>CM073510.1:10000000-20000000 GCA_037074495.1 Acacia confusa
AGCAGAGTTTTCGCACATCTTAAACAGATCGAACTAAATTGCCAACAGAGGCTAGAAATTCTACCTACCTATATGAATCAAGAGGAGTTCATAAACTCTGTTTCCATATTCAGCAAAAAAAACAGGATAACCTTTGATTAAATAGTAGGGGTTGATTCAAGGACTATTCTTTCTATGGGTATGATGCCGAAATTAACCCAAAAAAAACGAAAAGAATCATAAGCATTCAACCGAGAAAGGAAGATAATGGGATAAACTTTGAAACCATTAAAGCCAAAATAAAAGGAAAGGAAAACAAATCAGATCAAGATTGATAGCGGCGTGAGGAAGTCGAGAGACAAGTATGTGAGATCTGTTCATATCGTCTTCGTCCTCATCAACATACAGATCATAGAGAAAATCATATGGTTATTAAGCAAAACCAAATTCATAAACTTTGAAACATTAAAGCCAAAAACAGATGAAGAAGAACAGCAGCACGGAACCGAAAGTTTCCAAGAATCAAAGGAAAATAAAAGGAAAGGAAAACAAACCAGATCAAGATTGAACACAGCGTGAGGAAGTCGAGAGACGAGTATGTGAGATCTGTTCACATCGTCCTCATCCTCGTCCTCATCAACACACAGCGCACAGAGAAAATCCGATGGAAATCTTCTTAGGGCCAGGAAATTAATGGAAAATGAAGGTTCGAGAATCAGAGGCAAAATCGCAAACGAAATGTGGAGAGGCAAGACATGAGAAAGCGTAGGGAACAAAGAGAAGAAGGAAATACTGGAGAATCAGAATATAATAAACAAAATCTCCAGAGAGAAAGATATAGTGAAGACAAGAAAGATATAATAAACAAAATCTCCAATAGATGAGGTGGGAGAGAAAATAGAGGGAGCATAATAAGGGAGAGGGAGAATATGGGATTCAAATTTTGAATCCTGTTTAGATAAGAGTCGTGACATGAGCAAAGGAAAGGGCCTCGGGGAAATAAAAAGAAAGTGCAATAAAAATGGAGATCAGCTCTCACGCAGCCCAATGACAATTATTCAGCTTATGAACAGTGAATTTGTGAGTAGAGCCAATGATAAGCCATATAAGAGGTTGGCTTGGTGATGAGATTTATTATATATATTGATATATGTTATCAGATAAGTGGGACCAATGTGGGGAGAAAATCTGTTAAAGAATAACCCTTAAATCTATTGTAGATTATCTTTGGAATGATGTTATAGGAAACATTACAAAGACTTATGGGCCTCAAATCTTTCATTATTTGCATGGTAAGACCTTTTATAATCGACACAATTTATATGGGTCTTCTTAAGTTGTTTGAGCATAAAATCTGAATTCCAGAAATAGAAAACCATAGCAATAACATCCTCTTGGAGAAAAACACCAGTGTTTTTAAAAGAAACTAGTATGGAAACCTTCTGGTCTAGGAGAGCTATCTTTGGAAAGATTAAAAACAACCTTTTCAATTTCTGGAGGAGCAGTAGTACTATACTAGGAATCACCCAAAAACACCAACAAAACACGATGGTTCAAATGAAAAAAGGGTTACACGCTCTTATAGGAATACTGCCACTCCTTATCAGCCAAGATGGTCTCAGGTCCGACAATACCTGATTCCCTCTCCTAATACATTTCTCACAACATACTCTCTGCCTCTCCTCAAAACACCTAATGGCTCATATAGTCAAAGTAAAGGAGCTTGCACAGTCTCCCATGAGCCACCTTAAGAACAGTCACTATTCCTACTCTTACTCTAAAAGGGATATAAACTAAAAAGGTCAACCTTGCAACCTTAAAAGGCATCTAGCCTCTTTGTTTGTATTGTTTATGTCTGCCTTGGTATCCTTGTGTAGACCTTACCAAAGAATAGAGTCCTTTCATTACCTTCCCCTGAAAGCTTCACCTTGTCCTCATGGTGAAACTCTGAAAAATGGGCAGCAATGGTCTCTATGTCTTCCCAAGAATTCTCATATTCAGGCATATCCTTACACTTGATAAGCACTTCAGATTGTCCATTTAGAAGACTCTTGATCTTGCAAACCCCTCGGGTTGAACCTGCAGTTCCAATTGGTTGGATAAAATTGGAGGAATTATGAAAGTCCCTAGGCCAGATTTCACTGATTTCTTGAGGATTGAGATGTGGAAAAACGGATGAACTCAGGCTGTAGGGGGAAGCTTGAGATGGTATGCCACAATTCCTACTCTTTCCACAATTGTGAAAGGTCCATAGAAACGAGGACTAAGTTTTTCATTAATCCGCTTGGCTAGTGTGTGTAATAAGTAGGGTCAAATTTTAACATAAACCTGATGCCCTGCTTCAAATTGGATGTCCTTATAGTGTTTGTTTGCTTGCCTCCTCATTTCTTCATGAGCTTTGAGCTAGTTTTCTTTCAAGGTTACAATAATCGCGTTCCTTAATCTGAGTTGCTTATTTACTTCCTCTATGACTGATGGTTCATTTGTGAGCTTGAGAAAAGTAGGTGGATCCCTTTCATACACTGCTTTAAAGGGGGTCATATCATTTGACCCTTGATGAGTGGTGTTGTACCAATATTCTACCTACAGTAGCCACTGAGCCCATTGGTTCGGCCTTTTACTAGTAAAGCACCACAAATATGTTTCTAGCACTTTGTTCACCACCTCCATTTTTCCATTAGTCTCTGGATGGTAAGCTGAGCTTAAGCACAATGTAGTACCAGCTTTTTTAAACAGCTCTCGCCATAAATGACTCACAAATACTCTGTCTCTATTAGAGACAATTGTCCTTGGGAAGCCATGTAACCGGATGGTTTCTTTGACAAAGATTTCTACCACATCCTTAGCACTAAAAGGATAATTAAGAGGAAGGAAATGCGTATACTTTATAAGACAATCTATCACAACCAGTATAGTATCATACTGTTGGGACTTAGGCAACCCGAAAATAAAATCCATGTTGATGTCTTCCTAAATTGCATGCGGTAGGGGTAAGGGCTGTAACAACCTCACAGGAGATAAAGCTTGATGCTTGTTCCTCTGACAGATTTCACATTCAGCCACGTAGCATTGGATCTCTCACTTCATCCCTTCCCAATAAACCATATTAGCTAGCCTCTTATACGTTCTCAAGTACCTCGAATGTCCACCAATTGGAGAATTGTAATATTCTTGCATTAACAAGGGAATTATAGTCAAATTTTTAGGTAAGACTAATTTGCCCTTATACTGTAGACACCCATTGAAAAAGGAATACCCTTCCATCTTCGACGGTGAGTATCTGCTGCACTAATTCTTTCAGCTTGGATTTCTTGCTCCCAATCCTCTAAATCAGCATTCTACCAGGTAGAAAATACCATCAAACTCAGGGGTTCTTCCTGCCATGATAGAGCATCAACTACTCTGTTGTCCTTTCCTAGTTTGTATGGGATTTCAAACATATATCCCATTAATTTTAACACCTATTTTGTTGGTTTTCCTTTATAATTCTCTATTCTATCAAGTATTTTAAAGCTTTCTGATCAGCCCTGATGACAAAGTGTTGTCCCCATAGGTAATGTCTCCATTTCTTAATGGTGAATACAATAGCCATTAATTCCCTTTCATAAACCGAGCATTGTTTGAGCTCATTTAGATAGCTTCTAGCTGAAATACGCTATAAGGCACCCTCGCTACATTAATACAGCGCCTATACTAGTTCTTGAAGCATCAATTTCTAGTTCAAATGGAGCTAAAAAATCAGGCATCGCCAATACCGGTAAGGTAGTCATGGCTACTTTAAGTGCTTTGAAAGCTTTGGTTGTCTCTGGGGGTCCAATGAAATGCTTCTTTTTTGAGTAAATTTGTCAAAGGGTTGGCTATCTTTCCATAGCCTTGGACAAACCTCCGGTAATATATGATCAATCTTAAGAATCCTCGCAAAAATTTCACATTCTTAGGTTGGGGCCAAGCTACCATGCTCTCGACTTTGGTTGGATTAGCCTGAACATCATATTTTGAAATTATGTGACTAAGATATTCAATTCTAGGTTGCTTGAAATTGCACTTTTTTAGGTTAATCACTAGATGATGTTCTTGCAATACATCTAATACCCTTTCTAGGTGTTCCAAGTGAGTACCCATATCATGACTATAAATCAATATATCATCGAAAAACATGAGTACAAATTTGCGTAGGTATCCTTTAAATATTTCATTCATCAACGCTGGGAATGTAAAAGGAGCGTTAGTAAGTTTGAAAGGCATCGCCTTAACTCGTAATGTTCCTTATGGGTTTGGAAAGCTATCTTGTGTTCGTCATCTTTCTTAATTCGACTCTGGTTATACCCAGATTTTAAATCCAGCTTGGAGAAAATGGTTGCTCCCTTGAGTTCATCTAGCAACTCGTCTATGGCTAGGATAGGGAATTTGTCGGGTATGGTGATCTTATTTAGCGCTCTATAGTCAACGTAAAAGTGCGAGCTCTTCTTGACCAACAAAAATAAGGCTGGAGTAAGGACTTGTGCTGGGTTGAATAATCTCAACTTGTAGCATATCTTTAATCAACTCTTTAATCTATTTTTTTCTACGAATGAGGGTACCTATAAGGCCTAATGTTAGGGGGTTATTCCCCTGGCTTGACCACTATAGCATGATCTCACGATTGTCAAGAAGGAAGGGACTCGGTCATCTAACATACTGCCATGTACTTATTCAACAACTCTTGGATTTCTAGATTTAAATTCTAATCCTTGTCTATGACTGGTCCTACTCCATTGCATTCCACTAAAAACCCATGTCCTTTCTTCTTTACTGTAGGATAATCGATTGTAAAGAAGATTGCATCCAAGATAATGTTGGGCCACCGTTTAAGAAGACCCGGTTGCTCTTCTTCCTTATCTTCATTGTCATATGCCTCCAATTTACCTTGACATCCCCAAGAGTCTTGAGCCATTCAATTCCAAGTATTGTATCGACAACCCTTAACGGAAAAGGGTAGAAGTTCTACACGATCCCCTGAACTTTCAGACTCACATCTCAACAACACTTCCTTCTTCGGGCTAAGTGCCCATCCCCTACCATGATGGTGTATGTGTCTATGTTTTCCACTTTGATTCTTAGTTGATTAAGTAAGCTCTTAGTAATAAGCCCCACTGTCAACCAGTACAATCACAGCTTCTCTAGAAATCTCTTCTTTTACTTTCATAGTGTTATGGCTTTCAAATCCAGTGAGAGAATTGAGTGACAATTCCATCCTTGTTGCTTTGTCTCCAGCATCGAAATAGTCTTACGCCACGTCCCTTGTTTCATTAGCTCGTTTTTTGCCGTGTTATGCCTGAACGTCGATTAAGAACACTTGTAAGTTCTTATCTCAACAAGTGTGGCATGGGCTGTATTTGTCCCCACACTTGTAACACAGCCCTAATTCTCTTCGACAAGCCATCTCCAAGTCGGGAAGTTGTCGACTCCAACCAGACCTACGCGAGGTGGAAACCATGGTTGACGTGCTTCCTGTTTTTGCCTCTAATGCTTTCAGGTCAGTTTTGGAAGTATGGGTCAGGTGATTTGTGACTAATGCGATTCAGGTCAATTCTGCAAAGTGGATTACCTGTGAATACAATGGTTGGGTCATATACTTCTTTAACTCATTGTTGAAACCTGTCTTTTATGCCCTATGTTTCTTTTCGGATTCTAGTAATCAATTTCAAGCATCAACACGTATGGCCATCTTTATCAACCCTTTGAGATCACTTTGATCGGCAATTTTTAGCTCCGCCTAAACCTCCATCTTCAAGCCATATAGGAAAGCTCCCATCAAACATTCGTCCGGTGCGTCACTTAACGAGAATGACAACTTTTTGAATACCTCCCCATGTTCCAGAACCGAGCCTCCTTGTCGATTGGTGAAGAATATCTTGTATTCTCCACCTCTCTTAAATGTGTGAAATCGCTCCAGCACTTTCTACTTGAACTCCGACTAGCTTTTCATCACCCCCCCGAGTCTATTTCCATCGGTACCAATGAAGAACTCAATTTTCAAGACATATTACCGCCACTTTTAGCTTCTATGCTTCTAAGACGCCGTTAATGTGAAAGTAATGTTCAACTTTGCAGAACCATCCGATAGGGCCATCTCCTTCAATCACGGGTAATTCCATTTTTTGAAACTTGGTCACTTCTTTTTCAGACTCGTTGCGGCTTTCGGTTTCAGCATCCAAGTGTGATTCGTCCGTGTTCTTCTTGTTGATATGCTGCTTACTTGAGTCACGTTCCATTCGTAGCAACCTTTCTCTCATTATGTTCATTCCATCCATCTACTCCGCCACTTGTTTTGACAATCCGGCAAGCTCATCTACTTTCCTTGCCAAGCCTATCATAAAGTCCCTTAAACTTTTGACTTTGTCCACCATCTTCCCAAAGATCAAACCGCTTTGATACCAATTTGTTAGGAATCACCCAAAAACACCGGCAAAACACACTGGTTTAGATGATATTACTAATAGAACTAAGGATTACACACTTTAATAGGAATACAACCACTCCTTATCAGCCAAGATGGTCTTAGGTCCGACGATACCTGATTCCCTCTCCTAATACATTTCTCACAACATACTCTCTACCTCTCCTCAAAACACCTAACGACTCATATAGTCAAAATAAAGAAGCTTGCATAGTCTCCCATGAGCTACTCTACTAACAATCACTATTCCTACTCTTACTCCAAAAGGGCTATAAACTAAAAAGGTTAACGCTACAACCTTAAAAGGCATCTAGCCTCTTTGTCTGTATTGTTTATGTCTGCCTTGGTATCCTTGTGTAGACCTTACCAAAGAAAGGAGTCCTTTCATACTACTAAGTAAGAAGCTTGCTTCGTAATATTATGAGGCTTTCAAGGTTGCTAAGATCCCTGTGTATATCAGGAAACCACGGCCAAGCCATTTGTTGCTGCTCTAATTGGTCATTAGCACAAGAACCATCACTGCATGCTTAAAGTGGAACTGATTTTGCTGCAAACTTCAAATTCATGGGAACCCATTGTTTCTTTGGCCCTTCATGTTTTGATGATGTCTTCACATTCAGGGAAATGACACCAAAAAGCTTAAACCTTCTTTGTTTTCAAGTATTCCTGTGAGATATCTGAGGAGAAAAAAATGGGCTATGATGAGTTGCCCATGAATTGACACGTGAAGAAGGAAACAATTGGAGCCAATCATTATTACAGAATACTTTGTCAAATTTTTCCAAGACACTACCATTGTCTTTTATATATTGTTAGTCTGAATGAACTTAGGACCATGTTATTTAATGTCTTAGTCTAGCTTGATCTAGGCACTTGACGAAACAAGAATAGCCACGTGTACTTGGATTGACACTTAGTTTTTTTTCAGAAGAGCGTAACAAACCTGACTAAATTCACCAATGAGAAACCAAGGTCCATGTTTTTTGTTGTAATTAGAATTAATCCAGTTCCAAAGGATATATCTGTCAAACCATATACAAAAGACAAGTAGATGAATAAATTCTTTTCAATGAACTAGATATTCAAATGGGGTAACAAAAGAGGTACAATCATCAACTAATGCTTAAAGTATAAGTTTGGTCATTTGAATTCACATTAAGTTTCAGTTTAGTCTATTAAGAACCATCCAAAGTGACCTGTTTAGATAAAAAAGCACAGTGCTTTAGAATGGGATCAAATATTTGTGTTTGGAATTGTATTTTCTCAATCTGGTTTTAAGCCTCAGCCTGACCTATATTTATTTTAAAGAAACTTTTTGTTACTTAGAGCTTGTTTTGGATGGCTTTTTAGACCCTTAAACTCACTTATCCATTGAAAAAAGTCAGTTTTGGCCAATTATACATGTTTGGGAAGGCGGTTGTGCAATCTGATTTTTAGGTCAAGTTTGCGGTATTAGCTAAAACAACTTCATGTTGCTTTTCAAAAAAAGTCACTGCCATGCCATGGAGAGAGAAGAAGAGCATGGGAAAAAAAGAAAGGGGTATTATACTTTGCTTCTTGCTTTCATAAAATAAAAAAATAAAAATAAAACTTTTGTAAAAGACCCAATAACTTTAGATTTGCAAAATATCCTAAAAAATTAAATGATAAAATTTAATTATGAGAGTCCAGCCCAATTGATCTCCATAGTTAATATCTAATTAATCTCTAAAGATCTACCAAAATAAAATAAATTCAATAGTCATATTTAATTAATCTCTAAAACAAAATTTTTATTTGGCAATTTGTTTGAGAAATAAGAGGGAAAATTTGGGAAAAAAAAATCTATTAACAATATTAAATTATTAACAAAATTTAAGTTTGGGGATTTGTTTGAGAAATAACAAGGAAAACACAAATGAAATTAATCGGGGAAAAAAAATTCTATATGGACTATTTATAAAGATTCATATTCTTTTCACTCATTTTTAATCTAAACTTGCATTTTAAATAATCATCTAAATAAGTTTCAATTTGAAAAAAAGTCATTTCTACCCACATAAATCCAAATATAAATTATATTTACAATCAGACTTTGATCATATCTTAAGTTTGTAAAAATCATATTTTTAAAAAAATAAACCACTTTTGTCACGACTATTCTAAATTGGCCTTACACATAAGTGGGACCCATAAAGTTTTTCCAATGGTTTTTGCTAATACCATTGGAAAAACAATGCATATGATATGACATAACAATGCCTCTACATCTTGGTCGAGCAATTGTTATTATATTATTTTGATATTAGCTTGAAAAATGCCAAAATATTTAAATTGCAGTAGGATCAAAATTTAAATTTACAGTTAAATTAAAAGTGACAAGAATAATTTGATAACATAAATCTACAGTAACAATCTATTATATTATAGTATATCATAATATCAAGAATCTAAAACAATGCATACGATGATTAATCAGTGAGACAAGGACGGCAACCAAATTAATTAGCATTCTTAATTATAAAAATCACCTCAATTGTTATACACAACACACACGGCAATGGTCCTGCATATAGTTAGTAACATGGTTTAGCAACCATTTTAATTACTTAATCATTTGAATTCATGTATATATGTATATGTATGTAAATTAGACGACAACTTTCCATTCCATATGAATAGCATGTTTTGTACGTATTCATTATTATATTGTCTGTATCTCTTTGATTAATGATGTATATTGACGCCAAGCTTTGCATTTTGCAATAGTTCTGAAGCATTATTTAGTTATGCTGATAATTTTAAGGCACTTCTCAAAGACCACCATTTTAACACTTTAGCCGAGCTGTCTTGTTCACAACATTTTTTCAGGCACTCCGAAGAGATAGTCTTTTACTTATTAGATCATAGAACATGGTTGGTTTACAAGTCAATGTGAGCTTTGCTTTATAAATACCTCAACAACATTGGAGATCATCACAGCATAATCTTTCTTTCTCACACTTGACTTAGTCATATCTGAAGACACAGTAACATGGCTTTCAAAATTCAATCTCAAAGTTTTGTTCTCCCATTGGCTCTTGTTTTGGTGGGAATGTTGGCATTTCAAGCCTCATCTCGCACTCTTCAAGAAGCTTCAATTAAAGAGAGGCATGAGCAGTGGATGGTTCAATATGGCAGAGTGTATAAGGACTCTTTGGAGAAGGAGAAGCGTTTCAACATATTCAAGCAAAATGTGGAGTACATTGAAGGTTTTAACACTGCTGGAACCAAGCCTTACAAGTTAGGTGTGAACCAATTTGCAGATCTCACAAATGAAGAATTCACAGCTTCTAGAAACAGATTCAAGGGTCATATGTGCTCCTCAATTACAAGGACACCCTCTTTCAAATATGAAAATGTGACTGATGTGCCTTCCTCTGTGGATTGGAGACAGAAAGGAGCTGTTACACCCATCAAAAACCAAGGAGAATGTGGTAAGAATTGTTTCATTACTCCTCAATATATCAAAGTTCTTGAAGTTTTATTTAGCTATCTTACTTTTGGTGCTTTGTAGGATGTTGCTGGGCATTTTCTGCCGTGGCAGCAACAGAAGGAATCACTAAGTTGAGCACAGGAAAATTGATCTCTTTGTCAGAACAAGAGCTAGTTGATTGTGACACGGGTGTGGACCAAGGTTGTGAAGGAGGTTTGATGGACGATGCCTTCAAATTCATCATAAAAAACAATGGTATCACCTCAGAAGCCAACTACCCTTACAAAGGTGTTGATGGAACCTGCAATGCCAATGAAGAAGGCAATCATGTAGCTGCCATTAAAGGGTACGAGGATGTCCCTGCCAATAGTGAGCAGGCCCTACAAAAAGCAGTGGTCAACCAGCCAGTTTCAGTGGCCATAGATGCAAGTGGATCTGATTTTCAGTTTTATAAAAGTGGCATTTTCACTGGTTCTTGTGGCACTGAGTTGGATCATGGTGTTACCGCCGTTGGTTATGGTGTCAGTGGTAACACCGAATATTGGTTAGTAAAGAACTCATGGGGAACAGAATGGGGTGAAGAAGGATACATTAGGATGCAAAGAAATGTGGATGCTCAAGAAGGCCTTTGTGGTATAGCAATGCAAGCTTCTTATCCCACTGCATAATTATTCAAATACACACTTGTTTATTTCTGTTCTCAATATCTACTCTCACTAAATGGTGTTATTGTATATCTATGCACTATTTAGTAGTTATGAACTGCTTTACGTTTAAAAACATTGCAATGAAAATACGAGACGCATGCACATGTTGAAGTTCTGTAAGTCATGCTTGTGAAGGCTTGTGATGTTTACACTACTTTATTTTGAATTTCATTACATATAATGAGTGATGTTGTATATATGTTATACATTTGTAAATTATAATACAATGAAATTAATGGTTTCACATTATGATCATAACTTGTTTTCATCTCTAGTTTATTTTTATGAAATGTAAATCTATTAGAACTAAGGATTAATATAATCTTTGGTCGCTAAAATTTATCCTTATTTTGATTTTAGCCTCTCAAGTTTCATTTTGTTTAGAATATTGGTCCGTATAACTCAATAAAAACATTATCATTTTACCCTTAGAGGGACCAAAACCAATAGTTGGAAACTTCAGTAACCAAAACTAAAATGAGGGTAAGTTTGAGGAAACAAAGATGCTATTAACCCAAAAACTCATCTAAGTAAATATCCCTTTTTTACAACCCTAGCGCAAGAGGATGTCATGACCATAGATTTTGATTGGCTGATATATACCACTGAGAGGGAAGATGATTGGTCAATTATGGAAGAAAGAACATTAGCAGCTAAAGTGTACAAGTATGGAGAAAGGTCTTTTTGTCTAAATCTTTGTTGGGTATAATGGGTGGAGATAAACTTACAATGAAGCGAAGCTGGTGTACTTTGAACTGAAATGACACACTGCATAATGAGATTAATCCACTTTTATAGACAATTCATGTTTACCTTGACAGCTTCCAAAAATTCCCATGAGATCCAGTTAAAAGTCTTTGAAAAATAAATTTTGAGGGATGTCAAGTTCTTCCTCCTAGCCCTATTAGTGTGTATTTGGTGCATGATATCACCCACTAGGAGAATATTATCAGACAAGTGTATTTGGCAAAAAAGCTTTTTGATGTGGGGAGATAATCTGGTGAAGAATAACCTTAAATCTATTGCAGATTATCTTTGGGGTGATTTTATAGGAAACGATGCAAAGACTCATGGGCCTCAAATCTTTCATTATTTGCACGGTAAGACCTTTCAGAATCGGCACAATTCATATTGGCCTTCTTAAGTTGTTTGAGCGTGAACTCTGAATTCCAGAAACAGAAAACCATAGCAGTAACATTCTCTTGGAGAAAGACCAGTATTTTTGAAAGAAACTTGCATGGAAACCATCTGGTCCAGGAGAGCTATCTTTGGAAAGATTAAACATAGCCTCTTCAATTTCTGAAGGAGGAGTAATAGTACTACTAAGTAAGAAGCTTGCTTCATAATAATATGAGGCTTATCAAGGTTGCTAAGATCCTTGAGTATATCAGAAAGTATGGCCCAGCCATTTGTTGCTGTTCTGATTGGTCACTAGCACAAGAACCATCACCGCATGCTTAAAGTGCAATTGATTTTGCGGCAAACTTCAAATTCTTGAGAACCCATTGTTTCTTTGCCCCTTCATGTTTTGATGATGTCTTCACATTCAGGGAAATGACACCAAAAAGCTTAAACCTTCTTTGTTTTCTAGTATTCCTGTGAGATATCTGAGAAGAGAAAAAAATGGGCAAAGATGAGTTGCCATAATACATGAATTGACGACATGTGAAAAAGGAAACAATTGGAGCCAATCATAGTTACAAAATACTTTGTCAAATTTTTTCAAGACGCTACCATTGTCTTTTATATATTGTTAGTCTAAATGAACTTAGGACCATGTTATTTAATGTCTTAGTCTAGCTTGATCTAGGCACTTAATGAAATCAGAAAAACCACGTGTACTTGTCGTAACGAACCTGATTGAATTCACGAATGAGTAAACAAGGTCCACGTAATTTGTTGTAATTAGCATTTATCCAGCTCCAAAGGATATATCTGTCAAACCATATACAAAATACAAGTATATGAGTAAATTCTTTTCAATGAACTGGATACTCAAATGGGATAACAAAAGAGGTACAATCATCAACTAATGCTTAAAGCATAAGTCTGGTTATTTGAATTTACATTAAGTTTCAGTTTAGTCAATTAAGAACCATCCAAAAGTGACCTGTTTAGATAAAAAGCACAGTGCAGCAGAATGGACCAAATATTTGTGTGTTGGAATTGTGTTTTCTCAATATGGCTTTAAGCCTCAATCAGACTTATATTTTAAAGCAACTTTTTGCTGTTTAGAGCCTGTTTTGTATGGCTTTTTAGACCTTCAAACTGACTTCTCCACTAAAAAAATGTCACTTTTGGCCAATTATACATGTTTGGGAAGGCGGTTGTGCAGTCTGACTTTTGGATCGAACTTGCAATTTTAGCTAAAGCAACTTCATGTAACTTTTGAAAAAAAAAAGCCACTGGCATGCCGTGGAAAGAGAAGAGCATGAAAAAAAAAGGCTATTCTACTTTGCCTCTTGCTTTCATCAAAGAATAAATAAATAAATAAAACTTTTGTAAAAGATCCAACAACTTTAGGTTCAAAAATATCCTAAAAAATTAAATGATAAAGTTTAATTATGAGAGTCCACTCCAAGCCCAATCGATCTCCATAATTAATATTAAGTAATCTCCAAAGATCTACCAAAATAAAATAATATTCAATAGTTATATTTAATTAATCTCTAAAACAAAATTTGTATTTGGCAACTTGTTTGAGGACTAATAGGAAAAAACTGGAAAAAAATTCTATTGACAATGTTAAATCATTAACAACATTTAAGTTTGGAGATTTGTTTGAGAAATAACAGGGAAAACACAAATGAAATTCATCAGGGAAAAAATTCTATATATATTATTTAATAAGATTAATGTTATTTTCAGTTATTTTCTATCTAAACTTATTTTTAAAATAATTACTCAAACAAGTTTCAGTTTTAAAAAAGGTCACTTCTACCAACCTCAATTTATATATAATTCACATTCACAATCTAATTTTTATTTTATTTTAAGTTTGCAAAAGTCGTATTTTTTTTAAAAAAAATTACTTCTATAACCGTTAATCCAATGGGAGTGGCACCCAAAAATTTTTTCCAACGGTTTCTATTCTTTTTACTGTGCGTTCCTATCATTTCTGTGCCTAAGTGAGAAGAGACTAGAGACCAACAGTATATTATTTTAGTGAGTTTATATTGTTTATTAATCTTTATTTTATATTTTTATTATTTAAATTTTAATAAAAATAATATTCTCTAATGAAAATTAATTTTTCGAAAAAAAAATTGTTAGGACAGAAAGTGTGTGCATTTAAAATTGTGAAATTTAAATATCCTCACTTTGGTGGTTACATCCAAACGTGAGCTGGTACATTTATTCTCTAGAAAATAAATTGCGAAATTTAAATATCAATATTTTAATATTATTATTTTCTTAAATTAGGTGGTTTAGTATTTTCAAATTTTTCTCAATAATATATTTACTCCTTTTTATTTTTTTAAAATTTTGTTGGTTACGTTTTATTTTTGTAATTTTAATTTTAATATAAATTCATATAGGTTTCAGTCATTTTGCATCTAATATTGTTTATCAATTAATCATCTAAATAAGTTTCAATTTTTTAAATTGACTTTTTCATGGAAACCAATTTTAAATATAAATCACATTACACAAAATGACATTTATCTCATCTTAAGTTTATAAACATTATATTGAAAAAATCAATTCCATTCCGCTAATCCAAAGACACACTAAGTTTACAAAGAATAATTTTAGTCCTTTAATTTTAATACCATTAGTTTCATTGACAGAAAATGATCAATTAAAAAATTTAAATGGTGACAAAGTTTGCTCAATTTTTAATCTTTTAATATAATATTTTATATTTTAAAATTAAGTTATAATAATATTTTATTTTATTCTCGATTGAAAAGTCTTCATTTAAATTCGCCAAATCATCATTTTTATTAATGGAACTAAAGATGTTAAAATTAAGAGAATGTGAAGACACTTTATAAACATTAAAAATTAAAATGAAACCTGATGCAAATTTAAATAGCTAAATGTATGATCTAGCATAAATTAATACTACATTTGGTCATAAATATAGAATATAGTTTGTAGAGCAATTGTTTTATATTGTTATTATATTATTTTGATTGGTTAGGTTCCATATTAGCTTTAAAAATGCCAAAATATTTAAATTGCAGTAGGATCAAAATTTAAATTTACAATTAAAAGTGACTAAAATAATTTGATAACATAAATCTACAGTAACAATCTATTATATTATGTAGTATACATAATATCGAGAATCGAAAACAATGCATATGATGATTAATCAGTTAGACATCGACAGCAACCAAATTAATTAGCATTCTTAATTATAAAAATCACTTCGATTGTTATACACAACACACACGGCAACGGTCCTGTATATAATTAGTAACATGGTTTAGCAACCATTTTAATTACTTAATCGTTTTAACTTAGACGACAACACACACAGATATATATAAATTAGACGACAACTTTCCGTTCCATATTGAATACCATGTTTTGTACGTATTCATTATTATATTGTCTGTATCTCTTTGATTAATGATGTATATTGACGCCAAGCTTTGCATTTTGCAATAGTTCTGAAGCATTATTTAGTTATGCTGATAGTTTTAAGGCACTTCTCAAAGACCACCATTTTAACACTTTAGCCGAGCTGTCTTGTTCACAACATTTTTTCAGGCACTCCGAAGAGATAGTCTTTTACTTATTAGATCATAGAACATGGTTGGTTTACAAGTCAATGTGAGCTTTGCTTTATAAATACCTCAACAGCATTGGAGATCATCACAGCATAATCTTTCTTTCTCACACTTGACTTAGTCATATCTGAAGACACAGTAACATGGCTTTCAAAATTCAATCTCAAAGTTTTGTTCTCCCATTGGCTCTTGTTTTGGTGGGAATGTTGGCATTTCAAGCCTCATCTCGCACTCTTCAAGAAGCTTCAATTAAAGAGAGGCATGAGCAGTGGATGGTTCAATATGGCAGAGTGTATAAGGACTCTTTGGAGAAGGAGAAGCGTTTCAACATATTCAAGCAAAATGTGGAGTACATTGAAGGTTTTAACACTGCTGGAACCAAGCCTTACAAGTTAGGTGTGAACCAATTTGCAGATCTCACAAATGAAGAATTCACAGCTTCTAGAAACAGATTCAAGGGTCATATGTGCTCCTCAATTACAAGGACACCCTCTTTCAAATATGAAAATGTGACTGATGTGCCTGCCTCTGTGGATTGGAGACAGAAAGGAGCTGTTACACCCATCAAAAACCAAGGAGAATGTGGTAAGAATTGTTTCATTACTCCTCAATATATCAAAGTTCTTGAAGTTTTATTTAGCTATCTTACTTTTGGTGCTTTGTAGGATGTTGCTGGGCATTTTCTGCCGTGGCAGCAACAGAAGGAATCACTAAGTTGAGCACAGGAAAATTGATCTCTTTGTCAGAACAAGAGCTAGTTGATTGTGACACGGGTGTGGACCAAGGTTGTGAAGGAGGTTTGATGGACGATGCCTTCAAATTCATCATAAAAAACAATGGTATCACCTCAGAAGCCAACTACCCTTACAAAGGTGTTGATGGAACCTGCAATGCCAATGAAGAAGGCAATCATGTAGCAGCCATTAAAGGGTACGAGGATGTCCCTGCCAATAGTGAGCAGGCCCTACAAAAAGCAGTGGTCAACCAGCCAGTTTCAGTGGCCATAGATGCAAGTGGATCTGATTTTCAGTTCTATAAAAGTGGCATTTTCACTGGTTCTTGTGGCACTGAGTTGGATCATGGTGTTACCGCCGTTGGTTACGGTGTTAGTAGTAATACTGAATATTGGTTAGTAAAGAACTCATGGGGAACAGAATGGGGCGAAGAAGGATACATTAGGATGCAAAGAAATGTGGATGCTCAAGAAGGCCTTTGTGGCATTGCAATGCAAGCTTCATATCCCACTGCATAATTGTTAAACTACATGCTCTGTTTTTATCACTTATTAACTGCACATGTTTAGAAAATGGCAACGAATTATGACACACACACATGTTTATTTCTATAAATCACGACTATGGAAGTTTGTGACATTGTCCTACTTAAGTTTAAATCTCTGTACACGCATTGAGTCATTGTTGTATATGTTGTGTATTTATATATTATAATGCAATGAAATATATTGTTATGATTGAATTGTGTACATCTTCTGTTTATCTCAGTGATATGCGAAGCTATATATATTAAGCTCAAACCGATTACTTCAGCAAGTACACCGGTTGTTACAAGTAATAAAGTAGTGAGAAAGTATCGTCCCACGAGGAATAGTATTCCAATCATTAGTTCGTTATTTACGCTTTAGTTGGATGAATAAATTAAAAAGAGATGAGTTGTAATCAAACAAAAATTTCAAGAATTGAAGACAGAAAAGAATTCAAGATCAAGATTCGCAAGAGAATGTTTAGAAAAGATAATCAGTCGAGAAAAACGTAGCTAGGGATTAAAATCCCCCTATGCTCCTTCAAGTATTTGAATTAAAGATCTAATTGATTATAATTCCCAAATTGACGATCGATTCTCTAAGGTTAGACTAAGTCCCAATGTCTTGATGCTACCTTAATCTATTTTATCTTTAAAAACAACCTAATGTCTTAGTATTGTCTAGAAAGATCAGATCTTGAACCAGAATCCTATGATCACATAAATTCGTAAGCCTATGTCTAGGTCATGCAATTTTATGATTAATTAACAAGTTCTAGTTAGATGCACCAACATCTCTATTGTCATACATCAACCTAAGGTCAATCTTAAAGGTGATCAATCTTCAAGAAAGCATTAAGCAAAGGAAATTTATTCAATCAAAGAAATCAAGATTCATACAAGAATTCAACCAAATACTCAAAGTTGCATAGGGTTCATCCTAACCCTAACTACAAAAAGGAAATTAGCCAAGCATGGCTAGATTAACAAAATAAAGAAGAAAAGATGAAGAAAGAATGGTTTTTCAGAGGTTGGGGAAGGTTGATCTCCACAATTGCTTCGATCTCTTTCTCCAATGTCGTAGAGCTCTTTCTTGTGCTAAAAGTTCTCTTCTTTTTTTGCTAGGGTTGCCTCTTTTATGTTTTCTAATCCAATTGGGTTTCCAAATCTCCAAAATCATTGATTTTTCTTCCTTTTTTAGGCCCTAAAAACTTTCCAAAAATTAAAAATCAGGATTCTCGCACTTTTGGCGCCCTAAGCGCCATTTTTTATGAGGGAAGCAGTGAGTTGGCGCCCTTGGCGCCAACTTATTGGTTGGGCCTAGGGCGCCACTTTTGCACTGAAGTGGCGCCCTGGGTGCCACTTTTGGTTTCTCTTTGTGGCTTCTCTTTTTGACCTTCCGCGGAGTCTCCAAATAGCTTCTTCTTATGGATAAAACCTGCAAAACACACAAGAATACTTGTGAGGGTATGTCTGACATCAAATCCATGTTTTTAGCTTATTATTCTTAAGCTTTTTAATTATATTTGATCAATTTCAAGCTCAATTTGTGCCTTAATACATGGTAAATTTGTGGCTCATCAAACATTCCCAGATTTAAATATTAATGTCCTCATCAATAAACAAGAATAACCAGTATGATGCAAGCAAATGATCTTTAGATAAAGCACGTTAGATGTAAGCATGATATTGCATTGACAGAATGATTAAGAGCAGATAGTCAGAAGAATACTATACTAAGCATGAATTAATTGTTGTCTTGGAATACATGAACAACATTTTTCAGTTCACATAGGGACATAGTATCTAACTTGAGTGCTCCTCACTGGAATAAATATCACTCGCCTCTCCAGTGTTTAGGGAAGTATTCACTCAAACCATCAGTGTTGTAGGACTACCATAGGCTTGATCATATTCTCAAGTTCCTAAAGATGAGGAACACAGATAACATGCATAGACTGATCAAAAGGTCTTTTCAAGGTTGTAATATGGCCTGGTTTGGGGGTAGGAAAATGTTTGGGAAGTAGCTAAAATCCATGTATGAGATTAGAAGACATAATTTGAATTTAAATTCACACAACTCAATACAGATTTTCCAAACCTTTCCTTTTATTTGACCAACCTCTTTCTTTCATAACTTTTTCATTTGCCACCCCTCACTCTACTTATTTGCAACATTGGATTTTTTTTTTTGATATGTGTGTGTGTGTGTGTGTGTGTGTGTGTATTTTCTTTTTTTTCTCTTTTTTTTTTCAAGAAAGGGTGGCTTTTTGAACATTCTTTTTCTTTCTTTGCTTATCAGCCTCTCTGTTTTTTTTTTCTTTTCTTCATTCATCTCTCCTTTACATCACTTGCCAAAAATTCTCTTTGAATTGTGAATTACATATTAACCTCTAATCTCATTCAAAGGTAGGATTGCTTGGGGTCCTAGGCTAAGTAACAATGTAAGGTGAATAAGAAAAATAATAAGTCTCAGGCTCAAAGGGGCCGACAATGGAAGATATCCTTTTGAAGGTGGTCTATTTGGCCATGTAGGTGTTTTAAAACAAAAAATTTGCCTTTGTCTTCCCAATCTACACATGCATCAAAAGAGAAACGGAGCAAGTTCTAGAGTCCCACCACAGTGAGGTCTCTCAAAAAGAAAGTTTTTACCGTTTAGGCTCAAATCCTCACATGGCTCTGACTCAAGTTAGGACACTATTCCCAGATTTATCATTCAAATACTATCCATACATTCACAATCCAACAGCTAATCCAAACAAGCAATCATATTCTTCAATGAACATCAATGCAATGTCATAGCAGTAATATAAATATAAAATCTCAAAAGACCAGTGGTGCTTCATACAGGCTATCCAGGTTTAATACAAAGTTTAGCCAAGCTCTATCAAAATTAGTTACAAAATAATCATGGAGTCTCACCAAGAGCATAGACAAAATAAGAGAACATAGATAAAATTAAGAAGCTTCCCTGGTGTTTTGCAGATTTAAGCGTGCCATTCCCAGATTTGAATTGTTGCGGTCCTCAGCAACACACTCCAAGCGGGATGAAGTCCAAATCAAGAGTCATCGGAGTAGTCATCATCATCCTTAGTGGTACCCTCATCTCCGGACTCGGTGTCGTCCTCAGGGGGTTGGAAGCTGGTTGGGTCGATGTTCTGCTTGAGGCACAAGGCCTCCACCATCTAGGTCAGATAATGCACTTGGCGCTGTAGTCGCCAAAGTGTCCGGGGCTCAGCTGAAGGCTCCTCAATGGCAGCAGAAGGGGCATCAGTGGTGGAAGGGCCAGGGGCGGGTGCGGGCTGGGTCTGGGGCGGGGTCTTCATCAAGGCGTGCCGGTAGGTTGGCTAGGGAGAGGGGGTGTTGAGAATGGAAGGGGGTGGGTGGGGTGGTGAGAGGAAGAAGAAGAAGAAGAGGGGGGAGAGTGAAAGAGGGGGGCGGTGAGGAGGGGAGGAGTAATGCCGGAAAAAATGGAGGAAGGGGGAATAAAGGAAAGGGACGAAGGGAGTGAGGAAGAAGAAGGGGTGGGGGGCGGCTAGGGGAGCAAAAAGAACCCTAGGGGTTTTTTTTGTTTAATTTTTTTAAAAAAATAAAAATAAAAATGGGGAGGGGGCAGAGAGTTGGCGCCGGGGGCGCCAATTTTGGCGCCCTGGGCGCCAACTTACTGTTTGCGTTTTTTTTATTAAAAAAAATAAATAAAAATGGGGAGGGGCAGAGAGTTGGCGCCCTGGGCGCCAACTTATTGTCTGCGTTTTTTTTTTTGAAAAACAAATAAAAAAAAGAAAGGGGGCAGAGAGTTGGCGCCGGGGGCGCCAATTTTTGGCGCCCTAAGCGCCAACTTACTGTCTCAGTTGTTTTTTTTGTTTTTTTATTTATAAAAAGAAAAACCTTCTCCCCTATCCTACTAATACTAACTAAGACTAAATACAAATAAAAGGAAAAAAAAAATCTATTGGGTTGCCTCCCAACCAGCGCTTGTTTAACGTCGTGAGCCTGACGGATATCACCTTAATTTTTTGCTTCCAAGGCCACAGAGGTCATGCCTCTGTCAATGTCTCCACCATGATAAGGCTTTAGTCGCTGCCCATTTACCTTAAAAGCATCATCCGAACCTATTGGTGCAATGGCAATTGCTCTAAAAGGTGTGACTTCTTTTACTACAAAGGGTCCTGACCATCTAGACTTCAATTTCCCTGGAAAAAGTTTCAACCGTGAATTATAAAGTAATACCTGTTGTCCCGGATGGAACTCTTTAGGGAGGATTTTCTTGTCATGCCATCTCTTGGTTCTTTCCTTGTAGAGGCTAGCACTCTCATATGCAAAAACTCTGAATTCATCAATTTCATTCAGTTGAAGGAGTCTCTTTTCATCAGTAGATTTAGCATCAAAATTCAGCAACTTAGTTGCCCAAAGTGCCTTGTGCTCAAGCTCCACTGGAAGGTGGCAAGACTTACCATATAGTAGCTGAAACGGTGACATGCTAATAGGAGTTTTGAATGTCGTTCGGTATGCCCACAAGGCATCATCAAGCTTCTTGGACCAATCCTTTCTTGACTTCCCAACAGTTTTCTCCAGAATTTGCTTCAATTCCCTATTAGACATCTCTACTTGTCCACTAGTTTGTGGATGATATGGAGTAGTGACACGATGAGTCATACCATAGTTGCTAAGCAAAGATTGGAACTGTTGGTTACAAAAATGTGTGCCTCCGTCACTGATAATGGCCCTAGGTACCCCAAATCTGCTGAATATATTCTTCTTGAGAAAAGATACTACTACCTTGGCTTCATTAGTGGGAAGAGCAGTTGCCTCTACCCACTTTGAGACATAATCCACAGCTACAAGAATGTATTTGTTGTTAAAAGAACTTGGGAAAGGCCCCATAAAATCTATCCCCCACACATCAAATATCTCAATAACAAGAATGTTGTTGAGTGACATCTCATGTCTCCTGGAGATATTCCCAGTCCTTTGGCAACGATCACAACGCTCCACAAATTTCCTAGCATCCTTATATAGAGTAGGCTAATAAAAACCACTTTGTAGTACCTTAGCAGTAGTGCGTTCTCCAGCAAAATGGCCACCATAGTCGGAACCATGACAATGCAAGAGGACCCTATGAGTTTCCTCCTCTAGAATACAGCGTCGTAGTACTCCATCTATACACTTGAAAAATAAGAAAGGATCATCCCAAATATATCGTCGAACATCATGCATAAATTTCTTCCTCTGTTGCCATGATAGCTCCTTTGGTATCATCACAATTGCCTTATAGTTCGCAATATCAGCAAACCAAGGTACACTGCTAATTGCGAAGACATGCTCATTTGGGAATTCATCATGGATCTCTATCTTTGCATCATCCTGCAACTCCTTAACTTGTATACTCGACAAGTGATCAGCTACTACATTCTCCACCTCTTTCTTGTCTCTGATTTCAATGTCAAACTCTTGCAATAGAAGCATCCAGCGGAGAAGCCTTGGCTTAGCATCTTGCTTAGTCAAGATATATTTTAGAGCAGCATGATTTGTATAAATAATAACTTTGGAAGCAATCAAGTACTGTCTAGACTTATCTAATGCATAAATGACTGCAAGCATTTCCTTTTCAATTGTTGCATAGTTCAATTGTGCCTCATCCAGGACCTTACTTGCATAATAAATGACATGCAACAGTTTATTCTTCCTTTGTCCCAAAACAGCCCCTATAGCATAATCACTGGCATCACACATCAACTCAAATGGTAATTCCTAATCCAGAGTTGTCAAAATAGGTGCAGTGGTTAATCTTTCTTTCAATAAGGTAAATGCCTCAAGATAGTTATTGTTGAAGTTGAAATCTTCATCTTTGACCAACAACTGACTAAGTGGTTTAGCTATCTTAGAAAAATCCTTGATAAACCTCAGGTAAAAACCTGCATGACCAAGGAAACTGCGAACACTATGCACATTGGTTGGGGGGACAAGTCTTTGATGATCACAATTTTGGCTCTATCCACTTCTATCCCTTTTTCAGAAATTCTATGACCCAAAACTATCTCATCTTTCACCATAAAATGACATTTTCCCCAATTAAGCACCAAATTACTCTCTTGACACCTTGGGAGCACAAGATAAATTAGCCAAGCAAGTATCATAAGAAGTGCCAAAAACAGAAAAATCGTCCATGAATACCTCAATAAATCTCTCAGTCATGTCAGAGAAGATAGAGAGCATGCACCTTTGAAAAGTAGCTGGGGCATTGCAAAGACCAAAGGGCATTCGTCTATAAGAAAAAATACCGAATGGACAAGTGAAAGTTGTCTTCTCTTGATCTTCAGGAGCACTGCTATTTGATTGTATCCAGAATAGCCATCAAGGAAGCAATAATAAGAATGTCCAGCAAGCCTCTCAAGCATCTGGTCCATGAATGGCAAGGGAAAGTAGTCCTTGCGAGTGGCATCATTCAACCTCCTATAATCCACATACATCCTCCAGCCTGTGACAATCCTAGTGGTATTAATTCATTATTCTCATTCTGCACGACAGTAATCCCACCCTTCTTTGGTACTACTTGCACTGGACTAACCCATTTCGAATTGGAGATAGGATAAATCATACCTGCATCTAACAATTTCACTACCTCTTTTCTTACCACTTCCTTCATAGTTGGGTTAAGTCTCCTTTGGGGCTACCTCACCGGTTTCACATTGTCTTCCATAAGGATTTTGTGGGTGCAGAATGAAGGACTAATCCCCTTCAAATCAGATATAGACCACCCTATTGCAGTCTTGTGGGTAGTTAAAACTTTCAGCAACTTCTCTTCGTCAATAGGGGACAAATCAGCACTAATAATGATGGGATAAGTGTTATCCTTCTCTAAAAAAGCATACTTCAGATTAGAAGGAAGTTCTTTCAATTCCACCTTAGGAGTAATAGGTGGTGCATCGCAATTTTTCCTCTTCAGCTCCTCAACCTGCAAACCAGAATTGTCAAATGCCGAAACTTCTTCTCCCACTTGCAATAACTAGGCCATATCATCCTTAAAAGACTCATCTGAACTGTCCTGAAACAAATCTTCATGAATAGCCGCATTGACTACATCAATTCTAAAACAGTCACTATTGTCAACTGGGTATTTCATGGATTGAAACACATTATAAGTGACTTTCTCATCATTCATTTGGAATTCCATTTTTCCTACAGCAACATCAATTACTGCTCTAGCTGTAGCCAAAAAGGGTCTTCCTAAAAGCAAGGGAAGTTCTGCATCTTCCTCCATGTTAAGAACCACGAAATCTACCGGGAAGATGAATTTTCCACTTTAACCAGTACATCTTCAATGACACCTTCTGGCTTCTTAATGGACCTATCTGTCAACTGCAACGACATCATGGTAGGCTTCATCTCTTAAATACCAAGAGCTTTAGAAACAGATAAAGGCATCAAGTTGATACTAGCTCCTAAATCACAAAGTGCCCTGCCCACATTGACGTTCCCTATGGCACAAGGAATGCTAAAACTGCCTGGATCTTTAAGCTTTGGTGGCAACTTTGTTTAAATAATAGCACTACACTGCTGAGTCAATGCCACTGTTTCAGCTTCTTGCAACCGAAGCTTCTTAGACAGTAAGTCTTTCATGAACTTTGCATAATTGGGCATGTTTTCAAGAGCTTCTGCGAAAGGGATGTTGATCTCTAATTTCTTGAAAACATCCAAGAACCTGGCATACTGTTGCTTTTGAATCTGCTGCTTCAACCTTTAGGGATAAGGAGGTCTTGCATAAGGCGGGATGGGAGTCTTCTTTGTAGTGGTCTCTTTGGAATTTTCTGCACATCACCATTCTCAGCTTTTTCCTCATCTTCTTTAGTCTTTTCCATCACCGGAACAGATTTCTCAACTGGATGAATCACTATACCACTCTTAGTGGTTATGGCCTTACAATGCTCCTTTGGATTGACCACAGTATCACTAGGGAAAGACCCTTGGCTCTTTCTGATATTTGCTTCGATAACTGGCCAATCTGATTTTCCAAGTTCCGGATTGAAGCTTCTTGATTTTTAAGAGAAGATTTTGTTTCATTCCGGAAAGCTTCTGAACCCTGTATATATTCAGTGGTGGTATGAGTCAACTATATCAAAGCCTTTCCAGATCAGTAATGGTGGTTTGATGGAACGACTGAGGTGTTAGTTGAGGTTTGTTAGTTCTCTATGTGTTTTGATGATAACAAGACATTGTAAACTTGCTGCTAAAGTTTAAACATGTTTAGATATTGTTAAAATTGTTTTAGATCCTTCAGTATAAGTTAAACTCGAGTTTGGATGTGTTAGACTCAAGTTTACAGTTGAAAGAAAGGATAATAAACGTTTTGAACTTGGATAGACTCGAGCCTAACATAATAGACTCGAGCCTATATGTGACAGAAAGCCTATCTGCTATTTTCACCCCCGAGCAAACTCGAGCCTAACATAATAGACTCGAGCCTGCTCGTGACAGAGACAAAAAATCACATTGTGTAACTAAGGCAGACTCGAGCCTATCATAATTAACTCGAGCCTAAGCCTTTCAGAGAGCATGTCAAATTTCTTATGCTTTTAAACTCAAGCCTAAATGTTTTAACTTAAGCCTATCCATCACAGAAAGGTTTTCAAAACGCTTTTCTTAAGAAAAGACTCGAGCCTAAGAATTTTAACTCGAGCCTATCCCTTCCAGAGAGCAACCAAAGTTTTTCACAATCATAGGCTCAAGCATACATTCATTGACTCGAGCATGTTTCAGTTTGAAAAGCATTTGCACAACATTTTAGTGAAACAAGACTCGAGCCTGTCACTAATAGACTCGAGCCTAAGTCAGGCAGAGAGCTATCCAAGTGACAGGGTCCGAGTAGACTCGAGCCTAAGAATTTAGACTTGAGCCTATGGTTTTGAACTTAAGCTTCAGCATGATGTAAACAGTTCCAGACTTGAGCCTAGCAGTCTTAAACTCGAGCCTAACAGATATATGTTTTAAAAGTCGCGTGTTTCACTTCTCGAATTCAATCATATGCACTGTTTTACACTTGAATGGAATTACGAATCATTATATATATGTTTAATATGATTGTTCATGAGTTTCATATTCCATTAACACATTTCAAGGTACAGATTCACGCTCTCGCTGAAAACGCTCCAAAGTGAATAAAATATTCAGAAATTCAGCTTTATAGCTAAGAAGTCCACTAAACTGCCAACTGAGCCTTATCATCAGACAAAAAGAATATTCAGACACTATGGCAGACAGTCAGACGTGGGCAAGCAATGGAGAGGAGCCTAATGTCTAAATCTGAACTTGCTTCCAATGTCTCTTTCCAACAGAAGTCTCAAAGTGTCCAACGGTCATCAATCTTCAACTCTACTTAAAGGACAGCTTCAACAACTGAGGAGGGATAGAACCCAGTGAATGAAATAGCAAGAGTTTCCAAGCTTCCATTTTGTATTTATTTCATTAGTCATATTCTTTCACATTGAGCTTCAGTGATTATTTCATCTTACTCTTAGAGAGAGTCTGTTGATTTTCGAATCAAATTTGTTGTGTAAACTCAAGGTAGTGGGACCTTGAGTGTGGGATCAGATTACAACTTGTAAGGGGGAGTAAGTCCTATTGAGAAAGGATCATCCTAAGTTGCAGAATGTGTAATTGATCAAAGAGATAGTGAGAAATCCCAGAGAGTCTGGGGACTGGACGTAGGTTAAGAGTTGAGACCGAACCAGTATAAATCTTTTGTGTCAAGCTTTCTCTTCCCTTCTCTGTTTGATTAGCATCTGGGCAGTTTTTCAAAAGCAAACGAAATTTTTTTTTGAAATCCCCAATTCACCCCCTCTTGGTGATTTCCTTCCTCTACAAGGTTTATAGGAAAAATTTGGATGAGATTTCCAACCAGGATTGTACGTGTTACCATATGGATTGAATTGATTCCTAGGAGGATTACCCATGTAGTTAACCTCATATGTTTCTCTAGTAGTAACAGCTGCACATTCTCCATTAGTGTGGTCCCCTTAGCAAAAATCACATGGCAAAAGAGACTGAGACGAGATAGATGAAACCTGAGTAGAAGCAAACTGTTTAGTGAGAGCAGCTAATTGTTGTTGGATCAATCTGTTTTGTTGGGCGAGGTTCTCATTGTGAGCCAAGAGTGTATTATAAGTATCTAATTGAAGAACTCCCCTCTTTGGCTGTGGAGTAGTTGTTTCATTCTCAAGGGAACCCATATCCTCAAACAATTCTAATGCTTCCTCTGGAGTTTTATTTTTCAATGAACCACCTACTGCAGCATTAATCATCATCCTAGAAGATGGAAACATCCCATTGAAGAATATTCTCACTTGATCATAATCCTGCAGGTCATGTTGTGGGCACTTCCTGAGCAACTCCTTGAATCTTTCCCAAGCTTCACAATATGACTCCCCATGGCCTTGACTAAAGCAACGAATGTCTGAAAGCAGCTTTGTGTACTTAGAGGAAGGGAAAAAATTTTCAAGGAACTTTATGGTGATGATGTCCTAAGTAGAGAGACTTCCAGCAGAACAAGAACGTAGCCAAGCACTTGCTTTTTCGTTCAACGAAAAAGGAAACAGCCTTAAACGGATGGCATCTGCAGAAACTCCATTGATCTTGATGGTATCACAAATCTGCAAAAAACCGCTCAATATGCTGATTCGGATCCTCCAAATCACTTTCACTAAAGGAACTTTGTTGAACCAAGCTTATGAGAGCTGGCTTGATTTCAAAGTTGTTCATGTTAACAACAGGATTTACTACGCTAGTTGCAGCTCTGGTAGGATTAAGAGTCATGTAGTCACCCATAGTCCTTCTTGGAGGAGGAAGACGAAGATGATCTTCACCATTCTCTGCCATTATGATCAATTCAATCTTAGTACTAGAGCTAGAAGCCTTCCCTTTTCACTATTTTGCAAGTTTCCGGTTTTTCCTTGTTGTCCTTTCGATTTCAAGATCAAAATTGCAGCGAATTTCTGTCTGTGGTACCTCGCATAAACAAAGGAAAGAGAGTAAAATATCAAAAGATAAAGAAAAATCCAATCTAGAGTTTCAATAACTACTCTTAGTGTTGAAATAAAACTATTCCCCGGCAACGGCGCCAAAAACTTGATAAGGGCGACTTCGGCAAGTGCACCGGTCGTTACAAGTAATAAAGTAGTGAGAAAATATCATCCCACGAGGAATAGTATTCCAATCACTAGTTCGCTATTTACGCTTTAGTTGGATGAATCAAGTAAAAAGAGATGAGTTGTAATCAAACAAGAATTTCAAGAATTGAAGAAAGAAAAGAATTCAAGATCAAGATTTGTAAGAGAATGTTTAGAAAAGATAATCAGTCGAGAAAAACGTAGCTAGGGATTAAAATCCCCCTATGCTCCTTCAAGTATTTGAATTAAAGATCTAATTGATTATAATTCCCAAATTGACGATCGATTCTCTAAGGTTAGACTAAGTCCCAATGTCTTGATGCTACCTTAATCTATTTTATCTTTAAAAACAACCTAATGTCTTAGTATTGTCTAGAAAGATCAGATCTTGAACCAGAATCCTATGATCACATAAATTCGTAAGCCTATGTCTAGGTCATGCAATTTTATGATTAATTAACAAGTTCTAGTTAGATGCACCAACATCTCTATTGTCATACATCAACCTAAGGTCAATCTTAAAGGTGATCAATCTTCAAGAAAGCATTAAGCAAAGGAAATTTATTCAATCAAAGAAATCAAGATTTATACAAGAATTCAACCAAATACTCAAATTTGCATAGGGTTCATCCTAGCCCTAACTACAAAAAGGAAATTAGCCAAGTATGGCTAGATTAACAAAATAAAGAAGAAAAGATGAAGAGAGAATGGTTCTTCAGAGGTTGGGGAAGGTTGATCTCCACAATTGCTTCGATCTCTTTCTCCAATGTCGTAGAGCTCTTTCTTGTGCCAAAAGTTCTCTTCTTTTTTTGCTAGGGTTGTCTCTTTTATATGTTTTCTAATCCAATTGGGTTTCTAAATCTCCAAAATCATTGATTCTCCTTCCTTTTTTAGACCCTAAAAACTTTCCAAAAATTAAAAATCAGGATTCTCGCACTTCTGACGCCCTGGGCGCCATTTTTTATGAGGGAAGCAGTGAGTTGGCGCCCTGGGCACCAACTTACTGGTTGGACCTAGAGGTGGCACCCTGGGCGCTACTTTTGCACTGAAGTAGCGCCCTGGGCGCCACTTTTGGTTCCTCTTTGTGGCTTCTTTTTTGGACCTTCCGCGAAGTCTCCAAATAGCTTCTTCTTATGGATAAAACCTGCAAAACACACAAGAATACTTGTGAGGGTATGTCTGACATCAAATCCATGTTTTGAGCTTATTATCCTTAAGCTTTTTAATTATATTTGATCAATTTCAAGCTCAATTTGTGCCTTAATACATGGTAAATTTGTGGCTCATCATTAGTCCAAGTGAACTTAGGACCATGTTGTTTGGTGTCTATGAATCTGGCTTGAACTAGGCACTCAATGAAATCAGAACAGCCACTGGTAGCTTCTTTAGAGGAACAAACCTGATTAAAATCACCGACATTAAAACGGGTAACAAAATTGACTGCCCTCTTTGTGCACTACGTCAGTACCAACATAATTGGTATAACAAAGAGGGCTTAAAGCTTTGCAAGCTACTGAGGTAGAAAGTTTTTGCTTCAACTAAATAAATGAAATCAGGAAGTTGCTTTAATCTCTGATTTGTCACGGCTTTCCTAATCCCACGACAACTCCAGAGTAGCCTTCATGGCTCAAGGGGAGGCTTTTATCCCTATAGACCAGCATTTTACGGGTTCAGGTCTAAACAGCCACTTCCCCAAAACCCCACATTTATGAAGCCCGGCCTTTATACTGTTGGGCCAGCTCTAAGCCTACAGGCTTTGGGCCCATTTAAGTACAAACACTATTTCTTATATTCTTATATAAATGAAGTTAAAACAATAAATTCTTAATTTAAGACATAAATATTATCAAAATTAAATTACAAAGAAATAAAGTTAAAATAACAAGATAATATGAATGAAAAGTTTTAACATTTTACATATATATGCTCACATTATCACACAAGAAAACTATTACAGGTAGTCATGACACTGCTTATCTTTTTTTTATGAAAAGACAATTCTAATAGGTATCTACACCTAAAAATTTATCTTGGGTATGAGTAAAGCTGCAATGTAATAATTTAACCAAAACTTAACTCTTTTAGGGGGAAAATTAAGATGTATGATATATATATTTTAAAATAATAATCTTATAAAAATCTTAAATTATGAAACAATAACTCTTATAACCAACTAATATAACATATATAAGGGAGCATTTGTTGCTTTAGGATAAACATTTCAACAATCCATTAGAAAGATTAAAGTTCTAGGGGACTTGTATTTATATTACATATGATCATGTAAGTAGTTATGCTATTGCAATTTCATTTTCATTCAAATAAAATTCACTTCCAAATCTTACAATATTGTTATCATTTTGTTTTAAATTGAAATATATTGATATTGAAACTCATAAATTTCTGGTAAAAATCATTATGTAATGTCCAAGTTAGCATATTTTTAAAGTTTAAGTGAATAATAAATCATTTTGAAAAACCAAATAAATCAAACCATTTTATAAAGCTCAATTAAAAAAATAATAACAATTGAATATTTGCAACATCATTAGCAATGTAAAAATTCCAATATCATGTGAACAATTTAAAAACAAAAATAAAAAGGGCTAAAATGGGTCGACCCATAACCCTATAAGGCTAGCCTTTGTAGGCCCTCAACTCATTAGGGCTAGCCCTTTTAAGCCCATTTACAATTTGAGTGGCAAAAAGAAGCCTAAATAGACCAGCCCAATAGGCTTAGCCCGTTTCCGACTTTATTTTTTACACTAGTATAAGTTGTACCTAGGAGAAAACACCAATGCCCATATATAATCATATACACAACAATACTCTTTTGATTATTAATGTTAGACCTACTTTAATTTGTTGTTTGAATTACAAAGTAGGTCTTACATTAAGGACCGGATGAAGTATTTTTTAAAAGGACACAACTTATAAGTTACACGAGCTTATTTGATATTACTCTAAACTAAACTTATGCTCTCCAGTTTCACAAAGAGTTTGATATGAATCACATTATTCATGACATATAAATAAGGGAAAATGGTATCAAAGTTCCAACTAAGGAAAATAATGTCAAAAAATTCTCATGGCTTGTTATGATAAATGGAAAAGTAGTAATTAACAAGTGGAAGGGCTACCACTAACAAGCTATGTGACTTTTCTGATATTTTTCTTAATTGGGATGTTAATGTCATTTTCCCTATAATAATGGGCCTTGTGTTTATTTTACGGGATGAAATCCTATTTGAAGATCTATTAGGCACTGATGCAGACATCTCTCCTAGAATGGATATAAATTTTGGTTTGCCAAATTATGAAGGACTAACTCTTTCGGCTAGATCCAACTTTTATTGGTGCCATTGTCAAACTTATTAAAATACCACCTAGTACAATCAATCAAACCGCCAAGATTACATTGTTCCATGTGATGGAAGAGTTGGACGCCAAATTAAAATCTAAGGCCAATAAAGACCAGCAAATGATAAAATACTACTCCACATAGGTCCTAAATACAGGACAAAGTTTGTAGTGTAAATTATACTACAAACTTTGTCTAATATTTAAAACCAGAGGTAGAAACCAAAGAAAAAGAGAGAGGAGATATGAAAACAGAACAAGGAGATGGGTTCAAATTTCAAACTAGTGGGAGAGAACATGTCAATGGTGAGAGACAGAACAAAGTGAAAGGAGCGAAGCATGCCAATTATGTTTAATTAATGTTGTTAAGCTAGATGGACAATTGAATAATAATTTTTTAACCTATGATAAATTACCTGGGCTAATTGTGCGAATGTTATATATATATATATATATATATATATATATATATATATATATATATATATATAAAAGGAGTGTATCTTAATTTTATTTTTAAATATGTAGACAAATTTTAAAATAGAAAAAATCTCAAGAAAATACCATTTGAATTTTAAAATATCATGTAAGTGATTTCTCAACAAAATAAGTTATCAATTATTCTACTATTCTCATCATTATTGTTGTCAACAGGATTTTAAAGTTCAATTGGTATTTTTCTCTCATTTTTCTTTAAAAATAAGTTTAAAATATAGCGACTAATTCATTACTTTTCGCTATGGAAAAATTATATTTGATTATTACTTCTCGCAGTAGGAAAATTACAAATGATAATAAAAATTGTAGTTATTTAAAATGATCAAATGTCAAAATATAAATTTAAATATATTAAATTGTCACACCCATTAAATTTTTTATTTCTTACAATTTTTTGAATTAGTGAATTTTTATTATATAATTAGTTGATTAAAATTCGATTTTTCATAAATTATGTTTGTAACCAATTAATTGAGAGGATAACATACTTTTGTGTCTCTCACAAAAAATAAATAAATAATTTTTTTTTAATATTACGAAAGTAAAGAAAACATAAGATATTCAAGCAAAGAATGAAAAAAAAAATTGTAGACTTGGCCGTTCAAAAAAAATGTAGAGAATTAATTGGAGGGAAAAAACGAGGTGAGCATATTTCTCATTTACTATGGTACTAAATATATAATGAACAAAATTTCCATTAGGTCCAGTTTTTCAATTTAAAAAAATGTCATCTAGATTATTTTTCCACATCAGCCCTTAACGCCTCCGTGTCTATTTAGATTAGCAGTTGAGGTTACTTCTTCGACATGATTTACGATATACAAAATAAGTATAAATGATATGTTTTAAAGCTAAAGTATACTTTTAGTCCTTTAAGTAAATATCAGGTATATTTGTGGTCCCTTAACTTTATAAAACATAATTTTAGTTTCCATAATTTTAACATCGTTAATGTTACTAACAGAAATCGTTGACACAACAAGTTAAAATGATGATTGTGTAGTTAAATATAATTAATATTAAATTTATAATATGTGTAAACCTTGATTGTTATAAACTTATGAAAAAAGAAGAAGAAAAATCTCTCTCAGATATAAATTGTTCTTCAACACATTTGCAGTCACAGGTCCAGTGAGTATCTTTTGTCCTGGTGTAGAATACAAGAGGGATTGGACTTGGCCTGGGGTGAAATCCCAGGGTCCTACGTACCACAATTAGGGATCAAAGTCCACGTAGTCCGAAGGTAAATCGTAGGCTTGTTATAGCCAGAGGGAGTGGGGTGTGTGCTCTGTGAGAATTGAAAAGCTAGGGTTAGAACCTGTATACCTTGTGAGAGCTTACTCCTATTTATAGACTTACTTGGGCCCTTCTAATAGGCTTCGTTCTCTTGTTATTTAAAAGATATTAAGATATCCTTTTTAAATAATCTATCCTTATTTTGTGGGTAGTTGCAATCGTGATAAATATTCTAATAAACTGCTCCTTAATCCAAGGGGGGTGGTTAGGATTATAACTGGAGACATTTGACTGGGCTCTTTAATCATTGGGCTAGGCCCATTTATAATATATCTGTAACAGTTGCCCCCCAGCCCGATAGGTCATGACTCTGAGCTGTCAAGATGTACTTGTCAGGTCATGGTTTGTTCGTTAATCCGAACCGCCCAGTCCTGAAGTTTTTTGTTTTAGGTCGCACTCTACCCATGTTTGCTTTGAATTCTTTCCTCTACCGAGATCGAACATTTCCGGACTCGGGTTGCCTCATTTGTGTGAGTTTTCATCCCAGTTTATCCGGGTGGGAGACAATTGCCCCCATTTGAAGAAGCATGGGGAGGTCGGCCTTGCTCTCCATGATCGGAGTCCGACCTGATTTTGACCGATCTCGTATTTTAACCGAGGTTCGCGACTGGTTTGCTTATTGATCTGGCATATCACGAGTTTCCGAGTTAGTAGGTGCTATCATTACCTATTGCCAGCTGGCCTCTGCAAGCCGGCTTTGTAACCAAGGTGACTGCTCCATTATCCTTGGTATTTGTGCGCATTCAATACCAACATTAAAAGTGCACGTCTTTTTATGGCCACGTCATTGGCTTCATACGACCTTCGGCGGTTGGACCCTTTGGATGTTCAACCGTCTCCCCTCCATCCGTATATATAGCGTTTATTTTCCCTCTTTCTACACTTTTGAAAGTGTTAAGAGTTGTTTCTGTTGTGCGAGAGAGAGAACTTCCATATTTTTCCCGTTCTAAGGATCTTCCATTGTCGTGGCTCGCGCATTTCCCCTTCTGTTAACTTATTTCAATACAGGTACTTTCATAGTCCTTTTCTTGACTGTTTAATTATTTTTCCCCTTCTCCTCTTCGATTTTTGGGGTAGAGTTCTTGGTGTGCCTCTGAGCTTTTCTTTTTTCTGGGTTTGCGTTTGTTGCCTTTGTGTGGTCTAATTGCACCGTTCTTGGATTTCTTTCATTTCCGATCATTTTGATTCTTCTTTTCGTTCCTTAAGTTTTGGTTCCTTGTTTAGAACCAAATTCGTCCCTCTCCCTTTTATCATTTGTTGAAATGAGTTACAAAGGCTCTCCAAAGTCTTTCAAACCCAAAAATCTTTCCCCCAAGGAGGAGGAACTTCTCCAACATATGCCTCCGAGGACGACTTGGTGGCTGTACGAGAAGCCCCTAACCGAGGAGCAAAAATTGGAAAGTGCACTCTGTGGTTATGGTAGTGTGGGTAGAGGTCATCCAGGTCAGTCTTTTCGAGGCCGAGGTAGGAGTGAAGGTCGTTCCCCATCTATAGAACCTTTTGGACGAGGTTGGGAAAATATCCTTATTAGAGCCTCTTCTCTAGAGCCCCCTTTAAGAGGTCGTGGGGAAGGGGGTTCCCTTGCACCTGCTGCTTCCCCAACCCCGTAAGCTAGGCCTACCACTACTTCTTCTCGACCTATTGGCCCCTGCAAAGAGTGCTCCTGGCTGGTTTCGGAGTCCATGATGGTAGGTCGGTCATGGGAAGCTAATGACATAGCCGCGTCGTGTCAGCATGTTCCTCGGCAGGATACCTTCATAATGCCTATCCAACCTGCTTTACCGCTTTCAGGTATTCTTGTTTTTCTAACTTATGACTCTCTTTTTCCCTTTCTAGGTAGTATGTTGGTTTCTCCCCATCCTGTTGAGGATTTCGGATCTGTGGAGTCGGCATCAACCCGCGTTCCTCATTATCTCATGGAGAAATATGACTGGGTTGCGGCTGGGGTACTATCCAGGCTTTCTTCTATAACAACTGACCAAATTGCCGAGCTCCCATTAGGGGACCAGAATCATTGCTCCCTTTCCCTTCCAAATCCCGATGAACCGGTGTGTACTACCCAGGAAGGGAATGAACATTCTTACTTCTTCTTCTACCGAGATTTCGTCAGGAAACTTGTCTTACGTTTTCCATTTACCGAATTTCAAGTATATCTTTTGAACGTTCTGCATCTGGCTCCCACCCAAATCCATCCTAATTCCTGGGGATTTATTGTCGCTTTTGAGCGACTTTGCCAATTTTTAAATCATACTCCTACTATCGGGGTGTTCCTCTATTTTTTCAATATCCAAAGGGCTCGCCAACCCGGTGAGCCTGTGGAGAAAAAGGGCTGGGTTTCTTTTTGGGGGAAGCTAGATAAGAAACTTTTCCATGTGGCCATCGACACCTGGAATGGTTTCAAGACTTCGTTTTTCAAAGTCACTGCCGAGCCCGGTCACAAACCGTGGTTCCTTCAAGATGTCGACTTGAAATCGGTAGAGTTGACGTTTCCTCTATACTGGTCTAAGGTCCATTATGACTAAGACCCAAAGATTTTTGCATCCTTCGATGATAACTTGGAGTCGGCCGAGATTGCGACCGTGATAGCTTTGGTCGACTATGTGGCTGATAACGACGTCATTGACGCCCGGATTTTTATCCGACAATCGGTGGAGGAGTTATATCCACCGAGTATGATTTTTCCTTAGATGTTTGTTATTTGACTCTTTAATTATGTCCTATGAGGCCTTCTGATGTTTCCTTCATTTCTTTTTCTTTGGTAGACCCTGAAATGGGGAAAGTCTCCTATCAAGAGCTGGCCGAGAAGCTCCGCGTCAAGGCCAAGAAGAAGGGGGTCCCCTTCACAAAAGAAGGCAGTGGTTGCTCCTTTGCCGAAGAAGGCGGCTGCACCCGAGAAGAGAGCCGCATCCCCTTTGGCCTCTGCAGACCTTGTCCCACATAAGCGGTCGAAGTCGGCCATCACCTCTTCGATTTCGGCTACCAAAGCTGATCCGACCTCCGCTTCTGAAGTTGGCGCTCCATTAGGCATCCCTCCTCCTCCTCCACCCCCTCGCAAATCACATCTTCATGCGCGGGGCGAAGTATGGACTGATGGGGTCTCAGACTAGCTCAACCATGCTGTGAAGCCCCCCAGCAAATATTTCAGCGCCGACGCTTTTGCCGACTCCGACCTTAACCATCTACAAGCTCTGCAGGACTACCTGATGGAGATGGCCGGCGTACTAGACGCTTATGCTGCCGTGAAGCATAAGTACTCTAAAGCTATTACTGAGCTTGCCAAGGCTCGAGCTGAGAGGAAAGATGCTGCGGCACGGTAGGCGGAGGCCAAGGAGGCGCAACTGAAGTCTGAGGAGGCGCGGATAAAGGCGGTGGAGGACCTATCGAAAGCCCTTGCTGATAAGGATCTGACCGACACCGAACTTAGTGCTTGTCAGGCCTGGGAGGACACGCTTATCGCCTCTCTATGCACTCTGCAGGACCAATATGCGGGCGTGGTGAAGGACCTGAACCTCGCTCACTCTGACCTCGATGCATCCAAGGCCAAGCTAGCGGCGTCTACTGCTGAGGTGGAGAAGCTGGAAGTTATGGTCGTTGAGATGGCTGCCGACGCTTTTAAAGACTGTCTGGCACAGGTCCGAGCTCTGAATCCAGATCTTACCATGAACCTGGATGCTGTGGATTTCAGAGCCTCGGTAGTGGACGGGCAGTTTTTTCCTGCGCCATTATCTTCGGCCGAAGAGTCTGGGGCTCCTGTTGAGGGTGAACAAGACAAGGGAGCTGAAGAAGAGACCTCAGCAGCCTAAGTACCAAATTCCACCGAGCCCATCATTGCCCAGCCGTGAAGCTTTGTTACAACACTTAGGCTTATTTTTGTTCATTTTTAAGTTTCTTTTGTAATCCGGGCTCTTGCCCCAATGTTTGTATAATGATAACCTGGCGTCGGTTTTTTTGAGGATTTAAGTGCAATATTGTGTTGAATCTCACCAATTCTTATTTTCATCCTTTAAACCAAATTCGCGTTTAATTCTCTTATTAATGAATAAAGGGAAACGCAATCCGTGTATGAAACTCGGTTCTTATTGTATGACTTGGTCAAAGTCAAGATATATTGCGCAGAGTCTACAAGATATTCCACCAACGTTCATAAACGGGCTCGTTTACTAGTAGTCGGGCATTTTACATAAATAGATGATTTCATATAATCACCTAAGTACTTTACCTTGTAAAGTATTCATCCGAGATGGAAGCCAATTGCCACATGTTCAGGTCTTAATTAAAAGGAAGAACCTAAACATTTCGACCTGATCAGGATCTTTTATGACAATGTCAACATCATCCCAGAGCGCTGTTCCGATGCATTGTAACATTCATAAGAATTTGTTAACAAATCTTATGGTAGCCGGGCTCACGAAATCCTGGCTTTATTAATTTGCCATTTACTTGGCCACTTTGTATTGAACATAAAAACAATCGTAAGGTCAGCCCATAGAGTGAACCGCCTTCTTTATTGATTGAAATAGTTGCAATTACAAAGAAATTTAAAATAAAATAAACGGAAAATAATGCGTAAAAGAAAAATAATCCTTAACATGAAAAACGATTTTCAGCCACTGCTGACATCCGTAAAAAGCGATTCTCAACCATCGCTGACATCCGCTACATCCGGGTTCCGAATAGATCTCGATCTTCAACTATAGTAGATCCTTAGTTTGTCTGCATTCCAAGTTTGTTTAATGGCTGTGCCATCTAATGCCTCGAGGATATAGGTTCCAGAACCCACTTTGTCTGAAATACGGTAAGGACCTTCCCAATTTGCTGCAAGTTTTCCATCCCGAGCATTCTTGTTTCCGATATCCGCTCTGTGAAGTATCAGATCACCTTTGCTAAACACTCGTGGCTTAACTTTGCGATTATTTATACTTAGCTGCAACCAGCTACTTTGTTGCAAGATCTCGGCAATGCGCCGTGATTCTGATTTCATCAATGAGGTCTAATTCCACAGCTAATTGTTCACTGTTATTGTGTTCTCCTTCCTGCATGACCTTTGCCTTCCTCCATGATGTTTGCCCAATTTTGACCGGGATCATGGCCTCACAGCCATAAGTCAATCTGAAAGGTGTTTCCTGGGTCGAGGTTTAAACACTAGTTCGGTATCCCCAGAGTACGGGATACAACTGCTCGACCTAGTTATTTTCTGCATCTGTCATCCGTTTCCTAAGCTCGTCGACAGTGATTTTGTTCGTTGCCTCGGCTTGCCCATTGGACTGTAGGTGTTCTACCGAGGTGAAATGGTGCTTGATTTTGAGTTCAGACATCAGCCTTTGGAAACATTGGTCGATGAATTGAGTTCTGTTGTCGGTGACAATTTCGGCTGGGATCCCGAATCTTGCAATAATGTTTCTTTCGAAAAAATTTTGTATGCGAGCCGCCAAGATAGTTGAAAAAGGCTTGGCCTCGATCCACTTAGTGAAGTAGTCAACCGCTATAATCAACCACTTCACTTGTCCTGGAGCTGGCTTGAATGTTCGAAAGAGATCCATGCCCCATTTAAAGAATGGCCATGGGGCCGTGATGGATTTCAATTCAGCCGGAGGTGGCCAAATTATCCGAGCATGTTTCTGGCAACTTTTGCATTTTCTTATGTGCTCTCTAGAGTTGGCAACCATCGTCGGCCAATAGAATCCAGCTTAGAGAGCTTTTCGGGCTAGCGCCTTAGCTCCCATATGTTGCTCATTGATCCCTTCATGTACTTCTGATAACACATACTCGGCCTTTGCTGGGCTCAAACACCTCATCATTGGAGAATGAAGGCCTCTTCGATACAGCTGGTCATTAACCACTGTGTACATTAACACGGTTCTCGCCATTTTCTTTGCCTCTATTGGATCTTCCTGGATGATTCCTTTCTCCAAGTAATTTAGGATAGGCTTTCGCCAATCTTCTGCCGCTGTGATGACCATAATACAAGTGGGCTCGGTCAAACTTTGTTGTATTACCGTTCGATGATTTCCCGAGTTCGGTGCTTGCTAGTTTCGATAGGATGTATACCCTCGTATTTTCTCCTCTAGGGATGTGGGTGACCATGACCTCATCAAAATCGGCCATGGCCTCTTTGACTTTCCCGAGGTACTTAATTAACAAAGGTCCCTTAGCTGTGTATGACACGTTGATTTGGGCTGCGACTAATTGAGAGTCAGTTGGCAAGTGAATCCTCCTGGCTCCATTATCTTTTGCCTGAGATAGCCCGGCCAACACTGCTTCGTATTCGGCCTAGTTATTGGAGGTTTTGAAATGTAGCTGTAGGGAGTGTTCCATAGAAACTCCTTCCAGGCTTTCTATTATGACCCCTGCTCCACTTCCTTTGGCGTTTGAAGATCCGTCGACGAACACCTTCCAAATATTGAGATTGGCCTCCGGGATTATCTCAGTCGGTACCAATTCTGCAATGAAGTCGGCCAGGGCCTGAGATTTAATCGCATACCGGGCTTCATACACAATATCGAACTCAGACAGCTCAATAGCCCAACTAATCATTCATCCTGCCAAATCAGGCTTATGCAATACTTGGCGTATCGGCTGACTTGTTCGGACAATTATTCGATGTCCTTGGAAGTAAAGGCATAGCCTTCTTGTAGCAGTGAGGAGCGCGGACACCACCTTTTCCAACCTTTGATATCTCAACTCTGAACTTTGCAAAGCTCAGCTTGTGAAATAGACCGGCTTTTGTTCTGTCGATTCTTCCCTTACCAGTACGGCACTTACCGCTTCTGGAGCCACTGACAAGTATAATATTAAGTCTTCTCCAGGTTCGGGTTTTGACAGCACTGGAGGTGATTATAGACACTTTTTGATCTTATCAAATGCGACTTCACATTCCGAGCTCCATTCTCCTTGCTATGCTTCCTTCTTTAATAACTTGTATAACGGGAGTGTGTTTTCTGCCGATTTCGGCAAAAACCTTGTTAGTGCGGCCAGTCTACCTGTTAACTGGTGTACTTCTTTCTTGTTTCTTGAGGCAGCCATATTGAGGACGGTATGGCATTTATCTGGGTTGGCCTCAATTCCTCTATTAGTCAAAAGGAATCTGAGAAACTTACCCGGGGGTACCCCGAATGCACATTTTGCCAAGTTGAGTCGGATTCGGTGAGCCCGGAGTTTGTCAAATGTTTCCTGCAAATCTCGGATATGATCAGGCCGCTTGATTGATTTAACAATCATGTCGTCGATGTAAACTTCTACGTTTCTGCCGAGCTGTGTTTCAAACACTCGATTCATCATCCTTTGATAAGTGGCCCCGGCGTTTTTTAGGCCAAAAGGCATGACGTTATAGCAATAATTAGCTTTATCTGTGATAAAAGGTGTTTTTTCCTGGTCTTTGGGATGCATGGCTATTTGGTTGTAACCAGAATAGGCATCCATAAATGAGAGCAGCTGGAACCCAGAAGAGTTGTCCACCAATTGGTCTATGTTTGGCAAGGGATAAGCATCCTTGGGGCATGCCTTGTTGAGATCAGTATAATCCGTGCAGACCCTCCACTTGCCATTAGGTTTTTTGACCATCACCACATTTGATAGCTAAGTAGTGTACTGGATCTCCCTAATGAAACCTATGTCCAGCAGTTCCCTTATATGCTCAGCGAGGGCTATTTATCTGTCTGGAGCTATCTTCCTTTTCTTTTGCGCAACCGACGTACAATGTGGGTTTATTGTCAGCTTGTGGCAGCAGAAGGTGGGGTCGACGCCTAGTAATTCGGAAGGCTTCTAGGCGAACACATCTTTATTCTTCAATAGCAGTTTCTCCAGCTCGATTTTCTCTTGCTTGGTGAGTGTACTACCAATTTTGGTTATTTGCTCGGGCTCATCTCCCAGTTGGTAATCCATGAGCTCCCCATCGGGCTCTGTTTTCATCAGCTTCACCTCCTCTCTTACATCCAATTCTACCATGTTCACCGAGCTCGGTGTAGATAGGGTCGAGTTTTGAATTCCCTTTTATCATGATGAGGATGTCCCGGGTTCATTATTTTTCACTGTGAAAAAGTAGCATTGCTGAGACTCCTTCTGATCCCCTTTAATAGTGACGACTTCATTCTTTCTGCTCACCATCTTTAGCTTTTGATGCTTAGTTGATATTAGCATATCCCAGCTATGAATAGTTGGTCTGCCTAAAATGATGTTATAGAACGAGTCCGGTCAAGGAATATCTTCCTTTGACCCATCCAGTCTTGAAGGCTTCCTTAGATCCCAACGTCATTTTTAGCTCTATATATCCTTTAGGGCTTGTATCTTCTTCGTTGAACCCGATTAGGGTTGTTCTGCATGGCTTCAGATTTTTTGGATCAAGGTCCATCCGCTTGAAAGCATCCCATAGGATGATATCAACCGCACTGTCGGGATCAAGGAATATCTTCTTCACACAGCATTTACCAAGGAGACCGATTATAACCAAGCCGTCTTGATGACCTAGGATTACGTCCCTTAAGTCATCCTAGGTGAAGAATAACTTGGAGGGTTCTGCTTGCAGAGGTTCTAGCTTGAAGGTCGGCCGCCCCTTGATGGTTAGAACTTCTCGAAGGTATTTCTTCCGCTGACTCGCTGTATCGCCACCTCCTTCGTAACTTCCACTGATGACGTTGCAATCAAACTCGGCTTCTAGGAATTCGTCATCGTCATCATTCTTTCTCCGGTCCTCATCTGGCTTCTTTCTTTGAAGGACCGGGCTTTTACTCCGATTTGTCTGCTTGCGTTTGCTACTCTTTTGCCCTTGCATTTTGATGACGTATTGACGTAACTTTCCATCTCGGACAAATTTTTCTATAGCATCTCTAAGGTCCCAACATTCATCTGTTATGTGCCCGGGTCCATTATGGAAATCGCAAAATCGAGATCGGTCCAATTTGCCTCTACTATACAATGGACGTGGTCGTTCCACCTTTTTCATCTCGGTGAGTGCCACCTCTTTCCAAAGTTGAGCACGCGAGACATTTAAAGGAGTATATTTTTCATATTTTCCTTCGTGCCTTCCTCCTCGTTTTTTTTATTCGAGTTCCTAGATCGATCTTTCAATGTCTAATCCCTTCCTTTGCGGGTGGACTTCTCTGTCTTTCTTTTCTCAGCGCATTAGCTATCTGCATCTGTTCGATATCAAGATATTTCTTAACTCGCCGATGGAACTCCTCCAGAGTTTTGATTTCGCCGGATATGACCGACCTTCCCATTCTGGATTCGCTGTCCAGGCCGGAGATGAGCAAATGCACGTGGACGCTATCCGTTAATCCTTGTATTTGTAAGGCAGCCTCTTTGAAGCAATCCAAGTATTTCTAAAGAGTTTCACCGAGTTGCTGTTTGATCCTGTCTAGCGTGAAGACCGACCTGGGCTGCTTTTTGCTTGTTGCAAAGCTCAGCAGGAATTTTTCACTCAGGTCGTTGAAGTCGGTAATGGATTTTGGAGGTAGAGTCTGGAACTAGACTTGTGCAGCCCCTCGCAATGTTGAGGTGAACAACTGAGATATGATTGATCCTTTGAATCCTCGAACTAGCATTTCAATATCGAAGTATTTAGGTGCGTTTAAGGATCCTGGCTTCCATCATACTTGGGGAGGTCGAACATGCTGAATTTCCTTGGGTATTCGGCTTCTGTAATCTTGTCCGAGAATGGGCTGTTATTCTGCCCTCCATTGCCATACCACATCTTATGCTTTCTAGACTCCTCTGGCCGGATTTCTTGATTATCCGAGGCGTGGCTGTTCTTCTGAGTTGCCCGGGTTTGACCATCTTGGTTCGTATCCTGATGATTGTTTTGCTTAGAATTTTTAGTAGAGGCTACTCGGCCTTGCTTGAGCTGGTTAAGCCGGGGTGGATCAACGTTTTGTTTATTAGTGTCTCCATCCTCATTCTGTTGATCATCTCGGCGTTCTTCTTGAGGAGGGTCCTGCAACTGCTTGAGAATTTGGTTCATTACTTCAGCCATGCGATTGATCTTTTGATTCTGGAGATTGTCGCGCTCTTCCACATTCTCAATTCGTTTCAGCATTGATCTGACAATGTTGTATGGCAGTCGTATATCCGAGTTATCAATTTGGAATTCTGATGAGGAATTAGCCTGATTGGCATTTTCCAACATTTGACCTGCTCGACCATCCCCAGATGGCGGAGGATTCATATTAGGTGGTTCCTTAGCTCGTCCTTGATTGTTTCCTCGGACGTCTTCCTACTGTTGATTCTCGTCAGTATCTCATTCTTGATTCTGCTCATGTCTGAGCGTATGGCTTTTGCTTCTGATGTTAGCCATTGTTGGTCACATGAATAGGACTTTATAGTCCCCACGGTCGGCGCCAATGTTCTGATGTAGAACACAAGAGGGATTGGATTTGGCCTGGGGTGAAATCCCAGGGTCCTACGTACCACAATTAGGGATCAAAGTCCCCGTAGTTCGAAGGTAAACCGTAGACTTGTTATAGCCAGAGGGAGTGGGGTGTGTGCTCTGTGAAAATTGAAAAGCTAGGGTTAGAACCTTTGTACCTTGTGAGAGCTTATTCCTATTTATAGACTTACTAGGGCCCTACTAATAAGCTTTGTTCTCTTGTTATTTAAAAGATATTAAGATATCCTTTTTAAATTCTCTATCCTTATTTTGTGGGTAGTTGCAATCGTGATAGATATTCTGATAAACTGCTCCTTAATCTAAGGGGGTGGTTAGGATTATAACTGGAGCCATTTGACTAGGCTCATTAATCATTAGGTTGGGCCCATTTATAATATATTCGTAACAAGTTTCCATAATTTTAACACCGTTAATGTTACTAACAGAAATCGCTGACACAACAAGTTAAAATGATGATTGTGTAGTTAAATATAATTAATATTAAATTTATAATATGTGTAAACCTTGATTGTTATAAACTTATGAAAAAAGAAGAAGAAAAATCTCTCTCAGATATAAATTGTTCTTCAACACATTTGCAGTCACAGGTCCAGTGAGTATCTTTTGGTAGATTGATAGTATTTCAATTTCTCTGCAGATTAGCTCCTTTGGTTTTTCTTTCTTGTATCTTTTCTCCTGCAAATATTTTTTTTAACTATCAAGCAAGTACAAAAATTATAAATAGAAAGCTATATTAGAATATAGCCCTAGCGCCCCTCATTCACTAAAGAGAAGTTCCATATGAACCTCAAAATCTGTCATCACACCTCAAAATTTCAGCCTTTATACTATCAAGGGCGGGCAAGAGTAAGTCAATATTTAGGAGCTGATGTGATGGGACATTGAAGAGTAGGCACTGGGGTTCCCCAAAAAAGACTTGAAAGCCATTGAGTAGCTTTAGATCTTGTTTTTGGTCAAAGTGGAAGGAGGCTACAGCTTTAGATCTTGTGTGTTCACAGAGAAAGCTTGAAAACCATCAAGAAAACGATTGATTGCTTAGTTGCTTTTTTATTTTTACCAGATTTATTTTTATTTTAAAATATAAACATATTAAATTAAAGAATTGACATATAAGTATGCTCTGTCTGTGACATCCCAAAAATTTGGGAACCTCAAATTTAAAAATGATAAGAAAAATTAATACGGAATTTTTGGATTTAAAATAATGACAAAATTAATTAGTTAAAACTAAGGCTTATTTTCCCTAAATTATTTTGGGAAAATAATGAATCCGAATAAATAATTATCTGAGGCTTAAAATATTTTATTAACAATATTTTATGTCTAAAGATTTATTTTATCCAATATCTTTAATTAAATAAGATAATGTAAGGGGGATGCGGCTTGTGTCCACGGCTTATATTGCTCCACTGCCCTCCTATTCCTGGAACGGTGTCATTTTAGGCACAAAGCAATGAGCATATCCTCTTTTTTTTTTTGCAAAAATATTTTAGGATACTGAAAATATACTTCAAGGTACTCATTGGTACTGAAAAATTACTTCATGATTTTGAAAAATCAATTTATGATCTTGAAAAAATATTTCTCTGGTATTAAAAAGATATTTCAGGATACTGAAAAGATACCTCAAGATCTTAAAAAATTATTTTAAGATCTTGAGAAAATTTCTTGAAAAATATATTTTTAGTATTAGTCAGCACTTGAAATATTTTTTAAGATTCTAAAATAATTTTTCAAGATTATAAGGTATTTTTTCAGTATGAGTTAGTATCCTGAAATATCTTTTTAGCACCAGGAAGTACCCTAAAGTATTTTTTTTAAGATCATAAATTGATTTTTCAAGATTATGAAGTAATTTTTCAGTACCAATCAATAAGTATCTATATTTTTTCAGTATCCTAAAATATCTTTTTAGTACCAGGTAATACCTTGAAATATTTTTTCAAGATCATAAATTAATTTTTCAAGATCATGAAGTAATTTTTCAGTACCAGTCGATATCTTTTTAGTATCTTGAAGTATCTTTTCAGTATCCTAAAATATTTTTGTGGAGAAAAAAAAGAGAGGATATGCCCATTGTTTTGTGCCTAAAATGGCACCGTTCCAAGAATAGGAGGGCAGGGGACACAAGCCGCATCCATTTAAGGGAAACATGCACATTCATAACAAACCCCATACGTATAGCCCATATGAAAAACCTATAATCTACTCCATGATGCATTATTTCGGCCACAATGTGCTAGAGAAGCAGACCAGCATTTTCCCCATAATTTCCACTCACCACGGCCCAACTTAAATTAAAGCCCATTGTCTCAACTCCATCCTCCATCCCACATGCAAAAGAGAAAAAGAAGCAGAAACAATATTTACTGGATATTCTTACCAAATATATGTGTGTGTGTGTGTGTGTGTGTGTGTGTGTGTGTGTGTGTGTTATGATATGGGTTAGTTAGATCCACATATGTAGGGATTATTGTTAGTCTCTCTTTTAATATATACCTATGTACTTACCTTAATTGAATAAGACTTTCATATTCTCATATTACATGGTACCAGAGGCTTAGGTTCTTTTTTTTAAAAAAAAATAATTTCCCTCACTCTCCTGTTGCTGCGACTGGTTTCTTTCGACGTCTTCACCGCGGCGAGTTACCGTCCAAGGAAAATAGCTTTAATACTTATTCTTGAGCAGAAGCTTGTTGCAGTGGCCGCCTAAGAACTTTCGCCTTCGCTAGGCTTAAAAACTAATGCTGATCCATTCCTTCCTTGGATGTATCAATTGAATTGGAGGTGGGGTCCGCGCGTGAATTTGGAATTGAAGAATGGTGATGACGTGCTGTGCGTAAGTGAGAATGGAATATGGATTGATTGAATCAATTTCTCCAGCCCCTGTGTCTCGGTTCAGTATAGTGGCGTGATTATTATTTTTTTTCCGTCTCGGTTCTTTAGCTCTCTGTTGGCTCTCTAAGCTACGTTCGGTATTGTTTGCCGTTTGGGTGCTCTGTTGATATGTGTTTGTTGTTTGGACTGATATGTGCTTGTTGTTTGGACTGTTAAGGCCGTGTTTGGCATCTGACATTTGAGCAATCTGTTTAGTTTTGTTTCTTGCTATTTGTGGAGCCTTGCATCCTCTTCATTGTTATTGTGAGTCTTTGACTATTTTTTTAATGGCCAAATCCAAGACATCCGAGATGCTACCTATGTCTACTAAGATTACTGATTCCAAATTAAATTGGACCAACTATTCTGATTGGAACAAAATTGTTTGGGTCTATCTTTTGGGTATTGAGAAGGAAGCGCATTTAACTCAGGAGCCTCCTTCTGGTGATGATGCTACAAATTTAGCTTGGTCTAGAGCAGATGCTCGTCTCTTCTTTCAAATTCGAAACTCTATTGAACCCCGCATTTTGGCTTCTGTTAGTCACTGCAACACGGTGAAAGAAATTATGTCTTATCTTGAGTTTATATTCTCTGGTAAAGGGAATTTTACTCGGATTCATGAAGTCTGTAAAGGATTTTATCGCTCTTAGCAGCAGGGTCGTCCCTTGAAGGATTTCTTCTTGGACTTTAAGAAGCTGTATGAAGAAATGAAGGTGCTTATGTCTCCCTAGGCGGATCTTCAAACTCGTATTAAGAATATGGAGTTTCAAGCCATCATCAGTTTCCTTGAAGCTCTTGATCCCTCTTATGATACCATCCGCTCTCAGATTCTGTCAAGTCAGGAGCTTCCATCTCTTGAAGATGTATTCTCACGAGTTCTTTGTGCTAAGAGTTTGGTTCGTCCGCCTATTGACCCGAATGCAAGTGCTTTGGCTGGGTGTGGCCCCTTTGAACAACGAAATTATGGGTCTAACCACGGCAATAATGTTCCACCCACACCTTCTGGCGGTGTTATCTGCAACTATTGCAAGGAACCTGGCCACATTAAGAAGAATTGTCGCAAATTGCAGAATAAACGGCAGCGTGATCAGCAGCGTGGCCTTGCTCATATTGCCCAAACACCTGATCAGTCTGATTCTAGTCCATTATCTGCAGGGGCCCTAGCTACAGGTACTTTGTCTTCTGGCCTTGCGACTACTTCCACAAAGTGGGTCATTGATTCTAGTGCTACCGACCACATGACAGGTAACCATCATTTATTTTCATCGTATGCACCCTATGCCAACCCATCTTCCATATTTGTCGCCAATGGTTCCCCGGTTCGGGTACTTGGATCAGGCACTGTTAAACCAACTACATCCATTTCACTATCTTCTGTTCTTAATGTTCTTGATCTCACATTTAATCTTTTATCCCCCAGTAAATTGACTCATCATTTAAACTGTTTTATCTCACTATTTCCTGACCACTGTTTAATCCAGGATCTTTCGACGAAGCAGATTATTGGTAGAGGCTACGAATCCGGTGGACATTACATTCTTGATGATCAGGTGCCGCGTTCTGTTGCTTGTTCTAGTGGATCATTTCTCTTTGAAGTCCATTGTCGTCTTGGTCATGTGTCCCTTTCATCCTTAAAGAGGTTGTATCCTCAGTTTTCGTCCGTGTCTGCTTTGGATTGTGAGTCCTGTCAGTTTGCCAAACACCATCGTGTTCATTTGGCACCTCGTGTCAATAAACGGGCTGCGTCCCCCTTTGAGTTAGTTCATTCTGATGTTTGGGGTCCTTGTTCAGTTTTGTCTCAGACTGGTTATCGTTATTTTGTCACTTTTGTTGATGATTTTTCCCGAACTACTTGGCTTTACTTAATGAAACAACGTTCTGAATTGTTTACCCATTTTCGTCATTTCTGTGCTGAAATTCAAACCCAATTTAATATGCCTGTGAAAATCCTTCAAAGTGATAATGCGAAAGAATATTTTTCTACCCCATTCACTGATTATATGCATAATCATGGCATTCTTCACCAATCCTCAAGTGTTGATACACCTGCTCAAAATGGTGTAACTGAAAGAAAAAATCGTCATCTTTTAGAAACTGCCCGCGTTCTCATGTTTCACTACTGTGTCCCTAAATCCTTTTGGGCTGATGTAGTGTCTACTGCTTGTTTCCTCATCAATCGCATGCCTTCCGCTGTCCTTAGTGGTGACATTCCCTATTCCATTCTATTTCCCACCACCAAATTGTTTCCAATTGTTCCCAAAATTTTTGGTTGTGTCTGCTTTGTTCGGGATGTTCGTACCAGTATGAGTAAACTCGATCCAAAGTCCTTGAGGTGTGTCTTTCTTGGTTATTCTCGAGTTCAGAAAGGTTATCGATGTTACTCTCCTGATCTTTGTCGTTATCTAGTGTCCACAGATGTAACCTTTCATGAGTCTTCTCCTTTCTTCCAGTCTTCGATATTATCTGAGTCTTCCTCTATTGTTTCTGAGTCTGATGATATCCTAGTCTATCATGTTCCTATCTCACTAGTACAGGCTGCAGTTCCAGAACCTGATATAGTCAATGATGCTGATGTTGCCAATGTTATGCCCTCGCCCATACTTGCTTCGCCGTTGGATTCTGTTCCTGCCTCCCAAGTTCCGGATCCTACTTCCCCAGGTCCTGCCATTCCTGCCCTTGACTCAATTGTACCTACTTCTACTATTGACTTATCTGATGACCTGCCTATTGCTCTCCGAAAAGGTACCCGTCCTTATCATCCTCCCCAGAGATATGCTGATTGTACCTATCCTATCTCCAATTTTGTATCCTACCAGTACTTATCCCCTGTTTCCTCTTCCCTTGTGGCCACCCTTGAGTCTACCTCTACCCCTACCAGCCTTCACCAAGCCTTAACTCACCCTAGTTGGCGTGCAGTGATGGAAGAAGAAATGATGGCCCTTGAAAAGGCTGGTACCTGGACTCTTGTTGATCTCCCTTCTGGAAAGAAGGCCATTGGGTGTAAATGGGTGTTTGTTGTTAAGACCAAGGCTGATGGTTCCTTAGAACGGTTGAAAGCTCGGCTTGTTGCAAAAGGATATGCTCAAACTTATGGCATTGATTATTCTGAGACCTTCTCTCCTGTGGCTAAGCTCACTTCCGTTCGTCTTCTTGTTTCTCTAGCTGCCACCTATCATTGGGATTTGCATCAGTTGGATGTTAAGAATGCATTCTTGAATGGTAACCTTCTTGAGGAGGTTTATATGGAGCAACCACCTGGGTTCGTTGCTCAGGGGGAGTCTAGGAAAGTGTGCTATCTCTGAAAGTCGTTGTATGGTTTAAAGCAAAGTCCTCGTGCCTGGTTTGATCGGTTTTGTGGTGTAGTCAAGAAGTTTGGGTTAAGCCAAAGTAAGTGTGATCACTCTGTGTTTTACCAGAGTTCTAATGCAGGCATGATCCTTCTAGTAGTGTATGTTGATGATATTGTGATTACTGGAAGTAATATCTCTAGAATCTCAAAGCTTAAAATCTTCCTTAACTCCCACTTTCAGACAAAAGACTTAGGTCCATTGAAGTACTTTCTGGGCATTGAGGTGTTGAGAAGCAAGAAAGGAATCCTTTTAACTCAGAGGAAGTATGTTCTCGATCTGTTAAAGGAAACTGGAAAACTTGGTGCTGCACCAAGTAGCATTCCCATGATTCCAAATTCGTTCTTGGATCTTAATGATAGCATGTTTCATGAACTTCCTGATGACTTGAAGAAGAAGATTGATCCAGAGAAACTAAAGCCATTTGCATCTCCTGAGAGATAAAGAAGACTCATTGGGAAACTGAATTATTTGACAGTGACTCGTCCTAATATAACCTTCTCAGTCAGTATACTCAGTCAATTCATGGAATCTCCAACAGTTGCTCAATGGGAAGCTTTAGAGCACATCTTGCATTATTTGAAAGGTTCCCCAGGACAGGGCATTCTCTATACAAATTATGGGCACACTAAAGTTGAGTGCTTTTGTGATGCGGATCATGCAGGACCTAAAGCCACAAGACGGTCCACTACAGGTTACTATGTGTTTGTTGGTGGAAACTTGATCTCTTGGAGAAGTAAGAAGCAATGTGTTGTGTCAAAATCAAGTGCAGAAGCAGAATACAGAGCCATGTCACAATCAGCACAGGAAATTGTGTGGGTATTTCAACTCATGAAGGAAATTGGCATCATCACGACATTACCTGCAAAATTATGGTGTGACAATAAAGCAGCACTTCATATAGCATCGAATTCTGTGTTCCATGAGCATACAAAGCATATAGAAATCGATTGCCACTTTATTCGAGATAAGATCAAAGAGAATGTCACATCTACAGGGCACGTGCGATCAAACGACCAGCTAGCAGATCTTTTAACAAAAGCCTTAAATGACACACGAGTTGGGTATCTTTGTAACAAGTTAGGCATGACCAATATATATGCTCCAACTTGAGGGGGAGTGTTATGATATGGGTTAGTTAGATCCACATATGTAGGGATTATTGTTAGTCTCTCTTTTAATATATACCTATGTACTTACCTTAATTGAATAAGACTTTCATATTCTCAAATTACAATATATATATATATATATATATATATATATATATATATATATATTTACTAGATATCTACCCTTCAGCATCTCAGCAAGCACGTGAAAGCAGAAACCATAAACACTAAAACAAAACTTCACTACACCTTTCGGCCCAAACCCATCCTCGAACCCAACCCAACCCAAACCATATGTGTGTGTATTACGAAAGTATTTAATAAAACATATTTATATGTGTTAATATGTATTAAAATCATTATAGAGAAATAGTGATGATACATAATAATAATAATGATAGTAATTGAAGTAAATAAATAACGATAATCATAAAATCAGGAAAATAAGAATATTATCCAACTTGTTCCTAAAAAAATAGGAAGGTAGCAATAATGAAATAAATCAATATATTAGAGGTTATTTTCTAAGAGATAGGAATTGATTTAAATTGCTCCTAAATAATAGGATCTATATTAGCTAATTCCTATATTATCTCACCTATAATATCTTTCACAAAATAAAGAAGATAAATAAAAAGATAATATTTAGAAAAGGGATTAAGGAATAAAGGAAATTCTTAACTAATATTAATAAATAATAAATGGGATAAATAATAATAATGAATATATTATTATTTATCAAAGTGAAATAATAATGATAATAATATTAGAAAAAAATAATTGATAAATTGAATAAATAAGAAAAATGAATAAGATTATGATTTATTAAAGGAGAAATAAATAATATATTGTAGATGAATTATTTACTTAATTTAAATGCTAATTACTTTTTGAAAAGAATAATCTGGGAGTTATATTTATTTAACCCAAGGTTATAAATCTTATATAGGATTAATATTATAGTTTAGAAAGGCTATGATAAATACTATAATCCATAATAAATAATAAAGAGATTATTATTAAAATTAGTATATTTTTAATGATCAATTATAATTCTAGGTATGTGGAATTTTAAAGATGTTATTAATTGTTAATATATTGATTTTGGTAGATTGAATTGCAGTGTATTTCAACTCTAAAATTAGGAGTAGTGTGAAAGTAGTTAGCTCGGGCGAGAGGTAACCACTTTCCACTTATTATGTTATTAATATGTTGCCTTTGAGTATTTTTCTAAGTTGATTATGAATGTTTTAAATTAAAGTGTGCTATGTGAAATTTTATTAGTTAAAATTATATGCATTGAAATATGATGATAATTATGGGAATTGAGTTATGATGACATAACAATTGTGAATATTTGGAAATTCCCTATTGAATTATTATAATGTTGGGATGGGAAGATTTCTGAGAAAATGGAAAAGTTATTTTCACCATGTGGTGAGCCCTCCATTGTGCACAATGGTTGGCTTTTTATTGTCCCACCTGTTCAATGAGGGACTAGCCCACTAATTCAAGAGGGCTTACGACGCCCCACTAGTTCAATGAGGGGAAAAGACCATGGTCTGGGACATGTGCTTTGAGGATTTTGGCCGATTCTCATCACTTGACCAGTGAGCTTTTGGAGTAACCAATAACATAGGTGTAACTTAGCCCATAAGTCTGATCGGAAGAAATAAAGCAGTTCGGTTGGATTGATGGGAGGTTTTTGGGTATTGAATACGAACAGAATTTGTGACACCCATTATGATACTTATTATTATTGTGATAATGAATTAAAAGGATGTTGATGAACTGTTTAATTTTGGATTGATTGTTTTATTTCACTTGACACCTCGCTAGCACATGTTAATATTCATAATGAGTTAGACTGATGGTTACAAAATTTTTTCCAGGTGACCAGTCAGGTCTAGGTCCTTTAGGGAAGCCGATAGAAGCATAGTGTACTGTAATCAAGTAGGGCTTCTATTTATTTTTGTGTATGAATTGTTAAATATATATTGCCACACATTAGGGCTCATGATGCATACTCTAGCATGTTTTGAAAAATTTAAATTCCGCGTAAATTCTAACATTAGGTTAACTATGATTATTATGTGATAACTATGATCATTATATATGATCATTTAGTTAATTAAATGGTGGTTGTTTCACTGTCAGCATTTAATTGTACAATCATTATTTAAAATTGTTTAGTTAGTATTTTCTGTTAAACTAACCTAACAGTTTTTACATTAAGGGACCAAATATGCACTTTATAAACTTAATGAAATAAAATAAAACAAACATAAAAGGACTAAATATATACTTTATCATATATTTTATCTTAACTTACTGCGAACTTACCTTTCAAACCTAGCTTAAAGCTGTGATGAGGGAAGGGCGATAAAAAGTGAAATCGGAGTTCCGAACAAGATCAACGACCTTTGAAAATTATGGTGACCAATTTCAAGATCTAGTCAATGGAAGCACTAAAAATAGAGAAGCCTCCCAATGGAACCAAAGAAACCCTCATCTTCTTTACCATATTCTTCTTCATTTGGAATCAATGGAGGCCTTAATGATTTTGGAGGAGGCCTTTGTTGTGCTGCTGCAACTGGCGTGCCTTTCCTTGTTGTATAAAATCATGAGAAAAAATGTTGTATATGTCGCTTACATCAAGAGAAGAAAACGCTGCTCTGATCCTCCAATGTAGCTGAAAAATCCAACAGCAACCAGTACTACTATTTTCTGCAATGTGATTATGCAAAACTAAGGGCCTGTTTGGAAGTTCCATTTTGGAAGGAAAGAAAAGGAAAAGAAGGGTTTTGGTAGTTCCTTCTTTTATTTGCAAGTTTTAAAAATAAGAGGGGAGGAAATCAATGATTTTTACAAATCCCCAAAAATCCTTCTTCTTCTAAAACATAAAGTTCCCCTAATATAAGGGGTTTTAAGAGGGAAAATAGATTAATTACCTTTTTACCTTTGTTCAAATAAAACACTCTCGTTATTTCTTATTTCTTTTTTCTTTTATGTTGTTGGAATGCACACAAATTTTTTTTTAGAAAGAGAAAATACTTTTTAGGGGAAAATACTTTTTAGAGAGAGAAAATACTTTTTTAGATGGAAATACTTTTTTAGAGAGAGAAAATATTTTATTTGGGGAAAATACTTTTTTAGAGAGAAGATACTTTTTTAGGGGAAAATACTTTTTTAGAGAGAGAAAATAGTTTTTTAGTGGAAAATACTTTTTAGAGAGAGAAAATAATTTTTTAGGGGAGAATACTTTTTAGATAGAGAAAATACTTTTTTAGGGGAAAATACTTTTTTAGAGAGAGAAAATACTTTTTGGGGGGAATACTTTTTTAGAGAGAAAAAAACTTTTTTTAGAGGAAAATACTTTTTAGAGAGAGAAAATACTTTTTTAGAGAGAGAAATTATTTTTTTAGGGGCAAATATTTTTTTGAATATAAAAGTTACCTAAATAATTTTTTTAGAAAATTTAAATTTATTTGTAAAGTATACTAATTATATTAGGGTTAAGGTGCAAAAATACGCATGATCTTTTTCCCCAGGAGCGCCCAATATCATGTGCTTTTTTTTAGAGCAAAAATACACACGTGGTTACCATTTTGGAGCAAAAGTCACATCCCACCGTTAAGTTATTGTTCACTTCATCTCTTTATCTCTCATCACGGTGAACAGTAATTTAACGGCAGGATGTGACTTTTGCTCCAAAATGGTAATCACATGTGTATTTTTGCTAAAAAAAAAGCACGTGATGGTGGGCGCTCCTGGGAAAAAAACTCATGTCTATTTTTGCACCTTAACCCATTATATTAATTTTTTTAAAAAAGGACAAAATTGTAAAAATAACTCATTAATCCTCCACATTCCTCCCTTGCTAGTTTTTCAACTCCCAAACAAGGGGAGGAAATATCCTCAATTTCCTATTCTTCTCTTTCTCTCCAAACTCCTTGCATCCCTTTCCTTCCTTTCCTCTCTAAACTCCTAAACAAAAGCCTAAGAGACTTTAAGGTAGACCTTGCCATTGTCGGGAACTTTCATACCCCCACTAATTTTGCTTCCTTCGATGCTCCTCTCACTGCATCTCTTCTCTGTTTATGGCTGAGGTGAAAAAATAATTTAGGTGGCAGTTTCTAGTTGGCAAACTAGACCTAATGGACCCAAGGAACTAGACATAAATTTTGTCCACATATAATACATGTTTTTTATTTATAGTTTAGGACAAAGGTTCAAAAGTGCAATCTTTTCTCACAATAGTATTTGAAACCATAAACAAGTTTCAAGTTCAAAAATACCTATGAACTTTTCCTAATGGAGCATAAAAATCATCTTTGTTAAATATTTCAAATGCCATTACTTTTCTTTTTGTGGTTCCACTTGCCCATTATATGCCAACTCACTTTACCCTTGATCAATGGAAAAACAACACATTTTATATATCCAAGTTTTATCTAAAGGGAAGATCCTTCCAGCAAAAACACAGGTATGGTTGTTTTAGCAAACATGTTCTAGATGATCCCTCTGGTGGCGATGCCATCGGCAATTAGAGTGACTCTATCGCCCAATCAACAACCTCAAGTATGGGCTTTCTCTCTAGCAGCACCTCATGTATTCAATGATTGGTGAGACTCATGGAAGTAACAAGTATCCTAATCGGTGTAGAAGTTTCCAATTAGAATAAGGTTTTCAGCTAAGAAGGAATGAATTGGGTGAAGGTCAAAACTTAAAAAATGTAAAACAAACTTTAATGAAGGATAGAGAGTTACGATGATTTCACCAAAGGTAAACACATGAGATTTATACTAATTTGGTCCAAATTCTTGAGCTACATCCAGTTTTCAGATGCCTTCTGATACATCCACTATTCAAGATTCACAAGGGCGGCTCTTGGCACCTTAGTATAAGCTTCATTCTTTCTCAAAGAACTCTCACTCCCCTTACGCTTTACAATTTAATGCCCACTCAAGATTCTACAATATTAAGTCTTTTAAATAATAATAATTCAATAAATGTCACTCACAATAGATAATCACTAAAGTACAAAATCACACTTAAGAGCTCAAGACTTAGCAATAGATGGAATAGTAAATTTTTCATAGAAGATTGTTGCTTCATGTTCAATGTTCGGAGTATTTTATAAGTAGAGTGAATTAATGATCGTTGCCTTGTTGAATATATCCATTGGAGTGTCATTGGCCATTATTATGACCGTTAGAGTCTCTGAACATTCTTTATGTTTAAGGAATTAGCCGTTGGAGTATAAAAAATCTTCATCGTTTAAATGTCCATCACATTTAATGCTTTAGACAAAAAAGTGCCTTTTCCAATTTGGTGTGAAAAGTCAAATATGACCATGATGTGAAATGTTTCTGAAGATTTCATCTGTTGATGTGTGAAAACTGATGCGACAAACTATGCACTTTTGAAAAATTTTCACTAGGACTTTGGTCAAAATTTTCTCTTATCTCCTCCCATCCCATCAAACCAAACACATCCTTAAGAGAGCTAATGGTTTTGTTATTTTTGCCTCTCTTAAAGACTTGATGTATATTTTTGCACTCAAATAAACATTATGGTGCTAGACGTCCCTTTGCCCAAATTTAATTGTCAGATTTGCACCCTTGTCCTTATAAGAATCAAGTGAAAGAGATCCATACAATGAATTAATTAATTGGTTGTATGGATTACCTCTGTAATTTCAAATGCAGGAGATCCGGGAGTTGTCAAAAAATAACTATTTGTTTAAGAGCCTGTTTGGGAGAATTACAAACCTAGGTTTTGGAAAAAAAATCTAGGTTTTGTCATAAGTCTGCCAAACACTCATCTTTTTTTTTTCAGAAGCCATTCTGCATTAAAATTTAGATTTTGTCATAAACTTACCAAACACTCCAATTTTTTCCAGAAGCTATTCTGCATCAAAACTTAAGTTTTGTGAAAAGCTATTTTGTTTTTAGCTTTTTCTCTCTCCTTTACGATCATTAGTTTTTTTTAGTACCAATCAGTATCCTTAAAATATTTTTTAGTATTTTTGAGTACCCTAAATATTTTTTCAAGATCGGTCATTACCCTGAAATATTTTTTCAATATCATAAAATAAATTTTCAAGATCATGAAGTATTTTTCCAGTATCTTTAAATATTTTTTTTAGTATCTGTCAATACCCTGAAATAATTTTTTAAGATCTTTCATTATCGTGAAATATGTTTTTAATGTCTTAAAATAAATTTTTAAGATCATGAAGTATTTTTTTAGTACAAGGTAGTACCCTAAAATATTTTATGATCTTAAAAAATTATTTTACTATATTAAAAAGATATTTTTTAGGATAATAAATGATCTTGAAAAAATATTTCATAGTACTGACGAGTACTAAAAGGATACTTAATACTAACTAGTACTGAAAAAATACTTCTTATTGTCTTAAAAATTTATTTTAGGATTTTGAAAAAATATTTCAGGGTACAGATAATTTTGAAAAAAATATTTTATGGTACAACAAGTACTAAAGAATACTAAAAAAATACTTCTTGATCTTGAAAAAAAAATTTACGATATTGAAAAAATATTTTAGGGTAATGACTAATCTTACAAAAATAATTCAGAGTATTGAAATGTATTAAAAAATATTTTAAGGATACTGATTGAAATTGAAAAAATAATGATGATGGTAGCGGAGAGAGAAAAAGCAAAGAAAAGTAGCTTTTAACAAAACCTAGATTTTGGACCCCAAAACCTAGGTTTTGATGTAGAATAGTTTTTGGAAAAAATATGGGTGTTTGGTAAGTTTATGACAAAATCTAAGTTTTTATGCAGAATATCTTTTAAAAAAAATAAGGGTGTTAACTTAAGTTTTAATGCATAATGGTTTCTGGACGTTTGACAAACTTTTATTGAAACCTAGATTTTGAAGTTATTCAAATACCATCATTTTTCTTCAAAGCTATTTTTCAAAAATCACTTTCACGTTGTAAATCTCAAAAGTTATTTTTTAAAATCTATTTTTTAAAAGCTATTTCTACCTTATAAATCTCTAAATTTATTCTCTAAAATCAACGTCCAAACGGGCTCTTTGCCACGTGGCTAAAAGAAGAGAAGAATATGTTCTTCTCTGATCTTTCATCCGAGTCGGTCCGTGAGATGTTGGATTTTGTCAAAGCTTGGAATAGAGGAAAGATTGAATCTCGTTATTATGAAAGCATTGCAAGTGGTCATATAGAAACCGGATGAATTTTGCACATAAAATGTGTTGCTTTTTTCATTGATAAGAGGTGAGGTGAGTTGGCATATAATAATATTATACGTGGGACCTATAAAAAAAGTAATAGCGTTTAGGATATTTAATAGAGATGTTATTTTTACACTATTTAAAATAGTTTTGACATTTTTGTTTTATTTAAAAAAATTTATAGTTATTTTTGAAAGCGAATATTATTTTATAATGCCATATGCTCTTTTAGGGGAAAAAAAATGATGTGGATTTTTATAACATCACGTTACAGGTTAAATCGCACAACTTCACGACCTACTGATCCTACATGGGAGTTAATATGTGATGATGGAAATAATGTGGCTAATCGAACCTCCAAGCAGACACGAGGATTATATTCACAACTGTGTGTACACATAATTTATTTTTGGGAAAACATTTTCTTACATGGAAACCATTTTCTCATGTTACACACATGAAATGGTGGGACTATATATACATATATAAATTTATATAATTATATAATTTTTTTTTTCTTATATATAATATGAAAAAACCAATGTCCTTTGTTTTTATAATTTTCTTCACTAAAATATTGTCCTTTGTCCTAATTTATTTTCGTTTCACAATTTGATTTCACAACGTGTTATCTTATAGGCATTCTTAAAACCGCGTAAAGAAAAACGATAAACATAAAACGCACCTCCAATTCTCACGACTTCATCGTTTTTCACTCTGGCCAAAACATGTCGTTTAGGAGACAGCCATTCCATTCGTTTTAAAGCCGCCGATCTGCTCAGCCTGTGACGGACAACTTGTTTGCCGCCGCCATCGTCACTTCGCCGCCTTGATGCTGATGTTGCGTATGTAAGCTTCTTTCTCCTTCCGTTTGCTTCTCATCGAATCTCTGAAGATTTAGGGTACGAGAAAGGCAGCATCCCCTTATGGCTATCGAGGAAGATGGACTGAAGAAGCTTGAGTACTTGTCTCTTGTTTCTAAGGTATGCACTGAGTTAGAATCCCACACTGGATCCGGTGATAAAGTTCTCGCTGAGTTTATCACAGAATTGGGTAGGAATTCTGAGAATGTCGATGAATTTGATGCCAAATTGAAGGAGAATGGAGCGGAGATGCCGGATTATTTTGTCAAAACACTTCTGACTATCATACATGCCATTCTTCCTCCCAAGGCCAAGTCGAAAAAAGAATCGAATAAAGATAGTGCCGCCGATGGGAGGAAGACTAAGTTTAAGGCCCTTGCTATTGCGGACGATACGAGTCGAGCAAAGGAACTCGAGAAGGAATTAGAGATGGAGGCTATACAAAACCATGGAGAGAGAGAACGGGAAGATGAGGATAGATACAGAGATAGAGATAGAGATAGGAGAGACAGGCGTAGGGATAAGTACGAAAGAGAGGAAAGGCATAGAGACAGAGACAGAGACTATAAATATGAGGATGAGAGAAGGGATTACAGAAGTAATGGAAGACATGGGGATAGACATGACAGGCGTAGGAGAGATGAGCATGAGGACAATCGATATGGAAGGGAGAACGGTGATGAAGATAGAGACAGGAAATCTCACAGAGATCGAAGGTATGGCTCAAACGAACCTGAACTGTATCAAGTTTATAAAGGCAGAGTGTCAAGAGTTATGGATACAGGAAGCTTTGTCCAGTTAGATGATTTCAGAGGAAAGGAGGGTTTAGTACATGTATCCCAGATGGCAACACGAAGAATTAGTAATGCCAAGGACGTTGTGAAGCGGGACCAGGAGGTATACGTGAAAGTAATATCAATTTCTGGTCAGAAGTTGAGTCTATCAATGAGGGATGTTGATCAGCACACTGGAAAGGATCTTCTTCCTTTGAAGAAGAGCTCAGATGATGCTACTTTTCGAATGAATCCTCAAGATTCAAAGGATGGACCAGTAACCAGGACAGGTCTTTCAGGAATAAAGATTGTGGAAGAGGATGACGTTGGTTCTTCACGCAGACCTTTAAAGAGAATGAGCTCTCCTGAGAAATGGGAAGCAAAGCAGTTAATTGCTTCAGGTGTTTTGGGTGTTACAGAGTATCCAACTTATGATGAGGAGGGAGATGGAGTGCTATACCAAGAGGAAGGAGCTGAGGAAGAACTTGAGATTGAAATGAATGAGGATGAACCTGCTTTTCTGCAGGGGCAGAGTAGATATTCAATGGACATGTCACCGGTTAAGATCTTCAAGAATCCTGAAGGTTCTCTGAGTCGTGCTGCTGCATTGCAATCTGCACTAATAAAGGAGCGCAGAGAAGTAAGAGAACAACAACAACGCACCATGCTTGACTCTATTCCAAAGGATCTCAATCGTCCTTGGGAAGACCCAATGCCAGACTCTGGTGAACGACATCTAGCACAAGAGCTTAGGGGTGTTGGTTTATCAGCATATGACATGCCTGAATGGAAGAAGGATGCTTATGGGAAGACCATTACTTTTGGACAAAGATCAAAGCTCTCCATTCAGGAACAGAGGCAGAGCTTACCAATCTACAAATTAAAGAAAGAGTTGATTCAAGCTGTGCATGACAATCAGGTACTAGTGGTGATTGGTGAGACAGGTTCAGGCAAAACAACTCAAGTCACCCAGTATCTTGCCGAAGCAGGTTACACTACAAGGGGTAAAATTGGATGTACTCAGCCTCGTAGGGTGGCTGCTATGTCTGTGGCAAAAAGAGTTGCTGAAGAGTTTGGTTGTCGATTAGGTGAGGAAGTTGGTTATGCCATTCGTTTTGAGGATTGCACTGGACCAGATACTGTAATCAAGTACATGACAGATGGTATGCTTCTCAGGGAAATTTTGATTGATGAGAATCTATCCCAATATTCTGTTATAATGCTTGATGAAGCTCATGAAAGAACTATTCATACTGATGTTCTTTTTGGACTATTGAAGAAGTTGGTGAAACGTAGACCTGACTTGCGATTGATTGTCACATCTGCTACCCTAGATGCTGAGAAATTTTCAGGGTATTTCTTTAACTGTAATATTTTCACAATTCCTGGGAGGACTTTTCCTGTGGAGATACTTTATACCAAGCAACCAGAAAGTGATTATTTAGATGCATCCTTAATCACTGTCCTACAAATTCATTTGACAGAACCAGAAGGAGACATCCTTCTCTTCTTGACTGGTCAAGAGGAAATTGATTTTGCTTGCCAGTCTCTTTACGAGAGAATGAAAGGATTAGGTAAGAATGTTCCGGAATTGATTATTCTACCTGTTTATAGTGCTCTTCCTAGTGAAATGCAATCTAGGATATTTGATCCTGCGCCTCCTGGGAAGAGAAAAGTGGTTGTGGCAACTAATATTGCTGAAGCTTCTTTGACAATTGATGGGATTTTCTATGTAATTGACCCTGGATTTGCTAAGCAAAATGTATACAACCCAAAACAAGGACTTGATTCCTTGGTGATAACTCCAATTTCACAAGCGTCAGCCAAGCAAAGGGCTGGGCGTGCAGGACGTACTGGGCCTGGGAAGTGCTACCGCCTCTATACTGAGGCAGCATATAGAAATGAGATGTCTCCTACTTCTGTTCCAGAGATTCAAAGGATAAATCTTGGGATGACTACTCTTACAATGAAAGCTATGGGTATAAATGATCTTCTTAGTTTTGATTTCATGGATCCTCCTTCACCTCAGGCTCTCGTTTCTGCCATGGAACAGCTGTACAGTCTTGGGGCATTGGATGAAGAGGGCCTTTTAACTAAATTGGGAAGGAAAATGGCAGAGTTTCCTCTAGATCCACCATTATCTAAGATGCTACTTGCCAGTGTGGACCTTGGTTGTAGTGATGAGATACTGACCATAATTGCCATGATTCAAACTGGCAATATTTTTTACAGGCCTAGGGAAAAACAAGCCCAAGCTGATCAGAAAAGGGCAAAGTTTTTCCAGCCAGAGGGTGACCATCTTACTCTACTTGCTGTGTATGAGGCTTGGAAAGCTAAAAATTTTTCTGGACCCTGGTGTTTTGAGAATTTTGTTCAATCTCGATCTTTGCGAAGGGCACAGGATGTCAGGAAACAGCTTCTCACCATTATGGACAAGTATGATATCTAAATGATCTTTCTAAATGTCTTAGTATGGATAACTAATCTTTGCCTGAACCCTTGCTGCATTCTACTTTCATATGGGTTTATTATTAATTTGCATCGCCAATTGTTTTAAGGCTTTCTCTGTTCATTTATGTACTTGCTTTTCAGATTTTAAACTGCATTTTTACCATAGAAACTGTTGATTATTCCCTTCATTTAGGATATCAGACCTCTTGTTTCCATTATTGTGGCTTATACATGTTTTTTAGTGGCTTGTAGCTACTATGGTGTCTTTTTTATTCCTTTGCTCGTTTAGACTGGTTTGATTGAACTATGAGGCATTGACTATGTTTCTCAGGTACAAATTGGATGTTGTTAGCGCTGGAAAGAACTTCACAAAGATTAGGAAGGCTATCACTGCAGGATTTTTCTTTCATGCGGCTAGAAAGGATCCTCAAGAGGGTTACAGAACCCTAGTTGAGAACCAGCCTGTATATATTCATCCCAGTTCTGCTTTGTTCCAGAGGCAGCCAGATTGGGTCATCTACCATGAGCTTGTGATGACAACAAAGGAATATATGCGTGAGGTCACTGTAATAGACCCCAAATGGCTAGTTGAATTGGCTCCAAGATTCTTCAAAGTAGCAGATCCTACAAAAATGAGCAAGCGGAAGCGACAAGAGCGTATTGAACCACTTTATGACAGATACCATGAGCCAAACTCGTGGCGTTTGAGTAAACGTCGTGCTTGATTTATTTCTTTTGTTTCCTTTAGAAGCTATATCTGGGGTGCAATCTGATGCTGCATCTTGTTTAAAATGTAGTTACATGATAATATTGAATGTATTAGTTTGAAACCTACTGATAATGCCATAGTTTAGACATTATTTTGATGATTTCTGATCTTTAAGGCTCTTTGGTGGGAAGGGTTTCACGGCACTGTTTTTTCTTGCCTTCATGAATCTCATGGATATTATGAGAATAGTAGCATCAGTATGTTCCAGCATTAGGTAAATGTCATCATGGTTCCAGGAAGACGGCAACTGCTTTTTAAGTTTCATGGTTTTGGCTGATAAGACTGTAGCAACAAGGTTATATTTTGAAAAGAATTTCTCTTGATGATGAATGGGGCTATTGAATCTTGTACATTATATTACAGGTGGGGGATTGCTTTTATTTTGGTGAAAATGGGTTTGTATTCTTCTTATTCACCCACCTTTTTGTTAATCTTGCTTTCTTTCCTTGTAAGCAAGACTAGTCACATAAATTAGCAAGTTGCGGGGATTATGCCCTTCATCAGTGTTTAACTTCTTCATTATAAACAGGGTTCTGAGGTTTGTGATTTTCTTCGAACCGTCTATAGAAAAATGGCTAAGATTAATTGTTTGATCTGCTCTGTGTTATTTCACATTCTATTGAGCTCTGTTTTAACCCGATCATCACCAGAAAGTGCTATTCATGAAGATTTCTGGCTCAAATGGTACTGTACCTTCCGAGCACTATGCTGGGTATATTATATGGCTTTCTTCTTATATTCACATTTCTGTGGCAGCTGCTCATTGTTGATTTTTTTCATTAAATGAATTATGTTTTTTACTTTTTTCCCTTTTAAAAAGTTGGTGCTTATTTTCTGGTTTGATTGTTGGGACTCTTCATAAAGATTACTTGCCCTTCTGCCTCTAGGTCTTGATTGCACTAATTTCTTCTTTTGGTTTTCTTCACCTCTACAATGCCTTACTGTCAGAGTTGCAACAAAAAGGTTGATTTTTCCTCCTTTAAATTAGTTTCGTACTTATTTTATGATTTGAATGTGGTTTTCATTGATAAAGACTGTTTCTTTATTGAATTAATAAAAGAAGACATGACTTGTGTCTTTAGCTTTTGGGTACATTAAATCCTTTCTGCTGCTATTTCCATTTCTGCAGTGTCTAACCTGAGTCTCAGTAAAAATTATGGTTTTTTTTTAAATAATACATTTTTATGTGCTTATTTTATGATTTGGAATCTGGGGTTTCTTCAAAAAGAAAAACTTGACCAAGTGTCCGTTTGGATGCTCTTATTTTTTGCTTATCTTCTTCTTATAAGCAGAAGCTAGGCCAAACAGGGTTAAACAAAAGCTCTTATATTAATAAGAGCTTTTTTTTATAATGAAGAAAAAATCTAGAAATCAAAAGCTCCAGAGAGGAGCTTTTTTTAAAAGCACTTTTTTTTAAGAGAACCCTAACCCTAATTGAAGAAAGCATCTCCATTATCTCTCGTCTGCTCTGCTCGTTCATGACATCTCATCTTGCTCCAGAGAACCTATCTGCTCTGACTACTCGTCTTGCTCCAGAGGACCCATCATCTGCAGCATAAATCGGCGCCGTCGACTTGGCGTCACCGTCATCTTCAGCATCCATTAGCGCCGTTTCCGTGCTCTGCTTTTCCGCCTCAGGTTCCGCCATTACTTGCCCCCCCGTTTTTTTTTTTGCATCATGTTTGCTGCTTCTCATCATGTTTGTAGTAAATTCAAAACCATAGAGGTTATGAATTTTTTGTTTCCATGCTTGAAAATCTTGTGTGCTTTCAATTGGGATTTTGTGGTTTTTTTCCTATTGAATTTTGTGGTTCTTGCTTTGTTTCCAATGCTGATTATCGATGTTGGGGGCATTTTTGTTGGCTGTAGTATACAGAGTGATAAAGAAGATTAGTGTGCTGCGATTTTGAAATTGTGATTTCTTAAGAATCGTGATCTTTCTGCCTTCATTTGACTTATCTTTTGTTTAAGAAATAGAAGGCGCTAGGGGTGTGCGCGTCAGATACTTTTTAGAGGACAGTTCACACAGTAGATTGGATTTTTCCAAATGTCTGAGCAGATGCAAAGTTCTGATGTGTTTCTGCCTCTGGCTTTGTGAGTAGTTCAAATTTCTGATACAGAGATTGGTAAATCAAATCATACAGAAAGGGAGTTCAGTTTTGAACGAATAAGAACAATATAGCACACAAAATGATAATGATTAGTACGTAGGAAAAGCACAAATGGGAGCAGAGACCCAAAGCATATGAAGGTTCAGTTACTTTTATGAATAAACAAGAAAGTAACATATATAACCAAAATAAACATGAGTGAATGAATGAAGATCAGATATGAATACAAGAAAAACACAAAAAGGAATGAAAACATGTAGAAAAGAGGGAAAGATAATCATCAGAGAGGAAGAAGGTACAGTTTACCTGTAAAAGAGACAAGGTATATTGGAGTGATTGAGAGAGAAAAGAGGAGAAAAAATGGAACTGACGAGGAAATTGTAGTTGAAGAGAATAAATAATTAAGGAAGCATTTATAGGCAACAAAAGCATTTCAGTTTTATATTTATTTAATTGAAATTTTATATGAACTAACAATAGATCTTTTAATTTTTTAGGGAAGTATTATGTAGTAGATGCTGGATATCCTAACATGAAAGGGTATCTAGCACCATTTAAAGGAGAAAGGTATCATATTCCTGATTTTAGAGGTTGCAGTCAACCTTATGGATTACAAGAAGTTTTCAATCATGCACATTCCTCACTAAGAAATGTCATTGAGAGAACAATTGGAGTTTGGAAGAACAAGTGGCATATCTTACGTGACATGAAGCCATTTTCATTAATCAAGCAGGAGAAAGTTATTATTGCAACAATAGCCCTTCATAACTTTATCAGAAAGTGTGGTGTTGATGATGAAGAGTTTGACAAGTGTGATCTTAATCCTGATTATATTCTTGAGAGTCAAGAAAAATGTAACATTGATGAAGAAATGAGTATCCATAGTCATAGAAAAATAGTAGATAATGGTTATATGGATAGAGTTCGAAATCAAATAGCATCAACATTGATGGAAAATAGAAATAGGTGATTTTAAGTGAATGAAATACTTGTTGACAATTTGCATGTAAGACTATTGATGATTTCTTGAACGTGCTCACTGTTTGGAAAATTTAATCTCATAGTATTTTTATTTTGTGAATATATTGATAGTTTAAATGTTATTTTATAATATACCTTTTATTATAATTTTTATTAAAAAAAGTGCTTGTGACAATTTTTGCCAAACAGCTTATTTTTAATTTCAGCTTATAAGTAACTTTTAAGCTAAAAAATTTATATAATCATCAAACAGCTTTTAGCTTTAGCTTAAAAGGAGCTTTTAATTTAAAAATAAGAGGATTCAAACAGGCTCCAAGTCTGATCTATAGCTCTTTTTGCTTTTATTTCCATTTCTGCCATTGCTGTTTTCAAATTCTCTCTTAATAAAAAGGACTTGCCTTATGTCTGATTCTGCGGTTCTTGTAATGGAACGTTGAAGGTATGTGACAGTGCATGAAAATCATGGAAGGAACCTGTACTACTATTTTGTTGTTTCAGAAAACAAACCTTCTGAAGATCCTGTGGTTTTGTGGCTTAATGGTGGACCAGGCTGTTCTAGCTTTGATGGCTTCATTAATGAGCATGGTGATCATCAAATTTCTATTTTAGATATCTGTTTTTCTATAAAATTCTCAACTTATTTCAGGTACAGTTGGTCTAAGGTACTAAGTTTGAACCTTTTATGATGTTTCAAATTCTGAAAAGAATATATTTTTTGGGCTATAGTCGTCTCTAGTTTCAATTTCATTCCTTAACAAAATTTTGCATATAAATTAATTTCTGTGGATTAAAGGTCTCCAACATTTTAATGATATTAAGACAAAATAATATTGAGAAAACAAGAGTTTTACATAATACTCCCTCTGTTTCTTTTTACAAGATACCATTGTTTGAGTGGGTATGTTTTTTTTTTTAAAAAAAAAGTACCTTGGAAGATGTCTAAACATTTAATTGTATGTCTTTCTCCTCACTTTTTCTCATTCTCTCATCACTTTTTCCACTCATTATCTCTCCCACCTGTCTTCTTTATAAATAAGGGTATTTTTAGAAAATGAGTTGCATTTTTTACATATTTATTGTCTTTAACCAATTTTAACTAACTTTTTTATCTAAATAATTTGGTTATTGGTATCTTATAAAAAGGACCCGGGGGCAATAAGAGTGTGGGTTTTTCTTACTCCAAGAATGAATTTAATTACAAAACTAGGGACCCAAAAATGGCCTCTGATAAGCATACATTTTATTCACAAGGTAGTGATGGAAAAATTAGAAAAATTTCACATAAATTGTATGAATCAATAATCCTCCATTAGTTTTCTGAGGCTGTTTAATCCTGTGGTCTGAACTTGTCCCTGATTTCCTGTCCAACCCATTCTCAATTTCTGGCGAGTCATATGCTGGCATTTATATGCCTACTCTTGCTTCTGAAGTCGTGAAAGCTTGAAACATGAAAGGTAATAATTTGTCCTTTGATTGTTGAAATTGTTACAATGCAGGTGCAATTTCTGAATGTTTACAGGAATTGATGCGGGTGTAAAGCCTAATCTGAATTTTAAGATATTTTATCCTTAATTGATCAATATGTTCTCAAGCCTATGTGGCTGCAATCTAAAGTGATGTCTGTGCGAGGTTTTATGGTAGGAAATGGTGTTGTTACAGATGAAAAGTATGATGGCAGTGCCCTGGTTCCATTTGTAATAAGATACTGTTTATAAATTATAAGAAATACAATTCTTTTATATATTTATTTATGACAAATTTGTGTAATGCACATTTGTATGAAATGGGCACCCAGAAACTCTGCCCCCAAATGCATCGCTATGTCCCTTTAGTATTAGGACCACATTCATATGGCCTTCTCTTTAGATGGGTGTGTTTTAATTTGCTCCAACATTTTGCTTGTGAGTAAAGTAGAGGAGAGCGATAGTAGGAGATCTCTAAATTATGAAAAGTCCTTTTGATATTGTTACATTATATGTGAAAGAAGAGATTTAAAAAAAATTGTCAACTAACGTAGCTTAAGTGAGAATAAAGATACATTTGCATGGTCCACAAAGTGGCAGATCCTACAAAAATGAGCAAGCGGAAGAGCAATACCTTGAAGGCTGTGCTTGATTTGTTTCTGTAAGCAAATAATCTGAATTCCTTGTCTATTCATGTACATATGGTGTGTATTTATACAAGAGGAGAGAGCCTTAGTATTGATAGTTAATGATAATTTATGATGATTTCTTCTAATTTCTGATTGTTAGGGATACTGATTGACTGTTACAATATATATCTAATTGTGTATTTCCTAACAGTTTCCTTCAGAATTTGATGCTGCATCTTGTTTAAAAATGTAAATACATGATAATTTTTATTATGATAGTTTGAAAGCTGCTGATAATGCTGTAGTTTAGACATTATTTTGATGATTTCTGGTTTTTAAGGCTCTTTGGTGGAAGGATTTCATGGTGCACCTTTTCTTTTCATCATGAATCTCTTAATGGATCTTATGAGCATAGTAGCATTAGTATGTTCCTGCATTAGGGGAATTTCTTCGGGGCTCCAGAAAGACAGCAACTTTTTTTTAAGTTTCATTGTTTTTGGCTGATATGACTCTAACAAGGTTAGATTTTGAAAAGAAGTTCTGTTGATGATGAATGGGCTTATTGAATCTTATACATTATGTAACATTTAGCTCTTTCAACGGACTTTAGGAACTCTTATAGGATACTTCTAGGGGGATTTCACTCTAATCCCAAGTATTTTAGTGAAAATGGATTTGCTTGGTTCTCACTAACACACATCTTTTGCTTATCTTGCCTTGTAAGCTAGACGAGTCACACTAAGAATAATTGTTTGATCTGCTGTGTTATTTCACATTCTATTGAGCTCTGTTTTAATCCAACTAGCACCAGAAAGTGCTCTTGTCAAGGGGATTCCTGGCTTCAATGGCACTATACTTTCCATGCACTATGCTGGGCACATTATATGGCTTTCTTCTTTTATTCACATTTCTGTGGTAGCTGTTCACTGTTCACTTTTTAGATTTTCATTTAATGAATTATGTTGTTCCCCTTAAAAAAATTGGTGTTTATTTTCTGATTTTACCATTGGATTTCTTCATAAAGGATACTTGCCCTTCGGTCTATAGTTTTTGATTACACTAATTTCTTCTTTTGCTTTTATCCATATATGCAATGCCTTCTTGTCAGAGTCTCACCTGAAAGTTTTTGGGTTTTTTTTTTCTCCTTTACATTTGTTTGGTGCTTATTTTATGATTTGAATGTGGTTTCATTGATAAAGAAGACCTGACTTGTATCTTTAATTACATTAAATTCTTTTTGCAGCTATTCCCATTTCTGCAGTGTCTAATCAGAGTCTCTCAGTAAAAATTATGTTTTTTTTTTTTAATTTTTATAAATTTTGATTTGCCAATTTTATGGCGTTTCTATGGAAAGAAAATCTGACCAAGTCTGATTCTTTAGCTCGTTTTGCTTTTATTCCCATTTCTGCAATTGCTTATTTCAATTTTTCTCTTAATAAAAAGGACTCGCCTTATATCTGATTCTGTGGTTCTTGTAATGGAACTTTGAGGGTATGTGACTGTGGATGAAAGTTATGGAAGGAACCTGTACTATGATTTTGTTGTACCAGACAAACCTTCTGAAGATCCTGTAGTTCTGTGGCTTAATGGTGGCCCAGGATGTTCTAGCTTTGTTGGCTTCATCTATGAGCATGGCCATCATTCATTTTCTACTTCAGAAATCTGTTTCTCTTAAAAAAGTCAATTTGATCCTCCATAAACGATTTAGCGTCATCCCTTGAATATTTTCATACCCCTCTTGTGTTACATTGTGTTTCAGGTACGGTTGGTCAAGTCGGAACCTTTTATGATGTTTCATATCCTGAAAATAATACTACTTCTAGTCCTAATTATAAGTCATAGTTGACTTTTTTTGGAGGGATTAAAGAAGCTAAATAAACCACTTAATCATTTCATATGTTGTGTATTCTTAGATTATATATTAATTTTTGGGTAAAGGTGCAAAAATACACATGTGTTTTACCCTCAGAAGCGTCCAACAGCAAATGTTTTTTTGGCTGTAAAAATACGTATGAACTCTCAAAAGTGGTGCAAAAATATCATCTCCGTTAAATGTTGATAACTTTTGTTTGTTGCCATGTGAAAGGACCAAAATATCCCCGCTCAATCAAAGCAAATAGAATCAAAATGTGAGAAACCCAAAAGAGAGAGAGATCGACAATCTCATCAGCCACGCGCCAAGGAGAGAGAGATTGCCAGACGATGAAAAAACCCAGAAATCAGAAATCAAAACCCAAAAAACTTCATCATATATATATATATATATATATATATATATATATATTTATATATTGGTTTAGTGAAGGTAGTATACAAATACCAGTCTCGAATTTGCCACACCAGAGCATCAATGAATAATGACCCAAAAGGCTATGAGGAAGATTCATCATCCTTTTTTTTTTTTGGTTTAGTGAAGGGAGTATACAAATACCAGTCTTGAACTCGCAACACCAGAGCATCAATGAATAATGACCTAAAAGGCTATGAGGGAGATTGATAAAACTTCATCATCTTGTGAGAAAACCCAGAAACTTCAAATAGAATCAGACACCAATCTAAGAACGAAATTGTCTAGATTTCAAGAATTGTCTAGATTTTAAATTGTCCAGATTTAAAATTGATTTCAACCATTAATCATAATCCAGGGATCACAAGTGTAAAAGAACAAAAATCAGATCTAGAATTTTCAAAATCTGAAACAAAAATCATTGTTTTGAGAACAAACACAAAAGTTAACTAGAAAAATTTATCAACAAAAATAGAAACAAAAAGGACAATGAACCAGATCTGCAAAAATCTCTCTATCGATGAGAATCAGAATCAAAATGGAGCATCGGAGAAGCGAACAGGGGACGAAGACAGAGATCTCTTCTCAGCCATGCTTCAGTGCGCTACCATCGCCTCTGGTAGTTTGCCGCTGCTGCCTTCTGCATCATCAAGGTTGCCGTCACGGAGAAGAAGGAAATGGTGGAGTGAAGAAGATCGACAGATTTGATAGGGTAGAGGGGTAAGGAGGGAAATTAGAAAATATTTACATTATTTATTTATTTTAATATGGTGGGCCCGAGCACAGATCTAACGGGTATTAACGGACCTTAACGGAGATGGTATTTTTGCACCCAAAAAAAGCATTTGTCGTTGGACGCTCCCGAGGATAAAGCACATGTGTATTTTTGTACCTTTACCCTTAAGTTTTTAGTCAAACTAATTAGGTTGAAGGAAAAAAAAACGCTCTAAAGTAATTTAATTAGTTTCCTTAATCTCTCCAAAAAAGTCAACTATATCTTATAGTTAGGACTGGAGGGAGTATTTTTTTTTTTGGCAAGAGGTATCATTTTCGTCTCAGGTTTCAATTTCTTTCCTTAACTAAATTTTGCGTATAAATTAATTTCTGTGCATTGCAGGTCTCCAATATTCTATACTAAGAAAATAAGAGTTTTACATGGTACAATAAGAGAGTGAGTTTTTCTTACTCCAAGAATGAATCTGATTACAGAACTGGAGACCAAAAAAACTGCCTCTGATACGCATACCTTTTTCCACAAGGTTATGATGCTAAAAATTGGAAACTTTTCACATAAATTGTATGAATCAATAATACTCCATAGGTTGTTTAATCCGTTCTTTGTTTCTGGCGAGTCACATGCTGAAATTTAAGTGTCTACTGTCGCTTTTGAAATAGTAAAAGGTAATAATTTGTACTTTGAGTGTTGTAATTGCTACAATGTTGGTTCAGTTTCAGAATGTTCACAGGGATTAGTGCTGGTGTGTAGCCCAATCTGAATTTCAAGGTCTTTATCTTTAATCGATTGATATGTTTTCAAGCCTATGTGGCCGCAATCTGAAGTGACCTATGTGCAGGGTGGTATGGTGGTTATGGTGTTACAGATGAAAACTATGATCACAGTTGCACTGGTTCCATTTGTAATAAATTATACTTCCTGGGTGTAGTATTGTTTATAAATTGTAAGAAATACAATCCTCACAAGGACAAATGTGTGTAATTCGCATTTTGTATGAAATGGGTGTCCAGAAGAGTTTTAATCTGACATCTTTTCATTATCATCAGTCAGTCAACTGGCAAGATTTATGGATGATGATCTCATTTTTTCCGCAACATTTCTCCTTATTTAGCTACACCTCCATTTTTCTTTCTATTATTACTAATTATGCATATCCTATTACGAAGATACTTATAAGCTTATGGTTTGTTAATATCATTTTGACTTTTATTCCAAAGAAAAAAGGATACCTAGAAACTCTACCCTAATACATCTCTATATTCCTTAGTATCAGGACCATATTCAAATGGCCATTACTTGAGATGGGTGTGTTTTAATTTTCTACACCATTTTGCTTGTGACTTAAGTAGAGGAGAATGATAGTAGGGGAGCTTTAAATTATGGAAAGTCGATATGGTATTGTTACATTATATGTAAAAGAAATGATCAAAAGCACTTGTCAACTAATGCTAGCTTAATTGATAAGGGTGAGATAGGGTGCAGTGCGTAAATAGAGGTTAAAGATCCAAATTTTTCTGGCTCGAGGTAGCATTTTGCGTCACTTCATATAATGCTGAAATTTTTTCCCTACAAAACAACTTTGATTTTGAGAAACATAGGGTGTGCATGGTAATGCCCGAAAAGAGTTTTTTTTTTCCTTCTTTTTCTTTCTTTCTATTTCCAGGAACAAAAATGGATGGGAATTGTGTTTGATAATTTTTTTCCCCTTATTCTTGGGATGAACCGGTTTATTTTTTATGCTGGGAATAAACAAAAGAAGCTAACAATTTCTGTTTCTCTATTCTAGGGCACAAAATCAGAATCATATTGACTTTGTCACAGTCTACGGTTTTTATCAAATCCTAAACCCTAACTTAAAAATGCAATTTATGGCAAACCATATATCAACTTGTCCAAATCAGTCTACATTACATTATTGTAAGTTGTAAAATTTTTACTTATTTACTTTTTTTTTTTTGGCTAATTTAGAATTGTACTTTACTTGAATTTTTTTCTTACGATTAACAAAAATAAATAAATTACTTTAATATATTTATATTAATATTTTTTTAAAATTAATTTGTTTGACTGATAAATTGATATATAATTTAATGGTGAATAACATATGTTATGCTTAAATAATTTATTTAACTTCATTAAAAAAAGTCAATTATATTTTATATTAAGAATTTGAGACAATAATTTTTTTTAGATCAACATAAAATTTTGAGTAAACCATGGTATTGAAAAAAATTTCTTAGAAAAAAATTACTTATCAAAATCTGAACACTTTGTATCAATATATGCACTGTACAATCTAATTATTATTATAAGGTACTAATTAATAAATGTATTTTATCCTTTTTACAAGACACTTGTTTATAAAAAAATATTAATTATTCTTTTCCATGTATGCTTACAATTAATAATTAATAATGGTAGTGAGTGAAAATAATAATCATTACGATATTAGAATTCAGTAGAGAAATTACTTAAATTTTAAGATATGTGTAAAGATTTTGACGGTTTTTATTGGTCTGCCTGAATTGAAAGGAATTTATATTTGCAGAAGGCATTGTAGACGTTTTAGATCAAAACATATTTTTCTTCTGGACCCAAAAAATTTCAGAATCACATATCTCCATGTGTCAAGTGTGCCACCAATCCAATCTCGGAATTAGTTTGTTCAACCCCAAGCCAGACTCGGAAGCAAAGAGTTTGTGATTATGAGGGACCGAGGGTCAAACTTTCGATCCCCACTTCAGCTAGCGCCAAAGTTTGAAACTCCATAACTTCCACAGTTCAGACTCAGAGAAGACTAGTAGAGTGGATACAGTCGCAACTAGCAGGTGAAGACAATGGCTCTAGCTTCAACATTTTACCCCAACACTCTTCATACGCACAACAACGATACTCTTTCTTTGCGTACCACTCGCTATTCTGGTTTCGCCTCGAATTCGAGCTTGTTTGGCTCTAAACTTCTCCCAAGATCCTCTGTGGCAAAACCACGCACCAATCGATTACCTGAAATCAGACCAATCTCTGCATCTCACGAAGCTTTTGATGTTGTGGTAATCGGAGCGGGAATCATCGGGTTGAGTATCGCTCGCCAGCTGCTGATCGAGTCGGACCTTTCAGTCGCCGTAGTTGATAAGGCCGTTCCTTGTTCTGGTGCAACTGGCGCAGGTGATAAATGCCTCCTCTGTCTTCCCTATTCTTTATGTTTCATTTGCTGTAGTAGAGTTTGGATTGGTTGCAGTTCTGAGATTTGATATTTAAGATGAATGGAGCTTTAGTTTATTTTTGGGTGCTATCCATTCCCCAAGGCATTCTACATGTCATCTTTTGCTTGCAGAACAAGAAACTTCACCCAAATCTTTTCCGTTTGATACACAAGGATTTCAATTCGTTGTAGTTTTTTAGATTTTGAGGCTTGTTGAATTAATGGGGTTGTTTTACTGTGGAGTCCTTCTCGCTTTGGCCTTCAGATTTAGGTGTCGACTATCAGTACATTGTAGCATGCGAACAATCTTTCTAACTCAGCACTGTGTTATTTTATCTCTAAAAAATGTTTTTGCGCAGATTATAAACTATTTATGAAAACACCCAAGGTTGTTTCATACAAAATGAGTTAAAATAAGCATAGCTTCGCTGAAAGAATGGATTCGTTCTGATGAAGGAAAGCTTAAAAACTTTATTCTCGACTTTCTTCTTGTAAAATGGTATTTTTACTCTCAGTGAGAGATTGTTCGATGCAAATTTGAGTTATGAAATTACATTGATGGTTCGACTCTTTCTTTTTTAAAAAAAAAAAAAAAATTTCAACCAATTATTATTTTTCATTCAGAATGTAATTTAACATTATTGACCTGAGAAGAAACAAAGGAAAGCTACTGTGATCTTTTTCTTACTAGTTTCTCTATGATATGATATAGTTCTGAAATCTCTATTTTTTTTCAGTAACGAGGGACACTGGGTTGATGTGAGGTCAATTCTTTTTGTTGGCCCCAACTAAGTTGAGTGGTTTCTGAACTTCAATTGACTGTTAGATTTCTTCTCTTTTCTTTTGGAATTTTTACTGGTTCTAGGGCAGGGATATCTTTGGATGGTGCACAAGACACCCGGGAGTGAAAAATGGGATCTTAATATGAGAAGCTATATACTGTGGAATATATTGGCAGAAAGCCTACAGAAGCAAGGCTTGAATCCTTTGGAGGAATTAGGTTGGAAAAACACTGGTATGACAGCTTTGAATCCTTATTACCAAATTTCTCTGTTTTTGTCTCATGTTGAAGGGAGTCAATTCAATGGTTTAAATATCTGAAGCTGCAGATGGAGTTGCATTTGCAATTATGTGAATTCTTGACAACTTTGTCCATCTGTCTAATTTAAACTATAATTATATAGGACTACTAATGGATAGAATATTGAACTTTATAATGATTTAAGAATGAGAGATGGGTATTTTCTTATTTATTATTTGCATTCCATATTATTTCAGTCTGTATTCATGGGGAGCAAGATATTAAGAAACTTTGATACTGCTCCAAAGGTGTATGTTTTGAACTCGTATTTCCATGGGAAGAAAGTCTGTGGTCTTCTTTGCAGGTTTTTATGCTGTCTTTACACCTTAAAAAGATTGCCTCTATTGATTTGACATTGTGCTTAGATATTCCACTTAAATCATGAATTTTATTTTTCAATGCTACGATCCAAACCTCATCTGGGCAACCAACAACAGACAACAACAGTGCCAGACTCTTTAACATGCAACTCTCTTGTTCTCCATCCTTTAGGACTTCCAAAATTGTTGCTCACTAAAGTAAGGATAAAGACACAAATATGATAAAATATTTTTAAGTAAAATGGTGCAAGTTATCCTTTAAGTTTGATTTGAGTTTGTAACTAAACTTGTACCTTAAAAAGATACAAGTGATATGAGTTTGATTTTTACTACCCCTTTTCTCCTAACTTTAGTAAATTTTTATCATAAAGTAAGGATAACTTGTACCTTTTTCTTGTTTCAAGCTCAAAGGATTTTAATATGAGGGTTTATGTTAGCGATTAAACTCATTCCTTGTCCTTCATAGACCTTTTATGCTCTTTGGTTGATTTTTGTTTGTTAGCTGAACTAAATAGTTTTGGGTACACCTATTTTGAGAGTAAGGTATTCAACAAACAACACAGACATCAGGTTGCACTTCAAGCTTGCAGTCTCATGATGAGATACCCCCATAGCCACACTTTATATATAAGTTCAGATTATAAGTGAGACTGAAAAAGTCAAGAATGTCTTTCAATATTTCTTGAATGACAAAGTGTTGATTCTCAAGGAAAAATATTTCTATCTTCTTATTTCTAATTCAGATTACTTCGTAATATATACACCAAAGAGAGAGAGAGAGATAAGAGAATAAATTCTATTAATATCTTACTACTACTGTCTAACTAACCCTAATAAATGAGAATAAAACACTGTAAAATAATAGGATAGTTCCACACTTCCCTTGAAGTTGGATCATAGATATTAATCATGTCCAACTTGCTTATGTATTCATCAAAACTATCTCTTTGAAGTCCCTTGGTAAGAACATCTGCAACTTGCTTCTTTGATGGAACATATATTAGGCATACTACTCCATTTACAATCTTTTTCTTGGTGATATGTCTGTCTATGTCAAAATGTTTGGTTTTATCATGCTGAACTAGATTGTGGGACATTATTATTATGGCTGCCTTGCTATCCGAATAGAACTTGATGGGCAATTCCACCTCGACTTGTATATCCTTGAGGAGTTTCTGCAACGACAACAAATCCTGATATAGTTAAGAAAGGAAATATGCTAAATTCATTCACAAAAGAAGAAAGTGGCTTCAGTACAGTATTTATACCCCCTATACCCTGCCATGTCATTGCTAATATTCTCTCTCCTGTTACTAACTTCTGAGTAAATGGGTATTCTTCCTACTGTTATTTACTATAAAACCCTTAACAAATAAGATATATGAAGAGTATTGGATGAGAATAATTGATGTATTATTCAGATGAGAGAACGATTACATTTATAGACTAGAGATCTGAATTTGAAATTTGAAAAAGAAACTAATATCCTAACAATACTCTCCTATAATCTCTAGGTTTAGTTAATCCCTATAATTATGAGACTAATAAAATATTCTAACAAATTCTACACTCCCCCCAAGTTGGACGGTAGATGTTAATCAAGTCCAACTTGCCAATTAGATACTCAAATCTGTCCTTGGCCAATCCTTTGGTGAGGATGTCTGCATTTTGTTCTTTTGAAGATATATACCTTAGATCAATGATACCCTCATCGACCTTTTGCCTTATAAAATGTCTGTCTATCTCTATATGCTTGGTTCTGTCATGTTGAACCAGGTTATGAGCAATGTTAATTGCAGCCATATTATCGCAATAGACCTTGATTGGTAGATTTATGCATTTCCTTAAGTCTTCTAGGACACGCTTTATCCATATGTGTTCACAGATCCCCAGTGCTACAGCCTTGTATTCAGCTTTAGCACTACTTCTTGCTACTACACTTTGCTTTTTACTTCTCAATGTAACCAAGTTACCCCACACATATGTGCAATACCCAAATGTTGATTTCCTGCCATCTTGATCACCTGCCCAATCAGCATTTGTAAATTACTCTACATTCTGTTTGTCAGTTTTCTTAAATAGCAAACCACGTCCTGGAGATCCCTTCAAATAGCGAAGAATTCTGTAGACTTCATTTAAATGCTTCTGTTTAGGGTTATAAGAATGTTGGATGACAATACTTACTGCAAATGCAATGTTTGGTCTGGTATGAGACAAATATATTAGTTTGCCTACCATTCGTTGATAGTTTCCTATGTCCACGCTTTACCGAGATCTGTGTCTTCATCTACTTTATTAACCTGTATAGGTGTGTCACTGGGTCTGCAACCTATCATCCTTGTCTCCTTTAGAAGGTCTAGTACATACTTCCTTTGGGAGATATAGATTCCTCTCTTGGATCGGACCACTTCCATCCCAAGAAAGTATTTCATTTCTCCAAGATCCTTGATCTGGAATTCTCGTGCTAGGGCTGCCTTGATTTGATTACTTTCTACTTTGTCATCTCCAGTAAGAATTATATCATTAACATACATGGCTAACACAGCCATCTTACCCTTGTGATGTTTAACGACAATGTGTGGTCGCTTTGCCCCTGAGTATACCTGTGTCTCTTCAGAACTCAAGTGAATCTATCAAACCAGGCATGTGGAGATTGTTTCAACCCATATAATGATCTTTTTAGCTTGCAGACTTGATTAGCCTTTTTCCCTGGGAACCCTGGAGGTAACTTCATGTACACTTCTTCCTTGAGGTCTCCATTGAGGAAGGCATTCTTAACATCGAGTTGGTGTAGATCCCAGTCTACATTTATTGCAATTGATAAGAGAATTCTGATGGTATTCAACTTGGCTAGTGGAGCAAATGTTTCAGTGTAATCTTCTCCATATATTTGAGTGAAGCCTTTTGCCACCAGTCTAGCTTTGTATTTCTCAAGTGTCCCATCTGCTCTATACTTTGGGGTGAATACCCATTTGCATCCAACAAGTTTCTTTCCTTAAGGTAGATCTACTTTTTCCCGCGTCTTATTTCTTTTTAGGGCCTCCATTTCTTCCAGGGTAGCTTGCCTCCAATCAGCTATAGTCATAGCCTCATCAATATTGTCTGGTACCCTTATACTATCAAGGTGAGAAACAAACGCCCTATATTTAGATGAAAGGGCCTTATAGGAGACAAACTTCTCAATAGGATGTCGAGTGCATGATCTGAGATTTTTCCGTATTACAATGGGAAGATTAAGGTCAGAACCCTTTGTTACCACTTTTTCTCCTGGACATGCCTCTGGTTCTGACTCCTGGTGAGTGCTAATAGCTTGTGACTCATTACCCTTTTTATTTCGGTGTACGTAGGTCTTACCGCACTTGTTTGTGTCTCCCCCTGAAATTGGCACATTATTAGTGTTATTTGAGGTATCTAGTTCTATTGGGATAGGTGCATATAGTGGAGGACTGGAGGTGTATAGATTGTAATCGTTTGGTCAACTTTTGGTGTCTGGAATTCACTATCTCTCCCCCCCTGAATTGCAGACAGGGAATAATAAGGAGTAGTTTCATGAAAGGTGACATCACATGTGACAGAAACGTTTGGAGACTGGGTCATAACACTTATATCTCTTTTGGGAATTAGAGTAGCTAAGGAAGACACAATGAAGGGCTCTAGGGTCAAGTTTGTTGGCATGATGGAGATGAACATAGGATGTGCAGCCAAACACTCTGACTGGCAAAGTGTTTTCGAGATATGGGAGGTTATAGTATTGATGTAAGAGCTGAAGTGGTGTTTTGTAAGATAGTGGTTGGCTGGGTAGTTAATTGATGAGGAATGTAGCAGTAAGAATAGCATCATCCCAATGATATTTAGGAACATTACTACTAAACATGATGGCTCTTGCAGTTTCAAGAATATGTCGATTTTTTCTTTCTGCAATGCCATTTTGTTGGGGTGTATTGGGACAAGTACTTTTGTGAATAATGCCATTTTTGGATAGGAAGGTAGATAGGGGTTGATTGAAGTATTCGGTTCCATTATCAGTGTGTAGGATCTGGATTTGGGTTTGGAACTAGGTTCAAATCATACTGTGGAAGTTGAGGAAGGTTTGATACACCTCGGTTTTTTCTTTCAACAAGTAAACCCAGTTGACTTGCGTATGGTCATCAATGAAAGTGATGAACCACTTGGATTTTGATCAGTTTGGTGTGCGGGGTGGTCCCCATAAATCACTGTGAATTATGGAAAAAAAGGTTTTGATGCATGGTACGAAATCTTTGGAAAAGAAGTACGATGATGTTTAGCCTTTTCACATGAATCACATTGAAAATCAGACACAATTTTATTAGAAATAAGAGATGGAAACATCTTAAACATAACTCCAAATTTGGATGACCTAAACGTTTGTGCCATAACTCCAAATCACTACTCCTAGGGAGAAACACTTTATTGCAAGATTTAATCCCACTATTGTCGCTTTCATCAAGGTAATAGAGACCATCAAGTTCTTTAGCACTCCCAATCATCATCCCTGTTAGCAGATCCTGAAAAATACAGTAAGTAGCAAAGAAGTTAGCCTGACATCGTTCATCATTAGCTAATTGACTCATTGATAATAAATTACACTTCAATTTTGAAACATGCAATACAGAGTGAAGAGTGTGGCAGAGATTTTGATAGAACCAATGCCAATTACTATAGATTGAGAGTCATCAGCAATCCGCACAGCCACTCCATTGGTGATAGGTGTGTAGGATGAAAAAAGAGCTTTATTGTCAGTCATATGATCCGAGGCACCTGAGTCAATAATCTAGCAATTCCCTATACACCGACCTTTAATCACAGCTAAGGGTTGGAAAAAGTTACCTCGCCTAACGATTGTGACAATTGGTTGTTTTGTAGTCTGTAGTGCAGTTAACATTTCCATGATCTTACTTAGCTGGTCATTTTGGGATGGTTCTTTGGAGGCTTCAGCTACATAGCCTCTTCCTTTGCCTTTTCCTTTCTTTGGCCGCCAGTCAGCAGGCTTACCATGAAGATCCTAGCAGGTGTTTTTGGTGTGCCCTGGTTTCTTACAATGGTCACAGAATGGTCATCCTTTAGGTCCTTTTGATTCCATAGATCAAACAGCAAGTGCCAAAGCTTCAGAAGGTACTTGAGTGACAGCGGAATTGTTTTGATTCTGAAGCATTGACTTGCGCCTATCCTCTTCATCGCGCAAAGTGGTATAGACTTTGTGTACAGAAGGCAGGGGCTCTTGACTGAGAATCCGTGCCTGAACATCATCATAAATGACATTTAGACCAGCAAGCAATTCGTAGACTCTTTCCTCTTCTTTCTCTTTGTGGTTTGCTTTAGCATCAGCCCCACAATGATGGGTTTTATTTTGTAGGGCATCAAACTCTTGCCACAGAGCTGATTTTTCCAGGTAATAATCATCACGTGACATGTGGTCCTGTTTCAATTGCCATGATTTTTTCTTAATATCAAATATGCGGGAACGATTCCCTATAGGACTATAAGTCTTATGAAGAGCCTCCCAAATTTCACGAGCTGATGCTACATGAAACTCTTCTTAAGTGGGGAGGACATAGTATTAATCAACCAAGAGGAAACCAAAGCATTTTCTAATTTCCATTTATGAAATGCCTGGGTTTATGATTTTGGAGGCATTTTAGCTTCACTATTAATATATTCAAGTTTGTCCCTTCCATCTAGAGCAAGGATCATGGATTGGGACCATTCTCTATAATTGTCACTAATAAGTTTTTCAGAAACAATAAGCACTGTAGAGATATCATTAGACCCAGATCGTGGCATAGAGGATGAGGCATCAAATTTTGTAGACATCTTGACCGTGGTAATAAGATACTTCAAATTTGAATAAATTTATCCAACAGTGCAATCAATAAATAAAGGCAGATAGGAACAAAAATGAGGCCTCCCAAATATATGATGCACAGTGAAGTTGATTATGCCCAATGATAAGCCCAAAATACCCGATAGTCAAATTGATTAAATCAAATGAAACGAAGGCCAAGCAGACCACTCGTAAATCTGGGCTGAGACGAGACAAGACGATGAATCTGACAATGCCGTGTTGAGATTAAATCTAAGCGATGAGGGGATGACGCCGTGACAGAGCGTCGAGACGAGGGCAAATGAGTCCGAGGATGGACGGATGAGCTCTTCGACGAACGATTAAAGGCTTAGTCGAAGAGGATGAGCCACGGACGTGTGTGACAGAGCAGTCGACGAGTGCTCGAGTCTTGAGGATGAGACCGCAATCGGAACCAATTTCACTGTTCACGTTCGAGATTGATGGACGACGACGGTGATGGCATCGGATCTTGGAGGTTTTGGTGGAACTCAGCGTTGGACAAAAGCTGAGAACCAGACGACGCCCATATGAACCAGATGACGTACTGGAAGGCGCTTGAAATGTTAACTTTCAGTTCGGACGTCACAGTGGGTAACGTTCAGAACTTTGATCATGTTACAGTGGGCAATCGTGACAATGACTAATTAATCTCTTCCGATCCTCTGATACCATGAAGAGTATTGTATGAGAATAATTGATGTATTATTTAGATGAGAGAACGATTACATTTATAGACTAGAGATTTGAATTTGAAATTTGAAAAGAAACTAATATCCTAACAATACCCTCCTATAATTTCTTGGTTTAGTTAATCCCTATAATTATGGGACTAATAAAATATTCTAACAGATTCTACAATATATATATAAAATCCCATGCGCTATGGCTCTGAACTCAGCTTCCGCTGCACTTCTAGATACCACAATTTGTTTCTTGCCCCTCCAAGTTAGTAGGTTTCCCATATGAAGGTACAATACCCAGATGTAGATCTTCTATCCTTAGGGTCTCCCCCGTGATCGACATCAGCATATATCTCAATCTTAGGTTTTTCACCCCTTTTAAAGAATAAGCCCTTTCCTAGTATACCCTTTAAGTACTTCAAAATTCTGTATACAGCCCGTAAGTAAATTTCTTTTGGTGAGTGCATATGTTGGCTTACAAAACTTACAACAAAGGCAATATCCAATCTTGTATGTGACTAGTAAATTAGTTTTCCTACCAAACTCTGATATCTTTGCTTGTCAACAAGTATACATTCTTCTTCTTCCTCATCCTCCACCTCTTTTGTATCATCTTTGCCTTCCTCTCCTTCTTCTTCTTTTGTATTGCAATGGGAGTATCAATTGGTTTGCAACCAAGCATTCTGGTTTCTGTCAAAAGGTTAATGATATATTCCTTTGTGAGATGCATATCCCTTCCGTGACTTAGCAACTTTCATTCCAAGAAAATAGCGCTTTTGGCCTAGATCTTTTACTTCGAATTCAGAAGCTAGTATTTTCTTTAGTCTCTATTTCCTCAATGTCATCTCTAGTTAGGACCATATCATCCAGATAGACAATTAGTATGGCCCTCTTTCCTTAACAATGTTTAACAGTGTACAATCAGATTGTCCCTGCAAATAGTGCTCCTTCTTCAGCACCTTTGAGAATCTGTCAAACCATGCTCTATGAGAATGCTTCAACCCATAAAGGGATTTCTTTAGTTTGCCAACTTTGTTAGCTTTGCCTCTGTATTCAAAATTGGGAGGTAGGGTCATGTAAACTTCTAAGTAACCATTGAGAAATGCATTCTTGATGTCCAGTTGATGACGTGGCCAATCAAGATTTGCAGCTAATGACCAAAACACCCTAACTATATTGAGCTTTGCAACTGAGCCAAATGTTTCAGTGTAATCTATGCCTTAGGTTTGTGTGAACCCTTTAGCCACTAGTCTAACCTTGTATTTGTCCTAGGAACTGTCAGCCTTATACATTTGTGTAAATTCCCATTTGCATCCTATAGTTTTCTTTCCTCGTGGTAAATCAACAACTTCCCAGGTATTATTTTTCTCTAGAGCTCCCATCTCTTCCATAACAGCATTCCTCCATTCTGGGATTTCATGGGCTACATTGGATGTTGCTAGGAATTTTTAGCCTGTCAAGATTAGAAGTGAAATCACGAAATCTTGGAGCCAGAGCCTTGTAAGATATGATTCTTTCTATAGAATGATGAGTACATGACGCGGTTGCTTTCTAAGAGCAATAGGAAGATCAAGACTAGTCCTTTCACTTACTAAAACACTTGGTTCATTCAAAGAATCCACATTTGGTGCCACAGATTTTGATTCGCTTGTTGGCCTCGTTTCAGGAGCTACCTGCGGTCTTGACTCTCTTGGTCCCTCAAGTAAAAGTTGCTTATTATTCTGTGATTTCTTCCTGCATGAGTAAATTGACAACTCTTCCTTTTGTGGTTGTTCTGCATCTCCCCCTTTTTTGTGTTATCCTCAGTTTCTAGCATAAGAGTAGACGCTGGTTCAGGTATAGGTGACAATGGGTCCGGTATAGTTGAATTTATTTTAAGTGGTTCAAGAAATGTTGAAGTATATGGAGTGAGGTCGTCGTGGTTGGGTTCATTACTGCTCTTCCAAGTTTGAGATTCACCCTTGTTCTCCCCTTGAATTGAAGGCTTGGGATAGAAGGGGGTTTCCTCAAAGAAGGTAACATCGAGGCATTTAGAAACAAGGTCATAGCACTTGTAACCTTTTTGTGTTGGTAAGTACCCTAGGAAGATACATTTAGTAGCATGAGGTTTAAGTTTAGGACTCTGGTGAAGATGAACAAAAGTTGTGCAACCAAAGACAAGAAGAGGAAGGTTGGTTACTTGGTTGTAATATGGGAAATAGGGCATATGGTCTATAGTGTCTTGAGAGATGATTCAAAGTTCAATACTCGACTCAGTCTTCTATTTATGTGATATGTTGTAGTAAGAACAGCATCCTCCCAAAAGTATTTTGGAACATTGGAAGTGATCATGAGGGCTCTTGCTACCTCTAGAATGTGCCTATTCTCAGCTATCCCATTTGGTTGAGGGGTATGACACAAGTGCTTTTGTGGTTGATGCAATGTTCCTGGATAAACATACTCAGAGAGATTATAGTACCTAGTGCCATTATCGGCATGTAAGATCTGAATATTGGAATCAAATTGGTTTTTCATCATAGTATAGAATTTGGGGAACATAGATGAAACCTCAGACTTGTCCTTTAAAAGTTATACCCAACAAAGGTGAGTATAATCATCTATGATGGTTTATTATTTGTGCGATTGGCAACATGGGCTATATATGGTTGTGAAAGGTTTTGTGGGTGTATATTTGGTTCTAGGGAAGGAAGTTTGATGGTGCTTAGCAAGTTCACACACCTCACACTGAATTTCATTGATATTCTGGTTTGGGCATAGATTGGGAAACACTTGCTGAAGGTACTGGAAATTAGGGTGGCCCATTGTCTTATGCCATAACATAGCATCATTAGATCTTGATGAAGATGCAGAATGATTCACAATTGATGCGTGTGAACTACTCACTTGTGTGGCTTCAAAATAGTATAACCCCACCTACTCTTTGGCACTTCCAATTGTCGCACCAAAGGTAGGTCCTGAAAAACATAGGAAGATTAGAGAAATTTAGCAAAACAGTTTGACTGCTTTGTCAATTTACTAACTGAAAGTAGGTTAATCAAGCTTGGGCACATGAAGAACTGACTCAAACTGCAGAATATGAGATATGAATGCTCCCTTTGCTGGCAACCAGTGCTAGTGAACCATATGCAATCTTTAAAATCCCTGCACATGGAATGCAGGTAAGGAAGAGCTGATGACAGCTAGTCATACGGTTAGATGCTCCTGAATCAACAATCCACATCCTTAGGGCTTGGAGAAACTTACCCGTTTTTGCTAATAGCACTAGAGATACTAACTGTGAAATGTATCCCATAACATATACTGTTTCAGTTGATGAATGGGTCATCCGATTTGCTACAACTGTTAGAAGAATATATGTTGTAGCATTGGGACTTGTGACCACCAAAATCATCATTACTGAAGCTTCAGACTAGATCACACTCCCAAAATACAAACAGACCAGTAACCCCACAATCCAAACATTACACAGAATGTCACACCACTTACTGTTCTGACTAGGGAACTTCAGAAACTGAGTTCCTAGGCTTTGAAATAGCAAGGATCTTACCGGGATCATAGTGTTGTCTCTGGAAAAAATCGTTGCTGCTGGGAAAAAATCGCGCACGTGCTGGGAACAGAGAGAGAAGAAGATTCCGAGCAGAATAAGCTTGACCAGTGCCAGAAAACAGGCCAGACAAGCTCTCACACGCCGGCGCCTGAAAATGGAGCCAGAAAGGGTGATCTGCATGTGGCTGGCCAGAAAACACTCCAGTGACAGGGGTTTGGCTGATCAGAATTCTTTGAACACCTTGGTGGGGCGCTTGTCTTGAGATATAGTCAGGATAGTGGTGATATGTTAGAGGCAGTCGTTGTGGAAGGAAAATAGGGTTTTTCTTTTAGGATAGAAATTTTAGCAGATCAAAATTATACATGCGCTTAGTTTATCCATTCATTGGTCCTAGTCAGTTGTGTGACTGTATCTGAGCTTCCATGATATGCCCAAGTGGTAATAACATTCAGGAGCAGGAGGCGTTGATATTCTGAATGTGAAAGATTAAATTTCTGTTCATTGTAACAATAAGGCTGAGGCTGGTACGATATGACTTCTGATCTGTAGGAAGCATATTAGTTGGCAGAACTCATGCAGAGACATATATGCTGAAAAAGAGGATTAAACATCTCACTGAGGCTGGGTTGAAAGCAGAGTATTTGTGTAGCAGTGATTTATTCAACAAGGAACCTGCTCTTTTGGTGGATGAAGACAGTGGAGCCGCTTTTCTACCTGATGACTGTCAATTGGATGCTCATCGAACTGTTGCATATATTGAGAAGGTTATTATTATCACTTTTACTATATATATACACTCACATCTTACTTTCAAGTAATTATCATTATTTTGTTCCTCCCAACATACTCTCATAACTGGTTATCATGTCACTTCATGGCACAAACTTAGTCACAAAGTTATGGTTGATATGTAGGTTAACAAAAATTTTACATCAAAAGGAAGATATGCAGAGTTCTACAATGAACCTGTGAAATGCTTAATCAGGTTTCATTTTGATTTAGTTTACGTTTGATTTATTTCTGTTTCACTACAGTAGAAATAAATGGAACATATTGAAAGAACATGTACATTTTTGGGTCAATGCTATGTCTCAATTTGTGTTCAGAGGGGGCAGCAATGGAGAGGTTGAAGGTGTTGAGACTACCAAAAAGAGATTGTATAGCAAGAAGGCAATCATAGTTGCGACTGGCTGTTGGACCGGTTCTGTGATGCATGATTGGGTTAGAAACTGGGGAATGCAGTTAAATATTCCTGTAAGGCCCAGAAAGGTGTGTACATATCCATAATGAAATGACCTGTTCTTGCTAATCATGGGATTCCTTTGTTCTTTTGCCATTTGTGCTGCAATTTTGTACCTTTTTTGTTTAATGTAATACCAAAAAAAACACTACAAAGCGACAAATGCATTAGTACTTTGGTTTCTGAATTAGAAAAAAGGATTAAAAATATTATTTTTAACTATTCTTATTTTTGTTATTTAAAAATGATTGGTTTTTTAAGAAGTGTGATAGTTAATTTACTTACACTTTTTCCCTTTGAATATTTTCCGAAATAATAAATATATCAACAATAACAAATGATGATAAAATTGTGACTAAATTAAGAGAATCACACTTTAGAAAATAATCTCAACAATCTTTTAATGACAAAGAATTAAAGTAATTTTGTATTTGTTATATTTTTTGGCCTTTTTGGACATTACATTATACATATATTTTCTTTCACACGACCATATTGCTGTTAGTGGGAATTGACTCCCAACTGACATGTTAGATTACATATCAGAGGTTTCTAATCAAAATTCTGAGACATCAACTAGAATTAGACTCCTTTGAACAGCTGAGAACCCTAACCGTGCTGCTGTCAGACCCTCTCTTGGAACCTTGGTAGATCATTGAATTTCTGGAACATTTTGCAGGCTTTCCTTTTTGTAGCAGGTCCCAGATTCCCCACTGCCTCTAATCATATCTTCCAGACTCTTCTCTCTAGAGTTTTTCTCTCATGTCTCTATTATTTTTCCTGAAAGACTGAATTTCTTCTCAGAATTCTTATTATCTCTCTTTCTGAGATAATTTACATCCTGTACTTATTGAACATTGGATAAAATTATCAAAACTTCATGATGTGTGATAAAAAAACCTCTTTGTAATGAAATACAGAGTATTAAAATTAAATGTGGATCTTTATCCTCTAAAATTTATTGTATTAGTCAAAAAGTAAATGTTAATGCGATATAAGGATAATACACACGACTGAAGAATAAGATATTGCCCACTTGTAAAAGCTAGAACATAATTCTAACATGCAATTATCTGATAAAATTTCAGGACATTGTAATGAGATTACCTGCTAACTTTTCTCTTGAATATACATATTTGTTACATTTGATTTGATGGACTTGCTTATTGTTCCATTATGTTTAACCGAGGAGCTCTTTCTTTTGCTGTCAAGTAGTTCTTTTATCTTGAGGGACTGCTGAATGTTCTTATCGAAGATAATTGAATTGAACTATTCTTGTGGGGAAAAATTGGTCTCTTGCTTTTTATTGCATTTTCTGGACTTTCAAAGATCGAATTTGACACCTAGGAATCTGGAATGGCTTAGAAGCAAGGTCACTCTAGTTTGTCCTGTGGAAAACAAGAAACTTTTTGACAATGGAACTGATTTTTATTCATGTGAAGACAATGGAGCCGTTTCTTGAGTAAATTCCTTTATAAAGCATGAGATGATTCAAACCGATTTTTTGTTTGATTGATTGACTGACTTACATTCCTTTAATTCTTTTTTGTGATTCTTGTGAAGGGTCACTTGCTTGTGCTTGAGAATTTCAATTCCCTACCAGTGAATCACGGTCTGATGGAGTCAGGTTACGTTGATCATCAAACTGCTTCTTCACCTCCTATGGTTTCAGGGTCGGAAAGATATGATCATGAGCGAACTTTATCTGTTTCAATGACGGCAACTGTTGATGCAACGGGGAATATTCTTTTAGGTAACTTCTATTGCCTATATGATTGTCCCCAGTGGGCATTATATATGGTTAGTTTGTATGGCCAATTTGTAATGTTGGTAGTTGCATGTTAAGTATTGGCTATAGTGACTGCATGTTACTGCTGTTAAAATGAAGGCTCTTTCTTTGAAGAGGGTTTTCTAAAGACTATGCAATTATGGTGGTTTTATTTAATAAATTTGTAATGTTATTCACAGATCTTTTTGTAAAGCAGGCCTCCTAATTGAGTTATGAGTTATTTTATTTATTGGAACATGCTTGCTGCCGACATCATGTTTACCATTCAGTGTAATCTCACCCTTTATTGAGAAAATAACTTGAATGCATGAGGTGTTCCTAATTTGAGTAAACATGAGGGGAAATAAAGAGAGAAAAACCACGTGATTTTGACATTGTTTTATGGTTGCGTGAGATGTGAAAATATTAGATGCTTAAAAAGAACTATATTAAATTGTTGTGTGATCATGATGCTTTTTAGTATATCTTTGGCTATCAAAACACTGGGAAATGTTTTTGGATTGAAGTTATCTTCCATCAGACTTTATTGAAAGTTTCGTTCGTCATTATCTTTCTAGTCGTAAATAAATTTTATGAGACAAATTAATGTTGCCAGTGATGTGTATGCATTGCTTTTTTGGGTTTTTCTTTGTTTGTTTTAACACTATTCTTATTATTCGGGGTGACAACCAAAATACAAACCATCAAGGAAGTAGCCGAGAATTTGTTGGGTTCAGCACTGATTTGGATGAGTCCATTGTCAATCACATATGGAAGCGAGCTGGAGATTTCTTTCCCACATTAAAAACACTTTCCCTTTCGGATCTCAGTACAAGTAGAAATGTCAGAGTTGGGTTACGACCCTACAGTGAGTTCTAATTTCTTTCAATTCTGCTACGGTTGAAAATCCATTTTGTTAGCTTTTGAAGGTTATTTGAATATATTTTGTATTTCCATAAAAAGATGTTATCTGCATGTATTTTCCTCACTGCCTGGGAAGTATTTGACTTATAACGAATTTTGCCACGTCAGTGCCTGATGGGAAGCCAGTGATTGGGCCTGTGCCTGGCTTGTCTAACGTGTACCTTGCAGCTGGGCATGAAGGGGAAGGGCTTGCGCTGGTGAGTTTGCGAAGACTTTCCTAGTGTTAGTTAAATTAAAGGACTTTGAAAATCAACATTGACTGTGTATTTTAAAATGGTAGTGAGCACGTGTTGACTCTTTACAATTATCTAGAAAATAAAATGCTTTCTTTTTAGTAAGAAATGGATTGAAAGATCCTTCCTGATTTTGGAGCTATTTCCAGGCTTTAGGGACTGCTGAACTGGTCACTGATATGGTGCTGGGTCGTCCTACAAAAGTTGATGATAGACCTTTTTCTGTGCATCGGTTCTGTTGATGAAATGCATGCTGCTAGGAAGAATTGTCACTCATGCTTTTGAAAACATCTTGGTTATGGTTTACAATTTTCAAGATATGAGGGCCATCTTGTAACTCCCTTAAATGACTGATTTTCAGGTGTGAGGATATGAGAAGTTAGTTGGGCTAATTACAAGAGATGACTGTAGTAGATAATGGCTATAAATAAGTGGCCTAGGGACTAGTTGTAATCAGGCTTTGTCCTGAAATGTGATTCCCTTGTTTCTCTTTCTCTGATCTATCGTGTATCTCTCTTCTCTCCCTTTCCATCTCCTTCCTCTTCATTATTCTATATCATATGGCTTCCCATATTGATTAACTTTAAAATAGTTTAATTGTAGCCATGATCTTTTCCCTTTTACTTAAATATACTAGTACCTTCAATCCTAAGTATAGAAAATTGTACTACAGACTTTGTCCTATATTTAGGACCGGAGAGAGTATTTTTTAGGGATAATTATGACTAAGAGCCAAATCCACAAAATTTTTATTTCTTAATACCACTAATGGTAAATACTCTTTATTTAACTTGTAAATTTGTATTGGTGTAATGATAAATGGTATTAAATATTTTTTAGTTGTAAATTTATGTTATTTAAATAGTAATACTCGTAATCTGACTGGAATTTTCTTTGTGAGTGGTAAATTTAAGGGCATTTGTAATAATTAATTTGTGAATATAGTCCTTCATTATAATTCTCCCTGTATTTTAATTTTTTTATCCTATGAAAAGAATTGCTGAAATGGTGATTACTTTGATTGAAAATAATTTATCTTTTCCTGTGATAGGGAGTAATTAATCTGATTCCTTGATTTCATTTTCCATTTTGATATCTAAGCTAGTCTGCTGCTGCTACCGCTTCCAATTGTAGCTCTTTCTACGGTGACTATCAGATAATATACCAAGTAATTTCCCCTTTATCCAACTCTTACTTATTGACCATTTATGAGACAAAATCAAGCATATACTGCTACTAGGCTTGTGTGATTTGAACTTTCTGCTACCAATGGTTTTTTCTGGGTGTAAATTTTATGAAAGAAGGAAAAAACCAAATGAAAAGTACCATACAAGAAGGCAATAGTCAGTCATCCTGTCCTTGGGTACTTCTTTTGCGTATCTTGCATTTCCCAACTCCTTTTATTGCTTTTTTTACCCTTTAGTCAATGAGGCACAATTGTTGTTTTACAGAAATTTACGAATAATCCAGACAGTTAAATTGATATGCTGTTAGGTATACCTCTTCCCATGACTCCTTTTGATCCAGAACTTGTTGTATTAGGGTACAACAGATTATATGTCATTTTTGCAGGGCCACGTCTGTTTTTTAGCCTGGGGTCGTTATTTCTGCTTAAGATCCTTGTCTGAATCCTCTTTAATTCTTCACTGAATTGCGCAAATCTGTTCCGAACCTGTTCATTGTCTATCCACTCAGGAGAGGGTTGGCAACCCAAGTACACTTCATCACAAGTGTGTTGTGAAAGGACCTCTACTAAAGCTACACCCAAACTCATTTCAAATCTTCCAGGCAACATCTTGAGGAAAAATTTATCTGGGTCCTTGAGAAACTCTCCAAATTCATATGTTCCTTCATCAGGAATAAATTGTCTGCATAGTGTTGGACGACCTGGTGGGTAACCAGAGTATGCATATTGCCCATAGTTAAGTGATGCGTGCATGGCTGAAGCTATCCAAATGAGTGTTGTCAATGCTTCTGCAAGGTTTGAGAGGTTAGTCATTTGTTTCCACCAGTTTTCATTGCGCTTATCACCATGGCCGACATTTTGAATCTCTGTCCACCAAGCCTGGAGTTCGGCATCAGACTTGACAGCATCATCATCTTTGTAGAAGAACGAGCAGAAGTCCTTGGCCCATTGCTTGATAGCAACCCATATTTCAAGTCCATCAGTGGCATAGGGATAATCCTCCAAGAGAAGTTTAATCCCCACAGGGTTATTCGCATCTGGGTCTTCTATGGCCAAACCCCTGAAAAGCCACAATCAGAATAAAAAATGCCCCAATGAAACTTCAGACTTTGTAGTTGAAACTTGAAAGAGTAAATTGACACTTTATTGTCCGAGTTTTTGGAACCTTCTAGCTTTAGTCTTGAAAAATTAGTGTACAAGCTAATCTCTAAAAGCATTAAATTTGAATATTAGTTAAAAGGATTAATAATAAGGATCTTATTATCTTGGATGATTTACTGGTGTAGTTGAAAACTAAAATTTCATAGGTCTAATAATACTCAGTTGAAATGTTATTTTCTTTCTTGTTACTGAAGGTGCAATTTACCTTTTGAGTAGATCAGCAGGAAGTCCTTGTTCATTGAATCTCCACTGTTTGTAGAGCTCAGATGATATTTCCATGGATTTTCCCCCTGAAAATAATGTTTTTTCAAGAATTCCTTCTGCATTTACAAGTATACATCTTGCTAAAGCATTTATATGAATGGTGTCTCTGAAATGAGGGTTCAATATCCGATGGATTGGATGCATAACACTTAGTTGTCTTCTGGTGGCAATGATAAATGGTTCGACAACTGCGTGGGTATGTAACCTGCAATAAACCTCATTGCAGAGAACTTAGTAGTAGAACAATCATTATTTATTGATATGTTGTCTTGTGTTCATGCACAATTGAGGTAAAACTTAGAATTTTTGTGGAGTTGGGTGGTTGTTTACTGCTAAATGCTCATTCCTCTCCTTTTATTTTATCGGCTTGTTCTTTGTATTGCTTCTGAATAACTGGATTTATATAATAAGAATTAGTCTCTGTAATCTCTTTGTTCTGCACCTTTTCATAGGAAGAATTTTCCATAACTAGACACGTTTCCATATGCATTGCTTGAATCTGACAAATGAATCACCCCATTCACGGGTTGTGAATAATGCAGCAACAATAACAACAAAACTTATCCATACTATCAGCTATTAGATCTTTAGATAGATTATTAACCAAAAGATTTCATTGATTGACTTCATTAAATAATCTCTTTGATTTTCCTCTACCTTTTTTCTGAGGACTCCATACTATTTGATTTAACTTCCTCACCAACTTCCAACAACTTTCTTTGTACATTTCCAAACCATCTCAAATGATTTTCTACTATTTTCTTTTCAATGAGCACCACTTAAAAGCAACAAGATTCTGCAATTTACAATAAATTTTGTATTTTATATCGATAGAGCCTGATTGGGTTTACTGGTTCATATTCAAATAATCTTTGTATAAGTGTGTAATGTTTAATATGCCAAACTGCTTTATAGAAAGATGTTGAACTCACCAATGACTAATGAGTTGATGGTAAAGATTGTCATTAGCAGCAACATGTGCTTTAGCAAGTTGCCAAAGAACAGCTTCCCCTCCTTCTTCTGCTGGAAGAAAAACTCTTTGCTCTTCATTTCCCATAGGAAATGAAGGCAGGCTGAGTTCTATTGCTAATGGCTTTAGCATGCCATCATTCCTCAGCAACAGAAGTGTTCTTGATGCATAGGCACACACTCCATTTGTGTTGATTCTGTTTAAGAATGGAATGAGATAGTCATGATGGTCCAGTATGAATATTCTCCCCTCTTGCAGTGCCTGATACAAATCAATCAATTAATATATTATACTCTCTTGTCTAAATATAAGAGTTACTTAACTATTTTTTTATAGATTAAGAAAATTAGTTAAGTTCGTTATGTATAAAATCAGTGAGTTGGTTAATTATTTGCATCGGAAATTGATCACTTAATGGAATTTGTGTAATCAATGTGGAGAGTTTAGGAAAAATTATGAATTTGGGAAACAGTGAGTTGAGGTCTTACATTTAGGATCAAAGCAAAACTCTCACTTAGCTCTTATATTTTTAGCTTGTAAGTATTTTGAGTTATGAAAAGAGTGGTTTTACATACCTGCAGGAATGTCAACCCTTCAAGATTGTGTTCTATGTGTGCGGATTCTATTGAACTGTTCACTCCATTTTTGCTTTGAGGAGGGAATCTCTGAAAAGTTATGTTGAAATATTTTTTAAACCATTACATAAAAAAAAAAACATTAAATTTCAATTTAAATTTATAAAAAGTGATAACGTGATTCTGAATTTCACAATAATTTTTAATCTTTGAATTGAAGTTGTAAAGAAATTTTCTTTTCTATTTTTAAAAATAAATTAAAAATGATCTTTTTCATTTTTATCCACGTTTAAAAAAATTTAAATCTAAATTTAAAATATTAAAATTATTCATCTTTAAATTATACAATCATGGCATCGTAAATAATTTGGAAAAGAGGGGAATGTAAAATTACCTTCAAGCGTTGGATCCTCAACGGGTGAATGCCTGCAAGCATTTGTCTTGCAAATTCCATATCGTCTATCCAAGCCCATTCATCTTCTGAGAAATAAATACAACCCTTAGACTAGCCTAATAATATAATTTCGAAATACAGGTTTTAAAACATAACACTTAATTCATCCAATTATCAGAAATTATTAAAACGTTAAATATAAGTTGTATTAACACCTAAGAGTCATATCACAATTACAGATCTATTTATATTTTAATTTTAAAGAAAAATTATATAAAAGTTCCCAGATTTTATAAATTTTAGGTTAAAAATGTATTAAAATTTGTCATTATAACTACTTTTAATCATTAAAATTGTCGTTGTTGATAATCAAATTTATACGTGAAATCTTAAATTTTGATTATCTTTCTAACAAACGTCAAATCTTAAAATTTGATTATCTTTCTTTTCTTTATATTATCAAAGTCTAATTGAGGTTTGGCCAAAAAAAAAAAAAGAAAAAGTCTAATTGAGGTAACTCTCTATTGCATTCACATGAACTCCAACTCAAGACTTAATTTTGAAGCGATGATAACTCCTGTTAATTAGTAGGACGGACACTCATCGGTTAAATTTGATTTTCTTTCTGTAAGTGAAGTGATAAATGATGAGATTACCAGATATGATTTGAGGAAGAGGATAACGCAGAGGACTCTTGAGGGAAGCGTGGTGAGTGATTGCATTGGCAAGCTGAGGTACAAGTGTATTCTTTATTGTGTCTCTGAAGCTTCCTGCAACTTTGCGATCTCTATTGGGAGAGAACAAGTTAAGTATCTCTTGGAATGAGCGAAATGTATCATCTGATGAAGAATCTGATTCCAGTAGTAACTTTAATTCAGGAATCACAAAGTACACAAAAGCTTGCAGTGCTTTTGATTGCAACTCATTTAGTTTTTTGGGGCTGCATCTTTCGTCTGCAGGAACATATATATTCCAAAGCATTGATTCTGGTCTGCTCTCACTTGACATGCCTGTCATTATTCATATCAAATTTTTAGGTCTTTAGAATAGTGATGCTTGTGGTGTATGGATTTGATTATATGCATTTCATGGGGTTTAATCAAATCAAGTTCAAATCATGGAAAAATTGCCGAAAAATCTTTCATTACAAAATTTGTTATTTAGAGGTATCTAAAGATTAAGGTCTTTGAGCGGATGCAACTCTTTTTTAGTGAGGGTAATTTTTTTTCAGTTATGTGCAGCATATCTTCAATTATATGTAATTGTTGCACACAACTGAAGAAGAGTTGCACCAACTGAGGATAGGTTGCATATAAGTCATTAAACAAATTTCAAATAATAAATTTTGCAATGAGGAATTTTTAAAAATTCTTCTACAAAAGGTAATGGCTATAAATTTTGATTTGTTTATCTCAAATGTCACATCATTTGTTATGTCAAGCGAAGCGATATCACTTAAGAAACTTATGTCGAATAATATGGGTTAAGTTACTTTTAGCACCCTGCATTTTATTTTATTTTTTTAGTTGAGCTTTATATCCTAATCTAATTTTTGGTACTTCAACCATCATCCAAAATTATTTTTTCAGTAACATCCAATATCTAAAAATAATTTTTTATATATCCAACACCCAACAGTATTTTTTAAGTCACACTTAATATTCAAAGTTTAGGGTGCTCATTGATATTGCAAAAAGTACTATAAGAACAAAACTACACGAAAAATCAGTTAAGAGGATGTTAGAGGGTGGTGATGCAACTTAACCCAACAAAATGACATTATAATATGTGAAGAATCAAATCAAAATTACATTCATAACAGATTAAGATTAAAATAAAAAGGAAGAAACTATATATAATACTTAATGACATACTTGATATCGATGAAAATGGTTGTCGTCCAGTTCTGAGTCTGCGTGGATATGGATACCACCTGGAACGACCCAATGCAGGTCTAGGGTTTTGAAGATCACCAAGATCATTGTACACTTCATATTCATATATTCTCTCCCATTCCTTTCTCTCTCCTGATTCTCCATTCCCTCTCATCCTTTCAATTTCATCCTTCCTTAGCCCTACCAATCCTCTTGGTGTTTCCCTTGGAATGTAACACTATATTTCTCCACAACATATATATGATTGTTATGTAATTGTATTCAAAAGTATCGCCACAAGTTTTTAATATAAAAGTTAGTTTGAGATTGAATGTGGTTTCAAATATAAGATCTCAACCTATTTTCTCTCAAATTTATAATTTTTTCTCCTTAAATTATTCCAATCAATTATACACATTAAGGAGGATCTACCAAGAGCAGTTATGATGAAAGATACTCCCTCTAATACTTAATATAAGACATATTTAGGGAATTAATTTTTATTCTAAACATAAGATATAATTTTCATATTTATTAATTTTTTCTTAATTTACCTTTATTGATTCTTCTTCAACGAACAATAATCAACGAGAAGAGGAAATGAGAGAAGTGTGGAAGATGAATAGGATATTTTGGAAAATACATGTCAAATTAACTAAATCAAACTTCTTTAATCTAATCAAATTAGATAAATATGTCTTGTATTAAGGACTAGAGGATCGGAATAGTATTTTAAGAAAATCAACTTATATTTATTACAAATCAATAACAGAACTAACTTTTTTAATTTATTCGAATTAGTCAAATAGCTTTTATATTAAGTAGTGGAGGTAGTATACTTTTAAGTATTAAAGTTAGAGAAAGAGGTAAAAGGAAAAAAGTCAGCCTCACTCCATCGAGTGAGACTCACATGCATATAAATAGGTCATACCATTTTATTCTTATCTTTTTCTAATTCTATTCTTCTAAAGTAATTATAGGGATCCAAATATAAACTTTTATAGATTGAAAAAAAAAAAAACTGCTAGATGATGAAGAAAAAGAATAAAGTACACAATTAAAAACTTCCAAGTTTGAAGTTTTGTAAGGTAGCTATTTGATTTGAGAGTAGTATGTAAATATTTTGAAAAAAGAAGAATATCTGTACAACTATAGCTTGAATTTGGGGGGAATCTCTATTGCTACTCTTGAACTATCACATGACGTTTTAACAGTAGATTAATTAAAATGTTTGGTTATTAGTTACTTGGTATGGAGCTTTTTTAATGCCAGTAATATTTTTTCCATTTATTTACTTATGTTCTTATAAAAAAAGAAAAAGAAAAAGTAAAATAGTGGATTAAAATGATGGGTTTCTGAAACTTACAGTGTTGGAGAAGAAAATGCGGTGAGATTTGATGTTCTTGAAAGGATATATCCAAGAATTACAAGGGAAGTGAATAATCTGATTGGTTGGGGTTTCAATGGAGGCATGTTGAAGATAGAATCTGTTCTTGTTGTGTTGGTTTTTTATCAAAAAAGCTGATGGAATCCCAAAGTTTAAGTCTACACGTATTGTGATTCTGTATGTTATTAGGGTTTCTGTTGTGCCTTCTTGTTTCTGCTTCTTTCCTCCTTTAAAATTAGCCACATCACTGAGCTTCCCTCTACCTGTTTCTGTTCAGTGCAATTGTCAAAGTTAAAAACCATTAATTTATTAATATAACTGTTTAATAAATAAACCCTAGTTCTTGATTACAAATAACTCAAGTAACAAAAAAAAGGACAAAAGATAATCTGTTAAAAATCGGACCAGATCAGTTGGTTGGAATGAAAAACCAGCTTATCAATCACTTGCTTGGCTTCATTCGTAGTACACAATCAACTGCCTTATTTTATTTTATTTTATTTAAAATACTGATTAAGAATCAATCACACAATCAGGAAAATTTATGGTCCAACCATTTCATAAAGGCCAATTAATTTATTTTATTCTATAAGTTTTAATCATGCATCAGTATCACCTTAAGTTGTGATTTGTATAGAACTATATATAATAAATATTCTCAGATGAAACATTTAGACCAAATATTCTCAGAAATTAAAAATAACATTTCAAGTTTTTGCAGCTTTAATTTGTATCTAAAATATTTACTCACATGCCATATATTACTCATCAAATAACGAGCATGAGAGAATTTTTATTCGGATTCAACCGGTAGAGCGGGACAACTCTTTCTTTTTCTTCTTCTTTTCTGATCCTAACTATTGAATGAAAGTTTCAACAGACTTTTGTTCTTAAAAATATTAAATCCCAACCATTTTGACTGGCCAACACATGTACCAACTTGTAAATAGTAAGTATGAATATTACAGAACTTGTCTCAACATATTAATGGTGAAGAAAAGGAGCTTACTATACTGCATGAAGCCAGAGAAAGGAAAGCAACTTACTTGGATCTAATTCAGTGCCACTATAAATCTGAACACAAGATGATTTTCCGGCTGCTCCTCCTGATTTGCCTTCATTTTGAACCACTTCGAACGTTCCCTTCAGAGTCATTGCTTTCTGATGATTATGAGCAGAAACATCACTACGTTTTCGAGACAAACGACTTGAAATCATGCGTTTCAAACTCACTGTTTCTATACCAGGAACCTCCTCCATTAATATTTTCCAGCTTTCTTATTATGTTTTCCTTATATCAGCTATGGATGCTGGCTCAAATGTTGCTGATGCATATTTATGAATCCTCATTAATGACCGATAAGAGAAATTCGTTCCCTTGCTTTGTTTGCTTTGCATCTGATACCTTGCTTGCCTTAGCTTGAGGTTTTGATCATCTTCTCTGAACGTAGTGGTAGTATATATATATGTTGCAATATTCCAAAGTGGAGTAATGTAATTAACTATCGCAAAAAGGTTTAATGAAGAAAGAAAAAGAAATTAAAAAGAACTGATGTATACATCTGTATATGATCTGCTAACTACTTGATCAACCTTTTATTTATTTTTTATTTATTTTGAAGGAACCTTTTATTTCTTCAAATATACAATAATGGAGCGTGAACTATATTAACACACACACACACTCCAGAGGCAAGCCTCTTTTTCTCTTGGAAGAATACCTAACATATGCTTTTGACATATTTATAACGCGAGCTTCATATATAACACAGGATTTTAGGATTCATCAAGTACTTTGCGTGCATGGACATGTGTTTTTCTATTAGTTACTGTGAAGACAGAAAATTAGGTGGCCTTATGTAACATGAAATTTAAGAATGTGCTACAATAATAATGTTCATATCTTCATTATCAACAATTTTATTACTTGCTATAAGTTTAACCTTTGGAAGTGATTCAACGTACCTTTGAGCGCATCATAAAATAAGGAGAGGGACTTCATCAACTTTATCTAAAAATTAAAAAGACAAAAATCTAAATTGATTCAAATTTGATACTGAGCTAGCAAATAAGTCAAGCCTATTAACCCATTTAAGATGATGTTTATAAAAGGGTTAAGGTGTAATTTTACTAACAAACTATTGGCTCAGGAGCAATTTCGCTAATAAACTCTCTAATGGACCAAAACTACCAATAAACTTTTAAAAAGATAAGATCTGCACAACGCCGTTACATTGAGGCTAACGTCCATTTTTTGCCTTCATACAAAACTTATAGAATAAGACCCAAATGTTTATGAAACTATATTTAAGCCCCAAAAAATTAAAATTTTTATTTTAGTCCCTCTACGTACTTTATATGGAGAGACTAAAGTGAAAATTATAAAAAAAAAAAAAAATTTGGAGCTGCAAGATAATTTTCTAAAATTTTTGGATTCTTTTCTGTAATTTTTGCAGGGCATCCCTACCCCTCAAAATCAGTTGTTGGTTACAGGAATTTTTTTTTTTACGGCTTTAGCCTACCTGTGGCCTATTAAGGAGACTTGTAATTTTAAAAATTTTGTAAGCAGTCTAATAAACCACAGATCTCACTTCAAAACAAGCCTATTTAAATAGAGTGGAAACAGACCTACTTTAAACAGGCCAAAAACAGACCTACATCTAACAGCCTATTTAAAGTAGGTTTGTTTTGGCCTGTTTAAAGTAATTATGTTTTCCCTCTGTTTTAAGTAGGCTTGTTTTGAGGTGAGGCCTATGGTTTGTTAGACTGTTTACAAAATTTTTAAATTACAGGCCTCATTAATAGGCCACAGGCTAGGTCAGGCTAAGGTTTAAAAAAAAAACCTATAATCAGGGGCGGATTTTGAGGGTAGGGATGACAGCACAAAAAATTACAGAAAAAAACCCAAAATTTTAGAAAATTATCTTCTGGCCCATAAAATTTTTATAATTTTCACTTTAGTCCCTCCATATAAAGTACGTGGAGAAACTAAAATAAATTTTTTAAAATTTTTTGGGCTTAAATATAGTTTCAAAAATATCTAGGTTTTATTCTGTAATTTTTGCATGAAGGCAGAAAACGGACGTTAGCCTCAATTAACGGCGTTGTGTAGATTTTATGTTTTTAAAAGTTTGTTGGTAGTTTTGGTTTACTGGAGAGTTTATTGGCGAAATTGCTCCTAAAGCAATAGTTTATTGGTAAAATTTCACCTTAACCCTTTATAAAATGGCCAAACTCTCGGTGGAAGTGTTATAAATGCTGCTGGTAGTGTTACAAAGTACAAATATTGCTCTATATTTAGATCAAAAGTGTAGTACATTGTTTTTAAAAAATGACCGTCTTATATTTTTTCCTAAGAGTAGATATTGTAAAAAATAATTGTAAATGACATTGATGAAATAATGAAACTTGGTAGAAGTGTTGTAAATGTGGTGGGTAGTGTAGTAAATAATTTAAAGTATAACACTCATATTCGTGTGTTTCCCAAGTGTTGAAATTGTAAAAAAGTTATTATAAATTGGCTTTGATAAAATGGTGAAACTCGGTAAAAGTTTTGTAATTGCGGCCAATAGTGTAGTAAATGATTTACAATAGAGCATTTTACTTTAATAGTTATTTTATCACTAGTACAAAAAAAGTTTTAAAACCAACTTCGTTTAGATCAGAGAATAAAGACCTCAGTCTAAAAAAAATGACCGGTGACAGTTTTGTAAATATAAAGAAGTTTTTAGACCAGATTATAGAAGCTTCAGTCTAAAAAATATGATCGGTGGCAGTTTCGTAAATATAACAAAAAATTTAGACCGAATTATAAAGGATGAGGTCTAAAAAGTATGACCGGTGATAGTTCTGTAAATATATAAAGAATTTTTTAGATCGGATTTATAAAATATAAGGTCTTAAAAGTCTTACTTTTAAGACCTAAGATTTTAAAAGTCTAGTCTTAAAAGTATGATCGTCGGTGGTTTTATAAATATAAGAAAAGTTTTACTTTTAAGACTGAATATTTAAAATGTCAAGTCTAAAAAGTTTATTTTTAAAACCGCATGTTTAAAAGTTCGGTCTAAAAAGTTTATTTTTAAGATCAGATATTTAAAAATCTAGTCTAAAAAGTCTAAAAGATGAATTTTTTATTTTTCCATACATAGAAAATTAAAGGGTAGGTGCAATTTTACACATGTGCTTTACCCCCGGGAGCGTCCAGCACCACATGCTTTTTTCTGGATAAAAAATACACACGTGATTACGTTTTAGAAACAAAAATACCACGGTCGTTGGTTGACCGTTAACCATGGTGTAATTACCCTTTTGCCCTTAATTTAAAATAATTAAAAAAAAACTACAATACCCACCTCGGTCGGTGGGCCCCACCGCTGGCCACCCAACATCAGCAGCCGGCGTGGGGTGGCTAGCCTCCCCTTAATTTTTTTTTTAAAAAAAAGTCGTTAGAGGTGGTCGCCGGTGGTGGGGTGGCGGCTGCCAGCTGCTTGCATGGGGTAGCAGGCGGTGGGGCCCAAGGGGGGGTATTTTAGTTTTTTTTTTTATAATTATTTTAAATTAAGGGCAAAAGGGTAATTTTAACAGTCAACTAACGGTCAATTAACAATTTTATTTCTAAAACGTAATCACGTGTGCATTTTTGGTTCAGAAAAAAAAAAACACGCGCTCCCTGAGTAAAGCATATGTGTAAAATTACACCTTATGACAAAATTAAAATTTGCTCCTTTAACCTTTCTTGACCTTCTAAATCCTGCCTTGCATTGTTCTTCAACCTCATGTCAAGGAACTCTCACAAATTTTTGTATTTTTTTCTTCGATCTATTTCATTTTCACTTCTTCTAATTTCTGCTTCTTTTATTTTGTAGATATTCATGACATTCAAAGTAAGGGTGTTCATCCTCGCTTAGGAGAGACGCGACCGTTTGTGTCACTTTTCCGTCGACGGGCGGATGGGAGTAGGAGACTCTCTTGGGTGTGTGTCGGTATTTGGGTGCTGTGAGTGTGTCGATGAGCGATTTCGGTGGTGGAAGGGAACGATTGGAGATTGGAGGTGATAATCACGATTATATATATATATATATATTTTATGTGGCTGCGGCCTTGGGGTTCTGGACGATTTGCGAGTGAAGTGATTCTGTGAGTTTTTCTTTGAAATTGTAGTCTTATGTCGCTCAAGAAGAGAGATTCCTGGGAACTTTAACGGGGAGAGAAACTCTCATGTACTTTGTGATGATGAGAGTACAACCAAGCCCTAAGGTTCGATTCACCAACCGAGTAATGAAATCTTATATCTGTTTTGTTTGATGATTTGCTTCTGCTCTCCAGTGGAGAAGCAAATATGGCTTTAGAGGTACAAATGATTTAAGGAGAACACTAAGATTTCGATGAAATTAGTAGAAACTTAACAAATTCCAAATTCCGGCCTACACTTGTTTTCTTTTAATGAGAATTTGAATCAACTACTACATTTTATGACAGCTATTATTGATATATATATAACATAAAATATTGGGACTCATTAGGAAAGCTCAAAAAACATTTGAAAAAAGAGTTAACAGAGTTGCGCCAAATAAAATGTTTAGAATCTTGCCTCATTTTATTTAATATTTTTTAGAATCTTTCTTTTTTATATTAAAGAATATTTAACGGTTCTTAGGAAGGAACCATAACATATTGTAATTTTTTTTTTCACAATCTCGTTTTTTTTTTTTTATATTTTAGAATCTCGCATTTTTTTATATTTTTAAAATACTTAGCGGTTCTTAGTGAAAAACTGTAATGTACTCTTAAATGATTTTTTTATATCCCACCTTCTTATATTTGATATCTTTAAGAATATCACATTTATTTATATTGAAAAATATTTAACAGTTTTTTTTTGTAAACAACCGTAATGTATTGTCAATTATTTTTCAGGATCATGCTTCCTTATATATGATATCTTTCATATATATTTTTTATTATTAAAGAATACTTAATGGTTCTTTATAAAGAACTTGTCAAAATATATTTTTTAGGATCTTACTCCCTTATTTCTTAGAATCCTACCTTTATTTATAGTAAATATTACTTAATGGTTATTTGTGAAAATACCTAATGTGTTGTCAAATAATTTTTAATTGTTAAGTATTATTGAAGAATATATAACGGTTTATTCAAATATTATCAAATAACATTTTTTTCAAAATCTTGTCTTCTTATATAAAACCTTATGTAATAATAAATATTATTTTTGTCCGTAAATACATATCGGTTAATAATTACAATTGTTATATTTTAATTTTTGCTAATTTTGCATCTTAATATATGATATGATGGTGTATATATTTAACCGTTAGATGTTAGTGTTATATATGATTACACGACCTCTACCTCAATATATACATCGTTTATACACTGTAATAGTTATTTATTAAGTGTTATATATATATATATATATATATATATATATATATTAATTATATGTAGTAGTGCAATTTAGTGAAATTCAACCCTGTCCTTTACTGGGGAATTGGAAGCTAATCGGAGAGAGACATATCAAGAGAAAATTCATTTTTAATCGCTTGATAATGAGTGCTAGCTCCAGTTTTTGGATCATTTTGTACAGAGATGGTTAAGGAGTTTTCGGATATTTCTCCAGAGATGATTAAGGGAAAAAGAAAAAAAGATACTGACAGGATCTGGTTCCAATCAAAGCCTTTTTTCTTTTTAAATATGGAAGGACATTTTAATATTTTAACAATATTTGTAAATCTCTAATTAGGCCTATGGGCGTGATTAGGAATTTGTTGAAATTGTAGGCCTCAATTTAGAGTTTGTCATTTCAATTAGACTTATATGGGATTTTCCCTTTAAAATTTCAAATAGTATTTTTGAGAAGGTTATTAAACTTGGATAGGATATTGAACCAATCGTGGTAAAAGGTTAAGGATTAGTAAATAAGATTAAAATCAAACCAGACTTAAACTGACATGAAAGTAAAGACTATAGGGTCATTAATATGAAATTCATTAAAAAAATTCAATTAAATTATTTTTAAAATAAAAAATATATTGGACCAACTAAATCGGTTATCTAGATGGACCGGACTGGTTATGTGACCGGTTCGTTGGTTTCCAACTTAAACCAACTGGTCAGTTCGGTTCAGATTTAATAACTTGATTTTCTTGGGAAATTTCCACTATTATATTATTATTATTATTAGCTTGGAAATTGGAATAGCACGTGTGAGGGGGCTTTTTGGCACGTGTCAGTATGGTGTTGCTGCCACTTTCAACTTCGTTCCAGAACCCAGAGCGCCTCCCACAGTTTCGCAACAATGGCCGTATCGAATCTCCAGAGGATTTCCTCTCAAATCCATCGTCTTCCTTCTCTGTCTTTCTTCACCAAATCCCTAATTTCCAGATCTTCTGCTTCTTCTGCCTCCCCCTCCCCCTCTCCCTCCTCCTCCTCCAAGAAGGTCTCCGATCGCATCGTCAAGCTCTTCGCTATCGATCCCTTCGGCCAGAAGCGCGAGATCGTCGGTCTCACCGGCCAAACCCTCCTCAAGGCCTTGACCAACACTGGCCTCATTGATCCCGAGTCTCACCGCCTTGAAGAGATCGATGCTTGTTCTGCTGAATGTGAGGTCAACATCGCTCAAGAGTGGCTGGAGAAGCTGCCTCCTCGATCCTACGATGAGGAGTATGTGCTCAAACGGAACGCCAGGTCCAGGGTTTTGAACAAGCATTCTCGCCTTGGTTGCCAGGTTGTGCTCACTCCTGAGCTTCAAGGTATGGTCGTTGCAGTCCCTGAACCAAAACCCTGGGATATTCCATAGGAGTTTTGCGAAATTAGCCTTGTTGGGGGGTTTTTCTTCCTCAGTTTCAATAATGTCTATCCAATTTGGTGAAATTAGAAAGACAGAATCTTGTTGAGTTTATTGGTTGTATTTGTGAAATTTAGTGCCTTAAAAGTTAATTATGTGGGCATTTTGGAATTTGTGTTTAATATATTGGACTTCAATTCGAGCAATAGGCCGGATGTGAATAACTAATGCATTGTCTTTAGCCTTGGTTTCCTGGTGAGAACAATTATTTGCCTCCGAAGAACTTTGTAGAAGAACTTGGCGCTGTGGGAGGGATTGTTTCTTTGTTTGTGAATTGGTTTGAGCTCTTGGCATAAGTTATGTGATAACTTCTTTTTACTGATAATAGTTTGCTAAGGCTAAGGGTATTATTTGGGATTAAGGCAACATTTTAAAGCAGGTTTAGAACTTTGTAGAATATTCATATCTTGGTGTAGGATCATATCTTATATCGTTGACAATTATTGTTGACCTATAGGAAATTAGGAGGGCTTATGTGAAGGTCCTTCCTTGCTGGTTTTATAAATAAGTGTGGAGAATCCCTTTTTTTGTCCATACTCCTACAAAACAACACCAACATCTGAGCTATGCACTGCAGAATAGGCAGAAGCTAGCTAAGTACGTGCACCCAAAATACTCCAAAAAGGACGACAAGTCATAATTATTCGTGAAGAGTGATTTTCTGGTCTACTTTTGTGACTCTGAGTCGCAGAAATTCGAAAAGATGCTGGAAAATCATCATCATACCGTGCCTGCCTTGCCCTGTGAATCAGGCTACAAGCTTGAACATCCCAGAGTGCTGAAAGAAAATATTAGTTTAGAAGCCTCCTCTCCCAGACTCATATCAGAGGCAATTCACATTGGTTTCTGCCTTGGATCACCTGATGGCATAGCACCTTTAGAAGAATAGCCATGCCAAGCAAACCTTCGATCTAATCTCTCATTCCATCTCTAGAAGGTAGCATATGCAATCCAATGCAACCCCTAGCAACAATGGGCGGGTGTTGAGGAATCTTATTTGATTGTGTCCTAATTGTTAGGTGTTTTAAGAGTCTCAATCAATGGACAGAGACAGATAAACAGAAAAATTAGCTAAAGGATTATCTCCTAACTGAATCTCTTACAAGCTCTAAGAAGTCTAGACCAACTGGTGTTTCCTTTTCCTAATTACGAACCTACGTCTTTATCCACACTTAATCGATTTTGCCTGCACAGTCTGCTTGAGGCAGATAGCAACTTTGGGTCTCAATTTTGGTGGTGGGAACTTGTCTGAGTTTCTTTAAAGTCACCCGACATTCTTGACAACCCAACCTCAATCTTCATTTTTGCCAGTTACGAGCACAGAACTCAATCCACAAGTAATTTAACAGCTGGCAATATGTGAGAACCCTATAAATATCGTTAGAGTCGGAAAGCAGGGTCTCCTTGACAATGTTTTGTAGAACTTGAAATCAGCCACATGCTGTGAAATGAATGCAATGACTCAGATTTGCTGGACAAGATAGACCGAATTCCCAGGGATTATTTTTTATTTTTTATTTTTTATTTTTTAAACTAAAAGAATTCCCACCCCTTCTTTCATACGATTTACACTGTTGGGAAAGCTCAACTTTATTCTTAACCTAGAAAATGGAATCCTACTTAGAATTTGAGCAGGAACGTTTTTCATTTCACAGTGATTGCATAAATACTCTTATATTTTTAGCTTCCTCATAACTCCTTTCTTGCCGACCGAAGTCTTCTTATTCCTTTTTCTCAGCTTGTGCAATGAGTTTCAGGAATTCGAATCAAATTCTTTTTAGCTCCCAAAAGATAAAGCTTATGGTAATAACAAGAATGTTAAATACATTATGATACTAATCTGTTAAAAGTTTCTTTTTGTTGGCGATGTGAGTGCTTTTTTATACATTGAAAAAGTTTGAAGCCTTAACATTTACCTACACCTCACCCCATCTTTCATTATACTGGCAATTTATTGATTTTTTTCTTTTTCCCCGGGATAAATCGGAAATGGAAAACATGTTGGTAGGATTTAATCACACTTGGATGTAGGTTTTAACCAAGTTATTAATTGGACAGTTTGATAAAAAAACAACTTATTAACTTTTTTTTTTTAAACAACTTATTAATTGGACAGACGAATAGTCACCATCTGCATTACTTTTGGCCCATATTGTGTTTGGTATTTCCCAAGCCGATGAGCAGGGCATGCTCATGATCATCGCTATGAGGATATCCATCCCCCCAACCCCGTTGTTTTTTCATTTTGTTTTTGTTTATTTGGGTTAAGTTGTATTTAGAACCTTGGAGTATTTTTTTCATTATTCTACATGAATTAATTTTTTTCATATCGAGTACTATGAAGCGAATTTTGGTTTTAAATGTAGGATTTAGTTTGAGAGTGAATTTTGTTTGTAAATGTGAGACCTTTATTCATTTTTTTTCTCTTATGTGTATCATTTTTCTCTATACTAATTTGTTTCAATTATAGTCTAGTGTTACATAGAAGTGTTTTCAAAAGATAATGTCATATATGTTTTAATAAAGTAATTTATCTAGTTTTTCTATTCTTTTCAAATCACATTACTACATCTTTCATTAATGATCAATAATACTATAATGCATCTTTTATATATATATATATATATATATATATATATATATATATATATATATATATATATATATAACCATACTGCATTGCTTTCCGTTCCATTTCATGGAAGAAATGTTTATAATTGAATCAAACAGCCCTTACACGTTTATATGTTTCAACCATGATTCATTTCAGTAGCGGACATTAACATAAATATTTAGGGGGACCAAAGGTATATTCACTAACTAATTAAAAAAAAATTATTTGGGGGCCCAAATGTATAAATTTTTGGGACAAAAATATACATTTTTAGGCCAAAAAGTATAAAAAAAAAAACTAATTTAAATTAAATATTTGAGACAGATTTTTTATTTTTTGTTTTTTTTAGTGGGCTATGGCCCCAATTATCACAATGAAGCGCCGCCACAGATTCATTCCAACGTTAATTTTTATACTAGTATCTCTTGTTGGAACCTTTCTTGCTCATAATTCCATTCCACTTAGTTAATTTAATTTATTGTTACTTGGGTAGATCAAATTTCAATTTAAGGTGCAATTGCCTTCACATGTATTAATAAGTGTATAGACCTGAATTTTATCAAAAAAAAAAAAAAAGTGTATAGACCTGAAAGGAAAGCAAGTCCGATTGACAAAGAGACGAGAGGGGAGTAAAACAAGCAAGGGAAATTTTAAGTAAAGGACCACTGCAAACAAGTAATCATCCAAAACATTATGAAATTTCATTATACACTAAGAACTAAGATTAAATTAAATTTATGTGAGAAAAGACATTTGTGCCCTTGACTTTTTAACAAGACAATTAAGAAGATAATTCACAAGACAAATAAAAGGTTTTGAAAGAAACTCTTGAAATTAACAAGATAAATGGGGGAATTAGATAAAGTTAATGGTGAAAATGTATTTTCGCCCATAAAATTTAATTTAATTTTTTTGTCTGGGGTGTAATGAAATTTCACCATGTTTTGTGGGCTATTGGCTATTAATTGTCTACAGTAGGCCTTAAGGCTTTGTTAGATTGGGGGTCTTTTCGGGGAGGTAAGGGTTGAAGAAAAAAAAAAAAAAAAAAAAAAAACTTCATTTTTTGTTGAAGGGAGGGTAGAAAACTTTTTGTCTTGTAGTGCTCCTCTCCCCTCCTTTCACGATCCTCTAAATTTGGAGTTTTTTTTGGCTGAGTGAGAAAACTTGTGTAGACCAAATTGCCCATGGCAATTTGTTGATATACCATAGCTATCCCTCAGTCTAAAAACCGTTTTCTTCTTATCCTTTCCATTTGGGTTCTTCACTTCGCTTCTCTCCTCCTCCAGCGTTGTCATCAGCTGCTCGGCCAGCCGCCACCGCCGCCTCCATTCATACTATCTCTAGCTGCTCCGCCAACCAACGTTTTGCTCCAAACTATTTGATCTTTGGGTTTTCCCTGGGTTGTGCAGGTTAAATGCCGTATTTTAGAATATTTTTGTTTCTGACTTTATTTGTTTTTCACTGACACAAAAAATCAATCGATTGATTTTCTTTAAAAGACCAATGAATCGGTTTCTTGTAGAATTGTAGTGAAATATGATATCTTAGATCTCGTTCGTTTTTTCTTTTAAAACTACAGAAGATTGGAAAGGCCTTAACCCAATTTGATGCGCAATAAATCAAACACTCAGTTCTACTTTCTCTTAAACTTTAAAAGTTTGAAAGGATCATTCTAAAAAAAGAAATTGTAAAGAGAGTTCTTTTTGCGGGAAGTTTGAAAGGATCACTGCTGATAAGTCAAAAAGGTTACTTTATGTAGAGAATGTTGGAGAAGAAAAGAAATCAAATACATTCTCATTTCGTATTTCATGCTTGTTACGTACAATTTAGCTTCTATCTTTTTTGAGATGTTAGATGGACACTTTTCCAGTATATAGTAGAGGTTACTATTCTAAGTCATGCATGAGCCTTCTTGATCTCATCAACCCATTGATGTTAAATTCAATGGCTAACACACATATGTTATACTTAATATATATATATATATATAGGGTCAATGTGCAATTTTGCTCTAATATAAAATATGTAATTGTTTTTATTTATTTTTCATTGATTCGTATGTTACAAACAAATGGCAGTATGATAAATCAATTAAACGCAGTTTTATCACCAGATCAGATCAATAACTTTCCAGTGACCAATCATGTACACAAAAAACATTGGATTATCCACGGAATCCTGTCTGTAATTTTATTATGCGACAGAATTTTTTTTTCCATCAGTAATTCCGTCTGTGATCTTATATATATATATATATATATATATATATATATATATATATATATATTTTTTTTTTTTTTTTTTTTTTTTTTTTTTTTTGTAGTGATGAAAGAACAAGAGACAGATAAATAAATGAAACCCACCCAACCTAGAACATCAAGCTGAGTACCAGAAAGAATTGTGATCTTACTGAGATTTGGAGCAAACAAAGCTGGCGTGGTCGCCCATAGGAACAACCCTAAATTACTCAACGGTTTCACCTCACGAGTTCACACTACAAAACAAATGACTTTTGGTGGCGACATTTGATGCCGCCTCTAAAAGTATAGTTTTCGGTAGCGACAAAATGAGTCGCCACTGAAAGTAACACATTTGGCGGCGACTTTTTATGTCGCCGCTGAAAGTGTAACCTTCGGTGGCGACATAACAATGTCGCCACTGAAAGTTATACTTTCAGCGGCGACATTTTTGTGTCGCCACCAAAGGTAGTTTCCGTGGCGACATTATGTCGCCATTGAAAGTCAAATTTTATTTTTTATTTTTATTTCTTAAAACCTTCGGTGGCTACAGTTATACTTTCGGCGGCGACATTTTTGTGTCGCCACCAAAGGTAGTTTCCGTGGCGACATAAGAAAGTCAAATTTTAATTTTTTTTTATTTCTTAAAACCTTCGATGGCGGCAGTTATACTTTCGGTGGCGACATTTTTGTGTCGCTATCAAAAGGTAGTTTCAGTGGCGACTTTATGTCACCACTGAAAGTCAAATTTTATTTTTTTTTTAATTTTTTAAGACCTTCGGTGGCGACGTGTCAAGTCGTCGCTGAAAGTTATACTTTCAGCGGCGACATTTTTGTGTCGCCACCAAAAGGTAGTTTCAGTGGCGACTTTCGGCGGCAACATTTTTGTGTCGCCGCCAATCGAATTTTAATTTTTTTAAAAAATTTTTTAAGACCTTCGGTGGCGACGTGTCAAGTAGCCAAATCTTAAAAATATAACTCACCAATTTTGATATCACAAAATCTTATGTCATAAATGAAATAGCATAGAATAAGTGTTTTAATTTTTCAATTAACACAATTCATCAACATCTTTTTCATAAAATATCACGTTGTTATAATGTATCATAATTGGGTGTCACAAATATTTTTGAATTCAATACCCAGAATACCTCCCTTCAATCCAACCGAATCGCCTTATTTCTTCCAACTAGACCTATGGGCTAAGTCACACCCATGTTACTTGTTACTCAAAAGCTCACTGTTTAAGTTATAAGGATCGGCCAAAATCCTCAGAGCACCTATCCCATACCATAAGTCTTTTCCCCACTTTACCCTAGTGAGGTATTGTAAGCCCATCACTCTGGCGGGCAAGTCCTATGTCGTAAACCCATCACTCTGATGTGCAAGTTCCTCAATAAACCGAGGGGACAACAGTAAGCCAACCATCGTGCACAATGGAGGCCTCGCCACGTGGTAGAAATAACAACTCCATCTCTTCCCAATTCATCCCTTTTTATAATTATCATAATAGTTAACTCAATAAGAGTTTTTTCAATAATTCTTTTAACCATGTCAAAATATCTCAATTTACAATATATTTCAATATTTCAAATCATAAGGTTCCACAAGACAATAAAAAATCTTCATAATTATTTAACAAAATATTTACAAACTACATACATATCAACATACATAATAAGTGGAAAGTGGTTACCTCTCGCCTAAGCTAATTATTATAACACTGCTCCTAATCCAAGAGCTCAACACAAATGTCCAAATCTTATAATATTTGGAGACGGGTCATAACTCAATTTAAATCTTTATAGCAATATAAAGATTAGGTTTACCGACCGATAAAACTTACCTTTTTATTCACTTCAGTTAGTTATCCTTTATTATAAATTCTATATTCTATTGAAATAAATATCTCCTCAGCCATTTAACCTTTCAATTTATCCAAAGAAACCCTTACATTGAAGGTTAAATACAATTAGCAACTTAGGTGGCTATTCTAAGATTTATTAGAAATTGACCTTTGATTTCTACGGGTATTTGGGAAATTTGTAATTTGGTCAATATAACTCCAAATGGAGTGATTTTCAATTTCTATTTATTCCTTGCTAAGTCTTCTTCCATAAATTAAAGTCATCAAGTTGGTTTATCACCGAGAAAAATTCCAAAATTTCAACAACTTAAGCACTATCCAATTTAATACAAACTTAGCAGTTTTCATAGCTCAACTTCAAAAATCCATAACTTGAATTCTAGACGTCGGATTTAGGTGGTTCAAAAACCTATAAACTCCTTATCAAGTCTAGTTTCTATGAAAATTGGTTTCAAAATTTTATCATATGTCATTAATTTCCTAAAATTCAAAAACATTGCTACTGTCCAGAATCATTTCCAGAAAACAGTCTGTCTTATTACCTAACTTCAAAAATTCATAATAAACTGTATAAAAATCGAAATGGTGTTCTTCCAAATCTCATATTCCCCTTAACATGTCTAGTTTCACACAAAAATAATAGCAATAGCCAATACATGCTATAAAATTCCCAGATTTCAAAATGGTAGTCTCTGTTCAAAAACAGTTTCAGATTTGTAACTCATTTTCCAAAATTCATAACTATTTGTACACTTATTGAAATACAACTAATTATCTATCAAATTAAATATTTATGTGTCTACTACAAATATAGAAAATTTCATAATTTTATAACTTCATTTGCCTGATCAAAAAGTCAACGTCATTTTACCTCTTCAAAAATAACACCAAAACGTTTTCAGATTTTGACTCATCCTTCAAAAATCATATCTTAAGCTACATACATCGGATTGAGGTGAACCAAAACTCATTTTGAAGCTCATGATGTGTACTAATAACCCACAAAATTTCAGATCCAAACGAGTTCATTTACCCTAGTTTTTAACTTACCCAAATTGTTTGTTCCAGCTGCCAAAACTCAGATTTCCAAAAAATAGCTTATCATTTCATATTCATACATGCACACGTTTTAATGTAATCTCCCCATCTAAACATATTTAGATGTTGCCAAATGATTCACTTGCATGTTCCCTGAAGTTCCTGACTGCACCACGTTACTCTTTTCTTCATATTCATAAACATTAATTTTTCTTGAAGTCATGGTTTAAGAAACCCAAAGCTACACGTATATGCATCACAAATAACTTCCTTCCTTCCATAACATTATATATAATATGTGTACATGGCAGTAGCTTCCTTTGTGATGTGCATAAACTCACACCCAGGCAACAAAACCAAGGAAAACCACGGCATGCACACACATTCACTCATATATATTCCTAAGTCCATGTCTTTCATTCAATTTCAGCAACAGTAAGCTTCCCTTTTTGCATCATATATTCAGCATGTTTTCTTTCCTTTATCATGATAGGAAAATAACGTGGCTTACTATATTTATTCAGTTAAACAGCAACATTTTTCTCATATTTTCTTTTCTTTCCTCGGCATATGACAGCAACAAAGTTCTTAAGCTTCTAGTATGTATTTATTTATTCACGAGTGTAGCAAAGTTGCATCGGTACATAGATACAATTAGTTGATTCATTATGGAAATGAGAAGGAGACTTACTTAGATTATCTTGCTGGTTTTTATGATGTAAGTTTAGTTGAAACCTCCTCTCTGGATGCAGCCATGATGAACAGCGAGAAAAAGAAAAGAAGTGCAGTAATCCTACTCTCCCACAACTGTCAAGCTTTCACTCTCAAGCCTTATTTCTTTCCCCTGTTTCCGAGACTAAGAAACAGAGAACTAATAGCTTCGGTTCCCTCTTCCTCTCCTCTTCTTCAACTCTTCCTCACTCTCATTCACGTCTCTCTCTCTCTCTCTCTCTCTCTCTCCATTTCTGTCTGCCTTTGCTGAATGAATGGGAGATGAATGATAACTTTATATAAGGACGTGGGGCTTTGGCCGAGAGGGAAAAACCAGAGAAAGAAGCGACGCTGGGCTCGATAGAGATATGGAGGAGTATGGTCCCAGATTTCTTGCGCTGCTGGGAGATCTGCTTGCGGTTACGTGATCTGCTTCCTCTGCTTAAATGACGCTGAATCCTGCTGTGATATGCTTATGTGTTTTCGGTGGGCTTGGAAGAATGAAGGATGGGTTGGATATATGTATACTGGACCGAAGCAATTCACTTGAGGTATTTTGTTGCTTATGGGCCTACGGTTCATGCATGTCTGGGCCGAAATGATGAAGAAATATGATGCTGAGAACTCCTACAGATGAACGTGGTGCTGCTGCTTTACATGTTGGGCTTGGGGTATTTGGGTTAAGGAAGTTCATTGCTCTGAGACAATGAGATGGGCTGAAAATCAATTTATGTTTTGGCAAGAAGTTGGCTGAAAAAATGATCTGCATGGGCTGGTCATGTTGGGCTATGAGAATTGGGTTAAATATATGGGTTGTTATGGAACCCATGCACTTGTTCCATTTGTTTTTAAAAATTCTTATTTGCAATTAGATTTAATTGCAATTATTGAATAATTCCAAAAAATAAAATCCTTAATTTCCCATAAGGACTTTTAGTTCGCAATTAATTTTCCTAGGCCTTGAAATATGAATTCTATAATTTGGACTAAAATTATATTTTGCAAATATTCCTTAAATTTAATCTTTCTTGAATTTATTTTGGCCATAAAATATCATCTCCAAAATATTTAAACCAAAAGTCAATCACAAACTAATTGTCCTTAATTAATTAATTTTTTTTCAAAAGAAAATATGCCTTAAATTCTAAATTCTAAGGTTTAAAACTCCTTAAGACCAAATTTTTCCATCATAATCTTTCATACAATATATTTTTTTAATTCCCAAAATCCAAAATATGTGACCTAAGACAGAGTCTTAGCCACGGTGCATGATCCAAGACCTCGTCTTGTCCCGTACTCAACATGAATTAGACAATCATATATAATCATACAAGACACATTAGTGTTAAAGTTACCAGTACGTGAACGTACCTTTCACCGCGTAGTTACCAATACACCCGTCCTTTGAATCCGACCCTGCCCTTTTCGAGTATCCTATATATTATTGTCAGATTATTCCCTTTCCATTAACATCATATTTCCTAGAATAATATCAAAAATGATATTTTCACCTATTTTGACATTTCTACCCTTGGTAGATTTATTATTACAACTTCACCCTTACATTTTTTGAAAAAACGCTAATGCTGATTTTCTGGGCAGATTTTTCACTATCTTTGAAAAATCATAAGAAATTCTAGAAAAATCGAAATGAGGATCCGTAAAATTCCTCAGAATCCTTAGGATGTCTATTTTTGAGCTAAAATACTTGTGTTTACTCATAATTTTTGAATCATTCCCAGTTTTCGTGTTTCCAACCTCTGCCCAGAATTTTTCCAGAAAAACGTAGCCCAACTTTAGGAACTTTTATCTCCTTGCACAAAATTCAGAATGATACTTTCTAGGTATATTTGGAAAGCCCTAGATGTCTACTTTACCCATGATAAATTTCAGAATTTTATAACCTCATCTTCTACAAAAAATCATAGCTTTTTTATTGCTAACTCTAGCAAACTTCCAACTGTAAATTTTGCCAGAATTTCACTACTTTAATCTTCGATCTTCATGAATTTTGCTATATCATATTTTTTCGTCTAATTTTCGAAATGAACTCATTTTTAACCATCACAACATGAAAACAAAATTGCTCTTCAATATTTAAGATCAAAGCATATATTACTATGAATTTAAACTAGAACTTCAAGAATTACAAAAGCTAAAGACTAGAAATCTTACCCTTAAAGAACCTTGCTACTCCTTCTTCTTTCTCACTTCTCACTAGCTTCTCTCTACTCTTTGTAGAATGGTTTTTGGTGTGAAAAATGATATAGCTCAAGGTCCCTAATTATAGGAAAATTCCAAGGCTTATGTTTGGTTCCAAACACTCTTCTTCCACCTACCAAACACTACCTATTTCACTTACCAAACACTTCTCCCTCATTTCCCAAACACTCCAATGCATCCCTCTCTCCTTAATCCTCTTCCAACTTCATTAAAACCTTATCCTATAGTACATTATCCTCTTCCATTTTAATTATCTCATGTGCTAATGAAATAATATCTACATTAGAATATTATAAATTCCTTCTTCTTCTTCAAGTCACAAAGCCATCCCTCTCTTTCCTTCATCTTATTCCATTTTGCATTAATTATCTTATCCTATCTCATTTAATCCCCATGTGCTTTCATTAATTATAATATCTTGAATAAAATAAACTCCTTTTTTCCAAAATCCCTTCTTCCATTGGATCCAATGTGTTTGTTTAGATTTAATCCTTACCATTAATCCATGGCTTAATTCCCCCCTTGTTCCATTTTATTTCATGAGGATTAAGCTTAATTCTTTGATTTCTTATTGGCTCATCCAAATTCACATGGATTTAAATTAATTGTGTAGTTAATTAGAACCATTGGATTTAATTACAAGTGCAACAATCTTAACCCTTGATCCTGGTTGCAATTGTTGACTTTTGGGGCTTCCTTGATTAAGCTTAATTATCCTATTAATCAAGTGTTTAAAGGCTTCTTACTTTAGTTATCATTAGTCACTTTAATTATAAGAAGGCTTAAGCTTAATTTTATCAAATTATCTAAAACATAGTTGACTCCCATTGGCTAGCCGAAATTATTGACTTTTGAGGCACAATTAATTAGCCTTAATCATGTGATTAATCTCCTTCTTTATTGCTAATGTCTTAGGTTAATTGATTTGCTAATTAATCCAAGTTATTAAAGCATTATTAGCAATTTAATCTTCATCAATTAATCCCTTGTCCTTAGGCTAAATTATAACCCCTAAATAATATCTCATAACTAACCTTTGGTTAATTAATTCCAAAGTGAAATCTGAATAAGAATATAATCAATAGATTATAATTCTTTGAGACACATATTTTTTCATTTGTATTTTACTAATTTATTTACTAAAATACAATATTTACATGTATCATGAAAATTAGGGTATTAAACACCTTGTTGTTCTAATCCATTTCATTAGTCTCTTCTACTAACACTCGTGTCAAATCTTGGTGGTCAAATGAAATTAGTTTGGAAACAGAAAAAAAAAACTAAGAAGTAATTGTCGTTAATAGACAACAATTTTCATCAAAATCTTGTGATTCAATTCAGATCTGATCGTAGTATGACCTTAATGAACAAGATGAGATGTATGAAGAGTATATTTACAAAAAAATCATTTCAGTTTACTCAGCATAATTTTATCCCCAAAACAAATTTACTCCAGCATAATTTTACCAACTGGACCTACCACTATTAGCTTGATATTATTTTAAATTATTGAATTATTATTTTTAAATTAAATTATCTTCTACCCCTTTGGATCCTTTTCTACCTCTGCCGCCATTGCACAGTAATAGAGACAAAATTTGAATAACCCACCTGATTGGTCTATAGATAGGGAAAAATGGCAGGGTCATACTGATGTAATGGAGCTTGAGGCTTGAGCTTCAAATCTACTAGTAGCAATAATTATTCAATTTTTATTTTTAAATTTAAAATCAAAGGCAAAGTCAAAGCTTGAAAATTACAAAACATGGAAGGAAGAGATAGAGATTGATTCTATAAAGTGCTAATTTTTATTTTAGGATTTAATTATGATTAAGAAATAATTACTTATGATAACAGGATTTACAAATAATTATTATTGGAATATAAATAGTTTATTCGAAATATGATTTATGATAAAAAAAATGGAATAAAAATAATGAAACGGGATGAAAATGTAGAATAATAATAATAATAATAATAATAATAATAATAATAATAATTATTATTATTATTATTATTATTATTTATTTTAAAAAAATAATAGAAAAAAAAATAATTTGATAAAAAAATTTGTCCAGAGGGAATAAAAAAATTATAACTATAGGGACATGTGGCCCCTTTAGTCGCAACATGTAGGGGTGTTTAAATAACCCAGCCCTAGTCAAAATGTCATGTTTGATGTAGTGCGTGAGCAGAGAAGTCAAACCGCAGAGGGCATTGATGTTCGTGGTGGATCTTAGAAATGATTACGTGGTTTTCAAAACGGATTGTCTTTTCTTGCTTGAATGTGTTGAAGCCAAATCCTCTTAGAAATGATTATGTGGTTTTTAAAACGGATTGTCTCTCATTGCTTAAATGTGTTGAAGCCAAATCCCCTAATTTGATTGAGTGGAAGTGTAGGAGCAATGTATTTGATATCATTTGTCTTTTGTTAAGTCTGGGTTCTCGTTGTCTTTTACCTTAAGTGGGGGTAATTATTCTACCAATTTAATTGCAGCTGATGCTTATAAAAGGGTGTGTTCGATATGTGGGTTTTACAATCAATATTGTCTTTGTTGTCACTTCTAGCCTTAGATTCCCTGAAGATGGATGCCGATCCTCAACATGCTTCTCCCCCTATTCTTTCTTTGAATGGGGATTGATTGTATTTTATTTCTAGTTTTTGTCTCGTGTTTGTTTCCTATTTCCTTGGGTTTACTTTCTTTCATGTATTGTTTCTTATTTTCTTATTGTTATCCTTCTTTATTATGTGTATGGGGACTTTTGAAGTATTAATATAAGTTTCCTTTCGACAAAAAAAAAAGTGAGCAGAGAAGCCGGGAGTTGTAATTAGGCATGGAAATAGAGGTTAGGTCAAGCTTTGGCTAAATAAGTTTGAGCCTGTAATGGAAATCAAAAGCTTGAGCCTACACACATGCTTTATTTTAGGCTTAGGCTTGAATCTGCATGAGGCATAGCTAAGTTTGATGTCTTTTTACAATATAGACCTTTAAAAAGGCCTTATATTACACGCTTTGAAGACTATAAGTGGGCTTTAAGCCTATTAAAACCTAAATTAATGTAGGCTTTTGAGAGGTTTCAAAGCCATCATATTTACAAATTGTAGGCTTTAAATATACTTAAATTGTATATACATATATGATATAAATAACATTATATTTTTTGTGATCAAACCTGAAGATTTACAGGATAGGCCTTACCTATTTACACATTTTGGCTTTTAAATAGGCCTTGACCTAACTTTTTTAATAAACAAGCCAAGTCATGCCAAGCCCAAAGTAGGTAAGCCGTATACTACCTGATAGGGGCATGACCTATTTTCACCCCTAGTTGCAACTCTACTCTTCTATGTTTTCAAGCTTAGGTTGTTTACTTAGGATCATTTTGGTAATTAAACTCATTTTTATTCAATAAACTTCCCTTATGAAAGTTGTTCAATGTATTTTTATCTTTCCAATTATGGTGATATTGTATCGATTATAGAGAATATTTTGGAGTTAGAATTTTGGAAGAATTTTAAGTTTTGATAATAGATTACTATAGATATGTAGAGGAAAGCTAATAGATAATTGTAATCAGTTTAGAGTTGTTATTTGATTGTTGTAAGAATTTAAGATTAATTTTCTTTTTAAAAAAGTTTAGGATTTATTTTCTATAGGATGTTTTCACCGATTAAATTTGGGTCAAATAGTTGATTTGTGTTATTAGAGGTATTATTAAGGTTTTATCGGTTTAGTTTTGTTAGATGTTGAACTGTATGAAATTATGAGTTAGGATTTGATATTTGAGTTAGTGTTTGATATGATTTTGATTATGTGGAGATTTGAAGAGTGTTTAATGATTGAGTTATACTCATATAAGTTAAAAAAGATATTTAATTAATTAGTTAAGTATGTTGATATTGATGATTTCATGACCATGGATATGTTGGAGGTGAAAATTTAACTTATGCAATTGAGTGAATGATATAAGAGAATGATGGAGAGGTTATCTAAGGATTTTAATAAGTGATTTGAGCTCATGAAAAGTTATCTTTAACCTTGGATTGTTGGGGTTAAGCATTCTTAAGGAAATTGGCATGTTGAGGATAATGGTAGAGGAAATTGAGTTTTTGGTAGTTAAATTCTATAACTTATTTCTTTTATTGTTGATTGATTGAGTAAAGACATTGATAATATAAAGTTTTCTTTTGATTGATGATCACTTGTGCTTTGCTCCTCAAGTTAAGGTTAAGCTTAGGGTTGAAGTAACCGAGGTTAATTTATTATGTATGCATGGTTTGGGCTGTGAAGTGTTTTCTAAACCTCACTTTCATCTATACTAGCTACTTGTATGTATTTTGAAAAGTCATGTGTATATTTTAATATGAACTTAGTTCTATGAAGCAATGTATTTCTTAACTTGTATATATAAGTGGGATTATTATTAAGATTGTTACTATTGTGATAGTTATAATGTTTGTGATGGAATGTTGTATATAGAATGATAATATTGTAAAATATTTTTGAAAACTATATTGATATATTATTTTTCTGTTATGGGATATGTTGGGAACTGTGTGGAAGAGATATAGAGAAATTGTACCTATTGGCTCTTTAGCTCATTCCTGGCCTAGATTTTGAGTTAAGTGTATTAAGCAGACATTTACCTATTATGGTACATCAATGATGGCATGGGAGGGTAGTATTCTTGAAGTAACTAGCGACCATTTGGAAGGATATACTAGCATTGATAGACTATACCACGTACAAAAGATATAATGAGGAGCGAGATGGATGAGTGTGGATGATTCTAATAGTTGAAAGTGTTAGTAGTGTTGTACTATTGAGAATATTATTATTATGATAGATAAACATGCTTCTTTGACTTACAATCTTTTTTTTTTTTTTTTACATATTTTGTAAATTGATTTTGGTTATTGGGACTTTATGCCTCACCCCATCGTTATTAATTTGGAAAATCACACCAAGGTCCCGATTAAGAAAATAATATCAGAAAAGTCACATAGTTTGTCAATGACAAGTAATAAACAATCGTTGACAAGTGAATGAATTACTATTACTAAGTTATGAGAGTTTTTTAATATTATTTTTCTTAATCGAGACCGCTTGTTGTTATTTTCCGTTATTAATATTTTTCAGGCGACGCCTCTAATCCTTGTAAAGGCCAAGGGAAGTAGCTAGAGGCATAAATGCCGAAAGTTTGTAGGCCTCTTTTGATATTGATATTGATATTGATACGATTTATATATTGTCATTCTAGGGCTTTCAAGTTTTTGAAATCCTATATTCATGGTCTTGAATAACTATTTAACCATTATTGGGCATAAGGCCTTATTTTGTAGACAATGATATTTTGGTGGATTCACAATCATCTATTATATTCGGAATTATTTTATGTAGACCTTTAGTTGTGGGGCTTAGTGTTGAAAAACTCATAGGCTATGTTTTCTCTTATTTGTTAATTGTGTCTAGAGTGATAGATTTTTTGTAGTGGGTTTTTGGGCGAGAATTATGCCCTGGACTCAGATGTGTTTTCTTAAAAGAATTGGTTTTCAATCATGACTAGTTAATAAATTTTTGTAATACCATTATACATAACTGTTGTTGGCTCAGATTTGCTCTATCTTCATTCATTCTTAGCCGAGTATAACACTCAAGATGGGGATTTCTAGAATATGTCTTGTATTCACTAAGATGATAATCCCTCCATCCCTAAATATAAACTTGATTTCTGAGGAGATGTTTGTCCCAAAATGTAAGCTCGATTTCAATTTTGTCTTAACATTTGATGCTTTTTTCCAATTTTGCCCTTGTTGACTATATATATTTACCCTTGCTTTTTTGCATTTTTTACTAGTGAATGAATTACATTAATTAGGTACTGCTATTTGACACACACTCTCATTATCTTTTCCTCATATATTCTCTCTCATATTTTGTCTCACTTATTCTCTTTATACATAAGGGCATAATTGGAAAAAAAACATTACTTACATATTTATTGTGTTTAACTACTTTCTTCATAAACAAAAAATGGTTAAATCAAGCTTACCTTTAGGGCGGAGGGAGTATAAGCTTCCTGAATTAAGAAATGAACACATTAAAAAATCTAGCATATGGCACCAGTCTGTGTTTAAATGTAAGTTATTCGTACCTCATTCTCACATGTTAAGGAATGCATTAAGTTGATAAAATTTCTATATTTACCCTATTATTAAATTTTTCTCTATCTACTTTACAAATTATTTTTATACCTCTCATCTTTCTCTCTTTTCAATTGGGGTAAAATTAAGAACATATAATTAATTATCCTATGGGTGACTTATATTTTAAATTAAAATTGACATACATTTAGGCACAGATTGATACATATCTATCATCATTAATAATAGATCATTAATCTATCATCATTATCAAGTAGAGTTTCCAAAGAGTCAGTGTATGCTAAGTTCTTGTTGAAAGCATACTACATACAAAGTTATAAACCAGTTGATAGAACAAGAAGTTGGGCAGAAGTTGAAAGTGCAAATCCCAATTTCTTTTGGTATCCCAGAAGCGATTCTCCTTTTGAATCTCTAATCACCCCTTCACACGAGTAAGGCTTGAGGTTGATTGTTGAGTGTTGACAGACCCTTATACGAAAGTGTTTTTTTCCCCTTCAATATGACCTTTGTAGTCTTAAGATAATATAAAAGTTAGATTATATAATGTGATTTATGTTTTCATTGACTTAGATAAAAGTTAATTTGATAACAAAAATGTGTTTGAATGATTAATGGAAAAACAAGTTTATAGGTTAAAGGTTGAAAACGACATGAATTTTATATCATTGGGAAAAATTTTAAAATACTAAACTACTTAAATTTTTTAAGAAAAATTTGATGAAAAATCCTCTAAAAATTTAATTGGTGAGAATGAACTAAATCATAGTAATGTCATAATTTTTATATAAAAATTTATCAAGTAATTCTTACCAATTAAATTTCTATGGACCTAAATGAGAACACAATCATAAACATTTATTATTATGGTTATTATTATAAGTTTATTTTAACTAATTCTCTTGCATCTTTCTTTGTTTCCAATGAGAATTAAGTAAAGATAAAAAAAAATAATGATTATTAATTTTTAAGTGAATTTATATTTAAGACAAAAAATTTTATCTATAAACTAGGATTTATAAAAAAGAAACATAATAGTAGTTCAATTAAAAAAAAATTGGGACCAACACCTTTCTTGTAAGAGACATATAAAGTGGGACCCGACCACACTTTTGCCCATAAAAAAGTTACATTTGGTACAAGTTCAAGAGCATTAACTTAAATTTTATAGTTGTAGTCATCGTATTTTATAAATGAATATTTTTGGGACAATGTGATCTCACACCTGTTCAACTTTATAGATAACCTAGGTTATTTTTACCATAATGGAATTAACTCAAAATACGACTCGGGGATCAAATTCAGAAGGTCATCTCATGAAACAGTGAGTCAAATGTGTGAAGTTCTTTTTTCTTTCTATTTTCTTTCTCCTCTAAAGAAGAGAAGGGTCTTCATCTATTATTACTTTTGATGTTATATTCACTCATTTACACACATATTTCTATACTTACAAAATATATTTATATGGTTTAATATAATCACAAGGAAAGCTGTAGCTTGAAGTGACCAAGAAACTATGAAAGAAGTTCCAAGATGCCTGCTAAAAACACAATATAATCCAAACATCATTGCTTATCTTCCAGATATAGCTCAACACTGCTAGGTGGTACATTAAGCACCAATGCGATGTCAAAAATATAACTATAATATAATGATAGCCACTTTTCACATACTTGTTTTTCTGCCAACTTTTATTTATTTAACTCAATTTATTGTCACTTTAGTTGTAACATCCCAATTTTCAAAAGCGGAATATTATTATTTTCCAACAAAAATCATTTAAAATCATTAGAGTAGTGCATTTGAGCGGAAGAGTAACTGATACTTATATTTCAAAATTCCGTAAGTCTGGCTGAATACAATAGCGGTGTAGTAACCGCGTGGTTAAAAAGAGATGTACAACAACAAAAGGAAGGCTTCCGCCAGAATGTCAAAGGAAATCTTCAGCCGAGTCTACTATGCGTCCTGCTTGTGCTTACCTTTGTCCTCCGTCCTTGGTTCTCCTGACCCTGACGCTACTGACCCTGGCGCTATGTTAAGAGCTGAGGTCCCATGCATACGGACCCCAGGTAATGGTTAATCTCATATTTACATATACGGTATACAACAAATGAATCACTCCCAACATGTCACCAACTATGTCACTCCCAGTGAATGCAAATGTACCGCTCCCAGCGAAATATACCACTCCCAGTGAAAACAGATATATCGCTCCCAGCGAAATATACCACTCCCAGTGAAAACAGATATACCACTCCCAGTGCATGCAGATGTACAGTTATCCTTTAACAACAGCATGTATTCAAACAACACATCACAACATGCATACAACACACATACCACATATACACATACTGTAAATATCAGAGTTAGTGTTACAGTACGCGAACGTACCTTCGTTGACGTTTGACAATATTTCTGGCAGAAAACGGTGCGACAGTTGGTCAAAACGTATTCAGGGATATCCTATAAGGATAATATCGCCTCTATTAACTCACAAATATTATTTCAAAGAGATACTTTGGCTATATAAGACCATTTTACCCCTGGTGGATTTATTTTCCAATTTATTCCCTAATTTTCGGAAAAAACGCTGATCCAGCATTTCTGGGCAGAATTTCGCCTAACTTCGAAAAATCATAACTAATTCTAGAAAAATCGAACTGAGGATCCGTAAAATTTCCCGGAATCCCTGAGAAGTCTACTTTCACCATGAATTTTATCAGAATTTTAGAACATCATTTTCATCATAAAATACTGACATTTTTACCCCTGACTCCAGAAATCACCGTTTGAGGAGATTTCGTCAGAGCTTCGCTATTTTGATCCTAATCTTCCAAAAATTTTGCTATAACTTCTTCTTCATCAATTTTTCGAAATAAAGCCATTGGAAACCATAAAAACATGAAAATAAAACTATATTTGGAAGATTGAAGATTAAAATAACATTTCTAGCATTTCTACTTCATAAACTAAGAACTTGAACTATGAACTAAAAACTCCCTTACCTCTTGAAGAGCACTTGCCTCCTATTTCCTGAAGCTCTCCCACACTCTCCCTTCCAAATTTTTGGTGATGCCTTGGTGAATTGGTGGGGAAATGGTGAAGGGAAAGCTTCTATTTATAGGCAAGGAGAGTTAAACATCAAGCAACTCTCCTTTAATCTTGGCCATTCATTCATTACTTGGGGAGGAGATAATAAATCTTGTCCCTTCCCCCTCCTTGACCATCCTTCACTCCCCCCTTCCCTCACAAGTTTTTGCTTTGTCCCCAAGTTAGTCTACTTCTTTCCCAAGTTGCCTTAATTTCTCCAAAATCCTATTTTAGTTAGGTGTAAGTGGGTGCTGTAATTCAAAATCCAATTTCACTTTTGAAATCCTAATTTTATGACTATATTTATGGTGATTTTTAATTCCCAAAACACTTAGGTATGACTTTTATATGTAACCGAAATTAACTTTGGGAATAGCCAAGTTGATGCTCATAATTCACTGATCTCAAATATGTATTTACATGTAATACTTAGTTCCAATATTTCAAGTTATGATTTAATTTCTATGAATTCTCATTTATTTTCACTTAATTAAATAGCAACTTGGTCCCCAAATTAAACTTCTTGCTCCTTAAGTCTCCTTAACTTCTCCCACACACTACTTCATTGACTTATGTGTTTGTGTCTAGAATTATCTTTTCCTCCTTGTCCCTTAATGAAACCGTCCCCTCCCTCTAATTTCATTATAAATTACATTTTTAATGTTCTCACAATTTTAAGAGGGAAATTCTCTCATTGGTCTACTTAAATTCAGGATTTATGGTTAATATAATTTAATTCTTCCTTTTATTCACCATTAAACAATAACTTTCGTTCCATAGAGATTAATTAGGAATAATTGGTTAAATCCCATGTTAATCTCCAATATAGTGTTTTAGGGGTTACTAAGCTTACCAAAATTTGACAAGTTTCTAATTTAATCTCAGCTTCTAAATAACATTTGATCCTTAATTATGACCTTTATAAATTAATTATGAACTAATTCCAAAACTTATTAAAGTATCTCAATTATTGCAATTTCATTTGCCCAATAATTGTTACTAACTTCCTCTAATTGATTTTATCATCCTTTGATGATTTTAATTGCTGAAATGGTATAATTAAGATTATGCTAGATTATGATAATCTTCGGATATTTTACGATCCTTAATAAGATTTAGGAAATTGAATTTGGATTTATTAGAATCCAAAGAAAATTCCCCTAAAAATGATAATAAATCGATTAAAAATTTAGAGACAACATACTCTCCTATTTTAATAGGTATTATTTGCCAAAATATGGTTCTTTAGGAGAAATATAAATTTTAGGGTATTACATTAGTAGGTCGAATTTCAATAGGGGAGGAAAAGTAACATATACTTTTAAAATGAATTTCGTTCTTCTTCAATTCACATTTTAATTTTGAATGTCCTAAATTATTTCCTTTTAGTAACATAGGTTTTTTCCCCCGCAAACTCATTGTGGCCTTCTTTATTACCTCTCCCGCATGTTAGCTGCAATTTAGCTTCTATCCTTCAAGGTTTTAGGGTAGGACCTTTCCAAATATAGTAGATATATTACTATTCAAGGTCATGAATGTAACGCCCCTATTTCCTAAGTGTATTATGATGTCCAATTATGATCCTAAGACTCTTATTAAACTACTTCGTGTGTATTAATTAAAGTATAGGCGTTAACAGATTAGAGTAGAACACAACAGAGAGTGTACTCAGGCGTTTGGACGATTGAGTAACTGATTTCATATGCTCAGACATATGCTGGTCAATTAAAATTCCCGAAGGAATAAAAATGTGAAACAACTTACATTCATTACGGTGATCTCGGTTGACGTGTTAGACTACAGTAATACGAAAGGTTCAACAATTCACACTTCATATAGTCCCAAAATCCAACTCATTCCGAGTCTTTACACGTGTTGCTTACCCTTTTCTCCTGCTCCTGCTCTTGATCCTTCTGATCCTGAAGCTAGGGTAAATTCTGAGATTGGCCTATTGAATCTCAGGTAACAGTTAACTTTATACTCAAGAATAACAATATGCATGATAGATATTCATTTACATTTCAGCATATAACTACACATAGCATACAATACAGGTATCAGTTCATATCTCAACAATACCTCAACATAGCACACAACTCATGTAAGGTTCACCTTTACATAGCACACAACCCATGTAAGGTTCACCTTTACATAGCACACAACCCATGTAAAGTCCACATAGTTTGCACATAAACCAGTGCCACGCCCCGGAGTGTGTCATCAGCGCTAGGAAAACATCCATACGGCATTACCAAGACTGTAACCCGTTTTCAAATCAAAGCTGAACGTATTTACAAATGGTAACTTAAGACCCAGTTTTAGCCACAGTCCATGACCCAAGACCCAGTTTTATTTATGACTATATGAATCATCACATCACATATAAAGCATACAAACAACATAAGAGTTAGAGTTACAGTACACGTCCGTACCTTAGACCTTGGCACTAATGGTACGTTCACCTTTCAGTACTGGTCCCAACCTTTTCGGGTATCCTATAATATCATCACCGCGTTATTTCCTTTATAATTAACATCCTAGAGGATTACCTTGCCACTTATGACTCCTATACCCCTAGTAAATTTTATTCCGATAATACCCTTTTTAATTAATCCTGACAATACGCTTTCAGTTGAATAATATTTCTCTTAACAATAATAATTTTATTATTGTTTTTGTTATTATTATTATTATCATTATTCCCAATAATAATAATAATTCCCCATTTATTTATGTTATTAACAATTTCCTCTTTCTTATCAATCACATTTATTTATTTACCAATCTCCTTTTACTAACAACATTTAATTATTTCTCTTAGTATTTTAAAGTCTATAAATATTAATGATCATTAAAAACATAATTAAATGTATTAATCTAATTATTCTCATGATTTCCTACAATTGACCATAATATAATGCTAATTATGGCTTCCAATTACTTAATAATATATTCTTTAATTTAAGCTTTAATAAACAGACACCATATAACTAATTTTTTTTAATTAGGAGTTTGTTAATACCTAATTATTAGTATTCCTTTTAATATTTCTCATGGTTTCTTTAAAAACCTGGATAACTACTAACATTACATAATTCATGCTCCACAATAATTTTAAGTTAAGTTTACTTGCAAAGGAAATGCCTTTCAAAATTTATTTCCTACAACAAGGTCACAAAAACTTAATTATTACCCACCAAAACTAACTCTATTTATTTTATTATTTTTTTTCTTTTCTTTGACATTTAACAAAGCAACATCTATTTAAACCCTGTCCCTCCTCCAGTAACGTTTTTGCTTTGCTTTTAATGTAGTAATATATATATACATTAATGAATCTACACTTCAAAAATATACTTTAGTTTACACACTTGTACATACCGCATGCAACAGCCACACACATATATCTTTATGATTATTCCTCACATAAAAGCAAAAGCAAACATCCACCTAAACCATCAACTTAAACTTTATTTATTTATGCTTTAATATATATAACCTTTGCTTTATGTATATCTATTAATGCCTTACACCGCAAACACAAACTTACATGTATGTATATATTTATCTTACTTGTTTTTCCCTTATTCAAAAAAATCCAAGAGACCCAATGATTCTACATAACCCTTGACAGCAAAAATATTCTTCCTTCTCTTTTAGATTTGGCAGCCATGTTTTTCACTATTATATATATATTAATACAATAAACTCACATTTCAGATATGACTCTCCCACGTTCAGCGTTTTCATTCTTTCTCTTCTGAGTCTACGCAAACAACCACAAAATATATATATATATATACACATACACATACACATACACATACACATACACATTTCTTTCCTTCTCCCTTGCATGTACACACGATAGTGCACATATATCCAGCACATTCTCCTTCTTCTCTTGTCATGCATAACCACCGATACATATCTATATATATATATTTATATATCTCTTATCCTATGTCCAACGGTTTTCTTTCGTTTTCTCTCTCTTTCAGCATACGACAGCAAGCATTTGACAGCAAAATATGCCTATATAGCTTCAGTTATAAAGCCCAAAACTAATGACAGTAAGCTTACGGCTAACCTTTATAGTTCAGCGTTTTCGTTTTCTTTCTTTCTCTTTATTATATATATATGTATATATATACCGTGTATAAATATATAACAGAAAAAAAAAATGAATGTCAAAACTTAAACACAACAGCCCCTGTTTCTTCGTTCTTAGTTTCAGCAAGTTCATGGAGTTAATTTGCCTACAACCGAAACCCTTTATTTGCGTTGGAAAAGGAAAGAAACTAGAGGGGAAAGAAAAGGCTCGATGAGTTACCTCTGATCTCAAGCTGAAACGTTGAGATTAGCTAACCGTTTCTCTCCCCTGTCCCCACGGTAAAACGCAGAGCAAGTTGGCTTTGGAAGCTCTCTCTCTCTAAACTCTTTCTCAGTCTCTCTCTCGGCTCACGCTTTCTCTCATTCACTTCCCGCGTTTCTGCTTCTCCGAAATGATCGTGGGGGTTGAATGGAGCATAGGTATATATATATTGGAGGAAAAAGCTTGACTGAAACAAGAGACCGAAGGACAAACCGAAAGACCAAAAGAAGAAACAGAAAACCAAAGGAGAGACGACACTGGGCTCGAGAACGATAAATGAGTATGGTCTCCCTCTGATTCTACGCTGATCTTATCCTGCTGCTTAATTAATGCGCAGTCGTTTTCTTTTTTTTTTCTGCTTCTGTGTTTCTTCGTCAGACTGAGGCTGGGAGTGATGTTAATTACTGATGCTTCATGCTGTCAAGTCGTGATTTGCTTCTCTATTTCTCACGGGTTAATGGATCCATGGGCTTGCGTGTGTTGTGTGTGACTTGTTCATTATTGCTTTGCTGATATGCTTCTCGGGTTTGAACGGCTCGAGGTAATAATTTTTTTTTTTGATATAAAAATGGTGACAAATGTGTAACCACTCCGGATACTATAGTGGCAAGAACGATCCTCCCAACAGTGGTAGCTCTATACAAGGCGGATTATGAGTGGTTTTACCGCAACTCGAACCCTAGACCTCTTAAGGGAATCCAGCGCCACATTCCGCTAGAGGGTAGGTAATAAGTATTTTGACTGAAGCAATGGGTTGCAGAAATAGGTTTCAGCTTAATGGGCTTGGGTCTGTTTTTTTTTTTCCCCCGTTTCGGGCTGATCTTTATTCAAATCATATGGCCTTAGAATTGGACTGAAGACAAAACGATGGAGTATATACTTTGCTGGTTCATTGTTTGGGCCCAAAGGAATAATTGGTTAATTGCTACATGTATTTTCCTTCTTCTTTGCTGTCACGTGCTGCTAGACCTAGATGGAGCATGATTTCAATCATTAAATAATTGAAGGGAATAATGAAAAAAATGAGGGTGTTTTGTTGAGGTATCCATTTGCTATACGTATTGGGCCCCAGAGGAAATAAAGAATTGCAAATGAATATTGATGCTAGATAGGTTTAAATATGTGAACTAAAATTTATCCCTTATTATATCCCTTGAATTTATTCTTCCTTCAATTTATTTTGGCCATAAAACACTATTTCTAAAATATTCTGGCCATGAATTATTCCTAATTATTTGCTCTTAATTGATGGAAAATATGCCTTTAAATTCTAAATATTAATTCTAATAATAATTAAGGCCAATTTTCCAAAATAAATTCTTAATTCCCAACATTAAAAATTTGGGATGTTACAATGAACGCCAACAATGTAGAATTCAATGAATAATTGATACACATATTTCTATGCGTATAAAATATATTTATAAGGTTTAGTGAGTTAGCATAATTTTGAAAATTGAAGAACAAAAACTTGGGAAAGAGGTGGAAGATATTATATTGTGCGAGGGAAAGAGTGCCGATAATTTAGTAAGGGCAGATTTGTACAACTTCATCATGAAAAATTACATCAGGTGCATTGAAACATTTGTACAACCTCCCTACACTACCAGCTGGGGAGTATCATCTAATCTATTTGGGCGGAGGGAAGAAGATAGCATCAGAAGTTCTCTTTGAATGGAATAGTTGTTCAAGTATTGAATCCACATTGAAACAAGCTTGCAAAACTGCCGGAGACGAAACCTTCCACACCGAATAACTTCCAGCCAAATGGATGGAATATAGGATAGGACTATGACATACAATTAAACATATAGTCAGAAGGGTATAAACATCATTACGAATCAATTAGAACATGGATATAAATTCAAGGTGTTTTAGAGAGGGAGAAATTAAAGAGAAACTTACTTAGGTGTGGTAATGATAGAGAACCACTCCATTCCATCAGGATAAGCAATCTTTGAAACAACATGAAACCTAGGCATGATCAAATCACCAGCTTTTATGGTTGTCTCCAAGACTCTTTTACCGCCAAGACCAACAACCTGAACATGATCACTTCCTCTAACAATATAGGTAACTTGCAATGCAGAGTCACATGAGAATTCAGGGGAACACGACACTCCCATCTAATCTAACAATATCTGCTCCAAGTCGGTCCAACCTCACCAACCAATGGAAGATTCTTGGTGTTCAAGACAACCATGCACCCTTCCGCTATTCTTAATGTCGACATCTAATGGAGCTTCAACATAGTTCAAGCCCAAATCTATTCGGTACTCAAAAAACTGTTCTAGTCCCTGGTTTAATTTCAGGATTTGACTCATTGATGGCATTTCAATATTATAGCCTAGGAAGCAAAATCACACCATATAATATTTTAAGGTTAAAGAGCAAAAATATACATGTGCTTTACTCCTGGGAACGCCCAGCACTACGTGCTTTTTTCTGGACCAAAAATACACATATGGTTACATTTTAGGAGCAAAAATATCACGGCTGTTAGTTGACCGTTAACTATGGTGAATTACCCTTTTGCCCTTAGTTTAAAAAAATAATTAAAAAAACAAAAATACCCCACCCCCTACCGCCGGCCCTCACGCCTGCGGTCGCTCACGGCTGGCGACTGGCCGCTGGAGACTTTTTTTTCTTTTAAATTTTTAAAACTATTTTTTTTAAAAAAAAAACTAAGGGGAGGTCGGCCTCCTTACCGCGACGGTGGCGGCGACTTTTTTTTTTTTTTTTCATATACTAATTTTCTTTTAAAAGGGATACAGTCAAAGAAGAAGTAGCCGACGACATGACCAGTGTGATTGAAAGGCTGGCGGAACAACACAATTTAGAGACTTGAACTGAACTTGATGGGGCGGCAGCAATGTATATATTATTTCTTTTCACAGACTTTTTTTTTTTTTTTTAACAAATTCAGTTTTTGTTGGCATATTTTATTACTCCTTTCAATTTACTTTCATTATTAGTCATCGATATTAGGAGATATATTATTTCTTTTGAGCGATTACGATAAATTTTGTTATCTCCCTCATTTTTCTAAAAAACGAATTCAGTTGGTTTTTTTTGAGAAATTTCATATTTTTCATCTGGTTATATATTTTTGCCTAGATTTTGGTATCTCTCTCATTCTTTTATTCTAAAAACAAATTCAGTTTTTCTTAACTATTTTATTATAAATTTTATTTAAGAGATATTAAAAAGCCAACAAGAAAAATGATGAGACCTGAATCTTCTATTAAAAAATCATGACAACATCTTTGGGGAAATAAGCTCCCCCCCCCCACAAAAAAAACTTTCTTGGTAATTTTTAATCATGTAGCTTTTAATAAGCACTAAACAATAATCGTTACCGATTTGCAGTAAGGTATCCAATCGTGGAGGGAGGTTGGAATATGCTGATGAAAAACACTTGGCAATCAAACAATGCGCCTTTTTTAGAATAGAAGCCACAGCTACACACATATCAGGGGCAAACGCACAAGACAAAACGGGGTTGGGGCATGCTATACATACAGTCGTTAGAGGTCATCGCTGGCGGTGGGACGACGGCGGTAGATCACCTGCGTGCGGTGGTTGACGGTGGGGAGGCCAGCCTCCCCTTAGTTTTTTTTTTTAAAAAAAATTAGTTTTTTTTTTTAAAAAAGAAAAGTCGTCGGAAGTGGTCGCCGACGGTGGGGTGGCGGCGATAGGTCGCCTGCGTGGGGTGGCCTGCGGTAGGGAGGCTAGCGGTGGGGAGGTCGGCCTCCCCTTAGTGTTTTTTTTTCCTTTTCTAAAAATAGTTTTAAAAATTTTTTTTAAAAAAATCGCCGGCGGCTGGTCGCTGGAGGTGGTTGCTGGCGGTGGGTGGCCGCCGGCGTGGGGGCTCGGCGGTGGGGCCCACTGGGGGGTGAGGTGGGGTATTTTTGTTTTTTTAAATTAAGGGCAAAAGGATAATTTCACCATGATTAACGGTCAACCAACGGCCGTGGTATTTTTACTCCTAAAACGTAACCACGTGTGTATTTTTGGTCTAGAAAAAATCATGTGGTGCTGATTGGGCATTTCCGGGGGTAAAGCACATGTGTATTTTTGTTACTTAACCCAATATTTTAAAGTGTTAGATGTACCTATAAATTTTTTTCAGAATGATAGATGCACCTTAACCCTAAATTAAAAGGAATTAAACTCGCGGAAAATTTGATCAAATGTTTTTATTTTAAAATTTTATTGGGTATAAATACTGAGTACGCATACTTTTCATATATGAAATTTTTACCAAGTATTTCTACATTATGTGTATAAGAAAATATTATATACTCCTAGCCATTAGAATTTGTGAAGTGTTTTTCACCTAATTCCTCTTTACACACTTGTAGTCTTTTTTCCCGTTCGTAATAAAAAATAGGGAAAAACAGCGACAAGCTGCGAAAAATACAAAAAAGGCTGCGTGTGTTTTCCATAATGTCATCCTTGACTTTTCTTAAGGACTTTGCATACTTTAAGTTTTAAAACAATCCGAAAAGCAATATACTCATAGCAAAACTTGTCCTTCCTTCCTTCCTTCACAAGGAAGCAGAGCAAAACCCACTCTAAGCAATTCAAGTCCAGACCCCACAAAAATTAAATAAATAAATATTCAATCCTCAGAATTCCAAACCCAATTTACCTACGTTAATTCCTCCATGGAAGAAGAGTCTCTCTCTCCCTCTCCCTCTCCTTCCCTAGTCTGCATTTTTTTTAATCTGATCCTCAAGTTCATAGGTTGCTTCTCTGATATTTGGTGTTTCCTTTGGTTATTTCAGATTAGAGCAATACCCAAAGGAGTATGATTACAACCAACAAGGTCAAAACTCAAGAAGGGTCCCTCCTTCTTCATCTTCTTCTTCTCCGGCAAACATTCAGGTCACCGCTCTCGACGGCATCGTCAACGTCAACTCCCTCTTCACCATAGCTGTCTTCGTCGGCCTCTCTCTTACCACTCCAGGTGATTATGACACCACCAAATTAAATTAAAGCTTCAATTTTTTTGTCAATTTCTCATTCATCAACTAAACAAGATATCAATGATCCATTCAGGTCAGCGAAGCCTGGAGAACCGATCATCATGCGACGCTGGAAACGATGTGGCGAGGAAGCTTCTGGTGTTCGAGGTGGTGTCATTTAGCTTCTTCTTGTTCTCGTCGCTGGTGGCTCAGGGGCTGAAGCTGGCAATCAATCTGCTTAACAGTAAGGACGTGAACGAGGCGTTCAGATCGCACCTGAACGTGAAGGTGTTGAGGCTGGGAATGTTGGCCTCCGCCGTGGGCTCCGTCATGGGCTGCTTGTTCTTGATGCTGTCGATGATCAATGTGATTCAGATCAGATTGGGATTGTTGTCTTGTGGAAGTAAATCGGCGATTCATTCCGTTATTGCCCTCGTCGTGCTCGTTTCTTCAGCTCTTTTGACTTATACTTCAACTGCTATATATGCTTTTACACATTAATTTAGTTATGACCTCATTATTAAGACCCTTGTTTTGATAATCATTTTCATTGTTCTTGTGTGTGTTTTGTTTTCTTCTGGCTTATAGTACTATGGACAAGAGGTGTCGGTTTGTATCTAAATGCATAAGTGTACTGTAACAGCACTTATGCTAGTTATGTAATTAGCACAAGTAGTACTTTGGAGCAATGTTATCAAACTCGCAAGTTAACTCGCCGAGTTTAACGAGTTCACGTTTTTACCTACTAAAATCGAGTTAACTTGCTCATAGAATCGTTCTATACATAAACTCGGTCAAACTCGGTTTTGACTCGGTCAAACTCGGTCACCGTTTCAAAACCGAGTTGAGCGAGTCAAAGATATGGGTAGTAGAAATCAGAGATCTGGACAATAACAAGATAAAAATCTTAAAAAAAAATAAAAATAAAAACAAAAGCTAATATAAAGTAAAAAAGAAAAATACATAACTTATATAATTTGCCCTATTTTAAACTTGTAGAACTTGTGTCGCCGCCCTACATCCGTCTTTCCCAAGTTTGCAGTTTCTATTTTTCCCGATCTTCACCGCCTTTGCTTATTCTTGCTGGTTTTGGAGAAAAAGGAAGAAAGAAGACGAAGAATAAGAGGAGAGAACGGAGGCAGAAGAAAGAGAAACAAACTGAAAAGTGAGTTCGCAATTTTGAAACATAAATATATGAGAGATGTAAAGTTTTTTTCTTGCCTCGTGAGTTGTGATTTGTGAGCAGTACCTTACTGTCTTTGTTTTTTGTTTCGTCAAATCAGCCTCTTTATTTTTTTGTTCGTGATTAGTGATATTTCTTATTTGATTGTGATGTATGGATTAGTGCAGGAACTTCACGGGGGTTGTAACAGCTGGTCTCTAGGGAATTGGCTAGCGTCCGGTACCCCTTACCGTCCGCTGCATCTTTTGCGGGAAATGATGACGTTTTTAATAAATTTAAAACACACATGTTCATAAAAAAATAAAAATCAGAGCACTTTCATATAATAAACAGATAATTCAGGATATTAAATTGAACTAAAAAATTTTTTTATGATGTTGAAAAATTATTTCAGGATCTTGAAAAAATATTTTATGGCACTGATTAGTACTAAAAGGATACTGGCTAGTACTGCAAAAAATAACTTATGATATTGAAAAAATTATTTTAGGATCTTAAAAAATATTTTTGATTCTTATTGCTACTAAAAATACAGTTTAAAATATTTTTTCAAGATCTAAAATAATTTTTTAAGATAATGAATTATTTTTGTAGTACCAGTCAGTATCCTTTTAGTACTAATCAGTGCCATAAAATTTCCCCTTACCGTCCGCTGCATCCTTTGCGGGAAACGATGGCGTTTTTAATAAATTTAACACACACATGTTCCATAAAAAAAATCAGAGCACTTTCATATAATAAACAGATAATTCAGGATACTGAATTGAACTAAAAAAATTCTTCATGATGTTGAAAAATTATTTCAGGATCTTGAAAAAATATTTTATGGCACTGATTAGTACTAAAAGGATACTGGCTGGTACTGCAAAAATAACTTATGATATTGAAAAAATTATTTTAGGATCTTAAAAAATATTTTTGATTCTTATTGCTACTAAAAATACAGTTTAAAATATTTTTTCAAGATCTAAAATAATTTTTTAAGATAATGAATTATTTTTGTAGTACCAGTCAGTATCCTTTTAATACTAATCAGTACCATAAAATATATTTTCAAGATCCTGAAATAATTTTTCAGCATCATGAAGATTTTTTTTAGTTCAATTTAGGTCCAATATCCTGAATTATCTGTTTATTATCTGAAAGTGCTCTAATTTTTTTTTTTTTTTAATGGAACATGTGTGTGTTAAATTTATTAAAAACATCATCGTTTCCCCCGCAAAGGATACAGCGGACGGCAAGGGGTAGCGGATGCTAGCCAATTCCGGTCTTTAGTCAATAGTAGATAATAGAAATATAAACCCTCAATTGATACTTTCTTTAGGCTAGTCTGTATTGTATCATGAGAGAGCTAATGCCAGATGCCCCTAACATCGCAAATAGACACTGTGATGTATCCTACAAGCTTTTTTTTTTTTTTTTTCCAATTTATTTATTAAAAATTATTTTTAATTTGAATGAAGGTTGGACCTGGGAAGATAAAGTGTTGAGACTTGATTTTTGGGTGTTGTAAAGCAAAAGACCAGACCATTAGAGAGGTGCAGGAGTAAGGTATTTCTTCATTCCCTTCACCTTTTTTTTTATTGCTTTTAAGTTTTAATCATTCAATATATTATTTTTATAAAAATCATGAGAGTAGGGAGCTTGCTTAAACAAAATAAATTGAAGCTTCTTTTTTTTTTTTTTTTTACCTTGAGATATTAGATGTCTTCTTTAGTTGCCTCTTTTTTCTTAATGTGAAAATTTCTTCTTATTGTTTATTAATTAGGTAGTATATTAAATTGAAGATGTCTTCAAGCGCAAATTTTTATATTAGAACATGAATTTCGTATAAATTTTTATGTTAAGTATGATAAATTATGAATTAACATGAATTTAATTTTCGTTATTTAGATTTCAATTACATTTAAATAAATTGTTGTCATTTTTAGTATTTTAATTATTTTATCATATAATTTTAATTATTATTTATTAATATAGGCAAACTCTTACGAGTTTAGGTTTCCGAGTTTACTTCCCTCTCACGAGTTTGCTTAAACTCACGAGTTTGATAACCTTGCTTAGGAGAACTACATGCCCCAAAAGTATTAAAAATTAGTACAAACCTTAGTAACCGAAAAACATGCGACTTGAATCTCCTATTTATTTTATTTTCTTTTATTTAATTGGTGTCTGTTTTACTGAGTCAAAATACGTGAGCTTGTTCACGTAAGTCAGTTCCTATTTTTCTGTTTTAGTTTGTTGAGAGAATAATGGAAGTGCTAGTGCAGTTAGAGAGAATTGTGGGAGACAAGTTCGTGGTTCTGTGTTATAAAGAGTCACACTGAGATTGTTAAAGTTGCAGAGAAATAAAAAGAGTAGCACATTCCCAAAAATTACCTTCGTCTTTTCCATTTTACTTTCCATTTTGTTTTAAAAAGTTAGTTGATGGAGTTGGGAACTTAAGGCTTTATAAGGCTTTTCTTTTAAAGAAACCTATTCAGATTGGGTCTCGTTACATGTACATGTTGTTGCACTCAATTACAAATTTATTTTCTTGGTTTTTTATTTGCAAAATTTTTCATTTCATCGAATCTAACCACCGTTTGTAGAACATAAAATATTGTTAAACATGCACCTTTGATCCTTTAACTCCGTACAATGTTTATTTTTAGGGAAAATGTATGTCAGGGTCCAAGGTAGCAAAATAATTTCAAAAAAGGCCCAATAAACATTCACATACCAGAAAAAGCCCTAGGGCCTTTTCTGACATTATTTCAAAAAAAAAAGTGTACGGATATAGTTGTTAATTGCTACTGATATAGTTGTTAATGGCTACTAATATAGTTGTTAATATGTAGTTGTTAATTAGACTGATTTAGTTGTTAACGGGGACTGATATAGTTGTTAACCGCTACTAATATAGTTGCTAACACTTTTTGAAATAATACCAGAAAAGGCCCTGGCATGTGAATGTTTATTGGGTCTTTTTTGAAATTATTTTGTTACCTTGGGCCCTAACATACATTTTCCCTTATTTTTATAAAGTTTTTTTTTTGGGTTCTCTAACACTATCTTTATGAACAAAAGATGCTGACTTTGAAAGTTCAATTAAATGTTAGAAAATATTTTTAAATGTTAACATATTAATTTTGATTTTTAAAAAATATTATAAAGAATTGTTATTTGAGATTAGCAGTGTTAAGATTATAGGATAGAATATATACTGGACAAAATTATGGAGACAAATTGAAATCTTATATAAAGTTAAATGACTAAAGGTATATTTTTAACTAAAATATTTTATAACTATTTGCAAACTACTTTTTGTTTATTATTATCGATTAATACCAATTTCGTCCCTACTAAGTTTTAAAAAGATGATATATGAATTCTCCCAAATATTTTTTGGACAAAATTTAGATCCATTTGCTTATAACTATTAGGTCGAATCCTCTAATCATCATGTGTGATTTTTATTATGAATAATGGTTTAGTTGAATTTCGAAATTTTATCAAAAAGTAGGAATTTTCATTTTTAAGAAAAGTATACCGGTAAAATTTGATTAAAAAAAAAATGGAGCTCATAAATATAAGCAAATCAACCGAACTTTCATGATTTCATCCACATTTTTCTGCGTCTTGGGTCAAATATCTGAGGTGGACCTACTCAATCCCAAATAAACAATAATAAACAGCTCTTCTAGCATTTGTTTCAATGACAAAATTTGAAATCAAAATGTTCTTCCTTGAATATCTAGCTAGTCAACACACACACACACGTACGTAAGGTATGCAATACTATGTGTTTTGAAATTGTCATTCTCTAAAAAAAATATTTAAATAAAACATATATAAAAATGTTGTAGCTTATTTTGAACATATAAATAATAGTATTAATAATATATATTTTTTTTGAAAATATTTTTTAAAAAAGTTCAATTCATTTTACTTATTTTGAACAAATACACCATGTGAAACCACTTTCATATATTATCTTTCTTTTTTTAAATGCAAGAGTTTGATATATTATCTTAGACACCGATCTCTTGTGCTTTTTGTGTGGGGTAGCTAGCGTTCAAAGTAGGTTCAATTTATCTTATGAGATGAGTGACTAAAATTTTAAACAAAAGTGTCTGGTCAAAAAAGTTACACTTCTTGGTTGTTTTAGAAATTTCCCAAAAGTTACCCGTTATGTTTGTTTGATTTTTCATAAAAAAAGAACTTTAGAAGTTTTTGTTCAAATTTAATAACAAAATATGTTAAATTTTGATCTCGATTTTACTTTCTAGCTTCAATAGTAAATTTTTTTTTACTGGCAAATTAGCATCAAATTTGCTTTTTCAATTTGTGTCCTTTAAAGTAAAGAAGTGATTTAGGTGAATTATTATTTAGGGTTTAGGCAGTTGCGTGCAACATGTGGTGTTAGGTTAGGCCATATTTTATTGGTGTTAATTAGTCCAAATTTGTTGTCGCTTGGTTAATTAATTTCTTTAGACAACGTTATTAATTTAATTCGTATGAAAGTCTCCATTTAGCTTATACTTAGGCAAGCTTCTGGAAGAATTATGACTTTAATACAACCAAGCCTATGATCACATTCATACATGCACAGATTAAATGTTGGGGTTTCATAATTAACTTGTATTGACGAAAAATATTTGTTAAGTTTTTACCTGAAAAATATTAGTTAATTATCTATAAAAATATATTTATATATGTAATCAGTAAATATAGTTTAGGAAAAAAATAATAAACATAAAACAAATTAAGATCTTATATTCACTACTGAAACAAACTTTTTAACTAGTTTTTTTATTTAGAAAAGAGGGAGCATATGGATAATGATGCGCAAAAGTTTAATACAAGTATGGTAACTTTTTTTCTTTTAAAAAAATCAAAATACGTATCTAGCGTGTTCTTAAATGTCTTCCTTCTAATTTCCTTCCTGATTCTTTTGAAAGCCTGAGCTCTTAGTATATCGTCTTCGTCTCTATCTTATATTTATAGTATGATTTGCACTAACCTCTTCAAGAGGAACTTGTGCATCATAATAGAATCAAGATCATGATTCGCTTGAAAGAGTACTGAAAATTATGATACTTATAATGCTAGTATTGTATGCCTCAGAAAGAAATCGTTGTCCTAAAGTGTCCTTGTGTCCTTGAGTATGAGCATTAGATGAGCTTGAGAACTTGGATTGTCCACTTGACTAGATCATTGTTTCAAGGTCAGCAGCTCTTGGCATGGTTCAATATGGTATTTTTCAATTTATCTGGGTCGTCGGACAATATATATCAAGGTCGTAGTGACTTTGTTGGTGTCTGTGTTGATCTTCTAGCTCTTTACTTGAAGGTGTATTGGAGATTATGATATTGATAATGCTAGCATTCTAAGCCTTGAAAAGAAATCAATGTTCTAAAGTGTGCTTGAGTATGAGCATGAGATGAGCTCAAGAACTCGGATTATCCACTGGACTAGATCATCATTTCAAGGTTAGTAGCTCCTTTAGTTTATATGGGTTGTCAAAGATGATAGATCAAGATCCCAATGACTTTGTTGGTATATGTGTTGATCTTTTAGCTCTTTGCTTGAAGGTGTAATGACACAATACAGTCATTAGGATCCTGATGTTGGAAATTATGCTCTAGAAGCTAATTATTATACTTTAAACAATATTGTTATTTAAAGTATTTCTCTATGTTGTTATCATATCATCTGCATGTTTATTATGATGACCGTATCCTTGGATATATTATAAAGATTGTCTTAAATGTCTCTGGTCGGTCATTTACGCAGGAGAAAAGATGAAATAAGACCAGTATGACTTTGATAAGGTATGGAGATACGAATCAAAGTCTTAGGCACTTATAAGAGTACAAAGTGTTAGATCGACTCACTATAAGAAAGCTGCATGGATTAAATCATAAGCTTCTCTCATGTATAACCACATCACAATGCCCTTTGATCTGAGATCATCATGGATTCCTACATGAGAGTCCCTAATCTTTGACCTTGTCAAAAGTCACCTTTGACCGAGTGATAATAAAGGCTTGGATCGGAATTAGTGTTTTTCATGTAGAGGAATGTAAATGGTCAAGATGAGATTTGTCCCTTATGTTTGTAGAAAGATATTACTGAGCCCCTTGATGAGTCAGTCTGAGAAATGTATGGCCGTACTACGATGGAAATGAGTTTCTATTTCAATTGTTAAACTACTCAAGAATCGAGAAAGTAATGGCCAAGAATGAGATGATGATACTATCTATGCTTCATCCTTGACCAAATTATTGTGACAAAAGGGACGTGACATGGTTGTATGATAGGATGTATTGTATCATCGATTCTCATATGAGTTGGGTAGTTGTAATGTCTTGCTAGAGGCCGCTTACGACTTGTGGGCTGCTATTATGCTAGCCCGTTACCAATTTTATATGGGCCTACAGGGTTGCACACAAGAATAGCCAACACGAGCTGTAATATCCAAAGTCATTGAATATAAGATATGCCTAAGATTCAATGAATACAATGTTTTATTTAGGGAGGATATATATATATAAATTCAAAATAATAATATTACTATATATAGAGATAATAATAATATTATGTTGTATTAGTTTTGTATTTAATTTATTTGATAAATTAAATAACTAAAACTGATTGAGATATAGTATCTATCATATCTCAGATTTGATTTATGAAGATAAATTAAATCAGCTAGCTTTTATTTCGCATTAAATAAATAGATTAGATTGAATATGTTAGACATATTTAATTTCCAATTCAATTTCAAAATTAATTAAGATTGATTTTGAATATTTAATGCAACCCATTAGGGTTATAAATACCCTTAGGCTGTGAGTAATCAGATTACACAAGAGAATTGAAGAGTCGTGAAGAAACCCTCGAAGAGAGATATGAGGCGAAAAGCTTGAAGGCGTTAGTACGCCGCCGTTTGTGTTGGAGTGCTGTTCGGTGTGGATATTGGTAAAGGGAGTGAATTCGTAGAATCGGCTCTTAGAGATTGATCGAGTAAGAAGGCATTAGCCGACGAGTTTGCATAGGCACAGTTCCTAATGACTAATCCGATTTAAATGCTGTTGATAGATCCTCTTCTTGGAATTTGTAATTTATTGGATAAATTTCATTTCGCTGTGTGTACGAATCCTAACACCTGATACATCTACCCACCCTCGGTTGGTATCATAGCCTAAATTGTTTTGGAGATGAAGATAGTGTACTTTGAATGAAGGTAAGTAAGGAGAATTTTTCCAAAACCATGAGTGAAGTATAAACATCTAACCCTCAGCATACTACTTTAGTTTCTTCCTCCGTACTTAGAAATCTCTCTACTACTATTAGGAAAGCCTTAGCCCAAAAAATAGAAAACCTTGTAGATATTACTCATCTTCCAGAAAATACACAAATTAGTGAGACTAATGTACCTCTTCTTAGTTCTTACAATGTCTATCATACTTCCAATCGTGTCATGAAAAAAATTAGAACTCGATTAGAAATTGTTCAGATCACCAAGTTAGACCAGTGTTCTCTTCCAGCTACACCTCAAGAACAGTATTCAAATATGAATATTCCATAACCTTTGATTGATCTATGAAAATCTCAATGTTATACGCATCTACACTTGATAGCTGTTCATTTGATTCTCACTCTTTATAGGAGAAAAGACCTTTTTGTCACTGCTAGGGTTGCACTTATAGATTCTACCTTTAAGAATTACTCAAATGCTCTTATTGGTGATCTCCTCACACTCTAAGCAATGACAATATAGTCCTTACTATTTAGCCTAATTTTAGTGTCAGTTTAAATGATCCAACTGTGACCAGAAGACTCAAAGTTCAAATTCATATTCACTAGTGTAAAAAAGTGTTTTAAGACTGTCTCATTTACAACGGATTATCAATGCCCCGGTCTTAAAGAAATGACCGGTGACAATTTTGTAAATATAAAGAACTTCTTCACCCACATCAATTTTTAAGATCGCCTCATTTACAGCGGAGTTTCAAGGCACCGGTCTTAAAGATATGACCAGTGGCAATTTTGTAAATATTAAGAACTTCTTTTAAAGTATAAATTTTTAAATATAATATTCAGGCTGCTTAAAATAACCAACCGCACTTAAAAATGTTAAAAAAAAAATTAAAATATGGATTACATTATAGAGAAAACTCGTACATCACCGACTTATATTTTCTACAATCAATAATAATAAGGAAATATTTAAATATAATTGTATAAAACTTTTAAGACCGGACATATATAAATGACGGTCTTAAAGGTAATACTTTTAAGAGCGGACGTAACTTATACCTGGTACTAAACAATGAAAAAATTTAAAATAATATTTTATTACTTTTAAAAGCGGACATAGATAACAGACGGTCTTAAATGTTAACCTTTAAGATCGTCGTTTTAGTTACTCTGGTCTTAAAAATGGAAACATCCACTTCTTCCCGCGAAACCTTACTTACGACTTACGTCTATCTGTCTGAGCTCTGAAACTTTTGTTCTCTTTGCGAAACCCCATTTCTTGTTGCATTACGTCTATTCCTCGCCAACCACCACCACCCTCTGTTACTCTCTCACTTTCTTAGGTGTTACTCCTTCACACCACCACTCTCTTACTTTCTCGAAAATGAACGGAGAAAACCATTCTCTCCCTATTCAGTTAACGCCAGTTACTGATGTTACTAGTGTGAGCCAGAACCAACCCTCTTCTTCTCAAAATGAGCCTCATGACCACCCTCAACGCTGTGGTAGAAGTGGCACACGAATGAGCAACGTGTCCGTAAAACGGAACGCTGGGTCAAAGATCAAGGTTTAGTTTAATGACAGGTTGGAACCTTTTGGTCCGAATAAACACGAATATAATAGTTTTGTCGGCTATATGACACGTAACCGGGTCAACATCTTGATAGATGAGTGGAAACATGTTGACCAACGCACAGTGAAGGATCCTATTTAGGACACTATTCGGCTTTCATACACTGTCCCTGACTCTGAGAAGTTGAAAGCTAAGACATTGTCTTATTGTGCTGATTGGTGGAGGAACTTTAAGGCATTTCTAGCCAACACTTATATTTTTGCTGAGGTTCAACCTGATCATAATCTTTGGGACAAGTACACATTCATTGATCAACAAATTTGGGATCAATTTGTTCAGCTTCGGACCACTTTTGATGCTTTGGTGAGTTCATATTTAGTTTTGTTTTCCCTTTTTGTTTTCTTATTAACCTGTGCGAATATGTGAATGTTATTGTGTTCGTCTAATCCTATTAGTTAGATGGTTTAATATGTGAGTAAAAGTATATATTTCCATCTTTTGTCATGCATCAGAGGAACAAGCAAGTAAGTCAGAAGTGAATATGAATATGATTGTTTAATGTGTGAGTATGCATGTCTGATATGTTAACCGCTATTCTTAGCTAGTTCTGTTATAGTAGGTAGTGGTTAGACATTGCTATTAGTAAGTTAGTATGTTAGTTCTATACAATTCTTCATCTTCCTTAAATAAAATGTTGAAACTTGATGAAGTGAATTTGACAAGTGTTTGAGGTTCATATATCAAGCAGAAGTTATCTAATTTTTGTTAGTGAGATGGTTGGAATTGTTAGTTCTCTATGTGTTTTGATAATAACTGACAATTGTAAACTTAAGTTTGTCTTTGAAAGTTGTAAAACTTTTTGTTTAAGGCAAACTTGAGTTTTGGTATAGAAACTTGAGTCTGGACTTGACAGATAGAAGCTCAGATTTTACAATGTTGGCCAAACTCCAGTTTGCATAGGCAAACTCCAGTTTGCAGAGTTACAGATAGCTAACAAAGTTTACAAGAGTTGTAAACTCGAGTCTGTGTTTATAAACTCGAGTCTAGATTAAAGGCAGTGACACTTGAATTTCAACTTGTTTCCAAACTCTACCTTTAATTCTAAGAAACTCCAGTTTACAAGAAAGTTTATGTGCTAAAAGTTTTAAGACTTGTAAACTCGAGTCTATGATTTGGAAACTCGAGTTTGAGATCAAACAGAAGCTTCAACATTTTATCAAGTTTTCTAAACTCCAGTTTCAGCTTTACAAACTCCAGTTTGCAAAATGCAATAGCCTTCATGTTTTCAGTTTTCACTGGAAACTCGAGTCTGGATTATGTAGACTCGAGTTTGGCATAAACAGAGATACTCGAGTTGATACTTGTTTTCTAAACTCTAGTTTAAATTTCAATGACTCTAGTTTGTACTTAAATGAAAAGTTTTCAAAGTTTCAATGTACACTGAAACTCAAGTCAGATTTCTGGACACTCGAGTTTAGGACTATTTGAAAATATTCGAGCTATTACATGATTTCTAAACTCCAGTCTGCATTTCTAAACTCCAGTTTTGAAGCTGTGAACTTAAACTTAAGTTTTTCATAAAAGCTTTAAACTCGAGTTAGTCACTAAATGACTCGAGTTTAGCCAAATGTTCAAAATCTCATTCAAGACCAACTTGCGACTTTCCTCTCTGTAAGAACCAAACTCGAGTCAGTTACTTGTCAACTCGAGTTTAGGAAACTTTCAAACATACCTTGTTCTCTGGATGAACCTTAAACTCGAGTCTAGAACACCAAACTCGAGTTTGCATCGGTAACTTTTGAAAACCAGATCAAATCAATCTGCGAAATCATTATGGGTTAATATGAAATTATCATATCTTGTTGCATTATTATTCCTAACATTATTGATCAAGTTTTTGATAAGTTTCAAATAGGTTCATCACAAGATCAGAGAGAATCAAAGATCCAGAATAAGTGCATTTAATGAAGAACCAAGAACAGGGCTGATTTTTCTCCCTTATCCCAGATGTTCAGTTCAGACTGTTGCAACACATTAAGATTATTTCAAACGGTCAAATTAAGATCGTGGAATGACAAAGAATCTGGAAGATGTTCTGCAACAACATATTCCAGGATTTCAGCAAAGAATTGAAAGAATAGAGCAAAATTTACAACTGTCATTTTCCAAATCTGCAACTGAACGTTGGAGAAGATATTGCAACAGCTAGTTCATCTAGTTAGGCTATAAAAGGCTATAAAGACTCAGAGCAAGAAAAAGAACGAAGCTATACTTGAACACATTTGCATTTTGAGTCTGTATTGTGATTCTTTTATCTGTTCTTCAGTGATTATCAATATTCACTCTTTTGAGATTGAAATTCTTTAAAGTATTTGGTTGTGTAAACTCAAGGTTGTGGAACCTGTGAGTTGGGCTGTTTAATTACAAGGTGTAAGGGGGAGCAAATCCTAGGTGATTAAGATTGTGTCTTGTCTTCATTGTTGTAGTTAAAAACCTGTTGAACTAGTGGAAACACCCAGAAGGTATCTGAGGACTGGACATAGGTCAAGGTTAAAACCGAACCAGTATAAGTCTTGTGTGTCTGAGCTTTTCTTTCTCTACTCTTTCATTATTCATTTCTTAAGCTTTATTTTTTTAAGAGTTGAAAAGAAATTTTAAAATCCTCAATTCACCCCCCTCTTGATGATTTCTTCCACTTTCAGGAATTCATAATTAATAGTTGTTTTCGATTCTGATTCACAGAGAAGAACGGCACAAGCACAGGAGATTAAAAGAAAGAATGATTGCCCGCATAGGGCTTCTCGCGGGGGATATGCAAAGGCCGAAAAAGAAATGATGGAGGCCAAGTGGAAGAGATTAGAAGAAAAAGCTGAATCCAATCCTTTTGCTATAGTTTATCAGCAGGCATCCCCAATATATTGCGAGGATTTGTGGTTGTATATTCGACGACCAAAAAAAGACGCCTACATGTGTGAACAAACTCGTATAATTGCTGAGAGAATTGTAAGTATCGTTATTGTTATTTTTTAGTTACTAAATATGTTTCATTACTAAGCTTCTCATTATCTCTGTATCTTACAGTAAGATCTTAAAAAGAAAGAAGCAGAGGGATCTTTTGTGTCGGGCGGGAAGAATGATGTTTTGACCGTTGAAATTGGAAAACCGGATCACTCGGGGGGGGGGGGGGGGGTAAGGGGGATCGGAGGACAGGTAGGCCTAAAAGAATATTTTGGTAAAACCAAATGCCTTAAGCAAAGTATGGTTACCTGGGATGAGATGGACCAAACGGTTAGACAATTAAATGAGGAGGCAACAACCAAAGAACATGCATTGAAAGAAATGTTTGAAGCCCAGATGAGGCAAATGAATGAGGAAATTATGGAGATGAAGAATCTTATTAGCTCTCAGCCAGAGACCAGTGTTCCCTTCACACATATACCTGCCTCTGTACAGCAGAGCACTAGAGGGAGCTGTATTGTTGGACAGTCAGAGCAACTTTGTGACCTGTACGTGGCAGAACCAACTAGACAATTAGTTGCTAAAGGGACTTTCTACAACTTAGGATCAACTGTACACCACAAACAAATGGCTGATGATGAAGTTAGAGTGTCAGTTGAAGAGGTGATCATTGATGCACCTCTCCCTCTCCCAACCGATCAGTTGAAGCGTGTGAGTGATATCAAAGGAACCTTTATCTCCTGGCCAGTGAAGCTTGTAAATGTCTATACTCTTTCTGATGCTTCATCCCCTCCTCCAGTTCAATCCCTTCCTCAATCTCTAACCCCTCATAATAAAACTGCATCCCCTCCTTAGAAAGCCGCATCCCCTACTACTGAGTTGGGAGCCAAAGATAAAATATCTCAAATGGTATAGGAGAATTCAATTACAATCGTGGGATATCAATGAAGTGGTAGGGGTTCCTCATGACCCTCAACTGGTGTTCTTTGACATCGTTGATATAAAGTCCCTACTGCTTCCTGGAAAGGAGCTTACTTCAGCAGTTGTTCAAATGTAGTATAGGCAAGTATCGTATTTTATGAGTACATAATTTAAATGAACCGTTTAGACACACATACATATATACTAATTCCTTGATCAATGTCATTATTGTAGGTTCATGCGTCAAGATTTGGAACAATAGGGTAGAATCAATGATTTTGGATTCTTGTGCCCTGTATATGCAAGCACAACATCCAAGGAAGAAAGACAATAGTACATATCAAAGAGGTTGTGTGAAGTGAAAAGGAAGGTGTACTTGTTTCCATATCACCATAGGTACATATCACAATCGATCTCTTGTTGCAATTCACTTAATTCTGCATAATATATCACTGAGTACTTTATTGCTGTGAAATTTCAGCAACCACTAGTAGTTGCTCGTCTTGTGCATGGACTCGAATACAGTGTTATTCTTATGCTCCACTCACGAAAAATCAGGGGTTTTGTTACAACAGATCATCAACAAGTAGGCATGTCATTTTGATTCTCTTGTCTAAAATCTCTGATTGAGTTTTTTGCGAACATTATTGATAAATCTGTGATTTTCATGATAGTGCCATGAGGACCTTCCAAAACCAGGTCAACAAAAAGCGAAGGAGTGATCTCAAAAGTCCTAAATGGCTCACACCAAAGGTTAGTACATATTTGGACACTAACACACTGCCTTGTGAAGTTGGTCAGTAAGCTATATATGCTCGATCTTATATACATTTCTTGTTCTTTTCAGACCCATCAGCAACCAATTGGATCCAACTTATGTGGCCTGTACATAATGAAACAAATGTACGATATTATCACCAACCAAGTAATAAACTCACTGCAAAGGCAAATGTATTTGATGTTACATATTATGGCTGAATTCAGTTTATGTGATAATGTTACATATGAAATATGCACGCAAATTAATTCAGTTTCTTTCTTTGATGCTACAGAGGTTTGCCTCTGAGACTTCTTTTTCTGATGATGAGGTGGACCACATACGCAATATGTTTTGTCAACATGTTACTGACCTCTTACAGTAAATACAACAATCACAATACTAATTCATATGTAAATATATGCTTGTAGAGCAACAATTGTAATTACAGTACTATATTAATTTGTAAATTCATACTGTAAATGAACAATTTTACAATTTGTATAATTCAATATATATAAATTTGTTTATTTTTTTGAATTATTTTCTAAGCCTGTGTAATTTCGGTTTTCTGAACGTATTGGATGGTGGATATTGCTTGAGATTTGAGTTTCGGAGAGTTATAAATAGCAGTAAGAGATTCTGAAAAGTATTTGCGACTTTTAGGAACGCATATTTATTAAAGAGACGGTGCTAAAGGTCTTTGTTTTTTTTTTTAAAAAAATAAGCCTAGATTTTAGGACTGTATGTTTGATATATCTTCGGTCTTAAAAGTTTTAAAAAAAGTGACGACACACTTTTAGGACCGCATATTTATTAAAGAGACGGTCCTAAAGGTCTTTGTTTTTTTAAACATAAGCCTATATTTTAGGACTGTATGTTTAAAAAATCTCCGGTCTTAAAAGTTTTATAAATATGGTGACACTTTTAGGAACACATATTTAATAAAGAGACGCTCTTAAAGGTTTTTGATTTTTTTAAATAAATAGGACTATATTTTAAAACCGTATGTTTATGATATTGCTGATCTTAAAAGTCTCATAAAAAATGGCAACACTTTTAGGATTACTTATTTATATAATGTCCGGTCCTAAAAGTCTTCGATAATTCTAATTTAAATATGACTAGATTTTTAGGACTGTCTATTTGTTAAATTTGCGGTTTTAATAGTCTTCCTTTAATTAGAAATGATAACTTATTTTTAAGACAAATAATTAGGGTTCAAGAACACTTCAAGTTTCTGGCATTCTTCTCAAGCTCAGGACCCTCATTGTTATCAGTTTTACCTCTCCAGAAGTTGAAGAGCATTGTCAAAAAAGAAGTAAGATAATGGAAATTTTCAACTCTGGGTGTGATAAAACCGATGGCAACGGTGGTCCAACCTTGAGAAGAGTTGTCGCTGAGTTTGTTGTTATTCTTAAAAGGTAAAAGTTGGCTTTTTTATGTGTTGTTTTGTATGTTGTTAACTGTATTCTGTGAATTTTGTCTGAAACATTTCAGTTATGGTTTTGTTTGTTGTTATTCTTAAAAGGTAAAAGTTGTCTTTTTTCCGTTTTGTTTTGCATGTTGTTAACTGTATTCTGTGAATTATGTCTGAAACATTTCAGTTATTGTTTTGTTTGTTGCTATTCTTAAAATGTAAAAGTAGTCTTTTTCCGTTTTGTTTTGTATATTGTTAACTGTATTATGTGAATTTTGTCTTAAACATTTTAGTTGTGATTTTGTTTGTTTCCTTTTTGTCTGAAACAAAATTGAGATAACGAAAGGATATACGAACAGACAATCGAATATGGAAAAAAAAATTATTTATCATATTTTTTTTCTGCCCGCTGTGGGGCAGGAATAGTACAAACAAAAAAAACATAAAAACACATGAAAATATTTAATCCCCCTCATCGTTGTTGGAGGGGAGGGGGGATGAAGGAGAGATCGAAGATGTCGTCGTCAGAGAGATTGTACTCGGCGTCATTGGCATCGAGTAACATGTTTAGCTTGTTGTTGACGGCATGGTAGACTTGAAACATTTGGCCCATGCATCGGTCTATATAAGCGACATGGGCCAGGAGGTGCTGCATCATCTATCGGGCGGACGGGTTTAGAGGCAGCGGAGGAAGGTATGGAGGTGGCTGTTGGGGTGGAGGGGGAGGACGATGGTTAGGCACACCTGGTGGTGGTGGAGGGGGAGGACGATGATTAGGCACACCTGGTGGTGGTGGAGCGGCCATTACCGTAGAGGTTGTAGAAGAAGTGATTGAGAATAATGTGAAGAAAGTAAAGTAATAATGATGATGAATTCAGGCTAGCATAGCTGCCCATAAAGAAGCTGTGAGGAAAGAAAATCCCCGAATGACTGAACAAAGGTTGATTAGGGAGCATAACAGAACATTTGCGAATTGGTTCAAACAAAAGGTCGAAGGAGAGGAATCTGTTTATGAGACAATGAAATGGTTAGCACGTGGTCCTAAAGTTGATTTCATAAGTTGGAATTCATATGTGATCAACGATTACACATTTTACACAAAGTCCCTAGATGATAGGAGTACCATCCAGAACAGTGGTGTAATGTTAGAGGCTGAATCTATGCAATTCTCCAGTTCAAAAGACAAGCGGCCTAAATTGGCAGTCATGCCATATTATAGGGTTATTGAAGAGATTTGGGAGGTGGACTATGTCTTCATTAGATTTCCCATTTTCAAATGCAAGTGTGTTAATGTCAACAATGGTGTTCAGATCGATCAACTGGGATTTACGTTAGTCGATGTCAATAGTAGAAGTTTTGGAGATAAACCTTTTATTACGGTAAACCAGGCGAAACAAGTTTTTTATATCACCAATCAAGCAAATAAAATGTGGTCTGTAGCTTTTTAAGGAAAAAGGGTCATTGATATTGATGAGGTCATGCAAATTATGGTATTCCTAACAGTACTCCTTTTTCAAGGGGTCTACCGGACATGAACGAAGAAGATGAAGCAGATAATGAACTCGGCATAAGGAATGATCATCAAGAAGGGATATGGGAAGATATCCCTTTATAAAAGAGTCAATTCGTAAGGTAACTGCGCAAATCTTTGAAAACTTTAACGTTTTAACACTATTATATTTCATACGTGTTTTTAAACAATGCCACTAACTCTATGACGTTTGTTTTTGTTTTATTTTGGTGCCAGGATTTGATCTAAAGGGGCATGTATGTTATAAAAGAGGATGTTACGATGTTGCATAGGAATCAGATGAAGGCATGATGAATATTGGGCATGCATGTTGATTTAAGTGTGGTATATTTTATTGTAATAGCTTATTGTATTTGTATTTATAACTCATAGTCAATAATATTTGTATTCTACGATATGCTTTTTCCCAATTCAATTTATTCATAATTGTTCATAGCTTGTAGCTTAAAGTGTAGCCTTTTATGTGCTGGATTGGCTGGTATGAATTTGTGTATATACATGATCAGTAAGAACAGAACAGGAAAAAAATTCAGGAAAATTTAGACCGATAAAACAAAAACACCGGTCTTAAAAGTTCAACTTTTAAGACCGAATGCACTCGGATTTACTTAAATGCGCAGTTTTAAAGGTCAAGCAACATATTTGATATTAGGTGGTATTAAAAGTTGGTCTTACAAGACCGATGGTTTAATATGCCCGTTCTAAAAAGTTAATCTTTAAGACCGAACGTATTAATCATCTAGTCTTGAAAGTGAGTCTTTTAAGACCGCGTATAATTATTCGTCAGTCTAACAGGCCGCTACTTTAAAAATTCATAGCTTATCTTTAAAAATTCATAACTGGAGTTCTAGATGTCCAATTTAGATGGTTCAAAAACCTATGAACTCCTTGTTAAGTTTAGGTTTTGGGAAAATTAGTTCCAATTTTTAATCACACGTAAATCATTCACAGTTCCCAAAAACATTCACACTATCCAGATTGGTTTCCAGTGCCTAGGGTCATTTTGTACAATTTATTTTCTTTGATCAGAGCTTAGAAAAATACACAATACCAACCATTTTAAAGATATGCATGTCCTCTATATTCTAGAATAGTTTCAGAATTTTTGAATAACATTTACCTAATGAAACCACATTCACAAGCTTACTGGTTTCAGTGGTTCAGCTAGTAGATTTGATTCTTTCTTTGAGCTTGTTATTTTATGCATAAAAAACCTTTAACAATTCATCAAAAAATCTTATTCCTACACAAATTTTCATAAGGAACACGATGGTGATCTCAAATTTTCCATATTCCAATGTTTTCTTTGGTTTTACCATAGATTTTTAGAGCTGGGTTTCAAACTTTTTTAAGTTTCAAAATCTCAAGAAAAGGGTTGAGATTCTTACCACCAATGCTTGTTCTTGACCTTGTGAGCACCTTCACTTTTTCAACCCATTCAAAGCCACATGCATGTGAGTTTACAATCATTCAAAGTGACATGCATGGCAAGAACATCTAAGATACCATAGTGATGTTCAACTTCTTACCTTCCTTGTGTTCTTCCTTCCAAACCGTGGCCCTTCTTTATGAGTTGGATGTTGATGATGGATCAGTGGATGAGGAGAGGTTGAGAGAATTTGATTTGTGTTGAGAGAGAGAAAATTGACAGGAAGGAAGGAAGATGAAAGAATGAGATGGAATGGAAAGAGAGGGAGTGTGGTCCGGATAGGAGTGATAGATGGGAGTATTTGGAATATATGTGTGTGGCACATGGAATGTATGCAAAAAGTGGAAGGATCTGAGGTGTGTTTGTTGTGGTTATTGGGCTGAGGATGTATGTGCGATTAAATATGCCGAGATAAATAGGTATAGACATATGGACGAGGGGTATAGAATGGAGTATATGTGTGTGTTGTTGTGTATGTGCTGTCATTTTTTTTAAAAAAAATCTAATGCTTGTTGGGCCAAGAGATGAGAAATAGGTGTAACGCCCCTATTTTCTAAGTCTGTTATGAAGTCCAATTATAATCCTAGATCTCTTATTAAACTAATTCATGTGTACTTATTTAAGTGATGGCATTAACAGATCAGAGTAGAACACAACAGAAAGCGTACTTAGGCGTTTGGACATTTGAGTAACTGATTTCAAATGCGCAGACATATGCTGGTTAATTAAAACTCCTAAAAGAACAAGAGCGTGATACAACTTACATTCATTGCGGTGATCTCGGTTGACGTGTTAGGTTACAGTAATTCGAAAGGTTCAACAATTCACACTTCATATAGTCCCAAAATGCAACTCCTTTCGAGTCTTTCCGCGCGTTGCTTACCCCTTTCTCCTACTCCCGATCCTCCTGATTCTAAAGCTAGGGTAAAATTCTAAGATTCAATGCCCATTGAATCTCATGTAATAGTTAACCTTATGCTCAAGTATAACAGTATGCATGATAGATATTCATTTTCATTTCAGCATAAAACCATATATAGCTCACAACACATGTAATAGTTTATATCTCAACAATTACAAAACACACAACGATTGTAATGTTCACCTCTACATAGCACACAGCTCATGTAAAGTTTGCCTCTACATAGCATACAGCCATGTAAGGCCCACATAGTTTGCACATAAAGCAGTGCCACGCCCCCGACATGTCCTCAGCGCTAGGAAAACATTTATACGGCATTACCAAGACTGTAACCCGTTTTCAAATTAAAAGCTGAATGTATTTAAAAATGGTGACCTAAGACCCAGTCTTAGCCACAGTCCATGACCCAAGACCCAGTCTTGTCCATGACTATATGAATCATCTCATCACATATAAAGCATATAAGCAACATAAGAGTTAGAGTTACAGTACGCGTCCGTACCTTAGACCTTGGCGCTAGTGGTACGTTCACCTTTTGGTACTGAGTCCAAACCTTCTCGGGTATCCTATAATATCATCACCACATTATTAACATCCTAGGAGATGGCCTGCCAACTAATGACTTCTATACTCCTGGTAAATTTTATTCTATTTATATCCTTTTTAATTTATTATTTATTAATACTAACTCTTTAAGTTAGTTACTAATTTCCCATAACAATAATTTTATTATTGTTAATCGTTGTTGTTGTTGTTGTTATTATTATTCCAAATAATAATCATAATTCCTTATTTATTATTTATTATTTATTATTTTCACCTCTTCCCAATAATAATAACAATATTTGTTATTATCATTATTACTATTATTATTATCATTATCATCATTTTAGAATTTATTTAAACTCCTTGAACTATCCAATAACAACACACATTAACAAATTAAATCATGCTTTGATAAATATACATATAAGAAAATGCAACACACATACACAGTATTACTTTCTTGGAGAAACCGATGCTGTACTTCTTTCTTTTATTTGTTAAAAGGCTTCATATCTATATCAGAAATAAAAACAAACAAAACAGGGCATGCAGTAGCGTCCTCTTCTTCTCCAAAAAGCAGCCACGTTTTCACCATTATGTGTGTGTATGTCTATATTATTTCAACCAACATTCCTTTCTTTTTTGTCTTTTCTTTAACTTGTCAACAAAATAGCTACGAACACATATATATACCAATATATATCTAGCTGATTCTTTCTTTTTCTTCCAGCAAGAAAAATAGTTCTTTCTTCCACAACAGCAGACAAGATCATGTGGTTGTATTCTCCCCTTTTTCCTCAATCGTCAAAAAAAAAAACACACACACACACCGTACCCTTAAGCGTTTTCTTTCTTTCTTTTACCTCGGCATATGATAGTCAAAATGTATGCATAATCAGACACACGTCCATTCTCAAAAATGATACACACATACCATGAAATAAAACTATTTCATTTTCTTTCTTTTTCACTGGCAGCAAGACCCAAGACATAACTATACATATTCAACATCTTTCATTGTTTTGTTTTGTTTTTCTTTCTTTTATATGCATGCTATGTATATATATAAGATAACCCCCAAAAAAAAAATGTCTCTTCCTCACGGCAAAACACATATCACACATATATGTCTTAACTTGTTTTCAAAAGTTTTTCTCTTTCTCCTTCACGGCATACACTTAGATACATATATATACACACCTATTTCTTTCTTTTCCTTCTACTTATGACAATAAAAATAACCTTCTTCCTTGACAGCAACAACAAGCATACACAGCATATATACATTTTCACATTTTCTTTTCCTTCTCCACTGAAACAGTCACGTTACACACACAAGATGCATAAAAACAATAGTAATCAAAACCCACGTTCTGGACAAAGAGAATTGCTGCAACATATGAGATACATGTATACTCATGCAGATAAATATTCCTACTCTTTTTCTTTCCTACAGCAAACACGACAGCTCTTATATACTCCTAAGTCCAAGTTTTTTCATTTGGTTTTTAGCATGATTTCCTTTTAGTTAAACAGCCCCTGTTTTGGTTTCCACCTTCGGGTCCATATATAGAACTTAGGATTTTCAGCATAAACAGCACCCACGTTTTCAGTTTTGTTTTTTCTTTCTTATCATCATGAAACCCAATGATAGTCTCTGTGTTATGTTCCATTTTCAGTTTCGGTTTTCAGTTTCGGTTTCTTTGCATGAATATATATATATTTATACATATTGGATAGCAAAGAATACGCAAAGCATATCTTGGACACAACCCAACACCACCCTCTGTTTTTCAGTTTTCATGTTCAGTTTTCAGTCAAGTTTCAGGTTTAGCTTTCGGTTTCAGCAACTACCGATGGAAATGATAAAGCTTTGAGGAAGGTAAGCTCCATGAATTACCTTAGAAACAGCTGGACGATGAAAAGGAACGCTGAGATATCTCTGTTCTTGACAACCAAAACAGAGGAAAATAATACCTTCGCTCTCTCTGGACCTCTGTTTCTGTTTCTGTTCCTCGTCTCCCTCCTTCACTTTGTGGTTTCCTCTCTTCCAAGATATCGAATGAGATAAGAAGCAAATGAAGACTAAATGGAACTGAATCCTTTATATAAGGAACCCAAGGTTTGGTCCGAGAACAAGATTCAATGGTCCAAGAAGCATAAACCATCGGATATTGACACAGGGCTCGAGAATTAAGGGAGTCTCTTATCCTTCTGCGCTTTGCGTAATGATGGTTTTATCTCTGCTGCAATAAATGTGATCTGTGTTTCTCTTTCTTTCTTGTTTGCTTCTTTAAATCGTGATTTGATTGCTTATCCTGAATTCTGATTATCGTTGGATTTGCTGCTGGTTTAAGTGGTGATCTGTCTCTTCATTCTGCTGGACTTCTTTTTTTTTTTTTTTTTTTTTTCAGAAAAAAGTTTTGGAAGGTTCACACTAGTCCTCTACCAAAATCAGGGCACGGCCCCGAACTCTATGAGCACTTACTGGGACTTATAAGATCGCCTACCAAAGGAGTCCTAGAGACGATAGAGAAGATCAAACCCACGACCCAAGGGCCTAGTCCTAAATCCCTTACTATCTGTGTCAACTCTCCGCCATCTTGCTGGACTTCTGTTTCTTTCGTTTTGCCTCTTGCTAGCTGATGGATAATGGGCAATGGGTAATTGTTTTGGGTTGCATGTTTGGGCCTGCTACTTGCTTCTGCTTTACGGGTTGGGCCATACGCTGAGGAGGAATTATGCAAAGGAGTTTGGAGGTATGTGGCCGACTGGTTCTGCATATATGTCCGAAAAAGAAATAGCAATTAATACCTAGGTTTATATCCCTGCTTCATTTCGTTTTGTGAAGTTGGATGGGATATATAGGTTAATAGGTTGGGAATTAGATAAGATAAGTGGGCTAAGGATGATGGGCTTTGCTGATGATCATTTGTTGGGCATAATAAATCACTCATGTAAATACCTATCCCTTATTTGAAAGTGTTTATATGTCTCATTTTCAAATTCTAACGCACATATAGCTCTGTTCAAAATGCTCCCAACTCCGGAATTACAGTACATGCCTTCCTCAAAGGAGGAAGATGATTTATTATCCAGAAGCTCGAAGAAAATCAAGAATGTAACTAATGGTAAGGAGGAAGATGGTTTTATGACTAATTGGCCAAAGCTTGGCGAGAAGCAATCTTCCTACCATCAAGGAAGTCCCTCATTTGCCTAAATGCTCAAAGGAACTGATAGAGATTCTGATATTGTAGACTGTGATAAGGACAATGACATCTTTGATGACTCATTCTCCGACCATCCTCAAGAGGAATCGGAGAAGGAAAGCAATGAGTGGAAGTGCAAGATTACAGAGAGCTTATCCAGGAACTTTCCTACATTTCATTTTTCAAGTAGGATGAAGCAGAGGCTATATAAAGCATGGGGATCAGCAGTTATAGTTAAACTATTAGGCAGAAGCATTGGGTATAAGGCTTTGGAGAAGAGGCTTCAATCGATGTGGGCGAAGAGAGGAGTCTTCACTCTGATTAACATTGGCCATGGATACTTTATTGTGAAGTTTACTAATAGGGAGGACTACATGAATGCTCTTACAGGTGGTCCCTGGATGGTATATGACCACTACCTAATTGTGAAGCCATGGGAAGCAAATTTTAAGCCTGATAAAGATGAAATAGCCAAAGCAGCGGTATGGGTCAGAATTCCTAATATGCCTTTGGAATATTATGATGAAGATGCCTTAACTGTGATTGGAAATAGAATAGGGAAAACCATTAAAGTTGATATGCATACTTCAAATCAACTTAGGGGTCATTTTGCCAGAATTTGTGTCTTAGTTGAGCTTGGCAAACAAATGATGCAAGGTTTTTACCTGGATGGTGAGGAATATTTTATCGAATATGAAGGTCTCCATTTACTATGTTCCTCCTGTGGCATATATGGTCATGTAAGGGAGTCATGTCCCGCGTAAGAATACCAATGAGGAGTCATCTCAAGTGCCGATAGGAGATGAGATAGTAGTTGAAGGCAAGGCCCATGAAGATTTGAATGAGCAACAATGGCGGATTGTCCAGAAATCTCGTCGCCCGAGGAAGCAGAAAGAGAAGATAGTTGACCAGCAAAAGCAGCAAAAAGGGGGTTCAAGGTTTGAGATCTTAGCAAATGAGACAGATACCTCTGTGAAAGCAGTTCAGAATGGGCTGTTAGGTTTTTGTGCTGAGGAGGTGCAAGTTGCAGCGACGGCAGGGAAAGTTGCGCAGAATAAGAATGAAAGGGGAAAAGGAGGATCAAATAGGAGAGATGTTGGGAGAGCAATCAGACAGAAGAATGTAGATGGTATGGTTATCGAAGAACACGCACAGGGGGTAATGGTGAATCAGATCAATAGAAAAGCAGAGAAAAGGACCCAAGAGTTGTCAGAGGGTACAAGAAATGAGGTACTTTTGTTGACTTTAGGGGGTGGAGAAGACGCGATGGAATGCAGCAATTTGGAGTTTCCAACGGTCAATCCTCTGGAGAAAGCTAATGTCATCGCCTTTCTGTCGCATGAGCCAGGGGGTCTTCTGAAAAAGATCCATGTGGGACTATGCGAAGTGGGCTTGTCCTTCCTAATGGGCCGGCTGATGAGAATATGGGCTTAGTAGAGGATGACACGGACTCTTTCTATGAATCCCGTGGTGATATAGAATCTTCAGTGGTCCCAGAAACTCCAATGTAAAGCCTTGGTATTTGCTCATCTGGCCCTCCATGTTATTTAATTATTAGTCTTATGGATTGCTTTTTCTACTGGAATACCCGGGGAGCCTGCGATAAAGGTCTTCTCAGGAATTTAAAACTCTTATGTCATGGACCTAACCCAAAGCTTATTGCATTATCTGAGACCAAATCCAACAATGTCTCTCGTTTTGACTCCCTAAAATCTATGGGTTATGATTCCATCTGTATGGTTCCTAGCTTAGGTAGATCTGGAGGTTTGCTGATTGCGTGGAGGAGTTCAGTCATCTCAGTAGACGTAATTGAGGAAAATAATCAATTTTTTCATTTACAATGCTACTCTGCAGATATTTCATCCTTTCTTACTATCGTGTATGCAATCCCTCATTCCAATTGTCGCGAGCTCTTATGGAATGATCTTCTGCGTTTTTTGAATGGTATGGTGGGCCCTTGGTGCATTATTGGCGATTTTAATGATATTCTTGCCGCCAATGAAAGGATTGGAGGACGAGGAGCTTCTAATTCCCGGATGAACTGGTTCCAAGACTGTGTGAATGGATGTAAACTAATAGACATGGGATCAGTTGGCCCGAGAATGACTTGGAAGGGTCCTAGATTCGCTGGTTGCTCGCGTCTCTATGAACGACTGGACCGAGCCTTCTCCAACAGCTCACTTTTGCATTTATGGCCGGATTCCTATGTCAAGGTACTCCCTAGAACTGACTTTTCGACCATAATCCTTTCCTTCTATATATTGGCTCTCACTTGGATGCTTCTAAACCTGTTAAATCCTTTAAATTCGAAGCTATGTGGTTAGATCATATCTCTTTTAAGGATTTTATCAAAAATTCGTGGTCTAATCAGCTTTGTTTGCATGATAATTTAGATCTTTTCAAAAGAAATGTCACTGATTGGAATAGAGATACTTTTGGGCTAGTGGAAAGGAAAAAACATAATATCCTTGCGCGCCTAAATGGTATACAGAAATCTAAATCTTACCCCTTTTCTAAGTTTCTTTGTGAATTAGAAGTTCAGCTGCTGAGAGATCTTAAAGAAGTCCTCCGAGCAGAAGAAATCAAATGGTTCCAAAAATCGAGATCAGTCTGGATATCTAAAGGTGACCGGAATACGCATTACTATCATTTAAAGACAAAAATAAGGAGGAGAAGGAATAGAATTATATCTCCAAAGGATAATGAAGGGCAATGGATTACCCAAGAAAGGGACATAAAAAAGTTGGTTGTTTCCTTCTTTATTGCCTTGTATCAAGAAAAGAACCAGGTTGTAGAGGAGCTTATCTCATCAATCTCCTTCCCGAGAATTCCTCAGGACAAGGTTGAGAGCTTACATTACGTCCCCAGTGATGATGAAATTAAGGCGGTATTATTTTCTATGGGTGCGTACAAAGCACATGGTTATGATGGTTTCTCCCCGGTTTTCTATCAGTCGAATTGGGATATTGTTGGGCCTTCAGTTTGCAACTTTGTCAAAGTCGTCTTTGATGGGTCGTTTTCTATCAAGGAGGCCAACAAAACCTTAATTGCTTTAATTCCTAAGCAAGAAAATCCAGTGGTGGTGAGTCAATTTCGCCCAATATCTCTCTGCTCAGTTCATTACAAATGCATTTCAAAGATTATTACGAGTAGATTGAAAGGAATGATGAATGACATTGTCTCGCCCTTTCAAGTTGGTTTTATCAAAGGCCGACACATCCAAGACAATATTGTCATCGGACAAGAAATTCTGTATACTATGAAAAAGGCAAAAAGGAAAAAAAGGTTTTATGGCTTTGAAGATTGATTTGGAGAAAGCATATGACATGATCAACTGGTCTTTCCTAGAAAATGTTTTAGTAGAAGTGGGTTTTGAAACTCCTCTAATCAACCTTATAATGGATTGTGTCTTATTTGTGTCCTACAATGTTCTCTGGAATGGTGAGAGAACTGAATTTTTTGATGCACAGTGGGGTTTGCGGCAAGGGGATCCCATTTCTCCTTATATATTCGTATTGTGTATTAACAGATTGTCTCATATTATTTGCGAAGCTGTGGGGGAAAATTCATGGAAACCTATTAAAGTTTCTCGAACTGGTCCTTTAATTTCTCACCTTATGTTTGCAGACGATATTCTTCTCTTTGGGGAAGCTTCAAGTGATCAAGCTCTTTGCATTATGGATTGTTTGGATAGATTTTGTAGAGCCTCTGGTGAAAAAGTCAGTATAGCAAAGTCCTCACTGTTTTTCTCCCCAAAGGTCTCGGCTGGGCTTAAAAAGTACATCCAAGGAATTACAAAGATGAAGATCACTAATGATATTGGCAAGTATTTAGGTTTTCCTCTATCTAGGGGTAGGAAACCTAAATAAACATTCCAATATATTGTTGATAGGGTTAAATCCAAGTTGACTCTATGGAAAGTTAATTCTCTTTCTATGGCAGGAAGAATAACTTTAGCCAAATCTGTCCTAAGTTCGATTCCATTATATCCTATGCAAGTTGCCCATATTCTAATCAGTATTTGTAAGGAAGTGGAGATATTGCAATGTAATTTTATTTGGGGGACATCTAATTCTCAGGGGTTCCATAACATCGGTTGGAACTCTCTTACCCAACCTAAACTTAATGGTGGCCTTGGTTTTAAAAGACTTTCTTCTATGAATCAAGCCTTTGGTTGTAAGCTCGCCTGGAAGTTAATCTCTGGCTCAAATAGTTTATGGGCTGATGTTATGCTCCATAAATATATGCTTAGAGATGCAGGAAATCTGATGAATTTCAAATCAACAGATTCTTCAGTTTGGCGATTTATTTGTAAGCAGCACAGATTTATTGAGGAAGGCACCAGTTGGCGCATTAGAGATGGGGAATCAGTTTGTTTCTTCATGAATTCATGGCTGTTCCAAGGGAGGAAGCTCCACGATTTTTGTTTGAGGCCTTTATCAGATGAAGAATTATCTAGCAAAGTTGCTAATTGGTCCATTAATGGGAGATGGGACTTCTCCAAATTAAGATCTGTGGTTAATGGGGAGACTGTCCAACGCCTTCTTGCTTTTCCCCCTCCTATAGCTGGGAAAGGGGAAGATATCCTTACTTGGAGTGGTACCTCCAATGGAGTTTTTACAGTTAAATCTGCTTACTTTCTCATTGAGAAGCCTCTTGCAAACCTTTCCCATCCTTGTTTCAAACTTATTTGGAAATGGCAAGGAGCTGAAAGGGTTAGAGTGTTCATGTGGTTAGCTTTCCACAATAGGCTTCCTACCAATGAATGGCGTAGTAAGTGGTCCTCTTCCTCCCCATTGTGTGCTTGCTGCAACTCTCATACAGAAAATCTCTTGCACATTCTCCGTGATTGTGTATATGCTAGCAGTATGTGGAAGAAGTTGATTAATCCTAAGTTCTATCCGACCTTTTTTGCTGCCCGTCTACATGACTGGTTTTAGCTAAACCTCACTAAGGAAATGGGAAGATCAGTCAGTTACGGTTGGAACCTTCTCTTTAGTATTGTGATTTGGAAATTATGGAATTGGAGAAACCAATCTATGTTTAATAATGATTTTATTAAACCTATCTGTCCTGATATAGTTCTTGCTAATCTGTATCCATTATTTGTCAATTCCCCTTCGCAGGTCACTGAGAATCCTACTAGGGCGACCGATATTAGAATATGGCATCCTCCCCCTCAAGGTTGGATTAATCTTAATGTTGATGGTTCAGTTCCCTTGTTATCAAATAGAGCGAGATGTGGTGGTTTATTAAGAGACCCCTCTAGTTCATGGCTTGCTGGATTCTCCTTGTATCTTGGAATGTGCAGTGCCCAGGAAGCAGAGGAATGGGCACTCTTGAAAGGGCTGCTCTTGGCCTGGAGAATGGGATTCAGGAAGATCCTTGTTGAATCTGATTCTTAGATTCTGATTAATACTCTTTCTCGGCCTGAAAATGGTCAATTTCAAGACTTGATTGTTGCTCAAATCTTCGGGGTTATGAATTACGACTGGGAGCTTCAGTTATCCCACATTTCCAGGTGTCAAAATTGCGTGGCTGATGCGTTGGCAAAGGAGTGTAATTTACATTCCAGTTTTTTAGATGCATGTCCTCCCTCTGTGAGGCACCTGATGTTTAATGACTCCATGGGTTTTTATTCCCCTTCCCCCTTTAATTAATCTAAAGGCTTTGCCTTCTTTTCTATCAAAAAAAAAAAAAAACCTATCCCTTCATAATTATTGAATTCTTTCCTTGATTTATTATTTCCCAATAATTAAGGCCAATATATCAATTCTATAATTCTTTGGCCCAAATTATCTTTCAATAATATCCCTTACTCTTAGTCTATTCCTTAAATAGATTTAAGGAAATTAGACCTTAATTTTCAACATCCTCTCTTGCAATTATTTTCCATGATTTTATTTCCAAAGAAAATAAATTTCTAATTCCCAATAATTGTTTTAGGCCATAAAATATTATTTCCAAAATATCCTGGCCAATAATTATTCCCAAAAAATATAAAATTCCAAACTCCCAAATTTGGGATGTTACAATGGGCTGAGTGTGTATTGGGCCAAAGATATCCATTTAGACCATGAAAGTATGTGTATTCTTGGTGTATCAATTAATTTCATTAGGCCTTAAAATATTATCTCTAAAATATTTAGGTCAAAATTATGTCCTAATTATTTGCCCTTAATTTATAGGAAAATATGCCTTAAATTTCAATTATTAGCCTTATGATAATTAAGGCCAAACTTTCCATAATTACTCTCTTATCATATTTTAATTTCCAAAAAAAAAATCCAAAATTTTGGGATGTTACAAATAGAATATCAATGGGACGCTATCCACTCACCTCTAGCGGTTGATTGCTGGAGCTCTAGTGACAAATTGAGTAATGAGATTAACTACTTGAACTCTCTAAATCCTATCAAGCGTCATTTACAAGTTGTATAAAGTAATGACAAGTTGAATATTGGCAATAACAACTCAAGTGTAGCCATTAATGACCTCAGGAGCTCAAGTTATCAATAACTATACATAAGTTGTCATTGTCTTTATTCAACTTGTAAATGACACCGGATAGGACTTATGAAGCTCAAGTAGTCAATCTCATTACTTAAGTTGTCACCAGAGTTCCGGCCATTGGCATTGAAGTCAGTTGCCGGTCAAAAGAAATTTACCACCAGCGAGGGTTCTTTGTTTTTTTAACCATATTTGATGGGCATTTTGGTAAAAACATAACATTTCAAAATCTCATTCTCTTGAGACCTATTTATCATTTTCATGTATAAACTGACTTTTTTTGGGTTTTTCAAGTTCAAATGATATCTATTTAGAATTTTTCCTTTTTTTATTATAATAATTTTGCACAAAAGGGCGTAATTGTAATTTCCAAGTGTTAAAACAATAAAATTACTTCTATGGCATAGTCATGATTCGATCTTTAAACATCAGGGATGAGGTTTGCAAAAGAAAGGATAAAGGTAGGCTGGGACACAAACAAGCAAAGATACAAAACGAGGCATTCATGATGATGTTGGGGTGGCCCCTTATTAAGAGAAAAGACACTTCGTGGGTCCATTTCATGGTAGAAAAATATAGATGCGGTGATGATATTGTGCCGCGTATTAAGCCAAAGAAGTTGACATAGATGATAAGGGATTCAGTCAAGTCCTAAAGGGATGTGTGTTTAATTCGATCCTCGCTGCCGTCGTTGGGACTCCTTTGGTAAGCGATCTGATAAGTCCTTATTAAGTACTCAAAGAGCCCGGGGCCGTACCCTGACCTTGGTGGGAGACTAATGTCGAACCCCTCCAAAAATTTTTAGTATTAAAAAAAACAATGGAAGATCTAGCTCTAAAGCTTGGCAAGGTATCAAAAGTATGTGGGAGAAGGTTCAAGACAAGCTCTTTTGGCATGTGGGGAATGGCCAGTGTGTCAGATTTTCGGAGGATCACTGGTTAGCTAACCAAGATAATTATTATTTTTTATATAGATTGCATTTATATTTTTAGATTTTTCTATTAAAGTTATATTAAATAATTTAACTTTTACATATTATAATCCAAGATAGCTTTTATGAAATAACATAAAACATATAGTTTTTTTAATGCTCATTTTTAGATTGGGTATGAAATTACCTCATGTAGAGAGTGGGTATATTTTTATTATAAAATGAAAATTTTTAAGATTGGTCAATAAAAAAGGTCTTAAAAAGTGACATTTTTTACCAGTTGTAAGACTGGTCTTAATAAGGATAAAATGTTTAAACTAGTTGATATAAAACTGAACCTAAACTTGATGTAAAAAGTCAATTTCAACCGGTATAAAAGATCTTTCTAATAGTGTCAATTTAGATCAATCACAAAAAATATGACATTTTGACCCTTTTCAGCACTATTCTGCAAGTGCAATCACACTTAATCTTAATTTATCACAATTCATGGATTTTAGGACCAATAAATATGATATAATCCCTATGTTATATATAAATACTATGATAAAATTGGGATATATCAATCATTAAGGCTGATGCAATCATACCTCAGATATTCAAGACATATAATTGAGACTCAACTAGCCAAGGACCTTTTAAGAAGCTATGAACATCAGTCTTACACCAGAGGGAGTATACTTTTGTTTTATAATGCATCACAGAGCTGAAGGATTTCCTCATAACTTCGCTCAAAATTTTAGAACTGCTCTCCATATTTCTGAAGCTTAATGATGATGATTCTCTCTTCTCTTCTTTTGATGATAAAGAACTTGATTATATTCTAGTGGTAGGGAAAGCAAGGTATTTATACTAAAATGCAGCCATGTAGGGAATTCATAGAAGGGTATTATTTATTTGATCATTTACTCATTTTAATTTATATGTTCACGCACCATGCATATTCATTCTCATGGTTTTATTTTGTTGCCCCAAAAAAGATTTTTATTTTCGGAAAAAGAAAAATACATTGTGAATATTATTTTTTTAAGCTAGGATTATATTTTGGAGGGACAAAATATAGAGGGGGGGTATATGTATGTTATCTATATAATTATAATGAAGATGATTGACATGCATGCACTATTGAAGTGAATATAAAATGTGCATGTGATTCAACTGTGCATGCATGTGAATTATCTCCATTATAATTATATAGATAACATACATATGCCCCTCCATATTTTGTCCCTCCAAAATATAATCCTAGCTAGAAAAAAGATTATTTTTCACAATTTATTTTTTTCAAAAACAAAAATATTTTTCCAGGCAACATAATAAAACCATGAGAATGAATATGCATGGTGCATGAATGTGTAAATCAAAATGAGTAAATGATCGAATAAATAGTACCCCACTACCACAAAAAAGCAAAATAACGTCCTAAATAAGACACAATTAACGCCCTAAATGTCAAGGACGTCTGTCAACAAGTAGTAGAAAAGTTGAATTTTGGCGTTTTGAAAAAATTCAGGACGCCCTATAAAAGGCACCTTGAATTGTTTCAAGACACCCTATATAAGGCGCCTTATATAGAGCGTCTTGAATAAGTTAATAGACTTTTTACATCCTAAAAACTTGTTAGGGCGCCGTATATTGAATTTTTACACCCTAAACAGAATTTAGGGTGCCGTATATGGTCTTTTTACACCCTAAAAGGATTTTAGGGCGCCGTATATGGTCTTTTTACACCCTAAACTAAGTTTAGGGCGTTGTATATGGACTTTTTACACCCTAAACTGAGTTTAGGGCGCCGTATATGGACTTTTTACACGTTATATGACAAGTTTTTTTACACCCTAAAATATTTTTAGGGCGTCTTATATAGACTATTTACACCCTAAAAATTTTAAGGGCGCCTTATATAGATTTTTTACACCCTAAAAATTTTAAGGGCGCCTTATAGTAATTTTTTTTAATAATGATTATATTCATATAAAATTTTCCAAGCGTATCTATCGCCTTTCAAAGCAAAGCAGACATACATCTTTTGAGTGTTTACAAACAACTCCCAGCAAAGAAAACTCAGATTGAAATAATTTTAATTTTCTTAATCTACACCATACATATCAAACTAAATAATTCTATGAACAATTCTAAATTAAAAGAGCTCCAACAAGAACAAAGTGCTCACATAACAATTCAAATGATCATCATAAATGAGCTCCAATTCTACAACAAAGTGCTCACATACAATAAATTAGAATTCACATGACATGCAACATCATATAAACCATACCCTCTCAATCTATGTGTTGAAGAAGATGTCCAGCCAGAACGTCTCGGACTGTATCGATGTCTTCCTCTGAGTACGGATCCAGAGTATCAAAAAACTGTAAATTGGAAATCAAGATATATAAGATAAACTAATGAAGTGATTGCAATAATTAACTAACAACTCAAGTACAACAACAAAAATATCATCATTTGAGAATCTCGAAGCGATAACGTACGCGTTGAAAACCTGAAACACGTCCGCTGGAAACAATGGAGTGCATAAAATTGATAACGTAATATCTGCACTCCGAGCTCCCTGGTTGTTGAGGGCACTATAAATAAAAAGAAAATTGTTAAAACTTTCTAACGCACATCGAAAGCTACTGTGTCAATGAAATAACTTGAATTGTCGTTACTTACCTTAGGATGATACCACTTTGGTCTACCATGCTCTTGAAGTCCAGCAATTTCTCTGAACGTCCTGAGACCACTATCATTGAAATGGAAAGTAACAGACATGAAAACAATTCAGTAAAATAAGAATCAATGATATAGACAAAAATTAACTTACTTGGCAAACATGGTTTTGATGCTTTCGTTTGGCTTGCCACCTAAGGAATCGAACCAATAACATATGTTACTTTTGGGGCAAAGTACACATAGTGTCCAATGATTGCTACAACATATACATATTAATATTAAATTAAGATAAGAAAGCTCTTTATTTTTCAAAATTTTATATAGACAAAACTAAAATACGTACTTTTCATGCATTGGCGCTATATAACAAGTCTTATCTCTGCCCAACTCTCCCGTAGTACAGCCAACATAAAGCGACCTTCTGACTATGTTATTGTCCGGGGAATTCCTTGTGTTTGCAGGACACAAAAATCCATATGAACCCGTATGCCCTTTCTGGATGCATATATTGTGGCAGACACTATGATCGAAATAACATTATAACTACAGTTAATATATAAAACAAAAAGATCAATGTCATAGTTAAAGGGGGAAATTAAAAGACTTATAGAATTGCAACTTGAATAAATCCTATATCTAAATCATCCATATTTATAAACTATTACAGATCTGTCTTGTCAATTGATATGGGATATGTTTTTTCTGCGCCCACAATGCCCGTACGCATCTCCAAGGGTATAAACCCGATGTCCCTATACAGCTCTCGCAGTTGTGCTAAGTAGGGAAAACTGCTCGGAGTTTGTTCAGTCTATAAAAACATAAAAAACATATTATTAGTGGGTTAGCAATGAAAATCAATCGAGAAGAACCTCCTCATCATCAATCAGTAATTTATTCCCTACCAATGGATGTGTCCTTGCCATCTGAATTAAATGATTTGGCCAAAGGATGAAAGATGTTATGGCCTCTCCTAGCGTGGGAACCTCCTCATCATATCAGGATGGGTGTCTCCACCTCACCCTCTCGTACACTAGTCACAGTCACTCGACGTTGGTCTTGTGGAATTTGCCTATTATGGTGGATGGCTTGTTCTGAGTAAACAATGGTATCGGCAACAAGACGCCAGTGTGGGACATCCAAATATAGAGTGCAAGGATGTCCTCCCTGTGGAGTGTGAGAAGGTTCTCCACCATCAACATGTAGAGTGTGAGAAGGTTCGCCAACATCATCAACATCTGAAGGGTGGACACTTTCTTTGCTGCTGGGAAAGAAGGCCGGGGATTCGTTGGCTGTACGTTCTATCTTCTCCTTTTCTTGTATCATAGATCGCACCTCCCCCTGTACTTGTTCCATGATTTCATCAAAGAGGGACGCTCAGAGTTTTGCTACGAGTCGAGGATTAAGGTTGTCATCGTCATGTGAACAACATGAACGCCGTCCAAAATATTTCTTCACAGTAACTCCCCTTGTCTCCCCTCAAACCTGATCAAGGTAATCAGGCTTCCCAATCGTTGTTGACAAAATGTCCATCCGTGGAACCGGCGCGAATGAACCTTGGCTGCTTTGCTGCTTAAGTGCATCCTGTATGTATCATAATATTTTTCATAAATAAAAAATCTTTCTGATAATATGAAACAACTGAAGCTATTTAATACTTCTAATTAAACTACTTACAATCTTTGACGCAACCTCAGCAACATCTGCATTTACGTATTTGCCCCCCTTCATTCTTGCTGCTTTCCATTTTGCGTGACGAGTAGGAGGTTCAGGGTCCTGAATAACAATGGACAAATCGGATTGGGCGGCTTCCTTCATTCTCTCTAACGCTTCCTTCATTATCCTCTGTTGCAGCTTTCTATATCAACCTCTAGACATGGTATGTGGATACTTATTTGCCTTTTGCTTCTCTTTATTTTTTTTTAGATTGTTCCTGTGATACGAAAACAAATAAAATTGAGTCACGCACGATGTCAAGTAGATTCAAACAAATTAAATAAAAGATAAGATATGAAAGAGATTGTACAAGAAATTCAAGACTTGTCCGGTACGCCACAAACTCCCTCTAATCCTTTGGAGAAATGTAATCATACGTCATATATGGATCCTTGTCCCTTAGTGGCCCTCGAATATACTTCTTAGTGAGCTTGTTCTTAAAATCCTTCCAACGTATTCGAACTAAGCTCATCCAATGCCTGTTCATCTCCTTAGTGTTAGGAACATCATATGTTTGCTGCAAGGTAAAAGAGAAGTTAATTACATTTCAAGTAATAAGACTAAAGATACAAATACAGATATAACGAAAGTGATATACCAAAACTTGTGCCCAAATCAGCTCCTTTGTTTTCTTAGGCACTAACTTCCAATGATGGATTGTAATGTTAATTTTGCTTCGAGCCAGAAAGCCTAGATAGCTAATGAAATTATCTTCCTCTGGACCCACTGGATTCATATTGGCATCAAACTCAACGTGCAGCCTCTTCTTTTGATATCTACGACGTGCGAGTAGCGCACCTATCTTGGTGCTACCTCTACCCCGTCTGACAACGGGTTCATCAACTCCATCATCCGCTGACTCGGATGAGCTAGACGAGCTAGACATATTCCTGTTCAACAAAGATAAATCAATGTTAGATAGGTTATTAAATAATAAACAAATTAATAAAGAAAATATTAACATGTTAAACCACTACAAAAATAACGACATGATACTTTAGGCACCAATTTCATAGAAGATCTTACTTTATATGGTTTCCCATATTCCTTCACAATGATTTTTTCTTGCAGCATATTCTTCATCATCTACCACTTACACTTCACGTTTTGTAGGTGAATTTGTTGTGAAAGGGAGTGTATCATCAAGGTTTAAGGATTCTTCACCATACTACTGTTTTTTACTTTAAAGTACAATGGACATTTTCTTATTTGCAGGGTCTGTAACATAAAACACTTGTTTCGCCTGGCTTGCTAGAATGAATGGCTCATCTTTATGACCAAGTCTTTGAAGATCAACGGAGACAAATCCAAATTTAGGATCTATTACAACAGCATTATTGCTAACTCACTTGCATTTGAATAAAGCAACTTTGATGGTGTTATAGCTCATCTCCCATATTTCTTCAATAACTCCATAATAGGCCATTGATGCTAATACCGGGTTTTTGTCTTTCGAACTCGAAAAGTGCATGGATTCAGCTTCAACCATCACCCCACTATTTTGCACAGAACTTCTATCATCTTGGTCTTTTGTGTAGAAATAATACCCGTTTATCTCATAACCACTCCAAGTAATGACCGTGAAAGAAGGCCCCCAGGCAAGCCACTCGATTGTATTTGATACACCGGTCTCATGCAATACTTTCTTTTCAAACCACCGTATGAATGTCTTCTTTTGCTCATTAGCTATCTGCATGCCATTCTTCCTTGGATTCATATTCTTCAAACACTTTTTGTGTTCATCAATATATGGCTGAACTTCTTCCATATTATTCAAGACGTAGAAGTGTGCTTGCAACACCTCTTCACGAGGCATATTCTTCAGTTTGATTCCTCGAGTTCCTTCGCTTATCCCCTCATCATGCTGAGATCGTATTGTCACCCCTGATAGATAATCCTTACAAAAGTCCATAGCCTCTTCAACTACATATCTCTCAACTATTGATGTTTCCGGTCGATATGGATTTTTGGAATACCCTTTTAAGATCTTCATGTATCGCTCGAAAGGGTACATCCATCTTAGGTAAACTGGACCGAAGAGCCTTACCTTCCTGACCAAGTGCACTATCAGGTGCACCATTATATCAAAAAATGCGGAAGGAAAGTGCATCTCTAGTTGGGACAAAATAATATAACCCTCATTTTCCAATTCATCCAACTTTTCAATGTTAATGACTTTGTTATAGATAGCATTAAAGAAAATGCTCAATTTTGTTATAGTGGTTCGCACTTCATCTTTCATTATGCCTCTAATAGCAACCGTAATAGCTGCTACATCAACACATGATGATCATGAGACTTCATTCCCACTAACTTCAAATCGTCCATTGACACACACCTTCTCAAATTAGAAGAATATCCTTGTGGAACCTTAATGTCATATAAACACCCACAAAAGCTTTTTTTCTCCACTTTAGACAGTGTATGAGCTGTTGGCTCCATGTATGCCTTTTTACCATCTTTCATCACTTGTGGATGTAATTGTTCTCTTATTCCCATATCAACTAGGTCTAGTCTCGCACTAATTCCATTCTTACTCTTCCCTGGTATGTGGAAAAGAGTATTGACCAGGCTATCGCAAACGTTTTTCTCCACATACATTACATCAAGACTGTGTCTCACATCAAGAGAACGCCAACATGGAAGATCAAAGAAAATTGATCTCTTCTTCCATATATTCTTCTCACCTGAAATCCTTTGATGCTTACCCAATATTACATTGATATGTTCCACCCGATTGTAAACTTCCTCTCCGGTTAATGCCTTAGGAGCCGTTCTATGCTTCGGTAAGCCGTTGAAACACTTTCTTAACTTACGATATGGGTGGAACCGGTGGAGAAACCTCCCATGACCAAGGTAAATCGTTTTCTTTCCATGCTTTAGTTGATGGAAGTTTGTGTCTGCTTCACATATTGGACATGCTTTATGGCCCTTCACACTGTACCTTGACAAGTTTCCGTATGCAGGAAAGTCGTTTATTGTGGTAAAAATCATTGCACGCAGCTTGAAGAACTCCTTCTTATATGCATCAAACACATCTACGCCTTCCTCCTACAACTTTTTCAAATCCTCAACCAAAGGCGCCAAGTACACATCGATATTGTTCCCGGGCTGTTTTGGTCCAGAAATCATCATAGATAGCATCACATACTTGCGCTTCATACATAGCCAGGGAGGTAAGTTGTATATTACAAGGAGAAAGGGCCATGCACTGTGGTTGCTATAAGAGTTCGATACGGATTGAAGCCATCTGTACAAAGCCCCAGCCGAAGGTTTCTTGGCTCACTTCCAAATTGAGGGAACAATTCGTCTATTTTCTTCCATTGCAGAGAGTCAACTGGGTGCTGAAGATATTTTCCATCAGATATTCTCTCATCAGAATGCCATCTCAACATCTTCGTCATTGCTTCACTAGTAAACAGATGCTTAAACCGCGGTATTATTAGAAGATACCACAATGCCTTCAGAGGTTGCCTTTTTGTTGTCTTATCTCCAGAACCACTACCTTTCTTCACTTTGTATCGTGAAGTTTTACACTTCGGACAATTACTAAGGCCTTCATACTCATTTCTGTACAATATGCAGTCATTAGGGAAACTGTGTATCTTTTCATACTCCATGCCCATCGTAGACAAGATTTTCTTCGCCTCATACATACGATTTGGAAGTACATTATCATCCGGCAACATATCACGCAACAATTCAAGTAGTGATCTGAAACTACTATCGATCCACCCAAAAGTTGCCTTTAAGTTGACCAGATGTAAGGTCCCAATTAAGTCAACCGTGCATACTTAGTACACCTAGGAAACAAAGGTGTCTCTGCATTATTACGCACGCTATCATATTCACGTGATTGTGCAGAAGATTGTACCTCAACATCATGAATCATTCTCTCCATTCCATCTTCATCTACATCAACTTCATTTTCGTGGCCCGCACTGGTACTTACTTCTTCACCATGCCATATCCACGTTGTGTATTGAAGGTTTATTCCATCACAAAGTAGGTGATCCCTTATATCAGGAATATTCCTTCGAACCCCATTTAAACAATTAACACATGGACAATAATACATGTCAGTTTTTGTTGCCACATTCCTTCTAGCAAATTGAATAAACTCTCCCACCCCATTCTCATATTCTTCACTAGTTCTCAACGCATTCATCCAACTATGACCCATTTTATTACCACCTAATACATTTCCAACAATAGTCAAGTTCATAACAATCCTCAAGAACAACATGTTTTTTTCTCAATCTTGTAAAAAAAAATTCAGCAGCATTTTCGCTCAACAGTAAGACATCCAAAATTTCATAACAAACCATTTCAGTTTAATTCAACTAAAGTTACTCAGTTTAATTCCACAAAACTTACTAACTAAGGCAATTTAGAAAATATCAACTATTACATCCAATAATTTCATCAATAATAAAGATAACATTAGAATTATTCAAAACTAACATATGAGAATGAATAATTGAATGACAAAAGGAATAAGATTAAAAATACCTATCCTAAGATCCCTCAAGATTTTGTCCGTTGCTAAATGATGGAAAGAAGAGATATGTTGATTCAACTGTAAAGACAATTTAAAAATCATAAGAACTCAATTGTGAAAACACACACACTAAGCAATGAACATATATAATGAATCAGCCAAAGGAATGCTGCTATTTATAGAGGATTCCAATTTCCAAGTCAAGTCTAAGAAATAAAAGTTGCTTGTACAGAGTTGGTTGATTGATTCCAAGTCAATTTCCCCTCAAGATACTTGATTCCTATTTGCTTGAGAGTTTGAACCGAATCCACATTCATGGGATGCCTATCCCCTAATTAAGAGTGTTTTTTTTTAAAAAAAAATACATGACAAACGAGCTGAAAATTCAAAATCATGACAAACAACCCCTAAATGCAAACATAATAAATACATCTCAAGCAAATATAGAAGGAATGGGATTGAAACCATAATAAATCTAGAATTCTTCGAAAACTGCCAGAAAAAAGAAATGAAATGATTGTGAGCCACTAAAATGATGGGTAGCTAGGAAAATACTATGAGTAGTGGAGCTCAATTTGAAGGGCTCAAATAAGAAAGCAGAAGACTTTTGGGAAAAATAGGCCCGTCTGAAATTATGAAATTAAACAGCCTGGAAGATTCAAAGAAACCCCAAAGTTTAAAGTGGCACAAGACATTCCTCTCAGCTTCAAAACAGTTTCTTACTTTGTAGAATTGAATCATGACAAGGGAATTGAAAGAAGTAACATAATCATCCTAAGAAGCACATTAAGACCACACAAAATGGAACCTACACAGTGCCAGTTGGAGTACATGCTTAACTGGACATATGACTCATTCAGCTAATTTAACAAACAGCTTGTGCTCATGACTAAAGATACATAAATCCCAAATCTAACATCGGCAGGGGGAGTTAAAACTAAAAAATAAAGAAAATAGAGAAAGTGGCATGAATATTATATTGAGTAAATATTTTAGAGAGAACAAGAAGAAAGCAAGGCGCGAACAATTAGTCCAACCCCCAAAGATTTCATACTTCGCAAAACATAATAACACTGCCAGAACAAATCCCAAGCAAACAACAACCGTGAAATTATATTCAAAAGAGTAACTAACTTGGTTTTGTGTGGGTTTCGGCCAAGATGGAGGAGATCGAAGGAAGCTTGACATGGCACTGCGGAGGCGTGAGGAGAGAGGAGGCGCGGCTCCCGAAGACAAAGACTAGCGGAGGCAGGGCATGCAAGCCGCGGCGACTCGCGGGGAGAGAAGGAGAGCAGGACTAAGAATGAACTGATGAAATGAGCTGATGTGAGGGTAAGGCGCGCAGGGTAGTGTATGTGAGTGTGTAAGGGGAAATAATAAAATTAAAAAAGAACAAAGGATTTTAGGCACCTAAAATCTGGTTAGGGTGTCTAATATACACTTTTGGCGCCTGAAAACCATTTTAGGGTGTCTAATATATACTTTTTGCGCCCTGAAACTTTTTAAGGGTACAAAAAACAATATTTAAGGCATCTAGGTAACCCACCAAGACGCCTTAAATAAAAAAAAAAATAATAAAACATATATTTTTTTTCACGCAGGGTAGTGTATTAAAAAAAACAGGATTTTAGGCGCTTGAAAAATGATTTAGAGTGTCTAATATAGACTTTTGGTGCCCTGAATCTTTTTAGGGCGCAAAAAATAAGCTTTAAGGCGTCTTGGTCTTACACCAAGACGCCTTAAATGAAAAAATTAAAAAAAAATATTTTTTTTTCGCACAGGGTAGTTTATGTGAGTGTGTAAGGGAAATATAAAATTTAAAAAAAAAATAAAGGATTTTAGGCGCCTGAAAAATTTTTCAGGGCGACTAATAAAGACTTTTGACGCCCTGAAAATCATTCAAGGCGCAAAAAATAATATTTAAGGCGTCTGGGTATTCACCAAGACGCCTTAAATAAATAATAATAATAATAATAATATGTCCTGGCGGGTAAAGATTCCCCAGATTGCACCCATCGTGCCGAAAATTAATTTTTAGGGTGCCTGAAAATTTATTCAAGGCGTCTAAGACAGACTTTTGGCGCCCTGAATCTCTTTCAGGGTGCAAAAAATAATATTTAACGCGTCTGGGTAATACACCAAGACGCCTTAAATAAAAAAATATGAAAAAAATGTCCTGGCGCATAAAAATTCCTCAGATTGCACCCATCACGCCAAAAATTAATTTTTAGGGCGTCCTTAATTTTTTTCTGGACGTCTTTTATGGTAGTAGTAACCCTTTTTTGTTGTAGTGCCCTTTAATGAACTCCCTACTTGACTACATTTCAATGTAAATATCTAGCATTTCCTGCAACTAGAATATCAGAAGTTCTTCATCATCAGAAGAAAGAAGAAAGAATCATCATCATTAAGCTTCAGAGATATATGGAGAACAAGTCTGAAATTTGTGAGGAGCAAAGTTCTAAGGAAATCCTTCTACTTGTGACCAATAATCTTTCCTCTTGTATTAGGAGCCCTAACACATTCTCAAGTACGTCTTCCTTGCTGAATTGTGAGAGCTGCCAGAAAAAGTTACACATAGATCTTTATCAATATGAAGAACTTTCTTAAATACAACAATACAACAAATTCAATAAGTTGAATTTATATTTGAGACTTAATGCTAACCTATCACCTATACCAACCTTGTAACACCCCATTTTTGAAAGCGGAATAAAATATATTTATAAGAGTAGAGCATGTACTTGAGTAACTGATACGTATTACATCCATGATGTCTCTAGATAGTCAAGATAACGGTACATTTAACTAAATATAAGATGCATCCTAAAAGTAGGCATCTTTGGCCGTGTCTTCAAACGGGCTGCTTACCCTTGTCATCAACCTTCGGTCCTCCAGACCCTGATACTATAGTAATAGCTAAGGTTCAATGCCCATTGAACCTCAGGTAACGGTTAACCTCATGCTTATGTAAACAATATATGTATGACATATATTCATAACATTACAGCAGCAAATCATTACAAAAGCACACAGCAGATGCAAGATTATCACAACAACAATAAATAAGCACACAGCAGATGTAAAGTTAAACCCATGTCTGCACATAACCAGTGCCACGACGGCTCATCGTGTCCTCAGCGCTAGGAAAACTCAACGGTGTTATCAAGACTATAACCCGTATATAGCTGAATGTATAACCAGTGATCTAAGACAGAGTCTTAGTCTATGAAATCATCTATCACATATAAGCATACCATAAGCATAAGAGTTAAGGTTACAATACGCGTCCGTACCTCCATTGACAAACCGCGGAAACAGCGGTTCGTGATTTCAGATATCCTATAAGGATAATATCACAAATATGAATATTTAATGTCATAATAGGTATTTTAGATACAAATTACCATTTTGCCCCTAGTGTGATCAATTTGTGAAATTTTGCCAGAGCTTCGTTACTTTGCCTCTAACCTTTCAGAATTTTGACCTAACTCTTCCTCCAATATATTTTTGAAATAAATATCATATTCATTCCTTAAACATTATATCTAAGCTAACTTGAAAGATTAAATATTACTCTAGCATTTCTATTATAACTACCGAACGAAACTAGTACTTAAGACTAAGGACCGAAAAACTTACCCTGGACCCTGCTATAACTTTCTCTAGAGCTCTTCTTTCCTTCTCTACTCAAGAATTTCGAAATTTGCAAGAGGAATTGGTGAGAAAATGAAGGAGAATGGAAGGCTATTTATAGAAAAAGGCAATGGCATTTTGGTAATTCCTTTGAACTTTGTCTGATCAGTTTCTGACCGTTAGATCACACTTCTTTGAGATGGCAAGATCTTGGCCATACACCTCTCAAAGATGATGTCATCCTTAGTCATCAAGGTGATGTCACACACTTGCTTAAGAAGGTTTCTACCGATAAAGTACTTGTTCGGTGTCCGAATTGCGTAATTTTGGAAAATCTCAAAATTCCGGAGGCAATACCCTGAAGGTCTTTTCTTCCTCTTTCAAGATACTTGGGTTATCTAAATTTTTTATCTCATTAAGGATATTCCGTTGCCTGCCGAACATTTTCGGACAACCGCTGTCGGTTACGGAAATAACGTCGGACAACGTCATCTTCTAGATAAAAATTCACTGATTAATAATATGCTCTGGTTTTTACCAACTTATCCCTGGATCTCAGTCTATGAATTATTTTCCATCGGTTCTCATTTCTACTATCTGCTTTAATTCTGCAAAATATCTTCTTAGTCTGATCTCCTAATTGCTCTGTCGGTTACAGAAATGACTACGGAGACAGCCTACTTCGAGATAAAAATCCACTTGTTTATAATATACTCTGACTCTAGAAACTTAGTTCATGGTTTTCTAGATAGAATTTCATTTCTATCCGTGGTCATTTATCCTGTGTGCTTTTCCCAATTATAATATTATTTAATTACAAAATATCTTAGATATTTTTCCTTAATTCTCATTTCATTTTTTCTTTATTTTTCTTGCCAAAATTTCGGCCCTCTCTAATAAATGATTAGATTAATTTTATTTTTCATATTTCCTAAATTTTATAACCTTATAAAATTCCCAAAAATTACCAAATTAACCCCTTTCTAATTTTTGATAATTTTCTTAATTAAAATTTATCATTTCCTCACAACTATTTTATTGATATTAATAATTCATGCTCTATGTAAAATATTAAAAATCATGGGGTCAATTTTAGTTCTAGAATACTTTTTAATTTTTCTTCTTTTTATTTTTAAAGGAAATAATTTATTAAATTGTCTAAATTAAGAACAATATTCTTCCTAATTTTTAATAATTATTCTCATGCCTTCTAGAATTTTTCATAATTCTCTTTAGGATGTTTTATGGCCTTAAAATGCATTTTTCACATTTTTAACAATAAATTCCATCTAATTTTCTTAGTGTTTTCCTTTGATAATAGACTAATTATACAACATTTTGAGACCATAATCTTCATAATTGGATAGTATTATTATTATGACATTCAAAATAATAATTATCCGGGTATTACAAACTTTATTATCATATCCCAATCTCAGCGAGCTTTGGTTTTCAGTTTACACCGTACTCACATTTGGACGAGTGTTTTATTTGAAGTCTGGATAAAACGTTTATAATGATATTGCAATTTCCCTATATCTAGCTATCTAGCTACTTATTTTAAATAACGTGTGATCTAGTCGAGCAAGTATAAACACACTACCATAGCATCAAATGCATTACCACAATATTGTTCTCACTTAATTAGGCACTGCAACAAGGGACACGTTAGCAAATTTAATAATACACCAAGAAATATAAATCATCGGTCAGAAATATGTTCCAGCAATAATGAAAGAATATTAATTCAAAGGGTTGATTTTTTTTTTTTAATGACAAGAATGAAAGTGGCTGAAGGTATGGGGAAAATTAGGTAAATAAGAAACTGATAGATTGCCTCAGTTAAGTTGCAAAATATCAATATAGGTACTTTCAACGGAATCAACGAAAGAAAACTATTCAAAAAGGAAGAGCTTGAATTGCAAACACTTATGTATAATTTTCTGTCTTTGTGTAACTAAATCAATGCTTTACAAAGGAATAGAATATTATCAAAAAGAACTTACAAATTGATGGATCAGCCGACGCACCCATATTTTTTGGGTTAAACTGTTTAGTCCCGCACAGTTTTAAGTTGCTTGAGCAATATATATTGAAAAAGCTCTAAAAATATTTTTTCATAAAGTTTTTGGCAGAAAAATGATAATATAAATATATTATTAAAAAGTATAACTATGTAAGACCCTGAATTCTTACAAGAATTGTCTTTATAATTCTATATGATTTTGGTCAATCAGATGCTATAAAACAATGTGTATAAAGGAGCTTTTTATCTGAAAACCTCTTCCATCTAGTAGAAAAATTGACAAAATGATAAAGCTGGAAAATTTTGTTACTTACCACTTTCAAAACTCGAATCTCATGCCTAAAACCCTGAATTCTTACCCATAAACAATGATATTATGAATGAGAGATTTGAAATATTTCATAAGTGAGGTATATGATGGTGAAATCAAAATACCTTATAGACACCATAATCATCCTATTCTCTTGAGCTTTATCGTCTTCTTGATCAAAAGTTCCATAGACAACATCTATAAATTGCTAGTAAACCTTATACTTTGAATAAACATTGACGGCCGCTTTTGAAAGATAATGTGGTAAAGAGAGCTAGGGTTTGAAAGTCGTGATTTATATTATTGTGATTATTTTAATCTGTGTATACGTGTTTCATGAGTGTTGATTCAATCCACTAAAGAGTCTTACATGTCATATTTAAATATTAACTGATGTCATATTTAAATATTAACTGTTTCTTTGTTGATCCAATGATAGAGATGAGATGAGGAGAAACAAAATGAGATAGAAGATGATGAGATAATCCAAATCCACTTGGCTTCTATAATACCCTAATTTTCATAATATATGTAATATTGTATTTTGGTAAATTAATTAGCAAAATACAATGGTGAATATATGGTCTCAAAGAATTATAATCTATTGATTATATTCTTATCCAAATTTCACTTTGGAATTAATTAACCAAGGGTTAAGTATGAGATATTATTTAGGGGCTATAAATTAGCCTAAAGATAAAAGGTAAATGACAACAAAATTAAATAGGTATTTAAGGAAATTAAATGCATAAATAAATAAAGGAAATTTATGTTAAAATTGCATAAGCCTATTTAAAGAAAAATGCCTAATCAAATGTGAATTTACTTGTGTAAGTATTTTCAATTTGGTTAAAGGTAATTAAAGGCATTAATTTAAAACTAATTGCAAGATGATTTGAGATAATTAAATCATTAAAAAGGAGCTGTTATATATATTCAAAGATATCAAGGGATTAATTGATGAAATTAAAAGCTAATGATCCTTTAAGGGTCGGGCTCGAAAAATGGACAAGTTATTTAAAATAAGCCCTGGAGGGCTGACCTTGACGAGCCTCGGGCTTGAACGGGCTAGCCCCGGAGGGCCTCGGGGCCAGCTCTATAGACTCTTTTCACTGTAGCTTTTTTCTTTTTTTCCTTTTTAAATTTATTAATTTATATATATTTTGTATTTGTTATAGAGTTATTTATCCATTTAACTACAAATACATAATAACTATACTCTAATTTTATGATTTAATTTATTATTTGTTGTAAATAAAGATTATGGATGTGTTCATGATACGAGAGAAGAATTTCAGGATATTTTTACTTATGAGCTAGAGGCTACTACTCAAAGTGAAGAATAATCAAATTTCGTTAAAATCGATGATAGTGATGAAGATGACGACAATAATAGTCATCATACTAATGTCACTTAGTGATATGTTTTTTATGTTTTATGTGAGTTATTTGTGAACATAGTTTTCTTTTGATTATGAATTAATAATTGTGCTTATTTATTGAATGATTGGTATTGTAATTTACTAATTATATTTTTTATAAAAAAAAGTGGAGGAAAAATAGTTAAAATTTAGAATAGTAATTTCTTGGCCCTGGTGCTCTCGGGCCCTGGAGGGTCGGCCCTATTAAGCCCTGGCCCTTCACGAGCCCGCCTTGGAGGGTCAAATCGGCCTTGATTCCCAGCTCTAATTAAAACTGATATGTACAGCCGGTCTAAAAAGTTACTTTTTAAGACCAGTTGTTTTATTGTTCGGTCTTAAACAATATCAATTTATAAAATAAAAAAAAATTCTCACTTTTTAGACCCAATTATTTCATATATAGTCTAAAAAAAGTGTTACACCCCTACTGGTCTCGCCCTCTCGAGTGGCGGATAGAGGGTTTTCCTTTTATTAATTACCTTACCTTGATTAATTATCATTTATTAACACGTATCAGAGTTATTCATAGCAGAGCATATGATTAGTTTGGATGACTACTAGACATTGACAAAAGTATAAATAGTGCATAAAATAAATTGCCCGAAGGGTTAAAATACAGTCATCCAAAATATAAATATGGCTGATAACTAAAGATATACAGTGATCCAACATAATATAATGTACAAAATGAGATAAGGCATCCCTTATTTCTTCCACCTCCAACTCTATGCCCTTACCTCCTCTCCTAATTTGCTTAGCCAAAAATGACATGTATCTTTCAATCAGTCTGAGATCCAAAGTTGAATCCCAGAGTAACTGTCAAAATCATATACAAAGTGCATGCAATGCATGTATTCAACCATAAAAAAGAAAAACAACTATATTGGTAACACATACCACAACATTCAGTATCATATGTAGTAACATATTAGAGCATATCACACAATGCAAATGTTCACTGCGAGAGGATCCAATCCCCATAACACTTGATAGGCTACCGAAGTAACCTCGGTTCCACAATCATGGAAAACATACAAGTGCCACACAAGGTATATAAGTAAACAGTTACTACTACCTAATAGCTGAGCGATAAAATATAAAATTTCCCGGGCTGGAATTATACGAGATATGTACCTGCCTCAATACAAAGTAAGTACAATCCACTTTATTCACTCGTACAAATACTCCTCTTTAATTTTATAAAATTCGTCTATATTCCTGAAATTCCAGAAATAATGTATTGACTTCAAAAAATCATAACTAATTCTAGAAACATTCAATTAACTTGATTCTAGTGGCCATTTAACCCTTAACATGTCTAGTTTTTAATAAAAATATTCCTATAGGCCAAAAAAATACATAGGATTTTTTTGTGTGTAAAAATAGCACCCTCGGGTCAGAATTAAAATCCAAATTTCTGGGTTAATTTCAAAAATTCGTATATGCCAGTAGACATCTAGTTTTTGGGTTATATACCAATTTAAAGCATGGGATGTCTAATTTGTATCTTTAAAATTTCATAGCTATCTAAATTCATTTACTATTTTAAAATAATTTCCTAAATGCGCCAGCCCAGAAAATTCTATGATTGGCAGTTGTTCCAATTTCTTGTTAACTTATATTTTGAATTCCAAAATTATTTTCCTTACTTGTCCCACACAAAATTTCGTCCTTAACACTTTGGGACCATCAAAAACATAAAAAAACACAATATATCTTCAGGTATATAGCTCTGCACGAAAATCTCACCACAATCGTATTTGTTATCTTAGCTTTGTATTCTTTCGTTTATTGGTTTAATCTTTCTTTTGACATTATAATCTTGACTTTAATCTCTTGATAACCCTTTTTAAATGTTTAGACATAGCCTTTCCTTATGAGAAACATTATTTCTTTACTCAGCAATTTTATAAAAGTTATGCAAAATCCCAAAACATAAGCCATAACAAGCTATGTCAGTGACTTATTCTTCTTGTGTCTTGGTTGCACTTGGATTTCCTTTTCTTTGGTTCTTTGGTGGCGTCTACCTTGAGGATGTAGACACCATGGAAGATTTTTTCATAGTATATATCTAGGAGTTATAAAGCAAGTTAAGGAGAATGGAAGGCAAATTCTTAAGCTTGGAACCTACTTACCTTAGTATTCCAAGCTAAGTTGTGCTTCTTCTTCTTCTTCCACTTTTGGCGAATCAGTTTTTCTTTACTCTCTCCTCTCATCTTGCATGTTTTTGGCTGTCCAAAATAAGGGCAAATGGACTCTTTAATATACATCATTTACCATGCAAAATATCCCCCACAACTTCATTTTGATTGGCTTCTTATTTGACTTCCATATTGGCTTCTCTTATAAGTTTCTTCCTTTATATTTTTCTCTATCTTTCTTGCTTCCTTATCTTGACCGAACATACTCCCTCTTTAGTCATCAAATTGGTTTTTCTCATGTGCTCAAATGCTTCTACTCTTGGGTTTATTCTTGGTGCTTTTCTATTGGTCTCAAACTCAAGCCTTTTCGACTTTTAATTTGTTTCCTTCCATTTATTATTTGCTTTTGGGTTCGCTCTTGGGGTCTTCATTTTGGACGAAGGTGCAGCTGAAAAAAGAAGAAATATTTGTCTCCCAATTGCCCCAAAAGTCATCTCTCATAATTCCTTTTTGGTTCCCTCTTTAATTCATAGCTTGCCACTTGTTCTTCTAGGAATTTCTACTTGACTTTGGTTTGTAGCATGTGATTTTTGTGTCATCATCTATGCTGTCTTGCTGCGGACTCTAGGCTTATTTGTGGGGCTAAATTGATTCTCCAAATATCTCACCCATGCCAAAAGTCTCTTCTTCAAATATTACTTTAATTCTTTTATTTTGTTTTATTTTGTTTTTTGTTTTTGTTTTTTTACTTCTAAGCCATTTGGTCTTGCATTTTGGCCTAGAGATTGGGGAAGATACATTTTGGCATCTTCCTCCCTTCCCTTATACGTGAGTTAGGAAACTTGTGGAGGAAAAAATTTGTCTTATAATGCCAATTTTGACTTCTTGCTTAACAAGTTGGATTACATCATCTTAATGATATCACTTTAGTTAATTATTTTCCTTGTATTGATTGTTTGGCTTCTAAATTATTCTTTTTGTGTAAGACTTATTTTTTGTTCTCTTATCTTTCCTTTAACCAAAATAATAGAGTGGAGAAGGATATAGACGTTACTTTCTTCAAATTCCCATTCTTGTCTTAATCAAAAATTAAGACACTAAATAGTGACCTTGCTAATTAATTAAATTGAGGAATTCCATAAGAGAAAATAATAAATTTAGAATCATGAACTTCTCCATAAGCCATTAATTTATGCCTTATATATATGGTACATGAAAGTAAGTAGGATGTTACACAAAGTGGGCAATTTTCTTAAAAAAACATACATTTTATTTTAATTTGTTTCACTGAAGCCATGTTGGATTATTATCTACAAAAGTTATTTTATGCAATATAAAATCAACTGCTAGCTCTAAGATATATATATATATATATATATATATATATATATATATATATATATATATATATATATATAACACGTGAATCTTATACCAATATTATTAATTGAATCTTAATTCCGGTATTTCTTTTAAGGTTTACTTTTTTGCTTTTAGTTTCTCCACCTCCAAAGGAATTCGATTTTTTTTTTTTTTGGTGTGTGTCGGAAATAGTAAATGCAATTTTAAGCAAGTCATTTGCATGTTTTTGATGTGTTATGCCTATTATAAGCATCCCTGAAATGGAATGCAGCTACCAATGGATTGGGTGTTAGGTGACCATATTCATATTTCGAAAAGCGAAGGTTTCAGACACCCCGTAAATTGCATCGATGAAAAATGGTGGACTACAAAACATATTGGTTTCATTTAAGGAGATCCTAGACCCATGAAATAAGTCTAGCTAAAACAGCTAGGACTTTATTAATGAGTACTCAAGACAACCCATTTTCATGGTTCAAATTTTCAAACAAACGACAAAATGAACAACGTCAAAAGGCCAGCACAGCAAATCCTTCTCGATGAAACCAAATTTATTTGAAGAATGCTAACAGTTTAGGTCAACTTGTGAATGGTTTTCATGTCAGCGACCTCTTTAAGATCGCCTAGTTCCACATGGTCCCACCACTTGAATAGGAAATTGTCCACGACTAGTCTGAACCAAGGAGACAGTTTCAATCCTTCCTCACCAGCATCAGCTTTCTTCAACAGCTCCTTCAACTGATCCCGATTTACGTATTTAATATCAGCCACTTCATCTGGATTAGGATGGACACCGACATCACCAACTATGAATAGCAGATAATCGACTGCAAAGAGGGGAAGAAATTTCTGTTAATAAAAACATTTGAAGAAAGATTATTTGCACTTAAGTAAAAAATAACTAATCTGGATCAAGGCTTTGTGACCATGATGCCTCTCCCTAGGGTCACCCTTTTTGTAGTCTAGCTGTTTCACCACTAGACCAAGTACCCTTGGAAACCATTTGAAGAAAGATTACTTGCACTAAGAGTAGAAAATAACTAAGTGGCCTCACTTTCATGCTCCCCCCATTTGCCATCAGATGGTGCCTTGTGTAACATCCCATTTGAAAACAGTGGATTTTCTTTTTTAAAACCAGTGATCAGAGTCAAGCATTCTAACAAGTGAGTAACTAAACCTTAAGGATATATAACCATATTGTAATTGTTCTAGTACAGTCATCTGATACTCAAAAGAAAACAATTACATAAACTAGAAACATAAAAACTTCGTCTTACATCCTACATCGTCTGCCTGCCCCTATCTCCACTCCTTGGTTCGCCCAAACTTGAAGCTACAGCTGAGATCCAATTTCAGTTTGGATCTCAGGTAACGGTTAACCTTATACTCAAATAAAACAGTATATAGACAACAGCAACTATAAACACATAACAGCAGTAAATCACTATATAAGCACACAACAGATGCATGATTACAATATTGACAGAACATAAGCACGAAGTAGTATGTAAAGTCCCACAACATGTCTGCACATAACCAATGTCACGACGGCCCATCGTGTCCTCAGTGCTAGGAAAACCTAACGGCGTTATCAAGACTATAACCCGTATAAAGCTGTATGTACAACTGACAACCTTAAACAGAGCTTCAGTATATAAACATGTCTATCACATATATGTATATGATCAGCATAAGTGTTAAGGTTACAATACGCGTCCGTACCTTCGTTGATGATATATGGCACTTTTGCCTACTTATGGTACGTTTGATAGCGGTATGATGGCGGTACGACAGCGGTGACAATGGAAACAGCGGTTCGTGATTTCGGATATCCTATAAGGATAATATCACCGATATGAATATTTAAGATCATAATAGGCATTTTAGGTACAAATTACCATTTTGCCCCTAGTTTGATTACTTGGTGGGATTTTGCGAGAGCTTCACTATTTTGACTTTAAACTCTCAAAATTTTGCTATAACCTTTCCTCTAACATATTCCTAAGATAATATCATATTTATTCCTAAAATATAATATCTAAGCTAACTTGAAAAATTAAAGACTACTCTAGCAATTCTACTGTAACTACCGAAAAAACTATTTAAACTAAAGACTAAGGATTGAAAAACTTACTCAGAGCTTTGCTATGAATTTCTCCGAACTCCTCCTTCTTCCTTTTCTCCCAAATTTTTGAAATTCTCAAGAGAACTTGGTGTGAAGATTATGAAAAGAGTTGAGGGCTATTTATAGAAAAACCCAATGACATTTTCGTAATTTCATTGAACTTTGTCTGATTGAATTCTGACCGTTGGATCGCATTTAGTTGAGGTGGTTTGATCTTGGCCATTCATGATTTGGCCGACCTCCCCCCCTACAAGAAGACAAAATTGATGACCTCATCATACTTGTGTCATCTTGCTTTATCAGATGAAATTCCTGGTTCGGTGTCCTGATCGTGAAATTTTGTAAAATCTTAAAATTTTGGGAACAACACGTTGAAGGTCTTTTCTTCCTCTTCGAGAATACTGGGTTTTCCTAACCTTATACTCTTATTAAGGACATTCTGTTACCTGCCGAAAATCCTTGGTAGTCATTACCGGTTACAGAAATGACTTCGGAAATAGCCTACTCTGAGATAAAAATTCACTTGTTCATAATATACTCTGACTCTAGAAACCTAGTTCACGGTTTTCTAGGTAGGATTTTATTTCTATCCGTGGTCATTTATCCTGTTCACTTTTTATTAATATAATATTATTTAATTACCACATGTCTTAATCTTATAATATTATTATTTTACAAATATCTAATTTTATCCTTATCCCCCCCTAATTTTCGGCCCACACACACACACACACACACACACACACACACACACACACACACACACACATATATATATATATATATATATAATATTTTTTTTTCATTTACCCTAATACTCTATTTATCTTGCATTTATTTTTCCCAAAATTTTCCTATTGGTCCATAAGTAATTACATGGATTTAGGCTTCTATAATTTCTTGAAAAATCCTAAGCCATTGAATCCTTACTTTCTAAGATTACATCTTAACCCTTATTAATTATTTAATTGGGCCAAAAATTTCGGCCCTTAATAATAATTATTTATATTTATTTTATTTTTCATGTTTCCTAAATTTCTCTAATCTTATAAAATTCCTGAAAATTACTTAATTAATATTTTAATAATTTCTAATAATTTTCTTAACTAAAACTAATCATTTTCTCACAACAATTTTATTGACATTAATAATTCAAAATCCATGCAAATTATCAAAAATCATAGAGTCAATTTTAGTCTTAGAATACTTTTTAATTTTCCTTCTTTTTATTTTCATAGGAAATGATTTATTAAATTGTCTAAATTAAGGATAATATGCTTTCTAAATTTTTAATAGTTAACCATGCCTTCTAGAATTTTTCATAATTTTTCTTAGGATATTTTATAGCCCTAAGATGCATTTTTCACCTTTTTGACAATAAATTTCCTCTAATTTTCTTAATGTTTCCCTTTGAACTTAGACAAATCATATAACATGTTAAGGCCAAAGTCTTCGTAAATAGGCATTTTTATTATTGTAACATAATATTCCAGATAATAATTATCCGGGTATTACACCTTGTAAAGGATGCGATGTAATACTCTAAAATTTGACGTAGGGTAAATATCATAAATTTGTAGAATATACCTATTGAAAATAGGTGAATATGAGGTCTCAAACACCTTGTATTGAATTCATCTTGTTATTGGGACAATTTCTCCTAAGATTGAATAATGCGCGAAAAGGCCCCTAACACATTAGATAATTTGCAAATAGGTCCCTAAAATATTTATGGGTTATAAAATACCCTGAGAAAATTATGATAAAATCCTAAGAGGAAACTAAATATTTATTAAAAATTAGAGAGTATGTTGTCTCTAATTTAGGTAATTTATGAGATTATTTTCCTTGGGAAATAATGAGGCAAAATTAAATATCATTTTGGGGAACATAAATTGCCCCATGGTTTTTAATATTTTGCATAATGCATAAATTATCAATTTCAGTAAAATAGTTGTGAGATAATAATTATTACTAATTAAGAAAATTGTCAACAATTAGTAAGTGATTAATTAGATAATTAATGGCAAATTGTTTAGACATAAGATAAAGAGAAAAAGGTGGAAATTACTTAAAATAAATATACATATATAAATAAAAACGAAAATTAGAAGAAAAATAAAGAAAAATGAAATGAAAATTAAGAAATTAATATCTAGATATTTGCATTAAAATAACATTATAAGTTAAGACATGTGGTAATTAAGTAATATTATAATAGTAAAAATGTGAACAGGATAAATGACTACGGATAGAAATAAAATCCTACCTAGAAAACTGTGAACTAGGTTTCTTGAGTCAGAGTATATTAGGAACAAGTGAATTTCTATCTCGGAGTGGACTGTCTCCGAAGTCATTTCTGTAACCAATGAAGTGATTTGGAGATCCGGCCAGGAAGATATTTTGTGGGATTAAAGCAGATAGTAGAAATGAGAACCGATAGAAAATAATCCTGTTGTGGGAATCTGGGGATAATGGGGAAAAACCAGAGTATAATGTTAATCAGTGGATTTTTGTCTCGGAGTTAGTACCAGACAACGTTATTTCTGTAGCCGGGCACGAATACCGAGGATTTTCAACTGATAACAGAATGTCCTCAGTAGGATCAGAAACTGAGTTAAATTAGATAACTTGAAAGAGGAAGAAAAGACCTTCGGAGTGTTGTTCCCGAAATTTTAAGATTTTACGAAATTTCGCGATCAGGATACCGAACCAGGAATTTTACCTGATAAAGCAAGATGACATAAGGCTTGATGATGCAGCAGGGATGACATCATCCTTGAGAGGTGTAAGGCCAAGATCTTGCCACCTCCAAGAAGTGCGATCTAACGGCCAGAAACTGATCAGACAAAGTTTAATGAAATTACGGAAATGCCATTGCCTTTTTCTATAAATAGCCTTCACCTTCTCTTCATTCTTCACAAATCCTAGAGCTTTCTAGAGAGAGATTTTAGAGAGAAGGAGGAGTCTGTGGAAATAGCAAAGTGCCGGGTAAGTTCTTCGGTCCCTAGTCTTTAGTTTTAGTGTTTCTTTCGGTAGTTGTTCTAGAAATGCTAGGTTGATCTTTAATCTTCCAGGTATGTTTAGAAATCATGTTCTAGGGGTAATTAAGGTATTAATTTCGAAAATCATTATGGAGTTGGAGATATGTTGAAATTCTGGAAGATTAGGGTCAAGGTAGCAAAGTGCTAGCGAAATTCCGCCGATTAGGGGATCAGGGGCAAAATGGTAATTTGTACCTAAAATGCCTGTTATGATATCAAATATTGATAAATGTGATATTATCATTATAGGATATCAGTAATCTTGTTCCGCTGTCATTTCGTTGTTGTTCCGCTGTTTTCCGTCAAAAGTACAGTATATCGTCAACATATTAAACGCTCGTCAACGAAGGTACGTTCGCGTACTGTAACACTAACTTTGATATTTACAGTATGTGTATATGTGCTATGTGTGTTGTGTGCATGTTGTGATGTGCTGTTTGAGTACATGTTGTTATTAAAGGATAGCTGTACATCTGCATACACTGGGAGTGATATATCTGTTTTCACTGGGAGTGATACTTTTCGCTGGGAGCGGTACATTTGCATTCACTGGGAGTGACATGTTTGGAAGTGAACCAATTGCTGTAATTTTATACCATATATGTAAATATGAGGTTAATCGTTACCTGGGGTCTGTATGCATGGGACCTCAGCTCTTAACATAGCCTCAAGGTCAGGAGAACCAGTGACTAAGGAGAGGGGAAAGCAGCATGCTTAGAGACCCGGTGGAAGACTTCCCGCTGTTGTTCTGACAGAAGCAATCATTTTGTTGTTGTACAATCCTTTTGAGATACTCGGTTTTCTTACCGCTATTGTACCCAGCTTTTGAAATCAAAGTATCAGTTACTCTTCCGCTCAAATAATCTACTCTGATGATTTTAAATGATTTTTGATGAAAAAATAATATTCCGCTTTTGAAAAATCGGGATGTTACATGCGACCCAATGGTATGAACTGATCAACTGGCACATCTTCAGCAGCAATACCAAGTTCGTCCAAAAGTTTCCTCTGAGCTGCATTTCTTACTCCTGGCACATATAAGAACGCAGAAGCGTTTAAGAAAAGCATTAATGACAACTGGTTGGTAGAAGGGATTTGGAGGAGAAATATTTTTGAGTTGAATTTAAAAACTATGGATAAGTGGGGTTATAAAATATGTAAGAAAAAAATGAAACATTAATTTAAACCTTTTAACCCCACTGCTGTAAATTTTTTTTTTTTGGTTCAAATCTAACTCCAAAAAATCCCCCCCCCCCTCATACCAAACATACCTCCATAATCTTTTTTTATTATAAAAGGTACATCAACACACACACACACCAAGGGGGTGGTTTTCAACAAGCTCTGATTCACGGTACAGTGGATGGCTGCAGCAGGTGTTTGTCCACACAAGAGGAAATGTCACCTTTGTTGCAGATCGTTGCTTCATTAAGAACATGCCAGAATCTTAGTCAACACTCGCAAGCGAAGCCTAAGACTAGTGTATGTACATGACCAAGTAGAAGAATATAAAAGAGATGCCATGGCTTATTGTCATAACCCAAATTTTGAGCCCGAAAGTTTAAAATTAAATAGGCCTATTTGGGCAAGAGCCCCGAAAGATATAACATTCAGCCTTCTCGAATCAAGGCTAAACGGATAATTGAGGGCTAGCCAAAGGCCAAATAAAATATACTTGTCAAATTAACATTGTATAACTACCGTCCCAGGTTTGGACAAAAGTGTAATTTATGAAAATCACCGGTATGTAAAGGTAATATTGGAAATTAAATAAAAAATTTCAGGAAAAATGCTTGAGGCAGAGGAAGGTAGAAAATAATTGGCCGAACTATATTTTGAGGCTTAATTGATATATAAATGTAGAAATTATCTCAAAAAAGAATTTTAAAGAATTATAAGAATTTTTGTTAAATAAATAATAATTAGTCAAATTGAATTATGAAAAATAGCAGCACGTCTCAGATAGTTCAGAAAAAATTATTTTAAGATTAATGTGAATTTATTAAAATTATTTCATGCCCTAAAAATGGAAATATTATCTTAAAGAATATTTGATAGACATTTTATTCATGAATAAGACAATTTCCTTAAAATTGACATGTATAAAGGAGACTTATAGATTAAATGGATGAGTACAGCATGAGTTACGATATTTCAAAGTTTTGGGATAGAATTAGTAAATTAATAAACCGTATTGCTTGGCAAGGTTTGAGGCCAGAATTATATTTTTTTTCGCCTGTAAAGTACTTGAAGATCTTTCAAAAGAATTTAAGAGCACCCCATACAATATTCCTAGATTTAGTTATGATGTTTATAAATTGGACTACAAAATTGGAAGTACGAAATGAATAGTGAAACATGGATAAAAATGTTAATTTTTAATTTGCGGACTTCAATTCATGATTTTCTTGAACCATAGCGCTACCCGACATGCACTTAATGCATCTAAATTAAGGATGTGACACTTATACTTTCTCTATCCCTATGTATAATGCACTTCACTATATTGCAGTGTCCAACAAAATAGTTAACATTAGTTCAGGTAATAAACATGTAGGAATTTTTTTTCCTTCAAAAATTTCCTTATTTATAAATGAGTAAGTGATGGGTGAGTAATAATGAGAAAAACGATGATCGATATTGTTTTGTTGGCTGAATCAAGGGAGGAGAGATTAATTCTAAACTTGGGTTATGGAGAAGGACTTTGAGGTCAAAGTGTTTTAGTCTAAGTATGAGCAAAACAGAATATATCATTGTAAGTTTGATAAGAAACCAGAGAGAGAATGATGTGGTGGGGGTTAAATTGAGAAAACAAGTCATTCGGCAAGTGGCAAAGTTTAGATATTTTGGATCAATTATATAACAAGATGGAGAAATTAATAAAGATGTAAATTATAGAATTTAGGTTGGGTGGTATAAATAGAAAAAAGCTACTAGGGTCATTTGTGATCAAGAAGTTCTTAATAAGATAAAAAAAATGTTTATCGCACTGCTATAAAACTAGCAATACCATGCGATTAGTAAATGTTAGGCTTTAAAAAGAAAACATGAACATAAAGTGGGAGTAATCGATAAAAGAATACTGAGATGGATGTGTGGTCATATGAAAAAAGATAAGATTCATAATGATCGAATATGTGAACCAGTTGGAGTGGCACCTATTAAAGAGAAAATGGTAGAAAATTGTCTAAGGTGGTTTGGACGTGTCCAAAGACGACCATTGGGTGAAGAAGGTTGGTCAAGTAGTATGGATCCTACTAAAATGAGGTAATGAAAGACTGAAAACAACCCTCAATGAGGTTATATAACGGAATCTATTGGTTAATAATCTGTTTAAATATTTGGTTTTCGATAAAGAATAATGGCATCATACGATCCATTTAGTTGACCTCACCTAAAAGGATAAGACTTTGTTGTTGTTGTTGTTATAATTATATGATTCAAAATAATTTATATAATAAATTAATTATACATTTATTATATTTTTTAGAAAATATTTTAATAATTCAGATTATATAATTATCAATAATAAATAAAAATTAGTATTAAGAATAAATAATATAAATATATCTTTCGTTAAAACCTTATGAAGAATGTTAACAAAATTCATAAAAACTAATTTTAAAATAAAAATATCATAATAATTTATTAGTTATAGAGTATTAATAATTATAGAAAAATATATAATAATATTATAAATAATTATATTTTATTTTATATTTATAGAAGAATATTTTTAGATTTTATTGAATAAATAATAAAAAGAACCTAATTAAAAATCATGTAAAACTATAAGGACCTCGTAAAAAGGAAAAGATTAAAAAAAAAAAAAACCCTACAAATATCTGACCAAAACGAAATGAAAGTATAAAGACCTAATAAAAAGTGAAAAACCTAAAGGGACCTAATTGAAAATTGGTTGAAATTATAAAGATTGGCAGATTAATTATCCATATATAACAAAACCTATTCAAAGAGGTATTATTTAAATTTCACCATGTTGCTTGAACTTTAATTCATAGTATCACGTGTGTTGCTAGAACAAGATATACCTTGCCTGCATGCCATTGAAGAGGAATGCATACCTGAAGAAGCAGCTCATACTTTGAGTTGAACAGAAATACACTGAAAGCTCTATGTAGCAAATTTTCAGATTCAATCTTCTCCATCGAGTGACCTAGAAAATAGAAGTTCAAACAAATGAATTAACAAAGCCAGAAGTAATTATAAGAGTAGAAGGGAGTTAATTTATAACTATGTTTCAATTTACCATACTCATTTTACAGCATCAGGATGTAAAATCAAGGGGAAAGGGGGGATGATAGCATAGATTTTGCGAAGAAAATTGAGTGTTTGCTAAATACATAGCTCTAAAACAACTATCAAGAGTATGATATTAACCATTTAAAATATCTTTTCCATGTACACCATTCAAAATGTCTATTTGCAGCCAATCCTACATCATCGGAGCGCAGGAGTTTGCTCTTGCATTAAAATTATAGAATTATCTGCATAGAAAAGGGCAGCCCAGTATACAAGGTTTGGTTTCCTATCAGTTAGTGTCTGGGAGTCAAATGTACCCAACATTATCACCGCAAGCAGATAGGCTATTTACAGATCTACATAAAATAATTTAACATATTTCTTATACATGATTATTTAGGAGCAACTTTTCTTACTGCTTCTATACCGAATGATCTGGAGACGAAAAATATAACTCAGTTTTCAGATTAGCAACCACAACGTGACCAAACTCAATGCTATGGATTTCTGAGTATTCTTATTTGCCAGTTTGAGATAATCTCGATAACGTACACTAATGAGTATTTATACTTATAAATGTGACGATTATCACGATTTCAGAATATGAGAGTTCATATAACACAATATAGGGCCAGAAACGTCACCTCTGTCTCTCTCTCTTTCTCTGTGTGTGTAATATGAGGGGATTGATCTTATTTTAGTCTTTTCGACAAACAAAGCTTTGAAAATATCAGAATGTACATGAGATTCAGACATCGAAATTTCCCTTACAATTGTATTTGGAATCGTGACCGACAACACGATCATTCTCATCCACCAAAATGCATCTGTAAAAAGTTTAGAAACCACTCCGCCGTCAATTGTCAGGAACATAAGTACATGTAAAAGTCAAGATACATGCAAGTAAAGGGAGGAGAGTAGCTATAGCAATCCTCCTAGAAACCACTATGGAACAACCAAAAGTAAACAAGTGGGACGGGAAACAAGTTGATTATGGCAGTAATTTTATTTTTTTTTACTTTTTATTTTTTATACAACGGAAAGCATATTGTGGCAGAAAATTTAAACAAAAAGAAAGTCAGAATATTTGAAAAAGCAGAAGGAAGCGAAGAGTTGATGAGGGAGGGTGGGGAAAGAAGAAGAAGAGAGGGCAAGTGGAACAGACTCGTCTTCAAACATGAGGCGGCGCTGGACAACGTCCATGGCGGCATCAGGTAGGTCTCCCATGGCGGTAGGAGTAGAGGAAGAAGGACGAGATCTGTGAGTACGAGATGCAGAGTTTGGTGTTCTTAAAGAACCTGGAGCTCAGTGTGAGCGACATGACTTTTCGGATTTCCATAAATTTTTTGTTTCATTCTTTTAATCAAGTAAATATGGTAACCGCATTTATTTATTCATTAATAAGTAAATACTTACATTCATTCAGGCAAAAAAAGGTTACTCACTTACTCATACATTCAATCTGAGAGCAAAAAGCGATAGCAGTGTTGTTCATTGTAACATCCCAAATTCTAAGTTCGAAAATCGTGTCGGTTGACACTTAGTTTTAGAAAAATCAACAGAGTTTGAGGTGCTACAGCTTAGAGTAATGCGGAAATGGATAGCGTGCGCTAATATTCGGACAATGAGTATCTGATATAAAATGTCCAAACATATGCTGATGCCCGACATGAGCTGATATATTAAAAATTTCCCGAAGGAATATTTATGTGATACAATTACGGAGCTTGTATAATTACAATACTTACATAGTAATTATACAATCTTCAACCAAGCCGTAGCTAGACTTGGGGTAATGGACTTAACTCAGTTAATCAAACCGTTTGGCCAGGTAGGTGTCTATCATGGGAGTCTCACCGAGTTCACGGCGACTTATTGACTGACCCACATAGACTAGCCCTGCCTTCAGCACCAAACCGTTTGAGGTAACCTCGTTAAATTATGCCGGACTAAATACTCTGAGGACGCTCTTCCGGCTTTTGTTTTGACTGGTACTTCTCCCCAGCTTCATCCATTAGTGCCTTCTCACGGCTCCATCCACCGGTACCTTCTTTATCTCGGTTCATTTCCTGAGCCTTAGACAGATCTGAGGTCTAATTGACAGATCTGAGGTCCAATACCCATTGGACCTCAGGTAACAGTTAACCTCATGTGAAAAGTATAAGCAATATATATGACAGATATTCAATACATTCAGTAAACAATACATAGCACAAAGCAAATGTATGTCAAAACTATCATACATAACACACAGCACATGCATGAATGACCATGTTTGCACATAACCAGTGCCACGACGGCCCATCGTGTTCTCAGCGCTAGAAAAACATCCAAACGGTGTTATCAAGACTATAACCTGCGTCAAGCTGAATCCACAACTACCCTGAATGTATGAAAACGACTGAATCCACAGTTTTGCTCATAACACATGAATCATACAATCATATATATAGACATACAAGACACACAAGTGTTAAAGTTACTAGTACGCGAACGTACCTTTCACCGGGTAATCGTCAAATGTTCGACCTTTGAATCCGGCCCTGGACTTCCCGGATATCCTAACATATCACCATATCACTTAGAATAATATCCTAAGAGATATTTCCACCTCTATTTACTTCTCTACCCTTGGTGGATTTGTTATTTACAATTCTGCCCTTACATTTATTAAAAAACGCAGTGCAGTATTTTTCTGGGTAGATTTTTCGGTAACTTTGGAAAATCATAACTAATCCTAGAAAAATCAAAACGAGGATCCGTAAAATTCCTCAGAACCCTTAGGACGTCTATTTTTTAGGAAAAATATTCATTTTCACCCAGAATTAGTGAGTCATTCCCAGTTTTTACGTTTCTCAACATTGCCCAGATTTTATTCTAGTAAAAATGGCTTAACTTCAAAAATTCATATCTCCTTGACCAGAGATCAAAACGTTGCATATTTTATATATTTGGAAAGCCCTACATGTCTACTTTCTCTCTTGAAAAATTTCATGATTTTATAACTTCCATTTCATACATAAAATAATGTCATGAATTTCGCTGGCTGCACAAAATTTTAACACCAAAAACCCTACAACTTTCATAACATTAATCCATTGCTTCCTAAAAATTATTCCCTACTATGTTTTTACCTCTTCAGGCATTTTTCAATGCAATGAGGCCTAAAAACAAGTATAGGAATTTATTCTCTAATTTTCTAGATTAAACTAACATTTATACTAAGAACTTATAAAAACTAAAGACTAGAAATTTAAATGCTAGAACTTACCTCTTGAAGGCTCTCCTTCTTGCTTCAAGATTCCCCCTCACTCTTCTACTTAGAAATCACCTTCTTGAAGTGTGATTTGGTGTGAAGAAAAATGAAGTATGAAGCCTCCTATTTATAGCCAACCATGAGTTAACTACCTAGCAACTTTAATTCCATTATAACCATTGGATTTAACTTAACTAGGAAGCTTAAATCTTGACCTTACACCTCTTACAAAAAAATGCCACCTCCCCCCCTTTTTCTTAGATATTTTGTCTCTCCTCTTGACTTATCTTGACTACACACACACACATTCACAATACACACATGTGCTCTTGTGATGTCATCTTGATGACATAATCAAGGCTTAAGTGTCATTGTTGACTTTTCAACACTAATTAGCAATTCCTAATTATCATGTTAATCAAGTGTTTATATGCTCCTTATTTATATGTTGCCATTAGCTAACTCAATTACATGAAGATTTAAACTTAATTACTTGAGATATTATTTCATTCTCTTTGGCCCTTATATATATTTCGAAATATATAGCCTCATTTAGAAGATTTTAATTTGCTTTTCACACTGGAAGACACATGCTCAACTTGGATAATAATCAATGAAGTATTTATCCCTTTTATATCTATTCATGTTTAGACAATCAACAATTAATTACTTATTTAATCACTTACTAATTGTTGACAATTTTCTTAATTAGGATTAATTATTTTCTCACAACTATTTTACTCACATTTTGATAATTTATGCATCATGCAAAATATTAAAAATCATGGGGCAATTTATGTTCCCCAAAATGATATTTAATTTTGCCTCATTATTTCCAAAGGAAAATAATCTCATAAATTACCTAAATTAGAGACAACATACTTTCTAATTTTTAATAAATATTTAGTTGCCTATTAGGATTTATCATAATATTTTCAGAGTATTTTATAACACATAACTTCACTGAGGGATTTTTAGCTCTTTATTCCTCCTAATTTCATGAGAAATCACCTTAGGAAATAAGACAATTATTATACTAGTTTTGAAACCACAAATTCACCTATTTTAATAGGTGTTATTTATCAAAATATAATATTTATATGTATTATGAAAATTAGGGTATTATATTCATTGTACATCCAAATTAAAAATAGTTATTATATGACTACTTTCCCTATTCTCCTCCGTATAATAATAATAATAACTAGGTATCCTCCCATGCATGGGGCGGTGTTTATTGTTCATATCATATTTAAAATATAACTTTTCTTATTTGAAGAGAATAAAATTATCTTAATTTAAGGAATTTGCCAATCATTGTTGTTATTCATTGACAGATAGTATGTTCATTTGTTGAAGACGTTGAAAATAACTGGTAAACGTGAAACATGATAACAAGTATTTGTTTGAAAAGGAAAATATCCAATATCACGAATCGTTCATTTGAAGAACAAAAACAGTTTATTAGCACGATGATCCATCAAAGTTTTTCAGTTCTCTCTCATATAAAAAATGTAAGGGTTAAGGTGCGAAAATACACATATGTTTTACCTCCAGGAGCGCCCAGCACCATATGTTTTTTTTTTGTGCAAAAATACACACGCCGTTAGGTTTTTGGAGCAAAAATACCACTTCTGTTAGTTGACCGTTAACTGACCGTTAGTTGACCGTTAACCATGGTGAAATTACTCTTTTGCCCTTAACCCTTTTCTTTTTTTAATTATTTTAAACTAAGGGCAAAAAGGTAATTTCACCATGGTTAACGGTCAGTTAACGGTCAACTAACAGAAGTGGTATTTTTGCTCCAAAAACCTAACGGCGTGTGTATTTTTGCACAAAAAAAAAACATATGGTGCTGGGCGCTCCTGGAGGTAAAACATATGTGTATTTTTGCACCTTAACCCAAAATGTAATGTCTTGATTTATGCTTTATCAGAAACCTATATATTTGAGAATATTCAATAATATCTGCTAAAGTTTAATATCCAATGGGATATTATTTACTTATTGAATATTGAGTATTCAAGAGAAATTGACAACAAACACCGGAAAACAACCTAAAACAATACCCACTTGAAAAATGTGCAACCAAATCTACAACAAAACTTAAACATGCAAACCGAGGCAACGACAACAAATCTAAAACACACAAACCGGGGCAATGACACGAAACTCATACACGCAAACCGAGACAACAACAACAGAACCCATACATGCAACCTGAGGCAACAACACTAGAACCCAAACACATAAACCGAGACAACGGCAACGAAACCCATACATGCAACCCGAGACAACAGCAACGAAACCTATACACGCAAATCGAGACAACAATAATAGTGTGACGCCTGCCCTGTGAGGCCTTTATTTTATCAGAGTTAACGCATAATGGGGTCAAGGTGATTTGGACGACTTAATTGCAGAATAAAAGTTTTGAAATTAACTTGGTTTGAAAATATACGGACTAATTTTTTGCGATTCGAGTTCATTCGATAGTTGGATGTTGATACAGTTATCCAAAATAGACAAATGATAAACGTTAAATTACAGTCTCATTACTCCTAATTTTGTCCAAAAGGTTTCAACTGCTATAACCCTTATAGCTGCTTCTTGCCTTTCGATCCCGAACCACTACCTGTATCTTTCATGTGGTTTGGAGTACAAATAAATGAACTCCAGGGTAATAATTAATCTCATATACATGTATAAAAGCATAAATGACAGAATAGCACATGTTAAAGCTTGGAAGCATTTACAATAACCGTAACCGCAGTTAACAGCCAAGGACCACAGCCCTTGTCTAGGACACGCAGCCCCATGAGACCGCAGCCTCAAATCCATAGCTAGGAAAACATATCACAAGTAAATCAATTAGCATACATGATCATCTAATTAATGCATAAACACTTACACACATGCTTACAAGATTAGAGTTACCCACCTCAACCTTGAATCCTTAACTCTTCGTCCGGTAGGTGTTGGGATCGGTCGAGGCGTCTATGAATTTCCTATAAACGTTTATCATTGTCATTAGTCACTTAATCGCGTCGCAACACAACTAACTACGTGGATTACTCTTAGGGAATTAATAGTAATTAAAACCCTAAAAATTCCCCTTATTGATAATACCCTATTTATTAATTAATAATAACTCTCATTTATTATTAATTAATAATCCTCATATATTTCCTTTACTCTTTATTGATTAATAATATTTCCTTTTCTTTCACTTCATTCGGTTATACAGTATTCGATATTCTCACTATCCTTAAAAATCCAGCAACTTAAGGTATTTTTAATTAATTTCAAACAAATCATTTTAATGCGCCATTAACTCTCACGTGTTCATAGACAAATCCCCTTTCATATAAAAATATTGTCAAATGTTAGAACTTGTCAAATAATTCCCAGCATTTACGTTTTCACTGATTGTCCTATTTGTAACATCCCAAATTCCATGTTCGAAAATCGTGTCGGTCGACACTTAGTTTTAAGAAATTCAACAAAGTTTAAGATGCTACAGCTTAGAGTACTGCGGAAGTGGATAGCGTGCGCTAAGATCCGGACAACGAGTATCTGATATAAAATGCCCAGACATGTGATGATGCCTGACATAAGCTGGATATATTAAATATCCCGAAGGAATATTCATGTGATACAATTTACAGAGATTAAATACAATTCTTTGATAAAGAAAATCTTAAACTAGACTTACGGCTTGGAACCTAACATCAGTTAATCAGACAATTTGGCCAGGTTGGTGTTCAATCTAATGGGAGTCTCACCAATTCTATGGCGACTTGTGACAACCCACCGATAAACCCTTCCTTAGTTTAAGCACCAAATGGTTTGAAGTAACTTTATTAGATGAATGCCAAAAACTAAGTCCTAATAACTTCTACCGACCTTTGTCTTCGACTGCTGCCTCTTCACGGTTCTATCCTCCAGCACCTTCTCTATCCCAGTTTCTTCCCTGTACTATTCATTAAGACTGAGGTCTAATATCCATTGGACCTCAGGTAACGGTTAACCTCATGCTTATGTAAACAGTTATGACAGGTATCACAAAAATAAATACACAATGATAACTTTCAAAATCATAACAACAAGTAACATAACACAGCCACTGCAATATGTATGTTACCCCAGTCTACACATAACTAGTGCCATGATGGCCTATGTTGTCCTTAGCGCTAGGAAAACTCAACGGTGTTATCAAGACTATAACCCGTATACAATTCAACATTCTCAGAGCAAACTTTCAAAGCAGGGTTTCAACATGTGAAAACAGTTATCATATATACGCATACCATAAGCATGAGAGTTAAGGTTACAATACGTGTCCGTACCTGGGTTTTGGTACGTTCTGCTGATCAGAAAAACGATCTCTGATATCCTATAAGGGTAATATCATCTCAATCAATTCTCAAACAATATTTCATGAGACACCTTGGCCACAATTAACAATTTTACCCTTAGTGGAATTTTTTCCCAATTATTTTCACATAATTTTCAGAAAAACGCTGGTACAGAATTTCTAGGCAGAATTTCATCTAACTTCGAAAAATCATAACTAATTCCAGAAAAATCAAAATGAGGATCCGTAAAATTTCCCGGAATCCTTAAGATCTCTATTTTGAAGGAAAAATACTGGAACTTACCAAGAACTCATGGATAATTCCCAGTTTCCACAACTCAAATCACTGCCCAGAATTTCGCCCAGAAAATGTAGCCTAACTTCTGGAATTTATATCTTTTTGCACAGAGCTTCAAATGACACAAACTTTATATATTTGAAAATCCCTAGATGTCAACTTTCACCATGAATTTTCTCAGAATTTTAGAACATCATCTTCTTCATAAAATACCAACGCTTTTACTACTGACTCCAGAAATCACTAATCGAGGAAATTTCGCCAGAGCTTCGCTATTTTGATCATAATCTTCCAGAAATTTTTGTCATACTCTTTCTTCATCATTTTTTCGAAATAAAACCATTGGAAACCATAAAAACATGAAAATAAAACTGGAATCGGAAGATTGAAGATCAAAATAACATTTTCTAGCATTTCTACTTCATAAACTAAGAACTTAATCTTAAAAACTAAAAACTCTCTTACTTCTTGAAGAACACTTGCATCCTACTTCTTGAAACTCCTCACACTCTCCCTTGCTCTCTATATTTTCGGTTATGCCTTGAGGAATTGGTAAGGAAAATGTGAAGAGGAGGGCTTCTATTTATAGGAGAAGGTGATGACAATCTTGTAGTTTTTCCCTTTGCTTTTAACCATTGATTTTTACTTGGGGAGGAGGTAAAAATCTCAGCCCTCCCCCCTCCTTGACCGTCCTCCCTCCCCCTATTTTCCTTAATTTCCTTTGCTTCGTCCCCAAGCAATTCTACTTCCTTCCCAAGTTGTCTTAATTTCTCCCAAATGCTAATTTAGTTAGGTGTAAGTGGGTGTTTTAATTCATAATCCAATTTCACTTTTGAAATTCTAATTTTATAATTAGATTTATGGTGATTTTTTAACTTCCCAAAACACTTAGATATGAATCTAAAAGTTTATGGAAATGACTTTGGGAATAGCCAAGTTGAAGCTTACTGATCTCAAATATGTACTTATTTTTAATACTTAGTTTCAAGATTTCAAGTTATGATTTAATTCCCATGGATTCTCATCTAATTTCTTCTAATTAAGCAATTACTTGCTCCCCAAGACAAACAACTTGCCCTCTAAGTTATACCAAGCTTCTCACTCACATTACCTTAATTGACTTATGTATTTGTATTTGAAGTTATTTAAAATCATTTTCCCTTCTATTTCTTCCCTATTTTCGAAATTCAAGAGGGATTTTTGACCAAGGAATATGTTTACACATCTTTTCCCCTTAACCAACAAGTCTTCTTTTTCAATTATCCCATATGTTTATAAATAATTTCTTGTTGTCCAAGCTTAAATAAAACATCCCCCTTCACCCTTTTAATTACCAATTTTATGTTTCAATGTTCTCACACATCCTAGAGGAGAAATCTCTTATTGGTCCAATTTAATTTCACAAGGGTTTAGGATTAAGGATTAATATAATTCCTTCACTCTTTAATTAGTAATTTTCGTCACTTTATTAGTTAAAGGGAGAATTAATTAATTTTTGGTTACTATTGCTAATATAGTATTTTAGGGGCTACTAGACTTAATTGCCAAAATTATAATTGATTATCAAACCAATTACCATCTTTAGAAATTCATTTGATACTTATATTGATCCCTTTTTAATACTTAATCAAGTTAAAATATTCCAATTTGTTGATTTTAGATAGTCCCAAGACTAATCCTTAAATTAACTTAATTACTAACAATTCACTTGCCCCATAATTGTTTTTAATATTCACTAATTATCTAATTTAGAGACAACATACTCTCTAATATTTAGTTGCTTCGTAGGATTTATCATAACATTCTCAAAGTATTTTGTAATCCATAACTTCACTTAGGAATTTTTAGCTCTTTTTTCTTTCTAATTTTATGAGAAATCACCTTAGAAAATAAGGTAATTATTCTACTAGTTTTGAGACCACATATTCACATATTGAAATAGGTGTTATTTATCAAAATTTAATATATACATGTATTATGAAAATTGGGGTATTACACTATTAAGTTTCCAGAATTCATAGCTTAACTTTAAAAATCAATATCTCTTTACACAAAGCCTTAAAAATTACAAATTATATATCAAATTAAAGCTATGAATGTCCTCTTTAATTCTGGAAAATATCACAATTTTCTGGGTTCTTTCACCCATTCAAAAATTTCTCATAAGTTCCTTGACCAGTTTTAGCTTCCAAAACTTAGGATCATTTTGTAAAAATCATAACTCTTTTCTCAGAGCTTAGAAAATTACAAAATATCCATCAAAAGAAAGCTATATGTCTCTATTTTCTTTCTGGAAAATTTCATGATTTTATCTTATACCAATAATTCCCAGTTTATAAAAACATCAGGTCTGTCCAGAAAACATTACAAAACAGTTCTCAGAGTTTGACCCATCTTTCAAAAATCATATCTTGAACTAAATACCTATGATTGAGGTGAACTACAGCTCATTTTAAAGTTTAGCATGTATATTAAATGTTCATAAAATTTTAGAGTCAAAGAAAGTCGTTTACCCTAATTTTTATTCACTTAAAAATTACTGTTCCAGCACCAAGTTCAGTTAAATACTCCCAACCACTACTAGAAATATTCATATTTTCAACGGACTTTTTCTATTGCTAATGATAAAAATTCCGTTGAAAATGTATTTTTCAATGGAATTTTCAACGAAATTATTCTGTTGGAATATGCTTCGTTGGTAGGCGACGGAATTTCGTTTTCCGTTGCAATTTGCAACGGAAAATTTTTCCGTTGAAATTTTCAACGGAATTTTTTCCGTTGTAAGCCACATTTTTCCGTTGATAAAAAAAGAGATAATAAAATATTTATTTAACGAATTTCGTCGATAATTGCAACAGAAAATAATTCCGTCGAAAAGTTCTTCACAATTTGCAACGGAATATATATATAATTCCGTCGAAAATTGCAATGGAAAATAATTCCGTTGAAAACTTCTTCACAATTTGCAACAGAATTTAACTAGAATTCCGTTGGAATTGCAACGGAAAATAATTCCGTTGAAAACTTCTTCACAATTTGCAACGGAATACACATATAATTCCGTCGAAAATTTCAACAGAAATATTTTCCGTTGGAAAATTGTTTATCAGTTTGCAATGGAATGCAAGTATAATTCCGTTGCAAATAATTATATTAATTTTTAAAAAATAATTATTTCATATGAATAAACATGAGTGTACCTGATAAATATGATAAGTGGATATAAATAATATACATTCAAATATGAATCCTTATTTACATACATCAGAAAGCTCGGGGATTAATTACAAAAATATTTATAACTAAGTAGATTATTCTCTAACAGAGACGCCAATCTAAACTAGACAAAAATAGACTTTATTGGGCACACTCAAATTAACATTGTTAAGGTAAATTCCAATGGATTTCATCCAAAAGATAATACAATGAGATCAAGGGCTATTAATACAATTACTTAAAAAGAATTCCAAAAGCCAAACTACTAGCTGAGGGTAATTTACCCAAAATAATATCTCTAACATATAACAATTAAAATAGCGTAGAGAAAGAAAAATAACAATGGTTATAAACAATAACATGCTTTGAAGAGACAATTACAGACTTAGTAAATCAATTGCTGTGATGACAGCCTTTCTTGATCTAGGGTGACGCACATTAAGAAGCCGTGAAAGCATGTTGGTCCCCTACAAGAAAAAACAGGTGCAAGAAAGAAGTAATGTGTTGCAAATCAACTTTACTTAACAGTAAACATTAATGTCTGGCCAAAACAAACTGTAAACATCAATGGATTCAATAAAAAAAATAAATACAAATAACTCAAGGAAGTAAAACTCCTGAAAAAGATGCAATGATCAATAACTTTTTAAGGCATAAGTATGAGTCAAAACAGCAATTGCTTGCATTATTTAGAAAATCACAACAATGTTGCCCTGGATAAAATCACAGCAATAGCAGCATGAATATTGTCAGACTCTTCTGTTCGAAAACTGTCAGAGAAGAATGACAAAATCAAGCAACAGATGATAAATACAAACAGTGGGCAATCCTCATATAGGACTTGCTTTTGATGCGTGCAAAATAAAATAGGCGATGTCTCTGAGTTAGAATAAGGCCATGCATCCATAGGTGTTGAATTGACAAAAGCCTAAGGATAAAGATAAAACCACTTCAAGACCATGGTAGTTAAAACGTAGTTTTTACCTGAAAACGGAAGGAGAATGAAAAAGCATAAAACATAAAATCGTAATACAAAACATAGTTTTTACCTGTATATATATATATATATATATATATATATATATATAATTCAAGAAAAGCAAGGCAATTGCCATCATCCCTACATATATTGATCAATGCAAATATGTAATATCAATCAAAATATCCAACATTGTCATCAAATACCATTCAAATAAAGGCAATCAGCCTTAGTATAGTTCCAAATTCAAGTCTAACTTAAATTTAGTACAACTCAAAACTCTAGCATAATGAACTCATTTCGCAATACCAGCATCCCTAAAGTCCAATATATAATGCGTCTATAGTTGATGGATAAACACAATTTATTTTCATTCACATCTGCCAATGATAGCACAAAACTACAATATAAAACTGATTGCATTCAGAAATTTCAATATCACATTACTTTAGAAACATAATATCATCAATAGCAACCAAATCAATTTTAGCAAGGTTCAAAAAATGCTTGTCTGCAAAACTTCAACAATAAAAAAGCATTTCATTTAAGAAAGTCTCAAATAATCTAACAAATACAAGTATTCATTCAGATGATCCAAACAAAATTAAGTTAGAGAGCCATAGAAAGAGATCAACAGAGAAATGTGAACTTACAAAACAACAAGCAATAAAGATACACTGACTGATGTGATAATTGTATCAACATGCATTAACAAAAACAATATTTCCATACGTACACAGGATAATAAAACTAAGCTCAGCTCTAATGATAAATAAAATTAATGTCAAAAAAGTTCCTCAAAACTCTAGCATAATGAACTCATTTCGCATGACAGATTCTTGGATTGAATTTGCTCACACAAGGCTCTTCCCGTGAATTCAATTTTGGCTGTTGCAAGTACAGAGTACAGACACTAGGCATGCAATAATATTCATATCTTACAATGTATTTAGGATTTCTTTTTGGCCTAAACACACTCTAAGTGGCAGCACTAAAAGCAATACCACGCAGCAGCAACAACACATTCTAACCAATAAATTATATGAATAAATCAAACAATATCTCTTTCACGGTTTCACCATAAAATCCAATCAAGCTGTGAGTTGTGACACAAACAATTTCAATTTGATGGATAAGGCTTTGTTACCTATTGGAGCGGGTTTGAGAGTGAGAGATGGGGGAGACGATGACAGTCGATGATGAAGGAGGTGGAACCGTGGAAGAGCGTCGGAGGCCGTGAGTAGGGTGACGAAGGAAGAGGCACAGACACATGGTGTAGATGAGAAGGGCGTCGGAGGAGGAGGAGGCGAGAGCTCGATCTCGAAGATTGAAGAATGATCGAAGGAAGGAGACGAAGTGAATTAGGGATTTTGACCGAAGGAAAGAGACGGAGTGAAGACTAAAGAATGAAGGTGTCGCGTGTCTTTGTGGGGTAAGGGGGAGAAACCCAAAAATAAAAAATTAAATTTTGAAATTTTGGGCGGGGGAGGCAGAAGGTTGGCGCCCCCAGCGCTAGATCCGGCGCCCTGAGCTCCAACTTTCGGTATCAACCCGAAGTTTGGCGCCCCCGGCGCCAGTTTTGGCGCCCTAGGCGCCAACTTTCTGTCCTAGTTGGTTTTTTTAAAATTTTTTTCCTATCTTTCTAATACTAATACTAAATACAAAAGAAAGGAAAAATCTATTGGGTTGCCTCCCAATCAGCGTTTGTTTAACGTCTTGAACCTGATATATATCACCTTAATTTCCGCGCCAAATTTGCAACGGAAAATAATTCCGTTGCAAAACTCTTCACAATTTGCAACGGAATTATTTTCCGTTGCAAACCTCTTCACAATTTGCAACGGAATATACATATAATTCCGTTGAAAATTGCAACGGAAAATAATTCCGTTGCAAACCTCTTCACAACAAACCTCTTCACAATTTGAAATTCCCTTGAAAAGATCTTCATAATTTGCAACGGAAAATAATTCCGTTGCAAACCTCTTCACAATTTGAAATTCCCTTGAAAAGTTCTTCATAATTTGCAACGGAAAATAATTCTGTTGCAAAACTCTTCACAATTTGCAACGGAATTATTTTCCGTTGCAAACCTCTTCACAATTTACAACGGAATATATATATAATTCCGTCAAAAAATTGCAACGGAAAATAATTCTGTTGCAAACCTCTTCTCAATTATAATTCCACCGAAAAGTTCTTCATAATTTGCAACGGAAAATAATTCCGTCGAAAATTTCTTCACAATTTGCAACGGAAAATAATTCCGTTGCAAACCTCTTCACAATTTGCAACGGAATATACATATAATTCCATCGAAAATTGCAATGGAAAATAATTCCGTTGCAATTTTCAACGGAATTCTAGTTAAATTTCATTGCAATCTTCAACGGAATATTTTTCTGTTGCAATTTTCAACGGAATATGACGCTTTTCAACGGAATTATTTTCCGTTGCAATTTTTGACGGAATTCTAGCTAAATTCCGTTGCAATTTTCAACAGAATATTTTTCCGTCTCTAATACCGACGGAATTTAATTTCCGTCAAAAAAGTCCGTTGCTATTTTCAACGGAAAATTTTCCGTTAATAAATTCCGTCGATAATACAGCCTTTTCTAGTAGTGAACAAGCATGCCTTCTTTTAATATGTATATATTTTCAGCAATATTTTCTTCTCTGCCTCCTATATATATACCTACAGGAAAAATGCATATATATATATATATATATATATATATATATATATATATTCGATAGCTACACACACAGGAAAACTTTCTCCTCTTTTTTTCTTCACATAATTATTTAACGTCATACACACTCCCACGTTCATTCAACAGCAAATATATGCTACGTAGCTGTTGAATGAACGTGTGAGTGTGTATGACGTTAAATAATTATGTGAAGAAAAAGAGAGGAGAAAGTTTTATTGTGTGTGTAGCTATCGAATATATATATATATATATATATATATATATATATATATATATATATATATATATATATATATAGAAAGGAAAACGTTGCATCTGGTGGCTATTCCTTTAACGCTACAACTTCTGTTTCTTTTTTTTTTTCGTTTTGGTTTTCTAGCATGGGTTTTCACGTAATACACATACAATGGACCACACACACTTCAGGGCATGCAAAAACGTCTTCACACGCGCGCGCGTGTGTGTAAACAGGAATCCGAAGCTAGGCTCAGACAGACAGGCAAAACAGAAGCAACTTATCCTTGTTTCAGTGTCACCTAGCAGAGACTCGTTGTTCTTACTTTCTGAAGAAGATGTTGAGTGAGCTACCTTTGAGTGGGCCCATACCCAGGAGTCTACCAATGGTAGTGGGTGCCACTGAATCAACGCCAGGTCGCAGCAATTTGCGGTGAGATATTTATTACTTTTGTAATTTGTTTCAAGCACCGACATATTTATTTCATTTCATGTACATCATCTATGATCTATTTTTTTACTTGCAGAAAACCTATCAGAAGTTGATGCAGGAGAGAAACTCTCAGAGTGAGGGCGACCACGCATCCTCTCAGTCTGATAACGAGAGTATATTCATTCAAGCTGCAGGAGGATTTGACAAGAAAGACAGACTCTTCGGGATGGGTGCCTCTGCGAGCCGGCTGAAGCCTACGAAGTAGTCCTTACCGCGTAGTGAAGGTGTTGATATAGGTAAACATAATAAAACTGTTCTACATTGTTACGTTTTCATTCCCTCGTCCTTTTAAATGAAGTAGAAAAAAATAACTCACTTTGCAATGTTGTTTTTTTTAGATGAGCTTAGGAGGGTGAAGGTGTAGTTGCAGGCGCAAGATGAGAGGATACGGAAGCAAGCAGAAGAGCAGCAGCGGACAAATGACGTGGTGAGGCAACTAACCCTTGTACTCCAATCTAAGGGTATTTGGCCGGTACCTAGTGTTGATGACCCTCCTAGTGGTGGTGGTGACCATTCTGGTGACGATGATTGCTATTTTATAGATTATGATGATGATCTTGAAATTTATTTACTTTTTTTTTAATGATTTTTATATATTTTTAATAATTTTATTTTTTTATATGTATATAAATATTTTTTCCAATTTTTTTAAATTTAAATTTATTTTTATTTTTTTAATGAATTTTTTTTTTGAAATTTTTTATTTATTGCGACGGAAAAAATTCCGTCATAATGCGACGGAAAAAATTCCATCACAAAACCCAAAAGGGTCTATGATGGAAAATTTTTTGTCGCAAATTTCAAAATTTGCGACGGAATTACATTCCGTCACAAATTGCGACGGAAGTTCAATTTTCCGTCGCAATTGCGAGGCCTTTTTTGCGATAGATGAATTCCGTCACAAATCCATTTTGCAACGGAATTTTTCTGTCATAAAAAAACGATTTTTTGTAGTGCAAATACAATATTTACATGTATTATGAAAATTAGGGTAGTACATTAACTATAGGATAACAACAAATTCACTTCATCTAGAAAAAATTATCAAAGAATTATATGAATAAAATAGAAGAGAAAATTCAGCAATAAAATATGTATCTCTTGGGTATCTCTTTGACAAAGATACAATCTACAAGTGCCCAAAATCACGAAATGCAAAAATTTCAATCACAGAACATAAGGAAAACATTTTCTCATGTTGTAGAAAAACAATTTTCTCATGTCACACACACACATGAAATGGTGAGACCCACATATACATATATTAATTCATATATGTATATGTGGGTCTCACCATTTCATGTGTGTGTAGGAAATTTTTTTTTTCTCATGTAACATGAGAAAACCAAAGCCTCAGAACATATATCAACCTTTATGCAAAAACTGCAGAAGGTAGGAAGCTCTAATCCACGATCCCACCGTTTAGATTCAAGATTTATATGTCTCAAAAACTTACACAAAATTTCAGGGAAATCATTGTCTAATCATCGATTTAATCAAATTCTCTCTTAAAACTCTACAGCAAATGTCACGAAAATTCTGAGAAAAATAGAAGACTTTAATGGATGAATCTGACCATCCATAATAAAGTTCTATGTGTCATAAACCTCTAAAAAAATTCATATCAATCAGACGAGAAAAATTGCGTTCTAATTGTCACCTAGATCAAAACTGCTTAAGTTGAAAAACTATAAAAAATATTCTCTCTAATAAAGAGCTACCAAGAAACGTCATTGTTCCCCGGCACACAAAATATGGCAGCCACTATGACCCTTTAGGGTTCTCTATTTATTTATTTTATTTTCTTTTTCCTTCCTTTTTTTTCTTTTTTTTAATAAAATAAGAAACACACAAAATAGGAAATAAATACAGCTGAATAATTAAAACTTAGACTCCACATAGGAGTAACATCCTATGGCCCAACACTTAAGTTTCTAACTCGAACAGTAAGAACTTGTACTCATTAAGGTTATATAAAAAATAAAACGCATCGCGTCTGTACCAGTTTGATTAGTTGGATACATGCACTAATTATTGTTCAAAGGGTCGAATTGATTTATGATTTTTAAGTTGACGAAGATGAAGAATCCCTTTTAGAATTTATCTTTAAGTTCTCTGCTCTCAATTTCGGAGGTGGAGACGTGTCTGAATCATAAATCCTTGTCAATGTTACTCACATTTAACGAAACACAAGTTGGGCCTTCACAGAAAGAGAAATTTGGTCTTGTTTGATATATATATATATATATATATATTACTAAACAGAGTTTTATTTTCTATTTCCAAAACCATTTGTTTAAAAAAGTTTTAAAAAAATTTAATTAGTTGTCGTCAAGTATTTTGAAAAAAAAAAGTAATTTTCGTATAAAACAAGAAGAGCTTATATATGTTTTCTTGTCTTTTTTGTTCTTTTATTTTGTAAAATTGGGCAACAAGTGGGGAGTCTTATCTCCTTTCAATGCTTGACGACTTCAGTTCTTGCCTCTCAACCTTAATCTCTCCACTCTTCAATCTCTCTGTCTGCATGTGTCTCTTACTCGATGCTCACCAGAGTTGATTTTAAGAACATTTTAAATTTATAGTTTTTTGTTCTCAAGAGGTATTTTTTAAAACAATCATCCAATTTTTTTTTAGTTTTTTTTTTATCAAAACTTGTCCAAGAAATCAATTTCATAACAATTATTCTTAACATAAATTAAATAGAATTTATAGTAAGAAGGTAAAATTTATAGTCTTAATTTGTGGGGAAGAGGGAATTCAATTCATTTTTTGACGAGCTTGAGATGTTGAAATATCCTTCTTATTATGTGTCATAATATTTCATATTATATTACTTAATTAAGGATAGTTTGCTCAAACAATTCAATTTAAATTATCTTAATTTGAACATTTTAAACATGCACTTGAAATAAGTTTTTACTCAGCCAACACTAATTTATCAGGTATAACTCGCAGTGCTTGCTTCTCTAATGAGTCTATTAATATTATTACTATTCTGGTAAAAAAATCAATATTGTGACTATTTACAAACTATTAGTTTATTAAGTGCATGCTTTAATTTTATTTTACAAACTATTAGTTTATCAAGGACATAACTTTCTTTAAGTCCAATATTTTCTCTTTTGCAACAATTTCATGAAATATTCCTCAAGGCTTCCTGTCAAGTAATCCCCATTCACAAATAAATTAGGTCACTCAAAGAAATTTCTAAAATGAAGTCTTTTATCAGGTAAACGAATTTTTTCCCCCTTCCTTCTCTGTCTTTCCTTCACTTTTGTTTGAGCTTTGTGGTCGTCGTGATCTTTTCATCTGCCGTAAATCATGTAGAGTATATATTCTTCATGTTTTTTCTGATAAAACTCATTATTATTTTCTATAAACTCTTTTTATATTAACATTGAAATTAATTATTTTCTATCAATCAAAATTTTTATTCATTTGATTATACTATATATCTAATTTTCTTCCAATGTTAACCTACACGGTCGCAATAATATTTCTTGATTTTATCCAATTTGTGTAAGGGCCTGTTTGGATGGGCTTTTAAAAAAAGTATTTTTTTTTAGTGCTTATTTTTTAAGCTCCAAATTAGAGCTTTTAGAAAAAGCAGCATTTTAGCTTTTTTTTGTGACACTTGCTTTTTTAAAGAAATATCATCTAAACATATAAATTAATTAAAAAAACATTTTTTACATTAAAAAAGTGTTTTTTTTTTAATGAAAAAAGCCCATCCAAACGGGCTCTAAGAATACTGCTTTTGCTTAATAGAATTTCAACAGTGAAGATAGAGTTCTCGATCTTGAGCTCATGTAGTTCACTTTCCTCATAATACAATTGGATAACTAAAACCCATTGTCTTTAAACAATAATTTCACTTAAGAGAAATTTAAGTTAAATATCAGAAGGAGATTGAATTCTCACAAAGAATATTCAGAATAAAGTTCCTATATAATGATTTATCAATTCTATAAGAATTAATGAGTAATCACATGGGTAACTAGATAATTAAGATTTTCCAACTTTACCAAATTTAAATGTGGTTCCTATGTATTGATTTCTCAAGTCTATAATTATTTATATTAATTAATGTTGGGAATTCTTAGGATAATATTTTTATCCATTTCTCCAAAGCAGAAAAATTCATAAAATAACTACGCTGATCGATGACACGGCGTGTAATACCCGGATAATTATATTGACAAATAATACCTATTGGAAATAGGTGAATTTATGGTCTCAAAATTAGTATAATAATTACCTTATTTTCTAAGGTGATTTCTCATGAAATTAGGAGGGATAAAGAAAATTAAGTGTCAAAAAGGCTTTAAAATGCATTTTAGGGTCATAAAACATCCTAAAAAGAATTGTGATAAATTCTAAAGGGTAGTAAAATAATTATTAAAAATTAGAAAGAATATTGTCCTTAATTTAGACAATTTAATAAATTATTTCCTTTGAAAATAAAAAGAAGAAAAATTTAAAAGTATTTTGAAACCAAAATTGACTCCGTGATTTTTGATATATTACATGGGACATAAAATACCAATGTAAGTAAAATAGTTGTAAGATAATAATTATTACTAATTAAGAAAATTGTCAACAATTAATAAGTGATTAGTTAAATAATTAATGGCTAATTGTTTAGACATGAATAAAGAAGAAAAACTGAAATTTGTGTGTGTGTGTGATGTGTGGTGTGTGAGTGTTATGAGATGTGGAGAGTTGTGAGTGTGTGTGTATCTAAGTGTTGTGCATGTGTGTGTGTGTAGTAGCAAAATAATAATATCTACATATTTATGATTATAATAATAATATAAAGTGAGATATTTTGAGAAAAAACAAATAGGATAGAGGAGAACTGATAGAAAATAAATCATATCTTAAAATATATGAACTAAGTATCTAATATAAGGACTTATTATATACAAGTGAATTTTTATCTCAAAGTAGGTTATCTCCGAAGTTATTTCCGTAACCGACAGTGGTTGTCCGAAAATGTTTGGCAGGCAACGGAATGTCCTTAATGAGATCAAAAATTTAGATAACCCGGGTATCTTAAAAGAGAAAGAAAAGATTTTCGGGGCTATGTTCCCGGAATTTTGAGATTTCTCAAGATTACGTGATTAGAACACCGAACAGGGACTTTATCGGTAGAAAGCTTCTTGAGCAAGTTGGTGATATCACCTTGGTGACATAGGATGAGGTCAGCATAGTAAGGTGTATGGCCAAGATCTTGCCACATTAAAGAAGTGCGATCTGCCGGTCAGAAACTGATCAGACAAAGTTCAAAGGAATTACCAAAATGCCATTGCCTTTTTCTATAAATACCCTTCCATTCTCCTTCATTTTCTCACCAATTCACTTGCCTAGTTCGAAATCTAGAGAGATGTTAGAGAGAGGGAGGAGCTCGGAGGAAGGAGTAGCAAGGTTCTGGGTAAATTCTTTGGTCCCTAGTCTTAAGATTCTAGCTTCGTTCGGTAGTTATGGTAGAAATGTTAGTCTGATCTTTTGGTCTTCTAATATGTTGTTGATATCATGCTTAAGTTTAAATATGGTATTTATTTCGAAAATATGATGGAGAAAGAGATACGGCAAAATTTTGAAAGATTAGAGTCAAAGTAGCGAAGCTCTGGCAAAATTCCACCGACTAATCAAACTAGGGGCAAAATGGTAATTTGTACCTAAAATGCTTATTATGATATTAAATATTCATATCTATGATATAATCCTTATAGGATATCTGAAAACACGAACCGCTGTTTCCGCTGTCGTACCGCTGTGACGAAAGTACCCGATATCGTCAATGAAGGTACGGACGCATACTGTAACTCTAACTCTTATGCTGTTTGTATGCTTTATATATGATGAGATGATTCATATAGTCATGGACAAGACTGGGTCTTGGGTCATGGACTGTGGCTAAGACAGGGTCTTAGGTCACCTTGTTAAATACATTCAGCTTTTAATGTGAAAACGGGTTACAGTCTTGGTAATGCCGTATAGATGTTTTCCTAACGCTGAGGACACGCTCCGGGGCATGGCACTGGTTTATGTGCAAACTATGTGGACCTTACATGGGCTGTGCGCTATGTAGGTATTGTTGAGATATGAATTGATACATGTGTTGTGTGCTATGTTTAGTTATATGCTGAAATGTAAATGAATATCTATCATGCATACTGTCATACTTGAGTATAAGGTAAACCGTTACCTAAGGTTCAATGGGCATTGGACCTCAGTCTTAATGAATAGTACAGGGAAGAAACCGAGATAGAGAAGGTGCCGGTGGAAAGAGCCATGAAGAGGCAGCGGTCAAAGACGAAAGTCGGTAGAAGTTATTAGGACTTAGTTTTTGGTAGAGTATTCTGGCACGGATTTAACAAAGTTATTTCGGACCATTTGGAGCTTAAACTAAGAAAGGTTTCATCGATGGGTTGTCACAAGTCGCCATAGAGTTGGTGAGACTCCCATTAGATTGAACACCGACCTGGCCAAATTGTCTGATTAACTGATGTTAGGTTCCAAGCCATAGGTCTAATTTAAGACTTTCTTTATCAGAGAAATGTATTCAAATCTCTGTAAATTGTATCACATGAATATTCCTTCGGGATATTTAAAATATCAGCTTATGTCGGGGCATTATCATATGTCTGGGCATTTTATATCAGATACTTATTATCTAAATCTTGGTGCACGTTATCCATTTCCGCAGTACTCTGAGCTGTAGCAATATCAAAACTCTGTGATTTTCTTAAAACTAAGTGTCGACCGACACGATTTTCGAACCTGGAATTTGGGATGTTACACCACGCGTCTCATGGATAAGAAGTATTCTTTTTTATTATTTAAAACAACAATGGATAATTTAGTTTAAATATAAGTAGAAAGATTTAAAACATTAGATTACGATGAAAGCAGTGAGTAGATAATCACATGGTCTGACAGACTCGTTCATAGTTTGGTTTGGATCAGAAAACAATTTCATACTAGAATTGAGCCTCTATAGAACTAGAACTCGAAATTAGATCGGAAATTGGAGCCACTTTTAGAAAACCAAACAATTTTTTGATCTAACAGGAAACAAGTGCTAAAAAAAATAACAAATAAAAACCTGTGAAAGAATTAAGAAACTTGACTATCTCGAAAAATTCAATAGGTTTTCATATCATTTATAAAATATGATGTTATTTCAATGAAAACTTTGTACACGCATATTTATATCTAATTATTATGTTGAAAATTAAATTAATTTTACATTTATTTCTTGTGTGTGTGTGTAGTTACATAATTAGTTTTTATTTAATTATTACTCTGCCGGCTTAACTGTCGGTTTGACCAATAAGACAATCACAATCGTGCACATCTAACCATTAAAATTTAACGTATTGTACAACTTTAATGTTATGGTTGGATTTCATGTTATGTGAAAGAAAAATAGGGGAGGGAATACTAAGTTTCAAAGCTACTATTTTTGAAAGTTTTCTCCCTTAGTTTTCTTCACTTCGAATTTTTCCTACGTTCAAACATATAATGAAAGAGTTATGAATTTCCAAGCAATTTCCTGGTCATGGCTTCTCACCTAAAAGCCGCGTCACATCACTATTGCCTAGTCGGCAAGTACAGCTTTTAAAAACGAATATCACGAACGTAAGTTTCTGGAACCTTCAACAGCCTTTAATAGAAATTTGTTTGCACCTTCATCAAAATCCAGTATAAATAGAATAGCTGTCCAGAATTATTGTAGACAAAGCACAATAACGTTGTGAAACAATATTGTGCATAAATCCAGTGTGTGTATGTGTGTGTGTTGCCGATGAAGAAGAATATATATCTATTGAGTATCCTTCTTCCTCTGTGGGGAGTTCTTCAAATTATTCAAACTCCAAGGAGACTAATTCCTCGAATGTTGCAAAAATTCCAAGTCAGGCTTCTTCTCGTAAGTAAACTTAACTGATTCTTATATCTATTAATTAATTAGTCTCTTCATTTTCGGTATTTTAATTTCGGTACAGCTTCACCATTTGGATGCAAGGCCCATGTTTGTAGGGAACTGATAACCCATATATAACTGTGTCGCAAGTTCCGATCCATAGAATCTTTTTCTTTTGTTTTATTTATAAGCATATATGTCTTATCTAAATTTGAGTTTACTTATGACAATATATTTTAAAGGGCTTATTGTTATGTATATGCATGTATATTGATTAGTGAGGATTTAATAATACGCATATTTTATACTAGGTTTCGTCGATCGTCATACCTTTCATAGTAGTGTGAATATGTTGAACGATAAATCACAGAAAACTTACGCCTCCGTACTGCCTCAGAAACATACATTTACTTTTATGTTCGATCCCTTGAAATTGAAGCAAGTGCTCTTGAGCTTATCCAATATATTTGACATACAAAAAATGATTAAGAAAACCTGAATCAAAAGCACCAAATTATTTAACGATCTCTATGGGAGTATTGACCAATATCAATTTAAGACGACAAAGAACTTCATAAATATCTTAATAGAGAACTTTGCGTTTAAAAAACATAAGCATCAAAACCAGCTTTCATCCAAGTTTTCTAGAGGAAAAACAAGTAGCAAAAGACATCAGTCTAAGAGTGTAAAGAAAATTAAGAGAAGCTAATCCATCGAGAAGGGATCATGTGCGAACAATTTACGGCAAGACATTCAAAAGATTTGATTTGGGCAATCTAATAAGTACGTAATAACAACAGAAGAAAACAAAAAGGGAAGACTTGATTTGTTTTGTGCTTGGTTAGAGAGCAATCCTTATGAGAATCAATCACTTCTTGGATGTTAATTATAGCTCACGTGACAAGAAGCTTCAGACAGTAAAGAGGAGGTCCGGTTCAAAACTAACATCCCAAATTTTACAAACCAAGTAAAATGAAAATAAGAGGGTGGTACCAATAAGCTAGATGTTAATTGAGGTGGTAAACCACGTCAACCTGTAGAGTGCAAGTTTGGGTTTAGAGAAGTTCATTTGCTTGAAAAAGACAAAAAAACATTTGTGCTCTATGCCTTAAAAAGAATTAGTTTTAAGTCCAAAGACAAAAGTATAACTAAAAAAAAAAAACAATGCATTGAAATTATGCAAAAGACCGGCAGCACGAATGGAAATTCGGTATTGAGTTTTTGTTTCTCTTTTCTCTTTATCTTTTTATCTTTTATTTGGTTAGCTATTATTTTCGTCATGGGAATTGTTTATACATTATTCATTCAATAGCAAAATAATGCCATAGGAAGGTAACTTCTTCCACTTACCATTGCTTTAGCTTTTCCCTTGGAGGCTCATAACCAATCACGGTTAGTATTTGGAAGGGTGAGATTTAAAAGAATCCCAATAGCAAACAATATCATTCATGCATAAAAGGAAAAAGCTTGGTACATGACATGCTTGCATTACATGAATTTATAGCAACCATAATAACATGTTTACATAATGTTTCTTACATCACACATGGCCATTAAATCAATTAGAAATAGAGCTTAAATAATTCATTCGTGCTTCATTTAATTAAGCAAAGCAATCATACATATCATCACACAAACATAAATACCAAGCACACAATGAAGGTAAGTTCACTACATTTTAGCTTTACTAATTCCTCTTTGTTTTCTTTGCTTCCATAACTTGATCCTCCAGTTGCTTTTACATGTCATGCAATGGCCATAAATACATGCCATGAAGTATTTATTAGAATTATTAGAGCCATTAAACATATTGTCACCAGAGACGATGGAGCTTCCTAGATACATGCCCCCCCCCCCAAAAAAAAAAAATTTGGTGTTCCAAAAATGTATGTAGAAATTTTTTTTAAAAAAATTTAATATAACGTAAAAATGTATTTTGTCTTATACATTTGGACCCCAAATATTTTTTAATTAATGAGTATACATTCTACCCCCCAAATATCTTTTTTTTTTTAAGTTAATAAGTATACATTTAGCCCCCCAAATATTTATCTCAAGCTCCGTCAACTCTTGACAACCTAAGCCCTATTTAACTTCTCTTAATTATTGAAATACTTCACTTTATTTTCCCTTGTACAAAAATCTTGAACCATAATCCTCCCACTACATTTTTCACGAGGAGTTCATTTTTGAGGTTAGAAACCAGAAATTCCAACTCCTCTTACCATATTCATTCTTGACAGAAACACAGGGTGTTTGAGGACAAAATTTCCACGTTGATTACTAATGCTTCCAAACTTGGGTTTTCACTAGTAGCCTACATAATTTTTAATTTTGAACTCATCGGAAGCAACAAAATCATACTCTTTCTTATTACCCTGTTGGTGTGAACTCACAAGGGAAGATCCCATGAACCCACAATCAATATGAGATATACTCACCTCAAAAAAGCTAAATAAAGATTGATGATTCACTTGTTGTTGCACGGAAACAAAAAATGTGATTGAAATTATTGCTTTTTATTAAATATGATCATCACTAATTAGATACTGAGACTCAAAAAAATGTTTTTGTATAAAAAATTATATTTGAATAAATATAATTAAAATACTAAACTTTTCATCAAAATTTAAAATGGCAAAACCCATAGAAATGGTAGGAAGATGATAAAATATGAGTTAAATCTATAACATAAATCAAGTTTCTGTTTTTTTGGATTAGTGTTATTTGAGGTCAAGATTATTGGATATTATCCATGATTTTGGAATCAGACTAGACGATCGGACCAGCAGATCTATCAGGCAGGGGGATGAACGACTTGGCTCATAGGGTAACACCATTTGAGTACACTATTGTAGAATTGCACATATATGAGGGTTATTATCGATCATACATAATCATCAAGTATGAAGGCGCTATATATACTTAGTGTAAATACATAATAGTTTCGAACTATAATATATTGAGAGCACGATCATTTGTTAATATTTGATTTGTTATATATATATATAGTTAGTGTAACACCCCATTTTTCAAAAACGGAATAAAGTACTTCCATTAGAGTAAAGCATCGGAGCAATTTAAAAAAGCAAGTATCTGATAAACATTCACTGTTGAGGTACCTAGTTGTTTATACAGTAGTACAATGGTCTGAATATTTAATAATAGGGTAATATAAATCCAAAAAGAAATTCTTCGGCCAGGACTCTAAGCATGCTACTTGCCCTTATCTTTGGTGCTTAGTCCTCTTGACCCTGAAGCTATTTTAAAAGCTAAGGTCCAATGCACATCGGACCTTAGGTAACGGTTAACCTCATACTTATGTAAACAATATATGTATGACATCACAACATTAATCAACACATAAGTATATAGCTAATGCAAGATTAATATATCCACCTACACATCACATGTAAGATTATCTATGCTAACAATACACAACGCACGTACAGTTATTTATACAATTTACATGTATAGTTATCCATGTTAACAATACACATCACATGTAAAGTTATCTATACAATTCACTTGTATAGCTGTCTATCATATATAAGCATACAATAAGCATAAGAGTTAGTGTTACAGTACGCGAACGTACCTTCGTTGATGACTTTCGATACGTTTCGACAGAAAGTGATCACAGATATCATATAAGGGTAATATCATCTCTATTAATTCACAAATATTATTTCAAGAGATATTTTGGCTATATAAGACCATTTTACCCCTGGTGGATTTATTTTCCAATTTATTCCCTAAATTTTCGGAAAACACTGATTTCAGTATTTTAGGCAGATTTTCATCTAACTTTGAAAAATCATAACTAATTTTAGAAAAATCGAAAAGGGGATCCGTAAAATTCTCCGAAATCCTTGGGATGTATATTTTTGAGGAAAAATACTGGATGTTTCCCAGATTTTACGAACAATTCCCAGTTTATATTTTTCTTAACGCTGCCCAGAAATTTCCCTGAAAACGTAGCCTTATTTCAAGAATTTTTATCTTCTAGCACAAAACTCAGAATGACACACTCTAGGTATATTTGGAAAGCTCTATATGTATACTTTAACCATAAAAATTTTCAGAATTAATGAACCCCATCTTCAACACAAAATACTGACGTTTTTACCCCTGACTTCAAGAATCACTAACCAATAAAATTTCGTCAGAGCTTTGCTATTTTGATCATAATCTTCCAAAAATTTTGCTATACTTCTTCTTTATCATTTTTTCGAAATAAAGACAATGGTAACCATAAAACCATGAAAATAACACTATAATTGGAAGATTATGAATCAAAACAACATTTCTATCAAAACTATGAAAGCTAAGAACTATAAAACTAAAAGCTTCCTTACATCTTGAAGAACTTTGCTTCTTATTCTTGAAGCCTCCCCACTACTTCCTCACTCTCTCGAATTTTCGGTTTCTTGCTTTGTGAATTGGTGAGAAAATATGAAGCATGTTGCTTCCTATTTATAGGAAATTATTGGTTAACTTCCTAACATCTCCGATTCAATTTTAACCCTTAGATCTAGCTTAGGAAAGAAGTTCAAATCTCAACCGTTGGATCTTGCTTTATGGGCTTTCATATGATAAAGTTCCCTGTTCGGTGTCCTAATTGCGTGATCTTGGAAAATCTCAAAATTCTGGGAACATAGCCCCGATGATCTCTTCTTCCTCTTTCAAGGTACTTGGGTTAACTAAATTTTTGATCTCATTCAGGGCATTCCGTTGCCTGCCGAACATTTCTGGACAAACGCTGTTGGTTACAGAAATGACTTCTGGTAACACCAACCTCTAGATAAAAATTCACTTGTCTATAATATGTCCTAGTTTTAGAAAATTAGTTCATGGTTTTTCAGTTATGATTTAATTTCTATTAATTTATATTATCTGTCCCTTTTTCTAAAAAATATCTTTTCATCTGACCCCATGATTATCCCGCCGGATATAGAAATAACTTCTGAGATGGCCCACCATAGGATAAAAATATACTTGTTTATAATAAGTCCTTCTGTTAGATACTTAGTTCACATATTTTGAGATAGAATTTATTTTCTATCAGTTCTCATTTATCCTATCAATCTTATTACAAAATATCTTAACTTATAATATTATTATAATACAAATATCCCAATTCTTCAATCATAATCAATTCCACCACCCTCACCCTTTATTTTTCGGTTTTTCACTTTTTTATTTTATATTATATTTTAATAAATCATTAATCATCACAAATTTTCCCCCTTTCTCTCTCTTTATTTTCGGCTAGCATACATATACATATACATTTATATTTATTTTATTTTTCCTATTTTAATTAATTATTTTCTTTATCTTATAAAATTCCCAAAAATTACTTAATTCATCACTTACTAATTGTTGATAATTTTCTTAATTGGGATTAATTATTATCTCACAACTATTTTATTGACATTTGTAATTTATGTCACATGTAATATATCAAAAATCATGGAGTCAATTATGGTTCCAAAATACTTTTTAATTTTTCTTCTTTTCATTTTCAAAGGAATTAATTTATTTCATTGTCTAAATTAAGGACAATATTCTTTCCAATTTTTAATAATTATTTTGCTGCCCTTTAGAATTTATCACAATTGTTTTAGAATGTTTTATGACCATAAAAAGCAGTTTTAAGCCTTTTCGGCACGTAATTTCCTTTATTCCCTTAATATTTTCCTTTGAACATAAATTAATTATCTTACACTTTGAGACCACAAATTCACCTATTTTCAATAGATATTATTTATGCACATATAATATTTAAGGTATATTATTTATTTTAAGAAAAATAATTTTCGGGTATTACAGTTAGTTAATTAGTTATACTATTAATATTTTTTATATAAAATACAATAGAATCATAGATAATAACAAGATAATAATATTAAATAAAAAAATTAAATTTATTGTATTCAAAATTCAATACATTATAGATAAATATAATACAATTTAAAAGAAATTAGTCACTTAAACACTCTCGCAATCGAAGATTATCTTATAATTTTCTTGAATTATAAATGAAAATCAATTATTAAGAAATTCCACAATATTCTTCAATGCATTTATTGTATGTTGTCTTTAGATCACATATTAGTACTCCAATAGTTGACATCACATATCCTTTAACTGCAAAAGGATAATATAAACATATAAAAATAAGTATATATATTGTAAAAATAATGAAATATAAAAACTTAAATAAATCTTACAATATAAATATGAAAATCATAATGAAGTAAAAATTGATAAATATTGTAACATCCCAATTTTCAAAAGCGAGATAAATTTTTCTTTTTAAAATCATTTCAAATCATCAGAGTAGAGCATCGGAGTAAATAAAAGAGTGAATAACTCATACATCATTAATTGTGGTATATTGTACAGTACATTCATCAGAGTGATGCTATAACGGTATATGTCTAAAAATAGGATCTTCAGTTGGGTCCTCACGCTTTCTGCTTACTCTGTTTACTCCTATCCTCAGTCTTTGGTTCCCCGGACCTGAAGCTATGGTAAGAGCTGAGGTCCAATACTCATCGGACCTCAGGTAACGGTTAACCTCATGCTTATGTAAACAGTATATGACAGGTATCACATAATAAGTACACAATTACAACTTTCAAAATCATAACAACAAGTAAGGCAATAACATAACACAACCACTGCAATATGTATGTTACCCTAGTCTGCACTATTCATCAGTGCCACGATGGCCTATTGTGTCTTCAGCTCTAGGAAAACTCAACGGTGTTATCAAGACTATAACCTGTATTCAATCAATATTCAAAGAGCAAACATTCAAAACAGGGTTTCAACAATGAGTACAACTATCATATATAAGTACACCATAAGCATAAGAGTTAAGGTTACAATACGCGTCCATACCTTCGTTAACGAGTTTTGGGTATGTTTGTCGGTCGGTACACGTTCACAGTTTATCCTATAAGGGTAATATCATTTCTATTAATTCACAAACATTATTTCAAGAGACATCTTGGCCACAAATGACAATTTTACCCTTGGTGGATTTATTTTCAATTATTTCCACATAATTTTCGGAAAAAACGCTGGTTCAACATTTCTGGGCAGAATTTCGCCTAACTTTAAAAACTCATAACTAATTCCAGAAAAATCGAAATGAGGATCCGTAAAATTTCTCGGAATCCTTGAGATCTCTATTTTCTTGGAAAAATACTGGAACTTACCCAGAATTCAAGAAAAATCCCCAGTTTCAACATTTCAAACCTCTGCCCAGAATTTTCCCCAGAAAACGTCGCTTAACTTCTGAAATTTTTATCTCTTTGCACATAACTTCAAATGACACACTCTAGGTATATTTGTAAAGCCCTATATGTCTACTTTCACCATGAATTTATTCAGAATTTTAGAACATCATCTCCTTCATAAAATATTAACATTTTTGCTACTGACTCCTGAAATCGCTAACCGATGAAATTTCGTCAGAGCTTCGCTATTTTGATCATAATCTTCCAAAAAATTTTTCCATACTTCTTCTTCATTATTTTTTTCGAAATAAAGGTAATGGAAAGCATAAAAACATGAGATTAAAACTATAATTGGAAGATTAAAGATCAAAATAACATTTCCTAACATTTCTACTACAAAAACTAAGAACTAGAACTAAAAGACTAAAAGCTTCCTTACCTCTTGAAGAACCTTGCTTCTTGCTTCTTGAAGCTCTTCCACTCTCTCCCACTCACTCTAAATTTCGGTTATGCTTGATGAATTGGTGAGGAGTTTGTGTTGCATAAGGCCTCTATTTATAGCCAAGCATGGGTTATCTTTCTAGCATCTTCTACTTGATCCTAGCCATTGATTTTTAACTTGTTAAAGAGGTAAAAATCTCTCCTACACCTCATAAAAACCGCCCTTCTCCCCTCTCCCCCTTAGTTTTTGCTTCATCTCTTATTTTCCCCCAAATGTTAATTTATTTAGGTACAAGTTGGAATTTTTATTCAAGATCTAATTTCACTTTTGATATCATAATTTTATGACTAGATTTATGGTTATTTTAAACTTCCTGGAACACTTAGGTATGAATTACAAAAGTGTACGAAAATGACTTTGGGAATAGTCAAGTTAAAGCTCATAATTCACTGGTTCCAAATATCTACTTATATTTAATACTTAGTTTCAATATTTCAAAATATGATTTATTTTCTATAGATTCTCATCTAATTTTATCTAATTAAATAACAACTTGCTTCTTAAGTTTTCCTTTTGGATTTCAAATATTTATTCACCTTGGTTAATTCTTGACTTTCTCTACTACTACACACACACACACACAACTCTTTCCTTATCCTCTCCCAAATCATTTGTTTCTTGCCCCTAAAGTCTTCTAATCTTCTCCCATACTCTAGGCTAATTTTCCCATGTGTTTGTTTGGGTATTTAAAATTATTTCTTCTTCTTGATACCCAAGTAAAAACTGTCCCCCCCCTTTTATATATATATATATATATATTAATTATCAATTTATGTTTCAATGTTCTCACATACCTTAGAAGAAAAATCTCTCATTAATCCATTTTAGGATTTAGGATTAAGGGTAATTTTCGCCACTTTTATTAGTTAAAGAGAGAATTAAATAAATCCTTGGTTACTATTGCTAATATAGTGTTTTAAGGGTTACTAGGCTTAATTACCAAAATTTGACAAAGGTTCTAATTTAATTTTGATGATTAACAACTCCTTGTATACTAACCTTAGCTTCTAAATATCATTTGGTTCTTAATTTAATTAATATTTCCTTAATTATGACTTTCATAAATTAATTATTAACTAATTTCAAAAATTACTAAAACATCTCAATTATTGCAATTCCAATTGCCCCATAATTGTTATTAATTTCCTCTAATTGATTTTATTATCCTCTGATGATTTTAATTGCTGAAATAGTATAATTATGATTATACTAAATCATGATAATCTTAGGATATTTTATGATCCTTAATATGATTCAGAAAAATTAGTCTCTAGGCTTCCTAATTCCAGGGAAAATTGCCTAGGAATAAAAATAAATTCAACACTAAAATTTGAGACCACATATTTACCTATTAAAAAAAGGTATTTTCTATCAAAATATAGTGGCTAGGCTAAATAGGATTTTTAGGGTATTACAAATATAAAAACTTGAGCCAATCTTAGGACCTAATTTAACAAACTTGATTTTGACATACATTTTGGGTGGCCAAAGTGTAGGAAAGTGACATCGATTCTCAACAATAAGAAAAATTAAGCATTTTACCTCATCATTTTCCCATCTTCTCTACTTTTCTCTTGCATTATATTTCTCTCTATTTTAAGCTTCAAACCAATGGTTGTCATCATATTTGATATCATAATCTTAAATGGTGACCTTAAGCATCAACTATTGAGATCTCGTTATATAAAAAAATAAAATGAAACTAAAAACGTTAATTAAAAAAAATAATAATAAATTTACACAATGAAGAATCATAGAGGAAGGAGTACCCCCTCATCCTTAGACTCAACTGGCAAAGGGGTTGAACACTCTCACCAAAAGGAGGGGATTCGATCTTGGAGTTGCTCAAAGTGATGGGGGAGGCATCTTAGTGACATGTGTGCTGTTAGTTCTGTATGTCTTAGGGAACAAAACCATAGCACCTTGCCCTTAGAATGTGAGTAAACCCATCCCTTCTCTTAAAATTTTCTCTTCAAAAAATTTTAAAAAATAAGAGAAAGGAGTTGTAAAGTGAAGATCTATAGTAGTGGTGGAGGATAAGACCTACAACAACAGAACAAAACCTTTGAAAAAAGAGTACGAATCCAACTAGGGAAGCTCAAAAAACTTTTAAAAATGAGTTTGAAGAGTTCCATCAAATAAGTATTTTTTTCAGAATCCACATCCTTATATATAATATTCTGTAGAAGTTTGTCTTTTATATTAAAGAATACTTAACAATTCTTAGCGAAGAATCACGATGTTTTGTCAAATAATTTTTTTCCCTCAATTCAGAATCCTGCCATCTTATATTTGATATCTTTAAGAATCCCTCTTTGTTTATATTAAATAATACTTAACGGTTCTTTCTGAAGATTCATAACATATTGTCAATTTATTTTCATGATCGTACCTCCTTATATATAATATTTTTTAGGATCTCACATTTATTTATATTAAATGGTACTTAATAGTTCTTTGTGAAGAACCATAATACATTGTCAAATAATTTTTTTCAAAATCTCTCCTTCTTATATTTGACATTTTTTATAATATCATCTTCTTATATATGATTGTTATCATTTTTAACCATTAGACATTTTTGAAGAGTATATAACGGTTATTTATGAAGCACTGTCAAATATTCTCAAATAAAATTGTTTTAGAATCCTACTTTCTTATATATAATGGTTATCATTTTTAACCGTTAAACAAATCAATTATTTTAATCGTTATGTATTTATTTTTATTGATATAAAGTTGTTAAGATAGATCGTATGAAAGTGTCAAAAGACGATTTTTTTTTTTTTTTTGTGAGCACCATCATTTTTGTCACTAAGTACATTAACGGTTAATAATTATAACCATGGTGCTTTTATCTTTGTTAACTATTATAACCATTATGTTTTTTTTAATGCTAATTCATAAGTAATATTGATGTGAGATTTTATATCCATGATGATTTTTAAGTGTTGTTAACGATATAAAATTTGTACTTGAGAAAAATTAGGGAAATAGTCTCTAATAAATATGAATTTTTGATAGACTTATTGTAATACCCGGATAATCATTTGTCTGGAATATTATATTAAGATAAATAGAATGGCTATTTGTGATAAATAAAAATATGGTCTCAAAGTGTGAGATAATTAATTCCAAGGAAAATATTAAGGGAATAAAGGAAATTAAGTGCCAAAAAGGCTTAAAAATGCATTTTAGGGTCATAAAACATCCTAAAAAGAATTATGAAAAATTCTAGAGGGCATGAGAATAATTATTAAAAATTAGAAAGAATATTGTCCTTAATTTAGACAATTTATTAAATTATTTCCTTTGAAAATGAAAAAAAGAAAAATTAAAAAGTATTCTGGAACCAAAATTGACTAAATGATTTTTAATATTATGCATGGTACATAAATTACCAATGTCAGTAAAATAGTTGTGAGATAATAATTATTACTAATTAAGAAAATTGTCAACAATTAGTAAATGATTAATTAGATAATTAATGGCTAATTGTTTAGACATAAATAAAGAGAGAGAGAAGGTGGAGATATTTGTGAGTATGTGTGAGTTGTGAGTGTGTGTGTGCCTAAGTGTTGTGCATGTGTGTGTGTGTGTAGTAAAAAAAAAAGTCAAGAGGTGTGAGAGGAGATAAGGATGAAGTTGATCTTTGTAATATAAAATAGTATAAATTTAAGCATGTGTTAAATAGATAATGATATAATAATATGGAATAAATAGATAATGGAAATAAGAACCAATAGAAAATAATTCCGTTGTGAGAATCTGGGGACGAGTTAGGAAAAACCAGAATAAATTATTAGTCAGTGGATTTTTATCCAGAAGTTGGTGCCGGCCGAAGTTATTTCTGTAACCGGTCACGAATACCGAGGATTTTCGGCAGATAACGGAATGTCCTTACTGAGAGTATAAGGGTAGAAGAACCCAGTATTCTTGCAGAGGAAGAAAAAACCTTCAGAGTGTTGTTCCTGGAATTTTAAGATTTTACAAAATTTCGCGATCGGAACACCGAACAGGGACTTTATCGGTAAAAAACTTCTTGAGAAAGGTGGTGACATCACCTTGGTGACTAAGGATGACATCATCCTTGAGAGGTGTATGGCCAAGATCTTGCCACCTCCAAAAAGTGCGATCCGACGGTCCAGAATTCATCTGACAAAGCATGAATAGTAACTTGAATTTTTCTATAAATAGCCTTCACCTTCTCTTCATTCTTCACAAATCCTAGAGCTTTCTAGAGAGATATTTTAGAGAGAAGGAGGAGTCTGTGGAAATAGCAATGTGCCGGGCAAGTTCTTCGGTCCCTAGTCTTTAGTTTTAGTGTTTCTTTCGGTAGCTGTTGTAGAAATGCTAGGTTGATCTTTAATCTTCCAGGTATGTTTAGAAATCATGTTCTAGGGGTAATTAAGGTATTAATTTCAAAAATCATTATGGAGTTGGAGATATGTTGAAATTCTGGAAGATTAGGGTCAAGGTAGCAAAGTGCTAGCGAAATTCCGCCGATTAAGGGATCAGGGGCAAAATGGTAATTTGTACCTAAAATGCCTGTTATGATATCAAATATTGATAAATGTGATATTATCATTATAGGATATCAGTAATCTTGTTCCGCTGTCATTTCGCTGTCGTTCCGCTGTTTTCCGTCAAAAGTACAGTATATCTTCAACATATTAAATGCTCGTCAACGAAGGTACGTTCGCGTACTGTAACACTAACTCTAATGTTTATGTTATGCATATATGTGATACGTGTGTTGTACGTATAAAGTATGTATACTGTAGAGTGCATATCTGTAACGCTGGGAGCGATATGTCCATATGCTGGGAGCGATATGTCTATATGTTAGGAACGATATGGTTGCATGCTGGGAGCGATACATATGCATTGATTGTGATGGATTGTTTGTATATGCTGTTGATGTGGTGGTTTATGTGTTCATATATTGTGTATGTAAACATGAGGTTAACCGTTACCTAAGGTTCAATGGGCATTGAACCTCAGCTCTTAACATAGCTTCAGGTTCGGGAGGTCCGAGGACCGAAGAGAAGCACAAGCAGGACGCGTAGAAGACCCGGCTGAAGATTTCCTTTGACATTGTAACATCCCATTTTCATAAGCATTTTTATACAGAGCTGTGTGTTGAAAACATTTCTCAAAAGAAAGAGTAACTGAATAATATTGTATGTAATGTAAATAACTGAATATATAACAATACAGTCATCCATATGTCTGTCACACTAAACTAAAATATCAAAAAAAAAGGTTTTCACAGGGTCTTCACGCCGTCTTCTTACCCTTGTCCTCGATCCTGACTCCCTGGGATCCTGAGGCTACAGCAGGTGCTGAGGTTCAATTCCCATTGAACCTCAGGTAACGGTTAACCTCATGCTTATGTAAACAGTATATGACAGTTATCACAGATATATAACATAATCATAGTTTCAAAAACACATAACCACATGTAAGGCAATAACATAACACAGCCACTGCAATATGTATGTTACCCCAGTCTGCACATAACCAGTGCCACGACGGCCCATCGTGTCCTCAGCGCTAGAAAAACTCAACGGTGTTATCAAGACTATAATCCGTATACAATTCAACTCTCATGAGCAAATTTCAAAACAGAGTATTATCATGTGAAAACAACAATCATATATAACCAAACCATAAGCATAAGAGTTAAGGTTACAATACGCGTCCGTACATGAGTTTAACGGGTTGTTGGGTACGTTTCGTTGACGGTACGCGAGCACAGTCTATCCTAAAAGGGTAATATTGTCTCAATTAATTCTCAAACAACATTTCAAGAGACATCTTGGCCACACTTGACATTTTTACGCTTGAAGGATTTATTTCTAATTATTTCCACTTAATTTTCGGAAAAAAACGTTAATTTAGTATTTCTGGGCAGAATTTCGCCTAACTTTGAAAAATCATAACTAATTCCAAAAAAATCGAAATGAGGATTCGTAAAATTTCCCGGAATTCTTGAGATGTCTACTTTCAAGGAAAAATACTATAACTTACCCAGAACTCCTGGATAATTCCCAGTTTCCAGAGTTCAAACCGTTGCCCAGATTTTCGCCCAGAAAATGTAACTTAACTTCTAAGATTTTTATCTTTTTGCACAGAGCTTCAAATGACACACTCTTTATAGATTTAGAAGGCCCTATATGTCTAATTTCATCATGAATTTTCCCAGAATTTTAGAACATCATCTTCATCATAAAATACTAGCATCTTTATTACTAACTCAGATTTTACTGATTTCGCCAGAGCTTCGCTATTTTGATCCTAATCTTCCAAAAATTTTGATATAACTCCTTCTTCATCAATTTTTCGAAATAGAGACAATGGAAACCTCAAAAACATGAAATTAAAACTGTATATGGAAGATTGAAGATTAAAACAACTTTTTCTAGCATTTATACTTATAAACTAAGAACCTAAACTTAGAAGCTAAGAACTCTTATACCTCTTGAAGACTTCTTGTATCTCTTTCTCCAGCAGCTCCTCCCTCTCTTACTCTCCCTAAATTGCAGCCAAGGCTAGAAGGATTGGTGTGAGGAATGTGTTTAGCCAAGGCTCTCTATTTATAGGCAAGGAGAGGTTAAACATCTTGCAACTCTTGCTTGATCTTGGCTCTTGGATCATTACTTGGAGAGAAAGAAATGATCTTGGCCTTCCTCTCCCTCTTGGCCGAAATTTCCCCCTCCCCCTTCTAGAAATTTGTTTGCTTGGTCCTCAAGAAAAGCCTCTTCTTCATTAAGTTAATCCTAATTAATCCCAAATCCTAATTTAGTTAGGTGTAAGTTGGTATTTAAATTCAAAATCCAATCTCACTTTTGAAATCCTAATTTTATGGTTAGATTTATGGTGATTTTTAATTCCCAAAATACTTAAGTATGAATCTTAAGAGTAACCGAAAATAATATTGGGAATAGCCCAGTTGAAGCTCATATTCCACTGAGTTCAAATATGTATTTATCTTTAAAATCTAATTCCAAGATTCCAAGTTATGATTTATTTTCTATAGATTTTTATCTAATTTTGTCTAATTATATAATAACTTGGTCCCTAAGATATACTAATTTTCTTTTATATACCTTTGACTTATTGATTTTGGGTTTTCAAGTTAATATCATTGCATAATTTATTTATTCTTTTATTGAAGAGATTTTTATCCCATAGGATTAAATTAGGAATAATGAGTTAAATCCTAATTTAATCCCTAAAATATTGTTTTATATGTTAACAAGCTAAATAAATTTTTAGATTCTTGAATTCTATGGAAAAATTGCCTATAAATGAAAATAAATAAAATACCAAAATTTGAGATCCCATATTCACCTATTTAAAATAGGTATTATTTATAGAAATATAATATTTAAAATAAATATTTTTTCTGGGTATTACAGACATTCTGGCGGAAGCCTTCCTTTTGTTGTTGTACATCCCTTTTGAACCACGCGGTTACTACACCGCTATTGTATTCAGCCAGACTTACGACATTTTGAAATATAAGTATCAGTTACTCTTCCGCTCAAATGCACTACTCTGATGATTTTAAATGATTTTTGTTGGAAAAAAATAATATTCCGCTTTTGAAAATTGAGATGTTACACTTATATGGATTACATGGTCAAGGAATCATCACAAAGTATATTGTGGGATTAATCTCAATTAAAGTAAAGGGGCATAATTATAAGGTGTTGGAACGGGATTGATGGACGGACAAGATTTTTCAGAATGTGGTTAATGTTAAGCTATTAAAATATTATTTTCTAGTGGAGGTGGAGTCGAAACAACTTTCCAATTGAGTTAATAATTGGATGAAGTCATCTTAACCCCCACCCCCCCCCCCAAAAAAAACCACATTAGTGTCGGCAAAAACCAGCTGAAGAACAGTGAACCTTGAGAGTGAAGATGAGAGGAAGGGAAAGAGATCCTCTCCTAATCTTTATTTTTTCTATTTTCTCTCATTAGCTTATCTGGACCATTGATTGAGAAAATAATAAAAAAGTTAAAGTAGTATTATATTGATTTGATGGATATGATTTAAACATTATGAGTGATAATGAGAAAGAGATAAGGAGATAAACCCAACCCAAGAGGAAGTAGGATGAAGAAGAGGAAAAAGAATGAAATAGTTGTACAATCAAGTAGTGAAATAGGTCATTTCCTACCTTTTAATCATCATACAAGCTTTATTTTCTTATTTGAATGTTGTTTTCATGCTTAAAACCCTCCCTAAATAGCTGTTAACAAGAGGAATGAGAGAGAGAGAGGGAGAGAGAGAGAGATCAAAGTACAGAAGCTAGGGAGTTAGGTAAGAGACAAGTTATGATGCTATGTTGTTTCTATTGTAGTTGTTGGAATTGCTTTGATGATTTTGAGAACTTTTGAAGCAGAACAAGTTCAGCTTCCATGCTGTCCGAATTGTAAAAGTTGGTTAAGATGATGATTTACAGTTAGAACAATGATCATGAGGTGTTAAAGGCCTCACTACCAAAAAAAAAAATAATAATAATAACATTTTGTAGCGGTTAAAATATTATATTTGTAATGGTTATAACTGCTACAAAATATATCAGTAACAGTTACGTTGCAAGTGTAGCGATTTAAAAACACTGCTACTACATGTAATCTGATCGCTATTGTAACTATAACAGTTTAACGATACTATTACGAGATGAGGTTAGATAACCGCTACAAAATCTAACAACCTTTTGTGGTTTTTGAAGACTCTGTAGCGATTAAATAACCACTATTGGAAAATGTGTGTAGCAGTTACCCAACCACTACAAAGTTAGATGAAATCTCAAAATTGACGCTAAATGTTTGAAATTATTCTATAGTGGTTAGATAACCGCTACAAAATCTGACAACCTTTTGTCAAAAAATTTTGCCGCCATTTTTCTTAAAAAATTTCCATTATGTTGTTTTGCAACCGCCACAAAATTTGCCACCAATTTCTCAGTTACCTATTGTGATGATTTTTTGTAGCAATTCTGCTACAAAATTACGCAATATTAAAAATGTGTGGTGGTTGTTTAATCGCTACAAATTAATAACATTGTTTAAAAAAACTGAAATTGTCATTTTTGTAATAATTAGCTAATAATTTAAATATAAATTATAGAAATTAATTTTAAAAATAGTTAATATAAGTATTTGAGGATTACATATGGTTATCATAAAGGTGTAAAATAAACGAGAATGTATAGATAATAAGAGTTTATTATTCAATTAATCTTTTAAATATTTAAATTAAAGAAATTATTAATGCTTGTGAAACAAAGTGGAATGTTAAAAAACGTCCTATAAATTAGGGATTAAAAACTAAAATTAGTACAAGAAATGTACAAGAAATGATTATCATAGATTGATACCTAACCTTTTGAAACACTTAATGTCTTCAAAAAAATGTTGATAAATGAATGAGAATGAGAGAAAACGTGTCCAGAAAGAGATGATGAAGTGTATTAAATGAGGTGTGGTTAGTATTTATAAGAAAACATGTGTAACATTTGTAGTAGTTTAATGTACATCTTTTGTAGAGCGCGGTTATTTTTTGTAGCGGTTATATAACCGCTACAAACTATATATATATAAATATAAGTAGAGGATTACAAATTTAAAATGTTATCGTAGGCATGAGATATTTAATCAATCGTCATCGCCATTCCTACCAAAAAAAAAGTGTGGATAAACTATTACATGTGAGTTTAATATGTTTGAACAAAAATTAAATTAAAATTAAATATTATTTCATAAAGCCTTTATTAAAAAACGCACCGAACTATAGGCAAATTGTCATCGTTGTCTGAGAAGAAGTTTTCGAAACTGTTGGGTTGGAATGACTTACTTTCATAGGCGACATTATTACCATCGCCCATGTCATAAAGTTTTCGAGGCTTTATGTGAACCACCATATTCCAATCCCTCTGCCTCTCATCCATGAAATAATAAACCTGATGTCCCTCTAAGGCAAGAATATATGGCTCATCATCCTGAGACTGATTGGTGTGAATAGGTCGAGAGAAATTAACCAAGATGATGCCTAAGTTGTCAGTTGTGAGTCCCCAGAAAGTTATCGTATTTTCCCACAAACACTTGAACAAAGTCACGATGAAATGCCCTCGGTAATTTATTTTAACCACATCAAGTAGCTTTACATAATATAAGGCGTAACAGAATTGCATGTTCCCGTCACTGCTACTTGTATAACTCCTTGTCCTAAAAGTTCTATAAACACCTAAGGTTTAGGTTAGCAATCCTTGATCTTGCGATACTATGCAAAACTTGAAACCATTGACATTGTACACTGTAAATCTTTGTGCATGGTCAAGTAGGCCGAGTGCAAGAGCTCTGAATTCTGGTGAGTGCCGGTTTTGGTCACTTAGTATTCTCCATGTAAACCAACTTGGGAATTCTTTATGGATCTTTCTTATAATTTCAGAGGATGTCTGTGAATGAACCAGCAGTTTACGCTTCACATGACTTCTGAATTCCCTATAGTTAAGCATGCAATGACGATTATGAAATGTAAGTATAAAATGTAAGAGATATATAGGATAACATCGATTTGTGGACAATACTTAATGAAGGGTATGGTTCAACTTTACTACAATTAATCAAGACATGTCTATGTGCCTAGAACTTCACAATTGTTGTCAATTTGAAGTTCTCACTTCCGTCAACTGGTTAACTATCAAGAGGGATCAACAACTTTGTTGCTGATGATGGCTTTGGCTCAAGGCAATTGTCTACTTGAGGTGGTTGGTTGAAAAACGTCTCAATGTCATGAAAGTACCTTGAACAAAAATACAAGATCTCATCTCCTATATAACCTTATGTTATTGAACCTTTTCGGCCACGCCTTATTTCTTATGTAACATTTCAATTTCCCAAGAAACCTATAAAATAAAGAAGGGAAAATGCCAATATATCAATGAGGAAAGTTATATCGACTATCAAGTAATGCTGATGTGATCTATTTTCAATGGGACTTTTCAATAGGATACATCAATTGGTAGTGAATTGGGCTAGCAAGCTTTGTTTCTTGATTAAGGTGCATTGTCAGGTGAACTATCACCATAAAAAAGGACGGAGGAAAGATCATTTCCAAATGACATATTGTAAAAGTGATTTTTTGTTGCAGTTACTCAAGCTCCTCCACATTCGAAACCTTGGAACACAACTTGTGAAAGAAAGAACATAGCTCCATTAAAACGACAGACACATCGAGCGACAATGTATTCTTGATGGCCATTGGAAGTAATTGTTGCATAAACACATGTGATTCATAACTCTTCAACCTAGCAAACTTTCGAGCTTGCGTGTCAACACACCGTGAAATACTGCTTGGATATTCATCAGGAACTTTTATTTTCTTCAATGTCGCAAGGAAGATTTCCTAATTCGTTTTTGTAAAGGTGAATTTTACTGGTTGGAATCTGTCATGCTCATCTGGCCATGCGTCTGCACGAACTCTTATGTCTCGTAAATCTTTCTGTGCTTGAAGATGATCTTTTGACTTGCCTTGCTCATTAAGAATTGTGTACAACACATTGTTGCACACATTTTTTTCAATGTGCATGACATCAAGACTGTGTTGCAGCAAATTATTTTTCCAATACGGAAGAGTGAAAAAGATGCTTATCTTCTGCCATTCCTGAGGCGCAGAAGCAGAAGTCCTGACTGTCTTTCTCCTATCTTTAACCGCAGCATCGTATTTTCCAAACTCCATATTAACATCTTGAAGCTACTCCACTATTTCTACACCAGATAAATTTTAAGGAGGTCTTTTTTTTCCTATTGCCCATTAAAATGATTACATTGTAACCTAAACTTGTGCCCACCATCGACAAACCTTCGATGACCTATGAAGCACAACTTCTAACTGTGGGGAAGGCGCACTAAGTGAGAGTTAAAATTGCAAGCTGGATACACAAGGCTGGTATGCACATTCCACCTTGATAATGTTCCCAGAGTAGGAAAGTCACTTATTGTCCATATCAAGGTTGCACACTAGTTGAACAATGTCTTATTGAGTATGTCATATATCACGATGCCTACATTCCACAAGTTCACCAACTCCGCAATAAGCGATTGGAGATACACATCAATGTCATTTCTCAGTGCCTTTTTTCTTGAAATGATCATAGACAAAATGAAAGAGCTTTGTTTCATACACATTAAGGGAGGCAAGTTGTAGGGTATTAGGATGACTGAACAAATACTACAGCCTGTGCTAAGATTTTCAAACAGATTAAAACCGTTAATTACTAGTCCAAGCCTCACATTTCTTGGGTTCGTCGCGAAAGCTGGAAACTCTAAATCAAACATTTTCTACGCTTCAGCATCCTATGGATGTCTTACCTTACCATCTTCATTTTTGTCAGTTTGATGCCACCTCATAAGCTTAGTTGTCTTAGACGACATAAACAATTGTTGTAAGCGATGTTTTAAAGGAAAGTACTTGAGAATCTTTGTTAGTTTCTTCTTTTGCTTTTTCCCCTTTCGTATTGTCTTGAACCTCAAAGTGTGACACTTCTTACAAGTTTCCCTGAGAGCATCATCTCCCCAATAAGGCATATAGTCATTGGGGCATGCGTCAATCTTCTCATAATTCAAGCCTAATCTGTTAATTATCTTCTTGGCCTCGTAAAAGTTGTGGGCATGTCCATGGCTGGGAAAGCATCTTGCAGTAGTTCCAGCAATATTGACATCGCCTTATCAATGATCCTACACAAACACTTGATATGATAGAATTTTAGCAATAAAGATAATTTAGAGTACTTAAGAAACCCTGCATACAAGGGACGATCAGCCTCATCCATAAGGCTGAAAATTCCTGAGTTGCATCATTCCTCAAGAAAATAGGTTCTTCACCCTAAACTTCTGCCATGATGTTGTCATCCTAAAAACCAAAAGCATCATGAACAGTTTCATTCACAAGATCATCTTGCTCTAATTGATTTCCTACTTGTAAACTTCACGGATGATGATCCCCATATCTCATACCATGCACCTCACCATGACCACCCCAAAAGGTATATTCTTTTGGGAAAGGCATCAAAAGAAGATGTTTCTTAGCAACTTCTCGTGTATGTCACTTCTTAAACTTGAATCAACAACACGGACACATGATCTTACCATTACAACTAGCACATGAGAATGCAAAATCTAAGAAAGTATTCAATCTCGTCATATATGCAGGAGAATTGCATGACAACTTGATCCATGACTTTTCCATGTGTAGTGAACTGAGATGGAAAGAATATAGTTGAAGCGAGAATGTTTAATTATCTTCACCTCGATATGATGGCCTTATATAGAACGTTGGACACTTTGTAGTAGTTTTAAAACCGCTACACCAACCGCTACACACTTAAACTACATTTGTAGCAGTTTAGAACTACTACTTCAACCGCTACCTATTTAAATATTTGTAGCGGTTTTAAGAAAAATCACTACAAATTGTTAGCGGTCTTTTAAAATTTAAAATTCAAATTTGTAGCAGTTAACAATGTACTAACCACTACAATATGATAACTGTTAACTTTTGTAGCGGTTGTATATCTTAATCACTACAAAATTCTGGCAGATCATTAAAAACTTGAATTTCGAACTTTATGAACTAGTAGCAGTCTAGCTGAAAAGACTGCTACAAAATGTAACAATTTTTATTTTATGTATTTAAATTTGAAAATATTTATGCTTGTCATAAATATTTTTAAATAAATATATATAGGCAATTATATTTTTAGTAAGAAATAGTTATGAAGTATAATTAACATTAATTAATTAATAAATTAATGATAGTATTAACTTATTATTCCATTATTATATTAATGGTAAATATAGTTATTTAAATTAGCGGACATATTATGTAAAAGATATTTGATTTAAAACATCTAAAATACATAAAAAATAAAAGGTCGTAACAAACATTTAAAATATTAAAAATTGTCCGAAAACATAACTAAAATGTAACAAACATCTGAAATACAAAAAATTGTCCAAAAACAAAAGTAAAAGCTAACTATCCAGAGCTTGATCATCAGGAGCACTCTTAAGACGGGTAGGATCAGTGTACGTAGTAGCGCAGTAACAACACCCTCCTCATCAATAGGAGGAAGCGAAAGGGGCTTGTCGAAGCTGAACATAGGAAAGGGTGGGGCAGGTGCAAACTGTTGGATAGGAGGCATTTATAACAAGGCACTTGTAATAAACTCCTAACCCTTATTGTGATGCTCGTACCAGGAGTCAGCTTAGTCCTACATCCGCCTTTGAAGATGCTGAGTCCTGGCATCTAGCTTCACGTCTACCTACGTGTCAATCATCACCTGAATCTCCTCAGCTATTGGCCTCCTTAAGCTGAAGGGTCCAGCCCAGATGCAGCCTCCTGTCCTAGACCATGCTAGACTTGGTGCCCAACCCCATACCCTTAATGCGCACAAGATGCTCAGCTGGGCCCATGACAGCTTTCAAAGGGGCATTAAGATCCACAGACCCCTGTGACTCTGGAGTCTGACTCTATCGCAACTCTGCCTGAGTTTGCTCAATCTACTCCTAGTGCACACATTTTATATAACATTAATGAAACAATTATATTGAATTTAAATAATTTAAATATACTATATAAATCAATAGTATGTAACTTATGATAAGTTCATTTGCTTGCTGAGAGGTCGCTGTCCTATTACGGTGTCTGTGGGTGTATGTGAATAGCTCCCCATAATCTATTTGACAGTTCTCCTCCTAAGCCTTCCTTTGTTGCAAGAATACAATGAATATAAACTTTGTTATTTCATAAATAGAAAAATTAAAAATATTCTAATATGACGGTAAGATTAATTTAACTTTATAATTACCAGCTCACTATAGGTCATAACAAATGTCTTGGATCCTACAGTGTGATGGATCTTCTGTTGGGCCCAGCTTCTAGTGTTTCTTTGAGACAAAGCCTGCATATGGTATGAATCATTACAATAATTACAAAAAATGATAGTTATTTCTAAATGAAATTTTTTTTCAAAATGAACCTGTCCTGCTAGGCTCCTCCTCGCCTGCATGAAATTCGCTCAGTCATTTGGGGGGACGCCATCTAGGATGGTCTCTTTCAGCTGCTGCAAAGGAATCGTCCCATCTTAATTCATCCTATTGTACACACATTCCCCATCTTTATCAATGTGTATCTCTTTTGGTTAGCTCAGACTTGAAAATTGTGCTATATTATAATTAATTAATTAAATAACCAAAACTTATAACTATTTATATCTAAAATATAATTAAACAAAATTAATTACCTTCATAACATCTTCAAACGCCTCATTCTTTGGTTTTACCAAAACATGCTTCCAACTTTATAAGTTGATGGGGAACCACACTCAAATCCCTCCCTGGTCCATTAGCCACCAATTGAATAGGTGACCACCATTTCCGATCGGCTGGTCCATCAAGTCATTCTAGTCAACCACCACAGGTGACCCCTGGAGCAAATTCACACCGAGAACATCCATCTTTCTCCTTGTGATGTTCCCTGACAGAGCTGCTCAATATATAAAAAAATAAATTATAATTTTGATGAACACTATATACAAAAGTTAAATTATAAATTGTTAATGACACATGTCACACCTGCCCTTACGGGGCCTTTATTTATCTGAGTTGTAGTGCACAGGCATCAAAATGATTTGGACAACCTAATTGCGGAATAAAACTTTCTTAAAATAACTTAGTTTGAAAACGTGAGAATAAATTTTTTGCAATTTGAATCTATCCTATAGTTAGATATTAATAAAATAATCCAAAAATAGACAAATGATAAATGATATAATATAATCCAACTACACATATTTTTCCAAAAAGTTCCTTTACTTCTGTTGTAACCTTTACAACATCGTCTTCCCTCTCGATCTCGATCCATTACCTATCTCTTTAATACGGTCTGGAGTTCAAATGAATGAACCCCAGAATAACAATTAATCTTATACGAAAGTATAAAATATAAATGTCAATATAATACATGTTAGACATAGAATAATTCACAGTAAACAAGTCACACCATAATCGCAATTATCGGCCAAAGGACCGCAGCCCTTTTGGACAAACAATTTTATGGGACATGCAGCCCCAATCCATAACTAGGATACACATGAAAATTATCTAGCAAACATGGTTAGTCATACATGAATATATGCATAAAGCTATTAAGATAACAGTTACCCACCTCAAACTTGAATTCTTAAATTTCACTTGAAGGTGTTGGGATCAATGGAAGTGTCAAGGTATTCCTATAAACGTTTATCGTTGTCGTTAGCCACTTCTGGTGTTGCAAAGTACCTAACTGTATATAACCATTTCATTGTCTCAGAAACAGATTCCTCTCCCTCGACCTTTTGTTTGAACCAGTTTGCAAAAGTTCTGTTATGCTCCTTAATCAACCTTTGTTCAGTCATTTGGGGATTTTCTTTCCTCACAGCTTCTTTATGTGCAGCTATGCTGGATTGAACTTCATCAACATTATTCAAGATGTATAAGTGGACTTATGACAATTCATCAGGATCTACACCCCGTACTAAGGCCCCTCGTCTAACCCCTTCAACATGCTGACGTTTTGGAAGCCCGACATGTCTTACTTTGGCCAAATAATTTTGACAAAATTCCATGGCCTCTTCAGATACATACTTCTGAACAATTGATGCTTCTGGCCGGTATGCGTTCTTCACGTACCCCTTTAGGAATTTCATAGATCTTTCAATTGGGTACATCCACCGTAAATGGACAGGGCCACACAGCTTTGTCTCCCTCACTAGATGAACAATTATATGAACCATGATGTCAAAAAATGAAGGAACAAAAAGTTTCTCAAGCTGGCACAATATCATATATCCTTCATTTTCCACTTCATCCAATTGTTCAATCTCGAACACTTTACTGCAAATAGCATTGAAGAAGAAACAAAGTCTAGTAAAAAATGTGTCGAAGATCATACTCGGCAATGCCTCGAATAGCTACTGGGAGCAGCTATTGCATTAATACATGACAATCATGAGACTTCTGGCCTACTAATTTCAAGTCCTTTATTGAAATAAGCCTCTTAAGATTTGAAGAATACCCCGAGGGAACTTTTGTCCCATGTAAACACTCACAAAAACTTCTTTTCTCATCCTTAGATAAAGTATGAAAAGCCAGGGGACAATAAGTTCTCTTACCATACGACCTTAAATGTAAGCCTTCCCGTATCCCCATTGCTTGCAAATTCAATCTTGCCTTTACACCATCCTTGGAACTACCTTGTATGTTAAGAAGCGTGCCAACAATGCTATCACATACGTTTTTCTCAACATGCATGACATCAATACAATGTCTCACATCAAGGTTGCGCCAATATGGAAGATCGAAGAAGACCGATCTCTTTTTCCATATATTTGTTTATTTTTTACCCTTTGTAGTCTTACCGAAGATGACACTTATATTTTTCACCTTTTCATACACTTGCTCCCCAGTCAATGCCACTGGAGCATCTTCATACTCTTGGCCACCAAAAAATGCTTTCTTTAATCGATGATATGGGTGACCTTATCTAAGAAATCTTCGATGTCCAAGATAATTCTTTTTTCTTCCATGTTGAAGTTGACGGTAACGTGTGCCTTCTTCACAAATTGGACATGCCTTATGGCCTTTTATACTATACCCTGACAAGTTCCAATATGCTGGGAAGTCGTTTATAGTACAAAATATCATGGCTCTCATTTTAAAGACCTCCTTCTTGAAAGAGTCAAAAACCTCGACACCTTCTTCCAACTCCTTCAAGTCTTCGATCAAGGGCTGAAGGTAAACATCAATGTCGTTTCCGGGTTGTTTTGGTCCCGAAATCAACATAGACAGCATGATGTACTTTCGTTTCATGCATAACATAGGAGATAAGTTGTAAATAATCAGGAGTACAGGCCATGAATTATGTATGCTGCTAAGGCTTCCACAGGGATTCATGCCATCCGTGCTAAGGGCAAACCTAAGGTTCCTAGGTTCTTCCCCGAAGGTCAGAAATAATTGATTGATTTTCTTCCATTGAGAAGAATCGGCCGGATGTCGAAGCTTTCCATCAGAAATCCTCTCATCAGCATGCCACCGCAAATTTCTTGCATCATTTTCATTAGCAAACAACCGCTTGAACCTTGGTATGATTGGAAGAAACCACAACACTTTTGCAGGCCCTTTATTTGACTTGTACATTGAGGTTTCACATACCGGACATTTCTGCTTATTTTCAAACTCATTTCTATACAATATGCAATCATTCAGGCATGCATGGATCTTTTTGTACTCCATCCCCAGTGGACAAAGAATTTTCTTAGCATCATAGTACCGATGAGGCAACACATTATCATCCGGAAGCATGTCCTTAAAAAGCCTCAAGCATTTCTGAAAAACTCTTGTCGCTCCATCCATGACGTGCTTTCAAGCTGACAAATCTCAAAATGGCGTTCAACAATTGGTATTTTTTACACCCAAGGTATAGCGGGGTCTCAGCATCACTGCACATATTACCATATGCATGTGATTGCTCAAAAGCCTCTTCTCTCACATCACGAATAATGTCCTCTATGCGATCATCCATATCCGTGTCAATATCATCAAAGAACACTTCACCATGTTGAGATGCACTTGGAACTTTTTCACCATGCCATATCCATATTGTATAGGTTTTACAAAATCCTTCACAAATTAAATGTGTGTATATAACTTCTGGACTTACTTGCCTCTCATTTAAACATTCTACACATGGGCAATAAAACTTCCCACTACCATCATGGACATTTCTTTTTGCAAACTCTATAAATTCCCTCACCCCATTCTCATATTCAACACTTGTCCGTCTTGCATTTATCCAACTACGATCCATAGTATAATTCCTATATATAGACGGAAAGATTTAACATACATTATCCGAAAAAATTGAAAATTGCATATAAACTAAGCCAAGTCCATTAAATGCATATGAGTGAGACATTGTCCATTGAATGCAACATAAATGTATCGCGTACAGTCAATCTAGTATTGTTCCAAAAACAAACAAAAAATACTTTGGTCATTAAATGCAACATGAAGAATCACTCGTGCTCATAAATGTATCACGTACAGTCGATCCAAGAAGTTAAGGAAAATAAATGCATGATGTGGAAAATAAATGCAGACAACAAAAGTAACCCTAAGTGCACTTGTTGGTCATTCGAGTATGTCTCAAGTAAAACATAAACTTCAAAGAACAGTATCGAAATACAACAGAGTAACCCACATCAACATTTCACCGATTTCGTGCAAACCATGAATAACCCAAAACGAAAAGAGGAAAAATAAAATATATATGTAACTGAAATACACATCTTACGTACAGGTCTATCGCCGTTTAGCTAAGGAACCAACCAGAAGGTGATAAGCTAACCAGCACTAGGTTGTCAAGAGTTCTGTCTCACGGCAGTGACGAAGTAACACACAAACACTTGAGAGTTGAAAGTGAACAGGAATTATTATCACTTTCGACGGGACAAGAGAAGTTCAGAGAGGAAAATTTAACTTTTCCGCACGACATAATCATTTATATTTAAAGTCATTAAAAACGGTTAATTGTAAAGCATCTGGTCGTAAAGGTATAGAAGTTTTAAGATCGGTTACATATTAAGCATACGCTCCTATATGAATTCATTAAGATCAGTTACTTATTAAGCATCCACTCCTAAAAGTCTCAGTTTTTTTTAATATAAGAATTTAGTGAAAGTCCGCATTTTCTTTAAAATTAAACTACAAGATTGCAGCAGCAGCAACTGAACATTTTTTTGCTCAACAATAGCAGCAACAAAATAAAAATAAAGGATAGTACGTTGAGAATAAGGTTTTTTCCATTAATAAGCTTAGTTCATTTGCATTTTTACATTAATGGAGAATGTGCAAGTACAAAGGAAAAATAAGAACAACAAACTTACAAATAACAAAAACAACCTACAATGTGACTAAGAGTCCTAAAACTAATTATCAGCTAATGTCTTGTCGATATCGGCTTCAGCGGCAAAAATTTCCCATCGGATATCAGCAATTTCCTGTTGTATGTGCATCAGTATCACTTCTTCAGGGTCAGGACTAGGAGGCTGGAGAGGGAGAGCAGGAACCTCTTTATCATCCAAAATACCAATGGGTCCAACGACCCGAGACTCCTCTGTTTGAACAGAACGCGTTTTCTTGGTCTGAGTATGACGTAGCCCAACGAGTTGTCTCAAGATCCTCCAACGAGCTTCAGGAGTAGTCCTGCAAGGGGTTATCTTATATCTACCATTGTCTAGCTTGGTTTAGGGCAGAGGGGAGCAGAGGGGTACGAAATGGGAATGTGAGAATTTGGGATTTGATTTGAACATAATATTAGTTGATTCAGTTCTGTATAAAATAAATAGAATAATTAATTTTTTTTAAAAGACCTTTAGGACTGTAGACATATAAAATGCCAGTCCTAAAGGACTTTTAGGACTAGACATTTATTAAAAAGTCGCTCCTAAATAGATGGTGCTCCATCTATTTAAGCCCCTCGTTACTTTATTTTCTTCACATTCTTCTCCATATCCTCATTTCTTCTACAATCTCCGATTCTATAATGGTTGCCCCACCACCTCGATCACCATCGGGTCCTCCTTTTCCTCCTCCTTCTCTCTTACCTGCGAGACCTCCCCCTCTGCCGTCGAATCCAATGGTGAAGCAGATTGTGGAGCATCTGCTGGCCCGCGTCGATCACATGGACCGACACATGGGCAGAATCTATGGCCTCCTTCATACCATCAACAAGAAGATCAATATGGTCCTCGACAAAAATGATGTCGAGGTCCCTACTTCTGAAGCATACACTACATGCTCCTCTCCTCCTCCTCCGGCAACAAAGTGGAGGATTAATTAGTTTTTTTTTTTAATTTTCTTGTATGTTTTTTTTATGTACTGGCTAGGTTGTTGCCCCTCTAGGGGGCAGCATAAAAAATATATATATGATGGCGGCCGCGACGGCCATTTTTTGGCAAACCTGATTGCGTACGTTTAAGAAGTTCCAAAAATAGCTTCGAGCGAAATTAACATAAGTTATATAATGACAATTAATTTGTTAAAAAAATATAATAACGACATTAATTAAGAACATACAAAACATGCAAATTAAAGTACTCATGAGTCATCACTAATTGACTTTAAAATTAACCATGATATATTTGCTTAGTTGATTTGATTTGAACATAACATCATTTCTATATAAAAGAAATAGAAAATTATTTTTATTTAAAAAAGACTTTTAAGACTGTAGACATATGAAAAGTTGGTCCTAAAGATCTACGCATGGACTTTTAGGACCGTACTTTTATCAAAAAGTCGCTCCTACAAGTCTAGCATATTTTTAAAATTAAAAACGTATTTTTAAAAAGCCCTTCAGGACTAAACTGTTATGAAATAGACGGTCCTAAAAGTCTCTTGGTTTTGGATTTTAGTCTTCTATTTTTTGGTGCGTGAGGCAACCTGTGAAAAACTCCACAAATGCTTGTTATACAGCATTTGAGAAGGCCAATTTCCTTCAATTTTTTCCATTTCACATGTCCTAAAAGTCTCCAATATTTTAGTTTAAATTTCTCAGAAGAAGAAGATTTCTACATAACGAATGAAATGGTGGGATCCACACATGAAAATTGAAGAAATCACCAAGAGGGGGGTGAATTGGGGATTTCAAAAAATTCTTTTGAACTCTTTTTCAAAAACTTTGAAAAGCAAATAATGAGAGAGTAAGTGAAAAAAAGTTGGACACACAGAATTTATACTGGTTCGGTCTTAACCTTGACCTACGTCCAGTCCCCAGATATCTTCTGGGTATTTCCACTAGTTTAACAAGCTTTAACTACAACAATGTAAACTACAAGCAATCCTAATCACCTAGGACTTGCTCCCCCTTACACTTTGTAATTAAGCTACCCCACTCACAGGTTTCCACAACCTTGAGTTTACACCAACAACTTTTGATTTCAAAGAATCAAGACTCTCAAGAGAGTAGATAATGATAAATACTGAAGATCAATTTAAAATCACAATACAGACTCAAATTGCAAAAATATAATCAAAGTAGCTTAGTTGTGTGTCTTGTTCTGAGTCTCCATAGCTTTTACAGGCTAGCTAGAAGAACTAGCCGTTGCATATTGTTCCTTAATGTTCAGCTGCAAATCTGAAAAATGACAGTTGTATATTTTGCTCTGTTCTTTCAATTCTTAGCTGGAATCTTGGAATATGTTGATGCAGATGGTCTTCCAGATATTCTGTCATTCCATAACCTTCATTTGACCGTTGGAGAGTGATTTAATCGATCCATAACGGTTTGTGCTGAACCATTGGGATAGAGGAGAAGGATCAGCCCTGTTCTTGGTTCTTCATTTATTGCACTTATTCCAGATCTGATTCCATCTTGATCTTAGCTGAACTTATTTGAAAATTACTCAAAACTTGATCAAATATGTTAGAAGCAATAGAATCATATCATAAAACATTTTTCAGATTAACCCATAAAGATTTTGCAGATCAACACCATCTGATTTTTCAAAGTCACCGATGCAAACTCGAGTTTATAGTCTTAGACTCGAGTTTGGGGTTCATCTAGAAAGCATGAATGTTGAACAATGGTCTAAACTGGAGTTTATAAATATCAGACTCAAGTTTGGTTCTTATAGACAAGACTGTCGGGCTCTGGTCTTGGAATGGAACTTTGGACAAGTTGCTAAACTCGAGTCAATTAATGACTAACTCGAGTTTGGAGCTATGTCAAGAGCATGAGCCTGAGTTCAAGAACTTCCAGACTGGAGTTTAGAAGCATAAACTGGAGTTTGCAAAGCAAACATATTGGTGGTCTTTCTGTATGACTCAGACTCGAGTTTGGGGAAGCAAACTCGAGTTTCAATAAGAGCTGAAACTTTGAAATTTATCTTGGTCAGGTGTAAACTCGAGTTTGGAAGCAAAGACTAGAGTTTGCAAGACTTGTGAAAAATATGAGCTTTCTGGATTCTTTCTGTTTGGTCTAAACTCGAGTTTCATGGTCCAAACTCGAGTTTGTCTTGTTCACAATTCTGAGTGCTCTCTGTATCTCCCAGACTTCAAGTTTATCTGAGCAAACTGGAGTTTGGCTTGTTGTAAAAAACTTTGATTGCTCTCTGTGTCTTTGCAAACTCAAGTTTGCCTAAGCAAACTGGAGTTTGGCTTTCTTGCATAATTGATCAACTCTCTGTCAAGTCTCAAACTCGAGTTTACATACCTAAACTCGAGTTTGCCTTTGACAGTAAGTTTTTCAACTTACCAAAGACAATCTTTATACCAAGTTTACAATTGCCAGTTATCATCAAAACACATAGAGAACTAACAACATAGACTTTTAGGACCGGACATTTAATAACTAGCCGCTCCTAAAGTATTGCATATTTTAAAATTAAATTAACGTATTTTTAAAAAGCCCTTCAGGACCGAACTTTTATGAAATAGACGGTCCTAAAAGTGTCACTGGACATTTTGAACTTTTTAATAAGCTCATTTTACAGCATCTTGTCCTAAAGGTTTAAGAACTAATTCCATGCAATACATTCAGCAACAAAAAATAGAAAGCATCAATATAATTTGTTGGAAATGAATAAACAATTTTATTAAATATTGATCATTAAACTATACAATTGTTCAATTATTATTTACAGAAGATCAGATGTAAAATAGGTCTACATCACATGCATATTTACAAATTAATCATGGGGGGCATTTGCGATTTTGCTGAATGAGAAATTCACAAATGACTTGGCGTATGCACTTAATATCACCATCAGGAAAGGGGTCAGCGCAATCAAACGTCTGTAACATCAAAGACAGAAATATATATTAGACTACCTTAATTCCTTTCATCAAAGGGGTCAGCACGCCAAACGTATGATATCAAATACATTTACCTTTTCAGTGATAGACAGAATTCTTCACGTGATAATATCATACATGTGTCGCATGACATAAAGCCCACATAAGTTAGAAGCATGTGGTTGGCAACGTGTCTAAAATCAAACAAGAAATATATATATAAGAGCGCATACACAATGACAACAATTCACAAGGCAGTGTCCATGCGTACTAACCTGTGGTTTGATCCATATAGTATCTTTGACTTGATGCCCAGCATTTCTCTTGGCCTTCTTTTGGTATTCCAACATGGCCTTATTATTGAAATCAAAAATTTCAATTATCAATATTGGTAACTGAAAATTCACAGAAAAGATTTCAGAAAAAAAAATTAGTGACAAAATGACATGTGCTACTTACTTATCAACCATCTACTTTAACATAGCCACTGGTTTGTGATGAAGGGAGTATAGAAAGACTACTTTATTTTCCTCCGCAAAAAGGAGGACCAACTGCCAATGGTTAGAATGGTTTAATGGTACAAGGTACCACCTTCTCATATTGTTAGACAACCTCCTAGATATGTATGTTGTTCTTTGATTCACGGTTGCCCCACTTAGGTAGTTTAGGCATAAGAATCCAAAATCATGTTCTCTGCCATGTACTCCCATCTCACGATGCATCAACCTACAATAATGACATGCATAAGTGAATTAGCTAGTATATATGTATGTGTATGTGTAAGAACGACACCTCTTAAAATTATGTACGTACTCATAGAAGAAGATACTACTTACTTCATGAATAACAACACAATTGCATCAGTTATCTCCTTTTTAGGAAAGATAAGGGAGATTAAATCTTCTTGGTCAATAAAGACCGATAGCTTCTCTTTTAGGCCTACTTCAGCATTTAGAGGCCATGATCTGGTTTCAAAAGTTTGATTGACTACCAGAAGTCCAATCTCATCATTGGCAGTCAACTTAGGAGTAGGCAAAATATCACGCGGGGCTGCATCTTCATCAACAGGGGCTGGGGCTTGAGGAGGAGTACACACACGTACAAGCTTCACTGGCCACGAGATAAAGCCTCCCAAGCAATCACTCACAAGTTTCATTTGATCAGTTTGAAGAGGGATAGGTGCATCAGCGATGATCACCTCTTCAACTGACACTCTGACTTCATCATCAGCCATTTGTCGGTGGTGTACAGTTGATCCCAAATTGTAGACATTCCCTCTTGCACCCAATCATTTATTAGGATCCTCCATGTAGAGCTCACAATGTACTGCTGACTGTTCAACAATGCAGCTCCCTTTAGTGCTCTGCTAGACAGGTGGAGGTGAGTATGGGAAGGGAACAATGCTCTCCACAAGGGCTGACAATCTTCATCATACCCTCCTTCATCTTTTTCAGCTCGTCTTGAAACTTTGCACTTAATGAAGCTTCTCTCTCAGCTACTTTCTTCTCTGCTCTGGCCTCTGCTTCCTCAGTTGCTTTGGCCAACGTACGTTCCATCTCCTCCCAGGTAACCATTTATTGTCTTTGGCATTTGGATTTACTAAAGTATTGCTTCAGGCCTACCCGTCCTCCAATTCCCCTTACACGCCCCGCGTAATCCGGTTTTCCAGTCGCAACAGTAAGAATATTTTTCCTCCCGTCCGACACAAATGATCTCTCTTGTTCTTGCATTTTGAGTTCTTCCTGTAAGATACAGATAACAAGAGCATAATTAGTAACGAAACATGTTTAGTAACTAAAAAGTAAAAAATAACGGTACTTACAATTCTCTCAGCAACTACACGAGTTTGTTCACTAGAGAATGCCCCGCCTTTCTTTTTGCGAATATAGAGAAATAACTCCTCACAGCGTATTAGAGATGGCGGCTGCGGATCACATATCTCAGAAGGATTGGCTTGAGCTTCATCTTCCAATCTCTTTCGCTTGGCGGCCATCAACTCTTTTTCGGCCTTCTCATATTCGCCACGAGAAGCCGTATGTGGGAAATCATTCTTTCTCCCAATCTCTTGTGCTTGCTGCCTTCTTATCTATGAATCAGAATCGAAAACAAGTATTCATAACGAATTCCAGAGCTCAATTCAAACACTAGTCAAATTCACTTCATCAAGTTTCAAGATTTTGTTAAGGAAAATGTAGAATTGTATAATAAATAGAGAGAAACAAAGGAAAGGGGGTTTCAGAACTGCTGCCAACTCAATCAACTCATTCATTCATCATAACTGGTTCAATAACAACATGCACAAATACCATTACACAGTTAACATACAGACCAACTAACAGCAATGTCTACGTGACCTACTATAACAGAATACCTTCCTAAGCAAGCAACCTGACTAACGGCCTCATAAATGAACACAATAACATTCACATTTCCGCACAGGTTAATAAGTATACAAGGAGGGACAAAAAAAATTTAATATAGACTCACCAAAGCTTCTTCAGTTGTCTGCATCTGAACAAATTGTTGTCATGTTGCTTCATCAAGAAAGGCATACTTGGCGCAAGATTTAGGGCGAGGCTGGCCAACCAAAACCTCGGCAAAAATATAGTTGTTCGCTAACTAGGTCTTAAACTTCCTCCAGCAATCAGCACAATACGACAATGTCTTGACTTTCAACTTCTCATCGTCAGGAACATTGTAGGTAAGTCGAATAGAGTCCCAGATAACATCCTTCACCTTCTTTTGGTCGACATTTTTCCACTCGTCGACCAAAATGCTTGGCTTGTTGGGTGCTTATAAGCCAACATAACTATTATATCTGCTTTTATTAGGGCCGCAGGGAGCCAAATGTTCATCAAACTGTATATCAAGCTTTTCATTGGCACTCCGCCCTAGGGCAAGCTCTTTCAATTGAGTGGGGCCTCTTCTACCACGATGGCCTGCAGGGCGGTTACGAGGAGGCTCACTTTGAGAAGGAAATTGTTCGTTCTGACAAACACCAGTCACATCATCAACTAGCATTTCAGAAATAGAACTACACTCGTTTCCTCTGTTCATTTTTGGAACAAGAAAAGAAGTTGAGAGAGGTGGTGTAAGAAAGGAATGTCAGAGCAAATGAGAGACTAACAGAGGATGGTGGCTGTAACGCCCCTATTTCCTAAGTGTATTATGAAGTCCAATTATGGCCTTAGGGTTCTTATTAGACTAATTCACGTGTATTTATCAGAGTGTAGGCGTTAACAGATCAGAGTAGAACACAACAGAGAGCATACTTAGGCGTTTGGACGACTGAGTAACTGATTTCATATACATAGACATATGCTAGTTAATTAAAATTCCCGAAGGAATAAGAGCATAATACAACTTATATTCATTGCGGTGATCTCGGTTGACGTGTTAGGTTACAGTAATCCGAAAGGTTCGACCAAGCTCGTGCATATCATTATCCCAAAATGTAACTCCTTCCAAGCCTTAACGCGTGTTACTTAGCCTCGCCTCCTGCTCCCGATCCTCCTGATCCTGAAGATAAGGTAAATTCTGAGATTCAATGCCCATTGAATCTCATGTAACAGTTAACCTTATGCTCAAGTATAACAATATGCATGATAGATATTCATTACATTTCAGCATAAAATCATACATAGCACACAACACATGTAATAGTTTATATTTCAATAATTACAAAGCACACAGCAATTGTAATGTTCGCTTTCACATAGCACACAGCCCATGTAAGGTTCGCCTCTACATAGCACACAACCCATGTAAGGTCTACATAGTTTGCACATAAACCAGTGTCACGCCCCGGAGCGTGTCCTCAGTCCTAGGAAAACATCCATACAACATTATCAAGACTGTAACTTGTTTTCAATTCAAAGCTGAATGTATTTCAAATGGTAACCTAAGACCCAATCTTAGCCACAATCCATGACCCAAGACCCGGTCTTGTCCATGACTATATGAATCATCTCATCATATATAGAGCATACAAGCAGCATAAGAGTTAGAGTTACAGTATGCATCCGTACCTTAGACCTTGGCGCTAGTAGTACGTTTCCCTTTCGGTACTGGTCCAAACCTTCTCGAGTATTCTATAATATCATTACCGCGTTATTTCTCTTATACTTAATATCCTAAAAGATGGCCTTAACATCCTAAGAGAGGGCTTTGCCACTCATAACCCTTTTTAATTTATTATTAATACTCTCTTTCAGTTTGTTAATAATTTTCCTTAACAATAATAATTTTATTATTGTTATTATTATCATTATTATTATTATCATTATCATTATTATTATTAATCCTGATAAAATTCTTCATTTGTTCAAACTATTACTAATTAGTTATCAATAATTCATTTATTTATACAGAACAAAACAAACCAAAACATACAGTAGCCATACACAATCCTATATATATATATATATATGTTTGTGCTTTCACAACTTTTCTTGTAGCCAATCATAGATATATATACCCACGGTTACAATAAGCACTTTCTACCAATATTCATATGTTAACAAAATACTCATGTTAAACAAGAAAACTTTGACCGTGGCAAACAAAAAAAAAACTGCACTATTTACATATCTAATGACTTTCGCACAACACACACACATCAATATATTCTTCTCTTTCTTTTTCTTTTAACCTTATTCACACACACACCTACAGGTCCATATATAGAACTTAGGATTTTCAGTTTTTCTTTTTTCTTTTTCTTATCATCATGTATTCAGCAACTTATTAATCATCTTTTTTTTTTCCCTTTCCAGGACGCACACTTACATACACATACGGCAACTCATTTCTCTTTCTTTTCTTCACTGAGCAACACGATACTCACACAAAAATGCAGAAAATTTAATTCTTCATTCTTCCCTCCACATGACAGCAAAAAATGAAGCCACTCACACCCATATATTTTCTTTTCGCAAGTCCTTTCTCTTTCACTGGCAGCAAGATCTTATCATCCAATATATATATATATATATAAAATCAAGCTTACACCTCTCCTCTTTTTTCTTGGCAAAACCGAACCCATGCATGACAGCAAAACACTCTCCTATATTTATTTTGTAGAAGAATAGTTCTTTTTCTACCTTTTTCTAATCGGCATGCATACACCCAAAGACCCACGATTTGAACAGGGAAGAGTGTATGACAGCAACCTCAACGGTTTAATAGTGAGAATAGCAGAAAACACATTGGCTCTTATATAAATGCACATGCAGAGAATAACGCTTCATGTAAGGTCATCCGAAAGACAAAACAAACAGGAAGCAAAACAGGGAACAAGAATAAATTATCAAGCTTCCCAAAGAGAACCTGATAACAGCCAGCTCCTATTTAGCAGTGTTTTAGTTTTGTTTTCAGTTTCGGTTTGTTTTCAATCTTTAAAGTTCAGTTCACTTCAGTTTTTAGATTTCCGTTTCGGCCCCCTGTTTTTCTTTCATTTTTCGTGAGTTTAAACTTGGTTTCCTTTTAACTTCATGCTAGCGTGATTATGACCGAAAAACTAACTGGAAGTTTAGAAAGAAGAGTCCAATAGCTTACCTTCAAGAATGCCAGTCGAATAAAGAGAACAGGGGGACTGTTTTTGCTCTGTTTTCCGACGTGATGAGCAGAGGACCAGCGAGTTCAGTTTTCTTACTCACTCCTCTCTAATTCTCTCGGACTCTCTTCCTCTCTTTCAAACTCTCGGTCTCTCTCTTACTCTCTCTTCTCTCGGCTACTCTCTCTCTTTCTTTCCATTTGCATCTGAGGAAATGAAAAATGAAGGAGCAGAGACGTATGCATCCTTATATAATGGTCCAGTGATCCAGTCCAAGTAAGGGACCGACGGTTCGAAAGTTTGTGTGTCTCGAGGAGCAGGGTTTACGTCTGAACTCCTTCTTCCAGATAAGTTCTATCCTCTGCTTCTATTTAATGCCATCTGCTCCTCGGTTTTGGCGGCTGAAGAAGAGAGAATAACTGAGCTTTTTTTTTTTTTTTTTTTCCCTTCGGCTGCTTGCTTCTCTGGTCCTATCAATTTAATGGATCAAGGGAAATGGGCTAAAAACAGATGGGCTTAGTCTCATTCATTTGTTAATGTCATTTACTTCCAATTATGCATTATGCAGCCCATTTGGTTTCTCATTTGTTCTCTATTCACGCGGCCCGTCAGTTTGTTTGTTTGTTGTTTCAGAGTTTCGGTGGTTTCATTCCTTCAATGTGTTATGGAGAATATTGTATTATGAGGCCCAAATTTTAGATACCTATTTATCCTTTTCAAGATTCTTATCTGCAATTAGGTCCTTGACTTATTTAATTGCAAATTTGGGGTAATTGTTAGAATTAAATCCTTGATTTTAGATAAGGATTTTTCTTCCCCAATTAATTCTTTTTCTAGGCCATAAAATATTTATTCCGTGATATTTAGGCCCAAAACTTATCACTTATAACTATCTCTTGAATTTATTTAGCCCAACTTCTATAATTTAATTCCCAACAATAATATGAATATTTAAATCCCAGAAATTGGGATGTTACAGTGGCGGTTTGCAAGGAAGAGATGTAATGCAATAGGAAGAGGTGTTTGAGTGTTTCGCAACAAGAACAGGGGTTTCAGTGTTCAGACAGAAAGACGTAAGACACTGAAGATGGAAGAAATCACCAAGAGGGGGGGGTCAATTGCGGATTTAAAAAATTCTTTTCGAAAATATCTAAGTATTCAAAAACCTTGAAAGACAAAGAATGAAGAAGTGAGGGAAGAAAAGCTAGACACAAAGCATTTATACTGGTTCGGTCATAACCTTGACCTACGTCCAGTCCCCAGATATCTTCCGGGTATTTCTAGTATCTCAGCAAGCTTTAATTACAACAATGTAACTCTCAAGCAATCTTAATCCCCTAGGACTTGCTCCCCCTTACACTTTGTAATCAAATAGTCCAACTCACAGGTTCCACAACCTTGAGTTCTTACAAAACAAGTAATCAAAAGTAATTTTCGAAATCACACTCTCCTAAAGAGTAAATAAGTATAAACACTGAAGCTTAAGAAAAAGCAAGAAGATAACCAGTTGTAATTGTCTGTGATGATTTTGTCTTGAATCTTCATGCGTATTTATAGGTGAACTAGGTAGACTAGCCGTTGCATTTTCTTCTCCTTGGTTCTTCGATATTCAGTTGAAGATCTACAATATGATTGTTGCATATTTTTCTCTGTTTCTTCAATTCTTGGCTGGAATCTTGGATGTAGCCGTTGTGGATGATTTTCCAACGTTCTTGTCATTTCCATATCTTTATTAGACCGTTGGAAATTGACTTAATTGTTCTTGAATGGCCTGATCTAAGCTCTTGAGATAAAGGAGAAGTTTCAGGCTTATTTTTAGTTCTTCATTAATTTCTCTTGACCCAGTTGATTTTCTCCCTGATCTTTGCTATGATTATCTGAAACTCATCAGAAAATTGGTCAAGTATAACAGACAGTGATCGTAGGTTGAAGATATGGAGCATATAATTTAATGAGATCAATTTCTAGGCTTCCAGGATCAGAGTCGCGCTTCTGTGATTGTTCTACTGGAGTAGCTACCGGTGACTGGAGTAATCACAATGTATCTGATACATTCTTACTGGAGTAATTACTAAGTAACTGGAATAGCTAAGGATCATTTCGTCTCTGTGTTTCGTTTGACTGGAGTGACCCACAGGTTACTAGAGTAACATAAAAGATAATCACTTTTGCAGAGTCTTTGTCTCGACGTTACTGGAGTCACGGCTTTGTTACTGAAGTAATTAAGGTTTATTTCATTTCTGTGAAAGGGTGACTGGAGTAGCATTTTTATAACTGGAGTAACTCTAGTGTAAAAACTGTAATATGACTGGAGTAACTAATTGGTTACTGAAGTAATATCGGGTTTGTCTTTGGAAGTGTCTCAAAGCAAAGGGCTACTCGAGTAATTAAGTGACTACTGGAGTAATCCTTACTGGAGTAACAATACCGTTACTGGAGTGATGTATTCTACACCTGATAGACTTTCGGGTTCATTTTTGGACATAGCTCTCAGAGGTGGCTTACTAGAGTAAGTAAGTGATTACTGCAGTCACACTTACTAGAGTAATAACATTATTACTACAGTAAGTCTAATATACAGACTATTGGGTTCAGTTAGAAAAATCTTGGTTTACTGGAGTAAGGAATGGGTTATTGGAGTAATGCATGTGAAAAACAACTGTTATTACTAGAGTAATTAAAACCTTACTGGAGTAATGTTTTCAAAAACAAACTTATGAGATGTTTGAAATCACAATCTTTGCTAATTACAATTGTTACGTTATTATCAAAACATATAGAGAATTAACAGACACAAGTTAAGGTTTCATGCGAGAAATATAGTGGGCATTTTTAAGACCGGAGAAACACAAAACAATGATCTTAAAGGTTATAGTGGGAATTTTTAACACCGGAGAAAATCAAAACGACGATCTTAAAGGTTAACATTTGAGAACGTCCTTTTATTACGTTCGTTCTTAAAAGTAATAAACTATTAGTTTAAAATTTTCATTATTTAGTACCAAGTAGAAGTCACGTCCGCTCTTAAAAATATTAACTTTAAGAACGTCATTTATATATGTCTAATCTTAAAAGTTTTTTACCATTTTTATATATCTTTCCTTATTATATTGCACTGCAAAAAATATAAGTCTGGCTGTACAGGATTTCTCAATAATTTCATATTATTTATAATTAGTTGTAATGAGATGTTTTAAGAGCGGTCATTTATATATGTCCGATCTTAAAAGTTTTATACAATTATTTTTAAAAATTTCCATGTTATTTTTAACCACATAGTAAAATATAAGTCGGGATGTCCATGATTTCTCTTTAAAGTAATTCATATTTCATTTTTCTTTTTATAAATGTTTTAAGAGCGGTTGGTTTTTCCAGCGGTCTGAATAATATATTTAAGACCTATCGAAAAAGATACAGTCCAAGATGATATTTGATATTTACAAAATTGTCACTGGTTATATCTTTAAGACCGTAGGTTTATTCATCTGCTCTCACTAAGGCGGTCTTAAAAATTGATGCGGTGGAAGAAGTTCTTTATATTTACAAAATTGTCACCAGTCATTTCTTTATGAGCGGGGCGTCGATTCTCCGCTCTAAATAAGACGGTCTTAAAATACTTTTTTGCACTAGTGTGCTACTCCAAACTTCCCAATTTCTCTTAGTTGATCAAGAACATATTTCCTTTATGTCAAGAGGATACCCTTCTTGCTTCTCATAACCTCTATCCTAAGAAAGTACTTTAATATACCTAAAGCCTTTATTTGAAAATGAGAATTAAGAAAGGCTTTGAGTGATGAGATGCCTGAAGTATCACTACCTATAATAACAATGTCATCAACATATACCACTAAGAGAATCATGATGGCATCTGTCCACTAAATAAACATACAGTGGTCACACTTTGATTTAGACCAAACTTCTTAACCATAGAGCTAAACCTATCAAACCAGGCACGAGGGCGGTGGGAAGGTATGTCACCTTTAGAAGTCTTTCTATGGTTTGAAGTAGAGCCCTTGTGTTTGGTTTGACAGTGCCAACCAGAGAGACCTACACCACGAGACAGCAAGGAGAAGCTGAGAGAAGCAAGTTGACACCGGAAGAAGGGAGAAAACAATGAGATCTCACTGAAAAGTGACGCACATGCCAGAGCATGTAATAACAGTGAAATTGACAACGGCACATGAGGACCACATGCCAGTCAAAATTGATCAGTCCATCAAGGAAATGCTAGTAGTGGGAGGGGAAGCCAACGGTTGGCCGTGTGTAGGCATAGAACCCCTTCTCTCTCTCTCTCATTGTGTGACTCTACCGACCGAAAAGAAAAAGAAGAAATTGCAACCCTAAGCTCTGATACCATGTAGTAAACAGAGAAAATATAATATGAATTCCATACATATTCATGTATACAAGTGGGGTATATATAAACAAGAGAGATGCCCTATAGTTAATAGGCCCATTGTGAGTAATTCTTAATATTTCCTAATAGAAACCAACAAATAGAGATCAGTATCTATCACTACACACATGTATATCCGTACTTACTATTTTTTCTACTTTCTCAACCACAGCTCCTATCACTACCTGACGCCTTCCTCTCATATTTTTATTTTTTATTCTATTTTCAAACCTCACTCACTCTCACTCTTCTTCTTCTTCTGATATGATTTCTTTCCACTCTTATCATATGCTTCTATCTCCCTCTTTTGTACTGTGAGTGCAGAACAGACAAAAATACATATGCATGTGAGCTGGAAAGATTGGTTTGAACGAACAAGTGGTAGGGTACTAGTTCCCAATGATGGTGATTAATTATATGCACTGAAGTTATCAGTTTGATTATTGAAAACAACATCTCTAATCATATTATAAAGTATTTTGCTGGATATGTTAGGAATTATATGATTAAGGGCTTCAACATTAATATGCATGGACAACGTTGAAAATAAATAACTCAATAATTATGCAAATTGGCTACTCATGATAAATTTTTGTAAGTATTTCATACTTTGCCAACCCCTCATTAAAAAAAAAAAAAAAAAAAAGGCACCGCTCATGATTCCTAATCTTTTGAATATACTCTTTGCTTATAATGGCCTTTGTCTCTTGCTCCTCTTTCTACGCTTTGTAGTTTCCTTTGCACTTTATTCCACATGAATGTAGATGCTACTTTAGTCAACCAGATCATGTGGTATTTCAACAACCTTGGAAGTGTTTATTTATTATTACACAAACAAACTATTACTTGAATCTAGAAAAAGCATATTTGTAATTCAAGTTACAAATAAACTTGTTGGATAAGGTGACGCCGCCCTTTAGCTATTGGCTTGTTGACTATGGTTTATATTTCAAGCAAGACCTTTTTCTTTATTTAGAAGTCACTAATGAGTTTGTCAACAAGCATCGGCAGATTCTCCCTGTTATTCAAGGGAAATTTGAAATATTTTGTATCATAACGTAGTATATCATAAAGCCTTTCTAACATTTACAATAGTATTTTTACAATTTTTGCTAGGTTCAATACTCTTTTTTTTTTTTGTCAAAAAATTCTTCCTATTATTCAAGTTAAATTTGACTACCCATGTTATAATTGGAAAGTTACACCTGCAAATTATAGGAAAATGTGGTTTGAAGAATGATCGGTATATTTTATCTCTTATAGTTGTATTATATCAAATTGTGTCCTCATATGTTTTTATTCTTTATCTTTTTTATTTCTCAATTATAAATAGAAAATATAAATGGCTTCTTGATTATGAAGATATTGTCAAGAGAATTTGGAATGAAAAGTGTTCAGATATCTTAAGAGGAACAATGCATAATATAAGGCAGGACTTGTTTCACAAGCAAGTTAGGCATAAGTGGATTCCACACGAAGTGATGAATAAATTAGAGAGAATGTGGACATCACCAAAATATCTAAGGAAGTGTGAGATAGCAACAACCACTCGAGCCTCTAGCAAAGGAGGAACTCAATACAAAGGGGTAGTATTCTTGTTACTGAGCATATAAGAGGAGGATGGCATGAATTTATCTTCAAATGATTCAATCATTATTTATATAATACTTTGTATAATACATCTTTATAAATACATGCAATCTAAAGATTTGGGAAGAGAGCCTTTAGTGTTTGAATTGTTCAAAAAGACTCATTATAATGAGAAGACTGGAGAATTTGTGGATCATCTTACGGCCGCAACTCATGTAAGTATATGTTTCATTCAAGTTTATGTATTTAACGAATTTCGTCTTTGGTGAATTTGTAAGGTTTGATAAGATTGTTGTATGATTCTGATCGGACACTTTGATGATACATGTCTTTGGATAAGAATTATAAATTTGGCCAGACTAATTTTCATGTGGATAACAATTTTCTTCTATACTGGCTTGTAATCGGTCCTTTGCTTGCAACATAAATTATAAGACCTACTCTTTTGCCTATTTTTCTATTGTTAATCATTTGTCTTATCAACTCCATTGCCTCTGCTAGTTTTGTTTAGGCTACCAATATGATTAGAGTTTGGGGGTTAGATTTGTTGCTATTGCAGTATGTAGTGCCCTAAAGAATAGAAAGGGGGAAATCAATTGCCTTATTTAACAGATGAGGGGTTTGCTTGTTGGAATTAAACATTATTGTTGTATATGTTTCATAAGTCCAGCTCAATCAGGCCAATTTTGTTGTATTATCATCAATCCATTATCTCATTTCTCTAGCCCAATTGATTAAGGAGTTTTGTTTTTTTTTTTTTTGGGTGGATGACTGTATCTTTTGTTTGGGTATTATTCCTCTTTTGGCTTCACAAATATCACACACCCACTGAGCCTTCATTTGTTATTGAAAATTCATCTGTCTTTCTAAGATGATTTGACTTCATAATTTGTAAAGAAATTTGTTATGTACTTATTTTATGTACTTTGTTTGTAGGATGAATTCTGAGACTAAAAGCATTTGTCAGTTTTGAGGGAGGTAGTGTCCAATTTAATCAAGATGAACTTAATTTGTGGTTAGAGGTTACTAGTGGTAAGAACAGGAAGGGTTGCATCTATGGGCTTGGATATGAAAATCAACATATTTTCTTTTTGTGCCTCACCTCCTTCCATCAACTATAAGGGGGAGATTCTAACGTTCAAGAAATGCACATGAGGATAACACACTTCATATAAGAGACTGAACACTTTAAATAGGAGAATCAACACCTTAAACAAGCAACCAACATGATTATGTCAACATTGCTAGGAATGGGGATTCAATTACCTAATCTCTCTAATCCTGCCAATGATGGCTCCTTTAGCTACCAATGCAAATGAAGAAGCTAAAAACGATAGTTGACAATTTTCATTGTTTCAGTAAACTTGTGACTTTGTACATATATTCACCCATTTTTTTAATCTTAGTGACTTTGAACTTGTGACATTTATCCTCCATCAATATATTAGTTACTTTGCACACACTCTTATTTGTTATTCAAGAAAGACCAAACAAAATCAATAGCTCAAGAGAGAACTGACCAAAAACCCAAATACATTAATACTACATGACAAGTGTAACAAGATCATAAGAAAAAGGATCATAGAATTAATCCATAAGTACAGTGGCAAAAAGCCCCCACCAATATATAAGTATAGTCTAAACGCCAAATTGTATCCTCAAAAATCTAATTTATGATCGCTATTGAATTGCATTAAATTTTCAGTAAGAACTTCACCGGCAAGAGAAGCCAATCATTTGATGACCACGACAAACAAACACTATCATTTATATAAGGGTTACTATCATTGGTTCTTACAAATTAATCAAATTTTGGTTTTTCTACCTATATTTTCAAACCATAGCGTCTAGTCCCCTATAGTTTCATATTAAATACTTGGTTTGAATAAGTATAGGGACTAAAATCAAAACTCATTAACCATATACTGTTAAGGAGTTTTTCGTTTTGGTCCTTATACATAACAGAGTTAATACAATTAAACTTTTGACCAAGTACTTATGAAACTATAAAGGACTAAACCATAACTAAAACTACAGAAACCAAAACCAAAATTCAATCAAACTATAAGAATCAATAATGGTATTAACCCTTATTATAATCAGATTGAAAAGGAAGAACTTCGCCACAAAGAGACAGAAGGCAGTCATTAGATTTCAACGATGATGGAACGTAATCATTAACGCTCTCTTGCTTGCAGTTATTGTTTTGGTCCAACGTGGTTTTGTCATTATGGTTTTCATCGAAGCTGATCAAATGTGTGGTGGAGCTTGAAATAAGATCATGAGAATCCAGAAACATACGAGGCTTTGAGCAAGTGTGGTAGCCAAAGTAGGTGGTTCGGTAGAGAGGAGGGCTGTCTTGGATTATTTGTACATGTTTGGTTGCTTCACATCCCTTGTCATACTTACAAGCGCACCTGAAGTAGCATCTGCATTATCATTGTTATAATTTTGTTTTCTAAATTAAATCATCGTCATTTAATATTCAGTATGAAATATTAAATATAGAACAAAATGTTGGTTAAGTTACTTATCCATTAGGTTAACTTCATAGATCAATTTACAAGGGCACATATGCATTACAAAAAGCAAAATAAAAAATGTCCATATGAAAATTTACAAAGCCTGTTTTACAATATAAGAACCTATACAAAAAGTTACAAGAGCAATAACCATAACTCCTAAATATTCTTTTTTTATAGGAGAACTTTGAATAGTAATAAAAAAAATTACACAATTCATTGAAATTTAGAAAGTGGGAATGAAGTTAGGCCTATTTTTTCTTAGAAGGATTGGTAATTAATATAAATTGGTTCACACTAAATAAACCACTAGGACGAGTCATAGCAGAGACAATAACCTTTGTTTTAATGTAAATAAAAAAAGTTTTTGACCTGTTACCGTGTCAAGAGCACTAGTACAAAGTAGATTTTACAGCAGTATCTTACTTTGATTAAAAACAAACTGTTGTAGAAAGTATATCCGTTAGTATTTTTAAAATCCGGGATATAACGACATATTTGAAAACAAATTGAAGTAATATTAGATTTCCTAATTCAATTTTAAAAGTAGCTTATGCAGAAAGCATCTTCATATGGGATAAAGATGTAACATCCCTACATTCATGTACTATGTATAAGGCATGAATTAATAAATCATTGAGAAGTTCATAAACTTAATTTATTATTTCTTTTATGGAATCCCTCAATTTAATTAATTAGCAAGGTCACTATTTAGTACCTTAATTTTTGATTAAGACAAGAATAAGAATTTGAAGAAAATGACACATAAAGCTCTCATGATAAGTACTTAAGTGACTAAAGTATGTAAAGTAATTGAAAGACAACATTTATATCCTTCTTGACTCCATTATTTCGGCCAAAAGGAAGGATAAGGGGACAAAAATAAATTTTTACACAAAAAGAATAATTTAGAAGTCAAATAATAAATATGGGAAATAATTTTGACTTGAGGGAAAATTGCCAACAAAGATGACATCACCAAGATGATGAAAGCTAACTTATTAAGAAGTCCAAGTGGTACTATGAGACACAAATTCTTCCCCTACAAGCTTCTTAATTTGCGTACAAGAGAGGGAAGCAAGAGGCCAAAGATGTGTCTTCCCAACTTCTAAGCCAAAATACAAGTCCTATTAGCTTGGAAATCAAAAATCATAAAAAGGGAATTAAATTAATTTTTGAAGAAGGGATATTTGGCATGTGGATAAGAATTTGTCTTCCCAAATAAGCCAAGAGTTTGGCCAACAAAAGGAACATGGAAGGAAGATGCAAAAAAAATCACATGATATAAACAAAAGTTAAGAAGAAACTCCTAATAGGACAAGTGTCAAGTTAGAAATTTGTGTTGACCAAAAGGAGACATATTGTACAAGTGAAATAAAGATGATTAAAGATAAATTTTTCTTCCTCCACAAGCCAAATGATTCGGTTAGATCCACATGGAAGAGACAAGAGGATTCAAATTAAAATAAAGTCAAGAAAGGTAGAACAAAAAGCTAAGAATGAAGACCAAACAAAAAGGGAATACATAAGGCAACTTTTTGTTACTTTTGGAAGCATAAATATTCTCCTTTCCAGCATGAATTTTCATCCCGGATAAGAAAGAGAAGATATAACTTTCACAATAAATCAAGAAACAATGAAGTCAAACAAGGAGCCAATGGAAATTTAATTAAAGGGATAATTTTTGTATTATTATAATCCTTTATTTAAAGACTCCTAAGGCTCATTGTTGGGCTGTCCTTTCGTGCACAAGGAGAGGTAGAGAAGGAAAAAGAGAATTTCCAAAGTCAAGGTGAAGAGAAGGAATACAAGCTTGAAGTTGAAGGTAAGTTCGTTCCAAATGAAGTTGGATTTCTCTTCTACCTTCTCTAATCTCTCATAATCGCTTCGATATACTCATGAACATTTCTTATATTATTTTTCTATGATCAAGGATGAGGCAATACAACAAGAGCAAGAAGGAGAAAATCCAAGCCAAATCAAGTCACAAGCAAAGTAAGCTACTAACACTAAGTTGTTGTGACTTGGTGTGGTAATTTCTTGAATATTTTGAAAAATAATGAATGAACATGGGATAATAATATTTGAGTGGAGGGCTCTTCCCTAGACACCAAAATAGGTTATCAAGAGGTTAAAATTAAATTATGGTTTTAGAAAGGCAAATAACTAAGGACTAAGCAAAATTATAGAAGTGAAATGGAATTTGTGTTTATGTATGCGAAGTGTGATTTTGAGCCAGTGTAATAACCGGATAACTATTATCTGGAATATTATGTCACAATAATGAAAATGCCCATTTATGAAGATTTTGGTCTCAACATGTTATGTGATTAGTATATGTTCAAAGGAAAATATTAAGAAAATTAAAGGAAATTTAATATCGGAAATGTGAAAAATGTGTCTTAAGGCCATAAAACATCCTGAGAAGAATTAGGAAAAATTCTAAAAGGCATGGAATAATTATTAAAAATTTAGAAAGCATATTGTTCTTAATTTAGACAATTTAATAAATTATTTCCTATGAAAATAAAAAGAAGGGAAATTAAAAAGTATTCTAAGACTAAGATTGACTCTATGATTTTTGATAATTTGCATGGAACTTGAATTATTAATGTTAATAAAATTGTTGTGAGAAAATGATTAGTTTTAATTAAGAAAATTATTATAAATTATTAAAGGATTAATTAAGTAATTTTCAGGAATTTTATAAGATTATAGAAATTTAGGAAAACATGAAAAATAAAATAAATATAAATAAGTGTTATTAAGGGCCGAAATTTTTGGCCTAATTAAATAATTAATAGGGGATAGGATTTAATCTTGGGAAACAAAGATCAAAGGCTTAGGATTATTCAAGAAATTATAAGGGCCTAAATCCATGTAATTATTTATGGACCAATAGGAAAAGTTGGGAAAAATAAATGTAAGATAAATAGGATATTATGGTAAATGGAAATATATATATATATATGTGTGTGTGTGTGTGTGTGTGTGTGTGTGTGTGTGTGTGTGTGTGTGTGTGTGTGTGTGTGTGTGTGTGTGTGTGTGTGTGTGTGTGTGTGTGTGTGTGTGTGTGTGTGTGTGTGTGTGTGTGTGTGTGTGTGTGTGTGTGTGTGTGTGGGCCGAAAATTTGGAGGGATAAGGATGAAATAAGATATTTGGAGAATAATAGTATTATAAGATTAAGACATGTGGTAAATAAGTAATATTATATTAATAAAAGGTGAACAGGATAAATGACCACGGATAGAAATAAAATCCTATCTAGAAAATCTTGAACAAAGTTATTAGAGTCAGAGTATATTATTGATTAGTGAATTTTTATCCAGAAATTGGCGCCGACTGGCGATATTTTTGTACCCGATAGCGAATACCGAGGATTTTCGGCAGATAACAGAATGTCCTTAATGGGATAAAAAATTTAATTAAATTAAATAATTTAGAAGAGGAAGAAAAGACCTTGAGGACATAGCTTTCGGAATTTTAAGACTCTCCAAAATTTCGCAATCAGGACACCGAACCAGGGATTTTATCTGATAAAGCAAGATGACATAAGCATGATGATGTCATCAATTTTGTCTTCTTGTGGGGGGAGAGGTCGGCCAAGAGGTGTAGGGCCAAGATCAAACAACCTCAACAAAATGCAATCTGACGGTCAGAATTCAACCAGACAAAGTTCAATGAAATTACGAAATTGCCATTGAGATTTTCTATAAATAGCCCTTCATTCCTCTTCATTCTTCACCAATTCACTCACAATCCTAGAGAGAAGTTAGAGAGAGAAGCTCTGGAAGAGGAGTAAGAAGTTCATAGCAAAGCTTTGAGTAAGTTTCTCAGTCTTTAGTTTTTAGTTTAAGTAGTTCTTTCGGTAGTTATAGTAGAATTGCTAGAGTAGTCTCTAATTTTTCAAGTTAGCTTAGATATCATGTTTTAGGAATAAATATGATATTTATCTCAGAAATCTGTTAGGGGAAAAGTTACAGCAAAATTTTGAGAGTTTAAAGTCAAAATAGCGAAGCTCTGTCAAAATTCCACAAAGAGATCAAACTAGGGGCAAAATGGTAATTTATACCTAAAATGCCTGTTATGATCTTAAATATTCATATCGGTGATATTATCCCTATAGGGTACCCGAAATCACGAACCGCTGTTTCCGCTATCACCGCTGTCGTGCCACTGTCAAACGTGCCGTAATTTGACGAAAGTGCCAGAAACCGTCAACGGAGGTACGGACACGTATTGTAACCTTAACACTTATGCTGCTCATATACATATATGTGATACACATGTTTATATACTGAGGCTCTGTCTAGGGTTGTCAGTTATACATACAGCTTTACATGGGTTATAGTCTTGATAACGCCGTTGGGTTTTCCTAGCGCTGAGGACACGATGGGCCGTCGTGGCACTGGTTATGTGCAGACATATTGTGGGACTTTACATACTGCTTTGTGCTTATGTTCTGTCAATGTTGTGATCATGCATCTGCTGTGTGCTTATGTAGTGATTTACTGTTGTTATGAGTTTGTGAATAACTGTTATCCATATACTGTTTATTTGAGCATAACGTTAACCGTTACCTGAGATCCAAATGGTAATTGGATCTCAGCTGTAGCTTCAGGTTCGGGCGAACCAAGGGGTTGAAGATAGGGGCGAGCGACTGGCATAGGATGGCAGAAGGAATTTTATAGCTTTAGTTTTATATGCCTAGTTAGGTGCTGTTTCCTTTTGGTTAGTAGATAACTGTATAAGTACACTTACACTATGGTTATGTAATATTAAGGTTCAGTTACTCGTTTTGCGAAATTACACTACTCTGATCAATGTTTTAGAAAAAAAAAATTCGTTGTTTTCAAGGTGGGATGTTACAGCTAGCACCTGCATACATGAAGCTATGATGTGATTTTGGTGTTTTTGATGATGCCAAAGTGTTTAGGATGAAATTTTGTATGGGAACGAGTATGGAAAATAATTTTGGAAGTCAAAAGATAAGTTAACAAGAAACTATAACATTTGTCGGTCCTGGAATTTTCTGGGTAGATGTACTTAAGAAATAATTTTTAAATAGTCAATGAAGTCAGATGGCCATGAAATTTTACAAGGACAAATTAGACATCTCAAGCTTTAATTTGGTATACAATTTGTAATATTTCAAGATGTCTACTTGCATATACGAATTTGTGAAAATAGCCCAAAAATCTAGATTTCAATTCTGATTAGAGGGTGATATTTTAACACAGTAAATTTGTACACATTTTTGTGGCCTTTGGAAATATTTTTATTCAAAACTATACATATTGAGGGTTAAATTTCCACTAGAATCACATTAATTAGATTTTTCTAGAATTAATTATGAATTTTGGAAGTTGGATCACTATTTCTAGAATTTCTAGAATTATTGATGAATTTCACATTTAATAAGAGGAGAGTTTGCATAAGTGAATACAATAGATTATACTTGCTTTGTGATAAGGCAGGTGCATATCCGGGGTAATTCCATTATAGGGAAAATTTATATTGTATCGCTTAGCTACTAGGTAGTAGTAACTGCTCACTTATATCTTTTGTATGGCTTTGGTATGTTTGTTTTCCATGATTGTGGAACCGTTCTTACTTTGGTAGGATGTCTGGTATTTTATGTTTGGGCTGTGGGACCTAGTGGACTATGTGTCCTTGGGTCGCTACAAGGTCAATGATGCATTCAGTGTAGCTTGGAGTCTGAGGACCGACTACAGTTGTTTTTCCCAATTGCAGAACCAGGCTTACTTTGATGGGTTATCTGGCATTTATGAGGACAGGGTCCTTACGCAGTTAATGTTTGCATTACGTGATATGTTGTTTATATGTTACTGCGTGTACTGAATGCATGTGATATATGTTACCACTTTATTGTTTTTCCCTGTTATGGTTGCATACGCTATGTATATGAGTTTGATGGTTACTCTGGGATTCAATTTTGGGTCCTAGATTGATTTAAAGATACAAGGTATTTTGCTGAGCCGATCAAGTTAGAGGTAAGGGCATGGACCTTAAGGTTGAAGAAATACAAAAACCTTCTATCTGCCACCCGAGAGGGTAAGGCTGGTAGGGGTGTAATAAAAGGAGAGGATAGTTAGAAAACATCTTCAAATCTGACTATTTATTCGTTTATTTGGAGTCAATCTAGCCCAGAGAAAATTAAATATTTCACATCTCTTTACACGCAACAAGGCCTACACTAGGGCATTAACCCTCCTCAGTTTGGATGGGAAGAAAATTATAGGGGAGATAATACTAGGAAGGAGGTAAAGCTTGTAAAATTAGTAAATTTGCTATTTTTGTAAGTTTTTCGTTCCACTATTCTCTCCTATTTTCATCCCTCCAAACATAGCCTAAAAGTAAAATGAGGTTTAAATTATTGCAGGACTACGCCTGTATATGCTAGAGCCAACAAAAATTTAATTACTATGGAGAGGGAAAACACACCCTCTATCTAAAGATATTATGGATGAATCATGAAGAATGCGCATATGTATCTGAATTTTAGAATTGAGTATGAATATTTCAAAAATACTACATGAAATCAAGAATGAATGAAAATGGGGAAAACCTGGGGTGTTTGGAATTGAGTATGAATTTTTGACCATACTTTCTCCATGCATAACCATCTTCCTTTGGACCAATTTCGGAATAGTCCTCCCATGTTTGTATACTTTTCCTGCCACCAAAAAGTTCAATTCATTAATAACAATTAGAAACTTGCCTAATTAACTCCTTAATTATTCTATTATTTGCAAGAGGTAGCATCTCGGTTTGCTTCAGGTTTAATTACTGATTATACATTCAAATACAGCAACAAAATTTCAGATTGTCGGCTGGTGGTTTAGAAATTTTAAATATAGAGATGCGTGGTGTTGGAAATAATGATCTATGACACTATGTTTAATATAAGTTTTTGTGAAGAAAAAAAATGATAGTATAATTAAATACAACCACGAAACAAATTTTTTGAAGTGTTTTACTCATTGTTTCATATTACATGTATTTTGAGAGATAGGATATGTATATTTAAAACTTCTTTTCTACATTATGAAATCATATTTTCCTTAAAGTCTTGCTCTTAAACTCATTCTATATCCAACAGTGTTCAAAGCTTTATTTTCATATAGCTTAGATATATATTTAGTGTAAGGCTTCCTCATATGCATGATTCATTGTACAACATTCATTAGTATCTTGCATATTCAACGTAAGATATATCAATATCATGCTACACCCAAGATCATAAAGACATAAAAGATGAAGAAATATCCAAGAAGAGCTTAAGACCAAGGATATCTAATCTTGGATGCATGACAGCCTTTATCTTCAATGATATCATTCTTATAGGCTATCTTTTTTTTATGTGAAACTCTATGATATAGATATGCATTATAGGCTCATGATACTTCAAATCATAACTTGCATATTAATTGTAGAAAGAAAAGTCAGATATGGTTTTTAGTATTGGCATTTGGTCATTTATCAACATATCTCAATTTGGAAGTGTTTTAAAATGAAGTTTTATCTTGTTTAAAGTTTGATTCCATAAGTTTCTCAAAGTTATATATTTTACCCAAAGTGAGGTTAGAATGAAAAATATTAATGAACACTTGAAGTTTACGTATTTATATATGGATTCCGCACCGAATATGTTTTGAATTTTGGTCACCTTTTCAATCATATCTCATAAAATACAATATATTATGAGATTTAGTTGCCTAATTTGGGTGAATCAAGGAAATTACTTATGTTAGTTATTTGTAACAAATATATATTGTTTTAGCTAAAATCACCTAACTTGTGCAATAAATAGGGATACTTTAGGGAAAAAAAATCATGAATCTGAGAGATAAATAAAGTGAATTGATGTCTTATATTTATAATTAAATCCAACCCTTGACTAGCTCTTATATTAAGGACTAGAGATAGTATATATTTCATTATATTAAGGACTAGAGGTAGTATATATTTCATTTAATGTGAAAGTTGTTTTTATTAAAATTTAAATTTCAATAGCTTTTCTTTTATATGTGTGTGTAATAATTTTAACAGCTTTTCAATGACATATCATTTGCAAAATTAGGAGTTGTGTTCTGAGAGGAGTTAACCAGAAGAATATTAAGCAGTCAATGTTACTTACTTGCTAACCTTACCAAATTATTAGACATATGGACTTAGAGATGAAGCTAAACCAAGATAAGTCGGACTTAGAGATAATCCCTTAACTCTCAACGTTTCCAGCATATCTTCCCTTACTATCTTGCACACATAACTTAATTTGTTTCAGAAATCATTTTCAAGCTTCCGCAAACACTTTGTTTTTACAAAAATAATTTCAGGTTTTTTTTTTAATAAAAAAAGTTTTAAGCTTTGGATTTATAAAAAATCGAACTATAGCACTCTCCCTTATTATAAAAAAAAATTTAAACATCACTAAAGTTTGTAAACGCTCAATTCGCCCACTTTTAGGTGTGGGTGTGTTGCCATTTCTAACATATAGCACATACATATACACACACATGCATGCGTGTGAGTAGAGAAAAATCAGAATCATAATAGCAGTGATACATGCAATATTATTTAGGGAAAATTTCGGATAGCACCTGTTGACTATTAATGTTGTTTTGATGATAACAAACATGAGAGTTTTGATTTAATAAAGATTGATAATTGAACCACATTAATTAACTCTTTGAGAATACTAAAGCAAAGCATATGACAAATGCTCTTCTTCTCTGATTCTCAAGAATCAGAATTTGATTCTCAAGAATGTGCTTTATACTTCCTTCTCTGATTCTCAAGAATCAGAATTTGATTTTCAAGAATGTGCTTTATACTTCCTCTCTGTCGACAATTCTCAAGAATCAAAGAGTGATTCTTGAGAATCCAAGTGCAAAGCAACAATCCTCTCTTTGTCCAAATTCCATTTCTTGCTCGTTGGTTCTTGAGAATGGGTAGGTAATTCTCGAGAACCTTTAGTTCATGTACAAGAGAGTTACAACACATACATATTCCTTTTTTTCCATTTGCATTCGTTGATTCTCAAGAATGTAAGATACATTCTTGAGAATGAGATATAATAGATATATGAAATGCACACTTCTTTCAACTTGTAATTCTCTAATTCTCAAGAATGATATAGACAATTCTTGAGAATGCCAAAGCAAGCAAATCATGATCTCACCAAACAGCATCTCCTCTAAACCGATGATTCTCGAGAATGAGAAGGAGAATTCTTGAGAATGTATTTCATTTGGAAAACCATGTGAACATCAAATTCTATTAAGCTCGTTGATTCTCAAGAATTGGAACTTGACTCTCGAGAATCCAAGAGGAAAGCAACATTCCCTCCCTTAGCCGACTATGTGAACATCATGACTTATATGTTAAGCTCGTTGAGTCTCAAGAATTGGAATTCAACTCTTGAGAATAATACTGGAGCAATGGCACCGAAGCAAAATGGATCACACATGACCTAAGCCAATTCTCAAGAATTGATAGGCAATACTCGAGAACCATAGTCATGAAATAAGAAACATGGATCAACATGAATTCACTAATTCTCAAGAATGTGCTTATAACTCTTGAGAATTCAACATGATAAAACAAAGAAATATTTTGCAATTATGTAGTTCCATGAACTCATGTAATTTTGCCAAACTCCTTTAACTAATCTTTATTATTGGGTTATTCCTGAACTTAATTATTTTATCATTAAACATCATCCAAGTGTGTTGCAGATTCTTTAGGCATGTCTAAAGCTAAGTTCAAGAAAGAGGATTCCGACGTGGTGGAATGAGCATTTAATGATGACAGAGAAACAGAGCAACATTTGGAATAATAACCTGAGCCAAAAGCAAATATTCTTTTGAGTGATGATTATTTCGGCTATTTCTCTGACACAAGTTCAAACAACGGTAAACGCATTTAATACAAGGCATCCCTGCATTTAATGAAGCAACGGTCGATTGGGCTTGAGCAAGAACGAATGGGTCTAACGGAAATTCAAACTGAGACAACGGCTATATTAAATTCAAGACGGTGAAGCCTGTTAAGGTGATCTTATAAAAGCCCAGAACATTCAATGTGCCACCTACTGGAACACGAAGCATTCATTTTGAAATTAATTAAGTTCACTGTTCCATTAGCTTTCATTTATTTCTCTCTGTACTTCAGTGCTTAGCTTTTATTTACTCAGTGAGGAGTGAAAATCAATTACATTGTTTGTTTATTAGTGTTGCTTAAGGTTGTGGAATCTTAAGTAAAGGGTGTACAATTACAACCAGTTAGGGGGAGCGGAGTCTTGAGTGATTGGACTGTCGCAGGAGTTACTGAGTGTGTAATTGTAATCTTGAGGATTAGTGAAATACCCATACTGTTAGGGGAACTGGAAGTAGGTTGTTTGATTTGACCGAACCAGTATAATTTCTGTTGTGTCTTTTATTCCTTTTTGTTTTACTTCCTCAAATTATTCAGAAACAGAAACAGAAGAAAATTCAAAATCACCTATTCACCCCCCTCTAGGCGATATTCTCCTTTCAGCACCCACTATAGCAAAATAATTTCCAATTGCCCCCATAAAAATCTGAAACATCACTGCACACTTTTGGATGGCAAATGAAATTACTTTTTAGAGCGAATAGACAAAAGCAACCCTACTAAAAGAAAGAAAGAAAGAAAGAATAAACAAAGTTTATAAGTCAAATATACATATTTACATGACACATGCGGAAATCTATAAGATTATCTCTGCCATGTACAAGGGTCACATGTGAGAATTTATAGGTCAGATATTATTATTTACAAAAAACATGTGGAAATTTACAAGTCAAATATGTTTATTTATATGATAAATAAGTGAATTTACAAGACCATCTTGGCCATGTTTATGAAAAGGAGCATATATATTCATAAAAATACATGTTATTTATAAGATACATATGAGAGTCAAACATGAATTTTCACAAGATATATGTAGTAATTTACACAACCAAGCTAGCTATGTACAAGACTAGGCACTCACAAGAACATATGCTATTTATAAGACACATGTAAGAGTTTATAGGTCAAATATACTTATTTACAAGACAAATAAGTAAAAATACAAGACAATCTCAGTTATGTACAAGACAAGGGAAATATTCACAAAAGCACATGCAATTTACAAGGCAATTATGCATATTTACTTGACATGTGGGAATTTACAAGACAATCTCAGTACAAGACAAATGCATAAATATGTCTTTCCAACCAAAAAATTAATTTTAGTTTAGTCCTATGGGTGCAATGAAGTTTCAGAAAGTTTTAAGGGTTGTTTGATGTTTGTAGTGGGAGTGTAGTGAAATTTTCCTATTATTTATGTTTAGACCGGCTGATTACAGTTTTGAGAGGATTAGAAGTTGGAAAATTAATGACCAATTAGTAGTTGATAATACTCCGGCTAGTCCTAAATAGAAGACCTTCTTTATAGATGTAATTCGGTCTTAAATATATAGGACTTTGGTACACATTGTCTCTCTCATTTAATACCTTTTTTCCACATTACCCTCATTAATTATACAATTTTTCCCATTTTCTTTTCTCCCACATTTAATACATCAATGTTCATTACAAACCTTGTAAGGGGGAAAAAAGCATGACAGAATTTTTACATAATAATAATGACAAATAACTAGTTTAACTAATTTCTTTAATCTTAATTAAGGAGGTGTTATATTTAGAATTAAAACAAGTAAAATTAACTAAGAACCATAAAATAAGTAATTTAACTAATTTCTTTAATATTTATAAATGAATTAAGTTTGCCTTATATTTAGAATTAGAAGGGCAAGGGGTGTCAGACTGTCAGCTGCCCAGCTCCCACTGCCCCTCCACAACCCCTTAAATTTTTATTCCTTCCCATTTTTTTTTCATATGTATTTTTATCCTTAGATTTTATATAAGATAAGTGACATTTTGATATCTTATAAAAAAAAAAATGGTGCAGTTTTAAAATTTTTTAGCATTTATCAAAGAAAAAGTACTCTAAATTTTAGAGTATCTTTTTTATTGGAAAAAAAAATCAAAACTACGATCATTTTTGTTGGGAAGTATTTTTTTGGACGGACAACCCAATCCCAATATGTATAAGTAAAATTAACTAAGAATTATAAAATATTGAAAAGGCAAAGGGAGATGGATTACTATGATTTATGCTTGACTTTGGAAGTACCTTTTTTGGGGAGAGAATCTTGTTGGATCTTTAATGGTGTGATTTCTGCTCTTAGAACTCTGATAAGATTCATCAGCGTTAGCAGGCGAATCTTGATAGTTGAGGAGAAAAATTGCATTTCTCAAAGAATCATCCACCTTGGCACAAAGATCTTGAGCATACGACGTCGTGAAGGCCTCATCATCTCCTCCGTTATGGGACTTCAGAGTCATTAATCGTTGAAGCTGGTTCACATAATCATGCCCTCTCTCCAGCTCCTTCATTGCCAGATTCTCCATAACCAATCAATATAATATAAAACCTTTATATAATTATAAGATGGATGTGATATATACAGTGAAGAAGATGAGAATATTAATTAGGTACTGTGTATGTGATGAAAGAAGGAAGGAGGAAATAGGGTTTGAAGATGACGATGGATGACATAGAAGAAGGGTAAGATGGCACTTGTCATTAAGTCAACACTATACCCACTTGTGCTACTCTATTTAATTTTATTTTAGTATTTATTCTTTCCATAGATGCCTTTTCCCAGCTAATTTATACAGGACCTTTTTGTTTGTTTTTTATCATAATGATTTTTTAAATAAAATTATCTCCTGAATTCTTTCCATACTCCTGGCCTCAAGTTCTTCTTATATTACAAGCCACATCTAATACCGGCCACTTCATCAAAATGTGGTTATTAAAAATGGGCGACCCAATTCATAAAGTTTTCACTGAGTAGGATTTAGGGAGAGTTAGATGTACACCATTTTTCTTTCACAAGTGGAGAGACTATTTTTAAGATTTAAATTCATTGTGATATATCGATTACATGGTCGCATTCTTTTACTTTAATTTGCCCTAAGGTTCACCCTCTTATTAACTTTATTTGAAAATTAGAAAAAATTACTTATATTTAATAGCATTTATTATATCCTAAAAGTCTTAGAAATTAAAATTAATGAGATTTTAAATAGGCATAATCATAAACATGTGTAAATAATTATTATCATATTCATTATTTATAATAACCAATATGATATTTATTAATTTATCAATGAAGGGTGAAATTGTATATTCATATGAAAATTTTATTGATATGACTTACAATTTTTTTTTATAGTATTATTTAGTATTTGGTTTGGGGTTTATGATTACCCTTTCAACACAAGTACTTTCTTTAAAACTCGAACTCAAGACTTAAAAAATATCTAGTAGGGCCTTAGACTAGTGGACCAACTTTATGTTAGCTACATGACTCATAAATATAACAAAAGAAAGTTATTCTATATCTTCCTTATAAATATAACCATAAATAGCTTTCATGAAGTGGTTAAAAAGGGACCATATATCCCCTTCTATATATGAGACGGGGGAGTAATGAATAAGAGTACATGGCAATAATAATTAGTGACTTAATAAGTAATACTCCCTTCTGTCCCTTTTTTGTAAAAGACTGAAAATTAAAGTGCCTTGCTCTATTTTATAAAATCCTACTTGGGTTATCTGAAGATTTAATATGTTTTTTTTATCATTTTTGTCCCTAATTAATACTTTCATATCTCTATTTTTTCTCCTATGTTTTTCCCATACTACATTCTCTTTTATATTTTCTCTAATTGCTACTCTATTTCTCTCCCCTATTTGTCCCTTCTAAATAAAGGTATATTTTTTAAAAAAAAATATTTCTGACATATTTATTGCTTTAAACTAATTTTTTTAATCGTGGAATTCTGTTATCATGTTCTTATGAAAAGGATCAGTGGGGATACTAATTTTTTTTTGCTCAAAGTGTGGATACTAATTACTAGCTAAGAGTATGATATTATTTTTTTTCTAATGATATTATTAAGCAACAACTAAAAGGAAAAGATATACTGCCTATGGTTCTTATAAGATCCACTTTAATGAAGAAAGTTAACTATAAAGTACATATTATATTAATGATAAGGGGAATATTTACTAAGAACCAATGAAAGCTAAACTGACGATTGGTAATAGAATTAATATAGCTGAAGTAAGGATTGGAGTTTGTATTAAAAAAAACAAGAATTAATATAGTTTAAGTAACGATTGGAGTTTGAATTCTACAAATCAAAATAGGGTTAAATATCATTTTTTTCCTTGAAAGTTTACCTTGAGAAGCACTGGTCACTCGGAAGTCTTTTTAGTTTCATTTTTGCTCCAAAGGTTTAAAAACGTAGCAATCTTACCTATTCAGTTGATTTTGATCATTGAATTATTGCTCTACTTTAATTTGTAAACTTACATGGGCAAATTTGCTCCTAAAAAAAACTTTCGGAACAAATTTGCTCATAAAAAAAACTTTTAGGACATATTTGCTCTGTTTTTAAACTTCCAGTGTATAAATGGGACAAAAAAAACTTTCAGGTGATAAGTGCTCTTTTAGGTAAACTTTCATGGTAAAAATGGTATTTAACCCAATAAGAATACTACTCCATCTGGTATTTTTTATAAGGAAATTTCTCTTTCATGGGGATGGTCTCAATATAAGGAATAAATCCCTTTTGTCTGAAATTTTAAATTAGTTTTTTTCATTTTTGCCCCAATTAAATAAAATAAAACTAATTATCTAAAATTTAAACTCATTATCTCTCATATACTCTCTTTATAAATAATGATATAATTGGAAAGAGTAGTATATATTTGACACATTTATTGTTTTTAACAAACATATTAAACATAATTTTAGTAATTGTTCCTTATAAAAAAGAATAAGAGGGAGTATATAGAAAAATTTTATCCTAAATATTGGGAAATTTAAGTTTATCCTATATGTGGGGAATCCTTTAATTAGGATTCGAATTGATTGGAAATTAAATTATGGTTCAATAAAAAAATAAATATTATCCAAGAGAACCTTCCAGGCACTGTCATGTGTTGCCATTTATTGTGGTTCAATAAAAAAAAATAAATATTATCCAAGAGGTTTCAATTTTGATTCTTTGAATAATTGAAAATAAGAATGAGATTAAAAATGGGATGAGGAAGAGATTTTTAAAATTATATGTTTGATATGGAATAATATTTGTATGGATTGCTTGCATTAATTTTATTTTATAATCAGTCATGAATTATGAAATTTATAATTTGGTATCTATATATTTTCCTCTCTTAATAGTAAATCATTTAACTTTGTTATGTTTGTCCTCATTTTTCATTTTGGTGTATGTTGTTTTAAATTATAGGTTTTGATCCTTCAACAGACAACAATCTAAGTTTTAATTCAAATATAGCAATGAATGTTTTAGACAGGAAAAAAAAACGAGAAACTAAAATCTATTGTTTAAAATTATAGAGGCTAAACTTAAAAATAAGAATAAATTATAAAGGATTAAGTAATAAATCTACCTCGAAAGTATACGTTGAGGAGCAATATTACCCTGAAAGTTTTTTTATACTTACTTTCACCCTGAAAATATAAAAAAATAACAATGTTGTTATTTTCTATTAAAAAAATTAACATTTACTATTAAAAAATTGACGTTGATCATTAATATTTTAACTGAAAAGAATAATATTACTATATATTTAGATTTTTGGGGCAACATTAAACCTAAAAAAAACTTTCAATGCAATGGATGTACTAGTTAACTTAATTATAAATACTAAACGTTGTATTAATACTATTTTTGTTTCAAGACCCCATCTCTCTCCGCGTGCTCTGCACTGGTCAACCCCATTCTCGCCGGCCTTGGAGCTTGCCATGCCTCCTCTCCTTCACATACTTCAACATCCTCGCCGCGCTAGTTAAGTAGGTATAGGGTGGTGTGGCTTCGTCCTTTAGGGGTTGCCTTTGGGTGTTACAGCCAGATGACGTCACTATGATTATATCACATGATGAAGTAACCACTAGCACTCTGCCACGTAGCAACAAAAAAAAACACATTCCAGAGAATATTTTAATAAAATAATAATCACTCTGTGTGTTTTCTTTTCTATAAACTATACAAAGATTTCGTGAGTGCTGCTTCTTGGGATGAAAAATATTCTCTGTAAACGAAGGGTTCATGGTGCTCCCCTTGTGGGCTTTTTTATATGTTGATCGCTCTAATTAAGGAATGAGATAATTTTTTAATTTTTTTATATATTCTATTTTAAAAAATTAAAATTATATATTATTTTCTGAAATATTTTTTATATCCATTATTAAAAATTAATTATTTTTTAATCTTGCATTCATAAATATTTATCTTGTAACATAAGTATTTTAGAAACTAATTAATTTAATACACTAAATACTAAAAAATTTCTAAAAACAACATATAATTTAAATCTAAATAAATAGAATATATAAAAAAAATTAAGAAAATATAATGTCTCATCCGTCTAATTGGGTGGATGGGCATGTAAGAAGCACATAAGAGAGAAACACCTTATGTGCTTCCGTAAAAGAAGGGTTGTGAAAACATCATATACTAGCTACTATTTCTGGTTCTAAACATAAGATATAGTTGACTTTCTTTTGGAGAGATTAATGAGGGAAAATAAATTACTTAATTATATCATATGTTCTCCTTAGATTATATATTAGTTTATAAGTTATGAAAAATATTTTGGATAAAAAATGAAAAATAAAATACTTTAAAGTAATTTAACTAGCTTTCTTAATTTCTCCCAAAAAGTCAACTTTGTCGTATATTTACAATCCGATAAAATACAAAATTTTTGGTTGGAAAACTAGTTATTATTGTTGTTAATCTCGTGACTTAATGTAACATCCCATTTAAAAAAAAAAAAACTACAGAAAATATTTTTTTTTCAAACACTTGATCAAAGTAGAGCAGATTAGCAAAACGAGTAACTGAACCTTAATATTACATAATCAAGGTGTAATTGTTCTTATACAATCATCTGCTAATCCAAAAAGAAAACAGCGTCTAACTACACATGTAAAACTAAGTTATAAAACCCCTTCCGCCATCCTACGCCGATCTCCTGCCCCTCTCTTCAACCCGTGGATCTCCCGAACCTGAAGCTACAGCTGAGATCCAATTTGTAATACCCGGATAATTATATTGACAAATAATACCTATTGGAAATAGGTGAATTTGTGGTCTCAAAATTAGTATAATAATTACCTTATTTTCTAAGGTGATTTCTCATGAAATTAGGAGGGATAAAGAAAATTAAGTGTCAAAAAGGCTTAAAAATGCATTTTAGAGTCATAAAACATCCTAAAAAGAATTGTGATAAATTCTAAAGGGTAGTAAAATAATTATTAAAAATTAGAAAGAATATTGTCCTTAATTTAGACAATTTAATAAATTATTTCCTTTGAAAATAAAAAGAAGAAAAATTAAAGAGTATTCTGGTACGGATTTAACAAAGTTATTTCGGACCATTTGGTGCTTAAACTAAGGAAGGTTTCATCGGTGGGTTGTCACAAGTCGCCATAGAGTTGGTGAGACTCCCATTAGATTGAACACCGACCTGGCCAAATTGTCTGATTAACTGATGTTAGGTTCCAAACCATAGGTCTAATTTAAGACTTTCTTTATCAGAGAAATGTATTCAAATCTCTGTAAATTGTATCACATGAATATTTCTTCGGAATATTTAATATATCAGCTTATGTCGGGGCATCATCATATGTCTGGGCATTCTATATTAGATACTCACTGTCTGAATCTTAGCTCACGCTATCCATTTCCGCAGTACTCTAAGTTGTAGCATCTCAAACTCTGTTGATTTTCCTAAAACTAAGTGTCGACCAACATGATTTTCGAACCTGGAATTTGGGATGTTACATTTTGATATCAGAGCAATGGTTTGGACAACTAGGTTATGAGTACTGATATAATGCTAGTTATGTGATACAGAAAGGACGTATACCTTAAGGAAAAGAGTTAGGATCGGGTAAGTAAAAACCCTAGAGACAAAGGAGATGGCACGGAATATGGGTTCTGTTACTAAACTCTAGGAATCTTGGTATGAAAATCAGGGTCTAAGTTAAATTACCCCAATAACAAATTTATAAGGGAAGTTGTACCAAGAAGTCGATGCTGCTTAAGTTTCCCTAGAAACATTAACTTACTGAATAAGTTTCCTTGTAGAGAGTAGCTTACTTAAGTTTCCCAGTAGATAGTAACCTATTGATTAAGTTTTCTTGTAGACATAGTAACTTACCAAGTTACCTCAAGAGGACAATACTTGCCCAGTAGGAGCCGGACATCATACGTGCAACGGAGCATGGCTCTGGGGACGAGGGTCTTGGACTGAGTCCTTGACGATAGTGATCCTTTGAGATACCATGAGAACAGCTAGAGTGATGCTATACCTAAAGCAGAGATAGTGCTTAAATCAGGATATGACTGAGCATTGTCTAAAGTTCCAAATACCTGGAAGTAGGAACCCTGAGAAAATATGATTAAGGTTACCTTAGGTTTCAGTACCTGAGAGTTAGTTCCTCGATGGAACCTTACGATAGCTAGAACCTCAGCGGCCACGGGTTATGGTTTCAAGGTGGGACCAATAACCATAGAAATGTTAATGGCTAATAGACTCCCTAGAAAATGAGTAGTTACCTGATAGAGAAAATTGAGATAAGACTGTTAACTGGAGCTAGATTGATAGTGAAAATTCATGAGCATAATGACCCCAAATAAGATGGCAGAAATAAACACAGTAGATTATGAAACCAGGAGAAGGTAAGAACCTGATAGAGATTCGAGTTCTCGTTATAATGATTCAGAGATGATCAACTGAAGAGAGTACTACTTATGGGAAGTTGTGATCAGAGAAGGCTACTTACGGGGAGCTCTGATCGGAAAGGGCTACTTACGGAGGGTTCTGACTGGAGGTGCTGACCAATCGAAGGGGTTGAGTGAAGCACCGAGTGAAGTACCGTAGAGTGAAGCCACCGTGACGTCAAACCGTAGAGTGAAGCCACCGGGACAACGAACCATAAAGTAGAGCTACCAGTACATCGGTTCTCGAGGTAAGTACATTATAACGAATCTCATATCTAATGGGTTTCCTTAGAGAAGGAGTTTACGTGATCCCGTATATAGCCATAGGGTGCTCCAGTGTGTTGTGAGACATATCTATGTGAGGATATGACTATATAGTGATCAGTAAGACTTTTAGGACCAGTATGACTATAGGTCGTCGGGCATGTATATGTTCGATGAAAAACCTTAAGTCCTATGGGACTCGAGTGTCTATAGGCTGGCTGAAGCCTACAATCATTAAACCATAAACACCAGGAAGTGTCCTGAAGGGACGACAAAGCCGAGATTAGCAGATGATGTCTTAAAAGACTAGATAAAATGTTTTTAAGAAGTAATTCTATTCCCAAGATTAGTTGGCTGGTTCCTGAACCAATACACCTGCTTTGTTTATTTTCAAAATCAAACTTTTTGAATAAAATGTTTTCAACAGAAATTTTGAGACCAGGGTTGTGTCACTTTGAAAATGATGTTGTGAAGAAGGGGTTTGTTAGAACCCAAAGGTTGAAACTAAGTTTCCAATTATGTTGTTGTAAAGGCAGTACGGAACTGGAAGGATAGAAGCTGTTGTAGTTGTACATAGTTTGCTAGGTCTTGCCAGATGATTTGAGATGTTTGAAATCGTTGGCCATTGAGCAAGGCTCTTTTTGAACAAAGAGTTTTAAGGGGATTATGAAATGTACTATGACCACTGAAAATTTTCAATGTGTGAAAATTTTAAAATGAGACAAAAAATGGTTTTTCATAGCAATGACATGATTGTCGATGCTATTATGTTGAAAACAAAAGCGGTGTAGTTGGAGACTAGAAAATAGGAACAAAAACTAATAGAATGGTCTAGAAATCTGAACCAGGTAGGTCAAATAGTATTCGTCAATTATAGTGCTAAGAAAAAAAAAGTAGTTTGAAAACTTGAATGGAAGAAGCTCAGATGAAATAGACAAGCAGAGGCTCAAGGCGGTAAGTCCTGATGTGCAAGGTTACATGGGCGGTATCCCTGGGCCATAAGACCTATGATGCTTAACACTATATAGGATGCTGATTGGCATGGTGACTTTAGACTAGTGTGTCTAGAGTACATCTTAAAGCTAATAAAACATTCATTATACCAGGTAGTAGTTGAAATACCTAAGACCTAAGGATGATTTCCTTGGTGGTAAGGCTTAAATCTTCAATGTTGTGGTAATAGATTGAGCCAGAAGGTCAATGTGAAATAAGCCGAGAGGCTGAATAAGTCAAGTAGTGAGGCCTGCATCACCAAGCGTTGAGAGAATGGATCAGTGGATCCTGTGTTTGAATACTATACCTGTGTACATGATGAATGAGGATAGGGAGCTTGCTATGTAAGCCCGTGTGGAAAGGGGAATAGACTAGAAGTCTAGATAATCTTTCGAGATTATATGATCAAATTTCGAGGGCGAAATTTTATTTAACGGGGGGAGAAATGTAATACCCGGATAATTATATTGACAAATAATACCTATTGGAAATAGGTGAATTTGTGGTCTCAAAATTAGTATAATAATTACCTTATTTCCTAAGGTGATTTCTCATGAAATTAGGAGGGATAAAGAAAATTAAGTGTCAAAAAGGCTTAAAAATGCATTTTAGAGTCATAAAACATCCTAAAAAGAATTGTGATAAATTCTAAAGGGTAGTAAAATAATTATTAAAAATTAGAAAGAATATTGTCCTTAATTTAGAAAATTTAATAAATTATTTCCTTTGAAAATAAAAAGAAGAAAAATTAAAGAGTATTCTGGTACGGATTTAACAAAGTTATTTCGGACCATTTGGTGCTTAAACTAAGGAAGGTTTCATCGGTGGGTTGTCACAAGTCGCCATAGAGTTGGTGAGACTCCCATTAGATTGAACACCGACCTGGCCAAATTGTCTGATTAACTGATGTTAGGTTCCAAACCATAGGTCTAATTTAAGACTTTCTTTATCAGAGAAATGTATTCAAATCTCTGTAAATTGTATCACATGAATATTCCTTCAGGATATTTAATATATCAGCTTATGGCAGGGCATCATCATATGTCTGAGCATTCTATATCAGATACTCACTGTCCGAATCTTAGCGCACGCTATCCATTTCCGCAATACTCTAAGCTGTAGCATCTCAAATTCTGTTGATTTTCCTAAAACTAAGTGTTGACCGACATGATTTTCGAACCTGGAATTTGGGATGTTACACAATTACCATTTGGATCTCAGGTAACGGTTAACCTTATGCTCAAATAAATAGTATATGGATAACAGTTATATCATAACACATAACAGCAGTTAATCACTACATAAGCACACAGCAGATGCATGATCACAACATTGACAGAACATAAGCACAAAGCAGTATGTAAAGTCCCACAACATGTCTGCACATAACCAGTGCCACGACGGCCCATCGTGTCCTCAGCGCTAGGAAAACCCAACGGCGTTATCAATACTATAACCTGTATAAAGCTGTATGTAAAACTCACAACCCTAGACAGAGCCTTAGTATATAAACATGTCTATCACATATACGTATATGAGCAGTATAAGTGTTAAGGTTACAATACGCGTCTGTACCTTCATTGATGATTCTTGGCACGTTTGTCGAATTATGGTACGTTTGACAGCGAAATGACAGCGGTATGACAGCGGTGACAGCGGAAACAACGGTTCGTGATTTCGGATATCCTAGAAGGATAATATCACCGATATGAATATTTAAGATCATAATAGGCATTTTAGGTACAAATTACCATTTTGCCCCTAGTTTGACCACTTAGTGGAATTTTGCCAGAGCTTCGTTATTCTGACTTTAAATTCTCAAAATTTTGCTATAACCTTTCCTCTAACATATTCCTAAGATGAATATTATATTTATTCCTAAAACATAATATCTAAGCTAACTTGAAAAAATAGGGACTACTTTAGCAATTCTACTAGAACTACCGGAAGAGCTACTTAAGCTGAAAACTAAGGACTAAAGAACTTACTCAGAGCTTTGCTAGAGATTTATCCGGACTCCTCCTTCATCCTTGCTCTCCTAAGTTTCGAAATTCTCAAGAGAATTTTGTGTGAGAATTGTGAAAGGATGAAGGGGTATTTATAGGAAAAGGGAGTGGCAATTTCGTAATTTCGTTGAACTTTGTCGGGTTGAATTCTGACCGTCGGATCGCACTTTTTTGAAGTGGCTTGATCTTGGTCTTCCACCTATAGGCTGACCTTCTCCCCCCAAAAGAAGACAAAATTGATGACCTCATGTTCATGACTTCATCCTTACTTTATCAGATAAAATTCCTGGTTCGGTGTCCTGATCACGAAATTTTGTAAAATCTTGAAATTCCGGAAGCTATGTCTTGAAGGTCTTTTCTTCCTCTTCTAAATTATTTAATTTAACTAAATTTTTGATCCCATTAAGGACATTCTGTTACCTGCCAAAAATCCTCGGTATTTGCTACTAGTTACAGAAATAACGTTGGCCGGCGCCAACTTCTGGATAAAAATCCACTGGTCAATAGTATATTCTGGTTTTTCCCAACTTGTCCCCGGATCCTAGTTTATGAATTATTTTCTATCGGTTCTCATTTCTATTATCTGTTCTAATTTTGCAAAATATCTTCCTAACCGGATCTCCTAATCACTCCGTCGGTTACAGAAATGACTTCGGAGACAGCCTACTCCGAGATAAAAATTCGTTTATTCATAATATACTCTGACCCTAAAAACCTAGTTCAAGGTTTTCTAGGTAGGATTTTATTTCTACCCATGGTCATTTATCCTGTTTACCTTTTACTAATATAATATTATTTACCTTAACTTATTATATTATTATATTTCAACAAATATCTAGATATTTTTTCTTCATCCTTATCCCTCCAAATTTCGGCCAACACCATATATTTATATATATTATATTTTTTTTTTCATTTACCATACTATCCTATTTATCTTGCATTTATTTTTTCCCAAAATTTTCCTATTGGTCCATAATTAATCACATGGATTTAGGCTTCTAGAATTTCTTGAATAATCCTAAGTCTTTGATTTTTATCTTAATTTTTCATTTCCTTTATTTTCTTGGCCCAAAATCGGCCCTTAATAATAATTATTCATATTTATTTTATTTTTCATATTTCCCAAATTTCCTATGATCTTATAAAACTCCCAAAAATCACTTAATTAATCCCTTACTAATTATTGATAATTTTTTTTAATTAAAATTAATCATTTCCTCACAACAATTTTATTGACATTACTAATTTAAGCTTCAAGTAAAATATTAAAAATCATAAAATCAATTTTGGTTCCAGAATACTTTTTAATTTTCCTTCCTTTTTCAAAGGAAGTAATTTATTAAATTGCCTAAATTAAGGATAATATGCTTTCTAAATTTTTAATAATTATTCTATGCCTTCTAGAATTTTTTATAATTCTCCTTAGGATGTTTCATGGTCCTAAAATGCATTTTTCACATTTTTTTTGACAATAAATTTCCTCTAATTTTCTTAGTGTTTCATGTTGAAGCTAAAATCTTCATAAATGGGCATTTTTTTATTATTGCAACATAATATTCCAGATAATAATTATCCGGATATTACAGTTAACTCTCTAAATTTACAATTTTTTGTTTCTACCTTATAAAATCATATCGAATCACTCTTAAACTCATGATAGTTCTAACCTCAGTCAAACTTTTGAGTTTACATATTGATTTTACCATTTTATGTTTCTATCTTACAAAATTGGGTCAACCCGTTCTTAAACTCGTACTAACTTTTTTGATTTTATAAAGCTTAATGAGTTTATATAAATTTTATAAGAAATTATTTGTTGATTATGAGAAATTATGAATGTTAATGGATTTAATTTCAATTATTTGAATTTAAATATATTTAAAGCAAATTGTTATCTTTTTTATATTTGAATTATTTAATTTTACACCATTAATATATATTTATTGATGAAAGCAAACTCTTATAGCACTAGTGCCAAAATAAAAAAAGCTTTAAGACCGCCTCATTTAGACCGGATTATAGAGAATCAAGTCTTAAAAGTATGACCGGTGGTAGTTTTATAAATACAAAGAAATTTTTGGACCGGATTATAAAGGATCCGGTCTTAAAAATATGACCAGTGGCATTTTTGTAAATATATAGAACACTTTTAAGACCGGATTAGAAAAGATCCGGTCTTAAAAGTATGACCGGTGGCAATTTCGTAAATATTTTGAGAAGACTCTGATCAGAGATAAGTCCGAGAATGTGATACTTTATTCCTTCGCTTAATTGAAATTATATATAGATGCTAATAAGTAAATGATCTTTTGACCTAGGAAGTTCCTATAATCTAGAGATTACAATCAGGAATATAATTACAAAATTAAAAAAAAAACCATAATCTGCTACCTTAATTATGAAAATCTCTCTAACAACTTAATTAACATAATTACATCATATAATTGTATATGCTAACTAATTAAATCTGAACTTCCAACAAATATATATAACACTTTTAAGACTGGATGTTTAAAAAATCCGGTCTAAAAGGTCTAAAAGATGAATTTTTTATTTTCCCACTCTGAAAATTGAATTTTGCTCTCTTAGACTTTTAAGACTGGATGTTTAAAAAGTCCGGTTTAAAAAGTCTAAAAGATGAATTTTTTATTTCCCTGCTTCAAAAATTGATTTTTCGCTCTCTAAATCTCTAAAAAATAGACTTTTAAGACCATATATTTAAAAATTCTAGTCTAAAAAGTTCTTTTAAGACCGGATGTTTAAAAAGTCCAGTCTAAAAAGTCTAAAAGATGAATTTTTTATTTTCCCGCTTCGAAAATTGAATTTCGCTCTCTAAACTTCTCTAAAAGACTTTTAAGACCAGATATTTAACAAGTCCCGTCTAAAAAGTATACTTTTAAAACCGGATGTTTAAAAAGTTCGGTCTAAAAAGTCTAAAAGATGAATTTTTTATTTTCCTGCTTCGAAAATTGAATTTTGCTCTCTAAACCTCTCTTCGACCTTTTAAATCTTACCTCACTCTTTTCAACTCATCTCATCTTATCTCAATGATCTCACTCACAAATTTTCTAACGCTACGAAATTGCTCTCGCCTTTTTTGCTTTGAAGGTTTCTTGTTTTGGTTCTAGCTTCTCCAAGTTCGCAATTTTTACTTTGTCTTCTTCGATCTATTTTATTTTTGCTTTTATGACTTTGAAAATTTGCAAGCCAGAATTTATGAATTGAGACCAATTCAGGATGCTGGATCGGTTTATCTTTGGGATGCTTGCTGGAGGGTCTGGAATCACTGTAACGTTCCAAGTATGTCTTTATTTAAGGTACATAATGTTTGTTTACTTCTCATTTATAGTAATTTGCATATTTATATATATGCAGGAAGAATTGGACCATCTTGTTGCTAATTATCTCTGTCGTTTCAAAGTATACTATGTGGTGAATCAGGTTAGTTTCTCCCTTGCTATATCATTTCAAAGAGAACTCAAGTTTTCATCTTTCATTGAATCAGGATATCCTAACTTAAATGATGAAATGATGTAATTTGTGCAGCCTCCAGAAGGATAAGATGGTGGTGTTGGATTTGTATCAAAGGAGATTATTCAAATTTATCCCTAATATGCTGCTCACCCGGACAAATTTCTGGTTTCAGGTTTTTTTTAATAGAAAGGGACTTTTAAGACTAGATATGTTTTCGCAACCAGTCTTAAAAGTAACAAACTTTTAAGACCGCCTGGAACGAGACCGGTCATTGATCCGATCTTACGATGCCTTTTTCGTCCGGTCTTAAAAGCCTTTTTTGTACCCGTGTAGGTTTGTGGTTTGAGTCTGCGATTCGATTTTATGTCGCTATCATGAGTTTATTTAAACCGGTGGATTTGATAACATTACTAGTTATTTGTGATTTAAAGGAATTCAAATGTTTTTGTGAATTTTATATATTGAGAACCCAACAGTATTGATAATAGCATAGCTAGGAAAGATGATTAAGTTAGATAGTGTTTTGACTATTTTGGTAAAAAAAAAAAAAGAGCCACCTTTCACTGAGATGATGATTGATGAAAGAGGTTTTCCCCATTACTATTTTCTTTGTAATTAATGTAAAATACTCTAACCTCTATTAAGTCTTGTCTTAATTATATTGACTTTCCCTTTATTTTCAAAACATATACTTAGGTCCAAATAGTTAACCCTGCTAAGGATTTTGATTTTTTAATTAAAATTTATATTAAAAAAATTATTTACTAATTTACTTTTATTGATTTCCTAATTTTAGCTAAACTTTTTTATGTAATTTAAGAGTTTTTTTTTCTTAATTTATTGTTTACTTATGTAAATAGTTGTCTATTTTTTTTCATATTAAGATGACGACTTCATTAATTTAATTAATGAAAAAACATAAAAATTAATCAAAAATGTGATTAATTCTTTTAATAGATGTATACTTAAATAAACATGTTTATAAATGATTGTGAAAAATTATTTGGAAAAATTAAAATTTAAAATTGATATAAGTTATATAATATCTCAAATTTACATTGTTAATAACTGTAATACCCTAAAAAAATTCTACTTAGGATAAGTATCATAATTTAGTAAATAATATCTATTGAAAATAGGTGAATATGAGGTCTCAAACACCTTGTATTAAATTTACCTTATTATTAGGACAATTTCTCCTAAGATTAAGCAATGTGCGAAAAGGGCCCTAAAACATTAGATAATTTACAAATAGGTCCCTGAAATATTTGTGGGTCATAAAATACCCTGAGAAAATTATGATAAAATCCTAAGAGGCAACTAAATATTTATTAAAAATTAGAAAGTATGTTGTCTCTAATTTAGGTAATTTATGAGATTATTTTCCTTGAGAAATAATGAGGCAAAATTAAATATCATTTTGGGGAACATAAATTGCCCCATGGTTTTTAATATTTTGCATAATGCATAAATTATCAATTTCAGTAAAATAGTTGTGAGAAAATAATTAATCCTAATTAAGAAAATTGTCAATAATTAGTAGGTGATTAAATAAGTAATTAATTGTTGATTGTTTAAACATGAATAAAAGGGGATATCCAAAGTTAATTATATGAAAATCCTAATTTGATATTAATGACCAATGAAGGGTCAAGGTTGGCATAAAGAGTGTTGCTAATTAATTTAGCATAATTAAGAGGTATATTAAGTGAATTACAATTATCCTTAACAAAATAAGCTTGCACTAATTGAGATTAGTTGCATAATTCTTCAAGATGATTAGAGACAAATTAAAAGAGGACTAATTATATTTAAAAATAATTAGGCCAAAGAGAATGAAATAATATCTCAAGAAATTAAGTCTAAATCTTCATATAATTGAGTTAGCTAATGGCAAAATATAATTAAGGAGCATGTAAACACTTGATTAACATGATAATTAAGAATTGCTAATTAGTGTTAAAAAGTCAACAATGACACCTAAGCCTTAATTATATCATCAAGATGACGTCACAAGAGCACATGTGTATGTTGTGAGTGTGTGTGTGTCTAAGTGTTGTGCATGTGTGTGTGTGTAGTGGAGGAAAGAGAAAAGATGAATCTAGAAAAGGGGGGAGGTGGCATTTTTGTAGGAGGTGTAAGGGCTAGATTTAAACTTCCTAGTTAAGTTTAATCTAAGGGTTAAAATAGAATGAAAGTTGCTAGGAAGTTAACCTAGGATTGCCTATAAATAGAGAGCTCTCCTCTCTTCATTCTTCACACCAAACTCACACCAAAGATTGGAGAGTTTAAGAGGAGAGTGAAGCAAGAAGGAGGAAGGAGTTCAAGAGTCTTAAAGAGGTAAATTCTAGCATTTAAATTTCTAGTCTTTAGTTTTTATAAGTTCTTAGTATAAATGTTAGTTTAATCTAGAAAATTAGAGAATGAATTCCTATACTTGTTTTTAGGCCTCATTGCATTGAAAAATGCTTGAAGAGGTAAAAACATGATAGGAAATAATGTTTGGGAGTCCTTAGATTAAATTCGTAAGAGTTGCAGAATTTTCGGTTCTTAAGTCCTTATCAGGCAGCGAAAAAGATGCTATGATTTTATGAAGCAAATGAAGTTATAAAATCATGAAATTTTCCAGAAATAAAGTAGACATGTAGGGCTTTCCAAATATATAAAATATGTAACATTTTGATCTCTGGTCAAGGAGATATGAATTTTTGAAGTTAAACCATTTTTGCTGGGATAAAATCTGGACAACGTTGAGAAAATTAAAACTGGGAATGATTCATGATGTTCTAGGTTCTGGGAATATTTTTCCTTGAAAATAGACATGCCAAGGATCATGAGGAATTTTACAGCACCTCAAAATGATTTTTCTAGAATTAGTTTTGATTTTTCAAAGTTACCGAAAAATCTGCCCAGAAAATATTGCACTGCATTTTTGAATAAATGTAAGGGCAGAATTGTAAATAATAAATCCACCAGGGGTAAAATGGTCTTATATAGCCAAAATATCTCTTGAAATAATATTTTTGAATTAATAGAGATGATATTACCCTTATAGGATATCTGTGATCGCTTTCTGTCGAAACGTACCGAAAGTCATCAACGAAGGTATGTTCGCGTACTGTAACACTAACTCTGATGTTTATGTTATGCATATATGTGATATGTGTGTTGTATGTATAGAGTGTTTATACTGTGAAATGCATATAAAGGTTAAAGGGTATCTATAATGCTGGGGGCAATATATCCATATGCTGGGAGCGATATGTCTGAATGCTGGGAGCGATATGTCTATATGCTGGGAGCGATATGGTTGCATGCTGGGAGTGATACATATGCATTGATTGTGATGGATTATTTGTATATGTTGTTGATGTTGTGGTATATGTCATCCACATTTTGTGTATGTAAGCATGAGGTTAACCGTTACCTGGGGTCCGTATGCATGGGACCTCAGCTCTTAACATAGCATTAGGGTCCGGAGAACCAAGGACGGAGGAGAGGGGAAAGCAGCACACTTAGAGACCCAACTAAAGATTTCATTTTGATGTTCCGACGGAAGCCTTCCTTTTGTTATTTACTTCACTTTTGAGCCACGCGGTTACTATACCGCTATTGTATCCAGACAGACTTATGACATTTTGAAATATAAGTATCAATTACTCTTCCGCTCAAATGCTCTACTGTGATGATTTTAAATGATGAAAAATTTATTCCGCTTTTGGAAATTGAGATGTTACAATAACATATGGTGAACCAACCATGGCGTCGTCATGGCTAAAAAACAAAGGAAATATGTTTTTATTTATTTAAAATAATAAAAAATAACTAAATTTCAATAAATATGATAAAAATTTAAAAATTTTTAATTTTTAATATAATTGAAATTAATAAATTATATAATTTGTTTCAAATTTTGAACATATATATTAGAGTGATTTCTGTAAGTATAAAAATTATTTTAGGCAAATATAAATGTTATTTCATTTGTTGAAAGAGGGGTATTTCGGTCAAATAAAATTTTTAATAGTCAAATTTAATGGTCAACTAATAGTTGGATAGATGAAAATAGAATTTTAAATATGTAAGGTAGATTTATGTGGCATGTATTTTAATTTCAAAGAAAGTCTATATACATTTTTAAAATAGAGGGGATATTTGTTTAATTTAATTAGATAAAACAAAGAGGTGGTCAATGTATTTTCCTCCTGCAATTAATGTTTAGATCTTAATTGTAGTTTTCAAATTCCATTAAATAAATAAAGTAGGTTTAAATATACGTTTGGTCTTCTAAATTTATATTAAAATTATGTGATAATGTCTTTTGAACCCCTTAATTTTAATAAAATTTGTTTCATTTAACATAAAATCTTGACAAATCAAATTTAAATGGTGACTCTGTAATTAAATTTTAATAAAATATGTTTATGATCTTTTTTTTCTTATTTTAAAATTAAAAGCCGATAAGCAAGATAAAATATTTATTGTGTTTCTATGTCAAGAAAATAATAAAGGCACGCAAGAATTATTAAACAATGATGTTATCATTATATTAAGAGCATATGTTTGTATCGATTTTCCAAAAGTTGGTTGTAGTGCCATATATGCCTATACAAAAAATATAGTACTATTATAAAATGAAATCGAGCATGTGCATAAATACTTCAACTTTTATAAGATTTAAAGTCTTTATTAAGGTCGCCAGAAAAAAAAACAAAATGTCATTGTGTTGTCTACTTCTACTTGTCTTTATTCCAAAACAGATAAGTTTTTGTTAATTAATAAATGAAGGATCTCATATTCATTGGATGTGTTAACATGAACTTTCATCGTAACGGATAATTAAGTCAACATGACTATACCTCCTCCTTTTATTTTCTTAAATTTCTACTTAATTTATGTACTTTAAAATTCTAATATTAGGCGGAACCAAATAGGGAAAAACCCTTTCACATTTGTTTGTTGCTAATTACACCTAAAGAAACTATAATAATGAAAACTAAGAGTATATAATTTAGGGGAATTAAGGCTAAATTATATAAAACTCCTCAACTTTGGCTCAGTTGTATATAACTTTCCTGACCTTTTATTTTTTAACTCTTAACTCTCTCCCGTTAAATGACAGTTATCTTTTTTGACTGCGTATGTGATGAAAAAAGGAAGGAGGAAGTAGGGCTTAAAGATGACGATGGATGAGATAAAAGAAGGGTAAGATAGCACTTATCATTAAAGCCACCACGTATACCCACTTCTGCTGCTTTATTTTATTATTCTTTCCATAGATTCCTTGATTACCCAGCTAATTTATATAGGACCCTTTTTGTTTGTTTCCTATCATTATGATATTTTAAACAAAATTATCTCCCGAATTCTTTCCATAGACTCCCGGACCCAAGTTCTTATTATATTAGAAGGCACATCTAATACCACTTCTTCAAAATGTGGTTATTAACTTCATTTAAAAATGGGCCACCTTGCTCATAAGGCTCTTATCAAGTAGGATTTGGGAAAGGTTAGATGTACACATTTTTTCCTTCACAAGTGAATAGGCTGTTTTTATTATTTGAATTCACTATGACCTATAGATTATAAGGTTGAGTTCTTCACCTTTAATTTACTCAAATGCTCACCCTCTTATTAATTTTATTTGAAAATTAGAAGGAAAAAAATATTTATATTTAATGACATTTATTATATCCAAAAAGTCTTAGAAATTGTAATTAATGAGATTTTAAGTAGGCACAATCATAAAGAGGTGTAAATAATTAATATCATATTCATTATTTATAATAATCAATATGATATTAATTTATGAAGGGTGAAATTGTATATTGATAAGAAAAATTTATTGATATGACTTACAAATATTTTTTTTATAGTGCTATTCGATATTCATTTTTGGATTCATAGTTGTCCCTTGATAAATCCCAATTTTTATATATTTTATCTCGCCGTATTCATTTTTATTTTGGGGGTGATTTTAGGTGAATTTGAAATTATTAGATAATATTTAGATTGTTAGCCAAATTTAGAAAATAATATAAATCAGAATTGAATACGAGATTATGTAGCCTAAATTATTAATATTTCAATTTTTATCTTGTAATTGAATACTATTTCTAAATATATGATAGATTATGATTTTATTTAATTCTTGCATGACAAGAAAAAGCATATTAGAAGATCCTTGGGTGCAGAACTTTTCTTAGAAGCTAAAAAAAATCTAATGATGAAATGTTACTAAACTTCTTAAATTTTAATAGACTCAAGTTGATCCTCTCCCCTCCTTTCTTAAAATTTATCCTAACAACCACAGCGGGGTCACTGAAACGAGGAAAGCAGGAGGCAGCCGCGCTCGAATTGGTGTTGGTGAAAGGGGAGGCCGCATTCATCTCTTTCTTCATTCGCCATTGATTAATCATCTCTCTGCTCCAATATATTTATCGCGCCACCTTATCTCACCATATATTTATCGCGCCACCTTATCTCACCAAAAACATCAATTTCTATCACCACGGTCTCTCTCTCTGCCGTTGATTCAATTCGCAGACCACAGCCACAATCTTCATCACCAACCTATAATCACACGCTACCTCATCAACTTTTCTCTCCCAACTTGTTCTCATGGCCGTGACATGGTTTGAGCTTGGTGAAGAGAACAAATATCATGGAAGCTTAAGCTAGTGTGGAGACATCTTGAGAGGAGCGTAAAGGAAGCTAGAGCTTAGAAGCTTATATTTGAAGACCACAAGAGAGTGGCTTTCCATTTTATCTTTTTAATTCAAAACTTGAGATTATTTAGTTTTAAATGATTTTGAGTTATATTAACATGAGTACAAAAAATGCTTTTAAGACCGGACAAAAGAGGCATCGTAAGACCGGACTCATGAACTGTCTTGTTCTAGGCAGTATTAAAAGTATACTTTTAAGACCGAATTTAAACCAGTCTTAAATATACTCTTTTAAAACCGGACATTTAAAACATTAAGTCTTAAAAGTGGTATTAAATAGAACTGAAATATTTTTTGTTTAGTCCTAAAACTCAATTTTTAAGACTGGACAAAAAATAGGCCACTCTAAAAAGGTCAAAATTTTAAGACCAGACAAAAATAAATGCGCTCTAAAAATAGCACCTTGTTAGACCAGAGGATTAATTATACGCGGTCTAAAAAGACTTACTTTCAAGATTGGATGATAAATACATCCGGTCTTAAAAATTAACCTTTTAGACCGGACGTATTAAACCATCGGTCTTGAAAGACCAACTTTTAATACCGTACTAATATCAAATATGTTCACATGACCTTTAAGACCACACATATAAGTACATCTGAATACGTCGGGTCTTAAAAATTGAACTTTTAACACCGATGTTTTCATTTGCGGTCTAAATTTTTCTAAACTTTTTCCCTGTTTTATTCTTCTTGATCATATATACACAAATCCACCACCCAATCCAGCACATAAAAGTCTATACTTTAAACTACAAGCTATGAACTGTAACACCCCATTTTTCAAAGGCGGAATAATATATTTTTATCAGAGTAGAGCATTAGAGCACATAATTGAGTAACTGATACGCATTATAACTATTAGTTATGGTGTTTTTAGTTAGTCATAGTAACGGTACATTCATCCGAATATAATAATATGCATCCCAAAATAAAAATCTCTGACCGTGTCTTCAGGCGTGATGCTTATCCCTGTCATCAGCCCTCGGTCCTCCAGATCCTGATGCTATGGTAAGAGCTGAGGTCCAATGCCCATCGGACCTTAGGTAACGGTTAACCTTATACTCAGGTAAAATAAAATATGTATGACAGATATTCATAACATTTCAGCATTAACAATACATAGCACATAACAGATGTAAAGTTACAACAATACAACAGTACATAGCACACAACACATGTAAAGTCTATCCTCGTTTGCACTAACCAGTGCCACGACAGCTCCTTGTGTCCTTAGCGCTAGGAAAACAATCTCACGGTGTTATCAAGATTATAACTCATATATAGCTGAATGTATAAACAGTGACTTAAGACAGAGTATTAATCACGGTGCATGACTCAAGACCAAATCTCGATCATGATTCTATGAAATTATCTCTCACATATAAGCATACTTCAAGCATAAGAGTTAAGGTTACAGCACGCGTCCGTACCTTAGTCTGTTCAGATAGTGATATGTCCATTCGTTCGGTACGCCTTCTGATTTTCCAGATATCCTATAATAATATTTCGGCATTAATTCGGTGTGAATAATATCCCAAGAGGTATTTTAGTCACTATAGACCTTTTCACCTTGATGGATTTATCATTCCAATTATGTCCCTTTCTTTAAAAAAAACGCTGATTTCAGCATTTCGGGCAGAATCTTCACTAATTTTGAAAAATCATAACTAATTCCAAAAAAATCAAAACGAAGTTCCGTAAAACTCCCCGGAATCCTTAGGATATCTATTTTTGAGGAAAAATACTTATTTTCACCCAGAATTAGTGATTCATTCCCAATTTTAGCGTTTTCAACCTCTGTCCAGAATTCTTCCCAAAAAACATAGCCTTTCTTTGTGAATTTTTATCTCTTTGCACAAAATTCAGAATGATATACTCTAAGTATATTTGGAAATTTCTATATGTCTACTTTAACCATGAAAAATTTCAGATTTGATTAACTTCATTTTGATCATAAAATCATGGCATTTATGCTACTGTCTCCAGGAAACTCTTAACCAAACAATTTCGCTAGAATTTCACTACTTTGATTTTCAACTTTCAAAAATCATTCCCTACTATGTTTTTACCTCGTCAAGCATCTTTCAATGCAATGAGGCCTAAAAACAAGAGTAGGAATTTTATTTCTTATTTTCTAGATTAAACTAACATTTATACTAAGAACTTATAAAAACTAAAGACTAGGAATTTAAAAACTAAAGCTTACCTTTTGAAGACTCTTGCCACTCCTTCCTCCTTCTTGCTCTACTCTCCTCTTAAACTCACCAATCTTGGTATGAGTTTGGTATGAAGAATGAAGAGCCAAGCCCCTCTATTTATAGGGAAATCCCAAGGCTTATGTTTCGTTCCAAACATTCTTCTTCCACTACCAAACACTACCTATTACACTTACTAAACACTTCTCCCTCATTTCCCAAACACTCCCAACCGTCCCTCTCTCCTTATCCTCTTCCATTTCATTAAAACCCTTATCCTAAGTACATTATGTAATACCTGAAAAAAAAAATTATTATAATAAAAAGAAAAATAATTATCATAATACCTATTTTAAATAGGTGAATATGGGGTCTCAAATTTTTGTATTGTCTTTATTTTTGTTTATAGGAAATTTTTCTTAGAATTTAGGAGTATAAAAATTAATTTAGCTTGTTGATATAAAAACCAATATTTTAGGGATTAAATTAGGACTTAACTCATTTATTCCTAATTTAACTTCATGAGACAAAATCTCTCTAAGTAAGAATAAATAAATTATGCAAATAAGTGAGGAAATTAAACTATTTTAACTTTAAATTCTAAAAACTAAGGGAGCCAATGAGGGAATTTCTTTCTTAAACATATGAGAACATTAGAAACAAAATTTTATAAATTAATATTAGGGGAGGGGGACGGTTTTTAGAGGAGAAAAAGGGAAGAAGAAGATAGTCAACATGTGTAGATATGCTTGTCTTGGTGACCAAGAAAGAAATTAAATAAATAGAATTAGAGGAAAACCTATAGAACTTAAATCATAACTTGAGATATTGAAGTTAAATGTTCAAGATAAATACATATTTGAGATCAATGAATTATAAGCTTCAACTTGGCTATTCCCAAAATTATTTTCGGTTACCTTTAAGATTCATACCTAAGTGTTTTAGAAATTAAAAATCACCATAAATCTAATCATAAAATTAGGATTCCAAAAGTGAAATTGGATTTTGAATTTAAACTCCAACTTACACCTAACTAAATTAAGATTTGGGATTAATTGGGTTAACTTAATGAAGAAGGAGGCTTTTCTTGGGGACAAAGCAAGAAAATTCTAGAAGGAGAAAGGGGGAGGGGGACGGTCAAGGAGGGGAAGGAAGAGGTGGAAGGCTTGGATCATTTCTTTCTCTCCAAGCAAAATCCAATGGTGGAGGTGAAACATGTCCTCACAAATTAGTATAAATAGGGAGCCTTGGCTAACACATTCCTCACACCACTCCTTCTAGCCTTGGCCGAAATTTAGGGAGAGTAAGAGAAGGAGGAGCTGCTGGAGAAAGAGAGGCAAGAAGTCTTCAAGAGGTAAGGAAGTTCTTAGCTTCCAAGTTTAAGTTCTTAGTTTATGAAGTAGAAATGCTAGGAATGTTATTTTGATCATCAAACTTCCAATTCCAGTTTTATTTTCATATTTTTATGGTTTCCAATAGCTTTATTTCGAAAATTTGATGAAGAAGAAGTTATAGAAAATTTTTTGGAAGATTATGATCAAAATAGCGAAGCTCTGGCGAAATTTCAGCAAATAAGAACTTATGGAGTCAGTAGTAAAAATGCTAGTATCTTATGATGAAGATGATGTTCTAAAATTATGGGAAAATTCATGATGAAATTAGACATTTAGGGCTTTCCAAATATATAAAGAGTGTGTCAATTGAAGTTCTGTGCAAAAAGATAAAAATCCCAGAAGTTAAGCTACAATTTCTGAGCGAAATTCTGGGCAGCAGTTTGAAATATGGAAACTGGGAATTTTCCATGAGTTCTGGGTAAGTTCCAGTATTTTTCCTTGAAATTAGACATCTCAAGGATTTCGGGAAATTTTACGGATCCTCTTTTCGATTTTTCTGGAATTAGTTATGATTTTTCGAAGTTAGGCGAAATTCTGCATCAGCGTTTTTCCGAAAATTATGTGGAAATAAATGAAAATAAATCCTTCAAGGGTAAAAATGTCAAGTATGACCAAGATGTCTCTTGAAATATTGCTTGAGAAGTAATTGAGACAATATCACCCTTTTAGAATAGACTGTGCACGCGTACCGTCAACGAACGTACCCCACGACCCGTTAAACTCAGGTACGGACGCGTATTGTAACCTTAACTCTTATGCTTATGGTATGGTTATATATGATAATTGTTTTCACATGTTGATACTCTGTTTTGAAATTTGCTCATGAGAGATGAATTGTATTCGGGTTATAGTCTTGATAACACTGTTGAGTTTTCCTAGCACTGAGGACACGATGGGCCGTCGTGGCACTGGTTATGTGCAGACTGGGATAACATACATATTGCAGTGGCTGTGTTATGTTATTGCCTTACATGTGGATATTTGTTTGAAACTGTGATTATGTTGTATATCTGTGATAACTATCATATACTGTTTACATAAGCATGAGGTTAACCGTTACCTGAGGTTCAATGGAAATTGAACCTCAGCCCCTGCCATAGCTTCAGGATCCCGGGAAGTGATCGAGGACAAGGGTAAGAAGCCGGTATGAGGACCCTGCGGAGGCATCATCTTTTTGGGATACTTATGTTAGAAGTATTAGACTTGGATGACTGTATTAGTTAACATTCAGTTAGATATACTACATACAATGTTATTCAGTTACTCTTTGTTTATGTAAAATATTTTCAACTCTCAGCTCCAGAAACGTTTATGAAAAACGGGATGTTACACATTATCCTCTTCCATTTCAATTATCCCATGTACTAATCTACATAATATCTATATTAAAATATTATAAACTCCTTCTTCCTCTCTAAGTCACTCAAACCGTCCTCCCCCCCCCCCTTCTCTTTTGGTTGTGTTTTTCTTTCGTTTCTAGATATTGTATACAAAGCCTCCTATTGGTTCATTTATTATCTCATGGATTTAGGTTAATTAGGTGATTTATTAAAGCCATTAGATCTACTTTTATTAAACTTAATCTTGGCCATTGATCTTAGTTGCCAATTTTGACTTTTCAAAGTGATTAGCAATGTTTAATTAACTCCTTAATCAAGTGCTTAAAGCTTCTTACTTACAACCATTATTGTTTACTTTAATTAATTGAAGACTTAAGCTTAATTAATCTCATGATCCCCCCCCCCCCCCGGGAAATAACAGCCCCTTTTTCTTGATGATTTTATTTATCCCTAATTGTGTTGCAATTAATCTCTAATTAATGAAAGCCTAGGTTGTTACACCTCCACCGGCCTCGCCCTTTCAGGTCGCAGGTTAAAGGGATTCCTTTTATAGTTTACATTTCCTTCATTATTAAGTCCATTTAATTATAAATCAGAGCACGCGCAACAGAGCACCGGATCGGTTTGGACAACTACTGTATTGGTAAAAGTAAAAGCAACAAAACGTAAAGTCCCCGGAGGGTCAGGGTACAGTCATCTGGAAGTAAATACCAAAATATAGTACAGTCATTCTCAGAAAGTAAAATACAAAATACGATAGGGCATCTGGAAGTAAATGCACAAAGGCATTCTTTGCTTAGGCACGCCCCTTGTGTCACTAGAACCTCCTGGAGTCCGTATATGGCCCCCAGAGTAACCATCAATACTCATGCACTATATGTGTGGAGTGAATGAGTGCAACCGTGCAATAAATGCGAGTATAGCAAACAAGCCAAATATACCATATATGCAAATAGAAAACATATACAATACACACGTCTTCGTACCGTCGAGCTGCCTTACTAAGGCAAGCCCCGGATTTACCAGAATCACACGCCTGTTTTTGTTGAGTCGCCACACTTACATGGCCGACCCCGGCAGGCACCGCCTGTTTCCGTTGAGTTGCAACATAAGCAAACCCCGGCAGGCACCATTAGCGCTAAGGGTGTGACACTCGGCCTTTGGGGCCTTTATTAATCAGAGTGAATGCGGCGACATGCATCGAGAAGATTTGGACGACTTTATTGTGGAATAAAATGAAAGTGGAAGAAATCACCAAGAGGGGGGATGAATTAGGGATTTTAAGGAAAAAAAACTTTTCAAAATCTTAAAACAAATAACAAGAGAGTAAGGGAAGAAAAGCTTGACACAAAGAATTTATACTGGTTCGGTCACAACTTGACCTACGTCCAGTCCCCAGATACCTCCTGGGTATTTCTAATATCTTAGAAAGCTTTAATTACAACAATGTAAATCACATGCAATCCCAATCACCTAGGACTTGCTCCCCCTTACACTTTGTAATTAAACTACCCCAACTCACAGGTTCCACAACCTTGAGTTTTCTCACAACAAATGATCAGAAATGATTTTCACAATCAAACTCTCCTAAAGAGTAGATAATCATAAACACTGAAGTTCAAAAAATATTTTGCATAAAACAAAGCTTAAAGATCAAAGAAGCAATTATATGTAATTATGTTGTGTGTATTGCTCTTCGTCTTTGTGAGTATTTATAGATTAATCAGTGAGACTAGCCGTTGCGTTTTCTTCTCCAATCCTCAGCTGTAATTTTGAAAAATAGCCGTTGCATATTTTCAGCCATCTCTTCAATTCTTGGCTGGAATCTTGGATATAGACGTTGCAGATGTTTTCCAGTATTCTTTCCTTTTCATAATTCGTTTTAGACCGTTGGAGAGTGCTTAGATTGATCCATAACGGTCAGAGCTGAACAAGGGATCAGGGAGAAGTTTCAGCTTGGTTTTTAGTCCTGCAATAAATGCTCTTATCCCAGAGTTGATTTGATGCTCAAAACGTGTTAAAGTAATCTGAAACTCATGAACAAACAAATTAAAGATATATATAATGATTCGTAACTCTATTTGAGTGTAAGACAATGCTTAAGATTGAATCCGAGAGGTGAAAAATGCATCATTTAAATAACAGGGATCTGTTAGGCTCGAGTTTAAGACTGCTATGCTCGAGTCTGTTCATCAACACTCAAGCATAATCTGGGTAGGCTCGAGTCTGAAGCCATTCACAATGTACCGAAAGCTTAAGTTCAAATGCACAGGCTCGAGTCTGCTCGGGCTCTGTCACTTGAATAGCTCTCTGCCTGACTTAGGCTCGAGTCTATTAGTGACAGGCTCGAGTCTGTTTCACTAAACCGTTGTACAAATGCTTTTCAAACTGAAACATGCTCGAGTTAATGAATATATGCTTGAGCCTATGATTGTGAAAAACTTTGGTTGCTCTCTGGAAGGGACAGGCTTGAGTTAAAATTCTTAGGCTCGAGTCTGTTCTTAAGAAAAAAACATTTTGAAGAGCTTTCTATAAGATTTAGGCTTGAGTCAAAAACATTTATGCTCGAGTTTAACAGCTTAAGAAATTTGACATGCTCTCTGTAAGACTTAGGCTCGAGTTTAACATGATAGGCTCGAGTCTGTCTTAGTTATAAAATGTGACTTTTGTCTCTGTCACGAGCATGCTTGAGTTTATTATGTTAGACTCGAGTTTGCTCGGGTGAAAACAGTAAAAAGGCTCTCTGTCATGCACAGGCTCGAGTCTATTATGTTAGGCTCAAGTCCAAAACGTTTATTTTCCTTTCTGTTGAGCACAAACTTGAGTCTATTACATCCAAACTCAAGTTTAACATGTATTATCAGAATTAAATCAATTTTAAGGATCTCTAAACATGTTCAAAACTTAGCAACAAGTTTACAATGTCTTGTTATCATCAAAACACATAGAGAACTAACATTCTCCCCCTTTTTGACGATGACAACATTTGTAAACTTAATTTGATAGAGACTTTGATATTTTCAAAAATTGAGATTGAGCATGATAGCTTAGTTTCATTTGAGCAAGGTTTCAAGATAAAAATTCATGATTTAATTTAGATTGCTCAACACATGGAGATGTACTGAATCAACTTAGATCATTTAAAGTGTATTGCATCAAAGAGCTCAATTCAAAACACAACTTACAAACAAACCATAAAATAAAATCAGAACATTACTCTTCACTTCTTCTCTTCTCCCCCTTTAGCATCATCAAAAAAGGGTGGATCAGAGGCAGGAACAATGGTGATGGGTTTGATTGGAAGAGCTGTCTTGGGGAGAGGGACATTTGGAGGTGGAGGTGGGGTTGATGAAGAAGAATCTGAAGATGATGGAAGTGAAATAATAGGTATGGGAGAGGATTTGGGAACAGGAGGAACATATGGAATGATGGCAAGAAGAGGAGAAGATGGATGAGTTAGAGAAGGTAAGATGGCAGTGTGAGATGAAATGTGAGGAGATGGTGGTGAACGGTGAGGAAGTGAGGCAATAGGTGAGGGAGATAGGTTAGAAGTGTGAAGAGGGGTATGTTTGGTGGAGAGGGAGGAGGAGGATGAAGGGAGGTGAGGTGAGGGTTGAGGGATAGGTGCCTTCGAGCGTTGGAGAAGCTTGGTGAGATTGTCCACTTTCTCATGCAAAGTCTTTAATTGCTCACCCTGGGCATCTTGAACTACCACCAAGAAATCGTGGCTTGTGGTAACCTTTGTGACCATCCTTCCAATCTGAGTTTCTAATGCTGTGACAATATTGTTGTATTTGATATCCAGATTGGCTTGGAGAGTGGTGAAAGATTCAGAAACAACATGTGCCACAAGTTCTTTCAGGTAGATGGCCATGTTAGCAGATATAGATGATGGTGGTGGAGGAGGAGCTGATTAAGCTTCATCAACTTTGGATTTAGATACTTTGGATTGAGATGGAGCTCAAGATTGACCTGATCCTTCTTCCACATTAATTCTCATCAGGTTTAGATGATGTTTCCCAAAAATAGGAATTGAAATAGAATCATCTTTGGCCAAATGCCATATTTTCTCATGGAAGAGAATCACCGAGATCAGAGATGGGAAGGGGATTTGTGAGGAAAGTCTGGAAGCAAATCGAAACCTTAGCATCTCTTGCAGCACCCAATAGCCAACATTGATGGGCTTCTTATCAATAATTGAGGTAAAGAAGGGAAAATCCCTTTTGGCAAAGTGGGTGAAATTTCCACCTTTTTGGAGAAGGTTTCTGGATACCAGATTGCTCTATGTTCAGTTGCAATGGCAACTGGGGTAAAATTGAGGATTTTTCCTGAAGTAGGGATTGGTGTGTTGGGTCTCAGAATGCTAAATGTATCCCTTTCACTGAATCTGTATTCATTTGCTACTGGGGGATGAGAAATTTGGAGGAGAGAATTCAGGTATTTGGCAGTGATGGTGATCTTTTTGCCTCTGACCTTAGTAATAAATCTCTCCTCTTGTAGATTGTCATCCTTATCTAGAACATTGTCAGTTTTCATCCTAAAGTAGAAAGCCTTGACATTGGATGGACTATAGGATGCTTGAATTGACAGTAGGGTCTCAAAGGGTTTAAGCCATGGGGACAAATCAATGTTACATTCTTCTCTAACTTTTTGCAAATTAACAGATACCACTTGGCAGAAAGTCCTATAGGCAAACTGTTCTTTGAACAAGGTAGCTTCTTTGCCTAGGAATTCTATAGGTTTATCAAGAAAATCCTCAGGTTTGGAAGGAGTGTCATTGATTTTAAGAAAGGCTGGGATTTCTTGAGATACCTTGGACTGGGATTTTGATGGGGTGGCCTTTGAAGAACTTTGATCCTTACTAGTTTCTCGAAGGTCAGATGCAGAGATGGTCACTTTCTTCTTTTTGGCCGGCTTTGGTTTCTCAATGATTATCTCCTTGTCCTTCTTGAAAGCCATTTCTGGATCAATAATTTTCTTCTTTGGACTTCCAATAGGTTCCTGAATTATCAACTTCTTCAGTTTGTTTGTAGGAACAGGTTCATTCGTTGCTACTCCTGGAATTCTAGCATCTATCCTTGACTGAAGCTTCTTGGGAGCAAATTTCTCCCTTCTAGGTCTTTTTAACGGTGGAGGTGAGGCTGAATTTGTTGCAGAATCAGAAGTAGTAGCAGTAGCGGAACATTTGGGGGCCATTTCAGGAGATGAATTCGAATGGTTTTGAGAGAAGGAGGAACGCTTCAGAGAGTTTTAGGTTAAGCTCGAGTGAAAGTTTTGAGTGAAGAGCGAATGAAGCACGTTTGCTATATATAGGGCATGCCAGGCTCGAGCCTAAAACTTGCAGGCTCGAGTTACCTACTCGAGTTTGCAAGAACAAGCTCGAGTCTGTACGAAATTGCACTAACCTGGACGTCAAGTGTGTACTGTGAACACTTGACCCTCGATGATAGGCTCGAGCGTATCACTAATAGGCTCGAGTTTGTGTCTTTCTCTGAGCCTGGTTTGGATTTTTGCCCGTGCAGCCTCGAGCATGCTTTTCTAGGCTCGAGTTTGTCCTTTGCATTGGTAAGTCAATATCTATCTGTCTTCACTAGGCTCGAGTTCGTCACTTACAGGCTCGAGTTTACTTGCCTACAAAACTTGATTTATGCTTTCAGTCTTCGATAAATTCGAGCATACACTACATAAACTTGAGTTTAAGATCTCCTGACATTAAAACTTCATACAATGGTCAATGTAAAAACTTGCATAAACATGATTAAACACTCCGATGCTTAAGTTAGCAACAATTTATCATAAAAAACACAATCAAATACATCTTTAACAGAAACACCTTACAATTCATTGGGATTTACCATTCCTAATTCTCTTCTAATGAACATGAATTGTTCTTTTGCAAGTGGTTTTGTGAAGATGTCTGCAAGTTGTTGATGAGTTGGGATGAACATCACTTTGACATCTTTCTTTTGAACATGATCCCGAATGAAATGATGTCTAACATCAATATGCTTTGTTCTTGTATGATAAACTGGATTCTTGGCTAAGCTGATGGTGCTAGTGTTGTCACACAGGAAGGGAATTTCCTTCAAGTGAATTCCCAAGTCTTGGATCTGTTACTTGAGCCAAAGAACTTGTGAGCAGCAACTTGAAACAGCAACATACTCAGCTTCCGTAGATGATACAGCTACTGTATTCTGCTTCTTGCTAAACCATGAAACAAGTGAATTTCCAAAGAATTCACATTGTCCACTAGTGCTTTTACGATCGGTCTTATATCCTGCATGATCTGAATCAGAATATGCTACCAAATATTCAGCTTGACCTTTGGGAAACCATAAACCCAAAGTTTCAGTATTACGCAAGTATCTGAAAATTCTTTTCACATGTTCAGCATGAGATTCCTTAGGAGCAGATTGAAATCGAGCACACATTCCCACACTGAATTGGATATCTGGTCTACTGCTGTTAAGTAAAGCAATGACCCAATCATCCCTCTATATCTTGTGATGTTAAAGTCTTTTCCCTCTTCATTAGCATCTAGTGCAGCAATTGAGCTCATTGGTGTATCAGCTCCATTGCAGTCTTGAAGTCCATACTTTTTGAGCAAATCTTAGGTATTTGGTTTGAGAAATAAATATTCCCTTCTTATGTTGCTTGATTTGAAGACCAAGGAAATAGTTTAGTTCTCCCATCATGGACATTTAAAATTCTCCCTGCATAACCTCAAAAAATTCCTTGCACAAAGATTCATTAGTAGCACCGAAAATAATATCATCCACAAAGATTTGTACAAGTAAAATTTCATTAAGTTTGTTACTTTTGATGAATAGGGTTGTATCTGCTTTTCCTCTTACAAATCCATGGTCTAGAAGAAATTTGCTTAGTCTTTCATATCAAGCTCTAGGAGCTTGCTTTAGGCCATATAAAGCCTTCTTTAGTTTGAAAATATGATCTAGATGAAATTCATCCTCAAAACCAGGAGGTTGTTCAACATAGACTTCTTCTTGAATGAACCCATTTAAAAATGTTGATTTTACATCCATTTGATATAGTTTAAATCCTTTAATACAAGCAAGGCTAGAAGGACTCTTATTGCTTCCAATCTTGCAACTGGAGCATAAGTTTCCTCATAGTCAATTCCTTCTTCTTGATTATATCTTTTGGCTACCAATCTTGCCTTGTTACGGACAATGATTGCAGACTCATCGCGTTTGTTCTTGAATACCCATTTGGTGCCAATGACTGGATGGTCTTTGGGCCTGGGTACCAAGTCCCAAACTTTATTTCTTTCAAATTGATGTAATTCCTCTTGCATTGTTATCACCCAATCATTGTCTGAAAGGGCTTCTTCAATCTTAGAGGGTTCTATTTCTGAAATAAAGGCTGAAAAGGTGACTTCATTCAAAATGCTTTGTCTGGTTCTAACTCCTTGATTTGCATCACCTATGACTTGGTCCAATGGATGACTCCTACTGTATTGCCAAGCTTTAGGTTGGTTTAGACAAGGATTTTCACAAGAATGTTCAGATTCAGCTTCTGGTTCTCTTTGTAAGTCATTTTCAGAATTTTCTAAAACAGAAGAAGTTTTCGAAGAAGATTGATTCTGAACTTCATTGTCATCATCAACCATGGGTTTGTTTGGATTGGTTTCACAGAAAACAACATGAATTGATTCTTCTATAGTTCGAGTAGAAAGATTATATATTCTATAAGCCTTACTTCTAGAAGAATAGCCAAGAAATATACCTTCATTTACTTTGGAGTCAAATTTACCTAAGTTTTCCTTACCATTCTTGTGGATAAAACATTTGCATCCGAAGACGTGTAAGTGAGCTATGTTGGACTTTCTTCCCTTGTAAAGTTCATATGGGGTTTTGTCCAGCTTCTTCCTGAGATATGCTCGGTTAGAGATGTAGCAAGCTGTGTTCATTGCATCTGCCCAAAACACTTGGGAGGTCTGATTTTCATTCAGCATTACTCTTGTCATTTCTGTGAGAATTCTATTCTTTCTTTCAACTACTCCATTTTGTTGGGGAGTTCTTGGAGCAGAGAAATTGTGATCTACCCCTATCTTATCACAAAATTTCTCAAACGAGTGATTTTCAAATTCTCCTCCATGGTCAGTTCGGATTCTTGGAATAGATAAACCTTTCTCGTTCTGGACTTTCTTGGCAAAGACAACAAATTGATAAAATGCTTCATTTTTAGCAAATAAAAATAAGGTCCATGTATATCTTGAGAAATCATCAACTATGACTAGAGTGTACAAATTTCCACCAAAGCTTTTTACTCTAGCTGGACCAACTAGGTTCATATGCAGTAGTTGAAGTGGTCTATTAGTTGAAATTTCACTTTTTGATTTGAAGGATGATTTGGTTTGCTTTCCCTTTTGACATGCATCACAAATCATGTCCTTTTTGAAATCAAGTTTTGGCAGACCAATGACAAAATCCTTTTTCATTAATTTATCAAGTTGGAACATATTAACATGTGCTAAACGTTTGTGCCACAGCCAACTTTCATCTAAGTTACTCATGAAACATTTTTTAGAAGGTAAAACAGTTGAAAGTTCGAGGGTATAACAGTTACCTTCCCTTGGTGCCCTGAATAGGGCTTTTGATCTTACTTTGTCTAGGGAGAGATCATCCTTATTAACAATCAAACATTCTTCTGAATTAAAGATAACTAGATTACCTTTGTCAGCACTTTGGCTTACACTAAGGAGGTTGTGGCATAATCCTTCCACAAGGTAGACATCTTTTATTTGTGGTCCATCATTGTTACCAATCTTACCAATACCAGCTATCCTTCCGGATTGGTTTCCACCTTCCCACCATCCTTGTGTTTGATTGTTGTAAACTTGGATTGATCTCCTATCATGTGTCTAGAGCATCCACTATCAATGTACCACTTGCTGGATTTTGATGCTCTTAGACAAACCTGCAATTTATGAAAGGTCAAGTTTTAGGTACCCACCTTTTCTTGGGTCCTTTTGGGTTAGTTTGCACCTTATGAGACACATATGTTCCTTTAGGTACCCATTGATAATTACCTATAGGTTTATCTTTTCTTTCTTTTCTATGAAAGCATGCGGAAGTAGTATGACCTTTTCTATTACAATAATTATAGTGGGCAAATGGATTAGAAGAGTGGACTGATTTTCGAAAATAACTTAAGTAGTTCTTTTCTCCATTTTTCTTCTTGCCTTTCTTTTTATCCAGATCAAGTTTGTAACCTATTCCATATTTGTCATTTGTGAATCTTTGCTGTTTTAAAATAATGTTAAGCATCTCACTACCTTGAGTGAATTTTTCTAAAGTTTTTGAAAGGTGGTCATTTCTTTTCTGTAAAGTGCAGCAATTTTCGCAAATCTTTTCAGTGAGTTTTTCACAAGCCTTTTCAGGAGTAAAAGATGAAGTTTCTTGAACTTGTTGTTCTAAATCCTTTATTTTTCTTTTTGAAAACATAAGTTTTTTTTGCAATCTTTTTAAACTCAGAACGAAGACTGTTATATTCAGAGAGTAGTTCATCAAATGTAGGTTCAAGATCATTTACCTCATCATTGATACAGTCTTCTTGAGCAACTAGGCAGAGATTAGTTGTTTCTTCTTCATCTTCTTCTTCTTCATCTGATGAACTATCTCCCCAAATAGCAGAGACAAAACCCTTCTTTTTGAAAGAACTGAATCTGGGCTTTTCCTTTTCTTTGTGCTTCAGCTGAGGACATTCAGATTTGATGTGGCCAAGTTTGTCACATTCATAGCATACAATTGGCTTCTTTGTTTTCTTGTTGTTGTTCTTGTATGACTTACGGAAGGCTTGATCCTTTTTGTAGAATTTCTTGAATCGTCGGACCATCATTCCGATCTCCTTATCATCAATTTCTTCATCATCTGAGTTCCTTTCTTCCTTGTGAGTCTTGAGGGCAATTCCTTTCTGTTTCCCTTCGATTTCATCAAGTCCTTTTCTGAACTTGATTTTCCCTTCATATTCTGATAAGCTTCCAAAGAGAGCAGCTACAGATTGCATGGATTCTCCTCTTGCTTCCTCTATGGCTGTCACTTTAGCTTCCCAATCTTTGGTTAGTATATTCAAAATTTTTCTTACCTGAGTTCTTTGATCATATTCATTTCCCAGGGCTGACAACTGATTGATCAGGTGAGTGAATCGGAGCTGGAATTCAGTAATTGATTCTCCAGTCTTCATGCGTAGTAAGTCATATTCGGTGGTGAGTGTGTTGATCCGGTTTTCCTTGATCCCCAAGGTACCTTCGTAGGCCACTTCTAAAGCATCCCACATCTCCTTGGCACTGGGCAGATTGCAAACGCGAAAGTACTCCTTTTGACTTAGTGCACTCTACAACATTAAAATAGCTTTGATGTTAAGGACAACTTTCTTTTGATCGTTTTCATCAAATACTGCCTTTGCCTTTGGTACAATGTTTTCTCCTACTTTCTTGGTAGGGACATAATTGCCATCCTCAATAACTTCCCACAAGCCGTACTCGTTGGCCATCACAAATACTTTGAATTTGGATTTCCAGAATGAGTAGTGTTCACCATTGAAACCTGGTGGTCTGTTTATTGAGGCACCATCTGGTAGAATTCCTTCCATTGGATCTTTTTGTCTAGGATGTTAATCCTTTAATAAGACAACCTGGCTCTGATACCAAATGAAAGTGGAAGCAATCACCAAGAGGGGGGTGAATTAGGGATTTTAAGAAAAAAAAAACTTTTCAAAATCTTAAAACAAATAACAAGAGAGTAAGGGAAGAAAAGCTTGACACAAAGAATTTATACTGGTTCGGTCACAACTTAACCTACGTCCAGTCCCCAGATACCTCCTGGGTATTTCTAATATCTTAGAAAGCTTTAATTACAACAATGTAAATCACATGCAATCCCAATCACCTAGGACTTGCTCCCCCTTACACTTTGTAATTAAACTACCCCAACTCACAGGTTCCACAACCTTGAGTTTTCTCACAACAAATGATCAGAAATGATTTTCACAATCGAACTCTCCTAAAGAGTAGATAATCATAAACACTGAAGTTCAAAAAATATTTTGCATAAAACAGAGCTTAAAGATCAAAGAAGCAATTAGATGTAATTATGTTGTGTGTATTGCTTTTCGTCTTTGTGAGTATTTATAGATTAATCAGTGAGACTAGCCGTTGCGTTTTCTTCTCCAATCCTCAGCTGTAATTCTGAAAAATAGCCGTTGCATATTTTCAGCCATCTCTTCAATTCTTGGCTGGAATCTTGGATAAAGACGTTGCAGATGTTTTCCAGTACTCTTGCCTTTTCGTAATTCGTTTTAGACCGTTGGAGAGTGCTTAGATTGATCCATAACGGTCAGAGCTGAACAAATGGGATCAGGGAGAAGTTTCAGCCTGGTTTTTAGTCCTGCAATAAATGCTCTTATCCCAGAGTTGATTTGATGCTCAAAACGTGTTAAAGTAATCTGAAACTCATGAACAAACACATTAAACATATATATAATGATTCGTAATTCTATTTGAGTGTAAGACAATGCTTAAGATTGAATCCGAGAGGTGAAAAATGCATCATTTAAATAACAGGGATATGTTAGGCTCGAGTTTAAGACTGCTATGCTCGAGTCTGTTCATCAACACTCAAGCATAATCTGGGTAGGCTCGAGTCTGAAGCCATTCACAACGTACTGAAGCTTAAGTTCAAATGCACAGGCTAGAGTCTAAATACTTAGGCTCGAGTCTGCTCGGGCTCTGTAACTTGAATAGCTCTCTACCTAACTTAGGCTCGAGTCTATTAGTGACAGGCTCGAGTCTGTTTCACTAAACCGTTGTGCAAATGCTTTTCAAACTGAAACATGCTCGAGTTAATGAATATATGCTTGAGCCTATGATTGTGAAAAACTTTGGTTGCTCTCTGGAAGAGACAGGCTCGAGTTAAAATTTTTAGGCTCGAGTCTGTTCTTAAGAAAAAAACGTTTTGAAGAGCTTTCTGTAAGATTTAGGCTTGAGTCAAAAACATTTATGCTTGAGTTTAACAGCTTAAGAAATTTGACATGCTTTCTGTAAGACTTAGGCTCGAGTTTAACATGATAGGCTCGAGTCTGTCTTAGTTATAAAATGTGACTTTTGTCTCTCTCACGAGTAGGCTCGAGTTTATTATGTTAGACTCGAGTTTGCTCGGGGTGAAAACAGCAAAAAGGCTCTCTGTCATGCACAGGCTCAAGTCTATTATGTTAGGCTCGAGTTTGCTCAAGTCCAAAATGTTTATTTTCCTTTCTGTTGAGCACAAATTTGAGTCTATTACATCCAAACTCGAGTTTAACATGTATTATCAGAATTAAATCAATTTTAAGGATCTCTAAACATGTTCAAAACTTAGCAACAAGTTTACAATGTCTTGTTATCATCAAAACACATAGAGAACTAACGTAAAAGTTTTTGAAATTAACTTAGTTTTGAAAATACCGACTAATTTTTCACGATTCGCATACATCCTATAATTTGATGTTAATACAGTAATCCAAAATTTCATGTATGATAAACATTAAATATATTACAAACAATCCAAAATTCCAAAAGGTCCAGCTGTTGTAACTCTTACAACTGCCTCTTGCCCTTCAACCCTGAACTAGTTCCTGTATCTTTCACATGATCTGGGGTCCAAGTGAATGGGCCCTAAGGTAACAATTAATTTCATGCACATGTATGAAAATAGAAATGACATAATAGCACATGTTTTAAAGCATGGAAGAAATTACACATAACCGTAACCACAGTTAACGACCAAGGACCGCAGCCCTTATCTAGGACACGCAGCCCCATGAGACCGCAGCCTCTAATCCATGGCCAGGAAAACATAAACAAGTAATTCAACCAGCATACATGATCAGCTAATAATTGCATAACATTAACATATATGATTACAAGATTAAAGTTACTTACCTCTAGCTTGTATCCTTCTTTCTTCACTGAGGTTGTTGGGATCAGATTAAATATCAAGGTCAGCCTAGAAATGTTTATCATTGCTGTCAGTCACTTATTTGAATCACAAAGAAACTAATTACGCGAATTAGTTTAAAGGACGAATAATAATTATTAATCCCTTAAACTTTCTTAACAATAATACCACTATTTATTAATTAATAATAACTCTCATTTATTTCCTTTACTCTTTATTAATTAATAATAATCCTCAATTATTATTAATTAATAATTCTTTTATATTTCTTTTTCATTCATTTTAGTTGGATTATCTTGTATTCTATATTTTTTCATAATTTACAACTTAGATGACTATTTTAAGACTTATCAGAATTTGAGCTTTGATTTCCACGGTTATTTGGGAAATGCATAACTTGGTCAGTATAACTCCAAATGAAGTGATTCCAATTTCTATTTATTCCTTAATAAGTCTAATTTCATAAATTAAAGTCATCCAGTTGATTTATGGTTGATAAAAATTCCAAAATTTCAAAAGTATAAACACTACCTAATCTGGGATTAGAAACTCTCTAGTTTTCATAGCTAAACTTCAAAAATCCATATCTGGAGTTCTAGATATCGGATTTAGGTGATTCCAAATTCTATGAACTCCTTATTAATTCTAATTTCTATGAAAATTAGTTTCAACCTTTTATCACATACCAGAAATTCCCAGATTTCAAAAAATGTTACCACTGTTAAGAATCATTTCCAAAATTATACCCCAACTTCAGAGATTCCTAACTCTTTGTATACTCATCGAAATTTCACAAATTACCCATCCAATTAAAGCTCTATGTGTCCTCTCTAGTTGTGGAAATTTTCATAATTTTCTAATTTCATTGACTTAGTAAAAAAGTCAACGCCATTTTATGCCTCCAGAATAATACCAAAAACATTTTCAGATTTTGACCTATCTTCCAAAAATCATATCTTGAGCTGTAGACCTCGGTTTGAGGTGAATCAAGACTTATTTTAAAACTTGGCATGTCTTCTAAATGTCGACAAAATATCAGATTCAAAAGAGATCATTTACCCCAGTTTCTAACTTGTTCAAACTGACTGTTTCAGCACAAAAACCCAGTTTTTCAGTAAATGGCAGTAGTTTCACGTTTTGCATTTCATTTTGACTTCTCTAACCCTTTTCATTCTCAAACCAGATTCTAGTACTTCTAAACATGGTTTTTAGGTTTGGTTTATGATTCAACTAGAATAAAAGACACATGAAATTACCCGAAACAGAAAACCAAAACACAACTTCTCTGTTTGCATCAGCAAAGTTTCGAATGGTATAAAGAAAAATGGTATGACAGCATTCCTCCTCTCTTTTATATGCAACCATACGTGTATATCTTATATATTCTCTCATATTTTCTTTCCTTCCCCACTGTATACACACACAGAAAACTAGGCATCGTATAGTAGTAGGTTTATCTATGTATTTATCTTAAATATACTCACACACAGCAAACTCACGTGGCTTGTTTGGGTTCCTTGCATGAATATATATATATTATACACGTTGGAATAGCAAGAGCACATCCTGGATACAATTAACTAACGCCACCCTCTGTTTTACATTTCCAGATTTCAGCACCCCTAGATTTCTCTTCTAAAGCTATATTCTCAAGAGTTTTTGATGGGAAACTGACGAGAAATGAAAGAAAGAGGGTCCCGATAGGTTACCTTTGATGATCAAGCTTGTGGATGAGGAGAAATCTGTTGTTACACTCCCCTGTTCCCGACACCACAAGCAGAGGAAGATGGTCTCAGTTTTAGTCTCTCTGTCTGCGTGGTTTGTTTCTTTACTGTGATGGTTTTGCTGATAATATATTAAATAGGTTTTTGATTCAGTTGGGCTGGGAGGTATATAGGCTAACGTGTTGTTGAATGGAGTAAGCAAGTTGCATTTATTTGATTTAACACATGGGCTGATCCATTTAGCTACACGTGTTGGGCAAGAAGTGAATAGGATATTGTTTCTTCATTCTCCATTCTTACGTGGCCACAAAGGAAAAGAAAGAAGATGAACTAATGCTTTAACCATTTTTTGATCCATGAACATATATATGTATATGTTCCTTTTAGTTGGGCCATCACGTGTTGGGCTTAAAAATCATAAACCAGCCCAACCCACACAAAATACAATACTTTTCATCTAATTGAATAATCATGGAAAAATAGATCCTCAATTTCCTATAATTCTTTTCTAAAAAATCCTGGAGATTAGGCCTTAACTTCCAATAATTCTTTTAGGCCATAAATTATTTCTTCCAAATTTTCTTTGCCTTTAATTTATGAAAAATGTCTTAAATTCCAAATTCTCGATCTTTAAAATTCCCTAAGGCCAAATTTTCCAGAATTAATCCTTAATTCCCAAAATCAAAAATTTGGGATGTTACAAGGGACACAACCACAAATATGTTTTGTATGCATATTTTGCTAAACACAAACAAAAACACATATGGCAAGTAAAACATACATCAAATACATAAAAGTGCCGGAGTAAAGAGGTTACTACTACCTGATGATAAAATACCATTTTATATTTTCAATGCCCTCACAAGTCTCCCAATAGATTGTTTGACCCTAAATATTATAAAAATAATTTATTTGAGTATTTCCAATAATACCCTTACATTATTTGATCAAAACCAAGCTAAAATAGGATTTTTCAGGATTTCAGTGTTTCTGTCCTAACTACAACTATTTTTCATAAATTTTAAAAAACTCATTTTTGAGTGAAACTAGCGCCATCTGAACCATTAACATGTATAATGTTTAGGAAAAATATACCCAGGGGTCAAAAGTACAGGTATCTTTGCGTGTTACCACTTTTCTGCCCCTAGTCTAAACTCGCATCACTGGTCCCATCCCTGTTTTCAACCAATTATTTCAACAAGCAAACTTTATCCAAATATATCATATTATATTTTCAAACTCATGCCCCAGATGTATAGTTTTTGTCTGTAAAATATCAGATTAAAAAATTTTTTTTTACCCCTTCAAAAATGTTTTAGAAGGTTCACTGCTCAGATTTTCCAGAACTGGCAGCAACCCTTCTCTTGGGGTTTTTCGGTGTTTCGATTTCAGAAACTTAAACCATAACCATACCCCATACAAAATCATGTTCTAGATGGAAGATTTGACATCCTGCCGATTCTTCTCAATAGAAGAAAATCGATCAATTATTTCTGACCTTCAGCGAAGAACCTAGGAACCTTAGGCTTGCCCTTAGCACGGATGGCATGAATTCATATGGAAGCCTTAGCAGCATACATAGTTCCTAGCCTGTACTCCTGATTATTTACAACTTATCTCCTATGTTATGCATGAAACAAAAGTACATTATGCTCTCTATGTTGATTTCGGGACCAAAACAACTCGGAAACGACATTGATGTTTACCTTCAGCCCTTGATCGAAGTCTTGAAGGAGTTGTGGGAAGAAGGTGTCTATGTTTTTTACTCTTTCAAGAAGGAGGTCTTTAAAATGAGAGCCATGATATTTTGTACTATAAACGACTTCCTAGCATATGGGAACTTGTTAGGGTATAGTATAAAAGGCCATAAAGCATGTCCAGTTTGTGAAGAAGGCACACGCTACCATCAACTTCAACATGGAAGAAAGATGGTTTATCTTGGACATAAGAGATTTCTTAGACGGGGCCACCCATATTATCGATTAAAGAAAGCCTTTTTTGGTGGGCAAGAATATGAAGATGCTTCAGTGGCATTGATTGGGGAGCAAGTGTATGAAAGGGTGAAAAATATAAGTGTTGTCTTCGGTAAGATTGTAAAGGGTAGAAAAGAAACAAATATATGGAAAAAAAGATCGGTATTCTTCGATCTTCCATATTGGCGCAACCTTGATGTGAAACACTATATTGATGTCATGCATGTACAGAAGAACGTATGTGATATTATTGTTGGCACGCTTCTCAACATACAAGGTAGTACAAAGGATGGTGTGAAGACAAGATTGGATTACAAGAAATGGGAATACGCAAAGACTTATATTCAAGGCCATATGGTAACAGAATTTATTGTCCCTCGGCTTCTCATACTTTGTCTAAGGATGAGAAATATAGTTTTTGTTAGTGTTTGCATGGCACAAAAGTTCCTTCGGGGTATTCTTCAAATTTTAAGAGGCTTATATCGATGAAGGACTTGAAATTGGTAGGCCAAAAGTCTCATGATTGTCATGTCTTGATGCAACAGCTACTCCCAGTAGCTATTTGAGGCATAGCCAAGTATGATATTCGACACATTTTGACTAGACTTTGTTTCTTCTTCATTGCTGTTTGCAGTAAAGTTTTTGAGATTGAACAATTGGATGAATTGGAGAATGAAGGATATCTTATCTTGTGCCACCTTGACAAGATTTTTGTTCCTACATTTTTTGACATCATAGTTCATCTAATTGTTCATCTAGTGAAGGAGATAAAGTTGTCCGACCCTGGCCATTTACGGTGGATGTACCTAATGGAAAGATCTATGAAGTTCCTAAAAGGGTACATGAAGAACGCATACCGGCCAAAAGCATCAATTGAAAGATAAAGTTGTCTAACCCTAGCCATTTACGGTGGATGTACTCAATTGAAAGATATATGAAGTTCCTAAAAGGGTACATGAAGAATGCATACCGGCCAAAAGCATCAATTGTTCAAAAGTATGTATATCTTCGGCCATGGAATTTTGTCAAAATTATTTGGCCAAGGTAAGACATATTGGGCTTCCAAAACATCAACATGTTGAAGGGGGTAGATGAGGGGCTTCAGTAAAGAGTGTGGATCCTGATGAATTGTCACAAGTCCACTTATACATCTTGAATAATGTTGATGAAGTTCAAGCCAGCATAACTACACATAAAGAATCTGTGAGGAAAGAAAATCCTCGAATAACTGAACAAAGGTTGATTAGGAAGCATAACAGAACTTTTGCAAACTAGTTCAAACAAAAGGTTGAGGGAGAGGAATCTATTTTTGAGACAATCAAATGGTTAGCACGTGGTCCTGAGGTGCCTAGATGATAGGAGCACTGTCTAGAATAGTGGTTTAATGTTAGAGGCTGAATCTATGCACTTCTCCAATTTGAAAGACAAGTGGCCTAAATTGTCAGTCATGCCATATTACGGGGTTATTGAAGAGATTTGAGAGGTGGACTATGTCGTGATTAGATTTCTCATTTTTAAATGCAAGTGGGTTAATCTTAATAATGGTGTTTAGATCGATCGGCTGGGATTTACATTAATGGATGTCAATAGTAGAAGTTTTGGAGATGAACATTTTATTATGGCAAACTAGGTGAAACAAGTTTTTTATATCATCGATCAAGCAAATAAAATGTGGTCTGTAGCTCTCTAAGGAAAAAGGGTCATCGATATTAATGAGAAAAGTCATGCAAATTATGGTCAATGAAAGAGGAGCCGAATCACCAAGAGGGGGTGAATTGGGGATTCTCAGAAATTTTCACAAGTTAGACTCAAATGGCAATTGATATGATGAAATCAGTGACCAAAGAAGGATAGCAATACACAATCAGTTTATACTGGTTTGGCCCAACTCTTTGGTCTACGTCCAGTCCTCAGGCACCCTGAGTTTTCCACTAAATCACTTGATTACACACTTTGAAACTCTGAAGCATTTCTCTCTCTATAATTTGCTCCCCCTTACAAGTTGTAATCAATGATCCCCAATCTTTAAGTCCCCTGTCTTGAGATTTCTTTACAATCAATTGATAATACAAATGAAATACTCTCTTAAAGAATAGATAAGATAAACATTGAAGCTCAAGTAGTATCAACTGATACTCTGTACAGAAAACTATAAGAGTAGATGAACAAAATGAATGCTTAATTGATTTTCTGCTCAGTTGTTCTGTTGAGAGAATTGAATGCAACTCTATTTATACTTAGAGTGTAATTAATGACCATTACAGGCATTCATTTGACTGTTGGTGAAGATGATTAACAGCTGGAAGAATTTTGGTCTCTTCTCTCTCTACTCTATAGCTTGACCTTTGATCTTTTGGATAGAGGATGACTTCTAGCCATTTTTATCCGTTGGGATTGTCAGTCCTGATTCAAGTGTATGGCTCTTTCACCCTTTTGCTTCATGTAAGCCTTGGTAGATCAAAGTATATCGGGTTAGGTGGCCTTGCATTTAATGCTTCTGACAAGACTTAGCTTTATGTGATAACAACTCTTTTAATCACTTTGAATCATTTGTAATTTGGCTTAAATACACTAGCAAATACATTAAACATATCTGGTAATGATGATAATTAATAATATAAATCATTTGGATCATTCCATAAACATTACACATATTTCACAAATTTGAATTATCAGAAGGTGTGATCAATACTCGAGTTTGTGCGACAATACTCGAGTTTGTCACTATGCACTTAAGCCTATACTTGAGTATCTGTGTCTATACTCGAGTATTCTCCTTCCAGTGACGAGACTCGCGATTTGAGCTTTGGAGTTCCAGATGAACTTAAGTCAATACTCGAGTTTTCTACCAATACTCGAGTTTTGGACTCTTAATGAGTTTTTTGTCCAAAATGTCAAAACCGGAGTATTCATGCTATACTTGAGTATTGAAAGCTTAGATACCTCAGTAGCTCTCTGTATGACTCAATACTTGAGTTTCAGTGTCTATACTCGAGTTTTCTCCATAGTTTTGAAACTCAGAGATCATTTCTGAAAGTGTTAAACTAGAGTTTCCAAAACTGGAGTTTTTAAAACTGGAGTTAATGGGTGATAAACTTTTAAAGCATCTATGCTTGACCCAATACTTGAGTATTCTAATGCAATACTCAAGTTTTCATTTGAAAATGAAAACGTTTGAATTCTGGAGCCAAGTTGAAAAACTGTCTTTTCAAATTCCAAACCTTAGTTTTCGAAACTGAAATTTTCCAAACCGAGATTTTCTATTTCTGTTAAAAATTGTTTGAAGAGTCATATAGGCCTAAACTCGAGTATGCATATCAATACTCGAGTTTTCCTTGATGGAAAACTTGCGATGCTCTCTGTAAGCTTTAATACTCGAGTATTCATTTGAATACTACGGTATTGCCCTTAGTTATGTACATTGAGCTTTTCTTTGAAATTCCAATCCTCGAGTTTTGCCACTGAAACTCGAGTGTTGCTTCTTTCAGCAAGTTTTTGCTTTCTTGAGACAATTTTTCAAACTTGGTTTTATAATTGATTGTTATCATCAAAACCCATAGATAACTCTAACAGTCTTCCTGAGAGTACTCCTTTTTCAAGGGGTTTACTAGACATGAATGAAGAAGATGAAGCGGATAATGAACCGGGCATAAGAAATGATCATCAAGAAGGGATATGGGAGGATAACCCTTTATTAAAGAGTCAATTCGTAAGGTAACTGCACAAATCTTTGAAAACTTTAAGGTATTGACACTATTATATTCCTTCCATGTTTTTAAACAATGTCACTAACTCTATGAAGCTTGTTCTTGTTTTATTTTTGTGGCAATCCGATCCAAAGGGGCATGTTATAAAAGAGGATGTTACGTTTTTTGGATAGGAATTAGATGAAGGCATGGTGAATATTGGGCATGTATGTTGATTTAAGTGTTGTATATCTTATTGTAAGGACTTATTGTATTTGTATTGTTAACACATGGTCGATAATATTTGTATTATGTTTTTTCCCAATTCAATTTATTCATAATTGTTCACAGCTTGTACCTTAAAGTATAGCCTTTTATGTGCTGGATTGGCTAGTATGGATTTGTGTATATATGATCATTCAATTTATTCATAATTGTTCATAGCTTGTAGCTTAAAGTATAGCCTTTTATGTGCTAGATTGGTTGGTATGGATTTGTGTATATATGATCAGGAAGTAACTGAACAGTGAAAAAATTCAGGAAAATTTAGACCGACAAAACAAAAACGTCAGTCTTAAAAGTTCAACTTTTAAGACCGGATGTATTCGGATGTACTTATATGCACGATCTTAAAAGTCAGGTGAATATATTTGATATTAGTACGGTATTAAAAGTTGGTCTTTCAAGACCGATGGTTTAATATGTCCGGTCTAAAAAGTTAATCTTTAAAACCGGACGTATTAATCATCCAGTCTTGAAAGTGAGTCTTTTAAGATTGCGTATAGTTAATTGTCTGGTCTAACAAGTCACTATTTTTTAGAGTGTAATTATATTTGTCTGGTCTTATAAATTAGACCTTTTAAGAGCGGCTAAAGTTTTGTCCAGTCTTAAAAATTGAGTTTTAGGACCGATAAAAAAATATTTCAGTTATATTTAGTATCACTTTTAAGACCTGACGTTTTTAAATGTCCAGTCTTAAAAGAGCTTATTTAAGACTGGTTTAAGTCCGATCTTAAAGATATACTTTTAATACCGGCTAGAATAAGACCGGTCACGAGTCCGGTCTTATGATGCCTCTTTTGTCCGGTCTTAAAAGTATTTTTTGTACCTGTGAATAATGAAGTTGTAATACCCAAAATAGTAGTAGTAGTAGTAGTAGTAGTAGTAGTGGTAGTAGTAGTAGTAGTAGTAGTAGTAGTAGTAGTAGTAGTAGTAGATGTCTCTTTTGTCCGGTCTTAAAAGTATTTTTTGTACCTGTGAATAATGAAGTTGTAATACCCAAAATACTAGCAGTAGTGGTGGTGGTGGTGGTGGTGGTAGCAGTAGTAGTGGTAGTAGCAGTAGTGGTAGTGGTAGCAATAGTAATAATGGTGGTAGCAGTAGTAGGAGTAGTAGTAGTATAGTAGTAGTAGTAGTGGTGGTAGTGGTAGTAGTAGTGGCAGTGGCAGTGGCAGTAGCAGTAGGGGTAGTGGTAGTAGCAGTAGCAGTAGTGGTAGTGGCAGTAGCAATGTGGCAGTAGCAGTAGTAGAAGTCGCAGTAGCAGTAGTGGCAGTAGCAATAGTGGTAGTGGGAGTAGTGGCAGTGGCAGTAGCAGTAGTGGCAGTAGCAGTCCTCGTAATGGTAGTAGTAGTAGTAGTGGTAGTGGTAGTGGTAGTGGCAGTAGCGGCAATAGTAGTAGCAGTAGCGGCAGTGGGAGTGGCAGTAGTGGCAGTGGCAGTAGCCGTAGTGGCAGTAGCAGTAGTAGTAGTCGTAGTGGTATAGTAGTGGTAGTGGTAGTAGTAGTAGTAGTAGTATTAGTAGTAGTAGTGGTGGTGGTGGTGGTGGTGGTGGTGGTGGTGGTGGTGGTGGTTGTAATGGTGGTGGTCATCGTCGTAGTAGTAGTGGTGGTGGTGGTGGTGGTGGTGGTAGTAGTAGTATAGTAGTAGTAGTTGTAGTTGTAGTAGTAGTGGTCGTCATAGTGGTAGTGGTAGTGGTAGTGGTAGTGAAGTGGTGGTGGTGTAGTGGTAGTGGTAGTAGTGGTGGTGGTGGTAGTAGTAGTAGTAGTTAACAATAACAATAACAATAACAATAACAATAATAATACTAATAGTAGTAGTAATACTAATACTAATACTAATAATAATGATGATAATGATGATAATAATACTAATAATAATAATATAGCAATAATTAAAAAATTAGAATTTAATAATGTTTGTATTGTTTTATAATTTATTAATTGACAATAGTTAAAAAGCCCAGCCCATAGCTAAACCCTAATTTTAATTAGAAACTGAGGTCTAGCCGCCTAACTCTAGCAAACGTTCAATATTTCTCTTCTCCTATACTTCTTCCTATATAAACTCTACAGCAAATTGCTCTTCTAGGAGATTAGCAAAAACGGAGACCAGGTAATCATAAAACCACCAATGTATTTTAATGAGTAGATCGGGGGAATTTCCCATAAACATATGAATGATACATAATCAATTATTTCAGGGTTTATCTTAATCTCTTATTATTATTTTCCTTTGAAATAGCTAGAGGGATTCTTAGAGAGGAAAATGACCATGTATGTTTATGACTACCTAATCCTTAATTAACATCAACCAATAGATCATTGCTTTACGCTTTGCCACTTTACCGTCATAAACCTTATATAGAATGGAAACCCATTGTGTGTTCAAATTGTTTTTGAAACTCAAGCTTTTAATTTGGATTTGCGCACGTTTCTAATATTATTTTTTTTTGTTAGCTTTGCCCTATTCCTTTGATGGTTTCATATTTGAAATCACTACTCAAATTGTCTCATTGCAAGATCTCATTTTTAATTCAAAATAAGAATTTTCAATTTACCTTCTTATATTAACTTTGATTTGTTTCTTTTTTTGAGTTCTGGACATTTATTCCGAGAGTCACTGTCCATTGTGTTTTTTTCCCTCTTGCCTCCTAGGAATTTCTCATGACAACCTTATACATGAGTATTTACTTTATAGTTTAATTTGGGAAATTTTATAATAAAATAGAGACAACATTTCAATGATTACATTTGAGAAAACTTATGAGCGCTTGTAAAGAATTATAGCTCTTGGGTTTATGAAATTAAGATCCATGTTCTCCGGTAAGAGTTAAGGATTTTTATTATTATAAATATTTGATTACACATAATGGAAATAATTTAGGAATTTTATTATGAGTGTATTTAAAATAATTTAGCAATGGGAGGATAGCTTTGGGATGGTACCTCCTAAAGTGATTAACACAACCCTTAGGATTTATGCCTCCGAAATATTATGTGATGTGAACTGATAGTATCTGTTCTTCACAATGTGGTGTCTGACAGGATTTACAGGACACTAGTAGCAACTTTGGGAAAATGTGTGTACACAAGGAAGAAATGTTTTATGGCCCATTTGATGATTTGTGAATGGCAGGTTTTCGGGGTCACAGGGTATACAGGCAGGATATTCGGGTCTACCATAGTTCTCTTCACACTAAGTAAACTTCATAAAGAATAATAAAACTGACATCTTCTTTAAATTACACACACACACATAGATATATATGATATTTTTATTATGTAAATATTTTGTTGTTCTCTATGTCTTTGTTTTATTAGGATTACCAGCTTTGCTGATTTTTGTTTTATGTGGCTACGATGATCCTTCGGGGGAGCAAAATTTCAGTGAAATAGGTGGCAAAGGTTGGGGCTAGCAGTTAGAAGTGAGGGAGAAACGTTCAATTAATTCTAGCTATTTATTTATTTTTTATTTTATGCTTCGAAGAAAACATTTTTGTTTAGGATTTGGATTTATAGTAATGTAATAAGTTAGCTTTGTACTTGTCCCAGTACAAGTGCGACGTAACACTTCTCAAATTTGGTTATTTTGAATTTCAGTAATTATTTATAAAAATTATCGAAATTTCATGTTATTATAATTGTTAGAGATTTGGGGTGCTACAAAAGTCGTTAACACCCACCGATGCATTTGGTAACAGCCCTGTTGGACTTGTTAACACCTAATTATGTACTTGTTCCCGCCAACTGATGTAGTTGTTAGCACATACTGATAGACTTATTAATGTTATACTGGTGGACTTATTAACACCTACTGATGGAATTGTCGACACCTACTGATGTACTTGTTACCACCAACTGATGCAGTTGTTAACTTATACTGATAGACTTGTTAATGTTATATTAATGGACTTATTAACACCCACTAACGTAGTTGTTAATAACTACTGATGGATTTGTTAAAACCAACTAATGTAGTTGTGAAAATACTCATTTATTTTATATTGACAGACTTGTTGAGGTTATATTGATGGACTAGTTAATGTTATATTGACATGTGAAATAAATTTGGTTATCTGGTAGACTTGTTCACATACCAGTAAAATTCTTCTTCTCCTTGATATTAAAATGTCAAAGTGTATAAAACAATTTATTTACTAAAATGTATCTTGAATATCTACAACTTTGTCATAAATACATATTTAAGTTAGCCTATCTACCAACAAGTTTATTGCCTAATGTTTCATATTTCGTTTGTGGGACTCCTCGATTAAAGACAACATTTTTTTCTCAATAGCTATTGTGAGGATAGGTGACCAATCACTACAAGAAGTCGACCTTCATTTCACACAATTCTTCCATGGAGTAGTATGGCATAGTGAATCCATCCTCACTTTGCTATTTCAAAGTATCAACTATAATAATAATAATAATAATATAAGAAATATTTAGTAAGAAAAATTGAATCATAATTATCATGCATCCTTTTTTTGAAAATTAATAGAGTATTGCAAAGCATCGATAATATATATATATATATTAAAAAAAACTGATTATTGTTGCTTCTAGAGTTTGAGAACAGGTGTGAAACATGAGAATAAATGAGGGAGAAAGTCTAGATATTGACATTTTGCTTGAATGATACATATTCTGATAAAGCCATCAACCTAATGTGACTTTAAGAAGATGTCCAACAAGTTCTTGGACATAAAGAATCAATCCAATATTACCTGCCTATAATACATCAATGCGATGTCTATAACCATTATAAAAGCATCAGAAGTCTTATATCCACCATGGCTTTGAATGTTCATAGTAGAAGTAGACGTATCTATGATATTAGCATGACATTGAATAGCTATGTTAATGGAAGTAATCAGGTGTTCTACGGGTAACATCCAGTTCTCCCCGCCTAGGAGCAGGTTCAAATTGCAACATTCACTTTAAATTTATGCATGGACAATGCAAGCAGAGAACTGACAATAACATTGCTAATTTGAACAAGAGCAAATTATGATGAATATGTGTGTGTGAGACCTGGATGAAAGTGTGGTCCTTACAATCATCAGCTTTCAATATGGAAGCCATGTTCCCGTACTGATAATAGTAATTAGGAGAGCTAAATATGGCAACCACCTTTTATTCCTGTTACAACAAAAATATCCACAACATTACCCTCTTAGTTTTAAAGTAGGAAACATAAAGAGGACATTACGTGAGCTCAGTTAAATCCATCCATAACCAGATGATAAGCTCTAGCAATTACTTAAGGTTGTTAGTGTGATTGAATTGTCCAGATATATTCTGAAAGACAAAGTAGTAAATACCTGATAAAAGTTCAACAGATGGCATGATTCAACAATTAAATTCAATTTACCTAGCCAAAAGTATATCTAGTGCCATTAGGAGAAATTCCCCGACCACAACTGTCATTTGGGTCAGACCATAATAGATCACAAATGGGCCCTTCGTGAGGAACCTCTTGAACAGGATTAAAGTTCCTCACATTATCCAAAGTCTCAATGGAAGGAGAGAGTCCACCATGTAGACAAAATATCTATGACTCAACCTAGAAGAGTGTTAAGTTAGAAGTTGAATGCTTTAAGACCAACAACTTAATACTAGCTACCAAGAATGTTGGAAATTATGCCCTAGGGGCAAATCATTAAATAACTAAAACTAATTGAAATATCATATCTCAAATTTGAATTATGAAGACAGATATCATATCTCATATTTGATTTATGAAGATAAATCAAATCAGTTAATTTTTAATTCGCATTAAATAAATAGATTAGATTGAATCGGTTAGATAGATTTAATTTCTAGTTCAATTTCAAAATCAATAAGATTTATTTTGAATATTTAATGAGGCCCATTAGGGTTATAATTACCCTTAGGTTGTGAGTAATTTTATTACACACAAGAGAATTGAAGAACCACAAAGAAACCCTAGAAGAGAGATGTGAGATGAAAAGCTTGAAGGCGCTAACACGCTGCCGTTTGTGTTGGAGTGTTGTTCGGTGTGGATACCAGTAGAGGGAGTGGATTTGTAGAGTTAGCTCCTAGAGATAGATCAAACAAGAAGGTGTTAGCCCATGAGTTCGAAAAGCAAGCACACGAATTTGCATAGGTACAGTTCTTAATTACTAACCCGATTTAAATGCTGTTGAGAGATCCTCTTCTTGGGATTCGTAATTTATTGGATAAATTTCATTCCGCTGCGTGTACGAATCCCAATAGTGGTATCAAAGTCAAGTTCAATTATGTGTTTAAATTGGGTTTATGATATGATTATTAATATCAAACATCATGACAATGTATTGGATATATTGTGTTCCTTTTGGATGCATCACGTTATAACCATCATGACAATATAATTCTTTTCTGATGCATCACGTTGATTTATAATTATTAAAAGCACAATAAATTACAAAACCAAACCAAACCACTGAACATGGTGTGAACACGATAAAATTATGTGATTATAATTATTAATTAATAATTATTACATGGTGCTAGCTTAAATACGTGATTATAATTATTACATGGTGTGCTTTAAATGACGTGATTATAATGTATCTATTATAATTATGTGCTTTTAATTATAATAGATATATTGTTCCTTGCTGGAGATAATCATGACATTTTCTTTCATATTGTATGAATTAATACCTGTTATGATTTACTTTCAAATTGTTTGGGTATGGTGAACAACATGACTTTACTCTTTATAATGGTTGTAATATTTAAATATGGCCTGCGTGCCATGCCTTTTCTCTAAATATTCTCTATGTACATTCTCTTCTTATCTCACTCCCCTCATATGTTTAAACGAGGTTTCTCTTGATGTAATTTTCTTTACTTATTTAGATAAGTCCCCTCATTAGCTTAAGAGGATTTTAGGTTAGATCCTGATATGTTTATTTTGCGTATTATGTATTGTTTGTTTGAGATACAACTATCATTGCATTCATATAAATAGAATCAATTAGATTAAACCCTTTAAATGAAATCTTAAGTCGTAACGCAGTCAATAAATGAATACTTGTCAAAACCTAAATAACTTATTTGCAAGAACCACCAAAGTGGATATGCTTGAGTTATCTTAGGTGAGACAAGCGTGGGTATTGGTGATACTCACAAAATTCATTATTGTTTTGACTTAATTGAGATTATCAAAACGGTTTTGGATCTTAAGGTATTATATGGGATTAAATGTGCTTGGTCATACAATGATCGAATCCCATAAAGATCTAAGAGTTACATGTGATGTAATTAGTAAAGAGGTTGCCTACCTAAATAACTTAACTTTAAGCGTCCAACCAAAGCGGACTTAAATTAAGCCAAATATGGATCTTAGCCCACTAATAATATTGAGGGTTATTAATTCAGTGGGAGATTACTAACCAACTTTTCAAATTGTAATTGTAGAATCATATCAACTAATAATACTACTACACTATCACTGCGATCAGTCCTTGAGAAGGACAAATTAAATGGGGTCAACTTTCTTGACTAGTTTAGAAACTTGAGAAATGTTCTCAAGCACGAAGGAAAAGGTATGAAAAAGAAAGGCAAAGGAAAAGGAAAGGGTAATGGCTTAGCTACTAAAACCAAAGATTCAAATAGGCCTGGAACTAAGCATGCAGCCTTCGAAGAACGGGGTCTGCTTCCTCTACAATGAACCTGATCATCGGAAAAGGAACTGCAAACTCTACCTTAAAGATATAAAAAAGAACAAGAAGGATGGCGGGCTATCTCTTCAAGTATTTATGTTATAGATATTTATTTTTCTACTTCCTCTATATGGGTATTAGATACTGCATATGGTTTTCACATTTGTACAAATGTGCAAGGTCTCAATGACAGTAGAAAGTTGAAGAAGGGTAAGGTGGACCTATGAGTTGGAAACCAAGCAAGAGTTGTTGCTTTAGCCATAGACACTTATGAATTAGTTTTGCCCAATGAGCTTTTGTTAATTTTGAACAATTGCTTTTATGTTCTTACTTTGAGTAGCAACATTGTTTCTCTGTCTTATTTGGATAAGGAAGGTTTTACATTCATTACTGGGAATGATAAATGTTCTATTTATCGTAATGACATTTTTTATGCTGATAATGACTTACATTTTGGTCATTATTCATTAAATTTAGAACATCCTATTAATGGACATATATATAACGTGGCTACCAAAAGGATCAAGTCAAATGACTTGAATCCGACCTACCTATGACACTGTCATCTAGGCCATATAAATGAGAAACACATTTCAAAACTCCATCAAGATGGATTTCTGAACTCATTTGATTTGAATCATTTGATACATGCTGTAACATCCCATTTAAAAACAGTAGAATTTTTTTTTCAAAACAATAATCAGAGTCGAGCATTTTAGCAAGTGAGTAACTGAACCTTAAAGATATATAACAATAGTGTAATTCTTCTAATACAGACATCTAATATCCAAAAGAAAGTAAATACATAAACTAGAAACATAAAAACTCTGTCTTGAATCCTACACCTTCTGCTTGCCCCTATCTTCAAACCTCGATCCTCTCGACCTTGAAGCTACAGCTGAGATCCAATTCCCATTTGGATCTCAAGTAACGATTAACCTTATGCTCAAATAAAACAATATATAGACAACAGATATTCATAATCACATAACAGCAGTAAATCATTACATAAGCACACAGTAGATGCATGATCACAACATTGACAGAACATAAGCACAAAGCAGTATGTAAAATCCCACAACATGTCTGCACATAACCAGTGCCACGACAGCCCATCGTGTCCTCAGCGTTAGGAAAACTCAATGGCGTTATCAAGATTATAACCTGTATAAAGTTGTATGTATAACTGACGACCCTAGGCAGAGCCTCAGTATATGAACGTATCTATCACATATATGTATATGAGCAGCATAAGAGTTAAGGTTACAATATGCGTCCGTATCTTCGTTGACGATATTGGGCACTTTCGTCGAAATATGGTACTTTTGACAGCGGTACAACGGCGGTATAATAGCGGTAACAGCAGAAACAGCGGTTCGTGATTTCATATATCCTATCAGGATAATATCATAGTTATGAATATTTAATATCATAACAGGCATTTTAGGTACAAATTACCATTTTGCCCCTAGTTTGATTAATCGGTGGAATTTCACTACTTTGACTCTAATCTTTCAAAATTTTGACAAAACTCTTCCCCCAATATATTTTTGAAAATAAATATCATATTTATTCCTTAAACATGATATCTAAGCTAACTTGAAAGATTAGAGATTACTCTAGCATTTCTACTATAACTACCGAAAGAACTACTTAAATTAAAGACTATGGATCGAAGAACTTAGTCAGAGCTTTGCTACGAATTTCCCCGAACTCCTCCTTCTATTTCCTCTCCCAAATTTTCGGATTCCTTGAAAGGGATTTGAGGTGAGAATTATGAAAGATTTCAAGGCTATTTATAGGGAAAACGGATGGCATTTTCGTAATTTCTTTGAACTTCGTTTGGACAGATTCTGACCGTTGGATCGCATTTTTTTGAAATGGGTTGATTTTGGCCATACACCTCCTTGGCTGACCTCCCCCCTCCCCAAAAGTCCAAAAAAATGATGTCATGCTTGTGTCATCAACCTTGCTTTATGGGCTTTTATCCAATAAAGCTCCCTATCCGGTGTCCTAATCACATTATTTTAGAAAATCTCAAAATTCCGAAAGCAATGTCCTAAAGGTCTTTTCTTCCTCTTTCAAGTTACTTGGGTCAACTAAATTTTTGATCTTATTAAGGACATTCCGTTGACTGCCAAACATTTTCGGACAACCGCTGTCGGTTTTGGAAATAACGTCGGACAGCGTCAACTTCTAGATAAAAATCCACTGATTAATATATTCTGGTTTTTACCAACTTATCCTCGGATTCCAGTATATGAATTATTTTTCATCGGTTCTCATTTCCACTATCTGATCTAATTCCACAAAATATCTTCTTGGCCTGATCTCCTGATCACTTCATTGGTTACAGAAATAACTTCGGTGACAGCCTACTTTGAGATAAAAATTCTCTTGTCTATGATATACTCTGATTCTAGAAACTTAGTTCATGGTTTTCTAGGTAGAATTTCATTTCTATCCGTGGTCATTTATCCTGTTTGCTTTTCCTAATTATAATATTATTTAATTACAAAACATCTTAGATATTTTCCTTAATTTTCCATTTCATTTTTCTTTATTTTTTTTGGCCCAAAATTTTGGCCCTTATTAATAAATAACTATATTTATTTTATTTTTCATATTTCCTAAATCTTTATAATCTCATAAAATTCCCAAAAATTACTTAATTAATCCATGACTAATTGTTGATAATTTTCTTAATTAAGATTAATCATTTTCTCACAACTATTTTATTGACATTAATAATTTATGCTCCATGCAAAATATTAAAAATCATGGAGTCAATTTTGGTTCCAGAATACTTTTTAATTTTTCTTCTTTTTATTTTCAAAGGAAATAATTTATTAAATTGTCTAAATTAAGGACAATATTCTTTCTAATTTTTAATAATTATTTTACTGCCCTTTAGAATTTATCACAATTCTTTTTATGATGTTTTATGCCCCAAAAATGCATTTTTCACATTTTTGGCAATAAATTCCATTTAATTTTCTTAGTATTTTCCTTTGAAAATAGACTAATTATACAACATTTTGAGACCATAATCATCACAAATGGACATTTTTATTATTATAACATAATAGTCCAGATAATAATTATCCGGGTATTACACATGTGAGTCTTGTTTATTGGGAAAGATGACAAATGCACCTTTTACTGGGCATAGTGAAAGGGCCACTGATTTGTTGGGCCTTATACATACTGATGTGTGTGGACCAATGAATACATCTGCCAGAGGATGTTATATGTACTTCATTACATTAATAGATGATTTTAGTACGTATGGGCATATCTATCTAATGAAACATAAGTCGAAATTTTTTGAAATGTTCAAAACATTCCAAAATGAAGGAAAAAACCAACTTGGCAAAAACAATTAAAGCACTTCGATTAGATCAGGGTGGTGAATATTTGAGTAAGAGTTCGTTGACCATTTTAGGAGTTGTGGGATCATCTCACAACTAATTCCTCCAATAATTCCACAATGGAATGGTATTTCTGAGTGGAGGAAGCAAACTTTATTAGATATGGTTTGATCTATGATGAGTCAAATAGATCTTCCCCGTTCTTTTGGGGCCATGTCCTATAAATAGTTGTGTTCACATTAAATTGTGTTCTATCAAAGGCAGTTGAAAAGACACCATATGAGATATAGATTGGGAAGAAACCCAATTTGTCATTTCTTAAAATTTTGGGATGTAAGATTTACGTTAAACAACAAACCTCTAATAAATTATCATCTAGATCCCTAAAACGCTTTTTTATGGAGTATCCTAATGAAACTAAAGGTTAATATGTCTACAATCCTACCGATCACAAAGTGTTTGTTATCCGAAATGACGTCTTTCTGGAGAAAGAGTTTATCTTTAAAAGAACCAGTGGGAGCAAGGTGAACCTTGAAGAAGTTTGAGAAAGTCGCAAGGCAACGTAGAACCACAAATGAAAAATGGAGAAGACTCACAACAAGTTGATGAGCCTGCTTTAGTAACACAAGGCCCACGAAGGTCTGATAGGACATGGTAAAAGCCTTAGACATTTGCACTTCTGATTACTGGAAGTCTTGATGCCTTTGCTCATTGTGTAAAATGAGCCAACTACCTATCAAGAAGCCATAGTGGGACCAAACTTCGAAAGATGGCTATATGCCATGAAGTCTGAAATGCAATCTATGTACGATAATAAGGTATGGACCTTATTCAATCCACCTAAAGATATAAAAACCATTGGGTGTAAGTGGGTTTTCAAGGAGGAAAACTGACATGGATGGCAAAGTAAGTGTCTTCAAAGCACGAATGGTTGCAAAAGGATTCACTCAAACTCATGGTGTGGATTATGATGAAACCTTTTCCCCAATTGCAATGGCCAAATCAATCAGAATCCTTCTTTCCATAATAGCATATTATAACTATGAAATATGGCAGATAGACATCAAAACAACCTTCCTTAATGGAAAGCTACTTGAGGATGTGTACATGACACAACCTGAAGGCTTTGCGCGTCCAGAGGAATCTGGTAAAGTTTACAAGCTTCAAAGGTCCATTTATGGATTGAAGCAAGTATCTCGGAGTTGGAATCATCGAATGAAGTAGTCAAAGAGTTTGGATTCATTAAAAACATTGATGAACCTTGTGTCTACAAGAAGATTAGTCAGAGCATAGTTGTATTTCTAGTGCTTTATATAGATGACATCCTACTCATTGGGAATGACATCCCTACCCATTGGGAATGACATCCCTACCTTGCAGAGTGTCAAGTCTTGGTTAGGAAAGTCTTTTTCAATGAAAGATTTAAGTGAAGCCACTTACATCCTAGTGATCAAGATCTATAGAGATAGATCCAAGAGGCTAATAGGCCTAAGTCAGAGCACATATATAGACAAGATATTACATAGATTCAGTATGAAGGATTTAAAAAGGGGTTACATACCCATGTCTCATGGCATCCATCTCAGTAAGGATCAGTGTCTTAGTACACCTGATCAAAGAGATCGCATGAGTAAGATTCTATATGTCTCTGCCATTAGATCTATCACGTATGTCATGTTATGTACTCGACCGAATGTCTCATTTGCTTTAAGTATGACCAACAGATATCAACAAGATCCCGGTGAGGGTCATTAGACTGCTGTCAAGAATATCCTAAAGTACTTAAGAAGGACAAAGTACTTATTCTTGGTATATGGTGGATTGGGTGATGAGCTCTGTGTGAATGGTTACACATATGCAAGTTTTCAAGCTGACCAAGATGTCTAAGATCGCAATCTGGATATGTATTCCTTTTGAATGGTGGTGCGGTAAGCTAGAAGAGCTCTAATCAGAGCACTGTAGCAGATTCCATAATAGAAGCTAAGTATATAGCAACATTGGATACAACTAAGGAAGCCGTTTTTATCAAAAAAGTTCATTTATGAACTAAGAGTGGTGCCTACCATCTTTAATCCAATAGATTTGTTGTTTGATAATAGCGGTGCTATTACGCAGGCTAAGGAGTCCAGATCACATCAAAGGACCAAGTATATACTCAGACGATTTCATCTTGTCAGAGAAATCAATGATAGAGCTGATATAAAAATATGTAAGGTACCAAGAGAGGACAATGTTGTTGATCCTCTTACTAAGCCACTTACGCAGATAATACAAGAGCGTCATGTTATGACAATGGGAATTAGGGAAATAATAATTACACCTAGTGCAAGTAAGAGTCTTCTGTTGGAAAGGCTAATCATTGTACCTTAAACATTATTGTTATTTAAAGTATTTCTCCATTTTTGTTATCATATCATTTGCATGTTTATTATGATGACTGTATCTTTGGATGTATCATAAAGATTGTCCTAAATGTCCTTGGTCGGTCATCTATGCGGGAGCAGAGATCAAATAAAACCAGTATTGTAAATGGAAGAAATCACCAAGAGGGGGTAAATTGGGATTTTAAAAATTCTTTTCGAAAACACCCAAGTTTTTTGATTGAAAACAGAGTGTAAGAAGGAAAGGAAAGAAAAGCTTAGACACAGAATATTTATACTAGTTCAGTCCTAACCTTGACCTATGTCTGCTCCTCAGATATCTTCTAGGCTTTTCAACTATCAATATTCTTTAATTACAACAATGTAACTCTCAAGCAATCCTAATCACCTAAGACTTGATCCCCCTTACACTTTGTAATCAAATGGCCCAACTCACAGGTTCCACAACCTTGAGTTCTCTCAAACAAGTAATCAAAATGATTTTCAAAAACAAACTCTCAAAAAGAACAGATATGGATAAACACTGAAGTTCAAAATATTGTAGAATACACAATAAAGACTCAAATCGAAGGATGTAGTCAGTTGTAGTTCTGTGTGTTGTTGCTATGAGTCTTCCTGGATATTTATAGTTTAATCAGAGGAACTAGCCATTGCATTTTCTTCTCTTTGATTCTTCAATGTTTAGCTTCATCTCTGGAATATGACAGTTGCATATTTTTCTCTATTCCTTCAATTCTCAGCTGGAATCTTGGAATTAGTCGTTGCAGATGGCCTTCCAAATTTTTTTGTCAATCCATCAACCTTATTTGATCGTTGGAGAATGATCTAGACGATTTATAATGGCCTAAGCTGAACCATTGGGATAGAGGAAAAATTTCAGACTTGTTCTTGGTTCTTCATTAATTGCATTTGACTCGAACTTGTTGGTTATGATTAGTTTTGATGATGTCTTATATAGATGCCATTAGCAAGAGCAAAAAGTTTATATCAAAAAGTTTATATCATATACATTGTCTAATTGCTACATTTAATGTAGATTTGTTCATGTGGAGAAAGAACAAGAAAATAGAAGAAAGAAAGAGTTGATTCATGGAGAATAATCAAGAAGAGAGAAGAAAGAAAGAAGAACTTGCTGAATAAACTGAGAATATCATTATACAAGTTCTTAGTTTGATTCTTGAAGTCTCCAAGATCAAATGGAAGTTGGGATGGCTCAATTCAGAGTTAAAACAAGCATATATCAGGTTCAGGATGAGCAAAATCGAGCTAGATACTCAAAAGTTAAGTTTACTGCATTACAGGAAGTGATCTGCCTCTGGATTATGAGCAAACTCGAGTTTATGACACAAAACTCGAGTTTGGAACTGTCAAAACTCGAGTTAGTCACTTAATGACTCGAGTTTGTAGTGTCTTCAGCAACTCTGGTGTCTCTAGATCATCAAAACTCGAGTTAGTCAATGTAAACTCGAGTTTGGAACTCAAAACTCGAGTTAGTCACTTAATGACTCGAGTTTAGCAAGCTTTCAGCAACTCTGTCCAACTCTGTTTCACGATCAGAACTGGCGACCTCTGGTAATTCGATGATATCTCCCAAACCAGAGATTGGTTTAAGGTGAAATCAATTTTGTATGAAACTATACATCCAATGTGTCATCTGGACAAATTTTCATGCTCAAAGAAGCTGAGATGAGAGAGCTATGAATTTTTGAAGTTGACCCATCTGTTAACGTCACCCAGCAGACCAAGCTTCAATGATTTAGTGTATCTCACAATCTACACATCAGAATGAGTTGAAATCGGTGGCATATGAAAGTAGACTCACATACCTTTCCAGAAACATAAAGATCATGGAAAACAAAGATCAAATGAGTAAGATATGATCTTCAAAAGTTGACTATAAATTCAAGATGCTACAAAAACGCTGGCAAAGAACAACCTTCATTCATCAGATCATAACTATAAGAATACAGTGAGTTTGGAGCTGATTCTTCTTGCAATGGAAAGAAGACTTAAAGAGCTTTATGGAGATAGGTACTGGATTCCAGGGATTGATCTCTATCAAGTCAGAAAGCAAAGAACTTGTGAGAAGGATGTTTGACTGAGCCATGGAGAAGAAAACTCGAGTTTGTGTTAGCAAACTCCAGTTTGAGACTTGACAGAAAGGTATTCAATTTTACATAAAGGCCAAAACTCGAGTCTGCATAGACAAACTCGAGTCTGGGCAGACACAGAAAGGAATCCAAAATTTTCACATCAAGCTAAACTCCAATTTGCAAATCAAACTTGAAGTCTGGAAGATACAGAGAGCACTCAGCAAGCCAAACTCGAGTCTAGATTCCCTAACTCGAGTTTAGACCAAACAGAAAGGAACCCAGAAAACTCAATAGACTCCCAAACTCTAGTCTGGCCTTCCAAACTCCAGTTTGCACTTGACCCAGATAAACCTCAAATATTTCAGTAGTCACTGAAACTCGAGTTTGCTTCCCAAACTCGAGTCTGGATCATACAGAAAGATCATCCATTTTGGCTACACTACAAACTCCAGTCTATGACCCTAAACTCCAGTCTGGAAAATCACGAACTTAGGCTTGTTCTTCAAACATAGACCCAAACTCGAGTTGGTCACTAATTGACTCGAGTTTAGCTTCCGGACCAAAATTCCATCCTAAGTCCAGAGCCCGATAAACTCGAGTTAGCTTTTATAGACTGCAAGTTTAGACCACTAATCAACAGACATGCTTTCTGGATGAACCGCAAACTCGAGTCTGGAAGAACAAACTCGAGTTTGAATCGGGAATTTTGAAAAATCAAATGATGTTGATCTGCGAAATCTTAATGGGTCTTCCTGAAATTATTTCCTCATATGATATTATTGTTTCTAATGTCCTTGATGAAGTTTTGAGTGTTTTTCAAATAAGGTTTAGCCAAGATCAAGGTGAGATCAAGATCCAGGATAAATACACTAAATGACGAACCTAGAACAGACCTGATCCTTCTCCCTTATCCCAGATGTTCAGCTCAGACCGTTGTAACTCATAAGAATCATCTCAAACAGTCAAATTAAGTTTATGGAATGACAAGAATTCTGGAAGACCATCTACAACAACTAAATCCAAGATTCCAGCCAAGAATTGAAGAAACAGAGGAAAATATGCAACTGTCATATTCCAGATTTACAGCTGAACTTTGAAGAATCAAAGAGAAGAAAATGCAACGGCTAGTTCCTCTTCTTCATCTATATAAGAAGCCCAGAAACGAAGAATAAGTGACATAGATACAAGAGGGAGAACAAGAACAGTGACGTGAGCTTACACAGTGAAAATGCCAATATTCTAACGTCTGCTTCATCTACTCTCTGAATATCTCAATGATCATATATCTAGCTTAGAGAGTGAGATTATATGTTTTGTGCTTCAGTGTTTATTCACTTACTTCTGAGAGAGAAGATTCATTGTAAACATCCTATTATTCTGAAAGTTACTCAAGATTGGGTGATCTTGAGTGGGAAACACTTTGTTGTGATTACAGCTTGTAAGGGGAGTGAATCCGAGTGTGGGATTACTTCGAGTACAAAGTGTGTAATCAAGCAAGTGAATTGATTACGGTTTGTAAGGGGGAGTGAATCCTAGTGAGAGGATTACTTCAAGTACAGAACGTGTAATCAAGTTCAAAGCAAATAGTGGATTGAAAATCTCAAGTGAAGCTTGGGGATTGGACGTAGGTCAAAGATTGGACCGAACCAGAATAAATCACAGTTTGCATACTCTCTTCCCTTATCTTTTACATTTCCAGTATATGCTCATCTTTAAATATCTAATTGTCAATTTATAAATTGCGAAAAGTTTTTTAAAAGTTCCTAAAGTTTATCAAACACCCAATTCACCCCCCTCTTGGGTGATAGCCAGGTCCAACAAGACTTGTTTCACCTTGATCCTTACTGAATTCATCTGAGACTAATAAGCATATCGATCAAGTATATATATGTGATGATCAAGTAAATTAGTTCATAAGCTTGAATCAGATAGAAGAGGACATCATCTGTAAAATAGAGATTCATTAGGCTTGAGTTTAAGCTAAGTAGGCTCGAGTTCAATCGTGTTGCAAACTTTCATAGTTCTCTCTGTCTGAGCCAAACTCGAGTTTCTAAGTTTTAGGCTCGAGTTTGCTTCAGTCAAACATATTCGAATTCCTTTCAATCAAAGATAAGCTTAAGTCTACATAAACATACTTGAGTTTATATTTGAGAAAGATTTTGAATGCTCTCTGTAAGGGACAAACTCGAGTTTTAACTTTATAGGCTCGAGTTGTTAGTTCTCAATGTGTTTTGATGATAACTAGCAATTGTAAACTTGATATGAAGTTTGTTTTTGGCAATATGAAAATCTCACTGTCAAAGGCAAACTCGAGTTTGGGTATGTAAACTCGAGTTTGAGGGTTGACAGAAAGCTGTTTACTTCTGCGAAGAAAGCCAAACTCGAGTCTGCTTGGACTAACTCGAGTCTGAGGAGTTACAGAAAGCAATCGGAAATTTTCACAACAAGCCAAACTCCAGTTTGCAAAACCAAATCTGAAGTCTGGAAGATACAGAGAGCACTCAGAATTCCAAGCAAGCCAAACTCGAGTCTGGATTCCTAAACTCCAGTCTAGACCAAACAGAAAGACACTCGAGTTCCAGGCCAAGTTATAAACTCCAATCTAGAGTTACAAACTCCAGTCTAGACCAAACAGAAAGATTTGAATAGTTTCAGCTCAAACATAAACTCGAGTCTGTCATTGTAAACTCGAGTTTAGGACAAATAGAGAAACACTCGAATTTCTACCATCTTTCCAAAACTCCAGTCTGTCTCCTAAACTCCAGTCTGGAAAATCATGAACTTAGGCTTGTTCTTCAAACATAGACCAAAACTCGAGTCAGTCACTAATTGACTTGAGTCTAGGAGCAGGACCAAAATTCCATACCAAGTCCAAAACCCGATAGTTCTCTCTGTAAAAGCCAAACTCAAGTTAGCTTTTACAGACTGCAAGTTTAGACCTCTAATCAACGGACATGCTTTCTGGATGAACCCCAAACTCAAGTCTGGAAGAACAAACTCGAGTTTGCATCGGGGATTTTGAAAAATCAGATGATGTTGATCTGCGGAATCTTAATGGGTCTTCCTGAAATTATTTCATGATATGATATTATTATTTCTAATGTCCTTGATGAAGTTTTGAGTGTTTTCAGATAAGGTTTAGCCAAGATCAAGGTGGGATCAAGATCCAGAATAAGTGCATTAAATAAAGAACCAAGAACAGGGCTGATTCTTCTCCCTTATCCCAGATGTTCAGTTCAGACCGTTGCAACACATTAAGATCACTTCAAACGGTCGAATTAAGATCATGGAATGGCTAAAAATCTGGAAGACGTTCTGCAACAACTAAATTCCAAGATTCCAGCTAAGAATTCAAAGAACAGAGCAAAATATGCTACTGCCATTTTTCCAGAATTGCAGCTGAACATTAGAGAAAGAATTGCAACGGCTAGCTTATCCATTCAGTCTATAAGAGGCTGTGAAAACTCAAAGCAATATACACACAACGAAGCTATCTTGATTACTTTGAAATTTGAGTCTGTATTGTTATTTTCAACCTGTTCTTCAGTGTTTATCCTTATCTACTCTTTTGAGAGTTTGTAAATTTTTGAAAGCATTTGTTTGTGAGAACTCAAGGTTGTGGAACCTGTGAGTTGGGTTGTTCAATCACAAAGTGTAAGGGGGAGCAAGTCCTAGGTGATTAGGATTGTGTCTGGTCTTCATTGTTGTAATTGAAAATCTGTTGAATTAGTGGAAACACCCAGAAGGTATCTGGGGACTGGACGTAGGTCAAGGTTGAGACCGAACCAGTATAAATTCTGTGTGTCTAAGCTTTTCTTTTTCTACTCTTTTATTATCCATTTCTTAAGCTTCATTTTTAAGAGTTGAAAAGAATTTTTAAAATCCCCAATTCACCCCCCCTCTTGGTGATTTCTTCCACTTTCACGAGTTTGTTCACATGAAAAATTGTTGGACAGCTCTCTGTAAGACTTAAGCTTGAGTTAAAGAAGACATACTCGAGGTTAAAATAGTGACATGCTCTCTGTAAGGCATAGGCTCGAATTTATTATGACAGACTCGAGTTTAACTAAGAACAAACAATTTGTTTTGTCCTCTGTAATCTGTAGACTCGAGTTTAACATAATAGGCTCGAGTTTTGTTCAGATAAAATCATGAAACTTGCTCTCTGTCACGAGTAAGCTCGAGTTTATCAAAGAGAGCTCGAGTTTGCCTAAGTTCAAAAACACTTGTCTTAGTTTATGTTAAGTATAAACTCAAGGTTGACAAATCCAGGCTCGAGTTTAAGTTACATTACAAGGATTAAATCAATTTTAACAAGCCTTTACCTTGTTTGAACTTTAGCAACAAAGAACAACTTCTTAGTTTACAATTGTCAGTTATCATCAAAACACATAGGGAAATAACAAGTATGACTTTGATAAGGTATAAAGATACGAGTCAAAGTCTTAGGCACTTGTAAATGTACAAGGTACTTGACCAACCTATTATGAGAAAGTTGCATGGATTAAGTCATAAGCTTTTCCTAAATATAATCATGTTACAATGCCCTTTGACCTGAGATCATCATGGATTCCTATATGAGAGTCACTGATCTTTGACCTAGTCAAAAGTCACCTTTGACTGGGCGATGATAAAGGCTTCGATTAGGATTTGTGGTTTTCATGCAGAAGAATGTGAATGGTCAAGATGGAATTTGTCCCTCATATTTGTAGAGAGATAATACTAGGCCCCTTGATGAGTGAGTCTAAGAAATGTATGACCATACTATGATGGAAAAGAGTTTTCATTTCAAATGAAAGCTGAGAAGGTTACTTCATTTAAAATGCTTTTTCTAGTTTTCACACCTTCACTCACATCACCTAGAACTTGATCCAGTGGATGATTCCTACTGAATTTCCAGGCATGTGGTTGAGGTTGAACACAGTTTTCAAGAATGATTTCAGGCTCAACTTCTGTTTCTTCTTGAGAAGGTTTTTCAGAATTTGTTAAATCAGAAGATATTTTTGAAGAAGGTTGATTTTGACAGATGACTTCATCATCATCATCATCATCATTAGAGAGGTTGTTAAACTTGTTTTCACTAAAAACTACATGGATTGATTCTTCAACAGTGTGAGTAAGGATATTGAATACTCTATAAACTTTACTTTTGTTAGGATAACCAAGAAATATACCTTCATCTGATTTGGGATCAAATTTTCCCAAGTTCTCCTTACCATTGTTGTGGATGAAACACTTGCAACTGAAGATGTGCAAATGTGCTAAGTTTGGCTTCCTTCCTTTGTATAACTCATAGGAAGTTTTGTTCATCTTTTTCCTGAGGTATGCTCTGTTAGAAATGTAGTATGTTGTACTCATGGCATCAACCCAAAATACTTGGGAAGAATTATTTTCATTTAGCATTGCTCTTTCCATTTCTGTGAGTACTCTATTATTTCTTTCCACAACCCCATTTTGCTGAGGAGTCTTAGGAGCTGAGAAGTTATGATCAATGCCCATAGTTTCACAAAATTCACTAAAGGCATGATTTTCAAATTCTCCTCCATGATTAATGCGTATTCTTGCAATAGAAACTCCTTTCTCGTTTTGGACCTTCTTGGTAAACACAACAAATTGATCAAATGTTTCATTTTTAGATGATAGAAATATAGTCCAAGTAAATCTAGAGAAATCGTCAATTATAACCAAGGTATAAAGATTGCCTCCAAGACTTTTTACTCTTGTTGGTCCAACTAAATCCATATGGATTAGTTGAAGAGGTCTATTAGTTGAGATTTCATTTTTGGACTTGAAGAAAGATTTGGTTTGTTTACCCTTTTGACAAGCATCACAAATCATGCCATTTTTTAAATGAAGTTTAGGCATACCAATGACCAAATCTGCTTTTATTAATCTGTCAAGTTGAGTCATATTTACATGAGCTAGTCTTTTGTGCCATAGCCAACTCTCATTCAAATTACTAATGAAACAATTTTCAGAAGATATGCCATTAGAGAAGTTTAGAGTGTAGCAATTACCTTCTCTGGGAGCCCTGAATAAGGCTTTGGACTTAACACCGTCTAGAGAAAGATCATCCTTGTTCACAATCAAGCATTCTTCTAAATTATAGATAACTAGATTACCTTTATCGGTGCTTTGACTCATACTGAGGAGATTATGACATAGGTCTTCCACAAGGTAGACATCTTTTATCTGTGGGCCATCATTGTTTCCGATTTCACCAATCCCAGCTATTTTTCGAGATTGGTTTCCGCCAAATGTGACCTTGCCTCCGTCCTTGAGCTTGATCATTGTGAATTTGGTTTGATCTCCTGTCATATGCTTAGAGCATCCACTGTCAATGTACCACTTGCTGGACTTCGATGCTCTTAGACAAACCTGCGAAATTCATGGGATCAAGTCTTAGGTACCCATTTTGTCTTGCGTCCTTTTGGGTTAGTATGTGTCTCAGGAGCCTTATAGGATCCTTTAAGCACCCATTGATAATTGCCAACCAGCTTATTTCTCCTTTCCTTTTTATGAAAACAAAAGGAAGTAGTATGGCCATTTCTATTACAATAGTTGCAATGGGCAAAAGGATTAAAAGTATGAAGTGATTTTTGAAAGTAGTTTAAGTAGTTCTTTTCTCTATTTCTCCTTTTCCCTTTCTTTTTATCAAGATCAGGTCTATATCCAATTCCTGATTTATCATTTGTAAACCTTTGTTCTTTTAGGATCACCTTGAGCATTTTCACTTCCTCTAGTGAATTTCTCAAGAGTTTTTGTAAGACATAGATTTCTTTTCTCTAAATCAGTGCAATTTTCACAAACATTTTTGCTGGAATAATCTTTGACTTGTTGTTCAAGGGTTATGTGTTTCTTTCTCAAAGCAATATATTTTTTAACAAGCTTTTCAAATTCAGATTGTATGACATTATACTCAGAAAGTAATTCATCGTAAGTTGGTTCAGAAATTCTTACCTCTTCTCTTTCAGATTCGTCATGTGCAACTAGACAGATATTGGCTGTTTGTTCTTCATCATATGAGTTATCTCCCCATATTGCTGAAACATAGGCTTTCTGTTTGAACTTGTTAAATCTTGTCTCCTTGTTTTTCAGCTGAGGACATTCAAACTTGATATGACTAGGTTTGTCACATTCGTAGCATATGATTGGCTTCTTTATTTCCTTATTGTTGCTGGTCTTGTGGAACTTCTGGAATCCTTGATCCTTCTTGTAAAATTGTTTGAATCTTCGAACCATCATTCCAATTTCTTCATCATAAATCTCGTCATCCTCAGAATTTCTGTTTTCTTTGGTAGTTTTGAGAGCAATTCCCTTCTATTTGCTTTCTATTTCATCAAGTCCTTTTCTGAACTTGATTTTGCCCTCGTATTTTGATAGGTTGCCAAAAAAGAGCTGCTACAGATTGAATGGATTCACCTTGGGCTTCTTCAATGGCTTTCACTTTAGCTTCCCAATCTTTGGTTAATACATTTAAGATTTTTCTTACCTGAGTTTTTTGCTCATATACCTTTTCCAAGGCTGATAGCTGATTGATGAGATGTGTGAACCAGAGCTGGAACTTTGCAATTGATTCTCCAGACTTCATACGTAACAAATCGTATTCAGTCATGAGAGTGTTGATTATGTTCTCCTTGATTCCTAAAGTTCCTTCATAAGCAACTTCTAAGGCATCCCACATTTCTTTGGCACTAGGCAAATTGCAAATGTGAAAATACTCCTTTTGGCTCAATGCACTTTGCAACATCAGGATGGCTTTGCTGTTAAGGACAACTCTCTTCTAATCATTTTCATCAAATTCAGCTTTAGTTTTTGGCACAACATTTTCTCTTACCTTCTTAGTAGGAACACAATTGCCTTCTTCAATAACTTCCCATAGACCATACTCACCGCCCATTACAAATACTTTGGATTTGGATTTCTAAAATGAGCAGTGTTCACCATTGAAGCCTGGTGGTCTGTTTATTGAGGCACCATCTGGTAATATTCCTTCCATTGGATCTTTTGTCTATGAGGTTAATCCTTTAAGTAGATAACCAATCATTTTAAAATTCTTTTTGAATTACACCCAAGTTTTTGAATTAAAAGAAAGTAGAATGTAAGAAGGAAAAGAGAGAGAAGCTTAGACACAAAAGATTTATATTGGTTCGGTCCTAACCTTGACCTACGTCTAGTCCCCATATATCTTTTGGGTTTTTTAACTATCAATATTCTCTTATTACAACAATGTAACTCTCAAGCAATTCTAATCAACTAGGACTTACTCCCCCTTACACTTTGTAATTAAAAGACCCAACTCACAGGTTCCATAACCTTGAGTTTTCTCAATCAAGTAATCAAACAAAATTTCAAAAACAGTACTCTCAAAAGAGCAGATAATGATAAACACTGAAGTTCAAAAATAGAATGCACAACAAAGACTCAAATCGAAAATGTAATCAGTTTAGTTATGTGTGTGTGTTGTTGCAATAAGTCTTCCTGGGTATTTATAGCTTGATCAGAGAAACTAGCCATTGCATAATCTTCTCTCTTATTCTTCAATGTTCAACTTCATTTCTGGAATATGACAATTGCATATATTTCTCCATTCTTTCAATTCTCAGCTGGAATCCTGGGTTTAGCTGTTTCAGATGATCTTCCTGAGTTCTTGTTATTCTATGATCCGTATTTGACCACTGGAGAATGATTTGATTGACCTATAACGGTCTGAGTTGAACCTTTGAAAAGAAGGAGAAGTTTCAGGCTTGTTTTTGGTTCTTCATTAAATGCATTTGACCCAGATTTGATTTCACCTTGATCCTTGCTAAATTTATCTGAAACATATGAGCATATCGATCAAGTGTATATATGATGATTCGCAACTTATTATGTAAGTAAATCAACCTATAAGTTTGAATCAAATAGATATAGAATCTTGCTTATGAAGTAGAGTTCTGTTAAGCTCGAGTTAAAAACATGTAGGCTTGAGTCTAATCGTGCTGCAGACTCATTGACAACTCTCTGTCTGAGCCAAACTCAAGTTTATAAGTTCTAGGCTCGAGTTTGCTTCAGTTAAACTCTTTTTGAAATCAGAGATAGGCTTGAGTCTAGACAATCATGTTCGAGTCCATATTTCAAGAATATTTTTGAATGCTCTCTATAAGGGACAAACTCGAGTTTATCCTAGCAGGCTCGAGTTTATTCACATGAATAATTAAGGGAGGACTCTTTGTAAGGCTTAAGCTTAAGTCAGGTAAAAATATGCTTGAGTCTCAACATGTCGATATGCTCTCTGTAAGACATAGGCTTGAGTTCATTATGTCAGACTCGAGTTTAACTAAGAGCGATAAACCTGTTTTGCTCTCTGTAACATGTAGACTCGAGTTTAATATAATAGGCTCGAGTTTATTTCAGATAAAATCATGAAACTAGCTTTCTGTCACGAGTAGGCTCGAGTTTAACAGGATTAGGCTCAAATTTGACTTACATAACAAGGATTAAATCAATGTTAGCAAACTTCTACCTTTCTTTGAACTTTAACAACAAAGAGCTACTTCTTAGTTTACAATTGTCAGTTATCATCAAAACACATGGGGAACTAACAGGTGCCACTTTGTTTTGTTTTTTTTTAATATTCTAGGTACTTATGTGTACTAAAAAGACATTCATTGGTACTGAAAAAATATTTCATGATTTTGAAAAATTATTTTAAGATCTTGAAAAAATATCCTGAAGTATATTTTTAGTACCAGTCAACACCTTGAAATATTTTTCTCAAGATCCTAATGTAATTTTTCAAGATCATGAAGAATTTTTTTAGTACTAGTCAGTACCCTGAAATATTTTTTTCAAGATCAAGAGTATTTTTTTAGTACTAGTCAGTATCTTCAAGTATTTTTTTAGTACAAGTGAATACCCTGATATATTTTTTCAAAATCCTAAAATAAAATTTCAAGATCTTGTTGTATTTTTTTAGTATCCTAAATTATCTTTTTGATATTGGATAGTACCTTGGAATATTAAAAAAAAAACAAGAGGCACCAACTTTTGCACCAAAACAGGGTAGATTGGCATAAAGGATGGCAGAGGATGCAAATCGCAGCAAAGAAAAGCCTGATCCTTCATCTTTGGGCTTGGCTTAGGTCCTTTTCTTGCTCTTGTCCACTGCCCTCTTTTGCACCAAAACGATGCCATATTAGTGCAAAGGAGGGCACCTATGTCCTTTTTTAAAAAAAATTATATATATATTTCAAGGTACTTAACAATATTAAAAATATACTTCAAAATACAGAACGGTACTAAACAAAATACTTCATGATCTTGAAAAATTATTTTATGATTTTGAAACAATATCTTGAAGTATATTTTAATGTCGGTCAATACCCTAAAATATTTTTTCAAGATCCTAAAATAATCTTTCAAAATCATGAAATATTTTTTCAGTACCAGTTAGTATCCTGAAATATCTTTTAGTACTAGTAAGTACCCTGAAATATTTTTACAAGATCATAAAATATATTCTTTTAAGATCAAGAAGATTTTTTTTTTTGGTACCGGTTAGTATCTTTAAATATCTTTCTAGTGCCAATCAATACTCTAAAATAATTTGTTAGGATCATAAAATAATTGTTCAAGATTTTGAAATATTTTTTTTAGTACCATTTAGTATCATAAAGTATCATTTTAGTATTAGTCAGTACCATAAAATATTTTTTTAAAAAAAAAAACGTACATCTGTTGTCCTTTGTGCCAATACAGAACCGTTTTGGCGTAAAGGAGGGTAGCACAAACAGGAGCGACCAATATTGGGAAGGAGCAATGAATTGCAAGTTCACTTAGTTTACAAACCGTTTTGCGTTTGATTCGTTCTAATATAATATAAAATTATAATATAAATTAGGAATATAAATTGAAGTAGATATTATGGAGTACTGAAGATAGAAAATCATAATATAAACATTTTTGGAATAGAATTTTTGTGATTTGCGTCAGTAGATGCAGGATTATATTGTTAATTTTTCAAAAACATTTTGAATAAGAAAACAGATTTTGTAATTAATCAATTTCAAAAAAAAAATTAATACTGTATTGGTTTCTTATGGTAGTATAGTAGCCACAGCCTGTAGTCTATGAAAAGAAGGAAAATCAGAATGTGACGGTGAGAAATGTCATTGATGCCATACCAAAATATCCCTTAAAACTTGCACTTCCAATACCTGGACAAATTAAAGCTGCATGCGTTGCACGATTATAAAGCTGAACGCGTGGAGTTTGTGGATTTGTTTACATGCATATCTAACCATTCTTCGTTTAAGCACACGGGTCCACCGTTGCAAACGACCAATAAAATTAATTTATATGTCATATTATATTAATTCTTATTTATATCCAAGAGGGTCAGAATTTAGATTTGTAAATTGTATCATAAAAAAAAAATAAAAAGGGGGTGTTTTTAAGTTGGTTTTTTTTTGGGGGGGGGGGTGGCTGACCCTGCTTAGAATAACTTCAGCCCTCTTTTCTCTTCCCCATTTCAAACCAGTGGAAGAATTAGAGACAGAGAGAGTTAGAGACGGAGAGAAGAGGAAGAAGGGATGGAAACTCAAGGGATCAATCACATGCAAGGTTGAATCTTGGTAGAGGTAAGTACCCTAGACATCATCGTATCCTTATTTTTCCTCTACTGATGCGTCTTTAGTAAGAAAATAGGGCTGAAAAATCTGATATTTGGGAGAGAAAAAAGAATAACAAATGAAATCACTTGCATGTTGATTCTTGTTCGAGTGGGCTATTGAGGTCTGAATCTGATATTTTTCTAAGCAGTGGAGTTTTGTCTAATTTTTCTTTCAAAAATCCCAAAGAAATGCTCACATGATAAAATATAGAAAGTATAGGGGAATAAATGTAAGATTTAGCCATGTATGTGCGTTTGGTGTTAGTAGCATTGATGAATTGGATTTGGAGGCTGTGAAATTATTCAAGTGTCCTGTCTAATACTTTCCCATGCTAAATAATTGCCATTGCTGTCTAAACCATGTTTACAGGTATTAAAATGATGGTTTTAATGGTCAATATGGAAGCTGAAAAAATTTAGGGTACCCAATTGGTATTCGCGGAATGGTTAGAGTTAAAGGGTGATAGAAGTCAATAATTATATAGTAAAAGGCATTAGCATAAAATGTACAAGATATGTGATTAAATTGGCAAATGTTTGAATGTTATTAAATCTGGAAAATCTTATACAGTGCTGAACATGGTGCTGTCCAATTTTTATACAGTGTTTAAGTTCTCAAATGTTAAGGAAATTAAATGGCTTCAGTATGAACTATATGTATGAGGATGAGTATTTGATGGATTTAAATTTTGGAGTGCTTCAGGACAAAAATACCTCTGTTTTAAGAAGTGAAAATGAGGGAGTGTTGGTTTTCCAAGTTGATATAAATTACACATATAGGATGCTTAAAGGCTCCCTAGTTGTGAATTGAGCCAACAGAGTTGTGTTCATCAATTATTTCTTATACCCCTGTTTGTCCAGGCCCCTTGTTTGAGCTTGAAGGAGTTAATTTTTGTTTAATTTAATGCTTCCAATAAGTTTAGAAGGGATTTTTGTGTAGGATTATGCCTCTAGTACACATTTTGAACCATTATGACTAAAAATAGAATTTCATAAATTGGAGCACTGCTTTTTAATTTATATGCTGTACAAGCAAAACCAGCGACCTCTTCTGCCCATAAAATTTTGGGGATATTAGTTCACGTTCTAAGCTTTAACATAAGTTATAAAACACACTGATTGATTTGCATATTGAAAATTATGAATTTTTAAAATTTGGGTAGTAAGATTGGAAAAATCATGTTGTTCCAAATGAGCATGGAATATTAGAGCTGGGAATTAGAGCCAGTCTTTGAAATGTTAGGGCTAAAAAGGGACTGGCCCATGAGCATACTAGCCAAGCCCGGCCCTACAAGGCTGGAAATTATTCTTCTAAATTATTTTAACCATTGTTTTTTAGTTTTTTTTATAAATATAATTAGTAAACTATAATAATTAAAGTTCTAATTTAACAAATAAATGTTATCAACATTAATATCTAAATAACATGCATCATATAACAAATAAACACAGTCACTAAGTCATAATCAAAGGTAAATTATTATCCACATACCACAATTACAAATAATTAATGAGAAGATTTAGCAAAATTAAAAATACTTCATAATCAAAGGTAAATTATTATCCACATACCACAATTACAAATAATTAATGAGAAGATTTAGCAAAATTAAAAATACTTCTTATAAATGTGTTTTGAAAAGTATAAGTAGTCAACGAAATAAACAACACAAGATATGAACCAAACAATCATTAGAAAATAAGTTAAAAAATATAGAATTAGTAAGAACACTTATGAAATAAAAAATATCTTTTATAAGTTTTTTAAATTTTAAGATTTTTAAACCAAGATGTTATAATGAAAATTAATTCTTAAAGAGATAATAACAACTAAATATTTGCAACATTATTAATAAAATTAAAAAAAAAATCAATAATATTATTATCATATAAATAACTTGAAAAAACAAAAAACACATATGAGCCCAAAAGGGCCAGTCCTAGGCCCTATAAAACCAACCCTTTAAGGCATTTAGCCTTATTAGACTGGCCTATTAAGTTCTCTTTCACTTTTGAGACAAAAATCATAAACCTAACCCTTAGAAAAATTGAAGGCATAAACAGTTGATGGGTTAATCTCGTTTTCTCGGCTCTAGTGAATATTCACGCTAAATTCTGGACCTATGACCATGATTTTAATGCAGAGCATTATATTACCCTTGTATATTTGTGTATACAAGAGATGTATATTATAATTACTTGATGATCATGATACAAAAATGAATCATTGACCATCTTTCATTTTTCTCTTCTATTAATTTGTAAGATTCCTCATTATATTTATTTTTTCATAAGATTCCTTATTATATATATATATATATATATATATATATATATATATATATATCAAAATATTTTGAAAAGGTCAGTTCTAAAATATTATCCTTTATATTTTAAAAGCAAGATATTCAATGGAAAAAATTAGAGCTTTTCAAGCTAAGGTCAATTAATAGTTTCAGTGCCGTTATAAATTATTATTTATAAGAGGAAAATAATAGAATTAAATCTCCTACAAAGAAAATGAGGGATAATGGGAGTACCTTGGCATTAAGTCGAATGGGATTCCTTAACCCTTATTCTATAGCATCTCTGGTGACAACGCCCTTTTATAATCAGTGGTTGAAATATGTTGTTCTTATTCTGATGTTTTAGCTTGGCTAATACAAATGAAACGTCTCATGTATTTATTCGACAAATTATTCCCCCTTCGAATTGGTTCTATATATATCCTTATGCATAAAAAAGAACAAATTTAAAGAATTGGTTCTTTATCCAATTCGTCATAGTTAAGCAAGATCCAATCCAATATATAATAAATATTTTACGATTTTCATCAAATAGATGTAACTTTTTTCATAAAAATAATATTAATGTTTTAATATATTTGTATATACAAGAAGTATATAGTATAATTACTTGATGATCATGGTACAAAAATTAATCATTGATCATCTTTCATTTTTATCTTATATTAATTTGTAAGATTTCTCATTAATATTATATATATATATATATATATATATATATATATATATATATGATAAGATTCCTAATTATATTTATAAATCAAAATATCTTGAAAAGGTCCAGTTCTTAAATATTTTCCTTTATATTTTAAAAGCAAGTTAAATGGGAAAAATTAGAGGTTTTCGAGCTAAGGTCAATTAATAGTTTCGGTGCCGTTATAATTCATTATTTACATGAGGAAAATAATAAACACATGTTTTTCTATTTATAATTGAAATTATACAAATAATTAGTTCATCTTCGTTCGAATATGATCGCTTCTAGAAATGGTTAAAGAGTAAATAATTCATTTGGAATCTAGTTCAACTTAAAGTGTTAGAGAACAACTTCTATAACAAGTGGTTGTCATTTAATGTTCTTATTCTGAAATTTTAACTTGGTTAATGTAACTGAAGCGCTTTAATTATATACTGATTCGATAAATTATTCCAGGTGTGCGTTTGTCGGATCCAATGGCTCATCTTCACCTTTCATTTCCTTTGATCTTGTGTTAATATTTTATCCAACTAACCATAAAAATAAAATAAAACATTCATTCCTTTTGCATACCAAAATGTAAGGGCCAGTAGAGAGGCTTCATTTTTATCTTAAATATAATGTCACAATTAATTAACTATGTCAAGTATGCAATAGCTGAAGCAACCTCAAGATCACTAATTCACTCCAACATTTTTTTTTTAGCAAAACCCGAACTTGTTGATGGCCATTAGGGCTGGAGCTGGATCTGTCTTCTCATCAACAATCCCACCATGGAAGTATCATGTCTTCTTGAGTTTCAAAGGAGAAGACACTCGCACTGGCTTCACAGACTACTTACACACTGCTCTGCAACAAAGGGGAATCATTACTTTCATAGATGATGAGCTTGAGAGAGGAGAGGTTATTTCTCATCAACTCCATCAAGCAATTCAACAATCTCTCATCTCTCTTGTTATTCTTTCCCAAAATTATGCTTCTTCCACTTGGTGCTTGGATGAACTCCAAAAGATTCTCGATTCTAAAAGATCATTGGGCAGAGAAGCTATCTCCATCTTCTATAAGATCGATCCATCTCATGTACGTCATCAATCAGGTCCCTTTGCAACTGCCTTTCAAAACCTTAGTGAGAAATTTGCTGAAAACAAAGACAAGGTTCAAAGATGGAGACAAGCCTTAGAAGAAGCAGCAAATATATCTGGCTATGACACTAGAGATCAGTAAGTTTTCTATACTAGACATTGAACGATTATATATTGATTGTTGAATCAATTTTCCGTATTCAATATAAGGGGGAAAAAAAAAACTTACGATTATTTCTATTATACTTCTTAATTAAAGTTTTTGTAGTACGATACTATCATGATTATCTGGTGAATACAATAATGACTCGCTCCTCTATCAACTAGGAATCCAGCCGGCTATTTAATAAATTAAGGTGGCGTCATACATGCCCCATCGTATTTTAGACATCGCCCACATTCATCACACTCATGACTTACCAAGTCAACTTACTGCACAGAAGGGGATATTGCCCCTCTGGCTAACATGCATCTGCATGAGTAACCATGTTAGAAAAGGGTTTCTGCTCATCTCATGTGGTTAATAGGATTTTTCGTACTTGATTAGAACAGTAATATCTCTATTCAACTCTCCTTAGTTGGAGCGCTAACAAGCACGACATTAATTCACAGATCCACATCAATAAGTTTGTATAACTCTTGAAAACTCTCTGAACATGGACCAACGAAATAGTTAATGACAGGATCAATTATTATTGAATGGAAAAACAATATTTTTAGTACAGCATATTCATAGTAAACATAATGGGACGAAAATAAGAATACAAAGTTTAGACCTGACACCTAATATTCTTAACACCCACCCCCTGAAGTTGGTGACAAAATAAATTGATGGTCCCCAACTTGCTCAACAGCCTTACATGATCATCATTCCCTAAAATCTTTGTAAAAATATTAGCTAGCTGATTTTTGCTAGACACATGTTCCAGCCGAATGATCCCTTGTTGTAGCTCCACATGTACAAAGTGACAGTCAATCTCCATATACAGCTTGGTTCGTTGGGAAAGAAGTGGGTTGTTAGTGATATGAATTGTAGCTTGGCTATCACAAAATAATGAAACAGGTTCTAAATTCTATACATTCAGATCCTTTAAAATTCTGATCAGCCAAGGATTTGGATACTGTGTTCTGCTTTGATTTTCAACAAATAAGGGAGCCTCTGAGCTTCACTACATAACCGGTCACAAAATATTCTCGTGTCTTGGTAATCTTCCAAATCGAAATCTACAAAGCACTCAAGCTTGTTGTGTTGTCCAGGCGCCAACAGTATCCCCTAGCGAGGCACCCCTTTAAGGTGCCTTACACTTTGTGTAGCCGCCTCCATGTGAAACTTGTAGAATTCATCAATTGGCTCAAGGTCTTCACAACAATAGAAATGTTAGGCCTAGTAACTGTAAGATATGACAGCCTACCTATAAGTCTTAAATATCTGGACGGGTCGTGCAACAAGGAATGTGTTTGCTCAAGGTGCTTCCTTGTAGAATTCATCAACGTTTGTTTAAAAGACATTAATGCAAATTCATCAACGTTGTAAGGTACCTTACTTATAATATAATGTCTTTTGCATTAAAAAAAAAAAAGTTGTCGTAAGTCTTTTTTCAAAAAAAAAAAATTACTATCAAGGACTATTTTTTTATAACTTTTGTTGATAGTTTAATTTTCAATAATAACTTATCTTGAAACAGTTGTTGAAAGCTAAGTCAAAATTTCAAAAATGTCAGCCTCTTGTATAACTTTTATTTTCTAAATAAAGACGTTAATAGTGTCATTAAATTTACTTTTTATAGTTGTGTGAGTTTGACATTCCATTGGTGCAAGGCTTGTTTAAGCCCATATAATGATTTGATCAACTTGTAAACTATGTGTTTTTTCAAATTGATCAAATCCTTGTGGCACTTTCATAGAAACCTCTTCATGTAAATCCCTTTGTATAAATGCATTGTTGACATCCATTTGAAATAGATGTCAGCCATGCATTACTGCAAGGGTGAGAACCATCTCACAGCAACCATCTTGACAACTAAACATACAGAATGTCTAAAAGCAATCCACCCTTTCTTGCTGGCTATAACCTTTAGCAACCAAGCTTGCTTTAGACCTATCCATTGTTTCATCATCTGCATACTTGATTTTAGAAACGCACATACTCCCTCTGATTCTAATTATAGGACAATATTTGTGAGTTAGTTTTTGTCCTAATTATAGAACAAAATTTAAGCCTTTGTCAATTTCTTCCTAAAACACCCTTATTTTATTCTCTCAAGTGTGTTTAGTTTTTTATAAGTATATGCATTTAGGTGCATAGAATTTTCCAGTCAATAAAACTCTTAAATTGTTAGATTTTAATTTGTTTATCAATGAGTTAACGTTAATTTACCAATATATATATACGCACATATATGCATAGAGACACATATATTTATATATGTATACACACACATATAGACATACACACGCATTATATAAATATATATATGTGTGTGTGGATGTGTGTATACATGTGTGTGTGGGGGGGGGCTTCTATTTGTGTGTAGCTATGTGTGTGTGTGTGTGTTTTTTTTTTTCGGGGGAGGGGGAGGGGTTTGTAGATATGTGTGTGTGTGCATACACATACATACATATGTGTACACACACACACATGTATATATAGCAAGATCATCATTTCAATTAAAAAGCATGGAAAGGAAGATTCTAGGTTGGGGAGGTATGTTAATGTCATTGAAAATTTATCCAAGGGCATTTTAGGAAAATGAGTGAAATTAACTAATTTAACTCCCCCCTTTGATCTTCCCAAAATCGGTTTAATATGTCTTATAATTAGAACCAGAGGGAGTATATCCAATGGGTCTCTTACCCTTAGGGAGATTAACAATCTCCCAATTCTGATTTTGCTCGAGTGCTCTCATTTCCTCCTGCATAGCATCCATCCATTTAAGATCTTTGCTACAACTAAAAATAATCATGATAACTTTCATCCAATAGTTGAACCTAGTGTTTTCATAAGGTATTCCCCTAACCAAAGCGTTTTCTATTATATAGGATTATTTCTAAAACTTTAATTTATTTGTGAGTCGCCATGTTGCTTTTATGCAAAACCGAATTTTCTTTCAAGGATCCTATGCCTACAAGTTAGAGGATGAAACTGCCCCGGAGAGGCTGCTATAGTACGTCAGCATATACATTATGAAAGAAATGGGAGATCAACACTAATATTATTTTGATTCATTCTTGCCACTGAAAATAAATTGCAGATTTTCGCAAGGTAGGCGATTGCATGCTTAAACGATACCAATCACTGGCAGATAAAATAAATAAATAAAAATAATAGGAGGTAGTTCAACCAACAAAAAAATAAAAAATAAAAAAATCTCCACTTCATTTTTCCTTCACCAATTTGTTTGTCTTTATCTATAGGTAGCTCATCACCAACAAAATTCTAAACCCTCGACAAGATCATGACTAAAAGCATAATGTTGAAATAAATTGGTGGAAAATCGAACTACCCTAGCAGTGAAATTTATGGAAAGAATGAAATAGTGGATATCAAATATGTGGAAATGAGAGAGCTGAAGCTCCACCACTAGATGTTGTGAATCTCGGTAATCCCCTTTGTGGAGCCAGAGAAACCTACATAAATGAAATCAGTAACATACTGATTTAGATCAAAGTTGAATGTCAAAGGGTGGCCTTTCGATTTCAGATTGGAGTACGAAACCCAGATGTACGAAACCCAGATGTTAAAGTCCAGGGTTAAGCTCTCGTACTGGATCCTTACATTCTCTAGATGACCGCTTTTGAGATCGATTCCAAAGGATTCCAAGTCACCAACTTTCGTTGCACCCAAGTGTCCAAAATCACTAGCACACCCCTGTTCTTCCCCAACCAATGAACTGAAATCATATATAAAGTTAGAGGACTAAATATTACTTTCCGCATGATTGTCCCTAAAGATTGTCTTGATGTGCAGCCACAAGAGTTCTGCCTTCTTTTTTATTTCTCCTGTCTACCTGAACTAACAATTCTTGATTACTTGATATGAATATCCTTTGTTATCCCTTGGTCACCAAGTAATAAAATCTAGAAAAATATTTGTTATACTTTTTTGTTGGGACATAACGAACTAGCCCTTAATTATTATTCTCTTCTATATGTAGGCATGAAGGCAAAATCATTGAAGCAATTGTTGCAGAAATATGGGCAAAGCTACAACCTAAATTACCATATTGTTTCAGCAACGAGCTTGTTGGCATTGATTCAAGGATAGAGAAACTGAATTCACTTTTAAAGGTTCGATAAGACGATCGTTGATTCATAGGAATATGGGGTATGAGTGGCATAGGTAAAACAACTCTTGCAAGAGTAATATTTGAGAGAATATGTGGTCACTTTGATATCAGTTGCTTTCTCGCTAATGTGAAAGAAAAGTCTGAAACCAGGGACGGTTTGGTTGACTTGCAAAGAAAACTTCTTTCCAAACTCAAGATAAGAGATTTAGAAGTTGATGATGCATATGAGGGAAGGAGCCTAATAAGAAACTTATTATGCAATAAAAAACTTCTACTTGTGTTGGATGATGTTACTGAAATAAGCCAACTAAAAAACCTTTCAATAAAACAAGCCTGGTTGGGTTGTGGCAGTAGAGTAATTGTGACAACTGGAAATTTGCAAGTATTGATATCGCATGGAGAATTTGAAACATATAAGGCTGAGTTATTAAACGATAATGAAGCTCTTCAACTTCTTTGCAAGAGGGCTTTCAAAAGGGATAGATCTAAAGAAGATTATGTGAAGTTGTGTAAAAGTGCCATCCGCTATGCTGCAGGCCTTCCTTTGACTCTTGAAGTGTTGGGTTCTTATTTTTGTGGAAGAAGTAAACTTGAATGGAAAGTGGCTTTAGAGAAAAATAAAAAGTTTCCACCAACTGATATTCTTAAGAGACTTAGAGTAAGTTATGATGCATTAGGTGAAGTGGAAAAGAAAATATTTTTGGATATTGCATGTTTTTTTAAAGGAATGGCCAAAGATCAAGTGACACAAATATTTGAAATATGTGATCTTTATCCACTAGTTGCAATAAGCGAACTCGTGGAGAAATGCTTCATAACTGAATACTATTCTGATCGTGGTACTTGGTGTTTGGGTATGCACGATAGCCTTCAAGAAATGGGAACAACTATTGTTTTGGAGGAATCACCTAATGATCCTAGCAGAAGAAGTAGATTATGGTTACTAGAAGATATTAGTCGTGTGATGACAAAAAACAAAGTAAGTAGCTTATTTTCTGTATCGGCATTAAAATTTCGGGGAAAATAAATTCGCTAGTCCTTATAGTGTACTTGATTTTTAATCAAGTCTTCATAGCTTTTTCCTCTTAATTTTTATTTGTTCCTTAAATTTTCCTCAATATAGGCATTGTTATTATGATCATAATATGTTAATTATATGGTTTGCGTGGATGCTGATTAAGTGGACATGCAAGTTGCCCCAAAATACAAACATAAAAATGATGTTTTTATAAAATAAAATGATAAAAAAATTATTTATTATCATAAAAAATAAAATTATTATACTCATAACTTTCTTCTTGCATTTATATATATAATTTTTAATTTGGATAATTTAAATTTTATTTAGATCTATGTGACAAAGTTAATTCAACTGTACGTTGAGTAATAGCTACTTTATCAGCTGCTAATGTTGTTCCTTTTAAAAATTAACAAATTGCGAGTATAGAGACTAATGCCTATAATGAAGAAAATTATAAGGACCTAATAAAAAGAAATAAAAACTATAAGGACTTAATTAAGAAATGTGGTGAAATTGTTGAAATATGCAGGTTAATTTTCCCACTGAGTACTAAATTTGTATTGAAATTTATTCCTGTTTTACATTCAATGTTGATCATTCTTGTTCTCTAGGGCTCAGAACTGCTGGAAGTCATACATCTTCAATCACCTATGCCATATGAAGCAAATTGGGATCCTGAAGTATTCTCTATGATGTGCAGTCTTAGAATACTCATCATAGCATGTGATGTGCACCTTCCTCATGGCCTCAAATGGCTTCCTAGTTCATTAAGAATTCTTGAATGGAAATCATATCCTTTGAATTCTCTCCCATCTGGTGAAAATCTAGATCAACTTGGTGTCCTTAAAATGCAGCACAGCAAGATTTTACAGCTCTGGGAGATAACACATGTAAGAAAATTATGTTTTCAGTTGATCAACTAAGGATCAATAGTGTTACATGTACTAATACTAATCATTTTACACTTGTCATGAACAGATTTTGGAAAAGTTGAAGTTCATTGATCTGAGTTATTCTGAAGATTTTAGTGCAACTCCTGATTTTTCTATGCTTCCCAACCTTGAGCAACTGGTTCTTGAAGGTTGCATAAAACTTGTTGAGGTTCACCCATCACTTGCACAACATAAGAAACTTGTTATGCTGAACTTGAAAGATTGTGTGAATCTTAAAGCTCTTCCAACTAGAATGGAAATGGACTCATTGAATAAATTGATCCTTTCAGGTTGCTTGAAAATTAAGAAACTTCCAGAGTTTGGAAAAAATATGAGCAACCTATGGATTCTTGATGTAAAAAATTGCAAAAAACTTGTTTGCCTTCCAAGTTCAACTTGTAACTTGAAATCTCTAAAAATTCTGAATATTTTAGGTTGCTCAAAATTTTCCTCACTGCCAGAAAGCTTGAATGAAAATAAGTGTCTAGAGGAGCTTGATTTGAGTGAAACTGCTATCAAAGAAATACCTTCATCAATCATTGGCCTGCAAAATTTAAAGCTACTATATTTGAATGGATGTAAAGGTCTAAGTTCAAGATCCAATTCACTAGTAAGGAGCTTGCTTTCCTCAATTCAAGAGGTATTTGGACTTCATAATGAAGCTCCCATAAGCTCCTCGTTTCTTTCTTTCATCTCAAGTTTGGCATCATTGAAGGAATTGCATTTAGATGACTGTAACCTGAAAGTTGGGTCAATTCCAAATGAACTTGGTTGTTTAACATCATTGGAATTACTTAATCTAAGTGGAAATGATTTTGGCAATGCATCTACTGGTAACTGGGTACTTCCTCCTTCATTCTCATATCTTTCTTCACTAAAGTATTTATACATATGTGATTGTAGTCTCAATGATGGTTCAGTTCCTAATGACCTTAATAGCTTATCAGCTTTGGAAGCACTTAGTCTATCTGGAAACAATTTTACACACATACCTACTGGGTGTATCTCTAACCTCTTGCATCTCCATACTCTTCATTTGAGTCATTGTCCATGGCTAAAGTTTTTGCCAGATCTTCCACCAAATTTGCAACATATAGATACCGTTGCTTGTCATTCAATGCAAACTTTGTCGTTTCCAGAGTTGCTATTGAAGTGTATTGCTTTTGCAAATGTTTCTGTGGAATCTATTCCTCATATGCACACAAATAGCATTCAATTTGGCATCTGGTGGACTGTAGGTGGTGAAATCCCATCATGGTTCCACCATCAAGACTTTCAAGTTCTTGATAAAATTGATGGGTTTCATGATAACCATGTTGTCCGAACTTTAGGGGAAGAAATCTCATATCAAAGTTTTAATGACATTGAGAATGGTGATTTTATACAAGTTGATTCCATTGTGTCAATGGAAGTAGACATCACTAATTTTTATGGTTCAAGTGACAGTTGGGGAATCTCTCTTTGCGTTGTTCTACAAGATATGAACATTGATGATGCGTTTGATCTTTACCTTGAGATGACTCATAAAGCATCGGAAGATGGGTTCTTCAAGAAAGAGATGCGATGGTGTGTTAAATTCAAAGGCCATTCCCACCAAATTTTGACCATGTATTTGCCCTCCAGTAATGTTGCAGTTGATTGCAACAAGGTTGAATTCATATTTTATACTACAAAAATTATGCGTGAGGAAACAGAATTGGATATAAAAGCTGACTGTGGAGATCATGGTAAGTTCTTAATAAGCAAGTGTCGTTGGCGTGTGACAAGCAAGGAAGATGTGGAAGAATGGCTCAGAACAATCCAACAATGCAGCAGTACCAGTGATAACAACAGAATCCTTTCCCAAGTATCTGTTCATGGAAAGAGATACCGTGAAGAAGAAGTTCTGCAAGAAGAAGTCACTGTCAATGAAACATATTCCACTCGATGGAGAAAACTTAATTGGTTTTCTTGATTGGTAAATCACTATATGAGCCCTTTATTCTCTCCTCACCAAGAAAATTATGATATCTTGTATATATTGAAGTCAAAATGCACACATACATCAATAAAATGATAGTGTTTGATCTTTCGACTTTTTTTGAGCATAGGTTACACAAAGAAAGAGAGATGTATATATATAGTGTTCACTGACTGTGCTTCCTTGGCAGTGTGTTAATCTGTGCTTATACACTCACAATGTTTCATTTGTTTGATGATCTGTTTCATGAAGTAGTGAATATATAAACAGGTAATGTTTGAGATGGTTAGATTAGTTTATCAAATATGCACTGTTACAAGAAAAAAGAGAAGTAAAAATCAAATTACAGTTTCTTTAGAAAAATAACAATGATCGACTCAAATGATTGGAATCATGGCCTGCAATTTTCTTTGTTTGTTTTTTTTTTTTTTTTGGTTAAGTTTAATTTTACTGAGGCATTTGTTTTACCCTCTTGCTCTTAACATTTTCAGGTGATAGGTCTTGTGATGGTTCAATGGGAAGGCTTAAAAGGCTTGATTATATTATGTTAATCATCATAAAGCCTCCTCCTTTTATTTATGTATTGATCAGTATATATATAATATATATCCACATTAGGGTTTATGCACATCCTCTTCTGACGTTTCATTAAACTTTTATTGGATTGTATAGCAGTGGAAGGCCAGAGGCCTCAAGGATTTATGCATGTGATTTTAGGGATCTAATTTGATATTTTGACTCTTGAAGTATTATGAAAGATTTGAGAAATTATGAAAAAATTATTATTCAGGAAAGTTCTTATTGTTAGGCTTATTGGTGAATAATATATTTTAAGCTTCAAGGAGCTCTAAGTCTAATTATTTTTAAGAATGGCATTGCAAACGTGGGTTTTGCACGCGATTACAACTAGTCCTAGGAGGCGAGCAATCCCTTCTACCAAATGCTCTTTTATGGGCTTTACCAATACCAATATTCAAATCCAATGCTTACTACCAAACTGGGTTTATATATTTCTAGCTTTATTTGAAAAAGATATTGATTAATTTTCTTGCTTTTAGGCTGTGAGAAGCTTTTACCAAAAGTTAAATGAAATGTAAAATATTTGAGAAGAAATCAAAGTCGTTAACCCCACGCTTGACTGATAAAATAAAATGAGAAATAAGAAATGGAGAGATGAAATAGAAGAGGAAGAAATGATTTTTGTCTCAAAAAAATTGGGGGAAATGCCCATTAAAAATTTAATTAGTGAAAAGGATAAAAAAGTAGGGAGAAATGATTTTTGTCTCAAAAAAATTGGGGAAAGTGCCCATTAAAAATTTAATTAGTGAAAAAGATATATAACAGAGTAGTACTCTTAGTAATACTCTAATTAAGTCCTTCTCACCAATTACTTTTTTAACAGCAGAATTTTCCCCTATTTTCTCTGTATGCTTAGCTTGGATAGGAAGAAATAGGCAAAAAAAAAGTTGATTAATTTCTTATGTACAAAAATAATCTTACTATTCTTAAGAAAGTATTTATATATAACAAAACTTATTCACTACAAAAAAAGGTGCATATTTGTAATAGTAAAAACGCTGCATTTGTAGAGGTACCAACCGTGACAAGAATGTGTAGTAGCAGTTTGACCAACCCTTACAAAAATAGGCATGTCAAGAGGTTTTGTAGTGCTTGGTCAAACCCACTACAAAGTTTGCTGCGGTCAAACTAGAATCGCGACAATTTGCCGCACTAAGCATCGATTCTTGTGTTCATTTCACTAGTGCAAAAAGGTATTTTAAGATCGTCTTATTTATAGTGGAGTATCGACACCTGGTTTTAAAGAAATGACCGGTGGCAATTTTGTAAATATAAAGAACTTTTTCGACCGCATCAATTTTTAAGACCACCTCATTTACAATGGAGTATGGACGCCCCAGTCTTAAAGATATGACCGGTGGCCCTGTCCATTTACGGTGGATGTACTCAATGGAAAGATTTATAAAATTCCTAAAAGGGTATGTGAAGAACGCATACCGGCCAGAAGCATCAATTGTTCAGAAATATGTATCTGAAGAGGCAATGAAATTTTGTCAAAATTATTTGGCCAAAGTAAGACATACCAGGCTTCCAAAACGTCACCATGCTGAAGGGGGTAGACAAGGGGCTTCAGTAAAGAGTGTGGATGCTGATAAATTGTCACAAGTCCACTTATACATCTTGAATAATATTGATGAAGTTCAAGCCAACATATACGCACATAAAGAAGCTATGAGAAAAGAAAATCCTCGAATAACTAAACAAAGGTTGATTAGGGAGCATAACAAAACTTTTGCAAACTGATTCAAACAAAAGGTCGAGGGAGAGGAATCTGTTTCTAAGACAATCAAATGGTTAGCACATGGTCTGAGGTTGATATCATAAGTTGAAATTCGTATGTGATCAACGGTTATTCATTTTACACAAAGTCCCTAGATGATAAGAGCACCGTTCAAAACAGTGGTGCAATGTTAGAGGATGAATCTATGCACTTCTCCAGTTCGGAAGACAAGCGGCCTAAATTAGCAGTCATGCCATATTACGGGGTTATTGAAGAGATTTGGGAGGTGGACTATGTCGTGATTATATTTCTCATTTTCAAATGCAAGTGGGTTAATCTCAATAATGGTATTCAGATCAATCTTCTGTGATTTACATTAGTCGAGTTAATAGTAGAAGTTTTGGAGATGAACCTTTTATTATGGCTGACCAAGCGAAACAAGCTTTTCATATCACCGATCAAGCAAATAAAATGTGGTCTATAGCTCTCCAAGGAAAAAGGATCATTGATATAGATGAGGAAAGTCATGCAAATTATGGTCTTCCTGAGAGTACTCCTTTTTCAAGGGGTCTATCGGACATGAATGAAGAAGATGAAGTGGATAATGAACCCGGCATAAGAAATGATCATCAAGAAGGGATATGGGAGGATATCCCTTTATAAAAGAATCAATTTGTAAGGTAACTGTACAAATCTTTGAAAACTTTAAGGTTTTAACACTATTATATTCCTTCCATGTTTTTAAACAATGTCACTAACTCTAAGAAGTTTGTTCTTGTTTTATTTTTGTGGCAGGATCCAATCCAAAGGGGCATGTTATAAAAGAGGATGTTACATTGTTAGATGGGAATTAGATGAAGGCATGGTGAATATTGGGCATGTATATCGATTTAAGTATTGTATATATTATTGTAACAACTTATTGTATTTGTATTTGTATTTGTAACTCATAGTCGATAATATTTGTATTTTGCTTTTTCTCAATTCAATTTATTCATAATTGTTCATAGCTTATAGCTTAAAGTATAGCCTTTTATGTGCTGGATTGGCTGGTATGGATTTGTGTATATATGATCATTCAATTTATTCATAATTGTTCATAGCTTGTAGCTTAAAGTATAACCTTTTATGTGTTGGATTCGCTGGTATGGATTTGTGTATATATGATCAGGAAGAACAGAACAGGGAAAAAATTCAGAAAAATTTAGACCGACAAAACAAAAACGGAACTTTTAAGACCGGATGTATTCGGATGTACTTATATGCGCAGTCTTAAAGGTCAGGTGAACATATTTGGTATTAGTGCGATATTAAAAGTTGGTCTTTCAAGATCGATGAGTTAATACATCCGGTTTAAAAAGTTAATCTTTAAGACCGGACTTATTAATCATCTAGTTTTGAAAGTGAATCTTTTAAGACCGCGTTTAATTAATCGTCTGGTCTAAAAAGCTGTTATTTTTTAGAGCGCAATTATTTTTGTCCGAACTTAAAAATTCGACCTTTTAAGAGCGGCTAAATTTTTGTCTGGTATTAAAAATTGAGTTTTAGGACTGACAAAAAAATATTTCAGTTATATCAGTATCACTTTTAAGACCTGATGTTTTTAAATATCCGGTCTTAAAAGAGTTTATTTAAGACCGGTTTAAGTCTAGTCTTAAGGATATACTTTTAATACCGGCTGGAACAAGACCGGTCGCAAGTCCGTTCTTATGATCCTCTTTTGTCCGGTCTTAAAAGCATTTTTTGTACCCATGTTTGTATTAGATCCTATGTTTTGATGATAATAAAGCTTAGAAAGGCTTTGGATAAGATTCAAATGATGAACAAAGTATTTTGAACAAGAAAAGATTTTTGTTTTGGAAAATCTGTTGGATCACTAGTGAAACGTTCTACATTTTACTTAATAAAATAATCGTATTTAGCTAAGTCATTAACTTAATAGTGCTTCAAAATTTACGAAAAATTTAAAATTTTATTAGATTATGCATAATGATCCCTAACGTGGCAATATACAATTATCTAACATAAACCAGAAGAGAAAGAAGCACTACTTTTAACAGAGTAGTCTAACCTTCGGAGGCCTTTCCTGATGGACTCAGACGTGAGCTATCACTTGGAAAAAAATTTGGTAACCATCAGGTGCCAAGTGGAACAATTTACGTAGCCAAATCTTAAAAATATATCTGACCAATATTGATATCAAAAAATCTTATGTCATAAATGAAATATCATAAAATAGGTGTTTCAATTTCTCAATTAACACAATTCATCAACATCCTCTTCATAAAATATCACAATATTATAATGTATCATAATTGAGTGTCACAAATCTTGTTGAATTCAATACCCAAAATACCTCCATTCAATCCAACCGAACCGCCTTATTTCTTCCGACTAGATCTATGGGCTAAGTCACACCCATGTTACTGGTTACTCAAAAGCTCACTGGTCAAGTGATGGAGATCGACCAAAATCCTCAGAGCACTTGTCCCAAACCATGGGTCTTTTCCCCATTTACCCTAGTGAGGTGTCGTAAGCACATCACTCTGGTGGGCAAGTCCCTCATTAAACAGATGGAACAATCAAAGCCAACCATTGTGCACCAATGGAAGCCTCACCACGTGGTGGAAATAACTTTTCCATTCTCTCCCAATTCTTCCCATCCCAAAATTATTATAATTGCTCAATAGGGGATTTTCCATAATATTCACAATAGCTATGTCATAATATCTCAGTTCCCAATTCATATAAGTGCATGTATTTCAACACATAAAATTCCACATGGCAAACTTTATTTAAAACATTTATAATTAGTTCAGAAAATACTCATAGGCAACATATCAATAATATAATAAGTGGAAAGTGGTTACCTCTCGCCAAAGCTAATTACTATGACTCTGCTCCTAATCCATACGTCAAAAATTCAATCTATCACAATGAATTTAATATCTGTTAATAATTCATTTCCAATAATAATAATATTATTTGTTATTATTATAATTATTCTAAATTTCCTAATAGCAACACTAATTTCCATTTATTTATTCCATTAATATTATTATTTTATCTGTCCATAATTAGTATAAACTCTTGTTAATAATTCTCATATATGTCCTTTACTTTTTATTAATTAATAATAATCCTCATTTATTATTAATTATTAATTCTCATATATTCCCTTTTTTAATGATAATAATAATAATTTATTGTTATCATCATTATTATACAATTAAATTAAACTCCTAAAGGCTATTCACACACTTTAATTTAGGAGTTTATAAACACCGAAATGAACATGTAAAATATGCTTAATGCATTATATTTTAATGTTTCTCATGGTCTTCTTTTAAAATCTTAATGAACACTAATAAAATTTTAATTTATGTTTCACAATGAATTTTGAGTTAGGCATATTTATAAAAATACATTATAAAATTAATTCCTTAACAACAAAAATCACAAGATCTCAAATATATTATTTATTTCTCTTTGATAAATAATAATATCATTATTATTTATCCAATTTATTATTTATTAATATTATTTAATATTTTCCTTTATTCTTTAATCCCTTTTCTAAATATCATCTTTTTATTTTTCTTCTTTATTTGGTCAATGATATAATAAGTGAAATAATATTAGAATTAGTTAGTTAGTTAGTTTAGATCCTATTATTTAGGAACAGCTTAAATCAATTCCTATCTCTTTGATTTTTCCTGATTATTATTATTATCACTATTATTATTATTATTATAATTATTCTAGAACTAACTTAAACTCCATAATACTATCCCAATAATAAACACAATACTAACGCTTTAAATCATAACTTTTTTTAACTACTAATTCTTATACAAAATATGCATTGGTGTATCATCTATAATTGTAGAACTTAACAACTTGTGTCAAATAATTATAAACACCCATAAATTATATAAATATTTAATTAGAATTTAATAACTAGCTTAGTTTTCCTTAGTAACTTATGCTTTAATATATATGCTTTTAAACACCCACATCTCTCTCTCTTGCCACTCACCAAAACAAACTCGGAAAAAAAAAAAAAAAAAACCGATGACATAGGACACCGATCTCATGAGGCATTTTGTTGCTTTTATATATGTATTTTATTCAACATGGCTTTATCTTACATGCATGCATTTGTCCAGGAAACACTCACACAAAGCACCCTACCACGCATGCACTCATAATCCTACTTATATACATTCAGGAATCAGTTTTTTTTATCTTCTTCTACCCCATACCATGCATACATGGCAACAAAAATGCCTAGCATTTTTCTTCTTTTTCAGCAGACATATAATATATATATATTTATGAGGTTCCAGGGTGCAAAAGGTGCAGGCTTAAAACGTTTTACATATACGACGCCCCCCCCCCCCCCCCCCCCCTACGCCATGATTTAGAGATTCAGACCGACACCTCACCGAAGGATTTGAAGGCAGCAAAATCATAATGAAGACAATGACTCACACACTCAGCAAAAACAGAAACCTTGACAGCAAACCAGAGAAGAAAAACGATAATAAAAGACTTACGATAACGTTATCTTCAATTCTCCTCTGTTCCGATGGTGCTGAAACAGGGCAAGAGGATGATCTTTTCTCTCTCTCTCTACAACGTTTTCTCAGTCTCTCTCTCCTTCTCTCAAGCTCACCCTCTCCTCGTCTCACTTCTGCGTTTTCTGTTTCTGCTGAGAATGACCGATGAAGGTGTGGAGGATGGAGGTATATGGAGAAAGTTATATATATAGAAGGAAGTAGGGGCTTTGACCGAGAGGGAAAGACCAGAGAAAGAGGCGACGCTGGGCTCGAAAGAGATATGGAGGAGTATGGCGCTGTGACTATTGTTTCTGCGTGAATGCCGCTGATCTCTGTTTTTCCTTCTGTCCTTACGTCTTCCTACTGCATTTCAGTGAGATTACGTGAATGAGGGGATTATGGGCCGAAGGAAATAGAGTATATTTGTTTCCTTGCTGCGCACTCACGAGGAGAAAGTGAAAATAATGGATCCAATGATTGCTGATACATGCTGGGCCAGAGGAATGAATGAGAGCGGCCGAAATGTTTAAATGGGTTTTATTTAATTGATGTTGGGCTTCTAGTTGGGCCGAAATAAATGGCTTAAGAAAAGAATATGATTTAGGCCGTGGGTTTTAGTCTGCTGGGCCAATAATGAGGATACTGCTTTGGATGTTTAATGAATGAAGAGAATTAAATTAGGTGTTTTGTATGAGATTGTAAAAATTATCCCACTTAATTCTCCTTAAGGCTTTTATTTGCAATTAGGCCCATTATTTACATGATTAGAAAATCATTGAACTCCTTAATTCCATATAAGGGTTTCCCTTTCTTCCTAATTAATTCCTCTAAGCCATGTAAATACAAATTTCACCATTTTAGGCCTACATTATTCCTCAACTTAATTTATTATTTTTTACAAAATAAATTGAGGGAAAAATAAGTCTAAGTTTACAATAATTAATCTCATAATTAATTTTCCCCCATTGTATTCAGATTTAAATTCCCAGAATTTTAGGATGTTACAACTAGAGTAAACATTTAGGTGACAAGAATTCATCATCACTGCAAGTTATTGGAAGTTGAAAAGCATATCACTTAAGTGACCACTTGAGTGATATGATAGATTCTAGATAAATCATCATGGTGATTTTTTTGATGTAATAGCTTGACAAAAGAAGATCACTTGAGTAACCACTTGAAATATGTATAAAAATCCATCACCAATAAAATCACCATAGTGATTCATCCACTGATCAGTCAGTGCAAAATTTTCAAAGGGGAAATCACTTAAGTGATGTTCCAAATCCACTTGAGTGATGGGTTAAAATTCATCACTAGCATACCACTCAAGTGTTTGTTCTAATGATTCTTCCCTAAAGTACTTAAACAGAAAAGTCATTTAAGTAGTGACTAGAGATCACTTGAGTATCACTCGAGTGATGAGACAAAGAGCATTATTAGCACAAGACTGTAATGATCCTGGGACTATTTTGAAATTTAAAAAAAAATTCTATTTATAAAATTACTCGAGTGATGTGTTAAAACATCACTAGTGAAAACTCCATTGATATGATCAAGTGATATGCTTTTCTAAAAAATCAAAAGAAACAAGATCATTTAAGTGAACACTCAAGTGACCCTGTAATTCGTCATCACTAGTTGATCACTCAAGTGATACACCCACTGATATGAAAAGACCACTCAAGTGATCCCATTTTGTGACTCACTAGAATATCACTCCAGTGACCCATCTAACACTCTGCAAGTTTTCAACCTTTTAAGAGAAGATTACTCAATAATCACTTGAGTAAGGCTTTCCCAAAAAATAGAGCAAAGCTTCGAAACTTTTTAAATCACTTGAATGATTATGAAATTTGTTCTTTTTGCTTCTAATCATTCTACTTGTTTACTATACTAGTACTTAAATGTTTTTAGGCGATCAAACAAGGTTTATTTCACAAACTAGAAAACATACCTTTTCTGCCAAAGCATTAAATGCAAAGACATTCAAACGTTAGTCATTCACTCTACTGCAATGGCTAATTCCTTAGACACAATGAATGTTCAAAGACTTCAATGGATATAGATCAAAGACTAAGGAAACTCCAACATATACATTTAACAAGGCAATGATCATTAATTCACTCTACCTATAAATACCCATAGCATTGAAGACGAATATACCAAACTTCAATGAAATACTACGAAAAACTTCTGTTACATTCATTTCAAAGTCTTAAAGCTCTTAAGTTCAAATCTATGCTTTAGTGATCATATCTTTGCTCTTGTGAGAGACATTTATTGATTCATTTATTATTTGATAGACTCAAGATTGTGAGATATTAAGTGGGTATTAAATTGAAAAGTGTAATGGGGAGAGATTGTTCTTGAAAGAGAACTAGCTTGTACATAGGCACCAAGAGCCCAACGAATCTTGGAGAATAGTGAAAATCTCATAAGGGTTTTGAAGACTAGACGTAGGTCAAGTGGTTTAGACCAAACTAGTATAAGTCTTGTGTGGTGACATCTCTTCAACCCTATCATATTTTCCTTACAGCTTGCATTAAAGTTTAAGATTTTAATTATTACCTAATTCGCCCCCTCTTGGTTAGAGTCTTATTCTAACATTTGGTATCAAAATTAAGTCTTCTTGTTTAAGGTTGAAGTATTTGATGATGAGCATAAGTGACGGAATACTTCCTGGTGGAGCTTCAATCACCAAACCACTAGGATTTTTTGGAAAACACTTCTCCTTTTAGAAGGACAAAATCAATGTATTCATTGCTGCAAACGAATACGGTCTGTGGCAAGTTATCCAAGATGGAGATTATGTTCTGATTAAGAAAGTAGAAGAAAGAATTATTCCAAAGACACCTATAGAATTTGATGACAATGACAAGAAGCTAGTGACCCCTAGCAGTAAAGACATTCTAATGATTCAAAGCACCTTGAGTAAGAAGGAATATTTCAGAATATGCACTCTTCCCTCTGCCATAGATATGTAGGAAGCCTTAGAGATTGCTTATGAAGGAACTTCTAGAATAAAAGAAAATAGAGTCAACACTCTTGTCACTGTGTATGATCTATTTCTTATGAAGTCTAGATGAAGTATACTTGAGTTTGAATTCATATATACACATTTAATCGATATATTCGTTGCATTCGAAAAGACCTATACTCAAAATTCCCAAGTGAGAAAATTTCTCAACATTCTTACTAAGGAGTAGGAAGCCAAATTCACGACAGTAGAAGAAGCCAAAGGAGAACTAAATAGATATGTTGCTGCCTTATTTGGAAGTCTTTTCAAATATGAAGGAAAGCTAAAATTAAAGAGAGAGCTGGAGAAGATAAACGACAAGAAAAAGAAAGGAGTACCTCTTAATGGGTCAAATAAAAGGAGTTAAAGGAAATAAAGGAGGAAGAAGAACCAGAAGATGATGACCTTAGTATGATCGTAAGAAGATTCAAAAAGTTCTACAAAAAAGATCAATGGTTTAAGAAATTTTACAAAGGAGGTATTAGTAGCAGAGAAGGAAAAGACTATATCATATGCTTCGAATGTGAAAAACCTAGTCCCATCAAGTCTGAATGTCCTATTTATCTAAAGAATAAAGAAAAGAAGAAGAACAAGTACAAAAAAAAAAAAAAGCATATGTCTAAGCCATCTAGGGAGACAACTCATCTAATAAAGAAAACAAATATGAGAAGATCACTGACATATGTTTAATATCTCATAAAGAATATGATGGCAAAGAGTTAAATGATTCTAAATCTACCTATGATGAATTACTTTCTGAGTATAATTTAGTAAAATATTCAATGAATTGGTAAGTTATAAAAACAAGGTTAAGTTACTTGAGGAACAACTCAAGGAAACTTCTGCAAGTACTTATGAGATTTGCAATATTTTGGAAGAGAGAAACTTTAATCTGTTGGATATGATTAGTTCTGATGATGTCTTATATAGATGTCATTATTAAAAGCAAAAAGCTTGTAAAATATATTTATAACTTACTTTGACTAACTCCTATATTTAATGTAGATTATTCCAAATTGAATTGTGGAGAATGTTAAGGACGCAAGAAATTATCAAAGGATTTTGGGAATGATCAAGAGAAGAGAAGAAAGAAAGATTTGAATTATGGAGAATGATCAAGAGAAGAAGAAAGAAAGAAGAATTTGCTAAATGGAATGAGAATTCAAGTTTTAGATTTATTCTAGAAGTCTCCACAATCAAACATAAGTTAGAACGACTCAATTTAGAGCTAAAATCAGCAAGTTCAAACTTCCGAATGAATACAATGATTTTTACATGAATAGCGTCATGCTCGAGCATGAAAAAGGTCCTTGCTCAAGCATGAAAAATGGCTTGCTCGAGCAAAAGGAAACCTGGTACTTGATCAACAATGGTTTCTCAGTTACTCTATTCAGCTCTGTTTTAGGCGACCTCTGGTAATTCGATGATATCTCCCAAACTAGTAATCGGACTGACATGAAACCAATTTTTTATGAAACTAGACATCCAATGCATCATCTTGAAAAAATTTCAAGCCCAAAGAAGTTCATATGAGAGAGATATTAATTTCAGGAGTGGCAACAACAACTACCGTCACACAACAGAGCAAGCTTTGATGTTTTGAGTGTATCTTACAAACTACAAATCGGAATGAATTGAAATCAATGAAATATGAAACTATAATCATATACTTTTCCAAAAAAATCAAGATCACAGAAAACAAAGATCAAATGAGAGAGATATGATTTTTTGAAGTTCATAGTCTGTTTAGGACTGTGCAAAAACGTTGGTTCAAGAATAGCTTTTATTAATTTGATCATAATGCTCAACATACAATATGTTTGGAGTTGATTCTTATTGTATTGGAAAGAAGACTTGAAGAGGTTTATGGGTATGAGTAGTTTGTCAAATTTGAAGCTATATCGAAGACGTTATGCTCATGGGAAATTGACTGATGTGATGCCAATATTCTTGTTTTCTGAATGTTTCTACATTCTGGAAGTTGAGCATTGTACTGGAGATTATTATACTTGTTCTCACAAAATCAGAAGACTCAAAGCAAAGATATGCAATATAATGAGCCATGCTCGAGCAAGACATTGATATGCTCGAGCAGCAATGAATTAGAACTGTGATAAAGGAGTCATGCTTGAGCAAGCAATCATCATGCACGAGCATCAGCAAGGTCGAACAAAATAGAAGTGTATTTGTGATGTCGTGCTCGAGCAGAGAACCAAAAGTTTCATCTTTGCCTTTGTATGACGTTGTGCCTGAGCATGGCTAAAGGCATGCTCAAGCACTGGCGATATCATGCTCGAACAGAGAGACTTTCATGATCGAGCATCAGCAATAATTCAAAGTTTTAATAGCCTCGTTCGAGTGTTGCCTGAGCAAGCTCACTGGAGTGCTCGAGCATAGTTCCTTAGTTGCCCGAGCACACAAACAATCATGCTCGAGCATGATCACTCAACTGATTGTGATTTATTTTCTTCATATCATTATTCATTACTATTCTTAAATGTTTTTAATCAGTTTGCTAATGAGTTTCAGAGGATTAACAAGTGTTTAAACATTGATTAGCCGAAAAGCAAATTCATGTGTCAGAAGCTTTTAGTGCTTATACAGGTCAACACTATATCCAGTGAAGCACTTTGATGGAACGAGTTAAATGACAAAGCATTTAAATTCGTCAACAACTATTTCTCTTTGTGCGGCACAACGGACATTTAATGTCAAACGACACACAGTGAAGCACAAACACTCCAATAGACGCTAATGGGTTTCCAACGGTCAAATGCTTGCAACGGTCAAAAGATGATTACTTATAAATTGCAAAGTCTTCAAACCAGAAGAAGGGACCACAGACAATGAACAACGATTGCCGAGAGACAAACGATGAATAACTCGACGAAGCCAATGAAATGATTTTCATCAATATGTCCTAGCCAATATACTCTCTGTTTCTCAATGTTCATATAGCCTACCGTAGAGAGTGAAAAGATCAATTATGTACTTCAATGTTTATCTTATTCACTTTTGAGAGAGATAAAATTCATTGTAAACACTTTGTTTGTTTATCAGAGAGTTACTTAAGATTGGGTAATCTTGAGTGGGAAATAGATTGTAACCTTACAATGTGTATGGGGGAGTATCTCGGTGAGAGATTCGGCTTCACAAGTGCCTGGGTGAACTTATGGGATTGTAGAGGCTTTTCTCTTGTGCTCAGAGTAAACAAGAAGATAGTGGATTGAAAATCTCAAGTGGAGCTTGGGGACTAGACGTAGGTCAAGGATTGAGTCGAACCAAGATAAATCACAGTTTGCATATTCTCTTCTTTAAACTCATATATTTCCAACATATATGTTTAAATGAATGACTGTTGGTTTACAACTCGTTACTATCATATGAATTGCTTTCTGTAAGTTACGAAAAGATTTTCGAAGTTCATAAGCTTTTATCAAACACCCAATTTACCCCCCTCTTGGGTGACAGCCAGGTCTAACATAATCTTGCCAAGACACTTGAGAAATTCACCAAGGGAAGTGAAATAGTTAAGGTAATCTTGAGAGCTATAAGGTTTACAAATAATAGGTTTAGTATAGGATATGATTCAAATTTAGATAAAAAGAAAGAGAAGAAGAAAAAGGGTGGTAAAACATACCTAAATTATTTTTAGCATTTTGTGCATATATCTAACCCCTTTGCATATTGTAATTATTGTAATAAGAGGGACATAATACTTACTCTTGTTTTCATAAAAAGGAGAGAATGATAGGCACCTACAAATGGGTTCCTAAAGTGATCTACACTAACCACAAAGGACATAAGAAAGTGTATGTACTTGATTATCCTTCCTTGTATGTATGTCTCAAAGCACCAAAAGCAAGAAAATAGTATATTGATAGTGGATGTTCAAGACACATGACTAGAGATAGAAACAAATTTTCCATAACAAGACAAAAGGATTGAGGCAAAGTGAGCTTTGGAGGAAACCAATTTGATAAAATTACTGGAATTAGTGAAATTGGCAAGATGGAGTGCAAGTGAATGATGTCTACTATGTAGAGGGTTTTGCCACAACTTCTTTAGTGTCAGCCAAAGCACAAACAAAGATAATAGGATAATCTTTGATATAGACGAATACCTCATTGTAAGCAAAAAGGATCTTTAGCTCAACATGGAAGACCTCAAAGTCAAGATAAGAGCTTCAACAGATGGTAACTATTATACTCGTGATATGAATAGTAACAATGCTAAAAATTATGTTAGATATGATTAGTTTTGATTATGTTAAATATATATGCCAATATTAAGAGCAAAAATTTTGTATGGTATATTTATTTCCTATGTTGATTAATTCCTATTTATAAGATATGAAGTTCAATTATAGACAATGATCAAAAAGAATATCAACAAAGAAGTTATTGAATTGGATTGATCAAGAGGAAGAAGAAGAAAGAAATTGTTTAGGCCTTAAATTTTAGAAATGACAATTTGGTACCAAAAATTTCATAAATGACAGTTTGATACCTTCAACTTTCAAAATGGCAATTTAGTCCATACTTAAAGTGCAGATTTTTAGCACTTGAGTGTTACACTCAAGTGTGACACTATGCACTCAAGCATGAACATTGCACACTCAAGTGTTATACTATGCACTTGAGTATAATCATGTTTCCAGCTCTTCTGTTCACTCTTGTTTCAAGTTCAACTTGTACAAGTTTCAATAATTCGATCATATCCCTCAAACTACAAATCCAATTGAGATGAAACTTATTGCAAATGAACCTATACTCCTAATGCACTACATAGACACCAAAATCAACCTCAAAGGAGTACATATGAAAGAGATATGATATGTTGAAATTGCTACCGTCTTACAAAGATGTTGCAAAACACTACTCCAAAACAATAGTTATTAATTAGACCAAATTGCTTAGCATACAATGAATTTGAAGCTATTTATGTTTTCATTGGAAATAAAACTTAAAGAGCTTTTTGGGGATAGGTCATTTTACAAATTTGGAACTATATTGAAGACATTATACTCATTGGAAGTCGGCCTTTGTGCTACCAAAGTACTTACGCTCTCAAAGTTGACCTTTGTACAAGATCATACGAGTGCTGATAATCACTCATACATTTTTCAAGTCACTCCAAGTCACTTGTATGGAAGGTACTAAGATGCACACTCGAGTGAGCCCTCTACTACTTGAGTGATAGGTTCATCACTCGAGTGTAAAAGTGAACAATTGAGTACTAGAGATCACTTAGCTTGCTAAGAATGCTAGCTTATTTTCTGAGTTACACTTGAGTAAAGTTTAGCGATACTTTAGTGCTACACTTAAGTGGGCTACTCAAACACTCAAGTGTGAATGTTCAATAATAGAGGTTCTATCCGACACTCGCTCTTATTATGGAAGAATGAAGGTTGACATTTGAATATACACTCTAACACTCGAGTACAAGGTAAACACTTACAAAGTCAGTGCATGACACTCACTGATGATTCAAGAGTGAACCTCTTTTTTAGGAGTGCACTTAAAGTATCACTTTGGGGCAACAATGGATTTTTTCACATCTAAGCCCAAGCTCTTTCACCTTTTTCTTTGCTTGGTAAAAAGTTTTCAGCAAATTATTGTCTTTCGGAGCAACTTTACTCACGATCTACATCATTTTGTTGTAATTCCTCTCACTCATATAGTGATTAGTCTTCAAGCATAGTGTTGCTATGGTGGCCGACAGCGATGAGTGTTCACTACTTTCAACGTGTTTGCAACCTTCCCATAACGGTCGTTGCGCATCTTGAAGCATTTTATAGAACCTATCGGCTTTCGGATGAGGATCCTCTCCCATGTAACATGGTTGATTATGCATACTAGTCTTCTCTTGCATGTATGATGGTTCAACATGAGTAAAGGGATCAAAATATTGGCGAATCGAAGGTCCCGCGGCATCCATCACCAATTGTTCGTATTGATTAAGGTTGTCTCGATGACTACGCTTCCGTAATATCCACTCGGTGCCTGTCGGGCTTCTCCATGATATTCCTAGCATTCATAATCATTCATGAATCCCTTTCAACACAAATAGATTTTGACCGTACTCTGATCTTGAAATTTTAAACACTAGCATTTGGCACAGGGACAACTGATGTATCTACTTGAATTTGGTGAGTGCACCAAAGCAAATTGAATGAACTCTTTCAAACCGTCCAAGAATGCTCGAGTTAGTTCTCTTTTCTCAGTTAGATGATTGTTCATCCAACTCCTATCACGATGGTCATCCTGTAATACCCTAAAAATCCTATTTAGCATAACCACTACATTTTGATAGGAGATACCTATTTTAAATAGGTGAATATGAGGTCTCGGATTTTAGTATTGTCTTTATTTGTATTCCTAGGCAATTTTCCCTAGAATTAGAAAACCTAAAGACGAAATTTTCTGAAATTATATTGATCATAAAATATCCCAGGATTATCATAATTTAATATAATCGTAATTATACCATTTTAACAATTAAAAATCATCATAGGATAATAAAATCAATTAGAGAAAATTAGTAACAATTATTAGGCAATTGGAATTGCAAAAAAATGAGATACTTTGTTAATTTTTGCAATTAGTTCGGAATCAAGTTATTAAGGTCATAATTAAGGAAAAATCAATTAAATTAAGAATCAAATGATATTTAAAAGCTAAGATTTGCATACAAGGAGTTTTTAGAATTAAATCAAATTTTGATTTTGTATTTATTTTTTTAGGCAATTTTTCTTTCATAGAATTTAAGAGCCTAAGAATTAATTTAGCTTGGGATTATATAAAACACTATTTTAGGATTTAAAAGTTGGATTTAATAAATTACTATCAAATTATCATTATGGGGCGAAAATTCTTAATTAGTGAGGCATAAATAAGTTGCATAATCCTAAATCCTAAAGGGAGCCAATGGGAGAGTCTTTCTTGTAGAAATTGTGAAGAGTAATTAGAATACAAAATTAATAATTAGAATAGGGGGGCGGTTTTCATAAGAAGAAGAAAGAGAAAGAAAGCACACATAAGTCAATGAATGAAGTGTGTATAAGAAGATTTAAAACAACTTGGAGACCAAGTTAATATTTGATTAGATGCAATTAGATGAAAAACCCTAAGGATTAAATCATAACTCGAAATCTTAAAACTAGGTATTAAAGACAAGTACATATTTGGGATCAGTAAAATATGAGCTTCAACTTGGTTATTCCCAAAGTTATTTTTGGTTACTTTTAAGAGTCATACCTAAGTGTTTCGGGAATTAAAAATCACCATAAATTTAATCATAAAATTAGGATTCCAAAAGTGAAATTGGATTTTTAATTTAAACACCAACTTACACCTAACTAAATTAGCATTTGGGATTAATTAGACAACTTAATGAAGAAGTAGGAATTCTTGGGGACAAAGCAAAGCAATTTCTAGAAGAGGGAGAGGGGAGAGGACGGTGGAGAGGAGGTGGAGGGCCAAGATCATTCCCTCCTCACCAAGAAAAATCTAATGGTTAAATGCAAGAGGGAGGAATTTCAAAAATGCCATTACATTTGGCTATAAATATGAGTCTTGGCAACACATTCTCCTCACCAATTCACTTAGCTTGGCCGAAAATTTAGAGAGAAAGAGAGAGTGTGGAAGAGCTGCAGAAAATAGGAGGTAAGTGGTCTTCAAGAGGTAAGAGAGTTCTTAGTTTTTAAGTTTAAGTTCTTAGTTTATGAAGTGGAAATGCTAGAAATGTTATTTTGATCATCAAACTTCCAATTCCAGTTTTAATCTCATGTTTTTAAGCTTCCCACTGTATTTATTTTGAAAATTTGATGAAGAAGAAGTTATAGCAAAATTTTTGGAAGAGTATGATCAAAATGGCGAAGTTCTGGCAAAATTTCGGTAATCAGGAATTTCTGGAGTCAGTAGTAAAAGTGTTGATTTTTTATGATGAAGATGATATTCGAAAATTCTGGGAAAAATCATGATGAAAGTAGACATATAGGGATTTCTAAATCTATTAAGAGTGTGTCATGCTCTGTGCAAAAAGATAAAAATCTCAGAAGTTAGGCTATGTTTTCTGTGTGAAAGTCTGGGCAGCAGTTTGAAATTTTGAAACTGGGAATTATCCAGGAGTTCTGGGTAAGTTACAGTATTTTTCCTTGAAAGTAGACATCTCAAGGATTCCGAGAAATTTCACGGATCCTCATTTCGATTTTTGTAGAATTAGTTATGATTTTTCGAAGTTAGGCGAAATTCTGCCCAGAAATTCTGCACCAGCGTTTTTCCGAAAATTGTGAGGAAATAATTGAAAATAAGTCCACTAAGGGTAAAACTGTCATTTGTGGCCAAGGTGTCTCATAAAATATTGTTTACGAATTAATTGAGACAATATTACCCTTATAGGATATCAGAGATCGTTTTTCTAATCAACATAACGTACCGAAACTCAGGTACGGACACGTATTGTAACATTAACGCTTATGCTTATGGTATGGTTATATGTGAAAGTTGTTTTCACTTGTTGATACTCTATTTTGAAAGTTGCTTATGATATATTGAATTGAATATGGGTTATAGTCTTGATAACTCCGTTGAGTTTTCCTAGTGCTGAGGACACGATAGGCCATCGTGGCACTGGTTATGTGCAAACTACGGGTAACATATATATTGCAGTGGTTGTATTATGTTATTTGCTGATATGATTTTGAAAGTGATAGTAGTGAATTTATTATTATAATATCTGTCATACTGTTTACATAAACATGAGGTTAACCGTTACCTGAGGTTCAATGGGAATTGAACCTCAGCCCCTGTTATAGCTTCAGGATCCCAGAGAGTCAAGATCAAGGATAGGGGTAAGAAGCAGGCGTGAGACCCTGCAGAGACGTTGTCTTTTTGAAATATAAATTGTGGTATATTGAACCCATGGATGATTGTATAGTTAAATGTTCAGTTAGATACATTACATACAATGTTATTCAGTTACTCTTTGTTTTAAATATTTTCAACTCTCAGCTCTATATGGAAATGTTTATGAAAATGGGATGTTACACGTCCATACCTCTCCAACCTAACCACTACACAAATATACATAGTAGGGAGATACCCCGGTGCATAAAACAACATGGCTCAAATATAAGTAGCCAATGCAACTGGCCACTTATGCCAACCAATTGGCACTTAATCATGAAAACGAGAAACAAATACAATGATTTAACTAAGAACAGATTCCATCAAACAACCAGAAAATGAGGATAGTTTATTAACAAATGGAGACAAATTCATGAGATTATTTAAGACAATTTTATGAGTTAGGGTCATATTAAAGGCCAATGCAATTTTATCTTTTCTATTTATAATTATATTTTAATGTAAACCGTAATTATAATTTGTTTTTTCAAATTATCCGTATTTATTGTATAACTTGTTAAAAATAGTTCAAATCAAAAAATTTAATGAGATTTTTTTTTATTTGAACTATTATATTTTAGAGTCATTTTAATCAAAGACTAACTCAGCTAGCTGATTTTAAATATAATACTTAATTGATTTTTTTTTAATTACACACATATTATTAAGTAACTTATCTAACTTCCTTACCCTTACAAAAAAATATTAATCAAAACTTTATTCAAATTAATTAACAAGGTCTTATATTTAATATTAGAGATACTATATTATTATTCCATTTTACTAATTACTTTAAGATTTGTTTGTAGATTATGATGCAACAGCTTTTGTTATTGAATAATATGATAATTCAAATTCCGAATATGTCTTGTGTGAAAGTATTTATATATGTAGTGTGCTACTAATTTTTTTTGCCCGAAAAAGTATTCAATAGTTGTTCACTTATTTGCCTTTTCTATTGCTTAATTCTAATAATATTAAGAGTCAAAATGATATGAAATGAAAAAAAAATGTAATCACATTGAAATGATAGTTTTTTTTTTTCCAACATGCAGTTTTGATTTCTTTTTTTTTTTTAAGCAAGAAAATAAACTTTTTTTAATGATTAAAAGGGGAATGCGAAATGTTTTCAAGATGGGGACTTGTATATTTATTGATTCATATGTTTAGATATAAAAGATAGAAAATGGCCCCAAAAAGATTGACTCTACATGTGCGGCTGTGTTTGAATTATATCTTATCATAAAAAATTCACAATAATTAATTCTTCTTTTTTCTATCTTTTTATTTAAATGCATAAAACATAACTACTTGTGTGACCCTAAGAAATTGTTGTTTTAAGTTTAAAAATATTACTGATTTTTAAATTGCGATTTGGAAAAATATATCATTTTTAAAACATGAATTATTATTTAATACTTTCAAATTAATATCGTCATAATCTGTATCAATAAAGTTTACATTTTATGATTTTTTGTTTATCTCCATATTTCTATAAATATTCTCTCTCTTTTAATAATTATTTTTGAAAGCTCCCCAATGTAGCTTCTCAAAATAATAATAATAAAAAATCTCTTTGATATTTGTTAAATTTCAATTTCAATTACAGGAATACTTTCTCTCTTATTCCTCAATGATAATAATTCCTCTTGAATCAGGTGTACAGGTACAATTATAGGAATGGAAAATAACAACTATTAGCATGAAAATAGGTAACAGCCTATTAATCAGCTAATTATTGGAAAAGCCTAAGAAATTTGGAAACTAACAATAATTCAAAAATCAAAATAACAAACAATTTCAAATTTCAAAATAACAATAATTGGCACATAAATTTTTTGATTTAACCTTTTGGCCAACATAAATAAATATGAAAATTCATTGATTTAGCCTAATCGATCTATGAAGAGTACTCTAAAACAAGTATATTTTTTTTCCAAAAAAAAAATTAAAAAGCATTGGTTAAATTTTAATAATTTAGATTACAGAAACTATATTTAAACCGTATAAATCTCACCATAGCGATAAGCATCAAAACTGATTCTCTCCCATATGGTGCATTATTTTCGTTTCCCAAGTGTGGAGCATCCGTGGACTGCATCTTGCGTCGATCAAATTAGAACCAAAAACTGAACAGAACCAAACTCAATTCGGTTTTTGGTTTGGTTAAGTAGGTTTTCATTTGATTTATTTTATATATTTTCTCCTAAATCTAACATTGAAGATAAAAAGTAATCTTTTTATAAAATTAAATCACACTCACAGACACGCATATATATTTCATTTTGTAAGATAATATAGTAGAAAAATTCGGTTATTAAGTGAATCGAACTGAAATATTTGGGTTCATTCGTTTTGAGTTAATTTGGTCAATCATTTTCTATTTGGTGTTTAAAATTAACCCTATTTAATATTTCAGTTAATTTGAAAACCGTATGGTCACCCTGATCTGTATCTTAGACTTAATCTCCTCCTAGCAAAAATAAAAAATAAAAGAAAAGAAAGAAGCATCTGCAATTTGATTGAGGGAGCAATTTAACATCAATATAATCCATAATGCAAATAAATAAAATTGACATCATAGTTATAGTAAAAAAAAAAAAAAAAATCAAACATACCTGACTGGAGAAGGAGACCCGAGGCAGAAGGGGCGTTTTTTAGGTGGGGAGGCGCTGGAAGGAGGAAACTCGTCGGTGGGGTGAGGTGAGGAGGCGCTGGGACGAGAAAACTCACCGGTGGGGTGGGGAGAGTTGGAAAAAATCTGGCATGGGGGGTGGTTTCAACTAAGAAAAAACCTCCCTTTGAGGGGAGGCTCGCAAGTTGGCGGCAAAAATGCCACCAACTTGCGGCGGACTGGGCTCCATCTCTAGTTCCAATTGGGGCCAATGACAGATAGCCCAATCCATCGCTGGCCCAAGCTGTGAACAGCCCAGTTCGTTTGTGGGGCCAGCAACGAACAACCCAATCCGTCACTGGCCCCAGTTGGGGCCAACGACAACAGTCATTTCCGTCGCTAGCCAGCGACGGAATTTTCCCATTTCTTTTTTTTTTGGTGAAATTTTAGTATTTTTTGCAACGGAATTTTAATTCCGTTGCAAAAATACAAAATGTTTTCATTAATTCACGGGTACAAAAAAGGCTTTTAAAACCAGACGAAAAAGGCATCGTAAGACCAGATCAACGACCGGTTTCATTATAGGCGGTCTTAAAAGTTTGTTACTTTTAAGACCGGATTCACAATCGGTCTTAAAAAATACTTTTAAGACCAGACTTTTAAAATACTCAGTCTTAAAAGTCTCATTCTATCACAAAAAAAGGGACTTTTAAGGCCGGTTGCGAAAAAATGTCCGGTCTTAAAAGTCCCTTTCTATTTTTTAAAATACAAAAACCTGGAAACCAGAAAATTGTCTGGGTGAGTAGCATATTAGGGATAAATTTGAATAATCTTCTTTGATACAAATCCAACACCACCATCCCATCCTTTTGGAGGCTGCACAGATCACATCATTTCATCATTTAAGTTAGACTATCCTGATTCAATGAAGGATGAAAACTTGAGTTCTCTTTGAAATGATATAGCAAGTGAGAAACTAACCTGATTCACGACATAGTATGCTTTGAAATGATCGGGATAATTAGCAACAAGACGGTCCAATTCTTCCTGCATATATATAAATATGCAAATTACTATAAATGAGAAGTAAACAAACATTGTGTATCTTTAACAAAGACATACTTGGAACGTTACAGTGATTCCAAACCCTCCAACAAGCATCCCAAAGATAAACCCATACAGCATCCTGAATTGGCCTCAATTCATAAATTCTGGCTTGCAAATTTTCCAAGTCATAAAAGCAAAAATAAAATAGATCAAAAAAGACAAAGTAAAAATTGCAAACCTGGAGAAGCTGGAACCAAAACAAGAAACCTTCAGAGCAAAGAAGGCAAGAGCAATTTTCGTAGCGTTAGAAAATTTGTGAGTGAGGTCCTTAAGATAAGATGAGATAAGTTGAAAAGAGTGAGGTAAGATTTAAAAGGTCGAAGAGAGGTTTAGAGAGGGAAATTCAATTTTCGAAGGAGGAAAATAAAAAATTCATTTTTTAGACTTTTTAGACCGAACTTTTTAAACATCCGGTCTTAAAAGTATACTTTTTAGACCGGACTTATTAAATATCCAGTCTTAAAAGTCTTTTAGAGAAGTCTAGAGCGAAATTTAATTTTTGGACTAGGAAAATAGAAAATTCATCTTGTAGACTTTTTAGACCAGACTTTTTAAACATCCGGTTTTAAAAGTATACTTTTTAGACCGGCCTTTTTAAATACCCGATCTTAAAAGTCTATTTTTTAGAGATTTAGAGAGCGAAAATCAATTTTTGAGCCAGGAAAATAAAAAATTCATGTTTTAGACTTTTTAGATCAGACTTTTTAAACATCTAGTCTTAAAAAGTCTAAAAGAATGAAATTCAATTTTTAGAGCGGGAAAATAAAAAATTCATCTTTTAGACTTTTTAGACCTCACTTTTTAAACATCTGGTCTTAAAAGTACTTTTTAGACCGGACTTTTTAAATATCCGGTCTTAAAAGTCTAAAAGAGTGAAATTCAATTTTCGGAACGGGAAAATAATAAATTCATTTTTAGACTTTTTAGACCGGATTTTTTAAACATCCAGTCTTAAAAGTGTTCTATATATTTGTTGGAAGTTCAGATTTAATTAGTTAGCATATACAATTATATTATGCAATTATCTTAATTAAATTGTTAGAGAGATTTTCATAATTAAGTTAGCATATTATTGTTTTTTTTAATTTCGTAATTATATTCCTGATTGCAATCCCTAGATTATATTATGCAATTATCTTAATTAAGTTGTTTGAGAGATTTTAGGAATTAAGTTAGCATATTATGATTTTTTGAATTTCATAATTATATTACTGATTACAATCCCTAGATTATAGGAACTTCCTAGGTCAAAAGATTATTTACTTATTAGCATCTGTATATAATTCCAATTAAGTGAAGGATTAAAGCATCACATTCTTGTACTCATCTCTAATCGGCGTCTTCTCAAAATATTTACGAAATTGCCACCGGTCATACTTTAAGATCAAATCTTTTCTAATCTGGTCTTACAAGTGTTATAAATATTTACAAAAACGTCACAGGTCATATTTTTAAGACCAGATCCTTTATAATCCAGTTCAAAAAGTTCTTTATATTTACAAAACTGCTACCGGTCATACTTTTAAGACCTGAGTCTCTATAATCCAATCTAAATGAGGCGATCTTAAAGCGTTTTTTTGCACTAGTGATTTGATACCAAAACTCCAAAACAATATGTTTTCATATAAATACTTATATTTGAATACAAATAATTAAAAATCAAAATTTTCAGTCAAAATTTAAAATGATAAAACTTTAAAATATAGCAGGAAGATATTGAAGTACAAGTCAAATCGAAACATTAATCAAGTTCCACTTATTCTCATCTTATATTTATGTTATTTGGAGTAGAGGTTATTAGGTATTATAAAAATTAACTGTACATATATAATAAAAAAAAAAACCTATGTTCAAAGTATTTCAAGTAACAAAAAATGATTAAACCTTTGATGTATTTTTCTTCAAGTATATTTGGTGGTGCTAAAAGTAAATTCCTAGAAGCAAGCATGTCTCGCTAATATTTCAAGCTTGCCGTAAAGATGCCAATGCCTTTTATGACCTAGTGGTGTGAGATTGGTGACAAGTTTTTCAAGTTAGTTCTTTCCGGCTATTTCAATCATCTAACTTACTAAGGACCAAACTAGATTTGAAATACATCTAGTTATTCAAAATCAATAACAAAAATGTCCTATTCTAAAATACAAGTATCTATAAAATAAAAATAAATCAGGTTAAAGTAAACATTTAGTTTTCTAAGTTTATATCAAGTTACATTTTAATTCTTTAAATTTATACATGAAAGGTTAATATGCAAAAATATACATGAGATTTTCATAAAAATATGTCCAATACCAAATGTTTTTTGAGAGGTAAAAGTAACAATAAACTTTCAAAAAAAAAAAAGTGCAACAATATACATTGACCATTTGTTTGAAATTTTTCAGGGTTTGGGTGTAAAAATACACCTGATATTTTCTTAAATGTGTCAAACTCAAACATTTTTTTAAAAGCAAAAGTAAATATGTACTTCCAAAATATGTATAAAAATACATATTGACCATCCGTTGACTTTTTGCTTGAATCTTCTACTAAAAATTGTGATATAGAGGATGATGTGGTTGATTAAGAAACTACTAAAAGATAAATACTTACATATTTAAGGAGTATCATGTCATCTAAACTCTGTTTAATGAAAATATAATAACTCATATCATTTAATCCTAGTTAACTGACGACTCATATGAAAAAATTCAAAAATGTTAAATTGTCCTTAAGAAAAAAAAAACATCTTAATTTCTTAAAAAAAATTAAAACAAAATGATCAGCCAATATTTTTCTTTAAAACAAGATAAATTTTAGTTTTTTTTCATATGAGTCATTAGCAAACTAGGATTAAAATTATCTAAGTTATTATGCTTTCATTGGCCAAATATTCAAATCACATGGTACTCTAGGAGTTTGTAAGTATTTCTCTCCAAATAGTTTATTAATCATCCACATCATCTTCTAAATCACCATTTTTTAGTAAAACCAATTTAAACAAATAGTCAACTAACGATTAATGTATATTTTTACACCTATTTTAGAAATTTATAGTTACTTTTGCCCATAAAAATAGATTTGTGTTAGTGCATTTTTAGAAAAATTTCAAGTGTATTTTTGCACCCTTTTTTTAAAAGTGTATAGTTATTTTACCACTCAAAAAAATATTTGGTGTTGAACACATTTTGAGAAAACCATATATGTATTCTTACACCTTAACTCTTTATAAAAATATCCTTTTAGTCCCTCAAACTTAGCATTGTTAATCTCCTTTACCAAAAAAATGCTGACTCATTATAACTCTTCAATTACATGCTTACAAAGCATGCTTAATTTTTGAAGTATAAAATATGGTCAAAAAATTTAAAATGTAAAAAGTTATATTTAAAATTTAAGCATGCAGAAAAAGATTATATTTAAAAAAATTAAAATTTAAGCATTTTTTTCTAACATTTGATACCAAAGTTATATTTTAAATTTCTTAGGTGAACATATTCTATTAATTGATACTAACCGTACATGTTAAGATTAACAGACTTATAATATATTTTATAAACATAAAAGATTAGACTAAAATTTAATGTAAGCTTAAAGGACCAAACGTATATTAATAAATTAATTAGCTATGCATGTGCATAGATATATAGCTAATGCTTATTTGTATTTACATGCGTAATAATCAGGAAAATAGCTAAATGCTAACATATGGGGCTAGGTTTTTAATGAACATAACTAATGTTGTTAAAAACTAGTTTTTATGTACACACAGAAGGGGTGGTAGAAACGTAAATCGTAAAAACGACACGTACAGTTTCTACATTTTACTTCTCAAGGTCAAAGCTCAAAATGTATGAAAAAAAATCATAAATCAATAAATAACTACTCAAAATTCAATGGAAAAAAAATCATAAATAACTACTCAATGAAAAATTTCATATCTAAAAGATATAATATAAGTCATAAAAACATATAAAGCTTATGTCCAAAAATATTAAAATAATAAAGTTTAACGACTTCTAAATTATAACAAATCATTCAAATCAAATACATTATCTTGAATATCATCAATGTTCTCTTCTCTTTTCTTACAAGTTCATTTGCAAAGTTAAGAATATTAAAATCATCACTATTCACACAAAATATCCTCATTATAGGCATCAACATCTAAGTCATCTACCCTATCTTCTTCATTTTCTACAATCTAATCATTTACGATTTAGTTATGGACTTGGCACTTGGCTCGAGTGGAGGACGGCGATGATTTGGGTTTTAGGGTTCAGTTTTTGAATGGAGGCAGGGTCACAAGGACTAAAGTACGAAATCACAATTTTATTTCGAATGGAGCTGAGTTCGCTCGAGCTCAATGCCTCAGTTTTCTTTTCCTTTTTTTTTTTGGTTTTAAGTAAAAACGGTAATGGCTGTAAAAACGTAAGTTTCTACCAGTTTTTACCACAGACAGCATTTATCTGCGTTTTAGCATTGAACACCTTGGTAAAAATGTAAAAATTTAAGTTTTTACGTTTTTACACTAGTTTTTGACAACACTGAATATAACTGTTAGGGATGCAAATAAAGTTAAATGATTTTTTGTAGTTGAGGGTGGTGGGGTTGAACAAACCAAAAACCATGATTAAAGCATCTTACATCCCACTTCTTGGAACCCTTTGGTTCAGCTCCATTATTGAATCCAGGGGGTAAAGAAAGGAAAGAAAGAAAACTATGCGAAGGATCAACCCTCGTGGTTGCAAGAAGGCCAAAACAGGCTTATTCTCTTTCATTGATTGCATGCTTTAAAACTTGTTAGGATATTGATTTTAGAAAATAGATTTGGAGATTTACGAGGTAGAAATAACTTTTGGAAAAAAATTATAGTGTTTGAATATTATTATCAGAATAGTTTTTTTAGAGTAAAATTTACTAAAAAGAACATTAGCTTTTAGTAAAATTGTATATAAAGGATAAAGTTGTGTTTTAAATATTATAAACATTAAATTTGATAATAAATACCAAAAATTACATAAACTTGTTAGAAAAAAATATTTTTATCATTAGTAAATCATGTAACATGATAAAAATTAGATTTAACATTTATATTAATAAATTGAATAGAAAAAAATAATTTAAACATATAAAAATTAATTAATTAATTAATTAATCAATTTTTGACATGCACTTGATTAATCAAAATCAAAACACGAAGTGGTGATTGAAAAATTAGCTTTTAAAACAATGAACAAGATATAATGGAGGGCCTTTTGGGGATTTCCTTTTGTCAATGGGGCCCACATCTGCAAAGTGAGGTCAAAAATTGAAAAGAAAAGTTAGATTTTGGAAAACCTAAGTTTTAGATTCAGAATAACTTTTTTTTAAAAAAAAAAAAAAAAGATAAGTGTTTGTTAAACTTTTTATAACCTAGGTTTTGATTCCAAAACCCAAGTTTTGAAAACTGTCAAACACCCTCTTAGTCTACTACAAAGACTCAACAAAAGAAATTATTATTTGGGTATAATTTGTGTTGCTTCTACAAGAACTAGCTGACAACAACAGATCAATCTGTAGAAAAAAAAGTATTACATTTCCAGAAAGTGTACCCCTATTTGTACAAACATGAATCAAATTGGCATTATTATTCAGCAGCCTCTATCTTCGAGGAGGATGAGTTGTTATTCCCTTTCCCTTTCTCTTTCTCTTCAACCTCTCTCACTCTCTGAAGAGTATCATTAATGGTTTTTGATACTTTATCGGAATGTTCCTCAACACCTCTCAAAATTATCTCAAGTTGTTGTTGAAGAACTGCTCTTCGCTTTCTCTCTCGTAGTAGCTCCGCAGTCAATTCCCGGATCTTTACATCTTTATCATCCTGAGAATATCAAATGGTTGCAAAATACATGCATCATAAGCATAAAATAGACATAGCAATCGCACGAAATAGAAAACTATGAGAAAAGCATTAAGAATTCAAATAAACAAAATTATACTCCCTCCAGCAATGAAGATAGGGAAATCCGATCTATATCACTCATCTCAAGGAAAATTCGTTTTATACTTAATCAACACAAAATGCTACTTCATTACATGCATACCCTTGTTCATTAGGAGTCATTGTTAGAAGAGTTCTAACTTTCAACAGTACTTAATGCATAACTATAAAAATGAGGAAAGGGGTAATATGAGGAGGGAGAGAGTTTGTTCACATTCCACATTACCCTATATTAAGTTATCAGAATCTATAAAGTGAGACCCTTCACACCCTAAAGCAAACAACAAAGTCACTAATCTTCTTATTCATCAAATGCATTGAAGCGCCAATAAGAACTGTCTCTTACCCTGTATAATTGAACTTGCAGATTGAAAACCACACTTCAAAGTTCTACATGAATGTCCTTCTGATAGGACCCGAACAGAAATAGCAGAAAATAAAACTGAAAGTGGCTTAAATTACACTAATCTTCCTCCAAGAAGAGAATTAAGTTACAATAGTATGAAAACACACCAAAACAGAAAGATAAAATGATGAAGAAAGAATGATGCTCCTTCACCCCGCACTAGCTTTCAAGAGGCCAAGGCTCTCCCCCACTACACTCACAACACAAAATAAGTCTTTCCTATTCCAGCACACGGCAACGGCTAAATAAGAGCCAAAAAGCAACTCCCACAATCCCACAACATAACCCCTATCCCTGCCTCAGCCACCCTGTAGCAGCCGTTCTCTATTTCTTTTCTCCAAAACAGAGGAATCTACAAGTCCGACATTCTGACCAACAAAAAGTGGCTTTTCTTTTGTTCATGCACCTTTCTATTTTTCCTCTTATACGCCTTGCCAACAAAGATGGCTCTATCACCTTCCATAATTAATACGTACCTCTGGTTCTAAACACAAGACCTAGTTGACTTTTTTTAGAGAAATTAAAGAAGTTAAATAAGTTATTTATTTAATAATATAATATGTTGTGTATTATTAAAATTATATATCATTTTTTAAGTCAAACAACTTACAACTTGGTTTAGAGAAAAAACGTTAAATATAAATACTTTAAAGTAATTTAATTATCCTTCTTGATCTCTCCAAAAAAGTTAACTAAGTCTTATATTTATGACCAAAGGTAGTAAGTTTCTCACCCTCACTGTCACCCAATCCAATCCAACATGAACAGGGTGCCAAGGTCAATCATTACTGCGTTCTAGTTTCATTTCCCTAAAAATCAAACAGTTTTGATATGCAGATGAAGAATCTTGCATGGCAACTATAAATTTATCCTTATCAAGATAGGGAGATAGCAGATTATTTAAGGATCTGGTAAACAGAGCTATGATTAGCATTTGTAAGGGTGCATCACAGATTTACTAGTAGAAGATAGGGCCAACAATGCGTTTCTGATTCTTCTGTAGAACTTCACAACTCACTGCTGACAACAAAGTGAAGATTTTATATCAATCAGAGCATATGAGAAAAAACCTCAGATACTTGCATGTGATTAATAAGAAAGATTTCCTCACTGAAAATTCAACGGATCCCACTTTCCTGCCTGAAGTGCTGTAAGATTAAGTAGCCATTTGAGGTCAAATAGACCAAACTCAATCTTTCAAGCTAACTACATATAATCAAAAGATTCAGGAAGAATGATACAGATCATTGACACAACCAACACTTAAAAACACACAAAATTTGTCCGAACATTGATGCAGGCCCTGTCAAGTAAATGACTCTCAAGTTTCCAAAAGTGAAAAAACACAGGATACTCTCTATGCTAGCATACTTGATTATTGGTCATATAACAGGAGTAATCACTGAGCTCAGTAAAGAGTAAATGACCAAACATTTCATTCAGTAAGCAGCACTGAATAGTTCAAGATTTAAGGGTTCAGATAGTTTAGAACCAATGCCAAAAATTAAGAAAATCAGGAAATTTTATGAGTTACTTTTAATGCATGTTACACTCAGGTACGGATCTAAAGCAGTGTGATACATGGGGTGGATCGAATGTCATCATTCATCAAAATGCAGCAGATATTACAGACAATGTACAAATTAGTTCTCTACTCTAAAAAATTGTGTTTAACTGTCAGATATAAATATTTGTTTATTTTTCTTATTCAAAAAGTAAAAAGCAAGCAAACTAAGACAAATGAAATATCCTATTATAAAAGGGTGCACATTAATTTAGAGTATTTCTAGTTAGTATGCTTGAACCTCATTCTCTTTTCGTTGGGATGGTTTCAAATGCACTGTTTCTGGAAAATGAAGCGGGTGATTGTGCTCATCAACAAAATCAACAATTCTATATTTTCCATTCATGCGTGATACCGTCATCCTTGCTTTACATCCTGTTCTTGTCTCTGGTCGAGGATGAATTGTTTTATAATCTCTTTTATCTGGCCTCCGTACGCCTTCTTTGCAACACACGTATCTGTATGAAGTAATAGCACCATCCTTCCTACTTTTGCTGAAATATTGCTTTCTAACTCCAAATCCAGTTTTGCCACCATAACTCACCCAATATTTCCATGCTTCTTCTAAATTTTCAAATTCAAGACCCAATCTTGGGGTTAAATTTGTATCCATCAAATCAAACCTACACAGGATGATTACAAGTTCATTATTTTATTTGACATTCAAACATTCATTTTTACTCTTTTTGCATTACAATTTGAATATTGTTTAAAATGTTGCAGTAATTGAGTGAACTTTTGATTCCCCTACAAAAAGATATACAGACATCCAATTATTTAAAAGCTCATTCGATATTTTAATAATTTATCTCCAGCTTGAGAAAGAAAAAAACTTATTCAGCAATTAATAAAGCCATCTAAGCACTACCATTATCCAACATAATGATAAACCATGCTCATAGATAATATAATCACAAATAAAACATCATTCAGCATTATCCAACACAAGCAACATTTTAACTAATAACACCAATCACCAAGCTAACGTTTACAATAATCTGTGCATCATCCAGAACAACAATCACCAAACATCAATATGACTAAAAGTGTGCCTGTTATCAGTCACCAATCTAAAGATTTTTTTGGCACCCATCAAGTATTATTCAAGAACGTACAAAACTTTGCCCAACACCTGCAAAACTATCAGAATGTTCATATAAACATAACCTAATATGAAAAGAAAAGTACTTTCTTTGATTGATTCTTCACTATAAATAAAAGGTAAATTTCAAAATTCCAAAAGACCATAAATCAGTTCAAACAATATATGAGGAGATAACAAAAATTACATTAGCCAACCATTGATGCTTTCTTACTTGCTCTGTTTTTCCTCTTTAAACCCTAACATCGAGCCAAACAGCCTCTGTTTGTCCACATTTCGTTTTCTTCGCCAATCGTAATCAAGGATTATTGATTCTTCCTCTTCCGTTACAGTCAAACCAGAAAAAAAAAAAAAACCTCCCTCCGTCGAGCTTTCGCGCCGAGAAAGCCTACACTTACCACCACAACCCTTTCCAGCGCCGGAGGAAGAAAGCAGCAATCTGAGCAAGCTCGGGTTTTTTAAGTTTTATGTTCACGAACGGTCACGATTTTCTCGATATTGAATGGTTAGGATATCCCAATTAAGACGACGTCGTTACTCTAGTGTTCATCGACCGTTAGATCTAACTAACGGTAAAGATATTTACCCTGCAAGCAAACTGGAGACACCGCGAAAACGAAATCATCTGGTTTCGTTTTTCTCCTTTGCCCCTCCTTTCATTTCACCGTAAAGTGTATTAAACCTCGTATTCTCTTCGACTTGTTGAGTACTTTTGAAGCTTCGCAATAAAATATCGAAAACATTGCAAAGCGAAAAGATCTTCCACTTCCATTCACAGTAAGTAATGATGTGTTGGTTCGTTGTTTTTGGTTTGGTTTTCGTTTTCATACTATACAGACGATCACAGGCGCAATCATAGTTTTGCACCTTCTGTTCTGTTTACCTTTGCGGCCTCTGAGTGGGAAGCCTCCACTTCCTTGTAACTGTGTTTTTCTTTTTCTCAAGAAAAAAAGGCTTGTATTGTAACAAGTTAATGTGAAGAGAATTGCTTGAATTTGTTTCTTTCTTGCTATCAAGGGACAGTTGATGGGGAGGATAATCTTTTACGCCAAAAATGTTTCGAGCCATGACATAGTTTTTTTGTTGACTGGTGGATACTGGAAGTTATTGAATTTATTGGGAGTTATCTAATTGATTAGTGTGTTATGAAATAATGTTTAGGAGGAAGATTCCCCAGGTTGTGATGTTTGAGAAATTTTATAGAATAATGACTCTATTTACATATTTGCTGATAAGATAGATGTTTATGAGGAGAAAGAGTGGCAGATTTTAAGGAACTTATGGTGAAAATTTTTGGCTGGGTCATGATGTGTGAAATGCATGGTCTGGTTTGGCTTTTATTGCTGCAATAGTTGAAGGCTTCAGATGCAAATGCATGAGCCTGTGGGTTCTGAACTTTTCTATCAAAACAAAACAAGAAGGGAAAATATCAGAGACTGTTATTCTGCTCTAAACAATTAGGATTAGCAACAGTTTGAGAAGTAATGGAGAAAACTAATGTAGTTCTAATTTCTAGATTATTTGGCTGCCCAGCTGGTTGTCAACCTTGCCTACCTGTGAACAAATTCACCACCTGGACAATTGGGATGCCCAGCACTTGGTGAAGCTAAGTTGATAATATTGTCCTGCTTCTACTAACTGTTGTAACTTGAGGGTAGAAAGAAAACTTAAGCATAAACCAATATTTTAGATGTATTAATTGTTATTGAAGCTATATTTGATAGAAGGCATGATTTTATAGAGTATTAGTCTATGGTTCTATATTTGTAGTGAATAAAACTATTATAAAACCTTACCTTGCTGCTTTTAGATTTAATGTGTAGATAAATTTGACTAAATTGCTTGATTGTATTCAACTCAGTAAGGCAATTCATATGCAAAATATAAGCCTAAATCATAATGGGTCATCAATATCCCGATCCCCATGATTTTCCTATCATTATAATCATCCAGAAGGGTGATATCTACAATAAATGAAAGAATGTCTTCTATTCTGACACTGTGGTTCTTGGCATAAACAGGCCTGGGCTAGTTTTCTATTACACAACCTGTGTACATGGTGTGCTTTGGACATCGTTATATGCGGTTCAAGCCTTCTAAAGTTTTTGAGACCATGTGTGCACAATAGTAACAGTATATATATCCCATAATTATTTTTTGGATATGTTTCTGTTTACTGATCCCACCGTCTTTCACTTTATATGTTTCTTTGGCATTATGAAAAAAGATGGCATTGATGTTAAAAGTGTATACATGATGTGGTTATTTTATCATTATTATAATTACCTTGTATAAATTTTTTGGCTATCTAAGTAATATATATATATATATATATATAATCTATAAGAAGCTGTACTATTCTTAAGTTATGAATAACGTGACTCAGTTACACTTCTCGGACTCTGTATTGCACCTGTTTAGTTTTCTTAATAATGTGAAACTTATTTCTTGTATTTTGTGAAATCAATCTTATGCATCAATATGTTTTGAAATTATACTTTGATTCATTTGGTAGACTGCTGATTTATCTGCTGAATAGAAGCTGAAAATTCTTGTATCATGACAGATTGAACTATTTTAGTTCAATATTTATAACTGGAATTCTTGTGGATTTTTGTTATAGTGGAGGACAAGGGAAATGATGAAGAACAAGGATCTGTAGAAGTGAGTACGAGTATGTTAGATGGAGTTGAATTTCAAGAACCATATGTTGGTATGGAATTTAATTCTGAAGAAGATGCCAGGAAATACTATATTGAATATGCTAGACGGGTGGGATTTGTAGTACGTATCATGCAACGTCGTCGTTCAGGAATAGATGGGAGGACTCTTGCCCGTCGACTTGGATGTAACAAACAAGGCTTCTCTCCAAATAGTAAGGGCACAATTGGACCAGAGAAAAAGCCAAGGCCAAGTGCACGAGAAGGTTGCAAGGCAACAATTTTAGTTAAGTTGGAAAAATCTGGAAAATGGGTTGTTACAAGATTTGTAAAGGATCACAACCATCCTCTAATTGTTACAGCTAATGGGTTCATCACACCGGTGAGCTTTTGTCCTGGTTTAAGTAATACATTCTTAATTTGAGCTTTTTTATTGATGTAAATAACCATATACTGTAGACTAGGTATTAATATGTATCATGCCATTTGTAAGTGAGATTATGTGATATCTTTTTCTTTTTGGGTAAAAGATTGGGGTCCAGGATCCCTTTATATTAATTAAATAAAAGTTATAATTTATTGAAACCACTTGTAGCTACTCTACGTGGTGTTGTTGCATCTGAAATTTTTCTAATAGAATTAAATGCAATTCTTTGGTGTATGATGGGCCTAACCAATATTGGGACAAGACCTACCAGCGAAGGGCCAAGGGGGATCTATGGCCCAATTAGGGTCCAGATTCGGGAAAGGAAGGGGGACTATTGATAGGATTAGAAGAATTTAGGATAAGAAAGGGGAAAAAAGAGACAATCTAGAGTCAGAATCTAACTCTAGCCAACACTAGAGCCAATCTAGAGTCAGAATCTAACTCTAACCAACACAATGATTCTCAAATATTATCTTCTTCATTCATAAAGATATCTGAACAGAAATACAAAATATTTATAGTCTTCCTAAGTAACTGCTAATAACTTACATACAGATAGCAAACTATAACTTCTCTTAACTGAATGGATAATAAGCAATAACTTCCTTAAACTAACAATAACCTTCCTAACTTCTAATAACTGCCTAAACTGGTGCCTTTCTTCTGGAATAAACCAGAAGAGGATGATGATGATTCCTATCAATTACCTAGGGGTAATGGGCGTGTCTGACAATCATCAGGTAGTGGGAGTGCATTTTATATAGCAGAGGAAGAGGGGGTATGGGGAGCAGAGAGGATTTTGTAAGGAGAGTGTGTTAGTCTCTCGAATTGCTGGTAGTGTGTGGCTTTTCTTTATTTCTGCATTGTTCTTGCTGTTCAGGCTTGTAGGGTGTGAACCTTGTCGAGTGTAGGAATTGTATTCTCTCATTTTCCCAATACTAAAGGGGATACAATACTGAGTTTATCCTAAATTTTATCTGTCAAATTCACTGGCTCTAACAGTGTAGCTATAATATGTAAAGCTAACTCTTTCAAGGGCTCTGTTTTGCTGTGTCTGATTGAGAGAATTTGTCATTTAGTTTGCGTGAGCATGTAAAAGCTGTGGATCAAAGCACTAGATGTTTCAATTTCTGGATATCGTATTTGTAAATGCTTGTGTTCCTATGAATGATATCCTTCCTCACCTGAGGCATGGAATGTATTACATTCGCTTGTATGATCCGCTTGTTTTCCTTTATGTTTGAAATCTTGGCAACATAATTACAGATTCACCCCATGTTGATGAATATTCATTTTTACATCAAAAATAAGTGAAACAACTTATTTGGAGTTCTCTTGTCAGAAGAACTGCTGATTTTGGTGTCCCATAAGGAGTAGATTTTTTTTTAACGGTTAAACTTGTGTGACATTACAACAATAGCTATGTCTTCTAGAAACGTAGTTTATTCCACACCAAAAGAGTTCTGTGTTCAAATTAAAAGTTCTATGTCAAATTTGTCTGAAGCTGTAAGGATGCAACATTTTATTCTGGACCTTGCAAGTTATATAAACCAAGCTTTGGTTGGCTTTGAATGAGCTAAAGAGAGAAAATGGAAGTGGGGGGAGAGGATGATAGTAAATGATTATTCAAAATTCTAATCATCTAAGTCTGACTAAGCCATAATAAGAACTGTTACATTATAATATAGATATTGTAATCTGCAAATTCTTTTTTTGACCAAAAGAGAATAGCATAAACCAAAGGAACTACTAGGATTGTGGAAGATTTATCCCATCATCATGTAGATATTGTAATTTGTAACTAATCATAGGGATGGGATATTAATATGTAATTATGAGCTATTAATACCAAGACTCCTCTCCCTTGTGTATATATGGATCCCTAGAATGACCGAAAACAACATTTGAATCATATTTCCCTGTAAGGATTATTTATAAGAAGCCCAAAAGACACCAACTTTGAAGAAAAGGGAACACAATTTCTAATGTTCTAATCAGACAGGGAATGAGATTAAAGAGGTTGTAGTTGGCTTTATGACAATATCTAGCTTTTGACATTTCTCAATCTTGCTTGGATGCTTATCATTTTAAATGTTTTATTTGCAAGTAATTAAATTAGATAGAAGGTTCAATTATTTCTGCCACATTGCTCGTGTTTTCTTTTTTGCCCCCTTTTCTTTGGATGAACAAGATTTTTTCTTCTTGCAGGGTGATAAAGACAAGAAAATTGAAGAACTAACCAAGGAATTAGAGCGCCAAGATCAGCTATGTGCAGCATATAGAGAAAAACTTATCAGTTTCATGAATAATGTGGAGGAGCAAACACAAGCACTGTCAGAAAAAACTCAAATTATTGTAGAAAATTTAAGGAAAGTTGAATCTGAAGTGCCAAAGAATCCCTTGAATAGAAAGTCTTGGGGTTTAACCTGAGTTCTAAATTAGCATGATTCCGTACATAATTCCATATCCAATCTTCATCAACTCACTTCATTTGTATAGTTTGTTGCATAATGGAATTGATGCTTAATGTGTACTTCCTTATGTTAAGGCTGGCTATTATTTTGGGCTTGCTCTCGTTCCTATAACTATTGTTCTTTTCTGTCTGAATTTTATATTTTAAATTTAAAGTCATGATATACTTTTTTAAAAAAATAGAAGCATCAGTTTCATTAAACTAGAAAGCAGAGTCAGCATTCAACATTAGTAGTCTCACTTCTTTTTCTAGTCTCTTCTCTCTCTCTCTCTCTCTCTCTCTCTCTCTCTCTCTTTTGAGAGAGAATTACTATAAAATCTTAAGAAAGGGATTTGACAACCAAAAAGTCTCAATAACAAGTCATTTTCTATACTAAAATTCATCATTGATACTCATCCGTTCCGTTGTAATCAGATTTTTTAGTGATTAAATCATTTTCTTGGGATCTTATAGTAGTTCCCCCTTCTTTTTTCCCTTGTACATGCACTTTCATCATGTTACCAAACAAGCATCTGGAAATCCTTTGTTCACAAAAAATGTGCAGCAAGCTTCTTCAGTATTGAAACAATTGGTTTATGTGGAGCATTATAACACAAAGGAGATGAATATAAACCAAAAAAAGACACCTGATGTACAACTGATTCACTGCTGCTTTTTCACTTCATGACAAATTAGTCACTGACCACATTATTGGGCTTGCAAAGGAATTACGTAGTAGAACAGCACCTCAAGCTCCTGTGTAATTCTCAAACCTTTTACATAAAGTACATCTTAAACAATGGAGAAAAAGAATCTTCTAGTGAGTGTCCAAAGGTTTTTCGACATCATTCTCAAGCTGTTTTACACTGCTAGCAACAAGTTCGAGTTTTCCTGATAAAACTTCAGTTTGCTCCTCGACAGATTCCAGCAGGGAAAGCAATAGCTGGCGATATAGTTGACATAACTTATCGTGACGCTGGAGCTCCCTCGTCAGTAGTTGAATCTTGAAATCCTTCGATTCCTGCAATGTCAGCAAACAAAGGTTTTGTAAAAAATTCATGTAGTTATCAATCATCACACACAAAAAAAGGTCAAAGACCATAAATTTCCTTGGTTGTTGGGGTTACTAATATTTTGTGGTCAGCAAGAATTCTCCAGGAACATCGCCACATTGGGAAGGTGTAGACTAAGGTAAAAGCATGGAAAAAGTTGACTGTTGAAAGTCTTTAAGTAATTATATATGGTATTCCATTTTCCACTATAACTTCATCCTGCTCCTAAGCTTCTGAAAAAAATATTCATCCTATTGTAACCTAGTGGGATAAGGCTTGTTGTTGTTGTATTGTAACCAATAAGTCAATAACAACCAGCCTTATCTCACTAGAGCGGTCAGCTACATGGATCGCACGATGTCATCACAATTTATCAATGACCAAATCTTTAGATAAATAGGTAGCCAAAAGGTCCCATTCCAAAATAATAAGGCATTCCTATTGATTCCATATTGTGCAGGGAAATAAGTATTTGTATAGTCTCCCTTAAAAGGATCCTGCATTGAGCCTCAAGAGAGGCCAAAAAAGGATATGCATGGTTGATATTTCATCTAAACAGTTCAAATTTCAACATGCATTACGTTTTCATTTCATTTTATTTTTGGTTCTAAACAAGAAGAATGCTAAATCAAAAAAAAATTCCAACTGAGAACTTACTAAAGAAATTTAAATTGAAAATATAAAATTAAAGAGCCATGAAATCTAGTCTATCTTTTTTATTACATGAAATCTAGACTATCTACATCACATATGAATTATTAAATTTCCTTTTGCCTCACTTGAGGCTAATTGAAGGACCCTCTCAATGGAGAGGATCAAAATCTCATTCTCTGCAATATAGACAGGATACTCTAAAGAAAATATCAGCATTCACAGCTGGTAAAATACAGTCCAGTGCCTTGCTAATTTGCTCTCTGCCTAGGACAATCACTATGCGATGAATGTGAATTTCACTAAAATCCTTTACCACATTTGATTTTAACATTTAAGACTTCTGGAAAGAGTGTTAGGTGCAAGATGATGATGGCAACTTAGAAATTAGAATCACTCCAAGACAAAGTTGAAGCAGTGCAGAAGCATGGTGGTAGAATTAAGAGTTTTCATAAAAAGCTTTATGACCAGCATAGATGAAGGATTTCTTCCTCTTTCATCTTGTCATCCATCTCTCAGACCACAACCAGAAAAAAGGGTGTTTATATTTATATTGGGATGAGCTACATCAATAGTTTTTCCGCAGGACTAACTAACGTCACGTGATTTTAGATTATGGTCTTAAACAACTAACAAATTGGAAAAAGGAAATCAGAGTGTGGCAGCTTTCATAATTCAATGCCAAAAATCAATTATGGGAAAAGACACCAAGTGATGCATCCAAAAATACATATTACATTTGTATTGTTCTTGTAGTTTAGAAAATTTATCTTAGCACTGCCTGAAAGTTGCAAAGAAGAAATTAAAAGTTTCATAGAATGTTTACCTTCCTAGAACAAGGAATAAGCCTGTAATGCCTAAACAACATGAGCAGAGGATATAGCAGGCATAAATGAGGCAAGAATAAGTTATATATTGTCTTGTAAAAACTTGTAATTAGTGTCAACTTAATCTTCCACTTGATAGAAAAGATGAAACTTTCCCCCAATTTCGGACAGAAGGAAATTAAAATTTTCAATCATTTCAGCCACAAATAGTCAAATATACTATTGAAAACTATAAGAATTAGAATTTCTTCAATGTGGATACTGAATATTTTATAATCCAATTACAACTATCAAAAGATTTTACAAATGTTCAAGAGTAGAAACTATCAGTCAACTACTCAAGGACACATCAACAAGAATACGTGGCTTTATACTTCTGGTCATGATTTATAATCAATAATATGTAAAAACAGCATGAAACTCAACTGTATTCAATTTAAAGATAGCTGTGAGTACCATGAGGGATATAGAATATGAGAACTGATTATTCAATATTAGTAAATGTAAAAAATATAACTCACCAAAGTTTTGTTATCAAGATAGGCAGAAACATGTAGAGGGTGACAATGTTCCTTCACAAATTTAGTAACAACCCATTTCCCATGACTGTTTACTTTAACCAACATCATAGCCTCACAGCCTTCTCTTATGCTAACTCGTGGTCTCCGAACTGGTCTTGTCTCATTTCTAGGTCTCACATAAAAACCTTGCTTATTGCAAGAAAATCGGCGAGAAAGGATTCTATTATCAGTCTCAGAACGATGGCAACGATCAAGACGGACAACAAACCCTTCCTGTCTTGCGTATCCACTGTAAAATTCTCTGGCAGCCTCTTCAGAATCAAACTCTATACCAACATAAGGTTCTGAAATGCATCTGTCTTCACCTGTTGCTGATATTTTCTCAGCAGAACTTTGAACAGTTTCTACCTCAGCATCCAAATCCACTGATCATACAACAAAAACAAATTATGCAATGAAAACATTTGGAAAATAAGCTTATATAGAAATATTGCTTTGAATAGTTAAAAGATGATAATTTTAACTGACAATTGACCGCCAGATTCAAAACTATTTATCAGAACACTATGATGAGCAACTTTGATATCCTCAATCAAGAGAGTGAAATAAGGAGAGAGATGAGATGGGGGTGAGCCCCACTCCACATCAAATTGATTGATTTACATTCATGACTTCATGTATTGTAAGAATGAGTCATGATGGACCACTCCACGTCAAATTAAATCATTTACATTCATGAGAAGGAATGATATGAAAATAAAAATGTGAAGTCCACAGTCACACTACACATTTACGCCCATAATATCTTCTCTCTTTAACTCAGGCCCAAATTCACAAATGCATAGGATAAATTGCACCCTTACTGCAATGTCTCCATTGGAGAGCATCTGGACTCTATGACAAGCATAGGTTCAGAAATTTACCGATATGCAATATGAAACTAAATGTTATCAACTTGAGCTCTTAAGCTAAGATTGCTGTTTGCTAAATGGAGTACACATCCAGTAGACCAAAACTCTAATCAAACAGGCATTTCAAATAGCCACAGGTCTACTTCCACATTACAATAATACCAAAATGCAGAATTGATATGAATTATGAACCAATTCCCTCATTAAAAAAATATATATACAATCCAAATTGAGCTCGAGCAGCTAGCCAACAACAGAAAAAACCAAAAAGAAACGAAAACCGAAAATAAAAAAAAAAAATATATAAATTTAAAAGCTAACAACGAATCCGAAAAATCAAAATTGAGGAGAGTTACTTCTTAGCTACGGGACTTCATTGAGGACGCTCAATCTAGAGGACGACACGAAAGAAAACACGCTTTAAATCGTCGGCTTCTTTCTATCAGCCTATCAGGTTTATGACGACGGGTAACTAACTTTCAAATCAATAGCAGAAGTAATATTTCTGCGCCAAATTCAAAGAGTAGGGCTGGGTACGAAACCAGGGTTCAGTTCATCGCATTCAAAGTTGAATGAGAGAAGAAACCTCAGTTTTTGTTTTTCTTTTAAAAAGCACAAAAAAACAACCTAAACTTGTGTCACCAAAATAATTTGTATGGGCTATTGACATTGTTGGTGAATAAAGAATTTTAGTTTTGGTCTAGTTTCAAATATTTGATTTTAATCCTTATAATTTTAAAAATGTTTGGTCTAAATTAATACAGAGTTGATTTAAAGGGATAAAGTTTTGTTAGATCAGTTAAATCTCAAATTTAAAAGATGAGCACACAAAAATATCCAATTGAAAATCAAACAATAATCCCAGACTGAAAATCAGATGACAATATATTTTTTAAAAAAACATTTAGTCCGAATTTAAGGATATTAAAAGTATAAAAACCGGCAGGTTAAAATCCTGTTTTTATATACTAAAAAGTTTAGATGGGGATAGATACTGATAACTCATCAGGGACAAGGTATGCCTTCAGACTCAAAGAGCGCTTATAGAGGTACTTACAGATCGCTCACTAAAGAAACCCTCACACCGACAACCTCAAGTTTAAAAGACAGAAACTAACATTTTAAATTATAGTGTCAAATGTCAAAATTTGATCAAACAGTAGGACCAAAATAATATTGAACATAATTTTTATTTCGGTCAAGGTGTCACCAAATTAATGGAAATTTTTTTTCTTAAACGAGAGATTGAATTGGAGAAAGCAATTGGTTCCCATAATTTCATTAAATTTTGCTTTAAGGGTATAAAATTCTGTTTTGTTCAAAATTATTCCAATATCCTCTTGAATTGTGATTTAAAATAAAAAATAAAATAAACAAGCCTTTTTCCAAATTATCCCCCACTATATTCTAGTCGTATGCTTTTTAAAATATAAGAAATAATTTTCTGTAATTTTAACAAAATGTTATAAGGGAAAATCCTTGAAAAAATAACTTTAAAAAAGTTAAAGGACAAAAAAAAAAAAGTGTTCCAAAAATTCATATTGTTAGAGAGGTGTGAGAATATGATATGTCCTTTTTAACATAATAAAAATGACATAAATGTCCCTTTTTTGTTTAAAAATGTTCTCATATTTTTTTATAGGGGTTTAACAATTCGTTCATATTAGATTTTAACAAATTTTGATAAGATTTTCAAAAATTCTAATTCAAAAGTCATCCAATGCCGCAATGGCAAGATGTTGATTCCTAATTCTGATAATAGTTTCACAAATTCATATAAATATTTAACTAGTGATAAGAATTTTGCAAATTCCAATTCAAAATTCACTACTTGCTTCAATGGGAAAGTATTGATTTTGACAAAGGTTTCATAAATTTAGATAAAGTTTTAATAAGTTATGATAGATTTTCACAAATTTCAACTCAAAATTCACTATTTGTTACAATAGCAAGGTATTGATTTCCACTTCTTATAAGAGTCACAAGTTCTGATAATATTATTAGTAAAAGTGTGAATCAATACATTATCATTATAGAAAATGGAGATTTTCAAATCAGAATTTGTGAAAATTTTATCAAAAACTTGTTAAAACCTTATATGAACTTGTTAAACCCTTATAAAATATGAGCATATTTTTTAAACTCAGAGGAATATTTCTGTTTGTTCTGTTGTAGAACACATATGTTTAGCCCAGTTGGGCTAGTGATTTGATATTGGATCTGAGGGCTCTCCCAAGTATCTATAGAGTAGATACCAGGTGATGCCAAGGATTACTGTGCATACGAATGGCTTTCGCCTGAGGGGTGGGGTGTGTGCATAGTATTGGCAGGAATTGTAAAGGTAGAGAGAGCGTGTGTACCTTTTTTAGGGTTTAAACCCTATTTATAGGTTTACCTGGGCTTCTGGGTTAGTAGGCTTATCCAGAAGCTTTGCCTTGATTACAACTAAGATCTTGATTACAGTGAATTAGTTGGGATCTCCTTGATTTGGGGAGGCTGTTGAGATTATACGTAGGCCTTCGTCATGGGCTGTCGCTTGTTGGGCTGCCCTCGTAGTGGGCCTATTATTCAAATCCATAACAGTTGCCCCCCAGCCCAATAGCTCAAGTCTTTGATCTGCCGAGATGAATTTGCCTTCATGAACCCGAGATACTTTCCTTAACCCGCGATCTCTTTATCTTGGTCGTACGTGAACCCGACTTGCCCATGATTTTTGAATTATCTTATTCATCGCCATCCATGCTCTTTCTCGCCTATGTATTTCCGGGTTGGTGGCATTTACTATGTCGGGTTCTTATGAGTTGGTGTCCTTGCCCCCAATTCAAAAATTCATGGGTGACTGTCAGCCTCGGTTCTATCAAGAGCCGAGTTGCTGATAGGAAGTTCACGGCCAACTTGATTTAACCACTTCATCCTTTATGAAGGGGGTCATGGTTGGACTGCTCTGGTATGACCTAAAACTCAGATGTCACTTCAGCTTCTTTAGTTGTCATAAGAGTTCATGCCATCATTATCCCCTGCCAGCTGGCAATTTTTAACTGCCAGGGTAGTGGAAGCATCTGCCTAGCCGTTATAGGCATTCATGCACATTAAGTGCTCTAACTGTGCGCTTTTAATGTGCACGTCTTTTCATGTCTTTTCCTGCCTACATTAGCTATCTCTCTTTGGGCCCTTTAGGCCCTATCGTTCCAACTCGCCTCCTTCTTTACTAAGTCCTTCCATATACTCTATATATAACTGTTCATTTCCCTTATCACTTCCGTTTGAATATTTGTTGTATTCGCGCTTTGGAAGAAATCCTCCATTTCCACCTATTTGACCATCGCTCATCTGATTCTCTGGCTCGCGCATTTCCTCTTCCCCTAAATTATATGAAAACAGATATTTTTCACCGTTCTTTCTTGCCTTTCTTTAGTTTTTGCCCTGTTCTTCGTCTGGAATTCTTGTCTGGGTGTGTGTTTATAGGAATTTTGAGTTTTTGTTGTCTGGGTAGTTTCGGTAGCCCCATCTATTCTTCTTGTGGCTATTTCTTGTAGTTTTCTGAGTTTTGGTCAGTTTGATTCTTTTCTTTGGGCGTTGGGGTTTCGTTTCTTGTTTTTTCCGCTAGGTTTTCCGTAATGTGTTTTCTTTGATTTTAATGGACCCAGATAGTTCTTCCTTGCCTCCTAGACCTAGCAATCCTACTCTAAAAGAAGAGGAACTTCTTCAATTCATTCCTCCAAAGTCGGCATACTGGCTTTTTGGAGTACCCTTGACCAAGGAGCAAAAACTTGAAAACGTGCTCCAAGGTTTATAGTAGTGGGGGTAGTAAGAAGTCAACCTGGCCCTCCCAGTCTAGCGATAGTACTAGGAAACGATCTCGGTCTGTAAAGCCTGTCCTCCCGGATCAAGGAGTGGTCATTGCAAGGGCTACTTCCCTAGAGCCTGGTTTTATGAGTCATGGGGAATATGATCCTACTTAGTCCTTAGCCTCCCCATTACTAAATGTTCAGCCTTCAGACACATCTTCCCCTTCTGTCGGTCCTTCAGTCATATCTTCCTCATGGCGCATTGTTGAGCTCAAGTTGATAGGTCGAGGGTTGGAAGCTAATCAAGTGGCATCGTCGTGTCGGCACAATTTGTCACAAAGCATCTTGGTCACTAGTCGCACCATTATTTCTTCTCGTCCTGATTTTTCAGCCTCGGTATTTTGTGCTTTGGTGCTAATTCGTTTTTATTTTTCTAGGCAGTATGTCGTCTTCTATCCAACCTGCTGAGGAGTCTTTCTCCAGGGAATCGGGTTCAATATGCCCTCCTCGGCATTTATCTGATAAATATGCGTGGGTGGCTACCGGGGTGTTGACGAAATTCTCCGTTATTACAGCAAGGCAGATTGTCGAGCTTCCTGTAGGAGCCCGCGATGGTTGCGTCCTTTCCCCTCCCCGTCCCGATCAACTGGTTTGTTCAATCCGGGAGGGGAATCAACCTTCCTTCTTTTTCTTATATCTAGATGTTGTTACCCAGCACGATATTCGCTTTCCGTTTACCGAGTTCCAAAAAGAGGTGTTGAACCTCTTGTACTTAGCCCCCACTCAACTTCACCCTAACTCTTAGGGTTTTATCGTTGCTTTTGAATGACTTTGCAAATTTTTGAACATTTCGAGTTTTGTGAGTGTCTTTTTCTATTTCTTTTCAATTCAAAAGGTTCATATTGCTGGTGAGCCTGCGGAGAAAAAAGGTTGGATCTCACTCTGAGGGTGCCAGATAGAAAACTCTTTCATGTGGTTACCGACTCTTGGAAAAATATCAAAACCTACTTTTTTTAAAATAATTGTTGAACCCATACAGAGACCGTGGTTCCTAAAATATGTTGATTCCAAAGCCGTAGAGTTAGAATTTCCCCTATATTGGACTAATGCGCTCATTACGAGCAGGATCCAAAAAAATTTCAACCCAAGGAGGGTGATATAGAGGTAGCCGAGCTTGCTGCGATAATCACCTTGGTTGATCATGTTGACGCCAGATATTTTATTAAACAATCTGTGGACGAGTTGTTTTTCCCATCGAGAAGGGCTTTTGTCTGCCTAAATTTATTTTCCTTTATGACCTTTATGTAATTGCTAATGTTTTGTTTTTCCTTTATGACTTTTTGCAAAGGCATAGATGGGGAAAAGAGCGGGATACCATGAGCTGGCCAATTGACTTTGGGGCACCAAGATGGTTGAAACGGCCTCGAAGAAAAAGGCCGAGGCAAGTCAGAAGAGGGCTTCTCCAACCCCTGTAGGCCCATCCATTGATTTGACGGACAGTTTGGTTGCCCGGAAGCGGGCCAAGATCGGGACCAGGCCTTTGGTCATAGATTCTGAAACCATTCCAGCTTCCTCTGCCGAGGTTATGGCGTCTACCCAGGCTTCTCCCCCATTACCGCTGTCACCTCCTTCTCAACATTATTTACACTCACGGGGGAAGGTATGGATTGAAGGTGTGACGGCCGAGCTGGCCTACGCTGTGAAGGCCCCCACCAACTACTACAAGGCGACCGACTTCTCGGATGATGAGAAGCAAGAGCTGGTGAACATGCAGCGTCATGTCATAGAGGAGGCTGGTATCATTAACACTTATGCGAAGGTGAAACATAACTACAGCCGGGCCTTTGCCGAGCTTCGCCAGGCTCGATCTGAGAAGGATGTTGCAGCTGCCCAATGGGACAAGGCCGAAGAGGAGCGGATCAAGGCAGTGAAGGAGCTGTCCAAGGCCACCATTGAAAGGGATTCGACCTATGCCAAGCTTGTCAAGATGCAAGCGGATCTAGCCAAAGCTTAAGAGGTAGAACTTAATATGGGGCGATCTTTGAGTAGTCTCCAAGTGAAATACGAGGATGTCGTGACGAATTTGACCGCTACTAAGTCCGAGCTGGCTACTGCTACTGCTGAAATATCCTGGCTTTAGAACTTGGTAGTGGATACAGCGTTGGATGCTTTTGAGAACACGTTGGATCAGGTCCGGATTCTTAATCCGGATAAGGATCTGGTCCTTGATCAGGCATACTACAAAGCTATAGTTGAGAATGGAAAGTTTATCCCAGCGCCTCCTTTTCCGGTCGATGAATCGATATCTCAAGTCGACGGTGGTCAAGGTCAAGACGGTGAAGAGGAAGTAACCCCGGCGACTGTTGTGCAATATTTGTCTGAACAACTAGGGACTCAGTCCTAAGCTAGCCCGCCTAGAAGCCCATTTATGTTGATTCTGCCGACTGCCATTTTTATTTTCTTGTGGATGTATTCCGAGTTTTATTCCCATTTTATTGTGTATCAATTTGTAAATCGGCTGTAGTTGAATTCATAAATGAACAATCAATTTCCTTTGATGTTGTCGACTTCGTTTCTTTCCGAACTTATTTAGAAATGTTTGTTCACAAATAATAATGTGGGCCCGAAAATGTAATCCGGGGTCTATTCAATGACTTAGCCAAAGTCAAGATATATTGCGCAAATTCTGCTAAAATATTCTTATGATATTATTAATCAGGCATGTTCAATGTAAATAATGATTTATAAAATCATCTTAATACTTTGATTTTTAACCAAAGCTGTGATCTAAGGTGCTAGTCAGTCGTTACATGTTCAGGACTTAAATTTTGAATAAGAACCTAAACATTTTGACCTGACCAGGGTCCGCATGACAACTGACTGAATCACCTTGGAATTTCGTTGTGATGCATCGTATTGTTAAAAGATTTGTTTTCAAATCTTATTAGAAAGTCGAGTTCCGTTGCCCTGGTGCTTTGAGCTTAATAGTGTTCCCTTGTTTCAAAGGCTATATTTTTGTATTGAACTGCGTAAATAATTCTCAAGTCGATCCATGAAGAAGAACCACTTTCTTTATTCATCAAGTTGCAATAACAACAGAAGTCAACATTAAAACAATAAAAATGGAAAATAATGCATTAAACAAAATAATCCTAACACGAAACGCGACATTCAACTGATATTTGTTTAGTTGTAGCCGGGTTCCGTTTGATATGAAATGCGGCATTCAACTGTAATATGTTCTCATTTTATCCACATTCCATGTTCTTTTTATTGCTTTGTTGTCCAAAGTCTCCAGAATATAGGCTATTTGGCCTATTTTGTCTCGAATCCGGTAAGGGCCTTCCCAATTTGCTGCCAGTTTTTTGTCCCGCAAATTCTTATTTCCGATATCTGCCCTACAAAGTACCAAATCGCCCTTTTCGAAAGTGCAAGGCTTCACTTTGCAATTGTATTTAGCCGTAAGGAGTTGTTTTGTGGCCAAATCTCGACAATGTTCCTCAATTCTAATCTCATCTATAAGGTCCAGCTCTACGGCTAGTTGCTCGTTGTTGCACAATTCCCCTTCTTGTAGAGCCTTAGTTTTCCTCCATGATGTTGGTCTAATTTCCACCCGAATCATAGTTTCGCATCCGTAGATCAATTTGAAGGATGTTTCTCAAGTTGATGTCTAAATGCTGGTCCAGTATCCCCATAAGATAGGATACAATTGATCCACCCAATCATCTCTGCTTCCGTCATTCGCTTTCTCAACATGTCCACAATAATCTTATTTGCGACCTCACCTTGCTCGTTCGATTGAGGATGTTCTACAAAAGCAAAATGATGCTTGATGTTAAGCTCAAACATTTTTTGAAGCCCTTGTCAATGAATTGAGTTCCATTATTAGTTATTACCTCGGTGGAATGCCAAACTATGATATGATGCTTCGTTCGAAGAATTTTTGTACTCGTGCTGCCAAAATAGTCGCTAATGGCTCGGCCTCAACCCACTTGGTAAAATAGTCGACCGCTACGATGAGCCATTTTAGTTGTCCTGGGGTCGGTTTGAATGGTCCTAAGAGGTCCATGCCCCACTTATAGAATGGCCACGGGGCCGTGATAGATTTTAACTCGGCAAGTGGTGGCCAAATAATTCGAGCGTGTTTTTGGCAGCTCTCACATCTTCTTACGTGGTCACTAGAGTTGGCCTCCATTGTCGGCTAATAAAATCCAGCTCGGAGAGCCTTCCTAGCCAGAGCCTTAGCTCCCATGTGCTGGCCGTTTATTCCTTTGTGTATCTCTGCTAGCACGTATTTGGCTTCTGCCGAGTTTAAACATTTCAGTGTTGGGGAGTGGAGGTCTCTTCGGTACAGCTGGTCTTCAGCCACTGTGTACATCACCGCTATTTTTACCACTTGTTTCACTTCAACTAAGTCATCCAAGATGATTCCTTTTTCCAAGTAATCCAAGATAGGACATGTGTCTACACCGATGAACCTTATAAGGTTTGTTCTACGTGGCTTCAAATTTTATGGATCAAGTTTCATTCTCTTCAAAGCATCCCATAGGATAATATCTACTGCACTGCCGACATCTATAAAAATCTTTTTGACCCGGCATTTTCCTAGAAATCCTATTATTACCAACCCGTCTTGATGTCTCGGAATTACATCCCTCAAATATTCTTGGGTGAAAAACAACTGGGGAGGTTCCAGTTTAAAAGGGTCATCCTAAAACGTCGGCCAACCCCTGATTGTCAAGACTTCTCGAAGGTACTTCTTTCGTTGACTTATTGTGTCGCCTCCTCCAACATAGCCCCCACTAATGACATTATGGTCAAAATCGGCTTTCAGGAATTCTTCATCTTCCCCGAGCTTCCTTCAGTTATCGTCTTGCTTTTTTCTTTGATGGACCAAGCTCTTACTTCAGCTTATCGGATGTGTTTATTGTTCTTTTGTCCTTGAGTTTTGATGACACATTGTCTCAATTTTCCTTCTTGGACAAACTTTTCTATCGCATCTTTGAGGTCCCAACACTATTCAGTGGTGTGCCCGAGTCCATCATGGAATTCGCAGTACCATGATCGATCTAAGCCTCCTCTGTTGTATAGTGGATGAGGGCGATTCACCTTCTTCATTTCGGTTAGCGCCACTTCTCACCACAATTGCGCACGTGAGGCATTCAAAGGGGTATATTTCTCATACTTCCCTTCGTATTTTCTGCCTTAAGACTTATGATCCGGGTTCCTTGGTTGATCTTTAGTTGCCTGATCCCTTCTTTTTGGCGGCGGGTTCTTTCACCTTTCCTTTCCAGGAGTGTTGGCTATTTCCATCTGTTCTATCTCCAGATATTTCTTAGCATGTCTATTGAAATCCTCCAACGTTTTGATGTTTGTTACCCAAATTGATCTTCCCATTCGTGATTCATCATCAAGCCCCGAGATAAGTAGGTGTACATGAACGCTTTCCGCCAATCCTTGTACTTGCAAAGCGGCCGTTTTGAAACGATCAAGGTACTTCTGGACCGTCTCACTAGGATGCTGTTTGATTTTTCCCAACGTGTATACGAACTTCGGCTGCTTTTTATTTGTCACAAAGTTGAGTAGGAATTTGTCTCCCAGCTCGTCGAAATCTGAGATCGACTTGGGAGGTAGGGTTCGAAACCATACTTGTGTAGCTCCTCGTAAGATCGAGGTAAATAGTCGGGATATAATTGGTTCCTTATACCCTCGGATGAGCATTTTAGTGTCGAAGGTATTAAGATGAGCTTGAGGATCCTGACTTCTATCATATTTGGGCATGTCGGATGCATCAAAATTCTTTTGATAAACTGCTTCCGCGATCTCATCTAAAAAATGGGCTGTTATTCTTTTTGCCTTCTTCATACTGCATCCTGTGCTTTCCAAAGACATTAATTCCGACTTCTTGATCCTCAGAGGATTGCTTGCTTCTCTGAGACGTCCGGGTTTTTTCGCCGAGCCCAATCCTGATGGTCATTACGGTCAAGGTTTGGTGATCGAAGCTTCCTTGCCTTGTCCGGGTTCCTCAACATGGGGAGGATCAACAGGTTGTTGATTAGTGTCTCTATTTCCATTAGGCTGGTCATCTCGGCCTTCCCCTTGGAACAAGGTCTGCGATTGTTTCAGGAGTTCTTCCAACATTTCGGTCATTCGATTGTTCTTTTGAATCTGGATGTAGCTGCATTTTTCCATTGTCTCAATTCGTCTTAGCAGCGATTCCACCAAGTTGTGTAATATGTGAATGTCTGAGTTGTCAATCTGGAACTATTGAGATGAATTCGCTTGGTCAGCCTGTTGAAGTGCTAGGTCTGTAAGGTCAAACTTAGGGGGAGGGAGATCCACATTCTGAGATTCATCAACTGGCACAGCGTCACCATCCAGGATGGTTCCCTGTTGTTGGTTGTTAAGATCATGTTGTTCTTGATTTTGCTCTTGCATGAGCATTTGGCTTTTGCTTCTGGTGTTAGTCATCGTTGGTCACGAGGATTGAATTTTATGTTCCCCACGGTCAGCGCCAATGTTCTGTTGTAGAACACAGATGTCTAGCCCAGTTGGACGAGTGATTTGATATTGGATCTGAGGGCTCTCCTAGGTATCTATAGAGTAGATACCAGGTAATGCCAATGATCACTATGCATACGAATGGCTTTCGTCTAAGGGGTAGGGTGTGCGCACAGTGTTGGCAGGAATTGTAAAGTTAGAGAGAGCGTGTGTACTTTTTTTAGGGTTTAGACCCTATTTGTAGGTTTACCTAGGCTTCTGGGTTAGTGGGCTTATCCAGAAGCTTTGCCTTGATGACATCTAAGATTTTGATTGCAGTGAATTAGTTGGGATCTCCTGATTTGGGGAGGCTGTTGAGATTATACATAGGACTTCGTCATGGGTTGTCGCTTGTTGGGCCTCCCTCGTAGTGGGCCTGTTATTCAAATCCATAACACTGTCATTTCCATATAATTTTGCAAATGAAAAATTACTACCTCACACCTCTCTAACATTATGAACATTTTGAACATATTTTTGTCCTTTAACATTTTTAAAGTTCTTTTTCAAGGATTTTCCAATTCTATAATATTATTCTCTGTAAAGGGAAAACCCAATCAAATTCAAGTGAAATACCAAAATCTAAATTCAATCCTACATTTTTAATAGATTCTTAGTAAGACCAAGATGACAAATTAGATCCTACATGTTAAATGACCACATTGCCCCTCAATTATTTTTCTTTTCAAAACAATATCTTCTTTTCCTAAAGCTGCCTTCGGAGCCAAATAGCTTCCACGCACTCATCCAAGACAGCCTAGTCATATCAAAGCTGCACTTTCTAGTCTTATTACAATAATTGAATTAACAGTAATCACTCACTCATACAAAAGACAAAGCCTCACTGTTAACTTCACCGCAAATCCATGGAGACTCTTCATGTAGATGTGGACCAAAGCTTCTGATTCCAACTTTATGAACAATAACCATTTGGCGCACTCAATCTCTTTATTATATATCAATACTCTCTTTTAGAGAATAGAAAAGTGGGGTCAAATAACTTTGTTATTAATTAGTCAATCGTTGAATATAGAACGAAAATTACTTTAATTGGGTTACAATAATATAGAAGTAGTACTTAAGAACCTGCCCATAACTCCATGAACTATACTCGTGTGATGGAGTTCTGTGACTTTCATTTCCTTCGATAGATCCCCCATGTACACGATATACGTCTTTCCAAAATGATGAGTTATTGAAGAAAATAAAGTGAGAAGCAATGAAGATCAACACTTCAATCAAGTGCATCAAGCTAAAAAGTAACTAGGGATGAAAGTCATGGATGGATTATAATGCTACAATCAACATATTGTGAAGAAAATTATGAACTAGAGTTTATGCAATTGATATATGATGGAGCGACGACAGTATTTTACATTTCTATCATCACTATTTGCAATCTCAATATAATAAGAATACTGAAAAAAGAGATATAAGAGGAGATGCGTAAAGCTAAGAGAAAACATGTTCGTATGAATACTAAACATCTAGAACACATATTCAACATGCTTATCCTTTCGGGTGGTAGAAGGTGTTTGATGGTCGTACTAAGAGTGAGAAGGATTGGGATGGAGGAGAATGGAATTTCTGATCGAGGGGTGTGAAAAGAGACTAGTAAACTATTCAAGGGTACTTTAAAAGATCCTGAAATTCATTATTAATCCTCTTGGTCTAACGAGAGATTTATTGAAAGTTTAGGTTTGAATTTAAATTTTAGTATTTCAGATGGATTCAACTTGTTATGGACTAGCAAAATGGGTCCTATGAAGTCAGGCCCAATAAAGGGACTTTATGACAGAATCCCCCTAATCAAGTAAAACACTAATTCTCCTATAGTCATGCCCATGATCATAATGGTACAGGTAGTAGAGAAGGCATGATCTGAATGTGAAGGCGCATTACCAATAGAGAGGGCAGTGGGCAGAAACCCTAGGTAATCTCTATAAATAGGAGATTGCCCACAAGATACACAAATTCGTTTCATCTATTCTGCATTCTATTTCATTGTGCATACACCTCAATCCTTTGGGTACTACCATTCTTATGTAGCACAGTGATCTCCAAAAACTATGTGATATCTCCTCCAAAGATATCATCGAGTTATCTCCTTCTCATTGGTGTTTCATCCCCTATAGACTCCTTAGAGATTATATAGATCTGACATAGACATTCAATAGTCCTTTGTGGCTGGACATTTGTGTTCTTACAACATAACACAACTTAAATTTTTCCTTCTATAAATGCTAAGTTAAGGAGTAATGAATTTTTTCAAGTTCATAATCCACGAATTTTGTAGAAAGCTCGTCTTTTCAAAAGCGGAGATAGAGAGAGAAGATTTGGTATCAAGAAAATATCTTAAAAATACTTGTGAACTTCAAAATCTTGAAAGATCATGTGAATAAAGAAAATGACAACAAATAGGGAAGAAGGTATGAATTAGAGATTTTAAAGTTTGGTACTTCTACAAAATTACCCTTCAAATATTTTTTAAAAGAATGACAAATCCCAACCCTTTGAATCCTAAAAGGATTGTAACCATTGAGCTACCAAGCTCCTTTGATGGATGGATGGATGGATGGATGGAGATAGCTATGTATGTATATATGTATGTATGTATGTATGTGCATGCAATGAAAAAAAGTTAACTCTCATACTTTGGCCACATACAATCGACTACTTGTGTAATGTAATTGACTACACTTCAATAGATATCTATGCTAATAGTAATGCAATTGACAACCACTTTTTTCAAATCTCAAACTTAGAATAAATGAATCCTTTTAGCAATTCATTATTTTGTAACACAATTTACTACACTTCAATATATATATCCATTACAATGGACAATATTCATATCTATAATTATAATAAAAAATAATTAATTAATTAATATTTTATTCTATTTTCTAGACATTTTATTATAGTTTGAATTTTAGAATTATAAAAAAATTTAATATAATATAATAAACATAAACAAACAATACTACACTTACACTTATAATGAGGTTGACAACATTTATAAAGAATGGTAAAAAAAACAAAAACAAAAAGACAACACTTGTAAAGATATTTTCTATTTCCTTTTTTTGGCTCATCACATGTTTTATTTTATATTTTCTATTTCATTAACATCGTTTACGACTAGTTTTAACAATTTATAAATTTGGGAAAATTCAACTAATTGGGTGAGAGTGTGGGAAATTGACCCTCATCCCAATCAGTTGAATTTTTCCAAAATTGAACTTATTAAAAATAATAGTAAATGATGTTATTGAAGTTATAGATACATTTACAAATATTGTTACACACATTACATATGTTGTCAATTATTAAAACATTACATTATTACCGATAAAAAAAATGACAAGTGTAGTCAAATTCCCACACCCTCACTCAATTAGTTGAGTTTCTCTAAATATAAAACTGGTTAAATGTAGTAGTAATTGACATTATTCAAATGGTAAATATTTTTATAAATATTATCATTCGCGTTGTAGTTAGTGATTGAAACATTGCGTCATTACTTGTAAAAATTGATAAATATAGTCAATTTCTCACACCCTCATTCAACTAGTTCAGTACCCTAAAACTGAAGTTGTTAAAAGTAATATTAAATGATGTTATTGAAATTGTTAATATAATTACCAGAGTTGTTTTATGTGATACAAGTGTAGTGAATTTCCCACACTATGGTTCAATTAGATGAGTTTTTTCAAGTATGAAACTTGTTAAATGTAGTAGTAAATGACATTATTGAAATGGTAGATATTATAGTCAGTGATTAAAACATTACATTCTTATGAAAATTGTTAAATGTAGTTGAGTTTCCCCAAATGTAAAATTTACTAAAATTAGTAGTAAGTAGCGCTATTCAAATGATAAATATATTTATAAATGTTGTCATTTATGTTATAATTATAGTTAATGATTTTTTTTTTGCCCAAATATAGTTAATGCTTTAAAACATTATGTTCTTACATGTATTATATATTATTGTGCAATGCATTATTGAAAGGCTTTGGTAGCCCAATGGCTAGCCCTTTAGTAACTAAGGTAGGATGGGATCAAATCTCACCTATCTCCAAAAAGCCACCGTGCCCACCTTAATTCCTCAAAAGGTTTGATAGTCATTGCTCTACCAAATGACTTTTTCTCTTCTTTTAAAGAAAATTCGAGACACAATTTTGTAAAAACACCCTTATTTTAAAATCTCGTATTCTTGCATGCTCTCTTAACTACTTATCCTTTTTTTTCATTTTTAAGTGACCTTTTGAGGATATGAGAATTCATTTGGTCCCCCCCCCCCCTTGAGATATTCCCTTTTATATATTATAAAAATAACAAAATAGGGAAAATATTTTAAAAAATTCATGGATCTCAACTTTATAGGATTCATTCATGCCCAAAAAGACCAACAATTAAATATGTGTAAAAGTGAGTCAGCATATTTTTTCAAAAAGAAGTGACCTAGCATAAATGTTTAACTATTTAATATGTGTCTCCCGCCATAGGTTGGCCCAAAAAAAAGTCTCACCCGATAGGAGAGACACACCTCCATAGCTCATTAGATATGATAGAGAAGGCAAGTGAAGTCATTCAAAATTACAAAAACTTACAATGACCTTCGCATATGTGTTTGTGACTGAAGCTAAGTTAAGAGGGCCATTCTCAAAAGGATCTGCAAGTTTGCAAGTAGATGAACTTACAATGCTCCCAGATGTGTAGGAACTTAATTGCTAGTTGGATGCTTTTAACTGCTAATGGGAGAATGTGATATGGATTACCATTGGGACTTGGAGTCTGTTTGGATGAATTTTTTAAAAAAAAATGACTTTTTTTGCATTGCTTTTTTAAAAAAGTATTTTAAATTAGAGAAGCACTTTTTTATCAATAAAATTACCTAAATGAGCATATAAAAAGATCAAAGGATATGAGTTGTCATTTTGTTGAAAATCAAGAGTAATTGGTGTCAAAACAAATTACTAAAGAATAGCTGGTCATTTGTTTTTTTATTCGCTCTCTTCTTTCAGATTTTCTTTTTTTAAAAGCCACAAATTGTACCTTAAAAAAACCAGAGAATTTTGGCTTTTTTTGCTACTGTTTTTTTTTTTAAAGCTCTCATCCAAACACATAAATTACTAAAAAAACATTTTATTTTTGGAAAAAAGAAGGATTTTTTCTATTTAAAAAAAAAAAAAAAAGGCCTCCAAAAGTGCACTTTTTATTATAGAGGTTAGCGAGCAGCTAGGGAGATCATCTGATGCGCTAATTACATGGCTAGGGAGGGAAATCGAGCTCATGGTGAAACAAAACTACTGGTATATATACTAAACGGATGTTTACCCTACTAGAGAAAAGATTATATTTTACGGTTTTTATTTATGGATATATTTTACGGTTTTGAATCGTAAAATATTAATATTTTACGGTTAACAAGATTGGTGCCTTATGTTCTAAATGGATGTTTAGAAATGTTTTTTGTTGTTAAGTTGTAGATTGTAGGATACAGTCCTACTTTTTCTCAAGTTTTGCTTGCCTTGTATTTCCAGAACAAAAACATTACTCTTTCCGGTTTTTAATACAAGACATATTTAAGGAATTGATTTTGATTCTAAATAATAAAACCTTTTTTTTTGGTATTTTTTTTTAATATTTTCTTAATTTAACCCTATTGATATTTTCTTAATAATAATTAGAAATGAAAGAGGGAATAAAGGAATTAAAGATGATTAGTGTGACTTAAAAAATACATGTTATATTAACTAAATTAATTTTTTTTAGTCTAATCAAATTAAGTATATCTTTTATTAAGGATCAAAAAGGAATAAAAATTTGTGAGAAAGTGTAGAGAATAGCTAAGCACCTAAGCCCACCCTACTTGGGGTGTTGGGAAGGGAATTCATGTTAAGTTCATATATTTCGTTCTTACATGTTTTTTTCTGTTAAAAGTTGTGGGTCAAATGTTTACTAGGAAGAGTCAAATTTTGTTATACTCACAAAACTAAATTTAAATTAATCAAAGTTCAACATAATCACCGTACAAATATGATTGAAACTTAATTTTATGGTATATGACACAAAACTATTAACACATTATTTTGATCAAACCCACTTCTTAACCAAATCAAACATATTTCCAAATGAAAACTTGGAAAAAATTACAACAATATAAAAATTAAGGAAAAAAAGGGACGAAAATTATGAGACTCAATATCGGCACTCCTCAACTTTCGTGGTTGTGGAAGACGGAAGTCACGGTGCCCCAATACTGGTTATGGACCCCACATATATCGGTTGGGGAGTGTGGACCCTACGTAGTGGAGACGCCAACAGCCTATAAGCACACGCGTTTTCAGTGTGATTTGGACCGCATGGTGGCTGACAAACTCACCGAATGATTATTAGTATTTTAAAAAATTAAAATGTGGTGAGAGGTTTTTAATTAATTTTTCTTATATTTTTATTTCATATATTTTTATTAAAATTTAAAAATTCTAATTAGTTATTTTTTTTTAAAATCCAACAAATAAAATCCCCCTAACAAAATGCTATCATCTCTCAAGACTCCACATTCCACACACCAAACCAAATTAATCAATAAATTTTAATCTTAACCAACTTAACTAAGATCATGCATCATCTTGCCAACAGTTATACACATTTTTTTAACTAAAATTACTTTTACTAGTTTTTCAGTCCACATCATAATTTGAATAACCACTCTTGAAAAATACAATTTAATAGGTTAAAGTACAATTTTGTCGCGGAAGTAATTACTTGTGAGCACTAGGTATTCAAAAAAGTTTCAAGAAACAAATTTGCTCAGAAAATGTTAAAAAAAAGAGCAAATTCGTCTTAACCGTGAAAAAAAAGTAACTTTTAACAGTTAAAAAATTAACACTGACCACTAACATTTTTAACGATAAATGGAAAAATTGCTACATGTTAGACCTAGTTACTTCTAGAAAAAATCGCTTCTCCTACAAATTTCAAATACCCAACGATCCTGCGAGGTTCCTTCCAGAACAAAATTGCATCAACCCTTCATTAAATATAGGCATCACAAAAAACAAGAGCAAATAGACTCTAACTTCTGTTCAATCAACATTCGTCCAGCCATCTCCATCAAAATTCAAGACCATTTTCAAGCAAAACTTGTCAATTTTTGTAGCATGCAATGCAATGTGAAAAGAAACATCACGTTTATAACTCTTCTGAAAACACAGCTCCATCCAACCAGCTCAACAAATACGGTGCCATTTTGGCAGATCTAACTTTGAGAATTCTCACCAAAATATACTGATGAGGTAGGTATTGAAGTATTTACAATGCTTAAGCTTTTATAGATTTTACACCATTTCGTCATTAAGTTGGCTTATATTTTGATATTATCATGAAAATCTGTTGCAGAGTTTAGTTGCTCATCATCATTCCCCGGATCTTCACATCTGTATCTCTTCTTTATAATGGACGCAGTTTTCAATTTGGGACAATACATGTTGTACACTGTAAAGCAGGACAAACCATCATTAATGCTAGAATAAGAAAAATGGAGGAAGGGAAGGGAGAGGATAACGCACAAATCAAGGAAACTATTGCAGAAAGATGCAGAGTTTAAGCCTCTATCATAATGCTAACCTATGAAAGGGACACAAGCAAACACAAAAATACATGGAATGAGGCAACATACACAGTACTCAATATAGACTTAGCATCCCATAGTATCAAGTTTTGACTATTGGCTTCCCCTGGAAAGTCAAGTGTTGGGATGGAAAACCCTCCTGCCAAAGCTACTTATTAAGATGGGGGAATCAACTCGCTTAAATACCCCATTAATCATCTTATTACTTAGGTATCAAGTACTACCTAAATCTCCATCAAAGTCAAGCATCAACAATTCAATATGCCACCCTCAATATGTGGAAGCATATATAAAGTTATACTTAAGGTTGAACAGAGATCTTGATCGATCCAATCATCCAAAAGATCAAATTCCAAGCACTTGCTAGTCATTTGGTACCCAATTTAACACACACACACACACACTCATATTAAAGAGAGATAAACATGATTGAATAATAACGGCATAAGAAAAACAAAACCCACTTACATCAAGAGCTTGAGACTTCTTAACCATTTAATTCCTTGTCAAACATGCCAATCAACCCTCAATGCTATGGTCAATGACTTTTTATAAGATTGGGTCATGAGGGATTTGGAGGGAAGGGAAGGGGAGTGGAGTGGAAGGAAAATTTTTATGAGTAGGATTTAAGAAAATTGGAGAAGTGGGTTTACAAAATTTTAATAAAGAGAATATGTATGATAAAATGGTAAGAAAAATTAATTAAAAACTTTTAATCCAACTTCTATCATTTTTTCCTAATCCAACTCCAAAAAAATTTCCCTCCGCTCACTTTCCCTCCCCTCCCCTCCCCTCATACTAGACAGGCCTTAAAAGAATTAAATCCTCTCCTAAAATCCCTATTATATTATACTTTGAATACCAAATCATTCAATTTTGGGTGTTCAGGGATGGGTTGATAGAATATCCCATGACAGCCTATGAAAGATTAGGGCTGCCGTTGCCCAATTTATCAGTAATCTTGTAGCCCGAGCTACAGCTATACAAAAATAGCATCTGTAGTGCAGCTAATATGGAGTTTCATGAAGTTGCAGTGCTACACATAAGGTGTAGCACCAATAGTATTTCGTGAGCTATCATGAGCTTTTAATAAATGTAGGCAAATGACATAAGGTTATTAAGATAATTGACAAGAAGTAACGTTATAAAGAAAACAAGAGACAGAAAGAGAGCAACCTCCTTTTCTCTCTCCATTCCAGTTGTATAAAACTTAACATGCTATAGCCATTCAACTGTTGCAGAAAAAGAGTAGATATATAAACAAGAGGATACGAAAAATGAAGATATTGAAAGTTTATTGATATTCACGGTAATCTTTCTCGATGGTACGGGTATGGCCAGAAATGAAATGGGGGAGGGAGTGGAAGTATGTAAGTATCCCAGATACTAAAAATTAGATAAAGATTGTTTTTCTCCTTCAATATTGGAATCAATACAAACAATAATTGGGCCAGAAACTACTAAAATAAACTATTTTTCAGTCTGAAACAATGTCAGCAAAATTGATTGATTGTATTCCTTCATCGGACCAACACATCTGGGGTATGCCATAACCCTAAATTGTCAGTGAAACGTGAAATTCATTAGCAGTTTTTAGTTTGAGTTCTCTAATAAAAGCATAACATGTAAAAAGCCCTAAATTGTCAGTGAAACGTGAAATTCATTAGCAGTTTGTTATTTGATTTCTCTAACAAAAGCATAACATGTGAAAAGAACTTGAAAATCAATCATATGATGCTGAAATATAAAACTATCAACTAGTCATAGTTTTTCTAGAATCTTCATAACATAACTATAGAAGTGTACCTAGGTTCTAGCCCAATAAACTAGAAGAGGTCACAGAGCTAAAACTCTAATAAACTAGTCAAAAGCGAGGAAAATACCATCAGAAAAAATAGCTAGTTCACCATAAACTCTCTTGAAGGGACTTATGTGTGTGTTTGGTTTACAATTTGCTAGAATTACATTAGCCAAACTGACTTTCAAAATGGTAAAAGAAACTCCCACTTGCGCTTCCCATTTCATGGTTTTTAGGTTTTGTGGATGAGTTTTCAAAAAAAAAAAAAAAGAAAAAAGAAAGTCTACCAAAACATCAGTAGAATGAAAGTTAGTTTGCCAAAAGGACTTTAGGGATACCAGAAGTGGTATCCAAACACCCCCCAAATCCTTGAAGACTATGCAAGTTGAGCTATTTATCCTGTAAGGTTTACATAAATACGCAGCTAATCAAGCAACTCCCAGGATTGGAGACATAAAGAAACAACTATAATAGCAGAAGTTCTGCAAAACTTTTAACACAGACAGATCAACAATAAAACTTTCATCCTTAGCACATGGGGCCATAAAAATACTGACCATGGGTAATTATAAGAATGCAAGACATATTTAACCTGAACACGTCCAATTCACTACGGCATAGTTTTTAAATAATCCAAGATTACCCACCAATTCAATCAAAGATACCAATAGGGTGATATATATCTTGTATTAGCAAGGTTCTAAGAAGAAATCAGACTCCACGATGACGAGTGAATAACAATAATTAGAAGTACATGACAGTGCGGCATAGTCTTATCCAACTAAAGCATGACAGTGGTTCACAATCTGTGAAATTCACTAAGCAGAGCCTCACATTGTTGATACAAACTTGAGCAAGTGGAATGATTGAGCAAGAAAATTGCAGAAACCAATTAGGATCTCAACAATTTTACACCGAAAAGAAGAAAGAAGAAAATAATAACCAATCCAAAAAGAGCAAGGATATGACAGGACAAAGATGAATATAATATATTACCTCGCTGCTAAGGGTTGGATTTATAACAAGCTGTGCATAAGCCATGACAGTTCAAAATAGACGGAGAAAATTGATGGCTCGAAAGGAGGCAATAACAGCAGCAGTAATGTAAGCAGTACACCAAACTCCCACAGCGAACAACAAATGCAGGAAATTAGTGTAAGCCATTCACGACAGAGCCCCCGGACGGAGACGGTACAAGAAAACCTGATCGACAAAAAATCAATTACAAATAGAATAAATAAGTGCTTCGCATCCAATTTCTTTATTGTACACAGATAAAAACAAGCGAATAAACGTCTCTCTGGGGTTCTCGCAAAGCAAACAAAAACTAGTCACGACGAAAAACTACACAATACAACAGCACATGTTATAAAAAGGGAGATATATCCATATCCATTATGACGAGAAACAAGAAATGATCAAGCAAACAATTATGCCTAGTCTTTTCCAGAAATTCGAACTTGCTTCGATCAAAACATAAATTTTACCGGCGACAGAAATTCAAACTGAAATAACAAACTTTAAAATGGTAAAAACCCATGGGGAAAAAGGGAAAAAAACAAGAAGAAGCAAGATTGAAAGAAAGATTGTTCACATTGATTCGATTCGTTCAATGATAAAGAAATGAGATGAGATAAGCGCCGATTATAGCCATGGTACCTCTGCAGAATGTGCCGAAAAAGATGATGATGGTGGCGATTGAGGAATGACCGGAATGAGAAAAGGATGATCGACGGGGGAGAACACTAAACAGGGAGATTCTACTTTTTGACTCCAATGGCTAACCGCGAAACGAAGCTTTTTATTTTCTTTGCTTTTTTTTGGTAACGAAAAAAAAAAAAAGGAAAACGTGCCATCAGATTATCAAAAGGATAAAACTTAAATAAAATATCCAAATTTTTAATAAGAATATCTTGACCCAATATTTGTGTTGATTGAAGATGATATTCTATGATTAGATTAAGGGGTTTATGTTTCTCATGTTAGGAAAAAAATTATTTCATGTCACACACATGAAATGGTGGGACTCACCATTTCATGTGTGTGTAGGAAGTTTAGTTTTCTCATGCAACATAAGAAAATTAAAACTCTTAGATTAATTAATCTCCACGCGGAGAATATTGTTTAGTCCTTTATCTTTATTCTCAAAGTCTTCTAACATGGAAGAGAAATTTTCCACTTCTCCATCCTTCTACTCCATCTCAATTTATTTTTTATGTGGGTTGAGCATTTTTAAACTATTGAGATTTAATATCATATATAAATATTATTACTTTAATTTTAAAGGACAGATATAGGATTAGCTAGCAAATCCGTCTTAGAAGTATACACCTCAGAGCAATGTAGCCTTAAAAGTTTTTTGGGACTCAATGTTGCCCTGAAAGTTTAAAAAAGTGGTAATGTTGCCATTTTCTATTAAAATGTCAACGGTCAACGTCAATTTTTTAATGGTCAGCGTTAGTTTTTTAACAGAAAAAGGCAATATTGTTACGTTTTTAAACTTTCGAGTCAAAATTAAACCTGAAAAAATTTCCAAGACAATATTACTCCTTGTCGTATACTTCCGGAACGGATTTGCTACTTAACTCGAATGATATAATTTGTGATACAAATCACAATTGATCCTACATATAGGATTAAAAGTAATATTGTAATAGATTTAAACTATTAAAATATGATCTATACTTTCTGTATAATTTTATTAAAATATTTTGCATTTTTGCTTACTTCTTAGAGGATATTACATCTCAATATTTTAAAATTAATTCACCAACAAGGGTTGGCAGGTTGGCCCCAGTAATGCTGGTGGGTCCATCGAAATAAAGAAAATTGATCTAATGACAGACAAAGAAGGGAGAGAGAGTGAAGAGTTTTAGGAAAGCGGAGAAATTATCTTCCACTTCTCATCACTTTCTTTTTGGCCCAAATTCATATAATCACTTTTACCTAAACTTATTGACTTAAATGTGAAATATTCTAGGTTCGCACAGATGGTAAGGGATTTAGGACTAGGTCCTTAGGTCGTAGGTTCGATCCCCTCTGCCATCGCTGGGACTCCTTTGCTAGGCGATCTCGTAAGTCCCCAGTAAGTGCTCATAGAGCCAAGGCACAATGCTCATAGAACCCGGAGCTGTGCCCTGGCCCCAGTAGAGGACTGGTGTCGAACCCTTCCAAAACTTTCTCTATATCAAAAAAAAAAAAAGTGAAATATTCTATAATGATTTATCTGAATTATTTAGTGATGGAATTTTTGTTTTCTCTTGGGGTAATATTCTTTGCCGTTTGATGAGTAAGGATCCCCTTCTCGGCACTTCCTTTGATCTTTTAACTAAACTTGCCTTGTGGGAGGCCAAAAATTTAAAATTTAAAAAAAAAAAATCCCTATGTAAACAATTCGTTTTTGTTCGGGTGTCATTTGGCATATATGCTTCCTTCAAATGCAAGAGAAGCATATTTATTATATTATTTTTAAACATTTTTTGACGTACAGGAAAATATTTTTTACACATATCATGCCTTGGTAGGCGAGGATGGTATAAATGGTTACAACACCATCTTAACTCAATAAACGGTAAGCTAAATTGAGTCATAATACCAAAAATGAATTAGATCCAAACTAGAATAAAGCCCCTTTTCATCAATGAATAAATTATCAGGGGACCAAAACATCATTAAGAAAAATCAAACTATTAGTTCTTGGTAGCTCTGTCATTGCCCATTAAGGCTCATGATCTTCCTTTATGATTCATTGTGTATACAATACAAGTTGGAGAAACATACAAAACTTCAATCTCCAGAGATATGACTGGGCATTATGACCACTGCATAATGCCATGAAACTCTCCTATCCAAGAATGATACAATCTGGGTAGAATAATTGTTTTTTTTTTCTTTTTCTTTTTTTTTTTTTTGGGGGGGGGGGGGGGATCTCCATGAATAACACAGTGCTTGTTTGGAGTTGCTTATCATAAATATGTTCATACAAATAGAGATAAATGTCCTCTCATATACTTCATACGATATGAATCATAATTGGAAAGATATTTTTAAAAGTTCTAATCGTCATCCCAAACAAATTCATAACAAATCTAGTACATGTTTGACTTAAAACCAAACATACATCAAATGAGCCGTGAGATAAAGAAGTGAAAAGAAGCCTTCCTCAGTCAAAAATTTTCTCCCCAGTTGAAAATTGTAAGAATATCAAGGAACTTAAAATGCACAGCAAGCCAGGAATGAAGAACACTGCTCTCCAGCTTTCAGGACCGGTAAGATCTGAATTAGCAGTTTTTGCAGCTTCAAGAAGCCTGCCGGTAAGGTCCACTCCAATAATTCCGGCTAAAGTGCCGGCAGTATTAGAAACGCCCATCACTATTCCGGCATACCTTGGAGCCACATCCATGTGATTCACTGCAAACCCAGCTCTGCCCAGAGCCAGAAAACCCAGAGCCACAGAAGAACAGAAGACAGCCCCACCAGGTGTTCTAAATATAGGAATTGCAATCAATGCAAGAGAAGCAACTAAAAATCCTATGGTATTCAAGAATTTCCTGGTTTTTGTCACGGATATTATCCTCTTGGTGATTAAATAATCTGCGACTACACCGCCTATGTTTGAAAATAAGAACATGTTCAGATAAGGCATCATTTTTGAAGAACCCATATCTTGAAGGCTAAGTTTGAGGCCTAATTCAAAGTATGTCGGCAGCCAATTCATCAACACATATAAACCATAATGAAAAGTGAAACTGTTCACAACAATTGCCCAGACTGGCAAGCTAGTTAAGATTTTCATCCAAGGGATTTTGGCAGTTTTGACAGAAACTCTTCCATTCTCAACCTTTGACTTAACATTCCCTTTGATAGGCAACAACAATTCCCCAAATCCCGAAGCTGTGGCTTTCGGATGCTCAATACGAGGAGCATCACTGCCATATGTAAACCAAAGTAAAGACCACATGCCACCCATTGCTGCCTCAGCAACAAATATAGATTGAGGACCTCTAAACTTCACTAAACTGGGAAGGACAAGCATTCCTATTGCTGCACCTAGATACATCCCAGAAGTTGTAAGAGAAACAGATCTAGATCTTTCATGGGGAGGAACCCATTGTGCTAGAACAGTGTGGATGGAGGGAAATATGAACCCCTGTGACACACCAACCAGCAAACGTGCCACTGTTAACACGAAAACACGATTGGGATCTAATGGAACCAATACACAAGTTAGTGACCATAAAACAAATGAAAGGAGGAGAACTGTCTTCCCTCCAATTTTCTGAGCAGCCCATCCTCCTGGAACTTGTGAACAAGCATATCCATAGTAGAAAGTAGATAGTATTGCACCCTTGCTAGATTGATTCACTCCAGCAGCATCAGCAGCAACAGTATATGCAATTGAAAACCCAACCCTCTCTATGTAACAAACAGATGTGCAGATAAAGGTCAAAACAACAATCAAGTAACGCTTAGGGAACCTCATCATCCACTCCACCTACTTCACCAACACTTCTAAGTCCAAGCATTTATTTGGCTGAATCATTCAGATTTAGCACCCCTCCAACAAATTACCCTTTTAAGCGGAGGATTCCCAAGATCTAACCGAACTTATGCCCAATAATACTTCAACTTCCCAATGGATCCTGTAGGTAAGACGAAATCATTGATAACATTAATCATATTCACTAAGTAAACAAAGAAATACAGCAGGGCCCACACAACACTAAAGCTCCGATGCCAATGATTTATCACAGATCAAAAACAAAGCAAATATCCATACATATGAAATGGAGAGAAGCAGATAAAACCCACAGCATCTTTTTTTTAAAAAAATAACTTTTCTTTGATATTTTAGGAGTCCTGGCGCACAGATAGGGGCCAAAAAGAAAAATGCAAGAGAAGAATGATTAAGGAGAAAAAGGCAATGAGGGGAGGGGGGAATGAAGTGAACTGAAATGGCGTAACGTACCTCGCCAGTGGCGGATGGAATCAACGGCGTTCGTCGCTGGCGAGTCAGGGACGGCGGATCGGAACAGAGTGGCGGGAACTGGAAGACAAAGCAGAAGAAAATATGGCCACTCAGATCTGTGGGAGTAATCAACAATGAAGGCACTAGGAGTCATTTTTGTCAAAATAGCTACTACCTCTGGTATTTATTAATTAATACTTATCATAAATTAATAAAAAAATAAAAAAAGTTAAAATTAATAAAATTGTCATAAGATTTAATAAGATTTAAGTTATTTTCAATATTACCCTTATTAATTACACTAAACTCTAATATTATATTACTATTACTTTCACCCACAATTCCTATTAATTATAAGCATACATGGTAAACAAAAATTAATACTTTTTAGAAACAAGTAAATACCTTATAAAAAGAACTAAATATACTTGTTAATTCGTAATTTATAACAAAAATCTAAGAGACTATGAATTAAGAACTTATGATTCCTTTAAGCAGAGAAAAAAAAAGTAACTAGAGTGGCTCAAGAAAATGGGGAAAAGAGTAATTAAAAACGTGTTAGCCATGTCCTCCTCTTAAAAAGTTAAGATCCACTTTGATGTAAATTTTGGACTTGACTTTCCTCCTATATCTTTTATCATCCTTTTCCCTCTTTTTCTTTTTTATACCGTTGGAATAAGATCTCAACGGCTCAAATTTATCATATTTCTTTATCATCATTCTCCTTCCTTTTCTCTTATAACAATATTTTAATCATATGATAAATCTTGGCCGTTGAGATCTTAATCCAACGGTACAAAAAAGAAAAGCAAGGAAAAGGATGGTAAAGGGTATAGGAGAAAAGCCAAGTCCGTAAATTTTGGGGTTAAATATAAGATTATTTTAAAATTATAGTTTGTATATTTAATATAATTTTTGTACAAATTAATTTTCCAAATTTATAAATAAGTATATAGGATTAACTTATCTAAAAGTATCTTAAAAAATTATATCACATATACTATAATTAAGTAATTTACTTATTTTTATTAATCTCTCCAAATTATATAAATAGGTATTACATTAAAATTATAAGAGTACAAAATATTTACATTTTAATAATAACATTATAAATTGTAGATATGGTTTTTAAAATTAAAGGGTTAAGTAGCAATTTTGACTCAAAAGTATACATTCATGAGCAATGTTGCCATAAAAGTTTTTTGGGCTCAATGTCACTATGAAAGTCTAAAAACGTAGCAATATTGCCTCTCAATTAACTATCAAAACAATCAAGTATTAGTTGACACCATTATGCTTATGTGGCAAGTCTGCCTAGCATCTACATAGTTTTTTTTTCTTCTGAAATTTGATTTATACTCAACTGCACTCACATACACTGTACACACTCAAGTATGCACTTGAGTATGCCTGAGTGCACACTTGAGTGTGCACGAGTGTGATGTCGTCCTCATTGGATTTTTTAACTTCATTGAATTTTTTTCCTCTGTTACACTCAAACAAGTTGAATCACCTCTGAGGACTTATGGCCACCAAACTATATATAAAATCCGAACTCAAATATTGGAATCAAAATCAATCAATCTGATCTAAAAATCATAGAACATGGAAAGCAACAAATCTAAATCAAACAAAGTGATCTTGAAAATAAAAGGAAGAACATCTCCCTCCTATAGGTGCAGAACATCAAAAGCACAAAAAATAGGAATGGGTTCACATGAGCAAGATCAAAACTTTAACCAATAACTTATAGTACATCCCCAAAAATTTTAGAAAAATATCATTAAAGGATTTCTCTTTTGATACAAGCAAGAGATCCATACACCTTGTCGATGAGTTGTGTAACACCCGCCTTGATTTCACTTTTAAATACGTAAATACGTACTCAAAAGCATACCTCAATTTTACAAAATCACTATTCATGTATACGACACTATTCACGTATACGGTAATATTCATGTTTACATACACATATCAAAGTATACGCAACAGTGAGCATGTATAAGCGTATGGACAATGAGTAACTGATAACATAATCCCAATATATGGTGGTTTAAAACATGTACACATAATTCACACTAACAATCCAGAAATACTGTAGAAAGTGTTAATTAATACAGTCATCCCAAAAGTAGTTTAAAAAACTAATAAACAAACCACACTTATATATAAAACTCATTTATTCAAATCCCTATCCTTGGGGTCTTCTTCATCTACTGTATCCATATTGCCTTACTTCCTGATCCAGAACATTTTCCTGGCTCCTTAGGTGTTTCTGGGATCCAGTGATCAGATGTATCCCAGGATAACATAGTTAATCTCATATTCAAAGTATAAAATTATACATGGCAAATACTTCATATATTGCAGAAAATTATAAACATTTAATAAAACGCACCGCAATCAGAATACATAGCATAAAGCAAATGCAACATCACGACGAAAGTACATAAAAGTACTGGATAAATAGGCATGCAGCATTATTATATAAAAACAATAATACTCAGCCAAATAAATAAAACGCATGACACAGACATACAAATCCGGCCACGAGTCCACAAATACATGAACATATAAGACATATATAAGAACACAAGGAATCGGAAATTAAGTTACCAACCTCAACTTTTGCAAATATTTATCAAATTCCCAACGTAAGAACTCGAACTTCCTTCAATATCCTAATGTAGAATCATCATAGGTATCAATTTCCTTTTGTTTAATAAGGTATTGCAATAAATACCATTTCTTCATTATTTTAACACAATACTTATGATTTAACAGAATTTCCACTGACTTTGAAAATTCATAATTAATTGCTCAAAACTCAATATTGTGCTTCCAAGACCTAAATATCCTTTAATATATCTATTTTCATATTAACATCAAAAAATCCTTAAAATCACCAAAATTACTTTTGATTCCACCACTTCTTAATTAACCAAAATAATATATAGAAAATGATAAATATCATCTTCAAAATAGTATAAGACAAGTTAAATCCTTTACTTACTTGTCTTGATCCTTTGGACTTAGCAACTTCTTCTTGCTTTTGCCTCTTAAAACTCTCAGCCTTCACTCTCAAAATACCATAAGAACACATCTCTCTCTCACACGAAAAACTCTCTCTCTCACTCTCTGCATTCTTTCTTTACATAGATGAAAAGGAGTGAGCGAAGAGTCGTATGCTTGCATATATTTAACATTAGAAAAGGGAGTGTTTCATGATCATTACATTTTTGTTGCATTCGGAAAAAGAGAAAACATAAGTGGGGAGTGGTTGGGAGTAGGTGGAAGTGATTGGGTAAAGGAAGAAAAAGAAGAAAGTGGATAAGGGAGAAGGAAAAAAAACAAACGCATGTTACAAGTTGGTCCAGTTTCACGCCTGAAAATGAGTGAAGATGAGGAACCCCTGAACAAAAAGCATGAAAGCAAGAAATTTTGATGTATAACCTCCTTCATTCTCATCAAAGATGTGCTCAGACCTCTATTGTGAGGTTCACTATGCTCCACTTTCTCTTTTACGACCAAGGGGAATAGTAGTTTCCTTCTTCAGGCATTGGGAATGTTAGAGTGCCAGCCTTCACAGCAGTTCCTCATATTCTAATTCACAGGATTATCATCGGCTAAGCTATAGGAAGGTGTGTCCTAGTAGGGTCTTCTATGCTAACCTCCATTTATGCGGTTGTGTTCTTTTACCATTCATTACACTTGAGTGTGCTAACATGGTTGTCCAATGTGACGTTCTACATGTCAATTGATCCTATGTGGTAGATATCAGTTAGTCTCACCGTTAGTGGAAAGCAACATTGCTACGTTTTTAGATTCCGGGGCAACATTGAGCCAAAAAAAAGGACAATATTGCTCTTAGCTGTGTAATTTCGGGGCAAAATTGTTATTTAACCCAAAATTAAATATACTTTGCTATGATTATAAGATAACTTTTTCCTATGTTTTAATAATTTCCTATTTTCTAGACTCTATTATAACAAAGGGCATTTGGGGGTAGAAAAAGCAATCTTGTATGTATCGCCCTTCAACCTTAAATGCAAAATTTAATCCACTAATTTAAATAGATTAAGTAAATTAAATAAATTATTTTAAAATAATATTTTTACAAACTAATTTACCTAATTTAAAAACTGATATACAATCTAATGATATGCATAACTATTTCAAAAAGATATTATAACATATACTATATTTAAATAATTTATTTAACTTTATAAATTTTTCTAAATTAATCATATGATTGAAGACCAGACGTTTGAGATTTTATTGAAAATGGAGTTAATCTGAATTCCATGCCTGATATGTGGTAATCTGAGCAAGCGATCATCATATCATGCTTAGCAATTAACAGCTGCTCCTGCTAAGGCATTATTCCATTTCCATAAAATGCAAAATCTTCAAGGCCAACTTGTTGAACTTTGGCTGCCATTAAACTTTTCAAAACATTATTTTAAGATTTGATCTTTTGACACTACGTAAACTAGATATTATAAAGGAATGAAGACGGATAATATCTACAAGATAGTATTTAATTAAAAATTAGGAAAAATTTCAGGGAAATTAAAAAAAAATAGTGAAAGACAAAATGATGTTGTAAATATTCAATAATTGCAAAGAGATGTGAATATGTGATTTGTTCTTTTTTAAATTAAAAGGAAATGACACAAATTCTTTTGTGTATATATATTTTTTAAAATTATTACACCCACCTGATTTTACTCACGTCGTAGCCCCGGCGGGAATATTTGTTTCACAAAGTGGCAGGGGTGAGATTTGAACCCCCTACCACTTTGCCAAAAAGGCAATCAATGCCTGTGAATATTTGTTTTACAAACACACACACATTCATGTATATAAGTTAACCTCTTATATTTGACTCAAGCTCATTTACAAATTTTTATTAAGAAATTTATAATATTTCTTTAAATTTTAACAATTTTCATTTCCCCAATAAAGAAGATAATACTATCAGCTCATTAACAATTTTTCTTGAAAAATTCACAATATTTTATTATGTTTTAATAATTTTCATTTTCCAAAATAAAAATTCACTCTATCAAGTCTTTTACAACTTTTGTTAAAGTATTTCCCATATTTTATTAGACTTTAACAAACCTTGTGCATGAAATGAATATGTGGATTGTTATTACTCAGTAAAACCTAATGAAATTTCTTTAACAAAACATATAAATAACTTGATTTTGTGAATTTTTAAAAAGGTATATAAAAGTTGTTAAAATCTAATGAAATGTTGTGAATTCTTTAATAAAACTTGTGAATAATCTGATAGTGTAAATTTTTTTACTAGATGAATGAAAGTTGTTAAAATCTAATAAAATATTGTGAATTTCTTAATAAAATTTATGAATGAGCTAATAGTGTGAACTTCTTATTGGGTAAACAAAAATTATTAAAAATTAAAGTAAAGTACTATAACCACACCCTATTTTGCTTTAATTACATAAAGCTCCCCTATATTTTTAAAACCCATATAGACCTGTCTTAAAATTGAAATGTATGTTACATAAACCTCTTTTATATTTTTAGATTCTATTTTCATCCATCCAAATTGTTAGTTGATTCTTAAATTTGACTTTTGAACTTTTTTGTTTTTACCAAAATGCCTTCCTTTAACATTATAATTATTTAAACAAATATATATATGTACGTGGGAAAAAAAAAAACTTTATACCACCAAATTTTTATTCTAATAGATTTTTTTAATTTTTTTTTCTAATAGGTTAAAAATTTATGAATTTTGAGATTATAAAATTTATAATTTTATTTTTACCATATTTATTGAAATGTATTTATTTTTACTTTCTTAAATGATTAAAAATATATATCAAACACATTTTTCTATCAAATATAATAAAAAAAATATGTGTTTGAGAGATCGTATTAAGTCATTCAAATTTAATTTTTGATTTTTTTTCTTACAAATATTTAAAAACTTACTCAAATTCTTAAAAGTTTGTGATTCTTACAAGTTGTCAATTAAAATTTAGGATTTAGCACTAAGGATAAATTAGTAAATAAATATTATTTTATATAATTTTAAATTAAAAATATATTTTTAGAATATTTTTAACAGAGTTAACGGTTTGAACTTAAGTGTATATTTTCAAAATAAAGGGGAGATATGTATAATTAAGGCAAAATAGAAGGGTGGTTAAAATATTTTACTTAAAATTAATGAACTATTATGAATTTCTTAACAAAACTTATGAATATGTTAAAGTCAAATATAAAGAGTTAACTTATATATATATATATATATATATATATATATATATATATATATATATATATTTGCATAACATATAGAAAAGCATTGGGGGCCACCAATGCTTTTGGCAAAACAAGTAGTGGGAGTTTCAAATCTCACCCCCACCACTTTTCCAAATAAATATTCCGGTTGGAAGTCTAGTGGCTAGTGTCAGCAAGGGAAGGCTGCTACCGGCCGGTGAGGGCGGAGGTAGTATCTTTTTAATACACACTCATAGAAAGTTATTTATGTCATTTCCTTTTAATTTTAAAAATGATAAATCATATATTCACACCTTTTTGAAATTATGAATATTCGGAACACCATTTATCATTTGTTATTTTCAAAGTTCTTTTTCTCTGATATTTTCAATAAAAAAAGTTGTCCAAGATTCTACTCCCTCCTCCTTATAGAATGTATTTTTTATCCTTTTAATAACAGCCTATGACTTTTCATTATTTTGACGAGTATTAAATACTTATTATATATGCCCACATTTAAAAGGGTAATAAAAGATACCGGAAATGAATTTAGTGTGGCTAATAAGGTCAATATTAGAAGTTATCTCAACTGTATGACAAGTTTAATAGTTTTAATTTATTTTTTTCATATGTATAAAATAGTTAGAAATGTTTAATATTATTAGCTGGAGTATTGTACTTACAAAATCTAACCCCTTTTTCATCAGTCACCATCATTGATTTAGTGAGTGACTATTTAAATTATCTTATTTTAAGTGATTTTGTCTTTATGAAAAAAAGCATTTGAGATGAGTTACTCGATCTAAAACTTATGAGTTTTGATATTAGGTGTTTTGCCAAACAATTGTCCATAAGTAAAACTGTAAAACTACTACTATATGTTTACATTACACTGCGTTATCCTCTATCACAAGAATTATCAATACAATCACAAATATAACATTAATTAATTATTAAAATCCCAAAAAGCAGTAGCCTTTTCTTTCTTCTTCCTCCCCCCCTTAAATTTTCTGCCACAATAATCGAATAATAGTCAGACTTTTGAGGTGAAAAATACATATCAATATACATAAATACGTTTTATCAAAGGGAAAACAAGAGAGGCGGGCAAAGGATCATGAACCAAATACTTTATGCTGAAGAAAAGCTTACACAAGTAAGATTTTGGACATGGCAGATAGGAAATTATCAATACAATCAAATTCAGTTCCTTTTTCTCAGTATTCCACAAATAATATGTCCTAGTTCTTCACCACAATCTTCCTGCACATGGTGTCCTGCCTGCAAAGTGCAATAAGTTAAATATACCTTTTCCCCATTTGAGCAAGATAAAAACCAGCACAAGAAGGAAGATGTGTAATGCAGAATCATTGACTTGTTCTTCAAATCTTCAGGATATTCATTGTCAAATTAAGGATTGCATCATATAGAGAAGTAATGAAACGAACACACATGTAAGGGGGGAAAACCCCTCTGAGAGAATTTGGTTTTATGTTTAAAACCTCTTAAACAAGTAAGAAAAAGGACTAAACATGTTGGAAACCACAAAACCATGAATTTGGTGAAAGTAGTTTCCAAAGGCTTGTTTGGATTAACGCTTGCAAGAGCGACTTTTACCCTACTTGACTTCTGCAAACTGAAGTTGGAGTAAAAATCAATTAGTACAATGTAATTTATATTTATATTGAAAAGTTAGTTTCATATAGTTCAAACATTAAGAAAAATCAAAAGCTAAAAGCATTTTGCCTAAAAAAAGTTGCTTCAACTTCAACTTGACTTTTGGTTTCATATGGTTCAAATATTAAGAAAAATCAAAAGCTAAAAGCCTTCTGGCTAAAAAAAGTGCTTCAGCTTCAACTTGACTTTTGGTCTAAAAGCCCTTTTTTTTCCAAACATAAATTTTAGCCTAAAACTGACTTTATGGTTTCAAAAATCACTTTTGAAGATACAAAAGGTGATCCCAAACATTTACGCAGAACCCACAATAATTATTTCCTATAAAAATGAATGATCTAAATAACTTGCGTGAGACAACATTATTATGGGCAGCTAAAACAACTAGATAGCCAAAGAAGTTTAATTAGCAGCCTTTTGGTATGGGAATAGTGAAAAAACGTGTTCATGATAAAATGACAAGAGAATACTGTTATGAAGAGATTCATTAAATAAAGTTTTATCCAGAGGCAACAAGTGAACAAAAACATGTTTCCTTTGTGTAAGCATGGGCAATAGAATAGTTTGGTGTTTACCCTTGGAACTTCGATAAGTGTATGATTTGAATCCTTGCAGAAATCTTCCACTCCATCATAGCTCAACCAACGGTCTCTTTGACCCCAACATATTGTTGTTTGCACTTTCCAATTTTTGTCCTGAAGTATTTTCTGCATATCCTCCACATAGATCTGCCAAAAAAAGTTAAGTAAGCAAAGAAACCTTGATCTTTCAAAACTTAATTCTCTCTAGTTGTAAATTTGGATCTCCCAAGAGGTGAAAAAGAAAGATGTCTTGATTAAATGTCATAGAAAGTAAATGACCATATGATCATTAATCCCAAGGTCTATGATCATTTTATTAATAATTTTTATAATTCTGAAATATCTGCCACCTTAGATTTGAGCAAAGGTTTGCATGGAACTTCATTCATCTAACTAAAGGTAACAACTAGACATAAGTTATGACCATGACAAGAAAATCAAACTGGAAATAAGTTCCATATAAGACAGGCCAATGCATGACTTTCAAACTCTGTGTAGCTAAACCTGAGGAACTTTCAAATAAGTTCAATATACTTTTGAGACTGGTACTTCAAAAAAGAAATCACCTTTAGGCCTTTCTTCATTGCCCTGCTAATTGCATTAAGTGCAAAACCTGAGGAACCAGATGTGAGATAAGGTCTTCTATATACCATTGCATCTTCTTCTTTCATTTTGTAAGGGCCACAGCTAGTCAGGGGTTTATCACTGGCCCTTAAAGGGTCCTGGTCAAGCAATAGAGAATCCATACCATAAATTACAGCAGATAATATACAATGAAGTTATGGTATTTTTACTAAAATAAAGCATAAGTTTTCATACCTGAGAAAATATTTCACCTAGCAGGAAGTTGCTGAATGCAGATAATGTTGATGGAAGCTTGACATGTTTAGCTGTTAACTTATAAAATAAGAAAGGAATTGAAGCTGGTGATCATCACCGCAATTTGAGAAAAAGGGTATCATACAGGAGGAAAAAAATGCCACTTGATACTTCATATTTGCAAAATATTTTGTGCTAAAACAACATTTATCTATATTGGATGACTTAAAAATCAAAGCCTATAATTTAGCTTCGGGAGTCATACACCTAGCATATCACGCCGTCTAAGGACAGTCATAATCCTAAAATCCACACTCAAGATGGAAATCCAAAACGGAAAAAGTTGGGTAAATTAATACACTGAACAAGTCATGCCAGAATCAATTTGGAAATATCAAGAAAATAGTGCTATTTGAGAAACAAACAACAAAATAAATAAAAGTTGCATAACGCGTAGGGAAACTTTTTGCAAGAACAAAGTGAACTTGATGTGTGAAATATACGTACAGGAGGATTAATGAGTATCAAGTTGTTGAGCTTTTCCGGGTGAAGGCTTGCATACTTAACTACAACTGGCGAAAAGTAGCCCTGAGATAAAGAAGGTTGAAGGATTTCCTATTATTCATATAACAGATAGTTTAACTTAAGAAATCCCAAATTCTTACCAATGAACGCAAACTTACCTGAACAACTAGTGACACTTTACCAGCAGCTAGTTCATTGACAAGTGACTCCAAAGATGATACATATTCTGCAAGGAGTGAGGAATACAGTTGCCCTTTTATCATTGAATATCAAACCAAGGAATGTCCTAGAGCAAGAAAATAAATGTAAGTATTGAACATTGTTAGGTCCACAGCACTTACCATCTAGAGTGTAGTCAAAACCATATCCCGGTTGAGGCTTATCAGAAAATCCAAATCCTGAAAGAGGGGAACAAATTAAGGATTAAACAAAAGAAATTTCAGGTATAACACGTCATTGCGATTTCATATTTTTTTACCCAAAAAAAAAAGAGGGATTTCATATTGAAGTCATACTACAACTCCTTTGGGAGAACCCCATTTGAAAACCAAGGTAATTACATGTTAAGGGAAAGGTAACTTTTGCTGGCAGTAGTTGACTTGCTATTTTGAAGAAAGAACTTAAGAGTAGGAACAGTAGCTGTTATTTAGGGTGGCTTGTTGGGGACTGTGAAAGGCACTTTTTTTACTATATTAGTCGTTGGGAGAATGGGGGGAAAGGGAGGATTGTTTTTTGTGAGAATTGTAGGAGAGGGGCGGGTTCTGTGAGTGCAGACTTGTGTCTTTCTTGGCTGTGGGAGTATTTTCACTTCAGTAGATTATTGTAACCATTTTGTGTCACAGCTGGTGTACTCAATTAAACCACCATTTCAGATACTTATTGGTTGGTTCCTAACATCCTTTCAGTCGTGCATGGGCCCTCCTTTTTGTTTACCCATGAACTGGCTATAAGAAGAAACATATGGGAATATGACAACACATGACTGATAGATCTCAGACAACAATGATGAATCTCTTGCCATATTATTTGTTCAATTGTTTTAAGGGTTTGAAGTTTGAACCCTCTTGTTTTTATTTTGAAAAACCTCCAAGTACATTGACATACTCACTAGTCACAAACATCTTATTCATAGGGAATAACAAGTAGAATGGACGGCAAAGTTCAAATAAGGCATGCCTTAGGCATGAGACATCATGAGATCCTACTAAGGGCACTTGTAGAAATAAGGCAGGGTAATTTGAAGTCTGTACAACCGCTATGCTAACTGGCAAAATAAATGTCGGAAACAAATTAATTTTGATAACATTTCTGCCATTGATATGCTCAGTGAACTGTGAAGGGATTCATAACTAGGACAAATTTCCAGCAAGTGAACCTACAGGCTTTGGCAATAGGGGTCTTCAACGCTTAAGAAGGTGTACTTGCCAGCCTAATTTCTGAAAAATATTTCTTCTTTCTTCTCTAGTCAATGCCAAGGTGGTCTCTTGATCAAAAAAAACAAAAATGCCAAGGTGGTCTAGCAAGACTCACTCTCCCACCATTGTAAGAGTTTTTTTCTGTGCTGCACATTTCAGCAGATCACAGCAACTCCTTAGACTGATCAATTGTCTTATCTCATAGTCTGTTGGGGTCTTTAGTAATTATTTATCATTCTCGTTGGTGTTACTTTCTCTGTCATCTTCTTACCTTGTACTACACTAGGAATACCTAACACATTTGTGACTTCTAAAATGTATTGGTTTGACAATTTTCAAAACTGAAAACATAATAGATAAGGAATCATGAAGCGGTGGAAAGCATTGGACATAAGTTTCCACCACTAGCTCCAACAGAGGAACAAAGTAATTTTGATAACGTTTCTAACAAAAAATTGGGTTCTTACCCAGCCAATCAAATGCTATGGCATGATAGTCCTTAGTGAGTATAGGAAGAACTTTGCGATAAGAATATGCCTGTCAGAAGCATCAAATTGGCACTGAAACTATTTGTTATCAATGTAAATAATCTGTGACAGTCTAACTCCAAGTATACAGATTGATAATTGCATATCTAAGAAAGTTTGGAGAATAAAATCCATGCCTGATAACTTCACCTAGCAACTTAATGATTCAGGTTGAGGGTTCTTTCCAAGATTTCAAAGCTTCTAAAGATCATTTGGTCAGAAGTTTTAGGCTCATCATCCCATTCTTGTTTAAAATTAAGTTTTTGCACAAAGTAGTGATGGGCCTGTGTCTTGTCCTTGCTCCAAGCCTAGAGGGTGGCTAGAAGTTAATCATAACTGCTTAATGTAGTAAATTAAACTTGCTCCATGCTGAAAGCTTCGAAGAATGCTATGTCAAGGAAACTTCAAGCAGTCAATAATGTGAAAAGTTATCATACAACTTGGCACTAAATTTGATATATATGTTAGATTTATGTGAGCAACTGCTAAAAGTCTATGTGACATCATACTATCAGAGGTCCTCCTATGCATAGTTGACAATTACAACTCACCTGTGAAGGGAAACCATGGATTAATATCACTGAAGGGTTATCAGCATTTCCGCTTTCAACACAAAACCATCTATCACAGCAAATCGTATGGACAAAATATGATTCAGTTAGTAACTGGTAAGTAACATGGAATTTATGGAAATATTTTCAATTCTTCTTGCCTTAAGTCCTAAAAGTTTGAGTAAAATATGTTTTATCTTTACTAGTACACACATTGCTTTACAAATTCATGATGATTCTAACCCCAAAAACAAAATCAGCATCTAGTTTTCCGTTTATGTGCTTTCCATTCCCCTATTTTCTTCAGCATGAATAAACAAGATTATTGGTCACTTACAGACACATGATATGTTGTTTTACCTGAAGAGATCACCAGTGACTTGAGAACCAGCCCCCATTGTGAGCCCAAAAATTGGGTCTATAGCTTTTTCACCAGCTCCAAGAATCGAATGGGCTTTCACCTTAAAAAATCATAATTCTTTTAGGCCGAAAAAAAAACCTTCACAATGAATCTTAGGATGAACACTTATGCATAATGTCCGCAGTATTAAGCTTATGTTGACATAATTTATAATGCATACCGTTCTCCCTTGCTTAAACCATTCATCACTTGGACTCGGCTCTTCTGAATATTTTCCTGTCCAAAAATTGCAAACTATTCTTATGTACTTTTCTAAACGATTACATTGCATTTGCATCCCTAGAAACACGAAATGAAATTTGAAAAGTACCTCCACTGAAAGAGAAGCCATCTCCGACTTGAACTGGAGCATCCAGGAGATAATCCTGAAACAGAACAATTGGACCGTTGATTGAAAGTTCTAAAGAGGAAAATCTGAGAAGGTGGTTAGTTAAACATACTTCCTCGCCATTGTTGCTGCTCGATCTGCACCTCAATTTGAGACATTTTCTGAAAGGGTTTGAATTCACCAATTCGAAACGGAAGCGTCGAACTGATGAAGATGCTTTTGGAGAAGAAGAGTGAAGAAAGGCAGTTTGAGGTTGAATTGCTTGAACTGCCATGGAGAAGCAGAAGCGAGAATGACTTGTGGTGGTAGTTGGAGAGTAAGAGCGAAAAAGAGAGCGTAATGGAAAAACCGTTAGTACTGCTAACCTGAAAAATGAAAAAAGGGAAGTGATAGGAATTTTCTGGTTCGGGCGCGCGCAAGATGTATTTTTTTATTTTATTAATTTTTGGGGAGAATAATTAATTTATAGAGATATTAAAAAATTAGTAAAATTTTTTAGAGCGCACCAAAATTATTAAAAAATTTTCCAGAAAAATTATTCTTATTGAAAACTATCATTTAATATATACAAACACGAGAAATAATTTGAAAACTGTTACGGATATCTCACAAATGGGCCCAGCCCAATAACCAGGGAGCCTAGTCAAAATGACTTCAGTTATGCTCATAACCGCTTCCTTGAAAATAGGAGTGGTTTTATCAAGAATATCTATCGTTATGGTAACCGCCTATGAAAGAAGAAGATTATTCAAAAACGCATATCTTGATATCCCTAAAATAAAGGATAAATCCAACTGATTAAGATAGGGCCCAGGTACGCCTATAAATAGGGTAAACCCCTTACAAGGTACACACCTCTGAAACCCAAGCTTTTCTATTCACACAGAACACACACACCACCCCCACTGGCTATCATTAGCCTGCCGTATACTCTCGAATTACGTGGACTTTGATCCACACTGTGGTACGTAGGACCCCGGGATTTCACCCCGGGCCAAGTCCAACCTAACTTGTGATCCACACCGGATCATTGGAGCCGTCTGTGGGGACTGTAAAGTCCTATTCCCGTGACCCGTGATGGCTAATACCAGAAGCAAAAGCCACCCGCATGCACACGAGCAAGGTCAGGAACAAAATTTTAGCGAGACCCAACAGCAGGACGTTCAAGGCGTTAATCAGGAACAAATGCAGGAGCCCCCAGACTCGAACCTGGATGGACGAGCAGGCCAAATGCTGGAAAATACTAACCACGCTGGTCCCTCAAAGTTTCAGATTGACAGTCCGGACATACGACTCCTACATAACATTGTTGAATCAATGTTGAAACGAATCGAGAATGTGGAAGAACGCGACAATCTTCAGAACCAGAAGATTGACCATATGACCGAGGTGATGAACCAAATCCTTAAACACTTATAAGACCCTCTTCAGGAGGAACGCCGGGATGATCAGCAGAATGAGGACGAAGAAACCAATCACCAAACTGTTGATCCCCTACAGGAGGACCATCCCGGGCAAGGCCGAATAGTTTCAACAAAAAATTCTCAGCAAAGTAATCACCGAGATGCGAGTCAGGAGGATCAAGCCCGGGCACTTAGGAAAGACAGTCGTACCTCGAACAATCAGGGAATTCCGCCAGACTCCGGAAGGTACAAGATGTGGTATGGGGATGGAGGACAAAACAACAGCCCGTTCTCAGATGAAATTACGGAAGCTGAGTACCCAAGGAAATTTAGTACATCCGACCTTCCTAAGTACGACGGAAGTCAGGATCCCCAGACACACTTGAACACTTTCGACACTGAAATGCTGGTCCGGGGATTCAAGGGGCCAATCATTTCCAGGCTGTTCACCTCAACGTTACGAGGAACCGCTCAAATTTGGTTCCGGACTCTATCTCCCAAGTCCATTACCGACTTCAACGACCTGAGCGAGAAGTTCCTGCTGAATTTCGCGACAAGCAAAAAGCAACCCAAGTTGGTCTACACGTTGGACAGAATCAAGCAGCAACCCGGTGAAACCCTTCAGAAGTATTTGGATCGTTTCAAGGCTGCCGCATTGCAAATCCAGGGATTAACGAAAAGCGTCCACGTACACTTGATCATCTCGGGCTTAGATAGCGAATCCAGAATGGGGAGATCGGTCATATCTGGCGAGATCAAGACGCTGGAAGAATTCCATAGACGAGCCAAAAAGTATCTGGACATCGAGCAGATGCAGATAGCCAACGCATCGGGAAAAGAGAGACAGAAAAGGCCACCCCTGAAAGGGAAGGACTGGGCAGCAAGAGACCGACCCAGGAACTCGGACCAGAAAACACGAGGACAAAGGCATAAGGGGAAGTATGAGAGATATACTCCACTAAATGTCCCTCGTTCACAGCTATGGAGAGAGGTAGCCTTGACCGAGATGAGGAAGGTGGAGCGACCACGACCACTTTATAACAAGGGTAAGTTGGACCGCACACGATTTTGCGAATTCCACAATGGACCCAGGCACACAACGGATGAGTGCTGGGACCTTAGAGATGCGGTTGAAAAGTTTATTCGAGATGGAAAATTACGTCAGTACGTTATCAAAACATAAGGGCAAAAAGCCAAGCGCAAGCAGATGGATCGGAGTACAAGCCCGGTCTCCCAGAGGAGAAAGCCGGACGAAGGCCGGAGAAAGCACGACAATGAGGACGAGTTCCCGGAAGCAGAGTTTGACTGCAATGTCATTAGTGGAGGTTACGGAGGTGGCGGCGATACCGCCAATCAGCGGAAGAAATACCTTTGGGAAGTCTTAACCATCAGGGGATGACCGACCTTCAAGCCGGAACCATCGCAAACAGAAGAGCCTCCTAAGCTGTTCTTTACTCAGGAAGATCTGAGGGACGTAATCCCGGGTCATCAAGACGGATTGGTTATAACCGGCCTCCTGGGAAAATGCCGTGTAAAGAAGATATTCATCGATCCTGGCAGTGCGGTGGATATCATCCTGTGGGATGCCTTTAAGCGCATGGACCTTGACCTAGAGAATCTAAAGCCGTGCAGGACAACCTTAATCGGGTTCAACGGAGAGGATACAAGTCCCAAAGGGTGTATAGAGCTAAAAATGACCTTGGGCTCTCAAGAAGCCTTTAAGACTGAGCGAGTCAAGTTTATTGTAGCGAATTTCCCTTCGTCCTACAATATAATCTTAGGTAGACCAACTATTCATAGTTGGGACATGCTCATATCAACTAAGCATCAGAAGCTGAAAATGGTAAGTCGGAAGAATGAAGTCGTCACCATCAGAGGTGATCAGAAGGAATCCCGGCAATGCTACTTCTCGACGGTTAAAAACAATGAACCCGGAACATCCAACTCGCAGCAGAAAGGAACTCGAAATTCAGCGCCAATTGCGCCGAGCTCGGTCAACGTGGTAGAGCTGGATGTAAGAGAAGAAGCAAAGTTGATGAAAACAGAGCCTGATGGAGAGCTCACAGGCTACCAACTAGGAGAGGAGCCCGGACAAATAACCAAGATCGGGAGTTTGCTTGCCGAGCAAGAAAAAATCGAGCTCAAAAAGCTGTTATGGAGAAACAAGGACGTATTCGCATGGAAACCTTCAGAGTTACCAGGAGTCGACCCGGCGTTCTGCTGTCACAAATTGACCATAAATCCACGATATACGCCAGTCTCGCAGAAGAAAAGAAAGATTGCACAGGACCGACAAAAAGCCCTAGCCGAGCATGTAAGAGAACTGCTGGATGCGGGATTCATCAGGGAAATCCAGTATACCACATGGTTATCAAATGTGATAATGGTCAAGAAACCCAATGACAAATGGAGGGTGTGCACCGACTACACCGATCTCAACAAAGCATGCCCCAAGGATGCTTACCCCATGCCAAATATTGACCAACTGGTGGACAATTCTTCGGGATTCCAGCTGCTCTCATTCATAGATGCGTATTCCGGCTACAACCAAATAGCTATGCATCCCGAAGACCAGGAGAAAACAGCTTTTATCACAGAAAAAGCTAATTATTGCTATAACGTCATGCCTTTTGGGCTGAAGAATGCAGGAGCTACTTACCAGAGGATGATGAATCAAGTGTTTGAGGCACAGCTCGGCAGGAATGTCGAAGTTTACATCGACGATATGATCGTAAAGTCAGTTAAGCGATCTGACCACATCCAAGATTTGCAAGAAACATTTGATAAGCTCCGGGATCACAGAATCCGGCTTAACCCAGCTAAATGTGCATTCGGGGTACCAACGGGCAAATTCCTCGGATTCCTGTTGACAAACAGGGGGATTGAGGCCAATCCGGATAAATGTCAGGCCGTCCTCAATATGGCGGCCCCAAAAAACAAAAAAGAGGTACAACAGTTGACTGGCAGACTGGCCACGCTGACAAGGTTCCTACCAAAATCGGCAGAAAATGCTCTTCCTTTGTTCAAGTTATTGAAGAAGGAAGCACAACATGGAGAATGGAACTCAGAGTGTGAAGCTGCGTTTGACAAGATCAAAAAATGTCTGTCATCACCACCCGTGCTGTCGAAACCCGAGCCCGGGGAAGATTTGATATTATATTTATCCGTGGCCCTAGAAGCAGTAAGTGCCGCCTTGGTGAGAGAAGATTCGACGGAACAGAAATCGATTTACTTTACAAGCCGGGCTTTGTAGAGTTCGGAGCTAAGATATCAAAGGTTGGAAAAGGTGGCCTTTGTGCTCCTTACTGCCGCAAGGAGATTACGCCCCTACTTCCAGGGGCATAGAATAATTGTGCGAACCAGTTAGCCGATACGCCAAATACTCCACAAGCCTGACTTGGCAGGAAGAATGACGAGTTGGGCTATCGAACTGTCCGAATTCGACATAGTATATGAAGCTCGGCATGCTATTAAATCCCAGGCTTTAGCCGACTTCATTGCAGAGCTGGTACCAACAGAGGTAGTCCTGAAAGCCAACCTTGACGTTTGGAAAGTAGACGGCTTGTCAAACGCCAAAGGAAGTGGAGCCGGGATCATAATCGAAAGCCCGGAAGGAGTCGCCATGGAACACTCCCTGCAATTGCACTTCAGAACGTCCAATAATCAGGCCGAGTATGAGGCTGTATTGGCCGGGCTATCGCAGACAAAAGATAATGGGGCCAGGCGGGTTCATCTCTCCACCGACTCTCAACTAGTCGCGGCCCAAATCAACGGTTCATACACGGCTAAGGGACCCTTGCTAATCAAGTACCTGGGGAAAGTCAGAGAGGCAATGGCCGACTTCGATGAGGTCGTAGTCACCCACATCCCCAGGGGAGAAAATGCGAGGGCAGATATCCTCTCCAAATTAGCAAGCACCAGGAACCCGGGAAATAATCGGACTGTAATACAACAAAGTCTGAAGGAGCCCACGTGTATCATGGTCATCGCGGCAGCAGAAGACTGGCGAAAGCCAATCTTAAATTACCTAGAAAAGGGAGTTAGCCCAGACGATCCCGGGGAAGCAAGGCAGATAGCACGGATCGCGTTAATGTACACGGTGGTCGATGACCAACTCTACTGAAAAGGCCTCCAATCCCCAATGATGAGATGTTTAAACCAGGCAGAGGCCGAGTACGTGCTATCAGAGATACATGAAGGGATAAACGGACAACACATGGGGGCAAAGGCGTTAGCCCGGAAGGCCCTTAGGGCTGGATATTACTGGCCGACAATGGTCGCGGATTCCAGAGAGCATGTACGGACGTGCGAAAGCTGCCAAAAACATGCTCGGATCCTCTAGCCACCTCCGACCGAGTTGAAGACCATCACGGCTCCGTGGCCATTCTTTAAATGGGGTATGGACCTCCTTGGACCGTTCAAACCGGCCGCGGGACAACTGAAATGGCTTGTGGTGGCGGTGAATTATTTCACTAAATGGATCAAGGCCGAACCATTGTCGACCATCTCGGCCGCTCGAATACAAAAGTTCTTCAAAAGAAATATTGTTGCAAGGTTCGGGATTCCTGTTGAGATCGTAACTGACAACGGTACTCAATTCGTTGACCAAGGCTTCCAGAGGTTGATGTCCGAGCTCGAAATCAAGCACTATTTCGCCTCGGTAGAGCATCCGCAATCTAATGGGCAAGCCGAGGCAGCCAACAAAATCATTGTTGACGGGCTCAAGAAAAGGATGAGCAATGCAGAAAGTAACTGGGTCGAGGAATTTACCCGGTACTCTGGGGATACCGAACTAGTGTCCAAACCTCGACCCAGGAAACACCCTTCCGAATGACATATGGATGCGAGGCCATGATCCCGGTTGAAATTGGGCAAACATCATGGAGGAAAGCCAAAGTCATGGAGGAGGGAGAACACGCTAACAGCAAGCAGTTAGCAGCCGAGCTAGACCTCATCGATGAAGTCAGAATGACGGCACACTACCGAGATCTGGCAACGAAGCAGCTGGTGGCGGCTAAGTATAACTGCAAAGTTAGACCACGAGCATTCAATAAAGGTGACTTGGTATTACGCAGAGCGGATATCGGAAATAAGAATACCCGGGACGGAAAACTTGCAGCAAACTGGGAGGGTCCTTACCGTGTTTCAGACAAAATGGGGTCCGGGACCTATGTCCTTGTGACGTTAGATGACACACCCATTAAACGAACATGGAACGCAGACAAACTAAGGACTTACTACAGCTAAAGACCGGGATGCACTCGGAATAAGCGCACAGCGGATGTCAGTGGTGACTAAGAACCGCTTTTCAGTTTCAACGGATGTCGGCGGTGACTGAGAACCGTTTTTTATTACGCATTGTTTTGCTTTTGGCAGTATTTTCCATTGATTTTAAATTGTGTAATCCCAATTATTTCAATCAATAAAAAAGGTGGTTCAATTCATGGGCCAACCAAGTTATTACTTGTGAAATCAATGCAAAGATAGGCCGTGATAAAGGCAAGATAATTAAACAAAGACTTGGGTTTCGCGATCCCGGTCATGATAAGATTTGTCAACAAGTCTTGTAAACGTTACGATGCATCGGAACTGTCCCCTGGGGTGGTGTGAGATTGCCATAAAAGATCCTGATCAGGTTGAAATGTTTAGGCTCCTATTCGAAAAGGATATTAGGGCCTGAACATGTGGCAGTTGGCTACCATCTCGGTAAGGTACTTTACAAGATAAAGTGCTTAGATGATTTTTGAAAATCATCTGTTGTTTAGAATGCCCGACCATTAATAAACGTGGCCCGTTTCTTAAAACGTCGGTTGAATATCCAGCAGATTCTGCGCAATATATATTGACTTTGGCCAAGTCATAAAATAAAGAACCGAGTAAAACACGAGTTTGGTTTAAAGGATGAAAATAAAAACATGTAAGATGGACGAGTTGAGGATGCTAGAAAATCCGGGAACACCGGCTTGTCATGGTATTAATTTTGAGGGCAAAGGCCCCAGATTACAGAAAAACAAAAATAAAAGTGAAAATACTACATAACAAAGGAAAAAATAAAAAGGTCCTAGAAGGACAGCATCAAAATTGGGCTTGGCCGGGCACAGGAGAGCCAGGGGCGTCAGTCGTTGGAGCATCTTCCTCAGCTAATTGACCACGGTCATTCTCCGCGAGATGCTCAGACTCTTCGACCGGAGAAAGCGGCGCTGGTATAAATTGCCCGTCCTCTACCGAAGCTCTGAAATCCACAGAGTCCAAATTCATCGTAATGTCAGGATTTAGAGCTCGGACTTGGGCCAGGCATAGGTTGAAAGCTTCAGCAGCCGTCTCCACGACCAAGACTTCCAGCTTATCCACCTCGGCAGCAGACGCCACTAGCTCGGCCTTGGAAGCGTCGAGGTCGGAATGGGCGAGATGGAGGTCCTTTACCACCCCCGCATACTGACCCTGCAGGGCGTGCAGTGAGGCATTGAGGGTATCTTCCCGGGCCTGACTGGCGTCAAGCTTGGCGGAGAAATGATCCCTTTCAGCAAGGGCCTTTGATAGCTCCTCCACCGCCTTGATTTGCGCCTCTTCCGCTTTCAGGCGCGCCTCCTCAGCCTCCCTCAGCCTAATCTCGGCCTCTTTCTTGTCAACCCGAGCTTTGGCAATCTCGGCTGCAGCCTTGGCGTACTTATGCTTAACGGCAGCATAAGCGTCCAACACGCCGGCCGTCTCCATTAGATGGTCCTGCAGGACCTGCAGGTGATCGAGGTCGGAGTCGGCAAAGGCCTCACCACTAAAATACTTGCTGGGGGGCTTCACCGCGTATTTGAGCTCCTTCGAGACCCCATCATTCCATACCTCACCCCGCGAGTGAAGGCGAGACTTGCCAGAAAGTGGGGGAGGAGGGACGCTTGTGGCAGCATCGGCGTCCGAGACAAAGGCCGAACTCTCTTCTGCGACCGAGATCGATGACGCTGCCACCGACTTCGATCGCTTGCGCGGAATGAGGTCCGTAGAGGCCGGAGAGGGCGCAGCCCTCTTCTCAGTAGTAGCCTTGGCAGGCGAAGGAGCAACCACAGCCTTCTTCTGGGAAGAGGATTCCCCTTTCTTTTTGGCCTTAGCCCGGAAGCCTTCCCCATTTCAGGCACTACAAAAAAGATAACGAACATCAGAAAGGACAAGAGGCACACATAAAAAAAAAAAAAGAAATCCAAAGAACAAACAACCAACAGAAATCATACTCGGTGGGTACAATTCCTCCACCGACTGTCGGATAAAAATTCGGGAATCAATGACATCCCTCTCGGCCACATGATTAACCAGAGCTATCACAGTCTTAACCTCGGCTGGCTCTAGGCTATCATTGGAGGATGCAAAAATACTCTGGTCTTGGTCATAGTGAGTTTTAGACCAATACAGAGGAAACAACAGCTCCACCGAGCTGGAATCGACACCCTAAAGAAACCACGGTTTATGACCGGGTTCAGCACTAATTTTGAAAAAGGAAACCTTGAAGCCTTTCCAGGTGTCGGTCGCCACATGGAAAAGCTTCTTGTCCGGTTTCCCCCGGAAAGAAACCCAACCCCTCTTTTCTTCGGGCTCCCCGGGTTGACGAGCCCTTTGGATATTAAAAAAATAAAAGAATGTTCCGGTGGTGGGAGTACGATTTAAAAATCGGCAAAGCCGCTCGAACGCAATAATAAAACCCCAGGAGTTAGGATGAAGCTGAGTAGGGGCCAACTAAAGAATGTTCAAAAGATCTACTTGAAACCTAGAAAATGGAAAGCGAAGGCCGAGTTTTTTAACAAAATTTAGGTAGAAGAAGAAAAAAGAACGCCCATTCCCTTCCCGGGCAATGCACACCGGTTCAGAAGGGCCGGGAAGAGATAAAGAACAATGATCTTGGTCCCCTAATGGGAGCTAGGCGATCTGATTGGCCGTGGCTTTCGAGAGCCTGGATAGCACCCCGGTCGCAACCCAGTCATACTTTTCAGCAAGATGACGAGGAATACTGGCGGCCGTTGACTCCACGGATCCGGAATCCTCAACAGGACGGGGAGAAGTTGACATACTACCTAGAAAAGGCAAAACAAAAATAAATTAGAAACGAAGAAGATGATACCTGAAGGTAGTAGAGCAGGACGGGTAGAAACAGTTTCAACAGCCCGTGGTTGGATATGCCAGCATCGCGAAGCTATTTCCTCAGCTTCCCATGACCGGCCAACCATCGTGGCCTCAGAAATTAGCTAGGAACATTCCTTGCATGGGCCGATAGGCCGGGCAAGGGAGATGAGGGGCTCCGCGCGTTGAGGAAAGGAAGAAACGGGTAGAGGAGGATTTTCCCCCTACTCTTTCCTAGGGCGGCTCTAAAGAGAAAACCCTAGTGGCAGCAATCCCCTGGCCTAGACTTTCGGGCTCCACAGACTCAGACCGACTTCGAGCCCTTCCCCTAACCCGACCAGACCGTCCTGGTTGACTACCACCTTCTCTGCCATAACCACGAAGAACATTTTCCCTCTTTTGTTCCTCGGTCAGAGGTTTCCCGTACAGCCACCAAGCTGTCCAGGGAGGCATGCGCTGAATAAGCTCGGCCTCTTCCGGGGAAAAAGCATTTGGATTAAAGGGTGGAGGAGAACCTTGATGGCTCATCCTGAGAAGATAGAATTTAAACAGGAAACCAAAAACCAAAGACAGAGAAAAAGGATTGAATAGACCAGAAGTTCAAGAACAAAGCAGAAGCCAGAACCCAGAGGGGAAGAAACTTGAAAGAACTCACAATAACCTACCTAGAAAAAAGAAAGACCAAGAGATAGAGAAAGAAAGGAGAAAACACAGCCAAATAACCAGAGAAGGAAACAAGGAAAATACCTGGTTTGAGATAAGTTAAGGGAAGAGGAAATGCGCGAGCCACGAAGACCAGAAATGGGAATCTGAGAAAGATGAACAGGTGACTGGTTGCAAGTTTCTCTCAAAAAGAAAACTCAAGGTTAGGTGGTTTTCAAAATAGAAGAAGCGGAAAAGTTAGTGGCTCTGATAAGCAAAGCAAGCAGGCGGATGAGAGTCAGGAAACTCAACCGCCAAAGGCCCAAAGGGCCCATACACAAATGGTGATGTGGACGTTAAAAGGCGTGCGCATTTAATGCTTATGGTAAGCAAACACGAAAACCAAGATAATGGGGCAGTTGCTCTACTCAGAGGCCGGCTAGTGAACATCAAATCAGCAGGAGGCAATGATGACACTTGTGGCCTCGAGATAAGACGAGTGTTGGATCAACAGATGAGGCGGACAATGATCCCGGATCGAAATGCTCACGTGGCCGACCACATGAATACGCCCCGGTCGCCCGACCTAACTCCCCGTGCGATCTCAAACTTGGGGGCAACAAGTCCCGATCCACGAAAAACTGGACAAAGTACCTGTAAACGGGGAGTAAGACCAGATAGAAATATCAATACTACCCGATACGAATAAAGAAGGAAAGTTCGAGAAGGCATGGGAGGAGTTCGGCCTAGAATCAAAATTATAGAACATTAAGACTGAACATTAATGTTCTCTTGGGATAGAAAACGAATGCAACCCGCGTTAACTGGGATGGGGGGGCACCCGTGTCCCACTCAAATAAACCGGAATGCAAATTAATGACAGATGGGGTAACCCGGGGACCAAAAATGTCCGACCTCGGAAAAAGAACTAGAAATCAAAAACCTCAGGACAACGAAATGAACTAGAACACAAGACGTAACCTGACAAATACATCCCGGCTGCTCGGAGCCCTAAACAATCGGGCTAGGGGGCAACTGTTACGGATATCTCACAAATGGGCCCAGCCCAATAACCAGGGAGCCTAGTCAAAATGGCTTCAGTTATGCTAATAACCGCTTCCTTGAAAATAGGAGTGGTTTTATCAAGAATATCTATCGTTATGGTAACCGCCTATGAAAGAAGGAGATTATTCAAAAACGCATATCTTGATATCCCTAAAATAAAGGATAAATCCAACTGATTAAGATAGGGCCCAGGTACGCCTATAAATAGGGTAAACCCCTTACAAGGTACACACCTCTGAAACCCAAGCTTTTCTATTCACACAGAACACACACACCACCCTCTCTGGCTATCATTAGCCTGCCGTATACTCTCGAACTACGTGGACTTTGATCCACATTGTGGTACGTAGGACCCCGGGATTTCACCCCGGGCCAAGTCCAACCTAACTTGTGATCCACACCGGATCAAAAACGATTATAAATTTAAATGACAAAATCGATTGAGTTTTTAAATTAAGGATAAAAAATAAACCCCATGATTAGATCCTTCCTACATTTAGGAGGGGAAGTATTATTTTTTTTTGGGTAAGAAAATTTTACATATATTATATATATTGAGGGGCATAGTAGTTTGGGAAAAAGACAAATAAATACCCTTAAAACTTATAAAACCTTGAAAGATTATTCAAATTTGATAAAAGACAAATGAGGAGTAGAGGGTGTGATCTAGAATATGAAAATGTTATAAAATGACCATCATACCCCTCGGCTATTTTAAAAAGATAAGAGAGGTCAAAGTAGAACTTAGTCTCATATGTGTTTCGTTCTCATTCTCATTCTCCATTATAGCGAGAAAGTGACATTTAGTGAAAATTGGTCGTCTTTTGTGATTGATTATTTGGTGTGGTGTTTTGCGCATTGTTATTCCATCACCGATGAAGTGGAGACCTAGCTTCTCGATTGCAATTTCTACTTGTCCTAGCACAGTTTCTGTGGTTAAAAGGTACGATGGATGACTCACAAATAATGATCCACAATTAATGTGTATGTAATTAAATTGTGCTATAACAAGTTTTTCATAAGTTGTGTTTTAGTAACTTGTAGTTGAAAAGTGTTGTTTATCTTTCCAGCAGCATTGATTTCACAACATAATATAATTGGTAAGCCCAAGCTCATTGGAAAGAATCCAAAGGGTGATATCATTTTATCCTACTATTGCACAACAACAAAACATATGAATTTGATGATATATATTGTTATCATGCATGTTGGGGTGTTGTTGCAAATAAAGATAACAATCAATCACTTCATGTGAGCAGAGAGATCGTGGAGTCTATGTAATGTAGTGGTTAAGATCTTGGCATTCAAATGCTACACTCGATTAGAGTAATGTAAATTACTTTACTTGAGTATTTATAACAAATTTCACTTATATCTACAATATTTTTAAACAAGTGTACTTTGTCACTTTTATGCAGGGACAAGTGGCTCAATCTAGGTGTGTCTTGCTTTGGTGGCTAGTCAAGCATCCTAACAATACATGGTGTCAAGCTATTAAGATAGTGTTGGAAGAACAAGATAAGAAGAGAGCAAGCAAAAAAGGGTGCTCGACACTATGGAAAGTAATGGACAGTACACCAACTATAAGAAGAACATATTGATCTTGGAAGAGCATGACAATGTTATACAAACATTTTGCCATTAGTTTCCTTAAGTTGTTGACAAATCTAGGGTTTTAGCATATAAGTCTACTCATGTCTGCCATATATATCCTCCATAGCTTTTTCCTTGGCCTTATAAGCTTGCTTTTAAGTCAGCTTGACACTGTGATCTTGCTGCAACATCTTTCCCTATTTCATGAGGACGTTTGTCAACATGATTCCTCACATCATCAATTATAATTTGTTGATGTCAAGCTAGATCTTCTAGTGTGTTTGACTTCAAGAGTGTCTTGAGCATTGTGAATATGTTTATTTGTGAATTTTGTCACACGTAGGAAAGAAGTGTTCTTCCCCATTGCACTTGCGACCCTCCATGGACATCCTTCAACCTTACATTTAATTGGCATCTTGTCTTTATTTTTCTTCACATACTTGAACTCAAAATGGTGCGCATTAAAATTGTGCATTGCCTATTTGAAAACATCAACATGTGGAAACATTTGCATCACTTCTAAAACCAATCCCTTCCATTTTGCTGAGTTCAACTCAACGATTGATGTTGGTGCATTCTCTACTCCACATGGTAGGTTTAAATTATATTCTCCACTAACTTCATAGGTTAGATGTTCATTTGCATTTTCATAAGAAACAACCTCATATCCATTAATCCAATTCATAGGTAGACACCTTTGCTTTAATAGTCTTAATAAGTTCTCAAAGTTGTAACCACAATTTCACCTTTTTTTTACCACATTAACAATAATGATATGCCAAATAACAACTTACATTCACAATGAAATTGTCAGTTGCATTTGTGGATCATCCATTATTTCTTGTGCATTATCAATCTCTTTACAAGCAATATAGACATGGGCATTACTGTCAAACAAATTTTCAACTTCCCCCTCATCAAGAAGGTCTATTATTATCTTCTCATCAGGGGTTTGGGTGTACTTTATATCACAATTGTTAACACAAATTTCAATCCAGCCAATATTATTCCTCTCACATCTTCAAGTCTTATCCCCTCTTTTATTGTTTTCACCCTCACATGACCACCATGATATTTAATTCCACCTATGGTGTTGTCTACAAATTTTCCACCTACATGAAAGAAATAAAATTTTTTGTTTGAAGATGTTAACCCGATATTGCTTATCATTTTACATGCTAACCTAAAACAAGCAAGTGAGCAATGACCATAATTTCAATTACCCAACAATGATAATTCATCACTTTCATAATGAATAACAAACACAGAAATAATTCATCCTCATACTTTACACACATGTTATCACTACACAGACCTTGACCATCAAATAACCGTTTCAAACCCTAGGTCAGCAACTAACACACCCTTATAAACTTCTAAAAATACGAAAAAATAAATAAATAATCACCACAACAAGTTGAATGTGGTCAGCTTAACATCATGTCGACAACATCTTTGACTACAAAACTCACTTACCCATAGAAGAAATGCATAAAGAAGAAAAATGAAACGTCTAGGGTGATGCTTGCCGGGTTAAGAAAGGGAAATAAAAAGAGATATTTGTATTAAAAAATTACTTACACTTACCTCCTTTTCTACTAGCCCCTTCCAAGTTGTTCTTCACTTCAACGTCTTTTTTGCGCTCGAATGAGCTCCCTCTACCTTGTCATTTAGCTTTTATATCAATTAGGGGCAATTTAGTCATTAGGCCTAAATTTCATATTACAAATTGATACTATACCTCTCATTTGTCCTTTGCCAAATTTGGGTCATCTTCCAGGTTTATAAGTTTTAAAGGTATTTATTCTTTTTTTTTTTAGTAGGTTTTCATTCTTACAACTTTTTCTAGAGAACTGCCATAACCATAAGTCAAAATTATGGGAAAACAAAGAAAAACGTAAAAAATCTATTTAATGATATTATGAAATGAAAATTCTTATAAATATGTTAAAATTATTATTAATATTTTTTAAACTTACTATTCATATTTTGAAAGATTATATTGTAACTTTAAATAATATTAGCAATATTGTTTTAAAAATTAAAATTTTTTAATCTTTAGAAGGTTTATTTTTAAAAATTATGTCTGGTTACTTTTATTACTTTTGATTTCTTGAATAATTTTTTTTTTCCAAAAAGAAATACAAAATTGAAATCTTAATCGCTTCCCATTCAAAAGATTAATGCCCAGTTTGGATCATGGAAGTAGATATTTGGAAGTGTAATTAGGCGTGAAGTGAAATATTGGGCTGTTTGGTATCATGGAACTCACTTCCATGTGGAATCCATTTCCATCAAATTAGATGGAAATGGATTCCATAGTCCCCTTATGTAAGTGAGATTTTCTTCTCATTATGCCCTCACCTCTATGGACGATAGCCTCCCCTTTATAAAATCATTTCCTTAAAATAATAATTAACAAAAATTAATCAACCAAAAGGTTTATTCAAACCATTTTTCTATACTTTATTGTCCACCATTAGTTTTGTGTTTTTGATAAAAAAATTTTAGGAAATGGATTGTGTTTATCAACAATCTAAGGTTGGGTGAAATCTCCCTTTTTCCTATGTGATGCCAATGTTAGGTAGGGGCGAGCCGTCTATTACTCTCAAACGGTTACCTGGTTTACTTAAGTAGCCAGGAGTTAGGTTGTCTCTCTAGCTCCTTGACTAAATATAAAAGCGCCTTGACTAAATATAGAATTAAACCATCTCTCTTTGATGACAATGTTGAACCCATTTACCATTTACCAGTTGAGCCAATCACGAAAGGTTGTCCTGGGTTAGTTTTGGAAAGCCCCGCTCATGCCCAAAGCTCCAAACTCTTTACCAAAGCCCCGCTCGTGCACCAAACACTAGTGTAGTATAGTGGTATGACGCTGGGTTATCCCTCTGTATCAGGTTCGAACCCTGCCAGGATCATTGGTCCCATTTAAAAAAAAAAAAAAAAGCCCCGCTCGTGCCCACTCTTTTTTCGATTTTTGATGAAAGCTTTCTTCAATTGTTTTCAGACCTCGCCTTGTTCCTTATTAATCCAAAATTGGTGCGTATCTCAGCTTCGTGGTTCGGCTATGGTGAAAGGTGGATAGAAAATGAAACCAGGCATGGCCTTGCAGTTTCTGAAGCTTCCTATCACCATAACCCGCGGGTTGGGTGGCGACAGAACCTTTCTATTCTTTTCTCTGAAGCTCCCTGGTAAGCTCTCTTTCAAATTCTATCTATTTTCATAGTCATTTCTATCTTCTTTTTTTGCCCCCTTCTATACTTTTATTTTCCACTGCGTTTCAAGCTCGTCGCTTATGAATGCAAGTTGCAGGGGATTCAGACCTAAAGATTTTCAAGTTCACCTGTGCACTAAGATATATTTGACTTCGATAATATTTTCTTTTTGATGTTATTCTTGGAATTTTTTCAGTGAGATGGGTCACTGTTCAAATTCCTAGTTCCTTCCGGAGCTATGCTGCTTCAAAATCAGAAAAGCTTCAACCGTTGAAGAAGTAAGCTTTTCTTTCTCCATAGACATGTCAAATCTTCACTCTTCACCGTTCACTAAGTTAACGCTCTTGTGATCTTCCAGTCTTATTTGAATTCTGATTCTGAGAACTAACTAGTATAGCCAGAATGCTAGACTATATTGACAAGAATGCGTCTAGCGGAAAAAGTGTTATATTATTGCTTTTGCTTACCTTTCGAATTGGCTTCGAAGCATGAGAATTACGGTGAATGTTTGTCAATCAAAATCAAGTCAGGGGGCAAAGCAATAGTTGACTTTTGTTTTCTCTTACATCATGGTTTTTGGTTTTGGAGGATCGATTAGCGCTGACAATTTTAGATATGTGCAATGGTTGGATTTGCGGCGCGGTACTTGAAAACAATGTGACTAGAAGGCTGTCTGTTTTGATAATTCTATTATCGACTTTTGTTTTTCCCCCCTCTATATGAAAGGAATTATCTTATATAAATTTTACTTTTCTTTCTCTTGTATTAATTAGGTTTTTATTCCGTCCCAAAGAAGTATTGTGACAATAATGAAATTCTATGTATCAAGCTATTTGTGTTTTGAACGACGTTACACTCTGTTAAAGTCTTAGGAAAAAGAGGCTGGACGAGGTATGTCTTGAAAGATTTCAGCAATACAGTCGAAATTTCATTCAGTCGTGGATTTTACAAGGTGATTTTTCCCCTTTTCCCTTTAATAAATATATAGATTTTCTCTTAAGTAGTCCACTCAAGTTACACTATCAAATAGTCGCTTGAATTCAAGTGGTCATGATAGTAAAGAGTTCTTATTTTACTAGTGGATTATTTGGCAATTTCGAGAGAGTAAGGTACATTTTTATGGGGTTTTATAACATAGGTGAAGAATATTGGATGAGAATAATTGATATCTTATTCAAATGCGAGAACAATTACATTTATAGACAAGAGATCTAGATTTGAAATTTGAAAAATAACTAATATCCTAACAATACTCTCCTATAATCTCTAGGTTTAGTTAATCTCTATAATTATGAGACTAGTAAAATATTCTAACAGATTCTACACTCCCCCTCAAGTTGGATGATAGATGTTAATCAAGTCCAACTTGCCAATTAGATACTCAAATCTGTCCTTGGCCAATCCTTTGGTGAGGATGTCTGCACTTTGTTCTTTTGAAGGTATATACCTTAGATCAATGATACCCTCATCGACCTTTTCCCTTATAAAATGTCTGTCTATCTCCACATGCTTGGTTCTGTCATGTTGGACCTAGTTATGAGCAATGTTAATTGCAGCCATATTATCGCAATAGACCTTGATTGGTAGATTTATGCATTTCCTTAAGTCTTCTAGGACACGCTTTATCCATATGCCTTCACAGATCCCTAGTGCTACAGCCCTGTATTCCACTTCAGCACTACTTCTTGCAACTACACTTTGCTTTTTACTTCTCCATGTAACCAAGTTACCCCAGACATATGTACAATACCCAGACGTTGATTTCCTGTCATCTTGATCGCCTGCCCAATCAACATCTGTAAATAACTCTACATTTCGTTTGTCAGTTTTCTTAAATAGCAAACCACGTCCTGGAGATCCCTTCAAGTAGCGAAGAATTCTGTAGACTTCATTTAAATGCTTCTGTTTAGGGTTATGCGAATGCTGGCTGACAACACTCTGCAAATGCAATGTATGGTCTGATATGAGACAAATATATTAGTTTGCCTACCATTTGTTGATAGTTCCCTATGTCCACCGCTTTACCGAGATCTGTGTCTTCATCTACTTTATTAACCTGTATAGGTGTGTTACTGGGTCTGCAACCCGTCATCCCTGTCTCCTTTAGGAGGTCTAGTACATACTTCCTTTGGGAGATATAGATTCCTCTCTTGGATTGAGCTACTTCCATTCCAAGAATGTATTTCATTTCTCCAAGATCCTTGATCTGGAATTCTCGTGCTAGGGCTGCCTTGATTTGATTAATTTCTACCTCGTCATCTCCAGTAAGAATTATATCATCAACATACACGGCTAACACCGCCATCTTACCCTTGTGATGTTTAACGAACAACGTGTGGTCACCCTGCCCCTGAGTATACCCGTGTCTCTTCAGAACTTGAGTGAATCTGTCAAACCAGACACATGGAGATTGTTTCAACCCATATAATGATCTCTTTAGTTTGCAGACTTGATTAGCCTTTTTTCCCGGGAACCCTGGAGGTAACTTCATGTACACTTCTTCCTTGAGGTCTCCATTGAGGAAGGCATTTTTAACATCGAGTTGGTGTAGATCCCAGTCTAGATTTACTGCAATTGATAAGAGAATTCTAATGGTATTCAACTTGGTTACCGGAGCAAACGTTTCAGTGTAGTCTTCTCCATATATTTGAGTGAAGCCTTTTGCCACCAGTCTAGCTTTGTATTTTTCAAGTGTCCCATCTGCTCTATACTTTGGGGTGAACACCCATTTGCATCCAACAGGTTTCTTTCCTTGAGGTAGATTTACTATTTCCCATGTTTTATTTCTTTTTAGGGCCTCCATTTCTTCCAAGACAGCTTGCCTCCACTCAGGTATAGTCATAGCTTCATCAATAGTATCTGGTACCCTTATACTATCAAGGTGAGAAACAAACGCCCTATATTTAGATGAAAAGGTCTTATAGGAGACAAACTTCTCAATAGGATGTCGAGTGCATGATCTGAGATTCTTCTGTATTGCAATGGGAAGATCAAGGACAAAACTCGTTGTTACCACTTTTTCTCCTGGACCTGCCTCTGGTTCTGACTCCTGGTGAGTGCTAATAGCTTGTGACTCATTACCCTTTTTATCTCGGCGTACGTAGGTCTTACCCTACTTGTTTGTGTCTCCCCCTGAAATTGGCACATTATTAGGGTTATCTGAGTATCTGGTTCTATTGGGATAGGTGTATGGAGTGGAGGTGTATAGATTGTAATCGTTTGGTCATCTTTTGGTGTTTGGAATTCACCATCTCTCCCCCCCTGAATTGCAGACATGGAATAATAAGGAGTAGTTTCATGAAAGGTGACATCACAGGTGACAAAAAAAGTTTGGAAACCGGGTCATAACATTTATATCCTTTTTGGGAATTAGAGTAGCCAAGGAAGACACAACGAAGGGCTCTAGATTCAAGTTTGTTGGCATGATGGAGGTCAACATAGGATGTGCAACCAAACACTCTGAGTGGCAGAGTGTTTTCGAGATATGGGAGGTTATAATATTGATGCAGAAGCTGAAGTGGTGTTTTGTAAGATAGTGGCTGGCTGGGTAATCGGTTGATGAGGAATGTAGCGGTAAGAATAGCATCATCCCAATGATATTTAGGAACATTACTACTAAACATAATGGCTCTTGCAATTTCGAGAATATGACGATTCTTTCGTTCTGCAATACCATTTTGTTGGGGGTTTATTGGGACAAGTACTTTTGTGAATAATGCCATTTTCGGATAGGAAGGTAGATAGGGGTTGATTGAAGTATTCGGTTCCATTATCAGTGTGTAGGATCTGGATTTGGGTTTGGAACTGGGTTCGGATCATATTATGGAAGTTGAGGAAGGTTTGATACACCTCGGTTTTTTCTTTCAACAAGTAAACCCAGCTAACACACGTATGATCATCAATGAAGGTGATGAACCATTTGGATTTTGATCGGTTTGGTGTGCGGGATGGTCCCCATAGATCGCTGTGAATTATGGAAAAGGGTTTTGATGCATGGTATGAAATCTTCAGAAATGAAGCACGATAATGTTTAGCCTTTTTACACGAATCACATTGAAAATCAGACACAATTTTATTGGAAACAAGAGATGGAAACATCTTAGACATGTAATGGAAATTTGGATGACCTAAACGTTTGTGCCATACCTCCAAATCACTACTCCTAGGGAGAGACACTTTATTGCATGATTTAATCCTTCTACTGTCGCTTTCATCAAGGTAATAGAGACCATCAAGCTCTTTAGCACTCTCAATCGTCATCTCCGTCAGCAGATCCTGAAAAATACAGTAAGTAGCAAAGAAGTTAGCTTGACATCGTTCATCATTAGCTAATTGACTCACTGATAATAAATTACACTTCAATTTTGGAACATGCAAAACAGAGTGTAGAGTAAGTGTAGCGGAGATTTTGATAGAACCAATGCCGGTCACTATAGATTGAGAGTCATCAGCAATCCACACAGTCACTCCATTGGTGAGAGGTGTGTAGGATGAGAAAAGAGCTTTATTATCAGTCATATGATCTGAGGCACCTGAGTCAATTATCTAGTAATTCCCTATACACCGATCTTTAATTACAGCTAAGGCTTGGAAAAAATTACCTCGCCTGACGATTGTGGTAGTTGGTTGTTTTATAGTCCGAAGTGCAGTTAACATTTCCATGATCTTGCTTAGCTGGTCATTTTGGGATGGTTCTTTGGAGGTTTCAGCTACATTTACTCTTCCTCTTCCTCTTCCTTTCTTTGGCTGCCAGTCAGCAGGCTTACCATGAAGATCCCAGCAGGTGTCTTTAGTGTGCCCTGGTTTCTTACAATGGTCACAGAATGACCATCCTTTAGGTCCCTTTGATTCCATAGATCGAGAAGCAAGTGCTGAGGCTTCAGAAGGTACTTGAGTAGCAGCGGAATTGTTTTGATTCTGAAGCATTGATTTGCGTCTATCCTCTTCATCACGCAAAGTAGTATAAACTTCATGCACAGAAGGCAAGGGCTCTTGATTGAGAATTCGTGCCCGAACATCATCATAAATGGCATTAAGACCAGCCAACAACTCGTAGACTTTTTCCTCTTCTTTCTCTTTGCGATCTGCTTTAGCATCAGCCCCATAATGACGAGTTTTATTTTGTAGGGCATCAAACTCTTGCCACAGAGCTGATTTTTCCAGATAATAATCACCAAGTGACATGTGGTCCTGTTTCAATTGCCATAATTTTTTCTTAACATCAAATATCCGGGAACGATTCCCTACAGGACTATAAGTCTCACGAAGAGCCTCCCAAATTTCACGAGTTGATGGAAGATACATGAAACTCTTCTTAAGTGGGGAGGACATAGCATTAATCAACCAAGAAGAAACCAAGGCATTTTTTGATTTCCACTTTCGAAATGCCTGGATTTCTGATTTTTGTGGCATTATTGCTTCACCATTAATGTATTCAAGCTTGTCCCTTCCTTCTAGAGCAAGAATCATGGATTGAGACCATTCTCGATAATTGTCACAGGTAAGTTTTTCAGAAATAATAAGCATTGTAGAGATGTCACTAGACCCAGATTGTGGCACAGAGGATGAGGCATCAGACTTTGTAGACATATTGACCGTGGTTTCAAATTTGCAGTGAGAGAGGGGGAAAAAAATCCAACTGCACAATTAATTGGGCAATGACAAATACCCAATAGTCCAGCCCACAAATAAATTAGATGTGGAGCCCAGTATACCCGATAGAAATGTGGTGACGGACCTGAGTGATACGGACCAGAGTGATATTGATTCGGACCAGAGTGATATTTCGCGATACTGGGAGAGAGCGGACTGGGCGTCTTAGTCGATCCGAAAGAGAGCGTCGCAAGGCAGGGACTCAGACGTTTTGCTTATACTGGACGAGAGATGGAGATTCCCAGCGTTGAAGGGACGAGGTCGACGGTGCAGAATGACAATCTGCTGAGATGGACCAATTTGAGGAGGACGATCTGGACTGGAATCGTTGGATGAGTTTGAGACCTTGAAGACGTGATGCTCACTCAGCGTCAGATCAGGTAACGCTGAGAACCGGATGACGTGCTGGTTGAATTGGGCAAGCCTTGAAGGACCAGTCGACGCCGAAGGTGAATTACGCTTGAGATTGATTACGTTTGCAGTGGGCAATGTTTCGAGCAAGATGTTGACGTTACAGTGGGCAACGTTTTAAGGGTGATCAATTAATCTCTTCTTCTAGACCCTCTGATACCATGAAGAATATTGGATGAGAATAATTGATATCTTATTTAGATGAGAGAACGATTACATTTATAGACAAGAGATCTAGATTTGAAATTTGAAAAATAACTAATATCCTAACAACACTCTTCTATAATCTCTAGGTTTAGTTAATCCCTATAGTTATGAGACTAATAAAATATTCTAACAGATTCTACAATAGGTATTAGCAACCAGAGTTGGCAGTAGATTGTTTTCTATACTTTTATTATTCATTGTGATAAAAACAATTGAATCATTAATGATTAACACGTCTGACATTTGTGATTAGGCAAAGTATATGTGGATGGAAAGGTGGTAAATAAAGCAGGTGCCCCGGTGTCTGACAAAGCTGTTGTGGAGATAAAGGCTGAAGTGCCAAAATATGTATGTAGGTGAATTCATCAAGCTCCATACATAAATTGTCTGATGAAATCTCTGCACCAATGTTTGGTGAAATTAATATTTTCTCGCTTACCTATGTCAATGCAGAGCTGGACATAAGTTAGAAGCTGCAATTGAGCAGCTTGGTGTTGATGTTGTGGGTAAAGTAGCTCTTGATTCTGGCTTGTCAACTGGAGGATTTACTGATTGCTTACTTCAGTATGGTGCGTCCTCTGTTTATGGAGTCGACGTGGGTTATGGGCAGGTAATGTTTTGCTTTTGTGTTTTCTTTCTGTTTCCTGTCTTTGTGATGAATACCTGGGTTTATGGCTTCACCTGAAATAGGTTAACATAACCACCCATCTATAATCTGTGATGACAAACATTGTCTGGCTCAGCAAGTTTCTTTGATTATTTCCTTTTCACTACTGTGGCGCATATTAATTGATATGTGCAATCCTCTGTTCACGGTGGTTATACTTATTTCCTCTTTTTAGGTAGCTGACAAAATTCGTCTAGATGAGCGAGTTACTGTGATAGAGCGGACAAATCTAAGATATCTTTCGGAACTCCCACAAAGAGTCGATTTGGTGACTCTAGACCTTTCGTTCATCTCTATTCTCTTGGTAAGGATTTAGATAATGGTGCATGTCATACTAATGCTATATATATTTTTTGACTGTCTCCCCTATCCTATATCTGCATAAGTTCCTCTACTGAATGAAATTTTAACTGCAGTTTACATTATATTTCTTAAACCTTGCAAATTTTGAACTTTTTCTAGTTTGGGAAGCTGGCTTTAGTCTGATCATATTGTGAATGGAATGGGAATACTTAGGTTGCATATTTAGTTGAGCTATAATAGGCATTTATTTGACTTGCGCCTTATGGGTGGGGCCTTTTTTTACAAGTGGTAGCAGCCGGGATTGAACCCATGATCTAATCTAGTGCCAACAAGGGTAGGTGGTCTGCCACTATGACTTAAGGGTATTGGCTAGGTGGGGCCTTTTAAATAGTTGGGTAAACTACAACTCCCTGCATCTTTACCCTGTAGATGTTGGTGGTGTGTGGTGCACATATTACAAGTTAAAAAACTGTAAAAAGATAGAGAATATTATGCTCAATATGTTGGAGGACATAAACATTTGAAACATATGCTTAAAGCATCACCCAAAATTTTTTCAGCCATTCTTGTCGTATCTGTATTAGATGGTATTTCTCACTTTCCAGGTCCATCACAATTTACGAGTTTTAAACCAGTAAACAAACCCCAGCACATAAAGTTATCGAGTGTTATTTGATTCTATCCTACACCTTGTGTACTATCCTCACATGAATGATGAAGGTAAAATAAAATATTAACTAGAACCAAGAGAGAACATGTGCGCAGAACAATGAGGGGAAGTTTGCGAGGGAAAGGAAAGAGTAACTCAAAAGAAGAAAACATGAAGTCAGATAGTTAGAAAAGGAACTATTTAAAGAAGGAAATATATAATCAGAAGTTATTAGAGAAACGTCCTGAATCAGATTGGCCAAATTGTACCACAGCTGCACATTACTAAATTGTCACAATAGCATGCCAATAACAGCGATGCTTTTCTCTTATCTCTCAAGTCATCTGCGCATTTAGGGTCCTTGTTCTGCCCGATGGTTGGTTAAATTATTCATTTAACAGGTCATGCCTGCTGTGGTCAATGTAATGAAGGAAGATGCATCATTGGTGACGTTGGTTAAACCTCAATTTGAAGCTCACAGATCACAAGTAAGAAATCCAAGTTCATGTTATATAATGCTAATATTTAGTCAGGTCAATATTCTCTTCTATAATGTTAAGCCAAAATTGTTGCGATTGGAGTAAAGGGGAGGAAACTTCCAGGACTGGGTGTTAAAAGAGAATAATATGATGTTGCCCGCCTGTGGATCAATTGTGATTGCACTAGTGCAGTACCAGAAACTAGGAGTGTGAGATAAAAGCAGAGAGAGAGAGAATGAATTATCGAGAAGAATTGGAACTGGATCATATCTGTATCATTCAGTAGAGAGTTACATATATAGAAGATTACAGGTGGCATGATAGTGTATACGTGGCGGTAGTCTAACAGAATTGTAACAATTTGACTTACCACTTGCTTTCCTAACTGAATGATAACAGAACTTACTAATATCAGTTTTAGCAGTAGCTTAGCTCTAACCAATGATATACTCCAATATTCCCTATACAACTTCTTTGGAGTTCAATTGATTGAAACTAAATACATTTAAGCGATCACGAAAAGGAAGAAATAAGTTCTTTCCTAATGGTTTTGTTAACACATCAGCTACTTGATCATGTGATGGAACATAGCCTATTTGAATCTGTCCTGCAGCAACTTTTTCCCGAAGAAAGTGTATATCAATTTCTACATGTTTAGTTTTGGAATGCAACACTGGATTTGAAGCAAGTGCAATAGCACCAGAATTGTCACACCGTACAGTAGGGATTTCTATAATGGGGACTTGCATTTCCTGCAGAAGCTTCACAACCCAAACAACATCAGAGGACGCATCTGCAAGGCTTCTATATTCTGCTTCTGTAGCTGAACGGGAGACTACTAGCTGATATTTGGAGACCCAAAAAACTGGATTGGAACCAATGAAAGTGCAGCTACCACTTCCAGAGCGATGGTCCTCTTTGTTTGTGGCCCAATCTGAGTCTGAGAAAGCTTGAATATTGAGTCTAGGCACAAGATGCAGTAACAGGCCATAATCCATTGTCCCCACAAGATAGCGAAGTATACGTTTTACACCTTTCCAGTGAGGCTCCCGGGGACTTTGTAGAAATCTACTTAAATGGTTGACAGAAAAAGATATTTCTGGCCTAGTGTAGCATAGATACTGCAATTTGCCATCACGCTTCTGTACAATTTGGAATTGTGTAGTTGTACACCTTCAAAGGAAGTAAGTTGAAGATTAGTGGCCATAGATGTAGCATATGGTTTTGCATTGAGAAACTGTGTCCTGAAGTAGTCCAAGTATATACTTGCGTTGAGACAAGAGCACGCCATAGGATGTGTGATAAAACTCAATGCCTAAAAAATAAGATAGTGAGCCTAAATCTTTCAGCGAAAACAAATCACTCATGGCAGTGATTGGACGTTGAACTTCATCATCATTGGACCCAGTGATGACTATGTCATCGACATAGAGAATTAAATACACTTCGTGGTTCATATAAACAGGCAAGGATCTGATTTAGCAGTAATGAATCCTAGCATAGACAAGGTTGAGTGTAACTTTTGAAACCGGGCTCTAGGGGCTTGTTTCAAGCCATATATGGCCTTGCGCAGCTGACATACTAATGGTCTTCCATCAGTAGAATAGCCCAGCGGAAAACCTAGAGGAGCCTCCATGTACACCTCCTTTGAGAGATCACCATTTAGAAATGCATTGTTGAAGTCTAGTTGTCTTAGTTTCCAGTGAGATGAGATGGCCACAGTGAGTAAGACACAGATGGTGGAAGCTTTAACAACTGGACTAAAAGTATCCACATAGTCAATGCCTGGAGCTTGAGAGAACCCTTTTGCTACAAGTCTGGACTTCCTCTTTGCTAATGAGCCATCAGCATTGGTCTTGGTTTTCCAAATCCATTTGCACCCAATGGGTTGTTTGTGTGGAGGTAAAGGTACTACATCCCAGGTTTTGAACTTGAGTGCATTATATTCATCAAGTGTAGCTTGCTTCCATGCTGGGTTGGATAATGCTTCTGTGATATTATTAGGAGGAACAACATCTGTTGTTGCTGAGAATGTTTTTGTCTTGATACCTGTGGCTTCTGTAACTACAGAGAATACTTTTGGCTTGTGAATCCCAGACTTACTACGGGTAGTCATTGAATGATGATTGTGAGGTGATCTGGCTGCTGTAGGTTTGTGTGTTGTAGAGGTTGGTTTATGAGATGTTGATTTATTGGGTGATATGAAGGAAGTAGGAGTTGATATTGCTGTCTAAGATGATATGGAGGGATCTGTGTTTGGTAAGGGAGGTTTGGATCGTGGTGTGGGTGTTGCTGAAGTTAACATATTATTTGTGGTTGGTTTAGCTAAGACATTGAAAGGATTTTTTGAGACAAGGGAAGACATCGGGGAAGTTGCAAACTGGGATGAACTTGCGGCTGCTTTTCTGACAGAAAACTGAGAACCAGTGGGATGAAAGCTTGATTCATCGAAATTGACATGTCTAGAGATGTATATGTGTCCTGTGAGCATATCGACACATCTATAACCTTAACCTTGATGTTGTGAACTGTAGCCCAGGAATACACAAGCAACAGACCTGGATGATAATTTATGTGAATTATAAGGTCTGATATGGGGATAACAGATGCAGCTAAACACACGCAAAATTGAATAATTGGGGTGAACTTATGTAGTTTCTCATACGGTGTTAAATTTGAAGGTAAGGCTTTAGTAGGCAACTTATTTAGGAGAAACACAGTAGTGGCAAAAGCATCCTTCCAGTAAAACATTGATAACGATGCATGAGCTAACAATGTTAATCCTGTTTCAACAATGGATCAATGGCGTCTCTCAACTAATCCATTTTGTTATGACATATGTGGACACGAGAACCTATGTTGAATACCACATTCAGCAAGATAAGATTGAAAAGCTAAAAACTCACCACCATTACCAGATTGTACTTGTTGAATTGTATTGTGATATTTGTTTTCAACCAGTTGTTTGAACTCTTTGAATTTAGCTAGAGCATCAGATTTCTTATTTAGGAAATAGATCCAGGTAAAGCGGCTGTAAGCATCAACAAACGCAATATAGTAGACTGATCCATAAGACTGAATGGGGGCAGGACCCCAAATATCCATTACAACTAGTTCTAAGGGTTTGTGATACACAATAGTGGATGTGGGAAAAGGTAATTTGTGACTTTTTCAAAATTGACATGCTAGACACAGACTTTTATTGAGCAAAGAAGAAAATGCTATGGAGTTACAATTGAGAAGTCCTTTTACTATATCAATAGAGGGATGGCCTAATCGTTGATGCCATAAGGACAGTGAATCAGTAGTGGTGTTGAAGACATCGGACTTGTTACAATCAAACTTCACAGATCCAGTATTGCAAGCAGTAGGTAAGGCAGAACCAGATATTGACTTCGCAGAGGCACACCCAGTGATTGACTTAGCAGGTCCAGTATGAGTTGACTTGACAGACATCACATTAGCTAACAGAGGATACATTCCATTGTGTTCAATTCCAGACATCAAGGGTTGTCCAGTCCTCAGATCCTTGATAATGCACTTGTTAGGAAAGAATTCAATAGAAGCATTGTTGTCACGGGTAAACTTAGCAACAGACAGCAAATTCTTTTTCATTTTTGGAACATATAAAACATTGTTCAATGTAAAATGTGCATCAGCATTGGAAAGAAAAGTTTTACCAGTTGAGTGTATTGAAGATAACTCACTAGTACCTACTTGAATGGTGCGTGTACCAGGGAGGACTGAGCTTGACTCAAGACATGATTCATCACGAGTTATATGTGCTGTGGCGCTTGAATCAGGGTACCAAGTTGAATCCGCGACAATTGCTGGAGTGACCAGAAAAGCCTGGGTAGTAGGAGGTTCAGGTTTGGCATTCAGATTGGAAGTAGGAACCACAAAGTTCACAGCATTAACATTGATAGATCCAGAAGGAGGTAAGTTTGATGAAGCATCTGACGTAGCTGATTCTACTGGAAGAGGATAATACTCAAATGGAGAATAAAATTTAGGAACTCCACAATTTGCAGTGGTGTAGTGAGCCTAAGCAGTTGGATTCTCTGAAGTCTGACCATAGTGAGAGTGATCATAAGAATCAGGGTATTCATAGCGATAATAACACCTGTCAGCCAGATGACCAGTTTTGTGGCATATTTGACACATCAGACGCCAGTTGTTAAAACGTCCACGGCCTCGACCATTGAAGCGTCCTCCTCCTCAAGAAAAATTTTGTGGACGATGGCCTCGATTTCCATTACCTGTGATTGGACCCTGAGTGTTGCAGATCACAGTAAATGAATTGTCATCACTTTGTTCATTGGTATACATATCATTTTGTGACATAACAGGCTGATTTGGGACAGGATTGTTGAGAGTAGGCTTGTTGCTGATGAAGTTAACTGGATGTATATGATTATTTGTAAGAAACACTTTATGGCGTGATTCCGAGTCCAACAACATATTGGAGACTACCTCAAGACCAAAGTGAGGTCTAGATGCATTGATAACTGCGATTACTGGTTCGTATTCAGTAGTAAGCCCATTCAGGATGTTAGATACATGTGTTGCCTCGTCTACTTTTTCTCTGAGCATGGCTAGATGATCACAAATTGACTTTACATTTTCCAGATAGTCTCTCATTGGTAGATCGCCTTTTCGCTGGTTAGCAAGTTGATTGCGATATGACAGAATCTTTGAATCAGACTTGTTGGAGTATAACTGATTCAGCTTTGACCATATTTGAGCTGCTGTATTGAGTCCGACTAGATCAGGTAAAATATTTGAAGATACAGAGGCCAGGAGCCATGAAGCTAGAACAGAGTCTAATGACTCAAACTCATCAAATTCAGGATTGGAGACTTTAGTTCCATCATCACCTCGGATCTTCATTGGTGGAGGAACGGCAGAGCCATCAAGAAATGAGTAAACGCGATGTTGTTTCACCATAAAATAGACTTGTTTCCATAGCAGAAAGTTTGAATCATCAAGTTTGATAGTTATCTTCTTATTAGAGAAGCCTCAATTATTCGCAGAAAGCGCCAGAGTAGATAAGGCAATAGACAAGATAGATCCAGACATGTTCGACTCCTTTGCTCGGTAATCAATCCAAGGACGAAGGAGATCACCAAGCCGTCGAGCTAGTTCAGGTCACTGGGATCAAGCTATGACGGTGGTCGTCGGTAGCTCTAATACCATACCAGAAACTAGGAGTGAGGGATAAAAGCAGAGAGAGAGAATTACCGAGAAGAATTGGAACTGGATCGTATCTCTATTATTCAGTAGAGAGTTACATATATAGAAGATTACAAGTGGCATGATAGTGTATATGTGGCGGTAGTCTAACAGAATTGTAACAACTTGACTTACCACTTGCTTTCCTAACTGAATGATAACAGAACTTACCAATAACAGTTTTAGCAGTAGCTTAGCTCTAACCAATGATATACTCCAATATGCAGTGTCTCATGCTTGGTGCTATGTCAATCAGAGATACTGTTCAAGTTCGATTTCTTCCCCATGCTGATAACAGCTATTTTTCCCCTTTATTTGAATAGAATTAGTTTTTCCTATAAAATCATATGCCATCATGGTTGTCCTAACCTCATGCAAAGATAGAGGTCACATGATAGCCATTATTTACAAATTAGTATCACTTTCTGTGCAGGTAGGAAAAGGGGGGATAGTGAAAGATCCTATAGTTCACCAAGAGGTATGCCATTTATGGTTATCTGATTCTAGGTGCCTTGAAAAATTTTGTTCATGTTAGTTAAAAGGAGATTACGACTAAAGTTTATGGAAACTGATATGCAAATGCAAATACACAATTCTTTTCATCCTATATGATGCATTTCTTTATACTGGGAAATACAATCCTTAGCATGATATTGACTTGCAAATACTGAAGATATGAAGTTGATTGATTTTATTTTTTTCATGCAGGTCCTTGAGAGGATTATAAATGGAGTAGAGAAGTTTGGTTTCTGCAGTAAAGGATGGATTGAGTCCCCTCTCAAAGGTGCTGAGGGTAATACAGAATTCCTTGTTCACTTTGTCAGATCATCCCCCAATGAAGTTTTATGAAACAAAAAAAAGGAGTTTATGCTTAGATTCAACAAGTGAGGCAAATATTACCAATTTTGAAATATCTCATTTGAGGGAGAGGAAATTTATGTCCTTGGTACAGTGATAATTTTTTCTCCTTATGCTTAGGTTCAACCTGTTCAATGGAATCACAGAATCCGATGTATGATTATTCCACCTCAATAGTAGAATCTTTTGGTGCATGTCATAACCTACATATGAGTAACACGATGTTTACTTTTCTTATCTTATCTTATGATCCATTTTTGAGTAATGTACCGCAAACCCTATAAGAATTGGTCAACATTAGAATCATGTGGTCTTTTATATTTATTTTCTTACTTTTCATTCTTTTTCATATGATCAGTGCTGCTTTCTCCATGTTTTTCCCTTTTCATCCTATATTCCATTGCTTGACATCCGTCCATATATCAATTAAAAGTAGAATTCTTATCTACGAACATATTTGGATTTGGCTCTCATCCACTTCCCTTCCCATCTTCTTCCATCATTTTCTTCACCTCAACCGTTAGATTGAAATATGAACGGTTCAGATTTTATCTTTTAAAAAATATTAATAAAATATTAAAAAATTAAAAAAAAAAGATATTTTTATAAGAAATGAAATTTGAACTGTTCATATTTCAATCAAATGGTTGAGATGAAGAAGGAGATGGAAGAGGATGGGAAGGAAAGTGGATGGGAGCTGATCCCGACATATTTAGTCTTCATGGTAAAGAATATTCTTTTGGTTCTTAATATAAGACATGTTTAGGGAGCTGATCTTGATTCTAAATATAATATATTATTTTCATATTTGTTAATCTTTTTTCTAATTTACCCCTATTTATGCTCTTTTAACAATATTCAAGGAGGAGAGCGAATGAGAGAATTAAAGAAAATGATTAGAGTATTTTAAAAAATACATGTTATATTAATTAATACAATTAATTTTTTTAATTCAATCAAATTAGGTAAATATGTTTTATATTAAGAATTAGAAAAAATATTTAATTTAGAACTCGAATTTCAAACCATAAAGCCTTGCCACTATATTGAAAGGCATCCTACAGACTACAATATAGCAGTTTTTTCATGGTTAAGTTTGTTCAAAAAGTTTGTTTCACCAAGTAGCCTCGTTACTCTAAAAGTTTTTTGGGGTTAAATGTTGCCTTTAAAAGTTTTGTTAAAAAATTGATATTGACCATTGAAAAAAAGTTGATGTTGGCCATTTTAATAAGGATAACATTACTCCATTTAAACACTTCGGGTAACCTTGAATCCAAAAAAACTCCTGGAACAATATTATTCCTGAGTGAAAACATTCAAGGTAAATTTGCATCTTAATCCTATATTTTAATTACTTCTTGACTTCCCCATTTTTTTTAATCAAAAACAAAAACAAAAAAACTTTTTCATCCTCCCTTGCATTATTCTATGTATTAATTCCTTCGGTTCTAATTACAAAACAATATTTGAGACTTGATCTTGGTCTTAATTATAAGATAAAGTTCTAATTTTTTTCAATTTCTTCTCAAAATACCCCTATTGGTACTTTCTCAATAATAATTAAATACAATAATAATTTAATACTGCACCTATTTTTTCTATAAATTGAGTAATGTTTGCAACTCATTAATGCCACACACACCTCAATTTTACGTTTTTTTTAAATTTTTTAATAGAATAATTTTGAGTAATTTTTGCCATATTTAATAATAACATTACTATTAAATTACACTTCCAACCTCCAAGAGTATATCGGAAGTTTTTGAGGGAGATTGAGGATGCCGAATTATGTGAGAGCTTAGAGAAATCATGTGTGAGGTAGGAGAGGTTCGACAAAGAACAAAGAATCAAAGCAACTGGATTCTATTTTAAATTTTAAATACGAGTATCTTGGAAAAACAAATATAATTGACTGATTTAACTACTATCTTTAATCTCACCAAAATTAGGTAAACATGTCATATAATTAGAATCGAAGGGAGTATAAATATTGTCACTTTTCGAGTTTGGAATATTATTCACTTCTTATATTTTACCCTTTGAAATTATAAAGTATAATCGTTCATCAGTTATCATCATGGATTACTACCAATGAAGCAGTGAAACCATAATTCTAATTTCCAAACAAAAGTTTGACAAGCAATGACACTGTGACTTTGGAATTATGATTTTTCTATTAATCAAAGACTATAAGTACTTATAAAATTAAGAAGAAAAAAAACTGGGTGACAATACTTTTCTTCTTCTTTTTTTTTTTTTTTCACTTTCAAACTTCTAGAGCAAAATTTCTTTCATGAAAACTTTTAAAGTAAAAATGACCAAAGAAAAAACATGAGTCATGCTCACATGGAATCATGCATGACATAAGATCTGACGTGATAAATGTCCATTTGGCTATCATTAAAGTAGGGTGACATTGCTCCTGTCTTAACTCTTTTGAGGCTCTTTAAAAAAAATTTCTGAGGCAAAATTGAATCTTTACCCAATAGACAATCACAAAACAAAGTATTACTCATTTGGTTCTAAATATAAGAGCTATTAGAGGGGTTTACTTTGATACTAAATGTAAGATCTTAATATATTTAATCTCCCAAGTATATACTTTATTCCCCAATTTATCTCGATCAATAACATTATTAAGAACATTTCCATGAGAGTAGCTTTCAATGCAGATGATTAAAGAGTATTTTAGGGAATCAAAACATGTTTCTTACTAATAACTAATTTACCTCTTTTTTTTCTTCTTTTTTTGATTGGGTTAAGAAGCGGAAATGATCATGAACTTTTACCAAAAGTATGTCTAACACTAGCACCATATACATTTGGAAGGTGTGAAAATACTCATAAACATTCAAAATGAGAGTAAAAATGTCTGCACCATTAAATTTAACCCAACACGTTACATATGTAGGTGCAAAAAGAGTATATATCTTACTACAAAAAATAATGGTGTTAGATGTGTTAGGTCAGATTTAACGATGCTAACTTTTTTCCTCCAATTTCAATGTCATGGGTACCTTTATACCTCTAAAATGTATATAGAGTTTAACGCACTTTTGATAAAAGTTCAGGATTACTTTTTCACGTTCACCCTTTTTTATTTATACAAATTACTTATTTTATCCCTACATTTATTACTTGAAGAGTATGGACGTTGGTATGGAAAGTGGAAACAAATCAAGAGTGTTGTTAGATTACGTGGTCTTACATATTTACTTATAGATTAATACCTCAATTATTTAAATATTATTCTTTTTAGAGTTATATGTTGTTGTTATTATTATTTTGTGTTCTAATGAGATAACCTTGGTTCAATCACAGTTGGCCCACTAACTTTTTAAACCAGTGCTTCAACCAATTTAATAACGAATCCAGTTTTCAGCAGACACGTGAATCTTTTAATTTCGCTGGAGTCCGTGTGAATGGAGTGGACAAAATAATGTTTCAATTAAATCAGGCAGAGACATGTTAGTTAAACTGATACTCAGTCCTAATTATTTTGAGATGACTTTTTTAAAAAGATTAAGGAAACTAATTAAATTATTTTAGCGTATTTTTATTTTTATTTTTTTCTAAATTAATTAGTTTGCCTAATAAACTAATATATGATATAATAGTATAAAATGATTAATTTGTTATAAAACTAAAAGAATTCTAGAGAGAAGTCAGAGGAAATTCTAGAGAGATGAATTGAATTCTTATTCAAGTGTAATGAATAGTTACAGGAGACCTCTATTTATAGAAGGATGCAAATAGTAAATTACTATGTGTATATACCATGTCATCCTGTATTTGGAGATTATGGGTCAATGGACATCCACATAATAAGAATATTCATAACACTCCCCCTTGGATGTCCATTTATGAATGTGCCTCGTTAAAAACTTTAACTAGGAAAAACCCAGTGGGATAAAAACCTAGCCAAAGAAAAGAGTACAACATTCATTGATACACTGTTGAGTTTTGCCTCATTAAAAACCTTTCTAGAAAAACCCAGTGGGACAAAACCTAGATAAGGGAAAAAGAGTACAGCGTGTATCGTCTCCCCCTCTTGATTACATCAGACTTGCTCCCCCTGATGACCACATTGCTTCATTGTCTTTCTATCATCAAGTATTCATTGTATACCTGCAAGATCTAAATCTTTCAAGTAAAATCATAAATATACATGTGCATAAATATTTATTCAGATAATAATATCACATGCACAATAAATGCTTCATGCTACATATGAATTCACTTAATTAATTATTCTCGAGAATTTGATGCTCCTAGTATCTTGAGTCTTTCAGGGACTTATTCTAGCGCCTTATGTTCTTCAAGAACATGTGCTTCTGGCACACACTAATATAGTATGACTCATGATCCTCATTATCATCATTACAGCATATGCTATCTTATAAACATAAATATCATCAATGTCGACTTTATTTTTCGGTCCCATCGGATTTCATTCATAATTTATTGAGATCTCATTATATTCACATATATTAGGTACCTGGGTCTCTTTTTAGACCACAATACACTCTTCTTGTAATATCTCTTCTGGAGATAACATCTCTTCAGGAGATGGCTCTTCTGGAGCTTTTCTTACTTATCCTCGACTTGATCATCTATATTTTATTACTCCTTTTCTCTTTTGAGGATTTTTATCTTTTAAAACCCATGGACCTGCAACGCTTCAGGAGTGCTTTATAACAATTCATATAGGAGCATTTGCAGTTGGGATATGTGACTTTGTCACTTTCTTTAGGTCAGTAAATGCTTCTGGCATTCGATTAACTAAACTCTGAAATTGAATTATCATTTTGAACTTTTAGTGCACAATTCCTTGTACGATGATTAATATGAGCCAATGATAATTCATTCTAGTAAATCTTTACCCAATCTGCTTATTTTTCTCCCCCTCATCAAATCATCAATTTTCTTTGTATATCCATCTATGTGCATTGAAGTAGATTAATAATCATTGCACATTTAAAACATTTTAAGATGGAATTATTCTGGCTCCTGACCAAAAGCCAAATTTTACGGGGAGAATTTTGTTGGCTTATAAGCTGCAAATATACACGTATGAACAATGTTCTCATAATCATTGATCTATCCATTCATAGATACTTTAATACATGATTTATGGATCATTCAATCTGGAAATTGCGCACATAATATATTGAAAACATCTAGTTGCAATCATCATTGCAAACTTTGCAGATCAATAATTTCATATGTACTCTTTTAATTTAATATATTTCCGGAGATCCGTTTCCAATAATATTTTCATAATCATTTTTATTTGAGAACATGCAGCTATATGACTCGGATGATTAAACGAGTCATGCCAACTTTCCATATGATTTATCATCAAATCTAATATTCATTTTGGGGGAATCAACACAGAAACATTCATAAATAATTATCACATAAATATTCACACTTGATATATATCATTCTCCCCCTCAAGTGTGAGACCTTAAAAATTAATTCATGGAATTTCCATACAATATTTCATGATAATGATATCTATTTCATTAAAATTCCACAGATTTCTAAATGCATTATCAATGCATAATTTTGTTACTTCTGGTAACAAAATTTCCATTTTCCAGAATCAACAAACAAATATATATTAAATACAAAATCATCGGGTGTATAATTGCAGATTCACAAGCGCAATACTGTGTAATCACAGGCGCATCACTGTGGAATCACAGGCGCAACAACTCAGATTGTCGTATGCATATAAAGTCAAAAAGGTTCCAGACTCGTGCTTTATAGGGAGCAGATCTGCAGAGATTTAACAGGACTACACAAATCTGCAGAGATTCAATAGGATTTAATTCGACTATAAATAGAAGAAGGCAAACAAACATGCCTCACAAACACTCAAGCATCTGATAATATCAACTACCAAATACTCACACATTTTTCCTTCTAATCGCTATATTATTACAATGGCAGGTCCAAGCAATTTTATCCCAGTTTCTGATACATCCGAAACAGCATTACTTGATGCTTTGTTGTATGATGATCAGACAAACCTGTCATTCTCTTCTTTACTCTTTTCTGAACCTCTAGACATGTTTATTCCGCCTTTTACTATTCCTCCTTCTGCTTCAAATGTACCTACTTCTCCCCCTAGAACAAATGTTCTTCTTCAATCAACAAGGATTGAAGGTACAACTGAAGCAGGTTCATCAAGGAGGCCTGTTAAAAGGTGTAGAACTATGGCAGAATTGATGGAGTCTACCATTCCAGTTCAGCCAATAGTGACGACAACCAGCCAGCTCGTAATGACCAGCCAGCAAACAATGTCTAGTCAGTCAGCAATAATCATTGAACCAACAATAACCAGCCAGCTAGCTACAACCAGTCAGCTAGTGACTATTGGTCAGTTAGCAACTACTTCCTTATTGGAATGTAGTTGTTGTGATGTTTTACGGGAGATCATACATACCAACGGACTTCAGTGTCATAAACTTGAAGTTCACGGAAGGAGAATAGGTATGATTTCCCACGCTGTTTTATTTGAAAATGTACAAGATAAATCTTACAATATTGACAGGCTTCCAATGTTTGATTTTACTAACAAAAATTTTAGAGAAATCAAACATTTTCTGACACAGTATTGTATAGATTTACAAGCATCAGGATATAACTTGATGCGTGATCCTGTATTAGCCTTTTATGAGATCCTTTGTGTTGGTTCGGAATGGACAAATAATCTAAATGAACCTCGCGGGAGTTCATTTCAAACCAACATTGAAAATCCATTAGATAAAGGAAAACAACCCACGGTTAATATACCATATGATATTTCATCCCTTAATCAGGGTGAATTATATAGATTAACAATGGAGCAACGGGAAAGAATAAAGAAAACTACACACCATGATTTAAGTGATTATTTTCACTTAACCCTAGATGATGCGAGTAAACAATTAAATATGTCTACTCACACCATACAAAAGATCTATCAAAAAGGAGGGTTAACCGAGTGGCCACACAAAAAGCTTAAGAAACTTATGATGCAAATCTCGATATTACGAAGAGCTTTGCCTCATCTGGATCCCATCTCAAGAGAAGCAAAAGAAGAAGACATCAAATATCTTTAAAATGAGATGATTAAGGTTTGTAATGGAGTTGAGCCACTCGTTATTAAACTTTGTTGAAATAATATCGTCTTTTGTTTAATCATTTTATTTATGAATATTCCTCTCTCGTATTCACAAAAATTCCTCTCTCGTATTCACAAAAATTGTTATAATTATAGAAAACACAAAACAATAATAAAATAACAATAATGACAAATTTATTTCTTACTTCATTCACTTCTGGAAATGAAGTTGGATAAAATTCTTGATCCATAACTCAATAATCTATTTGATCATAACAAGAAATTAATCCACAATATTTCTTGAGTTTATCACAATATTGCTACTGCAATAGCAAATTGGATATATTTATTTATAATATCAATCATGATAATACAATCCCTTGTCACATAATTTAAGGGAGTATTTAATGCCAAATATACAATTTTGAGGCCTTATACAACTGATGGCATACATAATTATGGATCAAGCCTTGTTTCATAATTTGTCTCTTGTTTTCAGGCTAACTTGCCTCTTGGTCTCAAGCCAATTTATGCCTCATCTCTCAGGCCAATATATGCCTCATATCTCTATGACATTTTGATCTCATGATACATATGACCTTTTAACAGTTTATCTTCAAGATAAATAAAATATAAGCATAATAAAATAAATAGATGGAACCCACTAATAGTGTGGTTGCCATAAATAATAAAAGGAAGGGGAATATATAAATTGTAAATAAATAAATAAAAATAAAAGGGAAGGGGGATATAATGCAATAAATAAATAAATAAAATAAAATAAAAGACTGGAAATAAACGTGCTAAATAAATAAAAAGAAGATGAAATAGGAATAAATAAATAAAAAGAAGATGAAATAGGAATGAGAGTAAACTCACAGCGAGACCTATCTCATCCAAAAGTAAGAAAGAAGATGCATATGCAAATGTAAATATATAAAGCAATAAATAAATAAATAAAATAAAATAAATGACTGGAAATAAACATGCTAAATAAATAAAAAGAAGATGAGATAGGAATGGTAGTAAACTCACACCGAGACCTATCTCATCCAAAGATAAGAAAGAGGATGCATATGCAAATGTAAATATATATATAATATATAGAAAGCAGTAAATAAATAAAAATGAAAGGAAGGGGGATATAAAGCAGTAAATAAATAAATAAATGGAGCCCACTAAAATAGTGTCACTACCATGAAAAATAAATAAAGTAGTAAAGAATTAAATTAAATAAATGGAGTCCACTATACTAGTGTCGCCACCATGAAAAATAAAGCAGTAAAGAATTAAATTAAACAAATGGAGCCCACTAATATATAGTGTTGTCGCCATAAAAGATAAATAAATGTAAAATAAAATAAATAAATAAATGGAACCCACTAATAAATATAGTGTGCTTCCATGAAACATAAATAAATATTAGTAACAATAAAATTAAATGCGTAAATTAAATGTTAGTAAAGTTAATAACAATAATAAAATATCAAATTAAAACAATTATAAAGAAATATTAAATCTAGACTTCCAATCTGGAGTCAAATTAATAACAATAATAATAAAATCTGAAATAATAATAAAGATAAAGTTGAAAAATTTACTTACCTTTTCTTGCCCACTTTTTTTTTTTTTTTTTAACACTGGTTTGTTGGCATAGTATGGGTGAGAATAAGGCTAGAAGAAAAATACTTTAGAAGAGGGGGATAATTGAGGTCAGATAGTGCCGGGGTAGGAATAGTTAAAGCAATGTAAATAATTGAATACTTGTATGTGAAATTGGAGGTGGATAAGGTGGATTATAATATTAAAATAAAAGAAAGTAGGAACAAGAAAGAAGTCACGGGTGTGTGTATTTATAGTAAATGGGGAAGCACACTAAATAATATAAAGGAACATGTGGGTTCATGATTTTTTTTTTTTTTTAACAACCCATGACTCTCTTTGTCCCTTCCTTTTTTTTTTTTTTATATTGATTCCTTCTCTGGGTTGATTTGGATTCCGCAGCCGGAGAAGAAGGATAGGTACTACGTGACGGACGAAATCGGGAAAATTACGGGGGATGGGAACATCTCTCTAGAAAAAAAAAAACTCTTCTTCTTGTTGTAATTGGGGACGAGGTTGTGAGCATATCTCTCCACGCCACCTCTCAAGACACAAGCACAGAGTGAGAGCGAGAGATCATAGAAGAAGAAGATGATTAATATCTTGAATAGAAGAGAATTGAAGAGAAGTGTTGGATGATCCATTCAGAAAATCTATGAAGATCTATTCCCTTTTAGGATGAGAGAAAGGAAGCATACGATTGCAGAAGCAATCGTGCTGATAACGTGTTATAAAACTAAAAGAATTCTAAAGAGATATCAGAGGAAATTCTAGAGAGATGAATTGAATTCTCATTCAAGTGTAATGAATAGTTACAGGAGACCTCTATTTATAGAAGGATGCAAATAGTAGATTACTATGTGTATATACCATGTCATCCTGTATTTGGAGATTATGGGTCAATGGACATCCACATAATAAGAATATTCATAACATAATTAACTTATTTAGTTTTTTTAATCCCTCTAAAAAAAAGTCAATCCCATCTTATAATTAGGACCTAAGAGTACGTCCTGGAATATCAGATATCTATTTGGTGCTATGAGACCCAGCAACTTCTGTCATTTTATGTATTCATCATATTTGCCGAGTCCAGGACATAATGCAAACAGCAAAAGAGTTGAAACGAAGACGGAAACAAGGATTCTTATGTAAGGTTATATTGGATAAGTAAAATTCAGAAAGTTTAAGCCGTTTATACTTCTATTCACAGTCAAGGGTCAGAAAATCCATGGTAGTGATATAACTAAAACTCTCGTAAACCTATTAGGGCAGGTACCAAAGCAAGAATTGCTGATCTTGTATAGCTCTTTTCCTGTACATTGCACAACTGCTTGAAACCAAATTTATGAGATTCATGCATGTTAAGGATTTTTGTCCAAGCCACTGAAGAAATCTTCCATGCATTCCTTGTAAGTTTCCATTCCTGGAACATGCTTCGCAATTTCTAAGCCAATAGCCATCCATTTTTTGCCCAATTCAATCTGACCTAACCTCATTGGTACCGCTGCTCGATTCCAGGCGGTCATGGCGAGCCATTTTCCTTCTTCAGAGGGATACTCACCTTCCTTCAAACCAACCATTATTCGGTAGGCTTGCTTATACATGCCATACACAACATCATCATCTGTATCACCCTTGTGCAAGCTGGATATGGCTACAAGTTTGCGTATAACAAGAGCAACATTTTGGTAATCAGGAGATGGTGATGATAGGAAAGCTGAGAGGCAATCATTTAGAGCAAAGGAGGCTACTTCATGATTGGGTCGAGGTCCCTGTGATGCACAGAGGCCTATCTGGAGGAGATATTGGGGTTTGCAAGCCTTTGAACTGGCAAAACTTTTCACAAGAAAGAACTGTGATCCTAGGTCATTTAGTCTGCCTTGTATGTCATAAGCACAGAAGGTGTATATAAAGAAAAGGCCAGGTTCAAAGCTGTTGCTTTGATCATCATCGACAAAGGTCCCAGCTGAAAATGACTTCAGGATCTGCATCCATAACAAGGGAGAAAGATGTGCTCAACAGAATTCACTATTAAAACATATCACAGAAGGAAACACACAATAGTATGATACAATTTAATTATTGTTCTGTATAACACCAACTCCATCCGTTTTGCAAAAGATAAATGCATCAAGCACCATATGAAGAAGTGAAAAAACATGGGAAAATTACTATGAGCTCATAAGGAAGGAAAGTAACTATCAAAAAGTCCCAATAACAAGTAAGCAATATGAATATCTTGTTATTTCATGCACTAAAACTTGTCATTGCATACTGCTGATTTGTTGTAGGACTTTTTGGTGTTTATATTTCTTCCTTGGGAACTCATATTGATTCTCACAAAAAATAATGTCGTACCTTCCCTGCTCTGTCTAGCAAGTCTACAGTTTGCTTGACTTCGTTTTCTGACATTGCAGTCTTTCTATGCAATTCAGAAGCTATCATTGCTGATGCAGCAAGTACTAAAGATTTACAAACCATGACATTGTTTTCATGATCAGACCCTTCGACTATAGCATACAAGTCTGATGCTAGTCTTAAGAACTCAGCAGATAATTCATAATTCTTACTTTGACCTGCTTTTGTACCCAAGTTCCATGAAGTCACAGCAAACCATTTCCATTCCCGTCTTCCAGCCTCATCTTTTCCGAAGAAGCCATCAGGACCAAGCTCAGATGCTCGAGCACAAGCATGCTTCAAGAATTTGAGAGCATGTTGTTCATTGCCTTGCCCCTTGTTGAGAACTGTGACCAAAGTTCGCAGGACTACTACTTCTTTGGTTGGCATGGATTTTCCTGAAGCATAGAAGCTAAGCATACATTTTAAGGAAGCAACAGCAACAGGAAGAGCATGGCAAGCAAGAGCCTCATGAGCTGAAAGGGAGAGAAAATCTGGCTGGAAGTCAAGGCAGGTAGTCATTGCATGTATTTGAGTAATAGCACCATCGTGGTCATCCTTTTGCAGAAATATTTTGAACTGCATTAATGAATATGACACAGTAAATTTTCATGTCTTGCCAACTGATAACATCATCTGAATGAGAAGCATATGGATTTAATTGTAAGCAGCTGCTATCATGGAAGTCTACCTTCGCCTACCATCGAAGTTCACATGTGTGCGTGTGTGTATGCAGCTCTCTATCGGACTCACAGATGGATCCCACACATTGAAAGATACAAAGGGAGGGAGGGAGTCAGAAAGGAGAAGACAATACCTTGAGGAAAGCGCAGACAATGTTGGGCTCAAGCTGCCGAGATGAAAATTCATCAGTAATATTGTATATAAGTTAATGTTTGAGGAAAGTTATACAAAGGACTTAAAATTCAGATTGTCATCGGTGATACCTTTTCAGCCTCATCTATGTATTCTCGAGCTCGGTCCAAAATTGAGAGACCCAGGTAGCAAAGACACAATACTCTAAAGCCCTTGGCTCGAAGTATTTTGTCCTCTGTATCATATGTAAGATACAGCATTGATTTTTCAAATAGTTCAGCACTGGTCTCATAATCTTTTGATTGAAAATTATCAGCAGCACTGTTTTACACATTCAAGAACATTTAGATCACTAACTTCATCTGACGAAGAAAACCATGTAGTATGTGTCAAATCATTTGAAATTTTAGCCAAGGAATTTCCTTCAGTATCTTTTCTCTAGCAGTACTGATAATGTCAATTCTAGTACGAATAAGCAATTTAATGGCTCTACTGTGTTTGTAAAAAATTTTAGTTAAATCCTATGTGACAAATTCGTGTAAACAAGTCCCAGTCTATCTCAAGCCAACAGATCTCTAATACATATTGACACGTGAATTCCCAGCGTACCTTTAGAAATGCCTAGGGTATGTATATGGTATAAATTGTCCCAATTAGACTTGTCCAAAACAGAGATTGCCAAGGTCAGAGAAGCCCAACAAAGAGCACATGCACAAATAGTTAGGAATCCCAGGGAGACCCCTGCCAAAAGAACGAGTTTACAAGGTATACTCCTAGCTAATAGGTTCGTACGTGAGTCCTAACACTCACCAAATTTTCAAACAATGCACGAAAAAATAGATCAGGGACATGATGCGAATTTACCAATTCCACAAAACAGCATGCATTGCCGCGCGATCCTTGACAGTTGCCTGACCAGCAAACAGCGCTAGAACCCTTTCATCAGACACTAGATCAGCCACCACTTTGGCCCTCACTCCTGACCCTTCAGTACTACCGCCACTAACATTTCCGATCACTCTGTGAGCAACACGCACGGCCGCTCCGGCACTGACGTGGCACCGCCCCAACAGCCCCAAGAACACCCCTTTTGCAGTCTCCACTCCAGCCGTTCCAGCTGCCTGGAAGTATGCATCTACAGCTGATAGCCATACACTTTCAGGAATCCCCTTATTGATAACCATTCCCCTCAACTCCTTCTCTGCTTCTCCATGCCTCCCTAATCCTAACCAAGCTTTCATGGCCAACACAGAGAGACTAGGGTGATCGTCCCCACCATCAGCCTCTCTCAGGACCTTAACGCATTTTAGCACACTATCGAACTCTTCCTTCTGCAAATGGACAGCCGAAATGAAACGAAGTGTCTTCCATCTCAAGCATCTGAATTCTGTTGTCTCTTCTCTTGTTTTCGCCGCATTGAATCCCTTCTCACAAATATCTAGAGCGTCGTTCATGAGCTTCAGAGCTTCACTCAAAGCATTAGCATCTTCATTCTTTGACAGAAAACCCTTTCCGAACGTCAAGAACTGATTGGCGAGTTCCTTGTAGTGTTCAGAAGACCCAAAAAGCAAACCCTTCGATCGGTTCAGCAGCGCCACCGCGAGATTCCGGTCTGAAACCTCCCACGCGGTCCGAGACCTTGCTAGATTCAAATCTAGCAAAAGTTTTTTATCTGTTGCGTCGGAAGTGGAGCCCACATCGACTTTGGATACTAGATCGGTGGCTCTCTCGTAGCAGATCGAAGCGAGATCAAACTTTCGTAGATGGTGCCAAATCGACCCGGTCTTGTAGTAAAATGAGGCCGATTTTATCGCCGGAGAGGGAACTCCAGTAACATCAGTTGCGAGATAGAGGAGGTCGGCGGCGATGTGTCGGAGTTTGGCATGGCCTTCCGCTGTTATGGCAGGGGAAGACGAAGATGAGAGAATTGCGACGGCGTTGGAGATATCGACACATGCATTCCAAAGTCGATAGCTGAGTTTCCAAATTTCAAGCTTCAAAGAGTTGGAGAATGGGAAACACTGGCTCAGCTGACCTAGACATTGCCGGAGATCGGAAGTGACAGCTTCCTGCGATGATTTATCGGTCGTGTGGCGCTCGAGTTTTTTGACCGAGGCTTCGATTTGGGAAAGAAGAGGATGGTGGTGAACCTCCGTGTCCTGGTGAACTCGCCGGAACTCCGGCGTCGAAATCTCGGCGATTCTCATTTTTTGGCGGGAAAATTGGAGGGAAATGAATCTCTAAAAGCGGGAGCTCCAAAGCCGTTTTTTTCTCGTGAAAATTGAAATTGTTTTTCAATTAAAATAAAGGGTTAAGATGTAAAAATATATGTAGGGTTTTTTTTCAGCAGTAAAAATATATATAAATTTTTTTTTGAGTAAAAATACACACGTGGTTACCATTTTAGAGTAAAAGTCATATTTAACCGTTAAGTCACTGTTCACTGTGATGAAAGATAAAGAGATGAAGTGAACAGTAACATAACGGCAGTGAACAGTGACTTAACGATGGGATCTGGGATGTGACTTTTACTTTAAAATGATAATCACATGTATATTTTTGTTCCAAAAAAAAGTTTATATATATTTTTATTCCTGGAAAAAAATTTATGTATATTTTTCCACCTTAACTTTAAAAATACTCTTAAATTAAAGAAAACAGAATATTAAAAATATCCTCCGCTGCGCCTTCTTGTGTTGGCCTCGAGTTCGTAAACCTTTTCGTGATTCCATTTTTGTGAATTATTTTGTTGGATTTGCGAATGCATTGTTTTTCTCATTAATTGTTTTTCCAAAAAAAATTGATTTTTATTTAAATGTTCAAACTAATTCAAGTCTTTAAAAATAAAATATGGAGCACAAAAATATCACAAATTTTGAAATATAAGAATGATATACGCTGAAAATCATAAAATGATAAATCAATTTTTTTTTTTTTGTGTTATTACCAACTATAACATAATTTCTATTTTTATAAATCTATATGGAATAAATTACTTTTATAAAATTTTTAAGTTATCTACAAATTACTTGTTTTTTTAAATCTTAAAAAATGGGGCTTTAGTATAAATTTTATATGTATAATTCATATGATGATACCATGATACAAGGCCGGGTCGGATTTGATCAAAAAGATGGTCTGCCCTAATTTTATAAAGTATTTTTTATTTGATCAAAAAGATGGTCTGCCCTAATTTTATAAAGTATTTTTTTAAGAGTTGAAGTTCGAAAATACTCATAAATTTTTAAGTGCAAAAGAATTTATAAATTTTTAAAATGCGAAAAAAAAATACCAAAATAATTAATACTAATTACGTTGTTATGAAAAATAATGATGTGACACTAATAATTTCCTAGTTGGTAGTGGATGATAAAAAAAGAAAAAAGAAAAAAGCCCCACATCCATGTATGCGGCTATGCCTACTAGTTTTAGTTCATTATTACAACAGCCTACCCCCATTAATTTCAAAACCTGTGATCCAGTTCTCGCTCCTGTGTGGGCGTTTTCTCCCTCCTGAGGGGCGCCCTAGTGGTTCCTGGTGAACCAGCTTTCCTTCCAATCTCTTGATTCCGGAGTTCCGGTTTAGTGGATCTCATCCCTGCTATTGAGGGCTGTTAGGTGTTTCTGTGCTAAAAGACCTTGGTGTTTCTGGAGAAATGGAGATGGAGTTGAACAACGACGCTCGTCAAAGAAAGCAGGTGGTCTTGAATATGGGTAACAGTGGAGTCTCAAAGGGGCTACTGATGGAAGGTACTTTTGTCGTTAAAGTGATCAATTAAACTAGGTCCTAATTAATTATGCAGTTTAGGGTCAACCTAGGTCATTCTCCCAAGGAGCAAGCTGTGGGTTTTCTTTAGGACTAATTTTCAAGTGATAAAAGATGCAGTAGAATGTAAACGGACCTAAACTAGAATGCAAAATACTACTACCTATATGCAATTAACTAACTAAATGTAATAATGCAATTGACTCTTAAACCTATATAAGAATGAGACTAATCTATATGAGTTGAATGCAATTTTTGGGGGGGTTTTCTTATGAGAAAATAATTAAAATCTAATAAAAAGATTGATTAAATGCAAATAAAATAATAAAGGTCTAGTTCAGTTATGATGACGAAGGGGACAACTTAGGAATTGCAAGGAGTAAACTTTCTTGGCCCAAATTAATTAATTAGACCCAAGGGAGATTAATAAATTTAATTATCCAATTGAACACGGGAAACCCTCTAGTTCAATAACACATATTTCACTAGAAAACTCATAATGAAATAAGCGGTGGCTAATTAAACCCGTTAAAAACCAATCATAAAATAATCTTGAAAATCTTGTTTACAATTATCTAATTGAACAACCAGATAATTCATCAACCTAATTAAACAATTAAGATGATTAACCCAATTAACAATTAAATTACTAACGAAAACTCAATTACTAATTTAATTGACAATCCAAAGGTTGCAAACAAGAGTCCAACAATAAGCATAAAACTTAGAATTACCAGTCTAATCCAGAAGAAATAAGTTTACAATCTAAAACTAGATTGTTCTCAATTAACACAACTCGGAATTATTTAAAACTAAATTATTTCAAGTCTTGAATTAAAAAGATAAAAAGAAAGACACTCCTTTGTGGTCTTCAAGAATAAGCCCTAGGCCTTCGCCTCCTCCATGCTCCTCCCAAGTTGTCTCTCAAAGTAGTTTAAGCTTTCATCACGATGTCTCTTACTCCCAAATTTTCTTGTGAAGCCACTGCCATTACTTGGTAAATGAATGAATAAAGGCAAGGCTTATGTGAATGGATTGATTGGAGGTAGGACCCGCGGCTAGATGAAACTGAGAACTCTCTGTGCGTGATTGGAAAAGGAAGTGAATGAATGGAATTGGAGGTGGGTCCTGCGGGATTTAATGGATAAAAGGAGATGAAGAATGATCAATTCCTTCGCCTCTGCCTCTCGTGTTTGTGAACCGTGCGGCCTTCAGCTCCTTCTTCAGCGTGTAGCGGCTGATTTTTTTCAACCTAGCAGCAATTAGGTTATTTTAAAAGGGAATGGGGACTTTTTTGGGTACCAACTTGAGCCCAATAAGATTTAAGGAGCCCAATAAAATTTTACCGTCAGATTTCCTTTTAGCTTCCCTAAAAAATTCTGCACCATAGAATCTTATAAAATCACAATCTATCATATATCAAGAGATATTATTTAATCAGAATATTAATAATTTAATAATTTAAACTCAATATCTTATAATTAATTCATATTTATATTATTTCCTAAAATAGGCTAACAATCTAAATATTATCTAATAATTCCAAATTAGCCTAAAATAATCCCCAAAATAAATGAAATAAGGTGGGATAAAATATATAAAATTGGGATTTATCAGGCACCTTAGTGGGTAAACTATTATCTTCCAAGTCTCTGAATGTGCCGACAATTATTTCTATGATTAAAAAGGGTTGGTTAATGGATAAGAAGTTGGAGACCCATGAGCTGGACCGTAGTCAGCTTACCTTCCTTTTCCGTTTCACGAGAGAGAAAGATTATCATCGCATTCTTAAGGGGCGTCCGTGGTCGATCCAGGGCTTTCTCCTGAACCTGCAAATATGGACGGATGGCATGGTGCTTAAAGACGTTAAGTTTGAATCAAAACAATTCTGGGTCCAATTTCATGGCCTCCCCCTGGAAGTTTTTGTTAACTCTAACGCTATAACTCTTGGGGATGCGATTGGGGAAACAGTTATGTATGAGCAACCGTATGTTGATGGAAGATTTGGGCGAGGCTTCATTCGTGTTTGAACCTTAGTGAACCTAAGCGAGCCCTTAACACCTGGATTCTAGGTTTCACGGGAGAATAAAGATCCAGCCTGGATATTAGTCAAGTATGAACGATTACAGAAATATTGTTATAGCTGCGGTAGAATTGGTCATGACAACTAGGGTTGCCGCTGCTCCGCTGATAAGGAAGCAGGCGACCGGGAGACCCCTGAGTATGGGAGCTGGCTTGGGACTCCCTCTGTCAGAACGTTGGAGGAGGTCCTAGAGGTAAGGAAGGATGATTGGGTGGAGGCTCTTTTAGTAGCAAATCGTTCACAAGAAGGAACCCCTCGGCGGAGCAGGGCACCAGAGTCAAAGGAGACGGTGAGAAGCAAGAGGGGTTCTAGGTTTTCGTCGTGTTAGACGCAAGGACAAGTTGGTAGAGAGATTGTGAGTTATCAGAATATCTTTTCCCAACAAGGGATTTCGGTGACAGGGGCGAGTCCAGAGGGGATTACGGATACCAAGGGGTTGACTTCTTCGATTAAGGTGGCTGAGGTCAACCCCTCTTGTGAAATGGACTTGTCGAGTAGGATACTTGCTGCGTCTCCAGAGTGTTTTCAGGACCAAATAGACAATTCGCAGGGCCAATCAGTCGGGCCTATCCATGAAGTTGAAATATCAAGTGGGTTGGATAGAAGTCGAACTACATCTTGTGAATCTTAGTGCTATCAGGTCGAATTCCCTAATGAGCTTGATGCCACCAATCAGATTATCACTCCTCACCTTGGGCTTTCGCCCATCTCAGCGGTATCTCTCTCTCTGAAATCTTTCCACATCAAGAGGCCTCTTGATGCTGAATCGGGCCTTGCATTGTTTAAGAGGTAGAGAAAGTTAACTTTTGGTAGCCCATTAGCTCCAACGCCAGGTCTTCAGGAATCTTCGACTACTAGAGGTCGGAGGCGCAACTTTTGTTCTGTGAAAGCTCTCATTCGATCCAGACAAGTTGAACAACACCTGAATAGGGAGAACTCGTTGCCTTATGAAGAGATTGATTTCCCAGCAAGTTGGCTTTCTCAAGGCCCTGTAGCTTCGGATGAGCAAACCTCCTCTCAAGATCATAACGCCGGTGGTTGGATGGGACCAACCACTAGTTCACCATGAATATTCTGGCCTGGAACTGTGAAGGTCTTGGGGCTGCCTTGACTTCCAGGAATCTGAAGGAAGAATGTTTCTGCAAAAAACCCCACTTGGTTTTCTTAATGGAGACCAAGGAAAAGGCTGTATATATAAGGCAATTGAGACAGTGATGCAGTTTTACTGAAGAATGGAATGTTGATCCAGTTGGATGAAGTTGGGGGGCCTTGCGGTTTGGTGGAAGATTTGATCCAGGTGGTATTTTGTTTTCCTCAGCCAATATTATTCATACCCATATTGATTCGGTTGGTATTGACTCCCCTTCTTACATCACTCTGGTCTATGGTCCACCACTGGAAGAAGGGAGACTCCTCTGTTGGCAGGAAATTATTCGGATTAGTAGGAATTTATGTGATTCTTGGTTATGCCTCGATGACTTTAACGATATATTATCACACTCTGAGAAGTCATGGGGAAGGCCCATGGCGTGGAGGAAGATCTTGAACTTCAAATGCTTTATGGCGAGCTGTAATTTGGATGATTTGGGATTCCATGGATATCGATTTACCTTGTGTAATAACATAATTGAACCAGCAATTGTGCGTGAGCGTATCGACAGAGCTATGGGCAACCATAATCTTAGGGATTAATTTCCTAATATCCAAGTTTATCATGTGGATCCCATCGGGTTTGATCACCATTTGATCTTTGTTCGTTGCCAACCAAATTTGGTGAAAAGGAAATAAGTTTTTCGATTTGAAGAAGCTTAGACACATCATAAGAACTTTCACCAGGTGGTCAACAAAAGTTGGGGTGCTGTTTTTGACGGGTGTGTTAGTGCTATTAGTGACTTCTCCTGCAAGCTGAAGAATTGTATGAATGATCTGGTTGAGTGGAGCAAGAAGGAATATCCAAATAATGCTAAATCATTAGAAAAATTGAAAGCCTAGTTGGCTTCTCTCTCCCAACAAGAGTTGGATGACCCGACATCAAAGGCTATTAGTGAAGTCAAAATCGCTATTGAAAAGTTGTATGTATAACATCCCAAATTTTGGGAGTTGAAATTTAATATTTTATGGAATTAAATTATGAAATTTGGCCTTAATTATATATGAGAAGAATTTTTTGGGATTTAGGCTCTTTTTCCTTAAATTTGTTTTGGGAAAAAGAATAATAAAAGTGAGGAATATTTGTAAAATATAATGATAGCTAGGAATTAAAATCCAAGGCCTAGGAAATTGAGAATTTCCATTGTGTTGGCAATTAAACTTAATAGTGGTTAATGTAATAAATAAAAACTTCCATAGGCCTCTAATTAACCCCAACTTATCAGGCCCAACACGTGGCAATGTAAAACCATTATGCTTCAGCCATATTCAACCTCCAGTCCGACGTGAGTGAGAATGCAGAAGCAGTTCGGTTTCTATAACAGCCCATATTGTCTTCAGCCCACACCACTTCCATTATGCAATATTTACTTCATCCATTACTCATTAGCTCGCCACACCAGAAGCAGAAAAAGACCACGCATTAATTAAGCAGCAGAGATAAGATCATCATTACTTGGCCAGGAAACAGAAGGATCAGACATGAACCATGCTTTTCGAGCCTTGTGCTTGATATCCGATGGACTAAGCTGCTGGTTTTTATCCTTGTCTGGTCTTTATATAATTAACGTTCCTTCATTCCATTCACTCAGCAGAGGCCGACAGTGGTAAGGAGAAAACTTAGAGCAAGTTGAGAGCTGAAACTTTGCTCTGTTCTTGAGCCACCGAAACAGAGGTGAATGAGAAAGAGAATGAGAAAACTGAAAGAGAGAAAGTGAGAGAAGGAAGAGTGAGAGCTGAAACCCAACGGTTGCTCTGTTTGGCCGTCGGAAAACAGAGGAGGGAACAACAAAATATTTCTGTCTTGCAAGCTTAAAAAGAAAACCGAAGGTATTCATTAAGCCTTTCTTTTCCTTTGTTTCTTCTTGCTTCAGCGCAATAGAGGAGTTTTAGCTATAGGTGAAAGAATCTGAAACTGAACGTGGGGAGGGGGTTGTTAGTTGCGTCTTTACAAAAAAAAAAAGAAAAAGAAAACTGAACTGAAAGTTGATTATAAACCAACTTGCTGTCATCGGTCAGGCTATTAAGAGCATAATATATATGAAGAAGTGTGCTGGATCTGTGGGTTTGCGTTTGGTGTTAGCATGTGTGTACAGTGAGTGTTCTTTTTCTGTTGTATAGCTATCGGATTAGATGAAAGAAAAAGGAGAGAGAGAGGAACTATTTTGCTTTATAAATATAGGTGTTGTGGTTCCACTTTGCTGTCATTTTATTGGGAAGAAAGAAGATATGAGAATTGTATATATATGTGTATGTTGCCGAAACTTAAAGAAAACCAACTAAGATATGGATATATATATATATAGATGTCGTGTTTGTTGTCTGGGAAGAGAAAACCGTAGGAGATGGAGTTACTGGTGTGTGTATATGCAAGTAGAAGGAAAAGAAAGTAAAAGGAATATACATATATATGTTTCTTGTGCATGCCGTGAGAGAGAAAGAGAGAAAACACATTGAAACTTCCCCTTGCTGTCAACGGTTTTTGCTGCATGGAAGGGGTCTTGTTTTGCTGTCAACAAAGAAGGATAATAATGATATTAAATATTAAAGGGGGGAGGCTGTTGAACTATGAATATATATGTGTGTGTGTGTGTTGCTGCGTATGTGTGTTAAGTATGTAAGTGTGTGTGTGTGTGTGTGTGTGTGTAATGTCTGATGCCATGCGAATGGGGGAGGGGAGTGTGAGAGTATATATCATCTTCCTACAACTTGATACATTGAAAACATGATTACTCAGTGAAAAGAAAAGGAAAATGTTGTGTGTGTGTATGTGTATTGTCACTATCATAAGCAAAAGAAAAAGAAGAAAAAACGTTGCATGCTGTGAATGTAAAGAGAGAATAAAATGTTGATGAATATGTAAATAAGAAGAAAGATTTTTTTGTATACAAGTCATATTTTTAATTAGTGTTAATATTTAACTCAAAATGTTAGGAATCGTGTTTGACGTAGTAGTGGTATTATAATCTTTTAGTTTAAAGTATTAAGATAATCTCTGGAGCATAAAATAATTATAGTAAAATTTAATAATAATAACAATAACAACAACAACAATAGATAATGTTATTATTATTGGGAAGGGGTGAAAATAATAAATAATAAATAAGGAATTATTATTATTATTAGTGGGGATGATGATGATGATGATAAAATTATTATTGTTAAAGGAAATATTAATTAATTGAAAGTGTCAGTATTAATTAAAAAAGGGATATAAATAGAATAAAAATTTACCAGGAGTATAGGATCATGGATGGCAAGGTCTTCTTTTAAGACGTTAATTATAGGAGACATAATATGGTGATGATATTATAGGATACCCGAGAAGGTTTGAAACCAGTACCGAAAGGTGAAAGTACCACTAGCGCCAAGGTCTAAGGTACGGACGCGTACTGTAACTCTAACTCTTATGTTACTTGTATGCTTATATGTGATGAGATGATTTATATAGTCATGGACAAGACTTAGTCTTTGGTCATGGACTATGGCTAAGACTAGGTCTTAGGTCAACATTTTAAATACATTCAACTTTGATTTGAAAACGGGTTACAGTCTTGTTAATGCCGTATGGATGTTTTCCTAGTGCTGAGGACTAGCTTCGGAGCGTGGCACTGGTTTATGTGTAAACTATGTGAATCTTACATGTGTTGTGTGCTATGTAGAGGTGAACATTACGATTGTTGTGTGCTTTGTAATTGTTGAGATATAAACTATTACATGTGATGTGTGCTATGGATGGTTTTATGCTGAAATGTAAATGAATATCTATCATGCATACTGTTATACTTAAGCATAAGGTTAACTGTTACCTGAGATTCAATGGGCATTAAATCTCAGAATTTACCTTAGCTTCAAGATCAGGAGGATCGGGAGCAGGAGAAAGGGGTAAGCAACGTGCGTAAAGACTCGGAAGGAGTTTTATTTTGGGTTAAGAATATGTAAAAGCATGTTGAACCTTTCGGATAACTGTAACTTAACGCGTCAACCAAGATCACCACAACAAATTTAATGGTATCACACTTTTATTCCTTCAGGAATTTTATTTAACCAGCATATGTCTACGCATATACAATCAATTACTCAGTCATCCAAATGCCTAAGTACGCTCTCTGTTGTGTTATACTCTGATCTGTTAACGCCTACATTCTGATAAATACACGTGAATTAGTCTAATAAGAACCCTAGAGCCATAATTGGACTTTATAATACACTTTGGAAATAGGGGCATAACAGTATGACCTGGAAGAGAAATTCTGGTGGCAAAGGTCCCGTGTCAACTGGTTATTTGTGAGAGATAAGAACTCTCGCTTTTTTCACTCTACAACAATGAAGAGACAACAAAGGAATAGCATTCTGAGTATTAAGAATGATGAGGGTCGGTGGTTAATGGAGTGCGATGAGGTAATGGGTAATATTTCAAATTTCTTCTAGCAATTATTCACCTCTACTGGGACAGCTGATATGGACCCTGTGCTCTCTTATGTTGATGCTAAAATCTCCACTGAAATGAATCAATGTCTTATGGCGCAAGTCACTAAAGAGGAAATAAGGAGAGCGGTCCTTAGCCTAGGGAGCTCAAAGGGGCTTGGTCCGGATGGCTTCTCCGGTTCATTTTATCAGAATGCATGGCCTAAGATGGGAGATTCTGTCTGTCATATGGTTCTGGAGTTCTTTGTTGGTAACTCTGTTTTAGACTCAATCAACACGACTAACATAGTCCTCATTCCCAAGGTGGACAAACCTGAACACATTTCTCACTTCCAACCCATCGGATTATGTAACTTCTCATATAAGGTTGTCTCCAAGATAATGGCAAATCGTATGAGGCCGCTGCTTGATAGGTGCATCTCTCCTACTCAAAGTGCCTTTGTACTGGGTTGATGCATACAAGATAATATTATCATCACTCATGAGGTCTACCATTACTTAAGGAGGAAGAAGAGGGGCATGAAGTACAAATTTGCGCTCAAGATGGACATGAGTAAGGCTTACGACCGGGTGGAATGGAATTTTCTGGAGAGTGTATTGCTACGTTTTGGCTTTTGCGCTGAGTGGGTAGCCTTGAATATGAAGTGTGTTAAATCTGTCAAGATGAATCTATGCCTATCTGGGGAAACTGTTAACTCCTTCACCCCTAGTAGGGGCTTGCGCCAGGGAGATCCATTATCGCCATATCTCTTCATCGTTGTCGCGGAAGTCCTCTCTATCATGATCACTAAGAATTTAGAAGCTGGTTTGCTAACAGGGATTTGTTAGTTCTCAACTTAAGTTTTGATGATAAAAACACTTGTTAGTTGTTGGTTTAACAAGAACTAGAGTTCTGGTTCTTAAAACTAGAGTTCTGGGCATTAAAATTCAGGTTTTAGAAAAGTTGAGCAGTAAGAACACGAGTTCCTGGTCATAGAACTCGAGTTCGCGGCCTCTGATAAGGAAGTTCTCAATCTGATAAGTTGAGAACTCGAGTTCTTGGGAGTAGAACTCGAGTTCACGCCTTCTGATAAGAAAGCTCTCAATCTGTCAAATTGAGAACTTAAGTTCTTGGGAGTAGAACTCGAGTTTGCGGCCTTTGCATCATATAAAATTTTTTCAATCCATGAGAACTAGAGTTCTTAAGTGAAGAACTAGAGTTCTCACTTAAGAACTAGAGTTCTTTGGTTAAGAACTAGAGTTCTTCATTCAAGAACTAGAGTTCTTGGCATAAGAACTCGAGTTCACAAAATTATGTTCTGTCCAGAATTCTTCAGGAACATAAGAACTAGAGTTCTTGAATAAGAACTAGAGTTCATGACTAGAGTTCTTGAACAAGAACTAGAGTTCTTCATTTTGTAAAACAGCGAAGTTCCTTTGCAAACACAAGAACTAGAGTTCTTTATAAGGAAAAACGCTCGGACCTTTTTGGAAAGTACAAGAACTAGAGTTCTTGCATATAGAACTAGAGTTCTAAAGTAGAGTTCTTCTTTAAGAACTCGAGTTCCTTTAAAACTGGGTCTGGGCCATTACACAGAACTAGAGTTCTTGTGATAAGAACTAGAGTTCTTATACGGAAAAAACTGCGAATCATTTCTGGAACTCTCCAAATGCTTTGAACTTAAGAAGATACTTGCCAAATTGATAAATAATCATTTATAAAACACTTTCAACATGTTTGCTAGTGATTTCAGGATTCAAAACGAAGCAATAAATGAAAAGCAATATAAAGCGAATGCTCACGTCATCACATTTATTGCACAATAGAAAGAGCAGAAAAACAGAGCAACATATGGAATTAACGCTGCAGCAGAACAAAGACATTCTTCGACACATTCTTATTCCAGCTTTCAAGTACAACCAACGACACAATACATTAAATGTAAGAAGCTGAAGATTCAACGGTCCATTCTGATTAATGAGGAACTTGAGCCTAACGGAAACTTAAACAAGTGACAACGGTCACCTTCCAGTTTCTCCCAACGGCATTAATGGCGAAGGATATAAAAGCCCAAGCATTTAATATCGCCAACTACTGAAACTCTGTGCATTTACTCTGAGTTATTATCTTATCAGTTTCATTACTCTCAACTTGTACTTCAATGATCATTTATTATTCAACTCGTGAGGAGTTACTAAAACATTCAATTTTCATTCGTTTATAAAATCTTAAGGTTGTGGAACCTTAAGTAAGGGTGTACAATTACAAGTAGTAAGGGGGAGTGAGTCTGAGGGATCATTCCGAGTTGTGTAATTGTATTCTGAAGGTAGTGAAAAATTCCAAGGTGTTCTTGGGGATTGGACGTAGGTCAGGATAGACCGAACCAGGATAAATTCTCTCGTGTTCCTTCTCCTTTAAACTCTTGCTCAGTTAGTTCATTAATTTGTGAAAATTTTGATTAAACAGTTAGATTTTTAAATTACCTATTCACCCCCCTCTAGGTGATATTCCATCTTCAGGATTAAATTGAGCCTCTCCTGCCTAATCCTCTCACACACTTTCTTTGCAAATGATGTCCTCGTGTATATGAATGCTAGTAGAGCTAATTGTGATCAGCTGGCTACCATCTTGTAGCAGTACCGTGAAGCGTCAAGCCAAGCTATAAATCTCGATAAATCCTGATTTTCTTCTCTGCTAATACCTCGGAGGAAATTTGAAGTTTGGTGTGTAATTCACTTCACATGTTTGGCACTGAAGACCCGGGAAGATACCTTGGAACCCCAAGCATATGGGGCAAGACCAAATAGCAAGCTTTGGCATATATCAGGGAGCGTATGACTAATAAGCTTTAGGGTTGGGGACACAACTTTCTTTCCTATGCAGGAAGGGAAGTTATGATAAAGGCGGTTGTTCAAGCCATTCCCGTTTATCTGATGAATTGCTTCAAATTTCCACTCAAGACTTGTAGAGAAATCCACAGCCTTGTGACTAATTTCTGGTGGGATGGTAACACTTTTAGAGGTAAAACTCACTAGAAGGCGTGGAATTATCTTACTTTGGGTAAGAGCCAAGGAGGCATGGGTTTTAGGGGCTTGGTCATTATGAGCAGACCTTTATTGGCGAAATCGGCTTGGCGGCTATTGACTCATCCTAATGCCTTATGGGTGTAAGTCTTAAAGAGTGTATACTATCCTGATTCTGACTTTCTAGATGAGGTTAAAGGACCCAAGGCGTCTTGGTGCTGGGCCAGTATCCTTGAGGGCCGCAAATTTCTGAGGAAGGAGCTTCAATGAGATGTCGGGACTGGACACCAAATAAAAATCGGGGGAGTCAATTGGGTGCTAGGAGTCACTTTCCCTGAAAAATCGTAGCCTTGTGATGATTTTTATGTTAATCATGGAAGAGTGAGTGATCTCATTTCTGATGGCCTCTGGAATCTCACTCCCATTGCTGATTTTATAATAGAGGAGGTCAAAAATGCCATTCACGTTATTCCTATACCCAATAACGGTTTGGAGGACAAATTAATCTGGGTTAAGTCTAAGAATGGTGCTTATACAGTTAAGGCCGGATATCATTCAATTAAAGCGTGCTCCCTTGTTTCTGGTCTCAAAGCAGACTCATATTGTGTTATTCCCTCCTCTTATTGGAAGTCTATATGGAGCATTAAGCCGATTCCTCGTGTACAACAATTCTTATGGCGAATTCTTAATAGTGCATTAGCCACTAATGATGCCTTATGCATTAGAATATGATCCACGAACAACCAGTGCCCCATCTGTAATGATATTGAAGAGACCATTGAACACCTCTTTTTCCACTGCCACTGGACTCGTTGCGTGTGGTTTGGATGCAGCCTGGGTGTTCGAGTTGATTGCCTCAGTATAACAAACTTCAATGTGTGGTGGCTGTTGATAATTGGTATGCAACTTCTTTACTCTAAAGATATCTCAGTACGTTGTTAGACTCTTTGGTACATTTGGAAACAAAGAAATGAGTTTGTCTTTAATCATGCTGCCCGATTGAGTAATTCTGAATTTTGGAATTAGTGTGGAAATGTTCTGTCTAGAGGGAGTGTCTCGGGTAGGCCTACTGAGAGACGTGTTAGTTGGACTCCTCTTGATCCTGGTTGCTTAAAATGTAATATTGATGGAGCATTTGTAGTAGGTAAAGGTTATGGTGCTATAAGAGTGGTTTGCTGTGACTGTCATGGTTCTTTTAAGTGGGGCTATATAGATAAAATCAAATCCATTTCTGCATTTATGACTGAGGCTCTTGCTTTTAAAAAGGCACTGATGCTAGTTGTGGATTTATGCCATGATAATGTTGTGTTTGACACTGATTGCCTTTCATTACTATCCTGTATTGATGTGAAGTCCCTTGACTTATATGATTGGAGGAGTAGGAGCATTTTTCACGAAATTGTTAGTCTCTTTGATAACAAGGTTGAGTTTTCCTTATCTTATATCCCTAGAGGGGGTAATAGAGTAGCTGACTCTCTTGCAGCGGTAGCTTATAAGGAGGTGTGTTCGGTCGGGTGGGTGTTTCAACCATCACCTTCTTTGTCTTTTCTTCTAACCTTGGATGCTGAAGAGGCCAATCTCAATATGGAGGACCCTTATGCCTCTAATTCTGTTCTGGGGGCCAACTGACTTATCCTTGTTGTATTTCACTTTTCATTAGTGTAACATCCCAAATTTCTGGGATTTTAACATTGGAATATTATATGAGAATGAAATGATAAATTTGGGTAAAGATAATTATTTGCAATTAAGGTTTAAGTTTTCCTTAATTTATTTGAGAATAAAATAAATTTAAGGAAAATAGTAAATAATAATTGTAGGATTAAATATTAAGGGATTTATTTCCCAAAATTGCAATTAAGAACAATTGCAAAAGAATTGGTGTGATAAAATGTATTATCACTATGGTCAAATAATAATCACAATATGGTAATCTAATTGATGAATAACTTAGGAATCCAATTTTTATTTAAGCAATTGGTATAATTTAAATTGTAAATGAAGAAATAAAAAAAAAAAAATACTCCAAAATTTTCCATTGTGCAGCATCCAAAAACGCATGGCATCAGTAACAAATAAATTTTCTCTCTTTCCTACCCAACTCAACGAGAATAATGCAGAGGCATAACTTGGTATTTTTCTTGGATCCAAACCAAGCGTGATCGGTGCCTCCTCTAGTTAAAACCGAATGAGAAAATCAAAACCATATCAGCCCAATGATTTCAGCCCATACCCAAACCGATCCAATGCTTAACAAGTAAGAATCATATATTAGCTACAGTAAACACCATCAGCAGATAATCAAGACGTAATGTTTCCAGCTGTCCGCCCCTCAACATACATGTAATAAACATTAAGACATATATAAACCATCTCAGCTCTTTCGGGTTTATTTTCTTGACCATCAGAAACGCACACAATGAGAGCTAGAGAGTGAGACCGAGAGAGTGTTTTTGAGAGTTTTTCTTTCCCCTGTTTTGTCGTCCGAGGAGCAGAGTGTGTTAGCATTGGATCATCACCTTCAAAGCTTCAAAGCCGAAGGTGATTCTTCTTACTCCTGCTGTTTTCACACTTCTGTTGTATCTTAGGATAGTTTAAACCGAAAGGAAACTGAAATATAAGTAACTGAAATTGAAACAGAAAAGAGAACTAAAAACAGGGGTTATTTGGGTCGTTTTAGATGTTTAAGTTTCCTGCATTTAGGTTCAGTGATTGCTGCATAATACTCTTGTGTCCCGTGAATCTGTCATGCACGAGAAAGGGAGAGTGTGAGTTTAATATATTTGTGTGTGAAGTCTGTGCATGTCGGGTTTTTGGCATCTGTTCTTGTGTATATGTTGCTGCATGTAATCATATGTTTCGCTGTCAAAACAATGCCTCCTAGTGTCGAAATTCTGCTTTTGTTGGTGTATTTCAAAAGATCATAAAAAGCTTACTATTTGTATTCTTTCTTTCTTGGTTGCTGCATGTTTCCATGATATGTATATAAGTGTGTAACGTGTGGTGGCTGATGGTAAAACATTAAAGGAATGAAAAGAATACTTTGCATGATTTTTATTGATGATAAAGAGAAGAAATGGAAGATTAAAATTAGAAACTTATGTGTGTGCATTGGTTGAGTTGTGGTCGGAATTCTACTTCTGTTTGTGTATGTACCGAAGAAAAGGAAGCTTATATATGTGTATGTTGGGTGTGTGCTGTGAGAGAAAAGATGATTATGAAATGTTTTTGTTTTACTTCTTTTGGCCATCGGTTTGTGCGTGTATTAGGTTTAAGGGGGAAAGGTTCGGTTACTTATTCATGCTTGCATGTAAGGGTTGTTGTGGGGAAAAGTTCACTGTGTATGTGAAAATAAGAAAGAAATGGGTATAAACACATATGTGAATGGTTGTGTGTTCCGAAAATGAATAAGAGAATGTGAGAAAATATATATAATGTGTAAGGTTGGTCTTTTAGGGATTAAATGAACATATTAAATTATATTGTATGATAATAAAAATTTATTGGTTTTGTTAAATAAATGGTTGGTAAGTAATATTAATTAGTAAATTAATAATTAGGAAATGTTTAAAAAATTAATTAATTATCTTCTTAATTGAAGATAGATATTGTTATGAATATACTTATTATGTGGATGTCCATTGACTCCCGGTCTCCAAATATTACAAGATGACATGGGACCCATGCATAGTACCATGCATAGTACCACGCACAGTGATTTACTATTTGGTGGGATCCGCAGCCAATTATAACATTCACGGGAATGCAAATCCGTGAATGAATAGCTTTGTACTTTGGGGAAAACTACACCAAATGACCCAGAGGTGGAAATTACACTAAAGTTCCATTTTCCTTCTATAAATAGAGGTCTTCTGTAACTATTCAATTCACAGTTGAAATGAGAATTTCTCTCTCTACTTTCTCTCTCTATAATCTCTTCTCTTATTCTCATCAGTTTTATAACACGTTATCAGCACGATAGCTTGTTATTCTTGTTAGTATTGATGCTAGCTCACTCATGTCTCGGTCTAGCAAGTTTGTTGGCTTTGCTCATGTAAATTCTTGAGGTGCTTGAGATTTTCATGAGGTCTGGAATTATCATCTCATTGTCTCCAAACACAGCCTTGTCATTAACCTCCAAGATTGTTTCATTTCTTTTGTCAACGGAACCTCCCCAGAACTTGGCCTTGTTCAGATTCCTCACAGCCTTCTTATGCTTCCATGAAGAGTATAAAAGAAAACCTTGATTTTGGTGGCATGAAGAGCAGGAGAGAGGGTGGAATTTCGGACATCTCCAGAAGCAATATTTGGAGAAGAAATAGTGAGCTTCAGTCACCCACAGCACCCTCAGGTACAGCTGGAGTACACGTGCGCAGGCTGCAAGGAGTATGGATCAGACAAGAGTTTTTTTTTTTTTTGGGTTGATCTGCGAATTCTGAACTGCCGAGTTCAAAGCCTTGAAGTTTGAAGTTTTTGCTTCTGTTTTCATGAGCACAAGACCAGATGAGAGATGAAATTTCAACAAAAAAAAAAAAAATCGTTGCTCTCCTCGTGATCAGGCAAACAGCACAAGATCAGATGAGAGATGAAATTTCAACAAAAAAAAAATCGTTGCTCTCCCCGTGATCAGGCAAACAGGCATAGGGATGCTGATTTACAGGGTAGGACGTTTGGGCAGAGAGAACTTGAGGGCTTGATTGGAGGTCATAGGTGATACTTGATGTTGATTGGTAGTTTCCTTTACGGGCTTCAATTGCAATGCTTATTTTAACAACGTTCCACAGCTTTATGTGTCCCACCTTTGTAGTCTCCTATTGACCATCACGTTTCTTCATAATATTAGCCTATAACTAAGATATTTTATTCATGCAAAGATGAACCTAATGGATTAGATTTTTATCCTTTAAGTAAATAAATAAATAAATTTAATTATTCTAATATTTTATATTATAATTTGTTTCATATTAATGTTTTCTTGTATTATTCTTCTTATTTTAGTATTTTAATTGTTTTAATAATAATAATAATAATAATATTATTATTATTATTATTTAATTTATTTGTTAAATCGAAGAAAGCAAACACTCTGAAACAGGTACGATCTGATTAAATCTCTAGATTTAATTTTTCCTTTTAATTGTCTTAATTTAATTTGAGATTTTATTATTATTACTAATTTTACTAATATATCACGAGATCAAAATGCCATGGAGATATGAGGCATAAATTGGCCTAAAAAATATGAGACATAAATTGGTATATGAGTATGAGGAGGCATAAATTGGCTTGAGATCATGAGGCAAGTTAGCCCGAAGCCAAGAGGCAAGTTAGCTTGAAGCCAAGAGGCAAGTTAGCCTGAAGCCAAGTTATTAAACAAGGCTTGATCCATAAAAGTTTGTATGTCATCAGTTGTATAAAGGCCTCAAAATTGTATATTTGACATTAAATACTCCCTTAAATTATGAGACAAGGGATTGTATGATCATGGTTGATTGTAAATAAATATATCCAATTTGCTCTTGCAGTAGCAAAATTGTGGATTAATTGCCATGATCAAATAGATCAGTGAGTTATGGATCATGAATTTTATCCAAATATATTATTATGGTTGTTTTGTGTTTTCTATGATTATAATAATTGTTGTGAATATAAGAGAAGAATATTCATAAACAAAATGATTAAACAAAAAGCAATATTATTTCAACAAAGTTTAATAGCGAGTGGCTCAACTCCATTACAAACCTTAATCATCTCATTTTGAAGATATTTAATGTCTTCTTCTTTTGCTTCTCTTGAGATGGGATCCAGATGAGGCAAAGCTCTTTGTAATATCGAGATTTGCATCATAAGTTTCTTAAGCTTTTTGTGTGGCCACTCAGTTAACCCTCCTTTTTGATAGATCTTTTGTATGGTGTGGGTAGACATATTTAATTGTTTACTCGCATCATCTAGGGTTAAGTGAAAATAATCACTTAAATCATGGTGCGTTGTTTTCTTTATTCTTTCCCGTTGCTCCATTGTTAATCTATATAATTCACCTTGATTAAGGGATGATATATCATATGTAATATTAACCGCGGGCTATTTTCCTTTATCTAATGGATTTTCAATGTTGGTTTGAAAAGAACTCCGCGGTAGTTCATTTGGGTTTTTAGCCCATTCCGAACCAACACAAAGGATCTCATGATAGTCCAATACAGGATCATGCATCAAGTTATATCCTGATGCTTGTAAATCTATACAATACTGTGTCAGAAAATGTTTGATTTCTCCAAAATTTTTATTACTAAAATCAAACATTGGAAGCCTGTTAGTATTGTAAGATTTATCCTGTACATTTTCAAATAAAACAACATGGGAAATCATACTTATCTTCCTTCCGTGAACTTCAAGTTTATGATATTGAAGTCCGTTGGTATGTATAATTTCCCGTAAAACATGACAGCAACTACATTCCAATAAGCTAGTAGTTGCTAATTGGCTTGTAGTTGTTGGTTGGATGATTGTTGCTGGCTGGCTGGTTGTTGATGGCTGGCTGGTGGTTGTTTGTTGGCTTGTGAGTGCTGGCTCATTGATTGTTGTGACTATTGGTTGAACTTGACTGGTAGACTCCATCAGTTCGGCCATAGTTCTACACCTTTTAACAGGCCTTCTTGATGATCCTGCTTCAGTTGTACCTTCAATCCTTGTAGATTGAGGAAGAACATTTGTTCTTGGGGGAGAAGTAGGTACATTTGAAGCAGAAAGAGGAATAGTAGAAGGAGGAATAAACATCTCAAAAGGATTAGGAGATAACAAAGAAGTAAATGACATGTTGGGCTGATCGTCATACAACAAAGCATCAAGTAATGCTGTTTCAGATGTATTAGAAACTGGGATAAAATTGCTTGGTCCATCCATGGCAATAGAATTTAGAGAAATATGTGTGAGTATCTGGTAATTGATATTATTAGATGCTTGAGTGTTTGTGAGGCATGCTCGTTTGCTTTCTTCTATTTATAGCCGAATTAAATCCTATTGAATCTCTGCAGATATGCGCAGTCCTATTGAATCTCTGCAGATCTGCTCCCTATAAAGCACGAGCCTAGAGTCTTTTTGACTTTATATGCATACAACAATCTGAGTTGTTGTGCCTGTGATCCCACAGTGATATATGTTACGCCTGTGATTCCACAGTGATGTACCTGTGATTCCACAGTGATGCATCTGTGATTACACAGTATTGCGCTCGTGAATCTGCAGTTATATACCTAATGATGCTGTATTTAATATATATTTGTTTGTTGATTCTGGAAAATGGAAATTTTGTTACCAAAAGTAACAAAATTATGCATTGATAATGCATTAAGAAATCTGTGAAATTTTAATGATATATGTAGAAAAAGATATCATATATGGAATATTGTATGGAAGTTACATGAATTGATTTTAACGAACTCACACTTGAGGGGGAAATTGATATATCAAGTGTGAATGTTTGTGTATTAATTTTCTGTAAATATTTGTGTGATAATTCTCTTTGAATGTTTGTATGTTGATTTTCCCGAAATGGATATTAGATTTGATAATAAATCATATGAAAAGTTGGCATGACTTGTTTGATCATCTGAGTCATATTATGTGCTGCTTGTTCTCAAATAGATATGATTATGAGAATATTATTGGAAATGGATCTATGGAAATATATTAAATTGAAAGTTTACATATGAGATTATAAATCTGTAAAGTTTGCAGTGATGTTTGCAACCAGAAGCTTGCAATATATTATGCGCGCAATTTCCAGATTGAATAATCCAGAAATTATATATGAATAGATCAATGATTATGAGAACATTGTTTATATGTAAATTTGTAGCAATTATATATGCCAACAAAATTCTCCCCATAAAATTGGCTTTTGGTTAGGAGCTAGATTAATTCCATCTTGAAATGTTTTAAATGTGCAATGATTATTAATCCACTACAATACACATAGATGGATATACACTGCATGATTAGATGAGGGGGAGAAAAATAAGCAGATTGGGTAAAAAGATTAGCTGGAATGAATTATCATTGACTCATTTTGATCCTCGTACAAAGAAATGTGCACTAAAAGTTCAAAAAATAATTCATTTGCAGAGTTTAGATAATCGAATGCTAAAAGTATTTACTGACCTAAAGAAAGTGACAAAGTCACATGTCCTAATTGCAAATGCTCCTATATGAATTGTTATAAAGCACGCATGAAGCGTTGCAGGCCCATCGGTTTTAAAGATAAAAGAATCCTCGAATGAGAAAAAGGAGCTATAAAAATATAGATGATCAAGTCGTGGATAATTAAGAAAAACTCTAGAAGAGCCATCTCCTGAAGAGATGTTATATCCAGTAGAGATATCTCTAGAAGAAAATATTGTGGTCCTAGAAGAGATCCAGGTACCTGAAATATATGAATATAATGAGATCTCAATAAATTATGAATAAAATCTGATGGGACCAGAAAAATAAAATCAATGTTGATGATATTTATGTTTATATGATAACATATGCTGTAATGAATGATAATAAGGATCATGAGCCACAATATATTAGTGTGTGTCAGAAGCACATGTCCTTAAGGACGTAAGGTGTCAGAATCACATATGTTCCAGAAGGACTCAAGATGCTAGGAGCATCAAATTCTCGAGAATAATGATAAGCTTATATATTGCCAAAAGTAATTAGAGTGTGCATTTTCATGAACATTTATTAAAATTTTATATGCACATGTATATTTATACAAATGATTATTGTGATTTTACTTGAAAGAGTTAGATTTTGCAGGTATTCAATGATTTATCAAATTGGGCGTTCTATAATTGTTCTATAAGTGAACAACAGAATACTTGATGACAGAAAGAGAGTTATGCTCAGAAGACATTAAATACTGATGTAATCAAGAGGGGGAGACGATATACGTTGCACTCTTTTTCCCTTATCTAGGTTTTGTCCCATTGGGTTTTCCTAAAAAGGTTTTTAATGAGGCAACACTGGATAGTGTATCAATGGATGATGTACTCTTTTCTTTGGCTAGGTTTTTATCTCACTGGGTTTTTCCTAGTTAAAGTTTTTAACGAGGCACATTCATAAATGGACATCTAAGGGGGAGTGTTATGAATATACTTATTATGTGGATGTCCATTGACTCCCGGTCTCCAAATATTACAAGATGACATGGGACCCACGCATAGTGATTTACTATTTGGTGGGACCCGCAGCCAATTATAACATTCACGAGAATGCAAATCCGTGAATGAATAGTTTTGTACTTTGGGGAAAACTACACCAAATGACCCAGAGGTGGAAATTACACTAAAGTCCCATTTTCCTTCTATAAAGAGAGGTCTTCTGTAACTATTCAATTCACAGTTGAAATGAGAATTTTTCTCTCTACTTTCTCTCTCTATAATCTCCTCTTATTCTTATCAGTTTTATAACAGATATTTATTTGTTGGTGTTATTTGTTGTGTGATGATAATAATAACAAACAATGTTATTATTGAAGATTTAGTGATAATGACCAATAATTGATGGGGAGCTTATTATTATTATTATTATTATTATTCAAAATAATAATAATAATAATAATAATAATAATAATAATAATAATAATAAGAACAACAACAACAACAACAATAATAATAAATATTGACGGTATTATTATTGGTACATTTTAATGTTATGGAATTACAAATTATAAATTTTAATATGTGGAATTTTAAGGGTTATTAATTGTTAGTAAATTGATATTGATAGATTAAATTATGGAGTGTATTTGAGCTCTGGAATTAGGAGTAGTGTGAAAGTAGTTAGCTCTGTCAAGAGGTAACTACTTTTCACTTGTTATGATTATTAATATGCTGCTATTGAATATTTGTTAAATTGATTATGATTATTTTAAATAAAATTGCCTTGTGGAATTTTATGAGTTAAGATATATGCATTTATTTAATCATGATAATTATGGAATGAGAAGAATTGGGAGAAAATGGAAAGTTATTTACACCACGTGGTGAATGCCTCCATTGGTGCATGATAGTTGGCATTTTTATTGTCCCAACGGTTCAAGAGGGACTAGCGCAATAGTTCAAGAGGGCTTACGACACCCCAACAGTTCAAGAGGGGAAAAGACCCATGGTCTGGGATAGATGCTATGAGGATTTTGGCCGGTCCTCATCACTTGACCAGTGAGCTTTTGGAGTAACCAGTAACATGGGTGTAACTTAGCCCATGGGTCTAATCGGAAGAAATAAGGTGGTTTGGTTGGATTGATGAGAGGTTTTTAGGTATTGAATATGAACATAATTTGTGACACCCATTATGATATCTATTATTATTGTGATGATGAATTGAAAGAATGATGATGAACTACTAAATTTTGGATTGATTGTTTTATTTCACTTGGCACCTCACTAACATCCACTATTTTTATTTATGTGGGACCATGCGTTTTTCTTGTATACGTCTTATTCTTATTTCAATAGAAAATTGACCAAAGGATGAAGAAGCAAGAGATCACGGGTGTACATACATATTGCAATTCTTTTCCATTTCAACCTATATGGGGCCGTGTGTTTTCCATTAGGTTCACTTTTTTTTTTGGTGAAAAAAAGTTTTGGAAGGGTTCAACACTAGTCCCCTACCAAGGCTAGGGCACGGCCCCGGGCTCTTTGAGCATTTACTGGGACTTACGAGATCGCCTACCAAAAAATACCCACTCAACATGTTGATCCTTCTTTCTCTCAATTATATGGACGGCAAGCTTATCCCAATGGATTTTTCATTTCATTTGCGTAAGACACATATGTATAGGTGTCACTTTGTCTTTTAATTATAAAGACAATTCACACTAACTTATCATGTTCTTTCTCCCGTGAATGAAAGAAGAACAAGGCGACAATACACTTTCCTCATTCTCATTTTTCGGAAAGCATGATATGAAATATTGTCTTTCAGTTTTTTTTTTTTTAATAATAATAGACATTCACGGATGATCTTATTCATTCAAGAGGGAATCAAATATGCGAAATATGTGGCATGCAGAATATTTTAATGTGATTTTGGGTTGAGGGGAGGGGATGGCATGCGTGTATTATATTATCTGGACACACACTTTTCCAATTCTACGCAACTCGGTTCACACATATACTCTCTCACCACACCACAATCCGTCTTTCATTTTCCATTCCACACCGGAAGAGTAAGATGAGAAGAAGAAAAATGAGGATTTCCGGAGGAAGGAAGAAGAGGTTTGGGATTTTCTCGTGCAAGCTTTTAATCTCTTATATGATATAGGTGAGTTTTTAAACATTTTTCTCATCAGATTTCCAAAAGCTTAGGCTCAAGATTTATGGTTGTATGTGTTGTGTTACACCTCTACAACAAAATTTGGAAACAAAGCTCATCAAATATTTTGTTTTTATGAGTTAATGGTTGAGTTTTCCTGTGAAATTTTTATGGGAGATAGTTCTCTCCTTAAGCTTTAAAATGAATTTTGATTCACCTCAAATAGATGTCTATAACTCCAGTTATGATTTTTGGAAATTGGGTTACAAAACCGTGAACGTTTTGATGGTGTTCTGGAAGCAATAATATGAAGTTGAATTTTTGACCAAGTAAATAAACTTGAAAAATTATGAAAATTTCCAGATGTATATTAGACTTATAGAGCTTTAATTTGATGGGTAATTCGTTTTATTTCGATAAGTATTCAAAGAGTTATGAATTTCGGAAAATGGGTTACAGACTTGAAACGTTTTCTGAACAGAGGATACAATTTTGAAATCTGGGAATTATTGGCATTTGATAAAATGATAAAACCAATTTTCCTAGAAACTAGACTCAATAAGAAGTTCATATATTTTTTAATCACTTAAATCCGATGTCTAGAACTCCAGATATGAATTTTTAAAGTTCGACTATGAAAACTAACAAGTTTCTGTTCTTAATTTGGACAGAACTTATATTTTTGAAATTCTGGAAAAGGAGTCCTTATATTTGACAGTGTAATGTATTTTTCCTTGAAAATAGACTCACTAAAGAATAAGTGATTTTTGGAAGCACACCATTCCGAGTTTTGTGTAATTAAATATGAATTTTTGAAGTTAATAGAAAATTCTGTCTGATTATAGAGTTTATTCGGAAATAAGAAAAATATAAGATTTGGATAAATAATAATTTGACTGCCCATGAATATTAAATATAGGAGTCAATATTTATCCGGGACAACCAAATAATCGGGAACGAACTCGGGAATTAAAAAGGTCAACATAAATATTTTCCAAATAATTTTAGTTGCAGCTGATACAAGAAGCATAAGGATAATGGAGATCAAGGGTGTATAGATCAAGATGGAGAGAGATTTTTATTTCCACCAGATTTATTTATAGGATGTAAGTATTTTGTGTGTATGCAAAGAGAGTATTATCTATCTTTCATACACAGTATAAGTGAATAGTTTCGTATACGTGAATAGTGAAATATTACTGTATACGTGAATAGTAACTTTGGTATTTTGAAAATACGCTTCCGTGTACAAAATTTATATGTTAAAATGATGTATTTAAGGCGGGTGTTATATTTTGGTATCAGAGGTGATCAGTTTTGGTGGCAACAGAAATATATACTAATGTTTGTTACTTGGTTATGAGAGACGGAGTAGAAATGACAAGTACCCTAAGGAAGAGGGTTGGACTCCATTTAGTTTCTTGGGATAGAGGATAGCACAGAGTATGGGATCTATTGCAAATCCTAGAGCTCCTGATGTAGGAATCACGATTTGAATATAAATTTCGTTGTGTCGGAGATATTATATATTTCTGGTTCTTGCCACACTACTGCGTAAGATTAAGGTGAAAATGCTGGCACTCTAACAAATAGTAAATAGAGAGAATGACGTGGACATTAAAACTAAGTGAAAAGAGTATATTAGTTCAATCATTACGGAGAACAGCTGGTACAACACCACCACAAAGTTGGGCTATCTCATCTTGAAGATTACTAATTATACCTTCATAGACCTCTTTTGAGACAGGATCCTCCCGAGCATCCTCCTCCGTAGTGTGTTGGTTTGTCTTGTAAGATTCTGAATCTTACTATAAGGCCATTCTCCTATTCCTAACCTACGACATGTACCTTTTAGGGTATTTTTACAAATATGAAGTTGCTTGCTTACATGTTGTAAAGGTAGGTGGAAAAAACAACTAATATCCTCTAGTGTTAGTGAATCTGCTCTAGAGACTCGTGCAACTCTTACCGCTTCTTTCAGTGATGCTTTTTTCCGTTTGGGGGCTACAGAGTCCCTATCTAAATTATTTTCAACCGCGGGTTCTTTACCTCTACTTGATATATTTTCTGCATTGGTTAGCAATAGACTACCGCGAGATTCATTTGGAGTTCTAGTCCATCCCAGACCAATGCAAGTGACTCTATAATTGTAGTTAGCTCGGGCAAGAGATAACCACTTTTCACTATTTATTATATTGACATGTTTGTGAGTATTTTGTGAAATAGTTATGTATATTTTAATAGAAATGTCCTTGTAGAACTTTATGATGTGAATTATGAAATATATGTGCATATATTTAAGTATGTATAAAAATTGGAGTTTGATATGATATGACATGGATATGAGAATTATTTAAAGTACATTTTTATGAATGTGAAACTTTTGGAAAGACTTCTATTGAGTTATATATTTTTCTGAACTGATATATAATGATATGGTTATTGTGATTAATCTGGAAATTCCCCAACTAAAATATTATGATAATTTTGGAATGGGAAGAATTGGGAGAATATGGAAAGTTATTTATACCACATGGTGATGCCTCCATTGGTGCACGATGGTTGGCTTTTTATTGTCCCAACGGTTCAATGAGGGACTAGCCCAATGGTTCAATGAGGGCTTACGACACCCCGATTGTTCAATGAGGGGAAAAGACCCATGGTCTGGGATAGGTGCTCTGAGGATTTTGGCCGATTCTTATCACTTGACCAGTGAGCTAAAAGACCCATGGTCTGGGACAGGTGCTCTGAGGATTTTGGCCGATTCTTATCACTTGACCAGTGAGCTTTTGAAGTAACCAGTAACATGGGTGTAACTTAGCCCATGGGTCTAGTCGGAGGAAATAAGGCGGTTCGGATGGATTGATGGGAGTTTTTGGGTATTGAATATGAATTGAATTTGTGACACCCATTATGATATTATTGTTGTGATAATATATTGATGAACTGTTGAATTTTGGATTGATTTGTTCCACTTGGCACCTCACTAGCACGTGTTGATATTCATAATGAGCTGGATTGATGGTTACAAAATTTTTCCAGGTGACCAGTCCAGTTCAGGTACTTCAGGGAAGCAAACAGAAGTCTAGTCTACTGTGTTAAGAGTAGGACTTCTGTTCTTTTGCTGTATGTTATGGATGACTGTATATTGCCACACATTAAGGCTTATCATGCATATTTTGGGCACACTTGGAAAATTATAAAGTCTACGTAAAACCAATTATCTAGTTAACTCTGATTATTATGTGATAACTCTGGCCATTGTATATGTTAAATTAGTTAATTAAATGGTGGATGTTTCACCAATCAGGTCCAGGTCTGTCCGAGAAGCAAACAGAAGTTTTGTCTACTGTGCTAAGAGTAGGGCTTCTGTTCTTTTGTTGTATGTTTTGGATGACTGTATATTGCCATACACTAGGGCTTATTATGCATACTTTGACACATTTTAAAAAAATTAAATTCCGCTTAAAATTATAATATTAGGTTAACTCTAATTATTATGTGATTACCATGATTAATAGATGGTTATTTAGTTAATTAAACGGTGGTTGTTTCAACTAGGTTGCTGTTATGTTTGGTTGTATTGCTTCTATTTCTGTTCTTCTTTTTTTCAGTTGGAATGTAATATTTGACTCTCTTGGTAATATAAGTAGCATTTATGAGCAAAAAAAAAAAAAAAAAACCTGTGATCCCAATTTTCATAGAATGCAATCTCCTACAGTCCTCTCCCTCCACCCATGAAAAACATTACTTCCATATCTTTCATCACTCAATCTCCCCAACATTACTTAAATTTAAATCACCAAAAACCAACTCAAAAATCAATTTAGCAGTATCATCCATATCAACAAACCCAAGACAGGTCTTAATCAAAATAAAATAGGAAACATATATATATATATAAAGAAGGAATAGGCTAGCACACAACCTATAGCTGCAATGAAAAAAAAAAGGAAAAAAAAATGGAAAAACTGAGTGTTGAAATCTTCAAAGGCTCTCTACCACGCCGTCAATCGCACTGGCTCCAATGAAGACAATGTCATTGTTCTTCTCTTTGCTGATTTGATCTAGCACTTTAGGGTGTCAAAATCCATTGAAAATGAGAGCTTGGTATCCTTTGAAAGTACATATCTTTGTAAAAGAAATGAGTTGTGGTGTTGTGTCGAAATCTTGAAATGAGAGCTTTTGCGAAAGAGATGAAGGAGACAATGGATCATATTGATTCTTGTGGAAGAGGGGAAGTAGGGGTATCAAAATCTATTAAAGATGTGAGCTTTGTGGAAGAGAGGAAGGAGATGAGATGCGGCGGGGATGTGGCAATGAGATGGTTGGAGCGGAGGAGGGGGAGAGGTTGTAGACATTGAAGTGTAAGGGTGGGGGAGAAGGAATTAGATTCTCTCATAATCTCTTTTTCTTATTATTATCTCTCATGAGTTTATCTAGACCATTGATTGAGAGGAGAAAATAAAAGTTAAAATAGTATTATGATCTATCGTGTTAGTCGGACATATATGATTTATAAATTATAAAGAATAATGACAAGATGATGATAAGAGAAACTCAAATTGGAAGAGAATGGGTCATGGCATCGTGAGGTAGTTTGCAGATTAGGGGCATTTTTTTAAATAATAAATTTATAAAAAGACATGTAACTTTTTTATGGAAAATTTTTTCCTTCCACGACCACCTAGAAAATTATATTGCCACCTTAGCCTCTGTGTAAGCTTCTTTAATCAACTAACAGTCAACAAAACGGATATTAACTGTAATAGGCATTTTTGCTCTTATTTTAAATCTTTATGGATATTTTTACACTTTTAGAAAATATATAGTGCTTGATGAACTTTGATAAAAAAAAGGGCTAAGGAGCAATTTGGCCAATGAACTTTTATCTCAGAAGTGCCCAGCACAAATAACTTTCAAGTAGATCAAAAATACCAATTTTTTTTTTTTAAATGTGCAGTCAGCATAATGCCGTTAGAAAAAGATAACGTCTGTTATCTAAGGTGCAGATTGGCCAACGAAATTTTACTTCAGGAGTGTCTAGCACAAAAAAGTTTTACCTCAAGAGTGCTCAACACAAAAAAGTTCATGTTCAATCTATCCAAAATCTGACTGTTATAAATTCTTGCTTAGACCCCAACCATGTGCATTGAGGTTAGAAAGAGTGAATGCAACAACAAAAAATCACAAATTATATTAATTATCTTATATTAATTACTATCATCAGTTATCGTATATAATTATTGACTATAATATTGTATCATTTACTCTTTAAATTAAACTTTTGTTGTTGTAATTCTTTTCAATCTTTTAGAAATATCACATATATACATGCATATAATATGTGTAAAAATTGATATTTACATGCATAAAAATATCACATAATTTATAAGCTATTTTTATTTATTTGAGTATCTTTCTCTCTTGTCTCTGTTGATAAAGGGATCGATTTATCTATATAAATATAATATTTTTGTCGATGAAAATTGATATACAACTGATGAGATTAACATACTATAGATTCAAATCTTATTGTCGGTTAAGCAGGTATTCTAGGAGCATTACTTTTAAAAATGGGACGAAGGCTTCTGAATTTTTTTTGGGCAACCAAAAGATCTCATCACATTAACTATTCTAAATTAATGATAAATAAAACTAAAAAATTACTCATATTATATGCACTTACGTCAATAAGTAAAAAAATCTCATAAGCCGTATATCAATTTTTATGCATATTTATACGCACATAAATATGTGATATTTTTAAAAGATTGAATAGAATTACAAAAAAAAAAAAAATTAAATTTAAAGAGTAAATAATACAATATTATAGTTAATAATTGCATAAGATAACTGATAATAATAATAAATATAATTTATGATTTTTTTTTGCATTCACTCTTTCTAATCCCAGTGCACATGGTTGACGGTCCGAGTAAGGATTTAAAACCGTCGGATTTTGGGTGTACTGCACATAGACTTTTCTATGCTGAGCACTCATGGAGTAAAAGTTTGTTGGCCAATCTGTACTTTAGATAACGGATGTTATCTTTTTCTAACGGCGTTGTGCTGATTGCTCATTTTTAAAAGTTTTTTTGGTATTTTTGGTCTACTTTTTATTTGTGATGGGCGCTCCTAAGATAAAAGTTTATTGGCCAAATTGCTTCTTAACCCATTAAAAAATCATTGGTATTTTTGCAACTTATTATTATTATTTTTTAAATTATCCTATTACCGTACCTCTCAAATAATGATTATGTGTGTGTGTGTAATAATACAATACAAATTTGTGTGTGCGTGTAACAGTAAGCTGACAGGCTAACAACTCGCATGGCTTTTTTTTTTTTTGTTGGGCCAACCAAATATATGTTTCATTAAACTGAAAATTCAAACGAGTCCACATATAGAAATTCAACAAAAGAAATACAGTAAGTTAAGGAAATACAGCACAACACACCAGTTAAATGATCAGCCAAGATCCAGTGCAGTCCCCTCAATGTCTTTCATCATCAAAGTAGTCTGCAGTTGTGTTGGTGGTCTGAATTCTCCAATCTGCAATTATATCAGTGATTGCTTGATTGGCATTATACAATAGAAATTGACATTCCTTATAAATAAGGCCCACGCACACATATATTATTTTTCTTAATTAATTCCCTTATATTTCTTCACTACCATGGGTCTTATTAAACCTCGTAGCTTTGTTTGGAGTGACATTTCAAAAGCTCAAACGGGCTTTTGAGATGGAAACGCAAGGTGAGACCAAAGCAACATATTTGGATAAACATTTAATTTAGGGCAAAGTAATGGGCAGATTGAATAATCTGTGTCCAAACCCATAACTTGCCCATTTAATTTTAAACGGGTACGAACTAGCTCGTAGCTGTACCTCAACCTATTTAAACTTGTGTAAACGGGCTGATGTGTAAATGGGCAGGCTAATTAAGTTTTGAGTAACCCGTTTACATTTGAACTGTTTACTTTTTTTTTTTTTTATTTCAAAAAACATACATAAGCCTTAAGTATTCATCTAAATTTATTATTCTAAATTCTGAAATTTGAATCTTCATATTTCAATAATCACAATTTTCACAAAAGAACCTAAATTTACACAAGTACCATCATAATATGATTTTGATACTCAAACTCCAACTTTGGAATTAAAACATTACAACTACAACTCTTTTATTTCAAAAAACATACATAAGCCTTAAGTATTCATCTAAATTTATTATTCTAAATTCTGAAATTTGAATCTTCATATTTCAATAATCACAATTTTCACAAAAGAACCTAAATTTACACAAGTACCATCATAATATGATTTTGATACTCAAACTCCAACTTTGGAATTAAAACATTACAACTACAACTCTACAAGTTCAAAGATTAACAAAATGACATACTTCCATTAAATCTGCATGCTTTTATCTTCACCATCATCTTCAGATTCACTTACAAAAGGGGCAGTAGCTTTAGACGCTAATCTTCCTCTACAAAATAAATGAAAAGAAAACAAATCCCTTAATAATCTAATATGAAATTAAAAAATGAAACAATAAAAACTAAGAATGTTATTGAAAATACCAGTAACAACACTTGCACTCTCATCAAATTGATTTTTTTTTTTTTTTTTTTTGCTTATTCTAAATAAATTTTGTAGTAATCCCTATCAATTGTCCAATGTGAGGGCATTTGAACTCGAGGTTCAACCTCTTGCAATAATTTTTTGAAACCCTCCCCTTCCATAGTCCGAAAAGGCAACTCATCATTTATGAGGAATTTTACAATAGCCTTTTTGCATCTCTCAAGGCTAAAAAAGTGAAAAGTCAAAGTTTTACTAGAAGAAATTGACAACAAACTCTATGAGTTGCTAGCTTTATTGGGATTCATTGGACACTTTTCTAAATTTTGCAACAATTGTTAGTGTCCACGTTTCACCCAAGAGGGGGATGAATTGAGTGATTTAAAAATTTAAATCGAAAATGTCGAACTATTAAATCAAACAGAAAGAGCATAGAGAGATATAATTGAAATGTGCACATGTGTTTATTCTGGTTTGGCCTCAATTTCTTGACCTACGTGTTGGATATGATTAGTTTTGATGATGTCTCATATAGATGTTATTCTTAAGAACAAAAAGCTTGAATAATATATTTATCTCCTACAGTGATTAACTACTATAATTAATGTAGATTAGTCCAAGTAGAATTATAGAACAAGAAGGAGATACGAGATTTTAGAAAGAAGAAATTGAAAAAAATGTTAAGTTCATGAAGAAAAGGAAATATTGAAGAGGGTAGAACTTACAGAAAATGATGAGTCCATGTTAAATGACGAAGAATGATCAAGATGGAAGATGGAAGAACTTGATGAATGGAATGAGAATATCATTATAAAAGTTCCAAGATTGATTCTAGAAGTCTCTTTGATCAAGTGGAAGTTGAAATGACTCAATTCGGAGTTAAAATAACCTACAATTGCATTCCTGAAGTCATGCTCAAGTACAACATTGTCATACTTGAGCATGGTACATTTCTAGCTCCTATTCATGCATAAATTCCGCTCATGCTCGAGCACAGAAATGTCATGCTTGAGCAACATCGTTTTTTAGTACTCTGTTCACCTTTATTTCACGTTTAGCTTGAACGAGGTCTGGTAATTTGATGATATCTCCCAAACCAGAGACCGGATTGAGGCGAAACTAATTTTTTATGAAACTAGACATCCAATGCGTCATCTTAAAAAAATTTAAGTTCAAATAATATCATATAAAAGAAATATGAACTTCTGAAGTTAACACAGCAATTAACGTCACACAGCAGTCCAAGCTTCGGTAATTTGGGTGTATCTCACAAACCACACATCAGAATGAGCTGAAATAAGTGTCATATGAAACTAGACTCAAATACCTTTCTAAAAGCATCAAAATCATGGAAAACAAATATCAAATGAGAGAAATATGATTTTTGGAAGTTCATAATTTGTTCAGGATTGTAACACCCTTACCGGCCTCGCCCTTTTCGGGTGGCGGGTTAGAGGGATTCCTTTTATATTTGTTACCTTTGCCTTAATTATTCCATGTTAGAATGTATCAAAGTATTACGTGGCAGAGCATTGAATCGGTTTGGACGACAATAAAATACTGGTAAAAGTAAATAAATTTACTATAACATCCAAGACATAAATTGTCAGAAGGTTATGATACAGTAATCCAGAATAAAATATTAAACAGTAAATATCTTTATACTTTCATCCAGAGGGTATACAACACTAAGCCTCCTCTAGAGCGTCTTCATCTCTTCGTATCACTACTCTCGGCCTTTACCTTTTATACTTCTGATCAGCTCAACCTGAAACACCTGTATTCCTAGAACAATCTGGGATTCAAAATTGAATCCCAGGATAACTGTCAAACTCAAATACTATATGTATGCAATGCAAATCACAAATAGGAAAGTAAAGAAGATCATTCTGCCTCAATCACAAACCATCTGACATGTATGTTCTGCCTCTGGCATAGCCTGCAAGATTGCCTAATCAAGACAAGCCCCACAATAGGTTTTGCGCGCAGGGCTTCAGTAGTGACCTATAAACACACAGTCATATAGGCCCTACCTATCCCAACAAATTCTCGGTATTGTAGCCCAGTAGGCACCACATCCCGATCATACATGCCCTCGGTACTGTAACAAAACCCTAAGGACACACAGTCCAATAAGTACTACAACCTGATCTCCCACATCATGATCAACACAACATGCCAAAGTAACATAAAGTATGCGAGTAAGCAGTTACCCACCTGATAGATGATCAGTCTTGATCTTGGACCTAATCCAACTTGGATTCCTTCTTTATGTCCTTTGATGGCGTCGGCCTTAAACATAAAGAACCATAAGAATGTTATGAAGAAGATTGAAGACTTATCTAACCAGATCTTGCACTATCTTACCTTAACCTTCAATGTATGCTTCCCCTTCCTCCTGCTCCTTCTCCCTCTTCTCTTTTCCTATTTCATTCTCTCTCTCTCTCTTCCTTCCATGTTTTGGCCGAAAATGGCCTAAAGAGCCTTGAGGGAAAAGAGGTATATATAGAACACGGGTGCGATTCAAAACACGCCATGTGTCTAGTCCAGGATGCGCCGTGTGTCAAGTCTAGAACACGCCGCTTATCACGTCCAGAAAGCGCCATGTGTCACTTTCTTGTGGTGCCAAATTTCATGGTCAGAAAGGTGATGACATCAACTCTTTGGAGGGTCAGATTTTTGATTTAAATACCTCATAAATGAACCCCTAATTGGTACTTGTTGGTTCCCTCTCATTGGTCAATGTTTTCCTAAGTCTTTAAGCATGTATTTAGGCCGTAATATGTGGCTTATTCATTTTTTCCCTACCCTCACATAGTTGCACGTTTTTGTGTGACTTAAGGAGCAAGTTTAGTTGACTTTTATCCTTATTAATTACACTCATTAATTACCTTTGTACCATCTTGCCAAAAAGTCAAGTTTTCATTAATTCTATGCCACGTGTCACCCTAGGGTTCAACCATGTGTTCCTTCTCCCTTCTTGCCTTGTTGGCACTTTCATGATTCACACATTCTACCTACCCCACGATGTGGCACATCCCGGTTCATTAGTTTTCCTTTCTACTTGCCTCTTCTTTTACGTTTAATTTCTATGGTCCTTGATCCCTTAATAAAAATACTCATGCAAACAAGAGTGCAAAATGTCTTAAAATATGTCAAGAGGGTACTTAAAAATCCCCTAAATCAAATGACCAAAGTGCCCTTGCAAAATATCCTCTTTGCTTATTTCGCAAGTTTTGTTGACTTTTCTCTCTCCTCCTTGCTTTGCACGAATTTGAAGCTTATTTAAGAAGCTTTTTGTAATACCCTAAAAATCCTACTTAGGATAAGTATCATAATTTAGTAAATAATACCTATTGGAAATAGGTGAATATGAAGTCTCAAACACCTTGTATTGAATTTATCTTATTATTAGGACAATTTGTCCTAAGATTAAATAATATGCAAATAGGTCCCTAAAATATTTATGGGTTATTAAATACCCTGAGAAAATTATGATAAAATCCTAAGAGGCAACTAAATATTTATTAAAAATTAGAAAGTATGTTGTCTCTAATTTAGGTAATTTATGGGATTATTTTCCTTGAAAGATAATGAGTTAAAATTTGATATTATTTTGGGGAACATAAGTTGCCTCATGATTTTTAATATTATGCATGGCGCATAAATTACCAATGTCAGTAAAATTGTTGTGAGAAAATAATTAGTTTTAATTAAGAAAATTATTAGAAATTATTAAGGGATTAATTAATAAATTTTCAGGAATTTTATAAGATTAGAGAAATTTGGGAAACATGAAAAATAAAATAAATATAAATAATAATTATTAAGGACCGAAATTTTTGGCTAAATAAATAAATAATAATGGTTAAGATATAGTCTTAAAAAGTAAAGATCAATGGTTTAGGATTTTTCAAAAATTTATGAAAGCCTAAATCCAAGTAATTAGTTATGGACCAATAGGAAAATTTTGTGGAAAATAAATATAGGATAAATATAATATATGTGGTTAAGGAAAAAAAATATATATATGGTGTGTTGGCCGAAATTTTGGGGGAGATAAGGATGAAGAAGATATTTGAATATAATAGTAATATAGGTTTAAGCATGTGATAAATAAGTAACAATATAATAATAGTTAAAAGTGGACAGGATAAACGAGAACGGATGGAAATAAAATCCTACATAGAAAACCGTGACCTAGGTTTCTAAAGTCAGGGTATATTGTGAACGAGGGAATTTTTATCTCGAGATAGCCGGTCTCCGAAGTCATTTCTGTAACCGATGGAGTGATTTGGAGATCCGAATAGGAAGATATTTTGTATAATTAAAGCAGATAGCCAAAAGGAGAACTGATAGAAAATAATCCCGTTGTGGGAATCTGGGGATAAGTGGGGAAAAACCAGAGTATAATGTTAATCAGTGGATTTTTGTCTCGGAGTTAGTACGGGACAACGTTATTTCTGTAGCCGGGCACGAATACCGAGGATTTTCAGCTGATAACAGAATGTCCTCAGCAGGATCAGAAACTGAGTTAAATTAGATAATTTGAAAGAGGAAGAAAAGACCTTTGGAGTGTTGTTCCCGAAATTTTAAGATTTTACGAAATTTCGCGATCAGGATACCGAACCAGGAATTTTACCTAATAAAGCAAGATGACATAAGGCTTGATGATGTAGCAGGGATGACATCATCCTTGAGAGGTGTAAGGCCAAGATCTTGCCACCTCCAAGAAGTGCGATCTAACGGCCAGAAACTGATCAGACAAAGTTCAATGAAATTACGAAAATGCCATTGCCTTTTTCTATAAATAGCCTTCACCTTATCTTCATTCTTCACAAATCCTAGAGTTTTCTAGAGAGAGATTTTAGAGAGAAGGAGGAGTCTGTGGAACTAGCAAAGTGCCGGGTAAGTTCTTCGGTCCCTAGTCTTTAGTTTTAGTGTTTCTTTCGATAGTTGTTGTAGAAATGCTAGGTTGATCTTTAATCTTCCAGGTATGTTTAGAAATCATGTTCTAGGGGTAATTAAGGTATTAATTTCGAAAATCATTATGGAGTTGGAGATATGTTGAAATTCTGGAAGATTAGGGTCAAGGTAGTAAAGTGCTAGCGAAATTCCGCCGATTAGGGGATCAGGGGCAAAATAGTAATTTGTACCTAAAAGGCCTGTTATGATATCAAATATTGATAAATGTGATATTATCATTATAGGATATTAGTAATCTTGTTCCGCTGTCATTTCGCTGTCGTTCCGCAGTTTTCCGTCAAAAGTACAGTTTAGCGTCAACGTACTAAACGCTCGTCAACGAAGGTACGTTTGCGTACTGTAACACTAACTCTGATGTTTATGTTATGCATATATGTGGTATGTGTGAATATAAAGGTTAGAGAGTATCTGTAATGCTGGGAGCGATATGTTCATATGCTGGGAGCGATATGTCTGTATGCTGGGAGCGATATGGTCGCATGCTGGGAGCGATATATATGCATTGGTTATGATAGTTTGCTTGAGTATGCGGTTTAGTGTTGTGGTATGAGTTGTCTATATATTGTGTACGTAAACATGAGGTTAACCGTTACCTGGGGTCCGTATGCATGGGACCTCAGCTCTTAACATAGCGTCAGGGTCGGGAGAACCAAGGACGGAGGACAAGGGGAAGCACAAGCAGGTCGTCTAGAAGACCCAGCTGAAGATTTCCTTTGATGTCCTGGCAGAAGCCTTCCTATTATTGCTTTTCTTCACTTTTAAACCACGCGGTTTCTATACCGCTGTTGTATCCAACCAGACTTATGGCATTTTGAATATATATATCAGATACTCTTCCGCTCAAATGGTCTACTCTGATGATTTGAAATGACTTTGAATGAAAAAAAAAATTTATTCCGCTTTTGAAAATTGGGATGTTACACTTTTGAGTCATCATTTCACATTAATTGCATACATATGTGTCCCTTATAGCAATTTACCAAAATGCCCTCAAAATATCTCCTTTCATATGGCTTCTTTTACAAGCTTTTTCACCTTTGCACTTGTAATTATGAAGGGACACATGTCATGCTTTTACTAGTCCAACACAAAAGTAGCTTTTCCCAATTGTTATGATGACGGAACACGTGTCATAATTTTATTAGACCAACACAAAAGTATGTCATTATGACCTGACTTTATTAAAGTTACTTTATCGGTGTTTATTCTGGATCCTGCTCGAGTTTTACTTGAGATTGGGACACAAAATGCCAAGTTAATTGGTCCCTAAGAGGCTTCCTAACCCTCGACATACTTGGGACTCTTCTCAAATTGGGCTTAGTCGTCTGCCTACTTTAGGCTTATTCCCAATTCTTAGGGTCTAAAATTCGGGATATTATAAGGATGGTGCAAAAATGTTGGTCTTTTACAGCTTCTATTAATCTGATCATAATGCTCAACATACAATGAGTTTGGAGCTGATTATTGTTATATTGGAAAGAAGGCTTGAAGAGCTTTCTAGGTATGGGTGGCTTTTCAGATTTGAAGCTATATAGAGAAGACATTAAGCTAATCGAAAGTTGACCTCCATGCCGCAAGTACTCTTACGCTTTGAGATTCACTACATTATGGAGATTAAGCCTTGAAATCGAGTAAAGGTTTGATGATGAATCATGAAGCATACTCGAGTACACTTTAGTATTACTCGAGTATGTTAGAGCATGGCTTGCTAATTGTTTCAGAGAGGCATGCCCGAGCATAGTAGTTAAAATGCCCGAGCATCATCAGGCTCAAAGTGAAGAAGTGGAAATTGGAGAGTTATGTTTGAGTAGGGAATCAACATGCTTGAGTAGAAGAAAAGTGTAATGCCCCTATTTCCTAAGTCTATTATGAAGTCCAATTATGGCCCTAGGGTTCTTATTAAACTAATTCATATCTATTTTGTTAGAGTGAAGGCGTTAACAGATCAGAGTAAGTCACAACAGAGAGCATGCTTATCGTTTGGACGAATGAGTAACTGATTTCATATGTCCAGACATATGTTAGTTAATTAAAATTCCTGAAGGAATAAAAACGTGAAACAACAAAAATCCATTGCATTGTTCTCAGTTGACGCGTTAAGTTACAGTTATCCGAAAGGTTCAACATACTTTTACATATCCTTAATCCAAAATAAAACTCCTTCCGAGTCTTTACGCGTATTGCTTACCCTTTCCTCCCGCTCCCGATCCTCTTGATCCTGAAGCTACGGTAAATTATGAGATTCAATGCCCATTGAATCTCGGGTAACAGTTAACCTTATGCTCAAGTATAAACAGTATATGATGACAGATATTTATTTACATTTCAGCATAAAACCATACATAGCACACAACACATGTAATGTTCACCTCTACATAGCACACAACACATGTAAGGTTCATCTCTACATAGCACAAAGCCCATGTAAGGTCCACATAGTTTGCACATAAACCAGTGCCACGCCCCCGGTGTGTCCTCAGCACTAGGAAAACATCCATACGACATTACTAAGACTGTAACCTGTTTTCAAATTAAAGCTGAATGTATTTAAAAATGGTGACCTAAGACCCAGTCTTAGTCACAATCCATGACCCAAGACCAAATCTTGTCTATGACTGTATGAATCATCTCATCACATATAAAGCATGCAAGCAACATAAGAGTTAGAGTTACAATACACGTCCGTACCTTAGTCCTTGGCGCTAGTGGTACGTTTACCTTTCGGTACTGGTTCCAAACCTTTCTGGGTATCCTATAATAGCATCACCGTATTATTTCCCGTGTAATTAACATCCTAAGAGGTGACCTTACCCCTATTGACCTTTCTACTCTCGGTGAAATTGTTATTTCATTTACACCCTTTTTACATTATTATTATTTATTGATAACTTTTTATTAATTGACAATTTCTTTTATCATTATTCATTCCTTTTCCTAATAATTTATTATTATTATTATTATTATTATTATTCCCAATAATAGTAATTCCCCATTTATTATTTATTATTATCACTATTTTCCAATAATAATAACACTATCTGTTATTATTATTATTCTAAATTTCCTAATAACACTAATTCCTGTTTATTTATTTTGTTATTATTATAAATTTTATTACTTAATTATCAATAACTCTTTTTATTTATTTATCCCCCTTTTATCTATTTTATTAACAATTTCTTCTTTCTTAACAATCACATTTATTTATTTACCAATCTCCTTTTACTATCAACATTTAATTATTTCTCTTTTAACTTAGTATTTTTAATAATTAATTAGAGCCTATAAATACTAACCATCATTAAGCACATAATTAAATTTATTAATTTAATGTTTCTCACGGTTTCTCTTAAAACATAAGGCTTCATCAAATATGATCATGGGAATGAAACCTTGAATTTAATAAATATTAACACCACACAAATAAATTTTATAAATATCAATTTGAATAAAAATAAAATAACACTAAGTAAGATATGCTTGATCCTATATATTACCAAGACCTTTATTTTAGATCCAAGATACATATCCATATGCTTTATCATGTTGAATTTAATAAATAATATAGGAACTATGAATATACTTGCATTATATACATGAATAAGTATGTAATTACAATGTTCATATTTAACTAATATATATATATATATATACCTAATTAATGGTGCACCATTAATTAGGTGTATATATATATATATATATATATATATATATATATATATATATATATATATAATATTAGTTATTCCTGCACCATTAATTAGGTATGGGCTGAACCATATTCACCACAACAGCCCCATAACATGCTTTTCGTAAACAGACCAAAAACAAAACAAGCAGCAAACCAAACCCACGTGAATCAGCGACTCTATCCTTACTTAAATAGAAACCGTTTTCTTTGCCTGAGCAGCAAACAACTAGGATTTACCTATGTATATATCTATAGGTATGCTATCTTTCTTTTTCTTTCATTTTCCTCGGCAAGTTAACGGCTAAAATGCTATGTTCTGCGACACAAACATACTTATTTAAGATCCTATATATATATGTTCATGAAACCGATGACAGCCCTCTGCAAGTTCACAAAACCACCACTAACCGATATATATATCCATACAGTGACCTAAGCAGGCGTGAGGCAACAGAAAAAAAAAATGACAGCAAAGATAAAACCATGTATGACACCAAAACTCCAGCGTTCTTTTCTTTCTTTCTTTCCCTTATATGAACAGTAAAAAAACAAGGATTATTATTCAAACACACACACACCCGATACACATATACACATCCCTTAAATTCTTCTTTTATGTTTTCAGTTTTCATTCCATCTTTTCGGCATAAACAGAAACTAACAACCCCACCCATGTTTTCAGTCAAACAGTCCCCTTATTTTGGGTTTCGTTTTCAGCTCATCTTCAGATTAGTTCAGTGTTTTTTTTCTTGCTTAGTTTCAGATTCATTTGCAATGCTTACAATCCCCAAACTACCTAAAAACATGCTGAAAACCTTAAGATGATAAGTTCCATTACTTACCCAGGGTTTTCGAGCTTGAACTTAACGGAAGAAGCTTGCTGATTACCTCTGTTTTCCGACGTAAAAACAGAGCTAGAAAGAGTGATGAATACTTACAGCTGGCCTCTCCTCCTTCCTTCCTCGACTCTCTCTTGCTCACTCTTGGATGCTCTCTTCCTCAGACTCCCGATAAAGACTGAATGGAACTGAAGAATCCTTTATATAAGGACCCTAAGGTCTGGTCTGAGAGTGAGACACGATGGTCCCAGAAGCAGAAACCACCGGTTAATGACACAGGGCTCGAGAGATAAGGGAAGGTTCTGATCCTGCTGTTAAAACGTGTCTGCTTCATCAGTTTTGGTTATGATTCTCCTGCTGCATCACGTGACCTGCTTCTATATATATATATATATATATATATATATATATAGATATAGGGATTAATCTTTTCATGTTGTAGAAAAAAAAATATCTCATGTTACACACATATAAAATCGTGAAACCCACATATACATATATGACTTCATATATATATGTGTGTGTGTGTGTGAGGGGGTCGAAGTTTAGTTTTTGAACTAAAACCCATATATATATATACATATATATATATATATATATATATACGGTTTAATGAATGTAGGTAATGGGCTTGATACAGAATTAGTATTTGACTGAAGGTAATATGAATAATGGACAGCAGGTGATTTTCGGTAATATGGGCTGAAAGGCTGGGCTTTGATCCAAGAGAATAATAAGACTTGCCTCTGCATCATTCTCGTCGGGTTGGGTGCTGATAGTTTAGGACTGACTACTGCATAATAGGCCGAATGGAGTGGATGTATGAAGATTGGATCTATTTGTTGGGCTTTGTGAAACAATGTTTCGGGGTTACAAAATAGTCACATATTGGATCTATTTGTTGTTTGCTGATTCCACTCTTTCATTATTTTATATATATTTTTAATTTAATTATTTAATTACTTAGCTTATTATTATTCTTTTCCCACTTTAATTTATGGAAAATAAATTTTTTATTTCTCATAATCATTTTTCAACTAAATCTCATAATTAACTTCCCATAAAATATAAAATTCCAAACTCCCATATTTGGGATGTTACAAAAAGGGCATGCTCAAGCAAAAGTGTTAAATCGCATCTTGTCTCTCTGTTTGGCCATTGTGCCCGAGCATGAAATTGTTATGCTCGAGCACCATGATCGAGCAGAAGAAGAATCATGCTCAAGTAGTGAAGATTAAAAGGGTTGTACTCCTCTGACTGTCGCTGTGCTCGAGCATGGCTAAAGGCATGCTCGACTACTAGCAATATGTTATTTGAGCATAGAAAGTTTCATGCTCGAGCAACAGCGAGATAAGCAGCGCCTTTTAAAGCTTTCAAAGAAGCTTGCCTGATCAAGCTTAGATTGATGCTTGAGCATAAGGTGTCTTCTATCTTTTGAATGCATATTTTAAACAGATGCCCGAGCATACATATAATCATGCTCGAGCATGATCACCCGTCCTCGAAAATCTTAAATTGTCAAGTATAACTTCATTTCCATATATCATGACTTATTACTATTGCTAATTACTTTTAATAAGTTTGCTAATGAGTTTCAGATGATTTTATCATGGATCACCAACTGAAAGAATGGATAGTAAACATGAATCTGTGAATATGATTATTTTGAATTACCATTTGTTTTTGTTTAAATCTTACCCAAATTTATTTATGCTATTACTGATTATCTTCTTGAGTGGATTTTAGATGATTAGCAAATGTTTAAACATTGATTAGCCAAAAAGCAAATTCATGTGTCAAAATCTTTTAGTGCTTATACAGCTCAGCACTTTATCCAGTGAACCACTTGACAGAACGAGCTAAACGACAACTCTAACAGCTACTTCCAATTGACCTCTAAAGGTCGAATGCTCGCAACGGTCAAAACACAATAACCTATAAATTGCGAAGTCTTCAAACTGGAAGGTGTGACGAATGACGAATGACTCAATGAAGCCAATGAAATGATTTTCATCGTTGATATGTCAATACATGCTTAGCCTATACACTATGTTTCTCCATGTTATATAGTTTACCGTAGAGAGTGAGATGATCGATTATGTACTTAAGTGTTTATCTTATTTACTTCTGAAAGAGAAGATTGATTGTTAAATCGTTGTATTTGAGAGTTACTCAAGATTGGGTGATCTTGAGTGGAAAATAAATTGTAGCCTTACAGTGTATAAGGGGGAGTATATCGGAAAGAGATTCGGCTTCACAAGTGTTTGGGTGAACTTGTGGGATTGTAAAGGCTTCCCTTGTGCCCAAATTAAATAAGAGGACAGTGGATTGAAAATCTCAAATGAAGCTTGGGGACTGAACGTAGGTCAATGATTGGTTCGAACCAAGATAAATAATAGTTTGCATATTCTCTTCACTAAAGTCTTATATTTCCAGCATATATGTTTGAATGAATGACTTTTGGCTTACAACTAATTACTGTCATAAGAGCTATTTTTAGTAAGTTGTGAAAAGATTTTCAAAGTTCTTAAGTTTTTATCAGACACCCAATTCACCCCCCACTTGGGTAACAGCCAGGTCTAACACTACGTCCAATCCCTAGGGAGTCTATGAGATTTTCACTATCATTCTAAGATTGACGAGGTTCTTGGCACTGTAATATAAAGTAATCCTCACCAGGACTTACTCTCTCTTACTAGTTGTAATCTAACAACCATTAAAGGTCCCACTACCTTGATATTTTACAGAAATCAAATTGATTGAAAGACTCTCTCATAGAGTAGATATATAATCACTGATACACCACAAATATATTTTACAAAAATTTATGAGCAATAATTGAGCAGGTAAGTGATCGTGTACTTCATTGGTTGCTCTGAATTTAATGCTCTCATATTTATAGTTGAACTTCATAAATAACCATTGTGAGGCTTCAAGGTTTTCGTTGTGAGTTCAAACTGTCTGTTAGATTGATCAAGCTTTTTGTTAGGGACAGATTGGAGTTGATGGAAGATTTTGAGGTTTGGTCGCTTTCGCATCACTACAACAGATCTTCACACGACATCCCTTTGGTTTGCTCTGGGATTTCTTAAGGTTGGGTAACTTTCGCTTCATCACAATTGATGCTTCTGACAATATTTACTGATTTACTTTGGTATAGCTTGCATCTGCTCTATTTTTGTCATCACATTTAATGTTCCAACACTAAAATTTGCTTTTGTATTTTTTGATGTAGTCTATGATTCAAATAATTTGAAACTCATAACCAAATATGTTTAGTAGTATTGAGAAGAAGTATGGGTATTAATCAAGTGTAAACAAATTTGTAATTGGAGAGTAAGTGATCTAGAGATTTTGACAATCGAAAGGTAAATTATATGATCACTGAGATAATTGGAGAGTAAGTGATCTAAATGTTAGAGTATTGACATTTTGACAATGAATTTGTAATCTTGTTTCTCATCGTCTATTTTGAATGCATCTCCTCTTATAGTTGATGAAAAGCATTCAACTGTTGAGCAATTCTTCATATTTAGAATATAACCGTTGTGACTTGCTCAAAGTTTCTGTTGAACACTTCTTCATATTTAGAACACATGCATTGGATGGTGCAATGCAATACATTAACATTTGGCATTCTCATTCTCAATATCAGCATAATATCAGTGTCAGGACATGCCATTCTCAAACAATATTGTCTTCTTCAATGACTAAATCTTTTTTTTTTCTTCTTTTTTTTTTTTCAACTTTTAAATCTTATCAATTTCATTTCATCCATTCTGATTTCTTTTGAACTCTTCAATTACAGCTTTGAGTAGTATGTTGATTATGCTCTAGATGTTCTGATGTATTTTGTCTGTCGGAAAGGGAAATATGTCAACTGTACCGGAATGACCTTCAGGGTTATCATCATCCTTTGTTTTGAAACTTCTCTCTCTGATGACTTTTTTGTTCAAGCCTTGGTTTGTTGAGGGTGAAGATCCCTTTTTGAGTAAAAACTGATCACTTCAAGCCCAAAATATTGCAGGATTTTATGGAACGGAAGCTTCCATGCATTCCTGGCGAATTGGCAACACTGAATGATTGGGAAAATCACTTAACAACTATATTTCCTGAGGTTTGTTCCATAACTGGCCATTATCCGATGCTTATCCAATAATATGACATCATCTCTGATGTTGCTCTTTAGTTAAATTTTTTTTGGGTATTTTTAATGTTGCCTTGGAGAAGGTTATGTGCTTTACCAGCGTTTTGGATGGGTAGCATTTTGCTTTTAGTGCTTAGTATTTAATAAAATAGGACGGCATAAGTCTTTTTTTTCTTAAAAAAAAAAATAGATTTACAGTGTTCTAAAATCAAAATAGGGACGCCATAAGCAGGGGTGGAGCTAGGATTTTCATTTAGAGGGGGCACCATTAAGGGATTTAGGGTCGGGGATTCGGGGGCAACGCCCCCAATTTTTTTTTTTTTTTGATAACAAAAGTATATTACAATAAAAATAATTATAATATAATCCTTTTAGGACTTGTTTTTTAAAATTCCATCATAATTGTCTTATTATCAATGCTATCAAAATACATTTTTTTAATATAAGATACTAAACAATCATGTTAATGAATTTGGACTCAAACAAACCGTGCTCTCTGCTTCTCTACTTCACCTTTTAAATCATATAATTTAATTAATTAATTTATTTTCTTTTCTTTTTTTTTTAAAAAAAATTGAAATTCAAGAGGGGGGCAATCAACGTGGCTCCGCCACTAGCCATAAGTCTCACTTACCACATCCCTATTTTGAATTTCGGATGCCGCAAGAACAACTTATGGCTTCTTTTTTTTAGATACCATAAGTCTGATTTATTGCACTTTTAAGATAGACGTCCCTCTATAAATGGACGTAAAATGTGCAAAAAAAAAAAAGACGTTAAAGACTTTTTATGTAGTAGTGTTTATATGCAATTATAATAAAAGCTAATGTTCTTTTTTGGCAACTTTAATCTTGAAAAAGCTATTTTGATACTAATATCCAAACATTATCATTTTTATCAAAAGCTATTTTCTAAAGTCATTTTTACCACATAAATTCTAAAAAATATTCTCTAAAAGCCATTTTTACCTTATAAATCCCAAAAACTATTATCTAAAAATTAAATCCATCACGAGCATGAGATAATGTGGCCAAGTTGATGCAGCGTCATCCTCAGAAACAAAGAAGAGGCTAAGTAATCTTTACACTCAAGAGCCTTCTCTTTGGCAGGGCTAAAGCTCGAACCATACCTAACATTATTAGTACCTGAATTCTCTTTCGAGTACTTCACCTTATCACTTGCAGACAATTCAAAGAACCTGAAGTTGCAGCCTTAGCATTGTGCAGAACTTGCAGGGGCACGCCATGGTTGATCACTTGAAAGAAAACCCATTTCTCAGCAGCATTACAGATCTTTTCTACAACTTCTGGGTCTTCCCAATTGGCCATGTCGATTATGGGAATGGATTGTTGATCAAGAAGAAGATTATCGAAGCTGCTTCGTCTTTCCTCTAATGACTGCACGTACTGCTTTGGGAGGGTCTTAAGTCCCATATCGGAAAGTCCCTTCACGCCATTGCCTTGAAGAAGAAAAAATTCAGTGAGATGAGAGGGTTCCGTGGTTGTTGTTGGGAATTGGGTAGCTGGCATTTTTGGTGCCATTTTGCTTGAAAGGAAGGTTTTTGCGATTTTGCTTTAAGAGGTAGAAAGGGAAAAAGAAGATTACTTTGAGTTTGATTTGAAGTGTTTTTGGGTTTGGAAACAAGGTATCTATTTATACACTGAAATTTGGAGCTTGGGTTTTGTGCTTCTTTGTCGTGGTGACCATCAAGTCATTAACCACATTAACTACAGATCATTATGGATCTAATTCGATCTCTTTACTAAATAAGAATATGATATTTTAATTATAAATTTAAAATGTCTGTGTGTGTGTATAATATTAGGAATCAAACCTGAACTCTTGGCCTGCCTAGCATCATATTTCTTACAGACAAGAAAAAAAAAAACAAAACAAAAAACGAAGAAAGCACCAGCTTTTTGACCAAATGCGTAGCATTAGATTTGAGATAGTTCTGTGACAAATCAATCTTAAATATTTATTTCATTAAATTTTGAACTTTTCAGCCAATTATAGATTTTTTTTTTTTAAAAAATGATACCAATGAAGTAGTGCATATACTCATGAAGTAGATATACGCAAATGTGCATTTTCATATTATAAAGTTTTCTCAAAGTAGTTCAAAATGCACACAAAGGTTCCAAAATGGTGGGAAGATGTCACAGCAGCCGACGTCTGTTACTCCCTCTGGTCGTCTTTATAAATAACTTGTATTCTTATTGCGTAAAATGAATGAACAATTAAGATTAGTTAAAAATATTAAATATGTTAAAAATGTCATTTTTTTTTGCCTAAATACAGCTCTATGTATGAAAAGAGCATATGAGAGACATTACGGGGAAAAAAAAAACTTTTACCGACAGACAAAATCTTCGTCGACGGCTAGAAAGACAAAATACATTGCAAAAAGGGTCTATTACGGAATTTGTGTGGGAAAAAAATCTATCACAAAACATCTTGTTGTAAACGGATTTTGTGTTATTCATCACAAATTGCAATGGAAAAAATTCTGTTGCAATTATATGAAAAAAATATGTTGCAAATTCTGACATAATATGGAAATAAATAAGTCGCAAATTGCGACATTATATATATATATATATATATATATATATATATATATATATATATAATCTAAGAAATTAGAATCTAACTTCATAATCAACAAAGCGAAGGAGAATCCCGAAAGGAAGTTCCTGAATAATTTATCACAGCTTACTTAACAGAACATCACACTCATATACTTCAACATCAACCAGAATAGTCCGACACATAAGCTACTAACTGCCTTCGAGGCATTAGACAACTGTTCAATAACACATAAATACTTGGAACTTGTTTAATACATGAACTATTACTTCACATCTGGGCAGATATTCATAACTATCTAATCTATCAGTACAAACAAAGACTTGTTTTATATAAATTCTATTTAAAAACTAGCCCCAAAGACTGATTCTTCACATATCCCCTATCCCGGCATTAGTGCCTCCTAGAGTCCATGTGAATGATAGGAGGAACTCTACCAATTAAGCAACTAATGGGTGGAAATATTATGCTACCAGAAGAGACCTGGACTTACATACATGTCCTGGGGCAAAGTTGAATCCTCAGAACTTGTATATAATAATAAAGAATCCCGACTTTCAATGCTCCGGAAGTTAAGGGATGCCAAATCTTTTACAGCAAATATTTCCACACAGACGCCTGCTTGAACAACAACAGCAGCCTGTAATAACAGGTCAATTCTTCCCCCTTCTGACAAATAGAACATTAAAAAAATAACATAACCATAATACCAGATCTTTAAAGAATGGTGTCTGCTCACAAAAAACATAAGCATAACATATTGCTCACCATATCTTCTTGTATCCAATTGTCCAGCTCCATAATCAGGATGACCAGACAAGAAGGCAAAAACTCTAGCTGCAGGAGTACCCAATAGAAACAAGAATTACTTGAAGCTTTAAGAGTACACATTACAAAAAAAGGCTTATTAGTAGCGGTTAAAATGATGTATTTGTAGCGGTTTTAACTGCTAGCTACTAGAATCATCAGTAGCAGTTATATAAACCGCTACAAAATCTACCGTAGCAAACAGATTTTATAGCGGTGAAAAAAAACCAATACTACATGATAAAAAATTGCTACTGAAACATAACCGCAACTATCCAAGTCTGACATGACGTCAACATCATAAATTAGTAGCGGTTTAACAACCGTTACGGGGTAAACCATTGTAGCGGCGGTAAAACCACTACTGAGTTTGTAAGAAATTCGACATATAGTAGTGGTTAGTTAACCATAACAAATTTTCCCGCCATTATTTGAGGGGGAATTATTTTGCCGCCATTTTGAATTTATTTCACACTTGTAGCGGTTTCATAACCGCCACAAAATATTACTGCCATTTTATCTGAAATATATTTTCCATCCACTTTTAATTTTGTTATTTGTAGTAGTTTGGAAACGCTACAAAATTTCCCGCCATTTTAAATTAGTTGCCCGCTATTTTCATTTTTGTTATTTGTAGCGTTTTGGAACCGCGACAAAATATTCAGTCAAATGTTTTTACTTTATATTTGTAGCGGTCACATAACCGCTACAATTTCATAAAAGAAAAAAAAATTTGCCAGTCCTCATTAAAATTAAATATTTAACTAATTTATATTTTATCAAAATTTATTTATAATATTTATAATTAATCATTATTAATATTTCAATAATTATTAAATATTTAATTAGTTACATATTTTATTTTCAATAATATATATTTTTATTAAAATAAATGATATTAGAATGTGATAATTGATTATATATATTCAATGTATATGTATAGTTTATTATAGATTAATTCAAATATTATTTAACAATAAAAATAATGTTTATACAAGTAAATTAAATATTGTGTGTGAAACTAGATGAAAGAAAATAAATATTTAATTGATCCGAATTAAGAAAAATAAGAAGTAGAAGAAAATTAAATGTAAGTAAAATTGGAAAGAAAAAAAAATCATACGATTGTTAATTAAGAACAATGAGAATTAGAAGAAAAAATAAATATTACGATAATTATCATATTTGATCCGTTTGAACAACACTAACCTTCTTGAAAGACTTAATCTCTTTGAGAAAATGTAGAAATTTGAGAGAGAAGGAGAAGAAAACGTGTTAGAAAATGAGAGTTGAGCATATTAAATGTGCTTTGGTGTTGATGTTTATATATTAGTATCTGCATACCTCTTTTGTAGTGGTTGATGTAGTGTTTTTGTATCGTTTACATTTAGTAGCAGTTAATGTGGTGGTTTTTGTAGCAGTTTTTTTGTTTATTTATAAGTTCATAAAAATTTGATTTTTTCCACCAAATAAAAAAAGCTACAAATAAGTTTTTTTTAAAAACAAAATAAGATTACATATTTTATCACAAGCATAACTTTGATTTTTCCTCTCAATTTTCATCACCATCCCTACAAAAAAAGAAATTGGATAAAATGCCACTTGTGAGTTGAATATGTTTGAACACAAATAAAACTCTATTTAAATGCTATTATTTCATAAAGCGTATATTAAAAAACGTATCGAACTATAGTTACTTCTGCTGGCCATCAAGAATAACCTGTCTCTCGTATGTTGGTCATTTCAGTGGAGATGTGTTCTTTCTTTCGGAACACTACTAGAAAATAGTGAATTTGCGACGGAAAAAAAATTCCATCACAAAATTGTGACAGAAAAATAATAATAAAAGATTTTGGCGACGAAAAAAAATTCCCTCATAAAATTTTTCAAATTTGCTACTGAAAATAAATTCTGTCACAAAATTTCGCCATTTTGCGACGGAAAAAAAATTCCATCGCAAATTTGTGACGGACAATAAATTCCGTCGCAAAACCCTTGAGGTTTTGCGACGGAATTTTTTTCTGTCGTAAAACCTCAAGGGTTTTGCGACGGAATTTATTTTCTGTCACAAAAAGGTGAAATTTTGCGATGGAATTTATTTTTCGTCGCAAATTTGAAAAATTTTTGCGACAGAAAAAAAATTCCGTTGCAAAATTTTGTCAGAAAAATAATTAAAAAAAAAATTTGCGACGGAAAAAAAATTTTGTCACAGAATTTTTCAAATTTGTGACGGAATTATTTTCCATCACAAACTCTTCTTAAAGCCCCACTCCCTTTTGATTTTCTCTATCGCACTTCCATTCTTCCTTGCTCACCCGTTTGCACTCTCCCACAGTGTTCGTCACTGTCCATGCTCTGACTTGAGTTCCCAGGCGCACCATACCGCCATCCTCTCCCACCGTTGTTGCTCGTCAAACCCAGTGAAGAGAAGAGTCTCCCCTGCTTCGATTATTTACTCCTTCTTCGTCAGGTAAGTCTGTCCCCCACCTTTCCTCTTCTATTTTCTTCATCTATTGTTATATCATTGTTGTGGCATGCTTTTTTTTTTTTTTAAAAAAAGAAATCCAATTTTTGTGGATATGATCTTCAATGTTAAATTTGTGTAAAGATAATATTAATACTTGATCGCTTTCCTTATTAATTAGGCGTGGTTAGTAAGCTCTCTATTCATTAACATTCATTTTCCTATCTAAAAGACGTGGTTCTACGAATTGGAAACAAGAGAGGAATGGGGTTACGTGAGTTTGGCAATTGGAGTTTTTTTATTTTCATGATTAATAAATTTAAATGATGTTGTTTTGGTAAAAAAGAAAAAAAATAGAGTTTATGGAATTCAAGATTGTCTTTCTCCTTATCCGTTAGAAGTAAAGTATCTTGTCTTTTAATCTAATTAACTTTGTCTTTTGCATGAAAAATAAAAATAAAAATTCAATGTGACTGTTTGTGGGGTTAGCAATATAGAGATTCCATTGAGTCCCATGGTAGAAATATAAAGATGTGCATATATAAATTGGTTTACTCTAATTCTTAGTCATTAACTCTCTCTCTCTCTCTCTCTCTTTGCAACTATAGATCGGTCCTTGATGAATTATGATTCAATACAACTAAGTCATGATAATTTATTGAGTTGAAGAGTTAAAAGGACTATAAATATTAAATAATCATCAAGATTCTATAATTTAACCATATAATATTCTTTTCAATCTTTAAATTGTGTATTCCGTTCATGTTGAAGCTTAAATTTTTTGTTGATGTCTTACCGGATATTTATTCTTCCTTGTTAGCTCAACTACTGGATATTTTTTATTAATTTAAAACATATTTAATAACTTAATTGTTACTCCCTCTTATTTCTTTATAAAAATTTAAAATTTTAATTTTTTTGATCTATTTTTTATTATCTCATTTAGAATTGTTTGAGCATTGAATGATTTTTATGTTTTGACTTTCTTATTGCAAAAAATTCTGTATGATTGTTATTTTATATTTTTATCATATGTAAAATTTATCTTGAAATTTATTTACTTTTTTAATGATTTTTATATTTTTTATGCAATTTTATATATATTTTTAATATATATATATATATATATATATATATATATATATATATATTCTGATTTTTTTTTAAATTTAAATTTATTTTTTTAATTAAAATTATTTTTTGAAATTCTAATTATTTTTTTAAATTTTTTATCCTTTGTGATGGAATTTTTTCCGTTGCAAACCCTTTTGGGTTTTGCGACAGAAAATTTTCCGTTGCAATTGTGACGGAATTTTTTCCGGCGAAATTTTGAAATTTGCGACGGAAACAAAATTCCGTCGCAAATTTCAAAATTTGCGACAGAAATTCAATTTTCCGTCACAATTGCGATGTCTTTTTTGCGACGGACAAATTCCATTGCAATCCTATTTTGCAACGGAATTTTTCCGTCCCAAAAAACCGATTTTTTTGTAGTGGAAGTTGTATTCCAAGGTTTTGAACATGGAGGAGGTCGAGTATTTGCAATAGAAACTCACTCTTATGCTGTGCCAATTGGAGATGATCTTTCTTTCATCCTTTTTTGTGGTGATGGTCCACCTAACAATGCACCTCGTTCACGAAACAAAGCTTGTTGGCCCAGTTCACTGCCAATAGATGTATCCTATTGAGATGTACTCATTTAAAATAAATTACATCAACATTTCTTGCTAATCGCACATTTCTGCATTGATATATCGACATTTTCCCTTCTTTACTTTATAGGCTTCTTGAGAAATTGAAGTCTTGCGTAAGGAATAAGGTGTGGCCTAAAATTTCAATAGTAGAAGGTTATATAAAAGATATGGTCCTTTATTTTTGTTCAAAGTACTTTGATGACATCGAGACATCTTTCAACCAATCACCTCGAGTAGACGATTTCCCTGAGCCATTAGTAACCGAGTTGTTAATCCCTCTTGTTGGTAAATTAGTTGGCGGAAGTAAGAACTTCAAATTGACAGCAATTGAGAAGTTCCAAGCACATAGACATGTCTTGATTAATTACACTAAAGTTGAACTGTACCTTGAGTAAGTATTGTCCACAAATATATGTTATCCTAAATATTAGATTACATTTTATACTTACATTTCATGATCATCATCGTATGCTTAATTGTAGGGAATTTATAAGTCATGTGAAGTGTCAACTGCTAGTCTATTCATAAACATCCTCCAAATTTGACAGAAATGTCCATGTAGAATTCCTAGGTTAGTTTACTCGAAGAATACTAAATGACCACAACCCGCGCTCACTAAAATTCAGAGCTCTCATGCTTGGCCTCCTTGACCACGCCCAGAGATTTACGACATACAATGTCAATAGTTTCAAGTTTTGCACAATTTTGCGTGATCAAGGGTTGTTAACCCAAAACTCGGGTCTTTATGGAACTTTTGAGACAAGGAGTTATGTGAGCAACAATTACAGGAACATACAGTTCGATGACGTCCCGTATTATAGAAAGCTGCTTGATGTGGTCAAAAAAATTACCAAGGGCGTTTCATCGTGACACTGTTCAAGTGTTTGTGGGCAAATATGACAACTTCCCAGGGACTTACAACTGACGAATTAGGCATCACGTCAGTCAATTTCTCTTGATCTATCCACACTGGTCAGTCTTAAGATGATGAGCTATATATTCTTACCTCAAAGACACATTAGGTTTATCATGTCGCAAATGAGAGGCACATGGATTAGAATATAGTGATTCACTTAAAGCCTTGAGACTTTACGACATGGGTAATGGTGATAGCATCACTTACGAGAGTGAGCCATTCTAGCCTACTAGCTTCAAAAACTTCTTCCCAGACAACGATGTCAATTTACCTATAATTCGGTGCGTTTTATTAAGATAGGATTTATGAAATAATATTTAATTTAAGTTTAATTTGTATTCAAACATATTAAACTCACACGTAATAGTTTATCCATACTTTTTTTTGTAGGGATGGTGACAAGGATTGATCTAAAAAGTTATGCTTACGATAACATTTTTAATCTATAATCCTCTATTTTTTGTTTTTGTAAAAAAATCATATAATTTGTAGCGGTTATATAACCGCAACAAAACAAAAACTGCTATAAACAAAGTCATATAAACTGCCACAAAAGAAGTCCTATAAACCACCACAAATGTTACTCAAATTTTCCTATGAACACCCACACCACACCTCATTTAATACACTTCATCCTCTCTTCCTGGACACGTTTTCTCTCATTTTCACTCATTTGTCAACATTGTTTCAAGACGTTAAGTGTTTGAAGAAGTTAAGTGCTGATCTTTGATGATCATTTCTTCTACATTTTTATTTTCTTTTATAACTCTACAGTACTAATTTTTTTTTATCCCTAATATGAAGGACATTCTTCAACATTCCACCTCCTTTCCATTACATTAATTATCTTTAAATTTAATTATTTAAAGAATAGAATAATAAGTTCTTATTGTCTACACATTCTCATTTTTTTTACACCTTTATGATAACCATATGTAATCAAATATCAAATACTTATATAAACTATTTTTAAAATTAACTTCTATCATTTATATTTAAATTATTAGATAATTATTATTTTGATCTACAATGACTATTTCAGTTTTTTTAAGAAAAATTATTCACTTGTAGCGGTTTCTAAACCACTACAGATTTTACAATCCACCATCATTTCATAGTAATTTTACAACTGCTACAAAATCATCAAAAATTTTAAAAACGACGGAAAATTTTTTTGACAAAATGGCGGCAGCCTTTGTAACAGTTATAAAACTGTTACAAACTAATTTCAAATAGCTGGCGCCCAATTTTGCCGCCAATTGTAAATTTTTTCTTTGCCTCATTAGTAGCGGTTATGTAACCACTACAAAGGTGGTTTGTTTCAAATTGTAGCGGTTTTTTAACTGTTACAAAGTCTTCAAGGACGACATCATGACAACCTCATTTAGTAGCGGCGGTCTTAAACCGCTACACTTTCAGTAATGGTTAAGTTACATATAGTAGCGTTTTTATGACTGTTACAAATTAGCTTGTGACGATGAATTTAGTAGCGGTTCTATCAACTGCTACGAATGTTTTTTGTGGCAGTTAGAACTACTACAAATACAACATTTTAACCATTACAAAACTTCATTATTATTTTTTTTTTGGTAGTGCTTGCCCTTCTATTAACCTTGACCATTAAATTTGTGCTATATTATGTAAACTTCTAGAAGCAAAATTGCTCCTAAAAAAACTTCTATGTACCCACTGCACCTCAGCAAAAACTTATGGAGGAAAATTACTATACATTTTGTTAACTTCTTTGGCAATTAAACTGCAAAAGAAAACTTCTGGGTCCCCAGTGCTTGTTAGCCAACACTTTCAGGGTAAAAATGATATTTATCCCTTAATTAAATCTAAGATATGGACTTATAGCTTAATATTTTTTAGGGAGGCCAAATTATTATCTTCACACCAACTCACATGGTAACCTTCATGTAATACCCCAAAAATCCTATTTAGCATAGCCACTATATTTTGATAGAAAACACCTATTAAAATAGGTGAATATGTGGTCTCAAAAGTAGTAAAAATAATTACTTTATTTTTTAAGGTGATTTCTCATGAAATTAGGAGGAATAAAGAGCTACAAATTCCTAAGTGAGGTTAGGGGTTATAAAATACTCTGATAATGTTATGATAGATCCTAAGAGGCAACTAAATATTTGTTAAAAATTAGAAAGTATGTTGTCTCTAATTAGTGAATATTAAAAATAATTATTGGGCAAGTGAATTTTTATTAAGTTAAATTCATGATTAGTCATAATTAGTCTTGGGACTATCGAAGATTAACAAATTGGAATATTTTAACTTGATGAAGTATTAAAAGGGGTCAATATAAGTATCAAATGAATTTCTAAAGATTGTAATTGGTTTGATAATCAATTATAATTTTGGCAATTAAGTCTAGTAACCCCTAAAATACTATATTAGTACTAGTAACCAAGAATTAATTAATTCTCCCTTTAACTAATAAAAGTGGCGAAAATTACCAATTTAACAATGAAGAAATTATATTAATTAAACCAATGAGAGGTTTTTCTTCTTACAGTTTGTAAGAACACCAAAACATAGAATTGGTAATTAAAAGGGTAAAGGGGGACGTGTAATACCCCAAAAATTCTATTTAGCATAGCCACTATATTTTGATAGAAAACACCTATTAAAATAGGTGAATATGTGGTCTTAAAACTAGTAAAATAATTACTTTATTTCTTAAGGTGACTTCTCATGAAATTAGGAGAAATAAAGAGCTACAAATTCCTAAGTGAGGTTAGGGGTTATAAAATACTCTGATAATGTTATGATAGATCCTAAGAGACAACTAAATATTTATTAAAAATTAGAAAGTATGTTGTCTCTAATTAGTGAATATTAAAAATAATTATTGGGCAAGTGATTAGTCATAATTAGTCTTGGGACTATCTAAGATTAACAAATTGGAATATTTTAACTTGATGAAGTATTAAAAGGGGTCAATATAAGTATCTGAATTTCTAAAGATTGTAATTGGTTTGATAATCAATTATAATTTTGGCAATTAACTCTAGTAACCCCTAAAATACTATATTAGTAATAGTAACCAAGAATTAATTAATTCTCCCTTTAACTAATAAAAGTGGCGAAAATTACCAATTTAAGAATGAAGAAATTGTATTAACCTTTAATCCTAAATCTTTGTGAAATTACTAGGACCAATAAAAGGTTTTTCTTTCTAAGATGTGAGAGCAAATAAAATGTAAATTGATAATTGAAAATTAGAGAGAGGGGGACGATTTTCTTGAGCTAAGAAGAAGGGGAAATTGTATTAAAAGACATACAAACACATAGTCAATAGAGTGTGAGAGAAGATTAGTAGAAACTTGGGGAGCAAGTAAAGAAACTTGGGAAGCAAGTAATTGTTAATCAAATGCAAATCAAGGAGAATTCATAGAAATTAAATCATATCTTGAAATATTGGAACTAAGTATTAAATATAAATACATATTTGGAATCAGTGAATTAAGAGCTTCAACTTGGCTATTCCCAAAGTTATTTTCGGTTACTTTTAAGATTCATACCTAAGTGTTTGGGAAATTAAAAATCACCATAAATCTAGTCATAAAATTAGGATTACAAAAGTGAAATTGGATTTTGAATTAAAACACCAACTTAGGCCTAACTAAATTAGCATTTGGGAGTAAATAGGAGATGAAGCAACAACTTAAGAGCTAAGGGGGGAGGGTGGACGTTTTTGGTGAGGTGTAGGGGCAAGATTTTTCCCTCTTCTCCAAGTAAATACCAAGGGCTAAGATCAATTTGAATTGCTTGGAGGTTACTCATAATTTGGCTATAAATAGAGGCCTCCTCTTCACACAATTTCCACCAATTCACCAAGCCTCAACCGAAAAATAGAGAGCAAGGGAGAGAGTGAGGAGCTTCAAGAAGTAAGAAGCTAGTATTCTTCAAGAGGTAAGAGAGTTTTTAGTTTTATAGTTCAAGTTTTTAGTTTATAAAGTAAAAATGTTAGAAAATGTTATTTAGATCTTCAATCTTCCAAATATAGTTTTATTTTCATGTTTTTATGGTTTCCATTGCATTTATTTCGAAAATTTGATGAAGAAGAGGTTATAGCAAAATTTTTGGAAGATTAGGATCAAAATAGCGAAGCTCTGGCAAAATTTCATCGATTAGCAATTTCTGGAGCCAGTAGCAAAAACGTTGGTATTTTATGAAGAAGATGATGTTCTAAAATTATGAGAAAATTCATGGTGAAAGTAGACATATAGGGCTTTCCAACTATACCTAGAGTGTGTCATTTGAAGCTCTGTGCAAAGAGATAAAAATCCCAGAAGTTGAGCTACGTTTTCTGGGGCAAAATATGGGCAGAGGTTTGAAATAATGAAACTAGGAATCTTCCGCGAAATCTGGGTAAAAACCAGTATTTTTCCTTGAAAGTATACTTCTCAAGGATTCCGGGAAATTTTACGGATCCTCGGTTCGATTTTTCTAGAATTAGTTATGATTTTTCGAAGTTAGGCGAAATTCTGCCCAGAAATGCTGGATCAGCGTTTTTTTCCGAAAATTAGGGAATAAATTGGAAAATAAATCCACCAGGGGTAAAATGGTCTTATATAGCCAAAATATCTCTTTGAAATAATATTTGTGAGTTAATAGAGGCGATATTACCCTTATAGGATATCTGTGACCGCATTCCAACCGTCAAAACGTACCATAACTCGACAACGAAGGTACGTTCGCGTACTGTAACACTAACTCTGATATTTACAGTATGTGTATATGTGGTATGTGTGTTGTATGCATGTTGTGATGTGTTGTTTGAATACATGCTATTGTTAAAGGATAACTATACATATGCATGCACTGAGAGTGATATATCTGTTTTCACTAGGAGTGGTATATTTCGCTGGGAGCAGTACATTTGTATTCACTGGGAGTGACATAGTTGGTGACATATTTGGAAGTGAATCAATTGTTGTGTTTATATACCGAATATGTAAATATGAGGTTAACCGTTACCTGGGGTCTGTATGCATGGGACCTCAGCTCTTAACATAGTGTCAGGGTCAGGAGAACTAAGGACGGAGGACAAAAGGAAGTACAAGCAGGACGCATAGTAGACCCGGCTGAAGATTTCCATTGACATTCTGGCAGAAGCCTTCCTTTTGTTGTTGTACATCCCTTTTGAACCACGCGGTTACTACACCGCTATTGTATTCAGCCAGACTTATGACATTTTGAAATATAAGTATCAGTTACTCTTCCGCTCAAATGCACTACTCTGATGATTTTAAATGATTTTAAATGAAAAATAAATTATTTCGCTTTTGAAAATTGGGATGTTATAGGACGTTTTTTTTTTAAAAAAAACTTGGGCAACAAGAAATTATTTATAACCATGTGGGATAATTAGCCAAGAGTGTAGAAGAAGTTAGGAAAACTTATGAAGCAAGTTGGGAAACTTGAGAAGCAAGACAACTTGGGGAGCAAGTTATTGTTTAATTAAATGAAATTAGATGAGAATCTATGGAAAATAAATCATATCTTGAAAAATTGGAACTAAGTATGAAATATAAGTACATATTTGAAATCAGTGAATTATGAGCTTCAACTTGACTATTCCCAAAGGTATTTCCATAGACTTTGAGGATTCATACCTAAGTATTTCAGGAATTAAAAATCAGCATAAATCTAGTTATAGAATTAGGATTCCAAAAGTGAAATTAGATCTTGAATAAAAATTCCAACTTACACCTAACTAAATTAGCATTTGGGAGTAATTTGGAGAAAAAGCAAAGAAGCTTAAGGGAGAAGAGGGGGGAGGACAGATTGGGGAAGGTGTAGGGGTAGGATTTTTGCCTCTTCACCAAGTCAAATCTAAGGGCCAAGATCAATTGGAATTGCTTGGAGGCTACTCATTATTTCACTATAAATAGGGGGCTTTGGTCTTCAATCTCTTCACACCAAAACTCAACCAAATAGGTGAGTTCTTAGAGAACAAGAGTAGAGGGCCGAAAATTTAGAGAAGGTAGGAGTGAGTGGAAGAGCTTCAAGAAGCAAGAAGCAAGAATCTTCAAGAGGTAAGTTCTAGTCTTTAGTTTTGTAGTTCTTGAAGTTCAAGTTTAAGTTCATAGTAGTTTATGCTTTGATCTTAAATATTCAAGAATAGTTTTGATTTCATGTTTTTATGGTTAAAAGTAGCTTTATTTCAAAAATTAGATGGGAAATATGATATAGCAAAATTTTTGGAAGATTATGATCAAAATAGCGAAGCTCTGGCAAAATTTCATCGATTAGCGATTCCTGGAATCAGGGTTAAAAACGTCAGTATTTTATGAAGAAGATGATGTTCTAAAATCCTGATCAAATGCATGGTAAAAGTAGACATATAGGGCTTTATAAATATATAAAGAGTGTGTCAATTGAAGTTCTGTGCAAAAAGATATAAATTCCAGAAGTTAGGCTACATTTTCTGGGCGAAATTCTGGGCAGTGGTTTAAAAAGTGGAAACTGGGAATTATCCATGAGTTCTGAGTAAGTTCCAGTATTTTTCCTTGAAAATAGAGATCTCAAGGATTCCAGGAAATTTTACGGATCCTCATTTCGATTTTTTTGGAATTATTTATGATTTTTCAAAGTTAGGTGAAATTATGCTCAGAAATGCTGAATCATCGTTTTTCCAAAATTTTGTGGAAATTAAATGGAAAATAAAGGCACCAGGGGTAAAATGGTCAGTGATGGCCAAAATATCTTTTAGGTTATTGTTTGTGAATTAATAAATACCATATTATCCTTATAGGATATTTGTGACCGCATTCCGACCGTCGAAACATACCGTAACTTGACAACAAAGGTACGTTCGCGTACTGTAATACTAACTCTGATATTTACAATATGTGTATATGTGGTATGTGTATTGTATGCATGTTGTGATGTGTTGTTTGAATACATGCTGTTGTTAAAGGATAACTGTACATATGCATGCACTGGGAGTGATATATCTGTTTTCACTGGGAGTGGTATATTTCGCTGGGAGCGGTACATTTGCATTCACTGGGGGTGACATAGTTGGTGACATGTTTGGAAGTGAATCAATTGCTGTGTTTATATGCCATATATGTAAATATGAGATTAACCGTTACCTGGGGTCCGTATGCATGGGACCTCAGCTCTTAACATAGCATCAGGGTCAGGAGAACCAAGGACGGAGGAGAGGGGAAAGCAGCACGCTTAGAGACCCGGTTGAAGACTTCCTTTTGTTCCGGCAGAAGCCTTTGGCCCAAGTTTATTTCACTTTCGAACCACGCGGTTACTATACCGCTATTGTATCCAGCCAGACTCATGGCATTTTGAAATACAAGTATCAGTTACTCTTCCGCTCAAATACTCTACTATGATGATTTGAAATGATTTCTAAAAAGAAAATTTATTTCGCTTTTGAAAATTGGGATGTTACACTTCATGTATGGTAGATAATTTAATTAGTAATCAAGCCGCCAACTAGGATTAAGATAATCTCGTGTGTGAGAGAGAGTTCGTGTGCATCTATATATGTATGCGTGTGTATCTGTATGTATGTATAAAGCATGGTTCTTTTACCATGATATAAAGCAGGGTTAAAACATAGGCTTTTATTAGTTTATATTTCTAATGCTTATGTTGTTATATATATATATATATATATATATATATATATATATATATATATATATAAGTTTAATATTTGAACAGAAGCCGAATTATTATCTTCGTCACATGCATGTTTGGTAATGAAATTAGTTATCAAATTAAGTGCTAACAATAATTGAGTTTCAGGTACATTGTACATACAATAAAATTGGTATTCTATAGTTTACAAATGGGTATTCTATGGTTATGAAGAAGTAAGATTTCAAGTCCAAAAAAAGTTAAGATAATCTAATCTCTTATACATATATTGGGGGTATTCTATAATGTTTAATAATCTAAATATATTATATTAAAAAACTAAAAATTAAACATATTTTATCAACTACACAGTCTTCAATTGAGTTTATTATATTAACATTTTTTGTTAGCAACATTAATAGTGTTAGAAATATAGGACCAAGTATACTTTATAGAATTAATGAACTAAAAGTATACCTCATAAAATTTAAGGGACTAAAAGTATACTTTAGTTAAATATAATTATCAAAATGGTAAAACCCATCTCAAATGGAAAAAAAAAAAAGAAGTAAAATTATGTGGTTTGAACGAACTTGCCCTCGCAACTTTTAAACGGTTCGAACTTAAAAAGGGTATCTCAAAAATCTGATTATCCTAATATTACATTTTTTTTAAGCTTAACCTTTTTATAGGCTCGTATTTAAATAGAGCAGCCCGATAACCTCCTCGTTTTCCCAACTCTTACCATGGTGGCATTTAAAATACACAGTTAAGGAAAATATAAAAAAAATTATTAGATGCTCCCTAATCCATGTGTCATGTCATTTATATAGTTTATTGTGTACAAGTAGTTTAAATGAATGAATCAGAGGCAACAACCCTTTTTTAATACTACACCAACCTCTTTTTTTTCGCAAATGCTTCCATTGACCAAATTTTTGTTAGCAAATGTAACTACCCTTTTTTAAAATCCAAGCTTTTAAATGTTTTTATCGTGGACATTTGACATTAATCTATCATTATTTTTAAGTAAAACATTATGAACCCCCTTCTATTTTACCTTTTTCATTTTCTTATTATCATCAGGCGGTATGGTATTCGGTTCGGGATTCATGGCTTCCCCTTCTAACATAAGTATCTCAACTAGGACTAGGACTCGAGATCCAAAGGGATCTAAAAAGGCCTTATGCTGCTATAATTACCTCAACTTTAAATTCGAATGCTTGAAATTTTTTTATCTACTCACCCTTAACATCAACAACAACAGCAAATTGAACTTTAGAATCAATCCCGACATATGCGAAGCATTGTATTTTTAAAACAAAAAAAAAATCCACAAACCAAGGTTCTGACACTAAGGAGGGAGAAGCGACGATCGACGGTGGGAGAGATGAGGGGGGACCGATGGCCAACCAATGATAGTGGGAAGGAGGAGGGCGGAGCGACGGACAAAATGACGACAGAAGGAGGAGCTATCATGGACGATGATTGTGAAGGAGTGGAACACGATGGAGGCCGAGTGCTTTTGGATGGACAAATCACAACGGACGATGAGCTACGACGGATAAGGACCCACAAAGGAGGATGAGGAGCACCGACAGATGAACAAGGAGAGATGGATGCCGACGAACAAAGATGGAGGGAACACGATGGAGGCCCTAGAACTTTCTGATGGAGGAAGGAGTTGTCGAAACTAAAGTTTTTAAGGTTGCTTTAGGCGTCTCTTTTTAAAAATCCGGTCTAAATGTGGCGGTGTAAAAGCACCTTTTTAATTATATAGTAGTGCCAAAAGAAACATTTGGCCTCCCTATTTAAAAAAGGGACCCTCAAAGCTTTGGTGCCAAAGGCTAAGGCGCTAAGGCCATTTGGCGTGCCTTTTAAGAAAGGGACTACCAAAGCTTTAGGCATCTCTCTTGAAAAAAAAGGAGCAAAAGGCTCCAAAATTCTAGCGGAAAATTGTAAAAATGTCATCGCCTAGTTTTTTATGTCTCTTTTTCTAAAAACGGACGCTAAAGACTGACGCTAAATCCTTCCTTTGTAGTAGTGAACAACTAGATAGTAGATCTTCTACTTCGAGCAAGAAGGAATGTATGTTCTTCATTCTTCTTCTTCTTCAACAACTAGATAGTAGATCTGCTGCTATGGGTGAGAAAGAATAGATGCTCTCCATCCTTCAAATTATCACCAAGTTCTTTCCTTCAAAAGCGTTGAAACCATTGTTTTCTTAAAAAAATATAAAAATAAAAAACCAAAAATCAATTACAAACCCAAAATCACGGTTATCTCATATACCAGGTCACTACATCTTACCAACTTTTCATAATTGATTTTGGCATGTATATAAATTTTTGAACTGAAATGATGTCTTATAAGCTTGCACAATTCACCACACGTGGCGAAACCTCAGTGTCTACTAGAATTTCCATTCTGCCCTGGTTTCATCCAAAAGTATACCTCACGGCTAAGTCATCAAATGATGATTAAGGGAAGAAATAGTTAATTTCTTGCTAATGATGTGGGATTTTACAAGTATAGCATGAATGGTGAGCATAGAGGATGAAAGGCAAGATGAAGAGCATGATTTACGTTCCAATTTTTATGGTAAAGATTGGCTCTTACCTACCCTTTCTAGACTTCTTATTATTTATAGTTTTATTAGGCAATAACTTTGATACATTTATTTATTGACTACTGTTCCAAAACAAACTCAAGGCCCCAAGATATAACATTTTCATGACTAGTAAATCTTATTGTAGCTCTCGAACTTCTTACCCCACTCACTACACCATCAAACCTCAGCAAATTCAATAGTTTGCTTTCCATCATGAGCTTTCCTAAAGAAATGCTTCACATAATCTGAGTACAACACATTCTTATACAATAATTTCTCCCCACTTGCCACCACTTCAGGCAGAGGTCCTATCACACTTGAGGGTTTGGGGTTCACAAAAATTGGCACTGAAACCCTAATCTTACTTCCATTTGCTGTCACTCGGTGCTCGACACTCTTGTACCTTCCATTGCTCATGATCTGCAAGGCATCACCAATGTTGATCACCAGGGAGCCGGACACCGGCGGCACATGAATCCAGTGCTTGCCCCCGCCGTGATTGTCTCGAAGGTAGAGGCCGCCAGTTTCATCTTGAAGGAGGACAGTTAGGGTTGAGACATCAGAGTGACGACCTATTGCAACTGTTAGATCTGGGTCTGGACAAATGGGATAGTAGTTTAGGTTGACCCTTTTTGAGCCCATGAAAAGTGGTTCCTTTGTTTCGTCAATTTCTTTCACATTTAGCCTTTTCATTAGTACTTTCAAGAGCCTTTTGATCACTGTCTCGGTCTCCTTCATGTATTCTAGGGTTTCATCCCTGCAAGAAAAAGAAAGTATAATTATATATATTCGTGTATATAAATGATATTTACGAAAGAAAAATTGTAATTGTGGAGTTCAAACATAAATATATAAATATCTACTCGATCACCAATCCTACATGTACATTTATAGATTCCAATCATGTATCGTATAAAAACTCAACCCAAGTCCCCATGACCGGCCCTAATCAAAAGTTTTTGGATGGGTCAATCATAGCAATCCATCAAGTTTGTACTTCAGTAACTATTTTATTGGATTGCGTATGGCTAATATATGAATGTTTCATTTGCTTGTGGATGTTTTAATTTATTTAAATATTACTCTTTTCAGTGTTATATAAGTATATTTTCTTATTTTAATTACATTACCTTATTTCAATCTTGATTGGGTTTATCATTATTCAATCATAGTTGGTTCTCATTATCTTGATCATGACTCTTATATATTAGCCAAACTCTCGTACAAGCTACAACAATTTGACTTGTGGGCAAATACTAATTAACTAGGTAAGCAACTTAATTTTGTCGATATTATGTTAGCAAAGTTGATGTTAACTTTATATATATTGAATATGTATAATAATGTTAAACTGATATGTGTTTGGTGGGTGGAGTGATGATCATCCAAACTCATCAAATCTGAACCCTCTATCGATCTAAAATTTCAGACCGATTATTGTTTTTGCATTTTTTCTCTTGGTGTTAAAAGATTATTTTTTTATTTTAGGTTTTACACTATTAAAATAATTATTTAAATAAAATAAAAATAAATATGTACTGTCTAGATCAGATCTAGAAAGTCTAAATTAGATCTAAATAGTCTAAATGAGATTTAGGCTGTCCAGATCAGATCTAGAAAGTAATATTTTATCAAACTGACCTGCATGCAGGAGGCCAAGTTATTGCAGCGTCATCCTCAGAAACAAAGAAGAGACTAAGATAATCTTTCCACTCAAGAGCCTTCTCTTTGTCAGGGCTAAAGCTCGAACCATACCTAACATTATTCGTTCCTGAATTCTCTTTCGAGTACTTCACCTTTTCACTTGCAGGCAATTCAAAGAACCTGTAAGTTGCAGCCTTAGCGTTCTGCAGAACTTGCAGAGGCACGCCATGGTTGATGACTTGAAAGAAACCCCATTTCTCAGCAGCATCACAGATCTTTTCTGCAACTTCTGGGTCTTCCCAATTGGCCATGTCGATTATGGGAATGGATTGTTGATCAAGAATAAGATTATCGAAGCTTCTTGGTCTTTCCTCTAATGACTGCACGTACTGCTTTGGGAGGGTCTTAAGTCCCATGTCGGAAAGTCCCTTCACGCCATTGCCATGAAGAAGAACAAATTCAGTGAGATCAGAGGGTTCTGTGGTTGTTGTTGGGAATTGGGTAGCTGCCATTGTTGGTGCCATTTTGCTTGAAAGGAAGGGTTTTGAGCTTTTGCTTTAAGAGGTAAAAATGGAAGAAGAAGAAGAAGAAGATTACTTCTGAGTTTGATTTGAAGTGTTTTTGGGTTTGGAAATACGGTATCTATTTATAGACTGAAATTCGGAGCTTGGGTTTTGTCCATTAGCGACAGATTATTATGATCTATTTTCGATCTCTTTAATAAATAAGAATATGATATTTTAATTATAAATTTAAAATGTCTATGTGTGCGTATAATATTATGAATCAAACCTGAACTCTTGTAGCACCATATTTTTTACTGACAAAAAAAAAGTCAAAGAAAGAACGCACCAGCTTTTTGACCAAATGCGTAGCATCAGATTTGAAATATACTTTGGTGACCCATGTAATACCTGGATAATTATTTATCTGGAATTATATTGACAAATAATACCTATTGGAAATAGGTAAATTTGTGGTCTCAAAATTAGTGTAAAAATTACCTTATTTCCCAAGGTAATTTCTCATAGAACTAATTAAGAGCTAAAATCCCTAAGTGAAGTTATGGTCATAAAACACCCCAAGAATATGATGATAAATCCTTAGAGACTGTAATACCCTAATTTTTATAATACATTTAAATATATATTTAGACAAATAATACTTATTGAAAATAGGTGAATATGAGGTCTCAAACACCTTGTATTGAATTTATTAGGACAATGTCTCCTAAGAATAAATAATTTACAAATAGGTCCCTAAAATATTTATGGGTTATAAAATACCCTGAAAATATTATAAAGAGACAAATAAATATTTATTTGAAATAGGGAAGAATATTGTCCCTAATTTAGGTAATTTATTAAATTATTACCTTGAAAAAATTAAAGGAGAAAAATCAAAAAGTATTAGGGGACCATATTGGACCCCATGATTTTTAATATTTTGCATAATGCATAAATTATCAATTTCAGTAAAATAGTTGTGAGAAAATAATTAATCTTAATTAAGAAAATTGTCAACAATTAGTAAGTGATTAAATAAGTAATTAATTGTTGATTGTTTAAACATGAATAAAAGGGAATATCCAAAGTTAATTATATGAAACCCCTAATTTGATATTAATGACCAATGGGGGGTCAAGGTTGGCATAAAGAGTGTTGCTAATTAATTTAGCATAATTAAGAGGTATATTAAGTAAATTACAAATATCCTTAATAGAATAAGCTTGCACTAATTGAGATTAGTTGCACAATTCTTCAAGATGATTAGAAACAAACTAAAAGAGGGCTAATTATATTTAAAAATAATTAAGCTAAAGAGAATGAAATAATATCTTAAGTAATTAAGTCTAAATCTTCATATAATTGAGTTAGCTAATGACAAAATATAATTAAGGAGCATGTAAACACTTGATTAACATGATAATTAAGAATTGCTAATTAGTGTTGAAAAGTCAACAATGACACCTAAGCCTTGATTATGTCATCAAGATGACATCACAAGAGCACATGTGTATGTTGTGAGTGTGTGTGTGCCTAAGTGTTGTGCATGTGTGTGTGTGTGTAGTGGAGGAAAGAGAAAAGATGAATCTAGAAAAGGGGGGAGGTGGCCTTTTTTTGTAAGAGGTGTAAGGTCAAGATTTAAGCTTCCTAGTTAAGTTAAATCCAATGGTTAGAATGGAATTAAAGTTGCTAGATAGTTAACTCATGGTTGGCTATAAATAGGAGGCTTCATGCTTCATTTTTCTTCACACCAAATCACACTTTAAGAAAGGTGATTTCTAAGTAGGAGAGGGAGGAGGAATCTTGAAGCAAGAAGGAGAGTCTTCAAGAGGTAAGTTCTAGCATTTAAATTTCTAGTCTTTAGTTTTTATAAGTTCTTAGTATAAATGTTAGTTTAATCTAGAAAATTAGAGAATAAATTCCTATACTTGTTTTTAGGTCTCACTGCATTGAAAAATGCCTGAAGAGGTAAAAACATGATAGGAAATTATGTTTGGAAGTCCTTAGATTAAATTTGTAAGAGTTGCAGAATTTTCGGTTCTTAAGTCCTTGTCAGGCAGTGAAGAAGATGCTATGATTTTATAAAGCAAATGAAGTTATAAAATCATGAAATTTTCCAGAAATAAATTAGACATGTAGGGCTTTCCAAATATATAAAATATGCAACATTTTGATCTCTGGTCAAGGAGATATGAATTTTTGAAGTTAAACCATTTTTGCTGGAATAAAATCTGGGCAACGTTGAGAAAATTTAAAACTGCGAATGATTCATGGTGTTCTAGGTTCTGGGAATATTTTTCCTTGAAAATAGACATGCCAAGGGTCATGAGGAATTTTACAGTACCTCAAAATGAGTTTTGTAGAATTAATTATGATTTTCCAAAGTTACCGAAAAATCTGCTCAGAAAATACTGCACTGCGTTTTTGAATAAATGTAAGGGCAGAATTGTAAATAACAAATCCACCAAGGGTAGAGAAGTAAATAGAGGTGGAAATATCTCTTAGGATATTATTCTAAGTGATATGGTGATATATTAGGATATCCGGGAGGTCCAGGGCCGGATCCAAAGGTCGGACGTTTGACAGTACCCGGTGAAAGGTACAGACGCGTACTGTAACTTTAACTCTTATGCTGCTTGTATGCTCTATATGTGATGTGATGATTCATATAGTCGTGGACAAGACTGGGTCTTGGGTCATGCACCGTGATTAAGACTCTGTCTTAAGTCACTGTTTATACATTCAGCTATTATGTGAAAACGGGTTATAGTCTTGGTAATGCCGTATGGATGTTTTCCTAGCGCTGAGGGCACGCTCCGGGGCATGGCACTGGTTTATGTGCAAACTATGTGGACCTTACATGGGTTGTGTGCTATGTAGAGGTATTGTTGTGATATGAACTATGACATGTGCTGTGTGCTATGTATAGTTATATGCTGAATTGTAAATGAATATCTATCATGCATACTGTTATACTTGAGCATAAGGTTAACTGTTACCTGAGGTCCAATGGGCATTGGACCTCAGTCTTAATGACTAGTACAGGGAAGAAACCAGGATAGAGAAGATGCCGGTGGATAGAGCCGTGAAGAGGCAGCGGTCGAAGACAAAGGTCGGTAGAAGTTATTAGGATTTAGTTTCTGGCAAGAAGCTAATAAAGTTATTTCAAACCATTTGGTGCTTAAACTAAGGAAGGGTTCATCGGTGGGTTGTCACAAGTCGTCATAGAGTTGGTGAGACTCCCATTAGATTGAACACCGACCTGGCCAAATTGTTTGATTAACTGATATTAGGTTCCAAGCCATAGGCCTAGTTTAAGACTTTCTTTATCAGAGAATTGTATTTAATCTTTGTAAGATGTATCACATGAATATTCCTTCGTTATATTTAATATATCAGCTTATGTCGGGACATCATCATATGTCTGGGCATTCTATATCAGATACTCACTGTCCGAATCTTAGCGCACGCTATCCATTTCCGCAGTACTCTAAGCTGTAGCATCTCAAACTCTATTGATTTTCCCAAAACTAAGTGTCGACCGACACGATTTTTGAACCTGGAATTTGGGATGTTACAGAGACAATTAAGTATTTATTAAAAATTAGAAAGTATGTTGTCTCTAATTTAAGTAATTTATGAGATTATTTTCCTTGGGAAATAATGAGGCAAAATTAAATATCATTTTGGGGAACATAAGTTGCCCCATAATTTTTAATATTTTGCATAATACATAAATTATCACTGTCAGTGCAAAAGTTGTGAGATAATAATTTATCTTAATTAAGGAAATTGTCAAAAATTAGTAAGTGATTAATTAGGTAATTAATGGCTAATTGTTTAAGCTTGAATAAGAGAATATTCAAGGTAAAGTGTATAGAAACCCTTTAACTAAATGGTTGTGGCTAAAATTAGCAAAAATATACTTGCTAATTAATTAGTAAAGATTAAGAAATATTGGTGAGATTAAGTACGTAAAAACCCTAAATCCTAAAAGATTACAAATCATAGGATTAAGGCCTGAATTAAGCTTCCTAATTGAATTAGACAAATTAAACAATGATCAATGGTTAGGATATAATCTAATAAAGTAAGATCAAGGGCTACAAGAATTTCTAACAATTTTTAAATGCCTAAATCCTTGTAATTAGGTATGGACCAATGAGATATTTTTTTGGAATTTTAGAAGATTATTAAAATATAATATGAAATTAAAAGAAAAAGAAAAAAAGGGAAAAACCGAAAAAATAGGGGGGGGGAGGTAGGTGGAATTGTGTGATGATTAAAGATGATGATATTTTATTATAATAATAATATAAGTTGACATATTTTGTAAAGAAGTAGATAGGATAAAGGAGAACCGATAGAAAATAAATCCTATCTCAAAATAGGTGAACTAAGTATCTAACATAAGGACTTATTATAAACAAGTATATTTTTATCTCGGAGTGAGCTATCTCTGAAGTCATCTCCGTAACCAGCGGAATGATCATGAGATAAGACCAAAAAGATATTTTGTGGAATTAGAGTAGATAGTGGAAATAAGAACCTATGGAAAATAAGTCATAACTTGAAATCTGGGGATGAGTTTGTAAGTACCAGAACATATTACGAATCAGTGAATTTTTATCCAGAAGTTGACGTTTTCCGACGTTATTTCCGTAATCGACAGCGTTTGTCCGAAAATGTTCAGCAGGCAACGGAATGTCCTAAATATGATCAAAAATTTAGTTGACCCAAACATTTCTAAAGAGGAAGAATAGACCTTCAAGGCTATGTTGTCGGATTTCTGAGATTCTTCAAGATTATGCGATTAGAACACCGAACAGGGACTTTATCGGTAGAAAACCTCTTGAGCAAGTTGGTGACATCACCTTGGTGACATAGGATGAGGTTAGCATAGTAAGGTATATGGCCAAGATCTTGCCACCTCAAAGAAGTGCGATCCGACGATCAGAATCTGATCAGGGAAAGTTCAAAGGAATTATCGAAATGCCATCGCCTTTTTCTATAAATAGCTTGAACTTCTTCACAATTCTCACACCATTCCCTTTTTGTGGAAACCAAAATTTAGAGCAGAGGAAGGAGGAGGAGTCCGGGGAAATTTGTAGCGAAGTTCTGGGTAAGTTCTTTGATCCCTATTCTTAAGTTCTAGTCTTATGTTCAGTAGTTCTTAAAATTCTAAGGTAGAAGTTGTTTTGATATTTAAACTTCCAAGTTAGTTTAGATATCATGTTTGAAGGTTAAATATGATATATTTCGAAAAATATGTTGGAGTTAGAGATATGACAAAATTTTGGAAGATCAGAGTTAAGGTAACGAAGTGCTGGTGAAATTCCGTCGATTAAGAAGGTTAAGGGAAAAATGGTAATTTATACCTACAATGCCTGTTATAATGTGGGACATTGATTAAAGTGATATTATCCTTTTAGGATATCTGAGATCACGTACCGCGGTCACCGCTGTTACTGCTGTTGTGCCGCCGTCGTACCGTTTTTCGTCTAAAGTATTGTATATTGTCAACGAAGGTACGTTCATGTACTGTAACACTAACTCCGATGTTTACTATATGCGTATATGTGCTATGTGTATGGTATGCTTATATATATGGTAATTGATAGCTTTGATGTGTGTTATGTATTGTTGATATGTTCACGTTGCTAAGTGCCACACATCTGCCAGGGAGCTTATGTGCTATTGGGATACATAGTGGCTAAGTGCCACATATCTGCTAAGTGCTACACATTCGCCAGGGAGGCTACGTGATAATAGGGTTATGCTCGTTGTATATTTGTTTGTTCATATATTGCATATGTGAACATGAGGTTAACCGTTACCTGAGATTCGATGCATGGACCTCAGCTCTTAACATAGCTTTAGGATCGGGAGGTCCAAGGACCAAGGAGAAAGGCAAGCAGCACTTATAGGAACTCAGCTGAAGATCATCTTTTGTTGCCACGGCATGGGTATTACCAGGGGAACACCTCTGTGGTTGTTTACTTTAAAAACTCTTGGTCTTTCTACCGTTTCTGTAATTAGCCAGACTTACAGCATTTTGAATATATGTATCAATTACTCTCTTACTCCGATGCTCTACTCTGATGAAAAAAAAATTATACTGCTTTTGAAAAATTGGGGTGTTACATTTTGGTATCAGAACATTTGTCCTGACATAGATCTAACTAAGTTATTACAAACCTTTTGGTGCCGAAGGCTGGGCTAGTCTATGTGGGTAAGCCAATCAGTCGCCGTGAACTCGATGAGGCCCCCATGATAGACACCTACCTGGCCAATTGGTTTAAGTAACGGAGTTAGACTCTACGTTTTTTTAAGAGCATGTTTTGAAAATGAGTACTGATATAGCCTAGGTCGGTGTACCACCTTACATCGATATACCAATCTAAACCGGTATACCATCTTGAACCAGTGTACCACCCTCTGTTGGTGCATCACTCTAACTCAGAGTCGTCGTATCCACCATCTATACTGGTATTGATATTAGTCTCTGATAATCCTGATAACCCCGCTATCAGTCTCTGATAACTCTAATAATCTCCAGTTTGTACTGGACGATAATTATATCTTAGCACAGAGTCTATGTGTGGAGCTGTGTCACACTGGACGAAATTATGAGATCGATAAAGATAAATACATGCAGTATTTAACCCATGTTGAGAAATTCTATCCGAGGAACTTCTGTTATGTATTTTCGTACCCGTTTTTGAGTGTAAAGATCCAACGAGATTCTGATGAAGGAAATATGGCGGGTGTCCACTCGTTTGTAGTGTAAAAACTAAGTGTGATAGAGTCTATGTGTAGTATAAGTACTAATTGTTGTCTTCCTTGTATATCTAAATGTTTTCCTTAATAAAGGAAAAAGAGCGAGACATGGCAAATTTAAGAGGAGCCGGAGTCCCTAGAGGCCAAGGGCGAGGGTGAGGCCGAGGTAGAGGAAGGGGTAGATGACCCCAACATGAATCGAACCCATAACCTAACCATAGTGCAAGAAGAGGAGGTAGTGGTGGAAACAGCGACAATGGTGGAGGTGACGTCGGTGGGGGTGATGGAGACGATGATGGAGGAGGAGTTAGTTGTGGAAGTAGAAGCAATATAATGGTGGAGATGATGATGGCAAGGGTGGCAACATTGTGGTGGAGAAGGAAGAGGTGGTGGTGGTGGCAATTGTGGCAAAGTGTGATAGGTGAAACTAGACAACCGAAACAGAGACAAATGAAATAAAAGATAAATTAGACTTTTACAATTATGTAATTAATAAGATGTGTTAGTGCCAATTTTTTGGTAATTCAATGTAGCAGCTATAATTGTCACTTCTTTATATAATATGTTGGCTTTGACTTCTGTTCCAAATATTTTTTTACAATAATACTGTATGTTAATTATGCAAGGTTTGTAAATAAAATTGTATAAAATTTAAAAAATGTACATGGCGGTTCAGTTGGTAGTTTAAAATTGTTGTATGCACGTTGCATACTTTCTCTCATTTCCCCCCTAAATTTGTGCCAAACAAACACCAATGGTTCTTGCGGGGGTTCATACAGGGGTTTGAACCGCCGTTGTTTACAATGTAATATGTGGGGGTTCACACAGGGGTTATGAACTGTTGTTGTATATCTTGTAATCAGCGGGGGTTTGTACGGGGGTTACAAACCGCCGCTGTTTGCTTGTAATCTACGGGGGGTTACAACCGCTATACAAACCGCCGTAGGTTGAACTTACGGCGGTTATTCAGGCGATCTTGAAAAACTGTCATAGTATGAGCTTACGGCGGAGTTAACCGCAACGGAATTTAAACCGCTGCGTGTTGCAATTAACGGGGGTTCAAACCGCCGCCGGTTGACCACTTTTGTAACATCCCATTTTCATAAACGTTTCCATAGTATTACCATTCAGAACTGAGAGTTAAAAATAGTTTCAAAATAAAGAGAGTAACTGAAATAACATTGCATGTGGTGTATCCTACTGAATGTTTAATAGTACATTCATCCATGTGTTTAATACACCTAAATATATAGCCAAAATAATACTGCCTCCGCCGGATCCTCACGCCGGCTTCTTACCCTTGTCCTCGATTCTGACTCCCCGGGATCCTGAAGCTATGGCAGGAGATGAGGTTCAATACCCATTGAACCTCAGGTAACAGTTAACCTCATGCTTATGTAAACAGTATATGACAGTTATCACATATATACAATATAATCACAGTTTTCAAACATATATCCACATGTAAGGCAATAACATAACACAACCATTGCAATATGTATGTTACCCCAGTCTGCACTATTCATCAGTGCCATGATGGCCTATCGTGTCTTCAGCGCTAGGAAAACTCAACAGTGTTATCAAGACCATAACCCGTATTCAACTCAATAATTAAAGAGAAATTTCAAAACATGTGAGTACAACTATCATATATAAGCAAACCATAAGCATAAGAGTTAAGGTTACAATACGCGTTCGTACCTGAGTTTCGGTACGTTCTGTTGATCAGAAAAACGATCTCTGATATCCTATAAGGGTAATATCGTCTCAATAAATTTTCAAACAATATTTCATGAGACACCTTGGCTAGAATTGACTATTTTACCCTTGAAGGATTTATTTTCAATTATTTCCTCATAATTTTCAGAAAAAACGCTGGTGCAGAATTTCTGGGCAGAATTTCGTCTAACTTTGGAAAATCATAACTAATTCCAGAAAAATTGAAATAAGGATCCGTAAAATTTCCTGGAATCCTTGAGATCTCTACTTCCAAGGAAGAATACTGGAACTTACCCAGAACTCATGGATAATTCCCAGTTTCCAGATTTCAACCTACTGCCCAGATTTTCGCCCAGAAAATATAGCTCAACTTCTAAGATTTTTATCTTTTTGCACAGAGCTTCAAATGACACAAACTTTATATATTTAGAAACCCCTAGATGTCTAATTTAACCATGAATTTTCTCAGAATTTTAGAACATCATCTTCTTCATAAAATACTAACGTTTTTACTACTGACTCCAGAAAACACTAATTGAGGAAATTTCGCCAAAGCTTCCCTATTTTGATCAAAATCTTCCAAAAATTTTGCTATAACTTCTTCTTCATGAAATTTTCGAAATAAAGACAGTGGAATGCATAAAAACATGAGATTAAAATTGGAATTGGAAGTTTGATGATCAAAACAACATTTCTAGCATTTCTACTTCATAAACTAAGAACTTAAACTTAAAAGCTAAAAACTCTCTTACCTCTTGAAGAACACTTGCTTCCTATTTCTTGCAACTCCTCACTCTCTCCCTTTCTCTCTATATTTCGGTCTAGGCTTGAGGAATTGGTGAGGAAAATGTGAAGGGAAGGGCTTCTATTGATAGTGGAAGAGGATGGCATTTTTGTAGTTTTGCCCTTAGCTTCTTAACCATTGGATTTTACTCGGTGAAGAGGAAATGATCTTACCCCTCCACCTCATGCAAGCCGTCCTCCCCCTCCCTCCTTCTAGAAATCCTTTTGCTTTGTCCCCAAGAAAATCTATTTATCCCCTAATTACTCCCAAATGCTAATTTAGTTAGGTGTAAGTTGGTGTTTAAATTCAGAATCCAATTTCACTTCTAAAATCCTAATTTTATGATTAGTTTTATGGTGATTTTTAATTCCTGAAACACTTAGGTATGAATCTTAAAAGTAACCGAAAATAACTTTGGGAATAGCCAAGTTGAAGCTCATAATTCACTGATCTCAAATATGTACCTATCTTTACTACCTAGTTTCAAGATTTCAAGTTATGATTTAATTCTTATGGTTTTTCATCTAATTTCATCTAATTAAATATTAACTTATTCCCCAAGTTTTTCCTAATCTTCTTCTACACACTTTTTGACTTATTATTTCTTCCCTTTTTCTTATGGAATCCGTCCCCCTCCCCCTTAATTTTAATTATTCCATTATGTTTTAATGTTCTCACACCTTTAAGAAAGAAATTCTCTCATTGGTCCACTTAGATTTAGGATTTAAGGCTAATATAATTTAATTCTTCCATCTATTAACACAATTTATTCACCATTAATTAAGAATAAATTAGTTATGATTTGTTAAATCCTAATTTTAATCTCTAACATAGTGTTTTATATGGTATCAAGCTAATTTAATTTTTAGGCTCTTGAACTCTATGGAAAAATTGCCTATAAATGTAAATAAATACAACATCAAATTTTGAGACCCCATACTTACCTATTTTAAATAGATATTATTTATGGAAATATAATATTTAAGATAAGTATTTTTTTCCGGGTATTACAACTTTAACCGTCGTTAAATGCAGTTTGTCTTATAGTGTAAGAAGATGGTAATGAGTATCTATAGATGGGAGATATGAATGAAGAGTATCAATTTTTTTTGGTAATCATCATTATCATGGTAAGCCCTATTATCATACTAAAGAGCAATCAAATATTCTTCTCTTGGTAATACAATCATGATTATTGTTGTAGACATGCAACGTGGTTGTATCAAACAGATTCATGGGGTGTCACATGCACATTTGCAAAAGCTTCATATAATTAAATTTGCACCTTAACCCTAAATATAAATTAAAATTAAAATTCATTAACTTTAAAATTTTAATTTGAATAAATATTAATTAAACCATAAATTATTGAATTGTTTTTATATGTTATCAACGTTATATACTTTCTCTGATCCTTATTATAAGGCACTAACTATTTTTTCTCGCAAACAAGAGAATGGAAGTTAACTCATTAATTAGGTCCAAAATTAATAAATGTTTCCAACTTCACCCCTATTTTAATGATGTAGATTTAATTGAGTTAGTTAAAAATGAGGGCATAATGGGAAAATAATAATAAATGAGTTAGTTAAAGTAAGTTGATGTCTTATAAGAAGGACACAAAAATGTTGGTAGTTGGTGCCTTATAATAAAGACCAAAGGAAGTGTGTGTGTGTGTGTATATATATATATATATATATGCTTAATTAATAAAAGTTCATTTTATATTTTTAAGCTAATAATAAATTTAAAGAAAATGTGAAAATTACAGAAGCATCTTTTATATGAAATATAATAAACATTTCATGAATCGCATGGATGCCGTCCGAGATTAATTAAATCTAAAACATGAACTTTTGGTTTAATAGTTTTTAGAGAGGCCAAATTATTATCTTCACACCAACTCACATGGTAACCTTCATGTATGTTCGCTAATTTAATTAGTTATCAAGCCGACAACAAGGATTAAGATAATCTCATATATATGTGTGTGTATATGTACATGTATCTGTACACTTTGGGTATATGTAATTTCCACTTTGGGTCATTTGATGTAATATTCCCCTAATTACATAACTGTACACTCACGGGAATGCATTCCCGTGAGTTGTATTATTTTGTGTGTGGGTCTCACCAAATAGTAAACTACTATGCATGGTACTATGCGTGGGTCCCATGTCATCTTGTAATATTTGGAGACCGGGAGTCAATGGACATCCACATAATCAGTATATTCATAACACTCCCCCTTGGATGTCCATTTATGAATGTGCCTCATTAAAAACTTTAACTAGGAAAAACCCAGTGGGATAAAAACCTAGCCAAAGAAAAGAGTACATCACTCATTGATACACTATCCAGTGCTGCCTCATTAAAAACCTTTCTAGGAAAAACCCAGTGGGACAAAACCTAGAAAAGGGAAAAAGAGTACAACGTGTATCAACTCCCCCTGTTGACAACATCAGTATTACTCCCTCTGATAACATCAGTTGAGATCTTTAAGTCTTCGAAGACCAATACCATAGACAAGCTTCTCAAAGATTGCTTCTGGAAGTGACTTGGTAAATAAATCTGCCAAATTTTCTCTTGAACTGATTTGCTGGATATCTATTTCACCATTCTGTTGAAGATCACGAGTAAAGAAAAATTTTGGTGAAATATGCTTCGTTCTATCGCCCTTGATGTATCCTTCTTTAAGTTGGGCAATACATGCAGTATTATCCTCATATAGAACTGTTGGAACCATTTTACCAGAAGATAAATGACAAGTAGTTCGTATATGATGAATTACTGACCTCAACCACACACATTCTCGACTTGTTTCATGCATTGCTAGGATTTCTGCATTATTAGATGAAGTGGCTGATATAGTTTGTTTCATAGATCGCCATGAAATTGCTGTACCTCCACATGTAAATACATAACCTGTTTGTGATTTTCCATCATGTGGATCAGACATAAATCCAGCATCTGAATAACCAATCAGTTCATGTTTAGATACATTTGAATAATATAACCCCATATCCATAGTACCTCTGAGGTAACGAAAAATACGCTTTACACCATTCCAATGCCTTTGTGTTGGTGCAGAACTATATCTTGCTAATAAATTAACAGCAAATGTTATATCAGGTCTTGTGTGATTAGCAAGATACATTAGTGCCCCAATAGCATTAAGATATGGCACTTCTGGACCAAGTAATTGTTCTACACCTTTTTTGTTAATTACTTGGGGTTGGAATGGATCTTTTTCTTTTATCAAAGATCTTACAACCATTGGAGTACAGAATGGATGTGACTTATCCATATAAAATCGTTTCAAGACCTTCTTTGTATAAGTTTCTTGATGTACAAAGATCCCGTCCTTCAGGTACTCAATTTGTAATCCAAGACAAAATTTTGTCCTACCTAAATCTTTCATTTCAAATTCTTTCTTCAAACAATGAATGGCTTTTGTAATCTCTTCAGGAGTTCCAATAATGTTGATATCATCAACATAAACAACAATTATAGCAAATTCATTTCTCGATCTTTTTATAAAACTGCATGGGCATATCGGGTCATTTTTATACCCTTCTTTCAACAAATATTCTTTAAGGCAATTATACCACATGCGCCCTGATTGTTTCAAGCCATACAGGGACTTATTTAATTTGATCGAGTATTGTTCTCGTGAATTTGAATTAAATGCTTCAGGCATCTTGAGTCCTTCAGGAACTTTCATATAGATATCACTATCAAGTGAACCATATAAATAGGCAGTCACAACATCCATTAGATGCAAATCAAGCCTTTCATTTGCTGCTAGGCTAATTAAATAACGAAAAGTAGTTGCATCCACTACTGGTGAATATGTTTCTTCAAAATCTATGCCAGGTCTTTGTGTAAAGCCTTGGGCTACAAGGCGTGCTTTATACCTTGTAATTTCACCCTTTTCATTTCTTTTCCGTACAAAAACCCATTTATATCCAACTGGCTTTACATCTTTAGGTGTATGGACTATAGGTCCAAATACTTTTCGTTTTGCCAATGATTTTAATTCTGCATTAATGGCATCTTTCCATAGGAGCCAATCTTTTCGTTGTTGGCACTCTCTCATGGATTTTGGCTCATGATCCTCTTCTTCATTCATCACATCATATGCCATATGATTAGCAAAAATGTCATCAATGTTGACTTCATTACGGTTCCATTTGATATTATTTGTGACATAATTTATTGAGATCTCATTATTTTCATACATTTCAGATACCTGGATCTCTTCTGGGGCCTCAATATTCTCCTCTGGAGATAATTTCTCTTTATGAAGTGGCTCATCCAGAGCTACGCTTTTTTCTTGATTATCCTCGACTTGGCCATCTATAATTTTAGCTTCTTTTCTTTTTCGAGGATTTTTATCTTTGGAACCGATAGGCCTACCACGCTTAAGGCGTGCTTTTGATTCATTTGTAATCGGTTGTCCTACAGGGACATCAATTCGAATAGGAGCATTAGCAGCTGGAATATGTGACTTTGTCACTTTCTTTGGGTCAGTGAATGCTTCTGGCATTCGATTAGCTGAATTCTGTAAATGAATTATCTTTTGAACTTCTAGTTCACATTGTTTTGTACGAGGATCAAAATGAGCCAATGATAATTCATTCCAGCTAATCTCTTTATTCAACTGCTTATTTTCTCCCCCTAATGTTGGGTAAACTGATTCATTAAAATGACAATCTTCAAATCGTGCAGTAAATAAATCTCCTGTAGATGGTTCTAAATATTTTATAATTGAAGGAGATTTATACCCAACATAAATTCCCATTCTTCTTTGAGGACCCATTTTAGTACGTTGTGGAGGTGCTATAGGCACATATACTGCACATCCAAAGGTCCGTATATGAGAAATATTAGGTTCTTCACCAAAAACCATTTGTAAGGGGGAAAATTTTAAATAACTAGTTGGCCTGATGCGAATTAACATTGCTGCATGCAAAATGGCATGGCCCCAAGCAGAAATTGGTAAATTAGATTTCAAAAGTAAAGGTCTTGCAATAAGTTGCAATCGTTTTACCAATGATTCTGCAAGTCCATTTTGCGTATGAACATGTGCTACAGGATGTTCAACATCAATTCCAAGGGACATACAATATTCATTAAAAGTCTGTGAAGTAAATTCACCAGCATTATCAAGACGTATTTTCTTGATAGGATAATCCGGGTAATGTGCTCTTAATCTTGTCAATTGAGCAAGTAATCTCGCAAACGCCAGGTTTCGAGAAGATAATAAGCACACATGCGACCATTTAGTTGATGCATCAATTAAAACCATATAATACCTAAATGGTCCGCATGGTGGGTGTATTGGCCCACAAATATCTCCCTGTATCCGTTCTAGAAATGTGAGAGACTCACTTTCTACTTTGGTTGGTGATGGCCGAATAATTAATTTTCCCTTGGAACATGCATCACATGAGAAATCATGGGATTTTGGTATTTGTTTCTGTTTCAAGTTATGTCCACATGAATTCTCTATTATACGTCGCATCATAATTGACCCGGGATGGCCTAACCGGTCATGCCAAACAATAAATATGTCTTTATCAACATGCTTCTGGTTTTCCATAACATTTATTTCAATTGTACTAATACTTGAATAGTACAAACCAGAAGATAACATAGGTAATTTCTCCAGAACATATTTTTCACCATATCTAACAGTAACAATTTGTAGATATTCTTTATTGTCCTCATTTATAGTCTCAATATGATATCCATTTCGACGGATATCTTTAAAACTCAACAAATTTCTATGAGACTTAGAGGAATACAAAGCATCATTAATAACAAATTTCGTACCATTGGATAATATTATTATTGCTCTTCCAGAGCCTTCAATCAATCTTGTATTACCCACTATGGTATTGATGCTTGTACTACAATTTGTTAGATGTGAAAAATATTTCTTATCTTTAAGAATTGTATGTGTCGTTGCACTATCAATGAGACATATATCTTCATTCTTGTGTGCAATATTTGAAATGTCCATGAGCTTCATTAAAAGAAAAGAAATGCATCAAAACATATTCAATATAGAAGATGCATTAAAAACATATTTATTATACATAACAAGTCAGAACGAAACAAAATAATTATTACAATTTTTTTTGCAAAACTTATTTAATCATAAAAATCTTCCACCTCCAAGTGAGACATAACATCATCATTTGGCTCATTGACATCATTATCTTTATGAGCCTTATCATCACATTCCACATTATTAACACTCTTTTTTATAGAGGCTTGGTAAAGTTTCGCTAAATGTTCTGGTGTACGACAATTACGTACCCAGTGTCCCTTCATACCACACCGATAACATTTATGTTCAACAACTTTTGAAGGACCTTCTTTATCATTCTTTTGTCCTTCATTGTTCATCTTTTTCTGGTGGGTATAAGGACTATAATAACCTCTTCCACCATGATAAGGACCATGATTATTTCTACCTCCACGATTTCCACGTCCTCGTCCACGACCACGGCCACGACCACGACCGCGACCATGGCCACGACCATGATCATTCCGTACACTCACATTCGCTTCAGGAAATGGAGAAGATCCAGTGGGACGATTTTCATGATTTTTCAATAATAACTCGTTATTTTGCTCGGCTACTAGTAAACATGAGATTAACTCAGAATATTTTTTAAAACCTTTCTCACGATATTGCTGTTGTAAAAGCAAATTCGAAGCATGAAAGGTAGAAAAAGTTTTCTCTAATAAGTCCTCATCAGTTATTTTTTCACCACATAATTTTAACTGAGAACTTATTTTGAAAACAGCTGAGTTATACTCACTTACAGTTTTAAAATCTTGTAACCTGAGATGAATCCATTCATAACGAGCTCTAGGCAAAATCACCGTTTTCTGATGATCATACCTATCTTTCAAACTAGTCCACAATTCAAATGGATCTTTCACCGTTAAATATTCAGTTTTCAAACTTTCATGAATGTGGTGTCGGAGAAAAATCATAGCTTTAGCCTTTACTTGAGGGGACGCATCATTTCCTGGCAATATAGCCTTTCCAAAGTCCTTTGCTTGAAGATGGATTTCAGCATCTAAAACCCATGATAGATAATTCTTCCCGGTGATGTCAAGAGCATTAAATTCAAGATTTGAAAGGTTGGAAGACATGATTCAAACTAAAAATAATAAAAATAATTAGAATCATATTATAAAATCTTATTATAAATTAAAACATAATTTAAAGAACGGTAAATAAACATGCTAAGAAAATAAAAATAAGATGAGATAGGAATGGGAGTAAACTCACAGCGAGACCTATCTCATCCGAAGGTAAGAAAGATGATGCATATATTATATAATATATAGACAACAGTAAAGAATTAAGATAAACAAATGGAGCCCTATTAGTGCCACCACCATAAAAGGTAAATAAATGCATAAATAAATGGAGCCCACTAATATTAGTGTTGCCACCATAAAAGGTAAATAAATGCATAAATAAATGGAGCCCACTAATATTAGTGTTGCCACCATAAAAGGTAAATAAATGCATAAATAAATGTTAGTAACATAAATTTAAATGTTAGTGGCATAATGTAAATATTAATAAAGTCAGTATGGAGCTTAATATCGCCACCATGAAATAAATAAAGCAGTAAGTAAAGAATTTAAATTAAACAAATGGAGCTTAGTATCGCCACCATGAATTAATAAATAGGGAGTGGGAAGAATATATAAACATAAATAAATTACTGTAAATAGTAAAATATAAATTTACCGTGAATAGTAAAGTTACTATTCACAATGAATAGTGAAAAATAAATTACTGAAATATTAAATCTAGACTTCCATAAAGGAGTCAAAATAAATAGAAATATAAAATTACTGAAAAAGGTAAAATTAACATGAATAGTAAAAATTACTATTTACTGTGAATAGTAAATAGTAAATAATCTCAAATCTTAACCATGGAATCTGATGTTCAAAATAATCGGTAAAAGTAGAACTTTAATTCCATATCATGGTTAAGATTATCCCAGATAGAAAAAATAAACAAATAGTAAAGGAGATGGTAATAAAATCTTACCTTGGTAGAGTCTTCGTGCTGATAACGTAATATAAAACTGATGAAAAGTAAATACAAGAACAAGAGATTTTAGAGAGAGAGAGAGTAGAGAGAAGTTCTCATTTCAGTGTAATCTGAATGTTTACAGAAGGCCTCTATTTATAGAAGGAAAATGGGCCTTTAGTGTAATTTCCACTTTGGGTCATTTGATGTAATATTCCCCTAATTACATAACTGTACACTCACGGGAATGCATTCCCGTGAGTTGTATTATTTTGTGTGTGGGTCCCACCAAATAGTAAACTACTATGCATGGTACTATGCGTGGGTCCCATGTCATCTTGTAATATTTGGAGACCGGGAGTCAATGGACATCCACATAATCAGTATATTCATAACAAGAAGCATCTTTTATATGAAATATAATAAACATTTCATGAATCGCATGGATGCCGTCCGAGATTAATTAAATCTAAAACATGAACTTTTGGTTTAATAGTTTTTAGAGAGGCCAAATTATTATCTTCACACCAACTCACATGGTAACCTTCATGTATGTTCGCTAATTTAATTAGTTATCAAGCCGACAACAAGGATTAAGATAATCTCATATATATGTGTGTGTATATGTACATGTATCTGTTGTGTGTAGCATGATTCCTGCCTCTCACGACAAGTTGGGTAATCTCAACAATTACTGCTATATATATATATATATATATATATATGATAATCTCAGAGGAAATTTATAAAGAATAAAAGCGCTGAACAATTAAATTTCCCAACTCTTACCATGGTGTCATTTAAGATACATTGTCGAGGATAACATATAGGAACTCCAAAAAAATTATTAGATGATCCCTAATCAATGCGTCATGTCATTTATATAGTTTACTGTCTACGTACAAATAGTTTAAATGAATGAATCGCATGGATGTCATACAAGAATAATTAAAGGGATAAGTATCATTTTTGCCGTAGAAATTTTGGCTAATGAGCATTAGGCACCTAAGAGCTAACAAAACCTTACTCTTCCATTAACCTTGACCGTTAAATTTATACTACGTTTTGTAAGCTTTTGGGGGTAAAATTGCTTATTAGGAAAAAAAAAAAAAAAAAAAAACCTTCTGTGCACCCACTGCACCTCAGCAAAAACTTTTGAAGGCAAATTCCTACGTTTTCTTAACTTCTTGTGCAATTTTACTCCCAAACAAAAAACTCCCGGGTCTCTAGTACTCCTCAGCCAAAAATTTCATAGTAGAAATGTATTTATCCCTTAATTAAATCTAAAATATAGACTTTTAGTTTAATATTTTTTTAACGAGGCCAAATTATTATCTTCACATCACACCAACTCACATGGTAACCTTAGCTTCATGTGTGGTCGATAATTTAATTAGTTATCAAGCCGCCAACAAGGAATAAGATAATCTCATATATATATATATATATATATATATATATATATATATATATATATATATATATATATATATATATATGCTCTTTGGTCTGTGTACAGTGTACGTATGTATAAAGCATGGTTCTTTTACCATAATATAAAGCAGGGTTATAACATAGGCTTTTATTAGTTTATATTTGTAATGCTTATGTTGTTTTGTTTTGCCAGCATAATGCTTATGTATATATTAGTTTAATATTTGAACAAAATCCGAATTATTATCTGCATCACATGCATGTTTGATAATTTCATTAGTTATCTAGCTGTTCACATGCATGTTTGGTAACGTAATTAGTTATCAAATTAATTGCTAACAATAATTAAGTTTCAGGTACATTGTACACAATAAAATGGGTATTCTATAGTTTACAAATGTTTAATAATCTAAATATATATTTTTTTTTAAAAAAACTAAAATTTAAACATATTTTGTCAGTTACACAATCATCACTAGAGTTTGTTATGTTGATATTTTTTGTTACCAACATTAATAGTGAAATGTATGACCCAAAATATACTTTATAAAGTTAATGGATTAAAAATATACCTCATATAAGTCTTCAAGGACTAAAAGTATATTTTAGCTAAATATAAAACCCATCTCAAATGAAAAAAAGACAGAAAAAAATGTAATATTATGTGGTTTGAACAGGCTTGCCCTCGTCACTTTTAAACGGTTCAAATTTTAAAAGGGTTATCTTAAAAATCTGATTATCCTAAAATTACGTTTTTTTTTTTTAAAGTTTAACCTTTTTATATTCCCAACTCTTATCATGGTGGCATTTAAGATACATAGTTGAGGACAATATATAAAAATTGCAAAAAAAATTATTAGAAGCTCCCTAATCCATGTGTCATGTCATTTATATAGTTTATTGTCTAAAAATAGTTTAAATGAATGAATCAGAGGCAAAAACCCTTTTTTAATACTACACCAACTTTTTTTTTACTAAATTTTTGTTAGCAAATGTAACTATCCCTTTTTAAAAAGGAGGAGAACGATAGAAAAATATTATTTAAATTTCAAAATCCTATTGACAAAAATAATAATAGGATTAATAAGAATAGTAAAGCAATTGAATTGACAGCTTGTTTAATTAAGAAATAATCTATTTAGCATTTTAATATTCAAGTTGTGTTTTCTTAAGATTTCCTTTTTTAAAAAAATCCAATCTTTTAATTTTTTTTTTTTTATCATCGACGTTTGACATTAATTTAAAAGAAATTTTATTTACTAAATTTTCCTCTTATAATCACAAGACGTCCCAACAACCGCTTATTATTGTCTCTTCACTCTTTTTCGGGTCCTCTTTCTTGTACATTGGAGCGTAGTCATGAATCAAGACTCCCTTCAGATCCGTGTACGTTAATGCACCACATGATTCGAATTTTTTAAGATATTTCATACTACAATTGCAAAAACCAAAAAAACAGTCAAAGACAAAGGGAAATTGTTAACTGAGGTGAGGACGAACTTGGAGAGGTCAGATTTGGATACTCGTTCCTTGTTTCAATAAAAGCTTAATGGTAAGAAATTAATGAGGTGTAGCTTCTTAGTTATTAGTGAGAGATAGATTCAAGACATTTACAATCTTTGAAAATGGTAAGAAATTTATCACGCTACAATAGGTTTTTGAAACTTTTACGAGGTTCGGTAAATATTTTGACTTAAATTGAGAAGAAAAAATACAGTTTTTCCCCCGTTTCTTTTCTTATTAAAAAAAAAAAAAATTCTATCAGTATTTACATTATGAAATTAAGACACAGAACCTAATATTGTCAATGTTTTTGTCCATTTAAGAAATTAAAATAAAAGTTTTAGAAGCTGTGATGAAAGGTTAAAATTTAAGAAAAAAAGTGTAATATAAATAAAATTAATAAATTTTATAATATATTAGAAAGTGTGAGGAGTGAGAATATATGTATTATGATTATTTTTTATTGTATAAATATTTTCATGGAAAATTTAACACTCAACCAATGGGTTAGACAAATGGAAATGAAATATTAAAAATGTAAGAGATATTTGTGTAATATATATTTTAATTTTAAGGAATGTTTATACAAATTTCCAAAATAAAGTAGGAGTTCTAGTGGAAAAATAATAATAATAAAAGAGTGAGGTTTCATGTAATTAATGAAAAAAAAAAGTAGTCAAATTACTTTATTTTATTTCTCATACAAGGAGAAAACAACAAAAAAAAATAATTATCTATCACATGATATCGGAAAACGATAGGATTTCATGGCAGGGATCTAATGTTAAACATTAAACCTTTAAGCTGGTTAAATTTATTATTTACAAAATGTAAGGAGTTTTATAAATGTAATATCCCAATTTTCAAAAGCGGAATATAATTTTTTTCCATAAAAAATCATTTCAAATTGTCAGAGTAGATCATTTGAGCGGAAGAGTAACTGATACTTATATTTCAAAATGTTGTAAGTCTGGCTGAATACAATAGCGGTGTAGTAACCGCATGGTTCGAAAGGGATGTACAACAACAAAAGGAAGGCTTCCGCCAGAATGTCAAAGGAAATCTTCAGCCGGGTCTACTATGTGTCCTGCTTGCGCTTCCCTTTGTCCTCTGTCCTTGGTTCTTCTGACCCTGACGCTATGTTAAGAGCTGAGGTTCAATGCCCATTGAACCTCAGGTAACGGTTAACCTCATGTTTATATATACCATATATGGATCACAGATATTCACAAACATAAACAGTTCATAAGCATTTAGACAAATGTATCCCTGGCATATAAGCCCCTTAGCAGATACGTCACACTTAGTATACATTTCACACCTAGCAATTGTTTCACACCAAGCATTTCACACCCAGCAAGCGTATCCCAGTACCCAACAAAAATAATCATAACAACAGTATATGAACATATCACCGAGCTATCAGCTATCTCATATAAACATACCAAACACATAGCACATATAAGCATATAGTAAACATCAGAGTTAGTGTTACTAGTACGCGAACGTACCCTATACATACAACACACATACCACATACATGCATACCATAAACATCAGAGTTAAAGTTACCAGTATGCGGACGTACCTTCTTTTGACGCTATATGGTATTTCTGGCGGAATACGGTGCGACAGTTGGTCAGAACGTATTCATGGATATCCTATAAGGATAATATTGTTTCTATTAATTCATAAACATTATTTCAAGAGATATCTTGGCTATATAATACCATTTTACCCCTGGTGGATTTATTTTCCAATTTATTCCCTAATTTTCGGAAAAAATGCTGATCCAGCATTTCTGGGCAGAATTTTGCCTAACTTCGAAAAATCATAACTAATTCCAGAAAAATCGAAAAGAGGATCCGTAAAATTTCCCGGAATCCTTGAGATGTCTAATTTCATGGAAAAATACTGGAACTTACCTAGAACTCATGGATAATTATCAGTTTCCAGAATTCAAACTGCTGCCCAGAATTTCGCTCAGAAAATGTAGCTTAACTTCTGGGATTTTTATCTTTTTGCACAGAACTTCAATTGACACACTCTTTATATATTTGGAAAGACCTAAATGTCTACTTTCATCATGAAGTTTCCCAGAATTTTAGAACATCATCTTCATCATAAAATACTATCATTTTCACAACTAACTCCAGAAGTTCCTATTTGCTGAAATTTCGCCAGAGCTTCGCTATTTTGATCATAATCTTCCAAAAATTTTGCTATAACTTCTTCTTCATCAAATTTTCGAAATAAAGACAGTGGAACCCATAAAAACATGAAAATAAAACTGGAATTGAGAGTTTGATGATCAAAATAACATTTCTAGCATTTCTACTTCATAAACTAAGAACTTAAACTTGAAAGCTAATAACTCTCTTACCTCTTGAAGAACACTTGCTTCCTATGTTCTGCAGCTTCTCACTCTCTCCCTTTCTCTCTATATTTCGTTCTTGGCTTGAGGATTTTGTGAAGAGAATGTGTTGCCTAATGCCTCTATTTATAGCTGAAGAGGGTGGCATATTTGTAAATTCTTCCCTTTGCATACAACCATAGGATTTTGCTTGAAGAAGAGAAGATGATCTTGGCCTTCCACCTCTCCCCCTAGCCGTCCCCCCCCCCCCCCCCTCTCTTCCTTCTAGAAAACCTTTGCTTTGTCCCCAAGAAAACCTATTTAATCCCTAATTACTCCCAAATGCTAATTTAGTTAGGTGTAAGTTGGTGTTTTAATTCAAAATCTAATTTCACTTTTGAAATCCTAATTTTATGACTAGATTTATGGTGATTTTTAATTTCCCAAACACTTAGGTATGAATCTTAAAAGTAACCGAAAATAACTTTGGGAATAGCCAAGTTGAAGCTCTTAATTCACTGATTCCAAATATGTATTTATATGTAATACTTAGTTCCAATATTTCAAGATATGATTTAATTTCTATGAATTCTCCTTGATTTGCATTTGATTAACAATTACTTGCTTCCCAAGTTTCTACTAATCTTTTCTCACAAACAATTGACTTATGTGTTTGTATTATTATTACAACAATTTCCCTTCTTGTTTCCCTACTAATTTCGTCCCCACTCCTATTTTATTTAATTATCCATTATGCTCTATTGTTCTCCCATTTTTAAGAAGGAAATTCCTTCATTGGTCCACTTAGATTTTAGGATTAAGGGTTAATATAATTTCTTCACTCTTTATCTAGTAACTTTCGCCACTTTTATTAGTTAAAGGGAGAATCAAATAAATTCTTGGTTACTATTGCTAATACAGTATTTTAGGGGTTACTAGACTTAATTACCAAGATTATAATTGATTATCAAACCAATTACAATCTTTGAAAATTCATTTGATACTTATATTGATCCCTCTTTAATACTTATTCAAAAATATTCCAATTTGTTGATCTTAGATAGTCCCAAGACTAATTATGCCTAATAAAAATTCACTTGCCCCATAATTGGTTTTAATATTCACTAATTACCTAATTTAGAAACAACATACTCTCTAATATTTAGTTGCCTCGTAGGATTTATCATAACATCCTCAGAGTATTTTGTAACCCATAACTTCACTTAGGAATTTTTAGCTCTTTATTCCTCCTAATTTTATGAGAAATAAGGTAATTATTCTACTAGTTTTGAGACCACATATTCACCTATTTTAATAGGTATTTTCTATCAACATATAGTGGTTATGCTAAATAGGATTTTTGGAGTATTACAGTTTATATATTATAACCTATATGTTTAAATCTATAGCCACGTCATGAAGAGAAAATTTAAAAAGAGCACCGACAATGTAACAGCAGCAATTTAATGTGAACAATTTAAACGTTTTAATTTTTTCCCCCTAAATAATTATAACTCCTTTTAAGAATTAAGGTTAATGCTATATTCTAAAAAATTACTAGAATTAAAAAAATACTATAAAAGATATTTAATGATAATTTTTTTAAAACTTTATAATTAATCATTCTATTATGTAATTCTCCCTCCAGTACAATTATAAATAACATTTTTTTTCACGTAAGTTTATCTTAAATATAACTAACAATTTGTGTTTATCTAAATATTTAAGGGAAACTATTTTGTAAGTAACTATATTTTTCTTTAATTTTTATCTGATACTTGTATTTTTTTTTCCTTTTAATTAAATCATTTAACTTTGTTCCATTAACATCAGTAACTCCGGTAAATAACTAGTGGTGCTAATAGAATCAAGTTATAAAGGCTAACCGTACTAAAAGCGTACAGCTAACTGATTCAAGCAAGAGGAAATGCATATATATAAAATTTAAAATTGAGGGTAAATCATAGCTACCTGTGAAATAGCTTTCTCAAACTAAAATGCAATTTTTTTTATTTTATCTACAATTAATTATATTTTTCTTCTACATATCTTTCCCACGCATTCTATTTCATCTCTGTTCCTACCCATTCTCTCTCTCATCATTTTTGTAAATGAGGGTATATTTAAAATAAATTATATTTCTTACATATTTATTATTTTGATTTAAGTGATATGAGAGTTGTTACTTATATATTATATAGGATAGATATACATTTGTCCTGTCAAATAATTTTCAATATTATCTTTATTGACTACAATAAAATCCAATATCAATATACTCATATCAATTATTATTTTCTCTCACCACACTTATTAAATATGGATATATATGGAGAAAAATATTTAATCCTACTTGATCCGGTGTGGATCACAAGTTGGGTTGGACTTGGCCCGGGGTGAAATCCCGGGGTCCTACGTACCACAGTGTGGATCAAAGTCCACGTAGTTCGAGAGTATACAGAAGGCTAATGATAGCCAGAGAGGGTGGTGTGTGTGCTCTGTGTGAATAGAAAAGCTAGGGTTTCAGAAGTGTGTACCTTGTAAGGGGTTTACCCTATTTATAGGCGTACCTGGGTCCTATCTTAATCAGTTGGATTTATCCTTTATTTTAGGGATATCAAGATATACTTTTTTGAATAATCTCCTTCTTTCATAGGCGGTTACCATAACGATAGATATTCTTGATAAAACCACTCCTATTTTCAAGGAAGCGGTTATAAGCATAACTGAAGTCATTTTGACTAGGCTCTTTGGTTATTGGGCTGGGCCCATTTATGAGATATCCGTAGCAGTTGGCCCCCAGCCCGGTTGTTTAGGGCTCCAAGCAGCCGGGATGTACTTGTCAGGTTACGTCCTATGTTCTAGTTCATTTCGTTGTCCTGAGGTTTTTGATTTCTAGTTCTTTTTCCGAGGTCGGACATTTTTGGTCCCCGGGCTACCCCATCTGTCATCAATTTGCATTCTGGTTTATTTGAGTGGGACACGGGTGCCCCCCCCAGCCCGGTTAACGCGGGTTGCATTCGTTTGCTATCCCGAGAGAACATTAATGTTCAGTCTTAATGTTCTATAATTTTGATTCTAGGCCGAACTCCTCCCATGCCTTCTCGAACTTTCCTTCTTTATTCGTGTCGGGTAGTATTGATATTTCTATCTGGTCTTACTCCCCGTTTACAGGTACTTTGTCCAGTTTTTCGTGGATCGGGACTTGTTGCCCCTAAGTTTGAGATTGCACGGGGAGTTAGGTCGAGCGACCAGGGTGTATTCACGTGGTCGGCCACGTGAGCATTTCAATCCGGGATCATTGTCCGCCTCATCTGTTGATCCAACGCTCGTCTTATCTCGAGGCCACGAGTGTCATCATTGCCTCCTGCTGATTTGATGTTTACTAGCCGGCCTCTGAGTAGAGCAACTGCCCCATTATCTTGGTTTTCGTGTTTGCTTACCATCAGCATTAAATGCGCACGCCTTTTAACGTCCACGTCACCATTTGTGCATGGGCCCTTTGGGCCTTTGGCGGTTGTGTTTCCTGACTCTCATCCGCCTGCTTGCTTTGCTTATAAGAGCCTTCGACTTTTCCGCTTCTTCTATTTTGAAAACCGCCAGACCTTGAGTTTTCTTTTTTAGAGAAACTTGTAACCAGTCACCAGTTCATCTTCCTCAGATTCCCATTTCTGGTCTTCGTGGCTCGCGCATTTCCTCTTCCCTTAACTTATCTCAAACCAGGTATTTTCCTTGTTTCCTTCTCTGGTTATTTGACTGTGTTTTCTCCTTTCTTTCTCTATCTCTTGGTCTTTCTTTTTTCTGGGTAGGTTATTGTGAGTTCTTTCCAGTTTCTTCCCCTTTGGGTTCTGGCTTCTGCTTTGTTCTTGAACTTCTCTGAACTTCTGGTCTATTCAATCCTTTTTCTCCGTCTTTGGTTTTCGGTTTCCTGTTTAAATTCTATCTTCTCAGGATGAGCCATCAAGGTTCTCCTCCGCCTTTTAATCCAAATGCTTTTTCCCCGGAAGAGGCCGAGCTTATTCAGCGCATGCCTCCCCGGACAGCTTGGTGGCTGTACGGGAAGCCTCTGACCGAAGAACAAAAGAGGGAAAACGTTCTCCGTGGTTATGGCGGAGAAGGTGGTAGTCAACCAGGATGGTTTGGTCGGGTTAGGGGAAGGGCTCGAGGTCGGTCTGAGTCTGTGGAGCCCGAAAGTCTAGGCCGGGGGATTGTTGCCACTAGGGTTTTTTCTTTAGAGCCGCCCTTAGGAAAGAGTAGGAGGGAAAATCCTCCTCTACTCGTTTCTTCCTTTCCTCAACGTGCGGAGCCCCTCATCTCCCTTGCCCCGCCTATCGGCCCGTACGAGGAATGTTCCTGGCTGATATCTGAGGCCACGATGGTTGGCCGGTTATGGGAAGCTGAGGAAATAGCTTCGCGATGCCGGCATATCCAACCGCGGGTTGTTGAAGCCGTTTCTACCCGTCCCGCTTTACTACCTTCAGGTATCATCTTCTTCGTTTCTAATTTATTTTTGTTTTGCCTTTTCTAGGTAGTATGTCAACTTCTCCCCGTCCTGTCGAGGATTCCGGATCCGTGGAGTCAGCGGCTGCTAGTATTCCTCGTCATCTTACTGAAAAGTATGACTGGGTTGTGACCGGGGTGCTATCCAGGCTCTCGAAAGCCACGGCCAATCAGATTGCCGAGCTCCCATTAGGGGACCGAGATCATTGTTCTTTATCTCTTCCTAGCCCTTTTGAACCGGTGTGCATTGCCCGGGAAGGGAATGAGCGTTCTTTTTTCTTCTTCTACCTAGATTTCGTTAAAAAACTCGGCCTTCGTTTTCCATTTTCTAGGTTTCAAGTAGATCTTTTGAACATTCTTCAGCTGGCCCCTACTCAGCTTCATCCTAACTCCTGGGGTTTTATTATTGCATTCGAGCGGCTTTGCCGATTTTTAAATCGTACTCCCACCACTGGAACATTCTTTTATTTTTTTTAATATCCAAAGGGCTTGTCAACCCGGGGAGCCCGAAGAAGAGAGGGGTTGGGTTTCTTTCCGGGGGAAACCGGAAAAGAAGCTTTTCCATGTGGCAACCGACACCTGGAAAGGCTTCAAGGTTTCTTTTTTCAAAATTAGTACTGAACCCGGTCATAAACCGTGGTTTCTTCAGGGTGTCGATTCCAGCTCGGTAGAGCTGCTGTTTCCTCTGTATTGGTCTAAAACTCACTATGACCAAGACCAGAACATTTTTGCATCCTCCGATGATAGCCTAGAGCCAGCCGAGGTTGAGACTGTGATAGCTCTGGTTGATCATGTGGCCGAGAGGGATGTCATTGATTCCCGGATTTTTATCCGACAGTCGGTGGAGGAATTGTACCCACCGAGTATGATTTCTATTGGTTGTTTGTTCTTTGGATTTCTTCTTTTTTATATATATATGTGTGTCTCTTGTCCTTTCTGATGTTCGTTATGTTTTTTGTAGTGCCCGACATGGGGAAGGCTTCTTTCCAAGAACTGGCCGAGAAACTCCGGGCTAAGGCCAAAAAGAAAGGGGAGTCCTCTTCCCAGAAGAAGGCTGTGGTTGCTCCTTCGCCTGCCAAGACTACTACTGAAAAGAGGGCTGCGCCCTCTCCGGCCCCTACAGACCTCATTCCGCGCAAGCGATCGAAGTCGGTGGCAGCGTCATCGATCTCGGTCGCAGAAGAGAGTCTAGCCTTTGTCCCGGACACCGGTGCTGCCACAAGCGTCCCTCCTCCCCCACTTCCTGGCAAGTCTCGCCTTCACTCGCGGGGTGAGGTATGGATTGATGGGGTCTCGGAGGAGCTCAAATACGCGGTGAAGCCCCCCAGCAAGTATTTTAGTGGTGAGGCCTTTGCCGACTCCGACCTCGATCACCTGCAGGTCCTGCAGGACCATCTAATGGAGACGGCCGGCGTGTTGGACGCTTATGCTGCCGTTAAGCATAAGTACGCCAAGGCTGCAGCCGAGATTGCCAAAGCTCGGGTTGAAAAGAAAGAGGCCGAGATTAGGCAGAGGGAGGCTGAGGAGGCGCGCCTGAAAGCGGAGAGGCGCAGATAAAGGCGGTGGAGGAGCTATCAAAGGCCCTTGCTGAAAGGGATCATTTCTCCGTCGAGCTTGACGCCAGTCAGGCCCGAGAAGACACCCTCAATGCCTCACTGCACGCCCTGCAGGGTCAGTATGCGGGGGTGGTGAAGGACCTCCATCTCGCGCACTCCGACCTCGACGCTTCCAAGGCCGAGCTAGTGGGGTCTACTGCCGAGGTGGATAAGTTGGAAGTCTTGGTCGTGGAGACGACTGCTGAAGCTTTCAACCTATACCTGGCCCAAGTCCGAGCTTTGAATCCTGAAATTACGATGAATTTGGACGCTGTGGATTTCAGAGCTTCGGTAGAGGACGGGCAATTTATACCAGCGCCACTTTCCCCGGTCGAAGAGTCCGAGCATCTCGCGGAGAATGACCGTGGTCAATTAGCTGAGGAAGATGCTCCGACGACTGATGCCCCTGGCTCTCCTGTGCCCGGCCAAGCCCAATTTTGATGCTGTCCTTCTAGGACCTTTTTATTTTTTCCTTTGTTATGTAGGTTTTTCACTTTCATTTTTGTTTTTCTGTAATCTGGGGCCTTTGCCCTCAAAATTAATACTATGACAAGCCGGTGTTCCCAGATATTTCTAGCATCCTCAGCTCGTCCATCTTACATGTTTTTATTTTCATCCTTTAAACCAAACTCGTGTTTTAATTCACCAGTTGATGAATAAAGAGGAACGTAATCCGTGCACCAAGCTCGGTTCTTTATTTTATGACTTGGCCAAAGTCAAGATATATTGCGTAGAATCTGCTGGATATTCAACCGACGTTTTAACAAACGGGCCACGTTTATTAATGGTCGGGCATTCTAAACAACAGACGATTTTCAAAAATCATCTAAGCACTTTATCTTGTAAGTCCTTAGTTTGTCCGCGTTTATTCCGAGTGCATCCCGGTCTTTAGCTGTAGTAAGTCCTTAGTTTGTCCGCGTTCCATGTTCGTTTAATGGGCGTGCCATCTAACGTCTCAAAGACATAGGTCTCGAGCCCCATTTTGTCTGAAACATGGTAAGGACCCTCCCAGTTTGCTGCAAGTTTTCTGTCCCGGGCATTCTTATTTCCGATATCCGCTTTGGGTAATACCAAGTCACCTTTATCGAATGCTCGTGGTCTAACTTTGCGGTTATACTTAGCCGCCACCAGCTGCTTCGTTGCCAGATCTCGGCAGTGTGCCATCGTTCTGACTTCATCGATGAGGTCTAGCTCGGCTGCTGACTGCTTGCTGTTAGCGTGTTCTCCCTCCTCCATGACTTTGGCTTTCCTCCATGATGTTTGCCCAATTTCAACCGGGATCATGGCCTCGCATCCATATGTCATTCGGAAGGGTGTTTCCTGGGTCGAGGTTTGGACACTAGTTCGGTATCCCCAGAGTACCGGGTATAGTTCCTCGACCCAGTTACTTTCTGCATTGATCATCCTTTTCTTGAGCCCGTCAACAATGATTTTGTTGGCTACCTCAGCTTGCCCATTAGATTGCGGATGCTCTACTGAGGCGAAATGGTGCTTGATTTCGAGCTCGGACATCAACCTCTGGAAGCCTTGGTCAACAAATTGAGTACCGTTGTCAGTTACGATCTCGGCAGGAATCCTGAACCTTGCAACAATATTTCTTTCGAAGAACTTTTGTATTCGAGCGGCCGAGATGGTCGACAGTGGTTCGACCTCGATCCACTTAGTGAAATAATCCACCGCCACCAAAAGCCATTTCAGTTGCCCTGCGGTCGGTTTGAACGGTCCAAGGAGGTCCATACCCCATTTAAAGAATGGCCACGGAGCCGTGATGGTCTTCAACTCGGTCGGAGGTGGCCAGAGGATCCGAGCATGTTTTTGGCAGCTTTCGCACGTCCGTACATGCTCTCTGGAATCCGCGACCATTGTCGGCCAGTAATATCCAGCCCTTAGGGCCTTCCGGGCTAACGCCTTTGCCCCCATGTGTTGTCCGTTTATCTCTTCGTGTATCTCTGATAGCACGTACTCGGCCTCTGCCTGGTTTAAACATCTCATCATTGGGGATTGGAGGCCTTTTCGGTAGAGTTGGTCATCGACCACCGTGTACATTAACGCGGTCCGTGCTATCTGCCTTGCTTCCCCGAGATTGTCTGGGCTAACTCCCTTTTCTAGGTAATTTAAGATTGGCTTTCGCTAGTCTTCTGCTGCCGCGATGACCATGATACACGTGGGCTCCTTCAGACTTTGTTGTATTACAGTCCGATTATTTCCCGGGTTCCTGGTGCTTGCTAATTTAGAGAGGATATCTGCCCTCGCATTTTCTCCCCTGGGGATGTGGGTGACTACGACCTCATCGAAGTCGGCCATTGCCTCTCTGACTTTCCCCAGATACTTGATTAGCAAGGGTCCCTTAGCCGTGTATGAACCGTTGATTTGGGCCGCGACTAGTTGAGAGTCGGTGGAGAGATGAACCCGCCTGGCCTCATTATCTTTTGCCTGCGATAGCCTGGCCAATACAGCCTCATACTCGGCCTGATTATTGGACGTTCTGAAGTGCAATTGCAGGGAGTGTTCCATGGCGACTCCTTCCGGGCTTTCGATTATGATCCCGGCTCCACTTCCTTTGGCGTTTGACGAGCCGTCTACAAATACTTTCCAAATGTCAAGGTTGGCTTTTGGGACTACCTCTGTTGGTATCAGTTCTGCAATGAAGTCGGCTAAAGCCTGGGATTTAATAGCATGCCAAGCTTCATATACTATGTCGAATTCGGACAGTTCGATAGTCCAACTGGTCATTCTTCCTGCCAAGTCAGGTTTGTGGAGTATTTGGCGTATCGGCTGACTGGTTCGCACAATTATTCTATGCCCCTGGAAGTAGGGACGTAATCTCCTCGCGGCAGTGAGGAGCGCAAAGGCCACCTTTTCCAACCTTTGATATCTTAGCTCCAAACTCTACAAAGCCCGGCTTGTAAAGTAAATCGGTTTCTGTTCCGTCGAATCTTCTCTCACCAGGGCGGCACTTACTGCTTCTCGGGCCACGGATAGATATAATATCAAATCTTCCCCGGGCTCGGGTTTCGATAGCACGGGTGGTGATGACAGGCATTTTTTGATCTTGTCAAACGCGGCTTCACACTCTGAGTTCCATTCTCCATGCTGTGCTTCCTTCTTCAATAACTTGAACAAAGGAAGAGCATTTTCTGCCGATTTCGGTAAGAACCTTGTCAGCGCGGCCAGTCTGCCAGTCAACTGTTGTACCTCTTTTTTGTTTTTTGGGGCAGCCATATTGAGGACGGCCTGACATTTATCCGGATTGGCCTCAATCCCCCTGTTTGTCAACAGGAATCTGAGAAATTTACCCGCTGGTTCTCCGAATGCACATTTAGCTGGGTTAAGTCAGATTCTGTGATCCCGGAGCTTATCAAATGTTTCTTGCAAATCCTGGATGTGGTCGGATCGCTTAACTGACTTAACGATCATATCGTCGATGTAAACTTCAACGTTCCTGCCGAGCTGTGCCTCAAACACTTGATTCATCATCCTCTGGTAAGTAGCTCCTGCGTTCTTCAGCCCGAAAGGCATGACATTATAGCAATAATTAGCTTTTTCCATGATAAAAGCTGCTTTTTCCTGGTCTTCGGGATGCATAGCTATTTGGTTATAGCCGGAATACGCATCCATGAATGAGAGCAGCTGGAATCCCGAAGAATTGTCCACCAGTTGGTCAATATTTGGCATGGGGTAAACATCCTTGGGGCATGCTTTGTTGAGATTGATGTAGTCGGTGCACAGCCTCCATTTGCCATTGGGTTTCTTGACCATTACCACATTTGATAACCACGTGGTATACTGGATTTCCCTGACGAATCCCGCATCCAGCAGTTCTCTTACATGCTCGGCTAGGGCTTTCTGTCGGTCCGATGCAATCTTTCTTTTCTTCTGCGAGACCGGCGTATATCGTGGATTTATGGTCAATTTGTGACAACAGAACGCCGGGTCGACACCTGGTAACTCCGAAGGTTTCCATGCGAACACGTCCTTATTTCTCCATAACAGCTTTTTGAGCTCGATTTTTTCTTGCTCGGCAAGCGAACTCCTGATCTTGGTTATTTGTCCGGGCTCCTCTCCTAGTTGGTAGCCTGTGAGCTCTCCATCAGGCTCTGTTTTCATCAACTTTGCTTCTTCTCTTACATCCAGCTCTACCACGTTGACCGAGCTCGGCGCAATTGGCGCTGAATTTCGAGTTCCTTTCTGCTGCGAGCTGGATGTTCCAGGTTCATTGTTTTTAACCGTCGAGAAGTAGCATTGCCGGGATTCCTTCTGATCACCTTTGATGGTGACGACTTCATTCTTCCGACTTACCATTTTCAGCTTCTGATGCTTAGTTGATATGAGCATGTCCCAACTATGAATAGTTGGTCTGCCTAAGATTATATTGTAGGACGAAGGGAAATCCGCTACAATAAACTTGACTCGCTCAGTCTTAAAGGCTTCTTTAGAGCCCAAAGTCATTTTTAGTTCTATACACCCTTTGGGACTTGTATCCTCTCCGTTGAACCCGATTAAGGTTGTCCTGCACGGCTTTAGATTTTCTGGGTCGAGGTCCATGCGCTTAAAGGCGTCCCACAGGATGATATCCACCGTACTGCCAGGATCGATGAATATCTTCTTTACACGGCATTTTCCCAGGAGGCCGATTATAACCAGTCCGTCTTGATGACCCGGGATTACGTCCCTCAGATCTTCCTGAGTAAAGAACAGCTTAAGAGGCTCTTCTGTTTGCGATGGTTCCGGCTTGAAGGTCGGTCGTCCCCTGATGGTTAAGACTTCCCGAAGGTATTTCTTTCGCTGATTGACGATATCGCCGCCACCTCCGTAACCTCCACTAATGACATTGCAGTCAAACTCTGCTTCCGGGAACTCGTCCTCATTGTCGTGCTTTCTCCGGCCTTCGTCCGGCTTTCTCCTCTGGGAGACCGAGCTTGTACTCTGATCTGTCTGCTTGCGCTTGGCTTTTTGCCCTTGTGTTTTGATAACATACTAACGTAATTTTCCATCTCGGATAAACTTTTCAACCGCATCTCTAAGGTCCCAGCACTCATCCGTTATGTGCCCGGGTCCATTGTGGAATTCGCAAAATCGTGTGCGGTCCAACTTACCCTTGTTATAAAGTGGTCGTGGTCGCTCCACCTTCCTCATCTCGGTTAAGGCTACCTCTCTCCATAGCTGTGAACGAGGGACATTTAATGGAGTATATCTCTCATACTTCCCCTCATGCCTTTGTCCTCGGGTTTTCTGGTCCGAGTTCCTAGGTCGGTCTCTTGCTGCCCGGTCTTTCCCTTTCGGGGGTGGGCTTTTCTGTCTCTCTTTTCCCGACGCGTTAGCTATCTGCATCTGCTCGATGTCCAGATACTTTTTGGCTCGTCTATGGAATTCTTCCAGCGTCTTGATCTCGCCAGATATGACCGATCTCCCCATTCTGGATTCGCTATCTAAGCCCGAGATGAGCAAGTGTACGTGGACGCTTTCCGTTAATCCCTGGATTTGCAATGCGGCAGCCTTGAAACGATCCAAATACTTCTGAAGGGTTTCACCGGGTTGCTGCTTGATTCTGTCCAGCGTGTAGACCAACCTGGGTTGCTTTTTGCTTGTCGCGAAATTCAACAGGAACTTCTCGCTCAGGTCGTTGAAGTCGGTAATGGACTTGGGAGATAGAGTCTGGAACCAAATTTGAGCGGCTCCTCGTAATGTTGAGGTGAACAACCTGGAAATGATTGGCCCCTTGAATCCTCGAACCAGCATCTCAGTGTCGAAAGTGTTCAAGTGTGTCTGGGGATCCTGACTTCCGTCGTACTTAGGGAGGTCGGATGTACTAAATTTCCTTGGGTACTCAGCTTCCGTAATTTCATCTGAGAACGGGCTGTTGTTTTGTCCTCCGTCCCCATACCACATCTTGTACCTTCTGGAGTCTGGCGGAATTCCCTGATTGTCTGAGGTACAGCTGTCTTTCCTAAGCGCCCGGGCTTGATCCTCCTGACTCGCATCCCGGTGATTACTTTGCTGAGAATTTTTTGTTGAAACTATTTGGCCTTGCCCGGGATGGTCCTCCTGTAGGGGATCAACAGTTTGGTGATTGGTTTCTTCGTCCTCATTCTGCTGATCATCCCAGCGTTCCTCCTAAAGAGGGTCCTGTAAGTGTTTAAGGATTTGGTTCATCACCTCGGTCATATGGTCAATCTTCTGGTTCTGAAGATTGTCGCGTTCTTCCACATTCTCGATTCATTTCAACATTGATTCAGCAATGTTATGTAGGAGCCGTATGTCCGGGCTGCCAATCTGAAACTTTGAGGGACCAGCGTGGTTAGTATTTTCCAGCGTTTGGCCTGCTCGTCCATCCAGGTTCGAGTCCGGGGGCTCCTCCATTTGTTCCTAATTAACGCCTTGAAAGTCCTGCTGTTGGGTCTCGCTAAAATTTTGTTCCTGACCTTGCTCGTGTGCATGCGGGTGGCTTTTGCTTCTGGTATTAGCCATCACGGGTCACGGGAATAGGACTTTACAGTCCCCACGGACGGCGCCAATGATCTGGTGTGGATCACAAGTTGGGTTGGACTTGGCCCGGGGTGAAATCCCGGGGTCCTACGTACCACAGTATGGATCAAAGTCCACGTAGTTCGAGAGTATACAGGAGGCTAATGATAGCCAGAAGGGGTGGTGTGTGTGCTCTGTGTGAATAGAAAAGCTAGGGTTTCAGAAGTGTATACCTTGTAAGAGGTTTACCCTATTTATAGGCGTACCTGGGTCCTATCTTAATTAGTTGGATTTATCCTTTATTTTAGGGATATCAAGATATGCTTTTTTGAATAATCTCCTTCTTTCATAGGCGGTTACCATAACGATAGATATTCTTGATAAAATCACTCCTATTTTCAAGGAAGCGGTTATAAGCATAACTGAAGTCATTTTGACTAGGCTCTTTGGTTATTGGGCTGGGCCCATTTATGAGATATCCGTAACACTACTAATAAAAAAAAACTAGCAAATCACTTATAAAAAAACACTATGAATCATTGTTAGTGGGTAGGTGGCACCTTATAATTTAGATATATATGATAGAGAGTACATTGCACAAAATATATTCAAATCTACGGGTGTTTCGTTTCACCAACTCAGGGGCAAGCGGCATGTTTGTTTGTTAGCATAGCTTTTATGCGGTCAACAAGGATTAATAAAATTCCAGAAAGAATGATTTGCTCCCCCAAAATGAATAAGAAATATACGTTCTCACCCCCCCCCCCCCCAAATTTCTAATATATAAGTAATTTAATTAAATTGGGTAGAATAAAAAATAAATAAATAAATAAATTTGAATAAATGTGAGATAATCTCCTTAAACATACAAATACCATTTCAACTTCTAAAATATAAAAAAAAAAGTTTATTAACACATTCAAATGACATAGAGGGGATTTAATGGGAATCTAGGTATTTCATGTTTAGAAGAAAAGACCAAAAAGTCATATTACTCAATCATTTTGCACATATTGTCACTTATTGATTTTTTAAAAACTATTATGGATTTTGTCAAAACCATTACTCTTTTAGTCAATCTCATTGCTCAATTAGTCACAATCCAAAACTCTTTGTCAATCATTTTACAAATTTTGTCAGTAATTATTGATTTTGTAAAAATCATTACTCTTTTAGTCAATCTCATTACTCATTTGGTCACAATTCAAAACTCTTTGTCAATTCTCTTACACAATAAGAATCAAGGCTACTCTCTCCCCTCTCCAGATAAGAATCAAGTCCACAATCTCCAATAAACCAACAATTCAAAATAAGGAAGTGGGTTCCATCAGAAGTTACTTCTCCTCCACCAAACATAAGGGAGTGTTTGGGTATATATGTGAATTCCAGAATATGAAGCAAAATTCCAGAATTATGAACAAAAAAAATTCTATATGGAATTATTTCATAGAAAATTACCAAAGTTTATATCAGAAAACATAATAGAAGCATATAATGAACACTTAGAATCAATACAACATATATTTGTATATTTAGACACAATAGGAAGACAAGAATAATATTTAAGTATATTTCTTATGAAAACAATGTAAAGAAGCATGGAGTAATATGAAATATTACAAAGTAAATAGAAGAATGTTAAAATGTAATGAGATAATTAAAAAAAAAAACCATGTAAGGAAAAAAGGATGGTAAGAAAGAATAAAAGAAAAAGAATATGTAAATTTAAAGAATGTCCTAAGAAAATATTTTATACAAAATATAAGCCAAGAAAATTTTAAAAATATATATATATTATAATACAAAATCAAATAAATGTAGATTTATAATTTTAGAAAAATAGGACACATGTCAATAGATTGTAAAAAACCAAAAAATGAAAAAAAAAATTAATAGAATAGAACAAGCTTATGAATATGAATTAAAACATTTGGAATTTGATGGACCAATATATAGTGAAATAGAAACCCCTAAAATCAAAATATACAAAACATATAACAATTCGGAAAATGAAACAATACATGAAGAATCATATGACTCGGATGAAGAATCTGAATATTCATCAAAAGAAGAAGAATATTATAAATTATATATGATGAATACAAATGAACAAAAGATAAGAGAATCAAGTAAGGAGGAACAAGAAGAATATAGAAATATAGATGAAGGAATAATATAAAAGAGGATGACTTTTAATAAAAATCAATATGATAAAATAAGGATTAAATAGGAAATTTGTCTCGGAAGTTTTCGCAAGGGAGCAATGTTACCAATGAGCAATGTTGCCTCAAAAGATTCAAAACGTAGTAATGTTGTCCATTTTTATTAAAAAGTTAATGGTCAATGTTAGATTTTTAACGGAATAAGGAAACATTCCTATGTTTTGGAATTTCTAGGGTAACATTAATACAACAAAAACTTTCAGGGCAACATTGCTTATGGGCTTATACTTCCGGGGCGAATTTGCTACTTAACCCTAAAATAAAAGATAAGACATTAGATATGACAACGGGACATATAAAAAATGAGAATTTTATTCAAAAAGTAGAAAAGAGAATAAAATCAAAGAAAAATGAAAAATCTGCATGTGTAATATTAGAGAAAAAAACATTCTATTGAATCTACTTTAACTGAAGGAGTATTAAGAATTCCTTTAATAAGACATTAATAGAACATTAAATATCTAAATTATCTTTTAAAAATGAAGTATCATAAATTTATATAGTAGGAGTACAATTACTAGAAAAGGCATATTTTCACATTTGAATAGACTCACCTATAGAATTATTAATAAATGATAGAAGAATAATGAATAATGTACAAGCTAATATATTATGAATGTTAACAAAAAAATTAATAAGGTGTTACTCAACAATTATTGAGAGTACTCCTGATAAATTTTATCATCCTATAAATCTAATAAGGTTTAGAACAACCAGGAACGCAGCAACAAAAGTGGAATAGGAACTCAAGGAAAATGTAGAAGATGACAGAGAGTTTCAACAAAAATTGTAATACCCCAATTTTCATAATACATGTAAATATCATATTTTGATAAATAACACTTATTATAATAGGTGAATTCGTAGTCTCAAAACTAGTGAAATAATTATCTTATTTTCTAAAGGTAATTTCTTATGAAATTAGAGTAAATGAAGAGCTAAAATCCCTAAGTGAATTTATGGGTCATAAAATACCCTAAGAATGTTATGATAAATCCTAAGAGGCAACTAAATATTTATTAAAAAAAGAGTATGTTGTCTCTAAAGTTTTAATTGATTTATTATTATTTTTAGGAATTACACCATTTTAACAACTTAAAATCATCAAAGGATGATAGAATTAATTAGAGGAAAGTAGTAGCAATTATTGAGCAATTGAAATTTCAATAATTGAGGTACTTTATTAATTTTTGAAATTAGTTAATGATTAAGTTTTTAAGGTCATAAATTAAGGGCCAAATGATATTTAAAAGATAAGATTAGCATACAAGGAGTTGCTAATTAGCAAAAGTGAATTAGAAACCTTGTCAATTTTAGTAGTTAAAGCCCACTAACTCCTAAAGCATGGTGTTAGGACTTAAATTCCTAAATTATCATTAAGGGGTGAAAATTCCTATTTAATGATGAACTGAATAAATTATACAAATAAAAGGGAATCAATGGGAGTTTTTCCTCCCTAGATTATGTGAAAACATTAAAAACATAAGTTGAATGATTATATTAGGGGTGGGGGACGAATTTTGCAAGAAATAAGAAAGAAAAAGTAATTTTAATAAGTCAATGAAAGTGGTGTGAAGAAGAAGCTTTGCAAAACTTGGGCACCAATTAAAGGAATAAATTATTTAGTATTGAGGAAGCTAAAGCAAGTGTGTGTGTGTGTGTTGTGTGTGGGGCGAAATTTTTGAAAGAAAAAGGGGAAAATGATAAGCCAAGAAGGTTAGCTCATGAATAAGTAAATGATCAATTGTGTAAGGAGGAAGATTGGAAAGACTTAAGGAGCAAGAAGTTTAACTTGGGGACCAAGTTGCTACTTAATTAAGTGGAAATAAATGAGAATTCATAGAAATTAAATCATAACTTGAAAGATTGGAACTAAGTGTTTAAGATAAATACATATTTGAGATCAGTGAAATATGAGCTTCATCTTAGCTATTCCCAAAGTTATTTTCGGATACGTATAAAATTCATACTTAAGTGTTTTGGGAGTTAAAAATCACCATAAATATAGTCATAAAATTAGGATTTCAAAAGTGAAATTAGATCTGAAATAAGAACACCCGATTATACCCAACTAAATTAAGATTTGGGATTAATTGGGGACAAAGCAAAAGAACTAAAGAAAGAGAGAGGAAGGGCGGTTTTGGTGAGGTGGAGGGCCAAGATGAATGCCTCCTCTCCAAGTAAAAATCAAGAGCCAAAATCAAAGGGCATTGCTTGGGGGTTACTCCTTTGCTTGCCTATAAATAGAGAGCATAGGCATCACATTTTTCCCACCAATTCACAAGCTAAATTTGAAAATTTAGAGAGAAGGGGAGAGTGTGGAAGAGCTGCAGAAAAATAGAAGGCAAGTGGTCTTCAAGAGGTAAGGGAGTTTTTAGTTCATAGTTCAAGTTCTTAGTTTATGAAGTAGACATGCTAGAAATGTTATTTTGATCTTCAATCTTCCAAATATAGTTTTATTTTCATGTTTTTATGGTTTCCAATGTATTTATTTCGAAAATTTGATGAAGAAGAAGCTATAGCAAAAATTTTGGAAGATTATGATCAAAATAGCGAAGCTTTGGCAAAATTTCAGCAATTAGTGTTTTCTAGAGTCAGGGGTAAAAACGTCAGTATCTTATAATGAAGATGATGTTCTAAAATTCTTAGAAAATTCATGGTGAAAGTAGACGTCTAGGAATTTCCGAATATATAGAGTTTGTGTCGTTTGAAGCTCTGTGCGAAAAGTTAAAAATCTCAGAAGTTAGGCAATGTTTTCTGGGCGAAATTCTGGGCAGTGTTGGGAAACGTGGAAACTGGGAATGATATGGTTGGAACAAGTTGAAGCCGTTATTTTTCCTTAAAAATAGACTTGTTAAGGAAAATTTTGGCTTTGGTTTCACCTCAAAATGATTTTTCTAGAATTAGTTATGATTTTTCAAAGTTACCGAAAAATCTGCCCATAAAATGCTGCACTACGTTTTTCAAAGAATGTAAGGGTAAAATTGTAATTATAAAGCTACCAAGGGTAGAGGGGTAAATAGAGGTGGAAATATCTATTAGGATGTTATTCTAAGTGATATGGTGATATGTTAGGATATCCGGGAAGTCCAAGGCCGGGTTCAAAGGTCGGACGTTTGACAACTATACGGTAAAAGGTACAGACACGTACTGTAACCTTAACTCTTGTGCTTATGGTATGGTTATATATGATAGTTGCATTCACATGTTGAAACTCCGTTTTGAAAGTTGCTCATGATATGTTTGAATTTGTATACGGGTTATAGTCTTGATAACTCCGTTGAGTTTTCCTAGCGCTGAGGACACGTGGATTCGTGGCACTGGTTATGTGCAGACTATGGGTAACATACATATTGCAGTGGCTGTGTTATGTTACTTGCTGATATGATTATGAAAGTTATAAATGTGAATTTATTATTGTGATACCTGTCATATACTGTTTACATAAACATGAGGTTAACCGTTACCTGAGGTCCAATGGACATTGGATCTCAATCTTAATGAACAGTACAGGAAAGAAACCAGGATAGAGAAGGTACCGGCAGATAGAGCCGTAAAGAGGCAGCGGTCAAAGGCAAAGGTCGGTAGCGGTAGAAGTTATAAGAACTTAGCTGCTGGCTCGAATTTAACAAAGTTACTTTGAACAGTTTGGTGTCTAAGGTTGGGTTAATCTATCTGGGAAGCCAATCAGTCGCCGTATAAGTCGGTGAGGCCCCCATGATAGACCCCTACCTGGTCAATCTGTTTGATTAACTGATGTTAGGTTCTAAGCCATAGGTTTAGTTAAGACTGGGTTTAACAGAGAAATGTATTTAAATCTCTATATAATGTATCACATGAATAATCCTTCGGGATATTTAATATATCAGCTTATGTCGGGCATCATCATATGTCTAGGCATTTTTATATCAGATACTCGTTGTCCGGATCTTAGCGCACGCTATCAATTTCCGCAGTACTCTAAGCTGTAGCATCTCAAACTCTGTTGTTTTTCTTAAAACTAAGTGTCGACCGACACGATTTTTGAACCTGGAATTTGGGATGTTACAAAAATTGTCTAATATTGCCTAGGATTATCATATGATCTTTCAAGAAATATATAGATTCACAGCAGCAAGAGAAGATCTATGAGTTTATTCCTGTGAATTTACAACATATATTTTGTCCCTAAAAAAACTCCAAGAAATGAGAAATTACTTGACACTTGGTATGATCGTCTGAAAGTTAATGCTATGGAAAATATTGAGGAAACAAAAGAACAAAAAATGTAAATTATTATCTGAATATACAAACCATAAATGTAAATATTGTGAAGAAAGAGAAAAAGATATGCAAGATTTCGACGAATCTGCCTTAGATCCTACTATACTCTAAAAAAGAAAAAAAACAAAGAAGAAAAAGACAAAGAAGTTTTGTAATACCCTAATTTTTATAATACATGTAAATATTGTATTTTGGTAAATATATTAGCAAAATACAAAAGTGAATATGTGTCTCAAAGGATTATAATCTATTGATTATATTCTTATCCAAATTTCACTTTGGGATTGATTAACCAAAGGTTAATTATGAGACATTATTTAGGGGCTATAATTTAGCCTAAAGACAAGAGGTAGATGACATTGACAACAAAATCAAATAGATATTTAAGGAAATTAAATGTATAATAATTAAGGCAATTTATGCTCAAATTGCATAAGCCTATTAAAGGAAAAATGCCTAATCAAATATGAATTAATTTGTATAAGTATTTTCAATTTGATTACAGGCAATTAAAGACATTAATTAAAAACTAATTGCAAGATAATTTGAAATAGTTAAATCATTAAAAGGGACTGTTATATATTCAAAAATATCAAGGGACTAATTGATAAAATTAAAAGCTAATAATGCTCTAATGACTTGAGTTAATTAGCAAACTTAATAAGCCTAAGATATTTGTAATAAAGAGGAGATTAATCACATGATTAGTGTTAATTATTTGTGCCTCATAAGTTGTAACATCTCAAATTCCAAGTTCGAAAATCGTGTTGGTTGACACTTAGTTTTAAGAAAAACAACAGAGTTTGAGATGCTACAGCTTAGAGTACTGCAGAAATTGATAGCGTGCGCTAAGATCCGGACAACGAGTATCTGATATAAAAATGCCCAGACATATGATGATGCCCGACATAAGCTGATATATTAAATATCCCGAAGGAATATTCATGTGATACAATTTATAGAGGTTAAATATAATCCTCTGATAAAGAAAGTTTTAAACTAAACCCATGACTTGGAACCTAACATCAGTTAATTAAACAGATTGGCCAGGTAGGGGTCTATCATGGGGGCCTCACCAACTTATACGGCGACTGATTGGCTTCCCACATAGATTAACCCAGCCTTAGACACCAAACTGTTCAAAGTAACTTTGTTAAATTCAAGCCAGAAGCTAAGTCCTAATAACTTCTACCGACCTTTGCCTTTGACTGCTGCCTTTTCACGGCTCTACCCTCCGGCATCTTCTCTATCCCGGTTTCTTTCCTGTACTATTCATTAAGACTGAGGTCCAATGCCCATTGAACATCAGGTAACGGTTAACCTCATGCTTATGTAAATCACATTTATAATGACAGATATCACAATGATTAACCTCATGCTTATGTAAATCACATTTATAATGACATATATCACAATGATAGAATCACATTTATAACTTTCAAAACCATATCAGCAAGTAACATAACACAGCCACTGCAATATGTATGTTACCCAAGTCTGCACATAACCAGTGCCACAATGGCCTATCGTGTCATCAGCGCTAGGAAAACTCAACGGTGTTATCAAGACTATAACCCGTATACAACTCAAACCCATGAGTAATTTCAAAACAGAGTATCAACATGTGAAAACAATTATCATATATAAGCATAAGAGTAAATGTTACAATACACGTCCGTACCTGAGTTTAACGGGTCGTTGGGTATGTTCGTTGACGGTACGCGTGCACAGTCTATCCTAAAAGGGTGATATTGTCTCAATTACTTCTCAAACAATATTTCAAGAGACACTTTGGTCATACTTGACATTTTTACCCTTGAAGGATTTATTTTCATTTATTTCCACATAATTTTCGGAAAAAAACGCTGATGCAGAATTTCTGGGCAGAATTTCGCCTAACTTTGAAAAATCATAACTAATTCCAGAAAAATCGAAAAGAGGATCTGTAAAATTTCCCGGAATCCTTGAGATGTCTACTTTCAAGGAAAAATACTGGAACTTACCTAGAACTCATGGATGATTCCCAGTTTCCAGAATTCAAACTGCTGCCCAGAATTTCGCTCAGAAAATGTAGCTTAACTTCTGGGATTTTTATCTTTTTGCACAGAACTTCAATTGACACATTCTTTATATATTTGGAAAGCCCTAAATGTCTAATTTCATCATGAATTTTTCCAGAATTTTAGAACATCATCTTCATCATAATACTAGCATTTTTACTACTAACTCCAGAAATTCCTATTTGCTGAAATTTCGCCAGAGCTTCGCTATTTTGATCATAATCTTCCAAAAATTTTGCTATAACTTCTTCTTCATCAAATTTTTGAAATAAAGTTATTGAAAACCATAAAAACATGAATATAAAACTGGAATTGGAAGTTTGATGATCAAAATAACATTTCTAGCATTTCTACTTCATAAACTAAAGTCTTAAACTTGAAAGCTAAGAACTCTCTTACCTCTTGAAGACCACTTGCCTTCTATTTCCAGCAGCTCCTCACTCTCTCCCTTTCCCTCTAAATTTCAGCCAAGCTAGGTGAATTGGTGGGGAGAATGTGTTGCCAAGGCTCCTATTTATAGCCAATGGCAATGGCAATTCTTAAAATTTTTTCCTCTTCCATTTAACCATTGATTTTTCCTTGGTGAGGAAGAAATAATCCTAGCCCTCCACCACATACAAAACGCCCCCCCTTATCCTTCTAGAAATTTTCTTGCTTTGTCCCCAAGAAAAGCATTTTCTTCATTAAGTTAACTTAATAAATCTCAAATCCTAATTTAGCTAGGTGTAAGTTGGTGTTTAAATTCAAAATCCAATTTCACTTTTGGAATCCTAATTTTATGATTAGATTTATGGTGATTTTTAATTCCCAAAATGCTTAAGTATGAATCTTAAAAGTAACCGAAGATATCTTTGGGAATAACCAAGTTGAAGCTCATAATTCCCTGATTCTAAATATGTATTTATCTTGGACATTTAACTTCAATATCACAAGTTATGATTTATTTTTTATAGATTCTTATTTAATTTTATCTCATTAAGTAACAACTTGCTTCCCAAGCCAAACAACTTGCTCCTCAAGTTTCCTAATCTTCTCCCATAAGCATCAAATGACCCATGTGCTTCTTGATAATATATTAAACAACTTTTCCTTCCTCTCCAAGAAAAAGCAACGTCCCCCTCCTTCTTTTTTTTTTTAATCATCCATTTGTATTTTCATTGTTTCTCATAATTTAAGAAGAGAAATCTTTCATTGGTCCCTCTTTAGGACTTAGAATTATGTAATTTATTTATGCCTCACTAAATAGGAATTTTCGCCCCTTAGTGAAAAATTAGGAATGATTAGTTAAATCCTAATTTTAATCTCTAATATAGTGTTTTAGGGGTTACTAGACTTAATTTACAAAATTAGACAAGTTTCTAATTTAATTTTGATAATTAAAAACTCCTTCTATGCTAATTTTAGCTTTTAAATATCATTTGGTACTCAATTTAATTGATATCCCCTTAAGTATGTCCTTTATAACTTAATTATTAGCTAATTTCAAAAATTAATAAAGTATCTCAACTATTGAAATTTCAATTGCCCAATAATTGTTACTAATTTACTCTAGTTGATTTCATCATCCTCTGCTGATTTTAATTGCTTAAAAATGGTATAACTCCTAAAAATCAATTAAAAATTTAGAGATATAATAAATATTTAGTTGCCTCTTAGGATTTATCATAACATCCTCAGGCCATTTTATGATCCATAAATTCATTTAGGGATTTTTAGCTCTTTATTTACTCTAATTTCATGAGAAATCACCTTAGAAAATAAGGTAGTTATTCTACTAGTTTTTAGACCACATATTTACCAATTGTAATAGGTGTTATTTATCAACATATAATATTTACATGTATTATGAAAATTGGGGTATTACATAAGTCCACAAAATCGGTTAGCATATGTGGGGCAAGGAGAGCCAAGTGGTTTGGAGATATTTTGATATGATTAAGATTAAGCCTTTACTTAATTAAAGTAACCAATGATTGTTATAATCAAGAAAGCTTTAAGCACTTGATTAGGAAGCTAATTAAACTTTGCTAATCACTTTGAAAAGTCAACAATTGCAACTCAAATCAATGGGAGAGATTGATGCACATGTAAAAGCATCTAATGGTCCTAATTAACTACACAATTAAGCTTAATCCATGTGAAGCTTGATAAGCCAATAAGAAATCAAGAGAAATGAGCTAAATCCTAATTTTGATTGGTGAAAATGAATATTTTTCCTCAAAAATAGACATCCTAATGATTCCGGGGAATTTTACGGATCCTTATTTCGATTTTTGTAGAATTAGTTATGATTTTTCAAAGTTACTGAAAAATCTGCCCATAAAATACTGCACTACATTTATTTTAAGAAATGTAAGGGCAAAATTGTAATAATAAATCCACCAAAGGTAGAAATGTCAAAATAGGTGAAAATATCCTTTTTGATATTATTCTAGGAAATATGATATTTAATTATAGGGAGAATTACAATCTGGTCCCAAGGACCATAAATAATTACCAAAAGGTCCCGTACCATAATTCCATTACAAAAAAGCCCCTTGGGACTTTTTTATAACTAAGTGAAAAATTCTCAATCGGTATTTACAACTAAAAATTCTATATTAACAACAAAAGTTCTCAATCCGCATTTACAACTGGAAATGTTATATTAACAACTGAAAATGTATTTTGAGTTGTTAATATAGCATTTCCAGTTGTAAATGCGAATTGAGAATTTTTGTTATTAATATAGCATTTTCAATTGTAAATACAGATTCAATTAATTACAAAAAAGTCCCAAGGACTTTTTTGAGACTTTTTTGTAATGGAATTCTGGCACGGGACCTTTTGGTAATTATTTCTGGTCCTTGTGACTAGATTGTAATTCTCCCTTAATTATAATATCATGGAAATGGAATAATCCGACAATAATGTATAGGATATCCGGGAAGTCCAAAGTCAGGAAGTCCAGAGTCAGGTTCAAAGGTCGGGCAAGTTGGCCATTACATGGTTGTAATACCCGGATAATTACTATCTGGACTATTATGTTACCATAATAAAAATATCCATTTATGATAATTATGGTCTCAAATAGAGTATAATTGGTCTAGTTTCAAAGGAAGGTACTAAGGAAAAATTATGGAAAATTCAAGAAAACATGGAATAATTATTGAAAATTTAGGAAATATATTATTCTTAATTTAGACAATTTAATAAAATATTTCCTATGAAAATATAAAGGAGGAAAATTAAAAAGTATTTTAGAATCAAAATTGATTCTATGACTTTTAATATTTTGCATAAGGCTTAAATCATTAATGTTAATGAAATTGTTGTGAGAAAATAATTAATTCTAATTAAAAAAATTATTAGGAATTATTAAAGGATTAATTAAGTAATTTTCAGGAATTTTATAAGATTAGAGAAATTTAGGAAACATAAAAATAAAATAAAATAAATATAAATAATAATTATTATTATTAAGGACCGAAATTTTTGGCTAATTAAATAAATAATAATGGTTAGGATATATTCTTAAAAAGTAAAGATCTATGGTTTAGGATTTTTCAAGAATTTATGAAAGCCTAAATCTAAATAATTAGTTATGGACCAATAGAAAAATTTTGTGGAAAATAAATATAGGATAAATATAATATATGTGGTTAAGGAAAATATATATATATGGTGTGTTGGCCGAAATTTTAGGGGAGATAAGGATGAAGAAGATATTTGAATATAATAGTAATATAGGTTTAAGCATGTGATAAATAAGTAATAATATAATAATAATTAAAAGTGGACAGGATAAATGAGAACGGATGGAAATAAAATCCTACATAGAAAACCGTGACCTAGGTTTCTAAAGTCAGGGTATATTGTGAATGAGAGAATTTTTATCTCGAGATGGCCGGTCTCCGAAGTCATTTCTGTAACCGACGAAGTCATTTGGAGATCCGAATAGGAAGATATTTTGTATAATTAAAGCAGATAGCCAAAAGGAGAACCGATAGAAAATAATCCCGTTGTAGGAATCTGGGGATAAGTAGGGAAAAACCAGAGTATAATGTTAATCAGTGAATTTTTGTCTCGGAGTTAGTACCGGACAACATTATTTCTGTAGCTGGGCACGAATACTGAGGATTTTCAGCTGATAACGGAATGTCCTCAGCAGGATCAGAAACTGAGTTAAATTAGATAATTTGAAAGAGGAAGAAAAGACCTTCGGAGTGTTGTTCCCGGAATTTTAAGTTTCTACGGAATTTCACGATCAGGACACCGAACCAGGAACTTATCAGATAAAGCAAGAGGATAAGGTTTGATGATGCAGCTAGGATGAGGTCAGCAATTTTTTCTTTTAGGGGGGGAAGAAGTCGGCCTAATAGGTGTAAGGCCAAGATCAAACCACCTAGCAAAAGTGCGATCCTACGGTCAGAATTCAACCAGACAAAGTTCAACGAAATTACGAAAATGCCATCCGGGTTTTCTATAAATAGCTTCCATTCCTCTTCATTCTTCACCAATTCACTTAAAATCCTAGAGAGAAGTTAGAGAGAGAAGCTCTGGGAGAAGTTCATAGCAAAGCTCTGAGTAAGTTTTCGGTCCCTAGTCTTTAGTTCAGTAGTTCTTTCAATAGTTATAGTAGAAATGCTAGAGTAGTCTTTAATTTCTCAAGTTAGTTTAAATATCGTGTTTTAAGAATAAATATGATATTTATTTTAGAAATATGTTAGAGCAAAATTCCGCCAAAAAGTCAAACTAGGGGCAAAATGGTAATTTGTACCTAAAATGCCTGTTATGGTCTTAGATATTCATATCGGTGATATTATCCTTATAGGATACCCAGAATCACGAACCGCTGTTTCCGCTGTCACCGTTGTCAAATCACCGTCGTACCGCCGTCAAACGTACCACAACGCTACTGAAGTGCCTGAAATCGTCAACGGAGGTACAGACGCGTATTGTAACCTTAACACTTATGCTGCTCATATTCATATATATGGTAGACATGTTTATATATTGAAACTCCGTCGCGGATTGTCAGTCATACATACAGCTTGTTACGGGTTATAGTTTTGATAACGCCGTTGGGTTTTCCTAACACTGAGGACACGATGGGAGATCATGGCACTGGTTTATGTGTAGACATAGTGTGGGGCTTTACATATTGCTGTGTGCTTATGTTCTGTCCATTGTTGATCATGCATCTGCTGTGTGCTTATGTATTGATATGTTGTTATGTGGTCATGATTATTTGTTGCCTATATATGATTTATTTGAGCATAAGGTTAACCGTTACCTGAGATCCAATTGGGAATTGGATCTCAACTGTAGCCTCAGGTTTAGGAGGATCCAGGGTGGAGGAGAGCGGCAAGTAGCCGATGTAGGCGAATTAGAAGAGCTTATATGTTATAGTTTTTGAACTATTTAGATATTGTCTTTTTGAAATCAGTTACTCGTTTAATCGAAATGCTCGACTCTGATCACGGTTCATTTAAAAAAAAAAAAAACTTTCGGCATTTTCAATTGGGATGTTACAATGGTGAAACGTACGTTCGCGTACTAGTAACTTTAACTTTGATGTGTCTTGTATGCATATATGTGATAGAATAATTCATAGGGTTATGCACAAGACTATGACTTGGATCATGTACCGTGGCTAAGACTTGGTCTTAGGTAACTGTTTACACATTCAGCTGTATACGGATTATAGTCTTGATGATTCCATTGAGTTTTCCTAACGCTGATGACACAAGGAGCTGTCGTGGCACTGGTTAGTGCAAACGTGTAACATCCCAACTTTTTAAAAGCAGTAATATATTTGTTTCATCAGAGTAGAGCATCGGAATAAGAGAGTAACTGATACATATATTCAAAATGCCATAAGTCTAGCTAGTTACAGTAACGGTACATAATTCCAAATGTCTGAACATAACTATATAAACAGAAGAAGTGTCTCCCTAACGATTCCTACGTCATGGCAACAAAAGATAGTCTTTAGCCGAGTCTCTATGTGTGATGCTTGCCCTTCTTTTCGGCTCTTGGTCTTTCCGACCCTGAAGCTATGTTAAGAGCTGAGGCCCAACGCATACCGGACCTCAGGTAACGGTTAACCTCATGTTTATATGTCATATATGGATTACAGATAATCACAATAAAAACAGTACATGAGCACTCGGACAAATGTATCCCTGGCACATAAGCCCCTTGGCAGATATGTCACACCTAGCATACGTTTCACACCTAGCAAGTGTTTCACACAAAGCATTTCACACCCAGCAAGGGTATCCCAATACCCAGCAAGAATAATCATAACAACAGTATATGAACTTATCACAGAGCTATCAGCTACCTCATATAATCATACCATACACATAGCACATATACGCATATAATAACCATCAGAGTTAATGTTACTAGTACGCGAACAAACCTTTGTTGTCGAGTTTCAGTACGTTTTGACGGTCGAAATGTGGTCACAGATATCCTATAAGGATAATATTGCATTTATCAATGTCTCATGGCATAACAACCATTTTAGGTACGAATTACCATTTTGCCCTTGTCTTTATTAGTCCATTAAATTTTGCCAGAGCTTCGCTACTTTGATCCTAATCTTCCAAAATTTTGACATATCTCTTTCTCCAATATATTTTTTTAAAATATCATATTTATCCCTAAAACATGATATCTAAACTAACTTGGAAGATTAAAGATTAATCTAGCATTTCTACTACAACTACCGAAAGAAACACTAAGACTTAAGACTAAGGACCGAAGAACTTGCTCAGGATTCCACTACAACTTTCTTCAGAGCTCTTCCTTCCCTTTCTACTCCAAGATTTTTGAAATGTTCAAGAGGAATTGGTGAGAAATTTTGCTATGAGTTCTCACCTATTTATAGGGAAAAGTTATGGCATTTTGGTAGTTCCTTTGAACTTCCTTAGCTCAGATTCTGACCGTTGGATCTAGGATATTTTAGAAAACTCAATCCTAGCCTTACACGTAAACAAAGACGATGTCATCATGTGTCATCAACTCTTGCTTTATGGTTTTACCCGATAAAGTTCCCTGTTCGGTGTCCTAATCGTGAAATCTTGAGAAATCTCAAACTTCTAGGAACATAGCCCCGAAGATCTCTTCTCCCTCTTTCAAGATACTTGGGTTAACTAAATTTTTGATCCCATTCAAGACATTCCGTTGCCTACCGAACATTTCCGGACAAACGCCGTCGGATACAGAAATGACTTCTGGTAACTCCAACTTCTGGATAAAAATTCACTTGTCCGTAATATGTCCTGGTCTTAGAAACTTAGTTCACGATTTTTGAGTTATGATTTAATTTCCATTGGTTCTCATTTATATTATCTGTCCCTTTTTCTAAAAATATATTTTCATCTTATCCCATGATTATTCCACCGGTTTCAGAAATAACTTCCGAGATGGCCTACCACGGGATAAAAATATACTTGTTCATAATAAGTCTTTATGTTAAATACTTAGTTCACATATTTTGAGATATGATTTATTTTCTATCGATTCTCATTTATCCTATCAATCTTATTACAAACTATCTCAACTTATATTATTATTATAATCAAAATATCATAATCTTCAATCATCACCAAATTCCTTCCCCCTTTTTTTTGGTTTTCACCCCCTTTTTTTTAATTTCATATTATATTTTAATAATCTTCTAAAATTCCAAAAAAAATATCTCATTGGTCCTTACTTAATTACAAGGATTTAGGCATTTAAAAATTGTTAGAAATTCTTGTAGCCCTTGATCTTACTTTATTAGATTATATCCTAACCATTGATCATTGTTTAATTCATCTAATTCAATTAGGAAGCTTAATTTGGGCCTTAATCCCATGATTTGTAATCTTTTAGGATTTAGGGTTTTTATGTACTTAATCTCACCAAAATTTTTTAATCTTTACTAATTAATTAGCAAGTATATTTTTGCTAATTTTAGCCACAAACATTTAATTAAAGGGTTTTTATATACTTTACCTTGAATATTCTCTTTTCAAGCTTAAACAATTAGCCATTAATTACCTAATTAATCACTTACTAATTGTTGACAATTTCCTTAATTGAGATTAATTATTATCTCACAACTATTGCACTTGTAACATCCCAAATTCTAGGTTCGAAAATCGTGTTGGTCGACACTTAGTTTTAAGAAAAACAACAGAGTTTGATATGCTACAGCTTAGAGTACTGCGGAAATTAATAGCGTGCGCTAAGATCCGGACAACGAGTATCTGATATAAAAATGCCCAAACATATGATGATGCCCGACATAAGCTGATATATTAAATATCCCGAAGGAATATTCATGTGATACAATTTACAGAGGTTAAATACAATCCTCTGATAAAGAAAGTTTTAAACTAAACCCATGACTTGGAACCTAACATCAGTTAATTAAACAGATTGGTCAGGTAGGGGTCTATCATGGGGGCCTCACCGACTTATACGGCGACTGATTGGCTTCCCACATAGATTAACCTAGCCTTAGACACCAAACTATACAAAGTAACTTTGTTAAATTCGAGCCAGAAGCTAAGTCCTAATAACTTCTACCGACCTTTGCCTTTGACTGCTGCCTCTTCACGGCTCTATTCACCGGCATCTTCTCTATCCCGGTTTCTTTCTTGTACTATTCATTAAGACTGAGGTCCAATGTCCATTGGACCTCAGGTAACGGTTAACCTCATGCTTATGTAAACAGTATATGACATGTATCACAATAATATATTCACAATTATAACTTTCAAAAACATATCAGCAAGTAACATAACACAGCCACTGCAATATGTATGTTACCCAAGTCTGCACATAACCAATGCCACGATGGCCTATCGTGTCCTCAGCGCTAGGAAAACTCAACGGTGTTATCAAGACTATAACCCGTATACAACTCAAATCCATGAGCAATTTCAAAACAGAGTATCAACATGTGAAAACAATTATCATATATAACCATACCATAAGCATAAGCATTAATGTTACAATACGCGTCCGTACCTTTTACCGTGTAGTCGTCAAATGTCCGACCTTTGAATCCGGCTTTGGACTTCCCGGATGTCCTAACATATCACCATGTCACTTAGAATAGTATCCTAAGAGATAATTTCACCTCTATTTACCCTTCTACCCTTGGTAGCTTTATTATTACAATTTTGCCCTTACATTTCTTGAAAAACGTAGTGCAGTATTTTCTGGGCAGGTTTTTCGGTAACTTTGAAACATCATAACTAATTCTAGAAAAATCATTTTGAGGTGAAACCAAAGCCAAAATTTCCCTTAACAAGTCTATTTTTAAGGAAAAATAATGGCGTCAACTCGTTCCAACCATATCATTCCCAGTTTCCACGTTTCCCAACACTGCCCAGAATTTCACACAGAAAACATTGCCTAACTTCTGAGATTTTTATTTTTTTTCACAGAGCTTCAAATGATACACTCTTTATATATTTGAAAATCCCTAGATGTCTACTTTCACCATGAATTTTCTCAGAATTTTTGAACATCATCTTCTTCATAAGATACTGACGTTTTTACCCCTGACTCTAGAAAACACTAATTGCTGAAATTTTGTCAGAGCTTCACTATTTTGATCATAATCTTCCGGAAATTTTTGCCATACTCTTTCCTCATCATTTTTTCGAACTAAATACATTGGAAACCATAAGAACATGAAAATAAAACTATATTTGGAAGATTGAAGATCAAAATAACATTTCTAGCATTTTTACTTCATAAACTAAGAACTTGAACTATGAACTAAAAACTCCCTTACCTCTTGAAGACAACTAGCCTCCTATTTTTCTGCAGCTCTTCCACACCCTCCCTTTCTCTCTAAATTTTTGAATTGAAGCTTGATGAATTGGTGAGAATTTGTGAAGTGGGAGGCCTCTATTTATAGGAGAGGGTGGTGGCATTTTTGTGATTTTTCCTTTGCCTTCTAGCCATTGAATATTACTTGGTGAGGAGGCTTCAATCCCTCCCCTACACCTCCTCTTCCCCCTTCTTCAAGAAGTTCCCTTGCTTTGTCCCCAAGTCATTCAACTTCTTCACTAAGTTGTCCTAATTAATCCCAAACTCTAATTTAGTTAGGTGTAAGTGAGTGTTTCAATTCAAAATCCAATTTCACTTTTGAAATCCTAATTTTATGATTAGATTTATGGTGATTTTTAATTCCCAAAATACTTAGGTATGAATCTTAAAAGTAACCGAAAATAACTTCGGGAATAGCCAAATCGAAGCTCAGAATTCACTAAGTTCAAATATGTATTTATCTATAATACTTAATTCCAATATTTCAAGTTATGATTTAATTTCTATAGGTTCTCATCTAATTTTATTTAATTAATAACAACTTGCTCATTAAGCTAGACAACTTGCTCACCAAGTCTTTGAAGCTTCTTCTATACACTACTTTATTTGACTAATGTTTTTGCATTTGAAGTTATTATTTTCCCTTCTTTTTCTTCCTTATTTTCGAAATCCAAGAGGAATTTTTGACCAAGGAATATGTTTACACATCTTTTCCCCTTAACTAACAAGTCTTCTTTTTTAATTATCCCATGTGTTAATCTATATTACAATATTAGAAATTCCTTCTCCCTTTCTTCAAAATTCTGACCGAAATCTTCCCTTAGTAACCATTAAATATGTATTTTAATTCATGGCTTTTCATTGGCTTGTTGCTTTTGTTGACTTTTCAAACTAAGCTTTTTGTGATAAATTCTTTCTTCTTCTGTGTGCCCAAGGCAAACCGTCCCTTTCTTACTAATTTAATTATTCAACTTATGTTTTAATGTTCTCACATATTCTAGGAAGGGAAATCTCTCATTGGTCCACTTAGATTTTAGGATTTAAGGTTAATATAATTTGGTTCTTTATTGTATAATTTATTCACCATCAAATAGGATTTTTTGTCCCATAGAGGTAAATTTGGAATAATTAGTTTAAATCCTAATTTTAATTTCTAACATCATGTTTTAGGGGTTACTAGGCTTAACTACCAAAATTGACAAGGTTTCTAATTTAATTTTGATAATGAAAAACTCCTTGTGTGCCAATTTTAGCTTCTGGCTATCAGTTGATCCTTAATTTTATTGATATTTCCTTAATTATGACCTTTATAAAGTAATTATTAACTAATTTCACAAATTACCAAAGTATCTCAATTATTGCAAATTTCAATTGCCCAATAATTGTTGTCAATTTCCTTGAATTGATTTTATCATCCTCTGATGATTTTAATTGCTAAAAAATGGCATAATTAAGATTATGCTAGATTTTGATACTCTTAGGGTATTTAATGATCCTTAATAAGACTTAGAAAAACTGGATTTGGATTTACTAGAATCCTAAGAAAATTTCCCTAACAATGATAATAAATCAGTTATAAATTTAGAGACAACATACTCTTCTATTTTAATAGGCTTAGTTGCCTCTTAGAATTTATCATAACATTCTCAGGGTATTTTATGACCCATAGATTCACTTAGAGATTTTTAGCTCTTTATTCACCCTAATTTCATGAGAAATCACCTTAAGAGATAAGGTAATTTTTCCACTAATTTTGAGACCACAAATTCACCTACTGTAATAGGTGTTATTTATCAAAATATGATATTTACATGTATTATGAAAATTGGGGTATTACAGCACTGACATTGGTAATTTATGCACCATGCATAATATTAAAAATCATGGGGCAACTTATGTTCCCCAAAATAATATCAGATTTTACCTCATTATTTTCCAAGGAAAATAATCCCATAAATTATCTCAATTAGAGACAACATACTTTTTAATTTTTAATAAATATTTAGTTGTCTCTAAGGATTTATCATCATATTCTCAGGGTGTTTTATGACCATAACTTCACTTAGGGATTTTAGCTCTTAATTAATTCTATGAGAAATTACCTTAGGAACTAAGGTAATTTTTACATTAGTTTTGAGACCACAATTTCACCTATTTTTAATAGGTATTATTTGTCAATATAATATTCCAGATAAATAATTATCCGGGTATTACAAAACGTGGATAAACTTTGCATGTGATGTGTGTTATGTACTATTGTTGTGTTAACCTTATATCTGTTGTGTGCTTATGTGTTGGTTATTGATGTAATGTAATGAATATCTATCATACATATACTGTTTATACTTTTCACATGATGTTAACTATTACCTGAGGTCTAATGGGTATTAGACCTCAGATCTGTCTAAGGTTCAAGAAAGGAACCGGGATATAGAAGGTACCAGTAAATGGAGCCGTGAGAAGGCACTAAAGGATGGAGCTGGGAAGAAGTACCAGTCAAAGCAAATGCCAGAAGAACATCCTCAGAGTATTCATTCTAGCATGATATAACAAGGTTACCTTAAACAGTTTGGTGCCGAAGGCAAGGCTAGTCTATGTGGATCAGTCAATAAGTCGTCGTGAACTCGGTGAGACTTCCATGATAGATACCTACCTGGCCAAATTTTTTGATTAATTGAGTTAGGTTCATTGCCCCAAGTCTAGCTATAGCTTGGTTGAATATTGTATAGTTACACATAAGAATTGTAATTATACAAAGCTCTATAATTATATCACATAAATCTTCCTTCAGGAAAATTTTTAATGCACCCGCTTATGTCGGGGCATCAGCATATGTCTGGACATCTTATATCAGATACTCATTGTCCAATTATTAGTGCATGCTATCTGTTTCCGCATTACTCGAAGCTATAGCACCTCAAACTCTATTGATTTTCCTAAAAACTAAGTGTCAACCGACACAATTTCAAGCATAGAATTTGGGGTGTTACAAGTTTGCCGACACAAGTTGGTGAAGCAAAGGAAGCAGGAAGAAACCAATGAACCAAAGGAAAAAGAAGACAACAAAAGAGTAAAGAAAAAAGAGAAATTTGTCTAGTACAATAATGGAAAGAAGATGTTTCACAAGAAAGTTGTCTTGTAACAATAATGGAAAGAAGATGCTTCAGCTAATATAGTCTTGTAAGATAGCATTGTAATAAATGCAAAAGTAGAAAATAGTACCAAGTGACAAGGTATCTTGTAAGTCTTTTGAAAGCATAAAAAATGTTTTAAGTAAAGTTGTAAGATGGTAGAATAAATCTTATAAGGTACATGTTTTATGAAAGATGTTAGATGAATAACACAAGATCAGTAACTATAGTAGAATAACTAGAATAGAAAAAGGAAAAATTAGAGTTGTGTAACTCAAGTTGGGATGCCAATTCTATATAAAACCATGTAAAAGTTCGAAGATGGACAAACCTAGCTTGAACTCTCAACTCAATTCTCTCCTCTCTCTTATAGTTATAAATTTTCTTAGCAATAAAAGTTTGAGTTTCAACATTTTATCTCTTGAAGAATTTTTTGAAGTTTTAATTCAGCCATATAAGGTATAAGTTACTAAACTCATAAGGAGTCAAATTATGGAGTAATATTATCATATCTCATTGTGATGATCTTATAAATGAGAATGTTCATTTAAGGTTAAAATCTAGTTGTGATCATATGATGAAATGATAAAAACTCAGTTGCGCCCTTCTATAGAAAATGAAGGTAGGCTATGTTGGTCTAAGTCAATAAGAGCATATGGCTCTACCCATGTGTTATGAAGACTTTGCAAAAAATTTCTTGTATGCAATAGGACAAAAATCCTTCCATGACCCAAATCATATGCAGTCAACTCTTGAGGTTCTATCTATAGTCGATCATATCAGTATACCCAGATTTTCTCTAAATCTAAACATATAATCTGGCTATACTCTTTATGGTATCATCACATGAGGATTTAGGGTAATATGAAGCTGAAATTTGATCCCTAATATTTATTATTTTTAAACTCTTTTTATTTTACTGTTTCTTTTAGTTTTTTATTAAAATTTATATTTTTTCCTTAAAAATATTTATCGGTTTATATTTTCTATAAACAAAATTATTAGGATATTTTTTTAGTTTATATATATGTACATACGTACATACATACATATATCTACACACACACACACACACATGAGCGGGCAAGTGCCTACCCTTGAATTCCAAAAGTTTGTTGTAATGAGAATGACTTGCGTGATACTATTCAAGGAGAATGAACAACAAGTGCCCATCCTTGATAATATAAATTTGATAATAAGGCAATTATGATAGAATTTCAAAAAACAAGGCCTATAAGGATGACATTGTAATTATTTTTATTATAATATACATTTGTTATTAAAATATATGTACTTAAACTTATGGGTTAAGGTGCAAAAATACACATGAACTTTGTCCCAATGAGCGCCCAGCACCACATGTTTTTTTTGTGCAAAAATACACACGTTGCTACGTTTTAGGAGCAAAAGTCACACGGATCGTTAGTTGACCAATGTTGACCATTAACTTGGACGGAAAGGAATAGTAACTCCGCTGAAATTACCATTTTGCCCTAATTTTTAAGCTAAAATTACCCTTTTGCCTCTAGTTTTAAATAATTTTTTTAAAAAACATAAAACTAAAATAAACCTTTCCGAACCCCACCACCGGCCACACCGCCGGCGGCAGCCGCCCTCCCCACCACCAGCCGCCGCCGGCGACTGGCGGCCACCTCCGGCGACTTTTTTTTTTTTAAAAAATAAAACTAAGGTTTTAAAAAAATCTTTAAAAAAAACACTAAAATAAATCCTTCCCTGCCAGTGGGCCCCACCACCGGCCAAACCACTGCCGGCGGCTGCCCTCCCCACCGCTGGACACCACCGGTGGCCACCTCTGGTGACTTTTTTTTAATTTTAAAAACTAAGGTTTTAAATATTTTTTTAAAAAAAAACACTAAAATAAACCCTTCCCCACCGGTGGGCCTCACCATCAGCCACACTATGGTAACAGCCACCCTCCTCACCGCTGGCGGCCACCTCCGGTAACTTTTATTTTTAATTTTAAAAACTAAGGTTTTAAATATTTTTTTCAAAAAAAAAAAACACTAAAATAAACCCTTCCCCACGGGTGGGCCCTACCATCGGCCACACTACCGCCAGCGGCCGCCATCCCCACCGCTGGCCGCCGCCTCCGCGACCTCCTTCGGCGATTTTTTTTACTTAAAAAAAACTAAGGTTTTTTTTACAAAAAACTAAGGGGAGGCCGGTGGGCCCCACCACTGGCCACACCACCGCCGGCAGCCGCCTTCGCGACCTCCTTCGGCGACTTTTTTTTTATTTCAAAAAAAACTAAGGTTTTTTTTTACAAAAAAGTAAGGGGAGGCTAGTGGGCCCCACCACTGGCCATACCACCGCCGACGGCCACCCTCCCCATCGCTGATGACCGGAGACCTCCTCAGGCAACTTTTTATTTTTTAAAACTAAGGTTTTTTAAAAAAAAAACCTTACTTTTTTTTATTAAAAAAAACCTTACTTTTTTTAAATAAAACCCCATAGTTTTTTTAAAAAAAAAATATTAGTTTTTGGAAAAAGAAAGTCACCGGAGGAGGTCGCCGGTGGTGGTGTGGCCGGTGGTGAGGCCCACCGGTGGGGAAGGGTTTATTTTAGTGTTTTCTTTTTAAAAATATTTAAAACCTTAGTTTTTAAAATAAAATAAAAAGAAAAAAAAAAGTCGTCAAAGGTGGCCGCCGGTGGGGAGGGTGGCCGTCGGCGGTGGTTTGGCCAGTGGTGGAGAGGGGTTTATTTTAGTGTTTTTAAAATATATATATATATATATATTTAAAACCTTAGTTTTAAAATTTTTTAAGAAATTTTTTTAAAAAAATATTTGTTCGCACGACTTTCTTATCGCTTCTTTCCAGAGTTGACCTACAATTTGTTCGCACGACTCGGCCAAGATAATTAAATATTGATATCTGACCAATCGATTCACCGCCATCATCATTGCGAAGTACCCCCTCCATCTTGATATAACTTTTAGAGGATAATAGTATAAGGCAAATTTGGTGGCCTCTTCGACTAGATACGCTTTAGCAATAGATCTTTCAACGTATCTTGTATTTTTGATCTTGTATTTCAGTGTGCGTAAAAACCTACAACGAACAATTAGAGGGTATTTATAACCTATGGCACAGTGTGTTTAAATTAATCACAGGAAAAAAAAAAATATATATATATATATATATATATATATATATATATATATATATATATATTATACCTTTCAAATGGATACATCCACCTATATTGTTGCGGACCTCCTATCCTTGCTTCGTACGCCAAGTGAACGGGCAAATGTTCCATTGAGTCAAAGAAGCTGAGGAAACACCATCTCTAACTTGCATAGCATTTTTGGCACGCTCTCCTCCAATTGTCGTAACTTGTCGACATTAAGTTCAGAAGCACAAATTGTTGTAAAGAACAAGGAAAACTCTGTCAGAGTATCTAATATATGCTTCGGTAGTGCTTTGAAGGCCCATGGAAATAATCTCTGAAAGAAAACGCGACAATCATGACTCTTCATATCGCGTAACTTCGCCTCATTCAAATCCACACATTTTGAGAAGTTTGATGCATAACCGTTTGGTAGTTTCACACTATTAACCCATTGCAACAATTGCAAATTCTGCTCTTTGTTCAAGGTGTACAACGCTCTAGGTTTGGAAATCTGACCCGTGGCAGTCTCTACCAAATGCAAAGAAGGCCTTCTGCAAATATGTTGTATGTCAAGTCTTGCATTGACTGTATCCTTTGTCTTAACCTTTGTGTCCATAGCAGTGTACAAAATATTGCAAAACACATTCCTCTCAATATGCATGACATCAAGGTTATGTCTTAATAATTGATCTTTCCAACATGGTAGCTCCCAAAAGATGTTGTGTTTGTTCCAATGATGCTGAACGCCATATCCTTCAGGCTCACTGGAAGCAGCTCCCTCTTCAACTCTTTGAATGTGCTACACCCTCTACCATATTTCTTGCCCACTTAAATGACGAGGTTTAACTTATCGTTTAACCATATTCCGGCTGAAGTCTTTTTTGTTTCTCCTAAATGGATGATTGAGGGGTAGGAATCATCGGTGCCTGTCAAACCAACATACCTTGTGACTGTATGGCAAGCTAAAACCCACGTTCTATTTGAGTTTTATTGGACATGCAAGCTTCCTTGACGTTTGCCATCCACTCAACATCCCATATGTAAGGAAATCATTTATCGTCCACATTAAGGCAGCCCGCAAGATGAAATTCTGACTCAATGATACATCATACGTAAGAACACCTTCACTCCACAACATCTTCAACTTGTCCATCAAAGGCCTAAGGTACACATCTATTTTCTTTTCTGGGTTGATGGCCCAAGGATTAACGCGTTGAGGAACAAAAACTCTCTTCTCATGCACATGGAAGGTGGGAGGTTGTACGGAGTCACAATCACAGGCCAACTGGAATAAATCCTTCCCGTTTGGTTGAAAGGAGCAAACCCATCTGAACATAAACCAAGACGAACATTACGGGGATCGGCTGCAAATGAAGGATTCGTTCGCCTCGTCAAATTTCAACCAAGCTTTGGCATCAGATGGATGCGTCACAAATTTTTCATCCCTGTGATGCTCCCAGTGCCATCTTATGTGAGTAGCTGTTTGTTGTGACAAATACAATCTCTGAAGTCTGGGCACGAGGGGAAAGTACCACATCTTGCTTAATGCTTGAGTGGTTGTTTTCCCTTTAATCTTCTTGTACCTATCATGTTCATAGAATTTACAAGTAGTCCGCTCAACATCATCCTTGTAATAGAGCATACATCCATTAGGGCAGCAATGGATTTTTTCACAACTAAGCCTGAGCTCTTTCACCTTTTTCTTTGCTTGGTAAAAATCTTTCGGCAAATTATTGTCATTAGAAGCAACCTTACTCATGATCTGCATCATTTCATTGTAATTCTTCTCGCTCATATGGTGATCAATCTTTAAGCTTAATGTTGCTAGGGTAGCCAATAGCGATGAATATTCACTATTTTCAATGTGTTCGTAACCTTCCCATAAAGGACATTGCACATCTTGAAGTATTTGATAGAATCTATTAGCCTCCGGATTAGGATCTTCTCCCATGTATGATGGTTGATTATGTGTATCGGTCTCCTCTTCCATGTATGAAGGTCCAGCATGAGCCACGTGATCAAAATATTGGCCGATCAACGGTCTCATGGCATCCATAACCAACTGCTAATATTGATTAAGGTTGGCTCGATGAGTACTATCTTGGTAATAATCGCTCGGTGTCTATCGGACTTCCCCGTGATGCACCCAACATTCATAATCCGTCATGAATCCTTTTTTACACAAATAGATTCTAACCGTTCCTACGTCTTAAAATTCAAAACACTTGCATCTCACACACGGACAACTGATTGAGGTACATGAATTAGTTGTGTGCGCCAAAGCAAATTGGATGAACTCTTCCAAACCGTCTAAGAATACTTGAGTAAGTCATTTTTTCTGAGTTAGACGATTGTACATCCAACTCCTATCACGATTGCCTTCCATACTTCCCTAACCCAACCCTGCATGAGACTTTTTGGAACATAATACAATAATACTAACTAATTCAGCTACTAACCTAAGTGGCAAATACAATTGGCTGCTTATACCAACTAATTGTCACTTAATAAAGAAAGCGGCAAACAAACACATGCAGTGAACAAAGAACAGATCCCAACAAGCAATCAAAGAATGGGGATAGTACACTAGAAGATGGGGACATGCATGTTGACGGGCCAAACAAAGAATGATAAAGTAAATGTGAAAATAGGGATATATAACATTTTTTTTTGGAAATTTATTGTATTGTTATTTCTCATATATAATAAATTCATTAAAATTTATTTTTATTTCCCATATTAATGATCTTGAAGTTAACAATTATAAATAAAAATTTTCAATTGTCTCAATTAAAAAATTAAATTCAAACCATCTAATTCTAATAAATTGTAGACAATATAATTTTAATTCTATTAAAAAATAATTCTAATTGTCCTAGTGTATTTGGATTTCTTCTTGTTTTATAATATCTCTATTAGAATTATTATTTCTTATTTTTTCAACTTCAAAAACCTATTATTATCTTGATTTCAATTACTCACATTTAAAGTATTTCTTTTCCTTTAATTTCTTTCCCCTTCCATATTAATGATTTTGAAGTTAGAAATTATAAATAAAAATTTTCAATTGTCTCAATTAAAAAATTAAATTCAAACCATATAATTCTAATAAATTTCAGAAAATATAATTTTAATTCTATTAAAAAATAATTCTAATTGTCCCATTGTATTTGGATTTCTTCTTGTTTTATAATATTTCTATTAAAATTATACATATCAATTATATTATATTATTATTTAAAACCATGATTGAATTTCAATTTAAGAATTTAACAAATAAAATTTTGAATACATAATATAAGTCTATCATGGATCATAACCAATCAATTATACTACTATAAGATATTTAACAATTAAAAATTATAATTTGCTTATGTTATTTATTTCAAAAAAAAATCCAAAATATAACACCTGAGGTACTACAAATTCATTTAGATTCAAATCAAATCATGTGGGGTAATTAATTATTATTTATTTGCAGGAAACATTATCGATTTTTATAAAACAAAGAAGCCTACTGGTAATTATATAACAAAAACGCAAGGAGACTCCTCCTTTAATATAATATAGCAACCTATTTTCGGCAGTTGAAAATACTGTAGCAACAACTTTACTATTTTTTAGCGTTTTTCTGATTCCTCTCCATCCAAATATATAAAAAGTTATAATCAAGTTAAAAGAATGAAGACCTCATTTTTTAAAAAAAAAAAAACCACTAAATCATCCTGCATCCCAATCCATAAAGTGCGCAACAAACAAATGAGACCTTAGGGGAAATTGTGTTAAACCACCAGGTGTATGCCAAAAACATTATTATCCCAAAAATATTAACTAACACAGATTAAAAAATATCACCATCCCATTTGCTAATTAATAACTAAAGTAACATTTTATTTTCAATTTAATTTGTATGTTTGACAGATCCAATTCAAAGTTATTAAAACTAACGTTTTAAATTGAAATAGGAAAATTATACTCTTACCTCTTGAAGAACGGTTAGAGGTGGAAAAATAAGAGGAAGCATGGTGGGGGAGGAGAAGACCTGGACGACGGTGGTCGGCGACAAGAGAGGAGAGGAGAGGAGAAGAGCTTCGGTGGGCACTAGCGGACAAGTCTCGAAAGAATGAGAATGCAAGAAGGGGGCGGATTTAATTTTCAATTTGTGGCAGAAAACCACTTTCCCGCCACAAATTACGGCAGAAAGCCACCGTCTACTACAAACCGTCGATGCCCACCGACAGTTTGCAACGGAAGAGGCGTTTCCACCACAAATTGTGGCGGAAAAGTGGTTTCCCGCTGCAATTTGCAGCGGAAAGCCACCATTCGCCGCAAACCGTCGGTGCCCACCGACGGTTTGGGACAGCGAGCTCTATTGGTTCTTCCGCTGCAAATTTTGCGGCGGACGATGATTTTCCACCGCAAAATTTGTGGCGGATGAATATTTTCCCATGCAAAAATTTTTCCCTTGCCATTTTGGGACGGAACTTATTAGTCCTCCACAAAATTCTAATTTTTGCGATGGAAGTTTATTTTCCGTCACAAAATTTACGAAATTTGCGACGAAAAAATGTCCGTCGCAAAATCTGTCGCAAATTAACTATTTTGTAGTAGTGGAGTTATCATCGATTTACTGAACGTCGCCCAGGTGAAATGCAAAACAGAGTTGAACAAAGTGCTGAAAACATAGGCTTGCTCGAGTAGACTAGATTTTGATCTCAAGCAGACCCAATTTTGTACTCGAGCAGACCCAATTTTGTGCTCGAGCAAGGTGGAGGAATGAAGCGTATTGTAGCAAAATCACTGTAGCAACTCGAGTACTATAGCAGCTCAGTTACTATTTATCGTGAAGCTTCAACTTGCTTATTTTAACTCCGAATTGTGCCATTCCAACTTCCATTTGATCATAGAGACTTGGATATTGATATTCTCATAATATTTATCAAGTTCTTCGTTCTTCAATCTCCTCTCTTGATCATTCTCTATAATTCAACTTTAGACTAACCTATATTAAACAAGGTAGTTAGTCAATGTAGGAGATTAATAGATTATGTAAAACTTTTTGCTCTTAATAATACCATCTATATAAGATATTATCAAAACTAATCATAACCAATAGTGTCTATCTGTGTATGTCTATATAAGTACATATACTTATACATATATATGTATATGTATATGTATATACATTTGCCTAGATGTATACGTATATGTAAATACATGTACATGTACCATATATGTATAAACATATTATATATAGATGTATATACATGTACCATATATGTATAAACATATTATATGTAGATGTATATACATGTACATATATGTATAGATATATGTACACATGTACATATCTACATGTACATACATACATACATGTAAATAAATATGTGTGTGTGTGTAGTATTCAATAAGATCCATATATTTTTCAATCTTTTTTCATCTCTACTAACTTTTTAAACAATAATCTAAACAAATTTCAGTTTGGAAAAAAGCCACTTTTGCCGCCGTTAATCTAAACACAAATCACATTTACAATATGACTTTTATCCTATCTTACTTCACCAAAAATCATATTGAAAATAAGTCTCTTTTGTCACCCCTAACTCAAACGGGCTATAAAAGACTAAGTTCCACTTCCACTTCCCTTCTTCCCACTTCAATGGTACCAAACAGGGCATAAAAGCATAGGAGGATAGCCAAGTCCCTTATCTTTCTGTTCTTTTTGAAATTAGATCAAGATAATGAGTAGTGCAAGAGAAGAGAAGAGAACAATAAGAGCATAAGAGGATAGTCAAGTCCCTTATCTTTTTTTTTTTTATAAGATCAAGAGTTATCACCTCTTTCATTTCAAACTTGTGTTCTCCTCACGGGAGTAAAGTCCCTTAGCATCTCAACTAACAATTTATTAGTTGCCAAGAGCCTTATCACTATAGTTTAATAGACTTGTAATTATAATTTTTAAAATAAATTTTTAAAACTATTGGAAATATGAATTTCTTCAAAGAGAATATTGACCTCAAAATTTAGCGATAAGTTCTTTTAAGTGGAATAATTCTCATTTTTAAAAAAAAAAATTAAGCGAAGTTTACCCTATTTACCCTATTATAATTTTGGACTCTTAACAAATGATTGCCAACCACGAGACATTTTGCATAAAGATTATCGATCTTGTTGGAAGAAAACAAAGAGCACGATACCCACGAATCAAGTCTAGTAGAATGAGTTAATTCCTCACAATATAAAGAATCAATGTTCAAATCTCTATTAAGAGATAAACCCACACTTAACACCCCATAGTGACACAAACAAGGTTACCTTCATCACAAGGGTTTCAATACCCAGCAAGAAGTAAAAAACCAGAGCAGGCATAGGTGAAGAATTAAGAAACTATCGCATATTCACATGACTTAAAATGACTGATGGTTCAATATAATGAAAAGAAGAATTCTTAATACAAAGATCTGTTCTGATTTAAAAAAAATACTTTAGACTTAAGCGCAAAATTTAACGATTTTAAACATATAAAAACAGTTTTATGGAAAAGAAGTCGGACATAAATTGCGTTACATGACATGTTTAATTGTTAAAAATATATATAATTTTAAAAGAGATGAAAAAAATCCCTAACTCTACAAAAATACTATAGTCCTAAAATAATAAAAATTCAGAATACAAATAAACGGTAAAAATTTAAAAATTTTACAAGACCCGCAGATAGAATCTTAATCCACCCCATCTAAAAGGTAAAATTTCGAAATCTTATCTTTCGTACTGTTGTCTCCCAACCCACCTTTTCTAACAGATTCCATCGTCCATTAGATGGTCAGCAGCAACCAGTGAATTGAGCATTATGTGTTTTCTCGACACAGCCATTACAGGTACAACCAACCACAACATTATAATAATTCGGGAAACCATTCTTTAGGTACATATATATACCTTCCCTCAATCTTTAATTTGATGCCTATGCATTTTTCTCTCTTAATTAAATCCTCATATTGTAATACCCTAATTTTTATAATACATTTAAATATATATAATACCTATTGAAAATAGGTGAATATGAGGTCTTAAACACCTTGTATTGAATTTAATAGGACAATGTCTCCTAAGAATAAATAATTTACAAATAGGTCCCTAAAATATTTATGGGTTATAAAATACCCTGAGAAAATTATGATAAATCCTAAAAGGCAACTAAATATTTATTAAAAATTAGAGAGTATGTTGTCTCTAATTTAGGTAATTTATGGGATTATTTTCCTTGGAAAATAATGAGGCAAAATTAAATATCATTTTGGGGAACATAAATTGCCCCATGATTTTTAATATTTTGCATAATGCATAAATTATCAATTTCAGTAAAATAGTTGTGAGATAATAATTATTACTAATTAAGAAAATTGTCAAAAATTAGTAAATGATTAATTAGATAATTAATGGCTAATTGTTTAGACATAAATAAAGAGAGAGAGAAGGTGGAGATATTTGTGAGTTGTGAGTATGTGTGAGTTGTGAGTGTGTGTGTGCGCCTAAGTGTTGTGCATGTGTGTGTGTGTAGTAAAAAAAAAAGAGAGAGAAAAAGAAAAAAAAAAGAGAGAGAGATAATTACAAATGGATATTTGATTATAATAATAATATAATTAAGACATATGTTGAATTAGAAATAATACAATAATCAGGAGAAGAAATGGACAGGAAAAACGAGAACGGCTAGAAATAAAATCCTACATAGAAAACAATGAACTAGGTTGTTAGAGTCAGAGCATATTACGGACGAGTGAAATTTTATCCCGAGATAGCCGGTCTCCGAATTCATTTCTGTAACCGATAAAGCAATTTGGAGATCCGGATAGGAAGATATTTTGAAGAAATTAAGCAGATAATCAAAATAGGAGCTCTTAGAAAGTCAGACCGTTGTGGCAATACGGGCATAAGTAGGGAAAAACCAGAGCATATTATTGGTCAGTGGATTTTTATCCAGAAGCTAGTACCGGCCAAAATTGTTTCTAAGAGCGGACACGAAAACCGAGGATTTTCGGCAGATAACGGAATGCCCTTACTGGAAGTATAAGGGAAGGAGAGTCCAGTATTCTTAAAGAGGATGAAAGGACCTTCAGCATACTGTTTTCAGAATTTTGAGATTTTATGGAATTACGCGAACCGGACACCGAACCGGGAATTTATCAGATAAAGCAAGAGATGAAGCAAGCATGACATCATTTTGATGACTCATGATGATGTCAGCAAAGAGAGGTGTAAGGCCAAGATGAAGCCACCTCAGAAAAGTGCGATCCGACGGTCAGAATTCGACCAGACAAAGTTCAGCGAAATTACGAAAATGCCATCCAACTTTTCTATAAATACCTCTTCATTCTTCACCATTCTTCACACCATTTCCTCTTGAGAAGGCCGAAAATATTGAGAGAGAAGGAAGAAGAAGGAGTCCGGGGAATTTCGCAGCAAATCTCTGAGTAAGTTTCTCGGTCCTTAGTCTTTAGTTCGGTAGTTCTTTCAGTAGCTATAGTAAAAGTGTTAGGATAGTCTTAATTTTTCAAGATAATTTAGATATCATGTTTTTAGAGTAAATATGATAATTATCTTAGAAAAATGTTATAGAAAAGATTATAGCAAAAATTTTGGAAGTAAAAAGTCGGAACAGCGAAGCTCTGGCGAAATTCCGCCGAAAAGGCTAAACTAAGGGCAAAATGGTAATTTGTACCTAAAAATGCCTGTTATGGTCTTAGATATTCATACTGGTGATGTTATCCTTATAGGATACCCAGAATCACGAACCGCTGTTTCCGCTGTCACCCCTGTCGAGCCGCTGTCAAACGTACCGTAAATTTGACGGAAGTACTAAAAGTCGTCAACGGAGGTACGGACGCGTATTGTAACCTTAACACTTATGCTGCTTATATACATATATGTGATAGACATGCTTAGATACTGAAACTCTGTTTAGGGTTGTCAGTTATCTTACAGCTTACCACGGATTATAGTCATGATAATGCCGTTTGGGTTTGCCTAGCGCTGAGGACACGATAGGCCTTCGTGGCACTGGATATGTGCAACCGTTATGTGGGGCTTTACATATTGCTTTGTGCTTATGTTCTGCCATTATTTGATCATACATCTGCTGTGTGCTTATGTAGTGATATTCTGCTGTATGTGATTATGTTAACGCTGTTATCAATATACTGTTTTATTTGAGCATAAGGTTAACCGTTACCTGAGATCCAATTGGTAATTGGATCTCAGCTGTAGCTTCAGGGTCAGGAATACCGAGAGAGTGACGGTAGAGGCTGGTGGACGGTATGGAAGGACTGAAGAAGTTTATCAGTTATATTTGTATATATACTGTTAGAAACTTTCTTCTTTTGGGATGACTGTATATTGAAATTACACACTGGTTATGTACTATGAATTCAGTTACTCTGCTTATGAAAAATGCTTTACTCTGATCACCGTGTTTTAAAAAAAAATAAAATTTCCCATTATTTTTACTGCTTTAAAAGTGGGATGTTACACATATTTCCTCTGTTCGCTCAATTAGCTCCTGTAGAGGTGCTAACAGAGCAAAGTTACAGGGGTTAACAATTCTTACATAGCAAAATTAATGGTTTTGATTAATAGAAAAAAACACAGGTACAAAATTAAAAATTGTGAGAAATAACAGGTACCTGCAAAAATGATTTTCCCATACATAAATCCAAGTTAACAGAGTTACATGTCAAATTCAGACAGAAGAACCCTGTAATAGAGTCTAGAAAAAAAACGTGGAAAGGAAAATAAAAAGGAAATTAACAACAAAGCTTCTAATTGGAGGAAATTTTGACTATAACGTTAGTCTATGCATTTTCAGGACTTCAACATACAACCACTATAGGACGAGTAAATTTCCATGCAGTGCATCAGAAGCATAGACAGTAGTTAGGTTTTTTAGTACATGGTTAAATAAAAGCATATACAGAGAGGCGTTGTACAAAACGAGTGCATAGTTCATACATTAGAGGATCAGAATATCATCTAGTACAACAGCTAAATGTTTTAAGTTTCTCGTCTTAGTGATTACAAATACTACATTGATAAAGTGCAACGTCCAACAGTTCCAAGGGGTGGGTTAAGACTAAAACATTAAGCAAAAGGATCATAGTCACCTGTTCAACATCTCTGCTGCTAACTAGTGGAGGTATGTAGCTTGATACTGATAGCCATTTCCAAAGTGGTTGCCATAATTAGGAGAGAGGTTGTAAGTCCCAGAACCCATGATTGGCGGGCAGTGATTGTCAGTGGGTCCATTGTACATATAGTGAGGTCTGTCGTACACGTACTGGGGGTACCTATCAGCAACTCTAGCATAGGAAAGTTTGTCAGCAGGAGTAATGTTAGTAACACGGGGACCATATCCTACACCATTTTCACGGGGTCTCTTGGGTTGAGGCTTCGTCGCTTCAGTAATCTCTTCTTGTCCGCCTTAGTTTTTTCCAGATGAAGGAGACGTTTCTGGAGAGGATCCAGAGGATACTGCTCTTCAAGTTTATGCTCTTATTGGCACTTGATTACAGCCTTGAGAGCAATCAGCTCTCGTTCATTAACTTCAATCTATAAACAGCACGTCAATATGTCAACAACTGAACACTAAATACTAAATGCCTTCAACATATTTAAACGGATTTCTCTACACATTTCAAACAAGATAGCCCCAAAAGATAATGAATCTCTTCCATCAAGGCCATAACTTGAGTAGAGCCGCAAAATATTTTAGAATATATCAAATTTCCTAGATAATGACCATATGAATTTTATGTTTTAATTCTGTGATTAATCAGCTGAATTTACTTCAGCACTAATAAGAGTTGTGTTGGTGGTGTTAGGAGTTCATCAATTATTACCAAGGTTTTTTTAAAAAAATATATATATATTATAATAAAAAACCAAATAAATGTAGATGTTATAATTTTGGAAAAACAGGACATATATCAACAGATCGTAAAAAAATCAAAAAATGAAAAAATAATGAATAGAATAGAACAAGTTTATGAACATGAATTAAATCATTTGGAATTTGATGAACCAGTATATAGTGATATAGAAAACCCCAAAATAAAAATATACAAAATATATAACAATTCAGAAAATGAAACTATAAATGAATAATAATATGAATCGTATGAAGAATCTGAATATTCATCAAAAGAAGAAGAATCAGGTAAGCAGGAATATGAAGAATATGAGGAATATAGAAATATAGATGAAGGAACAATAGAAAAGAGAATGACTTTTAATAAAAATCAAAATGACAAAATAAAGGGTTAAGTAACAAATTTGTCCCGAAAGTTTTTGCTAAAGAGCAATGTTACCTTAAAATTTTTTCTTGCCTTAATGTTGCCCCGAAAGTTTCAAAACGTAGCAATGTTACCCATTTCTGTTAAAAAGTTAACGGTCAACATCAATTTTTTTACAGATAAACTTAGCTTTTTAACAGAATAGGGCAACATTACTACGTTTTGAAACTTCCAGGACAATATTGAGACAAGAAAAACTTTCATGGCAACATTGCTCCTGAGCCTATACTTCCAAAGTGGATTTGCTACTTAACCCTAAAATAAAAGATAAGACATTAGATATGACAGCAGGACAAATAAAAAATTAGAATTTTATTCAAAAATTAAGAAAGATAATAAAATCAAAGAAAAATGAAAAATGAAAAATCTGCTTGTGTACTACTAGAGAAAAAACATTCTATTAAATCTACTTTAACTCAAGGAGTGTTAAGAATACCTTTAATAAGTAAGACATTAATAGAACATTAAATATCTAAATTATCTTTTAAAGATGAAGTATAAAAAATTTATATAGAAGGAGTACAATTACTAGAAAAGGCATATTTTCACATTGGAATAGACGCACCTATGGAATTATTAATAACAGAGGGAAGAATAATAAATAATGTACAAGATGATATATTATGAATGTTAACAAAAAATTTAATAAGGTGTTACTCAACAATTATTGAGATAACTCCAGATAAATTTTATCATCCTACAAATTTAATAAGGTTTGGAACAACCAGGAAGCCAACAAAAGTGGAACAAGAACTCAAGGAAAATATAGAAGATGACAAAGAATTTCAACAACAAAAATGTATAATATTAGAGCCTAGGATTATCATATAATCTTTCAGGAAATAAATAGATTCACAGCAGTAAGAGAAGATCTATGAGCTTATTCCTATGGATTTACAACATGTATTTTGTCCCACAAAAAACTGCAAGAAATAAAAAATTACTCAGCACTTGGCATGATTGTCTGAAAGTTAATGCTATGGAAAATATTGAGGAAACAAAAGCAAAACATTTTGTAATTTATTATTTGAATATACAATTACAAATGTAAATATCGTGAAGAAAGAGAAAAGGATATGTAAGATTTTGAGGAACCTTTCTTATATCTTACTATACTCTAAAAAAAGAAGAAAACAAAGAAGAAAAAGATAAAGAAGTTTGCCAATACAAGTTGGTGGAGCAAAGGAAGCCTAAGGAAGCCAATGAAGCAAAAGAAGAAGAAGTCAACAAAAAAGAATAAAGAGAAAAGAGAAAGTTGTCTTATACAATACTGGATCAAAGAAGATGTTTTACGTAATGTAGTCTTGTAAGATAGCGTCACTACTACAGAAAGTGGATACTACTTCCCCAAAAGACGTCCTTATTTTAAAAAAAGGAGTAAAAAGTATAAGCCAAGACTTTATGCGCCCTAAATCTTGTTTAGGGCGCCCTAAATTTTTTTAGGGCGCCTAAAGTTTGCCTACAATTTAACGCTAAAACTTAATTTTTCGCGCGATGGGTGTAATCTGGGTAATTTTTTACGCGCCAAGACATATTTATTTATTTTTTTATTTAAGGCGCCCTAAACGTGTTTCAGGGCGCCAAAAAGCTACTTTAGGCGCCCTAAACTTATTTCAAGGCGCCAAAAAACTTGTGAAAAATTATGTTTTAAATTTTTTTTATTTGCCTTAATATACTTTTCGGCACCCTAAATATTATTCAGGGCGCCAAAAAGCTACTTTAGACACCCTAAATTCAATTTATGGTGTCTAAAGTCAAAAATCTACTTTAGACACCCTAAATTGAATTTAGGGTGTCTAAAGTAGCTTTTTGGCGCCCTAAATTTAATTTAGGGTGTCTAAAGTAGCTTTTTGGCACCCTAAATTTTATTTAGGGCGCCTAAAGTAATTAATTTTAAAATTTAAGCGCCAAATTTTTTTAAAAAAATTATCTAGATAGTAAAAAATTAGTGCCAAAAAATATATTTTAGACCCCGAAAAAAGTTTAGGGTGCCTAAAGTATATTTTAGGTGCCCTAAATTTTATTTAGGGCGCCTAAAGTAATTGATTTTAAGACTTAAGCGCCAAATTTTTTTCAAAAAATTATCTAGGCGGTAAAAATTAACGCCAAAAAATATATTTTAGGCGCCCTAAATAAAGTTAGGGCGCCTAAAATATACTTTAGGCGTCCTAAATAAAGTATTTAGGTCGCCTAAAATATATTTTAGGCGCCCTAACTTATACTTAGGGCGCCAAAACTCACGCTCAAGATATAAAAACCCTAAGCTCTTCCCACCAATCTTCACAACTTCAAGTCCTCAAAAAAAGAGCTACTCGAAGTCACATTTCTACGTATTCCTCTTACTTTTTCTCCTTTCCTTTTTTCGTTTTCTTCCCCCCTTCTTTATTGTATCTATCTTACTTTAAGGCAAGAAATTTTGTGATTTTGTTTCAATCCCCTCGGCGTTTTTTGTTTTAACCCTGACGGTGTTTCCATTTACAGTGATGCTACAACTGCGAAAGGCTCAAAAAATGGAGTTTCATCAAATAATCTTGGTTAGTTAATTATTGCATTCACTTCATTGGTTTATCTTATATATCTTGATTTCCAATTTACAGTTTTTTGATAGTTTGGATCCGTACTCGGAGGAAAACATTGATACGGTTCGAGATGTTTTGTCTGGACATCTTCTTCTACACATAGGTTGAGAGGGTATGGTTTATATGATGTTGTCATGTGTGAATTATAAAATTGTATGTGAGCACTTTGTTGTAGTAGACTTTGTTGTATGTGAAACTTTGTTGTTGTAGAATTTCTTGTATGTGAGCACTTTGTTGTAGAATTGAAGCTCCTTTATAATGATCATTTGAATTGTATGTGAGCACTTTGTTGTTGGAGCTCTTTTAATTTATAATTGTTCATACAAATCCTTAGTTTGATATGAATGGTGTAGATTAAGAAAATTAAAATTATTTCAATCTGAGTTTTTTTTGCTAGGAGCTGTTTGTCAAATCAAAAGATGTATGTCTGCTTTGCTTTGAAAGGTCATAAATGCGCCTGGGAAATTTTAATATATTCGTAAGCAATATGAAAAAAAAATTACTATAAGGCGCCCTAAAACGTTTTTAGGGTGTAAAAAGTCTATATAAGGCGCCCTAAAACCTTTTTATGGTGTAAAAAGTCTATATAAGGCGCCCTAAAAAGTTTTAGGGTGTAAAAAGTCTATATAAGGCGCCCTAAAACATTTTAGGGTGTAAAAAGTCTATATAAGACGCCCTAAAAATTTTTTAGGGTGTAAAAAGTCTATATAAGACGCCCTAAAAATTTTTTAGGGTGTAAAAAGCCTATTAACTTACCTTATAATACACAGACTTATAACGCCCTAAAAATATTTTAGGGTGTAAAAAGTCTTTATAAGACGCCCTAAAATTTTTTAGGGTGTAAAAAGTCTATATAAGGCGTCTTGAATTAATTCAGGGCGCCTTTTACAAGGCGTCCTGAATTTTTTCAAGGCGCCAAAAATTAACTTTTCTACTACCCATTGACAGACGTCCTTGAAATTTAGGGCGTTAATTGTGTCTTATTCAGGACGTTATTTTGCTTTTTTGTAGTAGTGCGTTGTAATAAATGCAAAAATAGAAGATAGTACAAAGTGAGCAGTTGATGAAGCAAAGGAAACCTGAAGAAGCCAATGAAGCAAAGGAGAAAGAAGTCAAAAAAAACACAGAGAGAGAAAGTAGTATTGTACAATAATGGAAAGAAGATGCTCTACGTAATGTAGTCTTATAAGATAACTGTGTATTTAATGCAAAAACAGAAGATAGTACAAAAGTGACAAGATATCTTATACGTCTTTTGAAAGCATGAAAAATGTTTTAAGTAAAGTTGTAGGATGGTAGAATAAGTCTTCATAAGGTAAAGTTGTATTGTACAATAATGGAAAGAAGATACTCTACATAATGTAGTCTTATAAGAAAGCCGTGTAATAAATGCAAAAACAGAAGATAGTACAAAGTGACAAGATATAGTGTACGACTTTTGAAAGCATGAAAAATGTTTTACGGAAAGTTGTAAGATGGTAGAATAAGTCTTCATAAGGCACATGCTTTATGAAAGAAGTAAGATGAATAATACAAGATCGGTAACCAAAGTAGAATAAATTGAAAGGAAAAAATACTCAGAGTCATGTAATTCTAGTTGGGATGCCCAATTTTATATAAAGCCATGTCAAAGTTTGAAGATAGACACACCGAGCTTGAACTCTCAACTTAATTCTCTCCTCTCTCTCTCTCTCTCTCTCATGTACTTACAAATTTTCTTAGCAATAAAATTTTGAGTTTCAACATTTTATCTCGTGAAGAATTTTTCAAAGCTTTAATTATGTCATATAAGGTAGAAGTTGCAACACTCATAGGGGGTCAAATTATGAGTAATATTATCATATCTCATTGAGATGATCCTTTAAATGACAATGTTCATAGTTATATGTTAAGGTTAAGATCTAGTTGTGATCATATGATGACTAAATGATAGAAACTCATTTATGCCTTCTATAGAAAACAAAGGTAGGTTATGTTGGTATAGTTTGAAGGAGGAATGTCTGAGTCGATAAGAGCAAATGATTCTACCCATGTGTTGGAAAGACTTTGTAAAAGTTTTCTTGTATGCAATAGGACAAGAATCCTTCCATGACTCGGATCATATACGGTCAACCCTTGGGGTTCTATCTATAGTCAATCATATCATTATACACAGATCTTCTCTGAATCAGAACATATAATCTGGTTATACTCTTTATAGTATTAGCATATAAGGATTAATAGTAATATGAAATCAAAATTTGATCCCTAATATTTATTATTTTTTAAAAACTCTTTATTTTACTGTTTCTTTAACTTTTTTTTAATTAAAATTTATATTTTTTTCCTTTTTTTCTTAAAAATATTTCTTGGTTTATATTTTCTATAAAAAAATTTCTTAGGATATTTTTTAGTTTATATATGTATGTATGTACATACCTATATATATACATACATATATAGGTATATATGTTATATAGATGTATGTGTGTGTGTGTATATGTGCATATACATATACATATAGATGTGTATGTATATGTATATGTATATACATCTGCATAGATGTATATGCAGATGTAAATACATGTACATGTATATGTAGATGTATATACATGTACCTATATGTATAGATATATGTACACATGTAAATGTACATACATACATATATGTACATAAATGTGTGTGTGTGGTATTTAATAAGATTTATATTTTTTTCAATTATTTTTCATTTCAACTAACTTTTTAAATAATAATCCAAATAAATTTCAGTTTGGAAAAAAAACACTTCTGTCACCGTCAATCTAAACACAAATCACATTTACAATATAACTTTTATTTTATCTTACTTCTGCAAAAGTGAAATAAGTTTTCGTTTTTGTCACCGCTAACTCAAACAGGCTATAAAAGCATAAGAGGGTAGCCAAGTCCCTTATCTTTTTTTTTTATTATTAGATCAAGGTAATGAGTCATGCAAGAGAAGAGAAAAGAACAGTAAGAGCATAAGAGTCTTATTGCTAACCATGGGACATTTTGCTCAAAGATTATCGATCTTGTTGGAAGAAAATAAAGAGCTCGCTACTGACCAGAGAATCATGTCTGGTAGAATGAGGTAATTCCTCACAATATAAGGAATCAATGTTCAAAACTCTATTAAGAGATACACCCACATTTAGCACCCCATAGTGACACAAACAAGGTTACCTTCATCACGAGGGTTTCAATGCCCAGCAAGAAGTAAAAAAACCAGAGCAGGCATAGGCGAAGAATTAAGAAACTATTGCATATTCACATGACTTAAAATGACTGATGGCTCAATAAAATCAAAAGAAAAATTTTAAATACAAAGGTCTGTTCTGATTTTTTTTTTTTTTTTTTTAAAAAAAACTTTAGACTTGAGTGCAAAACTTAACGATTTTAAACATATAAAGACAGTTTTATGGAAAAGAAGTCGGACATAAATTGCGTTACATGACATGTTTAGTTGTTTTATATATATATATATATATATAAAAGATGAAAAAATTCCCTAACTCTACAAAAATACTATAGTCCTAAAATAATAAAAATTGAGAATACAAATAAACGGTAAAAATTTAAAAATTTTACAAGACCCACAGATAGAATCTTAATCCCCCTATCTAAAAGGTAAAATTTCGAAATCTTATCTTTCGTACTGTTGTCTCCCAACCCACCTTTTCTAACAGATTCCATTGTCCATTAGATGGTCAGCAGCAACCAGTGAATTGAGGATAATGTGTTTTCTTGACACAGCCATTACAGGTACAACCAACCACAACATTATAATAATTGGGGAAACCATTCTTTAGGTACATATATATACCTTCCCTCAATCTTTAATTTGATGCCTATGCATTTTTCTCTCTTAATTAAATCCTCATATTTCCTCTGTTCGCTCAATTAGCTCCTGTAGAGGTGCTAACAGAGCAAAGTTACAGGGGTTAACAATTCTTACATAGCAAAATTAATGGTTTTGATTAATAGAAAAAAACACATACGTACCAAATTAAAAATAATGACAAAGAACAGGTACCTGCAAAATGATTTTCCCATACATAAATCCAAGTTAACAGAGTTACATGTCAAATTCAGATAGAAGAACCCTGTAATAGAGTCTAGAGAAAAACGTGGAAAGGAAATTAACAAAAAAGCTTTTAATTGGAGGAAACTTTGACTATAACGTTAGTCTATGCATTTTCAGGACTACAACATACAACCACTATACGACGAGTAAGTTTCCATGCAGTGCATCAGAAGCATATTCAGCAGGTAGGTTTTTTAGTACATGATTAAATAAAAGCATATACAGAGAGGCGTTGTACAAAACGAGTGCATAGTTCATACATTAGAGGATCAGAATATCATCTAGTACAACAGCTAAATGTTTCAAGTTTCTCGTCTTAGTGATTACAAATACTACATTGATAAAGTGCAACGTCCAACAGTTCCAAGGGGTGGGTTAAGACTAAAACATTAAGCAAAAGGATCATAGTCACCTGTTCAACATCTCTGTTGCTAACTAGTGGAGGTATGTAGCTTGATACTGATAGCCATTTCCAAAGTGGTTGCCATAATTAGGAGAGAGGTTGTAAGTCGCAAAACCCATGATTGGCGGGCAGTGATTGTCAGTGGGTCCATTGTACATATAGTGAGGTCTGTCGTACACGCACTGGGGGTACCTATCAGCAACTCTAGCATAGGAAAGTTTGTCAGCAGGAGTAATGTTAGTAACGCGGTGACCATATCCTACACCATTTGCACGGGGCCTCTCGGGTTGAGGCTTTGTTGCTTCGAATCCACGTTTTATACTTTTCTTTATGTTCTTCTTAGATGTTTTTTTTCTTAAGAAGTACATAAAGAAATATTGGTAATATTTTTTAAATTTTTTTAAATTTTATTTTTTTAGACTAAATTATATTCTGCATTTTAAAATATTTTTTTGTATTTAATATCTCAAATTAATTAATTTACAGTCTTGCATTCAAAAATATTTTTCTTGTAACACTAGTATCCTGTGAATGAATTAATTTGAAATATTGGGTGAAAAAAATATATTTTATGATGCAAATATAATTTAGTCTAAATAAATAAAATTTTTTAAAAAAATGTTACCAATATTTCTTTATGTGCTTCTTAGGAAAAAAAGCACCTAAGAAGCACATAAAGAAAAGCATAGAATGTGGACTCCATCACTTCAGTTACTCTCTTCTTGTCCGCCTTGGCTTTTTCCAGAGGAAGGACACGTTTCTGGAGAGGATCCAGAGGATACTGCTCTTCAAGTTTATGCTCTTCAATGCACTTGATTACAGCCTTGAGAGCAATCAGCTCTCGTTCATGAACTTCAATCTATAAACAGCACGTCAAAGTCAATAACTGAACACTAAATACTAAACGCCTTCAACATATTTAAACGGATTTCTCTACACATCTCAAACAATATAGCACCAAAAGATAATGAATCTCTGCCACGAAGGCTACAACTTGAGTAGAGCAGCAAAATATTTTAGAATATATCAAATTTCCCAGATAATGACCGTATGAATTTTATGTTTCAATTCTGTGATTAATCGGCTGAATTTACTTCAGCACTAATAAGAGTTGTGTTGTTGGTGTCCAAATTTGGGTAAGAGGTTAGGAGTTCATTATTATCAAGAATCTTACAGCTATACTTTCCACATTTAGCAAGTTATGAATAATTCCAGATTTAACAAGTATGATAATAAAGGATGGACCTACTGAATGCACAAGCGTACAAGCAAAAAATTAATTGAACTTTGATTTTATCAGAAGCACCAAACCTTTCATTTAACCACCAATTTGAACTTTGATATTCAACGTTATTACAGGAACTGCCAAGTTTGGCAAACAGCAAAACTGACTGGTCCAGATATATCACAAATGAATAAAAATGCAAGAGAATGAATTGGGGTTAGGTTTCTCCCATCATCATTTTCTCATTATCCTTTATAATTTCTAAATCACATCCGTCCAATCAATGGGTGTGTTTTGTGTGCACTTTAAGCTGGCTTTTTGCCCAAAAAAAGCCAAAAAAAGCAAGGTTCGGTCTCAAAAAGCAAAGCTGGCCTGTTTGGATTGAGCTTTGGACGTGTTGGGCTTTTTGCTTAAAGTCTATCGCATTGGGCTAAAAATTAAGTTCAAAATCCAAGCTTTTTTCCCATCGTAGCCCACTACACTGGTCCAATTATTTTTTTTTTGTTTGATAACACAGGTCCACTCCAACGGTAAGAAACAAAACCCGATTTCGGCGTGCTCTTCCATACTTTCAACTTTGATCTTCTCGCGTCCTCTGCCATTGTTCACGCCTCCGCCATCGCTTATCACAAGTGCTTGTGCCATCACTTCGTCCCTGCCTCTCGTCCCTCAGCTTGGCAGAGATTCCTCTCCGTCTCGTGCCTCGTCTGGTCTAGGAAAAGCTAAGAGATTCCGAATCAAAAGCCCAGAACTCGTCTCGTCAAATCACGGCCAGAGATTCCCACTTGCAAATCGTCCTCGCCAGCTGAAGTCCATGAGTTTGTCTTCAAAATAGCAGGTCTCGTGGGTCTTGTTTTATCATCTTCTTCGTCGACTCTGCTATCTCGCTAGCTGAAGAAGCCATAGGCGTCGTCAATCGCCAGTCGCCGCCGAAGTCCGTGAGTTCTGCAGCCTCGTGTTGTGCACTCACTCGATCAACCCAAGATCCGAATTCAGGTCTATGATTTCATTCCATTTGATTTTGAGTTTGAAATTTGATTCGGAAACATGCCTCTAAGTGGAGTTGAGTATGACTTCGATCTGTTTACCCTGTTTAAATTGTGCCCTGCTTAAGATTTATTTGCTTGTGGCCTGCTTCAGTTTTAGATGAAATTGTTCAGCTGGGTTAGATGAAATCGTGCCCTGTTTAGATGAAATTGTAACAAAATAGGATAATAGCTCATTTTGCTACTTGTATGTCTTCTATAAAATTACTTTGCAACTTACTGGAAGAAGAATTTTCTTACAACATTGAACTGAATCTCATTCATTTAAATTTTCCTGGAATTTTCTCTGGGCTTGAATTGCTTCTTTTGATTGTGAGTCACTGAAATTCTGATTTTGCTCACTTAGCATAACAAAATCCCTATTACATCAAGTGCAAATTTTTGCACTCTCTCTGTCTTGATTTGCATGCTAAAAGACTCATACTTTGAAACACTGAGTGCCTTGGATAGTCCAATTTTTGCATGTAGCTGTAGAACTAAAGCAGACTGAAACTTTATATGATTGTTGCCTACTATGCCATTCCTGATCTTGGAAATTAAAACTGGAATTCTTTGGGAACTTAACTGTGACTTATTATTGTAAGTTTACTGCACTATTTTGGAGTTGGGAAATTTGATTATTGGTTGCTTTCCTGTTGGAAATATGAAATCAAAGTCTTCAATCTGAATAATCATTATTCATCAGAGTAATTAACTGCTGTCATTTGGTGAACTCAGTGCTGTCATAACTGAAATTTTTCTGTTGTGAGGTTTATTTACTGAAATTTGGATTGTTGATCGTGTGTTGAGACTGAGCTCTCAATAGTTGTTGCTCTTACATGCTTGTCATTGAGGTTCTGAAATTACTACTAAAGCAAAGGGGGGAAAAACTGAAAACTAATCCTTAATCATTGGAAGAGCTGTTATTCATTGGAAGTTCTGAATTCCTGTTGGCTCCTGCTACTGTTCTCCCATACTATTGTAGTTTTTTAATGACAATTGTCTTGATCAATTAATTTTCTGTTTTATCAAACAGGCATGTAATTAGTGGTTTCATTACCTGTTGTGTTTGTTATGGGGGTCAGCAATGTTGTATGCACTGAATGTTGGAAGTTTTTCAAATTTCTCATTACCTGTTATGCGTGATTTTCTTCTCACAATGATCAAAATCTTACCCTTATGGGTTTATATACTTGGCGAGTAAATTTCTGGTTTGGTATATTCTCTTGTTTTCCAAAGGGTCAGAGAAGGGCGAGCAACAAATATGGTCCACTTCTTGGGTTTAAGCAGATGCAATGATACACTTGCATTAATTATTTCTTGTTTCCATAATGCAATGGTATACTTTAATTTATTGTTAGATTCCAAATAGAATATTCTTTTAAGGGCCGCTTATCATGAAATTTTGCTCTAGAGGTGTGACTACAATAATTATTTATGGTTTCAAGTTTATATATGATACACTTACATTCAATCATTTGGAGCTGCATTAAACTAGGATCGGTGACCTTCAAATCAATTTTAAAAAAAAAAAAAATTGTGAAGTGTTAGAAATAAGTTGCTGACACATTTCAAGAACTTTTTTTAAAAAATTTTTTTGGGGAGCTTTGTATCAATGGATGTGCACACAAAAATGTCAAGGGAATGAGATTGTTATTGGGTAGGCTTGAAAGTGTATTTGAGACTTTAAAATTACATTTTGTATGAAATAATATTTGGAGAGATTTCTTAAATTAATTTTATTACATAATTAATCACAAAAATGTCAAGGGAATGAGATTGTTATTGGGTAGGCTTGAAAGTGTATTTGAGACTTTAAAATTACATTTTGCATGAAATAATATTTGGAGGGATTTCTTAAATTAATTTTATTACATAATTAATCATAAATATAAAAAGTCTATAGTGCCCTTAACAATAAAGTTTTTTTAAAAAAAATTACAACATATAGATATTTTGGCATTGAAAGATTTCACTCATTTTGGCCAAATTGGAACTAAGCTCAAAGAACGATTTTTTTTAATTAGTATATGTATATTATATGATCTCCATTTGGAGATCAAAAAACAATTTTAATGTAATTCTAGTTGTCAATAATTAACAACTGATATTATCAAACTTATTAGTTAAAAAAAAAAAAAGGCAACTTATTCGTTTTGACAATAGTGAATAACTTCGTGGGATAATTAAATGTAAGTGTATAACATATATAAACAAGTCTAGTATATTACAGTTGTTTATTATTTTTCTATTTTTTATTATAAAGTAAGCATATGTTTTTGTTAATTACCGATTATTAACATAGTAATATCAATATGGAGAAAAGTAGAACATCTTGGGATGAAAAAAGCACAAGATATTTCCTCGAAGAATGTATTGACCAAATTTGCAAGAAAGAAAGGCAAGGTGGATCGTTCTCACCTACTGGATAGAAAAATATTATCATTGGATTTAATAAAAAATCTGGAAAATCATTGGACAAAAAAAATGAAAAATAGATATGATAGCTTGAAGAGAGAATGGAAGGTATGGGACAAGCTATTCTCGAAGGAGACAAGTATATCATATGACAATGTAAACCATAGAGTGCTTGCAGATGATGAGTGATCGGATCAGAAAATTCAGGTATAAAATTGTTATACCTGAATGTTCAGCTTGACACTCCTGGCGGCACCTTGACTTTTGTTTTTTGTATTCTATCTGACACACCTATTATATTTGATTTCTATTATTGTTATTTTATGTGATGCTTCATATGTTTAAATGTTTGGCGTACCGATTATGTGACCAACCTATTTATGTTTATCATTCAATTAAGTCGTCGCCTTGACACAGGTTTTATTTTCAATGGAAGGATGACGGTTGTCTCATGCCCAAAAAAAGGCTCTACAAGTTTTTCTTATGAAGGAAGAGATAAAGAATAACGTACAGATCACTACCTTGGTGGCTCGACATATGACATCATATGTTTGCAAAGAGCCATGTAGAACTAGTAACTAAACAGGAGCAATGTGGGTGCAGGAGGTTTTGCAAGGCCATGACAAAGAATGTCATGAAAATTTTTGAGTTGAAAAACACGTCTTCTATCATTTATGCTCTAAATTGGTAGACCATGGGTTACACCACACGAAGTACACAATATTAGAAGAAATGGTAGCAATGTTTTTATATACAGTTGGCCATGGTTTAGGAAATAGAATCATATAGGAATGGTTTCAACATTCAGGAGAAACTATCAGTAGGTTATTCCACATGGTTTTAAATGCTTGTCTTAGCCATGCAACTGTAAACATCAAACCGCTTGATCCTAAGTTTCCCGGTTGTCACCTAAATATATCAACCGATTGCCGCTACTTCCCATATTTCAAAAATGCAATAGGAGCAACTGATGGAACTCACATCAGTTGTGTGGTGAGCGAATCTGACCACGACATATATGTTGGGAAAAAGGGATATCCTAACAAAATATTATGGTAGTATGTGATTGGGATATGTGCTTCACTTATGTGTTGGCAGGCTGAGAGGGTACGGCACATGATGCACGTTTGTTCAACAGAGCGATCACTACTCCAGCTTTGAATTTTCCCCATCTATCTCAAGGTATATCTTCAACACCATCACTATAATTACATTTTTTTTCTATCTTTATTTCACTTTCCTAAAATTTCTAATTGTCACAAAATTTCCTCACTTATCAAGGAAATATTACTTGGTCGATGCTGGCTATCCAACACCAGTTGAATATATTGGTCCGTATAGACATGAACGTTATCACCTTCCACAATTCAGGCGACAACCGGGATTTCGAAATCCTAATGAGTGCTTCAATTATTATCATTCAAGTTTGAGGTGTACTATAGAAAAGACGTTTGAAGTCTGGAATAATAGGTTTAATATATTGCGAAATATGTCCTCTTATAGCTTTGAAACTCATGGCTATACACAATCTCATTCGAAAATTTTCAAGTTCTGATGTGGAATTTCAACGAGCTGACTAAGAAGATTTGGGTGATGAAGAAGAAGAAGAAGATGATCCTCTTGATAGAGACACCTCATCAAATATCAACACATTATCGGCACCATAAATGAATCATTTTCGTGATAGAATCAGAGAGAAACTTGTTAGAGATAACACAATATGCATAACAATAGGGGAAATTAATGTATTATTTTATAAACAATTTTATCCATTGAATGTATTTGATTAAGGTTTTTATCGTTTATTTTTTTAATAATATTTATTTTTTTTCAAATTAAAATTAATATTAAAATTTCCATTAACTCAATATATACAACTAATATGTATATGTAGTATTCAGTATGATCCATGTCCTTTTAAGTCATTGTCAATCTCAACTAACTTTTCAAATAATAATCTAAACACACACCAGTTAGAAAAAAAGTCACTTCTACAAAAATTCAAATGAGCAATCCAAATACACATCAGTTAGTTTAACCTGACTTTTTTCCTATCTGGCTTTTATAAAAGTCAAATAGTTTTTAAGTCACTACTTCTATCACTAAATCAAACAGGCCTAATGGGGTCTATTTGGAGTGCACTTAAAGCTGGCTTTTTGTGAAAAAATACCAAAAAAAGCAGGGTTGGTTCACAAAAAGCAAAGTGGGTCTGTTTGGATTTAGCAATTGACATACTAAGCTTTTTATAAAAATTCTTACATACTGGGCTTTTTGTGAAGCTCTAACTTGGAGCTTATTTTTGCAACGCAGCACACTAGTCCATCTCTCTCTGTTTTTTTTTTGGATAAAAACACTGGTCCATCTTCGCTCCAATAGTATAATGACGGGATATAAACCGATCAACTTAAATCGAAAAGACAAAACAGGAAATTGAGAGGTGTCAAACCACTGGTTCTGATTCCAAAAACTGTACCTAGCTTTGACGCCCCTACTGCTATCACCTTATATTATTGTTTATTTTTTTAATAATATTTAATTTTTTAAAATTAAAATTAAAATTTCCATTAATTCAATATATACAACTAATAATATGTATATTTAGTATTCAATAATATGATTCATATCCTTTTTAATCATTTTCCATCTCAAACTGACTTTTCAAATAATAATCCACATGTATATCAGTTAGAAAAAAAAGCCACTTCTCCAAAAGGCAAATAGGCAATTCAAACACAAATCAAATAGCTTACCCTGACTTTTTTAAAAATCAAATAGCTTTTAAACCATCACTCCTATCACTAATCTAAACAAGCCCATGATTTATTATAGTAACCTCAATCTTCTCCTTATCTTTTTTCTCACTCTTTCATTAGAAAAATGAGAGAGAAGTAAAAGTAGTATTATATTATGTTAACACAAGCTCTCACCATACAAGTAGTTTCCACAAGAGTAAACATTCCTCTATAAATGTCGAACTCAAGAGCAATGTTGCTCTAGAAGCTTTTTTACGCTCAATGTTGTCCCAGAAATTTAAAGACGTAGCAATATTACCCTTTTGTTAAAAAGTTAACGGTCAACATCAATTTTTTCGGGACAAAATTGAGCCTGAAAAAACTTTTAAGGTAATATTGCTCCTCGATGTATATTTTCGAGTGGATTTGCTACTTAACCCAAAAAAGAAATATAGGCGTGGAAGTGGAAGTGGAAGTGGAAGTGGAACTCACTTCCAAGGATGAGGGATGGAACTCACTTCCAACGTTTTTTATGGAAGTGGGTTCCATCGGAAGTTACTTCCCCTCCACCAAACATAGGGCAGTGTTTGGGTATATATGTGAATTCCAGAATATGAAGCAAAATTCCAGAATTATGAACAAGAAAAATTCTATAGAAAGTTACCAAAGTTTATATCAAAAAATATAATAGAAGCATATAATAAACACTTAGAATCAATATAAGATATATTTGTATATTTTGACACAATAGGAAGACGAGAAGAATATTTAAGTATATTTATTATCAAAAGAATGTAAAGAAGCATGGAGAAATAAGAAATATTAAAAAGTAAATAGAAGAATGTTAAAATGTAATAAGATAGAAAAACCATGTAAAGAAAAAAGGATTATAAGAAAGAATAAAAGAAAAAGAATATATAAATTAAAAAATATCCAAAGAAAAGATTTTATACAAAATATAAACCGAATTTTTTTTAAAGAAATATATTATAATAAAAAAAACCAAATAAATGTAGATGTTATAATTTTGAAAAAATAGGACATATATCAATAGATCCTAACAAAACAAAAAATGAAAAAACAATGAATAGAATAGAACAAGTTGATGAATATGAATTGAAACATTTGGAATTTGATGAACCAGTATATATAGTGATATAGAAAATCCTAAAATAAAAATATACAAAATATATAACAATTTAGAAAATGAAACTACAAATGAAGAATAATATGAATCGGATGAAGAATCTGAATATTCATCAAAAGAAGAAGAATATTATAAATTATGTATGATGAATACAAATGAATAAAAGATAAAAGAATCAAGTAACAGGAATATGAGGAATATAGAAATATAGATGAAGGAACAATAGAAAAGAGAATGACTTTTAATAAAAATCAATATGACAAAATAAAGGGATAAGTCACAAATTGGTTCCGAAAGTTTTTGTTAAGGAGCAATGTTACCTTTGAAGTTTTTCTTGTCTCAATATTGTCCCAGAAATTTCAAAACGTAGCAATGTTACCCATTTCTATTAAAAAGTTAATGGACAACGTCAATTTTTTGATAGATAACATTAGTTTTTTAACGAAATAAGGCAGCATTGCTACGTTTTGAAACTTTCGGGACAACATTGAGACAAGAAAAGCTTTCACAGCAATATTGCTCCTAAGCCTATACTTCCAAAGTGGATTTGCTACTTTAACCCTAAAATAAAAGATAAGACATTAGATATGACAACAGGACATATAAAAATTCAAATTTTATTCAAAAAGTAGGAAAGATAATAAAATCAAAGAAAAATGAAAAATCTACATGTGTACTACTAGAGAAAAAACATCCTATTAAATCTACTTTAACTGAAGGAGTATTAAGAATTCCTTTAATAAGTGAGACATTAATAAAACATTAAATATCTAAATTATCTTTTAAAAATGAAGTATCATAAATTTATATAGAAGGAGTACAATTACTAGAAAAGGCATATTTTCACATTGGAATAGACGCACCTATGGAATTATTAATAACAGAGGGAAGAATAATAAATAATGTACAAGATGATATATTACGAATGTTAACAAAAAATTTAATAAGGTGTTACTCAACAATTATTGAGATAACTCCAGATAAATTTTATCATCCTATAAATTTAATAAGGTTTGTAACAACTAAGAAGCCAACAAAAGTGGAACAGGAACTCAAGGAAAATATAGAAGATGACAAAGAATTTCAACAATAAAAATGTCTAATATTAGAGCCTAGGATTATTATATAATCTTTCAGGATATAAATAGATTCACAACAGTAGGAGAAGATTATGAGTTTATTCCTGTGGATTTAGAACATGTATTTTGTCCCTCAAAAAACTGCAAGAAATAAAAAATTACTCAGCACATGGTATTATTGTCTGAAAGTTAATGCTATGGAAAATATTGAGGAAACAAAAGAAAAAATTTTGTAATTTATTATTTGAATATACAATTATAAATGTAAATAGGATATGTAGATTTTGAGGAACTTGTCTTAGATCCTACTATACTCTAAAAAAAAAAGAAGAAAACAAAAAGATAAAGATAAAGGAGTTTGCCAACATAGGTTGGCGAAGCAAAGGAAGCCTAAAGAAGCTAATGAAGCAAAGGAAAAAGAAGTCAACAAAAAAGAATAAAGAAGAAAGAGAAAGTTGCCTTATACAATAATGGAAAGAAGATGTTTTACGTAATGTAGTCTTATAAGATAGCCTTATAATAAATGCAAAAATAGAAGATAGTACAAAGTGACAAGTTGATGAAGCAAAGGAAGCTTGAAGAAGCCAATGAAACAAAGGAGAAAGAAGTCAACTACCAAAAAAAAAAGAAGAAAGAGAAAGTTATATTGTACAATAATGAAAAGAAAATGCTCTACGTAATGTAGTCCTATAAGATAGCCTTATAATAAGTGCAAAAATAGAATATAGTACAAAGTGACAAGTTGATGAAGCAAGGGAATCCTGAAGAAGCCAATGAAGGAAAGGAGAAAGAAGTCAACAACAACAAAAAAAAAGAAGAAAGAGAAAGTTATATTTTACAATAATGAAAAGAAAATGCTCTACGTAATGTAGTCTTATAAGATAGCCTTGTAATAAATGCAAAAATAGAAGATAGTACAAAGTGACAAGTTGATGAAGCAAAGGAAGCCCCAAGAAGCCAATGAAGTAGAGGAGAAAGAAGTCAACAAAAAAAGAAGAGAAAGTTGTATTGTACAATGATGGAAAGAAGATACTCTATGTAATGTAGTCTTATAAGATAGCCGTGTAATAAATGAAAAAAAAAAAAAGATAGTACAAAGTGACAGGATATCTTGTATGTCTTTTGAAAGCATGAAATTGTAAGATGGTAGAATAAGTTTTCATAATGTAAAGTTGTATTGTACAATAATGGAAAGAAGATGCTCTACTTAATGTAGTCTTATAAGATAGCTATGTAATAAATGTAAAGATAGAAGATAGTACAAAATGACAAGATATATTGTACGACTTTTGAAAGCATGAAAAATGTTTTACGTAAAGTTGTAAAATGGTAGAATAAGTCTTCAAAAGGTATATGCTTTATGAAAGATGTAAGATGAATAATACAAGATCGGTAACAGAGTATAATAATTGGAATGGAAAAAATACTCAGAGTCATGTAACTCTGGTTGGGATGCCAATTCTATATAAAGCCATGTAAAAATTCGAAGATAGACACACTGAGTTTGAGCTCTCAGCTCTATTCTCTCCTCTCTCTCTTGTACTTACAAATTTTCTTAGCAACAATAAAATTTTGAGTTTCAACATTTTATCTCGTGAAGAATTTTTCGAAGCTTTAATTATGTCATATAAAGTAAAAGTTGCAACATTCATAAGGGGTCAAATTATGGAGTAATATTATCATATCTCATTGTGATGATCCTGTAAATGACAATGTTCATAGTTATATGTTAAGATTAAGATCTAGTTGTGATCATATGATGACTAAATGATAGAAACTCATTTATGCCTTCTATAGAAAATGAAGGCAGGCTATGTTGGTATGGTTTGAAGGAGGAATGTCTAAGTCGATAAGAGCAAATGGTTCTACCCATGTGTTGGAAGACTTTGTAAAAGTTTTCATGTATGCAATAGGACAAGAATCCTTCCATGACTCGGATTATACATGGTCAGCCCTTGGGGTTCTATCTATAGTCAATCATATCATTATACACAGATCTTCTCTGAATTTGAACATATAATCTCGCTATACTCTTTATGGTATTATCACACAAGGATTAATAGTGATATGAAACCGAAATTTGATCCCTAATATTTATTATTTTTTAAAACTCTTTATTTTATTGTTTCTTTAACTTTTTTTATTAAAATTTATATTTTTTCCCTTTTTTCTTAAGAATATTTCTTGGCTGATATTTACTAAAAAAAAATATTCTTAGGATATTTTTTAGTTTATATATATGTATGTACATACATACCTATATATATACATAGATATATAGGTATATATGTTATATAGATGTGTATGTAAATGTATGTATGTGTATGTGTATGTGCATATACGTATACATATAGATCTATATGTATATACATTTGCATAGATGTATATGAATATGTAAATACAAGTACATGTATATGTAGATGTGTGTGTGTGCGCGCGCAAATGTACATGTACAATTACATACATACATATATGTACATAAATGTGTGTGTATGTACATAAATGTGTGTGTGTGTGTGTGGTATTCAATAAGATTCATATTTTTTTTCAGTCATTTTCCATCTCATCTAATTTTTTAAATAATAAACCAAATAAATTTCAGTTTGGAAAAAAATCTGTCCCTGTCAATCCAAACACAAATCACATTTACAATATAACTTTTATTTTATCTTTCTTCTGCAAAAGTCATATTGAAAATAAGTTTCTTCTGTCACTGGCTCACCGCTAACTCAGACAAGCCATAAAAGTTCCGCTTCCACTTTCACTTCCCCCTTCCCACCTCAATGTTATTAAACAAGGCATAAAAGCAGAAGAGGGTAGCCAAGTCCCTTATCTTTTTTTTTTTCGTTAGATCAAGGTAATGAGTTGTGCAAGAGAAGAGAAGAGAACAGTAAGAGTACAAGAGGATAGTCCAGTCCCTTATCTTTTGCTTTTTAATTAAATCAAGAGTTCTCACCTCTTCCATTTCAAACTTATGTTCTCCTCACGGGAGTAAAATCCCTTGGCACCTCAACCAACAATTTATTAGTTGCCAAGAGCCTTATCACTATAGTTTAAGAGACTTATAATTGTAGTTTAAAAAATAAATTTTTTAAAACTATTGGAAATATGAATTTCTTCAAAGAGAATATTGACCTCAAAATGTGCAATAAGTCTCATTTAAAAAAAGAAAAAATTAAGCAAAGTTTACCCTATTACAATTTTGGACTCTTAACAAATGATTGCTAACCATGGGACATTTTGCTTAAAGATTATCAATCTTGTTGGAAGAAAATAAAGAGTTCACTACTGAAGAATCAAGTCTAGTAGAATGAGTTAATTCCTCACAATATAAGAAATCAATGTTCAAATCTTTATTAGGAGATACACCCAGATTTAACAGCCCGTAGTGACACAAACAAGATTACCTTCATCACGAGGGTTTCAATGCCCAGTAAGAAGTAAAAAACCAGAGCAGGCATAGGTGAAGAATTAAGAAACTATCGCATATTCATGTGACTTAAAATGACTAATGGTTTAATAAAATCAAAAGAAAAATTCTAAATACAAAGATCTGTTCTGATTTTTTTTTTTTAAAAAAAAAAAACTTTAGAATTGAGTGCAAAACTTAACGATTTTAAACATATAAAGACAGTTTTATGGAAAAGTCGGACATAAATTGCATTACATGACATGTTTAGTTGTTACACACACACAGTTTTAAAAAAGATGAAAAAATTCCCTAACTCTGCAAAAATACTAGTCCTAAAATAATAAAAATTGAGAATACAAATAAACGGTAAAAATTTAAAAATTTTACAAGACCCACAGATAGAATCTTAATCCCCCTATCTAAAAGGTAAAATTTCGAAATCTTATCTTTCGTACTGTTGTCTCCCAACCCACCTTTTCTAACAGATTCCATTGTCCATTAGATGGTCAGCAGCAACCAGTGAATTGAGGATAATGTGTTTTCTTGACACAGCCATTACAAGTACAACCAACCACAACAATATTATAAAGGTTTAATATTTCTGCCTCAGAGGCAGAAACATAATAATTGTGGAAACCATTCTTTAGGTACATATACCTTCACTCAATTTTTAATTTGATGCCTATGCATTTTCCTCTCTTAATTAAATCCTCATATTTGCTCTGTTCGCTCAATTAGCTCCTGTAGAGGTGCTAACAGAGCAAAGTTACAGGGGTTAACAATTCTTACATAGCAAAATTAATGGTTTTGATTAATAGAAAAAAACACATAGGTACAAAATTAAAAATTGTGAGAAATAACAGGCACCTGCAAAAATGATTTTCCCATACATAAATCCAAGTTAACAGAGTTACATGTCAAATTCAGACAGAAGAACCCTGTAATAGAGTCTAGAAAAAAAACGTGGAAAGGAAAATAAAAAGGAAATTAACAACAAAGCTTCTAATTGGAGGAAATTTTGACTATAACGTTAGTCTATGCATTTTCAGGACTTCAACATACAACCACTATAGGACGAGTAAATTTCCATGCAGTGCATCAGAAGCATAGACAGTAGTTAGGTTTTTTAGTACATGATTAAATAAAAGCATATACAGAGAGGCGTTGTACAAAACGAGTGCATAGTTCATACATTAGAGGATCAGAATATCATCTAGTACAACAGCTAAATGTTTCAAGTTTCTCGTCTTAGTGATTACAAATACTACATTGATAAAGTGCAACGTCCAACAGTTCCAAGGGGTGGGTTAAGACTAAAACATTAAGCAAAAGGATCATAGTCACCTGTTCAACATCTCTGCTGCTAACTAGTGGAGGTATGTAGCTTGATACTGATAGCCATTTCCAAAGTAGTTGCCATAATTAGGAGAGAGGTTGTAAGTCCCAGAACCCATGATTGGCGGGCAGTGATTGTCAGTGGGTCCATTGTACATATAGTGAGGTCTGTCATACACGTACTGGGGGTACCTATCAGCAACTCTAGCATAGGAAATTTTGTCAGCAGGAGTAATGTTAGTAACACGGGGACCATATCCTACACCATTTGCACGGGGTCTCTTGGGTTGAGGCTTCGTTGCTTCAGTTACTCTCTTCTTGTCCGCCTTAGCTTTTTCCAGATGAAGGAGACGTTTCTGGAGAGGATCCAGAGGATACTGCTCTTCAAGTTTATGCTCTTCAATGCACTTGATTACAGCCTTGAGAGCAATCAGCTCTCGTTCATTAACTTCAATCTATAAACAGCACGTCAAAGTCAATAACTGAACACTAAATACTAAATGCCTTCAACATATTTAAACGGATTTCTCTACACATTTCAAACAAGATAGCACCAAAAGATAATGAATCTCTGCCACGAAGGCTACAACTTGAGTAGAGCAGCAAAATATTTTAGAATATATCAAATTTCCCAGATAATGACCGTATGAATTTTATGTTTCAATTCTGTGATTAATTGGCTGAATTTACTTCAGCACTAATAAGAGTTGTGTTGGTGGTGTCAGGAGTTCATTATTACCAAGGGATCTTGCAGCAATACTTTCCACATTTAGCAAGTTATGAATAATTCCAGATTTAACAAGTATGATAATAACAGAGGGCCTACTGAATGTACAAGCGTACAAGCAAACAAGCGTTCACATCTACCAGAAGCACCAAACCTTTGATTTAACCACAAATTTGAACTTTGACATTCAACGTTATTACAGGAACCACCAAGTTTGGCAAACAGCAAAACTGACTGGTCCTGATATATCACAAATGAATATATATGCAAGAGAATGAATTTGGGTCACTATAATAAATCATATTAACACAAGCTCTCACCATACAAGCAGTTTCCACAACAGTAAACATTCCTCTATAAATGCCGAACTCAAGATTTACTATGGCAATGTATTACCTAGTTAAGCAACTTTGATTGATACTTTGATATTATGAACGAGAATTACAACTCTATTATTTCATATCACAGTTTAAAAGCATCAAACAAAGAGGAAGAACAGTAGCAGCAGTTATTTTACATAGCTGAGACCAAACCACAAACCTGCAATGTGGGAGAAGAGTTGACACTTTTGACAGGAGAAGAAGCTTTTCTAGCATCCTTCAAGTAAGATTTTAGCAAAGGCACTGGAGAAAACTGTTCAGTAAGATCAAACGCAAAGGCCAAGTTAACAGCATCAATCTGCCTCCCACTGTTCACCAAAACTTCGATAACACCTGCACATGCATAATGTCAAAATGAAGCATTAAACAAACATATTCAATAATATGATTACTTATCATAATTAGAAATACAATGTCCATGCACAGAACTTGCTTTCCAAAGTATGTTAGTGATACTCTTGATTAACAGCCTATTTAAATCTAATTTAAGTCAATAGCTGCCAAATTGAAATCTGCCAAGTTCCATAAACTCTCTTATCATGAAAATGTTATCATATTACAAACTCGTCCAGCAGTGATCCTAGTAAGTGCTAGAACATCAATGCACGCCCTTTAATAGCCTCCATTTAATCAATGAGATCCAACTTCCCTTTACTATTTTCATTTACTAGTTCTGACAAGAAACACCATGCAGACATATCAACATAGACTAGCTATACAAAATTTAAAATCATCAAAATTTTGCAGGCAATGGAAAATTCCTATCACTGAAACAGAGTCTTGGCAGGCATTGGTGCTTTAACAAAATGGTTCGGTATAAGAAATAGAAAGCAACTTATGATAAAGAGGAAATCAAATAATCTAAAGGAAATTTTCATAAGGATAATTAGATGCCAGAATGTATGTATAATGAAGGAAAATAATCATTTCAATTAGTGCTCAGTGAAATGTATAAAGTATTGATTCATTCTAACATTAGTAAAGGAACAAATACACACCAGGCATTTTCTCTGACAGTCCAAGACAACGACATAGGTCAGCAGTTTGACGACGTCGAGACACTGTTGGTATTAGCCTGGATAGTTCCTCTTCATTAAAATCAGAGGCAATACCAAAACTGGCTAGAAGTTGCAGAAATGCATGAGCCTCCAAGGAATTTCCATTGCTAGCATCCATGTCAAGGGCGTCCAATTTTGGCTTCCACTCTTCTGCAATTACCTTAGCCTTATTCTTAATATCTTCTGATATTACATCAGAAACACAGTCTAAATTGGTTAGCAACACACTTAAGCACTCCATCAGCATAATACAGGTTCGACGAAGACCTAATAAGTTTGCATCCTTCTTTACATCCTGATTTGGTGCCTCCATAGAGTAAAATCCTTCCAACGAATCCAGAACCAACAGTGCTGCATTAGGGGCAACTCTTAATGCATGTGGTATTTCCTCCCTTATTGCAGCAAGGTCCTTACGGTTATCAGATATGAATTTCTGAAGTCCTACTGCATTCATCTCTTCACACAGTTTAACCAGTTGAGGATAAGACTTCACCTCCACATTTCCACTTTCATGAGAATCTTTCAACTCATCTAAGCTACCCGCGGCAGACATGGATGTAGCATCTCCTGGTTTCTTCTCCACTCCTGGTGCATCTTGACCCCCATTAGAGACAACAGTCAATGCCTCAGGTAAAACCTTCCTGTGCTTTTCTCGAGCATTAACAATGGCAAATATAGCAGCATTTCTTTTCTCTTGAAGCCTCTCCAGGGAAGCTTGCTCCTTGGCCAAAACAGATGCTTCTTGCTTCTCCAACATTTCACGAGCCTTCATAGTTTTGTTTTCAAACTCTTTCTCTTGGTCTTCCAATTCATGAAAACGCCTCTTCAAGGATTTCTCAAGCCCATGAAAATGCTCCTCAAGTTCTTTCCATTTCAAGTTAAGGGTTACAGCTCGATGACTTTCAAGTTCAGCAAATGCCTTTTGAAGCTGTCGTATCTTCGAGGATGTAGAATCCATCAATGAAGCAACAGAGTCGGTATCTTCCATGGAAAAAGAAGCTAAAAAGGAAAAAAATGAACAAAGTGAATACTTGTGCTTAAGCTAATGCAAACAGGAACTTTGTACAGTGCAGTGCTACGAACTTAGCTCTTTTTAAATGGAACAGGTTACAAAGAGGATAAAAATCAAGTTATCTACTGGTTTAACTTATATAAAGAAACTATCTAACATTCCTTACATCACCGAGGCCCAAAATGAGCAGGCCCAATAGGAGGGTTCACCCAGTTTATAGAACAAGCTCAGTAGGACATATGAGAAGAATCACTTGCGGCTCTAGAAACAGAATGGTCATAAAAAGAACAGCAACAGCAAAAATATGCAGTGAAAAGGAAAAGGTCAGAACAATAGCTTGCAGTTAAGAACATCATTATGAAAAACTCAAGGGAAATCAATCAGAATTTAAAAATTAAAATCATATGCAGCTGCCTAAAACAGTGTTTGTCCGCATTAAAACCACCTTAAAACAGACCAAATTAAATGGAGGATGACTTTACTAATTGTCTGCAGCATGGACATTCAATAAATCGCAAATGAGGGACATTTAAATGCCAATAAAAAATCTTCATGCAGAAGCACTAAAGCCCTAAGGTTTAGAACTTCCGACATAGCAGTTACTTGTGACCTGAGTTGCTCTATGTACTGTTGGGTGCAAAATGACAATGAACCAATTCTCAAGGGTGAAGAGCGTAACACTCCATGCTTACTTCTCTTTCATCTAAAATACGCTATCCTCCAGCCCTCCTTAAGTGGAGTACACCAAAACCCAAACTTTTCAAATAATTCATGAGATTGAACAATTTCTGTATAATGTTTGGTTAGCCATGAACTCCTATAGCAGCAAAATACGACATATGAAGACTAAAGTGAGTGATTTCTACATTATGACACAAAAGGGGAAAGCAAAGCAATTGATGAACACCTAGAAAAGTTCCCATTGATCCAGGTGATATGTAGAGGTAAGAGGGGAATGAGCAGCACAGAGGAACTAATCATTCACCACACACACACACATCCTGCCTGAATTTAAACTTCATGCAAATCATATGTTGTTTGGTCTTCATTTCGTTATCTTTAACTCCTCTATCCAACCTTAACTAATTAAATTGGTCACTGAATCTTCAAAGTAAACAACAAACTACAGCCTTCAAAACCAAAAATTGCAGCAAAGCTTACCAAAGAAGACCTCCCCAGTTTAGGATCCAACCCTTAGATTCACGAGAACACAAACCCTAAAAGAAAAATTAGGCCCAGCGTTATTAGAGAATAATAAAGACAAAAACAATAACACCTCGAAGTAGATTAAACTCTTGCTGTAGTAACACCCAGAAAATTCTCACTAGAACCCTAAAATTTGCAGGAATGAACAATTTACAAAGTCTACAGCGCAGGAAACTTCCAGAGCAATGTCTACAAAATTCCTTCAAGGATAAACCCAAAAGAATTAGCAGTAAAGTGAATTTCCCCTTCCTTTTAAACAAAAAGAGCCGATCCAAACTGAAAACAAGAACCGCTTCATGCGATAAAATCACAAAAAAAATTAAAAACAACAGGACAAGGAAAAGTTACCTGGTTGATCTGATGAAAATTACTGAGACGACGCCTAATAATCTAAGACAATTCTCAATCCAATTTCCCCTCAACCAGTGTGGATGTGGTAGCTGCAGCTCCGCAACCCTTGAGAGAGAGAGAGAAGGGGGGTGGGCGAGAGAGGAAGAAAAGAGAAAAAGTTTACTTGAGAAAAGAGTGTTTATTCAGAGTCACAACCTCCGTCCCTCCCTCCGGTCTTTCTCTCTCTTACTTTTTTCGTTGGGCACTCCCGTTTTTGATATGGGCACCCCAATACCATTGTCTGAAACTGTCGTCTACTCTGTAAAGTTACCACCCATGTCTGCTAAAGGGGAGAGCTCAGTGTATATCACCTTGGGAAAAATCTCTTCGAAGCCTAACTGGCAACATAATTTTTAGAGTAAAATGTCCTAGATACCCCTATTTTTTTATTTTAATTACAAAATCATTCCTTTTATTTTAAAAATGTGTATATATATTTTCTTAAAAATTAAAATATATATTATACAAATTTTCCTTATACACTTAAGATTTCATTTTCATCTATCTAATAGTTAGTTTACCATTAAATTTAAGGCACTCTTAAGTTTTTTTTTTTTACCATAATGCCTCTCTTTTATACAAGAATTTTTTTTTTAAAAAAATAAATATTTGAAAAAATAAAGTTTAGGAAAAATAAAATTAAAAATATTAAATTATTATAAACAATTTTAACCAAAATTATGAATTTAGTATGATGAATTGTAAATCAATAAATTTTATTTTAACATAAATTTTAATTAAAAATAATTTTAGTATATTCTTAGCCATGTTAACAATTCAAACTCAAGTATATATTTTTAAAATGAAGAGAAATCCTGCGTAATTAAAACAAAATATAAGGGAGCCTAAAATATTTTATCCTAATTCTGAAACTGCAGAAAAGGACTCTGAAATTAATATACGTAATTGACGATCAAAAAAGAGTATGTAAGAAAAACCCTTCACTTAACTTACTCGTAGGTATATATCCAAAAAAAAAAAAAAACTTACTCGTAGGTATGAGAAAATGTTAGACCTATGTCAGATCTACAATTTGGACTATTTATGGCCGAGCCTACTTATTAAAAAGGTAAAGTTAAAAAGCTTATTTAAAGGCCAAAATATATAAATAAACTAAACTTATTTTGTTAAGGTCCGGCCCATTTACCCCTTTTATATATATATATATTATATAATTAACACAATATGTAATTTTTTTAATTCTTACGTTCTAATTTCAAGTTATAATTAATTAATTATAGTATCATCCATACTTTTCTTTGGAGAATTTTCTTTAGAACATCCTCTTAACTATCCATGGTTGCATTCTTACTATTCTATTTAATAACAATAACTTTTTTATATTTGATGATTATACTTTTAGCTTATGTTTATGAAATTATTTTTAACAATAAAAATAATTTATTTTAATTATATGTAGGCTAAAAGCTTATTTAAAGGATACAATTTGTAAATATTATGCTTTAAAACCTACTACAAACCTACAATTATATAGGTTTGATAAGCTCAAAGTGCACAAAGCCTACCTATAACATTCAAGGCCTGCAATATAAGACATTTTTAAAGGCCTACATTGTAAGTAGATATTTTAAAATGTTTCATACTCAACTAGCCTTTATGAAGGCGGAAGAGGATCCTTTCCTCATCTTTTTTCTCATTTTCCCTTATTGGTCATCTAAGCCATTGATTGAGAAGAGGAGAGAGATGATAAAAGACTTTTTATTTGATTGAATGGATATGATTTAGAGATTACGAGGGATAACGAGAAAATAATTATGAGAGAAATCTAACCCTATGAAAGCTCAGGCCTGGACTTAAAAATAGAAAAGCTTGTATTCAAGTTCAGACTTAGGTTAGGCCATTTGTCCCGATTATAAGCTGAGGCTTATTTTGACCTAATCTATTTTCATACCTACTTATTTGACCTGAGTGAAGCTTCTGTCTCCAAAAAAAGAAAAGGGGAAAAAAAAAGTGAAGTTTCTTGTGCACATTATTTATCCTCGTTGGACCCCAATTCTGAGAAGATAAAACCAATTGTCTACACTATTTAGAGCCATAGGCTCTCTTCAAATGATTCAAAGGTATGTGGTTTTTTTTTTTTAAAAAAAAAGGTAGCTCTCTATTTTACGGTGTTAAAAGCTTGATGTCCGAAAAAGTTATTTTACAGGCATATCTATATTTTTTTTCCTCAATTTTTAATTTGATACTTATATATATATTTTTAATTAAATATCATGATTTCACTTTATTAGTACTGACAGGGGCTAACAGTGCTAACATATAAAAATTAAAATATTTTATTATAAAAGAAAAACGCATAGGTTCTAAATTAAAATTTAAGAGAAAAGAACAATACCTGCAAAATAGTCGCGTAGTCACATTGTGGAGGTTTTGAAGGTGGGTGTAGCATGGTGGATGTTGAAAATTCATAAGTAGGTATAAGTTGAATGAGTTGACTCATATGCGATCATTCATTTGTCTAAGTTACTCCCTCATTGACACACGTACGTCAGCTTATAAAATCTAACGAAGCATTACACTCATAACAATGCTTGTAAATCCTCCGAAAGTTGATAGATTTCATGGAAACCCTATCCTCCTTCCAGACTTGTCTTTGCTGAATAGTCCGCCGCTCCATTACACATATGAGGGGCACATAGTTGATCTTTGTTATCCAATCCTTTTCAATAAGCACCTTCACTTTCATAAAAAGATCAACATCCCTATGAGTCAGGACATGTCTATGCATAACCAAGTTAAGACATTCCATGGAATTTGTTTCAACCAGACTTTCCTAAATCTCATAGCTCAAGCCATTTTGAGATCAAGGAGATAAGCTCCAATTTCCGTAGATAGTTCATCTACATATATCCTTAATGTGATATGTGAAGCGCTCAGGTTTTAAATATAAAAGATAAAGGTCTATATTAATCATAAATATTCATATAAGACTTCCATCCACTTTTATCTCATTATAGGATAGTGGAGGTCTTCAAGGTGAGTGTAGCATTGTGTACGATAAATAATCTTATATAGGGATAAATGAGTTTTCTTGTGGATGCATGGTCATTGATTTAAGTTACTTCCTTTAGTTCTGAATATACAAGATAAGCAAAATGTTTGTTATGATTATAAGTATAAGATTTTTATCCTCATTGGCATATATTATGCATGTGTGTGTGTGTAAAGGAGGTTTTTGTCAACTTATCAACCATATTTTCATTTCATATGATTAAATATAGTATTTTAAGAAATCAATTTCTATCTATTATAAATACTAATTTAACTAATTTTCTTAATATTTATACTGAATATACAAGATAAGCAAAACGTTTGTTATGATTATAAATATAAGATTTTCATCCTTGTTGTCATATATATATATGTATGTATGTATATATGTATGTATAAAGGGAGTTTTTGTTAACTTATCAACAATATTTTTATTGCATATGATTATGGTATTCTAAGAAAATCAACTTCTATCTATTATAAATAATAATTTAACTGATTTTCTTAATATTTATAAATTTATTATCTACCTATTTTTAAGTAGAGAAGGTTTTCAAGCTTAAAATATATTTAGTAGAGCTACTTTTAGCCCAGATGAAGCTAATGGCATCTTCATCATGTTTGCAGGATCTTGCTTAATTTTTGTAGCCTCTGTTGTTATTTGTTTAGGGAAAGGTTTTTATTTTTATTTTTTAAATGCCTCTTACATTTTTTTTTATAATCGTTCTTGCTATTGGAACAAAAAAATCAATAGAAATGTTTGATTTAGCTTTCTTTTTCGCAAAATATAGTTCAATAACTAATTGAAAGAAGGAAAACTAATTATTTAATTTTCTAAGCTATTAAAGAAGTCTAAAGTCATTCACCATTTAAAATAAAATTGAACTGGTAATCCTTATCTTGCTTTTTTCTTTTCTTCTTTTGGAAACGATAAATCGATAATCCTTATCTTGCTGTTCGTTCTATTTGTACATCTATAAATTCAAAATTAAATAATCAAATTACAATCTTTTTTTACTCTTACTCTTACTCTCCCTTTAGATGAGAAGAGAAGTTTTTTTTTTTTTGGGGGGGGGGGGGAATGGAGAAAAGAGAATGTTATTACATTTCTTATCTAGGTGGACTAGAAAAAAATAGAGAAAGGAAAATAAATAAATATGTGAAAAATAAAAATACTCCCGCTCCTATGTCAAAGTATACCATTTTATAAATTAAATTAAGTATCACAATAAAAAATTATATTGATAGTAACATCATCAAATAATTTTATATAATTATTTGAAAAAATATATTGTTAGATTATTATATTTTAAAACCAAATAATTTAATAAAATATTAACTTTCAATTGAATTAAATAACCATATGTTTTATAATAATAAATGAGTTAGAATATGGACAACTTGATCCAACCCAACATCGTTTTCAAGTGAGAACGACAGCCGAGTACCTTGTCAAAACTTTAATATTGATTAAGGACCTCAAAATTGGCAAATGACAATAAGATGCGTCAGAATTGGAAAAAATATGTATATTTAAAAAAATGCCCATCGTACGCGACCCGCTTCATTGCTTCATGAATCATGGGTCGGATCAAAGCCATTCGACTCCTTGTTAGCCGCTCTAATGGAAGTTGGAAGTTGGGAGAGAGCGGATGAAATTACTTAATCCGAGCTCATAATTTATTTTAATTTTAAATCAACCCTTTGTTGTGGATTTTATTTAAGCTCGGTCCTTATAACTTGCTTTTGACATTCATCTTGAGTGTAAAACTAAGAACAGTTAATTTAAATTTACAGAGTAATATAGATTTTATGAAATTTCTTTTGTTTCATTAACACTTTTTGATATCCGTGCATTTCTGTAAATGAAATTTCATCAAGACTATAAATTAAAATTATTAGGATCAAACAAAAGGATCCAATTCAAATAAAATAAACTATAAAAATCTTATTTAAAATTGAGGTAAACTATAAAAACTTATAAATTTATTTTTCCTAAAATTTTGTTCATAACATGTATTTTAAGGGTGATATGTAATAGAAGCTCTTGTGATGATAAATAAGGGAAGTTTTGAGTGGAAGTTATAGGAAGTTTAATCCTAAATCATAATTAATGGTAATTGAAGAGGAAAATTAAGAAAAAAGTATGGTAAATAATAAAAGATCTTGTTTTAATTAAATTCCGGGAGGTGGGTATCGTGTGAAGAGGAAAACAAAAGATTGTAAAGTTTTTGTCCATGATATTTATAGACCTTATAATGGGTAATTAATGAAAGTTCCCCGCATAAATAAGAGAAGCTTGAATGGTAAATTGTAGAAAGTCCAACGATAATCGAGAGAAAATCTAAGGAAAAAGTTTAGGAGTGAAGATGAGAAACAAATAGGAAGTAATCTCTCCAGTCCTAATTATATAGCAACATTTGAGAGTTAGTTTTGGTCTTGATTATAGGAAAAGTTTCTAATTTTTGTTATTTTTTTCCTAAAATACCCATAGTGGTACTTTCTCAATAAGAATTAAACACAATAATAATTTAATAATGCATATATATTTTATAAAATAAGTAATGCTTACAACTCATTAATGCCACATACACTTCAATTCTATTGGTTTTTTTAAATAAAATAATTTTGAGCAATTAGTATCATATTTTTCTTATATCATTCCTACTAATACTTCCTCTACAATAATTAATTTAATGACATGTTTTTTTTTTACTAAATATGCCTTTATTTATGAGGAGTAAGTAGGAGAGAAAAATAGAGTAAATACAAGCGAACAATATTTCAAGTTGATGACTGAATAAAACTGGCATAATTGATTTATTAAAAAAAAAGGTATAATTGAGGGTGAAAGAGAACAAGGGATGGGCATGATTCATGAGTTGAAAATTCAGTGTTGGGCTGCAATTGATAATGGACTGGGCCTATGGGATAAAAAGACTATGAAAGTGATGTCACATATCAAAGCCTACCAGTGGAAGTTGGCTCAAGTGGAAGGGACTTTGATTGCTTAAGCAAGGGTCTCAAGTTCGAGTCCTTGTGGATGCAGAAAACTTCCCTAGAAGAGGTCCCAGTGATCGAGCTACTTTTGTCGTTAAAACGATCAATTAAATTAGGTCCTAATTAATTATGTAGTTTAGGGTCAACCTAGGTCATTCTCCCAAGGAGCAAGCTGTGGGTTTTCTTTAGGTTAAATTTAGGTGATGAAAAGATGCAATGGAATGTGAATGGATCTAAACTAGAATGCAAACACTACTACCTATATGCAATTAACTTAACTAAATGTACTAATGCAGTTGGCTCTAAAACCTATATGGAAATGAAACTAATCTATATGAATTTGAATGCAATTTTGGGGGGGGTTTCTTATGAGAGAAGAATTAAAATCCTAATGAGAAGATTGATTAAAAGTAAGTAAAATAACAAAGATCTAATTCAGTTATGATGATGAAGGGGTCAACCTAGGAATTGCATAAAGTTAACTTTCTTAGCCTAAATCAATTAATTAGACCAAAAGGAGATTAATGAATTTAATTACTCAATACACATATTCCACTAGAAAACTCATAATGAAATAAGCGGTGGCTAATTAAACCCATTAAAAACAAATTACAAAATAATCTTGAAAATCTTGTTTACAATTATATAATTGAACAACCAGATAATTTATCGACCCAATTAAATAATTAAGATGATAAACCAAATTAATAATTAAATTAATAACGAAAACTCAATTATTAATTTAATTGACAATCCAAATGTTGCAAACAAGAGTCCAGCAATAAGCATAAAACTTCAAATTATCAGTCTAATCCAAAAGAAATAAGTTTACACAAAGTCGTGCTGGATAATCCACCTATCATTTTCTCTCACACAGCCATGGAGTTAGGTCTCGTCCCCGGGTCAACCTATTCCAAACAAATTCATTTGCCTCCGTGGGCTGTATGAGTCTCCTTTACCTCTTACAACTCATCCCACCTATTACTTGTCTTCGTCATCTTTTGTCGAAATCAACGAGAATGAACCCCAAAGCCTTGTTGGTCCAATTTCTGAGGAAGAAGAGAAATTAGAGTTGAAGATGAGGAGTGACAAAGCTTCTGAGCAGGAAGAAGCGATTGTTTCGCTAAGGAACATCACCAAGATAAGAGAGAGCGACGATAACGAGTATCTGACTTCTTGCTTTTCCTATCCTCTTTTTTTTTTTTTTTGGATTCAGGGTATTATTAGATGTTAGTTCTCAGTTTGAATTTTGATGATAACAAACACTTGTCAGCTTATTGACTTATGACAATTCGAGTTCTTGTTAACACAACTTGAGTTCTTAAACTCTTTCCAAAATTGTCTTGAGTTAGCAAGTTGATAAACTCGAGTTCTATCTTTTGAAATAAATTTCAACGGCTACTTCTTCTGGATCAACTTGAGTTCATACCTTAACAACTCTGTTGGTTATGATTAGTTTTGATGATGTCTTATATAGATGCCATTAGTAAGAGCAAAAAGTTTATAGCACATATATTGACTAATTGCTACATTTAATGTAGATTTGTTTATATGGAGAAAGAACAAGAGAAGAAAAGAAAGAAATAGTTCAATCATGAAGAATGATCAAGAAAAGAGAAGAAAGAAAGAAAAACTTGCCAAATGGAATGAGAAAATTATCATACAAGTTTTTAGATTGATTCTTGAAGTCTCCACGATGAAATGAAAGTTAGAACAGCTCAATTCAGAGTTAAAACAAGCATATATCAGGTTCTGGATGAGCAAAATCGAGCCAGATACTTACAAGTCAAGTTTACTGCATTACTGGAAGTGATCTGCCTCTGGATTATGAGAAAACTTGAGTTTAGGACACAAATCTCGAGTCTGGAACTCAAAACTCGAGTTAGTCACTTAATGACTCGAGTTTAGCAAGCTTTCAGCAACTATGTCCAACTCTGTTTCACGATCAGAACTGGCGACCTTTGGTAATTCGATGATATCTCCCAAACCAGAGATTGGTTTAAGGTGAAATCAATTTTGTATGAAACTAGACATCTAATGTGTCATCTGGACAAATTTTCATGCCCAAAGAAGCTGAGATGAGAGAGCTATGAATTTTTGAAGTTGACAATCAATTCAGGATGCTAGAAAAAAGTTAGCTAAAGAACAACCTTTGTTCATCGGATCATAACTGTCAGATTGCAATGAGTTTGGAATTGATTTTTCTTGTATTGGAAAGAAGACTTAAAGAGTCTTATGGAGATAGGTACTGGATTCCAGAAATTGATCTTCATCAAGTCAGAGAGCAAAGAACTTGTGAGAAGAATATTTGATTGGGCCATGGAGAAGAAAACTCGAGTTTGTGTTAGCAAACTCCAGTTTTGGACTTGACAGAGAGCAAGATGTTTTCATCTCTTAAGGAAACTCGAGTTTGAGTTAGTAAACTCGAGTTTGTGGCAGACAAAAAGCTCCTCAATATTTTGATTTGACAAACTCCAGTTTGTGTTTCTAAACTCCAGTCTGGAAGTTCTTGAACTTAGGCTTATCCTCGTAACAAAGCCCCAAACTCGAGTTAGCCACTTAATGACTCGAGTTTAGCCTTAAGTTCAAGTGTGCTCCAAAACTCAAATCGCGACATTCCTCTCTGGAAGATCTAAACTCGAGTTTGGATTTCTAAACTCCAGTTTAGCCCGCTGCAAACTCCAGTTTGCGTCGCTGAAGTATAGAAACCAGATTACGCCAATTTGCGAAATCTTTATGGGTTAATATGAAATTATCATATCATGTTATATTATTATTCATAACATTATTGATCAAGTTTTTGATAAGTTTCAGACAGGTTCATCATAAGATCAAGGCGAAATCAAGATCCAGAATAAGTGCATTAAATGAAAAACCAAGAACAAGGCTGATTCTTCTCCCTTATCCCAGATGTTTAGTTCAGACCGTTGCAACACATTAAGATTACTTTAAACGATCGAATTAAGATCATGGAATGACTAAAAATCTGGAAGACGCTCTACAACAACATATTCCAGATTTACAGCTGAACTTTGAAGAATCAAATAGAAAAAAATGCAATGGCTAGTTCCTCTTCTTCATCTATATAAGAAGCCCAGAAATGAAGAACAAGAAACACAGATACAAGAGGGAGAGCAAGAACAGGGACGTGAGCTTACATAGTGAAAATGTCAATATTCTAACGTCTACTTCATCTACTCTCTGAATATCTCAATGATCATATATTTAGCTTAGAAAGTGAGATTATATGAATTGTGCTTTAGTGTTTATTCACTTACTTCTGAGAGAGAAGATTTATTGTGATCATCCTATTATTCTGAGAGTTACTCAAGATTGGGTAATCTTGAGTGAGAAACACTTTGTTGTGATTATAGCTTGTAAGGGGAGTGAATCCGAGTGTGGGATTACTTCGAGTACAGAGTGTGTAATCAAGCAAGTGAATTGGTTACGGTTTGTAAGGGAGAGTGAATCCTAGTGAGAGGATTACTTCAAGTACAGAACGCGTAATCAAGTTCAAAGCAAATAGTGGATTGAAAATCTCAAGTGAAGCTTGGGGACTAGACGTAGGTCAAAGATTGGACCGAACCGGGATAAATCACAGTTTGCATACTCGCTTCCCTTATCTTTTACATTTCCAGTATATGCTCATCTTTGAATATCTAATTGTCAATTTATAAATTGCGAAAAGTTTTTTTAGAGTTCCTAAAGTTTATCAAACACTCAATTCACCCCCCTCTTGGGTGATAGCCAGGTCCAACAAACTCGAGTTCTGGACAAACAAATTGAGTTCATAAGTAATCAACTCAAGATTAAAGGAATAATGTCTTATTCTCTTTTCGAACGAAAAGCTATGAAGAACTAGAGTTGTCATGATGAAGAACTCAAGTTCGAGACTCGAGTTTGAGGAATAACAACTCAAGTTCTCTCTTTCAAAGGGTTTTGAGTTCTCAGTGAAATGTTATCAATTAGAATTCTTGTTTACTATTTAAGTTGATAACTCTAGTTGAGTTTTCAACAACTCGAGTTGTTTGAAAGCTAAAACATTTCCTAATTTCAAACATATCAACAACTTGAGTTCTTATTCTATCAAATTGAGTTCTTCTTCAAAATCTCTTTTCATAAACTGAAGTTTTAAAAAAACTGAAATAGAACTCGAGTTTGGTAAAAGATAACTCTAGTTTTTTAATTATCAACTCAGATTCTTCTGTAAGAAATCGTGTTTATCGTTTGTGTGATTTCAAACTTTCAAATCTCTTTACAATTATTTCATGCTATTACTAAGAACTATTCTCAAGGTTCTTTTAACACATTTGTTAGTGATTTCAGAAGATCAAATGTTGGATTACTTTAAAAGCATCATAAAGCAATATTTGTGTCAGATACATTTATTGCATAGCAGAGAAATAGAGCCGTACACGGAATAAACATCAGAGCAGCCCAAATAATCACTGTCGTAGGTACCCATTTTGGTGAAAAGATATTACCAATTTCTTAAGTCAACTTCTGTCCAAACTAAAGGAGGTTTGCTGATAACGATGAGCATAAAGTAACCGAATTGGGAAGACTCAGTCTAATGGAATATTTTTCAAGTCTAACGGAAATATAAACATCTTTCAACGGCTATCTTAGGAAACTTCAACAGTCAATAAATGGAAGTTGGTATAAATGCTGGAAGCATTCAATTCGCCACCTACTGAAAAACCTTTGCACATTCAATTTGACAATGCTTGCAATCAATTGTTGTATTCACTTAATTTAATATCTTCAGATATTCTTGTACTTCAGTAATTAATATTCATCTACTTAGTGAGGAGTCTTAAACACTTACTTGATTATCTGTTTAATCTCAAGGTTGAGGAACCTTGAGTGTAGGTGTACAATTACAACTTGTAAGGGGGAATGAGTCCTAGCGTGAAAAGATCATCTTGAGTACGGAGTGTGTAATTGTGTTTGTGATTATCAGTTAGTGAAAAACCCAGAGTGTCTGAGGACTGGACATCGAACCAGTATAATTTCTCTATGATCATTCTCTCTGTCTCAATCTCTGTTTTTGCTATTCCTTGTGTAAATCCGAAAAAGATTTTTTTAAATCACCTATTCATCTCCCTTTAAGTGATATTCTACTTTCATTAGGAAATAACCAACATTTAAATATTTTAGATTGAGTCATTAACCTGATTTAAGATTCGTTGGGTTTACCAGCATTTTATAAAAAAATTTTCTTATTTCAGTTGTCTTTATATGAGATTTTCCCTTTTTATTTTTATTCAAATAATCAAATTTTAGTTAAGGTCAATTCAACACTTTTTCTTTTCCAGGTGGTTTAGTATCCGAAAGCATTTTTTCTTTATCAAATAATTTGGGGTTTTTTTTTATTAAGGTGTAGATTGGCTAACTAAGTATTACGCTAGGAGTACTAGACACAGAAATATTTTGAAGGTATCAAAAATACCAATGAATAATTGAAGGAGAGCAAAAATACCAATGAAAAAATAAATTCTGATGAAAGTAGTACAATCCTCGTTTTGATCTATTCGCTGAAGTTTTAAAATCTTCATTGGTATTTTTGTTTCCTTTCAATTGTTTATTGGTATTTTTTATACCTACAAAATTTTTTTGTGCTTAGTGCTCCTATCGTCACACTTGGTTGGCCAATCTATACCTTAACCCTTTTTTTTTTTGGTCTATCAAGTGTATTAAACTATTTTATGATACAATTTTGCCCTTAGAGTATTTTCTAAATGAATTTTTAATCACTTTAGAATATTTTTTGAGTTAATTTTTAATCAATTTGATTTCATATTTGTAGAGTTCATTTTCCGTATTTTTAGTATTTCTCTTTAGTACTTTTAATAATTAGTTTGATATTTTTTTTAGTTATCATCTTAAATATCTTTTACATTTATTGTCAATGTTTTCAACCGTAATTTTTAATTATTTTCATTGTTAAAACACATGGAAGATAGGTAGATAACTACCATCTTCTGTCTCTAATATCAGATATATTTATTTAATTTGATTAGATTAAGAAAACCAGTGCCTATTTGGTTCATGGAATCAGAGGTGATGTAATGTAACGATGACTACATGAATTTATTTGGCCTGGTTTGCCATTGAGGAAAGATGATACATTTGCATAAAAAAGTTTGGTTGAATTATATAAAAAAATTAGAATATAAGAGGATAATATAGTAAGAGACAAAATTACCCTTATCTACACAAACATGTATACTATATATGTTGGGTTGAAGGTAATTTTTTTTCAATTCGTGCAATGTACAATTAGGTTCATAATAATTTTTAAATATTAAATGGTGGAAATATTATTTAATGAGATATTTTAATATTTTAATGGTGGAATATAATTTTTTTTTAGTGGGGGATTTTTTTGCATATTTTTAATAAATAAATAATTTTTTAATATTTAATGGTGATAATTATTTAATATTAAAGAGCTTTTGTTAGTGGGTACTTTGGTCAAATTAAGAAAATTATAATGACACTAGTATCTTTTTCGCTTGATTACTGGATATCTACATCCCTATTTATTAGTCTTAGCAATGTAATCCTGACTACATCAAATGATGTAATGATGATTACAAAATGTAATCCTATTTACATTACAAAAGCTCAACCAAATAGTGTAGTCGATCGGTTATATCAAGATTACTTGTAATCATCTCTCATCTGCCATAAAATCAAACAAAACATGTTATTAGTAAACTAGTTAATATGATATATATTTTCTTAAATACACTACTCATATTTCTTAATTATCTTCTTCCTTCTCCTTGATGGTTATTATTGATGAGTATTAATAGAGATAAATTATGAAAATATCGACTAATATAAAAATATGTATTATATTTAATATCAATATCAATTCTTTAAATTTGTCCAATATTAATGACAGGAGGGAGTACCTACACTGCATGAATTCTTTAGTAATAGTGAATTGCTTTTGAAAAGTAATTTAAGGGAAAAATTGAATCACAAAAGACTTTAGGGATATTGAATGCTTATGAAAAAAATAATCCGGGGTTTTAAATGAAGCACGAAATACTTTATGATGGTTAACGCAATTAAACAATACTGCTCCCTTTTTATTTTCATAAAAAACCAATTCCAACACACCAAGCCGGCCTTGGTTGCGTGAGCAACTAGCCAAGCGTGTATTTTCCTTTGTTATTGCCTTTTTCTTTCTTTTGGGCCCTCTTTGCCCTTTATTTCCACCAAAGGCGAGTCAGCTAGTCAAGCACTTCACAAAAGTCTGCGCGTTCAAACAGTGAATTCTTTCCTGAGCTTGAAAAATCATTCACCTTCCTTGGCTGACCCGGTGAAGTTCGCTTCTACTCTCCATTTCTGCTGATTCTTCTCACACTACCATACGCCAAATCTCGTTGGTAACTTGTTTTTGCATTTGCTATATTTTGCCTTTGATTATTCCGATTTTCCTTTTCTTCATCTCAGAATGCTTTGCCTTTGCTCCTGTTCAGAGTTATGCATCCAAGTTGTTTTGAGAGATGTGTAAGCTCTATCGGTCTTCCTGAGTTGACTTCTCCAAAAAAGCTGGTAAGTATTTGTATAATTTTGTGAAAATTCATTTGATTCTTTACCGATATCTTTAAGTTTATGCGTGTGTTGATTGGTATCAAAGTCAATATTTACTGGTTTTCTCAGGGTCCTGTTTTTTATCATCTTGTCTTATGATCTGTATGGTTGTCAATCATGTAGAGTATGGATTTTGGTTCAAAGAGAAGTTTTTACTGCTATTGTTTTGTTCTGGTTCATATTTATCAGCAGGTTGCTTAAACTTGTGTGAAATGCTGAATTGGGCTTTTTCTCTTTGCTTTATTTTCAATTTGTCTCAGGGCGTGATCTTTGGAGGATTATAGTGTGGATTATGGAGGTTGTGTTGTGGGGCCTGTGAATACCAGTCTGTTTGACTGAGGTGTCTGTATTATTTGTTTTTGTCTTTTTTGGGACCTTAAAAGAGATGGTTCTCAGTAGCCGATTTTTCAGAGCTCATTTAGTTATTAGTGTCTTGCTGCTTCTTGTTATTAGCATCACCGATGGGTCTGATGCTGATATTTCCTGCTTGAAAAACATACAAGATTCACTTGAAGATCCTAATAATTATTTGAAGTCTTCCTGGAATTTCAATAATCAAACAGCAGGCTTTATCTGTCACTTTACTGGGGTTGAGTGTTGGCATGATGATGAGAACAGAGTCTTAAACCTCAAGCTGTCAAATATGGGACTCAAGGGTCAATTTCCTCGTGCCATACAAAATTGCACAAGCTTAACTGGATTGGATCTTTCGATCAACAAACTCTCTGGAATCATTCCAGCAGATATTAATAAACTTCTTGGCTTTGTGGTAACCCTGGACCTCTCATCAAATGACTTTTCAGGGGGGATCCCTGCGGGCCTTGCAAATTGTTCCTATATTAATACCCTAAAACTTGATCAAAATCAATTAACTGGTCAAATTCCACCACAGCTTGCCCAGCTCAAACGGATTAAGACTTTTACTGTCACAAATAATCTTTTGACAGGGCCAGTTCCATCTTTTGTAGGCAAAGAGGGAATTACAGCAGATAGTTATTCAAATAATTCAGGACTTTGTGGGGGACCCTTGGAGCAATGCGGGCTGACGAAAGTTAACACTGCAGTTATAGCTGGTGCTGCTGTTGGTGGGGTAACTTTTGCAGTACTAGCATTGGGTGTTGTGGCATTCTTCATTGTCCGCCGAGCCTCCGTGAAGAAGGAAGAGGATCCGGAAGGAAATAAATGGGCAAGAAGTTTAAAGGGAACAAAAGGAATTGAGGTAAACTATATTTAATGCATCACAAATATTATATCTGGTTGCACTTGGAGGAGACAATCATTCTTGAAAATAAAATCACTGTAGAAAGCATATCGGATAGTAATTAATTTCTTAATTTTTTAACTAAAACATTTTCTTATTTATGAGTTTTATTGTCAATTTTTTGTTTCAATCAACAATAAAATTTCTTCTTTAAAAAGATGAATTAACAGGAGAAATGACTTTTTCCCCAGCAGAATGTCCCAGAAAATGATACGGTTGCTACTAAAAGTATTAAAAAGGGCTATCAAAAATTATGTTTTAGCAGTTTATATTTTGTGAAACAAGTAACTGTTTATGTAGTTTTATATACTCTGCAGCTCTTATAATGATGTTATGCTTGACTGTTCTGAATTGGACATCAGGTTTCTATGTTCGAAAAATCAGTAAAAATGAAATTGAGTGATCTCATGAAGGCGACTAACAATTTCAGTAAAAGCAATATCATTGGTTCAGGAAGGACAGGGACTATGTACAAAGCTGTCCTTGATGATGGCAGCACAATGTTCATGGTTAAAAGGTTGCAGGAATCTCAGCACCCGGAAAAGGAATTTGAATCTGAGATGGCTACATTGGGGACTGTTAGACACCGTAACTTGGTTTCCCTTTTAGGTTTTTGTGTGGCCAAACAGGAGAGGCTTTTGGTGTATAAATATATGGAAAATGGAAGCCTTCATGATCAGCTACGTCCTGATACTGGTGGGAGCACCATGGAGTGGTCTTTAAGGCTAAAGATTGCAATTGGGGCAGCCAAAGGACTAGCATGGCTTCATCATAGCTGCAATCCTCGTATTATCCACCGAAACATAAGCTCCAAGTGCATCTTGTTGGATGCAGATTTTGAGCCAAAAATTTCTGATTTTGGCCTTGCTAGATTGATGAATCCAATTGACACACATTTGAGTACTTTTGTAAATGGTGAGTTTGGAGATCTCGGTTATGTTGCTCCTGAATATACAAGAACTCTGGTGGCTACGCCAAAGGGAGATGTCTATAGCTTCGGTACTGTGCTTCTAGAATTGATGACGGGTGAGAGGCCTACCAATGTGGCAAAGGCTCCTGAAACTTTCAAAGGAAATCTGGGGGAGTGGATTTTGACACTATCAAGCAAATCTGAAGTCCGGGATGCTATCGATGAATCACTACTTGGGAAGGGAGTTGATAATGAGATTTTCCAGTTTCTCAAGGTTGCATGCAACTGTGTTTCACCAAATCCAAAGGAAAGGCCCACTATGTTTGAAGTGTACCAACTTCTTAGAGCAATTGGAAGCAGATACAATTTCACAGCTGATGACGAGATATTGGTACCTACAGATACTGGCGATGCTGCCAATTTCGAGGAACTAATTGTCGCACGAGAAGAACATAGTTGAAAAGGTAAGCATATTTATATACATACAAGGTTTTATGTAATTGATTTAACACATAATTATCTCTTTCTTTGTGCTCTTAAAATAAATGTTAATTCAATAGACAATTTACATGTTCTAGATCTAGCTTTGGGCTGTCTCTATTGAAACACCATTATAATATAATCACTCACGGATTCTCAATGGATATAGGTGAGCTATTATTCATATTATAGTAGAATTTTTTGGTTCACAGTACAGACATTTTGCTTAATTGGTTTATCATAAATAGTATTTTAGTTTGTATCAAAGGATAAAAAATACAAGAGTACTTGAGCTGCTCGATAGTTTCATTGCCTTCTATAGTTTAAAAATGTGCAATGCTAAAAGTATCTACTACAAGGTATGAAATGTCACTTTACAGTAACTCCCTTGATAGTTTGTTTGTTTGGATTCTCCTTCTTATCTTTCTCTGAGAATATAGATCCATATACTGCAGAAAATGTTACATTTTCAAGTCTTCTTTTGAATTTAAGCTTCCACAATTTGATATTGATACGCACATGGTGGGCACTGTGCATGTGGAGAATGGTTGCTAAACACTAAACTCATCTTTGAATTTGTACATTGTCTGAGTTTTAGCTCAAGTGCAGAAAGAGAGATTGAGAGTGAGAGGGTGAGAAGGAGAGAGAGTGAGCGAGAAGGAAATAGTGTGCTCATTATGAGACTCCATTTAACGCTTTTAGTCACACGTCAAACTATTCTTGATTATGACATTTGGGAGAACTAAGATGTCAGTGGAACAAAAATGCTATTAGTCACACGTCAAGTTAATAACACTGACGAGATTTACATTTTCTATTTAATTCAGACATTTACATTTTTTTTTGGGGTCCATTCATTGTATCTTTTGATATAATTAATCTCAAATTGGACTTCAGCTATGTTAATTTCTTCATTCAATATATAATAGCAACTTTTTGGCCAAATGTGTGTGTAGATATATCTGTAGTAGTAGCTTTGGCCCCGGTTCACAGTCACACATTTGCATTCATGATACCAAATGATCCTAGCAAGGAAGAAAAAGAAAAAAAAAAAAACCCCGTCAACTTACCCACTTACCCGCTTTTTGATGGAGTTCACATCACATGCCAAGCCCTTATGTGCCCATTACATGCCATCCCTTAGTTTTCATGATACTGGTGTTACAGATAAATATTACTAAATGCAGGACTGTAAATTAATTAATTTGAGATACGGGATGAAAAAACATTTCAGAAAATAACATATAATTTAAATATAAATAAATACAATATATATATATATATATATATATATATATATATATATATATATATATATAAATATGCTCATCCCTCTAATAGAGAGATGGGATGGGCACACAATGGGAATATAAGAGCTTGGCATGTAATGTGAACTCAAAGGATATTACATTAAAGCAACAACAGTACAACCATGAACCAGCATCTATTGGGAACATGAACCAACATCTGTTAGAAGCATCTATCAAAAAAATAAAAATAAAAAGAGTGTTGCCTATTTAACCACATCCTTGGTTTGGTTTGAGGTGCGAGAATGAAGAAAATTATGAGACATGAGAATGAGAATGAAGAAAATTATGTTCGGGGTTTTTTCTTCGTTACCATGAGCCCAAAAGTTTAAAAAAAAAAAAAAAACAGTACAACCATGAAAGTGTAATTAAAGGGACGATTTTCTGAGTCATTTCCCCAAACACATTCTCAGCACTATCAAAGTACCCATCATGTGCCAGAGCTAGGGTTACACGTCTCGCTTCATATTGCAGGAATAGGATGTGGTTACGTTCTTGGCCTAAGAAACTGAAAAGGCATGGTGGGTTTTCGTCTACCTTTCTTTCTTTTTTTTTTTTTGAATTTTTTATTATATATATGCACCCGGTGTCCTATGCTAGCCCTTTGTTTGAAAACTCCACTGGTCTAGATTAATTCGGGTTTTAGGTATGCCTAGTCCGTTTTCTTGGGTGGCGCCCCTAATTTTATTGTATCCCCAAGTCTTGAACTTGAGACACTTGATTAAGCTAGAACAACCGCTTGTCAGTTGAATTAAGCATGGTGGGTTTTTTTTGATAGGATTAGTGTAGAGGAATTGGGAAGAAAATTTGAGAGTGACGAGAGGAAAAGAGGAGAAAGAAGAGAAATCGGGTGATGCTCATTCATTCATCTTTACAAGTACAACATACAATAGAGAGTCATATTCCTTATATAGATAACACCTCAATACTTATTAATCCAAACTAACTATCAATAGTTGCTAACAATTAACCAACAACTAACTAATTAACCTAACTAACTAACTACCTTTATTCACAATTTACATATCAATACCCTATTCCTAAAACCATCTTTACTCTCAAGGATGTGAAACAACAAAAACACAAACCTAAATAATAAAAAATACAAAACTCAAAAAAACAAATGTGAATCAATAAAAAATATCTCCTTTGAGAGCCACTTCCTGATGACTTCACTTCACGATACTTTACGTGGCTTTTTACTCAATCTCTTCCTGGTCAACCCCTCCGGTTTAAATTCTTCGTTGGCAACCCTCTCCAGTTAACCACTTCTCAAAGAAAACATCACTAATGGAGAGTTTCTTGGTTTCCTTTAGCCATTGTCCCATACCAATTAGAAGATGAATCTCCCCCCTCCTCTTTTTATTTCCTTCGGACCTGGGTTCTCTCAGTATCTTTCTCTCTTCTTCCCTCAGTATCCCTCATTCTAACCGTTCATCTCCTCTCCTCTTCTATCTCAGATTAACTTTTAGTTGAGATGAACGGCTGAGATGAGGGAAAAGGAGGGAAGGAAGAGAAGAAAATCTGCTTTCGTTTCCTTCAGCTATTGTCCCATACCAACAAGAAGATAATTTTCTTTTAATATTTTTTCCCCTCCTTTTTCCCCCCTCTATATCAAATCGCAAATCTCATTTCAAAAAACACGATTTTGACACTTTCATTTGCAATCTCAATTCAGGACCACAACTGCACCAGTCCATGTAGCTCTCGCCCAGGGAAGATTCTAGGACCGCTTCCATGGTTTGGAGAATTTCAGAATTCTGATAAGATGAGGCAGAACGAAACTTACCTAGAATCTGACAAGATAGAGTGATTACAGAACCGAGGAACAGATTTACGATGATCAGCGAAACAAGCCGTGGACTGAAGACTTGTCACGATTTAGCATGTTTCGTGGTGAAATGACCCAGGGGATGAGAATTTGATGAGGCAAACGAGTACCCAGAATCTGACATCGCGAGTAATATCCAAAATCTCGAATTAGTCGACGTCAGCAGAATCCAGAATTAATCGACGAACATAACCTTGCACTATGTGACGAAATCCCACAATGAAGAACCCAGAAATTGGCGATGCAATCAATCGATGAAAATTCCATAATCCGTCGTCGAGAGTACCCAGACCATGAACCTTACGAGCATAACTCATAATAAATCAGCGTTGTTGGTGATACAATATTGACGTTCATGGGTCTTCTTGACTGTGATCGTAATCAATTTTTGGGATTTTTCTTGATTTCTTCTTGAATACCAATCCGAGCCAAGAAGAAGAATGACTCTGGGCTGATTCAAAAATTGCAGAGATTAATAGCGGGGAGGCGATGATGACTCGCTCTGATACCATTAGTGTAGAAGATTAGAGGAATTGAGAACAGAATTTGAGTGAAACTAGAGGAACAAAGAAAAAAGAAGAGAAATCGGGCGATATTCATTTATTCATCTTCTTAACAAGTATAACATACAACGGAGATTCATATGTTTTATATAGGTAACACCTTAACACCCAATAATCCAAACTAACTATCAATGGTTTCTAACAATTAACCAACAATTAACTAACTAACCTAACTAACTAACTACCGAATTTACTAACTACCGAATTTATTCACAGTTTACATATCATTTTCTTAGCACTGATCAATGAAGCAACTGTGTAGCGCTAAACAAAAGATCTAGTAACTGCAAAAGAGCTACTCCAAAACTATTCTTTTATATAGATTCCAAGATGATGAGAACTTTAATATACGTATGCATTAAGGTTGATGGGACCGGTTTGCAGGGTGATCGAATGACAAACAAATTGATAAGAAACACGAGGCTATATATATTTGATGAAGAAAACGGATTGACGCCACGGAATCAATTTTCTTCTCTAAATCTTAGAGCAACTCTTTAATTGGGTCAATTAATCAGAACGAATACGAATATGAAAACCATGTCCTCTTCCATGAGTCATGCCAACAATAATCTCAAACGGAGGATATGGCAATAACAATTATGAATCTGCCCGTCTTTTGATGAATTGATGGTTACTTTTACCATCTTAACATCCACTCAACTAGTTATCGCATTAATTTGAAACTTTTAATTTCATGGTCCCCTGCAAAAATAAGCAAAGACTCAAATACACTTAGTCTCCTTATTTATTTGAAAATGTATCCATGTCTGCGCACACATTTATTCCGACCGATATGTTTTGTTGTCATTAATTATAGTGTCAAAAAACATATAATATAGCCCTTTATGTGTATTGCACAATTTTTTTTTCTTTAATGTTTTTCAATGACATAGTTCCATATCATTATAGAAATAAAAATATCCTCATTACAATGTTAACTAGCACCACGTCCACAAGAGTCAAAGAGGTGAATGGGGGATTAAGAAATAAGAACCCAATACATAGGATTCATCTATCATCACTTTAATTACAATGCTTAGCAAGCCAATTAGTTCCATTGACAATAGAATATGGGATCTGTTACGGATTCAAATATTGAGCCCATCCAAGGTATGGCCTAACCAAAGGCAACCAATATAACAGAGAGGTAATGACGCATCGTTTGGACTTAGAGGCATAAGAAGCCCACAAGTCCAAACCCTAATCTTAAGGTAATCTTTATAAATAGGAGGTTAACCTATAAGATACACACATTCTAAGCTCTGTCTCTTTACTATTCTGCATACACAGAACACATACCCTACTCCCTTTGGCTCCCCACTTCCTTTGGCTAAATGCCTATCTGTATAATTGAACTACGTGGACTTTGATCATTCTCTTGGGTATGTAGGCCCTCGGCATTGTTCCTAGGTTAAGTCCAACATATCTTATTCTACAACTTAACATTGGCGCCTATCGTGGGGATTCGGTAAATTTGGATTCCTACTACTAATGAAAATCAAGAAAAGCTCCAAATCTACTGATAATAATGGAAGAAAGAAGGATGTTGCTTCCAACAATTGTGGGTTATCGTCAATCAAAGCTGAGGTGATGAATTGACGAGGGCTCCTGAACCACCTTTAGAAATCAGTAGGGATTTATTGCTGTCATTCATTGTTGATTGTCAATTTTAATACGACGAACTGTGTGTGCCAACAAGATATACATCTACTTGCTCGTGTAAAGATAGAAAAAGAGCAGACAAGAAAAAGGGCAGGATGGTTCTGACGCTCTTTCAAGAAAGTTTTACTGGTAGGTTCTTGCATTCTGTGGCGGAGCTTGTGAAGGACCATACGTGTCTCTGTATATTGTGATCCGTAAGGCCATTATCCTGAATTCTGTGACTTGAAATTCACGACTTTAAGCGGACGTGATATGATTGTTTCGGGTCTTCCAAGATTTAAACAAGAATCGTTAACTTCTATTTTGAATGTCTCATTTCTTCATCTTCTCCAGCTTCATACTTCGACCAATATCTTAAATAGTAATTTGGGGCCATTTTATCGTCCACCGCTAGGTAAGCCCTCCATGAGAATTTGACAGGAAGTGTACAGTCTGAAAGCAAAGTTTGGAAATCTTGATTGGGCAGGGGATCTTCAGTATAACTCTTTAGTTAGATCGATCGATCGGATTGTTTCGAACATAAGACTTCAATTTCACATTCCCAATCGATCGGATTGGGCGGAGATCGATTCGGCTATTTCCAATCTTGAATATGCTCGTGCCACATCTCTATTCGAATCTTCCTCTTCCTCTACCCCGAACCAGGGATATATGCATGTCCATATGCTTAGTTATTATAGCCAGAGAGCCACATTCATCAGAATGCCCTAAGCTACTACAAGCTGAAGCATTCTGCATTTCTGCTGATCTAGATGCTTCAACTTATTAAAGCAATTCTTTTGACTGCATAAGGATGACGATGAATTCTGGTCCAATAATTCCAAAGGGGGAGAAGAACATCTTTGATGCATAAAAACCACATTTTCATCTTTAATTGTCTCGACTGTGTCATTTTCCAAGTCAAAGTTTATCTTTTTTGCTGTTGAATGAAGCATATAGGGAGAAGCAGCCATTTCCACCGACTTTGGATTTTTACCATCTTGAGAAATATCAGCAGTAGTGCAATGGTAAGGTTCTCCTGCCTGGAGTCAACAATCTCTTGATTTTGACTTAATTTGCCCAAAGTCATCAAAGATCGAGCTCCATGAGCATCCATTTTGATCAAATTATGTTGGCCTACATTTATTGAAGTAATAATAATCAGCTGGTTCTCCAAACGAGCATTGAGATTTCCGATATGTTTGTGCTCATTGTCTTTCATATTAACAGGTGTAGACACCAGAGAGTATTTTGACAACCTGCTTTTTGATCTATCTATTCCCTCTCTAAGACTTGATGTCCTGGAATAGTTGGGATCCTGATAAGTTTGCCTGTAGCTTATTCACCCGGCGAGGCTACCCACTCAGAGAAGGGGATTGATAATATTAATACTGGTTTTGATGCAGAAGATGTGAAAATTAAGGGAAAAAGTACTGATGTTATGACTGAAATAAATGTTGAAATGAAGAACAATATGCCACAAGATGATAACGCATATCTTCTTGCTGTTGACAATATCAGTATCGGCTCTCCAAAAGACGTACCTGCTCTTCTCAAGGAGGCCAATGGTTCCACCAGTAGTGGCCTTGTGGGCGATTCTGGAAAGGCAGATAGTATTAGGAAAGATATTATACAAGTTGATTGTACTTTTGAAAGCAATTATTCTGGTAATGCATCCTTGCCTATTCAAAGGAATGGTCGAAGAAGTAAATATAGTCATAAGATACTGACCAAAAAGGCTTCAAAGAAATGCAAGAACAAAACCAGTGTGCTACTCCTAGGCGGGGTTATGAAGATAATGTTGGAGGCTTTTAGAAAGAAAAGAAGCTGTTTCTCTAAACCAGCTCGTTTTTCTATTTGAGGACATGGAAACCAATAATATGATATCTAGTACACAAACTGATAATCCTGGGTAACAGTTTGAATCATGCTTGAAAAGCCTTCGTGAAAAAGTAGCGACAGAGCATCTGGTGGAGTCACGAAATGCCATACAGCTACTTGAGATTATTGATTCTGATGAAATGTTCAAATCAGAAAAAAAAAGGAGAAAAAGATGATATTCTCATTTGATCCAACCAAAAAATCTCGTTTTGGTGTACTGCCTCGATATGCTAAGAATGAGATGCAAATTAGATGGTTTGAGCTTCCAAACTGCTTCATATTTCACAATGCTAATGCTTGGGAGGAGGAGGATGATGTCGTTTTGATTATCTGCCATCTCGAGAATTCAGATCTAGACATGGTCGGTGGTGCTGAGAAGGAAAAGCTTGATAATTTTACAAATGAGCTGTATGAAATGAGATTCAACGTGAAAACTGGTCTAGCCTCATAAAGGAAACTATCAGCATCTGCTATAGATTTTCCTAGAGTAAGCGAAAGATATACAGGCAGGAAGCAGCGTTGCGTTTATGGAACCATATTAGACAGCATTGCAAAAGTGACAGGGATTATCAAATTTGATCTGCACTCTGAACCAGATTCTGGGAAAACAAAGCTTGAGGTGGGAGGAAACATTCTGGGTATCTATGACTTGGGGCTAGGGATATTTGGTTCTGGGGTTGTTTATGTCCCCCATGTGCCTGGTATCGATTCCGAGGAAGATGATGGATACTTGATATTTTTTTATGCACAATGAGAATACAGGAAAATCAGCAGTGCACATCATTGATGCAAAGACAATGTCATCTGATCCTGTTGCAGTTGTTGAATTGCCACATAGAGTTCCATATGGTTTCCATGCCTTCTCTGTGACAGAGAACAAAACACCCAAACAAGCACATTTACTTTGAGAACGGGAAGACCATTTATCAAATAGTTCAGAAGTTGGAGAGTACCCCTGAAAGTTTGCTGGTTGACACAATTCAAACAAGTTTTTCGTTCACAAATTAATCAGAAAGCATTTCACAGTTGGAAAGGATCATTTCAAGCAGCAACCCGTGAATGGTCAGTTTTCAGAAATTTCATTTTTATTACTAACCTATATTATCATGAATGTTATTTGCTTGTTATGGCGTGTCCAATTCATCAAAGCATCCCGTCTAATGCTGTGGGAAAGAAAGAAGCAAAAGAAAGTGGAACCTGGTCAAGCTGAATGTAATCAGTTAAAAATTCGGGCTTCATATAAATTTTTGAAGGGGGACCCTGGTTAAACCGAATCTAGTTAAAATAATTTGGGCTCCGTGTAAATTTTTGAAGTCGGATCTCGACAAACCAAATTTGGTAAAAATAATCTGATCTCCGTATTGTGACAACAATGCCGCCAAGTCTATTTAAATGATTGAATTTGGGTAAGCAAACCTGTTTTCAGAAATCATATGTGACAGCAATGTCACCAAGTCTATTTAAATGATGGAATTCGGGTAAACAAACCCATTTTCATAAATCATATTGTGACGGCAATGCCGCCAAGCCTATTTGAATGACTTAATTCTGGGTAAACAAACCTGTTTTCAAAAATCATGAACCCGAAATTTCGGTGTTATACAGTTAAATCCGCGCTTCCATGATCATTTTGGAACCTAGTAAAACTGAGTTTGAAGAATAGTTAAATTTGTGCTCCTTAAATGGACCCCGGATAAATTGAAAATTATATAGTTAAATCTGTGCTTCTTAAATGGACACTGGATAAACTGAAAATTATACAGTTAAATCCGCGCTCCTTAAATGGACCCCAGATAAACTGTGATGCATCACAACCTTTTATTTTGGGGTAATGAAGTGAATCGTCATGCTTATCTTGATCAGGTCGACATATTTAAAACGTTGGTTAAAAACTGAGTTTAAACATGTGATGGATTACCTTTACTCCATATTGAATTCTGGAATACCAAAATGTAATGTAATGTGACAGATTAAATAAAATCTGCACAACTATTGAGAATGCCTGATTAATAATATCAGTGGAATATCCAGTAGATTGCGTTAATATCTTGACTCTGGCCTAGTCATTGAATAGAACTTTGAACATATGTTTGAGTTTATATAATCAACTTATTGTTGAAATGAAGATACAACTTGAACATGAGATCTGGGCTAAAAAGTCAATACACCCCAGCAGCCCAGAGACCTGAACTACCAGGTTGGGGGGCAACAAAAAGTGGACAACTATAAAGTTGCCATGATGATATAAGAACAGGAAATGAAAGCCCTTGTGGTGTATGTGAATTTTCAAATGCTATCTTGGTTTTTTGAATAGTGTTAGTCAAAAAACATATTATCAATAACCAAGATCAAGACAAGCAAGAACGAGAACAAAATTAAAGACAAGCAAAACCGGAAATCCGGATATTTGATGCAAAAGGCTTCAAGGTGAATTAACCTGGACTTCACATATGAGGGAAATTCAATTAAAACTCAAGTAAATCTGCAGTTCATCAAAACTCGGACATAAGCTGAACAACTGAAACATGAGATCCGAATTAAATAGTCAACGCAACCCGGAATCTCGGGCTTGAATAATATAAACCTGGAATCTCGAGGTTGAAGGATATTAACCCAGAATCTCGGTGTTAGAGAAAATGAACTCGAAATCTTGGGTCAACACATAAGGAATTCCAACAATTATGAATACCTGGTCCAGGTTGGAGAATCAACACATCCTGGTAGTTTAGAGACCTGAACTACCAGGCTGGGGGAACAGAGTGGACAACGAATTGTTAGTGGAAAAACATGATTATCAATAACCGGAATTAATGCAAACCAAAACGGAATCAAATTTTGATAAGTATTTGAAATACGCAAACAGTAAGTATTTTCCATTGATTATGATTTGCTTACATATTGTTAAATGCAGGAACATAGATCGGGTAATTATCCTGGGAAAAATTGCTACAAAAGCAAGCAAGACAATCAATACATCCTGGCAGCCTAGAGACCTGAACTGCCGGGCTGGGGGCAACTGTTGCGGATTCAAATATTGGGCCCATCCAAGGTATGACCCAATAAGAGGCAACCAATATGACAAAGAGGTGATGGCACAACGTTTGAGTTTAGAGGCATAAGAGGCCCACAAGTCCAAACCCTAACCCTAAGGTAATCTTTATAAATAGGAGGTTAATCTACAAGGTACACACATTCTAAGCTTTACTTCTTCACTATTCTGCATACACAGAGCACACACCCCTACTCCCTTTGGTAAATGCTTATCTGTATAATCGAATTACGTGGACTTTGATCTTCTCATGGGTACATAGGCCCTGAGCATTGTTCCTAGGTTAAGTCCAACATATCTTGTTCTACAATAGAACATGATCCATATTAGGAAAATTAGCAGTTGGGTTAATTTAAGGATACTAAAAGTTAAAAATGCTGATGGGTGCCTTATCTTAAGGCTTGTTTGAGTTGTAGTTAAAAAATAACGTTCATGTAAGTTAAGATATAACTCATCTCACAAACTTATTTTGTATATTGTAAAGGTTTAAGTACCAATTTTGCCCCAGAAGTACGCGTTCAGGAGCAATTTTGTCTTGGAAGTTTTCGGCGTAGCAATGTTGCCCCGGAAGTATCAAAATGTAGCAATGTTGCCCCTCCGTTAAAAACCCTAACGGTCAACTAACGGTCAACGTTAGGGTTTTTAACGGAGGGGCAACATTGCTATGTTTTGATACTTCAGGGGCAACATTGCTACGTTTTGGCGTAGCAATGTTGCCCCTGAAGTACGTGCCCAGGAGCAATTTTGCCCCTCCGTTAAAAACCCTAACGGTCAACATTAGGGTTTTTAACGGAGGGGCAACATTGCTATGTTTTGATACTTCAGGGGCAACATTGCTACGTTTTGGCGTCGCAATGTTGCCCCTGAAGTACGTGCCCAGGAGCAATTTTACCCCTCCGTTAAAAACCCTAACGGTCAACTAACGGTCAACGTTAGGGTTTTTAATGGAGAGGCAACATTGCTCCTGGGCACGTACTTCCGGGGCAACATTGCTACGCCGAAAACTTTCAGGGCAACATTGCTCTTGGGTGCGTACTTCTAGGGCAAAATTGGTACTTAACCCTATTGTAAATTATGTTGGAAAAAAGGTTTTTATCGTTAATACAAATATGCTCTAATTGGCTATATATCCAAGGAAGTTAGTTAATATTGTTTGGTGAGCAAACCCATTTCTTTATTTGGCTTCCCTTTCTGTTGCCTACGATCCACATTTAATTCACATTTTAGTATTCTTATCCTTAAAGTAATTTAATCCACATCTATCAATTACATGCGACATGGGACGCACTAGTATGGCCACGTAGTCTAATGGTTTATTGACTTTTTTTTGATAAAGAAGAGACATGTGCCTTGTATATTAAAAGAAACTAAAAGGGGATCTAGTTCCATATAATCATTATCAACCACAGTCCTTAGTCTATCAGGACAATTATTCAAAATAGATGAAGAAGCAATTCCTATCTTAGCTAATTCATTAGCAAGCACATTCTGTTGGCGAGGGATATGCACGATCTGCACTTCCCAATCTTGTTGTAGGATCCTTCTGATATGCAGGAACACCATACTATAAGTAGAGTCATCACGTCCCAGTCTCACCTTCTCAGCTATAGTTTTTGAATCAGATTCTGTAACAATCTTCTTCAATCCCTCATCCCAAGCAAGTTAGAGCCCTAACAATGCTGCCCATTCCTCCGCCTCATACACTTCACATTGCTCCAGCACTTGAGTAAAACCTACCATATCCACTTACCTCTATAATCTCTAATAATCCCACCACAACCTGCTGTACTGTTCTAAGTAACTACTGCTCCGTCTATATTAAGTTTTACCCAATCCATAGCAGGTGGGTTCCATCTTACAGGATATATCACATTCAATGCCTCAGAGATTATATTTTGAGAGATGTGTAAGCATTATTATCGATGAACAACTATTATTGACGTTAGTTTCACTTGATGGCTTACTTAATTTGGGCCTTATTTGCTTTAAAAGCCTCAATAACTGCTAATTGGGCTTTGTTGGACGATTGTTTTGCACTTTGATTCCTCAAAATAGGATCCTAGACCTTTGGTTATTCAAAGGGTTTTCAAAAGGTGTTTTATTTCGTCTTGTGGTATTCTAATAGTGAAAAAATTTACCCATATAAACAGTGAACTACGTGAATTATGCCTTATAAGTTGAGAGGTGTTATATTTTGGCATCAAAATCTAGTTATGGCTCAACTGTTGGTTGTCTATCCATGTTTGATTGATTTTATATGTTTCACATGTGCTTTTGTATGTGTTATTTTAATTAGGACACACATGGCGATTGTGATAAACTTTGAGTGATCAAAAGAAAGGGATGCGATGTATGAAATGCGAAAAAAGGTAAAGGTGCCAATGTGTTGTCCAAACTATTAAAAAAAAAAGGGATCTAGTTTGCGTGTTCATCACTATGGAAAGATCTTCACCAATCCAATTACAATTTTGACAATCTAGAATTAGAAATTTTTACTAATATTTTTAAAATAATGTTTTTTTTTAAAAAAATTGATAGTTTTAACATTATATATATATATATATATATATATATATATATATATATATATATATTTTTTTTTTTTTATGATAGGTATCCATTAAAATAATTTTTTTTCAAATAATAAAAAAATAGATTTGGATTAAAGTGATGAACAACAAAATGATTCCATGCACACATACATACATATGCACATACATATACATATATGTGTGTGTGTATCTCTCTCTCTCTCTCTCTCTATATATATATATATATACATAGACACATTTGAGTTTTATGTGTCATAAAATGCATGAGAATGATTTTGTAAATCTTAGTTAAAATGATTTTGTATAACTATTTGTTATATAACTAATAAAGAGACAAACAGTTTGATTTGTAATTTCTAATGCCTATCGCTTTTCTTGTTCGGGTTTCTTCACTTTCTCGTCTTCCTGCCGGTGAACTCTTGAACCTTTGATAAAGTAAGCTGCGCCAATAATATTGAACAACTAAACCCTAGTGTAGACTTCCACAACTTTTTTTAAAAACATATCATCAATATGAAATATGTGCAATATAAACATAAGGCCCATGTACGGACTCAGAGATGTGTTGTTAAAATCAATGTGGATGGTGCATATTGTGATTAGAGAAAGTGGGCATGCATTGGTAAGATATAGAGAGATGAGCATGGTAGTTTTTTGGGTGGGGTGGGTTTTAAGGTAGAGGCAGAATCTGCATCTATGGCAGAATGTATATGACTATTGGAAGCTTTTAAAGTGAGGTAAATTTTTGGCAGTGGAATGACAATTTCGGAGACAAACTACTATTTAATCAAAATATGGTAGGGAAAGGTGTTACTTACTGGTTTACCAACAACATATGATTTCGTAATAGATAGTATGAAAAATAAGAAAGGATGATATGATTAATAGTATGCAAGTCGTGATGGTCAATAAGAGAAAAATAGGAAATGAATATGATGAGTGCCAGAGTAAAAGGTGCGATTGCTAGAGTGCATCCAATGAACTGTTAGTTCTCAGTTTGAGTTTTGATGATAACTAAACACTTGTCGATTAATGATTTAATACAAACTTGAGTTCATGGTTTAAAACTCAAGTTCTGAAAAGCTTTATCAGATTGATTTTAATTAGTAAGGTTGAGAACTCAAGTTCTTGATTTAAAATGTTTTTACAACGACTACATCTTTTGGTAAACTTGAGTTCATAGCCCATCAACTCGAGTTCTTGTAGTAAAACTCGAGTTCATAAGTGATGAACTCAAGTTCGCAAATTCAGGCTCGTTCTAATCTTTGATCATCAAATAGACTTTGAGAATTAGAGTTTCTTGGTAAGAAACTAGAGTTCCAAACTCAAGTTCTAGATATAAAACTCGATTTCTTCATCTTTGGAAAAAACTTGTGTTTTTATTCGAAGTTTAAGAACTAGAGTTCTTTACAAAGAACTCAAGTTCATAACTCTATTTCATCTTTTAAAAACTCAAGTTCCTTAAGGATTCAATTTGCGTTTAAATGACAAACTCAAGTTCTTATGATATCAACTCAAGTTCATATCTTAAAGAATTGAGACGATTGAAAACAAAACACGGAAACTCAAGTTCTAGTAAGCAAACTTGAGTTTGAAACTCAAGTTCATGTGAACGAGAATGTCGATTCGTTGTTTGTGAATTTTCAAATGAATCAATCTTTAGCTAATGCTTTCCATGATTATTAAGAATCGTTTTTAAGATGCTTGTGACCCATTTGCTAGTGATTTTAGGCGTCAAAATGAACTTTTAACCAAAAAGCATCATAAAGCAAAAGTGTGTTAGAAGCATTTAATGTAAAGCAGAAAAACAACAACAATCAGAATGAAATATTACAGCAGAGCAAAAAATTCTTCCGAGGCATACTTATTCCGGTTATCTCTCTACAAAAGTATAATCAACGACCAACGCATTTAATGAAAGGACCGATTTCATTTAATGAAGTTGCAACGATCGATTTGGTTCAACGAGGAACAACTTGAAAGATCTGACTATCATCTAAGAGGAGGGTGAATTGGGTGCCGGATAAATAATTTGGAAACTTAGAAAACTTTTCGCAACTTACTAAAGGAGGTTTGAATGACAATAATAATTTATAAGCAAATAGATAGTCATTCAAAAGATATATGTTGAAATGTACGAGTTTAGGGAAGAGAATATGCAAACAAAGATTTATACTAGTTCGACCCAATCAATGACCTATGTCCAGTTCCCAAGCTGCACTTGAGATTTCCACTATCTCCTTGTTTAACCAGACACAAGAGAAAAGCCTTTACAATCTCACAACTTGAGCCGGGCATTGTGCAGCCTTTACAATCTCTTTCCGAGATATCTTCTTACGCATATACAATTACCAACTCTGTACTCAGGATGATGGATTTACTCCCCCTTACAAGTTGTAATTGTACACCCATACTCAAAGGTTCCACAACCTTAAGATTTAATCATTAAATGGACAATCAAATAAGTGTTTAGACTCTCTCACAGAGTAGATGAATAATAATCAATGAAGTACATAATTGATCATCACACTCTATTAAAAACTATATAAACATTGTGAAACAGAGAGTATATGAATTGAGCGTTGGATTCATAATGTTGGCATTTCGACAATGCAAGCTCTTGTATCTTGTCCATTTTGAGTCCTTCTCCTTTTATAGTTGATCGTCATTATGACCTTGGAAGCTTTGCAAACTAGCCGTTGAGTTTCTTCGTAATTCCGTTAGGCACTATTGATTTTTGTTGAACATATTCGACCATTGCTTTATTAAATGCATTCACCATCGACTGTACTTTGTGCAGAGGTTGACCTAGAATAATAGTTGGAATAAGCATATCCCTCGAAGGAATGATTTTGTCTGCTACAACTTTAGTTCTGATTGTTGTTTTGCTTTTCTGAGATGCATTTAATGCTTCTGCCACGTCAGATCGCTTTTCAGCTAATCTCAATTTAAACAAGGTTAATCAACTAAAACTCACTTAGTAAGATGGTTAGACATGAAATAAATAAGTTTGAGTTTGATTAAGAAGGCATAAGTGATAACCCAGAAAGATTAGTAAAAGATTAGCGACACAATGATAATGATGAAGATATTGATAGTTCATACTTGAGAGTCCTTTATCATTCTTGAGAATCTCATACAAAATCACCTTATTGATGTTCAATGTTTGGCAATTCTCGAGAATCACTATTATCATTCTCAAGAACCATACTCGAGAAGGCTTCAATTTATTTTTGAGAGTCATATCAGCTTATTCATTTTACATAGATCATACTCGAGAATTCATTTCTTCATACTCGAGAATCAATGGACTTGGCTGAGTTATTCTCAAGAATCATTATGCAATACTTGAGAATAGCTTCTGATGGAGTTGGATTCTCGAGAATCATTAGGCAATACTCAGAATAGCTTCTGATGGATTGAATATTTGAAGATGAGCAATCTCATTGGTACTCGAGAATGTAATCTCATTCTCAAGAATCAAAGACTCATTGTATTTCATCCGTTATCATCAGATGAATGGAGGTTGTTCTTGACCAGCATTTTTGCAGTATTCTGAACTGACCGTCAACTTCAAAACATCATATCTCCTTCAATTGATCTTTACTTTTTATGATCTTGATGTTTTTGGAAAGGTATGTGAGTCTAGTTTCATATACCACTGATTTCAGCTCATTCCGATATATATATATATATATTGTGAGATACACCCAAATTACCGAAGCTTGGTCTGCTGTGTGTGCAACTTACTGAAAGCAATTTGTGTGATAGTAATAATTTGTAAAGTGATAGATAATTATTAAAACATGTATGCTGGAAATAAAGGGGATTAAGGAAGAGAATATGCAAATTGAGATTTATGCTGGTTTGGCCCAATCCTTGACCTATGTCCAGTCTCCAAGCTTCACCTGAGATTTTCAATCCACTATCTACTTTCAACTTGATTATACGTTCTATACTCGAAGTAATCTTCTCACTAGGATTCGCTCCCCCATACAAAATGTATTCAATATGTTAGTTATGATTAGTTTTGATGACGACTTATATAGATGCCATTATCCAAAGCAAAAAGCTTGCATACTACATTAATCTTCTACTTTGGTTAATTCTTATATAGTAATGTAGATATGAAATTTATACGATGAAGAATGATCAAGAGAGGAGATTGAAGAAAGGAGAATTTCAATATGAAAATTTCTATGATCTTAGTTCAAAAATGGGTTACAGATGCATTCCTGAAGTAATACTCGAGTATAGTATTGATCCTGAAGCAATACTTGAGTATCTCATATCAATACTCGAGTATGGTACAATAATCAGCTCCTATTCAGGCAAAAATCCCAGCAATTCTTGAGAATGAAACATCCATTCTCGAGAATCAACGTTTCAGCTACTTTGCCTAACTCAGTTCACGTTTCACCTGGGCGACGTTCAGTAAATCGATGATATCTCCCAAACCAGAAATATTTAGGTGAAACCAATTTTGTATAAAATTAGACTCCCAATGAGTCATCCTGAAAAAATTTCAAATCCAAAGAAGATCAGATGAGAGAACTATGCATTTTGGAAGTTGCCCCATCTTTTACCGTTATACAGTAGACCAAGGTTTGCTAATTTGAGGATATCTCACAAACTACAAATCGGAATGAGCTAAAATCAGTGGAATATGAAACTAGATTCACATACCTTTCCAAAAACATCAAGATCACAGAAAACAAAGATCAAATGACAGAGATATAAGTTTTGGAAGTTCATAGTCTGTTCAAGATTGTGCAAAAACGTTGATTCAAAAGAGCTTCTATTAATATGATCATAATTCCCAACAAACAATGAGTTTGGAGCTGGTTCTTGTTGCATTAGAAAGAAGAGTTGAAGATCTTTCTGAGTATGGGTGGTTTGTAAAGTTTGAAGCTATTAAGCTTACCGAAAGTTAACTGCTGCAAGTACTTCAATGAGAATGATTTTTGAAAGCCTGTAAGTGACTCTCGAGAATGCCTCAGCAGGATCAAATTGAAATGAATTTGCCAATATGATTCTTGAGAATCAACAATCAATTCTCGAGAATGGCTCTCAAAGAAATAGGATCACATTGAAATAAATTTGCTGATATGATTCTCGAGAATTAACAATCAATTCTCGAGAATGGCTCTCGAAGAAACAAGATCACATTGGAATGATTTTGCTGAAGCGATTCTTGAGAATGAGAAATCAATTTTTGAGAATTAATAATAAATTCTCTGATTATACTTCCCTTAAGTAATAACTTGAAGTGTGATTCTCGAGAATGATGTAAACAGTTCTCGAGTATGAGCTACAGCTGGCGCAAATCTTCACTGATACATTATTCAAATGTTTTGATTGTTCAAATAATTCTTCTTCTACATCACTCAATATTATTCTTGATAGTACTAATTATATCCTTGAGTGAGTTGTAGATGATTAACTTATTTGAACTCTGATTAGCTGTGAAGCATTTAAACTTGTGTGGAATAGAGCCGACAAGATGATTTCAAGAAATGCCCAAACTAGCAAAAGTTTCTGACCATTATTTTAAGTCATCCTTTAACCAAGACCACGTGAGAACACACTGTTAGATGAACAAAGTACACAAGACGTGGAATTATAGCTCAACACTTTATATAGCGAAGCAACTGACGAAATGAGTTAAACGACAAAGCATTTTATCTAGTGAAGCATAGACGCTCCAAACACTAATGCGTTTCCAACGGTCAAATGCTCACAACGGTTGGATGCTCGCAATTATCAAAAATACGATTACTTATAAATTGCAAAGTCTTCAAATCAGAAGAAGTGACGATGGACGACGATTGATGAGTGATTCGAAGAAGCCAACAAAATTATCTTACTTCTTCATCGTTGATATGTCAATGACTCATACGCTCTCTATTTCTCAATATTCATATAGTTTACAGTAAAGAGTGAGATGAATGATTATGTCCTTCAGTGTTTAGTTATTCACTTCTGAGAGAGAGAAGATTTATCTGTAAACATTCTATTTGAGAGTTACTCAAGATTGGGTGATCTTGAGTAGGAAACACTTTGTATTGATTACAGCTTGTAAGGGGAGTGAATCCTAGTGAGAGGATTACTTTGAGTAAAGAGTGTGTAATCAAGTGGGTGTATTAATTATAGTTTGTAAGGGGGAGTGAATGCTTGTGAGAGGATTACTTCGAGTACAGAACATGCAATCAAGTTGAAAGCAAATAGTGGATTAGAAATCTCAAGTGAAGCTTGAGGACTGGACGTAGGTCAAGAATTGGGCCGAACCAGTATAAATCACAGTTTTCATATTCTCTTCCCTTATCTCTTATATTTCCAGAATATGTTTATTTGAATATCTAACTGATGATTTAGAAGAAGTGAAAAGATTTTGTAAATTCCATGTTTTTAATCTTAACCAAATTCACCCCCCTCTTGGGTTCAGCCGGTTCTTCACAATACACCCGCTTGATTACATACTCCATACTTGAAGTAATCCTCTCACTAGGATTTACTCCCCTTACAAGCTGTAATCAATACAAAGTGTTTCCCACTCAAGATCACCCAATTTTAAGTAACTTAGCTAGAATGTTTACAGATAAATCTTCTCTCTCTCAGAAGTGAATAAATAAACATTGAAGTATATAATCATTCATCTCACTCTCTAATGTAAACTATGTAAGCATTGAGAAACAGAGTGTATGAGTTATTGAATTATCAACGGTGAAGAAGTAAATTCATTTTTGTTGGCTTTGTTGAATTACTCATCAATTTCACTCCTTCCAGTTTGAAGACTTTGGAATTTATAGGTATTTGTGTTTCGACTGTTGTGAGCATTCAACCATTAGACTGTTCTTCTACTTTAGAATATGATCTTTAGTTATCTTTTGGAAGTAGCCATTGGAGCTTCTGACGTCATCATCTGCTTTTGGGAAGCTTTTGTTAATCCTTCATATAGTCATCTAAAACTTATACACAAATGATATAAATAATGTTAAGAACGGTATAAGTTCATTTGGAATTCATCTGAATGTTCTTGATGAGAATCTAAGATTTTAGTTTGAACTGTATGCTTGAAAGACACCTTCAACTTGGGTTACAACTTGTTGACGCAAGGTAGGCTTTTCTCCATCTTGTCTTGGCTCGAGTTGCATATGAAGACTCGAGGTTGGGCATTAGATTTGCTCTTCATCAGATTGCTTTGTCGTGACTTGACTCGAGTTGGAGAGTTGAGGCTCGAGTTAATTCATTGTTTAAAAAGCATGGAGAGCATTTTTATCACACTGACTCGAGGCAACAAAATACATAGCTTGATTTTTGGCTTAGGCTTGAGTCAGTAAGAACCATGGCTTGGGTTAGGAACTATTAATCATTTAAACACTTATAGAACACTTGACTTGAGGCAGATATTCTTGGCTCGAGTCAACCTCTAGACTTGAGGCATATTCTTAGGCTCAAGTCAATTGCGAGTAAAACCAATTCAAAGATTGATAATAAGACTCTGGCTTAAGTCATTAAGTAGTAGCTCAAGTCAAATTTCAATTGATTCAGAAAAACGAGCCTATGCTGAAAATGGTTCTAGAATTTCTAGAGTCCACTTTTGAAGGCCATATCTCCCTGGTCTGAACTTCGTTTTGGTTGGTTCAAATCTTAATGGAATGAATTTTGTGTCTACTTTCATATGTCATCAATTTCAGCTCATTTCGATGTGTGGGTTGTGAGTTACACTCAAAATATCGAAGCTTGGTCTGCTGTATGACATGAATTTCACTCCAACTTATGAAATTCATATCTCTCTCATCTGAACTTCTTTGATCTTGAAACTTTGTCATAATGACACATTGGATGTCTAGTTTCATAAAAAAATGGTTTCACCTCAATCAAATCTCTTGTTTGGGAGATATCATCAAATTACTAGACCTTGCCCAGGCCGTACGCGAAACAGAGATGAACAGAGTTGTTGAAAGTCTCTATTAGCTTGAGTCAATTAGTGGCTAGCTCAAGTTGGCTCGAGTTAAGACCGAAACTCAAGTCTATGTTTTCCTGGCTTGAGTTTTGGCTTCCTAGAACTTGAGTTTAACTTCCTGGCTCAAGTTTTGACATCTTGGAGCTTGATTTTGCTTGTTTTAACTCTGATTTGAGCCTTTTTTAACTTCCATTTGATTGTGGAGACTTCTAGAATCAATCTATGAAACTGTATAATGATTTTCTCATTCCATTCAACAAGTTCTTCTTCCTTTCTTCTCTTATCTTGATCATTCTCCATAATTCAACTCTTTCTTTCTTCTCTTATTAATTTGACTTCACATCTTCTTCTTAGATTCAATTTCTTTCTCTAATGTAATACTTCTTTATTGATCTTCTTCATGATCATCCTTCATAAATGAACTTCACTTTAAAAATCTACATTAAATTTAGGAGTTAGAAAATGGAGGAGATAAATATAGTATGCAAACTTTTTGCTCTTACTAATGGCATCTATAAGAGACATCATCAAAACTAATCATATCCAATAGCTATTATGGTTCCAGAGTTCCAAAGAGATCTGGAACATATGGAGGCTTATGAGATGATTGTCCATCTCAAGGAAATGTCCCAGCAACAGGCAAGGCAAGAGAGGTATGAGACCACAAAGAACTTACATTCTTACAAAATGACTGAAGATGCATCAGTTAGTCCTCATGTGATGAAAATAAAAGGCTTCTTGATCACCTTGAGAGGCTTGGATTTCCTAAGCCAGGAGTTTGCTATATATTTGATCTTGAACTTGCTACTAGAAAGTTATGATCAGTTTGTCATGAACTAAAACACGAACAACATGGATAAATCAATTTCTGAATTGCATGAGATGCTTAAAACTACTGAGCAGAGTGTTAAAAATAGGCCTATCACTATTTTGATGGTTCAGAAAGGAAATGGTATGAAAAAGAAAGGCAAGGGCAAAGGAAAGGGTAATGACTCAGCTGGTAAGATTAAAGAGTCAAACAGACCCGAAACTAAGCCTGCAGTAAAGAAGGTAAAGCCTTCAAAAGATGGGGTCTGCTAATGAAGCTAGTCATTGCAAGATGAACTGCAAACTCTACCTTGAAGATCTGAAAAAGAACAAGAAGGATGGTGGGGCTATCTCTTCAGGTATTTATGTTATAGACATTCATTTTTCTACTTCCTCTACATTGGTATTAGATACCGCACGTGGTTCTCATATTTGTACAAATGTGCAGGGTCTCAAGAACAGTAGAAAGTTGAAGAAGGGCGAAGTGGACCTAAGAATTGGAAATCGAGGAAGGTTATACTTCCATTACTAGGAATGGTAAATGTTCCATTTATCGTAATGACATTTTTTTATGCTAACGGTGATTTGCATTATGGTCATTATTCACTAAATTTAGAATATCTTAATAATGGACATATCTGTACGTGGCTACCAAAAGGATCAAGTCAAATGATTTGAATCCGACCTACTTATGGAATTGTCGTGTAGGCCATATAAATGAGAAACACATTTCAAAACTCCATCAAGATGGATTTCTTAACTCATTTGATTTTGAATCACTTGATACAGGTGAGTCTTATTTATTGGGAAAGATGACAAAGGCACCTTTTACTGGGCATAGTGAGAGGACTACTAATTTATTGGGCCTTATACATACTGATGTTTGTGGACTAATGAATACATCTGCTAAAGGAGGTTATATGTACTTCATTACATTCATGAATGATTTTAGTAGGTATAGGTATATCTATCTAATGAAACATAAGTTTGAATCTTTTGAAATGTTCAAAACATTCCAAAATGAAGTGCAAAGCCAACTTGGCAAAACGATTAATGTACTTCGATCTGATTGGGGTGGTGAATATTTGAGCTAAGAGTTCATTGACCATCTTAGGAGTTGTGGGATAATCTCACAACTAACTCCTTCAGGAATGCCATAATGGAATGGTGTTTTCGAGCGAAGGAATCGAACTCTATTAGATATGGTTCGATTTATGACAAGTTAAACAGATCTTCCGCCGCCCTTTTGGGGCTATGCTCTAAAAACAACTGTGTTCACACTAAATCGTGTTCACACTAAATCGTGTTCCCTCAAAGGCAATTGAAAAGACGCCATATAAGATATGGACTGTGAAGAAACCCAGTTTGTCCTTTCTTAAAATTTGGGGATGTGAGGTTTACGTTAAACAACAAGCGTCTGATAAATTATCATCCAAATCCTCAAAATGCCTTTTTGTGGGGTATATTAAGGAAACTAAAGGATACTATGTTTACAATCCTACCGATCACAAAGTGTTTGTTATCTGGAATGGTGTCTTTTTAGAGAAATAGTTTGTCTCTAAAAGAAGCAGTGGGAGTAAGGTGAACTTCAAAGAAGTTCGAGAGTCATAAAACAATGTAGAACCATAAATGGAAAACAGAGAAAACTCACAACAAGTTGATGAGCCTACTGTAGTAACACAAGGCCCACGAAGGTCCGATAGAACATAGCAATAGCCTCAGAGATATGGATTTATGATTAGTGGAAGTCGTGATGTTTTTCTCATTGAGCAAATGAGCCAACTACCTATCGTGAAGCCATAGTGGGACCAAACTCTGAAAGATGGCTAGATGCCATGAAGTTTTAAATGCAATGCATGTATGACAATAAGGTATGGACCTTAGTCGATCCACTTGAAGAAGTAAAAACCATTGGATGCAAGTGGGTTTTCAAAGAGAAAATTGACATGGATGGAAAAGTAAATGTCTTTAAGGTACGACTGGTTACAAAAGAATTTACTCAAACTCATGGTGTAGACCATGATGAAACCTTTTCCTCAGTTGCAATGGCTAAATCAATGAGAATCCTTCTTTACATAGCATCATATTATGACTATGAAATATGACAGATGGACGTCAAAACATCCTTCCTTAATGGAAAGCTACTTGAGGAATGTGTATATGACACAACCTGAGGGCTTTGTGCGTCCGAAGGAATCTGGTACAGTTTGCAAGCTTTAAAGATCCATTTATGGATTGAAGCAAACATTTCGGAGCTGGAATCATCGTTTTGATGAAGTAGTCAAAGAATTTGGATTCATTCAAAACATTGATGAATCTTGTGTTTACAAGAAGTTTAGTGGAAGCACAGTTGTATTTCTAGTGCTTTATGTAGATGACATCATACTCATTAGGAATGACATCCCTACCTTGCAGAGTGTCAAGTCTTGGTTGGGAAAGTCTTTCTCAATAAAAGATTTAGGCGAAGCTACTTACATCCTAGGGATCAGGATCTATAGAGATAGTTCCAAGTGGCTAATAGGCCTAAGTCAAAGCACATATATAGATAAGATACTGCATAGATTCAGTATGTAGGATTCAAAAAGAGGTTACATGCCCATGTCTTATGGCATCCATCTCAGTAAGGATTAGTGTCCTAGTACACTTGATCAATGAGATCGCATGAGTAAGATTCCATATGCCTCTACCATTGGATTTATCATGTATGTCATGTTATATACTTGACCGGATGTCTTATTTGCCTTAAGTATGACCAGCAGATACCAACAAGATCTCAGTGAGGGACATTGGATTGCTGTGAAGAATATCCTAAAGTACTTAAGAAGGACAAATGACTTATTTTTGGTATATGGTGGATTGGATGATGAGCTCTGTGTGACTGGTTACACAGATACGAGTTTCCAAATTGATCAAGATGATCTAAGATCGCAATCTGGATATGTATTCATTTTAAATGGTGGTGTGGTAAGCTGAATAGCTCTAAGCAGAACAATGTAGTAGATGCTACAATAGAAGCTGAGTATATAGCAGCATCAGATGCAATTAAGGAAGCCGTTTGGATCAGAAAGTTCATTTTTGAACTAGAAGTAGTGCCTACCATCTCAAATCAACAGATTTGTTTTGTGATAATAACGACGCTATTGTGTAGGCTAAGAAGCTTAGATCACATCAAAGGACCAAGCACATACTTAGACGATTTCATCTCATCAGAGAAATCAATGATAGAGGTGATATAAAAATATGTAAAGTACCAGGAAAAGACAATGTTGTTGGTCTTCTTACTAAGCCACTTACGCAGATAAAACATGAGCATCATGTTAGGACAATGGGAGTTACTGACTCGATTTTGGTTTACTAAACTTAAGTTTTGTTCTTGGAACAAAATTGTTACAAAACAATTTTAGTTACAAATAGGCTTTCAAAATGGGAACTTAAGTTTTGAATTTCTAATTGTAACGTGGAAACTTGAGTTGCTCAATCACAACTCAAGTTTTGGCATTTTTGAAATTTGGTAGAAGAGTGAAAATATTAAGAGCTTATAATAACTTGAGTTACAACTATTCAAGCTCAAGTTGTAAACTCGAGTTTCATAAAGTAAAACTCAAGTTTTCCAGAGAATGCATCGAGTATACTTAAGATCAGGGATGAGTTGAAGTCATACCTTAGAACTCTAGTTGTATAAAAGGAACTCGAGTTGATTGCTTAGAACTCAAGTTTTGCATAGACAAACTTGAGTTTTACCTTATTTGATCTAGAATGAGTAGAAGTAATGTTGGAGCCCTTTTTGAATTTAAGATAAGAATTCGAATTTTCAAGCTAAAACTTGAGTTGCCTTTAAAATCAAACTTTTTGATTCAAGTTGCTTTCAATAACTGATAACTCAAGTTGTCTTGAATCATTAAGTCCTTATTGAAAGTGGAATATCACCTAGAGGGGGTGAATAGAGGATTTTAAAATTCTTTTTCAGATTCAATCAAGGAATGATAATAAAAGAGATTGAGATAGAGAGAATGAACACAAATAAATTATGTTGGTTTGGTCTAACTCTTTGACCCACGTCTAGTCCCCAGACACTCTAGGTTTTTCACTATCTCACAAACACAGATATAATTACACACTCTGTACTTGAGATGGTCCTATCACACTAAGACTTACTTCCCCTTACAAGGTGTAATTGTACACCCATACTCAAGGTTCCTCAACCTTGAGATTAAACAGATAAACTGATAAGTGTTAATACTCTTCATTGAGTAGATAAATGATAAACACTGAAGTACAAAAATAATATGTGAAGATATTAGAATGAAATGAATGAAACAGTAATTTGCAATAAAGTTGAATTGATTGCGCAGAGTTTTGATAGTTCACATAATCAAATGTGATAAACTTTTATACCATCTTCCATTAATGCCATTGTGAAGCTTTGAAAGTAGCCGTTGTGACTTGTTCGAACTTCCATTAGGCACAATTGGTTTTCATTAGATACAGTTGACTATTGCTTCATTAACTCGATTGTCATCGACGTACTTATGCACAGAAGTTGACTCAGAGAATTGTTGGAATATGTATGCCTCGAAGGAATGATTTTGTATGCTACGAGATTTCATTTTGATTGTTGGCTTTGTGTTTTGTCTACATTAAATGCCTCTAACACATATTTTGCTTTTTGGCTAATCCTAAATAAATGATGGTTAATGATTTGAAACATACTCAATAAGTGGATTAGAAATAGACTAAGCAGTTTGAGTATCATTAAAGTAAGAATCAAGGATAACCCAAAATATTTTAAATTTTGATTACCATTGAAAGCGCATACAGGAAGATATCTGATATGCCATACTCGAATACCTTACTCGAGTAGATAATTAGCCATACTTAAGTAACTTTATTTCAGTTCTTTCAACGACTGCACAACGATAGTACTCGAGTAGCCAAGGTGCCTTTCTCGAGTACCTTACTTGAGTAGCATTGTGACAGGCTTAATTCAGATGTTTAGAATGACAGTACTCGAGTAGCCAATATGTGTTACTTGAGTACTATACTTAGGTAGGCATAAAGTCATTCTCGAGTATAGTTTAACTGATCTGATTTTTAACATAACAGAAATTATACTCGAGTAGACTTTTATCTTACTCGAGAGCAGCATGTAGTTGTACTTGAGTAGCTCTTAACAAAAATATTTTATGAGCTTTAGAATAAACATACTTGATAGAATACTTACCAGTACTTGAGTACACTTAATTGTACTTGAGTACGCAATATTCTTACTTGAGTAATACTCTCTAAACTTTGTTTTTTATTAGTCTTTCTAATATACTACTCGAGTAGCAACAAATCCTTACTCGAGTAGTGTTTTGTGAACACTTAAACAAACTGCCAAATGGAGGATACTTGAGTAAGTTGAATTCCTTTATTCAAGTAATACCTTAACTTAGATAAGCCTTACTGATTCAAAGGTTAGATCATTTTCAAAGTCTTAAATAGTTTCTAATCTTGTTATCATCAAAACTCCGAGAACTAACACTCATTATTGGCAAGTCGTTGTTATCATCAAAATTTAAAACCGAGAACTAATATTCTCCTCCTTTTTGATGGTGACAACACTTGTCAAATTGTTTGAAAAATATTTAGGAAAATTGAGATCAACAAGGAAGAATATGTTAAGCAATCAGATAAAGTATAATATAACGAAATAATCATAGATTGCATAAACATTTGCATTATTGATCAAAGGGTTAGTACAATGTCACATGATAACATCATGAGTAACAAAATGCATAATGAAAGAAGTGAACACATAAGCAAATGAAAAACATATGAAACTATATATATCAGCAGTCAACAATCATCTTCTCCCTTGCTGTCATCAGGAAAAAGGGAGGGAAAAGAGAGATTAAAAGGAGAAGCAAACTAAAGTGGAACAATATAATCGATAGGAGCAGGGGGAGGTTTATAGATGGTGATGGCAATGGAGGGTGGAGGAGTAGAAGAAATTGGTAGAGAAGTAGTAGTAGCAGGTGGTGCAAAGGTAGCAACTAGTGGTGAAGAAGTGGCAAGTGGTGGTTGGGTAAAGGTAGTGGTAGTGGAGGAAGTAGAGGAGGAGGAATACTGAAGCGTAACTTTAGGAGCAAGCTAAGAAGGAGGTGGAGAGGTATGGATAGGCTTAGAGGGGATATGCTGAGAAGAAGGAGGAGAAGTCCCTGAAAGTCTAACAACATCAGAAGCAGTAAAACTCAAACTGTGAAACATGGCCTTAAGCCTCTGAAACCTCTGAGGGTGATAAGTCTGAGTAGCCTTTATACTCTGCAACCTTTGAGAGTGCTCGTCTTGAGCCTCAACAAGCTTGTTGTGATTGGCATTGATCTTATAAACCAACTTCCTTATTTGAGTCTTGAAATCATCAATTAGCTGGTGGAAGGAGGCTATCATAGAAGTAGCCAAAGAGCCAACATACTTTTGCACAATCTTTTTAATGATAGATTGAAGTGAGGCTCTAAACATGGAAGGATGATCCTGAGTAGAAGCAGAAGGAGTGGCTACTGGTCTTGGAAGGAGCCTTTGATTGCCCTGAGACTTCTCGAATGAGATCCTTATGTGGTTCAGGTGACTCTACCCAAACATACTTAGCTTCATTGGTTTCTCATCCAACTTAAGGTACCAAATTTTGTTGTAGAAGAGAATCGAGGAAACTAAGTTTGGAAAAGGTATGTGAGACTTCTTTTGAGATTCAAAACTTAACCTTTTTATCTCATTGAGAACCTACTCACTAATTGTGGGGAACCTTAGCAATGATTAAGGCTATGAGAATGTAGTCTCTATTGGCAAAATGAGTGAAATTCCTCCCTTTTTGAACCATATTCTGAGAGTATATATACCACAAAATTATGTGGGGAGGAGGCATCTCAACTTGGGAAAATTTCAGAGGTCCTAAAGGTTTACTAGGCCTTAACATTTTGAAAATGTCCTTATTAGATAAAGCAATGATAATCTTATAAGGTGGATTAATAATGCCTAACATGGCATTGATTGAGTTAGTAGTAATGAACAATTTCTTTCCCCTCACTATGGTTGATAATCTTTCTTCTAACAACTCATTATTGTCATCAAACCTATAGGCAATCCTCATATAGAAATAAAATGCTTTAATAACAGAGGGACAGTAAGCAAATCAAAGTGCCAACAGTGACTCAAATGGTTTTAACCAAAAGAGATAGATCAAGCCCACATTCATCTCTAAATTTAAGGAAATCCACATAAATAGTTGGACATAAACTTCTATTCCCATAATGATCTTGAAAATCCTTAGAGTCAAACTCAGGTATAAAGAAAGGATTGCAAATAAAACCAATTGGAGGAATCTAAGAGCGTGAGATTACCAAAAGTAAGGGTACCACTGTGGTCTTTTTGGGCTCATGCCTTGCTTCAGGAACCTTGACTAGTTCTTTATCCTGTCCCTTCTCTAGAGTATTCCTAGACTAAGAGCGAGTCTGGTGAGGATTTTGGGAAGGTACTCGAATCATAATCTCCTTCATTCTGGGCTTTTAAGAAGGCTCAACATCTTTCACAACCTTCGGACAAAAATGTTGTGGCATTTCCTTTTTCTCGCCGAGGTTTCTTAGTTGGAGGATTCAAGGGAGATGAGAACGAAGATGCAGAGGTCTCACAATCAACAAATGATGGAGAAGTAGAGGAATCAAGGTGCATTTAGGGGTTTTTAGTCCGCATGATTGGGAGCAAGTAAGTGAGGGTGAGATTTTGGTTACAAAAACACAACTTTAGGGTTCGGAGAAGGAGTCGAGAGGTAGAGATGAAATGAAGAGAGTAAGAAGAGAAAACGGAGCTGATATCTATTTAGCAAAGTGGAAAACTCAAGTTTTACTTAATGAACTTGAGTTTTGGTACTCAAGTATGTTAAGTTGGCCAATCAAATAAAGCCAGCTATATTAGTTTGACACATAATCAGTTAACCCTCTAAAAAACTGTTAAACACCGTTAGAATAAGCCTAAAAAATGAAGAAAAGGTTTTTTTATTTTAAAGTGAAAAACAAAGCTTTAGGGGAATTATGAGGAGTACAGGCGGTGATAGTCAAGGACGGTAATTTTTGGGTGAACTTTTTGTCAGCCTCAGCCTTCAAGGGTATATGCTTTGGAAAGATTCAGAGCACAAGTTAGAAGTATAAAGTGAAATTAAATGATCAGTTAGATAGTTAATTAGGGCCTAGTCTACATATAGAGGGTCTTAACTATTGTCATTAATGTGTGTAGGATGTGGAGTCTCACAAGAGAGGAAGTTAACTTGGTCTCCCTCCAAGAGAAAGTTAACTTGGTCTCTCTCTAAGGAGTTAACTTGGTCTCCTTCTAGGTTTTAGAGTTAATCCAAGTAGGTATTAGCATATTACTAGATCTTTGTGATTAATACAATAAGATTCTTGATCTTCTTTCACCATATTATTTATTGAATTACATTTTTTGACATAGTATCAAAACAGGTTATTTTTTGGGCCAGAGATGTTGAAGAGCCCAAGATCCACATTGCTAAGGTTCTTTTACAAGAACTGGGTCATTAGTCAAGAAACTAGTCCAAATACAAGGTCTACTGTCCACCAAAGGGCAAGAAACTGAGTTGACCCAAGATTCACCCACACAATTGGGGCTGAGATCCAAGACCCACCCACACAACCTGAAAGAAATATCATCGGAGCCTTGCAACGACACTTGCCTAAGTTTCTCTCAACAATGCGGTGGTGATTCGTTCACATTGTCGTACAGTGGCAAAGGACTTTCCTGAGTCACCATCGTTTTGCTTCAACTTTTATTTCACTGAATTTGGTCGATTTATTGTCCCCATTGGAAGCAATAACTTTTTATGTTTGGTCCTCATCTCAATTTGGCATGGGTATGAAGGATGGGGATAATCATTGTCATCATAAAGGTCAGAAAGCCCAAGCCGCAGTTGTTTTCTGGATCATAGTAATACAGGCAGGGGCAGAAGTTATTCACCCAAGGTAAAACGCTCAAGTCGTTTGATATCTCTTTCAAGCATAACCTTTGGACTGCGTGTTAGGGTCTTGAGGCATGTGGTACTCAAATGCCTACAACTTTGTGATTGAGACCAGATGACTGTATATGGATGAGTTGAAATCTAAAAGATGGATTATTCAAGGGATTCTACACTGCCAGGAAATAGATTCTTTAGCTTAATCAGACTTAGATAGCTGTTTGTCAAACTTTTTTCAAAACCTAGGTTTTGTTTGGAAACTCCCAAACAGGCTCTTAGAATGAGACACTAGGTCCTATAGATTTTCCACTTGGCAACTACGTTAGACTTGTGGTAGATTTGATTCTTCCTTTTGGTTATGGCAACTTTGATGTGGAACTGATATTGGGCTTGTGGATCAAGCATTTTGATGGATCATATATTTTGATAGTACCTTGAGTTCATTTCTTCGAACCTTGTAATGAAATGCAGATTGAACTGAGGGCTAGCATGGACAATAACAGTGTTGTGAGGAAATTGCAATAGATTAATTGGGAAAGAAGGCATCTCTCGACAAACAGAAAAAATGCTATCTCAAATATCAACTGCAAAGCATTTCAACAGTGAATTGGTTTTGTTTTCTGGTTATGTGGTGCGTGGTGTGAAAGTCTTTCAAGCAACCCAAGTCAAAAGCCAAAGACCCAAATCAGAGAGGAAAATCTCAAGGCAATATTGGACCGATTTTGTGACATACTTGTTGGCATATATTGACTCTTGCACCGAGAGATAGAGACCAGGATAATGATAAGGTTACAGACTTTGTAGAAACCATGATTTGATTTGAAAGAAGGGTCGGAGATAAAGGTGAGCTAGCAGCCTGTTTTTGGTCAATTTGGAATTGCAGAACAGAGACAAAATTGATGGGTTCAAGCATTAGGGGCATGGTAAAGCAAGCGCATGAGAGAGACAAAGCCTATTCATAGTGTTGCCTACAAGAGACACGTGCCAAACGTGGATATGGAGAAGAATGTTGTGAATTGAAGAAACCTTTGTATTATTTTGTTTGTTAATTGGAAAACTATTTAATTTAATTCACCTTATCCCTAGTTTGTGTTGTTCAAATTGATCACCTTGTTAAGTAATGTTTAATTTGAGGTGGCGTGTTAGAAGTATAACGTGAAATTAAATGATTAGTTAGATAGTTAGTTAGGTTCTAGTCTATATAGAGACGGTCTTAACTATTATCATTAGTATGTGTGGGATGTGGAGTCTCACAATAAAAGGTGTTAACTTGATCTCTTTTCAAAAGAGAGCTAATTTGGTCTCCTGCTATATTGTAGAGTTAATCCAAGTTGGTTACTCATTATATGAGTATATTGCTAGTTCTTTGTGGTTAATATAATAAGATTGTTCTTCTTCTTTCTTCATATTATTTTTTCAATTACATTTATTAACAACACATAATGTTCAAAAGACCTGTCCTTAAAGTTAAAGTGAGAGCTTTTGCTAGTTGGTTAAATCAAGACGTGCCCTTATCCAAAAAATAAAAATAAAAATACAAAATCAAGACGTGCCAAAAGTCGTTCTGGTGTCTTAGCTTATGATGTTATGAACAAAAATACATCCATTTGCCCTCGTCTTAAAAATTCTCAACATATTGGCTCATCACCGGCATCAAAAGGCTAGAAAGCAACGCTTCTTTGAGCCACCGGTCATATGGGCCAGTATGCACTCTTCACGATCGCCCTAGGATTGTTCATGATCGCCCCAAATTTATATTTTTTATTTTAAAAGAAAAACATTTTTCCAGTTTTATTCTAACGGTGTTTAAGTTGTCTAGAGGGTCACATGATGATGTGTCAAACTAATATAGCTGGCTTTCTTTTATTGTCATACTTGACCTAAGCAGCTTGAAATAAGTTTAGCCTTTATAGTAACCCCCGCGGTCGTTTTGACATATTTATTGTATTTAAGCCAAGGAGAGTTGTCACATATGGTAAGGGATCCAAGATTAGGCTCTTGGGTCGTGGGTTAGATCCCCTTTGCCGTCGCTAGGACTCATTTGGTAGGTAATCTAGTAAGTCCCCAGTAAGTACTCATAGAACCCGGGGTCGTGCCTTGACCTTAGTAAAGGACTGGTGTCGAACTCTTCCAAAACTTTTTTGTATATAAAAAAAATATTTATTGTATTTAATCAATTTTATTAAACTCTTTTAATTTATGTAATTCAGTTATTTATATCCTGTTAAAAAAGATAGGAGAGAGTGTCATTTTTCTCTATGGGGATTTATATATATTGTGTACCACTTTGGTCTGTATTGTAAGTCAAGCTTAACCGAGTCTCGCATATACCAAACAATAGAAGTTAGGATATGTAATACCTTAAAATTTATATTTCTCCTAAAGAACCATATTTTGGCAAATAATACCTATTAAAATAGGAGAGTATGTTGTCTCTAAATTTTTAATTGATTTATTATCATTTTTAGGGAATTTTCTTTGGATTCTAATTAATCCAAATCCAATTTTCTAAGTCTTATTGAGGATCATAAAATATCCTAAGATTATCATAATTTAGTATAATCTTGATTATACCATTTTAATCATCGGAAGATGATAAAATCAATTAGAAGAAATTAGTAACAATTATTGGGCAATTGAAATAGCAGTAATTGAGATACTTTATTAATTTTTGAGATTAGTTAATGAGTAATTTTTTTAAAGGTCATAATTAAAGACCAAATGATATTGATTAGCATACAAAGAGTTGTTAATCATCAAAATTAAATTAGAAACCTTGTCAAATTTTGGTAATTAAGTCTAGTAACCCCTAAAATACTATATTAGTAATAGTAACCAAGAATTAATTGATTATCCTTTTAACTAATAAAAGTGGCGAAAATTATCAATTTAAGAATGAAGAAATTGTATTAACCTTTAATCCTAAATCTTTGTGAAATTACTTGGACCAATAAAAGGTTTTTCTTCCTAAGATGTGAGAGCAAATAAAATGTAAATTGATAATTGAAAATTAGAGAGAGGGGGGCGATTTTCTTGAGCTAAGAAGAAGGGGAAATTGTATTAAAAGACATACAAACACATGGTCAATAGAGTGTGAGAGAAGATTAGTAGAAACTTGGGGAGCAAGTAAAGAAACTTGGGGAGCAAGTAAGAAACTTGGAAAGCAAGTAATTGTTAATCAAATGCAAATCAAGGAGAATTCATAGAAATTAAATCATATCTTGAAATATTGGAACTAAGTATTAAATATAAATACATATTTGGAACCAGTGAATTTTGAGCTTTAACTTGGCTATTCCCAAATTCATTTTTGTATACTTTTAGGAGTTATACCTAAGTGTTTAGGAAATTAAAAATCACCATAAATCTGGTCATAAAATTAGGATTTCAAAAGTGGAATTAGATCTTGAAGAAGAACATTGGTTGATACTTAACTAAATTAGCATTTGGGAATAATTAGGAGATAAAGCAAACACTTAAGAGGGAAGGGGGAGGAAGGACGGTTTAGAGGGAATGGAGGGACAAGATTTTTGCCTCTTCTCCAAGCAAATATCAATGGTTAAGATCAATTGGGATTGCTTGGAGGCTACTCATTATTTGGCTATAAATAGAGACCATAGGCAACACAAATTCCTCACCAATTCACAAGCCTAGGCCGAAATTGAGAGTGTGAGGGAGTGAGTGGAAGAGCTCCAAAAGCAAGGAGCAAGGTTCTTCAAGAGGTAAGAGAGTTTTTAGTTTTTAAGTTCAAGTTCTTAGTTTTGTAGTAGAAATGTTAGAAAATGTTGTTTTGATCTTTAATCTTCCAATATAGTTTTATTTTCATGTTTTTATGGGTTCCACTGTCTTTATTTCGAAAATTTGATGAAGAAGAAGTTATAACAAATTTTTTGGAAGATTAGGATCAAAATAGCGAAGCTCTGGCGAAATTTCATCGATTAGCGATTTTTGGAGCCAGTAGCAAAAACGTTTGTATTTTATGAAAAAGATGATGTTCTAAATTTCTAAGAAAATTGATGGTGAAAGTAGACATATAGGGCTTTCCAAATATGTACAGAATGTGTCATTTGAAGATCTGTGCAAAGAGATAAAAATCCCAGAAGATAGGCTACGTTTTCTGAGTAAAAATCTGGGCAGAAGCTTAAAACGTAAAAACTGGGAATTTTCCATAAGTTCTGGGTAAGTTCCAGTATTTTTCCTTGAAAATTGTAACATCTCATTTTTCAAAAGCGGAATGAGGTACTTTCATTAGAGTAGAACATCAGAGCAATTTAAAAGAGAGAGTATCTGATAAATATCCTGTTGAGGTACCTAGTTGCTTATACAACAGTACAAAGATCTGAATATTTACTGATATGGGAATACAAGTCCAAAAAGAAATTCTTCGGCTGGGACGCTAAGCATGCTGCTTGCCCTTATCTTTGGTGCTTAGTCCTCTTGATCCTGAAGCTATATTAAGAGCTGAGGTCCATGCATCGAACCTCAGGTAACGGTTAACCTCATACTTATGTAAACAATATATGTATGACATCACAGCATTAATCAACACATAAGTATATAGCAGATGCAAGATTAATACATCCACCGTACACATCACATGTAAGGTGATCTATGCTAACAATACACATCGCATGTATAGTTATCTATACAATTCACATGTATAGTTATCCATGTTAACAATACACATCACATGTAAAGTTATCTATACAATTCACTTGTATAGTTGTCTATCACATATAAGCATACAATAAGCATCAAAGTTAGTGTTACAGTACGCGAACGTACCTTCGTTGACGAGCATTTAGTACGTTGATGATAAAATGTACTTTTGACGGAAAACAGCGGAACTACAGCGAAATGACAGCGGGACAAGATTACTGATATCCTATAATGATAATATCACATTTATCAATATTTGATATCATAACAGGCATTTTAGGTACAAATTACCATTTTGCCCCTGATCCCCTAATCAGCGGAATTTCGCCAGCACTTCGCTATCTTGACCCTAATCTTCCAGAATTTCCACATATCTCTAACTCCAATATATTTCCCAAAATAAATATCATATCTATCCTAAAACATGATATCTAAAATATACTGGAAGATTAAAGATCTACTCTAAAACTCTAAGAACTACCAAAAGAACTTAAGACTAAAGACTAGGGACCGAAAGACTTACTCAGAGCTTCGCTATGAACTTCTTGCTCCTCCTCCAGAGCTTCTCTCTCTAACTTCTCTCTAGGATTGTGTGAATTGGTGAAGAATGAAGAGGAATGATGGCCTATTTATAGAAAAGCCCAATGGCATTTTCGTAATTCCTTTGAACTTTGTCTGATCAGTTTCTGGCCGTTAGATCGCACTTCTTGGAGGTGGCAAGATCTTGGCCTTACACCTCTCAAGGATGATGTCATCCCTGCTGCATCATCAAGCCTTATGTCATCTTGCTTTATCAGGTAAAATTCCTGATTCGGTATCCTGATTGCGAAATTTCGTAAAATCTTAAAATTCCGGGAACAACACTCTGAGGATCTTTTCTTCCTCTTTAAGAATACTGTACTTTCCTATCCTTATACTCTTATTAAGGATATTCCGTTATCTGCCGAAAATCCTCGGTATTCGTGCCCGGCTACAGAAATAACGTTGTCCGGTACTAACTCCGAGACAAAAATCCATTGATTAACATTATACTCTGGTTTTTCCCCACTTATCCCCAGATTCCCACAACGGGATTATTTTCTATCGGTTCTCATTTCTACTATCTGCTTTAATCCCACAAAATATCTTCCTGGCCGGATCTCCAAATCACTCCGTTGGTTACAGAAATGACTTCGGAGACAGTCCACTCCGAGATAGAAATTCACTTGTTCCTAATATACTCTGACTCAAGAAACCTAGTTCACGGTTTTCTAGGTAGGATTTTATTTCTATCCGTGGTCATTTATCCTGTTCACATTTTTACTATTATAATATTATTTAATTACCACATGTCTTAACTTATAATGTTATTTTAATGCAAATATCTAGATATTAATTTCTTAATTTTCATTTCATTTTTCTTTATTTTTCTTCTAATTTTCGTTTATATATATATATATATATATATATATATTTTAAGTAATTTCCACCTTTTTCTCTTTATCTTATGTCTAAACAATTAGCCATTAATTATCTAATTAATCACTTACTAATTGTTGACAATTTTCTTAATTAGTAATAATTATTATCTCACAACTATTTTACTGAAATTGATAATTTATGCATTATGCAAAATATTAAAAACCATGGGGCAATTTATGTTCCCTAAAATGATATTTAATTTTGCCTCATTATTTTCCAAGGAAAATGATCTCATAAATTACCTAAATTAAAGACAACATACTCCCTAATTTTTAATAAATATTTACTTGCCTTTTAGGATTTATCATAATTTTCTCAGGGTATTTTATAACCCATAAATATTTCAGGGACCTATTTGCAAAGTATTTAATGTCTTAGGGACCTTTTCGCACATTATTTAATCTCAGGAGAAATTGTCCTAATAATAAGATAAATTCAATACAAGGTGTTTGAGACCTCATATTCACCTATTTTCAATAGGTATATTCTACAAATTTATGATATTTACCCTACGTCAAATTTTAGGGTATTACAAAAATAGACGTCTCAAGGATTCCGGGAAATTTTACGGATCCTCGTTTTGATTTTTCTAGAATTAGTTATGATGTTTCGAAGTTAGGCGAAAATCTGCTCAGAAAATACTGCCCTGCGTTTTTGAATAAATGTAAGAGCAGAATTGTAAATATTAAATCCACCAGGGGTAAAATGGTCTTATATAGCCAAAATATCTCTTGAAATAATATTTGTGAATTAATAGAGATGATATTACCCTTATAGGATATTTGTGACCGCATTCTGACCGACAGAACAAAACTCGTCAAGAATGTACGTCCGCGTATTGGTAACTTTAACTCTGATGTTTACTGTATGCGTATATGTGCTATATGTATGGTATGCTTGTAAGAGGTAATTAATGTACGTCCGCGTACTGGTAACTTTAACTCTGATGTTTACTGTATGCGTATATGTGCTATATGTATGGTATGCTTGTAAGAGGTAATTAATGTACGTTCGCGTACTAGTAACACTAACTCTGATGGTTATTATATGTGTATATGTGCTATGTGTATGGTATGTTATATGAGATAACTATTTGCTCTGTGATATGTTCATGTTCTATTGTTATGATTATTCTTGCTGGGTATTGGGATATGCTTGCTGTAACATCCCAAATTTCAAAAGCGAAATATTATTTTTTTCCAACAAAAATCATATAAAATCATCAGAGCAGTGCATTTGAGCGGAAGAGTAACTGATACTTATATTTCAAAATGCCGTAAGTCTGGCTGAATACAATAGCGGTGTAGTAACCGAGTGGTTCAAAAGGGATGTACAACAACAAAAGGAAAGCTTCCGCCAGAATGTCAAAGAAAATCTTCAGCCGGGTCACTATGCGTCCTGCTTGCGATTCCCTTTGTCCTCCGTCCTTGGTTCTCCTGACCCTGACGCTATGTTAAGAGCTGAGGTCCAATGCCCATTGGACCTCAGGTAACGGTTAACCTCATGTTTATATATACCATATATGGATCACAAATATTCACAAATATAAACAGTTCATAAGTATTTAGACAAATGTATCCTTGGCATATAAGCCCCTTGGCGGATATGTCACACTTAGCATACGTTTCACACCTAGCAATTGTTTCACACCTAGCAATTGTTTCACACCAAGCATTTCACACCTAGCAATTGTTTCATACCTAGCAATTGTTTCACACCAAGCATTTCACACCCAGCAAGTGTAACATCCCAAATTTCAAAAGCGAAATATTATTTTTTTTCCAACAAAAATCATTTAAAATCATCAGAGTAGTGCATTTGAGCGGAAGAGTAACTGATACTTATATTTCAAAATGCCGCAAGTCTGGCTGAATACAATAGCGGTGTAGTAACCGCGTGGTTCAAAAGGGATGTACAACAACAAAAGGAAAGCTTCCGCCAGAATGTCAAAGGAAATCTTCAGCCGGGTCTACTATGCGTCCTGCTTGCGCTTCGCTTTTGTCCCCCGTCCTTGGTTCTCCTGACCCTGACGCTATGTTAAGAGCTGAGGTCCCATGCATACGGACCCCAGGTAACGGTTAACCTCATATTTACATATACGGTATATAAACACAACAATTGATTCACTTCCAAATATGTCACCAACTATGTCACTCCCAGTGAATGCAAATGTACCGCTCCCAGCGAATATAGATATACCACTCCCAGTGAAAACAGATATATCACTCCCAGTGCATGCAGATGTACAGTTATCCTTTAACAACAGCATGTATTCAAACAACACATCACAACATGCATACAACACACATACCATATATACACATACTGTAAATATCAGAGTTAGTGTTACAGTACGCGAACGTACCTTCGTTGACGTTTGACGGTATTTGTGGCGGAATACGGTGCGACAGTTGGTCAAAACGTATTCAGGGATATCCTATAAGGATAATATCGCCTCTATTAACTCACAAATATTATTTCAAAGAGATATTTTGGCTATATAAGACCATTTTACCCCTGGTGGATTTATTTTCCAATTTATTCCCTAATTTTCGGAAAAAACGCTGATCCAGCATTTCTGGGCAGAATTTCGTCTAACTTCGAAAAATCATAACTAATTCTAGAAAAATCGAACCAAGGATCCGTAAAATTTCCCGAAATCCTTGAGAAGTCTACTTTCGAGGAAAAATACTGGAACTTACCCATAACTCATGGAAAATTCCCAGTTTAATCATTTCAAACTGCTGCCCAGAATTTCACACAGAAAACATAACCTAACTTCTGAGATTTTTATCTTTTTGTACAGAGCTTCAAATCACACACTCTTTATAGATTTAGAAAGCCCTAGATGTCTAATTTCACCATGAAATTTCTCAGAATTTTTGAACATCATATTCTTCATAAAATACTGGCGTTTTTACCTCTGACTCCAGGAATCGCTAATCGATGAAATTTCGCCAGAGCTTCGCTATTTTGATCCTAATCTTCCAAAGATTTTGCTATAACTTCTTCTTCATCAAATTTTCGAAATAAAGACAGTGGAACCCATAAAAACATGAAAATAAAACTATATTTGGAAGATTGAAGATCAAAACAACATTTCTAGCATTTCTACTTCATAAACTAAGAACTTAAACTTAAAAACTAAAAACTCCCTTACCTCTTGAAGAACACTTGCCTTCTAATTCCTGAAGCTCTTCCACACTCTCCCTTCCTCTCTAAATTTTCGGCCTAGGCTTGTGAATTTGTGGTGAGAATGTGTTGAGGAGGCTTCTATTTATAGGCTACCAAGGAGTAGTCACCAAGCAACTTCAATGGATCTTGGCCCTTGGTTTTTGCTTGGAGAAGAGGCAAGGATCTCCTCCCTACACCTCCCCCAATTCGTCCCCCCCCCCTCTCTCTCTCTTAGATTTTTGCTTCATCTCCTATTTAATCCCAAATGCTAATTTAGTTAAGTATCAACTGATGTTTTTCTTTAAAATCTAATTCCACTTTTGAAATCCCAATTTTATGATTAGATTTATGGTGATTTTTAATTCCCAAAACACTTAGGTATGAATCTTAAAAGTAACCGAAAATAACTTTGGGGATAGCCAAGTTGAAGCTCATAATTTACTGATTCCAAATATGTATTTACATTTAATACTTAGCTCCAATATTTCAAGATATGATTTAATATCTATGAATTCTCCTTGATTTGCATTTGATTAGAAATTACTTGCTCTCCAAGTTTCTTTACTTGCTCTCCAAGTTTGTCCCAATCTTCTTCCACACACTACTTAATTACCATATGTTATTTTTTTTTCCTCCTTGTCCCACAACACACACGTACACTACATACACACACACACCACCTTCCTCTTCCTTTTCCATTGCATTAAGTCTCAAAAGTCTTCTCTTCTAGAAATTTAATTATAGGTTTATTTCTAGCAATTCCCTTTCTTGTTGCCCAAGTGATAAAACCGCCCCCCCTTAATCTTTTAATTACAATTTTACGTTTTAATTATCCTCACAAGCTCTTAGAAAAATCTCTTATTGGTCTATTTATTTTGTGTAATTTATTCCATCATTAAATAGGAATTTTCGCCCCCTTAGAGATAATTTAGGAATAATAGTGTTTTAGGGGTTATAAGACTTGATTACCATTTGACAAGTTTCTAATTTAATTTTGATGATTAGCAACTCCTTGTATGCTAATCTTAGCTTCTAAATATCATCTGATCCTTAATTATGACCTTATAAATTAATTATGAACTAATTCCAAAACTTATTAAAGTATCTCAATTATTGCAATTTCATTTGCCCAATAATTGTTACTAACTTCCTCTAATTGATTTTATCATCCTCCAATGATTTTAAATGGTTATATTTTATGATCCTTAATAAGATTTAGGAAATTGAATTTGGATTTATTAGAATCCAAAGAAAATTCCCCTAAAAATGATAATAAATCAATTAAAAATTTAGAGACAACATACTCTCCTATTTTAATAGGTATTATTTGCCAAAATATGGTTCTTTAGGAGAAATATAAATTTTAGGGTATTACATCTCTCCCCCCGTTAAATAAAATTTCGTCCTCGAAATTTGCTCTATACTAACTAGACTTTGAATTATAACTTTTGGGAACTTACTCTATACAAAACGTTGAACCATACGGTCTAGATATTCACTCTATCGGGGCAATCTTATGTTTAAGTCATTTCTATCGACGATTGAGAAATCGCTCCAACTTGACTACGAAGGTATTTGTAATGTCGTACTTTGACATCCTCATACCTCAATGACAAAGTCGTGGTCGGAATGTAACAATGAGGAAAACATGAAATACGTCACGGAGGTGGTTTACGTATCATATGATTTAACTGAATAGCTAACTCCTAGTATCATATATTGCCTAAAGAAGATTTCTCTTTAAAAGAGATAGTACCTTGGACTCTCTCCGAAAGTTCTCTGTCCATTGTATCTGTTAGTGCGTACATTCTGCCTGGGTTTTGTGGCCTTAACTTCTCAGCTATTTCAGGGCAGTTTGGGGTAATGTATCCCGGTTTCTGACATCTGAAGCAAACTCGTTTCTCCGCAATTTTCTCAGGACAGTTCGTAATAACGTGTCCTGGCTTCCGGCATCCAAAGCAAACTTGTTTCCCAATACAGCTAATACCAAGATGATACCTTCTGCAATTTGAACATGGTCGGTATTCCGGTACTCGTGAGTTGCTCTGCTGCCTAAACTGGAATGGCATCTTGCTCTCTCTCTGGGAGTCACTCCAAAGAGCTTCTCTCTTCCGCGAGGGATTTCCACGGCTGACCTCGTCATGATCTGAACTACTAACATCGGGTCTTCTGGATCTACGCAGCTCCTTCAGATTCCGCTCAATTAACCGGCATGATTCTACGGCTTGAATTAGCTCCGTAAATCGTTGCGATATCAACCTTTCTTGTATCTCGTACTTCAGCCCATGAATCAATATGTTCACCAAGCTACTTTCATTATCAACTTGTCTCAAGTGTGGTGAATATCGAGACAAGTTGGTGAATCGGGCAAAATAGTCGTCAAATGACTCCTCCTGCCCTTGTTTGATGTGGAGGAATTCTGATTCTTTGATCATTTGTATAGTGGGAGGGAAGTATTGCTCATTGAATTTCTCCAGAAATTTCTCCCATGTAACGGGAGTATAGCGTACTCTCAGCGTGGATGAAATGCTCTTCCACCATCTATCCGCATCCCCTTCCAGTTTGAAGATTGCTAGTTGAGCTTTGTGATGCTCCGGACAGTTCAAGACCTCGAAGATTTTGTCCAGCCTCATTAGCCAATCCTCAGCTGCATCAAGCTTACCATGAAAAACTGGTGGCTTCAGCTTGCAGAATTGGGTGACCCAATACTGCGTTGATTCAACCACTCGGTTGGGTTGAGGTGGCATCCTCAGTGCTCTCTCTCGTTGAGGTGGTGAACGAGATTGATCTGATTCCTTAGCTTCATCATCGTGTGCATCATTTTGTTCGCTCTCGTCTTCTTTATCATTCTGCCGTTCCTTTTCGTCTTGCTGCTCCTGTCTCTCCACTTGCCTTTCCTGTCTGTCAGCGCGGAGATCATCAATCATCACCCGCTGCTCTCGTAACATTGCCATTATCTCTTGCCAGGCATGTTGGTCCGGTTGGTTAGGTACCTGACCTTGTTGCTCAGGTTCAACTACGGGTATTGGTATTATCCGAGGTTGTCTGCCTCGTCCTCTACCTCTACCTCTGCCTCGGCCTCTAGGAATTCCGGCTCTTCTTAAATTTGCCATGTCTCGCTCTTTTTCCTTTATTAAGGATAACGTTTAGGTATACCAGGAAGACAACAATTAGTATATTACAAACTTTATCACATTTAGTACTTATACTACACATAGACCATAGACCCTATCGCACTTAGTTTTTCACTACAAACAAGCGGACACCGGCCATATTTCCTTTGTCAGAATCTCAGTGGAACTTTATACTTAAAAACAGGTACGAAAGTACATAACAGAAATTCCTCGGATAAAATTCCCCAACATGGGTCAAATACCGCATGTATTTATCTTTATTGGTCTCAGAATTTAGTGTGACACAGCTTCACACATAGGCTTTGTGCTAGGATAAAATTATCGTCTAGTACAAACTGGAGATTATTAGAGTTATCAAAGACTGATAGCGAGGTTATTAAGATTATCAGAGACTGATATCAATACCAATACAGATGTTGGATATGACGACTCTAGGTTAGAGTGATGCACTAACAGAAGGTGGTACACTGGTTCAAGATAGTATACTGGTTTAGACTGGTATACCGATGTAAGGTGGTACACTGACTTTGGCTAATCAGTACTCGTTTTCAAAACATGCTCTTAGAAAGGCTTAGAACCTAACTCCGTTAACCAAACAGTTTGGCCAGGTAGGGGTCTATTATGGGGGCCTCACCGACTTTTACGGCGACTGATTGGCTTCCCACATAGATTAACCCAGCCTTAGACACCAAACTGTTCAGAGTAACTTCGTTAAATTCATGCCAGAATGCTCTGCTCTGATACCAAAAAATGTAATACCCTAAAATTTATATTTCTCCTAAAGAACCATATTTTGGCAAATAATACCTATTAAAATAGGAGAGTATGTTGTCTCTAAATTTTTAATTGATTTATTATCATTTTTAGGGGAATTTTCTTTGGATTCTAATAAATCCAAATTCAATTTCCTAAATCTTATTAAGGATCATAAAATATAACCATTTAAAATCATTGGAGGATGATAAAATCAATTAGAGGAAGTTAGTAACAATTATTGGGCAAATGAAATTGCAATAATTGAGATACTTTAATAAGTTTTGGAATTAGTTCATAATTAATTTATAAGGTCATAATTAAGGATCAGATGATATTTAGAAGCTAAGATTAGCATACAAGGAGTTGCTAATCATCAAAATTAAATTAGAAACTTGTCAAATGGTAATCAAGTCTTATAACCCCTAAAACACTATTATTCCTAAATTATCTCTAAGGGGGCGAAAATTCCTATTTAATGATGGAATAAATTACACAAAATAAATAGACCAATAAGAGATTTTTCTAAGAGCTTGTGAGGATAATTAAAACGTAAAATTGTAATTAAAAGATTAAGGGGGGGCGGTTTTATCACTTGGGCAACAAGAAAGGGAATTGCTAGAAATAAACCTATAATTAAATTTCTAGAAGAGAAGACTTTTGAGACTTAATGCAATGGAAAAGGAAGAGGAAGGTGGTGTGTGTGTGTATGTAGTGTACGTGTGTGTTGTGGGACAAGGAGGAAAAAAAAAATAACATATGGTAATTAAGTAGTGTGTGGAAGAAGATTGGGACAAACTTGGAGAGCAAGTAAAGAAACTTGGAGAGCAAGTAATTTCTAATCAAATGCAAATCAAGGAGAATTCATAGATATTAAATCATATCTTGAAATATTGGAGCTAAGTATTAAATGTAAATACATATTTGGAATCAGTAAATTATGAGCTTCAACTTGGCTATCCCCAAAGTTATTTTCGGTTACTTTTAAGATTCATACCTAAGTGTTTTGGGAATTAAAAATCACCATAAATCTAATCATAAAATTGGGATTTCAAAAGTGGAATTAGATTTTAAAGAAAAACATCAGTTGATACTTAACTAAATTAGCATTTGGGATTAAATAGGAGATGAAGCAAAAATCTAAGAGAGAGAGAGAGGGGGGGGACGAATTGGGGGAGGTGTAGGGAGGAGATCCTTGCCTCTTCTCCAAGCAAAAACCAAGGGCCAAGATCCATTGAAGTTGCTTGGTGACTACTCCTTGGTAGCCTATAAATAGAAGCCTCCTCAACACATTCTCACCACAAATTCACAAGCCTAGGCCGAAAATTTAGAGAGGAAGGGAGAGTGTGGAAGAGCTTCAGGAATTAGAAGGCAAGTGTTCTTCAAGAGGTAAGGGAGTTTTTAGTTTTTAAGTTTAAGTTCTTAGTTTATGAAGTAGAAATGCTAGAAATGTTGTTTTGATCTTCAATCTTCCAAATATAGTTTTATTTTCATGTTTTTATGGGTTCCACTGTCTTTATTTCGAAAATTTGATGAAGAAGAAGTTATAGCAAAATCTTTGGAAGATTAGGATCAAAATAGCGAAGCTCTGGCGAAATTTCATCGATTAGCGATTCCTGGAGTCAGAGGTAAAAACGCCAGTATTTTATGAAGAATATGATGTTCAAAAATTCTGAGAAATTTCATGGTGAAATTAGACATCTAGGGCTTTCTAAATCTATAAAGAGTGTGTGATTTGAAGCTCTGTACAAAAAGATAAAAATCTCAGAAGTTAGGTTATGTTTTCTGTGTGAAATTCTGGGCAGCAGTTTGAAATGATTAAACTGGGAATTTTCCATGAGTTATGGGTAAGTTCCAGTATTTTTCCTCGAAAGTAGACTTCTCAAGGATTTCGGGAAATTTTACGGATCCTTGGTTCGATTTTTCTAGAATTAGTTATGATTTTTCGAAGTTAGACGAAATTCTGCCCAGAAATGCTGGATCAGCGTTTTTTCCGAAAATTAGGGAATAAATTGGAAAATAAATCCACCAGGGGTAAAATGGTCTTATATAGCCAAAATATCTCTTTGAAATAATATTTGTGAGTTAATAGAGGCGATATTATCCTTATAGGATATCCCTGAATACGTTTTGACCAACTGTCGCACCGTATTCCGCCACAAATACCGTCAAACGTCAACGAAGGTACGTTCGCGTACTGTAACACTAACTCTGATATTTACAGTATGTGTATATATGGTATGTGTGTTGTATGCATGTTGTGATGTGTTGTTTGAATACATGCTGTTGTTAAAGGATAACTGTACATCTGCATGCACTGGGAGTGATATATCTGTTTTCACTGGGAGTGGTATATCTATATTCGCTGGGAGCGGTACATTTGCATTCACTGGGAGTGACATAGTTGGTGACATATTTGGAAGTGAATCAATTGTTGTGTTTATATACCGTATATGTAAATATGAGGTTAACCGTTACCTGGGGTCCGTATGCATGGGACCTCAGCTCTTAACATAGCGTCAGGGTCAGGAGAACCAAGGACGGGGGACAAAAGCGAAGCGCAAGCAGGACGCATAGTAGACCCGGCTGAAGATTTCCTTTGACATTCTGGCGGAAGCTTTCCTTTTGTTGTTGTACATCCCTTTTGAACCACGCGGTTACTACACCGCTATTGTATTCAGCCAGACTAGCGGCATTTTGAAATATAAGTATCAGTTACTCTTCCGCTCAAATGCACTACTCTGATGATTTTAAATGATTTTTGTTGGAAAAAAAATAATATTCCGCTTTTGAAAATTGGGATGTTACAAGGAACAGTTCTTTTTATTTCTTGGGAAAATTACATTTGGGTCATAAGGACCAGAATAAATTATAAAAAAGTCCCACACCAAGATCCCATTACAAAAAAGTTTTTTGGGACTTTTTTGTAATTAATTGAAAAATCTCAATTTGTATTAACAATTGAAAATGCTATATTAACAACAAAAATTCTCAGTTTTTACATACAAATGGAAATGCTATATTAACAACTTAAAATACCATATTAACAATTGAGAATTTTTGTTGTTAATATGACATTTTTAGTTGTTAATATATCATTTCTAGTTGCAAATACGGATTGAGAATTTTTCAATTAATTACAAAAAAGTCCCAAGGACTTTTTTGAGATTTTTTTGTAATTAATTTTGGTCCTTAGGACCAGAATGTAATTTTCCCTTATTTTTTTGATTGTGCGAAAGTGGTAATTCTAGTCTGTCTCCACATGCAAGTGGTTGAATTTGAATTGGATTCAAGTTTATCTATATGATGTAGTTTGTATGGTGCATATAGTGCCTCGATGGCCATATTGGATATTATTTAAATCAACATCGATCATGATCAAATCAAATATAAAAACATAAAATTTGTAAAAGAAGTCGTACATTCAAATCTATCGCTCGATTTTTTGTTTGTTTGTTTGTTTGTTTGTTTTATATATAGTTTCATATGATGCTAGCTCATAATTTAAATATAGAAAACTTCATTATCGGAATCGCTTGACATGAAGAAACACTATATGGACTGGTTTAACGTACGTGTCCTTTACAGTAGAATTTTATATATTATATATAAACATCATGGGGGATTCATACATGATTTACTGTTGAGTGTGACTCTTTATTTTATTTTTACCAAAATGCCCATATTTAACATTAGAATCATTTAAAAACACACACACATATCGGCAAAAAGCTTTTCCTTTCCAACAAAAAATTAATTCTAGTAGATTTTCTATCTCTCTAATATGGTAAAAACTTCATTAATATTGTAATTATAAAATTTATAATTTAAATTTTTATCATTTTTGTTGAAGCACGCATGCGCGCGTGTGCACACACACATATATATATGCTTGTACATATATATACATGGGTGTGTGCGTCTATATATATATATATACATATATGCGTGCACGCACAGGCACGAACATATAATAAGTACAACCAGGTTATATGTTCAGAATCAGAGAATATCTAGAACGTACATAATCTAGGTTATGAAAGTATTCCTCTCCTATTGCATACATGCTCTTATCTACTCAAACCTTCCCCTTTCAGAGCATATCAGCACAACTTGCCTTCGTTTTCTATAGGTGGTGTAATTGAGTTGCTACATTTAGTCATCGTATGACTACAATTAGACCTTAACCTTAAATGAATATATAATTATGAAAATTCTCATTTATAGGATCATTACAATTAGATATGATAATATTACTTCCTTATTTGACCCCTTAAGAATTTAGCAACTCATATCTTATATGGCTGAATTCAAGCTTTGAAATTTTTTTTAACAAATAAAATGGTGAAACTCGAACTTTTATTGCTAAAAAAATATACAAGAGTACAAGAGGGAGAGAGGACAGAATTTGAGTAGTTTAAGCTTGGTGTGTCCATCTTCAAACACTTACATGACTTTATATAGAGTTGTCATGTCAGCCTGATTTACATAACTCTAATTAATTTTCAACTCTAGTTACTACATTGATTATATGTTGGCAACTTTCCATAAGTTTTTTTTTTTTGTTTGGGTACCATCTTCTACTTTTTCATTTTTATACAAGACCATCTTAAATTGCGTAAAGCATCTTCCTTCCAAGACGTCACTGGACAACAAATCGTACTTTTGTACTATTCATGCTATTCAAAACTTTATTAAATTGTGTTATGAATACATTTATTATGTGGATGTCCATTAACTCAAGATCTCCAAATATTACAAGATGACATGGGGTCCATGTATAATAATATACTATTTGCATAGTAACATTTGAAGGTCTATAAATAGAGACTTTATGTAAACATTTCATACATACTTGAATCTTGAATGAGAATCGATTTCATCTGTCTAGAATTTCCTCTGACTTCATAACACGTTATCAGCACGATTGCTGATACTTCTTCTTCTCATCACTTGAAGATCTGCAGATCTCTACAATTTTTATTGCCAGAATTCATTCGCACAGTATGAGCTTCTTCTTCGGATGGGTGCCCAGGGACTTTGTTCCTTCTTTTTCTCTACCTCTCATCTTCTCTAGATTTGTGTTTTCTTCCTTTTCCATAATTCCTTCAATCTCCTGCTTTCCCCTTCTGCTTTAGCCTAGCTGACACTAATCTTCTTTCATTGTTTTATTGTACTCTAATTCACAAGTTCATCATCTTTCTTAAAAAACCTTCAGATTTTGTAGTTGTCTTCCATTTTTGTAGTTCATCATCTTTCTGTGCTTCTTCTTCCTCTTTTTCTTCGAAGCTTTAGCTCTTGTCGTCACTTGACTTCATTTCCCTCCTCTCTCTACCACCCAACTCCTCGACTGTAACCTCTCCTTCGACCGCTGCAAACCCATCTCAAATCCAAACAATATAAAAAAAAAACGAACTTTGGCGGAAGCAGAGCAGAACACCTTCACTTCTCGGAACTCATCAAAGTTCTGAAAGGGCTGAAGCTCACGGCGGTGAAGGCTGATATAACAAGTGTGGGAGGAAGAATCGAAAGCATATTGGTGCTTTGTCCCGAGGACAATGATGATCGTGTTTATGTTGCTACAGCATGCAGGTAAGAAAATTATTATATTATGCAATAATGTTCAATGGAAAACTTGGATAGAAAAAAAGACAAGTATTTCCTCACAAGTTACACACCACACAGAGAAAAAGTTATAGTGTATAAAAAAATTGTCGTGGGTCTCACATGTTTTTATTACTTTAATATATTAAATAAAAAAAAAAACTGGAACATAGCTTCACTGGCGAAGAACAAACTAAAGGAAAGTAATGAAGTTAAACAAATAGAAGTAGTGGGCCCGCCTTTTTAGGAAAAAAAAAACAATGAGTCACGGATGGTGTTGATAAATTTGCTATGGATCCCGTTTATATGTATATGATAATATAATCCTAAATGCTCTGTCATTTACTATTATTGTTTTATTTGTGAGTATTATTTTGTTTGATTGCACGAGGAGGCACGCAATGAGATTTAAAAAATTTTCTCTAAAGTGAGAAAACAAAATAGAGGTTAATTAGGAATTTAGCTATAAAAAAAAAAAGATACACATTGCAATAAATAAAAATAATATACTTGGCACTATCTTTTCATGATCTTGGCTACTTGTTATATGCGGGATCCCCAAAACATTACTGAGATATATTATTTTGTCATAAAGCTTTTTGTTTCCACATACTTTGGCATTTGGCGTCTACTTCGATTATTTGCAATCATTCCAATTATTAAGGTTTGAATCAATGAATGATTGAAAAAAAAAATGATGAAGATTAGTTTCTCAATCCGTGAATGAATAGAAAAAGTATGCAATTTGGATTTTTGTAAAAGATCCATGAATAAAAAGTATGCAATTTATGTGGGGTAGGTGTGTCACGTTGAGGGTATAATTAATTTCAAGTTGAAAAACAAAGTGAATATTGGATGGCTTTAATAAGTTTTATCTTTAATATTTATTTTTTAAATATATTTTGAGTAATATACATACTTAATATTATTCTTATTGTTTTGGTATTTTATTATTTATGTTGTAATACCCCGATTTTCATAATACATGTAAATCTTAAATTTTAATAAATAACACCTATTACAATAGGTGAATATGTGGTCTCAGAACAAGTGAAATAATTATCTTATTTTCTGAAGGTAATTTCTTATGAAATTAGAGTAAATGAAGAGCTAAAATCCCTAAGTGAATTTATGGGTCATAAAATACCCTAAGAATGTTATGATAAATCCTAAGAGGCAACTAAATATTTATTGAAATAGAGAGTATGTTGTCTCTAAAGTTTTAATTAATTTATTATTATTTTTAGGAATTACACCATTTTAACAACTTAAAATCATCAGAGGATGATAAAATCAATTAGAGGAAATTAGTAACAATTATTGGGCAAGTGAAATTGCAATAATTGAGGTACTCTATTAATGTTTGAAATTAGTTAATGATTAAGTTTTTAAGGTCATAAATTAAGACCAAATGATATTGATTAGCACACAAGGAGTTTTTAATTATCAAAATTAAATTAGAAACTTGTTAAATTTTGATAATTAAGTCTAGTAACCCCTAAAACACTATGTTAGAGTTTAAAGTAATCTGTTTAATTAACTGATGTTAGGTTCCAAGTCATGGGTCTAGTTTAAAACTTTCTTTATTAGAGGATTGTATTTAACCTCTGTAAATTGTATCACATGGATATTCCTTCGGGATATTTAATATATCAGCTTATGTCAGGCATCATCATATGTTTGGGCATTTTTATATCAGATACTCGTTGTCCGGATCTTAGCGCACGCTATCAATTTTCGCAGTACTCTAAGCTGTAGCATGTCAAACTCTGTTGTTTTTCTTAAAACTAAGTGTCGACCGACACGATTTTCGAACCTGGAATTTGGGATGTTACATATGTTTAAGGTTTTATTTTTATTATTTTTTTTATTATTATTTAATCTTTTTGTCAAATCGAGGAAAACGAAGCAGGATGCTCTGATTCAGGTACGCTTTAATTAAATAATTATTTAATTTTTTTAAATAATTATGTTTATATTTTATGTTTATATATATTTTATATTTATCTTGAAGAAAAATTGTTAAAGATCATATGTATTATGAGATCAAAATGTCATGGTAATATGAGGCATAAATTAGCCTGAGACTATGAGGAGACATAAATTGGCTTGAGACCATGAGATAAATTAGCCTAAAGCCAAGAGGCAAGTTAGCCTAAAGCCAAGAGGCAAGTTAGCCTAAAGTCATGAGAAAAATTATGAAACAAGTCTTGATCCATAATTTTGTATGCTATCAGTTGTATAAATGCCTCAAAATTGTATATTTGACATTAAATACTCACTCAAATTATGAGACAAGAGATTGTATGATCATGATTGTTATTATAAATAAATATATCCAATTTGCTATTACAGTAGCAATATTGTGATAAAGTCAAGAAATATTGTGGATTAATTTCTTGCCATGATTAAACAAATCAGTGAGGTTTGGATCATGAATTTCATCCAACTTCATTCCCAGAAGTGAAGTAATAAATAAATTTGTGATTATGGATATATGGTTGTAATTATGGTGGTTTAAATTCTCAAATTCTCACTCAAAGTGGAGAAAGATTATTGATAAAAACCACAAAAGGAAAATTAGCATGATAAATATACTACAATTAATGATGTTATTATCAAATCTTGCTCACCATGATTTTATGATTTTTAAAATTTATCAGATATTTTGCATAAATGATTTACTATTTAATATAGTAAATACTATTTACCTTATCAAAGCAAAGTTTTTCTGAGTATGCTCTGTGGTTGCAACTTAGATTGATCTGTCACATCAGAAAAGGATTATTCTTGCAGAACAGTAAATATTATTTACCGGAACAGTGAATGTTTTTACTGATACTATCCATGTGAATAGTGCATACTATTTATATAGAATAGGGATATTTAACTGCACAGTTTTTAATATTTTAAAATACGTAGATATTATTTCTGTTTATATGGGGAATGGACATAAGAGTCCTATAATGAATAACAACATGTTTACACCATAAATGAAGGGTAAACAAGTGAGTGGCATTGAATTATTATTGAGGCCTTGAAGGTCTATGTATCAAATATTGAATGATACAAAGAATTTTCAGTTATTGTCCTAAAGACAAATAACTGTAGAGAAAATTGTCACCCAAGAGTAATAATTTTAAAGGCTAATAGTCCTGATTACTAATTAGCATAGTATGCTCAACAAGAGGCCAATGTTGAGACTATATTTGGTGGTATAAATTTGAGACTCCAGAAGAGCTATGAGAATATAAATTTGATTTAAGGCTCCGGAAATTTTGTTATGAAGGAACAAAACTATGCATTGATTATGCATTTTATTCTACCAAGTATAAGTACAAAATGAAAATTGTTGAAGATGTCTATAGAAATATATATCAATATATGCTATTGTAAACCTGAAGTTTACAAATAACTATGCGAGTTTGTAAACTAGAAGTTTACTGCCAATGCGATATTAAAAAGGCAATGAGTTGTAAAGAACGTATGTTTATATATAACTCACAATTGAGGGGGAGATTTGCTAGAAAGCAAGTGTGAGTTAGAATACAAGTGTGAGTTAATTTGTGAAAAGTTATATACTTCTCACACAAAGCCTAAAAGATCTCTCAAAATAGATGTCAGATTATGAGATAGTAAACCAGAAGTTTACTAATTGTTGTCATGACTTGTTTGATCATCTGAGTCATATATATAATGCAAATTATATTGACATCCATTGAAGAACTAGAAGATTCTTCATGATGTGCTGCTTGTTCTCAAATTGAAATGATTATGAATATATCATTGGTCATGATTGGAAATGGATCTCTGGAAATATATCAAACATATTTATATGGGCCCATTGAAATAACATATGAACCATACAATTGAAAGATGCATCTATAAAGGTTACATGTGAGATTATTATCCTGCAACTTGAAGTTTGCAGTGATGTTTGCAACCTGAAGTTTGCATGTTTGATGTTTGAATAAATTAAGCATGCAATTTCCAGATTGATTGATCCAGAAATCATGTATTAAAGCCTCCATAAATTGATATGAGAACAATGTTTATATTGTGATATATTTGCAGCAATTATATAAGCCAACAAAATTCTCTCTGTAAAATTGGCTGTTGGTCAGAAGCCAGATTAATTCTATCTTAAAGGTTTGAATGTGCAATGATTATTAATCCACCATGATGCACATAGATGGACATAGAAAGAAAGTTGAGATATTGTTTTATCAACATGAGGGGGAGAAATTGAATAGCTGGAAAAGAGAATACATGAAATGCATTATAACCATAAAGTATATATCCTCAAGTAAAAGAAGTATGAACCAGAAGTTCATTAGGCTATGCATTCATGAAATATCTGCTAGATAGAATTACTGACCCAAATGAGATTTATTCTCATATTCCACCTGAAAATGCTCCAAATACAAATGTGACATGCCTAAAGCATGAAAAACTATTCGGTTCCAAATTGTTATATTATAGAGCATATTATAAAGATGATCATATTAAAGAGGTGACATAACTAATTGAAGAAACCTCAAGAGAGGTTCAGGTACCTGAATAATATTGATCAATTATGTCAAATTGGAAAAATGGAACCGAATAGATGAAGTTGTCGACAATAATTTTGAGAATGATATCACGTGATAAAATGAGGATATTATATATGTCATAAGAAGATGACATAAAGATGATTGGCCAAAAGGATAAAGTGAAATTGAAAATGATGCAAATATAATCATATTATGATTGTTACGGACCAAAAGTCCAAAATTTATGATATATGAATGATTATGTGAAAATAAAGATTTTCACAAAGTTTAATATGATTATGATGTGATATATGATTTTATGGTGGAGACAATAATTTTGTATATCTGGCAGTTCATGAAAGAAAAATTATGAGTCTGTAAGATATTGTTATAACCTATGTTATGGCTTACTAAATTATGAAGATTGGATTAGAATCTTCAAATGGATCCAAAAGTGCCAAAAGCATATATTCCTGAAATACAAGTTATTATAAAGCACACTAGAAGCGTGGCAGGTCCATCGGTTCTAAAGATAAAATCCTCGAAAGAGAAAATGAGCTAAGAATATAGATGATCAAGTCGAGGATAATTAAGAAAAGCTCTAGAAGAGCTATCTCCTGTAGAGTTATTATCTCTAGTAGAGTTATTACCAAAAGAGGATCTTTTGGTCCTAAAAGAAATCCAGGTACCTGAAAAATGTGAATATAATGAGATCTCAATAAATTATGTTATGAATGGTAACCGATGGGACCGAGATGAAATCAACATTGACAATATCTTCGTTTATCATATAGTATATGATGTAATGAATGGTAATGAGGATCATGAGCCAAAATCCATTAGTGAATGCCAATAGCGAAAGGATTTGATTAGCCTAACAGTAAATGAAGGGCTTAATTTACATCTGATGAATGTTGTGATTGCATATTTATATGACTCACTTGATAGTGATAATTATATGAAAGTCCCTGAAGGACATAAGGCACCAGAAGCATATGTCCCTGAAGGACTGAATATACCGGAAGCATAAGTCCCTGAAGGAATTAAGATGCTAGGAGAATCAAATTCTCGTAAATAATTAATTAAATGAGTTCATATATAGTATGAAGCATTTATCGTGCATGTGGTATTATTATCTGAAAGAACATTTATACATATGTATATTTATGAAAAGATTTAGATATATTTTATAATGATTTTACTTGAAAGATTTAGATCTTGCAGGTATACAATGAAAAATCAGACTGGGCGTATCTATTGTTCCATAGCGAACAAATATTTGATAATAGAATAAAAGATATACTCAGAAAGACATTGAAGCAATGATGTCATCAGGAGGAATAATACTGATGTAATCAAGAGGGGGAGACGATACACGCTGTACCCTTTTTCCTTTATATAGGTTTTGTCCCACTGGGTTTTCCTAGAAAGGTTTTTAATGAGGCAGCATTAGAAAGTGTATCAATAAATGATGTACTCTTTTCTTTGGCTAGGTTTTTATCCCACTGGGTTTTTCCTAGTTAAAGTTTTTAACGAGGCACATTTATAAATGGACATCCAAGAGGGAGTGTTATGAATACATTTATTATGTGGATGTCCATTAACTCAAGATCTCCAAATATTACAAGATGACATGGGGTCTATGTATAGTAATATACTATTTGCATAGTAACCTTTGAAGGTCTATAAATAGAGACCTTATGTAAGCATTTCATACACACTTGAATCTTGAATGAGAATCGATTTCATCTCTCTAGAATTTCCTCTGACTTCATAACAGCCAAGACATGTTTTCTACACCTTCCTTAACTTGTTCAACTTGTCGGCAAGTCGGCAGACTTATCCTCTTCTTTGTCTCGTTCTTCTTAGTCTTCTTCCTCTTTATGTTATAGAGGAATTTAAGGCAGATTCCTCGAAATCTTGCATAACTTTTTCTCTTTCTTTATAATATTTATTTATGATTGGTACATTCATATAATAAGTTATAGATTTTTTTTTTGTTTCTCCAACATTTTTCATGGCATTATCTTTTAGACAATAATCCCAAGTGATAAGCAATTTCTTATTTCTTAGTTTTTCCAAGGGATAAAATACATGTTGTAAATCCACAATAATAAACCTATGGAACCTCTCCTGTTGTTGTAAATTGATTTATTCCCTAGAAAATTATATGATAGTCCCGAGCTCTGATATTGTACATCTCATGCTAGAATTCTCTGTTGTCTTCTATGTTTTCTTCAAGCTCCTATTCCACTTCTGTTGGGTTCCTGGTTATTCCAAACCTGATTAAATTTATAGGGTGATAAGATTTTTCTGGAGCTATCTTAGCAATTATTGAGTAACACCTTATAAAAATAGTATATTGATTTACAATTCCGACATAGATTTTTATGGCATTTCTTAAAGCAGTGGGTAATTTTGATACTTCTGCTAAGGTTGGCGAATGATATATGGCTTGAATTAATCCGTATTGATATAAAGTTTTTAGAGGGGTTTGTGAAGTTCTTAGATATACAATGACTTTGTTAAATGCAAAATGAGATATATATTTTATATGTCAGTCTTTTAACATCGTGTTTCCAGTCTTATGATGAGTTAACATTTTGAAAAAATTATATTGTTCTAAGGCATTAAATGATGGGTCAAGAATATTTCTAACTGGCGAGGCTTCTTGGGCTTTTCTTTTAGCTTTTTGTTGGGCCTCTAAGGTTTGGGCTCCTACAATTTCATTGAATGGTGTTAGTTTTTGAAGGCTTTGGGTTGAAGGCCTAATTACAAGGGCTTCTTCGGCTTAGGTAGATGACCCAATTATATTTTGTGCTTAGGTTGTTGGCCTGCTTGCACTTATATGAATATTCTTTATTTATACTATTGATTCAGTAGTACTTAAAAGTGTCATTATATATATTTTTTCTTTCAAGTGTTTCCATCCTTTTTAAGATATCTTCTATCTTTCTGGCCGAATCTTTCACTTGGAGGTTTATATGTACTGAGAACTTAAAGAGATTTTGTATAGTTGTTTTCATTTGATTTGTCAACAAACTTAGATTTAACTCTAAGATGTTAAATTTTGTTGTAAGATCTTCTAGAGTCATTGCTCTATTATATGGCTGATTATTGTATTGATTACTTGTCATTCCTTGACTTGGAGTTCTTGGACTTGATTCCATTTCCTTATATAATCAGCAATGAAGTAATTTTTTTCTAGGCACATATTCAATTATATAATCATAATAAGCTGAATCTCCTTGCCAGTTAAACAACATTTTATTAGCTAACTTCTCAGTTTTTATACCTCAACCTAACCATGATTTTACTTGTGTATTCATTAGTGCAAAAAAGTGTTTTAAGACCGCCTCATTTACAACGGATTATTGACTCCCCGATGTTAAATAAATGATTGGTAACAATATTGTAAATATAAAGAACTTTTTCGACTGCATCAATTTTTAAGACCGCCTCATTTACAGCGGATTATCGACGCCCTGGTCTTAAAGATATGATCGGTGACAATTTTGTAAATATAAATAACTTCTTTTAACATATCAATGTTTTAAATATATTATTTAATCCGCTTAAAAAAACAACCGCTCTTAAAACTGTTAAAAAAAAAATAAAATATGAATTACATTATAGAGAAAATTTGTACATCCTCGACTTATTATTTCTGCGGTAAAAAATAATAAGGGAATATTTAAATATAATCGTATAAAACTTTTAAGACCGGACATATATAAATGACGGTCTTAAAGGTAATACTTTTAAGAGCGGACGTTACTTCTACTCGGTACTAAATAATGAAAAAATTTAAAGTAATAGTTTATTACTTTTAAGAACGGACAAAATAATGGCCGGTCTTAAATGTTAACCTTTAAGACCGTCGTTTAAGTTACTCTGGTCTTAAAACTAGAAATATATACTTCTTTGCACGAAACCTTACTTACGACTTATGTCTTTTTGTTTGAGCTCTGAAACCCCTGTTCTTGTTGTGAAAACCCTCTTCTGTTGCATTATGTCTATTCCTCGCCAACCACCACCATCCTCAGGAATTCCTCTTTCGCACCACCACCCTCAACCTCTCTTCCTTTATAAAAAATGAACGGAGAAAACCATTCTCTTCTTGTTCAGTCAATGCCAGTTACTGATGTTACTGGTGAGAGCCATAACGAACCCTCTTCATCTCAAAATGAGTCTCATGACCGCCATGCGTCGGTCGATATGATCAACATGGGCCAGGAGGTGCTGCATCATCTATCAGGCGGAGGGGTTTGGAGGCAGCAGAGAAGGATACGGAGGTGGAGGTGGAGGATGATGGTTGGGCACACTTGGTGGTGGTGGAGGGGGATGACGATGGTTAGGCACTCCTGGTAGTGGTGGAACGGCCATTACGGTGGAGGTTGTAGAAGTGATTGAGAAGAATGTGAAGAAAGTAAAGTAATAACAGGTTTAAATAGAAAAGCCATCCTGAAGAACGTGAAGCGCGGGAAACATTTACGAGGAGACGCATAGTTCATCAGAATACGAGGAGACGCCTTGTTGGGAAGTTTATCTGGAAGCCAAAGAGACTTTGCATCATTCATTTGAACAGAGTGTAAGGATATGACTCTAGTGTCTCTCATTTGAAAAGAATGAACTTTTAATACCGGATATTGTAAGAGACCCATTTTTAAAAGTATTATTTTAAAAGTAAATTAATAGACTTTTAGGATTGAGTATAAGATAAATGATCAGTCTTAAAGGTAATTTAATGAAATAATAAATAATAGACTTTTAGGACCGTGGATATGTTAAAGGACGGTTTTAAAACAATTTTGCGTATTAACTCCGGTCGTCCTGCCTTTATTATCCTCCTCACGCTTCCTCTCTGTCCTTCTTAACTCCTCATTACCTCGTAGCTCCACACTATGTAGCTCTCTGCCATAATTGCTCAAACAATGGTTAGATTCAAGATAGCCTCTCGCAGGGGTACTCTTGAATCTCGTGCCTTCTTTAGATCTCTCATTGGTTTAGGTCTAGTGCGTTCTATTCTGACGGAGGAGTCTTGGGTCGTTGGACCTATTGTGATTTCGGATGATGAAGAGGTTGACGGCTCCCTCTAGCCTTCAGACCACGAAGAGGTTACTGTAACATCCCAAATTTCAAAAGTGGAATATTATTTTTTTCCAACAAAAATCATTTAAAATCATCAGAGTAGTGCATTTGAGCGGAAGAGTAACTGATACTTATATTTCAAAATGCCGCAAATCTAGCTGAATACAATAGCGGTGTAGTAACAACATGGTTCAAAAGGGATGTACAACAACAAAAGGAAGGCTTCCGCCATAATGTCAAAGGAAATCTTCAGCCGGGTCTACTATGTGTCCTGCTTGCGCTTCCCTTTGCCCTCCGTCCTTGGTTCTCCTGACCCTGACGCTATGTTAAGAGCTGAGGTTCAATGCCCATTGAACCTTATGTAACGGTTAACCTCATGTTTATATATAACATATATGGATCACAGATATTCACAAACATAAACAGTTCATAAGCATTTAGACAAATGTATCCCTGGCATATAAGCCCCTTGGCAGATATGTCACACTTAGTATACATTTCACACCTAGCACTTGTTTCACACCAAGCATTTCATACCCAGCAAGCGTATCCCAATACCCAGCAAGAATAATCATAACAACAGTACATGAACATATCATCGAGCTATCAGCTATTTCATATAAACATACCAAACACATAGCACATATAAGCATACAGTAAACATTAGAGTTAAAGTTACCAGTACGCGGACGTACCTTCGTTTGACACTATACGGTATTTCTGGCAGAATACTGTGCGACAGTTGGTCAGAACGTATTCAGAGATATCCTATAAGGATAATATTGTTTCTATTAATTCATAAACATTATTCCAAGAGATATCTTGGCTATATAAGACCATTTTACCCCTGGTGGATTTATTTTCCAATTTATTCCCTAATTTTCGGAAAAAACGCTGATCCAGCATTTCTGGGCAGAATTTCGCCTAACTTCGAAAAATCATAACTAATTCTAGAAAACTCGAACCGAGGATCCGTAAAATTTCCCGGAATCCTTGAGAAGTATACTTTCGAGGAAAAATACTGGAACTTACCCATAACTCATGGAAAATTTCCAGTTTAATCATTTCAAACTGCTGCCCAGAATTTCGCCCAGAAAACATAGCTTAACTTCTGAGATTTTTATCTTTTTGTACAGAGCTTCAAATCACACACTCTTTATAGATTTAGAAAGCCCTAGATGTCTACTTTCACCATGAATTTTGCTAAGAATTTTAGAAGATCATCTTCATCATAAAATACTAGCATTTTTACTACTGACTCCAGAAGTTCCTATTTGCTGAAATTTCGCCAGAGCTTTGCTATTTTGATCATAATCTTCCAAAAATTTTGCTATAACTTCTTCTTCATAAAATTTTCGAAATAAAGACAGTGGAACCCTTAAAAACGTGAAAATAAAACTATATTTGGAAGATTGAAGATCAAAACAACATTTCTAGCATTTCTACTTCATAACTAAGAACTTGAACTTATAAACTAAAAACTCTCTTACTTCTTGAAGAACCTTGCTTCCTACTTCTTGAAGCTCTTTCACTCTCTCCCACACACTCTAAAATCTCGGTTGTAGCTTGAGAAATTGGTGAGGAGTTTGTGTTGCCTTAAGCCTTTATTTATAGCCAAAAAAATGAGTAGCCTCCAAGCAACTTGAATTGATCTTGGCCCTTGGTATTTACTTGGAGAAGAGGGAAAAATCTTGCCCCTATAACTCACCAAAAACGTTCACCCTCCCCCCTTAGCTCTTAAGTTGTTGCTTCATCTCCTATTTACTCCCAAATGCTAATTTAGTTAGGCCTAAGTTGGTGTTTTAATTCAAAATCCAATTTCACTTTTGTAATCCTAATTTTATGACTAGATTTATAGTGATTTTTAATTTCCCAAACACTTAGGTATGAATCTTAAAAGTAACCGAAAATAACTTTGGGAATAGCCAAGTTGAAGCTCTTAATTCACTGATTCCAAATATGTATTTATATGTAATACTTAGTTCCAATATTTCAAGATATGATTTAATTTCTATGAATTCTCCTCGATTTGCATTTGATTAACAATTACTTGCTTCCCAAGTTTCTTTACTTGCTCCCCAAGTTTCTACTAATCTTCTCTCACAAGCAATTGACTTATGTGTTTGTATTATTATTACAACAATTTCCCTTCTTGTTTCCCTAGTAATTTCGTCCCCCTCCCTCTAATTTTTAATTATCAATTTACATTTTATTTGCTCTCACACCTTATGAAGAAAAATCTTTTATTGATCCAAGTAATTTCACAAGGATTTAAGATTAAGGGTTTATATAAATTCTTTAATACAATATTTTCGCCACTTTCATTAGTTAGAGGGAGAATTAATGAATCCTTGGTTACTATTGATAGTATAGTGTTTTAGGGGTTACTAAGCTTAATTACCAAAATTTGACAAGTTTCTAATTTAATCTCAGCTTCTAAATATCATTTGATCCTTAATTATGACCTTTATAAATTAATTATTAACTAATTTCAAAAATTAATAAAGTATCTCAATTATTGCTATTTCAATTGCCCAATAATTGTTACTAATTTCCTCTAATTTATATTACCATCCTCCGATGATTTTAAATGGTTATATTTTATGATCCTTAATAAGATTTAGGAAATTGAATTTTGGATTTATTAGAATCCAAAGAAAATTTCCCTAAATATGATGATAAATCAATTAAAAATTTAGAGACAACATATTCTCCTATTTTAAGGAATATTTAGTTGCCTCTTAGGATTGCTCACAATATTCAGAGTGTTTTATAACCCTTAACTTCACTTAGGAATTTTTAGCTCTTTATTCCTCCTAATTTCATGAGAAATCACCCTAGGAAATAAGGTAATTATTCTACTAGTTTTGAGACCACATATTCACCTATTTTAATAGGTATTTTCTATCAACATATAGTGGTTATGCTAAATAGGATTTTTGGGGTATTACAGTTACCGCTCCCCCTCTCCAGCCTGGTGATAATATTCGCCAACCTCCTGGTCCCAACGCTCCCACGGATGATGATGATGAAGTGAAATTGATGCGCATAATACATGAAGTTGCTGATATCTGGCGCGAAATTGCTGCCGCTGAAGCCTCCATCTCTAAGACATTTGCTGATACCAAGGGCTAGGATTTATAGTCACATTATAAGCTTGTTTTTATTAATTTTTTGTTTGTTGTTCTTAGTTTCCTTTTTTACTTGCATATTGTCCTAGAAATGTAAAAATTAATAAGAACTAAGCTTAATTATAAAATTAATTATTTTTGTTTATTTTTGTTTGTTGTTCTTATTTTCCTTTATTTTCATTCAGTTGTTGTCGCAATCTTTCGTTTTAATTTTAAAAAGTATTTGACTTTTAAGACCGCAGTTTTATAAAACATGTGGTCCAAAATTAAATGAATTTTATGACCGCAGTATTATTAACCTCCAGTCTTAAAATTTTCAATATATTTTATAGTAAATTAATTTTAGGACTGCATTTTTATAAACCTTCAGTCTTAAAAAGTTCAATATAATATAAATATATCTTTAGGACCGTATTCCTTTTAAATGATCGGTTTTAATAATATCCCAAATAATAAATGTCTCTCTCGTGCCACTTGCACGAAAAATTAATTTTCCCTGTATGAACTTCTCTTGTCGCTGCTTCGCGTTGCTCTCTCAACAACCACTTTCTGGTTCCTTAGCTCAACGTCTAAAGACCAAGCTATAAGAGTTGTTTCAGCTATATAACTATACGATTTTCCTGCTTACCGTTCTAGGTTTTTCATGGATTGAACAAAATCGATGAAATGTTCTTGTGGGACCTACCCAACTGACCAACAAGCGTTTTTAAGTTACTCTAACTGTCTGCAACATTAATGTTTGTGGCAGGAGAAGAAAGACTGAGCAAACACATTTGAATTGATACGCTACAGGTGAGTTCACAAGGCCTACTTGTGATGCATTTAATTTCATCGTCATGCATTTATTTTGCTTCTTGATTCACTGTGATACATTTATGACCATAAGACAGGACCGACATTTAGCTTATATATGCATTTGTAGTTGGCTTATTTTATATTCAAGTTTGAGTTTTTTCGGATTATGTATGTTAAATCTTTCCATCTATAGGAATTCTACTATGGATCGCAGTTGGATGAATGCTTTATAGACAAGTGTTGAATATCAAAATGGCGTTAGGGAATTTATAGAATTTGCTAAACAAAATGCCCATGATGATAGTGGGAAGTTTTATTGCCCTTGTGTACAATGTTTTAATGAGAGGCGACTAAGTCCTGAAGTTATACAAACACATTTAATTTGTCATGGATTTTATAAGACCTATACAGTATGGGTATGGCATGGTGAAAAATTGCCAAGTGGGTCTCAACATGGGGAAGTGGCCTTTGATGATAATGACGCAGATATGGATGATCGCATAGAGGACATTATTCGTGATGTAGGAGAAGAGGCTTTTCATCAATCACATGCATATGGTAATATGTGCAGTGATGCAGAGACCCCACTATACCCTGGGTGTAAAAAATACCAACTGTTGAACACTGTATTGAAATTGGTCAGCTTGAAGGCATGTCATGGGTGGAGCGATAAGAGTTTTTTTGAAATGCTTGAGGCTTTTAAGGACATACTTCCAGATGAGCCTCACTGATACTATGATGCTAAGAAAATACTTTGTCCACTGGGGATGGAGTACAAAAAGATCCATACATGCTCGAATGATTGCGTGTTGTATAAAAACGAGTTAGAAGAGAATCTGGATTGTCCGATATGTGAAACCCCAAGGTACAAGTCAAATAAGGGGCCTGCAAAAGTGTTATGGTATCTTCCAATCATACCAAGGTTCAAGTAGTTGTTTGCTAATGAAAATGATGCAAAAACTTTGAGGTGGCATGCAGATGAGAGGATTTCTGATGAGAAGATTCGACATCCTGTCGATTCTTCTCAATGGAAGAAAATCGATCAATTATTTTTGACCTTCAGCGAAAAACCTAGGAACCTTAGGCTTGCCCTTAGCACGAATGGCATGAATCCCTATGGAAGCCTTAGCAACATACATAGTTCCTGACCTGTACTCCTGATTATTTACAACTTATACCCTATGTTATGTATGAAACGAAAGTACATCATGCTGTCTATGTTGATTTTGGGACCAAAACAACCCGGAAACGACATTGATGTTTACCTTTAGCCCTTGATCGAAGACTTGAAGGAGTTGTGGGAAGGTGTCGATATTTTTGACTCTTTCAAGAAGGAAGTCTTTAAAATGCGAGCCATGATATTTTGTACTATAAACGACTTCCTAGCATATGGGAACTTGTCAGAGTATAGTATAGAAGGCCATAAAGCATGTCTGGTTTGTGAAGAAGGCACATGCTACCATCAACTTCAACATGGATGAAAAGACAGTTTATCTTGGACTTAAAAGATTTCTTAAACGGGGCCACCCATATCATCGATTAAAGAAAGCCTTTCTTGGTGGCCAAGAGTATGAAGATGCTCCGGTGGCATTGACTGGAGAGCAAGTATATGAAAAGGTGAAAAATATAAGTGTCGTCTTCGGTAAGACTGCAAAGGGTAGAAAAGAAACAACTATATGGAAAAAAAGATCTATATTCTTCGATCTTCCATATTGGCGCAACCTTGATGTGAGACACTGTATTGATGTCATGCATGTGGAGAAGAACGTATGTGATAGTATTGTTGGCACGCTTCTCAACATACAAGATATCACAAAGGATGGTGTGAAGGCAAGATTGGATTTTCAAGAAATGGGAATACGTGAAGGCTTACATCCAAGGCCATATGGTAACAGAACTTATTGTCCCCTGGCTTCTCATACTTTGTCTAAGAATGAAAAACGTGGTTTTTGTGAGTGTTTTCATGGCACAAAAGTTCCGTCGGGGTATTCTTCAAATTTTAAGAGGCTTATATCGATGAAGGACTTGAAATTGGTAGGCCAAAAGTCTCATGATTGTCATGTCTTGATGCAACAGCTACTCCTAGTAGCTATTCGAGGCATAGCCAAGTATGATCTTTGACACATATTGACTAGGCTTTGTTTGTTCTTCAACACTGTTTGTAGTAAAGCTTTTTAGATTGAACAATTGGATGAATTGGAGAATGAAGGATATCTTATCTTGTGCCACCTTGAGAAGCTTTTTGTTCCTACTTTTTTTGACATCATGGTTCATCTAATTGTTTATCTAGTGAGGGAGATAAAGTTGTCCGGCCCTGCCCATTTACGGTGGATGTACCCAATTGAAAGATCTATGAAATTTCTAAAAGGGTACGTGAAGAACGCATACTGGCTAGAAGCATCAATTGTTCAGAAGTATGTATCTAAAGAGGCTATAAAATTTTGTCAATATTATTTGGCCAAAGTAAGACATATCGGGCTTCCAAAACGTCAGCATATTGAAAGGGGTAGATGAGGGGCTTCAGTAAAGAGTGTGGATCCCGATAAATTGTAACAAGCCCACTTATACATCCTGAATAATGTTGATGAAGTTCAAGCCAATATAGCTGCACATAAAGAAGCTGTCAGGAAAGAAAATCCCCGAATAACTGAACAAAGGTTGATTAGGGAGCATAACAGAACATTTGCAAACTGGTTCAAACAAAAGGTCGAGGGAGAGGAATCTGTTTCTGAGACAATCAAATGGTTAGCACGTGGTCTTGAGAATGATGTCATAAGTTGGAATTCTTATGTCATCAACAATTATACATTTTTCACGAAGTTCCTAGATGATAGGAGCACCGTCCAGAACAGTGGTGTAATGTTAGAGGATGAATCTATGCACTTCTCCAGTTCGAAAGACAAGTGGCCTAAATTGGCAGTCATGCCATATTACGAGGTTATTGAAGAGACTTGGAAGGTGGACTATGTCGTGATTAGATTTCCCATTTTCAAATACAAGTGGGTTAATGTCAACAATGGTGTTTAGATCAATCGGCTAGAATTTATGTTAGTCGATGTCAATAATAGAAGTTTTGGAGATGAAACTTTTATTATGGCAGACCAGGCGAAATAAGTTTTTTATATCACTAATTAAGCAAATAAAATGTGGTCTGTAGCTCTCTAAGGAAAAAGGGTCATAGATATTGATGAGGAAAGTCATACAAATTATGGTCTTCCTGAGAGTACTCCTTTTTGAGGGGGTCTACCGGACATGAACGAAGAAGATGAAGCGGATAATGAACCCGACATAAGAAATGATCATCAAGAAAGGATATGGGAGGATATCCCTTTATAAAAGAGTCAATTCGTAAGATAACTACACAAATCTTTGAAAACTTTAAGGTTTTAACACTATTATATTCCTTCCATATGTTTTTAAACAATGTCACTGACTCTATGAAGTTTTTTCTTAATTGTTTTATTTTTGTGGCAGGATCCGATCCAAAGAATCATTTTACATTGTTGGATGGGGAATCAGATGAAGGTATGGTGAATATTGGGCATGTATGTTAGTTGATTTAAGTGTTGTATATCTTATTGAAACAACTTATTGTATTTGTATTTGTAACTCATTGTCGATAATATTTGTATTCTGCTTTTTCCTAATTCAATTTATTCGTAGTTGTTTATAGCTTGTAGCTTAAAGTATAGCCTTTTATGCGCTGGATTGGCTTGTACGGATTTGTGTATATATGATCATTCAATTTATTCATAATGGTTCATAGCTTGTAGCATTGTTGGATTGGTTGGTATGGATTTGTGTATATATGATCAGGAAGAACATAACAGGAAAGAAATTTAGGAAAATTAAGACCAACAAAACAAAAAAGCTGGTCTTAAAAGTTCGAACTTTTAAGACCGGATGTATTCGGATGTACTTATATTCACGGTCTTAAAGGTCAGGTGAAAATATTTGATATTAGTGCGGTATTAAAAGTTGGTCTTTCAAGACCGATGGTTTGATACGTCTGGTCTAAAAGATAATCTTTAAGACCAGACGTATTAATCATCTAGTCTTGAAAGTGAGTTTTTTAAGACCATGTATAATTAATCATCGGTCTAACAAGCCGCTATTTTTTAGAATGCATTTATTTTTGTTCGGTCTTAAAAATTAAACCTTTTAAGAGAGGCTAAAGTTTTGTCCGGTCTTAAATATTGAGTTTTAGGACCAACAAAAAAATATTTCAGTTATATTAAGTATCACTTTTAAGACTTGATGTTTTTAACTATCCAGTTTTAAAAGAGTTTATTTAAGACCGGTTTAAGTATGATCTTTCGATGCCTCTTTTATCTAGTCTTAAAAGCCTTTTTTTGTACCCATGATTATCGGTTCTTATAATAAAAGTTGTATTAACTATAAATAATTCAGATTTTTCTATTGCATTTACAATTGCTAAAAATTCTTTCAAATTTGAATGATATTTCCATTGAGCTTCTAAAAACTTTCCACCTGCATATCTTGTTATTATTTCTTCTCTATCTTTATTTTCATGATACAAAGCTACACCCCATATTGATTTGAGGCATCTGTATAAATAATTCCTTTTATATAATCTTTAATTGGTGTAGTGATTTTTTGTAAATTTTGACAAATTCTTTTTAGTTTTTTTTAAAACCTTCTTTCGTTTATGTATCCATATCCAGTTAGTTTTTTCTCTAGCTAATTTAGAAATTTTTGAAGTTAATTTGGCTAAATTTGGTATATAATTTTTTACTTGGTTTATTAATCCTAAAAATGATTGAAGTTCTTTTTTATTTCTTATTTATTTAAATTCTAAAACTTTTTTTTACTTATATGGTCTTGTAATTCTATTCCTTTTTCTATTATAATTTGGCTTAAAAAAGGTATTTTTGTTTTTCTTAATACTCATTTTATAGGTGAAATATTCAAACCTTTATCTTCTATAATTAATACAAATTGATTTACATGTTCTTCATGTTGTTTTTCATTTCAGAAAATATTAATATATCATCTATATATATTACAACAAAATCTCTTATAGGTAATAATAATTTTGATAGATGTTCCTGAAATACACTTGGGCTATTATGAAACCCATTGGTAGTACATTCCTTTTATATAATCCTTCTGATGTGCTAAAAATTGTATATTTTTTACTTTCTTTTTCTAATTTTATTTGAAAAAATCTTGATATACAATCAAATTTACTAAAAGTCATTTTTTATCTTACAAGTAAGACGAAATATTATCTAAGGAGGGTGAATTGGGTGATTTAAATTTTCTTTAAAAGTACCTCCAATCTCAAGGTCCCAATACCTTGAGTTTCTCTACAAGTTGTAATTAATACATCCAATCTCAAGGTCCCAATACCTTGAGTTTCTCTACATAAAGGAAGGATATTATTTAACTCTCTTATAGAATAGATTGATAAACGCTGAAGTTCAGAATATCAGTAAATGTTGTACAGTAAAGAATGAAATACTCTAAGCAATAAATTCGTTTGTGTGTAAATTGTTTCGGTGGTTGAATTGAATTGAATGCTTTTGCTTATATTTGGTGAAGACAATTAATGTCCGTTGAGAAGCTTCAATGAACCGTTGTGAGTTATAAATGTAGCTGTTAGACTTGATGTTCTTTCGTTACTCATAGGCTTCGATTATGCAAATATTCACTGTCATTTTGTCGCTTGATATTCCTTCATTCCTTTTGCCTGTTGTGATATAACATTTAGTAAAGGAAAGAGAAAAGTAATGCCTTCATAATGTTCAAAGATTGGTTGTCCATATATTGCTTGGTTTTCTTCAATAGCATTAAATGTATATGATGTAGTTAATGCTTTTTGATTAATCTGTAGTCAAACCTTCATCTAATCATCTAAAACTCATTAATAAACTATTAAACATAGTTAGGAATAATAATGAGTGATGATACGAAGTATTGAAATTATAAGCAGGGATTTAAGATTTATGGAGATGGTGATTTACAATATGGGGATAAGCTAACTTGAGTTGTGCTTCTTCTCACTTGACTTGCTGACTCGAGTTTACCATAGTCCACTCAAGTCATTGGTTTAACTTATCAGTAAAAAGTTTGAAAGCATTAGAGAAGATGTCTTTGTATAAACTTAACTCGAGTTATATGTCAAGTAACTTGAGTTATAGTTTCTATTTCACAAAAGCCTTCAAGTTAAGTTTTAGAAAGGATTTGAGAATGCATTGGTAAGGAACATGAACAAAGAGCTCAAGTGAGAAAAATTTTGAATATTCTTACCAAGGAATGGGAAGTCAAGGTCACAACAATAGAAGAGGCTAGTGGAGAGTTAATGCAATACATGGCTACCTCATTCGGAAGTCTATCCGAGCATGAAGGCAAAATGAAGTTCAAGAAAGGCTTGGACAAAATCAATAGCAAACATAAAGGAGTTTCCTTTAATGTTGTCAAGGAGGAAAAGGATGAAAATGATGATGATGATGATGAAGATGAAGAACTTGGGATGATGGTATAGAGATTTAAGAGGTTCTATAAGAAAGATCAAGGATTTTGAAAGTTTAAAAGAGGTTGCTTCAGCAACATATCCAAAAGCCCATCATCTGCTATGAATGTGAACGACCAGCACATATTAAGTCTAAGTGTCCATAGTTGAAGAACAAGGAGAAAGAAAAGAAGAAGTTCACTAAGTTTAAAAAGAAGGCCTATGTTTTAGCCATATGGGGAAATAGCTCCTCTAATGAAGAAGAAGGCAATGAAAAAGAAATGGCTAATATATGCCTTGTGTCTTAAGAAGAGCTTGAAGGCGAAGAGGTGAACAATTTTGAACTATCTTTTGATGAACTTCTTTGTGAATATAACTCTCTTCATTATGAGATTCCAAAGACGCGAACTAACCCAAAAGGACACAAAAAAAGATGGGAACCTAAAGTTTGACCCTTTGTGTCTTATAAGTCTATCTAAGAGCATCCAAGTCCAATATATTGACATTGGACACTTTAGACATATGACAGGAGATCAATCCAAATTCACTACAATCAAATCAAAAGATAGTGGCAAGGTGGCCTTTGATGAAATCAATCTGGAAGGATTGCTAGGATTAGTGAAGTTGGAAACAATGATGGACCACAAATCAAAGATGTTTACCTTGTAGAAGGCCTTTGCCACAACCTCCTCGGTGTGAGTCAAAGCACAAATAAAGATAACTAGGTTATATTCGATTTTGAGGAGTCTTTGATTGTTAGCAAGAATGATCTACCATTGGACAAAGGTGTAAGAACCGGCTAAACCCAAGAGGGGGGTGAATTGGGTGAATGATAAAAACTTAGGACCTTTGAAAATCTTTTTGCAATTTGGTGAAATCAGTTTGTATGACAGTAAAGAGTTATAAAGCTATAGAAAGTCATTCAAACATATATGATGGAAATATAGGAGATTAAGGAAGAGAATGTGCAAACTGAGATTTATACTGGTTCGGCCCAATCCTTGACCTACATCCAGTCCCCAAGCTCTACTTGCGATTTTCAATCCACTATCCTCTTGTTTAATCCAGGCATAAGTGTAACATCCCAATTTAAAATACCGGAAATTTTTTTTTTAAAACAAACCGTGATCAGAGTCGAGCATTTCCAACAAGTGAGTAACTGAATCTAAAAGTATATAACCACGGTGTAATTATTCTTATACAGTCATGTACTATGCTCAGAAAGCAGAACCCAAAAGGTTATACCAAAAACTAAAACATTGAACTCTTCCTGCCTTCCTACGCCATCCGTTTGCAACTATCTTCACCCCCTTGGTTCGCCTGGCCCTGAAGCTACAGCTGAGATCCAATTACCAATTGGATCTCAGGTAACGGTTAACCTTATGCTCAAATAAACAATATATGGATAACAGTTATTCATAACCTCATATAGTACTTAATCACTACATAAGCACACAACAGTTGCATGATCACAATATCGACAGAACATAAGCACACAACAATATGTAAAGTCACACAACATGTCTGCACATAACCAGTGCCACAACGGCCCATCGTGTCCTCAGCGCTAGGAAAACCCAAAGGCGTTATCAAGACTATAACCCGTAACAAGCTGTATGTATGACTGACAGCCCTCAACAGAGTTTCAGTATATAAACATGTCTACCACATATATGTATATGAGTAGCATAAGAGTTAATGTTACAATATGCGTCCGTACCTCCATTGACGATTTCGGGCACTTCGGTAGAATTGTGGTACGTTCGACGGCGGTTTGACAGCGGAAACAACGGTTCGTGGTTTCGGATATCCTATAAGGATAATATCACTTGTATGAATATTTAAGACCCAAAACAGGCAATTTGGGTACAAATTACCATTTTGCCCTTAGTTTGATCACTTAGTGGAATTTTGCTAGAGCTTCGCTATTTTGACTTTAAACTTTCAAATTTTACAATAACCTTTCCTCTAACATATTCCTAAGATAAATATCATATTTATTCCTAAAACATGATATCTAAGCTAACTTGAAAAATTAGAGACTACTCTAGCAATTTTATTCTAACTACCGAAAGAATTACTTAACTAAAGACTAAGGACCGAAAAACTTACTCAGAGCTTCGCTACAAATTTCTCCGGACTCCTCCTTCTTCCTTCCTCTCCCAAATTTCAAAATCCACAAGAGGATTTGGTGTGAGAATTTCAAATGAAAGGGTGGCTATTTATAGAAAATCACAATGGCATTTTGGTAATTTTGATGAACTTTGTCTGGTTAAATTTCGACCGTTGGATCGCACTTTTGCTAGGTGGTTTGATCTTGGCCATACACCTCCTTGGCCGACCTCACCCCCCACAAGAAGACAAAATTGATGACATCAACATGCTTGTGTCATCTTGCTTTATCAGATAAAATTCCTGGTTCGGTGTCCCGATCATGAAATTCGGTAAAATCTTAAAATTCCGAGAATAAGACGCTGAAGGTCTTTTCTTCCTCTTTGAGAATACTGGATTCTCCTAACCTTATATTCTCATTGAGGACATTCCGTTGCCTGCCGAAAATCCTCGGTAATCGCTACCTGGTACAGAAATAACGTTGGCCGGCGCCAACTTCGAGACAAAAATTCACTGATTAATATTATACTCTGGTTTTCCTCAACTCATCCCTGGATTCTAGTTTATGAATTATTTTCTATCCGTGGTCATTTATCCTGTTCACTCTTAATTAATAATAATATAGTTAAACTAACACATGTCTTATTATTATTATATTATTACTTTGCATCATCCTTATCTCTTCTTCTCCCCAAAAATTTCGGCCCATACAATATATATATATAAAATTGATTTTTCCTAAACCACATATATTATATTTATCCTATATTCATTTTCCACAAAATTTTCTTATTGGTCCATAATAGATTTAGGTTTTTTATAATTCCTTGAAAATTACTTAATTAATCCCGTAATAATTTCTAATAATTTTCTTAATTAAGATTAATCATTTTCTCACAACAATTTTATTGACATTACCAATTTAAGCTCCATGCAAATTATCAAAAATCATAGAGTCAATCTTAGTCTTAGAATACTTTTTAATTTTCCTTCTTTCTATTTTCATAGGAAATAATTTATTAAATTGTCTAAATTAAGGATAATAGGCTCTCTAAATTTTTAATAATTATTTCATGCCTTTTAGAAGTTTCCATAATTTTCCTTAGGATGTTTTATGGCCCTAAAATGCATTTTCCACATTTTGACCATAAATTTCCATCTAATTTTCTTAGTGTTCTCCTTTGACAATAGACTAATTATACTACATTTTGAGACCTCATATTCACCTATTTTCAATAGGTATTATTTATCTAAATATATATTTAAGTGTATTATAAAAATTAGGGTATTACAATAAGAGAAGCCTTTACAAACCCACAAGTTCACCGTAGTAGTTGTGAAGCTAATTCTCTTACCGAGATACTCCCCCTTGCTCAATGTAAGGTTACAATCTATTTCTCTCTCAAGATCACCCAATCTTGAGTAACCCATAATAGAATGTTTATAATGAATCTTCTCTCTCAGAAGTGAATAAGGTAAACACTAAAGTGCATTACGAATAATTTCACTCCCTCTATGATAAACTATGTAAGCATTGAAAAATAGAGTATGTATAAGATAAACTTTGGATTCAGAATTTGGGCATTTTGACAGTGCAAGCTCTTGCCATCATTTTTCTCCATCTTGGATGTTCTCTACTTATAGATGAAGATCACCTAAACGTTGAGAATATGACCGTTGTGAATAATAGCCGTTAGAGATCAGTTGGAACTAGCCGTTAGAACTTTGTTTTCTGAACCAGCTGTGACATTAGCATTTACTTTACCCTTGATCTTTAGTTTAACACCCTTTGATCATCTGAAACATGTACACAAATGATATAAATAATATTCAGAAGTATTATAAATCATCTGGGCAATCATCTAGATGTTCTTGATGAGAAACAAGATTTTCGACACAGTGATTTTCTAGAGCAGAGATGTAAACTCGAGTTTGCATTAAAAAACTTGAGTTTTGAAGTTGTTGCATTACTCCAGGTTCCTCTCTGTCTGATCAAAACTTGATTTTTTGTCTCACAAATTCAAGCTTGGAAGATGCTCTGACGTTCTCTTCTCTCTATCTGAGCTAAACTTAAGTTTGATATTTGTAAACTCGAGTTTTCAAATTGTTCTGTCTTTGGTTGATCTCTGACTTGATATAGCTCCAAATTTGGCAAACTACTTATGTAATACCCTAAAATTTATATTTCTCCTAAAGAACCATATTTTGGCAAATAATACCTATTAAAATAGGAGAGTATGTTGTCTCTAAATTTTTAATCGATTTATTATCATTTTTAAGGGAATTTTCTTTGGATTCTAATAAATCCAAATTCAATTTCCTAAATCATATTAAGGATCGTAAAATATCCGAAGATTATCATAATCTAGCATAATCTTAATTATACCATTTCAGATCAATTAGCGGAAGTTAGTAACAATTATTGGGCAAATGAAATTTCAATAATTAAGATACTTTAATAAGTTTTAGACTTAGTTCATAATTAATTTATAAAGGTCATAATTAAGGATCAAATGTTATTTAGAAGCTGAGATTAAATTAGAAACTTGTCAAATTTTGGTAAGTCAGCCTAGTAACCCCTAAAACACTATATTGGAGATTAACATGGGATTTAACCAATTATTTCTAGTTAATCTCTATGAAACGAAAGTTATTGTTTAATGGTGAGTAAAAGGAAGAAATAAATTATATTAACCATAAATCCTGAATTTAAGTGGACCAATGAGAGAATTTCCCTCTTCAAATTGTGAGAACATTAAAAATGTAATTGAATAATGAAATTAGAATTTGGGATTAAATAGGGGATAAAGCAATAATCAAAAATTAAATTAGAAACCTTGTTAAATGTTGGTAATTAAGCCTAGTGGTTTAGGATATTGTGTGTTTATTAAAATACACATTGAATGAATTTTAGGGGGGGGATTTCGGTCAAGGAAAGGAAGAAGAAGTTGCTTAATATTATATTAAGAAGCACATGTGTCATCTATTGCTTATGGAAGAAGATTAATAAAAAACTTGGAGAGCAAGTTGTGAGTCTTGGTGAGCAAGGTTTTCTTTAATTAAGTAAAAATAGATAAGGACCTATGGAGATTAAATCATAACTTGAAATATTGAAACTAAGTATTTAAGATAAATACATATTTGAGATCAGTGAATTATGAGCTTCAACTTGACTATTCCCAAAGTTATTTTCGGTTACTTTTAAGATTCATACCTAAGTGTTTTGGGAATTAAAAATCTCCATAAATCTAGTCATAAAATTAGGATTCCAAAAGTGAAATTGGATTTTGAATTTAAACACCAACTTACACCTAATTAAATTAGATTTTGGAATTAATTGAGACAACTTGGGCAAGAAGTATGAAGTCTTGGAGAGAAAGCAAAACATTAGGGAGAGAGAAGAGAGAGGGGCGAAATTGAGTGAGGTGGAGGGAGAGGATTGAAGCTTCTTGACCAAGTAATAACCAAAGGGTGAGATCAATTGTCTTTGCTTGGAGGCTACTCTTGTTTTTGGCTATAAATAGAGACCATTAGCAACACAAATTCTCCACCAATCCACCAAGCCACAACCGAAATTTAGAGTGTGTGGGAGAGAGTGAAAGAGCTTCAAGAAGTAGGAAGCAAGGTTCTTCAAGAGGTAAGAGAGTTTTTAGTTCATAAGTTCAAGTTCTTAGTTATAAAGTAGAAATGCTAGAAATGTTGTTTTGATCTTCAATCTTCCAAATATAGTTTTATTTTCATGTTTTTATGGTGTCCATTGCATTTATTTCGAAAAATTGATGAAGAAGAAGTTATATCAAAATTTTTGGAAGATTAGGATCAAAATAGCGAAGCTCTGGCGAAATCTCCTCAAACAGTGATTTCTGGAGTCAGGGGTAAAAACATCAGTATTTTATGATAAAGATGATGTTCTAAAATTCTGAGAAAATTCATGGTGAAAGTAGACATCTAGGGGTTTCTAAAACTATAAAGAATGTGTGATTTGAAGCTCTGTGCAAAAAGATAAAAATCTCAGAAGTTAAGTTATATTTTCTGGGCGAAATTCTGGGCAGCAGTTTGTAATGATTAAACTGGGAATTTTCCATGGGTTCTGGGTAAGTTCCAGTATTTTTCCTTGAAAGTAGACATCTCAAGGATTCCGGGAAATTTTACGGATCCTCTTTTCGATTTTTCTGGAATTAGTTATGATTTTTCAAAGTTAGGCGAAATTCTGCCCAGAAATGCTGGATCAGCGTTTTTCCGAAAATTAGGGAATAAATTGGAAAATAAATCCACCAGGGGTAAAATGGTCTTATATAGCCAAAGTATCTCTTTGAAATAATATTTGTGAGTTAATAGAGGCGATATTATCCTTATAGGATATCCCTGAATACGTTCCGACCAACTGTCGCACCGTATTCCGCCAGAAATACCGTCAAACGTCAACGAAGGTACGTTCGCGTACTGTAACACTAACTCTGATATTTACAGTATGTGTATATGTGGTATGTGTGTTGTATGCATGTTGTGATGTGATGTTTGAATACATGTTGTTAAAGGATAACTGTACATCTGCATGCACTGGGAGTGATATATCTGTTTTCACTGGGAGTGGTATATTTTCACTGGGAGCGGTACATTTGCATTCACTGGGAGTGACATAGTTGGTGACATGTTTGGAAGTGTTTCATTTGCTGTGAATATGAGGTTAACCGTTACCTGAGGTTCAATGCCCATTGAACCTCAGCTCTTAACATAGCGTCAGGGTCAGAAGAACCAAGGACGGAGGACAAAGGAAAGCGCAAGCAGGACGCATAGTAGACCCGGCTGAAGACTTCCTTTGACATTCTGGCGGAAGCTTTCCTTTTGTTGTTGTACATCCCTTTTGAACCACGCGGTTACTACACCGCTATTATATTCAGCTAGACTTACGGCATTTTGAAATACAAGTATCAGTTACTCTTCCGCTCAAAGGCACTACTCTGATGATTTTAAATGAAAAATAAATTATTTCGCTTTTGAAAATTGGGATGTTACAACTTATCCCCATATAGATCTTTGAGTCTTCTTTCTAATGCAAAAAGAATCAGTGTAATACCCCAATTTTCATAATACATGTAAATATTAAATTTTGATAAATGACACCTATTACAATAGGTGAATTTGTGGTCTCAAAACTAGTAAAATAATTACCTTATCTTTTAAGATGATTTCTCATGAAAATAGAGTAAATAAAGAGCTAAAAATCCCTAAGTGAATTCACAGGTCATAAAATACCCTGAGAATGTTATGATAAATCCTAAGAGGCAACTAAATATTTATTAAAAAAAGAGTATGTTGTCTCTAAAGTTTTAATTGATTTATTATTATTTTTAGGAATTACACCATTTTAACAACTTAAAATCATCAAAGGATGATAGAATTAATTAGAGGAAAGTAGTAGCAATTATTGAGCAATTGAAATTTCAATAATTGAGGTACTTTATTAATTTTTGAAATTAGTTAATGATTAAGTTTTTAAGGTCATAAATTAAGGGCCAAATGATATTTAAAAGATAAGATTAGCATACAAGGAGTTGCTAATTAGCAAAAGTGAATTAGAAACCTTGTCAATTTTGGTAGTTAAAGCCCAGTAACTCCTAAAGCATGGTGTTAGGACTTAAATTCCTAAATTATCATTAAGGGGTGAAAATTCCTATTTAATGATGAACTGAATAAATTATACAAATAAAAGGGAATCAATGGGAGTTTTTCCTCCCTAGATTATGTGAGAACATTAAAAACATAAGTTGAATGATTATATTAGGGGTGGGGGATGAATTTTGCAAGAAATAAGAAAGAAAAAGTAATTTTAATAAGTCAATGAAAGTGTTGTGAAGAAGAAGCTTTGCAAAACTTGGGCACCAATTAAAGGAATAAATTATTTAGTATTGAGGAAGCTAAAGCAAGTGTGTGTGTGTTGTGTGTGGGGCGAAATTTTTGAAAGAAAAAAAGGGAAAATGATAAGCCAAGAAGGTTAGCTCATGAATAAGTAAATGATCAATTGTGTAAGGAGGAAGATTGGAAAGACCTAAGGAGCAAGAAGTTTAACTTGGGGACCAAGTTGCTACTTAATTAAGTGGAAATAAATGAGAATTCATAGAAATTAAATCATAACTTGAAAGATTGGAACTAAGTGTTTAAGATAAATACATATTTGAGATCAATGAAATATGAGCTTCATCTTGGCTATTCCCAAAGTTATTTTCGGATACGTATAAAATTCATACTTAAGTGTTTTGGGAGTTAAAAATCACCATAAATATAGTCATAAAATTAGGATTTCAAAAGTGAAATTAGATCTGGAATAAGAACACCCGATTATACCCAACTAAATTAAGATTTGGGATTAATTGGGGACAAAGCAAAAGAACTAAAGAAAGAGAGAGGAAGGGCGGTTTTGGTGAGGTGGAGGGCCAAGATGAATGCCTCCTCTCCAAGTAAAAATCAAGAGCCAAGATCAAAGGGCATTGCTTGGGGGTTACTCCTTTGCTTGCCTATAAATAGAGAGCATAGGCATCACATTTTTCCCACCAATTCACAAGCTAAATTCGAAAATTTAGAGAGAAGGGGAGAGTGTGGAAGAGCTGCAGAAAAATAGAAGGCAAGTGGTCTTCAAGAGGTAAGGGAGTTTTTAGTTTATAGTTCAAGTTCTTAGTTTATGAAGTAGAAATGCTAGAAATGTTATTTTGATCTTCAATATTCCAAATATAGTTTTATTTTCATGTTTTTATGGTTTCCAATGTATTTATTTCGAAAATTTGATGAAGAAGAAGCTATAGCAAAAATTTTGGAAGATTATGATCAAAATAGCGAAGCTCTGACAAAATTTCAGCAATTAGTGTTTTCTGGAGTCAGGGGTAAAAACGTCAGTATCTTATGATGAAGATGATGTTCTAAAATTCTGAGAAAATTCATGCTGAAATTAGACGTCTAGGAATTTCCGAATATATAGAGTTTGTGTCGTTTGAAGCTCTGTACGAAAAGTTAAAAATCTCAGAAGTTAGGCAATGTTTTCTGGGCGAAATTCTGGGCAGTGTTGGGAAACGTGGAAACTGGGAATGATATGGTTGGAACGAGTTGAAGCCGTTATTTTTCCTTAAAACTATACTTGTTAAGGGAAATTTTGGCTTTGGTTTCACCTCAAAATGATGTTTCTAGAATTAGTTATGATTTTTCAAAGTTACCGAAAAATCTGCCCAGAAAATGCTGCACTACGTTTTTCAAAGAATGTAAGGGTAAAATTGTAATTATAAAGCTACCAAGGGTAGAGGGGTAAATAGAGGTGGAAATATCTATTAGGATGTTATTCTAAGTGATATGGTGATATGTTAGGATATCTGGGAAGTCCAAGGCCGGGTTCAAAGGTCGGACGTTTGACAATTATACGGTAAAAGGTACGAACGCGTATTGTAACATTAACGCTTATGCTTATGGTATGGTTATATGATAATTGTTTTCACATGTTGATACTCTGTTTTGAAATTGCTCATGGATTTGAGTTGTATACGGGTTATAGTCTTGATAACACCATTGAGTTTTCCTAGCGCTGAGGACACGATAGGCCATCGTGGCACTGGTTATGTGCAGACTTGGGTAACATGCATATTGCAGTGGCTGTGTTATGTTACTTGCTGATATGATTATGAAAGTTATAAATGTGAATTTATTATTGTGATAACTGTCATATACTGTTTACATAAGCATGAGGTTAACCGTTACCTGAGGTCCAATGGACATTGGACCTCAGTCTTAATGAACAGTACAGGAAAGAAACCGGGATAGAGAAGGTACCAGCAGATAGAACCGTAAAGAGGCAGCGGTCAAAGGCAAAGGTCGGTAGCGGTAGAAGTTATAAGAACTTAGCTTCTGGCTCGAATTTAACAAAGCTACTTTGAACAGTTTGGTGTCTAAGGTTGGGTTAATCTATCCGGGAAGCCAATCAGTCGCCGTATAAGTCGGTGAGGCCCCCATGATAGACTCCTACCTGGCCAATTTGTTTGATTAACTGATGTTAGGTTCTAAGCCATAGGTTTAGTTAAGACTGGGTTTAACAAAGAAATGTATTTAAATCTCTATATAATGTATCACATGAATAATCCTTCGGGATATTTAATATATCAGCTTATGTCGGGCATCATCATATGTCTGGGCATTTTTATATCAGATACTCGTTGTCCGAATCTTAGCGCACGCTATCAATTTCCGCAATACTCTAAGTTGTAGCATCTCAAACTCTGTTGTTTTTCTTAAAACTAAGTGTCGACCGACACGATTTTCGAACCTGGAATTTGGGATGTTACAATCAGCTCCAAACTCGTTGTATTTTGCTCGTTATGATCCGATGAAAGAAGGTTGTTCTTGACTAGTGTTTTTGCAACGTCCTAACTTGACTGTCAACTTCAAAGATTCATATCGAAATCATTTAATCTTTGTTTTCCATGATCTTGATGTTCTTGGAAAGATATGTGAGTCCACTTTTATATGCCACTGATTTTTGCTCAATTGGATTTATGGTTTGAGAGATACACTCAAAATATTGAAGCTTGGTATGCTATGTGGCGTGAATTCCAATTCCAACTTCTACAATTTATAGCTCTCTCATCTGAACTTGTTTAGGCTTGAAACTTTGTCATAATGACGCATTGGAAGTCTAGTTTCATCCAACATTGGTTTCACCTTAATCCAATCTCTAGTTTAGGAGATATCATCAAATTACCAGACCTCGCCCAAGCTGAACGAGAAATAGAGGTGAACAGAGGAGCTGAAAGCATGACAAACTCGAGTTTTGAGTGACTAACTCGAGTTTAGCTGGTCCAGAGACTCCAGAGGTGCTGGAAACGCTGCTAACTCGAGTCATTAAGTGACTAACTCAAGTTTTGTGTCCTTAACTCGAGTTTTCTTGTATTTCAGGGATAAATCACTACAGTAAGGTAGTAAACTCGAGTTGAAACCTCGAGAGTCGAGTTTGCTCATCCAGAACCTTATATTTGCTTGTTTTAACTCTGAATTGAGCCATTCTAACTTGTATGTGATCGTGAAAACTTCTAGTATCAATCTAAGACCTTGAATATTGATACTCTCATTCTATTTGGCAAGATTTTCTCTTTCTTTCTTCTCTTCACTTGGTCATTCTCCACAACTCTATTCTTTCTTTCTTTTCTTCTCTTCAACATTCTCCACAGATATATTTGAACTAATCTTGAATAAAGATATTCCATTCAACAAGTTCTTTCTTCTTCAATCTCTCCTCTTCTTCTTTATTATCCCAAAATCCTTTGATAACTTCTTGCTTCTTGCAGACTCTTTTTTTTGTCATTCAATACTTTTTTATTGATCTTATTCTTGATCATTCTTCATAAATGAACTTCACATCTTTGATTCTACATTAAATTTAAGAATTAGTCAATGGATATGATATAAAATTTTTGATCTTTATATTGATATGTATATTTGTCATCATCAAAACTAAGCATCTCTAACAAAAGGTAACTTGAAAGTCGTATTCAGGGCTTCTAGAGAAGGTAACTGTTATACTCTAAACCTTCATAGCAATAACATTTGTTCTAAAAATTGCTTTATTGATAACTTAGATAAGAGCTAGCTATAACACAAGCGATTAGCTCATGTCAACATGTTTCAACTTGACAACTTACTCAAAAAGGATTTGGTTCTTAGTTTACCAAAACTTAATTTTAAAAATGACATGATTTGTGATGGTTGTCAAAAAGGTAAACAAGCCAAATCATCTTCTAAATTGAAAAATAAGATTCTTCAAATCAAACTCTCCAACTACTTAATATGGATTTAGTTGGACCAGCTATAATAAAAAGCTTTCGTGGCAATTTATATATGTTGGTCATTCTTGATGATTTCTCAAGGTTTTCTTGGACAATATTTTTTCTAGTGAAGATGAAACATTTGACCAGTTTGTTATTTTTGCCAAGAAGGTGTAGAGCGAGAAAGGTTTCTCTATTGCAAGAATATGTATTGATCATGATGGTAGGTTGAGAATCATGCTTTCAAAGAACTTTGTGATAATTAAGGAATTGATCACAATTTCTCATCCCCGAAGATTCATCAACAAAATGGAGTTGTAAAAAGGAAGAATAGAGTCCTCACTGAGATAGCTAGAGCAATGCTAAACAAAATCAAACCTCACAAGTCTTCTAGGTAGACGCTATGAGCACTGCTTGCTACAGCTTAAATTAGGTGTATCTCCAAACGAAACTTGATAAAATAGCTTATGAGTTGTACAAAGGAAGGAAATCCAATCTAGCTTATTTGCATATCTTTGGTTGCAAATGTTTTGTCTAGGTAGGGAAAACTTAGGAAAGTTTGAGCCAAATTCAAACGAAGGTATATTTCTTGGCTATTCTAATATAAGTGAAGCATATAGAATCTTTAGTAAATGAACTCATATTGTTGAAGAGTCAATGCATGATGTATTATTTGAAGCCAAGCCTAATAAACCTTTGGATCATCATGAACCAATTTTTCAAAGTCAATCCCTTTCAAAAACCTCTTTTGTTTTTGAAAATTCTGAGAAACGTGTACAAAACATACCTGAAAATGAAAATGATTGTGAAAACACTGATCAATCTCAATCAAAAGCTTGGAGATATAGTAGGATTCATCCATTAGACCAAGTAATAGGTGATGTAAATCAAGGAGTGAGAAACAAAAAAATTACTTTGAATGAAGTTACTTTCTCTGCTTTTATTTCAAAGATTGAACCTACTAGATCGACGAAGTCCTTTTAGGCAATGATTGGATGATAGCAATGTAAGAAATAAAGTTCATTATTTAAAATTTAAATCTCATCTTGAAATGTAATGTCCGTTAAATTTGATCTTATTAATCTATTATGAAATATGTATTCAATAATTTTACTTCTCTCATGCAATGCACTGATACGTGAAAAGAAATTAAGAATGAACAATATTTAAATGTTGAATATTATTATAAAGGCATGATAATGTAGAAAAGCTCATAATTGGTGTTAATAAAAAATGTTTTGTGTTTCAGGTAGCAAGGTGTTTTTTCATTTATAGTTATAGTTAAGGTTGTTAAACTCACAAATTTAAACAAACTCAACCATGACATAAACTCATATCCTGAACTCGTAAGAGTTTACTTTTACCATTAAATATGTATTGATAGTATATAATTAAAATACAAAAATAACAATTTTGATTTAAATATATTTTAAATCAAATAATTGAAATTAAATCCATCAACATTCATAGTTTATCATATTTGATAAAGAAATTTCTATAAAATTTTTATATAAAGTAGTTGAGTATGATTAAATCAAAGAAATCACTACAAAAAAATAGCAGATTAGCCGCACAATTTACCCACAGAAAAATTTCGTGGGAAATTACCTACGGAATTCCGTTGGTAAAAAAGTACACACGGATTACCCACGAAAAATTTTCATCGCAAAAAAAAAATGTGAGAAAATAAGCCATGTCTTTCTTTGCCAAGAAAATTTTTCATCGGTAATTTCCATTACCCACGAAATTCCATGGGTAATTTGGGTAACTGTGTGTAATTTTTACCCACAGAATTCCATGGGTAATTTCCCACGGAATTTTTCCGTGGCTAATCTACTCTTTTTTTGTAGTGAATTAATATGAGTTCTATAGTGAGTTATTGTAGTTTTGTAAGCTAGAAATATAAAAATAATAAACTCCATATATAAACTTGTGAGTTTAATTGAGTTTATAGTAGTTACAAGTCTACTAATAACTCAAGTTGATTTTTGTAAGCTAAAAACATAGAAATGGTATATTCAGAGAGCTAACTCACAAGTTTAACAACAATTCATATAAGAGTAAAGGTTCAATTTTAACATCAATGTTTTATGCCAAGGGTATCTGGCATCATTAAGTTTTCAAGGGTGCTAAAGCACACATAAACTTTACAAATTGGGGCAATATAATTTTTCCAAAGTAGTTAACTTGAAGCAAACAAATGTTAGTTTAGTGTAGGTGGGTCCCACACAGTGTACATGTCATACCCTGTAATACCCGGGAAAAAAAACAATATTTAAAAATAAAAATATTTATCTTAAATATTATATTTCCAGAGATAATACCTATTTCAAATAGGTGAATATGGGGTCTCAAATTTCTATATTGTATTTATTTTTGTTTATGGTAAAATTTTTCTTAGAATTTAGGAGTATAAAAATTAATTTAGCTTGTTGATATAAAAACCAATATTTTAGGAATTAAATTAGGACTTAACTCATTTATTCCTAATTTAACTTCATGAGACAAAATCTCTCTAAGTAAGAATAAATAAATTATACAATGATATTAACCCTAAATCCTAAAGTCTAAATGGACCAATAAGGGAATTGTCTTCTTGAGCATGTGAGAACAATTAAGACAAAATTTCATAATTAAAAATTAAGGGAGGGGGGACGAAATTTTTTTAAGGGAAATGGAAGAAAAATAATAAATCAATTAAAGAAGTGTGTAGAAGAAGATTAAGACAACTTGGGGAGCAAGTTGTTTGTCTTAGGGAGCAAGTAATTGTTTAATTAGAAGAAATTAGGAGAAAACCTATAGAAATTAAATCATAACTTGTAATATTGAAGTTAAATGTCCAAGATAAACACATATTTAGAATCAGGGAATTATGAGCTTCAACTTGGCTATTCCCAAAGATACTTTCGATTACTTTTAAGATTCATACTTAAGCATTTTGGGAATTAAAAATCACCATAAATCTAATCATAAAATTAGGATTCCAAAAGTGAAATTGAATTTTGAATTTAAACACCAACTTACAGCTAACTAAATTAGGATTTGGGATTTATTAAGATAATTTAATAAAGAAAAGGCTTTTCTTGGGGGCTAAGCAAAAAAAATTCTAGAAGAAGGGGGGCGGACGGCTAGCATGAGGTGGAAGGCCAAGATCATTTCTTCCTCATCAAGAAAAATCCTATGGTTGTATGCTAAGAAGAGAAATTACAAGCATGCCACCCCCTTCTACTATAAATAGAGGCATTAGGCAACACATTCTCCTCACCAATTCACTTAGCTTGGCCGAAAATTTAGAGAGAAAGAGTGAGTGTGGAAGAGCTGCAGAAAATAGGAGGCAAGTGGTCTTCAAGAGGTAAGGAAGTTCTTAGCTTTCAAGTTTAAGTTCTTAAGTTTATGAAGTAGAAATGCTAGAAATGTTATTTTGATCATCAAACTTCCAATTCCAGTTTTATTTTCATGTTTTTATGGTTTCCAATAGCTTTATTTCGAAAATTTGATGAAGAAGAAGTTATAGCAAAATTTTTGGAAGATTATGATCAAAATAGCGAAGCTCTGGCGAAATTTCAGCAAATAGGAACTTCTGAAGTCAGTAGTAAAAATGCTAGTATCTTATGATGAAGATGATGGTCTAAAATTCTGGGAAAATTCATGATGAAAGTAGACATTTAGGGATTTCCAAATATATAAAGAGTGTGTCAATTGAAGTTCTGTGCAAAAAGATAAAAATCCCAGAAGTTAAGCTACAATTTCTGAGCAAAATTCTGGGCAGCAGTTTGAATTCTGGAAACTGGGAATTATCCATGAGTTCTGGGTAAGTTCCAGTATTTTTCCTTGAAAGTAGACATCTTAAGGATTCCGGGAAATTTTACGGATCCTCTTTTCAATTTTTCTGGAATTAGTTATGATTTTTCAAAGTTAGGCGAAATTCTGCCCAGAAATTCTGCATCAGCGTTTTTTCCGAAAATTATGTGGAAATAAATGAAAATAAATCCTTCAAGGGTAAAAATGTCAAGTATGACCAAGATGTCTCTTGAAATATTGCTTGAGAAATAATTGAGACAATATCACCCTTTTAGGATAGACTGTGCACGCGTACCATCAACGAACGTACCCAACGACCCGTTAAACTCAAGTACGGACGCGTATTGTAACATTAACGCTTATGCTTATGGTTTGGTTATATATGATTGTTGTTTTCACATGATAATACTCTGTTTTAAAATTTGCTCATGAAAGTTGAATTGTATACGGGTTATAGTCTTGATAACACCGTTGAGTTTTCCTAGCGCTGAGGACACGATGGGCAGTCGTGGCACTGGTTATGTGCAGACTAGGATAACATACATATTGCAGTGGTTGTGTTATGTTATTGCTTTACATGTGGATATTTGTTTGAAACTGTGATTATGTTGTATATCTGTGATAACTGTCATATACTGTTTACATAAGCATGAGGTTAACCGTTACCTGAGGTTCAATAATTGAACCTCAGCCCCTGCCATAGCTTCAGGATCCCGAGAAGTGATCGAGGACAAGGGTAAGAAGTTGGTATGAGGACCCTACGGAGGCATCATCTTTTTGGGATACTTATGTTAGAAGTATTAGACTTGGATGACTGTATTAGTTAACATTCAGTTAGATATATCACATACAATGTTATCAGTTACTCTTTGTTTATGTAAAATATTTTCAACTCTCTCAGCTCCAGAAACGTTTATGAAAACGGGATGTTACATACCCCTTGTAATTACGACATTTATCAGAGTAATATAGTGATATGCAGTGAGCAACATAGTTATAGCATAATATATAGATAATTGGAAACATGTTTGGTTATGAACAGTAATAACTTACGGAGTTCTCAATACCACAATCCATAACACCAGTGTCAAAATATCATATTACCAAAATCAAATTTTACTAAACAAGTCTACAATCCTACAACTTTATCCAATATCAAAGCAATAGCTGTCAATGTTCTATGCTTGCTGCCTTGCCTTTGAAACTTTGTTCGCTACTTCGACCATGTCCAAATCCTAAGCCCTTAGAAACATCTGGGATTAAATTTGAATCTCAGAGTAACAATTAATCTAACAAATATAGTATAAACAGTATATGAAAGTTGACCAAAATAAACAATCCACACAGCATAAAGCATTCCGAACCCATAATGTAGATCATATACAACCAAACAAACATTTACATATCACATAACCATAGCGCTTGGTATAACCTAATGGCATGTATCGAGAGTTCTCATGTATGTCAGAGTTCTCAATTGGGACACTCAACTAGGAATGATCGACTGGGAACTATCAAGAATCCTCTTGTACGTTAGAGCTCTAAATTGAGAGCACTCCAAATCGCCTGAATGAAGCTAAATTAGCCACCTAAGGACTACCGGTCCAATAGGTCTTACACCTAGTTCTATCCACTAAGAAGGTACTCCATGGCTAGCCTTTCTGCTTAATCGAGCCACGAGTGGTGCTAGTCCCAAATGAGATGAGACATTCACAATATGATCTCAACCAACAAACACAGATATATACAAAGTATGTAAGATTACGTTACTATTTGATTGTTTTAACTGAGTTGATTTAAAGAACTCTATTTGTCATGGGAAATTATGAGTCCCTATAAGATTACATTATGGACAACGGTCAATACATACTCCAACTCTTGACATTTCAAATGTCATATAGTACAATATAACTAACATGAACCTACTAGGCCTAAACCATGATGAAGATTCTAATTTACACTTGGACACCAAAATAATCAATCATGTGCCATTGCTTCCAACCATTTCACACATTTTACCCCATTTTTTAGATTTTGTACCATAACTTTGAAAACTCATGTCTTCTACTACAAGTGTTCAAATGAAATGATTCCAAAGCCTATGGACTCATTATTAAGTATAATTTCAAGAAAAAATGGTTTCAGTAGCTAGTTACACGCATACAAATCCAGAATCAATTAAACAGTGACTGTTGTCCAGTTTGTATTCCAAAATCATAGGTCATTTTCACAATTCGTAACTCAATGTACTCAAATCCAAATTTGCGAAATGACCTATCAAATCAAAGCTCATTAAGTCTACTTTAATTTTGAAAAATTTCATTGCAATTGGACATCATTTACTCTACCAAATGCTTGTTACAACCGACTGCCCTGCGGAGACTAACATTGGTAGCAATTTAGAGTTTTGACTAAATTCATTTCCAATGTTCCCAGAGTCACTTCCTTACCATCCACTACCCTACACAAAAACACCTTCTAAACACATTGAAGGCATTAAATCAAACAAAAACAATCTCCTTCACATCATACCAAAACTAACAAAAAGTAGGGATAAGGGTAATTTAATGAAACTTATCCTTGTTGCTTCCAATGTCAGATATCTCGTTATTATTATTATTGTTTATTGAGAAACTATGCTTCCTTTAAGCCTTTAGTTCAAAACATATGAGGCCATGCAGAGATAAAGAACAAATCCTAGGGTCGGTAATCATCACGCAAACCGGAAGGCAACATACAACTTCAAATACCAACTATAACCTACTATATATCAATTATTCTCAAGTTGAGCACCCTTTTCTTCCTCTAAATTCAAATGTCAGAACTTCATACTTCCCTCCAAAACACCTTATAGACATAAAACAAGATGGAGAGAGGCTCTAAGAAGCTTACCGTAGTTAGAAGTCAAGCTTGCAACTAGATTTTCTTAGCTCCTCCTTCCTCTCTTCCAATCAATCTCTCACTCTTTCTCGCTCTCTTCTGTTTTGTCCGAAAATGAGTGAATAAGAATTGGTTTAAAGGATTGTAAACCGACTTTACTGAGATGAGAATGGGAATATTGGATATAAAAAAATGACGGTTTGACTACTTGGAAGATTGAAGATGAGGTGTCCATCCAATTTTATTTATTTATTTATTTATTTTCCCGGTATCTCCTTTCTGTTGGCCGAATAGAATGGTTGAGAGAATGAGAAATAAGAGTTGATGCAAAGAATTATTGATTAAAGGAAGAGTTAAGTCGGCTGAAGGAGGGAGTTATCTTTCAGGCTCAAATTTTCCTTTTATTTATCATGATAACCGTTAATTCTAATCCATCTATCTTGTCGTCCGTAAATTTGAGAAAGAATGGGTAAGAATGAATTTGACCAATTGGAATAATTAAGTTTAACACTTCAAATTGTTGGGCCAAGAAGCTTAAGTAGATTTGAGCGAGAAGAATAAAGGAGTTCAATTTGACATTAACTCCTCATATACTTACCATTCCGATCTACCATTTAAATTCCCCAATTTGTCCTTTGTCCTTTTCTCTTGTCTACATGACTGAATTATACAGCTCATTTAGAAGGCACCTCAATCATTCAATTCATATTGGCTTCATGTCGCATGCACATGCGTTTACAAAATATTAAATATATGGAGCACATGGCACATAATCATGCAAGGAGAATTAATTAATTTCACTTTCACCATTGTCATGAATAAAAATTCTTACGGCCCACTTCTATTTCTTTTGGCCGAATTTAATGAGCTAGAATGAAACAAAGAAGTTTTAATTCCATATTTCTCATTTTGTGCCAACATATATCTCAAAATTTCCAGTTTCGGCAAAATCAGGTATTTCGGGTAAAATTAAACATTTAGTCGAAATTTACTATTTTATTCCACCAAATGCACATACATCATATAAGAAAATTTTCAGAGTAAATTTAGGATATTACATTTCTCCCCTCATTCAAAAAATATCCCCTATAAGTGACTAATAATGAGGACTATAATGGTTTATTCTAAAGTTGCGTTGTAACATCCCAATTTTCAAAAGCGAAATAATTTATTTTTCATTTAAAATCATCAGAGTAGTGCCTTTGAGCGGAAGAGTAACTGATACTTGTATTTCAAAATGCCGTAAGTCTAGCTGAATATAATAGCGGTGTAGTAACCGCGTGGTTCAAAAGGGATGTACAACAACAAAAGGAAAGCTTCCGCCAGAATGTCAAAGGAAGTCTTCAGCCGGGTCTACTATGCGTCCTGCTTGCGCTTTCCTTTGTCCTCCGTCCTTGGTTCTTCTGACCCTGACGCTATGTTAAGAGCTGAGGTTCAATGGGCATTGAACCTCAGGTAACGGTTAACCTCATATTCACAGCAAATGAAACACTTCCAAACATGTCACCAACTATGTCACTCCCAGTGAATGCAAATGTACCGCTCCCAGTGAAAATATACCACTCCCAGTGAAAACAGATATATCACTCCCAGTGCATGCAGATGTACAGTTATCCTTTAACAACATGTATTCAAACATCACATCACAACATGCATACAACACACATACCACATATACACATACTATAAATATCAGAGTTAGTGTTACAGTACGCGAACGTACCTTCGTTGACGTTTGACGGTATTTCTGGCGGAATACGGTGCGACAGTTGGTCGGAACGTATTCAGGGATATCCTATAAGGATAATATCGCCTCTATTAACTCACAAATATTATTTCAAAGAGATACTTTGGCTATATAAGACCATTTTACCCCTGGTGGATTTATTTTCCAATTTATTCCCTAATTTTCGGAAAAACGCTGATCCAGCATTTCTGGGCAGAATTTCGCCTAACTTTGAAAAATCATAACTAATTCCAGAAAAATCGAAAAGAGGATCCGTAAAATTTCCCGGAATCCTTGAGATGTCTACTTTCAAGGAAAAATACTGGAACTTACCCAGAACCCATGGAAAATTCCCAGTTTAATCATTACAAACTGCTGCCCAGAATTTCGCCCAGAAAATATAACTTAACTTCTGAGATTTTTATCTTTTTGCACAGAGCTTCAAATCACACATTCTTTATAGTTTTAGAAACCCCTAGATGTCTACTTTCACCATGAATTTTCTCAGAATTTTAGAACATCATCTTTATCATAAAATACTGACGTTTTTACCCCTGACTCCAGAAATCACTGTTTGAGGAGATTTCGCCAGAGCTTCGCTATTTTGATCCTAATCTTCCAAAAATTTTGATATAACTTCTTCTTCATCAATTTTTCGAAATAAATGCAATGGACACCATAAAAACATGAAAATAAAACTATATTTGGAAGATTGAAGATCAAAACAACATTTCTAGCATTTCTACTTTATAACTAAGAACTTGAACTTATGAACTAAAAACTCTCTTACCTCTTGAAGAACCTTGCTTCCTACTTCTTGAAGCTCTTTCACTCTCTCCCACACACTCTAAATTTCGGTTGTGGCTTGGTGGATTGGTGGAGAATTTGTGTTGCTAATGGTCTCTATTTATAGCCAAAAACAAGAGTAGCCTCCAAGCAAAGACAATTGATCTCACCCTTTGGTTATTACTTGGTCAAGAAGCTTCAATCCTCTCCCTCCACCTCACTCAATTTCGCCCCTCTCTCTTCTCTCTCCCTAATGTTTTGCTTTCTCTCCAAGACTTCATACTTCTTGCCCAAGTTGTCTCAATTAATTCCAAAATCTAATTTAATTAGGTGTAAGTTGGTGTTTAAATTCAAAATCCAATTTCACTTTTGGAATCCTAATTTTATGACTAGATTTATGGAGATTTTTAATTCCCAAAACACTTAGGTATGAATCTTAAAAGTAACCGAAAATAACTTTGGAAATAGTCAAGTTGAAGCTCATAATTCACTGATCTCAAATATGTATTTATCTTAAATACTTAGTTTCAATATTTCAAGTTATGATTTAATCTCCATAGGTCCTTATCTATTTTTACTTAATTAAAGAAAACCTTGCTCACCAAGACTCACAACTTGCTCTCCAAGTTTTTTATTAATCTTCTTCCATAAGCAATAGATGACACATGTGCTTCTTAATATAATATTAAGCAACTTCTTCTTCCTTTCCTTGACCGAAATCCCCCCCCCCTAAAATTCATTCAATGTGTATTTTAATAAACACACAATATCCTAAACCACTAGGCTTAATTACCAACATTTAACAAGGTTTCTAATTTAATTTTTGATTATTGCTTTATCCCCTATTTAATCCCAAATTCTAATTTCATTATTCAATTACATTTTTAATGTTCTCACAATTTGAAGAGGGAAATTCTCTCATTGGTCCACTTAAATTCAGGATTTATGGTTAATATAATTTATTTCTTCCTTTTACTCACCATTAAACAATAACTTTCGTTTCATAGAGATTAACTAGAAATAATTGGTTAAATCCCATGTTAATCTCCAATATAGTGTTTTAGGGGTTACTAGGCTGACTTACCAAAATTTGACAAGTTTCTAATTTAATCTCAGCTTCTAAATAACATTTGATCCTTAATTATGACCTTTATAAATTAATTATGAACTAAGTCTAAAACTTATTAAAGTATCTTAATTATTGAAATTTCATTTGCCCAATAATTGTTACTAACTTCCGCTAATTGATCTGAAATGGTATAATTAAGATTATGCTAGATTATGATAATCTTCGGATATTTTACGATCCTTAATATGATTTAGGAAATTGAATTTGGATTTATTAGAATCCAAAGAAAATTCCCTTAAAAATGATAATAAATCGATTAAAAATTTAGAGACAACATACTCTCCTATTTTAATAGGTATTATTTGCCAAAATATGGTTTTTTAGGAGAAATATAAATTTTAGGGTATTACATGCGTGCAATAAATTTTGTATTTTCAATCAATAATATTAAGTTATGAATGTAGTAGGAGTTTTTTCTTAACATTGTTTTACTGTAAATTATTTTTCATTTAATACCTAGATGACTCTCCTTTCATCCGTTAAATAAATAAAATCATCTTGCTCAATCTTGTAAGCAAATAATTTTTTTTTTCAAGAATCACATAATATTAATTTGGTACTACATATTAATTCAAATTTATGATGAACTTAAATGCATAATGACCCTAGCTTCCAGCGACCACACACACACAGACTTACAAAATTTTTTCTAAGCATTATCTTGTGAGTATGAATATTTTAAGTGGATAGATTTATTTTCGAATATGTTTGAACAACATAAAAAATATTTTTTTCCTTTATGTAAAAAGCGAAAAAATACGTCTGTTCATGTTTTGTCTCTATATAAATTTAGGGACCATTTTAATTGATTGAAAAAGATAGCCAGCGATGGCCTTGAATATAGATACAAGGAAATGAGTGCGATAAATAATAGATTCAGCCTCCTCCGTTTATGTACGCCACACCGCGCGGCATACATGCTCCATTATTTTTTGAACAATCATACATGATCCATTCAAGGAATCAATGGTGTACTGCAGAAAGTTGATGAGCTATCCTACTTTTGGTTTTACTTAAAGCATAAAAAGATATATAGAGACAATTTTTGGATTTTTTTTTTTGGGTTAAAAATCCTTAGAAAATATAACAGCAAGCTAAGATGTCAGAACGTCTTCTCTCATTTTACGTAGAAGTGAATGATAATAGGAAAATGGAGGCTAGTGTATGAATTTAATGTGGGATGATATAGTGAATACATACATAGGATTAATGTAATCTTCAATTTTGTCCAATGAGTTTTTGGGAAGTATATATAGGAGATACGAGTATCCAGAAAATTTTGTTGACCCATTTTTCCCTGAAAATATTTTAAAAGGAGTAGAGTTGTCATACCTATTAAAAAACTAATGTTGATTATTAACAGTTTTTAGTCAGCAACATTGTTCTTTTTTTAACACTTTCAGGTGAAATTGATTCAAAAGAAACTTCTGGATACCTACAGCTCTAATGTGAAAACTTCCAAACTAAAACTGGACCTTAGCCCCCTACACACTCGCACAAGAATAAAAGCTAAGGCTAAAACTCTAGAATTGGGAGCATTTCCTAAGTCATATAATTGCTCATTTAGTTGGAATAGAGATTCTGAAATATTGGTGCACATACATGAGAGGCGGTACGGGTAACATATAAAGAATCACAGAGGGAAATGACAAGAAGATAAATATAACATGTCTATTTTTGTTGCTTTATATTCTTTTCTCTAACCATCATTTTTTTTTCTTGGATAAAAGGACAAATTGACATTAATAACTTGAAAAGTTTACAATGAAGATAAAGAAAGAAAACTAAAAGTGCAACGTATTAGGTTTAGCTAAAATAAGACAAGAAGAAATAGTTAAAATAGTAAAACAAGGAAACTGGTTGAACAAGTATTGAATGTCTTGAAGGACCACATTAATATGGTCTGAATTGATAAATGCTAAGGAGATGAAAGACTTGTTGAAAATTATGCCCTAGGGGCTAATCATTAAATAACTTCCATATTTGATTTATGAAGATAAATCAATGATTTGATTTATAAAGATAAATCAAATCAACTGGCTTTTAAATTCCCATTAAATAAATTGATTGGATTGAATCAATTAGACAGATTTAATTTGCAATTCAATTTCAAAATTAATAAGATTGATTTTGAATATTTAATGTGGCCCATAAGGGTTATAAATACCCTTAGGTTGTAAGTAATTTGATTACACATACAAGAGAATTCAAGAGCCACAAAAAGAACCCTAGAAGAGAGATGTAAGACAAAAGTTTGAAGGCGCTAGCACGTTGCCGTTCGTGTTGGAGTGCTGTTCGGTGTGGATACCGGTAGAGGGAGTGGATTCGTAAAGTCGGCTCCTAGAGATTGATTGACCAAAGAAGGTGTTAGCCCACGATTTTGCAAAGCATGCACACGAGTTCGCATAGGTACGGTTTCTAATTACTAACCCGATTTAAACGCTGTTGATAGATCCTCTTCTTGGAATTCATACTTTATTGGATAAATTTAATTCTACTGCGTGTACGAATCCCAACAGTGACATCATAGCCAGATCAATTGTGCGTTTAAATTGGGTTTATTTTCTTAATGTGATTATATGTGAGATATATATTTTTTTGTTAATGCGATTAATGATCAATATGTTGGCATTCCATTATAATGGTATTAAATATATATACGTTCAAGCAATTATATGCATTTACAAGATAATTGATTTATGTATATGCATTTAATATATATATATATATATATATATATATATATATATATATATATATATGCGCCAAAATCAATCAGTGACGTGATTAATATATTATAAAGTTTGTGTGATTATTATATATATATATATATATATATATATATATATATATATATATATATCTCTAAAGCTTATTAGAATGCGCATAGGAATAGTACATTGGCAATTGATATGAGAAGTTGTCTTGAGATTTGTTTAACGTGATGAAGATCAATTGTTCATTACATAATTAATTGATGGGAATTTGGAATTGACATCACGTTATAATTATTAATTGATGGAGAAATCATGACAATTTCTTTCATATTGTATGAATTAATACCTGTTATGATTTACTTTCAAATTGTTTGGGTATGGTGAACAACATGGCTTTAGTCTTTACAATGGTTGTAACATTTAAATATAGCCTTCGAGCCATGCCTCTCTCTAAATATTCTTAATGTACATTTTCTTCTCATCTCACTCCCCTCAAATGTTTAAACGAGGTTTCTCTTGATGTAATTTTCTTTTCTTATTTAGAGAAGTCCCCTCATTGGCTTGAGAGGATTTAAGGTTAGGTGAGCCATGTTGTGTCACGTTTTATTATGCTTTTGATTAGATCATGACATGTTTATTTTGCATATTATGTGTTGTTTGTATGAGATATATACAACTATAATTGCATTCATATGAACATAATTAATTAGATTAAACCCTCCAAATGAAATCTTAAGTCGTAATGCCGTCAATCAATGAATACTTGTCAAAACCTAGATCCTTCTTTTGTATGTTTCACCAAAGTGGATGCATTTGAGTTATCTTGGTGAGAAAAGAGTGAGTAATGGTGATACTCAAAATTCGTTATTGTCTTGACTTAATTGAGACTGTAACATCTCAAATTCCAGGTTCAAAAATCGTATCGGTCGACACTTAGTTTTAAGAAAAACAACAGAGTTTGAGATGCTACAGTTTAGAGTACTGCGGAAATTGTGCGCTAAGATCCGGACAACGAGTATCTGATATAAAAATGCCCAGACATATGATGATGCCCGACATCAGCTGATATATTAAATATCCTGAAGGAATATTCATGTGATACAATGTACAAAGGTTAAATACAATCCTCTGATAAAGAAAGTTTTAAACTAAACCCATGACTTGGAACCTAACATCAGTTAATTAAACAGATTGGCTAGGTAGGGGTCTATCATGGAGGCCTCACCGACTTATACGGCGACTGATTGGCTTCCCACATAGATTAACCCAACCTTAGACACCAAACTGTTCAGAGTAACTTTGTTAAATTCGAGCCAGAAGCTATGTCCTAATAACTTCTACCGACCTTTGCCTTTGACTGCTGCCTCTTCACGGCTCTACCCACCGGCATTTTCTCTATCCCAGTTTCTTTCCTGTACTATTCATTAAGACTGAGGTCCAATGCCCATTGGACCTCAGGTAACGGTTAACCTCATGCTTATGTAAACAGTATATGATAGATATCACAATGATAAAATCACATTTATAATTTTCAAAACCATATCAGCAAGTAACATAACACAGCCACTGCAATATGTATGTTACCCAAGTCTGCACATAACCAGTGCCACGATGGTCTATCGTGTCCTCAGCGCTAGGAAAACTCAACGGTGTTATCAAGACTATAACCCGTATACAACTCAAATCCATGAGCAATTTCAAAACAGAGTATCAACATGTGAAAACAATTATCATATATAACCATACCATAAGCATAAGCGTTAATGTTACAATACGCGTCCGTACCTTTTACCGCATAGTCATCAAACATCCGACCTTTGATTCCGGCTTTGGACTTCCCAGATATCCTAACATATCACCATAGCACTTAGAATTACATTCGAAGAGATATTTCCACCTCTATTTACCATTCTACCCTTGATGGCTTTATTATTACAATTTTGCCCTTACATTTCTTCAAAAACGTGGTGCAGCATTTTCTGGGCAGATTTTTCGGTAACTTTAAAAAAATCATAACTAATTCTAGAAAAATCAAAATGAGGATCCGTAAAATGTTCCGGAATCCTTGAGAAGTCTATTTTCGAGGAAAAATACTGGGACTTACCTAGAACTCATGGATAATTCCCAGATTTCACGTTTTTAAATACTGCCCAGAATTTCACACAGAAAACATTGTCTAACTACTGAGTTTTTTAACTTTTCGCACAGAGCTTTAAATGACACAAACTCTATATATTCGGAAAGCCCTAGACGTCTAATTTCACCATGAAGTTTCTCAGAATTTTAGAACATCATCTTCATCATAAAATACTGACGTTTTTACCCCTGACTCCAGAAAACACTAATCAATGAAATTTTGCCAGAGCTTCGCTATTTTGATCATAATCTTCCAAAATTTTTGCTATAGCTTCTTCTTCATCAAATTTTTGAAATAAAGCCATTTGAAACCATAAAAACATGAAAATAAAACTATATTTGGAAGATTGAAGATCAAAATAACATTTCTAGCATTTCTACTTCATAAACTAAGAACTTGAACTATGAACTAAAAACTCCCTTACCTCTTGAAGACTACTAGCCTCCTATTTTTCTGCAGCTCTTCCACACCCTCCCTTTCTCTCTAAATTTTCGAATTGAAGCTTGATGAATTGGTGAGAATTTGTGAAGTGGGAGGCCTCTATTTATAGGAGAGGGTGGTGGCATTTTTGTGATTTTTCCTTTGCCTTCTAGCCATTGGATATTACTTGGTGAGGAGGCTTCAATCCCTCCCCTACACCTCCTCTTCCCCCTTCCTTCTTCAAGAAGTTCCCTTGTTTTGTCCCCAAGTCATTCAACTTCTTCACTAAGTTGTCCTAATTAATCCCAAACTCTAATTTAGTTAGGTGTAAGTGGGTGTTTCAATTCAAAATCCAATTTCACTTTTGAAATCCTAATTTTATGATTAGATTTATGGTGATTTTTAATTCCCAAAATACCTAGGTATGAATCTTAAAAGTAACCGAAAATAACTTCGGGAAAAGCCAAATCGAAGCTCATAATTCATTGAGTTCAAATATGTACTTATCTTCAATACTTAGTTTCAGGATTTCAAGTTATGATTTAATTCTTATGGATTTCCATCTAATTTCATCTAAATAAATCACTTCTTGCTCCCCAAGTTTAAGAAACTTGCTCCTTAAGTTTGAAAACTTCCTTCATACTCCAACTTAACTAACCCATATGATAGCTTTTAATTTTAAACAATTATGTTCTTCCTTTTTAAAAAAAACGTGGCCCTCCTTTGCTTTAGGATCAAGAATTGTATTTCATTTGTGCTCTAATAATTAAAACTCAAGCTTCTCATTGGTCCAATTAATTTGACAAAGGTTTAGGAAAAAAAAGATTAATATAATTTCTTCACTCTTTAATTAGTAATTTTCGCCACTTTTATTAGTGGGAGGGATAATTAATTAATATAGTATTTTAGGGGTTACTAGACTTAATTGCCAAGATTATAATTGATTATCAAACCAATTACAATCTTTAGAAATTCATTTGATACTTATATTGACCCCTTTTTAATACTTAATCAAGCTAAAATATTCCAATTTGTTGATCTTAAATAGTCCCAAGACTAATTATGAATAATTATGAAATTAACTTAATTAATAAAAATTCACTTGCCCCATAATTGTTTTTAATATTCACTAATTACTTTAATTATTTCCCTTGGAAAAATAATCCCATAAATTATCCAAATTAGAGACAACATACTTTCTAATTTTTAATAAATATCTAGTTGCCTCCTAGGATTTATTATAACATTCTTAAGGTATTTTATGACCCACAAATTCACTTAGGGTTTTTTAGCTCTTTATTTACTCTAATTTCATGAGAAATCACCTTAAAAGATAAGGTAACTATTTTACTAGTTTTGAGACCACAAATTCACCTATTGTAATAGGTGTCATTTATCAAAATTTAATATTTACATGTATTATGAAAATTGGGGTATTACAGAGATTATCAAAACGGTTTTGGATCTCAAGGCATTAGATGGGATTAAACATGCCAAGTTATATGATGATCGAATCCTATAAAGATCTAAGAGTTCCATGTGATGTAATTGGTAAAGAGGTTACCTACCTAAATAACTTGATTTTAAGCGTCCTGCCAAAGCGGACTTAAATTTCAGCCAAATATGGATCTTAACCCACTAATTATAATGAGGGTTGTTAATTCAGTGAGAGATTATTAATTAACTTTGCATATTTTTTAATTATAGAATCATGTCGACTAGTAATACCGCTACATTATCACTGCGATCAGTCCTTGAGAAGAACAAACTAAATGGGAACAACTTTCTTGACTGGTTTAGAAACTTGAGAATTGTTCTCAAGCACGAAAAAAAAGGTTTATGTCCTTGATCAACCCATTCCTAACGAGCCTACAGCTAATGCTCCAAGAGCTCAAAGAGATGCTTACATGAAGCATAAGGATGACTCTGTAGATGTAGGATGCCTGATGCTTGCCACTATGATTCCAGAGCTCCAAAGAGATCTGGAACATATAGAGTCTTTTGAGATGATTGTACATCTCAAGGAAATGTTCCAGCAATAGGCAAGGCAAGAGAGGTATGAGACCACAAAGGCCTTACATTCCTGCAAGATGGCTAAAGGTGCATCAGTTAGTCCTCATGTGTTGAAAATAAAAGGCTACATTGATCACCTTAAGAGGCTTGGATTTCCTATGAGCCAGGAGTTAGCTACAGATATGATCTTGAACTCACTCCCGGAAAGTTATGACCAGTTTGCAATGAACTACAACATGAACAACATGGAGAAATCAATTTTTGAATTGCATGGGATGCTCAAAACTGCTTAGCAGAGTATTAAGAAGAGGCCCAACACTATTTTGATGGTTCAGAAAGGAAAGGGTATGAAAAGGAAAGGCAAGGGCAAAAGAAAGGGTAAAGGCTCAACTGATAAGACCAATGAGTCAAACAGGCCTGAATCTAAGCCTGCAGCCAAGAAGGCAAAGCCTTCGAAGGATGGGGTCTGCTTCTTCTGCAATGAACCTGGTCATTGGAAGAGGAACTGCAAACTCTACCTTGAAGATATGAAAAAGAACAAAAAGGATGGCGGGGCTATCGCTTCAGGTATCTATGTCATAAATATTCACTTTTCCATTTCCTCTACATGGGTATTAGATACTGCATGTGGATCTCACATTTGTACAAATATGTAGGGTCTCAAGGACAATAGAAAATTGAAGAAGGGCTAAGTTGACCTACGAGTTGGAAACCGAGCAAGAGTTGCTGCTTTAGCTGTAGGCACTTATGGATTAGTTCTACCCGGTGGGCTTTTGTTAATTTTGAACAATTGCTTTTATGTTCTTGCTTTGAGTAGTAACATTGTTTCACTTTCTTATTTGGATAAGGAAGGTTATACTTGCATTACTAGGAACTATAAATGTTCAATTTATCATAATGACATTTTCTATACTGATGATGATTTGCATTCTGGTCATTATGTACTTAATTTAGAACATCCTAATAATGGACGAATCTATGACATAACTACTAAGAGGTTTAAGTCAAATGATTTGAACCCGACCTACTTATGGCATTATCGTCTATGCCATATAAATGAGAAACACATTTCGAAGCTCCATCAAGATGGATTTCTTAATTCATTTGATTTTGAATCATTTGATACATGTGAGTCTTGTTTATTGGGAAAGTGACAAAGGCACCTTTTACTGAACATAGTGAGAGGGCCACTGATTTATTGGGCCTCATACATACTGATGTGTGTAGAACAATGAATATATCTACCAGAGGAGGTCATTTGTACTTCATAACATTTATAGACGATTTCAGTAGATATGAGTATATCTATCTAATGAAATATAAGTCTGAATCTTTTAAAATGTTCAAAATATTACAAAATGAAGTGCAAAATCAACTTGGCAAAACAATTAAAACACTTTGATCTGATCGGGGTGGAGAATATTTGAGCCAAGAGTTCACTGACCATCTTAGGAGTTGTGGGATCATCTCACAACTTACTCCTCCAGGAACATCTCAATGGAATGATGTTTCTAAATGGAGGAATCGAACTCTATTAGATATGGTTCGATCTATGATGAGTCAAACAAATCTTCTGCCATCCTTTTGCGGCCATGCTCTAGAAATAGCTGCATTAACACTAAATCGTGTTCCATCAAAGGTAGTTGAAAAGACACCATATGAGATATGGATTGGGAAAAAACCTAGTTTGTTATTTCTTAAGATTTGGGGATATGAGGTCTATGTTAAACAACAAGCCTATGATAAATTATCATCCAGATCCTCAAAATGCCTTTTTGTGGGGTGTCTTAAGAAAACTAAGGGATACTATGTCTACAATCTTACGGATCACAAAGTGTTTGTTATCTGCAATCGTATCTTTTTGGAAAAGGAGTTTATCTCTAAAAGAACCAGTAGGAGTAAGGTGAACATCAAAGAAGTTCAAGAGCCACAAGACAACGTAGAACCACAAATGGAAAATAGAGAAGCTCGCAACAAGTTGATGAGCCTACTCTAGTAACATAAGGCCATGAAGGTTCGATAGGACATGGCAAAAGCCTCAAAGATATGTACTTCTAACTACCGGAAGTCATGATATCTTGCTCATTGAGCAGAATGGACCAACTACCTACCGAGAAGCCATAATAGGACCCAACTCCGAAAGATGGTTTAATGCCGTGAAGTCTGAAATGCAATCCATGTACGACAATAAGGTATGCACCTTAGTCGATCCACCTAAAGGTGTAAAAACCATTAGGTGCAAGTGGGTTTTTAAGGAGAAAACTAACATGGAGGGCAAAGTAAATGTTTTCAGAGCACGACTGGTTGCAAAAGGATTCACTCAAACACATGGTGTGGATTATGATGAAACATTTTCCCCAATTGAAATGGTCAAATCAATCAGAATCCTTCTTTCCATAGCAGCATATTAGGACTATGAAATATGGTAGATGGACGTCAAAATAGCCTTCCTTAACGGAAAGTTGCTTGAGGATGTGTACATGACACAACCTGAGGGTTTTGTGCGCCTAGAGGACTCTGGTAAAGTTTGTAAGCTTTAAAGATCCATTTATGAGTCGAAGTAAGCATCTCGGAGCTGGAATCATCGTTTTGATGAAGTAGTCAAAGAGTTTGAATTCATTCAAAACATTGATGAAGCTTGTGTTTACAAAAAGGTTAGTGGGAGCACAATTATATTTCTAGTGCTTTATGTCGATGACATCCTACTCATTGAAAATGACATTCCTACCTAGCAGAGTGTCAAGTCTTGGTTAAGGAGGTCTTTCTCAATGAAAGATTTAGGCGAAGCCACTTACATCCTTGGGATTAGGATCCATAGAGATATCCAAGATGCTTATAGGCCTAAGTCAGAGCACATATAAAGACAAGATACTGCATAGATTCAATATGCAGGATTCTAAAAGGGGTTACATGCCCATGTCTCATGGCATCCATCTCAGCAAGGATCAGTGTCCTAGTACACAAGATCAAAGAGACCGCATGAGTAAGATTCCACATGCCTCCGCCATTGGATCTATCATGTAGGCCATGTTATGCACTCGATCGAATGTCTTATTTTCTTTGAGTATGACCAGCAGATATCTACAAGATCTCGGTAAGGGTCATTGGACTGTTATCAAGAATATCCTAAAGTACTTAAGAAGGACTAAGGACTTATTCTTGGTATATGGTGGCTGGGAGGATGAGCTCTGTGTGACTGGTTACACAGATGCGAGTTTCCAAACTGATCAAGATGATCTAAGATCGTAGTCAGGATATGTATTATTGTTAAATGGTGGTGCGGTAATCTGGAAGAGCTCTAAGCAGAGCATTATAGAAGATTCTACAATAGAAGCTGAGTATATAGCAGCATCAGATGCAACTAAGGAAGTCGTTTGGATCATAAAGTTCATCATTGAACTGGGGATGGTTCCTACCATCTCAGATCCAATAGACTCGGGTAGTGACAATAGCAGCGTTATTGCTATTGTGCAGACCAAGGAGCCAAGGTCACATAAAAGAACCAAGCACATACTCAGGTGATTCCATCTTATCAGAGAAATCAATGAAAGAGGTGATACAAACATATGCAAAGTACAAAGAGAAGACAATGTTGTTGATCCTCTCACTAAGCTACTTGCACAAGCAAAACATGAGCGTCATGTTAGGACAATTGGAATTAGAGTAATTAATGATTGTACCTAGTGCAAATGAAAGTGATTGTACTTTAGACGTTTATGTTATTTAAAGTATTCTCTTTTAGTTATCATTTCATTTGCATGTTTATATTGATAACTATATCCTTGGATATATCTTATAGATTATCCTAAACATTTCTGGTCGGTTATCTATGCAGGAGCAAAGATGAAATAAGACCAGTATGACTTTGATAAGGTATAGAGATACGAATCAAAGTCATAGGCACTTGTAAGAGTACAAGGTGCTGGACTGACCCACTATGAGAAAGCTGCATGGATTAAGTCATAAGCTTTTCTCATGTATAACCACGTCACAATGCCCTTTAACCTGAGATCATCATGGATTCCTATATTAGAGTCGCTGATCTTTGACCTAGCCAAAAGTCACCTTTAACCGGGTGACGATAAAGGCTTGGATCGGGATAAGTGGCTTTCATGCAAAGGAATGTGAGTAGTCAAGATGGAATTTGTCCCTCACATTTGTAGAGAGATAATAATGGGCCCCTCGATGAGTGAGTCTAAGAAATGTATGTCCATACTGTTAGTTCTCTATATGTTTTGATGATAACAGACCATTGTAAACTAAAAGTCTTTTAGCAGAAAAGTAAAATAAGTATTTTGAACTTAGGCAAACTCGAGCCTGACTTAATAGACTCAAGCCTACTCGTGACAGAGAGCAAAGTTCATGTTTTATAACTAAGACAAACTCGAGCCTGTTATGGTAAACTCGAGCCTAAGTCTTAGAGAGAGCAAATTAAGCTATTGGCTCTTAGTTAAACTCGAGCCTAAGTCTTACAGAGAGCATGTCACGCTTTTCACTTGAGCATGGATTTCTTAACTCAAGCCTAAGTCTTACAGAGAGCTCCTAAAACAAAATTTCATGTGAGTAGACTCGAGCCTATGAAATTAGACTCGAGCTTGTCCCTTCCAGAAAGCTACCAAATGTTCGCTCTAAAATAGGCTCAAGCGTAATGTTTTTCACTCAAGCCTATTTCAGATTTAAGGAAGTCTCAAAAGTGTATGGGTGAAACAAACTCGAGCCTAACACTTACAGACTTGAGTTTGAGACAGACAGAGAGCTATCAAAATTTTATGGCTCGAGCAGACTTGAGCCTAAGGATTTTCACTCAAGCCTATATCTTTATATCTAAACTTCTTCTCATTGCAAACAGCTCTAGACTTGAGCCTATCAATAATAGACTCAAGCTTGTGCAATGTTCCAAAATGCTTTTAAACACTCATCACGATAAACACTAGAATCCAAAGGGCAAACTCAAGCCTGCTGAGTTTATGCTTGAGTGCACACGAACAAACTCGAGCCTACTAATATTAGACTCGAGCCTAACGAGATCTCTGTTTTATTCTCCGCATGTTTGATATTTCTAATTCATTCTCATGATGCATTTTACACTTATATAAGTTTACGAATCATCATATATATGTTTAATAAGTTTGTTTATGAGTTTCAGATTACATTAACACGCTTTGAGCTTCAAATCAGATCTGGTATAAGAGCATTTAATGCAGGACCAAAAACCAGGCTGAAACTTCTCCTCTATCCCAATGGCTCAGCACAGATCGTTATGGATCAACCAAATCACTCTCCAACGGTCAAAAATGAATTATGGAATGGCAAGAATACTAGAAAACATCTGCAACGACTATATCCAAGATTCCAGCCAAGAATTGAAGAAATGACTAAAAATATGCAACAGCCATTTTCCAGATTTGTAGCTGAACATTAGAGAAGAAAATGCAACGACTAGTTTCACTGGTTAATCTATAAATACCCATAAAGACGAAGAGCAAGATACACAACAGAATTACATCTGATTGCTTCTTTGATCTTTAAGCTCTGTTTACATGAAATAATTTTTGAACTTCAGTGTTTATGATTATTTGTTCTTTAAGAGAGTGTGATTTCGAAATTCATTTCTTATTACTTGTTGTGTGAAAACTCAAGGTTGTAGTGTAACATCCCAAATTCCAGGTTCGAAAATCGTGTCGGTCAACACTTAGTTTTAGGAAAATCAACAGAGTTTGAGATGCTACAGCTTAGAGTACTGCGGAAATGGATAGCGTGAGCTAAGATTCGGACAGTGAGTATCTGATATAGAATGCCCAAACATATGATGATGTCCCGACAAAAGTTGATATATTAAATATCCCAAAGGAATATTCATGTGATACATCTTACAGAGATTAAATACAATTCTCTGATAAAGAAAGTCTTAAACTAGACCTATGGCTTGGAACCCAACATCAGTTAATCAAACAATTTGGCCAGGTCGGTGTTCAATCTAATGGGAGTCTCACCAACTCTATGGCGACTTGTGACAACCCACCGATGAACCCTTCCTTAGTTTAAGCACCAAATGGTTTGAAATAACTTTATTAGATTCTTGCCAGAAACTAAATCCTAATAACTTCTACCGACCTTCGTCCTCGACCGCTGCCTCTTCACGACTCTATCCACCGGCATCTTCTCTATCCTGGTTTCTTACCTGTACTAGTCATTAAGACTGAGGTCCAATGCCCATTGGACCTCAGGTAACAGTTAACCTTAAGCTCAAGTATAACAGTATGCATGATAGATATTCATTTACAATTTAGCATATAACTATACATAGCACACATCACATGTCATAGTTCATATCACAACAATACCTCTACATAGCACACAGCACATGTAAGGTCCACATATTTTGCACATAAACCAGTGCCACGCCCCGGAGCGTGTCCTCAGCGCTAGGAAAACATCCATACGGCATTACCAAGACTGTAACCCGTTTTCACATAATAGCTGAATGTATAAACAGTGACTTAAGACAGAGTCTTAAGCACGGTGCATGACCCAAAACCCAGTCTTGTCCACGACTATATGAATCATCACATCACTTATAGAGTATACAAGTAGCATAAGAGTTAGAGTTACAGTACAGTACGCGTCCGTACCTTTCACCGGGTAAATGTCAAACGTCCGACCTTTGGATCCGGCCCTGGACCTCCCGGATATCCTAATATATCACCATATCACTTAGAATAATAACCTAAGATATACTTCCACCTCTATTTACCCATCTACCCTTGGTGGATTTTTTATTTACAACTTTGCCCTTACATTTATTTAAAAACGTAGTGCAGAGTTTTCTGGGCAGATTTTTCGGTAACTTTGAAAAATCATAACTAATTCTACAAAAATCAAAATGAGGATCCGTAAAATTCCCCGGAACCCTTAGGATGTCTATTTTGAGGAAAAATATTCATTTTCACCCAGAATTAGTGAGTCATTACCAGTTTTTACGTTTCTCAACGTTACCCAGATTTTATTCCAATAAAAATGGCTTAACTTCAAAAATTCATATCTCCTTGACCAAAGATCAAAATGTTGCATATTTTATATGTTTGGAAAGCCCTACATGTCTACTTTCTTTCTAGAAAATTTCATGATTTTATAACTTCATTTGTTACATAAAATCATAGCATCTTTTTCGCTGCCTGTCTAAGATTTAAGAACCGAAAATTCTTCAACTTTCACAACATTAATCCATTGCTTCCCAAAAATTATTCCCTACTATGTTTTTACCTCTTCAGGCATTTTTCAATGCAATGAGGCCTAAAAACAAGTATAGGAATTTATTCTCTAATTTTCTAGATTAAACTAACATTTATACTAAGAACTTATAAAAATTAAAGACTAGAACTTAAGAACTAGAGCTTACCTCTTGAAGACTCTTGAACTCCTTCCTCCTTCTTGCTTCACTCTCCTCTTAAACCCTCCAATCTTTGGTATGAGTTTGGTGTGAAGAAAAATGAAGCATGAAGCCTCCTATTTATAGCCAACCATGAGTTAACTATCTAGCAACTTTAATTCCATTCTAACCATTGGATTTAACTTAACTAGGAAGCTTAAATCTTGACCTTACACCTCTTACAAAAAAATGCCACCTCCCCCCTTTTCTAGATTCATCTTTTCTCTTTCCTCTACTACACACACACACATGCACAACACTTAGGCGCACACACACTCACAACATACACATGTGCTCTTGTGATGTCATCTTGATGACATAATTAAGGCTTAGGTGTCATTGTTGACTTTTCAACACTAATTAGCAATTCTTAATTATCAAGTGTTTACATGCTCCTTAATTATATTTTGCCATTAGCTAACTCAATTATATGAAGGTTTAAACTTAATTACTTAAGATATTATTTCATTCTCTTTGGCTTAATTATTTTTAAATATAATTAGCCCTCTTTTAGTTTGTCTCTAATCATCTTGAAGAATTGTGCAACTAATCTCAATTAGTGCAAGCTTATTCTATTAAGGATATTTGTAATTTACTGAATATACTTCTTAATTATGCTAAATTAATTAGCAACACTCTTTATGCCAACCTTGACCCCCCATTGGTCATTAATATCAAATTAGGGGTTTCATATAATTAACTTTGGATATTCCCTTTTATTCATGTTTAAACAATCAACAATTAATTACTTATTTAATCACTTACTAATTGTTGACAATTTTCTTAATTAAGATTAATTATTTTCTCACAACTATTTTACTGAAATTGATAATTTATGCATTATGCAAAATATTAAAAATCATGGGGTCCAATATGGTCCCCTAATACTTTTTGATTTTTCTCCTTTAATTTTTCCAATATAATAATTTAATAAATTACCTAAATTAGGGACAATATTCTTCCCTATTTCAAATAAATATTTATTTGTCTCTTTATAATATTTTCAGGGTATTTTATAACCAATACATATTTCAGGGACCTATTTGTAAATTATTTATTCTTAGGAGACATTGTCCTAATAAATTCAATACAAGGTGTTTGAGACCTCATATTCACCTATTTTTAATAGGTATTATTTGTCTAAATATATATTTAAATGTATTATAAAAATTAGGGTATTACATGTAGAACCTGTGAGTTGGGTAGTTTAATTACAAAGTGTAAGGGGAAGCAAGTCCTAGGTGATTGGGATTGCATGTGATTTACATTGTTGTAATTAAAGCTCACTGAGATATTAGAAATACCCAGAAGATATCTGAGGACTGGACGTGGGTCAAAGTTGAGACCGAACCAATATAACTCCTTTGTGTCCAGCTTTTCTTCCTTCTCCCTTTTTAATTCAAGTTTTCAAAACTTAGATATCTTTGAAAAGATTTTTTTTAAAATCCCCAATTCACCCCCCCTCTTGGTGATTTCTTCCATCTTCATTCCATACTATAATGGAAAAGAGTTGTTTCATCTCAATTATTAGACTACTCAAGAATCGAGAAAGTAATGGTCAAAAAAAGAAAGTTGACATTATCCATGCCTTATCCTTGACCAAATTATTACGTGACAAAAAGGATGTGACATGGTTGTATGATAGGTTGTATCAAAAATTGATCCTCATGTGAATTGGGTAGTCGCAATGTCTTTCTAGAGGGCGCTTGCAACTTGTGGATTGGTACAGTATTAGCCTGCTGCCAATCTCATGTGAGCCTACAGGGTTGCACATAAGAATAGCCTAACACGAGCTATAATGTCCAGATTCATTAAATCTAAGATATGTCTACGATTTAATGAATACAACGTTTTATCTAGAGAGGATATATATATAATGATTGCACTTAGTGCAAGTGGGAGTCTGTTGAAAATTATGCCATAGGGGCTAATCATTAAATAACTTCCATATTTGATTTATGAAGATAAATCAATGATTTGATTTATAAAGATAAATCAAATCAGCTGGCTTTTAAATTCCCATTAAATAAATTGATTGGATTGAATCAAATAGACAGATTTAATTTCCAATTCAATTTTAAAATTAATAAGATTGATTTTGAATATTTAATGCGGCTCATAAGGGTTATAAATACCCTTATGTTGTAAGTAATTTGATTACACACACAAGAGAATTCAAGAGCCACAAAAAGAACCCTAGAAGAGAGACGTAAGACAAAAGTTTGAAGGCGCTAGCATGCTGCCATTCGTGTTGGAGTGGTGTTCAGTGTGGATACCGGTAGAGGGAGTGGATTCGTAGAGTCGGCTCTTAGAGATTGATTGACCAAAGAAGGTGTTAGCCCACGAGTTTGCAAAGCATGCATACGAGTTCGCATAGGTACAGTTTCTAATTACTAACCCGATTTAAACACTGTTGATAGATCCTCTTCTTGGGATTCATAATTTATTGGATAAATTTAATTCCGCTGCGTGTACGAATCCCAACAAGACTTACCATCACTTTTCAAATTAATTAATTACACAGCATGCAATTTTATCTCTTCTATATATCTCATTGGCATTTGATAGAAGTTGCAACAAGACTTGCTACGAAGTAATCAATATTCTTATCACTACTTCCTCCTTCATCACAAGCATTCAAAGCAAGACTCTTCCATTTTATCGCATTCATCTTGATCTCTTTGCCTCTTTCACTATGCATCACTTTCTCTATACATTTTTTCATTGTCTCTCTTCTCATACATCCCTTTTCATCAGCTTCAACTTTCACTCCTATCTTCCACACATCCGTAATGTACTTTGCATCTGTGGGTTGATCTATCCACTAAGGAACTGCCACCATTGGAACCCCTAAGGTGACAGCTTCCACTGTTGAGTTCCATCCACAATGTGTCAGAAAACAGCCCACAGCTTCATGATTTAGCACTTGTATTTGAGTACACCATGTGACCACAAGTCCCTTGTCTTGTGAAATGTCCAAAAAGTCCTTCAGAAGCTTAGGCTTCTCAGATTCTTTAACCACCTATAAGAAGTAACTTCCCTGAATTTTAGAACTATAAGTTTCAGAGTAAGCTTGAATCAAGTGTACTGTGAAGCCCAGGTTGGGAAGAGTCATAAGAATGTCCAAGAGACATAATGACTTCTAGAGACTAGTTTGGGAACTAAAGTGTGTGATTTAGTTCCACATAGTCAAGGGAAAATACCCAATTCACTTATCTAAAGTCAAATAAGAGCTAAGGCCTAACTTGGATTGAAAAAGAAGAGGACATGATGTCTTGGAAGAAGAAAGAAAGAAGTAATATAAAGAACTAAAAGTGCTAGTGGCACTATAATTTATAAAGTCATAATCAAGGGAAAAAGAGATAATTGCCACTTGATCTTGAAGGCAAAGTTGGAAGACATAATGAAGGGCCAAGATTCACACTAGTGCAAAAAAGTGTTTTAAAACTGTCTCATTTACAGCGGAGTATCAACGACCTAGTCTTAAAGATATGACCGGTAGCAATTTTGTAAACATAAAGAACTTCTTGGAACGTATCAATTTTTAAGACCACCTCATTTACAGCGGAGTATTGACGCCTCGGTCTTAAAGATATGACCGGTGGCAATTTTGTAAATATAAAGAACGTCTTGGACTGTATCAATTTTTCGATAGGTCTTAAATATATTATCTAGGCCGCTTAAAAAAAACCGCTCTTAAAACTGTTATGAAAAAAATTGAAATATGAATTACATTATATAAAAATCTCGTACATCCCCGACTTATATTTTCTGTGATCCAAAATAATACGAAAATATTTAAATATAATTGTATACAACTTTTAAGACCGGATATATGTAAATGACGGTCTTAAAGTTAATATTTTTAAAAGCGAACGTAACTTCTACCCGGTACTAAATAATGAAAAAATTTAAACTAATAGTTTATTACTTTTAAAAACGGACATAAATAATGGATGGTTTTAAATGTTAACTTTTAAGACTGTCGTTTAAGTTACTCCAGTCTTAAAACTGAAAACATACTTCTTCATGCGAAACCTTACTTACGACTTACGTCTTTTTGTCTGAACTCTAAAACCCCTTTTCTTGTTGCGAAACCCCTCTTCCTATTGCATTATGTCTCTTCCTCACCAACCACCACCATCCTCTATTACGCTCTCACTTTCTCAGGCGTTCCTCTTTCACACCACCACTCTCAACCTCTCTTCCTTTCTTGAAAATGGAGGAGGAAACCATTCTCTTGTTGTTCACTCAACGCCAGTTACTGGTGTGAGCCCAAACGAACCCTCTCTATCTCAAAATGAGCCTCATAACACCTTGCATGCTGTGGTAGAAATGGAACTCGAATGAGCGACGTATCCATAAGTAGGAACACTGGGTCAAAGCTTGAGATTCAGTTTAACGAAAGGGTGGAACCTTTCGGTCCTAATAAAAACAAATATAATAGTGTTGTCAGCTATATGGCACATAGCAAGGTCAGCATCTTGATAGATGAGTGGAAAAATGTGGACCTTCGCACAGTGAAGAATCCTATTTGGGACACTATTCGGCTTACATACATTGTCCCTGACTCTGAGAAGTTGAAAGACAAGACATTGCCTTATTCTGCTGATCGGTGGAGGAAGTTTAAGACCTTTCTAGGCAACACCTATATTTTTGTTGAGGTTCAGCCTCCGCACAATCCTTGGAACAAGTACACATTTATTGATGAACAAACTTGGCAACAATTTGTTCAGCTGCGGACCACTATTAAAGCTTTGGTGAGTTCATATTTAGTTTTGTTGGCCCTTTTTTGTTTGCTTATTCACCTGTGCATATATGTGAATGTTATTGTGTTCGTCTAATCCTGTTAGTTCGATGGTTTAATGCATGAACAGAAGTATATATTTCCATCCTTAGTCCTGCATTAGAGGAGCATGTCTTAGTTCTATGCATGTCTAATATGTTAACTGTTATTATATTCTTAGCTAGTTCTATTATAGTAGGTAGTGGTTAGACATTGCTATTAGTAAGTTAGTATGTTAGTTCTATACAATTCTACGCCGTCCTTAAATAAAATGTTGAAACTTGATGAAGTGAATTTGACTAGTGTTTGAGGTTCATATCAAGCAAAAGTTCTCTAATTTATGTTAGTGATATGGCTGGAATTCATAATTAATAGTTGCTTTCAATTATGATTCACAGAGAAGAAGGGAACAAGCACAAGATATAGGGAGAAAGAATGATTTCTCGCATAGGGCTTCTCATGGCGGATATGAAAAGGCTAAAAAAGAAATGATGGTAGCCAAGCGGAAGAGATTGGAAGAAGCTGATTCCAATCCTTCTGCGATAGTTGATCCAGTGCCATCCCCAATATGTCATAAGGATTTGTGTTTGTATATTCGGCAAAAAGACAACGCCTAAATGGGTGAACAAACACGTCTAGTTGCTGAAAAAATTTTAAGTATCGTTATTGTTATTTTTTAGTTACTAAACATGTTTCATTACTAAGCTTCTCATTATCTGTATCTTATAAGAAGATCTTAAAAAGAAAAAAGCAAAGGGATCTTTTATGTCAGACGAGAGGAATGATGTTCTGACCATTGCGACCAGAAAACCGATCACTAGGGGCATGAAAGGGGGATCGGAGGATGGGTAGGCTTTAAGGAATACTTTAGTAAATACAAACACCATAAAAAAAAGTATGGTTACCCAGGAGGAGATGGAACAAACAATGGCCAAATTAAATGAGGAGGCAGCAGCCAAAGAAGCTTCATTGAAAGCAATGTTTGATGCCCAGATGAGGGAGATGAAGGAGGAAATGAATCAAATGAAGACGTTTTTTAGCTCTCGTGCAGAGACTAGTATTCCCTTGACACATACACCTACACCTGTGCAGCAGAGCACTAGAGAAAGCTGCATTGTTGGACAATTAGAGCAACCTTGTGACCTATACGTGAAAGAACCTTATAGACAATTAGTTGTTAAAGGAACTGTCCACAACTTGGGATCAACTGTACACCACAAACAAATGGTTGATGATGAAGTCAGAGTGTCAATTGAAAAGGTGATCATTGATGCACCTCTCCCTCTCCCAACTGATCAGATGAAGTGTGTGAGAGATGTCAAGGGAACCTTTATTTCTTGACCAGTGAAGTTGTACGTGTCTCCACTCCTCCTGATACTTCATCCCCTCCTCATGTTCTATCCCCTCCTCAAACTCCATCCCCTCATCAAGCTTAATCCCCTCCAAAAGTTGCATCCCCTACTACTAAGTTGAGTGCCAAGGAAAAAATATGCTATACCGTATCCAAAGGAGATTTTAAATAAAAATTGTGGCTTATCAATGAAGTAGAAGGGGTCCCTCATCCTTAATCGGTTTTCGTTGACACTAATCATATCAAGTCTTGCTACTTCCTGGACAGGAGCTTAAATCAGCAATTGTTTAAATGTTTTTGAAGTAAGTATCTTCTTCTATGAGTACACAATTTAAATGCATCGTGTAGACACACATACATATATACTAATTCCCTGATCGATGTCATTATTGTAGGTTTATGCATCAAGAATTGGATTAACAGGGCAGAATCAATGATTTTTGATTCTTGTGTCCAGTATATGCAAGTACAACCTCCAAGGACGAAAGACAGCAGTACGTACCAACGAGATTGCATGAAGTGAGAAGGAAGGTGTACTTGTTTCCATATTACTATAAGTACATATTACAATCGATCCTCTTCTTACAATTCACTTAATTCTGCATAATATTTCACAGAGTACTTTATTGCTATGAATTTTCAACCACCACTAGCAGTTGGTCGTCATGTGCATGGAGGCGCATACGGTGATCTTCTTATGCTCCACTCATAGCGAACCAGGGGCTATCTTGTGTTGGTTATGATTAGTTTTGATGATGTCTTATATAGATGCTATTAGCAAGAGCAAAAAGCTTATATCAAAAAGTTTATATCATATATATTGTCTAATTGCTACATTTAATATAGATTTGTTCATGTGGAGAAAGAACAAGAGAATAGAAGAAAGAAAGAGTTGATTCATGGAGAATAATCAAGAAGAGAGGAGAAAGAAAGAAGAACTTGCTGAATAAACTGAGAAAATCATTATACAAGTTCTTAGTTTGATTCTTGAAGTCTCCAAGATCAAATGGAAGTTGGGATGGCTCAATTCAGAGTTAAAAGAAGAATATATCAGGTTCTGGATGAGCAAAATCGAGCCAGATACTCAAAAGTCAAGTTTACTGCATTACACGAAGTGATCTGCCTCTGGATTATGAGCAAACTCGAGTTTAGGACACAAAACTCGAGTCTGCAACTGTCAAAACTCGAGTTAGTCACTTAATGACTCGAGTTTGTAGTGTCTTCAGCAACTCTGGTGTCTCTGAATCAGCAAAACTCGAGTTAGCCAATGTAAACTCAAGTTTGGAACTCAAAACTCGAGTTAGTCACTTAATGACTTGAGTTTAGCAAGCCTTCAGCAACTCTGTCCAACTCTGTTTCACGATCAGAATTGGCGACCTCTGGTAATTCGATAATATCTCCCAAACCAGAGATCGATTTAAGGTGAAATCAATTTTGTATGAAACTAGACATCCAATAGATCATCTGGACAAATTTTCATGCTCAAAGAAGCTGAGATGAGAGAGCTATAAATTTTTGAAGTTGACCCATCTGTTAACGTCACCCAGTAGACCAAGCTTCAATGATTTGAGTGTATCTCACAATCTACACATCAGAATGAGCTGAAATCGATGACATATGAAAGTAGACTCACATACCTGTCCAGAAACATAAAGATCATGGGAAAAAAAAAAATCAAATGAGTGAGATATGATCTTCGAAAGTTGACTATAAGTTCAAGATGCTGCAAAAACGCTGGCAAAGAACAACCTTCATTCATCATATCATAACTATCATAATACAGTGAGTTTGGAGCTGATTCTTCTTGCAATGGAAAGAAGACTTAAAGAGCTTTATGGAGATAGGTACTGGATTCCAGGGATTGATCTTTATCAGGTCAGAAAGCAAAGAACTTGTGAGAAGGATGTTTGACTGAGCCATGGAGAAGAAAACTCGAGTTTGTGTTAGCAAACTCCAGTTTGAGACTTGACAGAAAGATATTCAATTTTACATAAAGGCCAAAACTCGAGTCTACACAGACAAACTCGAGTCTGGGCAGACATAGAAAGGAATCCAAAATTTTCACATCAAGCTAAACTCCAGTTTGCAAATCAAACCTGAAGTCTGGAAGATACAGAGAGCACTCAGCAAGCCAAACTCGAGTCTAGATTCCCTAACTCGAGTTTAGACCAAACAGAAAGGAACCCAGAAAACTCAATAGACTCCCAAACTCTAGTCTGGCCTTCCAAACTCCAGTTTGCACTTGACCCAGATAAACCTCAAATATTTCAGTAGTCACTGAAACTCGAGTTTGCTTCCCAAACTCGAGTCTGAATCATACAGAAAGATCATCCATTTTGGCTACACTACAAACTCCAGTCTATAACCCTAAACTCGAGTCTGGAAAATCACGAACTTAGGCTTGTTCTTCAAACATAGACCCAAACTCGAGTTGGTCACTAATTGACTTGAGTTTAGCTTCCGGACCAAAATTCCATCCCAAGTCCAGAGCCCGATAAACTCGAGTTAGCTTTTACAGACTGCAAGTTTAGACCACTAATCAACAGACATGCTTTCTGGATGAACCCCAAACTCGAGTCTGGAAGAACTCAAGTTTGCATCGGGGATTTTGAAAAATCAAATGATGTTGATCTATGAAATCTTAATGGGTCTTCCTGAAATTATTTCCTCATATGATATTATTGTTTCTAATGTCCTTGATGAAGTTTTGAGTGTTTTTCAGATAAGGTTTAGCCAAGATCAAGGTGAGATCAAGATCCAGGATAAATGCATTAAATGACGAACCTAAAACAAGCCTGATCCTTCTCCCTTATCCCAGATGTTCAGCTCAAACTGTTGTAACTCATAAAAATCATCTCAAACGGTCAAATTAAGTTTATGGAATGACAAGAATTTTGGAAGACCATCTACAACAACTAAATCCAAGATTCCAGCCAAGAATTGAAGAAACAGAGGAAAATATGCAACTGTCATGTTCCATATTTACAGCTGAACTTTGAAGAATCAAAGAGAAGAAAATGCAACGGCTAGTTCCTCTTCTTCAATATAAGAAGCCCAGAAACGAAGAAAAAGAGACACAGATACAAGAGGGAGAACAAGAACAGTGACGTGAGCTTACACAGTGAAAATGCCAATATTCTAACGTCTGCTTCATCTACTCTCTGAATATCTCAATGATCATATATCTAGCTTAGAGAGTGAGATTATATGTATTGTGCTTCAGTGTTTATTCACTTACTTATGAGAGAGAAGATTCATTGTAAACATCCTATTATTCTGAGAGTTACTCAAGATTGGGTGATCTTGAGTGGGAAACACTTTGTTGTGATTACAGCTTGTAAGGGGAGTGTGTAACATCCCAAATTTTGGACTTTTGGGATTAAGAATTTAATTCGGAATTATTGCAGTTAAAACCAGTTGCAAATAAATTATATAAAAAAAATGATTAAGGCATTAGTTTATCTTCTTATTCTCCTTTGTGGGCCACGTGAGGAAATCAACTTCATTGGGCCAACACATGCTGCAGCAAAGAATCATTCTTCCAGCCCATATTCATTCCTTTACCCAGCATAAGAGAACAAAATGAAAATGCGGAGGAATATAAATTAAACTGAACCTTGTACAATCAATCCAGTTCCATCGAAAATGAGGAGGCATAAGCAGTTTCATCCCTTCTAGACCATAAAACCATTCAATGGCCCATTCCTTCGGCCCACTTTTCCTTTGGCTCCAATATCCATTATCCCTCCACCGCCAAAACAGAAAGCAAGCAAATCACATTTAAGAGCAGCAGAAAAAGCAATCATGAAAAAGAAACAGAGCTAGCATTTATTAAGCCACAGATAATTATGCCTATCCGAGAGCAGGATTCAGACGCCGCCTTGCCTCTCGAGCTCCTCAACAGATAATGGTTTCGGACCAATGTGTATTGTTTTTGTCCGGTTCCAAGAGACCCTATAAAATGCTCCCATCGTCCCATTCTTCTTCATTTTCCTTCGGCATCCACAGAAAAACAACATCAGAGTAAGAGAGTGAGAGGTAAGAGAGGGAGCTGAACCAACTTGTTCTCTATTTTGGGCGACGGAGAACAGAGGAGAAATCAGCGAGCTACCTCCATCACGTGAGTTGAGAACTGAAGGTAACACGTGAAGCCACTCTTTCTTTTTGCTTCCTTTATGCTTCCACGCAAGAAGGAAGTCTTTATATATAGAGGAAATAGGAATCTGAAAACTGAAACAGAAAACAAGGGGGGCCGTGAGCTTGAGTTTTGGCGTTATATATATATCTAATGCATCACTTCTGAGTTTTGAGCGTTGTTTTAACTGTTGTCATAGTACAGATATATAACGCATGCATGCCTAGATGAATGAAGAAGAAAAGAATATATATGTATATCGATGGGTGAGGGAGAAAAACGCTAACAATAACCCTGTGTATGTGAGTTTTCTGCATTTTTGTGTGTTTGCAGTGGAAAGAAACGAAAAGCTGCAACAATAAGACGGACTTAAAACATAAAATGAATGAAAAACTAAGCTTTAGGAATCAAAATAAGGAGCCACCGAAAAATAAAAGAAAAACAGGGAGCTGAAAATGAAACCAAAACAGTCAAAGAACCGTACTTGTGACCGCTGAAACTGAACCTAAAACTCCACTGAAATGAACTAAAAACAAACAAAACACTGAAGCTTTGGTTATACATGTTCATCGGTTTTGCTGGGAGAAACTGAAAACTGAAAGTGAGAAGAAAAAATAAAAGAAAACATGCTGGAGCTTTATGTTTACTGTTAGAGAATAGGAAAAGGAAGGAACAAAAAAAACGCTGGACCATATATATTATAATAGTGATCTCCTTGCTGAACTAAATAAAAAACCAGTAGATAAATAAATGTTGATGCAAAAAGGGGTCTGTCCTATCGTTACCTTCTGTTAAAACTTAACTGAAAACATGGGTGGGGTTACAGGTTTCTCTTTATGCCGAGAAGATGGAATGAAAACTGAAAACATAAAAGATGTTAAAGGGATGTGTATATCGGGTCTGTGTGTGTGCGTGTTTATTACATATATGTGTGTAACAACATGTGTCTTATCTGTGGTAAGGGAAGACATATAATACAGATTTATGTGAGTGTCTGCATCAAATAAAAATAAAACAATATACCAAAGAAGCAAGCTAAGTAGTTAATAGGTATATATATATTGGCTACAAGACAAAAACAAAATGAGAATGTGTGCATGGGGAAGAAGTTGGTTTTCGTTTCTGTATTTCTTTTGGCTGAACTAATTTTTCTGGTTTAATAAGTGCTCAATATATTAATGTGTGTGTGTGTCGTGTGAAAGTCATTAGGTAGGTAAATAGTGCAGTGTTTTTTTTTTTGGTTTTCCACGGTCAAAGTTTTCTTGGTTAATATGAGTATTTTGTTAACATAGGAATATTGGTAGAAAGTGTTTATTGTAAACGTAGGTATATATATCTATGATCGGTTGCAAGAAAAGTTGTGGAAGCACAGACATATATATATATATATATGTGTGTGTGTGTGTGTGTGTAGGATTGTGTATGGCTACTATGTGACTTGTTTTGTTTTGGTTCTGTATGAACAAATAAAACAAACATGTGTATGTGTACCATGGAAGAGGAAGAAGAAATAAAAATAAAAATAATATATATATCACATTAAAGCATATTTTTATTGGTACTCATTATTTCAAATCTTCCATTTATATATAATTAAAGTTCATTTTACTTGGAGTTATTATTTATTAAATTCAAATTGAAATATATAAAGTTTATTTTGTGTGATGCTATATTTATTAAATTCAAGGTTTCTATTTCTATAATCAGATATGATGAAGTTTTATATTTTAGAAAACATGAGAAACATTAAATTAATAGATTTAATTATGTTCTTAATGATGGCAAGTCTTTATAGTCTCAGATTGATTATTTAAAAATACTAAGTTAAAGGAGAAAGATAATACTTGGAAGTTTAAATAATGGTGGAGAAATAGTTAAATAGAAAAAATGGGGAATTATTATTATTGGGAATAATAATAATAACAATGGTAATGATAATAATAATTATTATTATCATTAGAAAAGGGAATGATTCATTAAGAATCAATAAGGTTTATTATTAATTAATAAAAAGTAAAGGAAATAAATGAAGAGTTTGTAATTATTATAAGGAGTGATAATCATAATAAATAAATAAGGAATTATTATTGTTATTGGAGATGATGATAATAATAATAGTAATAACAATTATTATTGTTAAGGGGAATTATTAACTAACTGAAAGAGTTAGTAGTAATTAATAATAAATTGAAAAGAGAATAAGTGGAATAAAATTTACCGGGAGTAGAAAAGTCAATAGGGGTAAGGCCCTCTCTTAGGATATTGATCATAAGAGGAATAACGCGGTGATGATATTATAGGACGCCCGAGAAAGTCTAGAAGCAGTACCGAAAGGTGAACGTACCACTAGCGCCAAGGACTAAGGTACGGACGCGTACTGTAACTTTAACTCTTATGCTACTTGTATACTCTATTTGTGATGTGATGATTCATATAGTCATGGACAAGACTGGGTCTTGGGTCAGTGACTGTGGCTAAGACTGGGTCTTAGGTCATCATTTGAAATACATTCAGCTTGTATATGAAAACGGGTTACAGTCTTGGTAATGCCGTATTGATGTTTTCCTAGCGCTGAGGACACGCTTCGGGGCATGGCACTGGTTTATGTGCAAACTATGCGAACCTTACATGGGCTGTGTCCTATGTGAAGGTGAACATTACAATTGTTGTGTGCTTTGTAATTGTTGAGATATAAACTATTACATGTGTTGTGTGCTATGTATGGTTTTATGCTGAATTGTAATGAATATCTATCATGCATACTGTTATACTTGAGCATAAGGTTAACTATTACTTGAGATTCAATGGGCATTGAATCTCAGATTTTTACCTTAGCTTCAGGATCAGGAGGATCAGGAGCAGGAGAAAGGGGTAAGCAACACGCGTAAAAGCTCGAAAGGAGTTGGATTTCGGGACTGTATGAAGTGTGAATTGTTGAACCTTTCGGACTACTGCAACCTAACACGTCAACCGAGATCACCGCAATAAAAGTAAGTTGTATCACGCTTTTATTCCTTCGGGAATCTTAATTAACCAGCATATGTCTGCGCATATGAAATCAGTTACTCAGTCGTCCAAACGCTTAAATACGCTCTCTGTTGTGTTTTACTCTGATATGTTAACGCCCTTATACTAATAAATATTTACGAATTAGTTTAATAAGAGTCCTAGGACCATAATGGGACCTCATAATCGACTTAGGAAATAAGGGCGTTACAAAGTGAATCCGAGTGTGGGATTACTTCGAGTACAGAGTATGTAATCAAGTAAGTGAATTGATTACGATTTGTAAGGGGGGAGTGAATCCTAGTGAGGGGATTGCTTCAAGTACAGAACGTGTAATCAAGTTCAAAGTAAATAGTGGATTGAAAATCTCAAGTGAAGCTTGGGGACTGGACGTAGGTCAAAGATTGGACCGAACCAGGATAAATCACAGTTTGCATACTCTCTTCCCTTATCTTTTACATTTCTAGTATATGCTCATCTTTGAATATCTAATTGTCAATTTATAAATTGCGAAAAGTTTTTTAAAAGTTCCAAAAGCTTATCAAACACCCAATTCACCCCCTTCTTGGGTGATAGCCAAGTGCAACATCTTGTTGCAGACCATCCATGAGTAAGCATGTCATTTTGATTCTCTTGTCTGAAATTTATGATGTGAATTTTCAGCAAACATTATTGATAAATTTGTGATTTTGATGATAGTGCCATGAGGACCTTCCAAATCCAGGTCATCAAAAAGCATTCGTATGATCTCAAAGATCCTAAATGACTCACACCAAAGGTTAGTACATATTTGGACACTGGCTCACTTCCTTGTGAAGTTGGTCAGTAAGCTATATATGTTTGATCTTATATATATTTCTTGTTCATTATAGACCCGTCGGCAACCAACGAGGTCCAACTTATGTGGTCTGTATATCATGAAACACATTTATGATATTATCACGCAACCAATGACTAAACTCATTGCAAAGGTAAAATGTATTTGATGTTACATATTATGGTTGAATTCAGTTTCTGACTTAATATTACATATGAAATATGCACGCAAATTAATTCAGTTTCTGTCTTTGATATTACAGAGGTTTGGCTTTGCTAATCCCTTTTCTGATGATGAAGTGGAGCATATACGCAGTGTGTTTTGTCAACATCTTACTGACCACTTAGAATAAATACAACAATTACAGTACTAAATTCATTTGCAAATATATGCTTGTAGAGCAACAATTGTAATTATAGTACTATATTCATTTGTAAATTCATTCTGTAAATGAACATTTGTACAATTTGTATAATTCAATATAAAATAAATTTGTTTATTTTTTTTGAACACTTTTCTTAGCTTGTCAATTTTTGTTTTTTGAATGTATTGGATGGTGGATATTGCTTGAAATTTGACGTTTGAGATGTTGTAAATGCGCAGTAAGAGATTCTAAAAAGTCTTCGTGACTTTTAGGAATGCATATTTATTAAAGACACAGTCCTAAATGTCTTTGTTTTTCTTTAAAAAAAAAGCCTACATTTTAGGACCGTATGTTTGTTATATCTCTGATCTTAAAAGTCTTATAAAATATGGTAACACTTTTAGGAATGCATATTTATTAAAGAGACTGTCCTAAAGGTCTTTTAAAAAAAAAAAAAGCTTAGATTTTAGGACAATATGTTTGTTATATCTCTGGTCTTAAAAGTCTTATAAAATATGGTGACACTTTTAGGAACGCAGATTTATTAAAGAGACAGTCCTAAAGATCTTTGTTTTTTTAAAAAAAAATAAGCCTAGATTTGAGGACTGTATGTTTGTTATATCGCCGGTCTTAAAAGTCTTATAAAATATGGCGACACTTTTAGGACCGCTTATTTATTTAACATCCAGTCCTAAAAGTCTTCGTTAATTCTAAATTAAATATGGCTAGATATTTAGGACTATCTATTTGTTAAATCTCCGGTCTTAATAGTCTTCCTTTAAATAGAAATGATGACTCACTTTTAAGACAAATCTTTAGGGTTCAATAACACTTAAGTTTCTAGCGTTCTTCTCAAGCTAGGAGCCTCGTTGTCGTCATTTGTAGCTCTCCAGAAATTGAAAAACATTATCGGTGTCGCTTTTCTTTTCCTCTTGTCTTTTTGCGGAAAATAAGTAAGATAATCAAAATGACACTAAAATATCCAACTCTGGTTGTGGTAAAACCGACGACAACGATGGTCCAACCTTGAGAAGAGTTGTCACTGTATTTGTTTTTATTCATAAAAGGTAAAGGTGTTTTTTTTCTTTTTTTTTCTTTTGTATGTTATTAACTATATTCTGTGAATGTTTATCGTCAATCACATGAGCACAATGTTTTGTTTGTTTCCTTTTTATCGGAAACAAAATCGAGATAACGAAAAGTTAACCATAAAAATATCGAAGATGGAAACAAAAAAAATATTTATCATTTTTTTGTTGCCCTTTGTGGGTCAGCAACAATAGTACATAAAAAAACATAAAAATGTTTAATCCCCCTATCATTGTCAAAGGTGAAGGAGGATTCGAAGACATCGTCATCAGAAAGATTGTACTCAACGTCATTGGCGTTGAGTACCAAGTTCAACTTGTTGTTGATGGTGTGATAGACCTAAAACAGTTGGCCCAAGCATCGATCTATATGATCAACATGGGCCAGAAGGTGTTGCATCATCTAGTAGAATGAGGGGTTAGGAGGCAACGGAGGAGGGTAAGGGGGTGGAGGAGGAGGACGATGATTAGGCAGACCTGGTGGCGGTGAAGCGGCCATTATGGTGGTGTTTGTAGAAGTGATTGAGAAGAATGTGAAGAAAGTAAAGTAACAATGGCTTTAAATAGAGAAGCCATCCTAAACAATGTGAAACGCGGGAAACGTTTACAAGGAGACGCATAATTCATTAGAATACGAGGAGACGCCTAGTTGGGAAGTTTATCTGGAAGCCGAAGAGACTCTGAATCATTCATTTGAATAGAGTGTAAGGATATGACTCTGGTATCTCTCATTTGAAAAGAATGAACTTTCAATACCGAATATTGTAAGAGACCCGTTCTTAAAAGTGTTATTTTCAAGAAAAAATTCTTACTTTAAAAAATTTGAATTGAAAAATATAAGTAAATTTTAGAACGGGATATAAGATAAAAAATCGGTTTTAAAGGTAATTGAATAATATAAATAATAGACTTTTAGGACCAGGGATGTGTTATATGTCAGTCCTAAAAGTAAATAATAGACTTTTAGGATTGGGGATATGTTATTAGTCGGTCCTAAAAGTAGTTGAATGAAAAAATAAATAATAGACTTTTAAGACAAGGGATATGTTTTAAGGCGGCCTTAATAAACTTTTGCATATTAACTCTTACCCTTATTAACTCCTCATACTTCCTCTTTGTACTTCTTAACTCCTCATTACCTCATAACTCCACACTAACGTAGCTCTTTGCCCTTCTTGCTCCAACTGCTCAAACAATGGTTAGATATAAGATAACCCCTCACAGGGGTACTCCTCATGCTTATGCCTACCTTAGATCTCTTGTGGGTTCTCCTTGATTGTGTCATATTCTGACGGAGGAGTCTTGGGTTGTTGGACCCATTGTTATTTTAGATGATGAAGAGCTTGATAGCCCCATTTAGCCTTCAAACCACGAAGAGGTTCCCGCTCCCCCTCTCCAGCCTTGTAATAATATTTGCCAACCTCTTGGTCCCAGCGCTCCCCCTCTTTCCTCTAATGATGAAGTGATACTGATGCATATAAGACAGGAAATTGCTGATCTCTAGCGTGAAATTTCTACTTCTGAAGCCGATATCTCCAAGACATTAGCTGAGAATAAGCATTAGGATTTTTAGTCACATTATATATTATTTTTGTTAATTTTTAGTTTGTTGTTCTTATTTTTCTTTTGTACTTGCATATTGTCCTAGTAATGTAAAAATTAATAAGAACTAAGCTTATATTTTATTTTTTCCATATTATCCATTAAAGGAAAAAGCTTATTCTCCAATCTACAGTGTTCCTTTATTTTCATTAAGTTGCTGCTGCAATCTTTCGTTTTAATTTTAAAAAGTATTTGACTTTTAGGACCAGAGTTTTATAAAACATGTGGTCCAAAATTAAATGAATTTTATGACCGCAGTATTCTAAACCTCCGATCTTAAAAATTTTAATATAATTTAAATTAAATGAATTTTAGGACCGCAGTCTTGTAAACCTCTGGTCTTAAAAAGTTCAATATAATTTAAATATCTCTTTAGTACCGGATTCCTTTTAATTGACCAGTCTTAATAATATCCAAAATAATAAATGTCTTTGTCGCGCCACTCAAGCGAAAAAATTAAATTTCCCTCTTTGAACTTCTCTCGTCGAGCCGAAAGTGATTACTCAGGTTTTGTCTCCAGTATTTGTGGGTTGCTTCGTCGCTACTTCACATAGCTCTCTCGACAACCACTTTCTGGTTCCTTAGCTCAACGTCTAATAAGTTGTAAGAGTTATTTCGACTATATAACTGTATGATTTTCCTACTTATCGTTCTGGGTTCTTCATGGGTTAAACAAAATCGATGAAATGTTCTTGTGGGACCTAACCAATTGACCAACAAGTGTTTTTAGGTTACTCTTATTGTCTGCAACATTAACGTTCGTGGCAGGAGAAGAAAGAATCAACAAATGCATTTGAACTTATATGCTACATGTGAGTCCACATGACCTACATGTGATGCATTTAATTTCCTTGTCATGTATTTATTTTGCTTCTTGATTCACTGTGATACATTTATGACCATAAGACAAAGCCGACATTTAGCTTATATATGCATTTGTAGTTAGCTTATTTTAGATGCAAGTTTGTGTTTTTTTTTTGGATTATGTATGTTAAATCTTTCCGTCTACAGGAATTCTACTATGAATCGCAGTTGGATAAATGATTTATAAACGGGTGTTGAATATCATAATAGGGTTTGGGAATTTATAGAATTTGCTAAACAAAATGCTCATGATAATAGTGAGAAGTTTTATTGCCCTTGTGTACAATGTTTTAATGAGAGGCAACTAAGTCGTGAAGTTATACACACACATTTAATTTGTCAAGGATATTGTAAGACTTATACAGTATGGGTATGGCATGGTGAAAAAAGGCCAAGTGGGTCTAAACATGGGGAAGTGACCTCTAATGATAATGACACAGATATGGATGATCGCATAGAGGACATTATTCGTGATGTAGAAGGAGAGGCTTTTCATCAATCACATACAGTATGGGTATGGCATGGTGAAAAAAGGCCAAGTGGGTCTAAACATGGGGAAGTGGCCTCTAATGATAATGACACAGATATGGATGATCGCATAGAGGACATTATTCGTGATGTAGAAGGAAAGGCTTTTCATCAATCACATACATATGGTAATATGTGCAGTGATGTAGAGACCCCACTATACCCTGGGTGTAAAAAATACCAATTGTTGAATGTTGTATTGAAATTGGTCAGCTTGAAGTCACGTCATAGGTGCAGTGACAAGAGTTTTTTTGAAATGCTTGAGGCTTTTAAGGGTATGCTTCCGAATGATAATGTGTTGTCTCACCAATAGTGTGATACTAAGAAAATACTTTGTCCACTGGGGATGGAGTACAAAAAGATTTATGCATGCTTGAATGATTGTGTATTGTATATAAATGAGTTAGAAGAGAAGTAGAATTGTTTGATATGTGAAACCCCAAGGTACAAGTCAAATAAGGGGCCTGCAAAAGTGTTGTGGTATCTTCCAGTCATACCAAGGTTCAAGCGGTTGTTTGCTAATGAAAATGATGCAAAAAATTAGAGGTGGCATGCAGATGAGAGGATTTCTGATGGAAAGCTTCGACATTCGGGCGATTCTTCTCAATGGAAGAAAATCGATCAATTATTTTTTTACCTTCGACGAAGAACCAAGAAACCTTAGGCTTGCCCTTAGCACAAATGACATGAATCCATATTGAAGCCTTAACAGCATACATAGTTCCTGGCCTGTACTCTTGATTATTTACAACTTATCTCCTATGTTATGTATGAAACGAAAGTACATCATGCTGTCTATATTGATTTCGGGACCAAAACAACCTGGAAACGACATTGATGTTTACCTTCAGCCCTTGATCGAAGACTTGAAGGAGTTGTGGGAATAAGGTGTGGATGTTTTTTACTCTTTCAAGAAGGAGGTCTTTAAAATGAAGTCATGATATTTTGTTCTATAAACGACTTCCCAACATATAGGAACTTTTTAGGGTATAGAATAAAAGACCATAAAGCATGTCCGATTTGTGAAAAAGGCACACGCTACCATCAACTTCAACATGGAAGAAAGACGGTTTATCTTGGACATAGAAGATTTCTTAGATGAGGCCACCCATATCGTCGATTAAAGAAAGCCTTTTTTGGTGGCCAAGAGTATAAAAATGCTCTGGTGGCATTGACTGGGGAGCAAGTCTATGAAAAGATGAAAAATATAAGTGTCCTCTTCGCTAAGACTGTAAAGGGTAGAAAAGAAACAAATATATGGAAAAAAAGATCGATATTCTTTGATCTTCCATATTAGCACAACCTTGATGTGAGACACTGTATTGATGTCATGCATGTGGAGAAGAACGTATGTGATAGTATTGTTGGCACGCTTCTCAACATACAAGGTAGTAGAAAGGATAGTGTGAAGGCAAGATTGGATTTGTAAGAAATGGGAATATGTGAGGACTTACATCCATGGCCATATGGTAACAGAACTTATTGTCCCTTGGCTTCTCATACTTTATCTAAGGATGAAAAACATAGTTTTTGTGAGTGTTTACATGGCACAAAATTTCTGTCGGGGTATTCTTCAAATTTTAATAGGCTTGTATCGATGAAGGACTTGAAATTGGTAGGCCAGAAGTCTCATAATTGTCATGGCTTGATACAATAGCTGCTCCCAGTAGCTATTCGAAGCATAGCCGAGTGTGATCTTTGACACATTTTGACTAGGCTTTTTTTCTTCTTCAATGCTGTTTGCAGTAAAGTTTTCGAGATTGAACAATTGGAGGAATTGGAGAATGAAGGATATCTTATCATGTGCCACCTTGAGAAGTTTTTTGTTCCTACATTTTTTGACATCATGGTTCATCTAATTATTCATCTAGTGAGGGAGATAAAGTTGTACGGCCCTGTCCATTTACAGTGGATGTACCCAATTGAAAGATCTATGAAATTCCTAAAAGGGTATATGAAGCATACTAGCCAGAAGCATCAATTGTTCAAAAGTATGTATCTGAAGAGGCCATGAAATTTTGTCAAAATTATTTGGCCAAAGTAAGACATATCGGGCTTCCAAAATGTCACCATGCTGTAGGGGGTAAATGAGGGGCTTTAGTAAAGAGTGTGGATGCTGATAAATTGTTACAAGTCCACTTATACATCTTGATTAGTGTTGATGAAGTTCAAGCTAGCATAGCTGCACATAAAGATGCTGTGAGGAAAGAAGATTCCTGAATCACTGAATAAAGGTTGATTAGGGAGCATAACATAACATTTACAAACTGGTTCAAACAAAAGGTCGAGGGAGAGGAATCTGTTTCTAAGACAATCAAATGGTTAGCACGTGGTCCTGAGGTTGATGTCATAAGTTGGAATTCGTATGTGATCAATGGTTTTACATTTTACATGAAGTCCTTAAATTATAAGAGCATCGTCCAAAATAGTGATGTAATGTTAGAGGCTGAATCTATACACTTCTCCAGTTCAAAAGACAAGTGGCCTAAATTGGCAGTCTGCCATATTACGGGGTTATTGAAGAGATTTAGGAGGTGGACTATGTTGTGATTAGATTTTTCATTTTCAAATGCAAGTGGGTTAATGTCAATAATGGTGTTCAGATTGATCGGCTAGGATTTACATTAATCAATGTCAATAGTAGAAGTTTTGGAGATGAACCTTTTATTATGGTAGATCAGGCGAAACAAGTTTTTTATATCATCGATCAAGCAAATAAAATGCACTCTGTAGCTCTCCATGTAAAAAGGGTCATCGATATTGATGAGGAAAGTCATGCAAATTATGGTCTTCCTGAAAGTACTCCTTTTTCAAGGGGTCTACCAGACATGAACCAAGAAGATGAAGCAGATAATGAACCCAACATAAGAAATGATCATCAAGAAGGGATATGAGAGGATATCCCTTTATAAAAGAGTCAATTTGTAATGTAATATTCATCTATACAAATCTTTGAAAACTTTAAGGTTTTAACACTATTATATTCCTTCCATGTTTTTAAACAATGTCACTGACTCTATGAAGTTTGTTCTTGTTTTATTTTTGTGGAAAGATCTGATCCAAAGGGCATGTTATAAAAGAGGATGTTACGTTATTAGATGAGAATCAGATGAAGACATGGTGAATATTAGGCATGTATGTTGATTTAAGTGTTGTATATCGTATTGTAACTTATTGTATTTGTAACTCATGGTCAATAATATTTGTATGCTGCTTATTCCCAGTTCAATTTATTCATAATTGTTCATAACTTGTAGCTTAAAGTATAGACTTTTATGTGCTAGATTGGGTGGTCGATTTGTGTGTATATAATCAGGAAGAACAGAACAGGGAAAAAATTCAGGAAAATTTAGACTGTAAATGAAAACGTCAGTCTTAAAAGTTCAACTTTTAAGATCAGATGTATTCAGATGTACTTATATGCATAGTCTTAAAGGTCAGATGAACATATTTGATATTAGCGCGGTATTAAAAGTTGGTTTTTCAAGACCGATGGTTTAATACGTCCGGTCTAAATAGTTAATTTTTAAGACTGGATGTATTTATCATTCAGTCTTGGAAGTAATTCTTTTAAAACCGTGTATAATTAATCATCTGGTCTAACAAGCCATTATTTTTAAGAGCGCATGTCATTTTGTCCGGTCTTAAAATTCCAAGCTTTTAAGAGCGGCCTATTTTTGTTCGATCTTAAAAATTGAGTTTTAGGACAGCTCAAAAAATAGTTCAATTCTATTTAGTACCACTTTTAAAACCTGATGTTTAAATGTCCAGTCTTAAAAGAGTATATTTAAGATCGGTTCAAATCCGGTCTTAAAAGTATACCTTTAATATCGCCTGGAACAAGACCGGTCGCGAGTCCATTCTTATGATGTCTCTTTTGTCCGGTCTTACAAGCATCTTTTGTACCCATGTCAGTCTTCAAAAGTAAAGAAGTAATCATGAGAATGAAAAACAAATTAACTATCCCTTTTTGAAGACTAATTTTGGTCAATAATGAAGAAGAGAGAGGGAAGGAGTGAAGTCAAATCAACCTAAGCCATTATGGTTAAATTAAGCACACAACTTTATTCAAGAAGCCATAAAGTGTTAACACATGGACTTTTCTTGCCTCCTCAAATAAATTGTGACCAAATAAATTGCAAGAAGGCAAGAATGAATATTAAAACATTTCACACTCCCTCACTCACTTAAGAATTCAGCCAACACCCATAAAAATAGAGAAAAGAAGTGGAAAAAAGAAAAAAGGAAAGAGAAAGGAGCACAAGGGAGAGCAAATAAACAAGGTGAGTGCTCTTGCTCAATTTTTAGCTTCTAAATCACCTTTCTAGTTCTTGAGGCCTTCCTAAAATTTGTTCCTCTCACTAAGAGCTTCATTGCTATAGTTTTAGTTTCTTCATAAGAGGTGTTTTGTGAGGTCCACAAAATGCCAAATTTGGAGAAATCAAGAACAAGCTTTAGAAAGTGAAAGAGGTGAGCTTATGCTTCATTTTCATGTATGTATTGTGTTGATCGGTGGACTTTTGTGGAATCCTCTTGTTGCCCTAATTTTCGGTCAAATGGTGTTTTTAGGGTTTCATGATGCTTTGTTCATATACATGTGGTTATATGATGTTTTGAAAGCATATGAACCTAGTTTAGTGAGTAAATTGTGAATTGTTGTTTTGAAACCCTAATATTTTGCTCAAAACAAGGCATGAATAAGGGGTATGAATTTATGTTTTTAAGGTCTACAGTGGATTCTTTGGACAAAGTTGTGTAGGAATAGGTTGTTGGTATAATTTTAGATGTAACATCCCATTTTTCATAAACGTTTCTGGAGCTAAGAGTTGAAAATATTTTACATAAAGAAAGAGTAACTGAATAACATTGTATGTAGTGTATCTAACTGAATGTTAACTAATACAGTCATCCAAGTCTAATACTTCTAACATAAGTATCAAAAAGATGATGCCTTCGCAGGGTCCTCATACCGGCTTCTTACCCTTGTCCTCGATCACTTCCCGGGATCCTAAGGCTATGGCAGAGGCTGAGGTTCAATTCCCATTGAACCTCAGGTAACGGTTAACCTCATGCTTATGTAAACAGTATATAACAGTTATCACAGATATACAACATAATCACAGTTTCAAACAAATATCCACATGTAAGGCAATAACATAACACAGCCACTGCAATATGTATGTTACCCCAGTCTGCACATAACCAGTGCCACGACGGCCCATCGTGTCCTCAGCGCTAGGAAAACTCAACGGTGTTATCAAGACTATAACCCGTATACAATTCAACATTCATGAGCAAATTTTCAAAACAGAGTATCATCATGTGAAACAACTACCATATATAACCATACCATAAGCATAAGAGTTAAGGTTACAATACGCGTCCGTACCTGAGTTTAACGGGTCGTTGGGCACGTTTTGTTGACGGTACGCGAGCACAGTCTATCCTAAAAGGGTAATATTGTCTCAATTAATTCTCAAACAACATTTCAAGAGACATCTTGGCCACACTTGACATTTTTACCCTTGAAGGATTTATTTCTAATTATTTCCACTTAATTTTCGGAAAAAACGTTAATTCAGCATTTCTGGGCAGAATTTCGCCTAACTTCGAAAAATCATAACTAATTCCACAAAAATCGAAATGAGGATTCGTAAAATTTCCCGAAATCTTTGAGATGTCTACTTTCAAAGAAAAATACTATAACTTACCCAGAACTCCTGGATAATTCCCAGTTTACAGAATTCAAACCATTGCCCAGATTTTCGCCCAGAAAATGTAACTTAACTTCTAAGATTTTTATCTTTTTGCACAGAGCTTCAAATGACACACTCTTTATAGATTTAGAAAGCCCTATATGTCTAATTTCATCATGAATTTTTTCAGAATTTTAGAACATCATCTTCATCATAAGATACTAGCATTTTTACTACTGACTCCAGAAGTTCTTATTTGCTGAAATTTCGCCAGAGCTTCGCTATTTTGATCATAATCTTCCAAAAATTTTGCTATAACTTCTTCTTTATCAAATTTTCGAAATAAAGCTATTGGAAACCATAAAAACATGAAAATAAAACTGGAATTGGAAGTTTGATGATCAAAATAACATTCCTAGCATTTCTACTTCATAAACTAAGAACTTAAACTAGGAAGCTAAGAACTTCCTTACCTCTTGAAGACTTCTTGCTTCCCTTTCTCCAGCAGCTACTCACTCTCTCTTCCTCCCTATATTTCGGCCAAGGCAAGGGAAATTGGTGTGGAGGAATGTGTTTAGCCAAGGCTCTCTATTTATAGGCAAGGAGGGGTTAAACATCTTGCAACTCTTGCTTGATCTTGGCTCTTGGATCATTACTTGGAGAGAAAGACATGATCTTGGCCTTCCTCTCCCTCTTGGCCGAAATTTCCCCCTCCCCCTTCTAGAAATTTGTTTGCTTGGTCCTTAAGAAAAGCCTCTTCTTCATTAAGTTAATCCTAATTAATCCCAAATCCTGATTTAGTTAGGTGTAAGTTGGTATTTAAATTTAAAATCCAATCTCACATTTGAAATCCTAATTTTATGATTAGATTTATGGTGATTTTTAATTCCCAAAATGTTTAAGTATGAATCTTAAATGTAACCGAAAATATCTTTGGGAATAGCCAAGTTGAAGCTCATAATTCCCTGATTCTAAATATGTATTTATCTTGGATATTTAACTTCAAAATCTCAAGTTATGATTTAATTTCTATAGGTTTTCTCCTAATCTTTCTCTAATTAAGCAATTACTTGCTTCCTAAGAAAGTTAACTTGCTCACCAAGTTATCTTCTCCTACTCCTTTAATTGGTTTATACTTTTTCTTCCATTTTCCTTAAAAATTTCGTCCCCCCTCCCTTTATTTTTAATTATGAAGTTTTGTCTTAATTGTTCTCTCATGCTCAAGAAGACAATTCCCTTATTGGTCCATTTAAACTTTAAGATTTAGGGTTAATATCATTGTATAATCTATTTATTCTTACTTAGAAAGATTTTGTCTTTATGAAGTTAAATTAGGAATAAATGAGTTGAGTCCTAATTTAATCCCTAAAATATTGGTTTTTGTATCAACAAGCTAAAATTAATTTTCATACTCCTAAATTCTAAGAAAAATTTCCTATAAACAAAAATACAAAAAAAAAATACAAAAGATTTGAGACCCCATATTCACCTATTTAAAATAGGTATTATGATAATTATTTTTCTTTTTATTATAATAATAATATATTTTTTTCCAGGTATTACATTAGAAATAATGGATTTTGAAATCCAAAAATTAGAATAATGCTACCAATTAGGGTTTCTGCATGGAAGTCTGAATGTGTTGTATTTGTGGTTAAAAAAATGTTGTCCAATGACCATAAAACTTTTTATTATCAAAACAGACTTGTCAAGCTTTGATTTGATATATCATTTGTGTGACGCCCGACCTTTGGAGCCGTTGTTCATCAAATTTAATGTAGAAAGGCATCAAAGAGATTTGGACGACTTTAAATTATGAAGTAAAAGTTTTTGAAATTACTTTAGTATAAAAATACAGACTAATTTTTCGCAATTCGAATTCATCCAGTAGTTGGATGTTATTACATTAATCCCAAAGATAGGTGGATGATAAACATTAAATATAAACTAATTAATCCTAATTGTCCAAGGTGTTCCATCTGCTGTAACCCTTACAGCTGCTTTTTGCCCTTTGATCTCGAACCAGTGCCTGTATCTTTCATGTAGGCTGGAGTCCAAATGAATGGACCTCAGGGTAACGGTTAATCTCATGCACATGTATGAAAATAAAGATGACATAATAGCACATGTTAAAGCATGGAAGAAATTACATATAACCATAACTGTAGTTAACGGCCAAGGACCGCAGCCCTTGTCTAGGACACATAGCCCCATGAGACCACAGCCTCAAATCCATGGCCAGGAAAAAATAAACAAGTAATTTAACTAGCATACATGATCAACTAATTATTGCATAAACATTTACATACATGATTATAAGATTAGGGTTACCCACCTCAACCTTGATTCCTTATCTCTGTACTGAAGTTGTTGGGATCTGAAAAATTGTCAATGTTTGCCTAAAAATGTTTATCATCGCTGTTAGTCACTTATTCGAATCGCAAATAAACTAATTACACAAATTAGTTTAGAGGATTAATTATAATTATTAATCCGTTAAAAATTCCCTTAACAATAATAATTTTATTGTTGTTGTTGTTGTTGTTGTTGTTATTGTTATTACTATTATCCCCAATAATAATAATAATAATAATTTATTATTTATTATTTTCACCCCTTCCCAATAATAATAACATTATTTGTTATTATTATAATTATCCTAAATTTCCTAATAATAACACTAATTTCCATTTATTTATTCTATTAGTATTATTATTTTCTCAATTATCATTAATATAAATCCTTCTTTTATTCTCAAATGCAATAACTTATATATATATATATATATATATATATATATATATATATATATTATAATATTTACACAAACAGTAAACCATATGATGATGGTGTAGGCTCTTCTTCTTTTCCCTAAAGCAGTAGCATCCATTGATACTTAAACGCACTCAGATACTTAACAGCAACCTTTCTTTTTCTTATCACTAGCAGTCAAAACATTCATATATAATCATTTAACACATCACCTTTACAGCAAGCACGTACATGTAACACACATATATTACCACGTCCAGCGTTTTTCTCTCTTTCTTGAGTCACACACAGCCACATATATCTATATTGTTTCACTCATCAAAGGTAACCGAAGACTTTAGAAGACTTTAGCGTGTTTTCTTTCTTTCTCTTGGTCATAGAACTATTTTATTTAGATTCATACTGAGACACATCCAGAAACTAACAGCCCTCTTCCTAACCCTTATTTAAACTTCAGTTTTGACTTCCTAATGCTTGGTTTCTTTTATATACACATACCGTGATTTACATCTGCAAGAAACAACATATGATATAAAACAAAACTGACAGCCAGTTCATGTACAGAGAACCACCGTCCAGCATTTTTTTTTTCTTTTATTAACTCATACACACACGTATAAAAAGCATGAGTTCATCGTTTTTCTTTATTCAGTTTTAGCTTTTCTTTTCTTTCGACCCAAGCAGTATGTATATATACTCACACACCTGTTTCTATCTCATTTCAGTTCTGGTTTAAAAATCTTATTTGTTTTATACAGAGACGCAAAATAGGAACTAACAGCCCCTCCCTGTTTCTTGGTTTCGGTTTCAGCAAGGATTATCTTAAATCCTTTTAACTTCATGCCACTTGAGACCGTGACTGAAAATGAAAGGAAAAGGAAGAGTGATAACTACCTTCGAAGCTTCTGTCCAGTAGATGAAGAATCCACCAATTCTCTTCCTCTGATCCAGCCACGAAAAACAGAGCCCCTCCCTCTCACTCTCTCAGTCAACTCTCTTCTCTTTCTCAGTCTCACTTTCTCCTCTGTTTTTCAACGTTAAAACAGAGCTAACAACTGAACTTCAGCTTGCCTCTCAACTCTCGGCTTTCTCTGCCTCTCTCACTGAAACTCTCAGCCTCTTACTCTCACTCTCTTCTCTCTTTCCCTATGTTTTTTTTTCATGTCGGCTAAAGCTTGAATGAGAAGAGAGCGGAACTGAGGCAAGGGATCATTTAAATAAAGGTTCAGGGTTCTGCAAGATCCAGGTGCATTGTTCATCGGTTAAAAGCACAAGGCTCGAGAGGAATGGCTTGCTGATTCTGTCAATCCTCTGCTGTCTCTGGTTTTAGTGCAGACCGAAAATGAATAGATGAAGGATCTATATATAGAGCTTAATCGTGAGGCAGGGACCAGAGGGTAATTAACACAGGGCTCGAGAACGCAGCTGAAAAGTCTGACGAAGCATGGCTTGCTGGTTCTTGCGTGTCTGCTTCTTCAGTTTTTGTTATGATTTCCTGCAGCATTTACGTGCGTGATCTGCTTCTTCACTTTGACTGATCAAGAGTTATCAGATGATGGATAGTAAAGGTTTATGGGCTGAAGCAATGGGTTGGGCTGTGATTCAAGAATGAACTGCTTCTGCATTTCTCCATTAACGTTGGACTGGTCTTTGCGTGGTGTGCTGGAGGCAAAATGAGAAGTGTACATTTGGATAATTCTACTGCATATTTGGGCCTGCTGGTTTCCTTCATCTTCACGTGTTGGGCCACATGTATTGGGCCTTTTACATGATGGCCCATACGATCCATTTGTTCCTTCTTCTCTCTCTCTCTTTTTTAAACAATAATTTATTTACACGTAGCTTTAATTAAATTCTTAATTTCCTAGGCCTTGAAATACGAATTCTATAATCTTAGACCTCAAATTATCATTTACAAGCATTCCTTGAATTTATTCTTTTCCTGAAATAAATTAAGGAATAAATGGCCTTAGTGTCCAATAATTATTCTCAACTAAATTGCCTTTAATTTATGGAAAATATGCCCTAAATTCCAATTCTACATTTTAAAATTCTTTAAGGCCAAATTTTCCATAATTAATTCTAAATTCCCAAAGTCCAAAATTTGGGATGTTACAATTTGTGCCATTTAGACAATTACATTAAGAATTATGAATTTTTGAAGTTAGGCATTGAATCTGTAATGAATTATGCGGTAGTGAAGCTTTAGTCATAATTTTGGAATTATGTAGCTAGAATTGGCACTAGGTAATATTTCATCTTTAAAATATACTCAAATATCTTTGAATGGGAATTTGAACAATCCCAATTGGAATTCTATAAAATTAATTATGATTTTCAAAGTTCGATCAAAATGTTGGCAGCTTTTATCTACCATGTGAATTTGAGAAGGAAGGGGTCAAATGTAATAAGTGTAAACTTCTAGGTTTAAAGTAAGCCTATGAGGCTAAAAGAACCCCATTAGGCATTCATTTTTCATGGCTTTAATAATATGAGGATGTGTTTAAGGCCATGACAAGTCAAGAAAAAAGAAGATTGAATATGCTTCAAACAACCCTTATAGTTGGAAGAAGAGGAAATCAAGGAATGACATTAGTCTACAGGGTAGTGAACTTACTTAACTTGCATGTTTGATGTGTATGTAGTGCATTGATGTGTAGTATTGCTTTGGTGGATTATGTGAAGTATGTTTGAATGAATGAAGCTTTGTTTCTGTTTATATTGTAGCCATATGTATGTTGCATAAAACATTAAGCATGCAACAATGGATCCACTGAGAACAAAAATTAACTCTCACATTTGGTAAGAATAATGGCTAATAGTCATGAATGAGTAATTAACCCCTAATTAATTGAATATCAATGCTTCCAATACATAAGTAAAGGGGTATGTAGGACATGTCTTACATTGTTAGTATCATAGTAGAGTTTCCGACACTAAGCTAATGTTCTTTAAGAGGTGTACTGAGACCTTATTAGTCATCTCGTAACTAGAATGGAATATGGGTGATAGACCAACCCAGAAAAATAGAATTTTTCCTCGACCACTAGTTGGTTGGCTAATTTTAAGGAAAGGGTAGAGCAGTATTTAGATAATGAAACGAAGCATTAGCGATGTATACCCAGTTGAAAAGGGTACGAGATCCAGAGAACTTCATGCTAAGCTAGCCTGTGACTTGGATTCTAATGGAACTTTGTGGTTAAGCTTGCTCAAGTGAGAGTAATCTCGTAATAGGTGACCTCTTAGGAAAAGTATCATAGAAATTTGAAACCTCTTGGTTTAAGGCCCTAGTGTCATAAGGTATGAATATGGTGATCCTTAGGGATGCCATGGGAATGTTAGAATGAATATAGTAAACGTTGAGGATAGGCTTGAATCTTATCTAAGCTAAAATAGTGTTTAGGTCAGAATGTGACCAAGGTTGTGCTATGGTTCTAATGCATGAAAGTATGAACCTTATGATTAATGTTTCGTTGTCAACAATGCTTTTATAATATTTGAGGATATGGCTTGAATGTTATGAGAATAGAATACAAGCTATGAATCATGATAATCTTAGCATGCTTGTTGGGCATGGCTGAGGTTTCAAAATTAGGTTGATAAACCTAAAAGTTAGATAGGTCTCTAATGGGTTGCTACCAACTGAACCATGACCTAAAAATCAAACTTATTAATTGAATTGATTCTTTAGGCAATTGAATTGATTCTTTAAGCAAGAGTTAAATTGAATTAACAACCAAATTGATCCCTAAGGCTATTAACTTTTGGCCAATAAGGGAAGAACAAATGCTAGGGCGAAATGGAAATTATAATGGAGAATTATAAGTGTGAACAAGCCCTGGATTATATCAAGAAGTCATCATCCATATTTTCTTATCTCTTCTTGAGCCACATGTATAACTTGGCTATTATTTGGACATTAACCATTGGCCAATAAAGTGTAATATGGACACCAAATTATTATGCCATTTTTGGCAAAGTAACAAGGAAGAGAAGGAGGAATCAAATTGGTGAACAATTAATCAATGAGATTCCCCAATCAAGTGGCTAGGTGGCAAGATGAGAAGGAATGAATATTGAATGATTAAAAGAATATGTGATATAAGTCAATGAAGTAGTCTCTAAGTAATTCCTAGAAGCCATAGATTTTTGCCAAGTGTGTATCAAGGAAGCATGAGACTTTGGCATAAGTTGAAGATAATTTAAGAAGCCCTACACACATGTGTTTGGCTTACTTGGAGAAGGAAGGATAGGATCAAATAATTATGATCATGAATTATGCCAAGTGTAAGGCAAGGGAGATGACAAGTCTTTCAAGCAAACAATAAGCCTTAAAATGGGTGAGGTGTTCAACCAAGGAAGGAGGAGAAGGGAATTAATGAAGTATGACAATTAAGCATATGGTACAAAACAAGAAGTTAATATAATTAAACTCCTCTTGCCATTTGTCTTGTTAGGGAAATAAATTGAGGAATTAGAGGATACTTACGCATGAAAATGATATATTTAAAGGAAGACACATAAGCTCCATTACAGCCATACATTCCACCAACCAAGGGATAAGGGGAGAAAGTGTGAACATTTGATGAATGGACAAGAGGTTTGGTCAAGAAAAATCAAGCACAAATATTCCCAATTTCCTTGCTATATTTTGGCCCATAGAAAAGACGCAAGGAGAGAGAAAGAATTCAATGATTTTGTTTCATATTGAAGACCATTTTATAAGCCAACATGCACACACTTTTTGGTCAAGGATGAAGACAAAAGGAGAGCATGAGACATAACCTAATTAGGCATATGGAAAAAAAAAAAAGGAGGGAGCATAAGTCGACCAACATTTTGGTGGGTCCAAAATTTAGTTTTTAATTAATTTATAAGTCACTCAAACCCTCCTTTTGCATGCTAAAGTCGGTCAAGCTCAAGAAGGTACCAAGAGAAAGTGGGCTAGCCGAAAACTTGGAGAAAGAAAAGGGAAGGAAAAAGCCAAAGATCAAGGTGAGTTGTTTGGAACATCTTACAATTTTCCTTTCGATCCCTTGTATAAGTGCATAGCTCTAATAAATAACTTGTGTATGGTGTTTTGCTAGAGGAGGCCGAAATATTGAAGAGCCAAGAAGAAAGAGAAAGCTCCAACAACACAAGCCAAAGTCAACATAAGAAGATGTTCTTGAGTTTGTTGGTAATTTCTCCTTATACTCTGGTGATTTCAAAACCTCAAACCCTAATGGGAGATTCTGTCCAAATGTCTAAAAATAGTTTAAAAGATATTGAAGGGCCAAATGATGAGTTACGAAGTAATTTGAAATATAAAATCATAAGATTGGACAAAAACTCTAAAACTGCTTTGGTAGTTCTTGCGTAGTAGTAAACTTGTGGACAATTTTTGAATAAGTAAATGATGTCCAATGGCTATGAAACGTTCCAAATTTAAAGCAGACACATAGATCTTTAATTTGATAGATCATTTGTCATTTTGTGAGTTGTATACAAAGAAATATGAATTTTTGAAATTGACACATGATTCTAAGACTTTGATCTGGACATAGACACATTTAAATTATTCTGGAACAATACAAATTTTTCTAGTTGATAGTGATATATTTAATTGAAAAAAGACATATCAATGGTTACATAGCCTTTAGAATCACCTTAATTGGACATTCATACAATTAGTTATGAATTTTCAAAGTTGTTAAAAATTGTGGACAATTTTGAGAAAAATTTGAAAATGAAAGTCCTAAAAGTCAAGGTTAATTAATTTGACTCCTTGCAACTAATAAAGGACTTTTAGCCACAAGTTGGGCCAAATGATAATTAATTCAAGTATTGTTTGAATTATGGAGAATTTGGATAAATAATTAATATTATTTATAATTATCAGAAGTGTCATCGCCGGAAGCATTTAAAGGAATTTAGGAGTTGATTGTTAGTGTAAAAATCCACTAGGTAGTAACTTTAATCTCATATGCTTTGTATATCTTTGTACGCATATTTGTATCATGATTTGTGATTTGTGTCTTGGACATGCGTATATTGCATTCAGTTGTTTTTAGGTTGAGGCCCAGTTATTGTTGCTTTTCCCAGCTGTGGATTTAGGAGTTGTAGGGTCTTGCATTTCACAATCTACATTGTTTTTGATGATGTGTTGCATTATGTGATTGCGCGTGTGCTAAATGCTAGTTTTTTTCTTCTTCTTTTTCACAGTTGTGGTAGAATATCATACATTAAATATACTTTGAATATAAGATTAATCTGTTACTTTGGGATCCTTGAGGATTCCAGGCCTTGTTACTACTTGTGAATTGTATAGTGTTTTGGACAAGGCTCCTAGGACAAAGCGGTGAATGTCAGCAAATGGAGGTGCCAGACTAGTTTCAGATTATTCAAGAAATATTTGTAGAAAAATTTATGTAATTATTTTAGAATTTATCACTAAAATTTGTAATATATTATGCCCTAATCGTTTTACCACTGCATTGTGTTATAATGCTTTAATGTGTGATGTATTATTGGAAGGGTGTTACACTTTACTAGGCTAAGGCTTTTTGTTAGGACTTTCAATGACTGTTATTTGAAATAAGGCTTTTTGTTAGGACTTTCAATGACTGTTATTTGAAATAACAGTCGTTGTGACCCCCCTCCTCTTACTTTAACTTTAACGATTGTTTTTAAAAAAAAACATTCGAAAAACTTATAAATATTCTTTTTTGAAAAAAAAAATTATTTTTCGGCTTAACTTTTAACAACTTTTCATCTTGAAACAATTGTTGAAATAAGCTAAAATTTTAAAAAATGTCATTGCCTCCTTTTTAACTTCTATTTTTAAAAAACTGATGTTAATTAGTGTCGTTAAATTTACTTTATATGGTAGTGTGAATTAGTGATTAACCCCTACATAATTAAATAGTAACACTTCGATACGTAAGTAAAGGGGTATGTAGGATGGGTCTTACATATTCAGCTATTTTATTGAATCTCAAATGAAGCTAGGGATGTGGAGTGTGGACCCCGAATTCTTGTTTTTCTTTTTGGTAGAGTGTTAAAGAAAAATACTACTTTAATTTTGACAATAAATGAGAGATAAATAGATGAAAAACAATTTTTCAACCAAATCTAACTGACTATACAGATAATCTAGATCCCTTTTTTAATTTATATGGGACACTTATAAACCAATTAAGAAATATTAACTCAACAAGATGGAATTCCTTCACAATTTTTCGGTAAGCTTCCCTTTCCTCATGGAAAATGGGATTGGTAACTAAAAAAAGAAAATAATACACTCCTTCCATTCTAAATTATGGAGGTTTTTATTTTATTTTTTTTTAGTATTATCTGATTTGGGGTCGTGCTGCTAGGATCTGTACACATAGCCAAAAGAAAATTATCTAATAAATTATGAATCCCAATAAGAGGATCTATCGACGGTGTTTTAATCGAGTTTATTAGGAATTGTACCTTTGTGAACTCGTGAGCTTACGCCTTCTTGCTCAATCAATCTCTAGAAGCTGACTCTACGAATCAACTCCCTCTACTAGTATCGACACCAAATAACTTTCCAACACGGGTGGTAGTATGCTAGCACCTTCTTACTTTGCGTCTCACGTTTATTCTCTCTAGGGTTTTCTTTTCACGGCTCTTCTCAACACATCTTGCGAATTATTGCTTAGGGTTTTCAAAACCCTAATAGACGTATTATATATTTAAAATTAATCTAATTAATTTTGAAATTTGAATTTGGATTAAATAATATTAATTAAATATGTCAAACAAATCTAATCTAATCTAATTATTTAATTCAAATTAAAAGTTTGTTGATTTAATTTATCTTTATAAATTAAATCTGAGATATGATATCTCAGTTTATTTTAGTTATTTAATTTATCAAATAAATTAAATACTATATATATAATAATATTATTATCTTTATAAATAATATTATTATTATTTTTGAAATTTATTATTATTATATAGAGATGGGATATTCTTACTACCATTTTTTGTTACTACCAATGTTACTATCACTTTTCCACCGTTAGATCATAATCTTATCTATCTTTATCATTTCTCTCTCCTATTGAGATTCTGATCTAACGATGAAAAAGTGGTAGTAACATTAGTAGTAACAAAAAATGGTAGTAAAAATATCATATCCCTATTTTATATATATATATATATATATATATATATATATATATATATATATATATCCACTCTAGATTAAAATTTGTAATCATTGTATCTTAAACATATCTAAGATTCAATGAATCTAGACACTATTGCTCACATTGGGCCATTCTTATAGGAGAATTTGGCCTTACAATTAACATGAAAAATTCAATGAAGTTCCTTATAAATAGGAGAAAAAGTCTCCACCTTACAAGTATGAACAAAGGACTACATTTATTTGAAAAATTTAATGAAAATAGGAAATTAATGAGTTGATGACTAAATTTATTTGAAAAGTTTTAATAATGTGACATGTAAATAGGACCCCCAAAAAAATTCTCTCTAATAACCTATAAATACGATGAGAGGAGTTGATGACTTCCTATTTTTCATAGATTTGATATTTATTTGGGAAGTCATCGATGAAGGAATTTTTCCTTAGATTTTATGAGATATTAATTATGTCCATTGTAAGGTCCTCCATTTTCCATGAAATAATAACTATTCAAGGTTTGATCAAACCATTCATCATCTATCAAAATATCCAAAGTAAATCAGAGTATGCAAAATAAGCCCTAATGTGGCAATATACAATAATTCAAGATTTACCAAAAAAGATGGAAGCACTAATGTTAGCAGAAGTAGGTTAAGCTTCCAAAGTCTTCCCTGATCAACCCACACAAGAACTATCACCTACAAAATGGTAACCATCAATCCATCTCATCGTACATATGAGTAATTGTTTGTGAGGTGTCAAGTGGGATATTGTAAAACCATAGCATTATTAAGAATGTTACATGGAAACTTTTTATATATATCCATTCACAATATCAATATCTCATTTTTCATATTTAGCACATAAGTATAAAAAAATTTATTCTCGATGCTCTCTTATTTTCTTCCTACCTTTTTTCCTCTTATTGAACCTATGGGCTAGTACTCACCCATATGACTAGTAGTTCAACTCAACAAGCTCACCAATTAATTGATATAGATCAGCCAAAATCCAAAGAACAAAAAATTGGACCATAGGTCCCCCTCTAATGTACTAATGGGGTGTCAAAGCCCCATTAAACATAAATGGGCCAAAGGACTAATCAGTATACACTTGGAAGCCCACCACCTTATTTTCTCTTTGTGTAAGATTTCACCCCCTTATTTCCTCTTTGAATAACCTCCCATCAAATACACATCCAATAGCCCCTCTCATATAAATACTTAAGAGATAAAATAACAATGGATCATCATATACAGATTATCAATTCACAAATTATGAAGAGAATCTTTCCAATCTCTCAATTCAACACCAACTCATGTAATAAACTATCACTATAGTCATTTCTCATGAAAATAAATCACAAGCATTATACAAGCATGCACTGTTAGTTCCATATGTGTTTTGATGATAACTGACAATTGTAAACTTAGTATGAAGTTTGACTTTGGTAAAGTTGTAAAACTCACTGGCAAAGACAAACTCGAGTTTAGGTATGTGAACTCGAGTTTGAGGCTTCACAGAGAGTTGTTTAATTCTGCAAAGAAAGTCAAACTCGAGTTTGCTTAGGCAAACTCGAGTTTGCAGAGACACAGAGACCAATCAAAGTTTTTCACAACAAGCCAAACTCCAGTTTGCTCAGACAAACTAGAGGTCTGGAAGATACAGAGAGTACTCAAAGTTTTGACAACAAAACAAACTCGAGTTTAGCCCCTAAGACTTGAATTTAGACTAAACAGAAAGAATTCATAAACTTCAGTATTTTCACAAGTTATGTAAACTCCAACCTTTGTCTACAAACTCTAGTTTATCTCAAAAACAGAAGAGACTTCAAAGTTTCAGCTCTTGCTGAAACTCGAGTTTACATCTGTAAACTCGAGTCTGAGTCATACAGAGAGCTCAACCAAAATACCTACCTTTGTAAACTCCAGTTTATATTTCTAAACTCTAGTCTTGAAGTTTCTGGACTTAACTCTATCCGCCTATCAAAACCCTAAACTCGAGTTAGTCATTAATTGACTCGAGTCTAGGCATATGTCCAAAGTCTCATTCAAAAACCAAAGCCCGACAGTCTTCTCTGTAAAAATTAAACTCGAGTTTGATATTTCTAAACTCCAGTTTAGGCCATTGCTCAACATTCATGCCTTCTGGATGAATCCAAAACTCAAGTCTAGGATTACAAACTCGAGTTTGCATCGGTAATTTTGAAAAACCAGATGGTGTTGATCTGTGAAATCTTTATGGGTCAATCTGAAAATGTTTTATCATATGATACTATTGCTTCTTGTTAGTTCTCAATTTAAGTTTTGATGATAAGAACACTTGTTAGTTGTTGGTTTAACAAGAACTAGAGTTCTGATTCTTAAAACTAGAGTTCTGGGCATTAAAACTCAAGTTTTAGAAAAGTTGAGCAGTAAGAACTCGAGTTCCTGGTCATAGAACTCGAGTTCGCGCCTCCTGACAGAAGAGTTCTCAATCTGTCAAATTGAGAACTCGAGTTCTTGGTAGTAGAACTCAAGTTCGCGGCCCTTGCATCTCACAAAATTTCAAAAGGTATCAAGACTAGAGTTCTCGGCTAATGAACTAGAGTTCTTCCTTTTATCATCGAACAAAGTCCTCAAGAACTAGAGTTCTTGGTATAAGAACTCGAGTTCACGAATTGTATCTCACTGAAATTCTTCAAACAGAAGAAGGGACTTTGAGAACTAGAGTTCATTGGTCAAGAACTAGAGGTCTCATCATTAAGATTCAAGAACTGGAGTTCCTGGAATGAGAACTCGAGTTCGCGAAATTTTGCTTTATCCAGAATTCTTCAAGGACATAAGAACTAGAGTTCTTGAACAAGAACTAGAGTTCTTCATTTTGGAAAATAGCGGAGTTTCTTTCGAAAACACAAGAATTAGAGTTCTTCATCAAGAACTAGAGTTCTTCACGAGGAAAAACAATTAGATCTTTTTCGAAAGCACAAGAACTAGAGTTCTTCGTAAAGAACTAGAGTTCATGACTAGAGTTCTTCTTTAAGATCTCGAGTTCCTTTGAAAGTCAGCCTATGCATAGAACATAGAACTAGAGTTCTTACCACAAGAACTAGAGTTCTTGTAGGTAAAAATTGCGAATCATTTCCTGGAACTCTCCAAATGATTTGAACTTAAGCTAATACTTTCTAAATTGATTAATAATCATTTGTAAAACATTTTTAACATGTTTCCCAATGATTTCAGGGTTCAAAATGAAGTATTGATTGAAAAGTGGATTAAAGCGAATGTTCACGTCACAGGCATTATTGCAAAGCAGGAAAACAGAGCAACATTTGGAATTAATATGGCAGCAAAACAAAGACATTCTTATTCCAGCTTTCAAGTACAACCAACGGCCATCATATTTATTGAAAGAAGCAGATTCATTTAATGAAGATTCAACAGTTCATTTTGGTTAACGAGGAACTTGAGCCTAACGGAAATTTAAACAAGTGACAATGGTCACCTTCCAGTTCCTCCCAACGGCATTAATGGTGAAGGATATAAAAGCCCAAGCATTCAATATCGCCACCTACTGAAACTCTGCGCATTTACTCTGATTTATTACTCTTGTTAGTTTCATTCATTTCCAAATATCTTCGGATATATTCTGTACTTCAATGATCATTAATTACTCGCTCTTGAGGAGTTGTAAACACTTTCATTATCTTTTTTTTAAGACCTAAGGTAGTGGAACCTTAAGTTGTGGGTGTACGATTACAAGTAGTAAGGGGGAGTGAGTCCGTGAGTATGAGGATCATCCCTAAGTTGTATTTGTAATCTTTGGAAAGTTAGTGGAAATCCCAAGGAGTTCTTGGGGACTGGATGTAGGTCAGGATCAGATCGAACTAAGATATATTGTCTCGTGTCTTTCTCTCTTAAACTTCCGCTGTTTAGTTATAATTCGCAAAAATTTCAATTAAGCGAATAAACTTTTTAAATCACCTATTCACCCCCCTCTAAGTGATATTCCATCTTCACTTCTAACATCTTTGATGAAGTTTTGAGTAATTTTTAGATAAGTTCAGCAAAGATCAAGATGAAATCAGACCTGGAATAAGTGCATTAAATGAAGAACCAAGAACAGGGCTGATCCTTCTCCTCTATCCCAATGGTTCAGCACAAACCGTTATGAATCAATTAAATCACTCTCCAACGGTCAAATGAAGGTTATGGAATGACAGAATATCTAGAAGACCATCTGCATCAACATATTCCAAGATTCCAGCTGAGAATTGAAAGAACAGAGGAAAATATGCAACTGTCATTTTCCAGATTTGCAGCTGAACGTTAGAGAAGAAAATGCAACGGCTAGTTCCTCTAGTTAGCCAATAAAAAGTTATGAAGACTCAGAGCAAGATACACACAAAAAGAAGCTACATTTGATTACATTTGCAATTTGAGTCTGTATTGTGATTTTTTATCTGTTCTTCAGTGTTTATCAATATTTACTCTTTTGAGAGTCTTGATTCTTTGAAAACATTTTTCAAACATTTGTTTGTATAAACTCAAGGTTGTGGAACCTGTGAATTGGGTTGTTTAATTACAAAGTGTAAGGGGGAGCAAGTCCTAGGTGAATATGATTGCGTGTGGTTTACATTGTTGTAGTTAAAGCCTATTGAACTAGTGGAAATACCCAGAAGATATCTGGGGACTAGATGTAGGTCAAGGTTAAGATCGAACCAGTATAAATCCTGTGTATCTCGTTTTTCTTCCCTTACTCTTTCGTTATTTACTTTTCAAGTTTTGAAAAAGAGTTAAACAGAATTTTTGAAATCCTCAATTCACCCCCCTTTTGGTGATTTCTTCCATTTTCATGCACAACAAGAGGAAAGTAGATACATATTGCAAAAGTCAATTATTACCACACTACTCCTAATCCAATAACTCAAATACAGGCCAAAAATCAATCTACCACAATCAATTTACTACATACTAATAACCCTTCAAAACTCCATATGATCAAAATTGCAACTTATAATTTTATATAATTCAAAATATACAAATTTTTATAATAATATATTATTATAATAAAAATGAAATGACAGTTTGGGGTTTAAATTTTAAAAATGAGCATTTAGTCCTTCAAATTTCAGAAATAACAGTTTAGACCTCCAAATTTCAGAAATAACTGTTTAGACATGAATTTTAGAAATGACAGTTTAATCTTATACATTTCAAAAATGACATAAATCCTAAAATTTTTAAATAAAAAAATTAATTTTAAATTCTTGCAACAACCAATTAAACAAATATAAAACAATTAAAATTAACTCTTAATCATCAACTACACACACACATATGTATATATATCTACATATATCTACACACACACACACACACACACACACACATAGAGAGAGAGAAAGAGAGAGAGTCATCTATTGTCAAAGCTCAACTTCTCAAAACCTTACCCCAAAATTTTCACTAATTAGCATTATAATACCCTCATTAAAAAGAGAAAAATACATGGAATAACTTTTATAAAGGAAGTTTGTTGAAAAGAAGTTAGTTTAGTTACCTAAATAATCTTATAAAATAAATAAATTACCTCATAACACCCACATAACCACCTTGTTCTCTTCTTGATCTCTTCCTCTATCTATTTTGTTGCACTCTCACTCACTCTCTAGCCATTAGTGTGTGTGTGGGTGTGTGGGGTATTTATAATATCCCCCACCCCGACAATATCTACTGCTAGAGCCAAGAAATAGGTTTAGCCCGTTTAAACCCTAGCCCTTCAAGGGTTGTGCTTGTAAATTAGATCATTTAACTGAAGTTGGGCCTAAAAGGACTAGCCCTGTAGGGCCAATAGCTTAAAAGGAATAGCTAGATAAGCCCTTTTATTTTTTTGATTAACTTGCCTAATTTTGGGTTGTTTGAGATTTGATTGGGAGTGACTAAATGAATTGAGTAGTTGTTGTGTGAACCCTAAAAATTCAATCAACATTTTGAAGGTTCAACTCTCACTACTCTCTTAATCTCAAATTCTTAGACTTTCATTCTCACTACTTAGTCGATACTCGCTGACAGACTGATTGCTCTCAAACTTTCAATCTCATATTCTCAACTCTTAGTAGACTACACTAACTCTCAATCCGTGAAGGCGGGCCTACTACTCAAAGTGAAGCACAATCTAATATCTTTGAAATTGATGATAGTGGCGAAAAAGATGAAAATGATATTCATCATACTCATATTGTTTAATGGTAATCTTCTTATGTTTTATGTGAGTTATTTGTGGACAATAGTTTAAATTTGATTATGAATTAGTGACTATGTTTATTTGTCGCATGATGCACGTTTGTTTAAACATTTTTGTTGACAACATTTATTTGTTAAATTAGAACTTTAATTGTTGTAATTTACTAAATATATTTCTTAGAAAATCATGAAGGAAAAATAGTTAAAATTTAGGGGGAAAAATTCCAACTTAGTAGGGTCGGCCCTGTCCCTAGTGCTCTCAAGCCGAATTTTGAAAAACAGATGTTTTCTTACACCAGGGCCTTAACCCTTCAACAACCAACCTTGATTTTTAGCTCTATACACTGCCCACTATCTTTATATTATATAATATTAATATTATATTATATAAAAATAATATAATAAATTTTTTTTATTCATAACTCTTCAATTCTCACTTTAGAAAATTTACTCCCATACTAAGTAATTACATAGTAAATTTTAATTACTATAAATTAATCTCTCCTAAAATGTTACTTAGTTCTAGAATAAAAATTAGGGAAATTAAATGCATCATTTCTAGAATTTCAAATTAAAATAGAAGTTTTTAAACTTAGGAAAGAAGCAATAATAAATAATAAGGGGAAGTTTTCTCAAATAAAAAAGGAAAAGGAAAAAGTAAGGAAGGTTAAGTTTTATTGATATTATTACTCTATTGTTTCTTTCTTTTTCTTTTTTTTTTTTTTGGTAGAATATAGGTCATATCCCCAGCCCATAGCTAAATACTAATCAACCTAAAGTGTAAAAACCATCGAAGTGGGATTTTTCTTCTCCCAACAAAGTCTCTTCCATGCATACGGCCTTGTTCGAATCTAGGATATCATGTTTAAAGGACACAACTATCTACCAATTGTGCCAAATGTTTCTTGGTTATTGATGATTTTTTTCATTGATTGAAAGATTTTTTGAAAGATTTATTGTGAGAGTTGCTGAATTAGGAAGTTTTAACTAGTAAAAGATGCAACACCTTGGGCTGTGGGGGTTGGCGCATTCGGTTGGCCCATTGTTTCTTTGACAGGCCACTTTTCTTTGGGCTTGGAGTGGCAACGAAGCCCATCTCATGTGCAGTTAGTCGAGCTTTTAGGCTTCGGTTGGAGAATTTGGCCCTACAATTAACATTAAAAGTTTAAAATTAGGAGAAAAAGTCTCCACCTTATAAATATGACCAAAGAACTACATGTATTTGAAAAAATTTAAAATTGTCACTTGTACATAGGACCAAAAAAATATTTAAATAAGACGAGAGGAGTTAAAGGCTTCCTATTTTTCATATATTTGAGAAGTCATCGATTATAAATTAAAGGAATTTTCTTAAGATTTTATGAAATATTAATTGGGTGCATCATTTGTGGGATTTAAAATTAAAATATAATTTTTTAAACTTAGGAAAGAAGCAATAATAAATTATAAGGGGAAGTTTTCTCAAATTAAAAAAGAAAAGGAAAAAAAAGGAAGGAAGTTTAAGTTTTATTGATATTGCTATTATAACTTTTTTATTTATTGATTGATAGATGTATTTCATTGTGGAAATTGCTGAATTATGAAGTTTTAACCAGCAAAAGATGCAACTCCCTTTTAGATAAATTGGGAAGAGATCAAAGATATCATAACCTAGTGGTATGAGTACTTTTCAACTAGCAGGAGGTTGCAAGTTTGACCCGCGTGTTATAATTCAAGCCATTAGCACATGTTGTTGTAATGCAAAACAAAAAACAAAAAGAAAAAAAAAGGAGGAGGAGGAGGAGGAAGAAAGATATAATGGGAAGGGGAAAGACTAAAAAAAACATAAGCCCCAAATCATGGAAAATAAAGGAGGGAGGCGGCATCTTATGACAAAAAAAGATAGCGAGTTTGACTCCGTACGTTATAATTCACTTTTTATTACTTGATATTACGCATACAATTCCTAGGCTATAATTTTTCCCTTACCAAGAGTACTAACTATTGTATACCTTGAACGGCTTTTTTTTTTAAGTGCCCTTTTTAGGAAATTATTTATCAAAATGCTTCTCCTTTAAAAGTATTTCTCTTTGTGCCCCTCTCTGAAAATATATTCCCTCTCTACCCCATTTAGTCGATTAAAACCAGGCTTTAGTCGACTAAATGTCGGGGTTAAATTTTTTTTAAAAATCCACGACATTTAGTCGACTAAACCACAGGGTTTAGTCGACTAAATGTCGTGGGGTTAAAATTTTTTTAAGTGTCGATAGTGAGATTATAAATGAGATAATATAGGAATTAATTAGTCTAAATCCTATTATTTAGAAACAAATTAACTCAAATCCTATCTTTTTGATTTTCTTGATATGATATGATTACAAAATTTCTAATATATATTAAAGCCTAGGATTTAGTCGACTAAATGTCGACAGTGAGATTATAAGTGAGAAAATATAGGAATTAGTTAGTCTAGATCATATTATTTAGGTACAAATTAACTCAAATCCTATCTTTTTGATTTTCCTGATATAATATGATTACAATAAATCAACAGTGAAATTATAAGTGAGATAATATAGGAATTAGTTAGTCTAGATCCTATTATTTAGGAATAAATTAACTCAAATCCTATCTTTTGATTTACAATAATTTCCTAATATATATATGATGGTATTTCTTTCCCTTGTCCCACGACATTGCTTCTCCTATATATATATATAATACCACAACAGTAAGCTATTTTATAATACACCAATGTATATATGTGTATCTGTCCATTGCATGCTTTCTCGCGAGAAGGTATTCATTGCTTATTTAATCAAATATTCTACCCCCCTCCCTTCAACGTTGACTACTGCTAGTAAAATAATATATATATATATATATATATATATATATATATATATATATATATATATATATATGAATGGATCTTTGCTTTTATACACACAGCGAACTGTCTCTCCGTTTATATATGTGTGTGTGGATAACTTTATATATCCTATATGTATATTGCTTTAAAATAACCAGATCCAGAGATGCATGAATACACGACGGCAAGACGCAAGAGTTTTTGTTTCATGATCATTCCAGTTTCAGCAACTCCATGGTTTTTCATTTGCCTACTGTTAAACTTCTATTTGCTTCGAAAAAAAAAAAAAAAAAAAAGAAACTAGAGGAAAAGAAACTTAGTAACTTACCTACAAGGATTAGGCTGAAGAGATAAGAATAGAATGCTACTTCCTTCCCCTGTTTCGACGGCACAAGGCAGAGGATGATTTCAACTTGTTTCTCTCTCTCCCTCTCTCTTTCTCTTACTCTCTCTCCTTTTCTAGGCTCTCAGTGAACTCTCAACTCACACTTCTTTTCTGTGTTTGGTCGACTAAACCCTGTGGTTAGTCGACTAAATGTTGTGGGGTTCAATTTTGAACCCCACAACATTTAGTCGACTAAACCACTAAACCACAGGGTTTAGTTTTGGTTTGAGGGGATTGGAGGAGAGGGGAGGAAGATAGAGGGATATTGACCCTCTCCTTTGTTTGGCTCATCATATTTTTTAAGGGGGGAATTTTAAAAAATTTTCCCCCCTCTCACCTCAAAAACCTCACCCCCAAATCGGATAGATTTGGAGGGATTATTGAAATTGGTATGTCAATGGACTAAAATATCCCTATAATTTTTCTATTATTCCAATAATAACCCAATGTCTTTTAACTCCCTTTTAACTTGATGCACTAGAGCTCTGGAACCCTATTCCTATTCAGTAGCTTCTAGTTCGATGAGGTGAGAGCGAGAAGAGCAATGACGATCGAAGGCGAAGACACTTGCCAATGAGTGTCTCTCATAGTTGTGTTCATCTTGTTTTCTACTTGTCCCTGGATTGTTTGTCTTGTCTTTGCACTGTGTTTGTCGTCGCTGTTCGGTTTCTCTTTTGTTCTCTGTGTCTATCATTGATGTGAAGGGGGGTAAAAAGAGGAAAGAGATAGCCTTTGAGGGGCTTCTAGGTTTGATTCACTCACTGTTCTTCCTGGCCATAAGAAGTGGGTTAAACCGTCAATTGCCAAGAAACGTGTTGTTGCCGCTGCTTGTTTTGAACGAGCTTCAGCTTGATGTTGAACCAAATATTTCCTCAAACGCTTGGAATTCTTGAATAGAAATGGAGAATGATGGCACTTTAGGAAAAACTTCTGTCATTGAGCTTTGCTGAGATCTTTTTCTTTCTCTTCTTCAACTTACTTCTTTTTAGGTGTTGAACTTCTTTTTTACATACATAAAGGGGAGTCCTTTTTATTTTTTTTCTCCATGAGAGCTTTCAAAAAGTTGTTCTTTTTTGGTTTCTGATGTTCAATTAGTTCTAATGGTGTTGAAGGCTTTTTTGCTTTCTTACCGTAATTTATTGTGGATTAATCATATGCCTTGATCATAGTTGAATAGTCATTCTCCCCTTCATGTAGCTATCTTTTGGATTAATCGTATCACTTGAATTGTTTGTTTGTTGTTGTTGCAGTACTCTCACCATCAACACTAAATAGAATTCATAACAAAGCTAACTTTCATAACAAAGTCAATTACTGACGAAATTCCGTGGGTAATTTTTACCCACAGAATTTCCGACGGAATTTTTTCCGTTGGAAATTATGTGGGTAATTTCAAGTTTTTTTGTAGTGTTTTTTTCATAGTCGTGGATCTTTCAATAACTTCTTTTACTATGAAAAAATCTTGATGGTATTAAGTGTTTATTTTTATTACAGAGAGAGATATGGAACTTGTGATTGAGGCTAATCACTCGACATTTAATCTATATATATATATATATATATATGTTTTGAATGTTAATTTTCATTTTAAGGCATAAAAATGTTGCTTATCATTAAATATTATTATACATTTAATAAAGTTTTGAAAAAAAATAAAATAAGGTTGTCTATATGAAGCTTCCCTCCTCAACCAAATAAAGCTAATATTAAAATATCTTTTATAACAAAAGGGTAAAGTTGTCAGTGTCAACAAAATTTCCCTCTCCTCCCTTCTTAAACCAAACAATGTAACTTTAAAATATCTTCCTTCCTCTTCCTTCTGATCAATCCAAACAAGGAAATACTAAAATCCCTCTCTCCCCCTCCCCTCTATTAAAATCCCCCCTCCCCCTCCCCTCCATTGAACCAAACAAAGCGTAAATGTCATGGGTTTTCAAAAAAAATTTAACCCCGACATTTAGTCGACTAAAGCCCTGTTTTAGTCGACTAAAATTAGTTGACTAAATGGGGGTAGGGAGGGAATATGTTTCCAGAGAAGGGCACAATAGGAAATAGTTTTAAAGGAGGGACATTTTGGTAAATAGTTTCCTAAAAATGGGCACTTTGGGAAAAAAGCCTTAAACCAATCCTCAAAAATAACATTATTCAAGCAAGAAGTTCTCAGCCTAGCTAGTAGATCAGAGGCCAAATAATTAAACCCTAACCTAACGACGTTTAAATAACAAGTGTTTACTTGATTCATCTAAAGTTGGGAAAACGGGCAGACCCATCGGGCTGGCCCGTTTAAGCCCTGGTCTTTTAAGGGCCGGGTTTGAAAAATGGACAAGTTATTTGAAATTAGCCCCGGAGGTGTAACATCCCAAATTTTGGACTTTGGGAATCAAGAATTAATTATGGAAAATTTGGCCTTAAGGAATTTCAGGGATTGAGAATTTAAAATTTAAGACATATTTTCTATAAATTAAAGGCAAATTTAGTTGGGAATAAATCATTGGCCAAAATATTTTGGGAGATAATATTTTATGGCCGAAATAAATTAATTAAGAGAAAGAACAAAGTCCAATAAAATTTGAAAGAATTAATTTATGGCCTAAAATGATTGTTGAAATTTAAGGTTTAATTTCCCTTGATTTATTTTGAGAAAAGAATAAATTTAAGGAATATTGGTAAGTAATAATTTTAGGCCTAAATATTTAAGATTAATATTTTATGGCCTAAGAAAAATAATTTGGGGAAATAAAAATCCCTAGGTTAATTAAGGATTATTTTCATAATTGTTCAATAATTGCAATTAAATTTAATTGCAATTAAGATAGTGTTTAAGATAATGAAAGGAACAAAAGGTCCTCATTGCAACCTATTATGGCCAAGCCCAACACTTATCCAACAATTAAGGGCCCACGTGACAAGAAGCCTACAGAACTAAGGATAAATGAAAGCAAAATAGATTCATGCTTATCTTATTACACTAAGCCAGCACTTGTAGCAGCAAAATAAAGGATCATCCCCCCAAGCACCACCCAGAATCCCAGACCGAGATGAATAAAGCAGATACAGAGGCAATTTCAGTTTTGGGCCATCAAACCATCCTTTCGGCCCAACTCAAAGCCCAACCTATATTTATCTTCTACACTCTCAGCTCACAGAAAAAGAAGCTAGAGAAAGAGAACCGAAACACAGAACCACTTGCGAAAAAAATCATAATCAACATCAAAGCAGCTGACGGCATTAATTAAGCAACAGAAGATAAGCTTATCTGGAACAGAGATTAGACACCTTCTCGAGACACAATCAGACCTTCGGACCAGTGGATAAAGGTGGCTTGACCGGATCTTGTGGCTGATCGATCAATTTTGGCGCCGTTGTCGGGGAGCAATGGTTAGGCTTTAGGTTTGAGTTCTAGGTGATTTTTTTTAGGTAGTTGTTTATTGGATCCAGTCCACTCTTGAAAATCTGAACTTGATCCCTCTTATGATGGCTTGGAATGATTCAATTTATGACAATAACTATTATACTTCTACGCCTTATCATTATTATTATGGAGTTGAGCAGATATATGATCCATATTCAAGTGCACATAATCCTAGATGGCATGATCACTCAGATTTTGGATATGTCAATCAAATTGTTCCAATTGATGATGTGTACTCCAGATTACATAATAAGAAAGATGTTATGATGACAATCCTTCAAGAAGGGGCAGTAGTGCAGCGTCAACAGACTCAAGCTCTACAAACTCAAATAAAGGAGTTGTCAAAAGCAATTAACAATCAACAAAGTGAAGATTTAAAGGTTCAGAGTGAATTTCCATATGGTAATATACTTTCACCTTCTAATGATTCATCCCCTTTTTCTTCCATCACTTCAAATGAAGGGATGATTAGTACATTAGCAGAGTATACATGCACTGATGTTGTTTTTGAATTGACTAGTTCTATTGACTTAAATTATATTGAATCTTGTAATGCATGCATTGATACTTCTTCTCATACATCTGGCCCTATAAATTCTATTGATTCTGATGAGGAAGTTGATGAAGAAATTGTTGTTGACCCTCTAGACACTATAAATTTTAAAGATTCCTTGCTTAACACTAATTATGATGATGCTTTGAATGATGGAAGTAACATCTCTATTGATTTTATTGATACTACTCATGATCTTGACATGATTGTTGTTAGTAGGGATATTATTAAAGATAAGTGTGGGGGAAGCCTTGATTTAGATATGTGTTTAGAAGGTAGAACCATATTGAATCATGATGTTTCACATGAGGAGTCTGTCTTGTGTGATGATTTGAGTAAGCATGGTGAGACCATTCTAAGTGATCACTTGATTCATTCTTTAGAGAATTTGACTCTTACTGAGGAGAGTCATATTGACTTTGTGGGTTGTTCGAAATATCTGGAAGTTCCAATACTTTCTGTTGATCAATTTCTTTTGGGATCTTTCTTTATTCTTGATCAATCAAATTTTATTGATTATATTCATATAAAACGAGATACTGCTTAGAGCTATGATTTTGTGCAGGTACATGGATTGATTCCTCTCATCCAAACCCCTCTATACTTGAGTTGAAATGTTATCTGCGGAGCTTGAAAAGGGAGATGCTTGCTAAATATCAAAAGAAGATAACACTTGTGCTCTCATGTGACTTACAACCAGACAAAGGAGAGAAGCCAATTATGCCACTTCATTTGAGCCTCCAAGCTTTTACTAGTCTGGTTGTATTCCTTCCTTACTCTTTCACTTGCATGGCTAGTTATATTGGCTAGACCTATATTTTGCATTGAGGACATTGCATGATTTAAGTGTGGGGGAGGGATTTTGTTCTTATTTTTGGTTTTTGTTTTTTGTTTTCAAAATGAGAAAAATAAAAATATTTTGGTTTTTGTTCCTTGTTTTCAAGAAAAGAAAGAAAATTTTTAATGTTAAAACTACAAGTTTATAGTAACTTTAGTATGATGCATTCTTGATTTGAAGAGTGGTTGATCATATTTTGAGTTGCTAAACCTAGTGGCAATGAATTTGACTTTGGTGAATTTAAGCTAGTGATCATATACACCTAGTGAAATTTTGAACATAATATATATATATTTTTCTTTCTGTGTGTACCCTTATCTCTTTACTTGATCTAGAACTTGACTTGAATCTTATTTGAGCCTGCATTTTATGCATGTGTATTCATAAAAATGATAAAGGCATTTATTTTATTTTAGGCAATAAGCCAGAAAGCCTACCTTTTTCATATATATCCTTTGTTTAACCCCTTTGAGCCTATTTATTTATTTTGTTCCCCATTTCGTCTACACCCATCGCCATTTAAAAAAAAAAAAAAAAGAATACCCTTTTTGAATGTCTTAGGAGTTGAAGAACATTGTATTATCTCTTTTGGATGGAAGGACATGCATGAAATTAGGAATTGAGTCATTGTGAAAAATATGGTAGGTTATCTTGAAAAAGAAAAAAAATGGAAGAAGAAGAAAAACAAGAGAAAGAAAGAAAAAAAAAAGAAGGAAAAAATGAAGAAAAAAAAGGAAAGAAAAAAAAAAGAATGATGACTCAATTCAGATTTAGTTTGGTTTCTTGCATCCCATATTCTCTATTTATCATTCTCTTCATCTTTTAAGATATTCAACTTTGTTTTTCCAAACACTATACCCTTTCTTTCTTAACCTTAACCCTAGTATAGCCTAATAAAAGTCCAATGGATTTATGCATGCACTTGCTTTATTAGCGGCGGAGAACTTAGATTCCTGTCAAGCCTATGGAAAGAGTATTGGATATGGATGAATTTGAGCATAAACACAAACCTATATACTTTTGAGCAAAGAGTGATATGCACATTATCCTTAGTGAGGGATTTCTAGTTTAGTTTCCCCTTTGTCAAGTAAATTGCCATGATGTTTGCTTTCTTAATTTATAAGAAGATCATTTGGATATGATAAGTGTTGAAATGCTTTTGTTTACTTCTTGCTTGTAATTGGAACATTCACTTTTGAAGCTTTAGTTTAGGTTAGTTTAGTTTTTTTTTAGTTTTTATTTTTGTTCTCCCTTTGAACTTGATTTGTTTTGCCCAAGAGTGCAAAAGATAAGTGTGGGGGAGTAGGTCCTAATTAATTATGTAGTTTATGGTCAACCTAGGTTATTCTCCCAAGGAGCAAGCTGTGGGTTTTCTTTAGGTTAAATTTAGGTGATGAAAAGATGCAATGGAATGTGAATAGACCTAAACTAGAATGCAAACACTACTACCTATATACAATTAACTTAACTAAATGTGCTAATGCAATTGGCTCTAAAACCTATATGAAAATGAAACTAATCTATATGAATTTGAATGCAATTTTTAGGGGGTTTTTCTTATGAGAGAAGAATTAAAATCCTAATAAGAAGATTGATTAAAAGCAAATAAAATAATAAAGATCTAGTTTGGTTATGATGACGAAGGGGACAACTTAGGAATTGCACGGAGTTAACTTTCTTAGCCTAATTCAATTAATTAGACCAAAAGGAGATTAATGAATTTAATTACCCAATTGAACATGGGAAACCCTCTAGCTCAATAACACATATTCCAGTAGAAAACTCATAATGAAATAAGTGGTGGCTAATTAAACCCATTAAAAACCAATCATAAAATAATCTTGGAAATCTTGTTTACAATTATCTAATTGAACAACAAGATAATTTATCAACCCAATTAAACAATTAAGATGATAAACCAAATTAACAATTAAATTAATAACGAAAACTCAATTATCAATTTAATTGACAATCCAAAGGTTGCAAACAAGAGTCCAGTAATAAACATCAAACTTCAAATTATCAGTTTAATCCAAAAGAAATAAGTTTACAATCTAAAACTAGATTGTTTTCAATTAACACTACTCGAAATCATTTAAAACTAAATTATCTCAAGTTTAAATTAAAAAGATAAAAAGAACAACACTCCTTTGTGATCTTTAAGTGTAAGCCCTAGGCTCTAGCCTCTTCCATACTCCTCCCAAGTTACCTCCTCAAGAGCTTAAGCTTCCATCACCGCGCTCCCTCCGCCAAATATTAAGCAACTCTCGGTCATTCAAATTGATGGATGAATCTTGGTTTTTGCGTGGTATTGGATTTAATGGATAATGGCGTGGGACCCATGGCTGAGAATTGAGAATCTGTCCACGTGAGAGGAAATAATGAATCAATTGAAAGGATCCCTGTAGCTGCTGCGTCTTGATTCTTCAATTCTTGCGGCGTGTGGCGGCCAGCTCTTCCCAATCTCAACAGCTAAGTTAATTAAAAGGGGAGGAGTGCGGAGTTTTTGGGTACCAACTTGAGCCCAATAGGATTTAAGGAGCCCAATACAATTCTACAATTAGATTCCTCTTTGGCTTCCCTGAAAAATTCTGCACTAAAGGATATTCCAATATAATTTGTATTGGCAGAAATTAAATAAAATCATGATATCATATATTTAGATATATCATTAAACCACAAGATAATAATCAAAATATTAATTTAAGTCTAATAATCCCATAATTAATTCATATTTACATTATTTCTTAAAATAGGCTAACAATCTAAATATTATCTAATAATTTTAAATTAGCCTAAAATAATCCTCAAAATAAATGAATAAGGTGAGATAAAATATATAAAAATTAGAATTTATCATAATGTTCAAGAGAGAAACCGTAGACAGAGAGAGAGAGTTGAAGAGAGATTAGAGAAGGAAAGGGAAAGTATACCCGAAGCTCTTATTCCCCTGTTTTGGCCGACGATGATCAGAGGAGTATACCAGCATCTGTTCATCACCTTTGAAGCTTGGAAAACCGAAGGTGATTCTCATCCTTCCTTCTCCTTCGTTTTCTGTCATTGTGTAGCCTAGGATAAAGCTAAAAGAGTCTGAAAAGAAACTAAACAAAAGCTTACCGAAAATGAAACAAGAAAACAGGGGCTGTTAGTGGCGTAACTGAAAAATGATTTTTTGACTGAAAACTGAACTGGAAACTTGTGTGTTGCGACAGTTTGCGTCTGGTCTTTGGCTTCATTCCGGTTATATTCATTGCTGAATGAGTAAGCAAAATACTGAGCATGTGTGTGTGTGTGTGTGTGTGTGTGTGTGTTACTGTCGCTGGAGTTTTTTTTTCGGTCAAATGGTTTTGCTGCATGAGGTGTCATTTTGCTGTCATACATGGGTTCGGTTTTTGCTAAGAAAAGAGATGAGAGGTATACGCTTGTTTATATATATAAAGAGAAAGAAAAGAAAGAAGAGGATGTGTCTGTGCATGCTCGATGTTGCTGGAAAGAGGGAAGAAAACATGTTTAAGTGTGTGTCGGGTTTTATCTTTTGTTGTTTTGTCCTTCGGATGTTTATGTAAAAAGAGAACTTTTGGATTATACACACACACATAAGCTTACCGAGGCTATCCTGGAAAAAAGGAGAGAGATTTGTTTTACATACTTATATATATGTTCGAAGCTGTGAGGGGCCAGAGAAAAGGGAAAGGAACTGATTTAAATACATGCCTATATGTATATAATACCATCTGGTGCATGTTGGGGCTGTTTTGTTTCTTTTAATGCATCGACGTGAGTAAGAAAGAGAAAAACATGAGGAAGCATAAATATATGTATATGTGTGTGATACGTGCCCTCTGTCTTAAGTTGAAAGAAGGAAAAATTATGTTGTTTTTTTAATATACCGATGTATATGTTTAAGTGTATGTATACGTGGGTGTGTAGCTGCACATGCTTACCCCCAAGCTTAAAACACATGATGCATGTCTAGAGTAGTATTTGTAATTAATTATGTAAATGAGATTTTTGGAAGATTATTGGCACAATACATTGTTATATAAATATAAGTGAAGCATAAATTATGATGGTATTATTGTAATTAAGATTTTAAGAAAAGCATGAGAATTATTAAGTAAAAGCAAAAACCCATATTTATATACAATGGTAGACATTTATTTGATTATTAATAATGAATTAAGGGAAATAAATAAATAAAAATAATTATTGTTAAGTAATTAATAAAAGGTTATATTAAGATAATAATAATAGTAATAATGATAATAACAAATAATGTCATTATTATTTGGGAAGGAGTGATAATAATAAATAATAAATGAGGAGTTATTATTATTATTATTGGGATTAATAATAATAACAACAATGATAATAATCATAATAACAATAATAATAAAATTATTGTTGGAGAAATTTTTAAGGGATTAATAATTATTATTAATCCTCTAAACTAATTCGCGTAATTAGTTTATTTGCGATTCGAATAAGTGACTAACAGCGATGATAAACATTTTTAGAAAGACCTTGATATTGTTCTGATCCCAACAAAGTGAAGTGTCAAGGATACAAGGTTAATTGAGGTAGGTAACTCTAATCTTATAATCATGTATGTAAATGTTTATGCAATAATTGGCTGATCATGTATGTTGGTTGAACTACTTGTTTATGTTTTCCTGGCCATGGATTTGTGGCTGTGGTCTCATGGGGCTGCGTGTCCTAGACAAGGGCTGCGGTCCTTGGCCGTTAACTGCAGTTACAATTATTTGTAAATTCTTTTATACTTTAACATGTGCTATTATGTCATCTATATTTTCATACATGTGCATGAGATTAACTATTACCCTGGGGTCCATTCATTTGAACTCCAGCCCACATGAAAGATACAGGTTGTAGTTCGGGATCAAAAGGCAAGAAGCAACTGTAAGGATTACTGCGGTTGGAATACTTTGGAACTTCTTGAAAAAAATAGGATTAGCTAGACTATATCTTTAACGTTTATCATTCACTTATTGTGGATTACTGTATTAACATCCAACAATCGGATGAATCGAATCGCGAAAAAATTAGTCCGTATTTTCAAACTATGTTAATTTCAAAAAACTTCTATTCCAAAATCAAGTCGTCCAAATCTCCTCGATCCTTTCCGTGTTAACTCTGATGTAATAAAGGCCCCAAAGGCCGGGCATGATAGGAGGGCCGGCCCTGGCGGGCCTTGGGCTAGTCCTGTAGGCCCTTTTCACTATAGCTTTTTTTTTCCTTTTTAAATTTATTAATTTATATATTTTTTGTATTTGTTATAGAGTTATTTATCTATTTAACTACAAAATCCATAATAACTATACTTTAATTTTATGATTTGATTTATTATTTGTTGCAAATAAAGATTATGGATGTGTTCATGATGCGGGAGAAGAATTTCATGATATTCTTACTCATAAACTAGAGGCTACTACTCAAAGTGAAAAACAATCAAATGTCGTTAAAATCAATGATAATGACAAAGATGACGACAATAATATCATACTAATGTCACTTAGTGATATGCTTTTTATGTTTTATGTGAGTTATTTGTGAACATAGTTTGTTTTTTATTATGAATTAGTGACTGTACTTATTTATTGAATGATTCGTGTTATAATTTACTAATTTTATTTTTTTAAAAAAAAGTGAATTAAAAATAGTTAAAATTTAGAATAGTAATTTCCGAGCCCTGTGGGTCGGCCTTGGCCCTGATGCTATCGGGCCGAGCTTTGAAAAACAAATATTTTTCTTACTCTTAGCTCTGGAGGGCCAATCCTATTAGGCCCTGGCCCTGGAAGGCTGGGTCGGCCCTAATTCCCAGCTCTAGATTCATCCTCAGCTTTGACACAACAGACAATATGATGGGAGTCAATGTTCACATATATGATGCCAGTCCAGAATCACTCTAGTTGGTGAAGCACCATTAAACAATTTCCACCGTACAAAACAAAAGCATGCACATCTACTCATTAATTACTAGTGGCGCCATATTCATTTTCTATTTTTCCTTTTGTTTTATTTATTTGTCATTATGGTGTCATCTACCCACACATTTTGAGAGCCATTTCCCACCAACCAATAAAAATTCCTTAGAGAACGGGAAATTTGCAATAATAGGCCCAAAAAAAAATCATCAAAATAGATCTTAGGGAAACATTTTATCAAACTAACCTAGTTGGTGGCGTCACGTCAGCAGGCGCCACACGTGGCACCACGTGGTGTGGCGCCATTGTGTATGTGGCGCTACCACGTGGCACACCACAAGTGGCGCCACTTGTGTTGGCACGCCACATAAGTGGCGCCACGTGTGCAATCTTTTTTTTTTAAAAAAAAATTAATTATTATAATTATATATTATTATATTTATTATATATTAAATATAAATTTAGTGAAAATAAATGAAAACAAATATTTTTTGCACGTTATATGTTTCTGCACGTTACCGATCCTGCAAAAATAATTCTAAATTTTTTGCACGTTAATTCTGCACGTTACCACATTTCTACAATCCTAAAATTGTGGAAGCAACTTAAACATATAAACTGCCCCCAAATTCCCACAATTTTTGCAAAAATTTTGGAATTATTTTTGGTGGATTAGTAACGTGCAGAAGCATATAAATTAATTAATTATATAAATTAGTTTCAAAATTATAAAATTTTAATTATATAATTCTGCAGTAACTTTTGGTCCTGTGACTGTATAATTAATTAATTAAGAATTACTAATTAATAAACTAATATTTTCCAAATTATATAATTATTAACTTAAATTTATTATTAATAAATTATATTTTAAAAATTATTCATTTATTTAGTTTTCAATTAAATTAATAAATTACCGATCCTAAAATTGTAGGAGCAGTTTATATTCCAAAATTTTTTTTAATTATCCTAAAAATTTATATTTAATATAAATTGTGGGAAAAATATTTGTTTTCCTTGTAAAAGCTGAAACCATAGGCGTAGTCATCTTTGAGTCTTTTGTCTAAGAACGTTGATGGTATAGTTGGTCCTATTGTCTTCAGAGGGAAGATTTTTGCTTGCCATTCAACAACCTATAATGTGTAAGAAAATGCAATTAACACTTTTCGCATATGATGTATTTAATTGCACTCATTGTATACATTCTTTTGAAAAATATGAAATAGGCTAAGTCTCTTCCTAAATAAACAAAAGCTTCTTTAAGCATTTTTTTTTTTTTGGTCAAAGTCTTTAAGCATTAATGATGTAACCAGAGTTAACAAATGTGGGAACACCCATGTTGTTGTCCTCAACTATTTCGAACTAGAGAAACGGACACTAACTGTGTTAGAGGTTATAAGTAGGATCGAATTTGTCACCTTCCACATTCAAGGGAATCTTTATGCCACCAGAAACAAGTTAAGAAAATTGATAAATTAAATAGTTGATTCTTAACAATTGTCTTTTTGCCCCCATTGGAGACATCCATTAAGAATTTTTTTTCTTAAGAACTCTAAATAACTTTTTGGGTTATTGAACTTTTTAATAAAAATTTAAAATAATTAGTCTCCCTTATAATTTTCTTTTATCTCCCCCATCATTCATTTAAAATTTTTTTAGTAATTAAGTATAGTGATTTTTAAATTTTTAAATAGATTTAAAATTAATAAAATTAAATAAAACAGAACATACGTGAAATCGAAAGTTAAACATTGGAAAAAAGTGTATTGAAAATATTACAATATATGTATATGAATGCGAAAGAAGTTAATTTGGAAAAACAAGAAACAGTTAATTTACTGAATTAACGACAACGTAATGGTTGGAAGATGGAAATTTGTACAACACGCAAATTTTCGAGAAAGGTTTATCCAAGTTTTTGAACTAAAGAGTATATCTGTAAAAAAAATGGATAAATAATAAAAATGAACTGTAAAAATATGATCTCTCAGACTTCAGATTATTATATATGCCAACTCATACCAAATGAAGCATAAAGTAATTATAAAACACTAACTAATGGTTCCCTTTTTCATACAAAGGAGCTTCTATGATGGTCTAAAATTTGTTTTAGAAGAAGATATCCGTAGGTACTAAATATAACGGAGAATGAGTGGGAAAAAAAAGATATGAGAGAGAAATAATAAATAATTAGGGGTAAAAATGGAAATAAAACATTAATTGAGAAGACAATTCAAACTTTAGCTTATAGTATATAAAAAGGGAAAATTAATTTTTTATCTTCCAAGTTTTAACTCAATCACATTCAAACTCTAGGGGTAAAAAAGGGAAATAATAAATAATTAGGGGTAGAAATGGAAATAACACATTAACTGAGAAGACAATATAAAAATGGCAACAAAATAAAGTTTGAATTAATTCAAACTTTAGTTTATAGTATATAAAAATGGGAAACTTAATATTTTGTCCTTCAAGCTTTAACTCAATCACAATTCAGTCCCTTAACTATGATTTGTTATAACTCAACTCTTCAACTTTTATACTAGGTTAAAAATCAGTCTTTAATATTAATATTCTATGCCTAGTTATAAGTCCCTTATATCCCATCATAGCATACCAAGGAATGTATTAAAACCGGGGGATGCCTTAAAGTCTTTTCTGGTATAAACTCTAGTTGTTAATAGGGCTGATATAGTTGTTAATGAGGTTGATATAGTTTGTTAACATTTTAATTAATTTATATCAGAAAATGCCCTGGGGCTTTTTCTGATATTTTCAAAATCTTGGAGCTTTTTTTGAAATTTTTTCTGTTAATTGAGCCCTAATATAAATTTTCTCAATTTTTTTTGCTACAAATGATTTATATTTAAGCACAGAGTGGGATGCTTGCAGTTAATAATTATCTTTACTCAAAAATAAATAAATTATTATCACATGCAATTCAACATTTTGCAACATGTGATCAGCATAACTTCTTTTGCCACTTGGTTGATGACACGCTGAATCGTATGTGATAGGAATTAATTTATCAACTGCGGAAAAGATTAAGGACTGCATTTTTACGTGGTTAAAAGTTTAGAGATTGACCCATAACCAATCATATTTTAGGGACTACTTCGCGATAGAGTTAGAACTTGAGAGACAAAGATAAATTTTCCCTCTAAACAACCACACCACTTCACAATTTTTCAACATATATTTTGAATCAGCGGGAGTATCTAGAAGGAGAGGAGGAGAAAGTAACATCTCAAAAATTACCTGTGGCTCCAGCTCATAAAAAGTATTACAAAGCAGCCAATCCGCTTTCTGAATATCATAGAACTGATTCACAACCATGCCGGTGAAACCTGGATAAGTTCCCCAAACATACAAGAGAGATGGCAAATCATAAGAAGCTAGTGGAGGCAACCCAGGAGGCAAAACTTCTGATTCATCATCATCAGTCACAGGAATCTTCAAGTTTCCACCATAAACATGATAATATATACTGTTCACCGCACAAGATTGAGTGAAAAAAGAAGCTCCAATGGCTCCAAACTTCTTGGCAATACCTAGAGCCCAAGCCAACATCGAATCATACACAACACATTCAACTGAATCCCCACAATTCGTAAGCTTCTGTAAGAGTTCTTCAAAACTCTTAGGCCCTACGTCCCAGAAGCGATCGATATAGCTTTTGTCACTCTCCGCCGCCGTGATCCCTCCGCATCATAGCCGTCGGAAATGCTCTCAAGAGCAATGGAGGTCGTTGATTCGAATTGTAAGGTTTTGCGGAGGAATTGAGAGACGACAAGTCTGACTCTCATGCCTTTATGATCCAAACGCTTTGAGAATTGAAGCATAGGGTTTACATGACCTTGAGTTGGAAAAACTAGAACCAAGCAATGTGGTCTTCTTCTTCTGGCTTGTCTCTCTTCCATTTCTGCTTCACTTGCAATAGTAATCTCTCCCTCTCCCTCCCTGCCTCCCCACTTTAGTGTCGGTGTATCTTTGTAACATGCGATTCAAATTTATACTCCCAACTGTTATGAATATACTTATTATGTGGATGTCCATTAACTCACGGTCTCCAAATATTACATGATATGGGACCCACGCACACGCATAATACCATACATAGTGATTTACTATTTCGTGGGACCCGCACACTATTATGCAATCATCACGGGAAAGAAATCCGTGACTAAATAGTTTTGGTTCTTGGGAAAAACTACACTAAATGACCCTGATGTAGAAATTACACTAAAGTCTCATTTTCCTTCTATAAATAGAGGTCTTCTGTAATTATTCAATATATAGTTGAAATGAGAATTTCTCTCTCTACTTTCTCTCTCTATAATCTCTTCTCTTATTCTTATCAGTTTTATAACACGTTATCAGCACGAAGACTCTACCAAGGTAAGATTTTATCACCATCTTCTTTACTATATGTTTATTTTATCTATCTAGGATAATCTTAACCATTATATAGAATTAAAGTTCTACTTTTATCGATTATTTTGAACATCGAGTTCCATGGTTAAGATTTGAGATTATTTACTATTCACTATTCACAATAAATAGTAATTTTTACTATTCATGTTAATTTTACCTTTTTCAGTAATTTTACATTTTTATTCATTTTGACTCCTATATGGAAGTTTAGATTTAATCTTTCAGTAATTTTATTTTATTCACTATTTATAGTGAATAGTAATTTTTACTATTCACGGTAAATTTATATTTTACTATTTATAGTAATTTATTTATGTTTATATATTCTTCCCACTCCCTATTCATTTATTTCATGGTGGCGACATTAAGCTCCATTTGTAATTTAATTCTAATTTTTTACTTACTACTTTATTTATTTTTCATAGAAGCGACACTAATATTAGTGGGCTCCATTTATTTATGCATTTATTTATCTTTTATGGTGGCAACACTAATATTAGTGGGCTCCAGTTATTTATTTTATTTTACATTTATTTTTCTTTCATGGTGGCACACTAGTATCTATTAGTGGGCTCTATTTATTTATTTTATTTAGCGTTTATTTATCTTTCATGGTGGTGACACTTTGTGGCCCCATTTATTTTATTTTAATTTTTTACTGCTTTATTTATCTTTCATGGTAGCAACACAAGTATAGTGGGCACCATTTATTTTATTATTTACTGCTTTATTTATTTTTCATGGTGGTGACACTAGTATAGTGGACTCCATTTATTTATTATTTACTGCTTTAAATCCCCTTCCCTTTTATTTTCATTTATTTATTTACTGCCTTATATATCCCCTTCCCATTTATTATTTACTGCTTTAAATCCCCTTCCCTTTTATTTTCATTTATTTATTTACTACATTATATATCCCCTTCCCATTTTTATTATTTATGGCAATGACACTAATACATGTATATTAGTGGGTTCCATATATTTATTTTATTATTCTTATATTTTATATTTATCCTAATGAAAAATTGTTAAAGGCCATGAGATCAAAATACCATGGTAATATGAGGCATAAATTGGCCTAAGAGATATAAGGCATAAATTGGCCTGAGACTATAAGGAGGCATAAACTGGCTTCAGACCATGAGATAAATTAACTTAAAGCTAAGAGGCAAGTTAGCTTGAAGCCAAGAGGCAAGTTAGCCTGAATCCAAGAGGCATTATGAAATAAGGCTTGATCCATAAATTTTATATGTCATCAATTGTATAAAGGCCTCAATATTGTATATTTGGCATTTAATACTCCCTTAAATTATGAGACAAGGGATTGTATGATCATGGTTGATTGTAAATAAATATATCCAATTTGCTCTTGCAGTAGCAAAATTGTGATTAAGTCAAGAAATATTGTGAATTAATTTCTTGTCATGATCAAACAAATCTGTGAATTATGGATCATGAATTTTATCCAACTTCATTCCCAGAAGTGAATGAAGCAATAAATAAATTGTGATTATGGTTATTTTACTATTATTTTGTGTTTAGATAATTATAACAATTTTTGTGAATACGAGAGAGGAATATTCATAAACAAAATAATTAAACATAAGACAATATTATTTTAACAAAGTTTAATAGCAAGTGGTTCAATTCCATTACAAAGCCCCACCATCTCTCCTTTAAGAGATTCTATTTCATCTTCTTTTTCTACTCTTAAGTTGAGACCTAGATGAGGCAACATATTTTTCAACTGAGCAATTCGCCTCATGCATTTTTGAAGCTTTTTATATGGCCATTTAGTTAACCCTCCTCTTTGATAAATCCTTTGTATTGTGTGAGTACTCATATTTAAATGTTTACTCGCTTCCTCGAGGGTTAAATGAAAATAATTACCTAAATCATGGAGCGTTGTCTTCTTTGTTCTTTCTCGTTGCTCCATAGTTATTCTATATTGTTCACTTTGTTTGATAAATGAACTATCATAAGGTATACTAACCACAGGATGTTTTCCTTTATTTGATTGTTTTTCAGTATTGGTTTGAAATGAACTTCCGCGGAATTCATTTGGGTTTTTAGCCCATTTCGAACCAACACAAAGGACCTCATGATAGTCCAATACAGGATCACGCATCAAGTTATATCCTGATGCTTGTAAATCTATACAATACTGTGTCAGAAAATGTTTGATTTCTCCAAAATTTTTAGTAGTAAAATCAAACATTGGAAGTCTGTCAGTATTATTAGATTTATCCTGTACATTTTCTAATAAAACAGCATGGGAAATCATACCTATCTTACTCCCGTGAACTTCAAGTTTATGATATTGAAGTCCATTGATATGTATAATTTCCCATAAAACATGACAGCAACTACATTCCAATAAGTTAGTTGTTGCTAACTGGCTTGTAGCTGTTGGCTGACTAGTTGTTGCTGGCTGGCTAGTCGTTGTTTGCTGACTGGTTGTAGCTGGCTGGCTTGTTGTTGGTTGGCTGGTTGTTGCTGGCTGGCTAGACATTGTTTGCTGGCTGGTAGTTGCTGGCTAGTTGGTTGTCGTTACTATTGGCTGAACTGGAATGGTAGACTCCATCAGTTCTACCATAGTTCTACACCTTTTAACAGGCCTCCTTGATGAACTTGCTTCAGTTGTATCTTCAATCCTTGTAGATTGAGGAAGAACATTTGTTCTTGGGGGAGAAGTAGGAACATTTGAAGCAGAAGGAGGGATAAACATCTCAGAAGGAGGAATAAACATCTCAAAAGGATTTGGAGATAGTAAAGAAGTAAATGACATGTTTGGTTGATCATCATATAACAAAGCATCAAGTAATGTTGTGTTAGATGTTTCAGAAACTGGGATAAAACTGCTTGGTCCTGCCATGGAAATAGAATTTAGAGAAATATGTGTGAGTATCTGGTAGTTGATATTATCAGATGCTTGAGTGTTTATGAGGCATGTTCGTTTGCCTTCCTCTATTTATAGTCAAATTAAATCCTATTGAATCTCTGCACATATGCGTAGTCCTATTGAATCTCTGCAGATCCACTCCCTATAAAGCCCGAGCTTAGATATTTTTTGACTATATATGCATACAACAATTCCACAGTGATGCATGTTGCGCCTGTAATTCCACAGTAATGTATCTGTGATTCCATAGTGTTGTGCTCGTGAATCTATAGTGATACACCTGATGATTTTATAATAATATATATTTGTTTGCCGATTCTGGAAAATGGAAATTTTGTTACCAGAAGTAACAAAATTTATGCATTGATAATGCATTAAGAAATCTGTGGAATTTTAATGATATCTGTAGAAATAGATATCATATATGGATTATTGTATGAAAGTTCCATGAATTAATTTTTACGGACTCACTTGAGGGGGAGAATGATATACATCAAGTGTGAGTGTTTGTGTTAATTATTTATGAAAATTTGTTTGTTAATTCTTTGTGAATGTTTGTGTGTTGATTCCCCCAAATTGGATATTAGATTTGATGATAAACCATATGGAATGTTGGCAAGACTCGTTTGATCATCCGAGTCATATAGCTGCATGTTCTCAAAAAGAAATGATTATGAAATTTTTATTGGTTATGATTGGAAATTGATCTCTGAAAATATATCAAATTGAAAGTTTACATATGAGATTATAAATCTGCAAAATTTGCAGTGATGTTTGCAACCAGAAGTTTGCAATATATTATGCGCGCAATTTCCATATTGAATGATCCAGAAATCATATATGAGTAAATCAATGATTATGAGAACATTGTTTATATATATATTTGCAGCAATTATATAAGCCAACAGAATTCTCCCCATAAAATTGGCTTTTGGTCAGGAATCAGATTAATTCCATCTTAAAAGTTTTGAATGTGCAATGATTATTAATCCTCTACTATGCACACAGATGGATATATACTGCATGAGTAGATGAGGGGGAGAAAAATAAGCAGATTGGGTAAAAGAGATAAAGTGGAATGAATTATCATTGGCTCATATTGATCCTCGTACAAAAAAAATGTGCACTAAGAGTTCAAAATGATAATTCAGTTGCAGAGTTTAGTTAATCGAATGCCAGAAGCATTTACTGACCTAAAGAAAGTGACAAAGTCACATGTCCCAACTGCAAATGCTCCTATATAAATTGTTATAAAGCACGCCTAAAGCGTTGCTGGTCCATCGGTTTTAAAGATAAAAATCCTCGAATTAGAAAAAGGAACTATAAAAATATATAGATGATCAAGTCGATGATAATTAAGAAAAGCTCCAGAAGAGTGTGTTGTGGTCCAAAAAGAGACCTAGGTACCTAATATATGTGAATATAATGAGATCTTAACAAATTATGAATGAAATCCGATGGGACCGGAAAAATAAAGTCAACGTTGACGACATTTGTGTTGATATGATAGCATATGCTGTAATGAATGATAATGAGGATTATGAGCCACAATATATTAATGTGTGCCAAAAGCACATGTCCTTAAAGGACGTAAGGCGCCAGAAACACATATGTCCCAGAAGGACTCAAGATGTTGGGAGCATCAAATTCTCGAGAATAATCAATTAAATAAATTCATATAGTGCATATAGCATCATTATCTGAATAAACATTTATTAAAGTTCTATATGCACATGTATATTTATGAAAAGATTATTATGATTTTACTTGAAAGATTTAGATCTTGCAGGTATACAATGAACAATCAGATCGGCCGTTTCTATTATTCTATAACGAATAACAGAATACTTGATGATAGAAAGGATGATATGCTCAGAATGATATTGAAGCAATGTGGTCATCAAGGGGAGCAAGTCTGATGTAATCAAGAGGAGGAGATGATACACGCTGTACTCTTTTTCCCTTATCTAGGTTTTGTCCCACTGGGTTTTCTTAGAAAGGTTTTTAATGAGGCAGCACTGAATAGTGTATCAATGAATGATGTACTCTTTTCTTTGGCTAGGTTTTTATCCCACTGGGTTTTTCCTAGTTAAAGTTTTTAACGAGGCACATTCATAAATGGACATCCAAGGGGGAGTGTTGTGAATATACTTATTATGCGGATGTCCATTGATTCAGTCTCCAAATATTACAAGATGATATGGGCCCCACGCATAGTACCATGCATAGTGATTTACTATTTCGTGGGACCCACACACTATTATACAATCATCACGGGAAGGAAATCCGTGACTGAATAGTTTTGGTTCTTGGGGAAAACTACACTAAATAACCCTGATGTGGAAATTACACTAAAGTCTCATTTTCCTTCTATAAATAGAGGTCTTCTGTAACTATTCAATATATAGTTGAAATGAGAATTTCTCTCTCTACTTTCTCTCTCTATAATCTCTTCTCTTATTCTTATCAGTTTTATAACATCAACCTATTTCATATACTTATCATTTTCTTAAACAAAATTTCTTATATTGAAACCCCCTCAATAATTATGAAGTAAGAGAATGAGGTTAATTAAAAAAAAAAAGGATTATGATGTTTTAGAAAAATATGATATAGTAATTATGATTAAGATACAAAAATACACATTTGCTTTACCCTATGAACCGTCTAATATTAAGTGTTTTTTTAGGTGCAAAAGTATACATATGGTACAAATTAAGTGCAAAAATATCGTTTGACCGTTAAGTTTGACTTTTTTTTTCTATGAATGGATGATTAATACATGGCTTTCAAATGCACACAAATACACCTGTAGTTTGATCAAAAGAATGCCCAACACCAATTTTTTAAATTTAATAATTTTATTTCAATTACAAACAAATTATTATTTCTCCTGGGATGCCAAATTTTTTCTTCTGGTTTATAATTTTGGGAAGGAAGATTTATCTATTAGGTAAAAACAATAAAAAGTTTATTTCCATAATTTATTTTCTTTTTAAAAAAAATCATTAATAATTGATAAATGAGTATTTATATATTTTATATTTGATATTATAAATAATATATTTACTTTAAAATGATTTTAATTTTTTAAAAAATAAATAGTTAAATAAATAATTATTAAATTAAATGTATTTAATAATATCAAATATAATTTTAATTAAATATATTATTTATAATATCAAATTTCAAATGTATAAATACTCATTTATTAATTATTAATTAGAAATTTTAATAAGGATTTAAGAAAAATAGATTATGGAAATAAAAAATTTGGCCTTCCAGGAATTATATCTAAAGAAATAATAATTTTCTTTTAATTGAAATAAAACTATTATATTAAAAAAAAAGTTGGTGTTGGGCACTCTTGTAGCAAATTACATGTGTATTTTTGTACCTTTGAAAGTCACGCTATTGTCCAGTCACCAAAAAAAATTAAACTTAATGGTCAAACGGTATTTTTATACATAATTTGTAACCATGTATGCACTTTTGCAGCTAAAAAAAAAACACTTGGTGTTGAGTTCTCCTCAAAGTAAAACACACGTATATTTTTACACTTAACCTTAGTAATTAATTTAATTAACATCTTTAATCTAATTATATATGTAAAATACATCTTCCACTAAGAAGTAATCAGTTTCTATCATTGTTCTGTAAATATATAATTTGTTTGTTTGCCAGTTCTATATTGACGAGAAAGAAATGGAATAGTGATGATAGGTCAGTTCTGGAAGAAAATCCATGGATGCCTCCCTACTCTAAATAAGAAACGTTTGACATAAACACCAATTTGACTTGCGATCTCGAGTTTAATTTGAGACTTAAGAATTTAGTTTATGTTAAATATTTTGTAGAAAAAATTTGCCACTTTTTACTCAATTGGGGCTTCCAGTAAGTTCTTTAATAAAACGTCAATGTAGGTGCCGCTATAATTGAATTTGATCTCGACGCACATGCTTTTAATATAGTGTCCAGAAGGGTGCTGTGTACTACAAGATAGTGACTGATGGATTCCAGTGGACCTGGCTTATCTCCACTGCCATGCTTTCTTTTGAACAGCTTCGTTTTATGTGTGGATGATTGCAGAGGTGTCACTGTTTTTAAAAATAAAACAGGCCCACCTGATGACTTTAATAATAAAACAAATATCCAACTTTCCTTTCTAATTTTTTTTTTTTTCCGTTTCCAATGTAATTTCTTGCCTAAATTTCTTAAGCATGTGTAAGCTATAAAGAAAAGAAGACACTCTACATATTACGGAAAATTATTTATTAGGATTGGATGAAAATTTACAGCGTATATCTTTTAAAATTTTTGCCGGAAGATAATGTATTTTGAAATTTTTAACCAATCCTAGGCACTGGACATATTGAAAATTATATGAATAATTGGGCTATTGGTAACTCAATATTGATTCAAAATTTGGTATAAAAATAATTTGAATAGTAATTTTTCTTAAAACTTATTAGTTAAATTATAATCAAAATTGAAACAACTTTTTGTCAACGAAATTGAAATGATTTTAATAATATGAGAGGTTCTAAAACACTGTAACATGCAAATCTCTTATGAAGTAAAAAGAAAAAATTACGTCTTTTTTCCTGTATTTCATATAATGGGTATGAGATGGATTGAATATATATCATTTCTATAAATAATGAAATAATTTCTGGAAAAAAAAATTACTTCATAAGAAATTTGCATGTTACAATGTTTTAGAACCTCTCATATTATTAAAATCATTTCAATTTCGTTGGCAAAAAGTTATTTCAATTTTGATTGTAATTTAACTAATAAGTTTTTTAAAAAATTACTATTCAAATTATTTTTATACCAAATTTTTAATAAATATTGAATTACCAATAACCCAATTATTCATATAATTTTCAATCTGTCCAATACCTAAGATTGGTTAAAAATTTCAAAATACATTATTTGCCAGCAAAAATTTTAGAAGACATACGCTGTAAAATTTTCATCCAATCGTAATAAATAATTTGCCGCAATATGTAGAGCTTCTTCTTTATAGCTTACACATGTTTTAGAAATTTAGGCAGGAAATTACATTGGAAACCAAAAAAAAAAAAAAAATTAGAAAGGAAAGTTGGATATTTGTTTCATTGTTTATGTCATGAGGTGGGCCCAGCTCCAAGCCCACACCCATATGCATTTTGCTTTTTTTTTTTTTTAAAAAAAAAAAAGTGATACCTCTACAATCATCCACATCCACATGTAAAACGAAGTTGTTTAAAGCAAAGCATGACAGCAGAGAGTAGGAGGCAGCGGAGACAAGACAAGTCCGATTCCAGTGTGCTAAAGCTCTGCTTCTCCTCCGTCGTGTTAGTTTTATTTTAGTGAAAATTCTATTTACATACTAAATGAAATTTTAAAATCACTAAATGTCTGTCAAATTATGTAAAGATTTAAATGTGACAAAGACAAAATTGAGATTTTAAAATGTTGGTGAACTTATCTTTTTGCCTTCGTTTTTTAAATATATTAAAAGAAATAAAAATGATCCTCGCAGGATGACTACCACGCCGGCCATCAAAGATTCGACTGTCTGACAACCTAAAACCATCGGCAATTTGAGATTTGGTGAGGCGTTTCTTCTTTGGGGGTGGAGTTAACTTTTTTCATTTAAAAAAAAAAATAAAGAGATTGAAGGTGTGTGAGGGTGGGGTTCAAACCCATCCCACCTTTAAGGAGCCAAGAGGCCCAATCACTTTAAACGCCATTACTAAAATTGTAAATCTCATTAATGAACTTATTATTCTCATTACAAATTTTGTTTAAAGTGCTCAAATTTTATTAAGTCATATGAATCTCATTGTATGTGTGTTTTATATAATATATGAATATAAATATGATATATTCTACACACACACACACAACATAATTGGATTCATAAAATTGAACAAAATTTGTAATGAGAATAACGATTTCAGTAATGTGTTTAACAAATTCATTAATAATATTCACAACACCTATAATGGGATTTACAAGAGTGTTTTTTTTTTTTTTGGAAAAATTGTTAAGAAGAATATATATATTTGTTAATGCATATATATTTTATAAAAACTAAATGGCCCAATGGTTGGGTCTTTTAGCTACTTTAAGGTGAGGTGGGTTCAAACCCCACCCACACACCTTCAATCTTTTTCTTTTTTTTTTTCAAAAAAAGATTCAACCCCACCCCTAAAAAAACACCTAGCCGGATCTCAAGTTGCCAGTGCCCGAAACCCAGGCTGTTGGCGATTGTAGGCCGTTCGGCTGATGGATATCTATGGGCCAGCTACGGTAGTCCTTCAGCGAGGTCACACTACAAAAAAGAAATCATAAATTAGCAAAGGATAAAATTCGTCACTAAATATGATATTGTTAGTTCTCTATGTGTTTTGATGATAACTGATAATTGTAAAACCAAGTTCAAGTTTGTCTTTGCAAAGTTGAAAAACTTACTGTCAAAGGCAAACTCGAGTTTTGGTTAGAAAACTCGAGTTTAGACTTGACAGAGAGCAGCTCAAGTTTTTGTAAACTTAGACAAAATCGAGTATAGTTTTGGAAATTCGAGTTTAAATCATACAGAGAGCTTTTAAGTTTTTCAAGTCAAAGCAAATTAGAGTTTAGTTTAATGAACTCCAGTTTTGGCAAACCAGAGAAATCTAAGTTTTCTAAGCTTTGTTGGAAACTTGAGTTTGTATTTTGTAAACTCGAGTTTGTAACATACAGAGAGCTATGCTCTACTATAAGCTTGAGAAAACTCGAATTAAGTCTATGAAAACTCTAGTTTGCATTTGCCAAAATATTTGACAAAGTTTTCTCTTATGAGGAAACTCGAGTTTAGTTTTGACAAACTCAAGTTTAAGACTCACAGAGAACAATTTAATATTTTTAAAGATTTGAAAACTCCAGTTCTCTATTGCAAACTCTAGCTTGATCCATATAGAGAGTTTTCTAGTTTTCCTAAATTTTGTGGAAACTCGAGTTAGACTTTGCAAACTTGAGTTTATGCCATACAAAGAGCTTCGCTCTATTTAAACTGTTTGAAAACTCTAGTTTTGAGCTTTTGAACTCAAAATATGTTTTCACTATAAATGTCTAAAACTCGAGTTAGTCACTTAATGACTTGAGTTTAGCTCTTACTCAAAACTTGTCTCAGAGATGAAATCGGGACATTCTTCTCTGGTTGAAGAAAACTCGAGTCAGATTTATAAAAATCGAGTTTAGGCTTCATAAGTGAACAACAAACTCTAGTCTAGATGAACTAACTTGAGTTTGTAGCACATAATTTAAAATTCAAATTGTACAAATCTATGAATTTTTTGTGTTTAATCTATATACTTCTTATCATCATTCATTATTATTTCTAACTATGTTTAACCAGTTGTTAGTGAGTTTCATATTATTTAAAGAGTATTAAAATGGAGGTTCAGTCAAAAGCAAAAAGTATGTCAAAACATTTATTGCAAAGTACAGATAGCTTGCAATTTTTCGGACAATCATTCTCTGCATGATGCAAAAGGATTAATGCTTCCTTTCCTTAACTAGCTTCTGCTATTCCAATGGATCGATCTCAAGGGAGGTCAACCATAAATCTCTGTGCACTTGGATTAATTGAAGAGTAGAGAGAGAAGAAGGCCAAACTTGTGCTAATCCTTCCTTAATGTCTACAGCGGTTATATTGAAGATTACAACGGTCATTTAATACTCTCTTGACATATATAGAACTACATTCAAGTCTTCTCAACAACTAAGGTACTGAAAACGAACTGCATTCAATTTTACCAACTACTCTTTCAGTTTTCAGTTGTAAAGTATCTTCTGATACATTGTACTTTAGTGTTTATCTTTATCCACTCTAAGAAAGAGTTCATTTATTGAAATTAATTATTGTAGAGACTCTCAAGTCGTGGGACTTTGAGATTGGGAATATCATATTATAGCTTCTAAGGGGGAGTATATCCTAGTGAGAGGATAATTTTCGAGTACAAAGTGTGTAATTGATATTGCGAGTTAATGAAAATCTAAGAGAGCCTGAGGACTGGACGTAGGTTAAGGATTTGGACCGAACTAATATAAATTCCTCTGTGTTAAGCTTCTCTTAACTCTCTTCCATTCACCTTTATTTTACTTCTATCAAACAAAGTAATCTGAAAAAGTTTTAAAATCCTGAATTGACCCATCTCTTGGTGATTTGCTCAATTTAAGATATTTCCATTGCAAAATCAACTTGCAACGGATTAATGTCCATTATAGCAAATTATATCATCGCAAGTTGATTTGTGCGACATACAAACAAGAGTCCATTGCAAAAATAACAATTTGTGATTGCATCTTTGTCTGTCGCAAATTTCACTTTTGCAACGGACACTCTTGCCATCGCAAAAATGACAAATTTGCGACGGACAAGAAATCCATCGTAAATTAATAATTCTGTTGCAAAAATGCATGCAACAAAAAAAAAAAATCTTACAATGCAAACATTTGTGACATAATTTTGAGAAAAATCCATTGCAAATATAAAAATTAGAAAAACCAAATTATCGCTTCTCTTCCTAAAGTAGCCACTAAAAAAAAATAAAGAAATAAAAAAGAAGTTTATATGATGAAAACTATATAATAGCAATCATAAAAGTATACATAGCAAAAACGAAATATAAACAAAAATGTTTCAAATAGAATGAACTAAAGGGAAAACAAAAGCATAAAAAATAAATATACAACAGCAGTATGGTCATCATCATCACCAAGAGCCGACCCTGTATCCTTCTTGTCCTTCATTAGGAACTAGAGTAGATCCTGCATCAGCTTCATCATCTTCGCTTCATGATGCATCATCTGTTCTTGGTAATTCATCTTTTTAGCTTGCTGATTCATATGCTCCACTTGTTGATTCACCAACTATGTTGTCACCTCTAACTGTTGTGTGGTAGCAATGAGCTACTGTTCTAACTCATTCACCCTTTTAAGTTCATTTGCAAAAACAACAGTAGGAAGTTGGTTTATTTTTGTACTTCATGTAAAGGGACGAGGGAGTGAAAATATAACAATTAATATGAAAAGTATTAAGTTTACCTAAAAAAACATCTCCAATACGGCTAGATGAGAGCTTGGTACCTTTCACTTGGCTGGCAAAGGCACCCAACCTGAACACTCTCCCTTTCTTGTCAAATCCTCATATAGCTTGAACGAAGAGATTCCTATTATCGAACTGAGAGGATGCGGGGTTGTTCACAATTTGCGTGGCTCTATCTTGTAATTACTTCTCTCAGCTTTCATGCAAGCACAAAAATACATCATAAATATGGCATATAAAAAGAAATAAACATGTTGCTTGTTGAAACAAATAATAAATATAATATAATGTCTCACCGTTAATTGCTGAGACTTTGCGTTAATCTAATGCTTCCAACTATCTGCAGACTCTTGGCAATGGGTCCGCTGAAAGGTAACGTAATCAACCAAGTCTAAAGGCACGTCCCCAGAAGCTTCCTGCAAATACAAATGATGATCGTTAATTAATTACTTCAAAGTAGAAAATAATGGATACTAAAATAGAAAATAATGTATACTTACAATGTTTCTTCGATGCTGACTTATTGGCATGGAGCTGCCAGTATATGAGGGGCCATCCATTCAAGACCTATTTATATTATTTTGCATAGATTTTTGTTGTCATTTCTCATCAGCGGCCCATTTTTCCAATAATTCTGTTGTGATCTCAGGATGAATCAAAGTTTTCTTGCCTTTATTATTTATTAATTTATATAACTGATTAGACAACCATTGACCTGATTTGAAGTTATAAGCTTTTTCCAAATTTCGCCAATGGACAGGCAACCACCTAAACTTTCCTTCAAAATCAATAATGAACAATTAGTGCTCCAAATCATAACAGTACTTAATCAATTTGCATTTTGATCAAAAGAAATTCAAAACCATAAAGAACATAACTTGCCAAGAAATCATTGAACCAAGCATCACGAACACCTTGAGGAATATCTAACCAATTGCCCCAAGTATGATTGTAATTACGAAATAATTACTTATTTATGAACTCCACAACCACTCTATAAGGCTCAAACTTGAAAACAGAAGAAATGTTGAAAATATTAGCATACAAATTAAAGGTAAAAAAATACAAACATTACTAGTAACATTACATGACTTACTTGGTGGTGCCAATAGGACAAATCCATGTTAGCCTTGCCTTAGGATCAACTGATCCCCACACTGGTGTATCAGAGGAACTATCTTCCTTGACTTGGCTCATAAATGACATATTGTGTTGAAGGAAGAAATGTGAAGTATTGAATAGTTAGTACATAGATGCTTAAAGAAAACAAAATATATGTAAATCAACAGGAAATCGTAGAGTAAACATGCTCTAGCGCTTGCTGTGGATAAGTAGGAGTGGTAGGCATACCTGTACCGCCTATAACGAAGTTAGTAGCAGACGATGAAGATGACAAATTAAGTGGAGGTAGTTATGGGAAAGAGGGAAGCCCTCTCCCTACAAAGGAGGCAGATGATGTCGTTTTACCCCCTTTAATAGGACGGCCCTGGGCTCTACTACCACTACCTGAACGCCCAGTTGAGGCTCTATCTATAATAATTAGAAACATTATGTCAAAATATATATAAATATAAGAAATATATTTAATATGTCAAGAGCAAATAAAATGTATCTATTATTATAAATTGCCATAAACAAAGAACTAACTCAAATCAACCGGACGATTCCTATTCTTCAACCTTTGCTTTCACACCTTCTTCTGGAGTCTCACATATGTCAAGTTCAGCTTCATTGCCAAAATAAATCTCTTGTGCCTCTTCATCTGATTCCTTATTGTTAATTTGGATAGGAATCAATTCTAACTCTGCAACGGAATCAAAGAAATTGCTTGGAACATCATCCTCAGCAATATGTACGAGCAATACATATTTCACATCAGCTTGGGTATAATATTTCGAGCTTTGGTTTTAATAACTCCCCTCCATCTTAGCGAGATGTAGGATATGATGTATAAGAAACTTGTTCCTCATGTTGAACAAGTATGAATGGATCATAACCAACTGTATATCTCCTTGCTCAATGGAACTCAACATTTCCATATTTGTCCACTTTTGTGCCACGCGGAGTGTTATCAATAAACCACTCACATTTAAACAAAGCCACTCTCTTGTCCTACTAGTAATCTAGCTGAATTATGTCAATTAACTTCCCATAGTAGTCACCCTCGACCCCGTCAACTTAGCCACCTCAACAATATACATCGTAATTGAAGCTTGACATATTTTCATTTTCTTCTGAAGTTGCAAACCGATACCCATTGATTACATATTTTCTGAACCGGGTAACAACTCTTGCAACTCTGTAAGATAAACTCTATGCAACATCATGTAGATCTGATTAGTTTTGCACGAAGTAGTCTTAGAACTCTTGCATGCCAAGCATTGATTGGGATGTTGTTTGCATATGAAATGTTAGTTCTCTATGTATTTTGATGATAACTTGACAATTGTAAATTGCAACGTTTGTGATATCACTCATTTTCTATGTTTTTGGTAAAATACTAAGTTCTGGACACGAGTTTATGCGTGTCTGTTGTGACAAGCCATGGTAGTTTGATTACGGGCTTCATTGTTTGAGTAAAGCGTTGCTAGAAATGATTTCCATATTTAATTAAAGAGGGGCTGCTGAAAATTCTACTAGAGGGAGTGTTTCTATGCTAGCTATATAACATGATTCAAGTTGTTTTGATTAAAGGAAGATAGCTATTAAGGAAACAAAAGTTTTGATGCTATAAATTGATTTACATACAATGTTTTGATGTTTCCAAGTGCTGTATATTTCTTTAATATTGGCTAAACCATGCCTAGTGATTTTTAAATAAAGGTTTCATCATTATTCTTAGCAGCTGAAAAATTCTAGACTTAAAAAGTTGGTGTTGTGCATGTGTTTGGTTGTCAAAAAGTTCCTTAATGAGATTAAATCAGTGTTTTGAAGATGAATTTAAAAGAACTCAAATTTAGAAGGATTGTGTTGCTGATATGATCCTTGGTGTTAGATAGATTATGAAGTTGGAAAATTGGTTATGAATTACTGATTTATCCTTTCCTATATTGAATCATTGTTTTAGATGCTTAAATCATGGTAAGAGACATCTAAATGATGATTTAGTATATATTTATAAAGTTGGAAAAATAACAGTACATTAAAAAAGGTGCTGTCCCGTTTTACTAAAAATGAAATTTTAGAAATTGGAGCACTGATTTTATATGAGGTAAAACTAGGGCAAACAGTCTCTTATGACCTTGGAATTTGGTGGCCATTCAATACACATGTTATGCTTTACAATGAGTCTAAGAACACATTAATTGTATGTGTATATGGATAGTTATGAATTTTCAAACCTTGGGCAGGAAAACTGGAAAGACCCTGCTTTTCCAAATTCGGCTTTCGGATTCGTGTGATGTTTTGACCAGATGAAAGACTTCCTCTATCTGTGAAATTTGTTCAAGAGATGTTACACCTTATAAGCTTTAAAATGAGTTCTAGGACATGTTAATCGAATGTCTAGAGAAAAATTTATGAGTTTTCCAAGTCAGACAAGAAAAATTGGGCGAATCCTGTTTTCCAGATTTGGGTGATAACACTTGTTGTGAAATTTTGGGAGGTTACAGTCATAATTTGGTATACTTATTAATTTTCCTCTAAAGTAGGCTTACAAAGCTTTAAATAGGAATTGGAATTACCTCATTTGGAGATTCTTAGACTAAGTTCTGATTTTTCCAAATTCCTTGAAAAATTAAGAGGCATTTTCAATATATACAACTAATATGTATATGTAGTTTCAATATGATTCATGTCATTTTCAATAATTTTCCACCTCAACTGACTTTTCAAATAATAATCCAAACATACCTCAGTTAGAAAAAAAAAGTCATTTCTGCAAAAAGCCAAACGGGCAATCCAAACATACATCATTTAGCTTAACCTGACATTTTTTCTACCCGATTTTTATAAAAGTTAGATAGCTTTTAAACCACCGCTCCTACTGCTAAGCTAAAGAGACCCTATGATAAACCTTATTACTATTACTATGCAGGCGCGGTTGAGCTAAACAGGCTTAATGTGTTGCCATTTAAAAAAAAAATGGATTATTTTATTGGATCGCTTCTAATTTCTAAATGGGAGAGAGTAGGAAAATGAGAGGGACAAAAGGGGAAAAATGAGAGTGAGGGAGCTTAATTTTAAGAAAAATAAATGGCGGATTTCAAGGTGATGTGACGGGGAGAGAGGGGAAGAAAGAAGAAATTGTTCTCCCCAAGAGGGAAATTCACCCAATTAATATAAAAAAAAAATTTGTCAGTTTGGGGTACTATTCAAATATATTGCTGAAATAGGCTATTTTATGGAGCCACTATGCATGTGGCGTTGCCACGTGGCACGCCACAAGTGGCGCCACTTGTGTTGGCACGCTACATAAGTGGCGGCAGCACTGTTGGCGCCACTTTAACAATTTTTTTAATTTTTAATTATTATAATTATATATTATTATATTTAATATATATTAAATATACTATATATTATTTTATACAATATATATTATATATATAATATATATATCACATTTCAAGTCAGGTCAACCAAGTGTTCACAATTTCGAAAATTTTATGAAATATTTCTTTTAAAATGATATGAAATTTTATGAAATCGTGAACACTTGGTTGACCTGATTTGGAATGTGATATATATCACATCATTTTAAAATGTGATATATATATTATATAAAATAATATATATTATATTTAATATATTAAATATAATAATATATAATTATCATAATTAAAAAAAAATTGTTAAAGTGGCGTGCCACGTTGGCATGCTACAAGCGGCGCTGCCACGTGTGGCGTGCCATGTGGCAATGCCACATGTGTAGTGGCGCCACGCCATGTGACGCCATCTGATGTGGCGCCACAAAATGACCTATTTTAGCAATATATTTGAACAGTACTTTAAACTGACAAATTTTTTTTTTTATATTAATTGGGCGAATTTCCCCTCCCCAAGAAGATTTTTTTATGTTTTGTTTTTCTCAGAACCCAAGAAGAGTTTTAAGTGTGGTGTTTCAGTAAATACCTCACATCCTATAACATTTTGATATTTTCTTTTACCGTTTACAGTGTCCGGTAAATTTGTCATGAAGGAGGTTTAGCTTCTCTTTTAGTTTTAGTAGTTAAAACACGTGAAAAATCAAGAAATTAAATTTAAAAATGAAATGAATATGATTTTCTTATGAAATAAATATTTATGTATTTAAAACAATTTACACTTTAAATCTTGATAGAAAGATAAGGGGTATATCCATCTAATTTCTTAACACACAATTATTTATTTCACACACACACACACACACACACACACATATATATTATTTGCTATACTTAATTAATTTCAATTATTTCAGTAAATTAACTTCTCAATATCAACATAATCAAACCAAATAGTGCAGTTTAATTTATGATCAATCTTATTTATATCATTCGGTGAACAAAAAAGGAAATGTTCAATGCGATATATCTCTTAAAACTCATTGAATATACCCAGAGGAGTAATTCATATACTAAATATCATACCAATAGCGAATTTCAAGAACTTTATTAAATTTAAAAGAATGGGTTATAACATGTTTGCTAGTGGGAAGATAATCTTTTTTTCCTTAGAATATCATATTCACTTTTAAATTAAAAACATATATACTGATGATTCATATTTAATATTACAGAAAACTATTATGAGAAGATTTATAATTTATTTATTTTTTAATTTTTCAGTATTTTATGTTATCAATTGTGTAAATCATATTTTAACCATTTAAATTTATTTATTCATTAATAATTCTATAAAATAATAAATTTAAACTATTTTTTTAATCTGATTGTGGATAATAAATATAAGCGTATGAGAAGAAAATGAAAATAAAATAAAGGGTTAAGGTACAAAAATACACATGAGTTTTTTTCAAGAGCGCCCAATTTTTTTTGGAGCAAAAATACATACGTGGTTACCATTTTAAAACAAAAGTTATATCCTTACTGTTTACCGTCGTTATGTTACTGTTCACTTCATCTCTTTTTTCCCCATCATGGTGAACAATAATATAATGGTGGGATGTGAATTTTACTTCAAAATAGTTACCACATTCCAAAAAAAACACATGGTGTTGGTTGTTCTTGAAAAAAAAACTTATATGTATTTTTGTAGCTCAACCTAAAAGGAAATATTCCAAACCTCCTGGAATCCAGGACCTGGATGGTGCTGCTTTTGTTTTCTTTTTAAGATATTTTGTATCTATTGGTATTACTGATTAATATATCCATATGTTTGTATAAGGATAAATTTTCTCTATAATTAAAGTAGAAAGTATATAAAAATCTTTTTTATCTTCTTGGTTAGTCTTGCTATCACGGTCAAAAGCCGTACCAGTGACAGCGATCAGATCTCCGTCGTCTTCTTCTTCCAGCTTCTTTTCCAGCCTGATTCTTTGTGGACTTCCGCTTTTACTGGAACTTCTTTCCTCCGAGAATAGAACCCTTGGTGTCAATGTCTTCCTTCTTCAGAGTCCTCGTTGGGGAATACACTACTAAACTGGTAATTTTCCTTTCTTCTGTTTGATTCCCTTTCTTCGTTCTCGACTTCTCGTCGTCGTCGTTGACGTCTGTGCATGTGTTTACGTTCTCCGTTCTCGGCGGTTGTGCTACCCGTCGTCGGCTCCGATCCGACCCTTGCAGCCCCCTATTTTCCCTTTTTGCACAGTTTTTGGTTTTGTTTTGTTGGTTTATTGATTTTGCATATTCCACTAATCAGATTCGTTCGGCTTCTGTTTTTCGATCTGCCACTGTACCAAACTGTGCTGGAAATTTTTGCATGATTGTGGTTTTGTGCTGTGTTTGTGTTTGTGGTGCGTGGATGATTGATTATGCTGTGTAGGATGAGAATTGAGAGCGATGGAGAAAGGGGAAAAATCTGCCAGGGCAAACGCGTCATTTCGCTTTTATTTTTTAGTTTTTAAAAATAAAAATTAATGTCATTATTTTGTCTACCAACCATAAAATTACTGTGTTTATAGTGCTATTTCAAGAATGTGAATGTTCCGTTCCTCTTAAAAATAGCAGATAATTACTTTATAATGTAGTCTTAGTGTGTTTTCAATGACTTTGACTTTGATCATTTTTTTTTTATTTAGTCTCCTTCCGTAAGGGGAAAAAGAGAAGATTTCTGTATCTTAGCTTCTAAAAACAATTTTTTATATACCGTAAACCTTAAAACCTTAAACGCTAAATTATATATGTGTGTGTGAAATCTAAGAATTTAAAGTAGCTTTGTTCTTCCCAAAAATTAGTAATTGATGAAGACAAGTTTCTTCAGAAAGCAGGAAAAACTAAATTTATTGCGCTAATTTCAGAATATAAATGTGTAGTAATGGGGAGAGTATTATAATCTTTTCGTCCAATTTCTCTCCCTCTTTCTAAATGCCAACTCTATAAATACAGAGAATTCAATTTGAATTCAGATATACTAATTACTTTTTCTTTTCTTTTTGGCAGCGAATCCCTCCCCTGTTTGTCTCCAGATTTTCTAGTCTTACACCAAAAACAGTAATGCTTTTTCTTTCTTCAGAAAAATCATGGATGGTTGATATTGAGGAAGAAGATAACAAACTAGTCTATTTCAAAAGAGGTTGGAACATATTTTTAGAAGATAATGCTTTAGAATTTGGGGATTTTATAGTTTTCAAATTCGATGGGAATTCAACATTCAAAGCTAAAATCTATGGAAAATCTTGCCTCAGAAGAAAAACCTCAATGTCAATGTCAGTATCTTCTTTCTTCAAGATCATCATCAATGAAGAATATACTACTAAACTGGTAATTTTCTTCTTCCCCACCGATGTTTTCTTATTTTCACAGCTGAAATATCCCTCTAAATCTTTTGTTTTTCCCCTAATCACAGCGAATCCCTTTGTTGTTCGTCTCCAGATATTCTAGTCTAGTCCCAAAAACAGTAAAATTTATCAGGTCTTATTCTTCAGACAGATCATGGATGGTTGATATTGCGGAAGAAGACGACAAAAGGTCATATTATAAAAATGGCTGGAGTACATTTGTAAAAGATAATGCTGTGGAGATTGCATATTTTCTCGTTTTCAAATTTGTTGGGGATTCAACTTTTAAAGTTAAGATCTATGGAAAGTCTGCCTGTGAGAAGGAGCTTGAAAATGAGCTATGTGTCAACCAGTATTACTGCATACAGCATCATAATAAACAAATAACAACTCTAGAACGTCAAGTAACTAAGAGAGAATTAGATCCGATTGATGTAAAATACGTAACGATGGAGATGGTAGATCATGGAGATTCTAACCAAGAAATTGAGGCTCCCCAGAAAGAAGTTGAATCTCATGTCCCTATCAAGAAAACTGGTAAGCTAATGAAAAAGAGAGCTCCCATTGATAATCTTGTTCAAAATCATATTTTATTCCTCTGACTTTAAACTTAAGTCTAATTACAGAACTGGTAAGTATTGTAGTTGAATGTTAGACTTACCACAACAAGTTCCTTTTCAGTTCAAATTATGATGTTTTTACATTCTTTTAATGTGTATACAGTAATTATGAAAACAGACTTTTGTTAATTTCCATTTATTTTAGCTCACAGTTTGATTAATTTGCAGTAGACAACAGGCATGAGCCGATTGAAGGCCCCAATTTGGACTCTAAGAAGAATCCTTCATTCAAAATTCTTCTGCAACAAGCCTATGCGGAGAAGGGTGTCATGGTTAGTTCTTCAGATCACCCCCAATTGATTTATTTTCTTGAATGCCTATGACAAATTGACAATAACTAAATTATTGTATGTTTAGATTAGCCTTTTTAACACCAATTTTATCATCCTACACCAAGCATTCGTGTAGTCTGGTTATGAATATGATGCCTTTTTTGTTTCTGGTTTTACATTCGTATCAAACAAAATGTGGTTTCATGTTGTTTGCTCATACATAATTTCCAAGGTGTGTGTTTGTTTGTCAAGGCTATTCAAGTGATATTGAGATTAACATGTCTAAGGAACTTGTGCAGTGCTTTCCAACAGAGTTTTTCCATAAGCATATGAAGAATAAGAGACAAGAGGTAGAGATGGAGACAGTGGAAGGAGTATGGACTGTGACATTACTCCCCCACATGAAAAGGACAAGGACGTTCGCCAGATTAAGCAAAGGCTGGTCGGAATTCGCGAAAGCCAACCGTTTCAAAACTGGAGAGACTCTTGTTTTCGAACTAACTCGAAAAGGTGATTGCCCCAAGTTTGTCGTCAATAGGCAATGAGGTTCGAGTGTAAGGGACTGACGTGTCACCAGGTTGTGTGCGGCTGTTCAACAGGTGTATTTAAAAATGAAAAATATCTCCTCATGATGGGTCATGTTAATTGTAGGCTTAATTAGGAAGAGCCTCCATGATAAGTAATGTAAATATGGTAGGATTAATTAAGAAGGTTCTAAGGATCTTTCACTTTCCATTTTATGAATTCCCATGAAACCGATTTGGAATATTGTAGGCAGTGGTGGAACGAGATTTGTTTTTTCAGCATGGGCCAAAAAACAAGCATATCGAAACTATTCCCTTTAGTTCTTATTATAAGATAATAACTAATAAATGTATTTGGTCATTTTCATAAGGTAATTGTTTGTTTTAAAAAAGTGTTAAATATTTTTTCATGTATACCCATAATTAAAAAGGGTGGTGAGTGAGAGAAATAAATAATATGATATTAGAATTTAGTGTAATTAGTATGGATAATATTGAAAATTACTTAAATTTTAGGACAAATTTAATGACTTTAATTAGTTTATGAGAATTGTTAATTGATGTCTTATAATAAGAATTTGAAGGAATATTTACTAAATAGTATCACATAGCATTGAAAATAAAAATAAATAATAACTAACAATTATAAATCAAAATAAAATATAAGATAATACTAACATTTTCGATAGGTATCTCAAATAAGAATTTTACCTTCCTCTCATAGTCTAATGAATAATGAACCAAATATTATCTTTATAGAGAAAATAAAAAAATAATTGGGGCCAAATTATTGACCAAATAAAATATCATATAACATACATATATATATATATATATATGTATTAATAAATTTTATAAAGTCAACTCGAGCCAACTTTGACCCCAACTGGCCAGTGAGTACAACTGTCACTGATTGTGAGCAGCTTTTTGTTTCTATATATTAGGATTTTGAAACTCACCGGACCGTCCGTTTTGTTACGAAAAACGACGAACTGATCCGGTCCAGTTGAGTTTAAAAATCCTTATGAACCTGTGAACTGATCGGTCATAAAAACCACGAACTGATCAGTCATAAAACGTATTCTTAGTTTCTGATGTAACATTTTATGACTGTGAATGTGATGGGCCTTTGCTGCTCCCAAAAACCAATGTGGTTTTTGTTTGTTATGCCTTATGAGCCTATTATTAGCTTGCTCGTGGGCTTGCTTGTTTTTATGTCTAAAGTATAATTCCCTTTAACTCACAAGTTGGGAGAAGTGAGACGTTTCATTATATTATCGAGAGGGTTCAAAACAAGCTTTCTGCTTGGAAGGCAAGCTGCCTATCAACTGCGGGGAGAATTACTTTAGCAAGAGCTGTGTTAAGCTATATTCCACTATATCCGATTCAAGTTACAAAGCTACCTAATAGTATTTGTCGGAACTTTATTTGGGGACATGACAACTTGAATATGTGTTATCATCCTGTAGGTTGGGATTTAATTACCAAACCTAAAAAATTTGGAGGCCTTGGTTTTAAAAGATTGACATCATTAAATAGGGCTTGTGGATCTAAAATTGCTTGGAGACTAGTTGAGGGGAATGGTGGATTATGGGCTGACATTCTTATGCACAGATACATGTTTAGAGGTGGCGATTCTCTGTTTTTGTGGAAACCGGGGGATTCTCAGTTATGGAAATTTATTTGTGCCCAGAAAGAATTAGTGGATTTGGGAACGAAATGGCAAGTTCGGAATGGGGAAGTAGTTAAATTCTTCTCCGATCAATGGTTGATAAGAGGTGGTAAAATTCAGGATTTCTGTACTAGGCAGCTGTCCTTGGAGGAAGCTGAATCTTCGGTGGCTGATTGGGTGAAGGATGGGGATTGGGATTTAACTAGAATTTCAGACTGTGTTGATAATTCTATTCTGCAGCGGCTTAGCTCAGTTCTCCCTCCTAGAGAAGAGGTAGGGCTTGATTTTTTAGTATGGGGAGCTGAAGGTGATGGGAATTTCTCAATTAAAAGTGCCTATTCATTGATTGAGGAAAATACCCCTCATCTTAAGGCTGATATCTTTAATCGAATTTGGAAATGAGGTGGAGCGGAAAGAGTTAGAGTTTTCCTTTGGAGAGTGGTATTAAACAAGCTTCCAACAAATGTATGGAGAAGTCGATGGTCAAACTCATCGCCATTATGTGGTTATTGTAATGCTGAGGTTAAGGATCTTCTTCATATTCTCCGTGATTGTTGTTATGCTAGGCAGATGTGGATGAATTTACTGTCTCCAAGGTTTGTATCTCCTTTTTTCTTAGCAAATCTTAGGGATTGGGTAGCTATGAATCTAAAAAATAATTATGGTAGAGGATCTAATGCTACCTGGTGCTTGATTTTTGGGGTGGCTGTTTGGTTATTGTGGGGTTGGAGAAACTCTTTTATATTTGAACCCAACTTTGCTAAGCCTGTATGTCCTACCTCGGTTGTTCTATGTTGCTGGAGAAAATTTTCTGTTCTGGAAGATTTTCATTCTGTTTGTCTTGATCCTGGCCGGTCTGATTTTGTCTGTAACTCTTGGGAATGTCCCCTTTTGGGGTGGATTAAATTAAATGTGGATGGGGCTAGCTCTTTTAATTCTTCTCAAGCTGGATGTGGGGGAGTTTTTAGAGATAATCAGGGGCAGTGGTTAGCTGGTTTTGCAAGGAAACTAGGAATGTGTGATGCGGCTTTGGCTGAAGAATGGGCTGTGTATGAAGGGATCCGGTTGGCATGGGATCTTGGATACAAAAAGGTGATGATTGAATCGGATGCCTTGTACTTGGTGAATTCCCTTCATAATGGAGTAAGACATAATGTAAGCTTGATATCCTCTGATATTGAGGATTATATGAAGAGAGACTGGACTGTGTCATTTCGTTTTGTGCCTTGGGAGTGCAACAGAGTAGCAGATGTGATGGCAAAAATGGGGTTAAGTAGATCTATTATTTTGGGAGAATGCCCGGCATATTTAAGGGCGTGGGTAATTCAGGATAGTATGGGAAGCACTTCCCATGTTGTTTAAGCTAATTGCTTGTAATTTTTTCTTTCTTGGTTTTTTAGCCTTCACTTGTATCAAAAAAAAAAAAAAAAAGTTGAATGTTTTTTCGTCGAAAGCCGGATGTGGAGGAGTTCTTCGGATAGCCGTGGCTCTTGGCTAATAAGTTTTTCAAGAATAATTGGGTGTTCCAACCTTTTGTAGCTGAAGCCTGGGCCATTAAAATAGGTCTGGAATTAGCTTGGGATTTGAGATTTAGAATGATTATTCTTGAATCTGATGCCGAGGAGGTTATTTCCTTACTCTCCAATGGTAACTCTGCTAATGAAGGTTTATTGATCTCCAAGATTAGAGCCTTAATCAGTAAGGAATGGCGAGTGCACTTGCTCTATATTCCAAGGGACTCAAATAGGACAGCTGATGCTTTAGCAAAAGTAGGTATTAATAATTCTGTTGTTTTAGAATCTTGTCCATCCTTCCTGTGGAGTTGGGTAGATCAAGAGGTCTTGGGATTAATGTTCCCTCATGTGTAATTTTTCTTAATGTAGGCTTTGCCATCTTTCATATCAAAAAAAAAAAAAAAAAGTTGAATGTTTTTTACCAAAATTAAAAAAAGTTGAATGTTTTGCCAATAAGGGATGGTACAATTAGGTAAGGCGTTAGGCTTCACTTTAAAAAGAAGGAAGTTCGTTACCTACTAGTCAATGTGAGGAATTTGTTAGTAGACAATTTGTAAGTATATCTATAAATGCTATTTGAGATTGGAGGAGTGCCCGGACTTTGGTGGGTTACCAATTCTACCCCACCTAAACTTGTTTATACCAATAAAAAAAAAGAGTTTGATGTTTTTCTTAATTCTAGTTTGGAAGGGTGAAAATCTCCCCATCATTAAAATGAGTCCTAATTTATAATTTTTGCATGTGTAGATTAAAATATATTATTTTAAAACTTGAGTAAAAAATTTTGATATTTCAAGTGATATCCTACTAACCAAGTTTGATTTAGGGGAGATTCTGGACCAAATCGGTTAGCAATAATTTGGAAGTGTTACAATTTAGGCATATGGCTAATTGAAGCCCATAAATTGAAACCCTCATTTTTATCCTTAGATTACTAGTCACCTGGCATTATCAATTTTATGGTCTAAACTTTAAAAAATCATAATTTAATCTAGACAAGTCGTTTAAGGGTGCAATTAAATTTATTTATAAACTCTTGAATTCTTTTCAATAAGAATAATATGGCTTATTATTCATCATTATATATAATGGACCCGTTTGGGTTAACGCTAAGAGCGGTGCCTTATTTTCTATCTAACAATTCAGGTTATAAATGTGATTTGTGTTTAGAGTAACGATGACAGAAGTGACTTTTTTCCAATGGGAGATGTGTTTGGGTTAGCAGTTGAAAAGTAAATTAAGATGGAAATTAACTAAAAAGAGTATGAATCTTATTAAATACTACATATATTAATATTAGGTGTATATATTGTGATAATTGAAGATAAAAATTAATGTTCATATTTAAAACTGAAAAAAAGAAAAAGAAAAATATTTATTTTTTAAAAATATATTTATATTTGTATTTACCTATATTAATTCAGTATAACAAATTTTCATGGAAGGATTTAAATTTAATTGGTATTATCCCAAATTATCTTTTCAGAAAAAGAGAGAAAATAAATATATATAAAAATAGAAATTGTTAAAAAAGGAGGAAAAAAAGAGGAAGAAATAGTATGAAGCGAGTAAAAGAATTTACATCCAATATGAATAAACAGAGAGAATATGCTAGTAGAAGAAAGAGAGAATCAAGTTTGGTGGGGCCCACACACCTTTTTCTCCACAACCACTCCAAAGCTCAAAACGCACTGTAAAAGTTCCATAAGTGATCTTTTAGATTAACTAGTGTTTTTTTGTAAAAGCCCATTTCAGAAAAAGCCGACCCAAACATATCACGGTGGGCTTTTTCTCCACAACTCTTTCCACTGGACTTAGATGCTTCAAACACTTGTGAGGTGCTCAAACCAAATAGGCCCAATATACACATCTCAATGCCTCGTAATGAATTTACACAACTCATTGGCCGGAGAGAAAAAAAAATTAGACAACCTGTGATTTATTACACATTTTACTACTCTAGGCCTATGACGTTCCAAACATAATCACATACATAAATGCATGATTTCTCATAAATTTAATGAACACTTTAATTTTAGGGTTAAGGAGCAGTTTGACCAATAAACTATAACCTCAGGAGCGCCTAGCACAAATAACTTTTAAGTAGACCAAAAATACCAACAAACTTTTAAAAATGTGCAGTCAGCACAACGTCCATTAGAAAAAGATAACGCCGTTATCTAAGGTGCAGATTGGCTAGTATTTTGCTTTACCAGTATAATTGTCCAAACCGACGAGTGCTCTGCTGCTAAAACTCAGATGAATGACATAATTGACCTAGGAAAATATTTGAATTAAATTGGGTTAAGATAAAGAACCACACTACCTGCCACCCTAAAAGGCGAGGCCGGTAGGTGTGTTACAGATCTGATCGAAGTTGAAGAAACTAAGGCTTCTTATAACAAAGTTGAAGAAAAAAACTATGAATCTGGGCACTATCAAGAAAACTAGTAAGCGAAGGAAAAACATAGTTCTCACTAATATTCTTGTTCAAAATCATGTTTTATTACTTTGAATATTAACTTATGCCTAATTACGAAACTAGTGAGTTAAAATTAAAGTTGAATGTTAGCCTTATTACACAACAAGTTCTCTTTTCAGTTTAAATTATGATGGAAATGTTTATCTTCTTTTGAATTTTATACAGCAGTTATGAAATCAGGCCTTTGTTCATTTCCATTTATTTTAGCTCATATTATTAATTTGCCGCAGGAAACAATTATAGGTCTTGTGAAAGCCTTGATTTGGACTATGAGAAGAACCCTACATTCAAAATTATTATGAAACTAACCTATGCACAAAAGGGTGTCATGGTTAGTTCTTCAGATCACCCCAATTGATTTTTTTTTTCTTGAATACCTATGAAAATAACTAAATTAACCATGTCAAGAAAGTGCATAGATAATTATATGCATTTATCAATCTAGCAAACATCTACGTTAGTCTGGCAAAAAATATTGATGCCTTATTATTTCTTCTGTCATATTCGTATCAAATAAACAAAATATGGCATCATACAGTTCATATAGCCAATCTCATATGGTAGGATAATACTTGTTGTTAATGTTGGTTGTATGTATATATGCTAAGGTTATTCAAGTGATATTCAGATTAATGAGTTTGACCAACTTGTGTAGAACCTCCTGACAGAGTTCTTTCTAAAGCATATGAAAAATAAGAGATGAGAAGTAAAGATTGAGACAAGGGAAGGAGAATGGACGGTGACCATACTCACCCAAAATAAAAGGAACAAGACATTTTCCATATTAAGCAAAGGTTGGTCGGATTTTGCCAAAGCGAAGCGTCTCAAACCTGGGGAGAATATCATTTTCAAATGGTTCATAAAGCGTGTTCATCCCAAGTCTGTTGTCCATAGGCAACAAGGTTAGAGTGTAGGGGGTTGATGAAGCATTGGGTCATGTATGGCTATTTCTCTAAGTAGGCCATCTAGAGATGGTAGGCATAATAAATAAAATTTATCATGAAAAGTAATGTAAATGGTAGGATTAACTAAGACGGTTATGCTAAGGACCTTTCAGTTGCCATTTTACAAACTCCCATGAAACGGATTTAGAATGGCGAAGCATATTTTTGTGTTTGACTATCTATCATCTGTATGATATGAAATGCAGACAAACATATTTAATCAAACGCGTCGTTAATTTCTGGTGCAACATTTTGTGCTTAAGTGCGATGGGCCTTTGCTGCTCCTTCAACATATGTGATTTTTGCAAGGATATTAAATTGAAACTTGTCATTGAATCAGTGGGTGTATTAAGTCAAGGGTCAGTGGGTCAGACTAAAGTCAAACCAAAGCTAATATGATACTTGTTTAAAATCATGTTTTATTACTTTGAATATGAACTTATGTCTAATTACAGAACTGGTGAGTTAGAATTAAAGTTGAATGTTAGATTTATTACACAAGTTCCTTTTTCAATTCAAATTATGATGAAAATGTTTATGTCCTTTTAAAGTTTATATAGCAGTTATGAAATCAGGCCTTTATTCATTTCCATTTATTTTAGCTCTTATTTTGATTAATTTGCCACGGGAAACAGTTATGGGTCTTGTGAAAGCCCCGATTTGGATTGCGAGAAGAATGTTTCATTCAAAATTATTATGAAACCAACCTATGTACAAAAGGGTATCATGTACCAGCCTCAAAAAATTCTATCCATTCAGCCGAACCAATTGCAGTACTTAGATCTGAGCGCATAGACCATTGATTTATTTTTTACTTGAATGCCTATGAAAATAACTGAATTAACCATGTCGAGAGTGCATCGATAATTATAATTGTTGATCATCCTAGCTAACATCTACATTAGTATGGCCATAAATATTGATGGCTTGTTATTTCTTCTATCATATTCAATTCGTATCAAACAAACAAAATATGGCATCATACAATTCATATAGCCAATCTCATATAGTAGGATAATACTTGTTGTTGATGTTGGTTATATGTATATATGCTAAGGTTATTTAAATGATATTAAGATTAATGAGTTTGAGGAACTTGTGCAAAACCTCCCAACAGAGTTCTTCTTGAAGTATATGAAAAATAAGAGACGAAAGGTAGAGATTGAGACAAGGAAAGGAGAATGGATTGTGACCCTACTCACCCAAAAGAAAATGTAAAGGACATCATTTGCTAGATTGAGCAAAGATTTTGCCAAAGCAAAGTATCTCAAACTCGGGGAGAATAACATTTTTGAAATGGTTCAAAAAGGAGTTCGTACCAAGTTTATTGTTCATAGGCAACAAGGCTAGAGTGTTAGAGGTTGATAAAGCACCGGGTTAAGTATGGTTGTTTCTCTAGGTAGGCCATCTAGATAGATGGTAGGCTTAATAAAGAAAATTTATCATGAAAGGTAATGTAAATGGTTGGATTAACTAAGAGGGTCATGCTAAAGATCTTTCACTTGCAATTTTATAAACTCCTATGAAACGGATTTGGAATAGCGAAGCATGTTTTTGTATTTGACTCTATATCCTCTGTATGATATGAATGTTGATAGACATATTTAATCAAACATGTCATTAATTCCTGGTGCAGCATTTTGTGCTTGAGTGTGATGGGCCTTTGCTGCTCTCTTCAACACATGTGATTTTTGCAAGGATATTAAACCGAAACTAGTCACTAGATAGGTGGGGGTACTGAGTCAAAGGTCAGTGGGTCGAATCAGTATCAAATCAAAGCTAACCCGGTACTTGTTAAAAATATGTTTTATTACTCTGAATCTAAACTTATGTCTAATTACAAAAATGATGAGTTAGAATTAAAGTTGAATGTTAGACTTTTTACACGACAAGTTCCATTTCCAATTCAAATTATGATGAAAATATTTATGTTCTTTTAAAGTTTATATAGCAATTACGAAATCAAGCCTTTGTTCATTTCTATTTAGTTTAGCTCCTATTATTTTTAATTTGCCATAGGGGGAACAGTTATGTCGTCTAGTGAAAGCCTCAATGTGGACTATGAGAACAATCCTACATTCAAAATTATTATGAAACCAAAATATGCACAAAACGGTGTCATGGTTAGTTCTTTAGATCACCCCAATTGATTTATTTTTTTTCTTGAATGCTTATGAAAATAATTGAACTAACCATGTCAAGAGAGTGCAGAGATAATTATATGCGTTTATCAATCTAGCAAACATCTACGTTAGCCTGGCAAGAGATATTGATGCCTTGTTATTTCTTTTATCATATTTGTATCAAACAAAAGAAATAAGGCATCATACAATTTATATAGCTGATCTCATATAGTAGGATAATACTTGCTGTTGATGTTGGTTGTATGTATATATGCTAAGGTTATTCAAGAGATATTCATATTAATGAGTTTGAGGAACTTGTGCAGAACCTCCCAACAGAGTTCTTCCTGAAGCATATGAAAAATAAGAGATGAGAAGTAGAGATTGAGACAACGGAAGGAGAATGGATTGTGACCCTACTCACTGAAAAGAAAAGGAAAAGGATATTTGCCAGATTAAGAAAATGGTTTAAAGAGGTAGAAATTGAGACAAGGGAAGGAGAATGGACTGTGACCCTACTCACCCAAAAGAAAAGGGAAAAGTACTTTTGCTACATTAAGCAAAGGTTGGTCGGATTTCGCCAAAGCGAAGCATGTCAAACCCGGGGAGAATATCTTTTTTTTCAAATGGTTTAGAAAGGTATTCATCCCAAGTTTGTTATCCATAGGCAACGGGGTTAGAGTGTAGGGGGTTGATGAAGCACTGGGTCGTGTATGGTTGTTTCTCTAGGTAGGCCATCTAGATAGATGGTAGGCTTAATAAAGAAAATTTATCATGAAAGGTAATGTAAATGGTATGATTTACTAAGAGGGTCATGCCAAAGATCTTTCACTTGCAATTTTACAAACTCCCATGAAACAGATTTGGAATAGCGAAGCATGTTTTTGTGTTTGACTTTGTATCCTCTGTATGATATGAAATGTAGACAGACATATTTAACCAAACATGTCGTTAATTCCTGGTGCAACATTTTGTGATTAAGTGCAATGGGACTTTGTTGCTCCCTTCAACACATGTGATTTTTCCTCAGAGAATGGTTGTCGAGTTGGTGCTTGGTTTTTTGTAACAACATTTAATGCTTCTGACATAATTAATGCTTTTCGAGATTTTGAAGTTAATCACCTGCATAATCATATGAAATTCATTAATACACTGATTAATTATTGTTAGGAACAATAATGAGTGATGATAAGAAGTAATGAAATAATAATTAATGATTTTATCTTTATGAACATGGTGATTGACAGAGGTTCATATGGAATACTCCATTTATCATTAACTGACTCGAGTTAATGACTGGAGTTGGTTCTTTCAGTACTCGAGTGAAGATGATTTTTCTTTTGAAAGTAGAATATGTTTGAACCAGAAGTTTAAACTGAGAAAATCAGTTTGTAAAGCACAACTCGAGTCTAAAACTACTGACTTAAGTTGTTCACTCGAGTCTGAAGATTTGCTTCACAAACAGAAGACTTCGAGTTAAGTTAAAGAGAACTTTGAAATAATGACAGTCAAGTCTTAAAAAAACATGACTCTATTAGTAACTTGAATGCACCAAGAATATAACTCAACTCTTGAAAGATTTGTTCACATAAAAAGATTGAGAAATACATTGGAAACAAGTTTGAACAAATGACACTTGGGTGTAGAAATGTTAACTCTAACAAGTAACTTGAGTGCAACAATATCAACTGAAGTTTAATGCTTTTGACTCTTGAAAATGACATTTGCGTGTGGGAATTAAGATTTAAAAAGATAAGTTTTAGCATTCACCAAGTCAACTCAAGTTTAGTGTTGGTAACTCAAGTTGTTACCTTTGATTCAAAAGTTATGCAGAGCCTTTCACTCAAGTCAAAGATAGTTAACTCGAGTGTGTCTATGCCAGACACATTAAAACGCTCTATAATTCAAGATTTGATTGCAACAAAGGTCATTCACTTAAATGCCATTAAACATACACTTAAGTGATTTAAATCATCAAGTTTATATTTTTTACAATTGTTTGTTATCATCGAAACATAGAGAACTAACATATTATAATATAAATCAATAGGTACCTATGTAATGAAATTAAGTAGGTGGTGGATGGTGAAGTCAGAAACTCAAAATTCATTTAGCTATTGATTTACTTCTTGTTTGGATTTTTTTTTTTGGTTAAATGAAACTATTCCACTATTTCTGGAAATTGAGAATTCTGAAACAAAAGGTTTATGGGACTTGTAAAGCCAAATTTTGCCCATAATATGAACTGAATTATGTGCCATTAACATTTTTTCTTAAATATACTATCTGTACTACCAATTAACATTTTATATTATGATCTTGTTGAAAATATTGAAACAAAAAAAAAAAATTGTTAATCATCTACCAAATTATTGAATAACACATAAGCATTAACCATAACAATTCTATACAATGTGTCCATAATACCAATATATATATAGACCTAAACTATCTATGACTCAGCCCAATCAAGTATATTGGCCCAATACACAACTACCTATGTACAATTACATATATGTGTACAACAAATAAATTACATATATGACAATAATATCCATATCGAAGTACTATGTTCTAGACTCCCCCTTAAGTTGGGGACTTTATACTCATAAGTACCCAGCTTGCCAAGAATACATTCATGTTGGGATCCTCCAAGTGCTTTGGTCAATATATCTACAAACTATTCTTTTTGAAAATGGAACTATTCTTTTTGAAAATGGAAGAAATCACCAAAAGGGGGGGTGAATTGGGGATTTCAAAAAATTCTTTTGAACTCTTTTTCAAAAAAAAAACTTTGAAAAGTAAATAACGAGAGAGTAAGGGAAGAAAAACTGGACACACAGAATTTATACTGGTTCGGTCTTAACCTTGACCTATGTCCATTCCTCAGATATCTTCTGGGTATTTTCACTAGTTCAACAAGCTTTAACTACAACAATATAAACTACAAGCAATCCTATTCACTTAGGACTTGCTCCCCCTTACACTTTGTAATTAAGCTACCCCACTCACAGGTTTCCACAACCTTGAGTTTACACCAACAACTTTTGATTTCAAAGAATCAAGACTCTCAAAAGAGTAGATAATGATAAACACTGAAGATCAATTTAAAATCACAATACAGACTCAAATTGTAAAATATAATCAAAGTAGCTTGGTTGTACATCTTGCTCTGAGTCTTCATAGCCTTTTATAGTCTACCTAGAGGAACTAGCCGTTATATCATCTTCTCTAACGTTCAGCTACAATTCTGGAAAATGACAGTTGCATATTTTGCTCTTTTCTTTCAATTCTCAGCTAGAATCTTAGAATATGTTGATGCAGATGGTCTTCCAGGTATTCAGTCATTCCATAACCTTCATTTGACCATTGGAGAGTGACTTAATTGATTCATAACGGTCTGTGTTGAACCATTGGGATAGAGGAGAAAGATCAGCCCTGTTCTTGGTTCTTCATTTATTGCACTTATTCCATATCTGATTCCATCTTGATCTTAGCTGAACTTATATGAAAATTACTCAAAACTTCATCAAAGACATTAGAAGCAATAATATCATATGATAAAATGTTTTTAGATTGGCCTATAAAGATTTCGCAGATCAACATCATTTGGTTTTTTAAAATCACCGATGCAAACTCGAGTTAGTAATCATAGACTCGAGTTTGGGGTTCAACCTGAGAGCATTAATGTTGATCAACGGCCTAAACTGGAGTTTATAAGTATCAAACTTGAGTTTGGTTCTTACAGAGAAGACTGTCGGGCTCTGGTCTTGGAATGAAACTTTGGACATGTAGCTAAACTCGAGTCAATTAATGACTAACTCAAGTTTGGGACTATTTCAAGAGGATAAACCTAAGTTCAAGAACTTCCAGACTAGAGTTTAGAAGCATAAACTGGAGTTTGCAAAGCAAACATATTGGTGGTCTTTCTGTATGACTCAGACTTGAGTTTGGGGAAACAAACTCGAGTTTCAGTAAGAACTGAAACTTTGAAATTTATCTTGGTCAAGTGTAAACTGGAGTTTGGAAGCAAAGACTGGAGTTTGCAAGACTTATGAAAATACTGAGGTTTCTGGATTCTTTCTGTTTAGTCTAAACTTGAGTTTTATGGTCTAGACTCAAGTTTGTATTGTTCAAGATTCTGAGTGCTCTCTGTATCTCCCAAACTTCAAGTTTGTTTTCACAAACTAGAGTTTGGCTTGTTGTGAAAAACTTTGATTGCTTTCTGTGACTTCGCAAACTCGAGTTTGACTAAGCAAACTGGAGTTTGGCTTTCTTGCAAAGTTAAGCAGCTCTTTTTTAAGTCTCAAACTCGAGTTTACATACCTAAACTCGAGTTTACATACCTAAACTCAAGTTTACCTTTGATAGTAAGTTTTTCAACTTACCAAAGACAAGCTTCATACCAAGTTTACAATTGTCAGTTATCATCAAAACACATAGAGAACTAACATTCTCCCCCTTTTTGATGACGACAACACTTGTAAACTTAAAATTTCAGAATTTTGATTTGCAGAACAAGATATTAGAAATACCCAATCACAGAAGTAGCAGAGATCAAAATAAGTCCAACATATATAACATTTGTCATTTAATTCAGCAATAATACACACAAATGTTTACACAAAAGCAAGTTCACAAAGCAACAATTAACTCAAAAACAAAACTCAAGAACTCAAGACTGTTCTGTGGTTTTCTCTCCCCCTTTGTCATCATCAATAGAAAGTGTGGGGTCAACAGGAGAGGTAGAAGGATGAGAAGTCTGAGTAGTGTCTGGATCAGCTGAGTTAGATGCAGAAGCGTGAAGGTTGAAATGTTTCAGAAGGTGGTCAAGTTGGGCTCTCATTGCATCTTGTGTGTCAATTAAAGCTTGATTTGTCTTGGTGAGTTTAGACACAATTTTCCCAATCTCAGTTTCCACTCTTGCAGCAAAAGAATCCAATGCAGCATCAACAATGTCTTTGACTTTTGCAGCAAAGTCTGAAGGAATGTAAGTCTGAGGGGGTGGAGGAGCTGATCGGGCTTCATAAGCTCGAGAATAAGAGGCTCTTGTTTTGGAGGGTGCTCTTGACTGTCCAGATCCTTCAGCATCAAAGTTGATCTTCATAAGATGGAATTGAGGCTTTCCAAATGCTGGAGGTCGTATAATAGTGTCTATGGCCCCAACATACCAGATCTTGAAGTGGAAAAGGATAATAGAAATAAGGGATGGAAATGGGATGTGAGATGTTATCCTGGATCCAAATCTGAACCTCACCATCTCTTCAAACACCCACTGCCCTACATTGATTGGCATCTTATCCACTACCGCAGCAAAAGGTGCATAGTCTCGCTTGGTGAAATGGGTGAAATTGCCACCTTTCTGAACCAGGTTCCTGGAGTAGATATACCATAAAGTGCGAAATGTGGGAGACAATGAGGCTGAGGTAAAAGAAGAGAGAGCAACTGGCCATCAGTAATAGGCTCGTTGGGTTTTAGTATTTGAAGACATTGCCTATTGGAATACTCTATAGTATGGTGTGGAGGAGGATCGTAAATATCCAAGATTTTGTTCAGGATGGCAACAGATAGGGTGAATGTCACTCTCCTAACAGTAGTAGTGATGCTTTCTTTGTCTAGATTTTGGTCATCATCCTCTATGGTACCCCATTGCATATTAAAATAGAAGAGTCTCACAATATTGGGGGTATAGTGGGTAGAGATAGAGAGGATATTTTTGAATTGATCTAACCACGGAGAGAGATCAAGATGACACTCTTGTTTTAGGGATTCTAAGTTAACTGAGACCACTGGACAGAAGGGCTTTTTGCCAAATTCTTCTTTGAATTTGGTAGCTTGTTGGTTGGATAGGGTTGTGTTTTCAGTGAAGAAGTCAGAAGGAGGTAAAGAGTGATTGTAAATCTCAAAGAGGGCTTTTGTTACCGTTTGGGTCTCAGGGGATTGACCAGATTGTTCAGCTGAAGTTGGATTTGCAGAAGGTTGAGCCTTAGAAGAAGCTTGGCTCTGGTTGGTTATCTTTCTCTTGGAGCTTTTTGAAGGTCCAGTAACCTTTTCCTTCCCTTTACCAGATACAGACTGGTTTCTTCCTTGTTTGCTCCTCAGTAGGCTCTTAGATTGAGATTCCCTTCGGTTTGGGGGAAGTGTGAGGAATGCCTGGGATTTGCTTGTTAATCCTTGAAGCAAATACCTTGGGAATCAGCTTGCTTCTCATGGGTCTGTGAGCAGGGATGGTTTTGACCCTCTGTTGTCTATGAAGAGAAGGAGGTGACTAAGATTTCGAAGCTTCATTGTCTATGGGGGGTTGATTGAAGGCCATTGTAGGTTTGAAAGAGAGAGAATTTGAAGATGAAGCAGAGAGAGTGCAGAGAAAACTCTAGGGCAAACTTGAGTTTCCAGAGTTGAAAATGAACAGTCACAGCAATCACATATATATAGAGTTTCGACAGACTCAAGTTTACACTAATTGACTCGAGTTTGCATGAATGTATACTTACCCGGACTTCAAGGATGTATGTGTGAATCCTTGAATCCCCGATAAACTCGAGTTTGCACATACTGACTCGAGTTTAGAGTCTCTTCAGAATTTTAGGTTTCTCTCTATGTGGTGCAGACTCGAGTCACTTTCTTAATGACTCGAGTTTGGAGGCTCTCCAAGGACTTCAGGATTTCTCTTGTTTGATGAAGACTCGAGTCAGTCACTTAATGACTCGAGTTTGGCCTGATTCCAGAAACTCAGTTGTTCTCTGTCCTCGATAAACTCGAGTTTAATTTCTCAAACTCGAGTTTGCTTCCTAGCAAACTTTATTATGCATCCTGCAAGAACATATCTAAGCACTTTGCTGCTTAAGTTAGTAACAATTAATTATCAAAACACTAATTTACTAACATTGGGATAGAGAGAGCTTACAACTCATTGGGATTTATCATTCCCAATTCTCTTCTTATGAAGGTAAATTGTTCTTTCGCAAGGGGTTTAGTGAAGATGTCAGCAAGTTGTTGGGATAAACATGACTTTGACATCTTTCTTTTGAACATGATCTCGAATGAAATGGTGTCTGACATCAATATGCTTTGTTCTGGTATGATAGACAGGATTTTTGGCTAAGCTGATGGTACTGGTGTTATCACAAAGGATGGGAATTTCCTTCAAGTGAGTTCCAAGATCTTGGATCTGTTGCTTGAGCCACAGGACTTGTGAGCAATAACTTGAGGCAGCAACATACTAAGCTTCAGTTGAGGATACAGCTACTGTGTTCTACTTTTTGCTAAACCATAAGACAAGTGAGTTTCCAAAGAATTCACATTGTCCACTTGTGCTTTTACAATCAGTCTTGTATCCATCATGATCTGAGTCAGAGTAGGCTACTAAGTGTGCAGGTTGGCCTTTGGGAAACCACAAGCCCAACTCTTCTGTATCACGTAAGTATCTAAAGATTCTTTTTACGTGTTCAGCATGAGATTCCTTAGGAGCAGATTGAAATCGAGCACACATCCCTACACTAAATTGTATGTCTGGTCTGCTTGCTGTCAAGTAGAGTAATGATCCAATCATACCTCTATACTTTGAGATATTGAAGTCTTTACCCTTCTCATCGGCATCTAGGGCAACAGTTGAGCTCATTGGTGTGTCTGCCCCATTACAATCTTGAAGACCATATTTCTTGAGCAAGTCTCTTAGATACTTGGTCTGAGAGATAAATATCCCATTCTTACGTTGCTTGATTTGTAAACCAAGAAAATAGTTGAGCTCTCCCATTATTGACATTTCAAATTCTCCCTGCATAGTCTCAGAAAATTCCTTACACAAAGCATCATTAGTAGCACAAAAAATTATATCATCCACATAGATTTGTATGAGTAAAATTTCATTAAGCTTGTTACTTTTGATAAACAGGGTGGTATTTGCTTTTCCTCTTACAAATCCATGATCTAAAAGGAATTTGCTTAGTCTTTCATACCAATATCTAGGAGCTTGTTTTAAGCCATATAAAGCCTTCTTTAATTTGAAAACATGATCTGGATGAAATTCATCCTCAAAACCAGGAGGTTGTTCTACATAAACCTCTTCTTGAATAAATCCATTTAGAAATGCTGATTTCACATCCATTTGATATAGTTTGAAACCTTTAATGCAAGCAAAGGCTAGAAGGACTCTTATTGCTTCCAATCTTGCAACTAGAGCATAAGTTTCTTCATAGTCAATTCCTTCTTCTTGATTATATCCTTTAGCTATTAATCTTGCCTTTTTATGGACAATGATTGCAGACTCATCACGTTTGTTCTTGAATACCCATTTGGTGCCAATGACTGGATGGTCTTTGGGCCTAAGTACGAAGTCCCAAACTTGATTTCTTTCGAATTGATGTAGTTCCTCTTGCATTGCTATCACCCAATCATTGTCTGAAAGGGCTTCTTCAATCTTAGAGGGTTCCATTTCTGAAATAAAAGATGAAAAAGTGACTTCATTCAAAATACTTTGTCTGGTTCTAACTCCTTGATTTGCATCACCTATAACTTGGTCCAGTGGATGACTCCTACTGTATTTCCAAGCTCTATGTTGAGTTTGACCAGGGTTTTTACAATCATGTTCAGTTTCAGCTTCTGGTTCTCTTTGCAAATTGTTTTCAAAATTTGTCAAGATAGAGGAAGTTTTTGAAGAGGATTGGTTCTAAACTTCATCATCATCATTATCCATGGATTTGTTAGAGTTAGTTTCACAGAACACAACATGGATTGATTCTTCTATATTTCGAGTAGAAAGATTATATATTCTATATGTCTTACTCCTAGAGGAATAGCCAAGGAATGTACCTTCATCAACTTTAGAGTCAAATTTTCCTAAGTTTTCCTTACCATTCTTGTGGATAAAGCATTTGCATCCGAAGACAGAACCTACATTTAGCTTATATACGCATTTGTAGTTGGCTTATTTTATGTGCAAGTTTCTGTTTTTACGGATTATGTTATATGTTAAATCTTTCCGTCCATAGGAATTGTACTATCGATCGTAGTTGGATAATTGCTTTAAGGACGAGTGTTGAATATCAGAATGGGGTTAGGGAATTTATAGAATTTGCTAAACAAAATGCCCATGATGATAGTGGGAAGTTTTATTGCCCTTGTGTACGATGTTTTAATGAGAGGCGACTAAGTCCTGAAGTTATACACACACATTTAGTTTGTCAAGGATTTTGTAAGACTTATATAGTATGGGTATGGCATGGTGAAAAAATGCCAAGTGGGTCTCAACACGGAGAAGTGACATCTGATGATAATGACGTTGATATAGATGATCACATAGAGGATATTATTCGTGATGTAGGAGAAGATGCTTTTCATCAATCTCATGCATATGATAATATGTGCAGTGATGCAGAGACCCTACTATACCCTGGGTGTAAGAAATACCAACTGTTGAACGCTGTATTGAAATTGGTCAGCCTGAAGGCACGTCATGGGTGGAGCGACAAGAGTTTTTCTGAAATGCTTGAGTCTTTTAAAGACATGCTTTCAGATGATAATGTGTTTCCTCACCGATACTATGATGCTAAGAAAATATTTTGTCTACTGGGGATGGAGTACAAAAAGATCCACGCATGCCCGAATGATTGCGTGTTTTATAGGAACGAGTTAGAAAAGAAGCTGAATTGTCCGATATGTGAAATCCCAAGGTACAAGTCAAATAAGGGATCTGCAAAAGTGTTGTGGTATCTTCCAATCATACCAAAGTTCAAGTGCTTGTTCGCTAATGAAAATGATGCAAAAAATTTGAGGTGGCATGCAGATGAGAGGATTTATGATGGAAAGATTCGACATTCTGCCGATTCATCTTAATGGAGGAAAATCGATCAATTATTTCTGACCTTCGGCCAAGAACCTAGGAACCTTAGGCTTGCCCTTAGCATGGATGACATGAATCCATATGGAAGCCTTAGCAGCATACATAGTTCTTGGCCTATACTACTGATTATTTACAACTTATCTCTTATGTTATGCATGAAATGAAAGTACATCATGCTGTCCATGTTGATTTCGGGACCAAAACAACCCGAAAACGACATTGATGTTTACCTTCAGCCCTTGATCGAAGACTTGAAGGAGTTATGGGAAGAAGGTGTCGATGTTTTTGACTCTTTCAAGAATGAGGTCTTCAAAATGAGAGCCATGATATTTTGTACCATAAACGAATTCCCAGCATATGGGAACTTGTCAGGGTATAGTATAAAAGGCCATAAGGCATGTCCAGTTTGTGAAGAAGGCACACGCTACCATCAACTTCAACATGGAAGAAAGATGGTTTATCTTAGACATAGAAGATTTCTTAGATGGGGCCACCCATATCGTCGATTGAAGAAAGCCTTTCTTGGTGGCCAAGAGCATGAAGATGCTTTGGTTCCATTGACTGGGGAGCAAGTGTATGCAAAGGTGAAAAATATAAGTGTCGTCTTCGGTAAGACTGCAAATGGTAAAAAGGAAACAAATATATGGAAAAAAAGATTAGTATTCTTCGATCTTCCATATTGGCGTAACCTTGATGTGAGACACTGTATTGATGTCATGCATGTGGAGAAGAACGTATGTGATAGTATTGTTGGCACGCTTCTCAACATATAAGGTAGCACAAAGGATGGTGTGAAGGCAAGATTGGATTTGCAAGAAATGGGAATACGTGAAGACTTACATCTAAGGCTATACGGTAACAGAACTTAGTTTTTGTGAGTGTTTGCATGACACAAAAGTTCCGTTAGGGTATTCTTCAAATTTTAAGAGGCTTGTATCGATGAAGGATTTGAAATTGGTAGGCCAAAAGTCTCATGATTGTCATGTCTTGATGCAACAGCTACTCCCAATAGCTATTCGAGGCATAGCCGAGTATGATCATCAACACATTTTGACTAGGCTTTGTTTGTTCTTCAATGCTGTTTGCAGTAAAGTGTTCGAGGTTGAACAATTGGATGAATTGGAGAATGAAGGATATCTTATCTTGTGCCACCTTGAGAGGCTTTTTGTTCCATCATTTTTTGACATCATGGTTCATCTAATTGTTCATCTAGTAAGGAAGATCAAGTTGTCCAGTCCTGTCCATTTACGGTGAATGTACCCAATTGAAAGATCTATGAAATTCCTAAAAGGGTACGTGAGGAACGCATACCGGCCAAAAGCATCAATTGTTCAAAAGTATGTATCTGAAGAGGCCATGAAATTTTGTCAAAATTATTTGGCCAAAGTAATACATATCGGGCTTCCAAAAATGTCAGCATGCTAAAGGGGGTAGACGGGGGGCCTCAGTAAATAGAGTGGATCCTGATGAATTGTCACAAGTCCACTTATACATCCTGATAATGTTGATGAAGTTCAGGCTAGCATAGCTGCCCATAAAGAAGCTATGAGGAAAGAAAATCCCCGAATGACTGAACAAAGGTTGATTAGGGAGCATAACAGAACATTTGCAAATTGGTTCAAACAAAAGGTTGAGGGAGAGGAATCTGTTTCTGAGACAATGAAATGGTTAGCACGTGGTCCTGAAGTTGATGTCCTGAGTTGGAATTCGTATGTGATCAACGGTTACACATTTTACACGAAGTCCTTAGATGAGAGGAGCACTATCCAAAACAGTGGTGTAATGTTAGAGGCTGAATCCATGCACTTCTCCAGTTCGAAAGACAAGCGACTTAAATTGGCAGTTATGCCATATTATGGGGTTATTGAAGAGATTTGGGAGGTGGATTATGCCTTCATTAGATTTCCTATTTTCAAATGCAAGTGGGTTAATGTCAACAGTGGTGTTCAGATCGATCGGCTCGGATTTACGTTAGTCGATCTCAATAGTACAAGTTTTGGAGATGAACCTTTTATTATGGCAGATCATGAAAAACAAGTATTTTTTATTACTGATCAAGCAAATAAAATGTGGTTTGTAGCTTTTCAAGGTAAAAGGGTCATCGATATTGATGAGAAAAGTCATGCAAATTATGGTCTTCCTGACAGTACTCCTTTTTCAAGGGGTCTACCGGACATGAACGAAGAAGATGAAGTGGATAATGAACCCAGCATAAGAAATGATCATCAAGAAGGGATATGGGAGGATATCCTTTTATAAAAGAGTCAATTCATAAGGTAATATTCATCTGCACAATTCTTTGAAAACTTTAAGGTTTTAACTGTATTATATTCCTTCTATGTTTTTAACTGATGCCTCTGACTCTATGAAATTTGTTCTTGTTTTATGTTTGTGACCGCTGGATCCGATCCAATGCTCTCAACCGAAGGAAGCTGTAAAGCTACAAAAGTAATATCTTGAAAATTTGGCCTTCAAAGATCAATGTTAAGGTAAATTTTCTCTAATATGTAACAACCAGCTTAATCAGTAATGCATTTTATTATCTCTGAATTTGTAATATTTAAGTGTTATTGATCATTGTTTCTGCTTAGTCACATAGAAAAGAGATCATACTAGAACTCCACAAAACTTATTAGGATCCTGTTAAGGGAGTTGTGCATGGTGGAATGATCTGGGAGTTGTTGGGTGGGAATCGGATGAAGGCATGGTGAATATTGGGCATGTATGTTGATTTAAGTGTACGTGGTATATCTTATTGCAACAGCTTATTGTATTTGTATTTGTAATTCATGGTCAATAATATTTGTATTCTAGCTACGATCTGTTTTTTCCTAATTCAATTTATTCATAATTGTTCATAGCTTGTAGATTAAAGTGTAGCCTTTTCTGTATTGGATTGGCTTGTATGGATTTGTGTATAGATCATTCAATTTATCCACAATTATATTGTTCATAGCTTGTAGCTTAAAGTATATCGTTTTATATGCTGGATTGGCTGGTATGGATTTGTGTATATAGATGATCAGTAAGAACATAAAAGGGAAAAAATGCAGGAAACTTTAGACCGATAAAACAAAAACGCCGGTCTTAAAAGTTCAACTTTTAAGACCGGATGTACTCGGATTTACTTAAATGCGCGGTCTTAAAGGTCAGGTGACATATTTGATATGCGGTACTAAAAGTTGGTCTTACAAGACCGTTGGTTTTAATATGCCCGGTCTTAAAAGTTAATCTTTAAGACTGAACGTATTACTCAACCAGTCTTGAAAGTGAGTTTTTTAAGACCCCGTATAATTATTTTTGTCCGGTCTTACAAAAGTAGAACTTTTAAGAGCGGTTAAATTTTTGTCCGGTCTTAAAAATTGAGTTTTAAGACCGACAAAAAAATATTTCGGTTGGATTTAGTATCACTTTTAAGACCTAGTGTTTTTAAATGTCCGATCTTAAAATAGTTTATTTAAGACCAGTTGAAGTCCACTCTTAAAGATATACCTTTAATACTGGCTGGAACAAGACCGGCCGCGAGTCTGGTCTGCGGATGCCTCTTTTGACCGGTCTTAAAAGCTTTTTTTGCACCCATGTATGTCTGGGCATTTTATATCATATACTCATTGTCCGAATATTAGTGCATGCTATCCGTTTCCGCATTACTCTAAGCTGTAGCACCTCAAATTCTGTTGATTTTCCTAAAACTAAGTGTCAACAGACACGATTTTCAAGCATGGAATTTGGGGTGTTACATGTGCCATCCAAAACATTTTCCAAATCACTTCATTGGGATGAAAGGGAAAAGACATAATGATAAAGGCTAATTCGGGGGGAGTAGTAATGGACAAATAGGGTGTAATGCCTGGCCTCAGGTGCCTAAATTCTTAGCTTAATCTTATGCAGTAGTGTGTCAAGAACCAGAAATAATAATTATAATGATACAACGAAAATTAAATGAATAACAGGACAGGGGCAATCTCAGGCTTTATACCCCTTTCTAGCACTTACATTCATCTACGACGGTGATAATTTAATACACTACATCACCGTTATCCCTCGGTTCTTCTGTTGTCCTTCTGTCAGATCGACTTCAAGCAACGCTCCCTCTTTGAATCTTGTGCAGCACTTCCCTCATGTGCTCACTTGTCTATTGGTTGGTAGTGGAGGGTGAGATTCTGAGGAATCCCAACAGTAGACAATACCAAACAATACATGCAAGATAGATGCTAATGTATGATATGCTTACCTTGCATAATATCATGTTAACATATTGAAATTCTACATGCTCAATGTTTTATGCATCATACTCATGGCTATAGCATAATCGTAAACAGAGCTTTAATCATTCAAATTAAGTTAGACCAACCAATTACATGCAACAAAATTTCAATCACATACAGCAATGCAATTGGGATATGAGCAACTCAATCCGTGAACAAAATTCAGCACAAGTGCCAATGTGGAAAAGCAAAGGAATTCAGGCTGAATCTATAATATTTGTTCAAGGTGAAGAAGACTTCCACAAATTCTTTACCAATAAAATATCTCAACAAAAAGATGACAGCAAGTAACAATTAGCACAACCTGAAACTTGACTAAAGTCAATGTGGTGTAATGGAATTTCCGAAAGTGTAGGGTGACACATGCAACGTTCAAATAGTTAGTGTTCTAGTAGGTTATAATTTAGTTCTTGAATCCATTATAGATCAAGACTTAAGACATATATACATATATATATTCAGTAGCCACACAGTCCCTTTATTGTCATATTTATCAACAAACAGAAGAGAATAATGACAGCAAAGTGAGCTCTTATCATTCAGCAAAGCCTTCCCCCTACTCTTTCCAAAAACGATGACCTGTTCATCTTACAAGGTTTCTTTCATGCATCATATATATATGGTTTTACTCATAAAATTAAGGGAAACTAATGACAGCAAAACACAGTCACGGTTTCCCTCTTTTTCCAGTCTTATACACACACGTTTGCATCTTCTTCTTTTTATTCGGATCGAGCTTTTTGTTTCTTTTGTTTTTAGTTTTCAGGTTCTGTTTGAGTGTGTCTTATGCTTGACTTTCTCTCATCTTTACCACTACCGATGGAAGGCTAAAAGTTTTATGAAAGATGAGTTAACTTGCCTTCGTTTCCAAGCTTAGAAGGTGATGATCAGATGCTGAACTACTCCTCTGTTCACCGATGACAAAACAGAGGAAATGAGATTCAGCTTCACCTCTTTTCTTTCTTCCCACTCTCAGCTCACTCTCTCTCTCTCTGTCTGCGGTTTCTCTCTTTTTCCCTGGTATTTTCTTGCTGGCCGAAAACTGAAAGTATAGTGTGGAAGCTGAGAGGAAGCTCATTTATATAGAGAACCTTTTGCCCAGATTTTTCATTTCGGTCCAGGGGGTATTGTTCAATGGTTAATAATCACAGAGCTCGAGGGAAAGACTGGAGGTATGGTGCCGTCTGAACTCTGCTTACAGATAAGCATAATTACCTGCTGTAATAAATGCTATCTGTGTTTCTCTTTCTCGTTGAAACTGGACTGAGGAAATGAACTTCGTTGCTTGCTTATTGTTCGGGTTCCTCACGTGGGCCAAGTGGGGTTTTCGCATGCAATGGGCTGGACGAATTAAAATAGATATGGGCCGATGATAAAAGAGTGAAATGGAGAGTTTGGTTGCTGATCATATATCAACTTGAAGCTTCTTACGTGGGCTCTCATGTGCTTTATTTTTATTTTTTTTCTTTTTTTATTAAATAGCTTATTTATAAATCCCTATTTTTATTTCCAATTAACTATCATTTAATTTTGATTATTTTCTAATCATAAAGATAAACCCAATTCATTTGCAATTATCCTAAATTGCAAATCATGGAAATAAATCCAATAATATTTAGGCTTAAATATCCCTTATTTGTTTATTCCTTTTTCCCAAAATAAATTAAAAACTCTCAAATAACTATTCTCAATAAAACCAAATTTTATGATTTAATCCCCATAATTTATTTTGGCCATAACAGATTATCTCCCGAAATATTCTGGCCAATAATTATTTTCAATTATTCCTTGAATTTTATTCTTTTCCCGGAATAAATTGAGGAAAAATAGGCCTTAATTTCAAATCCTTAATTTTAAAATCCCTTAAGGCCAAATTTTCCATAATTAATTCTTAATCCCAAAAGTCCAAAATTTGGGATGTTACGTAGGGTGGAATGTAGGAAAGAAACAAATTGAAAGGGCATAAAAGTATTAAAATATACAAAATTAAGATTTCTGTCAATGTAAATTTAATCTCCTTAGGGTTATCTTTTTGACATGAAAGCTTGGGTTGTTACTACTAGCTTCTAATTTTATTTTTCTTCACTCATTGAAATCAATTTTGATCTGCTTAAATGAAACGAGACAAGGAAATTTGATGTCTAATTACTAATTCAATTGAGTTTCTGCATGATGATCTTGATTTGCAATTATATAATTTTCACAGTGTAACATTCCAAATTTCTGGGATTTGAACATTGGAATATTGCATGGGAAGTCTAAATTATGAAATTTGGATTAAAATAATTATAAGAATAATTATTGGAAATTAAGGCTTATTTTTCCTTAATTTATTTCGGGAAAAGAATAAATTCAAGGAATATTTATAAGTGATAATTTTAGGCCTAAATATTATAGGATTTATTTTCATGATTATTCAAGAATTGCAATTAAGTTTAATTGCAAATAAATCAGTGTTGTAAAATAAAAAGGATTATTAATAAGCTAATTAATTAAATTAAAAAAATGAAAAATGAAAAAGAAAAACGAATGGAACCAGCGATACAGGCAAATCCAACGCAATGATAGGTAAGCCCATTATATGAGGATCCATTCTTTCAGCTCCATACATGCTAAACCGTGGCCCATAAAATACTGATTATATCCCAACCTCCAACTCATTGAGGTCACAACGGAAACAATTAGTAATGATCATCTTTGCCAACAAGCAAAACACAAAAAGAAAGGGGGAAAAAAATCATGGTCAGCTCGCATCACCTGTAAAAGCAGAGACAAGGTGACCTTTTCAAAGATCCAGAAGTAGCGCCGTTTAGCTCCTACACGCAAGACCAGAACACCATATGTTTTGAGCCTTGTGTCATTGCCCAATGGTCTTTGACTCACTTCGGAATAATAGCTCCTTCCCTCAGCATAGACCCTTGACTTTTTTATATATATACCTCCTCCTTAGTTTCCCATCCACACGACATCAAAGAGAACAATACTGAGAAGGAGTGTACAAGAAAGAGGTGAGAGTTTTGTTGCTCTGTGTATCATCGCTGAAACAGGGGAAGAAAGACAGCCAGCAAATCATCACGTGCAAGCTTGAAACCGAAGGTAGTTCATCTGGTCTCTCCTCCCTCTAGTTTCCTTCATTTTCTTAACGCAAGTTACAAATATAAAAAACATAGAAGGCAAAGCCATGAGTCTATGCTGAAACTGAAACTGAAGGTAAAAACAGGGCTTAGTTGCGTCGGGTGGTGTCTGAGTTTTTGTCTCTAAGTCTCTTGTATCAGTTTGAATGTTCCATCGTTAAATATATATAAGTATTACGTGAAAGCCCATGCTAGAAATTAAAGCTTGCTGAAAACTGAAAACCAAAACGAAAAAAAAAAAAAAATCAGGAGGAGTTATGTTTCTGTACATATATATATATGCCATGCGAATGTGTGGCTGTCATAGATAAAAGAGAGGAGAACCTTTGCTGCCATTTTGCTGACATGGCTGCCAAGCGAATGTGTGTATTTATATTGCATGTTGTTGTTATGCTGAATATATATATATATATATATATATATATATATATGTATGTATGTATATCACACATGACCACAAGCAATGGCTATATATATATATAAAGCATGAAAGAGAGTAAGAACCGAACCACCTGTCATGCATACTAGCGCTGAAAAAAAAAATAGAGAAAGTCTTGGTTGGTGTCTGTGTGTATAGATATATAGGTAAGTGTCGGCTCATGGAAAAGAAGACAAAGGAATATCACTAAATAAATATATATATACAGATAAAGAGGAAGAAGCATCACGTGGCTGCCATCTGTTGCATGAAAACTGGATTTTTAGTTGTTGAAACAGTAATCTTTGAGCAAGGTGAAACCATGGCAAACGACCTTCTTTGATCCTGAAATTTTATGAACATTTAGTAGACATGACAAGCTTTAAAACGAGCTTTGGTTCACCTCAATTAGAGGTCTGTAGCTCAAGATATGATTTTTGGAAGATGGGTCAAAATCCTGTGACGTTTCTGTAATGTTTTCTGGGCAATAGTCACATTTTTATAATTTGGGAATGATTTACATAAGATAAAATTATGAAAAGTTTGCAAGTGATATTACTCTCCTTAAGCTTTAAAATAAGCTTTGGTTCACCTCAAAAGGAGGCCTATAGCTCAAGTTATGATTTTTAGAAGTTTAGATAAAATCTAAAAACGTTTTTGGTATCTTTCTGGAGTCATCAAATGACGTCGAATTTCAGGATAGGTAAAAAACCTTAGAAAATTATGAAAATTTCCAGATGTGTAGCAGACACATAGAGATTTAATTTGAAAGGTAATTCGTTGTATTTCGATAAGTAGACAAATAGTTATGAATTTTGGAAAATATGTTACAAATCTGAAACTGTTTCTGAAAAGAGACAACATTTTTGAAATCTGGGAATTTTCTAGCATATATTGGCTATTGCTATTATTTTTGTATGAAACTATACATGTTAAGGGACATATAAGATTTGGAAGAACATGATTTCTATTTTTGTACAATTTATTATGAATTTTTAAACTTAGGTAAGAGAACAAACTATTTTTTGGAGAAAATTCTGGACAGTGTTTATGTTTTGAATTTTTGTAAATTTTTGAAATATGATAAAATATTGGAATAAATTTTCCTAGAAACTAGACTCATCAGGGAGTTTAAAGAATTTTGAACCACCTAATTGGGATGTCTAAAACCCTAGATGTGGATTTTTGAAATAAACGCTGAATCTGGACTTTTCAAACTGAAAGGTAGAGGAAAACAATTACTTAGAGGATAATATGAATTGTGTTGGCTAATATTGAGAAACATTAATGATAATGTATTAAAACATATTTTGTGTGGTTTTGGTATTTATGAAACTCTCAATTTAAAGTATTGAGATAGCCCATGGGAGTTTAAATAATAATGATAATAAATAAATATTATTATTGTTATTATTAGAAAATGGAATAAATAATGAATATTATTTATTTTGAGGGTATAAATACAAAAGGAAATATATGAGAATTATTAATTAATAATAAATGATAATTATTATTTATTAATAAATAGGGGTATTATTGATAGGGGGAATTTTTAGGGTTTTAATTACCTTTAATTCCCTAAGAGTAATCCGTGTAGTTAGTTGCGTTGCGACGCGATTAAGTGACTAATGACCATGATAAACGTTTATAGGAAATTCATAGACGCCTTGACCGAACCCAACACCTACTGGACGAAGAGTTAAGGATTCAAGATCGAGGTGGGTAACTCTAATCTTGTAAGTATGTGTGTAAGTGTTGATGTATTGATTAGCTGATCATGTATGCTGGTCGATTTACTTGCTATATGTTTTTTTCCTAGCTATAGATTTGAGGTTGCGGTCTCATGGGGCTATGTGACCTAGACAGGGGCTGCGTGTCCTAGACAAGGGTTGTGGTCCTTGGTCGTTAACTGCGGTTACAGTTATTTGTAAATGCTTCCATGCTGTAACATGTGCTATTCTGTCATTTATATTTTCATACATGTGCATGAGATTAATTTTTACCTTGTAGTTCATTCATTTGAACTCCAGATCGCATGAAAGAGACAGGTGATGGATTGAGATCAGGAGGAAAAATGTAGCTGTAACGCTTACAGTAGAAGGAACTTTTGGGAGGAAATGCCTTAAAGTTAATGGGACTTTTTGGAAAATACGAGTAGATAGGTTTTATTAGATCGTTTATCATTCATCGAATTTGGATTACTGTATTAATATCCGACTATCGGATAGACTTAAAACATGAAAAATTTATCCTCATGTTCTCAAACCAAGATATTTTCAGAAGCTTTTATTTTGCAATTAAGTCGTCCAAATCACCTCGATCCCCATATGTGTTAACTTTGATGAATAACGGCCCCTTAGGGCGGTTGTCACACACGGCTAGTACTCTTGCGATGCCTACCTAAATTTAAGCAGCATCATAACTAAAAGAGTAATAATATTAACTAGTGGTGGAATTAGATCAAGCATCTATTAGGCGGGCTACAACTTGGCCTGGCTTAGCCTAGCTTGTTTGACAAAAAGGCCAACCTAAGACCTATATATAGGCCTAAATATATAAATAGGCTAAGCTTATTTTATGAAGGCCTCGCCTTTCAGCCTTCAAGCCTAGCATGTTTTCACATTTTAAAATATAATTTCATTTATATTATATGTATCTATGTTATATTTATATTTTTATCATTTTAATATAAAAATACAATTATTAAATTATCACAATGGGTTTGTTCTCTATAATTTTAAACACAAATAGCCTTTTGAATTAATTTTAATTTAGATTTATTAAATTATAAGAATTAAATTTTATTTTAATCACATTGTAGACTTTAAATTATAGGACTTAAGCCCTAATTTTTTAGCCTATCTAAAGGTAGCAACATCCAGAGTTAATGGCACAGAGTATACAAAATGTATAACCAATTTCGTAGACAAAATTTAAATTAACGGGGGAGAAATGTAACATCCCGATTTACACTTTACCAAAATCCCTGTATAATATGAATATTCAATAAAATGTTGAAATTGAATATTTAATGAAATTTCAAGATTTAATATCTATTATGACGACATTGATAATCTCTTGATTATTCCTAAGTCAATTTTGACAAGAAAAAGAAATGCTTGTTCTTTAGATAAATTAGTGCATAAAGACAATAATACCTTGACATGTGAAGTGTCACCCATAGGGAATAATATTTAACACATGTGAACCCTATAAGGGCACATATATTTCGTGCACCATGAGAGGGAAATAGGATAAGAAGAAGCCTTGAAAAATCATGACCATTCTTGGAAAATAAGAAAAGTCTTGAACCATAGGATTGTGACACTTGTCCAAAGCCAATTTTGTGTCCATGAGGGGCCAATCTTTCGGCCAAGGCATGAGCAAAAGTAAAAAAAGATGAAGTCTTGAAAAGATCCTGCACATGTTGGAACAAAAGTTAAAGTGTCAAATGTCAAGCTAGGAAACATAATGATCAAGATGTTATAGAAGGAGATACCTAATCACTTGCTTATGACATTAAGAATCGATGACATCATTTTCTTGCCTAGACAAGCCTAAATGTCGGCCAACAAGGGAAGGGAGATAGAAAATTAGAAAATTAGTGAAGAAGCCAAGTTTGAGAAGATATTTTGAGGGCAATTTGGTCTTTTAGCAAGGATGGACCTTTTGGTAATCACCAAGGATATAACACCTAAGGCCTTCTTCTTGCGTATCACATTAAGATCAAAAACTCATAACCCTAAGAAATAGAGAGAGAGGCCAAAAACCATAGAGAGAAACGAGAGAAGAGAGAAGCTTCAAGAATTAAGTTTACTTCTTATGTTGCTTAGTGGTTCTTCTTCAAGAACTAAGGCAAAGACTTGGAAGATGAAAAGGGAGAGGGAGTTGGAAACTCCTAGATATAATTGCCCCTGAGTGAAAATTTTTAGGACAAATTGGTAAATAACAAAAATTACATGGATGATATGTAAGTTGCCAGTTTAGTATATTTGGTTAATTAACGGTCAAAATTAATTGAGATAACGGTCGCGGCAAAATTGTAATGATTCAGAAACTTCCATGGAAAAATAGACCGTTAACGCTATACTATTTGGTGCAAGTATTTTAAAAGGCTGCATCCATTATAATATGGTTCAACTTGTGTTTTTCGACCAAATAAAAAAGTTCAACTTGTATTGACCAAAAAAAAAAAAAGAAAAGAAAAGATCAACTTGTACCTGTCGTGAAATTAAAGTAGGTGGGTGGTGAAATCGGAATTAAAATTTATAATTGTTGATTGAGGAAAACTTATTTAACTTTTTTCGCAACAAAAAATTAATTAAATAATTGTTTACAAATAACATTATTAGCGACCCAAAACTTAACAGTACTTAAATAATTACTCATGAAAAATGAAAAAGCCAAACTTTAATATTTGATACTTTAACCACATGGTGAAGGAAAGGAGTGGACATGTTACATGTATTTAACAGAAAAAATACAAGTATTTATTATAACAGAAAAAATAAGTTTATAAAAGTGGGAGCACACAGTTCACAAAGTCTCTGACCCCAGAAAGGCATTACTGGCTTTTCCTTCACAATGAAAAAGTTTGAATTGAACAACACGCTAAGCATAAGCACGTACTCTTTCACCGAATTGGGTGTGTTTTGTGTAGGGTTTTTTGAACCTAGCCAGTCTCATTTCCATTGCTTGCTCCTTTCTCTTTCTCTCTCAATTTAATTTCTTCTGCAAGTTGCTTTTGCTGAAATGGATCAGTACCATCGTCATATACGCCTCTCTCATCGATTTCGCTGCTTTTGTTCGAAAGGAGAGCTCCCAATTTTGTCTTCTTCTCTCATCTTTAGCATCTGAGTAGTGCTTCTTTCTGCTTCAAGTGCAGGATCATAGCATCTTGCCTCTCCATCTACTTGCTTCGACGGTAAACCTCATCACTCCCCTCTTCCACCTCCTACTTGTTTCTTCTCCAACTTGCTTCAACTATATAACCTTTAATTTTTATTGTCACTCGCCTTAGTCTGTTAAAGAGAGGAATCATTGGTTCTGTTTGCTAATGGCGAACCTATATATATTTATATGTTGAGTTGAAACCAGTGTTGTTAAAACGTAGTTTTTACGTAGAAACGGTAAGGGTAAGTAAAAACGTAAAATCGGAAAACGTAAACGAAGCGTAAGAGTTTACTACATACTAAAAACAAATCCAACATATATAAAATCAAAACACATCAATACATTTAAGTCATCACAAATTTAAGTCCAAACACTCAAAAATAATTAAATTCAAACTCAGTTATTATAATATATATTAAAATCTTAGTTTTGCCCCACAAATATTTTAAATATTCACATTTAAGTCCCTTCTTCAGAACTTTCAATGTTTGCAGTTAGGTCCCTGGTCAAAACGCACGTTTTGACCAGTAACCAATTAGGTCTGGATCGTGTTCTTGAGGGAGATCTGATATATTAGAACCAGCGCCGTGCTTCGACCTTGACCAGTCGACCTTCTTCTTTCGTCATCAACCTCCACCTCCTCGAAGTCGCTGGTGGTCTTCACCTTCACCACCATCACCGCCACCGACGTCCTTCCTTCACCCTCCACCACAACCGCGAGATCCGACAGCGGTCGACGTTGAAGAAGAAGCCGCCAGTGACAGTCAAAGAAGAAGCAGCCGCCAGCGTCCGAAACGGTAAACTCGCCGATTTTACCAATTTTACTGAGTTGACACGGCGTTTCAACCGTGTCAACTCAAAATCCGTTCCTACACCCGTCTCGCAACGATTTCCGGCCACAAAACGTAGAAACGAATGTTTCTATGTTTCTGAATGGCGTTTTCACAACACTGGTTGAAACCTATATGTATATGCTATAGGCTTCAGAATATGCCCTCACGCTTGGCTGTTTCTTTTTTCTTTCATTTCCATTTTCAGGCACTTCATCTTCTTCCCTCTTCATCTGGTCATCTGTATCCTCGGTGAAACTCTAAGACTTTTTATTTCCCTCTTGCACCTCCTGCTTTGTTTCTTCTGCTAGCTATTTATACTTTATCTTTTATTCTCAAGCATTGTTCTGCCATGATGTATGTCCCTCGCCTGAGAATATTGTTATGTTGAAGAATATACTTTAAATGTTGTTTTAATTTTGAACACATTAGATTTTAGATTAAGTAGATCAGGTAAGATCAATGGGCTCACATTATTTACTATAACATATGAGCTCACGCTTTGATTAATCAGGGGAAGGAAGCAACATGGGCTCCAAAAATCCTTCATTCACAATACATCTCCAGAATGCCTACGCAAATAAGGGTTGCATGGTTAGTTCTTGAGATTACTCTTATGCTCTGTCGTTTTTTTTAATTCCTCCTTTCTTAGGTTCTTCCTTATTTACCGTTCATCCTCATCAAATAATATTTACGCTCTTAATTGCTTCATTAATTATTTCCATTCGTTTCTCCTTGTCATGATAGTGATGTTTCATTTAGTGCCAAAATAGACAAATTAAGATCCTGCAGGACAAGACTAGCTAGTAAACCTATGAACTGCACAATCTGTACTGAACCTGATTTTTATAAAACATGAATCAGAGTTGGAATATGATAGAGTTGTTGATGCACAAAAAATTTACAACGTGATGTTAAAGACTAAGGATTATACAAAGTTTAATTACGAGAGAACACTGATTTATTTGAGTCATTTTGTTCTATCTGTAAGTGTATAATCAATCTCTTTTGTAACCGTTATGCAGTTCCTTGGGCAGATTTTATCAATAATGAGCTTGCATATTCTTCTGTAATTTTATTCCATTCTAATAATTAATTAATTAATACAAAATATCAAATTACCAAAATACCCCCCATTAATTTGCAGGCTGTTTCTGTTGTAATTTTTCTGTTGACAAGACTTGCATGACAAAATACAATTCAAAATATTGGGTAATCTCTGATTCTATGTGTATCAGACATAAAATGGTTTCACCTTTCGAACATGCAATTCAGAAATAGTATCTACAATGTATGATAGTGCGTAATTTATTCAGACTAATATATGTTTGAGTGATTTGTGCAGTGCACTCCAACGGAGTTCTTGAACAAGCACATGGAAAAGAAGAGGCAAGAGGTGGAGATTGAGACAGTGAAAGGAGTATGGACAGTGACATTACTTCCCCACAAGAAAGGAGCAAGAACTTTTGCGAGGTTCAGTAAGGGTTGGTCACAATTTGCTCGCAACAATCACTTTAAGACCGGACAGACTCTCATTTTCAAAATGGTTCGCACTGGTCATCGACCCAAGTTTGTTGTTCATGAGCATGAGCAAGAAAATGCCTCCTCATCATGATTATAACTCATGTGTAAATGGTCGGATTAATCTATTTAACTAGTAGCTAGGAAGTGAATTTGGCATTGTGAAGATATTTTGTGTTTGTGAATTGTGAGTCATGTTATGTGTCTCGTGTTCTTTACTATATGGATACTTTTAGCAGTTTTAAGTGTCTAAGTGTAAGGTAGTTATTTTTAGTTATTGTGACAAACTATTTAAGCTCGTTTTGTGTGCTCGTTTTTTCCTCATGAATGAAATATTTTTCTGCCAACATATGTCTCTGTCGCATAAAAATTAATTAGACAATAATCAATTTATTACTCATACTAAATTATACAATAATTTTTTTCATGAGTTTTATTTATAAAAATTCAAATTACTTAAATAAAAGATGTACGCAGTACTTATATTTATTTGATAAAAAATAAAATATCTCACTATCAAGGTATTATATTAAAGGGATCTTTTTTGAGGCCGGCGGTAGACTCCGTTTTAAAATGATTTGGAGAGGTAATTAATTGTTCCAATTTCATTGTTCATAGGCAAACTAATGTCTCATGTGTAGATGTAGGATTAAATTACTATATACTAAGAAGTGAATTTTATATAATAATAATAAAATAATGTTAATGAGTCAATGTTATGATAGTTAAGAGTTGAGTTAGTTTCTCTAATATATATTTTTTAAAAAATAATAATAATGTCATGAATTTGATTTTAGGTAGGATTTTGTTGACCCAAAAATATATTTAGTCTATCCTTTTGAATTTCATTGACAAAATCGCAGTCCCCCGGCAACTGGGCATGCAAAACTCCCATTATCTATTTTTTTCTCTCCTAAAAAGAGAATAAAGTAAAACAAAATTTAATTTACAAGAAAAATAATTCTCTTATAGTTGGTCTTGAACGTTTCCAACAACTAATCGCAAATCCCATATTTAAATGGCATGAAAACTTAACCCTGAGACAACCGGTGAGTCAGTTTTCTTGCCAGTCCAATTGATAGTTTTGGACAAAATCACTGGGTTACATTATGATAAATAAATATTATTAATTAAATAAATCAATATTACTTAATGAACATTTAACTTACACATTATATACACACATAACTATATATAAAATAACTATTCTAGTGAAATATTTTATTTTATATTTACTTATAGTTTTGTTTTAATTAGGTAAATACCAAATACCCATTATAATATTGGCTATTTTATGAAAATAAAAGAAATATGGGATAAGAGAGAGCAAAAGAAAAGAGAAGAGAAAATTCAAGAGAAAGTGAGAAGTAATACTTATTCAATTTCTTGTGTGTTCTATATGTTGACTACAATGTTTTGTATAAGACTCACTCCAAGAGTCACCAAAGGGTCACCACTAAAGATACAATGAATGATATCATTAGTACACACAATTAATATAAATGAATGTACATTATGTAACATCCCGAATTTTGGGTCTAAAAACTTGAGAATTCGTCTATTTTTGGAAGACTATTAAACCCCTATGAATCCAAAGTCTTATTTGGTAAAATTATTTGGATCTCGAAATATTATATATATGTGGGTAAAGGTGTAAAAATACACATGAGTTTTGTCCTCAGGAGTGCCCTGCACCATGTGCTTTTTTTGGATGCAAAAATATACATGTGGTTAAAAAATAGACGCAAAAGTCACATGAAGCAAGAGTTAACTGTTAGTTTGACTGTTAAAAGCAAAAATCTCCGGTGGCATGATTTTAATGGTTAGAAAATGTACTGCATTCTCCTCCTTTACTGTGTCTTTCTCTCTCTCTCTCTTCCAGTCAGTCAGTCTCTCATTTGCATTTATACTTTGCATTCCCCCAACCTTATTTCCTTTCTCGTTCTCTCGCTCTCTCTCTCTCTCTCTCTCTATGACCACACTATCACTCTTCGCTTCGCTTCAAAACTCTAAGCAGGAAGTAGAAGCCCAGAGACGAAGAAGCAGTCAACGCCAATAAGCAGGAAGATCAAAGTGTAATCAGAATTCCAGCGTCTGTTACGGGGAAAGGAGATCCAGAAAATCACGTATGGGCGAAGGAAACATAGGGATATCAGATGGTTCCATGCTTATCGAGCCCTGAGCCCAGTATCCAATGATCAATGCCTCTGAAACCGGTGTTATCTGAAGCTCAGCGTTTCTCTGTTCTTGTAACGGTGAAACAGAGGAGTTTTGCAGAAAGCGTTTTGCTGCCGTTGAAGCTTGGAAAACGAAGGTTTGCGTCTCACTTTGTGTCTCTAAACCTGGCTTTGTTTTTCTGGGGTCATAGATATATATATATATATGCGCTGTTTCTGTTTGTCTCACCCCTGAATATATATATATATATATATATATATATATATATATATATATATGATGGGGGAAAAATGCTGAAGCCTTCCTCCCCTTTACTGTCATCGGTTTTCTTTAATCTTAAGAGTGAAACCATATATATATATGATAGCTGATGTTTACGTAAACTCATAAGCAAAGAAAGAAAGGAAAGAACGAAGGTATACGGTTAGTTTATCCAGGATATGCTGTTTTCATTTTAATGTCATTGTAACATCTCAAATTTTAAAAGCGGAATAATTAATTTTTTTAAAAAAATCATTTCAAATCATTAAGAGTAAAGTATTTGAGCGGAAGAGTAACTGATATATATATTCAAAATGCCGTAAGTCTGGTTGGATACAATAGCGGTATAGAAACCCGAGTATTTCAAAAGCGATGTACAAGAACAAAAGGAAGGCTTCTGCCGGCACAACAACGGGAAGTCTTCCTCCGGGTCTCTAAGCACGCCGCTTTTTCTTCTCCTCCGTCACTGGTTCTCTCGACCCTGATGCTATGTTAAGAGCTGAGGTTCCATACATACGGACTTCAGGTAACGGTTAACCTCATATTTACATATACGGTATATAAATACAACAATTGATTCACTTCCAAACATGTCACTCCCATTGAATGCAAATGTACCGCTCCCAGTGAAAAGTACCACTCCTAGTGAATACAGATATATCACTCCCAGTGCATGCAAATGTACAGTTATCCCTTAACAACAACATGTATTCAAATAATACACCACAACATGCATACAACACACATACCACATATACACATATTGTAAATAACAGAGTTAGTGTTACAGTACGCGAACGTACCTTTTCATCGTGTAATGGCCAAGCGTCCGGCCTTTTGATCCGGCCTTGGACTTCCTGAATATCCTAACATATCACCATATTTCTTAGAATAATATCCTAAGAGATATTTCCACCTCTATTTACTTCTCTACCCTTGGTGGATTTGTTATTTACAATTCTGCCCTTACATTTATTCAAAAACGTAGTGTAGTATTTTCTGGGCAGATTTTTTCGGTAACTTTGAAAAATCATAACTAATTCTAGAAAAATCGAAATGAGGATATGTAAAATTCTCCGGAACCTTTAGGACATCTATTTTTGAGGAAAAATATTCACTTTCACCCAGATTTTACAAAAAATTCCCAGTTTTTAATTTTCTCAACGTTGCCCAGATTTTATTCCAGCAAAAATGGCTTAACTTCAAAAATTCATATCTCCTTGACTAGAAATCAAAATGTTACATATTTTATATATTTGGAAAGCCCTACATGTCTACTTTCTTCCTGGAAAATTTTGTGATTTTATAATTTCATTTCATACATAAAATAATGTCATGAATTTCGCTGGCTGCACAGAATTTTAATACAAAAAATCCTACAACTTTTATAACATTAATCTATTGCCTCCCAAAAATTATTCCCTAGTATGTTTTTACCTCTTCAGGCATTTTTCAATGCAACGAGGCCTAAAAACAAGTATAGGAATTTATTCTCTAATTTTCTAGATTAAACTAACATTTATACTAAGAACCTATAAAAACTAAAGACTAGAAATTTAAATGCTAGAACTTATCTCTTGAAGACTCTCCTTCTTACTTCAAAATTCCTCCTCACTCTCCTACTTAGAAATCACCTTCTTGAAGTGTGATTTGGTGTGGAGAAAAATGAAGAGGAAGGCTCCCTATTTATAGAAAAATGCTATGGCACTTTGGTAATTCTCAAACTCTCATCCTTAATCCTACCCATTGGATGATCTTTTCTAATAAAAGGGTCATGGGTGTTGGTCTTTTATGAAGACACAAATTCAAGTCTCAAATGTTCTTATTGGCTAATTTTAATTACATAGGATTTAGCCCAATTTTTCTTGATTTTTCCTATTGGTTGATTTAATTAGTATCAAATGATCTCTCTTCCTCACACCCACACACTCATACGCATACACACACATATTCACACATCCACATCCTTTTCTTGGACACTTAATGTATATTTCATTAACTAAATATTCCATTGTTCAAGCTTCCCATTGGTTAGTTGAATTTGTTGACTTTTCAACAATGTTTAATTAGCTTCTCTTTTCTCCCTTGTTCAACAAGTCTTCTTTTCCTCTCTCCTTATCCTCTTCCACTCCATTTATTACCTTATCCTATCCTCTTCCAAATTGTCCCCTCAAATTATCCCATGTGCTAGGATATTAGATTACATTATTTTTTCCCCCTTCTCTCCCAAGCAAGGCAAAACGTGGCTCTCTCTCAATCATTCAACTAATGGAGGTTTTAATCAATTAAATACTCCGTGAGCTTATTAATTAATTTCTTCCTCCCTTTCCAAAATGTGGCCCCCTTTTTGGCACTTCAATTTGTCTTCTTTTTACAAATATCTTAGGTTTACTAAGTCTTCTAATTAACTCTAGGTAATTATAGTATGATTTGTAATTTAACAACACTCCTTTTCTAGAATAATTTTGAAAATAACAGCCCCCTCTCTTGATGATTTTATTTACCCCTATTTAAATTGCCATTAATCTCCCATTAATCAAGCTTAGGTGCCCTATACTATTTACTAATTATCTTAATTTAATTAAGTGTTTCCCTTGCTTATCTTGCTCTTTTAAATAGAAAATTGTTGTTATTTAATGTGATTTTTATTTCACATATTATTTCCATACTCCGGCTTATCTTTGATTATATCAAAACTAGATGTTAATATATTAATTGTAGGGTATTTTATGATTCCTAATTGAAGATTAGAAAATTGGATTTGGATTTATTAAAATCCAAAGAAAATTTCCCTAAGAAATGATAATAAATCTATTAAAAATTTAGAGACAACATACTCTCTTATTTTAAGAGGTATTTCTTTGCCAAAATATGATACTTAGGAGAAATATAAATTTTAGGGTATTACAGTCATCTTAGAGTGTGTGTGTGTCGGGTTTGCTGAAGAAAGAGAGAAAGAAAGAAAACAAGCTAAGATAAATATGTATATACATATATGTCGTGGTTGCTGTCTAAATAAAAGAAATGGAATGGTTTATTTTGTTGTTTTGATTTCTATGTTAGGTAGCAGGGTAGAGAAAAAGAAATTTGGAAACGAATTTCATGATTTTTTTTTAGTGTTGTTTAGGGAAGGACGAAAATTTTGGGTCAATTCGAGATCTCCGGTGGTTTATCTTTCGATTACTTTTTATTTCGGGGAAACCACAGCTTTGCTGAGGTTGCAATCATTGTAAACTGGGAGAAGCCATTTTCTTGCTTTACACATCACGGAAGAGAGAGAGAGTGACACAGTAAAGGAGGAGAATGCGGTACATTTTCTGATCATTAAAATCATGCCACGTGGAGACTTTTGCTTTTAACAGTCAAACTAACAGTCAACTTTTGCTTCATGTGACTTTTGCACCTATTTTTTATCCACATGTGTATTTTTCTACAAAAAAGAAACACATAGTGCTGGACACTCCTGAGGGTAAAGTTCATGTGCATTTTTGCACCTTTACCCTATATATATATATATCACATTCTCTTCACTTTGGGGATGCTGCATCATCCGAACACATGCTCCACCAATTCCCCACTCAAACACTCCAGCATATATAATTTATTATTTCATCATCTTATTCATATCTTGTCGGCCCATATGGTAACTGGAACTCCAGCCACTAACTTTTGCATTTTGTATGACATAATTTCTCTTCAATTAATTAGTAAAGATGCCATTCTCCATCTTATTTCTTTCACTTCGGTCATGCCAATTCAACACCAAATGAGCCCATATTCATTAATCTTGTTCAGCCCAAACACAAGCCTTTATAAAACTCATTCCATCTATTTCATTCCTCCTATCACGTGTGCAGCAGAAAGAAAGCCAGCTGCTAATTCCTTTGCCAGCGTAAAACACAACTGTTTAATGAATAACTCGCCACGTCTGCAAGGAGACAGCATTCTTTTCTCGTAAACTCAGCAACATACTCGGTGTCATATATTCTTTCTTCTTTCTCATTCATTTGGGATAAACATTCCAGCCACAGAGAACGCTGAGATGAGACCGAGAGTTGAGAGGTTGAGAGGCGAGACTGAGAATGTGAGAGCGTGGCGATGAGAAAGAGAAAGAAAAGGACGGAAGGAAATATCAAGGTAGTAACACTTCCCTCACATACTATGTACCTTTATATGTATGTTTTAACCATTGTATATATATACATGAGACGCATGAATGCTGAATGTGTTGAATGAATTGTATGTATAATGATGGCTGTCTTGCATGTATTGTGTATGCGTCTTATGTGAGTGATTATTAATGTTATTACTGGGATTTATTTGAATACCAGGAATATTTTTTTTTAATAGTTTAATTTTGTAGCTAGAGTAAGAAGCTCAAGAATAAAGAAGGAGGTCATGGAAGTATAGACCAAGATGGGAAGAGATTTAAATTAATTGTACGTAAATAGTAAGTATTTTTGAAGAAAGCTTCCATGTACGTAATTATAAAGGGTGTATTTAAGGCGGGTGTTTCACATTATATGACCATTCATATCATTCATGTATTTGAATGTGCACTGAGTAGTCTTTTAGTTTCCCAACCACTATTTATGAATGTTGACTAGAATATGAGAGGTTAAGAGTCAATGAATATTTACATAATTAATATATTTATAACAGTCCTCTTGAATGTCCATTATAAACTATCTAGTGATGCCTCATTAGAAACCTTTCTATAAAAGCCAAGTGGGACAAAATCTAAATAATGGAAAAAGAATATAGAGTGTATCGACTCTCCCTCTTGACAATATTAGTTGAAATCTTTGAATCTAAAGACCGATGCCATGAACAAGTTTTTCAAAGATTGTACTTGAAAGTAACTTAGTAAATAAATTTATTAGATTTTCACTTGAACAGATTTGTTGGATATCTATTTTACCATCGTTTTAAAGGTCACGAGTGAAGAAGAATTTTGTGAAATATGTTTAGTTCTATTGCCCTTAATATATTCTTATTTTAGTTGGACAATACATGTACAATTATCCATATATAGGATTGTTAGAATCATTTTGCGTCAAGATAAACCACAAGTCACTCGAGTGTATAGCATGAACATTCTATCTCATTTGAAGGTTGGCTTTAATTATCACTCAAGTGCTATCTCCTTCACTCGAGTAGAGCACGGGTACAAAAAATGCTTTTAAGATCGGACAAAAGAGACATCATAAGACCGGACTCGCAACCAGTCTTGTTCCAGGCGGTATTAAAAGTATACTTTTAAAATCGGACTTGAATCGGTCTTAAATATACTCTTTTAAGACTGGACATTTAAACCATCAGGTCTTAAAAGTGGTATTAAATAGAACTAAAATATTTTTTGTGCAGTCCTAAAACTCAACTTTTAAGACCGAACAAAAAATAGGGTGCTCTTAAAAGTTAGGAATTTCAAGACCGGACAAAAATAAATGCACTATAAATAATAGTGGCTTGTTAGACCAGACGATTAATTATACACGGTCTTAAAAGAATTACTTTCAAGACTGGATGATAAATACATCCGGTCTTAAAAATTAACTTTTTAGACTAGACGTATTAAACTATCGATCTTGAAAGACCAAATTTTAATATCGCACTAATATCAAATATGTTCACCTGACCTTTAAGACCGTGCATATAAGTACATTCGAATACATCCGGTTTCAAAAGTTGAACTTTTAAGACTGATGTTTTCATTTGTGGTCTAAATTTTCTTGAGTTTTTTCCCTATTATGTTCTTCCTTATCATATATACACAAATACACCACCCAATCCAGCACATAAAAGTTTATACTTTAAGCTATAAGCTATGAACAATTATGAATAAATTGAATTAGGAAAAAATAGAATACAAATATTATTGACCATAAGTTACAAAATACAAATATAATAAGTTACAATAAGATATACAACAATTAAATCAACATACATGCCTAATATTCACCATGCCTTCATCTGATTCCTATCCAAAAACGTAACATCCTCTTTTATAACATGCCCCTTTGGATCGGATCCTGCTACAAAAAGAAAACAAGAACAAACTTCATAGAGTCAGTGACATTGTTTAAAAATATGGAAGGAATATAACAGTGTTGAAACCTTAAAATTTTCAAAGATTTTTGTGCATATGAATATTACCTTATGAATTGACTCTTTTATAAAGGTATATCCTCCCATATCCCTTCTTCATGATTATTTCTTATGTCGGGTTCATTATTTGCTTTATCTTCTTCGTTCATGTCCGGTAGGCCCCTTGAAAAAGGAGTACTCTCAGGAAGACCATAATTTGCATGACTTTCCTCATCAATATTGATGACCCTTTTTCCTTTGAGAGCTACAGACCACATTTTATTTGCTTGATCGGTGATATAAAAAACTTGTTTTGCCTGGTCTGCCATAATAAAAAGGTTCATCTCCAAAACTTCTACTATTGACATCGATTAATGTAAATCCTAGCCGATCGATTAGAACAACATTATTGACATTAACCCACTTACATTTCAAAATGGGAAATCTAATCACAACATAGTCCACCTCCTAAATCTCTTCATACAACCTGTAATATGGCATGAATGCCAATTTAGACCTCTTGTCTTTTGAACTAGAGAAGTGCATAGATTCAACCTCTAACATAACACCACTGTTCTAGACTGTGCTCCTATCATCTAGGGACTTAATGTAAAATGTATAACCATTTATCACATACGAATTCCAACTTATGACATCAACCTCAGGAACACATGGTAACCATTTAATTGTCTCAGGAACAGATTCCTCTCCCTCGACCTTTTGTTTGAACTAGTTAGCAAAAGTTCTATTATGCTCCCAATCAACCTTTGTTCAGTCATTCGGGGATTTTCTTTCTATACAGCTTCTTTATGTACAACTATACTGGATTGAACTTCATCAATATTATTCAAGATGTATAAGTGGACTTGTGACAATTCATCAGAATCCACACTCTTTACTGAAGCCCCTCGTGTACCCCTTCAGCATGCTGATGTTTTGGAAGCCCAATATGTCTTACTTTGGTCAAATAATTTTGACAAAATTCTATGGCCTCTTCAGATACATACTTCTGAATAATTGATGCTTCTGCTCGCTATGCATTCTTCACGTACCTTTTTAGGAATTTCATAGATCTTTCAATTGGCTACATCCACCGTAAATGGACAGGGCCGCGCAACTTTATCTCCCTCACTAGATGAACAATTAGATGAACCATGATGTCAAAAAATGTAGGAACAAAAATCTTCTCAAGGTGGCACAAGATAAGATATCATTCATTCTCCAATTCATCCAATTGTTTAATCTCAAAAACTTTATTGCAAACAACATTAAAGAAGAAACAAAGCTTAGTCAAAATGTGTCGAAGATCATACTCGGCTATGCCTTAAATAGCTATTGGGAGTAGCTGTTGCATCAAGACATGCCAATCCTAAGACTTTTGGCCTACTCATTTCAAGTCCTTCATCAATACAAGCCTCCTAAAATTTGAAGAATACCCCGACAGAACTTTTGTGCCATGTAAACACTCACAAATACTACGTTTCTCATCCTTAGACAAAGTATAAGAAGCCGGGGGACAATAAGTTCTGTTACCATATGGCCTTAGATGTAAGTCTTCGCGTATTCCCATTTCTTGCAAATCCAATCTTGCCTTCACACCATCCTTTGAACTACCTTGTATGTTGAGAAGCGTGCCAACAATACTATCATATACGTTCTTCTCCACATGCATGACATCAATATAGTGTCTCACATCAAGGTTGCGCCAATATGGAAGATCGAAGAATACATATCTTTTTTTCCATACATTTGTTTCTTTTCTACCCTTTGTTGTCTTACCGAAGATGACACTTATATTTTTCACCTTTTCATACACTTGTTTCCCAGTCAATGCTACTGGAGCATCTTCATACTCTTAGCCACCGAAAAAGGCTTTCTTGAATCAACGATATGGGTGGTCCCATCTAAGAAATCTTCTATGTCCAAGATAAATAATCTTTCTTCCATGTTGAAGTTGATGGTAGTGTGTGCCTTCTTAACAAACCGGACATGTTTTCTGGCCTTTTATACTATACCTTGACAAGTTCCCATATGCTGGGAAGTCGTTTATTGTACAAAATATCATGGCTCTCATTTTAAAGACTTCCTTCTTGAAAGAGTCAAAAACATCAACACCTTCTTCCCACAACTCCTTCAAGTCTTTGATAAAGGGCTGACGGTTAACATCAATGTCGTTTTCGGGCTGTTTTGGTCTTGAAATCAGCATAGACAGCATGATGTACTTTTGTTTCATACATAACATAGGAGATAAGTTGTAAATAATCATAATACAGGCCATGAACTATGTATGCTGCTAAGGCTTCCATATGGATCATGTCATTCGTGCTAAGGACAAGCCTAAGGTTCCTAGGTTCTTCACCGAAGGTTGGAAATAATTGATCGATTTTCTTCCATTAAGAGGAATCGGCCGGATGTTGAAGCTTTCCATCATAAATCCTCTCATCTGCATGCCACCTCAAATTTTTTCCATCATTTTCATTAGTAAACAATCGTTTGAACCTTGGTATGATTGGAAGATACCATAACACTTTTGCAGGCCACTTATTTGACTTGTACCTTTGGGTTTCATATATCGGACAATTCTGCTTCTCTTCTAACTCTTTCTATACAATACGCAATCATTCGGGCATGCATGGATCTTTTTGTACTCCATCTGCAGTGGACAAAGTATTTTCTTAACATCATAGTATCGGTGAGGCAACACATTGTCATTCAGAAGCATGTCCTTAAAAGCCTCAAGCATTTCAGAAAAACTCATGTCGCTCTACCCATGACGTGCCTTTAAGCTGACCAATTTCAATACAGCGTTCAACAATTGGTGTTTTTTACACCCAGGGTATAGTGGGGTCTCTGTATCACTACACATATTACCATATGCATGTGATTGATGAAAAGCCTTTTCTCCCACATCACGAAATATGTCCTCTATGTGAACATCTATAGAGGACAATAAATGCAAATTTTATAAATTCCCTAACCCCATTTTGATATTCAACACTCGTCCGTAAAGCATTTATCCAACTGCGATCCATAATAGAATTCCTATAAATGGAAAGATTTAACATACATAATCCAAAAAAGCTCAAACTTGCATATAAAATAAGCCAACTACAAATGCATATATAAGCTAAATGTCGGTTCTGCCTTATTTATTTTTTGTTAAACTTACCCATTAAATGCACAACGAAGAATCACTTTTGGTCGTAAAGGTATCACGGTAAATCAAGAAGCAAAATAAATGAATGACAAGGACAATAAATGCATCGCATGTAGGTCTTGTGGACTCACCTGTAGCATATAAATTCAAATGTGTTTGCTAAGTATTTCTTCTCCTGCCATGAACGTTAATATTGTAGACAACAAGAGTAACCTAGAAACACTTGTTGGTCAGTTGGGTAGGTCCCACAAGAACATTTCATCGATTTCGTTCAACCAATGAAAAACCAAGAATAATAAGCAGAAAAATCATAAAGTTATATAGCTGAAACAACTCTTACAACTTGGTCTATAGACGTTGAGCTAAGGAACCAGAAAGTGGTTGTTAAGAGAGCAATGCTAAGCAGCGATGAAGCAACACAAAAACTTTGGAGACAGAACCTGAGTAAGCACTTTCAGCTCGATGAGAGAAGTTCAGAGGGGGAAATTTAATTTTTCCGCACGACAGAGACATTTATTATTTTGGATATTATTGAGATCGGTCAATTATAAGGCATCCAGTTCTAAAGATATATTTAAATCGCTAAAGATATATTTAAATTGTTAAGACCAGAGGTTTAAAAGACTGCGGTTCTAACATTCATTTAATTTTGGACCACATGTTTTATAAAACTCTAATCCTAAAAGTCAAATACTTTTTAAAATTAAAATGAAAGATTACAGCAACAACTGAATGAAAGTAAAATAACACTGGAGAATAAGCTTTTCCCATTAATGGATAATGTGGAAAAAAATAAAATATAAGCTTAGTTCTTTTTAATTTTTACATTACTAGGACAATATACAAGTACAAAAGGAAAATAAAAACAACAAATTGAAAATTAACAAAAACAATATATAATGTGACTAAAAATCATAATGCTTATTAATGTCTTGGAGATATCGGCTTTAGCAGCAGAAATTTCACACCAGAGTTAAGCAATTTTTTGTCTTATCGCATTAGTATCACTTCATCATCAGAGGAAAGAAGGGGAGTGGTAGGAGTGCTAGGACCAAGAGGTTGGCGAATATTGTCACAAGGTTGGAGAGGGGGAGCGGGAGCCTCTTCGTGGTCTGAAGGCTGGAGGGGGCCATCAACCTTTTCATCATCCAAAATAACAATGGGTCCAACGACCTGAGACTCCTCCGTCAGAATAGAATGCACTGGACTTAAAGCCACGAGAGATTTAAGGAAGGCACGAGCTTCAGAAGTACTCCTACAAGCAGTTATCTTGTATTTAACCATTGTTTGAGCAGTTGGGGCAGAGAGCTACGTAAGGTGGAGTTACGAGGTAATGAGGAGTTAATAAGGATAGAGAGGAAGTGTGAGGAGTTAATAAAGACAGGAGTTAATACGCAAAAGTGTATTAAGACCGTCTTATAACATATCCCTGGTCCTAAAAGTCTATTATTTATTTTTTCATTCAATTACTTTTAGGACCGACCAATAACATATCCCCGGTCCTAACAGTCTATTATTTATCTTTTCCATTCAATTACTTTTAGGACCGTTATATAACTTATCCCTAGTCCTAAAAGTGTATTAGTTATATTATTCAATTACCTTTAAGACCGATCTTTTATCTTATATCCAGTCCTAAAATTCATTTATTTTTTTCAATTCAAATTTTTTAAAGTAAGAATTTTTTCTTAAAAATAATACTTTTAAGAACGGATCTCTTACAATATCCAGTATTAAAAGTTCATTCTTTTCAATGAGAGATAGCATGGTCGTATCCTTACACTCTGTTCAAATGAATGATTCAGAGTCTCTTTGGCTTCCACATAAACTTCCTGCAAAGCCCAACCTTTAGGGCCTCTTATTCACCAGAGTTATCATGCACAACATCAAAATGATCTGGACGACTTAATGCAAAATATAAGTTTTTAGGAAAACTACTTAATCATTACAACTCAGAATAACTATATAAAATACATTCCTCGATTCCGTTCAGTTATATAACATAGTAAGTTTGGGATAGGGAAGCAAAAGTACAAATCTGAGTTAAGAAATCCTACAACTGAGTTATAATACAGTCTGACTTAAGAATAATAAACACAAAGCCGCTTCTCTTAACAGCCATGTCTTGCTTTGTGGTCCCGATCCACTGCCTGTCTCTTTTATACAATCTGGAGTTCCAATGAAGGGACCCTAGGAGTAATAGTTAATCTTATATGCAAGTATGAAGCATTAATTATCATATAGCACATGTAACCACAGATAAATATGCAATACAATGAATCTTGCCTTAACTACAGCTACTGACTAAGGACCGCAGCCCTTTAGGACACGCAACCCTGTTTGTAGAATATGCAGCTCTACAAGACACGCAACGCCAAATCCATAGCTAGGATGTGTATATACGCCAGTATCAAGTAGACATGGCTAATCGTACAAGACATAAAACTATACAGGCTAATAAGATAACAATTACCCACCTCGGTCTTGCGTCTTTAAGTCTTTCTCGAAAATGCCGAGATCAGCGGACGTATCTTAGAACACCTATAAACAGTATCATTAGCATTAGTCACTTGGGATATCAGACACTCCTAATATCTCTGTTGAGCTATCTCCCCAGGTTCCCTAGAGAATGTCGGGTTATGCTAGCGTGTATTAAAGTGACGAGTTGTAGTGTGCTGAGGTAAGGCTTGCGTCGCAGTTGCCGAGTTTGTAGTTATAGGTTGTAGTGGTAGTTGTATGTTGTTGTTGTGGTTGTACGTTGTAGTTGTAGTTGTATGTTGTTTGTTGGAGTTGAGTTGTAGTGTTGTACAATTGTCAAGTTTGTAGTTGTAGTTGTTTGTTGGGTTGTCGTTGTAGTGGTTGTTGTGGTTGCCGAGTTGTAGTGGTAGGTTGCAGTTGTAGTTGTTGTATGTTGTCGAGGTATAGTTATATGTTGTTGGTGTTGTGTAGTTCTCGAGGTGGGGTTTATGTGAAGTGGTTGCCGAGATAGAGCTCGGGTGGTGCAGTTCTGTGCGCATTGTTTGTCAGGGATGGTATGGCCAGGTTAAGGCAATGGCAATAGTGTTGGAATTGTTCCTCTTAGTTTCCTACGCCTTAGTAATTATACTATCCGAGTTTCCTTCCTCTTGTTATGCATCTCGGAATCCCATTTCTATCCTCCTTCTATCTAGTTCCCCCCCAAGATTTACAATTTATGCAACAAAAGAGACCTCATAGTCCAGTTCTTATAGTTCTTCCTAGCATAAACTTTATGGGTTTTCCTTCTACGGTTATTTCTCTTAAAGCTCTCTCTCTAAATACAGACAAAAACTGGAAGGGAAAGAGAATCGATAGTTACCTTATGTCTGATGACTTCCTTGATGTAATGGTACTCCTTTATTTTTGACTTTCGATGCATGCACAGAAGAAGTTTACGAAGCTGAATCACATTAAACACTCCCTTGCTTTTCCTCTCTCTCTCTCTCTATCTTCGAACTCAACTCTTGTTTGCAGCAGAATGGCTGAACTTTCAAGCACCACCTTTTATATTAAACACATTCAGCTGCTGTCAACTCTTGCGTGTCCAAAGAGAGAGGAAAGTGTGTTGACACAGTATGGGAGTAAGATTTTCAGTCAGCTTGCATGATTAACCCTCCATTCTCAATAAAATAAGAATTATTTGACAATAGGCTGGATTAGCTTAATTGGGCTTAGAGCAATTGATCAATGATAGGGCCCAAAGTCCATAAGAAATCTTCACATATTATGTTGGCTTTAAGATCTCAAAAATCCGAGATATTACAGTTCCCTATTAGGCATATCCTTGTATTCTAATGAACTATGCGTCTCCTCGTAAACGTTTCCCACGTTTCACATTGTTCATGATGGGTTCTCTATTTAAACCCGTTGTTACTTTACTTTCTTCACATTCTTCTCAATCACTTCTACAACCTCCATCGTAATAGTCACTCCACCACCACCAAGTCTTCCTAATTATTGTCCCCCCTCCATCTTCACCTCCGTACCCTCCTCCATTGCTTCCCAACCCCCCTTCTACCAGATGATACAACACTTTCTGGCTTGCGTTAATCATATGGACCGACGCTTGGGCCAACTGTTTCAAGTCTATCACGCCATCAACAAGAAGCTGAACTTGGTACTCGACACCAATGACGTTGAGTACCATCTTTCTGATGACGACGTCTTCGACGTCTCCAAACCCTCCCTCCCCTCTGACAATAATGGGGGGATTAAATATTTTTATGGTTTTTTTCTTTTGTTATGTTTTTTTGTTTGTACTACTGCTGCTGCCCCACAAAGGGCAGCAGAAAAAAATGATAAATAATTTTTTATGGTTTCCATCTTTGATCTCTTTTTGGTTAAACTTTTCGTTATCTCGATTTTGATTTTGATTTCGACAAAAAGGATACAAACAAACATTCTCCTCATGTGATTGGCCATAAACATTCACAGAACACAGTCAAGAACATAAAAAACAAAACAAAACATCATTTACCTTTTACAAATAAAAACAAACACAGTGATAACTCTTCTCAAGGTTGGACCATCGTTGTCGTCAGTTTTACCACGCCCTAAGTTGAAGATTTCAGTGTCCTTTTCATTATCTTACTTCTTTTACTCCAGAAAGACAAGGGAAAAAGAAAAGGGAAACCAATAATGCTTTTCAACTTCAGGAGAGGTAAAACAGATGACGATGAGGGTCCTAGCTTGTGCAGAACGCCAGAAACTCGAGCGTCTTGAACCCTAATGAGATTTGTCTTAAAATCGAGTAATCACTTATATTTAATGAAAGACTATTAAGACTGGATATTTAACAAATAAATAGTCCTAAATATCTAGCAAAAATTAATGAAGACTTTTAGGACCAGACATTATATAAATAAGCGATCCTAAAAGTATAGCCTAATATATTTAGGACCACATCCTGAATAAATATGTGGTTCTAAAAGTGTCGCCATATTTTATAAGACTTATAAGACTAGAGAAATAACAAACATATGGTCCTAAAATCTAAGCTTATTTTTTTTTTTTTTATAAAAACAAAGACCTTTAGGACCGTATCTTTAATAAATATGCAGTCCTAAAAGTGTCGTCATATTTTATAAGACTTATAAGACTGAAGCAATAACAAACATACAGTCCTAAAATCTAAGCACATTTTTTTTTTATAAAAACAAAGACCTTTAGGACCATATCTTTAATAAATATGTGGTCCTAAAAGTGTCGCCATATTTTATAAGACTTATAAGACCGGAGAAATAATAGACATACGGTCCTAAAATCTAGGCTTATTTGTTTTTTTTTTTTATATAAAAACAAAGACCTTGAAGATCGTATCTTTAATAAATATGTGGTCCTAAAAGTCACGAATACTTTTCAGAATCTCTTACTGCTCATTTACAACATCACAAACCTTAAATTTCAAGCAATATCCACCATCCAATACATTCAAAAACCCAAAATTACACAAGCTAAGAAAATTGTTCGAAAAAATAAAATAATTTATTATATATTGAATTATACAATTTGTACAATTGTTCATTTATAGAATGAATTTACAAATGAATTTAATACTGTAAGTACAATTGTTTCTCTACAAGCATATATTTACAAATGAATTTCGTATTGTAATTGTTGTATTTACTTTAAGAGGTTAGTAAGATGTTCACAAAGCACACTGCGTATGTGCTCAAATTCATCATCAGAAAAGGGATTAGCATAGGCAAACCTCTGTAACATCAAAGACAGAAACTGAATTAATTTGCATGCATATTTCATATGTAACATTAAGCCAGAAACTGAATTTAGCCATATATGTGTGTTAGTCCTTTATTGCGTGATAATACCATATATGTGTTTCATTATGTACAGGCCACATAAGTTAGACCCTGTTGGTTGCCGAAGGATCTAAAAAGAACAAGAAATATATATAAGATCGAGCATATATAGCTTATTGAATAACTTCACAAGGCAGCGTGCCAGTGTCCAAATATATACTAATCTTTGGTGTAAGCCATTTTGGATCTTTGATATCATACATGTGCTTTTTGATGACCTAGATTTAGAAGGTCCTTATGGCACTATCATCAAAATCACAAATTTATCAATAATATTTGCTGAAAATTCACATCATAGACTTCAAATAAGAGAATCAAAATGCTTACTCGTTAATGGTCTGCAACAACATAGCCTCTGGTTCACTGTAAGTGGAGCATAAGAAGATCACCGTATATGCCTCTATGCACATGACGACCTACTGCCAGTGGTGGCTAAAAATTCACAGTAGTAAAGTACTCAGTGATATATTATGTAGAAGTAAGTGAATTGCAACAAGAGATCAATTGTGATATGTACTAATGGTAATATGGAAACAAGTATGCCTTCCTTCTCACTTCACACAACCTCTTTGATATGTACTGTCATCTTTCATCCTTGGAGGTTGTACTTGCATATACTGGGCACAAGAATCCAAAATCATTGATTCTGCCTTGTTGATCCAATTCTTGATGCATGAACCTACAATAATGGCATCGATCAGGGAATTAGTATATATGTATATGTCTCTAAACGATGCATTTAAATTATATACTCATAGAAGAAGATACTTACTTCAAAAACATTTGAACAATTACTGATGTAAGCTCCTCTCCAGGAAGCAGCAGGGACTTTATATCATCAGTGTCAACAAAAATCGGTTGAGGATGAGGGACCCTTACTACTTCATTGATAGGCCACGATTTATCTTTAAAATCTCCTTTGGATACCATATAGGATATTTTTTCCTTGGCACTCAACTTAGCAGTAAAGGATGTAGCTTTAGGAGGGGATAGAGCTCGAGGAGGAGATGGAACTGGAGGAGGGGATGAAACATCAAGAAGAGTAGAGACATGTGCAAGCTTCACTGGCCAAGAGATGAAGGTTCCCTTGACATCACTCATACGCTTCAGCTGATCAGTTGGGAGAGGGAGAGGTGCATCAATGATCACCTTTTCAATTGACACTCTGACTTCATCATCAACCGTTTGTTTGTGGTGTATAGTTGATCCCAAGTTGTAGACAATCCCTTTAGCAACTAATTGTCTATAAAGTTTTGCCACGTACAGGTCATAAGGTTGCTCTGACTGTCAAACAATGCAGTTCCCTCTAGTGTTCTACTGCATAGGTGCATGTGTATGTGTCAAGGGAACACTACTCTCTGGACGAGAGCTAAAAAGCATCTTCATTTGATTCATTTCCTCCTTCATTTCCCTCATCTAGGATTCAAACATTTATTTCAATGTAGCCTCTTTGGTCGCTGCCTCCTCATTTAATTTGGCCACTGTTTATTCCATCTCCTCCCGAGTAACCATACTTTGTTTAAGGCGTTTGGATTTACTAAAACATTCCTTTAGGCCTACCTGTCCTTCGATCCCTCTTACACGCCCCGAGTGATCCGGTTTTCCAGTCGCAATGATCAAAACATCATTCCTCCCACCTGACATCAAAGATCCTTCTGCTTCTTTCTTTTTAAGATCTTCTTGCAAGATACAGATAACGAGAAGCTTAGTAATGAAACATGTTTAGTAACTAAAAAATAACAATAACGATACTTACAATTCTTTCAACAACTATACGAGTTTGTTCACTCATGTAGGCACCGTCTGGCTGTTACCGAATATACAACCACAAATCCTCGCAATATATTGGGGATACCATCTAATCAACTATCACATAAAGATTAGATTCAACTTCTTCTTCCAATCTCTTCCGCTTGGCCTCCATCATTTCTTTTACGGCCTTTGCATATCCGCCATGAGAAGCCCTATACGGGCAATCATTCTTTCTTCCTATCTCCTGTGCTTGTTCCCTTCTTCTCTGTGAATCATAATTAAAAACTACTATTAATTATGAATTCAAGCCATCTCACTAATAGAAATTAGAGAACTTCTGCTTGATATAAACCTCAAACACTAATCAAATTCACTTCATCAAGTTTCAACATTTTATTTAAGGAAGATGTAGAATTGTATAGAACTAACTTACTAATAGAAATGTCTAACCACTACTTACTATAACAAAACTAGCTAAGAATATAATAACGGTTAACATATCACACATGCATAAAACTAAGACATGCTCCTTTGATCCAGGACAAAGGATGGAAATATATACTCCTATTCACACATTAAACCATCTAACTAACAGGATTAGACGAACATAATAACATTCACATATCTGCACAGGGTAATAAGCAAACAAAAAAGGGAAAACAAAACTAAATATAAACTCACCAAAGCTTTAGTAGTGGTCCGCAGCTAAACAAATTGTTGTCAAGTTTGTTCATCAATAAATGTGTACTTGTCCCAAGGATTATTCTCAGGATGTTCCTCGGCAAAAATATAGGTGTTGGCTAGAAAGGTCTTAAACTTCTCTATCGATCAGCACAATAAGACAATGTCTTGTCTTTTAACTTCTCAGAGTCAAGGACAATGTATGTAAGCCAAATAGTGTCCCAAATAGGATTCTTCACTGTCCGAAGGTCCACATTTTTTCACTCATTTATCAAGATGTTGACCTTGCTGCGTGCCATATAGTCGACAAAACTATTATATTTGTTTTTATTAGGATCAAAAGGTTCCAACCTTTCATTAAACCGAATCTCAACATTTGACCCAGTGTTCCAAATTATGGATAAATCCTTCATTCTTGTGCCACTTCTACCACGGCGTGCAGGGCGATTACGAGGGTCATTTTGAGATGAAGAGGGTTCGTTCTGGCTCACACAAGTAACATCAGTAATTGGCATTGAGTGAACATGAAGAGAATGGTTTTCTCTGTTCATTTTCGAGAAAGGAAGAGAAGTTGAGAGTGCGTGGTGGTGCGAAAAAGGAATGCATGAGAAAGTGAGAGAGTAACAGAGGATGGTGGTGGTTGGCGAGAAAGAGATGTAGTACAACATGTAGAGGGGTTTCGCAACAAGAACATGGGTTTCAGAGTTCAGATAGAAAGACGTAAGTCGTAAATAAGGTTTCACATGAAGAAGTATATGTTTTAGTTTTAAGATTGGAGTAACTTAAATGATGGTCTTAGTGGTTAACATTTAAGACCGTCCATTATTCATGTTCGATCTCAAAAGTAATAAAGTATTAGTTTACATTTTTTTTCATTATTTAGTACCGGGCAGAAGTTACGTCCGGTTTTAAAAATATTAAATTTATGACCGTTATTTCTATATGTCCGGTCTTAAAAGTTTTGCACCATTATATTTAAATATTTCCTTATTATTTTGGACCGTAAAAAATATAAGTCCGGCTGTATGAGATTTCTCAATAATGTAATTCATATTTAATTTTTTTTCATAATAGTTATAAGAGCGGTTGTTTTTTTAAGCAGTCTGAATAATATATTTAAGACCTATCAAAAAATTGATACGGTCCAAGAAGTTCTTTATATTTATAAAGTTGCCACTGATCATATCTTTAAGATCGGGGTGTCGATACTCTGCTGTAAATGAGGCGGTCTTAAAAATTGATGCAGTCGAAGAAGTTCTTTATATTTACAAAATTGCCACTGTCCATATCTTTAAGATCGAGGCGTCGATACTTTGATGTAAATGAGGCAGTCTTAAAACACTTTTTTGCACTAATAGAGCCTTTTCCTGTTGTTTTGACTTCCTTCTCTCTGAATGTTCAACTTCTTTTCTTTCTCAGCACTCAAGTGCTCAATTGCCTCACTCGAGTTGCCTCTTTCTCTACTTGAGTATCTGCTAGTGGTTTGTATATGATGCATTACTGACCTCAACCATACATATTCTCATCTTGCTTCATGTATTCCTAGAATTTTTGCATGGTTAAATGATGTGGCTGATATAGTTTGCTTCATAGATCACCATGAAATAGCTACACCTCCACATGTAAACACATAGCCAGTTTGTGACAACATCATGTGGATCAGACAAAAATCCAGCATCTACAAAACCAACTAGTTCATGCTTAGGTACATTTGAGTAAAATAACCTCATGTCCATAATGCCTCTAAGGTAATGAAGAATGTGTTTTACTCCATTCTAATGCCTTCCAATGCCTTCTTTTCAGTGGTGAAGAACTATATATTGCTAATAAGTTAACATCAATTGATATATCAGGACATGTGTGATTAGCAAGATACATTAGTGCTCTAATAGCACTAAGGTATGAAACTTTTGGACCAAGTAGTTCTTCATCACCTTCTTCACTCATTACTCAAGGTCTAAATGGGCCTTTATCCACCTATAAAGACCTTACAACCATTAGGGTACATAATGGATGTGACTTATCCATGTAAAAACACTCTAGGTAGTACTTCCTTTTTTAAGCTTCTTGATATACAAAGATCCCATGTTTTAGGTACTCAAACTATAATCCAAGACATAATTTTGTTCTTCCTAAGTCTTTCATTTCAAATTATTTCTTTAAACAATTAATACCATTTGAAGCTCTTTCAGAGTTCCAATGATGACTGCAAAAAAAATACTAAATTTCTAACATAAAGTAGAAAATTCCATTGGGAATGTTTATGATAGAATTATTTCCATGGCAAAATTTGCCATGGAAACTAGTATGTGGCAAATTTCGTCATAAATTATGTGGAAAATTTATTTGCCACAAAATTTTCCATGACTAATTTTGCCTGTCAGAAAAATTTAAAAATTATTATTTCTTAATTACATACATTTTTTTAAGAATGTCTTTATAGAAATTAAAATATGATTTTAATAGCTATATAATTTTTTAATTTTGTTTCATAATTACTATTAAAATTATGATATACTATATGTACTTTTTTTAATATGTACTCCTCTTATAAGGCATGTTAACTTTTTTTTTTTAGAGATTAAAGATGTAACATCCCAAGTTCTAGGTTCGAAATTCGTGTCGGTCGACACTTAGTTTTAAGAAAAACAACAGAGTTTGAGATGCTACAACTTAGAGTACTGCGGAAATTGATAGCGTGCGCTAAGATCCGGACGAGTATCTGATATAAAAATGCCCAGACATATGATGATGCCTGACATAAGCTGATATATTAAATATCCCGAAGGAATATTCATGTGATACAATTTACAGAGGTTTGAATACATTTCTCTCATAAAGAAAGTCTTAAACTAGACCTATGGCTTGGAATCTGACATCAGTTAATCAAACATATTGGCCAGGTAGGGGTCTATTATGGGGCCTCACCGACTTATACGGCGACTGATTGGCCTCCCATATAGATTAACCCAGCCTTAGACACCAAACTGTTCAAAGTAACTTTGTTAAATTCGTGCCAAAAGCTAAATCCTAATAACTTCTACCGACCTTTGCCTTTAACTGCTGCCTCTTCATGGCTCTATCTACTGACGCCTTCTCCATCCCGGTTTCTTTCCTGTGCTATTTACTAAGACTGAGGTCCAATGTCCATTGGACCTCAGGTAACGGTTAACCTCATGCTTATGTAAACAGTATATGACAGGTATCACAATAATATATTCACAATTATAACTTTCAAAAACATATCAGCAAGTAACATAACACAGCCACTGCAATATGTATGTTACCCAAATCTGCACATAACCAGTGCCACGACGGCCCATCGTGTCCTCAGCGCTAGGAAAACTCAACGGTGTTATCAAGACTATAACCCGTATACAATTCAACATTCATGAGCAAATTTCAAAACAGAGTATCATCATGTGAAAAAAACTATCATATATAACCAAACCATAAGTATAAGCGTTAATGTTACAATATGCGTCCGTACCTTTTACCGCATAGTCGTCAAACATCCGACCTTTGATTCCGGCTTTGGACTTCCCGGATATCTTAACATATCACCATATCATTTAGAATAACATTCTAAGAGATATTTCCACCTCTATTTACCATTCTACCCTTGATGGCTTTATTATTACAATTTTGCCCTTACATTTCTTCAAAAACGTGGTGCAACATTTTCTGGGCAGATTTTTCGGTAACTTTGAAAAATTATAACTAATTCTAGAAAAATCAAAATGAGGATCTGTAAAATTTTCCGGAATCCTTGAGAAGTATATTTTTGAGGAAAAATACTGGAACTTACCCAGAGTTAATGGATAATTCCCAGAATTCACGTTTTTAAATACTGCCCAGAATTTCACACAGAAAACATTGCCTAACTTCTGAGATTTTTATCTTTTTGCACAGAGTTTCAAATGATACACTCTTTATATATTTAGAAATCCCTAGACGTCTAATTTCACCATGAATTTTCTCAGAATTTTAGAACATCATCTTCATCATAAAATACTGACGTTTTTACCCCTGACTCCAGAAATCACTGTTTGAGGAGATTTCGCCAGAGCTTCGCTATTTTGATCCTAATCTTCCAAAAATTTTGCTATAACTTATTCTTCATCAATTTTTCGAAATAAATGCAATGGAAAAAACATGAAATTAAAACTGTATTTAGAAGATTGAAGATCAAAAGAACATTCCCTAATATTTCTACTAAAACTTCATAAGCTAGGAACTTGAACTAAAACTAAAAGCTTCCTTACCTCTTGTAGAACCTTGCTACTGTTCTTGGGGCTCTTCCACACACTATTATTTCTCTCAAATTTTGGCCTAAGCCTTGGTGGATTTGTGAGGAATTTATGAAGCTTGGAGTCTCTATTTATAGCCAAAGATTGGGTAGCCTCCAAGTAACTCTCAAGTGATCTTAGCCCTTGGTTCTTGACTTGGTGAGGGGGTAAAGATCTCCTCCTTACACCTAAAAAAATGTCCTCCCCTCTTCCTTCTTCAAGAAGGTCTTTTGCTTTGTCCCCAAGACAACCCATTTAATCTCTAATTATTCCCAAATGCTAATTTAGTTAGGTGTAAGTTGGTGTTTAAATTCAAAATCCAATTTCACTTTTGGAATCCTAATTTTATGATTAGATTTATGGTGATTTTTAATTCCCAAAATACTTAGGTATGAATCTTAAAAGTAACCGAAAATAACTTCAGGAATAGCCAAATCGAAGCTCATAATTCACTGAGTTCAAATATGTATTCATCTATAATACTTAATTCCAATATTTCAAGTTATGATTTAATTTCTATAGGTTCTCATCTAATTTTATTTAATTAATAACAACTTGTTCATTAAGCTAGACAACTTGCTCACCAAGTCTTTGAAGCTTCTTCTATACACTACTTTATTTGACAAATGTTTTTGCATTTGAAGTTATTATTTTCCCTTCTTTTTCTTCCTTATTTTCGAAATCCAAGAGGAATTTTTGACCAAGGAATATGTTTACACATCTTTTCCCCTTAACCAACAAGTCTTCTTTTTTAATTATCCCATGTGCTTTGTTTAATTGAATTTAGATAAAATGAGATTACTTCCTCCCTACTCCAAGTAAAAACCGTCCCCTCCTTCTTGTTATTATTTATTCAATTACAATTTTTAATGCTCTTACATTTTTAAGGAGAAAATTCTCTCATTAGTCCACTTAGATTTAGGATTTATGGTTAATATAATTTAATTCTTCTATTTATTTACCATTAAATAGGAATTTTTGTCTCATAGAAATAAATTAGGAATAATTATTTTAAATCCTAACTTTAATTTCCAACATCATGTTTTAGGGGTTACTAGGCTTAACCACCAAAATTGACAAAGTTTCTAATTTAATTTTAATGATTGATAACTTCTTGTGTACTAATTTTAGCTTCTAAATATCATTCGATCCTTAATTTAATTGATTTTTCCTTAATTATGACCTTTATAAATTAATTACTAGCTAATCTCAAAAATTACTAGAGCATCTCAATTATTGCAATTTCAATTGCCCAATAATTGTTACTAATTTTCTCTAATTGATTTTATCATCCTCCGATGTTTTTAATTGCTTAGTAAATGGTATAATTCCTAAAAATGATAATAAATCAACTAAAAAGTTGGAGATAACATATTCTCCAATTTTAATAAATATTTTGTTGCCTCTTAGGATTTATCATAACATTCTCAGGGTATTTTATGATCCGTAAATTCACTTAGGAATTTGTAGCTCTTTATTGACTCTAATTTCATGAGAAATCACCTTAAAAGATAAGGTAATTATTTTACTAGTTTTGAGACCACAAATTCACCTATTGTAATAGGTGTCATTTATCAAAATTTAATATGTACATGTATTATGAAAATTGGGGTATTACAAAAGAAGCTAAATAAGTTTGTTAATCATAGCATATATCATGTATGTAACATACCAAATTTTAGATTTTGGGAATTAAAAATATTATATGGAAAATTTGGCCTTAATTATTTTGGAAATAGTATTTGAAATTTAAGGAATATTTTCCTGTAAATTAAGGACAAATAGTTAGAGAATAATTTTGACCTAAATATTTTAGAGATAATATTTTATGGCCTAAAGAAATTAATTGAGAAAGAAAAATCCTTAAATGGAATTAAGGATTAATTTCTATCACCTAATGTTTGCAAATAAATTGGAAAAAAAACTAGATCGCAAACAAAAGCCTTGTAGGAAATGAAGTGGAATAATTTTGAAGTGGACCCCACATATATCTCAATTTTCACTACGCATTTGGCCTAATATTTACATGCCACTTATTCCTTCAATGTCCATTATTCATATGTTGTGCAAGTCACATGCTTCTATTTATGTTGAACAACAATTAATTATATATTTCGAACAAAAGCATTGGGTCAACAAGGCAAGCTAGCACATGCTTCCTCAATACATTATTAAGTTCAGTCCCATAATTCCAACAGACCCAATCCAGCGCTATTGGGCTTTAATTATCTACTCTGATTTATTCATTCCCATTCTACACATGCACCACATATCGGCAAAGATAATCAACTAGATCACGCAAGCATGTAACACCTCAAATTCCATACTTGAAAATCGTGTCACCAGATGGGTCAGATAGGATTTGATAGCTATAGTGCTAAGAAAGAGAAAGCGGTCTGAAGCTTGCATGGAAAAGGCTTAGATGAAATAGACGAACAGAGGCTCTAGGCGGTAAGTCCTGGTGTGCAAGGTTGCATGGGGCGGTATCCTTGGGCCATAAGGCCTATAATACTTAGCACTATATAGGATGCTGATTGGGATGGTGACTTTAGACTGGTGTGCCTAGAGTACATGTTAAAGCTAGCGAAACCATTCGTTGTTCCTGGTAATAGTTAGATGCCTAAGGCCTAAGGATGATTTCCTAGGTGGTAAGGCTAGAATCTCAAGTGTTGTTGTAATAGATTGAGCCAGAAGGCCAAGATGTGATAAGTCGAGAGGCTGAATAAGTCAAGCAGTGAGCCCTGCGTAACCAAGCATTGGCAGAATGGATTAGTGGATCCTATGTTTGAATACTATACCTGTGTACATAATGAATGAGGTTAGGGAGCTTGCTATGTAAGCCTGCATAGAAAGGGAATAGGCTAGGAGTCTAGATAATCTTTCGAGATTATATGATCAAATTTCGAGGACGAAATTTTATTTAACGGAGGGAGAAATGTAATACCCTAAAATTCCTATTTATCATAAATATTATATTTTGATAAATAACACCTATTAATATAGGTGAATATGTGGTCTCAAAATTTGTGTAAATTATTACATAAATTTTAGGCAATTTTCCTTTGGAATTAATTAACCAAGGGTTAATTATGAGACATTATTTAGAGGCTATAATTTAGCCTAAAAACATGAGTTAGATGACAACAAAATTAAATGGATAATTAAGGAAATTAAATGCATAATGATTAAGGCAATTTATGCTAAAATTGCATAAGCCTATTAAAAGAAAAATGCCTAATCAAATGTGAACTAACTTGTGTAATTATTTTAATTTGATTAAAGGCAATTAAAGGCATTGATTAAAAATTAATTGCAACATGATTTAGGAGATAATTAAATCATCAAGAAAAGGGGTTGGTATTTTGGAAAAAATAAAGAGATTAATTTATGAAGATTAAATTGTTAATAATGCTTTAATAAGTGGAATTAATTAGCAAATCAATTATCATAGGATATTACCAACCCCTTTTCTTGATGATTTAATTATCTCCTAAATCATGTTGCAATTAATCTTTAATTAATGCCTTTAATTGCCTTTAATCAAATTAAAATAATTACACAAGTTAGTTCATATTTGATTAGGCATTTTTCTTTTAATAGGCTTATGCAATTTTAGCATAAATTGCCTTAATCATTATGCATTTAATTTCCTTAATTATCCATTTAATTTTGTTGTCATCTAACTCATGTCTTTAGGCTAAATTATAGCCCCTAAATAATGTCTCATAATTAACCCTTGATTAATTAATTCCAAAGGAAAATTGCCTAAAATTTATGTAATAATTTACACAAATTTTGAGACCACATATTCACCTATATGGGTAAAGGTGCAATTTTACACATAACCTTTACCCCGAGGAGCGCTCAGCACCATAACATTTTTTTGGGAGCAAAAGTACAGATAACGTTACGTCTTGGGAGTGTCCAACACCACTGGCCGTTAGTCAACCGACGTTGACCGTTAAGTCTGATGGAAATGAACAGTAACTACGATAAAATTACCATTTTGCCCCTAGTTTTAAATAATTTTTTTAAAAAACACTAAAATAACTCCTTCCCGCCGGTGGGCCCCACCACCGCCGACGGCGGCTGCCCTCCACCCACTGCCGGCCGTTGGAGGCCACCTCTGGCGGCTTTTTTTTTAAAAATAATTTCACACAATGCTTGATCCACGTAGAAGATGTATGTTATCCTGCAACAGTCAAAACGAAGGATTTGAACACGTAAGAATGCGACAACAGATCATACAAGTCCAGAGAAGCAGCGGCAATCACGCACAGAAGATCATAAATCATACTCCTCCATCCATCTCGAGCACCACACCTAATTATCCTTTGGTCTTTGCCTCTTGATCAAGCTCTCTCTCTCTCTCTCTATATATATATATATATCCCTCTTTCATTCATTTTCGGTCTTCACAAAAACCAGAACAGCGTGATCACAGTCCGAGAGAGAGTCTCCAAAACCATTCTTGCTCTGTTCTGGCCGTCGAAAACAGGGAGGAGAATCAGCGTTCAATCTTCATCGGGTTCCTTTTTCTCCTATTTCCCATTAGTTTCCCATCAAAAAGTCTTGAGTATTAAGTTTTAGAAGAGAAAACCATGGGTGCTTGATCCGGTGTGGATCACAAGTTGGGTTGGACTTGGCCTGGGGTGAAATCCCGGGGTCCTACGTACCACAGTGTGGATCAAAGTCCACGTAGTTCGAGAGTATATGGCAGGCTAATGATAGCCAGAGGGGGTGGTGTGTGTGCTCTGTGTGAATAGAAAAGCTAGGGTTTCAGAAGTGTGTACCTTATAAGGGGTTTACCCTATTTATAAGCGTACCTGGGCCCTATCTTAATCAGTTGGATTTGCCCTTTATTTTAGGCATATTAAGATATGCTTTTTTGAATAATCTCCTCCTTTCATAGGCGGTTACCATCATGATAGATATTCTTGATAAAACCACTCCTATTTTCAAGGAAGCGGTTATGAGCATAACTGAAGCCATTTTGACTAGGCTCTTTGGTTATTGGGCTGGGCCCATTTATGAGATATCCGTAATAGTTGCCCCCCAGCCCGATTGTTCAGGGCTCCGAGCAGCTGGGATGTATTTGTCAGGTTGCGTCCTGTGTTCTAGTTCATTTCGCCGTCCTGAAGTTTTTGATTTCTAGTTCTTTCTTTTTTCGAGGTCGGACATTTTTGGTCCCCGGGCTACCCCATCTGTCATCAATTTGCACTCCGGTTTATTTGGGTGGGACGCAGGTGCCCCCAGCCTGGTTAACATGGGTTGCATTCGTTTGCTATCCCGAGAGATCATTAATGTTCTATAATTTTGATTCTAGGCCGAACTCCTCCCATGCCTTCTCGAACTTTCCTTCTTTATTGGTGTCGGATAGTACTGATATTTCTACTTGGTCTTACTCTCCGTTTACAGGTACTTTGTCCAGTTTTTCGTGGATCGGGACTTGTTGTCCCCAAGTTTGAGATTGCATGGGGAGTTAGGTCGGACGACCGGGGTGTATTCATGTGGTCGGCCACGTGAGCATTTCAATTCGGGATCATTGTCCGCCTCATCTGTTGATTCAACGTTCGTCTTATCTCGAGGCCACGAGTGTCATCATTGCCTCCTGCTGATTTGATGTTTACTAGCCGGCCTCTGAGTGAAGCAACTGCCCCACTATCTTGGTTTTCGTGTTTGCTTAACATCAGCATTAAATGCGCACGCCTTTTAATGTCCATGCCACCATTCGTGTATGGGCCCTTTGGGCCTTTGGCCGTTGAGTTTCCTGACTCTCATCCGCCTGCTTGCTTTGTTTATAAGAGCCTTCGACTTTCCGCTTCTTCTATTTTGAAAACCGCCAAACCTTGAGTTTTCTTTGTGAGAGAAATTTACAACCAGTCACTAGTTCATTTTCTTCAGATTCCCAGTTCTGATCTTCGTGGCTCGCGCATTTCCTCTTCCCTTAATTTATCTAAAACCAGGTATTTTCCTTGTTTCCTTCTCTGGTTATTTGGCTGTGTTCTTCTCTTTCTCTATCTCTTGGTCTTTCTTTTTTCTGGGTAGGTTATTGTGAGTTCTTTCAAGTTTCTTCCCCTTTGGGTTCTGGCTTCTGCTTTGTTCTTGAACTTCTGGTCGTTTCAATCCTTTTTCTCTGTCTCTGGGTTCTGGTTTCCTGTTTAAATTCTATCTTCTCGGGATGAGCCATCAAGGTTCTCCTCCGCCTTTTAATCCAAATGCTTTTTCCCCAGAAGAGGCCGAGCTTATTTAGCGCATGCCTCCCCGGATAGCTTGGTGGCTGTACGGGAAACCTCTGACCGAAGAACAAAAGAGGGAAAACGTTCTCCGTGGTTATGGCGGAGAAGGTGGTAGTCAACCAGGACGGTCTGGTCGGGTTAGGGGAAGGGCTCGAGGTCGGTCTGAGTTTGTAGAGCCCGAAAGTCTAGGCCGGGGGATTGCTGCCACTAGGGTTTTTTCTTTAGAGCCGCCCTTGGGAAAGAGTAGGGGGAAAATCCTCCTCTACCCGTTTCTTCCTTTCCTCAATGAGCGGAGCCCCTCATCTCCTTGACCCGACCTATTGGCCCGTGCGAGGAATGTTCCTGGCTAATATCTTAGGCCACGATGGATGGCCGGTCATGGGAAGCTGAGGAAATAGCTTCGCGATGTCGGCATATCCAACCGCGGGTTGTTGAAGCCGTTTCTACCCGTCCCGCTTTACTATCTTCAGGTATCATCTTCCTCGTTTCTAATTTATTTTTGTTTTGCCTTTTCTAGGTAGTATGTCAACTTCTCCTCGTCTTGTCAAGGATTCTGGATCCGTGGAGTCAGCGGCCACCAGTATTCCATGTCATCTTGCTGAAAAGTATGATTGGGTTGCGACCAGGGTGCTATCCAGGCTCTCGAAAGCCACGACCAATCAGATCGCCGAGCTCCCATTAGGGGACCGGGATCATTGTTCTTTATCTCTTCCCGGCCCTTCTGAACCGGTGTGCATTGCCCGGAAGGGAATGAGCGTTCTTTTTTCTTCTTCTACCTAGATTTCGTTAAAAAACTCGGCCTTCGTTTTCCATTTTCTAGGTTTCAAGTAGATCTTTTAAACATTCTTCAGCTGGCCCCTACTCAGCTTCACCCTAACTCCTGGGGTTTCATTATTGCGTTCGAGCGGCTTTGCCGATTTTTAAATCGTACTCCCACCACCGGAACATTTTTTTATTTTTTTAATATCCAAAGGGCTCGTCAACCCGGGGAGCCTGAAGAAAAGAGGGGTTGGGTTTCTTTCCGGGGGAAACCGGACAAGAAGCTTTTCCATGTGGCAACCGACACCTGGAAAGGCTTCAAGGTTTCTTTTTTCAAAATTAGTTCTGAACCCGGTCATAAACCGTGGTTTCTCCAGGGTGTCGATTCCAGCTCGGTGGAGCTGCTGTTTCCTCTGTATTGGTCTAAAACTCACTATGACCAAGACCAGAACATTTTTGCGTCCTCCGATGATATCCTAGAGCCAGCCGAGGTTGAGACTGTGATAGCTCTGGTTGATCATGTGGCCGAGAGGGATGTCATTGATTCCCTGATTTTTATCTGACAGTCGGTGGAGGAATTGTACCCACCGAGTATGATTTCTGTTAGTTGTTTGTTCTTTGGATTTTTTTATATGCTTCTTGTCCTTTCTGATGTTCGTTATGTTTTTTGTAGTGCCCGACATGGGGAAGGCTTCTTTTCAAGAACTGGCTGAGAAGCTCCGGGCTAAGGCCAAAAAGAAAGGGGAGTCCTCTTCCCAGAAGAAGGCTGTGGTTGCTCCTTCGCCTGCCAAAACTACTACTGAGAAGAGGGCTGCGCCCTCTCTGGGCCATACGGACCTCATTCCGCGTAAGCGATCGAAGTCGGTGGCAACGTCATCGATTCCGGTCGAAGAAGAGAGTCCGAGCTTTGTCCCAGACGCCGGTGCTGCCACAAGCGTCCCTCCTCCCCCACTTCCTAGCAAGTCTCGCCTTCACTCGCGGGGTGAGGTATGGACTGATGGGGGTCTCGGAGGAGCTTAAATACGCGGTGAAGCCCCCCAGCAAGTATTTCAGTGGTGAGGCCTTTGCCGACTCCGACCTCGATCACCTGCAGGTGCTGCAGGACCATCTGATGGAGACGGCCGGCGTGTTGGACGCTTATGCTGCCGTTAAGCATAAATACGCCAAAGCTGCAGTCGAGATTGCCAACGCTCGGATTGAAAAGAAAGAGGCCGAGATTAGGCAGAGGGAGGCTGAGGAGGCGCGCCTGAAAGCGGAGGAGGCTCAGATAAAGGCAGTGGAGGAGCTATCAAAGGCCCTTACTGAAAGGGATCGGTTTTCCGCCGAGCTTGATGCCAGTCAGGCCCAAGAAGACACCCTGAATGCCTCACTGCACACCTTGCAGGGTCAGTATGCGGGGGTGGTGAAGGACCTCAATCTCGCTCACTCTGACCTCAACGTTTCGAAGGCCGAGCTAGTGGCGTCTGCTGCCGAGGTGGATAAGCTGGAAGTCTTGGTCATGGAGACGGTTGCTGAAGCTTTCAACCTATGCCTAGCCCAAGTCCGAGCTCTGAATCCCGATATTACGATGAATTTGGACGCTGTGGATTTCAGAGCTTCGGTAGAGGACGGGCAATTTATACCAGCGCCGCTTTCTCCGGTCGAAGAGTCCGAGCATCTCGCGGAGAATGACCGTGGTCAATTAGCTGAGGAAGATGCTTTGACGACTGATGCCCCTGGCTCTCCTGTGCCCGGCTAAGCCCAATTTTGATGCTGTTCTTCTTGGACCTTTTTATTTTTTTCTTTGTTGTGTAGTATTTTCACTTTCATTTTTGTTTTTCTGTAATATGGGGCCTCTGCCCTCAAAATTAATACCATGACAAGCCGGTGTTCCCGGACATTTCTTAGCATCTTTAGCTTGTCTATCTTGTCAGTTTTTATTTTCATCCTTTAAACCAAACTCGTGTTTTAATTCACCAGTTGATGAGTAAAGGGAATGTAATCCGTGCATGAAGCTCGTTTCTTTATTTTATGACTTGGCCAAAGTCAAGATATATTGCGCAGAATCTGCTGGATATTCAACCGACGTTTTAACAAACGGGCCATGCTTATTAATGGTCGGGCATTCTAAACAACAGATGATTTTCAAAAATCATCTAAGCACTTTATCTTGTAAAGTACCTTACCGAGATGGTAGCCAACTGCCACATGTTCGGGCCCTAATATCCTTTTTGAATAGGAGCCTAAACATTTCGACCTGATCAGGATCTTTTATGGCAATCTCACACCACCCCAGGGGACAGTTCCGATGCATCGTAACGTTTATAAGACTTGTTGACAAATCTTATCATGACCGGGATCGCGAAACCCAAGTCTTTGTTTAATTATCTTGCCTTTGTCACGGCCTATTTTTGCATTGATTTCACAAGTAATAACTTGGTTGGCCCATGAATTGAACCACCTTTTTTATTGATTGAAATAATCGGGATTACACAGAATTTAAAATCAACGGAAAATATTGCCAAAAGCAAAACAATGCGTAATAAAAAACGGTTCTCGGTCACCACCGACATCCGTTGAAACTGAAAAGCGGTTCTCAGTCACCACTGACATCCGCTGTGCACTTATTCCGAGTGTATCCCGGTCTTTAGCTGTAGTAAGTCCTTAGTTTGTCCGTGTTCCATGTCCGTTTAATGGGCGTGCTATCTAATGTCTCAAGGACATAGGTCCCGGGCCCCATTTTGTCTGAAATACGGTAAGGACCCTCCCAGTTTGCTACAAGTTTTCTGTCCCGGGCATTCTTATTTCCGATATCCGCTTTGCGTAATACCAAGTCACCTTTATCGAATGCTCGTGGTCTAACTTTGCGGTTATACTTAGCCGCCACCAGTTGCTTTATTGCCAGATCTCGGCAGTGTGCCGTTGTTCTGACTTCATCGATGAGGTCTAGCTCGACTGCTAACTGCTTGCTGTTAGCGTGTTCTCCCTCCTCCATGACTTTGGCTTTCCTCCATGATGTTTGCCCAATTTCAACCGGGATCATGGCCTCGCATCCATATGTCATTCGGAAGGGTGTTTCCTGGGTCGAGGTTTGGACACTAGTTCGGTATCCCCAGAGTACCAGGTATAGTTCCTCAACCCAGTTACTTTCTGCATTGGTCATCCTTTTTTTGAGCCCGTCAACAATGATTTTGTTGGCTGCCTCGGCTTGCCCATTAGATTGCGGATGCTCTACCGAGGCGAAATGGTGCTTGATTTCTAGCTCGGACATCAACCTCTAGAAGCCTTAGTCAACGAATTGAGTACTGTTGTCAGTTACGATCTCAGCAGGAATCCCGAACCTTGCAACAATATTTCTTTCGAAGAATTTTTGTATTCGAGCGGCCGAGATGGTTGACAGTGGTTCGGCCTTGATCCACTTAGTGAAATAATCCACCACCACCACAAGCCGTTTCAGTTGCCCTGCGGCCAGTTTGAACGGTCCAAGGAGGTCCATACCCCATTTAAAGAATGGCCACGGAGCCGTGATGGTCTTCAACTCGGTTGGAGGTGGCCAGAGGATTCGAGCATGTTTTTGGCAGCTTTCGCATGTCCGTACATGCTCTCTGGAATCCGCGACCATTGTCGGCTAGTAATATCCAGCCCTTAGGGCTTTCCAGGCTAACGCCTTTGCCCCCATGTGTTGTCTGTTTATTCCTTCGTGTATCTCTGATAGCACGTACTCGGCCTCTGCCTGGTTTAAACATCTCATCATTGGGGATTGGAGGCCTTTTCGGTATAGTTGGTCATCAACCACCGTGTACATTAACGCGGTCCGTGCTATCTGCCTTGCTTCCCCGGATCGTCTGGGCTAACTCCCTTTTCCAGGTAATTTAAGATGGGCTTTCGCCAGTCTTCTGCTGCTGCGATGACCATGATACACATGGGCTCCTTCAAACTTTGTTGTATTACAGTCCGATTATTTCCCGGGTTCCTGGTGCTTGCTAATTTGGAGAGGATATCTGCCCTCGCATTTTCTCCCATAGGGATGTGAGTGACTACGACCTCATCGAAGTCGGCCATTGCCTCTATGACTTTCCCCAGATACTTGATTAGCAAGGGTCCCTTAGCCGTGTATGAACCGTTGATTTGGGCCGCGACTAGTTGAGAGTCGGTGGAGAGATGAACCCGCCTGGCCCCATTATCTTTTGCCTGTGATAGCCCGGCCAATACAACCTCATACTCGGCCTGATTATTGGACGTTCTGAAGTGCAATTGCAGGGAGTGTTCCATGGCGACTCCTTCTGGGCTTTCGATTATGATCCCGGCTCCACTTCCTTTGGCGTTTGACGAGCCGTCTACAAATACTTTCCAAATGTTAAGGTTGGCTTTCGGGACTACCTCTGTTGATACCAGTTCTGCAATGAAGTCGGCTAAAGCCTGGGATTTAATAGCATGCCGAGCTTCATATACTATGTCGAATTCGGACAGTTCGATAGCCCAACTGGTCATTCTTCCTGCCAAGTCAGGCTTATGGAGTATTTGGCGTATCGGCTGACTGGTTCGCATAATTATTCTATGCCCCTGGAAGTAGGGACGTAATCTCCTCGTGGCAGTGAGGAGCGCAAAGGCCACCTTTTCCAACCTTTGATATCTTAGCTCAGAACTTTGCAAAGCCCGGCTTGTAAAGTAAATCGGTTTCTGTTCCGTTGAATCTTCTCTCACCAGGGCGGCACTTACTGCTTCTGGGGCCACGGATAGATATAATATCAAATCTTCCCCGGGCTCGGGTTTCGACAGCACAGGTGGTGATGACAGGCATTTTTTGATCTTGTCAAACGCGGCTTCACACTCTGAGTTCCATTCTCCATGTTGTGCTTCCTTCTTCAATAATTTGAACAAAGGAAGAGCATTTTCTGCCGATTTCTGTAAGAACCTTGTCAGCGCGGCCAGTCTGCCAGTCAACCGCTGTACCTCTTTTTTGTTTTTTGGGCAGCCATATTGAGGACGGCCTGACATTTATCCGGATTGGCCTCAATCCCCCTGTTTGTCAACAAGAATCTGAGAAATTTACCCGCTGGTACTCCGAATGCACATTTAGCTGGGTTAAGTCGGATTCTGTGATCCCGGAGCTTATCAAATGTTTCTTGCAAATCCTGGATGTGGTCGGATCGCTTAACTGACTTAACGATCCTATCATCGATAGAAACTTCGACGTTCCTGCCGAGCTGTGCCTCAAACACTTGATTCATCATTCTCTGGTAAGTAGTTCCTGCGTTCTTCAGCCCGAAAGGCATGACATTATAGCAATAATTAGCTTTTTCCGTGATAAAAGCTGTTTTTTCCTGGTCTTCGGGATTCATAGCTATTTGGTTATAGCCGGAATACGCATCCATGAATGAGAGCAGCTGGAATCCCGAGGAATTGTCCACCAGTTGGTCAATATTTGGCATGGGGTAAGCATCCTTGGGGCATGCTTTGTTGAGATCGGTGTAGTCGGTGCACACCCTCCATTTGCCATTGGGTTTCTTGACCATTACCACATTTGATAACCATGTGGTATACTAGATTTCCCTAATGAATCCCGCATCCAGCAGTTCTCTTACATGCTCGGCTAGGGCTTTCTGTCGGTCCGATGCAATCTTTCTTTTCTTCTGCGAGACCGGCGTATATCGTGGATTTATGGTCAATTTGTGACAACAGAACGCTGGGTCGACACCTGGTAACTCCGAAGGTTTCCATGCGAACACGTCCTTGTTCATCCATAACAGTTTTTTGAGCTCGATTTTTTCTTGCTCGGCAAGTGAACTCTCGATCTTCGTTATTTGTCTGGGCTCCTCTCCTAGTTGGTAGTCTGTGAGCTCTCCATCAGGCTCTGTTTTCATCAACTTTGCTTCTTCTCTTACATCCAGCTCTACCACGTTGACCGAACTCGGCGCAATTGGCGCTGAATTTTGAATTCCTTTCTGCTGCGAGCTGGATGTTCCGGGTTCATTGTTTTTAACCGTTGAGAAGTAGCATTGCCAAGATTCCTTCTCATCACCTTTGATGGTGACGACTTCATTCTTCCGACTTACCATCTTCAGCTTCTGATGCTTAGTTGATATGAGCATGTCCCAACTATGAATAGTTGGTCTGCCTAAGATTATATTGTAGGACGAAGGGAAATCTGCTACAATAAACTTGACTCGCTCAGTCTTAAAGGCTTCTTTAGAGCCCAAGGTTATTTTTAGCTCTATACACCCTTTGGGACTTGTATCCTCTCCGTTGAACCCGATTAAGGTTGTCCTGCACGGCTTTAGATTTTCTGGGTCGAGGTCCATGCGCTTAAAGGAGTCCCACAGGATGATATCCACTACACTTCCAGGATCAATGAATATCTTCTTTACGTGGCATTTTCCCAGGAGGCCGGTTATGACCAGTCCGTCTTGATGACCCGGGATAACGTCCCTCAGATCTTCTTGAGTAAAGAACAGCTTAGGAGGCTCTTCTGTTTGCGATGGTTCCGACTTGAAGGTCGGTCGTCCCCTGATGGTTAAGACTTCCCGACGGTATTTCTTCCGCTGATTGGCGGTATCACCGCCACCTCCGTAACCTCCACTAATGACATTGCAGTCAAACTCTGCTTCCGGGAACTCGTCCTCATTGTCGTGCTTTCTCCGGCCTTCTCCGGCTTTCTCCTCTGGGAGACCGGGCTTGTACTCCGATCCGTCTGCTTGCGCTTGTCTTTTTGTCCTTGTGTTTTGATAACGTACTGACGTAATTTTCCATCTCCGATAAACTTCTCAACCGCATCTCTAAGGTCCCAGCACTCATCCATTGTGTGCCCGGGTTCATTGTGGAATTCGCAAAATTGTGTGCGGTCCAACTTACCCTTGTTATAAAGTGGTCGTGGTGGCTCCACCTTCCTCATCTTGGTCAAGGCTACCTCTCTCCATAGTTGCGAACGAGGGACATTTAGTAGAGTATATCTCTCATACTTCAACTCATGCCTTTGTCCTCATTTTTTTTGGTCCGAGTTCCTGGGTCGGTCTCTTGCTGCCTGGTCCTTCCCTTTCGGGGGTGGGCTTTTCTGTCTCTCTTTTCCCGACGCGTTGGCTATCTGCATCTGCTCGATGTCCAAATACTTTTTGGCTTGTCTATGGAATTCTTCCAGCGTCTTGATCTCGCCAGATATGACTGATCTCCCCATCCTGGATTCGCTATCTAAGCCCAAGATGAGCAAGTGTACGTGGACGCTTTCCGTTAATCCCTGGATTTGCAATGCGGTAGCCTTGAAACGATCCAAATACTTTTGAAGGGTTTCACCGGGTTGCTGCTTGATTCTATCTAGCGTGTAGACCGACCTGGGCTGCTTTTTGCTTGTCGCGAAATTCAGCACAAACTTCTCGCTCAGGTCGTTGAAGTCAGTATTGGACTTGGAAGATAGAGTCCGAAACAAAATTTGAGCGGCTCCTCGTAATGTTGAGGTGTACAGCCTGGAAATGATCGGCCCCTTGAATCCTCAGACTAGCATCTTAGTGTCGAAGGTACTCAAGTGTGTCTGGGGATCCTGACTTCCGTTGTACCTAGGGAGGTCGGACGTATTGAATTTCCTTGGGTACTCAGCTTTCGTAATTTCATTTGAGAACGGGCTGTTGTTTTGTCCTTCGTCCCCATACCACATCTTGTACCTTCCGGAATCTGGCCGAATTCCCTGATTGTCCGAGGTACTGCTATCTTTCCTAAGCGCCCGGGCTTGATTCTCCTGACTCACATCCCGGTGATTACTTTACTAGGAATTTTTTGTTGAAACTATTCGGCCTTGACCGGGATGGTCCGCCTGTAGGGGATCACCAGTTTGGTGATTGGTTTCTTCGTCCTCATTCTGCTGATCATCCCGGTGTTCCTCTTGAAGAGGGTCTTGTAAGTGTTTAAGGATTTGGTTCATCACCTCGGTCATATGGTCAATCTTTTGATTCTGAAGATTGTCGCGTTCTTCCACATTCTCGATTCGTTTCAGCATTGACTCAGCAATATTATGTAGGAGCCGTATGTCCGGGCTGCCAATCTGAAACTTTGTTGAGGAACCAGCGTGGTTAGTATTTTCCAGCGTTTGGCCTACTCGTCCATCTTGAGATGGGAGGTTCGAGTCCAGGGGCTCCTCAATTTGTTCCTGATTAACGCCTTGAACATCCTGCTGTTGGGTCTCGCTAAAATTTTGTTCCTGACCTTGCTCGTGTGCATGCGGGTGGCTTTTGCTTCTGGTATTAGCCATCACGGGTCACGGGAATAGGACTTTACAGTCCCCACAGACGGCACCAATGATCCGGTGTGGATCACAAGTTGGGTTGGACTTGGCCTGGGGTGAAATCCCGGGGTCCTACGTACCACAGTGTGGATCAAAGTCCACGTAGTTCGAGAGTATACGGCAGGCTAATGATAGCCAGAGGGGGTGGTGTGTGTGCTCTGTGTGAATAGAAAAGCTAGGGTTTCAGAAGTGTGTACCTTATAAGGGGTTTACCCTATTTATAAGCGTACCTGGGCCCTATCTTAATCAGTTGGATTTGCCCTTTATTTTAGGCATATTAAGATATGCTTTTTTGAATAATCTTCTCCTTTCATAGGCGGTTACCATCATGATAGATATTCTTGATAAAACCACTCCTATTTTCAAGGAAGCGGTTATGAGCATAACTGAAGCCATTTTGACTAGGCTCTTTGGTTATTGGGCTGGGCCCATTTATGAGATATCCGTAACAGTGCTAAAAATCTGGAAACCAAAAACAAAGGTGTGGCATCAGTTGCATCCCAGGATCTTCTTTTCATCTCTTACTATCCTGCGTGTTACTAGTTGCCTATATATATATATATAACACTTATACCATGTAACTATGTACATTAACGTCTCAAGAAAAGAAAAAACGCATCTGTTAGTGGCTGTATTTTATTATTATTACTGGGAAACTTAGTGGCTATAACTCCTCTATTTGTTAGTGGTCATACATTGTATTATGTTGTGTATAAACTCACGCCAGATCTCTTTAACAAGCGAATGCTATCTATTGTATGATATATATATATATATATATATATATATATATATATATATATATATATACCGCCAAATAGTTTAAAAACACGCCTAGACGTTATATAGAGGTGGCTAGCATACTTATATATATTACCGGGGACAGGTTATTTTAATTTTTTGTTTTTTTAAAAACAATATTAAAAAAAAACCACCGGAGGAGGTCGCTGGTCGCCGGCGGTGGTGGGAGGGCAGCTGCCGCTGGTGGTGTAGGCGGTGGTGGGGCTCACCAGCGGGGAGGAGTTATTTTAGTGTTTTTTTTTAAAAAAAATCATTTAAAACTAGGGGCAAAATGGTTATTTCAGCTTAAAATTAGGGGCAAAATGGTAATTTTAGCGCAGTTATTGTTCATTTCCGTCAGACTTAACGAACAACGTCGGTTGACTAACGACCCGTGGTGCTGGATGCTCCCAAGACGTAACATTATGCGTACTTTTGCTCCCAAAAAAAGGTTATGGTGTTGGGCGATCCTCGGGGTAAAGGTTATGTGTAAAATTGCACCTTTACCCCACCTATATTAATAGGTATTATTTATCAAAATATTTATGATAAATAGGAATTTTAGGGTATCACAAAGCACATATCGATCTCAGCAACAATCACGAAAATGCAGGGGTAGCAACGCTGCTTGACTCTTAGAATCAAAGTCTATAACGCCATGCTCCTCGAGACGTATACTACTCTTCTAGCTCAATGTGAAAACGCAGCTTCCATACTCCATGATCTCTCTTCGAAAATGCAGAAAATTAATACCATATTGTTCTTCTGCGTTTTAGCGTGATGGTAGCAACCCCCATGCTCCACTATTTCTCTTGAACTCAGCATCTTCAACAGCACCCATATTCTTTCATCTCCCCATTCTCACTCATTTGGGTGCTGAATAAAGTAAAAAGATAAGGCTAAGAGCGAGAGAGAGGGTTGTGAGTGAGAGTGAGTCCGAAAGTGTAAGAGGAAGTCGAAGAAAGAAAGCTGTAAGAGAGACAACAAGAACACAGAGAAACAGAAACAGAAAAGCAGAAATGAGAATGAGAGAGAGTAAGACTGAGAGACAGTGAAGATCATCGAAGAAGAGAGAGTAAGCGTTTTTCATTCTCATTCTTTTGGTTCTGCATTGAGAACGAAAAACAAAAGGAGTCAACTGTCAAGAAGAAGGACCGAACGGTTGCGTGCAAGAGTTGAGAACAAGGTAAGCTTCTTACTTGTGGTTGTCAGATATTGGTTTTCAGCGTTTGAGGCTTATGTGAGATGGTTATGCTTCTGCACATGTTCTCTGTTTTATTGAGCTGAAACAAAGTTCTAACAGTGGTTACTATAGTAAATTCGTAAATGAACAGTACCGTGCATGTGTCACTGTAGCAACCAATGTTACTGTTCACGTAGTGGATTTTCATCTAGGCTCCGATTTTTAAGTAAGTCAAAACCATGGTAAACAATCTCTTCTAACACTAAAATTTTGTGGGAATTTAGTACACATAATAAGATTCAAACTAAGCTTTGGATCACCAAAAATATATAGATCTATAGCTCAAGATATGATTTTTGGAAGATGGGTCATAATTTTGGAATATTGTTTTAGCATTTTCTGGGTAGTTGTAATGTTTTTGTAACCTGGGAATGATTGGTATAAGATACAATAATGAAATTATTCTAGAAGATAGAGGACATTCATAGCTTTAAAATGGTGAGTATTTTGTATTCTTTTGGGCTCTAGTCAATGAAAAATAAATTGTACAAAATAACCTTGAGTTATAAAAACCAAAATTGGGCAGAAACCTTGTACATGGAATTTGATTGGGTAAATGAACCCATAAAATTTTGAAAATTTCCAGAAAGTAATAGGACTCACAGAGCTTTAATTTAGTATATAATTTGTAATTTTTCAAGCTCTGTGTCATGAGTTATTGAATTTTAAAGTTAAATGTCAATTTTTCTGGAAGTTTCAGCTGAACAATCAGGAAAATGTAAAAACTAAGAATAATTTGACAAGTTTTGACCTTTGACAATATTTTTCTTTGAAAATAGACATGCTAAGGAACACATAATTTTTGGAAGCACCTCATTTGGATTTTTGTAGAATTAATTGTGAATTTTCAAAGTTTAATCAAAAAAAGTCTAGAAATTCTATGTAAAGTGTTAGGGTATCCTCTAAAAGTTTAAAATAATCGTAGAGAAATAATAATAAATAGTATAATAATAATAATAATATAAATAATATAAATAAATAAATAAATTTATTATTATTATTATTGTTAGGAAAGGGATTTTTTAGGGATTAATAACCACTTTTAATCCCCTAAAAATAATTCGTATAGTTAGTTACTTTGATATGGAAGAAATGACTAATGAAAATGATGAACGTTTATAGGCATACCTTGACACCTCTACTGATCTCGACACCTCTGAACAAAATTAAGGACTCAAGATTGAGGTGGGCAACTATTATCTTATTAGCTTGTATGCATATATATTCATGTATAACTAACCATGTTTGCTAGATAATTTGCATATATGTATCCTAGCTATGGATTGGGGTTGTGTGTCCTAAAATAGAGCCGCGTGTCCTAGAAACAGGGCTGTGTGTCCTGAAGGGCTGCAGTCCTTAGTTGATAACTGCGGTTATTGTGTGACTTGTTTATTATGAATTATTCTGTGCATAATATGTGTTATATTGTTATATATATATATTCCATACTTGCATACAAGATTAACTGTTGACAGGTAGTGGATCAGGATCAAGAGGGAAGACGCAGCTGTAAGAAGAAGAACTTCTTGGAAATATGTAGTCAGACTTTAGTATATCGTTTATCATTTGTCTATTATTTTTAGGAATACTGTATTAATATCTGACTATAGGATAGATTTGAATCGTGAAAAATTTATCATCACGTTTTCAAACTAAGTTATTTTATCAAACTTTTATTCCGTAATTAGGTCGTCCAAATCAATTCGATGCTTGTGTGTGATAACTTTGATAAATAAAGGCTCCACAGGGCCAGTATGACAATGTATCATTTGATTATATATCAGTTTATAAGTTAGATAAAGTAATTTGGTATAATATGGATAAATATTTATTTAACTTCCTCAATTTTTTCAAAATAATCAACTGTCTTATATTAAGGACCGAGGGAGATTACAATAAAATAAATTAAAATATAATAAAAACACACTCACATGCCTACAAGTTATTAATTAATGTTAGTTAAAATTAAAATTTAATTTCATAAATTGGACAAAAATATAGTCTTGTAAGAAGAATTTAAGATTGGAATTTTTTTTAGTTTGAAATTAATTTATATTAAAATTTATAAGAATGAATAAAAATTATTTTATATTATTATTAAATTTTTATTTAGATTTTTATAATAATGTATATTTATGTATACGAAATACATAAATATTTATAAATGATTAATTATATATAATAAGAATACACACACACTTGCAATAATAAAATGCCAAAGCATTCTAGCCCAACAAGTAAGGTTTCGCGCACGTGCAGGTAAGGGTGCCGGTTTCGAATCGACATGGGGCCAAAGAGGAGATGGATTTTCAGGAAACATAGAGCAATGACACCTGGCAGGTGGAGAGGGAGACACGTGGCAAAGTAGGGTGCTAGCGTTGAAACGTGGGTGGCAATCGCCAAAGCTGTTGGGTGGCGATGCCAAGGGGGCCCTGTGGTGATATGGCCTCATAAAGACATGAAACGTGGCTTCTCCTTAGATTGCCTTATGGCATCTTGAAATTAAAAAAATAAAATAAAATTCTGACTAAGCAGGAAATCAGTTTCCATCACAAATCCATTGCAAATTCCATCCGAAATTTAGTGTTATTTTTTATTTTTTGTGGTAGTGGATGTGGATATTATCAAGATAAATAGCAACTATAGCAAAATCACTTCCAGATCTTTTTATAAAGATGCATGTGCTTATTGAATGATTTTTGTATCTTTTTTTGAGCTGATATTTTCTAAGGTGATTATACCGCATGCGCCTTGATTACTTCAAACCACATAAGGACTTATTTAATTTAATTGAGTATTGTTTCTGGCACTTTGAGTCTTTTAGGGACTTTCATACAAATATCATTACCAAATGTGCCATATAGATAGGTAGTCATGACAGTTGCACAGAGAGCAGACTGGCATTAGGCACATACACCCCATAATGGCTTGGATCGGCTTTCACTTTTTTTTTGGTCAAAGACCGGCTTTCACTTTCACCAATTTGGGAGTTTAGGATTTTGAAACTCTTTATCTCCATTTCTTTTAGCTGTATCTCAGTTCCGTGCTTCTTTGGTAAAAAATCGGAGCTCATCCATCATAATTGGTGCATCACTTCTAATTGCCTCTCCATCTCCTGGCCTCTTTTAGCCATCTCCGATCTGCTTCCTTCGACGGTAAATCTCATCACTCTGATTTGTTTCTTGTTCAAGATATCTATAACCTTTATTTTTTGTTGTCACTCGTCTGAATCTGTTAAAGCTAGCTAGGGTTCGCTAGTTCTGTTTGCCAATGGCCGAGTTATACACACACACGTTGAGTTGAAAGCTATAAGTATATGCTATAGGCTATGTAATATGCTCTCATGCTTTGCCTCCCCCCCTTTCCATTTTCAGGCAAGTGCAGGTAGGGGTGTAAACAGGCCAGATCAGACCTGCTCCTTAACAGGCCTGGCCTGTTCGCTAGGGAAGTGGCCCAAGCCTGGCCTGGCCTGTGACCTATAACAGGCTTATTTTTAGGCCTAAACCTGTCCTGTTACAGTCCTGAGCCTAGCCTGTGGCCTGTTAAGAGACCTGTATTTTCAAAAATCCTGTATTTTTAGGAATCAACATATGGATACTTATAATCTCTGTCAAATAAAAGTGATCAATCTAACCATTTAAAATATGTTAAAGAAAAGAAAATTCAACCAATGATTTATACAAACAGTTAGGGCACAAGGCGTGATCATATTCCAAAGGAAATATTATATTATATTATATTATATTAATTAATGATAATGAAACTTCCAGAATTGAAGCGAAGTGCTCTATCTATATCTATTAATCAATTTCTCGATGATAGGGAAGCTTGAAATTTCTGTTACAATCACTACTATATTTGTGTAAATCGTTCAAAACTACAAAAATGAATTTCTGTTATTTGGGGTACAATCACCACTATATTTGTGTAAATCATTCAAATTTCTCTTATTTTTCTTTTGTTTCTTCATCCAAAAAAAGAAGGCTTCAAAGTTCAAAACTACAAAAATGAATTTCAGAGCTAACCTCCACTAAAATCCTCCAATTTGAAACATGATAAATAAAACAAGTTGATTCATTCTTCAACCCAGGGATTATATTAGAGCCAGCAAAAACAGTAATTGAGATAGAGTAAAATGCATTGCGTCATTCGATCCACTAACAAAAATTTTCTCCTCCAGTTTAATTTAAATAAAACTTCATTTAACAGACTCACTCCAAAACCCAAATCTCAGCAATGCCGCTCAGAAAAACAAAATTGAAACAGTTATTCAATCCACTAACAAAAATTTCAAACAAAGTAAAGTTGTTGAATTACTGGGTATCGTTCACGCCCAGTCACCCCACTAACAAAAATTTCTAACAAAGCACACCGTTCACGCGAGGCTTTTTGTCGATGGATAGGGAAGGACTGGTGACCCCTAACTCCAATTGTATCCGGCAGTAGTATGATTCTATGTTTCAAGTAAAGCTCTCTCACCCAAACCCCAACAGAATACTCTAAGTCTCAGATCTAGAGACGCTGGGACAAGAATTGGATTTTTGAATACAACAATTGGAAACACAAAACACACATCAAATTGAGTTCCAAAAGCAGAAGAAATTGGGCAAAAAGATGGGAACTCACCAATGAACAAATAAGAAATGAGTTACTTCCAAGGCAGAATAGAAGGACGGAGCTGAAGAAACGAGGCGAGGCAAGCGGTTTCGCGAGGTTTTGCTGCTCGATTTGGTAATCAATCCTGGAATGCAACAGAAAGGGAAGACATTCGACGGAAAGGGAGGACTTGAGTGACTAAGAACGATACTGAGTGACTTGATCGACGACGATGGAGATTGAAGAATGAATTGAAAATGGAAGAACGAAACTGAGCGACTGAGCGTTGAGCGGCCATTTTGAAGTTTTAGATAATTTTAGGGTTTTTCAAAATTGGAGAGGAATACGTGTCACACTCTGATTGGATGATTGAGGGAGAAATTACAATATTACCCTTATAACAGGCCGGCCTATCAGGCCTAAAAGGCTTGGGCCTGGCCTGTTTACGCAAAACAGGTCTTATAAGAGGCCTGGGCATGGCCTTTTAGCATGATAGGCCAGGCCTGATTAGGCTTTTAACAGGCCAGGCCATAGGCCCCTGGCCTATTTACACCCCTAAGTGTAGGCTCATCTTCTTCCCTTCTCTCTAGTCTAAGGGTATTTGGCCAGCTCCTGGTGGTAATGACCCTACTGGTGGTGGTGGTGGTGACCATCCTGGTGACGATGATGATGATCATGTTGCTACTTTATAGATTATGTTTTAGTAGCTATTGTTCGCAACTTTAAAACTATATTTTGACTTTCTTATTGTAAAAAATTCTATATGATTGTTATTTTATATTTTTATCATATGCAAAATTTATCTTGGAATTTATTTACTTTTTTTAATGATTTTTATATTTTTTAATATTTTTATTATATATATATATATATATATATATTCCAATTTTTTTAAAATTTAAATTTAAATTTATTTTTTAATTAAAAATATTTTTTGAAATCTTTTATTGTTTGCGACGGAAAATTTTCCGTCACAATTGCGACGGAAAATGTTCCGTCACAATTGTGACGAAATTTTTTCCGTCGCAATTGTGACGGACAATTATCCGTCGCAAAACCTTTTTAGGTTTTGTGATGGAAAATTTTCGTCGCAAAAGCTTTTAGGTTTTGTGACAGAATAAATTTCCATCCTGTCGCAAAACCTAAAAAGGTTTTGTGACGGAAAATTTTCTGTCGTAAATTTCAAAATATGCGACGGAAATTTAATTCCATCGCAAATTGTGACGGAATTTCAAATTTTTGTCGCAATTACGATGCTTTTTTGACAACGGATGAATTTCGTCGCAATACCATTTTGTGACGGACAATTGGATTTTTGCGACGGAATTTTTCCGTCACAAAAAACCATTTTTTTTGTAGTGGGAATTTGAACCACCATGATTATGACCATGGCTATGCCCACGACTATAGCCACCTTCATTTCTTTGCCATGACCTCAATTAGATTCATTCGTTACTAAATTCACTTCTAGGAATGAAGTTGAGCTTGTTGGGTGGGATTTATGATTCTTGCAACAAAAGTTCATTGTAGAGTTTGGTCAAATGGAGGCAAGAAACTAATTCAACATATTTCTTAAAATATCTTTCATAATATTGCTACTACATGAGAAAGTTAGATACATCTATTTATAACAAGCTTTTGAAACAGTAACCATCCTTTGGTTGTCATACATTTCCTTTAATCTATTACAAAGAACAAGGGGGTCTTTTATAGCCAAATATTCAATTTTTAGATCTTCATGCAAATGGTGTGTGTAGAAAAATCATGGATCAAGCAAGATAATTAATAGTTCTTTCCGATAATGGCAAGAGCCACAAATTTAAATTTCACAAGATTTAACATAGTTCAGGCTTGATGTAATAAAAGAATATATATAAAATATGAAATGAAAGATTCAATATAATAATACAAACAACAATAATATAAAATTTGTAAAAATAAGAAATAATTCATAAAGTAAGATATTACAATAAAATGAAAATTTTATAGCTTCGAGCCATTTAGTTCTCATGGCTTCAAGCCAATTAATATTAAGATGAGAAATTATAATCATATGGCTTTCACCCTTTTATCTTCAACATAAAATTATATGGTTTTTGACCCTTTATCTTCCAGATAAATTAAAGTATAAAATTTGTATATGGTTTCTAGACATCCAATAATAATAATAAGCATGACTTATAGCCATGTAATAGGGAATCAAAGGAATATATGGCTTCTGGCCAAATTGTAAAAGAGAAAAAGGCATAAGGTTTACGGCTGTACAATATCAAAATAGGAATCAAAGTTATATGACTTCTAATAATATAATTTCAGAATAGGAAATTGGAGCAATATAGCCTGTGACCATATAATTTTAGAATATCAAATCAAATGTGTATGGCTTTTGGCTATACTTAAATAACAATATCTATAATATAAAAAAACTCATAAAGGGGATCAAAATAAGATATAAAAACAATATCTATCATTCATGTTCCTGAATCCTGAATGTGTATTAAGTAGCATTTTAGTTTTGTCAACCACTATTCATGAATGCTGATTAGAATATGAGAGATTAAGAGTCAATTCACATCACGTAGTCAATATATTCATAAAACATTACAATTAATTAAGGATTATGAATTATTATTGTTATTATATTTTATTTTTTGCCTTTAGTAGTTCAGCTGCATCTCTGGTCCGCAAGTAATTTGGGATCAAGCACAGAGAAAAGTAGACTGGGATCAGGCACACACAGACCCTATAATGGCTTGGACCGGCTTTCAGTTTCACCAATTTGGGATTTTTAGGGTTTTGAACCCCTCTATATCCGGTTCCTTTAGCTGCATCTTGGTTTCATGCTTCCTTGGTCAAAAATCGAAGCTCATCTATCATAAACGGTGAAAAATGGGATCAGTGTAATACCCTAAAATTTGAATTTCTCCTAAGTATCATATTTTGGCAAGAAATACCTATTAAAATAAGAGAGTATGTTGTCTCTAAATTTTAATTGTTTTACTATCATGTGTTTAGGGGAATTTTTCTTTGAAATCTAATAAATCCAAATCCAATTTTCTAATCTTCAATTAGGAGCCATAAAATACTCTACAATTAATATTTTCACATCTAGTTTTAATATAACTAAAGATAAGCCATAAAGGAGTATGAAAATAATATGTGAAATAAAAATCACATTAAATAACAACAATTTCCTATCAAAAAGAGCAAGATAAGCAAGGGAAATGCTTACACTACAAAAAAATTCATTTTTTGCGACGGAAAAATTCCGTCTCAAAATGCCAATTTTCCGTCGCAAAACAGGATTGCATGGAATTTGCGACAGAATTCGTCCGTAGCAGAAAAGGCCTCGCAATTGCAACGGAAAATTGAATTTCCGTCGCAATTTGCGACAGATTTTTTTTTCCGTTGCAAATTTCAAAATTTGCGACGTAAATTTTTCTGTCGTAATTGTGACGGAATATTTCCGTCACAATTGCGACGGAATATTTCCTTCATAGTTGCGACGGAAATAATCTTGAAGAAGATAAGCAAGAAAAATAACTGACTGAAGAGTTTTTGAGGTAGGGAGGTGCTGGGGAATGGGGAAGGAAACTCACTGGTTGGAGAAGGAGAACACTTGGACTGGAGTCGAAAAACACTTGGAGGGGGGCAGGGAAGGGGGGGGGGCGTTTGCACGAAGAAGAGGTAGAAAGCAAATGAGAAATGGAAGAAGACAGATACCCGAAGATAAAATGGTAAAGTAATTGAAGTTTGCGACGAAATTTATTTTCCGTCGCTAAAAAGCGAAATTTTGCGATGGAATTTATTTTCTGTCACAAATTTCTTTTTTAATGATTTTTCAGACAAAGATTTCTTTCACAAATTTTAGCCTTAAAAAAATAATTAAAAAAATTGCGATGGGAAAATTTTCCATCGCAAAACCCATTAGGATTTGCGACGGAAAAAAAATTCCGTGGCAAAAAAAAAATAATTTAAAAAAAATTGCGACGGAACAAAATTCTGTCGCAAAACCCATGAGGATTTGCGACGGAAAAAAAGCCCGTTGCAAAACCCATGAGGATTTGCGACGGAAAAAAATTCCGTCGCAAATCCTCATGGCTTTTGCGACGAACTTTTTTTCCGTCGTAAATTTTTTTAAAATTATTTTTTTTGCGATGAAACTTTTGTTCTGTCGCAAATCCTCATGGGTTTTGTAATGGAATTTTTTTTCATCGCAAATTTTTTTAAATTATTTTTTTTTGACAGAATTTATTTTCCGTCGCAAAATTTATTTTCTGTCGCAAATTTGAACAATTTCGTGACGAAATTTTTTTTCCGTTGCAAAAATCTTTTTTTATTATTTTTTTGTCACAATTTTGCAACAGAATTTTTTTTTTCCGTTGCAAAATTTTGCCTTTTTGCGACAGAATGTGAATTCCGTCACAAAAAGTCTCAATTTTGCGATGGAATATTTTCCGTCACAAATTCCATCATAAATTCACTATTTTCTAGTAGTGTTAGTTAAATGAAGACAATTAGTAAATAATATAAGGCACCTAAGCTTGCATTATTTGGAAATTAATTGCAACATAAGTAGGGATAAATAAAAACATCAAGAAAAAGGGGCTGGAATTTCGAAATTATTCTAGGAATAAAGAGTGTTATTAAATTACAAATCATACTCTAATTACCTAGAATTAATTAGCAAACTTAATAAGCCTAGGATAATTGTACTAAGAGGGGAATTAAACACATGATTAGGCTAATTAAGTGTGCCCTGTGACGCCCAACCTTTGGGGCCTTTATTCATCAAAGTTAACGCGGAAAGAGATCGATGTGATTTGGATGACTTGATTTTGGAATAGAAGTTTTTGAAATTATTTTAGTTTGAAAACTTGAGGATACATTTTTCGCGATTCGAATTCATCCAATAGTTGGATATTAATACAGTAATTCAGAATAAGCAAATGATAAACGTTACAGTATAGTCTAATTAGTCCTATTTTTTCCAAAATGTTCCAAGTGTTGTAACCTTTACAACTGCTTCTTGGCTTTTGATCCCGAACCATTGCCTGTTTCTTTCATGGAGTCTGGAGTCCAAATGAATGGACCCCAGGGTAACAGTTAATCTCATGCACATGTATGAAAGCATAAATGACAGAATAGCACATGTTAAAGCATGGAAGCATTTACAAGTTCAAACAACTGTAACCGTAGTTAACGGCCAAGGACCGCAGCCCTTGTCTAGGACATGCAGCCCCACGAGACTGCAACCTCAAATTCATAGCTAGGAAAACATATAACAAGTAAATCAACCAGTATACATGATCAGCTAATTAATACATAAACACTTACACACATACTTATAAGATTAGAGTTACCCACCTTAACCTTGAGTCCTTAATTATTCTCATAATTATTTTTAGCCCAAATTTCACAATTTAAATTTCCATAATATTCTAGTATTCAAGTCCCAAAAAATTGGAATGTTACATTTGCCACCATCATCACTACTTCCTCCTCCTCCTCCACTACCCCTCCCCCCAAACTGCTACCTCTACCCTTGCCATTGCCATGGTAGCTGTTGTTGCCACTACCTCCTCCTCCATCATTGTCCCTATCATGACCAGCCATCACCATTGTTGACACTACCACACCACCATTATTGTCGCCTCCACCACCAAACCATCACTATGCACGGGTGGAAAAAAGTGTTTTAAGACCGGACAAAAGAGGCATCCACAGACCGGACTCACGACCAGTCTTGTTCTAGCTGGTATTAAAAGTATATATTTAAGAACGGACTCCAACCGGTCTTAAATAAACTCTTTTAAGACTGGACATTTAAAAACATCAGGTCTTAAAAGTGATACTAAATCCAATCGAAATATTTATTTTGTCGATCCTAAAACTCAATTTTTAAGACTGGACAAAAATTTAACCGCTCTTAAAATGTCTACTTTTTAAGACCAGACAAAAATAATTATACACAATCTTAAAAGACTAACTTTCAAGACTAGTTGATTAATACCTCTGGTCTTAAAGATTAACTTTTAAGATCGGGCATATTAAAACCAACGGTCTTGAAGACCAACTTTTAATACCGCATATCAAATATGTCATCTGACCTTTAAGACCGTGCATTTAAGTAAATCCGAGTACACCCGGTCTTAAAAGTTGAACTTTTAAGACCGGCGTTTTTGTTTTATCGGACTAAAGTTTCCTGCATTTTTTCCCTGTTTTGTTCTTACTGATCATATATATGCACAAATCCATACCAGCCAATCCAGCACATAAAACAGTATACTTTAAGCTACAAGCTATGAAATATTGTGGATAAATTGAATGATTTATACACAAATCCATACAAGCCAATCGAGCACAGAAAAGGCTACACTTTAAGCTACAAGTTATGAACAATTATGAATAAATTGCATTGGGAAAAAGCAGATTGTAGAATACAAATATTATTGACCATGAGTTACAAATACAAATACAATAATCTAAGCTGTTGCAATAAGATATACCACAGTTAAATCAATATACATGCCCAAAATTCACCATGCCTTCATCTGATCATTCCACCATGTACAACTTCCTTAATAGAATCCTGATAAGTTTTGTGGAGTTCTAGTATGATCTCTTCTCTATGTGTCAGAGCAGAAACAATAATCAACACTTAAATATTAAAAATCCAGAGATAATAAAATTCGTTACTGATTAAGCTGGTTGTTACATATTAGAGAAAATTTAGCTTAACATTGATCATTGAGGGCCAAATTTTCAAGATATTGCTTCTGTAGCTTTACAGCTTCCCTCAGTTGAGAGCATTAGATAGGATCAAGCTGCCACAAACATAAAATAAGAACAAACTTCATAGAGCCAGTGACATCGGTTAAAAACATAGAAGGAATATAATACACTTAAAACCTTAAAGTTTTCAAAGAATTGTGCAGATGAATATTACCTTACAAATTGACTCTTTTTATAAAGGGATATCCTCCCATATCCCTTCTTGATGATCATTCCTTATGCCGGATTCATTATCTGCTTCATCTTCTTCGTTCATGTCTGGTAGACCCCTTGAAAAAGGAGTACTGTCAGGAAGACCATAATTTGCATGACTCTCCTCACCAATATCGATGACCCTTTTACCTTGGAGAGCTACAAACCACATTTTATTTGCTTGATTGATGATATAAAAAACTTGTTTCGCCTAGTTTGTCATAATAAAAGGTTCATCTCCAAAACTTCTACTATTGAGATCGACTAACGTAAATCCGAGCCGACTGATCTGAACACCATTGTTGACATTAACCCACTTGCATTTGAAAATGAGAAATCTAATGAAAACATAGTCCACCTCCCAAATCTCTTCAATAACCCCATAATATGGCATGACTGCCAATTTAGGCCGCTTGTCTTTCGAACTAGAGAAGTGCATAGATTCAGCCTCTAACATTACACTACTGTTCTGGACGGTGCTCCTATCATCTAGGGACTTCATGTAAAATGTGTAACCGTTGATCACATACGAATTCTAACTGATGACATCAACCTTAGGACCACATGCTAACCATTTCATTGTCTCAGAAATAGATTCCTCTCCCTCGATCTTTTGTTTAAACCAGTTTGTAAATGTTCTGTTATGCTCCCTAATCAATATTTGTTCAGTCATTCGGGGATTTGATTTCCTCACAGCTTCCTTATGTGCAGTTATGTTGGCTTGAACTTCATCAACGTTATTCAAGATGTATAAGTGGACTTATGACAATTCATCAGGATCCACTTTATTTATTGAGGCCCCTCGTATACCCCCTTCAGCATTCTGATGTTTTGGAAGCCCGATATGTCTTACTTTGGCCAAATAATTTTGACAAAATTCCATGGCCTCTTTAGATACATACTTCTGAACAATTGATGCTTCTGGCCGGTATGCGTTCTTAATGTACCCCTTTAGGAATTTCATAGATCTTTCAATTGGATACACCCACCGTAAATGGACTGGGTTGGACAACTTGATCTCCCTCACTAGATGAACAATCAGATGAACCATGATGTCAAAAAATGAAGGAACAAAGAGCTTTTCAAGGTGGCACAAGAAAAGATATCCTTCATTCTTCAATTCATTCAATTGTTCAGTCTCGAACACTTTACTGCAAACAACATTGAAGAACAAACAAAGCCTAGTCAAAATGTGTCAAAGATCATACTCGGCTATGCCTCGAATGGCTACTGGGAGGAGCTGTTGCATCAAGACATGAGAATCATGAGACTTTTGGCCTACCAATTTCAAGTCCTTCATCGATATAAGCCTCTTAAAATTTGAAGAATACCCCGATGGAACTTTTGTGCCATGCAAACACTCACAAAAACTACGTTTCTCATCCTTAGACAAAGTATGAGAAGTCGGGGGACAATAAGTTTTGTTACCATATGGCCTTGGATGTAAGTCTTCGCGTATTCCCATTTCTTGCAAATCCAATCTTGCCTTCACACCATCCTTTGTGCTACCTTGTATGTTGAGAAGTGTGCCAACAATACTATCACATACGTTCTTCTCCACATGCATGACATCAATACAATGTCTCATATCAAGGTTGCGCCAATATGGAAGATTGAAGAATACCAATCTTTTTTTCCATATATTTGTTTCTTTTCTACCATTTGCAGTCTTACCGAAGACGACACTTATATTTTTCACCTTTTCATACACTTACTCCCCAGTCAATGCCACCGGAGGATCTTCATACTCTTGGTCACCAAAAAAGGCTTTCTTCAATTGACGATATTGGTGGCCCCGTCTAAGAAATCTTCTATGTCCAAGATACACCGTCTTTCTTCCATGTTGAAGTTGATGGTAGCGTGTGCCTTCTTCACAAACCGGACATGCCTTATCGCCTTTTATACTATACCCTGACAAGTTCCTATATGTTGGGAAGTCGTTTATAGTACAAAATATCATGGCTCGCATCTTAAAAACCTCCTTCTTGAAAGAGTCAAAAACATCGACACCTTCTTCCCACAACTCCTTTAAGTCTTCGATCAAGGGATGAAGGTAAACATCAATGTCGTTTCCGGGTTGTTTTGGTCCCGAAATCAACGTGGATAGCATGATGTACTTCCGTTTCATGCATAACATAGGAGATAAGTTGTAAATAATCAGGAGTACAGGCCAGGAACTATGTATGCTGCTAAGGCTTCCATATGGATTCATGTCATCCGTGCTAAGGGAAAGCCTAAGGTTCTTAGGTTTTAAGCCGAAGGTTGGAAATAATTGATCGATTTTCCTCTATTGACAAGAATCGGCAGGATGTCGAATCTTTCCATCAGAAATCCTCTCATCTACATGCCACCTCAAATTTTTTGCATCATTCTCGTTAGCAAACAACCGCTTGAACCTTGGTATGATTGGAAGATACCACAGCACTTTTGCAAGCCCCTTATTTGACTTGTACCTTGGGGTTTCACATATCGGACAATTCAGCTTCTCTTCTAACTCGTTTCTATACAACACACAATCATTTGGGCATGCGTGGATCTTTTTGTACTCCATCCCCAGTGGACAAAGGATTTTCTTAGCATCGTAGTATCGGTGAGGCAACACATTATCATCCGGGATCATGTCCTTAAAAGCCTCAAGCATTTCAGAAAAACTCTTGTCGCTCCACCCATGACGTGCCTTCAAGCTGACCAATTTCAATACAGCGTTCAACAGTTGGTATTTCTTACACCCAGGGTATAACGTGGTCTTTGCATCACTACACATATGACCATATGCATGTGATTGATGAAAAACCTCTTCTTTTACATCACGAATAATGTCCTCTATGCGATCATCCATATCCGTGTCATTATCATCAAGGCCACTTCGCTAAGTTGAGACCCACTTGACATTTTTTCACCATGCCATACCCATACTGTATAGGTCTTACAAAATCCTTGACAGATTAAATGTGTGTGTATAACTTCAGGACTTAGTCGCCTCTCATTAAAACATCGTACACAGGGGCAATAAAACTTCCCACTATCATTATGGGCATTTTTGTTTAGCAAATTCTATAAATTCCCTAACCCCATTCTGATATTCAACACTCGTCCGTAAAGCATTTATCCAACTACAATCCATAGTAGAATTCCTATGGACGAAAAGATTTAACATATAACATAATTCGTAAAAACTGAAACTTGCATATAAAATAAGCCAACTACAAATGCGTATATAATCTAAATGTAAGTTCTACCTTATGGTCATAAATGTATCACAGTAAATCAAGAAAAAAAATAAATGCATGACGAGGAAAATAAACGCATCGCAAGAAGGTCTTGTGGACTCACCTGTAGCATATAAGGGCAAATGCGTTTGCCAGTCTCTCTTCTCCTGCCACGAATGTTAATGTTGCAAATAGTAAGAGTAATCTAAAAATACTTGTTGGTTAGTTGGGTAAGTCCCAAAAGAAGATTTCATTGATTTTGTTCAACCCATGAAAAACTCAGATAGATAAGAAGGAAAATCATACAATGCTAAGCCGAAACAACTTGTATAGTTTGGTCTTTAGATGTCGAGCTAAGGAACCAGAAAGTTGTTGTCGAGAGATCAACGCGAAGCAGCAATGAAGCAACACACAAATACTGGAGAAAGAACCTGAGTAATCACTTTCAGCTCGACGAGAGAAGTTCATACAGGGAAATTTAATTTTTCCGCGCGAGTGGCCCGAGAGAGACATTTATTATGTGGGATATTATTAAAACCGATCATTTTAAATGAATACAGTCCTAAAGATATATTTAATTTATATTGAACTTTTTAAGACCGAAGTTTCATAACACTGTGGTCCTACAAGAAATTTAATTTAAATTTATATTGAAACTTTTAAGACTGGAGGTTTATAAAACTTCGGTCTTAAAAGTCAAATACTTTTTAATATTAAAACGTAAGATTCTGCAGCAACAATCATGAAAATAAAGACCACTCAAGATTGAAGAATAAGCTTTTTCTTTAATGGATACTATACAAAAATAAGCTTTTTAGGAGTTAGTCTTGTGCATAAATGATTGAAACTTTTTGTAAATCCTTTAGATCAACTTATTCTATCTCCTGATTAAGTTTTCTTGTCGTAATTAACTCTTAGTTAATGTTATTAGCTAGTGTGCATTCTAAGATGTAATGACTTTGATGAATGAATAGAATGCTTTTGTTATTAACTATGCTAGTTGTCATTGTATTGAATTTATGCCTTGCATCTAAATGAAAAACATGATTACTGAAATATCAATACTGGAGTATTAAGACTCCTAGTGGTTTTGTCAAAAACATGTTAACAATAAGTTAAACAAAACCTCTGTACCAAAGGAAAATAAAATACAAGTACAAAAGGAAAAAAAGAACAACAAACTAAAAATAACAAAAACAATCTTATAATGTGACTAAAAATCCTAGTCCTTGGTATCATCTAATGTCTTGGCGATGGAGGCTCCAGCAACAACAATTTCGTGCCGGATATCAGCAATTTCCTGGATTATGCACCTTAGTCTCACATCATAATCATCAACCTTGGGAGCGTTGGGACCAGGAGGTTGGAGAGGGGGAGCGGGAACCTCTTCGTGGTCTGAAGGCTGGAGGGGGCCGTCAACCTCTTCATCATCCGAAATAACAATGGGTCCAACGACCCGTGACTCCTCCATTGGAATGCAACGACGCACTGGAAGAGAACCCACGAGAGATCTGGTGTGGGCACAAGCTTCAAGAGTTGACCTGCGAGGGGTTATCTTGTATCTAACCATTGTTTGAGTAGTTGGGGAAGAGGGGAAGAGAGCTAAGTAGTGTGGAGTTACGAGGTAATTAGTACTTAAGAAGGATAGAGAGGAAGCGCGAGGAGGGATAATAACGGCAAGACAACTGGAGTTAATACGCAAAAGTGTATTAAGACCGTCATATAACATATCCACGGTCCTAAAAGTATATTATTTATTATTTCATTAAATTACCTTTAGGACTGACCAATAACATATCACCGGTCCTAAAAGTTTATTAATTTATTTTTCAATTCAATTAACTTTAAGACCGATCAATTATCTTATAATTGGTCCTAAAAGTCTATTAATTCTTTTTTTAAAAAAATTATAAATTTAAGAACAGATCTCTTACAATATCTGGTATTAAAAGTTCATTCTTTTCATTTCAGAGACACCAGTATCCTTACACTCTGTTCAAATGAATGAACAGAGTCTCTTCGGCTTCCAAATAAACTTCCCAACTAGGCGTCTCCTCGTATTTTGATGAACTATGCGTCTCCCCATAAACGTTTCCCATGTTTCACATTCTTCAGGATGGCTTCTCTATTTGAACTCGTTGTTACTTTACTTAATTCACATTCTTCTCAGTCACTTCTACAATCTCCACTGTAGTGGCCGCTCCACCACCACCATGTGTGCCTAATCATTGTCCTCCTCCTCTACCACCACTAGGTGTGCCCAACCATCATCCTCCCCCTCCACCTCAACAACCTCTGTACCCTCCTCCGCTGCCTCCAAACCCCTCCGCCCGACAGATGTTGCAGCACCTCCTGGCCCGCATCGCTCATATAGACCGACGCATGGGCCAATTGTTCCAGGTCTACCACGCCGTCAACAACTAGCTGAAACTGTTACTCGACGCCAATGACGTCGAGTACAACCTTTCTAACGACGACTTCTCCGACCTCTCCTCCGATCCCTCCTTCCCCTCCGACAATGACAGGGGGGATTAAATATTTTTATGTTTTTTTGTTTGTACTATTACTTCCCCACAACGGGCAGGAAAAAAAATATGATATATATATATATATATATATATATATATATATATATATATTTTGCATATTCGATTGTCTGTTTGTACTTTATATATCCTTTCTTTCTTTATTTCGATTTTGTTTCAAGACAAAAAGGAAACAAACAACACCATAACTAAAATGTTTCTGACAAAATAAACTCACAAAATACAATTAACAACATACGAAACAAAACGGAAAAAAGACAACTGTTATCTTTTAAGAATAAAAACAAAGAAAAGCATAACTGAAATGTTTTAGAGATAAGGGACAAGATTCACAGAATATAGTTAACAACATATAAAACAAAATGGAAAAAAGACAACTTTTACCTTTTAAGAATAAAAACAAACAGAGTGACAACTCTTCTCAAGCCTGGACCACCGTTGCCGTCAGTTTTACCACACCTAGAGTTGAAAATTTCCATTATCTTACATCTTTTCCGACAATGCTCTTCAACTTCTGGAGAGATAAAATTGACGACAATGAGGCTCCTGAGTTTGAGCTGAACGCCAAAAACTCGAAGTGTTCTTGAACCCTAACTTATGTCGTAAATATCTTGACATATTTAATTTAGAATTGTCGAAGACCTTTAGGACTGGACGTTATATAAGTAAGCGATCCTAAATGTGTTGCCATTTTTTATTAGACTTTTAAGACCATCGATATAACATACATACGGTCCTAAAATCTAAACCTATTTTTTTAAAACAAAAACAAAGACCTTTAAGAGCGTCTACTTAACAAATATGCGGTCCTAAAAGTGTAACCATTATTTATGAGATTTTTAAGACTGGTGTTATAACAATCATACGGTCCTAAAAACTAGGCCTATATTTTTAAAAAAACAAAGATTTTTTTAGAGTGTCTCTTTAATAAATATGCATTCCTAAAAGTGTCACCATTTTTATGAGACTTTTAAGACCGGGGTTATAACAAACATACGGTTCTAAAGTCTAGTCCTATTTTTTTTTAAATATGCTATTTACAAACACAAAAGTCGCAAATACTTTTCAGAATCTCTTTCTGCTATTTACAACTCTCAAAAACTCAAATCTCAAGCAATATCCACCATCCAATAAGTTCAGAAAACCAAAATTACACAGGCTAAGAAAATTGTTTGAAAAAATAAACAAATGTATTATATATTGAATTGTAGAAATTGTAAAATTGTTCATTTACAGAATGAATTTACAAATTAATGTAGTACTGTAATTACAATTGTTGCTCTACAAGCATATATTTACAAATGAATCAGTACTGTGATTGTTGTATTTACTTTAAGAGGTCAGCAATATGTTGACAAAACACACTGCATCATCAGAAAAGGATTCTTCATTGGCAAACCTCTGTAACATCAAAGAAAGTAACTGTATTAATTCACGTGCATATTTCATATGTAACATTAATTAAGACAGAAACTGAATTCAGCCATAATATGTAACATCAAATACATTTACATTTGCAGTGAGTTTATTATGTGGTTGAGTGATAATATCATACATGTGTTTCATTATGTACAGGCCACATAAGTTGGGTCCGATTGGTTGCCGACAGCTCTGAAAAGAACAATAAATATATATAATAAGATGAGCATATATAGCTCACTAACCAACTTCATAAGGCAGTGTGTCAGTGTCCAAATATGTACTAACCTTTAGAGTGACCCATGTAGGATTCTTGAGCTCACTCCCTCGCTTTTTGTTGGCCTAGTTTTGGAAGGTCCTCATGGCACTATCATCAAAATCACAAATTTATCAATAACGTTCGCTGAAAATTCACATCAGAGATTTCAGACAAGAGAATCAAAATGACATGCTTACTTGTTGATGACCTGCTGCAACAGAACCCCTGGTTTGCCGTGAGTGGAGCATAAGAATAACACCTTATTCGAGTCCATGCACAAGATGAGTAACTGCCAGTGGTTGCTGAAAATTCACAGCAGTAAAGTACTCAGTGATATATTATGCAGAATTAAGTGAATTGCAATAAGAGATCGATTGTGATATGTGCCTATGGTGATATGGAAACAAGTACACCTTTCTTATCACTTCACACAACCTCTTTGATATGTACTATTGTCTGTCTTCCTTAGGGGTTGTGCTGGCATATACTGGGCACAAGAATCCAAAATTATTGATTTTGCCCTGTTGCTCCAAATCTTGATGCATGAACCTACAATAATGACATTGATCAGGGAATTAGTATATATGTATGTGTGTCTAAATGGTTCATTTAAATCATGTACTCATAACAGAAGATACTTACTTCAAAAACATTTGAACAACTGCTGATGTAAGCTCCTGTCCAGGAAGCAACAAGGACTTTATATCATTGGTGTCAAAGAAAACCGATTGAGGATGAGGAACCCCTACTACTTTATTGATTTCCTAAGATTGTAATGGGAATTCTCCTTTGGATACCATTTGGGTTATTTTATCCTTGGCCCCCAACTCAGGAATAGGGGATGCAGCTTTAGGAGGGGGTGCAACTTTAGAAGGAGGGGGTGGAACTGGAGGAGGCGGGGATGAAGCATCAGGAGGAGTATAGACATTTACAAGATTCACTGGCTAAGAGATGAAGGTTCCCTTGACATCACTCACATGCTTCAGCTGATCGGTTGGGAGAGGGAGAGGTGCATCAATGATCACCTCTTCAACTGACACTCTGACTTCATCACCAGCCATTTGTTTGTGGTGTACAGTTGATCCCAAGTTGTGGACAGTCCCTTTAGCAACTAATTGTATAGTTTGTTCTGCCACGTACATGTCACAAAGTTGCTCTGACTGTCTAACAATGCAGCTCCCTCTGGTGCTCTGCTGCCTAGGTGCAGGTGTATGTTTGAAGGGAACACTGGTCTGTGGCCGAAAGCTAATAAGCTTCTTCATCTCCATCATTTCCTCCTTTATTTGCCTCATCTCAGCTTCAAACAATTCTTTCAATGGAGCCTCTTTGGCCCCTGCCTCTTGATTTAATTTTTTTTATCATTTGGTCTATCTCCTCCCAGGTAACCATACTTTGCCTAAGGTGTTTGGTTTTACCAAAGTATTATTTTAGGCCTACCCGCCCTCGGATCCCCCTTACCCACCTCGGGTGATCCGGTTTTCCGGTCGTAACGGTTAGAACATCATTCCTCCCGCCTGACACAAAAGAGCCCTCTGCCTCTTTCTTTTTAAGATCTTCCTGTAAGATACAGATAACGAGAAACTTAGTAATGAAACATATTTATTAACTAACAAATAACAATAAATGATACTTACAATTCTCTCAGCAACTATACGAGTTTGTTCACTCGTGTAGGCGTCGCTTGGCTTTTGTCGAATATACAGCCACAAATCCTCGCGACGTATTGGGGATACAGGCTGATCAACTATTGCAGAAGGATTGGATTCAGCTTCTTCTTCCAATCACTTCTACTTGGACTCCATCATTTCTTTTTTGGCCTTTTCATATCCCCTGCGAGAAGCCCTATGCAAGCAATAATTCCTCCTCCCTATTTGCTGTGCTTGTTCCCTTCTTCTCTGTGAATCAGAATTGAAAACAACTATTAATTATGAATTCAAGCCATCTCACTAAAAGAAATTATAGAACTTCTGCTTCATATGAACCTCAAACACTAGTCAAATTCACTTCATCAAGTTTCAACATTTTATTTAAAGAAGATGTAGAATTGTATAGAACTAACATATTAACTTACTAATAGCAATGTCTAACCACTACCTACTATAACAGAACTAGCTAAGAATATAATAACGGTTCCCATAGAAGACATGCATATTACTAAGAGATGTTCCTCTGATGCAGGACAAAGGATGGAAATATATACTTCTACTCACACATTAAACCATCTAACTAACAGGATTAGCCGAACACAATAACATTCACATATACGAACAGGTTAATAAGCAAACAAAAAGGGCAAACAAAACTAAATATGAACTCACCAGAGCATCATCAGTGGTCCGAAGCTGAACAAATTGAGCCCAAGTTGGTGGATCAATGAATGTGTACTTAACCCACGGATTATGCTCCGGTGGAACCTCAGCAAAAATATATGTGTTGGCAAGAAAGGTCTTAAATTTCCTCCACTGATCGCACAATAAGAAAGTGTCTTGGCTTTCAACTTCTCATCATCAGGGACAGTGTATGAAAGCCGAATAGTGTCCCAAAGAGGATCCTTCACTGTGCGTTGGTCAACATTTTTCCACTCATCTATCAAGATGTTGACCTTGCTGCGTGCCATATAGCCGACAAAACTATTATATTCGTGTTTATTCGGACCGAAAGGTTCCAACCTGTCATTAAACTGAATCTCAATTTTTGACCTAGCGTTTTGTTTTACGTTCACTCTGCTCATTTGTGTGTCACTTCTACCACGACATGTAAGGCGGTCACGAGGTTCATTTTGAGAAGAGGGTTGGTTCTGGCTCACACCAGTAACATCAGTAATTGGCGTTGACTGAATAGGGAGAGAATGGTTTTCTCCGTTCATTTTCGAGAAAGTAAGAGAGTAGTGGTACGAAGGAGTAACGCCTGAGAAAGAGAGAGTGTAACAGAGGATGGTGGTGGTTGGCGAGGAATAGACGTAATGCAACAGGAACTCAGGAAGTGGGGTTTCGCAAAGAGAAAAGGGGTTTCAGAGTTCAGACAGTAAGACGTAAGTCGTAAGTAAGGTTTCATGCGAAGAAGTATATGTTTCCATTTTTAAGACCGGAGTAACTAAAACGACAGTCTTAAAGGTTAACATTTAAGACCGTCTGTTATTTGTGTCCGTTCTTAAATGTAATAAAATAATTGTAAATTTCTCCTTTTTTTAGTACCGGGTATAAGTTACGTCCGCTCTTAAAAGTATTACCTTTAAGATCGTCATTTATATATGTCCGGTCTTAAAAGTTTTATATAGTTATATTTAAATATTTCCTTATTATTCTTGACCGCAGAAAATATGAGTGTTGGATGTACGAGTTTTCTCTATAATGTAATCCATATTTTATTTTTTTTTTAACATTTTAAAGAGCAGTGTGTTTTTTTAAGCGGCCTGAATATTATATTCATTAATTTATACGTTAAAAGAAGTTCTTTATATTTACAAAATTGCCACCAGTCATTTCTTTAAGACCGGGGCGTTGATAATCCGCTGTAAATGAGGCGGTCTTAAAACACTTTTTTGCACTTAGTGATGGAACAATCGTCAGTGAAGTAACATGAAGATTATAATGAGATAGCACGATGACTCTTAATTATTTTCTTTACATATATTATATTAAGGTTTAAATAGGCTTTGTGTGATATATTAATTTTAAATAATTATTAAAAAAAACTCATTGCATCTTGCTTATAACAATCAAACCATACTCTAGCTTTGTAGCTGATATTGCATTACCATTACATTGCATTGCTCTGCAGTACAAGGCGCAGTCAGATTGAACCAAATGGGCCCTAATTTTGGAAGAGTACTATATTTTATTTAAATGGCTTGAATTTTTTTTTTTTTAAGAAAAATCATCCACATAAGTTGTCACATTCACTCAACAAGTTGTATTATGCATAATTTTCTTGTCAACAAGATTTTTTTAATATGTTTATATTCTTAATAGTAGGATAATCAAGGAGGGTTATTCTAGGAAGGACATATATATGCTAGCTGGGAAAAAAAAAAACTTCATTGATGATGAAATACAAGCACACAAATTGATTTAGACAATCTTACACCAAAAATAGAAATTTCTACCATGCCTTAGATACTTGTAACTGCTAAAATCATACTCTCTCCATTCTTTTCTAAGATAGATTTACTGGCAGTCTCAAAAGTTTTTTTAAAACTTCCCATTTTACGTCTACTTAATTACAAAAGTTACTCAGGCCGCTATTATATTTAATTCTCATGTTTCACTGCTAAAGCACCTAACTTATTTCAACTAACTTTTCCAACCATGCAATTTGATTAATTCTATCTTATAAAAAGTGAGGGAGTATATATAGTAATTAACCAACACAAGACACATAACACGGCTTACATGTAGATATAAAAGTGAAAACATAAATATCACAATGTCTATTCCTAAAATTAGTCCTCATTTTGAAGTGGGACTGTTATATATATATAAAACTTTTTCCTGGAATTAAACTAATAAAGGGCCTTGGTTCCTATCATACACACAAACATAAAATTGCTTCATCATACCAGTTTCACGTCCCATTTTTACTCGACTTATCATGCCACATTTTTTTTACTCCTTACGTACAATGAACTTGGGATGATGACCTCTCTGAATCATTCTAAAAAGGAGCGTCTCTCCGGCCTGAAACCGATTCTTCCGGGCGAATTCTGACCAACCCCTGCTGAACCTTGCAAACATTTGACCTCTTTTCAGGTGGGGAAGTGATTTCACTTTCCATACTCCATTCACTGTCTCCATCTCCACCTCATGTTTCTTCCTTCTCATGTACTTCTTGAAGAAGTCTGTTGGAATGCACTGTACCAAAATTACTCAAACATATGTTACAAAGAACAAAACAACTTGCAAAGCATCAGTATAATATAATTCTCCTAACATCACTTTTTCTTTCTTGCCAGTCTATATATTATCATATTCAAACTCTGAGAAGTATTCATAATAAGCACAAGTTATTGGATCGAATCACACTCCAAAAGCTTACTGCTAGTGTTGGGGGCCTTATAAGTTATAAGACCCCTCTTTCAAGGAAATCTACCTGATGTAGGACTCATGATAGTAAAAGAATCAGGCTCAGTACAAATTGTGCAGTTCAGAGGTCTACTAGTCTTAACTGTCTTTTAATTTTGGCACTAAATGAAACATCACTATCAAGATACCCCCACATGACATGGCGCAACCAATGGAACAATTTGTTTTTTTCTTTTTATTGAAATATGATGTAGAGAAAAAATTCTGCTTCAATAGAAGCTATCAGATGATTAACTTGGTAGTTTTCATAGGAATTTTAAGAATCAAATATTTGAGTGATCTCAACTCTCTCAAGAGAACTAACCATGACACCCCTTTTTGCGGAGGCAAGCTGGAGCTTTATTCTGAATGAAGGAATAATGGCCAAGCTGCTTCCTTCCCCTAGTTATGAATCAAAATGTGAGCTCAAATCTTACACACTAAATTTTAAATTAAATTGGCAGTGACTTCAGAAGCCTAACTGAATTATAATTGGTGTACAAACTTTAAAACATGACAAAACAAACACTTTCTTCAAGTTGAACATTGAGCCATAATTCTGTAATCAAACTCTATAAGTTCAGAGAAATTAAAGTATGAGTATGAGCAGAATTATCTATCAAGGGAAAATGCTAGCTTTTGAATTAGCTTACCAATATTCATGATAGTATCATGAGGTTCAGAATAAATATCACCAGACTTGTCACTTTCTTCTTCTAGTTGTTCTTGTTCTTGTTCTTCTTCTTTGTCATCCCATGTTTTGTCCGATGTTTCTGGGCTAGAATTTCCAGAATCAACATAATCTAATTTCTCCTCCTTTATCTCAAAAAGAATCGAATCTTTCCCTTTCCGATTCTCTCCATGATCTCGGGTTGATGATGCTCTCTTTTCATTATTACTATGGCTTTGTTTATGGGCTTTTTCCTGGTTCATTTGTGTTCTTGCCTGACTCTCAAGCATTTTTTCACAGGCAGATTTGCCACAGATAACAACTTTGAAAGTTGAATTCCCATCATACTTGAAAATGAGGAAATCTGCAGCCATTAAAGCGTTGTCTTTTACAAATTTAGACCAACCCTTTCTGAAGTATAATTCTGTGGGATCTTCTACTTGCTCCATATCAACCTTCCATAGATGTTTTGAAGAAGCATTGATCAGTATTACTGTCTTTGGTGTGAGATTAAAACTGGAGACAAACAGCTGAGGGATTCGCTGCAACAAATAAGAAAAAGAAAAAAGAAAATGTATGAGGAAATTTGTGAGACTAATTAAAGAGAACTGTGTGAGTTATATATACTTCTTTAAGAATAATAAAGAAAACTGCTTTCCAAAGAGTCAGGGGGGGGGGGGGGGGAATAAAACAGACAATAGAAGTTTCGAATTCTGTAATAGGGGGGTTTAAATTAAGAAAAGGGAGAAAAAATAAAAATAAAAATAAAAAAGAAAGTTTGTACTCGGCATAATTGGAAACTAGAAATTAGAATATATGGTACTAGGTGTGTTTTTTCGGCCAGAAATATGGTAGGTTCTTTTTTCCCTGGTGCTCTGCAAACAAATATATGGTAGGTGTACTGGTATATGATTGATATATATATATATATATATATATATATATATATATATATAATATGGGAATTATTGAATTAATATTAATATTTTATCGGAAAATTAAAAATAAAAGTGAAATGGCAGATTTATCCTTAACCATTGTTTACCCCTTGTCCTCCTCCTACATTGTTCTTGAGAGTCACAGAGACGGATCCATGACGATAACCAGGAAAAAGCCAAACAAAAGGAAAATAAAAGGCACAAGAAAACCAAATGAACCAAACCTCAAACTGAAAAGGAAAAACAAGAAAGAAAAGAAAAGAAAATCACCAGTTTAGTCTTCCACTCTCCGATGAGGACTTTTAAGAAATAATGAGACATGATCACTGAGCTTTCTTCTCTGCAATTTGCAAGTAGAACTCAACAAAATTAACTGAATCGGCCCGATGAGCTTTAACTTCTTTGACTGCTTCAAAGGTTCCTTCCTTTTCTTCGGCAGTGAGTTAAAGACAGACGCAAAACTTGCCCAGCTGGCTGAAGAAGAAAAAGAAGAAAGTGGCAGAGCTTGCTTTAATTTCTTCGTTCATGATTGTATCAATTTAAGTCTGAAAAATACTAATGGGAGAAATACAAAGAAAACAAAACGATATTTAAAATGACAGAAATTGTATCAAATTTTTTTATTACAAAATAGTCATCGTTCTTCATTGTTGCTAGTATTCATGGAGTATGAATCCGGGGTAGTTTGGGGAAAATTGGGAGGAGTACCAATATGAACCCCTAACTAGCTTGTACATCTATGACCCAAGAAGGAGTGTTAAATAAGTTTAATTTCTTGAAATTATTCAAAGGTTATAAATTAAATTTTATTATTTTTGTTTTTTGTAACTATGTAGATTGATTTTGTATATTACATGGCATCTATTTAATTAATATAAGTAAGTATGGTTTAAATAATAGATTTAGCCCTTACGCAGCTGGCTAATGTCAATATTTTGCACGACTGATTCAGATTGAAATATATTTTTCAATTTGTTGGAGAAAAAGTATTTTCAATTTTTTAATACTTGTTAATTTAGCGTAACTCAAGCTTATATTTTTGAAGTCATTTAAACCCAATCTCTGAAATAAATATTAGAAAAATATCTTTTTTAATTTACTTTTCAAATTTCGAGTAAAAGTATTATGGCAAAATTACCCATAAGTCCAAAAGTCCCAAGAAGGTTTTTTTTTTTTTTTTAAATAAGTTTAACTTGTAAATGGAAAAATGTAACTTTTAAAATATGAAAATTAAAATAGTAAATATAAATTTTGTAAGTTTAATTTGTAGGTATAAATTTCTTAAATATTTTTATATTTAATTTTCATATCTAGGATTTATGGATACTTTTTTTTATGTATTCATTCCAAAAAAAAAAAAAAAGAGTGATACCTTTTGAAAAAAAGGAGAAGACAAAATGGCAAAACTCAAAATAGGTGAGAATCTCAGCTATTATTAATTCTTAGTAATTGCAGCTGGAGAAAGAGTTCTGTTTTGTAATAATCCAATGGAAAATGTATAGACATATGTACTCCCTTGCCCCTATTTATAGGGTATAGAGAAGATTTATTTTAGTCATATTTATAAGTGACATTTTTTAAATTTTTTTCATATCTATTCTTCATATCCTCCGTATTGATTTGCTTTTGTAAGGCATACTATCAGTTCATTGAATATAATACTATTTCTGGTGTTGTGTGTGTGTTTGTGTGTGTAGAAAGAATACCATTTTGGGACCACTAAAAGATTCACTATCCATTTATAGTAATTAATCAGTTAAGATTCACAAAGACGATTTTGATAAATTATTATGTGTCATGATGAGACTTGGTTGGGACCACCCGACTTTAATTAAATTAAACACGCTTAGAAGAACATAAAGATAACCTGTTAATTACGCGTTAACTCCCAACATTTAAAATTTTAGAACGAATTATCTTATTCAAGAGATACCTTCACTCAAATTTTTTCAAAGGTTTTCTACTAAAATTTTTAATTTCAGTCATTAGTTAAACAATTTCTTTTAAAAACTTTTTTTCATTAATCCTAAATAAAATTAAGGGCCTGTTTGGTTATTTACAAGGAGGGGGGGGGGGGGGTTTACAGAAATGTGATATAATAATAATAATAAAAAAAGTGAAGAGGGAAAGTTAGTGGAGAGGCCCCTTTCCCATAAAAAAAATGGGAACCCCTGAATGCATTCCTAATTATAAAAACATTTTAACTTGAAAATCAGTAAATATGTTAAACACTTTTCATCACCATTTTTTCTTGACTTTTCCTTGAAATATGAAGGATATATAAGAACGGATAAAACGCTTGACCTTAAAGCATGATTAGAAAAAATGGCCGAAAAAAGTATAATTAGAAAAATGTTAATTAATAAACCAAAAGAAAGCAGCAGCAAAAGTTGATAATAAGGAAGCCATTAATGAAATATGAATGAGAGACACAAACCTGAAGAGAATGGAGATGATGATGAGCAATACCCAGCTAGCACTGCTTCAACAATGGCGGAGCACACTGAACAAAACAGGGGGAAAAAAAGATATTCTGAACACAAATATATATGAGAAGAATATCGTGAACAGCATAAAACATATAAGCCCAAAACACGTTATAATAATTTGCGAATATTAAAAATAAAATAAATAAAAAGGAACACTGAACTCAAAAAGCTGAGCACGAACCACGGTTCCGGCGAATTTGGAATAGTGTTTGAAGGTTTGGTGCGATGAGACGGAGAAAAGCTCAAAGGAAGGAAAATGACCACAAAACCACATCCGACGACGGAGCACAGAGATGAGCTTGAAAGGCGGCGGGGGATAATTAATGAATGAGATCGGAGAATAAGAAAGGGACTTTCACTTTTGAGATTTACTAAATACCAGAGAAGTTGAAGTAATATAATAAGAATGCTGAACCAGCTTGCTTTTGTTCGGTGGGAATGTGGTATGTACGTATAATACAACGGCAACTGAGACTCAAGTGCTCAGGTGTCTGGTATGTACGTATTTTTTAATTGCTTTCTAAAATAAACGCAGAAAAAAAGGCAAGACAGCAACAGAAATTGAAGCAAGTTGTCACCGAAACAAAGGTTGAATATAAGAGAGATGCGATTAGTTTTTGGGTAACGTTCAAGACCAACTAAAAGAGAATTCTATTTTTTGTTGACTTTAGTGTCTTTTTTTTTTTTTTTTGGGGGGGGGGGGGGGGGGGGGGGGGAGAAGAAATCAGGAATAGCGCCCAGAGAGTTTTACAAGACAGCAGGTAGCCATGGTAATCGGATATTGTCATTTGGTCAATGAAATCCAAAAAGCCTACCCAAATATTTTTTTAATGTCAACAAAAGCCGTCATAAAATGAATTATCACTAGAAGCCTATATAAAAAAGTTGGCTCATAATTGTAAGGTTGTCAGCTTAAATCTCACCGATGTGAAAATCTTATTAATTAGCCAGTAAACGATTTGTAATAACCTCTAGGCACTCTTTAAACTTGAATATATAGTCCGGTTCTAGTGAGCTCCCGAGACTTAACCCACCTAAACTCTCTTATCCAAAAAAAAAAATCATCAGAGTGTGATTCAGTAAAAAAAACTTAAATATAATAATCCGGACACATCAATGGACATAATTATTATTCTAACAAAACCACATGGAACTTGCTTGGATCTTCAATGTTAATTGTTTAATCCAACATTTTGTATATATCAAGCGAGAAAAAAAAAAAAAACAAAATTTAGAATCCAATAAAAAGAAAAAAAATGCAAAGACCTGACACAAAATCAAGTAAAAGTGTAGGGACTAGCAAATTATAGTTTTTCCAAATTATAAGTTAAACTACATTATAATCATCCATACCATGTACTTGCTAAGTTTCGAACAAATGAGTGATAATGGACTTGTTACATGACTTATCATCCTAAGGCTTTTCCTTGCCTTTGAACAATGAACTTGGGACACTTCCCTCTCCGAATCATCTTAAAAACCAGAGCATCTCCAACCTCAAGCCGATGACTTCGAGTGAATGCCGTCCAACCCCTACTTAACCTTGCAAACGTTCTTGTTCTTTTCTTGTGGGGAAGTAATGTCACTTTCCATACTCCTTTCACCGTCTCAATCTCCACTTCCTGTTTCTCATTTCTCAGGTACTTCTTGAAGAACTTTGTTGGAACACACTGCACAAATTACTCAAACAAATATTAGTCTGAATATCCTCTTGATCAATCATATCATCAATATGAATCTATCATATAATTAATATGAAGCATTTAAGGAATCAAGTATTCTAGTGATCCCAAGAACTGGACCATGCAACCCTTTTTGGTTGAGGCAAGTAGTTGTACTGTGAAAGACGGATGCATGGAGCCCAAGTTGGTTCCTTCCCCTAATTCATCAAAATGCGAACTCAAATATTAAACTAAACCATAAATATTAAACCGCCAGTAACATCAAAAGCCTAACTGCTTTATATTTGGTGTAAAGTGTAAACTTTAAGACTTTGAAATAAAAAGGGCATATATATATTTGTTGCAAGTAAGTTTAACACTAAGCTATAATTATAATACTAGACACTTATTAGTTCATCAGAGTACGTAATATAAAAAGTATGAGTTTTAATTAGCAGAATTATCATCAAGAGAAGGCTAACTCTTGAATAACTTACCAATATCATCAGGCTGGTCACTCTCTTCATATTCTTCATCATCTTCATAAGACTCCGACGACCAAGTTTCATTCCACATTTCTCGATGATCTCGATTTGATGCTTCCGGTCTATTATGGCTCTCAAGCATCTTATCGCAGGCAGATTTGACACAGAAAACAACTTTGAACGTTGAATTCCCATCAAACTTGAAAATAAGGAAGTCTGCAGCCTCTAAAGCGTTGTCTTCCACAAATGTAGGCCAATTCTTTTTGAAGTACAATTGTTTGGGATCTTCTTCTTCTTTTTCCATATCAACGATCCATACCCTTTTTGAAGTATTGATGAATTTTACTGTCTTTGGTGTAAGATTGAAGCTGGAGACAAACAGCTTTGGGATTGGCTGCATAGAAAGAATTGAAAAAACAAAAAACAAAAAAACAAATGTTTGAGGAAGAAAATGATTAGAGCTGTACTGAATCAGAGGAGTAGTTTCGTGTTATTTTTAGGGGGGGCACTTGGAAATTTTTATTTATTTTGTGTTTTTACTTTTCTTTCCAACAAGTATTCACGTATTGGTGACAAAAAAAATATGATACTAATATAAGAGAGGTGAGTTACTTGTTTAAGAATAATAACGAAAACAACTAAATTTATTTTTGGAGAGTTCGTAGTGAAAGAGGAAAATGCTAAAAAGTTTAATTTTTCTAATCCGTCACTCTCCATATATATAATTCCATTAATTTATTATCCTTACAAACGAAAAAGAAAAAGAAACAAAATTAACTAATAAATATCTAATATCAGAGACCACAACTAAACTTTTTTTTTTTTTTTTGAAAAGGTTGTATCTGGCATAATATGAGAATAGAATGGTAGGTTTTAAATGGCATAAATATGGCAATTGTTTAGAAGAAAGAAAATTACCAGTTTAACCCTCCACTCCCCAATGAGGATTCTGATGAAATGAGACATTGTCTCCGAGTCGGCCTGAGCTTTAGCTTGAAGGAGAGAGGAAAGCTGATGATAGTCACTTTCTTTAACAGCTTCAAAACAATATTAATTATTAATCAATAAAATTTTTTTTAAAAAAAGATAAACAGCACCATCAATCAATTATGGATAATATATATACAATGCTACCCATTCTTGAGACTTAGTCCAACACATGCACGTATATAACTAGCTATATGACGTCTACAAATTGGTTTTCTATATTACACGAACTCAAAAAAAAAAATATAAGTATTTATGCTTGAATTTATTATATTTTTCCCTCACTAGGTAGCTAATTTCAATATTTGATTTGCCCCACTAAGACTGAAATATATTTTCAATTTTTAATTAATATTTAGTAATTTAACTTAAGCTCAACCCATTAAACTCAAGCTTGATTTTTTTGAAGTCATTAAAGCCAACCTCTGAAACAATATTTATCAAAAAGTATGTTTATATGATTATTACTTTATTATTTTTAATTTTCTAATTTGAAGTCAAATTAAGTATTAAGGTAAAATTACCCATAAGTCTAAGATAAGAAAATTAAATACAGAGAATCACAAGAAATTATTTTTCTTATAAGTTTGAATTGTAAATGACACAATTTAACTTGCTAAATATAAAAGTTTAACTTGCAAATATAAATTGTTAAATTTGATTCATAAATATGAATTTTTGAAACATCTTCATCTCATCTAGGATTTATGGATACATTTTAAAAGTATGAAATCCAAAAAACAAAATTGAGTGGCACTCTTTCATAACAGAGAGTTTTGTTTTGTAAGAACTATAAAAAATCGATCGCATAGTTGAATGGAAAATGTACAGATGAATCTGCTTGTATAATGACATATATTATATTGGAAGAGATATTTTTAATACATTAATAATTATAAATTATTTGTTCACATTCACAGTTGTAAGACATGAAACCAAATGGGGTATAATTATGTACATACACACACGCAACCAAATAAAGTGAAAAAAGGCAGTAAGTCTTAATTAAAGAAATAAAAAATGAGAGACACAAACCTGAAGAGAATGGAGGCGATTAATAACCTGGTAGCACTACTTCAATAATGCGGAGCTCGCTGAACAACATAAAGCGAATGAAAGGAGTAAGTTTAATTTAATTAAAAATAAAAATAACTAAGGACATCACAAACTCATTAACATGATGTATACAAATGCCTATACAATAAAATGATGTATCCTCGGTATTGATGTCTTTTGTCCTGATTACAATAAAGATTACCGATTATAGAATACTATTTCAGCATCACTAAAAGATTCACTAATCATTTATAGTAATATAATTAATATGTGTCATGATGAGACTTGTTTGGTATCAGGCGGCATTAAATGAAACATGCCTCTAAGATATCAAGGATGTAAAATGAACACATATATAAAAACCCCAGTGGCCTTAAAAATCAAAATATGACTAAAAAATGTGAAAAATGCAAGAAACTCGATTAAATGAGCATATATATACATACACACTCGCAACCAAATAAAGTGAAAGGAGACAGTAAGTTTTAATTAAATAAATAAGAAATGAGATTAATAACCTGCTAGCACTACTTCAATAATGGCGGAGTACGCTGAACACTATATATATATATATATATATATATATATATATATATATGTAATACCCTAATTTTTATAATACACTTAAATATATATTTAGATGAATAATACCTATTGAAAATAGGTGGATATGAGGTCTCAAAATATTGTGTAATTAGTCTATTTTCAAGGGAAAGTACTAAGAAAAATTATGGAAAAATTCTAGAAGGCATGGAATAATTATTAAAAATTTAGGAAATATATTATTCTTAATTTAGACAATTTAATAAAATATTTCCTATGAAAATAAAAAGAAGGAAAATTAAAAAGTATTCTGGAATCGAAATTGATTCTATGACTTTTAATAATTTGCATGGAGCTTAGATTATTAATGTCAATAAAATGGTTGTGAGAAAATGATGAGTTTTGATTAAGAAAATTATTAGGAATTATTAAAGGATTAATTAAGTAATTTTTGGGAATTTTATAAACCTAAATCCATGAAATTGCTTATGGACCAATAGGAAATTTTTGTGGAAAATGAATATAGGATAAATGTAATATATATGGTTAAGGGAAAAATTAATTATATATATATGTGTGTGGATGGGCCGAAAATTTGGAGAGATAAGGATGGATTGATATTTGTAATATTATAATAATATAAGATTAAACATGTGGTAAATGGATAATATTAAAATAATAAAGAAAGGTGAACAGGATAAATGAGAACGGATAGAAAATAATTCCATTGCAAGAATCTGGGGATGAGTTAAGAAAAACCAGAATATATTATTGATCAGTGAATTTTTATTCAGAAGTTGGTGCCGGCCGGAGTTATTTCTGTAACCGGTACCGATTATTGAGAATTTTCGGCTAGTAACAGAATGTCTTTACTGAGAGTATAAGGGTAGAAGAAACCATTATTTTTGAAGAGGAAGAAAAGATTTTCAGAGTGTTGTTCCCGGAATTTTAAGATTTTATAAAGATTACACGATCGGAACACCGAACTAGGAATTTTATCTGATAAAGCAAGATGACATAAGGCTAGATGATGTCATTTTTTTGTCTTTTGGGGGGGGGGAATTTTGGCCTAATAGGTGTAAGGCCAAGATGAAACCACCTAGCAAAAGTGTGATCCAATGGTCAGAATTCAACCAGATAAAGTTCAACGAAATTACGAAAATGTCATCCGAGTTTTCTATAAATAGCCACCCATTCCATTTGCAATCCTCACACCAATCCTCTTGAGAATTTCGAAATTTGGGAGAGAAATGAAGAAGGATGAGTCCGGAGAAAAATCATAGCGAAGCTCTGAGTAAGTTCTTCAATCCTTAGTCTTTAGTTTGGTAGCTCTTTCAGTAGTTATAGTAGGATTACTAGAATAGCCTTTAATTTTTCAAGTTAGTTTAGGTATCATGTTTTAGGAATAAATATAATATTTATCTTACAAATATGATAAAGGAAAGGTTATAGCAAAAATTTTTAGAGTTTAAAGTCAAAATAGCGAAACTCTGGCAAAATTCCGCCAAAAAGTCAAATTAGGGGTAAAATGGTAATTTGTACCTAAAATTCCTGTTATGGTCTTAGATATTCATACTGGTGATATTATCCTTATAGGATACCCAGAATCACGAATCGCTGTTTCCGCTGTCACCGCTGTCAAATCACCGTCGTACCACCGTCAAACGTACCACAACGCTACCGAAGTGCTGAAATCGTCAACGGAGGTACGGACGCGTATTGTAACCTTAACACTTATGCTGCTCATATTCATATATATGGTAGACATGTTTATATACTGAAACTCTATCGTGGGTTGTCAGTCATACATACAGCTTGTTACGGGTTATAGTCTTGATAACGCCGTTGGGTTTTCCTAGCGCTGAGGACATGATGGGAGATTGTGGCACTGGTTTATGTGCAGACATAGTGTGGGGCTTTACATATTGCTGTGTGCTTATGTTCTGTTCATTGTTGATCATGCATCTGCTGTGTGCTTATGTATTGATGTGCTGTTATGTTGTTATGACTATTTGTTGCCTATATATGACTTATTTGAACATAAGGTTAACCGTTACCTGAGATCCAATTGGGCATTGGATCTCAGCTGTAACTTCAGATTCAGGAGGATCCAGGGTGGAGGAGAGCAGCAAGTAGCCGATGTAGGCGGATTGGAAGAGCTTATATGTTTTAGTTTTTGAACTATTTAGATATTGTCTTTTTGGAATCAACAGATGACTGTATAAAGATGATTACACTATGGTTATGTACTTCTAAATATTCAGTTACTCGTTTAATCGAAATGCTCGACTCTGATCACAGTTCATTTTAAAAGAGAAAAAAAATTTCCGCATTTTTAATTGGGATGTTACAATATAGAACATAAATGTGAGAAGAATATTCTGAACAACATAAAGCAAATAAAAAGAGTAAATTTAATTTAATTAAAACTAAAAATAACTAAGGACATCACAAATTCATTATCATGATGTATACAAATGAGTGTAGTAACAGCAAATATAACTTCACTTAAAAAAAAAAAAAGCGTAAATGCCACATGGCACTTAAAGTAGATTGTTTCATTGGAGATATATCCATATATAGATTAATAAAAAAAAAAATATGTACGTAAGTAACTCTCTGCTTCTGAAGATAAAAATTCAAAAAAATAAAATAAATTATACTGAAAAAAAGTAAGTACGTAACAATCCATTATACATAATTTTACAAATACAATACTGTAATAAGAAAATTGTTTCCAAATTAAATCTCAATCCGTCAATCCTGAACCTAGTTACTGTTACTTACTGGTTTTTCTTCTTCTCTATTGGTATCGTTCCATTTTAGTCCCTCCCAATCTATCAAATCCCCTCACTCCCACCCTCCAAAGATTGAAATAGAGAAAAAGAGAGACGAGGACTACGAAGCTTGGACTCCGACGTTTTCTTTTCTTGCTTTTGGGCTTTGGGGGGTTTTGTTTTGCATTAATCTCACCTCATCTACTCTTAATCCTAAATCAATACTGAAGGCATACGTTCTTGAACAAGGTTTTCAGAAAAGAGACATAATAACCGAACAATGCTTGAGAATAATCAAAATAAATAAATAAAGGTTATAGAGAGGTAGCAGAAGAAACAAGCCGAAGCCGGAGAGGAAAATGATGAGTTTTATTGTTTTACCAATGATGTGAAGGGAAGAAGATGAGCCTGTTCTTGCCTGAAAATGGAAAAAGGAAAAAAAAAAAAAAAAACAGCAAAGCATGAGAGCATATTACGTAGCCTATAGCATATACTTATAGCTTTCAACTCAACGTGTGTGTGTGTATAACTCGGCCATTGGCGAACAGAACTAGCCAACCCTAGCTAGCTTTTGCAGGTTCAGACGAGTGACAACAGAAAATAAAGGTTATAGATATCTCAAACAAGAAACAAATCGGAGCGATGAGATTTACCGTTGAAGGAAGCAGATCGGAGATGGCTAAAAGAGGCCCGGCGATGGAGAGGCAATTAGAAGCGATGCACCAATTTTGATGGATGAGCTCCGATTTTTTACCAAAGAGGCACGGAACTGAGATGCAGCTAAAGGAAATGGAGATAAAGGGTTTCAAAATCCTAAACTCCCAAATTGGTGAAAGTGAAAGTGAAGGCCCATCCAAGCCATTATGGGGTCTGTGTGCCTCATGCCAGTCTGCTCTCTGTGCAACTGTCAACTGTTACTTGCGGACCAGAGATGCATGCAGCTGAACTAAAAGACAAAGATGGATCATAATCCTTAATTAAGTGTTATATGTTAGGAATATATATTGGATGCCCATTAACTCGTAATCTCTTATATAATATAGTCAGCATCTATGAATAGTAGTTGGAAAATTTAAAAACTAGTTAATGCATATTTAAACACATAAATGATATGAATGGTGATATAATATACATTCATTTGTATTAATTGTTTAATTGTACCATTAATTGTATGTTAGTGAGTGACATGCCTTATATTATATTAAGGACCAGAGGAGTACATTATTGAGAAATTACATATAGTATATCATAATTTTAACAGGAATTATGAAAAAAAAAATTAAATATTTATATAGCTATTAATATCATATTCTAATCTTTATAAAGATATTTTTAAAAAACTGAAGTTATCTAAGAAATAATAATTTTTTAAATTTTTCTAACAGAATGAGCCATGGAATTATTCTGTGGCAAATAAATTTTCCACATAATTTATGACGAAATTCGCCACAGACTATTTTTCCGTGGCAAATTTTTCTACAAAAAGAATTCTATCTTAAACATTCCCAATATAATTTAACACAAAGAAATTTAGTGGCAAATTTTGTCGGAAATTTAGTGTTTTATATAGTGATCATTGGAACTCCTAAATAGCTTCAAATGATATTAATTGTCTAAAGAAAGAATTTGAAATGAAGGATTTGGGAAGAATAAAATTATGTCTTAGATTACAGATTGAGTACTTTAAACATGAGATTTTTGTATATCAAGAATCTTATAAAAGGAGGTACCTAGAGCATTTTTACATGGAGAAGTCACATCCATTATGTACCCCAATGGTTGTAAGGTCTTTGCGGATGGATAAAGACCCATTTAGACCTCAAGTAATTAGCGAAGAAGGTGATGAAGAACTACTTGGTCCAAAAGTATCATACCTTAGTGCTATTGGAGCACTAATGTATCTTACTAATCACACATGTTTTGATATATCAATTGATGTCAACTTATTAGCAATATATAGTTCTTCACCACCAACATACAAGAAGGCATTGGAATCGAGTACAACACATTCTTCATTACCTTAGAGGCACTATGGGCATGGGGTTATTCTACTCAAATGTACCAAAGCATGAACTGGTTGCTTATGTAGATGCTAGATTTTTGTCTGATCCACATGATGTCATCACAAATTGGCTATCTATTTACATGTGGAGGTGTAGCTATTTCATGGTGATCTATGAAGCAAACTATATCAACCACATCATATAACCATATAGAAATTCTAGCAATGCATGAAGCAAGCCAATAATTGGTATGGTTGAGATCATTAATGCATCACATGCATGCAAACCACCAGCAAACACTCGAGTGGACAAAAAGGTAACTCAAGTGAGGCAATTGAGCACTCGATTGTTGAGAAAGAAAAGAAGTTTAACAGTCAGAGAAAAGGAAGTGAAAATGATAGGAAAAGTCTCTACTCAAGTCAAGGAGATAGAACTTGAGTGATAATTAAGGCCAACCCTCAAGGGAGATCGAGTGTTCACAGTATATACACTTGGTTTGTAGTTTATCTTGAGGCAAAATGATCCCAACAGTCCTATATATGGATAATGGTGCATATATATTGCTCAACTAAAAGAAGAATATATTAAGGGCAATAGAACTAAATATATTTCACAAAAATTCTTCTTCACTCGTCACCTTTGAAAAGATGGTGAAATAGATATCAAACAAATCCATTCATATGAAAATCTAGTAGATTTATTCACTAAGTTACTTTCAAGTACAATATTTGAAAAACTTGTCCATGACATCAATCTTCAAACTCAAAGATCTCAACTAATGTTGTTAAGAGAGGGAGTCGGTACACTCTACACTCTTTTTCCATTATATAGATTTTGTCCCATTTGGCTTTCCTAGAAATGTTTCTAATGAGGTATCACTAGATGGTATATCAATGAATAATGTACTATTTTCTTTAGCTAGGTTTTTGTCCCACTAGGTTTTTCTTAGTTAAAGTTTTTAATGAGACACATTTAAGGGGAGTGTTATGAATATATTAATTATGTAAATGTTCATTTACTATTAACCTCTCATATTCTAGTCAAGATTCATAAATAGTGGTTGGAAAACTAAAAGGCTACTTAATGCACATTTAGATACATGAATGATCCGAAGGGTCATATAATCTACATTCATTTGTCTTAATTATATGTACTAATGGTACCATTTATTGTATCTTAGTGGTAACCCTTGGTGGTGACTCTTGGAGGCCTATAAATAGAGGCCTTGTACAAAACATTGTAGTCAACATACAGAACACACAAGAAACTAAATAAGTATTAGTCCCCACTTTCTTTCTTGAATTTTCTCTTCTCTTTCTTTCTTGCTCTCTCTTATACCAGATTTCTTCTATTTTCATAACATTGTCAATATTATAATGGGTATTTGGTATTTACCTAATTAAAATGAAACTGTAAGTAAATATAAAATGAAATATTTCACTAGAATAGTTATTTTATATATAGTTATGCGTGTATATAAAGTATAAGTTAGGAGTGCATTAAGTAATATTAATTTATTTAATTAATGATATTTATTCATCATAATGAAACCCAATAAATTTGTCCAAGACTATTAATTCCACTGGCCACTGACTCACTCGTTATCTGAGGGTTAAGTTTTCATACCATTTAAATATGAGATATGCAATTAGTTGTTTGAAACGTTTAAGACCAAATATAAGACAATTATTCTTCTTGTAAATTAAATTTTGTTTGACTTTATTGTGTTTTAGACAAGAAATAAAGAAATAATGGGAGTTTTGCATGCTAGTTGTCGGGTGATTGCGATTTTGTCAATGATATTCAAATGGCCAACCTAAATATATTTTTAGGTCAACAAAAGGCTACCTAAAATCAAATTCATGACATTAATACTTTTTTTTTTTTTGAAAAAACAATATTAGAGAAACTAACTCTAGTCTTAACTATGATAATACTTGTTACACACTTATCGGCCTCGCCCTTTTGGGTGGCGGGCAACGCAGTTCCTTACCTTCATTCAATTTTTATATTATTTTCCCAGGTTAATTTATGCCATTCATCAGAGTATTAATAGCAGAGTATGCACCGATTTAGACGATGATATACTGATAACATAATTTGTGGAATAGTAAACTTCCTCGGAGGGACAAAAATATATACAGTCATTCGGATAATAGTGCATAACAGGCCAAATATTATACTACAGTCATCCGGGAAAATCAAAATAAATATCCAAAAATAACAACCACCAGCTGCCACCCCTCCTAGTCCTACCCTGGAGCCTTACCACTGTCTCCCTGCTCCGGTCATAATGAACTGCCCGAGGGCTTAAAAGGGGCTGGGATTCAAAAATTTGGATCCTAGAGTAACCGTTAATCTCATATAAAACGTATGAATAATGCATGTAGAAAAACCATAAATAGACAAATACCACATTACATAAGTATCAAGGCACACAGCCAAATCCGGAACTAGCAGTCCTAATAGCACACAGCATAGACTGTTGTGGTCCTAATAGCACACAGCACAAATCACTGGGCACGGCACACAGTAAGGCCCACAAAGGATACAGCATGTTTCGGTTTCATAGCGCTTGGAAATAAATGATAACTAAACACATGTAACATGTACGGTAAAACATACATACACAAAATCACACAGGATATATGAGGATTAAGGTTACTACCTGGCAGTTGACTACAGATAACAGAAATAATTTCCCGGCGCAGAAGCACAACAATAAAACCTAATAAAATGTAAATATAATTAATTTCTCCTCAATAAATATTTTATTGCTGATTTAAAATGAGCCCAATTAATGTGTCCATATTTGCTAAACTCATTTTCTTACTAAGGAATTTAATATGGGCCTAACACCCTTTTATTTTCGTCCTTATTCTGAAATTTCCAACAATAAAGGCCCAACTTCAAAATTTCATAACTAAATCTAGAAAAATCTTTTTGGGTTGGTTCCAAAGCCCAAATGACCCTTAATATGTCTATTTTCAACCACAAATACGAATTTGGGATGGACCAAATCTAAATTTTAACCATGGGCTCAAAATCATGTTTGGTCCGAAATGACCTTCAGGTTTCAAGGGCAATTTTCAAAAATTCATTTCTCCCAATCTAGAACTCAAAAAATCACAAATTATATATCAAAATAATCATTGAGATGTATAATTTCTCTCTATAAAATTTGATAATTTTTAAAGTCCATTAACTAGGTCAAAAATCAAGTTGAACCCAGCTGACTCCCCAAAATTTCCAGAAATCAGACAACCAACGTTTTTATACTTTCTTCTATGGTTCCAAAATTTTGATCCAAGTTCACCCCTATACAAAATCTCATTTTAAACACTTTAAGACCCCTTTGAAACACCAAAATCAATTCCTATCCACATGAAAAACCAGCTGCACGAAAACTAATAGCTAAATCCAAAATGTCAAATTTCCATTCTAACTTCATAACTCTATATACTAGGTTTTCTCTACCATTTAGGCCATGAACCTTAGTTTTAAACTTTGTGCTCATATTATACCTTTACCAAAACAGACCCATATTGTTGCATATATTCTCATGAATTAACCATTCCCAAGGCTAACACCATAGAGATTATAAGAAGGTTTAAGGTGACTTACTTGACCGAAGATCTTCAACAACCTTTGAACTCTTGAGTTTGGTTTCTCTTCTCTTAACCTTAAAACCTTACTCCAAAAATATACCAAGAGAATATTTTCTTTAGGTTCTAAACCTTATTAAAAAGTGTAGAAGAAAATAGGTTGAGTTTCCAAATCTTTACCTTGCTCTTAAGCTCCTTGATTTCCCCTTCTTTTTCTTGAACTCCCTTGAGTCTTGTGGAGAGCTTTTTCTATGTTTTTCTCCTCCCCTTTCTCCACGTGCAGCAGCCCCCAAAGAGAAGAGAAGTGAATATTTAAAATAATCTCAAGATTTACTTACTCTTCAAGTACTTGTGACTTACCCAAAAAACAAATCTTGGTAATAAATGTTCTTATCCTTCTTTGGACTTACTTCATAGGTGAACTACTATTTTCCCCCTTCTCTTCCTTCCTTCTTCACGTGGGGTAGGTGATGCGGGAGGGACACGGGTACAAAAAAGGCTTTTAAGACAGGACAAAAGAGGCATCGGAAGACCTGACTCGCGACCGGTCTTGTTCTAGTCGGTATTAAAAGTATATCTTTACGACGGGACTTAAACCAGTCTTAAATAAACTCTTTTAAGACCGGACATATAAAAACATCAGGTCTTAAAAGTAATACTCAATATAACTGAAATATTTTGTTTTTTTGTCCTAAAACTAAATATTTAAGACCATTCAGAAATTTAGCCGCTCTTAAAAGATCTAATTTTTAAGACTGGTCAAAAATAAATGCACTCTAAAGGTCTAATTCATGCCATCCGTGCTAAGGGCAAGCCTAAGGTTCCTAGGTTCTTCGCCAAATGTCGGAAATAATTGATGATTTTCTTCCATTGAGAAGAATCAGCAGGATGTCAAATATTTCCATCAGAAATCCTTTCATCTGCATGCCACCTCAAATTTTTTACATCATTTTCATTAGCAAACAACTGCTTGAACCTTGGTATGATTGGAAGATACCACAACACTTTTGCAAGCCCCTTATTTGACTTGTATCGTGGGGTTTCACATATCGGACAATTCAGCTTCTCTTCTAACTCGTTTCCTATACAACATGCAATCATTCGGGCATACATAGATCTTTTTGTACTCCATCCCCAGTAGACAAAGTATTTTCTTAGCATCATAGTATTAGTGAGGCAACACATTATCATCCGAAAGCATGTCCTTAAAAACCTCAAGCATTTCAGAAAAACTCTTGTCGCTCCACTCATAATGTGCCTTCAAGCTGACCAATTTCAATAGCGTTCAACAGTTGTTATTTTTTACACCCAGGGTATAGTGGGGTCTCTGCATTACTGCACATTTTACCATATGCATGTGATTGAAGAAAAGCCTCTTCTCCTATATCACGAATAATGTCCTCTATGCGATCATCCATATTCGTGTCATTATCATCAGGGGTCACTTCCCCATGTTGAGACCCACTTGGCATTTTTTCACCATGTCATACCCATATTGTATAGGTCTTACAAAAACCATGACAAATTAAATGTGTTTGTATAACCTCAGGACATAGTCGCCTCTCATTAAAACATCGTACATAAGGGCAATAAAAATTCCCACTATCATCATGGGCGTTTTGTTTAGCAAATTCTATAAATTCCCTAACCCCATTCTGATATTCAACACTCATCCGTAAAGCATTTATCCAACTGCGATCCACAGTAGAATTCCTATAGACGGAAAGATTTAACATACATAATCCAAAAAAACTCAAACTTGAATATAAAATAAGCCAATTACAAATGCATATATAAGCTAAATGTCAGTTCTGTCTTATGGTCATAAATGTATCACAGTGAATCAAGAAGCAAAATAAATGCATGACGAGGAAATTAAATGCATCGTAAGTAGGTCTTGTGGAGTCACCTGTAGCATATAAGTTCAAATGTGTTTGCTGAGTCTTTCTTCTCCTGCCACGAACGTTAATGTTACAGACAGTAAGAGTAATCTTAAAACACTTGTTCGTCAGATAGGTAGGTCCCACAATAACATTTCATCGATTTTATTCAACCCATGAAAAACCTAGAACGATAAGCAGGCAAATCATACAGTTAAATAGCCGAAACAACTCTTAAAGCTTGGTCTTTAGACGTTGAGCTAAGGAACCAGAAAGTGGTTGTCGAGAGAGCAACGCGAAGCAGCGGGAAGTTGATACAGGGAAATTTAATTTTTCTGCGCGAGTGGCGCGTGAGAGACATTTATTATTTGGGATATTATTAAAACTGGACATTTAAAAGTAATACGGTCCTAAAGATATATTTAAATTATATTGAACTTTTTAAGACCGAAGGTTTATAAAACTGCGGTCCTAAAATTAAATTAATTTAAAATATATTAAAAATTTTAAGAGCGAAGGTTAATAATACTGCGGTCCTAAAAGTCAAATACTTTTTAAATATTAAAACGAAAGATTGCAGCCGCAACTTAATGAAAATAAGAACAACAAACAGAAATAACAAAAATAATTAAGCTTTGTTCTTATTAATTTTTACATTACTATAACAATATGTAAGTACAAGACGAAAATAAGAACAACAAACAAAAAATTAACAAAAACAAGCTTCTAATGTGACTATAAATCCTAGTCCTTGGTATCAGCTAATGTCTTGGAGATGGAGGCTTTAATAGTAGTAATTTCACGCCGAATATCAACAATTTCCAGTAGTATGTGCATCAATTTAGCTTCATCATCATCACCATCATCATCCGTGGGAGCGCTGGGACCAGGAGGTTGGCGAATATTGTCACCAGGCTGGAGAGGGGGAGCGGGAACCTCTTTGTGGTCTGAAGGCTGGAGGGGGCCGTCAACCTCTTCATCATCCGAAATAAAAATGGGTCGAACAACCCAAGATTCCTCCGTCGAAATAGAACGACTGGACCTAAAGCAACGAGAGATCTAAGGAAGGCATGAGATTCAGGAGTACCCCTGCAAGGGGCTATCTTGTATCTAACCATTGTTTAAGCAGTTAGGACAGAGAGCTACGTAGTGTGGAGTTACAAGGTAATGAGGAGTTAAGAAGGACAGAGAGGAAATGTGAGGAGGATAATAAAGGCAAGACAACAGGAGTTAATATGCAAAATTGTATTAAGACTGTCTTATAACATATCCACGGTCCTAAAAGTCTATTATTTATTATTTCATTAAATTACCTTTAAGACTGATCATTTATCTTATACCTGGTCCTAAAAGTCTATTAATTTTTTTAAAATAATACTTTTAAGAACGGTCTCTTACAACATACGGTATTAAAAGTTCATTCTTTTCAAATGAGAGACACCAGAGTCGTATCCTTACACTCTGTTGAAATGAATAAAGCAAAGTCCCTTCGGCTTCCAAATAAACTTCCCAACTAGGTGTCTCCTCGTATTCTGATGAACTATGCGTCTCCTCAGAAACGTTTCCCGCGTTTCACATTATTCAGGATGGATTATCTATTTAAACCTGTTGTTACTTTACTTTCTTCATATTCTTCTCAATCACTTCTACAACCTCCACCATAATGGCCACTCTACCACCACCAGGTATGCCTAACCATCATCCTCCTCCTCCACTACCACCAGGTGTGCCAAACCATCATCTTCCACCTCCACATCCACCTCCGTACCCTCCTCCGCTGCCTCCAAACCCCTTCACCCGACAAATGATGTTGTACCTCTTGGCTCGCGTCGATCACATTGATCGACGCATGGGCCAAATGTTTCAGGTCTACCACGCCATCAACAACAAGCTAAATATGTTACTCAACGCCAATGACATCGAGTACAATCTCTCTGATGATAACATCTCCGACCTCTCCTCCGATCCCTCCCTCCCATCTGACGACGACGGGGGGGATTAAAAATTTTTATGTTTTTGTTTTATATTTTTTTATGTTGTTTTTTTGTTTGTTTATACTGTTCCTGCCCCACAACGGGTAGGAAAAAATATGATAAATAATTTTTTTTCCATATTCGATTGTCTATCCTTTTGTTATCTTGATCTTGTTTTAGATAAAAAGGAAACAAACAAAACCATAACTGAAATGTTTTAGAAAAAATTCACAGAATACAGTTAACAGCATACAAGACAAAACGGAAAAAACACAAGACAAAAAGGAAACAAACAAAACCATAACTGAAATGTTTCAAACAAAATTCAAAGAATACTGTTAACAACATACAAAACAAAATGGAAAAAAAAGACAACTTTACCTTTTAAGAATAAAAACAAACACAGTGACAACTCTTCTCAAGGTTGGACCATCGTTGTCGTCGGTTTTACCACACCCAGAGTTGAAAATTTCCATTATCTTACATCTTTTCAGACAATGCTCTTCAACTTCTGGAGAGGTAAAACTGACAACAACGAGGGTCCTGAGCTTGAGCAGAACGCCAGAAAGTCGAGTGTTACATTCTTGAACCCTAATTATTTGTCTTAAAATGAGTCATCATTTCTATTTAAAGGAAGACTATTAAGACCAGACATTTAACAAATAGACAGTCCTAAATATCTAGCCATATTTAATTTAGAATAATCGAAGACTTTTAGGACTAGACTTTATATAAATAAGCGATCCTAAAAGTATAGCAATATTTTATAAGAATTTTAAGACCGGAGATGTAACGAACATATGGTTCTAAAATCTAGGATTATTTTTTTTAAAAAAAAAAAACAAAGACCTTTAGGACCATCTCTTTAATAAATATGCATTCCTAAAAGTGTCGCCAAATTTTATAAGACTTTTAAGACCGAAGATGTATCAAACATAAGGTCCTAAAATCAAGGCTTATTTTTTTTATTAAGAAAAACAAAGACTTTTAGGAGTGTTCTTTAATAAATGTGGTCCTTAAAGTCGCGAATACTTTTCAAAATCTCTTACTGCTATTTACAACTCTCCAAAACTCAAATCTCAAGCAATATTCACCATCCAATACGTTCAGAAAACCAAAATTACACAAGCCAAGAAAATTGTTTGAAAAAATAAACAAATTTATTATATATTGAATTATACAAATTGTACAATTGTTCATTTACTGAATGATTTACAAATTAATGTAGTACTGTAATTACAATTATTGTTGTACAAGCATATATATACAAATGAAGTTGGTACTGTAATTGTTGTATTTACTTTAAGAGGTTAGTAAGATGTTGACAAAAGAACACTACGTATGTGGTCCATTTCATCATCAGAAAAGGAAGTAGCAGAGGCAAACCTCTGTAACATCAAAGAAAGAAACTGAATTAATTTGCGTGCATATATATTTCATATGTAACATTAAGCCAGAAACTGAATTCAGCCATAATATGTAACATCAAATAGATTTACCTTTGTAGTGAGTTTAGTCCTTGGTTGCGTGATAATGTCATACATGTGTTTCATTATGTACAAGCCACATAAGTTGGATCCGATCGGTTGCCGACAGGTCTGAAAAGAACAAGAAATATATATAAGATCGAGCATGTATAGCTTAATTACTGACCAACTTCCATATATACCTTTGGTGTGAGCCATCTAAGATTATTGAGATCATTCCCTCGCTTTTTTTTACCTAGACTTGGAAGGTCTTCATGGCACTATCATCAAAATCACAAATTTATCAATAATGTTTGCTAAAAATTCACATAAGAGATTTCAAACAAGAGAATCAAAATGACATACTTACTCGATGATCTGCTGCAACAAAACCCCTGGTTGGCTGCCTGTGGAGTATAAGAATATCACCGTATGCGCCTCCACGCACATGATGATCAACTGCCAATAGTTGCTAAAAATTGACAGTAGTAAAGTACTCAGTGATATATTATGCAGATTAAGTGAATTGAAACAAGAGATCGATTGTGATATGTACCTGTGGTGATATGGAAACAAGTAAACATTCCTTCTCACTTCACACAACCTCTTTGATATGTACTGCTGTCTTTCTTCCTTGGGGGTTGTGCTTACATATACTGAGCACAAGAATCCAAAATCATTGATTCTGCCCTGTTAATTCAAAATTTGATGCATGAACCTACAATAATGACATTGATCAAGGAATTAGTATATATGTATGTGTGTTTAAATGATTCATTTAAATTATGTACTCATAAAAGAAGATACTTCAAAAACATTTGAATAACTGCTGATGTAACCTCCTGTCCAGGAAGTAGCAGGGAATTTATATCAACGACGTCAAAGAAAACCAGTTGAGTAACCCCTACTACTTCATTGATATCCCACGAATGTAATGTAAAATCTCCGTTAGATACCATTTGGGATATTTTTTTCCTTGGCACTCAACTCAGCAGTAAGGGATACAGCTTTATGAGGCGAAGATGGAGATTAAGGAGGGGATGGAACTAGATGAAGGGATGAAGCATCAGGAAGAGTAGAGACGTTTACAAGATTCATTGTCCAAGAGATGAAGGTTCCCTTGACATCACTCACATGCTTCAGCTGATCAATTGGGAGAGGGAGAGGTGCCTCAATGATCACCTCTTCAACCGACACTCTAACTTCATCATCAGCCATTTGTTTGTGTTGTACAGTTGATCCCAAGTTGTGTGTAATACCCAGATAATTATTATCTGGAATATTATGTCCATTTATGATAGATATGGTCTCAAAATGTTGTATAATTGGTCTATTTTCAAAGGGAAATACTAAGAAAATTAAATGGAATTTATTGCCAAAAATGTGAAAAATGCATTTTAGGGCCATAAAACATCCTAAAAATGTGATGATAAATCCTAAAGGGCTGTGAAATAATTATTAAAAATTAGAAGGAATATTGTCCCTAATTTAGACAATTTATTAAATTATATCTTTTGAAAATAGAAAAATAGAAAATTAAAAAGTATTATGGGGACCATATTGGACCCTATGATTTTTAATATTATGCATGGAGCATAAATTATTAATGTCAATAAAATAGTTGTGAGATAATAATTATTACTAATTAAGAAAATTGTCAACAATTAGTAAGTGATTAATTAGATAATTAATGGCTAATTGTTTAGACATAAGATAAAGAGAAAAAGGAGGAAATTACTTAAAATAAATACACATATATAAATAAAAACGAAAATTAGAAGAAAAATAAAGAAAAATGAAATGAAAATTAAGAAATTAATATCTAAATATTTGCATTAAAATAACATTATAAGTTAAGACAAGTGGTAATTAAGTAATATTATAATAGTAAAAATGTGAACAGGATAAATGACCACGGATAGAAATAAAATCCTACCTAGAAAACCTGAACTAGGTTTCTTGAGTCAGAGTATATTAGGAACAAGTGAATTTCTATCTCGGAGTGGACTATCTCCGAAGTCATTTCTGTAACCAACGGAGTGATTTGGAGATCCGGCCAGGAAGATATTTTGTGGGATTAAAGCAGATAGTAGAAATGAGAACAGATGGAAAATAATTCATAGATTGAAATCCGGGGATAAGTTGAGAAAAACCAGAGTATATTATTGATCAGTGGATTTTTATCCAGAGGTTGGCGCCGACAGACGATATTTTCGTAACCGGTAGCGATTACCGAGGATTTTCGGCAGGTAACAGAATGTCCTTAATGAGAGTATAAGGTTAGGAAAACCCGATATTCTCGAAGAGGAAGAAAAGACCTTCAGAGTGTTATTTCCGGAATTTTAAGATTTTACAAAATTTCGTGATCGAAACACCGAACATGGACTTTATCGGTAGAAAACTTCTTGAGAAAGTTAGTGACATCACCTTGGTGACTAAGGATGACATCATTCTTGAGAGGTGTATGGCCAAGATCTTGCCACCTCCAAGAAGTGCGATCCGACGGTCAGAATTCAACCAGACAAAGTTCAATGAAATTATGAAAATGCCATTGGTTTTTTCTATAAATAGCCACCATTTCATTTGGAATTCTCACACCAAATTCTCTTGAGAATTTCAAAACTTAGGAGAGGAAGGAAGAAGGAGGAGTCCGGAGAAATTTATAGCGAAGCTCTGAGTAAGTTCTTCAGTCCTTAGTCTTTAGTTCGGTAGTTCTTAGAGTTTTAGGATAGATGTTGTTTTGATCCTTAATCTTCCAGTATATTTTAGATATCATGTTTTAGGATAGATATGATATTTATTTTGGGAAATATGTTGGAGTAAGAGATATGCTAAAATTCTGGAAGATTAGACTTAAAGTAACGAAGTTCTGGCGAAATTTCGCCGATTAGAGAAGTTAGGGGTAAAATGGTCATTTGTGACTAAAATAACTGTTATGATGTTAGTAATTGATTATATGCGATATTATCCTTATAGGATATCCCTAAATACGTTCTAACCAACTGTAGCACCGTATCCTGCCAGAAATACCATATAGAGTCAACGAATGTACGTTCGCGTACTGTAACACTAACTCTGATATTTACAATATGTGTATATATGGTATGTGTGCACGTTGTGGTGTGTTGTTTGAATACTTGTTTGGTAAGAAATAATTGTACACCTGCATACACTGGGAGTGATATATCTGTTTTCACTGGGAGTGGTACTTTTCGCTGAAAGCAGTACATTTGCATTCACTGGGAGTGACATGTTTGGAAGTGTTTCATTTGCTATGATTTTGTACCTATATGTAAATATGAGGTTAAACGTTACCTGGGGTCCGTATGCATGGGACCTCATCTCTTAACATAGCGTCAGGGTCAGGAGAATCAAGAACGGATGACAAGGGGAAGCGCAAACAGGACGCATAGAAGACCCGGCTGAAGACTTCCTTTTGATGTTCCGGTAGAAGCCTTCCTTTTATTGTTGAACATTACTTTTGAAATACTTGGTATGATGTACCGCTATTGTATCCAGCCAGACTTACGGCATTTTGAAATACAAGTATCAGTTACTCTTCCGCTCAAATGATCTACTCTGATGATTTTAAATGATTTTTGATGAAAAAATAATATTCCGCTTTTGAAAATTTGGGATGTTTCATTGTATACAGTCCCTTTAGCAACTAATTGTCTATGAGGCGATGCCACGTACAGGTTACAAGGTTGTTCTGACTGTCCAACAATGCATCTCCCTTTAGTGCTATGTTGCACAAGTGTAAGGGTATGTGTGAAGGGAACACTTGTCTCTGGACGAGAGCTAATAAACTTCTTCATCTCTATCATTTCCTCCTTCATTTGCCTCATCTGGGCTTCAAACATTTCTTTCAATGCACGTTCTTTGGCCGCTGCCTCCTCATTTAATTGTCTAACCGTTTGGTCCATCTCCTCCCGAGTAACCATACTTTGTTTAATGCGTTTGGATTTACCAAAGTATTCCTTTAGGCCTACCCGTCCTCCAATCCCCCTTACACGCCCCGGGTGATCTGATTTTCTGGTCGCAGCTGTTAGAGCATCATTCCTCCCACCCGACACAAAAGATCCCTCTGCTTCTTTCATTTTAAGATCTTCCTGTAAGATACAGATAAGAAGAAGCTTAGTAATGAAACATGTTTAGTAACTAAAAAATAACAATAACGATACTTACAATTCTTTCAGCAATTATACGAGTTTGTTCACTCGTGTAGTCACCGCCTAGCTTTTATCGAATATACAGCCATAAATCCTCGTGATGTATTGGGGATACCAGCTGATCAACTATCGCAGAAGGATTGGATTCAACTTCTTCTTCCAATCTCTTCCGCTTGGCCTCCATCATTTCTTTTTCGGCCTTTTCATATCTTCCGCGAGAAGCCCTATGCGGGCAATCATTCTTTCTTCCTATCTCCTGTGCTTGTTCCCTTCTTCTATGTGAATCATAATCGAAAACAACTAGAAGTCGTGATATCTTGCTCATTGAGCAGAATGAGCCAACTACCTATCGAGAAGTGATAAGCCATAAACTTACCATGTTTTAAGGCATAAATGGAGCATGAAATTGATCTAATATAATTAAAAAGCTTAAGAATAATAAGTAAAAAACATGGATTTGATATCAGACATACCCTCACAAGTATTCTCGTGTGTTTTGCAGATTTTTATCCACGGGAGAAGCAGATTGAAAGAGCTCAGAAGAAAGAAAAAGAGAAGCCGACAAGGAAAGCCAAAGTTGGCGCCCAGGGCGCCAACTCTCTGCATGGGTTATGGAAGTTGGCGCCCAGGGCACCAAACCAGTACAAAATTGGCGCCCAGGGCGCCAACTTTCTGTCCAATTAGAAGATTTTGGCTCCTAGGGCACCAGAAGTGCGAAAAAGCTTATTTTTAATTTTTAGAAAGTTTTCAAGGCCCAAAAAAGGAAAGAAAATTAAGGATTTTTTAGATTTGAAAACCTAATTGGATCAGAGACATAAAAAGAGAAACCCCTAGCAAAGAAAAGAACTTTTTGGCACAAGAAACAATTGGACGGCATTGGAGAAAGAAGATCAAAGCAATTGTGGAGATCAACCTTCCCTAATCTCTAAAGAACCATTCATCTATCTTCATCTTTTCTTCTTTATTTTTTTAATCTAGCCATGCTTGGCTAATTTTCTTTTTATAGTTAGGGCTATGATAAACCCTATGCAAGTTTAAGTATTTGGTTGAATTCTTGATTGAATCTTGATTTTCTTGATTGAATGAATTTCCTTTGCGTAAAGCTTTCTTAAAGACTGATCACCTTTTACATTGTTCATAGGTTGATGTATGACAATAGAGATATTGGTGCATTTAACCTGAACCGTTAATTCATCGTAGAGTTGTATGACCCATACATAGGCTTATGAGTTTATGCGATCTTATAATTGTTAGTTCTCTATGTGTTTTGATAATAACTGACAATTGTAAACTTAAGTTTGTCTTTGAAAGTTGTAAAACTTTCTGTTTAAGGCAAACTCGAGTTTTGGTATAGAAACTTAAGTTTGGACTTGACAGACAGAAGCTCAGATTTTACAATGTTGGCCAAACTCCAGTTTGCATAGGCAAACTTGAGTTTGTAGAGTTACAGAGAGCTATCAAAGTTTACAAGAGTTGTAAACTCGAGTCTGTGTTTATAAACTCGAGTCTAGATCAAAGGCAGTGACACTCGAATTTCAACTTGTTTCCAAACTCTACCTTTGATTCTGAGAAACTCCAGTTTACAAGAAAGTTTATGTGCTAAAAGTTTAAAGACTTGTAAACTCGAGTCTATGATTTGGAAACTCGAGTTTGAGATCAAACAGAAACTTCAACGTTTTATCAAGTTTTCCAAACTCCAGTTTCAGTTTTACAAACTCCAGTTTGCAAAATGCAATAGCCTTCATGTTTTCAGTTTTCACTGGAAACTCGAGTCTAGATTATGTAGACTCGAGTTTGCATAAACAGAGATACTCGAGTTGATACTTGTTTTCTAAACTCCAGTTTAAATTTCAGTGACTCCAGTTTGTACTTAAATGAAAAGTTTTCAAAGTTTCAATGTACACTGAAACTCGAGTCAGATTTCTGGAGACTCGAGTTTAGGACTATTTGAAAATACTTGAGCTATTACATGATTTCTAAACTCCAGTCTGCATTTCTAAACTCCAGTTTTGAAGTTGTGAACTTAAACTTAAGTTTTTCATAAAAGCTTCAAACTCGAGTCAGTCACTAAATGACTCGAGTTTAGCCAAGTGTTCAAAATCTCATTCAAGACCAACTCGCGACTTTCCTCTCTGTAAGAACCAAACTCGAGTCAGTTACTTGTCAACTCGAGTTTAGGAAACTTTCAAACACATCTTGCTCTCTGGATAAACCTCAAACTCGAGTCTAGAACACCAAACTCGAGTTTGCATCGGTAACTTTTGAAAACCAGATCAAATCAATATGCGAAATCATTATGGGTTAATATGAAATTAACATATCTTGTTGCATTATTATTTCTAACATTATTGATCAAGTTTTTGATAAGTTTCAGATAGGTTCACAACAAGATCAGAGAGAATCAAAGATCCAGAATAAATCATTTAATGAAGAACCAAGAACAAGGCTGATTCTTCTCCCTTATCCCAGATCTTTAGGTCATACCATTGGAACGCATTAAGATCACCTCAAACGGTCAAATTAAGATCGTGGAATGACAAAGAATCTGGAAGACGTTCTGCAACAACATATCCCAGGATTTCAGCAAAGAATTGAAAGAACAGAGCAAAATTTGCAACTGTCATTTTCCAGATCTGCAACTGAACGTTGGAGAAGATATTGCAACGGCTAGTTCATCTATGAAAGTGGAAGAAATCACCAAGAGGGGGTGAATTGGGGATTTTAAAATTTCTTTCCAACTCTTAAAAAATAAAGCTTAAGAAATGAATAATGAAAGAGTAGAGAAAGAAAGGCTCAGACACACAGGACTTATATTGGTTCGGTCTCAACCTTGACCTACGTCTAGTCCCCAGATACCTTCTGGGTGTTTCCACTAGTTCAACAGGTTTTTAACTACAACAATGAAGACAAGACACAATCCTAATCACCTAGGACTTGCTCCCCCTTACACTTTGTAATTAAACAGCCCAACTCACAGGTTCCACAACCTTGAGTTTACACAACTAAATACTTAAAAGAATTTCAATCTCTCAAAAGAGTGAATATTGATAATCACTGAAGAACAGATAAAAAAATCACAATACAGACTCAAAAATGCAAATGTGTTCAAGTGTAGCTTCGTTGTGTATCTTGCTCTGAGTCTTTATAGCCTTTTATAGCCTAACTAGATGAACTAGCCGTTGCAATATCTTCTCCAATGTTCAGTTGCAGATCTAGAAAATGACAGTTGCAAATTTTGCTCTGTTCTTTCAATTCTTTGCTGAAATCCTAGAATATGTTGTTACAAAACGTCTTCCAGATTCTTTGTCATTCCACAATCTTAATTTGACCGTTTGAGGTGATCTTAATGTGTTCCAACAGTCTGAGCTAAACATCTGGGATGAGGGAGAAGAATCAGCCCTGTTCTTGGTTCTTCATTAAATGCACTTATTTTGGATCTTTGATTCTCTCTGATCTTGTGATGAACCTATCTGAAACTTATCAAAAAATTGATCAATAACGTTAGGAATAATAATGCAACAAGATATGATAATTTCATATTAACCCATAATGATTTCGCAGATTGATTTGATCTGGTTTTCAAAAGTTACCGATGCAAACTCGAGTTTGTTGTTCTAGACTCGAGTTTGAGGTTCATCCAGAGAGCAAGATATGTTTGAAAGTTTCCTAAACTCGAGTTGACAAGTAACTGACTCGAGTTTGGTTCTTACAGAGAGGAAAGTCGCGAGTTGGTTCTGAATGAGATTTTGAACATATGGCTAAACTCAAATCATTTAGTGACTGACTCGAGTTTGAAGCTTTTATGAAAATCTTAAGTTTAAGTTCACAGCTTCAAAATTGGAGTTTAGAAATGCAGACTAGAGTTTACAAGACCTGAAATATTGCATAGCTCTCTGTATGATCCAGACTCGAGTTTTGATATTCAAAACTCGAGTTTCAGTGAAAACTGAGACCTTTGAAAAAATCCTTTTATGTGTAAACTGGAGTTTCCATTTTTCAAACTGGAGTTGTCAAATCAGTCATTTACTCGAGTCTTTTCTGTTTGAGCTAAACTCGAGTCACCGAAACCATGACTCGAGTTTCAGTGTGAACTGAAACATTTGAAATATCTTTGAAGGCTCAAATTGGAGTTTCTATTTTCAAGACTGGAGTTTAGAAATCATGTAATAACTTGAGTGTTTTCAGATAGTCCTAAACTCGAGTCTCCAGAAATCTGACTCGAGTTTCAGTGTATATTGAAACTTTGAAAAACTTTACATTTAAGTACAAACTGGAGTTACTGAAATTTAAACTGGAGTTTAGAAAACAAGTATCAACTTGAGTATCTCTGTATATGCCAAACTCGAGTCTACATAATCCAGACTCGAGTTTACAGTGAAAACTGAAAACATGAAGGCTATTGCATTTTGCAAACTGGAGTTTGTAAAACTGAAACTGGAGTTTGGAAAACTTAATAAAACGTTGAAGCTTCTGTTTGATCTCAAACTCGAGTTTCCAAATCATAGACTCGAGTTTACAAGTCTTTAAACTTTTAGCACATAAACTTCCTTGTAAACTGGAGTTTCTCAGAATCAAAGGTAGAGTTTGGAAATAAGTTGAAATTCGTGTCACTGCCTTTGATCTAGACTCGAGTTTATAAACACAGACTCGAGTTTACAACTCTTGTAAACTTTGATAGCTCTCTGTAACTCTGCAAACTCGAGTTTGCCTATACAAACTGGAGTTTGGCCAACATTGTAAAATCTGAGCTTCTGTCTGTCAAGTCCAAACTCGAGTTTAGCAACCCAAACTCGAGTTTGCCTTAAACAGAAAGTTTTACAACTTTCCAAGGACAAACTTCAAATTGAGTTTACAATTGTCGGTTATCATCAAAACATACAGAGAACTAACAATCTAGTTAGGCTATAAAAGGCTATGAAGACTCAGAGCAAGATACACAAAGAAGCTACACTTGAACACATTTGCATTTTTGAGTTTGTATTGTGATTCTTTTGTCTGTTCTTCAGTGATTATCAATATTCACTCTTTTGAGAGATTGAAATTCTTTTAAAGTATTTGGTTGTGTAAACTCAAGGTTGTGGAACCTGTGAGTTGGGTTGTTTAATTATAAGGTGTAAGGGGGAGCAAGTCCTAGGTGATTAGGATTGTGTCTTGTCTTCATTGTTGTAGTTAAAAACCTGTTGAACTAGTAGAAATACCCAGAAGGTATATGGGGACTGGACGTAGGTCAAGGTTAAGACCGAACCAATATAAATCCTGTGTGTCTGAGCTTTTCTTTCTCTACTCTTTCATTATTCATTTCTTAAGCTTTATTTTTTAAGAGTTGAAAAGAAATTTTAAAATTCCCAATTCACGCCCCTCTTGGTGATTTCTTCCACTTTCAATAATTCTAGTTTAAAATATGATCTTTCCAAACAATACTAAGACATTAGGTTGTTTTTAAGCATAAGGGACTAAGGTGGCATCAAGACATTGGGACTTAGTCTAATTTTAGAGAATTGATCGTCAATCATAGGAATAATAATCAATTAAGGATTCAATTCAAATTCTTTTAGGAGTATAGGGGGATTCTAAGCCCTAGCTGCGTTTTTCTTGATTGTTTATCTTCTTTAAAAATCATTCTTGAGATTCTTAATCTTGGGTTCTTGATCTTTCTTAAATTCTTTAAATTCTTGATTGGTTATAATTCATCTCTTATTACATTCATCCTACTAAAGTGAAAATAGCGAATTAGTGATTGGAGTACTATTCCTTGTGAGACGATCTTTTCTCACTACTTTATTACTTGTAACGACCGGTGCACTTGCCAAAGTCGCTATTAAGTTTTTGGCACCGTTGCCGGGGAAGAGTTTTATTTCAACACTAAGAGTAGTTATTGAAACTCTAGATTGATCCTGATTAGCATATTGAGAGGTTTCTGCAGATTTGTGACACCATCAAGATGAATGGAGTTTCTGCAGATGTTATCTGTGTGAGGTTGTTTCCCTTTTGTTTGAACGGGAAAGCAAGCGCTTGGCTTAGTTCTTGTCCTACTGGAAGTCTCTCTACTTAGGACATCATCACCATAAAGTTCCTTGAAAAAATTTTCCCGTCTTCTAAGTATACAAAGCTGCTGTCAGACATCCGTTGCTTTAGTCAAGGCCATGGGGAATCATATTGTAAAGTTTGGGAAAGATTCAAGGAGTTTCTTAAGAAGTACCTACAACATGATCTGCAAGACTATGATCAAGTGAGAATATTCTTCAATGGGATGCTTCCATCTTCTAGGATGATGATTATGGTTCGTTGAAAAATAAAACTCCAGAGGAAGCACTAGAGTTGTTTGAGGATATGGGTTCCCTGAAGAATGAAACTGCTACTCCACAGCCTAAGAAGGGAGTTCTTCAATTAGATACTTACAATACACTCTTGGCCCACAATGAGAACCTCACCCAACAAAACAGGTTGATCCAACAGCAATTAGCTAGCCTTACAAAACAGCTTGCCTCTACTCAGGTCTCATCTATCACATCTCAGCCTCTGTTGCCTTATGATTTTTGCTAAGGGGACCATGCTAATAGAGATTGTGCAGCTGTCACTACTGGAGAAACAGCTGAGGTTAACTACATGGGTAATCCTCCTAGGAATCAGTTTAATCAATATGGCAACACGTACAATCCTGGTTGGAAATCTCACCCAAACTTTTCTTATAAACCTCAAGCAGCACCTCAGCAGTTCCATCAAAACCCCACTACTGATCTAGAAAAGGCTTTGACATAGTTGACTCATACCACCACTGAATATATACAGGGTTCAGAAGCTTTCCGGAATGAAACAAAGTCTTCTCTCAAAAATCAGGAACCTTCAATCTGAAACTTGGAGAATCATATTGGCCAGTTATCAAAGCAAATAGCAGAGAGGAGTCAAGGGTCTTTCCCTAGTGATACTGTGGTCAATCCAAAAGAGCATTGTAAGGCCATGACTACAAGGAGTGGTATAGTGGTTCAGCCAGTGAGAAATTTGTTCCGATGAAGGAAAAGCCTGAAAATGAGGAGGAAAAGGCTGAGATTGGTGATGTGCAGCAGATTCCAAAAGAGACTACTACAAAGAAGTCTCCCATCCCTCCTTATACAAGACCTCCTTATCCCCAAAGGTTGAAGCAGCAGATTCAAAAGCAACAGTATGCCAGGTTCTTGGACATTTTCAAGAAACTGGAAATCAACATTCCTTTTGCAGAAGCTCTCGAAAACATGCCTAATTATGCAAAGTTCATGAAAGATTTGCTGTCTAATAAGCATAGGTTGCAAGAGGCCGAAACAATGGCATTGACTGAGCACCGTAATGCCATTATTCAAACAAAGTTGCCACCAAAGCTTAAAGATCCGGGCAGCTTTAACATTCCTTGTGCAATAAGGAACGTCAATGTGGGCAGGGCACTTTGTGATCTAGGAGCTAGTATAAATTTGATGCCCTTATCTGTTTTGAAAGCTCTTGGCATAAAAGAGATGAAGCCCACTATGATGTCGTTACAGTTGGCAGATAGGTTCATCAAGAAGCCAGAAGGTGTCATTGAAGATGTGCTTGTGAAAGTAGACAAATTCATCTTCCCGGTGGATTTTGTCGTTCTTAACATGGAGGAAGATATAGAACTTCCCTTGCTTTTGGGAAAACCCTTCTTAGCTACTGCTAGAGCGATAATTGATGTAGCTGCAGGAAAAATGGAGTTCCAGATGAATGATGAGAAAGTCACTTATAATGTGTTTCAATCCATGAAATACCCAGCTGATAATAGTAACTGTTTCATAATTGATGTAGTTGATGAAGCTATTCATGTGGATTTGTTTCAAGACGGTTCCGATAAGTCCTTGGAGGATGATGTTGCCCAGTTGTTGCAAGTAGAAGAAGAGGTTTCTGCATTTGAAAATTCTGGTTTATAGGTTGAGGAGCTGAAGAGGAAGGATAACGATGCGCCACCTATTGCTCCCAAGGTGGAACTAAAGGAGCTCCCTTCTATTCTGAAGTATTCTTTTCTAGGGAAGGATGACACTTATCCCATCATTATTAGTGTTGATTTGTCCCTTACTGACGAAGAGAAGTTGCTGAAAGTTTTGTCTACCCACAAGACTGCAATTGGGTGGTTTATATCTGATTTAAAGGGGATTAGTCCTTCATTCTGCACTCATAAAATTCTTATGGAGGACAATGTGAAACCTGTAAGGCAACCCCAAAGGAGACTCAACCCGACTATGAAGGAAGTGGTAAGAAAGGAGGTAGTGAAACTGTTAGATGCAGGTATGATTTATCCTACCTCAGATTCAAAATGGGTTAGTCCGGTGCAAGTAGTACCAAAGAAGGGTGGAATCACTGTGGTGCAAAATGATAATAATGAATTGATACCCACCAGAACTGTCATGGGCTGGAGGATGTGTGTGGATTATAGAAGGTTAAATGATGCCACTTACAAGGACTACTTTCCTTTGCCATTCATGGACCAAATGCTTGAGAGGCTTGCTGGCCATTCTTATTATTGTTTCCTAGATGGTTATTCTGGTTACAATCAAATAGCAGTGGCTCCAAAAGATCAAGAGAAGACAGTTTTCACTTGTCCCTTCGGCATTTTTGCTTATAGACGGATGCCCTTCGGTCTTTGCAATGCCCCTGCTACTTTTCAGAGGTGCATGCTGTCTATCTTCTCTGACATGACTGAGAGGTTTATTGAGGTATTCATGGATGATTTCTCTATTTTTGGCACTTCTTATGATACTTGCTTGGCTAATTTATCTTGTGTGCTCCAAAGATGTCAAAAGAGTAACTTGGTGCTTAATTGGGAAAAATGCCATTTTATGGTGAAAGATGGGATCGTCTTGGGTCATAGAATATTTGAAAAGGGGATAGAAGTAGATAGAGCCAAGATTGTAATCATCAAGGACTTGCTTCCTCCCACCAATGTGCGTAGTGTTCGCAGTTTTGTTGGCCATGCAGGTTTTTACTGAAGGTTTATCAAGGATTTTTCCAAGATAGCCAAACCACTTAGTCAATTGTTGGTCAAAGATGAAGATTTCAACTTCAACAACAATTGTCTTGAGGCATTCAACTTGTTGAAAGAGAGGTTAACAACAGCACCTATTCTGACAGCGCCTGATTGGGAGTTACCATTTGAGCTGATGTGTGATGCTAGTGACTATGCTATAGGAGCTGTTTTAGGGCAAAGGAAGAATAAGCTGTTGCATGTCATTTATTATGCAAGTAAAGTTCTGAATGAGGCACAGTTAAACTATGCAACAATTGAGAAGGAGATGCTTGCAGTTATTTATGCCTTAGATAAGTTTAGACAGTATTTGATTGGTTCAAAGGTGATTATTTATAAGATCATGCTACTCTAAAATATCTCTTGACTAAGCAAGACGCTAAGCCAAGGCTTCTCCGTTAGATGCTGCTACTCCAAGAGTTTGACATTGAAATCAGAGACAAGAAAGGGGTGGAGAACGTGGTAGCTGATTACTTGTCTAGATACAAGTTAAGGAGTTGCAAGATGATGCAGAGATGGAGATTCGTGATGAATTCCCAGACGAGTATGTCTTGGCAATCAGCAATGTACCTTGGTTTGCTGATATTGCTAATTAGAAGGCAATTAGGATGATACCAGAGGGGCTATCATGGTAGCAGAGGAAAAAGTTTATTCATGATGTTCGGCGATATATCTGGGATGAGGCGTTCTTGTTTTTCAAGTGTTCAGATGGAGTACTCCGATGCTGTATCCTATAGGAGGAAACTCATAAGGTCCTCTGGCATTGTCACGGTTCAGACTATGGTGGCCACTTTGCTAGAGAACGCACTGCTGCTAAGGTACTACAAAGTGGTTTCTATTGGCCTACACTATACAAGGATGCTAGGGAGTTTGTGAAGTGTTGTGATTGTTGCCAAAAAACTGGGAATATCTCAAGGAGACATGAGATGCCATTTAACAATATTCTTGTTATTGAGATATTTGATGTTTGGGGGATTGATTTTATGGGGCCATTCCCGAATTCTTTTAACAACAAGTACATCCTTGTAGCTGTAGACTATGTCTCAAAGTGAGTAGAGGCAACTGCTCTTCCCACTAATGAAGCCAAGGTGGTAGTATCTGAAAGTGGAAGAAATCACCAAGAGGAGCGTGAATTGGGGATTTTAAAAATTCTTTTCAACTCTTAAAATAAAACTTAAGAAATGAATAATAAAAGAGTAGAGAAAGAAAAGCTTAGACACACAGAATTTATACTGGTTCGGTCTCAACCTTGACCTACGTCCAGTCCCCAGATACCTTATGAGTGTTTCCACTAGTTCAACAGGTTTTTTAACTACAACAATGAAGACAAGACACAATCCTAATCACCAAGGACTTGCTCCCCCTTACACTTTGTAATTAAACAACCTAACTCACAAGTTCCACAACCTTGAGTTCTCACAAACAAATGCTTTCAAAGAATTACAACCTCTCAAAAGAGTAGATTTTGATAAATACTGAAGATCAAATCATAAAACACAATACATACTCAAAAATGAAAATGTATTCAAGTGTGGCTTCGTTCTATATGGTTTTCTTTAAGTCTTCACAGCCTTTTATAGCCTAGCTAGATGAACTAGCCGTTGCTTTTTCTTCTCCAACGTTCAGTAGCAAATCTGGAAAATGACAGTTGCAAATTTTGCTCTGTTCTTTCAATTCTTTGCTGAAATCCTGGAATATGTTGTTGCAGAACGTCTTCTAGATTCTTTGTCATTCCATAATCTTAATTTGACCGTTTGAGGTGATCTTAATGTGTTCCAACGGTCTGAACTAAACATCTGGGATAAGGGAGAAGAATCAGCCCTGTTTTTGGTTCTTCATTAAATGCACTTATTTTGGATCTTTGATTCTCTCTGATCTTGTGATGAACCTGTCTGAAACTTATCAAAAACTTGATCAATAATGTTAGGAATAATAATGCAACAAGATATGATAATTTCAGATTAACCCATAATGATTTCGCAGATTGATTTGTTCTGGTTTTCAAAAGATACCGATGCAAACTTGAGTTTATAATCATAGACTCGAGTTTGAGACTCATTCAGAAAGCATAACTATTGATCATTGATCCAAACTGGCAGTTTACAAAAGTTAACTCGAGTTTGGTTCTTACAGAGAAGAAAGTCGCGATTTGGTCTTGAATGGGATTTTGAACACATGGCTAAACTCGAGTCATTTAGTGATTGACTCGAGTTTGAAGCTTTTATGAAAAACTTAAGTTTAAGTTCACAGCTTCAAAACTGGAGTTTAGAAATGCAGACTGGAGTTTACAAGACCTGAAATATTGCATAGCTTTCTGTATGATCCAAACTCGAGTTTTGATATTCAAAACTCGAGTTTCAGTGAAAACTGAAACCTTTGAAAAATATTTTTATGTGTAAACTGGAGTTTCCATTTTTCAAACTGGAGTTTTCAAATCAGTCATTTACTCGTGTGTTTTCTATTTGAGCTAAACTCAAGTCACAGAAACCATGACTCAAGTTTCTGTGTGAACTGAAACATTTGAAATATCTTTGAAGACTCAAACTTGAGTTTCTATTTTCAAGACTGGAGTTTAGAAATCATGTAATAACTCGAGTGTTTTCAGATAGTCCTAAACTCGAGTCTCTAGAATCCAGACTCGAGTTTCAGCGGAAACTGAAACTTTGAGAACTTTCTGTTAAGCTTAAACTGGAGTCTCTGAAATTAAAACTGGAGTTTACAAAATGAGCAATAGCTCGAGTGTCTCTGTTATAACCCAGACTCGAGTCTTCTAAGTCCAGACTCGAGTTTCAGTTGAGAACTTTAAACTTGAAAAAAAAAACTGTGTTTGGTAAACTGGAGTTTGTGAATATGAAACTGGAGTTTTGAAATCTCAACAAACAATGGAACTTCTGTTTGATCCTAAACTCGAGTTTCCAAAGCATAGACTCGAGTTTACAACTCTTAAGAACTTTGATTGCTCTTTGTGTAATGCAAACTTGAGTTTGTCTTCACACAAACTGCAGTTTGGCTAGCTTTGTAAAAACTGATCTTCTGTCTGTCAAGTCCAAACTTGAGTTTCGTTTCCTAGACTCAAGTTTTCCTTGAACAGTAAGTTTTACAACTTACCAAAGACAAACTTCAAATTTAGTTTACAATTGTCAGTTATCATCAAAACACATAGAGAACTAACAGTATCCTTTCTCAAGAAGAATATATTCAGCAGATTTGGGGTACCTAGGGCCATTATCAGTGATGGAGGCATACATTTTTGTAACCAACAATTTCAATCATTGCTCAGCAAATATGGTGTCACTCATCGTGTCACTACCCCATATCACCCAAAAACTAGTGGGCAAGTGGAGATGTCTAACAAAGAATTGAAGCAAATTCTGGAGAAAACTGTTGGGAAGTCTAGAAAGGATTAGTCTAAGAAGCTTGATGATGCTTTGTGGGCGTACCGAACAGCATTCAAAACCCTTATCGGTATGTCACCGTTTCAGCTGTTATATGGTAAATCTTGCCACCTTCCAGTGGAGCTTAAGCATAAGGCACTTTGGGCAACTAAGCTACTTAATTTTGATGCTAAATTTGCTAATGAAAAGAGGTTGCTTCAGCTTAATGAACTTGATGAATTTAGAGTTTTTGCATATGAAAGTACTAGCCTCTACAAAGAAAGAACCAAGAGATGGCATGACAGGAGGATTATTCCTAAAGAGTTTCATCCAGGACAGCTGGTACTACTTTACAACTCTCGTTTGAAACCTTTTCCTGGGAAATTGAAGTCTAGATGGTTAGGACCCTTTATAGTCAAAGAAGTCACACCTTTTGGATCAATTGCCATTACACCAATAGGTTCGGATGAAGCTTTTAAGGTGAATGGGCAGCGACTGAAGCCTTACCATGGTGGAGACACTAACAAAGGAAGGTCCTCTGTGGCCTTGGAAACAGAAAATTAAGGTGACATCTGTCAGGCTCGAGACGTTAAACAAGCGCTGATTTGGAGGCAACCCACAAATTTTAGTTATTTTTTTTAATTTATTTTCACTTAGTTATTACTAGTAGGATAGGAGGATGAAAAAAGAAAGAAAGAAAGAAAGAAAATTTGTCACCAAAAGTTGGCACCCAAGCGCCAACTCTCTGCCCCTTCCCCCTCAAATATGCTCCTTTTTTTATTTCCCAAAAAAAAAATATACACATTTTTTTAGGTTTTTTCCCTACCCCCCTTCCAGGCACCCTAGCCCCCCTCTTCAATTTCTCTTTCTCTCTCGGCCCCCCTCCTTCCTCCACCACACAAGCTACCCTCCCCCACCCCATTTCGCCTCTCACCACCGTCCTACTCCATCTCACTCTCGACCACCACCCTCACTCCCTCCTTCTTCGTCCGCCCTCCACCCCCCACCAGATCCGACACCCTCCTCCACTGCCCACCATCCACTCCACCCCCCACCAGATCCAACACCCTCCTCCACCACCACCAATCTAACCCTACTCCGACCCCACCCTCGCCCTCCCTCTTCGTCCACCCTCTTCCACCACCCACTTCCTTCCAATTCCCCGTCCCCACCCCCTTCCTTTCTTTTTTTTCTATTATTTCATTTTATTATTTCCCTTCTTCTTTTTTTTTCTTTTCCTACCAAAAAAAAGTTTCAGGTGAAGGAGTGCAATGGACAAAGGCAAGGACAAGGCAATTCAACCATATGCCCCTCCAGCTGCTGGTTTAAAGCGAGCTCGAGCTTCCTCCTCCTCTCACACCACCTTCGGAGCTCCCAAGTTTATATCTTAGGAAAGCAGGGATCGATACCGAACCTAGTTCTTTCCTAAGAGTTTTGTTCCAAAGCGGGTCATAGATACATTCATGCTGCCGAGTGAACCTCTCATAGAAGATATTATCCAGCGCCGACAATGGAAAAAATTGGTAACTTTCCCTACCAATAGCTCTGGTAAAATCTGTAGAGAATTTTGTGCCAATGCTAATAGAGCTCAGGTAGAGCAAACTCGGGTATCATGGGTTAGGGGTATAGTTATTCCTTTTGATGCTGCTACTATTGAGAATTTTCTGGGAACTAGTTATGATCCAGGCAGTCCTTATGCTTTTCAAGCTCATATGCAATTATTTACCCCTATCCGTCCCCGCCAATTTTGACTTGATATTGCTGATTCTGCTGAGTCTCTGCGTCTGCGCATTGCCCACCCCTCTTCGGTCTAGTGTGAGAGACATAAATTACCGGGAGTCCTTAAAAAATTGACCCGGATTGATCTTAATATGGATACGCATCCCTGGTTCAATTTCATCAATAGCAACATCTTCCCATCTACTAACCATAGTGGTGTTAACCTGGAATGGGCTGTACTCATTTGTGAAATTTTGGGCAATCGCAATCTTAATATCGCTTCCATCCTATCAGATCGAATTGCCCAAACCATTACTTTAGGCCGAAAGGAAAGCAAATTGGAACATTGCTCCTTGATTATGCAACTATGTATTAGAGCTAGTATCACCATTCCAGGAGATGAGGTCTTGGATGTTCAGTTGCCCCCTCTGATTCAGTGGTCCACAATCCACAATTAGACCTCGGAAGCCCACCAGCACGCACTGATGAAGACTCCACTCCAAACACAGCCTACAACCACTCCTGGCCCCTCCACCACCGAAGCACCTTCTGCTACCCCCGAAGAACAACCAGCTGAGCCCACCACACTACGGCGACTACAACGCTAAGTACATTCCCTCCAGCGTGGGCCAGCTTATATGACTAGGATGATGGAGGCCCTGTTCCTCCAGCAGGGCGTAGACCTGGATAGTTGCCATCCCCCAGCGGACGACACCGAGGACGAAGATGAGGATGCCCCAGAGGACGACGAAGACCACTCTGAGGACTTTTGACTGGGCCTTCCTCCATCTTCGTGTACATTGTTGAGGACAACAACATTTTAAATCTGGGAATGATGGCCAAAAATCTGCAAATATTAGGGAAGCGATCTTAATTTTATCTATGTCCTCTTATTTTGTTTATGGTCTAGTATGAGACTTACATGGTTATTATGTAACTAATTCTGAGAAAATTGAGCTTAACTTTGTGTTAAACTTGAACAGCCTGTATGAAGCACTAAGTAATCATTTGAGATTTTATGTATATATCACTATGATGTTGCATTGAACTTAAGTGAATAATATGATTGCTTGTGTGGATTAGTTGTTGGATTGTAGATATTTGGATAGTATTTGAATGATAAATATGGGAATAGTATTCTAGCTTGAGTCAAAAGCCATGTGAGGATTTGGGCCCAAACAGTAAAAATTTTATTTTTGAGAGATCTCACTGTGGTAGGACTCTAGAACTTGCTCTGTTTCTCTTTTTGATGCATGCATAGATTGGGAAGACAAAGGCAAATTTTTATTTTAACACCCACTTGGCCAAATAGACCACCTTAAATGAATAGCTTCCATTGCTAGCCCCTTGAGCCTAGACTTGTTTGTTTTCTATTCACCATATATTGTTACTTAGCCCATGATCCCAAACAATCATGCCTTTGAATGAGATTGGAAGACAGTTTGTAGTTCACAGTACAAAGAGAATTTTGGCAAGTAATGAGAAGGAGAGACGATGAAGAGAGAGAGAGAGAGAGAGAGAGAAGGGAGCTGATAAGCAAAGAAAAGAAAAGAGTGTTCAAAAAGCCGTTCCTTTTGCCTTTAAGAAAAACTATTTCAAATAAGTATTGTGAGGAATGGAAAATGCAAAAGTTCTTAAAAGAAGGAGGTTGGTCAAATAAAGAGAAGGGCTAGGAACAGTTGTATTGAGTTAGTTGAATTTAAATTGAACTTATGTCTTCTAATCTCATACATGGATTTTAGCTACTTCCTAAATATTCCTACCCCCAAACTAGGCCACATTACAACCATAAAAAGACGTTTTGATCAATCTTGCATGTTGTCTGTGTTCCTCATCTTTAGTAACTTGAGAATAGAATCAAGCCTATGGTAGTACTGCTACACTGATGGATTGAGTGAATACCTTCCTAAACACTTGAGTGACGAGTGAAATATTTATTCCAGGAAGGAGTACTCGAGTTAGATGCTATGTCCCTCTATAAATTGAAAAATGCTATTCATGTGTTTCAAGACAACAGTTCATTCATGCTTTGTATATTGTTCTTCTGACCAACCACTCTTAATCACTCTATCAATGCAATGTCATGCTTGCATCTAACGTGCTTTCTCTCAAGATCACTTACTTGCATACTGGTTATTCTTGTTTATTGCTGAGGACATCAATATTTAAATCTGAGAATGTTTGATGAGCCATATAATTACCATGTTTTAAGGCATAAATTGAGCATGAAATTGATCTAATATAATTAAAAAGCTTAAGAATAATAAGTAAACAACATGGATTTGATATCAGACATACCCTCACAAGTATTCTCGTGTGTTTTACAGATTTTTATCCACGGGAGAAGCAGATTGGAAGAGCTCAGAAGAAAGAAAAAGAGAAGCCAACAAGGAAAGCCAAAGTTGGCGCCCAGGGCACCAAACCAGTACAAAGTTGGTGCCCAGGGCACCAACTCTAGGCCAGGCTTTTGTAAGTTGGCGCCCAAGGTGCCAACTTTCTGTCCAATTGGAAGATTTTGGCGCCCAAGGCGCCAGAAGTACGAAAAAGCTTATTTTTAATTTTTAGAAAGTTTTCAACTCTCGAAAAAAGGAAAGAAAATTAAGGATTTTTTAGATTTGAAAACCTAATTGGACCAGAGACATAAAAAGAGGAAACCCTAGCAAAGAAAAGAACTTTTTGGCACAAGAAACAACTAGACGGCATTGGAGAAAGAAGATCAAAGCAATTGTGGAGATCAACCTTCCCCAATCTCTAAAGAACCATTCATCTATCTTCTTCTTTTCTTCTTTATTTTGTTAATCTAGCCATGCTTGGCTAATTTTCTTTTTGTAGTTAGGGCTATGATGAACCCTATGCGAGTTTAAGTATTTGGTTAAATTCTTGATTGAATCTTGATTTTCTTGATGGAATGAATTTCCTTTGCGTAAAGCTTTCTTGAAGACTGATCACCTTTTAGATTGTTCATAGGATAGTGGGACCAAACTCTGAAAGATTGCTAGATGCCATGAAGTCTGAAATACAATCCATGTACGATAATAAGGTATTAAAACCATTGGGTGTAAGTAGGTTTTCAAGGAGAAAACTGACTCCTTAGTCGATCCACTTGAAGGTGTTAAAACCATTAGGTGTAAGTAGGTTTTCAAGGAGAAAACTGACATGGATGGCAAAGTAAGTGTCTTCAAGGCACAAGTGGTTGCAAAAGGATTTACTCAAACTCATGGTGTGGACTATGATAAAACCTTTTCCCTAGTTACAATGGCCAAATCAATCAGAATCATTCTTTCCATATCAGCATATTATAACTATGAATTATGGCAGATGGACGTCAAAACAACCTTCCTTCATGGAAAGCTACTTGAGGATGTGTACATGACACAACCTAAAGGATTTGTGTGTCCAGAGGACTTTGGTAAAGTTTGTAAGCTTCAAAGATCCATTTATGGATTGAAGCAAGCATCTCGGAACTGGAATCATCGTTTTAATGAAATAGTCAAAGAGTTTGGATTCATTCAAAACATATATGAACCTTATGTTTACAAGAAGGTTAATGGGAGCACATTTGTATTTCTGGTGCTTTATGTTGATGACATCCTACTCATTGGGAATGACACCCTACCTTGCATAGTGTCAGTCTTGGTTAGGAAAGTCCTTCTTAATGAAAAATTTAGGCGAAACCACTTACATCCTTGGGATTAGGATCTATAGAGATAGATCCAAGAGGCTGATAGGCCTAAATCAGAGCACATACATAGACAAGATATTGTATAGATTCAGTATGCAGGATTCTAAAGGGGGTTACATGCCCATGTCTCATGGCATCCATCTCAGCAAGGATTTGTGTCCTAATACACAAGATCAAAGAGACTGCATGAGTAAGATTCTATATTTCCATATGCCTCCGCCATTGGATCTATCATGTATGTCATGTTATGTACTCGACCGGATGTGTCATTTGCCTTGAGTATTATCAGCAAATATCAATAAGATCCCGGTGAGGGTCACTGGACTGTTGTCAAGAATTCCTAAAGTACTTAAGAAGGACTAAGGACTTATTCTTTGTATATGGTAGCTTGGAGGATGAGCTCTATGTGACTGGTTACACAGATGCGAGTTTCCAAACTGACCAAGATGATCTAAGATCGCAGTAAGGATATATTCCTATTAAATGGTGGTGCGATAAGCTGAAAGAACTCAAAGCAGAGCATTGGAGCTGATTCTACAATAGAAGTTGAGTATATAACAGCATCAGATGCAGCTAAGGAAGCCGTTTAGATTAGAAAGTTTGTTACTGAACTAGGGATGGTTCCTACCATCTCAAATCTAATAGACTTGTTCTGTGACAACAGAGTGACTATTGCGCAGGCTAAGGAGCCTAGGTCACATCAAAGGACCAAGCATATACTCAAGCACTTTCATCTTATCAGAGAAATCAATGATATATGTGACATAAAGATATGCAAAGTACAAGGAGAAGATAATGTTGCTGATCCTTTTACTAAGCCTCTTGCACAAATAATACATGAACGTCATGTGAGGACAATGAGAATTAGGGAAATTAATGATTGTACCTAGTGCAAGTAGGAGTATTTTTTTTGTAAAGGCTAATCATTGTACTTTAAACATTATTGTTATTTAAAGTAATTCTCTTTTAGTTATCATTTCATTTGCATGTTTATATTGATAACTGTATCCTTAGATATATCTTATAGATTATCCTAAAAGTCTCTTGTCGGTCATCTACATGGGAGCGAAGATGAGATAAGACCAATATGACTTTGATGAGGTATGGAGATACGAATCAAAGTCATGGGCACTTGTAAGAGTACAAGGTGTTGGACCGACCCACTATGAGAAAGCTGCATGGATTTAGTCATAAACTTATCTCAAGTATAACCATGTCACAACGCCCTATGACCTGAGATCATCATGGATTCTTACATGATGAGTCACTGATTTTTAACCTAATAAAAAGTCACCTTTGACCGGGTGATGATAAAGGCTTGGATCGGGATCAGTGGTTTTCATGCAGAGGAATGTGAGTGGTCAAGATGGAATTTGTCCCTCACATTTATAGAGAGATAATACTGGGCCCCTCGATGAGTGAGTCTAAGAAATGTATGGCCATACTATTGATGGAAAGAAGTTTCCATTTCAATTATTAGACTACTCAAGAATCGAGAAAGTAATGGTCAAGAACAGGAGGATGACACTATCCATGCTTCATCCTTGACCAAATTATCGCGTGACAAAAGGGACGTGGCATGGTTGTATGATAGGTTGTATCAAATAATCGATCCTCATGTGAATTGGGTAGTTGCAATGTCTTGCTAGAGGCCGTTTGCAACTTGTGGGCTGGTACAGTATTAGCCCACTGCCAATCCCATGTGAGCCTACAGGGGCGCACACAAAAATAGCCTAACACGAGCTATAATGTCTAGATTCATTGAATCTAAGATATGTCTAAGATTTAATGAATACAACGTTTTATCTAGGGAGGATATATATATAATGATTGCACCTAGTGCAAGTGGGAGTCTGTAGGAAATTATGTCCTAGGGGCTAATCATTAAATAACTTTCATTTTGATTTATGAAGATAAATCAATGATTTGATTTATAAAGACAAATCAAATCAGCTGGCTTTTAATTCGCATTAAATAAATTGATTGGATTGAATCAATTAGACAGATTTAATTTCCAATTCAATTTCAAAATTAATAAGATTGATTTTTAATATTTAATGTGGCCCATTAGGGTTATAAATATGCTTAGGTTGTAAATAATTTGATTACACACACAAGAGAATTTAAGAGCCACAAATAAACCCTAGAAGAGAGACGTAAGACAAAAGCTTGAAGGCGTTAGCACGCTACCGTTCGTGTTGGAGTGTTGTTCGGTGTGGATACCAGTAGAGGTAGTGGATTCATAAAGTTGGCTCCTAGAGATTGATGAACCAAAGAAGGTGTTAGCCCACGAGTTTGCAAAGCACGCACACGAGTTCACATAGGTACGGTTCTTATTTACTAACCTGATTTAAACGTTGTTGATAGATCCTCTTCTTGGGATTCGTAATTTATTGGATATATTTAATTCCACTACGTGTATGAATCCCAACAATATTAAGGGTGATAAAACGAAAAATATTTCACCAAAATTCTTCTCCACCATGACCTTCAAAAGGATTGTGACATAAATATCTAGCAAATCCATTCAAAGCAAAAATCTAATAGATTTATTCATCATGTTACTTTTAAGTACAATCTTTGAAAAGCTTGTTCATGATATCGATCTTCCCAGACTCAAAGATCTCAACTGATATTGTCAAGATGGAGAGTCAATACACATTGTACTCTTTTTTTCTTATCTAGGCTTTGTCCCACTTGGTTTTCTTAGAAATGTTCTTAACAAGACATTATGGGACAGTGTATGAATGAATAATGTACTCTTTTCTTTAATTAGGTTTTTGTTTCACTAGGTTTTTCCTTGTTAAATTTCATTATGAGGTACATTCATAATGGACATCCAAGGGGTAGTATTATGAATATATTAATTATGTAGATATTCATTGACTCTTAACCTTCTATGTTTTAGTCGACATTCATAAATAGCGATTGGAAAACTAAAAGGCTACTTAATACACAATCAGATACATAAATGATACGAAAGGTCATATAATATACATTCATTTGTATTATGTTTGTATTAATGGTACCATTCATTGTATCTTATTGATGACTCTTGGAGGCCTATAAATAGAGGTATTGTACAAAACATTGTAGTCATACAGAACACACAAGAAACTGAATAAGAATTACTCCCCACTTTCTCTCTTGAATTTTATCTTCTCTTATCTCTTGATCTCTCTTATCCCACATTTCTTTGGTTTTCATAACATAATCAATATTATAATGGGTATTTGGTATTTACCTAATTAAAACAAAACTATTATTAAATATAAAATGAAATATTTAACTAGAATAGTTACTTTACATATAGTTATGCGTGTATAAAATGTATAATTTAGGAGTGCATTAAGTAATATTAATTTATTTAATTAATAATATTTATTAATAATATTTATTTATTATAATCTAACCCAGTATAGTTGTAACATCCCAAATTTTGGGAGTTGAAATTTAATATTTTACGGAAATTAAATTATGAAATTTGGGCTAAAATAATTATGAGAATAATTATTGAAAATTAAGTCATATTTTTCCTTAATTTATTTCAGGAAAAGAATAAATCCAAGGAATATGTTTAAGTGATAATTTTAGGTCTAAATAATATAGGATTAATATTTTATGGCCTAGAAAAAATAATTTGGGGAAGGAAAAATCCCTATATTAATTAAGGATTTATTTCCATGATTATCCAATAATCAGAATTAAATGACAAATAGCTATTTGCAAATAAAATATTGTTTTTAAGAAAAAAACACAAAAAACAAAAGAATCATATGGGCCACGTGATGAGAAGCATACAACATTAACAAAAAAATGAAGGAAGTCAGCGAAATAAACAGATCCAATGTGTAAGCCCATATTGTTATGATCCATTCCTTAAGCCCAACACCCCAACACTTATCAGCAAGCCGAAACCAGCCGAAATACAACCTATCTATCAGGCAACTTGTCCAAAGACCAAAGAAGCAGATCACATTTATTAGCAGCAGAAGATCATATCATGATTCTTGGCCAAACACGCAAGTCGCTCAACGCCGAAACAGACCCAGAGACAGCAGAGGATCGGCCAGAATCAGCAAGCCATACGTCTCGAGCTTCTCGTTGAATACCCATCGGATAAAGCTACTGGACCATCGTGTATCACTCTCGCCCAGTCCAATATGAATTCTATAAAACTATAATACCAGGATAATTATTTATTTGGAATATTATATTGACAAATAATATCTATTGAAAATAGGTGAATTTGTGGTCTCAAAACTAGTGTAACAATTACCTTATTTCCTAAGATAATTTCTCATGAAATTAGCAGGAATAAAGAGCTAAAATCCCTAAGTAAATTTGTGGAATATAAAATACCCTGAGAATATTATGATAAATCCTAAGAGGCAACTAAATATTTATTAAGGATTTGAAAGTATGTTGTCTCTAATTTATGTCATTTATGAGACTATTTTCCTTGGGAAATGATGAGGCAAAATTAAATATCATTTTGGGAAACATAAATTGCCCCATGATTTTTAATATTATGCATGATGCATACATTATTAATGTCAGTAAAATAGTTGTGAGAAAATGATTAATTCTAAATAAGAAAATTATCAACAATTAGTAAGAGATTAAATAAATCATTATTGGCTAATTATCTAAGCATGAATCAAGAGAATATTCGAGTTAATTGTGTGAGAACCCTTTAATTAAATAATTAGTGGCTAAATTAGCATAAAATACACTTGAAAGATTAAGAAAAATATTTTAGATTAAGTACATGAAAATCCCTAATCCTAAAAGAATCGTTAAGCACACGATTAGGGCACTAATTAAACTTATAAATCGAATTAGATGAATTAAATAATTACTAAGGGTTAAGATGTAATCTTGAAAATCAAAAAAATCAAAGGTTTAGAATTATTCAAGTGATTTTGAAAGCCTAGATCCATGTAATTACTTATGGACCAATAGGGAAATTTTGTGAAAAATAAGGTAAATAGAATAATATAGTTGATTAAAGTAGGGAAAAATAAAATAAAATAAATATATATGTATGATGGCTGAAATTTTAGTCAAGAAGGAGATAAGAATTAGGAAAAATAATATCTAGATATTTATGATTATAATAGTAATATAAAATGGGATGTTTTGTGAAGAAGTAGATAGGGTAAAAGAGAACCAATAGAAAATAGATCCTATCTCAAAATATGTGAAGTAAGTATCTAACATAAGGACTTATTATGAACAAGTATATTTTTATCCCGTGGTGGGTCATCTCATAAGTTATTTCTGTAACCAGCGGAATAATCATGGGATAAGATGAAAAGATATTCTTAGAAAAAGGGACAAATAATATAAATGAGAACCAATGGAAATTAAATCATAACTCAAAAACCATAAACTAAGTTTCTAAGACCAGGACATATTACGGACAAGTGAATTTTTATCTAGAAATTGGTGTTACTAGAAGTCATTTCCGTATCCAACGGCATTTGTCTGGAAGTGTTCGGTAGGCAACAGAATGTCCTGAGTAAGATCAAAAACTTAGTTAACCCAAGTATCTTGAAAGAGGAAGAAGAGATCTTTGGGGCTAAGATTACGCAATTAGGATGCCGAACAGGGAACTTTATCGGGTAAAATCATAAAGCAAGAGTTTATGACACATGATGACATCATCTTTGTTGACTTTGAGGGACATTTTTGTTTAGGTGTAAGACCGGGATTGAGTCTTCCAAAATATTCTAGATCCAACGGTCAGAATCTGAGCTGAGAAAGTTCAAAGAAACTACCAAAATGCCATAACTTTTTCCTATAAATAGCCATTCATTTCCTTTGAAATTTCACACCAAATTGTCTAGAGCAATTCAAAAATTAGAGAGAAGGTAGAGAGAGGGAAGAGCTTCGGAGAAGGAGGAGTAAGGTTCTGGGTAAGTTCTTCGGTCCTTAGTCTTAAATACTAGTTTCGTTCGGTAGTTGTAGTAGAAATGCTAGTTTGATATTTAGTCTTCCAATATGTTGTTGATATCATTTTTATGTTTAAATATGGTATTTATTTTGAAAATATGATGGAGAAAGAGATATGACAAGATTTTGGAAGATTAGGGTCAAAGTAACGAAGTTTTGGCAAAATTTTGCTGATTAGAGAGGTCAGGGGTAAAATGGTCATTTATCACTAAAATGACTGTTATGATGTTAGTTATTGATTACATGCGATATTATCCTTACAGGATATCTATCTGTGATTACGTTTTGACCAATAGTCATACCGTATATTGTCTACGAAGGTACGTTCACGTACTTGTAACTTTAACACTTTGTGTGTCTTGTATGATTATATATGATTGTTTAATTCATGTTGAGTGTGGGACAAGACGAGGTCTTGGGTCATGCACCGTGGCTAAGACTCTGTCTTAGGTCACATATTTGTTTACATTCAGGATAGCTGTAGATTCAGCTTGACACGGGTTATAGTCTTGATAACACTGTTTGTATGTTTTCCTAGTGCTGAAGACACGAGGGACCATCGTGACACTGGTTATATGCAAACATGATCGTACATGCATGAGCTGTGTGCTATGTATGGTGCTTTTAACATGCATTTGTTGTTTTCTATGTATTGTCCACTGAATGTATTGAATAACTGTCATATATATATATATATATATATATTGTTTATACTTTTCACATGAGGTTAACTGTTACCTAAGATCCAATGGGTATTGGACCTCAAATCTGTCTAAGGTTCAGGAAAGGAACCGGGATAGAGAAGGTATTGGTAGACGGAGCCGTTAGAGAGGCACCGGTGGACAGAGCTAGGAAGAGTCACCGGTGAAATCAAATGCTGGCAAAACGTCCTCAGAGCTATTCATTCTGGCATGATTTAACGAGGTTATCTCAAACGATTTGGTGCCGAAGGTAAGGTCAGTCTATGTGGATCAGTCAATAAGTCGCCGTGAACTCGGTGAGACTCCCATGATAGACACCTACTTGGCCAAATTGTTTGATTAACTGAGTTAGGTTTATTGTCTCAAGTCTAGCTACGGCTTAGTTGAAAATTGTATAGTTACCATGTGAGAATTGTAATTATATAAAGCTCTGTAATTGTATTATATAAATCTTCCTTCGGGAAATTTTTAATATACCAGCTTATGTCATAACATCAACATATATCTGGGCACTTTTATATCAGATACTTATTATCCAAATATTAGCGCATGCTTTCTATTTCCGCATTACTCTATAGCACCTCAAATTATGTTGATTTTCCTAAAACTAAATGTCAACCGACACGATTTTCAAATATAGAATTTGGGGTGTTATAAAAACCATTTCATTTCAGTCCTCGTTTTCATTCGTCTCCCATTCATTCGGCAGCTGTGAAGTGAGTGAGAACGCTGGAGAGTTAGAGACAGATCAGTACAGCTTCTATACCTTCTGTTTTCTCGACTTTCCAGCAGCCTTTAGCCATTCGACCTTGACAGAAAACAAAACAGAAACGTAGAGTGAGAGTTGAAGAGAGAAAACTGAATCTACTCATCTCTTTTTCGGGTGACAAGAAACAGAGGAGTCGCCATTCAGTTGTGTCATCGAGGCTGGTGTTGTTGCTCTGCTTTATCGTCGGGAAACAGAGGAAAAAAGCACTGGATATAGGTACCCAACAACCTTTTACTGTGGTTGTGTTCTCTCTGTTTTTTTTTTTTTATAATCCGCGCCTCATCTGTGAAACTGACTGGAACCGAGAGGCAGATAGCAATGGAAAGAGAGAAACTTAAACTGGAAATACCCGGGGGGGGGGGGGGGGGGGGGCGCGGGGGGCGCTGTTAGTGTCCGAGAATCTCACTTGAGTTTTCTTTGAACTTTGCATTCTTCTTACTATCATGTATATATAGTGTTGGCGGTGTATGTGTGAGTATAAGGCTGGAAGAAGAGGGAAACCGTGACTGTCATATAAAAGAAAAGTTTTCTCTTATAGGTGTGTAAATAATATATATAACCGTGGGTCTCTGCGTGTGCGTGCAGTGGGAAGGAAAGAGGATATGAGAAAATACCTATAAAACATACACATGTGCATGGATATGTTATTAAAACTCTAACTTGTTGCAAAAGAAAAAGAAGACCGTGGATATATGTCCAAAGTCATACATGGATTTTGCTGTCATACCGTTATTTTTCTGTTCAAAACGTTGCTGAATATGTATATTTATGTTTTGGCTGCAAAGAGAAAGAGGAGGACGTGGGTTTGTGAGTATGCAGTGGAAAGAAGATTTTACTGTCATAGGCTTAAGTGTACGTATATAGATCAAGTGTGATTAGAAATGATAGATATATGTGGGTCATTAATGAATGCTAAAGATATAAGGAAAATTCCTTTCAGGGCCCAATTAAGCAAGATAATTTCAAAAAAGACCCACAAAAAAGTCACATGTAAAAAAAGGCCTTAGGGTCTTTTCTGATATTATTTCAGAAAAACATAGTTGTTAACAGGTACTGATATAGTTGTTAACGGATACTGATTTTGTTGTTAATAGAATTATTGTTAACGTTTTTTGAAATAATACCAAAACATGTGACTTTTTTGTGGGCCTTTTTTGAAATTATTTTGCTTAATTGGGCCCTCATGTGAATTTTCCCAAAGATACATACATACATACATATATATGCCTACTAAGGAGGAGTTATTACATTCAAATTTGTATTTATAAAATTTATGTTGATGTGATTTTTGGGAATTAATTTGCAAAATGCCTTTTTTTTTTTTAATAAATATGCTTAACTAAAAAATTTTCATGAAGCATAAGTTAAGTTATATTAGTGTTTATCAAGGTTTTAAAAGAAACCATGAGAAACATTAAAATGTATATTAATAATTAGTATTTATAAACTCCTAGTTAAAAATTAGTTCATGTGGTGTTTGTGTTTATTAAAGCTTGATTTAAAGTATATATTATTAAATAACATGGAAAACCATAATTAGCATTATATTATGGACAATTGAAGGAAACCATGAGAGTCATTAAATAAATACATTAAAATTAAATTCTTATATGATGGTTAATATTTATTAACTTTAATTGATTATTAAACTACTAATTTAAAGGAAAGAAAAAACCCTTGGGAGTTTAAAATAATGGTGGAGAAATAATTAAATAAATAAATGAGGTTATTAGGAAAAGGGAGATTATATTATTAATTAATAACTAAATTAATGGGGGAATAAATAATAAATGAGGAATAATTATTAGGAATAATAATAATAAATATCATTATTAGAAAAGGAATAAATAATGTTAGAAAGGAAATATGTAATAAATAAAAAAGGAATTAATAACAAATAATAAAGAGAATTATTAATGGAAAGTGTTAGTATTAATTAATAGTAAATTAAAAAGGGTATAAATGGAATAAAATTTACCAGAGGTATAAGGGTCATGAGTGACAAGGCCATTTCTTAGGATGATAATTATAAGAGAAATAATGCGGTGATGATATTATAGGATACCCGAGAAAGTTTGAAACCAGTACCGAAAGGTGAACGTACCACTAGTGCCAAGGACTAAGTTACTGTAACTCTAACTCTTATGTTATCTTGTATGCTTATATGTGATGAGATGATTCATATGGTCATGGACAAAACTTGGTCTTGGGTCATGGATTGTAGCTAAAACTCGGTCTTAGGTCACATTTTTAAATACATTCAGCTTTGAAACAGGTTATAGTCTTGGTAATGCCGTATAGATGTTTTCCTAACACTGAGGACATGCTGGGGGCGTGGCACTGGTTATGTGCAAACGAGGTGAACATTACATTTGTTGTATGCTATGTATTGTTGAACATTACATTTGTTGTGTGCTATGTATTGTTGAGATATGAACTATATATTACATGTGCTCTGTGCTATGTATGGTTAAATGCTGAAATGTAATGAATACATGTCATACATATACTGTTTATATTTGAGCATAAAAATTAACTGTTACCTAAGATTCATTGGGCATTGAATCTCAGAATTTACCCAAGCTTTAGGATCAGGAGGATCGGGAGCAGGAAAAAGAGGTAAGCAACACGCATAAAGACTCAGACGGAGTTGTATTTTGGGATAGTAATATGTATAACTTTTGAATATTCGGATAATTGTACCACTAACGTGCCAACTGAATACACCACAAAAAAATTTTAAGTTGTATCACGCTTATATTCCTTCGGGGATTTTAATTAACCAGCATATGTTTGAGTATATGTTATTAGTCACTCTTTCATTTAAACATTAAGCATGCTCTCTATTGTGACTCACTCTGATCTATTAATGCCTTTACTATGATAAATACACACGAACTAGTTTAATAAGAATCCTAAGATCATAACTAAACTTAATAATGGACTTAGAGAATAGGGGCGTTACAGGTTATCTAAGGGTTAAGTTTTCATACCATGCAAATATGAGAGATGCAATTAGTTGTTGGAAAAGATCAAGATCAAATATAAAAGAATTATTTTTTCTGTAAAATTTTGTTTGACTTTATTGTCATTTTAATAAGAAGAGAAATAGAGGGATAATGGGAGTTTTGCATGCCCGGTTGCCGGGGACTGCGATTTTGTCAAAGAAATTCAACAGGCCAGCCTAAATATATTTTATATATTTAGGCTATTTTTTATATAAAAAAAATATATTAGAGAAACTAACTCAAGTCTTAACTATCATAACACTGACACATTAAAATTATATTTTTATTATCATATAAAATTCACTTCATAGTAGATAATCATTTAATCCCATATCTACCCATGAGACATTAGTTTTTCTATGAACAATAAAAATGGCAATTAATTTTAAAAAGGAGAATCTCTGTCCCGCCTCAAAACGATCCCTTTAATATAATACCTTAATAGTGAGATATTTCATTTTTTATCAAATAAATATAAGTACTACGTACATATTTTATTTAAGTAATTCGTATTTTTGATAAATAACACTCATCAAAAAAAAATTATTGTATAATTTAATATCAGTAATAAATTAATTATTGTCTAATTATTTTTTATGCCACAGAGACATATGTTGGCTGGAAAATACTTCATTCATGATGAAAAAACGAGCACCCTTAGACACCTGAAACTACTAAAAATATCCATATAGTAAAGGACGCGAGGCACAAAACATGACTCACAAACACATAAAATTTCTTCACAATGCCAAATCCACTTCCTAGGTAGCAGTTAAATAGATTAATCCGACCATTTTTAAATGAGTTCTAATCATGATGAGGATGCATTTTCTTGCTCATGCTCATGAACAACAAACTTGGGGCGATGACCAGTGCGAACCATTTTGAAAAGGAGAGTCTGTCCCGTCTTAAAGTGATTGTTGCGAGCAAATTGTGACCAACCCTTACTGAATCTTGCAAACGTTCTTGTTCTTTTCTTGTGGGGAAGTAATGTCACTTTCCATACTCCTTTCACTGTCTCAATCTCCACCTCTTGCCTCTTCTTTTCCATGTGCTTGTTCAAGAACTCCGTTGGAATGCACTGTACAAATCACTCAAGCATATATTAGTCTGAATAAATTACGTACTATCGTACATTGTAGATACTATTTCTGAACTGAATGTACGAAAGATGAAACCATTTTATGTCTGATACACATAGAATCAGAGATGACCCAACATTTTAAATTGTATTTTATCGTGCAAGTCTCGTCAACAGAAAAATTACAGCAGAGACAGCCTGCAATTTTTTTTTTTTTTTTTTTGGGGGGGGGGGGGGGGAGGGGGGTGTTGGTAATTTTGATATTTCTTTCTTTCTTTCTTGATTGATTAATAGAACTGAATAAAATTACAGAAGAATAAGCAACCTGATTATTGATAAAATCAGCCTAATGTACTAAATAAGGGTTACAGAAGAGATTGATTACACAGTTACAGATAGAACAAAAAAACTCACAGATCACAGTGTTCTCTCGTTATTAACCTTTGTATAATCCTCTTGACCACTAGTATTAGCCTTAGTCTTTAACATCACATTGTAAATATTGTGTGTCAAAAAATCTATCGTATTCCAACTCTGATTCTTGTTTTACAAGAATCAGGTTCAGTACAGATTGTGCATTTAAAATATGAATCATTTCATCAATATGAATCTATCACATAATTAATATGAAGCATTTAAGGAATCAAGTATCCTAGTGATCCCAAGAGAACTGACCATGCAACCCTTTTTGGCTGAGGCAAGTAGTTGTACTGTGAAAGACGGATGCATGGAGCCCAAGTTGGTTCCTTCCCCTAATTCATCAAAATGTGAACTCAAATATTAAACTAAACCATAAATATTAAACCGCCAGTAACATCAAAAGCCTAACTGCTTTATATTTGGTGTAAACTTTAAGACTTTGAAATAAAAAGGGCATATATATATATATATATATATATATATATTTGTTGCAAGTAAGATTAACACTAAGCTATAATTATAATAGTAGACACTAATTAGTTCATCAGAGTATGTAATATAAAAAGTATGATTTTTAATTAGCAGAAATCATCAAGAGAAGGCTAGCTCTTGAATAACTTACCAATATCATCAGGATGGTCACTCTCTTCATATTCTTCTTCATCTTCATAAGACTCGGACGACCAAGTTTCATTCCACATTTCTTGGCTACAAGTTCCAAAATCATCAAAATCTACTCTGTCCTCCTTTATTTCAAGATCAATCACATCTTTTCCTTTCCAATTTTCTCGATGATATGGATTTGATGCTTCCGGTCTATTATGGCTCTCAAGCGTCTTATCGCAGGCAGATTTGCCACAGACAACAACTTTGAATGTTGAATTCCCATCAAACTTGAAAATTAAGAAGTCTGCAGCCTCTAAAGCATTGTCTTCCACAAATGTAGGCCAATTCTTTTTGAAGTACAATTGTTTGGGATCTTCTTCTTCTTTTTCCATATCAACGATCCATACCCTTTTTGAAGTATTGATGAATTTTACTGTCTTTGGTGTAAGGCTGAAGCTGGAGACAAACAGCTTTGGGATTGGCTGCATAGAAAAAATTGGAAAAAAAAAACAAAAAACAAATGTTTGAGGAAGAAAATGATTAGAGCTTTACTGAATCAGAGGAGTAGTTCCGTGTTATTTTTAGGGGGGGCACTTGGAAATTTTTATTTATTTTGTGTTTTTACTTTTCTTTCCAACAAGTTTTCACGTATTGATGATAAAAAAAAAATATGATACTAATATAAGAGAGGCGTGAGTTACTTGTTTAAGAATAATAACGAAAACAACTAAATTTTTTGTTGGAGAGTTTGTATTCAAAAAGGAAAACGCTAAAAAGATTTTATTTGTTCTAATCCGTCACTCTCATATATATAATTCCATTAATTTATTATACTTACAACCGATAAAGAAAAAGAAACAAAATTAACTAATAAATATCTAATATCAGAGACCACAACTAAACTTAAAAAAAAAAAGGTTGTGTCAGGCATAATATGAGAATAGAATGGTAGGTTGTAAATGGCATAAATATGGCAATTGTTTAGAAGAAAGAAAATTACCAGTTTAACCCTCCACTCCCCAATAAGGATTCTGATGAAATGAGACATTGTCTCTGAGTCGGCCTGAGCTTTAGCTTGAAGAAGAGAGCAAAGCTAATGATAATCACCTTCTTTGACAGCCTCAAATCAATATTAATTATTAATCAATAAAATTTGAAAAAAAAAAAAATAAACAGCACCATTCATCAATTATGTATAATATATATACAATTCTACACATTCTTGAGATTTAGTCCAAAACATGCATGTACGTAACTAGCAATATGACGTCTACAAATTGGTTTTCTATATTACATGAACTCAAATAAACAAATATAAGTATTATGCTTGAATTTATTATATTTTGCCCTCAGTAGGTAGTTAATTTCAATATTTGATTTGCCCCACTAAGACTGAAATATATTTTCAATTTTTAATTAATATTTAGTAATTTAACTTAAGCTCAACCCATTAAACACAAGCTTGTGTTTTTGAAGTCATTAAAGCCAACCTCTGAAAAAATATTTATCAAAAAGTATGTTTATATCATTATTACTTTATTATTTTTAATTTTCTAATTTGAAGTCAAATTAAGTATTAAGGTCAAATTACCCATAAGTCCAAGATAAGAAAATTAAATACAGAGAATCACAAGAAATTGTTTTTCTTATAAGTTTGAATTGTAAATGAAACAATTTAACTTGTAAAATATAAAAGTTTAATTTATAAATATAAATTGTCAAATTTGATTTACAAATATGAATTTTTGAAACATCTTCATCTTATCTAGGATTTATGGATACATTTTTAAAGTATGAAATCCAAAAAAGTAAAATAAAATTGAGCGGCAGCCTTTCAAAACCGAGACTTTTGTTTGTAAGAATTTTTTTTTTTTTTTTTTAAAAAAAATCGATTGCATAGTTGAATAGAAAATGTACAGATGAATCTGATTTTATAATGACATATATTGTACGAGATATTTTTAATACATTAATAATTATAAATTATTTGTATACATTCACAGTTTTAAAACATGAAACCAAATGGGGTATAATTATAATAAACTAATTATTTAATGGTTAATGAAGAAAATGAATGATGATTATATTGATGAGTGTAACATCCCATTTGAAAACAGCGGAAATTTTTTTTTTTAAAAAAACCAGTGATCAGAGTCAAGCATTCTAGCAAGTGAGTAACTGAACCTTAAAGATATATAACCATAGTGTAATTGTTCTAGTACAGTCATCTGATATTCAAAAAGAGGCAAACACATAAACTAGAAACATAAAACTTCGTCTTGCATCCTACATCGTCTGCTTGTCCCTATCTTCACACCTTGATCCTCCTGACCCTGAAGCTACAGCTGAGATCCAATTTCCATTTGGATATCAGGTAATGGTTAACCTTATGCTCAAATAAAACAGTATATGGACAACAGCTATTCATAACACATAACAGCAGTAAATCACTACATGAGCACACAGCAGATGCATGATCACAATATTGACAGAACATAAGCACAAAGCAGTATGTAAAGTCCCACAACATGTCTGCACATAACCAGTGCCACGACGGCCCATCGTGTCCTCAGCGCTAGGAAAACCCAACGATGTTATCAAGACTATAACCCGTATAAAGCTGTATGTACAACTGACAACCCTAAACAGAGCCTCAGTATATAAACATGTCTATCACATATATGTATATGAGCAGCATAAGTGTTAAGGTTACAATACGCGTCCGTACCTCCGTTGATGATATCTGGCACTTTCGTCGAATTATGGTACGTTTGACAGCGGTATGACGGCAGTACGACAGCGGTGACAGCGGAAACAACGGTCCGTGATTTCGGATATCCTATAAGGATAATATCACCGATATGAATATTTAAGATCATAACAGGCATTTTAGGTACAAATTACCATTTTGCCCCTAGTTTGATTACTTGGTGGAATTTTGCCAGAGCTTCGCTATTTTGACTCTAAACTCTCAAAATCTTGCCATAACTCTTTTTCTAACATATTTCTGAGATAAATATCATATTTATTCCTAAAACATGATATCTAAGCTAACTTGACAAATTAAAGACTACTCTAGCAATTCTACTATAACTATCGAAAGAACTACTGAAACTAAAGACTAAGGACTGAAAAAACTTACTCAGAGCTTCGCTATAGATTTCTCCGGACTCCTCCTTCTTCCTTCTCTCTCAAATTTCGGATTCCCCAAGAGGGTTTTGGTGTGAGGATTTCAAATGAATTGGTTGGCTATTTATACAAAACCGAATGGCATTTTCGTAATTTTCCTGAACTTTGTCTGATCGAATTCTGACCGTTGGATCGCATTTTCTTGAAGTGGATTGATCTTGGCCCTACACCCCTTGGCCGACCTCCCCCCCCCCCCCCAACAAGAAGACAAAAATGATGACATCATGCTAATGACTTCATCCTTGCTTTATCAGATAAAATCCCTGGTTCGGTGTCCTGATCATGAAATTTTGTAAAATCTTAAAATTCTGAAACCAATACTCCGAAGGTCTTTTCTTCCTCTTTTAGAATACTGGATTTTCCTAACCTTATACCCTCAATAAGGACATTCCGTTGCCTACCGAATATCCTCGGTAACCGCTGCTGGTTACAGAAATAGCGTCGGTCAGTGCCATCTTCTGGATAAAAATCCACTGATCAATAATATACTCTGGTTTTTCTCAACTTATCTCTAGATTCTAATTTATGAATTATTTTCTATTGGTTTTCATTTCTATTATCTGTTCTAATTTTGCACAATATCTTCTTAGCCTGATTTCCTAATCACTCCGTCAGCTACAGAAATGACTTTGGAGACAGCCTATTTCGAGATAAAAATTCACTTGTCTATAATATACTCTGACTCTAGAAACCTAGTTCATGGTTTTCTAGATAGGATTTTATTTCTATTCGTGGTCATTTATCCTGTTTACTTTTCACTAATATAATATTATTTAACTTATCTTATAATATTATTATTATACAAATCTCTAAATATCACTTTTGCATCATCCTTATCCTCCCCCCCTAAATTTTCGGCCAGCACACACACACACACACACACAATATTTATTTATTTATTATTATTATTTTCCTATTTTATTAACTATATTATTCCATTTCTCTTGCATTTATTTTTCACAAAATTTCCCTATTAGTCCATAAGTAATTACATGGATTTAGGCTTCTAGAATTACTTGAATAATCCTAAGCCTTTGATCTTTACTTTTCAAGATTACATCTTAACCTTTGTTAATTATTTAATTTACCTAATTTGATTCTACAAGTTTAATTAGCACCTTAACCATGAGCTCAACACTTCTTTTATTTTTATGTACTAAATCTCAAATATTTTTCTTAATTTCTCATTTCATTTTTCTTTATTTTCCTTGGCCAAAATTTCGGCCCTCTTAATAAATAATTATATTTATCTTATTTTTTTTTCCATATTTCCTAGATTTTTGTAACCTTATAAAATTCTCAAAAATTACCAAATTAATCCTTTACTAATTATTGATATTTTTCTTAATTAAAATTAATCATTTTCTCTCAACAATTTTATTGACATTAATAATTTAAGCTCCATGCAAAATATCAAAAATCATAGTGTCAATTTTGGTTCCAGAATACTTTTTAATTTTTCTCCTCTTTATTTTTAAAGGAAATAATTTATTAAATTATCTAAATTAAGGACAATATTCTTCCTAATTTTTAATAATTACTCCATGCCTTCTAGAATTTTTCATAATTCTCTTTAGGATGTTTTATGGCCCTAAAGTGCATTTTTCACATTTTTGACAATAAATTTCCTCTAATTTTTCCTTAGTGTTTTCTTTTGAAAATAGACTAATCATATAACATGTGGAGACCAAAATCTTCATAAATGGGCATTTTTATTATTGTAACATAATATTCCAGATAATAATTATCCGGGTATTACAATGAGTGGTTGCCAGGTTGTGATAAACCAAATGATGATGATGGGTAGTGATATCAGTATCTTGCTCTATCCTCTCTCTCTCTCTCTCTCTCTCTCTCTCTCGCTCGCGTACTGGGTACAATAAAGTGGCCAATTATAGAATACTCTTTCGGAACCACTGAAAGATTCACTAATCATTTATAGTAATATAATTAATATGTGTCATGATGAGACTTGCTTGGGTTCAGGCAGCATTAAATTAAGCATGCCTAGAGTGTTCATGATGCCCACGGTCCTGAGCGCCTGCCTGAGCCCGCAGAAAATCGCCTTGCCCAGCCCAAGAAATAGCCGCCCAAGAAAAATTGGGCATAATTGGGCTGGACATTTTTACGGGCAGAGCTGGGCATCGGGCATGGTATGTCACCCTGCCCATTTGACCCTGCCCACTGGTATATATAGTATTATATATTTTTTATTTTTTTATACAATAGTATTATATTTTTTTAATTTTCACCTATGAGTATTTGACTATTTGTTAAGACATATAGTTGTCTTTTTAATTTCAAGACTTAAGTTGTAGACTTATTTTGAAATATTTAAAAGTATAGAATGATAGATTTCATTTGAAGTTTACAATATTCTTTATTAGGTGTTATTGAAGTTTTTTTTTTCCACAGAGTGTAATAAGGTATTGCCACTTGGGCAAGGATGGCCCACCTTGCCCAGCCCATTATCGCCTAGCCCAAAATTACTAAGGCTTCTATCAGGCAGGGCCGGGCACTGGGCTCCAATTTCCTGCCCGATGATTTTTTCGGAACATTGGCACCGACCGTGGGGACCGTTAAATTACGATTCCCCGACCTACGAAGCAGCTGAGAATGGCAAATACCAGGGGCTGGAATCAGGCACCCCGGCAAGAACAACCAGAGTCGCTACTGCCTGCGAATCCTGAGGCGGGAAAGCGAGACGAGTTAGTAACATCGGAAGATAATGCAGTGCTAATGGACGCAGAACACGAGCTAGTGGAAACAGCTCAGGCCCTTGATAACCAAATTTCGCGGCCGGTACAACCGTCACCCGTACTTCAACACTCTTCTCAAGAATTTCAAATTGAGAATCCCGACGTTCGAAGATTACAGTCAGTAATAGAAGTTATGTTCAAGCGGATGGAGGACATGGAAAAATGACATGCTCTACAAAGGAAGGCCGATGTTAAGCGTCTGCAGGAGGATATGGAGCGCAGGGATGCTCTATGGCGGCTAGAGGAAGGTCGGAGACTCCAGCAGATTCTGGACGAGAGGCTAGGGAGAGAAGAGAACAACAATCATAATGCTTGCCGGGATAAGGAGGACCCAAGTCGAATGGTAACGCAAACTCGGCAAGGAAGCTTAGCGTGGGTGGAGCAGAGTAATGACCGAGAAGAAAATCCAAATGCCGTTGTAGCAACACGGCAGGCAGATGCATCAACGCCTCGAAGTACTACAGATATGGATGTGCTACGCACTGAGAAAAACCGAGATAAGGGGACTCCGGAAACCACCCGGGCTAATGTCGAAGTATCGGAAAAAAGTCATGGCGGCGGAGTGCAAGGGCCTTTTGTTGATGAGATACGGATGGCAAAATACCCAAAGGGTTTCGACTCAAGGGATTTGCCAAAATACGATGGAACTCAAGACCCGCAGGTCCACCTCAACAACTTCAACATGTAAATAATGGTGAAAGGGTTTGAAGGACCGATAGTGCCCCGATTATTCGCGGGAACATTGCGAGGGGCACCCCAGTTATGGTTCCATTCTTTACCACGGAAATCAGTTCGAAATATGGAGAGTTTCGGCCAAAAGTTTTTACTGAATTTCGCGACAAGCAGAAAGCAACCCAAAACTCAATTCCAATTGGGAAACATACGGCAAGGCCCAAACGAGACATTGCAGCAATACCTCGAGCGTTTTAAAGATGCCGCCCTTCAAGTACCAAACTTGAAGGAGGACGTGCATTTGCATCTGGCAATCTCCGGTTTGCATGACGATTCCCGTCTCAAAAGGTCGACAGTAAAAGACAATGTTACAACACTAGCCGAATTTAGAGATGGATCGAAGAAGTACCTGGAACTCGAACAGTTAGAGATGGCCAGCCGAAGTAACTTGGGACGAAATAGGAGCCCACCTCCGAGGAATAAAGACTATAACGGTGGTTCGAAGTCGGACATCAGGAGACAGCCAATGGATAACCAGCACCGGGGAAACAAGGCAGAAGGAAAACACAGCCAGTACACGCCTTTAAAGGTGTCCAGAGAACGGATATGGAGAGAGGTCGGATTAACCGAGATGAGAAAAGTAGAGCGACCGCGGCCTATGCGGCACAAAGCCGTCCTGGACAAGTCTCGGTATTGCGAATTTCATGACCAACCCGGCCATACAACGGACCAATGTTGGGATCTGAGGGATGCAATAGAAAGGTTTGTGCGAGAAGGGAAGTTGCAGAGATATGTGATTCAAACGCAGGGACGTTCAAGTAATAAACGCCCTAGGGTGGGACGAAATAAAAGTCTGGAGAAGAAGAAGAGGAAGGAAGAAAGCGATGATGAGTTTCCTGAAGCAAAGTATGACTGTTGTGTCATCAGTGGGGGACCAGGCGGTGGAGGAGATTCACAAAATCAACGTCGCAAATATTTGAAGGAAGTCTTGACCATCCAAGGCCACCCACAATTTAAGAAGGAAACAAAGGAGCGAGATAGACCGATACTCAGTTTCACCGAGGCCGACCTAGAAGACATGGTCCCGGATCATTACGACGGCCTAGTGATAACTGGCACGATTCTAGACTGTAGAGTCTAAAAAATCATCATCAATAATGGAAGCTTGGTGGACATCCTTCTGTGGGAGGCATTTCGAAAAATGAAGTTCAACCCGGATGAGTTAAAGCCATGTAAAACAACCTTAACCTGTTTCAATGGCCAAGATACTAGACCTAAAGGTTGTATAGACTTGAAACTGACCTTGGGTACTAAAGAAGCTTTTAAATCTGAGGTGGTCAAATTTGTAGTTGCCGACTTCCCATCCCCTTACAACGTCATTCTTGGAAGGCCAACAATCCATAATTGGGATATGTTGGTATCCACTAAGCATCAAAAGGCAAAAATGCTTGGTAGAAAGAACAAGATAGTGGTTGTCCGAGGAGACCAAAGAGATTTGTGGAAATGCTACTACGATTCGGTGAAGGAAAACAGAGAGAACGCAACCTCGTCACAAACTCGAGAAGAAAAAGGTGTTCATCTGGTTGAGATGGATATGAGAGCGGAGGAAAAAATCCAAAGGCCTGAGCCTAATGGAGAGTTGCGAGACTTCATCCTGGGCAGTAGGCCGGAACAAGCCACGAAGATCGGAAGCGAGTTAAGTGCCGAGGTTCATCATGCTTTGACGGAATGCCTATTGAAGAACGCCGACATATTTGCTTGGGGACCTGCCGATCTACTAGGCATGGATCCAACATTTTGTTGCCATAAGTTGGCAATCCGACCAGGTTCTATCCCATTCGCGCAAAAGAAAAGGAGGATGGGCCCAGACAGAGTAGTCGCTCTTGAAGAGCACGTTAAGGAGCTTTTGGAGGCCGGCTTTATATGAGAGGTCCAGTACACTACTTGGCTGTCAAACATCGTGCTAGTAAAGAAATCCAATGGCAAGTTGAGAGTATGTACGGACTACAAAGACCTGAACAAGGTATGCCCTAAAGGCGCTTTCCCCATGCCTAATGTGGATCAATTAGTAGATAACACGTCAGGTTTTAAACTCTTATCCTTCATGGATGCATACTCCGGATACAATCAAATTGCTATGCACCCCGAGGACCAAGAAAAAACAGCGTTTATCACGGAAAGGGCGAATTACTGTTACAACGTAATGCCTTTCGGGTTAAAAAATGCCGGAGCAACATATCAACGAATGATGACAAAAGTGTTCGAAGATCAGTTGGGAAAAAATGTCGAGGTTTACATCGATGACATGATCGTTAAGTCGAGAGACCAGGGGCAGCATGTTCAGGATTTACAAGAGATTTTCGATAAATTACGAGCACACAGAATCAGGCTTAATCTGACCAAATGTGTTTTCGGAGTTCCGTCAGGGAAATTCTTGGGTTTCATGTTAACCCATCGAGGTATAGAGGCCAATCCCGATAAATGCCAAGCCATTTTAGAAATGAAGGCCCCTGCATGCCCAAAGGAAGTCCAACAACTCACAGGAAGACTTGCCGCATTAACTTGGTTCCTACCAAAGTCGGCCGAAAAGTCGCTTCCTTTTTTCAGGTTGCTTAAAAAGGAAGCTGTTCACGAATGGAACATAGAATGCGAGGCAGCCTTCGAAAAGATTAAGCAATGCCTGTCAGCCCCGCCAGTATTAACCAGGCCTATAACAGGTGAAGTCTTGATCCTTTATTTGGCGGTAACTAATGAGGCAGTAAGCGCGGCCCTGGTGCAAGAAGCAAATGAAGGTCAAATGCCGATTTACTTTATAAGTTGGATTCTCTAGGGATCTGAGATACGATATCAAAAGCTTGAGAAAATGGCTTTCGCTTTGCTAACCGCGGCAAGACGGCTACGTCAGTATTTCCAGAGCCATCCTATTGTAGTTCGAACTAATCAACCCATAAGGCAAATACTGCATAAACCCGACCTAGCAGGAAGAATGACTGGCTGGGCCATAGAATTATCCGAGTTTGACATTACTTACGAAAACCGGCAAGTGATAAAATCTTAGGCATTAGCCGACTTTGTTGCAGAACTCGCCCCAATAAAAGGGAACACAACACAGTGGAAGCTGTTTGTAGATGGCTCTTCTAACTCGACAGGAAGCGGGGCCGGAGTAATTCTCGAGAACCCGGAGGGTGTGTCTATTGAATACTCCTTGAGCCTCGGGTTTAAAACTTCCAACAATCAAGCCGAATACGAGGCCTTGATAGCGGGTTTGATCTAAGCAAAGGAAAACGGAGCTCAGAAAGTACTGGTATCTACTGATTCCCAACTGGTGGCATCACATATAAATGGGACGTATTAAGCTAAAGGGCCTTTACTGGTCAAGTATCTCGAAAAGGTTAAGTCTATAATGGATGAATTTGATGAAGTATAGATAAGGCACATATCGCGGGGAAATAACGCCAGAGCCGACGTACTGTCCAAGCTGGCTAGCACCCAAGGGACCAACAATCGAACTATAGTGCAACAAAGATTGGAAGCCCCAACATGCGTGATAATCATAACCAACAAAAACGATTGGAGGAAACCCATTGCAGATTACCTTGAACGAGGAATTATACCGGATGAACCCAAAGATGCCAAGAAACTGATATGGACGACGACATCTTATGCAATGGTAGATGACCAACTGTACAGGAAAGGGCTACACACGCCAATGGCAAAGTGCCTCAGTTCTGAAGAGGTGGAATATGTATTAGCTGAAATACACGAAGGGATAAATGGACAATACATGGGAGCCAAGGCACTAGCCCGGAAGGCTATAAGAGTCGGGTACTACTGGCCGACGCTATCAACAGATGCAAAGAATCATGTTCGGAAATGCGACAGTTGCCAGAAACACGTTAAAATCATCAGAATTCCCCCATCTGAGCTGAAGTATATCTCCGCACCTTGGCCGTTCTACAAATGAGGGCTAGATCTTTTGGGACCTTTTCAGAGGGCACCGGGGCAATTCCGGTGGTTGATAGTAGCGGTGGATTATTTCACTAAATGGATCGAGGCTGAACCGCTATCTTCCATAACATCGGCTAGAGTACAAAAGTTTGTGGCGAGAAATATCATCGCCCGTTTTGGAATCTCGGCGGAAGTCATTACCGACAACGGGACATGATTTGCGGACAAAGGATTTCGAAAAATGATGACCAACTTCCAGATCCGTCAGCATTTTGCATCGGTAGAGCACCCACAGTCTAACGGACAGGCCGAGTCGGCAAACAAGGTGATCGTGGACGGCCTAAAAAAGAGAATGCAAGAAGCCAAAACCGACTGGGTTGAACAACTATACGCTGTGTTATGGGGATATCGGACTAGTATTCAATCCGCCACAGGAGAAACGCCTTATAGACTCATGTACGGATGTGAAGCCATGATACCCGTCGAAGTCGGGGAACCGTCATGGAGGAGGGAAAAGGCCTTGTCTAAAACTGAGAACAACGAGGCCATTAAGGCCGAGTTAGATCTCATAGACGAGGTAAGAGCCATAGCACATTACCGAGACTTAACAGCGAAACAGCTCATCGTGGCGAGGTTCAATAAAAAGGTCAAACCATGTTCTTTCAGCAAAGGCGACCTAGTCCTAAGGAGAGCCGACATAGGCAACAAGAATGCACGAGAAGGGAAGCTAGCTCCCAATTGGGAAGGACCTTACCGAATTAGGGAGGTACTGAAGCACGGGGCATACGAACTTGAAACCTTGGTCTGAAAAACAATAAAGAGAACCTGGAATGTCGACAAATTGAGAAGCTACTATAGATAAGTTTCGTTTTGATGTTTTAGCATGGTCTATGCAAGTATGTTTGTTAGCGACATAGTCACCATTTTAATTAATTGAGGAACGTTAGCTCTTATCAAAATGTTTCGACTATATGATAGCTTCATAAAAGTCGCGAAAGAGATCGCACCGTCGAAAGCACACGAATTCACGAAAAAGAGTTCTGAAACCTATTTTCAAATGAGTTCCACAAGGCCGTATTAAAATGATAGGCCCATTAAAAGCATAAGGATATCCTGAATTCCACAACAAGGAATTACGAAAAGGAATCCATAACCCGTTTTCGACAATTCCTCGGTGCCATCTTTATAGCCCGAAAGACCGTGCTAAACCTACGAGGAAAGCATAGGCAAGGCCGATGAAAATACACCCGAAATAAGACCATTTAAGGCCGGACCTGATCAATCTGGCCTAGTTAAGATTTGGTTTAACCAAGTTTAAGCCGTAAGGTTATTATTAATGCTGGGTAGAACACTGGGCGATAAAGCGATTAAATTTGCTAACAAAATCACAGTGCACAAGGAAATTCAGAAAGGAAGAATTTTATTCATTGTCAAAGTTGATTACAAATGGAAAAAGAAAAACTAACGCCGGAAAACAAAAACGGCCTATCAAACAACACCGACAAATTAGACAATCGCGGTAGCATTTGGAAGGGTAGGAAGCCGAGATTCAGCATTGTCAGTAGTATCCCCTCCCACTCCAGATGGACCGTCCCCAGCCGACTCTTCCAGAGCGCTTGCAGGCACAATCTTCCCATCCTTCACAATCCCATCAACACGGGCGTCCTCGAGGTTCAGCGTGACGTTAGGATTGAGGAAAATAACCTGTGCCAAAGCGTTATTGAAAGATTCCTCCACGCCTTTTTCCAGGTCGGCAATGTAGGCAGCATCGGAGGTTGTCTAATCTTGCTGGCTCTGCAGGCTGGAGTTGAGTCGGGATATTTTGGCGGCATCTTCAAAATGTTTTCGCCTCACACCCTCCAACTCTAGCTGCGCAGTCCTAATCTTCTCATCAGCCGCCTTCTTCACCTTCTCCACCTCAGCAAGAGCCTTATTCTTGGCATCCTCTGCCGACTTAACCGCGCTCTTTACCGCCGAGTTAATAGCCTCGGCTCGTTCGGATGCGGCGGCCTTGAGTTTCGCATCTGACTCAGCTCATTAAGCCTTGAAATAGGCCACAGCTTGAGAAAGCCCGGCGGCTTGAAGAGCAAAATGTTCGATATCCATCAGCATGCTCTTTTCTTCAGCGGAAGGCGGCGAAGGTGTGAACCAGCTCAAAGGAGGGCGGATGCTATTCCGAACCTCAAAGTCAACCGGATTTTCGAACATGAAGGACGGTGAAGTATACCGGCTGGGAGAGAGAACGGCCGCTGTAGGAGAAGAGGTAGCTCCTACATTGGGAGAAGATGGAGATGCAGTCACCTTGGTGATTGGTTCAGCCACCTTGGTAATTGGTTGTGCGGGAGTGACGGAAGACTTCTTAGCAGGGCCCGTCTTCTCGGCCTCAGCTGCCTTCCGCTTTCCGCTAAATTTCCTCATGAAAGCCGGCACTGCTGGAGTTGTAGACTTTGGCGGCATGTTTGTCTCTGCACAATGCACTGCTGGAGTTGTAGACTTTGGCGGCATGATGTTCTCTGCACAATAAAAAACAATCAGTAGCGTGATAAAATAAGACAACAGGAATAAATTGCTACAGACACAACATACTTGTTTTTCTTTTCTGTTTCTTTAAAGGAACAGATAAATACATCCCGGCATCAAAAGGCCCCATCGCCTGGCCGAGGTCTTTCAATAGCTCCTCAACTTTCTCCTCTTCGGGGGAAAGCTTAAACACCTTCGGGTTAAAGGCCCTATTTCCAAAGTGGTGGTGGTTGAGAGTCCAATAAAGGGGGAATCTCTCCTCCAACTCTCCCTGTTCATTCAAATGGAGGAACCACGGAACCTGGCCAGGAATGGCCTCTACTTTAAAATATGCTGACTTAAAGCCCTTGAATGACTCGGTAAACGGATTAAATAATTTCTTATTAAGGATACCCTGAAGATGGGTCCACTCAAACTCTAGGGGCTCTTCTTTGGTTTTATAGGTGTTTACTGGGGAAAAGAAGTGGAAAAACAATGGTAGGGTACAAGGTATCTCTTGTTACTTGCAGAAATTCTCGAAACAGAAGACGTAAGCCCAACTGTTCAGGTGTAATTGTGTGGGGGCTAAATACAAATGGTTCAAGATTTCCGTGGTGAAATCTGAGAAAGGGAATGAAGCACCTAGGACGGTAACCACATCTCGATACATAAAGAAGAAATGAGGGGAACCTCTACCACGCCATGATGCTACCGACTCTCCCTCTAAAGGTAACCTAACCGTATACCCCTCTCCGTCTCTAAGGATGGGCCCCCTAAACTCTTTAAAGGTCATCTTGTTTTGTATCCGGGACACTTGAGGGCATATAACGAAACGACATGGGTTATTTTCGGCACTATGTGCGGCATTGGTAGAACATCACTCCTCAGCAACCGACCTTTCGCTACTTTGAGAAGAAGAGGCCATCTATACCTATATAAATACAAAAGCAAAGGCGAGTTAGATAGAAATCTACCTCGGGAAGAAGGCATATGATGCAACGCACGCTTCAATGTTAGGATGGGAACAGATCTGTGAGTGCAAATCCTAAGCACTGTCTCGGCAACCACCTCCCGGCCAAGATTGACAAAGGCGATAGCCTCCTGTTGACAGGTCTCACAAGGGCTAACCAGATTAGGCCGGGATTCACTAACAGACAAAGGTTGAACGGCCGAAATAGGAACCGCCCTAACAGGAAACGAAGGCCTAATGGCTAGCTTGGGAGGGGGAGGCCGAGGTAGTGGAGGTTGAGAAGCTTTCGGAAGGGGAGGCGAAACCCTAGGGCCTCTCTTACGGTCACCGCTCCCAGAAGGTCTAAGAACATCTGCAGCCATGGCTGCAGAAGATCGACGAGCACCATATAGCCAAAAAGCAATTTTCTCAGGCATGTTCCTAATATCTTTCCAATCCTCTTCCGGAATAGGCCTACCATATATGTCTACAGGTATATCTTTGTCCTTATCCATGAAATACTCAAGAACTTCCCAAGAAAACCCAGAAATGCAAGGTTTAGTATACAGAATCCCAGGATTGAAACCAGAAGAACCCAGACATGCAAATGACGCGAAACGCACTTAACTACGAAAGAATAAACACAGAAGAAAGGGAAAAACAGTAAACACTTGAAACAGAAGCTGACAATGAAGATGTACCTGAGAGGGAACGGGGTAAAAGAGAGGGTCGAGACTTGGATTTGGAACACCTGGGTTGTGAGTATTTTCTTTTGAAAACTGGAAACTCAGAGCGTAAAAAAGGAGAACACCGCGACATTCAAAGTTATAAAGAAGTGGTCTGAAGAGGCAGATTTGAAAGATCCCAGCAGGCACAAATGTGAAATGATGGGACCCGTGACGTCAGGGGAATACAAGAAGGCAGGTACAGCTGGCAAAGCCTTAAAGTAGATGGCCATCATGAGTCTCGGAAAGTCGCGAGCATTTAAAGAAGCGCGAAAGCCGAGAATGGCTGACAGTGGAGTTGTTAGCACCGGTCCCAATACAACGCTACGCGTTCCCGCATCAAACAAACCAACGCGACGCTACGCACGACGGGGCAAGAGCACGCGTATCTCTAAGTCAGTTACAGATAACGCCCTGAATTAAGGGCGGTCGGGGAAACACTGGCGTACAAACGTAACTCGGCATAACACGGTGAAGGAACCGGGGTACGAGTGAAAAGGAGGTGATCAAAGTAAGTCGGAGAATAAGATGAAATCGAGCTGGGTTATGAGTAAAGAACAAGGAGTCAAAGATTTCATCCGAGATACGACCGAGGGTAGTTCTAACCCAATAAAGCTTGGCATGTTAGAGGCCTGAAATACCGAGCTTGGGGGCATCTATTACGGACAAGCGAATTGGACTTCGCTAGGCCCAAAGCCAGCTGTCCAGCCATGAAAATAGGGATACCTGATAAGGTATTATCCTATTATCTCGCTAACTGCCGCCAGTCGTGCAGGTAACGGAGTAGTTACAAGTGGGACCACGTGCAGAGAGAATATCGGATCACGACCCCCCAGGTACACTCTTTAAATACCAATGTGCAGTCATCAGGTATACACGCTCTCGAAACCCTATCTTTTCTATTCACACAGAGCACACACCTCACCCCCTCTGGCTGTCTTAGGCCAAACGGTTTACCTTCAAACTACGTGGACTTTGATCCACCACTGTGGTACGTAGGACCTTGGGATTTCACCCTAGGCCAAGTCCAACTCCTTTATTATTCAACTACGGAACAAATCTCACTTCATCTACTCTTAATCCTAAATCAATGTGTTCAAAACTAAGACATTTTACGTAGAAGATGAGCCTGCATTTGCTTGAAAATGGAAAAGAAGAGGGGGCAAAAAAACAAAAAAAAAGCAGCAGAGCATGAGAGCATTTTACATAGCCCATGGCATATACTTACAGCTTTCAACTCAACGTATGTGTGTGTCTATATATATGTGTGTATAAGTCGGCCATTGGTGAACAGAACTAGCGAACCCTAGCTATCTTGAAATGGTTCAGACCAGTGACAGCAGAAAACAAAGGTTATAGATATCTCGAACAAGAAACAAGTCGGAGTGATGAGATTTACCGTTGAAGGAAGCAGATCAGAGATGGATAAAAGAGGGCCGGCGATGGAGAGGCAATTAGAAGTAATGGGCTTGCACTTAGAGCATGAAGATGAGAGAGATTAAGACGTACACAGAGAAAATCAGAAGCTCATAGGCCATTGCATTCCAAGCAAAACAAAACAAAAATTGGTAGCTCACCGTTTGAACAAAAGGCATCGAGATTGATGAGAGAAAGGCCTATATGACGATGGCACTGATCCCATTTTTCATCGTTTATAATGGATGAGCTCCGATTTTTGACTAAGGAAGCACGCAACGGAGATGCAGCTAAAGGAAATGGATATAGAGGGGTTCAAAACCCTAAAAAACCCAAATTGGTGAAAGTGAAAGCCGGTCTAAGCCATTATGGCGTTTGTGTGTGCCTAATGCCAGTCTGCTCTCTGTGCAACTGTCAATTGTTACTTGCGGACCAGAGATGCATGCAGCTGAAATAAAGACAAAGAAGGGTCATAACTCATAATCCTTAATTAAGTGTTATATGTTGGGAATATATTAGATGCCCATTAACTCGTAATCTCTTATATAATATAGTCAACATCTATGAATAGTAGTTGGAAAATTTAAAAACTAGTTAGTGCATATCTAAACACATAATTATATGAATGGTGATATAATATACATTCATTTGTATTAATTGCTTAATGGTACCATTAATTGTATGTTAGTGAGTGACATGCCTTTATATTAAGGACCAGAGGAGTACATTATTAAGAAATTACATATAGTATATCATAATTTTAACAGGAATTATGACAAAAAATTAAATATTTATATAGCTATTAGTATCAAATTTTAATTTTTATAACGATATTTTTAAAAAACTAAAGTTATCTATGAAATAATAATTTTTTAAATTTTTCTAACAGAATAAGCCACGAAATTATTCTATGGCAAATAAATTTTCCACATAATTTATGCGAAATTTGCCAAAGACTATTTTTCCGTGGCAAATTTTTCCACAAAAAGAATTCTATCTTAAACATTCCCAATAGAATCTACCACAGAAAGAAATTCAGTGGCAAATTTTGTCAGAAATTTAGTGTTTTCTATAATGATCATTAGAACTCCTAAATAGCTTCAAATGATATTAATTGTCTAAAGAAAGAATTTGAAATGAAGGATTTGGGAAGAATAAAATTCTGTCTTGTATTACAGATTAAGTACTTTAAACATGGGATTTTTGTATGTCAAGAATCTTATAAAAGGAGGTACCTAGAGCGTTTTTACATGGAGAAGTCACATCCATTATGTACCCCAATGGTTGTAAGGTCTTTACAGGTTGATAAAGACCCATTTAGACCTCAAGTAATTAGCGAAGAAGGTGATGAAGAACTACTTAATCTAAAAGTCTCATACCTTAGTGCTATTGGATCACTAATGTATCTTAGTAATCACACATGTTTTGATATATCAATTGATGTCAACTTATTAGCAATATATAGTTCTTCACCACCAACAAGAAGGCATTGGAATGGAGTACAACACATTCTTCATTACCTTAGAGGCACTATGGGCATGGGGTTATTCTACTCAAATGTACCCAAGCATGCATTGGTTGGTTATGTAGATGCTAGATTTTTTTTCTGATCCACATGATGTTATCACAAATTGGCTATCTGTTTACATGTGGAGGTGTAACTATTTTGTGGTGATCTATGAAGAAAACTATATCAACCACATCATCTAACCATGTAGAAATTTTAGCAATGCATGAAGCAAGCCAATAATGTGTATGGTTGAGATCAATAATGCATCACATGCAAACCATCAGCAGACACTCAAGAGTGAACAAAAAGGTAACTCGAGTGAGGCAATTGAGCACTCGAGTGCTGAGAAAGAAAAGAAGTTTAACAGTCCAAGAGAAGGAAGTCAAAATGATAGAAAAAGGCTCTACTCGAGTAAAGGAGATAGAACTTGAGTGATAATTAAAGTCAACACTCAAGTGAGATCGAGTGTTCAAAGTATACTCTTGAGTAGCTTGTAGTTTATCTTGAGGAAAAATGATCCCAACAATCCTATATATGGATAATGGTGCATATATATTGCTCAACTAAAAGAAGAATATATTAAGGGCAATAGAACTAAACATATTTCACAAAATTCTTCTTCACTCATCACCTTTAAAAAGATGGTGAAATAGATATCCAATAAATCCATCATATGAAAATATAGTAGATTTATTCACTAAGTTACTTTCAAGTACAATCTTTGAAAAACTTGTCAATGACATCAATCTTCAAACTCAAAGATCTCAACTAATGTTGTTAAGAGGGGGAGTTGAAACAGTCTACACTCTTTTTCCATCATATAGATTTTGTCCCATTTGGCTTTCCTAGAAAGGGTTCTAATGAGGCATCACTAGATCGTATATCAATGAATAATGTACTATTTTCTTTGGCTAGGTTTTTGTCCCACTAGGTTTTTCTTAGTTAAAGTTTTTAATGAGGCACATTTAAGGGGAGTGTTACGAATATATTAATTATGTAAATGTTAATTTACTATTAACCTCTCATATTCTAGTCAACATTCATAAATAGTGGTTAGGAAACTAAAAGGCTACTTAATGCACATTTAGACACATGAATGATTCGAAGGGTCATATAATCTACATTCATTTGTATTGATTGTTTGTACTAATGGTACCATTTATTGTATGTTAGTGGTAACCCTTGGTGGTAACTCTTGGAGGCCTATAAATATAGGCCTTATACAAAACATTGTAGTCAACATATAGAACACACAAGAAACTGAACAAGTATTACTCCTCACTTTCTCTCTTATCCTAGATTTCTTTTATTTTCATAACATAGTCAATATTATAATGGGTATTTGGTATTTACCTAATTAAAATGAAACTCTAAGTAAATATAAATTGAAATATTTCACTAGACTAATTATTTTATATATAGTTATGCGTGTATATAAAGTATAAGTTAGGAGTGCATTAAGTAATATTAATTTATTTAATTAATGATATTTATTCATCATAATGAAACCCAGTAAATTTGTCCAAGACTATTAATTGCATTGGCCAGAAAACTGACTCACCGGTTATCTGAGGGTTAAGTTTTCATACCATTTAAATATGCGATATGCAATTAGTTCTTTGAAAAGTTTAAGATCAAATATAAGATAATTATTTTTCTTGTAAGTTAAATTTTGTTTGACTTTATTGTAACACCCGCCCGGGATGCTGACATTCTTGCCCATAAGTTTACACAGTAGTGTGGCAAAATTAGAAATAGTTCGATATACTGATACAGCGGAACTTAAACTTGATTACAAAGGGGAGTATTCCCAAGGCTTATACCCATTTACAAACGTTTACATTCCTTTACGTACAGTGGATGTCTAAAAAAATTAAACACCGTCGTCCCTCGGTTCTTCAACCATCCTCCTCCTGAGCCGTCTTCAAGCAACGCTCCCTTTATAAGCACTGTGCAGCACTCTTTCTTGTGCTCATCTGTCCATTAGTTGGTAGTAGAGGGGTGAGATTATGAGGAATCCTAGTAGCAGGCAATACCAAATAGTACATGCAAGATAAATGCTGATGTATGATATACTTGCCTTACACAAGCTCATGTTAACATAATGACAATTCTGCATGCTCAATGCTTCATGCATCATACTTATGGCCATAGCATAATCATAAATAGAGCTTCAATCATTTAAGTATGTTACACATAACAAGAAAGCATAGAAATCATACATACACAATAAGCAAAAATAACAACTACATGCAAGCAAGGCAAGCCCACTACCTTTTAAGGAATACTATCCTTACTCGGGTTCCTCTTTCGCCAACCTTCGGAGTTGTTTGAAGTTTCTTCATTCTCCTTGTGGCCCTAAGGACATAACCATACATTCAGAACAAGGGAAAATGAATGTTTACTTTCCTTGTTCACCCTTATTTCATTAGGGTTTAATTAAGTAATTTAAATTTGTTACTTTTAACCTTTATCTGTCACTATCCTTAACAGTATAGTAACTTCAATTATTTTTAATTAGTTGCACAAAAATACTTTTAATGTGCCGTCAACTCTCACATATTTCTAGACAAGTCCCCTTTCATATAAAAATAATTTCAAAGGTCAGAACTTTTCAAATTATTCCCAGCTTCTACGTTTCCACTAACTGTTCTGTTAAACTTCTAGAATTCATGGCTTATCTTTAAAAATTCATATCTCACTATACATAGCTTTAAAAATTACAAACCATATATCAAATTAAAGCTATGTGAGTCCTATTTCATTTTGGAAAGTTTTGGAATTTTATGGGTTCATTTACCCATTAAAATTCCACATACAAGCTCATTGCCCAGTTTTTGCTTCCAAAATGTATGGTCATTTTGTACAATTTATTTCTCTCTGACCAGAGCTTAGAAAAATACAAAACACCCACCATTTTAAAGCTATGCATGTCTTCTATCTTCTAGAATTTTTCATAATTTTATAAGTCCATTTGATTAGTCAAAACATGCATGCAAGCAGACTAACTCTAGGCTTCCAAAACTGGCAGTTTCAACGTTTTTATGAAGTTTGTGATTTTATTTTCCAAAATACCTTTGAAAATTCATTCACCACTTCACTCCCACACAATTTTGCGTGGTGAACACCATGGTGAATTCAGATTTACCAAATTCCACTCATTTCTTTGAGTTTTCCTCATATTACAAAATCTGGGTTTCAAGTCAAGAACTTCAAAAATTGGTAAAGGTGGATAATCTTACCACTATAGCTTGTCCTTGGCTTTGTGGTCTCTTTCACCTCTCTAATCCTTCTCAAGCCTTTATACTGACCTTAAAACCACATGCATGTGAGTTTATAAACACCTACAATGACATGCATGAAAGAATCATCCAAGATACCAAGCTAGAGTTCAACTTCTTACCTTGAGTTTATTGTTCTTCTTCTTCCTATTCTAATCGTGGAGATTCTCTTCGTGTGTGATGATAAAGATGTTGATGATGTTGGAGGGGTGGACATGTGAGGAGAAGGAGTTGATGAAGGAAGGTTGGAGGTTTGGAAGAGACACTACTACAAAAGATAGATTTTACTTCCCTAATTGGCGTCCTATAACAAATAAAGGATGTAAAAAAAAAAGGCGGTGACATTTTTGTAATTATTTGTGAGAAAAGTTTCATTTTTGGCGTCTAATAACATGTCTTAGATGCCAAAAATCAGGCAAAAAAATTTTTTTGCTGCCAAAGTTTTACCAATTCTTGCACCAAAAATAATATAGGCACTTGTCTTGTGCAAAAAAAAAAAATTCATATATGGCGTCTAATATCTGGACTTAGATGCCAAAAATCAGGCAAAAAATTTTTTTGTCGCCAAAGTGTTACCAATTCTTGCGCCAAAAATAATATAGGCACTTGTCTTGTGCAAAAAAAAACATTTCATATATGGCGTCTAATATCTAGATTTAGACACCAAAAATCAGGCAAAAAATTTTTTCCCGCCAAAGTGTAACCAATTCTTGTGCCAAAAATAATATAGGCACTTGTCTTGTGTAAAAAAAAAAGAAAAAACTGGCGTCTAAGACAATTACTTAGACGCCAAAAATCAGGCAAAAATTTTTTTGCAAACAAAGGTTTACCAATTCTCGTGCCAAAAATAATATAAGCATTTGTATTGTATAAAAAAAACATTTTTTATTTTTGGCGTCTAAGTCCTTGTCTTAGACGCCAAAAAGCCGCCAAAGGTTTACCAATTCTTGCGTTAAAAATAATATAGGCATTTGTCTTGTGAAAAAGAAAATTCATTTTTGTGAAGAAAAAAAATTAATATAGGCAAATGTTCACCCATTCCAAAGCCAAATGCATGTCTTTTAATATAGGCATTTGTTTTGTGGAGGAATTTTTCTTTTTTTCTTTTTGGATTATAGGCGTCTAATAAGTGACTTATATGCCAATTGGGCTCCAAAAATATTTTGGATTATATTGGTACCCAATTTTTTTTTTTTTGCTTCATTATCGGCGTCTAAGACCTAATCTTAGATGCCAAATACCTATTTCCAGCACCAAAATAACTTGTCTTTTGGTATTCCATCATGTTTCTTGCATTCTCCTGGACCTAGCATATTTTTCGTTTCACAACTCTGGGTTCGTCTCTTTCCTTTGCCGCTCACACCGAACCTAGGTAATTCTCTCTTGATTCTGACGGCCACCGTCTCAAACGACGGACGACGAAGCATTACTCCGCCTCTGCTCCCATTAACGCTAGGCCCCTCATTTCGAAACCCTTCGACCTCACTCTCTCTGAGGTATTAGGCACATTTTACATTTTGCATTTGTTTCCATCGGGTTCCTCTTACAATCGTCTTCGCACTTTGTCTAGGTTACTTGTGGTTCTAATTTCTGATGGTTACCATCCCAGACGACGGAGGATGAAGGATTCCAAATCTATCTCCGCCTCTACTCCCATCGACGCCAAACCCATCGACCCAGGATACCCACGTTGGTGAGGGCCGTCCCTTGATTTTTGATTTTTTATTTAAAATAAAATTTTGAACCAATAAGATAGATGTCGATGGTGGGAACAGTAGAGTGGTATGTCTTTACCTTGAATTTGTTATATCTTCTAGCCTCTTTCTCTCCTCCCTTCCCTCTTGTGTGGCATTCATGAACCTGACAAAGCTAAACAAGTGAATCTCTTCATTCATGTACATTATGACAAATGCTGTCTAATTTTCAGATAGTGTTGATTTGTTGTGAACATGTCTTTAACCTGGAAATGCATATATGTTTCAAATTTTCTCACCCGCTCATCTTTTCAGCATCCACTGACAGTTATCGAAATTTATATTGATGCGATATTTTTTGGAAATCAAAATATTCTGTTATAATATTGATGTGGCATTTGGTTTTTGTTGTCTTCTAATGGAATTTTTTTGCTTATTGAAGATACCTGCCTGACACAATTGATGTTGGAAGCAGTAGCCAGCAGCGATCATCTAGATGTGAGTGTTGATTATATTGTCGTTTAGTTCAAAACAGAATATTATTTGAAATTATTTGATCCTGTCTGGCTCTTGCTATCTGTATCTTTTCTGTAAAGTAGTGTGTGATTAAGAATCTACTGGTTTAGTGCTATCCATTGGGTGCTTGTTTGGTTTATGCGTTGAGTAGTTAGATTATAGTATTTGTTACCCTTGTATGGTATTCCTATTCTGTCAAAAAAGCTCCGTAAGATCATTCTAATGTCTAAGGTTATTTATTATTATGCTTTAATGCTTGTTTATTTACTTTTTAACGCTTAAGTGTAGTAAAATTTTGCGTGTAGTTTGCAATATTCTCTTTCCCTGCATCAATAGTGATATAGTGACTTTGTGTAGTTTGCAATATTCTCTTTCCTGCATCAAAAGCATTCCATTAAGATATATGGCTGACTTTGTGTTTGTTTGAAATTGTGATTTAAACCTTTAAAAACAGTTTATCAATAGTGATTTATAATATATACAAGACAAATATGTGGGAGGAGTTTTGTTTAGATTTGCGTAAATAAGCACTTTTAAATGTCTCATACTGTCATCCCATACAAGTACTATCTTGACCTTTAGTTTGAAATAGTGATTTAAACCTTTAGTTCGTTGTTAGTAGTGGTGATTATTGAAGAATGAGATTGGTTTTGCTTTTGAATGCTTTATTTATGTTGTGATGGTAATAACTATTTTAAAACTCATGATCTTGATGGTAGTAACTCCTCTTTTCCTTTTTCCCTCTTCTATGTCCTTATTCCCACAAACACATATTATTGCTTCAATGTCAAGCATGTTTTATATGAAGTGCTTTTGTTTATATTTTTCTCTTTGGTTAGATATACTAATGGTTTATGGGCTTTGCAACATCTGTTTTAAAAGAAAAACTCTTGTCCTTTGGGTTCATCTAGAGTGTTAGCAGACCATCAGCTTCAATCTCAAATACAAGAACATCTTCAGAAAGGGTTAGTTGGACGTTATTGTGTTAATTATTTTAAGTGACCTTTTAGCATAATAGTATGCCATGTTGAAGTCCATTGCTTATTCTAGGATGTAGCAAATTAATGTGATTACCTATGTATGGACTTAAATGGGTGGTAGTTGTTTTTTAATTTCCTTACCCTTGTGTGTGTATAGATATAATCCCAGTAGTTATTATTTTCATTTTTTCGAGAAACTAACTTTTTTACGTTTTAGTTCAATTTTTGACATAGACCTCGATCAACTTTGCAATTTCAATTCTATAGGCTTAAAATTAATATAGAACGCTTCTCTCCCCATAATTTTGCATGCATGTAGATTCCATTGTAAAACTCAAATGAATTAAATGGAATCCCCTTCCCCTTCAATTACTCAACACAGTGGCATAATAAGGGGCTATTACACCAAAATTCCTCTTTGGTGTTTAATGTCTCCAAACTTAGTCTCTCACTTGTACCCTATTCAATTTTTCATTTAAAACTCGTTTGAGGCATCAAAATCATCAAATTTTAATCCCTTCTTTGCACCGAACGAAATTATACATGGGTTAAAGAGAAACTGATTTTTCATCATTTCATTCCTTAAGCTACCACAATTTTAACTCTAGCCACTTCCTTAATTCATGATTTGGTATTAAATCAAGCTTTCCATATTGTTCTAGAATTTTGACATCACCTCCCCTTAAGTTTCTTACGTCTCGAAATTTTTCCTCATTTATTGAGGAAAAAACATGTCATCCTTGAAATTGTTATAAAACTTGTGTGTTGTTGGAATGTCATAGGTGGTCAAAAAATGGATCATAGTTGGATGAATGCTTTGAGAACTAGTGAAGAATATGAGAATGGGGTGGAAGAGTTTATTGAATTTGCTAGAAGGAATGTGGCTACAAAAAATGGGATGTATTATTGCCCTTGTGTGAATTGTTTAAATGAGAATAGACGAAATATTGATGATATAAGGGATCACCTACTTTGTGATGGAATAAACCTTCAGTACACAACGTGAATATGGCATGGAGAGGAAGTAACAACTACTGTGTCCCACAAGAATGAAGTTGAGGTAGATGATGATGGAATGGAGAGAATGATTCATGATGTTGAGGTAGAAGCTTTTGCACATCCGCGTGAATATGATAGCGTGCGGATTGATGCAGAGACACCTTTGTTCCCTGGGTGTACTAAGTATACACAATTGACTGGGACCTTACATTTGGTCAACTTAAAGGCAACTTGTGGGTGGACCGATAGTAGTTTGACGTCGCTTCTTGAATTGTTGTGTGATATGTTGCCAAATGATAATGTACTTCCAAATCATATGTACGAGGCCAAGAAAATACTATCTACGATGGGTATGGAGTATAAAAAGATACACAGTTGCCCTAATGACTGTGTATTGTACAAAAATGAGTATGAAGGCCTTAGTAATTGTCTGAAGTGTAAAATGTCACGATATAAAGTGAAAAAAGGTGGTGGTTCTGGAGATCAGACAACAAAGAGGCAGCCTTTGAAGGCAATGTGGTATCTTCTTATAATACCTCGGTTTAAGCATCTGTTTACTAGTGCATCAATGACGAAGAAGTTGAGATGGCATTCTGATGAGAGAATATCTGATGAAAATATCTTAGGCACCCAGCTGACTCTCCGTAATGGAAGAAAATAGACAATATGTTCCCTCAATTTGGCAGCGAGACAAGAAACCTTCAGCTGGGGCTTTGTATAGATGGCTTCAATCCGTATGGAACTCTTAGTAGCACCCATAGTGCATGCCCGGCCCTCCTTGTAATATTAACTTACCTTCCTGGCTATATATGAAACGTAAGTATGTGATGCTTTCCATGATGATCTCTGGACCAAAACAACCAGGGAACAATATCGATGTGTACTTGGTGCCTTTGGTTGAGGATTTGAAGACGTTGTGAGAGGAAGGTGTAGATGTGTTTGGTGCATATAAGAAGGAGTCCTTCAAACTGCATGCAATGATTTTTACCATGATAAATGACTTTCTTGCATACGGAAATCTGTTAGGGTACAGTGTGAAGGGGCATAAGGCATGTTTGATATGTGAGGCAGACACACACTTCCATCAACTAAAGCACGGGGAAAAAATGGTCTACCTCGGTCACAGGAGGTTTCTTCATCGGTTCCACCCATATCGTAGGTTAAGAAAGCGTTTTAATGGCTTATCGGAGCATAGAATGGCTCCAAAGGCATTAACTGGAGAGGAAGTTTATAGTTGGGTGAAACATATAAATGTCATCATGGGTAAGCAGCAAAGGATTGTGGGTGAGAAGAACATATGGAAGAAGAGATCAATTTTCTTTGATCTTCCATATTGGCGTTGTCTTGATGTGAAACACGGCCTTGATGTGATGCACGTGGAGAAAAACGTGTGTGATAGCCTTGTCAGTACACTTTTGCACATACCAGGGAAGAATAAGGATGGAATTAGTGCAAGATTGGACATGGTTGATATGGGGATAAGAGAATGGTTACATTACTAAGAGAAGATGGTAAGAGGGCATACATGGGGCCAGCAGCGTATACACTATCAAAAGCGGAGAAAAAAAGTTTGTGTGGTTGTTTATATAACATTAAGGTTCCACATGGGTATTATTCAAATATGAGTAGGTGTGTGTCAATGGATGATTTGAAGTTAGTGGGAATGAAATCCCATGATTATCATGTGTTGATGCAACAACTATTACCAATAGCTATTAGAGGCATCATGAAAGATGAAGTGCAAACCACTATAACAAAATTGTGTATTTTCTTTAATAATATCTGTAACAAAGTCATTGACATTAAAAATTTGGATGAATTGGAAAATAATGGTTATATTATTTTGTCCCAATTGGAGATTCATTTCCCTCCCGCATTTTTTGATATCATGGTGCATTTGATAGTGCATTTGGTAAGGAAGGTACGGCTCTGTGGTCTAGTTTACTTAAGGTGGATGTACCCTTTTGAGCGATATATGAAGATTCTAAAAGGGTATTCTAAGAATCCTTATTGACCAGAAGCTTCAATAGTTGAAAGATATGTAGTTGAAGAGGTTATGGACTTTTGCAAAGATTATCTATCAGGTGCCACGGTACAATCTCAACATGATGAGGGGATAAGCAAGGGAACTAGAGGACTCAAAATGAAGAGTATGCCTCGTGAAGAGTTGTTGCAAGCACACTTGTATATCTTGTATAATATATAAGAAGTTCAACCATACATATATGAACATAGAAAGAGTTTGAAGAAGATGCATCCAAGGAAGAATGACATGCAGATAACGAATGAACAAAACAAGACATTCATTAAGTGGTTCGAAGAGAAGGTGTCACACGAGACTGGTGTGTCTGAAACTATCGACTGGTTTGCTTGGGGGCCTTCTTTTCAGGTTGTCACTTGGAGCGGTTATGATATAAACGGGTATTCTTTCTAGACCAAAGACCAAGATGACAAAAGTTTTATGCAAAACAGTGGTGTGATGGTTAAAGCTGAATCCATGCACTTTTTGAGCTCGAAAGACAAAAATCATGTATTAGCATCAATGGCCTATTATGGAGTTATTGAAGAAATATGGGAGATGATTTACAATAAGTTTAGAGTTGCTTTATTGAAATGTAAATGGGTGAGTAATAATACTGTTGTAATAGATCCACAATTTGGATTTGTCTCAGTTGATCTTCAAAGAGTTGGTCATAGAGATGAGCCATTCATTCTAGCAAGTCAGGCGAAACAAGTGTTTTATGTCACAGACCCTGCAAATAAAAAGATGTCCATTGTAATCCAAAGTAAAAAGAAGTATGGTGAAGAATCCTTCACCCTTGTCAATATTCCACCTTTCACAACAAATCCACCTACAACAACTGAAGTGGAATTGGTAGATGATGAAGAATATGCAGTAAGAAGTGATCATTGTGAAAGGTTATGGGAAACCATGTAAAGTAAGTCCTTAAGTTATGAAATAGTACTGTGATTTTTGTTTTCATTTTTCCTGTTTGTTTTTAATTTGAGTTGTTTAATTATAACTAAATAACTTATCTTACATTTATTTGTCTTAACAGGAATATGGACAACTCAAATGGGTCTGATAGCGATGGAGCCGAACCTGTTGTGAGAAAGGTTAGAGGCAACACAAAGCTGGGAACTTTGGTTGCACGTCAACAAGAGAACCGGGAGAGGCTACATGTGGACTTTGATGCATATAAGAATCCAATTGGTCCCGAGGAAGACAAGTTCACTAGCTATATTGGGTATTTGGCAAGGAGCAAAATTACAAAGCTGGGAGCTTTGGTTGCATGTCAGTAAGAGAACTGGGAGAGGCTGCATGTAGACTTTGATGCATATAAGAATCCAATTGGTCGCGAGGAAGACAAGTTCACTAGCTATATTGGGTATTTGGCAAGGAGCAAAATTAAAATCACGTACGCTAATTAAATATCAATATCTGTATCTTTAGTCATATTGCTTGAAAATGTAATTATCTTATCATTTACCTTGCAGCAAACGTACGATATCCTAGACACTAAGGCAATGTACAAGCACGTGATGGGACACGCTCGTGTTCGATGGAAAGATTTCAAGAACAAGCTTTCAAAAAAGTATATTCGTGGGCCTTTAAGGAATGATGATCTATGTGTTACTTATACATACATCTCTCAAGAGGACTAAAGATCGTTTGTTGCATCACGGCAAGACCCTCAATTTATTGTAAGATTTCTTTCAACTCTTATCTTATCTTTTAATTCCATATACTTCACATAATTGACTTGGTTTTTTTTTCGTTTCATAGGAAGTAAGTGAAGCAAATATGGCCAAGCAAGCAGCAAATAAGTACTAGCATTACATGTCTAGAGCTGGTTATAAGAAGCTTCTGCGGAAGATGATGGTAGACGAGTTAGAGAAGAGGAAGGAAGATTCCAAATTTGATCCTAGCATGATTGTTGAGGCCCCAGATACTCCTCCACGCCACAAAAAATGGAAAGCCGTGAGGACGAAGGGTGGTAAATACATCAATCCGGTTGTTGCAGAGGTTGCTTCAAGGATCGTAAGTAGTTAAAATTAAAGTATGTAAATTTGGAAATTGTTTCATATTACACGTATTTAATTCTCATTCATGTACATTGTATGATATAGGATGAACTTGAAGAGAAGAGCAGCCAAGGATCATTTACGCCTGCTAGTGTAACACCCCATTTTTCAAAAGCGGAATAAGGTACTTTCATTAGAGTAGAGCATTGAAGCAATTTAAAAGAGCAAGTATCTGATAAACATCCTATTGAGGTACCTGGTTGCTTATACAGCAGTACAAAGGTCTGTATATTTACTAATATGGTAATACAAGTCCAAAAAGAAATTCTTCGACCGGGACTCTAAGCATGCTGCTTGCCCTTATCTTTGGTGCTTAGTCCTCCTAATCCTGAAGCTATATTAAGAGCTGAGGTCCATGCATCGAACCTCAGGTAACAGCTAACCTCATACTTATGTAAACAATATATGTATGACATCACAACATTAATCAACACATAAGTATATAGCAAATGCAAGATTAATATATCCACTGTACACATCACATGTAAGGTTATCTATGCTAACAATACACATCGCAGGTACAGTTATCTATACAATTCACATGTATAGTTATCCATGTTAACAATATACATCACATGTAAAGTTATCTATACAATTCACTTGTATAGTTGTCTATCACATATAAGTATACAATAAACATCAGAGTTAGTGTTACAGTACGCGAACGTACCTTCGTTGATGACTTTCGGTACGTTTCGACAGATTGCGATCACAAATATCCTATAAAGGTAATATCATCTCTATTAATTCACAAATATTATTTCAAGAGATATTTTGGCTATATAAGCACATTTTACCCCTGGTGGATTTATTTTTCCAATTTATCCCCTAAATTTTCGGAAAACACTGATTTCAGCATTTTAGGCAGATTTTCATCTAACTTTGAAAAATCATAACTAATTCTAGAAAAATCGAAAAGGGGATCCGTAAAATTCTCCAAAATCCTTGGGATGCCTATTTTTGAGGAAAAATATTCCTAGAACCCAGAACATGAAGAATCATTCCCAGTTTCTATTTTTCTTAACGCTGCCCAGAAATTTCCCTGAAAACGTAGCCTTATTTCCAGAATTTTTATCTTCTAGCACAAAACTCAGAATGACACACTCTAGGTATATTTAGAAAGCCCTACATGTCTACTTTCTCTCTGGAAAATTTCATGATTTTATAACTTCATTTAATGCATAAAATAATGTCATGAATTTCGCTGGCTGCATAGAATTTTAATACCAAAAATCCTACAACTTTTATAGCATTAATCCATTGCCTCCCAAAAATTATTCCCTACTATGTTTTTACCTCTTCAGGCATTTTTCAATGCAATGAGGCCTAAAAACAAGTATAGGAATTTATTCTCTAATTTTCTAGATTAAACTAACATTTATACTAAGAACTTATAAAAACTAAAGACTAGAAATTTAAATGCTAGAGCTTACCTCTTGAAGACTCTCATTCTTGCTTCAAGATTCCTCCTCCCTCTCCTACTTAGAAATCACCTTTCTTGAAGTGTGATTTGGTGTGAAGAAAAATGAAGCATGAAGCCTCCTATTTATAGCCAACAATGCATTAACTTCCTTGCAACTCTAATCCAATTCTAACCCTTGGATTTAACTTAACTAGAAAGCTTAAATCTTGACCTTACACCTCTTACAAAAAAATGCCACCTACACCCCTTTTCTCTCTATCCTCTTCCATGCCTTTATGACTTCAATTGCACATGTGGTTGAAAGCTCAATATCTAGATTTTTAATTGCCTAATGCTTATCTCTTCTTTGACCAAAATTTCAGCCAGCACAAACATATACATATATATTATTTTTTCCTATTTTACTTAATTATAATATTCTATTTATCTTATATTTATTTTCCACAAATTTCCCTATTGGCCCATAAGTAATTACATGGATTTAGGCTTTTAAAATTACTTGAATAATCCTAACCTTTGATCTTTGCTTTTCAAGGTTACATCTTAATCCTTAATAATTATTAATTTATCTAATTTGATTTTTCAAGCCTAATTAGTGCTTTAATCATGAACTTAACAATTCTTTTAGGATTTAGGGATCTTTATGTACTAAATCTCAAAATATTTTTCTTAATCTTTATTAATTAATTAGCAACATTCTTTATGTTAATCTTGACCCTCCATTGGTTATCAAAATAGAGGTTTCATATAACTAACTTTGGTTATCTCCTTTATCTATGTCTAAACAATTAGCCATTAATTATTTAATTAATCACTTACCAATTGTTGACAATTTTCTTAATTGAGATTAATTATTATCTCACAACTATTTTACTGATATTGATAATTTATGCATCATGCAAAATATTAAAAATCATGGGGCAATTTATGTTCCCCAAAATGATATTTAATTTTGCCTTATTATTTCCCAAGGAAAATAATCCCATAAATTATCTAAATTAGAGACAACATACTCTCTAATTTTTAATAAATATTTAGTTGCCTCTCAAGATTTATAATAATATTCTCAGGGTATTTTATAATCCACAAATTCACTTAGGGATTTTTAGCTCTTTATTTCTCCTAATTACGTGAGAAATCACCTTTGGAAATAAGGTAATTATGACACTAGTTTTGAGACCACAAATTCACCTATTTTCAACAGGTATTATTTATGCACATAGAATATTTAAGGTATATTATTTATTTTAAGTTAAATAATTTTCGGGTATTACAGCTAGTCACAAGATGGACATCCTATCAACTGCAATTGGGAAACTGGATAACCCTGGTTGTCTTCGAGGGGAGCCAAGAGGAGTTAGTGTTGGAAAATATTTTGGACCCACTCCACACTATTGTGCAAATCATGATCCTAGTCCGGAGTTGATTGCCAAAATTCAATCGCAACTCCTTAGAGATATCATGAAACAAGTGCGTGGTGAGATGGCTTCTATGATACATTCGTCTAAGGAACACACAACCTAAGAGTCCCTGGTTATCCCCAGCACAAAGGAGAGTTATAACCCTCTTGATCACATTGCACAATGTACACCTTCTCATCCTCATCAGGGTGGAACTCCTTGCAAGCTATATATGGATGTTCCAGAACTTCGAAATGTTGCAGATGCTCTCATCCACTCACAATTAACCACCCACCATAATATACAAATTCCAGACACACTATGTAAGGTAAGTGTGACGTGTGTTCGAGAGGGGGAAGAAGCAATAAACATCCCGGTCCCTGATGACGAGATTCTCGACTTTGTGATAGGATCGTTCATCCTTTGGCTAAAGAATCTGATTAACTGTGCGTCGGCACCTCTAATGGTGAGAAATACTAACTATTACTTGATTTGAGGATTTTTCTTGTATACCTACTCATATAATCTATATTTTATGTTTTATTAGGATCAAGACCAAGCGACACAATTTCCCTTCTTGGCACGACTGTAGCGGTTGTACACTGGCATTAAAGAAATCCCTTTGTAGATGCCTGAGGGAATTCTCGGCTCAAGAGTGTCGTCTTATCCTTTCATGATTGACTAGAAAGATCTGAGGGAGTTCATACATTTAGAGGAGCTAGATATATGTTGGATTAAACTTGCAATCATGTAAGTAAATTATTTCCCCTTCAATTAATCATGTTATTTTTTTGGTTTTATATATTTAACGATTCATTTATGTTTTTAATTCTATCATAGTTTCTTCCACAACATGATCGTTGAACTTGGAGCCAATAAGTTATATGGTTTGTTATGTCCGAAAAATACCACAAGGACCCACAGTGCATTGGAACAAAGGACTTTTTATGTGGGCTATATGTCATATTAAGGTTCAACTACTCGTTTTGCTAAACTGCTCTACTCTGATAAATGTAATATCCGGATAACTATTAGCTGGAATATTATGTTACGATAATGAAAATGTCCATTTATGAAGATTGTGGTCTCAACATGTTATATGATTAGTGTTAATTAAGAAAATTATTAAAAATTAGTAAGGGATTAACTAAGTGATTTTTGGGAATTTTATAAGATTATAGAAATTGAGGAAACATGAAAAATAAAATAAATATAAATAATTATTATTAAGGGCCGAAATTTTTGGCCAAATTAAATAAATAATAAGGGTTAAGATGCAACCTTGAAAAACCAAGATCAAAGGCTTAGGATTTTTCAAGAAATTCTAGAAGCCTAAATCCATGTAATTACTTATGGACCAATAGGAAATTTTGGGAAAAATAAATACAAAATAAATAGGATATTATGGTAAATGGAAAAAAATAATAAATATATATATATATGTGTGTGTGTGTGTGTGTGTGTGTGTGTGTGTGTGTGTGTGTGTGTATGAGCTGGCCGAAAATTTGGGGAGGGATAAGGATGATTTGGATATTTGTATATAATAATAATATAAGATAAGGCATGTGGTAATTAAGTAATATTATATTAATAAAAGGTGAACAGGATAAATGACCACGGATAGAAATAAAATCCTATCTAGAAAACCTTGAACAAAGTTATTAGAGTTAGAGTATATTATTGATCAGTGAATTTTTATCCAGAAATTGGCGCCGACTGGCGATATTTCTGTAACCAATAGCGATTACCGAGGATTTTCGGTTGGTAACGGAATGTCCTTAATGAGAGTATAAGGTTAGGAAAACCCAGTATTCTCAAAGAGGAAGAAAAGACCTTTAGCGTATTGTTCCCGAAATTCTAAAGATTTTACAAAAATTTCGCGATCAGAACACTGAACCAGGAATTTTATCTGATAAAGCAAGATAACACAAGCATGATGATGTCATCAATTTTGTCTCCTTGTAGGGGGGGGGGAGGTCGGCCAAGTAGGTGTAGGGCCAAGATCAAGCCACTTCAAAAAAATGCGATCCGACGGTCAGAATTCAACCAGACAAAGTTCAGTGAAATTACGAAAATGCCATTGAGATTTTCTATAAATAGCCCTTAAGTTTTTCATAATCTTCACACCAAATCCTCTTGTGATCTTCGAAAATTTGGGAGAGAAGGAAGAAGGAGGAGTACGGAGAAATTCGTAGCAAAGCTCTGAGTAAGTTCTTCAGTTCTTAGTCTTTAGTTAAGTAGTTCTTTCGGTAGTTATAGTAGAATAGCTAGAGTAATCTCTAATTTTTCAAGTTAGCTTGAATATCATGTTTTAGGAATAAATATGATAATTATCTTAGGAGTGTCGTAGAGGAAAGATTATAGCAAAATTTTGAGAGCTTGAAGTCAAAATAGCGAAGCTTTGGCAAAATTCCACCAAATAATCAAACTAGGGGCAAAATGGTAATTTGTACCTAAAATGCCTATTATGATCCCAAATGTTCATATCGATGATATCATCCTTCTAGGGTATCCGAAATCACGAACCGTTGTCACCGCTGTCGTGCCGCTGTCAAACGTGCCGTAATTTGACGAAAGTGCCAGAAATCGTCAACGGAGGTACGGACGCGTATTATAACCTTAACACTTATACTGCTTATATACATATATGTGATAGACATGTTTATATATTGAGGCTCTGTTTAGGGTTGTCAGTTATACATACAGCTTTATACGGGTTATAGTCTTGATAACGCCGTTGGGTTTTCCTAGCGCTGAGGACACAATGGGCCGTTGTGGCACTGGTTATGTGCAGACATATTGTGTGACTTAACATACTGCTTTGTGCTTATGTTCTGTCAATGTTGTGATCATGCATCTGCAGTGTGCTTATGTAGTGATTTACTGCTGTTATGAGTTGTGAATAATTGTTGTCCATATACTGTTTATTTGAGCATAAGGTTAACCGTTACCTGAGATCCACAAAGTAATTGGATCTCAGCTGTAGCTTCAGGTTCGGGCGATCCACGGGTTGAAGAGAGGGGCAGGAGATCGGCGTAGGATGGCGGAAGGGGTTTTATAACTTAGTTTTACATGTGTAGTTAGGCGCTGTTTTCTTTTTGGATTAGCAGATGACTGTATAAGAACAATTACACTATGGTTATGTAATATTAAGGTTCAACTACTCGTTTTGCTAAACTGCTCTACTCTGATCATCGTTTCGAAAAAAAAATTCCGCTATTTTTAAAATGGGATGTTACACTATACATTGGGGGAGAAAAAATTGCCTTGTTATCTAGCCCCAATTAATGAAGGGTACGTATTTTATTTTTGTCTACTTAAGAAGTTTAAGAAAAAATTGCCTTATTATTTTAACTTCATCTTATTTTGTATGTGATGTTGTAGGTATCATTAGACATTGTGTGTTGTATGTCCAAACAAGAATACTCTTTATTGGTTTGATTCCTTGGATAAGAGGCCACATAAAGAAATAAAGTCCATGTTTAGCAAGTAATTAAACATTTTTTTCTAAATCACTACCATTCTTGAATTAAATGAATTGTTATAATGTTTGATCATTTTCATTTTACTGATAATGCATTAAAGGCATACTGATTGCTTTATGGGGTTAAAGGGGGTCCTAGTAGAGAACCAACATGGGTTTATCCGACAGTAAGTAATTTGTTTCACGTTAAGTTATTTCATTGACAGTGGATTTCGATATGACAAAAGAATTCAAGTAACCACTTGCTTTTGATTTATAGTGCGCTCGACAGCCAGGGAAAACTGAGTGTGGATATTATGTTATATTGTACATGTATAACATCATTTAGAGCGGGCAAACTTCAGATTTTGATCAAGTATTCGCTCATTCATTCTCACATGATAATATTTGTTGAAGTTGTATTGTAGTTGTTTAATTAATTAATTCACTTGATTGATTAATCATATATCTTGTGAAAATTTTACAGATTTTTGGGAGTGAGGCTGCCTACTCGGAGTATGATATCGATTTGGTTCGAAACCTATTGGCTGGACATCTTCTTAAACACATAGATGAATGAAGGTTGCTAGTGAGTGTATGCCTTCTTAAAAATTAATTTTCGTTTTGATAGAATTAAAGCTTTCTGCCATGATAGAATTAATTTTCGTTTTATGACTTGTGGAGTTTTTGCATTGTGAGTAATGTTTCATGGTTGTTCAGCATTTTTCATTATTCTGGCTTTTGATGGAGTTGCTCAAGAATTGTTTAACATGTTAAGGCATTGCTTTTATACACTATGCTTAAACCTATATAGCTACATACACTAGCTGTATGCATTCCATTGATCATATTTTCTTTTTCTCTATTTTAAGAAGTGCCCTCCTGGTGGAATCCTAAGTCAGTGTACTCTTTGAGTTCGAGGTTGAATGTTTTGTGGTGTCAATTTTAATCCTTTTGTGTTGTATAGACAATGCCAGTAACTTTAATCCTTTTGCTATTTTTGTGGTTCTTTCGGCAAGCTGTTTGGAAAGATCATTGTTTGATGAAGCTGACTTAGTACTTGACAGATTCTAGTTAGTAAAATATCTAGTTTTCTTTTGGTTTAGGCATGTCTTTGCCTGATTCTTGGTTGCATTGGTAGTTCATGTATTAGTATTTTTGTTTTTCTTTCTTTGGAGGGCCATGTATTGGTAGTTCAAACTCATTAATTACTAAGATATGTGGGATTTTGAATTCCAACAGTAGAATTGATTCTATTTTGTGGTAATATTTCTGTTTCACTGCTTAGTTTGATGCTGTTGTGGTGATATGTTTGTTTTTGTAATGGACTATCATGTGATTAAGCAAATTTTTTAAAAAATACTAGCATACGTCATCTAAGATTAGGACTTAAACGCCTTAATCATTGTTTAAGGCGTCTAAGTCCCGATCTTAGACGCCTTATATATGTCATATATAAGGCGTCTAAGATCGGGACTTAGACGCCTTAAACCATTCCTCAGACACCCTGGTGTGCTCTGCGAAAATGCTTTAAGGCGTCTAAGCTAAACTCTTAGACGCCTTAAACCATGCTTAAGGCGTCTAAGTGATACTTAGACGCCTTAAACCATGACTTTAAGGCATCTAAGATATATCTTAGACGCCTTAAATCATGACTTCAAGAGGCAAAGGCGCCTTGTCAAAATTGTTATCGCGTCCAATAATTAATTAGATGATGTATGGCATAATATACGGCATTTAATAAATATTAGACGCCATAAGTGAAGTATATACTACGCCTCCCAAAAAGTCATCCCGAAGAAAAAGGACGCTAAAAGTGTCAAAAATAGGACGCCGTAGACTTGTTTTGTAATAGTGAGAGGGGCTACGGTTGATGGAGGAGGAAGAGGAAGATGTGGATGTTGTTTGAGAGAAAAGGACGAGAATGTGATAGAGAGAGTGATTAAATGAAAATAGGATCAGATGTGTGTGTGTGTTGCCGTGAATGACTAAGGAAGAGGAAGGGAAATTATTTAGGCGCCCTAAACTTATTTAGGGCGCTTAAAATTAATTTTTTGGTGCTAATTTTTGGTGCCTTGAGAATTTTTTGAAAAAATTTGGCAACTAGGGTATTTTCATAAGGTTAATATTTTTGAGACTTAGGCGTCCTAACTATAAGTGTAGGACACCTAAAATATATTTTAGGCATCCTACACTTATATTTAGGTCGCCAAAAATCACACCCATATCCAAAATAAAAAGCACACGAAAGCCCACACACCATTTATGCCATTTCACAAACGCTCATCTCTATTCTCTCTCGCTCTCTCTGTAGAAACAGGTTCGTACAGTATTCTCTTTCTGCTCTGCATATTCTCCAATTATTCACCACTACTTCCTCTTTTAGCTTTGAATATTCTGAATCATTCTATTTTCTTCTCTTATATAGATACACCTGGCTTAGATGGCGATTTGTTTAATTGTGTAAAATGATGGCCATTTGGAAGAGCATCGAGAATAGAAAATAGAAAAACAGTAAGTCGTTCGCCTTACGTCAATGAGTGAAAATAAAACTTAACATGTAAAAGGTGAGACCTTTCACTCTCTGTTTTCTCTTCCTCTTCCTTTTTATTCTTCTGGGTATGAGTTTCAGAATCTTCTCTCTCCATTACTCGGCTGTTTCTTTTTTATAAATCACATTAAATATGACAAGCTAGGCGAGTTTAGTTTCTTTTTATATCCCCTAATTTCATGTATTTTGATATCACTTCTAGATTCTGAGAAGAATTTTTGTCGTATTAATCTCATAGCTCTCTGGTTTATTTGATTTTTGGAGAAGATTTGCCTGGGTCGTGGTTGCAAGATGACAAGATTTAAGGCTTCAATCTACCTAGGTTTTTTTTTTTAAAAAAAAAAGCAATAAGGCGTCCTATACTTAATATAGGACACCTATTTTAAGGCGTCCTATATTAAGTATAGGATGCCTTAAAGTATAGGACGCCTTAAGAAAGGCGTCCTGAATTAATCATGGGACGCCTTTTTTAAAACGTCCTATATTAAGCATAGGACGCCTTATCCCTTATTTTTATAACTACCCCTCTTCAGACGTCTTTCTCAAAAAGGACGTTTATTGCTTCTAATTCAAGACGTTTTTGATGTTTTTTGTAGTAGTGTGTGTGTCTTGTCATGCTCTTATGGAGCCATGTGTCACAGGAGAGGAGGAAACATGTGTGTGTTGTCTCGGTTTGTGTGTTTACCTCGATTTACACAGCATACTCAGAACTCTTGCTTGGGTTTTACTTGGGATTGTGGCACGAATATCGAAACCCGACACACAATGTCACATACTGGTGTTTTCCCAAAAACGCAGGGCGTACCCGATTGCCATGAAAATACCATATACTTACTTATATCGCATATTTTCACTCAACTAATTGTCTATATTTCAGGACATAGTTGGGTGGCATCCTTTGCAATTGGATTAACACCGTATAAGTGCTATGTGCCCCTTTTTCACTGACAGTTTAATTTCATAGCTTATACCCACTAGGTCCACTGACCTATATAACCGAATTATTTAGTTCTCTAGAGGCTTCCTATCTCTCGACATTCTTGGGACTCTTCCCGAATTGGGCTTAGCTATTTGCCTAATTTAGGATTATTCTCAATTCTCAAGGCCTAAAATTCGGGATGTTACATTTATTGTCATTTAGAAAAGAAATAAAGAAATAATGGGAGTTTTGCATGCTGGTTGTCAGGTGACTGCGATTTTGTCAATGATATTCAAAAGGCCAACCTAAATATATTTTTAGGTCAACAAAAGGCTACCTAAAATCAAATTCATGACATTAATACTATTTTTTTAAAAAAAAAAATATTAGAGAAACTAACTCAAGTCTTAACTATGATAATACTGAAATTAACATTATTTTATTATTATTATTACATAAAATTCACTTCATATTCGATAATAATTTACTCCTACACCAATGAGGCCATGAGACATTAGTTTGTCTATTAACAATGAAATTGGCACAACTAATAACCTCTCCAAATCATTTTTAAAAGGAGAGTCTAGCTCCCTCGGACCTCAAAAGGATCCCTTTAATAGAATACCTTGATAGTGAGATATTTCATTTTTTTTATCAAATAAATATAAGCACTACGTACATATTTTATTTGAGTAATTCGAATTTTTGATAAATAAACTCATCAAAAAAATTTATTGTATAATTTAATATGAGTAATGAATTGATTATTGTCTAATTAATTATTATGCCGCAGAGACATGTTGGCTGAAAAATACTTCATTCATGATGAAAAACTAGCTTAAATAGTTTGAAACAATAACTAAAAATAATAACCATACCCTTAGACACTTTTACATGATGAGGAGGCATTTTCTTGCTGATGCACATGAACAACAAACTTGGGACGATGACCAGTGCGGACCATTTTGGAGAGTCTGTCCGGTCTTAAAGTGGTTGTTGCGAGCAAATTGTGACCAACCCTTACTGAACCTCGCAAAAGTTCTTGCTCCTTTCTTGTGGGGAAGTAATGTCACTGTCCATACTCCTTTCACTGTCTCAATCTCCACCTCTTGCCTCTTCTTTTCCATGTGCTTGTTCAAGAACTCCGTTGGAATGCACTGTACAAATCACTCAAACATATATTAGTCTGAATAAATTACGCACTATCGTACATTGTAGATACTATTTCTGAACTGAATGTACGAAAGATGAAACCATTTTATGTCTGATACACATAGAATCAGAGATGAGCAAACATTTTGAATTGTATTTTGTCATGCAAGTCTCGTCAACATAAAAATTACAGCAGAAACAGCCGGCAAATTAATGGGGGGTATTTTGGTAATTTCGATTAATTAATTAATAGAACTAAATAAAATTACAGAAGAATATGCAAGCTGATTATTGATAAAATCCGCCCAATGTACCGCATAACGGTTACAAAAGAGATTGATTACCTAGTTACAGAAAGAACAAAATAACTCAAATAAATCAGTGTTCTCTCGTAATTAAACTATGTATAATCATCTTCACAACTGGTATTAGCCTTAGTCTGTAACATCACGTTGTAAATTTTTTGTGTATCAACAACTCTATCATATTTCGATTCTGATTCGTGTTTTACAAGAATCAAATTAGTACAGATTGTGCAGTTCATAGGTTTACTAGCAAGCTAGTCTTGTCCTGCAGGATCTTAATTTGTCTATTTTGGCACTAAATGAAACATCACTATCATGAGAGCAGAAACCAATGGAAACAAAATGAAGTAATTAAGAGCATAAATATTATTTGATGAGGACGAACCTAAAAAAAGGGGGGGGGGGGGGGGGGGAACAGAGCATGAGAGTAATCTCAAGAACTAACCATGCAACCCTTATTTGCGTAGGCATTCTGGAGATGTGCTGTGAATGAAGGATTTTTGGAGCCCATGTTGCTTCCTTCCCATGATTAATAAAAAATGTTAGCTCATGTGTTACACTAAATAATGTGAGCCCATTGATCATACCTGATTTACTTAATCTAAAATCTAATGTGTTCAAAATTAAAACAACATTTTAAGTATATTCTTCAACATAACAAGATTCTCAGGCGAGGGACATACATTATGGCAGAACAATGCTTGAGAATAAAAGATAAAGATTATAAATAGCTAGCAGAAGAAACAAAGCAGGAGGTGCAAGAGTGAAATGAAGAGTCTTAGAGTTTCACCGAGGATACAGATGACCAGATGAAGAGGGAAGAAGATGAAGTGCCTGAAAATGGAAATGAAAGAAAAAAGAAACAGCGAAGCGTGAGGTCATATTCTGAAGCCTATAGCATATACATATTGGTTTCAACTCAACATATAAATATATATAGGTCCGCCATTAGCAAACAGAACCAATCATTCCTATCTTTAACAGACTATGGCGAGTGACACTAAAAATTAAAGGTTATACAGTTGAAGCAAGTCTGACAATAAACAAGTAGGAGGTCGAAGAGGGGAGTGATGAGGTTTACCTTCGAAGCAAGTAGATGGAGAGGCAAGAGGCTATGAGCCTGCACTTAAAGCAGCAAACAAAGGAAATGAGACTCAGAAGCACTACTCAGATGCAAAGATCGATGAGAGTTTAAGAAACAAAGAAACTCAGAATCTCACGGCGTTTCAAACAAAACAGATTAAGAAAATCAGATGCAAAAGATGAGAGAAGAAGACAAAATTGGGAGCTCACCTTTCGAACAAAAGCAGCGAGATCGATGAGAGAGGCGTATATGACGATGGCACTGATCCATTTCAGCAAAAGCAACTTGCAGAGGAAATTAAATTGAGAGAGAGAGAGGAGCAAGCAAAGGAAATGAGACTGGCTAGGTTCAAAAAACCCTACACAACCCACACCCAATTCGGTGAAAGAGTACGTGCTTTTGCTTTGCGTGTTGTTCAAATTCAAACTTTTTCATTGTGAAGTAAAAGCCAGTAATGGCTTTCTGGGGTCAGAGACTTTTTATAAACTTATTTTTTCTGTTATAATAAATACTTGTAATTTTTTCTGTTAAATATATGTAACATGTCCACTCCTTTCCTTCGCCATGTGGTTAAAGTATCAAACATTAAAGTTTGGCTTTTTCATTTTTCATGAGTAATTATTTAAGTGCGGTTAAGTTTTGGGTCGCTAATATTGTTATTTGTAAACAATTATTTAATTAATTTTTTGTTGCGAAAAAAGTTAAATAAGTTTTACTCAAACAATAATTATAAATTTTAATTCCGATTTCGCCATCCACCTACTTTAATTTCACGACAGGTACAAGTTGATCTTTTTTTTTTTTGGTCAACACAAGTTGAACTTTTTTTTTTGTTCGAAAAACACAAGTTAAACCATATTGTAATGGATGCAACCTTTTAAAATACTTGCACCAAATAATATAGGGTTAACAGTCTATTTTTCCTACTTTCAGGTATTTGGAACTTTAGACAATGCTCAGTCATATCTTGATTTAAGCACTATCCCAGTTTTAGGTATAGCATCACTTTAGCTGTTCTCATGGTATCTCATAAGATCACCATCGTCAAGGACTCAGTCAAAGACCCTCGTCCCCAGAGCCATGCTCCGTTGCACGTATGATGTCCGGCTCCTATTGGGCAAGTATTGTCCTCTTAAGTTAACTTGGTAAGTTACTATGTCTACAAGGAAACTTAATCAATAGGTTACTGTCTACTTGGAAACTTAAGTAAGCTACTATCTACAGGGAAACTTATTCAGTAAGTTACTGTTTCTAGGGAAACTTAAGCAGCACCGACTTCTTGGTACAACTTCTCTTATAAATTTGTTATTGGGGGAATTTAGACCCTGATTTTCATACCAGGATCCCTAGAGTTTAGCAACAGAACCCATATTTCGTGCCATCTCCTTTGTCTCTAGGGGTTTTACTTACCCGATCCTAACCCTTTTCCTTAGGGTATACGCCCTTTCTGTATCACATAAACAGCATTATATCAGTAGTCATAACCTAGTTGTCCAAACCATTCCTCTGATACCAAAATGTAACATCCCAAGTTTTAGGTTCGAAAATCGTGTCGGTCGACACTTAGTTTTAAGAAAAACAACAGAGTTTGAGATGCTACAGCTTAGAGTACTGCGGAAATTGATAGCGTGCGCTAAGATCCAGACAACGAGTATCTGATATAAAAATGCCCAGACATATGATGATGCCCGACATAAGCTGATATATTAAATATCCCAAAGGAATATTCATGTGATACAATTTACAGAGATTTGAATACATTTCTCTAATAAAGAAAGTTTTAAACTAGACCTAACATCAGTTATTCAGTCAATTTGGCCAGGCCGGTGTTCAATCTAATGGGAGTCTCACCAACTCTATGGCGACTTGTGACAACCCACCGATGAATCCTTCCTTAGTTTAAGCACCAAATAGACCGATATAACTTTGTTAAATTCGTGTCAGACTACCCTGCTCGTCATGCCTCTACCAACCTTCATCTTTGACTGCTGCCTCTATACAGCTCTATCCACCGGCACCTTCTCTATCCCGATTTCTTTCCTGTACTATTCATTAAGACTGAGGTCCAATGTCCATTGGACCTTAGGTAACGGTTAACCTCATGCTTATGTAAACAGTATATGACAGGTATCACAATAATATATTCACAATTATAACTTTCAAAAACATATCAGCAAGTAACATAACACAGCCACTGCAATATGTAGTTACCCAAGTCTGCACATAACCAGTGCCACGATGGCCTATCGTGTCCTCAGCGCTAGGAAAACTCAACGGTGTTATCAAGACTATAACCCGTATACAACTCAAATCCATGAGCAATTTCAAAACAGAGTATCAACATGTGAAAACAATTATTATATATAACCATACCATAAGGATAAGCGTTAATATTACAATACGCGTCCGTACCTTTTACCGCATAGTCGTCAAACATCCGACCTTTGATTCCGGCTTTGGACTTCTCGGATATCCTAACATATCACCATATCACTTAGAATAACATTCTAAGAGATATTTCCACCTCTATTTACCATTCTACCCTTGATGGCTTTATTATTACAATTTTGCCCTTACATTTCTTTAAAAACGTGGTGCAGCATTTTCTGGGCAGATTTTTCGGTAACTTTGAAAAATTATAACTAATTCTAGAAAAATCAAAATGAGGATCCGTAAAATTTCCTAGAATCCTTAAGATGTCTATTTTCAAGGAAAAATACTGGATTTTACCCAGATTTCATGGAAAATTCCCAGATTCTATTTTTATTAATGCTGCCCAGAAATTTCCCTGAAAACGTAGCCCTATCTTCTGAGATTTTTAACTTGTTGCACAGAACTTCAAATGACACATTCTTTATATATTTGAAAATCCCTAGATGTCTACTTTCACCATGAATTTTCTCAGAGTTTTAGAACATCATCTTCTTCATAAAATACTGACGTTTTTACCCCTAACTCCAGAAAACACTAATTGATGTAATTCCGCCAGAGCTTCGCTATTTTGATCCTAATCTTCCAAAAATTTTGATATAACTTCTTCTTCATCAATTTTTCGAAATAAATGCAATGGAAACCATAAAAACATGAAAATAAAACTGGATTTGGAAGATTGATGATCAAAACAACATTTCTAGCATTTCTATCTCATAACCTAAGAACTTAAACTCAAAAGCTAAAAACTCTCTTACCTCTTGAAGAACACTTGCTACCTACTTCCAGCAGCTCCTTACTCTCTCCCTCCTCTCTATGTTTTTTGGTTGAGGCTTGAGAAATTGGTGAGAAACTTGTGAAGGGAAGAGCTCTATTTATAGGAAATCAAATGAGTAGGCACCAAGTAATTCAATTTGATCTTGGCCCTTGAGGTTTGCTTGGAGAAGAGGCATAAATCCTTACCCTACACCTCCTCTTGACTGTCCTCCCCCCTCTCTACTTCTAAAAATTATTTTGCTTCGTCTCCAAGAAAATCTACTTATCCCCTAATTACTCCCAAATGCTAATTTAGTTAAGTGTAATCGGGTGTTCTTATTTAGGATCCAATTTCTCTTTTGAAATCCTAATTTTATGATTAGATTTATGGTGGTTTTTAATTCCCGAAACACTTAGGTATGAATTTTAAATGTATCCGAAATTAACTTTGGGAATAGCCAAGTTGATGCTCATAATTCACTGATCTCAAATATGTATTTATCTTAAACACTTAGTTTTACTATTTCAAGATATGATTTAATTTCTATAGGCTCTCATTTTAATTTCTTTTAAATAAACAATTTCTTGCTCCCCAAGACATCTACTTGCTCCATAAGTTATCCCAATCTTCTTCCACACACTACTTGGTCTACTACACTCACATACTCACATAACTTCTAACCATATACACTCCTTCACCATACACACACATTTCGCCACACACATATATCACACACACTTGCCTTGGCTTCTTCCATACACTATTGACTATTTATGATTATCCCATGTGCTTTGTTTAATTGAATTTAGATAAAATGAGATTACTTCCTCCCTACTCCAAGTAAAAACCGTCACCTCCTTCTTGTTATTATTTATTCAATTATATTTTTAATGCTCTTACATTTTTAAGGAGAAAATTCTCTCATTAGTCCACTTAGATTTAGGATTTATGGTTAATATAATTTATTTCTTCCATTTATTTACCATTAAATAGGAATTTTTGTCTCATAGAAATAAATTAGGAATAATTATTTTAAATCCTAACTTTAATTTCCAACATCATGTTTTAGGGGTTACTAGGCTTAACCACCAAAATTGACAAAGTTTCTAATTTAATTTTAATGATTGATAACTTCTTGTGTGCTAATTTTAGCTTCTAAATATCATTCGATCCTTAATTTAATTGATTTTTTCTTAATTATGACCTTTATAAATTAATTACTAGCTAATCTCAAAAATTACTAGAGCATCTCAATTATTGCAATTTCAATTGCCCAATAATTGTTACTAATTTTCTCTAATTGATTTTATCATTCTCCGATGTTTTTAATTGCTTAGAAAATGGTATAATTCCTAAAAATGATAGTAAATCAACTAAAAATTTGGAGACAACATATTCTCCAATTTTAATAAATATTTTGTTGCTTCTTAGGATTTATCATAACATTCTCAAGGTATTTTATGACCCATAAATTCACTTAGGAATTTTTAGCTCTTTATTTACTCTAATTTCATGAGAAATCACCTTAAAAGATAAGGTAATTATTTTACTAGTTTTGAGACCACAAATTCACCTATTGTAATAAGTGTCATTTATCAAAATTTAATATTTACATATATTATGAAAATTGGGGTATTACAACAATCCAATGGTTCAAGACTCTTCTTATTTTCCAAGAATGGTCCTGATTTTTCAAGACTTCTTCTTATCCTCTTTCCCTCTCATGGTGCACGAAATATATGTCCCTTTATAGGGTTCACAAGTGTTAAATTTTATTCCCCATGGGTGCAACTTCACTTGTCAAGGTTTTATTGTCTTTATACACTAATTTATCTAAATGAGAAGCATTCCTTTTTCTTGTCAAAATTGACTTAGGAATAATCAAGAGATTATCAATGTCATAATAGATATTCAATCTTGGAATTTCATTAAATATTCAATTTCAAAATTTTATTGAATATTCGCAACATACAGGGATTTTGATAAAGTGTAAACCAGGATGTTACATTTCTCCCCTGTTAATTTAAATTTTGTCTCTGAAATTTGTTATACATTTTGTGTACTCTGAGCCATAACTTTGGATGATGCCACCTTTAGATAGGCTTAAAAATTAGGGCTTGAAGGCCTATAATTTAAAGTCTACAATGTGATTAAAATAAAATTTAATTCTTATAATTTAATAAATCTAAATTAAAATTAATTCAAAAGGTTGTTATTTGTGTTTAAAATTATAGAGAACGAACCCATTGTGATAATTTAATAATTGTATTTATATATTAAAATGATAAAAATATAAATATAACATAGATACATATAATATAAATGAAATTATATTTTAAAATGTGAAAACATCATGCTAGGCTTAAAGGCTGAAAGGTGAGGCCTATGTAATAAAGCCCTAGCCTATTTATATATTTAGGCTTATGTGTAGGTCTTAGGTTGGCCTTTTTATTAAACAAGCTAGGCTAATTTAGGCCAGGTTGTAGCATGCCTAATAGGTGCTTGATCTATTTTCATCCCTAGTTAATATGATCACTCCTTTAGTTATAATGCTACTTAAATTTAAGTAGGCATCAAAAGAGTATGAGCTGTGAAAATAATATAATTGTAAATCAAGATCATCATACAAAGACACAATTGAATTAGTAATTAGACATTGAATTTCCTTGTTTCATTTAATTTAAGTAGATCAAAATTGATTTTGTAATACCCGGATAATTATTATCTGGAATATTATGTCCATTTATCATAGATATGGTCTCAAAATGTTGTATAATTGGTCTATTTTCAAAGGGAAATACTAAGAAAATTAAATGGAATTTATTGCCAAAAATGTGAAAAATGCATTTTAAGGCCATAAAACATCCTAAAAATGTGATGATAAATCCTAAAGGGCTGTGAAATAATTATTAAAAATTAGAAGGAATATTGTCCCTAATTTAGACAATTTATTAAATTGTCTCTTTTGAAAATAGAAGAATAGAAAATTAAAAAGTATTCTGGGGACCATATTAGACCCTATGATTTTTAATATTATGCATGAAGAATAAATTATTAATGTCAATAAAATAGTTGTGAGATAATAATTATTACTAATTAAGAAAATTGTCAACAATTAGTAAGTGATTAATTAGATAATTAATGGCTAATTGTTTAGACATAAGATAAAGAGAAAAGGGTGGAAATTACTTAAAATAAATATACATATATAAATAAAAACGAAAATTAGAAGAAAAATAAAGAAAAATGAAATGAAAATTAAGAAATTAATATCTAGATATTTGCATTAAAATAACATTATAAGTTAAGACATGTGGTGATTAAGTAATATTATAATAGTAAAAATGTGAACAAGATAAATGTCCACGGATAGAAATAAAATCCTACCTAGAAAACTATGAACTAGGTTTCTTGAGTCCGAGTATATTAGGAACAAGTGAATTTCTATCTCGGAGTGGACTGTCTCCGAAGTCATTTCTGTAACCAACGGAGTGATTTGGAGATCCGGCCAAGAAGATATTTTGTGGGATTAAAGCAGATAGTAGAAATGAGAACCGATAGAAAATAATCCCGTTGTGGGAATCTGGGGATAAGTGGGGAAAAACCAGAGTATAATGTTAATCAGTGGATTTTTGTCTCGGAGTTAGTACCGGACAACGTTATTTCTGTAGCCGGGCACGAATACCGAGGATTTTCAGCTGATAACAGAATGTCCTCAGCAGGATAGAAACTGAGTTAAATTAGATAATTTGAAAGAGGAAGAAAAGACCTTCGGAGTGTTGTTCCCGAAATTTTAAGATTTTACGAAATTTCGCGATTAGGATACCGAACCAGGAATTTTACCTGATAAAGCAAGATGACATAAGACTTGATGATGCAGCAGGGATGACATCATCCTTGAGAGGTGTAAGGCCAAGATCTTGCCACCTCCAAGAAGTGCGATCCGACGGTCAGAATTCAACCAGACAAAGTTCAATGAAATTACGAAAATGTCATTGCCTTTTTCTATAAATAGCCTTCACCTTCTCTTCATTCTTCACAAATCCTAGAGCTTTCTAGAGAGAGATTTTAGAGAGAAGGAGGAGTCTGTGGAAATAGCAAAGTGCCGGGTAAGTTCTTCGGTCCCTAGTCTTTAGTTTTAGTGTTTCTTTCGGTAGTTGTTGTAGAAATGCTAGGTTGATCTTTAATCTTCCAGACATGTTTAGAAATAATGTTCTAGGGGTAATTAAGGTATTAATTTTGAAAATCATTATGTAGTTGAAGATATGTTGAAATTCTGGAAGATTAGGGTCAAGGTAGCAAAGTGCTAGCGAAATTCCGCCGATTAGGGGATCAGGGGCAAAATGGTAATTTGTACCTAAAATGCCTGTTATGATATCAAATATTGATAAATGTGATATTATCATTATAGGATATCAGTAATCTTGTTCCGCTGTCATTTCGCTGTCGTTCCGCTGTTGTCCGTCAAAAGTACAGTTTATCGTCAACGTACTAAACGCTCGTCAACGAAGGTACGTTCGCATACTGGTAACTTTAACTCTGATGTTTACTGTATGCATATATGTGCTATGTGTATGATATGCTTATGTGAATTAACTGATAGCTCTGTGGTACGTTCGCGTACTGGTAACTTTAACTCTGATGTTTACTGTATGCATATATGTGCTATGTGTATGATATGCTTATGTGAATTAACTGATAGCTCTATGGTACGTTCGCGTACTGTAACACTAACTCTGATGTTTATGTTATGCATATATGTGGTATGTGTGCATATAAAGGTTAGAGAGTATCTGTAATGCTGGGAGCGATATGTCTGTATGCTGGGAGCGATATGGTCGCATGCTGGGAGCGATATATATGCATTGGTTATGATAGTTTACTTGAGTATGCGGTTTGGTGTTGTGGTATGAGTTGTCTATATATTGTGTACGTAAACATGAGGTTAACCGTTACCTGGGGTCCGTATGCATGGGACCTCAGCTCTTAACATAGCGTCATGGTCGGGAGAACCAAGGACGGAGGACAAGGGGAAGCACAAGCAGGTCGTCTAGAAGACTCGGCTGAAGATTTCCTTTGATGTCCCAGCAGAAGCCTTCCTATTATTGCTTTTCTTCACTTTTAAATCACGCGGTTTCTATACCGCTATTGTATCCAATCAGACTTATGGCATTTTGAATATATATATCAGATACTCTTCCGCTCAAATGGTCTACTCTAATGATTTGAAATGACTTTGAATGAAAAAAAAAATTTTATTCCGCTTTTGAAAATTGGGATGTTACAGATTTCAATGAGTGAAGAAAAATAAAATTAAAAGCTAGTAGTAAACAACACAAGCTTTCATGTCAAAAAGATAACCCTAAGGAGGTTAAATTTACATTGACAGAGAGCTTAATTTTGTATATTTTAATACTTTTATGCCCTTTCAATTTGTTTCTTTCCTCCATTCTACCCTATCTGTCCATTACTACTCTCCCCCCGAATTGGCCTATATCATTATATCTTCTCCTTTTCATCTCAATCAAGTGATTTTGAAAATGTTTTGGATGGCACATTTCTGACAGAGTTTATTTTTGTTATGTTTGATTATTTGAGATGCGCGCGCGCACACAATTTTTATATAGATTTCTAAAAATGTATAGTAGATTATTTGATAACGTCCGAATTTAGGTCTACATGGCACAAATGTATACAAGTATAATAGAATTAGGGTCCTTTTGGTAAGGAAAAATCAATTTTGAAGGAAATGAAAGGGAAGAGAAAAATTTTGGCTGCTAACATGTTTGATATGGTTTGATAAAAAAGTTTATGTTTGGTAGGTTAAAAATGTAATATGATGAGAAAGAAAAAATATTAAATGACCATAATAACCCTAATACAAAAATAAGAAGATACTTAATTTTTATTAATATCAATAATAAAATATTATTAAAGTATCATTATTATATGTTACTCACTCTAGTCCTTAATATAAGATATATTCCCTCCGACCCTTAATATAAGACATATTTGGGGAATTGATCTTGGTCCTAAATATAAAACATAATTTACATATTTGTCAAAATTTTTCTAATTTATCATCTATTGGTGCTCCCTCAACAAAACCAAAGAGGAAAAGGAATTAAGGCATATAACTAGAGCGTTATATAAAATACACATCATTTTAACTAACTCAACTAACATCATTAATATAATTAAATTAGGTAAATATGTCTTATATTAAATAACATAGGAGTATTTGCAGAGTTAATTTGGTTCTAAATATAAGACATAGTTTCATATTAGTCAATCTTTTCTTAATTTACTTCTATTAATGCTCCCTTAGCAATAATTATTAAGAAGAGGCAATGATAGAATTAAGAAAGATGACCATGGTATTTTAGAAAATACATGTCTTATAAACTAATTTAACTAACTTCTTTAATCTGATAAAATTAAGTAAATATGTCTTTTATTAAGGATTGAGGAGTGATAGTGATAATTTGATCTGTATTGATAAATGAAAATTACAAATATGATTATATTAATGATAATAATTTAAAAGTGGATTTGAGATATTTTGTATTTGGAGTAATTTGGGTTTTGGGCTTTTGCAAGGTTTTCTTATGGAAGAGCTTATTTTCCATAGCTTATTAAACTCCCTCAAGTAAAGGAAGATCTATGTCCGCAGGAAATTCAACAATAAGTTTACTTGGTGAACACGTGGGAATTGAAAACTATTTCCATTTCCTTGCACATATTTTTTGGGAAGCTGTAACACCCCAAATTCCGTGCTTGAAAATCGTGTCGATCGACAATTAGTTTTAGGAAAATCAACAGAATTTGAGGTGCTACAACTTAGAGTAATGCGGGAACGAAAAGCATGCGCTAATATTTGGACAATGAGTATCTGATATAAAATGTCTAGACATATGCTGATGCCCGACATAAGCTAGTATATTAAAAATTTTCCCGAAGGAATATTTATGTGATACAATTACAGAGCTTTGTATAATTACAATTCTTACGTGGTAATTATACAATCTCCAACCAAGCCGTAGCTAGACTTGGGGCAATAAACCTAACTCAATTAGTCAAACAATTTGGCCAGGTAGATGTCTATCATGGGAGTCTCACCGAGTTCACGATGACTTATTGACTGACCCACATAGACTAGCCCTGCCTTCAGCACCAAACCGTTTGAGATAACCTCATTAAATCATGCCAGAATGAACACTCTGAGGACGTTCTCCTGGCATTTGCTTTGACCAGTGTCTCTTCCCAGCCTCATCCACCAGTGCCTTCTCACGGCTTCATCTACCGGTACTTTTTCCATCCCGGTTTCTTCCCTATACTATTCATTAAGACGAAAGTCCAATGCCCATTGGACCTCTAGTAACAGCTAACCTCATGCTTATGTAAACAAGATGTGTATGACATCACAACATTAATCAACACATAAGTATATAGCAAATGCAAGATTAATATATTCCCCCTACACATCACATGTAAGGTTATCTATACACATCGCATGTACAGTTATCTATACAATTCACATGTATAGTCATCCAGTTGACAATACACATCACATGTAAAGTTATCTATATAATTCACTTCTATAGTTGTCTATCACATATAAGCATACAATAAGTATCAGAGTTAGTGTTATAGTATGCGAACATACCTTTCACCGGGTAATCGTCAAATGTCCGACCTTTGAATCCAACCTTGGACTTCCCGGATATCCTAACATATCACCATATCACTTAGAATAATACCCTAAGAGATACTTCCACCTCTATTTACCCATCTACCCTTGGTGGGTTTGTTATTTACAACTTTGCCCTTACATTTATTTAAAAACGTGGTGCAGTATTTTTTGGGCAGATTTTTCGGTAACTTTGAAAAATCATAACTAATTCTACAAAAATCGAAATGAGGATCCGTAAAATTTCCCGGAACCCTTAGGATGTATATTTTTGAGGAAAAATATTCATTTTCACCCAAATTTAGTGATTCATTCCCAGTTTTAACGTTTCTCAACGTTGCCCAGATTTTCTTTTAGTAAAAATGGCTTAACTTCAAAAATTCATAACTCCTTGACCAAAGATCAAAACGTCACATATTTTATATATTTGGAAAACCCTACATGTCTACTTTATAACTGGAAAGTTTCATTATTTTTAAAGTTCATTTGATACATCAAATACCAGTCTCTTTGTTCGTTGCCAGCACAGGATTCAAAACTGGAAATTCTACAATTTTCACAATCTTGATCCATTGATTTCAAAACTTATTCCCTAACATGTTTTCAATCTAATTTTCGTTTTAAACACATTAAAGACCTTAAAAGCATGTAAATAACTCTACTTTACAATTTCTAGATTAAACTACAAGTTTACCAAAAACTAAAAGATTAAGCTTAAGAACTTACCTCTTGAAGACTCTTGAACTCCTTCCTCCTTGCTTCACTCTCCTCTTAAACTCTCCAATCTTTGGTATGAGTTTGGTGTGAAGAATGAAGAAGCTCAAGGTCTCTATTTATAGGAAAAACTCAATGGCTCAATTGGTAATTATCCTAGATTTCCAAATCTTCTTCTTGCTTTCTATCCCTTGGATTCAACTTGCATCATAAGGAGTTCATATCCACCCTACACCTCTTGGTCTGGACATTTTTTACTTCCTTGGCAAGTTGATGAGGTCATTTTGATGACATAATTGAGTGTTTAGGTGTCCCTAAGCTCCACATGACTATACCCAATTGGTTTGCCAATTAATCAAGAGGATTTACATGTGTTTTATTATGAAATCTTATCCAAATCTTACTCCCTTATGTGCTGGACGTTTTTATGACCTTTGGGGAAGATTTAATAAGTTATAATCAACCCTCTAATCAAGTGTTTAAAGCTTCTTAAATATAATTGTCATTGGTTAATTTAATTAATTGAAGGCTTAAGCTTAATTAGATGAAAATATCTTGAAAACACTTGGCTCTCAAAGCTCCACCATGTCATTGTTGACTTTTTGGGGCACAATTAATTAGTTCTAATTATGTGCTTAATCCCCCTTTTACTCATGTTTAAACAATCAGCAACTAATTACATATTTAATCACTTATTAATTGTTGACAATTTTCTTAATTAGGATTAATTATTTTCTCACAACTATTTTACTGATATTGATAATTTATGCATCATGCATAATATTAAAAATCATGGGGTAATTTATGTTCCCCAAAATGATATTTAATTTTACCTCATTATCTCCCAAGGGAAATAATCCCATAAATTATCTAAATTAGAGACAACGTACTCTCTAATTTTTAATAAATATTTAGTTGCCTCTTAGGATTAATCATAATATTCTCAGGGTATTTTATAACCCACAAATTCACTTTGGGATTTTTAGCTCTTTATTCCTCCTAATTTCATGAGAATTCACCTTAGGAAATAAGGTAATTATTACACTAGTTCTGAGACCACAAATTCACCTATTTTAATAGGTGTTATTTATCAAAACATAATATTTACATGTATTATGAAAATTAGGGTATTACAGAAGCAACCTCTCATTTTCCCCACCCATCATCTTCTAGTGTTCTTCTTTTCTAATCATCATGTAATACCCTAAAATTCCTATTTATCATAAATATTATATTTTAATAAATAACACCTATTAAAATAGGTGAATATGTGGTCTCAAAACTAGTATAATAATTACCTTATTTCCTAAGGTGATTTCTCATGAAATTAGAGGGAATAAAGAGCTAAAAATCCCTTAAGTAAAGTTATGGGTTATAAAATACTCTGAGAATATTATGACAAATCCTAAGAGGCAACTAAATATTTATTAAAAATTAGAAAGTATGTTGTCTCTAATTTAGGTAATTTATGGGATTATTTTCCTTGGGAAATAATGAGGCAAAATTAAATATCATTTTGGGGAACATAAATTGCCCCATGATTTTTAATATTTTGTATGATGTATAAATTATCAATGTCAGTAAAATAGTTGGGAGAAAATAATTAATCCTAATTAAGAAAATTGTCAACAATTAGTAAGTGATTAAATAAGTAATTAATTGCTGATTGTTTAAACATGAATAAAGGGGGGATATCCAAAGTTAATGAAACCCCTAATTTGATATTAATGGGGGGTCAAGATTAGCATAAAGAGTGTTGCTAATTAATTTAGCATAATTAAGAGGTATATAAAATGAATTACAATTAATCCCTAAAGCTTACAAGATTACTAATCTTGTGATTAAAGCTCTAATTAAACTTGTTAATCAACTTGGGCAAATTAAACATTAAGTAATGGCTAAGATTGAATTTCATAAAGTAAGATCAAAGGCCTTAATTAACCTTCATAAAGTGTAATTCATGTGAATCAAACATCAACCAATAAGAGGCCTTCTTCTAGATGATTGTTAGATAAAAGAAACACAAATTGAAGAGGTAAAAAAAAGGGTGATACCCGGTTAGCATGACTTGTCCAAGAGGCAAGAGAATTGTTTATTATTTAAACAAAGCATATGGGATAAGCTAGCATTAATTGAATTTGGAAGATAAGGAGAGAGAAAAGGAAGGGGGGCATGGTTTTGCTTGAGAATGAAAGAAGGAAGAATATTTATTAAACTTTGTTAGCTTGTGTTGAAAATTCAACATGGCAATCAACCAATGAGAGACAAGAACCATTGGACTTTGCCACCTAAAAAGCATATTAAAGAGCCAAGAGAGAAAGGGGACATTTTTTGTATTCTTGGAGAAGAAGAAGGAATTTATATTATTTTAATAAAGATATCATATAAAAACCACATGGGTAAATGACACATGACAAGCAAAACTAATGGTTATTAAGAGGGGAGGTGGCGTTTTTTTTTTAGAGGTGTAAGGGCAAGATTTAAGCTTCTTTCCTAAGTTAGATTTAAGGGTTAAGATCAAGTGAAAGTTGCAAGGAAGTTAATGCATGGTTGGCTATAAATAGGAGGCTTCATGCTTCATTTTTCTTCACACCAAATCACACTTCAAGAAGGTGATTTCTAAGTAGGAGAATGGGGAGGAATCTTGAAGCAAGAAGGAGAGTCTTCAAGAGGTAAGCTCTAGCATTTAAATTTCTAGTCTTTAGTTTTTATAAGCTCTTAGTATAAATGTTAGTTTAATCTAGAAAATTAGAGAATAAATTCCTATACTTGTTTATAGGCCTCATTGCATTAAAAAATGCCTGAAGAGGTAAAAACATAGTAGGGAATAATTTTTGGGAGACAATGGATTAATGTTATAAAAGTTGTAGGATTTTTGGTATTAAAATTCTGTGCAGCCAACGAAATTCATGACATTATTTTATGTATGAAATGAAGTTATAAAATCATGAAATTTTCCAGAAATAAAGTAGACATGTAGGGCTTTCCAAATATATAAAATATGTGACGTTTTGATCTCTGGTCAAGGAAATATGAATTTTTGAAGTTAAGTCATTTTTACTGGAATAAAATCTGGGCAACGTTGAGAAACGTGAAAACTGGGAATGACTCACTAATACTGGGTGAAAATGAATATTTTTCCTCAAAAATAGACATCCTAAAGATTCCGGAGAATTTTACGGATCCTCGTTTCGATTTTTGTAGAATTAGTTATGATTTTTCAAAGTTAGACAAAATTCTGCTCAGAAATGCTGAACCAGCGTTTTTTTCGAAATTTTATGGAAATTAAATGGAAAATAAAAGCACCAGGGGTAAAATGGTCAGTAGTAGCCAAAATATCTTTTAGGATATTGTTTGTGAATTAATAAATACAATATTATCCTTATAGGATATTTGTGACCGCATTCCCACCGTCAAAACGTACTGTAACTCGACAACGAAGGTACATTCGCGTACTAGTAACACTAACTTTGATAGTTATTATATGCATATATGTGCTATGTGTATGGAATGTTTATATGAGATAGCTGTTTTGCTTTGTGATATGTTCATGTACTGTTGTTATGATTATTCTTGCTGGGTGTTGGGATACGCTTGTTGGGTGTGAAATGCTTGGTGTGAAACATTTGTTAGGTGTGAAACGTATGCTAAGTGTGACATATCTGCCAGGGGGCTTATGTGTTAGGGATACATTTGTCTGAGTGTTCATGTACTGTTTATGTTGTGAATATCCGTAACCCATATATGACATATATAAACATGAGGTTAACCGTTACCTAAGGTCCGATGGATATTGGACCTCAGCTCTTAACATAGCTTCAGGATCGAGAGGTCCGAGGACCGAGGAGAAATGCAAGCAGCACTTATAGGAACTCGGCTGAAGACCATCTTTGGTTGCCACGGCATGGGTATAGCCAAGGAAACACCTCTGTAGTTGTTTATTTTAAATACTCTCGGTCTTTGTACCGTTTCTATAAATAGCTAGACTTACAGCATTTTGAATAGATATATCAGTTACTCTCTTGCTCCGATGCTCTACTTTGATGAAAAAAAAAATTATACTGCTTTTGAAAAGTTGGGATGTTACACATCAAACCCATATTTGAATGGTACATATGTGGTAATTTTATACAAAAATTACAGCAGAAACAACCTGCAAATTAATGGGGGTATTTCAGTAATTTTAATATTTCTTGATAAATTAATTAATTAATAGAACCGAATAAAATAATTGAAGAATATTGATAGGGCAAAACTTTATAGCCTATAACTACGCAAGTATACGGGCCGTATCAGGTAATAAAGAGTAAGTAAGATATTGTTCCCACGAGAACTTGGTATCCACAACTTCAGTTAAGCATTAATTTTATCCTTTTGTTTAAGTTGAGCAAACCAAATTGGACTTAATTAAGAGAAAAGACAAGAAAATCAAAATAGATGAAGTACCACAATAATCAAATGAGCAATCTAGAGTCACCAATCCCTTATTCACTTCATAAACCTTTATTTTACTAATTTAATCAACCTTAATATCAATTTTGTTAATCTCGAGTATAAATAGCTATAAGTGTCTGTCGGTCCACTTACAGCCCTCCATTAAGTATAAATTGTTATGTCTAACAATTTTACCCAAAAGACAACATAATTCAGACACACTCTTCAACAATTATATGGGGCTATTAGGTATATGTCTAACAAAGTTTAATCCATTAATAAGTTCATAGCTCCTCTAAGTTGCAAAACAAACTAGCCACACATGGCTTTAAACAAATGCATCACGGCACAAAAAATTAAATCTAGGTTCAGAGATATGAGGAAAATCACAGGATAGAGGATGATTCACTGAAGCTCTGACTAAATCGTGCCTCTACTATGTGTAACGCCCCTATTTCCTAAGTGTATTATGAAGTCCAATTATGACCCTAGGGTTCTTATTAGACTAATTCGTGTGTATTTATCATAGCAAGGCGTTTAATAGATCAGAGTGGAACACAACAGAGAGCGTACTTAGGCGTTTGGACGACTGAGTAACTGATTTCATATGCGCAGACCTATGCTGGTTAATTAAAATTCCCGAAGGAATAAAAGCGTGATACAACTTACATTCATTGCGGTGATCTCGGTTGACGTGTTAGGTTACAATAATTCGAAAGGTTTGACCAAACTCGTGCATATCCTTATCCCAAAATGTAACTCCTTCTGAGCCTTTACGCGTGTCGCTTACCCTCGCTTCCCACTCCCGATCCTCCTGATCCTGAAGCTAGGGTAAATTCTGAGATTCAATGCGCATTGAATCTCAGGTAACAGTTAACCTTATACTCAAGTATAACAGTATGTATGATAGATATTCATTTACAATTCAGTATATAACTATGCATAGCACACAACACATGTAATAGTTATTATCTCAACAATACATAGCACACAACACATGTAATGTTCACCTCTACATAGGACATAGCACATGTAAGGTTCATCTCTACATAGCACACAGCCCATTTAAGGTCTACATAGTTTGCACATAAACCAGTGCCATGCCCCGGAGCGTGTCCTCAGTGCTAGGAAAAACATCAATACGGCATTATCAAGACTGTAACCCGTTTCCATATAAAAGCTGAATGTATTTCAAATGGTGACCTAAGACCCAGTCTTAGCCACAGTCCATGACCCAAGACCCAGTCTTGTCCGTGACTATATGAATCATCACATCACATATAGAGCAAACAAGAAGCATAAGAGTTAGAGTTACAGTACGCGTCCGTACCTTAGACCTTGGCGCTAGTGGTACGTTCACCTTTCGGTATGGTTCCAAACCTTCTCGGATATCCTATAATATTATCACCGCATTATTTCTCTTATAATCAATGTCCTAAGAAATGGCCTTGCCACTCCTAACTCTATACTCCTGGTAAATTTCATTCCATTTATACCCTTTTTTTAATTCATTATTTATCAATACTAACTCTTTCAGTTAGTTAATAATTTCCTTTAACAATAATAATTTTATTATTGTTATTATCATTATTATCATTATTATTGTTATTATTACCCCCAATAATAATAATAATAATTCCTTAGTTATTATTTATTATTTTTGTAACATCCCGTTTTCATAAACGTTTCCATACAGAGCTGAGAGAGTTAAAAATATTTTTCATAAACAACGAGTAACTGAATAATATTGTATGTAATGTATCTAATTGAACATTTACTAATACAGTCATCCATGTCTAATACTCCTAACATAAATATCCAAAAGATAATGCCTCCACAGGGTCCTCACGCCAGCTTCTTACCCTTGTCCTCGATCCTAATTCCCTGGGATCCTGAAGCTATGGCAAGGGCTGAGGTTCAATTCCCATTGAACTTCAGGTAACGATTAACCTCATGCTTATGTAAACAGTATATGACAGTTATCGCAGATATACAACATAATCACAGTGTCAAAACACATATCCACATGTAAGGCAATAACATAACACAGCCATGCAATATGTATGTTACCCCAGTCTGCATATAACCAGTGCCACGACGGCCCATCGTGTCCTCAGCGCTAGGAAAACTCAACGGTGTTATCAAGACTATAACCCGTATACAATTCAACATTCATGAGCAAATTTCAAAACAGAGTATCATCATGTGAAAACAACTATCATATATAACCAAACCATAAGCATAAGAGTTAAGATTACAATACGCGTCCGTACCTGAGTTTGACGAGTTTTTGGTACGGTCGTCGTCGGTACACGTGCACAGTCTATCCTAAAAGGGTAATATCGTCTCAATTAATTCTCAAACAATATTTCAAGAGACACCCTGGCCATACTTGACAGTTTTACCCTTGAAGGATTTATTTTCAATCATTTCCACTTAATTTTCGGAAAAATCGCTGGTGCAGAATTTCTGGGCAGAATTTCACCTAACTTCGTAAAATCATAACTAATTCCACAAAAATCGAAATGAGGATCCGTAAAATTTCCCGGAATCCTTGAGATGTCTACTTTCAAGGAAAAAAAACTGTAACTTATCCAGAACTCCTGGATAATTCCCAGTTTCCAGAATTCAAACCGCTGTCCAGAATTTCGCCCAGAAAATGTAGCTTAACTTCTAAGATTTTTATCTTTTTGCACAGAGCTTCAAATGACACACTCTTTATAGATTTAGAAATCCCTATATGTCTACTTTCATCATGAATTTTCTCAGAATTTTCGAACATCATCTTTATCATAAAATACCAGCACTTTTACTACTGACTCCATAAATTCTTGATTACCGAAATTTTGCCAGAACTTCGCTATTTTGATCATAATCTTCCAAAAATTTTGCTATAACTTCTTCTTCATCAAATTTTTGAAATAAAGACAGTGGCAAGCTTAAAAACATGAGATTAAAACTGGAATTGGAAGTTTGATGATCAAAATAACATTTCTAGCATTTCCACTTCATAAACTAAGAACTTAAACTTAAAAACTAAGAACTCTCTTACCTCTTGAAGACCACTTGCCTCCTATTTTCTGCAGCTCTTCCACACTCACTCTTTCTCTCTAAATTTTCGGCCAAGCTAAGTGAATTGGTGAGGAGAATGTGTTGCCTAATGCCTCTATTTATAGTAGAAGGGGGTGGCATGCTTGTAATTTCTCTTCTTAGCATACAACCATAGGATTTTTCTTGATGAGGAAGAAATGATCTTGGCCTTCCACCTAATGCTAGCCGTCCCCCCCCCCTCTTCTTCTAGAATTTCTTTGCTTTGTTCCCAAAAAAATCCTCTTCTTCACTAAATTAACTTAATTAATCCCAAATTCTGATTTAGTTAGGTGTAAGTTGGTATTTAAATTCAAAATCCAATTTCACTTTTGAAATCCTAATTTTATGATTAGATTTATGGTGATTTTTAATTCCCAAAACACTTAAGTATGAATCTTAAAAGTAACTGAAAATAACTTTGGGAATAACCAAGTTGAAGCTCATATTTTACTGAGTTCAAATATGTACTTATCTTTAAGATCTAATTTCAAGATTTCAAGTTATGATTTATTTCCTATAGGTTCTCATCTAATTTCTTCTAATTAAGCAATTACTTGCTCCCTAAGACAAACAACTTGCTCCCCAAGTTGTTTTAGTCTTCTTCTACACACTTCTTTAATTGACTTATTACTTTTCCCTTATTCCTTTAAAGAATTCGTCCCCCTCCCCCTTAATTTTAATTATTCCATTATGTTTTAATGTTCTCACACCTTTAAGGAAGAAATTCTCTCATTGGTCTACTTAGATTTAGGATTTTAAGGTTAATATAATTTAATTCTTCCATTTACTAGTACAATTTATTCACCATTAACTAAAAAATAAATTAGGAATAATTAGTTAGATCCTAATTTTAATCTCTAATATAGGGTTTACTATGGTGTCAAACTAATTTAATTTTTAGGCCCTTAAATTCTATGAAAAATTGCCTAGAAAGAAAAATAAATACAATCCCAAAATTTGAGACCTCATATTCACCTATTAAAATAGGTATTATTTATGGAAATATAATATTTAAAATAAATATGTTTTTCCAGGTATTACAATTTTGACCCCCTTTTATTTATTTATTATTAACCAATTAATGACTAATCAAAATTAATAAATATTCATTATCATATGAGAACATGACTTCATATATTTATTTAATTATTCTCCTTTTACAAAAAACATTTAATTATTTCTCTTTTAACTTAGTATTTTAAATAATTAATTAAAGTCTATAAATATTAATCATCATTAAAAACATAATTAAACATATTAATCTAATGATTCTCATGGTTTCCCCTTAAAACCTACATAATTTATGCCTCACACAAGTTTTAGTTAAGCATATTTTAAAAATACAATTTGTAAAACTCAACACGTTACCGTGTGCTGTCAATAACATTTCACACACTGTCCAAAAACCAATAAAAATGGAAACATATAATATTATCACTTACATAATTATTAAAACGGATAAGACCTGACCAACAAAGTAAAAATCAATAAGAGAATAAGAGAATCACTTTAACATCTTCATTAATGTATGTCAATATGCACAACACACACCGACACATACACCTATATTTTATATGTCTTTGTCATAATTCATAACTACAGGTCTGTACTCATATACTTCTACCAGCGTGAATATATATATATATGTACATATATATATATATATATATATATATATATATACATATATATATCTATCTATCTCTGGTTCGCTCTTTTTTCCCCCTTTATGCATAATAACTTCAGCAGCCTGTTTAAATATATATACCCACAGTGAAATTTTCGTGGAAAACTTCATGCTAACATAAATATATTTATGTTTTCAACCAGTTTTTCTCTTTCTCTTTTATAAACAACACGTCATCCTTAAAAAGAAAATAGCTACTCTTTCCTTCGGTATATGACAGCAAGGAACAACAAAACAATCAACAACAACTTAGCTTAATTCAAGAGAACTCGATGACAATAGTAACTGTTGAAAATAAATGTTTTTAATTATTTCTAATTTAAAGTTTGAATTTTAAATTATGGTTAGATCTAGTCTTTTTAGGAGTTTTAAACAAATAGCAAGTTTTTAGGTTTGTTTCCTAATTTCCTACTTAGTTTGTTTTCTACTTTCTTGCTTTCAGCTGTGAGTTTCCATTTGTATAAATAAACCTCATTCAAGAGGAATTAAAGATGAATGAATGAAAAAGTGAAATACTTCTCGAGACTAAATTTTAACATGGTATCAGAGCATGGTTTGGTCCAGGAAACCTAAAGTCCTACCTTCTTTTTCTTGTTACCCGACCAAATCCTTCTCTTCCCAAATTTCGAATGGTGCCTTCCAATATCATTATCAAGCAAGATAACTCATCTTTTCCCATCACCGTAATTCTAGATGACTCAAACTATCCTCTTTGGTCTCAATTACTGGACATGTGTATCGGTGCTCATAACAAATCTGCATATCTTACTGGCTCGACACCAAAACCCTCTCTTGCAAATCTAACCTATGATACATGGGTCACTGAAAACAAAAGGGTGAAAAGCTAGCTTATCGACTCAATGAGCCAACCCTTGATGCAACGGTTCATTCGCCTTAAATTGGCCCATGAAATTTGGGATGCCGCTCGTCTTACCTTCTATGATGCATCTGATGAGACCTGTCTCTTTGAACTCCACCAACGATCCTTCACTACCAAGCAGCATGGTCGTCCTCTCTCGACCTATTACAATGAACTTGTTTCTATTTTTTAGGATATTGATCATCGTCAGTTGTCCCCTGCAACCACTGTCAATGGTGTCACCCAAATGCACTCCTCTATGGCCCTTCTTCGCGTCTACATCTTTCTTAGTGGCTTAGACTCTGATTTTGAACAAGTTCGTGGGGAAATACTACAGAAGGACCCCAAATTTGATCTCAAATGCACCTATGCGTACGTACGACGTGAGTGTCAACAACAACTCACCATGAATGGGCATTGAATCTACCCATGAATGAATTCTTCTCCTTGAAATCTACCCACGAAATCTTCTCCTTGAATCTACCCACGAAATCTTCTCCTTGAAATCTGCCCCATGAAATCTTCTCCTTGAATCCACCCACGAACGAAATATTCTCCTTGAAATCTACCCACGAAATCTTCTCCTTGATGTTGGTTATGATTAGTTTTGATGATGTCTTATATAGATGCCATTATCAAGAGCAAAAAGTTTATATCATAAAGTTTATACCATATACATTGACTAATTGCTACATTTAATGTAGATTTGTTCATGTGGAGAAAGAACAAGAGAAGAGAAGAAATAAAGAGTTGATTCATGGAGAATAATCAAGAAGAGAGAAGAAAGAAGGAAGAACTTGCTGAATAAACTAAGAAAATCATTATACAAGTTCTTAGTTTGATTCTAGAAGTCTCCATGATCAAATGAAAGTTAGAACAGCTCAATTCAGAGTTAAAACAAGCATATATCAGGTTCTGGATGAGCAAAATCGAGCCAGATACTTAAAAGTCAAGTTTACTGCATTACTGGAAGTGATCTGCCTCTGGATTATGAGAAAACTCGAGTTTAGGACACAAAACTCGAGTCAGGAACAAAAACTCGAGTTAGTCACTTAATGACTCGAGTTTGTAGTGTCTTCAGCAACTCTGACGTCTCTGGATCATCAAAACTCGAGTTAGCCAATGTAAACTCGAGTTTGGAACTCAAAACTCGAGTTAGTCACTTAATGACTCGAGTTTAGCAAGCTTTCAGCAACTCTGTCCAACTCTGTTTCACGATCAGAACTGGCGACCTCTGATAATTCGATGATATCTCTCAAACCAGAGATCGGTTTAAGGTGAAATCAATTTTGTATGAAACTAGACATCCAATGCGTCATCTGGACAAATTTTCATGCTCAAAGAAGCTGAGATGAGAGAGCTATGAATTTTTGAAGTTGACTCATCTGTTAACGTCACCCAGCAGACCGAGGTTCAGTAATTTGAGGATATCTCACAATCTACAAATCAAAATGAGCTGAAATCGGAGGCATATGAAAATAGACTCACATACCTTTCCAGAAACATAAAGATCATGGAAAACAAAGATCAAATGAGTGAGGTATGAATTTTTGAAATTGACAATCAATTGAGGATGCTGGAAAAACGTTAGCTAAAAAACAGCCTTTGTTCATCAGATCATAACTGTCAAATTGCAATGAGTTTGGAGCTGATTCTTCTTGCATTGGAAAGAAGACTTAAAAAGTCTTATGTGTAAAACCCTAAAATTTATATTTCTCCTAAAGAACCATATTTTGGCAAATAATACCTATTAAAATAGGAGAGTATGTTGTCTCTAAATTTTTAATCGATTTATTATCATTTTTAGGGGAATTTTCTTTGGATTCTAATAAATCCAAATTCAATTTCCTAAATCTTATTAAGGATCGTAAAATATCCGAAGATTATCATAATCTAACATAATCTTAATTATACCATTTCAGCAATTAAAATCATCAAAGGATGATAAAATCAATTAGAGGAAGTTAGTAACAATTATTGGGCAAATGAAATTGCAATAATTGAGATACTTTAATAAGTTTTGGAATTAGTTCATAATTAATTTATAAAGGTCATAATTAAGGATCAAATGCTATTTAGAAGCTGAGATTAAATTAGAAACTTGTCAAATTTTGGTAAGTAAGCCTAGTAACCCCTAAAACACTATATTGGAGATTAACATGGGATTTAACCAATTATTCCTAATTAATCTCTATGGAACGAAAGTTATTGTTTAATGGTGAATAAAAGGAAGAATTAAATTATATTAACCATAAATCCTGAATTTAAGTGGACCAATAAGAGAATTTCCCTCTTAAAATTGTGAGAACATTAAAAATGTAATTTATAATGAAATTAGAGGGAGGGGACGGTTTCATTAAGGGACAAGGAGGAAAAGATGATTCTAGACACAAACACATAAGTCAATGAAGTAGTGTGTGGGAGAAGTTAAGGAGACTTAAGGAGCAAGAAGTTTAACTTGGGGACCAAGTTGCTATTTAATTAAGTGAAAATAAATGAGAATTCATAGAAATTAAATCATAACTTGAAATATTGGAACTAAGTATTACATGTAAATACATATTTGAGATCAGTGAATTATGAGCATCAACTTGGCTATTCCCAAAGTTAATTTCGATTACATATAAAAGTCATATCTAAGTGTTTTGGGAATTAAAAATCACCATAAATATAGTCATAAAATTAGGATTTCAAAAGTGAAATTAGATCTGGAATAAGAACACCCGATTATACCCAACTAAATTAAGATTTGGGATTAATTGGGGACAAAGCAAAAGAACTAAAGGAAGAGAGAGGAAGGGCGATTTTGGTGAGGTGGAGGGCCAAGATGAATGCCTCCTCTCCAAGTAAAAATCAAGAGCCAAGATCAAAGGGCATTGCTTGGGGGTTACTCCTTTGCTTGCCTATAAATAGAGAGCATAGGCATCACATTTTCCCCACCAATTCACAAGCTAAATTCGAAAATTTAGAGAGAAGGGGAGAGTGTGGAAGAGCTGCAGAAAAATAGAAGGCAAGTGGTCTTCAAGAGGTAAGAGAGTTTTTAGTTCATAAGTTCAAGTTCTTAGTTATAAAGTAGAAATGCTAGAAATGTTGTTTTGATCTTCAATCTTCCAAATACAGTTTTATTTTCATGTTTTTATGGTTTCCATTGCATTTATTTCGAAAAATTGATGAAGAAGAAGTTATATCAAAATTTTTGGAAGATTAGGATCAAAATAGCGAAGCTCTGGCGAAATCTCCTCAGACAGTGATTTCTGGAGTCAGGGGTAAAAACGTCAGTATTTTATGATGAAGATGATGTTCTAAAATTCTGAGAAAATTCATGGTGAAAGTAGACGTCTAGGGCTTTTCAAATCTATAAAGATTGTATCATTTGAAGCTCTGTGAAAAAAGATAAAAATCTCAGAAGTTAGGCAATGTTTTCTGTGCGAAATTCTGGGCAGTATTTAAAAACGTGAAATCTGGGAATTATCCATGAATTCTGGGTAAGTTCCAGTATTTTTCCTCGAAAGTAGACTTCTCAAGGATTCCGGGAAATTTTACGGATCCTCGGTTCGATTTTTCTAGAATTAGTTATGATTTTTCGAAGTTAGGCGAAATTCTGCCCAGAAATGCTGGATCAGCGTTTTTTCCGAAAATTAGGGAATAAATTGGAAAATAAATCCACCAGGGGTAAAATGGTCTTATATAGCCAAAATATCTCTTTGAAATAATATTTGTGAGTTAATAGAGGCGATATTATCCTTATAGGATATCCCTGAATACGTTTTGACCAACTGTCGCACCGTTTTCCGCTAGAAATATCGTCAAACGTCAACGAAGGTACGTTCGCGTACTGTAACACTAACTCTGATATTTACAGTATGTGTATATGTGGTATGTGTGTTGTATGCATGTTGTGATGTGTTGTTTGAATACATGTTGTTGTTAAAGGATAACTGTACATCTGCATGCACTGGGAGTGATATATCCGTTTTCATTGGGAGTGGTATATTTCGCTGGGAGCGGTACATTTGCATTCACTGGGAGTGACATAGCTGGTGACATGTTGGGAGTGATTCATTTGTTGTGTTTATATACCGTATATGTAAATATGAGATTAACCGTTACCTGGGGTCCGTATGCATGGGACCTCAGCTCTAAACATAGCGTCAGGGTCAGGAGAACCAAGGACGGAGGACAAAGGTAAGCGCAAGCAGGACGCATAGTAGACCCGGCTGAAGATTTCCTTTGACATTCTGGCGGAAGCCTTCCTTTTGTTGTTGTACATCCCTTTTGAACCACGCGGTTACTACACCGCTATTGTATTCAGCCAGACTTACGGAATTTTGAAATATAAGTATCAGTTACTCTTCCGCTCAAATGCACTACTCTGATGATTTTAAATGATTTTTGTTGGAAAAAAATAATATTCCGCTTTTGAAAATTGGGATGTTACATTATGGAGATAGGTACTGGATTCCAGGAATTGATCTTCATCAAGTCAGAGAGCAAAGAACTTGTGAGAAGAATATTTGATTGGGCCATGGAGAAGAAAACTCAAGTTTGTGTTAGCAAACTCCAGTTTTGAGACTTGACAGAAAGATATTCAATTTTACATAAAAGCCAAACTCGAGTCTGCATAGACAAACTCGAGTCTGTACAGACACAGAAATGAATCCAAAATTTTCACATTAAGCTAAACTCTAGTTTGCAAATCAAACCTGAAGTCTGGAAGATACAGAGAGCACTCAGAATCCCAAGCAAACCAAACTCGAGTCTAGATTCCCTAACTCGAGTTTAGACCAAACAAAAAGGAACCCAGAAAACTCAATAGACTCCCAAACTCCAGTTTGCACTTGACCCAGATAAACCTCAAATATTTCAGTAGTCACTGAAACTCGAGTTCGCTTCCCAAACTCAAGTCTAAACCATACAGAAAGATCATTCACTTGGCTACACTACAAACTCCAGTCTATGACCCTAAACTCCAGTCTGGAAAATCACGAACTTAGGCTTGTTCTTCAAACATAGACCCAAACTCAAGTTGGTCACTAATTGACTCGAGTTTAGCTTCCTGCCCAAAGTTCCATCCCAAGTCCAGAGCCCGATAATTCTCTTTGTAAAAGCCAAACTCGAGTTAGCTTTTATAGACTGCAAGTTTAGACCACTAATCAACAGACATGCTTTCTGGATGAACCCCAAACTCGAGTCTGGAAGAACAAACTCGAGTTTGCATCGGGGATTTTGAAAAATCAAATGATGTTGATCTGCGAAATCTTAATGGGTCTTCCTGAAATTATTTCCTCATATGATATTATTATTTCTAATGTCCTTGATGAAATTTTGAGTGTTTTGCAGATAAAGTTTAGCCAAGATCAAGGTGAGATCAAGATCCAGGATAAATGCATTAAATGACGAACCTAGAACAGGCCTGATCCTTCTCCCTTATCCCAGATGTTCAGCTCAGACCGTTGTAACTCATAAGAATCATCTCAAACGGTCAAATTAAGTTTATGGAATAACAAGAATTCTGGAAGACCATCTACAACAACTAAATCCAAGATTCCAGCCAAGAATTGAAGAAACAGAGGAAAATATGCAACTGTCATATTCCAGATTTACAGCTGAACTTTGAAGAATCAAAGAGAAGAAAATGCAACGGCTAGTTCCTCTTCTTCAATATAAGAAGCCCAGAAACGAAGAACAAGAGACACAGATACAAGAGGGAGAACAAGAACAGTGACGTGAGCTTACACAGTGAAAATGCCAATATTCTAACGTCTGCTTCATCTACTCTCTAAATATCTCAATGATCATATATCTAGCTTAGAGAGTGAGATTATATGTATTGTGCTTCAGTGTTTATTCACTTACTTCTGAGAGAGAAGATTCATTGTAAACATCCTATTATTCTGAGAGTTACTCAAGATTGGGTGATCTTGAGTGGGAAACACTTTGTTGTGATTACAGCTTGTAAGGGGAGTGAATCCAAGTGTGGGATTACTTCGAGTACAGAGTATGTAATCAAGAAAGTGAATTGATTACGGTTTGTAAGGGGGAGTGAATCCTAGTGAGAGGATTACTTCAAATACAGAACGTGTAATTAAGTTCAAAGCAAATAGTGGATTGAAAATCTCAAGTGAAGCTTGGGGAATGGACGTAGGTCAAAGATTGGACCGAACCAGGATAAATCACAGTTTGCATACTCTCTTCCCTTATCTTTTACATTTCCAGTATATGCTCATCTTTGAATATCTAATTGTCAATTTATAAATTGCGAAAAGTTTTTTTAAAAGTTCCTAAAGCTTATCAAACACCCAATTCACCCCCCTCTTGAGTGATAGCCAGGTCCAACACTTGAATCCACCCACGAACAAAATCTGGGCCTTAAATCTGCCCACGAAATCCAGGATGCAGAACTCCGTCCTCAACGGAAGCTTGAAACTTTTTTCTCTATGCCTCATGTTCCAACGTCTTCCCGGAAAAAGTGTTTGAAGCAATGATTGACAAGTTGGGAATGAACGGCATTCATGCCCCAACTTGAGGGGGAGTGTTGAAAATAAATGTTTTTAATTATTTCTAATTTAAAGTTTGAATTTTAAATTATGGTTAGATCTAGTCTTTTTAGGAGTTTTAAACAAATAGCAAGTTTTTAGGTTTGTTTCCTAATTTCCTGCTTAGTTTGTTTTCTACTTTCTTGTTTTCAGTTGTGAGTTTCCATTTGTATAAATAAACCTTATTCAAGAGGAATTAGAGACGAATGAATGAAAAAGTGAAATACTTCTCCAGACTGAATTTTAACAGTAACAAAAGAACTTCAGCGTTTTTCTTCCTTTTTCTTTTCCTTAACAGTGATTTGTTTCTTCTTCTCTTTCATGGTATACACATATACACAAATTTTGATGCATTTATTCATATATGAAAAAACAAGACAAGACACCCTCATACATATATATATTCATGACAGCGAGCTTCAAACATTCAGACACACACATACGTTCATCTTTTTTTTTCTTTTACTGTTCTTTAATATATCATGCATGGTTTCCCTCATACAAACCATGAAGACCGATGATAGCCGAATGATTAAGGAAGACAATGATACTACTGATATTAACGCATAGCCTCTGTTTTTAACTAAAGTTTTCATTTTCAGTTTTCTTTCAGTTTTTTACATTATGTTTCTGTTTTGGTTTCAGTTTCAGTTCGGTTTTCTTCATCCCATATATATATTCACTCATAAGACTCACAAGCCGATGACAGCCCCTATTCCACGTTTTTCGTTTTCAGTTTTAGCTCTCTGTTTTATCCGTATTTTCTTTTGTGAAGGGCGGATGGATGCAGAATGAGTAATTGAGCTGAAGAGAAATGGCTTTATAGCCAGTTGGAGGTCCGGTTTATGCACTTTTATCCGCTGGTCCGAGGTTCCTTTTGGTGTCTCGAGAAGCTGATCTCTGCTCCAGATAAGCTTATCTTCTGTTTGCTTAATTAATGAGCTCTGTGTTTTCGGTAATGATTTCCCCTGGCTCTTTCTTTTTCTTTCGGTTTTTGGCGGTGGCTGAAGATGGAGTGGGTTCAAGTTTTTGGGCTCGGGTGTTGGGCTAGAGGAGGTGGATCATCCGAATAGACAGAAGCATGATGAACCCTGATCAATTAAAATGATTTGCGTCTGTTTCTCATTCTCGCCGTCGGGTGCTGGAGAATGAATGGAACTCATCCGGTTAATATTGCTTATTACGTGGCTTCATATTTTGGCTATTAAATGGGTTGGTTTTGGGCTTTGTTTGGGCCTTCTTATATATATCAAAACGTGGCATCTGGAAGGGAAGAGAAGAACAAAACACTAGGCCTTTGTTTTATTGTTTTTATTTCCTTACTTTAAAATATATATATATATATATATATTCAATTTAATTTATGAAAAATAAAATTTTATTTTTCATAATTATTTTTCAACTAAATTCCATATTTTTCATTCCCATAGTATATTAAATTTCCAATTCCCAAAAATTAGAATGTTACACTATGGTTTCTCGGTGTTCTCTACCGTCAAGATCTCGTCCTCTAGCGTCTCTGCTTTTTCGTTTTGCTCCTGCCGTCGCGTGTATTCCTTCTACTTCTTTTTGCTCGGCCGTCCAGTGTGTTCTCGTTCGTCGCGTTTGTACCTCGTTTTGCGTCTGTGCATTTTAATATATGTAGTTTAGGGTTTTTTTTATTTGCTGTGGGCTCCACGCGTTTATATTCAAATTCCTTGAAGATATGAGATATCATAAATTACTTTGGGTCGAATATATCATATGGTGTCTTTTGTCTTTTACTCATGTGGGACCCACGTTTTTGTTTTGTTTGACCTTTTGACCATTTGATATATTGCTTCTTAGATCTCATGATATCTCCTACAAGATAAAAATATGATATTGATAGATTTTATATTAAAATTTTCTTTTCTCCTATAATTAATTAAAGCAGAGAGAAATATAAAATATAATTAAATAAGTATAAAATATTAATAAATTTCATCGAATATATCTTAAAATCTATAAGTATTTAGTTATAAAATATATACGTATCAAGTATGCAAGCTGATTATCAATAAAATTATTCCCAATGTACTGAATAACTGTTACAAAAGAGATAGAATACACAATTATAGATAGAACAACATAACTCAAATCAATTCTTCTTGAGCATAAATAGATTTTTTAACACTTGTTAACAACTTTTTTTTTTTCTTTTTGGAAGTTGAGATTTTTATTTTAGAACATTGTTAAGGTTGGTTTCATTTAAACTCGAAAGGATTGAATCTAATTCCGATTCAATTTATATTCTTTAACGTTAGTAAATAAATAGGTAAAGATTTGGTTTGGGTGATCCACTTTAGGATATCAAAGAACTTGTGAGAAATTTGAGTCTAAATATTTATTCTTCCATTAGAAAGTACATTTATTATGATTTCATCTCTAGAACTTGTCTTGGATCTCTTTTAAAGCTAAAAGTTCACTTTGTATAATAAAGAGCATTTAGGAATTTGTTTTAGTCTGTACTCTAGTAAGTGTTATGTAAAATAACTAAAAAAGATATTGAAGGGATAAAAAATTTAAAAAGAGAAGGGGTTGTTTACTCCTCTCAAGTAACTGAGTAACTAGTACTACATCACTAATGTGCAGGGTCACCTCAAAAAGAGACCTACAACAACACAAGATAAAGGGGGAGAAAAGAAAAAGAAAAAAAAGTATGAAGATATAGGAAAAGGGGGTTGTTTACTCCTCTCAAATACCCTTCCTTCTTGATGCCTTTCATTGAATTGCTTGGCACTAACTAAAGTTAGCCATTGTCAAGTCCTTTTGATTTGTGTATGCAGTGGGATGATATAGTAGAAATTGAGATGATAAACAAGTCAATGGTAGATGGGTTGCCATAAGTGGAATTGAGTGAAACACAAGCCTTCAATTATATTGAGAGATGAGTATAGACATTTGCCTTTTGAGGGACTAACTTTTGTGTTGGGTTAAGTAGCAAATTTGCTCCGGGAAGTATATGCTTGATAACAATGTTGTCCTATAAGTTTTTTTGGGCTCAATGTTACCCCAGAAGTCTAAAGATATAGCAATGTTGCCCTTTTTCATTAAAAAGTTAACGGTCAACGTTAGTTTTTTAACGGAAAAGGTTAACATTGCTACGTTTTTAGACTTCCAGGGCGAAATTGAGTATGAAAAAACTTTCAGGGTAACATTGCTTCTTGATGTATACTTTTGGGGCAAATTTGATATTTAACTCCCTTTGTGTTTTATCTTTGCCAAGTAATTTGATTTCCTGCTCGCATTTTTAGAATATGAAAAAGAGTTGTAACTAGGTCTAATTTTTTTGAGTTTAAGATAATTGGTTCCATTTTTATTATATTTTCTTTAAATCTTGATCCTAATATTTTCTTTGGTTGTTCACAAATTAAATTAAAATCTTAAGGACAAGATTTGAGCAAACTTGGGGAACAAGCTTGTTGGCCTGGACAACAAGCGCTTGTTGACTTGGAGAGGAATAGAAAAAGTATTAAATGCAGCCAAAAAATTGTTTTATTAATTTCATAACAATTTTTTCTTTATTACTAATACCTTTAAAATTTAAAGGGGGGAAAAACAAGAAGAGAAGATTGCTAAAGCTGCACATGCAAAAATGAAACATGAAAATGCATCCTCGTTTTATTGTATGCAAGTGAAATGATGCCTAACGGACGAGACAATCTCGGTCCAAATTGCACAGTTTGGGATTTTACCAGGAGCAATTGAGTGAAATTTCATTTTCCTCTATTAGATTTTAATAATTCGATTTATTATACACACGCACACAGTTTATTTGATTTGATTTCTTATGAATTGATATTAACAACAAAATTGTCTATATTTATTTATCAAATAAATAACCATTATTTTAATTTTATGTGGGTAAAGGAATTCAAGCCTTAGCCGTCGCCATCATCAATTCAAGATCTCAACATGTTCACTTTATTTGCAAAAAGTTTGAATTTAATTTCAATAACATATATAGATAAATAAGGATGATTAATTTAATTAGTAAAATAAAAATTGTCTTTTCATATTACATTTGTTAGTTTTACTACTCTCTTGATACTGAGAGCCCTTAACCCTATTGCATGCTTGTAACAGTAATTATGATCACATTATCAAGAGAATAATGTTTAGTTGTTCTTTAGCATGGTTGTAACATCCCAATTTTTTGGGACTTGAATACTGGAATATTATGGAAATTTAAATTGTGAAATTTGGGCTAAAAATAATTATGAGAATAATTATTAGGAATTTAGGGCCTATAATTTCCCTTAATTTATTTAAGGAAAAGAATAAAATTCAGAAGATAATAGAAAGTGATAATTGGGCCTAAATATTATGGAATAAATATTTTATGGCCAAAATAAATTGAAGAAAGAGTAAGCACCAAACAGAGAAAGTAAGCATGTTCTTAGGTAGGAAAGTTTCAGCTTATGACTGATAATCATGCTATAGATATATATATATGTATACTATGACGTTAGAGAAGGAAAAGGAAAAATGTAATACCCTAAAAATCCTATTTAGCATAGCCACTATATTTTGCTAAATAATACCTATTTTTAAATAGGTGAGTATGTGGTCTCAAATGTTGGTGTGGTATTTATTTTTATTCCTAGGCAATTTTTCTAGAATTAGAAAAGCCTAAAGATTAATTTTTCAAAATCTTATTAAGGGTCATGAAATATCCTAAAATTATCATAATCATAATTATATCATTTCAGCGATTAAAATCATCAGAGGATGATAAAACTCAATTAGGGGAAATTAGCAACAATTATTGGGCAATTGGAATTGCAATAATTGAGATACTTTAATAATTTTTGTAATTAGTTAATAATTAATTTATAAAGGTCATAATTAAGGAAATATCAATTAAATTAAGGATCAAAGGATATGTATAAGCTAAGATTAGCATACAAGGAGTTGTTAATCATCAAAATTAAATTAGAACTCTTGTCAAATTTTGGTAATTAAGCTTAGTAACCCCTAAAGCACCATATTAGTAATAGTAACCAAGGATTAATTAATTCTTCCTTTTAATAAAAAATGGCAAAAATTTCTAATCAAAGAGTGAAGAAATTATATTAACCTTTAAATCTAAATTATTGTGAAATTAATTGGACCAATGAAAGATTTTTCTTCTTAAAATGTGAGAACAATTAAAATGTAAATTGATAATTAAATATAAAGGGAGGGGGACGGTTTTACTTGGGAAACAAGAAGGGAAAATTGTTGTAAAAACACATGGGATTAATTAAGTTAGATTATATAAGAAGTTAAGAGTACATAAGAAGATTTTTGAGGCTTGATTTAAATGCAAGAGAAAAGTGTGTGTGTGTGTGTGTAGTGTGCGTATATATGTGTTGTGAGTGTGAGTTTAAAAGTTGTGTATGTGTATGTGGGAAGTAAGGAAAAGTCAAGATTAAACCAAGTGAATAATATTTTGAAATCCAAGGCGAAAACTTGGGTGGTAAGTTAAGTAATTAATTTGATACAGGTGAATGAGAATCTATAGAAAATAAATCATATCTTGAAATATTGAAATTAAGTATTAAATATAAGTAGATATTTGGGACCAGTGAATTATGAGCTTTAACTTGGCTATTCCCAAAGTCATTTTCATATACTTTTAGGATTCATACCTAAGTGTTTCAGGAAGTTTAAAATCACCATAAATCTAGTTATAAAATTAGGATTTCAAAAGTGAAATTGGATCTTGAATAAAAACACCAGCTTACACTTAACTAAATTAGCATTTGGAAGTAAATAGGAGATGAAGTAAAACTTAAGAGTTAGGGGGGGGGGGAGGGGAGGTTTTAGTGAGGTGTAGGGGTGAGATTTTTACCTCTTTACCAAGTTAAAAATCAAGGGCTAGGATCAAGTAGAAGTTGCTAGATAGTTAACCCTTCCTTGGCTATAAATAGAGGCCTCTCATTTCACAAATTCCTCACCAATTCACCAAGCATCAACCGAAAATTTAGAGTGTGAGGGAGTTAGTGGAAGAGCACCAAGAGCAAGGAGCAAGGGTCTTCAAGAGGTAAAGAAGTTTTTAGTCTTTTAGTTCTAGTTCTTAGTTTTTGTAGTAGAAATGCTAATAAATGTTATTTTGATCTTTAATCTTCCAAATATAGTTTTATTCTCATATTTTTATGATTTCCATTGCCTTTATTTCGAAAAAAAATGATAAAGAAGAAGTATAGCAAATTTTTTTGGAAGATTATGATCAAAATAGCGAAGCTCTGGCGAAATTTCATCGATTAGCGATTTCTGGAGTCAGTAGCAAAAACGTTGATATTTTATGAAGGAAATGATGTTCTAAAATTCTGAGTAAATTCATGGTGAAAGTAAACATATAGGGCTTTCCAAATATACCTAGAGTGTGTCATTTGAAGTTCTGTGCAAAGAGATAAAAATTCCAGAAGTTAAGCTACGTTTTCTGGGGAAAATTCTGGGCAGAGGTTTGAAATGATTAAACTGGGAATTATTCTTGAATTCTAGGTAAGTTCTAGTATTTTTCCTCGAAAATAGAGATCTCAAGGATTCCAATAAATTTTACGGATCCTCATTTTGATTTTTCTAGAATTAGTTATGTTTTTTCAAAGTTAGACAAAATTCTGCCTAGAAATGCTGAACTAGCATTTTTTCCGAAAATTTTGTAGAAATAATTGAGAATAAATCCTCCAAGGGTAAAATTGTCATTTATGGCCAAGATATCTCTTAGAATAATGTTTGGGAATTAATAGAAGCGATATTACCTTTATAGGATAAACTGTGAACGTGTACCGACAGTCAAACGTACCTCAAAACTCGTCAATAAAGGTACGGACGCGTATTGTAACATTAACTCTTATGCTTATGGTGTGCTTATATATGATAGTTGTACTCACATGCTGAAACCCTGTTTTGAAAGTTTGCTCTTGAAATATTGAATTGTATGCAGGTTAAGTCTTGATAACACCATTGAGATTTCCTAGCGCTGAGGACACGATAGGCCATCGTGACACTGGTGAATAGTGCAGACTGGGGTAACATACATATTGCAGTGGCTGTATTTTGTTATTGCCTTACATGATGATATGATTTTGAAAGTTATAAATGTGTACTTATTATGAGATATCTGTCATATACTGTTTACATAAGCATGAGGTTAACCGTTACCTAGGGTCCGATGGGTATTGGACCTCAGCTCTTACCATAGCTTTAGGTCCAGGGAAACAAGGACTGAGGATAGGAGTAAGCAGAAAGCGTGAGGACCCAACTGAAGATCATATTCTTAGACATATTGTAACATCCCAAATTCCACGTTCGAAAATCATGTCGGTCGACACTTAGTTTTAAGAAAATCAACAGAGTTTGAGACGCTACAGCTTAGTGTACTACGGAAATGGATAGCGTGCGCTAAGTTTCGGACAATGAGTATCTGATATAGAATGCCCAGACATATGATGATGCCCCGACATAAGCTGATATATTAAATATCCCGAAGGAATATTCATATGATACAATTTAGAGAGATTAAATACAGTTCTCTGATAAAGAAAGTCTTAAACTAGACCTATGGTTTGGAACCTAATATTAGTTATTCAGTCCATTTGGCTAGGTCGGTGTTCAATCTAATGGGAGTCTCACCAACTCTATGGCGACTTGTGACAACCCACCGATGAACCCTTCCTTAGTTTAAGCACCAAATGGTTTGAAATAACTTTATTAGATTCATGCCAGAAACTAAGTCCTAATAACTTCTATCAACCTTCGTCTTCGACCGCTGCCTCTTCACCGCTCTATCCACCGGTATCTTCTCTATTCCGGTTTCTTCCCTGTACTATTCATTAAGACTGAGGTCCAATGCCCATTGGACCTCAGGTAACGGTTAACCTCATGTTTACATACACAATATATGGATGACATATACCACAACATCAATAGCACAAACAAACGAATTATTACAACCAATGCATATGTATCGCTCCCAGCATGCAACCATATCACTCCCAGCATACAGACATATCGCTCCCAGCGTACAGACATATCGCTCCCAGCGTACATATATCCTTTAACCTTTATATGCACTTCACAATATAAATACTCTATACATATAGCACACATACCACACATATATGCATACCATAAACATCAGAGTTAGTGTTACAGTACACGAACGTACATTAATTACCTCATACAAGCATACCATACATATAGCACATATACGCATACAGTAAACATCAGAGTTAAAGTTACCAGTACGCGGACGTACATTAATTACCTCATACAAGCATACTATACATATAGCACATATACGCATACAGTAAACATCAAAGTTAAAGTTACCAGTACGCGGACGTACATTAATTACCTCATACAAGCATACCATACATATAGCACATATACACATACAGTAAACATCAGAGTTAAAGTTACCAGTACGCGGACGTACCTTCGTTGACGAGTTTTGTTCTGTCGGTCAGAATGCGGTCACAAATATCCTATAAAGGTAATATCATCTCTATTAATTCACAAATATTATTTCAAGAGATATCTTGGCTATATAAGACCATTTTACCCTTGGTGGATTTATTATTTACAATTCTGCCCTTACATTTATTCAAAAACGCAGGGCAGTATTTTTTGGGCAGATTTTCACCTAACTTCGAAAAATCATAACTAATTCTAGAAAAATCGAAATGAGGATCCGTAAAATTTCCCGGAATCCTTGAGACGTCTATTTTCAAGGAAAAATACTGGAACTTACCCAGAATTCATGGATAATTCCCAGTTCCCAGATTTCAAACCGCTGCTCAGATTTTCGCCTAGAAAACATAGCTTAACTTTTGAGACTTTTATCTTTTCGCACAGAGCTTCAAATAACACAAACTTTATATATTTGGAAAGCCCTAGATGTCTACTTTCACCATGAATTTTCTCATAATTTTAGAACATCGTCTTCTTCATAAAATACTAATGTTTTTGCTACTGACTCCAGAAAATACTAATCGATGAAATTTTGCCAGAGCTTCGCTATTTTGATCATAATCTTCCAAAATTTTTTGCTATAACTTCTTTTTCATCAAATTTTCGAAATAAATGCAATGGAAACCATAAAAACATGAAAATAAAACTATATTTGGAATATTATAGAGCAAAATAACATTTAAGCTATAAACTAAAAGCTAAAGCTTAACAACTAGAGAACTTAAACTTAAAAGCTAAAAACTCTCTTTCCTCTTGAAGAACACCTGCTGTTTACTTCCAGCAGCTCCTCACTCTCTCCCTTTCTCTCTTTAATTTCGAACTAGCTTGAGGAATTGGTGGGGAAAAATATGAAGGGAAGAGCTCCTATTTATAGTGAAAGAGGATGGCATTTTTGTAGTTTTGCCCTTAGCTTCTTAACCATTGGATTTTACTTGGTGAAGAGGCAAAGATCTTGCCCCTACACCTCCCCCAATTTGTCCTCCCCCTCCCTTCCTCAAGAAGCTCCTTGTAACATCCCAAATTTTTGACTTTTGGGAATCAAGAAGTAATTATGGAAAATTTGGCCTTAAGAAATTTTAAAGATTTAGAATTTGGAATTTAAGGTCTATTTTCCATAAATTAAAGACAATCTGGAATAATTATTGGCCAGAACGTTTTAGGAGATAATCTGTTAGGGCCAAAATAAATTATGGGAAATTTAGCTTGGATAAATATTCTAATCAATATATGGAAATTGAATTATGAAATTTGTGCCAAAGTAATTATGAGAATACTTGTTGGGAATTAAGGTCTATACTTTCCCTTAATTTATTTCGGGAAAAGAATAAAAATTCAAAGAAAAATTGAAAGTGATAATTTTTGGGCCTAAATATTATGGAATAAATATTTTATGGCCTAGGAAAAATTAATTGGGAAATTGAGAATATATTTTAATTGCAATATTTGGAAAATAAAGTCAGGAAAATAAGTTGCAAGAGGAGGGAAAGCTAAGGCTTATTTTCCTCAAATTTTCATTAAGCCACATGATCTATGTATTTATAAAACCACTTCACCATTTTTTTTATCATTCCCATCACGTGAAAATGGAGAATGAGGCAAGGAAATACATTGGATCTTATTTCCTCAAGGCCAACATGTATCAACCCATCTCATATCTTTATTTCCATCGGCCCATTAAAAGCCCAACCCATACTCATCTTCTACTCTCTCAGCTCACCGAAAAAGAAGCCAGGGAAATCATCACCGAAAACCACTTGCAAAAAGACAAAAGCAAGAAATCATAATCAAAACTCAAACAGCTGGCAGCATTAATTAAACAAGCAGAGGATAAGCTTATCTTAAGCAGTGATTAGATGGCTAAGCTTCTCGAGACTCAAAAGACCTTCGGACCAGTGGATTAATGTGGTTCTGACCGGATAAAGCTTCTGCTATATATAACTATTAGTTTTGCTGCATATTCTCATCTGTTAGCGTGAGAGACAGGAAGAACACGCAGAATAGAAAGAAAGAAACCAGAGGAAGAGAGAGTGAGAAAAGAGGAAGAGGGAGAGTGGAAGAGAGAGACCGAGAGTGGGTAGAGCTCATTATTTGCTCTGTTTCAGTATCGGCAAAACAGGGGAGTTTTGCAGAAAAGTTTGTTGCCGCTGAAGCTTAGAAAACAAAGGTAACTGATATACTCCCTTCCTCCTTCGTTTTCCATCATGGTTTCACATAGGATGAGGTGGAAAATGAACCTTAGAAAGCCTAGAAACTGAAACTGAAAACCAAACCTAGGCATTTAAACTGAAACCGAAAATGAAGACATAAAACAGGGGCTGAAAACTGAATTCAAAAACTGAACTAAAATGGAACTTTAAAGACTGAAAACAAAACGTTACTGAGAAGAAAGCTTACTGTCATGTTTTTTGGTTGCCTCATGCACGCATAGATCACCATATGTATATGTTTTAGTGGCTGTTGTAACGTAGACGCAAAGGAAAGAAAAGGAAAAAAAAACGCTGAACATGTTGCTGCATATTGGTTTCAGTTTCTTTTTGCTGTCATTTCGTTTTTGTTTCTATTCAAAGCTTTACTGGATAGGCATTTGTATATGTTTGCTGTCTAAAAGAAATAGATGAAAATATGTGTGTGTAAGTCGAAAAAAATGCTGAGAAGTGATTTTCGTTTCTGCATTTAGGTTCTATATTGCCGAAACTCCTAGGCTGTGTATTGGATCGGTACGTGTGTATATAATATATATCTAACTAAGATTTAGAGAACGAAAAGAAAGAATAGGTTGTTTTAATTGCTCTCAATATGCATAAGCCAAGGAAGAACCACTGTTAGAAGAAGTATATATAAATATATATGTTATCCATTTGTGTATTATACTATGGTGTGTGCATGTCGTGGGAGGAAAGGAAAAATAGCATCGGTTTTTCCAAAATTTTTTTTACTGTATATATGTGTATGCCGTTGCATCTAGGAATAAATTATGAGTATGGATTTTTGGAGATTTTATTAAGTTATTGTAAGTTGTTACCCATACATAAGAAATTTGAAAATAATGTTAAACCTTATGGAAATATGGAATTTTGAGAGAAACAAGTTACAAAATTGTATTTCTAAAATATGCTTAACTAAAACTTGTGTGAAGCATAAATTATGTAGGTTTTAAGAGGAAACCATGAGAATCATTAGACTAATACATTTAATTATGATTTTAATGATGATTAATATTTATATACTTTAATTAATTATTTAAAATACTAAGTTAAAAGGGAAACAATTAAATGTTGATAGTAAAAGGAGAATAAGTAAATAAAAACATTAAGTCATGTTTTCATATGATAATGAATAATTATTAATTTTGATTAGTCATTAATTGATTAGTAACAAATAATTAAAGGGGAATTAATAAATTATTGATAATTAGGAATAGTCTAAACAAATGAGGAATTATTATTATTATTAATAAAATTATTATTGTTAAGGGAAATTATTAACTAACTGAGAGAGTTAGTATTAATAAATAATGAATTAAAAAGGATATAAATAGAATAAAATTTACCAGGGGTATAAGGGTCATGAGTGGCAAGGCCCTCTTCTAGGATGTTAATTGTTCGGGAAATAATGCGGTGATGATATTATAGGATATCCGGAAAGGTTTGGAACCAGTACCGAAAGGTGAACGTACTGCTAGCACCAAGGTCTAAGGTACAGACGCATATTGTAACTCTAACTCTTATGCTACTTGTATGCTTTATATATGATGTGATGATTCATATAGTCATGGACAAGACTGGGTCTTGGGTCATGGACTGTGGCTAAGACTGGGTCTTAGGTCACCATTTGGAATACATTCAGCATTGAATTGAAAACGGGTTACAGTCTTGGTAATGCCGTATGGATGTTTTCCTAGCGCTGAGGACACGCCGGGGGCGTGGCACTGGTTTATGTGCAAACAATGGTTGAACATTACATGAGCTGTATGCTATGTACTGTGAGACATTACATCTGCTGTGTGCTATGGATTGTTTTACATTACATTTGCTGGTGCTATGTATTGTTGTGTTGTGAACCTTACATGGACCGTATGCTATGTATGGTTAATGCTGTAATGTAATGAATATCTATCATGCATACTGTTATACTTGAGCATAAGGTTAATTGTTACCTGAGATTCAATGGACATTGAATCTCAGAATTTACCCTAGCTTCAGGATCAGGAGGATCGGGAGCGGGAGGCAAGGGTAAGCAACCCGTGTAAAGGCTTGGAAAGAGTTACATTTTGGGATAAGGATATGCACGAGTTTTGGCGAACCTTTCGGATTACTGTAACCTAACACGTCAACCGAGATCACCGCAATGAATGTAAGTTGTATCACGTTTTTATTCCTTCGGGAATTTTAATTAACCAGCATATGTCTGCGCATATGAAATCAGTTACTCAGTCGTCCAAACGCCTAAGTACGCTTTCTGTTGTGTTCTACTCTGATTTGTTAACACCTACACTCTAATAAATACACATGAATTAGTTTAATAAGAACTCTAGAGTCATAATTGGACTTCATAATAGACTTTGAAAATAGGGGCGTTACACTCCTTTGCTTTGTCCCTAAGTCTTGCTACTTCTTTCCCAAGTTGTCCTAATTAATCCCAAATTCTAATTTAGTTAGGTGTAAGGTGGTGTTTTAATTCAAAATCCAATTTTACCTTTGAAATCCTAATTTTATGACTAGATTTATGGTGATTTTTAATTCCCAAAACACTTAGGTATGAATCCTAAAAGTATACGACAATAACTTTGGGAATAGCCAAGTTGAAGCTCATAATTCACTGATCTCAAATATGTATTTACATTTAATACTTAGTTCCCATATTTCAAGATATGATTTATTTTCTATAGATTCTCATCTAATTTTATTTAATTAAGTAGCAACTTGCTTCCTAAGATTGGCAACTTGCTCCCTAAGTTTCCAATCTTCCTTTACATTCTACACAATTATCCCATGTGCCTCCTTCTTCTTTGTAAAAACCGTCCCCTCCCCTAATTTAATTATTAATTTTTATGTTTTAATTACTCCTCACAATCTCTAAAAGAAAAATCTCTCATTGGTCCACTTAGATTTTAGGATTTGAGGTTAATGTAATTTCTTCATTCTTTGATTATAAATTTTCTCCATTTTATATTTAAAAGGGAGAATTAATTAATCCTTGACTACTATTGCTAATATAGTATTTTAGGGGTTACTAGACTTAATTACCAAAATTATACTTGATTATCAAACCAATTACAATCTCTAGAAATTCATTTGATACTTATATTGACCCCTTTTTAATACTTAATCAAGTTAAAATATTCCAATTTGTTGATCTTAGATAGTCCCAAGACTAATCCTAAAATTAACTTAATTACTAACAATCCACTTGCCCCATAATTGTTTTTAATATTCACTAATTATCTAATTTAGAGACAACATACTCTCTAATATTTAGTTGCCTCGTAGGATTTATTATAACATTCTCAGAGTATTTTGTAACCCATAACTTCACTTAGGAATTTTTAGCTTTTTTTTTCCCTTCTAATTTCATGAGAAATCACCTTAGAAAATAAGGTAATTATTCTACTAGTTTTGAGACTACATATTCACCTATTGTAATAGGTGTTATTTATCAAAATTTAATATATACATGTATTATGAAAATTAGGGTATTACACATATACCGTTATAACATCACTCTGATGAATGTACTGTACGATACACCACAATTAAAGATATATCAGTTACTCACTCTTTTTTTTACTCCGATGCTCTACTCTGACGATTTGAACTGGTTTTTTTAAAAAAATTATCTCGCTTTTGAAAATTGGGATGTTAAAAAAAAAAAAAAGTCAAAACTGATAGGTATATATATAATAACCTTGCTGATGCATGCGTGAAAGTATATATATGTTACGGATGCGTGCGAGAAGATATATAGATGCACATATTGCTTACTGTGTGATTAAATAAAGGCTGGAAGAACAATGAAAAACGAAGGTTGTAGTGTCTGGTATATAAATGTATATCTGACGTGAGTATGTGTGCTGAATATATAAGAGAAAGAAAGAAAATGCTGCACTTGAAGATACATGTCTGTGTGTGTATATATATATATATATATATATATATATATATGATAGAAAGAGAAAAGAAAAGAAGGGAAAACTTATACATATATATACTTACTGCTATATATATATATATATATATATATAATTGGAAAAGGATGAGAACCTCACTGTATGTGTGTATATATATAGGGTATACGTGGCTTACATAAATAAATAGGAACAACTTCACTGTTTATTTATGTAAGCCACGTATACCCTATATATATACACACATACAGTGAGGTTCTCATCCTTTTCCAATGTTTATATATATATAAAACAAAGCTGAAACAGTGATATTTGAGCAAAGTGAAACCAGGGTAAACGACCTTTTTTGACCCTGAAATTTTATGAGCATTTAGTACATGCTAAACTTTAAAATGAGCTTTGGTTCACCGCAAACTGAGGCCTATAGCTCAAGACATGATTTTTGGAAGATGGGTCAAAATCTGAAAACGTTTTAATTAGTGTTATTTCTGGAGTCAGCAAATTATGTTGACTTTTTAACCAAGTTAATGGATTTATAAAATGACAAAATTTTCCAGATTTGTAGTAGACACATAGAGCTTTAATTTTATAGGTAATTTGTTGCATTTCAATAAGTATATAAAGAGTTATGAATTTTTGAAAATGAGTTACAAAACTTGAACGTTTTCTGAACGGTAGTTATGTTTTTAAAATCTGGGGATAATTGGCATATGATAAAATGCTAAGACCAATTTTCATAGAAACTATATTTAACGAGGAGTTCATAGAATTTTGAACCACCTAAGTCCGATGCCTAGAACTCTAATTATGAATTTTTGAAGTTTAGCTATGAAAACTGAAAAGTTTCTAATCCCAGATTAGGCAGTGTTTATACTTTCGAAATTTTAGAATTTTTATCAACCATGAATCAACTTGATGACTTTAATTTATGAAAATATACTTGTAAAAGAATAAATAGAAATTGGAATCACTCCATTCGGAGTTATATTGACCAAGTTATGAATTTCCCAAATACCCGTGGAAATTTAAGGTCAGATTTTGATAAGTCTTAAAGATATAGTCACTGAGTTGTGAAAAGAATAATTGAGTTGGCTAATTTTGGGAACATTACTGAGAATTTGGGGATAATTATGATAACAACATATATTGTTGTTAATATTGAGAAGGAGTGATAATAATACATAAAATAATAATTATTATCACTAAGGGAAATTTTTAAGGGATTAATAACCAATATTAATCCTTTAAACTAATTTGCGTAATTAGTTTCTTTACTATTTGAGTAAGTGTCTAATGATGATGATAAACGTTTCTAGGCAGACTCAGACACCTCTTCTGATCCCGGCGTCTTCAGACATGGAACTTAAGGACTCAAGGTTGAGGTGGGTAACCCTAATCTTACAATCATGTATGTAAATATTTATGCAAAAATTAGTTGATCATGCATGCTGGTTGAATTACTTGTTTATGTTTTCCTGGCCATGGATTTGAGGCTGTGGTCTCATGGGGATGCGTGTCCTAGACAAGGGCTGCGGTCCTTGGTCGTTAACTGCGGTTACAGTTATGTGTAATTTCTTCCATGCTTTAACATGTGCTATTATGTCATCTTTATTTTCATACATGTGCATGAAATTAACCATTACGTTGGGGTCCATTTATTTGGACTCCAGCCTACATGAAAGATACAAGCACTGGTTCGGGATCAAAAAGCAAAGGGCAGCTATAAGGGTTACAACAGATGGAACGCCTTGGACAATTAAGATTAATTAGTTTGTATTAAATGTTTATCATCTGCCTATCTTTGGAATTAATGTAATAACATCAAACCATCGGATGAAATCGAATCGCGAAAAAATTAGTCCATATTTTTCAAACTAAGTTATTTCAAAAACTTCTATTACAAAATCAAGTCGTCCAAATCACTTCGATCCACGTTCGCGTTAACTCTGATTAAATAAAGGCCCCAAAGGCCAGGCGTCACAGCAACAACAGGTGATGATAGTGACAATAGTGGAGAAGGAGGTAGTGGCGCTGATCGTAGTTGTAATGGCGGAGGTGGGAGTATGAAGTAGGAAGAGAAGGTAGTCATGGTAGCAGTGGTGATAGTGTCAATGGTGGAAGAGGAGGTAGTGGTGGCTGAAATGGCAATAGTGGAGTTGCTGAAGGCGATCAAGGTGGTTGCAACGGCAGTGGTGGGAGTAGTTGTGGCATGGCATGGTAGGTGAAATGAGACTAAAGGGTAAATTGAACATTTTCAACTATACGGGTAGTAAACTAGTAATGAGTATTCATAGAGAGGAGGTATGAATGAGGATTAATGATATTTTTGGTAATCATCATTACCAAGGTAAACCCTATTACTATGCTAAAGAACAACTAAACACTATTCTCTTAATAATGCGATCATAATAACTATCGCAAGCTTGCAATGGGGGTAAGGGCTCTTATATGAAGGGAGTAGTAAAACTAACAAATGTAATATGAAAAGACAATTGTTATTTGACTAATTAAATTAATCACCCTTATTTATCCATATATCTGAAATCAAAATCAAACTTTTTTGCAAATAAAGTACTCATGTTGAGATCTTGAATTGATGATGGCGATGGTTAAGCCTTGAATTCCTGTACCCACATAAAAATAAAATAATGATTATTTATTTGATGAATGAATATAGACAATTTTGTTGTTCATATCATTTCATAAGAAATCAAATGAAATAAACTGTGTGCGTGTGTATAATAAATCAAATTATTAAAATCTGCAAGAGGAAAATGAAATTTCACTCAATTATTCCTGGTCAAACCCCAAATTATGCAATTTGGATCGAGACTGGCTCGTCCGTTATGTGATACCCGGATAACTATTATCTGGAATATTATGTCACAATAATGAAAATGCCCATTTATGAAGATTTTGGTCTCAACATGTTATGTGATTAGTATATGTTCAAAGGAAAACATTAAGAAAATTAAAGGAAATTTAATATCGAAAATGTGAAAAATGTGTCTTAAGGCCATAAAACATCCTGAGAAAAATTTCTAAAAGACATGGAATAATTATTAAAAATTTAGAAAGCATATTATTCTTAAATTAGACAATTTAATAAATTATTTCCTATGAAAATAAAAAGAAGGGAAATTAAAAAGTATTCTGAGACTAAAATTGACTTTATGATTTTTGATAAATTGCAGGGAGCTCGAATTATTAATGTCAATAAAATTGTTGTGAGAAATTGATTGGTTTTAATTAAGAAAATTATTAGAAAGTATTAAGGGATTAATTAAGTAATTTTTGGGAATTTTATAAGAGTATAGAAATTTAGGAAACATGAAAAATAAAATAAATAAAAATAATTATTATTAAGGGCCGAAATTTTTGGCCAAATTAAATAAATGATAAGGGTTAAGATGTAATCTTGAAAAACCAAAATCAAAGGCTTAGGATTTTTCAAGAAATGCTAGAAGCCTAAATCCATGTAATTACTTATGGACCAATAGGAAATTTTGGGAAAAATAAATACAAGATAAATAGGATATTATGGTAAATGGAAAATAAAAAATAAATATATATATTTGTGTGAGCTGGCCAAAAATTTGGGGAGGGATAAGGATGATTTGCATATTTGTATATAATAATAATATAAGATAAGGCATGTGGTAATTAAGTAATATTATATTAATAAAAGGTGAACAGGATAAATGACCACAGATAGAAATAAAATCCTATCTAGAAAACCTTGAACAAAGTTATTAGAGTCAGAGTATATTATTGATCAGTGAATTTTTATTCAGAAATTGGCGCCGATTGGCGATATTTCTGTACCCGGTAGCGATTGCCGAGGATTTTTAGCAGGTAACGAATGCCCTTAATGAGAATATAAGGTTAGGAAAACCCAATATTCTCAAAGAGGAAGAAAAGACCTTCAGCGTGTTGTTCCCAGAATTTTAAGATTTTACAAAAAATTTCGCGATCAGGACACCGAACCAGGAATTTCATCTGATAAAGCAAGATGACACAAGCATGATGATGTCATCAATTTTGTCTCCTTGTGGGGGGGGGGGAGGTCGGCCAAATAGGTGTAGGGCCAAGATCAAGCCACTTCAAAAAAATGCGATCCGACGGTCAGAATTCAACCAGACAAAGTTCAATGAAATTACGAAAATGCCATTGGATTTTTCTATAAATAGCCTTTCATTTCTCTTCATTCTTCACCAATTCACTCACAATCCTAGAGAGAAGTTAGAGAGAGAAGCTATAGAAGAGGAGTAAGAAGTTCATAGCAAAGCTTTGAGTAAGTTTCTCAGTCCTTAGTTTTTAGTTTCAGTAGTTTTTTCGGTAGTTATAGTAGAATTGCTAGAGTAGTCTCTAATTTTTCAAGTTAGCTTAGATATCATGTTTAGGAGTAAATATGATATTTATGTCAGAAATAGGTTAGAGGAAAAGTTATAGCAAAATTTTGAGAGTTTAAAGTCAAAATAGCGAATCTCTGGCAAAATTCCACCAAGTAATCAAACTAGGGGCAAAATGGTAATTTGTGCCTAAAATGCTTGTTATGATCTTAAATATTCATATCGGTGATATTATCCTTCTAGGATAACTGAAATCACGAACTGTTGTTTCCGCTGTCACCGTTGTCATACCAGTGTCGTCCCGCTGTCAAACGTACCATAATTCGACAAACGTGCCAAGAATCATTAACGAAGGTACGGACGCGTATTGTAACCTTAACACTTATGCTGCTCATATACATATATGTGATAGACATGTTTATATACTGAGGCTCTGTTTAGGGTTGTCAGTTATACATACAGCTTTATACGGGTTATAGTCTTGATAACGCCGTTGGGTTTTCCTAGCGCTGAGGACACGATGGGCCGTCGTGGCACTAGTTATGTGCAGACATGTTGTGGGACTTTACATATTGCTTTGTGCTTATGTCTGTCAATGTTGTGATCATGCATCTGCTGTGTGCTTATGTAGTGATTTACTGCTGTTATGAGTTGTGAATAACTGTTGTCCATATACTGTTTATTTGAGCATAAGGTTCACCGTTACCTGAGATCCAAATGGTTATTGGATCTCAGCTGTAGCTTCAGGTTCGGGCGAACCAAGGGGTTGAAGATAGGGGCGAGCGACTGGCATAGGATGGCAGAAGGAATTTTATGGTTGTAGTTTATATGCCTAGTTAGATGCTGTTTCCTTTTGGATAGTAGATAACTGTATAAGTACACTTACACTGTGGTTATGTAATATAAAGGTTCAGTTACTCGTTTTGCGAAATTGCTCTACTCTGATCAACGTTTTTTTTAAAAAGAAATTTCCACTGTTTTTAAGGTGGGCATCATTTCACTTGCACACAATGAAACGAGTATGCATTTTCGTGTTTCATTTCTACATGTGCAGCTTTAGCAATTTTCTCTTCTTGTTTTTTTTTGAAATTAATTAAAGGTATTAGTAATAAAATAAAATTGTTACGAAATTTTGTGGATGTCCATTGACTCATCCTAATCAACATCTACATGGCTGCATTTAATACTTTTTCTATTCCTCTCCAAGTCAACAAGCTTGTTGTCTAAGCCAACAAACTTGTTCTCCAAGTTTGCTCAAATCTTGTCCTCAAGATTTTAATTCGTAAACAACCAAACAAAATATTGGGATCAAGATTTAAAGAAAATGTTATAAAGACGGAACCAACTTAAACTCTAAAAAATTATACCTTCTTAGAACTGTTTTCCATAATCTAAAAATGCAAGCAACAAGGCAAATTACTTGGCAAAGATAAAACAAAAAGTTAGTCCCTCCCAAGGCAAGTGTCTTCACTGATCTCTCAATATAATTAAGGGCTTGTGTTTCACTCAATTCCACTTATGGCAACCCACCTACCATTGACTTGTTTATCATCTCAATCTCTAATTTATTATCCCACTGCATACACAAATCAATAGTGCCAAGCAATTCAATGAAGAATGCATCAAGAAGGAAGGGATATTTGAGAGGAGTAAACAACCCCTTTTTCTATATCTTCATACCTTTTTTTTTTTATTTTTTTAATCTTAAGCTGTTGTAGGTGTCCTTTTGAGGCAACCTTGCATATAGGTGATAAATATAGTATTGGTTACTAAGTTACTCTTGCAGGCACCTCAAGAGGCTATTAGTCCAACTCATAACCCTATTTAACTTAATGTAATCGTTTGACGCGAGTGTCAATTGTAACACCCCAAATTTCATACTTGGAAAACATGTCGGTTGACACTTAGTTTTAGGAAAATCAACAAAGTTTGAGGTGCTACAACTTAGAGTAATGCGGAAAGCTTGCGCTAATATTTGGACAATGAGTATCTGGTATAAAATACCCAGACATATGCTGATGCCCTGACATAAGCTGATATATTAAATATCCCAAAGGAATATTCATGTGATACAATTTACAGAGATTAAATACATTTTTCTGAAAAAGTCTTAAACTAGATCTTTGGCTTAGAACCCAACATAAGTTAATCAAACATATTGACCAGATCGGTGTTTAGTCTAATGGGAGTCTCCCCATCTTTCACGGTGTCTTATGACAACCCACTGACAAACCCTTTATTAGTTTAAGCACCAATTAGTTTGAAATAACTTTATCGGATTCATGCCAGAAACTAGACCCTAATAGCTTACTTCAATCCTTGTCTTCGACCGGTGCCTCTTCGCGGCTCTGTCCATCGGTGCCTCTCTTTGGCCCCATTCTTCGGTGTCTTCTCTAGTCCTAGTTCTTTTCCTGAACCTTAGACAGATCTGAGGTCCAATATCCATTGGACCTCAGGTAACAGTTAACCTTATATGAAAAGTATAAACAATATATATGACAGTTATTCAATACATTCAGTGGACAATACATAGCACACAGCAAATGCATGTCAAAACACCATACATAGCACATAACTCATGCATGTACGACCATGATTGCACATAACCAGTGCCACGATTGCCCCTCGTGTCCTTAGCGCTAGGAAAACATACAAACGGTGTTATCAAGACTATAACCCGCGTCAAGCTGGATCCACAGCTACCATGAATGTATGCAAATGACTGAAACCACAGTCTTGCTCATAACATATGAATCAATCAATCATATATAGGCATACAAGACACATAAGTGTTAAAGTTACTAGTACGTGAACGTACCTTTCACCGTATAGTGGCCAAACGTCCGGCCTTTGAATCCGGCCTTGGTCTTCCCGAATATCCTAACATATCACCATATCACTTAGAATAATATCCTAAGAGATATTTCCACATCTATTTACCTCTCTATCCTTGGTGGATTTGTTATTTACAATTCTGCCCCTACATTTATTTAAAAACGCCGCTACAGATTTTCTGTGCAGATTTTTCACTAACTTTGAAAAATCATACTAATTATAGAAAAGTAGAAACGAGGATCCGTAAAATACCTCAGAATCCTTAGGATGTATATTTTCAAGAAAAAATACTTGTATGCACCCAGAATTTATGAACAATTCCCAGTTTTCATTTTTCTAACGTTGCCTAAAATTTTACCCAGAAAACGTAGCTTTACTTTAGGAATTTTTATCTCCTTGTACAAAACTCAGAATGACACATTCTGGGTATATTTGGAAAGCCCTACATGTCTACTTTAACCATGAATTTTTTCAGAATTTTAGAATCTAATTTTCTTCAAAAAATACTAGTGTTTTTGCTACTGGCTCATGAAATCATTAATTGATGAAATTTCGCCAGAGCTTCGGTACTTTGACCATAATCTTCCAAAAATTTTGCTATAACTTAATCTTCATCATCTTTTCAAAATAAACACAATGATAATCATAAAAACATGAAAATAACACTATAATTGGAAGATTATGAATCAAAACAACATTTCTATAAACTATAAAAACTATGAACTACAAAACTGAAAGCTTCCTTACCTCTTGAAGAACTTTGCTCCTTATTCTTGAAGCTTTCACACAAACCTCCTTACTCTCTAAAATTTTTGCCTAAAGCTTTGTAAATTGGTGAGAAATTTGTGAAGCATAAGCCTCCTATTTATAGCAAATCCTTGGTTAACTTCCTAACAACTTTCATTATATTTTAACCCTTAGATTAAACTTAGTTAAGAAGTTTAAATCTTGCCCTTACACCTCTTACAAAAATACCACCTCCCCCCCCCTTTTCTTGGATATTTTGCTTCATCTTTTATTTACTCCAAATGTTAATTTAGTTAGATGTAAGTTGGTGTTGTTATTCAAAATCTAACTTTACTTTACAAATCTTCATTTTATGACTTAATTAATGGTCCTCTAAAACTTCCTAAATCACTTAGGTATGATTCACCAAAGTATATGAAAATAACTTTGGGAATAACCAAGTTCAAGCCCATAATTTACTGGTTCCAAATATCTACTTATATTTAATACTTAGTTCAAATATTTCAAGATATGATTTAATTTGCATAGGTTCTCATTTTATTTGTTGCCTTGAGTTGTAACTATGTATAATAGATTTTTCATCTCTCCTCTTGATTTTTTTACTACACACACACACATGCACAACACTTAGGCACACACATTGTAATACCCTAAAATTTGACTTAGGGTAAATATCATAAATTGGTAGAATATACCTATTGAAAATAGGTGAATATGAGGTCTCAAACACCTTGTATTGAATTTGCCTTATTATTAGAACAATTTCTCCTAAGATTAAATAATGTGAGAAAAGGGTCCCTACAACATTAGATAATTTGCAAATAGGTTCCTGAAATATTTGTGGGTCATAAAATATCCTGAGAAAATTATGATAAAATCCTAAGAGGCAACTAAATATTTATTAAACATTAGAAAGTATGTTGTCTCTAATTTAGGTAATTTATGAGATTATTTTCCTTGGGAAATAATGAGGCAAAATTAAATATCATTTTGAGGAACATAAATTGCCCCATGGTTTTTAATATTTTGCATAATGCATAAATTATCAATTTCAGTAAAATAGTTGTGAGAAAATAATTAATCCTAATTAAGAAAATTGTCAACAATTAGTAAGTGATTAAATAAGTAATTAATTATGGATTGTTTAAACATGAATAAAAGGAGATATCCAAAGTTAATTATATGAAACCCCTAATTTGATATTAATGACCAATGGAGGGTCAAGGTTGGCATAAAGAGTGTTGCTAATTAATTTAGCATAATTAAGAGGTATATTAAGTGAATTACAATTATTCTTAACAAAATAAGTTTGCACTAATTGAGATTAGTTGCATAATTCTTCAAGATGATTAAAGACAAATTAAAAGTATCAAATGAGGGCTAATTATATTTGAAAATAATTAAGCCAAAGAGAATGAAATAATATCTCAAGTAATTAAGTTTAAATCTTCATGTAATTGAGTTAGCTAATGGCAAAATATAATTAAGGAGCATGTAAACACTTGATTAACATGATAATTAAGAATTGCTATTTAGTGTTGAAAAGTCAACAATGACACCTAAGCCTTGATTATGTCATCAAGATGACATCACAAGAGCACATGTGTATGAAAAATGAGAGGAGGTGGCATGTTGATATATAGGTGTAGGGATGAGATTTTAATTTCCTTCCTAAGTTAGATCTAAGGAATTAGATCAAGTGAAAGTTGTTAGAAAGTTAACCATTAATTTGCTATAAATAGAGAGCTCTCCTCTCTTCATTCTTCACACCAAACTTATACCAAAGATTGGAGAGTTTAAGAGGAGAGTGAAGTAAGAAGGAGGAAGGAGTTCAAGAGTCTTCAAGAGGTAAGTTCTAGTTCTTAAATTTCTAGTCTTTAGTTTTTATAAGTTCTTAGTATAAATGTTAGTTTAATCTAGAAAATTAGAGAATAAATTCCTATACTTGTTTTTAGGCCTCATTGCATTGAAAAATGCTTGAAGAGGTAAAAACATGGTAGGAAATAATTTTTGGAAGTCCTTGGATTAAGATTATGAAAGTTGTAGAATTTTTGGTTCTTAACTCTTAGACAGGCAGCGAAAAAGATGCTATGATTTTATGTAACAAATGAAGTTATAAAATCATGAAATTCTCCAGAAAGAAAGTAGACATGTAGGGCTTTCCAAACATATAAAATATGCAACATTTTGATCTCTGGTCAAGGAGATATGAATTTTTGAAGTTAAGTCATTTTTGCTGGAATAAAATCTGGGCAACGTTGAGAAAAGTTAAAACTAGTAATGAATCACTAATTCTGGGTGAAAATGAATATTTTCCTCAAAAATAGACATCCTAAGGGTTCTGGGGAATTTTACGGATCCTCATTTTTATTTTTGTAGAATTAGTTATGATTTTTCAAAGTTACCAAAAAAATCTGCCCAGAAAACTCTGCACTACGTTTTTAAATAAATGTAAGGGAAAAGTTGTAAATAACAAATCCACCAAGGGTAGATGGGTAAATAGAGGTGGAAGTATATCTTAGGATATTATTCTAAGTGATATGGTGATATATTAGGATATCCGGGAGGTCCAGGGCCAGATCCAAAGGTCAGACGTTTGACAGTTACCCGTGAAAGGTACGAATACGTACTGTAACTCTAACTCTTATGCTGCTTGTATGCTCTATATGTGATGTGATGATTCATATAGTCGTGGACAAGACTGGGTCTTGGGTCATGCACCGTGATTAAGACTCTGTCTTAAGTCACTGTTTATACATTCAGCTATTATGTGAAAACAGGTTACAGTCTTGGTAATGCCGTATGGATATTTTCCTAGCGCTGAGGACACACTCCAGGGCGTGGCACTGGCTTATGTGCAAACTATGTGGACCTTACATAGGCTGTGTGCTATGTAGAGGTATTGTTGTGATATGAACTATGACATGTGCTGTGTGCTATGCATAGTTATATACTGAATTGTAAATGAATATCTGTCATACATATACTGTTATACTTGAGCATAAGGTTAACCGTTACTTGAGGTCCAATGGGCATTGGACCTCAGTCTTAATGAATAGTACAGGGAAGAAACCGGGATAGAGGTGCCGGTGGAAAGAGCCGTGAAAAGGCAGCGGTCGAAGACGAAAGTCGGTAGAAGTTATTAGGACTTAGTTTATGGCAGAATATTCTGACACGGATTTAACAAAGTTATTTCGAACCATTTGGTGCTTAAACTAAGGAAGGTTTCATCGGTGGGTTGTCACAAGTCGCCATAGAGTTGGTGAGACTCCCATTAGATTGAACACCGACCTAGACAAATTGTTTGATTAACTAACTTTAGGTTCCAAGCCATAGGTCTAATTTAAGACTTTCTTTATCAGAGAAATGTATTCAAATCTCTGTAAATTGTATCACATGAATATTCCTTCAGGATATTTAAAATATCAGCTTATGTCGGAGCATCATCATATGTCTGGGCATTTTATATCAGATACTCATTATCCGAATCTTGGCGCACGTTATCCATTTCCATAGTACTATGAGTTGTAGCATCTCAAGACTCTGTGATTTTCTTAAAACTAAGTGTCGACCGACATGATTTTCGAACCTGGAATTTGGGATGTTACACATATACTCACAACTCACACATCTCATACACACACAAATATCTTTCTACTTTTCCATTTTTTCTTCAATTTATACAACCCTTTTCACACATACATATTTACACATCTTTTCTCTCTCCTTCACTAGACACACACACTCACAACTTTTATACCTCTTAATTATGCTAAATTAATTAGCAACACTCTTTATGCTAATCTTGACCCTCCATTGGTCATTAATATCAAATTAGGAGTTTCATATAATTAACTTTGGATGTCCCCCTTTATTCATGTTTAAACAATCAGCAATTAATTACTTATTTAATCACTTACTAATTGTTGACAATTTTCTTAATTAGGAATAATCACTTTCTCACAACTATTTTACTGACATTGATAATTTATGCTCCATGTATTATTTTAAAAATCACGGGGCAACTTATGTTCCCAAAATAATATTAAATTTTGCCTCATTATTTCCCAAGGAAAATAATCCCATAAATTTCCTAAATTAGAGAAAACATACTTTCTAATTTTTAATAAATATTTAGTTGCCTCTTAGGATTTATTATAATATTCTCAGGGTATTTTATAACCCACAAATTCACTTAGGAAGTTTTTTTAGCTCTTTATTCTTCTTAATTTCATGAGAAATCGCCTTAGGAAATAAGGTAATTATTATACTAGTTTTGAGACCACAAATTCACCTATTTCTAATAGGTATTATTTGTCAATATAATATTCCAGATAAATAATTATCTGGGTATTACATCAACATTGATGATTAAGTGCTCTTGGTTACTAAGTCAAGTTTAGAGATATTAGCAGAGTTGTTATTCTTATTCCTTCTCTTTTTAAATTTTTTATCCCTTCAATGTCTTCTTTAGTTATTTTACATAGCACTTACTAGAGTAATGAATTAAAATGAATACCGAAATCATCTTTATGAATACAAAGTGTACTTTAAGAGATTCAAGATAAGTTCTAAAGGTGAAATCACAATAGGTGGCTTTCTCATAGAAGAATAAATATTTACACTCAAATTACTGACAAGTTCTTTGACATCCTAAAGTGGATTACCCAACCCAAATCTGTACCTATTTACTAACATTCAAGAATATAAACTTTCAAGTTTAAATCAAACCAACAATGACCTCAAATAAAAATCTAAACTTCCAATATCAGGAAAAAAATGTTCACAAGTTTTTTTTTTTTTAAATCTCTTTATGCTCAAGAACAATTGATCTGAGTTATTTTGTACTATCTTGTTATTGTGTAATCAATCTCTTTTTGTAACTGTTATTCAATACATTGGGCGGATTTTATCAATAATCAGCTTGCTTAGATCTTCCTTTATTTAGGTTATATTGCTATGATTTGGAAACTTCTTGGATATAGTTGCTTCTAAGTGAAAACTTTCCGAGCAAATTTGTATTATAACAAAAATTATGTGGATGACATGTAAACTATCAGTTTAGCATATTTGGTTAACTAACAGTTAAATTTAATTAGGATAACGGTTACGGCAACATTGCAATGATTCAAAAACTTTTATGATAATATTGCACCCCTAAAAACTTCCATGGCAAAATAGACACTTAACCCTATATTATTAGGTGCAAGTATTTTAAAAGCTTACATCCATTATAATATGGATCAACTTGTACCTGTGTCATGAAATTAAAGTAGGTGGATGGTGAAATCAAAATCAAAATTTATAGTTATCGTTTGAGGAAAACTTATTTAACTTTTTTGGCAACAAAAAATTAATTAAATAATTGTTTGTAATTAACATTATTAGCAACCCAAAACTTAACCGTACATATATAATTACTATATATGAAAAATGAAAAAGCCAAACTTGAATGTTTGATACTTTAGCCACATGGTGAATGTGTAACATTCCAAATTCCAGGTTCGAAAATCGTGTCGGTCAACACTTAGTTTTAAGAAAAACAACAGAGTTTGAGATGCTACAGCCTAGAGTACTGCGGAAATTGATAGCGTGCGCTAAGATCCGGACAACGAGTATCTGATATAAAAATGCCCAGACATATGATGATGCCCGACATAAGCTGATATATTAAATATCCCGAAGGAATATTCATGTGATACAATTTACAGAGGTTAAATACAATCCTCTGATAAAGAAAGTTTTAAACTAAACCCATGACTTGGAACCTAACATCAGTTAATTAAACAGATTGGCCAGGTAGGGGTCTATCATGGGGGCCTCACCGACTCATACGGCGACTGATTGGCTTCCCACATAGATTAACCCAGCCTTAGACACCAAATTGTTCAAAATAACTTTGTTAAATTCAAGCCAGAAGCTAAGTCCTAATAACTTCTACCGACCTTTGTCTTTGACTGCTGCCTCTTCATGCCTCTACCCACCGGCATCTTCTCTATCCCGGTTTCTTTCCTGTACTATTCATTAAGACTGAGGTCCAATGCCCATTGGACCTCAGGTAACGGTTAACCTCATGCTTATGTAAACAGTATATGATAGATATCACAATGATAAAATCACATTTATAACTTTCAAAACCATATCAGCAAGTAATATAACATAGCCACTGCAATATGTATGTTACCCAAGTCTGCACATAACCAGTGCCACGATGGCCTATCGTGTCCTCAACGCTAGGAAAACTCAACGGTGTTATCAAGACTATAACCCGTATACAACTCAAATCCATGAGCAATTTCAAAACAGAGTATCAACATGTGAAAACATTTATCATATATAACCATACCCATAAGCATAAGCGTTAATGTTACAATACGCGTCCGTACCTTTTACCGTATAGTCGTCAAATGTCCGACCTTTGAATCCGGCTTTGGTCTTCTCGGATGTCCTAACATATCACCATATCACTTAGAATAGTATCCTAAGAGATAATTTCACCTCTATTTACTCTTCTACCCTTGGTAGCTTTATTATTACAATTTTGCCCTTACATTTCTTGAAAAACGTAGTGCAGCATTTTCTGGGCAGATTTTTCGGTAACTTTGAAAAATCATAACTAATTCTAGAAAAATCATTTTGAGGTGAAACCAAAGCCAAAATTTCCCTTAACAAGTATATTTTTAAGGAAAAATAACGGCTTTAACTTGTTCTAACCATATCATTCCCAGTTTCCACGTTTCCCAACACTGCCCAGAATTTCGCCCAGAAAATGTAGCTTAACTTCTGGAATTTATATCTTTTCGTACAGAGCTTCAAATGACACACTCTTTATAGATTTAGAAAGCCCTATATGTGTAATTTTATCATGAATTTTCCCAGAATTTTAGAATATCATCTTCATCATAAAATACTGACGTTTTTACCCCTGACTCCAGAAATCACTGTTTGAGGAGATTTCGCCAGAGCTTCACTATTTTGATCCTAATCTTCCAAAAATTTTTCTATAACTTCTTCTTCATCAATTTTTCGAAATAAATGCAATGGAAACCATAAAAAAATGAAATTAAAACTATATTTGGAAGATTGAAGATCAAAACAACATTCCCTAATATTTCTACTAAAACTTCATAAGCTAGGAACTTGAACTAAAACTAAAAGCTTTCTTACCTCTTGTAGAACCTTGCTACTGTTCTTGGAGCTCTTCCACACACTCCTAACCTCTCTCAAATTTTGGCCTAAGCCTTGGTGGATTTGTGAGGAATTTATGAAGCTTGGAGTCTCTATTTATAGCCAAAGATTGGGTAGCCTCCAAGTAACTCTCAAGTGATCTAAGCCCTTGGTTCTTGACTTGGTGAGGGGGTAAAGATCTCCTCCTTACACCTAAAAAAACGTCCTCCCCTCTTCCTTCTTCAAGAAGGTCTTTTGCTTTGTCCCCAAGACAACCCATTTAATCTCTAATTATTCCCAAATGCTAATTTAGTTAGGTGTAAGTTGGTGTTTAAATTCAAAATCCAATTTCACTTTTGGAATCCTAATTTTATGATTAGATTTATGGTGATTTTTAATTCCCAAAATACTTAGGTATGAATCTTAAAAGTAACCGAAAATAACTTCGGGAATAGCCGAATCGAAGCTCATAATTCACTGAGTTCAAATATGTATTTATTTATAATACTTAATTCCAATATTTCAAGTTATGATTTAATTTCTATAGGTTCTCATCTAATTTTATTTAATTAATAACAACTTGTTCATTAAGCTAGACAACTTGCTCACCAAGTCTTTGAAGCTTCTTCTATACACTACTTTATTTGACTAATGTTTTTGCATTTGAAGTTATTATTTTCCCTTCTTTTTCTTCCTTATTTTCGAAATCCAAGAGGAATTTTTGACCAAGGAATATGTTTACACATCTTTTCCCGTTAACCAACAAGTCTTCTTTTTTAATTATCCCATGTGCTTTGTTTAATTGAATTTAGATAAAATGAGATTACTTCCTCCCTACTCCAAGTAAAAACCGTCCCCTCCTTCTTGTTATTATTTATTCAATTACAATTTTTAATGCTCTTACATTTTTAAGGAGAAAATTCTCTCATTAGTCCACTTAGATTTAGGATTTATGGTTAATATAATTTAATTCTTCCATTTATTTACTATTAAATAGGAATTTTTGTCTCATAGAAATAAATTAGGAATAATTATTTTAAATCCTAACTTTAATTTCCAACATCATGTTTTAGGGGTTACTAGGCTTAACCACCAAAATTGACAAAGTTTCTAATTTAATTTTAATGATTGATAACTTCTTGTGTGCTTCTAAATATCATTCGATCCTTAATTTAATTGATTTTTCCTTAATTATGACCTTTATAAATTAATTACTAGCTAATCTCAAAAATTACTAGAGCATCTCAATTATTGCAATTTCAATTGCCAAATAATTGTTACTAATTTTCTCTAATTGATTTTATCATCTTCCGATGTTTTTAATTGCTTAGTAAATGGTATAATTCCTAAAAATAATAATAAATCAACTAACAAGTTGGAGACAACATATTCTCCAATTTTAATAAATATTTTGTTGCCTCTTAGGATTTATCATAACATACTCAGGGTATTTTATGACCCGTAAATTCACTTAGGGATTTTTAGCTCTTTATTTACTCTATTTTCATGAGAAACCACCTTAAAAGATAAGGTAATTATTTTACTAGTTTTGAGACCACAAATTCACCTATTGTAATAGGTGTCATTTATCAAAATTTAATATTTACATATGTATTATGAAAATTGGGGTATTACAGAACGAAGGGAGTGGACGTGTTATATGTATTTATTTGTTTATTTTTGGTAACAAAAAGTTTTAGAGGGGTTCGACATCAGTCCCCTACCAAGGCCAGGGCTGTAACATCCCAAATTTTGGGCTCTGAGAATTAAGAATAAGCCTAAATTAGGCAGGCATTTAAGCCCAATTTGGGAAGAGTCCCCAGAATGATGAGAGATATAAAGCCTCTTAGTGACTAAGTAACTCGGCTATACGGGTCAGTGGACCTAGTAGGTATAAGCCATGAAATTAAATTGCTAATGAAAAAGCGGCACAGAAGACTTATACGATGTTAATTCGGTTGGAAAAGATGCCACCCAACTATATCCTGAGGTATAGGACAGTTAGTTGAGTGAAAATATGCCGGTATAAGTAAGTATATGGTATTTTCAGAGCAGTCGGGCATACCCTACGTTTTTTGAGAAAACATAGGTATGTGGCATCATTTGTCGGGTCTCGATATTCGTATCATAATCCCAAGTAAAACCCGAGCAAGAGTCCCGAGTATGCCACGTAAATTGAGGCAAACACGCAGACCGAGACAATACACACACTAAGACACATGTCCCCTTTCCTTGTAACACATGGTAATGATGCACACACACATATGTCACCACACAAACATCACATATAATCATATTTTCACTCTTTTTTCTCTCATTTCTCACGCGCACACACATAGTCACATCTGATCCAATTCATTCCTCTCCTCTCATCTTATGCCATCCTCCTTCCTCTTTTTTCTCTCATTTCTCACGCACACACACACAGTCACATTTGATCCAATTCATTCCTCTCCTCTCATCTTATGCCATCCTCCTTCCTCTTCACTTCTCTCCAACTTGAACATCATCTCCTTCCTCCCAACCAAACCTTGAACTCTTCTCTTCAACAACATCAACATCTCTTCATCAACCTCCTCCTTTCCAAGATCATCTTCATCATCATAGTCATCTCATTCCTCTTGAAGATCAGCCAAGAAAGAAAGGAAGAAGAGAAACCAACAAAGATCAATTCTAGTGGTAAGAACATCCATTTCTTCATCAAGCTTTTGATTTAAACCCAGATTTCGTAATCTGAGTCAAACTCAAAGAAATAAGTAGAATTTGATAAATCCAGGTTTACCAACGTGTTCACCACTGAAAATGGAGTGGGTATATGTTGGTGGATGAATTTTTAAGTGTATTTTGGAAAATAAAATCATAAGCTCCATAAAAACATTGAAACTGCCAGTTTTGAGAAGTCTAGAGTCAATTGTCTTGCATGCATGTTTTGATTGATCAAATGGACTTATAAAATTATGAAAATATTCCATGAGATATATTACATGCATAGCTTTAAAATGGTGGGTATTTTGTATTTTTCTAAGCTCTGGTTAGAGAGAAATAAATTGTAAAAAATGACCCTACGTTTTGGAAGCAAAAACTGGGCAGTGAGCTTGTATGTGAAATTTTAATGGGTAAACGAACCCATAAAATTCTGAAACTTTTCAGAATGAAAGAGGACTCACATAGCTTTAATTTGATATATGGTTTGTAATTTTTAAAGCTGTGAGCATTGAGATATGAATTTTTAAAGATAAACCATGAATTCTGGAAGCTTAATAGGACAGTCAGTGGCAACGAAAAACTTGGGAATAATTTGACAAGTTTTGACCTTTGGAATTATTTTTCTATGAAATGGGACTTGTCTAGGAATACTTGAGAGTTGATGGCACATTAAAATGATTTTTTTTGAAATTAATTAAAAATAATTGAAGTTGCTGGATTGTTAAGGATAGTGACAGATAAAGGTTAAAAGTAACAAGTTTAAGTTAATTAAACCCTAATGAAATAAGGGTTAAAAACGAAAGTAAACATTCATTTTCCCTGGTTCTGTAGGTATGGTTATGTCCTTAGGGCCATAAGGAGAATGAAGAAACTTCAAGCAACTCTGAAGGTTGGCGAAAGAGGAACCTGAGTAAGGATAGTAATCCTTAAAAGGTAGTGGACTTACCTTACTTGCATGTATTTGATATTATTACTTATGTGTATATGTATGATTACTATGCTTGCTTGTTATGTGTAGCATACTTGAATGTTTAAAGCTCTGTTTATGATTATGCTATGGCCATGAGTATGATGCATGAAGCATTGAGCATGCAGAAATGTCATTATGTTAACATGAGCTTGTGCAAGCATACTTGAATGTTTAAAGCTCTGTTTATGATTATGCTATGGCCATGAGTATGATGCATGAAGCATTGAGCATGCAGAAATGTCATTATGTTAACATGAGCTTGTGCAAGACAAGTATATCATACATTAACATTTATCTTGCATGCATTGTTTGGTATTATTTGCTACTGAGATTCCTCAGAATCTCACCCCTATACTACCAACCAATAGACAGACAAGCACAGGAAAGAAGTGCTGCACATTGCTTAAAGAGGGAGCGTTGCTTGAAGATGGCCCATCAGGAGGATAGTTGAAGAACCAAGGGACGACGATGTTTAATTTGTTTAGATGTACACTGTCCGTAATGTAATGCTCCCTTATGGCTCCCGACATACATCAGAGTTAATACACAAAGAGCGTGCGGATCTGGTTTGAACGAATGAGTAACTGATAATTTAAATAAATATAAACTTGACTTTGTACTAAACATTAATTCCCATCGGGATATTTAATTACAGTCATCTCAAAATAAACTTCAAAAGTAAACCTTCTTATACAGCCGTCTACGATATCCCAAAATATATATTTACAAAATTAAAGAACTCTTTTCAAGTTCCACCTTCTTCTGACCACCTTATAAGACAATCTTCCCTTTTCTTCCCAGGTTGCTACCTGAAGCTTTGTTCATATCTGGGATCCAAAATTGAATCCTAGGGTAACAAGTTAATCTGTATGAAATGTACATGCACAATATGACAATTGAATTATAATAATAACCATAATTCAGGTAAAGTAATTTGACATACATCATTAACATATAGCAACAGTCGAACACAGAATCCTACCAATTCCAAATCCTTAGCATGTAAGAAAACATATACTATTGGTCAATTAGTTACTGTATGTAAATAGCTCGTGTACAAGACACACCCCACAAATATGGGAATTATACATATATATCACACACAAGTCATAGAAGATTAAAGTTACCACCTATCTACACAATTTCTTTGTTGTCGACCAACTGCTTCGCAAAATATGCGTTCCCAGAAATCCCTAAATCAGTACCACTGTACCTTGTTATTAATCATGATTTTGAGGAAGATAAAAGGGTTGTCTTTATATATGAAATTACTTAAAAACCCTTTTTACAAAAGCTTATTACTTTTATCCTTTATTCTCTTCATTTCTGCATCAATCCCTTTATTGGCCAGAAAATCTAGCAACTTCGAATGTATATTAAAAATTGCACAAAAATCAAAAAATTGTTCAATCAACTCTCACATGCTCCATGACCTTTCTATTTTAAAGGAAAAATGATTTCAGAACTTAGAGCATCCTTCATCAATCCAAACTTTTGAAAGTTTACTCACTACTCAGATTTACTTGTCCTGCAATTAAAAATTCGTATTTAATTTTTCAGAGATCCTAAAATCACCAAATTTTTATACATTAAAGCTATGAAAGTCCCTTATATATCTGGAAAATTTCAGGATTTAATCACATAGAGATTTATCCCAGTTTCCAAAACATTCTCACTGTTCAGTTATTTTCCAAGAAAACTTGGGTCAACTTTAAAAATTGGTAACTCTCTGCTCAAAGTTTTAAAAATTTCCAACCACATATCAAAATAAAGCCTTGAAAGTCCTCTATAATAATGGAAAATATCAGGATTTTATAACAAAAACATAATCAAATACTACGAAAAAGCACTCTGATCAAGTTTTTCTTTCAGGAAATTGGGTCATTTTGTAAGAATTATTTCTCTCTACTCAGAGCTTGAAATCATACAAAATACCCACCGTTTTAAAGATATGAATGTTCTCTATCTTCTGGAATTCTTTCATAATTTTTAAAGATGTATTACTCAGTCAAACCACACAGAGAAGCTATTGACCTCAGAATTCTGAAAATGGCAAGTTTCACTTCTTTAAGGTGCTTAATGTCTTATATTCGAAATTCCCTTTAAAAATTCATTACAAATCTTATTCCCACACCATTTTCCATAAGGAACACAATGGTGGTCTCATATTTTCCATATTCAAACGTTTTCTTTGATTTTTCCATAGATTTCAGATCTGGGTTTTCAAGGCAAAACTCCAAAATTTTAAGGAGAAGAAGATGTGCTTTGTAAGTTCTCAATTTAAGTTTTCATGATAACGAAACACTTATTACTTGTTGGTTTAACAAGAACTAGAGTTCTGGTTTTAAAATTCAAGTCTTTGAAAAGTTTAACAAATCGGTTCTCAATCAGTCAAATTGAGAACTCGAGTTCGCGCCCTCTGCTTTTCTCAAATCTTCAAAAATAAAAAAGGATTTTAAGAACTAGAGTTTATTAGTGACGAACTAGAGTTTTGTTTATAAAACTCGAGTTCTTCATTACTCATATCTCTGCGCTCATCAAGTTTTATAAGAACTAGAGTTCTTGGGAAAGAACTCGAGTTCTTCACTATGGAAAATAACTATGTCTCTTTCGAAATATAAGAACTAGAGTTCTTGGTAAAGAACTAGAGTTCATGACTAGAGTTCTTCATCTCTGGAAAAATAGCTATCTCATTCGAAATATAAGAACTAGAGTTCTTGGTAAAGAACTAGAGTTCATGACTAGAGTTCTTCATTGAAAACTAAAGTTCTTTAATAACTCAGTTTGTGCGCAAAACATAGAATTAGAGTCCTTGTTCAAGAACTCGAGTTCTTAACTTTCAGAACTGATTCGTTTGAAAAGAAATCAAAGGAACTCTAGTTCATGGAATAAAACTCTAGCTCGAAACTTGAGTTCTTATTTAAGAACTAGAGTTCTTATGAACAAAAATTGCGATTCGTTGTCTGTAATTTTCCAAAAGATCTAATCTTTAGCCAATACTTTCTAAAACAGTTAGGAATCATTTATAAGATGTTTTTAACCCATTTGCTAGTGTTTTTCAGGATTAAGATGTTGCATTAACCAAAAAGCAGGATAAAGTAAAAGCTGTCAGAGGCATTTAATGCGAAAACGAAAAATAGAGCAACAATCGGAATAAAGTGCTGCAGCAATGCAAAACATTCTTCCAAGACATACTTATTCCAGCTATCTTGTACAACCAACGGGTAACACATTTAATGAAAGAAGCAGACTTAATTAATGAAGCTTCAACGGTCGATTTGGTTGATGAAAAACCTATGTGATTAACGGAAATTTAATTAAGTCTCAACAGTCACGTCCCAGTTCCACCCAATGGCATTATTGGCGAAGACTATAAAAGGCAAAGCATTCAATTCAGCCAACTACCAGAAGTCTGTGCATTCAGCTCTGTGTTATTCACATTTACTGTTTCATTTATTACACTTCGAATATTTGTCAAACTTCAGTGTTCATATTATCTACTCTTAAGTAGTCTATTTTAAAAGCATTTATTCTTCTGTAAATTTTGAAATTGTGGAATCTCAAGAAAGGGTGTACAACTACAGCTTGTAAAGGGGAGTGAGCACTGGGATAGGATCATCTCGAGTACGAGCATGTGAGATTGTATCAGCATATTCAAGATAGTGAAATACCCAAGTGTGGGGACTGGACGTAGGTCGACGAGTTAGACCAAACTAGTATAATCGCTCTGTGTCTAATCTTCTTATGTATCTCCTTCTGTTAAGTTTTGTTTTTGTTTTCAAAAAGAAGAGAAAAATTTTAAATCACCTATTCACCCCCCTCTAGGTGATATTCTTGTCTTTCATGCTTACCACCTAGCTTGTTCTTGACTTTGTGATCACCTTCACTTCTTCACACCCTTTGATTTGACCTCAAAGCCACATGCATGTGAGTCATCTTCCTTTTAACACATCATGCATGAAAGAAACATCCAAATCACCAAAATATAGTTCAAGTTTCTTACCTTGAACTTTTGATCTTCTTCCTAACTTCTTGCTTCCAAACCATGGTGATTCAAGAAATGTTAAGGCTGATGATGATGATGCCGTGGAGGAGATGAGGATGGTTTGATGGAGAAGGGAAATGTATAATTCTTAAGTATGTGTAGATGATTGTGTGTATGTTCGTGGTATGAGTGTAATACCCGAATAACTATTATCTGGAATATTATGTCACAATAATGAAAATGCCCATTTATGAAGATTGTGGTCTCAACATGTTATGTGGTTAGTATATGATCAAAGGAAAACATTAAGAAAATTAAAGGAAATTTAATATCGGAAATGTGAAAAATGTGTCTTAAGGCCATAAAACACCCTGAGAAGAATTAGGAAAATTCTAAAAGGCATGGAATAATTATTAAAAATTTAGAAAGCATATTATTTTTAAATTAGACAATGTAATAAATTATTTCCTATGTAAATAAAAAGAAGGAAAATTTAAAAGTATTCTGAGACTAAAATTGACTTTATGATTTTCGATAAATTGCCGGGAGCTTGAATTATTAATGTCAATAAAATTGTTGTGAGAAAATGATTGGTTTTAATTAAGAAAATTATTAGAAAGTAGTAAGGGATTTATTTAAGTAATTTTTGGGAATTTTATAAGATTATAGAAATTTAGGAAACATGAAAAATAAAATAAATATGCATAAGTGTTATTAAGGGCCGAAATTTTTGGCCTAATTAAATAAATAATAAGGGTTAAGATGTAATCTTGAAAAACCAAGATCAAAGGCTTAGGATTATTCAAGAAATTATAAGGGCCTAAATCCATGTAATTATCTATGGACCAATAGGAAAATTTGGGAAAAATAAATGTAAGATAAATAGGATATTATGGTAAATGGAAAAATATATGTGTGTGTGTGTGTGTTGTGTGTTGTGTGTGTGTGGGCCAAAAATTTGGAGGGATAAGGATGAAATAAGATATTTGTAGAATAATAATATTATAAGATAAGGCATGTGGTAATTATGTAATATTATATTAATAAAAGGTGAACAGGATAAATGACCACGGATAGAAATAAAATCCTATCTAGAAAACCTTGAACAAAGTTATTGGAGTCAGAGTATATTATTGATCAGTGAATTTTTATCTAGAAATTGGCGCCGACTGGCGATATTTCTGTACCCGGTAGCGAATACCGAGGATTTTCGGCAGGTAACAGAATGTCCTTAATGGGATAAAAAAGTTAGTTAAATTAAATAATTTAGACGGGGAAGAAAAGACCTTCAGGACATAGCTTCTGGAATTTTAAGATTTTACAAAAAATTTCGCGATCAGGACACCGAACCAAGAATTTCATCTGATAAAGCAAGATGACACAAGCATGATGATGTCATCAAATTTTGTCTCCTTGTGGTGGGGGGGGAGGTCGGCCAAATAGGTGTAGGGCCAAGATCAAGCCACTTCAAAAAGGTGCGATCCGACGGTCAGAATTCAACCAGACAAGGTTCAATGAATTTACGAAAATGCCATTGGATTTTTCTATAAATAGCCTTTCATTTCTCTTCATTCTTCACCAATTCACTCACAATCCTAGAGAGAAGTTAGAGAGAGAAGCTCTGGAAGAGGAGTAAGAAGTTTATAGCAAAGCTTTGAGTAAGTTTCTCAGTCCTTAGTTTTTAGTTTCAGTAGTTCTTTCGATAGTTATAGTAGAACTGCTAGAGTAGTCTTTAATTTTTCAAGTTAGCTTAGATATCATGTTTTAGGAATAAATATGATATTTATCTTAGGAATATGTTAGAGGGAAGTTTATAGCAAAAAATTTGGGAGTTTAAAGTCAAAATAGCGAAGCTCTGGCAAAATTTCACCAAATAGTCAAACTAGGGGCAAAATGGTAATATATACCTAAATTGCCTGTTATGATCTTAAATATTCATATTGGTGATATTATCCTTCTAGGATATCCGAAATCACGAACCGTTGTTTCCGCTGTCACCGCTGTCATACCGCCGTCGTCGCGCTGTTAAACGTACCATAATTCAACAAACGTGCCAAGAATCGTCAACGAAGATACGGATGCGTATTGTAACCTTAACACTTATGTTGCTCATATACGTATATGTGATAGACATGTTTATATACTGAGGCTCTGTCTAGGGTTGTCAGTTATACATACAGCTTTATATGGGTTATAGTCTTGATAACGCCGTTGGGTTTTCCTAGCGCTGAGGACACGATGAGCCGTCGTGGCACTGGTTATGTGTAGACATGTTGTGGGACTTTACATACTGCTTTGTGCTTATGTTCTGTCAATGTTGTGATCATTCATCTGCTGTGTGCTTATGTAGTGATTTACTGCTGTTATGAGTTGTGAATAACTGTTGTCCATATACTATTTATTTGAGCTAAGGTTAACCATTACCTGAGATCCAAATGGTAATTGGATCTCAGCTGTAGCTTCAGGTTCGGGCGAACCAAGGGGTTGAAGATAGGGGCGAGCGACTGGCGTAGGATGGCAGAAGGAATGTTATGGTTGTAGTTTATATGCCTAATTAGGTGCTGTTTCCTTTTGGATAGTAGATAACTGTATAAGTACACTTACACTGTGGTTATGTAATATAAAGGTTCAGTTACTCGTTTTGTGAAATTGCTCTACTCTGATCAACGTTTTTTTAAAAAAAAATTTCCGCTGTTTTTTTAGGTGGGATGTTACAATGAGAGAGGGAATTGAGGGAAGTTTGATCAGTTATGTTTGTGTGTGTGTGTTTCCGTAGGGAGAGGGAGTGCCGTGGAGAATGGAGTGATTAATTGAGATTGGTTATGTGTGTGTGTATTGCCGTGGAAAGAGGGAATGGAGAGAAGTGTGATTAATTATGTGAGTGTGTGTGTATTGCCGTGAGTTAAAATGAGAGAAGAGTGAAATAAATTTTGTCTTTAATGTGTGTGTGTTAGCTTGCATGTGAGCCAAGTGGCATTATGTGTGTGTGTATGCTTGACATGTGTTTCATTGTGTGTGTGTGTGTGATGTGGCGCCAAGTGTCACAGTTCGGGAGACAGTAATTTGTGGCATGTTTTTCGAGAAAGTGCCGAATGTGTTAATTTTCAGTATTCGTATTCGCAATTTGCATGTTTGGGTTCTGGTGTTGTCTCGGTTTGTGTGCATGGGGTTTTGTTGTCATTGTCTCGGTTTGTGTGTATGGGTTCTGTTATTGTTGTCTCAGTTTGCGTGTGTGGTTTCATTGTTTGTTGTCTCAGTTTGCATGTGTGGGTTTCATTGTTAGTTGTCTCGGTTCTGTTGTTGTTGTCTCGGTTTGCGTGTATGAGTTTTGTTGCACATTTTTCAAGTGGGTATTGTTTAAGTTGTTTTTCCAGTGTTTGTTGTCTAATTTCTCCCCAATACTCAATATTCAATAAGTAAATAATATTCACCTTGATATTAAACCTTGGCAAATATTATTGAATATTCTCAAGTATACAGGGTTTTTGGTAAAGCGTAAATTAGGACATTACACGTAAATTGTAATACCCGGATAATTATTTATCTGGAATATTATATTGACAAATAAATACCTATTGAAAATAGGTGAATTGGTGGTCTCAAAACTAGGGAAATAATTACCTTATTTCTTAAAGGTAATTTCTCATGAAATTAGGAGAAATAAAGAGCTAAAAATTCCTAAGTGAATTTGTGGGTTATGAGATACCCTGAGAATATTATGATAAATCCTGAGAGGAAACTAAATATTCATTAAAAATTAGAGAGTATGTTGTCTCTAATTTAGGTAATTTATGAGATTATTTTCCTTGGGAAATAATGAGGCAAAATTAAATATCATTTTGGGGAACATAAATTGCCCCATGGTTTTTAATATTTTGCATAATGCATAAATTATCAATTTCAGTAAAATAGTTGTGAGATAATAATTATTACTAATTAAGAAAATTGTCAACAATTAGTAAGTGATTAATTAGATAATTAATGGCTAATTGTTTAGACATAAGATAAAGAGAAAAAGGTGAAAATTACTTAAAATATATATATATATATATATAAACGAAAATTAGAAGAAAAATGAAATGAAAATTAAGAAATTAATATCTAGATATTTGCATTAAAATAATAATATAATTAAAACATGTGTTAATTAGATAATAATATAATAATCAGAGGAAAAATGAACAGGATAAATGATCACGAATAGAAAGTAATTCCGTTGTGAGATTCTGGGAATGAGTTAGGAAAAACCAGAATATAGTATTGGTCAGCGGATTTTTATCCAGAAGCTAGTACCGACCGAAGTTATTTCTGAAACCGGTCACAAATACCGAGGATTTTCGGCAGACAACGGAATGTCCTTACTGGGTATATAAGGGTAGAAGAACCCAGTATTCTTAAAGAGGAAGAAAAGACCTTCAGCGTATTGTTCTCGGAATTTTAAGGTGCTACGGAATCTCGTGATCGGGGCACCGAACCGGGATTTCATCAGATAAAGCAAGATGACATAAGACTTGATGATGCAGCAGGGATGACATCATCCTTAAGAGGTGTAAGGCCAAGATCTAGCCACCTCAGAAAAGTGCGATCTGACGGCTCAGATTTCGTCTGACAAAGCATGAATAGTGACAAGATTTTCACTATAAATACCCCTTGCTCCATTTCAAATCTTCACACCATTTCCTTTCAAGGAGGCCGAAAATTTAGAGAGGAAGAAGAAGGAGGAGTCTGGGGAATTTTACAGCGAAGCTCTGAGTAAGTCTTCGGTCCCTAGTCTTTAGTTCGGTAATTCTTCCGGTAGTTATAATAGGAATGCTAGAATAGTCTTTAATCTTCATATTTTAAGAATAAATATGATATTTATTTTAGAAATATGATAGAGGAAAGGCTATAGCAAAAATTTTGAGAAATTAAAGTCAAAACAGCGAAGCTCTGGCGAAATTCCGCCGAACAGTCAAACCAGGGGCAAAATGGTAATTTGTACCTAAAATGCCCGTTTTGGTTCTAAATACTCATATTAGTGATATTAACCTTATAGGATACTCGGAACACTGAACCGCTGTTTTCGCTATTTCCGCTGTCACCGCCGTTGAGCCGCTGTCAAACGTGCCGTAATTTGACGGAAGTGTCAAAAATCGTCAACAGAGGTACGAACGCGTATTGTAACCTTAACACTTATGCTGCTTATATACATATATGTGATAGACATGCTTAGATACTGAAACTCTGCTTAGGGTTGTCAGTTATACTTACAGCTTGATACGGATTATAGTTTTGATAATGCCGTTGGGTTTGCCTAGCGCTGAGGACACGATGGGCCGTCGTGGCACTGGATATGTGCAACCATTATGTGGGGCTTTACATACTGCTTTGTGCTTATGTTCTGCCAATATGTGATCATGCATCTGCTTTGTGTTTATGTAGTGATATACTGCTGTTATGTGAATATGTTCATGCTGTTATCAATATACTGTTATATTTGAGCATAAGGTTAACCGTTACCTGAGATCCAATTGGAAATTGGATCTCAGCTGTAGCTTCAGGGTCAGGAGTACAACGGGGATGACAATAGAGGCAGGTGTCCGGTGTAGGAGGGCGGAAGACTTCTCGCAGTTGTTCTGGCAGAAGCCATCCTTTTGTTGTTGTACAGTCCTTTTGAGATACTCGGTTTTCTTACCGCTATTGTACCCCGCCAGACTTATGACATTTTGAAATACAAGTATCAGATACTCTTCCGCTCAAATGGTCTACTCTGATGGTTTGAAATGATTTTAATTTATTCCGCTTTTGAAAATTGGGATGTTACATAAATGAATGTAAACGTTTGTAAAGGAGTATAAGCCCTGGGAATGTTCCTCTTATATAATCAAGTTTAAGTTCCACTGTATCAGTACATCGAACTATTTCTGATTTTGCCACACTAGTGCATAAGCTTATAGGCTAGAATTATGCATTTGAAATCAGGGTTTCTGATTTTGCCAAGGATTATGTATTTGAAAGTTTGGGGGAGCGCACAGTTCACAAAGTCACAAACACCAGAAAGGCATTACTGGCTTTTCCTTCAAAATGAAAAAGTTTGAATTTGAACAACACGCTAAGCATAAGCACGTACTCTTTCACCGAATTGGGTGTGTTTTGTGTATGGTTTTTTGAACCTAGCCAGTCTCATTTCCATTGCTTGCTCCTCTCTCTCTCTCTCAATTTAATTTCTTCTGCAAGTTGCTTTTGCTGAAATGGATCAGTGCCTTCGTCATATACGCCTTTCTCACATCGATCTCGCTGCTTTGTTTGAAAGGTGAGCTCCCAATTTTGTCTTCTTCTTCTCTCATTTTAGTACCTGATTTTCTTAATCTGTTTTGTTTTGTTTTGCTCGTAACGCTGTGAGCTTCTGATTTTCTTTGTTTCTTAAACTCTCATCGTTCTTTGCATCTGAGTGGTGCTTCTTGCTTTAATTTTCTGCTTTAAGTGCAGGCGCATAGCTTCTTGCCTCTCCATCCCCGTCACTCTTTTAGCCATTCCGATCTACTTACTTCGACGGTAAACCTCATCACTCACCTCTTCGACCTCCTACTTGTTTCTTCTCCGACTTGCTTCAACGGTATAACCTTTAATTTTTATTGTCACTCGCCTTAGTCTGTTAAAGATAGGAATCATTGGTTATGTTTGCTAATGACGGACCTATATATATTTATATGTTGAGTTGAAACCTATATGTATATGCTATAGGCTTCAGAATATGCCCTCACGCTTGGCTGTTTTTTTCCCCCTCTCTTTTTTCTTTCATTTCCATTTTCAGGCTCTTCCCTTCTTCATTTGCTCATCAGTATCATCGGTGAAACTCTAAGACTCTTCATTTCCCTCTTGCCTCTCCTGCTTGTTTCTTCTGCTAGCTATTTATAATCTTTATTTTCTATTCTCAACCATTGTTCTGCCATGATCTATTTCTATTCTCAAGCATTGTTCTGCCATGATCTATGTCCCTCGCCTGAGAATCTTGTTTTGTTGAAGAATATGCTTTAAATGTTTTCTTAATTTTGAACATATTAGATTTTGGATTAAGTAGATCAGGTGAGATCAATGGGCTCACATTATTTAGTGTAACATATGAGCTAACGTTTTGATTAATCATGGGAAGGAAGCAAGATGGGCTCCAAGAATCCTTCATTCAAAGTACATCTCCAGAATGCCTAGGCAAATAAGGGTTGCATGGTTAGTTCTTGAGATTACTCTTATCCTCTTTTCTTTTTTCTTTTTTTTTAAATAATAAAATTCCTACTTCCTTAGGTTCTTCCTTATATACCGCTCATCCTCATCAAATAATATTTTATGCTCTTAATTATTTCATTAACTGTTTCCATTCGTTTCTCCTTGTCATGATAGTGATGTTTCATTTAGTTCCAAAATAGACAAATTAAGGTCCCGCAGGACAAGACTAGCTAATAAACCTATGAACTGCACAATCCGTACAGAACCTGATTCTTGTAAATCACGAACCAGAGTTGGAATATGATAGATTTTTTGACACACAAAATATTTATAATGTGATGTTAAAGACTAAGGCTAATACTAGTGGTCAAGAGGATTATACAAAGGTTAATAACTAGAGAACACTGTGATCTGTGAGTTTTTTTTTTTTTTCCCTATCTGTAACTGTGTAATCAATCTCTTTTGTAACCGTTTCAGTTCTATTAATTAATCAATCAATCAATCAAGAAATATCAAAATTACCAAACAACCCCCCCCAACACACAAAAAAAAAAAAAAAAAAATTGCAGGCTGTTTCTGCTGTAATTTTTATGTTGACGAGACTTGCATGACAAAATACAATTCAAAATGTTTGCTCATCTGATCTCTGATTCTATGTGTATCAGACATAAAATGGTTTCATCTTTCGTACATTCAGTTCAGAAATAGTATCTACAATGTACGATAGTGCGTAATTTATTCAGACTAATATATGTTTGAGTGATTTGTACAGTGCATTCCAACGGAGTTCTTGAACAAGCACATGGAAAGAAGAGGCAAGAGGTGGAGATTGAGATAGTGAAAGGAGTATGGACAGTGACATTACTTCCCCACAAGAAAGGAGCAAGAACTTTTGCGAGGTTCAGTAAGGGTTGGTCACAATTTGCTCGCAACAATCACTTTAAGACCGGACAGACTCTCATTTTCAAAATGGTTCGCACTGGTCATCGACCCAAGTTTGTTGTTCATGAGCATGAGCAAGAAAATGCCTCCTCATCATGATTAGAACTCATTTAAAAATGATCGGATTAATCTATTTAAAAGTGGATTTGGCATTGTGAAGAAATTTTATGTGTTTGTGAGTCATGTTTTGTGTCTCGTGTCCTTTATTATATGGATATTTTTAGTAGTTTCAAGTGTCTAAGGGTGCTCGTTTTGTGTCAAACTATTTAAGCAAGGTTTGTGTGCTCCTTTTTTCATCATGAATGAAGTATTTTTCAGTCAACATATGTCTCTGTGGGATAAAAATTAATTAGACAATAATGAATTTATTACTCATATTAAATTATACAATAATTTTTTTGATGAGATTTATTTATCAAAAATTCGAAATACTTAAATAAAATATGTATGTCGTACTTATATTTATTTGACAAAAAATGAAATATCTCACTATCAAGGTATTATAATAAAGGGATCGTTTTGAGGCCGGACGGAGACTCTCCTTTTTAAAATGATTTCGAGAGGTAATTAATTGTGTCATTTTTACTGTTCATAGGCTAACTAATGTCTCATGGGTAGATGTAGGATTAAATTATTATCTACTATGAAGTGAATTTTATATGATAATAAAAAATAATGTTAATTAATGTGTCAGTATGTATTATGATAGTGAAGACTTAAGTTAGTTTCTCTAATATTTTTTTTATTATAAAAAATAGTAATAAAGTCATGAATTCGATTTTTGGAAGGCTTTTGTACGTTGACCTAAAAATATATTTAGGCTGTCCTTTTGAATTCCTCTAACAAAATCGCAGTCCCCGGCAACCGGGCATGCAAAACTCCCATTATTCCTTTATTTCTCTTCTAATTAAAATGACAATAAAGTCAAACAAAATTTTAAAAGAAAAATAACTCTCGTATATTTGATCTTGAGCGTTTTCAACAACTAATTGCATCTCCCATATTCGCATGATATGAAAACTTAACCCTCAGATAACCGGTGAGTCAGTTTTCTGGCCGGTCTAATTAATTAATAGTTTTGGACAAATATACTGGGTTAGATTATGATAAATAAATAATATTAATAATATTAATTAATATTACTTAATGCACTCCTAACTTACACATTTTATACACGCATAACTATATGTAAAATAACTATTCTAGTGAAATATTTCATTTTATATTTACTTACAGTTTTGTTTTAATTAGGTAAATACCAAATACCATTGTATTATTGATTGTTATGAAAATAAAAGAAATGTGGGATAAGTGAGAGCAAGAGATAAGAGAAGAGAAAATTCAGGAGAGAAAGAGGGGAGTAATTCTAATTCAGTTTCTTGTATGTTCTATATGACTACAATGCTTTGTACACAGTACTACAAAAAACGTAAAAAACGTCCTAAATTAGAGGTAATAAACGTCCTTTTTAAGAAGAAGGTCTGAATAGGGGTAGTAATATATAAGACGTCCTAAATGTAAAATAGGACGCCTTACATAAGGCGTCCTATTTTACATATAGGACGCCTATGTAAGGTTTTTTTTTTTTAAAAAAAAAAACAAATATTGGCACATCTATTATAGGCTCCACACAAGAGTTAGATACCCTTGAATACCAGCCAGGATCTTCTTCCTAAATTAGAGAAGAAAACGATGAAGGAAAATAATCAGTTAACAGTCTGTATTACAGAACAGAAAAACAGGGAAGGGAAATTGTATGTATTACCTCCAATATTTTCACAAAAAGACGCATGGCTTCTACAGAAGACTATGCAAGAAAACTATGCAAGTGTGCTTAAAATCTGGGATCAAATATGTCAGAAACATTTATTGAGTATTGATCAAATTATTCAACTTTTCCATAATACATGCTTCCTGCAAAAAGACAAGCCTTCCAACTTTACCTGTTTGCTTCATAGGAAAATGACAAAACTCAAAAAGAAAACTAGAAAAAGAAAAATTGTTACTAAAAGTTTTGTAACTAAAGTTTTTTTACTGAAAAAAATTGAACCCTGTTTTAGAGGCAACCATTGAACCAAAATTTCAACCAAAATTGTAATAGACAAATACATGGAAACATGCAATTTCAAACTAGAATCGAGCTGGAAGACAAAATCGAGAAGCAATGACAGAATTTATCAACAAGAAATTTTAAAACAATAGTCCAACAATAATGGATGCGAGTCGTTACAGAATCAAAACAATGAAGCGAACTTGAAACTGAAACTGAAACTACAGTTGATTGACGATAGTGAGCGATATTGCAATGGAGGGAAACGGTGAGAGTCCTAAGGTGTTGAGTTAGATCCGATGGAGATGAGAGATGGAGGCAATGAGCAAGATTGAGCCAGACCAAGAGAGGCTGAGACGTTGGCACTTGCGCTTCTGGGCGGCGAGTCGGTGACTGTGACGGCGACGGTGACGGTGAGAACAGGAGACTTAAGAAAAAGTGAAGAAGACTGAAGTGAGCTAGGTCATGAGTGGCGGAGAACGGACTGAAGACTGAAGTAAAGAAGAGTGTGAAGAGTGTTCAAAAATAGAAGAAGTGTGAAGTATTTTTTTTAATTTAGGTGTCCTACATTATAACAAGGACACCTAAAATGAAACATAAAAAAAGTTTGACAAAAATAATCAAATTAAGGTGTCCTATTGGTAAGTAAGGAAGCCAAAAATCTAACTTTAGGTGTCCTTATTTCAGATATAGGACACCTAAAAATTTTGAAAGGAGACTTAAGACGTCCTCATGTAAATATAGGACGCCCAAAATCTCTCTTGAAACCAAAAAATTTTACAAAAACACGCCAAATATTTAATTTTTGGCGTCTTTAGGGGTCCTTATTTAAGATATAGAACACCTAAAAATTTTGAAAGGAGAGTTTAGATGTCCTCATGTAAATATAGGACGCCCAAAATCTCTCCTGAAACCAAAAAATTTTACAAAATGCGCCAAATATTTAATTTTTGACGCCTTTAGGTGTCCTTATTTAAGATATAGGACACCTAAAAATTTTGAAAGGAGACTTTAGACGTCCTCATGTAAATATAGGACGCCCAAAATCTCTCCTGAAACCAAAAAATTTTACAAAACGCATCAAATATTTAATTTTTGGCGCCTTTAGGTGTCCTTATTTCAGATATAGAACACCTAAAAATTTTGAAAGTAAACTTTAGACGTCCTCATGTAAATATAGGACGCCCAAAATCTCTCCTGAAACCAAAAAATTTTACAAAACGCGCCAAATATTTAATTTTTGACACCTTTAGGTGTCCTTATTTCATATATAGGGCACCTAAAAATTTTGAAAGGACACTTTAGACATCCTCATTGTAAATATAGGATGCATAAGTCTCAAAATTCAACCAAATAATTATGAAAATGCCACCGCCTATACTTTTTAATTTACTTCCCCTTTTAAAATAAGGACGTCTTTTAGGGAAGTAGTATCTACTTTTTGTAGTAGTTACAATACCTCTTTTTATAGGCCTCCAAGAGTTATCAGTAAGATACAATGAATTGTACCATTTATATAGATTGTCACACCCATCCTCGTGAGGCCTTTATTTATCAGAGCTATCGCACACAAGCATCAAAATGATTTGGACAACTTAATTGTGGAATAAACTTTCTTAAAATAACTTGGTTTAAAAACATGAGGACAAATTTTCTGCGATTTGAATCTATTCCCATTGTGGGATATTAATACACTAATCCAAATTCGATGAATGATAAACGATATGATGAAGTCTATCTATTTAAGCATAGAATAATTCACAGTAAACAAGTTGCAACGTAACCACAGTTATCGGCCAAGGACTGCAACCCTATTGTAGGACACACAACCCTATGGGACATGTAGCCCCAATCTATAGCTAGGATACACATATGCAAATGATCTAGCAAACATGGTTAGTCATACATGAATATATATGCATACAAGCTAATAAGATAATAGTTACCCACTTAAAGCTTGAGTCCTTACTTTCATCCAGAGGTGTCAAGATCAGTAAAGGTGTCAAGGTATGCTTATAAACGTTCATCATTGTCATTAGTCACTTCTTGTGTATCAAAGTAACTAACTACATGGACTATTTTTAGGGGATTAAAAGTGATTATTAATTCCTAAAAATTCCCTTTCCTAACAATAACAATAATAATTATTATTTATTTATCATCATCATCATCATCATCATCATCATCATCATCATCATTATTATTTTACTATTTATTATTATTTCTCTACAATTATTTTAAACTCTCAGAGGCTATCCTAACACTTTAAATTAGGATTTTTTTTTTTTTAAAAAATGTCAATCATCATATAAATTTTGCTTTAATACATTGCATATAATGTTTCTCAAAATTCCAAAATGTATATATATAACTTGACTCTTTATATAGGACTTTCCAGAATTTTCTGACTAAACTTTAAAAATTTGTAATTAATTCTACAAAAATCCAAATTAGGTTCTTCCAAAAACTACGTGTTCCTTAGAATGTATACTCTCATAGAAAAATAATGCCAATAGCCATAACACATTATATCATTCCCAGATTTCAAAAACGTGATCATTGTCCAGATAACTTTCCAAAATTATGACTCAACTTACCGATCTCCGTTTAAGGTGATCCAAAGCTATTTTTAAAGATTATTATGTTTAATATTAACACATAAAACTTCATGGAAAAACTAGAAGGTTTCCCATTTCAAAATGGAACCCAAAACTGATCACTATTTTCGGAACACAAAATTCGTCTAGATTTTTGGTTAAACTTCATAAACTCATATCTCTTATTATACACATCCTTTTTGGATGTTCTTTGGCTTGTTAGAATGGTTGATATGTCTACTATCTATTTCCAAAATTCATTGAAAAAATCAAACGTTTACTATTTCAAAATCAAGCCCAAAATTACTGTTCACTTCATTTTCCAGTTTTCAGTGTCTAAATTTGGAAAATCATAATTCCCAATCTACGTGTCAATTTTGGTTGTTCTTTTGCTCGTTTTAACCCTTATTGAGTCAAATATTTACTGTAAAAATTTTAAGGAAAAACGAAAAGTTTTACCATTTCAAAATCAAGCCCGAAACCAATCTACTCTCTGGAAGTGCAAAAACGTTCTAGGTTTTTGTGCTAAACTTTAGAAAATCATATCTCTCATTATACACATCCCTTTTTGTTGTTATTTGGCTCATTTTAAAGCTTAAGATGTCTACTATATACTGATCAAATTTCGTGCTAAAACTCTTATGAAACAAACATGCCTAAGGTAGCTCTCTTTTTGAGTCCGAAAACAGAGGTGTTTTGTCATGATTGGTTTAGCTTTGGAGTTCTCTACATTGGCTCCCTTTAATGTAATACCCTAAAATTCCTATTTATCATAAATACTATGTTTTGATAAATAACACTTATTAAAATAGGTGAATGTATTGTCTAAAAATTTGTGTAAATTATTAATTAAATTTTAGGCAATTTTCTTTTGGAATTAATTAACTAAAGGCTAATTATGAGAGATTATTTAGGAGCTATATTTTAGCCTAAAGACAAGAGGTAGATGGCAATGGAAATAAATAGATATTAAAGGGAATAAAATACCTAATATTTATTGTATTTGTTGTTGGAAATTATGCCCTAGGGCTAATCATTATATAACTAAAACCAATTGAGATATCGTATTTCATATTTGATTTATGAAGATAAATCAATTAGTTAGATATATATCTTTTCTCATATTTAATTTATAAAAGATAAATTAAATCTGTAGGCTTTTAATTTTAGATTAAATAAATATATTATATTAGATCTATTAGATAGATTTAATTAATCCTATTTAAATCTAAAATTCAAATTCAAGATTAATTGAGATTAATCTTGAATATTATTGTATCTCTGATTTAATTTTCAAATTAAATATATCATATATCTGATTTAATTTAAATTGAGATATATTATCTCAGTTTTAATTAAATAGATATATATCTTTTATCAGATTTAAGTTATAAAGATAAATTAAATCTGTAGGCTTTTAATTTTAGATTAAATAAATACATTAGATTAGATCTATTAGATAGATTTAATTAATGCTATTTAAATCTAAAATTTAAATTCAAGATGATTTTGAGATTAATCTTGAATATTTTAATACGGTTCAATTAGAGTTTTAGAAACCCTATAAATAGACATTGATCTAGTCGTATTAAAAAGAGAGAGTAGAGCCGCAAAATAAAACCCTAGAAAAACAAAAAGGCGTAAGACGCAAAAGTAAGAAGGCGCTAGAACGCCAACGTTCGTGTTGGAAAGCTGTTCGGTGTGGATACCGGTAGAGGAAGGCGATTCGAAGAGTCGACTTCTGCTGATCGAGAAGGTAGCCCACCAGTTCAAATAGAACGAGAGGCACACGAGCTTTTGAAAGGTACGGTTTCTTATAATAAACCTTGATTTAAACGCGGTTGAGCGATCCTCTTCGGGATTCGTAAAGTTTTTTTAATTCCGCTGTGTGTACGGATCCCAATAGTGGTATCAAAGCCAGGTCAACCAAGCGTTTAAATTGAATTTTCTATATGCATGTATATGTGATATATGTGTTTAAACTGAATCCCCTAAGCATGTAAATTGATAACTCGTGTTAGGGTTTTTATGGATAGCAAGTCAGAGATGGCAAGCGTTTTTGAATTGTTCAGAATGGTGAATGATCACGTTGAATCATCGATCACGTTCGCGCATAGGTCATATTCTGAAACGTTCGGAATGGACGATCATGCTCGGATTTAATCTAAAGATATCATATCTTAAATTTAATTTATAAAGATAAATTAAATCTGTAAACTTATAATTCGAATTAAATAAATATATTAGATTAGATCTGTTGGACTAATTTAATTAATATATTATTTTAATTTTATATCATATTATATGATATTATAATATAATATAAATTTGAAAGTAATAATGATATTATTTATAGATAATAATATTATTATATATAGTATTTAATTTATTTGATAAATTAAATAACTATAATAAATTGAGATATTGTATCTTATACTTGATTTTTGAATAAAGATATAATATCTCATATTTAATTAAATTGAGATATAGTATCTCAATTTAATTGATTTGAAAGATATCATATCTTATATTTAATTTATAAAGATAAATTAAATATGTAGGCTTATAATTCAAATTAAATAAATATATTAAATTAAATATGTTGGACAGATTTAATTAATATATATTATTTTAATTCATATTCGAATTTCAAAATTAATTGGATTAATTTTGAATATTTTAATACAGCTTATTAGGGTTTTAGAAACTCTATAATAGATATTAATCTAGTCGTATTATAAAATGGATGAATTAGAAAGCCGTGACTAGTTGTTCGTAGCGTGAGAATTTAAATCATTATATTGTATTATATATATTATATAATATAATATAAATTAGAAAATTTTAATCATGAATTAAAATATGTTCTAATTTACCTTTTAATGTATTGTTTGGGTATGGTGAACAACATGGCTCTAGAGTTTTACAAGTGTTGTAAATTTAAATATGGCCTGCGAGCCATGCCTCTTTCTAAATATTCTTGATGTACATTCTCTTCTCATCCCACTCCCCTCGAATGTTAAACTAGGTTTCTCCTTATGTATTTTCTTTTTTTTTTTTTTGATACATCGAGAGGGATCGAATCCCTAAGGGGGAGGGGGGAACCAGCGCCTAACGCTGGCATAAGTGCCACTGCACTACAAGGCAGTTGGCATATTTTCTTTTATTATTTAGAGAAGTCCCCTCATTGGCTTGAGAGGACTCTAGGTTAGATGAGTCATGTTGTATAATGAATTTTAATTATGTTTTTGATATGATCAATGCATGATTAAGTAAGACACTATATGACATACAATAATGATTGCATTGACATAGGTACAATTAATAGGATTAATTAGATAAAATATCAAATAATACCCTTTAAATAAAATCTTAAGTCACAATGCCATCAATTAATGAATACTTATCAAAACCTAGATCACTCATTTGTATGTTCCACCAAAGTGGATGCATCTAAGTAATCTTGGTGAGACAAGAGTGAGTAATGGTGATACTCAACATTCATTATTGTTTTGACTTAATTGAGATTATCAAAATGGTTTTGGATCTCAAGGCATTAGATGTGATTAAACGTGTCGGTCATATCATGATCGAATCCCATAAAGATCTAAGAGTTACATGTGATGTAATCGGCAAAAGAGTTGCCTACCTAAATAACTTGATTTTAAGCATCCTGCTAAAGCGGACTTAAATTTAAGCCAAATAAGGATCTTAGCCCACTAATTATAATGAGGGTTATTAATTCAGTGGGAGTTTACTACTTAAACTTTGCATATATTAGTTGTAGAATCATATCGTCCAGCAATACTGCCATACCATCAATGCGATCTGTCCTTAAGAAGGACAAACTCGATGAGACAAACCTTTTGGACTGGTTTGGAAACTAAAGCATTGATCCCAAACATGAAAGAAAGGAGTATCTCCTCAATCAACCTATTCTTGACGAGCCAGTAGCTAAAGCTCCAAGATCTCAAAAAGATGCTTACATGAAGCATCTGGATGACTCTATGGATACAAGATGCCTGATGCCTACCACTATGGTTCCAAACCTCGGTGGAGATTTGGAACATGTGGAGGCCTCTAAGATGATTGTTCATCTTAAGGAAATGTTCCTGTGACAGGCAAGGCAAGAGAGGTATAAGACCACAAAGGTCTTATTTTTCTTACAGGCTGAAGGTGAATCAGTTAGTCCTCATTTGTTGAAAATGAAAAGGGGTCTGCTTCTTCTGTAATGAAATCAGTCATTGGAAGAGGAATTGCAAACTCCACCTTGAAGATATGGAAAAGAACAAGAAGGATAGAGGGGCTATCGCTTCAGGTATCCATGTCATAGATATTCACTTTTTCACTTCCTTAACATAGGTACTAGATACCGCATGTGGTTCTCACATTCGCATAAATGTGCAGGGTCCCAAGGACAGTAGAAAATTGAATGGACATAACTACCAAAAGGATCAAGTCAAATGATTTGAATCCGACCTGCTTATGGCATTGTCATCTATGCCATATAAATGAGAAACACATTTCGAAACTCCATCAAAATGGATTTCTTGATTCATTTGATTTTGAATCATTTGATATGTGTGAGTCTTGTTTATTAGAAAAGATGACAAAGGCACCTTTTACTGGGCGTAGTAAAAGAGCCACTGATTTATTGGGCCTCATACACACTGATGTGTGTGGATCAATGAATGCATATGCCAAAGGAGGTCATTTGTACTTCATAACATTTATAGACGATTTTAGTAGATATGAGTATATCTATTTAATGAGACATAAATCTGAATCTTTTGAAGTGTTCAAAATATTCCAAAATGAAGTGCAAAATCGACTTGGCAAAACAGTTAAAGCACTTCAATCTGATTGAGAAGGTAAATATTTGAGCCAAGAGTGCATTGACCATCTTAGGAGTTGTGGGATCATCTCACATCTTACACCTCCAGGAACACCTCAATGGAATGGTGTTTCTGAATGGAGGAATCGAACTCTATTAGATATGGTTCGATCTATGATGAGTCAAACAGATCTTCTACCTTCCTTTTAAGGCCATGCCCTAGAAACAACTGCATTCACACTAAATCAAGTTCCATTAAAGGCAGTTAAAAAGACACCATATGGATATGGATTGGGAAGAAACCCAGTTTGTCATTTCTTATAATTTGGGGATGTGAGATTTGCGTTAAACACAAAGCCTTTGATAAATTATCACTTAAATCCTCAAAATGCCTTTTTGTTGGGTATCTTAAGGAAACTAAAGGATACCATGTCTACAATCCCGCCGATCACAAAGTGTTTGTTATTCGGAATGATGTCCTTTTGAAAAAAAGTTTATTTCTAAAAGGACCAGTGGGAGTAAGGCGTACCTCAAAAAGTTCGAGAGCCACAAGACGGCATAGAACCACAGATGGAAAATGGAGAAGACTCACAACAAGTTGTTGAGCCTACTCAAGTAACACAAGGCCCACGAAGGTCTGATAGAACATGACAACGGCCTTAGAGATATGAATTTCTGATTACCGGAAGTCGTGATATTTTGCTTATTGAGCAGAATGAGCCAACTACCTATTAGAAAGCCATAGTGGGACCCAACTCCGAAAGATGGCTTAATGCTATGAAGTCTAAAATGCAATCCATGTATGACAATAAGTTATGGACCTTAATCGATCCACCTGAAGGTGTAAAAACCATTGGGTGCAAGTAGGTTTTCAAAGAGAAAATTGACATGGATGGCAAAGTAAATATCTTCAAGGCACGACTGGTTGTAAAAGGATTTACTCAAACCCATAGTGTGGACTTTGATGAAACCTTTTCCCCAGTTGTAATGGCCAAATCAATCAGAATCCTTCTTGCCAGTGCATCATGTTATGACTATGAGATATGACAGATGGATGTCAAAATAGCCTTCCTTAACGGAAAGCTGCTTAAGGATGTTTACATGACACAACCTGAGGGTTTTGTGCGTCCTGAGGACTCTGGTAAAGTTTGTAAGCTTCAAAGATCCATTTATGGATTGAAGCAAGCATCTCAGAGTTGGAATCATCGTTTTGATGAAGTAGTCAAAGAGTTTGGATTCATTCAAAACATAGATGAACCTTGTGTTTAGAAGAAGGTTAGTGGGAGCATAGTTGTATTTCTGGTGCTTTATGTTGATGACATCCTACTTATTGGGAACAACATACCTACCTTGCAGAGTGTCAAGTCTTGGTTAGGAAAGTTCTTCTCAATGAAAGATTTAGGCGAGGCCACTTACATCTTTGGGATTAGGATCTATAGAGATAGATCCAAGAGGCTGATGAGCCTAAGTCAGAGCACATACATAGACAAGATATTGCATAGATTTAGTATGCATGATTCTAAAAGGGGTTACATGCCTATGTCTCATAGCGTTCATCTCAGCAAGGATCTGTGTCCTAGTACACAAGATCAAAGAGACCGCATGAGTAAGATTCCATATGCCTCCGCCATTTGATCTATTATGTATGCCATGTTATGTACTCGACCGGATGTGTCATTTTCCTTGAATATGACCAGCAGATATCAACAAGATCCCGGTGAGGGTCACTGGACTGCTGTTAAGAATATCCTGAATTACTTAAGAAGGACTAAGGACCTATTCTTGGTATATGGTAGCTTGGAGAACGAGCTTTGTGTGACTGGTTACACAGATGCGAGTTTCCAAGTTGACGAAGATGATCTAAGATCGCAATCGGGATATGTATTCCTGTTAAATGGTGGTACGGTAAGCGGGAAGAGCTCTAAGCAGAGTACTCTAGCTAATTCTACAACAGAAGCTGAGTATATAGCAGCATTAGATGCAGCTAAGGAGGCCAATTGGATTAGAAAGTTCATTACTGAACTTGGGGTGGTTCCTACCATCTTAAATCCAATAGACTTGTTTTATGACAATAACAGCGTTATTGCACAAACCAAGGAGCCTAGGTCACAACAAAAGACCAAGCATATACTCAAGCAATTTCATCTTATCAGAGAAATCAATGATAAAGGTGACATAAAGATATGCAAAGTATCAGGAGAAGACAATGTTGCTGATCCTCTTACTAAACTGCTTGCACAAGCAAACATGAGCGTCATGTTAGGACAATGGGAATTAGAGTAATTAATGATTGCACCTAGTGCAAGTGGAATTCTGTTGGAAAGGCTAAGTCATTGTACTTTAGACATTTATGTTATTTAAAGTATTCTCTTTTAGTTATCATTTCATTTGCATGTTTATATTGATAACTGTATCCTTGGATATATCTTATAGATTATCCTAAATGTCCCTGGTCGGTCATCTACGTGGGAGCGAAGATGAGATAAGACCAGTATGACTTTGATGAGGTATAGAGATACAAATCAAAGTAATGGGCACTTGTAAGAGTACAAGGTGCTGGACCGACCCACTATGAGAAAGCTGCATGGATTTAGTCATAAGCTTATCTCATGTATAACCACGTCACAACGCCCTATGACCTGAGATCATCATGGATTCCGACATGATGAGTCACTGATCTTTGACCTAGTCAAAAGTCATCTTTAACCAGGTTACGATAAAAGGCTTGGATCAATATTAGTGGTTTTCATGCAGAGGAATGTGAGTGGTCAAGATGGAATTTGTCCCTCGCATTTGTAGAGAGATAATATTGGGCCCTTCGATGAGTGAGTCTGAGAAACGTATGGCCATACTACGGTGGAAAAGAGTTTCCATTTCAATTATCAGACTACTCAAGAATTGAGAAAGTGATGGTCAAAAAAAGGAAGTTGACATTATCCATGCCTCATCTTTGACCAAATTATCGTGTGACAAAAGGGACGTGACATGTTTGTATGATAGGTTGTATCGTATCATCGATCCCCATATGAATTGGGTAGTCGCAATGTCTTGCTAGAGGCCATTTGCGACTTGTGGGCTGGTACAGTATTGGCCCACTGGCAATCTCATGTGGGCCTATAGGGTCGCACACAAGAATAGCCTAACACAAGCAATTGTATCCAAATTCATTGAATCATAGATATGTCTAAGAATCAATAAATACGTATTATCTTGGGAGGATATATATATATATATATATATATATATATATATATATATATATATAATGATTGCAGCTAGTGAAAGTGGAAGTGTTGGAAATTATGCCCTAGGGCTAATCATTATATAACTAAAACCAATTGAGATATCATATTTCATATTTGATTTATGAAGATAAATCAATTATATATCAAATTAGTTAGATATATATCTTTTCTCATATTTAATTTATAAAAGATAAATTAAATCTGTAGGCTTTTAATTTTAGATTAAATAAATAGATTATATTAGATCTATTAGATAGATTTAATTAATCCTATTTAAATCTGATATTCGAATTCAAGATTAATTGAGATTAATCTTGAATATTATTGTATCTTTGATTTAATTTAAATTGAGATGTATTATCTCAGTTTTAATTAAATAGATATAATCTTTTATCATATTTAAGTTATAAAGATAAATTAAATTTGTAGGCTTTTAATTTTATATTAAATAAATAGATTAGATTAGATCTATTAGATAGATTTAATTAATGCTATTTAAATCTAAACTTTAAATTCAAGATGATTTTGAGATTAATCTTGAATATTTTAATACGGCTCAAATAGGGTTTTAGAAACCCTATAAATAGACATTGATCTAGTCGTATTAAAAAGAGAGAGTAGAGCCGCAAAAGAAAACCCTAGAGAAAAGAAAAAGGTGTAAGACGCAAAAGTAAGAAGGCGCTAGCAGGCCAACATTCGTGTTGAAAAGCTGTTCGGTGTGGATACCGGTAGAGGAAGGCGATTCGAAGAGTTGACTTCTGCTGATCGAGAAGGTAGCCCACCAGTTCAAATAGAACGAGAGGCACACGAGCTTTTGAAAGGTACGGTTTCTTATAATGAACCTTGATTTAAACGCGGTTGAGCGATCCTCTTCGGGATTCGTAAAGTTTTTTTAATTCCGCTGTGTGTATGGATCCCAACATTTGTGCCACAAATACACATGGCAAAGCTTGGGATAAATATCTCCTTGATTTTACCCAACTTGTGCATCTAATCTTAAGATAATAAAGGGCAATTAGAGACATCTAATTAAAGCCATAATTTTCGAAAATTAAAAGGGCCCAAGGGGAAGATAATAAAGCTTGATTAGTAATGCACTAATACACCTTGTTTGGTTAATCAACCAACTACAAAATGACATGTGGCATTAAGGGACACTTAAGCCCTTAATTAATTCATTAAATCACATCATCATCTTGCCAATAAAGTCTTCATCTTCTACTAAACCACTTGGAAAGACAATTTTTGAGGGCCATGAAGGGCTGAAATTTCGAAATATTTAAGGGCCAAAGAAGATGAAATTAGTTTGCTATTAATGCTCTAATTACTTTGAGTTAATTAGCAAACTAATTAACTTAAGATATTTGTAATAAAGTAGGAGACTAGACACATGATTAGGCTAATTAATTGTGCCCCAAAAGTCAACAATTTGGGCAAGCCAATAGGAACCAAGTGTTTAAGATTAATTAAGCTTAAGTCTTCAACTAGTTAAAGTAACCAATGATGGTTATATTCAAGAGGCTTTAAGCATTTGATTAAGGAGTTAATTAAGCTTGCTAATCAACTTTGAAAAGTCAAGATGGGTAGCTAAGATAAAAGGCCAAGATTAAGATTCATAAAGGTGAATCTAATGGTCCTAATTAACTACTTAAATAATCTAAATCCATGTGAATGTGAGTGAACCAATGGGAGGCTTTAATACTAGCTATTAAGAGACAATAGAAACACACTTCCATTGGGCCAAAAGATGAAGGGAGGCACGGTTAGCACTAGGATAAAGGGAGTTTATTATTGTTTTATTGTATGTAATTAAGATAATGTAATACCCTAAAATTTATATTTCTCCTAAAGTATCATATTTTGGCAAATAATACCTATTAAAATAGGAGAGTATGTTGTCTCTAAATTTTTAATGGATTTATTATCATTTTTAGGGAAATATTTAGTGTAATTGTTAACAATTATCCTTAACAAAATAAGTTTGTACTAATTAAGATTAGTTGCATAATTCTTCAAGATGATTAGAGACAAATTAAAAATATCAAATGAGGGCTAATTATATTTGAAAAGTCAAAGTGGGTAGCTAAAATCAAAGGCCAAGATTAAGTTTAAAAGTAGATATAATGGTCTTAACTAACCCTGATGAAGCACAATCCATGTGAAGCAAAAATCCTCTCAGAGTAAAGCATTTAAGCGGAAGAGTAACTGATACTTGTATTTCTAAATGTCATAAGTCTGGCTGGATACAATAGCGGTATAGTAACCGCGTGGTTCAAAAGTGAAGTAAAACAATAATGGAAAGGCTTCCGCAGAACGTCAAAAGGAAGTCTTCAACCAGGTCTTCTATGCGGCTTGCTTTCGCTTCTCCTCGGTCCTCGGACCTCCCGACCCTGAAGCTATATTAAGAGCTAAGGTTCAATACCCATTGAACCTCAGGTAACGGTTAACCTCATGTTTACATACACAATATATGGACGACATATACCACAACATCAACAGCACAAATAAACGATCTATCACAAACAATGCATATGTTTCGCTCCCAGCATGCAGCCATATCGCTCCCAGCATACAGACATATCGCTCCCAGCATATGGACATATCACAGAACTAACAGCTACCTCATATAAGCATACCATACACATAGCACATATACGCATACAGTAAACATCAGAGTTAAAGTTACCAGTACGCAAACGTACACAGAGCTATCAGTTAACTTTTTGGCTTCACTTTGGTTTGAAATCCAAGGTAAAAAATTGGGCAGCAAGTTAACTTTTAATTAGATGCAAATCAAGGAGAATTCATAGAAATTAAATCATATCTTGAAATATCAGAACTAAGTATTAAATATAAGTACATATTTGATACCAGTGAATTATGAGCTTTAACTTGGCTATTCCCAAAGTCATTTTCGTACACTTTTAGGATTCATACTTAAGTGTTTCAAGAAGTTTAAAATTTCCATAAATCTAGTCATAAAATTATGATTGCAAAAGTGAAATTAGATCTTGAATAAAAACACCAACTTACACCTAACTAAATTAACATTTGGGGTAACTTGGAGAATTGAATACATAATATTATTAGCATAAATTGAATACATTAAATCACCTCCCAATGGCCACAAATTTCGTGCAGCTACTGGACCAAGGGATAAGAATCAGATTTTTATGGATTAAAGCACATGCAACTTAAGCAACTTAATCCACAAGTCTTCTAGAAATTAAGGGACACCTAAACACTCAATTATGTCATCAAAATGACCTCATCCACTTGCCAAAGAAGTAAAAAAAAAACGTGTAGCCATGGTGTATGGTAGATATGAACTCCTTATGGTGCAAGTTGGATCCAAAGGATGAGAGGAAAGAAGCTAATTTGAGCTACTTAAGTAATTACCACTTATGCCATTGAGGATTTGCATATAAATAGAGAGCTCTCCTCTCTTCATTCTTCACACCAAACTCATACCAAAGATTGGAGAGTTTAGGAGGAGAGTGAAGCAAGAAGGAGGAAGGAGTTCAAGAGTCTTCAAGAGGTAAGTTCTAGCATTTAAATTTCTAGTTTTTATAAGCTCTTAGTATAAATGTTAGTTTAATCTAGAAAATTAGAGAATAAATTCCTATACTTGTTTTTAGGCCTCATTGCATTGAAAAATGCCTGAAGGGGTAAAAACATGTTAGGAAATAGTTTTTAGAATTAATAGATCATTGTGATTAAAGTTTAGAAAAATTGAAGGTGCAAAACCTTTCTTGGCAGCGAAAATAGATGTTAATATTTTGTGTAGCAAATGAAGTTATAAAATCATGAAATTTTCCAGGAAGAAAGTAGACATGTAGGGCTTTCCAAATATATAAAATATGTGACGTTTTGATCTCTGGTCAAGGAGATATGAATTTTTGAAGTTAAGCCATTTTTACTGGAATAAAATCTGGGCAACATTGAGAAAATTCAAAACTGGGAATGATATGGTTGGAACTAGTTAAAGCCGTTATTTTTCTTTAAAAATAGACTTGTTAAGGGAAATTTTGGCTTTGGTTTCATATCATTTCGATTTTTCTGGAATTAGTTATGATTTTTCAAAGTTACCGAAAAATCTACCCAGAAAATACTGCACTACGTTTTTGAATAAATATAAGGGCAAAGTTGTAAATAACAAATCCACCAAGGGTAGATGAGTAAATAGAGGTGGAAGTATCTCTTAGGATATTATTCTAAGTGAGATGGTGATATGTTAGGATATCCAGGAAGTCCAGGGCCGGATTCAAAGGTCGGTCATTTGACGATTACCCGGTGAAAGGTATGTTCGCATACTGGTAACTTTAACTCTGATGTTTACTGTATGCGTATATGTGCTATGTGTATGGTATGCTTATATGAGGTAGCTGTTAGTTCTGTGATATGTCCATATGCTGGGAGCGATATGTCTGTATGCTGGGAGCGATATGGTTGCATGCTGGGAGCGAAGCATATGCATTGTTTGTGATAGATCGTTTATTTGTGCTGTTGATGTTGTGGTATATGTCATCCATATATTGTGTATGTAAACATGAGGTTAACCGTTACCTGAGGTTCAATGGGTATTGAACCTCAGCTCTTAACATAGCTTCAGGGTCGGGAGGTCCGAGGACCGAGGAGAAGCTAAAGCAGGCTGCATAGAAGACCTGGCTGAAGACTTCCTTTTGACGTTCCGGCGGAAGCCTTTCCATTGTTGTTTTACTTCACTTTTGAACCACACGGTTATTATACTACTATTGTATCCAGCCAGACTTATGACATTTGGAAATACAAGTATCAGTTACTCTTCCGCTCAAATGCTCTACTCTGATAATTTGAAATGATTTTGATTTTAAATGAAAAAAAAAAATTATTTTGCTTTTGAAAATTGGGATGTTACAGATAATATTTAAACACACACATGGGATAATAAGGAGTACATTGGTGCATTAATTGGAAAAGTAAAATAAATGAATGAATAAGGGAGAGCCACGGGAGAGGGGGGAGGTTGGTGAGTGAGTATGTGTGGGTGTAGGTGTGAGTGTGAGTGTGTCTGCGTGTATGTGTGTGTGGGTGTGAGTGTGTATGCATGTATGTGTATTTATGGGTGGGATTTATGAAGATGATTAATGCCATTTGTGTCCAAATCTTTTCCTATAAATAGAGGGCTTTGGCCTTCACAAAACTCACACCAAAACAAGCAAGAAGCATCTGAAAATAGAGTGAAAGTGAGAGTTAGTGAGAAGCAAGGAAGAGTAGTAAGGGTCTCCAAGGGTAAGTTCTCTAGTTCTTAAGCTTTAACTTCTAGTTTATAGCTTAATTGTTGTTTTGATCTTTAATCTTCCAATATTTTTTAATAATGTTTTTATGGTTAAAAATGGCTTTAATTGGAAAAATTGATGAAGATGGTGTTATAGCAAAATCTTTGGAAGATTATGATCAAAATAGCGAAACTCTGGTGAAATTTCATTGGTTAACGATTTCTAGAGTCAGTAGCAAAAACGCCAGTATTTTATGTTGAAGATTGGGTTCTAAAATTCTACGAAAATGCATGGTTAAAGTAGACATCTAGGGCTTTCCAAATATACCCAGAGTGAGTTATTCTGAATTTTGTGCAGAAAGATAAAAATTCACAAAGAAAAGCTATGTTTTCTGGGTAAAAATCTGGGCGGAGGCTAAAAACGTGAAAACTGGGAATGATATGGTTGTACCGAGTTAAAGCCGTTATTTTTCCTTGAAAATAGACTTGATAAGGGAAATTCTGGCTTTGGTTTCATATCATTTCGATTTTTGTTCAATTAGTTATGATTTTTCAAAGTTACCGAAAATTCTGCCCAAAAATTCAGCATAGCGTTTTTTTTAAATGTGAGGGAAAAGTGGTAATAATAAATCCACCAAGGGTAGGAAGGTAAATTAAACCCTCAGGACGTTATTCGAAGCAATATGATGTTTATTGAATATCATATAATAATCTGACGATAACGTATAGGATATCCAGGAAGTCTAAAGTCAGATCAAAGGGTCGGGCGAGTTGGCCATTACACACTGAAATGTACGTTTGCGTGCTAGTAACTTTAACTTTGATGTGTCTTATATGCATATATGTAATAGAATAATTCATAGGGTTATGGACAAGACTATGTCTTAGATCATGTACCATGGCTAAGACTTGGTCTTAGGTCACTGTTTACACATTCAGCTGTATACGGATTATAGTCTTGATAATGCCGTTGAGTTTTCCTAGCGTTGAGGACACGATAAGCTGTCTTGGCACTAGTTAGTGCAAATGTGGACAAACTTTGCATGTGTTGTGTACTATGTATGGTTGCTATATTAACCTTGCATCTGTTGTGTGCTTATGTGTTGGTTATTGCTGTAATGTAATGAATATCTATTACACATATATTGTTTATACTTTTTACATGAGGTTAACTGTTACCTGAAGTCCAATGGGTATTGGACCTCAGATCTGTCTAAAGTTCAGGAAAGGAACCGGGATAGCAAAGGTATCGATAGATGGAGCTGTGAGAGAGGCGCCTGTGATCGGAGCTGGGAAGAGTCACTGGTCAAAGCAAATGCTGGAAGAGCGTCAACAGAGTATTCATTCTGGCATGATGTAATGAGGTTATCTCAAATGGTTTGGTGCCGAAGACAGGGCTAGTCTATGTGGATCAATTAATAAGTCGCCGTGAACTCGGTGAGACTCCCATGATAGACACCTACCTGGCCAAATTGTTTGACTAACTGAGTTAGGTTTATTGCCCCAAGTCTAGCTACGGCTTGGTTGAAGATTGTATGATTACCATGTAAGAATTGTAATTATACAAAGCTCTGTAATTGTATCACATGAATATTCCTTCGGGAAATTTTTAATATACCAGCTTATGTCAGGGCATCAGCATATGTCTGGGCATTTTATATCAGATACTCATTGTCCAAATATTAATGCATGTTTTCTGTTTCCGCATTACTCGAAGCTGCAGCACCGCATTATTAGTCTCTCTCTTGGTCTATCTCTCTCCTATGCGTCTCTCACTCTCTCGGACTCTCACTTTCAGTTGGCATAATTAATGGCAACAAAGCACATCAATATATTATATATGCTGGTAGTCCAATTCAAAAGCAACGGTTAGAGAAGTTGCAGACGTGGGGCTTGAGAACGTGACTGGAAGGTGTAACGCCCCTATTTTCTAAGTCTATTATGAAGTCCAATTATGGCCCTAGGGTTCTTATTAAACTACTTCATGTGTATTTATCAAAGTGTAAGCGTTAACAGATCAGAGTAAGTCATAACAGAAAGCGTACTTAATCGTTTGGACAACTGAGTAATTGATTTCATATGTGCAGACTGATTTATTAAAATTCCCGAAGGAATAAAAGCGTGATACAACTTACATTCATTATGGTGATCTCGGTTGACGTGTTAGGTTACAAAAATCCAAAAGGTTCGACAACTTATACTTGATACTATTCTAAAATGCAACTCCTTCCGAGTCTTTATGCGTGTTGCTTACTCCTTTCTCCTGCTCCCAATCCTCCTGATCCTAAAGCTAGGGTAAATTCTAAGATTCAATGTCCATTGAATCTCATGTAACAGTTAACCTTATGCTCAAGTATAAATAGTATATGTATGACAGATATTCATTACATTCCAGCATATAACTATACATAGCACACAACACATGTATCAATTCATATCTCAACAATACCTCTACATAGCACACAGCACATATAAGGTTCACCTCTATATAGCACACAACCCATGTAAGGTCCACATAGTTTGCACATAAACCAGTGCTACGCCTCGGAGCGTGTCCTCAGTGCTAGGAAAACATCCATACGGCATTATCAAGACTGTAACCCGTTTTCACATAATAGCTGAATGTATAAACAATGACTTAAGACAGAGCCTTAATCACGGTGCATAACCCAAGACCCAGTCTTGTCCACGACTATATTGTTAGTTCTCTGTGTGTTTTGATGATAACCAACAATTGTAAACTAAATTTGAAGTTTGTCCTTGGAAAGTTGTAAAACTTTCTGTTTAAGGCAAAATCGAGTTTGGGTTGCTAAACTCGAGTTTGGACTTGACAGACAAAAGCTCAGATTTTACAATGTCGGCCAAACTCCAGTTTGTATAGGCAAACTCGAGTTTGCAGAGTTACAGAGAGCTATCAAAGTTTACAAGAGTTGTAAACTCGAGTCTGTGTTTATAAACTCGAGTCTAGATCAAAGGCAGTGACACTCGAATTTCAACTTGTTTCTAAACTCTACCTTTGATTCTGAGAAACTCCAGTTTACAAGATAGTTTATGTGCTAAAAGTTTAAAGACTTGTAAACTCGAGTCTATGATTTGGAAACTCGAGTTTGAGATCAAACAGAAGCTTCAACGTTTTATCAAGTTTTCCAAACTCCAGTTTCAGTTTTACAAACTCCAATTTGCAAAATGCAATAGCCTTTATGTTTTCAGTTTTCACTTGAAACTCGAGTCTGGATTATGTAGACTCGAGTTTGGCATATACAGAGATACTCGAGTTGATACTTGTTTTCTAAACTCCAATTTAAATTTCAGTAACTCCAGTTTGTACTTAAATGTAAAGTTTTTCAAATTTCAATATACACTGAAACTCGAGTCAGATTTCTGGAGACTCGAGTTTAGGACTATCTGAAAACACTTGAGTTATTACATGATTTCTAAACTCCAGTCTTGAAAATAGAAACTCCAGTTTGAGCCTTCAAAGATATTTCAAATGTTTCAGTTCACACTGAAACTCGAGTCATGGTTTCAGTGACTCGAGTTTAGCTCAAACAGAAAACACTCGAGTAAATGACTAATTTGAAAACTCCAATTTAAAAAATGGAAACTCCAGTTTACACATAAAAAGATTTTTTCAAAGGTCTCAGTTTTCACTGAAACTCGAGTTTTGAATATCAAAACTTGAGTTTGGATTATACAGAGAGCTATGCAATAATTCAGGTCTTGTAAACTCCAGTCTGCATTTCTAAACTCCAGTTTTAAAGCTGTGAACTTAAACATAAGATTTTCATAAAAGCTTCAAACTCGAGTCAGTCACTAAATGACTCGAGTTTAGCCATGTGTTCAAAATCTCATTCAAGACCAACTCGCGACTTTCCTCTCTGTAAGAACCAAACTCGAGTCAATTACTTGTCAACTCGAGTTTAGGAAACTTTCAAACAAATCTTGCTCTCTGGATGAACCTCAAAATCGAGTCTAGAACAACAAACTCGAGTTTGCATCGGTAACTTTTGAAAACCAGATCAAATCAATCTGCGAAATCATTATGGGTTAATCTGAAATTATCATATCTTGTTGCATTATTATTCCTAACGTTATTAATCAAGTTTTTGATAAGTTTCAGACAGGTTCATCACAAGATCAGAGAGAATCAAAGATCCAGAATAAGTGCATTTAATGAAGAACCAAGAACAGGGCTGATTCTTCTCCCTTATCCCATATGTTTAGCTCAGACCGTTGGAACACATTAAGATCACCTCAAACGGTCAAATTAAGATTGTGGAATGACAAAGAATCTGGAAGACGTTCTACAATAGCATATTCCATTTTAGCAAAGAATTGAAAGAACAGAGTAAAATTTGCAACTTTCATTTTCCAGATCTGCAACTGAATGTTGGAGAAGATATTGCAATGGTTAGTTCATCTAGTTAGGCTATAAAAGGCTATGAAGACTCAGAGCAAGATACACAACGAAGCTACACTTGAACACATTTGCATTTTTGAGTCTGTATTGTGATTCTTTTATCTATTCTTCTGTGATTATCAATATTCACTCTTTTGAGAGATTGAAATTCTTTTAAAGTATTTGGTTGTGTAAACTCAAGGTTGTGGAACCTGGAGTTGGGCTGTTTAATTACAAGGTGTAAGGGGGAGCAAGTCCTAGGTGATTAGGATTGTGTCGTCTTCATTGTTGTAGTTAAAAACCTGTTGAACTAGTAGATACACCCAGAAGGTATCTGAGGACTGGACGTAGGTCAAGGTTAAGACCGAACTAGTATAAGTCCTGTGTGTCTGAGCTTTTCTTTCTCTACTCTTTCATTATTCATTTCTTAAGCTTTATTTTTTAAGAGTTGAAAAGAAATTTTAAAATCCCCAATTCACCCCCCTCTTGGTGATTTCTTCCACTTTCATATATGAATCATCACATCACATATAGAGCATACAAGTAGCATAAGAGTTAGAGTTACAGTACGCGTCCGTACCTTCATTAACGATATCGGGTACTTTCGTCGAAATATGGTACGTTTGACAGCGTACGACAGCGGAAACAGCGGTTCGTGTTTTCAGATATCCTATATGGATTATATCATAGATATGAATATTTAATATCATAACAGACATTTTAGGTACAAATTACCATTTTGCCCCTAGTTTGATTAGTCGGTGGAATTTTGCCAGAGCTTTGCTACTTTGACTCTAATCTTCCAAAATTTTGCCATATCTCTTTCTCCATCATATTTTCAAAATAAATACCATATTTAAACTTAAGCATGATATCAACAACATATTGGAAGACTAAGAGATCAAACTAACATTTCTACCATAACTACCGAACGAAGCTAGAATCTTAAGACTAGGGACCGAAGAACTTACCCAGAACCTTGCTACTCCTTCCTCCGAACTCCTCCCTCTCTCTAACATCTCTCTAGATTTTGAACTAGGCAAGTGAATTGGTGAGAAAATGAAGGAGAATGGAAGGGCTATTTATAGAAAAAGGCAATGGCATTTTGGTAATTCCTTTGAACTTTGTCTGATCAGTTTCTGACCGTCGGATCGCACTTCTTTAAGGTGGCAAGATCTTGGCCATACACCTTACTATGCTGACCTCATCCTATGTAACCAAGGTAATGTCACCAATTTGCTCAAGAAGCTTTCTACCGATAAAGTCCCTGTTCGGTGTTCTAATCACGTAATCTTGAGAAATCTCAAAATTCCGGGAACATAGCCCCAAAGATCTTTTCTTTCTCTTTTAAGATACCTGAGTTATCTAAATTTTTGATCTCATTAAGGACATTCCATTTCCTGCCGAACATTTTCAGACAACCGGTGTCGGTTACGGAAATAACTTCGGAGATAGCCTACTTTGAGATAAAAATTCACTTGTATATAATAAGTCCTTATGTTAGATACTTAATTCATATATTTTGAGATATGATTTATTTTCTATCAGTTCTCCTCTATCCTATTTGCTTTTTCTCAAAATATCTCACTTTATATTATTATTATAATCATAGATATGTAGATATTATTATTTTGCTACTACACACACACACATGCACAACACTTAGACACACACACACACTCACAACTCTCCACATCTCATAACACTCACACCACACATCTCACACACACACAAATTTCGGTTTTTCTTCTTTATTCATGTCTAAACAATTAGCCATTAATTATTTAACTAATCACTTACTAATTGTTGAAAATTTTCTTAATTAGTAATAATTATCATCTCACAACTATTTTACTTACATTGGTATTTTATGTCCCATATAATATATCAAAAATCACGAAGTCAATTTTGGTTTCAGAATACTTTTTAATTTTTCTTCTTTTTATTTTCAAAGGAAATAATTTATTAAATTGTCTAAATTAAGGACAATATTCTTTCTAATTTTTAATAATTATTTTACCGCCCTTTAGAATTTATCACAATTCTTTTTATGATGTTTTATGACCCTAAAATGCATTTTTAAGCCTTTTTGACACTTAATTTTCTTTATCCCTCCTAATTTCATGAGAAATCACCTTAGGAAATAAGGTAATTATTATATTAATTTTGAGACAACAAATTCACCTATTTCCAATAGGTATTATTTGTCAATATAATTATCTGGGTATTACAACATGCATCACATACCATATCATTTTTGAAATGTATTTTGGGCAAACCAATTACTAAGTCCTTCTTCAACAACTTGTCTAGCTAGTGCATATTCACATGTGTAAGACGTTTGTGCCACAGCCAGCTTTCATCCAAGTTACTAACAAAACATTTTTCTGAAACAGTTTTTGGAAGATCTAATGTATAACAATTACCTTCTCTAGGAGCTTTAAATAATACCTTGAGTTTACCTTTGTCAATTGAAAAGTCATCTTTATTGACAATAAGGCATTCTTCTAAGTCAAAGATGATCCAATTGTTATTGTCGGCACTTTGACTCACACTTAGGACCCAAAGATCAAATTTTTCGCAAAATCAGAGATCAGTGATAACGACAAGAACTCGAGTTCTAGAACTTGAGTTCTTAACCAAGAACTCGAGTTCTTTTGGTTTCCTTTTTTATCATCTTAGATTTGCATGACAAGAACTCGAGTTTTCATTTCGGTTCAAATTGGTTTTTAAAGAACTTGAGTTCTTAATCATGAACTCTTCATGAACTCGAGTTCTTAAACTTTGATCAGATGCTCATAAAGGAACTCGAGTTCTTCACTGAGAACTCAAGTTCATGAACTCGAGTTCTTTTCCAAGAACTCGAGTTCTTAGCTTTGACCGAATTTCTTATAGAGAGAACTCAAGTTCTTTACCAAGAACTTAAGTTCATGAACTCGAGTTTGGTACTAATAAACTTGAGTTCTTTCAGACTTTGAACATTTTCCATGGCTAAGGGCCGCGAACTCGAGTTCTTGACCCAAGAACTTGAGTTCTTCATTTTACTGAACTGAGAACTGGAGTTTTAAAACATGAAATCAAGTTCTTGTTTAAATCATTATCTTACAAGTGTTTAGTTATCATCAAAACTTGGTTGAGAACTAACAACACCCACATACATACACTTACACAGCACCTACACGTCCAGCATTCTTTTCCTCTCTTTTTTTTTTGGTTAAGGTGCAAAAATACACATGAACTTTTTCCCTAGGAGCAAAAATACACATATGCTTTTTTTAGGAGCAAAAATACACATGTGGTTACTATTTTGGTGCAAAAGTCACATCCCACTATTAAGTCACTGTTCACCACCGTTAAGTTACTATTCACCTTATCTCTTTCTCTCTCATCATAATGAACAGTGATTTAACGGTGGGATGTAACTTTTGCACCAAAATGGTAACCACATGTGTATTTTTACTCTTAAAAAAAGCATATGTGTTGTTTTGCTCTTGGGGAAAAAGCTCATGTGTATTTGTGCACCTTAACCTTTTTTTTTAATACTTGACAGCAAAGCAGGTTTCTTACCAACACATGCCAATATACATATATATACATACTTGACAGATCATACTTGTCCAGGAATAAATACCCTTCATTTTTTTTCTCTCTCTTTCCTTTTTCTTATAAATGATGCATATTTCAAACACACACAACATCATATATGTATTTATCACTTATCCCATGCATTTTTTTTTCTTTCCTTTCACAGTTTAGCAACGTTTTTAACATATATGACAACAAATTATCTCTTAGATCATAAAATCATGCATGACAGTGAGCTTCAGTGAGTTTCTTCTTCCCTTTTCGTTTCAGCTTCAGCTTCTAGATTCAGTTTCAACACTATTTTAAGGTTTGGTTTCAGTTTCAGTTCGATTTCCTATAGCTCTTTATCTTAAAACTCTAAGATTCATTATTCATATCTTTAAGGTTTGTAACCGATGGAAAAGAAAAGAAAACTAATGACATCAGCCCCTGCTTATGCTTTCGTTTTCAGTTTCTACGGTTTTGTACTCCTATGATCAGTGTAGTGAAATAATCTGTATTGCTTGCATAATTCATGTACAATAGGTCTACATATATACAAGAAGAGAGAGCCACACTCTTAAAGGCTCATTAAGACTAATAATGGTTATTCCTGAATTAGGGCGATTATGATCATATGTTTATTGCCTAACATTATTTCTTAACACTCCCCCTCAAGTTGGAGCATATATATTAATCATGCCCAACTTGTTACAAAGATACTCAACCTGTGTCCCATTTAAAGCTTTCGTTAAAAGATCTGCTAACTGGTTATTTGATCACACATGCCCTGTAGATATAACATTTTCTTTAAGTAAAGCCAAGTAGTTTGAGAGAAATCATCAACAAAAGTAATAAAGTACCGATAACCAGTCTGAGACACAACTGAACAAGGACCCCAAACATCAGAATGAACTAACTTAAAGGGGGACGCAGCCCGTTTATTGACTCGAGGTGCCAAATGAACACGATGGTGTTTGGAAAACTAACACGACTCACAATCCAAAGAAGACACAGACGAAAACTGAGGGTACAACCGTTTTAAAGAAGAAAGGGACATATGGCCAAGACAACAATGAACTTTAAAGGGAGATGAACCACCGGAACAGGCAACAGAACGCGGCACTTGATCATCAAGGATGTAATGTCCACCAGATTCATAGCCTCTACCAATAATCTGTTTCGTCGAAAGATCTTGTATTAAACAGTGGTTAGGGTATAATGAGATAAAACAATTCAAATGACGAGTTAGTTTACTAGGAAATAAAAGATTAAATGTGAGATCAAGAATATTAAGTATGGAAGATGGGGAAATGGAAGGAGTGGGTAGAGCAGTTCCTGATTCAAGAGCTCGAACCGAGGAACCACTGGCAACAAATATGGAAGATGGGTTGGCATACGGCGTATATGAGGAGAGAAGATGATGGTTACTTGTCATGTGGTTGGTTGCACCAGAATCAATCACCCACTTCGTGGAAGTAGTGGCAAGACCAGAGAAGACAATACTTGTAGCAAGAGCCCCTGCAGATGATGGACCAAAATCAGACTGATCAGGCGTCTGAGCAATATGAGCAAAACCACGTTGCTGATCACGTTGCTGTTTAGCTTCTAACTTTTGACAATTTTTCTTGACATGCCCAGATTCCTTACAGTAATAGCAAATGACACTGCTAGATAATGGAGCGGTGGTGCCTTGTTTAAATCCAAGATTCTTATTTTCAAAAGGGCCTCTTCTAGCTAAAGCACTGGCATTGGGATCAACAGACGGGCGTAGTAGACTATCAGCACGAAGTACCCTCGAGAAAACATCTTCCAAAGATGGAAGCTCTTGACTAGACAGAATCTAAGATCGAATGGTTTCATAAGATGGATCAAGAGCTTCAAGGAAACTAATGATAGCTTGAAATTCCATATATGGGTTTGGAGATCTGCCGGGGAGACATAAGTACCTTCATTTCTTCATACAACCGTTTAAAATCTAAGAAGAAGTCCTTCAGAGGACATCCCTGCTGCTGAGAGCGATAAAAACCTTTGCAAACTTCATGAATACGAGTAAAGTCCCCTTTACCAAAGAACATAAATTCCAAATAAGCCATAATTTCTTTCACCGTGTTGCAATGACTCACCGAGGTCAAAATCCGGGATTCAATAGAGTTCCGAATCTAGAAAAGAAGATGAGCATCTGCTCGAGACTGGGCTACACTTTTCGCACCATCACCAGGTGGAGGATCTTGGGTTAAGTGGGCTTCTTTTTCAAGCCCCAATAAGTAAACCCGAACAGTTTTGTTCCAATCATTATAATTGGTCCAACTCAATTTTGCATCAGTAAGTTTAGCAGACATAGGCAGCATATCAGATGTTTGAGATTCAGCCATGAGATAGGTACAATAATCAGTCTCTAACTATGACCACAACACCCAACAACGAGTACCCTCCAAGAGAAAACACTCACAACACCCGGAACATGTAACAAATAGCAAACAAATGGACCACACAAGGATCCTGAAACGACAAATACTTGTCCAAAAGATAAACACATCAACAAAGATGCCTACACAATCCAATTGCATATAAAATAGGGCAAAATCAAGTTCAAAAAATCAGAAAATGATTAACCCAAACCACAAAACCTGTCAGAAGTTGCCGGAAAAGAGGAGGAGAAGCAGGATCTGGAAGTCGCCAGTCAAAACACCACTCTATGCGCCGTCGTGTGCTGTCATCGTGGATCTGCCTGGGCCGCGCGTGAACACCACGCGTCGTCATGTAGAGCTCTGTTCACCGCCAAATTTCAGGCGTCTACAGATCGAGAGATGGGGAATCTGGTGGTATGGCGCGTGTTTCAAGGTGAGGGATGGACAAAATTTCGAATATGACTCCCACTCTCACTGGATTATGCTTAACTTGCTTCCTGTCACAAAAAAGAAGAACCAGAACGAAACTGAAGCTTACAGACAGGCATAAAGAAATGCCTCTGATACCATGTAGTGAAATAATCTGTATTGCTTGCATAATTCATGTATAATAGGTCTACATATATAGAAGAAGAGAGAGCCACACTCTTAAAGGCTCATTAAGACTAATAATGGTGATTAATAGTGATTCCTGAATTAGGGCCTGAAATTAGGGGGGATTACGATAATATGTTTATTGCCTAAGATTATTTCCTAACAATCAGTTACACCAACTTTTCTACAGCAAAACTGCTGGAAAGTTCAGGAAAAAGACTCGATGGCTTACCTTAAAAGCAGCTGGGCGATGAAAAGAAATGCTGAGATATCTCTGTTCTTGACAACTGAAACAGTGGAAGATAATACCAGCTGAAACCTCCTACACTCTTGGTCTCTCCCTCTCCTTGTTCACTCTCCTTCTCTCACGGGCTTCTCTTTTCCTCTGTTTTTGGAACGAAAAACAGAGAACTCCAGTAGCCCTCTCTCTCAAGTTTTACAAGGTTCTCTCTCTGGAACTAGCGATAGGAGTTGAATGGAAGCGTAAAACCGAGATGGATGATCATTTAAATAAAGCCTCCACGTCCAGATAATGCTAAACGGTTCAAGAGCTTGCCCAACGGTCATCAATCACGGAGCTCGAGAGGTATGGCAAAAAATCTGATTACGTGATTTACTTCTCCGTTACAGGCGCTGGAATCAGATTACATTTGGATTTTCCTGTTAATGGCGTTGCCTGGTTTTTTCTTTTTCCTCAGATCTGGCCTCCACTTCTTTCGGTTTGGGCTTAAGACATCTTATGGGCTTGGATCGGTTCTTGTTCGATGGTCCATTCCTTCACGTGTAAATGAATGAAGCTGGAATGTATATATATATGTTTGGGTTGCTTCAGTGTCTTGGTGCTGGTTCGAATCAGAGAGAGAGAGCGTGTCTTATGATTTCCTGCTGTGTTCTTGTTTGGGCCGAAAGGGTTTAATCTTGCTGCATAATAGGCCACATGCCATTGATGTGGAAAGACTGAATATTGGAATTGGGCCTTACATATTGGGCTGTTTATTCTGTCTCTGCGTGTTGGTGAAGGCTGAGAAGAATAACTGAATTGAAGCAACTATTATGCTTCGCCATATATTAGCTGATGTTGGACCTGTCTTGGGCTTTTGGCATTAAATGGGTTGCAATGAGCCCATTCCATTTTTTTCCATTTACTATCTTAAAATAGTATCTTAATTGCAATTAAATTTAATTTACAATTATTGAATAATTATGGAAGAAATCCCTGATTAATATAGGGATTTTTCCTTCCCCAATTTATTTTTCCTAGGCCATGAAATATTATTCTTATATCATTTAGGCCTATAATTATCACTTTCATAGATTCTTTGAATTCTATTCTTTTCCCGAAATAAATTAAGGGAAAATATATGTCTTAATTTCCAATAATTATTTTAGCCCAAATTTCACAATTTATCTTCCTATAATATTCCAATATTCAAATCTCAAAAAAATTGGGATGTTACAGAAGGCATGGTGCTGTGATCTTGCGTAAACGATGTTGCTTCTGGATGCCGCTACCATATTTATGCTTCCATGATTGTCGTTGTACCTCCTCTAATCTTTTCTTGATAGCGTGACCTGCTATATGATTATCTTTTGTGATACATATTTCCCTCTACTATTTATGAGCTGGGTCGACTGGAAGAGAGTAATAATGGGGAATTGGTTCTGTGGGCTGAGAGAATGAAGAAATATGATGGGCTTAGAGAAATGGCTACATATATATATTCTTGCTGATGTATTTTTCCTACTTCTTTTGTTGTCACGTGAAGCTGAGGGAGTTGGATCGCAATTATATATATATATATATATATATATATATATATATATATATATATTGGGCCCATATTTGGTTTACTGATAGATTTTTTTAAAAAAATAAATAATTTAATCATTTGAGTAAATTCCATTGTTTTATTCCTACAATTGTTTAGGCATAATTTATTCCTTATTTGAATTATTCTTTTTCCAAAGAAAATTAAGGAAAATTCAGCCTAAATCACCAATAATTATTCTCATAATTATTTTAAGCCGAATTTCAAAAATTAAATATTTAAATTTAAAATCCCAAAAATTGGGATGTTACACATACACTTAATACGAATGAATGCATATTATATTACTTTTCTTATCATTCATGTATCTGAATGTGTATTATTAAGTAGCCTTTTAGTTTCCCAACCATTATCTATGAATGTTGACTATAATATGGAAGGTCAAGAGTGTAATATCCTGAATTTTGAGTCTAAAAATTTGAAGATAAGCCTATATCAGGCAGATAACTAAGCCCGGTTCAGGAAATATGATATTAAATTTTGGAAATTATTATATGGAGTCCATATGAATTAAATATTCATGACGTGTTAAAATGCTAAAAGAACAAGGTATAATTCTTTCTTGCATTATGAATTGTCATGTGTCATACTAGGAAATTAAGGTGACTTGAAGTCATGGGACATATGTGCACGTAATTAATATGGAAAGGATGACTTAAAGGCTTCTTTAATAAGCCTCAATTTCGTGCCAAGGAAGAAGTAAGAGAGAAGGCATGATGTCACATAAAATATTTACGAGTCAAATGGTTAAATGGAGGGTTAGAGAAGTGAAATCGAGAAGCTACTTATCTAAGGCCAATTTAATAAGTTGGACTTATGAAATGAGTGTTTCATAGGCTTCCCAAAAACGTCCAAAACACAATACTAAAAAGAAAAGAGGTGATTTTGTGACAAAAAGTCAAAGATGAGCATTAAATAAGCTTTCCAACTATGTAGCAATATTTGGCCACAAGTTTAAGCAAGAGATAAGTCAACAATCTTCTAGATTTATGTTGACATTTGATGACTCAAATTCTTGGCCAACAAGCCAAGAATTTCGGCCAAGTAGAGAAGAGAAAGAGACAAGAAGAATTTTCGTGATCAAGGACACATGGCAAGACAAGAACTCCATACAAGAAATATCCTTTAACCTTGGAATTCAAGCAAGGTATGCTTGTATCATCAAGATGACATAAGATCGACTTAATGTATAAAAGTCCAAAGATATTAAAAGGGCACAAAAAACTTCTTGGAGAAGCCTAGATTTCGGTCAACTCATAAGAGGAAGAAGACATGTTTGACATATGGTTAATTGCAAAAAAACAAAAAAAAAACAAAAAAAAGTCAACTATTAAACCCTGACACATGTCACCAAGGGAAATGAGGTTGGCTTTGTGTAGGACACTTGGATACTATTATTTAATGAAGTTTGAAAGCCAAATTCCTTCCTCTATAAGCCATAAAAAACGTCCAAATAAAGTGGAGAGAAGAAAAGTCAACAAGTTTGTTGAAAAAACTAAGAGAAAAGAGATATTTTGAGGGAACTTTGACCAATTTCCAAGTGGGACTTATAAGCTTGTCTTCCAAGTAGCCTAAAACATTATAAATACTATTGTCCTCATGTATAATTTTGTTTTGGGCATGACAAAGCAGGAAGAGGAACAAAAACTGAGACAAAAGAAAAGGAAGAAGAAGGAACTTGAAGAACTAAGACAAGATCTTGAGCTATAATCTTGTTTCTTCTAATTCTTCCATCTCCTACTTATTAATCTCTTAAAATACTCTTGTATGGTGTTGTTGGAGAAGAGTCTAAAAGGCATAAGGAGTTCAAGGAGAAGGGAATTCAAAGAACGTTTAAAGCTCAAGACAAGTAAGTTGCCTATTCAACTTCCTTATAGTTGTTGTGTCTTTATGATTTGAGATATGGTTTCTTTTTCATGATGTATAGTTCTTATGGAAACCAAAATTTTTAGGAGAGATTCTGCCCAAGTTGATGAAATAGGTTAACAAGGTGTTCAAAGTCAAGCTTATGGCTTAGAAAGAAAGGAAGAACAAGAACTAAGATGAATATGAAGTTGACGTGAAAACTTACTCCTTTGGGTTGATTTTGGCCAGCTATGAAAACATGATTATATGATATGATTTTGGTGATTTTGGTGTTTCCAAAGTATCTAGAATGGAAAATTGTATAAGAATAGGGATGGAACATGATTTTAGAAACATAAAGATTGAATTGATAAATATAGCAAATCTGTCAGCCTTGGAACCTTAGGAGGCAATTGACTTGCGGTTGATTTTAAATATGTAAATAGTGTCCAATTACTATGAAATTTACAGGCTTAAAGTAGACATCCCAAGCTTTAAGTTGATAGGTAATTCGTAATTTTTGGAGTTATATACAGAAAAAAAGGATTATTGAAAATAACCCTTGAATCTGGACTTTGTCTCTAACTAGAGGGGATATTTCTTATACAGAAAAAAAGGATACGAATTTCTCTGGTCCCATAAACTATTTTTATTAAAAAATATACATGTTAATGGTGCATAGCCTTTGGAATCACCTCAATTGGATCTTTCTATAATTGGTTATGAATTTTTGAAGTTGGATCACAATTCTGCAATTTTCTGGTAATTGGCTGAAAATAAAGGAAATAAGGCCAATTAATAATTTTTCACTAGTAAAGGGGTTTAACAAGTCCTAAATGATTAAAGAGCGCTAATCACAAGTCAACTGATAGAATATGTTATGAAGGAGAGTTTGCATAAGTGATGAAATTATTTGTATTTGTATTGCTTTAGGGGTATGAAATCCCCATAATACTAGTTGGGCATTTGGAAAATATTTCAAATCTTTAGGGGTAAGGACTACAGGTCTAAAAACTTTTTGGTTTGCCAATGATTTTAATTCTATATTAATTGCATTTTTCCATTGGGGCCAATCCTTTCTTTGTTTGAACTCGCTAATGGATTGTGGCTCATTATCATTCATTACATCATATGCTATATTATAAACAAAGATATCATCAATGTTGACTTCATTTCGATCCCATCAGATTTCATTCATAATATAATTTATTAAGATCTCATTATTTTTACACATTTCAGGGTACTTGGTCTCTTCTGAGACTACTACAGTCTCTTCTGAAAATAATAACTCTTCAGGAGATGACTTTTCTTGAGCTATTAAGTTTTATTGATTATTCTTGACTTGACCATCTATATTCTTAGCTCCTCTTCCCTTTTGAGAATTTTTATCTTAGGTACTGAAGGGCCTGCCATGCTTCAGGCATGCTTTAGGTTCATTCACAAAAGGTTGTTCTTCAAGGACATCAATTCTAATAGGAGCATTAGTAGTTGGGACTTGTGACTTTGTCACTTTCTTTGGTTTAGTACATGCTTATAGTGTTACACCCCTCTCGGCCTCACCCTCTTGGGTGGTAGATAGAGGGATTCCCTCTTATTAATTACCTTACATTAGTTAATTGTTACTTATTAACATGAATTAGAGTGTTACGTAGTAGAGCAAATGATTAGTTTGGATGAATATGTAATACTTGTAAAAGTATAAAACTAGAAATATAACATAGTCCTCGAAGGGTTAGGGTATAGTTATCTAAAATAAATACTGGGCAATAAGTAAAAATATATAGTCATCTATAAAATATAAAGTACAAAAGATGATAATGTGTTCCCTATTTCTTCAACTACCTCTAAACTCCTGATTAGCTCAATGAGAACTACCTGTATCTTCCAAAATTGAATCCCAGATTGATTGTCAAACTCATACACAATATGTATGCAGTGCATACATGCAACCATAAGGAAAATCACAATATCAATAATAGCAATACATACCACATGCATTCAATACACATCACACGCAGTCACATAAAGATATATAGCATACAATATATGCACATACTCACTGTTTAAGGATCAAGTACTCATAAAAGTCGGACAACCTATCAATATAAGCCCCAATTCCACAATGCTAGGAAAATCACAGTAGCTAGGCCTCAAACCCAAACTACACTGAATGAATTACCGGCTTAGAAGCGACCTAAGGACCCTCGGTCCACTAGGCCCTACATCCCAAACACATGTCCCACTCCCAAGACATTCCACAATCATGGTGGGAAACAGACATACAAATGCAACACAGAATATATAAGTAAATAGTTACTATCTGACAGTTGATCAATAATAATAAAATTTATCAGGAACCTAACGTTATTCTGGATATGATTCTTCCCTAAAACATAACATGTACATTCCACTTCATTCACTTATGTAAACTCTCTTCTTAATTTCATGAAATTTGACCATTAACCAAAAACTTCTAGAATTTATGTTCCAAATTCAAAAATTCATAACTAATTCTAGGAAAATCCAATTAAAGCGATTCTAATGGAAATTTAACTACTAGAATGCCTATTTTTAACTAAAAAAACTTATAGAGACCATAAAAATTCATATGATTTTATTGTGTTAAAATACTACCCTCTGGTTAGAGACAAAGTTCAGTTTTCTAGTCAGTTTTCAAAAATTTGTATCTCTTAGTAAACATCTTGAAAAAATTACAAATTATATACTAAAATAAAGCTTGGGATGTCCACTTTAAGCCTAAAAATGTTTATGGCCATTGGGTATCATTTAATATTTTAAAATCAAATCTTAAGCTCGACTGCCCCAAAAACAATCAAAGTTGGCAGATTTTCCAAACTCTTGTAACTTGGCTTGAGTCCATAAAATTATATTCCATACCTATTCCTGTACAATTTTTCACTCTAATCACCTTGGAAACATTTAAAATACCAAAATCATATCATAACCTCATGTATACATGCCATGAAGCAACAACAACAAATTTCCATTTAACTTCATATATACTCTTATTCTTGCTTAATCTTTCTTTTAAGACCATAATTTTAACTTCAAACATTTGATAACCTATTTTAGCAACTAGGTCATAATCTTCCCTTAAGAAATACCAATATCCCATGAACATCTATTATTTTGAAAAGAATTCAAAAATCCAAAACAAAAAGTCCCAAACAAGCTAGTTTAGTGACTTACTTGGCTTTGTTTTTGATTTTACTTGAATTTCTCCTTCCTTGCACTTTGCTATGGTTTTCAGCCTTGAGCACATAGGAACCATGAAAAAAGTTTTCATAAGAATCTTGAAGCTATTCATGAAGATCAAGGAAGGTATAAAGCTAATCCAACATAATTTTGTAACCTACTTACCTAAACCTTCAAGTTGTGTGCCTTCTCTTCTTCCTTATGTGTGAGCTCTTTCTTCTCTCTTTTCCTCTCTTGGTGGATGACTTGGGCAGCCAAAAATGAAGGCTTGAAGGTCTTTAAATAACAAATTACCACCATGCAAAATATCCCTACAAGTTAATTCTTATTGGCTCTTGGTTTGACTTGCATTTGTAACTTGCTTTTCCTTCTTTTCCTATAGATAATTCTTGACTCCACTTGACCTCTCCATACTTGATGAAATGTTATTTTTTCTTGGCATAATATTGACTTGTCATACATGCTCTTTTAGCTTAGGTCAAGTCTTCTCTCATTGGTTAAGAAGTTTAGGCTTTTTGACTTCTCTTTATGTTGCCTTTTCTTGCAAGTCACTTTCTCTTCTTCTTGTCTCATGTCTTTGGCCGAAATTGTGGCTTGTAGGAGAAGACATTTTTTTTTACTTTCAATTGCCTTGGATTTAGCTTGTACTGTAACATCCTACCTTAAAAATAGCAGAATTTTTTTTTTAAAAAAATGTTGATCAGAGTAGAACAGTTTAGCAAAACGAGTAACTGAACCTTAATATTACATAATAAGGTGTAATTGTTCTTATACAGTCATCTGCTAATCCAAAAAAGAAAACAACACCTAACTACACATGTAAAACTAAGTTATAAAACCCCTTCCGCCATCCTACGCCGATCTCCCGCCTCTCTCTTCAACCCGTGCATCACCCGAACCTGAAGCTACAGCTGAGATCCAATTACCATTTGGATCTCAGGTAACGATTAACCTTATGCTCAAATGAACAGTATATGGACAAACAGTTATATCATAATACATAACAACAGTTAATCACTATATAAGCACACAACAGATGCATGATCACAACATTGACAGAACATAAGCACAAAGCAGTATGTAAAGTCCCACAACATGTCTGCACATAACTAGTGCCACGACGGCCCATCGTGTCCTCAGCGCTAGGAAAACCCAACGGCGTTATCAAGACTATAACCCGTATAAAGCTGTATGTATAACTGACAACCCTTGATAGAGCCTCAGTATATAAACATGTCTATCACATATACGTATATGAGCAGCATAAGTGTTAAGGTTACAATACGCGTCCGTACCTCCGTTGATGATATCTGGCACTTTCGTCGAATTATGACAGCGGTATGACGGCGGTATGACAGCGGTGACAACGGAAACAACGGTTCGTGATTTCAGATATCCTATAAGGATAATATCACCGATATGAATATTTAAGATCATAACAGGCATTTTAGGTACAAATTACCATTTTGCCCCTAGTTTGATTACTTGGTGGAATTTCGCCAGAGCTTCGCTATTTTGACTTTATACTCTTAGAATTTTGCTATAACCTTTCTTCTAACATATTTCTAAAATAAATATCATATTTATTCCTAGAACATGATATCTAGGCTAACTTTGAAAAATTAGAGACTACTCTAGCAATCCTACCATAACTACCGAAAGAACTACTGAAACTAAAAACTAAGGACTGAGAAACTTACTCAAAGCTTTGCTATGAACTTCTTACTCCTCTTCCAGAGCTTCTCTCTCTAACTTCTCTCTAGGATTGTGAGTGAATTGGTGAAGAATGAAGAGAAATGAAAGACTATTTATAGAAAAATCCAATGGCATTTTAGTAATTTCATTGAACTTTGTCTGGTTGAATTCTGACCTTCGGATCGTAGTTTTTTGAAGTGGCTTGATCTTGGCCCTACACCTATTTGGCCAACCTCCCCCCCCCCACAAGGAGACAAAATTGATGAAATCATCATGCTTGTGTCATCTTGCTTTATCAGATGAAATTCCTGGTTCGGTGTCCTGATCGTGAAATTTTTTGTAAAATCGTAAAATTTCGAGAGTAACACCCTAAAGGTCTTTCTTTCCTCTCCAAGAATAATGGGTTTTCTTAACCTTATACTCTCATTAAGAACATTCCGTTATCTGACAAAAATCCTTGGTAATCGCTACCGGGTACAGAAATATCGCCAGTCGGCACTAACTTCTGGATAAAAATTCACTGATCAATAATATACTCTGGTTTTTCTCAACTTATCCCCGGATTCTTGCATCTGAATTATTTTCCATCGGTTCTCATTTTGACTATCTGCTTTAATTCTATAAAATATCTTCTTAGCCTGATCTCCAAATTGCTCTGCGGTTACAGAAATGACTTCGGAGACAGCCTACATCGAGCTAAAAATTCACTTGTTCATAATATACTCTGACCTGAAAAACTTAGTTCAAGGTTTTCTAGGTAGGATTTTATTTCTATCCGTGGTCATTTATCTTGTTCACATTTTTATAATATTACTTAATTACCACATGTCTTAACTTATAATGTTATTTTAATGCAAATATCTAGATATTAATTTCTCTGCATCCTTATCCTTTCCCTTAAATTTTTCGGCCAGCACACATATATACATATATTATTATTTTTTCCCAATTTCTATTAACTCTAATATTTCATTTCTCTTACACTTATTTCTCCCAAAATTTTCCTATTGGTCCATAAGTAATTACATGGATTTAGGCTTCTAGAATTACTTGAATAATCCTAAGCCTTTGATCTTTGCTTTTCAAAATTACATCTTTACCTTTATTAATTACTTAATTTACTTAATTTGATGCTACAAGTTCAATTAGCCCCTTAAACATGAGTTTAACAATTCTTTTAGGATTAGGGATTTTTATGTACTAAATCCCAAATATTCTTCTTGATTTCTTATTTCATTTTTCTTTATTTAATTTGGCCAAAAATTTCAGCCCTTAATAACAAATAATTATTTTTGTTTATTTTTCATATTTCCTAAATTTCTATAATCTTGTAAAATTCCCAAAAATTACTTAATTAATCCCTTACTAATTGTTGATAATTTTCTTAATTAAAATTAATCATTGTCTCACAACAATTTTATTGATATTAATAATTTAAGTTCCATGCAAAATATCAAAAATCATAGAATCAATTTTGGTTCCAGAATACTTTTTAATTTTCCTTCCTTTTATTTTCAAAGGAAGTAATTTATTAAATTGCCTAAATTAAGGATAATATGCTTTCTAAATTTTTAATAATTATTTCATGCCTTCTAGAATTTTTCATAATTCTCCTTAGAATGTTTCATGGTCCTAAAATACATCTTTCACATTTTTTTTTGACAATAAATTTCCTCTAATTTTCTTAGTATTTCATGTTGAAGCTAAAATCTTCATAAATGGGCATTTTGTTTATTATTGCAACATAATATTCCAGATAATAATTATCCGGGTATTACATGTACAATATGTCTTACCTTAGGTCAACTTTAATTCTTAAGTTGACACTTGTCAAAAAAATAGGGAAATTCTTTTGACTTTTATACTAACATGTGATTGTTGTTTGAATCCCCCTCTTGTCTTCAAGTTGTCTAAATTATATGGTTTGATGGGGAAGGAATTTCTCCTTCTAGAAGCCTTAACCAAGTGTCAAATTATCCTATTTCAAAGGTCAACCCAATTCCTTATTGTGACATTTGGCATTCAAGAGATTAATAGTTGACTTTGGCTAAGAACTTGGGAAAAGTCATTCTTGTCTTCTTCTTTCCCTCCTTGGCCGAAATATGAGGCTTGTGTAGGAAGATTTTTGTGCCTTCATAATGCTCCTTTGACTCTTGTTCAATAAGCTATCTTACATCATCTTTGGTGATGTAAACTTAGTTGACAATTTTCCTAAGTCAAAGATATTGTATCACATTAATTTGTTGACTTCCAAATATCCCTTTTGTATGGAAAATATTATTGCCTACTATTTTCATTATGTTGGCCAAAATTCCTAGTCAAAGAGAACAAGAATGTTGCTTCTTAATTCCCTTCACTAGTGAAAAAAAGTGTTTTAAGACTGCCTCATTTACAACATATTATGGACGCCCCGGTCTTAAAGAAATGATCGGTGGTAATTTTGTAAATATAAAGAACTTATCCGACCGCATCAATTTTTAAAACCGCCTCATTTACAGTAGATTATCGACACCCCGATCTTAAAGAAATGACCGGTGGCAATTTTGTAAATATAAAGAACTTCTTTGACCACATCAATTTTTAAGATCACCTCATTTACAGCAGAGTTTCGAGGCACTGGTCTTAAAGATATGACCGGTGGCAATTTTGCAAATATAAAGAACTTCTTTTAATGTATAAATTATTGAATATAATATTCAGGCTGCTTTAAAAAACCAACCGCTTTTAAAAATGTTAAAAAAAATAAATATGGATTACATTATAGAGAAAACTCGTACATCCCTGACTCATATTTTCTACAGTCAAGAATAATAAGGACATATTTAAATATAATTGTATAAAAATTTTAAGACCGGACATATATAAATAACGGTCTTAAAGGTAATACTTTTAAGAGCGGACGTAACTTATACCCGGTACTAAACAAAGAAAAAATTTAAAATAATATTTTATTACTTTTAAGAGCGAACATAAATAACGAACGGTCTTAAATGTTAACATTTAAGACTATCGTTTTAGTTACTCCGGCCTTAAAAATGGAAACATATACTTCTTCCCACGAAACCTTACTTATGACTTACGTCTTATGTCCGAACTCTGAAACCCCTGTTGTCTTTGCGAAACCTCACTTCCTGAGTTCTTATTGCATTACGCCTATTCCTCGCCAACCACCACCATCCTCTGTTACTCTCTCATTTTCTCAGGCGTTACTCCTTTGCACCACCACTCTCTTACTTTCTCGAAAATGAACGGAGAAAACCATTCTCTCTCTGTTCAGTCAACGCCAGTTACTGATGTTACTGGTGTGAGCTAGAACCAACCCTCTTCTTCTCAAAATGAGCCTCGTGACCACCTTGCAGGTTGTGGTAGAAGTGGCACACGAATGAGCAACGTGAACGTAAAATGGAACGCTGGGTCAAAGATCAAGATTCAGTTTAATGACAGGTTGAAACCTTTCGATCTGAATAAACATGAATATAATAGTTATGTCGGCTACATGGCACGCAACAAGTTCAACATCTTGATAGATGAGTGGAAAAATGTTGACCAACTCACAGTGAAGGATCCTCTTTGGAACACTATCCGACTTTCATACACTGTCCCTAACTCTAAGATGTTGAAAGCCAAGACATTGTCTTATTATGCTGATCGATGGAGGAAATTTAAGACCTTTCTAGCCAACACATATATTTTTGCTAAGGTTCCACCTGAGCATAATCCGTGGGACAAGTACGAATTCATTGATACACAAACTTGGGATCAATTTGTTCAGCTTCGGACCATTGATGATGTTGTGGTGAGTTCATATTTAGTTTTGTTTGTCCTTTTTGTTTGCTTATTAACCTGTTCGGATATTTGAATGTTATTGTGTTCGTCTAATCCTGTTAGTTAGATGGTTTAATGTGTGAGTAGAAGTATATATTTTCATCCTTTGTCCTACATTAGAGGAACATATCTTAGTTATATGCATGTCTTATATGTTAACCGTTATTATATTCTTAGCTAGTTCTGTTATAGTAGGTAGTGGTTAGACATTGCTATTAGTAAGTCAGTATGTTAGTTCTATAGAATTATACACCTTCCTTAAATAAAATGTTGAAACTTGATGAAGTGAATTTGACTAGTATTTAAGGTTCATATGAAGCAGAAGTTCTATAATTTCTGTTAGTGAGATGGCTTGAATTCATAATTAATAGCTTTTTGCAATTCTAATTCACAAAGAAGAAGGGAACAAGCATAGGAGATAGAGAGAAAGAATGATTGCCCACATAGGGCTTCTCGTGGCGAATATGCAAAGACTGAAAAAGAAATGAAAGAGGTCAAGCAGAAGAGATTGGAAGAAGAAGCTGAATCCAATCCTTTTTGCGATAGTTGATCAGTCGGTATCCCCAATACATCCTAAGGATTTGTGGTTGTATATTAGGCAAAAGCCAAGCGGTGCCTACACGAGTGAACAAACTCGTATAGTTGTTTAGAAAATTGTAAGTATCGTTATTGTTATTTTTTAGTTACTAGACACGTTTCATTACTAAGCTTCTCGTTATCTGTATCTTACAGAAAGATCTTAAAAAGAAAGAAGCAGAGGGATCTTTTGTGTCGGGCGGGAGGAATGATGTTCTGACCATTGTGACCGGAAAACTGGATTACTCGGGGCATGTAAGGGGGATCGGAGGACGAGTAGGCCTAAAAGAATACTTTGGTAAAACTAAACGCCTTAAGCAAAGTATGGTTACCCGGAAGGGGATGGACCAAACGGTTAGACAATTAAATGAGGAGCCAGTGGCCAAAGAACATGCATTGAAAGAAATGTTTGAAGCCTAGATGAGGCAAATAAAGGAGGAAATGATGGGGATGAAGAAGCTTATTAGCTCTCGGCTAGAGACCAATGTTCTCTTCACACATTACACCTGCACCTGTATAGCAGAGCACCAGAGGGAGCTGCATTGTTGGACAGTCAGAGCAACTTTGTGACCTGTACATGGCAAAACCAATTAGATAATTAGTTGCTAAAGGGACTGTCCACAACTTGGGATCAACTGTAAACCATAAATAAATGGCTGATGATGAAGTCAGAGTGTCAGTAGAAGAGGTGATCATTGATGCACCTCTCCCTCTCTCAATTGATCAGCTGAAGCGTGTGAGTGATGTCAAGGGAACCTTCATCTCTTGGCCAGTGAAGCTTGTAAATGTCTCTACTCCTCCTGATGCTTCATCCCCACCTCCTCCAGTTCCATCCCCTCCTCAATCTCCATCCCCTACTAATAAAGCTGCATCCCCTCATCAATCTCCATCCCTTCCTAATAAAGCTGCATCCCCTCCTAAAGTTGCACCCCCTACTGTTAATTTGGGGGCCAAGGATAAAATAACCCAAATGGTATCCAAAGGAGAATTTCCATTAGAATCGTGGGATATCAATGAAGTGGTAGGGGTTCCTCATGAGCCTCAACCAGTTTTCTTTGACACCGTTGATATAAAGTCCCTACTGCTTCCTAGACAGGAGCTTACATCAGCAGTTGTTCAAATGTTTTTGAAGTAAGTATCTTATTTTATGAGTACATAATTGAAATGTACCATTTAGACACACATACATATATACTAATTCCCTGATCGATGTCATTATTGTAGGTTCATGCATCAAGATTTGGAGCAACATGGTAGAATCAATTATTTTGGATTTTTGTGCCTAGTATATGCAAGCACAACCCCCAAGGAAGAAAGACAACAGTACATATCAACTAAGTTGTGTGAAGTAAGAAGGAAGGTGTACTTGTTTTCATATCACCATAGGTACATATCACAATTGATCTTGTGTTACAATTCACTTAATTCTACATAATATATCACTAAGTACTTTATTGCTATGAATTTTCAACAACCACTGGTAGTTGCTCGTCTTGTTGATGGACTCGAATACAGAGTTATTCTTATGCTCCACTCACGACAAACCAGGGGTTCTGTTGCAGCAGATCATCAACGAGTGAGCATGTCATTTTGATTCTCTTGTCTGTAATCTGTGATGTGAATTTTCAGCGAACATTATTGATAGATTTGTGATTTTGATGATAGTGCCATGAGGACCTTCCAAAACCAGGTCAAATTAAAGCGAGGGAATGATCTCAATGATCCTAGATGGCTCACACCAAAGGTTAGTACATATTTGGATACTGGCACACTGCCTTGTGAAGTTGGTCAGTAAGCTATATATGCTTGATCTAATATATATTTCATGTTCGTTTCAGACCCGTCAGCAACCAATCGGATCCAACTTATGTGGCTTGTACATAATGAAACATATGTATGATATTATCACTCAACCAAATAAGAAAATCACTGCAAAGGTAAATGTATTTGATATTACATATTATGGTTGAATTCAGTTTCTAGCTTAATGTTACATATGAAATATGCACGCGAATTAATTTAGTTTCTTTCTTTGATGTTACAGAGGTTTGCCTCTGAGACTTCCTTTTTTGATGATGAGGTGGACCACATATGCAATGTGTTTTGTCAACATGTTACTGACCTCTTAAAGTAAATACAACAATCACAGTACTAATTCATTTGTAAATATATGCTTGTAAAGCAACAATTGTAATTATAGTACTACATTAATTTGTAAATTCATTCTGTAAATAAACAATTTTACAATTTGTATAATTCAATATATAATAAATTTGTTTATTTTTTCAAACAATTTTCTTAGCCTGTGTAATTTTGGTTTTCTGAACGTATTTGGTGGTGGATATTGCTTGAGATTTGAGTTTTGGAGAGTTGTAAATAGCATAAAGAGATTCTGAAAAGTATTCGTGACTTTTAGGACTGCATATTTATTAAAGAGATGGTCCTAAAGGTCTTTTTTTTTAAAAAAAAAAAGCATTGATTTTAGGACTGTATGTTTGTTATATCGTCGGTCTTAAAAGTCTCATAAAAAATGGCGACACTTTTTGGAACACATATTTAATAAAGAGACACTCTTAAAGGTCTTTGTTTTTTTTTAAAAAAAAAAAATAGGACTAGATTTTAAGATTGTATGTTTGTTATATCGCCTATAACATCCCAAATTTCAGGATTTGGAAATTTGAAATATGATGTGGGAATAGTTATGAGAAATTTAGCCTTAATTATTTTAAAGTAATATTTACAATTAAGGCATATTTTCCCATGAACTAAGGACAAATAGTTAGAGAATAATTTTTGACTTGAATATTGTGGAGATAATATTTTATGGCCAAAATAAATTAATTGAGGAAAGAATGAATTCAAGGAATATTTACAAGGGATAAATTATAGCCAATATTAGAAAGAAAAGGAGAATTGGGAATTAGTGTAGTATGTGTGAATTATACATATTCCTTATTTCTCATTATTCCTATGTAGCATGTGCAAGTCACATGAACCCATATAATCCTTATTCATTTCCTTCCTTATTCTTCTTCCTGCGCACATACACCATACACATACACACATATCTTGCATGTCTCCCACGTGTCCCTCTTAACATGACAACACACACATCATACTATCTCTCTCACTTCACCCATACACACTTTCGGACACATACACAAACACTTCACGATGCACACCACATGCACTCCCTCCCTCAATTCATACGGCATTCCCTCTCCTCCAATGCTTTAACAATTTCTTCTCTTCCCTCTCTTCCAAAACTGAAACATCCTCTCCTCCCAACACCAACATTTCTCCATCTATTCCCTCTCATTCTATCAGCAACATTCCACCAACCATCTTGGTGATTCAGCTAGGAAGATCAAGGAAGAAAAAAGAAAAGAAATCACAAGAAGATTAAGGGCGAGAGTTGAACAAGGAAAAGAGAAGAGGAAGTGATCTTAAGACTAAAGATAAAGTCAAGTGAAAGAGAAAGTAAGGCATTGGAAGGAAAGAAGAGCAAGGAAGAGATCATCACAGCCCATATGTAACACTGATTTTGGAACTGAGGTGAGCCTTTTAAAATGTTTCCTATATTGCTTTCAAAATTTCTGGAAGTTTTGTGGGTTGTTGATGATCAAAATTCATGATTTTGTGAGAGAAAGTGTTCATGGCAAATTATTGAGGCTTGCATGTTAGTTAAGATCCGTTTTTGATCTCCTTTGGCTCTGAAAACATGTTTTCTAACCATGCATGTATGATATATGAGCATGGGGTCTGATTTCTTAAAGCATAGAGTCAAGGTTTGAGCATGCATGTCATTGCTTTCAACTCTGCACATGGATCCGAAAATAGAGCATCTTGTGGATGTTGTTTTCGTGGGTTATAAGTTGTTTTTTTCTCTAAAACTTACATGAGATAGTACTCTCTTTAATCTTGAATTTGAGCTTTGGAACACCCAAAACGAAGGTATGTAGCTCTAGTTATGGAAAAATAAAGTAATATACTTTTAGGATCAGGGATATGTTACTGGTCGGTCCTAAAGGTAATTTAATGAAATAATAAATAATAGACTTTTAGGACCGTAGATATGTTATATGACGGTCTTAATACACTTTTGCGTATTAACTCCTGCTGTCCTGCCTTTATTATCCTCCTCACGCTTCCTCTCTGTCCGCTTCTTAAGTCCTCATTACATCGTAACTCCACACTACGTAGCTCTGTGCTCCTCTTCCCAACTGCTGAAACAATGGTTAGATACAATATAACCCCTCGTAGGGGTACTCCTGAAGCTCATGCCTACGCCAGATCTCTCATGGGTTCTCTTCCAGTGCGTTCCATTTCGACAGAGAAGTCATGGGTCGTTGGACCCATTGTTATTTCAGATGATGAAGAGGTTGATAGCCCCATCTAGCCTTCAGACCACGAAGAGGTTCCAGCTCCCCCTATCCAACCTCTTGGTCCCAACGCTCCCATGGATGATGATGATGAAGTGAAACTGATGCACATAATACAGAAAATTGCTGATATTCGGCGCGAAATTGTTGCTTATGAAGCCTCCATCTCCAAGACATTAGCTGATACCAAGGACTAGGATTTTTAGTCACATTATAAGCTTGTTTTTGTTATTTCAGTTTGTTGTTCTTTTTTTCCTTTTGTACTTGCATGTTGTCATAGTAATCTAAAAATTAATAAGAACTAAGCTTATATTTTATTTTTTCCATATTATCCATTAAAGAAAAAGCTTATTCTCCAATCTTTAGTGTTCTTTATTTTCATTCAGTTGCTGCAGCAATCTTTCATTTTAATATTAAAAAGTATTTGACTTTTAAGACCGCAATTTTATTAACCTCCGGTCTTAAAATTTTCAATATAAATTTAAATTAAATTTATTTTAGGACTGCATTTTTATTAAACTGTGGTCTTAAAAAGCTCAATATAATTTAAATATATCTTTTGGACCATATTCCTTTAAATGGACCGGTTTTAATAATATCCCAATAATAAATGCCTCTCTCGCGCCACTCGCACGAAAAAATTAAATTTCCCTGTATAAACTTCTCTCGTCGAGCCGAAAGTGATTACTCAGGTTTTGTCTCCAATGTTTCTGTGTTGCCTCGTCGCTGCTTCGCATTGATCTCTCGACAACAACTTTCTGGTTCCTTAGCTCAACGTCTAAAGACCAAGTTGTACGAGTTGTTTCGACTATATAACTGTATGATTTTCCTGCTTATCGTTATGGGTTTTTCATGGGTTGAACAAAATCGATGAAATCTTCTTTTGGAACCTACCTAACTGACCAACAAGTGTTTTTAGGTTACTCTTATTGTCTGCAATATTAACATTCGTGGCAAGAGAAGAGAGACTTAGCAAACGCATTTGACCTTATATGCTACAGGTGAGTCCACAAAACCTTCTTGCGATGCGTTTATTTTCGTCGTCATGCATTTATTTTGCTTCTTGATTCACTTGATACATTTATGACCATAAGACAGAACCGACATTTAGCTTATATACGCATTTGTAGTTGGCTTATTTTATATGCAAGTTTCAGTTTTTACGGATTATGTATGTTAAATCTTTCCATCCATAGGAATTCTACTATGGATCGCAGTTGGATAAATGTTTTACGGACGAGTGTTGAATATCAGAATTGTAATACCCGGATAATTATTATCTGGAATATTATGTTGCAATAATAAAAAAAATGTGAAAGATGCATTTTAGGACCATAAAACATCCTGAGGAGAATTATGAAAAATTCCAAAAGGCATGGAATAATTATTAAAAATTTAGAAAACATATTATCCTTAATTTAGACAATTTAATAAATTACTTCCCTTGAAAATAAAAAGAAGAAAAATTAAAAAGTATTCTAAGACTAAAATGGACTCTATAATTTTTGATAATTTGCATGGAGCCTAAATTATTAATGTTAATAAAATTGTTGTGAGAAAATGATTAGTTTTAATTAAGAAAATTATTAGAAATTATTAAGGGATTAATTAAGTAATTTTCGGGAATTTTATAAGATTATGGAAATTTGGGAGATATGAAAAATAAAATAAATACAAATAATTAATATTAAGGGCTGAAATTTTTGGCTTAATTAAATAATAATAAGGGTTAAGATGTAATCTTGAAAACAAAGATCTAAGGCTTAGGATTTTTCAAGGAATTATAGAAGTCTAAATCCATGTAATTGCTTATGGACCAATTAGGAAAATTTTGGGAAAAATAAATACAAGATAAATAGGATATTATGGTAAATGGAAATAAATAAATAAATATATATATGTGTGAGCTGGCCGAAATTTTATGGGGAGGGATAAGGATGATTTGGATATTTGTGTATGATAATAATATAAGATAAGACATGTGTTAATTAAGTAATATTATAATAGTAAAAAGTTAACAGGATAAATGACCACAGATAGAAATAAAATCCTACCTAGAAAACTGTGAACTAGGTTTCTAGAGTTAGAGTATATTATTGATCAGTAAATTTTTATCCAAAAGTTGGCGTTGACCGGCGTTATTTCTATAGTCGGTGGCGGTTACCGAGGATATTCAGCAGGCAACGGAATGTCCTTAATGAGAATATAAGGTCAGGAAAACCCAATATTCTCGAAGAGAAAGAAAAGATCTTCAGAGTGTTGCTTCCGGAATTTTGAGATTTTCCAAAGTTACGCGATTCAAACATCGAACTGGAACTTTATCCGTACAAACCTTCTTAAGCAAGTGTGTGACATCACCTTGATGACTAAGGATGACATCATCTTTGAGAGGTGTATGGCCAAGATCTTGCCATCTCTAAGAAGTGCGATATAACGGCCAGAAACTGATCAGACAAAGTTCAAATGAATTACCAAAATGTCATTGCCTTTTTCTATAAATAGCCCTCATCCATTTCATAATCTCCGCACCAAATCCTCTTGAGGATTTCGAAAATTTGGAGAGAAAGGAAGAAGGAGGAGTCTGGAGAAATTTATAGCGAAGCCCTGAGTAAGTTCTCCGGTCCTTAGTCTTTAGCTTAAGTAGTTCTTTCGGTAGTTATAGTAGAATTGTTAGAGTAATATTTAATTCTTAAGTTAGCTTAGATATCATGTTTTAGGAATAAATATGATATTTATCTTAGGAATATGCTAGAGGAGGGATTATAGCAAAAATTTTGAAAGTTTAAAATCAAAATAGCAAAGTGCTAGCGAAATTCCGCCAATTAGTCAACCTAGGGGCAAAATGGTAATTTGTACCGAAATTGCCTGATATGACCTTAAATGCTCACACCAGTGATACTATCCTTATAGGAAACCCGAAATCACGAATCGTTGTTTCTGCTGTCTCCGCTGTCATACCGCCGTCGTACCGCCGTCAAGCATACCACAATTCTACCGAAGTGTCCGGAATCGTCAACGGAGGTACGGACGCGTATTGTAACATTAACACTTATGCTGCTCATATACTATATGTGATAGACATGCTTATATACTGAAGCTCTGTCTAGGGTTGTCGGTATACATACAGCTTTATACGGGTTATAGTCTTGATAACGCCGTTGGGTTTTCCTAGCGCTGAGGACACGATGGGTCGTCGTGGCACTGGTTATGTGCAAACATTATGTGGGGCTTTACATACTGCTGTGTGCTTATGTTCTGCTAATATGTGATCACGCATCTGCTGTGTGCTTATGTAGTGATTTACTGCTGTTATGTGATTATGTACATGTTGTTATCCATATACTGTCTTATTTGAGCATAAGGTTAACCGTTACCTGAGATCCAATCAGGAATTGGATCTCAGCTGTAGCTTCAGGGTCGGGAGGACCAAGGTCGGAAAAGAGAGGCAGGCAGGCGGTGTAGGACCCAAGATGGAGTTTTTATTTTGTTATTTCTCTAGTTATGTATTTTACTTTCCTTCGGACATTAAAGGACTATAATAGAGCAATTACACTGTGGTTATGTTTTATCAAGGTTCAGTTACTCGTTTTGTTAAAAAAGCTCTACTCTGATCACAGTTTAAAAAAAAATTTCGTTGTCTTAAGGTGGGATGTTACATTTTTGGTATCAAAGCAGTTCTCCTGGCATGGATCTAGCTAAGTTATGACGAACCTTTTGGTGTCTAAGGCTGGGTTAATCTATGTGGGAAGCCAATCAGTCGCCGTAAAAGTCGGTGAGGCCCCATAATAGACCCCTACCTGGCCAATTGGTTTAAATAACAGAGTTAGATTCTACGCCTTTTAATATATATATATATATATATATATATATATTTAAAAAAAGAGTACTCACATAACCCTGGTGTAATGTATAGAGATGCACAGAGATGAGGATCTGTACATCACCTATCATGGGATGGGGAGACGTATAGCTAGGAAGTCAGTGGTACCTGAGATGGTGGGAAGGAGACTAAACCCTGATCCCCTGTATCCTCCATCTGAGTCTGAGCCTGAACCCTTGTTCATTCCGATGCACCTTGCACCTAGGAATCATTTTGAACCCCTTTACAAACCCGACTTTCCTGTAGAACACCTGAACGACTTCAAACCCCTGGACGATAAACCACTAGACGTTGTATCATCTGAGTCAGATGATCTTGGACTAGATGGAGACGAACCTGTATACCATCCTGAACCGGTATACCCTGGACTATTCGCTAGTATACCTATAGAACCAGATAGACCTATATGGTCGGACCACTCATCCATTGACGATAACTGTGAGTATTTTCAGTTAGGGGGTTACCTAGATGACTTTGAGAGTGAATCGTCCTACGAGCCCGTCCCGTTACAACCTACTTTAAACCAATTATTGGTAGATACTCTACAGGCAGAGTACCTGGAAGCTGAACAGCACACATTAACTACAAAGACAAAATATTTCCAATACCTAGTACGAGTCATTATGACCTATGAACGAAGGGAACTTTATGGTCTTCTCTACCCCCTTGACGATTAGGTGGGAACCACATTGCGCCACTTTCCTCAAAACCACTTCTGGATTGAGAAGACGAACGAATTCCTGGAAAGAGAACGTATAATCAATTTTCACTCTTTTATATATAGTCTTCAACGGCTGGTTCTCGATAACATGTAGACCGCTCATAGTGAGCTACTTAAAAGGCATATGTTTAAGTGATAGTCATAGACCAATAAATGCTGTAATATATTAACAATGTTTAATATAAATGACTTAGCGGTATGATTGTGTCTATGAAGACTACATCTCCCTAACATCTAAAATTATTATTCTCAACGAATTTTAGAAAAATAGAGAATGACCAAGTTAAGAGGCGCCGGAGTTCCTAGAGGCCAAAGCAGAGGTAGAGGTAGAGGTAGAGGTAGAGGAAGGGGTAGACGAGCCCGGACCATACCAATACCAATCCATATTAAAATAAAAAATTCTCACAAGGTTTGGGGTGTAGGAAGCAGAAATCAAAAGAAGAGTCTCAAATTGTTTAAGCCAAGGGAGAAGGTCAAGGTTGCAATCCTTCTTTAGATTTTCAAAATTTAAGGACACAACTGGGCAAATTGGCTTTTTAACATAATGTTCTTTAAATTTAGCAGCCAATTCGTTTGATAGAATAGTGTTGTCCGTGATAAAACCAGTTGGAGAGGTTTCATGGTTGTGGATTTATAGAAGAGCATTAGGTACCGTATGAGAATCTTTGGAAGGTTGTTCAGGTTGATGAGCAGAGGATGGAACGACAGAGGATTGAGCCTGGCTTGTTTCTTTTCTTTTCCTCTTGGTTGTCTTTGATGGTTCTGCAACTTTTTCTTTTCCTTTTCCAGAAATAGGATCTGGTTGCTTCCTTGATTGTTCCTCCGTTGGTTCTTGAATTACAACCCCTTTTGGTTTGGGAGATGCGGTATGAGGAGCTCCTGGGATTTGTTTGTCAATCCCTGAAGCAAATTTCTTCGGAATCATCTTGCTCCTCATGGGTCTGTGGACTGGTATCGATTTCTTCCTTGGTTGTCGTTGAAGATGGGATGGAGATGATGATTTAGAACCTTCGGCATCTTGGATAGATGGGTTAGGCGGTTGATTGGAGGCCATTTTTGGGTTTGAGAAAGAGAAATTGAAGATGAAGCAGAAGAGTCGAGAGAAACTTTAGGGCAAACTTGAGTTTTGAAGACGGTAAAATGAACAGACACGGCAAACCCATATATATAGTTTTTGCTACACTCAAGTTTCACACTAACTGACTCGAGTTTTCATGAGTTTTAGGCTTACCTAAACTTCAAGGATGTATGTGTGAATCCTTGAATCCCCGACAAAACTCGAGTTAATACTTACATACTCAAGTTTTGATCTTCTTCAAAACTTCATGTTGGTTTCTGTCTCTTGTAGACTCGAGTCACTTACTTAATGACTCGAGTTTAGAACTTCCTTAAATCTCCAGTTTGCTTTTGTCTGATTTTGACTCGAGTTAGTCACTTAATGACTCGAGTTTTTAAGCTTCTCGCAGTTCCATCCTGTACTTTGACTTGGCTAACTCGAGTCAATCAATAAATGACTCGAGTTTGGGCTGGTTCCTCAAACTCAGTTGTTTTCTGTCCCCGATAAACTCGAGTTTGACTGCTCAAACTCGAGTTTGCTTCATACTGAAAGCAAACATTAGTAGACAAATATCCTGTAAAAACATATCTAAACACTCCGATGCTTAAGTTAGTACAATTCAATCATCGAAACACTTAATTAACATTGGGTAGAGAAAGACTCACAGCTCATTGGGATTTACCATTCCCAATTCTCTTCTTATGAGAGTAAATTGCTCTTTTGCTAAAGGCTTGGTGAATATATCTACTAGCTGTTGATGAGAGGGAATGAAGATCACTTTGACATCCTTCTTCTGAACATGATCTCGAATAAAGTGATGCTTCACATCAATGTGCTTGGTTCTTATGTGATGGACAGGATTCTTTGCCAAGCTTATCGTGCTTGTGTTGTCACACAGAATTGAGATTTCTTTGAGGTGCATACCCAAGTCTTGAAGTTGTTGCTTTAGCCATAAAACCTGAGAGCAACAACTTGAGGCAGCAATGTATTCAGCTTCTATTGATGACACTGAAACAGTGGTTTGCTTCTTGCTGAACCAAGAGACAAGTGAGCCGCCAAGAAATTGACATTGGCCACTTGTACTCTCTCTATCTGTCTTATATCCGGCATGATCAGAGTCTGAGTATGCTACCAGATGTTCAGGTTGACCTTTGGGAAACCATAGTCCCAATTCTTTTGTATCATGCAGATATCTGAAAATTCTTTTAACATACTCAGCATGTGACTCTTTTGGAGCTAATTGAAATCGAGCACACATCCCTACACTGAATTGGATGTCTGGTCTACTTGCTGTCAGGTAGAGCAAGGATCCAATCATGCCTCTGTATCTTGTGATGTTGAAATCTTTTCCCTTCTCATCGGCATCTAATGCAGCCGTTGAACTCATTGGTGTGTCAGCCCCATTGCAATCTTGAAGGCCATATTTCTTGAGCAGGTCTTTCAAGTACTTGGTCTGAGAAATGAATATGCCATTCTTGCGCTGCTTGATTTGAAGACCAAGGAAATAGTTGAGTTCTCCCATCATTGACATTTCAAATTCACCCTGCATGGTCTCAGAAAGTTCCTTGCACAAGGTATCATTAGTAGCACCAAAAATAATATTATCTACATAGATTTGTACAATAAGGATTTCATTGAGCTTGTTACTTTTAATGAATAATGTGTTATCTGCCTTTCCCCTAACAAATCCTTGATCAAGAAGGAATTTGCTTAACCTTTCATACCAAGCTCTAGGAGCTTGTTTTAGACCATATAAGGCCTTTTTCAGTTTGAAGACATGATCTGGATGAAAATCATCTTCAAATCCAGGAGATTGTTCAACATAAACTTCCTCTTGAATAAAGCCATTTAGAAAAGCTGATTTTACATCCATTTAATAGAGTTTAATGCCTTTTATGCATGCAAAGGCTAAAAGAACTCTTATTGCTTCCAATCTTGCCACTGGGGCATAAGTTTCTTCATAATCAATTCCTTCTTCTTGATTATAGCCTTTGGCAACCAATCTTGCCTTATTTCGGACAATGATTGCAGATTCATCACGTTTGTTCTTGAATACCCATTTAGTCCCAATGACTGGATGGTCTTTGGGCCTAGCTACCAAATCCCAAACTTGATTTCTTTCAAATTGGTTCAACTCCTCTTGCATTGCTATCACCCAATCATTGTCTGAAAGGGCGTCTTCAATCTTAGAGGGTTCTATTTCTAAAATAAAGGCTGAAAAGGTTACCTCATTTAAAATGATTTTCCTAGTTCTCAGACCTTCATTTACATCACCTAGAACCTGATCTAGAGGATGATTTTTATTGTATCTCCAGGCTTGAGGCTGAGATTGTGACTGAACAGGTTCTTCAGAAATATTTTCAGTCTCGTTTTCTAGTTTTTCTTGAGAGGAATTTTCAGAGTTTGAGACAGATGGGATTTTTGATGTAGATTGATTTTGTAAAACATTAACATCTTCCTCATCATTAGATTGGTTAGATTTGTATTCACAGAATACTACATGAATTGATTCTTCAATAGTGCGAGTACGCAAATTAAATGTTCTAAAGGATTTACTTCTATTTGAGTAACCAAGAAATATACCTTCATCTGATCTGGGATCAAATTTTCCCAGATTGTTCTTACCATTGTTATGGATGAAGCATTTGCAACCAAAGATGTGTAGTTGTGCTAAATTTGGTTTCCTCCCTTCGTATATCTCATAAGGAGTTTTGTTTAACTTTTTCCGGAGATATGCTCTGTTGGAGACATAGCATGCAGTACTCATGGCATCAGCCCAAAATACTTGGGAGGTGTTGTTCTCATTCAGCATTGCTCTTGCCATTTCAGTGAGTACTCTATTCTTCCTTTCCACAACACCATTTTGTTGAGGAGTTCTAGGAGCTGAGAAGTTATGATTGATGCCCATATCGTCACAGTATTTGTTGAAAGCATGGTTTTCAAATTCTCCTCCATGATCTGTACAAATTCCTTCCCTTGGTGCTCTGAAAAGAGCTTTGGATCTTACTTTGTCTTGGAAGAGATCATCCTTGTTGACAATCAAACACTCTTCTGAATTAAAGATGACTAGATTACCTTTGTCAGCACTTTGACTTACACTAAGGAGATTATGGCACAATCCTTCCACAAGGTAGACATCTTTTATTTGTGGTCCATCATTGTTACCAATCTTACCAATACCAGCTATCCTTCCAGATTGGTTACCACCAAATGTGACCTTGCCCCTATCTTTGTGTTTGATTGTTGAAAACTTGGATTGATCTCCTATCATGTGTCTGGAGCATCCACTATCAATGTACCATTTACTGGATCTTGATGCTCTTAGACATACCTGCAAGTTATGGAAGATCAAGTCTTAGGTACCCACCTTTTCTTGGGTCCTTTTGGGTTAGTTTGTACCTTAGGAGACACATATGTTCCTTTAGGTACCCATTGATAATTACCTATAGGTTTATCTTTCCTTTCTTTTCTATGAAAGCATGCAGAAGTAGTATGGCCTTTTCTATTGCAGTAATTGCAGTGGGCAAATGGATTAGAAGAGTGAACATATTTTCGAAAATAACTTAGGTAGTTCTTTTCTCCACTTTTCTTCTTGCCTTTCTTTTTATCAAGATCAGGATTGTAGCCTATTCCAGATTTATCATTTGTAAACGTTTGCTGTTTTAAAATAATGTCAAGCATTTCACTACCTTGAGTGAATTTTTCCAAAGTTTTTGAAAGGTAGTCATTTCTTTTCTGTAAAGTACAACAATCTTCGCAAATCTTTTCAGTGAGTTTTTCACAAGCCTTTTCAGAAGTAGAAGGTGAAGTTTTTTGAACTTGTTGTTCTAAATCCTTTACTCTTCTTTTCGAAAGCATAAGTTCTTTTGCAATCTTTTTAAATTCAGAATGAAGACTATTATATTCAGAAAGTAATTCATCAAAGGTTGGTTCAGAATCACTTGCTTCTTCATTGTTTGATTCTTCCTGAGCAACAAGGCAAATGTTTGCTCTTTGTCCCTCATCCTCTTCTTCTTCTTTAGACGAACTGTCTCCCCAAATGGTAGAGACATATGCTTTCTTTCTGAACGAGCTGAATCTATTCTTTTCCTTTTCCTTGTTTTTTAGCTGAGGGCATTCTAACTTAATGTGACCAGGTTTATCACATTCATAGCATACGATGGGTTTCTTCGATTCTGAGCTTGATCCAACTTTATGAGACTTTCTGAATCCCTGATTCCTTTTGTAGAATTTTCTGAACTTTTTGATTATCATGCCAAGCTCTTCTTCTTCGTCCTCATTATCCGATTCTTTAGACTCATTGATGGTCTTGAGTGCAATTCCTTTGTTTTTACCACCAATTCCATTAAGCTCTTTTCTGAACTTGATTTTTCCCTCATATTCGGATAGGCTTCCGAAGAGAGCAGCTACAGATTGCATGGATTCTCCTCGGGCTTCTTCAATAGTTGTCACTTTAGCTTCCCAATCCTTGGTTAATATATTTAAAATTTTTCTTACCTGAGTCTTTTGTTCATATACCGTCCCTAAGGCTGACAATTGATTGATGAGGTGAGTGAAACGGAGCTGGAACTCTGCAATTGATTCTCTAGATTTCATGCGCAGAAGATCATACTCGGTTGTGAGTGTATTGATCCTGTTCTCCTTGATTCCTGAGGTTCCTTCATAGGCCACCTCCAATGCGTCCCACATTTCTTTGGCACTGGGCAGATTACAAATGCGAAAGTATTCCTTTTGGCTCAATGCACTCTGTAACATCAAAAAATAGCTTTGCTGTTAAGTACAACTTTCTTTTGATCATATTCATCAAATTCTGCCTTTGTTTTTGGCACAATATTCTCTCCTACTTTCTTAGTAGGGACATAGTTGCCTTCCTCAATTACTTCCCACAGACCATACTCACTGGCCATCACAAATACTTTGAATTTGGATTTCCAGAATGAGTAATGTTCACCATTAAAACCCGGTGGTCTGTTTATTGAGGCACCATCTGGTAGAATTCCTTCCATTTGATCTTTTTTGTTTAGGATGTTAATCCTTTGAGCAGACAACCTACGCTCTGATACCAAATGAAAGTGGAAGAAATCACCAAGAGGGGGGTGAATTGGGGATTTTAAAATTTCTTTTCAACTCTTAAAAAATAAAGCTTAAGAAATGAATAATGAAAGAGTAGAGAAAGAAAAACTCAGACACATAGGATTTATACTGGTTTGGTCTTAACCTTGACCTATGTCCAATCCCCAAATACCTTCTGGGTGTTTCCACTAGTTCAACAGGTTTTTAACTACAACAATGAAGACAAGACATAATCCTAATCACCTAGGACTTGCTTCCCCTTACACCTTGTAATTAAACAACCCAACTCATAAGTTCCACAACCTTGAGTTTACACAACCAAATACTTTAAAAGAATTTCAATCTCTCAAAAGAGTGAATATTGATAATCACTGAAGAACAGATAAAAGAATCACAATACAGACTCAAAAATGCAAATGTGTTCAAGTGTAGCTTCATTGTGTATAAGCTCTGAGTCTTCATAGCCTTTTATAGCCTAACTAGATGAACTAGCCATTGCAATATCTTCTCCAACGTTCAGTTGCAAATCTGGAAAATGAAAGTTGCAAATTTTGCTCTGTTCTTTCAATTCTTTGCTGAAATCCTGGAATATGTTGTTACAGAAAGCCTTCCATATTCTTTGTCATTCCATGATCTTAATTTGACCATTTGAGGTGATCTTAATGTGTTCGAATGGTCTGAACTAAACATTTGGGATAAGGTAGAAGAATCAGCCCTGTTCTTGGTTCTTCATTAAATGCACTTATTCTGGATCTTTGATTCTCTCTGATCTTGTGATGAACCTATCTGAAACTTATCAAAACCTTGATCAATAATGTTAGGAATAATAATGCAACAAGATATGATAAATTCAGATTAACCCATAACGATTTCACAGATTGATTTGATCTGGTTTTCAAAAGTTACCGATGCAAACTCAAGTTTGGTGTTCTAGACTTGAGTTTGAGGTTCATCCAGAGAGCAAGGTATGTTTGAAAGTTTCCTAAACTTGAGTTGACAAGTAACTGACTCGAGTTTGGTTCTTACAGAGAGGAAAGTCACGAGTTGGTCTTGAATCAGATTTTGAACACTTGGCTAAACTCGAGTCATTTAGTGACTGACTCGAGTTTGAAGCTTTTATGAAAAACTTAAGTTTAAGTTCATAGCTTCAAAAATGAAGTTTAGAAATGCAGACTGGAATTTAGAAATCATGTAATAGCTCGAGTATTTTCAAATAGTCCTAAACTCGAGTCTCCAGAAATCTGACTCGAGTTTCAGTGTACATTGAAACTTTGAAAACTTTTCATTTAAGTACAAACTGGAGTCACTGAAATTTAAACTGGAGTTTAGAAAACATGTAATAGCTCGAGTATTTTCAAATAGTCCTAAACTCGAGTCTCCAAAAATCTGACTCGAGTTTCAGTGTACATTGAAACTTTGAAAACTTTTCATTTAAGTACAAACTGGAGTCACTGAAATTTAAACTAGAGTTTAGAAAACAAGTATCAACTTGAGTATCTCTGTTTATGCCAAACTCGAGTCTACATAATCCAGACTCGAGTTTCCAGTGAAAACTGAAAACATGAAGGCTATTGCATTTTGCAAACTGGAGTTTGTAAAACTAAAACTGGAGTTTGGAAAACTTGATAAAACGTTGAAGCTTCTGTTTGATCTCAAACTCGAGTTTCCAAATCATAGACTCGAGTTTACAAGTCTTTAAACTTTTAGCACATAAACTTTCTTGTAAACTGGAGTTTCTCAAAATCAAAGGTAGAGTTTGGAAACAAGTTGAAATTCGAGTGTCACTGCCTTTGATCTAGACTCAAGTTTACAACTCTTGTAAACTTTGATAGCTCTCTGTAACTCTGCAAACTTGAGTTTGCCTATGCAAACTGGAGTTTGGCCAACATTGTAAAATCTGAGCTTCTGTCTGTCAAGTCCAAACTTGAGTTTCTATACCAAAACTTGAGTTTGCCTTAAATAGAAAGTTTTACAACTTTCAAAGACAAACTTAAATTTACAATTGTCAGTTATCATCAAAACACACAGAGAACTAACAAGTTGAATTGTCTGATATGTGAAACCCCAAGGTACAAGCCAAATAAGGGGCTTGCAAAAGTGTTGTGGTATCTTCCAATCATACCAAGGTTCAAGCGGTTGTTTGCTAATGAAAATGATGCAAAAATTTTGAGGTGGCATGCAGATGAGAGGATTTGTGATGGAAAGATTCAACATCCTACCGATTCTTCTCAATAAAGGAAAATTGATCAATTATTTCCGACCTTCGGCGAAGAACCTAGGAACCATAGGCTTGCCCTTAGCACGGATGGTATGAATCCATATTGAAGCCTTAGCAGCATATATAGTTCTTGGCCTGTACTCCTGATTATTTACAACTTATCTCCAATTTATGCATGAAACGAAAGTACATCATGCTGTCTATGTTGATTTCGGGAGCAAAACAACCTGGAAACAACATTGATGTTTACCTTCAGCTCTTGATCGAAGACTTGAAGGAGTTGTGGGAAGAAGGTGTCAATGTTTTTGACTCTTTCAAGAAGGAGGTCTTTAAAAGGAAAGCCATGATATTGTATACTATAAACGACTTCCCAGCATATGGGAACTTGTCAGGGTATAGTATTAAAGGCCATAAAGCATGTCCGGTTTGTGAAGAAGGCACACCCTACCATCAACTTCAACATGAAAGAAAGACGGTTTATCTTGGATATAGAAGATTTCTTAGACGAGGCCACCCATATCGTCGTTTAAAGAAAGCCTTTCTTGGTGGCTAAGAGTATGAAGATGCTCTGGTGGCATTGACTGGGGAGAAAGTGTATGAAAAGGTGAAAAATATAAGTGGTGTCTTCGGTAAGACTGCAAAGGGTAGAAAAGAAACAAATATATGGAAAAAATATCGGTATTCTTCGATATTCCATATTGGCGCAACCTTGATGTGAGACACTGTATTGATGTCATGCATATGGAAAAGAATGTGTGTGATAGTATTGTAGGCACGCTTCTTAACATACAAGGTAGCACAAAGGATGGTGTGCAGGCAAGATTGGATTTGCAAGAAATGGGAATATGCGAAGACTTACATCCAAGGCCATATGGTAACAGAACTTATTGTCCCTCGGCTTCTCATACTTTGTCTAAGGATGAGAAACGTAGTTTTTGTGAGTGTTTGCATGGCACAAAAGTTCCGTCGAGGTATTCTTCAAATTTTTAGAGGCTTGTTTCGATGAAGGACTTGAAATTGGTAGGCCAAAAGTCTCATGATTGTCATGTCTTGATGCAACAGCTACTCCCAGTAGCTATTCGAGGCATAGCCGAGTATAATTAAAATCAACAGAATAATGCGTAACAGTTCAAATAAATAAACATAATTTATGCTAAAAATTAGCAAGATACAAATGGGTATTATCCATGTCACCATTGTTACACACCTACCGGCTTTACCCTTTTAGGTAGCGGGTAGTGTGATCCTTTACTTATATTCAATTCTAGCTTACTTTTCCTAGGTTAATTTATGTTACACATAAGAGTATAAGCAGTAGAGCATACACTAGTTTGGACAATAATATACTGATAAAAATACTGAAAGATAAACTTTTCCCCAAAGGGATAAAAAATATACAGTCATCCAGGTGATAATGCCTGATAGGCCAAAATAAAATACTACAGTCATCCAGATAATTATAACAAGTATCCGAAAGAAATCATCACCATCCATCATCCTACTAGCCCTGCTCTGGGGTCTTACCTCTCTCTCCCTGCTTCGTTCTAGACAAGCTGCCAGAGGACTTAAAAGGGGCTGGGATTCATAAGTGAATCATAGAGTAACCATTAATCTCATATAAAATGTATAACTATGCATGTAAGAAAAACCAAGAATAAATAAACAAACCACATAGCATTCAGTATCATGCACACAGCAAGGCAGACAGCCAAATCCAGAACTAGCAGTCCTAATAGCACAAGCACAGACTGCAGGGCATGGCACATAGCAAAGCCGTTATTGCACACAACATGTTCCAGTTCCAGAGCTCTTGGAAATAAATGATAACCAAATGTAAGCAATATATATGGTAAAACATACATACACAAGTCACACAAAGTATATGAGGATTAAGGTTACTACCTGATAGTCGCCCACGAATATAAATGAACTTTCTCGGTACACAATATCACAAATAGGACAAAAATCACAAAATACAAATATAATTAATTCCTCCTCAGCAAATATTTCCTTTTGATAACTTAACATAAGTCTAATTCACGTGTGACATTTACTAAATTCCTTTTCTTATTAAGGAATTTAATATGGCTTTATACTCCCTCTATTTTCATCATTTTTTGGGATTTTCCGGCAAACAATGACTGATCTTCAAAAATTCACAATTATATCTAGGAACCTTCTTTTGAGTTGATTCCAAATCCTAAATGACCCTTAATATGTCTATTTTCAACCAAAATTACTATCTCGGGCCAGCCTAAAACGAAAATCCATTTATAGCTTAAAATGTCTCTGTTGTCTGAAATCAAATCTAGGATCAGAGGGTCATTTCAAAAATTCATTTCTCTTAGCACATAATTCAGAAAAATATGCTTGACCTATCAAATTAAATCTTATGATGTCTACTTTAATCTGGTAAAATTTCATGGTAATCCAACATCATTCACTACCTCAAAAACGTGATACAATTTCGCTGCCCATAGAGGATTTTCCAAACAGATTCCTAGTTTCGGTATAATCCAATCTTGGAGTTTTCAAAATTCTTACCAAACCTCTACCCTACACAATTTTTCGTTTCAAACACAATGGAACCATTAAAATATTCAAAATCAAACTCCCCAGCTCTGCCCTGTACCAACCGAAATCAGGGTTTAAAGTACCAAGAATTCTTTTGTCAATTCTACTTCACAAACACCCTAATTTTGGTTCCTATCCGCATTTTATCTCATTATTTAAATCATATGTATATGATAACTCTCCTTTTGAGACTCAAGCAGACCTTCCCCTTAGGGTTTCATACAACCAAAAACATAGAACACCAAAGAAATCACCACTAAACACCAATACACCATCAGTAGGCTTAGAATCGCTTACCTTGATCGTTATTCGGTGTTTCTTGCAAGATTTCCTTCTTTTCTTGGTTCCCTAATATTTTGATCAGAACTATGATAACCTTTGAATAGAAGGAAATTTCATGATTAAAGGGTAGAAGGAGGAAAGGGTTAAAGATTACAAGTCCGTAACATGAAAAATTACCTTGATTTCGCAAGAATTTCACTCTTCTTCTTCCCTTGAAATTCTTTGAGCGTGATGGTGCATCCAGCTGATGCAAGATGAGTTACAATGAATAAATGAGAAGAGTAGATGTTTAATTAGGGTCCAAAGGTCAGTTTACAAGGGTTGTACCAAATTGCCCTTCATCTTCTATGTGACGACCGCCCTTTGGGGCCTTTATTTATCAGAGTTAACACGTACGAGGATCGAGGTGATTTGGACGACTTGATAGCGGAATAAAAGTTTCTGAAAATGACTTAGTTTGAAAACATGAGGATAAATTTTTCGCGATTCGAATTCATCCGATAGTTAGATGTTAATATAGTAATCCAAATATGACGAATGATAAACGATCTAATACAATCTATCTACTCGTATTTTCTAAGAAGTTCCATTTACTTTAAGGCATCTTTCCAAAAAGTTCCTTCTGCTGTAAGCATTACAGCTACATCTTTTCCCTTGATCCCGATCCATCACCTGTCTCTTCCATGTGAGCTGGGGTTCAAATGAAAGAACCCCAGGGTAACAATTAATCTCATGCACATGTATGAAAGCGTGAATGACAGAATAGCACATGTTAAAGCATGGAAGCATTTACAAGAACAAATAACCGTAACCGCAGTTAACGGCCAATGACCGCAACCCTTGTCTAGGACACGTAGCCCCATAAGACCGCAGCCTCAAATTGAAGGTCAGGAAAAACATATAACAAGTAAATCAACCAACATACATGATCAGCTAATTAATGCATAAACACTTACACATATGCTTACAAGATTAGAGTTACCTACCTTGATCTTGAATTCTTAACTCTTCGTCCTGTAGGTGTTGGGATCGGTTGAGGCGTCTATGAATATCCTATAAACGTTTATCATCGTCATTAGTTACTTAATCGCATCGCAACACAACTAACTATGCAGATTACTCTTTGGGAATTAAAAGTAATTAAAACCCTAAAAATTCCCCCTATCGATAATACTGCTATTTATTAATTAATAATAATAACTCTCATTTATTATTAATTAATAATTCTCATATATTTCCTTTGGTATTTATACCATTTTCATTCACTTCAGTTGGTTATTCTGTACTCTATATTCTTTTACAATTAGTAACTTAGGTGACTATTCTAAGACTTATCAGAAATTGACCTTTAATTTCCACAGGTATTTGGAAAATTCGTAACTTGGTCTATATAACTCCAAATGGAGTGATTCCAATTTATTTTTATTCCTTGATAAGTCTACTTTCATAAACTAAAGTCACCAAGTTGATTTATTGCTAAGAAAAATTCTCAAATTTCGAAAACTTAAACACTATCCATATCTAGAGTTCAACTTCAAAAATCCATATCTAGAGTTCTAGGCATCGGATTTTGGTGGTCCAAAATTCTATGAACTGCTTGATGAGTCTAGTTTCTATGAAAATTGGTTTCAGTATTTATCATATGTAAATTATTCCCAGTTTTCAAAAACATAACTATCATTCAGAAAACGTTCCAATTCTGTAACCCATTTTTCAAAATTCATAACTATTTATATACTTATCAAAATGCAACGAATTACCTATCAAATTAAAGCTCTATGTGTCTACTACACATCTGGAAATTTTCATAATTTTCTAAGGCTGTTTACCTATACCGAAATACCACGTCAATTTACCACTCTAGAATGATACCAAAAACGTTTTTAGATTTTATCTCAACTTCTAAAAATCATAACTGTAGCTGTAGACATCCATTTGAGGTGAACCCAATCTTATTTTAAAGCTTAAGGAGAGTACTATATCCTGTAAAATTTTCATAATTTTATCTTATGTAAATCATTTCCAGATTATAAAAACATTAGGTCTGTCCAGAAAATGTTACAGAAAAGTCCCCAGATTCCATCTTTCAAAAATCATATCTTGAGCTACAGACCTTTGATTGAGGTGAACCAAAGCTCATTTTAAAGTTTAGCATGTCTACTAAATGTCCATAAAATTTTAGGGTCAAAGAAGGTTGTTTGCCCTGGTTTCACCTTGCTCAAAGATTACTGTTTCAGCAACTAAAAATCCAGTTTTCATGCAACAAATGGCAGCAGCTTACGTTTTGCATTTCATTTTGACTTCTCTAAGCCTTTTGATTCTCAAACAACATTTCTTTATCCTTACTTCCAAAAAATCACCCTAACCATTCAGCCCCAAAAAGAATATGCATTGTTATATATATGATAGATATAGACATGTAAAAGTAAAACCAGACATCAATTATTTGTTTTGGTCCATGACAGCCACACTTTATCTCAAATATAGACAGCAATAGTGTTTCTCTCTCCTTCCATCGTTACTGTGTGTGTGTGTGTGTGTGTGTGTATTGTTCCCATGACCACAAAATGAACACATGTAGTAACCTTAATATGTTTTCACACACACACACACAGAGTAAAGTATATATGTAGTGACACACATTGACAGTGGAGAGTATTTATAATACACACACCTACCTCCAGCTGAAATGATGAGCACAAAGCTAGCTTTACTCCCCTGTTTCAACAACTTTAGAACAGAGTCTCTCTCTCTCTCTCTCTCTCTCTCTCTCTCTCTCTCGTCTCTCACCCTTGCTTCTCATCTCTGTGAAGGTCGAATGAAAGTGAATGGGAATGGAGAAGTATATGGTGCACTGCAAATACAAGGGAGACCGTGGAGCATGGCTTTAGCATTTTCTGTTTCTGCAAGTTCTCAGCTCCCTCTCTGTTTCATTCTTCCTAGTCTCTTTCTTTTTTGTTTCGACCCTCACTGATAAAGAAAGAATGGAAGGGAATAATATATAAGGGGATGGGCAAAGAAAAAACACAAGGAGAAGAATCCAGAGGGTATTAGCGGTGGGCTCAAGACGTATGGCTTTATGTGCTTGCGTGATATGGTGGCTGAAAGTATATATTTTCTGGTGTTTTGATGATGACTAATACTTCCTTCTTTGCTTTTGGAAACAATTTTTAAAACCTAACCTTTTCTCTCAGTTTTTCACTGGTAGTTTGCTGGTTTGGCTCAATTAGAACACCAATCACAAACCTAGGAAAGGAAGATTCTATTAGTTCTCTATGTGTTTTGATGATAACTGACAATTGTAAACTTAATTTGAAGTTTGTCTTTGGTAAGTTGTAAAACTTACTGTTCAAGGCAAACTCGAGTTTTGGTAGCAAAACTCGAGTTTGGACTTGATAGACAGAAGCTCAATTTTTAACAAAGCAAGCCAAACTCCAGTTTGCTTGGGCAAACTCAAGTTTGCAGAGATACAGAGAGCAATCAAAGTTTCTAAGCTTTGTAAACTCGAGTCTAAGTCTTGAAACTCAAGTTTAGCTCAAAGGCAGAAACACTCAAATTACAACCTGTTTTCAAACTCTACTTTTAATCTTGAGAAACTCCAGTTTACAAGAAATTCTAAGAGCTAAAAAGGTTAAGACTTGTAAACTCGAGTCTGCGATATGTAGACTCGAGTTTGGCATGAACAGAGACTCTCGAGTTGCTGCTTGATTTGTAAACTCCAATTTAGATTTCAAAGACTCTAGTTTTCTTTTGACAAAAGGATTTCAAAGTTTCATGTTTTTACTAAAACTTGAGTCTGGATTTTGGAGACTCGAGTTTAGGACAAACTGAAAACACTCGAGTTACTACATGATTTCTAAACTCTAGCTTTATAAATAAGAACTCCAGTTTGAGCTTACTAAGATATTTCAAATGTTTTAGTTATTACTGAAACTCGAGTCTGTGTTTTGGAGACTCGAGTTTAGCTCAAACAGAAAGCACTCGAGTTAATGACTATTTTGAAAACTCCAGTTTTGACAATGGAAACTCCAATTTACACCTTCAAAAAGATTTGAAAGTTTCAGTTAAGACTAAAACTCAAGTTTTCATATTAGAAACTTGAGTCTGGGTCATATAGAGAGCTAAGCAATATTTCAGGTTTTGTAAACTTCAGTCTACATTTCTAAACTCCAGTTTTGAAGCTTTGAACTTAAACTCAAGATTTTCATAAAAGCTTCAAACTCGAGTCAGTCACTAAATGACTCGAGTTTAGACATGTGTTCAAAACTTCATCTAAGACCAGCTCGCGATTTTCCTCTCTGTAAGAACCAAACTCGAGTTAGTACTTATCAACTCGAGTTTGAGAAGCTTACCAAAATGTGTTGCTCTCTGGATGAACTCCAAACTCGAGTCTGGCTTTGTAAACTCGAGTTTGTGACGAACAGGTATGTAAAATCAGATGGTGCCAAATTGCGAAGACCTCATAAATGTTGTTAATACTTCATATCTTTCATTGCTACTGTTCCAACGTTATTTAATCAATTTGTTAGCAAGTTACAGATGATCTAATGAAGAAAACAGTGAAGATTCAGATTATGAGATGTAAAGCAAGAGAGAGAAAACATGTTGTCTTTTAAAGTACTCCAACTTGGATTAAACAAATACAACTTTAAGTAAAGCCCATTCTAACACAGGGACATCAACATTATCTTCATATTAATTAAGTCCCAGATTGCAAGAATGTTTGCAAAAGTTGGAACCAAAATCGAAAGAGCTCCATCAAGAACATTTTTAATGGATTCTCAATAGCTAGTTTCTGGAAGTGGATCTTTAATAGCCAAATTCATAGTGCTCTTCCAATAGCTATATTTTTCATTCAAAAATGATCTTCAACTGCTATAAATTCAATCCAGATTCAAAGAAGAAATATAAAAGATAAGAGACTCACAGTGAACAACATTCAAATTTTTGTATTCCTTCTTCTATGAAACATCTTGAGAGATTAGATCTTCAGTGTTTATCATTACCTGCTCTTTGAGAGAGTTTGTTTCTGTAAAATCACTTGTTTGTAATAATCTCAAGTCAGGGGACTTGGAGATTGGGAATATCAGTGTACAACTTGTAAGGGGGAGTGTATCCTAGTGAGAGGATAACTTTCGAGTACAAAGTGTGTAACTGATTGTGTGTGATAGTGGAAATCCCAGAAAGTCTGGGGACTGGATGTAGGTCAAGGAGTTAGACCAAACCAGTATAAATCTTGTTGTGTCTCCCATTCTCTGCACTATCTTATTCTTGCGATTAATTTACAGAATTGAGCGAAAAGAATTTGTCAAATCCCCAATTCACCCCCCTCTTGGTGATTTGCTCCGGTTTTTCATTTGGTATCAGAGTAAGGTCTTCTCTTAAAGAATTAACATCCTGAGAAGGATCCAATGGAGGGAATTCTACCTGAAGGAGCTTCCACTAACAGACCTCCAAGTTTTGATGGGGAACATTATTCATTCTGGAAATCAAAATTTAGAGTCTATGTCATGGCCACTAAATTTGGTTTATGGAATGTGTTTGAGAAAGGAGATTATGTTCCAACCTTAATGGAGGATAGAGTTAGAACTCCCAAGCTAGAAGAAGAGTACACTGAGAATGACAGAAGACTTGTTACTCTCAACAACAAAGCCATTCATGTCATTCAAAGTGCTCTAAGTCAGAGAGAATACTTTCGTATTTGTACTCTACCTTCTGCAAAAGATATGTTGAAGGCCTTGGAGATTGCTCACGAAGGAACTGCTGGAATCAAAGAAAATCGAATCAATACTCTTATGACTGAATATGATTTACTTCGTATAAAGTCAGGAGAATCCATTGGTGAGTTCCAGCTTAGATTCACTCATCTGATTAATCAACTTCCTTCCTTGGGAAAAGAATATGATCAACGAGTTCAAGTAAGGAAAATCCTGAATGTGCTTACCAAGGAATGGGAAGCAAAGGTAACAGCTATTGAAGAAGCACGTGGTGAATCAATGACATCAGTTGCAGCTCTCTTTGGCAATCTATCTGAATATGAGGGAAAAATCAAGTTCAGAAAAGGACTTGATGAAATTGATGGTAAAAACAAGGGAATTGCTCTCAAAATAGTCAATGACTTTAATGAATGAGATGATGAGGATAAAGAAAAAGAGTTTGGCATGATGGTCAAAAAATTCAGGAAGTTTTACAAAAAAGAATAAAGGATTCAGAAAATCTTACAAAGGTGGTTCAAATTCAGAATCAAAGAAACCTATCATATGCTATGAATGTGATAAGCCTGGTCACATTAAGTCTGAATGTCCTCAGCTAAAGAACAAAGAGAAGGAAAAGAAAAGATTCAGCTCCTTCAGAAAGAAAGCTTATGTATCTGCCATTTGGGGAGATAGTTCATCTAATGAAGATGAAGAAGATGAAGAGCAAACAATAAACATATGCCTAGTTACTCAAGAAGAATCTGACAATGAAGAGGTAAGTGATTCTAAACCAACTTTTGATGAACTACTTTCTAAATATAATAGTCTTCATTCTAAATATAGAAAGATTGCTAAAGAGCTTTTGATTTCGAAAAGAAGAATCAATGTCTTAGAAGAACAAGTTTCTGAATATAATAGTCTTCATCTTCTACTTTCGAAAGGACCAGTGAAAATATCTCTGAAAAAGTTTGTGAAAATTGCTGCACTTTACAGAAAAGAAATGTTTATCTTACAAAATCTCTTGAAAAATTCACCCAAGGAAGTGAAATGCTTAAAGTGATTTTGAAACAACAAAGATTCACAAATGATAAATCAGGTATAGGCTATAGACTTGATCTTGATAAAAAGAAAGGAAGAAAGAAGTTTGGAGAAAAATTATATTTGAACCATTTTCAAAAATCTGTTCACACTTCTAATCCTTTTGCTCATTGCAACTACTGTAATAGAAAAGGTCACTCCACATCTTCTTGTTTTCATAAAAGGGAAAAGAAAAATAAACCTGTAGGAAATTATAAATAGGTACCTAAAGGAACATATGTGTTTCTTAAGGTACAAGCTAACCCAAAAGGACCCAAGAAAAAGTGGGTACCTAAGACTTAATCTATCATAATCTGCAGGTATGTCTAAGAGCATCAAAATCCAGTAAATGGTATATTGACAGTGGATGCTCTAGACACATGATGGAGATCAATCCAAGTTTACAACAATCAAACACAAGGATGGTGGCACGGTTACATTTGGTGGAAACCAATTCGGAAGGATAGTGGGTATTGGTGAGATTGGTAACAATGATAGACCACAAAAAAAAGATGTCTACTTTATGGAAGGATTATGCCATAACCTCCTTAGTGTAAGTCAAAGTATGGATAAAGGTAATCTAGTTATCTTTAATTCAGATGAATGTTTGATTGTTAACAAGGATGATCTCTCCTTAGACAATGTAAAGTCAAAAGCTCTATTCAGGGCTCCAAGGGAAGGAAACTGCTACACTCTTGATCTATTTAATGTTTTATCTTCTGAAAAGTGCTTCATTGGTAACTTAGAGGAAAGTTGGTTATGGCACAAATGATTAGCACATGTCAATATGTTCCAACTTGATAATTTACTGAAAGAGGACTTGGTTATTGGTTTGCCAAAACTAAATTTCAAAAAGGACATAATTTGTGATGCATGTCAAAAGGGAAAGCAAACTAAATCATCTTTCAAATCAAAAAATGAAGTTTCAACTAATAGACCACTTTAATTGTTACATATGGATTTAGTTGGTCCAGCTAGAGTAAAAAGTTTTGGTGGAAATTTATATACTCTAGTTATAGTTGATGATTTCTCAAGATATACATGGACTTTATTTTTGTCTAATAAAAGTGAAGCATTTGATTAATTTGCTGTTCTTGCCAAGAAAGTCCAGAACGAGAAAGGTTTATCTATTGCAGGAATACAGACTGATCATGGAGGAGAATTTGAAAACCATCTCTTTGAGAAGTTCTGTGATGACATGGGGATAGTTCATAACTTTTCAACTCCAAGAACTCCTCAACAGAATGGAGTTGTGGAGAGAAAGAACAGAGTGCTCACTAAAATGGCAAGAACAATGCTGAATGAAAATCAGACCTCCCAAGTATTTTGGGCAGATGCAATGAACACAGCTTGCTACATCTCCAACCGAGCATATCTCAGAATGAAGTTGAACAAAACTCCATATGAGCTTTACAAAGGAAGAAAGCCCAACTTAGCACACCTGCATGTTTTTGGATGTAAGTGTTTTATACATAAGAATGGTAAGGAAAACTTGGGTAAGTTTGATTCTAAAGTCGATGAAGGTATTTTCCTCAGCTATTCATTTAGAAGCAAAGCATATAGAGTATTTAATCACTCTACTAGAACCATAGAAGAATCAATTCATGTAGTTTTCTGTGAAACCAATCCCAACAAATCCATGATTGATTATGATTATGAATTTCAAAATCAGATTTCTCCTCCTTCTGTTTCAACAGATTTCGAAAATGATTTGCAAAAAGATCCAGAAATTGAATCTGAACATGAAAACTCTGGTCAAACTCAACCAAAACCTTGGAAATATAGTAAGAGTCATCCACTAGACCAAGTTATTGGTGATGCAAATCGAGTTAGGACCAGAAGAAGTATTTTAAATGAAGTTACTTTTTCAGCCTTTATTTCTGAAATAGAACCCTCTAATATTGAAGAAGCTCTTTCAGATAATGATTGGGTGATAGCAATGCAAGAGGAGTTACATCAATTTGAAAGAAATCAAGTTTGGGACTTGGTACCTAGGCCCAAAGACCATCCAGTTATTGGCACTAAATGGGTATTCAAGAACAAACGTGATGAGCCTGCAATCATTATTCGAAACAAGGCAAGATTGGTTGCAAAAGGCTATAATCAAGAAGAAGGAATTGATTATGAAGAAACTTATGCTCCAGTAGCAAGATTAGAAGCAATAAGAGTTCTTCTAGCCTTTACTTGCATTAAAGGTTTTAAACTTTATCAAATGGATGTAAAATCAGCTTTTCTAAATGGTTTTATTCAAGAGGAAGTTTATGTTGAACAACCTCCTGGTTTTGAAGATGAATTTCATCCAGATCATGTTTTCAAATTGAAAAAGGCTTTATATGGTTTAAGGCAAGCTCCTAGAGCTTGGTATGAAAGATTAAGCAAATTTCTCCTTGATCATGGATTTGTTAGAGGAAAGGCAGATACTACTTTATTCATTAAAAGTAACAAGCTTAATGAAATCCTCATTGTACAAATCTATGTAGATGACATAATTTTCGGTGCTACTAATGATGCTTTGTGCAAGGAATTTTCTAAGACTATGTAGGGAGAATTCGAAATGTCAATGATGGGAGAACTCAACTACTTTCTTGGTTTTCAAATCAAGCAATGCAAAAATGGCATATTCATTTCTCAGACCAAGTATTTGAAAGACTTGCTCAAGAAATATGGTCTTCAAGATTGTAATGGGGCAGACGCACCAATGAGCTCAACTGCTGCCTTAGATGCTGATGAGAAGGGAAAGAGTTTCAACATCACAAGATATAGAGGCATGATTGGATCATTGCTCTACTTGACAACAAGTAGACCAGACATCCAATTCAGTGTGGGGATGTGTGTTCGATTCCAATCAGCTCCAAAAGAGTCTCATGCTGAGTATGTTAAAAGAATCTTCAGATATTTGCATGACACAAAAGAATTAGGATTATGGTTTCCCAAAGGTTAACCTGAACATTTGGTAGCTTATTCAGACTCAGATCATGCTGGATATAAGACAGATAGAAAAAGTACAAGTGGCCAATGTCAATTTCTTGGTGGCTCACTTGTCTCTTGGTTCAACAAGAAACAAACTATTGTTTCAGTATCATCAACTGAAGCTGAATATATTGCTGCTTCAAGTTGTTGTTCTCAAGTTTTATGGCTGAAGCAACAACTTCAAGACTTGGGTATGTATTTCAAGGAAATCCCAATTTTGTGTGAGAACACAAGCACAATAAGCTTGGTGAAGAATCCTATCCAACATACAAGAACCAAGCATATTGATGTTAGACATTACTTCATTAGAGATCATGTTCAAAAGAAGGATGTCAAAGTGATTTTCATTCCCTCTCATTAACAACTGGCAGATATATTCACCAAGCCTTTAGCAAAAGAGCAATTTACTTTCATAAGAAGAGAATTGGGAATGGTAAATCCCAATGAGTTGTGAGTTTTTCCTCTACCCAATATTAGTTGATTAAGTGTTTTGATGATTAAATTATACTAACTTAAGCATCGGAGTGTTTAGTTGTGTTTTTGCAGGATGTTTGTCAACTAATGTTTGCTGTCAGTGTGAAGCAAACTAGAGTTTGAGAAAGTAAACTCGAGTTTATCGGGGACAAAGAGCAACTTAGATTGAGGAACCAGCCCAAACTCGAGTCATTTAGTGATTGACTCGAGTCTGCAGCAATCAGAAGCCTACAAGAAGCTTTAAAGAAGTTCAAAAATCGAGTCATTAAGTGATTGACTTGAGTCTACATCAGACAAAGGCAAACTGAAGTTTTGAAGTAATTCAAAACTCGAGTCATTAAGTGAGTAACTCGAGTCTGCAGCAGTCAGAAGCCTACAAGAAGCTTTGAAGAAGTTCAAAACTCAAGTCATTAACTGATTGACTCGAGTCTACATCAAACAAAGGCAAACTGAAGTTTTGAAGTAATTCAAAACTCGAGTCATTAAGTGAGTGACTCGAGTCTGCAGCAGACAGAGAGCAACCTGAAGTTTTGAAGACATTCCAAACTTGAGTCTGTAAGTATTAACTCGAGTGTTGACGGGGATTCAAGGATTCACAGATACATCCTTGAAGTCCAGGTAAGCCTAAACTCATGTAAACTCGAGCTAGTTAGTGCGAAACTCGAGTCTAACGAATCTCTATATATGGGTTTGCTGTGTCTGTTCATTTACTGTTCTTAAAACTTAAGTCTTGCCCTAAGATTTTCTCTCGTCTCCCTCTACACTATCTTCAATCTCTCTCTCTCAAACCAAAAATGGCCTCCAATCAATCCTTCCAACCTTTCCAAGATGCCGAAGGTTCTAAGTCTTCATCACCCTCTCCTCTTTAACGACAACCGAGGAAGAAATCCATTCCTACCCACAGAGCTACGAGGAGCAAAATGATGCCCAGAAAATTTGCTTCGAGCATTGACAAACAAATTCCAGGAGTGCCACATACCTTTTCTCCCAGACCAAAAGGAGTTGTAATCCAAGAACCAACAGAAGAGCAAACGAAAAAGAAACCAGACCCTGTTTCTGGTAAAGGGAAAGAGAAGATGGTAGAATCTTCAAAGACTTCCAAGAGAAAGAGGACTGAGAAGAGCCAAGCATCTTTCAAGGCTCAAGCGTCTTCTGTTCCATCTACTACTCAACAACCTGATCAGCCTTCTCAGGAACATTTTACGGTGCCTATGCCATCTCAGAAATCTATAATCACACCTCTCTTCCTCCTGGCTTTAATAATGATAACATTGTTTTGTCAAATGAATTGGCTACCCAATTCAAAGAAAATTATGTTAAGAAGCCTCTGTGTCCAGTAGTATCAGTCAATTTTGAAAATTTGAAAAAGGAATGTAATCTGGACCTTTCTCCTTGGCTTAGCCAATTTGAGTCCCTTCTTTCAATTTCTGCCTCTTACACCCCCAATCTTGTGAGAATTTTCTATTTCAATATGGATTGAGATAATTTAGAAGACTGTGATCAAATTCTGGTGGAGGAAAGATTGTCTACCACAGTGAGAGGAGTGAAAATCACCTTTCTACTGCTATCCTTAATACCATTCTTAAAATTGAGAACCCTCCTCCCTCTCATTCCTTCAATTACACAAACAGGCAATGCTTTGAAATTTTAAAACCCAATGAACCTGTTTCTGAGGCTCAATCAATTTCTCTTCATATTACTCTTGCTTTCATGTCCCCTATCTACCATGTACTATGGTACCTATATTCTAGGAACCTAGTAGAGAAGGGTGGGAATTTCACCCATTTCACTCAAAGAGATTATGCCCCCTTTACTGCCATTGTAGATAAACAGCCCATCAATGTTGGTCAATGGGTGTTTCAGGAAATGGTAAAATTTAAATTCGGTTCCAGAAAATCCTCTCATATCCCATTTCCTTCCTTAATTTCTGTCATCCTTTTCTATTTCAAAATCTGGCCTCTTGGTGGTGCTGATATTATCCAGAAACTTCCAGAATTAAGAAAGCTACATCTGCATTTGATGAAAATAAGTTTTGATGATGAAGGATCTGGCCACTCAAGGGCTCCTTCAAGGGCAAGAGGATCCTATGCTCGAGCTCAAGAAGCTCAATCTGCTGCTCAGTCCTCTCTTCCTTCTGATATCACTACCAAAATTCAGGAGATTGTGGATGCTACCATTACTCGATTGGCCACAAACATTGAGAATGAGGTTGGCAAGATAGTTTCTGAATAGACCAAGACCCATTCAGACTTAATTGAAGCTCAAGATGCAATGAAGTTGCAATTAGACCAGATAATGAAGCACTTCAACATCTCTAGGTCTGCATCTACCTTTGGCACCACTTCTACTCTAGCCACTACTTCTGCACCAGTGACCACCTTCATTACTCCAATTGACCCCACTCCCTCTCAAACCACTCATCCTTCAACTCCTCCAGTTGATCCTACATCCTCTTTTGCTAATGACAAAGGGGGAGAGAAAACTGAAGAGCAAGACAAAGGGGGAGAGAAAGTTGATGAAAATTGATGAGTCTTGAGTCTTGAGTTTATGTTTTATTGCTTTGTTTGTTTTTGAGTCTATATTTATTTTTAAGTACTTTGTGTTTCATGAAATGAATTGTTGCTTAATGGTTTATAATGCATCTTGCTTCTGCTTGCTTAAAACTCTGATATCTTGTCATGTATTTCATGAACACCATTTTGCAAAATATATTTCAAAGTGATAAATTTAATCAAATTCTTTGAAAATTCAGTTTACAAGTGTTGTCATCATCAAAAAGGGGGAGAATGTTAGTTCTCTATGTGTTTTGATGATAACTGACAATTGTAAACTTAATTTGAAGTTTGTCTTTGGTAAGTTGTAAAACTTACTGTTCAAGGAAAACTCGAGTTTTGGTAGCAAAACTCGAGTTTGGACTTGATAGACAGAAGCTCAATTTTTAACAAAGCAAGCCAAACTCCAGTTTGAATGGGCAAACTCAAGTTTGCAGAGATACAGAGAGCAATCAAAGTTTTTAAGCTTTGTAAACTCGAGTCTAAGTCTTGAAACTCGAGTTTAGCTCAAAGGCAGAAACACTCAAATTACAACCTATTTTCAAACTCTACTTTTAATCTTGAGAAACTCCAGTTTACAAGAAAGTCTAAGAGCTAAAAAGGTTAAGACTTGTAAACTCGAGTCTGCGATATGTAGTCTCGAGTTTGGCATGAACAGAGACTCTCAAGTTGCTGCTTGATTTGTAAACTCCAATTTAGATTTCAAAGACTCCAGTTTTCTTTTGACAAAAGGATTTTAAAGTTTCAAGTTTTTACTGAAACTCGAGTTTGGATTTTGGAGACTCGAGTTTAGGACAAACTGAAAACACTCAAGTTACTACATGATTTCTAAACTCCAAATTTCTAAACTTCAGGAGGCCTGCAGAGCCTCACCTTTGTAATAAATGTGGTAAATTACACCCTAGAACTAATTGCGAAGGGGGTATTATCTGTTATGTTTGCCGTAAGCTAGGGCATATTAGCCGTGACTATCCACAGCAAACTGTTGAGAGGCGACCCCAGAGTCAAATTCGAGTGTTTGCTATGACTTGGGAGGATGCACGTAAATTGTAATACCCTAAAAATCCTACTTAGGATAAGTATCATAATTTAGTAAATAATACCTATTGGAAATAGGTGAATATGAGGTCTCAAACACCTTGTATTGAATTTATCTTATTATTAGGACAATTTGTCCTAAGATTAAATAATATGCAAATAGGTCCCTAAAATATTTATGGGTTATGAAATACCCTGAGAAAATTATGATAAAATCCTAAGAGACAACTAAATATTTATTAAAAATTAGAAAGTATGTTGTCTCTAATTTAGATAATTTAAAGGATTATTTTCCTTGAAAGATAATGAGTTAAAATTTGATATTATTTTGGGGAACATAAGTTGCCTCATGATTTTTAATATTATGCATGGCGCATAAATTACCAATGTCAGTAAAATTGTTGTGAGAAAATAATTAGTTTTAATTAAGAAAATTATTAGAAATTATTAAGGGATTAATTAAGAAATTTTCAGGAATTTTATAAGATTAGAGAAATTTGGGAAACATGAAAAATAAAATAAATATAAATAATAATTATTAAGGACCGAAATTTTTGGCTAATTAAATAAATAATAATGGTTAAGATATAGTCTTAAAAAGTAAAGATCAATGGTTTAGGATTTTTCAAGAATTTATGAAAGCCTAAATCCAAATAATTAGTTATGGACCAATAGGAAAATTATGTGGAAAATAAATATAGGATAAATATAATATATGTGGTTAAGGGAAAAATATATATATATATATATATATATATATATATATATATATATATGGTGTGTTGGCCGAAATTTTGGGGGAGATAAGGATGAAGAAGATATTTGAATATAATAGTAATATAGGTTTAAGCATGTGATAGATAAGTAACAATATAATAATAGTTAAAAGTGGACAGGATAAACGAGAACGGATGGAAATAAAATCCTACATAGAAAACCGTGACCTAGGTTTCTAAAGTCAGGGTATATTGTGAACGAGGGAATTTTTATCTCGAGATGGCCGGTCTCCGAAGTCATTTCTGTAACCGATGGAGTGATTTGGAGATCCGAATAGGAAGATATTTTGTATAATTAAAGCAGATAGCCAAAAGGAGAACCGATAGAAAATAATCTCGTTGTGGGAATCTGGGGATAAGTGGGGAAAAACCAGAGTATAATGTTAATCAGTGGATTTTTGTCTCGGAGTTAGTACCGGACAAGGTTATTTCTGTAGCCGGGCACGAATATCGAGGATTTTCAGCTGATAACAGAATGTCCTCAGCAGGATCAGAAACTGAGTTAAATTAGATAATTTGAAAGAGGAAGAAAAGACCTTCGGAGTGTTGTTCCCGAAATTTTAAGATTTTACGAAATTTCGCAATCAGGATATCGAACCAGGAATTTTACCTGATAAAGCAAGATGACATAAGGCTTGATGATGCAGCAGGGACAACATCATCCTTGAGAGGTGTAAGGCCAAGATCTTGCCACCTCCAAGAAGTGCAATCTAACGGCCAGAAACTGATCAGACAAAGTTCAATGAAATTACGAAAATGCCATTGCCTTTTTCTATAAATAGCCTTCACCTTCTCTTCATTCTTCACAAATCCTAGAGCTTTCTAGAGAGAGATTTTAGAGAGAAGGAGGAGTCTGTGGAAATAGCAAAGTGCCGGGTAAGTTCTTCGGTCCCTAGTCTTTAGTTTTAGTGTTTCTTTCGGTAGTTGTTGTAGAAATGCTAGGTTGATCTTTAATCTTCCAGGTATGTTTAGAAATCATGTTCTAGGGGTAATTAAGGTATTAATTTCGAAAATCATTATGGAGTTGGAGATATGTTGAAATTCTGGAAGATTAGGGTCAAGGTAGCAAAGTGCTAGCGAAATTCCGCCGATTAGGGGATCACGGGCAAAATGGTAATTTGTACCTAAAATGCCTGTTATGATATCAAATATTGATAAATGTGATATTATCATTATAGGATATCAGTAATCTTGTTCCACTGTCATTTCGCTGTCGTTCCGCTGTTTTCCGGCAAAAGTACAGTTTATCGTCAACGTACTAAACGCTCATCAACGAAGGTACGTTCGCGTACTATAACACTAACTCTGATGTTTATGTTATGCATATATGTGGTATGTGTGCATATAAAGGTTAGAGAGTATCTGTAATGCTGGGAGCGATATGTTCATATGCTAGGAGCGATATGTCTGTATGCTGGGAACGATATGGTCGCATGCTGGGAGCGATATATATGCATTGGTTATGATAGTTTGCTTGAGTATGCGGTTTGGTGTTGTGGTATGAGTTGTCTATATATTGTGTACGTAAACATGAGGTTAATCGTTACCTGGGGTCCGTATGCATGGGACCTCAGCTCTTAACATAGTGTCAGGGTCGGAAGAACCAAGGACGGAGGACAAGGGGAAGCGCAAGCAGGTCGTCTAGAAGACCCGGTTGAAGATTTCCTTTGATGTCCCGGCAGAAGCCTTCCTATTATTGCTTTTCTTCACTTTTAAACCACACGGTTTCTATACCGCTATTGTATCCAACCAGACTTATGGCATTTTGAATATATATATCAGATACTCTTCCGCTCAAATAGTCTACTGTGATGATTTGAAATGACTTTGAATGAAAAAAAAAAATTTATTTCGCTTTTGAAAATTGGGATGTTACATAAATCTCCTGAATTGCTACAAGGTACGATTTCTTTTCATGGTTGTTTATTACATGCCTTATTTGATTATAGTGCTAGTCACTCTTTTATAGCATATGACTGTGTGAGACGTATGAATTTGAATGTGCACAAATTGCCATAAGATCTGATTGTGTCTATTCCATTGGGGGTTAAATCAAAAATTGTTGATGTTTGTCTAAACTGTATTGTGATTGTGGATGGGCATGAGTCCACTGTGGATCTGATTTGCTTACTGTTGCATGATATCGATGTTATTTTGGGATTGAATTGGTTGACGGCCAATGGTGTTATACTGGATTTTGGCAAGAGAAAGGTTATTTGCCCTGATCAACAGCAAAATCTTAATGCCAAAGCAAGCCTTGGTTTTCTTACTGCTACTAAGGAAGAACAATGTATTAAGCAAGGGTGCCAGGGATATGTGATTTTCTTTTTGGTACAGGCAGAGTCAAAACCTTCTCTGAATGAAATACCAGTGGTAAATGAATTTCCTGATGATATCAGTGGGTTGCCACCAGAGAGAGAGGTGGAGTTTGCCATTGAACTTGCGCCAAGTACTGAACCAATTTCTAAAGCACCCTATCGCATGGCACCAAATGAAATCGCTGAATTAAAGAAGCAAATAGAAGAATAACTTGAAAAGGGTTTTATTCGCCCTAGTGTTTCACCCTGGAGAGCCCCAATCTTATTTGTGAAAAAGAAAGACGGCAGTTTGAGACTCTATATTGATTACCGGGAACTGAATAAGGTGACTGTGAAAAATAAATATCCTCTTCCAAGAATTGATGACTTGCTAGATCAATTATCTAGTTCCTGTATATTTTCAAAAGTTGATTTACGTTAAGGGTACCATCAACTGCGAGTTAGGACTGAGGATATCCCGAAAACTGTTTTCAGGACCAGGTATGGGCATTATGAATTTCTTGTGATGCCATTTGGTTTGACAAATGCACCTGCTACCTTCATGGATTACATGAACAGAATTTTTCGGCCGTATCTAGATCAGTTTGTGGTGGTTTTCATAGATGATATTTTAATATGTTCACAAAGTCGGGAGGAACATGAAAATCATCTATGGCTTGTATTGACTATTCTGAGAGAGAAGCAACTTTATGCTAAACTCGGTAAATGTGAATTCTGGCTTTCTGAGGTTAAATTTCTGGGTCATGTAGTTTCTGAAAATGGTGTTTCAGCGGACCCTAGTAAAGTGGAAGCAGTATTGAACTGGAAAAGGCCTGAGACAGTTACTGAAATACGTAGTTTTCTAGGTCTAGCAAGCTATTATCGTCGTTTCATACAGAATTTTTCCCGGATAGCATTCGCCATTGACGAAGCTCCTGAGAAAGAACCGGTCATTTGTGTGGGATGAACGTTGTGAGGAGAGTTTCTAGACACTAAAGAGAGGATACGACAGCACCTGTGTTGATTATCTCATATCCAAGCCGGACCTCTCGTCAGTTGAAACCTTATGAGTTGAATTATCCTACAAATGACTAGAGCTTGCAGCTATTGTTTTTGCTTTGAAAATATGGCGACACTATCTATATGGCACCACTGTTGAGTTATACTGTGACCACAAAAGCCTCAAGTATCTGTTTGATCAAAAAGAGCTCAATATGAGGCAGCACAGATGGATGGAATTATTGAAAGATTATAATCTAGAGATCAAATACCATCCTGGAAAAGCTAATGTTGTTGCAGATTCATTGAGCAGAAAAACTGTGCAGGTTGCATTCATGATGATTAAAGAACAAAAATTATTAGAAGATTTCCATGATTGGAATTTGTTAAACCAAATCTTTACGAGTATAAATGCACCTCATGAAGCCTACATTGCTAGTCTCCTTGCCAGTCAAGAGGAGAACAATATGAGTGTTGAAATAGGAGAAGCTCAAATGCAAGATGATCTAGCTAAGTCTATACGAGAAAGAATTGAGCAGGGAGAAACAACTGAGTATGATATCTCACCGAGCGGATTGATCCGATATAAGAAGCGAACTTATGTGCCGCCTAAGGATGATTTGAGGCTGAAAATTCTTGATGAGGCTCATAAAAGTAAATACACCATTCATCCTGGTGTTGTCAAGATGTATTGAAATTTGAAGTCACAGTTCTGGTGGTTGGGGATGAAGAAGGAAATAACTTTATATGTGGCTAAATGTTTAACTTACTAGAAGGTAAAAATTGAGCATCAACGACTAGGAGGACTCTTACAGGGATTAGAGATTCTAGAGTGGAAATGGGAGAATATGACCATGGATCTAGTAGTGGGTCTACCCAAGATCAGACACTATGATGCAATTCGGGTAATTGTTGATCGACTCACCAAATCGCCACACTTTATTCCTGTTAGTGTCAATTATTCTCCTGAGAAACTGGCAGAGATCTATATCAAAGAAATCATCCGACTCCATGGTACGCCAAACAGTATTATCTCTGATCAAGATCCTCGCTTCACTTCTTGTTTATGGCATGCTCTACATCAAGCATTGGGGACAAAGTTGAGATTTAGTACCGCTTATTACCCCCAGACAAATGGGTAATCAGAGAGGACAATCCAGATACTCGAGGATATGTTGCGAGCTTGTGTCTTGGATTTTAAAGGGAATTGGGATCGATACTTACCTCTCGCTGAGTTTGCTTATAATAATAGTTATCATGCTAGTATCCAGATGGCTCCTTATGAGGCTCTATACGAACAAAAATGTCGATCACCTCTCTGTTGGACAGAGTTATCTGAACGTTAATTGTTCGGACCAGAAATAGTTGATGAAACTTCTGAGCAAATCAATTTGATCAGAAAGAGATTTCTTATAGCTCAGAGCAGACAAAAAAGTTATGCAAATAAGAGGAGAAGACCTCTTGAATTCAATGTGGGTGATCATGTATTTCTAAAAATATCTCTTGTTACAAGAGTGGGTAGAGCCATCAAGCGAAAGAAATTGAGCCCTTACTACATTGGTCCTTTTGAGATTTTGGCAAAATGTGGGCCAGTAGCTTATCAATTAGCATTGCCACAGAATCTAAGTAAATTGCATGATTTTTTTCATGTCTCTCAACTGAAGAAGTATCAGCCAGACCCAGAACATGTTCTTGAGTATGAAAATGTTGATGTCCAAGAGGATCATACTTTTCCCGTAGAGCCCGAGTGGATTATTGATTATCAAGAAACACAGTTTAGACGTAAAAGCATACCTTTTGTAAAGGTATTTTGGAGAGGATTATCTCTTAGGGAAGCGACATGGGAGAAAGTTGAGGATATGAAAAAGAAATACCCGGAATTTATGTCTAGAAATATGATGAATGTATAAGCAAATTTCGAGGACAAAATTTATTTAACGGGGGGAGAAATGTAATATCCATTCATTTTGGTCAAACAACAACAAACGAAGTCAAAAAAATAAAAATAAAAATAAAAAGCAAGCAATGGCATCAAGGTAGTTAAATTGAAAAGCTAATGTTTTATTATTGGTTTATTTCTCCACTGCCTTTGACATCCATTTAATCATCTCTTATTCATTTCGGCCAAGACTTGCAGAAGGAGAGAAGGAAGTTAAAACCTATGATAATGGTGTGAAAAATGGAAAGAAGAGAGAGAAAATGAACCTAGCCAAGATCACTTACTAAACCACCTCCAATTCAAAAACTCCCTTCATCAATCTTGTTCTACTCATTGAGAGCTTCAATTCTATGGTTTATGTTTTCTCATAGGAGGAGTTTCAAGTCATTGGGTTAGTGGAATTGTTGCCGGAATTCCAAACCAATTGTGGAATCGTGATAAGGTAAGCGTAAGCTTTATTTTGAATCGATTGGTTTGAGATTTGGATGAGTTTTTGAACACTTGGGAAAAACCCTACATTTTCAAAAATTAGGATTTTTGGAGTTTCATAATGATTTATTCATGAATATGTGATTATACGATGATTCGATCACCTATGGACCTAGTCTAGTGGTTAAATTGTGAATTGGTGAATTATTCTGCATTAAATTCGAATCTGATCTGAGCAGGGCAGGTACCTTGAGTTTGAATTTGGCCATTTTGATTGTTCCATTGTGTTTAGAATGAAAAAATGTGTAGGGTAGAGGTTTGGTAAAAATTTCAGAAACTCTGGGATTGAATTATGTTGAAATCCTAAAATCTTCCTTGAAAACCCTGTGTAGGCAGCGAAATTGTGGGACGTTTTTGGGGTGGTGAATGATGTTGGATTACCATGAAATTTTGCAGCATTAAAATAGACATAATAAGCTTTAATTTAATAGGTAAAATGCATTTTTTTTTGAATTATGCGCTAAGAGAAATGAATTTTTGAAAATGACCCTCTGATTCTGAACTTAATTTCAGACAGCAGAGACATTTTAAGCTATAAATGGATTTTCATTTAAGGATGGCCCAAGATAGTATTTTTGGTTGAAAATAGACATATTAAGGGTCATTTAGGCTTTAGAATCAACTCAAAACAAGGTTCCTAGATTTAATTGTGAATTTTTGAAGATCGGTCATTGTTTGTTGGAAAAACCTGAAAATTGATGGAAATAGAAAGAATATAAGCTCATATTAAATTCCTTGATAAGAAAATGAATTTAGTAAATGTGGACATGTGAATTGGGCTTATTTTAAGTTATCAAAAGGAAATATTTACTGAGGAGGAATTAATTATATTTTTATTTTGTTATTCTAAGGCTATTATGATACTATGCACCGGGAAAAAGTTCCTTTATATTCGTAGTTGACCATCAGGTAGTAACCTTAATCCTCATATACTCTATGTGACTTGTGTATGTATGTTTTACCTTGTATATTGCATACATTTGGTTATCATTTACTTCCGAGCGCTCTGGAACCGGAACATGTTGTGTTCGATAAGGGCCTTGCTCTGTGCCGTACCCATGGTTTGTGTTGTGTGCTATTAGGACTGCTAGTTCCGGATTTGGCTGTGTGCCTTGCTATGTGCATGATACTGAATGTGATGTGGATTGTGTATTTATTCTTGGTTATCTTACATGAATTGTTATACATTTTATATGAGATTAACAGTTACTCTAGGATTCACTTATGAATCACAGCCTCTTTTAAGTCATTTGGCAGCTTGTCTAGAGCAGAGCGAGGTGATAGAGGTAAGACCCCAGAGCAGGGATAGTAGGATGATGGATGGTGACGATTTCTTTTGAATACTTGTTGTAATTATCTGGATGACTGTAGTACTTTATTTTGGCCTGTCAGGCACTATTCCCGGATGACTGTATATTTTTTATCTCTTCGGGGAAAAGTTTATCTGTCAGTATTTTTATCAATATATGATTGTCCAAACTAGTGTATGCTCTGCTACTTATACTCTGATATGTGATGTAAATTACCTGAGGAAAATGAGTTATAATTGAATATAAGTAAAGGATCACACTGTCTGCCACCCGAAAGGACGAGGCCGGTAGGTGTGTAAGACACCGACACTAGGGAGATGCTTCTCCGATGTAACTACCTTCTCATGGAAAATAGCACGACTCAAAAACTCACCCACCAGATTTTTTCAATTTGACAAGATTGAAGAGAAAACCTGGACCCCTCCTCTTGCTGATGTGGTTCACATTGATGTGGATGGTTCAGTTTGGCAACAACATTAGGTGGCTTGCAGTGGAGTCATAAGAAATGCTCATGGTGAATGGTTGACAGGCTTTTATCTACCCCTTGGCCTCCATACCGTTATTGAGGTCGAGATTTATGCTATCATGGTAAGGTTAAAAATTGGTCTTCATATGGGTTTTCAGAGAATCCTTCTCTACTCTGATTCCCTAAATGCTGTCAATATCCTTATGAGAGATTGCACTACAGATCACGCTCTCAGAGACATTATTGGCAAGACTAGTGATCTTTTATACTGAGATTGGGAAGTCGAGTTACACCATACTCCGAGAGAAAACATTGCATGTGCTGACTATGTGGCCAAAGAAGGACACAATGCCGTTGCTGATGCCGGTGTGGTTTTGATCCCAACAGCCCCGAGAGGATGCCTTGACATAGTTTGGTCACATGAAGGCAAGAAATTAATTCAACATATTTCTTAAAATATCTTTCATAATATTGCTTCTGCAGGAGAAAGTTAGATACATCCATTTATAACAAGCTTTTGAAATAGTAACCATCCTTTGGTGGTCATACATTTCCTTTAATCTATTCCAAAGAACAAGGGGGTTTTTATAGCCAAATATTCAATTTTGAAAACTTCATGCAAATGGTGGTGTAGAAAAATCATGGATCAATCAAGATAATTAATAGTCCTTTCTGATAATGCCAAGAGCCACAAATTTAAATTTCACAAGATTTAACATAGTTCGACTTTATGCAATAAACGAAAATATATAAAATATGAAATGAAAGATGCAATATAATAATACAAACAATAATAATAGAAAATTTGTAAAAATAAGAAATAATTTATAAAGTAAGATATTACAACAAAATGAAAACTTTATGGCTTCGAGCCATTTAGTTCTCATGGCTACAAGCCAATTAATATTAAGATGAGAAATTATAATCATATGGCTTTCGGCCTTTTATCTTCAACATAAAATTATATGGTTTTTGACCTTTTATCTTCAAGATAAATTAAAGTATAAAAGTTGTATATGGTTTCTAGACATCCAATAATAATAATAAGCTTGACATATAGCCATATAATAGGAAATCAAATGAATATATGGCTTCTGACCAAATTGTAAAACAAAAAGGCATAAGGCTTATGGCCGTATAATATTAAAATAGGAATCAAAGTTATATGAGTTCTGATCATATAATTTTAGAATAGGAAATTGGAGCAATATAGCTTATGGCCATATAATTTTAGAATATCAAATCAAATGTGTATGGCTTTTGGCTATACTTAAATAACAATATCTATAATATAAAAAAAAATCATAAAGGGGATTAAAATAAGATATAAAAACAATAATAATCTCCAATCTTGGTCATAAAACTCGATGTTTATAACAATCGGTAAAAGTGTCTTTTTAATTCCATATATTGGTTCAAATTATCAAAGATAAATCAAATAAACATATGATTAAAAAAGGTAGGATGAAATCATTAAAGAAATGATGAGAGAAATATACCTTTGTAAGAGCCTTTGTGTTGATAATGTGTTATGAAAATAAAAGAAAGTTGGGATAAGAGAGACCAAGAGATAAGAGAAGAGAAAAATTCAAGAGAGAAAGGAAGGAGTAATTCTCATTCAGTTTCTTGTGTTTTCTATATGACTACAATACTTTATACAATACCTCTATTTATTTACAAGGCTCCAAAGTCACCACCAAGGGTCACCACTAAAATACAATAAATGGTACTATAAATTATTAATATAGACAATTAATACAAATGAATGTACATTATATGAGTCTTTGTATCATTCATGTTCCTGAATGTGCATTAAGTAGCTTTTTTAGTTTCTCAACCACTATTCATGAATGCTGGTTAGAATATGAGAGATTAAGAGTCAATTCACACATCACGTAGTTAATATATTCATGAAACATTACAATTAATTAAGGATTAGGAATTATTATTATTATGATTGCCCTTTAGTAGTTCAACTGCATCTCTGGTCCGCAAGTAACAGTTGACAGCTACACATAGAAAAGCAGACTGGGATCAGGCACACACACAGACCCCATAATGGCTTGGATCGGCTTTCACTTTCACCGATTTAGGTTTTATAGGGTTTTGAACCCCTCTATATCCATTTCCTTTAGCTCCATCTCGGTTTCGTGATTCCTTGGTCAAAAATCGGAGCTCATCCATCATAAACGGTGAAAAATGGGATTAGTACCATCGTCATATACGCCTTTCTCTCATCGATCTCGCTGCCTTTTGTACAAATGGTGAGCTCCCTATTTTTGTTTTGTTTTGCTTGGAACGCTGTAATACCCGGATAACTATTATCTGGAATATTATGTCACAATAATGAAAATGCCCATTTATGAAGATTTTGGTCTCAACGTGTTATGTGATTAGTATATGTTCAAAGGAAAACATTAAAAAAATTAAAGGAAATTTAATATCGGAAATGTGAAAAATGTGTCTTAAGGCCATAAAACATCCTGAGAAGAATTAGGAAAAATTCTAAAAGGCATGGAATAATTATTAAAAATTTAGAAAGCATATTATTCTTAAATTAGACAATTTAATAAATTATTTCCTATGAAAATAAAAAGAAGGAAAATTAAAAAGTATTCTGAGACTAAAATTGACTTTATGATTTTTGATAAATTGCAAGGAGCTTGAATTATTAATGTCAATAAAATTGTTGTGAGAAAATGATTGGTTTTAATTAAGAAAATTATTAGAAAGTATTAAGGGATTAATTAAGTAATTTTTGGGAATTTTATAAGATTATAGAAATTTAGGAAACATGAAAAATAAAATAAATATAAATAATTATTATTAAGGGCCAAAATTTTTGGCCAAATTAAATAAATAATAAGGGTTAAGATGTAACCTTGAAAAACCAAGATCAAAGGCTTAGGATTTTTCAAGAAATTCTAGAAGCCTAAATCCATGTAATTACTTATGGACCAATAGGAAATTTTGGGAAAAATAAATACAAGATAAATAGGATATTATGGTAAATGGAAAAAAAATAAATATATATATATGTGTGAGCTGACCGAAAGTTTGGGGAGGGATAAGGATGATTTGGATATTTGTATATAATAATAATATAAGATAAGGCATGTGGTAATTAAGTAATATTATATTAATAAAAGGTGAACAGGATAAATGACTACGGATAGAAATAAAATCCTATCTAGAAAACCTTAAACAAAGTTATTAGAGCCAGAGTATATTATTGATCAGTGAATTTTTATCTAGAAATTGGCGCCGACTGGCGATATTTCTGTACCCGATAGCGATTACCGAGGATTTTTGGCAGGTAACGGAATGTCCTTAATGAGAATATAAGGTTAGGAAAACCCAGTATTCTCAAAGAGGAAGAAAAGACCTTCAATATATTGTTCCCGGAATTTTAAGATTTTACAAAAAATTTCGCGATCAGGACACCGAACCAGGAATTTCATCTGATAAAGCAAGATGACACAAGCATGATGATGTCATCAATTTTGTCTCCTTGTGGGGGGGGAGGTCGGCCAAATAGGTGTAGGGCCAAGATCAAGCCACTTCAAAAAAAATGCGATCTGGCGGTCAGAATTCAACCAGACAAAGTTCAATGAAATTACGAAAATGCCATTGGATTTTTCTATAAATAGCCTTTCATTTCTCTTCATTCTTCACCAATTCACTCACAATCCTAGAGATAAGTTAGAGAGAGAAGCTCTAGAAGAGGAGTAAGAAGTTCATAGCAAAGCTTTGAGTAAGTTTCTCAGTCCTTAGTTTTTAGTTTCAGTAGTTCTTTCAGTAATTATAGTAGAATTGCTAGAGTAGTCTCTAATTTTTCAAGTTAGCTTAGATATTATGTTTAGGAGTAAATATGATATTTATTTCAGAAATAGGTTAGAGGAAAAGTTATAGCAAAATTTTGAGAGTTTAAAGTCAAAATAACGAAGCTCTGACAAAATTCCACCAAGTAATCAAACTTGGGGCAAAATGGTAATTTGTACCTAAAATGCCTGTTATGATCTTAAATATTCATATCGATGATATTATCCTTTTAAGATATCCGAAATCACGAACCGTTGTTTCCGTTGTTTCCACTGTTACCGCTGTCATACCGTCGTCGTCCCTCTGTCAAACGTACCATAATTCGACAAACGTGCCAAGAATCATCAATGAAGGTACGGACGCATATTGTAACCTTAACACTTATGTTGCTCATATACGTATATGTGATATACATGTTTATATACTGAGGCTCTGTCTAGGGTTGTCAGTTATACATACAACTTTATACGGGTTATAGTCTTGATAACGCCGTTGGGTTTTCCTAGCACTGAGGACACGATGGGCTGTTGTGGCACTGGTTATGTGTAGACATGTTGTGGGACTTTACATACTAATTTGTGCTTATGTTCTGTCAATGTTGTGATCATGCATCTGCTGTGTGCTTATGTAGTGATTTACTGCTGTTATGAGTTGTGAATAACTGTTGTCCATATACTGTTTATTTGAGCATAAGGTTAACTGTTACCTGAGATATAAATGGTAATTGGATCTCAGCTGTAGCTTCAAGTTCGGGCGAACCAAAGGGTTGAAGATAGGGGCGAGCGACTGGCATAGGATGGCAGAAGGAATTTTATGGTTGTAGTTTATATGCCTAGTTAAGTGATGTTTCCTTTTGGATAGTAGATAATTGTATAAGTTATGTAATATAAAGGTTCAGTTACTCGTTTTGCGAAATTGCTCTACTCTGATCAACGTTTTTTTTTTTAAAAAAAAAATTCCGTTGTTTTTAAGGTGAGATGTTACAAACGCGATGACCTATGAGCTTCTGATTTTCTCTCTGTACGTCTTAATCTCTCTCATCTTCATGCTCTAAGTGCAGGCGCATCGCTTCTAATTGCCTCTCCATCGCCGGCCCTCTTTTAGCCATCTTTGATCTGCTTCCTTCAATGGTAAATCTCATCGCTCCGATTTGTTTCTTGTTCGAGATATCTATAACCTTTATTTTCTGTTGTCACTCGTCTGAACCAGTTAAAGATAGCTAGGGTTCGCTGGTTCTGTTCGCCAATGGCCGACTTATACATACACATACGTTGAGTTGAAAGCTGTAAGTATATGCTATAGGCTACGTAATATGCTCTCATGCTCTGCTGCTTTTTTTCCCCTCTCCTTTTCCATTTTCAGGCAAATGCATGCTCATCTTCTTCCCTTCACATAATTGGTAAAACAATAAAACTCATCATTGTCATCTCCATCTTCGGTTTGTTTCTTCTGCTACCTCTCTATAACCTTTATTTATTTATTTTTAATTATTCTGAAGCATTGTTCGGTTAATATGTCTCTTTTCTGAGAACCTTGTTCAAGAACATATGCCTTCAGTATTGTCTTAATTTTGAACACATCGATTTAGGATTAAGAGTAGATGAGGTGAGATTAATGCAAAACAAAACCCCCAAAGCCCAAAAGCAAGAAAAGAAAACGTAGGAGTCCAAGCTTCGTAGTCATCGTCTCTCTTTTTCTCTATTTCAATCTTTGGAGGGTGGGAGTGAGAGGGGATTTGATAGATTGGGAGGGACTAAAATGGAAAGATACAAGCAGAGAAGAAGAAAGGGGTAAAATAAGTTAGCACGAGAGAGACTGAGAAAGGAGAGCCAGTAACAGTAACTAGGTTCAGGTTTGAGGGATTGAGATTTAATTTGGAAAAAATTTTCTTATTACAGTATTGTATTGTAAAATTATAAATAATGGATTGTTACGTTATTACTTTTTTTCTGTGTAATTTATTTTTTATTTTTTTGAATTTTTATCTTCCGAAGCAGAGTTACTTACGTACATCTTTTTTTTTAAAATTAATTATCTATATACGGATATATCTCCAATGAAACAATCTGCTTTAAGCGCCATGTGGCATTTACGCCTTTTTTTTTTAAAAAAAAAAAAAGTGAAGTTATATTTGCTGTTACACTCATCTGTATACATCATGATAATGAATTTGTGATGTCCTTAGTTATTTTTCGTTTTAATTAAATTAAATCTACTCTTTTCATTTGCTTTATGTTGTTCACAATATATATATATATATAGTGTTCAGCGTGCTCCGCCATTATTGAAGTATTGCTAGTAGGTTAATAATCACCGCCATTCTCTTCAGGTTTGTATCTCTCATTTTTTATTTCTTTAATTAAAACTTGCTGCCTTTTTTCACTTTATTTGGTTGCGTGTGTATGTATTTATATTTATTATAAAACTGAAAGAATTTTAGAGAGAAGTCAGAGGAAATTCTAGAGAGATGAAATCCATTCAAATGTAATGAATAGTTACAGGAGATCTCTATTTATAGAAGGATGCAAATAGTAGATTACTATGCGTATATACCATGTCATCCTGTATTTGGAGATTATAGGTCAATGGACATCCACATAATAAGAATATTCATAACACTCCCCCTTAGATGTCCATTTATGAATGTGCCTCGTTAAAAACTTTAACTAGGAAAAACCCAGTGGGAAAAAAAACCTAGCCAAAGAAAAGAGTACATCATTCATTGATACACTATTCAGTACTGCCTCATTAAAAAAACCTTTCTAGGAAAATCCAGTGGGATAAAACCTAGATAAAGGAAAAAGAGTACAGCGTGTATCGTCTCCCCCTCTTGATTACATCAGACTTACTCCCCCTGATGACTACATTGCTTCAATGTCTTTTTGAGCATATTATACTTTCTGTCATCAAATATTCTATTAGAAACACCCAATCTGATTGTTCATTATATACCTGCAAGATCTAAATCTGTCAAGTAAAGTCATAATAATCTTTTCATAAATATATATGTGCATATAGAAATTCAATAAATGTTTATTCAGATAATGATGCTATATGCACTATCATCTTGAGTCCTTTTGGGGCATATGTGTTTCTGGTGCCTTATGTGCTTCTAGCACATACAAATATGTTGTGGCTCATGATCCTCATTATCATTCATTGCAGCATATGCTATCATAGATATTATTAACGTCGACTTCATTTTCAGTCCCATCGGATTTCATTCATAATTTATTGAGATCTCATTATATTTACATATATTAGGTACCTAGGTCTCTCTTGGACCACAATACACTTATCTTGTAATATCTCTTCTAGAGATAACATCTCTTCAGGAGATGGCTCTTCTAGAGCTTTTCTTAATTATCCTCAACATAATCATCTATATTCTTATAGCTCCTTTTCTCTTTTGAGGATTTTTATCTTTAAAATCAATGGACTTGCAACACTTCTGGTGTGCTTTATAACAATTCATATAGGAGCATTTGCAATTGGGATATGTGACTTTGTCACTTTCTTTAGGTCAGTAAATGCTTCTAGCATTCGATTAACTAAACTCTGAAATTGAATTATCATTTTGAACTTTTAGTGCACAATTCCTTGTACGATGATCAATATGAGCCAATGATAATTCATTCTAGTAAATCTTTACCCAATCTGCTTATTTTTCTCCCCCTCATCAAATCATCAATTTTCTTTGTATATCCATCTATGTGCATTGTAATAGATTAATAATCATTACACATTTTAAACATTTCAAGATGGAATTAATCTGGCTCCTGACCAAAAGCCAATTATACGGGGAGAATTTTGTTGGCTTATAAGCTGCAAATATACACGTATGAACAATGTTCTCATAATCATTGATCTATCCATTCATAGATACTTTAATACATTATTTCTGGATCATTCAATCTGGAAATTGCGCACATAATATATTGCAAACATCACTGCAAACTTTGCAGATTTATAATCTCATATGTAAACTTTCAATTTGATATATTTCCAGAGATCCATTTCCAATAAATATTTCTATCTGAGAACAAGCAGCACATGATATATGACTCGGATGATCAAACAAGTCATGACAACTTTCCATATGATTTATCATCAAATCTAATATTCATTTTGGGGGAATCAACATAGAAACATTCACAAAGAATTATCACATAAATATTCACACTTGATATATATCATTCTCCCCCTCAGGTGTGAGACCTTAAAAATTAATTCATGGAATTTCCATACAATATTCCATGATAATAGCATATATGATATCTATTTCATTAAAATTCCACAGATTTCTAAATGCATTATCAATGCAGAATTTTGTTATTTCTGGTAACAAAATTTCCATGAATTAAAACAATAATAAAATATCAAATTAAAACAATTAATAAGAAAAATTAAATCTAGATTTCCAATCTGGAGTCAAATTAATAACAATAATAAAAATTATATAAGATATAAATAGAAAAGATGAAAAACCCGCTGCATCACAAGTCTGTAGTATCATGAGTCCGCGTCAATAATTTTGCAAGATAAATAAAAACATGAGGACCCTACTACATGTGAATTTTATCTTTTGGTTCACTTGAACTTTGAAATGTTGAATGAATAATTGTCATCCTAAGAGAAAAACATGTGGAGCCTGCAATAGTGTGAAGGAACTCTCCCTTCATCTTTCGTGACTTCATGTTGGAAAATTTTGGCGTTTTCTAATAACATGTAGGGTCCATGGAAAACTGTTGGTGCTTAATGCTTGATCTACTCTATTTCCAAATTCGTGCATCACATATACAAATAGACTATGTATAATTTTCTTTTGATTCATATTATTCTTTTCTCTCAGTAGAATATATAATGATTTATCAAAAAAAAAAAAGGTTTCAGAGTACAACGACATCCCATATGATTTATTATTTAATTAATAAACTATTAAGAATTAATTATTAACATTACCTAACTTCTTTTGATAAATCAAGAAGGGTATCACAACCGTACCTGAATAATTGAGTGGTACTATGCGCATGTGAAAGAAAATTAAAACATGTGGTCCCTCCATCTCTATCATCTGATGCAGCAACCTTGATTCTTGGATTTTTTTATTTTATTTCCAATAACGTTGATCTGATCCCCAGGTGATTATAAGCGCCCTAAGTGGTGTGTGGAGGCAAGAGGGAGGTGATCCATGTCTGCTTGTTCCTTGGTTATGGATCCATGGATGCATGGACTTGAAGATTATTCATCTTGAGAATAATCAATTAACGAGTGAGATCCCTTCCAAGTCCACCATTAGAGCGTCATATTCATCAAGAAAATGAAGAAGTAAGAAGAAGAGTCTTCTTAAGATTGAATCTGGGTAAGGAGAAACGAAAAAGATTGGATCATGAGGTCTTCTTCTTATTGATGGGATTGTTGTTGTAGAAGTGTAACAGCGGAGGAGGAGGAAGGAAAAAGAGGTCGCTGGGGTGGGGATGTACAGGTGGTTGAAGTTTCTGCAACTATGAAAACTGGACTCAATAACTTGGAGGAAGCAAGATCTTGGCAATAAAAATTGTAGAGATCTACAGATCTGCGGGATAAGAAGAAGATATCAGCAATCGTGCTGATAACGTATTATAAAACTGAAAGAATTTTAGAGAGAAGTCAGAGGAAATTCTAGAGAGATGAAATCCATTCAAATGTAATGAATAGTTACAAGAGATCTCTATTTATAGAAGGATGCAAATAGTAGATTACTATGCGTATATACCATGTCATCCTGTATTTGGAGATTATAGGTCAATGGACATCCACATAATAAGAATATTCATAACAATATTCACATTTCTTCGAGTTTCTTGCATTCTTCACATTTTTTAGTCATATTTTGATTTTTGAGTCCAGCTGGGGTTTCTATATATATATATATATATATATATATATATATATATATATATCTTAAAAAAATTGTAAAAATAATGTTCTGTATAGAACACAAATGTCTAGCCTCAATGAACTAGTATATGCTTATATTAGATTAGATGATTCTCCAAGATATCTATAAGGCAAATAACAAAGGGAGCATCAAATGGCTCTCCCATATATCTATAAACCAGATATTGAGAATAACAATGGATCATTGTGTATGATAATGGCGTTTAGCCAAAAAGGGTAGGGTGTGCACACAGTGAGGCTAAATAGTAAAAGGGATGAATAGAATATGTGTACCTTTTAGGTTTAGTTCCTATTTATAGAAGTTACCTTGGGATTTGGGCTCTTAGGCTTAGTGCGCCTCATTGTCCATTTGTTATATTGCCTTACCTCTATATCTCATGATTGTAGCCTCCATTATCAAGCAATTAACATCTCCCTTCATCTTGGGCAGATTTTGGCGGTAACTGCCCCTTGTTAGCCCGCATCATACATTTTCCTTGTCCAGGTCCATAACAGTTGCCCCTAGCTCGGTAGTTCAGGTCTCTGGGCTGCCATGATGCGGTGATTGTTTAACATAGAGCTCGAATTTAACTAGGATATATGCAATTTATCCGGGTTCCAAACTAAAGACATATCTCATTTATTCATTGTTTTGAAATTACGTATCGTTCATGGCACATGGACCAAGTTCTTGTGACTGGAAATGCATTTTTCCTTTCATCTGAATTGGGTGCTCCTCTACACTAAACATCTGAGTTCCTAGTTTATATGTGTAGGCAACTAATTCGTGCTTCAAGCATTCGGGGTTTGGGTTATGCGTTTTAATCAAAGAGCTTCTGACAATCCAAGATAACTCTATTGATTGCTCTAATTTTGTTTGCCAAGACTTCTTCATTAAGCTTTCGGGTTTCTGAGTCTGTTTTCTTTGGCCACGAGTTTCCCCCCAAGCTAGATTTGCATGATGAAGAATGTATCAATTTATTTGTACTTCAACCACTCTCTTACTTCACTTGCTTTGATCTTGGCTTCTCCATTGTGAAAATAGACTTTGCTTTGATATCGACCACGTGTTTAGGAGAGAAGAATGAGCCTTTTGAGAAATTAAGTAGATGACAATTTGACTTTTGCCTAAGTTTTCATTTCATCATGACTTACTTGACAGTTGTTTACTTTTGACTACTGGGAAGCCAAAACGCCATGCCTAGCCACTTGTGGCACTTGGGCACATTAAATGCGTACCTCATTTCTCGTGCATCATCATCACTTTTTGTGCAAATTGCCTCCTTTGCTTCTGAATCTTCAAATTCGTACCCTCAACGGCTACACTTATATATTTGCATTTTTCCTCCATTCACTTTACTTCTCACCTGAAGCTTTCTTTGTCTTCCCAGACACATCTTGCCTTCAAAAACCTATTTTCTTGTGAATCCGCAATTCATATTTTCTAAGCTCTTCATACTTCCATTATTCCAGGTATTTTCTTCATTCCTTCCCACTTCTTTGCTTTGCCTTTGCTCTTCAGTTTTAGCACTGCATTGTTCTTTGTTTCTTCATCTAACATTATTTAAAAAATGAATTTCTGGGTAATTTTCATTAGGGTTTTATGTGTAGTCCTTTCAGACTCTTTAGGTTCTCTAGGTCTAAACCCTTGGTTTATTTGGTTCTTTTTTGACAATTTTCAAAATCATGTTCCTTCCTTCTTCTCGTTTGCATTGGATGGTTGTGATGACCTTATAGGAATTCTATACTGAACTCAAGAAGTTGAGAAAGTTGAATTGAGTCATCCCAAAAGTTTTCAAATCTTGCTTCCATTTTAGAAAATCCATGGATAAAGGTACTAACACTTCAATTCATGGCAAAGCGATTCTGGAAGAGGATTATGAGATTCTTTGAGAAGTTCCTTTCAGAGCAAGGTACTGGCTTTATGGAATTCCTTGCCCTGAAGAAGAAAAACAAGAAGCCTTACTTTGTAACCCTTGAGGTAGTGGGAGTAGAAAGAAGGCTTAAAAAAGCTAGTCTAACCCACGCTTCACTAACCCTTCCTCAACAACTCGAAGTCGGGATGAGAATATATCAATTCTAGCATCACATATTTCCCCTCCAAAGGGTTCAAACCGTGCTGTCTTGGGTTTCATTCCAAAAGGTGTCGTTGACCTATGTGATGATTGTGCATATTTAAGCTGTCATTTCTTCACAGTGGTCGTGACTCTGAAGCCGAGTTTGTTTTGGCCTCCTACCATCATAATATCATTCTGAAAACAATCCTAGTGGTCGGTGCTGAAGGCTGTTATTTTGACTTTCTTTCATTGCACCATAGCTTCTTCAAATTAGATATCCCCTCTGTTTCTGGTTATTACTTTTCTGTTATAGGTATAGGATGAGTTCGCCTATCATTAAGGAGTCAAGTTTCGTGAGTTCCACTAGGGCTTCAAAGAATGCAGACTCATGGGTCATTGATGACGTGCTCTTGTCCAAGTCCTCGATGACCACGGCCGAGGTGGTGAAGCTACATATCAGTGATAGAGAGGATTATATTCTTTGCCTTCCCCTCGACAATGAATCAGTCACCACCCAACGGGAAGGGAACGAATCCCACTATTCACATTTCTTTTTCATCTACCGTGATATGATTACTTGGCCCGGTATGCACTTTTCGTTTACTAAGTTCCAAACTGACCTTCTCAATCATCTTCATCTCCCTTCTTCCTAGCTTCATCAACCCCCAACAATCTAACCCCGTTGCCTTTGGACAACCAATATGGGAAAAATACCTTTATGACCCCATTTGAAAAATGATATTGTCCTTAGGTTTGATACGATTTGCTTTGGCGAAATCCAACAACCTTTGCTTAATGTGGCAAATGTCCTTTACCTTTTCCTTTGGGTGAGTAGGGTCATAGTCCATTCTCCTTCCCTTGTCAAATCTCTACCTCTCACCTCTTATTTTTCATATGCTTCAGGAAGAACTCTGTTGGGAGGTTCTTCATAAGTTCCTTAAACTCATTAATCCGAATATCACTTGAATAACCTTAGCATATATACATACTACCAAATTAAACAACAAGTCTTATCCAACTATATGAGATCCGCTATATGAATTGTATGATGTCATATTTTGTTTGTTTGATATGAATATGATAAAAGAAATAACAAGGCATCAATATTTAAGGCCAGACTAATGCAGATGTTTGCTAGGATGATAAATGCATATAATCATCTATGCACACTTTGCTGGCATGTTTAATTTGGTTATTTTCATAGGCATTCAAGTAAAAAAAAAATCATTTGGGGTGATCTAACGAACTAACCATGACACCCTTTTGTGCATAGGCTGGTTTCATAATAATTTTGAATGAAGGATTCTTCACACAATGAGAATCAAGGCTTTCGCAAGACCCATAACTGTTGCCTGTGGCAAATTAATCAAAATATGAGCAGAAATAAATAGAAATCAACAAAGGTCTGGTTTCATAACTGCTACATAATATTTAAACGAACACAAACATTTCTATCATAATTTAAACTGGAAAAGGAACTTGTTGTGTAATAAGTCTAACTTTCAACTTCAATTCTAACTGACTAGTTCCATAATCAGACATAAGTTCATATTCAAAGTAATAAAACATGATTTTGAACAAGTACTGAGTTAAATCTGATTAGACTCTGGTCTAACCCACTAACCTTGACTCAATACCCCCACCGATTCAATGACCAATTCCAATTTAATATCCTAGTAAAAATCATATCTCTTGAAGGGAGCAGCAACAACCCATCGCACTCAATCACAAAATGTTCCACCAAAAATTAATGACACATTTTATTAAATATGTCTGTCTACATTTTAGATCACAAAGAAGACATCGAGTCAAACACAAAAAGATTCTTCGCTAATCCAAATTGTTTCATAGGAGTTTGTAAAATGCCAAGTGAAAGATCCTTGGCATCACCCTCTTAGTTAATCCTACCATTTACATTACCTTTCATGATAAATTTTCTTCATTAAGTCTACCATTTATCTAGATGGCCTACCAATCGAAACATCCATGCACAACCTAGTGCTTCATCAACCCCCCTACAATCTAACCCCGTTGTCTTTGGACAACCAACTAGGGACAAATACCTTTATGACCTATTTGAAAAATGATATTCTCCTTGGGTTTGAGACGCTTTGCTTTGGCGGAATTCAACAACCTTTGCTTAATCTGGCAAATGTCCTTTTACCTTTTCCTTTAGGTGAGTAGGGTCATAGTCCATTCTCCTTCCCTTGTCAAATCTCTACCTCTCGTCTCTTATTTTTCATATACTTCAGGAAGAACTCTGTTGGGAGGTTCTGCATAAGTTCCTCAAACTCATTAATCTAAATATCACTTGAATAACATTAGAATATATGCATACTACCAACATAAACAACAAGTCTTATTCAACTCTGAGATTTGCTATATGAATTGTATGATGTCATATTTTGTTTGCTTGATATGAATATGATAGAAGAAATAACAAGGAATCAATATTTAAGGCCAGACTAATACAGATGTTTGCTAGGATAATAAATGCATATAATCATCTCTGCACTTTGTTGACATATTTAATTCGGCTATTTTCATAGGCATTCAAGAAAAAAAAATCAATTGGGGTGATCTAACGAACTAAACATGACACCCTTTTGTGCATAGGCTGGTTTCATAATAATTTTGAATGAAGGATTCCTCTCACAATGCAAATCAAGGCTTTCACAAGACCCATAATTGTTGCTTGCGACAAATTAATCAAAATATGAGTCAAAATAAATGGAAATCAACAAATTATGATTTGTTATGAAACCAGCCTATACACAAAGGGTGTCATAATTAGTTCATTAGAACACCCCAATTGATTGATTTATTTTTTTTAATGCCTATGAAAATAACCAACTTAACCATTTTAAGAAAATACAAAGATGATTATATGTATTTATCATCCTAGCAAACATCTGCATTAGTCTGGCCATAAATATTGATGCCTTGTTATCTCTTCTATCATATTCATATTAAGCAAACAAAACATGGCATCATACAATTCATATAGCAGATCTCATATAGTAGGATAAGACTTGTTGTTTATGTTGGTTGTATGTATATATGCTAAGGTTATTCAAGTGATATTCAAATTAATCAGTTTGAGGAACTAATGCAGAACCTCCCAACAGAGTTCTTCTTGAAGCATATGAAAAAAGAGATACAAGAAGTAGAATGGACTATGACCCTACTCACACAAAGGAAAAGGTAAAGGACATTTGCCTAATTAAACAAAAGTTGTTGGATTTCGCCAAAGCCAAGTGTCTCAAACCCAGAGAGAATATCATTTTTCAAATGGGTCATAAAGGTGTTTGTTCCAAGTTAGTTGTCCAAAGGTAACAGGTTAGATTGTAGGGGGGTTGATGAAGCACTAGGTTATGCATGGATGTTTCACCAAGTAGGCCATCTAGATAGATGGTAGACTTAATGAAGAAAATTTATCATGAAAGGTAATGTAAATGCTAGGATTAACAAAGAGGGTGATGCTAAGCATCTTTCACTTGGCATTTTACAAACTCCCATGAAACAATTTGGATTAGCGAAGCATCTTTTTATATTTCATTTTGTCCTCTATATGATCTAAAATGTAGACAGACATATTTAATTAAACGTGTCGTTAAGTTTTATAAAGCATTTTGTGATTGAGTGTGATATTTTGTTGCTCCCTTCAACACATGTGATTTTTGCAAGGATATTAAACAAAAACTGGTCATTGAATCGGTGGGGGTACTAAGTCAAGGTTTAGTGGGTTATACCGAAGTCAAATCTAACCTAACATGGTACTTGTTCAAAATCATGTTTTATTACTTTAAAAATGAACTTATGTCTAATTACTGGTGAGTTAGAATTAAATTTGAATGTTAGACATATCACACAACAAGTTGCTTTTCCAGTTCAAATTATGATGGAAATGTTTATATTCTTTTAAAGTTTATCTAACAGTTATGAAGCCAGGCCTTTGTTCATTTCCATTTATTTCAACTCATATTTTGATTAATTTGCCTCATGCAACAGTTATGGGTCTTGTGAAATCCCCAATTCGCACTGTGAGACAAATCCTTCATTCAAAATTATTATGAAACCAACCTATGCACAAAAGGGTGTCATGGTTAGTTTGTTAGATCACCCCAATTGATTTTTTTTTTCTTGAATGCCTATGAAAATAATTGAATTAAACATGTCAACAAAGTGCAAAGATGATTATATGCATTTATCATCCTAGCAAACATCTGCGTTAGTCTGACCTTAAATATTGATGCCTTGTTATTTCTTCTATCATATTCATATCAAGCAAACAAAATATGACATCATACAATTCATATAGCGGATCTCATTTAGTTGGATAAGACTTGTTGTTTTTGTTGGTAGTATGTATATATGCTAAGATTATTCAAGTGATATTCAGATTAATGAGTTTGAGGAATTTATGCAGAACCTCCCAACAGAGTTCTTCCTGAAGCATATGAAAAATAAGAGACGAGAGGTAGAGATTTAGACAAGGGAAGGAGAATGGACTATGACCCTACTCACCCAAAGGAAAAGGTAAAAGACATTTTCCAAATTAAGAAAAGGTTGTTGGATTTCACCAAAGCAAAGCATACCAAACCCGGGGAGAATATCATTTTTCAAATGGGTCATAAAGGTATTTGTCCCATGTTGGTTGTCCAGAGGCAACGAGGTTAGATTGTAGCCCAGGTTATGCATGGATGTTTCACTAGGTAGGCCATTTAAATAGATGGTAGACTTAATAAAGAAAATTCATCATGAAAGGTAATTAACTAAGAGGGTGATGCTAAGGATCTTTCACTTGCCATTTTTCAAATTCCCATGAAACGATTTGGATTAGCAAAGAATCTTTTTGTAACACCCCATTTTATAAACGTTTCCATAGTGCTTCTGATCAGAGTTGGGCATTGAAAATATTTTCCAAAATAAAGAGTAACTGAATAACATTGTATGTGGTGTATCTAACTGAACGTTTAACAATACATTCATCCGTGTGTTTAATACACCTAAGTACATATCCAAAATAATAACGCCTCCGCAGTGTTCTCATGTCGGCTCCTTACCCTTGTCCTTGATTCTGACTCCCTGGGATCCTGAAGCTAAGGCAGGGGCTTAGTTTCAATACCCATTGAACCTCAGGTAATGGTTAACCTCATGCTTATGTAATCAGTATATGACAAATACCACATAATAAGAACATAATCACAAATTCAAAATCATAACAACATGTAAGGCAATAACAAAACACAGCCACTGCAATATGTATGTTACCCCAGTCTGCACTATTCACCAGTGCCACGATGGCCTATCGTGTCCTTAGCGCTAGGAAAACTTAACGGTGTTATCATGACCATAACCTGTATTCAATTCAATATTTAAAGAGCAAGTTAAAACAAAGTCTCAACATGTGAGTACAACTATCATATATAAGCACACCATAAGTATAAGAGTTAAGGTTACAATACGCGTCCGTACCTTCGTTGACGAGTTTTGGTACGTTCTGTCGGTCAGAATGCGTTCACAGTTTATCCTATAAGGGTAATATCGCCTCTATTAATTCCCAAACATTATTCCAAGAGATATCTTGGCCACAAATGACAATTTTACCCTTGGTGGTTTTATTTTCAATTATTTCCACAAAATTTCAGAAAAAACGCTGATTCAGCATTTATGGGCAGAATTTTGTCTAACTTTGAAAAATCATAACTAATTTCAGAAAAATCGAAAACGAGGATCCGTAAAATTTCCCGGAATCTTTGAGATCTCTATTTTCAAGGAAAAATACTGGAACTCACCCAGATTTCAAGAACAATTCCCAGTTTCAACGTTTCAAACCTTTGCCCAGAATTTCCCGTAAAAAACGTAGCTTATCTTCTGGAATTTTTATCTCTTTGCACAGAACTTCAAACGACACACTCTATATATATTTGGAAAGCCCTATATGTCTACTTTCACCATGAATTTACTCAGAATTTTAAAACGTCATTTCCTTCATAAAATATTAACATTTTTGCTACTGGCTCCTGAAATCGTTAACCTATGAAATTTCGCCAGAGCTTCACTATTTTGATCATAATCTTCCAAAAATTTTTGTCATACTTCTTCTTCATCATTTTTTCGAAATAAAGGCAATGGAAATTATAAAAACATGAGAATAAAACTATAATTGGAAGATTAATGATCAAAATAACATTTCCTAACATTTCTACTACAAAAGCTAAGAACTAGAACTAAAAGACTAAAAGCTTCCTTACCTCTTGAAGAACCTTGCTCCTTGCTCTTGCAGCTTTCTCACTCACTTCCTCACACTCTCATTTTCGGTTCATGCTTGGTGAATTGGTGAGGAATTTGTGAAGCATGACGCCTCTATTTATAGCAAAACATTTGTTAACTTCCTAACAACTTCCCCTTGATTTTAACCATTGGATTTATCTTAGTAAAGAAGTTTTAATCTCACCCCTACACCTCTCCTCAAACCGCCACCTCCCCCCCTTTCTTCTTAGATTTTTGCTTCATCTCTTATTTACCCCAAATGTTAATTTAGCTAGGTGTAAGTTGGAATTTTTTATTCAAGATCTACTTTCACTTTTGTAATCATAATTTTATGACTAGAATTATGGAAATTTTAAACTTTCTAAATCACTTAGGTATGAATCATAAAAGTATACGAAAATGACTTTAGGAATAGCCAAGTTCAAGCCCATATTTTACTGGTTTCAAATATCTACTTATATTAAATACTTAATTCAAATATTTCAAGATATGATTTAATTTCTATAGATTCTCATTCACTTATTTCTGATTAAATAACAAACTTGCTACCTAAGATTTACTTTGGATTTCAAACCATTATTCACCTTGGTTAATTCTTGACTTTCTTTACTACATACACACACATACACAACTCTTAGACACACACACACACTCTCACACGCCACCCCTCCCCCTTCTTCTCTCTCCTTATCTCCTTCCATTACATTAAATCCAAAGCCCCTAAAGTCTTCATATGTACACTTATCTCCTTCTAGAACTTTAATTTAATTAGCCCATGTGTTTGTATGTTTATTCAAAACAATTTCCTCTTCTTGTTGCCCAAGGTAAAAACCGTCCCCCCCTTCATTTTTTTTAATTATCAATTTATGTTTTAATGTTCTCACAAACTCTAGAAGAAAAATCTCTCATTGGTCCACTTTAGAATTTAGGATTAAGGGTTAATATAATTTGGTTATTCCATTTATTTGTGTAAATTATTTATCCCTCATTAAAAAGAAATTTTCGCCCCTTAACGAGAAATTAGGAATAATTAGTTAAATCCTGATTTTAAATCTCTAACATAGTGTTTTATATGGTAACTAGCTAAATTAGTTTTTAGGCTCTTAAATTCTATGGAAAAATTGCCTATGAATAAAAATAAATACAACACCAAAATTTGAGACCACATATTCATCTATTTAAAATAGGTATTATTTATGGAAATATGATATTCAGGATAGGTAATTATTCGGGTATTATACTTTTTGTATTTGATTTTGTGTGAACTAAAATGTAAACAGACATATTTAATCAAACGCGTAGTTCATTTCTGGTGCATCATTTTGTGATTGAATGCTTATGAAAATAACTAGATTAACCATGTCAAAAAGTATAGAGATGATTATATGCATTTATCATCCTAATAAATATCCTAGCTCTCACTCTGATAAGCGTACTAAGTGTCGGCTTAGTCCTAAAACTGCCTAGTAGGCTCATGAGAGTTGGTGTCTTCTTTCACGTCTACTTGCACGTCAATCATCGCCTGAACCGCGTCAGATGTCAACCTTCTCACGCCAAAGGGTCCAGCCTCAGAGGCTACACTCTTGCCATATACTATCTATGCTTAGCACCTAACCCTATACCCCTAACACAACAAGGGTGCTCAATCACAAAATGTTACAACAATGGGGTAGTAGGATCCACAAACACCTATGACTCTGGGGTCTAGGACTATCACATTAATGCCTTAGTCTGCTTAATCCGCTCCTAGCCCACACATTTTACAAAATATTAATGAAATAATTTCATTCAATTTAAATAACTTAAACAAACTATATAAATCACTTGCAAGTAACTCACTATCAACTCCTTTGCTCCCTTTCAATTGTTCATTGGTATTTTTACTCCCTTAAAAATGTTTTTGTGCCTACTGCTCCTAACTAGCGAAACACTTGATTGGCCAATTTGCACCTTAACCCTACAAGTATATTATTAGGTTAAGGGTTTATTTTGTCCCAAAAGTTGTCAAGGTGGAGCAATTTTACTATAGACATTTTATGGGGTGCAATGTTGCTCGAAAGTTTTCAAATTGTAGCAATTTTTCCTAGACCGTTATCCCAGCTAAGTTTGAATGTTAGTTGATCAAATATACTGAAATAATAGTCCACGTGTCAAACACATCATTTTTGTTTGGGGTTTAAGTACAAATTTGCCTCAAAAATTTTGTCTGCTTCTTCTCTCATCTTTGGCATATGATTTTCTTAATCGTTTTGTTTTGTTTTGCTTGAAACATTGTGAGCTTCTGATTTTCTTTGTTTCTTAAACTCTCATCGATTTTGGATCTGGGTGATGCTTCTTGCTTTAAGTGCAGGCGCATAACTTCTTGCTTTTCTATCTCGATCGCTCTTTTAGCCGTCTTCGATCTACTTGCTTCGACGGTAAACCTCATCACTCCCTAAGAAGAAATCCATTTAAAGTCTAAGAAGAAATCCTTCAAAGGACAACCCTACTGCTGAGAGTGAAAGAATCCTTTGCAAACTTCATGAATACGAGTAAAGTTCCCTTTACTAGAGAGCATAAATTCCAAACACTACTAGCAAATAGCTTAATTGCGACGGAACTTGCAACGAAAAGATTTTCCGGCTCAAATTTTCTAGTATTTGCGATGGAGTAACAAATTCTGTTGCAATATAGGCCATTTTGCAATGGAAAAACATTTCTGTCGCAAACTGAGATAATTTGTGATGGACAAAAAACTCCATCACAAAATGAAGATTATTTGTGATGGAAAAGCTCAATCCATCTCAAATAGCCCACATTTTGCAACGGAAAAGTAGTTTATGTCACAAAATGTTGGTGTTTTACGACGGAAACTACCTTTCCGTCGCAAAAAGTTGGTGCTCACCGATAGTTTGCAATAGAAAGTACTTTTCAAACTTAGCATATTTTTGCGATGGAACTCGAAGTTCCGTCGCAAAATCATGAAGTTTGCAATGGAACTTAGGGTTATGTCATAAACCCCAATTAGAAATCCCCCCCCCCTCGGCGTTTGTCCATCATTCACGATCGAAGAAGGATTCTCCGATGTTTCTTCTCTCCACTCTTGTGTACTATCCAACCACTGACTGTCTCCGCGAGCCTATTGCCACCGTCCGACGTCATCTTCTGGTTCTGCGTCTTAGGTTCGGCGCCCTCCTTTTCATCCTCTTCTTCTTTTTGGTTTTTTGGGGTTTGGACAAAAAGCTTGCCCAGAGGAAGCATTTTCCTTCTGATAACTAGCTTATTACCTATTCAAAGTATTCTAGGGTATGCCATTTATTACACTGTCCTCCTCTTTGCCCACTTCAGGTGAAATTTTGAATTTCACAATGCTTGTCTTCTCTTCGGTTGTAGATCCATTTCTTCTATTCACAATAATGATAAGAGCTGAGTTTATGAGTTGAAGTGGTTGTTGACAAATATCCTCCCAAGATACAAACACTATTTTATTATTCTTGAAATCCATTTTGATACGTTGCTACTACTTGATTTTTAAGTGTTCATAGAAATTCTTAGCATTTATAATCTGGTGTGTTGATCTGATATGCTTGCAAGTATAATTCTTGTATCTTGAAGGATAAAAGAAACTGATTGATTTCAGATATTAGATAACACAGAAGCATCAAAACATTGTAATGCATGCATTGCTCTAAATATTTTCATGTTGGTACCTTTATCATAACTGCATCATGTGACTGTATCCACAAAAAATTGCCCCTTGTGAGGGGGTAATATGAATTGAATTGCAACTAAATTATGGGGTTGTGTTTAGCACAAAGTGTGAATTGAACTGCACTACTTAAACTTGTATATAATGATGTTTTCTATTTCTTTTTCTTCCTTTGTTTATATTGTGATCGTATTTGTATAGTCGGATGGTTTTTGTGCTTTATCAAGGTTAAAACTTGTATTTCCTTAGGATTAACTTGCCTCTTATGCTATTATGCTCATCTTGACAGGGTTTACTATTGTAGCCTCATCGTGTCATGGAATTCTGTAACAACAATGATCTTAAGCTGATTGTTCGTGCTCGTGAATGTGTGATGGATGGCTTTCAGCATTTTGCTCAAGGGCATTTGATCTCTCTATTCTTAGCTACCAATTACTGTGGTTTTTTTTTTTTTTTGCTTTTACCTGTAGTAGATGAAGATTCAAATTAGATTAATTTACTAAGGGCCATCTATCATAGTGCAACCTCTGGAGAAATGGCCATCTATCATGCTAACAGCCTCATCCTTAAAAAGGTAATATGCTCCTCCTATCATTATGCCTTCAATGCCATGATGCATAATAGGTTGTTAATCTTTCTTATACTCTAAAAATTTGAGAATTCCAAGGGTTTTATCTGTCATTCAATTAATCTCCTCTCCAAGTGATTTTATGTTTTTATGTAATCAGTTATAAAAACATATTAAAAACCCTTTAAAAATCATATAGGATAGATTAAAGTACTTAAGTCAAGTGGCTATTGAATGTTATCTTTTTATGTTTGCAAGAATGAATGGGTCAAGTTGAGACAGGGTGACGACAAAGAACTAGAGTTAGCCAATGCCCTTAATGCTGCTTCAGTTGCTGAGGTATTTGTTGTTGTTAGTGTTATTTTCTTAAAATATTTATCTTAGTTTTTTCTTCTTTGAAAGATGTATTTTAATCATGATATGCTTTGCAAAGATTATTTAAAAAAAAAAACAATTAGCATTAGCATTTGCGTGAACGAAATTAGGGTCTATGGTTGACTATGCATGTGATGCAGATGGATCTCCTATACTAGTAGTAAGCAATCTAGCAGTTCATACAAAGGTTTTCTTTTCTTGATTTTCCCTCCGCATAGTTTTAATGTTGCTGGAAAATAATGCTGATAAAATAGTTTAGAATATAATTTCTAAAACATTGTGAAATGAATTGACTTGCCTCGGAATAAAATGTAAGTTTAATCAAGTGGCTTACCTGCTACCAGGCGTAAGTTGCTTGAAATATCCAGATAAAGGGCTAATGAAGGACAAGGGTACGGGGCTGCCTCCAGGTGGTGATGACGATACTGGTGGTGATACTGACCAGATTGCTGCTGTTTAGAACTTTTTTTTTTTAATTCATTTTGGTCACAACATTATAATTTGTAATATTTTGTTTTTGCTATGTAGACTCGTACAATTGTTGTAACATCCCAAATTTCTGGGATTTGAATATTGGGATATTGTATGGGAAATTTAAATTATGAAATTTTGGCTAAAATAATTATGAGAATAATTATTGGGAATTAAAGCCTATTTTTCCTTAATTTATTTCAGGAAAAGAATAAATTCAAGGAATATTCATAAGTGATAATTTTAGGCCTAAATATTATAGGATTAATATTTTATGGCTTAGGAAAAATTAATTGCGAAGGAAAAGTCCTTATAGGAAATTAAGGATTTTATTTATGAAATTATTCAATAATTGCAATTAAATCTAATTACAAATGAGAAAAATCATGGGCTTCCTAATTAACCCAACTCATTCGGCCCACACTCACTTAACATCAGTTGATTTTTTCAGCCCAATACAGACAAACCCATATCCCTCCCAACTATTAAGTCATTTTGGCACACATGAGAAACATATTAGCACGTGAGAAACAAGAAACATTAGCCATGAAGTTCATTTCCAGCCCCAACCCGATGTGAGAAAGATGCAGAAGCAAGTCCCATTGTTCCCTTTTGGATCACAGCTCACAACAACTCCTTTTCGGCCCATACACTCAACTGAATCCATTACCTGTCAGCTAGTATCTCGACAGGTCCAGAGAAGCAAATAATGCCAATATCATCTAGAGCTTATGCCATAATCTGATGCAGCGTCTTTTACGGGATAAGCAGAGAAGATCACGTATTAGGAAAGAAAGACAGAAGGATCAGACACAAGCCATACCTCTCGAGCTCCTCAAAGATTAACCGATGGTTATGATCCTGGACTGTTGGTCTCGTCTGGACTGTGGGTCTCTATTTAACTGGTCTTTTGCTCCACTTCCACTCCCTTCATTCGGCATACAGTCAGAAAAGAAAAAGAGAGAAAACGCAAAGTGAGAGAGTGAAAGAGAGAGAGAGTCGCTGAAGGAGGGGAAACCGAAATCATCCTTCCCCTGCTGGTGCCGTCGAGAAACAGAGGAAGTGAACCAGCATTATTTTTCAACGTTTTGACTGAAGATCGAAGGTGACTGTTATACTTCCTTTCCCTTCGTTTTTCCATCACTGTCTTGTTTAGCGTGAAGTTAAAGGGATATAAAATAAAGCTTGCCGAAAATGAAACCAAAACAGGGGCTGTCGTATGCTTGTGCGAAAACGTGTAGATATGCATATATAATAACTTCTTGTGTTTTGCTGAGAGCGTCACTGAATGTTGGGGCCTGTTAACATCTGAATCTTTCCTCCTTGTTGTTATGGAAGCACTACTTGTGTGTCTAAGTTTCATATATATAAAAGGGCAAAGCTGCAAAAATACCCTTAAACTTAGCCCTCAGAAGCGTCCAACACCAGCACCATATGCTTTTTTTTTAGCAAAAGTACCTACGCGATTACATTTTAGGAGCAAAAATATCCTTCTCTGTTTGTTGACCGTCAGTTGACCGTTAACCTAGTAAAATTACCATTTTGCCCTTAGTTAAAAATAATTATAAAAAAACAAAAAACCCCACCCCCACCTCCCCTTGCCGGTGGGCCCCACCGCCGGCCCCCCCACGCCGGCGGCCGCCCACCGCCGGTGACCGGTCTCCGGCGACCACCTCCGGCAACCGGCCGCTGGAGATTTATTTATTTTTTATTTTTTATAACTATTTTTAAAATAATCAAAAATAAACAAAAAAACGAAAATACCCCACTCCCACCTCCCCTTGCCGGTGGGCCCCACCGCCGGCCCTCCCCACTCCAACGGCCGCCCACCCCCAGAGACCGATCGCCGGCGACCACCTTCGGTGACCGGCTGCCGGAGATTTTTTTTTTACAACTATTTTTAAACTAATTAAAAATTAAAAAAAAAACAAAAATACCCCACCTCCACCTCCCCTTGCCGGTGGGCACCACCGCCGGCCCTCCCCACTCTGGCGGCCGCCCACCTCCAGCGACCACCTCCGGTGATCGGCCGCTGGAGATTTTTTTTTATAACTATTTTTAAAATAATTAAAAAAAAATACCCCACCTCCACCTCCCCTTGCCGGTGGGCCCCACCGCTGGCCCCCCCACTCCGGCGGCCGCCCATCTCCGGCGACCGGTCGCTGGAGACCACCTCCGGTGACTGGCCGCCGGCGACTTGTTTTTTTTAATAAAAGAAAAATTATTTTTGTCTTAATTATTTTTAAAATAATTATTTTTGTTTGGGATCAAAGTGTGATAAAAACAATTTATCTCTTGAAAAGCTTATGTTTTTTTGGGTTCAAAGCTTTTTTTTTAATTATTTTATAAACAAAAATCTCCGGTGGCTGGTCGCCGGAAGTGGGCGGCCGCCGATGTGGGGAGGGCCGGCGGTGAGGCCCACCGGCAAGGGGAGGTGGGGGTGGGTATTTTTTTTTTATTATTTTTAATTATTCTAAAAATAGTTATAAAAAAAAAATCTCCAGCGGCTGGTTGCCGGAGACCGGTCACCGACGGTGGGTGGCCGCTGGCGTGGGGGGCCGGCGGTGGGGCCCACCGGTAAGGGGAGGTGGGGTGGGTTTTTTGTTTTAATTATTTGAAACTAAGGGCAAAATGATAATTTCACTAGGTTAACAGTCAACTGACGGTCAACTAATGGAGAAGGGTATTTTTGCTCCTAGAATGTAACCGCGCAAGTACTTTTGCTCCAAAAAAAAACACATGGTGCTTGACGCTCCTGAGGGCAAAGTTTAAGGGTATTTTTGCACCTTTGCCCTATATAAAAGTAGGTTGCTGATGTATATGATGCTAAAGGGGGAACTTTCAAAAAAAAGTTATATATTCATGCAAGGAACCCCAAACATGCCATGTGAGTTCGTTGTATGAGTGTAATCATATATAAATTACAAAGGGACAGAGAAAGAAAAATGCTGCTGAAGATTAGTGGGTGTATGCGTGTTTATATATATGTGTTGCATGAGGTGGAAGTGTTCTTTTCTTTTCTGCATCCTGTATATATATTGAAAACGTGGCCGCACATGAGACAAAATCATGTGTAGGTGTATTAGGTCCAAAGATGTTATTGTTTTGTGGATTAATTTAAATATGTATATATAAGAAAAGTATGCAACGTTTTTGCCATTCTTTTTATCTAATGCATATCTTGAGTAAATAGGTTGAGGTTTATATATGTATAGTTGTGTGAGAATCTTAAACATATGGGTTGCTATATTTTAAACCCACTGTTATTTTAAGTGTGTGAGAAAATAAATAGGAATACATGTTCTAGAGTTATTATATTCAAATTAATATTTTTAAAATTTATTTTAATGGGATGTTAATATCTATTAAACTCAAAATTTACATGAAGCATAAGTTATATATATGTAGTATTTATCAAGGTTTTGAGAAACCATGTGAATCATTAAATCATATTCTTATATGATGGTTGGCATTTATTAACTTTGATTGATTATTAATAAATAAATAAGGGGGAATAAATAAATAAATGAGGAATTATTATTATTAGGATTAATAATAATAATAAATATTATCATTAGGAAAAGGAATAAATAGTGTTAGAAAAGGAAATATGTGATAAATTAAAAAGGAATTAATAATAAATAATAAAGGGAATTATTAATTAATAGAAAGTGTTAGTATTAATTAATAATAAATTAAAAAGGGTATAAATGGAATAAAATTTACCAAGGGTATAAGGGTCATGAGAGGCAAAGCCATCTCTTAGGATGTTAATTATAAGAGAAATAATGTGGTGATGATATTATAGGACACCCGGGAAAGTTTAGAACCAGTACCAAAAGATAAACGTACCACTAACGCCAAGGACTAATGTTCGGACGCGTACTGTAACTTTAACTCTTATGTTGTCTTGTATGCTTATATGTGATGAGATGATTCATATAGTCATGGACAAGACTTGGTCTTAGGTCATGGACTATGGCTAAGACTCGGTCTTAGGTCACCCTTTTAAATACATTCAGCTTTGAAACGGGTTATAGTCTTGATAATGCCATATGGATGTTTTCCTAGCGCTAAGGATACGCCGAGGGCGTGGCACTGGTTATGTGCAAACGACATGAACCTTAATGAGTTGTGTGCTATTTATTGGTGAACATTACATTTATTGTGTGCTATGTATTGTTGAGATATGAACTATTACATGTGTTGTGTGCTATGTACATGGATACAAAAAAAGCTTTTAAGATCGGACAAAAGAGGCATCAGAAGACCGGACTCATGACCAGTCTTGTTCTAGCCGGTATTAAAAGTATATCTTTAAGACCAGACTTAAATTGTTCTTAAATAAACTCTTTTAAGAACGGACATTTAAAAACATTAGGTCTTAAAAGTGATACTCAATATAACAAAAATATTTTTTTGTCGATCCTAAAGCTCAATATTTAAGACCGGACAAAAGTTTAGCCACTCTTAAAAGGTCTAATTTTTAAGACCGGACTAAAAGAGTTGCGATATAAAAAATAACGGATTGTTAGACCGACGATTAATTTTACGCGGTCTTAAAAGACTCACTTTCAAGACTGGATGATTAATAAGTCCTGTCTTAAAGATTAACTTTTTAGACCAGACATATTAAATCATCGGTCTTGTAAGACCAACTTTTAATACCACACTAATATCAAATATGTCGCCTGACCTTTAAGACTGCGCATTTAAGTACATCCGAGTACATCCAGTCTTAAAAGTTGAACTTTTAAGACTGACGTTTTTGTTTTATCGGTCTAAATTTTCCTGAATTTTTTCCCTGTTCAGTTCTTACTGATCATATATATACACAAATCAATACCAGTCAATCCATCACATAAAAGGGTATACTTTAAGCTACAGGCTATGAACAATTATGGATAAATTGAATAATTTATACACAAATCTATACCATCCAATCCAACACAGAAAAGGTTACACTTTAAGCTACAAGCTATGAACAATTAAGAATAAATTGAATTAGGAAAAAGCAGATCATAGAATACAAATATTATTGACCATGAGTTACAAATACAAATACAATAAGTTGTTACAATAAGATATACCACACTTAAATCAACATACATGCCCATCATTATTCACCATGCCTTTATCTGATTCCCATCCAACGACGTAACATCCTCTTTTATAACATGCATGCCCCTTTGGATCAGATCCTGGCACCAAAATAAAACAAGAACAAATGTCATAGAGTTAGTGACATTGTTTAAAAACATGGATAGAATATAATAGTGTTAAAACCTTAAAGTTTTCAAAGATTTGTGCAGTTACCTTACGAATTGACTCTTTTATAAAGGGATATCCTCCCATATCCCTTCTTAATGATCATTCCTTATGTCGGGTTCATTATCTGCTTCATCTTCTTCGTTCATATCCGGTAGACCCCTTGAAAAACGAGTACTGTCAGGAAGACCATAATTTGCATGACTTTCCTCATCAATATCAATGACCCTTTTTCCTTAGAGAGCTACAGACCACATTTATTTGCTTGATCGGTGATATACAAAACTTGTTTTGCCAGGTCTGCCATAATAAAAGCTTCATCTCCAAAACTTCTACTATTGACATCGACTAACATAAATCCCAGCTGATCGATTTGAACACCATTGTTGACATTAACCCACTTGCATTTGAATGGGAAATCTAATGAAGACATAGTCCACCTCCCAAATCTTTTCAATAACCCCATAATATGATATGACTGCCAATTTAGGCTGCTTGTCTTTCGAACTAGAGAAGTGCATAGATTGAGCCTCTAACATTACACCACTATTCTGGACGATGCTCCATCTAAGGACTTCGTGTAAAATGTCTAACCGTTAATCACATACGAATTCCAACTTATGACATCAACCTCAAGACCACGTGCTAACCATCTATTTGAACCAGTTTGCAAAAGTTCTGTTATGCTCCTTAATCAACCTATGTTCAGTCATTTGGGGATTTTCTTTCCTCACAGTTTATTTATGTGCAGCTATGTTGGCTTGAACTTCATCAATATTATTCAAGATGTATAAGTAGACTTGTAACAATTCATTAGGATCCACTCTCTTTACTGAGGCCCCTCGTCAACCCCCTTCAGCATGCTGAAGTTTTGGAAGCCCGATATGTCTCACTTTGGCCAAATAATTTTGACAAAATTCCATGGCCTCTTCAGATACATACTTCTGAACAATTGATGCTTCTATCCGGTATACGTTCCTCACGTGCCCTTTTAGGAATTTCATAGATCTTTCAATTGGGTACATCCACCGTAAATGGACAGCGCCGGACAACTTGATCTCCCTTACTAGATGAACAATTAGATGAACCATGATATCAAAAAATGAAGGAACAAAAAGCTTCTGAAGGTGGCACAAGATAAGATATCCTTCATTCTCCAATTCATCCAATTGTTCAATCTCGAACACTTTACTGCAAACAACATTGAAGAACAAATAAAGCCTAGTTAAAATGTGTCGAAGATCATACTCGGCTATGCCTCAAATAGCTACTGGGAGTATCTGTTGCATCAAGACATGACAATTATGAGACTTTTGGCCTACCAATTTCAAATTCTTCATCGATACAAGCCTCTTAAAATTTGAAGAATACCCGACGGAACTTTTGTTCCATGCAAACACTCACAAAACCTACATTTCTCATCCTTAGACAAAGTATGAGAAGCCAGAGGACAATAAGTTCTGTTACCATATGGCCTTGGATGTAAGTCTTCACGTATTCTCATTTCTTGCAAATCCAATCTTGTCTTCACACCATCCTTTGTGCTACATTGTATGTTGAGAAGCGTGCCAACAATACTATCACATACATTCTTCTCCACATGCATGACATCAATACAGTGTCTCACATCAAGGTTGCGCCAATATGGAAGATCGAAGAATACCGATATTTTTTTCCATATATTTGTTTCTTTTCCACTCTTTACAGTCTTACTGAAGACGACACTTATATTTTTCACCTTTTCATACACTTGCTCCCTAGTCAATGCCACCGGAGCATCTCCATACTCTTGGCCACCAAAAAAGGCTTTCTTTAATCGACAATATAGGTGGCCCCATCTAAGAAATCTTCTATGTCCAAGATAAAACGTCTTTCTTCTATGTTGAAGTTGATGGTAGTGTGTGCCTTCTTCACAAACCGGACATGCTTTATGGCCTTTTATACTATACCTTGACAAGCTCCCATATGTTAGAAAGTCATTTATCGTACAAAATATCATGGCTTTGATTTTAAAGATCTCCTTCTTGAAAGAGTAAAAAACATGGACACCTTCTTCCCACAACTCCTTCAAGTCTTCGATCAAGAGCTGAAGGTAAACATCAATGTTGTTTCCGGATTGTTTTAGTCCCGAAATCAACATAGACAGCATGATGTACTTTCATTTCATGCATAACATAGGAGATAAGTTGTATATAATTAGGAGTACAGGCCACGGACTATGTATGCTGCTAAGGCTTCCATATGGATTCATGCCATCTGTTCTAAGGGCAAGCCTAAGGTACCTAGGTTCTTCGCCGAAGGTTGGAAATAATTGATCGATTTTCCTCCATTGAGAAGAATCGGCAGGATGTCGAATCTTTCTATAAGAAATCCTCTCATCTGCATGCCACCTCAAATTTTTTGCATCATTTTCATTAGCAAACAACCGCTTGAACCTTGGTATGATTGGAAGATATCACAACACTTTTGCAGACCCCTTATTTGACTTGTACCTTGGAGTTTCACATATCGGACAATTCAACTTATCTTCTAACTCGTTTCTATACAACACGCAATCATTTGAGCATGTGTGGATCTTTTTGTACTCCATCCCCAGTAGACAAAGTATTTTCTTAGCCTCATAGTATCAGTGAGGCAACACATTATCATCAGGAAGCATGTCCTTAAAAGCCTTAAGCATTTCAGAAAAACTCTTGTCGCTCCACCCATGTCCTCTATGTGATCATCCATATCCGCATCATTATCATCAGAGGCCACTTCTCCATGTTGAGACCCACTTGGCATTTTTTCACCATGCTATACCCATACTGTATAGGTCTTACAAAATCCTTGACAAATTAAATGTGAGTGTATAACTTCAGGACTTAGTCGCCTCTCATTAAAACATCGTACACAAGGGCAATAAAACTTCCCACTATCATCATGGGCATTTTGTTTAGCAAATTCTATAAATTCCCTTACCCCATTCTGATATTCAATACTCATCCGTAAAGCATTTATCCAACTACGATCCATAGTAGAATTCCTATAGACACAAGGATTTAACATACATAATTCGTAAAAACTAAAACTTGCATATAAAATAAGCCAACTACAAATGCATATATAAGCTAAATGTTGGTTATGTCTTATGGTCATAAATGTATCACAGTGAATCAAGAAGCAAAACAAATTAATGACGAGGAAATTAAACGCATCGCAAGTAGTTCTTGTGGACCCACCTGTAGCATATAAGGCCAAATGCGTTTGCTGAGTCTCTCTTCTCCTGCCATGAATGTTAATGTTGCAGACAGTAAGAGTAACCTAAAAACACTTGTTGGTCAGTTGGGTAGGTCCTAAAAGAAGATTTCATCGATTTTGTTCAACCCATGAAAAACTAAGAATGATAAGCAGGAAAATCATACAGTTATATAGCCGAAACAACTCGTACTACTTGGTCTTTAGACGTTGAGCTAAGGAACCAGAAAGTTGTTGTCGAGAGAGCAACGTGAAGCAGCGACGAAGCAACACACAAACACTGGAGATAGAACCTGAGTAATCATTTTCGGCTCGACGAGAGAAGTTCATACAGGGAAATTTAATTTTCTGCGCGAGTGGCGCGAGAGAGACATTTATTATTTGGGATATTATTAAGATCAGTCACTTTAAAGGAATACAGTCCTAAAGATATATTTAAATTATATTGAACTTTTTAAGACCGAAGTTTTATAAAACTTCGGTCCTAAAATAAATTTTAAAATTCATTTAATTTTGGACCGTTTTGTTTATAAAACTGCGGTCTTAAAAGTCAAATACTTTTTAATATTAAAACGAAAGATTGCTGTAGCAATTGAATGAAAATAAAGAACATTGGAGATTGTAGAATAAGTTTTTTCTTTAATGGATAATATGGAAAAAAAATATAAGCTTAGTTCTTAATAATTTTTAGATTACTATGACAATATGCAAGTACAAAAGGAAAATAAGATCAACAACAAATTGAAAATTAACAAAAACAAGCATATAATGTGACTAAAAATCCTAATGCTTATTATCAGCTAATGTCTTGGAGATATCGGCTTCAGCAGCAGCAATTTCGCGCCAGATATCAACAATTTCCTGTATTATGTGCATCAGTTTCACTTCATCATCATCATCCATGGGAGTGTTGGGACCAAGAGCTTGGAGAGGGGGAGCGGGAACCTCTTCGTGGTCTGAAGACTAGAGAGGGCCGTCAACCTCTTCATCATCCAAAACAACAATGAGTTCAATGACCCGTGACTCCTCCGTCGGAATAGAATGCACTGGAAGCGAACACACGAGAGATCTGGTGTGGGCACTGTAACATCCCAAAAATATGGAATTTGAAGATTAAATTATAATTTGGGATAGATTGTGTATAATTAACCTAGCTATGTTAAAATTGAAAATGGAAGAAATCACCTAATGCACTCTGCAACATTAAAATAGCTTTGCTGTTAAGGATGACTTTCTTCTGATCATTTTCATCAAATTCTGCCTTTGCCTTTGGTACAATATTTTCCCCTACTTTCTTTGTAGGGACATAATTGTCATCCTCAATAACTTCCCACAAACCATATTCACTGGCCATCACAAATACTTTGAATTTGGATTTCCAGAATAAGTAGTGTTCACCATTAAATCCCGATGGTCTGTTTATTGAGGCACCATCTGGTAGAATTCCTTCCATTGGATCTTTATGTCTAGGATGTTAATCCTTTGAGTAGACAACTTTCCTCTGATATCAAATGAAAATGGAAGAAATCACCAAGAGGGGGGGTGAATTGGGGATTTTAAAAAACACTTTTGAATTCTTTTTCAAAGCCTTTTGAAAGTAAATGTTAAGAAGGTAAGAGAAGAAAAGCTTGACACACAGAATTTATACTGGTTCAGTCTTAACCTTGACCTACGTCCAGTCCCCAGATATCTTCTGGGTGTTTCCACTAGTTTCAACAGATTTTCAACTACAACAATGTAGACCAGACACAATCCTAATCACCTAGGACTTGCTCCCCCTTACACTTTGTAATTGAACAACCCAACTCACAGGTTCCACAACCTTGAGTTCTCACAAACAAATGCTTTCAAAAATTTACAAACTCTCAAAAGAGTGGATAAGGATAAACACTGAAGAACAGGTTGAAAATAACAATACAGACTCAAATTTCAAAGTATAATCAAGATAGCTTCGTTATGTGTGTTTTGCTTTGAGTTTTCACAGCCTTTTATAGACTGAATGGATGAGCTAGCCGTTGCAATTCTTTCTCTAATGTTCAGCTGCAATTCTGGAAAACTGGCAGTAGCATATTTTGCTCTGTTCTTGAATTCTTAGCTGGAATCTTGGAATTTAGTTGTTGCAGAAGGTCTTCCAGATTTTTAGTCATTCCTTTAACTCAATTTGACCGTTTTAGATGATTCTTATGAGTTACAACGGTCTGAGCTGAACATCTGGGATAAGGGAGAAGGATCAGCCCTGTTTTAGGTTCGTCATTTAATGCATTTATCCTGAATCTTGATCTCACCTTGATCTTGGCTAAACCTTATCTGAAAAACACTCAAAAATTCATCAAGGACATTAGAAACAATAATATCATATGAGGAAATAATTTCAGGAAGACCCATTAAGATTTCGCAGATCAACATCATTTGATTTTTCAAAAATTCCCGATGCAAACTCGAGTTTGTTCTTCCAGACTCAAGTTTGGGGTTCATCCAGAAAGCATGTCTGTTGATTAGTGGTCTAAACTTGCAGTCTGTAAAAGCTAACTCGAGTTTATCGGGCTCTGGAGTTGGGATGGAATTTTGGTCAGGAAGCTAAACTCAAGTCAATTAGTGACCAACTCGAGTTTGGGTCTATGTTTGAAGAACAAGCCTAAGTTCGTGATTTTCCAGACTGGAGTTTAGGGTCATAGACTGGAGTTTGTAGTATAGCCAAAATGGATGATCTTTCTGTATGATTCAGACTCGAGTTTGGGAAGCAAACTCGAGTTTCAGTGACTACTGAAATATTTGAGGTTTATCTGGGTCAAGTGCAAACTGAAGTTTGGAAGGCCAGACTAGAGTTTGGGAGTCTATTGAGTTTTCTGGGTTCCTTTCTGTTTGGTCTAAACTCGAGTTAGGGAATCTAGACTCGAGTTTGGCTTGCTTGGGATTCTGAGTGTTCTCTGTATTTTCCAGACTTCAGGTTTGATTTGCAAACTGGAGTTTAGCTTGATGTGAAAATTTTGGATTCCTTTCTGTGTCTGCCCAGACTCGAGTTTGTCTATGCAGACTCGAGTTTTGGTCTTTATGTAAAATTGAATACCTTTCTGTTAAGTCTCAAACTCGAGTTTATATACCTAAACTCGAGTTTGCCTTTGACAGTGAGATTTTCATTTTGCCAAAAACAAACTTCATATCAAGTTTACAATTGCTAGTTATCATCCAAACACATTGAGAACTAACAAAAATTTAATATTTGGAATTTAAGAAATATTTTCCCAAAAGTAAGGATAATTAGTAAGGAAATAAATTTTGGTCGGGATATTTATTAGATAATATTTAATGGCTAAAAGAAATAGATAGAGGAAGAAAAATCCTTAAATGGGATTAGGGATTATTTTCTAACACCTATCCAATATTTGCAACTTAATGGGTGAAGGACCATATTGCAAATTGAAGTTTTATAGAAGATTAAGTTGATCAAAATGGTGTTATTTTCAAGTAGGCCCCACAACACACACACACCCTCTTCCATTTTGCAACACCTACACGTAAAATACTCTCTCCTTCAAGGCAATAAAAGCACTTGACAGCACATTAATCTCCTTCTTTCATTTTGCCGCCACCTCACCCCTTCCTCATGTGCATGCCTTTCACGAGCCCCTCCTCAGATATCACACACATACTTTAGCTCCCATTTATTCATTACCTCCTCCCATTTCATTATTTCAGTTCGGCCAGAGAAGAGAAAAAAAGAAACAGAGTGTGAGAAGGGAGAGAGAGACCGAGAGAGTGAGAGCTTGAAGAAGGAAAGCCACCCATTACATTCAAGCTTGATTCTCAACTAAGGTGAGTATCTTCAATCTCCTCATATCCTTCTTTTCTCCTACTGCATGTGAAGTAGTTGAATCTAGAGAGAGAACTCATATCAACGTTTTGCTTCTTGCATGTTAAGTTCTAGAGGAGTTTTGATCTTCTTTGACACTAAAAGTAAGTTTTCGAGCTGAGCATGTTTGATATATGCACATGTGACTGATTTTTTGAAGCTTAGAGTCAATATTTGTAGTTGCATGTCATTGTTTTCAACTCTGCACATGGATCCGAAAACAGAGCATCTTTCAAAATTGATGACGTTTTGGTGTCAGTCTGGAGGAACACTGATGACGTTGCGTTTTTGAGAAAGTAAACGAATTTCAAAAATTATGAAAATTTTACTAATGATAGCTGACATGTATAGCTTTACAATGGTATATATTTCAGATCATTTTGAGCTCTGGTAAGTAAGAAATAAATCTTACAAAATGAACTTGCGTTTGAGAACCAAAACTAGACAGTCCCTACATTTTTCAAAACTGGGAATGAATGGAGTATGATTAAATTATGAAAATTTCAAAACTGGACAGTCCCTGCATTGCTCATTCATATGCCACTTCTACCACGGCGTGCAGGGCGATCACGAGGCTCATTTTGAGAAGAAGAGGGTTAGTTCTGGCTTACACCAGTAACATCAATAACTGGTGTTGACTGAACAGGGAGAGAATGGTTTTCTCTGTTCATTTTCGAGAAAGTAAGAGAGTGGTGGTGTGAATGAGTAATGCCTAAGAAAGTGAGAGATTAACAGATGATGGTGGTGGTTGGCGAGGAATAGATGAGATGCAACAGGAATTGGGGTTTTGCAAAGAGAATAGAGGTTTTAGAGCTCAGACAAATAGACGTAAGTCGTAAGTAAGGTTACGTTCCGTGGGAAGAAGTAGATGTTTCCATTTTTAGTACCAAAGTAAATAAAACGACGGTCTTAAAGGTTAACATTTAAGACTGTCCTTTATTTATGTTCGCTCTTAAAAGTAATTACGTCTGCTCTTAAAAGTATTACCTTTAAGACCGTCATTTATATATGTCCGGTCTTAAAAGTTTTATACAATTATATTTAATTATTTCCTTATTTTTCTTGACCACAGAAAATATAAGTCAGGGATGTACGAGTTTTCTCTATAATGTAATCCATATTTTAATTTTATTTAAAACATTTTTAAGAGCGGTTGGTTTTTTTTAAGCGGCCTGAATATTATATTCAAGAATTTATACGTTAAAAGAAGTTCTTTATATTTACAAAATTGCCACCGGTCATATCTTTAAGACCGATGCCTCGAAACTTCACTGTAAATGAGGCGATCTTAAAAATTGATGTGGTCGAAGAATTTCTTTATATTTACAAAATTGTCACCGGTCATTACTTTAAGACCGGTGCGTTGATAATCCACTGTAAATGAGGCAGTCTTAAAACACTTTTTTTCACTAGTGGTATGGTTAAATGCTGAAATGTAATGAATATCTGTCATACATATACTGTTTATACTTGAGCATAAGGTTAACTATTACTTGAGTTCAATGGGCATTGAATCTCAGAATTTACCCTAGCTTCAAAATCAGGAGGATCAGAAGCAAGAAAAAGGGGTAAGCAGCATGTGTAAAAACTCATATGGAGTTGTATTTTGGGATAGTATTATGTATAACTTTTGAATATTCGGATAATTGTACCACTAATGTGTCAACTAAATACACTGCAAAGAAATTTTAAGTTGTGTCACACTTATATTCCTTCGGGAATTTTAATTAACCAGTATATGTCTGGGCATATGTTATCAATTACTCATTCGTCCAAACATTAAGCATGCTCTATGTTGTGACTTACTATAATATGTTAACGCCTTCACTTTGATAAATACATACGAATTAGTTTAATAAGAGTCCTAGGGCCATAATTGAACTTCATAATGGACTTAGAGAATAGGGGCGTTACAATTGTTTCAATTTATTTTTATGATATACAAGTCCTTTTATTTTCTAATTTTAAACATTTTTTATGTAATTATGTAATTATTTTTATTTTTTATATTTTTTAATATAAATTGGAATTTGTGAGGGAAAACAAGTTCCCTTGCAAAATGCAAAATTTGCAAGGGTGTTTTTCCCTCGCAAATCCTGATAATTTGTGAGGAAACTCTATTTTCCTCGCAAAATCCTGGAATTTGTGAGGGAAAATCAGTTATTTGTGAGGGAAATAGAGTTCCCTCGCAAACTATCAAGATTTGCGAGGGAAAGTTTTTCCCTCGCAAATTCTGCATTTTGCAAGGGAAAGTTCATTTTTTTCTGTCACAAAAGTGTTTTGTGAGGGCAATGTTTGCAACGAACAATTTTCCGTCGTAAATTCTGCCACAAATCAATTTCGCAACGGAAAATGCTTGTTTTACAACAAAGAGTTCCACCACAAAACAAGGGTTTTCTAGTAGTGAGATAAGTCATAATTTCTGTAATACCCTAATTTTCATAATACATGTAAATATTATATTTTGATAAATAACACCTATTAAAATAGGTGAATATGTGGTCTCAAAATTTGTGTAAATTATTAATTTAAGTTTAGGCAATTTTCCTTTGGAATTAATTAACAAAGAGTTAATTATGAGACATGATTTAAGAGAGTATGTTGTCTCTAAATTTTATTTGATTTATTGTCATTTTTAGGGAAATATCTAGTTTAATTGTTATTTATTAACAATTATCCTTAACAAAATAAGTTTGCACTAATTGAGATTAGTTGCATAATTCTTCAAGATGATTAGAGACAAATTAAAGGCAATTAAAGGCATTAGTTAAAGATTAATTGCAACATGATTTAGGAGATAATTAAATCATCAAGAAAAGGGGTTGGTATTTTGGAAAAAATGAAGAGATTAATTGATTAAAACATCCATTAGTTGAATGAATGAGGGAGAGCCACATGAGAGGGGGAAGTAGTTGAGTGATTGTGTGTGTGAAAATGTGTATACATGTATGTGTGTGTAGGTGTAAATTGTAGGTGTGTGTGTGTGCTTTCCGGGGGAAAAAAAAAGAAGAGGAGGAGAATGAATTAAGTTGGTGATGAATTGTGTGTGTATAAGTGTGTGTGCGTGTATATATGTGTGTGTGGGTAAAAATGTGTACGTGTGTATGTTTGCTAGTAGGTAGAGTTTGTGGAGGCAAATGCTTCATGTGTTCCAAATCTTTGCCTATAAATAGAGGCCTTAATCCTTCATAATCTTCACACCAAAACTCAACCAAATAGGTGAGTTCTTAGAGAACAAGAGTAGAGAGAAAGAGAGTAGGAAGCATGAAGGAGGAGGAAGTTCTTCAAGGGTAGGCTTCCTAGTTCTTAAGTTTTAAGTTTGGTGTTCTTATGATTCTTAGGTTAAATGCTAGTTTGATCTTTAATCTTCCATTACAATTTTGATTTCATGTTTTTATGGTTAAATATGTCTTTATTTTGAAAATATGATGAAAAATATTATGGAACGAAATTCTTGGAAGTTATAGATCAAAGTAGTGAAATTCTGGCGAAATTTTCGGTTAGAAATTTCCCAGAGTCAGCAACGAAAAGGCTATGATTTCATGTAGAAGATGAGGTTATTAAATTCTGAAAATTTTCATGGTTAAAGTAGACATATAGAGATTTCTAAATATAACCAGAGTGTGTAATTCTGAATTTTTTGTAAGAAGATAAAATTTCTTAAATTAAAGCTACATTTTCTGGGAAAATTCTAGGCAACGTTAAGGAAAATGAAAGCTGGGAATTGTTCATAAATTATGGGTATATACAAGTATTTTTCCTTGAAAATAGACATCCTAAGGATTCCGAGGAATTTTACGGATCCTCGTTTCGATTTTTCTAGAATTAGTTATGATTTTGCAAATTACCGAAAAATCTGCCTAGAAAATACTGCACTACATTTTTAAATAAATGTAAGGGAAGAATTGTAAATAACAAATCCACCAAGGGTAGATGGGTAAATAGAGGTGGAAATATCTCTTAGGATATTATTCTAAGTGATATGGTGATATGTTAGGATATCCGAGAAGTTCGGAGTCAGATTCAAAGGACGGGCGTATTAGTAACTATACGGTGAAAGGTACGTTCGCATACTAGTAACTTTAACACTTGTATGTCTTGTATGCCTATATATGACTACTTGATTCATGTGTTATGAGCAAGACTGTGGTTTCGGTTGGTTGCTTACATTCAGGGTGTAGCTGTGGATTCAGCTTGACACGGGTTATAGTCTTGGTAACATCGTTTATATGTTTTCCTAGCGCTGAGGACACGAGGGGCCATTGTGGCACTGGTTATGTGCAAACATGGTCGTACATGCATGAGCTGTGTGCTATGTATGGTGTTTTTGACATGCATTTGTTGTGTGCTATGTATTGTCCACTGAATGTATTGAATAACTGTCATATATATTGTTTATACTTTTCACATGAGGTTAATTGTTACCTGAGGTCCGATGGATATTGGACCTCAGCTTGGACTAAAGGTTCAAGGAAGGAAATCTGGACCTGGGAAGGCGAAGTGGATAGAGCTGTGAAGAAACAGCGATCGAAGACGAAGGTTGGTAGAAGTTATTAGGACCTAGTTTCTGGCATGAATCTAATAAAGTTATTTCAAACCAATTGGTGCTTAAACTAAGAAAGGGTTTGTCGGTGGGTTGTCATAAGTCGCCATGAAAGACAGGGAGACTCCCATTAGATTAAACATCGATCTGGCCAATATGTTTGATTAACTAATGTTGGGTTCAAAGCCATAGGTCCAGTTTAAGACTTTCTTTATCAGAGAATTGTATGTAATCTCTGTAAATTGTATCACATGAATATTCCTTCGAGATATTTAATATACCAGCTTATGTTGGGGCATCATCATATGTCTGGACATTTTATATCAGATACTTATTGTCCAATTATTAGCGCATGCTATCCATTTCCGCATTGCTCTAAGCTGTAGCACCTCAAACTCTGTTGATTTTCCTAAAACTAAGTGTCAACTGACACGTTTTTCAAGCATGGAATTTGGGGTGTTACAATTTCTTTTACCATGTTGCAATGGCTAACAGAAGACAAAATTTGTTGTTCAATAGAATTCTAAATCTGGAAAACAAAAGATGAGCATCTGCTCAAGACCAAGTCAAACTTTTCTCATTGTTAACAGAAGAAGGATCCTGAGTTAGATGGGCTTCCTTTTCAACCCCTAAGAGATAAACCTGAAGACATGGGTAGTTCCTCCACTTTAATTTGGAGTTAGTAATTTTAGCAGATATGGGTAGCATATTAGAATTCTTGGATTCAACCATAGAAAATTAACCAAAGACTCACAATAACTAGACAATAAGTACGTTTAAGAGGGAAAGTAGCAATTAACAGAAACAACAAACAGCGAGTACAAGCGCTTAACCACACCAAAAAGTTTCAAACTTTCACAAGTCAAAGCAAATAGGTTGAAAGGCAAGAAACCCACACCTAATGAACAATACCAATGAATAGCCCCCAAAAACAGTGCTGAAATAGTACCGATGAATAGTACCAAATAGTATAATAAACAGTACCAAATAGTACTGATGAATAGTACCCCAATAGTGACGAAACATCACTAGAAAAACCGTTCCAAAATAGTGTCGAAAACAGACACACAGTACCCCAGAACAATTATGAACAGTGGCAAACAAAAAAAAAAACCCCTAGAATTTGTAAGGCTCTAATACCATGTAGTGAAATGAATCTAGAAGTTGACATATTCATGATAAATGTATTGGTATTTATACAAGAGGGAGAATCCTCTACACATAATGGCTCATAATGTTGTATTAATCTCTAATTATATGCGATATGATAGGCATATGATTACAATCTCATGATCTCAGCTATATATATTAATGCTAATAATACTAATATATGCTCCTAACTTTTTCCCCAACAAAAAAATTAATTAAATAATTGTTTGCAAATAACTTTATTAGCAACCCAAAACTGAACCGTACATATATAATTACTCATGAAAATTGAAGAAGCCAAACTTTAATGTTTGATACTTTAACCATATGGTGAAGGAAAGGAGTGGACATGGTACACATGTATTTAACAGAAACAATACATGTATTTATTACAATAAAGGATTATGATTTTTTTTTTTTATATACAAGTTTGGGTGAGCGCACAGTACACAACTACACAGTCACAGACCCCAGAAAGGTATTACTGGCTTTTCCTTCCAAAAAAAAAAAAGTTTGAATTTGAACAACACTCTAAGCACGTAGTCTTTCCATAATTGGGTGTGTTCTGTGTAGGGTCTTTTGAACCTAGCCTGTGTCATTTCCATTGCTTGCTCCTCACTCACTCTTTCTCTCTCTAATTTCTTCTGCAATTTTCTTTTGCTGAAATGGATCAGTGCCATCGTTCTCTCATCGATCTCGCTGCTTTTGTTTGAAACGCTGTGAGCTTCTGATTTTGTTTGTTTCTTAAAATATTGTCGATCTTTGCATCTGAGTGGTGCTTCTTGCTTTAATTTGCTGCTTTAAGTACAGGCGCATAGCTTCTCGCCTCTCCATCCCCGTCGCTCTTTTAGCCGTCTCCGATCTACTTGCTTCGACGGTAAACCTCATCACTCCCCTCTTCGAACTCCTACTTGTTACTTCTCCGACTTGCTTCAACTGTATAACCTTTAATTTTCACTGTCACTCGCCTTAGTCTGCTAAAGATAGGAATCATTGGTTCTGTTTACTAATGGCGGACCTATATATATATGTTGAGTTGAAACCTATATGTATATGCTATAGGCTTCAGAATATGCCCTCACGCTTGGCTGTTTCTTTTTTCTTTTTTCTTTCATTTCCATTTTCAGGCACTTCATCTTCTTCTCTCTTCATCTGGTCACCTGTATCCTCGGTGAAACTCTAAGACTCTTCATTTCCCTCTTGCACCTCCTGCTTTATTTCTTCTGCTACCTATTTATAGCATTGTTTTGCCATGATGCATGTCTCTCGCCTGCGAATCTTGTTATGTTGAAGAATATGCTTTAAATGTAGTCTTCATTTATGCTCATTAGTTTTTGGATTAAGTAGATCAGGTGAGATAACCATGAGCTCACGCTTTGGTTAATCAGGGGAAGGAGAGCCAGTAACAGTAACTAAGATCAGGATCAAGGGATTGAGATTTAATTTGGAAACAATTTTTTATTACAGTATTTTATTTGTAAAATCATGCAAAATGAATTGTTACGTTATTACTTTGTTTCAGTATAATTTATTTATTTTGAATTTTTATCTTCCGAAGCAGAATTATTTACGTACATCTTTTTTTTTTTTTTTTGATATATCTCCAATGAAACATCTGCTTTAAGTGCCATGTAGCATTTATGCTTTCTTTTTTTAAGTCAAGTTATATTTTCTGTTACACTCATTTGTATACATCATGATAATGAATATGTGATGTCTCTAGTTATTTTTAACTGAACTAAAGTTACTCTTCTTAAATGATTGAAATATATATATATATATATATATATATATATATATATATATTTGGGAACACATAAGTAGGTCATCTTTTTATTCTTCTAGGCATGTTTAATTTAAGCTGTCTGATCCCCAAACAAGTCTTCATGACACATAATAATTATATTACTGTGAATGATTAGTGAACTTTTAGTGGTCCTGAAATAGTATTCCATAATCAGTGAACTTCATTGTACACACATTTGTATAAATCATGATAATGAGTTTGTGATGTCCTTAGTTTTTTTTTTTTTTTTAATTTAATTTAGTTTACCCCTTTCATTCGCTTTATGTTGTACAGAATATTCTTCTCATATTTATGTTTGATATATATATATATATATATATATATAGTGTTCAGCGTGCTCCGCATTATTGAAGTAGTGCTAGCAGGTTATTAATCGCCTCCATTCTCTTCTGGTTTGTGCCATTTCTGTGTGTTTAGGGAAGGTCAGATCTAACATTTAAACACAAAAACATTTTGTGACTGCGGGTGTATGTATGTGATGGGCCTTTGACTGGGCAAAACATTGTTCCTTTGTTTCTGTAATATTTTTCTGTGTTTATTTTGGAAAGCAATAAAAGAAAAAGCAGCAAAGGGAATAATATTATGAGTCAGAGTCAAATAGTCAAAGCAGTTATATGACAGATGTAAAGATCAGACACTTGAGCACTTGAGTCTCAGTTGCCATTGTCTTGTACGTACATACCATATTCCCAGTGAATAAGCATTTTTATTATATTACTTTAGCTTCTCTGGTTTTTAATAAATCTCAAAAGTAAAAGTCCCTTTCTTATTCTCCGATCTCATTCATTCTCGCCGGCAGCCGTTCAAGCTCAACTCTGTGCTCCGTCGTCGGATGTGGTTTTGTGGTCATTTTCTTTCCTTTGAGCTTTTCTCCGTCTCATCGCACCAAACCTTCAAACACTCGTTCAAGTTCGCTGGAATCGTGGTTCGTGCTCAGCTTTTTGTGTGTTTCAGTGTTCTTTTTATTTTTATTTTTATTTTTATTTTTATTTTTGTTTTATGTTGTTCATGATATTCTTCTCATATATATTTCACTCGTCCATGTCCATGTTCGCCCGAATCGTGGTTCGTGCTCAGCTTTGAGTTCAGTGTTCCTTTTATAAATATATTCGCAAACTATTATAACGTGTTTTGTGCTTATTTGTTTTATGTTGTTCATAATATTCTTCTCATATATATATTTGTATTCAAAATATCTTTTTTTTTTTTTTTAATTTTTCTGTTTTGTTCAGTGTGCTCCGCCATTATTGAAGCAGGGCTAGCTGGGTATTGTTCATCATCATCTCCATTCTCTCCAGGTTTGTGTCTCTCATTCATATATCATTCCATTTATATAATGGAATGGCTTCCTTATTATCAACTTTTGCTGCTGCTTTCTTTTGGTTTATTAATATTGTTCTGGTGTAGAACACAAGTGTTGAACTTGGCCTGGGGTGAAATCCCAGGGTCCTACGTACCACAAAGTGAATCAAAGTCCACGTAGTTCGAGAGAAGACAATAGGCTATTGGTAGCCAGAGGGGGTGGGGGTGTGTGCTCTGTGTGAATTGAAGAGCTAGGGTTTCGAAAGTGTGTACCTTGTTAGGGTTTCTCCCTATTTAGAAGCATACCTGCAGCCCTATTCTGATGGGTCTTGATCTCTCTATTATTTTGAGATATTAAGATATTCCTTTTTGATAACCTCCCCTTATCTTCTGGGTGGTTATGATCTTGGCCACTATCTTGATAACTGCCCTTAAATTCAGGGGAGTAGTTAAGATTGTGGCTGGAGCCATTTGACTGGGCTCTCTGGTCATTGGGCTAAGCCCATTTTTAACATATCCGTAACAGTTGCCCCACAGCCCGGTAGCTCAGGGCTCCGAGTTGCCGAGATGTACTTGCTAAGCCATGGTTTTTGCATTAGTCCAATTCGCCTAATCCTCAAATTTTGTTCTTAGGCCGTGCTCCACCCATGTTCACTTTGAATCCTTTTGCCGAGGTCGGACATTTCCGGCCTCGTGTTACCTTATTTGTGTGAATTTATCTAGATGGGAGATAATTGCCCCCACTTTGCAGAAGCACGGGGAGGTCAGCCTCGGTCTTCTCGATCCGGGTCCGTCCTGGTTTTGGCCAGCCTCGTCTTTGATTCGGGTTTCACAATGGATCTAGTTATTGACCTTAACGCGTTGCAAGTTCCCGAGTTAGTAGGTGCTATCATTCCCTACTGCCAGCTAGCATCTGCACACCGACTTTGTAGCCACAGTGACTGCTCCATTATCCTTGGTATGTGTGCGCATTCAATGCAAGCATTAAATGCGCATGTCTTTTTATGGCCACGTCATTGGCTTCCTACGGCCTTTTGGACCTTCGGCGGTTGGACTTTTTGGATGTTCAACCATCTCCCCTCCATTGGTATATATAACGTTCATTTTCCCTCTTTCCACGCTTTTTGAAAGTGTTAAGAGTTGTTTCTGTTGTGCAAGAGAGAACTTTTGCATTCTTACCTGTTCCAAGGATCTTCCACCGTCGTGGCTCGTGCATTTCCTCTCCCTTTAAGTTATTTGAAATCAGGTATTCCTTTGTTTCCTATTTGGTTTCCGCAGTTGTTTCTTCTTCCTTTCTTGGTTTTTTAGGTAGGCTCCCATAAGTTCTTTTGAGTTTTTCTTCTTTCTGGGTTTTGTTCGTTGTTTTCTTTAGCTGCACTGTTTCTGGATTTCTTTGAGTTTTGGTCTCTTTAATCCTCCTTCTTCCCCTCTTGGTTTCGGTTCCTTGTTTAACTCTGCCCCTTCTTTCTCTTCTACCTTCTCACAATGAGCCACCAAGACTCTCCTTCGTCTTTCAAACAAGACGCTCTCTCCCCAGAGGAGGAAGAGCTTCTCCAGCGCATGCCTCCTCGGACAGGTTGGTGGCTGTACGGGAAACGCTTAACCGATGAGCAAAAACTGGAGGGTGTACTCCGCGGCTATGGTGGAGTCGGTGGGAAAGGGTCAAATCGGCCCATTTATTCTAGAGGTAGATTTAGGGGTCGATCTTCCTCGTTAGGACCTATGGGTCGAGATCGGTCCCAAACATTAGAACTCGTAGGCCGAGGTAGTGTGTCCGACCAGGTTAGAGCTTTATCTTTACAACCACCCCTCGGCGGTTTTGGCAAGGGAAGCCCTCCAGCGCCTACCGCTTCTATGGCTTTGCGGGTCGGACCCCTTATTACCCAATTTCAACCTAGTGGCCCGTGCGAGGAGTGTTCTTGGCTCGTTTCAGAATCTATGATGGTGGGCCGGTCATGGGAAGCTAATGAAATAGCTTCACGATGCCGGCACGTTCATCCGCGGGATGTTCCAGCCGTTCCTACCCGTCCTGTTTTACCACCTTCAGGTATCGTCTTTCCTATTTCTAATTCCTTTTTGTCTTTCCTTTTCTAGGTAGCATGTCAATTTCTCCCCGTCCTGTTGAGGATTCCGGATCTGTGGAGTCAGCATCCGCCTGCTTCCCACGTCATCTCACTGAGAAATACGACTGGGTTGCGACTGGGGTGCTATCTAGGCTCTCAACTGCCACAGCTAATCAGATCGCCGCACTCCCGTTAGGGGACCGGGACCATTGCTCTCTGTCCCTACCTAGCCCCGGTGAACCCATGTGTACCATCCGGGAAGGCAACGAACGCTCCTACTTCTTCTTCTACTGAGATTTCATTACCAAACTCGGCTTACGTTTTCCTTTTACAAAGTTCCAGATAGATCTCTTGAACATCCTTCATTTAGCCCCCACTCAGGTTCACCCGAATTCTTGGGGCTTCATCATTGCTTTTGAGCGACTTTGCCAGTTTTTGAACCGTACCCCAACTACCGGGGTGTTCTTTTATTTCTTTACTATTCAATGAGCTCACCAACCTGCAGAGCCTTCAAAGAAAAAGGGCTGGGTTTCCCTCAGGGGGAAGCTAGACAAAAAACTTTTTCATGTAGCCACCGAAACCTGGAAGGGTTTCAAGACCTCTTTTTTCAAGGTCACCGCAGAGCCCAGTCATAAACTGTGGTTTCTCAAGGGTATTGATTCCACGTCAGTGGAATTGATGTTTCCGCTGTATTGGTCCAAGGTCTATTATGACCGAGACCCAGAAATTTTTCAATCTTCTGATGACAAGTTAGAGCTAGCTAGATAGCGACCATGATAGATTTGGTCGAACACGTGGCCAAGAAGGATGTAATTGATACCCACATTTTCATCCATCAATCAATAAAGGAGATATTTCCGCCGAGTAGGGCTTTAGTATTTATTATTCCCTTTATTATATAGCATTTTGCTACCTTTGCTGATGTTTGTTACCTTCTTTGTAGTGCCTGAAATGGGGAAGGTTTCGTTCCAGGAATTGGCCGAGAAGCTCCGCGCTAAGGCCAAGAAGAAGGGGGAGTCCTCTTCCCAAAAGAAGGTGGTGGTTGCTCCTTCACCAAAGAAAACTATGCCCGAGAAGAGAGCTGCATCCCTTCCGGCCTCCGAGGATCTCACCCCCCGCAAACGATCAAAGTCGGCTGCTACCTCATCGACCTCGGCTGTGGAAGTTAGTCCACCCTCCGTTCCTGAAACTGGAGTTCAAACAGGCATTCCTCCTCCTCCTCCTCCCCGGCAACCACATCTTCATTCGCGGGGCGAAGTATGGACTGACGGGATTTCGGACGAGCTCAAGTACGCCATGAAACCCCCTAGCAAATATTTCACCGCCGATGTTTTTGCCGACTCCGACCTAGATCACCTACAGGCCTTGCAAGACCACTTGATGGAGATAGCCGGAGTGCTGGACACTTATGCTGCCGTGAAGCATAAGTATTCCAAAGCTATTGTCAAGCTTAATAAGGCTTGGGCTGAGAGGAAAGATGCTGCGGCCCGGCAGGTGGAGGCCGAGGAGGTGCGCCTGAAGGCCGAAGAGGCGCAGATAAAGGCGGTGGAGGAATTATCGAAGGCCCTTATTGATAAGGATCGGGTCTTCACCGAACTCAACGCCAGTCAGGCCCGGGAAGACACGCTAAATGTCTCGTTGCACGCTCTGCAGGGCTAATATGTGGGCGTGGTAAAGGACCTAAACCTCACTCATTCTGACCTCGATGCTTCCAAGGTTGAGCTAGCGGCGTCTGCTGCTGAGGTAGAAAAGCTGGAGGTCATGGTCGTTGAGACGGCTGCTGAGGCTTTCAAGGAGTGTCTGGCCCAAGTCCGAGCTCTGAATCTTGATATCATAATGAATCTCGATGCTGTGGATTTCAAAGCTTCGGTAGTGGATGGGCAATTTGTACCCGCGCCGCTTTCTCCGGTCAACGAGTCTAAGCATCAAACAGAGGGTGACCGTGATCAAATTGCTGAGGAAGATGCTTCGGCCTCAAATGAACTTGACTCTTCTGTTCCTGACCAAGCCCAACTTTGATGCTGTTTTTCTTAGTCTTTTTAGTTTCGTTTTTAGTAACTTCAGTTTTTATTTTTTGTTTTTCTGTAATCCGGGCCTATGCCCTAATATTAATACAATGACAATTTCATCCCAGTTTTTCTGGGCATTTCGAGCATTATTATCTTGCCTAACTTGTCAGTTTTATTTTCATCCTTTAAACCAAACTCACGTGTAATTCGCTCGTTAATGAGTAAAGGGAAACGTAATCCGGGCAAGAAGCTTGGTTCTTTTTATTAGACTTAGACAAAGTCAAGATATTGCGCAGAGTCTGCAAGATATTCTGCCGACGTTCATAAACGGGCTTGTTTACTAATAATCGGGCATTTTAAATAAACAGATGATTTCCAATAATCACCTAAGTACTTTATCTTGTAAAGTATCTAACCGAGATGGTAGCCAACTGCCACATGTTCGGGTCTTAATTTCTTTTAGAAAAAGAACCTAAACATTTCGACCTGATCAGGATCTTTTATGGCAGTCTCACACCATCCCAGGGAGTTGTTCCGATGCATCGTAACATTCACAAGATTTGTTAACAAATCTATGACAACCGAGCTCACGAAAATCCTGGTTTCATTGATTAAATTGCCTTTACTCGACTATTTTTGTATTGAACTTCATAAACAATCATCTGGTCGGCCCATAAAATAGGTCGCCTTCTTTATTGATTGAAATAGTTGCAATTACAAAGAAATTTGACATAAATGGAGAATGATGCATGAAAGCAAAATAATCCTTAAAAAGAAAAACGGTTCTCAGCCACTGCTGACATCCGTTGAAACTAAAAAGCGGTTCTCAATTGCCACTGACATCCACTGTGCGCGGGTTCCAAGTTGATCTCGGTCCCTAACTATAGTAGATCCTTAGTTTGTCCGCATTCCAAGTTCGCTTGATAGTCGTGCCATCTAATGCCTCTAGGACATAGGTTTCGGGCTCTATTTTGTTTGAAATATTGTAAGGACCTTCCCAATTTGCCGCAAGTTTTCCATCCTGAGCATTCTTGTTCCTGATATCCGCTCTGCAAAGTACCAGATCACCTCTGCTAAATGCTCGTGGCCTAACTTTGCGATTATACTTAGCTGCAATTAACTGCTTTGTAGCAAGATCTCGCCAATGTGTTGTGATTCTGACTTTGTCAATGAGATCTAGCTCCACAGCCAATTGTTCACTGTTATTGTGCTCTCCTTCCTCCATGACCTTTGCCTTTCTCCATGATGTTTGCCCGATTTCGACCGGGATCATGGCCTCGCAACCATAGGTCAATCTGAAAGGTGTTTCCTTGGTTGAGGTTTGGACACTAGTTCAGTATCCCCATAGTATTGGATATAATTGCTCAACCCAGTCATTTTCTGCACTTGTCATCTGCTTTTTAAGCCCGTCAACAATGATTTTGTTTGCTGCCTCGGCTTGCCCATTAGACTGTGGGTGTTCTACCGAGGCGAAATGGTGCTTGATTTTGAGTTCGGACATCAATCTCTGGAAGCCTCGGTCAGCGAACTGTGTCCTGTTGTCGGTGACGATCTCGGGCGGAATCCCAAATCTTGCCACAATGTTTCTTTCAAAAAATTTTTGTATTCGAGCGGCCGAGATGGTTGTCAGGGGTTCGGCCTCGATCTACTTAGTGAAGTAGTCCACAGCTACAACCAACCACTTCATTTGCCCTGTAGTTGGCTTGAACGGTCCTAAGAGGTCCATGCCCCATTTGAAGAATGGCCATGGGGCCGTGATGGACTTTAATTCGGCCGGAGGTGGCTAGATTATCCGAGCGTGTTTTTGGCAATTTTCGCACTTTCTTACGTGTTCTCTAGAATCGGCAACCATTGTCGGCCAATAATATCCAGCTCGGAGGGCTTTTTGGGCTAGCGCCTTGGCTCCCATATGCTGCCCGTTGATCCCTCTGTGTATCTCCAACAACACATACTCGGCCTCTGCTGGGTCCAAACACCTCATCATAGGAGAGTAAAGGCTTTTCCGATACAGTTGGTCATCAACCTCTGTGTACATCGACACGGTTCTCGCCATTTGCTTTGCCTCTATAGTGTCCTCCGAGATGATTCCCTTCTCTAGGTAATTTAGGATAGGCTTCCGCCAATCTTCTGCTGCTGCAATAACCATAATACAAGTGAGCTTAATCAAACTTTGTTGTATTACCATTCAAAGATTTCCCGGATTCTTTGTGCTGGCCAGCTTTGATAGGATGTCCGCCCTCGTATTTTCTCCCCTAGGGATGTGGGTGACTACAACCTCGTCAAAGTCGGCTATAGCCTCCTTAACTTTTCTGAGGTACTTAATTAGCAAAGGTCCCTTAGCCGTATACGATCCGTTGATCTGGGCCGCGACCAATTGAGAATCGGTTGACAAGTGAATCCTCCTGGCTCCACTATCTTTTGCTTGAGATAACCCGGCCAACACCGCCTCATATTTGGCCTGGTTATTGGAGGTTTTGAAGTGTAGCTATAGGGAGTGTTCGATAGAAACTCCTTCCGGGCTTTCTATTATGACCCCTGCTCTACTTCCTTTGGCGTTTGACGATCCGTCGACAAACACTTTCCAAATATCGAGATTGGCCTCCGGGACTACCTCGGTCGGTACTAATTCCGCAACGAAGTCGGCCAGGACCTGAGATTTGATCGCATGCCGGGCTTCATTCACAATGTCGAACTCGGACAGCTCAATAGCCCAACTAATCATTCTTCCAGCCAAATCAAGCTTATGCAATACTTGGCATATCGGCCGACTTGTCCAGACAATTATTCGATGTCCTTGGAAGTAGGGACGTAAGCTCCTTGCAGTAGTGAGGAGTGCAAAGGCCACCTTTTCCAACCTTTGATATCTTAGCTCAGAACTTTGCAAAGCCCGGCTTGTGAAATAGACCGGTTTTTGTTCTATCGATTCTTCTCTCACCAGGGCAGCACTTACCGCTTCTGCAACCACCGACAAGTACAATACTAGATCTTCTCCGGGCTTAGGTTTTGGCAATACCGGTGGCGATGATAGACACTTTTTGATCTTATCGAATGCGGCTTAACACTCCGAGTTCCAATCTCCGTGCTGCACTTCTTTCTTTAATAACTTGAATAAGGGAAGTGCATTTTCTGCCGACTTCGGTAAAAACCATGTTAATGCGGCTAGCCTACCCGTCAACTGCTGCACCTCTTTCTTGTTTCTTGGGGCAGCCAAATTGAGGACGGCCTGGCATTTATCCGGGTTGGCCTCAATTCCTCTGTTAGTCAACAAGAACCCGAGAAACTTACCCGCTTGTACCCCGAATGCACATTTTGCCGGTTGAGTAGAAATTCGGTGATCCCGGAGCTTGTCAAATGTTTCTTGCAGATCTCGGATATGGTCGGACCGCTTGACTGATTTAACAATCATATCGCCGATGTAAATTTCCACGTTCCTACCGAGCTGCGCCTCAAATACTTGATTCATCATCCTTTGGTAAGTAGCTCCAGTGTTCTTTAGCCCAAAGGGCATAATGTTATAACAATAATTAGCTTTATTTGTGATAAAAGCTGTTTTTTCCTGGTCCTTGGGATGCATGGCTATTTGGTTGTAACCAGAATCGGCATCCATGAACGAGAGCAGCTAGAATCCAGAGGAGTTGTCCACCAGTTGGTCGATGTTTGGCATTGGGTAAGCATCCTTGGGGCATGCTTTGTTTAAGATCGGTGTAATCTGTGCAAACCCTCCATTTGCCATTTGGTATTTTGACCATTACCATATTTGATAATCAAGTAGTATACTGGATTTCTCTGATGAATCCTGCGTCCAGGAGCTCCTTTATGTGCTCGGCAAGGGCTACTTGTCGGTCTGGAGCTATCTTCCTTTTCTTTTGTGCGATCGGCATATAATGTGGATTTATTGTTAGCTTGTGGCAATAGAACGCGGGGTCCACACCTGGTAGCTCGGAAGGTTTCCATGCGAAACATCCTTGTTCTTTACTAGCAACTTTTCAAGCTCGGCTTTTTCTTGCTTAGCGAGAGTATTGCCTATCTTAGTTATTTGCCTGGGTTCGTGTCCTAGTTGGTAATCCATGAGCTCCCCATCGGGCTCTGTCTTCATCACCTTCGCTTCCTCTCTTACATCCAGTTCTACCACGTTTACTAAACTCGGTGTGACTGGCGCTAGGTTTTGAATTCCCTTCTGTCGTGATGAGGATAAACCGGGTTCATTGTTTTTTACCGTCGAAAAGTAGTATTGCCGAGATTCCTTTTGATCCCCTTTAAAGGTGACGACTTCATTCTGCCTACTCACCATCTTTAGCTTCTGATGTTTGGTTGATATTAGCATGTCCCAGCTATGAATAGTTGGTCTACCTAGAATGATGTTGTAAAAGGAGGGGAAATCTGCCACGATGAATTTGACTCTTCCGGTCTTGAAGGCTTCCTTAGATCCTAATGTCATTTTCAGCTCTATACATCATTTGGGGCTTGTATCTTCTCCGTTGAACCCGATTAGGGTTGTTCTGCACGGCTTTAGATTTTCTGGGTCAAGGTCCATCCGCTTGAAAGCGTCCCATAAGATGATGTCAACTGCGCTGCTAGGGTCGATAAATATCTTCTTTACGCGGCATTTACCCAGGAGGCCGGTTATAACCAGCCCGTCTTGATGACCTAGGATTACGTCCCTTAGGTCTTCTTGGGTGAAGAATAACTTCAGGGGCTCTGCTTGCAGTGGTTCCGGCTTGAAAGAAGGCCGTCCCCTGATGGTTAAGACTTCCCGAAGGTATTTCTTCCGCTGACTTGCGGTATCGCCACCTCCTCTATAACCTCCGCTAATGACGTTGATATGAAACTTGGCTTCTGGGAACTTATCATCGTCATCATTCATTTTCCGGTCCTCATCCGATTTCCTCCGTTGAAGGGCCGGGCTCTTACTTCGATCCGCCTGCTTGCGTTTGCTACCTTTTTGCCCTTGCGTTTTGATTACATATTGGCGCAACTTTCCATCTCGGATAAATTTCTCTACCGCGTCTCTAAGGTCCCAGCATTCATCTGTTGTGTGCCCGGGTCCATTATGGAAATCGCAAAACCGAGTTCAGTCCAACTTGCCTCTGTTATACAGGGGTTGTGGTCGTTCCACCTTTCTCATTTCGGTCAGGGCCACTTCTCTCCACAGCTGTGCATGCGAGACATTCAAAGGAGTATATTTTTCATATTTCCCCTCGTGCCTTCCTCCCTATGCTTTTTGATCCGAGCTCCTGGAGCGATCTTTTAACTCCTTATCCCTTCCTTTTGGAGGTGGACTTTTCTGTCTTTCCTTCCCCAGCGCGTTGGCTATCTGCATCTGCTCGATATCCAAGTATTTCTTTGTTCGCTGATGGAATTCTTCCAAAGTTTTGATCTTGCCGGATAAGACTGACCTCCCCATTCTGGATTCATTGTCCAATCCTGAGATGAGCAAGTGTACATGGACACTTTCCGTTAATCCTTGGATTTGCAAGGTGGCTGTCTTGAAACGATCCAAGTACTTCTGTAGCGTCTTGCTAGGCTGCTACTTGATTCTGTCTAACGTGTATATCGACTTGGGCTGCTTTTTGCTTGTTGCGAAATTCAGCAGGAACTTCTCACTCAGGTCGTTGAAGTCGGTAATGGACTTGGGAGGTAGAGTCCGGAACCAGATTTGCACAACCCCTCTCAATGTTGAGGTGAACAGCCTTGATATGATCGGTCCTTTGAATCCTCGAACTAGCATCTCAGTGTCAAAGGTATTCAAGTGCGTTTGGGGATCCTGACTTCCATCATATCTAGGGAGGTCGGACGTATTGAATTTCTTTGGATACTCAGCTTCTGTAATCTCATCCGAGAACGGGCTGTTATTCTGTCCTCCGTCCCCATACCACATCTTATGCCTTCCGGGATCTTCTGGCCGAATTTCCTGGTTATCCGAGGCATGGCTGTTTTTTCGAGCTGTCCAAGCTTGATCTTCCCGGTTCATATCTCGGTGATTACTTTGTTCAGAATTCTTTGTTGACACTACTCGGCCTTGCTCGGGCTGGTTGGTTTGCGGCGGATCAACAGTTTGCTGGTTGGTTTCTTCGTCCTCATTTTGTTGATCATCCCGGCGTTCCCTCTGAAGAGGGCCTTGTAGCTGCTTGAGAATCTGGTCCATTACCTCGGTCATGCGATCGGTCTTTTGATTTTGGAGATTGTCGCGTTCTTCCACGTTCTCAATTCATTTCAGCATTGACCCGGCAATGTTATGCAGCAGTCGTATATCCGAGTTGTCAATCTGGAATTCTGATGAAAAATTGACTTGATTAGTGATCACCGGAATTCGCTCTGTCCGTCCATCCTCGGACATCTTCCTGTTGTTGGTTTTCGTTAGTGCTTCATTCCTGACTCTGCTCGTTTGTGAGCGCATGGCCTTTACTTCTAGTGTTAGCCATTGTTAGTCACGAGAATAGGACTTTATAGTCCCCACAGATGACGCCAATGTTCTGGTGTAGAACACAAGTGTTGGACTTGGCCTAGGGTGAAATCCCAGGGTCTTACGTACCATAAAGTGGATCAAAGTCCACTTAGTTCGAGAGAAGACAATAGGCTATTGGTAGCCAGAGGAGGTGGGGGTGTGTGCTCTGTGTGAATTGAAGAGCTAGGGTTTCGAAAGTGTGTATCTTGTTAGGGTTTCTCCCTATTTATAAGCATACCTGGAGCCCTATTCTGATGGGCCTTGATCTCTCTATTATTTTGAGATATTAAAATATTCCTTTTTGATAATCTCCCCTTATCTTTTGGGTGGTTATGATCTTGGCCACTATCTTGATAACTGCCCCTAAATTCAGGGGAGTAGTTAAGATTGTGACTGGAGCCATTTGACTGGGCTCTCTGGTCATTGGGCTAAGCCCATTTTTAACATATCCATAACAAATATGTTTTCTAATTATACTATTTTTGGGCCATTTTTTCTAATTATGCTTTAAGGCCAAGCGTTTTATCCGTTTTTATATATCCTTCATATTTCAGGAAAAGTCAAGAAAAAATGGTGATGAAAAGTGTTTAAGAAATTTACTGATTTTCAAGTTAAAATGTTTTTATAATTAGAAATGCATGCGGGCTTCCTTTTTTTTTTTTTAATGGGAAAATTACTTCTCTTTCCAGTTAATATTCAACTATTGGATTATGTTTTAATGGGTGTTATTTAGTACTACTATGTATTATATAGTATTACAATATTAAATATAATAAAAATCTATAATTAAATCTCACCTTTAAAAGATGGTACGGTTAAGACACTAAGTGGAGGGAAAATGGAGATAAAAGTTAGTGGAAAAAAATTTTCCTTCTTTTTTAATTAAATCACATTTCTGTAAACCCCCTCCTTGTAAATAACCAAACAGGCCCTTATTTTATTTAGGATTAAGGAAAAATAGTTTTTAAAAGAAACTGTTTAACTAATGACTGAAATAAAATAAAAAAAAAATGGGTAGAAAACCTTTTAAAAAAATTGAGAGAAGGTATCTCTTGAATAAGCATGTTTAATTTAATTAAAGTATGGCAGTTAACACGTAATTAAGCAGGTTATCTTTATACTCTTCTAAGCATGTTTAATTTAATTAAAGTCGGTTGGTCCCAAACAAGTCTCATCATGACACATAATAATTGATCCAAACCGTGTTTGTGAATCTTTTAGTGGTCCCGAAATCGTATTATTATTTTTTATATTACCAGAAATAGTATTCTATAATCAGTGAACTTATTGGATGCTTTGACCTAGAAAAAACAAACTTATTGTATGTCGTACAAATGCAAATCAATACGGATGATAACGAGACTAGATCAGTACTATATATAATAAAAAAAATTAAAATCAAAATAAATGTATTTTTATATGTATGCTAAACAGTATTTTTCTGAGGAAAAGAAAAACAGTATTTTGTAATAATTATTTAATATACATGACCAGCAAATTATTCGTCAATATAATCATCATTAATTTTTTTCATTAACCGTTAAATAATTAGTTTATTATAATAGTTGTACTCCACGCCATGCGATTTTGTGTATGTTTTAAAACTGTAAAAGATATTTTTAAGCTAAAACTTTTTGTTTTAAAAAAAAAAGAAATTTTATAAAAAAAGCTAACAGTTGTTTGATGGTTATATAAATTATTTAGCTTAAAAGTTATTTAAAAAATTAAATTAAATTTAAGCTGTTAGGCAAAATTTTTGTCATAAACATTTTTTTGATAAAAATTATCATAAAAAGTATATTATAAAATAATATTTAAACTATCAATATATTCACAAAATAAAAAAACTATGTGAATAGATTTGTCAATAGTGGAGCACAATTAAAAAATCTTTAGTCTTGTAAATTGTCAATCAGTATTCCATTCACATGAAATCTAAAGTTATGGAACTTTAATGTGAATGTGAAACAATGAAATCTTGATTTTCTTTTCTTTTTTTTTCTTTTTTTTATTTGAAGCCTACATCTTCATTGAAGCCTATTCTAGTAAGTGGTGACTTAAAATTTGAGATTTGTGAAAAAATTTATATGAACTTATCAAAACCTTATGTATAATTCTAAAATTCTCATCAGAAAGAAATAAAAAAAATGTAAAAAGATCTTATTATTATCAATATTCAGAACATTATTTTTTTTCTATTTTAAACTTCTTTTTGCGTGGAACTTTTCCCAAAAATAAAGAAAGAAAGAAGGAAAGAAATTTTGCAATAAGAACTTAAAAAAAAAAAAAAAAACTCATTCTAGGAGCTTCTGGCTTTTGGTTTTTTTTTTTTCTTTGTAAAAAAACCTCTTTTTATTATAAGAGCTTTTGTAAAAACCTGTTTAGCCTAATTTCTACTTAGAAGGAAAAGATAAGCTAAAAAAAGAGGATCTAAGCAGACATTAAGAATATCTCTTCTAAGATAACTACTCTTGTGATCTTATTTATAGGTCATTACCAACATGTTTCATACCGAGTAAGAAAAACCTTTAACATAGCTAACTCTAAATTAAAATTTAACAACTTTTCAACTACAAACCTGTTTAAACGACATAACTGTTACTTTATGAAAAAAATTATAAACGTTACTTATAAATATGCCTAAAATAAATATTCTCTATACCCCTATTACAGGGGCAAAGGAGTATATATCTGTACATTTTCCATTGGATTATACATCGATTTTTATAATAATTACAAAATAAAACTCTTTCTACAGCTGCAATTACTATGAATTAATAATAGCTTCTCACCTTGTTATACCACCTTCATTCCTAGTATAACATTTTATTTATAATATAAATGGTACTATAAACCACATACGAGATCTAATATATATTAATGATCAAAGGTAGAAATTAACCAATTTATTTAACTTTTTTAATATAGTAAAATACACAAAATAGTTAAATAGCTCTCACATAGTCACATTATCAAGGACGAGGAGTATTTTTTGTAAAATAATAATAATAATAATAATTGACACTATTTCCCTTATTTTTCAGATTAAAATCTCGTTTTGTTTTGTTTTCTTTGTACATCTCCCATATGCCATGTGTGGGGTCACATGCGTGGGCCACATACATGCATGCCTAGTAGTCGTTCCTTGCACCAGAACTCACAGAGGTGTCGCTCTCGTACATTAAAGCAAGCTCTGCCATTTTCTTCTTCTTCTTCCTCTTCTTTTTCATCCAGCTGGGCAAGTTTTGCGTTTGTCTTTAATTCTCTGACGAAGAAAAGGAAGGAATCTCTGAAGCAGTCAAGGGAGTTTAAGCTCAACGGCCCGATTCAGTTAATTTTGTTGAGTTCTATTTGCAAATTGCAGAGAAGAAAGCTCAGTGACAATGTCTCATTATTTCTTCAAAGTTCTCATCGGAGAGTGGAAGAGCAAACTGGTAAATTTCTTTTCTTTTCTTTCTTCTTTTTCCTGTTCAGTTTGAGCTTCGGTTCATTTGGTTTGCTTGTGCCTTTTCTTTTCCTTTTGTTTTTTCTTCCTGGTTATCGTCATGGATCTATCTTTGTTACTTTGTGTATGCTTTTGCTGTGTGCTTACTGCTCATGAACAATGAAGGAGGAGGACAAGTGATAGACAATAATTAAGGATAAATCTGCCATTTCACTTTTATTTTTATTTTTCCGACAGAATATTAATATTCATTTAATTCGATAATTCTCACATTATATATATCAAGTACAAGCACACCTACCATATTTTGTTTGCAGAGTATCAGAGAAAAAACACACCTACCATATTTCTGGCCCAAAAAAAAAAAACACACACACACACACACTCACCTAGTAACCATATATTCTAATTTTTATTTTCCAATTATGCCGAGTACAAACTTCCTTTTTCATTTTTATTTTTCCCCCATTTTCTTAATTAAAACTCCCCATATACAGAATTTGAAACTTCTATTATTGTCTGTTCTATTCCGCCCCGCACTGACTCTTTGGTATGATGTATCCTTAAACAAGTATATGTAACTCACACACTTCTCTTTAGTTAGTCTTAAAAATTTTCTCATACATTTTTTTTCCTTACTCGTTGCAGAGAATCCCTCAACTGTTTGTCTCCAGTTTTAGTCTCGCACCTAAGACAGTCATACTCATTAATGCTTCTTCAAAAAATCTATGGAAGGTTGATATGGAGCAAGAAGAAGAAGATCCCATAGAATTATACTTCAAACAGGGTTGGTCTAAATTTGTAAAAGACAACACTTTAATGGCTGCAGATTTCCTCATTTTCAAGTTTGATGGGAATTCAACTTTTAAAGTTGTTATCTGTGGCAAATCTGCCTGTGAAAAAATGCTTGAGAGCCAGGCAAGAACACAAATGAACCAGAAGAAAACCCAGAAACAAAGCTATCATAATAATAAAAAGAGAGCATCATCAACTGGAGATTGTGGAGAGAATCGGAAAGGAAAAGATCCGATTCTTGTTGAGATAAAGGAGGCGAAATTAGATTGTATTGATTCTGGAAATTCCAGCCAAGAAACGTGGGACGAAACCTGGGATGGGAAAGAAGAACAAGAACAAGAAGAAAGTGACAAGTTTGGGGATATTAATTCTGAACCTCATGATACTATCATGAATATTGGTAAGCTAATTCAAAAGCTAGCATTTTCCCTTGATAGATAATTCTGCTCAAACTCATACTTTAATTTCTCTGAACTTATAAAGTTTAATTACAGAATTATGGCTCAATGTTAAACTTGAAGAAAGTGTATGTTTTGTCATGTTTTAAAGTTTGTACACCAATTATAATTCAGTTAGGCTTTTGAAGTTACTGTCCATTTAATTTAATGTTTACTGTGTATGATTTGAGCTCACATTTTGATTAATAATTAGGGGAAGGAAGCAGCTTGGCCATTATTCCTTCGTTCAGAATAAAGCTCCAGCTTGCCTCCGCAAAAAGGGGTGTCATGGTTAGTTCTCTTGAGAGTTGAGATCACTCAAATAATTGATTCCTTAAAATGCCTATAAAAAAAAAAAAAAAAAAAAGAAAGAAAGTTAATCATCTGATAGCTTTCAATTGAAGCAGAAATTTCTACATCATATTTCATCAAAAAGCAAAAAACAAGTTAATTGTTTCCATTGGTTGCGCCATGTCATGTGAGGGTATCATGATAGTGATGTTTCATTTAGTGCCACAATTAATAGACAGTTAAGATCTTGTTAGGACAAGATAGCAGACCTCTCAACTGCACAATTTGTACTGAACCTGATTCTTTTAAATCACCTTCATGAGCCCCACAACGGTAGATTTTCTTGAAAGAGGGATCTTCTTATAAGGCCCCCAACTCTAGAAGTTAGCTTTTGGAGTCTGGTTCGTTTGAGGACTTGTGCTTATTACGGATACTTTTTAGAGTTTGAATATTATAATAGACTAGCAAGAAAGAAAAAGCGATGTTTAGAGAATTATATTATACAATGAGGTTTCTATAGGAAAGAACACTGATGCTTTGCAAGTTGTTTTGTACTGTGTAACATATGTTTGAGTAATTTTGGGGCAGTGCATTCCAACAGACTTCTTCAAGAAGTACATGAGAAAGAAGAAACAAGAGGTGGAGATGGAGACAGCGAAAGGAGTATGGAAAGTGACATCACTTCCCCACCTGAAAAGAGGTCAAATGTTTGCAAGGTTCAGCAGGGGTTGGTCAGAATTCGCCCGGACTAATCGGTTTCAGGCTGGAGAGACTCTCCTGTTTAGAATGATTCAGAGAGGTCATCGTCCCAAGTTCATTGTTCGTAAGGAATAAAAAAAAAAAAAAAAAAGAGTCATGACAAGTCTAGTAAAAATGGGACGTGCAATTGGTATGATGAAGCAATTTTATGTTTGTGTGTATGATAGGAACCAAGGCCCGTCATTAGTTTAATTCCAGGAAAAGGCATATACAGCCCCATTTCAAATGAAGACTAATTTTAGAAATAGATATTGTGATATATTTATGTTATATATCTACATGTGAGCCATGTGTTGGTTAATTACTATATAAACTCCCTCCCTTTTTATAATCAAATCGCATTGTTGGAAAAGTTAGTTGAAATAAGTTAGGCGCAATAAACATGCTAAAAAAGAGTTTACCAAAATGGTCATCATTTACGTGGAAGATAGAGAATATATTATATCAAGTGCTTTAATAGCAAAACATGAGAATTAAATACAATAGTGGCATAAGTAACTTTTATAATTTGGTGTAAGATTATTTAAGTCTATTTGTTAGCTTGTTTTTCATATTGAATGAAGTATTTTTTCAGCTAACATATATATGTCCTTCCTAGAATTTCCCTCATAACCCTCATTGATTATAAACATTCAAATCATTTAGATAAAAATACAGTACGTACGAATTTAGGGCTTATTTGGTATAATCCCATTGCACTTTGTAGTGCAATGCAATGTAATGGTAATACAATGCAATATTAATTATAGAGTTAGAGTATGGTTTGATTTTTATGTAAGGTGCAATGAGTTTATTTTAATAATTATTTAAAATTAATATATCACATAAAAGTCTATTTTACTTTAATATAATCTTTGTAAAGAAAATAGTTAAGAGCCATCATGCTACCTCATTATAACCGTCATGTTACCTCACCGAGTCATCGAGGATCATATAATGGCAATGGTTTGGTGACAACGACAATGATGGAGGAGGAGGTAGTAGCAACAATAGCTATCATGGCTACAACAAGGACGTGGAGGTAGCGGTGATAGGGAATTGTGGTGGCGGAGGAGGGGGAGGAAATGGTGGCAACAGTGGCAACGGTAGGTGAGAAGGTAGTAGCAGCGGCAATGGCAACGGTGGAGGTGCTGACAATAGGGTGGTTGCAACGGCAGTGATGGGAGAGGAGATAGTGGTGGTAGTAGTTGTGCCGTGGTGTGATAGGTGAAATGAAACAAGTGAATGCAAATGAAATTAAAGGTTAAATTGAACTTTTTCAACTACGAAATGGGGGAAGTAAACTCTTAATGAGTATTCATAGAGAGAGGTATAAATGAGAATCACCAATTTTTTTGTCATAATCGTTACTATGGTGAACACTATTATCATGTTAAAGATCAACCAAACAATATTCTCTTAATAATGTGATCATAATTACTATTGCAAGCATGCAAATTAAAGGGGTTGAATGTATGTACCAAACGGGCTCTTAGTATCAAGGAAGAAGCAAAATTAACAAATGTAATATTAAAAGACATTTTTATTTTACTAATTAAATTAATCATCCTTGTTTATCTATATATGTTATCGAAATTAAATTGAAAATTTTACAAATAAAGTAAACATGTTGAGATCTTGAATTGATGATGACAGCGATGGGTAAGGCTTGAATTCCTTTACCCACATAAAATCAATATGTTTAAAAAGAAAGTAAACATGTTGACATCTTGAATTGATGATTATTTATTATTAAAATAATGATTCTTTTTTTTAATTGATCAAAGGTATTATTTAATAAAATAAAATTTTTAAATACAAGAAAAGTGAAGTTTCAAAGTGGTTACTCACATGTAACCACTTGCTTTCTCTTATCCTTAACCCCAATACTACCTTTCATGAAGATAAGAATATTACTAAAGTATTGCGAAATTATGTAGATGATCATTGACTTATCTTAATTAATATCTACTTAGCTGCATTTAACACTTTCTTCTACTTCCTCTCTAAGCCAACAAGCTTGTTGTCCAAGCCAACAAACTTGTTCTCCAAGTTTGCTCAAATCTTGCCCTCAATATTTTAATTCAGAAACAATCAAGGAAAATATTGGAATCAAGATTTTAAAGAAAACATCATAAAAATTGAACCAACTTCAACTCTCAAAAATTAGACCTTCTTAGTACTCTTTCCCACATTCTAAAAATGCAATCAGCAAGGCAAATAATTTGGAATAGATAAAAGAACAATAGTTAGTTCGTCATAAGGCAGTTTCTGCACTCATCTCTAAATATAGTTAAGGGTTTGTGTTTCTCTCAATTCCACTTATGGCAACCTATCTAACTTAGATTTGTTTATCATCTCAATTTCTAATTTAATATCCCACTGTCTGCATACACAAATCAAAAGAACTTGACAATGGATAACTTTAGTTAGTGCCAAGCAATTTAATGAAAGACATGAGAATGAAGGGATATTTAAGAGAAGTAAACAACCCCTTTTTCTATATCTTCATACTTTTTTCTTTTTTCTTTTTTATCTCGAGCCATTGTAAGTCTTCATTTGACACGACTTTACACATGAATGATGTAGCACCGGTTACTCAGTTACTCTACCAAGCACCTTAAGAGGCTTTTAACCCAACTCATAACCCTCTTTGACTAAACCATTTGATGCGAGTGTCAACATTGATGATTAAGTGCCCCCGGTTACTAAGTCAAGTTTAGAGCTGTTAGCATAGTTGTTGTTATTCTTATTCCTTCTCTTTTATTTTCTATTTTTTATCCCTTCAATCTTTTATTTTATTTTATTTTATTTTGGTTATTTTACTTAGCACAAACTAGTAAAGAATGAAAATGAATACGTAAAACATCTTTATGTATACAAAGCAAGCTTTCAGCTTCATAAGAGATTCAAGACAATTCTAGACATGAAATCACAATAAGTGTCATTTCTCATAGAATAATAAATATTTACATTCAAATTTCTCGCAGTTTCTTTCACATCCTAAAGTGGATTACCCAAACCAAATCTTTACCTATTTACTAACATTTAAGAATATAAAATTGAATCCAAATTAGATTCGATACTTTCAAGTTTAAATCTTAACAATGTTGTCAAATAAAAATCTAAACTTCCAAAAGTTAAAAAAAATGTTGTTCACAAGTTTCCAAAAAAAAAAATTCTATTTATGCGCAAGAACAACTAAACAATTACGGACAAGTTACAGGTGCGAAAAAGTGTTTTAAACCGCCTCATTTAGAGCGGAGTATAGACGCCCGGTCTTAAACATATGACCGATGACAATTTTGTAAATATAAAAAACTTCTTGGACCGTATCATTTTTCGATAGATCTTAAATATATTATTCAGACCGCTTAAAAAAACAATCGCTCTTAAAACTGTTATTAAAAAAATTGAAATATGAATTACATTGTAGAGAAATCTTATACAGCCCGACCTATTTTTTGCGGTCCAAAATAATAAGGAAATTTTAAATATAATGGTATAAAAATTTTAAAACCGGATATATATAAATGACAGTCTTAAAGTTAATATTTTTAAGACCAAACATAGCTTCTACCTGATACTAAATAATGAAACAAATTTAAACTAATAGTTCATTACTTTTGAGACCAGATATAAATAAAGGATGGTCTTAAATGTTTGTTAGTTCTCCATGTGTTTTGATGATAACAGACCATTGTAAACTAAAAGTCTTTTAACAGAAAAGTAAAATAAGTGTTTTGAACTCAGGCAAACTCGAGCCTAACTTAATAGACTCGAGCCTGCTCGTGACAGAGAGCAAAGTTCATGTTTTACAACTAAGACAGGCTCGAACCTGTTATGGTAAACTCGAGCCTACATCTTACAGAGAGCAAATTAAGTTATTGGCTCTTAGTTAGTGTAACATCCCAATTTTCAAAAGCGGAATAAATTAACTTTTCATTTAAAATCATTTCAAACCATCAGAGTAGACCATTTGAGCGGAAGAGTATCTGTTATTTGTATTTCAAAATGCCATAAGTCTGGCGGGGTACAATAGCGGTAAGAAAACCGAGTATCTCAAAAGGATTGTACAACAACAAAAGGATGGCTTCTGCCAGAACAACTGCGGGAAGTCTTCCGCCCTCCTACACCGGACACCTGCCTCTATTGTCATCCCCGTTGTACTCCTGACCCTGAAGCTACAGCTGAGATCCAATTTCCAATTGGATCTCAGATAACGGTTAACCTTATGCTCAAATAAACAGTATATGGCAACAGATATTCATAATAACATCACAGCATATCAATACTAAATCACACAACAAGTACCACAACCAGTACCACAACAAGTCTGCACATATCCAGTGCCACAACGGCCCATCGTGTCCTCAGCGCTAGGAAACCTTACGGCGTTATCAAGACTATAACCCGTACAAAGCTGTATGTACAACTGCCCTCTCTCGGCAGTCTTAATAAATGACATATCAATCACATATATGAATATAAGCAGCATAAGTGTTAAGGTTACAGTACGCGTCCGTACCTCCGTTGACGATTTTTGACACTTCCGTCAAATTACGGCACGTTTGACAGCGGCTCAACGGCGGTGACAGCGGAAACAGTGAAAACAGCGGTTGGTGTTCCGAGTATCCTATAAGATTAATATCACTAATATGAGTATTTAGAACCAAAACGGGCATTTTAGGTACAAATTACCATTTTGCCCCTGGTTTGACTGTTCGGCGGAATTTCACCAGAGCTTCGCTGTTCTGACCTTAATTCCTCAAAATTTTTGCTATAGCCTTTCCTCTATCATATTTCTAAAATAAATATCATATTTATTCTTAAAATATGAAGATTAAAGACTATTCTAGCATTCCTATTATAACTACCGAAAGAACTTAAGACTAAAGACTAGGGACCGAAAGACTTACTCAGAGCTTCGCTATGAACTTCTTGCTCCTCCTCCAGAGCTTCTCTCTCTAATTTCTCTCTAGGATTGTGTGAATTGGTGAAGAATGAAGAGGAATGATGGCCTATTTATAGAAAAGCCCAATGGCATTTTCGTAATTCCTTTGAACTTTGTCTAATCAGTTTCTGGCCGTTAGATCGCACTTCTTGGAGGTGGCAAGATCTTGGCCTTACACCTCTCAAGGATGATGTCATCCCTGCTGCATCATCAAGCCTTATGTCATCTTGCTTTATCAGGTAAAATTCCTGATTCGGTATCCTGATCGCGAAATTCCGTAGCACCTTAAAATTCTGAGAACAATACGCTGAAGGTCTTTTCTTCCTCTTTAAGAATACTGGGTTCTTCTTCCCTTATACTCCCAGTAAGGACATTCCGTTATTTGCCGAAAATCCTCGGTATTCGTGACCGGTTTCAGAAATAACTTCGGTCGGTACTAATTTCTGAATAAAAATCCACTGACCAATACTATATTCTGGTTTTTCCTAACTCATTCCCAGATTCCCACAACAGGATTATTTTCTATCGGTTCTCATTTCTACTATCTGCTTTAATCCCACAAAATATCTTCCTGGCCGGATCTCCAAATCACTTCGTTGGTTACAGAAATGACTTCGGAGACAGTCCACTCCGAGATAGAAATTCACTTGTTCCTAATATACTCTGACTCAAGAAACCTAGTTCACGGTTTTCTAGGTAGGATTTTATTTCTATCCGTGGTCATTTATCTTGTTCACATTTTCACTATTATAATATTACTTAATCACCACATGTCTTAACTTATAATGTTATTTTAATGCAAATATCTAGATATTAATTTCTTAATTTTCATTTCATTTTTCTTTATTTTTCTTCTAATTTTCGTTTATATATATATATATATATATATATTTTAAGTAATTTTCACCTTTTTCTCTTTATCTTATGTCTAAACAATTAGCCATTAATTATCTAATTAATCACTTACTAATTGTTGACAATTTTCTTAATTAGTAATAATTATTATCTCACAACTATTTTACTGAAATTGATAATTTATGCATTATGCAAAATATTAAAAACCATGGGGCAATTTATGTTCCCCAAAATGATATTTAATTTTGCCTCATTATTTCCCAAGGAAAATAATCTTATAAATTACCTAAATTAGAGACAACATACTCTCTAATTTTTAATGAATATTTAATTGCCTCTCAGGATTTATCATAATATTCTCAGGGTATCTCATAACCCACAAATTCACTTAGGAATTTTTAGCTCTTTATTTCTCCTAATTTCATGAGAAATTACCTTTAAGAAATAAGGTAATTATTTTCCTAGTTTTGAGACCACCAATTCACCTATTTTCAATAGGTATTTATTTGTCAATATAATATTCTAGATAAATAATTATCCGGGTATTACAGTTAGACTCGAGCCTACCTAAATAAACTCGAGCCTTTGCCTTACAGAGAGCATGTCACGTTTTTCACTTGAGCATGTATTTCTTAACTCAAGCCTAAGTCTTACAGAGAGCTCCTCAAACAGAATTTCATGTGAGTAGACTCGAGCCTGACCCTTCCAGAAAGCAATGAAATGTTCACTCAAAAATAGGCTCAAGCATAATGTTTTTAACTCAAGCCTATTTCAGATTGAAAGAAGTCTCAAAAGCGTATGGCTAAAGCAAACTCGAGCCTAACACTTACAGACTCGAGTTTAGGACAGACAGAGAGCTGTCAAAGTTTTATGGCCCGAGCAGACTCGAGCCTAAAGATTTTCACTCAAGCCTACATCTTTGTATTTAAACTTCTTCTCATTGCAAACAGCTCTAGACTCGAGCCTGTCACTTATAGACTCGAGCCTGTGCAATGTTCCAGAATACTTTCAAACAGTCATCACAATAAACACTAAAATCCAAAGGGCAAACTCAAGCCTGCTGACTTTATGCTTGAGTGCACGTGAACAAACTCGAGCCTGTTGAAGTTGAACTCGAGCCTAACGAGACCTCTGTTTTATTCTTCGCGTTTTCATTTCTCTGATTCACTCTCATGAAGTGTTTTAGGCCTATATAAGATTACGAATCATCATATATATGTTTGATAAGTTTCTTCATGAATTACAGATTACATTAACACGCTTTAAGCTTCAGATCAGATCTGGGTTAAGAGCATTTAATGCAGAACCAAAAACCAGGCTGAAACTTCTCCTTTATCCCAATGCTTCATCACAGACCGTTATGGATCAACCAAATCACTCTGCAACGGTCAAAAATGGATTATGGAATGGCACGAATACTGGAAGAACATCTGCAACGGCTATATCCAAGATTCCAGCCAAAAATTGAAGAAATGACGAAAAATATGCAACAGCCATTTTCCAGCTTTACAACTGAACATTAGAGAAGAAAATGCAACGGCTAGTTTCACCAGTTAACCTATAAATATCCATGAAGACGAAGAGCAACACACACAACAAAATTACATCTGATTGCTTCTTTGATATTTAAGCTCTGTTTATGTGAAATATTTTTGAACTTCAGTGTTTATGATTATTTGCTCTTTGAGAGTTTGATTTGAAAAATCATTTCTGATTACTTTTTGTGTAAGAAACTAAAGGTTGTGGAACCTGTGAGTTGGGTAGTTTAATTACAAAGTGTAAGGGGGAGCAAGTCTTAGGTAATTAGGATTGCATGTGATTTACATTGTTGTAATTAAACCTCACTGAGATATTAGAAATACCCAGAAGATATCTAGGGACTGGACGTAGGTCAAAGTTGAGACCGAACCAGTATAAATCCTTTGTGTCCAGCTTTTCTTCCTTCTCCCTTTTTACTTCAAGGTTTTTGAAAACTTAGATATCTTTGAAAAGAAATTTTTAAAATCCTCAATTCACCCCCCTCTTGGTGATTTTTTCCATCTTCATTTTTAACCTTTAAGACCGTCGTTTAAGTTACCCCAGTCTTAAAACTGAAAACATATACTTCTTCGCGTGAAACCTTACATTACAACTTATGTCGTTCTCTCTGAACTATAAAACCCTTGTTTTTGTTGCGAAACCCATCTTCCTATTGCATTATGTCTCTTCTTCGCCCACCACCACCATCCTCTGTTACTCTCTCAATTTCTCAGGCATCTCTCTTTCGCACCACCACTTTCAACCTCTCTTCCTTTCTCGAAAATAAACGAAGAAAACCATTCTCTTTCTGTTCTCTCAACACCAGTTATTGATGTTATTGGTGAGTCCGAATGAACCTTCTTCATCTCACAATGAGCCTCGTAACCACCCTGCACGTCATGGTAGAAGTGGCACATGAATGAAAGACATGTCCGTATGTCAGAACACTAGGTCAAAGCTCAAGATTCAGTTTAATGAAAGGTTAGAACCTTTTGGTCCTAATAAAAACAAATATAATAGATTTGTCGACTATCTAGCATGTATCAAGGTTAGCGTCTTGATAGGTGAGTGGAAAAATGTGGACCTTCATACAGTGAAGAATCTTATTTAGGACACTATCTGCCTTACATACACTATCCCTAACTGTGAGAAGTTGAAAGACAAGACATTGTTTTATTATGCTGATCGGTGGAGGAAGTTTAAGATCTTTCTAGCCAACAACCATATTTTTGCCGAGGATCAGCCTCCACATAATCCTTGGGACAAGTACAATTTATTGATGAAAAAACATGGCAACAATTTGTTCAACTGCAGACCACTCCTGAAGCTGTGGTGAGTTTATATTTAGTTTCGTTTGCCCTGTTTTGTTTGCTTATTAACCTGTGTGGATATGTGAATGTTATTGTATTCATCTAATCCTGTTAGTTAGATGGTTTAATGTGTGGATATAAGTATATATTTCCATCCTTTGTCATGCATTAGAGGAGCATGTCTTAGTTCTATGCATGTTTGATATGTTAACCGTTATTATATTCTTAGCTAGTTCTGTTATAGTAGGTAGTGGTTAGACATTTCTATTAGTAAGTTAGTATGTTAGTTCTATACAATTCTACATCTTCCTTAAATAAAATGTTGAAACCTGATGAAGTGAATTTGACTAGTGTTTGAGGTTCATATCAAGCAGAAGTTCTCTAATTTATGTTAGTGAGATAGCTGGAATTCATAATTAATAGTTGTTTTCAATTCTGATTCACAGAAAAGAAGGGAACAAGCACAGGAGATACGAAGAAAGAATGATTGCCTGCATAGGGCTTCTCATAGCGGATATGAAAAGGCCGAAAAAGAATTAATGGCAGCCAAGCGAAAGAGATTGGAAGAAGAAGCTGAATTCAATCCTTCTGTGATAGTTGATCAGCTGCCATCTCCAATACGTTGCGAGGATTTGTGGTTGTCTATTCGGCATTAGCCAAACGGTGCCTACATGAGTAAACAAATTTGTCTAGTTGCTAAAAGAATTGTAAGTATTGTTATTGTTATTTTTTAGTTACTTCATCAACAGGGTAGAATCAATGATTTTGGATTCTTATGCCCAATCTATGGAAGTACAACCTTCAAGGAAGAAAGATAGCAATACATATCAATGAGGTTGTGTGAAGTGAAAAGAAGGGTGTACTTGTTTCCATACTACTATAGGTACATATCATAATCTTTTGTTGCAAGTCACTTAATTCTGCGTAATATATCACTGAGAACTTTACTACTGTGAATTTTCAGCCACCACTAACAGTTGGTCGTCATGTGCATGTAGGTGCATACGGTGATCTTCTTATGCTCCACTCACAGCAATCCAAGGACTATGTTGTTGCAGACCATCAACGAGTAAGCATGTCATTTTGATTCTCTTGTCTGAAATCTCTTATGTGAATTTTCAACGAACATTATTGATAAATTTGTGATTTTGATGATAGTGTCATGTGGACCTTCCAAATCCAAGCCATCAAAAAACATATGTATGATGTCAAAGATCCTACATGGCTCACACCAAAGGTTAGTACATATTTGGACATTAGCACACTGCCTTGTGAAGTTGGTTAATAAGCTATATATGCTCTTATATATATATATATATATATATATATATATATATATATATATATATATATATATCTTGTTTATTTTAGACTCGTCAGCAACAAACAAGGTCCAACTTATGTGGCATGTACACTATGAAACACATATATGATATTATCACGCAACGAAGGACTAAACTCACTGCAAAGGTAAATGTATTTGATGTTACATATTATGGTTAAATTCAGTTTTTGGCATAATGTTACATATAAAATATGCACGTAAGTTAATTCAGTTTCTGTCTTTGATGTTATAGAGGTTTGCTTATGCTAATCCCTTTTCTGATGATGAGGTGGAGCAGATACGCAGTGTGTTTTGTCAATATCTTACTGACCTCTTAAAGTAAATACAAAAATTACCGTACTAAATGTTGGACCTGGCTATCACCCAAGAGGGGGGTGAATTGAGTGTTTGATAAACTTTAGGAACTTTAAAAAAAACTTTTCGCAATTTATAAATTGACAATTAGATATTCAAAGATGAGCATATACTGGAAATGTAAAAGATAAGGGAAGAGAGTATGCAAACTGTGATTTATCCTGGTTCGGTCCAATCTTTGACCTACGTCCAGTCCCCAAGCTTCACTTGAGATTTTCAATCCACTATTTGCTTTGAACTTGATTACACGTTCTGTACTTGAAGTAATCCTCTCACTAGGATTCACTCCCCCTTACAAACCGTAATCAATTCACTTACTTGATTACACACTCTGTACTCGAAGTAATCCCACACTCGGATTCACTCCCCTTACAAGCTGTAATCACAACAAAGTGTTTCCCACTCAAGATCACCCAATCTTGAGTAACTCTCAGAATAATAGGATGTTTACAATGAATATTCTCTCTCAGAAGTAAGTGAATAAACACTGAAGCACAATACATATAATCTCACTCTCTAAGTTAGATATATGATCATTGAGATATTCAGAGAGTAGATGAAGCAGACGTTAGAATATTGGCATTTTCACTGTGTAAGCTCACGTCACTGTTCTTGTTCTCCCTCTTGTATCTATGTCACTTGTTCTTCGTATTTGGGTTTCTTATATAGATGAAGAAGAGGAATTAGTCGTTGCATTTTCTTCTCTTTGATTCTTCAAAGTTCAGCTGTAAATCTGGAATATGACAGTTGCATATTTTCCTCTGTTTCTTCAATTCTTGGTTGGAATCTTGGATTTAGTTGTTGTAGATGGTCTTCCAGAATTCTTGTCATTCCATAAACTTAATTTGACCGTTTAAGATGATTCTTATGAGTTACAACGGTCTGAGCTGAACATTTGGGATAAGGGAGAAGGATCAGGCCTGTTCTAGGTTCGTTATTTAATGCATTTATCCTGCATCTTGATCTCACCTTGATCTTGGCTAAACCTTATCTAAAAAACACTCAAAACTTTATCAAGGACATTAGAAACAATAATATCATATGAGGAAATAATTTCAGGAAGACCCATTAAGATTTCGCAGATCAACATCATTTGATTTTTCAAAATCCCCGATGCAAACTCGAGTTTGTTCTTCCAGACTCGAGTTTGGGGTTCATCCAGAAAGCATGTCTGTTGATTAGTGGTCTAAACTTGCAGTCTGTAAAAGCTAACTCAAGTTTGGCTTTTACAGAGAGAACTATCGGGCTCTGAACTTGGGATGGAATTTTTGTCCGGAAGCTAAACTCGAGTCAATTAGTGACCAACTCGAGTTTGAGTCTATGTTTGAAGAACAAACCTAAGTTCGTGATTTTCCAGACTGGAGTTTAGGGTCATACACTAGAGTTTGTAGTGTAGCCAAGTGAATGATCTTTCTGTATGGTTCAGACTCGAGTTTGGGAAGCAAACTCGAGTTTCAGTGACTACTGAAATATTTGAGGTTTATCTGGGTCAAGTGCAAACTGGAGTTTGGAAAGCCAGACTAGAGTTTGAGAGTCTATTGAGTTTTCTGGGTTCCATTCTGTTTGGTCTAAACTCGAGTTAGGGAATCTAGACTCGAGTTTGGCTTGCTTGGGATTCTGAGTGCTCCCTGTATCTTCCAGACTTCAGGTTTGATTTGCAAACTGGAGTTTAGCTTAATGTGAAAATTTTGGATTCATTTCTGTGTCTGTACAGACTCGAGTTTGTCTATGCAGACTCGAGTTTGGCTTTTATATAAAATTGAATATCTTTCTGTCAAGTCTCAAAACTGGAGTTTGCTAACACAAACTCGAGTTTTCTTCTCCATGGCTCAGTCAAATATCCTTCTCACAAGTTCTTTGCTTTCTGACCTGATAAAGATCAATCCCTAGAATCCAGTACCTATCTCCATAAAGCTCTTTAAGTCTTCTTTCCATTGCAAGAAGAATCAGCTCCAAACTCACTGTATTCTGATAGTTATGATCTGATGAATGAAAGTTGTTCTTTGCCAACGTTTTTTGCAGCATCTTGAATTTATAGTCAACTTTTGAAGATCATATCGCACTCATTTGATCTTTGTTTTCTATGATCTTTATGTTTATGGAAAGGTATGTGAGTCTACTTTCATATCCCACCGATTTCAGCTCATTCTGATGTGTAGATTGTGAGATACACTCAAATCATTGAAGCTTGGTCTGCTGGGTGACGTTAACAGATGGGTCAACTTCAAAAATTCATAGCTCTCTCATCTCAGCTTCGTTGAGCATGAAAATTTGTCTAGATGATGCATTGGATGTCTAGTTTCATACAAAATTGATTTCACCTTAAACCGATCTCTAGTTTGGGAGATATCATCAAATTACCAGAGGTCGCCAGTTCTGATCGTGAAACAGAGTTGGACAGAGTTGCTGAAAGCTTGCTAAACTCGAGTCATTAAGTGACTAACTCGAGTTTTGAGTTCCAAACTCGAGTTTACATTGGCTAACTCGAGTTTTGCTGATCCAGAGACACCAGAGTTGCTGAAGACACTACAAACTCGAGTCATTAAGTGACTAACTCGAGTTTTGAGTTCCAGACTCGAGTTTTGTGTCCTAAACTCGAGTTTTCTCATAATCCAGAGGCAGATCACTTCCTGTAATGCAGTAAACTTGACTTTTGAGTATCTGGCTCGATTATGCTCATCCAGAACCTGATATATGCTTGTTTTAACTCTGAATTGAGCCATCCCAACTTCCATTTGATCTTGGAGACTTCAAGAATCAAACTAACAACTTGTATAATGATTTTCTCAGTTTATTCAGCAAGTTCTTCTTTCTTTCTTCTCTCTTCTTGATTATTCTCCATGAATCAACTCTTTCTTTCTTCTATTCTCTTGTTCTTTTTCCACATGAACAAATCTACATTAAATGTAGCAATTAGACAATGTATATGATATAAACTTTTTGCTCTTGCTAATGGCATCTATATAAGACATCATCAAAACTAATCATAACCAACACTAAATTCATTTGTAAATATATATTTGTAGAAACAATAATCTTTTGTAAATGAACAATTTGTATAATTCAATATATAATAAATTTGTTTATTTTTTTGAACAATTTTCTTGTATCGATTTTGGGTTTCTGAATGTATTGGATTGTGGATAAAACTATTTATTGCTTGAAATTTGAGGTTTGGGATGTTGTAAATGAGTAGTAAGAGATTTTGAAAAGTATTTGTGACTTTTAAGACCTCATATTTTTAAAAGATCCGGTCCTAAAAGTGTTCATTTATTTAAAAAAAAAATAAGTCTAGATTTTATGATCGTATGTTTGTTATATGTCTGGTCTTAAAAGTCTTTTAAAATATGGCGACACTAAAGGTCCGATCCTAAATCTATTATGGCTATACTTTTAGGCCCGTTTGTTTGTTAAATGTCCGGTCTTAAAAGTCTTCATGTATTTTAAAAAAATGGCTACACTTTTAGGATCACATATTTATACAACGTCCGGTTCTAAAAGTCTTCATTAATTCTAAAAAATATGGCTAGACATTTAGGACCGTCTATTAGTTAAATGTTTAGTCTTAATAGTCTTCCTTTAAATAGAAATGATGACTCGCTTTTAAGACAAAATAATTAGGGTTTAAGACATTCGAGGTTCTGGTGTTCTGCTCAAGTTAGGTCCCTCGTTCTCGTCGTTTTTGCCTCTCTTGAAGTTGAACAACATTATCGGTTTCCCTTTTCTTTTTCTCTTGTCTTTTTGTCGGAAAAAAGAAGTAAGATAATGAAAAGGACACTGAATGTAACATCCCGAATTCTGGACCCTAAGAAATGAGAATAAGCCTAAATTAGGCAAATGACTAAGCCCAATTCGGGAAGAATCACAAGAATGACAAGAGATAAAATAGCTTTCAGGGACATAGTAAGTGGATATAGGCCTTAGAATTAAAGCACCGATGTCGAAGGGTACAAAACACTTATACGGTGTTAATTGGTTGGGAAAAATGCCACTCAACTATGTTCTAAGGTATGAGACGGTTATCTGGACAAAAATGTGCCAAAATAAGTATAAGTGTTTTGTCCTACGTTTTGAGATTAAACACTCTAGCGTAATTGATTACGTAGTGCAAAAAATTATGTAATCGATTACGCTATAGTGGCGTAATCGATTATATAGTGTAAATTTTGAAAAAAAATAAAATGCTCATGTTTAATCGATTACATAAGGCATGTAATCGATTAAACATGGGCGGATTTTTTTTTATCTTTTTTTCAGTTCTCTCTCTCTCTTTCTCTCTCTCTATATATATATATATATATATATATATATATATATATATATTATTTTCAAAAAAATAAAATAATTTAATATTACGAGATATCTCGTGATATTTTATAGTTATGTGTGTGTCTGTGTGTTATAGTTATTTATTTTCCATATAATTTAATATTAGGAGATATTTAATTCTAGATTTCTTCCTCGTATCTTGTCGTACTAATAGCATAGTTTGAAATTCTTCGTAACTACTTTGCTATCATCCCTCCTTATTTTTCATATATTTATTTTGAAAATATTTCATTTTATATTTTTTTTTATTTTTCAAAATTTAAATTTAATATTTAAAGTTTTGGAAATTAAAAAACTGATCTGGCTTGATGTAATTGACTAAGTCTTGTAGCTTAGTCAATTACATAACGGGAAAACTAAAAAAAACAAATCCACCCCGGTTTAGTCAATTACATGCCTGGCATGACATGTAATTAACTAAACAGGGGCAGATTTGTTAATAGTTTTCAGACAGGGGTATTTTGGTAAATAGTTTTTTAATTAGTGGCATTTTTGTAACACCCCAAATTCCAGGCTTGAAAATCGTGTTGGTTGACACTTAGTTTTAGGGAAAATCAATAGAATTTGAGGTAATACAGCTTAGAGTAATACGAAAACAAAAAGCATGCGCTAATATTTGGACAATGAGTATCTGATATAAAATGCCTAGACATATGATGATGCCCTGAGATAAGCTAGTATATGAAAAATTCCCCGAAGGAACATTTATGTGATACAATATATAAAAATTCAAATACAATTCTCTGTTAAACCAAGTCTTAACTAGACCTATGGCTTGGAACCCAACGCAGTTAATCAAACATATTGGCCAGATCATTGTTTAGTCTAATGGGAGTCTCCCCGTCTTTCACGGCGACTTATGACAACCCACCGACAAACCCTTTCTTAGTTTAAGCACCAATTGGTTTGAAATAACTTTGTTAGATTCATGCCAGAAACTAGGCCCTAATAACTTCTACCAGCCTTCGTCTTAAGCCGGTGCCTCTTCACGGCTCTGTCCACTTCACCTCTTCTTGGCTCCGTCACCTCCTCAGATCCAGGTCTCTTTCCTGAACCTCTGGACAGGGCTAAGATTCAATATCCATTGAATCTCAGGTAACAGTTAACCTCATATGAAAAGTATAAACAATATATGATAGATAATCACAACAATCTACAGCCAATTGAATGTAAACACACATGATTCAATCAATCATATCAAAGCCATACAAGATATAGGAGAGTTAAAGTTACCAGTACGTGAACGTGCCTTTCACCGCGTGGTTACCAATATGCCCGTCCTTCGAATCCAACCCCAGCCTTTTCGGTACCTATAACGTTACCATTGGATTATTTCCTTTTCCATATGTTATATGATATTATAATTAATATCATATTTCCTAAAATAATATCAAAAAGGATATTTTCACCTATTTTGACATTTCTACTCTTAGTGGATTTATTATTACAATTCTGTCCTTACATTTCTTGAAAAACACTACTACATATTTTCTGGGCAAATTTTTCACTAACTTTGAAAAATCATAACTAATTCTAGAAAAATCGAAACGAGGATCCGGAAAATTCCCCAGACTCCTTATGATGTGTATTTCCAAGGAAAAATACTTGTATATACCCAGAATTTATGAACAATTCCTAGTTTTCATTTTTCTTAACGTTGCCCAGAATCTTACCCAAAAAACGTAGTCTTACTTTAGGAATTTTTATCTCCTAGCACAAAACTCAGAATGACACACTCTAGGTTTATTTGGAAATCCCTACATGTCTACTTTAACCATGAATTTTCGCAGAATTTTAGAACCTTATCTTCAACATAAAATACTGGCGTTTTCGCTACTGACTCCAGAAATCGTTAACCGATGAAATTTCGCCAGAGTTTCGCTATTTTGATCATAATCTTCCAAAAATTTTGCTATAACACCATCTTCATCAATTTTTTGAATTAAAGCCATTTTTAACCATAAAAACATGATAACAAAAATATATTGTAAGATTAAAGATCAAAACAACATTTAAGCTATAAACTAAAAGCTAAAGCTTAAGAACTAGAGAACTTACCCTTGGAGAACCTTGCTACTCCTTCTTGCTTCCCACTAACTCTCACTTTCACTCTATTTTCAGATGCTTCTTGCTTGTTTTGGTGTGAGTTTTGTGAAGGCCAAAGCCCCCTATTTATAGCAAAATGTGATGGCAACTTGGTAAATTTTTCAAACCTAACTCATCTTGCATTTTGGCCATTGGATCTAGGGTATTTGTGAAGTTCATATCCTCACCATTCCTCTCTCAACACCATCCTCCCCCCCCCCCCCTCTCTCTCTCTCTCCATTCTATCCTCTTCCAATTCATTAAATGACCCATGTGCTAAGTTTACATAATATCTACCTTTAAATAATATAAACCATTTCCTCCTCTCCAAGCCAAGAAAAATACACGTCCCCCCCTCTCTCTCTCATTTATCATCTTCCATTTTTAATTAATGCACCTTATCATCTTCCAATTTGTTCAATTATCCCATGTGCTAATCTTAATTAAAATATCATAAACTCCTCTTCTTCCCCAAGTCACAAAAAACGTCACTCTCCTTTTAAGACATTGAATGTGCCTTTCCATTGACAAAATATCCAATGGTTGAGTGTTTCCATTGGCTAGATTAATTGCACAAGGATTAAGGTTAATTATAAAATTAATTAGGACCCTTGGATTCACCTTTATTAAACTTAATCTTGGCCTTTGATTTTAACTACCCACTTTGACTTTTCAAAGTGATTAGCAAAGTTTAATTAACTTCTTAATCAAATGCTTAAAGCTTCTTAATTATAACCATCATTGGTTACTTTAATTAATTGAAGACTTAAGCTTAATCTTATGAAAACATCTCAACAAATACTTGGTTCTCATTATTCCAAAAGCTCTCACCGAAATTGTGGACTTATGAGGCACAAATAATTAGTCTAATTATGCACTTAGTCTCCTACTTTATTACAAATATCTTAGATTAATTAGTTTGCTAATTAACTCAAGGTAATTAGAGCATTAATAGCAAGCTAATTTCATCTTCTTTGGCCCTTAAATATTTTGAAAATTATGGCTTTAATTAGATGTCTATAATTGCCCTTTATTATCTTAAGGTTAGATACACAAGTTGGGTAAAATCAAGGAGATATTTATCCCAAGCTTTGCCATGTGTATTTGCGGCACAAATACAATAAATATTAGGTGTTTCATTCCCTTAAATATCTATTTATTTTCATTGCCATCTACCTCTTGAATTTAGGCTAAAATATAGCCCCTAAATAATGTCTCATAATTAACATTTGGTTAATTAATTCCAAAGTGAAATTTGGATAAGAATATAATCAACAGATTATAATTATTTGAAACACATATTTACCTTTGTATTTTGCTAGTTAATACAATGTTTACATGTATTATGAAATTTAGGGTATTACAATTTTGGTCAAAAAGCCTATGTATCTACATATGAAATATTTTTTTAAGAAAAATAAAATAAAACATCATTTTGAGGATTACAATGCATTCGAGTATATGAAATATTTTCAAAATAAATATATGAAAAGTATAGAGGGATGATAGTAAGGTGGTTACAAAGAATTTCAAACTATACTATTAGTACGGCCAGCTGTCAAGAAGTTTAAATAATAAATTCAAATTTTGAAAAATAAAACAAATATATAAAATAAAATATTTTCAAAATAAGTATATGAAAAATAAAGAGAGATGATATCAAAGCGGTTATGAATAATTTCAAACTATGCTATTAGTACGGCCAGATATCATCAGGAAGAAATCTAGAATTAAATATCTTGTAATATTAAATTCTTTCAAGTATATATATATATATATATATGGGGAAAACTGGAAAAAAAATAAAAAAAAAATCTGCCCCTGTTTAGTCGATTACATGCCATATGTAATCGATTAAATATGGGCAGTTTATTTTTTTTTTTCAAAATTTACACTATTTAATCGATTACACCACTGTAGCGTAATCAATTACATAATTTTTTGCACTACGTAATCGATTACGCTAGAGTGTTTAATCGATTGCATAGTGTAAAATTTATGTAATCGATTACACTACAGTACGTAATCGATTACATAGTGCAAAATTTGAAAAAAAAATTAATGTAATCGATTACAGAGGGGCATATGGGTTAATAGTTTTCACGCAGTCTCATTTTGATAAATAATTATTTAATTAGGGTTTTTCCGTACTTTTGCCAATAAAGCAAGTACAAAGTAATTAATACTACATTAAATGCAAGGACAAGCAATAAACTCAAGCCTAGATGTAATAATAACCTAAGGAATCCTAGGTTAACAAGTGTCACAAGAGGGAAGTAGCTTAGATTTGTGAAAGGGACACTTAACTCCTCACATTTATGACACCTTGGGATAAATCAAACAAATAAGAGAGATAAAACTTCTTGAGCAAGCCAACCATATTTTAGGAATTGAGAAGGCTGGAACACCTCTTTAAAAACCCATTTCCCTTCTATTTTTTTGGTTAATTTCGTTGAGAGGGAAAGGAAGAAGGAAGTTCAAGAAGCAAGAGGAAGAGGAAGATCAAGGCTAAGGTAAGTTCTATGGCTTTGGATCCTTAACCTATTCTCTTCTACTTTCTCTCATATACATCTAAAGGGTCTTTTTGATTAAGGAAGATGATGAGTATAAAACTAAAGATAAGGTTTATAGCTTAGAAAGATAGATCAAGCATGATATAGGAAATATATGATGCTAAAATGGAAACTTGGCACGTTGTTGTTAAACTATGATTTTCGTTCAACTACTTAAACACATGGATAGGAATTGATTTTGGTGTTTTTAAGGGTCTTAAATTGTTTAAAATGAGATTTTGTATAAGGGTGAACTTGGATCAAAATTTTGGAATCCTAGATGAAAGCTTAAAAAACGTTTGTTGTCTAATTTCTGAAAATCCTGTGAAGTCAGCTAGGTTCAACTAGCTTTTTGACCTAGTTAATGGACTTGAAAAATTATGAACTTTTAAAGATAGAAAGTAGACATCTCAAGGATTATTTTGATATATAATATGTAATTTTTGGAGTTCTGGATTGGGAGAAATTAATTGTTGAAAATTGCCCCTGAATCCTAGAAGTCATTTCGGACCAGAGATGATTTTGGGCCCATGGTTAAAATTTCAACGTAGTGTAGCCCAAATTAGTTTTTTTTTTAAAATAGACATATTAAGGGTCATTTGGGCTTTGGAACCAATTCAAAAGGATTTTTCTAGATTTAGTTATGAATTTTTTAAGTTGGGCCTTTATTGCTAGAAATTTCAGAATTGGGTCGAAAATAAAAGGGTGTTAAGCCCATATTAAATTCCTTAGTAAGGAAAGGAATTTAGCAAATATGGACACATTAAGTGGGCTTATTTTAAATCAGCAAATAAAATATTTATTGAGGAGGAATTAATTATATTCACATTTTATTAGGTTTGATTGTTGTGCTTCTGTGCCAGGAAATTATTTCTTTTATCTATAGTCAACTGTCAAGTAGTCCCCTTAATCCTCATATACTTGTGTGATTGTGTATGTATGTTTTACCATGTATGTACATGCATTTTATTATCATTTATTTCCAAGTGCTATGGAACCGGAACATGTTGTGTGCTTTATGGGCTTTACTGTGTGCCTTGCCCAGTGGTTTGTGCTGCGTGCTATTAGGACTACTAGTTCTGGATTTGGTAATGCGCCTTGATACTGATGTGATGTGGTATTTGTTTATTTATGGTTTTTTTACATGCATTATTCATACGCTTTATATGAGATTAATGGTTACTCTGGGATTCAATTTCTGAATCCCAACCCCCTTTAAGCCCTATGGCAGTTCATCTAGATCGAAGCAAGGAGATAGAGGTAAGGCTCTGGAGCAGGACTGGGGTAGTGGCGGTTGGCAGTTATTATTTTTCATGAATATCTATATTGATTTTCCTGGATGACTGTAGTATATTATTTGGCCTGTAAAGCACTATTATCTGAATGACTGTATATTTTGGTCCCTCCAGGAAAGTTTACTATTCCGCAATTTATTTTATCAGTATATCATCGTCTAAACCAATGCATGCTCTGTTATTAATACTCTGATGAATGGTGTAAATTGACCTGGGAAAATTTCGTATAAGGTAAACAATGTTTTTTTACTTTTGTTTTGTATGGTCTTAACTGTATTCTGTGAATTTTTATCATCAATCACACGAGGACAATGTTTTTTTTTCCTTTTTGTCGAAAACAAATCAAGATAATGAAAAGGCGATCGAAGATGGGAAAATAAAATTTTATTTGTCATATTTTTTTCTGCTGCCAGTTGTGGGGCAACAATAGTACATAAAAAAGAAAAAAAAAACATAAAAATATGTAATCCTCCCCATTGTTGTCGGAGGGGAAGGAGGGTTTGGAGAGGTTAGAGACGTCGTCATTAGAAAGATGGTATTCAACGTCATTGGTGTCAAGTACCCATTCAGCTTGTTATTGATGGCTTGATAGACCTGAAATAGTTGGCCCAAGCATTGGTCTATATGATCGACACAAGCTAGAAGTTGCTACATCATCTAGTATAATGACGGGTTTGGAGGCAACGGAGGAGGATACAGAGGTGGAGGTGGAGGAGGACGACGATGACGATGATTAGGAAGACCTAGTGGTGGTAGAGCAGCCAATACAGTGGAGGTTGTAGAAGTGATTGAAAAGAATGTGAAGAAAGTAAAGTAACAATGGGTTTAAATAGAGAACCCATCCTGAACAATGTGAAACACGGGAAACATTTACGAGGAGACTCATAGTTTATCAGAATACGAGGAGACGCCTAGTTGGGAAGTTTAACTAGTAGCCGAAGAGACTCTGAATCATTCATTTGAACGGAGTGTAAGGATACGACTCTACTATCTCTGATTTGAAAAGAATGAACTTTTAATACCGGATATTGTAAGAAATCCATTCTTAAAAGTAATATTTTTAAGAAAAAATCTTACTTCAAAAAAAATGAATTGAAAAAATAAATGAATTTTAGGACCGGATATAAGATAAAAGGTCAGTCTTAAAAGTAATTGAATAATATAAATAATAGACTTTTAGAACCGGACATATGTTATAGGACGGTCCTAAAAGTAATTGAATGAAAAAATACATAATAGACTTTTAGGACTAGAGATATGTTATAAGACGGTCTTAAAAATAATTGAATTGAAAAAATAAATAATAGACATTTAGGACTGGAAATATGTTATAGGACGGTCTTAAAAGTAATTGAATTGAAAAAATCAACAATAGAATTTTTGAACCTCATATTCTTAAAGTAGAAACATTTATACCAATTGAATTTCATTTCATTCTCATATATCAATTACGTATCTCTCGTTCTCTCTGCCTTTATTAACTCCTCACACTTCCTCTTTGTCCTTATTAACTCCTCACTACCTCGTAACTCCACACAACGTAGTTCTCTACCCCAACTGCTCAAACAATGGTTAGATACAAGATAACCCCTCATAGGGGTACTCCTCATGCTCGTGCCTACTGATAAATCCCAATTTTATATATTTTATCCCACCTTATTTCATTTATTTTGGGGATTATTTTAGGCTAATTTGGAATTATTAGATAATATTTAGATTGTTAGCCTATTTTAGGAAATAATATAAATATGAATTAATTATAAAATATTGAGCTTAAATTATTAAATTATTAATATTCTGATTAAATAATATCTCTTGATATATGATAGATAGTGATTTTATAAGATCCTACGGTGCAGGATTTTTCAGGATAGCTAAAAGAAATCCAATGGTGAAATTTTAGGGGACTACTTGAATTTTATTGGGCTCAAGTTAATACCCTAAAAAGCCCTCTTTTCCCCTTCCCTTTTAATTAACTTGATTGCTAGGTTTTCAGGCTGAACACCGCGAGCAGATCACCACGCCGCTACACGCTCGGAAAGAAGAACGCAGGAATTGAAGGCCGAAACACAGAGGCGTAAGAGCTCATCAATTGTGATTAATTCCCTTCATTCTCACGCACAGCACAACTTCAATTCCAATTCAGCTACGGGTCCCACGTCCAATTAATCACCAATTCAATTCTCCATTGATTCCAAGAATCCATTCACGCACAAGCTACGGGACCCACGCTTCTTTCCTGTGCAAGCAATTGACTTTTATTCCTTAATTTCAATGGCCATAAGGAATTGCTTAACACGTGAAGGAAGGGAATCCATGGCAGCGTGAGTTAGTTGGGAGGCAATTTGGGAGGAGTATGGAGGAGGCTAAAGCCTAGGGCTTACACATGAAGATCACAAGGGAGTGTCTTTCTTTTTATCTTTTTAATTCGAACTTGAGATTATTTAGTTTTAAAATATTTCGAGTTGTATTAATTAAGAACAATCTAGTTTTAGATTGTAAACTTATTTCTTTTGGATTAGATTGATGATTTGAAGTTTTATGCTTATTTCTGGACTCTTGTTTGCAACATCTGGATTGTCAATTAAATTAGTAATTGAGTTTTCGTTATTAATTTAATTGTTAATTTGGTTTATCATCTTAATTGTTTAATTGGGTTGATAAATTATCTGGTTGTTCAATTAGATAATTGTAAACAAGATTTTCAAGATTATTTTATGATTGGTTTTAAATGGGTTTAATTAGCCACCGCTTATTTCATTATGAGTTTTCTAGTGAAATATATGTTATTGAATTAGAGGGTTTCCCGTGTTCAATTGGGTAATTAAATTTATTAATCTCCCTTTGGTCTAATTAATTAATTTGGGCTAAGAAAGTTTACTCCTTGCAATTCCTAAGTTGTCCCCTTCGTCATCATAACTGAACTAGACCTTTATTATTTTATTTGCATTTAATCAATCTTTTTATTAGATTTTAATTATTTTCTCATAAGAAAACCCCCCAAAAATTGCATTCAACTCATATAGATTAGTCTCATTCTTATATAGGTTTAAGAGTCAATTGCATTATTACATTCAGTTAGTTAATTGCATATAGGTAGTAGTATTTTGCATTCTAGTTTAGGTCCGTTTACATTCTACTGCATCTTTTATCACTTGAAAATTAGTCCTAAAGAAAACCCACAGCTTGCTCCTTGGGAGAATGACCTAGGTTGACCCTAAACTGCATAATTAATTAGGACCTAGTTTAATTGATCACTTTAACGACAAAAGTATCATTGATCAATTTTGGCGCCGTTGCCGGGGAGCAACGGTTAGACTTTAGGTTTGAGTTTTCAGGTAACTTCGTAGGTAGTCATTTATTGCATGACTCGGTCCTCTTCGGAAAGATTGTTAGCCTTAGATCCTGAGATTGAGAGGACATTTCATCAACAAAGAAGAACTAGAGCTAGTACTCTTGTAGGTAGTAGTTCCTTTGTTAATCCTATTTTTGAATCCTCTGATTCTACTGTCAATATGGATGGTAATAATATTGTTGTTAATGCTAATGAGAATGTAAATGCAAATGCAAATGCTCATAATGTTGATCCTGCTATGACCATTAAAGAATTGGTTTCTCCTGATTTGCATTTTCAAAATTGGTGCATAAATTATCCTGATATGAATGTGAATTTCGAATTGAAACCTGGATTGATACACTTACTTCCAAAATTTAATGGTGTTTCAGGGGAGGAAGCATACAACCATTTGAAGATGTTTCACATGGTCTGCACTGCTATGAAACCAGTCGATGTGACTGAAGATCAAATTAAGATGCGTGCCTTCCCATTCTCTTTGGAAGGATCTGCTAAAAGCTGGTTGCTTCGATTACCTCCTGGATTCATCACTTCATGGAATCAACTGAAGAAACTATTCTTAGAAAGGTATTTCCCAGCCTCTCGCACTTCATCTATCAGGAAAGACATAAGTGGATGTCGACAAATGGTTGGGGAATCCTTATATGAATATTTGGAGCGTTTTAAAACATTGTGTTCCAGCTGTCCCCATCATCAAATCCCGGACACACTATTGATCCAATACTTCCATGAAGGGCTCTTACCTCTAGAAAGAGATTTGTTAGACTCAGCTGCTGGTGGTTCTCTTCTTCACTTGACTATTGAAGATGCTTGGGAATTAACTGAAAGGAAAGCTGAGAATAGCCAACAATTTGGCTCTAGACAACAAGTAAAAGTTAATGAGGTAGGATTATTCTCTGAGTCTCGCCTGGAGAGCAAAATTGATAGGCTTGCATCTGCTGTGGAAAAAATGACTATGTTCAATATGCAAAATTCTTCTAATATAGTCAATCCTATGGGACCATCTACTACTTTTACTTCACAGCCCAACTCTTCTGCTCTAATAGGGCCACTATGTTCTATTTGCTCTCTAGCTACTCATGCTACTGACTCTTGCCCTTACCTGAATGATGGAGCTGAATCTTGCAATGCAATATATCCTTCTAAACCTATGACTCAAGGTGGCCAAAAATATGATCCTTACTCCAATACATATAATCCTGGATGGCGTGACCATCCAAATCTTCGATATGGAAATGGCCAACCTCAACAAGCACAGTTTAATCAAGGTGGAAATTCTAGTAGCAAGATGTTTCAACAAGTTAGACAACCAATGCCAGTCCAAGATGAAGGTTCAAGGTTAGAAAGCAAGATGGATGCTATGATGAAGATCCTAATACAACAGCAGCAACAACAGCAACAGCAACAACAACAAATTCAAAGCCTTCAAACTCATATTGGTCAATTATCTAATATACAGAGTAATGAGCAAAGTCAAGGTTCAGGAAGGCTTCCATCTCAGGTGGTGACCAATCCAAATGCTGGAACTCAGCAGAATCCCAATATAGGTGGAGTTAATGCTATATCTCTCCGACGTGGAAAGATAATCCCCTCTGCAGATCCTGTTACCATCAAAGACAAGGAAGTTGCTGATGACTCTCCTTCTACTTCCACATCACAGGATCAACCCACCTTATCAGAAACACAAGTGGTGCCTACGGAAGAACAAGAAAAGGATGATAAAGTAAAGCAAGTGGTCAAGCAGACTCTCCCTTTTCCTACCGTGGTGGCTAAAGCTGAAAGGAGAAAGAAGGAAATTGAGGTGTCAAATGAAATCTATGATATATTCAAGAAGGTGGTGATCAATGTTCCACTAGTTGACTTAGTCACACAAGTACCTAAATATGCAAAATTCTTGAAGGAATTGTGTACTACAAAGAGAAAGTTTAAGCACGAAGGCAAGGTTGACTTAGGGGCAGTTGTCTCTTCTCTTTATCAAATGCCAATGCCAGTGAAGTGCAAGGATCCTGGTAGCTTTCTCATACCTTGCACTATTGGTGACATTGAATTCTCAGATGCCTTAGCAGATTTGGGAGCAGCTATCAATGTTATGCCAAAATCAGTCTTTGATCAACTCAATGGTGTAGAGCTTAAGCCCACAAATCTTGTTGCATCCCTTGCTGACAGACGTTGTACAGTCCCAGAGGGCGTCTTGGAGGACATCTTAGTTAAGGTAAAAGATTTCATATTCCCTGCAGACTTTTATGTTCTTGATATGGATGATGGTTGGTTTAGACAGAAAGGACACTCATCTCTAATTTTAGGTAGGCCTTTTCTTAAAACTGCTAAAGCTATGATAGATGTCCATGCTGGTAGCCTTACTCTAGAATTCGCTGGTGAAACTATTAGATTCAATGTACTTGAATCCATGAGACATCCCCTTGATGATTGTGCAGAGATAGATGTTAATATTGTTGATGCTATTATGGATGATTTTGTTAAAGATCTTGAAGAGAGCATGCTTAGTAGATCATGTGATATTGCTGGTTTAGATGATAGTATCTCTTGTTCATGTTCTAAAATTGGTAATTGTGACACATGTGCTGACTTTGATGTTGCTGATATTGATATTTTCACTGATGCTATTAAGAATATGAGATACTCTAAACATAATGCTTCTGTGCCTAATTGTAGCATTGGTGATTCTTCTGCTCTTATAGTTTCTACTGATGCTTCCCAAGATGGGAAAGTTTGTTCTTCTGTCTGTGAGTCTATTGTGCAGGTTTCTAGTTTGACAGATGCTAAATTGAAGCCACTCATACCTTCAATTGAACAAGCCCCATCCTTAGAGTTAAAGGCACTTCCTGAGTCATTGAAGTATGCCTATTTAGGGAAGGACGAGACACTTCCTGTGATTATAGCTAGTGACATAGCTGCTGATGAGGAGACCCGCCTCCTAGAAGTACTCAGGCGACGGATAAAAGCTATTGGGTGGACTCTTGCTGATATCCCTGGAATCAACCCAAATGTGTGCATGCACCGGATCCTACTAGAAGATGGTGCCAAATCTGTACGACAGCCACAAAGACGACTCAATCCATTAATCCTTGATGTGGTAAAGAAAGAGGTTTCTAAACTTCTGTCTACAGGTATAATCTACCCTATTTCTGATAGTCGTTGGGTAAGTCCAGTTCAGGTAGTACCTAAGAAAACTGGTATTACTGTTGTTCGTAATGATGAAGGTGAGCTAGTTCCAACTAGAGTTCAAAACAGTTGGAGAGTATGTATTGATTATAGAAAACTGAACTCGGTAACTAGAAAGGATCACTACCCCCTCCCCTTCATAGATCAAATGTTAGAAAGACTGGCCAATAGATCACATTATTGCTTTTTGGATGGCTTTTCTGGATATTTCCAAATTTCTATTGCACCTGAGGACCAAGATAAGACTACATTCACATGTCCATTTGGAACCTTTGCATATAGACGCATGCCATTCGGTTTATGTAATGCACCAGGCACTTTTCAGCGTTGCATGGTTTCCATATTCTCTAATTTTCTTGAGCATTGCATGGAAGTTTTTATGGATGATTTCACTATTTATGGTGATTCTTTTGATGTATGCTTGGCTAGTTTAGACAAGGTTTTGGAAAGATGCATTCAATATAATCTTGTGTTGAATTTTGAAAAATGTCATTTTATGGTTAAGAAAGGAATTGTTTTGGGCCATGTTGTTTCACATGATGGTATTGAGGTTGATAAAGCGAAAGTTGATATTATTTCCTCTCTTCCATATCCTTCATGTGTGAAAGATGTACGTTCTTTTCTTGGGCATGCTGGATTTTATAGAAGATTTATCCAGGATTTTAGTAAGACAGCATTGCCATTGTCTCGTTTATTGCAGAAAGATGTGGGTTTTGTTTTTGATGATGCTTGCAGGTATGCATGGGATGAGTTAAAGAAGAAACTCACTACACCCCCCATCATTCAGCCACCTAATTGGAGCCTTCCATTTGAGCTCTTGTGTGATGCTTCTGACTATGCATTAGGTGCCGTTCTTGCCCAAAGAGTAGAGAAGAAACAACATATCATAGCCTATGCATCTAGAACTTTAGATGCTGCTCAAGCTAACTACACTACCACAGAGAAAGAGCTATTTGCAATCGTCTTTGGGCTAGAGAAATTTCGATCCTATATCCTTCACACAAAGGTGATTGTCTTTACAGATCACTCAGCTATCAAATACTTGTTTAAGAAACCGGACTCCAAACCCCGCCTCATTAGGTGGGTACTTCTTATACAAGAGTTTGATGTGGAGATTCGTGACAAGAGTGGTGTAGAGAATATGGTAGCTGATCATTTGAGTAGGATTGAAACACCTGCGGTAACATCTTCACCCTTAGATGACTTCCCTGATCAAAGGCTTTGTGAGGTTGTTGTTTCTACCCCTTGGTATGCTGATATTGCTAATTATTTAGTTGCATCTGTTCTGCCAATTGACATGAATAAACATCAATTAAATAAGTTTAAGAGAGATGTTAGATTCTACATATGGGATGATCCTTACTTGTGGCATATTTGTAGTGATCAAATTATTAGGCGATGCATTCCTGATGTTGAATTTGAGTCTGTCTTAACTTTTTGTCATACTCTTGCATGTGGGGGACATTTTAGTGCCAAACGTACTGCTAGGAAAGTTTTAGAAAGTGGATTGTTTTGGCCAAGTCTATTTCGTGATGCCCATGAATTTTGTAAGAAGTGTTCCAGGTGTCAGTTTGTGGGTAATATTTCTAGGAAGCATGAGATGCCCCAACAACCCTTATTATTCTGTGAAGTCTTTGATGTCTGGGGTATTGATTTCATGGGACCTTTTCCCACTTCATTTGGTTACATATACATCTTGTTGGCTGTAGATTATGTGTCAAAGTGGGTTGAAGCAATCCCCACTCGTACTAACGACTCTTCTGTAGTGGTTTCCTTTGTTCGATCTCACATTCTTTGCAGGTTTGGCATTCCTAGAGCCATCATTAGCGATCAAGGAACTCATTTTTGCAATCGGAGTTTTCAGAGCCTATTAAGTAAATATGGGGTGATGCATAAGGTGGCCACCCCATACCACCCTCAAACAAATGGTCAGGCAGAACTCTCCAATAGAGAAATCAAGCTCATTTTAGAGAAGACAGTGCAACCTAACCGAAAGGATTGGAGTAAAAGGCTCGATGATGCACTTTGGGCATATCGCACAGCATATAAAAGTCCAATTGGCATGTCTCCATATAGGATTGTCTATGGCAAAGCATGTCATTTGCCAGTGGAGGTAGAGCACAAGGCATACTGGGCAATTAAAAGGTGCAACCTCGATCTTACTAGTGCTGGTATTGAAAGGAAGTTGCAATTGCAAGAGCTTGAAGAGTTAAGAAGAGAAGCTTATGAGAATGCTAGAATTTATAAGGAAAGAACTAAAGCAATCCATGACAAACTCATTATGAAGAGAGAATTTCAAGTGGGCCAAAAAGTTCTACTATATGTTTCCCGATTGAAACTCATGCCTGGAAAGCTCCGCTCGAGATGGGAGGGTCCTTTCATTGTCATTGATGTCTCCCCTTATGGAGCTGTGAAGATCAAAAGAGAGCCAAATGGAAAATGTTTCACTGTCAATGGACACCGCTTGAAGCCGTTTTTTGATGGATTCTCTACTCAGACAGTGGAGGCTGCTACACTACGTGACACCACGTAGACCCCGGTTGTATTCCTTCCTTCACTCTTTTATTTTGCTTTGTCATATTACTCATTGTCATACTACTGAGTTGAGTAGTGCCACGTATTACTTGTCTTTGTGATATACTATGACCGCTTTGCATTGAGGACAATGCAATGTTTAAGTGTGGGGGAGGGATCAACTGTGTTGAATGTGAAAATTTCAAGTTTTAAGTAACTTTAGTATGATGCATTTTTATTTGAAAAGTGATTGATCATGTTTTGAGTTAGTGAACTAAGTGGCAATGAATTTGACTTTGGTGAATTTAGGCTAATGATCATATACACCTAGTGAGATTTTGAGCCTAATATACTTTTTCTGTGTGTACCCCTATTTCTGTACTTGATCTAGAACTTGATTTGAATCTTATTTGAGGCCACATTTTCTGCATGTGTATTTATAAAAATGATAAAGGCATTCATTTTCATTCTAGCCAGATAAGCCAAAAAGCCTACCCTTTTCATACATATGTCATTCGTTTAGCCCCTTGAGCCTGTATTCCTTCTAATTTGTCTACACCCATAGTCAATAAAAAAAATCCACCCTTTTGAATGTCTTGAGAGTTGAAGAGAATTGCATTATATCTGTTGTGGATGAAGAACATGCATAAAAGTAGGAACTGGGTCATTGTGAAAAATATGGTAGGTTATCTCAAAAAAAAAAAACAAAAAAAACAAAAATAAAAGAAAATAAAAGAAAACAAAAAAGAAAAAAGAAAAAAAAGAAATTGAAAAAGAAAAAAATATGAAAGAAAAAAAAAGAAAGGAGGAAAAAAAGAGAAAAAGAATGATGACTCGATTTAGATTTAGTTTGGTTTCTTGCATCCCACATTCTCTATTTATCATTCTCTTCATCTTTTAAGATATTTAACTTTGTTTTTCCAAACACTTGCCCTTTCTTTCTTAACATTAGCCCCACTACGACCTAATAAAAGTCCTTTGGATTTATGCATGCACTTGCTTTATTAGTGGTGGAGAACTTAGATTCTTGTCAAGCCTATGGAAAGAGTACTAGGTAGGGATGGATTTGAGTGTAAACACAAACCTATACACTTTTGAGAGAGAAGAGTGACATACACATTATCCTTGGTGAGGGATTTTTGGCTTAGGTTCCCCTTTATCAAGTAAATTGCCATGATGTTTGTTTCCTTGATTTATGAGAATATCACTTGGATATGATAAGTGTTGAAATGCTTTTGTTTTCTTATTACTTGTGATTGGAACATTCATTTTTTTTGAAGTTTTGGTTTAGTTTAGTTTAGTTTTAGTTTTGCTTTTATTTTATCCTCCCTTGGTCTTGATTTGTTTTGCCCAGGAGTGCAAAAGATAAGTGTGGGGGAGTTGATAAATCCCAATTTTATATATTTTATCCCACCTTATTTCATTTATTTTGGGGATTATTTTAGGCTAATTTGGAATTATTAGATAATATTTAGATTGTTAGCCTATTTTAGGAAATAATATAAATATGAATTAATTATAAAATATTGAGCTTAAATTATTAAATTATTAATATTCTGATTAAATAATATCTCTTGATATATGATAGATAGTGATTTTATAAGATCCTACGGTGCAGGATTTTTCAGGATAGCTAAAAGAAATCCAATGGTGAAATTTTAGGGGACTACTTGAATTTTATTGGGCTCAAGTTAATACCCTAAAAAGCCCTCTTTTCCCCTTCCCTTTTAATTAACTTGATTGCTAGGTTTTCAGGCTGAACACCGCGAGCAGATCACCACGCCGCTACACGCTCGGAAAGAAGAACGCAGGAATTGAAGGCCGAAACACAGAGGCGTAAGAGCTCATCAATTGTGATTAATTCCCTTCATTCTCACGCACAGCACAACTTCAATTCCAATTCAGCTACGGGTCCCACGTCCAATTAATCACCAATTCAATTCTCCATTGATTCCAAGAATCCATTCACGCACAAGCTACGGGACCCACGCTTCTTTCCTGTGCAAGCAATTGACTTTTATTCCTTAATTTCAATGGCCATAAGGAATTGCTTAACACGTGAAGGAAGGGAATCCATGGCAGCGTGAGTTAGTTGGGAGGCAATTTGGGAGGAGTATGGAGGAGGCTAAAGCCTAGGGCTTACACATGAAGATCACAAGGGAGTGTCTTTCTTTTTATCTTTTTAATTCGAACTTGAGATTATTTAGTTTTAAAATATTTCGAGTTGTATTAATTGAGAACAATCTAGTTTTAGATTGTAAACTTATTTCTTTTGGATTAGATTGATGATTTGAAGTTTTATGCTTATTTCTGGACTCTTGTTTGCAACATCTGGATTGTCAATTAAATTAGTAATTGAGTTTTCGTTATTAATTTAATTGTTAATTTGGTTTATCATCTTAATTGTTTAATTGGGTTGATAAATTATCTGGTTGTTCAATTAGATAATTGTAAACAAGATTTTCAAGATTATTTTATGATTGGTTTTAAATGGGTTTAATTAGCCACCGCTTATTTCATTATGAGTTTTCTAGTGAAATATATGTTATTGAATTAGAGGGTTTCCCGTGTTCAATTGGGTAATTAAATTTATTAATCTCCCTTTGGTCTAATTAATTAATTTGGGCTAAGAAAGTTTACTCCTTGCAATTCCTAAGTTGTCCCCTTCGTCATCATAACTGAACTAGACCTTTATTATTTTATTTGCATTTAATCAATCTTTTTATTAGATTTTAATTATTTTCTCATAAGAAAACCACCCAAAAATTGCATTCAACTCATATAGATTAGTCTCATTCTTATATAGGTTTAAGAGTCAATTGCATTATTACATTCAGTTAGTTAATTGCATATAGGTAGTAGTATTTTGCATTCTAGTTTAGGTCCGTTTACATTCTACTGCATCTTTTATCACTTGAAAATTAGTCCTAAAGAAAACCCACAGCTTGCTCCTTGGGAGAATGACCTAGGTTGACCCTAAACTGCATAATTAATTAGGACCTAGTTTAATTGATCACTTTAACGACAAAAGTATCATTGATCACCTACCTTAGTATAAAAGACCATAAAGCATGTCCAGTTTGTGAAGAAGGCACATGCTACCATCAACTTCAACATGGAAGAAAGATGATTGATCTTGGACATAGAAGATTTCTTAGACGGGGCCACCCATATCGTCGATTGAAGAAAGTCTTTTTTGGTGGCCAAGAGTATGAAGATGCTCTGGTGGCATTGACTGGGGAGCAAGTGTATGAAAAGGTGAAAAATATAAGTGTCATATTCGGTAAGACTGCAAAGGGTAGGAAAGAAACAAATACATGGAAAAAGAGATCTGTATTCTTTGATCTTCCATATTGGTGCAATCTTGATGTGAGACACTATATTGATGTCATGCATGTAGAGAAAAATGTATGTAATAGTATTGTTGGTACGCTTTTCAACATACAAGGTAGTTCAAAGGATAGTGTGAAGGCAAGATTGGATTTGCAAGCAATAGGAATACGTGAAGACTTACATCCAAGGCCATAAGGTAACAAAACTTATTGTCCCACAGCTTCTCATACTTTATCTAAGGATGAGAAACGAAGTTTTTGTGAGTGTTTACATGACACAAAAGTTCCGTCAAGGTGTTCTTCAGATTTTGAGAGGCTTGTATCGATGAAAGACTTGAAATTAGTAAGCCAAAAGTCTCATGATTGTCATGTCTTGATGCAACAGCTACTCCCAATAGCTATTCAAGGCGTCGCTGAATATGATTTTCAACATATTTTGACTAGACTTTATTTCTTCTTCAATGTGATTTGTAGTAAAGTTTTCGAGATTGAAAAGTTGGATAAATTGGAGAATGAAGGATACCTTATCTTGTGCCACCTTGAGAAGCTTTTTGTTCCTACATTTTTTGACATCATGTTTCATCTAATTGTTCATCTAGTAAGGGAGATAAAGTTGTGCAGCCCTATCCATTTACGGAGGATGTACCCAATTGAAAGATCTATGAAATTCCTAAAAGGGTACATGAATAACACATACCAGCTAGAAGCATCGATTGTTCAGAAATATGTTTATGAAGAAGCCATGGAATTTTGTCAAAGTTATTTAGCCAAAGTAAGACATATTGGGCTTCCAAAACGTCAGCATGTTGAAGGGCGTAGGTGAGGGGCTTCAGTAAAGAGTGTGGATCCTGATGAATTGTCACAAGCCAACTTATACATCTTGAATAATGTTGATGAAGTTCAAGCTAGCATAGCTGCACATAAAGAAGCTGTAAGGAAAGAAAATCCCCAAATGACTGAACAAAAATTGATTAGGGAGCATAACAGAACTTCTGCAAACTAGTTCAAACAAAAGGTCGAAGGAGAGGAGTCTGTTTCTAATACAATCAAATGGTTAGCACATGGTCCTAATGTAGATGTCATAAGTTGGAATCGTATGTAATAAATGGTTATACATTTTATATGAAGTCCCTAGATGATAGGAGTACAGTCTAGAACAGTGGTGTTATGTTAGAGGTTGAATCTATGCACTTCTCTAGTTCAAAAGACAATAGCAAACATAAAAGCTACTCTAGAAAACTAAAAAAAAATTGAATTACCAAACTTTGGGTTGCCTTCCAAGAAGCACTAAATTTATAGTCTTTAGGCAGACTATGCAATACAAGCACCTAATCATAAGTATCAAACACCATGACCACCTTGTCTTTCTTATTTTCATGCAACAAGATTTAAAATAGAAACTGTGCTCATTCACATTAATCACATGTACTTCATCAATTATTAGCAATTTTAGAGTACAAACATTCATGAAATTCAAAGAAGGCACAACATGCATATTCAGACAAACAAATGCAAAGGCTTCTAAGAATTTAGAACACCCAACAGAATCCACTAGACTCTCATAAATAGAGTCAAAACTTCAATAGAAGGATTATCATCTGTAACAATTCTTGGGAACTCCACACTGACCTCATCATAAAAATCACAGGGATTAGGTTCCACGATTGAAACCTCTTCTAGACACTTAGTATTGTTCTCTCCTTTATTAATCTCTAACTCACAATCCCCCCCTAATTTTATCTAATATTATCACAATCTAGTAGTGATACTCCCTCACTCCTCTTGGTCAATTGTTCATTTGAGACCTCATCTTCTATAGGATAATCTTTTGATATTTCATCAAAAATTCCTTTTTGCTTTAAAGATTCAAGATTAGAAGTCATTACGTCAACTTAAACTGCTTCATTTTCGGCATGATCATTAATTTTGTCTTTTTGAAAAATATTCATTTTGACTATCTAAACGACGCAAAAGCGAATCCTTTGTTGTAATTTCCTCCTCATCAATGGGGGTAATTTCATCTGCATGAGAATTGGATGATATATGAGGACATGACATATATGAAAGAGAAGAATAATTAGGATCCCAAGACAATGTTGTTCATGATTCCATCCAAGGTTAAAAGTACTGTCATGCAAATTGGTTTGAGTCTCAACAAAATTATCCTCCGTATAATCCAAGGTTGAGACATAGGAAAACTGCTCATTCGAGTGAAAATTAAATATCCACAACAACTACAGCAAATGTACTCACATGGAGATTTACATGCATAAGAATCTTAATAAAAATATGTATAATTATTTTTATGCTCAAATCCACCACTTGCCCCATTTGTCCGCCAAGGATAATCCATAATAGTTTGAAACTCAATCTTAATTTATCACACAATTGCAATAATTAACCACAAAAACTTGTTAGCCTTCACAAGCAAACTTGTTAGCCTTCCTAAAACGTCAAATTTTTTATTTCCATAAGTTATTTTATTTTTTTGAATCCTTATTAAATTTTTCTAATTAATAATTAATAAATAAGTATTTATGCATTTACTATGTGATATTATAAATACTATATTTAATTAAAAATAATTTTAAGTTTTTAATCTTTAAAATTGAACCAAAAATTATTTAAATAATTTTGCAATCAAAACCAAACAATATTATTTAATTTTTATTGCATTAAGAAATATGCAATATAAACGTTTGTACCTCTAAATGAGTTATTTTTATTTATATGATGAAGGAAAATAAATCAAGAAATCTTATACACTTATAGTTATAAAGTTGATTTATAAATATTAATGGGTAAATGAGCAAAAATACATATATGTTTTACCCCCTAAGAGCGCCTAGCAGCATATGTTTTTTTTTAGCGAAAATACACATGAATTTTCAAAACTGGAGCAAAAATGTCATCATCATCAATTTGGATTAACAGACGTTATTTTTTGTGGTAGGCCCCACACCATTTTCATGAAAACCCCAAAATGCCCCTGATTACAAAAAAAAAAAAAAGAAAAAAAGAAAATCCACAACCCCCAAGCTTGATCTGGATCTGCCCTACAACCCAGCCGGAGAAGAAGCAGACTGACCGAAGCCTACCCAACACCAAACAGATATTCTGTCTTATAACGAGAGATTAGAGAAGGAGGAGAAAACCCAGACATCAGTCTCGTCTGTTTCAGCTTGGGATTTAGCGGAAGCCAATGTCTCATCGAGATGGTCGTGATTCTGCTCGTCACAGTTCTAGGATTTGATCGAGAACCAAGGTGCTTGTTTCTTGCCTTTTCTTCCATCTGAGCTTGGTCGATTTCTTGCCTGCTCCCTGCCAAAAGATTTTCTTTCTTTCTTTTTTTACCTCCTGAAATAATATGTGAAATTTGGAAGAATATTACACCCCCTATTTTTGTATATTAGGTTTTCGCCATACCATGGTTGTTTTCCGATGATTTGAAGGATTTGCGATACATCCATTTGTCTATTGATTCATTGACTAATACTTGGAATTCGAGCTCGGGTATTTATTCCTTCAAACTAACCATTCATGTGCAGTTCCAATGTTGAATCGATTTCAAGTTACGCTCCACGAGTCCGCTCGGAACCAGTCGATTCCTGAGCTCCCAACCTTGATCTGCAATGCCTTCTTCTATGGTGGTCTATTTTTTTCTCAACGTCTACAGTTGAAGATCAGATGGAAATTAGGAATCAACGTCAGCTACTGATTCATCAGTGGAAGAAGATGAACAATCCCGGTTTAGGTCATTTTAATCAGATTTAGGTTTATGATTGTTGATTAGGGTTTCTGTTTGTTTCAGCCATGTATAATCACCTTCTTGTTCACTGATCTATGTGGTTTCTGTTGCTCTGGATCGAAACCCCTGTAATAGTTGTTGCTACCCAGGAACTAAAAGAAGCAGATTGAGCTAAGTTTTTTTTTTAGTCTAGGGACATTTTGGTATTTTCACATTGCAAGTTAACAGCAGCATGAATCTAACGGTGGTGGTATTTTTGCTCCACTTTTGAAAGTCCATGTGCATTTTCGATCCCAAAAAAAGCAAATGGTGCTAGATGCTCCCGGAGATAAAGCACATATGAATTTTTGCTTCTTTACCCAATATTCATTTAATAATTATTAATTAGAAAATTTAATAAGTATTTTCTTAAAAAAAAAAGAAACTAAATTATGGAAATAAAATTGTAACCACTTTTACCTATTGAATAAAGGGTTTAATGTTTATGTCTTTAAGCTGTCTCACTTACATAAAAGTGAGTGGGTCCCATTAATATTTTCTTTCTCTTCTCTTAATAATGGGACCCGCTCACTTTTATGTAAGTGAGACAGATAAAATGTTTCTGCCTTAACGGCAAAAACATTAAACCCTTGAATAAATCCTCATTTCCAAAATGATAAATCAGAAGAAAAAATTTGGCTTCTCAAAAATTATACCTAGAAAAATAATAATTTTCCTTTAATTAAAATAAACTTATTAAATTTTTTTAAAAAAAAACACTTTGTTGTGCACTCTTTTTGCTAAACCACATGTGTGTTTTTGCACCTTTGAGAGGTAAAAAAAAATGTCTTACTTAACGGTAAACAGTATTTTTGCACCTAATTTATAACCACATATGTACTTTTGCACCTAAAAAAAGTATTTGGTGTTGGACGCTTCTTGAAATAAAGCAAATGGGTATTTTTACACCTTATCCGGTTAATATATCCATAACAGTTTACAATTAATTAAGGATTATGATTTTTTTTTTTTTTTTGTTGTCTTTTAGTTCAGCTGCATCATCTCTGATCCGCAAGTAACAGTTGATAATTGCAGAGAGAGCAGACTGGGATCAGGCACACACAGGCCCCATAATGGCTTGGACCGGCTATGACTTTCACCAATTTGGGGGTTTAGAGTTTTGAAACCCTTTATCTCCATTTCCTTTAGCTGCATCTCAGTTCCGTGCTTCCTTGGTCAAAGTCAGAGCTTATCCATCATAAATGGTGATTTGCTTGAAACGCTGTGATCGATCATAAACGGTGAAAAATGGGATCAGTGCCATCGTCATATACGCCTTTCTCTCATTGATTTCGCTGCTTTTTGTTCAAACGATGAGCTCCCGATTTTGTCTGTTTCTTTCTTCTCTCATCCTTAGCATCTGATTTTCTGAATCTGTTTTGTTTTGCATGGAACGCGATGACCTGTGAGCTTCTGATTTTCTCTGTTTCTTAACCTCTCTCGTCTTCATTTTCTAAGTCTTCTAACTGCCTCTCCATCGCTTCTAATTGCCTCTCCATCTCCTATCTGCTTCCTTCAACGATAAATCTCATTGAGCCGAATCATCTATCAAGGGAAAATGCTAGCTTTTGAATTGGCTTACCAATATTAATGGTAGTATCATGAGGTTCAGAATTAATATGACCAAACATGTCTTCTTCTTTTCGTTGTTCTTGTTCTTCTTCATCTTCATCTTCTTTCTCATCCCACGTTTCTTGGCTAAAATTTTCAAAATCAACAGAATTTAATTTCTCATCCTTTATCTCAACAAGAATCGGATCTTTTCCTTTACTATTCTCTCCATGATCTCGAGTTGATGATGCTCTCTTTTTATTATTATTATAGCTTTGTTTGTGGTATTTTTTTCTGATTCATTTGTGTTCTTGCCTGGCTCTCAAGCATTTTTTGTCACACTCAGATTTGCCACAAATAACAACTTTGAAAGTTGAATTCCCATCAATGTTGAAAATGAGGAAATCTACAGCCATTAAAGTGTTGTCTTTTACAAATTTAGACCAACCCTTTTGAAGTATAATTCTGTGGGATCTTACTCTACTTGCTCCATATCAACCTTCTATAGATTTTTTGAAGAAGCATTGATGAGTATTACTATCTTTGGTGTGAGACTAAAACTGGAGACAAAGAGGGATTCGCTGCAACAAATAAGAAAAATAGGCAAAAATGTATGAGGAAATTTTTAAGACTAATTAAAGAGAAGTGTGTGAGTTATATATACCTATTTAAGTCTTAAATATTTCCTCATACATTTTTATTTTTTATTTTTCTCAATTGTTGCAGCGAATCCCTCAGCTGTTTGTCACCAATTTTAGCATCATACCTAAGACACTAATACTCATTAATGCTTCTTCAAAAAATCTATGGAAGGTTGAAATGGAGCAAGTAGAAGAATATCCAATAGAATTATACTTCAAAAAGGGTTGGTCTAAATTTAAAAAAGACAACACTTTAATGGTTGCAAATTTCCTCATTTTCAAGTTTGATGGGAATTCAACTTTCAAAGTTGTTATCTGTGACAAATCTGCCTGCGAAAAAAAAATGTTTGATAGCCAGACAAGAACACAAATGAATCGGAGAAAAAACCACAAACTAAGCTATAATAATAATAATAAAAAGAGAGCATCAACTACTCGAGATTGTGGAGAAAATTGTAAAGGAAAAGATCCGATTCTTGTTGAGATAAAGGAGGAGAAATTAGATTCTCTTGATTTTGGAAATTCTAGCCAAGAAACCAAAGTAGTCAATAGCGGTGCAATCGTGAGAATTATACATGCTTATAAGTTTAAGGCATATGGAATGGAAATCCACTCATATTTCGTGCTAGGCACCCCTTTAGTTTTGACAATATCTTTGAGCAGTTTTGGCGTAGTGCATTCCAACAGACTTCTTCAAGAAGTACATGAGAAAGAAGAAACAGGAGGCTGGGATGGAGATGGAGACAGTGAAAGGAGTATGGAGAGTGACATCACTTCCCCACGTACATGAAAAGAGGTCAAATGTTTGCAAGGTTTGGCAGAGGATAGTCAGGCCGGAGAAACTCTCCTTTTCAGAATGATTCAGAGAGGTCAACATCCCAAGTTCATTGTTCGTAAGGAAATTTTTTTTTTATGACAAGTCTAGTAGGAATGGTACGTGAAATTGGTATGATGAAGCAATTTTATGTTTGTGTGTATGGTAGGAACCAAGGCCATTTATTAGTTTAACTTGAGGATAAGGCATATATATATATATATATATATATGATCACACACATGTAAATTTATTAGTTTAACTCCAGGAAAAGGCACACACACACACATATTATACACACACACACACACATATATCTGTGTGTCTATATATGACCGTCTCATTTCAAATCAAGATTAATTTTAAAAATAGATATTGTGATATTTATGTTTTATGTTTTATGTCTACATCTGAACCATGTTATATGTCTTGTCTTGGCTAATTAATTACTATATATACTCCCTCACTTTTAATAAGATAGAATTAATCAAATTGAATAGTTGGAAAAGTTAGTTGAAATAAGTTAGACGCAATAAACATGCAAAAAATTAATTTTGTTTTTTAAAAAGGTTCTCATTTATGTGGGAAGAGAGATAATATGTTATATTCAATGCTTTAGCAGCGAAACATGAGAATTAAATACAATAGTGTCATGAATAGCGTTTATAATTAAGTGAAGCTAGGTAAAATGAGAAGTTTACAACAACAACAAAAAAACACTTTTGAGACAGCCCCTAAATCTATCTTGTAAAAGGAATATAGCATACCCAATAGTTAGTTCTATCTTATAAAAAAGAATGGAGGGAGAATGTTTTTAGCAATTACAAGTATCTAAAGGCATGGTAGATTTTTTTTTTTTTTTTGGTGTACGATTATTTAGATCAATTTTGCTTGTTTTTCATCATAAATGAGGTATTTTTTTTCAGCTAACATATATATGTCCTTCCTAGAATTTCCCTCATAACCCTCCTTGATTATCCTATTATTAAGAATATAGACATGTTAAAAATTATTGTTGAAAAGAAAATTATGGATAATACAACTTGTTGGGTGAATGTGACAATTATACTATAATTTATGTGGATGAATTTAAAAAAAAATTAAAAATTTGAATCATTTAAATAAAAGATAGTACTCATACGAATTTAGGGCCCATTGGTTCAATCCCATAGCAACTTGTAGTGCATGGCAATGCAATGTAATGGTAACGCAATGCAATATTAATTATAGAGTTAGAGTATGGTTTGATTTTTAAGCAAGGTGCAATGATTTTTTTTTTTAATAATTATGTAAAATTAATATATAATACAAAGTCTATTTTACCCTTAATATAATTTTTATAAAGAAAATAGTTAAAAATCATCATACTACTTCATCATAACCATCATGTTACCTCACTAATAACGTTCAATGGCAATGGTTTGGTGGTGGAGGTGACAGTAACGATGATGTGGTAGTGGTAGCAATGGTGATGACAGGTGGTGACAACAATAACAGAGGAGGAGGAAGCAATGAAAATTGTAGCTGTCATGGTAGCAATTGCAAGGGAGTAGTGGCGGCGATAGCGATGGTTGCAACAGTAGGTAGTGATAGCAACAACAGTAGAGAAGGAGGTAGTGCATGGAGCTAATGGTAGTTGTCAAGGTGGTGGCAGTAGTAGAGGAGGACAAGGTAGCGGTGGTAGTAGCAATGATGGTAGGTGGTGATAGCAACAACAGTGAAGGAGGAGGTAGTGGGGTGACAATGGCAACAATGGAGGTATTGACAGCGGGGTGGCAGCAACAACGGTGGTAAGAGAAGAGGTAGTGGTGGTAGTAGTTGTGGTGTGGCATGATAGGTGACATGAGACAAGTGAAATAGAAAAATGATATTAAAGGATAAATTGAACTTTTTCGACCATGCAATGTGTAATATCCTAAATTTTGGGCACTAAGACTTTGAGAATAAGCCAAAATCAGGTGGACAACTAAGCTCAATTCGAAAAGAGTCCCAAGAATGATAAGAGATAAAATAGATTTCATGGACTAAATAAATGGACCTAGTATGTATAGGCCAAAAAATTGAAGTGTCGGTGTAGAAGGGCACAAAACACTTATACAATGTTAATTGGTTGGTAAAAGATGTCATTCAACTATGTCCTAAGGATTAGGGACATTTAGCTGGATAAAAATATGCCAACAAAGGTATGTACATGACATTTTCTAGACCAATAAGGGTGCCCTACGTTTTTTAGAAAGGATGACTCAAAGGCTTCTTGAATAAGCCTAATAAACGTCCAAGACAAAAGGCTGAGAGAGAGAGAGAGAGAGAGAGAGAGAGAGAGAGAGAGAGAGAGAGAGAGAGAGAGAGAGAGAGAGAGAGAGAGAGAGAGAGAGAGAGAGAGAGAGAGAGAGAGAGGTGATTTCATATAAAAAAGTCAAAGAAGATTATTGAATAAGTTTTCCAATAATGTACCAATATTTGGCCATATGTTTAAGCAAGATATAAGTCAACAATCTTGGCTAATAAGCCAAAGATTTCAATCAAATAGAGATGAGGAAGGGATATAGAGAATTATCATGAAATAAGACACATGAAAAGTCAAGAAGGTTATACAAGAAGTATCCTTTGACTTTGGAAATTAATCAAGATATGCTTGCATCACCAAGATGACATAAGTTGGCTTATTGTGAAAGAATCCAAAGGAAATTTAAAGAGGCACAAAATCTTCCCAAAGAAGCATCAAGATTTTGGTCAAGACAAGGGGAAGAAGGAGACAAAAAATTTTGCATAAGTTTTATTCATAAATCAACTATATTAATCTTAAAATGACAAATGTCACAAAAAGGAACTAAGTTAACTTTGGATGAGGGCACCTTAACAACATTACTTAAGACAATTTGAAAGATCAATTTCCTTTCTCAAGAAGCTATGTATTTCGGCCAAGGAGGAATAAAAGGAGAACATACACATATTTCACATGTTAGTACTAAAAGTCAAAGATAATTCCCTAATTTGACAAGTGTCATCAAGGGAAATGGGTTTGACTTTGTAAAGAACATTTGTAGGTTATCATTTAATGAAGTTAGAAAGTCAAAATCCTTCCCTTACAATCTCCAAATTGTCCCAGTAAAGGAGGTAAGGGAAAACTCAAAAAAACTTATTGAAAAAGCCAAGAAATTCAACTAAAAGAAGCCTTTGACTTTAGGATTAATAAGAGTTGACTTAAAAGGGGATATTTTGAGACATTATCCTATGAATTTTTATTATCAAAATCCTTCCTCCATAAGCCTTAAATTTCGTCCCATTTGGAGACAAGGAAGGAAGAAAGTGACTTGCCAAGAAAGACAACAAATTAGGAAGGCAAACAAAGAACCAATGGAAATTAAGTTGTAAAGATATTTTTGTATAATTGTAAGCTATTATTTAAAGACTTCTAAGCCTCCATTTTTGGCTTCCATTCCGTGCTCTAAGAGAAGGAGAGGAAGGAAAGAGAGTTTACAAGGTCAAGGTAAAGAGGAAGCACACAACTTGAAGCCTAAGGTAAACAAGTTCCAAGATTATGCAAGATTAGGCTTCTATCTTCTTTAATCTTCACAATTGGCTTCAAGATCTTATTAAACTCTTCTTGTATGATGTTCACATGCTCAAGTACGAAACATATAGTAAGAGCAAGGAGAAGGAAGTTCAAGATAAACCAAGTTTCATAGCAAAGTAAGTCACTAAACTAAGCTTGTTTGTGACTTTGTGCCTTGATTTCTTGGATTCTTTTCATGATAATGGATGCTCATGGATGATGGATTTTATAAGGGGAGGCTATGTCCTAGACACTAAAATAGATTATCAAATGGTTAAAGTTAAGAGTATGGTCTTAAAAAGGAAAGTAGCCAATAACTAAGAAAGATATTAAAGTAAAATGGAAAGAGTTGTTGTTTAATGTGATTTCCGGCTAGCCATGCAAACATGAAGCTATGATGTGTGTAATACCCTAAAATTTGATGTAGGGTAAATATCATAAATTTGTAGAATATACCTATTGAAAATAGGTGAATATGAGGTCTCAAACACCTTGTATTGAATTCATCTTGTTATTGGGACAATTTCTCCTAAGATTGAATAATGCGCGAAAAGGTCCCTAAAACATTAGATAATTTGCAAATAGGTCCCTGAAATATTTATGGGTTATAAAATACCCTGAGAAAATTATGATAAAATCCTAAGAGTCAACTAAATATTTATTAAAAATTAGAAAGTATGATGTCTCTAATTTATGTAATTTATTAAATTATTACCTTGGAAAAATCACAGGAGAAAAATCTAAAAGTATTGGGGGACCATATTGGACCCCATGATTTTTAATATTATGCATGGTGCATAAATTACCAATGTCAGTGAAATAGTTGTGAGATAATAATTATTACTAATAAGAAAATTGTCAACAATTAGTAAGTGATTAATTAGATAATTAATGACTAATTATTTAGACATAAGATAAAGAGAAAAAGGTGGAAATTACTTTATATATATATATATATATATATATATATATATATATATATATATATATAAACGAAATTATGAAGAAAAATAAAGAAAAATTAAAATGGAAATTAAGAAAAAATATCTAAGATATTTAGTAATTAAATAATATTATAATTGTGATATTTTATACAGGATAAACGAGAACGGATAGAAATAAAATCCTACCTAGAAAACCATGAACTAAGTTTCTAGAGTCAGAGTATATTATAGACAAGTGAATTTTTATCTCGAATTAGGCTCTCTCCGAAGTCATTTCCGTAACCGACGAAGTGATCATAAGATAAGGCCAAGAAGATATTTTGTGAAGTTAGAACAGATAGTAGAAATGAGAACCGATGGAAAATAATTCATAAACTGGAATCCGGGGATAAGTTGGTAAAAACCAGAGTATATTATTAATCAGTGGATTTTTATCCAGAAGTTGACGTCGGCAGACGCAATTTCCGTAGCCAACGGCGTTTGGCCGAAATATTCAGCAGACAACAGAATGTCCTTAATAAGATCAAAAATTTAGATAACCCAAGTATCTTGAAAGAGAAAGAAAAGATCTTCAGGACCTTGCTCCCGGAATTTTGAGATTTCCCAAGATTACACGATTAGAACACCGAACAGGGAGCTTTATCAGATAAAGGCACATATATCAAGAGATTATGCAAGCATGACATCACTTTGATGACTCAGGATGAGGTCATCATAGTGAGGTGCAAGGCCAGGATCATGCCACCTCAAAAAAGTGCGATCCAACGGTCCGAAATGCCATTGGTTTTTTCTATAAATAGCCTTCACATTTCTCTTCATTCTTCACAAATCCTAGAGCTTTCTAGAGAGAGATTTTAGAGAGAAGGAGGAGTCTGTGGAAATAGCAAAGTGCCGGGTAAGTTCTTCGGTCCCTAGTCTTTAGTCTTAAGTTCTTTCGGTAGTTATAGTAGAAATGCTAGAGTAATCTCTAATCTTCCAAGTCAATTTAGATATCATGTTTTAGGGATAGATATGATATTTATTTCAGAAATATATTGGAGAAAGAGGTATGTCAAAATCTTGGGAGATTAGGATTAAAATAGCGAAGCTCTGGCAAAATCTCGTCGATTTGTCAACCTAAGGGCAAAATGGTAATTTGTACCTAAAATGCCTATTATGATATTAAATATTCATAAATGTGATATCATCCTTATAGGATATCTGAAATCACGAACCGTTGTTTCTGCTGTTACCGCTGTTGTACCGCCGTCATATCGCTGTTAAATGTAGTATTCCGCCAGAAATATCGTATAGTGTCAATGAAGGTACGTTTGCATACTGTAACACTAACTCTGATATTTATGGTATGCGTGTATGTGGTACATGTGTTGTATGCATGTTGGTGGTGTGTTGTTTGATTACTTAGTGTTGTTAGAGGATAACTGAACATATGCATGCACTGGGAGTGGTATATCTATATTCACTGGGAGTGGTACATTTCACTGGGAGCGGTACATTTGCATTCACTGGGAGTGACATATTTGGGAGTGATTCATTTGCTGTGTTTATATATCGTATATGTAAATATGAGGTTAACTGTTACCTAGGGTCCGTATGCATGGGACCTCAGCTCTTAACATAGCTTCAAGATCGGGAGGTCTGAGGACCGAGGAGAAAGGCAAGAAGCACTTATAGGAACTCGGCTGAAGACCATCTTTTGTTGCCACGGCATGGGTAATGTCAGGGGAATACCTCTGTGGTTGTTTACTTCAAAAACTCTCGGTCTTTGTACCATTTTTGTAATTAGCCAGACTTACGGCATTTTGAATATATGTATCAGTTACTCTCTTGTTCCGATGCTCTACTCTAATGAAAAAAAAATTATACTTCTTTTAAAAAGTTGGGATGTTACAATGTGATTTTAGTTTTTTTTTATGATACCATGGAAATGGTTGTTGTTACTTGTTTAATACGAAAATTTTCATGGGAACAAGTAAGAAACATGATTTTGGAACTCAAGGGACTAAATTGTAAGAAATGGTAAATCTGCCAATTTAAGCAATTTCTAGGCAGTCATGCTTAAGGCTTGACTTTAAAATAGTAAATGAAGTCCAACGGCCTTAAAACTTTACAAGCTTAAAGTAGACATCTAAAATCTTTAATTTGATATATAATTTGTAATTTTTTGAGATGTCTACTAGGAGATACAAATTTTTGAAAATAACCCAGAAATTTGGACTTTGACTCTAACAAGAGGGTAATATTTTAACACATTAAAAATCGTACGAACTTTTATGGCCTCTAGAAATATTTTTAATCAAAACTAGACATATGAAGGGTCAAATCGGACATCGAAAAATTTTATATTTACTAATCAACTATTAGATAGTAATTGTTTACTTATATACTTTATGTGGCTTTTGTATATTTGTTTTCATGATTATGGAACTGGGCTCACTGCAGTAGGCTGTCTAGCGTTATTTGTGTTCAGGCTGTAGAGCCTAGTGGACTATGTGTCCTTGGGTCGGTGTAAGGCCAACGATGCATTCAATGTAGTCAGGGTTTGAGGCCCGACTACAGTTGTTGCTTTTCCCAACTGTGGCACCTGACTTACTTTGGTAGGTTGTTTGGCGTTTATGAGGATTGGGTCCTTATGCTGTGAACATGTGCAAGTATGATATGCTTTTGACATGTTACTACACGTGATACTGAATGCATGTGGTATGTGTTACCGCTTTGATATGTTTTTTCCTAATTATGGTTGCTTACATGCATTGCATACATATTATATATGAGTTTGATAGTTACTCTAGGATTCAATTCTGGGTCCCAAATTAATCTATAGACACAGGAGGTATTTGCTGAGCTAATGAGGAGTAAAGGTAAGGGCATAGAGCAGGAGGATGAAGAAATAGGGAATGCCTTATCTCCTTTTGTATTTTATATTTATGTCGGATGATTGTACATTCTTATTTACTACCCAGTATTATGTTGGATGACTATACCCTAACCATTCGAGGACATTATTTTTGTTTTCAGTTCGTACTTTTTGTAACGCCCCAACCGGCCTCGCCTTTTCAGGTGGCGGGTAGTGTGATTCTTAAGCTTAGTCCAATTTAATTAAAATATTTACCTTAGTTAATTATGTCATATATCAGAGTTTTAGCAGCAAAGCACTTACCGGTTTGGACAAAATATACGGGTAACATAAAATACTGGATAGTCATCCAAATTAATACTGGATAATCCTTTCCCTGAAGGGATTAGATACAATGATCCAAATTAATACTGCTTAAAATATCCAAAATATTATTACAGTCATCCAAGCTCAAAGAAAATAACATAAGTAAACACCAACAGTCACCACCATATACTTCAGTCCTACTCTACACCATTACCATGATCACCGGTCGCTACTCTAGTAGTACTACGTGAAGCTTTGAAAATGCCTAAGATTCACAATTGAATCCCAGAGTAACTATTAATCTCATATAAAAAGTGTATACAATGCATGTATGTTACCATAATCAGGAAAGTAATTAAACATAAAGCATTCAGTAACAACGCACAGTAGAATAAAAGCATACCATACACATATGCAATATTTACTGCGGAAGGATCAAGTCCTAATAAACGCAGAACTGCTCAAATATTTACTGCGGAAAGTAATTAAACATAAAGCATTCAATAACAACGCACAGTATAATAAAAGCATACCATACACATATGCAATATTTACTGCGGAAGGATCAAATCCTAATAAACACAGGACTGCTCAAATAGCAAATCCCAGATCCACAGCGCTAGGAAAGACACAGTAGTCGGGCGTCAAACCCAAACCACAATGAATGCACAAATAAACTCATGTCTCTTGCGAGACACGGATCCACAATCATGGAAAATCAAGCATACAAAGTAACACAAGGCATATGAAGATTAAGGTTACTACCTGACTGTCGACCAAAAATATTAATAATTTTCCTGGTGCACAAATGGCGAAATATACCTAGCACAAATAGTAACATAAATAAATTCCCACTATTAATGGAAATTCACTTAAATAAATATCTAACTTCTTGATTTGGAATATGACTTTCCAAGCTTTCACCATCTCCAATTCCTTCTTCTTAAATGAAAATCCTTTATTGGTGAAAATCCCTTTTATTTTCGGATTGCACAGAAAATTCCAGTAACAGTGTCTAAACTTCAAAAATTCATATCTGGAGTTCTAGACAGCGTATTTAGGTGATTTGAAATTGTATGAACTCCTTATTAAGTATAGTTTCTAGGAAAACTGATTTCAGAATTTTATCATATGTCATTAATTCCCAGGTTTCGAACTTGTAGTTGCTGTTCAGAAACAGTTGCTAATGTGTAACCTATCTTCCAAAATTCATAACTTTCCACATAGAGCTTTAAAAATTACAAATGACCTACCAAAAGAAAGCTCTATGTGTCTACTACACATCTGGAAATTTTCATAGTTTTTAGAATTTTTTTGCTTTTCACGAAATCCAACGTCATTTTGTCACTCCAGAGGCAGTCAAAAACGTTTTCTGTTTTGTAAGTCATCTTCCAAAAATCATAATTGGAGTTGTAGACCTTAGTTTTTGGTGATCTAAAGCCCATTTTAAACCTTAAGAAGTGTACTATCTCCTGTAAAATTTTCATAATTTTTAGAGCCCATCTTCTTATTCAAATCATGGATAAAAGATGACTGACCCCAGACCTTAAAAACCGACAGTTTCACATTTAATAAAGTTTGTGATCCTATATTCCAAAACTCTTTTAAAAACCCAATCACCAACATATTCCCACACAATTTTGCGTAAGAAATACAATTGTAGTCTCAGATTTCTCAAATTCCACTCATTTCTTTGATTTTACCTCAAATTATGAAATCTGGGTTTCAAAGCAAAACTCAAAATCATAAAAGAGGGTTTATGATCCTTACCTTCTTAAATCCTTTTTGACTAATCTTCACTCTTGATTGATGAGGTTTAACCTTGGAGGAGAGGATGAAGATTTGATGTTTTGGTGTTTTGAAAAAGAAGAGAAGCCGTTGGAAATGAGAGGAGTTGTGTGTTCGGTGAGGAGGAACCAAAACGTGAGAATGATGAAATATGAGATGAGAGTTGAATGATTGAAGAAAATAGTAGAGGAGTAGGTAAATGTCCAGCCAAAAGTAAAAATAGTTGTATGTGTTTTAGTTGAATGGAAAAGATAATGATAACCGAAATGGTTGACAAATATGTTGGACCTGGCTATCACCCAAGAGGGGGGTGAATTGGGTGTTTGATAAACTTTAGAAACTTTAAAAAAACCTTTTCGCAATTTATAAATTGACAATTAGATATTCAAAGATGAGCATATACTGGAAATGTAAAAGATAAAGGAAGAGAGTATGCAAACTGTGATTTATCCTGGTTCGGTCCAATCTTTGACCTACGTCCAGTCTCCAAGCTTCACTTAAGATTTTCAATCCACTATTTGCTTTGAACTTGATTACACGTTCTGTACTTGAAGTAATCCTCTCACTAGGATTCACTCCCCCTTACAAACCGTAATCAATTCACTTGCTTGATTACATACTCTGTACTCGAAGTAATCCCATACTCGATTCACTCCCCTTACAAGCTGTAATCACAACAAAGTGTTTCCCACTCAAGATCACCCAATCTTGAGTAACTCTCAGAATAATAGAATGTTTACAATGAATCTTCTCTCTCAGAAGTAAGTGAATAAACACTGAAGCACAATACATATAATCTCACTCTCTAAGCTAGATATATGATCATTGAGATATTCAGAGAGTAGATGAAGTAGACATTAAAATATTGGCATTTTCACTGTGTAAGCTCATGTCACTGTTCTTGTTCTCCCTCTTGTATCTGTGTCTACTATTCTTCATTTCTAGGTTTCTTATATAGATGAAGAAGAGGAACTAGCCGTTGCATTTTCTTCTCTTTGATTCTTCAAAGTTCAGCTGTAAATTTGGAATATGGCAGTTGCATATTTTGCTCTGTTCTTTCAATTCTCAGCTGGAATCTTGGAATATGTTGTTGCAGAGCGTCTTCCAGATTTTTAGTCATTCCATGATCTTAATTCGACCGTTTGAAGTGATCTTAATGTGTTGCAATGGTCTGAACTAAACATCTGGGATAAGGGAGAAGAATCAGCCCTGTTCTTGGTTCTTCATTTAATGCACTTATTCTGGATCTTGATTTCGCCTTGATCTTGTGATGAACCTGTCTGAAACTTATCAAAAACTTGATCGATAATGTTATGAATAATAATATAACATGATATGATAATTTCATATTAACCCATAAAGATTTCACAAATTGGCGCAATCTGGTCCTTATACTTCAGCGACGCAAACTGGAGTTTGGAAAGCTAAACTGAAGTTTGCAGCGGGCTAAACTGGAGTTTAGAAATCTAAACTGAAGTTTAGGTCTTCCAGAGAGGAATGTCACGATTTAAGTTTTGGAGCACACTTGAACATAAGGCTAAACTCGAGTCATTAAGTGATTAACTCGAGTTTTGGACTTTTGAAGTGAAAATAAGCTTAAGTCCACAAAGCTCTAAACTGGAGTTTTCAAATGCAAACTGGAGTTTAGAAGGTTCAGAATATTGATGAGCTCTCTGTCTGCCACAAACTGGAGTTTGTAAACTAAACTGGAGTTTACAGCAAGCTAAACTGGAGTTTGGTAATCCAAACTCAAGTTTAGGTCTTCCAGAGAGGACTGTCGTGATTTGAATTTTGAACCACACTTGAACTTAATGGTAAACTCGAGTCATTAAGTGACTAACTCGAGTTTCCTTCAGAGATGAAAATATCTTGCTCTCTGTCAAGTGCAAAACTGGAGTTTGCTAACACAAACTCGAGTTTTCTTCTCCATGGTTCAGTCAAATATCCTTCTCACAAGTTCTTTGCTTTCTGACCTGATAAAGATCAATCCCTGGAATCCAGTACCTATCTCCATAAAGCTCTTTAAGTCTTCTTTCCATTGCAAGAAGAATCAACTCCAAACTCACTGTATTCTGATAGTTATGATCTGATGAATGAAGGTTGTTCTTTGCCAGCGTTTTTGCAGCATCTTGAATTTATAGTCAACTTTCAAAGATCATATCTCACTCATTTGATCTTTGTTTCCCATGGTCTTTATGTTTCTGGAAAGGTATGTGAGTCTACTTTCATATGCCACCGATTTCATCTCATTCTGATGTGTATATTGTGAGATACACTCAAATCATTGAAGCTTGGTCTGCTGTGTGGTGTGAATTCCTGTTCCAACTTCTGAAATTCATAGCTCTCTCATCTCAGCTTCTTTGGGCATGAAACTTTGTCAAGATGACGCATTGAATGTCTATTTTCATACAAAATTGATTTCACCTTAAACCGATCTCTGGTTTGGGAGATATCATCGAATTACCAGAGGTCGCCAGTTCTGATCGTGAAACAGAGTTGGATAGAGTTGCTGAAAGCTTGCTAAACTCGAGTCATTAAGTGACTAACTCAAGTTTTGAGTTCCAAACTCGAGTTTACATTGGCTAACTCGAGTTTTGATGATCCAGAGACGCCAGAGTTGCTGAAGACTTTACAAACTCGAGTCATTAAGTGACCAATTCGAGTTTTGAGTTCCAAACTCGAGTTTTCATTGTCTAACTCGAGTTTTGATGATCCAGAGACGCCAGAGTTGCTGAAGACACTACAAACTCGAGTCATTAAGTGACCAACTCGAGTTTTGAGTTCCAGACTCGAGTTTTATGTTCTAAACTCGAGTTTTCTCATAATCCAGAGGCAGATCACTTCATGTAATGCAGTAAACTTGACTTTTGAGTATCTGGCTCGATTTTGCTCATCCAGAACCTGATATATGTTTGTTTTAACTCTGAATTGAGTCATCCCAACTTCCATTTGATCTTAGAGACTTCAAGAATCAAACTAAGAACTTGTATAATGATTTTCTCAGTTTATTCAGCAAGTTCTTCTTTCTTTCTTCTCTCTTCTTGATTATTCTCCATGAATCAACTCTTTCTTTCTTCTATTCTCTTGTTCTTTCTCCACATGAACAAATCTACATTAAATGTAGCAATTAGACAATGTATATGATATAAACTTTTTGCTCTTATTAATGGCATCTATATAAGACATCATCAAAACTAATTATAACCAACAAAATAAAATGTGAAAGGAAGAAATAAGTTGAGAGAAAAAAATAATGGAGTAGTTGAGGGTTAGGTATGTGTTTGTATGCTTTGTCTTTGTTTAAGTAGTGAGTACGTACCTTCCTTTAGAACAAAGTAAATAAATGTATAATGTCTTAAGTATTGCATGAAAAGCTCCATCTCACCCTCTGCATATTGTTTGACTAGAACATATAAAAACAAATAGATAGGAATATTAGAGTATAAGAGAGGACATGGCATATGGATATTAGACCGAATAAGAAGTGAAATTTGAGAGAATAGTTTGTGAGTTCCACACCTTAATAATCTCAAATAATTCTCTAAACCATAAGATTTTATCTTATTCCCATATCCCAAGACTTGGGGTGTTACACTTTTACAAGTATAAAATAGTTACCCAAACCAATCATGTGCTCTGCTACGAACCACTATGATATATGATAATAAGTATTAATTAACTAAGGCAAGGTAATAAATAAGAGGGAGTCCCTCTATCCTCCACTCAAGAGAGTGAGGCTAGTAGAGGTGTAACAATCTATGAAATAGACTATGTCAGCCACATCATCTAACCATGCAAAAATTCTAACAATACATTAAGCAAGTTGAGAATGCGTATGGTTGATGTTAATAATACATCATGTACGAACCACTTATGGTTTATCTTTAGGCAAAATGGTCCCAAAAGTCCTATATGAGGATAATGTTGCATGTATTACCCAACTTAAAGAAGGTTATATCAAGGACTATAGAATGAAGAATAGTTTACCAAAATTATTCTTCATTCATGACATTCAAAAGGATGGTGAAGTAAATATCTAGCAAATCTGTTTAAGTGAAAATCTAGCAAATTTATTCACCAAGTTACTTCTAAGTAAAATCTTTGAGAAGTTTGTTCATGACATCGATCTTCAGAGATTCAAAAATCTCAACTAACGTTGTCAAAAGGGGAAGTTAATACACATTGTACTCTTTTTCCATTATCAAGGTTTTGCCCCTCTGAGTTTTCATATAAAGGTTTTTAATGAGTCAACACTAGACAATGTATTAATGAATGGCATACTCTTTTCTTTGGTTAGGTTATTGCCCACTAGATTTTTCATTGTTCAAGTTTTAAATGAGTAACATTCATAATGAACATCCAAAGTGGAGTCTTACGAATATTAATTATGCGGATGTCCATTGACACATATCTTAATCAACATCTACTTGGCTGCATTTAATACTTTCTTCTACTTCCTCTCTATGTCAACAAGCTTGCTCTCCAAGCCAACAAACACTACAACAAAAAAGCTTTTCAACGTCCTATTTTTGCTCCTTTCTATGTTCCTATTTTTTGGGGACGCCTATATGGGAGACGTAAAAAGTCGAGACTTACAACATCCCAAATTTTCTTAGGATACCATATTGCTTTTTTTATAAAAAGAAAAAAAGAAAAACTTGGTTGCATTCAATACTTTCTTCTACTTCATCTCCAAGTCAACAAGCTTGCTCTCCATGCCAACAAACATTACTACAAAAAAATCCTTTTAACATTCTTTTTGTGTCCCTTTTCTACATCCCTTTTTTTGGGGATGCCTATGTAGGAGACATAGAAAGTCGAGACTTACGCGTCCCAAATTTTCTTGGGACGTTGTATTGCTTTTTAGGAAAAAAAAGGAAGAAAACTTGGCTACATTTAATACTTTCTTCTACTTCCTCTCCAAGTCAACAAGCTTGCTCTCCAAGCCAACAAACACTACTAGAAAAAAGCCTTTTCACGTCCTTTTTTGCCCCTTTCTACTTCTCTTTTTTTGGGTAGGCCTATATAGAAGACGTAGAAAGTCAAGACTTGCAACGTGCCAATTTTTTTTTGGATGCCTTATTGCTTTTTTTTTTTAAAAAAAAACCAAATAGATTCAAGAGGCTTGTTATGGAAGAAGTGGTGGCTATGCACAATGACGGTGTGGACAAGGCTCATCAAAGCTGAAACGACCACCGTTTAATTAACTAAATTACCATCTATTAATTAGGGTAATCACATAATAATTTGAGTTAACCAAATAATAGGTTTTACGCAGAATTTAAAATTTTCAAAAACATGCAAGAGTATACATCATGAGCCCTAGAGTGTGGCAATATACATTCATCCATAACATACATCAAAAGAACAAAAGTTCTACTCTTAGCAAAGTAGACTAAGCTTCTATTTGCTTCCCAGACAAACCTGGACCGGATTGGTCACCTAGGGAAAAATTTTGTAACCATCAGTCCAGCTCATTATGAATACTAACATGTGCTAGTGAGGTGCCAAGTGAAATAAAACAATCAACCCAAAATTAAACAGTTCATCAACATCCTTTCAATTCATTATCACAATAATAATAAGTATCATAATGGGTGTCGCAAATTCTGTTCGTATTCAATACCCAAAAACCTCCCATCAATCCAACCAAACCGCCTTATTTCTTCCGACTAAACCCATGGGCTAAGTTACACCCATATTACTGGTTACTCCAAAAGCTCACTGGTCAAGTGATGAGAACCAGCCAAAATCCTCAGAGCACATGTCCCAGACCATGGGTCTTTTCCCCTCATTGAACTGGTGGGGTGTCGTAAGGCTTTGTGAGGTTGTTGTTTCTACCCCTTGGTATGCTGATATTGCTAATTATTTAGTTGCATCTGTTCTGCCAATTGACATGAATAAACATCAATTGAATAAGTTTAAGAGAGATGTTAGATTCTACGTATGGGATGATCCTTACTTGTGGCATATTTGTAGTGATCAAATTATTAGGCGATGCATTCCTGATGTTGAATTTGAGTCTGTCTTAACTTTTTGTCATACTCTTGCATGTGGGGGACATTTTAGTGCTAAGCGTACTGCTAGAAAAGTTTTTGAAAGTGGATTATTTTGGCCAAGTCTATTTCGTGATGCCCATGAATTTTGTAAGTAGTGCTCCAGGTGTCAGTTTGTGGGTAATATATCTAGGAAGCATGAGATGCCCCAACAACCATTATTATTTTGTGAAGTCTTTGATGTTTGGGGTATTGATTTCATGGGACCTTTTCCCACTTCATTTGGTTACCTATATATCTTGTTGGCTGTGGATTATGTGTCAAAGTGGGTTGAAGCAATCCTCACTCGTACTAACGAATCTTCTGTAGTAGTTTCCTTTGTTCGATCTCACATTTTTTGCAGGTTTGGCATTCCTAGAGCCATCATTAGCGATCAAGGGACTCATTTTTGCAATCGGAATTTTCAAAGCCTGTTAAGTAAATATGGGGTGATGCATAAGGTGGCCACCCCATACCACCCTCAAACAAATGGTCAGACAGAACTCTCCAATAGAGAAATCAAGCTCATTTTAGAGAAGACGGTGCAACCTAACCGAAAGGATTGGAGTAAAAGGCTTGATGATGCACTTTGGGCGTATCGAACAACATATAAAAGTCCAATTGGCATGTCTCCATATAGGATTGTCTATGGCAAAGCATGTCATTTGCCAGTGGAGGTAGAGCATAAGGCATACTGGGCAATTAAAAGGTGCAACCTCGATCTTACTAGTGCTGGTATTGAAAGGAAGTTGCAATTGCAAAAGCTTGAAGAGTTAAGAAGAGAAGCTTATGAGAATGCTAGAATTTATAAGGAAAGAACTAAAGCAAGCCATGACAAACTCATTATGAAGAGAGAATTTCAAGTGGACCAAAAAGTTCTACTATATGTTTCCTGATTGAAACTCATGCCTGGAAAGCTCCGCTCGAGATGGGAGGGTCCTTTCATTGTCATTGATGTCTCCCCTTATGGAGCTGTGAAGATCAAAAGAGAACCAAATGGAAAATGTTTCACTGTCAATGGACACCGCTTAAAGCCGTTCTTTGATGGATTCTCCACTCAGACAGTGGAGGCTGCTACACTACGTGACACCACGTAGACCCCGGTTGTATTCCTTCCTTCACTCTTTTATTTTGCTTTGTCATATTACTCATTGTCATATTACTGAGTTGAGTAGCGCCACGTATTACTTGTCTTTGTGATATACTATGACCGTTTTGCATTGAGGACAATGCAATGTTTAAGTGTGGGGGAGGGATCAACTAAGTTGAATGTGAAAATTTCAAGTTTTAAGTAACTTTAGTATGATGCATTTTTATTTGAAAAGTGATTGATCATGCTTTGAGTTAGTGAACTAAGTGGCAATGAATTTGACTTTGGTGAATTTAGGCTAATGATCATATACACCTAGTGAGATTTTGAGCCTAATATACTTTTTCTGTGTGTACCCCTATCTCTGTACTTGATCTAGAACTTGATTTGAATCTTATTTGAGGCCACATTTTCTGCATGTGTATTTATAAAAATGATAAAGGCATTCATTTTCATTCTAGCCAGATAAGCCAAAAAGCCTACCCTTTTCATACATATGTCATTCGTTTAGCCCCTTGAGCCTATATTCCTTCTAGTTTGTCTACACCCATAGTCAATAAAAAAAAAATCCACCCTTTTGAATGTCTTGAGAGTTGAAGAGAATTGCATTATATCTATTGTGGATGGAAGAACATGCATAAAAGTAGGAACTGGGTCATTGTTAAAAATATGGTAGGTTATCTCAAAAAAAACAAAAAAAATAAAAGAAAACAAAAAGAAAACAAGAAAACAAGAAAAAAAAAAGAAATTGAAAAAGAAAAAATATGAAAGAAAAAAAAAAGAAAAAATATGAAAGAAAAAAAAAAAGAAAGGAAGAAAAAAGAGAAAAAGAATGATGACTCGATTTAGATTTAGTTTGGTTTCTTGCATCTCACATTCTCTATTTATCATTCTCTTCATCTTTTAAATATTTAACTTTGTTTTTCCAAACACTTGCCCTTTCTTTCTTAACATTAGCTCCACTACAACCTAACAAAAGTCCTTTGGATTTATACATGCACTTGCTTTATTAGTGGTGGAGAACTTAGATTCTTGTCAAGCCTATGGAAAGAGTACTAGGTAGGGATGGATTTGAGTGTAAACACAAACCTATACACTTTTGAGAGAGAAGAGTGACATACACATTATCCTTGGTGAGGGATTTCTAGTTTAGGTTCCCCTTGGTCAAGTAAATTGCCATGATGTTTGCTTTCTTAATTTATGAGAAGATCACTTGGATATGATAAGTGTTGAAATGCTTTTGTTTCCTTATTGCTTGTGGTTGGAACATTCATTTTTTGAAGTTTTGGTTTAGTTTAGTTTAGTTTTATTTTTGCTTTTATTTTATCCTCCCTTGGTCTTGATTTGTTTTGCCCAGGAGTGCAAATGATAAGTGTGGGGGAGTTGATAAATCCCAATTTTCATATATTTTATCCCACCTTATTCAATTATTTTGGGGATTATTTTGGGCTAATTTGGAATTATTAGACAATATTTAGATTGTTAGCCTATTTTAGGAAATAATGTAAATCTGAATTAATCACGAGATTATTGAGCTTAAATTAATATTCTGATTATTATCTTGTCATTTGATAATATTTTTGAATATATGATATGTCATGATTTATCTAATTTATGCCAATAAAAAAATATATCTTGGAATATCCTATAAGTGCAGAATTTTTCAGGGAAGCTAAAAAGAAACCCAATGATAGAATTTATTGGGCTCCTTCAATCTTATTGGGCTCAAATTGGTACTCAAAAATCCCCCTTCCCTTTTAAAATAACCTAGCTGCTGCTAGGTTTAAGGAGCTGGCCGCCACACGCTGAAAAAAAAAACCACGCCGCGAGATTGCGCAAGATCACCAGACCGAGACGGAGAAAAGAGGCGCACTACAGGATATTGATTCAATCAATATCCATTAATTCTTCAATTCCCCTCTCTCACGCGCGGATGGCTTCTCAAATTCTCAATTGATCTCACGGCCCCACCTCAATTCCTTTAATTCATTCCATTCCTTCACATACAACAAGGGTCCCACGCCATTACTTCTCCTGCAAATATTGAATCCAATTTCCATCAATTTGATTAAATGGCCCTGAGTTGTATAATCTTTGGAGTAGGAGGGAGCAAGGTGATGGAAGTTTAAATTCTTTTGGGAGGCAACGTGGGAAGATCATGGAGGAGGCTAAAGTCTAGGGCTTACACATGAAGACCACAAGAGAGTGTCTTTCTTTTTATCTTTTTAATTCAAACTTGAGATTATTTAGTTTTAAAGGATTTCGAGTTGTATTAACTGAGAACAATCTAGTTTGTAAACTTATTTCTCTTGGATTAGACTGATAATTTAAGGTTTTATGCTTATTATTGGATTCTTGTTTGCAACCTTTAGATTATCAATTAAATTAGTAATTGAGTTTTCGTTATTAATTTAATTGTTAATTGGGTTTATCATCTTAATTGTTTAATTGGGTTGATATATTATCTAGTTGTTCAATTGAATAATTGTAAACAAGATTTCTAAATTATTTTGGAATCAAAGGTGTTGGATTTTAATGAGTTTAACTAGCCACCACTTATTCCATTATGAGTTTTCTAGTGGAATATGTGTTATTAAGCTTGAGGGTTTCCCAAGTTTAAATTAGGTAATTGAATTCGTTAATTTCAATATCTCGTTAACCTCCCTTGAGTCTAATTAATTAATTTGAGCTAAGAAAGTTTACTCCTTGCAATTCCTAAGTTGTCCCCTTCGTCATCATAACTGAACTAGACCTTTATTATTTTATTTGCATTTAATCGACATTTTTATTAGGATTTTAATTCTTCTCTCATAAGAAAAACCCCCAAAAATTGCATTCAATTTCATATAGATTAGTTTCATTTTCATATAGGTTTTAGAGTCAATTGCATATAGGTAGAGTGTTTTACATTTTAGTTTAGGTCCATTTATATTTCACTGTATCTTTTCATCAATTTTAACCTAAAGAAAACCCACAGCTTGCTTCTTGGGAGAATGACCTAGGTTGACCCTAAACTACATAATTAATTAGGACCTAGTTTAATTGATCACTTTAATGACAAAAGCACCATCAATCAATATGTATTTACTCATGCAGAAACACACGAAGAACAGAATAAGAGCCATAAGAAACAATTACTTATGTACCCATATATACTCCTTAGTCCTTACATATTTCTTTTCTTTGGCTTTAAGGAGTTAACATTAAAACTCTAAACATTGCTAACATGTACTGGATAATGAATCATAAGTGTTTCCCATACAGAAACCTACGGCATGCATATATACACACATGCATTGACCATAACATACATGCACGTGTATATACACACACAACTCACACACACTCCTAACATTTACATTGATGCTTGTGACTGCTAGAACCATAAAACGGTGACTGTGAGACATTTTCTTTTGACAGCAAAAGAAAACATGTTTTGCAGAACTCTTCCAGCAACAACAATACATGCAAATGTATCATATGCATAGTGACAATGAGGTTTCCATTCGTCTACACCCAAGCACTTGTTAAAAGCTTTTAAACTCCCTATATATATATATATATATATCAGTAACACCGAAACTTGTCCTTCCTTTTATACTCACAGAAGAAATATTCTTTTCTTAAACACACACACACAAAAACCAACACCTATCGTTTTTTTTTTTTTTCCTTTCTCTTTTTCTTTAGCAAAAACAGAACCTAAGTGCAGAAAAAGAAGACACAGACAGCCACGGCATGCACAGGAAATACCTATATATATAAGTTGAAGATTATCCCACTCATTCCACAGCCAAAGAAAAACCCGATGACAGTGAATAAGGCCATAAATTATCCCATTCTAAATTTTCTTTGACTTTGTTCTTTTTCTTAATTAATTTATTTCGGCCATAAAATATTATTTCTAAAATATTCTGACCAATAATTATTCCCAACTAAATTGTCTTTAATTCATAGAAAATATACCTTAAATTCCAAATTCTTAATATTTAAAATTCCTTAAGGTAAAATTTTCCATAATTAATTCTGGATTCCTAAAGTTCAAAATTTGGGATGTTACAAGAGCTATTAAACACACATTCTAGATCTACATACACCATCCAAAAATCAAAACCATCCCAAAACATTAAAAACCCAAAGAAAGAGCTGAGAAGCAAAAACTCACACTCAATCTCACTCACCAAGTTGTTGATTCCAGCTCAATCCTCGTAGCCGCTATCGTTTGGTGGTGTTGGGAATTTGAGAAAAGGATGTGTAGGGGAAGAGCGCTTGTCGAGGCCGACTAAGAAGGCGATAGTGGACCATATGGAAAAGAAATCTATTTTCCCTAACATTGGAGATATGGTTTCCCCGCCATCAGCAAGATTTGGTTTCACTGACATTGGAAGAGATCTGGTTTCTCCAGCATCAGACGAGACCTGGGTTCCCCAGCATCAGACAAGATCTAGTTTCCCTCGCATCAAACAAGGATGAGCTACGACGAAGGAATTGAAGAGATTATGACAACTAAAGGCAGAGACGACGAAGGAATCAACTGAAGGTTGAGTCAAGAGCGAGATGATGAAATTGACTGAAAGCTCTGTTCAAAAAATGAGGAACGCATAGATTTTAAGTCTGTGTGCGCCTTTTTTGTCCCAACTTGTAACTGAGACGCCTAAAGTGGCATATGGTTGACTTTAGGCATCCCAATTTAAAATTGGGATGCCTATGGTCCATGTCCCAATTCAAAATAGACACACTGAATATGTCAAAAAAATTACAAAACTACTACCGTCTTTATTTTTTACTTCAATCCCTGTGTAAAAAAGGAATGTTTTTAGGGAAAGTATAATCCATTTATTGTAGTAACAAAACTTGTTCTCAAAGTTTTTTTTCCCCAAATTCTCTTGTTCTCCAAGTTTGCATATAAATAAAAGTATTATATAAGCATTGAACATATAAGAAATTGAATGAGAAATGCTCCCCACTTTCTTTCCTGAATTTTCTCTTCTATTATCTATTACTCTCTCAACTTAGATTTATCTTTTATTTTCATAACATAAAGAAATTAAACAAATTCTCTAAAGAAATTGAGAGGTGGATATGATTCATAACGCATTAGTTGACTGCCTAGCTAAAAAAGCATCATCTCTTCCTTTTGACTTCCAACCTCAAAAAACAAAAAATTGAGGCAGATGTGACCTAGTTTCCCTCTTGTTCTCTCTGTTTTTTCTTTTAAAAAAAATAAATATTAGTTTACATGTTCTTTTCCTTACTTTTGTATTTATTAAAAGATAGTAAAATAAAAAATGACAAAAAGAATAGTTGCATGGTTTGTGCCCATTTGGATAAGCGGACAATCGTAATAGTGATTTCCATAAGTGACATTAATTAGTGATTAATTAGTGACGTTAGTCAATCATGATTTCTTTTTGTTTGGATATTTTTTTTCACAAGCGAATTTAACAATTGTGATTATACCTGGATTTTATTTATTAAAAGCACTTATGAATGTATAGTTATCAAAAAGGGTATGAATGAAGTATATTTTAGAGAGCATATTATGGGACTTATCATCATCACGTGACTTAATTTTTAAATAGAAAAATATGATGGCTAATTGTTTTGATAAAATTGCACCAAATTATGCAATCTTTGTTTATTTCTTCAATAAAGCTATTTACATTTCATGATTATATTTAACAATAAAGATAATTTAATATTTAATAATTATTAGTATTTATAATTTAATAAATGACATGAATATTTAAATCTTATTTTTATTTTATAATTTTTATTGTTTAAAATAATTTAAAAATTCATGTTAAGTAATGGGCAAAACAATATTTAAAATAATATTACTTGAACTACTTTAGTTGAGAAATATTAGGTTACAGAATATTTGAAGAGAATTTTGAAGAAACGATCAGAGGGTAAATTGGAGAAATTGTTGTTGGAAAGTTTCAATCAAGATTTTCTAATTGCATAAGCAACCCCTTTATCACTTATGATCAATGTGCGGTTAGAGGGTGAAATCGCAATTCATTGGGGTTGATCAACATTCTTAAAAAATTACTCAAACAAGACAATCAAGGTTTAATCACTTTTTTAAGTTTCATCGCGCTTATTCAAGTCCCACTGCCTTAACCAAACAGACATATGTGGCTACTAAGTACTCCCTCTTGTCCTTTTTATAAAATCCTAAAATTTGAATTTTTTTGGTCAATTTTATAGAGTTAGACAAAAGTTATCTCAACATTTAATAATTTTTGTTCTATTCATGTCCTTCTTATTTATATATATTGTATTAATTAAAACATTGATACTTACATTTACTCTATTTCTCACTCTTACTTACCTTTTATAAATAATGTCACACTTAAAAAAAAAACTTATTTCAATATATTCTTATTATTTTTTTAACTAATTTTAACCATTTTATTTTCGGTTATCGGGTTCTTAAAAATAGGATAGAGGAGTACCACTCTCTATCCTATTACTAATATGAGTCTAGCTTGTCACTTTTTTCTTTGTTTTTTTCTAAATATTAGTCCATTCTAAAAGCTATGACTATTTTTCAATTTTTACTATTTGAAATTATATATTATATTTTTTCAATAATCACTAAATAATGGAAAATTTAGAGGAAAAAAACAATTAATTTAAGACATACTCAATGTCTTCACTTTCATTTTTTGATAAGCGACATTCAGTCAAACGGGACTAATAATAAGAACCATACTCTATTACTCCATTACTCTGTTGACTAAAAAATCTTTGTCCAAAAAACAAATGTTGACTAAAAAATCTATTTTATTGATATTTTTTTAAGGAAAAAAATGCCGGCAGATGAACACGAGGTTCATTGAGTCATTGACCATGAGAGGATTGTGGCCGTTGAGACCAGCCATTGATCGTCTCAAGACTCAACTCCTCGAGAGTTGGGTAGTTCACACTCCACACTTCCGCAGCAATCTCAATCGTAACCCCATGGATCTGAACCACTCTTCTTCGATCACAATACCTGTGAATGGCACGATTCCAAATGCCTCAAACTCTGTCGATGATCGGAAGCCTATCGCCTTGTGGCCGGGAATGTACCACTCGCCGGTCACTACCGCTCTGTGGGAAGCCAGGTCGAAGATTTTCGAGAGGCTTCTAGACCCACCCAAAGACGCGCCGCCTCAGAGCGAATTGCTCACCAAAACTCCTTCCCAGAGCAGGACTAGCATTTTGTATAATTTCTCCTCGGATTTCATCCTCAGAGAGCAGTATAGAGATCCCTGGAATGAGGTCCGGATTGGGAAATTGCTTGAAGATCTTGACGCCTTGGCTGGTACTATATCGGTGAAGGTAGCCCAATTCTCAATTCTCATTCTTAAGCTTTGCTTTTGCATATGTAGGTTTGAGCCTTTTAGCAGAATTGACTACTTGGGCAGTGCTTCTGATAATATTATCTTAATTGGGGAAGTGGATGACAACTAAGAAAAGTGTAGTCATATGTTGAACTTTCGGCCCATTTCAGATTATCTGAATTAAATTTTAATTCCCCAATCATTAGAAATGCTTGTATTGTTGCTCACTTGCTCTTCTACTGTGATTTTCTGGCCTTGACATTATTTAATGGTAATTTTGATTTTAGAAATAAGTGACATTCAACATCCAAGTCAAGAAATTGGTACTGATCTAAGTTTTAAATGAAAATGAAATAGGTCACGTTGCAAATTTCTTAATGATTGAGGGAATCGAATTGAAAGAAACAATGTGAGGAAGACCTAGTTGATATTCCACCTATTTCTCAGGGAGCAATTTAAATTAGAGTTTTCATCAAGAGCAATAGAGTTTATAATGAACTGTGTTTAATATCTGGCAATTGTGGTTGAAGATATATGCTACTTTTAGGAAACTGTTCTTTGATAGTTTTGGTGTTTTTTGGTTTTTGGAAATTTTACAAGAGTCATGACTCATGATATTTCAATCCTAATCTAAGTGTGTTGCCCAAATGACTTGCTAGCTTCTGAAGTTTGAAGGCAAAATGCTGTTATGTCACCTAATATTCTGCGTCTTTGAGTACCTGATTTGACTTGGCCAATTTCCATTTGTTTGGGAAACAGCACTGTTCTGATGTTGACAGCACAACTAGGCCACTTTTACTGGTGACCGCTTCTGTTGATAAGATTGTACTGAAGAAGCCAATTAGTGTTGATAAGGATCTGAAAATTGTTGGTTCAGTTATATGGGTTGGGCGATCCTCTATTGAGATTCTGCTGGATGTGATCCAGTCCTCAGAAGGTACATAATATATTTGACATGTAAATGTCTGAAAATTAAGCATGTTAGGGACCAATGACAATTTAAAGCAAACTATCCGTTCATTGCCTCCAGCTGTTTTGAATGTATCATACATAAGTTCGTTTTGTTCCACAACTCGGTCATACAAGCTTGATTTCCATAGTATACAAATTCAATTTTTATGTTTATTAAAATATCATTGCTGGCTTTTTCAGACACATCCTCAGAAACATTCTAAGTACAGATACTTGTAATTATTTGTACATTTTCTAGTGCCACTTTACAAGGGTGAAGAGTTTTTGCTTAGTTTTCTTGCATCTATTATACAAAATGTGCCCCTGTTTAAGATCCTTATTGGAAGATTGAATCTATCGACCTTTGAGAAATTTTAATAAATCATGTTTTTATATGCATCATCTAATTTTCAGTCTGCCCCTTGACAATTTTATCCTGATTGCTGAAAATTTTTCCCATATTGCTTTTCCTCCACAAGTTGAAGAATATTAACTGCATCAATTCCCAGGAAACAATCTTAGTAATCTTTAACCATAGTTTGATTGATATGAAATACAATGATCAATAACACATGAATGATACCATGCAGATGACTCTGAAACATCAGATATGGTAGCACTGACAGCAAACTTCATATTTGTTGCCCGGGACTCAAAAACACGAAAGGCTGCTCCAGTGAATCGGATTGCACCAGAAACTGAACAAGAAAAGGTTCTTTTTGAACAAGCTGAAGCAAGAAATAATTTGAAGAAAAAGAAACGAGGGGAGAAGAGGGACTTTGAGGGTGGGGAGGTAAATAGACTTAAAGCACTATTGGCTGAGGGAAGAATTTTCTGTGACATGCCAGCATTAGCTGACCGAGACAGTATTCTTCTAAGGGATACTCGCCTTGAGAACTCTTTAATATGCCAGCCACAGCAGAGGAACATCCATGGACGGATCTTTGGAGGTTTTCTGATGCATCGAGCATTTGAATTGGCTTTTTCAACAGCATATGCTTTTGCAGGATTGGTTCCTTGCTTCCTAGAAGTTGATCATGTTGATTTCTTAAGACCTGTGAGTGTTTTATTATGATTATTATTATGATCATTATCAACAACAACTATCAAAGCTTGCTTGCCTATAAGTGACTACTATTATGATACATCCATCAAGTATTAATAAATCAGTAGTTTAAATTAGTCTAACTCTGCAGTTGGTTGGTAAAACAAAAGTGTGCCTGCATGGCATGACTTTGTACTATGAACACGGGGTTTATATCTGAATTTTCTGTAAACAAAATGCATCAACTATTGGATTTGCAAAGTAAGAAATTTAATAATAAAAAAATAATATAATTAATTACCATATATTTTTGTAGTGTTATCTTTCTTTAAGATGGGGAATTAGAAAAATTTGGTTGATTGACGTAATAACACATAATAAATTTCATAATACTTAATGTTTGGTCTCTCCTCTGAAATCACGAGTTGAAGGAACTTATTATTATAAAGAATGGACTTCAAAGAATTCTGGATAGTTAGTTGAAAACCTTTCATTTTCCTTGCGTCCCTCCTTATAAGGAACTCTCAGCTAGGAAATGTTCTGATGAAACATACCCTTTGACAGAGTCATTCCCTTCTCCATTTAACAAATGCTTTCAAATTTTTAGTGGTTTTAGCCTTTTAGGGGTCCTTGTTTGTGTAGGTAGTAATTTCGTAGATGAAAATCTACATGTCCTTTTCTGCTTTCATTTCCGTTGCCCGTTTATTAGTCAGGAATACATTCATTTACTATAGTAAGGGATAGACAAATCAAGAATCAAACTATTGCCCAATTTCAATATACCCTAAAGAAGAGGAATTAATATACTGCAGGTTGATGTTGGAGATTTCTTGCGATTCAAATCCTGTGTGTTGTATACAGAACTCCACAACCCAGATCAGCCACTAATCAGTGTTGAAGTTGTGGCTCATGTTACACAGCCAGAGCTGCGAACCAGTGAGGTAAGTTGGGTGAACTGTGCTTACACATGAGCAATACAGGTCAGCTCATTCTCACATCCAAGTGATTATAAAAGAATAACATAGGTTTTCTCTGTGTTATTAGAATTATTTTTTTTTTATTTCTTGGTGTCATTTTATTACTTGATATAGGTATCAAATACTTTTTACTTTACTTTCTCGGTTCGCCCTGAGGCAAAGGCAACGAAAGATGGATTTAAACTTCGAAACGTGGTTCCAGCAACAGAGGAAGAAGCTCGCCTCATATTGGAACGCATGGATGCTGACAGTATGCAGTGATTCAGAATGAAAGAAGGTATTAGCGAATTATTCATAAAATTAAAGTGACAGCAATTATGTATGAAACTTTGAAATGCCTAGTTTCTTACCAGGCTACCTCTAAAGATGGTAAGTTACAGGAAGTTCAAATTCAAAGATAGGAATTTTCAGTGAATAAGTTATACGATAAAAAGGAAACCAGTCGAATGCTAAATTAAAATATATGTGTCTGTTGGGGAAGAACAAGGGATCTCTATATAAGTAGTTCTATGTATGATAAGTTTACCACTCCTGTATTGAAGTGCACAAGGTTGCCTTATGTTTGTAACATCTTCCTTAAAACTGTGATAAATGTAGTTTTATATTGCTAATAACACACCATTGGACTTTATAATAGATAAAGAATGCTTCTGTAACTTGTGTTTGGACTTGTTTTCAATAAGCTCAAAGCATGATCCCTGTTTTGTCATACACTGAAAGCTGTATACATAGCCCAGAGTCTAGTTAGCTAATATATTTTTGTTATGTATTAACCAGTTTTAGTTCTCTTGCCTTCAACCACATACTTCTCTGACCCTAATTATAATTTTCGGTTCTATTTACAAGTCACATCATAAATTATTCATATGAATGTACAATTTTGCTTCATTTATTATTGCATTCACTTTGTTCTCAATTTCTCATGAATATAATATACATCAAATAGAGGTAAAATTAGAAAGTTGTTAAATTTTAAACAAGAGTCAGGTTAAGGTTTTTCTTGATTTCGGTGAAACATATTGGAAATGACTTATAAATAAAATTGAATAAGTACATAGACTAGTATAGTCTACTTTAAAGTTAGTACATATTTGAGTTAGCGTCAGAAAAGTACATTTGTGCAAAGCAAGATAAAACTCGTCTCACACACTTACCTCATAAGCTGTAAATCACGTAGAAAAAGTAGGTTTCGTTGTGATTGAATAAGGTGACTAGTTTGGATAAACATGGGTACTTGAACAGGTTGGGAACTCTGTTTCCAAAGGTTGGTTACAGTTTGGGAAAATTGTTACGCTATAATTCTTAGCAGCACATGCTATTGAGTGAGAATATGCATCCTATATTTTTCATAATCAGTTACTCATATTACACTGTACAATATTTCACTTTATGACACTTCCTTCAATCTTGGTTAGAAATTTGGTGGAGCAGAAAATAGTGCCCGAACAGGTAGAAATTATGACGAGAATCAAATCACTTGAATACCTTTCATTTCTCATATTATTTAGATTTCGGCCTATTGGGGATTTTCCAACTATGACATAGCTGGTGTTGACTTATTGTTTATTTGATTATGTAACCTCTCATGCATATAAATATTTTTTAATACTATGATTTAAAACAAAAATGAATAGTGAAGTGAAATTAATTCATGTATATTACATCATTACATCCCTTATATTAATAAACTATGAGGGGAGTGGTTAAAATTATCTGTACTCATTGTAATAACATAATATATAGTTAATTTAATAATAATATTATAGTTACTGAAATTTTATGAAAACTGTTGAATTAAATTTATTTGAATGGATTTATGATTTTTTAAATAATAATTCAGATTAATTTCAAGGCCCGAAAAAAAAGATCAAGTTCAAATTTTTAAGAAATATAAGGATTAATTGAGTAATCATCTCAAAGAAACTTCCTAGTGTTGCATGTACAAATGTATAAAAGATGGTAAATTAAATTAAGTCATATGGCTTTTTTCAAAATACCAGCACGTGAATAAAGTACTACTCCAAGAACGCCTAAAAATGATGTTTTAAACACATGATTATCTCCAGGTCAAAAAACAAAAACAAAAACAAAAAATCGCATGTTTACCCAAAAGTGTAAAAAAAGAAAATAGAAGAAAGTATTTGCCTTCACTGACTTCACGTGACAAGCAAGTAGGACAAGGGAAGAAAATAGCGCTAATGTAGAAATTCAGACCCATTCGAAGAAGACAAAGTTAATCGGCCAAGAGATTGTAGAGGGTGGTAAAATCGGTTTGTTTGCTATCTAATTTTTACTCACTTAAGATTGGATAACAGCAATATAATTTATGTTTGAATTAGAGATGGTATAAATGACTTTTCTAAAAGTGAAACTTGTTTGGATTTTTTTTCTTTAAAATAAGTTTAGTTTGAAAATGACTTAAAATAACAAAAAATTATCATATACAACTTACAGTCTTTAACACAAGGCTTAGTTAATTAAGCTAGGGACATTGAGGATGCTAAATAAATTATTTATTTATAACATATGTTATATGATATATCTAAAATATTTATAGGGTATAATCATTAGATTATGTATCAATTTATATAAGTCAAACAATGATAAATATAAATACTTTTAAATAATTAATTATTTTTATCAATTTGGCCAAATTAGTAATACATACCCGTGTTACTAAAATAAAACCAAACCAGCTGGTTTGGCCACAAAACCGTCAAACCGGCCATTTAACCGGTCTAGTCCGACTAATTTAACTAGTTCAATAATAACTTGAATATCCAATAGACTAAAAGCTAAATCAAACACCACCGCCACATGTAAACCAACCCAAACACAAATGTCTCATTTCAGTCCTTGTGTGTGTCTCCATAATAACAATGATATTCATACTCCATCCGATTTTATTAACAAGAGCCTGATAATTGAATTACACATTTTATAATGGAAACATGCGATTTTTGGATAGGAGGTTAAAAAGATAGTGAAGTAATGAAGGGCAAGAATCAAAAGGATTATGCTAATGAGCAGGGAAAATAAACTGAATTGCCAACAGTTTGCAGAAAACTTCAATGACAATAAACAGTTGAGCTATAAATTTGAGTGATGCCGAGAACTGAGGGTGTGAGAGAAGGGATTCACAGGTGAGATAGTGCATCTTGCGAGATAGCAACAAATTTTAGTGACGCTGACAAAGACTTGACTGAGAGTCACATGAACTGAGTGGAACCCTTATCATAACCGATTCAGCCATCTTCTTCTAGTTCATTGTCACAAACAGGGTTCCTCAAAGCAATAGCAGTGACTTATAACGGCAGCAAAAGCGGTGGCTTCTCACAGCGGTGAAAGCGACAACTTCTCATAGCAGTGAAAGCGACAACTTCTCATGATGTCATTCACGCTCCTTAGGGCACTCCAAAGACAGCAACGATGGCAAGTGTCTCCTTTAAGATTCGAACTCAAAATCTAAAGAATTCTAACAGAGCTTTACATCACTAAATCAACTCTATGTTAGTCATATCTCAATTACTCTTCCTACATAATCATTCAACAATGTCATAAATTTTACAAAATAGCATAAATAACAACATAAAACAATTTCTTTAAGTGGTAGTATGTCACGTGATTTTATGGGAATTCCGGGTTTTTAAATCAAATGTTAACATAAAACTTCAAGCGTCTATTTCAATATTTATAACTTGTTAATGTGTGATTCGCCATATTAAGTATGCCAATATCATTTATACCTTGAATCAAATGGCAAAACAGGAGAAAAATCGAAATCTTTGAACACACATAAACTGTGAATGTAGGACTTTTTTTTTTTTGGGTTAAATGACATTTTTATCTTAAAAGTTTTCAACAATAGGTAATTTTACCTGGACAGTTTTTCTAAGGAGTAATTTTACTCCGGAAGTGGGAAAAAAAATGTGGAGTAATTTTACCGTGGCCGTTATCTCAGTTAATTTTTACTGTTAGTTGACCAAATATGTTGAGCTAGCAATCCATATGTTATCCATATTATTTTTGTTAAACTAAATTTGCGTCTAAAGTTTGCCTAATCTAGTTCATCTTTTTTCAAAGTTACTGTTAACACTTTCGGAACAAATTTGCACTTTAATAAAAACAATGTAGATAACACGTAAAATATCAACTCAACAAATTTGATCAATTAACTATCAAAATTAACTAGGATAACAGAGACAAAATTGCTCTATTTTTTACATTTATGGGGCAAAATTGTCCCCCAAAAAAACTTTCAGGACAAAAATGCCCCTTAACCTTTTAAATTTTAGAACAAAAAAGTGATACTACCTTCAATCCTAAATATAAGACATGGTATTGCATTACAAACTATGTCCTATATCTAGGACACAATGAGTATCATTTATAGATTAATAAAAATTATTTATTATCAATATTCAGGTAAAATGTTAAGCATAGCAAAGTAGTTCTTCCCAAGGAAAATCTTCTACTTTACATATCATCATTAATAACATACAGCTTCAATCTTTTACATTAATTTTTACAAAAAATTTTACATGCACACTTCAACTTAGCCAAAAACCACCTTGTGTCAGATTGTTTCTAACAGAAGATGCAAGCAAAGAGAGGTCACAAAGGTATGGACCAAGTACAGAGCTATGGAGATGAATTGATCATTATCCGAAGAAACTATTGCATTGTCTCCTTCCCATGTGAGCCAGGAAGAGGCTGTGGAAGCATAGGGTTTACAGGAACTGGAAATTTATGCCCAGAACTAACCATGGTTCGCTCGTTGATCATGCCGACTTCTTTGCAGACCCGGTCGAGAACAGTAAGAAAGTCTCTTACCACCATGAAGATTCTTAATGGATGAGCTTCTTCCTTCGCCGAGTTTCCATGGAAGTACTCTGTGAGTTCCTTCACAAGGGACAGAGCAGCTCTTTCCTGACCTTCAACTCTCAGAATCTCCTCTTCAGCCATTCTCATGAATTTGTTCATGGACTCTGAAAATTTCTGGCGGCTTTCATCGTCCGACTTGGTAGCTTCGGTTAGTTGCAGAACGCTATCAACGTTCTTTAGCCCTTGAGAGAGTTTAGAGACTTCACCGATGAGAACATCGGAATCCATAGCAGCAGCCTTCTTCACATTTGCCAGCTCTGAACTCAGACTGGATACTACTTGCAGTCCAAGTTTCCTGCACTTGGCATCTTCAATGGAGTTAGGGTTAGGAGTTTGGTTGGTACCCGATACACGAGCGCCTTCGATTCTTATAATTTCCTGGACAACAAAATGCAGGAGGCTGGTTTTTCCATCTGCGCCTTTGACATCAACAAGCTTGAGAAGTGTATCAAGTTTGAAGGCAAGCGCATCACCTCGATTCGTCCCCACATTCATGCGGTTACCGGTTTTAAGCACAGCCTCTAGAAGTTTCAAGAACATTCTACTGTTCTTCAGCTCTTCACATGCAGCCTGCAAATTTAGCAGCCAGAAATGCAAATAACACATCAAGTTCCAGATCAAATCTAAATTTTTCATCTTTCATGTTTCAATACACTTCATCTTTTGATACGAGTTTCTAAAGATTCCTCGAAAACACGTAATAACTAAAAACAGAGGGAAAGAATGATCGATTACCTCCAGAATTCCGAACGATTTCCAGAGATATTCCACCTCAGATTCAAAGTTAGCAATGTAAAGCATTGCTTCAACTCTTTTAAATGCAAAAGGTATATCAAGCACCGCCTTCAGAAATTTCTCAGCAGGACCGAGCTTGGTTGGCGAGTCATATTTGTGTTCCCTCAATTTCCGCTCCTCTTCCTTGCTTGGCGCCATCTTTAACAAGCTTTCAAGTAGTTCTGATCCAAGTGTATCAGCACTACCTGTAAGAAGGTAAATGGTTTTAATCTCCATTTATACCGAACACTATCTAAATCTCCAGAGACAATATGTGGACAGTACCATGATTAAAGAGAGACGCATGAAGCTTTAAAAGTTGGTAAAACCTTAGACCCAGTCAATAAATCAAGAAACTAGGAAACAATGAAATTGCCACATCTTCACAGATATTAGATACCACCACAAACTCTAAGGATTCAAGATTCCAAACTCTGATATTATTCTCAGTGAAAGGGATATTATATTACCTTCTAAAAGAGCTTCACAAACTTCTTCTATAGTTACATTAAGTGCTCTTAGTAAAATGGAAATATTTTGAGACTTTTTAGGATCAAGTATTTTGTCCTCCTCACTTTGCAGGGAAAGACCTGGGCGTGGGGTAGAATTCTTAGGCGCGTTCACAAACAAAGTTTCAATCATTTCCTCATTCAATCTGCAGTAAACCCACAAACTTGAGTACTTAATCCAGAACCATGGAATGAAAATTTCAACAATATCTGAAAAGCAAACAGTTAAAACAACAAAAAGAATCACTATAGTAACAACTAATAATCTTACTTAAAAGAACTAGTCCTCAAGTGATCCCACACCATTTCACGGTCAGAGCTTGCTCGAACTTTATCCCAATGCAGTGGCTTCAACTTTGGTTTCTGGGCTTCTTCTACTTCCCCTGAATTTTGAGAACTTGCTGGCAACTCAACAGGTGAAACTTTCATTGATTGGCTTTGCAACACAAAAGGTCTTGAAGGAGGTATTAGCTCAGGTGGCCTAAAAAAGGGCTGATCAGTGGTTGTTGAAAGAGATGGAATTTCCCATTGTTTCCGACTATGTTCTGGTGGTGGAGGTGGCGGAGGAGGAGGCGGAGTTGAAAGAGGAGGTGGAGCTGAAACCATAGGAGGCTGAGCAAAATCGGGTGTCGAGAGAACCGGAATCTCCCACCGTTTACGCTGTGGTACGAATTCTTGAACTGAAATTTTGCACAATTCCGTTTCTGGTGATGAAAGCAAGGTTGGAGATAATGGACGTGATGACAGAGACAGAGGAGATTGCCTATACCGATCAGAAAAGCTGGAAATTCTTGGAGACTGATCAAAGCTTCGCTCCCATGCTTTCTCCGGGGATGATGGCAAAGAAAAAGCTGAAGACGATGACACAGTCTTCGTACTTTGATATGAAGCATTAGATAATCTTGGAGAAGCACCTGCATTTTTCTTCACTCTCTCTGAAACTCCATTAGATGATCTCGGTGATGACAAATTATAATTCTTCCACAAAGCCCTATTTGGTGATAACGAGAGTGGAGAAAGCAAAGGAGATTGGTCTTCACGAGCAAAAGCTTTCTCTGGGGTTGAAGATGACGATGCCATAGAAGAAGATTGCACATACTGATTGTTATTATTATTGTGAACCGGAGATAACGCGGGTGATTCAACCTGGTTTATCTGCGCCGCCGAAGTCTCCGGTGATTTCGGTTGCGACCTTTTGGGGCTTAAGCTAACCGGCGGCGAGAGACTGGCGGAATGTGACCGGTTCGGCGAACCCGAGGTGGAAGAAAAGGAAGTAGAACCCGAGTCACTGCTTCGCCCACCAATATTTTCACCTGCATTAGCCGCGGACACAGTCCGAGAACCCGACCCGGTAGCACTTGAACTATCACGACCACCCAAAGACCCTTTCGGCGAGTAAAATACCTCTTCGCCTTCGTCTGCCGTTGTAGTGGACCCCACATCATAACACTCCGCTCCGCTGTGCTGCAGCAAGGCTTGCCGGGCCAACGGCGGAAGCGGTTGAAGCTCCGGCGAGTCCATTCTGCGAGGGTCCAAATTACCACCCGCACCAACGGCATTATCATTGCCTCGAGAATCATTACGGCCACGATCTTCGCCGCCGATGCCGCGCGAATCAACAACAGTACCAAGATAAAGAAACTCAGAGCTAGCGGAAGAAGAAGTATGCCTAACCTTGCGACTGGTATTTCCAGTTTCAGCATTTTCACTAAACAACCTAAGATTACCCTCGGATCTGATAACCTTCTCATCATCAGAAAACCTCGTCCGTCTCCGCCAGCGGCAATAGACGAAGGCGGAAGCCCCAATGAAGGCAACAGCGGAGAGAATAGCAGCAACGGTGACTCCGACGAGCTTGGCGGATGAGTTAGGTTTCTGTCTAGGGGTTTGAGGGATGGCGAGAGAGGAAATGTTGGCAGGGTAAGAAATGAAGGTGGCAACAGGAGGAGGTGGAGGAGGAGGAGAAGTGGCATATGAAGGGAAAAAAGGAGGAGGGTCAGGGGTATTAGTGGAAGACGGTAATTTGGGGTTTTCAGGAGGTGTAGCAGAAGCAGAAGGAGGAGAAGGAGGAAGAGGAAGAGGAGGGGAAGGAGGAGACTGGGTGTCCAATGGCTTAAAGGGTTCGTGGAGGCTTCTGCGAGAGGAAGAAGAAACAAAGGGTTTTGAGGAAAAGTGGAAGAGGAAGAGGAAGAAGAAGAAGGTGGGCATTGTGGTGGTGAGACTGAGGAGTACTCTGAATCTTTCTCTCTGGGTAGCTCTGAGAGAGTGACAGGGTTTAGAGGAAAAGGATGATTTGTGGGGACTTGAGTTCTAAGGGGGTAAGTGGGAAAAGGTCGAATGAAAAGGAGGAAATTAGAGAGGGAGGTAAAAATGGAGGATAGTGGATACAGCTAAGATTGTGCCGCAGGGACTGTTTTGTGGGGGGTGCTATGACCTTTCATAAGCCTAATAAGAGACCTCATTCAATAATTGATTGGCGGGAGAGGGTAACGGAACTTCTTCAACTTACATTAAATTAAATTAAACTATACACACTTCCGTATATATGTTTTTTTATTTTTATTATAAGTCATCAACTAATGATTATCATAAATTAATAAAAACAGTTAAAATTAATAAATTTATTATAAAATTTAAATAATTTCTAATATTATATTTACTAATTACATTAAAATTTAATATTATATTATTATTACTCTTATCCACTACCTCTATTAATTGTTAGCATCTATGAAAAAATAATTAATGCTTCTTAAAAAAAAAAGTAAGTGTCTTATAAAAAAGACTAAATATATTTACTAGTTGATGTCTTATAATAAAAATTAAAGAGAATAATTACCATCTTAAATTATAGTATTGGCAAAAAAAATGTAAAATTATAGTATAAAATATTGCTAAACGGCGGACAAAATTTATAAACCTAAAACTATACCACTGTAGTCCAAAATATAAGTCCAAGTGTCCGATGAATTTTTTTTGTTTCATTATATTAATTATTATTTTCTAATTGTACTTTTATTTATTGTTGTTTAAAACCAAGAAAAAGGTGAGGTGTGAAGGGAATAATATGTAAATGAAGAAAGAGAAACCAATAAGGTAGTATGAGGGGCTAATTTCTTGCAACATGGTAAATTAAAATTCAAATCACCATTAAAAAAAAATGTGCCGATGTTTAATGCTTGTTTGAGAACAAGAGAACGCGCAAATCCAAACAAAGCACCTCTTATATACTAATTTATTTTAAAAATTATAAGTGCACTTCTAACAAAACTAAAATAAACCATCACTTAACGACAGATATTTTATTAGCTTTCAGAGAATAATTTAGAAGAAAATGTGGAAAAAAATTATTTTAGATAATAAAATTTGGAAAATAGTTTCTTAAAAAAATTTAAACTTTTTTTTTTTTAGAAAACCATGATTTTCAACCCCATACTATGGTTTTCTTGCCAAATCAAGGTTTTGAAAGTTTGATCAGTGTTTTAATAGCTTAACCCAAACTATGGTTTTAAGGGTTATAAGCTATTTTGGATTTTGAATGAGTGTTTGGTTAATTTCACTTTTAATGATAATATCAACAACAACAATAAAAACCATTATTGGAGCTAAATCTATGGTTTCAAAAGTGAAGGATATAAGGATGAAGGTGACATATAAATAATTTTTTAATCATTAAAATATCGCAATAAATTTTCATAAATTTTTAAACTTATACAAATAACGTTAAACTATTAATTTTATATTCACTTCAAAATTTATCTTTTATGCATAGGATTCCCTCAAATTCTTTATTACACCTTGATAAATCCTTTAAGTTTTAAGTTATTTATAAATTAATAATGAATAAAATAATACTAGTAAAAATGTGACTTGTCTGCGTAAATGTAAAACTTTAGGGAGGTGTATTGTGAATTTTTAAAGATTATAAAAATTATTTTTAGATAATATGGAGTATAAAGTGGACGACAATTTTCGGTAAGAAAAAAGAATTAAAATGTAAAAATACACATGAGCTTTTTCCCTAAAAGCAAAAATACACATATGCTTTTTTGAGGAGCAAAAATACACATGTGGTTACCATTTTGGTGCAAACCTCTTCTTTTTCTCTCTCATCACAGTAAACAATGATTTAACGGTAAGATGTGACTTTTAAACCAAAATGGTAACCACATGTGTATTTTTGCTCCTCAAAAAAACATATGTGTATTTTTGCTTCAGGGGAAAATGCTCATATGTATTTTTGTACCTTAACCCAAAAAAAAAAAGTTGAGGACAATTCTATATAATTTAGTCATTTATCCCTGAATATAATAGTTGATTGATGAATCAAAACTTTAAATTAAACTGTTCAAGTGGTATTTTTATTTGCCTTTTGTTGGGAATATTATGATTGTATGGATGTGCATAACATCTAAGAATAAGGCTCTTTATCTCCTTTCATATTGAATGGCATTATAGTAAGCCCTAAATTAAGAGTCTTTAACCTTTATTCTTTGTAGCATCTCACGATACAATTATACTAGCTCTGGTCCTAAATATATGACAAGTTAGTAGTGTAATTTACACTATAAACTAAGTCTTATACTTAACATCAAAGGATTACTACTTAATTCTTATCTTTATGTATTGTAATTCATAGGGTTAGTCTTCAATATTGGGCTCATATAGTCTACAATTATTATTTTTTTATAATAAAGGCAAGTCGAAGCTTGATTAAGTCATTGGGCTAGAATATGAAAATCTATCCCATAATACAACAAAATAGAAAATAAACTAGAAGTAGCAGGTCCGTTGGTTTTTCAAGGCCATGTAAAGTCATCCCCTATGAATCATTAGAATCATAACCACCCCATCATTAGTAGCAGCGTTGTGGCCTTCTTTGGCCATATAATATGCACAAGAGATGTTTTCTCTTGACGTATGGTGTAACTCTTCATTCCAGTCTTTAAATAGAAGGTCTCTAGTTTCACCAATAATGTTTCTTAGCGGATGATCTGTAAAACAGTCACGCATAAGGATATTGATAGCATCAAGAGAGTCTAAGTAGAGGAGGGTTCTTTGCAACCCCATCTGTTGACCAAGTTTTAAACCTAATATGATGGCGTAAATCTCCGCTTCAATAACAATATGGCAAAGGAATTTATAAAAGCCCATCAACCATTCACCCTAAGCATTTCTTATCACTCCTCCGCAAGCTGCTTGGTGCTGGTGCCAAACAGAACCATCCACATCAATGCGGACTGCATGAGCAAGACGGGGCATCCAAGACTTCTCCTCCAATTTGTCCAGTTGGAAAATTTGATGATTTAGGTGATGATTTGTGGTAGTTTCCATGAGAAGGTAGTTGCATAAGTGTAGCATCTTACTTGTATCTTTGCTTACTCCTTGAAAAAGAAATTTGCATCTGGTTGTTCAAAGAATCCAACATCCCAGACTGAAGACTTGAGGCAAGGAGAAGTTTTGAAATCTTCCTTTCCTAAATTTATGGTTGGTGTTCCATTTGAGTCAAACCTGCAAATTACCTGTAAAAAACTGAGAAAAATAGTTAGGCAATATGTTCTTTGCTGATGATCTCATTCTCTTCCCTGAAGCCTCCACTACCCAAATGGAAGAAGTTTGGCAAGTGATGCAAAGCTTCTATGAAGTTTTGGGACACAAAATTAATTTGGATAAATTCCGAATGTTTTGCTTTAAAAATGTTAATTTTAACAGAGCACTTGATCTAAGCCACCTTCTTGGGATTGGACTCACTTTTGACCTTAGGAAATATTTAAGAGCACCAATTATTCATAAAAAAGTTACAAAAGTCACGTACTACCTTATTGTCCAAAGAGCTCAGAAAAAATTGTTTATGTGGAAAAGCAAATTTTTGACTACTGCATGTAATACCCGAATAATTATTATCTGGAATATTATATCCATTTATGATAGATATGGTCTCAAAATGTTGTATAATTGGTCTATTTTCAAAGAGAAATACTAAGAAAATTAAATGGAATTTATTGCCAAAAATGTGAAAAATGCATTTTGGGGCCATAAAACATCCTAAAAATGTGATGATAAATCCTAAAGGGCTGTGAAATAATTATTAAAAATTAGAAGGAATATTGTCCCTAATTTAGACAATTTATTAAATTATCTCTTTTGAAAATAGAAGAATAAAAAATTAAAAAGTATTCTGGGGACCATATTTGACCTTATGATTTTTAATATTATACATGGAGCATAAATTATTAATGTCAATAAAAAAGTTGTGAGATAATAATTATTACTAATTAAGAAAATTGTCAACAATTAGTAAGTGATTAATTAGATAATTAATGGCTAATTGTTTAGACATAAGATAAAGAGAAAAATGTGGAAATTACTTAAAATAAATATACATATATAAATAAAAACAAAAATTAGAAGAAAAATAAAGAAAAATGAAATGAAATAAGAAATTAATATCTAGATATTTGCATTAAAATAACATTATAAGTTAAGACATGTGGTAATTAAGTAATATTATAATAGTAAAAATGTGAACAGGATAAATGACCACGGATAGAAATAAAATCCTACATAGAAAACCGTGAACTAGGTTTCTTGAGTCAGAGTATATTAGGAATAAGTGAATTTCTATCTCGGAGTAGACTATCTCCGAAGTCATTTCTATAACCAACGGAGTGATTTGGAGATCCGGCCAGGAAGATATTTTGTGGGATTAAAGCAGATAGTAGAAATGAGAACCAATGGAAAATAATTCATAGATTGAAATCCGGGGATAAGTTGAGAAAAACCAGAGTATATTATTGATCAGTGGATTTTTATCCAGAGGTTGGCACCGACAGACGATATTTCCGTAACCGATAGCGATTACTGAGGATTTTCGGCAGGTAACAGAATGTCCTTAATGAGAGTATAAGGTTAGGAAAACCCGGTATTCTCGAAGAGGAAGAAAAGACCTTCAGAGTGTTATTTCCGGAATTTTAAGATTTTACAAAATTTCGCGATCGAAATACCGAACAGGGACTTTATCGGTAGAAAACTTCTTGAGAAAGTTGGTGACATCACCTTGGAGACTAAGGATGACATCATCCTTGAGAGGTGTACGGCCAAGATCTTGCCACCTCCAAGAAGTGCGATCCGACGGTTAGAATTCAACCAGACAAAGTTCAGCGAAATTATGAAAATGCCATTGGGTTTTTCTATAAATAGCCACCCTTTCATTTGGAATTCTCACACCAAATCCTCTTGAGAATTTCGAAATTTGGGAGAGGAAGGAAGAAGGAGGAGTCCGGAGAAATTTATAGCGAAGCTCTAAGTAAGTTCTTCAGTCCTTAGTCTTTAGTTCGGTAGTTCTTAGAGTTTTAGGATAGATGTTGTTTTGATCCTTAATCTTCCAGTATATTTTAGATATCATGTTTTAGGATAGATATGATATTTATTTTGGGAAATATGTTGGAGTAAGAGATATGCTAAAATTCTGGAAGATTAGAGTCAAAGTATCGAAGTTCTGGCGAAATTTCACCGATTAGAGATGTCAGGGGTAAAATGGTCATTTGTGACTAAAATGACTATTATGATGTTAGTAATTGATTATATGTGATATTATCCTTATAGGATATCCCTGAATACGTTCTAACCAACTGTCGCACCGTATCCTGCCAGAAATACCGTATAGCGTCAACGAAGATACGTTCGCGTACTGTAACACTAACTCTGATATTTACAGTATGTGTATATGTGGTATGTGTGCATGTTGTGGTGTGTTGTTTGAATACTTGTTTGGTAAGAAATAACTGTACACCTGCATACACTGGGAGTGATATATCTGTTTTTACTGGGAGTGGTACTTTTCGCTGGGAGCGGTACATTTGCATTCACTGGGAGTGACATGTTTGGAAGTGTTTCATTTGCTGTGATTTTGTACCGTATATGTAAATATGAGGTTAACCGTTACCTGGGGTCCGTATGCATAGGACCTTAGCTCTTAACATAGCATCAGGGTCAGAAGAACCAAGGACGGAGGACAAGGGGAAGCGCAAACAGGACGCATAGAAGACCCGGTTAAAGATTTCATTTTGATGTTCCGGCGGAGGCCTTTCTTTTGTTGTCTACTTCACTTTTGAGCCACGCGGTTACTATACCGCTATTGTATCCAGCCAGACTTATGGCATTCTGAAATATAAGTATCAGTTACTCTTCCGTTCAAATGCTCTACTGTGATGATTTGAAATGATTTTTAAATGATGAAAAATTATTCCGCTTTTGAAAATTTGGGATGTTACACTGCAGGACGCTCAATGCTTATTAAATCAGTGTTACCATCATTTCCTAGCTACTTTATGCAATCTACCCTCCTCCTAATTTGCACTATTAGCAAGCTAGAGAAGATTTCCAAAAATTTCCTTTGGTCTCAAGATGATGATGTTTGAAAAATGCATCTCATAGCTTAGAACAAAATTACGCAAACAAAGAAGTAAGGGGGTTGGACTTCAAGAACCTTCGGCGCTAGAATAAAGCTTTCATTATGAAACTCTGTCGGAGCCTCCTAACAAAGAAACATACTCTCTAGATTAAATTCCTATGGTCGAAGTATAACTACGGTATCCATCACGTGCCTAAGGTATCCAAGAAAAAGAACCCCTCCTCTGCTTAGAAAGCAATTGTTGGCGTCTGGGATAAATTTATCAATGGAGTTGGTAAAAAGGTTAATAATGGGGTGGGAACCAAGTTTTGGATTGATCATTGGCTTCCCCTTGACCAACCTATCATAACCCTTATCCAAAATCCAACCTTTGTTAACATTGACAAGATTGTGTGGGACCACCTAACACCCAATGGGAATTGAGACATCAATAGATGTCAAGGAATTTTGCCTCTTGCAATTATAAATATGATTATTAAAAGGCACCCTCCCAACAATAGCTCCCCTGATTGTTTTACTTGGAGAGCAGTAAAAGATAGTTGCTTCTTTGTTAAATCAGTTTACCACTTCCTCTCCAAAAGCATAGGAGGTAACATTAACAGCTTTTGGACTCACTTATGGAGATGGCATCTTCCTAAGAAAATAAAATTTTTCATGTGGCAAGTTGGCCACGAAAGACTTGTCACTAACTTTCTCAGAGCCAAAAGAGGTCTTACGAATGAGAACACTTGTCCTTTCCATTGTAACAAGAAGGAGAGTGTGATCCACATAATCAGATATTGTAAGCGAGCTAAAAACTTGTGAATATAGTCTACAATTATACATACATTTAAGATAAGTAATGGAACAAAAATCACTCCCCATTTACTCTCACAATTCTCTCTTGTCTTGCTCATCTCTCTCATCCCAAATCTCTCTTATATTATTCTCATTTTCATAACACATGCAATGAAAATAAGAAAAATATAAGACAATGAGATGAGAGAATTAAAGATAAAGATGGAGCAATATCTTATTCATTTGCATACAACCAAAGTGTAGTACATAATGCTTTATTTATAGGTCCTCAACATCAACTAAGAGTTACTTAAAGTAAATAACAATGTTAGTCCTCATAAATACACAAATTATAATCTTTGAGTTATAGACATAAAGACTCCTAGAGGAGACTATTCATTATAGAGGTTATCAAGTGTAGGAAATGAAAAGTCAAGGTTTGGGAGAGTTTACGAAGATCCACATATCTAATATTTATAACACTCCCCTTTGGATATCTATGAACAAATATTGTGCCTCATTAACATTTTACTAGGAAAAACCGGAGACAAAAACCAATGCAAGAATAAGAGTACACAATACATATTAAAATTGCATCATTCAAAACCTAATTAGAAAAACCTCATGGGACAAAGCATTGGTTAAGAAAAAAAGAGTAAAACATGACGTTTACTTCCCTTGACGATAATATCATACTTATTTCTCTTGATGACAATATCAATTTTACTCCTCTAATATTGTTCTTTGCCCATCTATCTCAATGCAGTATATTAATTTCTCAAGTGAATTATTAACAATGCATTTCGAACGTATCTCCTTTTTATCCAAACTTTACTTGATTTTATTGTTATCCAATGATCTACCAAAATATATTCATATATAATATATCTCTCAAACATATTTGTCTTCAATTGAAAATTTAAGAAAGTGCTTTATATATATATATATATATATATATATATATATATATAACATATTTAATTTAGCCTCTTCATATTCATTGTAACAAGACATTTTTTTAGTTTTCATTTAGCAGCGTCAACTATAACAACCTCATACTCTCTCTGATCTTTATTATGAGACACCAATTAACAATTCACACAAACCAATACAAATAATTAAAGTTAATAAAATCATTCTAAAATATAAGTCATTTCCAATATTACCCCTACTAATTGCATTAAACTATAATATTATATTATTATTACTCTCAGTCACTACCCTTATTAATTATGGGCATTTATGGGGAAAAAAAATTAATGCTTCTTTGAAATAAGCAAATACCTTATAAAAAAGATCAAATACAGTTAGTGTTTTATAATAAAGACCAGATAGATGAAATAGGTAATTATTGGTCTGAGCGTGCATGTGGAAATAAGCCTGTACTTAACTTAAGACTTTATATGAACAGAAAGAAGAGCATTTTATTAGCTTTAAGGTGAGTCAAATCTTTTTCGTCATCTTTTTAAAAAATATTCATTAATTATTTTTTATATATAATGTGTAGACACGACATTAATTTAGTTAATTTAATAACAGATTACCCTTTAAGTCCATTGAGCACTGAGACTGTACGTTGATGATATATAATTCTCTGTCCTATTTATGAGACTGTGAATGAAGTTTTTTTTATCCTATTTATTAACCACTTTATCCTATTTATAAATCATCTCATTAAAGTTTTAAAGTGAATGTATAATTTCACAGTTCATTTATTATTGTGTTGAATTTGTGCTCATTCGGTATTACTATTCTAGTCTTATTTATATATAAGTCCATTTTAACAAAAAAAATGTTGGTCCCTATTATAAGATTAGTTTCAGAGTAATAAATGTGTTTTTAACTTTTTTTTTGCCCTATTCATTGCAATAAACATAAAAAATTTATTTGATTTTTGGAACAAATCATAGATGGGTTTGCATTCCATACTCATCACAGTTATAAGAATCTAATTTCTCATTGTGATGAGATCTCAATTGTTTCGATTTTAATCTGAATGATCAAAAATTTAAAATTTAAAATTTTTGATTTTGTAAATGATAAATTCATTTTTATAAGAAGTAATATTTATAAGATTATCTTTATTTTTAATTTTTCATATAATAAAATAAAAAATAAATAAATTAAGTACAGAACATCTAAAATTAATCTAGTAGTAAATATGGGTGATGAACGTATTTTTGCTCATCAAAATGATGATCATCAAATGTTCTCCCATCATAAATAAAGATAAAATTGGAATTTAGCCCATAACTAATGAGGGAACTAATGTTCCTTGGTATGTGAAATTTAATTAATTTAGACTTATAAATGAGACAAGAGTTGTATATATATTAAGAGTAGAATTGACAATTTGTTGAATTCTATGGTAGAGTTAAACAAGATTTAGGGTTTGTTTGGTTTGAGGGGAAATGAAGAAATTTCTATGATTGATGTAAAAAATGTTGGAAGTACCTTATAAATAATACTAGTGGACTATATATTATGTCTTGTTACTCTCACTTTTATATGGAACAACTACCAAAATCACGTGGTTTAAAGTGTTAGTGAAAAGCAATAAATATGTAATTTATGTATCTTTCTTTCCAATTATATCCTTATTTAGAAAGAGTATATATATGAGATAGTAATTTGAAATTTATGTGACATACTTTTAATGAGGATAAATATAGAAAGAATAGTTTATATATATATATAGCCAATTAATTTAAATTTTCAAACAAATAAAATTTATTTCTTATAATAAGGACAACTCCTATGAGAGAGAATGTTCTTGTAAAAAGGACAAGAGAGACTATAAACTGAGGGAAAATATTATTATAAGATGATAAAGTACTCAAATTTTAAATTAGATTACTAAATTTAACAAATCATGTATTAGATCAGATGACTTAAAATAGGATTTCATAATTTGATACTTTTATCTTATCGTCCCTCTTAATCACAACGTCTCCCACCTTCCATCAACCATTGCAAATCTTACATCGTGACATCTTTGTTAGGCTCATCAAAATTAGAACTCTACCATGTGAGACAAGTTTTGTTACTATTCATTCCATGCTGAACAAGATATTCACCACAGTCCCAAGTCTGTTCCACAGGCGCATTCCTTGGGCAGCTGAACAGAGGGGTCGATGGTGTTTCTTACTCGCAAAAAAATGATATTCTCCAAGTCTCCATCATTTTCCTCATAATCTTTATAATATCCAATAATTAACATTACCCATTAATATATCCAATAGAGGGGTCGGCTGCGGATGGCGGTGGGGAGGGTGGCCGCCAGCGGTGGTGTGACCGGTGTGGGGTCTACCGGACTCCTCTTAGTTTTTTTTTAAAAGAAAAAGTCGCCGAAGGTGCCCGCCGATAGCCGGCGGTGGGGTGGGCAGCGGCAGACGGTGGTGTGGCCGGTGGTGGGGCCACCGGAGGGAAGCGGATGCTTGCAAAGCATGAGATTGAATGAAGCAACAAAATCTACGATGTCGTTTGGATTTGGAGAAGAGGAATGAAAGAAGAAGAACTTGAGAAGGAGGGTGTGAAATAAAGAGAGAAGAAGGTGAATGAATAAAGAAGAATAGAAATTGAAGAATGCATAGCAGTGGAAGACATCTTCTGAAATCGATGAAAAGGATCAGGGTAATAAAATAATATTATCTAATTTTAAAATTTTATTTTAGGATATTTGACTTGCTTTAAAATTTATTAAATTTATAGACCCAATCAAAAATTTATATATATAACTCAGCTGTCAGTTGTCTTTTTAAGGGACTTTCCCTATAATTTATTGTTTGACAAATGATACATTTGTTAATATTGATATTGATATTTCGATAATGATATCAAAATTAATTATCAATGCCAGTCAGTGTAGTTAACTAACCATATGCATCAAGCTGTTATGTCAATAATATAATTCTAGTTTTGTTTTTTTTGGCTCAACAATTCTATTTTTGTTAAGTCTGTTAAATTTTACTAACATCAGTATTCATTGAATTTGAATTTGTTCGCGGTTGCTAAAAAATTTATAAAATCTAATATGATTATGATTAAATTGGACATAGGAAAATATAATCTAATACATTGTAATATCTGTTCTATCCATTTGAAAAATGTTTTTATTCATACAAATATTTTTATTTTATATTTAATCCCGTTCTGTGTACTATCTACTGAAAGAACTCTAATCCCATGAAAATTTGTGGACAAAGATATACCTCGTGTAAATGAATTTTTCAAAAAAATAAAAATATCATATTTATATCAATACTCGTTCAATAGTAAATGTATAAGCTAAATAATTAATTTATCAAGGTTAAAAAATTAGCTAAATCATTTATTTATAAAAATGCCTCTCATTTTTCTGAAAACGCGCATTCTAATAATTTGTATTAGAAATTACTTTCTTAATGAAAAACCCATTTAATTTGTGCGATCAATAAAAAGAATTTATACAAAATTATAAATCTATAAAATAAAATGAATTCGGTCTTATATCTATCCTTAAAACAAAATTTTCTACTAGACAACTCGCATATTTAGTTCGGGTGAAGTATTTTATTAGTAATATACTCTACTTTTGTCATGCATGATTTTCGTTGGAATAAAAAAAAAAAAAGAGCAAAATAACTTTTGACTACGTCTACCAAAGAAAAGGAAAACTTTTGAAATATGGACCGAAAAAATAAAACTTTTTAAAATCTTGGCCTCTCGTTAATGGAGAATGGGCCCCTCTATACTAATATCAAGAAAGTAGTATATATTTAATCTAAAAATTGTATATTAATTATACCTGATAAATAAATATATGTCTCACCACATTGGGTCCCACACTAATTATTTGGAATAAACATTACTACCTTTCAGTATCATGAGAGCACAAACCATTCCAAAAGTCATAAAGACTAAAGTCTGTGAAAATGGATCCAGCCTAAAAAAGTATATCATCAAAGGGACATGAACATCGTGGATGAAAAGATTAACTTTAGAATAAAAAAAAAAAAGAAACAACAATTAAAGCGTACACAAAAGAATACTTTTTTTAAATAAATATATTATCCTAAAAAAAGAAAATTAATTATCATTAACTTTCTAAATATTTAGCCTTCTAATAAATTGTCGTCGTGGTAATCGTGGACATCTTCCAAGTTATAATTTAGCGTTCTAAATATTTCTCCCTTTGATCTTGATATAGGAACGACTCAATAATCTACCGAGATTAACAAAAATAATTAAGCTAATTATTTCTTTAAAATGTGTATTAATTTTTAAAAATTTTATTTTTAATCGGTTGCATTAAAAACCTGTCCTGTGATATAAAACTTATTTAATGTATGCAAACAATAAAAAGATTTACGAAAAAATTATTATCTTGGAAGATAAATTGGACGAAGGTCTTACATTTAAGGCAAAATAATAAACATCTTTATCGACCCCTTCATTTCTGGCATTTTTTCAAAAAAATGTGTACGGATATAATTGCTAATTGCTACTGATGTAGTTGTTAATTGCTACAGATGTAGTTGTTAATTAGACTGATTTAGTTGTTAACGGGGACTGATATAGTTGTTAAACGCTACTGATATAGTTGCTAACGCTTTTTGAAAAAATGCCAGAAAAGGCCCTGGCATGTGAATGTTTCTTGGGCCTTTTTTGTAATTATTTTACTAGCTTGGGCCCTGAAATCAATTTTCCCAAAAAAATATTTGAGTCTTTCTAAATATTTGAATTTTTAAGGTATTAGAATAATTATTATTTCATCATAGGATGCTTAATTAGCAATGTTTTCTCTGTGTTTTCGCCATTGATTAATCATTTCATTCTTCATATAGAAAAAGTCATTTTTAAGGTAACGATGTGGGCTTTGTGCACCAACAAAAAAAAAAAAAAAGTAACGATGTGGGGGAATGGATGTGATTTTGCAAAATAAATCTTAAAAATGGAGAAATTTTTAATGATGTGATCAACTACCTATGTTGCTTGTTATAAGATAAGATTTTTGGGTATGATATGTTCTTTTTTATAAAATAACTAGGATTATCAGATGTCTAAAAAGGTTTTTTTTTTTTTTCAAATTCACATTTTACCGTCATTTAATTATAACATTTTTTCATGTCATTATCACATTTAATTCTTACGTTTGATCAAAACACTCAATATAATATGTTCTCTCTTTTCGGTATGAATGAGATTATTTTTGAAAAATAAATTTATTTTATATAAATTTATTGTTTCTAACTAATTTTAATTACATCTTTAAATTTATTGTTTCTAACTAATTTTAATTACATCTTTAAACTCCGTAATATGGAGAATCCTATCCTATAAAAAGGATGAGAAGAAGAAATTTTTTATTTATATAAAGGAAGGAAAGAAGGTTTTTTTTTTCCCCCTTTTCACCAAGGGTTTTTTCACCTCTTATGAAAAATACATTTTTTAGGATTCAGACTTGTATTTTTTAATAATATTGGTGAGACTACTTATTATTTCAACTAACAACTTGTGAGTAGTTTTTTTTAATATTTTTATAGTTTAACATTTACATCTTAAGATTTAAATTAACACTCTTATATCTGGCTAAAAATATCCCAACACTCTAGTAAATTTTAAGTTTCATTTGTATAATAATACACTGACTATATGTGGATTTTAATGGATAAATTTACTTGATTTGTTGCCTAAATATAATACGTGATGAAAAAGTAGTGGGGATTCGAGGGAAAAAAAAAAAAAAAAGTAGTGGGGACGCGTTTCGTTTGGATTAAATATACACATTATCATTTTAAACCAATGGGCCAACACAATAGTCAAATCTCATCCCTCTATGTCTTAATTAAAGAAGCGTGCCGTCTCTTTAACCACAAAAAGATGCAAATATTCCCTCCATAGAGAGGGACGCGGCTTACCTCCTTTGCGCCTAAAATCCGCTGCCATCCGCTGCTCAAAACGTTGGCGTTTTGGGCAAAATCAACATCCACTTGGTCCCTTAAAAAAAAAAAAAAAAATCAGAACACTGGCAACTAGTAAAAAGATAGTTTAGAAACTAAATGATACTAAAAAAAATTCTCCATCATCTTGAAAAATTATTTCAGGATCTTAAAAAAATATTTCATAGTACTGATTAGTACTAAAAAGATATTGATTGACACTAAAAAATAATTCATGATCTTACAAAATTATTTTAGGATCTTGAAAAAATATTTTAAATTATATTTTTAGTAGCAATAAGAACCTAAAACATTTTTTCAAGATTCTAAAATAATTTTTTAAGATCATGAATTATTTTTTTTAGTGCCAATCAGTATTGTTTTAGTATTAATCAGTACCCTGAAATATTTTTTTAAGATCCTGAAATATTATTTTAAGATCTTGAAATAATTTTTCAAGATGATGGAGAATTTTTTTTAATATCATTCAATTTCCTGAACTATCTTTTTACTAGCTGCCAGTGTTTTGAATTTTTTTTTTTTTTTTAAGGGACCAAGTGGGTGTTGATTTTGTCAAAAAACGCCAACGTTTTGAGCAACAGATGGCAGCGGATTTTAGGCGCAAAGAAGATAAGCCGCGTCCCATAGAGAGGGACTCGGCTTACATCCTTTGCGGATGTAATTCTGTGGCCTCTGAAGCTTCAAATGCAACGTTTTGGCGTAAAACAAAGTCCTAATCTTCTTCTTTTAAAAAAAAAATTTAGACATTATCAAATAGTAAAGAGATAATTCAGACTACTAAAAAATTTTATGATCTCAAACAATTATTTTAATATCTTAAAAAAATATGTTAAAATCCTGAAAAAATATTTCAAAGTACTGACTAGTATTAAAAGACACTTTAGGATACTGAAAATAATACATGATCTTAAAAAATTATTTCAAAATCTTGAAAAAAATATTTCAGGGTACTGATAATTGGTACTAAAAAGATACTTCCGGATATTGATTGATACTGAAAAAATAATTCAGGATCTTAAAGAAATTATTTTTGGATCTTGAAAAAGATATCATGAAGTATATTTTTAGTATCAGTTGGCACCGAAAATATTTTTTAAAGATCCTAAAATAATTTTTTTAAGATCCTGAATTATTTTTTCAAGACAAGTCAATATTCTAAAGTATCTTCTTAGTATCAGTTTGTATCATAAAATATTTTTTCACGATACTAAAATAAGTTTTTAAGATCATGGGGAATTTTTTCAATACCCTGAATTATCTTTTTACTATCTAGTAGTGTCTGAAATACCTTTAAAAAAAAAAAAAAAAAAGGATCAGGCTGTGTTTTTGTGTCTAAACATTGCGTTTGAGGCGGCGAACCTACATCCGCAAAGGATGTAATCCAAGTCCTCCATAGAGGCAGAAGCAGCAGTGCTAGCGATTTCCTTCTAATTATGAATTAAGATTTTCTTTATGGTAATTAAAAATATAAAATTTTTCTTTTATTTTTTTAACTTGATAAATGGGTTTCCATTCAAAGTTTGGAGTGCAAATGATTTTTGACTCTCTAAACAATTGCACTTTTGATTTTTGAACTTATATTTCTTTTCCTTACGTGGGTGAGGTTGCTTATCATCTCAACCAATAGTTAGTTATACAAAACTTTTCTACCTTTCTAATCATGCACAAATATCCTTATTAACTTTTAAAATTTAATAATAAACCCCTAAACTTTCAAATTTATGCATACAAGTACAAATTATTCATTTTCTGTCCCAAGAACTTTGTCTTTACATGCACATATATAACCCACTTAAATTCTGAGTTATACGGAGATAAACTCCTTAAACTTTAAATCACTTACAGATAAAATAATGAATAAAATTAAAAGTATGAGAGTTATCTATATAAATGTAAAACTTATAAATTTTTATTGTAAATTTATATGATGGAGGTTAATTATTTACATATACATAAAATTTGGGGCTGGTTTTGTATAATTTAGTTTATAAAATATTGACATAATAATTAAAATCAATAGGTCAACTATATGATTTGGTGTTTTGAGCAAGATGTCACAAAATTTTCAGTCATTAACTACAAATAGTTAATTTAACTACTTTTGTCTTTTTTATGAAATAAGTAAATGGCTCACCTATTTAAGATTGGAAGGAATTTTTTTTTCTTAATTTCTCAAAACAAAAACTAACATCGTAAAATTATAAGTATGATCAAATCCATCCATGACGTTCCAATTGTAAGAAAGGTTATACTCCCTCTTATCCTTATTATAAAGCATCAACTGCCAAAATATTTTGGTCCTTATTATAAGACACCAACTACCTTTAACCAACTCATTTATTACTATTTTCCAATTATACCCTCATTTTTAACTAGCTCTTTAAATTCACATCATGAAAGTAGGGGTAAAATTGGAAATATTCATTATTTCTGAACTAATTTAATGACTTAATTTTCATTTCTTGGTTTGTGAGAAATGATGGTTTGTGCCTTATGAACAGAGAGAATATATCATTATGAGATCATTGGTTTGTGTGTAATTACCCTCTTATTCTGACTCTTGTTAGTTTATGTGTAAATGAAAGAGTTGTTTTTTTCATGCATTAAAATACATAATATACTAATTAATATGTGTATGTATTGTACTCAAATATTTATTTTACTTTTTCGTCACCCAATGATCTGCCTTTTATAAATTATAAACGACTTTCCCATTTCTCTACCTAGCTCGCATGTCATAATTAGTTTATGTGTACCAACTGTACGTGGAGAGTGGATTTGTAAATTGCATGTGGAAGTCATAAGTTTGAATAGGACCACTTGGTATATCAATATGTATCAATTTAATTTTTTCGCTGTACTTCAGATTATACACACACATACTGGTTCTTTTTAACACCGATTACCAACACATGGAGACACCAAAATACTGCCGCCGATAAGCAGAGTTTGTTTGTTTGTTTTTTTTTTTTTAACATACAATTACTAATTTTTTGCCAAATTACATACAACACTAAAAAAAAAGTTGGATTTCCAACAAAAATTACTGATAAAATTTCGTCGGTAATTTGACTTATGATGAAAATTACCAACGGAATTCCATCAATAATTAGATCTAATGGAAAAAGTCTTTCAAAGAAAAAACTGTAACAAAAGACATTACCGATGGAATTCTGTCAGTAGTTACTGACAGACTTTTTCTATCAATAATTTCGTCCCTAATCTAGCATTTTTTTTTAGTGCAATTACTTTTTGATATGTAGCACCACTAAATGATACTTGAGTATTGTCAAATCTAATTAGAGATTGATATAAAAACAATATTAATACAATTGAGATCTGGGATGAGAGAGATGACTAAGACAGGGAAAAAAAAATTGGAGAGAAAGAAGAAGGGATTCTTATTTCATTTCTTATCTCAAGTATGACTACATCACCTCATTTATAGGACCGTAATATTAAAAACTAATCTAAAGAATTGCAAGTAAAGGATTAAACTGTTTAATTGTACAATTTGAGATTATAGACAGTAAATAGTATAAACACTTTAATTTGGATGTTATATGGCATAATGTCATTCAATATGAGATGGAAAATAAAAGGCTCATTCTAAAATTGTATGGACATTCACAAATAATTAGAATATTTATAACATATATAACTTTTTCAATATGTAATATTTTTTTTATTCATATAACTTAAATCTTTAACTTTATTTACAAGGAATTCAATCTCTTTTATCTGAACCTGCAACCAAATGTATGTTTAAAGATTTCTTAATACTAATCCATACTTCCCTTGCTTTATGGACATTGCCCATTCCCTTTTATAAAAGACATTTTTTTTTTGAATTTTTTGTTATTGTTTGGTAATTTTATCCCCATTGAATTACTCATAGTACTCATATTTAATTCTCACTTTCTCTCTCTCTACCACATATTCTTTCTTCAATACACATTTTCTCTCTTCCACGTAGATGAAAGTATTATTAACAAACAAATTATATTTTTAATATGTTATTGTCTCCAACTGATTTTAACTGACATTTTAAATAACATAATTCTATTATGTGTTACTTATAATTATGATAGAATGGATCAGGCCCAAAGGAAACTAAAATCATATGTATTATTGATCCACTAAAAAGTATATTACAATCTGCCTTTGTACACATATATATAGGCAGTAGAAGGTCAAATATAACCCTGAATAAATAATAATAAAATAATCACTATCTAATTCTTACACTCCCTCTCAAGTTGGGAACTTTATATACACAAGTGCCCAACATGCCAAGACTATAAGTATGTCGTGGCCCTCCTAAGGCTTTTGTTAAAACATTCGCTATTTGTTCTTCTAAACGTATATTCTCAAAAACAATCATGTGAACTAACAATTTTTCCCCAACAAAGTGGCAATTTATATCAATATGTTTTGTACGTTCATGAAATACTGGGTTTGTTGCTATATGAATGGCTAATCTACTATCACAATAAACCTTTATTGACTCAATGTTTAGCACATACAACTTAGGAGGTTTGGTTATTTGCAATGCTCTATATTCTACTTTAGCTGAAGATACGAAAATAGTGGTTTGGTTATTTGATTTCTAACATATTAAGCTCCCCCTATCTTTACAAGAAGGCCTGTTACCGAGCGTCTTGTATCAGTACAAGCTCCATGATTTGAATCACATATACACTCCACCTTCAAGGTACTTTATGAGGAAATGCAGACTCCTCAACCTAGAGAGTCCTTTAAGTACTTGACCAATCTTATTGCATCTTTCAAGTTTGGCTCTTTGGGCTCTAACATGAATTGACTCAACATCTGCATAGTAAAAGAGATGTCAAGTCTAGTCAAGTCAACGTCAAATATAGCAACTTACCCACAAGCCTTTTGTACATCCCAGCATCATCCACAATAGGTGTTATCACAACATCTTATTCATGTAGACCTGTTTGATCAATCAATTCTATAGCATATTTTCTTTGATTAAGAAGTATTTCATACTTAGATCTCAGAATTTCCAAACCAAGAAAGTATTTCAAGGTTCCCAAATCTTTGATTTTAAATTGGCTATGAAGAAAAGCTTCTACCTCATTGATAACTTTTAAGCTATTCCCTATAATCATTAAATCATCTACATAAGCAAGTACAAGCACCAATTCCTTCTTACTTTGTTTTTCAAAAAGTGCATAATCTTGCTTACTTTGTTGAAAGCCTCATTTAATCAAAGATTGAGTCAATTTTTCATTCCATTGTCTTGAAGCTTACTTCAAACCATAAAAAGATTTTCCAAGTTTACAAACCTAATTTCACTCACTACCTTTAGTAAAACCTTAAGGCATGGTCATATAGATATTTTCATGTAAATTGCCTTGCAAAAAAGCATTGTCCACATCCATTTGATGAATAGGGCATTTATTTATAACATCAAGTTTCAAAATAGTCCTAATAATCACTATTTTTATCACAGGAGAAAATGTATCATAAAAGTCTATTCCTTCCTTTTGATTATATCTTTTAGCAATCAATCTTGCCTTGAATTTATCTAAAGACCCATCTGCCTTATACTTAGCCTTAAAAACCAATTTACATCCTATAGGTTCCTTTCCTTTTGGAAAATTAGTTATGGTCCAGGTTTTATATGCTTCTAAACCTTTAATCTCATTATTTATTGCTTCTACCCACTTAGGATCATTTGATGCTTGTTTATAAGTATCTAGTTCAATTTCTTTATCAACACCAAATAGAAAACATCTAAATAAATCAGACAAATCATCAAGAGCAATGGAATGAAACATCATTTTATAGGTCATTTTCAAGAACATATCGAGTTTGATTGCTGTTAGAGGGCAAATATTCACACTTATAGTTTCTAGTCCATGCAACAGGCTGTCTATTTCAAATATGTTTGTCATTTAAAGGTATACATGGGACTGAATCATTCTGGACAGTTGCTTTATTATTTTGGACAGATTCATCATTCTAGACAAATTCAAAGGAATCCATGTTATGGCTAATAATGAAAGGATCTGTAATGTTTTTACTAGGGACTCCCCCTTGATTCAGACTCTAGACATCACAAAAGGGAAATTTATCTTCTAAGAAAATAGCATGCTTAGTAATAATCACTGACTGAGTTTTAATGCTATATGAAATGTAATCCTTTTGAGTAGTTGGGTATCCTAGGAAAACATAGGGTTCAACCCTTGGTTGAAACTTATCACTGTAATTCAAATTAATAGCAAATGCTAGACACCCAAACACTTTTAAGTGATCCATAATTGGGGATTTATTATATAATAAGTCATAAGGTTTAAGGTACTTAAAAACGTTAGAGGGAGTTCTATTAATCAACTATGCTGCATCTATAATTCCTTCCCCCCCAAAATTTAATAGGCAAATTAGACTGAAACATGATACTTCTGGCAATATTTAAGAGATGCCAATGTTTTCTTTCAACAACTTAGTTTTGTTGTAAAAGGACAAGAAGTTTGGTAAATAATACCCTTTTGATTAAGGTATTATCTTACCTCATGATTTACAAACTCCTTTCTATTATTAGCTTTTAAGGTCTTGATTATGACGAAAAAATGATTAGCAACAAAGGAAATAAATGTTTTCAACAATTAAGGAACCTTTGGTTTAAAATGCATCAAGAAAACCCATGCAAAACAAGAAAAATAATTGACAAATGTATGGAAATATCTATATCATTGGTGTGTGGAGGTTCTATAGCGCCCCCACATATGTACATACACCAATTGAAAACAATAATGAGATTTGGAAGAGCTAGAAGGAAAAGACAATTGATATTGTTTTCCTTCAATTAGTCATTTTAACCTCTCCTATATGAGTTATATGAATTTGCTCCCCACTGCGAACTTTTACCTACTTTGGTGCACCTAAATATGGTTTATATTTGTCTAGATATGTTAAATTACTAACTATATGATAGCTTGCTCCAAAATTTAAAATCCATTTAGATGTAGAATTAACAAGAAAACCTGGATTGGTCACTTCGATACTCATAATAGCTTTATTTGGGTCAGAAACTTGTTTCAGCAACTCCAAAATCTGCTTGTACTGTGCTGGAGTGAATTAAAGTCCTTAGTTGCGTCTTACTCTTTCTGACTTTAGCAACTGATTCATTAACATTGGGATTTTCTTGATCTTCTTTCTCCTTATTGAATTGAAATGGTCAAAATTTTGGTGGAAATCCAACCAACTGGTAGCATGTTTCCTTTTGATGACCCTTCTTTCCCAATGGCTATATGTTATTTGGGAACGATCTCTACCTCATCCCCTACCATGACCACGACTTCCTTGTGTCACATTAGAGATCATTATAGGCCCATCTAAGAGATTTCCTTGAACCCTATAGGAAAAGTTTCGCTAAGTTTCTTCTTGAACAATAATGGAGGAAGCTTGGTTGGAAGAAGGCAGTGGATTCATCAACAATATTTGGCTGTGAATATGATGGAATTGCTTATTTAAGCCTATAGGGAATTGGAACAACCGTTGCTCTTGAACAACTTGGTATAATCATTTGAAGAATTGCATTAGCAACTAGGGATAGACAGTAGTATGGCATGCTCATCCTAAAGTTCTTTGAGCTTGGCATAATATGCAGATACACACTCAAAGTCCCTTATGTGAGTGAGTTAATTGATAGATATAGAGAAAATGTCTTAGCACAATCAAACACATTGAATCTTTCTCTTAAATTAGTTCTTTAATTGTGATGCATAAAACACTTTTGAAAAATTATCACAAGAATTCTATTCAGAATCAGGGCAGATTGAATCCTATGATGAAAGAAGTGGTCAAAAGGAAGTGATTAAGTGGTTGGATGCTGGGATTATTTACCCTATTTCAAATAACTCATGGGTTAACCCCGTGCAATATGTTCCAAATAAAGGAGGCATGTCAATGATTACTAATGAGTAAGATGAACTCATCCCCACTCATACAGTTATTGGTTGGTGAGTTTGTATGGATTACAGAAAGTTGAATGATGCTACTAGTAAGGATCATTTCCCACTTCCTTTTATCGATCAGATGTTAGATTGATTAGCTAGCAAGGAATTATTTTGTTTCTTGGATGGGCATTCAGGGTATAATCACATTGTTGTTGCTTCTGAAGGTCAAGAGAAGATAAAATTCACCTGTCTTTATGACACCTTTTCCTTTAGAAGATTGCCATTTGGTCTACGTAACACTCCTACTACCTTTCAAAGATGCATGATGAGCATATTCTCTTATATGCTAGAAGAGATAATGGAAGTATTCATAGATGACTTCTCAGTATTTGGTGAATCATTTGAGGAGTATTTGATACATCTAGATAAGGTGTAGGAGATGTGAGGAGACGAATTTGGTTCTCAATAGGAAAAAGTGTCATTTCATGGTGTTTGAAGGGATAGTTATGGGTCATAAGGTTTCTCAAAAGCTCCTAGAGGTTGACAGAATAAAGACTTTTGTGAATGAGCAGCTACCTCCTCCTTCTAATGACAAAGCTATGAGAAGTTTCTTAGGCCATGCTGGATTTTGGTTAATTCATCAAAGACTTTTCCAAGATTTCAAAGCTTCTTTCACAACTACTAGAGAAATATACTCCTTTCCACTTCAATGAGGAGTGTATGAAGGCCTTTGAAGAGCTCAAGAGAAGGTTTATTTCAACTCCTATTATTGTGGCTCCTTATTGATCACTGTCTTTTTAAGTGATGTGTGATGCAAGTGATTATGTTGTTGGAGCTATGTTGGGACAGAGGCATGACAACATCTTTCATCCCATCTACTATACAAGCAAGACTCTAGTTATAGCTCTAGTAAATGACTCAACTACTGAAAAAGAAATACTTGTTGTAGTATTTGCTTTTGAAAAGCTTAGAGTATACTTGAAGGGTGTTATAGTTTTAGTTCACACTAATAATGTTGCTATCAAATATCTGTAAGGGAAGAAAGAGTCAAAGCTTTGATTGATTAGATGGGTTTTATTGTTACAGGAATTTGATGCGCATATAGTTGATAGGAAAGGAACCAAAAATCAAGTTGTTGCTCATTTGTCTAGGATTGTGAACACTTCTGATCATGTGAATGACTTGTTGGTTAATGAATATTTCCCTGATAAACATTTGTTTGCTAATAGTAGTTATGGTTTGTTATGATATGTTGATACTGTAAACTATTTTGTGTGTGAATTGTTATCTCTTGATTTGAACATCTATCAAAGAAAGAAGTTTATACATAATGTTGCTTACTATATCTAAGAAGAACCATTTTTGTTTCTAAGAGATGTGCTGAATTTATTATCAGAAAATGTGTGCCTAAAGTAGAACAAGAATCCTTTGTATTCATTAAGTCGAGGGAGGCCATCATTAAAAAATTTTAATATAGCAATACTAAATATTCACAAAAAATAATTATAACATTTTAGCGACCCAACAACAAAAAATATAAAATTTTTGAATGCGTTGAATTAATGACATAAATGCTCTTTTCGGTTTGCATCTTTTATTTTTAACTAATTGTACAGACGAATAGTCCAATAATGGACGTTAGTTTACCAATTTTTCTATTGTGTGTGTTTGTGTAAGTGAGGGTTTGAACCAATATTGTCAAACTCACAATTAAGTAAACTTGTGATAAGAACAGAAATTCGGATTGTGAATTTAGATCGTGAATTTGTAAGAGTTTATTTTTATTAATAGATAGGTGTTAAAAATATATAATTAAATAATTAAAATATAAAATAACAATAATATGATTTAAATAGGGTCAATGTGCAAATTTATCTCAAAAGTTTTCGTTGAAGAGGAATGCTCCCTTAGAAGATTTTTTAGGTTCAATATTGCCTCTAAAATATTAAAATGGAATAATGTTGCTCTTTTTCATGAAAAAATAAAGTTAACGGTAAGTATCAATTTTTTAATAGTCAACTTAGTTTTTTAACGGTATAGAGTAATATTGCTACATTTTGAAACTTCTGATGTGACATTAAATCTTTAAAAACTTCCAGGATAACATTGATTCTCAATGAAAGCTTTCGGGACAAATTTACACCTTAACTTATTTAAATATAATTTAAATATGACTAATTAAAATTAAACTGATAGAGAAATGTCTATGAAGTAAATATATAAAGCCATTCAACATGATCAAATATAAAAAAATTAGTTAGTGTTTAAGAGCAGGTTGAAACAATTTTATAAAGTATAAATATAAAAATGGTAAAATAGATATATGAACTCACACCTTTAACCAAGTTAACAGTTACTTAAGTTTAAGAATGAGTCAACTTAATTCTTATAAATTAGAAACGTAAAAATAGTATAAATTTAGAGTTCGATTTACAAGGTTAACAACAACGGTTGGAATCCCTGAACCAAACACTTATGGACCAACTTGTTAAGTTTATTCTAACGATACTAATGTTAATTTATTTAAAATTTTAATAATAAATTTTATGATGATTATTTTAATTTTCAAAATCTTATATTAACTAATTAAAACAATCTTCCTGTATCAATAATTTAACCAAATAGTTTATATATATATATATATATATATATATATATATATATATATATATATATATATATATATATATCACGGCGTCGGCGTGCCTTGTCTAGTTCATAGTGTTAAAGAAAATGACTGTTATTTTTTTCATTTGACGTTGTGAACATTGCATATTTCCTATAAATTTTATATCCAAAATTAGAACGTAGATCACCAATTTTACATAAAACATGAGGTAAATTGTACTGTTAATGGCTTATAAATGGTTCAGTATTTTATAGATTTGATATTATATATAGGTATATAACTATTGTTGGAGCCATGCTTTATATTGAATTTTAATTAATCGATATATATATATATATATATATATATATATATATATATTCCATGAATTTGGATTGAGGAGTTTGGAACCTTTTTTTAAAACAATTTTATCTTTTAGCATAGTGTCCTTTCTAAAATCCATTCAGAAAGCATAACAAGAATTAAAAAGGAAAAAGACCTTGGATACCTATAGCATAATAAAAAGAAAAAAAAGAGAGAAGGCAAAAAAAAAAAAAAAAAATCCATATAAAAGTGTTGGGGTTGAATAATGCAAAAAAGGAGTATTTCCAAAGTTTGTCAGGTCTAAAAAAAAATCTAAACATTTTAAAATTATGCAAACCTTAACTATTTTTAAGCCACAAAAAATTTAGAGTCTACTCTATTCCATTTCATGCGTCAAAAAACGGTTAAAATAAGGGTTTCAGGAAAAAAAAAAAAATTGATATAGATTTTTTTTCGGCAGGGGGTGATGAATTATCTCATGCATGATTGTCCTTGCAAGAAGAGAAAGGCGGAATTAAGTTTCAACGCAGCTTTATGACTTTGTTACGTTCCACTCTTTCAAATGCATGATTGGTCCTTGCGCCAATTAATAGAGTTCAAATTGAGCCCACTTTAATCATTAATGTCCCCACCACTCGTACTCCTGTTTAGCATTATAATGCTAAGATATACTATCTCTCTATTTATTTTTATTGCAAATGTTTAGCCGAATTTTATGGGTTAAAATAAGGGTCAAGAATAATAAATGTGTTAAAAGTGTATCTTTTGTTTATTTATTAAAATGCCCTTCTTTATGAGGACATTAAGAATAAGAGAGAGCAAAAATAAATTATTATAATAAAAAGGATTGTAGGCGAGGTTGTCAAACTCACAAGTTTAAGCAAACTCGTAATGGTGACGGTGATGTAAACTCGTATCGTAAACTCGTAAAAGTTTATTTTTATTATTAAATATATATTACTAGTATATAATGAAATAATTAAAATATGAAAATGACAACAATTTGATTTAAATATATTTTAAATTCAAATAATTGAAATTAAATCTATCGCCATTCATCATTTATCATATTTAACAAAGAAATTTTTATATAAAGTCGTTGAACATGATTAAATAAAAAATATTAATACAAGTTTAAGAGTAAATTAACACAATTTTGTAAGCTAGAAATGTAAAAACGGATAAACTCAGTGCATAAACTTGTGAGTCTAACCGAGTTTACAAGTGGTACGAGTTTACTAGTGACTCGACTCGTTTTCATAAGCTAGAAACGCAAAAACGATAAAATTAAAGAGTTAACTCGCGAGTTTGACAACAATGATTATAGGAGATAGAGAATAAGAAAATAAATATGGTAGAAGTAATAGGTCTTTAAGACTATGAAAATTTATTATATTGACATTAAATAGGGTAATTAAATAAAGTCAAAATGAGAAAGTAACAAATAAAAAATAAGACATTCTTTAAATATTTTTTATAAAAAAAGAACATGGTATGTAAATAAAAAGGAAGAGGAGAGTATTATATATTACAAACTATCAAACGCGTACTAAAAATTTGTTAAAGAAAATAAATTTGTAACCAAAAATAATTTTTTTTCTAAATATATCGTATATTTATGGAGATAGTGATTGAGAAAAAGAATGAGTAAAAAAGATGAGACCAAATGACTGAATCAGTGAGGGGGAACAAAAAAGAAGAAAAAACATATATAATTAATTGGAGATAAAAATAAAAAATGGAATTAAATTTTTAAACAAATACAAAGTGTTTCTTGTGAAAAAGAGCAGGTGTATCTCAAAAATTGCAACTTGTACTCCTTCTGGTCCTTTTTTTATTTATTTTTTTTTATAAGAATTCAAAAGTTGTATTGTTTTAGTTATTTTTATCAAAGTTAAACCAAAGTTGTATAAACAATTAATGATTTTTTTCCCATTTTGACCCCTTATTAATTATATGTATTACGTAAATTAAAAAGTTAGCGGTGCTTAAATTTGCTTTATTTTTCTCTCTTACTTATAAGGGCATATTTGAAAAACAAAGTTTATTTTAGATATGCTTAATTACCACTCTGATTCTCTTTACAAGTCTATTTTGATAAAAACATGTTGGCTCTTATTATAAGTTCATTTTTAAAATAATAAATGTGTTTTTTTTTTTTTACTTTTTTGACCATATTAATTGCAGTAAACAAAACGAATTTATTCATATTGACTTTTTGAACTAATCATAAATAAGAGAAAATTGAAAATTTAGACCATAATTAATGAGTGAACTTATGCTCTTTGATATATAAGAGTTAGTTAATTTAGACTTATAAATATAAGATCAAAGTGTTATTATTTTTAACAAACTTTAACTATTTTCTTAAACCATATACTTTATATATTGAGCTTTTATAAAAAAGAATCGAAGAGAGTGGATTTAGTGGAAAAGGGGTACTATATATTAATGATGTACTCCCTTCACCCATAAAATTTGAAATTAATTTTCAAATTAGAATACTAAATATGTATAAAGCTTATAAATTCAAAGCCTGAACTATTTTTATGTGCATTTGGCACCATAAGGCCTAAAGTATTTTGTGATGTATCTAATATTTTTTTGAATTTATCCAGCATCTCAAAGTATCTTTTTTGCCTTGGTGTTGAATTCAAAAAAAAAAAATTAATAATAATTTAGGGTACTAGACACATTAGAGAAAAATTCTTTATGGTGTTAGATGCAACAAAAGATACTTTACGATGATAGACGCATATGAAAAATAGTTTAGAATGATGCATGTGCTATAAAATACTTTAAGATATTGAATGCACTTAAATTTTTTATTAGAGTGCTAGATACATTTAAGTCTAAATTTAATGCAGCGTTGTCCCTTTTTTCACGATTAACATTAAATCAACTATCTTCAATCGTTCCTGCTAGTGCCACAATAATGATTCAGAACAATATTAATTTAAGGGATTAACATATCTGTCTTTGAGGCAAAAAAGGTTTTCTGCCTCAAGGATAAAACTATGTCGTTTCACTTTTTTTTTTTTTTTTTTTTTTCTTTCAAACCCTCCTCTTTTAACCACAAGTCCCCAGTGGCAAGGACTTAGCGAGATTATCCACAGCCCTCGGTGGCACCGCCAAGCTCATCGACGATGACGAGCCTGGATCTTTCATCGATCTTGAAAACGATATGATGTATCTGTGGACCTTCTTCCACTTCATCTCCATGAAAGAGTTCTTGCACTCATCTGTCACCCACATTCCGGTGGTCGCCTGTGCAGCATAATTAGTAACATAGAAAAGTAATAGGACGATGAAATTGCAAGAGAAAGAGAGCAAACAAGAAAGTAAGAGGTACCTTCTTGAAAGCCATAGCCGTGTGCGTGGGTTCTGTGTTGATGAGAGAAACTGGTAGCGATGGGTAGAAGAGGATCTGGTGCCAACTAAATGTTTTTGGCGCAACTGATGATTCATGGACTCATGAGGGTTTGAAAAAAAAACAGAAGAGGTGAACGACGTAGTTTTATCCTTGAGGTAGAAAACCTTTTCTGTCTCAAAGGCAGATATGTTAATCCCTTAATTTAATGCTGGCAGAAAAAGAACAATTAGTTTAATGCTGATTGTTAAAAAAAAAAATATTAAATTACAACATTTCTCAGTATACAACTTTTTTAGAGTGACCATATAGTTCCCTAGAAATAATTTCAGGGTTAAAAATGCTCTTTAGTCCTATGATGTAAGTTGAACAATGTAAACTAAAATTGCTTAATTCATATTCTTCCATTTTTATTTTTTAACATTTTAATCGATGTTTTAACTCCCTAAATAATAAATATTTCAATCTAAACCAGGAGATATATCTTGTCTCGGATTGCTTGCAGCACAGGGAGGAACTGTATCGTTACATTTTGTAGGGAAAAACAATTTTCAAAATACATTCACATCAATCCATGCCCCCACACACACATAATGTCAAACACCAGGGACCCCAATTTTTCAAATTGAGTTTCAATTAAATTATCTAAGAAAAAAGACAAAAAGAAAAAAAAGAAAAAAGAAAAAAAACACCAAAAAATGGGACATTCTTTTGTTGTGTAGGGTGTCAAATTTTTTAGCAACAAATAAGGTGTCAAATTCAAATTCTTAGCTTTCTATCTATCTCTTATTAGTTTACCTAAATTAATTGCAATAGATCAATCGACAAAAAAGTAAGTCAAAAAACATGAACCTGATATTTTGTTAAAAAAACATAAATTTTGAATTTCATAATTTATTTCATACTTTCATACAAACATACTTCCATGCGCCTAATTACAGTCTAAAATTACGTAGAAAGAGTTTATTTTTTTTATCCCGTTTCTCATGTGTGTCACTACATTTTTTAAAATAATGTATTGCATTATTTTATCCATAATTTATTATTATGTACCATTCTATTTATAAATTTAAATTAGCTAATTTTCACATATCAAGAAGCGTTGGTTCACTCATTAATTATGAGTTAACTTTCTAATTTTGCCCTTATGGTTTCAAAAATTAACATGAATAAATTTTCTTTGTTTGTTGCAATTAATAGGGGCTAAAAGGTAAAAAAAAAACATATTTATTACTTTGATACTGGACTTATAATAAGTACTAACATCTTTTGTCAAAAATTAACCTCTAAATAAGATTCAAGTGGTAGATTGTTATTTTTTTGGAAAGTGTGTGATTAAATTAGGGTAAAATTGAAAAGTTGTTTACTTTTAAGAGATTTATGATTTTTTTCCGTCGGTACAAAATACTATATTGAAAAAAGATGGAAAGATAATTTATTAGAAGAGTTTCTTTCTTCTTTAAAATTTGAGATGACTCAAATTCGTTTGAAATTTAAATTAGTCAATCAAATGAGAGGGCTTTTCAAAGAAATTATTGAGGGAGAGATAGGTTCCGCAAATCCTATCACCGAATAGAATGTAATTGTCATTATCACATGCTTTTTGTTTTTTTAGGTACTTTTTGAGACGGAAAACAGAATTAATGGGATGGGAGAAGTTCTCAATGCAAAAAAAAAAAAAAAAAAAGGGTCAAATATGGCGACTCCATGTCTGGCCTTAACACAAGGGTGACTATTATTTAATTCATCCAAGTGGGGGACCATTTTTTTTTTTTGAAAAAAAATACACTTTGTTGGTATTTAGAAAGGATATAAAGCTGATAAAAATCGAATTGAGATTTCAAAATGTTGGTGGATTTATTATTTTACCTTTAATTTTTAAATAAAAATTAGCCTCACTAGAGCACCACCACAACCGGTCATTAGAACTCTGGCACTGGCCAAGCGGCCTAAACTCCGGCCATTGACAGAGCTTTGGCGCTGATTTTTTTTTTGGGTGTTTGTTGCGTCACACATTGTTTTTTTAGAATGGGTTTACAATTTTATATCATATATTGATTAATTGATGATATTGGTATATGATAACGATATATAAAATTAATATAATTTTGGATATATATGTGTGTGTGGGCTTATGATATATCATGTAACTGGATATAAACTTTTATTCAGTGAAAACAAAACTATGTATAAACTTTTGTTCAATAAAAACAAAACTACATCGTTTATATCATTGAAACAAAATCTCAAAATAAACTGAAAACAAATTCTTCCCTCTACCTCCCAGTGAACCCAAAAAGTCGTACAATAACTTCCTAGTGAATAAAAAAATCAGAATATAAACTGCTGTCACAATTCTAAGATCAGTAATTCTGCACTATCCATCTCTTGTTAAATAATTCTGCACAATTCCAAAACAAAACTGTTGTCACAAACCCCGTGAACAAAATATTAATTGGATGGGATCACGAATAGTGATCCTGGAATTATGCATTATTCTTCCCTCTTGTTGTTATTCCGATTAAGGAGTAGAAAGAGAAATATCCTTCATGAATAGTGCAGAATTAGATTTGCTAATGGATATTCCGATTTTTTTGTTACAGCAATTTATATTCTGATTTTTTTGGTTCACTGGGAAGTTAATCTACGACTTTTTGGGTTCACTTTGTTTTCAGTTTTATTTTGCCTTTTTTTTTCCAATGATATAAATGATATAGTTTTGTTTTCACTGGACAAAAGCTTATATATAATCACAAGATATATTTTAAACTTGATATGTTTGTGTGTGAGAGAGACTAAAAATAAAATTCATATTAAAAAATTGGAAAAATATATATTAATCATCATAAAATTTAATTTAATGGATCATTAGTTTTTAATAATATTCCTGCCATGTCGCCACCACAGGTCGTGTCTTTGTCACCTCATTCCCACGTCAGCATGATGACCACGTCATATAATAGTTACATTTTCTGATGAATCAAATTAACCACGGAACTTCAGAGCAAAAAAAAATTAACCACGGAACTCGCATGCATTCTTGACGCCTTTATCAGCTAAATTGTTTTGACCTTGCTTTATTTGTTCACATTATTATATATATAATATAACAATTTAAAACAAAATATAATTGTTAAGGACCTGTATGTATAAGGCCTATTTAATGTATGGCCTAACAAAGGGTTATCTATAACAGGATCCTCCTATAATCAAGAAGGATAATAAATCCAATATTATAACCTAGATATGGCGGCATAGCATTTGGGCTTGGAGGCACAGAGGCCCATGAGTTCAAACTCTATAGGTAAACTCTATAAATAAGAGGTAAACCCTACAAATATGAATATTCTCTCTTGATTACTATTCTGTCGTAACTGTTTGTACATAGTAATATACTATATTCATATGTATCTAATCCATAGATACCTAGGAGAGAGTTATTTGATCCAATATCAACATACTAGTCCAACAACTAGACATCTTTGTCAATCTAGACAGAACATTGGCGCGGTCTGTGGGGAATCTATAAGATTCACGCAACTAAAGATGGTCAATACCATAAGCAACATTCAAATGCCGTTCCATGAGTAGTTGTCTGAAAATCAACTGCAGCAAAATCAAGAACAACAACCAGAAAGCGTTCCAGATTATAACGCAGTGCATGTTAATGATGACGTATCATATACAACCTCCAACCTAGCACCTTCGGCTAATCCTCTAAATGCTGTTGTCGTCCAGATGTTTGATGTCCCTTAAAATCAACCCAATCCTCAGATTCAACAAGTTCCAATCACTGATCTAGACGCTTGCCTCATGCAAACCACTTTAAATGTTGTACTAAGGTAAATGAAGGAGATGGAGTAGCGCAACAATCTCCAAGTGCAAGAGGATATCAAGAAAATATAGGAGGATATGGATTGTCGTAATATAGCTCTATGGCGAGAAGAGGTGTAAAGAATGCAAATTGTTGGAGGAGCGCTTCAGACAAATTGAGAATCTAGGTCGTAATCAGAATACTAATATCCCTACCCGGGTTAATGCCTCGCAATCTATTTGTATTGATGCTAGGGTCCCTACTCGAGTAAACAATGTTGAAAATAACCAACATGTTGAGGGTAACCAGGATGGAGGAGATCAAACTCGAGATGTGGTACCTCAGATGCAAAATGCTCCTAGGACATATAGGAGGAAATACAGTAGGGGAAATATAACAACAGTCTTTTCATTGACGAGATTGCGAATGCTCCTCACCCAGAAGATTTAGATTTGGCTTTTTTGCCAAAGTACAATGGAAGTTAGGATCCACAAGTCCATATTGATACATTCGATATGGACATGTACGTAAGGGGGAATTAATAAGCCCATCATTTCTCAGATATTTGCTATAACATTGATTGGAGCTACACAAACCTGGTTTCACATATTGTTTGTGAATTCAATATGGAATTTTGAAGATTTGGGAGACAAGTTTTCGTTGAATTTTGCAACAAGCAAAAAAAATCAAAGTCAGAATTTGCTCTTGGCAAGGTTAAGCAACAACCAGGGGAAACGCTTTAAAGGTACTTGGTTCACTTTAAAGATGCCACGTTATAGGTACATGGATTGGAAGAAAATGTGTACGTGCACTTAATTGTAGTCAGCTTGGATGATTCATCTCAACTGGCAAAGTCAATTTATAAGGATCCTGTCAGGACCCTGGTGGAGTTTATAACTTGGTCAAAGAAATATCTAGAATTGGAGCAAATGGAAATAGCAAATGCTGCGGGAAAGGAAAGGAGGAGTCCACCTCCAAAAGGAAAAGAAAAACCAAGAAGTCAAAAGCAAGATTTCCACGAAAGATACCCAGATAAACAATTCAGTAAAAACGCTAGAGATGGAAGGCTTGTTGCAAACTGGGAAAGTCTCGTATTGGGTTAAAGAAAAGCCTGACAAGGGAGCTTTTATGTTGGAGACTCTGGATAAGAAATCAATCAAAAGAACATGGAACACGGATAAATTGAGAGTATATTACAATTAAATCCGAGTTCCATGTTAAGTTGTCATGGAACTTAGATAAACTAAGAGTGTATTACAATTAAATCTGAGTTCTATGTTAAAGTCATGAAACCAGGATAAATTGAGTATATTATAGTTAAATTCAAGTTCCATGTTAAGTTTTCGTCATGGAACATGGATAAACTGAGCATATTATAGTTAAATTCGAGTTCCGTGTTAAATTGTTTTAAGCGTAATTTTCCTTTTTTGGATTGTTTGAAGTTGGTTATATCAGCAAATTCATCCAATCAATTTTGTTTTGTGAGAAAATAAATGAAGAAATTTTCATTTGAAAATCACGTTTCAAATTGTGGCAAGTGTGAACAAATGAATGAATGAAGCTTGGATAATTGAACCCGGTTTCAAGAAAAGCATGAATGAATGAATGAATGAATGAATGAGTAAATTCTCTACTGCTTGTTCTAGCTCCATCCTTCCTAGATTCAGTAGCTGATGACTTCTTGCTCTTCTCCATACCTAAAAGTCGCCTTGCCACGGTTCAACATGGTAAGGTACAGAAGCTGCTTCCCCATACTTGGATCTGTAGGTATAAAAAAAACAAAGGTTAAAAACTAAGTGGATCTTTAACTAGCAGAAGATATAAGCACACAATATAAGTACAAGAAAGCCATTCTCATTGTCGAAACCAACTCTGCTTGGGACTGGGAAATGAATGAAGCCATGCTAACAGGGCCATGCTCTTTGATATGTGAAACGAGGGACACTTCTAAGCCGAGCTCAGAATCTAGTAGATCAAATTGTTCAAAATGGTAGGAGGAAGGAGCAAAGTCGTGGTCATGAGTCCAATATAATGGGAATCTTCATTCTGTATCTTTGGACTCAAGGGAGCTAAGAAACTAGGGTTGTTTTTTGGGCTCGACAACAACTTTAAAATAGCCATTTTTAAAGTGTTTAAAAGAATCAGAATAAATTGTAAAAAGCTTTCCATTAGGGGCACCTTGGATTGTGGTCGAACCATTTCTATTTGCGGGCTCTTTACCAGTTCGAGCCATTCGAACCGTTAAAAAGTAAAAGAAAAGAGAAACTATATAAGGTATATCTCAAGATTTACACAAATGCTTAAAGGATATGACAAAGCCCTAGCTATTGGGGTGAAGTTGGGTAAGAGCTGAGTGTAGATGATTTAAATTGTCAATTTGAAACTTGGTAAACAGGAAGCGAATACCGAGTTGGGTAATCAGATCCTGATAGAAAAAGAAAAAAGATGGGTTAGCTCCTTCCCTCTTGGAGCAAACTGGATCATCTCTATTGGGGGGCAAAGGGTATAATTTTCGGGATTGCCGACGATAAGCTAGGCAATGTCAGCCGTAATCATATTGGACAAAGTGCTTAGTACTTCATCGGTCACCCATGGGTGATTAACATAATTAGGGGATATGTAGAACCCAACTCCCCAAAGTGAGATCCCTCAGCGTGGTGTGAAGAAGGCGAACCCATAATAACCTATAACAAAGAAATAAAAATTATAAGGTGGAAGGTATACCTGAATCAAGTAAGCTACTGTGTGGAGAAGCAAAAGTTGGTAAACTAGTAGATTTTTCTAACATGAGATAACTCGTGCTGCCATAAGCCAGGATGGATTTGGGAAGTAGGTTGTGACGATAGGAGGCTAAGGTAAATTTAGTTAAAGAATCACAGTTGCAGGAGTTTGGGGCTTAAAAAAGACACAATTGTAGCACGAACTAACAAATTCCTCCGTGTAGGTGTTCAGGTTAGTTTAGATTATACTTTGTTGCAAAGAAATGTGCGATGTCAGGATAGTTTTGCTCTTACCCTGACTCTCGACCTTTAATGGTTGAGTATGGGATCCCAAACTAGTTACATTCTCACCCTGACTCCTAGTTTCACCTTGACTCTTAGTTTCTGGAGGCTGGGATCTTGTCTTACTCCCTTCACTATGTTTTCCACAAAGTAATGCCACCCAGAACCAGAACCGAGCTCCAAGAGGAATTGTTCAGCATAACTCTTCTTGCTCTTCTAGAGTTATCTTATCCTTCTCCATTGTTAGCGGAAGTTCCACCAAAAGATATTGTGTTTGGTAACAGGGGGAAGGAGATATAACAATATGTTTCTATGTTCGATAGGATGATCTTAGGTTTGATAGCAGAATCACAACACCATACAAATTTAAGGCATGACACTGGAAACTAAATAACAAGGATCAAGAAATGGAGTTCGTATTTAAGAGATGAACCCAGAAATTGATATCTACCTAGAAACCTCTATCGAAGTCTACTCAGAAACCCAAAAATTGATTTGGAAGAAGGAAAAAGAACAAAGCAAGAACAAAATCAATAACTTCAAAACAAAAGGAAAAGAAGTAGAAGGAAATGGGAAAAGTACCTGAGTTTAGGAAGGTTTATAATACCTTAAAAGTGTGAGCCGAAGGACCATAAGAAGGCAAGTCTCTAAAGAAAACGAGGGGTTTCTGGGAGGAAAGAGTAAGCGACAAAGTAGAAGTGATGAAAATAGGGGGAAATGTGAGTATATAAACGTAACCGTGGAGTGTATGAATTCAAAGAGGCGGGGCTAAAAGAGACAATTCACCCCAAAAAGCAATGATGATATATGCGAAATGAGGTGTGCATTAAATGCGCACAAATGCCGAAGACGGTGAAAAGTTGATACTACACGCTATGACAATCAAAAGTGGATAGCTGTTAAGTTGTCAATGGTATAAGACGAGGAAACATAGGCCCTCTTGGGTGTATTTGAATTTTCAAATACTATTCCTGTTACTTGAAAATTGTTAAGTTAAAGAGTATATGTTTATTAATAATCAAGATTGATGTAAATAAGACCAGAGAATGATTGAAGGACAAGCAAATTGAGTTTATTCTTCTTCGTCATAATCCAGACTGGGGGAAACTGATCATTGAAATAGATGAACCTAGAAACTCGGATGTTTGATACAGAAAGTCTCAAAGCGAATTAACCTGGATTATATGTTAAGGCAACTCACGTTGAGAATACAAGTGAATTTAGTACGGGTAAGAGCGGAATGAAAATCAAGTAATCCAGCAACTGATAATGGCCCAGATGTGAGATCCAAATTAAATAATAAATGCATCCCGATAGCCCAGGGACCTTGACTATCGGGCTGGGGGGCCAACTGTTACGGACTCGTATTAGACCCATTTAATGTATGGTCCAATAAGGGGCTATCTATAACAGGATCCTCCTATAATCAAGGAGGACAATAAATCCAAAATTATAACCTAGATATGGCGATGTAGCATTTGAGCTTAGAGTCACAAAAGCCCATGAGTGGAAACTCTATAGGTAAACTCTATACATAAGAGGTAAACCCTATAGGTATGAACATTCTCTCGATTACTATTCTGTCATCATTGTACACACACACCACCCCCTTTGGTTAACACAATTAGTTTCTATTCGTGCACAATGATCTATTATACTTATCGGTATCTAATCTATAAATACCTGGGAGAGAGTTATTTGATCTAATGTCAACATATTAGTCCAACGTATTAGACATTTTTGTCAATCTAGACAGAACAATAATATTAATATATAATTATATATTTCATTTCTTATAATACTTTTTTTCTTATGTCATTTAAATATTTATCATTAGTATAATATATATTTAATATATTATACTACAAATTAATTTTTTGATATTTACTTATTTACAGTTTTTCCATTATATATTATTTTATTATATTATATTAAATTTTAAAATATAATGATAAAAAATTATAAATTTTATTGCAAATTACTAGTTAGTTTTTTTTCCTCCCGGTAATAGATTTTTTTTTTTTTTTAATTTAAGTGATATGTGCGAATTTGTTATATACCGTCTAATATTAAGGAATAAGGACTTGAGGAAGACCCATTTTATTTTGTTACTAAATCAATTTCTGCCCTAGCCTATCAATAGTCAATATATTCAAATATTTTCATGCCCATCTCTTGGAAAAATACAATAATGAAATATGCCTTTAAACCAAAAAAATCCAAATGAATGTATACATGCGTTATTACATGTAGACATAATTTATTTTTAAAAATGAACCAGACGAGATAAACGAAACTCAATAAGGCACAATTTATTGGCCATCATAAGAAGAATGACATGTTGAATATTTATTCCACTCAAGAAAAAGGGATGCAAACAAAGTAGAAGAAAATAAATTTATTTCCTTATGTGTATTTAGGAGTGGGGATATGCCAGACCCCTATCAAGCAGTTTGTAGTTTAACTTGTTTAGGGCTTGATTTGGCATGGGCTATTTGTTAAACAGGTCAAGCCAAGACCTATTTAGATGCCTAAATGTGTAACTAGACCAAGGCTATTTTGTTTAGGCTTGGCTTATAAGCCTTTAAGCCTGACCTGTTTACACATTATATAAATATAATTATATTTACATCATATAAATAACACAATATTTTTTTTTAAAAATTCTTATATTCTAATTTTAAAGTGCACAAAGTCTACTTATGACCTGTAGTATGAGGCCTTTTTAAAAGATAACTTAAAAAGACTTCAGGCTCAACCAAATCTTATGAAGGCTCAGGCGTGAGCTCAGTCTCAAACTCGAGCATTTCGCCCTCCTTACAGAATTAGGCTTATTTAGCCAAAGCTTGAGATAACTTATTTCCTTGCCTATGTGCATCCTTTGAAACAAGCTTTTACTGGGGGAAAAAATAAAGAAAACAGTCCACAAATTTAATTTAAACTTTGAAAGTTGTACAAGAACTTTAACTTGGAGCTACTACTTTTTGAATAAGGGGATGAAAGAGCATATTATCGGAATTAAGGTGAGGAACAGTAGTAGAATTGCAGCAACAACAAATGCTATCCTCCATGGGGTCGTCAAGTATTCATGCCTAAATATTGCTCTGTAGTTGTGACAAGGATTATCATATAAACTGGTTCAATTTGATATAGAGATCATTATACTCACGATTTTAACTTGTTGACGCAACATTTCTGCGGAGAGGATTGATCATGGAAGCCACTGCATTATTGTCACTCAGAAAGTTCTCTATGATTCCCGTCTGAACGAGCAAGTCAACATCTTTTTCAGCGTTATAAAGATGATCCCTCAGAATTATATATATAATCAGTCAAGCAGCTTGAAAATGGATGGTGACACTGCTCAAATGCAATCTCATTTCTGATCATAGTCTCAGTCCAATCACGTACCAAAAAGCATGGTATTGTGAGCAATCCATTTGAAATTTTCACCTTTGTTATGCTTATGTTGCTTTGCTTGCTAGCCTTAATTTTAAAACCTGCTTCACGTAACTGGCTTGCACTACATATAGGCTTCACAGAATTGCCAATTGCTCTTCCTGGTAAATGATCTAGTAAGTAAAACATCCCCAGCATATCATTCAGGTGATACCCTTGCAAATAATGACCAGCTCTAGAGTTCGGTTAAGGCAATATTATTCAAGTAAATAAATGTATGTTCTTGAAGCCAAAGGGATAAGCAGGATTGAATACGTCCTCAAGAAGTAAGAAATAGTGATTGATTTTCATCATGTAAAAGCAAGTCTAGCTTTATATACTCAGTTGGCCATGGAAACTTGAACAACGGATCTTCTTGGGGATCGATCTGTTCACGTACGCAAGAAAGAGCTCAAGGTTGAAGCATTTTTTCAGGTATAGTGATATTTTATACACTATATTCTAATTTATACACAAAATTGAATAACTCTTTTACAAGGTTGTTTTCGAATCTTCTTTCTTTATTTTATCTCTTTCTCTCTTCTTTGGTTAAGGAAAAAAACAATGAAAAAAAGTGCTGAATCGTTATCATGAGTAATAATAAGCTAATAATTAATTTGATTACTAGTTTATTGTGCATTGCTGTTTTTACTCCTCCTCCCATATTTAATATAATACATATTTACTTAATTTGAATAAATTAAAAAAATTAGTTAAATTAGTTAATATGACATCTATTGTCTAGAACACCCTACTTACACTACTACAAAAAGGGATTACGGCATTCGTATTTTTGCACATTTAACGTCCTTTTCTAGCAGGACGTCTATCTGGGAGGCATAATAAGTAGAGCTTACAGTGTCTAAAAAAAATTAGGACTCCAAACTTACGACATCCTCAATTGGTTTTAGGACGTCGTAAGGTCATGATGTCCTAAAATTATTTTAGGACGCTGTAAGTATTTTTTTTTAAAAATAAAACTTTCACATATGGCGTCTAAAACTAATTTTAAGACGCCGCAAAGTGAAGTTATAATGTCTTAAAATAATTGACGCCGTAAGCTTTTTTTTTTTTTTAGAAATTGCTCTGTATTTTTCACTGCCCACAATCCCATACAAAAACCTTCTAACATATTAGCTAGAAACTTTCACCACAATGTGATAAAAACAGATAAAAATTGAGAACATAAATATTGCCCTGTGAGAGTTCTATCAATACACAAAACTAGCAAATGCCATATATTCAAAACGTAGCTAGCTAATATATCACATAAGCATATGACAATTTGTAACTAGCATGGAAAAGACATCAGTCAATTAAACCATGTAAATGCACTCCACTTCAGCAATGATTGTTGTTACAAATGGATAAAAATACTAAAGTCTAAAATCAGTTAATTTCTTTGCAACAAAATATAGTCAGTAGTTTTCTGGTTCACATATAGTCTCTATGCAAAATGGCCTAGCTACAATTAAACAAATTCAGACTAATGACTAAGGTAACTACTATTACTATGTACAACAATCACCACAAATTGTAAAAAAGTTGTCTATCTGCTACTAAGTTGTATAAAAGACTACTTCATTCATCTATGTGTTGAAGAAGATGTCCAGCCAAAAGGTTTCGAATCAAATCGACATCTTCCTTCATGTATGCTTCCTCAGTACCAAAAATAAGTAAAAGGGATAACAATGTATAAGATAAATCAATCAAGTAAATGAATAAATTAAAAACTCAAGTACAACTTCAAAAAAATATTATAATTTGAGAATGAAGGAGCAATTGCCATGTGAATATTTGAAGTAAGTCCGCTTTGAATGATACAATACATGTAGAGTATAAAACAGGACTGAAGGACTGGCCAAAAGGAATACATCTTGAAAAAATTACATCAATATATACATGACAGGATATACAATTCTCTGGTTATGAATGATTACAAAAATTGAATGGTTAGCCCTCTACATCGTATACAAAAACCACATGCTCATCCGTGGTATGCTAACAATGGTCGGGGTAAAACACAAAAATTGGGAAGAAATGATACAACATCTAGCAAATCAGAAAAGGCACATTACAAACATCCTCAGCTAAATCCCAATACATCAATTGTACATATACTTCTAAACAGTCTACTGCGTGTCATACATTTTATTTCAAAATAGTCTACCACAATCCAAACTTCCACAAGTTCAACCCAAATCATCAACGTTGGTTTATCATTTGAACTAAACATAAATACAAAACAAAAGCTAATAACTTCATAGAAAACAACCAAAAAAGGAGTTATTCATAGCAAATAACTCATTTTTCACCCTTGTTTTTACATTTCAATAAACACATTGGCAATGTATAATAAATATTAAATGATTAACATAATATAGGAGACTTCAATATACCCAAGTAACATATTAAGGTACATACCTTTTAGAACTCCTCCTTCAGAATTCAATTTGATATTGTTATTCTCAATAAAATGATTCACATTCTTTACATTTCTCAATTGTGACTTCAGTCGATAAGTGGAAATAGTAACATGGTTCAGGGAATATCCATTAACTAAGGCCCATGCGGCATACTCACTTTCGCTGTGCATAGAAACCATGACACAATGAGAACAAGAGATAAGGATGTCGAAAAAGGCACAAGTTCAATTACTATAAAAAAAAAAAATCCAAAGATATGCTCATCAATTGTAAATATGTGCACCGAAACAATATTGAAGAACGATTTAACATTGAAGTTGATATTCATTGTTCACATAACATTGTACATAGAGAAATATCAAATACCTTGCCAATGTTTGAAACTCATAAAACAAGGGTTTATCCCATACTAAAATTCCAAGAGAACCTGCTCACTACAAAAAAAAACTATGATTTGTAGTGGTCACAAAAAAACGCTACGAAATCATGTATTTATAGTGGTTTTATCCCAAACCGCAACAAATTTGTAGCAGAGGATTGACGCCAAAGCACGGTCATTTTGCAATGATATTTGTAGCGGTTATTTCCGAACAACCCGCTACAAATGTGGAGCTAACTTGGCGTGCAATGGCATGAATGTTTGTGCTGGTTAGTTCATTGCGGTTTTTCCTATAAACTGCTACTAATGTGGCGCCAAATGGTGCGAACTTTTTGTCGAGGTTCATTTGTCGCGGTTACTTGAGAATAAACGCTACAAGATAGCGAAACGACACATTTTTGTCACAGTTAACGAAAACCGAAGCGTAGACCGAGGCAAAGACTATTATTTAGTAGTGGTTTAGCCCCTAACCACTACTAATATATAACCTATATATAGTCCCCTGTCCGTACATCACAACAATTATAAAATATAGAGAAATCATTGAATTCGGCTTGTAACTGAATGAACAACCTTAGTTTAGTAATCAAAGACAGTCAGATAGCTGGAGCACCGATCCCTTATCAGAGATGAGTGTTGTAGGTATTTGCCTATCTCATCCATGAAGCCAGAGGTAGTTATTCAGTTACAACCCGATTTGATTTTTTCTCTGATGTGAAGACTTCTATTATTCTGACGATCGTCTAACAAGCGACCGAAGGTTGAGTTTTCATTATAGCCACCTTTCTTTCTATAAAATATCTCTGATCAAAATGAGCCAGAGTCTTTATAGGGAGATCAGTGGTTATATTAAATCTCAATCTTCCTGGGCATGTTAGACAATTTTCAGTACACTTATCAGAAAGAATTTTTTTAACCAAACTAATTGGTTTATTAGTCAAACTAATAGACTGATAAACTAATTAGTTTGATTTTTTTTCTTGCCAAAAAAATAATATTAGTAGTGGTTAGAGTGTAAACTGCTACAAAAGTTGTTCATTTGTAGCGGTTTCTTGCATGAAACCGTTACAAATGGTTTATCTGTCGTGGTTACGTGCGAATAACCGTTACAAGAAAGTGTAAGGACTCAACTTTGTCATGGTTTATCTATAGCGACGCTTCAACTATGACAAATACTAGTATTTTGTAGCGGTTTCTCTTGAAACCACTACAAATATTTAACCTATATAAACTAATCTGTTCGTACGTCAACAAATATACAATACTGAGAAATCACCGAATCCAACCTGTAACTGAGTGAACTCTCTCGGATTAGTAGTCCAAGACAGGCAGAAATCTGTAGCTCTAATCTCTTTTCTTGAGAGATTATAGCTGTAGATAATTGCCTCTCTCATCCTTGAAGTTGAGGCAGTTATTCAGTTACAGGCCAGGTTTGGTTATTTCTTTTACTTGAAGATTTCTACGTTTCTAAAGATCATCTAACAAGTGATCGAATGTTGGGTTTTTATGATAGCCAACTCTATCTCTGTAAAATGTCTCTCATAAAAAAGATTCATTAAGTCTTTCCAGGGATAGCAGTGGCTATATTAAAGTCCAATCTTTAAGAGCATGTTGGACTATTTTCAGTACATTTATAAAAAATAATTTAATTTTAAAAAACCAAACTAATTAGTTTATTGGTTTTGCTAATAAACTAGTTAGTTTAAAATTTTTTTGTCAAAAAAATTACATTAGTAGCGGTTTTACTTTGTAACAGCTACAAAATGATAAAATTCATAGTGGTTCGTTGGTGTAACCCCAACTGAATATGTAAGTCAACTTCTTACAAGTCTCCATATGAGCGTCCTCTCCCCAATAATGGATACAGTCGTTAGGGCAAGCATTGATTTTTTCGTAGTTCAAGTCTAATCTATTAATTATCTTCTTGGCCTCGTAGAAGTTTGTGGGAATGTCCATGTCAGGGAAGGCATCTCGTAGTAATTCTAGTAACATCGACATTGCCTTATCAATGATCCCACATAAGCACTTGATATGGTACAACTTGATCAAGAAAGATAATTTGGAGTATTTCCGACAACCTTGATACAATGGACAATCACTCTTATCCGTAAGGTTGAAAAATTCCTGAGCTGCTTCATTTATGAAGAAAACAGGTTTTGCACCCTGAACTTTTGCCACGAAATCTTCATCTTGCAGACCAAAAGCATCGTGAAGAGCTTCATTAACCAAATCATCTTGATCTTCTTGATTTCCTATTTGTGAGCTTCGAGGAAGATGATCCCCATATCGCATACCATGTTTCTCACCATGAACTCCCCAGAATGTATATTCTACCAAGAAAGGCTTCATAAGAAGATGTACCATAGCACTGTTTCATGTTTGTCACTTCTTAAACCTGCATCGATAACACGAACACAAGATCTTCTCATTAATGCTAGCGTCAGAGAAGGCAAAATCTAAGAAAATTTTCAATCTCGCTAAATATACGGGATAATTGTGTGGCAACTTGATCCATGACTTATTCATATTTAGTAAACAAAGCTATGATAGAATACAAATGAAAAGAGAATCTTTAATTTTCTTCAAATCACTTGAGATCCATTAAATTCAACATTGGATCAATTGTAGCGGTTGAAAAACCACTAGACAAACCACTACAAATAAGAAATTATAGTTGTAGCGGTTCAATAACCGCTACAAAAATACTATACAAATATTGAAATTTAAACTGAGTAAATCCTGCCAGAGATTAGTAGTGGTTTCAGAAACGCTATATTAACTGCTACATAATGTAAGCCGTTGTAGATTTCTTCATTTTGAAATTCAACATGAATAAGTCTTGCCAGAGTTTAGTAGTGGTTTTATAACTGCTATATAATACAACATGTAGTTGTTGAACATTCCTTTGGTTTGAAATTTAAACTGAATAAATCCCGCTAGAGTTTAGTAGCAGTTATAGAATTGCTATAGTAACCGCTACAAAATGTAAGCCATTGAACATTTCTTCAGTTTCAAATTTAAATTTGTAGCGGTTATTGTCTACTAACCGCTACAAAATGTGTTTAAATTTTATTTTTTATGATACAATATTTAATTTTTTTTAAAAAAAGGTATTTAGAAAATTGAAATTTGTAGCAAACAAGTACAAATTATTTTTTAAAAAAATGTATTTTTATTTAATAAAAATTAATTTTATTATTTGTTTTACAATACGTAACAATAATAAACTTAGTTTATTAAATATATTTTCCTTTATGAATTGATATATATTATAAGTAACATTAATAAAGTAATGTAAATGAATATAAGTATTTATAAACTAATGTAAATAAAATCTAGGTATTGAAATTGTAATCCAACAAACCATATAACATAAAAAGAGAAGAAACATTTTAGATACAAATATGTGCAGGAGCAGAGGTAACAATGCCATCCTCATTAGCAGAAGCAGTAGGCCGAGGGGGTCTACGTAGATGAATGGAGGGGGAAGGGGAGGTGGAGGTGGGGGAGAATCTTGGTAGATGAACGAAGGGAGAGGCGAAGGAGGTGAAAAATGTTTGTGTGGTAATAACTCTGTCAAGGCACCGACAAAAGCATCCCAGCTATGCCTCTGAATATCATACCAATGCTCGTATCTGTCCTGAATGTGCCTCTCCCTGGTAGCCTGCGCAGAAACTTGCTCGACAATCATTACTTCCAACACCTCCAGCGGTGGCATTCTCGAGCTAGGGGTTTCGACCTCAGGGACGGAGGCCTTGTTGTACACAATGCTAGGCCTAACGCCTAGGCCCATACCCTTAACGCGGCCGGGATGCTCGACTAGGCCTATAGCATCTTTCAATGGGGCCGTAGGATCTACAGACCCCTGTGACTCCGGGGCCTATGATGCTTGCAGCTCTGCCTAGCTCTACTTAATCCGGGCCTGACACACGTATTTCATAAAATATTAATCAAACAATTTAATTCAATTTAAATATATTAAATAAACTAAATCAATAATTTTTTTGTAACTTACTATGATCTCCTCTGCTGCCTCAGAGGTCATCACAGTGTCTTTGGGTGTGTGTGAACAACTCCCCATAGTTTTTTTAACGGTTCTCTTCCTGAACCTTTGCTTGCTGAGAGAATTAAAAGAATAAAAAGTTTGTTATTTCAAAAATGAAACAATCAATCATTTAAACCTAAAATTAATTTAACTTTCAATTACTAGCTCACTATAGGTCACGAAAAATGTCTTGGATCTTGCCGTGTGCTGGACTCTCTACATGCCTAACTCATGGTGTTCCTCTAGGACAGAGCCTACAAGGAGGAACAAAGAAAATGTTAAGTGAAATTAATTATTATTTTGATATCTTGTGAACTATATTTAAAGTTTAAACTATAAAGTATTTTAAACTATATCTAAACTATAAATTGACTAATATTTCAACTACATTTAAACTTTAAATAAAGTTAAACTACATTTAAACAAAATTAATTTACAAAAAATTTAAACTATAATTAATTGAAAAATGTACCTGCCCCTATGGACTCTTATATTGGACAAAACCTGCCCAATCATTTGGGTCCATGCTGTCTGAGACGTTTTCGATTAGCTGTTGCAGAGGAACCATCCCATTTCCATTCCTTTGGTTGTACAAACGATTCCTCTAGTTCTTCCACCCATCTCCTATCTTTAGCAAAGCGTACCTCTTTGCATGGCCTCCCACGTTAAACTTTTTTTTGTATCATAATTTAATTATTAATTAATTAACTAATAATAAATAAATAATTAAACAAACCACAAATTATAAATATTAACATGTAAAATTTAATTAAGGAACATAACTTACCTGCACAATTTTAGCAAATGCATTGTCCTTGTTCTTCTTCAGAACACACCTCCAATCCATGAAGTAGAGCGGGAACCATGCACAATTCCTGCCAAATTCCAATAGGAATCGGTTAAACAGGTGACCACCGTTGGTGACCGGCTAGTCTATGTCCATGTTCCAGAGGACCATGACATGAGGCCCATCCTCCTGCTGATGTTCCCATGTGTATTTGCACAACTAAAAAAACATGTTTTTATTTCATTTAAATAAAATTTAATTAAATGTAACGAAATGAAATTTAAATTTTGTCAAAAAATAATTACATTTACCTTCAACATCAACCACAAATCCGATGTAACACAAAGACAATGGTCGGGGGTTCCCTTGTTCCCACTTGCTCTCCCTGTTGAGAAACTGTCGTGCCTCGCTCTCGAGAAAGTCAATCTTTATCTCTTCATTTTCATCGAGGTCGCTGATCGATAGAGTTGCACCTCGTTCTCCACCTACAATGTTTAGGGTCTCCGCCCCTATGATTGGCTCATTATACCCCTTGAAACCCCGTCCCTTTATCTCCGTGAACCATAGTGTATAAATGTTACTGTACAAGTAAGAATATAGAAAGTCAAAAAAAGGCGAGAATTCAAACCGTCGCTGAGGTAAACTAAGGGGAGGCGCTGTTAAAACTGCGTCATTTTGTAGCGATTATAATGAATAACTGCTACAAAGTTATGCATAACGTTGCGGTTATGCGTAAATCTCTGCACAAACCGCTACAAATATATCTCAATCTTCGTAAAATTTTGTGGCTGTTATAAGAACTGCTACAACTTCATAGGCGTTTGACATTTTATAGCGATTATTGGCACAAAACGCTACAAATTTGTTGACCTTTCATATTCAGTAGCAGTTATCCGATATAACCACTACAAAATGTTAGCATTTTGTAGCGGTTATTTTTTAAAATCGCTACTAATTTTATTTTTTTGGCAAAAAAAATTCCAAACTAGTGAGTATATTAGTTTGGTAAAATAATAACAATAATAATAAGTATATTGAAAATAGTCCAACATGCCATGCAAATTGGGCTTTAATATTGCCATCGATATCCCTAGAAAGACTTATTGGCTCATTTTGATTAGAGATATTTTACAGAGAAAAATGTGTCTATAATCAAAACCCAACCTTCGGTCGCTTGTTAGACAATCTTTAGAAGAATAGAAGTCTTCAAGTCAAAGAAATAACCAAATCTGGATTGTCATTGAAGGAACTACCTCAGCTTCAAGGATAAGAGAGGCAAATATCTGCAGCACTTATCTCTTGAGATAAGAGATCAGAGTTGCAAATATCTGCATGTCTTTGACTACCAAGTCGAGATAGTTCCTTTAATGACAATGCAGATTTAGTGATTTCTTGATATTTACAGTTGTTGCTTGATGTACAGACAATGAAGCATATATAGGTTAAATATTAGTAGCGGTCAGGGGACAAACCGCTACAAAATAATAAGATTTGTCACATCTTGGGCGTTGCTATACACTAACCGCGACAAAACTGTGTCATTTTGCTTTCTTGTAGCAGTTATTTTCATGTAAACATGACAAAACCACCACGACAAACATTCGTGCCACTATGCGCGAATGCAAGCGTGACATTTGTAGTGGTTTTTCTAGATAAACCGTGACAAATTAACCACCACAAACATTCGCACCATTACGCGCTATGCTAGAGCCACATTTGTAGCAGTTTATGTTGAAGTAATCATTACAAATCTTGTTGCAAACAGGCTTGCCTTTTGGCGCCAATGCTCCCGCTAAAAATTTGTTGCAGTTTTGTATGAAACCGCTACAAGTCCATGATTTTGTAGAGGTTTTTTGTGACCGCTACTGGTTAACCATTACAAATCGTGATTTTTTTTTTGGTAGTGCATACTTTAGTCATTGAAGTGAAAAGGATAGGTCATAGGTGCCATCTTACAAGCAAGTTCTAGCAAAGTGCAATACTTCAGAAATATAATGTAGCATATTGCAGATCAAAAAGTAGCAAGTCATAATATATCTCAATTTTGAAAGATACAGAAGTGTTGTAATAAAGTTCTTAGTAGTGTATCCAATCTTTGTTTCACCAAGCACACTGAACATGGTGTAGTTAACCGCACATAACACTTAAGAACTTATTTCCTTAAAATTACAGTAAGGATTTTATAATTACAAAGATTCTTTAGCCACAAAATTTATGGGATACAACGCCCTATCTCAAAAACAGATCAAATCCATTGCAGTTACAAGAATAAGCACATATAGTAAGTGAAAGAGAAAAGGAAAGACTGTGTTACAAGGGGGGAAGTGGATCCTACCCAGAGTCTATATTTTTATCATTTTGTCTTCAAATGTATAACTATAGATAATCCAATTTTATCTCAAGATAGATTCCCACAAGCACAGACATCAACTTGCTTAAGTCATGAAACACAAGTTTTATTGTTGAGATGGCTAAAACAATAACATCCCTAAGCTTGGGGTCTAGAAAATCCTGTTGAATCTTGGAGCAACATGATTTTCTCAATTAATTAAGTTGAGCTAATTTTCATGACATATTTCAATGCTATAATAACCAAAACTCTACATTAGTATCTTCAACCTTGCAATGGAATTTCCCAAAACATTGTAAAAGCGGAAGAGATATTATTTTGTTTTTTTATTTATTGGTACATCATTTTCATTGTTAAAAAATGAAAATTGAAAACTTAGCTACCCTAGGCAACTTTACAACTATGGGGGTATCAACTATACCACAAAGAAGCAAGTCAACTAACCAGGATAACTAGCCACTCAGATAGTATTGATGCATAGATCCTTGAATGAGGGAGAGTTCAGCTTTAAAAATAACCAGCTAAGCATTACTTCACTCGCAACAATTTAAAGTTTAGCTATACATGAAGAAAGAAGCACTAAGAGAAGTGTTCAATCACACTATATCCTAAGCCTAACAACAATTAACCAACCTTCAAATCCGAGGTAACCATAATCCACATCATTATTTAATAGAAAGTAGTAGGTATGATAGAAATCAAACACACCTAAAAAATAGAGTTAATTTACTAATTCGTCTCCGCAAGCAATGGGTGATTAAAACCTCCTCGCATGTTCATGTACTTGGTCATTAGCCTAACACCACTCACATCTGCACCAAGCACGGACTTTCCTTCGGTCAAGTCAAATCATATGGTTGCCACTTGTGCTTTTGCTACTGTTCCTTCAGAATCCCATCCACAAAATCAGAGACTGCTTTCTTTGTATCTCGATTATCCTCAACAGTAGATTCTCTACGATGGCGCTTCCTTTGATGTTCAGTCGAAGGTGTCTACTAGTAATAGTGTTGTTAGTTCTCTATGTGTTTTGACGATAACTAACAATTGTAAACACAAGTATAAGTTTGTCTTTGGTAAGATTGAAAATCTTATTGCCAAAGGCAAACTTGAGTTTTGACTTGATAGAGAGTGGCTCAGTTTTAATGAACAAAGGCAAAACTCCAGTTTCCATGTGGAAACTCAAGTTTTGGTTTTACAGAAAGCACTCCAAGTTATTCATTAAGACAAACTTGAGTTTTGGTTTGGAAACTCGAGTTTAGACCATACAGAGACTCTTCAATATTTTCTAAAGAAATGCAAAACTCCAGTTTCCATTTGGAAACTTGAGTTTTGATCATACAAAGAGTCATCCAAGTTTTTGACTTGTGAAAACTCCAGTTTTGAAGGGAAACTCCAATTTTCAGTATTTCTAAGTGTTCTGGTGTAGAACACAAAAGGTGTTGGACTTAGCCTCGGGTGAAATGCCTGGGTCCTACATACCAGAATTAGGGATCAAAGTCCACGTAGTTCGAATGAAGACGATAGGCTAATGATAGCCAGAGGGAGTGGGGTGTGTGCTTTGTGTGAATTGAAAAGTTAGGGTTTCGAAGAATGTACCTTGTGAGGGTTTATTCCCCATTTATAGACTTACTTGGGGCCCTCTTCTGATGGGCTTTGTTATCATTATTATTTTAAAAGATATTACGATATCCCTTCTGATAATAACCCCTTATCATGTGTGCAGTTATGATTTACCACTATCTTGATAACTGCTCTTTAATTCAAGGAAGTGGTTAGGATTATGGTTGGAGCCATTTGACTGGGCTCTTCGGTCTTTGGGCTGGGCCCATTTATAATATATCCATAACAGTTGCCCCCCAGCCCGGTAGCTCAGGATTCTGAGCTGTTGAGATGTACTGGTTAGGCCACGGTTTGCTCGTTAACCTGAACCACCCAAATCTAAAGTTTTCGATTTTAGGCCGCACTCTAACCATGCTTATTTCAAACTCTTTACTTTTGCCGAGGTCGAGCATTTCGGTTTTGGGGTTACCCTCTTCCCTATGAGTTTTTGTCCTGATTTATCCGGGTGGAGACAATTATTGCCCCCATTTGAAGAAGCATGGGGGGGTCAGCCTTGGTCTTTATGATCAGAGTCTGACCTGATTTTGGCTGATCTCATATTTCAACTGAGGTTCGCAACTGGTTTGCTTACTGATCTGGCTTATTGCAAGTTCTCGAGTTAGTGGGTGTTATCATTGCCTTCTGCCAGCTGGCCTCTGCAAGCCGACTTCTTAGCTAGAGCGCTTGCTCTATTATCATTGGTAACCGTGCGTATTAAATGCTCGCATTTAATGCGCACGTCCTTTTTTGGTGACATCAGCGATTCCATTGAGGCCCTTTGGGCTTTTGACGTTTCAGTCTTTTGTCGAATCGCGACCGTCTCTTCTGGGACTCTGTATTTATATTCTTCGCTTTCATTTTTCTTGCACTTTCGCAATTCCAGAGCTTGTAGAGGAGAGAGTTATCTGCCTTTTGTTTCTTGTACTTCAGTTCATCCTTCCTGTGTTTCCGTCTCCCATCTTGTGGCTCGTGCATTCCCTTTCTTCGTAACTTATTTGAAAACAGGTACTTTCATCATTCTTTATTTGGCTATTTTAATTGTTTATCCTCTTTTCTTTCTCCATTTCTTGGGTAGAGTTCTTCATATACCCTTAAGTTTTACTCTTTTCTGGGTTCGCGCTTGTCGCTTTCATGTATTCTGGTCATCCTGTTTTGGACTTCTTTTGAGCCTAGACATTTTAATTCTTCTTCTAGACCTTTAGACTTTGGATCCCTGTTTGGAACCTACTTTGCCCCTTCTTTCTTTTTTATCTTCTTGAAATGAGTCACGAAGGTTCTCCACCATCTTTCAAACCGAATAACCTTTCCCTAGAGGAAGAAGAACTTCTCCAACGTATGCCTCCGAAAACGGCTTGGTGGTTGTACGGAAAACCCCTAACCGAGGAGCAGAAACTGGAGAGTGTACTTCGCGGCTATAGTGGGGTAGGTAGGGGGAAGCCAAGTCGCCTTGTTTATTCTAGAGGTGGCCTTAAGGGTCGGTCTTCTTCAGTAGAACCTACAGGCCGGGGTAGATCCCAATCGTTAGAGCCTGTCCCTCAAGGTCGGGGGGACTGTCGTGACTAGGGCTTCCTCTTTAGAACCGCCCTTCGGAAGATTGAGGAGGGGAGGCTCTTCTGTGCCTACCCCTTCCTCAGCCTCGCCTCTTGATCCCCCACTAACCTCTTCTTGTCCTATTGGCCCGTGTGAGGACTACTCGTGGCTAGTTTCTACGGCCCTGATGGTGGGCCAGACATGGGAAGCTGATGACATAGCTTTGCGATGTCGGCATGTTCCACCACGGGATGTCTCGGTCATGCCTGTTCGTCCTGTTTTAGCACCTTCAGGTATATCCTTTTTTTTCTACTTTTTCTTCCCTAATTTAATTTTGTTTTTTCCTTTTCTAGGTAGTATGTCGGTTTCTTCTGATCCTGTTGAGGAGTCCGGGTCTGTGGAGTCGGTCTCAGCTATTGCCCCTCGCTACTTAGTGGAGAAATATGATTGGGTTGCCAATTCCGTACTATCCCGGTTGTCCACTATTACCAAAAAACAAATTTCCGAGCTCCCATTAGGGGATCGGAGTCACTGTACGATTTCTCCTCCCCTTCCTGATGAACCAATATGCACCACTAGGGAAGGGAATGAAAGATCATTCTTCTTCTTTTATAAAGATTTTGTCACCAAGCTGGGTCTGCGTTTTCCATTCACCGAGTTTCAGATCAAACTCTTAAACATTCTCCACTTGGCCCCGACACAAATTCATCCTAATTCCTGGGGTTTCATAGTTGCTTTCGAGCGACTATGTAAATTCTTAAATCATGAACCTTCTACCCAGTTTTTCTTTTATTTTTTTAACATTCAACGGGCTCGTCAACCCGATGAGCCTTTGGAGAAAAAAGGATAGGTTTCTTTCCGTGGGAAGCCGGAAAGAAAACTTTTCCATGTGGCCACTGAAACATGGAAAGGTTTTAAGTCACCCTTTTTCAAAGTTATAGCCGAGCCCGGTCATAAACCGTGGTTCTTGTAGGATGTTGATTTCAAGTCGGTGGAATTGACTTTTCCTCTGTATTGGACAAAAACCCATTATGATCAAGATCCAAAAATTTTTCAGTCTGCCGAGGAGGATTTTGATTCGGCCGATGTGGCCGTAATAATAGAATTAGTTGACCATGTGGCTGAGAAGAACATCATTGATGCTCGAATTTTTATCCGTCAATCGGTGGAGGAGTTGTATCCACCGAGTAGGGTCTTTTGTGATACTTTGTTGTTTGAATCTTTGTTTATATTTCGTTGCACTATTCTAAGCTTCTTCAGCTTTTCTTGCAGAACCTGGAATGGGGAGGGCGTCCTATAAGGAGTTGGTCGATAAATTCCGGGCCAAGAATAAAGGCGGTGAATCTTCGACTCCGAAGAGAGCCGTAATGCCCGAGAAAAGAGCCGCTTCCCCTCCACCCTTTGAGAAGCTTGCTGTGCGGAATCACTCCAAAAAAGTGACAACTGTTGTCCCCTCGGATTTAGATGTCGTCCCTTCCACTACTGGAGATGCATCTCCTTCACTTGATGCTCCTGCTTCTTCTTCTCTTCCTCGCTATCATTCAGTCAAGAAAGGGGAGGTATGGGCCCATGGGGTCTCCAACGAGCTGAAGTATGCGGTGAAACCTCCGACCATATACTTTATCGGCTCCAAGCTTCCTTCTGCCAACATAGATACCATCCAAGATCTCCAAGCTCGGTTAATGGAGGCCGTCGATATAATGGATGCTTATGTCTCTGTAAGGCATAAGTATTTGAAGGTTATCGCCGAGCTCAAGCAAGGTCGGGCTGAGAAGGAGGCAGTCATTAAGGAGAAGAAGACGACCGAGGATGCTCATTTGAGGGCCGTGGAGGCTTTGAGCAAGGCTGAAGCTGACCGCGACGCGGCTCTAATTGACTTGGCGCGCGTGAAAGGTGATCTCCTCAGGTTGCAAGATTTAGAGAGCACGCTCTACCGTGCTCTTCATGCCACGCGTGAAGAGCTAGCTGCTGCCAAGACCAACATGGCAGAGAAGAATGCCGAGATTTTGAATCTTGAGGCCGTGGTGGTGGAGACGGCGACTGATGCCTTTAAGGACTGCCTTGCCTAAGTCCGACCCCTTGATCCTTCAGAGAATTTGGAGCTTCACCAAGTGGATTTTAGGGCTTCGGTGGTTGATGGGCAATTTATTCCTACATCGCTATCTCTAGTCCAAGAGTTTGAGCATTAAAAGGAGGGTGACCGAGCTCATACGATCGAGGAGGAAGTTGCTCCGATCTCCACTATGCCTAGTCCCTCCTATCCTTCCTAGCTGTGATGTTGTTTTTCTTTAGGAGTTTTTTGTCTTAGCAATTCTAGGTTTATTTTTGTTTTTAAATTTCATGTAAATTGGGCCCATGGCCAAAGATTTCAAATGACAATTTCATCCTAGTCTTTTCGTGTATTTTTAGCGTATTTGTCTTGCTTAACTTGTCAGTTTTTATTTTCATCCTTTAAACTAAATTTGCGTTTAATTTGCTCGTTAATGAGTAAAGGGAAACGTAATCCGGGCACGAAGCTCGGTTATTTTTATATGACTTAGCCAAAGTCAAGATATATTGCGCAAAGTCTGCAAGATATTCCACCAAACGTTCATAAACGGGCTTGTTTACTAATAATCGGGCATTTTAAATAAATAGATGATTTCACATAATCACCTAAGTACTTTAGCGTGTAAAGCACTAATCCGAGATGGTAGCCAATTATCACATGTCCAGGACTTAGTATTTAAACGTAAGAGTCTAAACATTTCGACCTGATTAGGGTCAGCATGATAACGACAACACAATACCAGAATATTGTTCCAATGCATCGTAACATTCATAAGATTTGTTAACAAACCCTATGATAACCGGGCTCACGAAACCTTGGTTTCATTGATTAAGTTGCCTTTACTCGGCTATTTTTGTATTGAACTTCATAAACAATCATCTGGTCGGCCCATAAAGTAGGCTGCCTTCTTTATTGATTGAAATAGCTGCAATTACAAAGAAATTTAAAATAGATGGAAAATAATGTGTGAAAGCAAAATGATCCTTAAAAAGAAAAAACGGTTCTCAGCCACCGCTGACATTCGTTAAAACTAAAAAGCGGTTCTCAGCCACCGCTGACATCCGCTGCATTCGGGTTTTGAGTAGATCTTGGTTTTTAATTGTAGTACATCCTTAATTTGTCCGCATTCCAAGTTCGTTTAAATGTTGTGCCATCCAATGCCTCAAGGACATAAGTTCCGGGCCCCATTTTGTCTGAAATGCGGTAAGGACCTTCCCAATTTGCTGCAAGTTTTCCATCCCGAGCATTTTTGTTTCCGATATCCACTCTGCGAAGTACCAGATCACCTTTGCTAAACACTCGTGGCCTAACTTTGCGATTATACTTAGCCGCCACTAGCTACTTTTTCGCAAGATCTCGGCAATGCGCCGTGATTCTGACTTCGTCAATGAGGTCTAATTCCACAGCTAATTGTTCGCTGTTTGTGTGTTCTCCTTCCTTCATGACTTTTACCTTCCTCCGTGATGCTTGCCCGATCTTGACCGAGATCATGGCCTCACAGCTGTAGGTCAATCAGAAAGGTCTTTCCTGGATCGAGGTTTGGACACTAGTTCGATATCCCCAGAGTACTGAATACAACTGCTCGACCCAGTTATTTTCTGCATTTGTCATCCGTTTTTAAGCCCGTCAACAATGATTTTGTTCACCGCCTCGGCTTGCCCATTGGACTATGGGTGCTTTACCGAGGCGAAATGGTGCTTGATTTTGAGCTCGGACATCAGCCTTTGGAAGCCTCGGTCAATGAATTCAATCAAACTTTGTTGTATTACCGTTCGCTGATTTCCCAGGTTCTTGGTGCTGGCTAGTTTCAATAGGATGTTTGCCCTCCCATTTTCTACTCTAGGGATGTGGGTGACTATGACCTCGTCAAAGTCGGCCATGGCCTCCTTTACTTTCCCGAGGTACTTAATTAGCAAAGGTCCCTTAGCCATATATGATCCGTTGATTTGGGTTGCGACCAACTGAGAATCAGTTGACAAGTGAATCCTCTCGGCTCCATTATCTGTGGCCTGAGATAACCCGGCTAACACTACCTTGTATTCGGCCTGGTTATTGGAGGTTTTGAAATGTAGCTGTAGCGAGTGCTCCATAGAAACTCCTTCCGGGCTTTCTATTATGACCCCTGCTCCACTTTCTTTGGCGTTTGACGATCCGTCGATGAACACTTTCCAAATATTGAGATTGGCCTCCAGGATTTCCTTGGTCGGTACTAATTCCGCAATGAAGTCGGCCAGGGCTTGAAATTTAATCGCATGCCAAGATTCATACACAATGTCGAACTCAGATAGCTCGATAGCCCAACTAATTGAAAGTGGAAGAAATCACCAAGAGGGGGGTGAATTGGGGATTTTAAAAAAAAAATTCTTTTCAACTCTTAAAAATGAAGCTTAAGAAATGGATAATAAAAGAGTAGAAAAAGAAAAGCTTAGACACACAGAATTTATACTGGTTCGGTCTCAACTTTGACCTACGTCCAGTCCCCAGATACCTTCTGGGTGTTTCCACTAATTCAACAGTTTGTCAATTACAACAATGAAGACCAGACACAATCCTAATCACCTAGGACTTGCTCCCCCTTACACTTTGTGATTGAACAAACCAACTCACAGGTTCCACAACCTTGAGTTCTCACAAACAAATGCTTTCAAAAATTTACAAACTCTCAAAAGAGTAGATAAGGATAAACACTGAAGAACAGGTTGAAAATAACAATACAGACTCAAATTTCAAAGTATAATCAAGATAGCTTCGTTGTGTCTCTATTGCTTTGAGTTTTCACAGCCTCTTATAGACTGAATGGATAAGCTGACCGTTGCAATTCTTTCTCTAATGTTCAGCTGCAATTCTGGAGAAATGACAGTAGCATATTTTGCTCTGTTCTTTGAATTCTTAGCTGGAATCTTGGAATTTAGTTGTTGCAGAATGTCTTCCAGATTTTTAGCCATTCCATGATCTTAATTCGACCGTTTGAAGTGATCTTAATGTGTTTCAACGGTCTGAACTGAACATCTGGGATAAGGGAGAAGAATCAGCCCTGTTCTTGGTTCTTCATTTAATGCACTTATTCTAGATCTTGTTCTCACCTTGATCTTGGCTAAACCTTATCTGAAAAACACTCAAAACTTCATCAAGGACATTAGAAACAATAATATCATATCATGAAATAATTTTAGGAAGACCCATTAAGATTTCGCAGATCAACATCATTTGATTTTTCAAAATCCCCGATGCAAACTCGAGTTTGTTCTTCCAGACTCGAGTTTAGGGTTCATCCAGAGAGCATGTCCGTTGATTAGAGGTCTAAACTTGCAGTCTGTAAAAGCTAACTCGAGTTTGGCTTTTACAGAGAGAACTATCGGGCTTTGGACTTGGCATGTAATTTTGGTCTTGCTCTTAGACTTGAGTCAATTAGTGACTGACTCGAGTTTGGGTCTATGTTTGAAGAGCAAGCCTAAGTTCGTGATTTTCCAGACTGGAGTTTAGGAGACAGACTGGAGTTTTGGAAAGATGGTAGTTTCTCTATTTGTCCTAAACTCGAGTTTACAATGACAGACTCGAGTTTATGTTTGAGCTGAAGCTATTCAAATCTTTCTGTTTGGTCTAGACTGGAGTTTGTAACTCTAGACTGGAGTTTATAACTTGGCCTAGAACTCGAGTGTCTTTCTGTTTGGTCTAGACTGGAGTTTAGGAATCCAGACTCGAGTTTGGCTTGTTTGGAATTCCGAGTGCTCTCTGTATCTTCTAGACTTCAAGTTTGGTTTTGCAAACTGGAGTTTGGCTTGTTGTGAAAATTTCTGATTACTTTCTGTAACTCCTCAGACTTGAGTTAGTCCAAGCAGACTCGAGTTTGGCTTTCTTCGCAGAAGTAAACAGCTTTCTGTCAACCCTCAAACTCGAGTTTACATACCCAAACTCGAGTTTACCTTTGACAGTGAGATTTTCATATTGCCAAAAACAAACTTCATATCAAGTTTACAATTGCTAGTTATCATCAAAACACATTGAGAACTAACACTAATCATTCGTCCTGCTAAATCAAGCTTATGCAATACCTGGCGTATCGGCTGACTTGTTCGGACAATTATTCGATGTCCTTGGAAGTAAGGGCGTAGCCTTCTTGCAGCAGTGAGGAGTGCGAATACCACCTTTTCCAACCTTTGATATCTCAGCTCTGAACTTTGTAAAGCCCGGCTTGTGAAATAGACTGGCTTTTGTTCTGTCAATTCTTCCCTTATCAACAGGCACTTACCATTTCTGAAGCCACTGATAAGTATAACACCAAATCTTCTCCGGGTTCGGGTTTTGATAGCACAGGGGGTGATGATAGACACTTCTTGATCTTATTGAATGTGGCCTCACATTCTGGGCTCCATTCTCCGTGTTGTGCTTCCTTCTTCAATAACTTGAAAAATGGAAGTGCATTTTCTACCGATTTCAGCAAAAACCTCGTTAAAGCGTCCAGTCTGCCCGTCAACTGTTGTACTTCTTTCTTGTTTCTTGGGGCAGCCATATTGAGGACGGCCTGGCATTTATTTGGGTTGGCCTTAATTCCTCTGTTAGTTAAAAGGAATCCAAGAAACTTACCCGCGGGAACCCCGAATGCACATTTTGCCGGGTTGAGTCGGATATGGTGAGCCCGGAGTTTGTTGAACGTTTCCTGTAAATCTTGGATATGATCAAGTCGCTTGATTCATTTCACAATCATGTCGTCGATGTAAACTTCCACGTTTCTGCCGAGCTATGCTTCAAATCTTTATTCATCATCCTTTAATAAGTGGCTCTGGCGTTTTTTAGCCCGAAGGGCATGACGTTATAACAATAATTGGCCTTATCTATGATAAAAGCTGTCTTTTCCTAGTCCTCAGGATGCATCGCTATTTGGTTATAACTAGAATAGGCATCCATAAACGAGAGCAGCTGGAACCAGGAGGAGTTGTCCACCAATTGGTCTATGTTAGGCAAGGGATAAGCATCCTTGGGGCATGCTTTGTTGAGATCGGTGTAATCCATGTAGACCCTCCACTTGCCATTAGGTTTTTTTGACCATTACCACGTTTGATAGCCAAGTAGTGTACTGGATTTCCTTGATGAACCCTGCGTCCAACAGCTCCCTTACATGCTCGGCGAGGGCTATTTTCCTGTCTGGAGCTATCTTCCTTTTCTTTTGTGCGACCGGAGTACAATTTGGGTTGATTGTCAGCTTGTGACAGTAGAAGGTGGGGTCTACACCTGGTAGCTCGAAAGGCTTCCAGGCGAACACATCTTTATTTTTCAATAGTAGTCTTTCCAGCTCGGTTTTCTCTTGCTTGGTGAGCATACTGCCAATCTTAGTTATTTGCCTGGGCTCATCTCCTAGTTGGTAATCCATGAGCTCCCCATCGGGCTTTGTTTTCATCAGCTTCGCTTCCTCTCTTACATCCAATTCTACCACGTTCACCGAACTCGGTGTGTATAGCGCTGGGTTTTGAGTTCTCTTCTGCCGTGATGAGGATGTCTTGGGTTCATTATTTTTTATTGTTGAAAAGTAGCATTGTCGAGATTCCTTCTGATCCCCTTTAATGGCGATGACTTCATTCTTTCTGCTTATCATTTTTAGCTTTTGATGCTTCATTGGTATTAGCATATCCCAACTATGAATAGTTGGTCTGCCTAAAATTATGTTATAGGACAAGGGAAAACCCGCAACAATGAACTTGACCCGTTCGGTCTTGAAGGCTTCCTTAGATCCCAAAGTCATTTTCATCTCTATATATCCTTTAGGGCTTGTATATTCTCCGTTGAACCCGATTAGGGTTGTTCTGTACGGCTTTAGATTTTCTAGATCAAGGTCCATCCGCTTGAAAGCGTCCCACAGGATGATATCAACCACACTACCGGGGTCGATAAATATCTTCTTTACAATGCATTTGCCTAGGAGGCTGGTTATAACCAACCCATCTTGATGACCTTGGATCACGTCCCTTAAGTCTTCCAAGGTAAAGAATAACTTCCGGGGCTCTGCTTGTAGAGGTTTTGGCTTGAAGGAAGGTCATCCCCTGATGGTTAGGACTTCCCAGAGATATTTCTTCCGCTGACTCGCTGTGTCGCCACCTCCTTCGTAACCTCCACTAATGACGTTGCAATCGAACTTGGCTTCTGGGAACTCGTCATTGTCATCATTCTTTCTCCAGTCCTCATCTGGCTTTCTCCTTTGAAAGACCGAGCTCTTACTCCATTCTGTCTGCTTGCATTTGCTGCCTTGTTTCCCTTACGTTTTGATGACGTATTGACGCAACTTTCCATCTCGGACAAATTTCTCGATCGCATCTCCAAGGTTCCAGCATTCATCTGTTGTGTGCCTGGGTCCATTGTGGAAATCACAAAACCGAGATCGGTCCAATTTGCCTCTATTATATAGTGGTCGTGGTCGCTCCACCTTTCTCATCTCGGTCAGGGCCACTTCTCTCCACAGTTGAGCACGCAAGACATTCAAAGGAGTATATTTTTCATATTTCCCCTCGTGCCTTCCTCCTCGTGTTTTTTGGTCCGAGTTCCTGGATCAATCTCTCGATGCCTGATCTTTTCCTTTCGGAGGTGGAATTTTCTGTCTTTCCTTTCCCGGCATGTTAGCTATCTACATCTGCTCGATATCCAGATATTTCTTGGCTCGCCGATGGAATTCCTCCAAAGTCTTGATCTCCCCGGATAAGACCGACCTTCCCATTTGGGATTCGCTGTCTAGACCCGAGATGAGCAAGTATACATGGATGCTTTCTGTTAACCCTTGGATTTGCAAGGCGGCCACTTTGAAGCGATCCAAGTACTTCTGAAGAGTTTCGCCGGGTTGCTGCTTGATTCAGTCTAATGTGTAGACCGACCTGGGTTGTTTTTTGCTTATTGCAAAATTCAGTAGGAACTTCTCATTCAGGTCGTTGAAGTCGGTAATGGATTTTAGAGGCAGAGTCCAGAACCAGACTTGTGCAGCCCCTCACAATGTTGAGGTGAACAACCGGGATATGATCGGTCCTTTAAACCCTCGAACCAGCATTTCGGTGTCAAAGGTATTCAAGGGTGTTTGGGGATCCTGGCTTCCATCATACTTTGGGAGGTCGGACGTGCTAAATTTTCTTGGATACTCAGCTTTCGTAATCTCGTTCGAGAACGGGCTATTATTTTGTCCTCCGTCGCCATACCACATCTTGTGCTTTCCGGGCTCCTCCAGCCGAATTTCATGATTGTCTAAGGCGTGGCTATTTTTCTGAGTTGCCCGTGTTTGATCATCTCGATTCATATCCCGAAGATTATTTTGCTTAGAATTTTTAGTGGAGGCTACTCGGCCTTGATCGAGCTGGTTAAGACAGGGTGGGTCAACGTTTTGTTGATTATTATCTCCCTCCTCATTGTATTGATCATCTCGGCATTCTTCTTGAGGAGGATCCTGAAACTACTTGAGGATTTGATTCATCACCTCAGTGATGCAATCAATCTTTTGATTCTAAAGATTGTCATGTTCTTCCACATTCTCAATTCGTTTCAGCATTGACCCGGTGATGTTGTGCAGCAGTCGTATATCCGAGTTGTCAATCTGGAATTCTGATGAGGAATTTGCCTGGTTCGCATTTTCCAGCATTTGACCTGCTCGTCCATCCTCAAATGGCGGAGGATTTGTATTCGGTGGCTCCTCAGTTCATCCCTAATTATCTCCTTGGATGTCTTCCCGCTGTTGGTTCTCGTCAGTACCTCGTTCTTGATTCTGCTCATACGTGAGCGCATGGCTTTTGCTTCTAGTGTTTGCCATTGTTGGTCACGGGAATAGGACTTTATAGTCCCCACGGTCGGCGCCAATGTTCTGGTGTAGAACACAAGAGGTGTTGGACTTGGCCTGTGGTGAAATCCTAGAGTCCTACGTACCACAATTAGGGATCAAAGTCCACATAGTTCGAATGAAGACGATAGGCTAATGATAGCCAGAGGGAGTGGGGTATGTGCTATGTGTGAATTGAAAAGTTAGGGTTTCGAAGAATATACCTTGTGAAAGTTTATTCCCTATTTATAGACTTCCTTGGGGCCCTCTTCTGATGGGCTTTGTTATCTTTATTATTTTAAAAGATATTACGATATCCCTTCTAATAATAACCCTTTATCATGTGGGCAGTTATGATTTACCACTATCTTGATAACTACTCCTTAATTCAAGGGAGTGGTTAGGATTATGGCTGGAGCCATTTGACTGGGCTCTTCGGGCTTTGTTTTTTAATGTTTTCAAAATTCCAGTTTTGAGGTTTTGGACTTGATCACATTAAATGTCAAAAACTTGAGTTATCATTTGGAAACTCGAGTTTTGTCATCAGTCAATAATGTGCTCCAAGACTCAAATCGCAACAATCCTCTTTGGAAGAAGGAAACTCGAGTCTTGATATGGAAACTCGAGTTTGTACTTAAGTGCACAGTGACAAATTCCAGTTTTGATAAACAAACTCGAGTTTGCGTCGCTGGTTTTAAAATTTAAATCTGATGAATTTGTGAAACCTTCTTGTTTGATCCTAATACTTCCTATAATCATTCATTAATATTCCTAGCTATGTTTAACCACTTTGTTAGTAAGTTTTTAGATAGTTTAAAGGATATTAAATGAAAGTTTAAAGCAAAAAGCAAAGTGAGGTCAACACATTAAATTCAAAGTCCATAAAAGTTGCATTCTTTTGGACAATCATTCTACACCTGAAGCAAAGGGATTAATGTCTCCTTTCCACATCCAGTAGCTGCTCTTCCAATAGATTAAAAGTCAAGAAGTCAAACATAAACATCTATACAACTAGATTAACCGAAGAGTATAGAGAGAAGAATACCAAAGCTCAACCTAATCCTTGTCTAATGAAGGCAACGGTTATATTGAAGATTATAACAGTCATTTAGTGCTCTCTTAGTATAAATAGAGCAACATTCAATTCCTCTCAACTACCTAATCTACAGAAAATGAAAAGCATTCAAAGTTTCAAACTACTCTTTGAGTTTTCTTGTGTCAAGTATCGTTTGATACATCTGTACTTCAGTGATTATTTCTATCCACTCTTAGAGAAAGTCATTCTATTGTAAAGTATTTATTGTAAACAATCTCAAGTCTGGGGACTTGGAGATTGGGGTTATTGATTGCAACTTGTAAGAGGGAGTAAGTTCTAGTGAGGGAATTACTCTTGAGTTACAGAGTGTATAATCAATTGTGATAATGAAACACCTAGAGAGTCTGGGGATTGGATGTAGGTCAAGAGGTTAGACCGAACCAGTATAAATCCTTATGTCTTTGCTCTTATTCCCTATTCTCTATTATACTCTGTTTTTAGTGTCACAAAACAGAGGTTTAGAAAAGAAGTTTTCAAAATCCTCAATTCACCCTCTCTTGGTGATTAAGTTCCACTTTCAAGTGCCAGTGGCGGTGGGACCGTTCGCCAAAAGAACATGAATAAGAGGAAGAATGGTAACGGTCAGGAGAACACACGTGGGAGTAAGCGACCGAGTGAGAGAGTCGAGGAAGAAGACAGAGAAGGAGTTAGAGAAACAAGAGGAGGACGGAGATGAAAGGAGTGAAGGCGCGAGTTTTGGTGTATATTTTGGAGGCAAAGGTATCTTTTGGCATCTCAAAAATATTTTAAGATGCCAAAGACATATCTATTGGTGTCTCAAAAACATTTTAGGACGTCTTAACTATACTTTTTGCGTCCTTATATCAAATTGTTTTTAAATAATTACAAAAATGTCACCACCTTCACATTGTACTTCCCTTTTTAAAAATAGGACGTCCTTTAGGGAAGTAATATATATTTTTTGTAGTAGTGTCATTTCCCTTAATTCTCTCATTCTCTTGTCTCATTGATTATTGTACTTCCCTTTTTAAAAATAAGATGTCCTTTAAGGTGCATTTTGACCAACGAAGTGTTACGTTAAGAGCGTCTGGCACAAAAAAGTATTAAGGGTACCAAAACTACCAATGAATAATTGAAAATATACAAAAATATCAATGAAGAAACTAATTCTTGTGAAAATAACAATCTCTGTTTTGGTATATTCACTGATGTTTTAAATTATTTATTGATAATAATACTCTTCATATCATTATTATTGTTTTAAAACCCTTTTCTCTACAGTTGTAGCAGAAGGCCAAATATCCCATTTGATATAGTAGAATTGGAGGTGTAACATCCCAAATTCCAGGTTTGAAAATCGTGTCGGTCGACACTTAGTTTTAAGAAAAACAACAGAGTTTGAGATGCTACAACTTAGAGTACTGCGGAAATGGATAGCGTGCGCTAAGATTCGGATAATGAGTACCTGATATAAAATGCCCAGACATATGAAGATGCCCGACATAAGCTGATATATTAAATATCCCGAAGGAATATTCATGTGATACAATTTACAGAGATTTGAATACATTTCTCTCATAAAGAAAGTCTTAAACTAGACCTATGGCTTGGAACCTAACATCAGTTAATCAAACAGATTGGCCAACTAGGGGTCTATTATGGGGCCTCACTGACTTATACGACGACTGATTGGCTTCCCACAGAGATTAACCCAGCCTTAGACACCAAACTGTTCAAAGTAACTTTGTTAAATTCGAGTCAGAAGCTAAGTCCTAATAACTTCTACTGACCTTTGCCTTTGACTGCTGCCTCTTCACGGCTCTACCCACCGGCATCTTCTCTATCCCGGTTTCTTTCCTGTACTATTCATTAAGACTGAGGTCCAATGCCCATTGGACCTCAGGTAACGGTTAACCTCATGCTTATGTAAACAGTATATGACAGATATCACAATGATAAAATCACATTTATAACTTTCAAAACCATATCAGCAAGTAACATAACATAGCCACTGCAATATGTATGTTACCCAAGTCTGCACATAACCAGTGCCACGATGGCCTATCATGTCCTTAGCGCTAGGAAAACTCAACGGTGTTATCAAGACTATAACCCGTATACAATTCATTATCTCATGAGCAATTTTCAAAACAGAGTATCAACATGTGAAAACAATTATCATATATAACCATACCATAAGCATAAGTGTTAATGTTACAATATGCATCCGTACCTTTTACCGCATAGTCGTCAAACATCCGACCTTTGATTCCGGCTTTGGACATCCCGGATATCCTAACATATCACCATATCACTTAGAATAACATCCTAAGAGATATTTCCACCTCTATTTACCATTCTACCCTTGATGGCCTTATTATTACAATTTTGCCCTTACATTTCTTAAAAACGTGGTGCAGCATTTTCTGGGCAGATTTTTCGGTAACTTTGAAAAATCATAACTAATTCGAGAAACATCCAAATGAGGATCCGTAAAATGTTCTGGAATCCTTGAGAAGTCTATTTTTGAGGAAAAATACTGGAACTTACCCAGAATTCATGGATAATTCCCAGTTTCCAGATTTCAAACTGCTGCCCAGATTTTCGCCCAGAAAACATCGCTTAACTTCTAAGATTTTTTAACTTTTTGCGTAGAGCTTCAAATGACACAAACTCTATATATTTGGAAAGCCCTAGACGTCTACTTTCACCATGAATTTTCTCAGAATTTTAGAACATCATCTTCATCATAAAATACTGACGTTCCCTGACTCCAGAAAATACTAATCAATGAAATTTTGCCAGAGCTTCGCTATTTTGATCATAATCTTCCAAAATTTGATATAGCTTCTTCTTCATCAAATTTTCGAAATAAAGCCATTGGAAACCATAAAAACATGAAAATAAAACTATATTTGGAAGATTGAAGATCAAAATAACATTTCTAGCATTTCTACTTCATAAACTAAGAACTTGAACTATGAACTAAAAACTCCCTTACCTCTTGAAGACCACTAACCTCCTATTTTTCTGCAGCTCTTCCACACCCTCCCTTTCTCTCTAAATTTTCGAATTGAAGCTTGATAAATTGGTGAGAATTTGTGAAGTGGGAGGCCTCTATTTATAGGAGAGGGTGGTGGCATTTTTGTGATTTTTCCTTTGCCTTCTAGCCATTGGATATTACTTGGTGAGGAGGCTTCAATCCCTCCCCTACACCTCCTCTTCCTTCTTCCTTCTTCAAGAAGTTCCCTTGCTTTGTCCCCAAGTCATTCAACTTCTTCACTAAGTTGTCCTAATTAATCCCAAACTCTAATTTAGTTAGGTGTAAGTGGGTGTTTCAATTCAAAATCCAATTTCACTTTTGAAATCCTAATTTTATGATTAGATTTATGGTGATTTTTAATTCCCAAAATACTTAGGTATGAATCTTAAAAGTAACCGAAAATAACTTCGAGAATAGCCAAATCGAAGCTCATAATTCACTGAGTTCAAATATATATTTATGTATAATACTTAATTCCAATATTTCAAGTTATGATTTAATTTCTATAGGTTCTCATCTAATTTTATTTAATTAATAACAACTTGCTCATTAAGCTAGACAACTTGCTCACCAAGTCTTTGAAGCTTCTTCTATACACTACTTTATTTGACTAATGTTTTTGCATTTGAAGTTATTATTTTCCCTTCTTTTTCTTCCTTATTTTCGAAATCCAAGAGGAATTTTTGACCAAGGAATATGTTTACACATCTTTCCCCCTTAACCAACAAGTCTTCTTTTTTAATTATCCCATGTGCTAATCTATATTACAATATTAGAAATTCCTTCTCCCTTGCTTCAAAATTCTGACCGAAATCTTCCCCTAGTAACCATTAAATATGATTTTAATTCATGGCTTTTCATTGGCTTGTTGCTTTTGTTGACTTTTCAAACTAAGCTTTTTGTGATAAATTCTTTCTTCTTCTGTGTGCCCAAGCAAACCGTCCCTTTCTTACTAATTTAATTATTCAACTTATGTTTTAATGTTCTCACATATTCTAGGAAGGGAAATCTCTCATTGGTCCACTTAGATTTTAGGATTTAAGGTTAATATAATTTGGTTCTTTATTGTATAATTTATTCACCATCAAATAGGAATTTTTGACCCATAGAGGTAAATTTGGAATAATTAGTTTAAATCCTAATTTTAATTTCTAACATCATGTTTTAGGGGTTACTAGGCTTAACTACCAAAATTGACAAGGTTTCTAATTTAATTTTGATAATGAAAAACTCCTTGTGTGCCAATTTTAGCTTCTGACTATCAGTTGATCCTTAATTTCATTGATATTTCCTTAATTATGACCTTTATAAAGTAATTATTAACTAATTTCACAAATTACCAAAGTATCTCAATTATTGTAAATTTCAATTGCCCAATAATTGTTGTCAATTTCCTTTAATTGATTTTATCATCCTCTGATGATTTTAATTGCTAAAAAAATGGCATAATTAAGATTATGCTAGATTTTGATACTCTTAGGGTATTTAATGATCCTTAATAAGACTTAGAAAAACTGGATTTGGATTTACTAGAATCCTAAGAAAATTTCCCTAACAATGATAATAAATCAGTTATAAATTTAGAGACAACATACTCTTCTATTTTAATAGGTTTAGTTGCCTCTTAGAATTTATCATAACATTCTCAGGGTATTTTATGACCCATAGATTCACTTAGGGATTTTTAGCTCTTTATTCACCCTAATTTCATGAGAAATCACCTTAAGAGATAAGGTAATTTTTCCACTAATTTTGAGACCACAAATTCACCTATTGTAATAGGTGTTATTTATCAAAATATGATATTTACATATATTATGAAAATTGGGGTATTACAGGAGGCATGGTATTGGAATTCATAATTCCATACTGATTGCATGTTTGGTATAAAGAAATGGCCTTAGAATTGAATTCTACATGGAAGCCGATCAAGACAATTCCATCAAAATTGGCTTTCATAAAAAAGCTCAGTTTTGCAATTCCATGTCATCATTTCCCACATTACCTCAATCTCTTTCTCTGCCTTTTCAATTATCTCCCACAACCACGCTCAGCCACCAGGGACTCTCAGACAGTGGCTTGTCTTCTGTCTGCCTTCACCAGTGTTGTAAAAACGTAGAGTAGAAACGTCAGTTTCTACGTTTTTTGGATGGAAAATGTGTCAAAACGGACATAGAAACGGAATTGGAGTAGAAACGGTAGAAACACCGTGTCAACTTAGTAAACTCGATTAACTTGGCGAGTTTACCGAGTTGACTTGGTTAGAGAAAAAAAAGAAAAAGAACACTCTGGACGACGCTGGCTGTTACGGGTTACCAATTTTTTTTTTAAAAAAAACTTGAAACCCTATTTGACTCATTTGTGTTGTGCATCATTGTATCTTCTTTCTTCTTCTTCCTTGACCAGCGATCGCTGGACGTTGACGCCTGGCTGCGGAGTGAGTGCTGCTTTTTCTTCATTGACCTACGATTAATTTTTGGATTAATTTTTGAATTAATTTTTAAAGAATAACTTTTTATGAGAGGAGTTTTAACTCGAGAGGTATGAGAGGAGTTATCCAACCAATTTATGTCCGTTTGTATTTCTATATCCATTTCATCAAAACCAATTCCGTCGGCCAAACGGGCTCTAATAGGGACGACACCCCCTACACCGGTTCAGGACATTGTGTCTGAAGACATAACGGAGATAGGAATTTTTTTTTTTAGAGTCTCACTTTAGTGGCTAGCGTTGTACTGGGCTTAGCCCTTACCACCAAGGCCTTCACCAGATAAAATGCTAAAAGAACAAGAAATACGTGACTAAAGAGACCAACTTGTTGTTGGTTAAAATGAAAAGCGCCCTCGTCAATTTTATATGGAGAAGAATATAAATACGGATATCAAGAAGGGCACGGAGAAAAATCCGCTTTAAGTTTGTTATTCTACAAAATTAAAGAATTGGCGGAGAAACATGTTTTCAATCCCGAGTAATTGTGTAAATAAAAAAAATATTATTTCTTCATTTTTTGACCAGAACTATTTCACGATCCATCTCATTGTTTATGGGTGCTTTTCAAAATGATAACAAGTTTTTTAAATTTTAAAAACTAATTTTAAAAAATTATACATACGTAAAAATTATTTTAGGAATATGAAAAGATAGATAACAATCAAACAAGCTCTAAATTTCTAATAATTAGTCAAGGCCTGCACCATGCGCGGATAAGAGGTAATATATTAATGTGTTGTTATATAAAAATTGTTTAGATCTTTAAGAGAATAATCAAAATAATAAATTAAATATTTTGTACCTACCACCTTAATTATTAAGTTACAAATTATTCTGTAACGGCCTTTCCCATTATCCCTCCTCCAGAATCGCCTTGCTTTTTATTTTTTTTTAGATTTTTAAGGGAATAATCAAAATATTAAATTAAATATTTACTAAATATTTTGTACCTATCACCAGTGTTGTCAAAAACTCGTGTAAAAACTTGCGTTTTTACATTTTTACTGTCGCCAGGCACACTTCATTGTTATATACTCCAAGATTTGGGAATCATAATAATAATGAATAAATTTAGTCCATATTCAAAAACTGCAATAGGGTCTGATTGCATTGGAACATATGTGTGCTCGATCAGCTGAACGACTGGCGGATGTTTTAAAAAAAAAAGGCATTGGAATGAAAGCAACATGAGAATATACTTATCAAGTTGGGGACTTTAAATCTCTCTCTTTTTTTTTTTTTTTTTGTTTGGACAATGGTACTTTAAGGGTCTGTTTGGTTCGACGGAGGGGAAGAGATGGGAGGGATTTTAATGGAGGGGAGGGGAAAGGAGGAGAAATGAGGGATTTTTAATATTACCTTGTTTGGATTGATCAAAAGGAAAGGGAAAGGAGAGATTTTAATGTTATCTTATTTAGTTCATGAGGGGATGGGGGAGAAATTTTTTTCACATTGACCACTTTATCCTTATATTATATTATGGATTTTGAAGTTGCCTTGTTTATAGTTCAAGAATGGAGGGAAATTATCTTCACATGGACAAATTTACTTATGTTATAACTCAGTATCTTTACATGGACAAATTTACTTAAGTTTTAAAAATTAATCTACTAAATGAGTAATTATTGAATTTGAATTCTAGTATGAGTTTAATAAAAAATTTAAAATAATATGACAATGAATATTAAGATTGCTGATTTTTCAATCAAACAAATAATAAAATAGAAACAAAAGAAGGAGGAGTAGTTTATGCTTTCACAATAAAAGTATTAGATGCTTGTAATAGAGGTAAGAATGTCAGTGAAAAATCATCATAATTCAGAAATTCAATTTCTGAATTGTTCATGTATGCCGATGATCCATGCCTTAAAGCACAAAGAACAAACAAACAACTGCGGACAAACTCCATAGGAATATAATTTCATAGCAACAATAAACTAAACAAAACCAATAATAAACACAGCACAAAACAAAGTCAGAAACAACCATATGATAGTACAAGAAAACACTAAAATGACAAGCTCAAAACACTAAAATAAAAATAAAATGAAAAACAAAGCAGTTATGAAATATGGATAATGGGAAAGATAGTTAAACAATATTTTGTAAATTAATAATAAAGAGCAAGGCTATTATGAAATATAGATAATGAGGAAGACAATTACACAATATTTTGTAAATTAATAATTGGGTGATAGGCAATGTTGTCAAAAATTAGTTTCTACATAGACATGGAAGGGGATAGTAAAAACGTATATCGTAGAAATGATACAACACGTAAAGTTTCTACTTTTTACTACTTAAGGTCAGAGCTTAAAATTTTATGTGTGTGTACACATATATGCATGGAAAAAAAATAATAAATCAATAAATAACTACTCAAAATTCGATGGGAAAAAAAATCGTAAATCACTATTAAATGGAAAACTTCATATTTAAAATAATTAAATTTAGCAAGAAGCCAAGAATATAAGTGCTTCAGCATTCAGCCATTGCCTATCGCTTTCAAAGAGCTAACCAAAAAGGGGCTAAAAACAGGGGAAGAAATACGAGAAATAAGCACCTTGGTAAGAAGCCATAACTGTTGTCGTTTTATTTCCGATGAGAAACGTGGTGGATCCAGGCCGAAGTGAAGGAGGGCATGCAATGAGCTGACAAGTTCTTGACTTGGGTCAATAGGAAGCATGAGTAGAGCACGATGAGCTGACAAGCTAAAGTGGATCAGTCAAGGAGGAGGGCAACCGACGATGTCGCGGTTGGAGGACAACGATGCCCCGAGCAGAGGAGGCAACCAATGATTTGGGTTTTAGGGTTTAGATCAATAGGAACTAGGAAGCACGATGGAGTAGGAATGAATGCCCGATGGTTGGTCAGTTTTCTTTATTTCTTTCCTTTTCTTTTTTGTTTGTTTTTGGTTTTAAGTGAAAATGGTAATAACTGTAAGAATGTAAGTTTCTACTTGTTTTTACGTTTCTATCCTATTTTTTTAATCGTTTTTACCTTGGACAATGTTTACCTGCGTTTTAGCACTGAACACCCCAAACATGCAATTCAATATATATATATATATATATATATATATATATATATATATGTTGGAAATTATGCCCTAGGGGCTAATCATTAAATAACTTCCTAATTTGATTTATGAAGATAAATCAATGATTTAATAGATATCATATCTCATATTTGATTTATGAAGATAAATCAAATTAGATGACTTCTAATTTGCATTAAATAAATTGATTAGATTGAATCAATTAGACAGATTTAATTTCCAATTCAATTTCGAAATTAATAAGATTGATTTTGAATATTTAATGCGGCCCATTAGGGTTATAAATACCCTTAGGTTGTAAGTAATTTGATTACATACACAAGCGAATTCAAGAGCCACAAAGAATCCCTAGAAGAGAGACGTGAGACAAAAGCTTGAAGGTGCTAGCACGCTGCCGTTCGTGTTGGAGTGCTGTTTGGTGTAGATATCGATAGAGGGAGTAGATTTGTAGAGTCGGCTCCTAGAGATTGATTGATCAAAAAGGTGTTAGCCCACGAGTTTGCAAAGCACGCACACGAGTTCACATAGGTACGGTTTCTAATTACTAACTCGATTTAAACGCTATTGATAGATCCTCTTCTTGGGATTCGTAAATTTATTGGATAAATTTAATTCCGCTGCGTGTACGAATCCCAACACTGGCATCAGAGCCAGATCAATTGTGTGTTTAAATAGGGTTCATGTTCTTAATGAGATTATATATGTGATATATATATGTTTAACCGTGATATATATTGTTAACCAATATATATATAGATTGTTATATTGTTTATTGTGAATAACAATATATTTTGTCGTATATGGTTTGTTAACGTTATATATATTGTTAATTACGTTATTAATATAATTACAATCATGACTTTAATAATGTGTTGTTGCTTTAACGTGTTGTAATTATAATAATGTGTTATTTTAACGTGGGAAATTTTAACGTGTTGTCATAATATATCTATTGATATATATTAATTGTTATGGATTGTTATATATAATATATAACATGCCTTTACCTATTAATTATGTGTTGTGATTAATAATTATAATATATCTATTATAATTATATGCTTTTAATTATAATAGATATATTGTTAATTGATGGAGAAATCATAACATTTTTTCTTTCATATTGTATGAATTAATACTTGTTGTGATTTACTTTCAAATTGTTTGAGTATGGTGAACAACATGGCTTTAGTCTTTACAATGGTTGTAATATTTAAATATGGCCTGCGAGCCATGCCTCTCTCTAAATATTCTTGATGTACATTCTCTTCTCATCTCACTCCCCTCGTATGTTGAAACGAGGTTTCTCTTGATGTAATTTTCTTTTCTTATTTAGAGAAGTCCCCTCATTGGCTTGAGAGGATTTTAAGTTAGGTGAGCCATGTTGTGTCACATTTTAATTATGCTTTTGATTAGATCATAACATGTTTATTTTGCGTATTATGTGTTGTTTGTATGAGATACAACTATTATTGCATTCACATAAATATAATTAATTAGATTAAACCCTCTAAATGAAATCTTAAGTCATAATGCCGTCAATTAATGGATACTTGTCAAAGCCTAGATCGCTTATTTGTATGTTCCACCAAAGTGGATGCACTTGAGTTATCTTGGTGAGACAAGAGTGGGTAATGGTGATACTCAATATTCATTATTGTCTTGACTTAATTGAGATTATCAAAACGGTTTTGGATCTCAAGGCATTAGATGGGATTAAACATGTCAAGTCATATGATGATCGAATCCCATAAAGATCTAAGAGTTACATGTGATATAATTGGTAAAGAGGTTACCTACCTAAATAACTTGATTTTAAGCGTCTTGCCAAAGCGGACTTAAATTTAAGCCAAATATGGATCTTATCCCACTAGTTATAATGAGGGTTTGTAATTCAGTGGGAGATTATTAATTAACTTTGCATATTTCTTTTAATTGTAGAATCATGTCAACTAGTAATACTGCTACATTATCACTGCGATCAGTCCTTGAGAAGGACAAACTAAATGAAACCAACTTTCTTGACTGGTTTAGAAACTTGAGAATTGTTCTCAAGCAAGAAAGAAAGGGTCTGAAAAAGAACAAGAAGGATGGCGGGGCTATCTCTTCAAGTATTTATGTTATAGATATTCATTTTTCTACTTCCTCTACATGGGTATTAGATACTGCATGTGGTTCTCACATTTGCACGAATGTGCAAGGTCTCAAGGACAGTAAAAAATTGAAAAAGGACAAAGTGGACCTACGAGTTGGAAGCCGAGCAAGAGTTGCTGCTTTAGCCATAGGCACTTATAAATTAGTTCTACCCAGTGGGCTTTTGTTAACTTTGAACAATTGCTTTTATGTTTCTGCTTTGAGTAGCAACATTGTTTCTCTTTCTTATTTGGATAAGGAAGGTTTTACTTCCATTACTAGGAATGGTCAATGTTCTATTTATCATAATGACATTTTCTATGCTGATGATGATTTGCATTTTGGTCATTATTTACTAAATTTAGAACATCCTAGTAGTGGATATATCTATAACGTGTCTACCAAAAGGATTAAGTCAAATGATTTGAATCCGACCTACCTATGACATTGTCGTCTAGGCCATATAAATGAGAAACGCATTTCAAAACTTCATCAAGATGGATTTCTTAACTCATTTGATTTTGAATCATTTGATACATGTGAGTCTTGTTTATTGGGAAAGATGACAAAAGCACATTTTACTGGGCATAGTGAGAGGGCCACTGATTTATTGGGCCTTATACATACTGATGTGTGTGGACCAATGAATACATCTGCCAGAGGAGGTTATATGTACTTCATTACATTCATAGATGATTTTAGTAGGTATGGGTATATCTATCTAATGAAACATAAGTGTGAATCTTTTGAAATGTTCAAAATATTCCAAAATGAAGTGCAAAACCAACTTGGCAAAACAATTAAAGCACTTTGATCTGATTGGGGTGGTGAATATTTAAGCCAAGAGTTTACTTACCATCTTAGAAGTTGCAGTATCATATCACAACTAACTCCTCGAGGAACGCCACAATGGAATGGTGTTTCTAAGCGGAGGAATCGAACTCTATTAGATATGGTTCGATCTATGATGAGTCAAATAGATCTTTCGCCGTCCTTTTGGGGCCATGCCCTAGAAACAACTGCGTTCACACTAAATCGTGTTCCATCAAAGGCAGTTGAAAAGACGCCATATGAGATTGGACTGGGAAGAAACCCAGTTTGTCATTTCTTAAAATTTGGGGATGTGAAGTTTACGTTAAACAACAAGCCTCTGATAAATTATCATCCAGATCCTCAAAATGCCTTTTTGTGGGGTATCCTAAGGAAACTAAAGGATATTATGTCTACAATCCTATCGATCACAAAGTGTTTGTTATCCGGAATGGTGTCTTTTTGGAGAAAGAGTTTATCTCTAAAAGAACCAGTGGGAGTAAGGTGAACATCGAAGAAGTTTGAGAGTCACAAAACATCGTAGAACCACAAATGGAAAACAGAGAAGACTCATAACAAGTTGATGAGTCTGCCTAGTAATACAAGGCCCACGAAGGTCTGATAGGACACGGCAAAAGCCTCAGAAATATGTACTTCTAACTACTGGAAGTTGTGATATCTTGCTCATTGAGCAGAATGAGCCAACTACCTATCGAGAAGCCATAGTGGGACCAAACTCCGAAAGATGGCTAGATGCCATGAAGTTTGAAATGCAATCCATGTACGACAATAAGGTATGGACCTTAGTTGATACACCTGAAGGTGTAAAAACCATTGGGTGTAAGTGGGTTTTCAAGGAGAAAACTGACATGGATGACAAAATAAAGTGTCTTCAAGGCACGATTAGTTGTAAAAGGATTCACTCAAACTTATGGTGTGGATTATGATGAAACCTTTTCCCCAGTTGCAATGGCCAAATCAATCATCCATAGCAGCATATTATGACTATGAAATATGGCAGATGGACGTCAAAACAACCTTCCTTAATGGAAAGCTACTTGAGGATGTGTACATGACACAACCTGAAGGCTTTGTGTGTCCAGAAGAATCTGGTAAAGTTTGCAAGCTTCAAAGATCCATTTATGGATTGAAGCAAGCATCTCGGAGCTGGAATCATTGTTTTGATGAAGTAGTCAAAGAGTTTGGATTCATTCAAAACATTGATGAACCTTTTGTTTACAAGAAAGTTAGTGGGAGCACAGTTATATTTCTGGTGCTTTATATTGATGACATCCTACTCATTAGGAATGATGTTCCTACCTTGCAAAGTGTCAAGTCTTGGTTAGGAAAGTCTTTCTCAATGAAAGATTTAGGCGAAGCCACTTACATCCTTGGGATCAGGATTTATAGAGATAGATCCAAGAGGTTGATAGGCCTAAGTCAGAGCACATGCATAGACAAGATACTGCATAGATTCAGTATGCAGGATTCTAAAAGGGGTTACATTCCTATGTCTCATAGCATCCATCTCAGCAAGGATCTGTGTCCTAATACACGAGATCAAAGAGACCGCATGAGTAGGATTCCATATGCCTCCGCCATTGGATCTATTATTAGAGCCAAAATTTACTCTAAACTAGGTTCTGCATTTAAGATAGGATGGATATTATAGATGAAAAAACAAGTTAAAAGTTAACTATTGAATTCTACAAGATAGTAATATGGATCTAGATTCTCAAAGACTCAAAGTACCCTTTTCATTTTCATCTCATAATTTTACTTCCATAATTAATTAGTAATTAGTCTCATTACATTAATTATCCATCCTTTCCCTGCTCACTTACTTTCCCTCTATAAAAAAAGGACGTTTTCAAAAAATATTTTGCACTTTTTATATATTTATAATCTTTAACTATTTTTAACAAACTCTTTTATATCTATATGATTCAATTACTTATATTTTAATAAAAACATAAGAAGAAATATTATTTTACCGTATTTAATTGCAAGAGATATAAATCAACACACCAACTTACATAGACTTCATATTGTTGTTGACCAGAAAAATGGGCTGCAGGAAGCAAGGCCCAACCAAGGCCTATAATCATGCATAGTACATGTAGTGGAGCAGAGGTGGTCAGAACGTGGAGGCGTACTACCTGCATGCGCTCCAATGGGCTGAAACCTTAGGTAATCTCTATAAATAGGAGATTATCCACAAGGTATGCAAACTCTTTCATCTATTCTACATTCTCTCTCATTGTGCACACACCCCACTCCTCTAGCCATAGCCACTTCCATGTAGTATAGTGATCCTCAGAATCTTTGTGGTACCTTCTCCATAGATATCATAGAGTATCTGTCATCTCCATGGTGTTTAACCCATAAACCCCTTTGGAACTCATATTGATCTGACATAAACAATCACTAGTCCTTAGAGATTGGACACTCGTGTTCTTATACAGAAGATTGGCGTCGTCTGTAGGGACATTAAAATTTGATTCCCAAAGCAAGATAGTTGAGAATGGCTAGCACTAGGAGCCAAAGTCAGGTTCCCCGTCAGGATCTACAATGTAGCAACCGCTGTCGGGTTCTGAACAACATATGCAAGAGGAAGATTTTGTGGCTCCTTATTACAATTGAGTTCAAGTTGAATCAGAGGACGAAATGGCCGACACCGGAACCTCTCCAGTGCCTAGTAATCGGGGTAGGCAGCAAATACAATCGTTGCTTCAACAACAAAATCCTCTGCAGGAATTCCAGATAGAAAACCCTGATATTCACCACCTACAAAAAGTTATGGAGACATTGTTCAGGCGGATGGATGAAATGGAGAAGTGCAACAGACTACAAAGATAAGAGGACATTCAGCGTCTACAAGAAGATATGGAGCGCCAAGATGCCATTTGGAAGTAGGAGGAAAGACAGAGACTACGACAAATGATAGAGGATAGAATGGGCCGAGAAGAGAACGATGACCAGAGTGTCAGTTGAGGTAACACCAGGAGTAGCCAGGCCTTGGTCCTCGTCCCGCACATGGATAAGAATGCTGTTGGCCCTAGCGGGATAAACGGGCGAAATTCAGCACAAGTGAACACCAGGGTATCCTACCACGATGACGGAAAGGAAAAGCTAGATGAACTAGACCGAGATAAAACTCGCGAGGAGGAGATACAAAGGATGTTGTGGTTGGAGGAGCAGTTAAGATAGTTAGAAGGCTTAGGTCAAAACAATGGTTGAGATCCTAGTAATCCAAGCAGGATTGATATTACCACAGTCGCCTAACAAGAGAACGCGGGCACACCTCAGGACAATACTGAGTAGAACAAGATAAGCGCTGCAGACAAATAACCCTTGGAGGGCTGGGATACCGTCAAGGAAAATTCGACGCTAGCATCGCTGACTAATCTAGACGTATCGGGTAAACAACCCGGTGGAGGAATATAAGGCCCATTTTCAGCAAAATCAGGACATCAATATATACCCCAAGGGTTTTGACTCGAGAGATCTGCCGAAGTATGATGGGATGCAAGACCCGTAGGTTCACCTTAATAACTTCAACATGGAGGTGATGGTGAAAGGTTTTGAAGGACCTATTGTACCTCAGCTCTTCACGTGTATGCTGCGAGGAGTAGCACAATTGTGGTTTCACTCATTACCACAGAAGTCTATTTGGGATATGGAGAGCTTTGGTTAGAAGTTTCTATTGAACTTCACGACTAGTAGGAAACAACCCAAGACCGAATTTCAACTAGGACAAATTAAGTAGAGACCCAATGAGACCCTACATCGGTATTTTGAGCATTTCAAGGATGCCGCTTTGCAAGTTCCAGATTGAAAGAAGATGTACATCTACACTTGGCCATTGCCAGTTTAGATGATGATTTTCGATTAAAAAGATCATCCATCAATCAGCACGTAAGCACCTTGGTGGAATTCTGAGAAAGGTCAAAGCAGTACTTAGAATTAGAGCAGCTAGAAATAGCTAGCCAGAGCAACCGGGGGCGAGTTAGAAGCCTACCCACAAAAGTCAAGGAACATCAGGGAGTACCTCGGCATAATCAACGCGGGCGTATCTCGGACAACAAACCTCACGGAAGCAAAGATGAGGGTAGGTATGAGAAGTACACTCCACTGAAAGTGCCACGGGAGCAGATATGGAGGGAGGTTGCATTGACCGAGATGAAGAAAGAGGAACAACCTCTGCCTCTTCAAAACAAAGCCACATTGGACAAGTCACGATATTGTGAATTCCATGACCAGCATGGACATACCACTAGTAGTGTTAGGACTTAAGGGATGCCGTGGAAAAATTTGTATGAGAAGGCAAGCTGTGAAGATATGTAATCCAGACGCAGGGGCGACAAAGCAATAAGGAGCCCAAATGAAGGTTGAAATAAGAGACCAAACAAGAAGAAGAGAGAACAGAGGCAGAAACCGGGAGAAAGTGATGATGAATTCCCTAAGGTGAGGTATGACTGGAATGTCATAAGTGGGGGTCCTGGGGGCAGTGGAGATTCCCAGAATCAGCGAAGGAAGTACCTGAAGAGGTTCTAACAATAGGGGATCGCCCATATTTCAAGAAGGAGTCGGGCAGGCCGGAACCCCTGGTATTGAGCTTTTCCAAGGCTGAGTTAGATGATGTGGTTCCTGGGCACCATGACGGGTTAGTCATAACCGGCCTTCAGATGATGTGGTTCCTGGGCACTAAGGGATATATAGACTTAAAGTTGACATTAGGGATAAAAGAGGCCTTTAGATCGGAGGTCATGAGGTTCGTGGTGGCAGACTTTCCCTCTCCTTATAACATAATATTAGAGAGACCAACAATACAGAATTGGGACATGTTAGTGTCCACGAAATATCAGAATTTGAAAATGCTCAACCAAATAAATAAAATCATGGTGGTCTGAGGTAACCAAAAGGAATCGGGGCAATGCTACTACGACTTGGTTAAGGGGAGTAAAGATGACCCGTCATCCTCTTGAGCCTTAAGGCGAGCAATCAGAAGTTGAGGCAATCCATCCATCTGGTCGAGTTGGACATGCGGGAAGAAGAGAAGATTCCAAGGGTGGAGCCCAGCAGAGAGATTTGGAAGACCTAGCTCTGGGGGATGAACCCGGAAAGTTCACTGAGATTGGGAAAGCATTAAACGTTGAGGTTCGTCTAGCACTGATAGAATGCCTAAGAAAGAATGCCGACATATTTGCATGAGGACCGTCTGACATCTTAGGAATTGACCTTAGCTTTTGTTTTCACAAACTCGTGGTTAGACCAAAGTCCACCCCCATCACCTAGAAAAAGAGGAAGCTCAGCCCTGATGGGATAATTTATCCGAGAAGTTCAATATACCACATGGTTGTCTAACTTCGTCTTAGTTAAGAAACCCAACGACAAATGGCAGGTTTGTACCGATTACAAAGATATGAACAATGTGTGTCCTAAGGACGCCTTTCATATGTCAAACATTGACCAGCTGGTTGATAATTCCTTCGAGTTTCAACTCTTGTCTTTTATGGACGCATACTCAGGTTATAACCAAATATCCATGCATCCCGAATACCAGAAAAAGATGGCATTAATCACGGAGAGAGCTAATTACTATTATAATGTCATATCATTCGGTCTAAAGAACATCAGAGCGACATATCAACGGATGATGACCAAGGTTTTCGAAGACTAGTTGGGGAAAAACGTGGAAGTGTACATCGATGATATGATTGTAAAGTCTGTAAACCCAATAGAGCACGTCTAAGATTTGCAGCAAACATTCAACAAATTACGAGCTTATTGGATTCAACTTAACCTGGCTAAGTGTGCTTTCAGGGTTCCTTCTGGCAAGTTATTAGGTTTCTTGTTAACCCACTAGGGAATTGAAGCGAACGCAGATAAGTGCCAAGCTATGTTGGATATGAAGGCTCCGAAGTACAGAAAGAGGTACAACAGCTTATGGGAAGGCTAGCTGTATTAACTCGATTCTTACCTAGGTCAGTAGAAAATTAACTCCCTTTCTTTAGGTTGCTCAAAAAAGGATGTACAAATGAATGGAATGCGGGATGCGATGCGGCGTTTGCTAAAGTTAAGCAATCCTTGGCGGTCCTACCGTTATTAAGCTGACCTGATGTGGGGGAAACCTTGATCTTCTATTTGGCGGTCGGAGAAGAGGCTATAAGTGCAGCTCTTGTGCGAAAGGTAGAAGAAGGGTAGACATTGGTGTATTTCATAAGTCAGGCTCTTCAGGGTGCCGAATTAAGATATCAAAATCTTGAGAAGATGGTTTTTGCCTTGTTAACTACGACACGACGACTACTTCAATATTTCCATAGTCACCCCATTGTGGTAAAGACAAACCAACCAATCTGACAGATACTTCATAAAACCGACTTGGTGGGAAGAATGACAAGTTGGGATATTGAGCTTTATGAGTTTGACAACAGTTATGAAGCACGACATGTGATTAAATCCTAAGCCTTGGCAGATTTCCTATTAGAACTCACTCTATCAGGTGAAGGGGGTGTTTAGGAAGAGGCCCTGTGGAAGTTTTTTTGTTGACGGAACATCAAATGCTAAGGGAAGCGGGGCCGATGTTATCCTTGAGAACCTACAAGGGGTGTCCATTGAACACTCACTGAGCTTAGGGTTTAAAACCTCCAACAACCAGGCTGAGTATGAGGTTCTCATCGCTGGTTTACTTCAGGCCAAGGAAAGTGGTGAGAGGAGAGTGCAGGTGTTTACTGACTCACAACTAGTGGCCTCCCATATAGACAGATCTTATCAGGCCAAGGGACCACTACTGGTCAAGTATCTTGGTAAAGTCAGGTCGATCATGGCCAACTTTGATGATGTAGTAGTAAAGCACATCCTAAGAAGGGATAATGCCAGAGCCGATATCCTATCCAAATTGGCCAGCAGCACCCGGAATGCAGGGAATCATCAGATGGTGATTTAGAAAAATTTGCAGGAGCCAACATGTGTAATGATTATCTCAAATGCTAGTAATTGGAGGAAACCCATTGCCGACTACCTCGAGTGAGGCATTCTGCCGGATGACTCGTTTGAAGCAAGAAAGCTCGTGAGAACGGTGGCGTCATATGTGATGGTGGATGATCAATTATATCGAAAGGGCCTGCACTCCCCCATGTCGAAATGCCTTAGATCTTAAGAAGTGAAATATGTATTGGTCGGAATACATGAAGGGATTAACGGTCAACACATGGGAGCTAAGGCACTAGCTTAGAAGGCGGTATGGGCTGGATATTTTTGTCCGACTATAGCAGTGGATTCCAAAGAGCATGTTCAGAGGTGCAAAAGTTGTCAAAAGCACGCAAAGATCATTCATATTCCATCCTTAGAGTTGCAATCTATGGCAGCACCTTGGCCATTCTACAAGTGGGGGTTGGATCTCTTGGGCCCTTTTAAGATGGCCATGGGGCAATTGCGGTGGCTTATAGTAACGGTCTACTATTTTACGAAATGGATTGAAGCGGAACCACTAGCTAGAATAACCTCGGCATGAGTATAGAAGTTCTTTGTAAGAAGTATTATATCTCACTTTGGGATATCAACTGTGATATTCATAGACAATGGCACCCAGTTTATTGGTAAAGGCCTTAAGAGCATGATGACCGACTTTCAAATTACTTAACACTTCGCTTCTATTGAACATCCGCAGTCTAGCTGACAGGCAGAGGCGGCGAATAAAGTCATATAGACGGATTAAGAAGGAGAATGGAAGAAGCTAAGACTAACTGGGTGGAACAATTGTATTCTGTGCACTGGGGATATCGAACCAGCGTCTAGACTGCAATGGGGGAAACTCCCTTTAGAATGACCTACAAGTGTGAGACCATAATCCCAATAGAGATTGGGGAACCCTCATGGAGGAGGATTAAGGTTCTACATGATGAAAGCGACAACAACCAAGCTATTACTACCGAGCTAGATTTGATTGACAAAGTAAGGGTTACGGCATATTGTCGGGATCTCGCTGCAAACCAACTGGTGGTAGCAAGGTATAACAGGAAGGTAAAATAATGTTCGTTTGACAAGGGCGACTTAGTGTTACCTAGGGTCGATATAGGCAACAAAAATGCACACGAAGGCAAGTTAGCAGCAAACTGGGAAGGCCCCTATCGAGTTAAATAAGTACTAGGACGGGGGGCCTATGAGCTCGAAAACTTGGGGAAGAAGGCTATTAAAAGGATGTGAAATGCAGATAAGTTAAAGGCTTGCTATAGCTAAAAGCCGAGGTTCAGAGACGACATAGTGGCAAGTTCTCTCAAAGGTGGTAGGATCTTGAGCTTGCTTGGAAAGCGACGTCGTCACCAGGTTATATGCTTTTTGTGTAAGTGACAGTGTTGTCGGTCTATGAAAGTCCCTTTTGTAAGCAAAATGGTCGCCAATCTATGTAAGCTCAGTGGAACCAACTATTATAGCAACACTGCTAAGTTTATTCGAATAGAGAATATTGGGTCATGGAACCCTTTTTCAGAAATTATTTGCAATGAATTTAACTGCCAAGCCTATTTTTAATTCTTAGCCGAATTAATCATGACAGTTTTAACCGCCAAGTCTATTTTTAATTCTTAATCGAATTGATTGCGACGGCAATGCCACTAAGCCTAGTTAATGAACGAACAGAGGTTGTTTAAGACCGGAGTCGAAATTAACATCCTTATGGAAAGGCTCGAGGTTATGATATCTAAGTTACTAAAACAGTTACACCGACCTTGATCAAGTCGGATGAGTTAAGGTTTGGTTAAAGAAAACTAAACTTTAACTTGTGTAGCTAGTTGTTATTAAACGCGGACATGTTATCAAACATTGGCAACATCTCTTTTCTTTTTTCTTTAGGATACCCAGTTTAGGCAGAAAAATGTTATGCAGAAAATGTCAGAAAAAAGTGTACTTCATTAGTATGCCGATTTACACCAACGATTCGGAACAATAATCTGGACCCAAAAAGAAAACATAAAGAAACAAAAAACAAAAAACCAAAGCATTGTCATGGCCAGTTTTTCTTCAGGAGATATAAGACGGTCGACAATAGTTCTTCAGGCAGAAGGAGATTCAGCCTCAGGCGCGGCCTTTGACTACCCCTCTTCATCCCTATCTTGTTGCCCGGTGTCAGTATGACTAACAGATACCTCAGCCTTGGTACCTCCAGCAACATAAACGAGTGGAGGTTCCAGCAAGACAAGGTTTCCATGCTCGTCAATATAAGCCTTAATGGTAGCACGGGAATGGTCCAGCTTGACCATGGGATTGAACTGGGCAGCTTGCTCTAGAGCATTGGTGAAGGCGTCTTCGACCCCATTCTTCCAATTCTCAATATCGGCCAAGGTAGTGGCGAGATTCTCCTCGAGATCTTTCTTTGTAGCCTCAAGCTCTTGGTTTTGTGCCATCATCTAGCTCAAATCCTTAGCCTCCTACTGCCACCTAACTCGCTCAACTACCAGCTCCAGCTTGGTGTTTTGCATATTTTCCTACAGGATGGTTGCTTCTTCGTTAGCTTTCTCTTTGGCCAGTTTGGCCACGACTACCTCTTCCAGTGCCTTCGCCGTCGCCTTCTCAGCTGAAGTTATGGCCTTTTTCATAGCTGCCTCCTTTTCCTAGGCAGCAGCCTGCACCTTTGCATTACTCCTAACCCATTTGTTTTTCATCTAGGCCGCAATTTGGGCTAGGCTGGCCGCCCTTAAAGCATAGTGCTTGATTTTCATAAGCTCCTCATAATCATAGTCGGATATGAGCTCCGGCTTGAAGAAATTCGGCAGGGGTCGGATGCTCGATCAGCTATTCTCGTCCAAGCTGTGCTCCTAGATGTACAATCGGCCAAGAATGCTTGGAGGCACCGGAGGACCTTGGAAAGGGGGAGGAGGAGCCAAGGTAGTGGGGATGATTGGGGTCTCAAAGGTTGGCCCTTGAGCGACTGAGGCAGACCTACCAGCAGATGGAGGTGCATTGGTGGAGCCCGTCACCTTAGATTTCTTGGGGACAACCTGCTTTTTGCCCTTGTCAGTGTTAGGGGCTTTCCTTTTGGTGGAGGTCCCGAGGTCCTTGGCGACCTTCCTTTTCGCAGACACCTAATAAGCAGGTTTTCTCCCCATAGCTGGTTTTGCGAAGCATAGCAAAACAAAAGTATCAGTTAAACAATTCAAATGGAAAATCAGCGACATAATAAACCCAATATAATTCATACTTGCTACAGATTTCTTTTTGCTAACTAGGGGGCATCAATGAAGTCGACGGAATCGATGTTTCCCACATTCATTTTAAGGACTTGCAACAAGTTGACCACTTGGTCCTCATCAGGCGAAAGGTTGTTTTCGTTAGGGTTGAAGGCTTTAGGGGATAAATCTAGGTGTTCGCTAGACCAGTAAAGGGGAAATCTCCCCTTGACCTCCCCATGTCAGATTTTTTCAAAAACCATGGTACCTAGCCTAGGTTAGCCATCATCTTGAAGAATAAAGGTTTGAAGGCCTTGAAGGATTCGATAAAGGGCTCTAGAAGCTTTCTACCTCGGATACTCTTAAGAGTGGTCTTGGAAAATCCTATCGGAGTTTCTTTGGAGGTATACGATTCCATAGGCCTAAAGAAGTGAAAGAAGAGTGGCACGGTGCATGTCATTCCTTGTTCTATGCACAGGTTTTTGAAGGCTAGGGAAAAAGCCTAGGTTTTGAGATGGAGTTGCATGGGTGCGACTCGAAGATGGTTAAGAAGATCGATTTGGAAGGCATAAAAGGGTAGTTTTAAGCCTAGGTGGGTTACTAAATCGCGGTAAAGAAAGAAGAAGTGGGGCTCAAATTCTCTAAGGCAACAGGATGCTACGGATTCGTCTAGTAGGGGTAGGCGGAGGGTATACCCCTCCCTTTGTAAGGAACGAAGGTCAAGCATGTCGGTGTTGGCCATATTACTCATTATCTTAAGTATGGTGTTGCTTACAACGTAGGACCTCACTTATGGACGACTTGCTCTGTGTCACCGGAGCACGACTCCCCCGTTGCTGATAACTTGAAGGACGAGCAGAACAGGCCATCTATACCTATATAAAATAAAAAAGGATAGAAGTCAAAACAACGGAGATATACCTTAAGACAAGTGTAAAGGCTCTGTGCCGAATTGACTTTTGAAGGTTGAGGGTTGCTATAAACTATGTTGGTAGCTCTCAAGCATTATGTCGGCCTCCCTTTGGCGACCAAGTTGTACTAGTGTAATAAACTCATGACAACAATTGACGTAGGGAATTTGCGAATGTGACTGGGTGGAAGGGCTAGTGATTTTGGGAGTGGGTTCTGGAGGAAGGTCGGAATGATGGGAAGATTTTGGGACGATATGAATGACGGCCAGAGGCTTGGCTGGGATAGGTGCCCAAGTTAGGGTGTGACTACTTCCCCCTCCCTGGGACCTAAGCAGGTCTGACTTGCAGGATTCCTCGAAACGACTTACAGCCCAGAGCCAGAAAGCCATTTTTTCAGAAACCCTTTTGACTACCTCCTTATCTTCTTCAAGAATGGGGTTACCATACATGTCTAGGGGTGTGTCTTCAGGGTGGTCCATCACGTTATACCAAAAATGTAGAGGATGTTAAACCCATAAAGTCTGAAGAACATAAACCTACCCAGAAAACCTCAAGAACACCAAACTACCTAGAAAACCTCAAGAACACCAAACCCACCCAGAAAATCCTCAAGAACACTAAGCCTACCCAGAGAACCCCCTCAGGAAACGCAATGGTATGGGAATAGATGAGACAGGAAGGGAAGAGAATTGTAATTGCAAAAATGCAAGATAAAGAGCGAGATTTTTTACCTGGAAAAGTTGAAGGAAGGAGTTGGTAAGGAGGATGGTCGTAGAGCTTTGGAGTTTTTTGCTTTGAAGAAGAGAGAGCTTTGGAGTGAACAATGTTAAAGTAGCGTGACATTTTTTATTTTATAACTATACTGAGGGGGAAGAGGCGGAGAAGGAAACGCCAACAGTCGTGGAAACAAAAGGCTTGGATTGATGACGTCAGCAGGCACAAAGAATTAGGGTTGGAAAAACCCTAAAAAGTGCAATGATGGCATATACAAAGAGACATGGGTATTAAATACGCATGAAAACCAATGACGGATGGCGTGGCAACCCAGGGGAAGCGATAGTTATACACTATGGCACAGACAACTGTTAGGTCAAAAAAAGAAGCTACAATTAACATGCTCGCGTGTTTTCACGGTACCCTGGTTTGGGGGCATGGTGTGGCACATAGGAAGAGGAAAGAACTCGACAGGATGGGTTTAAAACCAAGAAACAATCCTGGGCGTCATGAAAACGGAAGCACAAATGCAACTTCAGCATAGGCGTCAGGGGGCAAGCAATTAGTTATCTCGGGTTCTGACCAACAAAGGTTGAATGCAAATAGGGATGCATCTAAAATAAAACCCGAAGTAAGAGAGCAATTTGAAGGAAGTAAGTATGAAACCAAAGGATGACTTAATCAAGCCAAAAGCTGACTTAAGGGAGCATTTAACCTCGGCATATCAGAGGCTTGAAATACCGAGCTTGGGGACAACTGTTGTGGTCCGGCAAAATGGGTTGCAGGAAGCAAAGCCCAACAAGGAGGCTTTGTGGCTAAATCCCCCTAATAAGGTAAAGTATCAACTCCCCTATAATCACGCCTATAATCATGCATAGTACATGTAGTTTAGCTGAGGTGGTCAGAACGTGGATGTGTACTACCTGCATGCACTCCAGTGGGCTGAAACCCTAGGTAATCTATAGAAATAGGAGATTATCCACAAGGTATGCAGACTCTTTCGTCTATTCTATATTCTGTCTCACTGTGCTCACACCCCACTCCTCTAGCCATAGCCGCCTCCGTGTAGCACAATGATCCTCAGAAACTTTGTGGTATCTTCTCCATAGATATCATAGAGTATCCTTCACCTTCTTGGTGTTTAATCCATAAACCCCTTGGAACTCATATTGATCCGACATAAACAATCACCAGTCCTTGGAGACTGGGCACTCATGTTCTTATAACAGAACATATATTTAAAAAAAATCATAAATTTTGAATATTTTATTTTTCTCCGATTTGAATGTCTTATTTTATTTATTATATTTCATACAGCATACGTCCTTGCATCTGATTATACTTATTAAGATAATTCTTCCTTATTTGAAACTTGAGATGACTCAAATTCATTTGAAGTTCAAAGTACATAGAAGAGAGGGCTTTTAAAAGAAATTGAGGGGGAGATGCGTTCTATAAATAGCACAAACGGATTAAATTAGTAGCGTATGCTTTTTCACTTTTTGAGCCACAAAATAAGGGAGTACACGATGCAAACAAAAAAGTCAAATATTGGGACTCCATGTTTGGCCCCAGGCCCCAGCCATAAGTGCGATTATTATTTAATGGGTTGATGTTAATGTGATTACATAAAGCAATAAGTACAAAATTTATTGAGGAATACAAGAGTTTATAACCTACTTTTTAAAATGTGGGCACATGTATCTTGAGGAAAATAATAGGACGTATGTTGTATGAAATATAATAAATAAAATAAGATATTCAAAATATCAACATTTAAAATTTGAATGTTAATTTTTTTTTTTTTTTTGCTAACTAAGTTTGGGTTATAGAATTTAAAAAACACTTCGTAGAATTAAGAGATTAAAATAAGACATTATTTATTAAGAGAAGTTTTTGCAGTGTATTGTGTTTCCGTATTTCCATTGTCGGTTCTTGTTCAATGTTCAAGCCAGTGTAAGTTCACCAGACTCATTTGCCCCGGTAAGAGAGTGTTGGGTCCTGGCCCACTGTTATAGGAATAGGTTCCAAATGGCTCAGCTACATTATTGGGCTTTAAAAAACCCAAATAGTTATGAGAAAGACATGTGAAATTAAATCATCTAAATCTTTTTTTTTTCCTTTATTTATTTGTATTTTTATATAAATAATATATTTATTATTATAATCACTTATAATCCAAAGTGTTGTAATTGTAGCTTGTTTATTTCTATTTTCTATTTTTTTACCCTAAAATAGTTTATAAAATGGTCTTCAAAAATAAGTTTTGAAAACAAAAAAGAAAATACCCTGAAGAGGGCATTTTTATGGTTTATAGTGACTGCTTGGCTGATTATTGATTTGAAAGCATGACTTAAAAAATTTAATAAAATGCACTATTTATGATTCATACAAAAATTAATTCATTTCTTAAATTGTGACCTACACTATTTTTTTCGGGCAAAAAAATAAAATAAAAAAGGACTACACTAATTCTATAATAGTATTATTTATTGGTGTAAATATATCATAACTTCATCAAACATGCATCTTTTAGCTAGCCAAAATAAATAAATAAATAACGAAAAATATAGAATAAACATTATATTTTAATTAAAAAATTGGTTGGCAAAGATTTAAGAAACTAATAAACTACATCTAAATGTAATTCTTATTGGAAATCAAACTGAGAAGGGACAAAATCAACTTTGTTTTAAACTTCCTATACCAAAGAAAAAAAACTTCAAGTTCTGTCCCAAAAAAAGAAAAAGAAAAATATTTCTTAAATAAACAACAATGTATTTTTATAATTGTGGATCGTATTGTGTAGCATACAAATTCTACTTCCAAGTTCCCACAACATATATCAACATATATATAGTCATCAGCATAAACCAACAACAAAAAATCATGCTAATTCACCCAACCAAATGGCCTCCTATCATTTTTTTAACACATCATTGAAAGTAATATAAAATAAAAAAAAAAACCTAGAGGGAAGAGGTGATAAGAAGAGGGCTGAGCAACGGATGGATCACAATGATGGCGTGACTGAAAGACGAAGCAGCAGACTGGCGGAGCACAGACGGCAACTGAGTGAGAGGGAGAACATATTGAAGAGAGAGGGGAGAGGAGCAAGAGAGAAGAGGAGTATTATGTCAGGGGATGGGGTAAATAAAGAGTTTGTGATGGAAAAAGTTTCCGAGACGGAATGCTCAGTTCTCTAACGCAAGTTAGTAGCACAAAGGCTGCCAACTTGCAACAAACTGAGCACCGACTTGCGACAAAACATGGATCCATCACATGTCCCAACCGGGACTTGCGACGGAATGAAAATCTGTCGTAAGTACCAGTCGGGACTTGCGACGAAATGAATATCTGTTGTAAGTCCTCATGGGGACTTACAACGAAACACTGATCTGTCGCAAGTCCCACAGGGCCTTACGATGGAATTAGTCTTCCGTCGCAATAGGGTGAAATTTTCTTTGCCCTTTTACGACAGAATTGATATTCTGTCACAAAAATAAGCAATTTTGTGATAGAATTGAATTCCATTGCAAAAACCTTCCATTTTGTGTAACATCCCAATTTTCAAAAGTGAAATAATTTATTTTTCATTTAAAATCATTTAAAATCATCAGAGTAGTGCATTTGAGCGGAAGAGTAACTGATACTTATATTTCAAAATGTTGTAAGTCTGGCTAAATACAATAGCGGTGTAGTAACCGCGTGGTTCAAAAGGGATGTACAACAACAAAAGGAAGGCTTCCGCCGGAACATCAAAAGGAAGTCTTCAGCCGGGTCTTCTATGCGTCCTGTTTGCACTTCCCCTTGTCCTCCGTTCTTGATTCTCCTGAGTCTGATGCTATGTTAAGAGCTGAGGTCCCATGCATACGGACCCCAGGTAACGGTTAACCTCATATTTACATATACGGTACAAAATCACAGCAAATGAAACACTTCCAAACATGCCACCAACTATGTCACTCCCAGTGAATGCAAATGTATCGCTCCCAGTGAAATATACCACTCCCAGTGAAAACAGATATATCACTCCCAGTGCATGCAGATGTACAGTTATCCTTTAACAACAACATGTATTCAAACAACATATCACAACATGCATACAACACACATACCACATATACACATACTGTAAATATCAGAGTTAGTGTTACAGTACGCGAACGTACCTTCATTGACGTTTGACGGTATTTCTGGCGGAAAACGGTGCGACAGTTGGTCAAAACGTATTCAGGGATATCCTATAAGGATAATATCACCTCTATTAACTCCCAAATATTATTTCAAAGAGATATTTTGGCTATATAAGACCATTTTACCCCTGGTGGATTTATTTTCCAATTTATTCCCTAATTTTCGGAAAAAACGCTGATCCAACATTTCTGGGCAGAATTTCGCCTAACTTCGAAAAATCATAACTAATTCTAGAAAAATTGAACCAAGGATCCGTAAAATTTCCCGGAATCCTTGAGAAGTCTACTTTCGAGGAAAAATACTGGAACTTACCCATAACTCATGGAAAATTCCCAGTTTAATCATTTCAAACTACTGCCCAGAATTTCGCACAGAAAACATAACCCAACTTCTAAGATTTTTATCTTTTTGCACAGAGCTTCAAATCACACACTCTTTATAGATTTAGAAAGCCCTAGATGTCTACTTTCACCATGAAATTTCTCAGAATTTTTTAACATCATATTCTTCATAAAATACTGGCATTTTTACCTCCGACTCCAGGAATCGCTAATCGATGAAATTTCGCTAGAGCTTCGCTATTTTGATCCTAATCTTCCAAAAACTTTGCTATATCATATTCCTTATCTAATTTTCGAAATCAAGCCATTTTTAACCATAAAAACATGAAATCAAAACTACTCTTGAATATTTAAGATCAAAGCATAAAATACTATGAACTTAAACTAGAACTTCAAGAACTAAAGACTAGAACTTACCTCTTGAAGAACCTTACTCCTTGCTTTTGGAGCTTTTCCTCTCACTCTCCTACCTCTCTAGATTTCGTCCCTCTCTCTAAGAACTCACCTTTGTGGTTGAGTTTTGTTGTGAGAATTCATGAAGCCAAGGACCCTTATTTATAGTGGAAAACATGAGTAGCCTCCAAGCAACTCCTCTTGATCCTAGCCCTTGAGTTTTACTTGGAGAAGAAGCTTCAATCCTCTCCCTCCACCTCACTCAATTTCGTCCCCCTCTCTCTCCTCCCTTAGATTATTGCGTTATCCCCTATTTAATCCCAAATTCTACTTTAGTTAGGTGTAATTGGGTGTTCTTATTCAAGATCTAATTTCACTTTTGAAATCCTAATTTTATGACTAGATTTATGGAGATTTTTAATCCCCAAAACACTTAGGTATGAATCTTAAAAGTAACCGAAAATAACTTTGGGAATAGCCAAGTTGAAGCTCATAATTTACTGATTCCAAATATGTATTTACATTTAATACTTAGTTTCAATATTTCAAGTTATGATTTAATTTCTATGAATTCTCATTTATTTTCACTTAATTAAATAGCAACTTGGTCCCCAAGTTAAACTTCTTGCTCCTTAAGTCTCCTTAACTTCTCCCACACACTACTTCATTGACTTATGTGTTTGTGTCTAGAATCATCTTTTCCTCCTTGTCCCTTAATGAAACCGTCCCCTCCCTCTAATTTCATTATTCAATTACATTTTAATGTTCTCACAATTTTAAAAGGGAAATTCTCTCATTGGTCCACTTAAATTCAGGTTTTATGGTTAATATAATTTAATTCTTCCTTTTATTCACCATTAAACAATAGTTTTCGTTCCATAGAGATTAATTAGGAATAATTGGTTAAATCCCATGTTAATCTCCCATATAGTGTTTTAGGGGTTACTTGGCTTACTTACCAAAATTTGACAAGTTTCTAATTTAATCTCAGCTTCTAAATAACATTTGATCCTTAATTATGACCTTTATAAATTAATTATGAACTAATTCCAAAACTTATTAAAGTATCTCAATTATTGCAATTTCATTTGCCCAATAATTGTTACTAACTTCCTCTAATTGATTTTATCATCCTTTGATGATTTTAATTGCTGAAATGGTATAATTAAGATTATGCTAGATTATGATAATCTTTGGATATTTTACGATCCTTAATAAGATTTAGGAAATTGAATTTGGATTTATTAGAATCCAAAGAAAATTCCCCTAAAAATGATAATAAATCAGTTAAAAATTTAGAGACAACATACTCTCCTATTTTAATAGGTATTATTTGCCAAAATATGGTTCTTTAGGAGAAATATAAATTTTTAGGGTATTACATTTTGCGACAGTATTGTAACTCCATCGCAAAAGAGCCCAGATTTATGACGGAAAATTTTCTAGTAGTACAGGATGTCATGAACATCCTACCAACAAATGTTCAACATCAAAAGGCTAAAGAACCCGAAGGAAATGGGAAGCTTATGCTACCTATACTTCCATGTTGATCCAAGTAGAACAAGACAACTCATGCTCTATGGAAAGCCTTGAGAGATAAATTCGTATAAACTCAGTCAAGTTTTTACATTTGTGTGCTAAGACCTAAAGTATCGACTGAGAAATACTTGGAAGTAATGTCAAACAAGACTGGGAGTTAAGGTGAGCAAGCAATGTTCTTTCCAATCAACAAGAAGTGCATGTTGTAACAAGTAAGCCTCTTTGTTGAATGGGAGCACATGAAAGTAAACCTACTAAAAAGTGAATACTTTCTTGACCTTCAGTAATATAATTTGTCACATTAAGCTTGAGAGTAAAATGCTACAAGATACAAGATCCATTAGCCTAACAAACTTAACTAAAGAAGTACAAGTTTCATTCTTCAAACCTAAGTATAATAAAGCAGGAAAAGAAAATTGGGCCTAGTGAAGGTCAAGTAATGTTTCTACTAAAAGGAAAGGGAAATTTTCCATAAGTTGGCATATGCGACGAAATGCACTAAAATTCTTTGCATTCCTTGTATTGCTTTTACAAACAACACTTATCCTTTATGGATTATAGATTTAGGAGAGAAAAACCACACAAGCAAAGATTGTGAGAACTTTGCAGATTTTATTGGTTGCTATCAAAAGGTGCATGACTTTATGTAGGAAGCAATGCAAAAGTGCAAGTCATGGGCATTAGAACAAGCATGTTAATTCTACATGTCACACCATCCTAGTAGTGCACATTCTACTTTTCACTCCATGCAACTAACAAAATATTGTGTACATTACATCTTCAGTAAATAATCAATGGAACTAAATATTTCAAATATGATAGTGTCTTAGATGGTACTTTCATCTTGGAAATAAAAATTCCACTTTTTGTTGTGTTGTCTTTCATAACATATTAGACTAATACACATTCTTCAGGAGAGAATAACCAAACAAGCAAAAGAGAATTTTCTAGAAGATGAGGTCAAAGGGAACATGTTCTTATGAAAGCATAGCCTAATTGGCAAGAGGACGAGTAACCATTTTTCTAGGAAACCATAACAAAAATTGATTGCAATAAGTGTACTATGAAGTTTTGTGAACCAAATGAGTAAAGGTAAAACATGGAGCCTAGTATTGCCTTTATTAGGTATTTCGCTTGATGTGACCGTGTTTGTATAATCTCATACTAATCAAAGGCTATGAAATTCTTCAAATAACGCCTTAAACTAGTTGAGAATTAGTTACAATCATGGTCTCTTGAGATCTAACAAAGGTTGAAAATACCTACGTAATTAGTATGTGGCATTGTGTAAGCAATAAAGGGATTGTTGACTTGTTAGTTATGCTTAGTTTTGAAGATGTCAAATATACTTATAGATATCAAGAGCAAAAAGTTTGCATACTATATTTATCTCCTACATTGACTAATTCTTAAATTTAATGTAGAATCAAAGATGTGAAGTTCATTTATGAAGAATGATCAAGAAGAAGAAAAATAAAGAAATATATGAAAGAAAGAAATGGAATCAAAGAAGATATGGAGCCAAATGATGAAGAACAAGAGAAGAGAAGATGAAATCTCAGGATGAAGGTCCGTTTCCTCACAGATCAGCAGTGGAGCTACTGCGTAATGAATATGAAGAGGAGATGTTGTGATAGGTGGAAGAGGCATAGTAACTGGGGTAGCAGAAGTATGAGGGGAAAGAGTAATGGTTGCTGAGGTAGTAGTTGTGGCAGCTAAGGTAGTAGGAGGAAGAGTAGGAAGAGGAGGTATGGATCAATTGATAGGAGAGGAGAAGAAAAATATTATTGAATGGAATAAGAAAGTCACTATACAAACCCACATATTGATTCTAGAAGTCTCCACGATCAAATGAGAGTTGAAATGACTCAAATCGGAGTTAAAATAAGCTTTGGGATGAGTTAAAATCAGAAAAAACGTGTTTTCTAATGGATTACCTTGAGGCAGACTCATTTACCTCGAGTTTGGGCCAAAACTCGAGGTAGACCAACCAACCTCGAGGTAAATATGGCTTCCAGCAACTCTGTTCTACTCTATTTCGGGCAACGTTCAGTAAATCGATGATATCTCCCAAACCAGATATCGGATTGAGGTGAGATCAATTTTGAATGAAACTAGACATCCAATGCGTCATCTTGACAAAAATTCAAGTCCAAAGAAGATTAGATGATAGAGATATGAATTTTTGAAGTTGAGCTATCTGTAATCGTCATGCAGCAGACCAAGGTTCGCTAAATTGAGGATATCTCACAAAATACAAATTGGAATAAGCTGAAATCAGTGGCATATGAAACTAGACTCACACACTTTTCCAAAAACATCAATATTATATAAAAAATAAAGGATCAAATGAGAGAGATATGATTTTTGGAAGTTGAGAGTCTGTTCAGGATTGTGCAAAAATGTTGGTTTAAGAACAAGTTTTACTGATATGATCATAGTGCTCAACATAAAATGAGTTTGGAGCTATTCTTCTTGCATTGGAAAGAATACTTAAAGAGTATTCTAGGGATATATGTGGTTTGCTAAGATGCTCAATGAACAGAGATGTTACCTGAACTTACTCAACAAACAGAGTATAAAAGTCATATATAGAGTTGCTGTCAAAATACCTCGAGGCAGAAGTATGTACCTCGAGTTTATATCAAAACTCAAGGTTGGAAATTAACCTCGAGTCTAAATTCTTAAGCTTCTTTGGTCAATCATCTCCACTAAACTTGAGGCACAATACATTACAGTGGAGATTGTAAGGAGGAGTGAATCCAAGTGTGAAAGGATCATCCTAAGTACAGAGTGTGTAATTGTACCCTTATAGTGGAGATTGTAAAGGCTGCACAAGTGCTCGGCTAAACTTGTGAGGTTGTAAAGGCTTTTCTCTTGTGCCTGGTTAAACAAGGAGATAGTGGAAATCTCAAGTGTGACTTGAGGACTGGACGTAGGTCAAGGATTAGGCCGAACCAGTATAAATCTCTGTTTGCATATTCTCTTCCCTAAACTGTTACATTCCAGCGTATATGTTTAAATGAATGACTATTGGTTTGCAACTCATTAATGTCATATGAATTGCTTTCTGTAAGTTACGAAAAGATTTTTAAAATTCTTAAAGTTTTATTAGACACTCAATTCACCCCCCCTCTTGGGTGACAGCCAGGTCTAACATGAATAACTAACACTCCATGCCGCTCTGAATAGGGTTGCCAAAAGGAGAAACAAAAATCTCTTAAACATGGTTAAGCAAATGATAACATAATATATATTATCAATATTGTCTTGGGAGATATATTGACATATTTTGTCTTTATACTTAACCAAGTGCCCTCAAAATTAATTACAAATAATGACATGCCTTATGATTGTGGATATTTCGAAAATTAGACCTAAGTGTCCTAAGACCATGAGGATCACAACATGTATTCATGACCCTTCTTGTAAGTGTAGGAGATTATGACCAACGTGCAAAATGTATGTCTTTATGAGATAACCTTGTCATTATAGTTGGCACATCTTCATTAGTGAAAATGATGACATCTCAGTGATGGAGAAAGAATAAAGGAAGGCAACATTCATAGAAACCAAATTATCTAGCAAGACAAGCATTGAATGCACCATAACTCTTTGCAAGATTAATGGTTATGAGGAATTAACAAGTTTTTCCTCAGTCTACTAATTTAAGTAGGAGGGTTGAACTATTTTCATAACAAGAAGATGTAAGGAAAGTAGGTAAAAGTAAAGAAATAAAGAAGACAAGAGAAAATGATACGAGAAGAAGATTTCACCCTGTCAAAGGAAGAGAATCTTATGAGATCCATTTTAAAGAAGTATAAAGGCCATAACCCTTAAATAGAGAAAATGCTCTCATTATTAGTCTAAAAGAGGATGATGATTACCCTAAAATTGTTTGAGAAGCACTAATGGGACTTGCTGTGAAAATTAATAGAAAGCAATGTAAAAGGATATTGATTCCTTTTAACACCAACTAAGAATAGGAAATCATTAGTCACTTAGTTGGAAGGTGATTTGAGAATAAGTTGGTTCTCAAATGTAAGGGAAAACAAATCAATTGATAAACCCAAGGCATTCTTAGTGGTTAAAGGGTACACGTAATAGGAAACAATGTGTGTTTTAACTCTGAAAGGCTAGTTTTGGCTATGAGAACAAGCTTAAGCTTGAAATTATATCAAATAGATGTTATGACCGTATTTCAAAATTGGGAATACTAGATGAGAATCTCTATCTAAAGCAACTTGAGGGCTTTGTAGAACTAATCATCTAGGTATTAGTGGTCGAGGTTTCGCAGAATGGAAACCTTATCAACTTCAAAGTGATCAAAGAATGTCACTACATACATGTCATAAGGTCTTAGGATGATATTGTGATATTATTCTCATATGAAGGACACATTGTTAGCCATAAAAAGCCTTAGGAGGTTAAGACAATTAGGGATTAGTCACCCTTGAAGTTTGGGTTTAAAGGAATTGGGCATAGCAGGACATATTTGGGAGACAAGATTAACAGAGATTGCAGAAGGATATTATACCATGTTTGTCACAAAAGGAGATGCACAAGTATAATCCTTGAGCATCTAATTAAGAAAGTCTAGAGGCTCAAAATACCCTTGCAATTTAGTGTACTGTTGTTAGCTTCTAGTTTCAGAACTTCATAAATCTATAAGTCATTGAATTTCCTAGGAGGACTACTTGGAGGACAGTAAATGACAACATAGGTATTAATCAAAGCTATAGAAAGTTGAACCTTTTGTCCTCTTACAGTGGACTCAAGTCCTTCGTCTACAATTATCTTATATCATCACAAACTTCAACCACTTCTAAATTACAATATAATGTTGAACTATAGAAAGACTATATTAAGTGTTGATTCTCAGCCAAGGTTCATATTGCTCAAGATATGAATTTAAGTCCAAATTAAGCTTGTCCTTAAGATATTGTAAGTCTAGATAAACCACATACAAGACATAAAGATTTACAAGCAAAGTCATCATCATACCTTTGTTGATCATTAGGCCTAAGTAGTTTTGAGATGAAATCATCTAAGGCCCTAATTATTCATCCTTAAGTTTGGGAGGTGCTTGAGATTGATACTTTTGGTTGGAGACCGATGGTTTGATAAGTTCCTTGATAATATAAGTGGCTTGCTTTGTGGAGACAAAGGAATTCTCATATCTGAACTTATTGAGGACATTGACATTCATAGTTTCTTACACCAGTTGATTTACAAGGTTTGAGACTTTTTGATACACGCTATCTTCGGTTTGGTTAGTGGAAGTCGAGCTTGAGGAAGATGCAACAACCATGGATTTGACCTTCATGTTGGAAATTAAGCCCTAGGGGCTAATAATTAAATAACTTCCTAATTTGATTTATGAAGATAAATCAATGATTTAATAGATATCATATCTTAGATTTGATTTATGAAGATAAATCAAATTAGTTGGCTTCTAATTTGCATTAAATAAATTGATTGGATTTAATCAATTAGACAGATTTAATTTCCAATTCAATTTCAAAATTAATAAGATTGATTTTGAATATTTAATGCGGCATATTAGGGTTATAAAATACCCTTAGGTTGAAAGTAATTTGATTACATATAAAAAGAGAATTCAAGAGCCACAAAAAACCCTAGAAGAGAGACGTGAGGAAAAAAAGCTTGAAGGCGCTAGCACGCTGCCATTCGTGTTGGAGTATTGTTCGGTGTGGATACCGGTAGAGGGAGTGGACTCGTAGAGTCGGCTCCTAGAGATTGATAGATCAAGAAGGTATTAGCCCATGAGTTCGCAAAGCACGAACACGAGTTCTCATAGGTACGATTCCTAATTACTAGCCTGATTTAAACGCTGTTGATAGATCCTCTTCTTGGGATTCGTAATTTATTGGATAAATTTTGATTCCGATACGTGTACGAATCCCACCAGTGGCATCAGAGCTAGATCAATTGTGCGTTTAAATTGGGTTTATATTTTTAATGCGATTATATATGAGATATATTGTGCGTTTATGCTTAACCATATTTTGTAAATCAATTGGCAACATGTAAAATACTATTACATGATATAATGGGTTTATGCATTACACATGATAACATGCAATATAATTGGAAATCAATTGCGTTTATGTGTAAATCAATTAATGCGTTTACGCTTTATAATTAGGGTAAAGGTGCAATTTTACACATAACCTTTACCCTGAGGAGCGCCCAGCACCACGACCTTTATGTGGTTAAAGAACAATCCTATGAGAGGGATCACCTATATCATCCTTTAACAAGTGTTGTTGTCTAATCAATTGAAGATGAATTTGTATCTGCCATGATCCAAATAGCAGTTAGATCATATGGAGCAAAGAAATGTCCAAGTTCACTCTCACTCACCCTTAGTTGGCTGACGTTTTTGCAAAGGAAAAGAATAGTTTAACTTTAATCATAAAAATTGGGAATGGTAAATCCCAATAAGTTGTGAATTTTAATTTAACGAAAACTTACATCACAATGTTAGCTAGTTATGGTTTTATGACTATCTGATTCCTAACTTGAGCATCGGTGTTTGTAGTTTATTTTTTGCAGGATGGTCACAAAACTTGAGTTTTGCTATTCAAAGTTATATACTCGAGTATCGAAAATAAAAATCGAGTATCTCGACAGATAAAAAGGAATTCACATCGACAAAGGATAAATACTCGAGTATGAGGAAAAATACTTGAGTATTGATCCGGGAAGTTCAAAAGTTCACGGTACACTTTTGAAGTCTAGGTTAGTCATATATTAACTATACTCGACTATAGAATAGAAAACTGCGGTTTTATCAAGCCTATTTAAGTGAGTAGTTATTCAAGTTCCTTGAAACTTCGTTGAATGCTTAAGTTTGCCCTAGCAGTCATTTCTCCACTATTCTTCTTCATCTTCTATTCAAATCTCAAAATGACTTCAAAATCCTCTGCTCAACCTTCGTCTAACTCAAATCTAGACTCAGAAACTTCTGGTTCTTTGTCCTCTCTTCCTCCCTCTCCTAATCAACAATCGATTGGGACTAAGTTTATACCCGTTTATAGACCTCGCCGAGAAAAAGCAATGCCTAAGAGATTTGCGACTGGGATTGACCATCGTATTCCTGGGATTCTGGCTCCTTCTCCGCCTGTGAAAGCCAAGGAATCACCATTCAAGAACCTTTGTCTAAAGGTCGAACCAAGAGAAAGCACAAGGCAGATCAAGTTAAAGGCAAAGGAAAAGAAAAGGAAGATGAGAATCTTCAACGTCCAAAGAAAAAGAAGTCTAAGAAGCCTGTTTCAATCTCTGAAAAGGAGCAAGTTCCCTCACAATCTAAGGAGACTCAGTTTGAAGTTAATGTGCTCAGAGAAATCTATAATCATGGGTTACCTCCTGAAGGCTTTGTAAACTCTACTTCGGTAATTCCCACTGCCTTAACTGAGAAATTTAAGGAAACCTTCATGAAAAAGATTGCCCAGTAATGTTTGTGAACCTGGCAAAATTAAAGGACGAGTGTAATCTAGATTTGTCACCTTAGCTGAGTGATTACTCTTCCTTTATCTCTATCTCAGCCTCGTATACTCCTAACATTGTTAAACTCTTCTATTTCAACATGATATATGATAATCACTTGGATTCTAATAGAATCTTGATTGAGGAAAGAGTTTCTACATCTATAAAAGGAGTATCATTTTACCTCTCACCCACCACTATCAATTTGATTCTCAAAATTGACAATCCTTCTACCCCATCCTCTCCAAATTATACCAATAGACAGATTTTTGAAATCCTGGTGTCCAATGTGCCTTTTCCTGAATCGATGGCACATCACCTTTCATTTACACCAAGTGTAATGCCTCCCACTCATAGGGCTCTGTGGTACATATATTCTAGGAACTTTGTTCAGAAAGGGGGCAGCTATACTCATTTTTCACAAAAAGATTATCCCATTTTCGCTGCTTTTATTGACAAAGTTCCTATCAATCTTGGCCACTGGATTTTTCAAGAAATAGTCAAATGCAAATATTCCTCTTGTCAACTTTCTCATATCCCATTTGCTCCTCTCATTTCAGTCATCCTGTTCTACCACAAAATTTGGTATAAGGATCCTCCTGATTCAGTGAAAATTACTCATCCCTTTGGCAAATCTCAACTTCATTATATGAAGATCTCTTTTGAGAACGAAGAGTCAAAACACTTAGGAGCACCTTCTCAATCTCATGCCAGAACCTTCCATGCTCAAGAAGTTCAAACATATCTTCAAGCCTCTAGGCCATCAAATCTCGACTCCAGAATCAAGGCTATAGTCGATGCTGCTTTGAACGATTTAGCCACAAAAATGGAACTACAAGTTACCAAGCTTTGGATGACCAATTACATCAACGACGTGGTAAAAGATCAAGATGCTCTGAAAATACAGTTAAAAACTTTTCAAGAAAGCTTGAATAACCAGCAGAAAAGTGTAACTGATCAAGCTGTGCAGCTTTCAATGATTATGGTTACCATTGGAGCAATCAGTGAGAAATTGGACAAGTTCATCATCTTTCATCAACCTGGACCCAGCCTCTCCAGTCCTATGGTGAACCTTCTACCTCTTCACCTTTCGCCTTCACTACTCATCATATTTCCACATCTTCTCCTGTTTCTCCTACCATAGAGAAACTTCCTACCACATTTACCATTCCACCTTCAGAAATTCCTCACTGTTCCCCTCCTACTACACCTATCATTCATCCTCTTTCTGATTCTCCTATCTCAGCCCTACTTGTTTTTGAAGATGACAAAGGGAGAGAGAAGTCTGCTGGCAAACTAGAATCAGAACCTGAAAAAGAAACTAAGGGCTAGTAAATAGTAACAAGTAAATTAAAGTTTCTTTTTCCATCTCCTGACTAAGTTTTCTTGCTGTGTTTATTTCCTAATTTATGTTTTGTTTAGCAAGTATGAACCTCTGTACCTTGAGCGGTACTGATTTTATGATGTGAATGAAATGCTTATGTTAATAACTGTGTTGAATATTATCATATTGAATTTATGCTTTGCATAAACTAAATTGGATATGATTATATTGAATTTATGCTTTGCATCTAATTGATAAACAAATTCATTAAAGCATAAATACTGAAGTATCTGAAATTTCAATGGTTTTGATAAACATCATGACAAAACTAACATTTACAAAACCAAGACATTGAATTTTTTCATAAGATTCAGAATTTTTCATAAAGTTCAAATGTTTTCAAGAAATTGAAGAGTTTCTAGTTTCCAAATGTTGTCATCATCAAAAAAGGGGAGAATGTTAGTTCTCTATGGGTTTTGATGATAACAATCAATTGTGGAATCAAGAATGAAGAGTTGTCTCAAGAAGTTGAAAACTTGCAGATTGAGGCAATACTCGAGTTTCAGTAGGAAAACTCAAGTATTGAAATTTCAAAGAAAAGCTCAATGCACTTGATTAAGGACAATACCGCAATATTCAGATGAATACTTGAGTATTGGAGCATACAGAGAGCATCGCAAGTTTTCCATTAAGGAAACTCGAGTATTGACATGAAAACTCAAGTTTGAGCCTATTTGACTCTTCAAACAATTTTAACTGAAATATAAAACCTTCGTTTGGAAAACCACAGTTTTGAAAACTAAGGTTTGGAATTTGAAAAGATAGTTTTCCAACTTGGCTCCAGAACTCAAATATTTTCTTTTTCAAATGAAAACTCAAGTATCATTGGAATACTCAAGTATTGGGCCAAGCTAAGGTGTTCTTAAATTAAATCACTTATAAACCTTAGTAAACCTCAGTTTTGGAAACCACAGTTTATCATGATGCACAACTAATTTCAAAGTTTTAAAATTAAGGAGAAAACTTGAGTATGGAAACTGAAACTCGAGTATTGAGCCATACAGAGAGCTATCAAGATTTCTAATCCTTCAATACTCCGGTGTAGGATGAAAACTCCGGTTTTGACGTTTTGGACAATTATCCATCAAGAGTCCAAAACTCGAGTATTGGTTGAATACTCGAGTATTGACTTAAGTTCATGAGGAACACTGAAGCTCAAATCGTGAGTCTCGTCTTTGGAAGGAGAAGACTCGAGTATAGACTCAGAAACTGGAGTTTAGGCTTAAGTGCATAGTGACAAACTCGAGTATTGGTCGTGCCTTCTGATAATTCAAATTTGTGAAATCTGCATAATGTTTGTGGAATGATTCAAATGATTTATATTCTTAATTATCATCATTACCAGATATGTTTAATGTGTTTACTAGTGTTTTTTAGCCCAATTACAAATGATACAAGCAGACTAAATGAGCTGTTAACGCAAAAGGCAAAGTCTTGTCAAAAGTATTAAATGCAAACCACCAAACTTGCTGAAATCTCAACTACCAACCTTTTACACGGTGGAAAAAGGATAAAGAGACTTTCATTTTATTGAGGATTGACAATCCCAACGGATATAAACGACTACAAGTCATTCTCTATCCTACAACTCAAGAAACAAGCACAAGTGCAGAGAGAGAAATGACCAAACTGCCTCAGAGAGATAGGAGACTTCTCCAACAGTCAGATGAATGTCAGCAACGGCTATTAATGTCTCTCTAAGTATAAAAAGAGTTGCATTCAAGTCTCTACCAAGAACACAGAACTAAAAAACAAAAGGATATTAAATTTGTTCATTTATTGGTGTGCTTCTTGTACAGAGTGTAGGTTGACACCATAGAGCTTCAGTGATTATGATATATGCTCTGTAAGAGAGTTTTATTGATTGTAATTGTTTGATTGTGAGATATCTCAAGTCAGGGGACTTGGAGATTTAGGAAGTCATTGATTACAACTTCTAAGGGGGAGCAAGTTTTAGTGAGAGAATTGCTTCAGAGTTACAGAGTGTGTAATCAAGTGATTTAGTGAAAAGCTCAGGGCGCCTGAGGACTGGACGTAGGCCAAGGAGTTGGGTCAAACCAGTATAAACTGTTGTGCATCGCTATTTTTCCCTGCTCTCTGATTTCTTTTTGTCAATCACCATAAGAGGCGAAAATCGCGAAAATTTTTAAGAATCCCCAATTCACCCCCCTCTTGGTGATTCAACTCCTCTTACAGGTGTAATCAAGTGACATAGTGAAATACTCAGGGTGCCTGAGGATTGGACGTAGGCCATAGAGTTAGGCCGAACCAGTATAAATCTTTGTGTCTTTCTCTCCTTCCTTGCACTCTGTTTTACCCTGTCTTAACGCCTTAAAACAGAACTTGCCGACAAATTTTTAAAATGCCTAATTCACCCCCCTCTTGGTGATTTAGCTCCACTTTCTTTTGGTATTAGAGGAAGGCCTTCTCAGAAGAGCTTAACATCTTAAGAAGGATCCTCATGGAAGGTATTCTACCTGATGGAGCTTCAATCAACAGGCCACTTGGATTTAATGAAGAGCATCATTCATTCTAGAAGGCCAAGTTTAAAGTGTTTGTTATGGCTTCTGAATATGGACTATGTAGAGTATTTTAGAGAGGAAATTATGTTCTCGAAACTGTTGAAGATGGAGTTTGGACTCCAAAGTTAGAAAAGGAATATGATAATAACGATAAGAGGCCGGTCACTCTCAACAGCAAGGCAATCTTGATGCTTCAAAGTGCATTAAGTCAAAGTGAATACTTTCGAATAAGCACCTTGACTACCACAAAAGAAATGTAGGATGCTCTAGAAATATCTCGTGAAGGAATTGCTAGAATCAAGGAAAATAGAGTCAACACTCTCATTACTGAATATGATCTCCTTTGTATGAAGCCAAGTTAATCTATTGGTGATTTCTAGTTAAGATACACTCATCTGATTAATCAGCTTGCTGCCTTAGGAAAATTCTATGAACAACCTATTCAAATTAGAAAAATCTTGAATATCCTCACTAAAGACTGGGAAGCAAAGGTCACTGCCATTGAAGAAGCACGTGGTGAATCAATGGTATCTGTAGCAGCATTATTTGGCAGCTTGTCAGAATATGAAGGCAAGATCAAGTTCAGTAAAGGACTTAATGAAGTCAATAATAAGGGAAAGCGAGTTGCTCTTAAAGCAATCAAAGAGGAAAAAGAATTAGATGATGAGGATGAGGAAGATGAAGATAAAGAGATTGGTATGATAGTCTGAAGATTCAATAAGTTCTACGAGAGGGACCAAGGTTTCAAGAAAAGTCATAAGGGTAGCTCAAGCTTCCTAAGACACATACTAACCCAAAAGGACCCAAGAAAAGATGGGTACTTAAGGCCTGAACCTCTGTGAATTGCAGGTATGTCTAAGAGTATCAAAGACCAACAAATGGTACATCGATAATGGGTGCGCTAGACACATGACAGGAGATCATTCCAAGTTTACTTCAATCAAACCCAGGATTGGTGGCAAAGTAACCTTTGGGGAAAATCAATCTGGAAAGATTGCTGGCATTAGAGAGATTGGAAACAATGAAGGGCCAATGATCAAAGATGTCTACTTAGTAGAAAGATTTTATCATAATCTCCTCAGTGTGAGCCAAAGCACCAATAAGGGTAACTTAGTCATCTTTGATTCTGAAGAATGTTTGATTGTGAAACAAAATGATTTCCCCTTTGAAACTTTACAAACAAAAGCTTTGTTTAGAGCCTCTAGAAAAGGAAACTGTTATACTCTTAACCTCTCTAGTAACAGCTCTGTTTCTAAAAACTGTTTTGTAAGTAATTTGAATGACAGTTGGTTGTGGCATAAGCAACTAGCTCATGTTAATATGCATCAACTTGAAAAATTACAGAAAAAGGACTTAGTCATTGGTTTGCCAAAGATCAATTTTAAAAATGATGTGATTTGTGATGTTTGTCAAAAAGGCAAACAAACTGAGTCATCTTTTAAATCCAAAAATGAGATCACAACTAGCAAACCTCTTCAACTACTCCATATGAATCTAGTTGGACCAGCTAGAGTAAAAAGCCTTGGTGACAATCTCTATACTCTAGTTATAGTTGGTGATTTTTCTAGATTTACATGGACCATATTTTTTGCTTCTAAAGATGAAATATTTGATCAGTTTGTTGTTTTTCCCAAGAAGGTCTAGAACGAGAAAGGTATTTCTATTGTTGGAATTCGACTGATCATAGTAGAGAATTCGACAATCATGCATTCAAAGAATTTTGTGATACCTTTGTAATTGATCACAACTTTTCAGCTCCTAGGACTCCTCAACAAATTGGTGTTGTGGAGAGAAAGAATCAAGTGCTCACAAAGATGCCAAGAGCTATACTGAATAAGAACAATACTCCGCAAGTATTTTGGGCTGATGCAATGAGTACAGCCTGCTACATCTCAAACAAAGCCTATCTTCGAAAAAAGCTGAACAAGACTCCTTATGAGCTGTATAAAGGAAGGAAACCAACACTGACCCATCTACGAATTTTCGGCTGTAAGTGCTTTATCCACAACAATGGTAAGGATAACTTGGGAAAGTTTGATCCCAAGGCGGATGAAGGTATATTTTTGGTTTATTCAAATAGAAGTAAGGCTTACAGAGTATTTAATACTCGTACTCGCATTGCTGAAGAGTCAATGCATGTTGTATTCAGTGAAACCAATTCTAATAAGCTTTTGGATGATGAGGAAGAAAATGTTTTCAAAAATCAATTATTTTCAAAAACTACCCCTGCTTCTGTAGAAAATTCTGAAGATGTTTTTGAAACTAATTCTCAAAATGATCTTGAGAATTATGATCAGTTTCAACCTAGAGCCTATAGATTTATTAGAAATCATCCATTAGATCAAGTAATAGGCGATGTTAATCAAGGTGTGATAACCAAAAGTAGTACTTTAAATGAAGTAATGTTTTCTGAATTTATTTCACATATTGAGCCCTCTAAAATTGAAGAAGCCCTTTCAGACAATGATTGTGTGATAACAATGCAAGAGGAGCTTCATCAATTTGAAAGAAATCAAGTTGACTTGGTACCTAGGCCTAAGGACCATCCGGTCATTGGCACTAAATGGGTATTCAAGAACAAACGTGATGAAGCAGCAATCATTATCCATATTAAGGCAAGATTGGTTGCAAAAGCCTATAATCAAGAGGAAGGAATTGATTATGAAGAAACTTATGCTCTAGTGTCAAGATCAGAAGCTATAAGAGTTCTTGTAGCCTTTTCGTGTGTAAAAGGTTTTAAACTTTTTCAAATGGATGTGAAAAGTGCTTTCTTAAATGGTTTCATTCAAGAAGAGGTTTATGTAGAACAACCTCCTAGTTTTGAAAGTGAGTATCATCCTGATCATGTTTATCATCTCAAGAAAGCTCTTTATGGACTTAAGCAAGCTCCTAGAACTTGGTATGAGCGACTAAGCAAATTCCTTCTTAATCAAGGATTTATTAGAGGGAAAGCTGATACAACACTCTTCATAAAGAGTAATAAGCTGAATGAAATTTTAATTGTACAGATTTATGTTGATGATATAATTTTTGGTGCTTCTAATGATGTGTTGTGTGAAGAATTTGCTAAGATTATGCAAGGAGAGTTTGAGATGTCCATGATGGGAGAACTCAATTACTTCCTTGGTCTGCAAATCAAACCAAAGAAGGATGGAATATTCATTCACAGACCAAGTATCTAAATGACCTGCTAAAGAAGTTTGGGATGGATAATTGCAATGGTGCTGACACACCTATGAAAAGGGGAACGACTTCAATATCACAAGATATAGAGGAATGATTGGGTCATTACTCTATCTGACAACAAGCCGGCTAGACATCCAGCTCAGTGTGGGAATGTGTGCAAGGTTCTAGTCTGCTCCAAAGGAATCTCATGCTGAAAGTGTGAAGAGAATTTTCAGATACCTTGCTGACACAAAGACTCTTGGCTTATGGTTTCCCAAAGGTCAATCAGAACATTTGGTAGCATACTCAGATTTAGACCATGCTGGATATAAAATGGATAGAAATAGTACAAGTGGTCAATGTCAATTCTTTGGAGGCTCACTTGTGTCATGGTTTAGCAGGAAGCAAACAAGTGTTTTCGTCTCCTCAACCGAAGCTGAGTATGTAGCTGCCTCAAGCTATTGTTCCCAAGTGTTATGGTCTAAGCAACAATTATCAGACTTGGGAGTGCATTTGAAGGAGATCCGAATATTGTGTGACAACACCAGCACAATAAGCTTGGCCAAGAATCCAGTGCAACACACTAGGACCAAGCATATTGATGTCCGACATCATTTTATAAGGGATCACGTTCAGCAAAAGAATGTCAAAATAATGGTCATCCAAACTCACCTTCAACTAGCAATATCTTCACAAAACCATTAGCAAAAGAGCAATTTAATTTTATTCAAAGAGAATTGGGAATGGTAAATCCTAATGAGTTGTAAGTTTTGATTTACACAAACTCTACATTCCAATGTTAGTTATGATTTTGATGATTTTCTAATTACTAACTTGAGCATCGGAGTTTGTAGCTTAGTCTTTTGCAGGATGCTCAAAAACTTGAGTTTTGCAGTCAAGAGAAGAAAACTCGAGTATGGAGAGCAAAACTCGAGTTTTGTCAGGGTCAACAAAACACTGTGGCTCTTTGAAGGATGAATACTTGAGTCATTAAGTGGAATACTCGAGTTTCCAGTAGACAAAGAGCAACTCATTCTAGCAAAGGATGAATACTCGAGTTTGAGAATGAATACTCAAGTTTTGGTTGAGGAAGATCAAAGGTTTACGGTACACCTTTGAAGTCTGGGTTAGTATTATTTTATCAATACTCGAGCCTTGAATAGAAAACTCGAGTTTGTCGCTTCTCAACTATATATATATGTGGGTTAGCTCTGAAAACTATTGCTCAAAACTCCAGTTTGCCCTAGAAACACTCTTTCCTCCCTGCTTTACTCTCTTTTCTCTGTTCGATCTTGTCATTCTCTCAAAATTCTCAAATGGCCCCTAAAAGACGATTCCAAGAGCCTAAGATCACCACTATCTTGTCTGAGACTTCTGAAGGCTCTCCTCTTCCATCTCCACGAAGCTTTGAGAAGAAAAAGCCCGCTCCTAAGCGTTTCTCTTATCGAGCATCGAACAAAACTGCTAAGAGGACTATATCCTCTTATTCTAAGGAAGTTCCAACTCCTAAAGTCCCTTCTCCAACTCCTCCTCCTCGCCCTGTTCGGATGAAGTCCATTCCAGTTCACAGAGCAAGGAAGGGAAATGACTTCCTTCGTCGCCTTGGAGTTTCAATCACTAAAAAACCATCTGAGAAGACTCCAACAATATCTAAAGCGAAAGGGGTCCAGATAAATGAACCATCTTCTACTCCCTAGAAAAAGAAAGCTAACCTACTACCGCAACACACAAAGATAAGGAACCAGTTGTTGAAGAAAGCTTCTTTTCAGACAAGTCTCAACCTTCTCCTCCACATCCTGACATTCCTTGTAGAGATACTTCTCCTTCTGACCTTCCTTCTACACTGTCTGAAATAAACAATCACAATTCACCTCCTGAGGGGTTTATAACAGACAATACAGGTATATCCATTGACTCTGTAGAAAAATTTCAAAAAAGTTACCACAAAAAGGAATTATGTTCTCTCATGTTTATTGACCTAGAAAAAATCAAGGAGGAATGTAGTATGGATGTGTCTCCTTAGTTATCCCCTTATATGTCTTATCTCTTTATTAAAGCCCCTTTTTCACCCACAATCGTCAAAATCTTTTACTTTAATATGTTCAAAGAAAACTTGAAAGATTCTGAGGACAATGTGGTGGGAGAACAACTTTCAACCTCTGTCAGGGGTGATAAGGTGACTATTTCTTCTTTCATTCTGAACTCAATTCTTCAAATCAAGAATCCACTTATTGCACCCAAAATTAGTTACTCCAATGCTAAAATCATCAAAATCCTAAAGCCTGGTGTACCTATTCCAAAGGGCCAACTTACCAAATTAACCTTTACTCCTATGGAGATGTCCCCTATATATTGCGTTCTGTGGTATATATTTTCAAGAAATTTTCTGCAGAAAGGGGGCAACCACACCCATTTTTCCCATAAGGACTGCCCTGTGTTTGTTGCCTTCATTCGAAAAATCCCTTTCAATATGGGGGAATGGCTATTTTAGGAAATATCCAGTTTCTGTTTTTCCTCTCGGCCAGTTTCTTATATTCCTTTTGCCTTTCTAGTCTCAGTCATCTTATTTCACCACAAAATTTGGCACATTTCTTCTTCTGACACTTTAAAATGGCCAATAAACTTTGGGAGGCCACAACTAAATTTCATGAAAATATCAACTGAGGAAGGAACTGCTTCAGCCAAGAAGCCTTCATCAAAGAAAGTTCGAGGACCTTTTGCTTCTTCTGCTGATCCTTCTGCTTCAACTGATTTAGATCACAAGATTTGGAAAATGGTAGATAAAGTTTTTTCTGATATGTCCAAAAAGATTCCATCAGAGGTTGGGCAGCTGGTTACAGGTCTTCAACAGTCGCAAACTCATATCACCAACGAACAAACTGTTTTGAAGATTCATCTCAAGCAACAAGATGATAAAATGGACAAGATTCTGAATCTTCTTTCCTCTTCTCATCTTGGTCCTTCAGCTTAATCCTTACTGATCTCAGCTCCTCCCAGTTTTTGAAGATGACAAAGGGGGAGAAAGAGAGTAGAAAAACCAAAAATCAGAAACTTAGATTTTAGGAGTTGATTTTGTGCGAACATGATAATATATTTAATGCCTTTTTGTAAATCTTTTGGATTAGTCTTCTATCTCCTGACTAAGTTTTCTTGTTGTGTTTATTTCTTAGTTTATGTTCTTTATTAAGTATGCTTTCTCAGCTGTACTGACTTTGCTAAATCAATATAATGCTCTAGTTCTTAACTATGTTAGTTGTTATTGCATTGAATTTATGCTTTGCATTAAATTAAAAATATGATTACTGGAGTATGAATACTGAAGTATTAAAACTTTCAATGGTTTTGTCAAAAACATGTTGAGTATCATTTATACAAAACCTCTGTACAGAACTTTTCACAAAGCTTAAAATTTTTAAAGGATTTCTTTTGCAAAATCTGGAGAGATTCTGGTTTACAAGTGTTGTCATCATCAAAAAGGGGGAGAATGTTAGTTCTCTATGGGTTTTGATGATAACAAACAATAGTAAAATCAAGATTGAAGTTTTGTCTCAAGAAAGTGAAAACTTGTTGTCTGAGGAAAAACTTAAGTATCAGATGCAAAACTCGAGTTTTAGCCTTACAGAGGAAAGCTCAATTTTAATGACTAGAGACAATACTGCAGTTTCCTCTTGGAAACTCGAGTATTGGGCCATACAGAGAGCATCGTAAGTTTTATGTCTGGACAAGCTCGAGTATTACTTTCAAAACTCGAGTTTAGGCTAGGGAGACTCTTCATTATCTTTCAAAAGAAATGAAAACTTCAGTTTCGATAACTCTAGTTTTTAAAATGTAAAAACCTCAGTTTTCCCACTTGACTCCAGAATTCAAACTTCTTCATTTTTCAAATTGAAAACTTGAGTATGACTTTAAAAACTTGAGTATTGAGCCAAGCACAGATGATCAAATTTTTCAATGAACTTATGAACTCTGGTTTGGAAAACTCCAGTTTCAGAAAACTCCAGTTTTGAACTGGGTAATGATCTCTCTGAGTTCCAAATTAAAAATGCAAACTCGAGTATGAGTTTGGAAACTCGAGTTTCAAGTCATACAGAGAGCATTAATGATTTCCAATGTTTTCAATACTCCAGTTTTAAAAGAAAACTCCAGTTTTGATGTATTGGACATATTCTAGTTAAGAGTCCAAAACTCGAGTTTTGATTGTAAACTCGAGTATCAACATGGAAACTCGACTATAAAGAGTTTTGATTGTAAACTCGAGTATCAACATGGAAACTCGAGTATAAACTTAAGTGCATAGTGATAAACTCGAGTATGCGTCATGGTAACTGATAATTCAAATTTCTGAAATCTGAGAAAAGCTTGTTGATTGATCCAAATGCTTTCTAATATTAATTATCAACATTACTACATATGTTTAACGTGTTTGCTAGTGTATTTTAGCTTATTTACAGATTATTTGAGCTGATATAACTAAAACAAAAGGTCATGTCAGAGCATTAAATGCAAGGCCACCTAACTTGCTATATTTTGATCTACCAAGCTCTGCATGATGCAAAAAGGATAAAGAAACATTCACCTAATCAGGGGACTGACATTCCAACGGGTAGAAACGTATAGAAGTCAACCTTTATCCTACAACACAAAAAATAAGCAAAAGAGTAGAGAGAGAAGAGACCAAAGTGCTTCCAACAAATGGACAACTTCACCAACAGTCATATGGATACTTGCAACGATTATTAATCACACTCTAAGTATGAATAGAGCAGCATTCAATTCCTCTCAAGAACTATTGAGCTAGAAATCGAAAAAGCATTAAATTTGTTCATCTACTCTTGAACTTTTCTGCACATAGTATCTTTTGATACTATAGAGCTTCAGTGTTCATCATTATCTTCTCTTCAAGAGAGTATATTGTTTGTATCTCATTTATTGTAAACAATCTCAAGTCAGAGGACTTGGAGATTTGAGGGTCAATGATTACAACTTGTAAGGGGGAGCAAGTTCTAGTGAGAGAATTGCTTCAGAGTTATAGAGGGTGTAATCAAGTGACATAGTGAAATACTCAGGGTGCCTGAGGACTGGACGTAGGCCATAAAGTTAGGCCAAACCAGTATAAATCTTTGTGTCTTTCTCTCCTCCCTTACACTCTATTTTACCCTGTCTTAATGCCTTAAAACAAAACTTGCCGAAAAATTTTAAAAATCCTCAATTCACCCCCCGTCTTGGTGATTTAGCTCCACTTTCAACATCAAGGTTGTGTCTTAACAATTGATATTTCCAATATGGTAGATCCCAAAAGATGTTGTGTTTCTTCCAATGTTAATGAATGCCATATCCCATAGGTACGCTAAAAGCAGCCCCCTCTTCAATACTTTGAATGTGCTTCACCCTATTCCATATTTCTTGGCCATGACGAGGTTCATCTGATGGTTCAACCACACCATGCCTGAAGTCCTTTTTATTTTTCCTAAGTGGATGATAGATGGGCAAGAATCGTCGATGCCTATCAAACCAATAGACCTTATAACTATGTTGAAAGCTAAAACCCACATTCTATTTCGGACATACAAATTTCCTCGATGTTTGCCAACCATTCAACATACCATATGCAGGGAAATTATTTATCGTCCAAATTAAGGCAATCCACATGGTGAAATTCAGCCTCAATGATACATTGTACGTAAGAACCCCTTTACTCCACAACATCTTTAACTCGTCTATCAACGGTTTGAGGTATACAACTATCTTCTTTTTTGGGTTGGATCGCCCAGGTAATAACGCATTACGAAACAAAAACTCTCTTCTTATTGTACATGGAGGTGGGAGGTTGTACGGAGTCACAATCATAGGCCAACAAGAATAATTCCTACTCATCTTGTTGAAAGGAGCAAACTCATCCGAACATAAATTAAAACAAACATTAAGGCGATCAGTTGCAAACAAAGGACTTCCCTATGACATTCCCAACATTCATAATCCTTCATAAATCCCTTGCTACATAAATGAATTATGACCGTGCTTGGATTTTGAAATTTGAAACATCTACATTTCACACATAGACAACTAATCGCATTACTTGAACTAGTTTCCTGCGCCGAAGCAAATTAGATGAACTCTTCCAAACCCTCCATGAACACTCAAGTTAGTTGTTTTATTTGATTCAGACGATTGCACATCTAACTCCTATCACGATTGCCTTCCATACTTCCCTAACCCAACCCTACACAATGACTTTGTTTCATAATGATGAATGTTTGCATCCCAAGCAATGGTTGGGATGTCGTTTGCATCCAAATATATGTAGTGGGGACATACCCCAGTCCAAAAAACAACATGTGATAGATATGAAACAAAGGAGTTTAGAAGAATTGGGGAAATAAGAGGAAAGGGGAGAGAAAACACATATCACTATGCACTTTCATTCATCATTTGTCAATATTAAACACACTACAATAGTCCACCTCTAACTTCCTTACTAATTAACTAAGAAATATATCATTACAATAGTCTACAATATAACTGGCCACTTATACCAATCAATTGCCCATTAATCAAGAAAGTGGTAAACATACTCTTAATTAGTTGCCACTAAATACTACTACATATTAATTTAGGTTTTGAAATTTGCCAAACTTACTCTTAAAGAGATAATCTATTTAATTTCACTTGTACAGAATAGTTTTTCCCTACTCAATCATGGTCTAGCATCAACAGCCAAGAAGTAATTTACTTATTTTTTTATTATATATATGCACTTAATTAATTGGTCATCTATATGATCAGTAAAGAGAAATTAAATCATCACTTTGAATTAGAAATAATAAATAATTAAAATCACTCAACGTATTTGGGACTCCAAAATACATGTTGAAGCATGTTTTATTTGCTTTTAAGAGTTTGATTTTGATATTTCTTATGAGTAACATCCCTATTTTCATGTACAATGTACAAGACATGAATTAATGAATTATTGAGAAGTTTATGATTTTAATTTATTATTTTCTTTTTTGGAATTTCTCAATTTAACTAATTAGCAAGGTCACTATAAGTGCCTTAGTTTTCAAATTAAGATGAAGAATAGGAGAATGAGGATTTGTTCCAATTAAATTAGAACCAATAAAGAGTAAGTTAACTTGTCAACTTTAGCAGTGCATAAATAAAATTTAAGTGCAAATAAAATCAACCAAAGTAGTGCCATAATGTAGTATGGTTGTTAAGGAATTAAGAGGCAACATTCTCATTCCTTTGGTATGCATTATTAACAAGAATAAGATTTGGAAGAAAATAACACATAAAAAACTCACATGAAAGGGAGCTAGGTGACTTAAGCATGTGAAGTAATTAAAAGGAAACATTTTTGTCCTTCTTGACTCCATTATTTTGGCCAATATGGAAGGATAGGAGACAACAATAAATTTCACACAAAAAGAAGAATTTAGAAGTCAAATAATTCATATAAGGAAATAATTTTGACTTGGGGAAAAATTGTCAACCAAGATGACATCATCAAGATGATGTAATATGACTTGTTAAACAAGAAGTCAAAGGGGTATTATGAAGGCTTAAAATCTTTCCCTTCAAGCCCCATATTTTCGGCCAAAGAGAGGGAAGTGTTAGTTCTCTATAGGTTTTGATGATAACAATCAATTGAGAAACCAAGAATGAAGAGTTGTCTCAAAAAGAGCAAAACTTGCTAAAAGAGGCAATACTCGAGTTTCAGTGACAAAACTCGAGTATTGGGATTTCAAAGAAAAGATCAATGCACTTAACTAAGAGCAATACCGCAGTATTCAAATGAATACTCGAGTATTAGAAGTTACAGAGAGCATCGCAAGTTTTACCATTAAGGAAACTCAAGTATTGACATAATAACTCGAGTTTGAGCCTATGTGACTCTTCAAACAATTTTAACTGAAATAGAAAACCTCAGTTTGGAAAACCACAGTTTCGAGAACTACGGTTTGAAATTTGAAAAGATAGTTTTCCAACTTGGCTCCAGAATTCAAATATTTTGCTTTTCAAATGAAAACTCGAGTATCATTGGAATACTCAAGTATTGAGCCAAGCAAAGAGGTATTTGAATTGAATTAGTTTTTAAACCTCAATATTGAGAACCACAGTTTTGGAAACCACAGTTTATCATTTTCTCAAATATTTTCAGAGTTTCAAAACTGAAGAGAAAACTCGAGTATGGAGACTGAAACTCGAGTATTGAGTCATACAAAGAGCTATTGATATTTCTAAACCTTTAATACTCCGGTATAGAGAGAAAACTTTGGTTTTGATGTTTTGGACATTTATTCATCAAGAGCCCAAAACTCGAGTATTGGAAGAATACTCGAGTATTGGCTTAAGTTCATCAGGAACACCAAAGCTCAAATCGTGAGTCTCATCTCTGGAAGGAGAAGACTCGAATATAGTCTTAGAAACTGGAGTTTAGGCTTAAGTGCATAGCGATAAACTCCAGTATTGGTGTACAAACTCGAGTATTGGTCGTGCCTTCTGATAATTCAAATTTGTGAAATCTGTGTAATGTTTATGGAATGATCTAAATGATTTATATTCTTAATTATCATCATTACCAGATATATTTAATATGTTTGCTAGTGTATTTCAGCCTAATTATAGATGATTCAAAGAGATTAAAGGTGTTGTTATTACATAAAGTAATGTCTTGTCAGAAGCATTAAATGCAATCCACCAAACTTGCTGTAATCTCAACTACCAACCATTACATGATGGAAAAAGGATAAAGAGACTTTCATTTAATTAAGGACTAACAATCCTAACGGATATAAATGACTAGAAGCCATTCTCTATCCTACAAGTCAAGAAACAAGCACAAGTGTAGAGAGAGAAAAAACTAAACTGCTTCCAACTAAAAGGAAACTTCTCCAACAGTCAATTGAATGCTAGCAATGGTTATTAATGTCTCTCTAAGTATAAATAGAGCAACATTCAAGTCTCTACCAAGAACACAGAGCTTAAAAACGAAAGAGCATTAAATTTGTTCATTTATTGTTATGCTTCTTGTATAGAGTGTCGGTTGACACTATAAAGCTTCAGTGATTATCATATCTACTCTGTAAGAGATTTTTTATCAATTATATTTTATTAATTGTGATATATCTCAAGTCAGGGGACTTAGAGATTTAGGAAGTCATTGATTACAACTTGTAAGGGGGAGCAAGTTCTAGTAAGAGAATTGCTTCAGAGTTACAAAGTGTGTAATCAAGTGATTTAGTGAAAAGCTTAGGGCGCCTGAGGACTGGACGTAGGCCAAGGAGTTGGGTCAAACCAGTATAAACTGTTGTGCATCGCTATTCTTCCCTGCTCTCTGATTTCTTTCTGTCAATCACCATAAGAGGCGAAAATCGCGAAAATTTTTAAAATCTCCAATTCACCCCTTCTTGGTGATTCAGCTCCCCTAATAGGAAGAAGAGACAAAGATGTATCTTCCCAAATTGCTAGCTAAAATACAAGCCTTGTTAATTTGAAAGTCAAATGGCATAAAAATAAATTAAATCAATTTACTATAAGGGATATTTTGGCATGTGGATAACGTTTTTAGAGAACAAATTTGGCTTCCCACACAAGCCAAAAAGTCGGCCAAGCATGGACAAGAAGAAAGAGCAAATAAAATCACATGATAAAAACTAAAGTCAAGAGGAAAGCTCCTTGTATGACAAGTGGCAAGTTAAGAATTTGAGTTGAGCAAAAGGAGGCTTATGACAAGTGTACAAGTGAAATAAAGATAATTGAAGACAAATTTTTCTTCCTCTATAAGCCATATTTTTTGGCTAGCATAATGCAAGGGAGAGAAAGAAGAATCAAACACAAGATAAAGCCAAGAAAAGATAATAAAAAGGAAAAGGACAATGACCAATAAAAGGGAGCCAAAAAGGGAATATTTAAGGACACTTTTTGGTGACATTTGAAGAAAAATATGTTCTCCTTTTTGCAACCCCAAATTCATCCAAGATGTGGACAAGAGAACCAAGTCAAAAGCAATTAATTATGAAAGGAGAATAAAGTTAAAAAGCTTGAGTACATGACCAATAAGAAAGCACCAAGTATAAAACCTAAAGCAAGAGCAATTGAGCACATGAGACAAACCAATATTATGAGTAAAAGGGGTGCACATTTCAGCCAAAGAGAAGTAGGTAAGAGGAGTGGAGAAAAGTCTAGACAAGATCGATGACTTGCAAAAGAAGCCAATCAAGGAACCAATCAAAATTAAGTTGAAGAAATATTTTGCATGGTAATAGGCCTTTATTTAAAGACTTTCAAGACTCATTTCTGGCTGCCCATTTCGTGAACAAGAGAGAAAAGGGAAGGAAAGAGAGCTTTCAAGGTCAAGGTGAAGAAAAGCACACAACTTGGAGACTAAGGTAGGTAAGTTCCAAGATTTGTGTTGGATTTCTCTTCTACCTTCCTTAATCCTCCATAACCACTTCCATAATTTCATGAACATCTTTTGTATGGTTCTCCTATGGTTAAGGCCAAAGCATACAATAAGGTCAAGGGGGAGAAAATCCAAGCACAACAAGTCACAAGCAAAGTAAGCTACTAAACTATTGTTGTGACTTTATGTTGTGATTTCTTGAGTTCTTTACAAGATAAGGGATGAGTATGGTATAATAATATTTATGAAGGGAGGGATCTACCCTTATTACTAAAATAGATTATCATGAGGTTAAAGTTAAGATCATGGTTTTCAAAAGACAAATAACTAAGAACTAAGCAAGGTATAAGAGTGAAATGAAATTTGTTGTTATTGTGTGCAAGCTATGAATTTCGGCTAGCACCTGCATACATGTTTTTAATGATGCCAAAGTGTTTAGGACAAAATTTTGTATAGGTACAATTAAGGAACATAATTTTGGAACCAAAAAAGCTAAGTTGCAAAAGTTTAAGATAGCTGCCAGTTCTGGAGTTTTTGGGTAGTCATACTTAGAAAATAATTTTAAAATAGTAAATGAAGTTAGATAGCAATAAAATTTTATAGGCTTAAATTATACATCTCAATATTTAATTTGGTATATAATTTTTAATTCTTCAAGATTTCTACTAGGAGAAATGAATTTTTGAAAATAGCCCAGAAATCAGGACTTTTTTTTCTGATAAGAGGGTTATATTTTAATACAGTAAAATTGTATGTATTTTTATGGTCACTGGAAATATTTTTATTAAACACTATACATCTTAAGGGTTAAATTGCAACTGGAATTACATAAATTGTATTTTTTCGGAATTAATTATGAATTTTTGAAGTTGGGTCACTGTTTCTGGAATTTCACGAAATAAGTCAAATTTCACATTAAATAAGAGGAGAGTTTGCATAAGTGAATAAAATAGATTGTACTTGATTTGTGTTGGGGCAGGTACAATCCGGGGTAATTCTAGCATCAGGAAATTTTATATTTTATCTCTTAGTTGCTAGGTAGTAGTAACTACTTACTTATATACTTTAGGTGGCTCTTGTATTTTTGTTTTCAATGATTGTGGAACTAGGCTTACTTTGGTAGGAGGAGAGTCTTCAGATGATGGTCTTGATCCAAGGAGAAGAAAAAATCATACGCAACTTAAGATTTAAGGTAAGAACTCAACTGACAACTCAGTAATTCTTAAGTTTCTGCCAGTGATGGTTAACGTGGGTTACAGTGGTATTTTAGTATTTTTGTAGTTTCCACTGAGTCCAAAATGTGATTTTGAGTGGGGCTAAGTAGAATCACATTTTTCTGAACCCGAAAAGCTCTAAGTTTTAAAACCACAAAAACTTGTCCAATCTTGTGTTTTATGGGCAATGAAGGTTAATCGGGTGTTTTGACATAGTAAACAAAGTTCCATTGTTTTTTTTAATTTTACAGGGAGAAAGTAGACATCCTAAGCTTCCTTTTGATATAATATTTCATGTCTTTTCGGTATTTCTGCTGGGAGATATTTATTTTTGAAAATAGCCAAAAAACCTTGACTTTTCCTAAAACCAGCGGCTAGGGTTTGGGTATAAGGAAATGATACGAACCCAGATGGCCTTGGAAAATATTTTTATTAGGTGTAAGCTTTTACTAGGGTTTGGCTACCCTTAATGATTGTTTTTGGATTTATTAGGTGCAAGCTTCTATCCAGTGATTAAAACAGTGCCTTAGGGGTAAAATGGTCATTTTGGGTTACTTTTTCTTCAAGACAATGGGACCCACCTGGCTGCCCTAAAATGACGCCATTTATGTCCATGTCGAGTCATAATTACATGTCATTCCTCTTGTCATATCAGATTCAAATGTGTGGTGCAGATTAATTTTATTATTTTACTTTCTCTCTCCTCATAATTACTTGATGTGACTTTTGTCTTGCTCTCCAAGTCACTACTTTCTCCCTCTTGGCCCACCATGTGGCATCATTTTCCCTGTGTTTGGGGGTCGGGGCTCATCCAGAGAAACCCCTAACCGGTCCCTCTCAGCTGCTTTTTGCTGGCTACACTTTTCCTTACTACTCGAGCTACTCGATGGGACTTCTGTGGGGTCAAACTAGCTGTCTCTTCTCCCTGACCATAGATGGCCAAAACATAGTGCCTTGGGGAGAAAGAAATGTATATTTTAATATCTCATAATTACCTTGTATTTTGTGATGCCAAAAGTTAAACATCTAACCCCAAAACGCCAGATGTCATACAAGCATCATTACTTTTGACTTTTGTAATCATTAAGGGACAAGTGTTACCATTCTATTTGGTTAACACAAAAGCCAGGTGACCCGACTAACGATGCCACATACCTATGTTTTCTTAAAAGCGCAGGGCATTCCTAACTGCCCTAAAAATGTTGTATACTCACTTATACCGACATATTTTCACTCAATTAATTATCATATACCTTTGGACATAGTTAGGTGGCATCTTTTCTAACTGGTTTTACATCGTATAGGTCTTATGTGCCCCTTTCCATTAGCACTTTAATACCATGGCTTGAACATACTAGGTCCGCTAACTCATATAGCCGAGTTACTTAGTCCCAAAGAGGCTTCCTAACCCTTGACATTCTTGGGACTCTTCTCGAACCGAGCTTAGTCATCCGCCTACTTTAGGCTTATTCTCAATTTTTAGGGTCCAAAATTTAGGGTGTTACATTTCTCACCCTATTCAATAAATTTCGTCGTCAAAATTTGAATGTCTCAACCTCATGAAATTAGTCTAGACACTTAGGCTATCTCTTTATCTTGCAAGCTTAACTTTCATGCAACACAACATACATCATCCTCATTAATTATGTATCCAGATGTAGTGCCTAATTACACCGAACCAATTGTCTATTTTCGCAGTACTTGGTTACACAGATATTACTACCTAGTTCATTCTATCACTTGCATGCTTATCATATTATAGACCTCTAGCTCATTCTATTACCACCATGTTGAATATTTAAGCCTTATGGCCTAGAGATTCTTTGCCAATCTATAGGCATATCAACTATCACCTAGTATAGTTCAAATGTTTTGCTAGCCTCAAGATATACTCTAGACACGCTAGTCTGAAGTCACCATGCCAATGAGTATTCCATATAGTACTAAGCATGACAAGTCTGACACCCAGGGACACCGCCCCATGCAAAACTTGCACATCGAGCCTTACCGCTTCAAGCCTCTGCTCGTCCATCTCAAGTCCAAGCTTCTTCAATTCAAGCTCCCAATCTATTTTCCTCTTGCTTAGCATTATAGTTGGCAAGTCTTATCTAACTTATAAAATTCAAATTTCCAAACCATTCTATCAGTTTCTGTTCTTGTATCAACACAGTTACCAGCTGCATTGCTTTAACATATTATTAGTGAAGATGTAATATCACCTAGAGGAGGGTGAATAGGTGATTTAAAAATTTATTTGCTTAATCAAGATTTTCACGAATTATGACTGAATGCAAAATGATCAGAAGTTTAAAAAGAATAGACACAAGACAATTTATCCAGGTTTGGTCTAATCCTGACCTACATCCAGTCCCCAAGAACTCCTTGAGATTTCCACTATCTCTTCAATGATTACAGATACAAGTTAGAGATGATCCTCACTCTCCCAAACTCACTCCCCCTTACTACTTGTAATCTCGTACACCCACAACTTAAGGTTCCACAACCTTAAGCATAAACAAAGATAATAAAAGTGTTTACAACTCCTCAAGAGCGAGTAATTAATGATCACTGAAGTACAGAATATATCCGAAGATATTAAAAAAATGAGTGAAACTAACAAGAGTAATAAATCAAAGTAAATGTGCAAAGTTTCGATAGGTGGTGATATTGAATGCTTGGGCTTTTATATCCTTCGCCATTAATGTCGTTGGGAGGAACTGGAAGATGATCGTTGTCACTTGTTTAAATTTCCGTTAGGCTCAAGTTCCTCATTAACCAAAATGGACCGTTAAATCTCATTAAATGACTTTGCATCTTTCATTAAATATGATGGGTCATTAGTTGTACTTGAAAGCTGGAATAAGAATGTCTAGAAGAATGTCTTTGTTCTGTTGCAGCATTAATTCCAAATGTTGCTTTGTTTTTTTGCTCTACAATAAATGCCTGTGACGGTGTGACGTGAGCATTCGCTTTAATCCACTTTTCAATCAATGCTTCATTTTGAACCCTAAAATCACTAGGAAATATGTTAAAAATGTTTTACAAATGATTATTAATCAATCTGGAAAGTATCAACTTAAGTTCGAATCATTTGGAGAGTTCCAGGAAATGATCCGCGTTTTTTGCTTACAAGAACTCTAGTTCTTATGGTAAGAACTCTAGTTCTTATGGTAAGAACTCTAGTTCTGTGTTCTGCTCGCGGACTAACTTTCAAAGGAACTTGAGTTCTTAAAGAAGAACTCTAGTCATGAATTCTAGTTCTTTTCCACAAACTCTAGTTCTTGCACTTTTCAAAAAGGTTCAATTGGTTTTCCTCGTGAAGAACTCTAGTTCTTTTTCAAGAACTCTAGTTCTTGATAAAGAACTATAGTTCTTGTCTTTTCAAAGAAACTTCGTTATTTTCCAAAATGAAGAACTCTAGTTCTTGTTCAAGAACTCTAGTTCTTATGTTCCTTGAAGAATTCTAGACAAGACAAAATTTCGCGAACTCGAGTTCTCATTCCAAGAACTCTAGTTCTTGAATGAAGAACTCTAGTTCTTGACCAATGAATTCTAGTTCTCAAATTCCCTTCTTCCGTCTGAAGAATTCCAGTGAGACACAATTTGCAAACTCGAGTTCTTATATCAAGAACTCTAGTTCTTGAATGAAGAACTTTAGTCCTTGACCAAAGAACTCTAGTTCTCAAAAATTTCTTCGACTCAGTGGCATGTTAAAGTGAAGAACTCTAGTTTTCAAGCAAGAACTCTAGTTCTAAACTCTAGTTCACCACTTAAGAACTCTAGTTCTCATAGTCTTTGGATTTTTGAAAAGTTTGTATGATGCAAAGGCCACGAACTCGAGTTCTACCCCCAAGAACTCGAGTTCTTACTGTTTAACTTTTCTAAAACTTGAGTTTTAAATACCAGAACTCTAGTTTTAAGAACCAGAACTCTAGTTTTCTTTAAATCAACAATTAACAAGTGTTTTTTATCATCAAAACTTAAGTTGAGAGCTAACAATTAGCAATGACAATCATGCTACTGCCTTTCATTCCCCTTTGTTGTCTCATATTTACCTTCAAATTTTCAAACCTTAAAAATTTCTATGGAAGCAGTATATTTTCATATTTTCAATAAACTATAATCGTTGCTAGCTCAAATTTCAAGAAAACAATTCACTGCCGGTCTATTTTAGAAAAAGTTTACTACCGACACACATTAATGAATGAGATTATTCATTTCACAAATTTAACATTCAAAATCTCTTGCCACCACTTCAACCTTTTGGTACAGTAGCAAATCTCAATCCTTTCAAACATAAACCACCAAAGTGGCAACGCATTTGTCAGCCAATGTGAGAGAGTTTCCGTTCCTTCATAGGATCCAATATCCGCACTGGCATATATAATAACAGCCCACCCACCGAAATCCCACACTCGGGACAAAGGACTATCATCCACCGAGCCCTACTCCAAACGTTTGCGTGGGTGCCAACCAGACAAGGAAAATCAAGCGCCCCTATAAGGCGAAGCTACTCAGATTGGATGTTTACACTATTAGTATGAGTATCAGCTTCTCAAAAACTAATCCCTAAAAAACTTTCAACAATGGCCAGCGATTTCAAAGACATTTTCAAACATCTAGCAAGATCTAGCAAACTGGGTATGTTTACAACAGTTTTTGGCTTCTTCTAGTTTTGTGTTGCTTCCACCACAAAACATGGTTCACAATTCAATTTCAAATCTGGGTTCGATTAGGTTCCTATTTATGAGACAACATAGTTCAAAAACAACCATGTCAAATGTTCTCAAATTTTGAATAAAAAAACATTTCATTTGAGAATTTAGTTCAGAAAATTCAATTTCAAAATTTTACAAAAATAATAGGTGCATTGGTAAGTTCAAAATTCAATTTTCACACATACCATGAACCAGACAACCAACATAGAAGGTCACCATCTCCAATTATATATCAAGCTCTATCCTTAGCTACTCGAGCCATCCATAGGATACTCAGCCTATTCCTTTCCATTTATCCAGCCATTCCAGAAGAATGCATGTAACTTTCAGCTTACAACTTCTTTGGCACTCTGCCCGGTACTCATGGTTTAGTATCTATAGGTTTTCGCCAGCCTTTAGACATCCCAGTATTCACAGGACTTAAGGCTTCTCATTGAACACATATCAAAGTTAACAATCCAAAATTATATCAATCTAGTAGGTCTCCTTACCCACTGTATATTCATTTCATAATTCCATTCAGTACACAAAGCACTAGAATACCCCATGGCAATACATTGCATCATATAAACCTCATCTGGGGTCGTTGTGTATGTGAACTTCCAATAATAATCCATCTCCAGGCATAATCTCAAATTCAATTTCCCTTAACAGGCATTTAACCTACATCTTTAAGGATACCATTAGCCACTATCATATCTACAGCTATCAGTCACACTCATGCGACACATGGCTATCGAGGTTTTAGTTTATCATTCAGTTCTATTAATATTCTAATTCTCAATCACTCTCTCTTAGGGAATATTCTGTATTCAAGATATTTCCCTATGCTGATACACCAACTATCAACCTCATAATACCCCATATCAAATAGTTACTATCTCAAACATACCTCAAATGACATGTTAATGACACAACATCAATCAATATCATCAAAGGTTCTACTCTCAATCATTCTTTCTAAGGGAATATCATGAGATTAAAATCATTCCCTATTAGCTAATAACCTCCGAATACCTCATACATCTCAGTAATATACTCTAGTGCCTCAATGCATTCAGATCAATCAAATTCCTAAACAAAACTCTCGTTATCAAATCAAATTCTTAGGTTCATCAACCTAATTCTGAAACCTCGACCATACCCAATAAACATGCTACGATCATCATGATTCATGACCTATAGCATTTAGTCACTATCCTCAAATAACCTCAAATGAATAATTTTTAGATTCACAATCGACTCCTATAACCTCAACATCAATTAGGCTAAAGAATCATATTGCCTTAATAATAGCCAAAATACAAACTATGATCAAAATTCATCTTCCTAGTCTAAATCTTAAAACATTCAATTAACATCAACACTATTCACAAGGTTTTAATCCTCAATATCACAGGGTATATCCTAATTTCATTCTTTTACCTCACGATCAATTATCAAACCTCAATCATACCCAAACAAACATGTTGACAATTCAATATCGATCAATATTCGCAAGGTTCCTACTCTCAGATTTTGGAACCTAATTGTCCTCTTATTCATATTTTGACCTAGGCACAATTCCAACTTATATCAAATTCAAGCCTAATCTCAATAATATCCTTATTCAATCTACCATCCTCATATCATCTCTATGGATCACTATACATGAAACCTTAAAGTATTTAAGTCAAGGAATCTTAAATTCTTATAAAACTTCCCAGGAGGTCACCCATCCTGAGATTTCTCTTGTCTAAGCACGCATAACTTTCGGGTGCCAATTTGTTCTGGGATACTTATACTAGTCCAAACCATATATTACTTGTTATCAGCAGCTTGCATATGTACTAGCACAACTTATTTATCTTTCCAGAAACATCAAATACCGTCCCTACTAGGAAACTTAATTAGTATCAACTTCTCCATATACTTTCCTTCTAATAATTTTTTTGTTGGGAACTGGTCCCTGATTTCCATATAAGAGGCCCCAAGGTTAGCAACAGAATTCACACTATGTGTTACCTTTTCTATCACAAAGGTCTTATCTTATTGGAGCCCAACCCTCTTCCTTAGGGTATACATCCTTTTTGCTCCATTTGCCCAAAATTAATATAGTACCCTTAACAATTTTAATTTACCTTTGATTAGTAATGTCCGAACCATGGTCTGATACCAAACTTTTACACCCCTACCAGTCTCACCCTTTCAAGTGACGGGTTAAACGGATTCCTTTTACTTATTTACTTTTTGGTTTATTCTACTTTTACCAATATATTGTATTTGTTCAAACCAGTAACATGCTCTTTTGTGTTTACTCTGATACATGATAAAAGGAACAAGCAGTAGTATAAAAGGTAATAAGTAAAAGCAATCACTCTAACCTGCCACCCGAAAGGGCAAGGCTGGTAGGGGCGTAACATAAAGCACATGGGCTTGATTAATGCCAATATTTGGATAAGATTTGATTATTAGAGCACATGTGGTTTATATCAAAATATATTGATATTCCTTGAGCTTTCTTCCATGAGATTGAGACACATGGAAAGACAATTTTTTAGGGACATGAGGGGCTGAAATTTCAAAATTTAAGGGGCCATTATGATGAGATAAAATTTATCAAATAATATCTCAATGTAACTTGATAAGCTAACTAATCAATTATAAGTTGGCATCTAATTCCAAATGGCACTTAAGGCTTATCTTATGGCATTAATTGCATCATAAAAATCTGCCCAAAAGTCTTTTAAATCAGTTAGGCATGTGGGAGCATTTATGGGCAATTAAATCAAGATAAGAGTACATGTCTAAAGCCAATTGTTTCTAGAAACTTAGGGACACCTAAGCTATTACTTATGGCATTAAAAGAGCTCATTAAATGAGCCCCAATAGTGTAAGATTTTGAGCAGCTGCTGGACAAAGAGATAAGATCAAATTTTTGATTAAAACACATACAAAATAAGCAACTTGCTCAAGAAGATAAGGATAGAAGGTGATTAGGCATTTGTGGGGCCCACAAAGGGCTTGGCATGTGCTTATAAATACTAAAGTCCTCCTTTTCATTCTTCACACCAAAAACTCAACTGAAAACTAATTGAGATAAAGAGCAAGGCAAGATAGAAACAAGAAGAATAAGGAATAAAAACTCAAAGAGGTAAGTTCTTAAGCTTTGGCTTTTATATTTTGGTAGAATTTTAGTTTAATCTAGGAAATTTAAAGTAAATTTCTTTACATGTTTTTAAGATCTTCATTGCTTTTAAAATGCAAAATGGAATGGAGAGTTGGAAACAATCATGATTTTTAGAGTCAAAAGATCTAAGCAGTGAACGTTGGGAAAAATCCCAGATTTCAGTTTTCTGGAATCAGTCACCCTATGGACGTCATTTTATATAGTAAACAATTTTTAAAAATCATGAAATTTTCTAAGCATGAATTAGCCATCCAGGGCTTTCTTTGGATATAAAATTTGTAATGTTTTAGGTTCCGTATAGGGAGAAATTTTTTTTTGAAGTTAAGCCTTGATTACTGGATATTAATCTGAATATGGTTGTTATGCATGGGTTTTGTCCATTCAAATGGTGTCTAACAATGCTGATAATTTTTGGAGATAATTTCCATCCATGTATAACATGTATTTTTCTGAATTTTGTAAAAAAATATGTGAATTTTCCAAATTGATCCATGTTTCAGAACTGGAAACTAGAACAGTAGTTGAAGAATTTAAAATTGAGAATGATACCGGCATGTCGAGTGTCTAGGCATATTTTCCCTGAAAATAGACTTGTCAAGGGTCATTTTTGCTTTATAATCATATCATTTATATTTTTGTACAATTAGTTATAATGTTTCAAAGTCAGTGAAAAATCTGGGCAAAAATGTTGAAATTGCGTTTTTCAGGGAAATTATTGGATAATTAGTCCACTAAGGGTAAAAAAGTCAAAATAGGTGAAAATATCCTTTTTTTTTATATTTTCTGGGAAAAATGATATTAATTGTAATATCTTATAAGTTATGGAAAAGGAAATAATTCGACAGTAACTAAATGGAAGGAAGGTATGTTTGTATAATGTAACTTTAACTCTGTTGTATCTTTTATGTCTATATATGATTGTTTGATTCATAATTGATTGGAGTCATGGGTAGGACTGGGTCTTGGGTCATACATCATGACTAAGATTGGGTATTACGTCATATGTGTGTTTACATTCAGTTAAGCTGTGGATTATTGTTAATACTACATGCTTGTTTTCCCAGCGTTGAGGACACGTGTTGAGGATACATGACACTAGTGAGTGCATACACTGTTTACATTACATTTGTTATGTGTTATGTATTTTAATAGCTTAATGTTGATATCCATGTTGTGAATAAATTTGTCATATATATTGTTATTACTTGAACATAAGGTTAATTGTTATCAAAGAGATTCAATTTGATTGAATCTCAGACTTGACTAAAGGTTTAGGAAAGTAATCTGGACTTGGGAAGACGATGTGGGTGGATGAAATCGTGAAGAGGCACAAGTAAGGACGAGAGTCTGAAGATGGTTGTCAAAGTATAGTTCCTGGCATTAATTCGATAAAGTTATTTCAAACCATTTGGTGCTTAAATTAAGAAAGGGTTGGTTTATGTGGTTTCAGTCATAAGCTAATAGGTTTGATTAACTGTATTAGGTTCTATGCCATAGGTTTAGATAAGAGTGTATATGAGTTTGTATAAATTGTATCACATGAATATTTCCTTCAAGATTTATAATATAACCAGCATCTATTAGGCATCATCATATGTCAAGGCATATGTTATCAGTTACTCATTATCTAAACGTTAATATATGCTCTCCATTACGCTTTACTTTGACTTGTAGAACCATCAACACTGTTGATATTCTTGATACTACGTGTCACAGGACACAATAAGTAGTATGAAATTCGGAGTGTTACATGCGCCTTCTTTAAAATATAAGTTTCAAAAATAAACATGTCAGTTAATTCAAAAATAAAGTCACGAGTCTATCCACTGTTTCACAATTGTCAAATGAATATATATATATATTAGTCTAAAAAAATTACGTTACCAATTTACTATTTTCTATTGGTTCTCTATGTGTTTTGATGATAGCTGACAATTGTAAATCTAAGTTAAAGTTTGTCTTTGAAAAGTTGAACAACTTACTATTAAAGACAAACTCGAGTTTTGGTTGGAAAACTCGAGTTTAGACTTCAAAGAGAGCAACTCCAGTTTTGTGAACTAAGACAAACTCGAGTCAAGATTTGAAAACTCGAGTTTAGATAATTCAGAGAGCTCCTAAGTTTTTCAAAGATAAAGCAAACAAGAGTTTAGTTAGACAAACTCTAGTTTGACCAATCAAGAAACGTGAGTTTTGCCAAGTAGTGTGAAAACTCGAGTTAGAGTTGTGGAAACTCGAGTTTTACCATATACAGAAAGATACATTATCTTAAGCTTGTGAAAACTTGAGTTATAATTTTGGAAACTCCAGCTTGGATTTGCTTGAATATTTTACAAAGTTTTCTCCTTTGAAAAAACTCGAGTTTAGTTTTCACAAACTTGAGTTTGAGACTTACGAAGAACAACACATATTTCTAAGGTTTTGAAAACTTAAGTTTCAAAATGAAAGCTCCAATTTGATCAATCTAGAGAGCTCTCCAATTTTCCTAAGTTTATGTGGAAACTCGAGTTCACCTTTACAAACTCGAGTTAACTTGCTATATTATGGATAATCAATCTCTGCACAATGCAAAATGGATTAATGCTTCTTATCTAAACTAGTTTCTGACATTCCAACGGACAAAATTCAAGGAAAGTCAAAATTAATCCTCTAGACAAAAAGAATTAACTGCAGAGTATAGAGAGAAGAAACTAAAGTGCCTCCAACAGCTGAATTAAATGCACCAACGGTTATAATGAGGATTGCAACGATCATTTAATACTCTCTTTGTATAAATAAAGTTGCATTCAAGTCTTCTCAACAACCAAGACTGTTGAAAACGAATTGCATTCAAGTTTACTACTTGCTCTGTAGTTTTGACTAAGAAAGTATCTGTTGATTCTTTGCACTTTAGTATTTATCTATCCACTCTTAGAGAGAGTTTTATTTGATTGTAAAATCATTTATTGTAAAGAATCTCAAGTCAGGGGACTTGGAGATTGGGATATTGATTACAACTTGTAAGGGGGAGTAGATTCTAGTGAGAGAATTACTTTTAAGTTGCAGAGTGTATAATCGATTGGATTAGTGAAAATCCCAGAGAGACTGGGGACTGGATGTAGGTCAAAGATTGGACTGAACCACTATAAATTTTTGTGTGTCTCGCTTTTCATCTCTATACTCTAAACAGTTATGTTTAGCATTAGAAAATAGAGCAATCAAAAAAGAAATTTAAAATCCCAATTCACCTCCTCTTGGTGATTTACTCTATTTCATTTTCTAGTAGTGCACCACAAAGTTACACGGTTTGATCCCCGCAAGCTACTATAGTCAAAAAAACAAAATGGATATATTTTTTTTCTTGAACTTTACATGAAGGCCCCACTAATGGTAGTATCAAGGAACAGAAACAATCATGATGTGAAAAATTTAGTTTAAACCATAACCCATTGAAGATGGAGCTTACATAGTTCTTTGGATTATTCCATAAAGTGATTCAAGTCTTTTATTTTTCCAAGATAGTGTTTTTAAAAGATGGCTTTTGAACTTCAAGGATAAATGTTGTTTTTAAATATTACTTTTGGACTTCAAGAATAAATGTTAAATGATAATGAATAATAAAGCTTGTTGAAAAAAACGAGTGTTTGAAAAACAAAACCCGGACCAAATGCAATAGTAAGTAATAGGATATGTCAAAAAAAAAAAAATCGAACAAATAATGGAATCTATTTAAAAAGACCTCCATTACTACAAGTTTTCAAGAAATACAATGGATAGATAAATAGTTCAATAAATGTGGAGATATACGAAATAAATTTAAAAAAAAAAATTGAAATGAAACCGAGAATTAACTTAAATTTAAATTTGTTGACTTCTCCGTATTTATCTTTCATTATTTCTATCTTCTAAAACTAAATATTTGTAAACACATATACATACACAATTTTTCTCTATGCCACCAGCAATGCTATGATATCCGAAAGTATCTGAACATTTTTTGAGGAACAAATTTGTCTTGGTTGATTATGTCTCTTTGTTTTTAAATTTAAAATTATATTTCCCAGGTTTTCTACTATTATTTTAATTTAGCCATCTGTATTTTTTTAATTACTTTATTGTAGGGTTAATGGGTAATTGTACCCCACGAGTTTTAAAAAAGAAGCAATTTTGTACCATCCATTATCTCAAATAATTTAGACCATTATTTGATCAAATATAAAGAGCTAATAGTCCACATCATTTTTATTAAGATGTAAATTTGCCCTAGAATTTATGTGTCATTTATTTTAATTTTTTTAAAGTGACATTTAAATCTTTTGGAGCAAATTTGTATATTTAAAAGATGGTTGTAAACTATTAATTTAATATATTTGATCGACTAATAGTCAAAATTACTTGAGATATTAAAATGAAAAAAACTACACCTGTTATAAAACTAAAAGTAAATATAAGATATAAGGGAGTGAGAGATTTGAGAGAAAATTTGAGTGAGAATAACTTTCATTCCTTTCTTGTATTCATCTATCCATATGAGTGTTGAGTGAATGACTATTTATAGCCTATGAAAGCACGCACCTCATTTATTATATGAGATGGAAATGATATATTATAGCACATTTACACCTAGATGATGATCAATCTCCCCAAACCCCTATTATGGGGTTACTGGGCGGCATTTCTTTGCCACCTATAATTTTATGTGTGTGTGTGTGTGTGTGGGGAAGGCGGATAAAGATTGGGGGAGAAGGTCGCTCGACCTAGTTATGCTGAAATTGAGAATGCTTGGACGACAAAGGTTAGGATGGGCTAGCACTTGTTTTTGACGTTTATGTAAAAATAAAGGGTTGCGACAATTTTGCCACCACGAAGTTTAAAATGGGTATTGTTATGAATATATTAAATTATGTGGATGTTTATAGGTTTATATCTTTCCTCGCTAGGTCCCAATTCTTGAAAATCATTTGAGTGTGTGTGTGTGTAGCATTCTCACTTGGGAGAATTACAATCTAATCCTAAGGACCACAAATAATTACCAAAAGGTCTCGTACCAGAATTCTATTACAAAAAAGTCCCTTGGAACTTTTTTATAATTAAGTGAAAAATTCCCATCGGTATTTACCACTGAAAATGTTATATTAACAACAAAAATTCTTAATCCGCATTTACAACTGGAAATGTTATATTAACAACTGAAAATGTATTTTAAGTTGTTAATATAACATTTCCAGTTGTAAATGTGAATTGAGAATCTGTGTTGTTAATATAGCATTTTTAGTTGTAAATATAGCATTTCCAATTGTAAATACAGATTCAATTAATTACAAAAAAGTTTCAAGGACTTTTTTAAGACTTTTTTGTAAATAAATTCTGACACGGGACTTTTTGATAATTATTTCTGGTCCTTGAGACAACATTGTAATTCTCCCTTCTCACTTCTCACTTTCAGCATAACCGGGTCGAGTGACCTTCTTCCCCAATCTTTATCCGCCTTCGCCATCCTATCAAGGCCGCTGCCTCCATAGAAATTCGACCATTCACCTTGTCCGACCAAAGATACAACGGCGGAACTCCAATATCCACCTTCTCTGAGTTCGATCTAATGCTCCCAAAACCTGAAGCTTTACCTGCTCCGACTTCCATCTACTACTACGAGTTCGATTTGCTTCTCCCAAAACCCCAAGCTTGACCTTCTCCGAGTTCGGGATCAATTAGCGTCATTTTTTGCAATGTTGAACTTGGCCATGTCATGGCGGTATCTTTCTCTGTCTATTTAGCTCTTATTAAATATGGTTCATTTAAATCATTCATCAAATGCCTTTTTCTTTAAATACGTAGGTTGCACTATCGGTACTTAGGGTGCTTCTCTTTGTTGCACGGCCTAGGACATTTGTTTTAGGCAACATTTCAAATTCTGAAGTACATGGAAATGTTGAACAATACCTTTTACTGAGCCCAAACTTAATTTCTTATAGTTTTATGCATGATTTGCTCGAAAAGAGCATCCCTGACTTCAAGTTATTAGTTTGAATGGTCAGGGAGGGTAGCTTTATGTTAATGGTTGCCTAATAAACAAATTTAAAGGTGCTTAGTGAAAAGGAAGCCAGGAAACCGTGGGATCTGGTATTACATGTTTGGGAACTCCGTGAACCAAGCAGACTAGTTCTCTTGATGGATTTTCAATTCTCAGCTGAGTGTTCTGTGTGGGAAGTTAAATAAGGCAGAATGAGATTAAGTGTTCTAGCTCTATCTGTAAACATATGTAAAGAAAAGTCAGGTATATAGAAATTGTGTCTTGTCTGAGGTTGATTTATTTTGGAACCTATAATTTGATTTTGGTTTCGACTCAGTATTGATAATTTCTGTGAAATGTGGTTTTCTTGCTGTGCACCAACAAGATAGGCCTATAATGGTACCCTGACATGTGAATTATTGTAGTGTGAATTACCTTCTAATTTCACACGCACACATATAAACCATATTATTCACAATATAATTGTTTTCTTGCATTTTTCACTTTTTGTGCAAGCAAAAATATTCACTTGCACATGAGCCTCTTGAATTGCTTTGGGCACCATGACAAAAATATAAGAGGAATGAAGAAATAAAAGGAAAGTTATTTCTATTTGCTGAACTACAGTGGCAGATCCAGAAAATTTATAAAGGGTGGGCACCAGTTGCGGGATGCTGCCCCCAAATTTTTTTTAGGGAAAGTTTTAAATGCATTAAAAAAAAGTATAAATAAGAAAAGAATATCAAAAAAATATTCATGAACTTGAGTGAATATTGATGATACAATAAGAGAAGTTATTATTTTACAAACCTATCATTTAAAAAAATAAAGCTAAGTGCTGTAATAAATGTAGCTATATAAATTATAATGAAAGGTGGGCACTCAATAAATAAAGTTCAAGTGCATATATTTTAACAACAAAAGTATACTACAATAAAAATAATTACAATGTCATCATTTTATACCTTATTTTTTTTGAATTCTATCATAATTGTCTTATTATCAATACTATCAAATACATCTTTTTTAATATAAGATACTAAACAATCATTCATCCCCCATCCCATTACAAAGTGTAATCTTGATGTATTAATTTTTTAAAAAAATTCTCCAAGTCAAGGTGGGCACTTGCCCTCCCAATCAATGTAGATCCGCCTATGCTGAACTGTACTTTGTTGAGCTTCATTGATTATGTACATGTCAGTTTATATATGCATAATCTGTTGATTCTATCTACAACTAATGCTTGTGAGTGTGGAACTCATTCATGCCTCTTCCTCTGTCTCAGATTCTGCAAAGGCACTAAAACAAAAACCTTTGGCAGGTTCATCAATTACTTTTTGCTCAATTCCGTTTTTATTTTGACCTAGAGATAGCATTATATCCTGCTGCCATTTTCCAAAGTAAAAATGATAGAGAATGAATGAATGTGGTTTTGTATTTTAAAGCATATGAAAAATGTTTTAAGGAACATCTGGATGAGTTACAAGAGCAAATTAGTGTAAGAAGAATAAACATGATTTTTCTCCTTCATGTTCTGCCTTGCATTTTAGAGCACATTGCCTCTGTAAATCCCATCGGTAAATCCGTGGCAAATTTGCCACGGAATCTATCGCAATTTTGCGACGCAACATTCTGTCAGACACGGATTTGCCACGCATTTTTTGGTGACAGACTAAAGTCTGTTGGAAATTTGGTAGGAAATGTATTACCGATGCTAATTTCTGCCGGGAACACTTTTATCTACTGAATTCTATTGGTAATTTTTGTGGAATCCCACCTCCTATGATCTCCCACTAAAGCTTCCAGTCGGCAAATCTGAAGACCACTGTGCACGAACATGTCCAACAACCGGTCTCCCTCATGACGACAAGATCTCCGACGACGATGAGGATGTGACGTCAACAATTAAAGCTCGGATGCCAGATCTGAGAACCATCATCTCTACGGCTTCCTCTCCATTGCAGCCTTCGACCTCCCTCACCATCACTAGCAACAACATCCGAAGACCCATGTTTGCAAATCCTCCTTCAAAGACCTCCAGCGTTGGTAAGTTGCATACCTATTCAAAAAGAGACAACGAGGAAGAGATGGTGAGTTGCAGCTTGTTCTAGAAGACATTAATAAGGAGAGATCTGTTTGAAGAGGATGAAGAAGAGATGAGGAAAAAGAGTTGAGAACGATGAAGGAGTTGAAGAAGCCCTGGTCAGAGAGAGAGAGGACAATTTTTTTTTGTTTTTCAACCTGTGAAACTGTTGATTGTTTGTTTTTTTTAAATTATAAGGACATTTAAGTCTTTTCAAATAAAATCTGTTCTCATTTGCTACACGTACCAAACATACTTTAATTCGATTTGGGTAGAATATTTTTCTTCATTACTCTTTGCGGAATGTGAGCTCCTCATTCATCTATAACTTTTTTCCCTTCAATGTTGTTCATACCGTTACCTCAATTTAAACTTAATATAGATAACTGTGAAGGCGACATTGTTACGATTTAAAAACTTTCAAAGTAACATTACCCCTTAGTGAATACTTTTGAAGAAAATTTTGACCTTAACAAAAAAACGTGGATGACACATGAACTATCAACTTAACATATTTGGTTAACTAGTAGTTGAATTTAAATATTATAACGATCATGGAAAAAGTGCTATAATTTAGAAACTTTCAGGGAAACATTGCGCCCATAAAAACTCCCATGGATTTGGCTTATCTAATTGTTTTTTTTTTTTTGTCCACTTCCATCCTTCACCTTGTTCATAACAATGGGTTCAAGATCTAATGGTTCACATGTGATATTTTATAAAATTATTATTACAATATAATGGAGAAAAAGATAGGAAGGAAATGGAGAGAAGAATAAGAATGAGATATTAAATGTGGACAATTAGATATGAAGGGAGTAAAGGACGGGAGTAGATAAGAAAAGAAAATGAAAGAAGCCAAGTCCACTAAAATTGCCCCATCTTGCTAACTTACGGGGTAAAAATAGCCCCAAAAACATTAAAAAGTTCAGCATATAGTGGAACTTATAAATAAGAAGGATTTTTTATTTTTTTTATTTTTATAACTTGTCTTATAAATTGGAGTAGGAGTAATTATTAAGAAAATCATCCCCTATTCAAGACTCTATGTCTGACGATTTGAAAAGAAGCGAATAAAAGCAACATCATCAACCAAGCAATCAACAGTTGAAATAATGAACTGGTTGGGTCTAGAAACAAGAAAAACAAGGGAAAGGAGGAATGACACACCCTGGGGGTTGTTGACGTGTTTGCATGGATGATGTGGCCGTGAAACAAGAACCAAGAAGCTAATTAAGAGAAAATATGAGATTAGATTGGTGAGGCGAGCAAGATGACCAGAAGAAGTTTTCTTCTACTCCTTCCTCTCCTATATTACTCATAATCCAAATCCGATGAAACTGCCGTTTACTGGTGTCAGAACGTTGATGAAGGTTATCTCACAGAAACATGTGCAACTGGAAGATACTATTTTGAACTGATTGACCTCCTTTGGAACGAAGATAGATTGAGTGGATACAGCACGCACCTTCGTATTGGTCCTTTTTGCTCACCTCAAAGTGCTACCACATGCAGCAACGTTGACAATGGTTTTGAAGAGCGTTTTGGCTACATGTCCACTTATAGTATTAAGGTTTAATTTACCAAAGTGATAGAGGTTTGTTTAGAATAGTAATTGAAGCTATTAAAAAAAGTTTTTTAATCGTTATTTATAGTATAGATGAGAGAAGATTTATCTATGATTTACATGAATAAATAAGTAGAAAATAAGTATTAATGCCCACCTTCTCTCTCATATTAAAGTCCCTTCTGTCACCTGACAACTCCCTTTAGATTCTCTCTTTTACCCATCCACAAGACTATAATATTTTTTTATTACCATATTCACTATCTCAAATTAATTTTTTACAATCAAAACTTTAAAGTGTGTGTGTGTGTTTTTTTTTTTTTTTCTGGCATCCAGTATCTAACACCCATCACTAAAGGAATTTAATTTCTCATTAGCACTGATTATTTGAGTGCTTAAAAAAAGTACTAAGAATTGGATTAGGTCTCTCTCGTTACCGTTTGAATGGAAAAAAAATAAAAAATTATGAAAAACAAAATCACTTCGATTATTTTTCAAAAGCGAATTTTGTTTCTAGACTTTACATTTGTGGCTCTAAATGCAGCTCTGACAATTTGATCATGTGAGTTAATGGCTAATCCTTATATAATAGATGTTCAAAGTTCATCTCCATTGATGGGAGCAATTGATTGAAGTTAATCTCCTAGTTTTTGGCCTAATCTATGGTTTGTTACTTCTAGTTTTGGGGTGGCCAATTCTTCTTTCGGGTCAAGAGGCAGGAGTGCTAATGAGGAACCTATTTCCCTGCCTAAGCAGGGAGAGCCTATCTCATCTAAACCGTTCATATGGGATTTGGACGGTCTAGATTTAATATTTTTTACTTTTAACTTTTTTAAAAACAAAAATTTTATGGGTAAAGAATCTAAAATAAAGATAATCTCTTAATTAATATTTTTTCAAAAAATAATTTTTTTTTCATTTAAAAATAACCAAATAAAAAAAATTAAATTTGGACCATCCAGATCCCATTTGGACGGTCCAGATGGTATAGGCTCTCCCTGTCTATCCAAAAGATAGGCAAAGAAATGGGTTCCTGCTATTGATGGGGTGAGGTTGGTTGGGGTGGAATATGAGTTGAGACTTGGAGATTCAAATTTTCCCTGGGGGCGGATTTAAGCCCCCCTAAAATTACATAATCAAACCTAGAGTTTTAGGAAATTACGTTTTAGCCTATAAAAATTTCATGATTTTCACTTAAGTCTCTCCATATATAGTTAAGTTGAGGGACTAAAATGAAAATATTAAAATTTTTATGGGTTTGAAATATGGTTTCATAAAAATTTGGATTTTATTTTGTAATTTTCACCCCCCTTATTTACAATCCTAGCTCCGCCCCTTTTTTTCCGACAAAATGGGAAAAAAACTATATAGATGTTTTATGTCACTTAATATAGTTCTCTGTTATTCTTCAACATTCTCTTTACAATAATTTTTTGGTTTGAAAGGATGATCATGAAGATTCCACATTTCTGTTTTGGAAAATTTGAAGAATGTCAAAATCAGCAAATACCTTGTTGATTTAACTAATAAATTTGAATAATTGAATACCAGTGAAAAGCTTATATAAGAATGGTGATCAAATTTATATCATTAGTGATATTTCTGCTTGTTTGGAAGAACTTAAAATAAGTGTTTTTTATTTTATATATGAAACATTTTTTTATAATATATTTACCTTGCATAGCATAAAATTAGTTAAAATAGGTTGATTCAGATAACTAATGAGTATTAGATAACAATTGATGTGGTTTTAAAAAAAAAGTGATTAACAGTAATTTCGTAACATATGATCTCAATCCATGAGCAATATTTTTTTGTATATATATGATCAAGTTGACCCAATTGGAGAAAGCTCTCCAAAACGTTTCCTGATTAAAAACATGCCAAACATATTAAAAATAATAAGTGATATTCGCTTAAGTATTATATTAAGGAAGTTAATTAATAGGATATGTACTTTTTAAAATGTACTAATTATCTTTCTTAATTCCCCTCTTCTTTTTTATTATTGTTGAGAAGCATTAATAGGGGTAAATTAGAAATAAATTAACCAATATTATAAATATATTGTGTATTATATTTAAGATCAAGATAAACTCTCTAAATAAATGTTATACTAATGACTAGAGGAAGTATTTATTTATTACAATATCAGTGGTAGTTTTAAAGCCAAAAGCAAATCACAAAAATGAAATAGTGTAAAACCATGCATTATTAATTTATTTGATTTGAAAATGTAATATTGAACTCTAAAATATCTTAAATAGTTTTTCCTAACTAGCTTGGCTTGATTAAGTAATTTAACAAAATCCACATCTCTTCCCATCCACAATATCATGAAGTCCTCCTTCAACCCCCACAGCAGCAATGAGTTCCAAAATTTAAAGATTTGGATTTGCTTAAAAGTTGGAAGAAGAGAATGCAAAAGAAACAAGAGAAGCATAATAAATATACAAGCACATTCCATTTCATGAGTTTACCTTATATCCCAAATAATCAATTTGCTCAAGTTATTGTAATCAAATTTTGAGTTACAAGGATGAAATATGACCCAATCCAAAGAACCCATTAATGTAACAAGGTACAACAAAGCAAATTCATGGAGACATGAGACTCTTCATAATTTCCTCCATATGTATTAGAAGAAATTGCCTATTCTTTTACTCTGTTACGTTCTATTGTGTCCTTGATTCTGCCATTATTCATTTTTTTCCCATAATTGAATTTGTCTGGTTTTATTAGCTTTTCTATCTTTTAAGTATTGAAACATCATCTAGAGGAATTGAGCATGGAACTGATTCAGTGGGAAATTTGGCAAACGACTCCTCCATGAAATTCCTCCAGTTTCCTTCAGCACTACACGCCATTATTTTTGTATAAAGCTTAGTGGGTGTAGGAAGAACCGTTGGTTTGAACTTCAACAGCTTTGCATATTCATTTAAAAGATGAAACATGTAGTTATATACATAATCTATCTTTAAGTCCTCTTATATATATGAACCTGCCAGCAGCTTCATATAAGAGTTTGCTGAATTTTGGAAGTCATGCAACTCATTTTGAACGGTTTGGTACACACATTTCCTTTGGAAGTCACTTCCATTCTGATTCTAATCAAATTGATGATGGAATTTCTCTTATCAATCAATTTTACCTCTAAAATATGCATAACCATTTACTCTTTCCAATCCTAATTATGGGCCAGTTTTTAAAGCTCAATTATCTGATTTTCTACATAAAATCGATACAAATTTTATATTGAGTAGATGACAATGCAACATTTCCAAATCATATACTCATTTGAAAATTCAATATCTCTTGGAGAACTTAAAACATCATCAATATAAAATAACAGCTTTGCGATACTCTTGCAAAAAAAGAATCAAGCGTAGCTAGTCACATGTAGTCATTTAAAAATTCAATATCTATTGGAGGATTTAAAACGTCTTCAATATGAAATAACATCTCTAAAATACTCTCCCAAAAAACGAATCAAGCATAGCCCCCCCCACCCCAAAAAAAGAACATGTAATTATTTGACAATCCAATATCTGTTGAAAAAACCAAAACATTATCAATATGAAATAACATTTCTGCAATATTCTCCCAAGAAAAAAGAATGAAGCACCTACATCATCATGATTAATTCATAATGAGATTCCACAGAAAAAAGATAATGACTCCCCCTAGAACAATAACGATGCCTAAAGCAATGAAGATCGACGCTGCCAGGCAAGCAAGAATGGCATCCGTACATTTTGGCTTGAGACGTCAAGTAAGAGCCTCTGAAACTGCTCATTCAAGGCATCTAGCGATCCAGTGTTATTTATTATCACGTGGGCTAAATACCTTTTTTCATCCAGTGGCATGATCTGAGCGTTTATCCTATTCATCGCATCCTGCTGACCTATTCCATCTCTTGCCATGAGTCGCCGAATCTGTGTTTCGGGATCAACCCAAACAACAACTCTTACATCTATCATATGCCCCATCCCAACCTCAAATAACATAGGGGCATCGATGACGATAAGCCCATGACCCCTCCCCCGAAGCTCGCTTATTTCCAATGAAACTGCAATGTTGATAAAACGGGCCAACGATCTACAAAAAGAAAAGAACTGAAAGTTAAACACTGATTCCATTTTAATTGGCATGTTCTCCGGCCATTATCATAATTGTCTTGTTTCTTTGTGAAAATGTGCGGAGAGAGTATTAATTAAACTTTGGACTAGGACAATAGTTTATCACAATAATTGCTAGCTGCACTGAAGTTACAAGCTACTACTACTACGTACTGCTCGATCAATAAGGAAAAAACATAATAGCGTCCCTTCCAGATGAAAGTTGGCTCAACTCTAATAACTCATTCTCACGTTGCACTGATAGATAATATATAGATCCTTTCCAGACATGAAACCAGACAAATTTGAGGCTGTCAAGAGGCCATGAAAATGAAAAAAATTGATTAAGAAATACAAGCATCACATGAAATGAAAAAATGGCGCATAATTAAAAAGCATCATTACCGATAAAGAAGTCGGCGACCATATGGATTATAAGAAACAATTTGACTAAGTCTTGGCCTGTCAATTTCCCCATTGATCTCTGTTAGAATTCTCTGCCCGAAAGCTGCGACAACTGCTCTATACCCATCAGTGCCCCAATTTAACTGAGCCTGTGAGTAACCACAAACAAATCAAAAAATTTCCTTATACAATCATCTCACTTCAACTGGATCAGAATCATTCATTTAGTCCAAATTAAAACAAAAAAGAAAAATCGAAACCGAATATAATTGACCTCTTATCATATAGAGAGCAACGAAAGTTTAGTTTCAAAAGATCCATCTAAATTCAAAAAGTCAATGAAAGTACTGAAAACATACATCGGTTAAGGAGCTGGCATCTACAACCGGAATGCCACGAGATCTGAAGAGATTAGAAACAGTACTCGTCCCTGAAGATAGTCCACCAGTAATTCCAACGGTACGTACAACGGGTAAATTGCTCATATTGATTCCCGTCGGTGAGTCCTTCTTTCGCGACGGTTGTATTTCCCCGACAAGCTTCGGCTAAGAAATGTATGACCCATGACATATTATATTCTTTCACATAAGAGACAGTTAAAACTAGACAATAATATTATTGTTATGAAGCTAAAGGCATCCAGTAAAATATTATATAATCTAGCTTGTTGGCTAGGAAGAAAAAGAAAATGGCGGGAATAGAAACCTAATTGAGACCGATCTAGAGAGGCTCAGCGTCACATGACATCGGATGAGTCATAAATTTACTGAACGAAACAACAAAGACATATGAAGAACTAGAAATTGAAGAACAAGAAGTTGAAAAGAAAAAACAAGAACGCCGATCGATGTGATACAGTACAGAATTCAAATTACAAGAAGAACCTGGCAACAAGGAAGAGAAGGAGTGGGCGCAATGTGGGTGACAATCGATGGTTTAATCTCCCATCTCGAACTTAAAAGCAAGATTTATGACAGCATTCTTGAAAAAACAAAAACAAGAAGAAGAAAAGAGAAAGGAGAAGAAATTTGAACATACCCGCCGCAACTAACGCACGAGAGAATAAGAAGGAAGAGGGACGACGTTCGAAGAAGATGAAGAAAGAACGGGAGTGACAGTTGAAGAAGAAACAGCAATGCAAAAACTCTCGCGCCACAAGCAGGTGGACTGCGAGCTGACAAGAGCAACAGATTTAAATGAAAAAAAAAATCAACGGTTCCTTAAATGAAAAAAATCAACGGTAACTAAATCTTCCAGATCTTTCTGTATTCTTTGTTTTGCTCAAAAGATCTTTCTATATTCAGTTGTGCGTATAACATACAGTGTTCTGATGCATGCTGATGTGTAGCTGCCACGTGGAGTTGAAGCATATATATCATGCATATTTTATTTTTGTCATTATGCAAAAGACTTTTTTTTTTCATAAAAAGGGAAGTTTTCTGTCACTAAAACTGAATAAAAAACGTAGACACACACACATATAGCCATGAACTTGCTGTCTTAAGTTAAAAGAAGGAGAAGTAATTTTGTTTTTCATACCTCTATATATATGTTAATGTGTTGTGCCGATGCATGTTTATATATTCAGATGTAAAACGTTGCTGTGAGTATAAAAGGAAGAATGAAGGAAGAAATATTGCAAGATGCTATTTTCTGTTCTTTCAGACGTTACTGTACGCGTTTGTGTGTTTGCACATGTATTGGAAAGAAAAGAAAGAAGATTTTTGCTGTCAACGGTTTGCTGCATGAAAGAGTAACTTTTGCCTATATATATATATATATATGAATAACGTGACTGTGGACATGTAAAAAGAACAAGAACAAAGAAAAACGCTGGAAGGATGAAAGATGCTGAATATGTATAAGTATGTCATGATTTTATCTTTGCTGCCCAGTGAAAAAGAAAGAGGAGTAGTTGAGTGAGTGTGTGTGTGTGTACGTGTTTTTACCTGCAAAAAGAAAAAGAGAGAATAAGTTAGGTTAATATGTGTGTGGGGGGGGGGGGGGGGGGGGGGGGGGGGGAGACGGCGGGGGGAGAAGAAAAGGCTACACTTGTATGTCATGTATGAATATATTTTTAGTGTGTATTGTCTGGCCATGTGTTATTGTTAAAGAAGAAAGGGGGGGGGGGGGGGATTATATAGATAGGTATAAATTATGTACTCGTGTTGTTATAGGTGTGGTAATAATAAATGCTAATATTTATATATGTATATATTAATGTATGTATAAGAATAATTATGTAAAATAATTAAGGGAAATAAATAAATTATTGATAAATAATTAATAGAAGCTAATGTTAATTATAGAGAGTCCATAATAATTGGTAAAATAGCAATATCAGAATAAATAGATGAAAATTAGTGTTATTATTAGGATAATTATAATAATAATAAATAATGTTATTATTATTGGGAATGAGTGATAATGACAAATAATAAATGGAGAATTATTATTATTATTATTGGGAATAATAATAATAATAATAATAATAATCACAGGTAATAATAATAATAATGGTAATAATAATAAAAATTATTATTAGGAAATTTTAAGGGATTAATAATTATCGTTAATCCTCTAAACTAATTCGCGTAATTAGTTTATTTGCGATTCGAATAAGTGACTGACAGCGATGATAAACATTTTTAGGCAGACATTAACAATTTATCTGATCCCAACAACATCAGTACAGAGGAAAGGGATACAAGGTTGAGGTGGGTAACCCTAATCTTGTAATCATGTATGTAAATGTTTATGCATTAATTAGCTGATCATGTATCCTGGTTGATTTACTTGTTATATGTTTTCCTGACCATGGATTTGAGGTTGTGGTCTCATGGGGCTGCGTGTCCTAGACAAGGGTTGTGGTCCTTGACTGTTAACTGCGGTTACGGATGTTTGTAAATTCTTCCATGCTTTAGCATGTGCTATTATGTTATCTATATTTTTATACATGTGCATGAGATTAACCGTTACCCTGGGGTCCATTCATTTGGACTCCAGACCACGTGAAAGATATAGACACCAGTTTGGGATCGAAAAAGAAGAAGCAGCTATAAGAGTTACAGTAACTGAAACTTTTGGACAAAGTTAGTAGTAATTAGGAGTAATTAGTTTATACTTGTAATATTTATCAATCGCATATTTTTGGATAACTGTATTAACATCCAACTATCGAATGAGATCGAATCATGAAAAATTAGTCCGTTTTTTCATACTGAAGTAATTTCAAAAACTTTTATTTCGTAATTTAAAGTCGTCCAAATCTCTTCGATGCCTTTCTACATTAACTCTGATGAATAACGGCCCCAAAGGCCGGGCATCAAAAATTTCCTTTTATCTCGGCTTCATTGCTCATAGAGCACAAATGCTCCATCGCCAATCAATTTCCACAACCGTTGTTGCCGCAACCACCACTAGGATCGATTATCGGCGATTAAGGCCCAATGTATCTGCTTTGTTGAGGTCAAAGAAAGAGATTGAACAAGGCTTTATTGGGGCTTATGATCGTTGCTTATGTTCTCTGCTTGGCCTCTTTCTCTATTTTGGTTGCTAATAGGGAAACTAATAGGTTAACCCTAACCCTAAAATCAATCATAATCCAAACTAATAAAATCAGATCAAATCATAACATCTTAACAAAGATATATTCCTAAAATATAATATTCATATATAATCTTAATAAATACTAAACAATATCCCTAATAATAATAATTAATTAATTTTTCTAAACATAACTCCTCCTCAAGCTGGAAGCAACTTGAATGTGACTAGCAACTAATCACCAATAATTTGCTTCTGCATGAAATCTTGAATCAAGCAACAAAGTCGGACACATCCAAGAATAGTTCAACCAAATATCAAACCAAGGACATTTAAAATTAACAGTCGAACAACTTCACTAGCCCGAACAACAAAGAATACCAAACCTAGCAAACCAAAGTAGAAGATGTAATAAACGTCTCACCAAGGACCAACATCAAACGACTTCACCAGGGACCAAACAATACTTCAAATGTCTCACTAGAGACAAACACCAAACGATACACCTCACCAGAGGCAAAGAACGAACAAGTTACACAAGAACCTTAAACAACAAATAATTGTTAAACACCTCACGAAGGCAAAGAATAGGTCACACAAGGACCACCAAATAGCAAATAATTGCTAAACACCTCAACAGAGGCAAAGAAACAAAAAATGAATAGGTCACATAAGGACCACCAAACAGAAATCTTAACTCTCTCTCATAATAGGAGAGAGAATCAGATACCATGTTGAAATTGAAGGATCACATTGAAGAAAAGAAGAAATACTAATATTATTGATCCTTCAGAATAAAAGAGATTACAAGGAGGCCTTTATATAAGCTAACTAATAGGCTAACCCTAACCCTAAAATCGATCATAATTCAAACTAATCAAATTAGATCAAATCATAATATCTTAATAAAAATATATTTTTAAAATATAATATTCATATCTAATCTTAATAAATACTAAATGATATCCCTAATAATAATAATTAATTAATATTTATAAACATAATATTCTCAACACCCTTAGCAGTTGATCAAGTCATACATGACAGATTCTTAGCATATCACACCGGTGATGCACTTGCGGAGTACCATCAAGATGTGTCGGGAGGTGGTGTTGTACAAAACATGGGAACGTAAACTTTTCATAAAGTTTTTCGTTTGGAACTATATTATGCATGAATGCAAGAGGAAAAAAAAAAAAAGCAAAAGGTAACAAACTCAAATGGAAGTCTAATACCAACTTTGTAGCCATTGGGAAAAGTTAGGTCAAATAGATCTTTAAGAATAAAAAATGGTAGCTGATTTTCAAGCAAAATCAAGTCTGTCGTAGTTATCTGCAGCATTGACCATAGTTTGGAATGCCAGCGGTTTTTATCTTGCCATAGAAGAAAGTATTCAGTAATGGAGCAAGCATCAGTTAGAATATTCCTAGAATATTCCGTACAAATTCATCGCTCTCCATTGGGATTGTCTCTGGATAACAACGTCGAATTTTACCTTCTTGACAATTAAGGAGATGAACATAATCATTGACTGATTTATCTTGAGTCCTCTTCAAAAATTTGTAGAGGAACCAAAACTTGATCTCTTCCATTGATTCCATTCCTTTGTTTCCATGGTGATATGGTCCAATGGAAACTGAGACAGGAGTGTATGCCGCTTCATTCATTTTCCGAAGTCGTGGTAGCACTCTGTAGATGCAACAACTTGATGGCATGGGAAACTCTAACTCGTCCATAGTTTCTAACTCATCTTTCAGGGAGCTTAACAAGTCAAGTTGATGTAAATCAATTTTTTTCCTCCACATTCTATGTGACTAAACGGGACCAAACTGAAAATCATAATAATGATCATTTGTACACTATTTGACATTATGTATTATTGAATCATCATTAATAAACAAAAGCATAGGGAGTTACTCGGATCCCAAGTTGTGAATAATATGACTCTCGTCTTGAGCCTCACCTTAGTTACGTTATTATAATAACAATCTAATAAATATTATGACCCGTATACATATTATACATGTAATATTCATTCTTCTTCTCTTCTGCATTTTTGTGCTACATCGTAGAGGAGGAACAAAAGAGCGAAGAAAAGAAAGAAAAGAATATAATTAATTTAGCCCTCTTCAATTTTCTTGCATTAATTTTTTTTTTTTTTGGGAATTTTAGAAAATTTTCTTTTAGTTATTATAAGGAAAATACTATTTCCTTGGGAAAAAAAGAAATCCAATGACCTAGAATTTTCTTCAATTCTTAAGAATAAATATAGAAATCCATGTTTAATTTTGGTACCAGTCATGTTATTGATCAGACACCCCCCAGTGGGTCAATCCTAAACATATATAGGAGCTAGTTATAGATTGAGTTTGACCTGGAATGCAATACCTCAATTCACTAAACAAGCTGAACGGTGGCGGACACAACGGCTTTAGCGATGTCAGTGTAAGGGAGTGGGAAAAGTGAGAATAGTGTCGGTCAGGAGGGAAGAAGAAAAGAGTAAAGAGGTTAGAATAGGGCAAAATTATGAAGCCAAACAAGGGAGGGAGCACTTCTCCCAAATACCTCAAATATGCATTATTCAAGTCAACCTTAAGTAGCCTTCGCTGAGATGATAAGTATACTACGTGTTAACCAATCAAGCAAGTGCACACTGGAAATTATATCGGACAAGTAGTGCATGTTTAATGACAGCATGATAAGGATTATTCAAATTTTCAAGTGCCTTATTGTTTTTGCCAGACACAAAAAGTTTAAGAGTTTCTAATAGCTAGCCAATTTTTGTTGCTACGCTCTGCCTTTGGTCTATAGGTGAACCGAACCCCTTTCCTATTTTCAAATCAAGTCAATCTTTGCTGCTTACATATACAGGCAGGGGTGGATTTTTGTGTTTGGGGGATCACTGAATAGTACTCTAGATGTTTAGAAAATTACGTTTTAGTCTATACAAATTTCATAATTTCCACTTTAGTCCCTCCATATATAGAGTTACGTAAAGGGACAAAAATGACAATATTGAAAGGTTTATGGGGTTCAAATATTGTTTTATGAATATCTAGATTTTATTCTATAATTTTCGCCTCCCAAATTGCAATCTGGCTCCACCCCTGTATACAGGCTAGGTATATTTTCGAAGTTCTAACATAATTATCACTTTTCTTATTATGTTTAAAATGAAAAACCACCTTCTATTAAAGAGTTGCCAAATGAGTCAATCTTTTGTTGGACTTAGAACACCAGCATTTTTAGTTCAAGCACATAGCAGAAACCCGAAAGGCTTATCTTTTCTTGCTGCATGAACCATTTGTTTTGATTCTGATCTTTAATGAGACTTCATAAGTGAGTTATATCTTATATACAATAACGAAAAAGAAAACACAAAAAAACTTTCATAACTAACATACACAAGTTTAATCACTGAAATTACATACAAGACACATGCATGTTATGGATTCAAATAAGAGGCCCACTAAGAGTGTGGCCCAACAAACAACAACCCATCCTAAGAATCCATATCGGATCTCAACAACCCTCAAATCAAGGAAATTCTAACTGATTAGTTATAATCAGGATCTTATCTATAATCATGACACATATCTTGGATAAAGCCCATTAATTCAGGACCTTAGGTAAATATATAAATAGGGCCTAAACTCTAAGAGGTACGCACGCTCTGTCCACTTTTATAATTCCTGTCATCATTGTGCACACCCCACTCTTTAATCGAAAGCCACTTGTTCACACAGTGATCTTTGGAACTATATGATATCTAATCTATAGATATCTAAGAAAGCCTTTTTGATCCTATATCAAATCACTAACCCTTTGGCTAGACATTTGTAGGGGTGAGCATTCGGTTTTCGGTTCGGTTTTTACTAAAAACCGAATAACCGAAATAGACTTATTTTTACCACCAAACTGAACTCGAAAATTGAAAAAACCGAAATATTTCGGTTCGATTTTATAATTAATTCGGTTTTTGAGCCAATGTTGGGCCTTATTGTGGGCCTTTGTCGTTTTTTTTTTGCTAAACTACAACATCACATGTCTATATATTAAAAAAAAAATCTATTATATCCAAAAAAAAAATCACAAGGTTGTAATTATTCGAACCGAAATCACACTCCAGAAAAATTAGAAATTCTCCTACACAAAAATTGCAGAAAGCAGACTTGAGTCACACTCTAGAAAAGGGTACAAAATTATACAAAACATGGCGGCAAGCCAGGATCCAGCAATATCACAAATTCTATGTTTCTAATTACATCATAAACTCAAACAACTGCAGCAACTCATCTGTCATAGAGCCAGCATAAAATCATCCAAAAAAGAAGAAAGATATTGAGAGCAACCTGCAAATTAAAACAAGAATAAATCAAATAAAAAGAAAAGAAATGATCTAATAAATATTAACAAAATACAAAGATAATGAAAAATTACTTACAATGACTCAAAAGATCATATCAAATAATAACAGTAGAACAGGCAAATGAAAGCAATTTGCAATGACTCAAAAGGGAGCAAATTTCGGTGGGTATTGGATGTCTTTTATTTGCAAAATGAAGCATCAAAAGGGAGCAAATTTCAGTGGGTATTGGATTGAATTGGAATGCATGGATTGGCCCACAGTTTGAATTAATTGGAAAGAATTGGACCAAGCAAGCACGTGAGCTTTATATCAATCAATTAGGCTAATTGATGAATGGATTGGAACGCCTGGGCCCACGCTAATGAATTGGACAATGAATGGGAAATGGATGTGGGCCCCCGAAAGAAAATGGAGGAATGAATAGAGAGACCTAAAAGCAAAAGGCAGAGGGCAGAATGGCCGAACGGGAAACGGAAAAGAAACAGAGGGACGCGAGAGGGCAGCGGCTGAGCGAGTTGTGCGTGTCGAGTTATCTCAAAACTCAATTGAAGCCTCTTCTTTATGCAGTAATCAACAATCCTGTATCAATCTTGAATGCAGTACATCTTTTTGGAGTTTCATTCTTTTGCAATTAATTTACTTCTACAGATACCCAAAATATATCATTCTTGACAAATCGAAGTAAAGCAGCCATAAGAAGATAGATACAGAGGTCTATTAGTTTTTCCTATAAGTGAAACTGAGTTAAGAAGTTTAAAGCTTACTCACCAAAGGAAGACAACGATACAACGCTAATTCAACCCAGATCTGGAGATTCGACCACTGGAAGGCGTTGATACATCGCTGATTCAACCCAGATTTGTTAGAGTCTGTTGGATATATGCTCTTAGTCCTTAAGCCCTATTGGACTTTAGTGAGACCAAAGTCCATGAGGCTTAGGGTTAGGTTAAGTCTTGCACTTAACCCTATCTATTCTAACTTACTCCTGCTGTGCCTAAAAAAAAGGATAGCTCATTAGAAAAAGACCCAAGAGGCAGACGTTCATCATCTGAACGGTTGCTCACACACCCACTCCATCCTACTCGAAAGATAGTCTAGAAGATCAATTATAGAGCGGACGAGGAATGTTCGTGTAGAGGCTTTCAAACTGCTGCATCTCTCCAGGTAATCAAAACGATGAAGGTTCTTATTTTCCTACATCAAATCAGTTAAATACGCTTCCGTGTTTTCTGATGAGATTCCTACAATTGGCATCAGAGCCAGGATGATGAGAAAAAGAACCCAGTTTTGATATTATTTCATATTTCATGTGATTCGTTTCAAAAATTATATTTTGAAAATATGGCATCTGTTTCTATATTTGTTATTTAATTCATGATAATTATTCGTTTATAATTTTATTTAATATTAGTTTTATTTTTAATGGCTTTAATCCATGGTCAGATTTTCCCTGTATTTCTTGATCTGTAACAAGGAGGCTAATCCTATATGATTAGGTTTCCTTCTTACTGTTTTTACTTTATTTTCAGAATTTCCATGTAAGTTTTTGAATTTGTGAAAAGTTGTAAATCAAGAAATTGCAAGAAGATGAGCTTTCAACGCTTTCGGGCTACTTTTTGTAGACCTCTGGACCTCAGAATTGGACAAACCATATATCGTTGGAAAGAGAACGGAAAGACGAGCGAAAATATAAAAACCCTGACCCCAGAAGCTCATCCACGCGCCGCCATGCGCCTCCACAAGGGCTGCGCGTGGACTTCACACACCGGCAAAGAACCGGCGCGTGAGGGCGCGTGGAACCTCCTTTTGCGGTGATTCCGGCGGCTCTGTACTCGTCTCCTCATGGCGGTTCTTCCCCTGAAGTTTTGTGCTGATCTGACTTCCGTGGATGACGTGGCAGAAGTGGAGGTTAGGGTTCCTCTTTTGTGTCCTAAGGTTTTTAGCCAAGGATTGAGTTTTTGGGCTTTTGGGCCTATAGATACCCTAAAGGGGCTTAGACAAATACCATGGACTGAACAAAAGAGAAATTCCAAAGTTGTAAATTTTATCTTTTAATTTTTATAGGAAAGCCATGGATTAAAGTTATTTGTTAATTATTTATTTAATGCTTTTATTAAATAGTATGAATTATATGTGCGATTAACATGATTAGAAATAACATGCTATATAGAATAGGAAGATGTCATATTGTTGCATAGTCACATGCCATAATTGCATAGTAGCTATATGTCCTGAATCGACTAGTATGATAGTTATTATGTGTGATTATTTAGGCTTTCCACTAATTAATTATCAATTATTATGATTTTTTTACATTAAAATCTAGAATAATAGTTGGACTAATTAATTGTGGAATTAAAATCTAGATAACCACTAAATTAATTATCAACTATTATGATTTTAAATTAAAATCTAGAATAATAATTGGACTAATTAATTGTGGAATTAAAATCTAGACAAATAATCCAGGTAATTTCCTAAGAGAACCGTTTTATTTTGCGAGTAAATTGTGGGCCTGCTAAAATGGTCATGAGTGAAGCATATACTGCCTGTCATGACTGGATTTAAGGACCTTAATAATTTCAAAATTTAGTAAAGTATTGAATGACCAATCGTCAGCAATGCTTGGATATTAAGGATAATTCTTGAAATTAAACAGAAGCTACTCTTACTTGAACAATTCTTGGAAATCGGAAAGTTGCTTATGTTGAATGGGAGGAGATTTAAATTAAGAAATTAATTTAACCTACAAGCGTACTATAGGACCATTAATAAAATGATCATGTGAAGCCCCGACGGATAAGCATGATTGGATGTTATTAGATTGGACCTAGATAGCAAATGGGAGGAGATTTAAATTAAGAAATTAATTTAACCTCCGAACGCATTGTCGGCATGTCAATAAAATAATCATGTGAAACTCCACCGGATAAACATGATTGGATTTTATTGGGCCTTGATAATTTCAAAATTTTAATAAAGTGTTGTACAATACTAAGCTATTAAAGATAATTTTGAAATTAAACTTTTTACGTTCAACAAAGCTTGTGAAAATTCTCATGAAAAAATATTGAATGGGTGAAGGTTTTAAATTAAGTATTTAATTTTAAAACCAACGGGCTCCAATTGTGGGTTTATTAGTGAAATGGTTATCGCTGAGACCCCATCGGATAAGGATAATCGGATTTCGCTAGATTAAACCCTAATATTTTCAAAATTTTTGTAAAGTTTTGTACGGCCCATCGTCGGCAACACTTAGACACTAAAGATAATTTTGAAAGTAAACAATGGTTAAATACATTCTGTAATATCCATTATTTCTTATTCATTTCCACTTCCATTTCACATTCGGTCAAATAAGAGTAAAAAAAAAAAAAAAGAAGAGTAATGGCACTATGGTAATTATGTGGAAACCTCAATGTCTTATAATATGCTTACAACTCCACCGCCTTTGACTTTGATGACTTTGAATATCCATTAAATCATCCCATCTCTCATTCATTTCGGGCAGGAACAGTAGAGAAAGGAGAAAAGCTTACGGAATTAGCGAAAATGGCGTTGTAAATATAAAGAGGAGAGAGAAACAAACACTAAGCAAAATATCCTACCAAACCACCTCCAATTCAAAAACTCCCTTCATCAATCTTGTTCTACTCATTGAGAGCTTCAATTCTACGGTTTCGGTTTTCTCATAGGAAGAGTTTCAAGTCGTTGGGTTAGCTGAGCTACTGCCAGAATTCCGAACCAATTGCAGAATCGTGATCAGGTAAGCGTAAGCTTCATTTTGAACTGATTGGTTTGAGATTTGGATGAGTTTTTGAACACTTGGGAAAAACCCTACATTTTCAGATATTAGGATTTTTGGAGTTCATAATGATTTATTTATGAATATGCAATTATACGATGATTTGATCGCCTATGGACCCAGTCTGGTGGTTAAATTGTGAATTGATGAATTATTTTGCATTAAACAGGGCAGGTACCTAGGGTTTGAATTTGGTCGTTTCGATTGTTCCATTATGTTCAGAATGAAAAATTGTGTGGGGTAGAGGTTGGGCAGTGAATGAAGTCCAAATTAGAATGAAAATTTACAGGATGAAAGTAGATATAAGAGGAATTTAAGCCAATATTAAATTCCTTAATAAGAAAAGGAATTTAATGAATATGGATACTTGGAATGGTATTTTAAATTTTATATTGTGTTATTATAGGACTGTTGGTGATATTGTGCACTGGGAAATTTATTTACATCCGTGGTCGACGACCAGGTAGTAACCTTAATCCTCATATACTCTGTGTGACTTGTGTATGTATGTTTTACCTTGTATATCGCATACATTTAGTTATCATTTATTTCTGAGTACTCTGGAACCGGAACATGCTGTGTGCAATAAGGGCCTTGCTGTGTGCCGTGCCCGGTGGTCTGTGCTGTGTGCTATTAGGGCCACTGCAGTCTGTGCTGTGTGCTATTAGGACTGCTAGTTCCGAATTTGGCTGTGTGCCTTGCTGTGTGCATGAAACTGAATGCTATGTGGTTTGTGTATTTATCCTTGGTTTTACTTACATGCATTGTTATACATTTTATATGAGATTAACGGTTACTCTGGGATTCACTTATGAATCCCAGCTCCTTTTAAGTCCTCTAGCAGTTTGACTAGAGCAGAGCAGGGCGATAGAAGTAAGACCCTGGAGCAGGACCGGTGAGAGGTTGGATGCCGATGATATTACTTTTGGAAACTTGTTGTAGTTATCTGGATGACTGTAGTATTTTATTTTGGCCTGTTAGGCACTATCACCTGGATTACTGTATATTTTGATCCCTTCGGGGAAATGTTTATCTTTCAGTATTCTTATCAGTATATTCTTGTCCAAACCAGTGTATGCTCTGCTGCTTATACTCTGATATGTCATGTAAGTTTAACTGAGGTAAATGAATTAGAATTGAATATAAGCAAAGGATCACACTGCCCGCCACCCGAAAGGGCGAGGCCGGTAGGTGTGTAACACATTCAACTTTGGTAAAGTTGTTAACCCTCCCATCGAGGCTCTGGCAATGAAACTAAAGGCCCAAATAATAATGTTAGTTTTACAAGTATCTTGCCCATCGTAAGCCTTGTAAAGATAATTAATGGATTGTTAACAATAAACAAGAGTAGTTATGATAATCTACTTGCATTTAATTTGTTTGTTGCATTTTTGTTTGTAATTGTATGCCTTGTATGTTTTTTTTCCGGAAAATATCTTCCTTCAATCATTTAGCAATGATTTTGAGTCTAAAGCCTCTAGATGGTACCAACTATGAAGAGTGGAAAACAAAACTTGATGTTGTTCTCAAACATAAAGAGCTTAATTTTGTCCTTATCGTACCAAAGCCATGGCCACTGCAAAGTATGTGTCTAAGACAATTAAGACACAATACTCAGATTGGGAAACGACAGATATGGTAGTTCGCTGCTATGTTCTTGTTAGTATTTCTAAACACTTGCAGAAGCAAGTGTACATGGTTAAGAGTGGAGTAGAGATGCTTTAGACTCTTAATGACATGTTTGCAGTACCTAGCAGCTATGCTAGAATGAATGCAATCAGTGCGGTTTTTGCTAAGAGTCTTGTTAAATCTAAGGGGAAACCTAAGGGTGGTAACAAGAACAACATGGTTTGGTTATCAGTTGTCAAACCAGTTGCTATGAAGAAGCTGAAAGGCAAGTGCTTCAAGTGCGGACTGAAAGGACACAGGAACAAAGATTGCCCAAAAAGATCAAACAAAGGGCGCCTGGTAGCCTGGACAAAGAAAATTTAAGCTTAAAGATGGCCAGCTTGTGTCTGCATTAGCAGAAGCACAAGTTATTTTATCTTTTGATAATTTAAGACTGGTTTTGGGCGACTGTTTATTTGTTCCGGATTTCAAGAGGAATTTAATTGTTGTTAGTTGTTTCGTTGAAACATGGTTTCAAATGCAATTGATTCCTTAGCTTCATTTCGAAGTTCTTCTTTGTCTTGTTTGTTCCAGCACATTTTTTAAATAGTCTTTATTACCTATGTCTTATGCCCCATTGAATTTATTATGTTGAATTAAAAGGATCATGAACAAGGATATTCACCAAAGAAATAAGTTTCAAATGAAACATGTCTTGGCCTTTTATGATTGAATCATATTACCTCAAATAGGAAACATGGTTTAGTTAAAAGAGGGACTGAAAGTTCCATAGTCTTTAAACTAAAGGCTACATGTAAATCCTATTTGGAAGGTAAAATGGCCAAGCAATTTTACAAGGTCAAAGGGTTTTTGCGCAGCTATTCAACTAGAATTGGTACATACTCAAGTATGTGGACCAGTTAGCGTTCAAGCCATAAGAGGTTATGAGTACTTCATTAAATGAATGGTTGCTCTGGATTTGGACAGATGAACCTAGTGCGTCATAAGTCTTGAGTTTTTTGGAAATTTCCAAGAGGTTTAAGTCTAAGGCAGAAAAGCATCTAGGTGTTCAAATAAAAACTTTGGTCTGACTGAAGTGTTGGATACCTGCTTGGTAAGTTCAGGCCTTGCCTGATTCAAGAGGGGATAGTTTTCACAACTGTCAACTCTAGGAATGCGTTAGTTGAATGGAGTTCAAACATTTCTAGACTTGATGATGTACGTGTTTAGTTATTCATCCTTGCCAATGTCGTTCTGGGAAGATGCCTAGGAGAAGGGAATGTACCTCCTTACTTGGTTCTATCAGAGACTATCGTAAAGACACCTATAGAATTATGGAAAGGGTGCAAGCCCAGTTCAAACCATATTCAGATTTAGGGTGCTCCGGCACATGACTTGCAATAGGGGTCAAATAAGATGGGATTTTACATGGAAGTGTGCATATCTTTTGGCTAACCTAAGAGAAACAGGGATTGGATCTTATTTAGTCCAAAAGATAAGATCGTCTCAGTGAGAACTCACGTGACTTTTTTAAAGGAGGACTAGATGGAAAATTATAAGCCCATGAGTAAGGTTATTCTTGATGAGTTTTATCTCGGATCAAGAATTTCCAAAATTCTCTAGAAGCTTCATCCATTGTTCCCTTGATTGTTCAAAGAGGGGGGAAAATATACCTCTGGGTGAACAAACATGGGAACCATAATTGGAAATTCAACATGATAATACAAGTAGGAACTAATAGAAATATTAGTATCTTATATGGAAGAATAATATCAAGGATTTGTTAACATGTAATATGAAGAGCCACCATCTGACCCAAAACTTGGATCTACTGTAGATACACCAGATCTAGTATGGTACATTCGTAGTGGGAAAGAATCTTTTCAACCCTCAAGATATCTCTTGTTGGGTGACATTGATCCCATGAGTTACGATAATGCACTGGAAGATGTTATTGATAAAGTGTTGCTCATAGCTATGAACAATGAGGTGGAATACTTGTATTTCATCTCTATATGGTCTCTGGTAAAGACACCAAGAGGGGTAAGACCCACTATGTGTATGTGGACCTACAAAGCAAAGAGAGGATAGACAGGAAGGTGAAAACCTTGAAGACTAGTTTGGTGGCAAATGATTGTCAGACGCCATGCTTGATTCTATCTAGATTCTCTTAGTTGCTGTTACAAGTCTCATTTATGAGATTTTATTTTGGGAGTTGGATGATAAAACATCTACATGCAACGACCAAAAAGGTTTATAACTAATGGGGAAGAACACTATATGCAAGTTGTGAAAGTCCATTTTATGGACTTAAGCAAGCATCTAGGTCATGGAACATCAGGTTTGATCAGGTTATCAAAATTATGTTTTTGAGAAAACCTTGATTAATGGCTTGTATTTGTATGTAAAGGATCCAAGGGGAGGCAGTAGATTTTCTGGTACTTTATGTAGATGATATGCTTCTTATTGGAAACAAAGTGAAGGTAATATCAAATGTAAAGAGTTGGCTGAGTAAGCGTTTTAATATGAAAGCCAAGGGGAACCAATTATATTCTTGGTATGAAACTCTTATGACATTGGAAGAATAAGAAGTTGACATCATCTTAAGTTACTTACATTGACAAAACTCTTGCCAAAACCCAACATGGCGAATTCTAAGAGGGGAATCATGTCTCTCAGATGTGGAATTCATCTTCCTAAGGAGTAACTTCTAAAGAATCCAGAGAAGGAAGAATGCATGAGTAGGATACCTTATGCTTTGGCAATAGGTAGTCTTATGAATACCATGTGGAGCATTAAACCAGACATCTGCCACTCAGTGGGAGTAGTGAGATGGTACCATTATAGTCTTAGAGGAACACTAGATTGTTGTTAAGCATGTACTCAAGTATCTTCGGAGAACGAGAGATTTTGTGTTGTATATTCTAGTAGGAGTCTTGAAAAGCTTATCTTTCACGAATTCAGTTTTTGTAACATCCCATTTTCATAAGCATTTTTATACAGAGTCGAGTGTTGGAAACATTTCTTAAAATAAAGAGTAACTGCATAATACTGTATGTAATGTAAATAGTTGAATATACAGTCATCCATATGTCTAACACACTAAACTAAAATATCAAAGGGTAAAGTCTCCATAGAGTCTTCATGCCGCCTTCTTACCCTTGTCCTCAATCCTGACTCCCTGGGATCCTGAGGCTACAGCAGGGGCTGAGGTTCAATTTCCATTGAACCTCAGGTAACGGTTAACCTCATGCTTATGTAAACAGTATATGACAGTTATCACAGACATACAACATAATCATGATTTCAAAATACATATCCATATGTAAGGCAATAACATAACACAGCCACTGCAATATGTATGTTACCCTAGTCTGAACATAACCAGTGCCACGACGGCCCATCGTGTCCTCAGCGCTAGGAAAACTCAACGGTGTTATCAAGACTATAACCCATGTACAATTCAACTCTCATTTGTAAATTTCAAAACAAAGTATTATCATGTGAAAACAACAATCATATATAACCAAACCATAAGCATAAGAGTTAAGGTTACAATACGCGTTCGTACCTGAGTTCGGCAAATTTCCGAGTACGTTCGCTGTCGGTGCGCGAGCACAGTCTATCCTAAAAGGGTAATTTTGTCTCAATTAATTCTCAAACAACATTTCAAGAGACACCTTGGCCATACTTGACATTTTTACCCTTGAAAGACTTATTTCTAATTATTTCCACTTAATTTTCGGAAAAAACGTTAATTCAGTATTTCTAGGCAGAATTTCGCCTAACTTCGAAAAATCATAACTAATTTCACAAAAATCGAAATGAGGATCCGTAAAATTTCCCGGAATCCTTGAGATGTCTACTTTTGAGGAAAAATACTGCAACTTACCCAGAATTGATGATTAATTCCCAGTTTCCGAAATTCAAACTGTTGCCCAGATTTTCGCCCAGAAAATGTAACTTCACTTCTAAGATTTTTATCTTTTTGCACAGAGCTTCAAATGAAACACTCTTTATAGTTATAGAAAGCCCTATATGTCTACTTTCATCATGAATTTTTCCAGAATTTTAGAACATCATCTTCATCATAAAATACTAGCCTTTTTATTACTTACTCAGATTTTACTGATTTTGCCAGAGCTTCGCTATTTTGATCCTAATCTTCCAAAAATTTTGATATAACTTCTTCTTCATCAAATTTTCAAAATAAAGACAATGGAACCCTCAAAAACATGAAATTAAAACTGTATATGGAAGATTGAAGATTAAAATAACTCTTTCTAGCATTTCTACTTATAAACTAAGAACTTAAACTTAAAAGCTAAAAACTCTTATACCTCTTGAAGACCTCTTTGAATCTCTTTCTCCAGCTGCTCCTCCCTCTCCTACCCTCTCTAAATTTCGGCCAAGGCAAGGGATTTTGGTGTGAAGGATGTGTTAGCCCAAGCCTTCTATTTATAGGCAAGAGGGGGTTAAACATCTAGCAACTTTGGTTTAATCTTGGCTCTTGGATCATTGCTTGGAGATGAAGACTTGATCTTGGCCCCTCAATCTCTTCTTGGCCGAAAATTCCTCCCCCTCCCCTTCTAGAATTTGCTTGCTTGGTCTCTAAGAAAGCCTCTTCTCATTAAGCAACTTAATTAATCTCCAAAACTTAATTTGGTTAAGTGTTAATTAGTGTTTTGATTAAAAATCCAATTTTACTTTTAGAATCCTAATTTTATGACAAGATTTATGGTGATTGTTATCTTTCAAAATGCTTAGGTTTGAATTTTACAAGTTACCGAAATTAATTTTAGGAATAGCCCAATTGAAGCTTATAATTCACTGATCTCAAATATATATCTATCTTGAAGATTTAGCTTCAAGATTCCAAGTTATGATTTAATCTCTATAGGTTTCCATTTAATTTTATGTGATTAAGTCTTTCTTAGCCACCAAGACAAATGTAGCTTCTTCTTCACACTTTTGACTATCTTCTTTTTATTTTTCTCTCCTTTTTCTTTTAAAATTTCGCCCCCCCTTAGGTTAATTAATTTAATTTTGTTTTTAATGTTTCTCATATTTATATGGAAGAAATTCCCTCATTGGCTCCCTTAGTTTTTAGGATTTAAAGTTAATATCATGGTATAATTTATTTATTCTTTTATTGAAGAGATTTCCATCCCATAGGGTTAAATTAGGAATAATGAGTTAAATCCTAATTAAATCCTAAAATATTGTTTTATAGGTTAACAAGCTAGATAAATTTTTAGATTCTTGAATTCTATGGAAAAATTGTCTATAAATGAAAATAAATATAATACCAAAATTTTGAGACCCCATATTCACCTATTTAAAATAGGTATTATTTATTGAAATATAATGTTTAAGATAAATATATATATATATATATATTTTTTTTTCCGGGTATTACAGTTTTTAAGTGGATATTGATTCAAGAAAATCCACCTCGAGCTATGAAGTTTACATTAAACTAAGATAGCATTAGAGGTGGATCTTGCAAACCCAGTTATTAAGAGTTTGCCTGAACTTGTGTTCGAGAGCCATGTTACTTCTTTGGGTCTTAGAAGGATCCCAGAATTGCATTGAGCAAGTGGGAGATATTGTGCTCATTGTGCTCTTGGAGTAAGACAATGAAACAATGTAATCATTTTTTGAATTTTTACAAATGACGTGTTTTTCATTGTTTTGTGCACACAATTTAGAAACATTAAAGTCCGGATCAATTGTGGAGTATATGATCATATGGATACGTTCATGGAGGACATGGTCATAGGTTCTCACAATTGATGAATAGGTTCACAGCTATTAAATTAAGTTGGGCGCTTTATTTAGGCTGCAATATTTTATGAAATGGTTTTGTCCGAATCATTATAAAAATATTTGTGTGGATTAATACTTACATTGAATGGATCAAGGAGAGATTTGATTGAGGTTGTTCTTTCTGTCATAAGGAATCAAATCTCCAAATAACTATAGTCATGCAGTTGCTCTAAATCCTGAGTTTATTTTAAATGGGTAATTAAATAGTTTTCATTCTTTGATTTACCAACAGGTGAGGTTTGATCTATATGACGGCCAATAACTTGGTATTTTGGAATTGAGACTATTTGGTTATTAGTGTTTATGAGATAAACAACATGGAATTTATACGAAATGTCCCCTTGATATGTTTCGGTACTTGGATATTGAAGACACTGGCCAGTGCATGTAATCCATTAGAGAAACTATCAAAGTCAAGGGAATAAATAATTGATTGGGTTACAGAAAAGTAGTCAATCAATTATAGACATTCTATAAAGGGGCGATGCATATACATGTTATAAGTGTCATTAATCTTGGAGATCACGTTCGGGCTTTTAGTGGAGTAGCACCGAACTAAATAATCTTCTATAGATTATCATGAGCCTTGATGAATGACAAATGATAGATCCCCAGGCTAGCTCGATACAAGGGATGAGGTATATAATCAGATGATGATGGCTCATGGGCTACATGATCTTGGGTTTACGAACTCAAGTTTGTATCTTAAAAGAGCAAGTGGGAGATTGTTGGATATATGCTCTTAGTCACTTAAGCCCTATTGGGCTTTAGTTAGACCAAAGCCCATGAGGCTTAGGGTTAGGTTAAGTCTTGCACTTAACCCTATATATTCTAACTTACTCCTGTTGTGCCTAAAAAAAAGGATAGCTCATTAGAAAAAGACCCAAGAGGCAGACGTTCATCATCTGAACGGTTGCCCACACACCCACCCCATCCTACTCGAAAGATAGTCTGGAAGATCAATCATAGAGCAGACGAGGAATGTTCGTGAGAGGCTTTCAGACCGCTGCATCTCTCCAGGTAATCAAAACGATGAAGGTTCTTATTTTCCTACATCAAATCAGTTAAATACGCTTCCGTGTTTTCTGATGAGATTCCTACAGAGTCGACCTCCAGACACCGGATTTGTGAGAGTCGATGCCAGATTTGTGAGAGAACACGCTGTGACTGATTCTATGCAAGAGCGGAGAGCCGACAGTGAAGGTGAGGGCGGGTAGGGTTTTCACGCCAAGTGAGAGTTTGATTGAGGGTCTGAGAGAGTGAGCCAGTGAGAGATGTTTTGTAAAATTGAAAGGGTAATTGGGCTGGGTAATTGGGTTTGGGTAGGGTCAAGGCCGTGAGGGGATGAAGCTGAGGGTGTGAGAGTGAGGCCCAGGAAAATTGAAAAGGAATAAAATGTATAAACGACGTCATCGTTTAGTATTTATTCGGTTAAAAACCAAAATAATTTTTAAAAATCGAACTAAAAACTGAAAACTAAAATAAGATAATTTTACAAACCAAACCGAAAACCGAAAAAATTGAACCGAATTAACTTCGGTTCGGTTCGATTTTCGATTTCGGTCTTCATTTGCACACCCCTAGACATTTGTGTTCTATCGCAAAACAACACACATAAAATGATATGGGTGAAAGAAAGATATATTACTAACCTGATGGTTCAATAGATACACGTTCAGGAAATGAAAGAGAAGCTGATAGCACCAATTATTAAAACTTGTGGATGAAGTGCTTTACGCCTTATCCTATATATGCAATTATATAGGAGTGAAGTCAACCTCAAGTCTTCAAGTCCTCGCCAGTTAAGAGCCTCTGGCACATGCACCCAACCTCACTATGGCTCCTCGCCAATTAAGTGTTTAATTACGTCATTTATTTTGTACTTTCAATGACATCATCAGTGGCATTTGTAAATGCGTCGGCTTACATCATACTTCTCATTTAAATCTTATTTATAAGTCACTTATAATATGTTTCACCATAATTAAGGAAAAAAGAAAATTAAACGTTACTAACCATACTTAAATTTATCTACTTTTCAACTTCATCTCTATTCAATACGTAATATTCTCCAATTTTTTTAAATAATAATTAATTAAAAATTTGATCAAACAATTCATCAATACATTATCATGCACACAACCGAACTTTGGACTTCACAAGGACCATACTTTTTAAGTGAAAAATGTCTCATCTCATATCAAAACATCCAAAATAAACCACATTTAACAAACAATATTCTATAAGACATAAATCCTATACTTTTTAAATAGAGAATAGATTTTAAATTTCTATAACAATTGATTAAAACTAACTATTTTATATATATATATATATATATATATATATATATATATATATATTGTCAAAACTCAATTTTTCTAAAATCCTTATCTGAAACATTTCACTAATAAACACAATAATTCCCTCGTTAAAAAGATGAATAACTTTCATAAAGGAAATTTACTAAAAATAAGTTAATTTAGTTACCTGTTATAACTTTCTTTAGATCTGGAACTCTGAAGAAACAGCACTGAAAACGCGCCTGCGAACTCTGAAGGATGAAACCAAAATTTTGCAAATCACGATGGCTGATTGCGGGGTATTAATTATGCTACATACAATAACGGGGGTCCACGTGCCCCTTTTAAACAAAAGGAGGCAAGCTGCCTTTGTTAACAAAAGGGGCATCCGCCATTTTTTTATTTTATTTTTTATTTTTCATGTTATTATTATTATTATTTATTTATTTATTTAAGCTATGAAATTTAACATTGTTATTTGTCTTAGACTCTTTAATTCAAGAGTTTTTGAGCTAGTTCCTTCTCTCTCTCTCTCTCTATCTATCTATATATATATATATATATATATATATATATATATATATATATATAATATCAGTACTTCTCATTATCGAGTAGATGCCATGAAATTTAGATGGATTAAAATTCTCTAGGCTTTGTGGTGATAATCAATCATACTCGTAATATATATATATATATATATATATATATATATATATATATATATATATATATATATATATTTGATAGTTTTATGAAGAATATTAAATGTTTTCCTCTATACTTTTTTTCTTCTTTAGATATTCATAGAAAACATATATTGAAGATTATTTTTCCCTATTTCAATTTGTTAATGTGCGATTTTTCTACTTAAGATATGTTTAAGATTTTTTCACTTGTTGATTTTAAATATGGAAAATTATTTCTCCCTATTTCACTAATTTTGGGTGTTTTGACTGAAGAAAAATATGACTAGAGAGGGAGAGTCATTTTGTCTAAGGCACATTTTAAAATTTTCGTATTTCCAATTAAGCGTAAAAAAAAAAGTAATTTCTCCCAAAGAACAAACCAAACATGCTAATGGTAACACTACTACAAAACAAGTCTACGGCGTTATATTATTTACACTTTTGGCGTCCTATTTCATCAAGACGCCTTTTCGGGAGGCGTAGTATATATTTCACTTACGGTGTCTAATTATTATTAGACGCCGTATATTATGACATACAACGTCTAACTAATTCTTCGACGCCATAAACATTTCGATAAGGCATCTCTTCCTGAAAGTCGTGATTTACGGCGTCTAAGCACGAGTATTAGACGCCTTAAATCATATTTAAGGCGACTATTACACATTCTTAGGCGCCTTATGTAGTTCTTTAAGACGTCATGTGTATTAGATGCCTTAAGCCACTACTTAAGGCGTCTAAGAGTGGTTCTTAGACCTTAAATATGATTTAAGGCGCCTAAGAAACTCTCTTAGATGCCTTAAATTATTCTTACGGCGTCTAAGAATGATCTTAGACACTATAGTATAGTATTTTTTTTTAAATGCTGGATCACACGTAGTCCCAATCCACCTCTGCTTTTTTTTTTATTTAAAAGCAGACATATATCACCACAATAGCATCAAAACTAACTAAGCAGTGAAACAGAAATATTACCACAATAGCATCAATTCAAGTCTCAATCCAGAATCTCACATATTTGACAATACATGGCCCCTCCTAAGAAAGGAAAACAAAAATACTAATACATGAACTACACCAATTCAACTCAGAATCAGGCAAAGACATGCCTAAACCAGAAGAGAAAATAAGCTTTTTTTACTAACTAGAATCAGTCAAATACACAATCAGCTTCATCAAAAAATGATCTCTTTCCAAACAGCTTACTGAAAGAGCCACAGACAACTCCTAGCTAACAGCAAAAGGATTAGAGTTACCGGCATTGTCTGTACAGCAAAAGGATTAAACTTGACACCACAAAACATTCAACCTCGAATTCAAAAAGGCCGCTGACTTAGGAGTCCACTAGGAGGGCACTTATTAAAATAGAGAAAAAGAAAATATCATCAATGTTTTTTGAACAGGAATATAATGCATGCACTATTATACATATTTACTATAACAATTGAAATACAAATCAGATTAATCCGAAAAAACCTTGTTGCAGCTCTGAAGAAAATCAAAGAATAACACTATAGAATGCATAATGCTTTGAACATAGTGCTTAACAGCAATGCCTTAACATGTCAAACAAGTCTTGAGCGACTCCATCAAAAGCCAGAATAATGAAAAATACTGAACAACCAAAAACCTCACTCACAATGCAAAAAATCCACAAGTCACAAAACCATTAGACCATTTCATTTAATTTGCTCTCATTAATACTTCATTGCAGTATGGTTGAGATATCCATTTCGTGCTACTATATTAACTATTTGTACTAATAACAACTTAGTCATCAAAAGCCAGAATAATTAATTTATGCTTTCTTTCTCATGGCAGCAAGCTTTAATTCTATCAAAATGAAAATTAATGATTAAGAAGGCATACACTCACTAGCTTCCTTCATTCATCTATGTGTCTAAGATGTCCAGCCAATAGGTTTCGAATCAAATCGATATCGTTCTCTGAGTAGGCAGCCTCACTCCCAAAAATCTGTAAACTTTTCACAAGATACATGATTAATCAATCAAGTGAATTAATTAATTAAACAACTACAATACAACTTCAAAAAATATTATCATTTGAGAATGAATGAGCGAATACCTGATCAAAATCTAAAATTTGCCCGCTCTAAATGATGTTATACATGTACAATATAACATAATATCCACACTCAATTTTCCTTGGCTGTCGAGCGAACTATAAATCAAAAGCAAGTGGTTACTTGAATTCTTCTGTCATATCAAAATCCACTGTCAATGAAATAACTTGATGTTAAACAAATTACTTATTGTTGGATAAACCCATGTTGGCTCTCTACTAGGACCCCCAACCCCATAAAGCAATTGGTATGCCTTCAATGCACTATCAGTAAAATGAAAATGATCAAACATTATAACAATTCATTTAATTCAAGAATGTCAGTGATTTAGAAAAAAAGTTTAATTACTTGCTAAACATGGACTTTATTTCTTTATGTGGCCTCTTATCCAAGGAATCAAACCAATAAAGAGTATTCTTGTTTGGACATATAGCACACAACGTCTAATGATACTTACATCATCACATACAAAATAAGATGAAGTTAAAATAATAAGGCAATTTTTTCTTAAACTTCTTAAGTAGACAAAAGTAAAATACGTACCTTTCATGAATTGGTGCTAGATAACAAGGCAATTTTTCCTCCTCCAATGTATAGCCCACATAAGAAGTCCTTTGTTCCAATGTATTGTGGATCCTTGTGGTATTTGTCGGACATAACAAACCATATAACTTATTGGCTCCAAGTTCAACAATTATGTTGTGGAAGAAACTATGATAGAATTAAAAACATAAATGAATAGTTAAATATATAAAACCAAAAAAATAACATGATTAATTGAAGGGGAAATAATTTACTTACACGTTGCAAGTTTAATCCAACATATATCTAGCTCCTCTAAATGTATGAACTCCTTCAGATCTTTCTAGTCAATCATGAAAGGATAAGCTGACACTCGTGAGCCGAGAATTCCCCCAGGCATTTGCATGTGGATTTGTTTAATGCCATTGTACAACCGCTGCAATCGTGCCAAGAAGGGAAAATGTGTAATATGAAACAATTTCCAAATTTACATCAATTTTAACTACTTACGATCCTTGAAGCAACCTCAGCAACAACTGGATTGATGTATTTACCACCCTTCGTCCTCGCGGCTTTCCATTTTTTGTGGCGTGGAGGAGGATCTGGGGGCTTAACAATCATGCTAAGATCAGATTTGGCAGCTTCCCTCCTCTTCTCTAACTCGTCTGCCATCATCTTCCGCTGAAGCTTCTTATAACCAGCTCTAGACATGTAATGCTGGTACTTATTTGCTACTTGCTTGGCCATATTTGCTTCACTTACTTCCTGTGAAAGGTGGACAAAAAAAATCCTAGTCAATTATGTGAAGTATATGGAATTAAAAGATAAGATAAGAGTTGAAAGAAATCTTACAATAAATTGAGGGTCTTGCCGTGATGCGACAAACGATCTCCAATCCTCTTGAGAGATATACGTATAAGTAACACATGGATCCTCATTCCTTAAAGGCCCGCAAATATACTTTTTTTAAAACTTGTTCTTGAAATCTTTCCATCGAACACGATCGTGTCCCATCACGTGCTTGTACATCGCCTATGTGTCTGGGACATCGTACGTTTGCTGCGAGGTAAATCATAAGATAATTACATTTTCAAGCAATATAACTAAAGATACAAATGCAGATATCTAAATATTATATACCAAAAGCTGTCGCCAAATCATCTCCTTAGTCTTGGGTGGTACCAACCTCCAATCAACGTACATGATTTTAATTTTGCTCCTTGCTAAATACCCAATATAGCTAGTGAGCTTGTCTCCGTCGGGACCAATTGGATTCTTATAAGAATCAAAGTCCACATGTAGCCTCTCCCGGTTCTCTTGTTAACATGCAACCAATTCTCCCAGCTTTGTGCTGCCTCTACCCTTTCTCACAATGGGTTCGGCTCCATCGCTATTAGACCCATCTGAGTTGTCCATATTCCTGTTAAGACAAATAAATGTAAGATAAGTTATTTAATTATAATTAAACAACTCAAATGAAAAACAAACAAGAAAAATGAAAACAAAAATCACAGTACCATTTCATAACTTAAGGACTTACGTACTTTATATGGTTTCCCATAACCCTTCATAATGATCATTTCTTATGGCATATTCTTCATCATCTACCAATTCCACTTCAGTTGCTGTAGGTGGATTTGTTGTGAAAGGTGGAATATCGTCAAGGGTGAAGGATTCTTCACCATACTTCTTTTTTTTACTTTGGATTACAATGGACATCTTGTTATCCGTAGGGTCTGTGACATAAAACACTTGTTTTGCCTGACTTGCTAAAATGAATGGCTCATCTCTATGACCAACTCTTTCAAGATCAACTGAGACAAATCCAAATTGTGGATCTATTATAACAACATTATTACTCACCCATTTACATTTCAATAAAGCGACTCTAAACTTATTGTAGGTCATCTCCCATATTTCTTCAATAACTCCGTAATAGGCCATTGATGCTAATACAAGATTTTTGTCTTTTGAGCTCGAAAAGTACATGGATTCAGCTTCAACCATCACACCACTATCTACATAGAACTTTTGTCATCTTGGTCTTTGGTATAGAAAGAATACCTGTTTATATCATAACCGCTCCAAGTGATGACCTGAAAAGAAAGCCTCCAAGCAAACAACTCAATAGTTTTAGACACACCAGTTTCATGTGACACCTTCTCTTCAAACCACTTGATGAATGTCTTGTTTTGTTCATTCGTTATCTGCATGTCATTCTTCCTTGGATGCATACTCTTCAAACTCTTTCTGTGTTCATCTATGTATGGTTGAACTTCTTTCATATTATACAAGATATACAAGTGTGCCTGCAACAACTCTTCACGAGGCACATTCTTCATTTTGAGTCCTCTGGTTCCCTTGCTTATCCCCTCGTCATGTTGAGATTGTACCGTGGCCCCTGATAGATAATCTTTGAAAAAGTCCATAGCCTCTTCAACTACATATCTTTCAACTATTGAGGCTTCCAGTTGGTAAAGATTTTTAGAATACCCTTTTAGGATCTTCATATATCGCTCAAAAGGGTACATCCACCTAAGGTAAACTAGACTGCAGAGCCTTACCTCTCTTACCAAATTCACTATTAAATGTACCATTATATCAAAAAATGCGGGAGGGAAATGCATCTCCAGTTGGGACAAAATAATATAATCATCATTTTCCATTTCATCCAACTTTTCAATGTCAATGACTTTGTTACAGATATTATTAAAAAAAAATACATAATTTTTTTTATAGTGGTTCGCACTTCATCTTTCATGATGTCTCTAATAGCTATTGGTAATAGTTGTTGCATCAACACATGATAATCATGAGATTTCATTCCCACTAACTTCAAATCATCCATTGACACACACAAACTTAATGTTGTATAAACAACCACACAAACTTTTTTTCTCTGCTTTTGATAGTGTATGCGCTGCTGGCCCCATGTATGCCTTCTTACCATATTCTCTTAGTTGTGGATGTAACCGCTCTCTTATCCCCATATCAACCAGGTCCAGTCTTGCACTAATTCCATCCTTAGTCTTCCCTGGTATGTGCAAAAATGTACTGACAAGGCTATCACACACGTTTTTCTCCACGTGCATCACATCAAGGTTGTGTCTCACATCAAGACAACGCCAATATGGAAGATCAAAGAAAATTTATCTCTTCTTCCATATGTTCTCACCCGCAATCCTTTGCTACTTACCCATGATGACATTGATATGTTTCACCCAACTATAAACTTCCTCTCCGATTAATGCCTTTGGAGCCGTTCTATGCTCTGGTATGCCGTTAAAACGCTTTCTCAACCTACGATACAGGTGGAACCAATGAAGAAACCTCCTGTGACCGAGGTAGACCATTTTTTTCCCGTGCTTTAGTTGACGGAAGTGTGTGTCTGCTTCACATATCGGACATGCCTTATGCTCCTTCACATTGTACCCTGACAGATTTCTGTATGCAAGAGTCGTTTATCGTGGTAAAAATCATTGCACGCAGCTTGAAGGACTCCTTCTTATATGTATCAAACACATCCATACCTTCCTCCCATAACATCTTTAAATCCTCAACCAAAGGCGCCAAGTACACATCGATATTGTTCCCTGGCTGTTTTGGTCTAGAGATCATCATGGAAAGCATCACATTCTTGCGTTTCATACATAGCCAGGGAGGTAAATTGTATATTACAAGGAAGATAGACCATGCACTATAGGTGCTACTAAGAGTTCCATATGGATTGAAGCCATTTGTACAGAGCCCCAGCCGAAGGTTTCTTGGCTTGCTGCCAAATTGAGGGAACATATCGTCTATTTTCTTCCATTGCGGAGAGTCAGCTGGGTGCCGAAGATATTTTCCATCATATATTCTCTCATCAGAATGCCATCTCAACTTCTTTGCTGTTGATGCGCTAGTAAATAGAAGCTTAAACCGAGGTATTATAGGAAGATATCACATCGTCTTCAAAGGCTGCCTCTTTGTTGTCTGATCTCCTAAACCACCACCTTTGTTCACTTTATATTGTGACTTTTTACACTTTGGACAATTACTAAGGCATTCATACTCCTTTTTGTACAATATACAGTCATTAAGGCAACTGTGTATTTTTTTATACTCCATACCCATCGTAGACAATATTTTCTTGGCCTCGTACATACAATTAGGAAGTACATTATCATCTAGCAACATATCACACAACAATTCAAGAAGCGACGTGAAACTACTATCGGTCCACCCACAAGATGTCTTTAAGTTGACTAAATGTAAGGTCTCAGTCAATTGTGTATACTTAGTACACCTGAGGAACAAAGGTGTCTCTGCATCAATCTACACGCTATCATATTCACGTGGATGTGCAAAAGCTTCTACCTCAACATCATGAATCATTCTCTCCATTTCATCATCTACCTCAACTTCATTCTTGTGGGACACAGTAGTTATTACTTCCTCACCATGCCATATCCATGTTGTGTACCGAAGGTTTATTCCATCACAAAGTAGGTGATCCCTTATATCATCAATATTCCGTCTATTCTCATTTAAACAATTCACACAAGGGCAATAATACATCCCATTTTTTGTAGCCACATTCCTTCTAGTAAATTCAATAAACTCTTCCACCCCATTCTCATATTCTTTACTAGTTCTCAAAGCATTCATCCAACTATGATCCATTTTTTGACCACCTATGACATTTCCAACAACACATAAGTTTTATAACAATTTCAAGGATGACATGTTTTTTCCTTAATAAATGAGGAAACATTTTGGGAAGTAAGAAACTTAAGGGGAGGTGATGTCAAAATTGTAGAATAATATGGAAAGCTTGATTTAATACCAAATCATGAATTAAGGAAGGGTTAGAGGTAGAATTGTGGTAGCTTAAGGAATGAAATGATGAAAAATCAGTTTCTATTGAAACTATGTATAATTTCGTTCGGTGAAAAGAAGGGATTAAAATTCGATGATTTTGATGCCTCTAACGAGTTTTAAATGAAAAATCGTATAGGGTACAAGTGAGAGACTAGGTTTGGAGACATTAAACACCAAAGGGGAATTTTGGTGTAATAGCCCCCTATTATTATGCCACTGTGTTGAGTAATTGAAGCGGAAGGGGATTCCATTTAATTCGTTTGAGTTTTAAAACAGAATCTACATGCATGCAAAATTAAGGGGAGAGAAGCGATCTATATTAATTTTAAGCCTATGGAATTGAAATTGCAAAGTTGAGGTCTATGTCAAAAATTGAACTACCATGTAAAAAAAGTAGTTTCTTTTAAAGAAGGATGCCCCTTGCAACTTTTTATTTAGAAAAGCAAAATTTTAGAACCTTTAAGATAAATAATAACTATGAAAGCTAGTTTCATTCCAATAATTCCAGGATATAGAAATACCATAAAATAAAAACATGATGATGATGCCAATTAAAAAGTCATTCATCTACTTTTCCGTTTAAACATTCCGGCAAAGTATTTTCAATGGTTTTTTCAACTAATTCAGCAGAAAAGGTGACATGATCAATTTATTGGAACCATACCTTCCATTTAATGGGTGTAGATGGACTCACTGTAGGCTTGAAAAAGGATTCAACCTATTATAAGCAATGAAAGATAGGGAAAGTGAATTGGGTATTATTGACCAGTGGATAATTCCTCTAAATATTGTAGATGTTAAACATTGGATAGTTCCTTAAATTTCAAGCCTAAGAATTTAAAATGGAGTATTTTGTTCTATCATATCCCAATAATCCAGAAGTCTCAAAGTCAACAATATGTTCAAGGTATGAATAGATCAAACATGTACTTGTCCTGCACATCTTATCAATATCTAAATCAGGTTTTAGCCTTCAAAATGTTCAAACAATAAAACCATGTGATTTGGATAATATTTCCAGTTTATAAAAACCATTAATACAAAGCAGAATAACCCAAATAAAATTAGCAACGTTGTATGAAAGATACATTTTTGTTGCCTAATTTATTAATAACAATAATATTTTTTGTTGCCCAATTTATTAGTAAGAACAGCGGACTTAACAATTTCAGAAAGGTGTAGAAGCCAAAATTCTTATCCAACAAAATTAGAATGAAGGGTATATTAGTAGCTTACTGATTCAGCAACAAATGGCTACTCCAATAGATTCAGCATCAAACTTTGCAAGTCCACTCTTTACATCAGCAAGTTCCCAAGAATGTGGAACAAAATTATCTCAAAATTTCAATTTCACGTACAGCTGGACAATTTGAGTTTAGAATTAATGCAATAATCACAAAGTAGCAGCTAAGATTCAAATATTTAAGCAAACAGATAATAGAAACAGATTTCAACCAAGTTTGGGCCGGAAATCATTGTGAAACAACACAATTCAACGAAAAATTGATCACCCAACAAAGGCAACAGACATTAATAGGGCCAATTATAATTTCCTTTAAATTAACATCTAGAAACTAAGGTTAACAAAGAAATATGAGGTAAAATTGACCGCATGGATGTTGTTTAGTTACATATAAACAATTGGTATGTATAGAACTGATCCAGCAAATAGAACTGAGCAGCGAAAACATATCATCATACCAGCAATATAAGTTGACACAACAGCAATGAGGGAGGTTGGTTCACTTTTAATCCACAATCATTTCTTTCTAGAAGGTACTCTTTCTTCTCTAACTTAATCACAGAATAGAAGAACATGAGCAATTATCACAGGAGGCGACACAATAAAAAAACAGATCAGAGACGAAAAAATACTGAATAAAACCTGGGTGAACTATACATTCTCTCAAATGAAACATGTCACAGTCTTCAAACTATCATCATCTGACATGAAAAACCCTAGAACAACTATTTAATACCAACTGTTTAATCTAAGATATGACCAGACGATTAGTGGGATGCAATTAAAAGAGAAACAAAATAAGAGAGGAACTAATGAAGTACCTATCCTTGGTATTGTGTGGCCTTTAGGATGCTTAATGACCATTGGTTCTACACATGATTCCAACAGTTCAGTCCCATATGGTCTCAAAAAATCTGTCTCCCCTGTAACCACAAAACCTTATCATTGTCGCATAATAAAAATTTCCACTTGATGAAATTAACTGATGAAACTATATAATTTGAACCTAATTAGCCTTGATAAGTGCATATACTTGTATCATTTGAAGCAGGGTGTAACTTTGGTGGTAGTTATTCAGTTGTCAAAATAATTGGGATGTGACTGAGAGCTTCGGAAAAAGGACAAAATATGGTTGGAATCAGGTGTTGATACTCCTGAACATTATAGTACATCTTTGTAGAGTATTAAGTGTATTTCTACATAGATACAGGACACCTGCATTCATGGAAGCTAGGCCATGTGTTGTCCTACAAGACAAGTATATCAAACAGAAAAAGAAGTCCTTAAGTGTTGCAACAAATGAACGAACTTGATAAGTGAATTAAAAAATAGAATTTAAATATACCCGATATCTATCCTTCTAAATTGATTGGACAGGGAGATTAGTGGTTGAGATACTCTGAATGATCTGAAATATCTCAAGCAGTTCTAGAAGTACTTGTTTTATTTTTTAGTTCTTTGTATTATATTGCATACAATGTTCTCTTCTTTTTATTTTATTTATTTTCATTGTTTAATATGAAAATGTGAGTACAATATTACTAGGCAAAGGCCAAAGATACAAAATAAAGTAACCAAAAATATAACCCACCAGAGGGGATAGGATCTGGGTATAATGACAACCAAAGCATGGTCATGCAGAATATGACCGAGAGGCCTTGGGGGAGAGGATATAAAGTGATAAACAAGAGGTAAAGCTAAGCCAAACCTTAAATTTTCTTTTCATTTTTGCTAATGCATTCCTCACCCTTGAAATATGGCCATTGTTTAACTTGATAGTGGTTTTTCATGTTCTGTAAATTTCAAATTTGGTAAACAGGTTAAGTTATATAATCTCTCTGGGTGTTTTTTGGCTTTTCTGTTTGTTCTTGCAATATGCAATGTAGTCCATTTCCTTCGCGAGTTTCTTTTTATGTCCTATAGTACTAGTATATTGACAACTTTCTCAGCTGTCCTATGTTGTGAAAGTAAACCAGCTATTTACAGGGGAGAAGTTTACTTTCTCAGAAGCTTTTGAATATACACTGAGAAGAAACTCTTGTGATTACTCACTTTGGATAATCAACATTCAAAATTATTGATAGTGTTTACATTTCATCTACGTTGTTCCTTCTTCTACTTCTCTATTCTATATTCCTCTTTTATCAAACTCAAATTCAGTTGAACAGGCTTGCTCATCGCAACGAGAAACCAGAAGCAAACCTTCTTCACTAGAAGCCTCATCATGACAAGGGACAGAATTTAATCCAAAAAAAACCACCAAACAACCATAAATTTAAATGCAATAATGGTCCTAGCTAGTGGCAAAAAACATGGAATCAGCAACAACCAACATCCTTTTAAACCAGAGTCGAGAAACAGAAAATAAATGGAATCAGCATTAACGAACCAAAGAAAAGAACACTAAACTCAAGGAAGATGGAACAGAAAGACATACCATGAAGGATTTTGATTCACAGCACAACAGATCAAGATTCGGCGAGAAGCAAACTGAAGGATCAGAGGGATTCAAAGAAGAAGCTAGGGCTATGGGAGATTTCGGCGGAAGAGCAGCATCAGTTCTCTGATTATTCGATAGGGTTTTCGGCGAAAGAGCAGCAGCAGTTCTCGGCTTTTGGCGGAAGAGCAGCAGTTCTCGGCTTTTTGGAGGAAGAGTTCCGATGGAAAATAACTTAACTTGGTAAATTCATGGGCTTTGTGGGCTTTTTTAGGCGTCTAAGCAATGGTATTCGACGCCAGTAATAATTAATCGGCCTTTTTTGGCATCAAATATGTAACTTGGACGCCAAAAATACTTTTTTGCACTTTTTTTTAAAATAAATTATTTTTGCGTCTAAGAACTCTTATTAGACACCAAAAATCAAATGAATTTTTATTTTCCCCCAAAAACAAATGCCTATTGCAAATGATATGACTTTTAGCGTTGGAATTGGTAAAGGTTTGACACGGCGTCTAAGACATATTCTTAGACGCCAAAAATGATGTTTTTAACTAAGACATATGCCTATATTATTTTTGGCGCAAGAATTGGTAAACCTTTGGTGGCAAAAGAATTTCTGCCTGAATTTTGGCGTCTAAGCATTCTATTAGACGCCAAAAATGAAATGTTTTTTTTTGCATAAGACAAATACCTATATTATTTTTTGCACAAGAATTGGTAAACCTTTAGTGGGGGAAAAATCTTTGCCTGATTTTTGGCGTCTAAGACGTGTTATTAGATGCCAAAAATGAAACTTTTTTTTTTCTCACAAGACAAATGCCTATATTATTTTTGGCGCAAGAATTGGTAGACCTTTGGTGGCAAAAAATTTTCTTGCCTGATTTTTGGCGTCTAAGACATCTTATTAGACGCCAAAAATGAAATGTTTTTTTTTTTTTTTTGCACAAGACAAATACCTATATTATTTTTGGCGCAAGAATTGGTAAACCTTTGGCAACAAAAAATTTTCTTGCCTGCTTTTTGGCGTCTAAGACATCTATTAGACACCAAAAATGAAATGTTTTTTTTTTGCACAAGACAAATGCCTATATTATTTTTGGCGCAAAAATTGGTAAACTTATTGGCGGCAAAAAAATTTCTGCCTGATTTTTGGCGTCTAAGACTCATTATTAGACGCCAAAAATTTAACTTTTGGCTCAAATAATTACAAAAATGTCACTGCCCTTTTTTTACGTCCTTGTTTATAAATAGGACGCCAATTAGGGAAGTAAAATCCATCTTTTGTAGTAGTGTAATAAATATTGCATTGCGTCTCCATTGTAGTACCAAGAGAGTTTTCTAATGAACCAAATAGGCCCCAAGTCACCAACGAATTATGTGAAAGAAAACCCCCCCTCAATTCTATCATTACAAATCATGTAATGTCAACAAATGGGGTAAAAAATTAATGGTGTAAGAAAGAGCCCAATTTTTTTTTTCAAAGTACACACACACACACTGGTATCAAAGGCAGAAGGGGAAGTGGAGATGTATAATTAAGATCTATACTGGGAGTTTACCCTATCAATGAAATCGCCTTTGGCGTTTGAGATGTCAGAACCAACGTTCTCAGATCTCATGATCTGGTCTTTTCCTTGTTAGATATGGATTATTACTTTGCTGCTTCATAAAGTTTTATTCATAGTGTTATCCTCCGTTGATAAAAAAAAAAAAGAGTCTGGAATTTCGAAAAAATTATATATTCAAGTACATGATATTTGATTTTTAGTAATGGGATGTTTGAATGGCTGTAAGTCCATAAGTTCGGGAGTTGGCAGGCGAGCTATGCCCCACTGTAAGATGTCATGTACCCAAGTCTATAATTTTGAAGGAAAACCAGACAAATAGACCTCTTTAATGGATGGCTTAGGATATCACCTAGAACCGCCAGATTGGATGGATTAGGTATTTTAATTTCTATATTTTATTTTCTGTATTTTGTTTTATGTATTTTACTATCTTTTTGGAGGATAAACCTATGATAAATTTTTATGATCAGTAAAGTATTAGTCAATTTCTAACTAGTTAAAGAAAAAACAGTCATGCGAGGCTTGGAGATTTACTTAAGCAATTGATTGGTAAATTCTTGGTAGATTTCTTAAATATATACCTCTATGGAACCTAAAGCTGAAGATACTAATTGAAGGGAGATTTAAATTATTGTTGTTAATCTCACTTTTATTTTTTGCTTGCACTTTTTATTTCCAATTTAATTTTTTGTATTTTCTATTTTGATCATGTCTTCCATTTTCCCCACCTTCTCTCGTCGTTCTTCTTCTTCCTCCTCATCCTCCACACCAAACACAATCATAAACTTTGAGAGCATTTGCTCTTCCTCAAACCATATCTTTGACGAAGAAATTCAGTTCAGAGATATAAGCCAAACGATCGATGACTGGACTCTTCCAGCCATGGAAAAAGACATCTTCAAAGATAAAAAGAGATGGGCAGGCAAGTCTGATTATTTAATCAAGACTGTTGAGGAATCCATCTCTGTCCAACCTGAAAAAGAAGAATTTTTTCTTCTATCTCCAAACTCTATCCAAAAACATCGAGAAAACTACAACTTTTTACTAGTGAGTTTGAGAAATCTGGAAGAGAGTTAGATGTGCCCTTGATAAATTCAATGTCAAAATCAAAAACACTTAAAATTGCGTGTCATCTAGCAAAAATCTGTTTTGATGCAAGATTTTTAACATCTTTTCACAAAACATCTTTCGCAGATTTGCAGTCAATACAAATTAAAATTTTTTGATTCAACAAATCAGCTTGAAATTTTGAAACACATAAAACAATGGCAAAAATTTCTTTTTTAATCGTAGAATAATTCTGCTAGGCAGAATTCCAATGTTTAGATGTAAAAGAAATAATTTGTTCTTTTCCATTGACTCTTTGTTTAAGAATACCTCCATAGCCTACTTAAGAAGCATCTGTTTCGACTATTTTGGGGGCATAAGGAATTGGAAGGCTAAGGCAAGGAAGTTCCTTAACCTCTTGTTTGATTTGTTTAACAATATCAGTATGAACATCAGTCCAAGGAGGTGGATTTTTGTTCAATCGCTGATGAAGAGGTTTAACAAAATTACAGAGTTGAGGGATAAACTCAGCAACATAGTTTAAACAGCCCAAGAATCTTTGAAGTTGGGTTTTATCAAGAATCTGATCTAGAAATTTATCTGCAAATTGAATTGCTCGTTTGATTGGGGTTACAGTACCTTGGTGAATCCAATGACCAAGAAATCAAATTTTTATTTGGAAAAGACTGATTTTAGGTTTAGAGACTACTAATCCATTTAATTCTCAGTACGAATAAATTTAAAAACATGTTTAAATGTTCTTCTAATGAATTTGAAAAGATTAGAACATCATCAATATATACAGTAATATATTGTCTTTGATCATTAAAGATCTCATTCATAATCCTTTGAAATTCAGAAGGGGCATTTTTTAAACCAAAAGGCATAACATTCCGCTCATATTGTCCAAAAGGTACAGTAAAAGTAGTCTTATACCTATCTTTTTCTGAGATTTGTATTTGCCAAAATCCAGATTTCATATCAAATTTGGAAATTTTTTTTGCAGAATGTAAATGTTTTAGTAAATCAGCCTTATTTGGAATTGGATAATGAATCCACTGAAGAACTTCGTTAAGAGGTTTGTAGTTTATGACAAGTCTAGGAGTGCCACGTTCTATTTCAATATTTTTATTGACATAGAATGCAGCATAAGACCAAGGACTTTGACTTTTTCGAATGAGGTTTTTGTCAAGAAAATCTTGAATTTCCTTTTTACAGGTTTCAAGAAGTTCTTGGGACATCTATATTAGCCGGGCCTTTGTTGGAATCTGTTTTTCAGAAAAAATTTGGCTCATAAGGAAGATCTACCATATGTTGTTTTCTATTCCAGAAAGCATTTGGTAAATCAGCACAGACAGTTTGATGGATTTTTTGAAGACAAGATTGGATTTTTTTTGTTGAACAACAGGATCTTGGAGTTGTTGTTCAATTCGTTTAAAAGAAACTTCATCTCTGAGAAAGTTGATTTGATTTTGTTTAAGGAAAATAGGATTCAACTCCTTTAGTTTTGGTTTTTGTGTAAAAGGAAAGAAAATCTTTTCTCCAAAATATAGTTTAATAAGTCCATCAGATTCAACTCCAAAGGGAATCAATAATTGGTCAAAAGGTGCTCCAAGTATGATTTGAGTCCCCATATCTTTCATCAAAATAAAAGGTGTCTGAACTTGACAACTACCATTTTTTATAGTAACATTTGAAAGTTTATACTGAACGGCTAATGAAGATCTATTCACAACACTATACCTTTCAGTAGTTTTCTCAAAATATTTAGTTGGCACCAAACCTTCCAAAATACAATTAGCTTGTGCCCCTGTATCAAATAATACAGATTGTTCTATAACAAGATCATTGTTAATAATGATTTTTGCTTGTATATAAAACTTTTGTAAGAAAATTTTTGAAATGGCATTTAAAAATGGAGTTTTACCAAATTCAGGAGTCTCATCTATGTTTTCCTTTTCCAAAACTGAACCAACATTCTCGTTAGATGGAGGAATCTGATTTGAAGAAAGAATCTCTTGAATTTGCAATAAAGCATATTCATGAGAATCCTTGAAAGATTTGAGGTTGTGTTTCAATTTTAAGGTTATTTACCTTAAATTGAAGATCTTGAATGGTTGCAGGTTTAGTAGAACGTTTGAATCTGTCCAATGTTTTGGTCAGGTCAAAGCTATTTTGGAAAACAGATAGTTTATCAGAAGATTTTGAAGAAGATGCAGGAGGGGATTGTGATAAAATATCTTTGAATTTTAAAAGATATTCAGTTTTATCACAATCAGGAAGTTTATTAATGACATTAAGGAGCAAATCTTACTCTCTAGTAATAACATTTATTGTAGGAGAAGAATCATCAGATGTTGAATTGAATGCATCATCTTGAATCTGATTCAAGTTTTCAGAAGAGACAGAAGAGGATTCTTCCTCAGATTCAAAATCTGTATCTAAGAGAAGATTGTTTATTTGGTCAAGGATAGGTTCTTCAATTTGAATGTTTCTAATTTTGTTGGAGAAACAGCAATACTTAGCATAATGACCAATTTTCCCACATCTAAAACAAGTTACCTTCCCCTTTCCTGGAGAAGTTTGTTTAAAATCCTTTTGAGGTTTTGAAGAAAAATTCTTTTTATTTCTTTTATAAAATCGTTTTTTATTATAACGAGGATAACTTTTGTAGACACGTTTTTCTTTAAAAGAAGATGAATTAAATCGGGAAGTTTTGCGTTTTGGCTTTGAACAAGAAGGAAGGCCAAATTGTTCACAAAATGATCCCAATTCTTTCTTGTTGATACCTTTTTCTTTTGCAAGCTGATGTTTAATACCATCATCTTGACAAATTTTCAAAGTAGTTTTTTGAACAAAAGAAATTAACTCTCCATATGTTAGAGTTCCATAAGGAATGTTGCCATCATACAGAGTTCGTATTTTATCCCCAACCTTATCACCAAATGATTTTGGTAATCCAGCTAGAAATTTTTCTTTCCAAAATCCTTTGATTGGCATCATCTCTTAGAAGGACTCTAGTTAGGAAAGTATCTTTATACCATCTGAAATCAAACAAAGTCCGACATCGGATGTTAGAAAGAAGTTCAGAAGAGCGATCCTTCCAGATAGTTGGATCACCAACAAAATGTTTCACAATTGTAAAAAGAAGGGTATTAACAGAATCTTGTAGGGGTTCACCATTGTAAAGTATTGGAGTCCCATCAGGTTCAGTTTTAATAGAGCAAAAAATATTTGATTTTTCATCAGAGGACAAGTAAAAATCCCACCATCTTTTAAGTTGTTCAGTAAAACCGGAAACCAAAAGTTTGGTTATTTGTTCTTCTGAATAATTGTTTTTAGTTTGATAACACAGGTACAAAAAAAGCTTTTAAGACCGGACAAAAGAGGCATCCGCAGACCGGACTCGCGACCGGTCTTGTTCCAGCCGGTATTAAAAGTATATCTTTAAGAGCGGACTTCAACCGGTCTTAAATAAACTCTTTTAAGACTGAACATTTAAAAACATCAAGTCTTAAAAGTGATACTAAATCCAACCGAAATATTTTTTTTGTCGGTCCTAAAACTCAATTTTTAAGACCGGACAAAAATTTAACTGCTCTTAAAATGTCTATTTTTTTAAGACCGGACAAAAATAATTATACGCAGTCTTAAAAGACTCACTTTCAAGACTGGTTGACTAATACATCCGGTCTTACAGATTAACTTTTAAGACCGGGAATATTAAAACCAACGGTCTTGTAAAACCAACTTTCAGTACCGCATATCAAATATGTCGCCTGACCTTTAAGACCGCGCATTTAAGTAAATCTGAGTACATCCGGTCTTAAAAGTTGAACTTTTAAGATTGGCGTTTTTGTTTTATCGGTCTAAAGTTTCCTGCACTTTTCCTCTGTTCTGTTCTTACTGATCATATATATACACAAATCCATACTAGCCAATCCAGCACATAAAATGGTATACTGTAAGCTACAAGCTATGAACAATTGTGGATAAATTGAATGATCTATACACAAATCCTTACAAGCCAATCCAGCACAGAAAAGGCTACACTTTAAGCTACAAGCTATGAACAATTATGAACAACTTGAATTGGGAAAAAGCAGATCGTAGAATACAAATATTATTGACCATGAGTTACAAATACAAATACAATAAGCTGTTGCAATAAGATATACCACACAACAAATCATCATACATGCCCAATATTCACCATGCCTTCATCTGATTCCTATCCAATGTACATGTACAACTCCCTTCCACCATGCCTTCACCCTGATCATTCCACCATGTACAACTCCCTTAACAAGATCCTGATAAGTTTTGTGGACTTCTAGTATGATCTCTTCTTTGTGTGACTGAGAAGAAACAATAATCAACACTTAAATAAAAATCCAGAGATAATAAAATGCGTTACTGATTAAGTTGATTGTTACATATTAGAGAAAATTTACCTTAACATTGATCTTTGAGGGCCAAATTTTCAAGATATTGCTTCTGTAGCTTTACAGCTTCCCTCGACTGAGAGCATTGGATGGGATCCAGCTGCCACAAGCATAAAATAAGAACAAACTTCATAGAGTCAGTGACATCGATTAAAAACATAGTCTGAATATAATACATTAACACCTTAAAGTTTTCAAAGAATTGTGCAAATGAATATTACCTTATGAATTGACTCTTTTATAAAGGGATATCCTCCCCTATCCCTTCTTGATGATCATTTCTTATGCCTGGTTCATTATCCGCTTCATCTTCTTCGTTCATGTCCAGTAGACCCCTTGAAAAAGGAGTACTGTCAGGAAGACCATAATTTGCATGACTTTCCTCATCAATATCGATGACCATTTTACCTTGGAGAGCTATAGACCACATTTTATTTGCTTGATCGGTAATATAAAAAACTTGTTTCGCCTAGTCTGCCATAATAAAAAGTTCATCTCCAAAACTTGTACTATTGAGATCGACTAACGTAAATCCTAGCTTATCGATCTGAACACTACTATTGACATTAACCCACTTGCATTTGAAAATGGGAAATCTAATGAAGACATAGTCCACCTCCCAAATCTCCTCAATAACCCCATAATATGGCATGATTGCCAATTTAGGCCGCTTGTCTTTCGAACTGAAGAAGTGTATGGATTCAGCCTCTAACATTACACCATTGCATAGATTCAGCCTCTAACATTACACCACTGTTCTGGACGGTGCTCCTCTCATCTAGGGACTTCATGTAAAATGTGTAACCGTTAATCACATACGAATTCCAACTTATGACATCAACCTCAGGACCACGTGCTAACCATTTCATTGTCTCAGAAACAAATTCCTCTCCCTCGACCTTTTGTTTGAACCAGTTTGCAAATGTTATGTTATGCTCCCTAATCAACATTTGTTCAGTCATTTGGGGATTTTCTTTCCTCAAAGCTTCTTTATGGGCAGCTATGTTGGCCTGAACTTCATCAACATTATTCAAGATGTATAAGTAGACTTGTGACAATTCATCAGGATTCACTCTATTTACTTAGGCCCCCCGTCTACTCCCTTCAACATGCTGATGTTTTGGAATCCCGATATGTCTTACTTTGGCCAAATAATTTTGACAAAATTCCATGGCCTCTTCAGATACATACTTCTGAACAATTGATGCTTCTAGCCAGTATGCGTTCTTCACGTACCCTTTTAGGAATTTCATAGATCTTTCAATTGGGTACATCCACCGTAAATGGATAGGCCGGACAACTTGATCTCCCTCACTAGATGAACAATTAGATGAACCATGATGTCAAAAAATGAAGGAACAAAAAACCTCTCAAGGTGGCACAAGATAAGATATCCTTCATTCTCAAATTCATCCAATTGTTCAATGTCGAACACTTTATTGCACACAACATTGAAGAACAAACAAAGACTAGTCAAAATGTGTCGAAGATCATACTCGGCTATGCCTCAAATAGCTATTGGGAGTAGCTGTTGCATCAAGACATGACAATCATGAGACTTTTGGCCTACCAATTTCAAGTCCTTCATCGATACAAGCCTCTTAAAATTTGAAGAATACCCCGACGGAACTTTTGTGTCATGCAAACACTCACAAAAACTACATTTCTCATCCTTAGACAAAGTATGAGAAGCCGAGGGACAATAAGTTCTGTTACCGTATAGCCTTGGATGTAAGTCTTCGTGTATTCCCATTTCTTGCAAATCCAATCTTGCCTTCACACCATCCTTTGTCCAAGATAAACCATCTTTCTTCCATGTTGAAGTTGATGGTAGCGTGTGCCTTCTTCACAAACCGGACATGCCTTATGGCCTTTTATACTATACCCTGACAAGTTCCCATATGCTGGGAAGTCGTTTATGGTACAAAAATCATGGCTCTCATTTTGAAGACCTCCTTGAAAGAGTTAAAAACCTCGACACCTTCTTCCCACAACTCTGTCAAGACTTCGATCAAGGGTTAAAGGTAAACATCAATGTCATTTCTGGATTATTTTGGTCCCGAAATCAACATGGACAGCATGATGTACTTTCATTTCATACATAGCATAGGAGAAAAGTTGTAAATAATCAGGAGTACAGGCCAGGAACTATGTATGTTGCTAAGGCTTCCATATGGATTCATGTCATCCGTGCTAAGGGCAAGCCTAAGGTTCCTAGGTTCTTGGCCGAAAGTCAGAAATAATTGATCCATATCATCGTCATTATCATCAGATGTCACTTCTCCGTGTTGAAACCCACTTGGCATCTTTTCACCATGACATACCCATACTGTATAGGTCTTACAAAATCCTTGACAAACTAAATGTGTGTGTATAACTTTAGGACTTAGTTGCCTCTCATTAAAACATCGTACACAAGGGCAATAAAACTTCCTACTATCATCATAGGCGTTTTGCTTAGCAAATTCTATAAATTCCCTAACCTCATTCTGATATCCAACACTCGTCCGTAAAGCATTTATCCAACTGCGATCCATAGTAGAATTCCTATAGACGGAAAGATTTAACATACATATTCCGTAAAAACTAAAATTTGCATATAAAATAAGCCAACTACAAATGCATATATAAGATATATGTCGGTTCTGTCTTATGGTCATAAATGTATGACAGTGAATCAAGAAGCAAAATAAATGCATGATGAGGAAATTAAATGCATCGCAAGTAGGTCTTGTGCACTCACCAATAGCATATAGGTCAAAAGCGTTTGCTGAGTCTCTCTTCTCCTGCCACGAATGTTAATGTTGCAGACAGTAAGAGTAACCTGAAAACACTTGTTGGTCAGTTGGGTAGGTCCTAAAAGAAGATTTCGTAGATTTTGGTCAACTCATAGAAAACCCAGAACGATAAGTAGGAAAAGCATACAGTTATATAGCTGAAACAACTCATACAGCTTGGTCTTTAGACGTTGAGCTAAGGAACCAGAAAGTTGTTGTCGAGAGTGGAACATGAAGCAGCGATGAAGCAACACACAAACACTGGAGACAGAACCAGAATAATCACTTTCGGCTAGACGAGAGAAGTTCATACAGGGAAATTTAATTTTTCCACGCGAGTGGCGTGAGAGAGACATTTATTATTTGGGATATTATTAAGACCGATCAATTAAAAGGAATACGGTCTTAAAGATATATTTAAATTATATTGAACTTTTTAAGACAGAAGTTTTATAAAACTGCGTTCCTAAACTAAATTTAATATAAATTTTATATCGGAAATTTTAAGACCGGAGGTTTATAATACTGTGGTCATAAAATTCATTTAATTTTGGACCTTATGATTTATAAAACTGCGGTCTTAAAAGTCAAATACTTTTTAATATTAAAAAGAAAAATTGCTGCAGCAATTGAATAAAAATAAAAAACACTGGAGAATGGAGAATAAAATATAATTTTTGTTCTTATTAATTTTTAGATCACTATGACAACATGCAAGAACAACAAACTGAAAATTAACAAAAACAAGATTATAATGCATCTAAAAATCCTAGTCCTTGGTATCATCTAATATCTTGGAGATGGAGGCTTCAACAACAGCAATTTTGTGTTGAATATCAGCAATTTCCTGTATTATGCACCTCAGTTTCAATTCATCATCATCAACCATGGGAGCGTTAGGACCAGGAGGTTGGAGAGGGGGAGCGAGAACCTCTTCGAAGTGTTCTTGAACCCTAATTATTTGTCTTAAAAAATGAGTCATCATTTCTATTTATAGGAAAATTATTAAGACCAGACATTTAACAAATAGACGGTCCTAAATATCTAGACATATTTAATTTAGAATTATCGAAGATTTTTAGGACCGGACTTTATATAAATGTGTGGTCTTAATAATAAAGACCTTTAGGAGTGTCTTTTTAATAAATATGCGGTCTTAAAAGTAACTTTTAAGACCGAAGATGTATCAAACATACGGTCCTAAAATCAAGGCTTATTTTTTTTAAAGAAAAAAGGGACCTTTAGGAGCATCTCTTTAATAAATATGTGTGAAGATGGAATATCACCTAGAGGGGGGTGAATAGGTGATTTAAAAATCTAACTGCTTAATCAAAATTTTCACAAATTAACGAACTAACTGAGCAAGAGTTTAAAGGAGAAGGAACACGAGAGAATTTATCCTAGTTCGGTCTATCCTGACCTACGTCCAGTCCCCAAGAACACCTTAGGATTTTTCACTATCTTCAAAATACAATTACACAATTCGGAATGATCCCTCAGACTCACTCCCCCTTACTACTTGTAATTGTACACCTTTACTTAAGATTCCACAACCTTAAGATTTTACAAACGAATGAAAATTGAATGTTTAAGTAACTCCTCACAAGTTGAATAATAAATGATCACTGAAGTACAAGTTGAGAGTAATGAAACTGATAAGATAATAAGAGTAAATGCGCAGAGTTTCGGTAGTTGGCGATATTGAATGCTTGGGCTTTGATATCCTTGCCATTAATGCCGTTGGGAGAAACTGGAAGGTGACTGTTGTCACTTGTTTAAATTTCCGTTAGGCTCAAGTTCCTCGTTAATCAGAATGGACCGTTAAATCTTCAACTTCTTACATTTAATGTATTGTGCCGTTGGTTGTACTTGAAAGCTGGAATAAGAATGTCTCGAAGAATGTCTTTGTTCTGCTGCAGCGTTAATTCCATATGTTGCTCTGTTTTTCTGTTCTGCAATAAATGCCTGACGCTGTGACGTGAGCATTCACATTATGTTGTTTTTCATTTATTACTTCGTTTTGAACCCTGAAATCACTAGCAAGCAGGTTAAGGATATTTTACAAATGACTATTTATCAATCTGGCAAGTATCTGATTAAGTTCAAAATGTTTGGAGAGTTCCGAAAATGATTCACGTTTTTCCGTATAAGAACTCTAGTTCTTATCACAAGAACTCTAGTTCTGTATACTGGCCGAGACTAGGTTTCAAAGGAACTCGAGTTCTTGAAGATGAACTCTAGTTTAGAACTCTAGTTCTACATGCAAGAACTCTAGTTCTTGTGCTTTCCAAAAAGGTTCGATTGTTTTTCCTCGTGAAGAACTCTAGTTCTTTCTCAAGAACTCTAGTTCTTCAATGAGAACTCTAGTTCTTGATAAAGAACTCTAGTTCTTGTGTTTTCAAAGAAACTTCGCTGATTTATAAAATGAAGAACTCTAGTTCTTATGGTTTGCAAAATTTTGTATGATGCAAAGGCCGCGAACTCGAGTTCTACTCCTAAGAACTCGAGTTCTCAACTTGCCTGGGTGAGAACTCTCTTATCAGAAGACGCGAACTCGAGTTCTACTTCCAAGAACTCGAGTTCTCAATTCGACAGATTGAGAACTTTCTTATCAGAGGCTGCGAACTCGAGTTCTATGACCAGGAACTCGAGTTCTTACTGCTCAACTTTTCTAAAACCTGAGTTTTAATGCCTAGAACTCTAGTTTTAAGAACCAGAACTCTAGTTCTTGTTAAACCAACAACTAACAAGTGTTTTTATCATCAAAACTTAAGTTGAGAACTAACAATGTGTTCCTAAAAGTGTCTAGGACTTTTAAAACCACATATGTATCAAACATACGGTCCTAAAAGTCGTGAATACTTTTCAGAATCTCTTTCTGCTAGTTATAGCTCTCAAAAACTCAAAACTCAAGCAATATCCACCGTCCAATATACGTTCATAAAACCAAAATTACACAGGCTAAGAAAATTGTTCGCAAGAATAAAAAAAATTATTATATAAAGAATTATAATTGTTGCTCTACAAGCATATATTTACAAATGAATTATTACTATGATTGTTGTATTTACTCTAAGATGTCAATAACATGTTGATAAAACACACTGCGTATGTGGTCCACCTTATCAGCAGAAAAGGAAGTCTTAGAGGCAAATCTTTGTAACATCAAAGAAAGAAACTGAATTAATTGGTGTGCATATTTCATATGTAAAATTAATTAGGACAGAAACCGAATTCAACCATAATATGTAACATCAAATACATTTACTTTTGCAGTGAGTTTATTATCTGGTTGAGTGATAATATCATACATGTGTTTCATTATGTACAGGCCACATAAGTTGGATTCGATTGGTTGCTGACGGGTCTGAAAAGAACAAGAAATATATATAAGATCGAGCATATATATAGCTTACTGACCAACATCACAAGGCAGTATGCCAGTGTCCAAATATGTGCTAACCTTTGGTGTGGGCCATCTAGGATCTTTAAGATCAGTTCCTCGCTTTTTTCTGACCTGGTTTACGAAGGTCTTCATGGCACTATCATCAAAATCACAAATTTATCAATACTGAAAATTCACATCAGAGATTTCTTACAAGAGAATCAAAATGACATGCTTACTTGTTGATGATATGCTTCAACAGAACCCTTGGTTGGCCGTGAGTGGAGCATAAGAATTACACCATATTCGAGTCCATTATCAAGATGAGCAACTGTCAGTGGCGTGAAATTTCACAGCAGTAAAGTACTCAGTGATATATTATGCAGAATTAAGTGAATTGCAACAAGAGATCGATTGTGATATGTACCTATGGTGATATGGAAACAAGTACAACTTCCTTCTCACTTCACACAACCTATTTGATATGCACTCTTGTCTTTGTTCCATGGTGGCTTGGCTTGCATATATTGGGCACAAGAATCCAAAATCATTGATTCTGCCATGTTGCTCCAAATCTTGATGCATGAACCTACAATAAAGACATCGATCATGGAATTATTATACATGTTCCTAAACCTTAAACGGTGCATTTAAATTATGTACTCATATAAGAAGATACTTACTTCAAAAACATTTGAACACATGCTGATGTAAGCTCCTGTCCAAAAAGCAGCAGAGACCTCATATCAACGGTGTCAAAGAAAACCGGTTGAGTCTCATTAGGAACCCCTACCACTTCCTGTATATCCCACGATTGACATGCAAATTCTACTTTGGATAGCATTTGGGATATTTTATCCTTGGCCCCCAAATCAGCAGTAGGGGATGCAGCTTTAGGAGGGGTTGCAGCTTTATTAGGAGGGGATGGAGATTGAGGAGGGGATTGAAGTTGAGGAGGGGATGCAACTTTATTATGAGGGGATGGAGATTGAGGAGGGGATTAACTGGAGGAGGGGATGAAGCATCAGGAGGAGTATAGACATTTACAAGCTTCACCGGCCAAGAGATGAAGGTTCCCTTGACATCACTCACACGCTTCAGCTGATCGGTTGGGAGAGGGAGAGGTGCATCAATGATCACCTTTTCAACTGATACTTTGACTTCATCATCAGCCATTTGTTTGTGGTGTACAGTTAATCACAAGTTGTGGACAATCCCTTTAGCAACTAATTGTCTAGTTGGTTCTGCCATGTACAGGTCACAATGTTGCTCTAACTATCCAACAATGCAGCTCCCTCTAGTGTTATGCTGCACAAGTGCAGGTGTATGTGTGAGGGGAACACTGGTCTCTGGCCGAGAGCTAATAAGCATCTTCATCTCCATCATGTCCTCCTTCATTTGCCTCATCTGGGCTTCAAACATCTCTTTCAATGCACGTTCTTTGGCCACTACCTCCTCATTTAATTGTCTAACCGTTTGGTCCATCTCCTCCCAAGTAACCATACTTTGCCTAAGTCGTTTGGTTTTACTAAAGTATTCTTTTAGGCTTACCCGTCCTCCGATCCCCCTTACCCGCCCTAGGTGATTCGGTTTTCCGGTCGCAACGGTCAGAACATCATTCCTCTTGCCCGACACAAAAGATCCCTTTGCTTCTTTCTTTTGTAGATCTTCCTGTAAGATACAGATAACGAGAAGCTTAGTAATGAAACATGTTTAGTAACTAAAAAATAATAATAAATGATACTTACAATTCTCTCAGCAACTAGACGAGTTTGTTCACTCATGTAGGCGCCTTTTTTTGGTCGCTGAATATATAGCCACAAATCCTCGCCACGTATCGGGGATGTCTGCTGATCAACTATAGTAGAAGGATTGGATTCAACTTCTTCCAATCTCTTCCGCTTGGCCTCCATCATTTCTTCTTCAGCCTTTGCATATCCCCCTCGAGAAGCCCTATGTGGGCAATCATTCCTTCTCCCTGTCTCCTGTGCTTGTGCCCTTCTTTTATCTGAGAATCAGAATTGAAAACAACTATTAATTATGAATTCAAGTCATCTCACTAAAAGAAATTATAGAACTTCTGCTTCATATGAACCTCAAACACTAGTCAAATTCACTTCATCAAGTTTCAACATTTTATTTAAGGAAGATGTAGAATTGTATAGAACTAAGATACTAATATCAATATCTAACCACTACCTACTATAACAGGACTAGCTAAGAATATAATAACGATTAACATATAAGACATGCATACTCACACATTAAACTATCATACTCAAATTCACTTCTGACTTACTTGAATATATACTTCTACTCACACATTAAACCATATAACTAACAGGATTAGACAAACACAATAACATTCACATATCTGCACAAGTTAATAAGCAAACAGAAGGGGCAAACAGAACTAAATATGAACTCACTAAAGCATCAGTAGTAGTCCGAAGCTGAACAAATTGATCCCAAATTTGTTGATCAATGAATGTGTACTTGTCCCACGGATTATGATCAAGTTGAACCTCGGCAAAAATATACTTGTTGGCTAGAAAGGTCTTAAATTTCCTCCATCTGTCAGCACAATAAGACAAGGTCTTGACTTTCAACTTGTCAGAGTCAGGGACAGTGTATGAAAGCCAGATAGTGTCCCAGATATGATCATTCACTATGTGTTGGTCAACATTTTTCCACTCATCTATCAAAATGCTGACCTTGCTGCGTGCCATATAGCCAACATAACTATTATATTTGTGTTTATTCGAACTGACAGGTTCCAACCTCTCAATAAACTGAATCTCGATCCTTGACCCAGCGTATCGTTTTATGGACACGATGCTCATTCATGTGCCACTTATACCACGGCGTGCAGGGCGGTCACGAGGCTCATTTTGAGAAGAAGAGGGTTGGTTCTCGCTCACACCAGTAGCATCAGTAACTGGCATTGACTGAACAGGAAGAGAATGGTTTCTCCTTTCATTTTCGAGAAAGTAAGAGAGTGGTGGTGCGAAGGAGTAACGCCTGAGAAAGTGAGAGAGTAACAGAGGAAGGTGGGGGTTGGCGAGGAATAGACGTAATGCAACAGGAAATGGGGTTTCACAAAGAGAACAGTGGTTTCAAAGTTCAGACAGTAAGACGTAAGTCATAAGTAAGGTTTTGCGTGAAGAAGTATATGTTTCCATTTTTAAAACCGGAGTAACTAAAACGACGGTCTTAAAGGTTAACATTTAAGATTGTCTGTTATCTATGTCCGCTCTTAAAGGCAATAAAATATTATTTTTAATTTTTAGTACCGGGTATTAGTTACGTCCGCTCTTAAAAGTATTACCTTTAAGACCGTCATTTATATATGTCCGGTCTTAAAAGTTTTATACAATTATATTTAAATATTTCCTTATTATTCTTGACTGCAAAAAATATGAGTCGGGATGTACGAGTTTTCTCTATAATGTTATCGATATTTTAATTTCTTTTTTTAACATTTATAAGAGCGGTTGGTTATTTTAAGCGGTTTGAATATTATATTTAAGAATTTATATGTTAGAAGAAGTTCTTTATATTTACAAAGAAGTTCTTTATATGTTAGAAGAAGTTCTTTATATCTAATTTGACACGTACACACAAACCATATTATTCATAATATAATTGTTTTCTTGCACTTTTCTCTTTTTGTGCAAGCTAATATTCACTTGTACATGAGCCTCTTGAATTTCTTTGGGCACCATGGCAAAAATATAAGAGGAATGAAGAAATAAAAGGAAACCAGTGCTGTTATTTCTATTTGCTGAACTGTACTTTGTTGAGCTTCATTTATTATATACAGGTCAGTTTATCGATGCATAATCTACTGATTCTATCTACAACTAATGCTTGTGAGCGTGGTACTCATTCATGTCACTTCCTCTGTCTCAGATTCTACAAAGGCACTAAAACAAAAACCTTTAGCAAGTTCATCAATTCCATTTTGCTCAATTCCACTTTGATTTTGACCTAGAAATACCATTATATCCTACTGCCATCTTCCAAAGTGAAAATGATAGATAACGAATGAATGTGGTTTTGTATTTTAAAGCATATGAAAAATGCTATAAAGAACTTCTAGATGATTTCTGAGAACACATTAGTGTAAGAGGAATAAACATGATTTTTCTCCTTCATGTTCTGCCTTGCATCTTAGAGCACATTGCCCCTGTAAATCCCATCGGTAAATGTGTGGAAAATTTACCACGGAATCTGTTGAACTTTGTGATGTAGCATTCCGTTGGAACACGGATTTGTCATGCTTTTTTTGGTGACGGACAGAAATTCTGTGGGAAACATATTAGTGAAGGTAATTTCTGCCGAAAACGCTTCTGTTGACGGAATTCCGTTGATAATTTATGTCGGTAATGGCCTATTTTCTGTAGTGTGTGGAGGTTAGATTGGGAAAGAAAGTTATTCAACAAATAATAAATTTTAGATATTTGGGATTAATTATACAAGATGATGGTGAAATTGATAGAGATGTTAGTCATAGTTTTAAGACATTGTGGCATAAATGGAGAAAAACTATTGGATTTATTTGTGATTGGGAAGTCCCTAATAAGGTAAAAGGGAAGTTTTATTTCAGTACTATAAAACGAGCAAAATACCATATGGTTGTAAATGTTGGGTTTTAAAGGGACAACATGAACATAAAGCGGGAGTAGTTGAGATAAGGATGCTTCATATGGATGTGTGGTCTTTCTTTTGATATGTAGTGATCCTAAAATATAGACCACTCCCCACAAGAACTTAATTTTATTTTGACTAAAATATGTAGAGAAATGTATTTCCTAATAAAAAGACAGAATGATATATTACATGATGTAATACCTGGATAATCATTATCTGGAATATTATGTTACAATAATAAAAATGCTCATTTATGAAGATTATGGTCTCAAAATATTGTATAATTGTCTATTTTCAAAGGGAAATACTAAGAAAATTAAATGGAATTTATTGCCAAAAATATGGGAAAAATGCATTTTAGGACCATAAAACATTCTAAAAAGAATTATGAGAAATTTTAAAGGACATGAGAATAATTATTAAAAATTAGAAAGAGTATTGTCCTTCATTTAGATAATTTAATAAATTATTTCCTTTGAAAATAAAAAAAGAAGAAAAATTAAAAAGTATTTTGGAACCAAAATTGACATTATGATTTTTAATAGTATGCATGGTGCATAAAATACCAATGTCAGTAAAATAGTTGTGAGATAATAATTATTACTAATTAAGAAAATTGTCAATAATTAGTAAGTGATTAATTAGATAATTAATGGCTAATTGTTTAGACATAAGATAAAGAGAAAAAGGTGGAAATTAATTAAAATAAATATACATAAAAATAAAAACGAAATTATGAAGAAAAAATAAAGAAAAAAAAATTAAAATAGAAATTAAGAAAAATATTTGGGATTTAATACATAAAAATCCCTAATCCTAAAAGAATGATTAAACACATGGTTAAGGTGCTAATTAAACTTGTAAGATCAAACTAGGTAAATTAAATAATTAACAAGGGTTAGATGTAATCTTGAAAAAAATAAACATCAAAGGCTTAGGATTATTCAAGTAATTTTAGAAGCCTAAATCCATGAAATTGCTTATGGACCAATAGGAAAAATTTGTGAAAAATAAATGCAAGAGAAATGGAATATTTAAATAGGAAAGGGAAAAAAATAAAAAATATATATATGTGTGCTGGCCGAAAATTTAGGGGGAGGGATAAGGTTGATGCAAAAGTGATTTTAGATATTTGTATTATAATAATGTTATAAGATAAGTTAAATAATATTATATTAGTAAAAAGTGAATAGGATAAATGACCACGGATAGAAATAAAATCCTATCTAGAAAACCTTGAATTAAGTTGTTAGGGTCAGAGTATATTATAGACAAGTGAATTTTTATCTCGAAATAGGTTGTCTCCAAAGTCATTTCTGTAACCGACGGAGTGATTTGGAGATCAAGATAAGAAGATATTTTGCAGAATTAAAGCAAATAGTCAAAATGAGAACCGATAGAAAATAATTCATAAACTAGAATCTAGGAATGAGTTGAGAAAAACCAGAGTATATTATTGATCAGTGAATTTTTATCCAGAAGTTGGCGCCGACCGACGTTATTTCTGTAACCAGTGGCAGTTAACGAGGATTTTCGGCAAGCAATGGAATGTCCTTAATGAGAGTATAAGGTTAGGAAAATCCAGTATTCTTGAAGAGGAAGAAAGGACCTTCAGAGTGTTGCTTTCGGAATCTTAAGATTTTACAAAATTTCGCAATCGGGACACCGAACCAAGGATTTGATCATATAAAGCCAAGATGAGGTCACTAGCATGATGTCATCATTTTTGTCTTCTTGTTTTGGGGGGGGGGGTAAGGTCAACCAAGATGTGTATGGCCAAGATCAAGCCACTTCAAAAAAATGCGATCCAACAGTCAGAATTTAACCAGACAAAGTTCATCGAAATTACGGAAATGCCATTCGGGTTTTCTATAAATAGCCCTTCATTTCTCTTCATTCTTCACCAATTCACACACAATCCTAGAGAGAAGTTAGAGAGAGAAGCTCTGGAGGAGGAGTAAGAAATTCATAGCAAAGCTTTGGGTATGTTCTTCGGTCCTTAGTTTTTAGTTTCAGTAGTTCTTTTGGTAGTTATAGTAGAATTACTAGGTTAGTCTCTAATTTTTCAAGTTAGCTTAGATATCATGTTTAGGAGTAAATATGATATTTATCTCAGAAATAGGTTAGAGGAAAAGTTATAGCAAAATTTTGAGAATTTAGAGTCAAAATAGCGAAGCTCTGGCAAAATCCCACCAAGTAATCAAACTAGGGGCAAAATGGTAATTTGTACCTAAAATGTCTGTTATGATCTTAAATATTCATATCGGTGATATTATCCTTATAGGATATCCGAAATCACGAACCGCTGTTTCCGCTGTCACCGTTGTCGTACCGCCGTCATACCGCTATCAAACGTACCATAAGTAGGCGAAAGTGCCAGATATCATCAATAGAGGTACGGACGCATATTGTAACCTTAACACTTATGCTACTCATATACATATATGTGATAGACATGTTTATATACTGAGGCTCTTATCTAGGGTTGTCAGTTATACATACAGCTTTATACAGGTTATAGTCTTGACAATGCCGTTGGGTTTTCCTAGCGCTGAGGACATGATGGGCCGTCGTGGCACTGGTTATGTGCAGACATGCTGTGGGACTTTACATACTGCTTTGTGCTTATGTTCTGTCGATATTGTAATCATGCATCTGCTGTGTGCTTATGTAGTGATTTACTACTGTTATGTGTTTATGATTGTTGTTGTCCATATACTGTTTTATTTGAGTATAAGGTTAACCATTACCTGAGATCCAAATGGAAATTGGATCTCAGCTGTAGCCTCAGGTTCGGGAGGGTCAAGGTGTGAAGATAGGGGCAAGCAGACGATGTAGGATGCAAGACGAAGTTTTATATTTCTAGTCTATGTATTTGCTTTCTTTTGGATATTAGATGACTGTATTAGAACAATTATACTATGGTTATATATCTTTAAGGTTCAGTGACTCACTTGCTAGAATGCTCGACTCTGATCACTGGTTTTAAAAAAAAAAATTTACGCTGTTTTCAAATGGGATATTACACATGACGATTAAAGTATTATGGAGGAATAACAGGAAGAAAAATTACAAATATTATGAAAGAAAGCATTTTGCTTCAAGAAAATAAGAACTTAAAATATACGTATCATCGGCATTTCAATTAATGTATTATATATAATGGTCAAAAATGGAAGGGAAAAAAACTCATTAAATAGTTAGAAAACTCTTAGTTGACCCTTATAAAACATATCAAGAAAACTCAAATTATGGGCTCTTATATAAAAAGGACCGGAACTCAGTGTACCTCACAATGAAGAACGCCTTTAGACACATAAACTTGCGATTCTATGTATATGTAGGGGGAGAAAGACGGACATTAATTACTTTAAAGAAGAAGAAGAAAAAGATGATGATGATGATGATAATGATAGTATCTAATAAACTCAACAACCCTATTAACTAGGCATCATGACTTTACACACTTACAAGTCAAGTCTTTATTCCAAGAGAAAGTAAAGGGAAACAGAACAAGAAATCCTTTTCCACACAAATATCCGCTGAGGTAGAGTTCTTTTTCGTTTTTGCCAAACAGACAATTTTATTAATATGAACATAACATTACAGACATCAATAACCGAGGCCAATAAAACACTTAGAAAATCCTACAAGTAGCTAACAGCCCACTTACAAAAAAGTAAATAAATAAATACTTAAGAAAACAAATGAACAATCTCACTAAAAGAAACTAAAGTGGCTGAAGTAGCGATCTAGAGAAAGATAATAGTCCACAGATTTCATTAAGGCTTGAGTCTTTCAATAGCTTTGGAGCTATTTCTCAAATAAGGCATAGATAGAAGTTATAGTTTGGCTGAAAGTGAGCAAAAGAAGCAGAATTGCTCCTAAGAAAGATGCTATTCTCCATGGAGTGCTCCAGTATTGTTGCTTGAAGATTGCTTTGTACTTGTGATATGAACTATCACAAAACTTGTTTAATTCTTCAAATAGAATGATATAATCTTCATTGAAATCTTCTGTGTAGTTAGCATTCCAGGCCAGTCTCTTGGTCATGGAAGCCACCGCATCATTCTCTCCACTGATGTTCTGTATAATTCCCTTTTCAGCGAGTATTTCAACATCTTTTTCTGTTCTGATAAGATATTCCAAGAGCATTATGTAATCAGTCATGCTTCTTGAGTGAAGAAAGTGATGCTGCTCAAATGCAACAACATTTCTAAGTGTGACCTCTGTGATATCGCGTATAATGATTTTTGGTATTTTCAGTACTCCCTTTGAAAATTTCAGCTTAAGTAAGCTTATTTCATCTTCACTGACCTCAAATTTAATTCCCGCATCATATAGTTTGCTTACATTGTATACAGGCTTCATTTCTCTGCAACTATTTTCCCTTCCTGGTTGATCATCTCGTCGCACAAAAAAGATTCTTATCATAGCACACAAGTGATGCACTTGTGGAGAATCATTGGGTGGTACAAAATATTCGAACGTAAACTTGCTTTGAAGTTTTTCATCAGGAAAAATTGTCGTCCAGAATGAATTTTTTAAATAGTGGAACGTAAAAAACTCGAATGGACGTTTATCATTGTAGCCTTTGGGAAAAGTTAGGTCAAATAGGTCTTTAAGAACAAAAAATGGTAGCTGATTTTCAAGCAAAATCAAGTCTGTTGTTGTTGTCTCCCACATGAACATTAGCTTGGGATGCCAGCGGTTTTTATCATGCCATAGAAGAAAGTATTCAATAATGAAGCAAGCATCAGTTATAATCATCCGTACAAATTCATCGCTCTCCATTGGAATTGTCTCTGAGTAACAACGTCGAATTTTACCTTCTTGACCTTTAAGGAGATGAACATAATCATTGACTGATTTATCTGGAGTCCTCTTCAAAAATTTGTAGAGGAACCATAATTTGACCTCTTCCATTGATTCCAATCCTTTGTTTCCATGGTGATATGGTCCAATGGAAACTGAGACAGGAGTGTATGCCGCTTCATTCATTTTCCGAAGTCGTGCTCGCACTCTGTAGATGCTACAACTTGGTGGCGTTGGAAACTCTAAATTTTCCATACTTTCTAACTCATCTTTGAGGGAGCTTAACAAGTCAAGCTGATGTAAATCACTTTTTTTCCCCCACATTCTATGTGACAAAACGGGACCTAACTGAAAATTATAATAATGATTATTTGTACAGTGATTGACGTTATGTATTATTGAATCTTCATTAATAAACAAAGCATAGGGAGTTACTCCGATCCTAAGTTGTGAATAATGTGACTCCCCCACTTTAGTTATTATAATAAAAATATAATAAATATTATGACCCATATACATATGATACATGTTACGTTTATTCTTCTTCTCTTCTGCATTTGTGTGCTACGTACATCGTAGAGGAGGAAAAAATGAGCCAAGAAAAGGATATAATTAATTTAGCCCTCTTCAATTTTCTTGCATTAGGTTTTTTATAAAAAAAAAAAAATTGAAATATTTAGAAAATTTTCTTAGGAAAAAAAAATTCCAATGACCTTGAATTTTCTTCAATTCTTAAGAATAAATATAGAAATCCATGTTTAATTTTGCTTCAACTCAATGTTATTGATCATACAAAACCCCAAATGGTTCAATCCTTAACACAGGAGTTAGTTATAGATTGAATTTTACTTTAATGTAATACCTCAATTCACTTTATCTTTCATATTTATTATTTTTACACACTCTAACTTAACTAACTTATAAATTGATATATAATATAATATTACATATGGATATTTTAGAGAGATTAGGTCATATTTGTTATATTTAACAAATTTATCTAAATTTCTTAATCTACTTGAATCAGTTAATTAGGTAGTGGTTTTGTAAATATAGAAGGATTAATAACTACCAAAATTGCACATTGTTTATCATCATGAAGTTATTTTATAATTAAATAAATAATAAATTTATAAGTTATGGAAGGGTTGCATCATTGCATGATCTATAATACTAATTTATGAAAATTATTTCAGTTATGTTATTTGTTAAAAAAATGTTAGTATCCAATAATATTTCATTTGATCATTTACATTGAAAATTAACTCTATTGATAAAAACTCTGTATTAATGGCAATGAATAGGGATGTTTTTTTTTTTTGAAGAAAAGACTATAAATATAAAGTTAGATTAAAATCTTACATTTAAGACCGAAGAAAAATTATCAATTAGTTAATCTTATATTTAGGATGAAAAGAGTATTTTATATATAAAAAAATGAACCTAAGCTGAATTCTTATGTTGGTCTTGTTTGTATTCAGCCCACGTCCCACATCCTTTGAAGTTTGAATCAGAGCATGGTACAGTGATGAATAGAGATTAGAGAATCATGATGGAAATATTTCTAACAGAAATTGACCCAAAAAAATCGAAACACATTATTTCATAGAAAGAAAAAAAAAAAAAAAAGCACCACACATTAAATGCAATCGTCATTGGCTAACTAGCATGCACTTGTAAACTTATCACACAGCTTCTGGACACATATTAATTACTAACAACTGCTAGCTGCAACTTTGTTTATTAAGACGAAATCCCTCTTCTTATAAAACAAATTAAAAAAATAATAAACACATTATTTGATTGAGACATGCGGTGAAAAAACGGAAGAGGAAAAACATCATATCAAATTCAAAATAAGAAAAGAGATTAGTTAATTGCATAAATTTTATAACATAAAATATTGCAAGAAAAGAGATCATTAACCTTATGCTTTAATTGATGTAGCCTGGAAATTGAATAATCCTCAAATAACACCGAATCCTTGTTTTCTCCATCGAACCACAACACCTAATTTATACTCAAAAAAAGTGAACAATTCTTTTACAAGGTTGTTTAGAATCTCCCCTCTTTATGTATATCTTTCTCTCTTCTTCTTTCATAAGGGGAAAAAATAAATTAATAAATCAGTACAACGTTATCGTGACTAATAATCTAATAATGTAATATTTCTAGTGCATTGCTGCTATAAAGATATACTCCCTCTAGTTTAAAATATATAAGAGTCAAACTTGTGAAGGGATATGATTTTTTTATTTTATTTTATATAATCCTCTTTTCTTGTGTCTCTACATTTAATACTTTTTTTTCCAAATTTGCCCCACGATCTCTCTCATTTTGCCACACTCTCTCATCATTTTTCTCTTCTATATTCTCTTTCTTCATTTTTCTTATTTATTATCTTTCTCACTTACTCCCTTAAATAATTAAGGGTATATTTGGCAGAAAAAAGTATATATCTTGCATAATTATTATTTTTAACTACTTTTAACCAATTTTTTGATAAATGAAAAATATTTATTTAGTTCTTATATTTTGAACTAGAGGTAGTGCAGAGCAATGTGCTTTATATAGTTACAAGTTAGCCTATACTCGTATCTCAATCCATTTAAACACGTATAAATGGGCTAGCACATAAATGAGCAGGCTAACCAGGTTTTTGGTAACCCATTTAAATTTAACCTGTTATTTAAAAAAAAAAAAACATAAGGATTAAGCATCCATCCAAATCCTTCATTATAAATTTTGAAATCACAATTCACACAAAAGAACATAAATTTAGACAAGTACCATTATAATATAATTTTGATGTCCAAACTCTAACTTTTAAATTAAAAACTCAGAGTAAGGGGAGGAGATGAACTCACAACCCACGAGGATTTGAAGAAGAAGAAGAAGAAGAACTTTACCCAGAAAGAATGAGAAGGACGATGATTCACCGTGACGCGTGGCTAGTGCCTCGACCCACAAAGATCAAAGAAGAAGAAGAAGAAGAACTTTGTGAAGAAGAATGATAATGACGGCGATGCATTGTGACTTGCAGTTGCTACCTTGACCTGTTGCTCTACTACGGTGTCGGTGCCTTGGTGGTGCAAGGGTGAGGATTATAGAGTTGCAAGGATTAGGGTTATACATAGTTGCAATTGAAAAGAGAGTGAGAGTCACGCAGTTAGGGAATAGGTATTACACAATTACTGTTCTCACTCCTCATTGTCCTGTCTATCCATATATTTAATTTTAAAAAAAAAAACTAAATAGGGGATATGGGCAGCCCAACAGTGTGCCCATAGCTTGCCCATTTAAGCTTTAACTATTTTTTTTTCCCGGGGGGGGGGGGGGGGGGAGTCAACTCATTAGACATCATTTTGGGCAGACTCAAAATGGCCTAATTATATCAGGTTGCAGGTTCCTTGCTAAGCCCTAACTAGAGGGTGTAATTTTTTTTTTCCCTTAAATGCATTTTTTGTGTGCCAATCTCCAATGAAGATTTTCTGTCATGGATTCTGTGTTGCAATTGAGGTATTGAAAACTAGACCAATCATTGAATCACTCAAAACAATGGTCTAGTGGTCCAATTGGGAGTCAACCCAATCATGATTGAAATAATATAATTTAATTAAAATATACAAAAAAATCATTTACGATTGTAAAAAAGAATTAGTACTTATATTAAGGGTTAAGTACCAATTTTGTCTCGGAAGTACGCACCTAGGAGCAATTTTGTCTTGGAAGTTTTTGCTTAGGAATGTTGCCCTTGAAGTATCAAAACGTAGCAATGTTGTTTCTCTGTTAAGAACCCTAACGGTCAACATTAGGGTTTTTAACGAAGGGGCAATATTGCTACGTTTTGATACTTTAGGGGCAACATTGTTACGTTTTGGCGTAGTAATGTTGCTTCTGAAGTACGCGCCCAAGAGCAATTTTGCCGCTTCTATAAAAAACTTAACGGTCAACTAATGGTCAATGTTAGGGTTTTTAACGGAGGGGTAATATTGCTACATTTTGATATTTCAAGGGCAACATTGCTACGCCGAAAACTTACAGGGCAAAATTGGTACTTAGCCCTTATATTAAAAGGATATAAATCCACAAGTACACATAAAATTTATGTATAAATCATATACGAGGGGGGAAAAAGTGTTACTAAAGTACAAATTCGATTGATTGCTATGTGCTCTTTTTTTTTTTTTTTTTTGCTAAACTCAACAATGAAATTTCAAGTTCATTAAAAAGTGAAAAAATATTGATTAAACTCGTTTGCTCATCCAAAACTCTTAATTGGATGGGATAGATAGGGGATCAGTTCACCAATTCACTAGTTTGATCGGTGGACTTGGGTTAGGTTTTATTACTATTTACAATAGATGTCGATACCTCTAATTTGTTCTATCTTATATGTACAATTGTCTCCAACTGTACTGTTTAAAATTTATTTTTATTTTATGTTATGTCATTTTAAAGAGTTTAAAAATATTAAAATCGAAAAATAAGTAAAATTTAAATAATTTGTACATATGATCATTTTTCAAGGAAGAGACCTTATCATTTTAGATGAATTCCAAATTACTTGTTGATTCAATATCCACGATTCTCCGCCAAGTATAAATTCATGCATGAGTTTGTGAACCCATTCTTTTTCTTTTTCTCGATATATTCTTTATTCTTTTCTTCCTTCTTTTTTCCTTTCTTTTCCTTCTTCTCGATGTTTTCTTTATTCTTTTCTTCCTTCTTTTCTCCTTTCTTTTCCTTTTTCTTCTAAGAAGCATTATTATGCTAAATTCGAAAAGAGATTGAAAGAAGCTAGTAAGATCAAGTTGAAGCAAAAATAGAAATTGTTTTAGTACTTTTACAATTGAAGTATATTTTCATAGAAATAGAAGCAAAATGTAATACGCCAGTATAAAAGCTTTCCAAAAATAAATAAATTAGATGGAAAGACACTACTACATAAAATGGGCTTTAATTATGATTATTTTTTACTATACATCATGGTTCCGAATCATTATTTATTGTGGTGCTATATATTCTTAGTGCAGATACATAACAGTTTCGAACCGTGATGGATTCGGTAACATATATAATAGTTCTAGTATAACACCTCTTATATATTGAGACTTGATGAATTGAAGTCATTATGTGTATCTTGCTGGCATAATATATAACAGTTACATGTAAACAACCATTATATCTTCAACAATACTAGCATAATACATAATGGTCTTAAGTGAATGACCGTTATATATATAGTTAAAATACATAATGCAGTTGTTATGTAAGAACCATGAAGTTTTAAAATACATTACAACTATTATATAATAACCATCATATATCAATCCTAGACTATTCTTGTCTTTAGAATAACTGTCATATAATAACCATCATATATAGTTTTAAAATACATTATAGTTGGACTAGATTATATATAATAGATATAGTACAGCATGCCCACATTGAGTAAGTCATGCATTATGGGATGGATCAGACATTTTTGGCTTTGTGTGTAGAATGAATAGAACTCCTAACCTATATCTATAATAATGCAACTTTTGAGACCTATATCTAAATGCAAGAAATGCAATTCAAATAAGAGAACAGGGATTAATTTTCTTTTGAAACTACAACTGTGATGCAATGAAGATAACTGTCATAAATTACAATATTTTTGGAATTTTAATTTAGATATAAGATGTACAGGTGAAAGGAAATGAATGAAGTGAATCTCTTGAAAATGGCTTGCAATTGCAATCATAGTTCAAATAATGACAATAGAAGTTCAATTTACTATCTTAGTCAAAAATGCTGAAAAAACCCTTTGAGCTAGCTTGAATTACCTTGATTAGACACTTCCACATATAGGTGGAAACAGGCCAAACAACCTATGGCCCTAGCATTTTAGCCTACCCAGCCTTGGTCTGTTTAGAAATAGTAACGGCTTAGACATATTAGAAGGCATGTACCCCTTAAAAGGTCAGGCTTAGGCTTATTGGCAAGCTTCTTAAGCCTATTAGGCCAACCTGAGCCTGTTATAAATAGGGTGAAGGGTCAAAAATACACACGCCCTTTGCCCCAAGGATTGCCCAGCACCATGACCTTTTTTTTGGATCAAAAATACACACGACATTACGTTTTAAGGTCAAAAATATCACGGGCTGTTAGTTGACCAACGTTGACTGTTAATTTGGACGGAAATGAACAGTAACTTGGGTGAAATTACCATTTTGCCCTTAGTTTTAAGTTGAAATTACCATTTTGCCACTAATTTTAAATTTTTCCTTTTCTTTTAAAAAAATACTAAAATAACCCCTCCCCCGCCAGTGGGCCTCACCACCAGACACACCCCGGCCGACTGCCGCCCTCGCCACCACTAGCCGTCGCCGATGGACCTCTGGTGGCCTTTTTTTAAATAATTTTTTTAAAAAAATCAAAAAATTAAAATAACCCCTCCCCGCTGGTGGGCCCCACCACCGGCCGCCGTTGGCGACTGGCGGCCACCTCCTCCGACGGCCTTTTTTTTTTGAATAATTTTTTTTTAAAAAACTAAAATAATCCCACCACGTTTAACTATCTCGTTATTCTGAATCTGTATTGTGCCGAGAATTTCTGTAAATTTGAGGATCCTCCTAATAGTTTGTTTGTTTTTCAGTTAAAAGATTTTACAGGAGTTTTGCTCCCAAGATATTGTTAATTTGATGAATAAGATGAGTTTGGGCTTGTTGCCCCATTTGGACAGGAAAAAAACAAAAAAACTGCAGTGTTATTATTTCTTACCTTAAAAGTCATCGTTGAATATTCATTAGCTGTCATTAATTTTTTTTAGTAATTAAATTATTTTCTAGGCACCCCATAGTAATCTTGTTTTGCTTTCTCCACGGAGGATAGTTGTATACTACTTTTATTCATGTAGTAGCTTTATTGTGGGTGCCTCGCCTGCTCGTTACGTCATTTTCTTCGAAAAAAAATTATTCAGGTTTTTTCTACCCCGGTTTCCTTGATCCTTCGGAACCATCCACGATCTATCTTCCTTCCCAGCAAAGAGAGAGCTGATATTAACGGGATAGTTAAACGTGGTGGGGAATTTTTTTTTTTTGTTTTTTTTTTAAATTATTTAAAAAAAAGGCCACCGAAGGAGGTCTCTGGTCGCCGGCGGCAGCCGAAGGTGCGGCCGGAAGTGGTGTGGCCGATGGTGGGGCCCATCGGCGCGGGGGGTATTTTTTTTTTTTTTAAAAAAAAATCATTTAAAAAAGAAAAAGGCCGCTAGAGGTGGCTGCCGGTCGCCAGCGGCCGCCGGAGGTGGGGAGGGCAGCGGCCAACAGTGGTGTGGCCGGTGGTGGAGTCCACCAGCGGAGGAGGGGTTATTTTAGTGTTTTCTTTTTAAAGAAAAAATTTAAAACTAGGGGCAAAATGATAATTTTTGCTTAAAACTAAAGGCAAAATGATAATTTCACCTGAGTTACTGTTCATTTCTGTCCAAGTTAACGGTCAATGTTGGTCAACTAACAGCCCGTGATATTTTTGACCCTAAAACATAACATCGTGTGTATTTTTGATCCAGAAAAAAGGTCGTGGTGCTGGGCAATCATTGGGGCAAAAGTCATGTGTATTTTTTACCATTCACCCTTATAAATATATAATATTATAAAAATTTGTGTGAAGAATAAGTATTGAATGAAGCATCCTAATTATCATGTAACAAGTTGGGTAACAAGACTTTACCTAAAATATGACTTATTAAAGTAAAAGATATTATAAGTAAAATAATCTAAAAGAAAATAATTATAATAAAAAGACAAAAGAAATAAGAAAAAGGGTTAAGAAATAAAAAGAAAATATGTAGAAAAAAGATTAATTTTTTTTAAAAAATAAAACCTAATGAAAAAGTAAATATTAAGAAAATTTTAAAAAAAATGCAAGCATGTAAACAAGCTTCAGGCCAAGTTAGGCCTTTGTATAGGCCAAGTTCAGGCAAAAAAAAAAAAAAAGTCTATAATATGTCATAGGCTAGACTCAGGCCAACTTATTACAAAACAGGCTAAACCTGTTTTCACCCTTATTTCCACCCCAGGCAAGGACTAACTCCTCTAACTGAAACTCAATACAAAATGTTAGCAATTTGCAAATAAAGTGCAACATCTCATTTTTCAAAGGCGGAATAATATATTTTTATCAGAGTAGAGCATCGGAGCACATAATTGAGTAACTGATATGCATTATAACTATTAGTTATAGTGTTTTCAGTCAGTCATATTAACGGTACATTCATCTGAATATAATAATATGCATCCCAAAATAAAAATCTTCGGTCGTGTCTTCAGGCGTGCTGCTTACCCTTGTCATCTACCCTCGGTCCTCCAAACCCTAATGCTATGGTAAAAGCTGAGGTCCAATGCCCATTGAACCTTAGATAACGGTTAACCTCATGCTCAAGTAAACAATATATGTATGGCAGATATTCATAACATTACAGCATTTAACAATACATAGCACACATCAGATGTAAAGTTACAACATCACAACAGTACATGTAAAGCCTATCCCTGTTTGCACTAACCAGGCCACGACAGCTCCTCGTATCCTCAACACTAGGAAAACAATCTCATAGTGTTATCAAGACTATAACCTGTATATAGCTAAATGTATAAACAGTGACTTAAGACAGAGTCTTAATCACGGTGCATGACTCCAGACCAAATCTTGATCATGACTCTATGAAATTTTCTCTCACATACAAGCATACTATAAGCATAAGAGTTAAGGTTACAGCACGCGTCCGTACCTTAGTCCATTTAGATAGTGATATGTCTGTTCGTTCGATACACCTTCTGATTTTCCGCTACCTTAGTTCGTTCGGATAGAGAGGCTTACATGTTTAGGAGCCAAAGCCTTGTTGAAATAAGCTAAGGGCTAACCTTGTTGCATTAGTACAACACATATTCCCCCTCCACATGCATCAACTTCAACCACAAAATCCTTGAAGAAGTCTGGTAAGGCTAAAATAGGTGCTGAAATAAGGGCTGATTGTAATTCTTTGAAGGATGCAGCTACTGCTTCACACCATTTGAACCCTTCCTTGTGTAATGAAAGAGTAAGGGGCTTAGCTATCGAACCATACCCTTTTTTGAACCTCCGGTAGTATCCAGCCAAGCCTAGGAAAGCCCTTAGTTGCTTTGCTGATGTTAGTTTAGGCCAATCAGCAACTGCATAAATCTTCTTGGGATCCGTAGCTAATGTACCCTTGCTGATTATATGCCCCAAATACTCCACACTCTTGGCAGCAAAAGTGCATTTACTCTTTTTAACAAAGTAATGGTGCTTTTGCAATATATGTAATGCTTCTTCAAGATGCTTAGCATGTTCTTGTAAATCAGCACTATAGACCAGAATATCATCAAAGAAAACAAGAACAAACTTCCTTAATAGAGGTTGAAAGATGTCGCTTATTGCACCTTGAAATGTAGCCGGGGCATTGGTCAACCCAAAAGGCATCACTAGCTATTCGAAGTGTCCCGAGTGTGTTTTAAAGGTTGTTTTGTAGCAATCTTCTGGTTGCATTCTGATTTGATGGTAACCCGCCCTCAAATCCAGCTGGTAAAACACCTAGCTGCATGTAGCTCATCCAAAAGGTTTTCAACTAGAGGAATGGGGTATTGATTCTTTACCGTCTTCTTATTTAGTTCTTGGAAGTTAATACACATCGTCCATGACCCATCTTTCTTCTTAACCAATACAATCGGGGCTGAGAAAGGGGATGAACTCTCTTGAATCACACCCATTTGAAGAAAATTAGTTACTTTCCTCTTAATTACATCCTTTTGGGCTACTGAATAACAGTATGGCTTGAGACTTATAGGATTAGTCCACTCTTGGAGCACAATTGGGTGGTTATGACCTGCCCTTAATGGAGGAAGGCCTCTAGGCTCATCAAATAGACCTTCAAATCTCCCAAGCACCCTTTGAATTTCTGAGGGCAGATCTGCACTTCTTGCAACATTAATGCTACCAATACTATAACAATATGAAATTTTAGGTAAAGGTTGCAAGAGTTGTACCAAATACATTTGTGGACCATGATGCTTGTTACCCCCTAGTTTTGTAGACGAAACCACCTTTGAGGAGCTTGTGGGGCTTGCTTGCAATTCACACAATTTTTCCTTATACCAAAATTGAATGGAGAGTTTCTCATAATCCCACAAGGCACTCTTTATGGTTTTCAGCCATGTTAGTCCCAATACAATGTCAAATGCATTTAGTTTAATAATTCGGAGATCACAAACAAAGTCCAACCCATGCATCTTCCATCTAAAACCAGCCATACCCTAAAGACTTGTAATTTCTGACCTCCAGCAACTTGAACAGCAGCAAGAGGAGGTCCTGAATCCTTCCACCCCATTTTGACAGCAAAGTCATAATCCATGAAATTATGTGTGCTTCCATTATCTATTAACACTTGAATAGGTCTCTTTCCCACATTCCCTTGAATCCTCATAGAGTCATTTGTATCTACTCCATTGATGGCATGAAGGGATATAAGGGGAGCATGTTCATCCTCAGATTCAAGTTCAGGTTCAGTTTCTAGGGAACCTTCATTATCTTCAACTAATTCCATAAATTGCAACCTCATTTTCTGTCATTGAGGGCAACTATGGTTGCGTGAAAATTGCTCATGGCAATAGAAGCACAAATTCTTTGCGCAATGCTCCGCTTCATCTTCAGCTGATACCAATTTTGAATTTTTCCACGTTTTTTATGCTTTTTTATCTGTCAGAGTAGTGTTTCGGTTTGCTAAAGCTAAATAATTTCCTGGTATTTACCCCCTTATCCTTCTGTTGGGCCTCAGCCATTTGACTGGAAGACTTGTTATTGCCAAGATTAAACATATTCATGGCATACCCCTACGAAGCCACCCCGCTTGAACTCGACACACCCCTAGAGCTCGAGACCTTTGATTCTCTCCTTAAGATGGACATTTCTTGAATTTTCGCTAGTCACCACGCTTCACCCAATGTCCTCGGGTTGAACATCTGCACTACATCTGCTATCTCATCTTTCAATCCCGACAAATATATTTCAATCAGATACACTTCATTCAAATCGACTCTGGCTGAAAGTAAGTCGAATCTGGCATGGAATTCTGACAACGATCCCGTCTGATGCAACATGATAGTTCACCTATGGGTTTGTCAATCGGAAGATCAAAAGCATCTCGAAGCAGGACCAAGTACTCGTTCCATCCCAGCAGACGTCTCCAGCGACGTTCAGAAGCGACATGCCATGCAAAGCTTGTCTCGTTCAGACCCGTCGACGCCATTGTTACCTTCTCCGTCTCAGGTGTGCCATCCAAGTGAAAGAATCGTTCACATTTAGATATCCAACTGTCAACATCCCTCTCTTGGAACTTCAAGAATTCCATCTTGGTGAATTGGGTCGGTCTGTGATGCATGTCACCATGAGCATTGACTCTGTCGTTTGCCCGATAGCGTCGCTGGTGGTCATCATTTTGAGCTTGCGTCGCCTGCACCAGATGTCTTAATTCATCCCTTAATTCTTACCAGAAACCCAGTACCATCTGTTGCAATTCATCGACTAGATTGAGCTTTTCCAGCTTGCCATCAATTTCTTCTATCTTATTTAGCCTTTGAAGCTGTTCTTCAATGGCTGCTACTCGATCTTCTATGTTGCTGAACTGAGTCTAAGCCATTTCTTGGTGTCAATGTAATCGCTTGATGACCTGGAACCGAACCCCAGTGATTTGAACTAAGTTCTTGGTAATCTTTGCGGTTTTAATCTATACTCCCCCTTGGTGAATTGAATCAAGGCGCAAACACCACAAACAAAGGAGTTCCTCTGTTTCTTCTCTCTTTTTTTTTTCCTTGGATTCTCTTGATGAATCCTCAATACCCCAACATGTTTTTGGGTCTTAGCAGATGATAGAAATACAAGGTAATCACCCAGAATCAAATTCTTTCTCCTTTGGATCTTTTTTTTCCTTTCATTTGTCCCAACTAGAGCAAGAGAACAAACAGGACAACTAATAGAATAGAAGAATGATCGACAAAGCAGTGAAAGAAGGCGGAGGAGCAATTCCTCTGATACCACTGATATGCAAATAGCCTTTAGGTTTAGAAAAGAGATGAAGAAGAGAGTCAAAAGATCAAGAAGAGAGTAGAAGAGAGATAGAGAAGAGAACTCCAATGGCTCTCACAAAACTGTATACTGCAATGTCATGACTAACATGATTGTACAATTATGAGGATTGTACTACTTATAATAAGATAGCCTCCCTCTGATGTTCACCTAGTGGTTAGTAGGATATTATAATACTTATCCTACTAACTATGCAAGTTTACACTGAAGTCCCTATAGAATCTTTACAAGTAGGTCCCTAAGTACATGTTATGATAATTTCTATATCAAAAAGTATGTACATGCTTATGCGTATGATGGTAAAGTTGAAACCATAAGTACATTGTTGTTTGATCTCATTTATGTTAGTAATTGTTTTAGTTGTCTACATTATGTATAAAGGTATTACAATGATAGTTTAATACCCATTTCGAATACTGGAATATTTTAGAGACACATTTGGTTTTTTTCTGGTTGACAACCCATTTGGTATAAGCCAAATGGTTAAGGAATATAAAAGGGATATTAGAAGCTTTTGTTGAAGATGGCATTAACATAAGACGTACTATATATATGATTAAATTGGGAAACGATTGGAAGTGATCTAACCTGGAAGAACTCAAAGTATTATTTAAGAGAAAATGTTGTTAGAAGTTTTAAGGGAGGTTGAAGGCTTAAATGCCACAGCAATTGTGTGGTGTATGTATTATTTATTTTATGAAAATAAATGTTGGTCGAGCTCAAAATTTTAGTTAAGTAACAAGAGCAAAGTTAGAAAGTTAATTTAGAGGGTTAGAGTTTGGGGTTTTGATAGAGATTAGTCATGTAACTGCTTTACAAAGTTAGAGATTAATCATGTACCAATATGTGTGTATTATTCTTCCCCTACATGAATATTTAATAGGATTTGATATTTGCACTTGCATAGATTTTAGCTTTACTAAGGAGGAATTGCACAATGCTGCATTACATGAACTAGAAAATATCTCAAATCTTAATGGACAAAGTCTCGGTGACTACGAGTCTATACCCCACTGATAATTGAATATTATTCCACTTATTTTTATCTCTTGGTTAATAATTTAGGGATTTTTAATTGAGAAATCATGGGTTTTATTACCAAATTGGGCATTAAGCTTTTAATTAGATTAAATTTGTTTTTGGTAATAAAATTCCAGATTTACAATGCTTCACCATTTTTGCCATAACTTTTGATCTAGATATCGGATTAGCCTCATTCTTCTTTCGTTTTTCAGATGATTTAGAGAGCTACAATTGTTATGAAGACATCAAAGGCTGATTTGGACAAGAAGATGGACGAAATTGGAGCTAAAGACAGACCCATTTTGCTGGATTTCTATTTTGGACGAATTTTGTAATAAAGGACCAATTATTAGAAGTTTCCTAATTTATTAGAGATTTCAGATTGATTAGAGTTTTCCTATGATTAGGGGATTGATTCCTAATTGTCAGTCATCTTGATTCATCCTTCCTGTATAAGGAAAATTGGATGGGGGCTGAAAACATTACATTATTACATTATTACATTGTTATTGGATTAAAAACGTTTTAATTAAATTCTCTGAGATATTCTTCATGTTCTTCGTCTGTTCTTCATTGTTTTGCCCAACCATGCTCGGCTAAGCCTCTCTGATTAACCTATGGATTAAGGATTCCATATTCCAGAGGACCCACGCTTAACTGGTAACATCTAAACTCGTTTCTGCCTTCTTTTATCAGATCCGATTTCTGAATTCGGATTGGGTTTTTGATTTAAAACCTAGATTGATTTATCCCAAGGACACAATTTGAACTGGGTTTAAGTGATTATTGGGCAATTGCTCGGTGACATGCCACTGTTCTGAACATATTCTAGACGATCGTTCAGTGGAGGGAATTTCTGGACAAACGCAGAGATTTTGGTTTGTCCAGAATCAATCACGAGTTTGGTATATTATTTTAGTCTGATGAAGGTTTTGGAATTCCTAATTCTGGGTTAGTCGTTTTTAGTCTAATTAATCTCGTTTTCTGTAACTGTTTCATTTTGCTTTCATTCTTAATTGCATTAAAAAACTCTTCCCCCCCCCCCATTTTGTTACTATTTTTCCTGTTTCTATTGAACCTACTGTGAATTCCGTGGGAAACGATCCAGGTTCCTTATATTGCAAATCTTTTTACTGAACTTAGTTATTTTGTAAGAGATCGCATCTCTTGTCAAAATTTGGCGCCGTTGCCGGGGAATTCGCATCGGTTTGATTAATAACAATAGAATAGTTTAGGAGTAGTTTTGTTGGTTCGGGTGACTGGGCAGAAACTTTTCTCACCCAAATCACTTGAACCAAGGTTGTTTCCCAAGGAATTTGGCATTCTAAACAATAATCACTCTTTTAAGGGTGAGGTCTTACTTGAAATTGCCAAATTCCATCATTTAGCCCATGTTTTTCACTGTTTTTGGTCTCGGTGGGACGTAGCCGGTATTTTTGAAATTGTTCTAGACTTTGCGACTATCTCTGATTGAGCTAAAATTTGGCAGGTTGATAGATTTCGGCCTAAATATCAAGACACATTACTATGTCATGTGGTCTTCATTTTTAAGCCAAATTCCATCGTTTAGACCACTTTTTCAATTTTTTTAAGTTTTTTTCTTTGCATTTTTGGGTCCCCTAATGGTCTAGAAGTATTTATGTGGTGATCCCATAAATTTTAAAAATCATTTGGTGGTGTTTTTGTATTTGTCTTGGCTAATTTCTAGTGTGATTTTCTGTTTTTGTGTTTTGAGTCTTCTAGTGTCATTTAGTGTTTTTGTTCTCTTGCAAGGCTTTTGCTGTTTTGTAGGTGTTTTTGTTGTTGTGTGAATCCATCCATTCCGCCATATGCTGCTGTATGAATACTAGGAATACTACCAATCCAGAAGATTTGTTAGAAGGAGATCCTGAAATTGAGAGGACTATCTTAGCTGTTAGAAGGGCTATCAGGTTAAGTCAAGTAGTCACTACAGAGGTTGTTTCAAATTTGAGTCTGACTCTATTTCTATTCCTGAATCTGCTGATTTTACTGATTCTAGTAGTACTTTTGCTAATTCTGAGAATATGGCTGAACAAGGAATTCGTCCTACTTTGAAAGAATTGGTTGCACCTACTGTAGTCAATCAACCTTTATGTATCCAATACCATGAACTTGGAGCTAACTTTGAATTGAAATCTGGTCTTATCCATTTGTTGCCAAAGTTTCATGGTCTTGCAGGTGAATGTCCTCACAAGCACTTGAAGGAGTTCCATGTGGTCTGTAGCACAATGAAGCCACAAGCGATTGATGAAAAGCATATCAAACTGAGAGCTTTTCCTTTCTCACTTGAAGGGGGAGCTAAGGACTAGTTGTTCTACCTTCAACCTCAATTTATTATGTGCTGGAATGATATGGCCAAGCTGTTTCTGGAGAAATTCTTTCCATCCTCAAGAGCCACATCCATCCAGAAAGAAATTAGTGGCATTAAACAAGTGAATGGGGAGAACCTACATGAGTATTGGGAGAGGTTTAAGAGGTTGTGTGCAAGCTGTCTACACCATCAGATTACCGAGCAGCTTCTTATTACATACTTCTATGAGGGTTTATTGCCTAATGACAGAAATTTGGTTGATGCATCTAGCGGTAGGGCTTTGCAGAATAAGACACCTGAGGAAGCTAGAGATTTGATATCTACCATGGCTGCCAACTCACAGCAATTTGACACTAGAGCAAACAGTACCCCTGTGTACCAGATTTAAACACCTCAGATTGCAGATCAACAAAGACTTGAAAATAGACTTGATGACTTGACTTCTTTGGTTAGACAGTTGGCAGTTACATAGACAGTACATGCTTCCCCCCCTAGTTGGGATATTCATGTGGATATTGTACTGATCCCTACCATCCTACTGATTCCTGCCCTACCTTATAGGATCCCAATTACCAGGACCATTCAGTAGCTGCAGTTGGTGTGTTTCCAGGAAAGCCACAATACCAATAAATAGAACAATGCATTCTCTAATACCTATAACCCTGGCTGAAGAAACCACCCTAATTTTTGTTGGAACTAGAATCAAGGCAACCAATTTCAACAAAATCATAATTCTAGTAATTCCAGCAGAGGCAGTTTAGACCACCAGGTTTCCCACATTCTGCACCACCTCCTCTTCCAGTTCCTTCTCCCTTACTAGCCATATGTGCACCCCCTCTAGTGACATAGCAGCCTAGTAGCAATAGTAGTAGTTCCTCTGGTTCCCCACTTGAAGATATGATGAAACAATTTGCCAAGAATATATTACAATTTCAGCAACAAACTGAAACCTCCATTCAAAGTTTGCAAACTCAAATTGGCTAATTGGCAACTACATTAAACTAGCTCCAACCTCAAGGTTCCAACACCCTTCCTTCATAGACCATTCCCAATCCTAAGGGGAATGTGAGTGCTATCTCTTTATGGTTTGGTAAGCAATTGGAAGAACCTAAGCAAGCTGCAGATGTGATTACATTAGGTAAAGGGTCAGAACATGCAAAGAATGACTCTAGAGATAAAGAGGTAGTGCACCAAGGTGACAAGGACATTTCTATTCCTCTTCCTTTCCCTCAGTGATCCATTCAATCTAAGAAAGTGGCAGAAAAACCATAAGCACAAGAGAAGGAATTTAGATCAACATTCCTCTCTTAGATGAGAGGAATTGACATTCTAGAGATCTTCAGGAGGGTTGAGATCAACATTCCACTCTTAGATGCAATCAAGCAAATGCCTAAATATGCCAAGTTTCTGAAGGAATTGTGTACCAACAAGAGGTGACTGAAGGGAAATGAACGAGTGAGCTTAAACCAAAATGTATCAGCACTCATTTAGCCTACCATGCCTCGTAAGTGCAAGGACCCAGGTATGTTTTCTATTCCTTGTATTATTGGTAATTATAGATTTGATGATTGCATGCTAGATCTAGGTGCTTCTATTTATGTCATGCCTGCATCCGTCTATACATCTCTTGGTCTTGGTCCCTTACGTCCTACTGGTATTATTGTTCAACTAGCTAATAGGACTAATGCTCATCCCTTTGGTTTACTTGAAGATGTACTAGTCAAAGTTAATGAATTGATATTCCCTGCTGATTTTTACATCTTAGATATGGAGGATGAGTCTCCTAATAGTAGGTCACCAATCATTCTAGGTAGACCTTTTATGAAAATAGCTAGGACTAAAATAGATGTGCATTCTGGTACTCTCTCTATGGAGTTTGGTGATATTTTTGTGAATTTCAATAGCTTTGGTGCCATGAAACATCCTAGGGAGGAGCACTCTATTTTCTGCATTGATGTGATATCTGATGCTGTAGATGATGTTGTTGCTAATTGGTGTGCTGATTTTCCTGATATTGCATCCATGAGTGATTGTATTATATATGACTGCTCTTATAATGCATGGTGTCCTATATGCACTGAGATTGATGCTGCATTGTGTGATGACATTGATTGTGATTGTGAAAGTGTCACTTTGCATTCTAATATTGATTGTTATGCTCTTGATGCTGTTGATTGTGAGAGTTCTTCGTTGCATGATGTGCTACATTCTGATCCTAATAGTGAGTTGCCTAGACATAGTTCTGCTTCTTTGTATATGGTTTCCAAGATTTCAGGTGTACACACTACAGAACTTGTGGAACAGCTACTCAAGCGCTGGAGTTGAAATCCCTTATGGATCATTTAAAGTATGCTTACCTAGAGGTGGGTGAACAGTTGCCAGTCATTATGGCCAACAACCTTCTACCGGAGCAAGAAGAGAAGCTGCTAAGCTTATTGAGGGCAAATAAGAAGGCAATTGGATGGACACTGTTGGATCTGGCTGTCACCCAAAAGGGGGGTGAATTGGGTGTCAGATTAAAACTTATGAACTTTTGAAAATCTTTTCACAACTTACAGACAGCAATTCATATGACAGCAATGAGTTGTAAACCAATAGTCATTAATTCAAACATATATGCTGGAAATAAAGGAGTTTAGGGAAGAGAATATGCAAACTGTAATTTATCCTGGTTCAGTCGAATCTTGACCTACGTCCAGTCCCCAAGCTCTACTTGAGATTTCCAATCCACTATCTGCTGTCAACTTGATTACACGTTTTGTACTTGAAGTAATCCTCTCACCAGGATTCACTCCCCCTTACAAACTGTAATCACTACACTCGCTTGATTACACACTCTGTACTCGAAGTAATCCTCTCACTAGGATTCACTTCCCTTACAAGCTGTAATCAACACAATGTGTTTCCCACTCAAAATCACCCAATCTTGAGTAACTCTTAGATAGAATGTTTACATATAAATCTTCTCTCTCAGAAGTAAATGAATAATCACTGAAGTGTAATATTGGTAATCTTACTCTCTCTACGGTAAGATATATAACAAGGATAAACAGAAAGTGTATAGACTAATTGGGTATTGACATATTGACAGTGAAGATTATCTCATTAGCTACGTCGATTCATTCGTCAATTGTCTCGTCATCTGTCATCCATCATACCTCATTGCGGTTTGAATACTTTGCAATTTATAGGTAATCACCATTTGATCGTTGCGAGCATTCAACTACTTCAAGCATTCGACAGTTGGAAAACCATTTGCGTCTATTGGAGCGTCTGTGCTTTGGTCGATGTTGTTCATGATTAAGTGCCTGGTGTGGGAGAAATAGCCGTTGTGGATCTTTGATTCCGTTAGACACAATTTCATCAGTGGCCGACATCTAAACGTCTGAAGGCTCCATTTCCATTTACCAGGATGGGTGTCATTTGGATAGATCTATTTGTTTAATCAATTTGCAGACATTCCTGACATATACTGACACGCCATACTTCAGTTGAAACTCTCCAGCTCAGCATAAGCCGTTGCTCTGTTTTCCGAGATACATTCAAATGTATTGCCATGTAGGATTGTTTTTCGTTCAATCTTGGATTAAACAGATTTAATCAACTGCAAACCACTTAGAAAGACGATTAAATACAATATGAAGAGGTTTGAGTATGATTAAAGAAGAATAGATAATGAACCAGAGATGTGTACAAAGCGATTCAATGATACAGAGAGAATGCCAATTAGTTAAGAATACATTCTCGAGAATTGCTCATATCATTCTCGAGAATCATTGAATATATGCTTTCCAGTGTATGTATCTCGATGATGTTGATGCTTGAGAATCATATATATATATATATATATATATATATATATATATATATATAACAGCAGGTGAACAAGTAAGCATTCTCAAGAATCACATCAAAGAAGCATGAGTTTGTCAAAATACCATTCTCGAGAATCCCTTACTCATTCTCGAGAATCACTTTAGATGAGTCATTCGGAGAAGCATCTGTTACATACCATTCTCGAGAATCCTTGATTCATTCTCGAGAATCAATTACATAGAGATGCAAATGGAGGTTGTTCTTGATCAACTAGAATTCTGAAACAGACTGTCAACTTCAAAACATCATATCTCTCCCATTTGATCTTTGTTTTCTGTGATCTTGATGTTTTTGGAAAGGTATTTGAGTCTAGTTTTATACGGCACCGATTTCAGCTCATTCCGATTCGTAATTTGTGAGATATCCTCAAATTACTAAACCTTGGTCAGCTGCAGGACGTTGACAGATGGATAAAATTCAAAAATTCATATCTCTTTGATCTGATCTTCTTTGGATCTGAATTTTTGACAAGATGACGCATTGGATGTCTAGTTTCATCCAAAATTGGTTTCACCTCAATACGATTTCTGGTTTGGGAGATATCATCAAATTACTAGAGGTTACTCTGTTGGAAGTTTGAAACGTGAACTATAGCATGAATACATTCTCGAGAATTGACGGATTCGTAGCAAATTCACTGTTCATCAATGAATATTAATTCGGTACTGTAGCTTTGGCACTGTAGCATCTCATCACTGTACAACTCAGCATGGTACTGTAGCAACTCGGTACTATTCATGCTAAATTTTGAGCTTGCTTATTTTGACTACGAATTGCACCATTCCAACGTCCATTTGATCATAGAGAATTTCATATTAATATTCTCCTTTCTTCAATCTCTTCTCTTAATCATTCTTCATTGTTTAAGCTCTATATCTACATTAATATAAGGATTAATTAAAGTAGAAGATAAATGTAGTATGCAAGCTTTTTGCTCTAGTGCATGCATCAGACACTAGCTGACATTGTTGGTATTAGCCCTTCTATATGCATGCATCAGATTTTGTTAGAAGAAGAGGCTAAACCAGTGAGACAACCCCAGAGACGCCTAAATCCCCTTATCCTTGATGTAGTGAAGAAGGAGGTCACTAAGCTTCTGCAAGCTGGTATCATCTATCCTATTTCTGATAGACAGTGGGTTAGCCCGGTTCAGGTGGTTCCCAAGAAATCAGGAGTAACTGTGGTGGCTAATCAGAAAAATGAGCTCATTCCTACATGAGTTTAGAACAATTGGAGAGTTTGCATTGATTATAGGAGACTCAACCAAGCTACTCGTAAAGATCATTATCCCCTGCCTTTCATTGATCAAATGCTCGAGCGATTGGCTGGTAAGTCTCACTATTGCTTCCTTGATGGCTACTCTAGCTACTTCCAGATCCATATATTGCTCCTGAGGACCAGGAGAAGATGACCTTCACATGCCTCTTTGGAACATATGCCTATCGAAGGATGCCCTTTGGCCTTTGCAATGCACCGGGCACCTTCCAGCGTTGTATGGTAAGTATTTTCTCTGAGTTTCTAAAGGATTGCATGGAGGTGTTTATGGATGATTTCATTGTATATGGGTTTGGTTTTGATGCATGCTTAGCTAACTTGTCTAGAGTTTTGCATAGGTGCATAGAGTCCAATCTTGTGCTGAATTTTGAAAAGTGTCACTTTATGGTTGAGTCAGGGATTGTTTTGGGGCATATAATGTCTAGTAAGGGCATTGAGGTAGATCCTGCTAAGATTGATGTTATTACTGCTTTACCTTACCCCACATCTGTGCAGGAAGTTCGTTCTTTTCTTGGTCATGCAAGTTTCTACAGGAGATTTATCCAGGATTTCAGTAAGATTGCCTGACCCTTGTCCAACCTTTTGAACAAGGACATCGACTTTGTATTTGATGATGGGTGCAAGTTGGCCTTTAACCACTTAAAGCGGTGCTTGACTACAACCCTTATGATCCAACCACCGAATTGGCTGCTTCCATTCGAGATTATGTGTGATGCCTCTAACTATACTGTTGGTGCTATCTTGGCTTAACGGGTTGACAAAGCTTCTCATGTCAATGCATAAGCATCCAAGACCTTGGATTCTACCAAGTCTAATTACACCACCACTGATAAGGAGTTGCTAGCTATAGTGTTTGCCTTTGATAAGTTTAGATCATATATGTTAGCTAGTAGAGTTATTGTTTACTCGGACCATGTTGCATTGAAGTTTCTTTTGAAAAAGGCAGATGCTAAGCCCCGACTCATCCAGTGGATATTGTTGCTCCAAGAGTTTGATGTAACTGAGGTTATGATAGAAAGCCCTAACCATATTCTTTGAGTAGGGACAGACGAACTCCGCCAAGCCATCCAGATGCGAAGCCTCCAGCAGTGAGACTATATCAAATCCTTCCTTTGCAAAAAATGTCATGTCTAGTGACTTGGGCTTGATCACGGTTCTACTAGCAAAGTGCTGTACGAATGCTCTGTGAGCCACTACATAATGGTCCAACAGATATCCATAACACAGATCTTCTGGTTGTGCCTGAGAGCCGGATGCATCACCCTCCCTTTGCTGCTTCTTCTGTCTCTCAGTCCAACTATCAACTTGTCTGCGTGAAGGCATAATGACAACAAATACCTACAAAGAGACAATATAAACCATCAACAAATATGAAACAAACACAATTAATTGGGCTCAATCATAATGCAAACGTCAATATCCGTCAATGGTCACAATGTCATTATCCGTAAAATGCACAATCAACAATCAATCAAAACAAACATAATCAATAATCGTCAACATCCATACACACAATAACATGTAATTCATGCTTCAACCCCACTGTTTGCTTCATATTCACATGCAAATAACCACACATTGTTTCCAAAATGCACAAAAACATCAATTTAATCTCTCATTTGTTCAAAAACAACAACCAACAATTCAAATCAATGATCCAAACACTACATACCCAAAGAAAACAAACCCTAATCGATTAAATGCACCATATGTTCAGAAAAACAGAGAAAATATGGACAAATTTGCAATGGGAACTGAAAACCTACTGAAACCAACACAAATGAGAGCAAATCTTCGATTTTTCCTCAACCCACAGCTTGAATCTGACGCTTTCGGGACGAAAATGATGATGGAGGAGAGTGGGGAGCCCTAATCGGTTAGATGGATGAGTAATGAGGGGTTATGAGGCGTTTGGGCTTTTAAAAAACAGAAAACACGATATGTAATCGATTACGGAATCGATTACGCCACATAGCTTAATTGATTATATAGTGCAACGATTTATATAATCGATTACGCTACAGTGGTGTAATCAATTACATAGTGCATTTTTTTTTAAAAAAAGAAAAGAAATATGACCCTCTATAATCGATTACATAAAGTGTGTAATTGATTACAGGGGGCAGATGGGTCAATAGTTTTCCCGTAGTGGCATTTTGGTAATGAATTAATTAATTAAGGTTTTTTCCGTACTTTTGCCTAATATAACGGGCGGCATTTTCCAAAAGGTGTTATAAGTTGATTATATATATATATATATATATATATATATTTGATAGCTTTATGAAAAATATTAGATTTTTCCTCCATACTTTTTTTTTCTATATATTCATATAAAACATATATTGAAGATTATTTTTCCCTATTTCAATTTGTTAATGTGTGATTTTTCTACTTAAGATCTGCTTAAGATTTTTTCACTTGTTGATATTAAATATGGAAAATTATTTCTCCCTATTTCACTAATTGTGGGTGTTTTGACCGAAGAAAAATATGACTAGAGATGGAGAGTCATTTTGTCTAAGGCACATTTTAAGATTTTTTGTGTGTTTCCAATTAAACGTAAAAAAAAAAAAAAAAAAAAAAAAAAAAAAAAAAAAAAACTCCCAAAGAGCAAACCAAACATGCTAATTGCTAATGGTAATAAACATTGTATTTCATCTCCATTATAGTACCAAGAGGGTTTTCTGATGAACCAAATAGGCTCCAAGTCACCGACGAATGATATTTGGGGAAAAAAAAAACTCAATTCTATCATTACAAATCATGCAATGTCAACAAATGGGGTAAAAAAATTAATGGTGTAAGAAAGAGCCCAAATTCATCCATTGTAAATTCAATGAGGTTTAGTGTAACATATGATGTTATATACATCCAATTGTTGCCAAACATCAACGAATTTGTCTTTGTTGCGATGGTATGTATGCAAAAAATTCGTCCTAAAGATAGAAAGGAAAACATAGTAAGCCTATATTATTGAAAAATTAGGGAAATTCTTGTTTTGCTTTTTACCCTTGATGACAGATCCCATCTGAAGAAGATTTTCATATTTTCAACATGGACCATTGATTTAACTAAATCTAAGATATCTATCATCAAAGAACTCATAGGAGAAGAGTTAATAAATAAAAAACTACATTAAAAAAATAATAATACTACTTGATTTGCTTTTCTCCTCATGCCCACAACAAAGTTATTAGGTTTGATGTCTTTCTGCAAAAATCCATTTGGATGCAAACGTTTGATCCTTGCAAGCTATTAAATGGAAAAAACGCAAGCTATTTAATCAAAAAATAAAATGGCAGTATAAAAGAGTATAAAGTGATTGAAGTCTTTTAATTAAATATTTTTTCCCCGGCTAAATTTTGTATTCTTGGAACTAACAAGTCTAGAAATTCGAATGAGCAACTTTGTCACTTCTTTTTCATTTTATCTTATTGCAGGAAGGGCTATGCTAGGGCATGTGGCCGACACCTTCAGCCCCTGGTTTCGAGCCGAAGTGTTGCAAATTGCAATACTTTTTGGTTTCTCTCTCTTTTTTACTTGGTTTGGACCAATGGTAGTATCAAAGAGTATAAAGTGATTGAAGTCTTTTAATTAAATTTTTTCCCCTTAATGATGGCTTTTGAACTTGAAAGATAAATGTTTTTTTAATGGCTTTTAGACTTCAATAATAGATGTTAAATGATAATAAACAATAAAGGTTGTTGAAAAAACTTACCGTTGAAAAAACCGTACCAAATGCAACATGATAAGAGATATGGTATGTTAAAATAAACCGAACCAATAACGAAATCTATTTAAGAAAACCATAGTTACTATAAGTTTTCAAGAAATATAATAAATAGATAGATAGTTTAATAGATTTGAAGATATACAAAATAAAGAAAAAAATTGAAATGAAGTCGAGAATCAGCTTAAAATGCAATTTGTTGACTTCTCCGTATTTATCTCTCATTATTTTTATTTTAGAAAGCTAAATATTTGAAAACACATATACATACACACTTAATTTTTCTCTAAGTCATCAACAATGTTATGATATCCGGAAGTATTCGAAAATTTTTTGAGGAGTAAATTTGTTTTGGTTGACTGTGTCTCTATGTTTTTAAATTTAATATTATTTTCCAGGTTTTTTAATGTTACTTTAATTTAACAATCTGGATGTTCTTTTAATTATTTTATTTTAGGGTTAAGTGACAATTTTTCCTTGACCATTATCTCAATTAATTTTGAATGTTAGTTGATCAAACTAAGCTGGTAATCCACATATTGTACACGTCATTTTTGTTAATGCACAAATTTATTGTGGAAGTTCTCGTGTTATTTACTTCATCTTTTTTAAAGTTAGATTTTAATCTTTTAAGTAAATTTATACCATAACAAAAATAATGGTATACTGGTAACTCAATATATTTAATCAATTAATAATTAAAATTAACTGAGAACGGCATCAACAAAACTACCTCTTTCTAAAACTTGTAAGGCAAATTTCGAACAAAATAGTGCCTATCCCCTGATCTTAACAAAAATGTCAAAAAAAGGTGCTAGTCAGTCCTAATCTTCGCCGTCCAAACACTCACATCTCAGCATAACCAGTTCAAGCGACCTTCTCCCCCAACTTGATCTGTCTTCGGCAACCTTTCAAGGTCGCTACCCCCACAGAAATTCGACCATTCACCTTCTCTGACCTAAGATACGTCGCCGTATAGTCCCAAAACCCCAATATCCACCTCCTCTGAGTTCGATCTGCTGCTCCCAAAACCTGAAGCTTCACCTGCTCCTACTTCCAGCCACTTCTCCGAGTTCGATTTGCTTCTCCCAAAACCGCAAGCTTGACCTTCTCTGAGTTCAGGCTCCATTGGCGTCGTTTTTTGCAGTGTTGATATTGGCATTGTCATAGCGGTATCTATCTCTATCTATGTAGCTCTTATTAATTAGGAATCACTCATCAAATGCCTTTTTTGCACGGCCTAGGACATCTATTTTAGGCAACATTCCAAATTCTGAGGTATATGGAAATGTTAAACAGTATCTTTTTATGCATGATTTGTTGATAAGTGCTCCCTGACTACAAGTTATTAGTTTAAATGGTCAGGGAAGGTGGTTTCATCTTAATGGTCGCCTAATAAACAAACTTGAAGATGCTTGGTGAAAGGGAAGCTAGGAAACCGTGGGATCTGGTATTATATGTTTTGGAACTCCGTGAACCAAGTAGACTACAAGTTCTCTTGATTGATTTACAAATCTCCGTTGAGTTTTCTGTGTAGGAAGCTAAATAAGGCAGAATGAGATTAAGTAAGCATGTATAAGGAGGAGTCAGGTATATAGAAATTGTGTTTTTGTCTGAGATTGATTTATTTTGAATCCCATAATTTGATTTTAGTTTCAAGTCAGTGCTGATAATCTCTGTGAACTGTGAAATGGGGTTTTCTGGCTGAGCATCAACAAGATAGACCTATAAGGATACCCGGACATATGAATTATTGTAGTGTGAATTACCTTCTAATTTGACACGCACACACATAAACCATGTTATTAATCATATAATTGTTTTCGTGCACTTTTCACTTTTTGTGCAATCTAATATTCACTTCCTCTTGAATTGCTCTGGGCACCATGGCAAAAATATTAGAGGAATGAAGAAATAAAAGGAAACCAGTGCTGTAATTTCTCTTTGCTGAACTGTATTTTGTTGAGCTTCATTGATTATATACATGTCAGTTTATAGATGCATAATCTGCTGATTCTATCTACAACTAATGCTTGTGAGCGTGGTACTCATTCATGTCACTTCCTCTGTCTCAGATTCTGCAAAGGCACTAAAACAGAAACCTTTAGGAGGTTCATCAATTCCATTTTGCTCAATTCCACTTTGATTTTGACCTAGAGATACCATTATATCCTGCTGCCATCTTCTAAAGTGAAAATAATAGAGAACGATTGAATGTGGTTTTGTATTTTAAAGCATCTGAAAAATGTTTTAAAGAACTTCTAGATGATTTCCGAGAACACATTAGTGTAAGAAGAATAAACATGATTTTTGTCCTTCATGTTCTGCCTTGCATCTTAGAGCACATTGCCTCTGTAAATCCCATCGGTAAATCTGTGGAAAATTCACAGAATCCGTTGAACTTTGCGATGCAGCATTCTGTCGGAACACGGATTTGTCACGCTTTTTTTTTTTTTTTGGTGACGGACGGAAATTCTGTAGGAAACGTTACTGAGGTAATTTTTTTTCGCTACATAAAAGTTTTGGAAGGGTTTGACACCAGTCTCCTACCAAGGAGAGGGCACGGCCCCGGGCTCTATGAGCACTTACTGGGGATTTACGAGATCGTTTATCAAAGGAGTCCTAGCAACGGTAGAGGGGATCGAACCCACGACCTAAAGACCTAATTCTAGATCTCTTACCATCTGTGCCAATTCTCATTGGCGTTACTGAGGTAATTTGTGATTGGGAAGTTCCTAATAAGGTAAAAGGGAAGTTTTATTTCAATACTAATAAGGTAAAAGGGAAGTTTTATTTCAATACTATAAAACGAGCAAAATACTATATATGGTTGTGAATGTTGAGTTTTAAATGGACAACATAAATATAAAATGGGAATAGTTGAGATAAGGATGTTCAGATGGATGTGTGGCCTTTCTTTTGATGTGCAATGATCCTAAAATATGGACCACCCCTCACAAAAACTTAATTTTATTTTGACTAAAATATGTAGAGAAATGTATTTTCTAATAAAAAGACAATGATATATTACTTGCCGATTGAAGTATGAAGTATTACAGAGGAATGAGGAATAACAGGAAGAAAAATTACAAATATTATGAAAGAAAGCATGTTGCTTCAAGAAAATAAGAACTTAAAATATAAGTATCATGAGCATTTCAATTAATGTAATATATATAATCCATGATGGTAAAAAAAATGGAAGGGGAAAAAAACTGATTAAATAGTTAGAAAACTCTTAATTTACCCTTGTAAAAAATATCAAGAAAACTCAAATTATGGGCTCTTATATAAAAAGGACTGGAAGAGTATTATGACTCTCAGTGTACCTCACAATGAAGAACGCCTTTAGATGCAGAAACTTGCGATTCTATGTATACGTAGCGAGAGAGAGATGGACATTAATTACTTTAAAAAAGAAAATCATAATATCTAATAAACTCAACAAACCTATTAACTAGGCATCATAACTTTGCACACTTAGAAGTCAAGTCTTTATTCCGAGAGAAAGTAAAGGGAAACAGAACAAGAAATCCTTTCCCACACAAATATCCGCTGAAGTAGAGTTCTTTTTCCTTTTAGCCAAACAGACAATTTTATTAACATGAACAAAACATTACAGACATCAATATCCGAAGCCAATAAAACACTTAGAAAATCCTACAAGTAGCTAACACCCCACTTAAACAAGGAAAAAAATACTTCGGAAAACAAATGAACAATCTTACTGAAAGAAACTAAAGTCGCTGAAGTAGCGATCTAGAGAAAGAGAATGGTCCACAGATTTCATTAAGGCTTAAGTCTTTCAATAGCTTTGGAGCTATTTCTGAAATAAGGCATAGATAGAAGTTATAGTTTGGGTGAAAGTGAGCAAAAGAAGCAGAATTGCTCCTAAGAAAGATGCTATTCTCCATGGAGTGCTCCAGTATTGTTGCTTGAAGATTGCTTTGTACTTGTGATATGAACTATCACAAAACTTGTTTAATTCTTCAAATAGAATGGTATAATCTTCATTGAAATCTGTGTAGCTAGTATTCCACCCCAGTCTCTTGGTCATCGAAGCCACCGCATCATTCTCTCCCCTGATATTCTGTATGATTCCCTTTTCAGCGAGTATTTCAACGTCTTTTTCTGTTCTGATAAGATATTCCAAGAGAATTATGTAATCAGTCATGCTTCTTGAGCGAGGAAAGTGATGCTGCTCAAATGCAACCACATTTCTTACTGTGACCTCTGTGATATCGCGTATAATGATTTTTGGTATTTTCAGTACTCCCTTTGAAAATTCCAGCTTAAGCAAGCTTATTTCATCTTCATTGACCTCAAATTTAATTCTTGCATCATATAGTTTGCTTACACTGTATACAGGTTCATTTTTCTGCCACTTCTTTCCCTTGGTCGTCGATCATCGAGTCGTACAAAAAGCATCCTGAGCATATCACACAAGTGATGCACTTGTGGAGAACAATCATGAAATCGTACAAAATATTCGAACGTAAACTTGCTCTGAAGTTTTTCATCAGGAACTAATGGCCACCAGAAACTTTTTAAATAGTGGAAGGTAAGAAACTCGAATGGATGGTTCTCATTGTTGGCATTGGGAAAAGTTAGTTCAAATAGCTCTTTAAGAACAAAAAATGGTAGCTGATTTTCAAGCAAAATCAAGTCCGTCATTGTTATCTGCCTCATTAACCATAGCTTGGAATGCCAGCAGTTATGATCATGCCATAGAAGAAAGTATTCAATAATGAAGCAAGCATCAGTTAGAATCATCCGTACAAAATAATCGCTCTCCATTGAAATTGTCTCTGAATAACAATGTCGAATTCTATCTTCTTGATCTTGAAGGAGATGAACATAATGATTGACTAATTTATGTTGAGTCCTGTTAAAAAATTTGTAGAAGAGCCGTAATTTGACCTCTTCCATTGATTCCAATCCTTTGTTTCCATGATGATATGGTCCAATGGAAACTGAGACAGGAGTGTATGCCGCTTCATTCATTTTCCAAAGTTGTGGTAGCACTCTGTAGATGCAACAACTTGATAGTAGGGGAAACTCAAACTCAAACTTGTCCATAGTTTCTAACTCATCTTTCAGTGTGCTTATTAACAACTCAACCTGATGTAAATCACTTTTTTTCCTCCACATTCTTTGTGACAAAACGGGACCGAACTAAAAATTATACTCCCTCCGGTCCTAATAATGATCATTTGTACAGTAATTGATATTATGTATTATTGAATCATCATTAATAAATAAAGCATAGGGAGTTACTCTGATCCCAAGTTGTTAGTAATGTGACTCTCGTCTTGAGCCCCACTTAAGTTATTCTTCTCTTCTGCATTTTTGTGCTACATCGTAGAGGAGGAACAAATGAGCCAAGAAAAGAAAGAAAAGAATATAATTAATTTAGCCCTCTTCAATTTTCTTGCATTAATTTTTTTTTTTTTGGGAATTTTAGAAAATTTTCTTTTAGTTATTATAAGGAAAATACTATTTCCTTGGGAAAAAAAGAAATCCAATGACCTAGAATTTTCTTCAATTCTTAAGAATAAATATAGAAACTCATGTTTAATTTTGCTACCAGTCGATGTTATTGATCAGACACCCCCCAGTGGGTCAATCCTAAACATATATAGGAGCCAGTTATAGATTGAGTTTGACCTTGAATACAATACCTCAATGCACTAAACAAGCTGAACGGTGGCGGACACAACGGCTTTAGCGATTTCAGTGTGAAGGGATTGGGAAAAGTGAGAATAGTGTCAGTCGGGAGGGAAGAAGAAAAGAGTAAAGAGGTTAGAATAGGGCAAAATATTGCCCATTATATTCCCTCCAAGTCCCCTAATTTCGGAGGAAGAGGGAAAATTATGAAGCAAAACAAGGGAGGGAGCATGTCTCCCAAATACCTCAAATATGCATTATTCAAGTCAACCTTAAGTAGCCTTCGCTGAGATGATAAGTATACTACTTGTTGACAAATAACAAATCAAGCAAGTGCACACTGGAAAATATATTGGACAAGTAGTGCATGTTTAATGACAGCATGATAAGGATTATTCAAATTTTCAATTGCCTTGCGGCCCCTACTAAAATTACAAAATAAGGTCCAGATGTTTAGGAAATTATTTTTTAGCCTATAAAAATTTCATGATTTCACTTGAGCCCTTACATATAAAGTTACATGGAGGGACTAAAATAAAAATATTGAAAGATTTATGGGGTTCAGATATAGTTTTATGAATATCTGGGTTCTATTCTATAATTTTTGCTCCTTCAAATGGCAATCTGGCTCCGCCCCTGTACACCGGCTATGTATATTGTCCAAGTTCGAACACAATTATTATCACATTCCTTACGTTTAAAATGAAAAACCTTCTCATTAAAAAGTTGCCAAATGGATCATCAATCTTTAGTTGGACTTAGAACCCCAGCATTTTTAGTTGCCGAAAGGTTGATCTTTTCTTGCTGCTTGTACCAATTTTTTTTATTCTGATCTTTAATAAGACTTCATGAGTGAGTTATTTATCTTATATACAAAAACAAAATACAAAACTTTCAAAACTAAAATACACAAGTTTAATTAGAGAAATTACAAGACACGCATAAAATGATATGGGTGAAAGAAAGAGATATTACTAACCTGATGGTTCAATAGATTCAGGTTGAGGAAATTAAAGAGGAGCAGATAGCACCAGTATATTAAAACTTGTGGATGAAGTGCTTTACGCCTTAATGAAGTGCTTTACGCCTTATCATATAATATGCATTTATATAAGAGTTAAGTCAACCTCAAGTCTTCGCTAATTAAGAGCCTCTGGCACATGCACCCAATCTCACTATGGCTCCTTGGCTGAGTAGTTGTAACCCTTAATTACATCATTTATTTTGCATCTTTCCATGACATCATCACTTGCATTTGTAAATTCGTCATCACAGCTTACATCATACTCCTTATTTAATCTTATTTATAAGTCAATTCTAACATGTTTCATCATAATTAAGAAAAACTTTAAACATTACCGCTGATCCTAATTAAGAGATGTAATTAGTTCAATGATTATAAGGTAAATTTTTAACTTTACCTTCATTTATGAATGGGTATCTTTCAGCTCTTTTTCCCCTCTCTCTATTTTTATTGGCACAGTTAATATGAACAAAATTGTCACAATCTCATTTATTTGGTTAAAAGGGACTAATAAATAGGATTAATTTTTTTTTTTTGGGATAAAAATGACTTATAAATAGGACCTAAGTAGTACTAAGTATACTTAAAATTTATCTACTTTTCAACTTCATCCCTTGAATAACATTCTTCATTTTCTTAAAATAATAATTAATTAAGGAGATCGAACCATTCATCAAGACATTACCATGTACACAGCTGAGCTTTGAAATTCAAAAGGCCCAAACTTTTTAACTGAAAAATACGTCATCTTATATATATCAAAGCATCCAAAATAAATCACCTTTAATCTGTAAAAACATCCTATAAAATATAAATTCTAAACTTTTTAAATAGTTGTAAGTTAATTTTAAATTCCTACAACAATCAATTAACAAATATAAACTTATTAAAATTAAATATTAATTATATTCTACATATATATAGTCATTTAATGTCAAAACTCAAAACTTTTCCAAAGTCCATACTCCAAGAATTTCACTAATAAACACAATAACACCCTCATTAAAAAAATAAAAACATGTAGGATAACTTTTATAAAACCAATATATTGAAAAGAAATTAATTTAACTATTTAAATCATCTTATAACTTTCTTTAGATCTGGAACCGTGGAGAAATAGTACCGAAAACGCGCCTGCGAACTCTGAACGCTGAAACCAAAATTTTGCAAATCACGACCGCTAATTGTGTAGGTATTTTGCCACATACAATATATACCATTTAAACTTATAATGGGGGTGGGTTTTAAATACCCCACCCACGTGCCCTTTTTGACAAAAGGGGGCACGCTGGGGCTACCTTTATTTTATTTTATTTTATTTTTACGTTTTTCGTTTTTTTTTTTCATGTTATTATTGTTTTTTATTTTTATTTATTTTTAATTATATTTAAATCCTAAAAATAAAATTAGGATATTACACAATATATACAATACTCCGTAAGAATAAAGTTTAAAAGACAAATAAAATAATAGCAAAATTAAATGTTCATATGAAAAATTTAATAAAATGACTCATAAATAAGACCAAAAAAATATTATTTTTTGTTTTATAAATGGGACAATATATTCATATTATACTCCATTTGGTCCTAAGTATAAAAGTCCTTTTAAATAATTTGTCACATTAAGAAATGTAGTTAAAATGAAATCATTTTCCGTGCTCATTATTGCCATGAGATGTGCACCATTTACACACAGTTTAACGGACCACATTTCAAATTTTAAACTAATGATTTTTAAATACAAATAATTTTTTTCAAAAAAATTGATAGTTAAGAAATTATCTTATTTTAAATTTTGTACACATTAAAGCCCGGCCATTTTCAATCTATATAAACTTATCATTTCCTTATGTTCATCATAGTATTTAATTTCTTCATTGTTCTTCTCTATTATTTCAATTGCCAAGATGAAATGTCATGCAAAGGATTTACAAGAACATCCATGATGTTATCCTCTTCCTGCACCTCACTCTCCTTCTCCAACCTTCACGCCCACCGTCTCCCCCTTCATGTGACATCAAAATTTTTTAATTCTAGAACTAAGTATTCCCTTTGGTCCTAATTATAAAACCACTTTTATAATGCAATTTTCACTATAAAAGTGGTCTTATAATTAGGACTGGAGGTAGTAATATTTTAAGAAAGATTAATTTATGGTAATTAAAATTTATCATCTAATTACGCTGTATGAGAATAAATTTTCTAAAGTGAGAGTGGAAGAAAATATTGTAATTTTTATTTTTAGAAAATGCCATTTCTTATTAAATATTAAAATTTTATTTGGACTAAATATATAAATATATAAGCTTCACAATTGTTGAATTATAATATATATGTGTGTGTGTGTGTGTGTGTAAAATAGTTTGCGCAGGCCAACCATTATTGATTAATACCCCCCAAACACTCCCCTCTCCCCAAATTTAATTAATACGCACCAGAGGTGCAGTTTGTGGAGAGTGAGAGCGGGAAAAAAGAGATAGAGGATTATATCAAGCCGTTTTTTATCATACAAATATTATCATATATTATTATAACTGTTTAAGTGTGCTGGGTAATTATTATTACAACAATGAGTATATAATAGTTTCGTTAAGTCTCAATACATATTGGGTGTTATATTACACTTAGGTCGAGAATAAATAATAGTGTGGAAGCATAATATATTTACAGCGATATCTTATAACGCTTGCATATATGATGGTTCAAAACCATGATTTATGATAGATAATAACTATCATATATTACAATTTCTGTAGGATTTCCCCATGAGTGGTGCTCATCAGTCCTCTTGGCACCAAAATTCAGTCCTGGTTAAGATGTACAATAGTCATGCATCTAGAATAAGATAATTATTTCAACCTTCATTAATATTTTAACTATTGGTTGTAGATCTCAAACAAAAATAGATAAGTGGAACGTCTTTGATTTTTTATCTGCTGATGGTCCTGATTTTGAATTCCTACTGAGCATTGTGCTTCCTCTCGCTTCTTCAATCTCGTCTACGCCCGTCCTCCTCTAATTTCCGGTTAATGCTTGCGTTAGTGAATGTGTGCAGAATGTTGCTTCTTCCTTCCCTGTCGTGCCGTGGTTGGATTGGAATATAACTAGTTATTGGTTTGATTTGTGTCGATGTTCCATTATTTAATCATATACATAGCTGTAATATTTATCTGAAGTTTGGGAGTGTAATTTTAGGATAAATATTTTTCTTAAGTTTGTCAAATTTCTTTCTTACCTTTTCAATTTTCCCGTTGTCCATCGTAATTACTGTTAACTATCGCTAAGATTCAAATCATCTTAATTTAATAGTGGTAATTAAAGAACATGCTTTTTTTTTTATACCTTCTTGTTTTCTAGGATGGCCTCAGTGAAACGCGTGGGGCCATATCTTTGTCATGAGGGACTGTGAGTGTGACTGCCCACTGCAATCAATTGGTTATCATAGTTGCTTGGCGTATGTGTGTCGGCAGCATGAGAACAAATTCTCACAACCGACCCGGGGAAGCCTATAATGAAGAACTTACCTGGTCATATAATGAAATATTAGTTGTAATTGAACGTTGTTTGATAAAGTTAGAAATTAACAAATTTAGGGTGTATTGGGATTAATGGTGTTAGAAGTGATTTTTTTTTTTCCAATTTAAATTTTACAAATGTTTTGGTGTAGAACACAAATGTCAGGCCTCAATGGACTAGTGGATATTTATCTCGAATCAAAGGATTCTTCCAAGATATCTATAGGCATATATCTAAGAGAATGTCAACTGGCTCTCTTTAATATCTATAAGGCAGATACAGAGAATAGCAATGGATCATTGTGCACGATATTGGCATTTCGCCAAAAGGGGTGGAATGTATGCACAGTGAGGCTGAATAGTAAATATAATGAATCGAGTCTGGCACACCTGATGAGTAATCTCCTATTTATAGAGATTACCTTTAGGGATTTTGCCTATTGTGTTGTGCACTGCTCCTCATGCAATGTGCACCTCCACGTTCTGTTCATGCCTGCTCCACTACCTATATTATCTAGGATTATAGGCATGATTACGAGATGATTAGTGTTTCACCTAATTATGAAGGGATTCTGTCATAAAGCCTTCTTAATGGGCCGCATATCAATTAGGCTCATTATATGAGTCTATAATAGTTGCCCCCAGCTTGGTAGTTCAGGCCTCTAAGTTGTCAGGACGCCTTTGTTGTTTATCAAGGGATTTCAGACTTTGGACGAGATACATGATATTTTATCCGGGTCCTAACTTTGAAAGGATGCCTCGCTGCTCTGCTTGTCTATACTTTCATCTGAGATCAAATGACTCTTTGGTTTAAGTTGCAATTACACATTGCCCCCGAGTGCATTGTCTGGGTTGGCTTCTTTCGCTTTGCCCAAATCAAGTTTTTCTTGATGTCCAACATCTAGGTTCCGAGTTTACATGTTTGACAACTATCTTGCACATCAAACATCCCGGGTTCGGCTTATAAGTTTTTCATCAAGAATTTCTACTAACCAGAGCTGAATCTGTCGAGCGTTCAAAGTCTTTATTGCAAAGATTTCTTCCTTGAGATTCCAGGATTTTGAATCCACTAGCTTATAGTCGAGTCTTTCCCCTAAGCCGGATTCACATAATAAAGAAATCACCCAACTTATCTGTATGTTAGGCACCTTCTACTTCACTCGCTTTGATCTTGACCTTTTTGGTGTGAAGTCGGTCTTTTATTTGATGCTGATCACACATTTTGGAAACTAGGATGAGTCTTTGAGAAACCGAGTAGGTGACGATTTGACTCCTGCCTCAGTTTTCATTCAATCATGACCTACATGCCAATTGGCCATTTTCAACTACCTAGAAGCCAAAACGCCATGCCTAGCCGTCTACAGTATTGAGGCACATTAAATGCCTACCTCATTTTTCGCGCGTCATCACTGTTGGACCTGGCTATCACCCAAGAGGGGGGGTGAATTGGGTGTTTGATAAGCTTTAGGAACTGTTAAAAAAACTTTTCGCAATTTATAAATTGACAATTAGATATTCAAAGATGAGCATATATTGGAAATGTAAAAGATAAGGGAAGAGAGTATGCAAACTGTGATTTATCTTGGTTCGGTCCAATCTTTGACCTACGTCCAGTCCCCAAGCTTCACTTGAGATTTTCAATCCACTATTTGCTTTGAACTTGATTACACGTTCTGTACTTGAAGTAATCCTCTCACTAGGATTCACTCCCCCTTACAAACCGTAATCAATTCACTTGCTTGATTACACACTCTGTACTCGAAGTAATCCCACACATGGATTCACTCCCCTTACAAGTTATAATCACAACAAAGTGTTTCCCACTCAAGATCACCCAATCTTGAGTAACTCTCAGAATAATAGGATGTTTACAATGAATCTTCTCTCTCAGAAGTAAGTGAATAAACACTGAAGCACAATACATATAATCTCACTCTCTAAGCTAGATATATGATCATTGAGATATTCAGAGAGTAGATGAAGCAGACGTTAGAATATTGGCATTTTCACTGTGTAAGCTCACGTCACTGTTCTTGTTCTCCCTCTTGTATCTGTGTCCCTTGTTCTTCGTTTCTGGGCTTCTTATATAGATGAAGAAGAGGAACTAGCCGTTGCATTTTCTTTTCTTTGATTCTTCAAAGTTCAGTTGTAAATCTGGAATATGACAGTTGCATATTTTCCTCTGTTTCTTCAATTCTTGGCTGGAATCTTGGATTTAGTTGTTGTAGATGGTCTTCCAGAATTCTTGTCATTCCATAAACTTAATTTGACCGTTTGAGATGATTCTTATGAGTTACAACAGTCTGAGCTGAACATCTAGGATAAGGGAGAAGGATCAGGCCTGTTCTAAGTTCGTCATTTAATGCATTTATCCTGGATCTTGATCTCACCTTGATCTTGGCTAAACCTTATATGAAAAACACTCAAAACTTCATCAAGGACAATAATATCATATGAGGAAATAATTTCAGGAAGACCCATTAAGATTTCGCAGATCAACATCATTTGATTTTTCAAAATTCCCGATGCAAACTCGAGTTTGTTCTTCCAGACTCGAGTTTGGGGTTCATCCAGAGAGCATGTCTGTTGATTAGTGGTCTAAACTTGCAGTCTGTAAAAGCTAACTCGAGTTTGGCTTTTACAGAGGGAACTGTCGGGTTCTGGACTTGGGATAGAACTTTGGGCAGGAAGCTAAACTCGAGTCAATTAGTGACCAACTCGAGTTTGGGTCTATGTTTGAAGAACAAGCCTTAGTTCGTGATTTTCCAGACTGGAGTTTAGGGTCATAAACTGGAGTTTGTAGTGTAGCCAAAATGGATGATCTTTCTGTATGATCCAGACTCGAGTTTGGGAAGCAAACTCGAGTTTCAGTGACTACTAAAATATTTGAGGTTTATTTGGGTCAAGTTCAAACTGGAGTTTGGAAGGCCAGACTAGAGTTTGGGAGTCTATTGAGTTTTCTGGGTTCCTTTCTGTTTGGTCTAAACTCGAGTTAGGGAATCTAGACTCGAGTTTGGCTTGCTTAGGATTCTGAGTGCTCTCTGTATCTTCCAGACTTCAGGTTTGATTTGCAAACTGGAGTTTAGCTTAATGTGAAAATTTTGGATTCATTTCTGTGTCTGTACAGACTCGAGTTTGTCTATGTAGACTCGAGTTTGGCTTTTATGTAAAATTGAACATCTTTCTGTCAGGTCTCAAAACTGGAGTTTGCTAACACAAACTCGAGTTTTCTTCTCCATGGCTCAATCAAACATCCTTCTCACAAGTTCTTTGCTTTCTGACCTGATAAAGATCAATCCCTAGAATCCAGTATCTATCTCCATAAAGCTCTTTAAGTCTTCTTTCCATTGCAAGAAGAATCAGCTCCAAACTCACTGTATTCTGATAGTTATGATCTGATGAATGAAGGTTGTTCTTTGCTAGCGTTTTTGCAGCATCTTGAATTTATAGTCAACTTTCGAAGATCATATCTCACTCATTTGATCTTTTTTTTCCATGATATTTATGTTTCTGGAAAGGTATGTGAGTTTACTTTCATATGCCACCGATTTCAGCTCATTCTGATGTGTAGATTGTGAGATACACTCAAATCATTGAAGCTTGGTCTGCTGGGTGACGTTAACAGATAGGTCAACTTCAAAAACCCATATCTCTCTCATCTCAGCTTCTTTGAGAATTAAAATTTGTCCAGATGACGCATTGGATGTCTATTTTGATACAAAATTGATTTCACCTTAAACCGATCTCTGGTTTGGGAGATATCATCAAATTACCAGAGGTCGCCAGTTCTGATCGTGAAACAGAGTTGGACAGAGTTGCTGAAAGCTTGCTAAACTCGAGTTATTAAGTGACTAACTCGAGTTTTGAGTTCCAAACTCGAGTTTACATTGGCTAACTCGAGTTTTGCTGATCCAGAGACACTAGCTGAAGACACTACAAACTCGAGTCATTAAGTGACTGACTCGAGTTTTGAGTTCCAGACTCGAGTTTTGTGTCCTAAACTCGAGTTTGCTCATAATCCAGAGGCAGATCACTTCCTGTAATGCAGTAAACTTGACTTTTGAGTATCTGGCTCGATTTTGCTCATCCAGAACCTGATATATGCTTGTTTTAACTCTTAATTGAGCCATCCCAACTTCCATTTGATCTTGGAGACTTCAAGAATCAAACTAATAGCTTCTATAATGATTTTCTCAGTTTATTCAGCAAGTTCTTCTTTCTTTCTTCTCTCTTCTTGATTATTCTCCATGAATCAACTCTTTCTTTCTTCTATTCTCTTGTTCTTTCTCCACATGAACAAATCTACATTAAATGTAGCAATTAGACAATGTATATGATATAAACTTTTTGCTCTTGCTAATGGCATCTATATAAGACATCATCAAAACTAATCATAACCAACAATCACCATTTATGTGCTCATTGCCTTCTTTGCCCTTGACTCTTCAAATTCACGAGCTCAATGGTTATGCTTATATATATGTGCATTTTCGGCCCATTTGCATTACCTTCGCTTTGAAGCTTTCTTCAACCTCTAGATAACCCCTTAACTTTGAAAAACAATTTTCTCTTGAGAATTTCCTATCCATTCTTCTTAAGCTTCACAAAGTCCCCTTATAACAAGGTACATTTCCTCCTTTCTTTACTCTCTTCTTTTTTAACATTGCACTGTTCCTTATTTCTTCATCTGGTCCACTCTGTGTTATGAAGCACTAAGTTTCTGGGTAGTTTTTCATAGGATTTTATAGGTAGTCTTTTCAAAGTCTTGTTGGTTCTTCTTCTTCATTTGCGTCAGGCAGCAGTGATGACCAGATTGGAATTCCTATCTGAATTTAGAATTTGTTGAAAAAGTTGTACTGAGCCATCCTAATAGTTTTTAAACCTGTATTTTTTGGAAACTTCATATGCATTCTTCCTCATTTGTGTCGGGTGGCAGTGATGACCATATTGGAATTCCTATCTGAATTCGAAATTGTTGAAAAAGTTGGACTGAACCATCCCATTTTTCAAACCTATTTTTATAGAAACTCCATGGACAAGGGCCCTCTTTTGTTTTCTTCGATTGATAGGAAATCGATTCCAGAGGACGATTATGTGATACTTCAAAAATTACCTTCGAGAGCCCGATACTTGTTTTGGGGGATCGAGCGTATTGAAGAGGAAAAGCAAGAACCATTGCTTCGTCAGGCCAGGGGCAGTGGAGTAGGAAGAGAACCTTGATACGTCCAAACAACTCAAACTCTTACAATTCCCCATCACAAGCACCAAGCCGAGATGAGATTACTCACATTCCAGCATCAAATATTTCTCCAACAAGGGATTCAAAATATATTGTCTCAGGATTCGGTCTGGAGGGCGTCATTAACCTATGCGAAGTTTGCTCTTATACAACTTGCGATCTCGTCTCCCGTAGTCTTAGTACGCAAGCCGAGTTGGTTTTAGCTTCATGCCGACATAAATTGACCTTGAGACCTGCCCCTTCTTCTAGTGTCCTCAACCGCCATTCTGTCTTCGCTTCATCACCTCAGTTTCCTCCAACAAGGTATACTCTTAGTTTCTGATTGTTTCTTTTTTCTTTTTGTTATAGGCATAGGATGGGAACTCCTTCTTCACATTGCTCTGACAAAGCTATAGCCAAAGAGTCGAGCTACACAAATTCTTCCTCTAACCCAAAATCATGGGTCATTATAAATGTCCTTCTTTCTAAGTCCACCATGTCTGCTGCCGAGGTAGTGAAACTTCCCATCGAAAGTGGAGAAGGATACACCCTTTGCCTTCCCCTTTCAAGCAAGTCAGTATGTATTCAACCAAAAAAAGGAAACTCATCCTGCTCATACTTCTTTTATCTTTACTAGGATATGGTTACCTGGCTTGGTATTCGCTTCCCGCTTACTGGGTTTCAATTGAGCTTCTAAATCATCTTCACCTCGCTCCTACCCAACTTCACCCTAATAGCTGGGCATTCGCAATCACTTTCGAACGTTTTTGCAAGTCTCACAACTTAGCTTGCACAATTCAGCTTTTCTTTCATTTTTTTATTGCCTATGAAGCCAGAGCCAACAAAAGTCCTTCTAAGAAAAAGGGTTGGACCTCGCTACGGGGTGCCGTTAGGCAAAAACACTTTATATTCTTTACTGATTCTTTCAAGGGTTTTAAAACCAATTTTTTCAAAGTTCAGGTCGAGCCCAAGCAACTTCCTTGGTTCCTTAAAGACACAGAGGCCAACCTTGTGGAGGGGAAATTTCCCTTACACTGGTCTAGAGACCATCATTGTTTTTCTCCCGCCTCTTATCACTTCCTGGAGAGTCATTTTTCTGATGTCGAATCTAGTGCGACCTCTTTCATTTATTCCTATGTTGAAAAACATAGCCTGATCAAGTTAGCCGACTATATTTCTTGGATTGAGGCCGGAATTACTTTGTCTAACTGTATACGAACCTTCGTTGTTATATATAACTCTGAATTTTTGTTGTCTTCTTTTAGTGATATTCATGTGCCTTTGCAGTTTCTAACTACACACTTTCTTAATTTGTAGCTCCAAGGATGGGAAAGAAACCTAAGTATTTGGATGCCAAGGTCTTTTGCGAGGATGTCGCAAGGGGTCCGGGTCAAGAAGCGTGCCACACTGGCAGCCGAGACAGCAAATAAAAAAGCCTCGTCAAAGAGGCGTAAGAAAGCCAAAGAAACACCGGGTTCAAAGCAGAAGGATATTGCTACCCCAGCTAGTACCGAGGTCATATTCGCCCCGGATTCAGGGGCCCTTGCAACTCCCTCCTCTAATCAGGAAACTACATCAGCTACTACTCCTCTTCCTCTTCCTCCTTCTTAGTTGTCCCTATTTGAGTTTTGGGAAGGTAGAGTTAACAAAGTTAATCAGGTTGGGTTTTGCCCTCCTCAGCACTATATCAAACCAACTCGGCGAACTGAAGTCGAAGCCCAAGAGCTGAACGATATCAAGAAATATGTCACGAAGGCTGTTGGGTTGGGCCAATTTATGGTATGTCTAAAAAGTGTGCCAAAGTTTTCGATCAATTAGAGCATGTCATGGGAGAGTGAGACCATGATCTTGAAAAGGCAAACATGGCCATTGCAAAGTTGTTAAGGTTGAAAGAAGAAAAACAAAAACTTAAGGAGGATCATGCCCAAGTTAAGAGGGATATCCAAGAAGTCAGCTCGGCTCTTTCTCATGCTCAAGGCAATCATATTTGGGATTTAAATATGATAAATAAACTAAAGGACATACACCGTGAGTTGGAGGCGAAGTCAAACTACATCAAAACTACGCTTAGGGCAGACATCTCAAGGATAAAGAATGGAGTTGAAAAATCCTTCAAGAATTCTCTAGAGCAAGTCCAATTTTTGAATCTTGATATTAACTTGGACCTCAAGGGGGTGGACTTCTAGGGTTATGTTGATGAAAGCAGGAAATTAATCCCCCTTTCCTCATCTGCTCCTAGTGACTCGGCTTTCTAGCTAGAAGATGACCAAGAGGAGGAGGGAGATGAAGAGGCTGAGATTTCTGAGACATCAAGTAAAGTGGAGGTCCCCTTCAGCGCTAATCTTGACACAGATCCTCCCATAAATTGAAGAGCCGGGAAGCCAGTTTCATTTGTATTTGCTTAATTTTTATTTTCTTTTGCCAACTTTGGCTGCCTTTTACTTCACACTTTCTGATTGAAAGTTTTCTTCATCACTCTCAGTCTGAAAGTATTTCAATTTCCTGCATTTATCATAATCTCAATAAAAATAATAATTGCGAACCCAAACTTAAAGTTTAAAGTTCTTGTTCAATGACTAGGCCACAGTAAAAAATGTTCACGCAGAATCTCCTTATATATTCATCTAGTAAAAAAACCAAGCATAATATCTGTAAAGATTTTATTTAATCTTTTACATAACATTCCAATCATTCTTAACTAGAATTTTATCCAAGGTAACGATGATTCGTCATGTGTTCAAAGTCAGTTTATAGCCAATGTTTTAAACATTTCGACCTAATCAAGACTAATATGATGGATCACTTCATTACCCCAGAATATAATTTTTGATGCATCACGGTCGTAGTAGGCCTTGTTTATTTGAAGCGAATATTTCAATCCCGACTTCTTTTAGATTGAGCTTTAAAATTGATTTTAATAAACTAAATACTAGGATATTTGAAACTGTTCTCATTTCAAGAATTCATTCATTACTTAGCGGCATAGTCGTCTCACATAATCCCTTAATAGAATGTCAAATAGACTTAGCTATATTGTCGTCTTACATAATCCCTAAATGGAATTTCAAATGGACTTGGCGACATTGTCATCTTTTAAACGGAGCTTGGATTTAGCTGTATTATACTTTCAACTATAGTATACTTTCAGCTTATCCATGTTTCATGTCCTTTTGATTGGCTTCCTCTCCAGAGTCTCCAGGCTACAGGCTCATTTGTTGAGCTTTTCTTTAACTTGATAAGGGCCTTCCCAATTTGCAGCGAGCTTCCCATCTCTTGCATTTTTGTTTCTTATGACGGCCCGTCGGAGTACTAGGTCCCCTCTTTGGAACAACTGACGTTTTACTTTTTTTTTTATTATCAAATCTAGCCACAATCAGTTGTTTTATAGCCATATCCCAGCAATACGTCTTGATTTTAACTTCATCTATCGGATCCAGCTTAAGCGCCAGTGATTCATTATTCATTATTTCTTCCTCTGCCAGGGCCATGATTCTGCTCCATGAAGGTTGGCCGATTTCTACCAGGATCATAGCCTCGCATCCATATGTTAATTTGAAGGGGGTTTCCCCGATGGAGGATTGAATAATGGTCAGGTATCCCCATAGGACAAAATAGAGTTACTCAACCCAATTGGTACCTGCATCCTCCATCTACTTCTTTAGCCCATCCACAATAATTTTATTTGCTGATTCAACTTGTCCATTCGGTTGTGGATGTTCTACTGAGGCAAAACGGTGTTTGATTTAGAAGGTCGATATCATCTCTTGGAAGCCTTTATCAATGAACTGGGCCCCATTGTCTGTAATGAATTCCAACGGGATCCCAAAACAAGAAATAATGCTTTTTTCAAAGAATCTCCAGACTCGAGCTAAAGTGATCATGGTTAAGGGCTTAGCGTCTATCCACTTGGTGAAGTAGTCGACAGCTACTACCAACCATCATAATTTCCTAGAGCTGCTTTAAATGGTCCGACCAAATCCATACCCCATTTATAGAAAGGCCATGGGGACAAAATAGATTTTAATTCTGCTAGAAGGGACCATATAATTTTGGCATGCTTCTGACAGCTACCACATTTCTGGACGTGCCCCTTCGAATCTGCCACCATTGTAGGCCAAAAGTACCTAGCTCGAAGGGATTTTCTTGATAACGCCTTAGCGCCTATGTGCTGCCCGTTGATTCCTTCGTGTACCGCAGTTAGAACATACTCGGCCTCTTCCGAGTTCAGATACTTCAGCATTAGAGAATGTAAGCCTTTACGATATAGATGATCTTCAACCATGGTGTACATTGCAGCATCTTGAACCAACTTCTTTGCCTCGAACGCATCATCAGACAATACCCCTCTCTCTAAGTAATTGACAATTGATCTTCTTCAATGACTTGCCATGGAGATCATCATAACACAACTTTGTTCTGACAAACTTTATTGAATCATAGTTCTATGATTACCTGAGTTGTTGGTACTTATCAACTTAGATAGAATGTTGGCTTAAGTATTCTCTCCCCTGGGAATGTGGGCAACTATTACCTACTCAAAGTCAGACATGGCTTCTCTGACTTTACTCAAGTATTTTTCCAATAATGGGCCTTTGACTTAGTATGTCCCGTCTATTTATACAGCCACGAGCCAGGAGTCGGTTGAGATATGGACTTTCTTGGCTCCAATTTCCTTGTCTTGGGTCAACCTGATAAGAAGTGCTTCATATTCAACTTGGTTAATAGATGTTAGAAAATTGATCCATAGAGATCGCTCCATTGAGACTCCTTCTAGACTTTCTACGATAATCCTGACTCCACTCCCATTAATATTTGAAGAACCGTCAACAAATACTTTTCAAACTTCATGGCTTCTAATCTCTCCTTTACCTGCCGGGGTTAATTCCATCACGAAAACCGCCAAAGCTTGTGACTTGATGCCATGTCAGGCTTCATACATGATGTCAAACTCAAACAATTCAATCACCCAACTAATCATTCTTCCAACTAGATCTGGTTTGTGTAGCACTTGTCAGATTGGCTAAGTTGTCCTTAGGATATATGGGTGTCCTTGAAAGTAAGAGCTTAGCCTTCTTGCAGTGTGAGTAAGGCGAACGCCATCTTCTCGAGTCTTTGATATCTTAACTTTGAAGCTTGCAGAGCTTGGCTGACAAAATACATTGGTACCTGGCCATCTTCAATCTCTCTGATCAATTCCGCACTTACTGCCTCTTCTCCCACCGAGAGGTACAAAATCAGTGTTTCCCCCAGATTTGGCTTCAATAAAACTGGAGGGGCTGCTAAGCACACCAGCCTAACAGCTAGGATACATACATTATTGATCTGAGTTATGTTTTTCTTCTATCAAAACTCAACATCAGGATGACAACATATTATTCCAGCATCGCACATCTCCCCGCAAGAGGGTTTACACCATACTAGCTTGGGATTCCATTTGAAAGACATCCTTGATCCATGTGATGATACTGCCTATTTAAGTTATGACCTTGTCATACATGGGCATTACTTAGAAGCCAAGTTGACTTTAGCCTCCTGCCAGCATAAATTGACTTCCAAAGCCATCCCAGCTTCTGGTGACAAAAGCTGTTTTTTTTTTAAAATTTCCTTCTTCATGCCCTAGCTCATTTGACTTAGGTACATCTTATATTTCTGATTTCTACTTTTTTATTATAGGTATATATGAGTTTACCTTCTTCGTGTTATACTGAGAGATTAATGTTTGGGGAGCCAAGTTCTAAAAATCCTTCGAGAGCTTTAATGAATGCAGACCAATGGGTGACCGAAGAGGTGTTAAGCACTAGGTCGACAATGACCGTCGCCAAGGTTGCCAGGCTCCCTATCGGCAATAGAGAGGGCTACACCATTCACTACAAAAAAAAATCTGATTTGTAGCGGTTAAACAGTAGCGGTCATAAAAAACCGCTACAAACTCACGGATTTGTAGCGGTTTTCAATGAAACCGCCACAAATTCATAGCAGAAAAATGCCGCCAAAGTGCGCACGTGTTGGAAATGGTATTATGTAGCGGTTTACTATTGAACAACCGCTACAAAAGTGGCGCCAGCTTGGTGCCTTATGGCGGAATATTTGTAACGGTTTATTTGTCATGGTTTCTATGAAACGATCGCTATCGATTTGGCACCAGTGCTCGCGCCAAATTTGAGAGAATTTTTGTCGCGGTTATATTGTAGCGGTTAGTAGTTAGTAACCGCTACAAGAAGACGAAAGGACATAGTCTTACTGCGGTTGGGATATAGCATTACACTAACCGCGACAAATACTTACAATTGGTAGCGGTTCTTGATAAAACCGCTACTAATATTTAAACTATATATATGTGGCCGTACATCAAACAAAAAATATATAAAATGAGAAATTACCAAATCTACATTGTCACTAAAAGAGCTAACTCGGCTTGGTAAACGAAGACATGCGAATATCTGTGGCCCTCATCTCTTATCTCAAGAGATGAGCGTGGCAGATATTTGCCTCTCTTATCCTGCAGCTGGAGCTAGCTCTATTGTGACAATGAAGATTTGGTTATTTCTCAGACCTGAATGCTTCTATTCTTCTTAATATCGTCTAACAAGCAACCGATGGTTGAGTTTTTATTGTAGCCACCTTTCTTTCTATAAAATAACTTTGATGGAAATGAGTTAGTAAACATTAGTAAACCTTTTCAGAGAGATCGGTGGCTATATGGAAACCCAATCTTCACGGGTTTGTTATACTATTTTGAGTACACTTATTAAAAAAAAAAATAATTTGTTTTTACCAAACTAATTGATTTATTAGTGAAACTAATAAATCAATTAGTTTGGATTTTTTGTTAAAAAATTCACATTTGTAGCGGTCAATAGAGAAACCGCTACTGAATTTGAAAGGTGAGTGATTTTGTAGCGGTTCTGGTAGCGGTTAGTTATAACCGCTACTGAATTTGAACGGTCAATAAATTTTGTAGTGTTTTAGGTAGCGGTTACTTTTAACCGCTACAAGGTGTTGTATTTTGTAGTGGGTTTTAGAGAATAACCGCTACAAAATGACGTGGTTTAAGCGTGAATCACGTCATTTTCTCCCACCCTTATCCTTTCATTTTAACTTTTCTCTCTCCCTTGTCCTTTTCTTTCATTTCTAGTTTTACTTGTATACTTCTATGGTAAAAATCGAACATTATGACTAACGGTGATAAAGGGAAGGGACTTCCATCGGTGAGGAAAGTTATAAGAGGAAGTGGCAGCAGATCGCATATGAGAGGGCGAGGGCGTGGGCCTGCAAATATCCCTCCGCCTCCTCCCCCCTGAGACATATGAGGATCTCTTCACGGATTAGCCAATCCCAGACCTTGAGACAGTAGGAGGAGCACGAGGCGCTACTCTTTCAATTAGTGACCTCGATGAAGATGAAGAGATAGATTTTGGCATGCCTGCGAGTAAAGCGTGGCAGTTCCTAGACGGCGAAGACGAGTGGGACCAAGGGAACCCTTGACCTTCATCTTCGCGTTCCTCCGGATTTGTGGTAGATGTCGAAGGTAAATGTAATTAACTTTTTCACTAAATTTAAATTTCATTTCCTTAATTTTAAAAGTAATAATAACATGTTTTTTCATTTGTGCAGAGACAAATGAGAACATCACCAGGAGGTCGCTCGATGTTTCTGCGGTTACTTTGTTGCAAGGGCCAAAAGTCGTGGTCCTCTAGAACCCAGAGACGGACCAGCCTGTCGGCAATGGTGTCACCTGTTCAATAGGTACCTATCGAAATTGGGCGGGAATTGGGCTTGGTTCCCGCTCAACTTCATAAATTGGAAGTGTGTTTCGGATAGGAACAAGAATGATGCATTTAAAGATATTGGGCAGGTAGGTTATGTTTCTTAATTTAAATTTACATGTTAATATATAATAATTAAATATTGTAGTTTATTTATTTATTTATTTTAGTTAGTTAATTAATAATTAAATTATGAAACAGAAAAAGTTTAACGTAGGAGGGAACGCGAAACAGTATGCGATGCTGAAGATCGGGGATGGGCAGAAGAACTGGAGGAATCCTTTGTACAACAAAAAAATGGAGATGGGACAATTCCTCTACAACAGCTGATCGAGAATGTCCCCAACGGAGTTGACCCAAATGACTGGGCAGGTTTTGTCCAATATAGGAGGAGTCCAGTTGGACAGGTACGTCTTTTAATTAATTATACTTTATATTTTTTGGAAATTATTTAATTTGTAGTTTATCTTTAATTATAGTTTAAATGTACTTAATTGCAGGCTCTATTTCAGGGGAACACCGCAAGTCAAGCACATCAAAGGGTCCATCACACGACGAGATCCAAGACATTTTCCGTGACTTACAGTGAGCCGGTAATTGAAAGTAAAATTAATTTTATGCTTAATGATTAGTTGTTTTATTTTTTACTTGACAAACCTCTTATTCTTTTAATTCTTTCAGCAAGCGAAGGTTAGAAAGGAGAACCGGCAGACGACACCGTGATGGGACGTCGACCTTTGAGGAAGCAGAGCAGATTATAGTAAGTTACACAAAATTCTTTTATATATAGTTAATTTAATATATTTAATTTTAATTAAATTGTTTCATTTACAATTTCATGAAATTTTTGCGTTAGGCCCGGATTGAGCAGAGCCAGGCAGAGCTCCAATTGTCGCTGCCCCCGGAGTCACAGGGGTCTATGGATCCTACGGCAACGCTGGAGGCTGCTACGGGACTAGCCCAACATCCTGGACGCGTTAGGGGTATGGGGCTAGGCGCCAGGCCAAGCGTTGTCTACGGCAAGGCCTCCTCCTCTAACGCAAGAACCTCCAGCACGAGAAGGCCACCACCAGATGACTTGGAGGTGATGATTGCCCAGCGTGTTACTTAGGGGGTTGCTGCGCAGGTGCCTACGCAAGTGACGAGGCAGGTATGCTGGATAGCAAACCTACATGGATAGGTGTGCCAGTGCCTTGAACAGGTTGACACATGACGATCACTTCACACCTCCCCCGCCTTCCCCACCATTCATTGACGACGATTCTGCCCTGCCTCCAGATCCGTTCATCAATGAGGGTGATGTTGCTGTTAGATCTGCTGATGCTGCTGCTGCTACTGGTGCTGATGAGGAGGGCGCTGTTACCTCTACTCCTGCAGACGCCCGCCCCAAGACAGGACATGATCAGGTTCCTGATTCTTAGTTTTTTTATTTTCACAGACATTTGTTTGACATTTGTTTTCTTTTTAATGTTATTTGGATTGGATTTTTGGATTATAATTTCAATATTTAGATTTCGTTGACCAAAGTTTATTATATTTACATAAAAAGAAATACCTAAATACTTCCTCTAAAAAAGATTTAAATAGTGGTCATACAAAAAAAAATTGAACAAACTTTGTAGAGGTTAGAAACCGCTACAAATTAAAAATATCTATAGCACTTTACAACCGCTACTTGTTTCTAAAACCGCTACTAGTTTCTGGTGGGCTTTTCAATTTTTTTTGAATCACCTTACATTTTGTAGCAGTTTGTGTAGCGGTCTATAAAACCACTACTAACATCTGTATTTAGTAGTGGTTGTCAACCGCGACAACGTGTTTGTAGCTATTTATCTAGCGGTTTTTGAACCGCTACAATGTAGCCTATGTTTCATTTAATCAATGTGAAGTCATTTGAAGAGAATTAAATCTTCTCTCTTCAATTGTATTCTATCCTATAATTGTTTACTAAATATGGATAAGTCATTAATTAAGTTGCCGCACAATTCTCCTGTGTATCTAGCGGGATTGAAAAATTTCTTAGATTTCGCCTTCTCCCACACTAGCATTAATGGGAAGATCTTATGTCTATGTGGTCGATGCAAGTTTAAGAAGTGGTAAACTCGAGACGATGTTATGGAACATCTTCTTGTGAAGCCTTTCCCGATAGAATATACATTCTGGGAAGTTCATGGTGAGAAACATGGTATGCGATATGGGGATAATCTTCCTCGAAGCTCACAAGTAGGAAATAGTGTAGCTCAAGATGATTCGGTTAGTGAAGCTGTTCGCGATGCTTTTGGTGTTCAAGATGACAATTTCACGGCAGAAGCTCAAGGTGCAGAACTTGTTTTCCTCAGGAATGAAGCAGCTCGGGAATTTTTCAGCCTCATGGATGAGGGTGATCATCCATTATATCAAGGTTGTTGGAAATACTCTAAATTATCTTTCCTGATCAAGTTGTACCATATCAAGTGCATGTGTGGGATCACTGATAAGGCAATGTCGATGTTGTTGGAATTGCTACGAGAGGCGTTCCCTGACACGGTCATTCCCACAAACTTCTACGAGGCCAAGAAGATAATTAACAGATTAGGCTTGAACTACGAAAAGATCATTGCTTGCCTTAACGACTGTATGCTGAAAGTGGAAGAAATCACCAAGAGGGGGGTGAATTGGGGATTTTAAAAATTCTTTTCAACTCTTAAAAATGAAGCTTAAGAAATGGATAATAAAAGAGTAGAAAAAGAAAAGCTTAGACACACAGAATTTATACTGGTTCGGTCTCAACCTTGACCTACGTCCAGTCCCCAAATACCTTCTGGGTGTTTCCACTAATTCAACAGATTTTCAATTACAACAATGAAGACCAGACACAATCCTAATCACCTAGGACTTGCTCCCCCTTACACTTTGTGATTGAACAACCCAACTCACAGGTTCCACAACCTTGAGTTCTCACAAACAAATGCTTTCAAAAATTTACAAACTCTCAAAAGAGTAGATAAGGATAAACACTGAAGAACAGGTTGAAAATAACAGTACAGACTCAAATTTCAAAGTATAATCAAGATAGCTTCGTTGTGTGTTTTGCTTTGAGTTTTCACAGCCTCTTATAGACTGAATGGATAAGCTAGCCGTTGCAATTCTTTCTCTAATGTTCAGCTGCAATTCTAAAAAAATGGCAGTAGCATATTTTGCTCTGTTCTTTGAATTCTTAGCTGGAATCTTGGAATTTAGTTGTTGCAGAACGTCTTCCAAATTTTTAGCCATTCCATGATCTTAATTCGACCGTTTGAAGTGATCTTAATGTGTTGCAACGATCTGAGCTGAACATCTGGGATAAGGCAGAAGAATCAGCCCTGTTCTTGGTTCTTCATTTAATGCACTTATTCTGGATCTTGTTCTCACCTTGATCTTGGCTAAACCTTATCTGAAAAACACTCAAAACTTCATCAAGGACGTTAGACACAATAATATCATATCATGAAATAATTTCAGGAAGACCCATTAAGATTTCGCAGATCAATATCATTTGATTTTTCAAAATCCCCGATGCAAACTCGAGTTTGTTCTTCCATACTCGAGTTCGGGGTTCATCCAGAAAGCATGTCCGTTGATTAGAGGTCTAAACTTGCAGTCTGTAAAAGCTAACTCGAGTTTGGCTTTTACAGAGAGAACTATCGGGCTTTGGACTTGGCATGGAATTTTGGTCCTGCTCCTAGACTCGAGTCAATTAGTGACTGACTCGAGTTTGGGTCTATGTTTGAAGAACAAGCCTAAGTTCGTGATTTTCCAGACTGGAGCTTAGGAGACAGACTGGAGTTTTGGAAAGATGGTAGGAATTCGAGTGTTTCTCTATTTGTCATAAACTCGAGTTTACAATGAGAGACTTGAATTTATGTTTGAGCTGAAACTATTCAAATCTTTCTGTTTGGTCTAGACTGGAGTTTGTAACTCTAGACTGGAGTTTATAACTTGGCCTGGAACTCGAGTGTCTTTCTGTTTGGTCTAGACTGGAGTTTAGGAATCCAGACTCGAGTTTGGCTTGCTTGGAATTCTGAGTGCTCTCTGTATCTTCCAGACTTCAGGTTTGGTTTTGCAAACTGGAGTTTGGCTTGTTGTGAAAATTTCTGATTGCTTTCTGTAACTCCTCAAACTCAAGTTTACGTACCTAAACTCGAGTTTTCCTTTGACAGTGAGATTTTCATATTGCCAAAAACAAACTTCATATCAAGTTTACAATTGCTAGTTATCATCAAAACACATTGAGAACTAATAGTCAGTATACATACAGCTTTATACGGGTTATAGTCTTGATAACGCTGTTGGGTTTTCCTAGCGCTGAGGACACGATGGGTCGTCGTGGCACTGGTTATGTGCAAACATTATGCGGGGCTTTACATACTGCTGTGTGCTTATGTTCTGCCAATACGTGATCATGATCAGCTGTGTGCTTATGTAGTGATATACTGTTGTTATGTGATTATGTACATGTTGTTATCCATATACTGTCTTATTTGAGCATAAGGTTAACCGTTACCTGAGATTCAATCGGGAATTGGATCTCAGCTGTAGCTTCAGGGTCGGGAGGACCAAGGTCGAAAGAGAGAGGCAGGCAGGCGGTGTAGGACCCAAGACGGAGTTTTTATTTTGTTATTTCTCTAGTTATGTATTTTACTTTCCTTTGGACATTAGAGGACTGTAATAGAACAATTACACTATGGTTATATATCTTTAAGGTTCAGTTACTCACTTGCTAGAATGCTCGACTCTGATCACTGGTTTTTTTTTAAAAAATTTGCCGCTGTTTTCAAATGGGATGTTACAACACAAATTCTTTAATCGGGATCCAACCATATTTTCTTCTTATGAAGGTGATGAGGATGCTTTCCACTGGCTAGGGCCTACAGATGTAATGTAACGAGAAAAGGGGTTCTTCTTCTTCTTCTTCTTCCTTTTTTTTTTAAAAAAATTTAATTTAATATAAGTTTTTTATTACTTAGTGGTAAGGGCTAAGCCCAGTTCAACACTAACCACTAAAGTGAAACTCTACAGAAAAAATCCGATTCCAGTTGTGTCCTCAGACATAATACCGGTTGTTGTCCCTATGGGCCCGTTTGGTAGTACTGAATTAGTTTTGATTTTTTTGATAAAAAAATTGGTTTTGATGGATATAGATATGAAAATAGAAATAGATATGTAAATCTGATTAAAGTATGTTTAGTATGGGTAGGAAAAAATCCACAGTTTCACAATGTTATCAGAACCGGATCGGTCATCAACCCGATCAGGGTACTGGGTCAATGGGTCACTGGTCGAACCGCATAACCATAACCCGGTCTTGAAAACCATACTATACTAATAAATATATATATAAAAATGAGTTTACAAAAGATAAAAGTACCTATAACATTTTTACTAGTTTAAAACATGAATAACACAATTAACTAGGAGTCTAGGAGCAAAATTAAAGATGAGTTTACAAAATAACCTCCAAAGTCAAACAGGTAAACACAGTAAAAATCACGGCCAAGAATCCAACGGTGGTGCGTCAATAAAAGGCTCATCATCACCATCAAAATAATTTGGATGACTTGTATCTTCAAATGGGTCTACATTATCCATGACATTGTCTTCAATTTGGTTTGCATTTTGTGAGGTATTATTTGGTGCTTCATTCCCATGATCATCATCATCACCATCATCATCCAAATTTAATTGATCTATGAGAACATCATTTATGATGTGAGTTAATAATTAAGTAATCAAGATCTATTTATGAGGTGATCAAACAAAACAAAATATAATCATAAAAAAACCTACCATTATCATTTTTGGTGTTGGTTCAATGGGAACACTAGCAAGGTCATTATTTCTATTTTCTATGTGATCTCACATATATCTATTAAAGAACTTAACTAGAATAATAGCTTAAGAGAGAAAGATGACAAGCATATCGGTAAAGTCCTTAAAGAGAAGGTCATGGATTAATTCAGCTGATATTATAATCCTAGGTAAAGTCCTAATTACTAGCAAGTCAAGCATCAAACAAATTACTAGCCTAATTAATCAAACCATAATAATTAATCAAACCAGAAATTTAAGAAACGAAAGGGCAAAGATTTTCCAGTACAACTAGCCTGAAATTTATTTAAGAAAATAACAACATAATAATCCAATACTACCTCATCAAATATATGCCTCTAGACACATCTAAGTAAACTCTTCTTCAACACAAACAGCAAAAACCACTCACAAGAACCAACATTCTTGGAGGACCAAAACCATATCAAAATGACTTATGCAGTTATGCGCCTCTACCTTTTTTTATTTGTCTCACACTCTTACCAGCTTCAAAAATTTTCTGCTGAACTACTCTATTATTAGCAAAATCCAATTCAAAAACTAAGCAACATTACCCTATAAACTAATTTCGCTATTTGATACTTGAAGTTAGCTGCAAAATTTATACGCAAGGTATAAAGAGGAGCTCCTTAGTCCAACCAGCAAACTCATCAGCACATAGATCAAGATCAAAATCAAAATCAGGCAGCTCATTCGCATTTATGTCATCCTCATCAAACCCAGAAACAAAGTATTTGGATATCAATCTACAGATTCGGCACTTCAACAAGGAACATACATTTATATTTTATTTATTCATCACTTCTAAAGCAAAATATCTGAAAATGGATCTCACTTTGTGATATTCAGATCTTAATGATAATTAGAGCTATCAAACAACAAGAAGTCAAGAACATAGAGGCAGATCATATACTAGATTATAGAGCAAGAAGTCAAGAAGGCAAGAAGAAAAGAACCTTAAGAAGACGTTAGCCTTGAGTCTGGACAGATTGAACGGCGCAGCGGTGGCGGTTGACGGACCAACGACTGTGAATCTGCGATGCGGCGACGTGAGTGGTGACTTGGAGTGGAATCGAATTATGGACTGAGGTTTGAGAAACAGAGAAAGTAAGATTGGGATGTTGTGAGAATGAGATTAAAAAAAAAATCCCTAATGAACCATCGATTTTGGCTGGAGAGGAGAAGAGAGTGGATTTTTTTTTGTTTAGACCATAAACGACGTCGTTTCTGGTCAAATAATTAGAAAAAAAAATTGCATCGAATCGGCTGGGTTTCACAAACCCGCCCGGTTCGACGAGTTTTTCAAGAACCGGCGGTTGAACCAATTCAGACTCGTTTTGGCTGCTTAAGCGATCTTTTAGCCGGTTTTGCCACCAATTCACCGGCTCACCGATCGAACTGGCTGGTCTGAGCTGGTTCTGATAACTATGGTTTCACTATTCTGAAGCAATCATAGTTCTCTTCAGTTAAAAAAAATTAAAAAAAAGGGTAAAGGTGCAAAAATGCACATGTGTTTTGTCCTCAGGAGCACCCAGCATCAAGTGCTTTTTTTTGGTGTAAAAATACACATGTGGTTACAAAATAAGTGTAAAAGTCACAGGGGCAAAACGTTGACTGTTAGTCTGACCCCAAATTGCTGACCTGGAAGGAAGCTGATGTCACTTAAAGTTTTGATTCCTGTGTTCTTTAGACCCTCATTCGCCGGCTTTGGTTTGTAGCAGCGGCAGCGGAGTTCGATCATTGGCTTTCTTTTGCTTCTTTTGCAGCTGCTAGCCAGAGATATGCGACACATAACCTATATCAAATCCTTTGGATTTCATCCTTGCCGAGGTAGCCCCATTTTTGATTTTCTCATTTTGTGAAATTCCGGGAGACATCGTCGACCATCGAAAGATCTTGCAGCATCTAATACCATTAGTCTTACCTACTCCTAACCTAGGACCCAGGTTCTCTCTCTTGCTCTCACTGTTACCTTCCTTTCCTTCTGAATTTAGTTTTCCTAAAGAGGTTTTTATAGGGTATTTGCATTTTGGTTTTGGTTTTATCTGCTATGGATTGTCGAATTAGGGTTGTTTTCCCTAACTGATTTCAGTGAAAATAACAAGCCTCGAAGATGTAGCAGCCACCGCCAATGATTCCTGTGGTGTCTTTATTTGCACCCACTAATATAACCAACGAGCAGATTCAGAAGGTATTGCTTTTTAAATCCCATTATCTATTTCACAAGTAGCCTGCAATGAAAGCCGAAGAGGTATCTCTAACTTGGCTGATTTGTAACTTTATTAGATTAGAATCCTTTGGTGGCTACTAGCTAGTTGTGGGTTGACATATTTTCGAGCTATTGTTTAACTGAGAAGGAAGCGAATAACTTCTTCATTGATAAACATCGAATGTATTTATAATATTCTTGGGTTGATAATCTTTGTGGTTTCAGGGTAGATAATCGGATCGGAATGCTCGGCTTTCTCCGGCAGGATTTATGGTTATTTACAGTTAATGATTTTTTTTTTTAATTTTTTTTACCCAAATACATTCATTGAACTTGGAACTCCGTCTCGAGAGAAAAAAAAACTTGGAACTCCGTGAAATCAGAGATGTAGTCATTTAGGGTGTCCAGGTCAGCAATTTGGGGTCAAACTAATGGTCAACGTTTTGCCCCTGTGACTTTTGCACCTATTTTATAACCACATGTGCATTTTTGCACCTAAAAAAAGTACTTGATGCTGGGTGTTCCTGAGGACAAAACACATGTGCATTTTTGCACCTTTACCCAAAAAAAATGAAAAAATCATTGTTTTCTCTTTCTTTGACTGAGGCTTCTTCAACTCCTTCATCGTCCTCAACTCTTTTTCCACATTTCTTCTTCCTTCCCTTCAAATAGATCTCTCCCTATTAATCTCTTCTTGAACAAAGTTTGCAACTCACCCTTTCTTCCTCGTTGTTTATTGTCGAATAGGTATGCAACTTACCAGCAGTGGAGGTCTTTAAAGGAGGATTTGCAAACATGGGTCCTCGGATCTTGTTGCTAATGATGGTGAGGGAGGTTGAAGGCTACAATGGAGAGGAAGCTGTAAAGAAGGTGATGGTCCTTAGATCTGGCCACCGAGCTTCAATTGTTGACGTCACATCCTCATCGTCGCTGGAGGTCTTGTCGTCATGAGGGAGGATGGTTTTTGGACATGGTAGTGCACAGTGGTCTTCAGATTTGCCAACTACAAGCTATGGTGGGAGATCGAAGGAGGTGGGATTCCAAAAATAGGCCATTATAGAGAGAAATTACTAATAGAATCCCGTAGATAGAAGTGTTTCCAGTGGAAATTAGCATTGGTAATACGTTTCTCACAATAAATTTATGTTTTCATACATGTGCATGAGATTAACTGTTACCCTAAGGTCCATTCATTTGGACTTTAGACCACATGAAAGATTTAAGTAGTGGTTTGGGACCGAAAGGCAAGAAGCAGTTGTAAGGGTTACAGTAGTTGGCACCTTTTGGACAAAATTTGGAGTAATTAGGCTATAATTTAATGTTTATCATTTCGTCTATTTTGGGATTACTGTATTAACATCCAACTATCGGATGAATTCGAATTGTGAAAAATTAGTTCGTATGTTTCAAACTAAATTAATTTCAAAAACTTTTATTCCGTAATTAAGTCATACAAATCTCTGCGATGCCTCTCCGCATTAACTCTAATAACTAAAGGTAAGTTGTCCAAATCTCTTCGATGCCTCTTCGCGTTAACTCTAATAACAAAAGGCCCCACAGGGCAGTCATCACAGATTTACCGATGGGATTTACAAAGGTAATGTGCCTTAAGATGTAAGGCATAACATGAAGGAGAAAAATCATGTTGTTCTAGACTCTATAAGGCCCAGCTAATGTAAGGCTCGATAAGGGGCAATCTATGTGATAGAGATATGGTGACGCAACACTTGGGCTTGGAGGCACAGAGGCCTACAAGTCCAAACTCTAACCCTATAGGAAAACTCTATAAATAAGAAGTAAACCCTAAAGGTATGAACATTCTCTCTTAGTTATTATTTTGCCATCATCGTGCACACACACCACCCTCTTTGGCTAATGCCTATTTGTACACAGTAATATGCTATTCTCATAGGTATCTAATCCATAGATATATAAGAGAGTTATCTGATTCAATATTAACATACTAGTTCAACGGACTAGACATCTCTATCAATCTAGATAGAACATTGGTGCTGACCGTGGGGACTCAATAAATTTTGATTCCCGCGACCAAAGATGGTCAATACTAGAAGCAATAGTTAGATGCCGTTCCACAAGCAAATGCTTGAAAATCAACCGTGGCAAAATCAAGAACATAAACCTGAAGGCAATCCAGATTATAATGCAGTGCATGTTAGTGAGTTCGTGTCATATACAACCTTCAGCCCAACACCTCTGACAAATCCTCCAAATGTTGTTGCTATTCGGATGCTTAATGAACCTCAAAATAAGCCCAATCGTTGGATTCAACAAATTCTAATCGCTGATTTGGACGCTTGCCTCATGCAAACAACTATAAATTCGTTACTGAGGTAAATAGAGGAGTTGGAGCAAAGTAGCAATCTTCAAAGGCAAGAGAGAGGATATGGATCGTTGTAATCCGACTCTGCGACGGGAAGAGTTACAAAGAATGCAGTTGATGGAGGATCATTTCAGAAAAATTGAGAACCTGGATCATAATCAGAATGCTAATATCCCTATCTGGGTTAATGCCTTGGGTTCTAGTCAAATTGATGCTAAAGGCCCTTCTCGTGTAAACAATGATGAAAATAAGCAACATGTTGAGGGTAACCGACATAGAGGAGATCAAAGTTGCAATGAGGTAACTCAGACGCAAAATGCTCCTAGGACATATAGGACGAAATACAGTAGAGGGCAATATAACAATAGTGCTTTCACTAACGAGATTGCGAATGCTCTTTACCCGGAAAATTTAGATTTGGCTTTTTTGCCAAACTACAATGAAAGTTAGGATCCACAAGTCCAAATCGATACCTTCGATATGGACATATGAGTGAGGGGAATTGATGAGTCCATCATTTCCTAGATATTTGCTACAAAATTGATAAGAGCTGCACAAACTTGGTTTCACACTTTAGCCGCAAAGTTCATCAGGTACTTTGTAACAATAAAAAAGCAACCAAATTCCAAGTTTGCTCTCGGCAAGATTAGGCAACAACCAGGTGAAACACTCCAAAAGTAGTTGGATCATTTTAAAGATGCTGCATTACAAGTGCATGGGTTGGAAGAAAATGTGCATGTACACTTAGTCATAGCTGACTTTGATGGTTCATCTTGGCTGGCAAGGTCAATTTATAAAAATCTCGTGAAGACCTTGGTGGAATTTAGAACTTGGTTAAAGAAGTACCTAGATCTGGAGCAAATAGAAGTAGCAAATACTACGAGAAAAGAAAGGAGAAGGAGCGCACCTCCAAAAGAAAAAGAATATCCAGAAAGTCAAAAGCAAGATTTTCACGGAAGAAACTCGGACAACAAGTTTGGGGGTAGGAAGTATGAAATGAAATATGAAAAATATGCTCACTTAAATGTTCTAATGTCTCAAATTTTGAGGGAGGTAGCACTGACCGAGATGAAAAAGGCGGAATGACCTCGACTAATTTACAATAAAGCAAGTATCGATCAATCCCGGTTCTGTGCTTTTCATAATGGACTGGGACACACTGTTGATTAGTGCTTGGATCTTTGAGATGCTACAGAAATGTTTATAAGATAGGGTAAATTACGACAATATGTGATAAAAATCCAGGGATTCAAGAACAATAAGTGCAAACAATGAGGTCGCAGTAAGAGGCCGTCTCCAGAAAAGAGAAAGAAAGATGAAAAGTAGAAGAAACCAGATAACAAGGCTTTACAAGGCTCTAAAAAATGGCCAAGCGCCAATTTAATTCATAAGCAAGGCTTTACAAGGCTCTAAATTGAAGTATTAAAAGCTTGAAAAAGTAGTGTTTGCCTTACCACAGCAAGAAGACTTTGTCCTTATTTTCAAGGGCATCAAATTGTTGTTAGAACTAGTCAACCAATCCGACAAGTGCTCCATAAGCCGGACTTGGCAGGAAGGGTGATTAGCTAGGCCATAGAATTGTCCGAGTTTGATATAACAAATGAAGCTCGACATGCGATCAAGTCGCAAGCATTGACTAATTATGTAATGTAGTTAACCCAAGCAAGTATAGGGGAAAATGGAGATCTGAGTACTTGGAAAGTTTTTGTGGATGGCTCATCGAATGTTAAAGGAAGTGGTGCTATAATAATTGTTGAAAGCCTGGAAGGAGTGTCAATTAAGCATTCTCTTCAATTGAATTTTCCAACATCCAATAATCAAGCAGAGTATGAAGCACTACTACCTGGTTAATACAAGCAAAGGAACACAGAGCTAAAATAGTTAAAGTTTTGAGTGATTCCTAACTTGTTGCAGCACAAATTGAAGGGACATACCAAGCCAAAAGCTCTTTACTAGTGAAATACTTGCATAAAGTGAAGGAAGTGATGTCCGACTTTAAGGAGGTGATCATTACTCATATTCCTAAAGGGAAAAATACTAGGGCCAATATCTTGTCAAAATTGGCGAGTACGAAGTGTCTGGGTAACCATAGAACTATGATTCAACAAAGCTTATTCAAGCTGAGTTGCATCATAGTTATCTCGGAAGCAGAAGACTAGAGAAGACCGATCATAAACTACTTAGAAGAAGGAGTCCTCCTCGATGATTCAATTGAAGCCAAAAAATTGATATGTGAGGTAGCCATGTACACGGTTGTGGAAGAGCAGTTAGATCGTTTGAACCATTTTTAGTGCTTGCACATCAGAAACATGTGTTAGTTCTCAATGTGTTTTGATGATAACTAGCAATTGTAAACTTGATATGAAGTTTGTTTTTGGCAATATGAAAATCTCACTGTCAAAGGCAAACTCGAGTTTGGGTATGTAAACTCGAGTTTGAGGGTTGACAGAAAGCTGTTTACTTCTACGAAGAAAGCCAAACTCGAGTCTGCTTGGACTAACTCGAGTCTGAGGAGTTACAGAAAGCAATCAGAAATTTTCACAACAAGCCAAACTCCAGTTTGCAAAACCAAACCTGAAATCTGGAAGATACAGAGAGCACTCAGAATTCCAAACAAGCCAAACTCGAGTCTGGATTCCTAAACTCCAATCTAGACCAAACAGAAAGACACTCGAGTTCCAGGCCAAGTTATAAACTCCAGTCTAGAGTTACTAACTCTAGTCTAGACCAAACAGAAAGATTTGAATAGCTTCAGCTCAAACATAAACTCGAGTCTGTCATTGTAAACTCGAGTTTAGGACAAATAGAGAAACACTCGAATTTCTACCATCTTTCCAAAACTCCAGTCTGTCTCCTAAACTCCAGTCTGGAAAATCACGAACTTAGGCTTATTCTTCAAACATACACCCAAACTCGAGTCAGTCACTAATTGACTTGAGTCTAGGAGCAGGACCAAAATTCCATGCCAAGTCCAAAGCCTGATAGTTCTCTCTGTAAAAGCCAAATTCGAGTTAGCTTTTACAAACTGCAAGTTTAGACCTCTAATCAACGGACATGCTTTCTGGATGAACCCCAAACTCGAGTCGGGAAGAACAAACTCGAGTTTGCATCGGGGATTTTGAAAAATCAAATGATATTGATCTGCGAAATCTTAATGGGTCTTCCTGAAATTATTTCATGATATGATATTATTGTTTCTAATGTCCTTGATGAAGTTTTGAGTGTTTTTCAGATAAGGTTTAGCCAAGATCAAGGTGAGAACAAGATCCAGAATAAGTGCATTAAATGAAGAACCAAGAACAGGGCTGATTCTTCTGCCTTATCCCAGATGTTCAGTTCAGATCGTTGCAACACATTAAGATCACTTCAAACGGTCGAATTAAGATCATGGAATGACTAAAAATCTGGAAGACGTTCTGCAACAACTAAATTCTAAGATTCCAGCTAAGAATTCAAAGAACAGAGCAAAATATGCTACTGCCATTTTTTTAGAATTGCAGCTGAACATTAGAGAAAGAATTGCAACGGCTAGCTTATCTATTCAGTCTATAAGAGGCTGTGAAAACTCAAAGCAATAGAGACACAACGAAGCTATCTTGATTATACTTTGAAATTTGAGTCTGTATTGTTATTTTCAACCTGTTCTTCAGTGTTTATCCTTATCTACTCTTTTGAGAGTTTGTAAATTTTTGAAAGCATTTGTTTGTGAGAACTCAAGGTTGTGGAACCTGTGAGTTGGTTTGTTCAATTACAAAGTGTAAGGGGGAGCAAGTCTTAGGTGATTAGGATTGTGTCTGGTCTTCATTATTGTAATTGACAAACTGTTGAATTAATGGAAACACCCAGAAGGTATCTGGGGACTGGACGTAGGTCAAGATTGAGACCGAACCAGTATAAATTCTGTGTATCTAAGCTTTTCTTTTTCTACTCTTTTATTATCCATTTCTTAAGCTTCATTTTTAAGAGTTGAAAAGAATTTTTTTAAAAAAAAAATCCCCAATTCACCCCCCTCTTGGTGATTTCTTCCACTTTCAACATGAGTCTTTTGAAGATGAAGAAGATTCGAGTTCACCATTTCAAGCTCCTTCTTGGCTATTATTAGCTCTTCATATATCTTGTCTTTCTCCGCCTTGGCCCCTTACAACTCTTCATGAGCTTTGTTTTTCAGCTTATGAGCTTCGTCCTTCTCTGCTCTGACGAGTTTTAGCTTGGCAAAAGTTTTGGCGTACTTGTTTTTCATGGAAGCCAAAGCATGGGTAATCTAGAGGCCTTTAGGGCGTTTAGCTCAATTTCCTAAAGCTCCTACATCTCGGCCTCAGAGAAGGGAAGCGGCTCATAAAAATGTCTAAGGGGACGAATGGAAGCACTGAGCTCATCTGTTACCCTGTGGTTCCAAATTATCCCACGGGGCAGTCCACTAGTTGGCGGAGGAAGAGGAGAAGTTAGAGCGACTTGCTAACTAAGGGCTTCAACAATAGAGGTCAGGGTGTCTTTGGATTTTTGGGCTTGGACATCTTGGCCAGTTTTTGACTGCTTGAACGAGGTCTCCCTACTGCTTGTTCTGACTCCAGCCTTCCCAGATTTAGTTGCTGGTCACTTCTTGCTCTTCTCCATACCCAAAGTCGCCTTGCTATGGTTCAGCATGGTAAGATACATGTTAGTTCTCTATTTGTTTTGATGATAACTGACGATTGTAAACCCAAGTTGAAGTTTGTCTTTGTTAAGTTGAAAAACTTACTGTCAAAGACAAACTCGAGTTTTGGTTGAAAACTCAAGTTTGAACTTGATAGAGAGCAGCTCAAGTTTTCTTTTAAACTTAGACAAACTCGAGTTTAGACCATACAGAGAGCTCCTAAATTTTTCAAGACAAAGCAAACTTGAGTTTAGTTTTAATGAACTCTAGTTTTTACAAGACAGAGAGATCTAAGTTTTCCAAGCTTTATTGAAAACTTGAGTTTGTGTGAGTAAACTTGATTTTGTAACATCCAGAGAGCTATGCTCCATTACGAGCTTGAGAAAACTCGAGTCTCGTTTTTAAAACTCCAGTTTGCATTTGCCAAAGTCTTTTACAAAGTTTTCTCTATTATGAGGAAACTCGAGTTTAGTTTTACAAACTCGAGTTTAGAACTTACAGAGAACAACTCAATGTTTCTAAAGATTTGAAAACTCCAGTTTGCAGTTGTGAACTCCAGTTTAGACCATATAAAGAGTTTTCCAATTTTTCCTAAGTTTTGTGGAAATTCGAGTTTGACTTTGTAAACTCGAGTTTTTGCCAAGCAGAGAGCTTTGCTTTATTTGAACTATTTGAAAACTCTAGTTTCAAATGAAAACTCCAGTTTTTAAGCTGTTGAACTTAAACTACGTTTTCACTATAAATGTCCAAAACTTGAGTTAGTCACTTAATGACTTGAGTTTTGCCCTTGCTCAACAACTTGCCTTGAAGATCAATTCTCGACATTCTTCTTTGGATGAAAAAAACTCAAGTTATGATATGGAAACTCATGTTTAGGCTTCTGAAGTAAATTATAAACTCCAGTTTGGACGAACGAACTCGAGTTTGTCTCGTAGAGTTTGAAAATCAAATTGGACGAATTTGTGAAATATTTGTGTTTGATCTATATACTTCTTATCATCACACACTATTATTCCTAACTTTGTTTAATCAGTTTGTTAGTGAGTTTCAGATGATTTAAAGAGTATTAAATGAAGATTTAGTCAAAAACAAAAAGCAATGTTAACATTTATTGCAAAGTTCAGAAAGCTTGCATTATTTTGGACAATCATTCTCTACATGTTGTAAAGGGATTAATGCTTCCTTTCCCTAACTAGAAGCTACTCTTCCAACGGATTAAATTCAAGGGAAGTCAACCCTAAATCTCTGTGCAATTGGATTAACTGAAGAGTATAAAGAGAAGAGACCAAAGTATTCCTAATCAACTCAACAATGTCTCCAACGATTACATTGAAAAATCCAATGGTCATTTAATGCTCTCTTGATATATATAGAGCTACATTCAAATATTCTCAACAACCAATATACAGAAAACGAAAATCATTCAAGTTTCCAACTACTCTTTCAATTTTCTACTGTTTTGATACATTTGTACTTCAGTGTTTATCATTATCCACTCTTAGAGAGAGTTTCATTTATTGAAATCATTTATTGTAAGAATCTGAAGTCATGGGACTTGGAGATTGAGAATATCATATTACAACTTGTAAGGGGGAGTGTATCCTAATGAGAGGATAACTTTTGAGTACAGAGTGTGTAATTGACATTGTGAGTTAGTGAAAATCCCAGAGTGTCTGGGGACTGGACGTAAGTTAAGGATTTGGATCGAACTAGTATAAATTCCTTTGTGTCAAGCTTCTCTTAACCCTCCCCTGTTCACCTCTGTTTTAATTCTATAAAATAGAGTAATTCGAAAAAGTTTTTAAAACCCTCGATTCACACCTCTCTTGGTGATTTGCTCCATTTACATTTGGAATCAGAGTAAGATCTTCTCTAAAGAGCTCAACATTTCGAAAAGGGTCACTATGGACGGTATTCTACCTAATGGAGCTTCGATCAATAGACCACCGGGTTTCAATGGAGAGCACTACTCCTTCTGGAAAGCCAAATTCAAAGTCTTTGTATTAGCTTTTGAATATGGCCTTTGGAGGGTGTTCGAAAGAGGAGACTATGCTCCTTCATCAGTTCAAGATTGTGTTAGAGTTCCAAAGCTTACAAAGGAATATGATGAGAATGACAAGAAGCTAGTCACTCAATAGCAAAGTTGTTCTCATGTTGCAAAGTGCTCTAACTCAACAAGAGTACTTCTATATCTTCACATTATCATCTGCTAAAGATATATGGGATGTTCTTAAGATTGCACATGAAGGAACCACTGAAATCAAGGAAAATAGAGTCAATACCCTCATGACAGAATATGACCTTCTTCTTATGAAGTCTGGAGAATCCATTGGCAAGTTTCAACTTAAATTCACTTATCTAATCAACCAACTTCCTGCTTTGAGAAAAGTGTAAGAACAACTAGTTCAAGTGAGAAAAATCTTGAAAATTCTTAGCAAGGAATGAGAAGCCAAAGTCACTACTATTGAAGAAGCTCGTGGAGAATCAATGGCATCTGTGGCAACTCTCTTTGGAAGCTTATCTGAGTATGAAGGGAAGATCAAGTTCAGAAAGGGACTTGATGATATAAATAGCAAGAGCAAAGGGCTAGCCCTCAAAGTTATCAAAGAAGCTAAAGAATTAGATGATGAAGAAGAAGAAGATGAAGAGCTAGACATGATGGTCTGAAGATTCAAGAAATTCTACAAGAAGGATCAAGGGTACAAGAAGTTTCACAAGGGTAGCTTCAGCTTTGAGGCAAAGAAGCCAATCATTTGTTACGAATCTTGGCCACATCAAGTCTGAATGCCCCTAGTTGAAGAACAAAGACAAAGAGAAGAAGAAATTCAATAAGTTTAAGAAGAAAGCTTATGTCTCAACAATATGGGAGACATCTCATCTGATGAAGATGAAGCTGAAGATGATGATAAAGCTAATATATGCCTCGTGGCTCAAGAAGAAGAGAAATCTGGAATAATTGATGAGTTATATGATTTGTTACCCTTATATGATAACTATTTGCTGAATACAATGTTTGACAATATGAATTTGAAAAAGTTGCTGAAAAATATATATCTTTGAAAAAGAAGAACATAGTTCTTAAACAGAAACTCAAAAATGCTACTTGTGAAAACATTGTTTGTGAAGAATGCATTGATTTAGAGAAAAAGAATTTGTATCTTACGAAAACACTTTAGAAGTTCACTCAAGGTAGTGAAATGCTCAATGTTATTTTAAAACAACAAAGGTTTACAGATGACAAACAAGAATTGGTTATAAACCTGATCTTGATAAAAGGAAAGACAAAAAGAAATTTGGAGAAAAGTCTTATATGAACTATTTTCGAAAATCTGTTCACACTTCAAATCCTTTTACTCATTGTAATTATAGCAGTAGGAAAGGTCATACTACTTCTTCCTATTTTCATAAAAAGGAAAGAAAGAGTAAACCTGTAGGAAATTATCAATGGGTGCCAAAGGGATCTTACAAGGTTCCTAGGACACACACTAACCCAAAAGGACCCAAGAAAAGATGGGTATCTAAGACTTGATCTATCATGTCTTAAAGGTTTGTCTAAGAGCATATGTAACGTCCCTATTTCCTAAGTGTATTATGATGTTCAGTTATGGTTCTAAGACTCTTATTAAACTAATTCACCCGTATTTATTAGAGTGTAGGCGTTAACAAATCAGAGTAATTCACAACAGAGAGCATGCTTAGGCGTTTGGACGACTAAGTAACTGATTGCATATGCCCAGACATATGCTGGTTAATTAAAAATTCCCGAAGGAATAAAAGCGTGATAAAAATTAAATTCATCGTGTTGTTCACAGTTGATGCATTAAGTTACAGTAATTCGAAAGGTTCAACAAACTTATACTTGATATTATTCCAAAATGCAACTCCTTCCGAGTCTTTACGAGTATTGCTTACCTCTTTCTCCTGCTCTCGGTCCTCCTGATCCTGAAGCTAGGGTAAATTCTGATATTCAATACCCATTGAATCTTAGGTAATAGTTAACCTTATGCTCAAGTATAAACAGTATATACATGATAGATATTCATTTACATTTCAGCATATAACTATACATAGCACACATCACATGTAATAGTTCATATCTCAACAATACATAGCATACAGCACTTGTAATGGTCACCTCTACATAGCACACAACCTATGTAAGGTCCACCTCTACATAGCACACAACCCATGTAAGGTCCACATAGTTTGCATATAAACCAGTGCCACGCCCTGGGGCGTGTCCTCAGCGCTAGGAAAACATCCATACGACATTACCAAGACTGTAACCCGTTTTCAAATCAAAGCTGAATGTATTTAAAATAGTGACCTAAGACCCAGTCTGTAACATCCCAAATTCCAGGTTCGAAAATCGTGTCGGTCGACATTTAGTTTTAAAAAAAACAACAGAGTTTGAGATGCTACAACTTAGAGTACTGCGGAAATTGATAGCATGCGCTAAGATCCGGACAACAAGTATCTGATATAAAAATGCCCAGACATATGATGATGCTTGACATAAGCTGATATATTAAATATCCTGAAGGAATATTCATGTGATACAATTTACAGAGGTTAAATACAATCCTCTGATAAAGAAAGTTTTAAACTAAACCCATGACTTTGAACCTAACATCGGTTAATTAAACAGATTAGCCAGGTAGGGGTCTATCATGGGGGCCTCACCGACTTATACGGCGACTGATTGGCTTCCCACATAGATGAACCCAGCCTTAGACACCAAACTGTTCAAAGTAACTTTGTTAAATTTGAGCCAGAAGCTAAGTCCTAATAACTTCTACCGACCTTTGCCTTTGACTGCTGCCTCTTCACGGCTCTACCCACCGGCATCTTCTCTATCCCGGTTTCTTTCTTGTACTATTCATTAAGACTGAGGTCCAATACCCATTGGACCTCAAGTAACGGTTAACCTCATGCTTATGTAAACAGGATATGACAGATATCACAATGATAAAATCACATTTATAACTTTCAAAACCATATCAGCAAGTAACATAACACAGCCACTGCAATATGTATGTTACCCAAGTCTGCACTATTCACCAGTGCCACGATGGCCTATCGTGTCCTCAGCACTAGGAAAACTCAACGGTGTTATCAAGACTATAACCCGTATCCAATTCAATATTCTCAGAGCAAACTTTCAAAACAGGGTTTCAACATGTGAAAACAATTATCATATATAAGCATACCATAAGCATAAGAGTTAATGTTACAATACGCGTCCGTACCTTTTACCGTGTAGTCGTCAAATGTCAAACCTTTGAATCCGGCTTTGGACTTCCCAGATGTCCTAACATATCACCATGTCACTTAGAATAGTATCCTAAGAGATAATTTCACCTCTATTTACCCTTCTACCCTTGGTAGCTTTATTATTACAATTTTGCCCTTACATTTCTTGAAAAACGTAGTGCAGTATTTTCTGGGCAGATTTTTTGGTAACTTTGAAAAATCATAACTAATTCTAGAAAAATCATTTTGAGGTGAAACCAAAGCCAAAATTTCCCTTAACAAGTCTATTTTTAATGAAAAATAACGGCTTTAACTCTTTCCAACCATATCATTCCCAGTTTCCACGTTTCCCAACACTGCCCAGAATTTCGCACAGAAAACATTGCCTAACTTCTGAGATTTTTTTTTTTTCACAGAGCTTCAAATGACACACTCTTTATATATTTGAAAAGCCCTAGATGTCTAATTTCACCATGAATTTTCTCAGAATTTTTGAACATCATCTTCTTCATAAGATACTGACGTTTTTACCCCTGACTCTAGAAAACACTAATCGATGAAATTTTGCCAGAGCTTCGCTATTTTGATCCTCATCTTCCGGAAAGTTTTTCCATATACTTTCTTCATCCTTTTTTTCGAAATAATTCCATTGAAAACCATAAAAACATGAAAATAAAACTATATCTGGAAGATTGAAGATCAAAATAATATTCCTAGCATTTCTACTTCATAAACTAAGAACTTGAACTATGAACTAAAAACTCCCTTACCTCTTGTAGAACCTTGCTTCTTGATTCTTGAAGCTCTTCCACACTCTCCCTTCCTCTTTAAATTTTCGGCCCTAGGCTTGTGAATTGGTGAGGAGAATGTGTTGGGAAGCCTTCTATTTATAGGCAACAAATGAGTAGTCCCCAAGAAAACCTCCAATGATCTTAGCCCTTGATATTTGCTTGGAGAAAAAGTCTTAATCTCACCCCTACAACACATGCAAACTGTCCTTCCTCCCCCTACTCTCTTAAGTTTTACTCCTCCCCTTAATTATCCCCAAATGCTAATTTAGTTGGGTGTAATCGGGTGTTCTGATTCAAAATCCAATTTCATTTTTGAAATCCTAATTTTGTGACTAGATTTATGGTGATTTTTAATTCCCAAAATACTTAGGTATGAATCTTAAAAGTAACCGAAAATGACTTTAGGAATAGCCAAGCTGAAGCCCATAATTCACTAATCTCAAATATGTACTTATCTTAAATACTTAGTTTCAATATTTCAAGTTATGATTTAATTCCTATAGATGCTCATCTAATTTCTTTTAAATAAACCATTTCTTGCTTCCAAAGACATACAACTTGCCTCCCAAGTTTTACTAATCTTTTATTACACACTTTTGACTTATTATTTTCCCTTAATTCTTGAAAAATTCGTCCCCCTCCCCTTAATTTTAATTATGCAATTATATTTTTAATTCTCTCACATGATTAAAGAAGGTAATTCTCCCATTGGTCCATGTAGATTCTGGATTCATGGTTAATATAATTTAATTCTTCCATTTATTTACCATTAAACAAGAATTTTCGTCCCATAGAGATTAATTAAAAATAATTAGTTAAGTCTTAATTTTAATCTCCAATATACTGTATTAGGGATTACTAGGCTTAAATTTAACAAGATTTCTAATTCAATTTTGATAATTACAACTCCTTGTATGCTAATCAATATCATTTGGTCTTAAATTATGACCTTAAAAACTTAATCATTAACTAATTTCAAAAATTAATAGAGTACCTCAATTATTGCAATTTCACTTGCCCAATAATTGTTGCTAATTTCCTCTAATTGATTTTATCATCCTCTGATGATTTTAAGTTGTTAAAATGGTGTAATTCCTAAAAATCATAATAAATTAATTAAAACTTTAGAGACAACATACTCTCTATTTTAATAAATATTTAGTTGCCTCTTAGGATTTATCATAACATTCTTAGGGTATTTTATAACCCATAAATTCACTTAGGGATTTTAGCTCTTCATTTACTCTAATTTCATAAGAAATTACCTTTAGAAAATAAGATAATTATTTCACTAGTTCTGAGAGCACATATTCACCTATTGTAATAGGTGTTATTTATTAAAATATAATATTTACATGTATTATGAAAATTGGGGTATTACACAATCTTAGCCACAATCCATGATCCAAGACCCAGTCTTGTCCATGACTATATGAATCATCTCATCACATATAAAACATATGAGCAACATAAGAGTTAGAGTTACAGTACGCGTCCATACCTTAGACCTTGGCTCTACTGGTACGTTCACCTTTCGGTACTGTTTCCAAACTTTCCTGGGTATCCTATAATATCATCACCGCGTTATTTCTCGTATAATTAATATTCTAAGAGGTGACCTTACCCCTATTGACCTTTATACTCCTGGTGAAATTGTTATTTCATTTATACCTTTTTTTACATTATTATTAATTATTGATAACTTTCTATTAATGGACAATTTCTTTTATCATTATTCATTCCTTTTCCTAATAATTTATTATTATCATTCTTTTCCAATAATAATAACACTATCTGTTATTATTATTATTCTAAATTTCCTAATAACACTAATTCCTGTTTATTTATTTTGTTATTATTATAAATTTTACTACTTAATTATCAATAACTATTTTTATTTATTTATTAACAATCACATTTATTTATTTACCAATCTCCTTTTACTATCAACATTTAATTATTTCTCTTTTAACTTTGTATTTTAAATAATTAATTAGAGCCTATAAATACTAACCATCATTAAGTACATAATTAAATGTATTAATTTAATGTTTCTCTTGGTTTTCTACAATTTTCCATAATGCTAATTATGGTTTCTACATTATTAAATAAATATACACTTTAATTTAGGCTTCACTAAACACAATTACCACATGAATTAATTTTTAATTAAGAGTTTATAAATACTTAATTATTAATATACATGTTTTCTCATGGTTTTCCTTAAAAACTTGGATAAATACTATCCCTACATAATTTATGCTTCATGTAAATTTTGAGTTAGGCATATTTATAAGAATGCATTTGCAATTAATTCACAAATCACAAGGTCTCAAGGGCTTAACCATTATTTACTACTCTTAAGCATATATATATACAAACAACACTTTAATAATCTAAAAATAAATCCTCTAGGTGGCGACAACATACACATGCAATAGGAAAAAAAATTGATTTTATAAGATATATGACTAACACACACACACAGCAAAATTCTCATGAATAGTCTTCGGGTCCTTTTCATGCAAAACATATATATTCCATGCACATAATGAAGATATGCCTACACATATATTTTATTTGAATACACACCTCCAATAAGCATGCTACACGTTTTTTTTCCCCTATCAGCAAGTCCACGTGCAGAGACGCCATGAGCATATTCCAACACCAAAAGCAATTAGCAACTATATATATGTATAAACCCTTCTAATGGCAAAAGAAAATGAACAAAGGCAACACGTAGAGGATTGCATATATCATTGTTTTTCGTTTTCAGTAGCTTATGGTCTTGGTATCCACGACATGTTTCAAGCCATATATTTAGCTATTCAGTGTATATATATCATTTTGCTTTCAGTTTTCATTCTACTCTTTCGGCCAAAAACAGACCCAAAACACAGAGAAACATCCGACAGTAAGCTATAAACATTGGGTTCAACGTTTTTCTCTTCCTTTTCTTTTTATCTAACAGCAACGATGATAGTCATTTTCAGCTTTAGTTTTCAGTAGTTTAAGGTTCAGTTTTAGTTCAGTTTTTCCCTGAAAAACCGATGACCGTGAATGACCAAAGCTTCAATGTTTTGTTTTTAGTTCATTTTTGGATTCAGTTTTCAGCAATATGTTCAGGTTTATCTTTTCGGTTTCAGCCTATTCTTTGACAGAAACAAGGAAGAGTTTTAAGGAAAAGAAAGCTCACCACTAACCTTAAGTTCTCAAGCCTGAACCGAAGGAATAATCTGCTGTACTGCTCGTCTGTTTTCAGTCACCCAAAACAGAGATGTTTTGCTTCCTTTCTCACTTCTCTCTATCGGTCTCTCCCTCTCTTAACTCTCCCTCTCTTCTCTGCGTTTCCTCCCTTTTTCTTTTCTGAATGTCGAAGGAACAAATGAACATAAGCAGCAAAGATTAAGGTTTAAATATCAGAACTTCGACCCAGTCCAAATGAAGAAAACCGATGGGTAAAGGGGCTCATGGCTCGAGAAGTATGGCTGTTCTTTGAACCTTCTTATCCGATCACGTGATCTGCTCTGCTGATTTAATTATGATTTATGGTTGTGTGATTGTTTCCTACTTTTAATTGGTTTCCGACGAGCTGATGGATCATAGAACAATGGATATTAGCTAATGAGTGTTTTGAATGAAGTGTTTTGGTTTGGGCTTTTTTCGATGGGCATGGGTCTGTTTAGCTTTCTCTCTTGGTTATAATTTCAGTTGCCCAAATCTCTGTTCACGCTGTAACTTCCCTGGCTTGCGTGTGTTGTGTGTGTCTTGCTTATTATCATTGTGCTGTTATCTTTTTTTTGCTATTATAAAGTTTTGGAAGGGTTCGACACCAGTCCCCTACTAAGGCCAGGGCACGGCCCCGGGCTCTATGAGCACTTACTGGGGATTTACGAGATCGCCTATCAAAGGAGTCCCAGCGACGGTAAAGGGGATCGAACCCACGATCCAAGGGCTTAGTTCTAAATCCCTTACCATATGTGCCAACTCTCATTAGCTCATTGTGCTGTTATCAGTTTCTTTGTTTGCTGCTAATGAGTTGGGCCGTCGGGAATAAAGATATGAGATGGGCTTATGAAATAATGGATGAAGCCCATTAATTCTTCATTTGCCCTTAGACAATACAAAAATCTTTAATTTCCAATTAATTAAATTAATAATCATTCTAGGAAAAATTTGTCCACTTAATCTTCCATAAATTTTAGGCCTAATTATTCTTTGCTTTTATTATTCTTTTTCCCAAAACAAATTAAGCAAAAAGAACCTAAATCTCAAATAATTCTTCTCATATATAATTAAAGCCAAAGTTCATAATTTAATTCCCGTAAATTATTAAATTTTCAATTCCCAAAATTTGGGATGTTACATTTTCTCCCCCCTAATTTAAATTTTGCCCTCGAAATTTGAACGTCCAACCATCGAGGAAATAATTCTAGACTCTCAGTCTATTCATTTCCTATGCTTTCTCATCAAGCAAACAACTTCAACATATTTGATTCTCATATGTCTTATACTCAGGGGCAGTATTCAATCGTATAGTGAAGATGGAAGAAATCACCAAGAGGGGGGTGAATTGGGGATTTAAAATTTCTTTTGGACTCCTTTTTTTAAAAAACCGTGAGAAGTAAATGATGAGAGAGTAAAAGTAGAAAAGCTGGACACAGAGAATTTATACTGGTTCGGTCTCAACCTTGACCTACGTCCAGCCCCCAGATATCTACTGGGTATTTTCACTAGTTCAACAAGCTTAAACTACAACAATGTAAACTACAAGCAATCCTATCCACCAAGGACTTGCTCCCCCTTACACTATGTAATTAAGCTTCCCAACTCACAGGTTTCCACAACTTTGAGCTTTTACAAATACAAATGATTTCAAAGAATCAAAACTCTCAAAAAGAGTAGATAAAGATAAACACTGAAGAACAAGTTGAAAATAACAATACAGACTCAAATCTCAAAGTATAATCAAGATAGCTTCGTTGTGTGTCTTTTGCTTTGAGTCTTCACAGCCTTTTATAGACTAAATAGATGAGCTAGCCGTTGCAATTCTTTCTCTAACGTTCAGCTGCAATTCTGGAAAAATGGCAGTTGCATATTTTGCTCTGTTTTTTGAATTCTTAGCTGGAATTTTGGAATTTAGTTGTTGCAGAAGGTCTTCCAGATTTTCAGTCATTCTATGATCATAATTTGGCCGTTTAGAGTGATCTTGAAGTGTTGCAATGGTCTGAACTAAGCATTTGGGATAAGGGAGAAAGATCAGCCCTGTTCTTGGTTCTTCATTTAATGCACTTATCCTGGATCTTGATCTCACCTTGATCTTAGCTAAACTTATATGAAAAATACTCAAAACTTCATCAACATCATTTGATTTTTCAAAATCCCCGATGCAAACTCGAGTTTGTTCTTCCAGACTCGTGTTTGGAGTTCATCCAGAAAGCATGTCGGTTGGTCAGTGGTCTAAACTTGCAGTCTGTAAAAGCTAACTCGAGTTTGGCCTTTACAGAGAGAACTGTCGGGCTCTGGACTTGGGATGGAACTTTGGGCATGAAGCTAAACTCGAGTCAATTAGTAACTGTAATACCCGGATAATTATTTATCTGGAATATTATATTTACAAATAAATACCTATTAAAAATAGGTGAAATTGTGGTCTCAAAACTAGGGAAATAATTACCTTATTTCTTAAAGGTAATTTCTCATGAAATTAGGAGGAATAAAGAGCTAAAAATCCCTAAGTGAATTTGTGGGTTATGAGATACCCTGAGAATATTATGATAAATCCTAAAAGGCAACTAAATATTTATTAAAAATTAGAGAGTATGTTGTCTCTAATTTAGGTAATTTATGAGATTATTTTCCTTGGGAAATAATGAGACAAAATTAAATATCATTTTGGGGAACATAAATTGCCCCATGGTTTTTAATATTTTGCATAATGCATAAATTATCAATTTCAGTAAAATAGTTGTGAGATAATAATTATTACTAATTAAGAAAATTGTCAACAATTAGTAAGTGATTAATTAGATAATTAATGGCTAATTGTTTAGACATAAGATAAAGAGAAAAAGGTGAAAATTACTTAAAATAAATAAATATATATATATATATATATATATATATATATATATAAACGAAAATTAGAAGAAAAATAAAGAAAAATGAAATGAAAATTTAGAAATTAATATCTAGATATTTGCATTAAAATAATAATATAATTAAAACATGTGTTAATTAGATAATAATATAATAATCAGAGGAAAAATGAACAGGATAAATGATCACGGATAGAAAGTAATTCCGTTGTGAGATTCTGAGAATGAGTTAGGAAAAACCAGAATATAGTATTGGTCAGTGGATTTTTATCCAGAAGTTAGTACCGACCGAAGTTATTTCTGAAACCGGTCACGAATACCGAGGATTTTCGGCAGATAACGGAATGTCTTTAATGAGAGAATAAGGTTAGGAAAACCCAGTATTCTTGAAGAGGAAGCAAAGACCTTCAGCTTACTGCTTCCAGAATTTTAAGATTTTACGAAATTTCGCGATCAGGATACCGAATCAGGAATTTTACCTGATAAAGCAAGATGACATAAGCTTGATGATGCAGCAGGGATGACATCATCCTTGAGAGGTGTAAGGCCAAGATCTTGCCACCTCCAAGAAGTGCGATCTAACGGCCAGAAACTGATCAGACAAAGTTCAAAGGAATTATGAAAATGCCATTGGGCTTTTCTATAAATAGGCCATCATTCCTCTTCATTCTTCACCAATTCACACAATCCTAGAGAGAAGTTAGAGAGAGAAGCTCTGGAGGAGGAGCAAGAAGTTCATAGCGAAGCTCTGAGTAAGTCTTTCGGTCCCTAGTCTTTAGTCTTAAGTTCTTTCGGTAGTTCTTAGAGTTTCAGAGTAGATCTTTAATCTTCCAGTATATTTTAGATATCATGTTTTAGGATAGATATGATATTTATTTTGGGAAATATATTGGAGTTAGAGATATGTGGAAATTCTGGAAGATTAGGGTCAAGATAGCGAAGTGCTGGCGAAATTCCGCCGATTAGGGGATCAGGGACAAAATGGTAATTTGTACCTAAAATGCCTGTTATGATATCAAATATTGATAAATGTGATATTATCATTATAGGATATCAGTAATCTTGTTCCGCTGTCATTTCACTGTCGTTCCGCTGTCATTACCGCTATTATACCCCGCCAGACTTATGGCATTTTGAAATACAAATAACAGATACTCTTCCGTTCAAATGGTCTACTCTGATGGTTTGAAATGATTTTAAATTAAAAGTTAATTTATTCCACTTTTGAAAATTGGGATGTTATAGTAACTAACTTGAGTTTGGATCTATGTTTGAAGAACATGCTTAAGTTCGTAACCTTCTAGACTGGAGTTTAGGGTCATAGACTCGAGTTTGTAGTGTAGCCAAATGGATGATCTTTCTGTATGATCCAGACTCGAGTTTGGGGAGCAAACTCGAGTTTAGTGACTACCGAAACATTTGAGGTTTATCTGGGTCAAGTGCAAACTGGAGTTTGGGAGTCTATTGAGTTTTATGGGTTCCTTTCTGTTTTGTCTAAACCCGAGTTTGATAATCCAGACTCGAGTTTGACTTTCTTGGGATTCTGAGTGCTCTCTGTATCTTCCAGACTTCAGGTTTGATTTGCAAACTGGAGTTTAGCTTGATGTGAAAATTTTGGATTCCTTTCTGTGTCTGCCCAGACTCGAGTTTGTCTATACAAACTCGAGTTTGGATTTTATGCAGAATTGAACATCTTTCTGTCAAGTCTCAAACTCAAGTTTATATACCTAAACTCGAGTTTGCCTTTGATTGTGAGATTTTCATATTGCCCAAAACAAACTTCATATCAAGTTTACAATTGCTAGTTATCATCAAAACACATTGAGAACTAACATATAGGACCTATTAGTCCATTTTCAAAGCGCTTGGTTTCACAGGATTCACTGCAAGTAATAATCTGCCTTCGACTTATTACATTTTGCCCTTCAGTTCATTCTCTTACCACAGTGCTGGATATCCCGGCCTCAATGATCGGAAATCACCTTATGCCATAGACATCTCAATTACCACCTGGTACAGACTGAATACTTTGCTAGTCTGAAAACATTCCTCGGACATACTAGTCCAAAGCCACCATACTTGCGAGGATTCCCTACAGTGCTAAACACACAGGTCTTACAACCCAGGGACATTGCCTCGTGCCACCTTGCATACTAGGTCTCACAACCATAAGCCTCTGCTCATCTATTCTGTGTCTGAGCTCTTTCAACTTAAGCTCTCATATTGCTTTCCTCTTGTTTAGCATTGTAACTAGCGAATTTCTATCTGACCCATCTGGCTTAGATCTCTAAACCATTCTATCAGTTTCTGTTCCTGTATCCATAAAATCATCAATTGCACCTGAAAGTGGAAGAAATCACCAAGAGGGGGGGTGAATTGGGGATTTTAAAAATTCTTTTCAACTCTAACAAATAAAGCTTAAGAAATGAATAATGAACGAGTAGAGAAAGAAAAACTCAAACACACAGGATTTATACTGGTTCGGTCTTAACCTTGACCTACGTCCAGTCCCCAAATACCTTCTGGGTGTTTCCATTAGTTCAACAGGTTTTTAACTACAACAATGAAGACAAGACACAATCCTAATCACCTAGGACTTGCTCCCCCTTTCACCTTGTAATTAAACAACCCAACTCACAGGTTCCACAACCTTGAGTTTACACAACCAAATACTTTAAAGGAATTTCAATCTCTCAAAAGAGTGAATATTGATAATCATTGAAGAACAGATAAAAGAATCACAATACAGACTCAAAAATGCAAATGTGTTCAAGTGTAGCTTCGTTGTATCTTGCTCTGAGTCTTCATAGCCTTTTATAGCCTAGCTTGATGAGCTAGCCGTTGTAATATCTTCTCCAACGTCCGGCTGCAAATTTGGGAAATGACAGTTGCATATTTTGCTCTGTTCTTTTAATTCTTTGCTGAAATTCTGGAATGTGTTGTTGCAAAACGTCTTCCAGATTTTTAGTCATTCCATGATCTTAATTCGACCGTTTGAGATGATCTTAATGTGTTACAACAGTCTGAACTGAACATCTGGGATAAGGGAGAAGAATCAGCCCTATTCTTGGTTCTTCATTAAATGCACTTATGTTGGATCTTGATTTCACTTTGATCTTGTGATGAACCTGTCTGAAACTTATCAAAAACTTGATCAATAATGTTAGGAATAATAATACAACAAGATATGATAATTTCATATTAACCCATAATGTTTTCGCAGATTGATTCAATCTGGTTTTTCAAAATCTCCGATGCAAACTCGAGTTTATAATCCTAGACTCGAGTTTGAGGTTCATCTAGAAGACATAACTATTGAGCATTGGTCTAAACTGGCAATTTGCAAAAGCTAACTCGAGTTTGGTTCTTACAGAGAAGAAAGTCGTGATTTGGTTTTGAATGGAATTTTGAACACATGGCTAAACTCGAGTCATTTAGTGACTGACTCGAGTTTGAAGCTTTTATGAAAATCTTAATTTTAAGTTCACAGCTTCAAAACTGGAGTTTAGAACTGCAGACTGGAGTTTACAAGACCTAAAATATTGTATAGCTCTCTGTATGATCCAGACTCGAGTTTTGATATCCAAAACTCGAGTTTCAGTGAAAACTGAAACTTTTGAAATATCTCCATAAGTGTAAACTGAAGTTTCCATTTTTCAAACTGGAGTTTTCAAATCAGTCATTTACTCAAGTGTTTTCTCTTTGAGCTAAACTCGAGTCACCAAAATCTTGACTCGAGTTTCAGTGTGAACTGAAACATTTGAAACATCTTTGAAGGCTCAAACTGGAGTTTATAAATAATGTAATAACTCGAGTATTTTTAGTTTGTCCTAAACTCGAGTCTCCAGAAACTAGACTCGAGTTTCAATGGTAGCTGAAGCTTTGAAAACTTCCTGTTAAGCTTAAACTGGAGTCTCTGAAATCAAAACTGGAGTTTACAAAATAAACAAGAGCTCGAGTGTCTCTGTTATAACCCAGACTTGAGTCTTCTACGTCCAGACTCGAGTTTCAGTTGAAAACTTTAAACTTGAAGACTTTTGTATTTGGTAAAATAGAGTTTGTGGATATGAAACTGGAGTTTTGAAATCTTGATAAAGCATTGAAGCTTCTGTTTGATCCTAAACTCGAGTTTCCAAAACATAGACACGAGTTTACAGTTCTTAAGAATTTTGATTGCTCTCTGTGTAATGCAAACTCGAGTTTGTCTTACACAAACTGGAGTTTGGCCAGCTTTGTAAAAACTGAGCTTCTGTTTGTCAAGTCCAAACTCGAGTTTCGTTACCTAGACTCGAGTTTGCCTTGAACAGTAAGTTTTACAACTTACCAAAGACAAACTTCAAATTTAGTTTACAATTGTCAGTTATCATCAAAACACATAGAGAACTAACAGCACCGCTTTTCATTTTAACTATGTTGTCTCATTTTCAAATTTCCACACATTGAAAATTTTCTATGATTACAGTATTTTTCACAATACACAATAGTGATAATGCTATCACATTTTAAACTTAGTCGCTATCAGCTCAACTTTTCGTAAAAACAATTTACTGCCGAATCAATTTCAAACATTTACTATCGGCACACAGTCATGGGCGGGATTATTCCTTTAAAAAATCTAACATTCGAAAGCTCTCGCCACCACTTCAACCTTTCGGTACAGCGACATCTCCTCAATCTGTTCATACATAAACCACCGCAGTGGCAATGCACTTGTTTTCCAATTTAACGGCCCACCACCGTAGATGGCTCTACCACAGCTGACATCCTCAGGGCCTAACCCCTTGTATGTGTGGTGTCTGGCCAAACAAGGCAAAATACGTGCCCCTACAAGGTGAAATTTCTTAGACTTGATGCATACACTGCTGGTGCAAGTATCAAAGTGCTATAGAGTAGAGAGAGAAGAGACCAAAGTGCTTCTAGCAGATAAACATCTTTACCAACGGTTAAATGAATACCTGTAACGGTCATTAATTATACTTTAAGTATAAATAGAGTAGCATTCAATTCTCTCAACAACAACTGAACTGAAAATCGATTAAGCATTAATTTTGTTCATCTACTCTTAGAGTTTTTTGTGCAGAGTATCAATTGATACTACTTGAGCTTCAGTGATTAACTTATCTGCTCTTTAAGAAAGTATTTCATTTGTATTATCAATTGATTGTAAGAAATCTCAAGTCAGGAGACTTAGAGATTTGGGGATCATTGATTACAAATTGTAAGAGGGAGCAAGTTCTAGTGAGAGAATTGCTTCAGAGTTACAGAGTGTGTAATCAAGTGATTTAGTGGAAAACTCAGGTTTCCTGAGGACTAGACATAGGCCAAGGAGTTGGGCCAAACCAGTATAAATATTCTAGTATTGCTATTCTTCCCTGCTCACTGATTTTCTCTGACCAATCACCATTAGAGCCGTACTTAATCGAAAATTTTTAAGAATCCCCAATTCACCCTTCTTGGTGATTCAACTTCTCTTTCAAGACAGAAAGCAAAGAGTGGGGCTACTTTACAACAAAGATTTCTTGTTGATGTGGAGAATAAGCATTAAATGCAGATGACATCATGCGCTTGCTTTATGCTTTATTGCAGATAGGTATTAATCTTCATCTTCTTGAGACTCATCAACAAACTTACTAAAACATGATTAGAAGTAATAATTTGAATTAGCGTAAACCAATAGAAGCATATTTAAATCTGTTATGATTCAAGTAGCGACTTTTCAAACTATATTATGTTTGGCTCAAGTCAAGCTCTTAGGCTCGAGTTAATCTTTTCTGTCTGAATCACTAGAGACTTGAGTCTAGTGACTCTGGCTCAAATTGCATCCTTACTAATAGAAAGAACTACTAAGAACACAGAAGATGCTTGGTAAAAAACCAAGAAGAGTACCCATAAACCCTAGAAACGAAGAAGAAAGGTACCCAGAAAACCTAGAAGTTGAAGTGGCCGAAGACACAAACCCAAGAAACCACAACTAATGTGAAAATGCTCAAGCAAACTCAAGGGAAGAAGTAAAAGAAATGTTGGAAATACCAATTCAAGAAAGGTTTGTAGAAACCTAAATGAGTGAATTAGGAGCTTGAGAAGGCAGGGCTATGAAGCGGACAGAGGTTTTTCTTAGAGCGAGAGCAAAAGTTTGAATGTAAATATTGAGGGGAAAATAAGCGTATAAAAAGGTAACAGTTGAGGTTATGAATCATAAGAGGCAAGGGCAAAGAAGACAATTCACCCCAAAAAGCAGTGATGAGGTATGTGAAACAACATGGACATTAAACATGCATGAATATCAAAGACAGCTAAAGGTAGTTGTTTTATGCTATGACAGTTGAAAGTATACAGCTGTGAAGTTGTCATGATGATATAAGAAGGAAACGAAAGTCCTTTCGCCATATGAGTTATCCCAGATACTATCCTGAATCCTCAAATAGTGTTAGTGAAAGCAAACACGCTTGTTAGTAACCGAGCTGAATGCAAAAGATATTCGGGTTGTGGGAAACCTAACCTGATGCTAAAACATGTAAACTTGAAAAGCTGGATGTTTGATGCAAAAAAAAAATCCCAACAATCACGAAAAGGAACATATAGTTCCCAAATGAAGTAACCCGGATTATACGTTGGGGTAATTCATAAGCAGGACACAAACGAATTCAAAGTTCGGCAAAGCTCGGACAAGAGCTAAATGAAAATCAAGAGATCAAGTAAATTACAATGGCTCATATATGAGACCTGGGTTAAATAACAAATACACCCTGGCAGCCTAGAGACCTTAACTACCGGGATAGGGTGCAACTGTTTTGGACTCTATGAGGCCTAGTTAATGTAAGGCCCAACAAGGGGAAATCTATGTGATAAAGATAATACGGCACAACACTTGGGCTTGGAGGCACAGTGGCCTACAGGTCCAAACTCTAACCTTACAGGTAAACTCTATAAATAAGAGGTAAATCTTAAAGGTATGAACATTATCTCTTAGTTATTATTTTGTTGTCACCATGCACAAACACCACCCCATTTGGCTAACTCCTATTTGTGCATAGTGATCTACTATTCTTATAGGTACCTAATCCATAGATAACTAGGAGAGAGTTATTTGATCCAATATCAATATACTAGTCCAACAGACTAGACATCTCTATCAATCTAGACAGGACACATGTTTATTCTTCTGACACTAATGTGTTCTTGTAAATCATCCAAATTTTCCTTAAAACATTTTTTAGATGCTTTAAAATACAAAACCGCTTTCATTCCTTCTCTATCATTTTTACTTTGGAAGATGGCAACATGATATAATACTATCTCTAGGTCAAAATAAAAGTGGAATTGAGCAAAAAGGAACTGATGAACCTGCCAAAGGTTTTTGTTTTAGTGCCTTTGCAGAATCTGAGACATAGAAAGAGGCATGAATGAGTTCCACACTCACAAGCATTAGTTGTAGATAGAATTAGCAGATTATGCGTCTATAAATAGACATGTACATAATTAATGAAGCTCAACAAATAAAAATAACAGCATTGGTTTCCTTTTATTTCTTCATTCCCCTTGTATTTTTGTCATGGAGACTAGAGCAATTTAAGAGGCTCATATGCAAGTGAATATTTTTGCTTGCACAAAAAAGTGAAAATTGCAAGAAAACAATTATATTGTGAATAATATGGTCTATGTGTGCGCGTGTGAAATTAGAAGGTAATTCACACTACTATAATTCACATGTTAGGGTCCTATTATAGGTCCCTACTTGTTGGTGCACAACCAGAAAGCCACATTTCACAAAAATTATCAATACTGACTTGAAACTAAAATCAAATTATAGGATCCAAAATAAATCAACATCAAACAAGACACAATTTCTATATACCCGTCTCTTCCTTATACATGCTTACAAATAATAAACACTTAATCTCATTCTGCCTTATTTAACTTCCCACATAGAAAACTCAGCTGAGATTTGAAAATCCACCAAGAGAACTAGTCTTCTTGGTTCACGAAGTTCCCAAACATATAATACCAAATCCAACGGTTTCATGGCTTCCTTTTCACCAAGCACCTTTAAATTTGTTTATTTGGCAACCGTTAATATGAAGCTACCCTCCCTGACCATTCAAACTAATAACTTGAAGTTAGGGATGCTTTTATCGAGCAAATCATGCATAAAACTATAAGAAATTAAGTTTGGGCTTAGTAAAAGATATTGTTCAACATTTCCATATACCTCAAAATTTGTAATGTTGCCTAAAACAGATGTCTTAGGCCGTGCAACAAAGAGAAGCACCCTAAGTACCAATATTGTAACTTGCATATTTAAAGAAAAAGGCATTTGATGAATGATTTAAATGAACCATATTTAATAAGAACTAAATAGATAGAGATAGATACTACTATGACAAGGCCAATTTCAACACTGCAAAAAACGACGCCAATAGATCCCAAACTCGGAGAAGGTCAAGCTTGTGGTTTTGGGAGAAGCAAATCGGACTCGGAGAAGTAGATGGAAGTTGGAGCAGGTGAAGCTTCAGGTTTTGGTAGTAGCAGATCAAACTCAGAGAAGGTGTATATTGGGGTTTTGGGAGGATACGCCGACGTATCTCAGGTTTGAGAAGGTGAATGGTCGAATTTTTATGGAGGAAGCGGTCTTGAAAGGTTGGTGAAGGCGGATCAAGATTGGGGGAGAAGGTCGCTCAAACTAGTTATGTTGAGAGTGAGAGAGCTTGGACAGCAAAGGTTAGGACTGGCTAGCACTTCTCTTAGATATTTCTAAAAAAATAAAGGGTTGTGATAATTTTCCCCCCTGGATGTTTAAAAAGGGTGCATTTTTTTTCATTTCGATATCTCAGTTAATTTTAAACGTTAATCAATTAAATATACTAAATAGTAGTCTACATTCATTTTTTTTAAGATACAAATTTTCCCCTAAAGATTTAAATATAACTTTACAAAAATAAAGTAAATGACATATGAATTTCTGGGGAAAATTTGCACCTTAATAAAAATGATGTGGGTGATATTTGGACTACTAGCTCTTTATATTTGTTCAAGTAAGGATCAAAATTATTTGAGATAACGTTCGGTTAAAAATTGCTTCTTTTTAAAACTCGAGGGGTACAATTGCCCCTTAACCCTACTATGAAGCAATTTAAAAAATACAGATAGTTAAATTAAAATAATATTAGAAAACCTGGAAGAAATTTTTTAAAATTTAAAAACATAGAGACACAATCAACAGACAAATTTGCTCCTCAATTTTTTTAGATACTTCTAGATATCATAAAATTGCTGGTGACTTGGGGAAAAATTGTGTATGTATATGTGTTTACAAATATTTAGTTTTAGAAAATAGAAATAACTGAAAGATAAATATGGAGAAGTCAATAAATTGAAATATAAGCTAATTCTCGGCTTCATTTCAATTTTTTTTTTTTAATTTCATATATCTTTACATTTATTGAACTATTTATCTGTCTGTTGTATTTCTTGAAAACTTGTAGTAACGGTGGCCTTTTCAAATAGATTCCGTTATTTGTTCGATTTATTTTGACATATCCTGTTACTATTGCATTTGGTCCGGCTTTTTTTTCCTCAAACAATCGGTTTTATAAATAACCTTTATTATTCATTATCATTTAACATTTATTCTTGTCCAAAAGAAATATTTAAAAACAACATTTATCCTTGAAGTTTAAAAGCCATCTTTTAAAACACTATCTTGGAAACATAAAAGACTTGAATCACTTTATAGAATAATCCGAAGAACTATATAAGCTCCACCTTCATTTGGTTTTGGTTTAAATTAATTTTCTGCATCGTGATTGTTTCTATTCCTTGATACTCCCATTAGTGGGGGCCTTCATGTACGGTTCAAGAAAAAAAATTTAGCCATTTTGTTTTCTTGACTACAATAGCTTGCAAGGATCAAACTAGGCAACTTCGTGGTGGTAGGCACTAAGACTTGAGAATAGGCTTAAATCAAGCAGACGATTAAGTCCAGCTCGGAAAGAGTTCTAAGAATGTCAAAAGACAAAATAGCTTTTAGGGACTAGGTAAATGGACCTAGTATGTATAAGCTATAAAATTAAAGTACCGGTGCAGAAAGGCATAAAACACTTATACGATGTTAATTGGTTGGGAAAAGATGTCAGTCAACTATGTCCTAAGGTATGAGACAATTATCTGGACAAAAATATGCCAAAGTATGTATACACACGACATTTTCAAAACCAATAAGGGTGCCCTACATTTTGGGAAAGGAGGATAAGATAATATCTTGAACAATTACACTTGTTTGGAATAAAAGTCATCATGGATAATTAATAGACATAATTACAAAGACATTTATGAAGGCTTAAAAATATCGTGGCTAAAGTCAAGATTCCAACCAATAGGAAAAAAACAAGTATAAAGCAATTAATACCACATTAAATGCAAGGATAAAACAATAAATTTAAGCCAATATGTAATAATAACCTAAGGAACCCTAAGCTAACAAGTGTCTCAAGAAGGAAGTAGCTTAGATTTATGAAAGGGACATTTAACTATTCACATGTATGACACCTTAGAAATCTAATCTCTTCCTCTACAAGGTAAGAAATTTTGGCCAAAGAAGAGGGGGGGGGGGAGGAAAAGATGTATTCATAAAGCTTCAAGGATCTTCTAGAAGGCAAGTAGCTTGTGGAAGGACAAATGGGAGGCAAATTTGAAATTTGAAAGGAGAGATGAGAGAAAATATGTCATCATGACATAGTACAACATCATAAATGCATAAAGAGATTGAGTACCTAGGAAACACAAATTTTCTTCTCCAAATGTCCTTCAATTTCAGTTTTCAAGGGGGGAAAGAGAAGGAAAGGAAAAGGATTTATAGGACAAGCTATTACAACAACCTAGAAGGACCTAAAGGAATAATTATGGCAAATAGAATAAATATTTAATTATTAAGGAAGGATATTAGCCACTCAAAGGGATCAAATAAAGACACGAAATTTTTCCCCAAAATGCCCCAACAATTTTGACCATGTGGAGAGAAAAGGGAGAAATGAAGATTTTCCTAGAGAACTCTAGAAACTCCATGAAAAATCAAGTAAAGTTAGCTTCTTGGATAAGCCAAGAAGTAGTACTTAATAAATAGGTAGCTTTGGAAGATTATATGAAGAACTTCTCTTTCTCATTTCTTGGCTATTGGTTCAGTTTTGAGAGAAGGAAAAAGAGAGAGAAAAATCTACTCCACAAGAAGCACAAGAAAGTTCAAGGAATCCAAGAAGGAAGAAGAATATCAAGAGTAAGGTAAGGTCTTGGATTCTCCTTCTACTTTCTTCGACCTTTCCTCATGTGAACTAAGATCTTAAGAACAACCTCTCTTGACGTTTTGAGGGTGAAGGCCGAAGAAGGGGGAGGGAAAACAAGAATTAAGAGCTCAAAAGAGTTGAAAATCCTAAGTCAAGTAAGTAACCTTTAAACTTCCCTATAATTTCTAAGCTATTTGTTTTGGCAATGGTTGTTTTCTTAAGTATTTGTGCTCGCTATGGATCTGATTTGAGCTATGAAAAGAACAAATATAAGGTTAAAGTTAAAATCTATGGCTTAAAGAGTAAGATTAAGTATGTTGTAGTGAGAAGTTGTGGTTAGAAATGAAAACTTGTTGTGTTGATTTGAAACCCTAATTTCGACCAACCTTGAGATCATAGATATCTGATTTGATTTTGGTATTTTTGATTATTTCAAAGTGTTCAAAATGATATTTTGTATAAGGAAGAGTTGGATCATGATTTTTAGAGTCAAATATTAATGCTTTCAAAATGTTGGAATTTGTTTTGTGATGATCCAATGGAGTCAGTTAGTTTCAACACGATGTTTGACCTAGTAAACAAACTTAGAAAATTCTAAAATTTTACATAGATAAAGTAGATATCTCAAGGGTTAATTTGGGATACAATTCGTAAGTTTTGAAGTTTTTTTACTATGAGAAATAAATTTTTAAAAAATGACCTTGAAACTAGAAACCATTTTGAACCAGCGATGATGTTTTGGCTTGTGGTTGGATTTTCGACTGTTATTAGCCCAAATGAATATTTTTGATTAAAAATAGACATGTTAATGGTCAATTTTCCTTTTGAAACACCTCAAAATGAGTTTTTTAGATATAGTTATGAATTTTTGAATATCAGTGACTATTTTTGGATTTTCTAGATTAGGCCGAAAATGAAAGAGGTTTTTGCCTGAAATAAACTCCTTATTGAGAAAAATAATTTAGAGGATATAAACACTTGAAAAGGGCCTATTTTGAGTTAGTAAAAAAATATTTTTAAGGAAAATTTATTTATATTTATGTTTTGGTTATTCTGTGGATACTTTCATTTTTGTACCCCAGGGGAATAATTTACTGATATTTGTGGTCAATTACCAGGTAGTAGCCTTAATCCTCATATGTCTTGTATTACATTGTATATTTGATTTTTCATGATTGTCGACTTGAATCTCATGGGAGGGACATATGTTTGTGTGCATTCAATGTGGTATGGGTTCAGAGCTTGGCTACTGTGATATTCCTGTGTTGTGGATCCAAGGCTTGCTATGTTGAGCAGTCTTGCAATGTTTTAATAAAAACATCTATATTGTAAGAAAAAATGGACAGGAAAGCGAGCGAGCGTTAAAGTCGTACAGTGATCGGAGGTAGGGAGGGGTCGAAAGAAGGAGATGGAGATGGGGCGGAGGGGGTGATAAATCACAAGGTGGTGCTAGGTTCCCGTTCAGGTGCATGGCTAAAAAGAAGAAGGTTGGTGAGGTTGCCTCTAAAGGGTTTAAAGTAAACCAGACGAGTGCTACATCCCCTCTATGATATCGGGACAAGCTATTATCTCTTAGATGTGCTGGCTTCCTGTTGAAACACTCTGAGGAAGATGACATTATAAAAGGGTGGAAGCAATACTTTTACCACATGAATGAGAAAAAAGCTACGGGTATGTCAGACGGGGCAGGGGAGGAGAATGAGGATCAGACTAAGAGACGTCTAAAGGGGAAAACAGGGGTGATGAAGTTCAGTACTAAAGAGTATAGTGCTTAGTACTTGCCCAGGATGAACTCACTCATTATAAAGGTCCTGGGTGCAAGCTTCCTAACATATATCATTCTAGACTGGATCAATAGTATGTGGAGACCAAAGGAGCCATTGAAAATAATCCCTTTGAATAATGGTTACTACATTGTTTCTTTTACAAACAAAGAAGATTGGGAATATGCATTCCAAGAGGGACCATAGATGATTGAAGACCACTACTTGATAGTTCAGAGGTGGAGACCAACTTCAACCCGTGGAAGGTCGACCTCCAGTGTCGTATAACTGCTTGGATTTGTCTATCATATGTCCTGTTCAAATTCTACAATGTTGAGTCACTGCGCAGAATCGGAAACATGATATGAAAAATGATCAAGGTTGATAGGGTTATTTCCAAATATGATAAAGGAGGTTTTGCATGCATCTGTGTAGAGATAGACTTTCAGCATTCGTTGCTTCCATCTTACACTGTATTTGGGGAGGAACGACCGATCATTAAGAAGGGTTGCACTAGGTTTGTTTCATCTGTGGGAGGTATGGACATCAAAAGGAGAATTATCCAACGATGAAAGGTGAAGATGAGGTGAGCAAGTAGCAATCTATGGGGTCGGAGGTAGTGGATATCAGGGGTGTGAAGTTGATGAAGGGAAAGGAGGTCAGAGGTGGTGCTACAATCATCACCGACAATGTAAATGATGATTTATCCCTATTTGGTAAGATTCAACTATTGCGGCGTGAATTACGTGGTTCATTATCTTCGGCAGGATTGAGGCACAAGGTTAATGAAAGATTGGATTTGGCTAGTATGTAGATGGAAAAGCAGGATTTTAGGGATTCTATTCCACTAACTACGAAGAAGGATAAAGTGGTGGGTATAAATGGCATTAAAATGGGGTTGACCAAAATCTAAGTGGGTACAGGAAGGATCAAAATGGAAAAATGCAATTAAAGGAAAGAATTCAAATAAAGAGAAATTGAAGGGTAAGTCAATTAGGGAGCCTAAATGTGATTTCACTGTGGGTACGTGTGTGAGTCATGGGATAGCATAGGATCAAGAGTACTCAGCTGGAAATTTGTAGATGCTAGCTTCTTCGCCTTAAGTTATTGACACATCATGTGTCATGAATGGCTAGCAAATCTTAGACATAATGGCTAATGACGTGGTGGATTTTCCTGACGTGGTAGTTCCCACGGAGGAAATATGTCCTCATATAATGCCGACACAAGTTCAGAACGTTAAACCAATGCATCACGTAAGCTTGGATGAACAAATGACTGAATAGGATAATAATAAGAGGAGGTTGCCATACCCCAACACATGATAGTTTCCCAATAAATTACATGTTATGGAATTCACGGGGCACTAGAGCGCAAAGCATTCCTGCCTTGGTTCGTGACTTAAAAAATGTTGCAAGCCACATTGGGTTCACTATTAAGGCGAATAAAGGAGATGAAGCATCGTAACCGTCTTCAGAGGAAAGAGCATATCTGACTAATGTAGGAGGATATAGACCACCACAGTGCACTTCTACAACAAGCCGAGGTGCAGAGAATGAAGTTGTTGGAAGAGCGCCTCAAACGAGTTAAGAACCCATCACCTGAAGAGAATTGAGGTGAGAATAACCTAAACCATGCTATTATTTTGGGCGTTACTCAAACTGAGGTTCGACATCTTCAGAGGAAAGAGCATATCTGACTAATGTAGGAGGATATAGACTGCCGCAGCGCACTTCTACAACAAGCCAAGGTGCAGAGAATGAAGTTGTTGGAATAGAGCCTCAAATGAGTTAAGAACCCATCACCTGAAGAGAATCGGGGTGAGAATAACCTAAACCATGCTACTATTTTGGGCATTACTCAAACTGATGTTCGACGTCCTTAAGTTTGTAACGTGAACTAGAATAAGAGTGGCCCAAGCCAAGTTCATGTACTGGCCTCTAGTCAAGTTAAACATGAAGGCTTTCGAACTAATAATGCTAAGCGTAATAGGGTCAATCAAGATTGGGTTCAAATCGTTGAAACTTAGAACTTGGATCAAACACTCATGAAAGAGAAGTAGGAGCGGACAACTGGGATGCCATGTATCAAATCCAGGGGTCAAATGCAACATGCTCTTGGAAAATATAGGAGGAAGTATGATAGTGGGCAGAACAACAACAGTCCTATCACCGATGAGATTGTAAATGCTCCTTACCCCAAGGACTTTGATTCAACCGATATGCCAAAATATGATGGAAGCTAGGATCCACAAGCTCATCTTAATATTTTTGACATAGAAATGTTTGTTAGGGGATTTAAGGATCCCATCATTTCTCGCTTATTCGTTGCAATGTTTGAAGAGATGCGCAAGCATGGTTTCACACTTTACTTGCAAAGTCGATCCAAAATTTTGAGGATTTGGGAGAAAAGTTCTTGCTGAATTTTGTGACAAGCAAAAAACAGTCGAAGTCCGAGTTTACCCTCGGTAAGATCAAGCAACAACTATGAGAGACACTCAACAAATATTTGGATCGTTTTAAAGATGCAGCTTACAAGTGCATGGATTGTAGGAAAATGTACACGTGTAATTAATCATAGCTGGCATAGATGCCTCATCCCAGCTAGCAAAGTTAATCTTCAAGGATCCCATCAAAACCCTAGTGGATTTCAAAACTCAGTCGAAGAAGTATTTGGAGTTAGAACAAATGGAGATCGCCAATGCTATGGGAAAGGATAGGAGAAATAGTTCACTGTTGAAGGGAAAGGAATGGCTTAGAAATCAAAGGCAAGATTTCTGCAGAAGGAATATAGACAATAGGTTTCAGGGTGGCAAGATTGAAGGAAAATATGAGAAGTATACTTCTTTAAATGTTTCACGATCTCAAGTTTGGAAGGAGGTTGCATTGATCGAGATGAGAAAAGTTGACCGACCTTGACCACTTAACAAGGCAATCTTAGATCAATCTCGGTTTTATGAATTTCATGACCAACCGAGACATACTATGGATCAATGCTGAGATCTCAGAGACGTGATAGAAAAGTTCGTTAAAGAAGGCAAACTACGACAGTATGTAATAAAAATGCAACGCTGGAAGAATAATAAGTAGCAATAGGGAAGTCATAGTAAGAACCCGGTTCAGGGAAAGAAAAGGAAATATGAAAAAAAAAAGAGACCATATGGTCACGGTCATGACTTTCTTGATCCCAAGTTTGATTGTAATATCATTAGTAGAGCATTTGGAGGAGGGGGAGACTCAGTGAGCTAGAGAAATAAATACTTAAAGAAGGTCCTCTCAATAAGGGACCAGCTGAAGTTTAAAGAAGAGTTTACCAATCTAGAAACCCCCTTACTATGCTTTACTAAAGAAGATCTAAAGATGTAGTCCCAGGCCATCAAGACGACTTGGTGATTACAAGAACCCTAGTAAACTGTCAGGTGATTTTCATAGATGTCGGAAGCTGAGTAGATATTATCCTCTAGGATGCCTTCAAATAGATGAAACTTGACCCATAAAACTTAAAGCCGTGTAAGACAACCCTCATAGGTTTTAATGGGGAGCAAACCTGTCCTAAGGGATACATTGACCTTAGATTAACACTGGCAAGAAAGGAAGCATTCAAGTTAAAGCGAGTTAGGTTCATTGTTGCTGATTTCCTATCCACCTACAATATGATCTTAGGAAGGCCAACAATTCACAACTGGGATATGTTGGTATCTACCAAGCATTAAAAGCTAAAAATGGTGAGTAACAAGAATTAAGTTGTCACTATCAGAGGGTATCAGTGAAAATGGAAGAAATCACCAAGAGGGGGATGAATTGGGGATTTCAAAAATTCTTTTTGAACTCTTTTTCCAAACCCTTGAAAAGTAAATAACAAGAGAGTAAGGGAAGAAAAGCTTGACACACAGAATTTATACTGGTTCAGTCTTAACCTTGACCTACATCCAGTCCCCAGATATCTTCTGGGTATTTCCACTAGTTAGAGCTGGGTTGGAACAGTTCTTGAAGAACAACCAGGATGTATTTTCCTGGAAGTCAGCTGAGATACTCAGGATTGATCCTCAATTTTGCTGTCAAGAATTGGCAATCCATCCAAGGTTAGTTCTAGTGTCACAAAAGAAAAGGGATCTTGCTCTAGAGAGGAGAAAGGCCTTGGAAAAGTATATGAAAGACTTACTAGATGCCGGATTCATTTGAGAAGTACAGTATACTACTTGGTTATCTAACGTGGTTATGGTTAAGAAACCAAGTGGGAAGTGGAGAGTTTGCACGGACTATACCGACCTCAATAAAGTGTGTCCTAAGGACACATATCCGATGCCCAATATTGACCAGTTGGTTGACAATGTCTAGCTTCCAATTGTTATCCTTCTTGGACGGATACTCAATCAAATAGCCATGTAGCCAGAAAACCAAGAAAAAACGACTTTCATAACCAATAAGGCCAATTACTACTATAATGGGATGCCCTTTGGGTTAAAGAATGTGGGGGCTATATATCAAAGGATGATGAATACAATATTCAAAGATCAGCTTGGCAAGAAAGTAAAATTTTACAATAATGACATGATCGTCAAGTCGACTGACCCCGTTGGGCATGTCCGAGATCTGCAGTAGATGTTTGACAAGCTAAGAGCATATCGAATCCATTTGAATCCAGCCAAGTGCGCTTTTGGAGTCTTGGTTGGAAAATTCAAGGGATTCCTGCTAACTAACAGAGGAATTGAAGCCAACCCAAACAAATGCAAACCTGTGTCGGATATGAAGGTTCCAAAGAACAAGAAAAAAGTGCAACAATTAACAGGGAGATTGGCTGCGTTAACCAGATTTTTGCCAAAGTCGGCAAAGAATGATCTTCCCTTTTTTAAATTGCTAAAGAAGGAGGCTTAAGGTGAATGGAACATAGAATCTAAAGCCGCCTTTAGGAAGATAAATTAGTGTCTAGTTGTCATGCTAGTTCTTGTTTAAGCCAGATCTAAGAGAAGTCCTGATTTTGTACTTGTCCGTGGTAGAAGAAACGGTTAGCTATGTTAGTCCAAGAAATAGAAAATGGTCAAGTACCAGTTTATTTTGTAAGCTGATCTCTATAAGACTCAGAGTTGAAGTATTAGGAGCTCAAGAAAATGGCATTTGCCCTACTTACCACTGCAAGGCGACTCCATCCTTATTTTCAAAGACACTCAATTGTACTCAAGGCAAGTCAACTAATCCGGTAGATGCTCCACAAATCGGATTTGGCTGGAAGAATGATCAGTTAGGCCATAGAGTTGTTCGAGTTTGATATCACTTATGAAGCCCGGCATGCCATTAAGTCACAAGCCTTGACAGATTTTGTGATAAAGTTAGCCCCATCAGATAAAAGGGAGATCAAAGGTGCTAAGACGTAGAAAGTTTTTGTTGATGTCACATCAAGTATCAAAGGAAGTGAAGCCAAAGTCATCATTGAAAACCCAGAAGGAGTCTCAATGGAGTACTCCCTTTGGCTCAACTTCCTAACATCAAACAATCAAATAGAATACGAAGCGATCCTTGCCACTTTAATACAAACAAAGGAAAATGGGGCTAAGAAAGTGCATATTTCAACAAATTGAAGGGTCATACCAAGCAAAAGGGCCCTTGATAGTGAAGTACTTTAGTAAAGTAAAGAAAGCTATATCTGAGGTGACCATCACCCACATTCCTAGGGAACCAGTTTCAGTGCCTATCTTTGGATAGGCACCCACCAACCTATCCAATCAAGACCGTCCAGATTGGATCTGGATGGTCCAGATTTCATCTTTTTTTCCTTTTGATTTTTTTTAAAAATTATTTTAATGGGTAGGGAATTCAAAATAAAAATAATCTCTCAACTAATACTTTTTCAAAAAATAATTTTTTCATTTAAAAAATATATTTTAAAAAATAGGAAATCTGGACCGTCCAGATTGGATAGGTTGGTGGGTACCTATCCTTTAGATAGGCACCAAAACTGGTTCCCATTCCTAGATGAGAAAATACTAGGGCTGATATCTTGTCCAATCTGGCAAGTACAAAGAGCCCGGGTAATTAAAGAACTGTGATTCAAAAAAAGCTTATCTGAGCTGAGTTATGTTATGGTTATCTTGGCAGCTGAGGACTGGAGAAAGCCAATCATAGACTACTTGGAAAAGGGAGTCCTTCCCGATGACGCAATTGAAGTAAAGAAGCTGATGTGAGAAGCAGCCATGTATACAATTATGGTGGATCAGCTGTATCACAAAGATTTGCATTCTCCTATGTTAAAATGTCTGAATTTGGTAGAGGTTGAATATGTTTTGGCCGAGATCCATGAAGGAATTAACGGCCAACATATGGGTGCCAAGGCACTAGCCCAGAAAGCTCTATGAGCCAGGTATTATTGGCCAATGATGGTGGTGGATTCGAGGACCATGTCCAAAAATGTGGTAGCTATCAGAAGAATGTTAAGATAATATGGTCTCCCCCAGCAAAATTAAAGTCTATCTCAGCTTTCCGACCATTTTTCAAATGGGTCATGGATTTGTTGGGACCATTCAAAGTAGCTCCAAGGCAATTATAATGGCTCATAGTAGCTGTTGATTATTTCACTAAATTGATAGAGGCTAAGCCCCTAGTGACAATTACCTCGGCTCGTGTGTAAAGGTTCTTTGAAAGAAACATTATCTCCTAATTGGAATCCTTGCTGAGGTGGTGACAGATAATGGGACCTAGTTTATTGACAAGGAGTTCCAAGAAATAATGTCCAGTGTCCAGGTTAAGCATCATTTTGCCTCGATAGAGTATACGCAATCAAATGGCCAAGCTAAAGCAGTGAACAAGGTCATTCTTGATGGATTAAGGAAGCAAATGGAAGAGGCATAATCCAGTTGGGTTGAATAGCTGTATTTTGTCCTATGAGGTTATTAGACTAGTATTCAAACATCTACTGGGGAAACTCCATTCAGATTAATTTATGGATGCAAGGCTATGATCCCGATTGAGATAGGCCAACCCTCGTGGAAGATAATCAAGGCTCTTCAGGTGAGAGGAAAGATGAACAATGAAGCCTTAATTGCAAAGTTAGATCTAATAGATCAGGTCAGGATCACAGCCCATCGTCGAGATATACATGGCTACTAAACAATTCATTGCAGCCAAGTATGATAAAAAAGTGAAGCCTTAGTCATTCCAAAAGGGTGACTTGGTGCTGACATAGGAAACAAAAACACCAAAGATGGAAAGTTTGCAGCAAATTGGGAAGGCCCTTATCGGGTTAGAGGAAAGCTCGACAAAGGAGCCTACATGCTGGAGACTCTAGAGAATAAGTTAGTCAAAAGAACGTGGAATGTGGATAAGCTGAAAGTATACTATAGTTAAATCCAAGTTCCATATAAAGACGCCTGCGTCGCCAAGTCTATGTTAAAGCATAAATTCCTTTTTGGAATTATGTAAAGACGACTATGTTGCCAAATCTATGAATGAAGAAATTCTCAGTTGAGGACTATTTCAAGTGTTCAAACTACAACACGTATTAATAAATGAATCCAGGGTAATGGAACATGATTTCGAGTAAAGCGTGGAGCAAACAAAAAATGACTCCAGAGTAATGAAACCCAATTTCAAATAAAGCATGGAGCAATGATGAATTCAGGATTATTAAACTTGTTTTCAACTCAACTGCAAATAAAGCTGGGATCATATACCCTTTTCCAAACAAAGAAGCTACAACAAAAGGCTTCTATGGCCATAATGCACCAAAATCATTTTCTGGGGTAACGAAGTAAACCGTCATGTTGACCCTGATCAAGTCAAAATGTTTAAAACGTTGGTTAAAAACTGACTTTGAACATGTGATGGATTGCCATTATTTCAAATTTAATTCTAGTTTAATAACACTGGAATCTGATGTGACGGATTAGTTAAAATCTTCACAAATGATACCTGGTTTTTATACCAGACAAATATCTAAGCAGACTCTTCATGAATATTTATGACTCTGGCCTAGTCATTAAATAAAACTCTAATAAGTTTGAGATTTTAAAGTAAATTCATCGTTGTAGTGAAAATAAAGCTCAGAGATATATCTGGGTTGGACAAGAAATGAGCAAGCTGAATGGTTTGTGCAAACAGTAAGTATCTTTCATTGATTTTGATTTGCTTACATTAAAATTATAAGTGCAGGAAAATAAACCAGGTAATCAACCGAAGAAAAGATTGTTACAAAAGCAAATAAGGGGCTTTAGAACCCCGATCACAAATAAAGCAAAACCGGCATCCCACCTCTTTAACTTGGTGGAGCTTTAGTCCTTGTTTGTGACTCTGGTTGATCTTCTCCTTCAGCCGAGATGGTGGCATTGACTTCTTCACCCCTGTCCTCGCCTTGATCGCCCTCCAGCTGAGATGATGAGTCACCATCGGGAGAGGAACAAAACATGAATAATTTGCCCTTATCCACATAAGCAGTATAGTTCATCCCGAAGGTGTTGAGATCGTCACCAAGGTTCAAAATCTAGATTTGTTCGAAGGCATGTTGTAAGCCTCTTCCACAATCTTTCCTAATACAATTGCTTTTACAGTAATATTGGCATTGGCAATCTTAAGGGCAGCTCGGATCCAATTTAGCGCAACCTTAAACAATCTTGCTCCACCTAAAGTAATGTAATGACTTCCAAATCTTGGTCATAAACTTCTTGAAGGCAGAGCTGATCCGAGTTTGCCTTCCTAAGGTCTTCTTTTGTCTTTTGTTGCTCCTCGTAGGCTTTGTCTTTCACCGCCTTAGCCACCCACACCTGTTCCTAAGCTTGGATTTTCCTCTCATTAGTCTCTAATGAAAAACCGGAGCAAATCACCAAGAGAGGGGTGAATTGGGGATTTGAAAAAAAGAATTCTTTTGCTCTATTCTAGAGATTAAAGGCTAAAGCAAGGTAATGTAGAGAAGGAGAAGTGAGAACAAGACACAGCAAGATTTATACTGGCTCGGTCTAACTCCTTGACCTAAGTCCAATCCCCAGACTCTCTGGGATTTTCCACTATCACTTACAATCAGTTACACACTCTGTACTCGAAAGCTATCCGCTCACCAGGATACACTTTCCCTTACAAGTTGTACACTGATATCACAACTACACACTCTGTACTCAGGATGATCCTTTCCCTAGGACTCACTCCCCCTTACAAGTTGTAGTTGCACAACCAATCTCCAAGTCCCCTGACTTGAGATTCTTTACAATCAAATGATTAACAGAAACAAACTCTCTCTAAGAGTAGATATTGATAAACACTGAAGAACATATAAAAGAATCACAATACAGACTCAAAAATGCAGATGTTTTCAAGTGTAGCTTCGTTGTCTATCTTGCTCTGAGTCTTCATAGCCTTTTATAGCTTAACTAGATGAACTAGCCGTTTTAATATCTTCTCCAACGTTCAGTTGCAGATATGGAAAATGACAGTTGCAAATTTTGCTCTGTTCTTTCAATTCTTTGCTGAAATCCTGGAATATGTTGTTGCAGAACGTCTTCCAGATTCTTTGTCATTCCACAATCTTAATTCGACCGTTTGAGGTGATCTTAATGTGTTCCAACGGTCTGAACTAAACATCTGGGATAAGAGAGAAGAATCAGCCCTGTTCTTGATTCTTCATTAAATGCACTTATTCTGGATCTTTGATTCTATCTGATCTTGTGATGAACCTGTCTGAAACTTATCAAAAAATTGATCAATAACGTTAGGAATAATAATGCAACAAGATATGATAATTTCATATTAACCCATAATGATTTCGCAGATTGATTTGATCTGGTTTTCAAAAGTTACCGAAGCAAACTCAAGTTTGGTGTTCTAGACTCGAGTTTGAGATTCATCCAGAGAGCAAGATATATTTGAGAGTTTCCTAAACTCGAGTTGATAAGTAACTGACTCGAGTTTGGTTCTTATAGAGAGGAAAGTCGCGAGTTGGTCTTGAATGAGATTTTGAACACTTGGCTAAACTCGAGTTTGAAGCTTTTATGAAAAAACTTAAGTTTAAGTTCACAACTTCAAAACTGGAGTTTAAAAATGCAGACTGGAGTTTAGAAATCATGTAATAGTTCGAGTATTTTCAAATAGTCTTAAACTCGAGTCTCCAGAAATCTGACTCGAGTTTTAGTATATATTGAAACTTTGAAAAACTTTTCATTTAAGTACCAACAAAGTCACTGAAATTTAAACTGGAGTTTAGAAAACAAGTATCAACTCGAGTATCTCTGTATATGCCAAACTCGAGTCTACATAATCCAGACTCGAGTTTCTAGTGAAAACTGAAAACATGAAGGCTATTGCATTTTGCAAACTGGAGTTTGTAAAACTGAAACTGGAGTTTGGAAAACTTGATAAAACGTTGAAGCTTCTGTTTGATCTCAAACTCGAGTTTCCAAATCATAGACTCGAGTTTACAAGTCTTTAAACTTTTAGCACATAAACTTTCTTGTAAACTGGAGTTTCTCAGAATCAAAGGTAGAGTTTGGAAACAAGTTGAAATTCGAGTGTCACTGCCTTTGATCTAGACTCGAGTTTATAAACACAGACTCGAGTTTACAATTCTTGTAAACTTTGATAGCTCTCTATAACTCTGTAAACTTGAGTTTGCCTATACAAACTGGAGTTTGGCCAACATTGTATCTGTCTGTCAAGTCGAAACTCCAGTTTAGCAACCCAAACTCGAGTTTGCCTTAAACAGAAAGTTTTACAACTTTCCAAGGACAAACTTCAAATTGAGTTTACAATTGTCAGTTATCATCAAAACACACAGAGAACTAACATCTAATATAACCTTCTTTAGCTCGGTAGAATTTTGGGCATATTTTTCTTTCACCAAGGTCAAAGTTTGAGCTAATCCAACGGCCTTCAGAGCATAACGCTAAATATTTTCCATCTCCAAAAGCTTGACATCAAAAAATAGATGAGGGTCATAAAAACACCTTAAGGAACATATAACGGTGTTAAGCTCTTCAGGTACCCTGTGGCTCTAGATGATCCCAAGGGTGAGCTCAGTGCGTGGCGCCGGAGGAGGAAGATTCATAAAAGGATTAAAGGTAGGAGGAATGTTCTGTTCTATTTGAGCAGCAGAGGTCGAACCTTCTTGGATTTCAGAATTGAAATGGCTTGACCAGTTTTTGACTTCTTAGCCAGGCTGGCTACTCGTCCCAACTCCAGCCTTCCCTGGTTCCAAAGCTAATTACTTATTGTTGGCCTTCATGTTTAAAACCTTGTGGCCTTGCATGGCGGTAAGGTTAGAAGGTTGCTTCCCCATGCGTGAAGCTGTAAGTCGGAAAAATAAAGGTCAGGAACTATGATCACTCAATTATAAAAAAAATGCAATCCAAGATACAATAAGGAGATTCCATACTCGTTGCCATACCCAACTTAGCACCAAGTTCATAAATGAATTTGGCTGCGCTAATGGGGCCATGTTTGTCAATTTGAGCTTGGATGAAAGATACCGCTTTGGCTTAAGAGTCAGAAAAGCTCTTCTCAGGAAAGCGGTATGAGGAAGAAGTGAGTTTATGATCATCTTGAGATTAGTACAAGGGAACTTCCCTTCCACATCCCCAAACTTTAGGGTCTTAAGGAACCAAGGCAGCTGTCTGACCTCGCCAACAACTTTGAAAAATCTAGTTTTGAAATTCTTGAAAGAATCAGTGAAAATGTTGAAGAGTTTCCAGCTAGTAGTACCCCAGAGCGAGGTCCAACCCTTCCTGTGAGAGGATTCTTTACCAACATGGGCTTCATGAATGGTAAAAAAGTGGAAGAAAAGAAAAATTGTACAAGTTAGTACTTTAGAAATACAAAAACGCTCAAAAGCGATAGCAAAAGCCCAACCATTGGGATAAAGTTTGGAAAGAGCGAGATGTAGATGACTTAGAAGATCGATTTGGAACTTGGTAAACAGAAAGCGAATACCTAGTCGAGCAATCAAGTCCCGTTAGAAAAAGAAGAAATGTGAATTATTCCCTTCCTAGTAGGAGCATAAGGATTCATCATCAAGGAGTACGTGAATGGTGTAGCCCTGTCTATTGCCGACGGGGAGCCTGGCAACCTCGGTGACGGTTATTGTGGACCTAGTGCTTAATACCTCTTCGGTCACCCATGGTTCTGCATTCATTGAAGCTCTCGAAGGATTTTTAGAACTTGGCTCCCCAACATTAATCTCTCAGTATAACGTGAAGAAGGTAAACTCATATATACCTATAATAAAAAAAGTAGAAATCAGAAATATAAGGTGTACCTGAGTCAAATGAGCTAGGGCGTGAAGAAGGAAATTCAGAAAAATAGCTTTTGCCACCAGAAGATGGGATGGCTTAGGAAGTCAATTTATGCTGGCAAGAGGCTAAAGTCGACTCAACTTCTAAGTAACGCCCATGTATGACAAGGTCACAACTTAAATAGCCACTATCATCACATGGATCAAGGATGTCTTTCGAATGGAATCCTAAGCTAGTATGGTGTAACCCCTCTTGCGGGGAGATGTGTGATGCCAGAATAGTATGTTCTCATCCCGATGTTGCGTTTTTGATAGAAGACAAACATAACTCAGATCAGTAACATATGTATCCTAGCTGTTAGGCTGGTGTGCATGGATTTTCTTTCTACTCCCACTACCCTGGGGTTTATGAAGTAATGCCTCTTTCTTCTCCTCTTCAGTACAAAGAATTCCCCATAACCAATATCTGAAAGGCCCAGCTGAACCCATGAGGGGGTGAATTGGGTGAAGATAAAAAAAACTTGCAACCTTTGAAAATCTTTTCGCAATTCAGTAAAATCAGTTTCAATGATAGTAAAGAGTTATAAAGCTATAGTCAATCATTCAAACATATATGCTGGAAATAAAAGAGATTAAGGAAGAGAATTGCAAACAGAGATTTATATTGGTTCGGCCCAATCCTTGACCTATGTCCAGTCTTCAAGCTCCACTTGAGATTTCTACTATCTCCTTGTTTAACCAAGCACAAGAGGAAAGCCTTTACAACCTCACAAGTTTTCCCAGGCACTTGTGCAGCCTTCACAATATCTCACCGAGACTCTCCCTTACAACCTGTAGGGATACATTCAATTTCCCACTCAAGGTTACCCAACCTTGAGTATCTCTTAGAAAAATAGAATGTTTTACAATGTATCTTCTCTCTAAGAAGTGAATAGATGATCACTGAAGTGCATTACAAGTCATTTCACTCTCTAAATTATAAACTAAGAAAGCACTGAAAAACAGAGAGTGTTGAGATTCAGAACTTTGGCATTATGACAGTGCAATTTCTTGTCCTCATCTTCTTGCATTTTGAATCTGGTTCTATTTATAGATGAAGATCTTCTAAATGTTGAGAATATGACCGTTGTGAGTAAAGGCGTTGAGAATATAGCTGTTGCAAAAATATAGCCGTTAGTTCTGCTTTTGGACTTGACAGCTCAGCAACTTGATCTTCATGTAATCCTTCGTTTAATCATCTGAAACATGTCCACAAATGATATAAATGATGATAATAAGTGTTATAGATCATTTGGGAAATCATTTGGATGTTTTTTATCAAAATCGTGATTTTCGAAACTTTGATTTTTCTGAAGTGATGGTGTATACTCAAGTATTGACTTGAATACTGCGGTATTGAGCTTGTTTCATTACTCCAGATTCGTCTCTGTCTGTCCAATACTTGAGTATTGACTTACATACTCAAGTATTGAAGATCCTCTAACGTTCATTGCTCTCTGTCTGAGCTATACTCAAGTATTCACTTGTATACTAGAGTATTCAAGTTGTTCTAGCCCTTGGTTGCTTTTTGACTTGATATAGCTTCATATTTGGCAAATCAATTATCGCCATATAGCTCTTTGAGTCTTCTTTCCAATGCAACAAGAATCAGTTCAAAGATCGTTGGATTTCATCTGTTATGATCCAATGAATGAAGTCTTGTTCTTAATCGCTACAACATTACAAAATGGATAATAAAATATGGTGGGGGAAAGTTTTTTGAATTGGTATCCGCGTACATGTTTTGTAGCGGTTGATGTTTCGTTTTTGTAGTGTTTACTGTTAGTAGTGGTTTGTGTGTCGTTTTGTGTAGCAATTATGCCTTTTCTAGCGGTTCTGGATGTTATTTGTAGGGGTTATAAACCACTACAAATAATTTTCTAAAATATTTAGCAAAAGAAAAGATTACACATTAAATAGTCAGCTATAAAGTAATCTTTTTAAAAACATATAATTATATGATTACAGATGAAATATTTTGACCAAAAAAAAGATTGCAGATTAAGTCGTAAGCATAATTTTTTCTCTAGCTCTCAATCTTCATCATGATCCCTACAAAAAAGAAATTTGGATAAAATGTTACTATTTAGTTGAATATGTTGGAACACAAAGAACACTTTAATTAAATGTTATTATTTCATAAAGCATGTATTAAAAAAACGTACTAAACTATAGGTAAATTGTCATCGCCATCGGGGAAGAAATTCTCGAAGCTGGCTGGCTGAAACGGCTCACTCTCATAGTTACCATTATCAACATCGCCTATGTCGTAAAGGTCTCAAGGCTTTAAGTAAACGACCATATGCTAATCCCTATGCCTCTCATCAGTGACATAATAAACCTGATGGGCCTCTGAGGCTAGAATATACGGCTCATCATCTTCAGACTAACTAGTGTGAATTGGCTTGGAGAAATTCACTGATGTGATGCCTAAGTTGTCAGTCGTGATTCCCCGGGACAATGTCGTATTCGCCTACAAACACTTGAACAACATCACGGTGAAACGGCCCTGGTAATTTATCTCGACCACATCAAGGAGCTTTCCATAATACGGGACGTCACCAAACTGCATGTTCCCGTCATTGTTGCTCGCATAACTCCTCGTCCCAAACGTTCCATATACACCCGAGTTTTGGTTCAGCAATCCCTGATCTCGTGAAACGGTGCAAAACTTGAAACCGTTGACATTGTATGCAGTAAATATTTGGGCGTGGTCAAGCGGACCGAGTGCGAGAGCTCTGAAGTCTGGTGAGTGCGGGTTGTGGTCATTCATTATTCTCCTCCTAAACCAACCTGGGAATTCTCTGTGGACCTTTCTATGAATCTCAGTTGTTGCCTGTGTCTGGATCCTCAGTTGACGCTTGACATGACTCTTGAATTGCCTACAATTAAACATGCGAATAAGACCATAAAATGTGACTATAAAATATAAGGAAATATTGAGGATACCATATATTTGTTCACAATCCTTACTATAGGTACGGTTCAACATTAGTGCTGTTTATCAAGACATATCTGTGTGCTTGAAGCTTCTCAAGTGTCGTCAGTTTGAAGTTCTCAATTCCGCCAACTGGTCTACCAACACGAGGGATGAACAACTCTATTGTTGAGGTCTCTGGCTCTGGACAATCATCGACACGTGGCGGTCGGTTGAATGTCGTCTCAATGTTATCAAAGTACCTGGAGCAAAAATATAAGATCTCATCCCCAATATAACCTTCTACAATTGAACCTTCAGGCTATGCCTTATTCCTTATGTATGATTTCAGTTTACCAAGAAACCTATAAAGCATTAAATGAAAAAAGTTTAGACATTTAATGCTAAAATGTATGACTAGGTAGTAATCATAAAGTAATTAATTTTAAATGAGTACCTCTCAATATGATACATCCATCGGTAGTAAACCGGGCCAGCAAGCTTTGTTTCGTGGACAAGGTGTATTGTTAGGTAAACCATGAACGTGAAAAATGAAGGAGGAAAGATCATCTCGAAATGGCACATCGTAATAATGATTTTCTACTACAGCTGGTCAAGCTCGTCCATGGTCAAAACCTTGGAACACAACTTCCTAAAGAAAGAACACAACTCGACCAAAACGATTGACACATCGAGAGGCGGCATATCTTTGATGGCCAGCGAAAGTAGCTGTTGTATAAGCACATGTGAGTCATGACTCTTCAGCCCAGTAACTTTTCAAGCCTGCACGTCAACACATCGCAAAATTTTGCTTGAATACCCGTCTAGAACTTTAATTTTCTTTAAAGTCGCGAGGAAGATTTCCTTATTCGGTTTTGTCAGGGTAAATTTTGCCGGCTGAAATCTGTCATGCTCATCCGGCCACGCGTCTCTACGAACTCCCATCTCCCTTAAATCTTTTCTCACTTGAAGATAATCTGTTGACTTGTTAGGTTCATTTAGAATTGTGTAGAGCATATTGTCGCACACATTTTTCTCAATGTGCATGACATCTAGACTATGTCAGAGCAAATTATCTTTCCAATACGGAAGGGTGAAGAAAATGCTTATCTTCTGCCATTACGGGGCATAGAACCAAAAGCCCTGGAGGTCTTTGTAGCTGCCTTTGCTGGATCATCTCTTTTGCCATACTTAAAGTCAACGTCATGAATCTGCTCCATGATTTCTTCACCGGATAAAATATGAGGAGGTCCTCTTTTTTCCTGTTGCCCATTGAAGCGATTGCGTTGCAACCTAAACCTATGCGTACCATCCAGAAACCTCCGATTGAAGCACCACTCACGACTGTGGGGAAGGTGCACAGAGTCAGAGTCAATATTGCAAGCGGACACACAAGGCCAGTATGCACATTCCACCTGGATAATGTTCCAAGCCCAGGAAAGTCACTAATAGTCTACATCAAGGCCACACACATGTTAAACAGTGTCTTGTCATGCAAGTGATACGTCTTGACCCCTACATTCCATAACTCGAGCGGCTCTGAGATCAGCGGTTGGAGATACACATCGATGTCATTTCCCGATGCCTTTTTTCTTGGAATGATCATAGACATAATGTAGGATCTTTGTTTCATACACATCCATGGAGGCAAGTTGTACGGGATTAAGACAACCGGCCAAATACTGTAGCTTGTGCTGAGATTCCCAAACGGATTAAAACCATCGGTTGCCAAAGCAAGAAGGACATTTCTAGGGTCCGCCGCAAAATCTGGAAAGGTAGAGTGAAACGCTTCCCATGCTTGAGCATCCCGTGGATGTCTGAGTATACCATCTTCGTTCTTGTCAGCTTCATGCCACTTCATATGCTCAGCTGTCCTAGACGACATAAACAATCTCTGTAAACGAGGCTTTAAAGGAAAGTACCTGAGAATCTTTGTGGGCTTCTTCTTCTCCTTTTCCCCTTCCGAACCATCCTTAACCTCGAAGTGTGACACTTCTTACAAGACTCCCTACGAGCGTCCTCTCCCCAATAAAGCATATGTTAGTTCTCAATGTGTTTTGATGATAACTAGCAATTGTAAACTTGATATGAAGTTTGTTTTTGGCAATATGAAAATCTCACTGTCAAAGGCAAACTCGAGTTTAGGTACGTAAACTCGAGTTTGAGGAGTTACAGAAAGCAATCAGAAATTTTCACAACAAGCCAAACTCCAGTTTGCAAAACCAAACCTGAAGTCTGGAAGATACAGAGAGCACTCAGAATTCCAAGCAAGCCAAACTCGAGTCTGGATTCCTAAACTCCAGTCTAGACCAAACAGAAAGACACTCGAGTTCCAGGCCAAGTTATAAACTCCAGTCTAGAGTTACAAACTCCAGTCTAGACCAAACAGAAAGATTTGAATAGTTTCAGCTCAAACATAAACTCGAGTCTGTCATTGTAAACTCGAGTTTAGGACAAATAGAGAAACGCTCGAATTCCTACCATCTTTCCAAAACTCCAGTCTGTCTCCTAAACTCCAGTCTGGAAAATCACGAACTTAGGCTTGTTCTTCAAACATAGACCCAAACTCGAGTCAGTCACTAATTGACTCAAGTCTAAGAGCAGGACCAAAATTTCATGCCAAGTCCAAAGCCCGATAGTTCTCTCTGTAAAAGCCAAACTCGAGTTAGCTTTTACAGACTGCAAGTTTAGACCTCTAATCAACGGACATGCTTTCTGGATGAACCCCGAACTCGAGTCTGGAAGAACAAACTCGAGTTTGCATCGGGGATTTTGAAAAATCAAATGATATTGATCTGCGAAATCTTAATGGGTCTTCCTGAAATTATTTCATGATATGATATTATTGTTTCTAATGTCCTTGATGAAGTTTTGAGTGTTTTCCAGATAAGGTTTAGCCAAGATCAAGGTGAGAACAAGATCCAGAATAAGTGCATTAAATGAAGAACCAAGAACAGGGCTGATTCTTCTCCCTTATCCCAGATGTTCAGTTCAGATCGTTGCAACACATTAAGATCACTTCAAACGGTCGAATTAAGATCATGGAATGGCTAAAAATCTGGAAGATGTTCTGCAACAACTAAATTCCAAGATTCCAGCTAAGAATTCAAAGAACAGAGCAAAATATGCTACTGCCATTTTTCCAGAATTGCAGCTGAACATTAGAGAAAGAATTGCAACGGCTAGCTTATCCATTCAGTCTATAAGAGGCTGTGAAAACTCAAAGCAAAACACACAACGAAGCTATCTTGATTATACTTTGAAATTTGAGTCTGTACTGTTATTTTCAACCTGTTCTTCAGTGTTTATCCTTATCTACTCTTTTGAGAGTTTGTAAATTCTTGAAAGCATTTGTTTGTGAGAACTCAAGGTTGTGGAACCTGTGAGTTGGGTTGTTCAATCACAAAGTGTAAGGGGGAGCAAGTCCTGGGTGATTAGGATTGTGTCTGGTCTTCATTGTTGTAATTGAAAATCTGTTGAATTAGTGGAAACACCCAGAAGGTATCTGGGGACTGGACGTAGGTCAAGGTTGAGACCGAACCAGTATAAATTCTGTGTGTCTAAGCTTTTCTTTTTCTACTCTTTTATTATCCATTTCTTAAGCTTCATTTTTAAGAGTTGAAAAGAATTTTTAAAATCCCCAATTCACCCCCCCTCTTGGTGATTTCTTCCACTTTCACCGACAACCTTAGACAGAGCTTCAGTATATAAGCATGTCTATCACATATAGTATATGAGCAGCATAAGTGTTAAGGTTACAATACGCGTCCGTACCTCTGTTGACGGTTTCTGGCACTTTCGTCAAATTACGACACGTTTGACAGCGGCACGACAGCGGTGACAGCGGAAACAGCGGTTTGTGATTTCGGATATCCTAGAAGGATAATGTCATTGATATGAATATTTAAGATCATAACAGGCAATTTAGGTACAAATTACCATTTTGCCCCTAGTTTGACTAATTGGTGGAATTTTGTCAGAGCTTCGCTATTCCGACTTTAAATTCTCAAAATTTTTGCTATAACTTTTCTCTAACATATTCCTAAGATAAATATCATATTTATTCCTAAAACATAATATCTAAGCTAACTTGAAAAATTAAAGACTACTCTAGCAGTTCTACTATAACTACCGAAAGAACTACTGAAACTAAAAATTAAGGACTGAAGAACTTACTCAGAGCTTTGCTATGAACTTCTTACTCTTCTTCTAGAGCTTCTCTCTCTAACTTCTCTTTAGGATTGTAAGTGAATTGGCGAAGAATGAAGAGGAATGAAGGCTATTTATAAAAAATCTCAATGGCAATTTCGTAATTTCGCTGAACTTATCTGGTTGAATTCTGACCGTCGGATCGCACTTTTTTGAAGTGGCTTGATCTTGGCCCTACACCTCTTGGCCGACCTCCCCCTCCCACAAGAAAACAAAATTGATGACATCATCATGCTTATGTCATCTTGCTTTATCAAATGAAATTCCTGGTTCGGTGTCTGATCGCAAAATTTTTTGTAAAATCTTAAAATTTCGGGAACAACACTTTGAAGGTCTTTTCTTCCTCTTCAAGAATACTGGATTTTCCTATCCTTATACTCTCATTAAGGACATTCCGTTATCTGCCGAAAATCCTCGGTATTCGTGACCAGTTACCGAAATGACTTCGGTTGGTGCCAACTTCTGGACAAAAATTCACTGATCAATAATATACTCTGGTTCTTCCCAACTTATCCCCGGAATCTCGCATCCGAATTATTTTCTATCGGTTCTCATTTTGACTATCTGCTTTAATTCTACAGAACATCTTCTTAGCCCGATCTCCAAAACACTCCATCGGTTACAGAAATGACTTCGGAGACAGCCTACTTTGAGATAAAAATTCACTTGTTCCTAATATATTCTGACCCTAGCAACTTAGTTCAAGGTTTTCTGGATAGAATTTTATTTCTATCCGTAGTCATTTATCCTGTTCATTTTTTATTAATATAATATTATTAAATCAACACATGTCTTAATCTTATATTATTATTATTTTCACCATCCTTATCTCTTCCCATTCCCAAAAATTTCGGCCCACACACATATAACTATATATAATTAATTTTTTTTTCATTTATCCTAATATCCTATTTATCTTGTATTTATTTTTCCCTAAATTTTCCCTAAATTTCTATAATCTTATAAAATTCCCAAAAATTACTTAATTAATCCCTTAATATTTTTCAATAATTTTCTTAATTAAAACCAATCATTTTCTCACAACAATTTTATTGACATTAATAATTCAAGCTCCCTGCAATTTATCAAAAATCATAAAGTCAATTTTAGTCTCAGAATACTTTTTAATTTTCCTTCTTTTTATTATCATAGGAAATAATTTATTAAATTGTCTAAATTAAGAATAATATGCTTTCTAAATTTTTAATAATTATTCCATGCCTTTTAGAACTTTTCCTAATTCTTCTCAGTATGTTTTATGGCCTTAAGGCACATTTTTCACATTTCCGATATTAAATTTCCTTTAATTTTCTTAATATTTTTCTCTGAACATATACTAATTATATAACATGTTAAGACCAAAATCTTCGTAAATAGGCATTTTTATTATTGTAACATAATATTCCAGATAATAGTTATCCGGGTATTACATGGTGGAGAAACATGATTTCGTTTACGGGTAATTTTGTAAATATAAAAAGAAATTTGACTGCCGGAACTATTACACGATTCATTTCATTGCTTTATGGGTGTTTTTCAAAATGATAACAGACTTTTTTTAATTTTCAAAAATTATACGTACGTAAAAGTTATTTAAAGTACCCAACTTGATGAGTATCATCTCATGTGCTTTCGTTCTAATGCCTTTTTAAAACATCTGCCAGTCGTTCAGCTGAGCACATATATATGTTCCAATGCAATCAGACTCTATTGCAGTTTTTTGAATATGGACTACATTTATGTATTATTATGATGCCCAAATCTTGGAGTATATAACAATGAAGTGTGCCTTAAGACACAGAAACATGCAATTTATTAGACACACTAAATTCAATAACAAATTAACTCGGCATCTTGGTTATTGAGACTTACAAGTGGATCAGTCTTTATTGGAGTAGAAAAAAGGCCAACAAAAAAAGGAAAGAAACAAAAGAAATCCCTACCCACACAAACATCTACTGAAAGATGACAGCGCACAGATTTAGTTAAGGCTTCAATGTTACAAGAGCTTTGGAGCTAATTAATTCTGAAACAAGGCAATGACAGAAGAGATTGTCTGGATTGAAGTGAGGAAAAGAAAAAAAATTGCTCCCGAGAAAGATGCTATGAAGATTGCTTTGTACCTGTGATATGGGCTATCACAAAACTCGTTCATATTTTTAAATAGAAAGATATAATTATTATTGTACTTTATATAAACAGTTTCCCTGCCCAGTCTCTTGGTTATGGAAGCCACTGCATCATTCTCCCCTATGAAGTTCTTAATAACTCCCTTTTCTTCAAGTATTTTAACATCCTTTTCGGTTCTAATAAGATGTTCCAAGAACATTATAATCAGTCATGCTTCTAGATGAAGGGAATTGACACTGCTGGAATGCAACCACATTTCTAAGCAGGGTCTCTGAGATCAGTTATCATGACTTCTGGTATTTTCAACACTCCCTTTGAATATTGCTGCTTAAGTAAGCTTATTTCATCTTAATTGACCTCATGTTTAACTCCTGCATCATGCAGTTTGCATGTGTCACGCCCGGCTCTGTGGGGCCTTTATTTATTAAAGTTATCGTACACAAGCATCGAATTAATTTGGACGATTTAATAACAAAATAAAACTTTGATAAAATAACTTTATTTGAAAACGTAAGGATAAATTTTTCATGATCTAAATCTATCCTATAGTCAGATATTAATACAATAATCCAAAAAAATACCAGATAAATGATAAACGATATACTAAAGTCCAACTACATATTTTTCCAAAAAGTTCCTTTATTCTTTATTCATAGCTACATCTTCCCTCTTGATCCCCATATGCTACTTGTCTCTTTCATACAATCTGAAGTCCAAATAAATGAACCCCGGAGTAACAGTTAATCTTATATACAAGTATGAAATATAAATAACGGTATAACACATGTTAAACATAGAAAAACTTCAGATAGATATTAATACAATAATCCAAAAAAACCCAGATAAATGATAAATGATATACTAAAGTCCAACTACATATTTTTCCAAAAAGTTCCTTTATTCTTTATTCATAGCTACATCTTCCCTCTTGATCCCGATCTGCTACTTGTCTCTTTCATACAATCTGAAGTTCAAATAAATGAATCTCGGAATAACAGTTAATTTTATATACAAGTATAAAATATAAATAACGGTATAACACATGTTAAGCATAGAAAAACTCGCAATAAGTAAGTCGCACCGTAACCGCAGTTATCGGCCAAAGACCGCAGCCCTTCAAGACACGCAGTCTTATGAGACACATAGCCTCAATCTATAGCTAGGATACACATATGCAAATATCTAGAAAATATGGTTAATCATATATGAATATATATGCATACAAGTGGATCAGTCTTTGTTGCAGTAGAAAAAAGGCCAACGAAAAAAGGAAAGAAACAAAAGAAATCCCTACCCACACAAACATCTACTGAAAGATGATAGCCCACAGATTTAATTAAGGCTTTAATGTTACAAGAGCTTTGGAGCTAATTAATTTTGAAACAAGGCAATGACAGAAGAGATTGTCTGGATTAAAGTGAGGAAAAGAAGCAAAATTCCTCCCAAGAAAGATGCTATCCTCCATGGAGTGCTCCAGTATTGCTGCTTGAAGATTGCTTTGTACCTCTGATATGGGCTATCACAAAACTCGTTCAATTCTTTAAATAGAGAGATATAATCATTATTGTAACTTGCAATCTTAGTATGCAGGCCCAGTCTCTTGGTTATGGAAGCCACTGCGTCATTCTCCCCTATGAAGTTTTGAATAACTCCCTTTTCTTCAAGTATGTCAACATCCTTTTCGGTTCTAATAAGATGGTTTAAGAAAATTATGTAATCAGTCATGCTTCTAGATGAAGAGAATTGGCACTGCTCGAATGCAACCACATTTCTAAGAAAGGTCTCTGTGGAATCTTCTATCAAGACTTCTGGTATTTTCAATACTCCCTTTGAATATTGCAACTTAAGTAAGCTTATTTCCTCTTCATTGACCTCAAATTTAATTCCCGCATCATGTAGTTTGCATGCACTATATACATGTTTCAGTTTGCTGTCACTCTGTTCCCTTGGCATTTGATCAAGTCGTACATAAAAGATTCTTAGCATATCACACAGGTGATGCACTTGCGGAGTACCATCTGGAAGTCTCGGTAGGTGCTTTTCTACAAAATATGGGAACGTAAACTTTTCACGGAGTCTTTTGTTTTGAATAATAAAATGCATGAATGCAAGAGAAAAAAAGTGAAAGGTAATAAACTCAATTGGAACTCCACGATCATAGTAACCGTTGGGAAATGTTAGGTCAAATAGGTCTTTAAGAACAAAAAATGGTAGCTGGTTTTCAAGCAAAATCAAGTCTCTTTCTATCCTCTGCATTGACCATAACTTGGGATGCCAACGGTTATCTAGCCATTGAATAAAGTATTCAATTATGAAGCAAGCATCAGTTAGAATCATCCTTATAAATTCATCGCTGTCCATTGGGATGATTTCTGAATAACAACATCGAATTTTGATTTCTTGATTTCTTAGGACACAAACATAATCATCCAATGATTTGTCTTGAGTCCTCTTCAGAAATTTGTAGAGGAACCTCAACTTGACCTCTTCCATTGATTTCAATCTTTTATTTCCATGATGAAATGGGCCAATGGAAACCATCATAGGAGTGTAGGCTGCTTCATTCACCTCCCGAAGTTCTGATGGCACTCTGTAGATATAACAACTTTGTGGTGTGGGAAACTCTAAATGGTCCATAATTTCTAACTCATCTTTCAGGGAGCTTAAAGCAGTTTTTTCTCTGGACATTCTCTGGTGACAATTTTATGAATATGAAATATTGTCAATTACTTCTATCATAATAATTAACTTTTGTATTATAATTGACATTTAAATCATCGGGAAGAACAAGCATAGGGAGTTACTTTGATCCTAAGTTGTGAATAATGTGACTCTCCTCGTTAACCCCCCTTTTTGGATCAAATCTTGAACCGCCCTTTGTTCTAATAAAAATGCATATAATACAGGTAAATTTATTCTTCGTCTCTTCTCCATTTTTTCGCTCCATCGTAAAGGAGGAACAAATGGGCCAATCTTTTTAAAGACGTGACAGACATAATGTACAGAAGTGAAAATACATGAGCGCCAAGAATTTAGCCCTGTTCTTCCCAAGAAAGGCAAGAATATATTTTAATTTATTAGCCCTCTTCTATCTTCTAGCATTAGACTTATTGAGTTTATTTTCGAAACATCTTTTAAGAGGGGAAAAAATGAATTTCGTTTGGAAAATTTTTGACCAGGGATTTTCTTCCATTTTTTAGAACTTTTTTTTACCAATTCAATTAAGAACTTGTGTCCTAAACCAAAAAAGTAAAGCATGCTTAATTTTTCTTCAAATCAATGTTGTTAGACTGCACCATCACAAACCACACCTTAGGTTAAGATTGTTAAAAGTATGCTTTGACATGTAAAGCCATCCATGGTGAATCTAGTCACTACGTTGATTATGTTATTGATCAAACACCCCCAATGGTTCAATCCTAAACATAGGAGCTAGTTATAAATTGAGTTTGACCTTAAATATATTACTTCAATTCACTTTATCTCTCATATTTATTATTTTTACACACACTAACTTAATTAACTTGTAAAATGATATATAATATAATATTACATGTGAATATTTTAGAGAGATTAATTAGGTCATATTTGTTATAATTAACAAATTTATCTAAATTTCGTAATCTACTTGAATTAGTTAGGTAGTTGTTTTATAAATATAGAAGGAACAATAACTACCAAACTAGCACATTTTTTATCGTCATGAAGTTATTTTATAATTAAAGACGTAGTAATTATATAAGTTATGGAAGGTTTTTCGAAGGATTACATCATTGCATGAACTATAATACTAATTTATGAAAATTGAGAAACTATTTCAGTTATGTTATTCTTGTTATATAAAAAAAAAAAAAAAAAAGTGTTAGTATCCAATAATATCTCATTTGATAATTTACATTGAAAATTAACTCAATTAATAAAAACTCTGTATCAATGGCAATGAATAGGGATATTTATTGAAGAAAAGACTATACATTTGGGATATAAAGTTAGATTAAAATCTTACATTTAAGACCAAAGAAAAATTATCAATTAATTAATCTTATATTTAGGATCAATAGAGTATTTTATATATATATAAATGGACCTAAGCTGAATTCTTATGTTGGTTTTGTTTGTCTTCACCCCACGTCCCACAGCCTTTGAAGTTTGAATTAGAGCGTGTTACATTGATGAATAGAGATTAGAGAATCATGATGGAAATATTTCTAACAGAAATTGACCACAAAAAAAAAAATAATAATAATAATATAAAAATCGAAACACATTATTTCAAGCAACAAGGGGGGAAAAAACCAACGCACCTTAAATGCGATCGTAACTGGCTAGCTAACTAGCACGCATTTGTAAACTTATCACACAGCTTGTGGACACATTAATTACTAACAACGGCAAGCCGCCACTTTGTTTATTAAGATGAAATCCCTCTTCTTATATAATAAATTAATAAATAATAAACACATTATTTGATTGAGAAATGCGATGAAAGAAACGGAAGAGGAAAAACATCACATAAAATTCAAAATAAGAAAAGAAAGATTAGTTAATTGCATAAATTTCATAAAGTAAAATATTGCAAGAAAAGAGATCATTAACCTTATGTTTTGATTGATGTAGCCTGGAAACTGAATAATCCTCGAATAACACCGAATGCTTGTTTTTGCCATCGAACCACAACACCATACTCTAATTTATACACAAAAAGTTGAACAATTCTTTTACAAGGTTGCTTAGAATCTCCCCTCTTTATGTATCTCTTTCTCTCTTCTTCTTTTATAAGGGGAAAAAATAAATTAATGAATCAGTAAATCGTTATCGTGACTAATAATCTAATAATGTGATTATTAATTTCTTGTGCATTGCTGCTATAAAGATATAATCCCTCTAGTTTAAAAGTGCTAAATTTGTGAAGGGATATGGTTTTGTTATTTTATTTTATATAATCCTCTTTGCTTTTGTCTCTACATTTAATACTTTTTTTTTTCAAATTTACCCCACGTTCTCTCTCATTTGTCACTCTCTCATCATTACTCATTAGGCTATAAGAGGAAAGTAAAATTTTTGTTTGAGATATCCACTAAAAAGGTTAGTATCATCTTATATTTTATTTTGATTTATATTGTTGATTATTATTTATTTTTATTTTCAATATTATGTGATACTATTTAGTAAATACCCCCTCTAGTCCTTATTATAATTTATAAGACACTAACAAACAATTCTTACAAACCAATAAAAACAGTTATAGTCATTAAATCTATCCTAACATTTAAGTAATTTTCAATATTATCTATACTAATTACACTAATTAAACTCTAATATCATATTAATTATTACTCTCACTCACTACCTTTTTTAATTATGGGTATACATGAAAAAATATTTAATACTTTTTGGAAACAAACAAGTGCCTTATGAAAATGACTAAATATATTTATTAGTTGTCATTTTATAATAAGAACCAGAGGGAATAGTTCAATATGTTTGTTTTTTGGCGCTAAAATTTTTGTCTGGTACCGCCACTACCATAACAACTGTAATGTATTTCAAAACTTCATGGTTCTTACATAACAACCGTTATGTATTTTAATTATACAATGGTTGTTTACTTAAGACTGTTAGGTGTTCTACTATAACTATTATATATGTTACTGAATACATCACACTTCAAAACTATTATGTATCTGTGCTAAGAATATATAACGCCACAATACATAATGATTCGGAACCATGAGTATGGTAAGAAATAATTGTGGTTAAAGCCCATTTATGTAGTAGTGTCTTTTCATCTAATTTATTTCTTTTTGGAAAGATTTTATACTGGCGTATTACATTTTGCTTCTATTTCTAAGAAGACACTTCAATTGTAAAAGCACCAAAACAATTTATATTTTTGCTTCAACTTGATCTTACTAGCTTTCTTCAATCTCTTTTCGAATTTAGCATAATTATGCTTCTTAGAAGAAAAATGAAAAGAAAGGAGAAAAGAAGGAAGAAAAGAATAAATAATGTATCGAGAAAAAGGAAAAGAAATAGAAAAGAAGGAAGAAAAGAATAAAGAATATATTGAGAAAAAGAAAAAGAATAAGTTCGCAAACACTCATGCATGAATTTATACTTGCCCGAGAATCGTGGATATTTAATCAACAAGTAATTTGGAATTCATCTAAAATGATAAGGTCTCTTCCTTAAAAAATGATCACATATACAAATTATTTAAATTATACTTATTTTTCAATTTTAATATTTTTTAACTCTTTAAAATGACATAATATAAAATAAAAATAAATTTTTAACAGTAATTTTGGAGACAATTGTACATATAAGATAGAACAAATTAGAGGTATCTACATCTGTTGCAAATAGTAATAAAACCTAACCCAAGTTCATCGATCAAACTAGTGAATTGGTGAATTGATCCCCTTATTGGTTTTGTAATGAAAAGTATAGGGTTTTGTTACCTCCCCAACTATCTCTCCATTAGGTAGTATTTTATTGGCCCAAGCACTTATTTGTTCCGGAGAAACTGATCCAATTCGGAGTTGTTGATGTTTATACTGATCAATCATAGAAGAAAAATTATGATTCATTCCGATTAAGCTTCCTTCCTATGAATCTGGAAGTTCTTCTCAGATACAAGGAAATGATTCAGTTCCAGAGCCAAAGAACGTAGTTCTCGAACAAGCAATCGAAAAGATTCTGGAGCATCCTCAGGTTTAGGTATTGTTCCTCCAATGATCGTAGTCCCGAGTACTTCTTGGCGAGCTCTAATATGATCCGATTTATAAGTAAGCATCTCTTGTAAAATATGAGCAACACCAAATCCCTCTAGAGCCCAAACCTCCATTTCTCCTACCCGTTGTCCCCCTTGCTTTGCCCTTCCTCTAAGGGGTTGTTGCGTAACAAGTGCATAATGTCCACTGGAACGTCCATGTATTTTATCATCAACTTGATGAATTAATTTCAAGATATAATTTGTTAATATATATATGTATTTATTATATGATATTTTATTTGGCCAATACTTTGGCCCCAACTAATTTTTTACCTTCTCTATAAAAATAATGTTTGGTTCATCAATTTTAGAACATCAATTTGAGCCAGTTGCCAGTTCCGCTACTAGTTCTGTAATAACCATCATATATTGATCTTGGACTATTCAAGTGATCAGAATCTATCAACTAGTTAGAGTAGCTAGATTATATATAATAGATATAGTATAGCATGCCCACAACGAGTAAGTCATACAATATGGGATGGATCGGACATTTTTGGCCTTGTGTGTAGAATGAATAGAACTCCTAACCTATATCTATAATAATGCAACTTTTGAGACCTATATCTAAATGCCAGGGATTAATTTTCTTTTGAAACTACAACTATGATGCAATGAAGATAAATGTCATAAATTACAATGTTTTTGGAAGTAATTTATATATAAGATGTATAGGTGAATGGAAATGAATGAAGTGAATCTCTTGAAAATGGCTTGCAATTGCAATCACAGTTCAAATAATGATAATAGGAGTTCAATTTACCGTCTTAGTCAAAAATGTTGAAAAACCCCTTTGAGCTAGCTTGAATTACGTTGATTAGACACTTCTATATAAGGGTGGAAACAGGCCAAGTAGCCTGTGGCCCTCACATTTTAGCCTACCCAACCCTAGCCTATTTAGAAATAATAACAAGATCAGACATATTAGAAGGCATGTTTCCCTTAAAAGGTCAGGCTTAGGCCTGTTAACAAGCTTCTTAAGCCTATTAGGCCAACCTAAGCCTGCTATAAATATATAATATTATAAAAAAATTTGTGTGAAAAATAAGTATTGAATGAAGCATTCTAATTATCATGTAATTAGTTGGGTAACAAGACTTTGCATATCATATGATTTATTAAAGTAAAAGAGATTATTAAAAAGATATTATAAATAATATAAAATAAAATAATTATGATAAAAAGTGTAACATCCCACCTTAAAAACAGCGAAATTTTTTTTTTCTAAAACGTTGTTCAGAGTAGAGTAATTTCGCAACATGAGTAACTGAACCTTAACATTACATAACCGCAGTGTAAGTGTACTTATACAGTCATCTACTATCCAAAAGGAAGCAGCACCTAACTAAGCATATAAAACTAAAACCATAAAATTCCTTCTGCCATCCTACACCAATAGCTCGCCCCTATCTTCAACCCCTTGGTTCGTCCAAACCTGAAGCTACAGCTGAGATCCAATTACCATTTGGATCTCAGGTAACGGTTAACCTTATGCTCAAATAAACAGTATATGGATAACAGTTATTCACAACTCATAACAGCAGTAAATCACTACATAAGCACACAGCAGATGTATGATCACAACATTGACAGAACATAAGCACAAAGCAGTATGTAAAGTCCCACCAAATGTTTGCACATAACCAGTGCCACGACGGCCCATCGTGTCCTCAGCGCTAAGAAAACCCAACGGCGTTATCAAGACTATAACTCGTATAAAGCTGTATGTATAACTGACAACCCTAGATAGAGCCTCAGTATATAAACATGTCTATCACATATACGTATATGAGCAGCATAAGTGTTAAGGTTACAGTACGCATCCGTACCTTCGTTGATGATTCTTGGCACGTTTGTCGAATTATGGTACGTTTGACAGCGAGACGATGGCAGCGGAAACGGCGGTTCGTGATTTCGGATATCCTAGAAGGATAATATCACCGATATGAATATTTAAGATCATAACAGGTATTTTAGGTACAAATTACCATTTTGTCCCTAATTTGATTACTTGGTGGAATTTTGCCAAAGCTTCACTATTTTGACTTTAAACTCTTAAAATTTTGCTATAACTTTTCCTCTAACCTATTTCTGAAATAAATATCATATTTACTCCTAAACATGATATCTAAGCTAACTTGAAAAATTAGAAACTACTCTAGCAATTCTACTATAACTACCGAAAGAACTACTGAAATTAAAAATTAAGGACTGAGAAACTTACTCAAAGTTTTGCTATGAACTTCTTACTCCTCTTCCAGAGCTTCTCTCTCTAACTTCTCTCTAGGATTGTGAGTGAATTAGTGAAGAATGAAGAGAAATGAGAGGCTATTTATAGAAAAATCCAATGGCATTTTCGTAATTTCATTGAACTTTGTCTGGTTGAATTCTAACCGTCGGATCGCATTTTCTTGAAGTGGCTTGATCTTGGCCCTACACCTATTTGGCCGACCTCCCCCCCACAAGGAGACAAAATTGATGACATCATCATGCTGTGTCATCTTGCTTTATCAGATGAAATTCCTAGTTCGGTGTCTTGATCGCGAAATTTTTTGTAAAATCTTAAAATTCCGGGAATAATATGCTGAAGGTCTTTTCTTCCTCTTTGAGAATACTGGGTTTTCCTAACCTTATATTCTCATTATGGACATTCCGTTATCTGCCGAAAATCCTCGGTATTCGCTACCGGTTACAGAAATGCCTTCGGAGATAGCCTACTCCGAGATAAAAATTCACTTGTTCATAATATACTCTGACCCTAGTAACCTAGTTCACGATTTTCTAGGTAGGATTTTATTTCTATCCGTAGTCACTTATCCTGTTAACTTTTTTACAATAATATTACTTAATTATCACATGCCTTAACTTATATTATTATTATATAACAAATATCTAATTCCATCCTTATCTCCCCCTAATTTTCGGCCCACACGTATAATTATGTATATATATATATATATTTTTTCATTTACCATAATATCCTATTTATCTTGTATTTTTTTCCCCAAATTTTCCTATTGGTCCAATAATAATTACATAGATTTAGGCTTTTATAATTTCTTGAATAATCCTAAGCCTTTGATCTTGGTTTTTCAAGATTACATCCTAACCCTTATTATTTATTTAATTAGGCCAAAAATTTCGGCCCTTAATATTACTTATTTATATTTATTTTATTTTTCATGTTTTTTTTCTAAATTTCTCTAATCTTATAAAATTTCTGAAAATTACTTAATTAGTCCCTTAATAATTTCTAATAATTTTCTTAATTAAAACTAATCATTTCCTCACAACAATTTTATTGACATTAACAATTTGAGCTCCATGCAAAATATCAAAAATCATAGAGTCAATTTTAGTCTCAGAATAATTTTTAATTTTCCTTCTTTTTATTTCCATAAGAAATAATTTATTAAATTGTCTAAATTAAGAATAATATGCTTTCTAAATTTTTAATAATTATTCTATGCCTTTTAGAATTTTTCCTAATTCTTCTCAGGATGTTTTATGGCCTTAAGACACATTTTTCACATTTCCGATATTAAATTTCCTTTAACTTTCTTAATGTTTTCCTTTGAACATATTCTAATCACATAACATGTTGAGACCAAAATCTTCATAAATGGGCATTTTCATTATTGTGACATAATATTCCAGATAATAGTTATCCGGGTATTACAAAAAGACAAAAGAAATGAAAGAAAATGGGTTAAAAAATAAAAAGAAAAGACGTAGAAAAAAGATTAATTTTTTTTTAAAAAATAAAACGTAATGAAAAAGTAAATATTAAGAAAATAACAAAAAATGCAGGCAAGGTATGTTTGAAAGTTTCCTAAACTCGGAACAAGTAACTGACTCGAGTTTGGGTCTTATAGAGAGGAAAGTCGCGAGTTGGTCTTGAATGAGATTTTGAATACTTGGCTAAACTCGAGTCATTTAGTGACTGACTCGAGTTTGAAGCTTTTATGAAGAACTTAAGTTTAAGTTCACAGCTTCAAAACTGGAGTTTAGAAATGCAGACTGGAGTTTACAAGACCTAAAATATTGCATAGCTCTCTGTATGATCCAGACTCGAGTTTTGATATTCAAAACTCGAGTTTCAGTGAAAACTGAAACCTTTGAAAAATCCTTTTATGTGTAAACTGGAGTTTCCATTTTCCAAACTGGAGTTTTCAAATCAGTCATTTACTCGAGTGTTTTCTGTTTGAGCTAAACTCGAGTCACCAAAATCTTGACTCAAGTTTTAGTGTGAACTGAAACATTTGAAACATCTTTGAAGGCTCAAACTGGAGTTTTCGTTTTCAAAACTGGAGTTTAGAAATCATGTAATAACTTGAGTATTTTCAATTTGTCCTAAACTCGAGTCTCCAAAATCCAGACTCGAGTTTCAGTGGTAGCTGAAACTTTGAAAACATCCTGTTAATCTTAAACTGGAGTCTCTGAAATCAAAACTGGAGTTTACAAAATAAACAAGAGCTCAAGTGTCTCTGTTATAACCCAGACTCGAGTCTTCTACGTCCAGACTCGAGTTTCAGTTGAAAACTTTAATCTTGAAGACTTTTGTATTTGGTAAACTGAAGTTTTGAAATCTTGATAAAGCATTGAAGCTTCTGTTTGATCCTAAACTCGAGTTTTGTTACCTAGACTCGAGTTTGCCTTGAACAGTAAGTTTTACAACTTACCAAAGACAAACTTCAAATTTAGATTACAATTGTCAGTTATCATCAAAACACATAGAGAACTAACAACTTGTTTGCACCCTTACTTACACACTAGACAAGGCCTAAACCTTCTAACCAAAACTCAATACAAAATGTTAGCAATTTGTAAATAAAGTCCCTCAAAATACCAAACCTCAAACTAGTGGGGGACCTAAGATTTTAAGTTTGTGTCTGCACAATTAGTAGGGGGATTCAGGGAACCCCTGAATTTTTTTTAAAGGAAAATTTTAAATGCATTAAAAAATAGATAAAAAAGGAAAAGAAAACTTCAGCTTAACATAAAAAAATAATAATCAAGAGTCAAGAATGCAAAATAAACACCTATAACTTTTGTTACACATTAGAAGTATCAAAGACATTCATGCTTCCATGAATTTTATAAAATCCACTATTTCAAGTAACTTTTCATGAAATCAAAGTGTGAGCAACATTGTATTGCTTCCCCAATACCTCCTCTTTAAATTGAGCCATTTAAAATATGAATAGCTTAAATAAAAAAATTATTCAAATTACTTATTTTTAAAAAAATGTTAATTTTCTTTAAGTATTTTTTAATAATTTGCATTAAAATGGCCTTCTTAATGAAAACCCCTTTAATTTTTGTGATTAATAGGAGAGTTTGAGGGAAAAAATCATAAATTTCAGAAGTAAACTAGATGGAAATCTTATCTTTAAAAAGAAAAATCACATTGTTAAAAAAGAGAACCTAAACAATAAAAAAAATATTTATCCACCTTTATGTTTAAGAATTGAATTATCGTATGGAGTAGTAAGAAATCCAACAGTCTTTTTTTTTTAATACTAAACAGTCTTTTTTTTTTTGGTTAAGGTACAAAAATACAAATATGTTTTTCCTCCAGGAGCGCCCAACACTATATGTTTTTTTGTGCAAAAATTCACACTCCGTTAGGTTTTATGAATTGGAGATTCTAAAAATTTTTGCAATTTTGCCTCTTATGGTGATTGACCGAATGAAAATAGTGAGCAGGGAAGAATAGCAATGCACAACAGTTTATCCTGGTTCGGCCCAACTCCTTGGCCTACGTCCAGTCCTCAGGTGCCCTGAGCTTTTCACTATAATTACTTGATTACACACTCTGTAACTCTGAAGCAATTCTCTCTCTAGAACTTGCTCCCCCTTACAAGTTATAATCAATGATCTCCCAAATCTCCAAGTCCCCCGACTTGAGATAAGTTACAATCAATCAAATACAATTGATAAAACTCTCTTACAGAGCAGATAAATGATCACTGAAGCTCCATAGTGTCAACTGACACTCTGAACAAGAAAGCTCTCTAATAAATGAACAAATTAAATTCATTTTCGTTTTTCAGCTCAGTGTTCTGGTAGAGACTTGAATGCAACTCTATTTATACTTAGAGAGACTTTAATAGACGTTGCTTGCATTCATTTGACCGTTGGAGAAGTTTCCTTTCAGTTAGAAGCAGTTTGGTCCTTTCTCTCTCTACACTTGTACTTGTTTCTTGACTTGTAAGATAGAGAGTGACTTGAAGTCGTTTATATCCGTTGGGATTGTCAGTCCTCACTTAAATGAAAGTCTCTTTATCCTTTTTCCATTGTGGAACGCTTGGTAGTTGAGATTTCAGCATGGTTGGTGGTGTGCATTTATTGCTTCTGACAAGGCTTTGCCTTTTGTGTTAACATCACCTTTAATCTCTTTGAATCATCTGTAATTAGACTGAAATACACTAGCAAACACATTAAACATATCTAGTAATGATGATAATTAAGAATATAAATCATTCAGATCGTTTCATAATCATTACACAGATTTCACAAATTTGAATTATCAGAAGGCGCGACCAATACTCGAGTTTGTGCACCAATACTCGAGTTTGTCACTATGCACTTAAGCCAAAACTCCAGTTTCTGAGTCAATACTCGAGTCTTCTTCTTACAGAGACGAGACTCACGATTTGAGCTTTGGAGTTCCTGATGAACTGAAGCCAATACTCGAGTATTCTCCAATACTCGAGTTTTGGACTCTTGATGAGTAAATGTTCAAAACCTCAAAACCGGAGTTTCCATCCTATACCGGAGTATTGAAGGCTTAAAAAACTTGATTGCTCTCTGTATGGGTCAAAACTTGAGATTTAGTTTCCATACTCGAGTTTCCACTTTAGTTTTGAAACTTTGAAATTAGTTGAGTAAATGCTAAATTGTGGTTCTCAATACCAAAGTTTATAACTGATTCAATTTTAAGAACCTCTTTGCTTGGCCCAATACTTGAGTATTTCAGTGATACTCGAGTTTTCATAAAACATTTAAATTCTGGAGCTAAGTTGGAAAATTGTCTTTTTAACTTCCAAACCGTAGTTCTCAAAACCATGGTTTTCCAAACTGAGGTTTTCAATTTTTCAGCTAAAATCATTTGAAGAGTCACATAGGCCTAAACTCGAGTTTTCATGTCAATACTCGAGTTTCCCTTAATGTAAAACTTGCGATGCTCTTTGTAACTCCCAATACTCGAGTATTCATTTGAATACTGCGGTATTGACCTAAGTTAAGTGCATTGAGCTGTTCTTTGAATCTCAATACTCGAGTTTGGAGTATTGCCTCAATCTGCAATTTTTCAACTTCTTGAGACAATTCTTCATTCTTAATTCCTTAATTGATTGTTATCATCAAAACCCAAAGAGAACTAACACCAGTCTTAGTCACAGTCGACCATGACCCAAAACTCAGTCTTGTCCATGACTATATGAATCATCACATCACATATAAGCATACAAGCAACATAAAAGTTAGAGTTATAGTACGCGTCTGTACCTTAGACCTTGGTGCTAGTGGTACGTTCACCTTTCGGTACTGGATCCAACCTTTCCGGATATCCTATAATATCATCACCGTGTTATTTCTCTTACCATTAACATCCTAAGAGGTGACCTTACCCCTATTGACCTTTCTACTCCGTGTGAAATTGTTATTATCATTGTTGTTGTTGTTGTTGTTGTTGTTATTCTCAATAATAATAATAATTCCCCATTTATTATTTACTATTGTCATTTTTTTCCAATAATAATAACACCATCTGTTATTATTATTATTCTAAATTTCCTAATAACACTAATTCCCATTTATTTATGTAGTTAACATTTTAATATAAATTTTATTATTTAATTATCAATAACTCCTCTTATTTATTCCCCTTTTATTTATTTTATTAACAATTTTTCTTTTTCTTAACAATAGTGTATTTTACAAATTAACTCCCAAAAATCACATTAACATAAATTTCATAAATACTAATTGAATGAGAATAAAATTAACACTAAACAAAATATGCTTGATCCTATATATTATCAAGGCCTTTATTTTAGATTCAAAATACATATCCATATGCTTATCATATTGAATTTAGCAAATAATATAGGAGCTATACTATAAATACACTTGTAATATCCCAATTTTCAAAAGCGGAATATTTTTTTTTCCAACAAAAATCATTTAAAATCATCAGAGTAGTGCATTTGAGCGGAAGAGTAACTGATACTTATATTTCAAAATGCCGCAAGTCTGGCTGAATACAATAGCGGTGTAGTAACCGCGTGGTTCAAAAGGGATGTACAACAACAAAAGGAAAGCTTCCGCCAGAATGTCAAAGGAAACCTTCAGCTGGGTCTTCTATGCGTCTTGCTAGCGCTTCCCCTTGTCCTCCGCCCTTGGTTCACCTGCCCTGACGCTATGTTAAGAGCTGAGGTCCCATGCATACGGACCCCAGGTAACGGTTAACCTCATATTTACATATACGGTATATAAACACAACAATTGATTTACTTCCAAATATGTCACCAACTATGTCACTCCCAGTGAATGCAAATGTACCGCTCCCAGCGAAATATACCACTCCCAGTGAAAACAGATATATCACTCCCAGTGCATGCAGATGTACAGTTATCCTTTAACAACAGCATGTGTTCAAACAACACATCACAACATGCATACAACACACATACCACATATACACATACTGTAAATATCAGAGTTAGTGTTACAGTATGGGAACGTACCTTCGTTGATGTTTGACAGTATTTATGGCGGAAAACGGTGCGACAGTTGGTCAAAACGTATTCAGGGATATCCTATAAGGATAATATCGCCTCTATTAACTCACAAATATTATTTCAAAGAGATATTTTGGCTATATAAGACCATTTTACCCCTGGTGGATTTATTTTCCAATTTATTCCCTAATTTTCGGAAAAAACGCTGATCCAGCATTTCTGGGCAAAATTTCGCCTAACTTCGAAAAATCATAACTAATTCTAGAAAAATCGAACCAAGGATCCGTAAAATTTCCCGGAATCCTTGAGAAGTCTACTTTCGAGGAAAAATACTGGAACTTACCCATAACTCATGGAAAATTCCCAGTTTAATCATTTCAAACTGCTGCCCAGAATTTCGCACAGAAAACATAACCTAACTTCTGAGATTTTTATCTTTTTGCACAGAGCTTCAAATCACACACTCTTATAGATTTAGAAAGCCCTAGATGTCTACTTTCACCATGAAGTTTCTCAGAATTTTTGAACATCATCTTCTTCATAAAATACTGGCGTTTTTACTTCTGACTCCAGGAATCGCTAATCGATGAAATTTCGCCAGAGCTTCGCTATTTTGATCCTAATCTTCCAAAGATTTTGCTATAACTTCTTCTTCATCAAATTTTCGAAATAAAGACAGTGGAACTCATAAAAACATGAAAATAAAACTATATTTGGAAGATTGAAGATCAAAACAACATTTATAGCATTTCTACTTCATAAACTAAGAACTTAAACTTAAAAACTAAAAACTCCCTTACCTCTTGAAGAACACTTGCCTTCTAATTCCTGAAGCTCTTCCACACTCTCCCTTCCTCTCTAAATTTTCGGCCTAGGCTTGTGAATTTGTGGGGAGAATGTGTTGAGGAGGCTTCTATTTATAGGCTACTAAGGAGTAGTCACCAAGCAACTTCAATGGATCTTGGCCCTTGGTTTTTGCTTGGAGAAGAGGCAAGGATCTCCTCCCTACACCTCCCCCAATTCGTCCCTCTCTCTCTCTCTCTCTCTTAGATTTTTGCTTCATCTCCTATTTAATCCCAAATGCTAATTTAGTTAAGTATCAACTAATGTTTTTCTTTAAAATCTAATTCCACTTTTGAAATCCTAATTTTATGATTAGATTTATGGTGATTTTTAATTCCCAAAACACTTAGGTATGAATCTTAAAAGTAACCGAAAATAACTTTGGGAATAGCCAAGTTGAAGCTCATAATTTACTGATTCCAAATATGTATTTACATTTAATACTTAGCTCCAATATTTCAAGATATGATTCAATCTCTATGAATTCTCCTTGATTTGCATTTGATTAGAAATTACTTGCTTCCCAAGTTTGTCCCAATCTTCTTCCACACACTACTTAATTGCCTTATGTTATTATTATTTTTTTCCTCCTTGTCCCACAACACACACGCACACTACATACACACACACACCACCTTCCTCTTCCTTTTCCATTGCATTAAACCTCAAAAGTCTTCTCTTCTAGAAATTTAATTATAGGTTTATTTCAAGCAATTCCCTTTCTTGTTGCCCAAGTGATAAAACCGCCCCCCTTAATCTTTTAATTACAATTTTATGTTTTAATTATCCTCACAAACTCTTAGAAAAATCTCTTATTGGTCTATTTTATTTGTGTAATTTATTCCATCATTAAATAGGAATTTTCGCGCCCTTAGTGATAATTTAGGAATAATAGTGTTTTAGGGGTTATAAGACTTGATTACCATTTGACAAGTTTCTAATTTAATTTTGATGATTAACAACTCCTTGTATGCTAATCTTAGCTTCTAAATATCATCTGATCCTTAATTATGACCTTTATAAATTAATTATGAACTAATTCCAAAACTTATTAAAGTATCTCAATTATTGCAATTTCATTTGCCCAATAATTGTTACTAACTTGCTCTAATTGATTTTATCATCCTTTGATGATTTTAATTGCTGAAATGGTATAATTATGCTAGATTATGATATTCTTCGGATATTTTACGATCCTTAATAAGATTTAGGAAATTGAATTTGGATTTATTAGAATCCAAAGAAAATTCCCCTATAAATGACAATAAATCAATTAAAAATTTAGAGATAACATATTCTTCTATTTTAAGGAATATTTAGTTGCCTCTTAGGATTGCTCATAATATTCATAGTGTTTTATAACCCTTAACTTCACTTAGGAATTTATAGCTCTTTATTCCTAATTTCATGAGAAATCACCTTAGAAAATAAGGTAATTATTCTACTAGTTTTGAGACTACATATTTACCTATTTTAATAGGTATTTTCTATCAACATATATTGGTTATGCTAAATAGGATTTTTGGGTATTACAACCCTTACATTATTTAAGTAGATAAGTAGGTAAATACATGACCCTATTTAGTATTTATAGACTACAGAGTCAAACTTCACGTCCAGGCCAAGAATAAAATCTTGATACATTTATCTTCTTTTGTTTTCTCTTTTCTTTCTCTTTTCCCTCAACGTTAAGACACACACACATCTTTTTCTTTCCCTTACCATGACAGCACCAAACTGCATATATATACACATATATCTACCCATGCACTCCTCATCCAACGTTTTTTACTCTTCTTTTCTTTTCTTTTCTTTTCTTTTCTTTTTTCTTTTTCTTCTTGACAGCAAAAGACACCTAGATATACACTTCTTTTCATTTAACCTTTAACCTAAACATCCAGCATTTTTCTTCCCATGGCCGACACTTATATATACATTAACACACACACACACACAAGAAACCAACTACTCCTCTTTCTTTTTCGTTGGGTAGTAAGCTATTTGTATATGGAGGTATGCAAAAAGAAACAAAACATCTTCTCTTCCCTATATTATGACAGACTCGACATGCATATACATGTTACGTGTTCTCCTTTTGCATCAACCAAGCTTTGAACATAGAGACTAAATGGTTCAGCCGAGAATGACAGCAAAAATAAACATTTCATGCAGCAAAAACTGAACCTAAGTGCAGAAAAAGAAAGCACAGACAGCCACGGCATAGCACAGCAAATATGTATATATATAAGTTCACCGTTTTTTTTTCCTTCACTGAGTCCACACAAGACAGCCACTAAAGGTATATACATACCGTGATCTTATTCGTGCATGAGGCAACAGAAAAAAAATGACTGCAAGTTCACTAATTCAAGTCCATACAGAAACACAAACCGAAACTAACTGTTGGATGTAATTAGTTTTGATGATGTCATATAAATGCCATTAGAAAAGAGCAAAAAGTTTGTATATTATATTTATCTCATCCATTGATGAATTCTTGAATTGAATGTAGATTCAAAGGTGTGAAGCTCAATCATGAAAAAGATCAAGAAGGTCAAGGATGTCAATGAGGATAAGGAAAAGGAAGAGAAGAAAAAGAAGAAGAGAGAAGAAATTGAAGATAATGTGAAGCTCAAGTAGAAAATGTGATATTGAAGATCTTGCAAAAAATGAGTTCATGATGAAGAATGATCAAGATGGAAGATGATGGGAGATGGAAGAAGTTGTTGAGAATATCAATATCATCTTAAATATGTCTATGGAGAATGCTTAAGAGAAAAGAAGAAAAAAAGAATAGAATTGTGGAGAATGATCAAGTAAAGAGAAGATCTTGTCAAAAAGAATGAGAAAAATTAATATTCAAGATCTTAGATTGATACTATAAGTGTCCACAATCATATGGAAGTTGGAGAGGTTCGATTCAAAGCTAAAAACAGTGAAAATCGAGTTCTGGAAGTGAATACTCGAGTTTCCAGGTCAAAACTCGAGTATACAAGCTTACTGGAAAAATTGGCTTCTGGATGAGAAAACTGTGGTTTTGAAAACTAGAGTTTTGGAAATCACGATTTTGGAGTCAAAGAGTCAAAACTTGACTATGGGGGTCAATACTCGAGTATGGAACTTATATACCGCAGTATTGGGTGTCTTCAACTTGTCTCGTGCTTCTGGAGCCGACAAAACTCGAGTTTGTGAATGAAAACTCGAGTTTCTAGCTCCTTCAGCAACTCTGCTCACCTCTGTTTCACATTCAGCTTTGGGCGAGGTTTGGTAATTCGATGATATCTCCTGGACCAGACATCGGATTGAGATGAAATTAAATTTGGTTGAAACTAGACATCCAATGCATCATCTTGACAAAGTTTCATGCCCAAAGAAGATCAGATTAGAGAGCTTTGAATTTCTAAAGTTGGATCAAAAATTCACGCCACACTTCCAACCAAGCTTCAGTGTTTTGAGTATAACTCACAATCTATAAATCGGAATAAGCTGAAATTAGTGGCATTGGAAAGAAGACACATAAGGATTTCCATCAAGGCTTGATTCAATACAAATGAAGATCATACCAAGGAAATACAGTCTTTGAAAGTTGAATGATGTTTCAAAACGATGCAAAAACATTGGTCAAGAGCAATCTTCAATCATCGGATCATAATGGACAGATTCCAACGAGTTTGGATATGAATCTTGTTACATTTTAAAGAGGACACAAGGAGCTGTATGAGGACAATTGGTTTGCTAAATATGAAGCTATATTAAGTCAGAAAGCAACCAAGGGCCAGAACAACGTGAAAACTCGAGTTTACACATGAATACTCAAGTATAGCTCAGATAGAGAGTAATAAACTTTAATGGATCCTCAATACTCGAGTATGGGAAGCAAAACTCAAGTATAGGACTTACAGAGATGAATCTGAAGTAATGCTAAAAGCTCAATACTGCAGTATTCAAGACAATACTCGAGTTTACAGCGTAGCGTCAGAAAAATCAAAATGACAAAAATCCTGAATCTAATCCAGATCAACCAGAAGTTTTCCCAAATGATCTATAACATTTATTATCATCATTTACATCATTTGTGGACACATTTCAGATGATCAAACGAAGGATTACATGGAGATCAATATACTGACCTGTCAAGTGCAAAAAGCTTCCAACGGCTAGTTTTCAACTGTCACTTCCCCAAACAGTTCTAATGTCAACAGCTCTATTCTCCAACGTTCAGAACACCTTCATCTATAAATAGAACCAGATTCAAAAAGCAAGAAGGTGGAGGAGTGAGCTTATACAGTCATAATGCTGAAATTTTGAACCTCCAACATTCTCTGTTTTTCGATGCTTATTGAGTCTATCATATTAAGAGTGAAATGTTGTATAATTCTCTTCAGTGTTTGTCATAATCCCTTCTTTGAGAGAAGAAATATTGTAAATCATATTTTCATGAGAGGTACTCAAGGTTGGATAACCTTGAGTTGGGAATTTGATTGTAACCTTACGAGTAGTAAGGGGGAGTCTCCGAGGGAGATTGTGAAGGTTGCACAAGTACTTGGATAAACTTGTGGGTGTAAAGGCTTGTCTCTTGTGCTTGGTTAAACAAGGAGAATAGTGAAAAGCTCAGGGTGCCTGAGGACTGGATGTAGGTCACAGTTGGACCGAACCAGTATAAATCATAGTTTGCAATCCTCTTCCCTTAACTTTTTATTTCCAGCATGCATATATGGTTGAATGATTTTAAACGTTTTTATAACTCTTTCATATCATTCAAACTGATTCTATCAATTGCGAAAAGATTTTCTAAGTTTACTGAAAATGGAATAACACTTAGAGGGGGGTGAATAGGTGATTTAAAAATTTAATCGCTTAATCAAGCTTTTGACGAATTCAGGCAGAATACTAACTGAGCAGGAATGTGAAGAAGAATGGACACGAGGAAATTTATCCTGGTTCGGTCTAATCCTGACCTACATCCAGTCCCCAAGAACTCCTTGGGATTTTTCACTAACTTTCCAGAGATTACAAATACAACTTGGGATGATCCTCTCACTCACTGACTCACTCCCCTTTACTACTTGTAATCGTACACCCACACTTAAGGTTCCACAGCCTTAAGATTTTACAACTGAATGAAATAAATGTTTTAATAACTCCTCACGAGTAGATAATAAATGATCACTGAAGAACAGGAAAATTTCCGAAGATATTGAGAGTAATGAAACTATAAAATCAATAACTCAGAGTAAATGCGCAGAGTTTTCGATAGTTGGCTAAATTGAATGCTTGGGCATTTATACTCTTTTCACCATTAATGCCGTTGGGAGGAACTTGTGAGTTACCATTGTGACTTATTTAATTTTCTGTTAGACACAGCTCTGTTCCTCGTTCAACCAAATGGATCGTTGAAGCTTCATTAAATGAAGTCTGTTCTTTCATTAAATGTGTTGATCGTTAAGTATACTTTTGCAGAAGAATGTCTTGATTAAGTAATCATTGAATGAATGTTTCTTTCTGCTGCACAGCTTCATTCCATTTGCTGCTCTGTTTTTTGCTGCTATGCATTAAATGCAGTGACGTGAGCATTTGCTTTATGTGGTTTTTTGAATAATACAGCGTTTAAATCCCTGAAATCACTAGCAATTGTGTTAGAAACATTTTATATATCATACTAAGTGATTCTGGAAACCATAAACTATATATCAGTTCATCTGTAGAATCAAAGATCAGCGTCTGCGACAAGAACTCGAGTTTTCAATGTGGAACTCGAGTTCTAGAACTTGAGTTCTTAAACAAGAACTCGAGTTCTTTTGGTTTCCTTTTTAACATCTCAAATCTGCAAGACAAGAACTCGAGTTGATAACCAAGAACTCAAGTTTTCATTTCAGGTTCAAATTGATTTTCAAAGAACTTGAGTTCTTAACCATGAACTCAAGTTCATGAACTTGAGTTCTCTTCTAAGAACTCAAGTTCTTAAACTTTGATCAGATACCTCATAAAGGAACTCGAGTTCTTCACTAAGAACTCAAGTTCCTGAACTTGAGTTCTCTCCCAAGAACTCAAGTTCTTAGTCTTTGACCGAATTCCTCAAATTAAGAACTCGAGTTTGGTACTAAGGAACTCGAGTTATCAAGCTTTTGAAAATATTTCATCACCAAGGGTCGCGAACTCAAGTTCTTCACCCAAGAACTCGAGTTCTTCACTTTGGTTGTTTGAGAACTCTTTTGCCAAGAGACGCGAACTCGAGTTCATCATCCAAGAACTCGAGTTCTTCATTTTGCTGATATAAGAACTGGAGTTTTAAAACATGAAATCGAGTTCTTATTTAAATCATTGATTTACAAGTGTTTAGTTATCATCAAAACTTGGTTGAGAACTAACATTCTCCCCCTTTTGATGATGACAACACTTGTACAAGTTTTAGAAATGATTACTGAGTTTAAGATCTGATATATTTTTTTTAACAGATGGTTAATGAAAACTTAATGCAAGGAGTATTGATGATAACTAGAAATCTTTATAAACCACCAAGAAACAATATTCAGTTAATCAAAGCATAATTACATTAGCAAAACGCAAGTACATCAGCAAATCAAAGTTATTGTCAGCAAAACAACTTGCATCAGCAAAAACAACTATGTCAACAAAAACAACTATGTCAATTGTCACCAGCTATCAATTATCAGCTACTCTCTTCTCCCCCTTGTCATCATCAACTGGAGGAAGCATGGAGATAGGAGTAATGGATAAAGGAGTCTAAAGAAAAGGAAGAGCCTCTGCAAAGGTGGAGGGAATCACATAAGGACGAGAGGATGAAGGAGGAATAGAAGAGGAGGTAGATGGAGGGGTAGTAACATGGGTTGGGAGAGGAGTGGAGGATTCTGGAACAAATGGAGAGAGAGCAAGAGTGAGGATTGGAGAAGAAGAAGAAGCAGGATGGGTTTTTGGAGAGTGAGATGAAGAGACAAGAGGAGAGATATGAGGGGTAGAGTGAAAGATGGGATCAGGTATAAAGGAATGAGGTGGGGAAAAAGGTGGAGGTGATGAGCCAGATGGTCCAATAGGAGCAGTCTGCTTCAGAAGCTGGTCCACCTTCCTGTCCAAGGATTAGTACGCAATGTGTGTAGCTTCAAATCTTGGACCAAGATCCCCAAAGTAACCAGTAACTGCTTCAAGCTTCACATTGATTTCAGCTATCTCATCTACTTGTTCATCCTGCACCTTATCTAGGGACTCAAAACTCTTGAGAACCTTACCAACTCCTTTCTCTACTTCAGTTTCTATCTTCTTGGATATCTTTGCAAGTAAATTAGTCTGGAGAGTAGTGATTGCTGCTGAGATGGCCTTGTCAACAATAGTCTGAATTGAAGCACCAAACATGGAGATAGGTTCAGGAGCCTAAGGTGGAGCAGATGTAGAAGGCTGTGCGGGGAAAGTTTGACCTTCCTCAGCTCTAGTTCTGGAGGGGGCTCTGGATTGCCCAAATTCCTCAATGACGTCCAATCTCATATAATTCAGTTGGTTTTGACACATTTTAGTAGGTTTGACAGGTTTGGAGTCCAACTCAAGCTGCCAAACCTTGTGGTGAAAAAGAAGTACAGAAATTAAGTGGGCATAAGGCAGATGAGCTTTCTTTTGTCCTTCAAACCTACACTTTCTAATCTCATGATAAATCTAGTACCCAAGGTTGAAGTTGGTTTTGGACATAATAGCTGCCAACAACCCATAGTCTCTACTAGCAAAGTATGTACAGTTTTTGCCCTTAGGCACTAGACTCCTAGTATAGATATACCACATGACTCTCTGTAAGGAGGGCATATCTTTTAGAGTGAAATCTAGAGGCCCAATTGGCTCTCCTGGTCTGAGAATTTCAAAAATTTCAGTATCTGAGTATTCCATAATACGTGGAGAAGGAGGGTCTATGACTTCTAGCATGTTGTTTAGAATCTTAGTGGTCATAGTGATACGCTTGCCCTTAATATGTGAAATCATTCTCTCTTCCTCTAGAGTTCCATCAGGGGCAATCACATTAGAAATTCGCAGGAAGAAATAAAAGGCCCTAACCACAGAGGGACAATAAGGGGTTTGGATGCTTAGAAGTGGCTTGAAACTATTTAGATATGGTGATAAATCTAAGCCACATTCTGTTAGAAAAGTTTGGAAATCAACATAGACATTTGAACACACATTTCTAATTCCATAATCAGACAGATAGGTTCGACGATCAAATTTAGGAATTGAGATTGGGTTACAGATAAAATCCTTTGGTGGAATCGGGTTCCTAGTTATAGCTAAGACAGAGGGAGTACCAATACGTGGCTGGGACTGAGATGGAGGTGTTTTAAAGGATGAGCTTTGTCCTCGAGACTGAGTTGGAGTGGATTTCCGAGGAGGTTCCACCATTTTTCCTTTCCCTCGACCCTTAAGAGTAGCTGCAGGCTGTTGTTGTTGTTGGGTCTCCGTAGGTTCACAAATTACTACTCCTCTTGTTCGGGAGCGAGACGGTGGAGATTCAGGAGGAGGAGGAATAGTATCCTTTGCCACTTTGGGTCTGTAATGAAGAGGTGGAATTTTCTCACGGCGAGGTCTTTTCGGAAAGTGGTGATTTTGGTGGCGATGAGGAATTGCTAGTTGCAAATTTGGGGGAAAGAAATGAAGTGGAGGATGCATCTCACATTTCTGGGTTCTTGGATCGCATTGTGAGGGTTTGTAGAGAGTTTAAGAGATAGGGTTCTAGATTCGTGAGAAGCAGGGAAAAGTTGAAGAGGACAGAGGAATGGGAAGAGTTTCAGCGAGCACGTATTTATATGCCCTACATGAACTCGAGTTCATTAGTGAAGAACTCGAGTTCTTGAAGTATTTATTTTTCCCAAGTCCGAGAGTAAACATGAAAACTCGAGTTTTTGGACCAGAACTTGAGTTGTTGTTTAATAACTCGAGTTCTTGAATTTCTCACAGAAACGCATAGACTTAGCTCAAGAAGAACTCAAGTTCTTGTTTATCAACTCGAGTTCACAAACTTGAGTTCTTTCCAAAGAACTGGAGTTGTTATCATCAAAAGAGATTCAAGAGCTGTGAACTCGAGTTCTTCCTGATGAACTCGAGTTCTTGTTCTGTTGTTTTCAGAAGAACTTGAGTTCTTGGACCTAAACTCAAGTTCTGATCTCCCCTGATTTAAGCGATGAAAACAGAGACCTGCAAAACAATGTCTACAAACTCCGAAGCTTAAGTTAGTCAATATTTAAATGAATTAACTCAAATAGACTAAAATGAAATGAAATATTTACAACTCATTGGGATTTATCATTCTCAATTCTCTTCTAATAAATAGAAATTGTTCCTTGGCCAGAAGCTTTGTAAAAATGTCAGCAAGTTGCAAATGTGTTGGAATGAACATTACTTTAACATCTTTTCTCTGGACATGATCTCGAATAAAGTAGTGTCTGACATCAATATGTTTAGTCCTTGTGTGTTGAACTGGATTCTTCGCTAGACTTATGGTGCTTGTGTTATCACACAAGATTGGAATATCTTTCAGATAAATCCCTAAGTCTGACAATTGTTGCTTTAACCACAAGACTTGAGCACAACAACTGGAGGCTGCAACGTACTCAGCTTCAGTAGATGAAACAACCGCAGTTGTTTGTTTCTTGCTGAACCATGACACCAGATAACCATCAAGGAACTCACATTGCCCACTGGTACTTTTTCTATCAGTCGTGTAGCCTGCATGATCTGAATCAGAATATGCCACCAGATATTCTTGTCCTCCTTTTGGAAACCATATTCCAAGCTCTTTTGTATCAACTAGATATCGAAATATTCTTTTCACATGCTCTGCATGAGATTCCTTTGGTGCAACTTGGAATCTGACACACATGCCCACGCTAAACTAAATATCTGGCCTGCTGGCCATCAGGTACAGTAGTGAATCGATCATTCCTCTATATTTGGTGATGTTAAAATCTTTTCCTTTTTCGGAGTTAGCATCCAGAGAGGCAGTTGAACTCATTGGAGTGTCTGCCCCATTACAATTCTCCATCCCAAATCTTTTGAGCAAATCCCACAAGTACTTGGTCTGAGAAATAAATATCTCATCCTTTCGTTGCTTAATTTGCAAACCAAGGAAGTAGTTCAGCTCACCCATCATAGACATCTCGAATTCACTCTGCATTTTCTTTGAAAATTTCTCCAACAAAGAATCATTAGTAGAACCAAAAATGATATCATCAACATATATTTGCGCAATTAATAATTCATTAAGCTTATTATTCTTAATGAAAAGTGTAGTGTCTGCTTTTCCTCTTACAAAACCTTGATCAAACAAAAATTTACTTAATCGCTCATACCAAGCTGTAGGAGCTTACTTAAGACCATATAAGGCTTTCTTTAGATGGTAGACATGATCAGGGTATTGGACATTTTCAAAACCAGGAGGTTGTTCCACATAAACTTCCTCCTGAATGAACCCATTTAGAAAAGCACTCTTGACATCCATTTGATAGAGTTTGATCCCTTTGATGTAAGCAAAGGCTAGAAGAACACGTATAGCTTCCAATCTAGCTACAGGAGCATACGTTTCTTCGTAATCAATTCCTTCTTACTGATTATAGCCTTTGGCAACAAGTCTAGCCTTGTTCCTGACTATAATTGCGGATTCATCTCGTTTGTTCTTGAATACCCATTTAGTGCCAATGACCGAATGGTCTTTAGGCCTAGGTACCAAGTCCCAAACTTGATTTCTATCAAATTGATGTAATTCCTCTTGCATTGCGATGACCCAATCATTGTCTGATAAGGCCTCGTCAATTTTTGAGGGCTCAATCTCAGATATGAAGGCAGAGAACATGACTTCGTTTAAAACACTATTTCTAGTTCTCACACCTTGATCTACGTTTCCTATAACTTGGTCAAGAGGATGATTCTTAATAAATTTCCAAGCTCTAGGCTGAGATTGATCAGGATAATTCTGAGAATCATTTGCAAAAGCATCTTCAGAATTTTCTATAGAAGTAGGGGTAGATTTTGAAAAGAATTGGTTTTTTTGAATGAGTTCATCATCCTCATCTACAGAATTTATTGATTTGGATTCACAGAATATCACATGTATTGACTCTTCAACTATATGAGTACGTTTATTGAAAATTCTATATGCTTTACTCCTATTAGAATAACCAAGAAAAATACCTTCATCTGATTTAGAGTCAAACTTACCCAGATTATCCTTACCATTGTTATGTACAAAACACTTACAGCCAAAGATGTGTAAATGAGCTAAATTTGGTTTTCTCCCTTTGTAGAGTTCATAGGGTGTCTTGTTCAATCTCTTTTGCACATAGGCTCTATTTGAGATGTAGCTGGTTGTGCTCATGGCGTCTGCCCAGAAAACTTGTGATGTCTGATGCTCATTCAACATTGCACGAGTCATCTCAATCAGCACTCGATTTTTCCTTTCCACCACACCATTTTGTTGAGGTGTCCTTGGAGCTGAGAAATTGTGGTCTATGCCATGATCCTCACAAAACCTTTCAAAGGCTTGATTCTCAAATTCACCACCATGATCAGTCTGAATAGTTGCAATACAAATACCTTTCTCGTTTTGCACCTTTTTGACAAATACATAGAACAGATCAAATGTTTCATCCTTTGAAGATAAAAATATCATCCAGGTAAAACGAGAGTAATCATCTACTATAACTAAGATATATAAATTTCCTCCTAAGCTTTTCACTCTGGCAGGTCCAACCAAATCCATGTGAAGTAGCTGAAAAGGCCTATTTGTTGAAATTTCAATTTTATTTTTGAAGGATGATTTAGTTTGTTTGCCTCTTTGGCATGCATCATATACCATATCATTTTTAAAATGTATTTTGGGCAAACCAATTATAAATCCTTCTTCAACAACTTGTCCAGCTGGTGGATATTCACATGTGCAAGTCGCTTATGCCACAGCTAGCTCTCATCCAAGTTACTAACAAAACATTTTTCTGAAACAGTTTTTGGAAGATCTAATGTATAACAATTACCCTCTCTAGGAGCTTTAAATAATACCTTGAGTTTACCTTTGTCAATTGAAAAATCATCTTTGCTAACAATGAGACATTCTTTTGAGTCAAAGATAATCCAGTTGTTCTTGTTGGCACTTTGACTCACGCTCAAAAGATTATGGCATAGTCCTTCTACCAAATAGACATTCTTGATAAGAGGTCCTTCTTTTGTTCCAATTTCCCCTATGCCAGAGATTTTCCCAGATTGATTTCCTCCAAAAGTAACTTTCCCACCATCTTTTGTTTTTAAGGCAATGAACTTGTCTTCATCACCCGTCATGTGTCTTGAACATCCACTGTCAATGTACCACTTATTGACTCTGGATGCTCTCAGACAAACCTACAAGACAGGAAAAGTTAATTTTTAGGTACCCATCTTTTCTTGGGTCCTTTGGGGTTAGTCTGAGGCTTAGAAAAGTAAGTTCCTTTGGGCACCCAATTGTAATTTCCCATGGGTTTATCTCTTCTTTCCTTTTTATGAAAACATGATGATGTACTATGACCCTTTCAATTACAATAATTGCAATGATCAAAGGGATTTGATGAATGCACTGATTTCTGAATATATTTTAAGTATGATTTTCCACTAGTTTTCTTTCTACCCTTCTTTTTGTCAAAAACAGGATTATATCCTATGCCCGATCGATCATTTATAAAACGTTGAGCATTCAAGATCACATTAAGCATCTCACTCCTTCTTGTGAATTTCTCAAGAGTTTTTGCAAGGTATAAATTCTTTTTCTCCAGATCAAGACAATCTTCACAGATTATGGTTTTGTCAGTAAAGTTTTTAACTTGCATTTCAAGAGAAGTATTTTTTTCTTTTTAGATCAAAATATTTATCAGCAAGTTTTTCAAACTCAGATTGCATTTCATTGTATTCATCAAACAGTTCATCGTAAGTGGGTAATGAATCGTTTACCTCACTATTTTCTGGTTGTTCTTCTTCTACAACTAGGTAAACATTTGTTGTTTCTGCTTCTTCTTCACTTTCTTCTTCTGAAGAGTCATCTCCCCATATAGCAGAGACATACGCCTTCTTCTTGAAATTATTGAACTTCTTCTTTTTATCTTTTTCATGCCTTTCAGTTGTGGATACTATGATTTGTAGTGACCAAGTTTTTCACACTCATAGCAGATGACTTGATCTTTTTCTTTGGAGTCACGTCTACTACTGGAACCTCCTTTTTGGAATCGATTTCTGAAGCCTTGATCCCTTTTGTAAAATTTCTTGAATTTTCTCACAAACATGCCCATTTCATCATCTTCATCATTTTCATCCTTTTCTTTAACAGCATTGAGAGCAACTCCCTTATTCTTGTTGTTGCCATTGATCTCATCCAAATCTTTCTTGAACTTCAATTTGCTTTCGTATTCAGACAAACTTCTGAATAAGGCTACAACTAAAGCCATTGATTCACCTCGAGCCTCTTCTATAGCTGTGACCTTGGCTTCCCAATCTTTGGTTAGTACATTGAGGATCTTTCTGACTTGGGCATGTTGTTCATATGCTTTGCCCAATGCAGCTAGCTGGTTGATCAGATGAGTGTACCGGAGTTGAAATTCAGCAATTGATTCTCCGTTCTTCATTCTCAACAGATCATACTCTGTTGTAAGAGTGTTGACTCGGTTCTCCTTTATAGCTGTTGTTCCTTCATACACAACCTCCAAGGCCATCCACATTTCTCTAGCTATCTCCAGATTGCAAATACGAAAATATTCTTGTTGACTAAGTGCGCTCTAAAGCAAGAGTATGGCCTTGCTATTTAAAGTGAAATTTTGTCTATCATTGTCATCGTAATCTTCTTCCGGCTTTGGAAGTCTAAGACCATTGTCAAGAATGGTTGGCTCGTAGTTTCCTCTCTCGAAAACTCTGCACAAGCCAAACTCTGTTGCCATCACGGAGACTTTGAACTTGTTTTTCCAGAACGAATAATGTTGTCCGTTGAAACCAGGAGGGCGATTAATTGATACACCATCAGGAAATATTCCATCTATGATCGAACTCTGGATGTTAATCCAAACTGAGCAACCTTGCTCTGATACCAAAATGAAAATAGAATATCACCTAGAGGGGGGTGAATAGGTGATTTAAAAATTTAATCGCTTAATCAAGCTTTTGACGAATTCAGGCAGAATACTAACTGAGCAGGAATGTAAAGAAGAATGGACACGAGGAAATTTATCCTAGTTCGGTCTAATCCTGACCTACATCCAGTCCCTAAGAACTCCTTGGGATTTTTCACTAACTTTCCAGAGATTACAAATACAACTTGGGATGATCCTCTCACTCACGGACTCACTCCCCCTTACTACTTGTAATCGTACCCCACACTTAAGGTTCCACAGCCTTAAGATTTTACAACTGAATGAAATAAATGTTTTAATAACTCCTCACGAGTAGATAATAAATGATCACTGAAGAACAGGAAAATATCCGAAGATATTGAGAGTAATGAAACTATAAAATCAATAACTCAGAGTAAATGCGCAGAGTTTTTGGTAGTTGGCTGAATTGAATGCTTGGGCATTTATACTCTTTTCGCCATTAATGCCGGTGGGAGGAACTTGTGAGTTACCATTGTGACTTATTTAATTTTCCGTTAGACATAACTCTGTTTCTCGTTCAACCAAATGGATCGTTGAAGCTTCATTAAATGAAGTCTGTTCTTTCATTAAATGTGTTGATCGTTAAGTATACTTTTGCAGAAGAATGTCTTGATTAAGTAATCATTGAATGAATGTTTCTTTTTGCTGCACGGCTTCATTCCATTTGCTGCTCTGTTTTTTGCTGCTATGCATTAAAGGCAGTGACGTGAGCATTTGCTTTATGTGGTTTTTTGAATAATACAGCGTTTAAATCCCTGAAATCACTAGCAATTGTGTTAGAAACATTTTATATATCATACTAAGTGATTCTGGAAACCATAAACTATATATCAGTTCATCTGCAGAATCAGAGATCAGCGTCTGCGACAAGAACTCGAGTTTTCAATGTGGAACTGGAGTTCTGGAACTTGAGTTCTTAAATAAGAACTCGAGTTCTTTTGGTTTCCTTTTAACATCTCAGATCTGCAAGACAAGAACTCGAATTGATAACCAAGAACTCGAGTTTTCATTTCGGGTTCAAATTGATTTTCAAAGAACTTGGGTTCTTAACCATGAACTCAAGTTCATGAACTTAAGTTCTCTTCTAAGAACTCAAGTTCTTAGACTTTGATGAGATACGTCATAAAGGAACTCGAGTTCTTCACTAAGAACTTAAGTTCATGAACTTGAGTTCTCTCCTAAGAATTCAAGTTCTTAGTCTTTGACCGAATTCCTCAAATTAAGAACTCAGGTTTGGTACTAAGGAACTCGAGTTTGGTACTAAGGAACTTGAGTTCTCAAGCTTTTGAAAATATTTCATCACCAAGGGTCACGAACTCGAGTTCTTCACCCAAGAACTCAAGTTCTTCACTTTGGTTGTTTGAGAACTCTTCTGCCAAGAGACGCGAACTTGAGTCCATCATCCAAGAACTTGAGTTCTTCATTTTGATGATATAAGAACTAGAGTTTTAAAACATGAAATCGAGTTCTTATTTAATCATTGATTTACAAGTGTTTAGTTATCATCAAAACTTGGTTGAAAACTAACATTTACAAGTTTTTATCTTCACCCAATTCACCCCTCTTGGGTTCAGCCACGAGTTTCACTAACAACCCCCCTGTTTTAAGTTCAATTTTGGTTTGTTTTAGTTTAGCTTCATCTTAGATCCTTTTAGCTTCATCCTAAGCGTGATTGTGACAGGAAAATGAGAGGAAAGGAATAAGACCATCACCTTTGCTGAATCACGCTGAAACGACGAGAAGAATGTCCAGTTTCCTCCTCTGTTTTATCGTCAATAAACAGGGGAAGATGCTCTTCGGTTTCCGTCTCACTCACGGTCTCTCCCTCTCTTCTCTTAAACTCTCAAGGTTTTCTTTCTGGGTGCAGGATGAATGGAAAACGAGTGGAAAGAAGGATGAAGGAATGGTTTTTATAGTGTTTCATGAAGGACCAGCCGAGACTAATACACGATGGTCTAGAGATAATAACCATCGGTCTCAGCCTTAACCATCGGTCCAGGGGGATCTTGCATGTATAGTGGAGTCGACAGCTGGATCTGTGACGTGTTGCAAAGATATAAATGCCGAAGAATTGCTTTCTGGTTTACATTGGTTATCGACGAGTTGGGGTACTGTATAAGTGGGGTTTTGGTTTGGGCTGCTGGTTATATTCATATGCTAATATGCTTCTCTAATAGCTGATCGGGTTTTGGGTTCTGGATGCATTATTATGGGCTTGGGTCAGATTTGTTTTCTGGTTCAGTGTTTCGGTGAAAGCTAAATGAAGAACTCCATTGTTTGCTGATGCAATGTCTTTCAAGTGGCGTTTATGTTTTCTGTTTTTCAGAGTTTTCGGTGGGCTAAAGCATAAGGGCTACATGATGGGCTTGATGACATACTCAGCTGGACTTTGATAATGATCATGAATAGGCTTATATGGGTTGATGGGTTGGGGTTATTTAGAAGCCCATGGAAATTTTATTTATTATATTAAACACTATCTAACTTGCAACTAGATAATAGTAACATAAAATTTTTAATTTCCAATAATTAATTTAATAATTATTCTAGGAAAATCTGGCAACTTAACCTTCCATAATTTTAGGCTTTAATATTCCTTATCTTAATTATTCTTTTCCCAAAATGAATTAAGGAAAAAAGCCTAAATTCTAAATAATTATTCTCATAAATAAGGCCAAATTTCATAATTTAATTCCATAAAATATTAAATTTTCAACTCCCAAAATTTGGGATATTACAGATACTGTAGTGGTTACAGTTCACTACTATAGGATGACACACAGATGATATATTGGACCTGTTTGGAGAGAGCGTTAGTGAGCTTTAAGTCACAAAAAGCCAGAAAAAAGTAACAATAGAAAAAAAGCCTTAAGTAGAGTGTTTGGGTAGAGCTTTCAATCCATTGGGCTTTTGAAAAACAAAATGTCATAAAAGTAAGTTTAGGAAAAAGCTCCATGGAGTAGCTTTTAGAGGGGGGACTCTCAACTTTTTGACGTGGGCCTCACCACTTCTACCACTATAAATCTAAACACAAATCATATTTATAACCTGAATTTTTTTAATCAAACTCCTGCAAAAATTAGATAGAAAATAAACCACCAATCTCACCACTAATCCAATTGTGTTAGCATGTTGTAGTGGTTTAGGAACTGCTACAAGATGAAAATAGCAATAATTTGTAGCGATCAAGTAATCGATGTAATGCCCCTAATTCTATGTCCATTATGATGTCCAATTATGTTCATATATTTCTTATTAATCTAATCAGTGTGTAATTATCAAAGTTATGACTTTAACAAATCAGAGTAATTCACAAAAGATAGCATGCATAACATTTTGGACAATAAATAATGATAACATATGCCAAGACATATGCTGATTAATTTTAATTCCTGGAGGCTTATTCGTATGATACAATTTAAAATTTAAAAAACAGTTAAGGTTAATCCCGTTGAAGGATGTTGGTTGTATAGTTATCCCGAATTTAATGTCAGTCATATAGTTTGTAATATATAATTTGAAATATTAGAATAAAAATTCACTTAAATAAATCCCCTCCTTCAGGGTCTTCTTCAGCTACTCTAGTTGTACTGCCTGATTGCTCAATCCAAAACTTCATCTTGAATCTTTAGGTATGTCTAAGATTCAGTGATCAAAATGAATCCCAAAGTAACGGTTAATCTCATATTTAAAGTGTAAATGATACATAACAAATATTTCATATATTGTAGAATAAAAGAAAGCATTCAGTAAACACACCACAACTAGACTACATAGCACACAACACATGTATCATTACCGGTGTACGTAAGCACACATGAGTGCTACATGTCCCAAACACGAATCCTCAGCGCTAGGAAAATAAGCATGCAGCTTTATCATATAAAACCATAATCTATAGCTAGCTGAATAAAACACATAGACTTGAGCATACAAACTTGGCCAAGAATCTACAAGATACGAACATATAAGGCATATATAAAAAAAAAACAAGCAATCGGAAGCTAAGTTACCAACCTCAATTCCGTGAAAACTTATAAAACACCCGGAAATAGAAACTCACTTTTCCGTTGATATCCTAAAGTAAGACCATTATAAATATTAATTTCCTTTTCATTTTGTAAGGTATTATATTAAATACCATAACAAAATATTAAAGGGGTTATCCTTGCCCCTTAAGTCTCTCATTAAGTCATAAAGGATAACTCTTACATCTTTAACTTTACTATAATTTATTTTCAGATTAATCATTTTTCTGGCCAGAATTTCTAGTAACTTTGAAAATTCATAATTAAATGCAAAAAAAAAAAAATGACGTGCTCCCAAAAGCTACATGACCCTTATCATGTCTATTTTCATAGACAAATGCTAGCAACTCCATAAAAGTCCGTGTCATTCCCAGAATAATTAATTTTCACTATCTAGATTGTACCTTCAGAACTTAGGTCAGTTTGTAAAATTCATATATTTTCGTACAGAACTCCAAAAATTACAAACTACCTATCCAAATAAAGATTATTGTGTCTACTTTAATTCTATAATATTTCATGAGAAATGGACACCATTTACTTAGTCAAAAGTATGCCTAAAAATGAGCCTCTCTTTTGGAAGCACAAAAGTTGTCCAGAATCATCATTTAACATTGAAAAATCATATCTCTGGATCTACACATCCTTTTGATCCATTTTGATTTCATTTTAAAGCTTAAGATGGGTACTACATTGAAGCCAAATTTCATGGGAAAGCTAGAAATTTTCCCATTTCAACATCAGCCCCAAAAAAGATCACTCATTTCTGGAAACAGAAATGTTCCAGTGTTCATAATTTATCTTTGAAAACTCATAACTCTCAATATACACATTTATTTTGTCTGTTCTTTGGCTCATGTTAAAGCTTATTATATTTAATATTAACACACAAAGTTTCATGAAAAAACTTGAACGTTTCCCATTCCAAACCAAAGCTCAAAATTTACTATTCATTTTTGGAAACTGATGTTTTCTAGTTTTCAACTTCCCAATTTGAAAAATCATAACTTCCATTATACATGTCTGATTTAGGTGTTCTTTGAATCATTTTATAGCTTAAGATGTCTATTATATGCTGACCAAATTTCGTGGAAAAAGCAATTTTTTACCATTTCAAAATCGAGCCCAAAACTGATATGCTCTGTGGAAGTACAGAAACATTTCCAGATTTCTGGTTAAACTTTGGAAAATCATATATCTCTTTCTACATGTTCATTTTGGGTGTTCTTTGACTCATTTTAAATTTTAAGATTTCTATTATATATATATATACCAAATTGCATGGAAAAATGCGATCATTTACCTATGAAACAAAAGCACACAAAATCCTATGTTTTCTGCTCAAAAAACAAAGTTGTTTTGTCTCTTCATTTTTTCATTCCAACCAGACGGCAAACCAGCATACTAGGGCCATGAAAACAAGAAGTAAAACTCTTAAAGAACTCACCCTGGTTGATTCCTCAAGCTTACATGCGATGATCGTGTCGTTCGCTCTGTTGCTTCTCAGATTATCCTTTCTCTTGCTCTAAATCTCATGCTCTTGTTGTTTATATTTCTCTTAGTGTTCTAGCTCTCACCCTCACTCTTGCTCCCTATCTCTTTTTCTCTTCTCTGAATGAATGAGAACAAAGAAAGGAAAAATAAGGACGTGGGTAGTTTTGACTGAATAGAGTGACAACAGAAGAAGTATGGTGTAGTCATTATTGGGCTCAAGAAGTATGGTGTTACTGTCATATCTCCGAATGAGAGAATTAACGGAGTATGGCATGATCTCATATGATCTCTGTGTCTTGTGTGAAAGGCGCTTGCTGTTATCTCTTTTCTTTGTGTGGTTACGTGAGCTGGCAGAATGGAGAAGTAGTGGGGCTCGACATGATCTTTGGTTTTCTACTCATTCTCTCTATGCTTTTATGTATGGCCAAGAGGAATAATGAATTAAGGGAGTATATACTGAAGAAGAATTATAGGTTGAGGGAGTATGGCCACTATTAGTATATGGGCTAAGGCAAAAAAAATTACGAATGGAAGGAGCATTAGCTTGTCAAATAAATTAGAAAAGAGAGGAGGTGTGTTGTGTTGTGTTGTGGGTCCCACATCACATTAATCCCAAGTAATTCTCTAGGCTATAAAATATTGATTCTTAAATTTTAGGCTAAGAATTATCCTTTACTAATTTTCTTGGGAAAAATAGGCCTTATGTTTCCAATAATTAAATTTATAATTATTTTGGGCCGAATTTCACAATAATTTCCCTTTCAACATTTCAAATCTCAAAATTTGGGATATTACAACCGCTACTAACTACATCCACACATTTTTTAAAATAGACAGGAAAAGGTTGAGTGGTGCCAAAAAAAATTTAAAAATTGGCGGCAAGAAAATTGTAGCGGTTTTGAGACCACTACAATATTGCAAGAAATTGTCCATAGCAACAAAAAGTTTGAATTAAAATTGTAGCCATTCTAAAATTGCTACAAATTTGTGCCACCAATTTTTAAAAATTTTACAAATTGGGCCAATTTTTTTTTTTTTTTTCCAAACATTGTTGTGGTTAAATAACCTCTACAAAGAAAATTATATTTTTTTTAAAGAAATTAGTAATTGTAGTGATTTTTTTTGTTACTTTGTCATTTTAATTTTATTAGTTAATTGATAATTTAAACTGTAAATTTTAATATTTTTTAAAATAATACTCTTAGATGATATTTGACTATAGATATTATATAACACTAAGAAAGTTTAGGTAATATAAACTTATTATGTTGTCCACTAGATGATATTTGAGTATGAAATGAATGTTGATGATTATAGAAGAAATGTTGAGGGAATGTCATTCTAGAAATAAAAAATAGTTAGTATCAAAGAATAATAAGAAAATAAGATATTTCAAAATGAAACATATAGAAAAAAAATTATCATATTTGATAAGCTTGATCAACACTTAACATCTCGAGAAAAAAAAATTGATAGGCAAAATAAAATGAGCGAGAAGTTTGGGAGAGGAAGAAACAAAGAAGTGTGTGGAATGAAGAAATCTGTGCCAAACTTGTAGCGGTTAATGTGATTGTTTTTGTAGCAGTTTACATTTGTAGTGGTTAATGTGACGATAGATAGATTATAGTAAGATAAACATTTTTTTAATCAATATTCATCATCATCATTACAAAACCGGTGGGGAGAAAATGTTAGAGTTAAGTTTAATACGTTTGGACACAAGTAAAACTTAAATTAATTAATAATAAAGCATAACTAAAAAAAACCTGACTGAACGATAGTTAAACTCTCATCATCTTCTGGGAAGAAGTCTTCAAAATTGGCAGGCTGAAACAACTCACTCTTGAGTGTTGTAAATGTAACATCCTCAAATTTCTAGCAATTATAATAATATAAAATTGCGAGGGTTTTTATAAGTAATACCGAAATTCAAAACAACCAAATTTAGGAAGTGTTACCGCCGCACTTGTATAGGATAAGTGCAAGGCTACTTATTACATTATCATAAATCTAAACTTAAACAGAAATGTTTTATTCAGAATATAAAATAAAAAGGAAATAAATAAAATTAATTGTACATCATTCCTCACTTCTCACTGTTATCCCCAATTCTTGGCACCTGTTTCACTGAAATTCTACTCTACCGAAGGATCATTGAAGCCCAAGAACACAAACATCAACAAAGCTGGTAATCTTAATGAAATAAAGATAATATAATAAAACAAAATAAAATAAAATAAATTACGTAATAAAAAAATATCATATATATGTATAATTAAAAGAAGGTGTCATTATTTATAAAGTTTATTAATGGGAAGAAAACCATGGTAGATTCGGGAAACCCTGCTAGTCTACCATGAGACCCAGTAAACCCTGCCAGTCACATATCATCAAATTGGCCATAACAACATTTCTTCCTAGTGTGCACACCTCTTGCAAAGTTGTCACTAGTGTCCCAGGAAACCCTGCCAGACACCATTTTATGAAGAACGGATACTATCAGTTCACATCACATAATATTTCAAAGGCATAAAGCCTAAAAGTGTGTTCATCACTTTAGGAGGTACCAACTTAAAAATATTCTCCCACTGCTAAATTATTTTAAATGCACTCAGAATAAAATTACTAAATTATTTCTATGCACCCTAGTTTGTCCAAATTGGATTTATTAATATTCTTATACTGATTTAATTATCTTTCCTACACTTTTCTATCATTTAATTAAATATAGGGTAAAAGAATAATTTGACCAAAAAAAATCTACTTATATCCTGTTTTGTTATACAGATACATTATATGAAGAAAGAGAAAAAGAAAAAAAATCAAATGAAATAGCATCAGGTAAGAGCTTGCATCTGTGTCAACATATATAATAATATTATAATATATCAATATATAGCTAGCATCAACTTGTGTGGAGGAATAAAAAAAGAGGAATCAAAGACGTGTCAACTTTGTTACTTCAAATCTATATATACCTATATATGAATATATTAATCAAAAAGCAGAAGGAGCTAATGTTTTAAAAAGAAAAAAAATGCGGATAAGACATGTAGACCTCGTTGAAAAAAAGAGGAAACCCTAAAGTAAAAGGCAACAGCATGAGAAGGGACGCATGGAAGGAGCAATTGGGATTCATGCAAAACGAGGAGAGAAATATATGTGTATACAAGGAAGTCATATCATAATCAATAACTGATGCAAATTGAACTATACCCTCCTGGCGTAAGAAATTTCAATGTATTTTAATGCATGCTGCTAAGAATTAAGCCCCACATAGCTATAGCCATTTAACTAATCTATATCAGACCTCTTTCATATTGAAGATTGTAAAATATTGTACACAACCAATATACGAAGGTCAAGTACTCCATACAAAAAACCTCATTAAATATTTATATAGTCCAACATGTACTCAACAGAACTGTTCATGACAAATCAACCATTTAGGTTCAGTTGCAAAGGGAAAAGAAATTGTTCTATGGATTAGGATTACCTAGTTTCCGTTTTTGCTAATCTCCTAGAAAAGCAATTTGCTGCAGAGTTTACAAAGATAGTAATAGACGAGGAGAGAAATATTGGACGATAGCTAGGGTTAGGCAGCTAGACCTAAGTTTATAATTAAAATTTAGTGTTTAGTTATGGCCTGGGTTCTTTAGCTATTGCCAATTAATGAATTATAAAATAATACAAACATTGTTAAATTCTAAATTATTATTATTATTATAAATGATTAATAATAATAATCTGGGGTATTACAGCAAAAGTCCTAAGGCTTCAAATGAACTATCATATTCCAATCTCTGTGCCTCTCGTCCTCAACATAATAAAACCGGTGTGCATCTTAGGCAAGAATATATCGCTCATCATCTCAAGATGGACTAGTGTGAATTAGCCAAAAGAAATTTACTGATGTGATGCCTAAGTCATCAATTGTGAGTCATTAGGAAGTTGTCGTATTTGCCCACAAACAATTGAAAAGCGTCACGAGAAAATGGTCTTGGTAATTTATCTAGACGACATCAAGAAGCTTTCCACATAATACATAACATATTTGAACTGCATGTTGTCATCACTGTTTGCTATCGAATAATCGTCTGAACCAGTCAACCAATGCACCAAGTTCTTTATAAGCCGGACTTGGCAAAGCATATGATTAGCTGGGCCATAGAACTATCTAAGTTTGATATCATTTATGAAGCTCGACATGCCATAAAATCACAGGCTTCGCCGATTTCATAATGGAATTAACTCCAGCAACAATAGCGGTAATAGCCAATCATGAAGTTTAGAATGTGTTTGTCGATGGATCCTCAAACACAAAGGGAAGTGGCACAAGGGTCATAATTGAAAGCCTAGAAGGAGTCTCCATCGAACACTCGCTGTAGTTGCATTTTAAAACCTGCAACAACCAAACCAAGTATGAAGTGGTTATGGTTGGGTTATCCCATGCAAAAGAAAATGGAGCTAAAAAAATCCATTTGCCAACCAACTCCTAGCTAGTCGTAGCACAAATCAATGGGTCTTATACTGCCAAAGGACCTCTACTAATAAAATATCTGGGCAAGGTAAAGGAAGCCATGGCCGAGTTCGATGAAGTTGTGGTGACCCATATTCTGAGAGGAGAAAATACAAGGGCAGACATTCTATCCAAGTTAGCAAGCACAAAAAGCCCCGGAAACCACCGGACTATAATCCAGCAAAACATGACTAAGCCCACTTGCGTCATGTTCATTGCAGAAGTTGAAGACTAGCGTAGGCCTATCCTGGATTACCTAGAAAAGGGAATCATCCCGGATGAAGGAATGGAGGCAAAAAAAACTAGTAAAAATAGTAGCAATGTACAGAGTAGTTGAAGATCAGCTTTACCAAAAAGGCCTCCATTCTTCAATGCTAAAATGCTTAAACCCAGCAGAAGCAGAGTATGTGCTATTAGAGATACACAAAGGGATAAATAGGCAGTATATGAAAGCCAAGGCTCTAGCTAGGAAGGCTCTCCGAGATGGATTCTACTAGCCAACAATGGAGGCTGACTCTATTGATCACGTAAGAAGATGTAAGAGCTGCCAAAAGCACGCCCGAATAATTTGGCCACCACCTATCGAGTTGAAATCTATCACAGCCACATGTCTACAAATGGGGCATAGACCTCATAGGACCATTAAAACAAGCCCTAGGACAACTAAAGTGGCTCATCATAGCAGTCGATTATTTCACTAAATGGATTGAGGCCGAACCACTAGCGACCATCTCGACAGCACACGTACAAATGTTCTTTAAACGAAGCACCATTTCAAGATTTGGCATTCCAGTCAAAGTAATAACCGACAATAGAACTCAGTTCATTAACAAGGGTTTCCAAAGGTTAATGTTTGAGCTCAAGATCAAGCATCGTTTCTCTTCAGTAGAACATCCTCAGTTGAACGGGCAAGCTGAGGCTGCAAATAAGATCATTGTGGACGTGTTGAGAAAACGAATGTCCAAAGTAGAAACTGACTAGGTGGAATAATTGTATCTCGTATTATGGGGATACTGGACTAGTGTTCAGACGTCAACCTATGAAACCCCCTTTAGATTGACTTATGGATGCAAAGCAATGATCCTGGTCGAAATCGGGCAAACATTGTGGAAAAAAACTAAAGTCCTCCAGGAAGGAGAATCGAGCAACAGCTAACGACTAGCCGTAGAATTAGACCTCATTGATGAAGTTAAAATCAAGGTACATTGCCGAGATCTAGCCACAAAACAACTCATTGCGGCTAAATGCAATCGCAAGGTTAAATCCCGAGCTTTCAACAAAGGCGATCTAGTACTTCACAGAGCAGATATCGGAAACAAGAATGCCCAAGACGAAAAACTGGCAGCAAACTGGGAAGGACCCTACCTGATTCTAGACAAAATAGGCCAAGGAGCCTATGTCCTCGAAACTCTAGAAAACAAAGCAATAAAACGAACATGGAACGTGGATAAACTGAGAACGTATTACAGTTGATTGCCAAATTTCATATGGAACCCGGCTACAACTAAAACAAACATCAGTTGAATGCCACGTTTCGTGTTAGGGTTATTTTGTTTAATGCATTATTTCCATTTTTTATTGTTCAATGTCAATTTCTTTTGCTATTGCAACTTTTCAATCAATAAAGAAAGCGGTTCTTTTTACGGACCGACTTTAAATTGTTTACAAAGTTTAATGCAAAAATATAACCTTTGAAACAAGGACAAGCTATTAAGCCTAAAAAGCCAGGGCAACACGAACCCGGCTCTTATAAGATTTGTGAACAAGTCTTGTAAATGTTACGATGCATTGGAATGACAGTCTGGGGTGGTGCAGTCATCTGTCATGCGGATCCTGATCAAGTCGAAATGTTTAGGTTATTATTCAAAAAATTAAGTCCCGAACACGTGACGATTGGCTACCACCTTGGATTATTTCTTTGATTAAAAGTCAAAGTATTAAGATGATTGTTTAAATCGTATGTATATTGAGAATGCCTGATTAAGAATATCAGTAGAATATCTTAGCAGATTCTACGCAATATATCTTGACTTTGGCCAAGTCATCATATAAACCTTGGGTTATATTCTTGGGCTACATTTTATTTGTGAACGAACGTATTAAAATAAATTCGATTAAAACGCGGTATGAGACATCCACTGTTTAATTAACTAAATAACCCTTTATTAATCAAAGTTAATCAGAGTTATCACATAATAGGTTTTATGCAGTAAATAAAATATCCCAAAATATGCATCATGAGCCCTAGTATATGGCAATATACAGTCATCCAAAACATACACCAAAAGAACAGAAGTCCTACTCTTAGTGAAGTAGACTAAGCTTCTGTAGACTTCCCGAAAGGACCTAGACAAATATGGTCACCTGGAAAAAATTTGTAACTATCAATCTAGCTCATTACGAATACCAATATGTGCTAGTGAGGTGCCAAGTAGATTAAAACAATTCAATCCAAAATAAAACAATTAATCAACATCCTCTCTATTAAATGTAACATTATTACCATGTACATAAATAGGTGTCATAAATCTCTTTAACTCAATACCCAAAATACCTCCCATCAATCCAATGGAACCGCCTTATTTCCTCCGACTAGACCCATGGGCTAAGTCACACCCATGTTACTGGTTACTCAAAAGCTAATGTTGGACCTGGCTATCACCTAAGAGGGGGGGTGAATTAGGTGTTTGATAAAACTTTAGGAACTTTAAAAATCTTTTCGCAACTTATAAATTGACAGTTAGATAGTCAAAGATGAGCATGTACTGGAATTGTAAAAGATAAGGGAAGAGAGTATGCTAACTGTGATTTATCCTGGTTCGATCCAATCTTGACCTACGTCCAATCCCTAAGCTTCACTTGAGATTTTCAATCCACTATCTGCTTTAAGCTTGATTACATGTTCTATACTCGAAGTAATCCTCTTACTAGGATTCACTCCCCCTTACAAATTGTAATCACTACACTTGCTTGATTACACACTCTGTACTCGAAGTAATCCTCTCACTAGGATTCACTCTCCTTACAAGCTGTAACCACAACAAAGTGTTTCCCACTCAAGATCACCCAATCTTGAGTATCTCTCAGATAAACTGATTCACAATGAATCTTCTCTCTCAGAAGTGAATGAATAAACACTAAAACACAATACAAATCATTACTCTCAATGATAAGCTATGTAGGCATTGAGAACAGAGAGTAAATGATATGAAAATCAAAGTATTAACATGTTGAAGATGTAAGCTTTTGTCTCTGCTTTTTTTTTTCTCTTGTCTATGGAGTCTTCAAGTATTTATGGGTTAATTAGAGGAACTAGCCATTGCATTTTCTTCTCTTTGATTCTTCAAAGTTCAGCTGCAAATCTGGAATATAATTGTTGCATATTTTTCTCTATTTCTTCAATTCTTGGCTGGTATCTTGGATATAGTCGTTGTAGATGATCTTCCAATGTTCTTGTCATTCCATAAACTTTATTTGACCGTTGGAGAGTGATCTGAACGATCTATAATGATCTGAGCTGGTCTATTAGGATAGAGGAGAAAATCCAGGCTTGTTCTTGGTTCTTCATTAATTGTTTTTTATCCAAATTTGATTTCACCTTGATCTTTGTTGAATTCATCTAAAACTTTCTTGAAAAACTCATTAAATAATGTTAGAATCAATAGTAACATATGATATAACATTTTAAGATTAACCCATAAAGGTTTCACAGATTGACGCAATCTGGTTTTTATACTTCAGCGACTGAAACTGGAGTTTGTAAAACTAAACTGGAGTTTACAGCGGGCTAAACTGGAGTTTAGAAATCCAAACTCAAGTTTAGGTCTTCCAGAGAGGAATGTCGTGATTTAAGTTTTGGAGCACACTTGAACTTAAGGCTAAACTCGAGTCATTAAGTGACTAACTCGAGTTTAGGACTTTTGAAGTAAAAATAAGTTTAAGTCCACAAAACTCAAAACTGGAGTTTTCACATGCAAACTGGAGTTTTCAAAGTTCAAAATATTAAGGAGCTCTCTATCTGCCACAAACTGGAGTTTACTAACTCAAACTTGAGTTTTCTTAAAAGATGAAAACATCTTGCTCTCTGTCAAGTGCAAAACTGGAGTTTGCTAATACAAACTCGAGTTTTCTTCTTCATGGCTCAATCAAATATCCTTCTCGCAAGTTCTTTGCTCTCTGACTTGATAAAGATCAATTCCTGGAATCCAGTACCTATCTCCATAAGACTCTTTAAGTCTTCTTTCCAATGCAAGAAGAATCAACTCCAAACTTATTGTAATCTGACAATTATGATCCGATGAACGAAGGCTATTCTTTAGCTAGCATTTTTTCAGCATACTGAATTGACTGTCAACTTCAAAGATTCATACCTCACTCATTTGATCTTTGTTTTCCATGTTATTTATGTTTCTGGAAAGGTATATGAGTCTACTTTCATATGCCACCAATTTCAGCTCATTCTGATGTGTAGATTGTGAGTTATGCTCAAATTACCGAACCTTGGTCTGCTGTATGACGATAACAGATGGAGCAACTTCAAAAATTCAAAGCTCTCTCATCTGATCTTCTTTGGGCATAAAACTTTGTCAAGATACGCATTGGGAGTCTAGTTTCATACAGAATTGATTTCACCTTAATCCGATCTCTGGTTTGGAAGATATGATCGAATTACCAGAGGTCGACCGTGCTGAACGTGAAACAGAGTTGAACAAAGTTGCTGAAAGCTTGCTAAACTTGAGCCATTAAGTGACTAACTTGAGTTTTGAGTTCCAAACTCGAGTTTACATTGGCTAACTCGAGTTTGGCTGATCTAGAGACGCCAGAGTTGCCGAAGACACTACAAACTCGAGTTATTAATTGACCAACTCGAGTTTTGAGTTCCAAACTTGAGTTTTGTGCCCTAAACTCGAGTTTTCGCATAATCCAGAGGCAAATCACTTCTAATAATGCAGTAAACTTGAATTTTGAGTATTTGGCTCGATTTTACTCATCCAGAACTTGATATATGCTTGTTTTAACTCTGAATTGAACTGTTCAAACTTTCATTTGATCGTGGAGACTTCAAGAATCAATCTAAAAACTTGTATGATAATTTTCTCATTCCATTTGGCAAGTTTTTCTTTCTTTATTCTCTTTTCTTGATCATTCTCTATGATTGAACTATTTCTTTCTTTTCTTTTCTTATTCTTTTTCCATATAAACAAATCTACATTAAATGTAGCAATTAGTCAATATATATGCTATAAACTTTTTGCTCTTACTAATGACATCTATATAAGACATCATCAAAACTAATCATAACCAACGGCTCACTGGTCAAGTGATGAGGATCGGCCAAAATCCTTATAGCACCTATCCTAGACCATGGGTCTTTTCCCCACTTTACCCTAGTGATGTGTCGTAAGCCCATCACTCTGGTGGGCAAGTCCCTAATTGAATTGGTGGGACAATCAAAAGCCAACCATTATGCACCAATGGAAGCCTCACCACGTGGTGGAAATAACTTTTCCATCTTCTCCCAATTCTTCCCTTTTCCATAAATATCATAATAATTCAATGCATACATTTCAACTCATAAAAATTCCACATGGCAAACTTTATTTAAAACATTCATAATCAGTGTAGAAAATACTCATAAGCAACATATCGATAACATAATAAGTGGAAAGTGGTTACCTCTTGCCTAAGCTAACTGTTATCACACTGTTCCTAATTCTAAAGCTCAAATACACTCCACAATTCAATCTATCAATATCAATTTACTACCAATTAATAACACTTAAAAATTCCACATATTAAAAATTATAATTTATAATTTCATAACATTAAAAATATACCTATTATAATAATAATCCCTTTATTATTTATCTCCATTGTTATTTATTCCCTTATTCCTAATCAAAATGACAAAATTAATTATTAGTATTATTATTCATTTGTTTTATTAATTTGAAACCTCAAGCATCACATGAACAATTATTTAACAATAATTATTTATTATGAATTATGGAATTTATCATGGTTTTCCCAAAATATATAAGTTTTAAAACCCTGAGTTAGATAAATTCAAACACCCGAGATATTCTTTTGCAAGATGTAATTTATCATAAATACTTCATCTTAAATATATTATTTATTTTTCTTTGATAACTAATAATATTATTCATTATCATTATTTATCCAATTTATTATTTAATAATTTCCTTTATTCTTTAATTCCCTTAGATATTAACTTTATTCATTATTCTTTATTTACCTCATTTATTATTTGTTTCTTCTCATAATATTCATTATTATTATTATTATTATTATTATTATTCTAGAACTAATTTAGATTCCATAAAACTATCCCAATAATAACCACAATCCTAACACTTTAATTAATTTGTAAATTTAATAGATACTAATTATTATATAAATTATAACATTTCTCATGTCCTTCCAAAATATAATGGTTTGTCTGTATACACTTGGCAAAATTTTGAGTATATACACAGTTAGCTTGTTGACTTGTATAGACACACTTTGGGTTTAACACACGCATGCTATTCATATATACACATTGTCAACCAAACATATGTAGTGAGCATATATAGATGTACCATTATGTAATATATACTCCATTAATGTGCAATATATAAGCAACTGTTGGGATTCGTACACGCAGCGAGATAAAATTTATCCAATAAATTACGAATCCCAAGAAGAGGATCTATCAACAGCGTTTAAATTGGGTTAGTAATTAGAAACTGTACCTATGCGAACTCGTGTGCGTGCTTTGCAAACTCGTGGGCTAACACCTTCTTTGGTCAATCAATCTCTAGGAGCCAACCCTATGAATCCACTCCCTCTACCGGTAACCATACCGAACAATACTTCAACACGAACGGCAGCGTGCTAGCGCCTTCAAGCTTTTGTCTTACATCGCTCTTCTAGGGTTTTTTTGTGGCCTACAATTCTCTTGTGTGTGCGATCAAATTACTTACAACCTAAGGGTATTTATAACCCTAATGGGCCGTATTAAATATTCAAAATCAATCTTATTAATTTTGAAATTGAATTGGAAATTAAATCTATCTAATTGATTCAATCCAATCAATTTATTTAATGAGAATTAAAAGCCAACTAATTTAATTTATCTTTATAAATCAAATCATTGATTTATCTTCATAAATAAAATATGGAAGTTATTTAATGATTTGCCCTATGACATAATTTCCAACAACAACATCCTCAAACACCCATGGCATGCTTCTTTCAAACCTATCTTTAACCATGGCAGCAAGCTTTATTTTCCTCATTCTTATGCGTTAGTGTGTGTGTGTGTGTATAGTTCAGCTCCGATTTTGTTTTGTCCTGATCACATGCAACTTCATACATATATACATATATACTTATACCTTGACAGTAACTTAAGACAAAAAGCTTTTCATTATTTATATAACTTCCTGTAATTTCTTTAAACACACACAGACCCTTCAAATCACACCCACAGGGTGACGTACATGCAGCAACAATACTGGAGGACGATGACAACAACTCAAGTGTGTATAAATATATATATTTAAGCTTCAACAACCCCCCCTCTTTTTTTACGTTTCAGTTTTGGTTTGCACAAAAGCATGACAGTAAAACCATGCAAAAATGCCCCTGTTCCAGCGCTACTTTAGCACAGCTCATTGATCTTATTCCTAAAGCTTCAAGCTTAGAGATTCTCATCGGAAAACTTATGAAAACTTAAGGAAAAAGGAACTCAGAAGGTTACCTTTGTTAGATGATGTTGAGACACTAGAAAAGAGCTGAAACCTCCCCTACTTCACGGCGTTCAAATAGAGCAAAAAGGTGATCCTTCTCTTTCTCGGTCTCTCTCTCCTTCTCTCAAGCTCACTCTTTCCTCATCTCACTCTCGTCTCACTTTCTGTCTTTCTTTTTTGTCTTCTGGTTTCGGCTTGTGGTGAGGCAAAGGAAAAATGAAAGGGGAATGGAGGCATCGATACATAATAGGCAGCGAAGGTCTAGTCAACAAGCTCATACCGTGAAGAAAAATCCAGAGGATAAACCAGCGATGGGCTTAAGAAAAACATGACTGAAGAAGCATGGTTTGGATATTTCTTGCGTAGCTCCTGGATTGCTGATGAAAGTATATAGATTTGGGGAACCAATTTCGGTGCCTATCTTTGGATAGGCACCCACCAACCTATCCAATCTGGACCATCTAGATTGGATCTGGATGGTCCAAATTTCATATTTTTTTTAAAAAAAATTATTTTAATGGGTAGAGAATTCAAAATAAAAATAACCTCTCAACTAATATTTTTTCAAAAAATAATTTTTCATTTAAAAAATATATTTTAAAAAATACGAAATTTGGACCAGCCAGATCCAATCTGGATGGTCCACATTGGATAGGTTGGTGGGATAGGCACCAAAACTGGTTCCACAGATTTGGTGGGTTGCATGATCTGTTTCCTGATTCACGCCTTTTACGTTGAGGACGTGGGTTGCTGGCTTTTCTTCACTGTGCAGGGCCGAGAGATTAAATATGGTAGATTAAGGTCTCGTTTGGTTCACCGAACTCGGATGAGGGAAAGGGAACTTGGGAAAGTTCTCACTTAAAATTACCGTTTGGCGCACGTGGGTTCCGGGGAGTTGGATTCCCGCCTGTGCCTCAGCTCCCATGAACGTGGGAATGTGATTTCCAGCTCAAAATGGCGGGATCTGAAAAATGTTCCTAGGAGGTTGAAATTTTTGGTAAAAAAAGCCCCTCAAAACTTCAAACAGAGCAGCTAATGCTCTTCGATGCCACTTCTCATTCTGCGACAACCACGAGCTGTGAGAACTCAATCTGAAGCTTGCTTTGTCGTTGGGTGAAGGACAATTGCAGAAGATTATTCGAAACCAGGTAAGATGAAATGGGTGTTTAATTTGTGTGATGATTTTTGTCTGATAGCGTCCTACTCATGAACCAAAGTGAATGTGAAAGTGTTGAAAGTGTTTTATTTCTATGGTTTTGTGCTGGTAGTATATAATGTAAAACAGAAGCTGAAACTGATCAACCCATATGTGCTGTTCGAACTGGACAACTTGGTTTGTGTTTTCGAAACAATGTGTATGACTGGTAATTATATATGAAAGTATTTGAATGTAGCTGATGGTATGTTTTTTTTTGTCCTTCTCATTAGTTGATGGTATGTTAAATGAAGATGATAGTTTCATGGTTTCACTGGCTATTGTTATTAATTATCAAAGTAAAACAGTTTTTAGTCTTGGTTAAATTTAATGAATTGTAGGGGAGAAAATGTATTTTTTGGTTGTGTGATTGTTACCATGACATGAATGATTCTTGTAGTTGGAAAATATTCTATTCAAACAATCGAATGTACATTGGCATCATTGAGACTGAGGTGTAAAATGCAGCACCTGTATGTGTAATTTTGTTGTTTCCTTTTGATCCACATGTTGTTGTGTTCATTTGAACAATGAATCCGATGACATGGTTTTGTATTATATATGCAAGTCACTGTTGGGTTGTGGTGTGTGGAATTAAGATATGTAAAAGGAGTGGTGGATGACATTGAAAAGCAAATCGGTGTTGGAAAAAAATGTGTAGGCATGGACACAGAAGCAGAGCAATTGGTTGGAATGTTAGTGGAGTGCTTAGCAATTCTCTTAGTAGTGAGGAGGTTGGTTGTCACTATGATAGTTGCAGTTGCAGCAAGTAGACCGAGGCACTTACCGGATAGGTCTTATAGGTTAGATTTTCATGCCAAGAGAGCTAACTTGAGGGCTATGGTATCCAGTAGTGACACCACTTGCTTCAACCAAATTAGTATGTACTAGGCAACATTTGATAAATTGTGCCACATGTTGGACACAATCGATGGATTGAAACCAACTATGCATATGCTAGTTGATGAGCAAGTGGCAATGTTCCTTCACATCCTGGGGCATCATGTGAAGAATAGAGTGATTCAGTTTGAGTTTGGTAGATCGGGTGAAACTATTTGTAGATACTTTAAAATTGTTTTGAATGCTACCATCAGACTCCAATCATTTCTTCTAAAGAAACCGGAGCTGATCCCGGAGGACCCAAATGATAAGAGATGGAAGTGGTTCAAGGTACGTGCAATGTGTATTTGTGTGACAATTAAAATTCACATTGTTGGAATAAATTATGGATATAACTTGGTTATTTTTTCAAGGGTGTCTTGGTGCATTAGATGGGATGCACATACACATACAAGTCCCTACAGAAAAAAAAGGGAGGTATCGAAATAGGAAAGGCGAGGTAACAATCAATGTTCTTGGTGTGTGCTCACCGAACGGTCAATTCATATACGTGTTGCCTGGATGGGAAGGTTCAGCTGCGGATGGAAGGGTCCTGAGAGATGCTATAAGTAGACAACATGGTCTATGAGTACCACAAGGTATACATGTTACAATGGTGCAATATTAGGGTTACTATATATCCCCCTTTTTACTTGTTTCAAAGCACAATCATTAATTAAGTTTAATTTGTTTGGATAGGGAACTACTACTTGGTTGATGTGGGGTACATGAATTGCTAAGGTTTTTTGGCCCCTTATAGGAGGCAAAGATACCACCTTAATGAGTGGAGACACAGAAGCCAACCGCAAACTCCATAGGAGTGCCTCAATATGCGACATTCGGCTGCACGCAATGTCAAAGAAAGGTGCTTCGGCGTACTGAAGTTACGTTGGGCTATCCTGCAGAGCGCATTTTACTACCCAGTGAAGGTCCAAAACAAATACATCCTCGCATGCTGCCTTATCCATAATTTGATTCATCAGGAAATAATTCAAGATCCTCTTAATGAGTAGATTGATGCCTTTGAGGCTGGACCTCCCACAATAGATAACACCCCTATGATGCCTATGGAAACAAGTGATCTGTGGAATAATTTTAGGGACAATGTTGCAAATGAGATGTTTGATGCGTATATTCAACGTACTGAGGATTGATGATGCTATTATTTTAATGTTGTTGCTTATTAGGATTAATTGTCTTTCCTTTGTTTCTATGACAATGAACACCGTCTTATGTTGTGATTGTAATGAAACTAGTTTGTGTATTCTCTTTCAAATTTAAATGTCAGGGTGGTATTCACGTTCAATTTATGTTGTCCTTAATTAAATTTAATACTTTGTTTTTTCACATGAGTTTTTATAGATGGAGCAGAATGAACCAGCAACAAAGGGGAAGCGAAAGATGTGGACTCTTGAGGAGGACAAGGTATTGGTGGATAGCCTTGTGACCTTAAGGCTGGAGCAAAATTTCATGGGTAATAATGGCTTTAAATCTGGATATGCTAATGCGCTATAGACTATGATGGAAGAAAAGCTTCTCGGGTGTGGCATCAAGGCATGTCCCCACATTACATCCATAATCAAGACATTGAAAAGATTATGGCAAGCGGCATACGACATGGTTTATGGGAACAACACTTCAGGCTTTGGTTGGGATCCTGACACCAAATTTGTTATGACCAAAAAAGACGTGTGGGATGAGTATATAAAGGTAACGCTTTGCATTCCTCACTCAAAGGCTGCACAAATTCGCAACAAGTCCTTTCCAAAATTGTGATGAGTATATACTGGACATTGTTTACATTTGTGATGATGTTATTCTTACATATCTTTTCCATTTTCAGGCTCATCCAAAGGCTGCACAATTTTGCAATAAGTCCTTTCCAAACTTTGACTCCTTGACCATTGTGTGGGGAAGAGATAGGGCAGTAGGTGATGAGGTTAGTTCCCCTATCGAAATGGAGGATGAAGTTAATGTTGAATATGAGGAGCTTCTGGAAACACCTAACCATGTGGCAACTGAATCTGATTTCACCCAAACAATAAATGAAACTGTACCTTCAGCTTGGAATGGATCTGAGCCATCATAGAGTAGAAAGAAGAAGAGACGACTCAACCACTCAGAAATCATGGCTGATGCATTGAGAGACACAGTTGCATCATTGGACAACACAATTGTTAGTGCGTTCGACAAGCTTGGTGACAAACTTGGTTGTCAAATGTCTGCTCAACAGAGGCAAGCTGAACTTGAGGCGAAGGGTGATGAACTTTTCTTGTAGCTCCTCGAGGTAGAAGATCTCACATAGAATGAGCGAAACACTGCTCATATCAAGATCCTGGGCTGTGACAAACTGTTGAGAGCATTTGGAAAAATTCCTCCTATGTTTAAGGAATCTTGGATCCCCAGCTTGCTACAAGAGTAGAATACATAGTAATGTTTTGAATGTATTTTTTGAGATGGCCAGGGGTTACTGAGTTGTGTCACTATTAATTTGGACACAAAGATCTCACTTATGTGTTGTGGAAGCAAACTTTGGACCATGTTCTTTTTGGGATATATGTCATATTCAACATGGCCTAAAGTTTGTGTTCCCCTATGTACATGTACATGAAGGATGACTTTTTGTGTCACTTCCATCTATGTATATTTCCGTCTGATATAGGTCCAGGTCAGACAATAGTGGTTTTTTGATTAAGTCATGTTAAAGCCACAAAAAATGTTGCCATTGTTGGGTAGATGTAATCAGTTTTTGGATGCTCTGTAATGGTGTATTATAATATAATGATATAATTTCCTTTTCGTCTATGTCTTATATACATTAAAAGGGGTGTGGAACAATTTAGTTGCACTACTATATTTTGATGTCTGTCATTCAATTAATTTCCCTTTTGCTAAGATGTCGCGAAGTTGTGTCAGACACAGCGTTTGAAGTTCATGTCCGCGTTCAAACTTCATGTCAAAGTTTGAACTTCATGTTCAAGTTCGAATGCATGTCGTCGATGGCGTCGGCTCATGATACACATACTAAACAAGAACAAGTTTGAACTTCAAGAAAAAGTTTGAACATGATTGAGGTATTGTTTTTTCCCAAAAAAGCCCATTGCAGCAGTTTTTTTTCCTCCAAAAAACAAAAACTTGCTCGGGTGTTAACCACGAGGTCCAACCATTCCCTTTTAAAATTGAAAAAGAAAAACAATGCGGAGATCAGACAAGTGATGTTCGAACGTGGGATAGCATTGAAGTCAAAACTGCCATCAAGTACCCCTGTTTTGCAGTTGCAAGAACATTGTGAGAAATCGAACTGCCTAATCTCTCTCTGAATGAGCCCTAACAATTACAGAGTTCAAAGATGAAAAAATCACAAATGGCGAGGGTGAAAATTACAGACAATCGATTGAAAGAACTGGGTATAACAATGGCCAATGTTGAGAAGTTCAGGAAGCATTTGTCTAGCCTCCATCGGGGGGGAGCAGGCGACCAAAGAACCTTATGACGAGTACGAAGCTACCGTGAAGTGGAAGCGTGAAAATGAGGCTAAAGAAAAACGGCAACAGCGTCGCGATGTTAGGGAAAAACAGCAAAAAATTACAAAGAGTCCTATGCTCGTTGACATTGATTCATCCAGTGATTCGCCTGTGAAGAAAAAACAGAAACTTGTTGGAAAGGAAAAGGGGAAAGAACAAGTAGTTACTAAAGAGAGTTATAGTGACGAAGACAAGGTATGGAAGCCTACGGCATCAACCAATGCATCATCTGAAACAAACAATGAAGAAGATGGCAATGGGGAAGAGGATAAGACGAGGTTGAGGTTGTATAAAAAACTGAAAAGGAAAGACAGGGCAAATGAGGTTCCTTTACCAAAGGCAGAATTCAACCAAGCAAAACTTGAAGATTACGATTTCAGGTTAGTTGGCTGTAGTCTCTGTAAAATGAGTAGAATTAGGCTAGAGACATTCGAACACGATTTTCCCTTCGGCCTTAAAAAAATCCTAACGCCATTTAGGGGGCTACTAGAGTTGTCTATGCCATACTATAACTCTGTTGTTAAGGTTTTTTACTCCAACCTGAAATTATCGAGAGGGGGTGTAGTATCCACATGCCTGAGGGGCCAGATAATTGACATTGATGAGAAGAAACTGTTACAGTGGTTAAATGTTATCGAGCAGCAGTCAAAGGACACTACATTCACTAAAGAGGAAATGGACAACACCCTCCTCGAAGGTGGTTCAACAGAGGATAGTGCTCTTCTGTTCAGGCCGAAGCAGCTGCCACCCAAGTTCAAGGTCTTACACTACTTGTATAGTAGGAATTTCGTGAACAAGGGTAAGCACTATACTTCATTGAGCATTGAGGACAAACAAATCCTCACATGTTTGATACAGAGGAAGCCTTTTAATATGGTGAAGAGGACAGTGGACACAATGCTCAGAGCAGCCGCAATTGGGAAAAAGAACTCGGAACTACCTTATCCATCACTTGTGTCTCTCATTTTAGAGAAGAACAATATCTGGTATCTTACTGAAGGTGAGGCTCCAATGTGGACTCTAGAGTTTGATGATGAGGCCTTGCGGAGGATGCAAATTACTGTTGCACCAAAAGAGGAAAACAGGAATTCATCCTCTAATGAGAGTGAGAAGAAAGTTAAGTTGAAGCAGAAGACAGCTCCACCTCCTGCTGGCACTGGTGAACCTTTACATGCTGGTGCACCTTCACATCATATTCCATTAGAAGCTGCAGAAGTAGCTGGTTATTTTGCTGAGATTCTAGAATAGAAATTTGGTGCGATGCAAAGTCAGCTGCGGAAACAGATTGATGATATTCAATCGGATGTAGTCAAAGTTGAGAAACGTGTGTCAGAGATTGCACTTGACTTCACCGAACTTCGTGAATTTATTCACCTTTATGCAATTGAATTTAGAGAATTTGCAGCTTTCAAGCAAAGTCAAGCTCATTCGGCTAGTCCGTTAACAAAGCCTCCAAGTAACCATGAAGCAGTTGGAGTGGGAGGATCCCCTCAGCCATCCCCACTCTCCCCATCAAGCACTATGGGACAACACGAACATACTACTGCACCCACCTCCACTAAATCACCACCTAAGCTTTATGACCACATTGGTCATGAATTCCGGACTTAGTTATAGATGAAGAAGCAGTGGATGGTGACAAGGCTGGTGAAGAGCTTTCCACAAAAGCCTTTGTAGCAGATGAAGGAGTGCAAGCTGAGCACGTCCCTGAAGTTATGTCAGATGAAACATGTTTGGAGGGGAAGGAGGCTGCTAGTCACAATGTGACTGAAGAATTCACTTTTAAAAAAGGGTTGGACGAAGAGGAGGCAGGTGGTGACAGTGTCTGTGCAAGTCCCATAGCAGTAGAAGGAATGGCAAGGGAGGAAGCTAGTGGTCAAGATGTGATTGAAGGTCCCATGACTGAAAAAGATATGGAGGGGGAAGAAGCTTGTGTTGACATGGTCAATGAAAGAACCGAAGGTGCAAACCAACCTGGTCCAATAATGTCTCGTACACACTCATCAGGTGAGGAATTAGATCCAATAACCCCACTGTCCATCATCCCTCTCCCTGAACTTGTCAACCCACCTGCTGCCCCTAATAGGAATGTCACAGAGCCTATTCTGTTGAGGTTCATACCAGCTTCAGCTTTCAACAACAGCTTGGCAGCTGTGAATATGCCTAATATCTTAGCTGAACCACAAAATCCTCCTCAACCAACAGATGTTGCAGGCCCTATGTGCATCCCAGTGAACCTTCCTGGTTCAGGAACTGCATCGACAAGACATGCCACTCCTAGGAAGTCCCCAGCGAAGAAGAAGAAGAAGAAGAATTAGGGACATTTTAGTTTACATATCATGTTTTCAATGTTTTTGTAATGATTTAGGATTAGTTATTCAGTTCAAACTTAACTATCTAGTTTGAAATTCCACATCTGTGTTGTTTTGCAATTTCAGTTAGAAACTCTGGTTAACTTATTAGGCCATTTGTTGCAGGTATTAGTTCTGATTTATGTGTCAATCAACATTATTAGTCCCATTAAATGTTGCTTCTTTCTTTAATTGCTTTCGACACTAGGTCTGGTACATGTTGGTTTATGGCAGTAATTATGTCTTCCCACATAAGGTGTTTCATGTTTGCTTTCTCCCACAACCTTTGGAAGTTCTGCACCATTTGTGGGGTGCAATGTGGACATTCAAGTGAAGTTTGTCTTCATTGATATGTAACATTTGAGAAGGCCAAAAGAGATTAATTATACTTGCTTTGACCCATCTTGATTTAAAATGGAAATTATGGTCATATTGTACCTACTGTTTGGTTTAAACTTGACTAGTTAGTTGGAACCTGAACTTTTGTCTTCTTTTGCAGTTAACTAGTATGGTGATTAATTTCACACCTATGTTTCTAGCTGTTTTGTGTGGTACTAATGATATTAATCATGGGTAACATTATGTCTTGCCTTGTGTTAAATGTTGCGTACACTCTTTTGTTATCCCTCCTACTTAAATTGAATTAGTGCAGGCAATGTGTATTGGGACAAAGTACCTTAGGTACTTTGCAATGCTTCTACCAAGTTCATGGGATAAGTACATAATACCAATAACTGATTTAATTGTTTTGTTCATTATTCCATTACTTAATTGTTATGCACATTGTTTCCTTGTTTTTTTACCATTCCTTTTACATCAGTCATACTCCCTTTACATTTTTTCGCTGACTTAGGTCTTCATTGTTGTTATTCCTTATACCCATTATAGCTACATAGCTCTTATTATGTGGTTGCTGCTTGTCATGTCAAAATATGCATGGCCTTGCAAAAGTTACTACAAATTTTTTATTCTTTTATTTGCCTATTCATATTTCTGAAACCTCACAATTTTTCCTTCTTCATCATCAAACCAGATGAAAGGACAACTTCTGTGATGCATCTAATGTTTTACGTTAAATGAAATTGCCCTGTCATTTCTGCGTTGGTTTTATTGCTGAATATATATCAAGGTGATACCCTCGTGTTATCACCAATCTAGGTTGCATAACTGCAACTGACATTCCTGTCACTATAAATTGCCCTGTTTGTCTCTCTACTCACATGGTTGACGGTGTGTTTGTGCAGCAATTATTTTTAAACTTTGACTTCATTGTCATACAACATTTGAGAAGGCCAAATTGCTTATTCGTACTTTCTTTCACTACATTTTTCATCACATTTGTTCATTTGACCCGACCTTTTGAACAAACCAATCATTAGTGTTTTTCGACAAAACCCATCTGACCTCTCTGATTGCTTACGAACATGCTACTTTTCTTTCTGCAAACTCAACCTATCATGGGTATGCCTCTGGTTATAAGAAAACTTTTTTTCAGTTTGTTTATCAATGCAGCATAACGAGATTTAATGTTAAATTGTTTTGTTCCCCATTCGTTGTGGATTATTCATTCTTGCACCAAGTTATTTTCTTTTTGTTTCATCTCTAATTTCATACCATGCTTCTCGTCTTGCTCACATCTGCCACTGTTTTGCTCGTCGGCCTATCCTTTCTCGTCCTCATCTGGTTCCATTCTCAAACTGAGCACCGACGTGATTTGGTCGGAGCTAATGCTTTTTTTATTCACAGTGTTTTTGTTCTCCAACATTTTTTACATAAGGGCATAATGGAAATTTTGTCTCAAGTTCCCACTTAATCCACCTCAAATTCTTCATACCAAATTTTTTATTTCCAGTCAACTTAAGTTCTATTCTCATGCCAACCAAACAGTTCTATTTTTTTTAAGTTCCCTCTTATCTTCCCTTCCCTCTTTTAAGTTCCCTTCCCTCTTTTAAAATTCCCTGAACCAAACGGGACCTAAATGTTAATGGTTTGCATGGGTGGGTTGCACGTGGAGTGTATGTGCATGTTTGGGCTTGGAATATGGTATTGGCTTCAGCTGGTTGGCTTTTTATGTAATGGGCTCAATGGGTTTGGATCAAAAAGTGTTTGGTTTGAGTTATGGGCCAAAGAGGCAAGAAATGATGGATCTAGTTTTTTTTTTCCTTTTCTTAGGCATAAAATATTGATGATAAAATATTCTTAAGCCCAAGATAATTACTTATTCGAATTTATTATTTTCCCAAATTAATTTAGGGGAAATAAGCCTTAATTTTAACTAATAAATTTTGTAATTATTTTAAATCAACAATTCATTATTAATTTTTCTTATCATATTTAAATTTGAGTTTCCCAAATCTGGGATGTTACACGGTAAAAGCAAACAAAAACACTATAAAAAAACATGCATTGTTCATAAAACGAACTCAGCTAAAAAGTCAATTTACAGAGTTGTTACAAAAATGGGAGTTTAAACCCAGAATACAACTACGAATTCAAAAATTACAAACAAACTAACAAGAACAACAATGAAAGGCTTCTAAGCAGGCCGAGTCAAGACTGAGTCCCTGGTTGGTCAGACGAATTTGGCATCTCAGTCGCTGGGGTCTCTTCATCTTCAACATTTTGACCTTCACCACCGTCCATTTGAGATGTCGATTCCTCAACTGAAGAAAGCAGCGCCGGAATGAACTGCCCGTCCTCAACCGTGGCTCTGTAATCCACCTAGTCTAGGACCAGTTCCTTATCTAGGCTGAGAGCTCGGACTTGTTCCAAAGCATCCTTAAAAGCCTCCGCCGTTGTCTTTAGCACCATGTTCTCAAGCCGAGAGATCTCGATAGCAGCAGTAGCCAGCTCGGACTTAGCAGCCTTCAGATCATTCATGGCATCCCCATGCTTAATTTGGAGATTGCTCTTGGCACGATTAAGGGTAATCTCTCCATCCTAAGATTTGGCTAAGCCCGCCTGCAACTGGCTAAGCTCAGCACAGGCCAAGTCCCTGTCCGCGACGGCCTTAGATAGCTCCTCCATGGCCTTAAGTCTTTCTTCCTCGACCTTCTCCAGTTGAGTTGCAGCGGCATCCTTATCAAATGGGCCTGCCGAAGCTATGAAAAGGCCCGCATATATTTGTACTTCACATCCGCGTAGCACTCGATGAGGATAGCCACCTATATGAGATGACATTACATGTCGGCCAACTCCTGCTTTTCGTCATCAAAAAACTCAGTTGCCTTATAATAATTGGCAAGAGCCTTAATGGTATACTTCAGTTCATCTAACACACCATCAGTCCAGACCTACCCCTTTGTATGAAAATGAGGTCAGCCTGGAGGAGGAGGTAGAAGAGGAAGAGCATGGGGAAAAGCCGTTGCTTCAAGCTGAAGAGACTGGGATCGTCTCAGAATCCGCGGCTGAAGAACTTGCCACGGCCTTGGCCTGTTTCCGGGAAACCAGATCTTCGGGTGAAGGGGGTGAAGGAGCCCTCTTCTCAACCATTACAACCTTTTTTTTGGACGATGACTCGCCTTTCTTGTTGGCCTGAAGTCGGTTGGCCAGCTCACGATATCCTGACTTCTTACCCATCTGAGCCTCTACAAAAGAGTCAAAAAGCAAACAAAACATTAGTAAAAGTGTGGATAACAACTAGCATAGATATCAAAAAAGAAGAAACAAAGCAAATAAAATCCTACTCGATGGCAATAATTCGTCCACCAATTGCTTGATAAAGAACCGAGCACCAACAACGCCTTCGGTTCTAACATGGTCGGCCAAGGCTATTATTGTAGAAAGCTCGGTCGCCTCTATGTCACTCGAGTCGGGTTGATAAATCTTTGGATCTTGCTCATAGTGAGCATTAGTCCAATACAAGGGAAACCCAAACTCTACCGACTTAAAATTGATGTCTTACAGAAACCACGGTTTATGACCGGGTTCAACGGTGAATTTAAAAAATAAGTCTTAAAGTTCTTCCAGGAATCGATCACCACATGTAAAAGTTTTGTATGGAACCCCCTGGAATAAGACCTGGCCTTTTTCATCTTGAGACTCGCCAACAAGGCGAACATGCTGGATAGAGAAGACATAAAAGAAAACACTAACAAAAGATGGAAGACTTAAATAATTTCAAAGCCGCTCAAAAGCGACGATGAAACCCCAGGAGTTGGGATGAATTTGGGTCGGGGCTAAGTGAAGAAGTTTTAAAAGTTCTATTTAAAACTTGGTGAGTGGGAAGCGTAGACCAAGTCAGGTTACGAAGTCCCGATAGAAAAATAAGAACGAAGGTTGATTCCCTTCCCGAGTTATGCAAACTGGTTCATTGGGACTAGGAGGGGAAAGAATGCAATGGCTCTAATCCCTAAGCGGGAGCTCGACAATCTGCTTAGCGGTAATATTTGAAAACTTCAACAGCACCCCAGAAGCCGCCCAATCATATTTCTCGGCTAAATGCTGAGGAGGACATGCTGAGCCTGACTCTCTAGAGCAAGACTCCTCAGCAGGACGCGTTGGGGATGACATACTACCTAAAAAAGAAAAACAAAAATAAATCAAAACAAAAAAAATCAAAATAGCTGAGACTGACAAGTCTGGACGAGAAGAAATGATGGCACTACTGGCGACCAGGATGCCCTGCGACAAAGTGCGCCGACATGACGAAGCTACGTGATTAGCTTCCCACACTCGACCCACCATTATGAGCTCGAAAATGCGCCACAAGCATTCCTCGCAAGGGCTAACAAGACTGACGGGATAGGAAGATATATTGGAAGACGCTACATTTGGTGATAAAGGGACGAAGGACGAAGAAGAGTCCCGCCCCCCATGACTCACAGAACCCAGATCTAAGGAGGTGGCTTTAGCAATTGTTACCCCTGATCTTAGACCATAGGCTCTACAGACTGTGAACGCTTCCTAAGAACTTCACTAGATTGAAAAGGCCGACTTGACCTCTTGCTACCCCCGCCACCATAACCTCATAGCACATTTTCTAGTTTTTGCTTCTTTGTTAACAGCTTCCCAAAAAGCCAATAGGCCGACCTCGCAGGAATACGTTAAAGAAGTTCCTCTTCTTCCGGGGAAAGATTGCTAGGTTTAGGATGCAAGGAAGAACTATCAGAGTTCATTGGAACTAAAGAAAGAAGGACATGAGAAAATTTAGTGGAAAAACAAGAAATGGAACCTAATGTCCAAACACAAGAATCAAACCGACCAAAACTCAAGAACTTACAAAACAAACATGGAAGAATCCCATGAACACCCAAAATTTCCCAGAAAACGGAAAACACAAAAGACTATGAACGTACCCATACAAGAGTACTAGATGAAGGAAAGGACTAGAATCAAAGAAAACCAAGAAAGAACGTAGATAAATACTTGATTTCAAGTAAGTTAGGGGGAGAGGAAATGCACGAGCCAGGAGGTCTGGAAAATAGAAGAGCAGGATGAAGAAGGGCGATTTTCCTCTAATGCAACACGAAAATAGAGCAAATGTTCAAATGGACGAAAAGGGGGGAAATGAACAATTTTATACAAAGAATTGAAACGAAGGTTGGGGAAGCAAGGGAACCGAAACGACAGGCCCAAAGGGCCTCAGTGAAATGACTGACATGGCAAAAAAAAGTGTGCGCATTAAATGCTCACATTTAATGGGCACGAATGCCAATAAAAGTGGAGCTGGCGTTTCCACTACCATGCCGATTTGCAGACGCCAGCTGGCAGGGGGAAATGATAGTATTCACTTTCTTGAAACCATCAAAACATCAAATCGACACTCGAATCAAGCGCTTACATCAAAGAAAATCCAACTAAGTTATGATCCTCACTGCTTAACAGAGAAAGATAAGCAAGTCGGTCCAAGCTAAGTCGGAATTCACTAATAGAATCAAGTCCGACCTACCCATGAAGTTTTAAATGGGGGCAATGGTGCCAATCCGTAGGAACCCGGATAAAAATCCAAAAGAACTGGGAATTATCCGACATCGACAAAACAAAACTACATGGTAATTTAAAACAATCATGGGCAAGACATGGTCCAAATCAAGAATGCCCGATATAATTCATCCCGGGCTAATAAAGCAATCCAGAATTCGTAAAAGTGAACTCATCCCGGCAGATCAGTGACCTAAGCTACCAGGCTAGGGGCAACTGTTACGGATCCAAATTATGGGCCCAATATCAGGATGACCCAATAAGCAAACAACTTATGGATAATCTCAACAATCTCCACAAATCAAGGAGATTAAGAACATATATATCATTATCTTTATCAGGATCCTAACTATCCACAGATCAAGGGTCTTATCACTAAAGATATTTTATATCTTTGGATAATAAGATAACAAAAACCCACCAATTTAGGACTCAGGTAAACCTATAAATAGGGTAGAAACCCTAAAAGGTACACACACTCTGACTCTATCTTTTATGATTCAGTACACACAGAGCACACACCCCCACTCTCCTCTAACTAACTATAAGTCTATTCTTAACAAGCGAACTACATAGATTTTGATCCCTTTCAAAAGTATATAGGCTCCTGGGATTTAATCTCAGGTCAAGTCCAATTTCTATTGTTATACAACAGAACACCCTCAAAATTAAATTAGATAACAATCAAGACAAAAATGATCCTTTATTAAAATTTGGGTGATAAAATTGGCCTTGAAAAACTTTATAGGAAAATAGCGTCCGAGCCAGTCCTAACCTTCACTGTCTAAACACTCCTCACAAAATTGCCGCTAACTCTCTGTTTTAACATAAATGTTAAAAATTAGTATAAAAAAAAAACATAAATGTTAAAAAAGTCCTAACCTTCGCCGTCTAAACACTCACTTCAGGAGGAAACTGTACCTAACCGTTTGTTTTAACATAAATGTCAAAAACCGTCCTGGCCAGTCCTAACCTTCGCCGTCCAAACACTCTCACAGCATAACCAGTTCTAGCAACCTTCTCCCCCAATCTTGGTCCGCCTTCGTCAAACTTTCAAGGTCGCTGCCTCCACAGAAATTCGACCATTCACCTTCTTCGACTTCAGATACGTCGGATTATCATCCTAAAACCCCAATATCCACCTTCTCTGAGTTCGATCTGCTGCTCCCAAAACCTGAAGCTTCACCTGCTCCGACTTCCAGCTACTTCTTCGAGTTCGATTTTCTTCTCCCACAACCCCAAGCTTGACCTTCTCCGAGTTCGGGCTCAATTGGCATCGTTTTTTGCAGTGTTGAATTGGTTTTGTCATAGCGGTATCTATCTCTATCTATATGGAAATGTTGAACAATATCTTTTACTGCGCCCAAATTTAATTTCTTATATTTTTATGCATGACTTGCTGATAAGTGTATCCCTTACTACAAGTTGTTAGTTGAAATGGTCATGGAGGGTAGCTTCATCTTAATGGTTGCCTAATAAACAAACTTAAAGATGCTTGGTGAAAAGGAAGCCCGGAAACCGTGGGATATGGTATTACATGTTTGGGAACTCCGTGAACCAAGTAGACTAGTTCTCTTGATGGATTTACAATTCTCAGCTGAGTTTTCTGTGTGGGAAGTTAAATAAGGCAGAATGAGATTGAGTGTTCTCTATCTGTAGGCATGTATAAGGAGGAGTCAGGTATATAGAAATTGCGCCCTGTCTGAGATTGATTTTTTTTGGATCCCATAATTTTATTTTAGTTTCAAGTCAGTATTGATAATCTCAGTGAGCTGTGAAATGTGGTTTTCTGGCTGTGCACCAACAAGATAGAGCTATAATGGCACCATGACATGTGAATTTCCTTCTAATTTCACACGCACACACCCAACCCATATTATTCATAATATAATTGTTTTCTTGCACTTTTCAATTTTTTTTGCAAGCAAAAATTTTCACCTACACATGAGCCTCTTGAATCACGATGGGCGCCATGACAAAAAAAAAAAAAAAACAGGAATGAAGAAATAAAAGGAAACTAGTGCTGTTATTTCTATTTGCTGAACTGTACTTTGTTGAGCTTCATTGATTATGTACATGTCAATTCATAGATGCATAATCTGCTGATTCTATCTACAACTAATGCTTGTCAGCGTGGAACTCATTCATGCCCTTCCTCTGTCTCAGATTATGCAAAGGCACTAAAACAAAAACCTTTGGCAGGTTTATCAATTCCATTTTGCTCAATTCCACTTTGATTTTGACCTATAGATACCATTATATCCTGCTTCCTTCTTCCAAAGTGAAAATGATAGAGAAGGAATGAATGTGGTTTTTTATTTTAAAGAATCTGAAAAATGTTTTAAAGAACTTCTAGATGATTTCCGGTAACACATTAGTGTAAGAAGAATAAACATTATTTTTCTCCTTCATATTCGGCCTTGCATCTTAGAGCACATTGCCTCTATAAATCCCATCAGTAAATCTGTGGCAAATCTGTCACAACTTTGCAACGCAGCATTTTGTCTGAAGTCTGAACACGGATCTGTCACACTTTTTTCGGTTCAGATATTCTGTAGGAAATGTATTACTGATGGTAATTTCCGCCGGAAACACTTTTATCGATGGAATTCTGTTGGTAATTTCCATCGGTAATGACCTATTTTTTGTAGTGTGTGGTGGTTAGATTGGGAGAGAAAGTTTTTCAACAAGTGACAAAGTTTAGATATTTTGGATCAATTATACAAGAAGATGGTGAAATTGATGGAGATGTTAGTCATAAATTTCAAGTTGGGTGGTATAAATGGCGAAAAGCTATTGGAGTTATTTGTGATTGGGAAGTACCTAATAAGGTGAAAGGGAAGTTTTATTGTAGTACGATAAGACGAGCAATGCTATATGGTAGTGAATTTGAGCTATAAAGGGACAACTTGAACATAGAGTGTGAGTTGCCGAGATAAGAAATTTGAGATGGATGTGTGGTCATTTTTTTGATGATGTAGTGGTCCTAAAATATGGGCCACTCCCTACAAAAACTTAATTTTATTTTGACCCAAATGGGTGCGGTGAAGTTCCAGAATTTTTTGGAGTTGACTGGAATTAAGTCACATCCTTGAGGGTAACTTAAATTCTCCCTATTTTCAATGGCAAGGTTGCCTAGGCATAAATCAGGTCAACATATGTTGACTTTAGGGTTAGTTAGGGGGAGGCCATATTGCTACTCTGCTAGTATCATTTGCCACTCCCAGCGCCTTCATTTACATAAATTACTATAATATAAATCATTCAGTTTCTTCCCGCTTTGGGGCTTTACGCCTTCACCTAATCTCTCACTCCTTGAACAAGATTTTGTTGGTTCGATTCTCTCTCTTGCTCGGCTTCTTTACACCTTCACCTAATCTCTCACTCCTTGAGCAATCATTTATCTGGGTTTTTCAACTCATTTATGATTTTTCTTTGGGCTTTCTGCTTCTTTTTTTCACCAAATCACAAGATTAAGGTCTCTGTTTCTCAGGACTAATCATATTGCATGCTATGGGATTATTTTTCAACTTTTTGGTGTTTGATCTGTTTATAGCATCTGATTTGTTTAGCAGCTTTGTAAACAACTCTTGTTCATAGAATAATTTCATTGTTTTTTTTTTTTGACACAGATGTCAACCGTAGCAAGGAGAGGTATCCATTACCTGCAGAAACTAAATGCTGCAAACATTCCTACTGCTTTGCTAGAGAAAGGCCAAAATCGTGTGATAGATGCTTCACTAACTCTTATTCGTGAAAGAGCAAAGCTAAAGGCATATCATTTTGTTTTTTTCCTTTTTTTTTTTTAGGTGGCATGTCATCATTTTATACGTAAATATTTTTATTCCCTTTTGGATTGGTGTTACTTGTACTTTTTCCCATGCGCTTTGGTCTATGTAAATTTCATGTTTCATGAGTGATTTTGTTACAATAATTGCTAGAAAGAAGGATTATTTTAAAATTAGTTTTCCTCAGGGAGAACTTGTACGCGCTTTAGGAGGTGCTGAAGCATGTCCATCACTTCTTGGAGTTCCTCTGGGACATAATTCATCATTCCTTCAGGGTCCTGCATTTGCACCTCCTCGCATTAGAGAAGCCATTTGGTGTGGTAGCACAAACTCAACAACTGAAGAAGGTAAGCTTGTGGGTTTCATTATGACTGATAATGAACAGATTTTCTCCAAAATTTATGTCCGGCGTATTCTACAAGTTGGTTTGTAAACTCTTTGAAAATGGTAATTCATTCTTTCATCAAATATTGATGGCGGAACTAATGTTCAGGCCTATGTGTAAAGGAAAAAAAAAGAACGAATGATTCAGGGAGCTGATTTTTTAATGTCCTATTAATGCAAATTGAATGAATCAGGGACCTAATTTTTCAATGTCCTATTAATCCAAACGTAATGGCATGAGCTGACTTTGCAGGAAAGGAATTGCGTGACCCAAGGGTGCTAACTGATGTTGGTGATGTCCCTGTCCAAGAAATACGAGATTGTGGAGTAGATGATGACAGATTGATGAATGTCATTAGTGAGTCTGTTAAGCTAGTGGTGGAAGAGGTAAATTATCATTCTGCAAGTGTCTTCCTGGGTAAATATCATAAAACTTGGAATTTCTATTTTTCTGTCATTTTGCCGTCTATAACATTCATAATATGTCTGTTTTGATTCAATTAAATACTCGTATTTTTATTTGCACACTTGTCATTGCATTGTTATTTATATTCATCTTATATCTTTTTTGGAAAATTTATCTCAAGTGCTCTTCCTTTCTAGTATTTGTTCCTTCTAGAGTTAGATCTAATATCTAGCTTAATAATTTTTTCTCAAAAGTATGATTATTTCCACTTTCATATTTTTATTTTCTTTTATTTTCTAAATTTTTGATAGTGCTGGCCTATTCATTATAGATCAAATGCTAGAAACGATTACGAATGTCACAATGGACTGTTGAGGACAACTGCCACTACATGTTCTGCTGCTAATTCTACTTGTTGATCACCCAATTGCATGAGTCCAGAAGTACTTTAAATCAGACATGCCCTATTAGATAGAGTAGTTAACTTTTAAAACAAATTTATTTTTAAAAGCTGGGTTATTAACAATCTAATGTTGCCTGGTAGATTGATCATGGAAAACTGCCTCTATTCAGGCCCATCTCTGATTAAGCATCTGGGGGTCTTGAATTTTGATTTATCTCTTAAAATATCAAGTGAATATATTTTACTTTGCACAAATAGTACCTTCTTTGTTATAGCTTTAACTTGAGTTTTATTGGATCCATATGTTTCATGGTGAGGCTAAATGTTGGACGGTCAATGTTATGCACTGGAGTGGTTTCTACCAAATCTATTTCAATTTGAGTTGCTATCTTGGAAAGTAATTCGATATTTCAAGATACGTGTATACTATTGCAAGAATTATCATTTCGCTTTCCGTTACCTCCCTATTTGAGTTAGATATATCTCAAATTTCATTATGTCTACATGCTTCCAGGATCCATTACGTCCGTTAGTTTTAGGTGGTGATCACTCCATATCATTTCCAGTTGTTAGAGCTGTCTCTGAGAAGCTGGGAGGACCCATTGATCTTCTTCATTTGGATGCACATCCTGATATATATCATTGCTTTGAAGGAAACAAACACTCACATGCATCCTCCTTTGCTCGAATCATGGAGGGTGGCTATGTTCGGCGACTCTTGCAGGCAATTTTTAAATTTGAATGTTTGTAGCTTTTCTATTCTAGTATTCTAAAGATAAGGCATTTTGAACACACCCACATGGTTGTCCTCCATGATAATATTGTATTGCTTGCATCTCATTAAGCATTCAGCATTTATATTGTGTCACACTATCATAATTTCTATTGCAAACATAGGTAGTTCTAAGATTCAACTGTCGTAATCATAATTATTCTGTAATTTCAACATGTTGAAGAAATCATGCAGAACAGTGACAAATTGGCAGAAGATTGATTGGAAATTTGTTTGTGCTCTTCTGACTATTTTTTACATTTGATTTTTTTGGTTGCTAAATGGCTACTGTTCACTACTACAGGCTCCTCATATCTTTTGTATATTTTTCTCTTCAGTGATGACAGTAAATGATTCAATCTTTGCCAACCATATCCCTTGTCTGTTGTGTAATATATGAATGTAGTTTTCTCTTGCAGGTTGGTATAAGATCAATAACAACTGAAGGGCGTGAACAGGGCAAAAGATTTGGGGTAGAGCAGTATGAAATGCGTACATTTTCTAGGGATCGTGACCTACTAGAAAACTTGGTATTCCCTGGTCTCTTTCTGTTAACAATGTGATTCTCCTTCATAGTGTGCACACAACTTGATCAGCTCTATCGGTCAGGCATAGATGCTTTGAAACCTTTTGCATATTGATATGTTACACGTTTTTGCTACTTGTTTGATGTGAAGACTTCCATTATGAAAATATAACTATTGTTGTCAATTAAGTTTTTCTTTGCCAATGAGAATTGACACAGATGGTAAGGGATTCAGGACTAGGCCTTTGGATCGTGGGTTCAATCCCCTCTGCCGTCGCTGGGACTCCTTTGGTAGGCGATCTCGTAAGTTCCCAGTAAGTGCTCATAAAACCCGGGGCCGTGCCCTGGCCTTGGTGGGGGACTGGTGTCGAACCCCTCCAAAACTTTTATTTATCAAAAAAAAAAAAAAAGTTTTTCCTTTATATACTTGAAGGAGATGTCTGGGCACAAAGCACACTAGTTTACTTCATTTTTGAAGTATTCCTTAGCTAGCTTTAATGTAGACATGTTTAATGCTTCAAATCCACCCCACCCCCCACCAAAAAAAAAAGATTAATGTTTCAACTTCATTATATCAGCCTTCTCCCTTTGCTGATCTTCTCCATAATTCAGGTGGTAAAACTAATTTCTCTTCCCTTTGCGGCTCTGGTCCTCCTCCTTAATTATGTAGATTGTGAGATTCTCAGTCATCTTCCCTTTGCTGGGTGCATTTTGATAGTTTAATGATATTTTGTAACCTCCGCTGGCTTATGAAATCTATGCACTGTGATATCAATGTTCTCATCTCAAGTATTGTTATCCCTTGGAAATGGTCTTCATAGTTCATGATTCCATGGTTTCTATACAACTGTATATTAATTATGAATTTTGTGGTTTGCAGAAATTAGGGGAAGGTGTTAAAGGAGTATATGTTTCAATAGATGTTGATTGTCTTGATCCTGCCTTTGCTCCTGGAGTGTCTCACATAGAACCAGGAGGTCTCTCATTTCGTGACGTTCTAAACATTCTGCATGGTCTTAAGGGCGACGTTGTTGGGGCTGACCTGGTTGAATTCAACCCTCAACGTGATACTGTTGATGGAATGACTGCCATGGTGGCTGCCAAACTCGTGAGAGAACTCACTGCAAAGATGTCAAAATGATAATCTGCAGTCTTTTTGGATTCTTACTTTATAATACACTCCTCATTCCTTGACGAATCTGCAATACCAAGGTTAAAAGGGGGAGATTTTTGTACGGCCGCGTTAAATAATCCATGATACACATCATGTGTATTTTTCTTCAAGCGTCGGAAAATCCATGCTAAATATACTGCCTTTGGCCTATTATATAAAAGCTAATTACTAATTTGTGGTATTAAAAAAGTTGGTTTAGTTAGTTATTTATAATAAATGTGTGGACCATAATACCTTTTATAATCACATGCATTGTAACTACTCATTAATAGCAATTCCCATAGTATGTATAAGCAATAGTATGTATAATCAATAGGGATATTCTTTGAAATGATATTATAAATTTGAAAGACAGCGGATTGTGATTCTTTATTTTAAGACCAAAGTGAACGCCTTGTATGGCTCTTATATTTAGAAGATGAGGTAGTTTTAGATATGTAGGATACGAAAATCAGACTGCTACATGCCTACATCTGAGGATATTTTTCTGTTTATTTGAAGGAGTTTGGAAAGCACAGAACAAATTAATTAAACTTGGCATCATTCCTTGAGGTGATAGGACTTTAGAGGGCATTTTTGTCAATTCTGCCAGGTTGGGGGAAGAAGACAAATAAAAGATCTTATTTACTAGGGCTTCGGTGTAAGTTATTACTCCCTTCGGTCCTAATTATAAAACATATTTAACTGATTTTGGGAGATTAAGGAGGAGAGTTAAATTAGTTAATTTCACACATTTTCTTAAAATGTCCTTATATAAATTTTCAATGACATTAACATATCTTCCCAACCTAAAATCTTCCTTTTCATTCTTTCTAATTGAAATGATGATCTTACTATATATACATATATGCGCACACACACATATCTACAACCCCTCCCCCCGCCCCCCAAAAAAAAAACACACACACACACACAAATACACACACAAGTGTATGAGTATGTACACACATATATAGACACACACAAAAAGATAGATATATAGATATAGATATATATATATATATATATATATATATATATATATATATATAATATGTGTATATGTGTATATGTGTGTGTCTATGTAATTAACGTTAACTCATTGATAAACAAATTAAAATCCAACAATTTAAGAGTTTTATTGACTGGAAAATTTTATACACCTAAATGCATATACTTGCCAAAAACTAAACACACTTGAGAGAATAAAATATGGGTGTTTTAGGAAGAAATTAACAAAAATTTAAATTTTGTCCTATAATTAGGATCAAAACTAACACCTAAATGTTATCCTATAATTAGGACCGAAAGGGAGTATTATTATTTTTATGTAATTTTATTATTTAAAAGATTCATTTTTATTAGGTTAAAACTTCTTTATGTAATCCTGTGTGTGTGTCTGCTTCTTTTGTACATGTTTCGGTTTCGGTGATGAGACCAGGAAATTTTTATTATTTAAAAGATTCATTTTTATTGGGTTAATACATAAATTAAATTTGAAAGTATTTGTGAAATCTTAACGTTGTTGTGAAAGTTTTTGTAATATTAATATCGCTCTAAAAGTATAAAAATGAAACAATCTTACCCTGTCTCATTAACGTTGATCTTTAAAAGTCATGTCACTGGCACCTGGAAGTCAAAATGTCACTGATCACCATGCTTCTTCTCCCTGATCCATCTCGTCATCACCCAACACCTTCCTCTGCTCTTTTAATGTTGATCGGCATCTATCATTCATCTTCACCCACCTCCACAACCTCCTATTACTCTCATTCATCTCACTCAATTGAGCCCGTCATGCGTCACTGCCAAGAAGATGTAAGAACAGGGGAAGGGGATGCAATCTGACGCAACAACTATAGCTAATCTTCAATTCATCTACTAAAAATGAAGCAATCATAATAATAAAGACAGTCAAAACAATCACAGTAACACAAACAATTCCAATTAAATCCACGTCCAACTACAAATTCAATATTTTCCTCGAAACCAAAATCGTGAGAATAAATAGCTTAACCACCATATGCTGATAAAGATCAGCCTCTTTCTGCAACACTTCTTATACAAATAACATGAAAGAGAAGATGAAAACATGGAGAGCGAGAGAAGGGAGACCCCGTTACAAATCAATCGGCGCCAGCGATGGAAATGTGTATAATTTGTCATATCCCAAATTTTGGACCTAGAATTTGAAGAATAAGTCTAAATTTATTAAAACAAGTAGAGCTAAAAGTTTTAAGCATTCATGAAGAAAATGCTTAATAGTAAAAAATTGAGGAAACATTATGAAGCTCAATTTTAGGGATCTAGAAAAATTATGAAGAGGTTTAATTCTCTAAAAGTGGCTTGAATAATCTTAAACCTATTTTTTGGAATTAAGGGCCTATTTTATTCAGAAATTAAAGAAAAATAGTTAGAGGTTATTGTTTGGCATGAAAGTGTTGGGATGTTTCCTTTTGCTGCTCATAAATCCTAGAGCACCTCTGCAAATTCTTTTTGGAAGTAAAGTTTGAACTTCAATGCTTGAGCTGCTGCATTTATCCTGTTGAATCTCATTCACTTCAAGAGCTATGTCATGGGGCTATCAAATAAAACTAAGCTAAATGCACTATAGGGAAACTAACCTAGTCCAATCTCTACATGGAGCCTATATTTAGTTCCTAAGTAATCTAATGTAAATAATAAATTAACCAGAGAGTATGAAATGTGGGTTTCATTTCTCTAATTAAACTAAAAGACCTAATTGTTATAAATTTTCTAATGTATAAAGTGGGTGAATGAGTGAGAGTAATATCCTCTAGACATAGATTCAATTGATCAATTAAGAGCATCTTTAGTGCCTGGTTCATGTTAGTATTATAATAGATCCTCTCTATTTCCAATTAGATCCTAGAAACCTAGCAAACCAATTGGCATTCAAGAGAATATAAGAAAGCTAATCAAATTAAATAGCAATAGGTATTGCTATAGTTCAATCAAAAATCCAAGAAGTACAATCTCTAACACAAGTTCCGCATTCCAGATTACATCAACCGATCATAATCCTCAATCAAATATGCAAATCATAATCCATAGACACCTAAGAATCACAATCCATATATATAAGAGGAGTGGAAAATTAAATTAGAACACAAGGAACTCCCCTAATTAGCTCAGGACTCGGATTGGCATCTTCAATTACCAAAGGACTATGAATTTAGCCACTCATAGCTTGGAAAATGATTTCACCGAGATCTAAAACTCCTTCGGTCATCGCAGCTGCAGGAGAAGAAGATGAAGTCAAATGGAAAAGGGAAGAGAGCACGGTGGTCGGAGATGAAGGCTCAGACGAACTAGCGAAGGCATCACCTATTTCTTTATTGTCTGGATGAAAGTGAGCAAAAGCAGTAAAGTTGCAGCAACCACAGATGCAATTTTCCAAGGAGTGCTCCAATATTCACGCACAAAGATTGCCTTGTACTTGTGACAAGGGTTATCATAAAACTCGCCCATTTCTTCATATAGAGAGATATAATCAGTGTTGGTGTTTGTTACAATAACATTCTTGCAGAGGTTGTTCACCATGGATGCAACTTCATTACTGTTACTCAACAAGTTCACCATAATTTTCTTTCTAACAAGAATTTCAACATCTTTTCTGGTTTCAATAAGAACATCCAACAGGCATATGTAATCAGTTACATAGCCTAATAAAGGATAGTGACACTGCTCAAATGCAACGACATTTCTGAGCATAGTCTCAGTCCAATCACTAACCACAATACCTGGCATCTTTAGCATTATTTTCTCCATACATTGCAGCTTAGTCACACTACTTTCTTTATCCGCTTTAAATTTCATTCCTGCCTCGTGTAGTTGACTTGTAGTGTGCGAACGACTCATTGCTGTGTGAGTTTCTCTTGGTGGAGGATCACTTGGTAAGTAAAAAGTCCTCAACACATCACAAAGGTGTTGCACTTGACAAAGACTATCATGATTGAAGCTCCTAATGAACTTGGGATGAGTGTCCATGTTAGGATAAATCTCTTGCAAGAAGACATTCACAAAAACATCAAATGTAAGCTTCACAAATGAAAGCCCAGAGTCACCATTGAGGCCACTTGGAAAAACGAGGTTAAACAGGAGAGTAAGAACAAAGTATGGAAGTTGATTTTCAAGCAAAATCAAGTCAAGTTTAATATCAGAGGTTGGCCATAGCTTTTTAGCCAAAGGGCCTTCTAGACACACTATATCAAGAAAGAACTCGATGATGAAGCATGCATCAATTAAAATCATGAGTACAAATTCATCGCTCCTCATCTGTATGACCTCCGAATAAGAACGTCGAATCTCATCTTCCAAATCTTCTAGGGCTTTAAAATAATCCTTAAACGATTTATCTCGATTGCTCTTAAGAAATCTATTCACGTACCATGCTTTTAATTCTTGCATTGCTTCCAATTTTTTGTCTCCATGGTGATAAGGACCAATGGAAATCACCTTAGGAGTGTAGGTTTCTTCATTTACTTTTCGAAGTTTTGGTAGCACTTTATAGATACAACAACTTGATGCTAATGAAAGCTTCGTAGAGTTTGCAATTTTCAACTGGACTTTCAAATCATTCAACTCTATAGCCCAACCACTGCTATCATTGAAGTTTGAATCCGAAACACTATCATCAAACTCAGGACCAATATTATTTGGATTGTTGATCTGCTTCCAATAAAATTTTTTTGCCAACAACATTTGGTAATCTTTTGATGGATCTGAAACTGAAACACATTAAAAGTACAAATTTAAAAATATGTAGAATGTTAAGAATTTATCCGTATTCATTTTTCTATATTTTCCTTCAAATAACCAATCATTTCCTGTAACTGCAAAACACTTTATATATATATTACATTCTAGGTCTGGCTTAGATATAGAAGCAACATGCCATCTAATAATTACAACATTTTAGATTAGTCAAAAAATATAGAAAAAATCCTATAGGTAATTTTGTCACGATTGAAAAATCATTTCTCTATCCTCTAAAAACTCCCAGTGTTAGAGGGGATGACCCCTTTCCTTTTAACCAAACACACTCATAATTAATTTTACGATAAAAAGGAAGAACAATAAATAAATCAACACATCATTTTTCTGCCTCAATTTGTAACGTAGAAATCAACAACAACAACAACAAAATAAATACTCATTAATTCTTAATGTAGGACCTATTTAACTAATTTTATTAGATTGAGGAAATTAGGTAAGTTAGTTAATTATAATAAGGGTTTAAGTGTAAAAATACACATAACCTTCTTCCCCGAGAGCAAAAATACACATGTGGTTATCATTTTGGTGCAAAAGTCACATCCCACCGTTAAGTAACTATTTACCGTGATGAGGGAGAAAAAGATGAGGTGAATAGTAACTTAACGGTGCGATGTGACTTTTGCACCAAAATAGTAACCACATGTGTATTTTTGTTCCTCAAAAAAACATATGTTTATTTTTGCTCCTGAGAAAAAAACTTATGTGTATTTTTGCACCTTAATCTTTATAATAAATATAACACATTTTTTTCTAAAACACTTTAATTATCTCCCTCCCTCTTTCCTATTTTATTTGTATCAAATAGGGGTATTTGAGAAACAATAAATATGTGAATTAGATCTTATATTTAAGACTAATATCAACTCTTCAATTAGGTCCTACATTAAGGAGTGGAGGAGTAGTTGGGGATTGCATTAACCAGTTCTCCAATGTTAATGAGCAAAAATACATTGTTTTCTAAGTTAACAAGGGTTGAAAAATGTTGCCTTGAAAAATTTTTTAGATTCATTGTTGTTAAAAAAATATTAAAATAAAGTAACGTTGCCTTTTACCGTAAAAAGTCAACGATCAACGTTATATTTTCAATAGTTAATGTTAGTTATTTTAACGGTATAGGGAAAAATTGCTTCGTTTTGAAACTTCTGAAAATATTGAACCTGAAAAAACTTTCGCGGCAATATTACTTCTTAGCAAATACGTTAACCCAATTTACCAATGGAAAATTAAGTTAACACAAAAGCTCGTAATATTCAATATGGCTGTCTTATGTGTGAGCGAGATGGATAGAGAGAAAGAGTGTGTGTGTGTGTATTAAGCTTCTAGGAGACCTACTTGCAACAACAAAAAGCAAATTAAAGTACGACGGCTAAAGCAAAATAAACAGTAGTATTTGAAAACGAATTTGCAGAAACCTAAGTATTAATGAGATTTAAGAGGTACCAGCAGATTGACAAGGTTCATGACCTAAAAAATTACAGATTTAAACCATAATTGGATTTTATAGTCCACAAGTCCAAAACCAAAAATGGATTGTTAGCATAAAATTACGGGCTCGGTGTCAGTTGTGCCCCCTCAGTTGCGCCACAATCCTTCCCCCGCCCCCAAATTTTTTTTTTTTTTGGTGTATCTTTTATAGTTAGATTTTATATAAATGAGTCACATTTTAATATCTCATGGGTGAAAAAACTGGAGGTGTTTTCAAATTTTAAAAGATTTGATGCTAATTTTTTTAAAAAAATAATAATACAATTTTAGGGTATTAAAATTAAAAAATCATAGAAAATTAAAAACAACCCTATTTTTTTACATAAAAGATACATCTTAATCTTAAGTAGAATCTAATGATAATATATATATATATATATATATATATATATATATATATATATATATATATATATATATATATATATATATATTTATTTATTTATTTATTTATTTATTTATTTATTTATTTGGGAATGGCGGAAATTGAGGCGCAGCTAAGAAGGCATAGCTGCTGCTAAGGGTGGATATATATATATATATATATATATATATATATATATATATATATATATATATTTATTTATTTATTTATTTATTTATTTATTTGGGAATGGCGGAAATTGAGGCGCAGCTAAGAAGGCATAGCTGCTGCTAAGGGTGGAAAAAGGTCAGGGGCCTGTGACCTGGCATGCTAAAAGCTTGATCAAGCTTGACATGTCAGGCTAAAAAGCCAGACTAAGGCCTAATTTCAGGCTTGTTTGCCTTAACAGGCTAGGCTCAGGCCTGTGAGTAGGCCTGGAAAGTCTGTTAGGCCGGCTTGTTGAGGGGGGCAAAAATTTGGCCTGTTTAATCAATTATGCATGTTTTCGGCCTAAACAGGAGGCCTGTTTGAGGCTTGTTTGAGGCCTGTAAACATAGGAGGCCTATTTTTTGCCTGTAAACGCAGTCGGCCTGTTTTCCTTGGGGCATGTTAGCTTAGGTATAGGATTTTTGAAAATACAGACCTCTTAACAGGTCACAGGCCAGGCTCAGGTCTAAAAATAAGCCTATTACAGGCCATAGGCCAGGCTCAGACCGCTTCCTTACATAACAGGCTTGGCCTGTTTCCACCCTTAGCTGCTGCCCCAATCCTAAAATCACTACCATAAAAGTTAGGTTGCAAAACATTTTCAATGGAGCAGAGAAAATTTTACCACTTGTGATGCCTTCACTATGATATTGACACATCTTCAAAGAATCAAAATCCCAAATATATATATATATATATATATATATATATATATATATATATATATATATTCCAAGGCTTTCTTGCACCTTTCTCCTTGCTACTCTCTGGGTTCTGTTCGTATTGATAAGTCTGAGATTCCCTGAAGTGCATATGTCATCAGCAATTTAATAATTACATATGCAGGATGCAATGGAAGGCTGGATTTCTGATGTGAAAGATCTAAATTAATAGAATATTTACCTCATACCTAAATCACAAAGTGTTGAACGACCACTGAAAAAAATTAATTGGACAACTAAGAACACAAAACAAAAGCAGTCCCATTTAAACTTCACAACAATGATGGTAAAGCAAATAAGACACATGATGATATTATGTGCAAGCAAGGAAAGCTAACGTCCCAGAAAAATTACTTCCTAATCAGAAACACTTTCAATTTTCTCCTCCCTTAGAATATATTGAAGTCCCAACAGTTGATTAATTAGAGATTGAGGTGAAGGTAAGTTTTATCAAATTGGCTACTAAGATAAGCCTAATATATACCTAATTCTTTATAAATCAAGTATACGCTCTTCACAAGCAAGAACAAACTAAGAACTAACCTTGCTCTTCTGTTCTGAAACCAGACCTCCACTTGTCTCTGAGGTCAAAGAACTAGCTAGCTGCTTCTTCAGTGCCAACTTTTGCTTCTGCAACACAAGATCTTCCCCATTAGAGTTAATTTAAGTTAATGTACATAACAATTTCGCTTCCTACTTGTTTGGTTGCTGAGAAAATCAATAAATAGTTCTCGAAAACTTTCTCTCTTTCTATTTAGAGATCAACATAGCAATAAGGCGATCCAGATCTGGAAACAGAGAGGATGAACGGTATATTACTTAGGGGATGATCTCTTCAGGAATAGCAAGCTGGTCTTAGGAGTAAAGTTTCTTCCTGGAAGTTTCGCGTATTCCGGGTCAAAGCTCTGTTCAGGTCGCGTGCTCTTGTGCGTCCATTTTCCCCGGATGCGAGGCGGATGGATAAACCAGCGGCTGTGGCAGTCCGAGGCCCATGGGTTTGTGAGTCTGACATCACTGAACCATATCAAAATTGTCTTATGTGTGAATAATTTACTCAATGGTCTGCTGGTTCGCTCAAATTTCAGTGTCAGTTAGAAAGGATGTAGTTTGTCTCTTCACTCTTTTCTCAATGGCTCCTTATATTGTGGCTAGCTTATTTGGTTTTACTTTTCTTGTTGACTTGTATTTGTTTGAATTGTATTTGTTTCAGTTGTATCCTTTCATTATCTGTTCTTGTCTGTTGTTTGTAGTCAGGCTGTTTTGTCTTTCTTTTCTTTGTAGTCGTCTCTTGCTTGAAGTATTAATAGAATCTTCTTTGACCCAAAAAAAATGGCTCCCTATATATAAAGCCGATTTTTATTATATCACTCCACTTTTTTTTTATAAGATATTGCTCCCTCTTTAGTTCTATAAACAACATTATTTTAGTATAGTTTGTCTGTTTATAAAAGAAGAAATCATATAGTAAACAATAATTTTCAGATAACTTTAAAATAAATAAATAGTTGACATTCAAGTGCATATATATTTTATATTTTTATATTTCTTTGAGAAAAACTTCTCGATTCTCACGACTCTATGCATAAATTTTTTGGGGAAATAGATTTTTAACCTGAAATAAAAACAAATTGTGATGATACCTACAATTTATAAGGATGGATCGATATAGTATCTTGTGATGATACAATATATTCAATATGATATAAACCCTATACTCTTTGGGAATAATATCAAAATGAAGCTTACACATATCAAAGGCTATGGTTTTAAACTTGTTACGGATTCAAGTAAAGGCCCACTAAGAAGTATGGCCCAAACAAACAAACAACCCATATCTGGACCTAAATTGGATCTCAACAACCCCTAAATCAAGGAGATCTTAACTGATAAACTATAGTTAGGATCTTAGCTATAATCAAAGCATAACTTCTGGATAAGCCCATTAATTCAGGAGCCCATGTAAACATAAAAATATGACCTAAACCCTAAATGGTACACATGCTCTCTCTCTACTCTTAGAATTCTGTCGTCACTGTGCACGCACCCCACTCCTTAGGCGAAAGCCAATTGTATGCACAGTGATCCTTGGCACTATCTGATATCTAGCCAATAGATATTTGAAGAGAAACTTTATGATCCTATATCAAACTACTAGCCCACTGGCTAGACACTTGTATTATACAACAGAACATTGGTGCCGATCGTGGGGAATCATAAAATTCAATCCCTATGACCAACGATGACTAATACCAGAAGCAAAAGCCAAATGCTCATACATGAGCAAAACCAAGTACAACATGATCACGACCACTATCAACAGGGACGCATCCCAAATGGCACGGCTGTGCCAATTGATGAATCCTTGGACACGAATCTCCCCCCCTAACCTGAAGCTGATCCTGTCGACCTAGTACTCCAATAGACTGATCAATAGGATCCATCTCAGCCGTTTCAGATTGAGAACCCGAATGTCCAACTCCTATACAATACGGTGGGATCGCTGCTAAGACAGATTAAGACTATAGAGAAATGTAGTCACCTCCAGAATCTGAAAAATGACCGAATAACCTTGATGTTGGAAGAACTCTTGAAGCAGTCATAGACTCCGCTTCAAGGGGAAGGCCGAGATTACTAGCCTGTTAGGAATGGTGACTCTACTCAGCAGTCCATTGATCCTCCCCATGATAAAGAACCTAGACTCAGTAAAGAAGCTTCGACTAATAACGCTGGACGAAATGACCATCAAAATTGGGCTTCGAATGAGGAAACCCGGACATCTGAGAAAAAACAAGCAATCCTTAGATATTTTGGATCAATTATACAAGAAGATGGTGAAATTGATGGAGATGTTAGTCGTATATTTCAAATTGGGATGGTATAAATGGAGAAAAGCTATTGGATATATTTTTGATTGGGAAGTATCTAATAAAGTAAAAGGGAAGTTTTATTGTAGTACAATAAGACGAGTAGTGAATTTGAGCTGTAAAGGGACAACATGAACATAAAGTGTAAGTAGTTGAGATAAAAAAAAAAAAAAAACACTTCATTATATCAGCCTTCTCCCTTTGCTGATCTTGCTACACCAGAGGATATTTTTCTGTTTATTTGAAGGAGTTTCGAATGCAAAGTTCAAAATAATTAAACTTGACACAATTTCATTATGAGGTGAGAGGACTTTAGAGGGCATTTTTGTCAGTTCCGCCAGGTTGGGGGAGAAGACAAACATAAAGTCTTATTTACTAGGACTTCCGTGTAACTTATTTTGTTTTTAATTTTCATGTAGTTTTATTATTTAAGAGCCATTTTTTATCGGATTAAGATATGAATTTGTCTAAAAGCTATTCGTGAAACCTCAATCTTATTTTATAAGTTTTTGTAGTTTAGATATTACTTTGAAAATATGAAAACGTAGCAATCTTATGAGTTAATGAAGTTAACTTTAATTATTAAGAGACGTGTTTTCCTTTTCGTGCCACATGGCAGTCAAAATACCACATCATCACCATACTTCTCCTTGATCTATCTCGTCATCACCTAACACCTTCCTCTCTCCCTCACTTTTAATGTTAATCGGCATCTATCATTCATCTTTACGTACCTCCTTAACTGTCATTCATCTCACTCAATTGAGCCTCTGTCATGCGTCACTGCCAAGAAGATGGAAGAACTGGGGAAGGGGATGAAATCTGACGCAACAGTTATAGCTAATCTTCAACTCATGAACCAAAAAACAAAAACAAAAACAAAACTAGCCAAAACAATCTCAGTAACACAAATAATTGCAATTAAATTCACATCCAACTACAAATTCAATATTTTCCTCAAAACCAAAATCGCGAGAATAAATAACTTAACCCCCATATGTTGATAAAGATCAGCCTCTTTGAGCAACACTTCTTATACAAAGAACATAAAAGAGAAGATGAAAAAATAGAGCACAAGAGAAGGGAGACTCCCCTAGCAAATTAATCAGCGCCGGTGATGGAAATGCGTATCTTTTGTCACATCACAAATTCTGGGCTCAAAATTTAAAAAATAAGTCTAAATTAAGTAGACTATGAAGTCTAATTGTGCCAAATGTTTTAAACATATCATGAGGAAAATGATTAATAGTCAAAAATTGAGGAAACATTATGAAGTTCAATTTTGGGGATCTAGAAAAATTATTAAGACGCTTAATTCTCTAAAAGTGATCTGAATAATCTTAAACCTATTTTCTGGAATTAAGAGCCTATTTTCTTGAGAAATTCAAGAAAAATAGTTAGAGGTTATTGTTTGGCCTGAAAATGCTGGGATATTTCCTTTTGCTGCACATAAATCCTAGAGCACCTCTGCAAATTCATTTTGGAAGTAAAATTTCAACTTCATCAATGCTTGAGCTGCTACATTTATCCTATTGAATCTCATTCATAACTTCAAGAGTCATGTCGTGGGGCTATCAAATAAAACTAAGCTAAATGAACTATAGGGCAACTAACCTAATCTAATCTCTATGTGGAGCTTATATTTATTATTGAGTTTCTTATCCAACTAATCATAAGGACTAGTTAAGAGACCTAACTTGTCAACACTCTCAACTTCTCAATATTCGCCAGACATAGATTCAATTGATCAATTTAGAGCATCTAACATCTTTAGTGCCTCGCTTATGTTAGTATTATAATAGATCCTCTCTATTTCCAATTAGCTCCTAGAAACCTAGAAAATCAATTGACATTCAAGAGAATATAGGAAAGCTAATCAAATAGCAAAAGGTATTGCTTTAGTTCAATTAACAATCCAAGAAGTACAATCTCTAAGATAAGTTCCACATTCTAGATTAGATCAACCGATCATAATCCTCAATCAAATATACAAATCATAATTCACAGACACTTAAGTATAACAATCCATATATAAGAGGAGTGGAAAACGAAATTAGAACACAAGGAACTCCCCTGATTAGCTCAGGAGTCGGATTGTCATCTTCAATCACCAAAGGACTACGAATTTAGCCACTCATAGCTTGGAAGAAGATTTCACCGAGATCAAAAACTCCTTTAGCCATCACAGCTGGAGGAGAAGAAGATGAAGTTGAATGGAAGAGGGAGGAGGGCACGGTGGTCGGAGATGAAGGCTCAAACGAACTAGCAAAAGTGTCACCTATTTCTTTATTGTCCGGATGAAAGTGAGCAAAAGCAGTAGAGTTGCAGCAACCACAGATGTAATTTTCCAAGGAGTGCTCCAATATTCACGTACAAAGATTGCCTTATACTTGTGACAAGGGTTATCATAAAACTCGCCCATTTCTTCATATAGAGAGATATAATCAGTGTTGGTGTTTGTTACAATAACATTCTTGCAGAGGTTGTTCACCATGGATGCAACTTCATTACTGTCACTCAACAAGTTCACCATGATTTTCTTTCTAACAAGAATTTCAACATCTTTTCTGGTTTCAATAAGAACATCCAACAGGCATATGTAATCAGTTACATTGCCTAACGAAGGACAGTGACACTGCTCAAAAGCAACCACATTTCTGAGCATAGTCTCAGTCCAATCACTAACCACAATACCTGGTATCTTTAGCATTATTTTCTCCAATCACACTACTTTCTTTATCCGCTTGAAATTTTATCCCTGCCTCGTATAGTTGACTTGTAGTGTGCGAACGAATCATTGCTGTGGGAGTTTTTCTTGGTGGTGGATCACTTGGTAAGTAAAAAGTCCTTAACACATCACAAAGGTGTTGCACCTGACGAAGACTATCATGATTGAAGCTTCTGATGAACTTAGGATGAGTTTCCTTGTTAGGATAAATCTCTTGCAAGAAGACATTCACAAAAGCATCAAACGTAAGCTTCACAAATGAAAGCCGACAATCACCATTGTAGCCACTTGGAAAAGCTTGGTTGAACAGGTGAGTAAGAACAAAGAATGGAAGCTGATTTTCTTGCAGAATCAAATCAAGTTTAATATCAGCGGCTTGCCTTGGCGTTATAGCCAAAGGGAGTTCTCTGCGTACTATGCGAAGAAAGAACTCGATGATGAAGCATGCATCAATTAAAATCATGTGTACAAATTTATCGCTCCTCATCTGTATGACCTCCAAATAAGAACGTCGAATATCATCTTCCAAATCTTTTAGGCTTTTAAAATAAAGGCTTTGGTTTTCTCATGTTAAATGAGAAAAAAAAAAAAAACTTTCCCACACACACATGAAATAGTGAGACCCACATATACATATATGAATTAATAGTCCCACTATTTTATTTCATGTGTGTGTGATATGAGAAAATGGTTTACGTGAGAAAATGTTTTCCCTTAAAATAATCCTCAACCGATTTATGTGTATTCCTTTGAAGAAATCCGTTCACATACCATACTTTTGATTCTTGCATTGCTTCCAATTTTTTGTCTCCATGGTGATAAGGGCCAATGGAAATCACCTTAGGAGTGTAGGGTTCTTCATTTACTTTTCGAACTTCTGGTGGCACTTTATAGATACAATAATTTGACGCTAAGGGAGGCTTCGTAGAGTTTGCAATTTTCAACTGGCCGGGCTTTCAAATTATTCAACTCTATATAGCCCAAGCACTGCTATCATTGAAGTTTGAAGCCGAAGCACTATCATTAAACTCAGGAACAATATTATTTGGATTGATGATCTGCTTCTAATATTGGCAATCTTTTGATGGCTCTGAAACTGAAACGCATTAAAAGTACTAATTTAAAAATATGCAGAATGATAAGAATTTATCCGTATTCATTTTTCTATATTTTCCTTCAAATAATCAATCATTTCATGTAACTGCAAAACACTTTATATATATAACATTCTAGGTCCGACTTAGATATAGAAACAACATGCCATGTAATAATTACAGCATTTTAGATTAGTCAAAAATATAGAAAAAATCCTATAGGTAATCTTGTGAGGATTGAAAAATCATCTCTATCCTCTAAAAACTCCCAATTTTAGAAGGGATGGGCCGTTCTTTTCAACCAAACACACTCTTTATTAATTATATGATAAAAAGGAAGAACAATAAATAAATCAAAACATAATTTTTTTGCCTCAATTTGTAATGTAGAGATCAACAGCAGCAGCAACAAAAGAAATACTCATTGATGCTTAATGTAAGGCCTATTTAACTTATTTTATTAGATTGAGGAAGTTAGGTAAGTTAGTTAATTATAATAAATATAACACATTCTTTCTAAGACACCTTAATTATCTTTAATTCTCTCCCTCCCTCTTTCCTATTTGAGTGAGTATCAATAGGGGTATTTGAGAAACAATAAATATGTGAATTAAATCTTATATTTAGGACTAATATCAACTCTTTAATTAGGTCCTACATTAAAGAGTGGAGAAGTAGTTGGGGATTGCATTAACCACTTCTCCAATCTCAATGAGCAAAAATACATTGTTATCTAAGTTAACAAGGGTTAAAGTGTAAATTTGCCCAGAAAGTATTCACTAAAGTGCAATGTTGCCCTGAAATATTTTTAGGTTCAATGTTATTCTAAAAGTATTAAAATGGAGCAACGTTGCCTTTTATAGTAAAAATTTAACGATCAATGTTAAATTTTCAACAATTAATTAACGTTAATTTTTTTAACACTATAGGGAAATATTGCTTGGTTTTGAAACTTCCAAGAATATTAAACCTGAAAAATGTTTTGTGGCAACATTGCTTCTTAGCGAATATTCCGGGATAAAAACTTGTAATATTCAATATGACTGTCTTGTATGTGAGAGAGAGGGAGAGAGGAGAGGGGTAGAGAGAGAAAGAGTGTGTATGTGAAGCTTTTAGGAGACATGCTTGCAACAACAGAAAGCAAATTAAAGTACGAGGGTAACTAAAGCAAAATAAAGAGTAATATTTGAAAACAAATTTGCAGAAACCTAAGTATTTAATGAGATTTAAGAGGTACCAGCTCATTGACATGACTCATGACCTTAAAACTTAATTTAAACCATAATTGGATTTTACAGTCGATAAATCCAAAACCAAAAATGGATTGTTAGAATAAAATTACGGGCTCGATGTCAATGGTGCCCCCTCAGTTGCGCCACAATCCTCCCCCCGCCCCGAAAATTGTTTTTTTCTTGTGTTTCTTTTATAGTTAGATTTTATATAAATGAGTGACATTTTCACATCTCATAGGTAAAAAAAAAATGGTGGTATTTTAAATTTTTAAAAGATTTGATACTAATTTTTTTAAAAAAAAATTACACAATTTTAGGGTATTAAATATTAAGAAAAATCATAGAAATTAAAAACAACACCATTTTTTACACAAAAGATATCAAAATGTCACTTAACTTAATCTTAAGCAAAATCTAATAATCAAAAGAAAAAAAAAAATACTTGGGAGTGGGTGAAATTGAGGCGCAACTAGATTTAATGGTAACAGAAATAAAACAGTAAATGATTAGGGAGAGTTTTTCGAATTGCAATAAAACGAAATTAAAACAGAAATAGTAAGGAAACAAAATTAACTAAACTAAAACGACTAACCCAGAACCAGGGATTCCAGAACCTTCATTAGACGAAATTAATTAAAACACTAAACTCGTGATCGATTTCTGGACAAACCGAAATCTCTGCGTTTGCCCAAAATTTCCCTCAACTGAACAATCATCCAGAATATTTTTGAAACAGTGACGTGATACCGAACAATCGCACAATAATCACTTAAACCCAGTTTGAAATATGTCCTTGGGATTAATCGATCTAGATTTTTATCAAAAACCCAATCTGAATTCAAAACCGAATCCGATGAAAGAAGACAGAAATGAGTTTAGATGTTACTGATTAAGCATGAGTCCTATGGAATATGGAATCCCTAATCTGTGGGTTAATCAGAGAGGTTTAGCCAAGCATAGATGAGTAAAACAGTGAAGAACACGAAGAACAGATGAAGAACATTTTAGAGAATTTTAAAAATCTATGTTTGATCTTCAAAAGTCTTAAAAACGAAAATACAAAACTGTTTGTAGCCACCCTTTGTCTTAACCTAAAAAGGCAAAACGAAATGGGGCTCCAAGTCATAAAATATCCTGACCAAAAGAAATAGTCTAAAATAACAAATGGGCTTTTACAAAATTCGGGCTCAAATAAAAATCCAGAAAAACGTCTCTAACTTCAGCTCCAAGTTTGACCATCCTCTTGACCGAATTTGCCTTCCGAGTCTTCATAACATTTGTAGCCCTTTGAATAATCTGAAATATGAGACAAAAAATGAGGGAAATCCTATGTCTAGTTCAAAAGATATGGTTAAAACAGTGAAACATATTAAATCTGGAATTTTTATCATGAAAATGAATTAAATCCAAATAAAAGCCCAAAGTCCAAATAAGCATTAAAGCCCATTATTTATTAGCTAATAATCCTAAATTTATTACCAAAAATGTATAAAATATTCAATTATCACATGACTGTCTTTCACCTTTCTGCTTGCTACTCTCTCGGTTCTATTCGTATTGATAAGTCTGAGATTCCCTGCAGAGCATATGTCATCAGCAATTTAATAATTACATATGCAGGGTGTAATGGAAGGCTGGATTCTGATGTGAAAAGTATAAATTAGTAGAATATTTACCTCATACCTAAATCACAAAGTGTTGAACAATTACTGAAAAAGTTGAACTAATCAACTAAAGACACAAAACAAAAGCAGTCCCATTTAAACTTCACAACTATGATGGTCAAGCAAATAAGACAAATGATGATATTATGTGCGAGCAAGGAAAGCTAACATCACAGTTGATTGATTAGAGATTGAGGTGAAAGTAAGTTTCATCAAATTTGCTATTAAGATAAGCCTGATATATACCTAATTCTTTATAAATCAAATATACACTTCTCACAAGCAAGAACAAACTAAGAACTAACCTTGCTCTTCTGTTCTGAAACCAGACCTCCACTTGTCTCTTGAGGTCAAAGAACAAGCTAGCTGCTTCTTCAGTGCCAACTTTTGCTTCTGCAACACAAGATCTTCGTCGTTAGAGTAAGTTTAAGTTTATGTACGTAACAATTTCGCTTCCTACTTGTTTCGTTGCTAAAACCAGACAAGTTCTGAAACCAGACCTCCATTTGTCTCTGAGGTCAAAGAACTAGCTAGCTGCTTCTTCAGTGCCAACTTTTGCTTCTGCAACACAAGATCTTTGCCGTTAGAGTAAATTTAAGTTAATGTATGTAACAATTTCGCTTCCTACTTGTTTGGTTGCTGAGAAAATCAATACATAGTTCTCGAAAACTCTCTCTCTCTCTCTCTCTCTCTCTCTCTCTATTTAGAGATCAACAGAGCAATAAGGCAATCCAGATCTGGAAACAGAGAGGATGAACGGTATATACTTACGGGATGATCTCTTCAGGAATAGCAGGCTGGTCTTAGGAGTTTAGCTTCTTCCCGGAAGTTACGCGTATTCCTTGTAAAAGCTCTGTTCTTGTCGCGTCCTCTTGTGCGTCCCCTTCCCCCAGATGCGACTTAACACAACAGCTGATGTTTGTGAATCCACGTTGTATGTTTTTTTTTTTTTTTTTAAAGTGCTTTTTAGTTGCTTTTCCCCTTAAGAAGTAATATTGATGACATTTTTTTTATATATTTTTTATTTATTTAGACTAAATTATATGTTGTATCCTGAAATATTTTTTATACCTAGTATCTTAAATTAATAAATTTACAAAATATTAGTGTTATAGGAAAAATATTTCTGAATGTAGGAGTGAAATTAATTAATTTGAGATATTGGGTGTAAAAAATATTTCAGGATACGACATATAATTTAATTTAAATAAATAAAATAAATAAATAAATGACATCAATATTTATTTATGTGCTTCTTAGGGAGAGAAGCACCTAAGAAGTCCCTAAGAAGCACATAAAAAAAAAAAAGCATATTCCTAAGAAGCACATAAAGAAAAAGCATGAATTGTGGACCCGATGTTTGTGAGTTTGCCATCCCTTGGGATTACACTTTTTGCCTGTTTGTTTGTTTTTTCTTTTTTTTTTCAATATTATTTTTAAAACATGTTTGAGAGAATATTTTCTTAAAAAATATTAGATTTACTCTATTTTTACAAATTTCGAAAAAATAATTACAAGACTTGCTTATAGTTATATGACTAAAGAAGAACATTCGTATGATCTTTATTCCTTTTCATTATCTTATATGATAGGTAATAGCTCCTCCGGGTCGTCTCCGGAGGATCAGTCAAGCTGAGCTTCTAGTTCTGAGCTTATAGGGAAAGGGTACTTTATCAAGTCCCAATTCCTGACTTGAGGAAGGAATTGAATAGGACTTTACCTTGCCTTTTCCATTCATAGGTCTGTTTTTTGGTTCTCTGATACTAGCACCCTGGCCATTCCTGACCAAAGAATGGAATCGAGGGGTGACTGCTTCTTAGTGAGTTCAGTTAAAGGGTTTGTGATAATCTCATCCCTCCAATTCCTGACCTTTGGGAAGGAATTGAATAGAGGGGTGCCCTCTTCCTAGGTACCGGTACTAGGTCCTCCGGGCCGTCCCCGGAGAGTCAAGCTCCGTTTCTGGGTTCTACATCCATTTGTGAATGCACGAATTTATCCCTTCCAGCTTTTCTAAAAAGGGCTCTTTGTACTAAAGAACTCCATATTAATCCCCCTCCCTCCCGAGGGGCAAGCTCAGCCTTGACCCACCACCGGCTAGAGCTAAATTCCCACAAAAAATAACGTTGTATCAAATCATCTAACTTTTTCGACATATATTATATATGTAAAAACAAAATAAACTTAATGATTTATCTTAACTTTTTTTACATATATCAAATCATCTAAGTTATCATATACCCTACCAAGTCAACTAGTCAATACTCCTACGTGAAACTTCTTTTTCACTTCACCGACCATAGTAGGGGCCGGTGAATTTTGGGTTCTAATTAATTTCTATTGCATATGTAGTTCTATCGATAGAAGATCAACTATCATATTGTAATTATTCTGTAATTTCAACATGTTGAAGAAATCATGCACAACAGTGACAAATTGGCAGAAGATTGATTGGAAATTTGTTTGTGTTCTTCTGACTATTTTTGACATTTGATTCTTTTGGTTGCTAAATGGCTACTGTTCACTGCTACAGGCTCCTCTTCAGTGATGACAGTAAATGCTTCAATCTTTGCCAACCATATCCCTTGTCTGTTGCGTATAAGATCAATAACAACTGAAGGGCGTGAACAGGGCAAAAGATTTGGGGTAGAGCAGTATGAAATGCGTACATTTTCTACGGATCGTGACCTATTAGAAAACTTGGTATTCCCTGGTCTCTTTCTGTTAACAATGTGATTCTCCTTCATAGTGTGCACACAACTTGATCAGCTCTATCGGTCAGGCATAGAAGCTTTGAAACCTTTTGCATGTTGATATGTTACACGTTTTTGCTACTTGTTTGATTTGAAGACATCCATGATGAAAATATAACTATATTGTCAATTAAGTTTTTCCTTTATATACTTGAAGGAGATGTCTGGGAACAAAGCACACTAGTTTACTTCATTTTTGAAGTATTCCTTAGCTAGCTTTAATGTAGGCATGTTTAATGCTTCAAATCACCCAAAAAAAAAAAAAGATTAATGCTTCGACTTCATTATATCAGCCTTCTCCCTTTGCTGATCTTCTCCATTATTCAGATAGTAAAACTAATTTCTCTTGCCTTTGCTGCTCTGGTCCTCCTACTTCATTATTTAGATTGTGAGATTCTCAGCTATCTTGCCCTTGCTGGGTGCATTTCTATAGTTTAATGATGTTTTGTAACCTCCGCTGGCTTATGAAATGTATGCACTGTGATGTCAATGTTCTCATCTCAAGTATCGTTATCCCTTGGAAATGGTCTTCATAGTTCATGATTCCATGGTTTAGACACAATTGTATATTAATTATGAATTTTGTGCTTTGCAGAAATTAGGGGAAGGTGTTAAAGGAGTATATGTTTCAATAGATGTTGATTGTCTTGATCCTGCCTTTGCTCCTGGAGTATCTCACATAGAGCCAGGAGGTCTCTCATTTCGTGATGTTCTCAACATTCTGCATGGTCTTAAGGGCGATGTCATTGGGGCTGACCTGGTTGGGTTCAACCCTCAACGTGACAGTGTTGATGGAATGACTGCCATGCTGGCTGCCAAACTCGTGAGAGAACTCACTGCAAAGATGTCAAAATGATAATACGCTGTCTTTTTGGATTCTTGCTTTAATACACTCCTCATTCCTTGACGAATCTGCAATACCAAGGTTAAATAATCCATGATACAGTTACATTCCGTGTATTTTTCTTCAACCGTTGGAAAATCCATTCTAAATATACTACCTTCGGCATATAATATAAAAGAAAAGCTAATTACTAATTTGTGGGCATTAAAAAATTGATTTAGAGCCTGGATGTTGATTTTGGAGAATAAATTTGAGGATTTATGAGGTAGAAATAACTTTTAAAGAATAGATCTTGAAAAATAGCTTTTGGGATTTATGAGGTAAAAATGATTTTTAAAAAATAGCTTATCGGAGAATAGCTTTTGGAGAAAAATTATAATGTTTGGATAATTTCAAAACCTAGGTTTTGAGAAAAGTTTGCTAAACACCTCAAAATTGTCCAGAATCTATTATGTATTAAAACTTAAATTTTGGCAAAAGTTTGCCAAACACCCCTATTTTTTCTAAAAGCTATTCTACATCAAAATTTAGATTTTGTCATAAACTTACCAAACACCCCTATTTTTTCCAAAAGCTATTCTACATTAAAGCTTAGGTTTTGGACCCCAAAACCTAGGTTTTGTGAAAAAACATTTTTTTCCCTCTCTATGCTACTATCATTATTATTTTTTCAGTATCAGTCAGTATTTTTAAAATATTTTTTAGTATATTTTAATACTCTGAAATATTTTTGCAAGATTAATCATTACCCTAAAATATTTTTTCAATATCGTAAATTTTTTTTTAAGATCAAGAAATATTTTTTCAATATCTTTTTAGTTTCCGTTTGTACCATAAAATATTTTTTCAAGATTATCAGTACCCTGAAATATTTTTTTCAAAATCCTAAAATAAATTTTTAAGACCATGAGAAGTATTTTTTCAGTACCAGTTAGTATTAAATATCTTTCCAGTATCCGGAAGTACCGTGAAATACTTTTTCAAGATCATTCATTACCTTGAAATATGTTTTTAATATTGTAAAATAATTTTTTAAGATCATGAAATATTTTAGGATACTGAATTGTACTGAAAAAATACTATATAATCTTAAAAATTTATTTTAAGTCATTAAAAACATATTTCTAGGTAATGAATGATCTTAAAAAAAATATTTCAAGGTACTGACGGGTACCAAAAAGATATTTAAGGATACTAAAAAATACTTCATGATCTTGAAAATTTTTTTATGATATTAAAAAAATATTTCAGGGTAATGACTGATCTTGAAAAAATATTTGAGTACTCAAAGGTACTAAAAAATATCTTAAGGATGCTGACTGGTACTGAAAAAATACTAATGATCGCAGAGGAGAGAAAAAAAAAGCTAAAAAAATAGATTTTCACAAAACCTAGGTTTTGGGATCTAAAATCTAGATTTTGATGCATAATAGCTTTTGGAAAAAATTGGAGTGGTTGGTAAGTTTATGACAAAACCTAGGTTTTGATGTAAAATAACTTCTGAAAAAAAGAGGGGTGCTTGACAGACTTATGACAAAACCTAGATTTTGTTTCCAAAACCTTGATTTTGTAATACCCAAATAATTACTATCTGGACTATTATGTTACCATAATAAAAATATCCATTTATGATGATTATGGTCTCAAATAGAGTATAATTGGTCTATTTTCAAAGGAAGATACTAAGGAAAAATTATGGAAAATTCAAGAAAACATGGAATAATTATTGAAAATTTAGGAAATATATTATTCTTAATTTAGAAAATTTAATAAAATATTTCCTATGAAAATAAAAAGAAGGAAAATTAAAAAGTATTTTAGAATCAAAATTGATTCTATGACTTTTAATATTTTGCATAAGGCTTAAATCATTAATGTTAATGAAATTGTTGTGAGAAAATAATTAATTCTAATTAAGAAAATTATTAGGAATTATTAAAGGATTAATTAAGTAATTTTTAGGAATTTTATAAGATTAGAGAAATTTAGGAAACATAAAAATAAAATAAAATAAAATAAATATAAATAATAATTATTAAGGACCGAAATTTTTGGCTAATTAAATAAATAATAATGGTTAGGACATAGTCTTAAAAAGTAAAGATCTATGGTTTAGGATTTTTCAAGAAATTATGAAAGCCTAAATCCAAGTAATTAGTTATGGACCAATAGGAAAATTTTGTGGAAAATAAATATAGGATAAATATAATATATGTGGTTAAGGAAAATATATATATATATATATATATATATATATATATATATATATATATGTGTGTGTGTGTGTGTATATATATATATATATATATATATATATGGTGTGTTGGCCGAAATTTTAGGGGAGATAAGGATGAAGAAGATATTTGAATATAATAGTAATATAGGTTTAAGCATGTGATAAATAAGTAATAATATAATAATAATTAAAAGTGGACAGGATAAACGAGAATGGATGGAAATAAAATCCTACATAGAAAACTGTGACCTAGGCTTCTAAAGTCAGGGTATATTGTGAACGAGGGAATTTTTATCTCGAGATGGCCGGTCTCCGAAGTCATTTCTGTAACCGACGGAGTGATTTGGAGATCCGAAAAGGAAGATATTTTGTATAATTAAAGCAGATAGCCAAAAGGAGAACCGATAGAAAATAATCCCGTTGTGGGAATCTGGGGATAAGTGGGGAAAAACCAGAGTATAATGTTAATCAGTGAGTTTTTGTCTCGGAGTTAGTACCGGACAACGTTATTTCTGTAGCTGGGCACGAATACCGAGGATTTTCAGCTGATAACGGAATGTCCTCAGTGGGATCAGAAACAGAGTTAAATTAGATAATTTGAAAGAGGAAGAAAAGATCTTCAGAGTGTTGTTCTTGGAATTTTAAGTTTCTACGGAATCTCGTGATCAGGGCACCGAACCGGGAATTCATTAAATAAAGCAAGAGGATAAGGCTTGGTGATGCAGCTAGGATGAGGTAAGCTATTTTGTCTTCTTGTGGGGAGGTGAGGTCGGCCAAGGAGGTGTATGGCCAAGATCAAACCACCTAGCAAAAGTGCGATCCTACGGTCAGAATTCAACCAGACAAAGTTCAAGGAAATTACGAAAATGCCATTGAGATTTTCTATAAATAGCTTTCATTCCTCTTCATTCTTCACCAATTCACTTACCATTCTAGAGAGAAGTTAGAGAGAGAAGCTCTGGGAGAAGTTCATAGCAAAGCTCTGAGTAAGTTCTCCGGTCCCTAGTCTTTAGTTCGGTAGTTCTTTCGGTAGTTATAGTAGAATTGTTAGAGTAGTCTTAATTTTTTAAGTTAGTTTAAATATCATGTTTTAAGAATAAATGTGATATCTTAGAAATATGTTAGAGGAAAAATTATAGCGAAAATTTTGAAAGTGTAAAGTCAAAACAGCGAAGCTTTGACAAAATTCCGCCAAAAAGTCAAACTAGGGGCAAAATGGTAATTTGTATCTAAAGTGCCTGTTATGGTCTTAGATATTCATACTGGTGATATTATCCTTATAGGATACCCAGAATCACGAACCGCTGTTTCCGCTGTCACCGCTGTCAAATCATCGTCGTACCGCCGTCAAACGTACCACAACGCTACCGTAGTGCCCGAAATCGTCAACGGAGGTACGGACGCGTATTGTAACCTTAACACTTATGCTGCTCATGTTCATATATATGGTAGACATGTTTATATATTGAAACTCTGTCGTGGGTTGTCAGTCATACATACAGCTTGTTACGGGTTATAGTCTTGATAACGCCGTTGGGTTTTCCTAGTGCTGAGGACACGATGGGAGATCGTGGCACTGGTTTATGTGCAGACATAGTGTGGGTCTTTACATATTGTTGTGTGCTTATGTTCTGTCCATTGTTGATCATGCATCTGCTGTGTGCTTATGTATTGATATGCTGTTGTGTGGTTATGATTATTTGTTGCCTATATATGATTTATTTGAGCATAAGGTTAACTGTTACCTGAGATTCAATTGGGAATTTGATCTCAGCTATAGCTTCAGGTTCAGGAGGATCCAGGGGGGAGGAGAGCGGCAAGTAGCCGATGTAGGCGAAATGGAAGAGCTTATATGTTATAGTTTTTGAACTATTTAGATATTGTCTTTTTTTTAAAAACAACAGATGACTGTATAAGGATGATTACACTATGGTTATGTACTTCTAAATATTCAGTTACTCGTTTAATCGAAATGCTCGACTCTGATCACGGTTCATTTTAGAAAAAAAAAAATCGGCATTTTCAATTGGGATGTTACAGATTTTGATTTTCCCCAATCAGACACTTTGTAAGTTATTTATAACAAATGTATGTTGATTTTCCTTAAATATATTTTTTAATCATCTGTATTATAATTACCCCTTAATGACAATTCCTTTATTATGTAGAATCAATTGGGATATTTTTGAAGATGATATTATAGATTTGAGAGGCAAAGTAGATTGTAATTTTATACTTAAAACCAATGTGAATCTTTTCTTATTTAGACGATGAGGTAGTTTTAGTTATGTAGGCTGAGGAATGAGGATATTTTTCTGTTTATTTGAAGGAGTTTGGAATGCACCGAACAAATTAATTAAACTTGGCACCATTCTTTATGAGGTGATAGGACTTTAGAGGGCATTTTTGTCAATTTTGTCAGGTCGGAGAATAAGACAAACAAAGGATCTTATTTACTAGGACTTTCTGTGTAAGTTATTTTGTTTCTATTTTTATGTAATATTATTATTTAAAAGAGCCATTTTTATTGGGTTACGGCGTAAATTTATCTAAAAAATATTTACGAAATCTCAATGTTACTATATGTTTTTTTGTAGTTTTAATGTGGCGTTGAAAGTATAAAAACATAAAATTCTTGTCTCCGTCATTTAACAAAATTAACTTCAACCATTAAAAGACTATGTCACTGCCCCATGCCAGTCAAAATGCCACCTGATCGCCATTTACTTCGATCCATCTCGTCATCACCTAACACCTTCCTCCCTCCCTCTTGATCTCCCTCCCTCTTGATCGGCATCTATGATTCGGGTTGGATTTCTCTCATTATCATTTTTTCATTATCTCTCATAATCTCTAAATCACATCCGCCTAATCAATATAATACTACTTTTACTTTTCTCTTATTTTCTCAATCAACGGCTTAGATTTGACCAATAAAAGAAAAAGGAGAAAAAAGATAAGGAGAATATCTCCTTCCCTATCATTCATATTCACCCACCTCCATAACCTCCTTAACTCGCATTCATCTCACTCAATTGAGTCCCTGTCATGCCTCCTTAAATCTCACGCCACAATCTATATAAACTACTAAACGTTGTAGCCCATCAGCTATTGATCCACAAGAAAAACACCAATTGGTCAATTCAGTATCTCGTAATTACATGGCATGACATATGTGGTCCACTGTGTTTCATTTATAATTCCAGTAAGCCAAAAGAAAGGTCAAACTTTCTATTCGTTTCATTGGATTACTGGCTACACCTTTCAAACATATTTTCATTCTAACCGTTTGTGTTAAATGAGTCAGCCAGCTATTAGATCGATATTGTTTCGTTTCCCATGTTTCTCGTATTTCCGATGCGTTTTTCATTTCACAATGCCTAAGCGTTCATCGTCATTAATTGAGCATCATGCAGTATTGCAGTTTCCTGTGGATCATTGCAACCAATTTCTTACTATTTATAGCGTGATTATCAAGTTTTGCAGATGCAGTTGTAAAACTCCAGACTATATCAGCTCTAGAAATCCAAACTATATCAACTCTAGAAATGTCGTCTTCAAGAGTTACTTCTTTCTTGCAACTTGATTGCACAAGAAACAATCAGAGCATTTGTGTTAAAGTTCTTGAAAACTTTTGGGATATGCCCCCTAATAAAATGCACTGTCAAATTACTTTCAATGCTGTGCTTGCTAACTCTAAGATATTTTTGTCAATTTTCTAAGTTTCTGTTGCAATTATGTAAAACTTCTTGTATTCTTATTTAATGGATGCTTATTTAATTTTGTTTCATGTAACTAAAATGTTCAACTGTTGTAGGGTTACATTGCTCTAGGCATGATGCGTCGCCGTGATATGATGAGAAGACTATGTGGTGTTTTGGTCCTAGGTTTTTGCTTCGTCATTAAAAAATTTTTAGTTGAGCGTGGACCCAATATAATCAACCCTGATGTCAAGATTATTATAGAACCTTTTACCCAGATTGAATATGTTAGTGATCTTATAAAAACACCAAATACCATTTTCCAGCCCCTACTTCCACTGGCTGCTACTACGATGTGCAAATCCACAATGATAAGTAATTCCTTCATCCTTATCAATTATGTACACTTTATTTTTTGGTGTGTGAATATTATCACTAAAAAAAATCACTTCATTAAACAAATTTTTGTATTCAAGTTTCACTTATATTATTTTTATTGTTTCATTTGCCAGATGTGGTAGGCCTAGTCACTTCTGTTTATCCTATCACCGATGTTTTAGTAGATGGAGAAACCTTTTACTAGTTTAATTTCGAGATCATAGATGAAAGGTGCAGATATCATTTACTGTACACCACAATTTTTGTTTTCTTTTTACTGTCATGTTTTTAAAAACTATATTCTAACTACTCTATTTTGTCATGTTAGTGGGAATCCTTTTTACTGCTGTTTTAGAGGGACACCTACTTTTTGGGCGTCTATAAGCTACTCTAAGGTTGTAGACAAAGATGACGTTGTTGTTGCACTACTGTAGGTGTATATGAAAAGGCTTGGTGGTAAGTATGTTTTTATATTGTATGTCACCTTACTGAATTTTACTTTGCTAATGTGATCCACATTTTTTCATCAATCGTAGATGGGGAGATATTCTTTCAGAGCCATTATGATTTGTCCCAGGCTATTTTCAACTACAACCATCATGCCATGGTTGATTTCCGCGTTCGTCTCCAGCAACTTACTACTGCAGAGGTGAATGATGATGATTCTGATGAAGCCTAGTATCAAGGAAAATCCAGACCATTTGAAGGAAACTTGACAAGAAGCAACCCTATTTTAATTTCTATCATGTTGAAGTTTAGTTTATTTTAATTTCTGCTTTATCCGAATTCTATTTTAATTTCCAGTGTTTATTCTCTTGAAGAGCGGTTGTAAACTCCACCAAAACTTTTTATCGAATTGTAACATCTCGTTTTCATAAACGTTTCCATACAGAGCTGAGAGTTGAAAATATTTTCCAAAAACAAAGAGTAATTGAATAACATTGTATATAATGTATCTAACTGAACATTTAATAATACAGTCATCCAGGTGTCTAATACATCTAAACATATATCCACAGGGTCCTCATGATAGCTTCTTACCCTTGTCCTCGATCTAGACTCCCTAGGATCCTGAAGCTATGGTAGGGGCTGAGGTTCAATACCCATTGAACCTCAGGTAACGGTTAACCTCATGCTTATGTAATCAGTATATGACAGTTATCACAGATATAGAACATAAACATTATTTCAAAATCATAACAACATGTAAGGCAATAACATAACACAGCCACTACAATATGTACGTTACCCCAGTTTGCACATAACCAGTGCTACGATGGCCTATCGTGTCCTTAGCGTTAGGAAAACTCAACGGTGTTATCAAGACTATAACCCGTATTCATTTCAACATATCATGAGCAACTTTCAAAACAGAGTTTCAACATGTGAACACAACTATCATAGATAAGCATACCATATGCATAAGAGTTAAAGTTACAATACACGTCCGTACTTGAGTTTCGGTATGTTCTGTTGATCAGAAAAACGATCTCTGATATCTTATAAGGGCAATATCGTCTCAATTAATTCACAAACAATATTTCATGAGACACCTTGGCCAAAATTGACAATTTTACCCTTAGTGGATTTTTCCCAATTATTTCTAAATAATTTTCGGAAAAAATGCTGGTGCAGAATTTCTGGGCAGAATTTCATCTAACTTTGGAAAATCATAACTAATTCCAGAAAAATCGAAACGAGGATCCATAAAATTTCCCGGAATCCTTAAGATCTCTACTTTCGAGGAAAAATACTGGAACTTACTCAGAACTCATGGATAATTCCCAGTTTCCACTTTTCAGACCGCTGCCCAGAAATTCACCCAGAAAATGTAGCTTAACTTCTGGAATTTATATCTTTTTGCACAGAACATCAATTGACACACTCTTTATATATTTTGAAAGCCCTACATGTCTACTTTCACCATCAATTTTCTTAGAATTTTAGAACATCATCTTTTTCATAAAATACCAACGTTTTTTCTACTGACTCCAGAAATCACTAACCGATGAAATTTTGCTAAAGCTTCACTATTTTGATCATAACCTTCCAAAAATTTTGCTATAACTTCTTCATCAATTTTTCGAAATAAATGCAATGGAAACCATAAAAACATGGGAATAAAACTATATTTGGAAGATTATAGATCAAAATAACATTTAAGCTATAAACTAAAAGCTAAAGCTTAAGAACAAGAGAACTTACCCTTGAAGAATCTTACTACTCCTTCTTGCTCCCCACTAACTCTCACTTTCACTCTATTTTCAGATGCTTCTTGCTTGTGTTGGTGTGACTTTTGTGAAGGCCAAAGGTGTAATACCCGGATAATTACTATCTGGACTATTATGTTACCATAATAGAAATATCCATTTATGATGATTATGGTCTCAAATAGAGTATAATTGGTCTATTTTCAAAGGAAGGTACTAAGGAAAAATTATGGAAAATTCAGGAAAACATGGAATAATTATTGAAAATTTAGGAAATATATTATTCTTAATTTAGACAAATTAATAAAATATTTCCTATAAAAATAAAAAGAAGGAAAATAAAAAAGTATTTTAGAATCAAAATTGATTCTATGACTTTTAATATTTTGCATAGGGCTTAAATCATTAATGTTAATGAAATTGTTGTGAGAAAATAATTAATTCTAATTAAGAAAATTATTAGGAATTATTAAAGGATTAATTAAGTAATTTTCAGGAATTTTATAAGATTAGAGAAATTTAGGAAACATAAAAATAAAATAAATATAAATAATAATTATTAAGGAGCGAAATTTTTGGCTAATTAAATAAATAATAATGGTTAGGATATAGTCTTAAAAAGTAAAGATCTATGGTTTAGGATTTTTCAAGAATTTATGAAAGCCTAAATCCAAGTAATTAGTTATGGACCAATAGGAAAATTTTGTGGAAAATAAATATAGGATAAATATACTATATGTGGTTAAGGAAAAAATATATATATATATATGGTGTGTTGGCCGAAATTTTGGGGGAGATAAGGATGAAGAAGATATTTGAATATAATAGTAATATAGGTTTAAGCATGTGATAAATAAGTAACAATATAATAATGATTAAAAGTGGACAGGATAAACGAGAACGGATGGAAATAAAATCCTACATAGAAAACCGTGACCTAGGTTTCTAAAGTCAGGGTATATTGTGAACGAGGGAATTTTTGTCTCGAGATGGCCGGTCTCCGAAGTCATTTCTGTAACCGACGGAGTGATTTGGAGATCCGAATAGGAAGATATTTTATATAATTAAAGTAGATAGCCAAAAGGAGAACCGATAGAAAATAATCTCGTTGTGGGAATCTGGGGATAAGTGGGGAAAAACCAGAGTGTAATGTTAATCAGTGAATTTTTGTTTCGGAGTTAGTATCAGACAACGTTATTTCTGTAGCCGGGCGCGAATACCGAGGATTTTCAGCTGATAACGAAATGTCCTCAGCGAGATTAGAAATTGAGTTAAATTAGATAAATTGAAAGAGGAAGAAAAGATCTTCAGAGTGTTGTTCCCGGAATTTTAAGTTTCTACGGAATCTCGTGATTGGGGCACCGAACCGGGAATTCATCAGATAAAGCAAGAGGATAAGGCTTGATGATGCAGCTAGGATGAGGTCAGCTATTTTGTCTTCTTGTGGGGGGGGGGGGTGAGGTCGGCCAAGGAGGTGTATGGCCAAGATTAAACCACCTAGCAAAAGTGCGATCCAACGGTCAGAATTCAACCAGACAAAGTTCAAGGAAATTACGAAAATGCCATTGAGATTTTCTATAAATAGCTTCCATTCCTCTTCATTCTTCACCAATTCACTTACAATCCTAGAGAGAAGTTAGAGAGAGAAGCTCTGGGAGAAGTTCATAGCAAAGCTCTGAGTAAGTTTTCGGTCCCTAGTTTTTAGTTCGGTAGTTCTTTCAGTAGTTATAGTAGAAATGCTAGAATAGTCTTCAATTTCTCAAGTTAGTTTAAATATCATGTTTTAAGAATAAATATGATATTTATTTTAGAAATATGTTAGAAGAAAGATTATAGCAAAAATTTTGAAAGTGTAAAGTCAAAACAGCGAAGCTCTGGCAAAATTCCGCCAAAAAGTCAAACTAAGGGCAAAATGGTAATTTGTACCTAAAATGCCTGTTATGGTCTTAGATATTCATACTGGTGATATTATCCTTATAGGATACCCAGAATCACGAACCGTTGTTTCCGCTGTCACCGCTGTCAAATCACCGTCGTACCACCGTCAAACGTACCACAACGCTTCCGAAGTGCCCGAAGTCGTCAACGGAGGTACGGACGCGTATTGTAACCTTAACACTTATGCTGCTCATATTCATATATATGGTAGACATGTTTATATACTGAAACTCCGTCATGGGTTGTCAGTCATACATACAGCTTGTTACGGGTTATAGTCTTGATAACGCCGTTGGGTTTTCCTAGCGCTGAGGACACGATGGGAGATCGTGGCACTGGTTTACGTGCAGACATAGTGTGGGGCTTTACATATTGCTGTGTGCTTATGTTCTGTCCATTGTTGATTATGCATCTACTGTGTGTTTATGTATTGATATGCTGTTATGTGGTTATGATTATTTGTTGCCTATATATGATTTATTTGAGCATAAGGTTAACCGTTACCTGAGATCCAATTGGGAATTGGATCTCAGCTGTAGCCTTAGGTTCAGGAGGATCCAGGGTGGAGGAGAGCGGCAAGTAGCCGATGTAGGCGGATTGGAAGAGCTTATATGTTATAGTTTTTGAACTATTTAGATATTGTCTTTTTGAAATCAACAGATGACTGTATAAGGATGATTACACTATGGTTATGTACTTCTAAATATTCAGTTACTCGTTTAATCGAAGTGCTCGACTCTGATCTCGAATTTTTTTTTTTGTAAAAAAAAAAATTTCGGCATTTTCAATTGGGATGTTACAAAAGGCCCCTATTTATAGCAAAGGGTGATGACATTTTTGTAGTTTTTCCCTTTGCATTTTAACCATTGGATTTTACTTGATAAAGAGGGTTTAATCTTGCCCCTCCACCTCCTCTTCACCGTCCTCCCTCCCCCTTCTTCCTTAAGCTTCTTTACTTTGTCCCCAAGTCATTCTACTTCCCTCTCAAGTTGTCTTAATTTCTCCCAAATGCTAATTTAGTTAAGTGTAAGTGAGTGTTTTAATTCATAATCCAATTTCACTTTTGAAATCCTAATTTTATGATTAGATTTATGATGATTTTTAATTCCTGAAACACTTAGGTATAAATCCTAAAAGTATATGAAAATAACTTTAGGAATAGCCAAGTTGAAGCTCATAATTCACTGATTCCAAATATGTACTTATCTTCAATACTTAGTTTCAATATTTTAAGATATGATTTAATTCATATAGGTTCTCATCTAATTTCTTCTAATTAAATAATTACTTGCTCCCCAAGACACACAACTTGCCCTCTAAGTTAACCCAAGCTTCTCACACACACTACTTAATTGACTCATGTGTGCTTTCTTCTTCTTTCTTTTTCTTGTGAAAACCGTCCCCTCCCCCTATTTTTAATTATTACTTTTATGTTTTAATTACTCTTCACAATCTCTAAAAGAAAAATCTCCCATTGGTCCCCTTTAGGATTTAGGATTATTTAATTTATTTATGCCTCACTAATTAAGAATTTTCGCCCTATAGTGATAATTTAGAAATAATTAGTTAAATCCTAATTTTAATCCCTAAAATAGTGTTTTATATGATAACAAGCCAAATTAATTTTTAGGCTCTTGAATTCTATGGAAAAATTGCCTATATAAAAATAAATACAACACCAAAATTTGAGACCCCATATTCACCTATTTAAAATAGGTATTATTTATGAAAATATAATATTTAAAATAAACATTTTTTTCCGGGTATTACACAAATGTCCTAATTTCGTGGTTCATTAGTTTTTTTAATCTATGCATCAATTTTTAATTTCATGTGTGTCTCTTTGTTCAATATTTTACGTTCCATACATTAAACGTGTTTTAAGTGATAAATAATGTGGCAGTTTTACGTTGTTATCAAATAACATTATTATTCACAAAATTATTTGCAGTTCAATTTGAGGTTTATATATAACTCTAAGAAAATGCGCATGACTTGGAAAATCTTCAAATTACGATAATACTTAGAAATTCGTGCATGCCGGTTCATTTTATTTTTTGAAACTGAGAAATAATAGGCGGTTACAGGAGATAGGTAATAATTATTTTTTATAATGACTATCACGGTTGATCGCATTATTCATCGATATGTTGAACGTCGTGGGAGAAGACACAACCGACCGTTGCTTGAACTTGAGTCTGTAGATTGTATTGTGTTTGACAATACGGTAACTTTTTTTTTACGTGTCATTGTTTTTGCTTAGTTGATATAAAACCTTTATGTATGTCCATTGTTTTTTTTGTTTTAAATGTAACATCCCACCTTCAAACAACGGAATTTTTTTTTTCAAAACGGTGATCAGAGTAGGGCTTTTTAACAAAACGAGTAACTGAACTTTGATAAAACATAACCACAGTGTAATTGTTCTATTACAGTCCTCTAATGTCCGAAGGAAAGTAAAATACATAACTAGAGAAATAACAAAATAAGAACTCCGTCTTGGGTCCTACACCGCTTGCCTGCCTCTCTCTTCCGACCTTGGTCCTCCCGACCCTGAAGCTACAGCTGAGATCCAATTCCCGATTGGATCTTAGGTAACGGTTAACCTTATGCTCAAATAAGACAGTATATGGATAACAGCATGTACATAATCACATAACAGTAGTATATCACTACATAAGCACACAACAGATGCAGGATCACATATTGGCAAAATATAAACACACAGCAGTACGTAAAGCCCCACATAATATTTGCACATAACCAGTGCCACGACGGCCCATCGTGTCCTCAGCGCTAGGAAAACCCAACGGCGTTATCAAGACTATAACCCGTATAGAGAGCTGTATGTATACCGACAACCCTAGACAGAGCTTCAGTATATAAGCATGTCTATCACATATAGTATATGAGCAGCATAAGTGTTAAGGTTACAATACGTGTCCGTACCTCCGTTAACGGTTTCTGGCACTTTCGTCAAATTACGGCACGTTTGACAGCGGCATGACAGCGGTGACAGCGGAAACAGCGGTTTGTGATTTCGGATATCCTAGAAGGATAATGTCATTGATATGAATATTTAAGATCATAACAGGCAATTTAGGTACAAATTACCATTTTGGCCCTAGTTTGACTAATTGGTGGAATTTTGCCAGAGCTTCGCCATTCCGACTTTAAATTCTCAAAATTTTTGCTATAACTTTTCTCTAACGTATTCCTAAGATAAATATCATATTTATTCCTAAAACATAATATCTAAGCTAACTTGAAAAATTAAAGACTATTCTAGCAGTTCTACTATAACTATCGAAAGAACTATTGAAACTAAAAACTAAGGACTGAAGAACTTACTCAGAGCTTTGCTATGAACTTCTTACTCTTCTTCCAGAGCTTCTCTCTCTAACTTCTCTCTAGGATTGTAAGTGAATTGGTGAAGAATGAAGAGGAATGAAGGCTATTTATAGAAAATCTCAATGACAATTTCGTAATTTCACTGAACTTGTCTGATTGAATTCTGACCGTCGGATTGCACTTTTTTGAAGTGGCTTGATCTTGGCCCTACACCTCTTGGCCGACCCCCACCCCCCACAAGAAGACAAAATTGATGACATCATCATGCTTATGTCATCTTGCTTTATCAAATGAAATTCCTGGTTTGATGCCCTGATCGCGAAATTTTTTGTAAAATCTTAAAATTTCAAGAACAACACTCTGAAGGTCTTTTCCTCCTCTTCAAGAATACTGGATTTTCCTATCCTTGTACTCTCATTAAGGACATTCCGTTATCTGTCGAAAATCCTCGGTATTCGTGACCGATTACCGAAATGACTTCGGTCGGTGCCAACTTCTGGACAAAAATTCACTAATCAATAATATACTCTGGTTCTTCCCAACTTATCCTCAGAATCTCGCATCCGAATTATTTTCTATCGGTTCTCATTTTGACTATCTGCTTTAATTCTACAGAACATCTACTTAACCTGATCTCCAAAACACTCCCTCGGTTACAGAAAGGACTTTGGAGACAGCCTACTTCGAGATAAAAATTCACTTGTTCCTAATATACTCTGACCCTAGCAACTTAGTTCAAGGTTTTCTGGATAGAATTTTATTTCTATCCGTGGTCATTTATCCTGTTCATTTTTATTAATATAATATTATTAAATCAACACATGTCTTAATCTTATATTATTATTATTTTCACCATCCTTATCTCTTCCCATTCCCAAAAATTTCGGCCCACACACATATAAATATATATAATTAATTTTTTTTTCATTTATCCTAATATCCTATTTATCTTGTATTTATTTTTCCCAAAATTTTCCCTAAATTTCTATAATCTTATAAAATTCCCAAAAATTACTTAATTAATCCTTTAACACTTTTCAATAATTTTCTTAATTAAAACCAATCATTTTCTCACAACAATTTTATTGACATTAATAATTCAAGCTCCCTGCAATTTATCAAAAATCATAAAGTCAATTTTAGTCTCAGAATACTTTTTAATTTTCCTTCTTTTTATTTTCATAGGAAATAATTTATTAAATTGTCTAAATTAAGAATAATATGCTTTCTAAATTTTTAATAATTATTCCATGCCTTTTAGAATTTTTCCTAATTCTTCTCAGGATGTTTTATGGCCTTAAGACACATTTTTCACATTTCCAATATTAAATTTTCTTTAATTTTCTTAATATTTTTTTCTGAACATATACTAATCACATAACATGTTAAGACCAAAATCGTCGTAAATAGGCATTTTTATTATTGTGACCTAATATTCCAGATAATAATTATCCGGGTATTACATTAAACATCAACTGTTTTGTTGTTAGAAAGACGCACAAATCTTGATGAAGATAGAGTCTGTTGAAGCCATGAACATGCATTGTTGGAAGTTAATTGAAGGGGCTTCCTATGATATTTCCAAGTTTTTGGTTATGGAAGGTGGTGAAGGAGTTCATCAATTTATCCACATTGTTATAACCAAAAAAATCCACCATTTCTCTTTCTTTTCTGGACAACTTACCAAAACGTTTCTTTATATTGAATATTGTGGATGATATCAACTGGTGGGGTGTTCCTGGTAACAAGATGCTTATAGGTAAAGGTTTTATATATTATAGAATTTGTTGTAAAAGTTCATAATGTATATCTATATTCTGCGGACATGGTTTGATAGCATATTTATTTTTCTCCTTTGGAAATTATGTAGATGTTTGTGGTATTCTTCAATCATACTATAAGAATTCAAATTACAAGATGAGGGGAATTTTCACTATGTCATTGATATTGGACCTTGTGGACAGACGGTTTGTTAATTTTTTCATTACATTTTTTCGCTACATATTTATGCTTTTTACTCAAGCAATTTCTGATTATATGGCAGGAACAAGTTTCATATCAGATGTATTTTGAACGGGGATGCTTTTGAAAGGACAGCTGTGTTATTGGAAAACATCAACGAAACTGATGGAGTTTTTGTTGTCGTTCAGTATGCCCAGATTAGCAAGATTACTGAAACTGGTTGTTTTTTTTTTTGGAGATTTCTATTTCCTTTATGAATCACTTGCATCTTAAGTTACTTATTTCTCATATGACGGCTTTATATATGCATGTAGGTGTTGAGTTGACTACTGTGCATGGTGCCACTCGTGTTTACATAAATCCAGAATTTCCTGAAGCTGCTGAGGCGAGGAGCAGAGTGTTGGGATTGTGAATGAATTTTCTGTGTTATTTTCTTCTTTGTTAAGTCATTTAGTTCTCTGCATTTAATGTTTGCAGTTTGTTCAACCGTGCAACTGTCCTTTTTTGTTTCGTTTTTTTGCTATAACTTATGAAGTAAATGTTTATCGAAGTAGTGACAGTGTGTAAGGTGCTCAAGTGACTTTTGATCAATCGGATACATTAACTGACTGTGCAGCTGTTTTTTAATATGTGATTGGCGTGGTTAGTAAATTTGATTAATCTATTTATTATTTCTCATCTAACTTCGAAGTTCAGTTAAATTGGAAGACGGAGTGTATTAATTACCTTGTCTTATTTTTCTTCCATATATTCTCCCAAAGTCATTCTGTGCTTGGTCAGTTGTACCGCTTTACATAAATAATGGATATTTACGAGGCTGATTCATGATTTGTATTCCCAGTCTTCACGTAAACCGATTTTGCAATTTGTCAAGGTATTTATCACGCACTTGAGCACTGTCTGCGCTTATTAATGGATTCCTTGACTTTTGTTTACTCATTCTGTTCGAAATATTTGGTGCTTGGCCATATTTGATGTGTCATTTATTTAACCCGAAAAAAATACTTACGAGGCATAGCATGATGCCTATACGATTTCCAATATCCATTAGGAGTTTCCAATTTTTTTTTTTAAAAAATCTGTAATACCCTAATTTTTATAATACACTTAAATATATATTTAGATAAATAATACCTATTGAAAATAGGTGGATATGAGGTCTCAAAATGAAGTATAATTAGTCTATTTTCAAAGGAAAGTACTAAGAAAAATTATGGAAAAATTCTAGAAGGCATGGAATAATTATTAAAAATTTAGGAAATATATTATTCTTAATTTAGACAATTTAATAAAATATTTCCTATGAAAATAAAAAGAAGGAAAATTAAAAAGTATTCTGAAATTGAAATTGATTCTATGACTTTTAATAATTTGCATGGAGCTTAGATTGTTAATGTCAATAAAATGGTTGTGAGAAAATGATGAGTTTTAATTAAGAAAATTATTAGGAATTATTAAAGGATTAATTAAGTAATTTTTGGGAATTTTATAAGCCTAAATCCATGAAATTGCTTATGAACCAATAGGAAATTTTTGTGGAAAATGAATATAGGATAAATGTAATATATGTGGTTAAGGAAAAAAAAAATATATGTATATATGGTGTGAGCCGAAATTTTAGGGGAGATAAGGATGAAGAAGATATTTGAATATAATAGTAATATAGGTTTAAGCATGTGTTAAATAAGTAATAATATAATAATAATTAAAAGTGAACAGGATAAATCAGAACCAATAGAAAATAATTCCGTTACGAGAATCTGGGGATAAGTTAAGCAAAACCAGAACATATTATTGATCAGTGAATTTTTATCCAGAAGTTGGTACCGGCCGAAGTTATTTCTGTAACCGGTCGCAAATACCGAGGATTTTCGGCAGATAACGGAATGTCCTTTAAAAAGAGTATAAGGTGAGGAGAACCCAGTAACCTCGAAGAGGATGACAAGACCTTCAAGGTATTGTTCCCGGAATTTTTAAGATTTCATGGAATTTCGTGATCCAGACACCGAATCAGGGATTTTATCTGATAAAGCAAGATGACACAAGCTTGTTGATGTCATCAATTTTGTCTTCTTGTGAGGGGGTGAGGTCGGGCAAGGAGGTGTATGTCCAAGATCAAACCACCTAGCAAAAGTGCGATCCAACGGTCGAAATTTAACTAGACAAAGTTCACCAAATTACCAAAATGTCATTGAGATTTTCTATAAATAGCCACCCTTTCATTTGAAATTCTCACACCAAATCCTCTTGAGGATTTCGAAATTTGGGAGAGAGAAGGAAGAAGGAGGAGTCCGGAGAAAAATCCTAGTGAAGCTCTGAGTAAGTTTTCGGTCCCTAGTCTTTAGTTTGGTAGTTCTTTCAGTAGTTATAGTAGAAATGCTAGAGTAGTCTTTAATTTTTCAAGTTAGTTTAAATATCATGTTTTAGGAATAAATGTGATATTTATCTTAGAAATATGTTAGAGGAAAGATTATAACAAAAATTTTGAAAGCGTAAAGTCAAAACAGCGAAGCCCTGGCAAAATTCTGCCAAAAAGTCAAACTAGGGGCAAAATGGTAATTTGTGCCTAAAATGCCTGTTATGGTCTTAGATATTCATACTGGTGATATAATCCTTATAGGATACCCAGAATCACGAACCGCTGTTTTCGCTGTCACCGCTGTCAAATCCCCGTCATACCATCGTCAAATGTACCACAACGCTACCGAAGTGCCCGAAATCGTCAACGGAGGTACGGACGCGTATTGTAACCTTAACACTTATGTTGCTCATATTCATATATATGGTAGACATGTTTATATACTGAAACTCTGTCGTGGGTTGTCAGTCATACATACAACTTGTTACGGGTTATAGTCTTGATAACGCCGTTGAGTTTTTCCTAGCGCTGAGGACATGATGGGAGATCGTGGCACTGGTTTATGTGCAAACATAGTGTGGGGCTTTACATATTGCTGTGTGCTTATGTTCTGTCCATTGTTGATCATGCATCTGCTGTGTGCTTATGTATTGATGTGCTGTTATGTTGTTATGACTATTTGTTGCCTATATATGACTTATTTGAGCATAAGGTTAACCGTTACCTAAGATCCAATTGAGAATTGGATCTCAGCTATAACTTCAGGTTCAGAAAGGGTCCAGGGTGGAGGAGAGCGGCAAGTAGCCGATGTAGACGGACTGAAAGACCTTATATGTTTCAGTTTTTGAACTATTTAGATACTGTTTTTTTGAATCAACAGATGACTGTATAAGGATGATTACACTATGGTTATGTACTTCTAAATATTCAGTTACTCGTTTAATCGAAATGCTCGACTCTGATCACGGTTTGTTTTAAAAAAAAATTTTCCGGTATTTTAAATTGGGATGTTACAAAATCTTTAGTAAATGTGTACACATATAAAATATGGCCAATGAAAGGGAGACTGCTACCATTCCTGATTGCAAATTTACGTTTAAGATCGTGGTTGATAACTTTCAGCAAGTATCAATAACTACAACTGTCGATTTGTACGTGCATTTATTGTCTCTCAAATTTTAAATCAACAGTGACGTATACATATATTATGTTGTACAAAATAAAAATTTATTAGCAACATAGAAAACATGGGCTACATATATGAAATCTGGTTTTATTAAAATCAATCAATATATTCTTTTTTCTAAGGGTGAATATACCTGTATTCATTTGTTTATTATTTATATTATATTTATATTCTATGATTTTCGGTATGAAATTTCCCCCGAGATAGCTTTGCTTTCGCCTGATCTAAACTATATATCCAGTTGGTGATGCAAATGATCTTTGGATGTGTTACTTTTGTTGTCTTCAATTTCACGTTAAACCTCTTTCACAATTTGGTTTTTCATCATGTTTTGAAGTTACATCTATCAATACTCTCTTGCATTGGCTTACATGTATATTTATTATGGTGAACAACTCATTAACATGTATTCATATATAGATGAAGAAGACCCTCTTTTTTGCCATCAATGATGGCAAGGAAACATGAACGGTACATGCGAAAGTGCTCAGAAAGTGGGTTGTCATAAAGAAGACCGCTCCGTATGCAGTCTGGAAGTTGGAATGTTGTTGATTGATAAGGAGGTATTTATACGTTTTTTAAAAAATTAGGTTTTATCTGTTGTGAAATCTATATTTGAACCGTTAATGTTATGCACAAATGGTGGCAACGCTTTCCAAAAACTTCTCCACTAATAAGTTGATCTATTCAATTTAGCTGACAAGAATTGAGGTTGCTACTACTCACATGAATGTGATAGATAAATTGAAAGACGAACCTAAGGAATGACTCGTATACAAATTTCAAAATTTCCAAGTGACGGAAAATGATGATAAGTTCAGAGTCACATCAAATCCTTGGAGGTTTAGTTTTCATCCTTATGCATATATTGAAGAATCAGATGACTGCATTACGGATGAGTCATATAATTTCAAGTCAATTTCAGATATTCATAAAGGCAATGTTACGGATGGTGATTAGTAGGTTTGGACGTTTTTAATTGTTTCTTACAAGTATTCCTTTTGCCCTATTATTTTTGTAGAAGTTTGTGTTTCACAGGTGACTTTCAATATTTGCGCCATGGAATAATTACATTCGTATGGTACAGATATGATTGGTTTCTTGCAAGCTTTTGGACGATTGCAAGATCAGAGAAGGGAGTGTGATGTCATCAAGAGGTTGAACTTATCCATTGCTGATCAACAGTAAGCAGTCCAATAATCTATCGCATATCTTTTCTAATTTGAATTTATTTTTATTTTTCATGTATTTCCATTTGGTTAATTATTAATATGTTTCTGTAAAAAAGTTCTGAACATGCTAAATTGCTTTGTAGTGAAAATTCAATTAATTTAACTCTTTGGGGAGATTGTGCTGAGGAGACTTTTAGTAAGAAAAATGAGGATATGGAACCTCCAATAATCATCCTTGTACGGTTTGTGAGGTTGAATAAAAACACAGGTAATTGTTATCAGTCTTTCATATTATACAGGATAAAAGTGCAATACTTTATTTCATAATAGTAACATAATGTTCAATTATTTATTTTATGTTAGAATATGGTCATTTGAGTAATGCTTTCAATGCTACATTGGTAAATTTCAACCCCAACATTCCAGAGGCAGTTGCGTTGAAGGAAAGGTATAGTAACAATTCCGGATGTCTTTTAAACGTATTTAGTTTCATACACATTTATTTTTATTCATTCCAAATTTATGATGATGCCATATACAGGTTAAGTCAAGATTCCGTTGGAACCCAAATGTTTAGCCAAATTGCTAATGTGGAACACCCTACATATACCGTTGAGTCTCTGCTTCATTTCTGAACAAGGATTCCATTGTGTGATGTTTTAAAGTTAGATGAGGTACAATATTATAAAAATGTGCCATAACTTTTTTATATTTTGTTATCTTTGCTTTGTGTTCATATTACATTAAAATTTTGCTTTCGTTATCTTTTGGTTTTTATTATTATTTTATTTTCATTATCTTTTGTTTTTTAGGAGTGTGATGTTGTGACAAAGGTAACTATTCAGAAAGTTGAAACATTATATGGGTGGGCATATGATGCATGTCCATGTGATAAAAAACCTGAGTATCAGTCAAATGGTACGCTCAGATGTTCTAAGTGTAATAAAGATGTCCTTATGACTATACCAAAGTAAGCAACAATTACTTTACAAACCCATCTATCCAACTTTTCAATTTCTTACAACTCACTTGGTGTTCATTATTATAATTTAATAGATTGAAAGTCCACTACAAAGTATATGACAATACAGGAAAGTGTTCCGTCATTTTCTTTGATCGTCAAGCGATTGAGTTATTAGGCAAATCTGCATCAAAGATTAACGAGGTTATGCATAAGCTTGTCTGAGAGTCAGTATATTATTTGTATCAGTTTACAAGTCAATATGTTTTATTTAACTTCTAATTCATATTACTTGGGTCTTCATATAGGGGGTAAAAATTCTACTGTACCAGAAGAGTTGCATGAAATAGCTGGAAAGGAAGTAATTGTTAAACTAAGGATTAAGAGTCACAATATTAAACATAGGACAAGCAGCATCGGTGTTACTCAACTTTGTGTTGACAGTCACTTGATTCAACAATTTCATTATGCAAATAAGGAGGTTAGTATTTCCGTTTATAAAAGTTATATTTCATTTACACTGATGAAATTTAAATTTGAAATGGTTAATAATCTATGTTTTAATATTTTGCAGGATGAACCTTCACCGGTGGAGGTAAATTAAATAATTTCATCTCAATTTCAAACTTGTATTAATGCCCACTATAATGACTTTTTCAATTTTTGTCATAGGAATCTTCAGCTTCAAGGGAATCTTTCCGGTTTGTTTCAATAATTAATGTCAATGAGGACGATGACAACACACCCCCACAGATGATAACTCCTATGGATTCAAACTCCAAACGAAAGATCATCACAGGTGAAATTGAATCAGTTTGTGTCGATATTGGACTTTCAAAGCTGGCAACACCGAAATTTAGTTCAACCAAACCGATGAAAAACATCAAGAAGGAGAAATAAAAGTTTCATGTCTGGCAGCAGTAGTATCATCATTACGATTTCTTCCTTATATTTTCAGTCTCAATTGAACACAAAGGATTCTTCTTTTGGTTGTCTTTTTTTTTTTTTTTTTGTTATTCAAGGGTTGTATTTCCAAACTTGCTTATCGGAATGAGTTTTCAGCGATCGTTAAATTTGTTCATATTATTGAAAGAATTAGTAGCCAAGACCAAACATAAATCGTGTACCCAATTAATGAAAGTGCAGTCATTATACTGCAATTCAATTGTGTCTAAAATCATGGTTTGGATGACTAAACGTTTTCAATGTTAGCGGTGACCAAATTAATGAAAAAAACTTGATTAATGAATTGATATTGATCATCAAATTATATTTTTAATTTGTAAGTTTAAAAAGAAAGAGCTGGGAACTAAGCTATTTCATACCATGAAAATGGACATACTGGTAATTCTACTGTTACACTGATAAATATCTTCAATTTAATTACTAAGTAGAAGTTTTACTCTAATGTGGAATCAGACAGACCAATTTAACAAATGAGACATTCAATTTAATTGTATAATTAAAGGAAAACATAATGCATCTGGACTGCTACTTTGAAACCGGGAAAATGACTTGGTCAATTTTAGTAAATATTGAAAAATCAATAATGTATAATAAAAGAAGACAAATATTATTATGCCAATGAAACACTAGTGGGGGAAATATATAAGTAGTTGTTGACTATTTTTATAGGTTGGATATGTACATAATTCATCCCCTCATTGAGGACTTAATTAATGTCCTCTGCACTTTCTTCTTAATGCACTCATATTCTTTAATCCTCATATATACGCAATTGATGATGACTTGGCGATCCATGGCAAGAATAGTAAAAAAGGACATTTATCGTATGGTCAAAATGGAGGAGGCTTTTTATCCTCCATGAATGCTTCGATCTATATTGTGATAGATTCCAGTTCTGTATAAATTTTATGTTTACATGGAAACTGTATATTCAGAGTTTATTACACAAGATATAGATCAGAATACGAAGTCATGAAAAAAAAAACGTCTCATCATCAACAAAATAACTTTGACTGATGGAAAAGGTAACTACTCTTGATTTATTTCTGCTGCTATTTCATTTCATATTCATTACATTTGTTTTATGTGTAGCTAAATGTCAATGTTCAGTTGATCCATCACTTGCTCAAGTTATCAACAACTCAATTTCTCCTGTAAGTATTCATTATGGGTTTTCATAACTGAAAATGAGATGTTAACACCTAGGGCTGGAAATCTCAAACCTCCGTCACGGGTGAACATCCATTCTGCCCTAATAGATATAACCAACAGACCACCTCAAGGTAATGTCACACAAGAAAACATCAGTGAAGTAACATTTGAACGCAACATCAATTTTTCAAAACCTAGTACGCCAACATCATATTCAGTAAACCAGAAGAAACATGAAAGAAGGATACCGGAAAAAATTAGTCAGGTGACAACAGATTTATGTACCAGGTTGAATGAAGCAACAAATGAAAGTAAGTACTACATACGAATTTGTAGACATTTTATTTGACTTATATAATTTCCATGTATTATTAAATTTTATTTCTTGTTAATTGTATTTGGTGCAGATCTCTTAAATGTCACACAAGGAAGTCAGTCATTTCATGTAAGTTATTTAGACGAGGGAGATGCTTTGTATGAATGCAAATTTTGTGGTGCTTTGATGTGTTTATCTGAAAGCTTGCAAAGAATAAAGAAAAGTTAACATCCTCAGTTCAACATGTGTTGTGGTAATGGAAAGATACTTCTCCAATCATTAAGACCTCCACCTAAAGAGCTCGCTGGATTGTTTTTCAACAAAGAAAGTGCAAGTTCAAAAACTTTTATGAAAAATATGTGTTCCTACAACATGTTTTGTTTTACCTCCTTGGGTGGGAGGATAGACCATTCCATGAATTCAAGAGGAGGAGGTCCTTATTCATTTGTCCTTTATGGTCAAAACCATCATTTGATTGGTAGCTTATTGCCTCCTCTTAGAAATCCTCCGGTATATTCACAATTATACATTTATGACACTGATAATGAAGTATGAAACAGAATTTCAGTTGTGAGTTTAGTTTTTACTATACAAGTAATTTGATTAAAATTTTTTTATCAAAAAATACATGTTGTCATATATTTATTTCATATTCCAGCCGCAATGGTAGGAACGAAGAGTTGGATCCTGACATTGAAAAATTGATAAAGGATTGCCTCGACAAGAACAATAGTATTGTTAAGCATTATAGATCAGCAGCGAAAATAATTAAGAATAATGTGATCCCTCATGTTAGCATTAGACTTATTAGAAATGGAAACTCAAGTGCAACATCTAACCAATATAATTTGCCGTCAACTTCTGAGTTTGCTGCACTTATTGTTGGAGATTTTGACAATACATACAGCAAAAGAGACATTATTGTCAGAAAGCAATCTGGAAATTTACAAAAGATAGATGAACTACACATGGCCTATCTCCCTCTGCAACATCCTTTGTTATTTCCTTACGAGGATAATGGGTACGACTCATCTGTTGAACATGCCCAGGAAACATTGTCAAAAACTAAAAAGAAGAAGAAGCTGACTCCTAGAGAGTACTTGGCATTCCGTTTAATGAGAAGGAGATCTGAATTCTCAGTTATTTTGCATGGGAAAAAATTGCTTCATCAATTCATTATTGATGGGTACTCTATGGTAGAAAGTGATCGTCTTGACTACGTTAGAATGCATCAAAAGCAATTGAGAGTTGATCTGTACAGTGGAATATCAGATGCAGTTACTAGAGGAGAAACAGACCCCTCAACTACAGGATGCCATGTCATTCTACCTTCTTCTTTTACTGGTGGTGCAAGATATATGATTCAAAACTACCAAGATGCAATGGCTATTTGTGCATGGGTTGGATATCTAGATATATTTCTTACATTCACATGCAACCCAATGTGGTCTGAGATTACTCGTCATTGTGACGAGAATGAACTGAAACCGTGCGACAAACCAGAAGTGTTGAGTATGATATTCAATATGAAGTTGCAAAAATTGATGAGGATTTTAAAGGATGAGAAGATATTTGGAACAATAAAAGCAGGTGCGTTATTCTTTTCTAAATATATGTTATGAAAGTTTTTCTTTTTCTAATGGCATGACTAAAATGTACAATAAGTTTTAAGTAATTACAATTTCTCAGATGCATACCAATAATTATCTTAATTTATAATGTAATACCCCAATTTTCATAATATATGTAAATATTAAATTTTGATAAATGAAACCTATTACAATAGGTGAATTTGTGGTCTCAAAACTAGTAAAATAATTACCTTATCTTTTAAGGTGATTTCTCATGAAATTAGAGTAAATAAAGAGCTACAAATCCCTAAGTGAATTTACGGGTCATAAAATACCCTGAGAATATTATGATAAATCCTAAGAGGCAACAAAATATTTATTAAAATTGGAGAATATGTTGTCTCCAACTTTTTAGTTGATTTATTATCATTTTTAGGAATTATACCCTTGACTAAGCAATTAAAAACATCGGAGGATGATAAAATCAATTAGAGAAAATTAGTAACAATTATTGGGCAATTGAAATTGCAATAATTGAGATGCTCTAGTAATTTTTGAGATTAGCTAGTAATTAATTTATAAAGGTCATAATTAAGGAAAAAATCAATTAAATTAAGGATCGAATGATATTTAGAAGCTAAAATTAGCACACAAGAAGTTATCAATCATTAAAATTAAATTAGAAACTTTGTCAATTTTGGTAGTTAAGCCTAGTAACCCCTAAAACATGATATTGGAAATTAAAGTTAGGATTTAAAATAATTATTCCTAATTTATTTCTATGAGACAAAAATTCCTATTTAATGGTAAATAAATGGAAGAATTAAATTATATTAACCATAAATCCTAAATCTAAGTGGACTAATGAGAGAATTTTCTCCTTAAAAATGTAAGAGCATTAAAAATTGTAATTGAATAAATAATAACAAGAAGGAGGGGATGGTTTTTACTTGGAATAGGGAGGAAGTAATCTCATTTTATCTAAATTCAATTAAACAAAGCACATGGGATAATTAAAAAATAAGACTTGTTGGTTAAGGGGAAAAGATGTGTAAACATATTCCTTGGTCAAAAATTCCTCTTGGATTTCGAAAATAAGGAAGAAAAAGAAGGGAAAATAATAACTTCAAATGCAAAAACATTTGTCAAATAAAGTAGTGTATAGAAGAAGCTTCAAAGACTTGGTGAGCAAGTTGTCTAGCTTAATGAACAAGTTGTTATTAATTAAATAAAATTAGATGAGAACCTATAGAAATTAAATCATAACTTGAAATATTGGAATTAAGTATTATAGATAAATACATATTTGAACTCAGTGAATTATGAGCTTCGATTTGGCTATTCCCGAAGTTATTTTCGGTTACTTTTAAGATTCATACCTAAGTATTTTGGAAATTAAAAATCATCATAAATCTAATCATAAAATTATGATTCCAAAAGTGAAATTGGATTTTGAATTTAAACACCAACTTACACCTAACTAAATTAGCATTTGGGAATAATTAGAGATTAAATGGGTTGTCTTGGGGACAAAGCAAAAGACCTTCTTGAAGAAGGAAGAGGGGAGGACGTTTTTTAGGTGTAAGGAGGAGATCTTTACCTTGTAATACCCGGATAATTATTTATCTGGAATATTATATTGACAAATAAATACCTATTAAAAATAGGTGAATTGGTGGTCTCAAAACTAGGGAAATAATTACCTTATTTCTTAAAGGTAATTTCTCATGAAATTAGGAGAAATAAAGAGCTAAAAATTCCTAAGTGAATTTGTGGGTTATGAGATACCCTGAGAATATTATGATAAATCCTGAGAGGCAATTAAATATTCATTAAAAATTAGAGAGTATGTTATCTCTAATTTAGGTAATTTATAAGATTATTTTCCTTGGGAAATAATGAGGCAAAATTAAATATCATTTTGGGGAACAAAAATTGCCCCATGGTATTTAATATTTTGCATAATGCATAAATTATCAATTTCAGTAAAATAGTTGTGAGATAATAATTATTACTAATTAAGAAAATTGTCAACAATTAGTAAGTGATTAATTAGATAATTAATGGCTAATTGTTTAGACATAAGATAAAGAGAAAAAGGTGAAAATTACTTAATATATATATATATATATATATATATATATATATATATATATATATATAAACGAAAATTAGAAGAAAAATAAAGAAAAATGAAATGAAAATTAAGAAATTAATATCTAGATATTTGCATTAAAATAACATTATAAGTTAAGACATGTGATAATTAAGTATTATTATAATAATAAAGAAAGGTGAACAGGATAAATGAGAACGGATAGAAAGTAATTCCGTTGTGAGATTCTGGGATTGAGTTAGGAAAAACCAGAATATATTATTGGTCAGTGGATTTTTACTCAGAAGTTAGTACCGACCGAAGTTATTTCTGTAACCGGGCACGAATACCGAGGATTTTCGGCAGACAACGGAATGTCCTTACTGGGTATATAAGGGTAGAAGAACCCAGTATTCTTGAAGAGGAAGAAAAGACCTTCAGCGTCTTGTTCCCAGAATTTTAAGATTTTACGAAATTTCGCGATCAGGATACCGAACCAGGAGTTTTACCTGATAAAGCAAGATGACATAAGGCTTGATGATGCAGCAGGGATGACATCATCCTTGAGAGGTGTAAGGCCAAGATCTTGCCACCTCCAAGAAGTGTGATCTAACGGCCATAAACTGATTAGACAAAGTTCAATGAAATTACGAAAATGCCATTGCTTTTTTCTATAAATAGCCTTCACCTTCTCTTCATTCTTCACAAATCCTAGAGCTTTCTAGAGAGAGATTTTAGAGAGAAGGAGGAGTCTGTGGAAATAGCAAAGTGCCGGGTAAGTTCTTCGGTCCCTAGTCTTTAGTTTTAGTGTTTCTTTCGGTAGTTGTTGTAGAAATGCTAGGTTGATTTTTAATCTTCCAGGTATGTTTAGAAATCATGTTCTAGGGGTAATAAATGTATTAATTTCGAAAATCATTATGGAGTTGGAGATATGTTGAAATTCTGGAAGATTAGGGTCAAGGTAGCAAAGTGCTAGCGAAATTCCGTCAATTAGGGGATCAGGGGCAAAATGGTAATTGGTACCTAAAATGCCTGTTATGATATCAAATATTGATAAATGTGATATTATCATTATAGGATATCAGTAATCTTGTTCCGTTGTCATTTCGCTGTCGTTCCGCTGTTTTCCGTCAAAAGTACAGTTTATCGTCAACGTACTAAACGCTCGTCAACGAAGGTACGTCCGCGTACTGGTAACTTTAACTCTGATGTTTATGTTATGCATATATATGGTATGTGTGCATATAAAGATTAGAGAGTATCTGTAATGTTGGGAGCGATATGTTCATATGCTGGGAGCGATATGTCTGTATGCTGGGAGCGATATGGTCGCATGTTGGGAGCGATATATATGCATTAGTTATGATAGTTTGCTTGAGTATGCGGTTTGGTGTTGTGGTATGAGTTGTCTATATATTGTGTACGTAAACATGAGGTTAACCGTTACCTGGGGTCTGTATGCATGGGACCTCAGCTCTTAACATAGTGTCAGGTTCAGGAGAACCAAGGACGGAAGACAAGGGGAAATGCAAGCAGGACGCATAGAAGACCCAGCTGTAGACATCCTTTTGACATTCCGACAAAAGCCTTCCTAATGTTGTTTTACTTCATTTTTGAACCACACGGTTACTATACCGCTATTGTACCCAGCTTTTGAATTCAAAGTATCAGTTACTCTTCCGCTCAAATAATCTACTCTGATGATTTTAAATGATTTTTGATGAAAAAATAATATTCTGCTTTTGAAAATTTGGGATGTTACATACCCCCTCACCAAGTCAAGAACCAAGGGCTAAGATCACTTGAGAGTTACTTAGAGGCTACCCAATCTTTGGCTATAAATAGAGACTCCAAGCTTCATAAATTCCTCACAAATCCACCAAGGCTTAGGCCAAAATTTGAGAGAGGTTAGGAGTGTGTGGAAGAGCTCCAAGAACAGTAGCAAGGTTCTACAAGAGGTAAGGAAGCTTTTAGTTTTAGTTCAAGTTCCTAGCTTATGAAGTTTCAGTAGAAATATTAGGGAATGTTGTTTTGATCTTCAATCTTCCAAATATAGTTTTAATTTCATGTTTTTATGGTTTCCATTGCATTTATTTAAAAAAATTGATGAAGAAGAAGTTATAGCAAAATTTTTGGAAGATTAGGATCAAAATAGCGAAGCTCTGGCGAAATATCCTCAAACAGTGATTTCTGGAGTCAGGGGTAAAAACGTCAGTATTGTATGATGAAGATGATGTTCTAAAATTCTGAGAAAATTCATGGTGAAAGTAGACGTCTAGGGCTTTCTAAATCTATAAAGAGTGTATCATTTGAAGCTCTGTGTAAAAAGATAAAAATCTCAGAAGTTAGGCAATGTTTTCTGTGCGAAATTCTGGGCAGTATTTAAAAACGTGAAATCTGGGAATTATCCATGAATTCTGGGTAAGTTCCAGTATTTTTCATCAAAAACATACTTCTCAAGGATTCCGGAAAATTTTACGGATCCTCATTTTGATTTTTCTAGAATTAGTTATGATTTTTCAAAGTTACCGAAAAATCTGCCCAGAAAATGCTGCACCACGTTTTTGAAGAAATGTAAGGGCAAAATTGTAATAATAAAGCCATCAAGGGTAGAATGGTAAATAGAGGTGGAAATATCTCTTAGAATGTTATTCTAAGTGATATGGTGATATGTTAGGATATCCGGGAAGTCCAAAGCCGGAATCAAAGGTCGGATGTTTGACGACTATGCGGTAAAAGGTACGGACGCGTATTGTAACATTAACGCTTATGCTTATGATATGATTATATATGATAATTGTTTTCACATGTTGATACTCTGTTTTGAAATTGCTCATGGATTTGAGTTGTATACGGGTTATAGTCTTGATAACACCGTTAAGTTTTCCTAGCACTGAGGACATGATAGACCATCGTGGCACTGGTTATGTGCAGACTTGGGTAACATACATATTGCAGTGGCTGTGTTATGTTACTTGCTGATATGTTTTTGAAAGTTATAATTGTGAATATATTATTGTGATACCTGTCATATACTGTTTACATAAGCATGAGGTTAACCGTTAACTGAGGTCCAATGGACATTGGACCTCAGTCTTAATAAATAGTACAGGAAAGAAACGGGATGGAGAAGGCGTCAGTAGATAGAGCCATGAAGAGGCAGCGGTTAAAGGCAAAGGTCGGTAGAAGTTATTAGGACTTAGCTTTTGGCATGAATTTAACAAAGTTACTTTGAACAGTTTGGTGTCTAAGGCTGGGTTAATCTATGTGGGAGGCCAATTAGTCGCCGTATAAGTCAGTGAGGCCCCATAATAGACCCCTACCTGGCCAATCTGTTTGATTAACTGATGTTAGGTTCCAAGCCATAGGTCTAGTTTAAGACTTTCTTTATGAGAGAAATATATTCAAACCTCTGTAAATTGTATCACATGAATATTCCTTCGGGATATTTAATATATCAGCTTATGTCAGGCATCATCATATGTCTGGGCATTTTTATATCAGATACTCGTTGTCCGGATCTTAGCGCACGCTATCAATTTTCGCAGTACTCTAAGCTGTAGCATCTCAAACTCTATTGTTTTTCTTAAAACTAAGTGTCGACCGACACGAATTTTGAACCTGGAATTTGGGATGTTACATATAATCATTTTTTAATTGTTTTTCCACCATAAAATACAGAGGTGTACACAATTGAATTCCAAAAAAGAGGTCTGCCACATGCTCATATTATTCTGTGGGTGAAAGACGTGGATAAATTGATGACACCATTTGATGTTGACAAGTTAATGTCCACAGAGATACTAGATAGAAATGTGGACCCAGAATTATATGAATTAGTTGGAAGCTACATGGTTGATGGGCCTTGTGGTAGATTGTTAAGATCTGCACCTTGCATGAAAGATGGTAGATGTTCAAAGTATTTTCCAAAAAAATACAATGAGCGTACTGTGGTTGATGAAAATGGTTATCCTACTTATCGTAGGAGAAACAATGGACGAACGGTGAAAAGGAAAGGAGTTGAACTTGACAACAGATTTGTTGTCCCTTATAATGCTAGGTTGCTGAAATTATTTGCTGGTCATTTAAACATTGAAAAGACAAACCAATCACGTGCTATCAAGTATCTGTTCAAATATATAAGCAAAGGGCATGATCGTGTTATTGCAGGCATATATAATCCAAATGATAATCCATCCTCTCAACAAATGTTTGATGAAATATCTCACTACCTTAATTGTAGGTATGTGTCTAAGTCTAATATATTTAGGTCTAGTCACACAGACAATTTTTTTCCCCTTACAAACATGTTTGTACATTAATTTCTGCAAATATTTATGAATAAAAATAAGACGTTACTGCAGTTGATGTGGGATGGATTTCATATGACTAAAAGTCTTTCAATACGTTACTACATTGATGATTTGATACGTTAGTACGTTGATCAAATGGAAACAGCAAAAAAAAAAAAAAAAAAATTATCAACCATTTAATTTCATTCAACTTCAAGTTTGACTTATATAATTAATATTGCAAAATTTATGATAGCAGGAAAAATAATAGGCAACATCATTGGCTGTAATGCTAATATACATGACATTACATATCGTGGTGTGTTAAAATTTCTTCATATTTTATGTAGGTACGTGTCTGCTTGTGAGGCATCATGGAGAATTTTTTGCTTTGATATTCATCAGAGACAACTAGCTGTAGAAAGGCTCAGTTTTTATCTTCCTGAGCAACAATCTGTTTACTACAATGAAACTGTAACACCCCGAATTTTGGGTCTAAAGGCTTAAGAATTAGCCAATTTTTGGGAGACTACTAGGCCCCATTTATGAAGAGTTCAAAGTCTTGAGCTTAGTATGAGAAAGAGTTTAGGATAATTAAGCCAAATTATTTTAGACTTGGGGAAAGATTATGAATATTATTAAGGGAAGTAAGAACGAAAGATAAATATATATGTGATGTGTGTATATATTAGGTGTTTGTTGTGAATATTGATTAAGTGTGCATATTTTACGTGTTGCATTATTAGGTGTTGTTATTATAATATATGTTACGTGTTGATTACTGGTCCTTACACCAAAACACATACATCTAAACCATGCCACCTCACCCTTTTCATTTAATCATCAAAGCACTCTTTCGGATGGTAATGTGCAACGTGTATGTATATTGTAATCTATGTGTACGTGTTATCTTCCCTTTTATTGCTCTAATCGGTTGCCTAATAATCTCCTCATTCAACGCCACCTAGCCAAGACATGTTGACACCTTTCTTTCCAATCTCTTGCCACGGCACAAACATACATCCTTCATTTTGTATAAATACTTCACTCAATAAAAGGAATCATGCGCACTAATGTATGCCTACTCATTTCATTGTCTCTATTTTTTCGTTAGCAAAGGACGAAGTTTGTATACACACACTTTGATAAATATTCCATTGAAACTCCACTATCTCTTCTCATACTCCCTTCGGTCAAATACACCCCTTTCCCTTGAATATCCATTTGAACATGCTTCCTCTTTTGTTTTCGGCAATAGAAAGGAAGGAAACATCTTGTGTCATAAGTCTAAAGTTCGGGCCATACATCTTTATGGGTTTATTGAAAGATCAAGCTAGTAACCTTTCTCTCACATATTATGTATATCTCTATATGCATGTATTTATCATTGTATGTATTTATATAAATGCATGAATGCTGAATGTGTTGGGTGATTGGTATGTATAAGTAATGATTTTACTTGCATGTATTGTGTATACATTATATGTGAGTGATTATTAACGTTACTACTGGGATTCATTTGAATCTCAGGAATATATTTTGGATAAGTTTTATTTTGCAGTTAGAATATGAAACCTAAGAATGAGGAAGGAGATACTGGAGGATTATATTACGATGGTAGAAGGATTTTAGTGTTGAGATTTATTTTATTAAGTTGTACATTCATTATACAGAGATAGTAGCTCTAGTAGGGGTTTTATTTCTTAAGAGACGTTTCCGTATGCGTAGTGATGAATAAAAAGGTGTATTTTGGACGGGCATTACAGTTTGCTAAGGCACTAAACAAATGATTTATGTGTCTATGTGTGCTACGGCCTAGGATGTTTAATGAGGCTAGGAAATTGATTTTATTTAATTGGATGACTCAAGAAGATTATTGCATTGGGAAAGTTATTTGGGACTGCAATTGTTAAGCCAATGACCTTAAAGTATCAAAATGTATATTAGATGGTCAAAGCATCAAAATGTATATTAGATGGTCAAAGCATGCTCAAATATTTCAAATCAAGGTTGAGATTATATCTCTGGAGTTTGGAAATTTTTCATAATTAAAAAATAGTGTTTCTAATGGAATTATTTACAAATGTTGGTCAAGAAATCTAAAAAGGATAAGCTTTAAGGGTCGGTCTAGTAAAAGTAATCTTAATATTGTTATTAAGATTAAATTGAGTAATGACCCATTTTCTAATATTATAGGATTTGGACACTTGTGTTGGTCCAAAAGATAAATAGAGCAAGAAGAACTTTGGTGTCGTTAAGAAGTCATAAGACATCCAGGTAATAACCTTAATCTTCATATACTCTGTGTGACTTGTGTACGTATGCTTTACCATGTATATTGCATACATTTGGTTGTCATTTATTTTCAAGTGCTTTGGAATCGGAACATGCTGTATGCATTAAGGGCCTTGCTGTGTGCCGTGCTCGGCAGTCTGTGCTGTGTGCTATTAGGACTGCTAGTTCCAGATTTGATTGTGTTCCTTGCTATGTGCCATGCCCAACAGTCTGTGCTGTATGCTATTAGGACTGCTAGTTCTAGATTTGGTTGTGTGCCTTACTGTGTGGATGAATTTGAACATTATGTGGTTTGCATGTTTATTACTAGTTTTTAATTACATGCATTGCTATATATTTTATGTGAGATTAATGGTTACTCTGGGATTCAATTCCTGAATCCCAGCCCCTTTTAAGTTAACTGGCAGTTCATCTAAAGCGGAGTAGGGAGACCGTGGTAAGGCTCCGAAGCTGGACTAGAGTGTTGATGGATGTTGATGGTTTTTCCTTTAGATGTTTAACTTGTTTATCGGATGACTGTAATATTTTATTTTGGCTTGTCAGACATCATTATCCGGATGACTGTTTAATATGACCCCTATGGTTAAATTTTATCTTTATGTATTTTTATCAGTATATTATTGTCCAACTGTAATACCCCAATTTTCATAATACATGTAAATCTTAAAGTTTAATAAATAACACCTATTACAATAGGTGAATATGTGGTCTCAGAATAAGTGAAATAATTATCTTATTTTCTGAAGGTAATTTCTTATGAAATTAGAGTAAATGAAGAGCTAAAATCCCTAAGTGAATTTATGGGTCATAAAATACCCTAAGAATGTTATGATAAATCCTAAGAGGCCACTAAATATTTATTAAAATAGAGAGTATGTTGTCTCTAAAGTTTTAATTGATTTATTATTATTTATAGGAATTACACCATTTTAACAACTTAAAATCATCAAAGGATGATAGAGTTAATTAGAGGAAAGTAGTAGCAATTATTGAGCAATTGAAATTGCAATAATTGAGGTACTTTATTAATGTTTGAAATTAGTTAATGATTAAGTTTTTAAGGTCATAAATTAAGACCAAATGATATTGATTAGCACACAAGGAGTTTTTAATTATCAAAATTAAATTAGAAACTTGTTAAATTTTGATAATTAAGTCTAGTAACCCCTAAAACACTATGTTAGAGTTTAAATTTAGGATTTAACTAATTATTCCTAAATTATCACTAAGGGGCAAAAATTCCTATTTAATGGTGAACAAATTATATTAATCCTAAAATCTAAGTGAACCAATAAGGGATTTTCCTTCTTAAATATGTGAGAACATGAAAAATATAAATTGAATAATTACATATAGGGGAAGGGGGACGAATTTGCTAGTGGATCAAGAAGGAAGAATAATTTAAAAAAAAAAACATAAATCAATTAAGTGGTGTATGGGAGAAGCTTGAACAACTTGGAGAGCAAGTTGTTTGACTTAGTGAGCAAGTTGTCTTGCTTAATGAGCAAGTTGTTGTTAATTAAATAAAATTAGATGAGAACCCATAGAAATTAAATCATAACTTGGAATCTTGAAACTAGATCTTCAAGACAAATACATATTTGGAATCAGGGAATTATGAGCTTCGATTTGACTATTCCCAAAGGTATTTTCGGTTACTTCTTAGATCCATACCTAAGTGTTTTGGGAATTAAAAATCACCATAAATCTAGTCATAAAATTAGGATTTCAAAAGTGAAATTAGATCTTGAATTAAAATTCCAACTTACACCTAACTAAATTAGCATTTGGGAGTAATTTGGAGAAAAAGCAAGAAAATCTAAGAGAGAGAAGGGGGAGAACGAATTGGAGAAGGTGTAGGGCCAAGATTTGTGCTTCTTCTCCAAGCAAAACTCAATGGCCAAGATTAGATTGAATTACTTGGAGGCTACCCAAAGTTTTGCTATAAACAGAGACCTTCCACAACACATTCTCCTCACCAATTCACAAGCCTAGGGCCGAAAATTTAGAGAGGGAGGGAGAGTGTGGAAGAGCTTCAAGAATCAAGAAGCAAGGTTCTACAAGAGGTAAGGGAGTTCTTAGTCCATAGTTCAAGTTCTTAATTTATGAAGTAGAAATGCTAGGAAATGTTATTTTGATCTATAATCTTCCATATACAGTTTTAATTTCATGTTTTTGAGGTTTCCATTGCATTTATTTCAAAAAATTGATGAAGAAGAAGTTATATCAAAATTTTTGGAAGATTAGGATCAAAATAGCGAAGCTCTGGCGAAATCTCCTCAAACAGTGATTTCTGGAGTCAGGGGTAAAAACGTCAGTATTTTATGATGAAGATGATGTTCTAAAATTCTGAGAAAATTCATGGTGAAAGTAGACGTCTAGGGATTTTCAAATATATAAAGAGTGTATCATTTGAAGGTCTGTGTAAAAAGATAAAAATCTCAGAAGTTAGGGTATGATTTCTATGCGAAAATCTGGACAGCGTTTTGAAAACTGGAAACTGGGAAAATTCCGTGAAATCTGGGTAAATCCCAGTATTTTTCCTCAAAATTAGACTTCTCAAGGATTCCGGAACATTTTACGGATCCTCATTTTGATTTTTCTAGAATTAGTTATGATTTTTCAAAGTTACCGAAAAATCTGCCCAGGAAATGCTGCACTACGTTTTTAAGAAATGTAAGGGCAAAATTGTAATTATGAAGCTACCAAGGGTAGAAGGGTAAATAGAGGTGAAAATATCTCTTAGGATATTATTCTAAGAAATATGGTGATATGTTAGGATATGCGGGAAGTCCAGGATCGGATTCAAAGTTCGGTCATTTGACGACTATGCGGTAAAAGGTACGGACGCGTATTGTAACCTTAACTCTTATGCTTATGGTTTGGTTATATATGATTGTTGTTTTCACATGATAATACTCTGTTTTGAAATTTACTCATGAGAGTTGAATTGTATACGGGTTATAGTCTTGATAACACCGTTGAGTTTTCCTAGCGCTGAGGACACGATGGGCCGTCGTGGCACTGGTTATGTGCAAACTGGGGTAACATACATATTGCAGTGGCTGTGTTATGTTATTGCCTTACATTTGGATATATGTTTTGAAACTATGATTATGTTGTATATCTGTGATAACTGTCATATACTGTTTACATAAGCATGAGGTTAACCGTTACCTGAGGTCCAATGGACATTGGACCTCAGTCTTAATGAATAGTACAGGAAAGAAACCGGGATAGAGAAGATGCCGGAGGGTAGAGCCGTGAAGAGGCAGCAGTCAAAGGCAAAGGTCAGTAGAAGTTATTAGGACTTAGCTTCTGGCTCGAATTTAACAAAGTTACTTTGAACAGTTTGGTGTCTAAGGTTGGGTTAATCTATGTGGGAAGCCAATCAGTCGCCGTATAAGTCGGTGAGGCCCCCATGATAGACCCCTACCTGGCCAATCTGTTTAATTAACTGATGTTAGGTTCCAAGTCATGGGTTTAGTTTAAAACTTTCTTTATCAGAGGATTGTATTTAACCTCTGTAAATTGTATCACATGAATATTCCTTCGGGATATTTAATATATTAGCTTATGTCGGGCATCATCAATGTCTGGGCATTTTTATATCAGATACTCGTTGTCCGGATCTTAGCGCACGCTATCAATTTCCGCAGTACTCTAAGCTGTAGCATCTCAAACTGTTGTTTTTCTTAAAACTAAGTGTCGACCGACACGAATTTCGAATCTGGAATTTGGGATGTTACACCAACCTTGTGTGTGCTCTGTTGCTTATACTCTGATATGAGACATAAATTAACTTGGGAATAATAAGCTAAAAATTAATTATAAGTAAAGAATCGCACTACCCGCCACCCGAAAGGGCGAGGTTGGTTGGTGTGTTACAGAAACAGATAAGATGTCATCAGTGATTCATAACCCACGAGTTAAAGAATCCATGTTCCTTGCTTGGATGGAAACAAATAAAGATGACCCATTTGCAAGAACACTTACTTATTCTCAATTCCCTAACTACTTCACATTTGTTAGGGATAAAAGAATTTGGAAGCTTCGTGAGTGTGGATTTTCAGTGGGAAGGTTGGGTCACTGTACACCAGCTCAAGGAGAATTATACTATCTATGTTTGTTGTTGACAAAGGTTCGTGGAGCAAAGGATTATTCAAGCATAAGAATAGTGAATAATGTTGTTTTTCCAACATTTAGAGAAGCATGTTATGCACTTGGTTTATTAGATGATGACAAAGAGTACATAGATGCAATTAAAGAAGCATCAAGTTGGGCTTCAGGAAATTACCTACGACAATTTTTCACGAGAATGCTATTAAGCCATTCCTTGTCTGATCCCGCTATTGTTTGGGAACAGACGAAAGAGCTAATTTGTGAAGATTCATTGTACATTGATCATCGAGAAGAACGTTCTTCAAGTTAGTCAGCACTTTAACTTCTGCAATGTGTCTTTTATATTTTAATTTAAAATTATATCATGGATCATGTAATTACTGTTCATTCCTAAACAATTACTATGGAATGATAACAATTTTATATATTGATAATTTATAAAATTATGCTATTACATGTTGCTATATATATATATATATATATATATATATATATATATATATATGTGTATATTGTAACATCCCATTTTCATAAACGTTTCCATACAGAGCTGGGTTTTATATATATATATATATATATATATATATATATATATATATTGTAACATCCCATTTTCATAAATGTTTCCATACAGAGCTGGGTGTTGAAAACATTTTACAAAAACAAAGTAACTGAATAACATTATATGTAATGTATCTAACTGGACATTTAAACCTAAACATAAACATCCAAAAAGCTAATGCCTCCATAGGGTCCTTACGCCAGCCTCTTACCCTTGTCCTCGTTCCTGATTCCCTGGGATCATGAAACTATGGCAGGAGCCGAGGTTCAATACCCATTGAACCTCAGGTAACGGTTAACCTCATGCTTATGTAACGAGTATATGACAGTTATCACAAATATAGAACATAAACATTATTTCAAAATCATAACAACATGTAAGGCAATAACATAACACAACCATTGCAATATGTATGTTACCTCAGTCTGCACATAACTAGTGCCACGATGGCTTATCGTGTCCTCAACGCTAGGAAAACTCAATGGAGTTATCAAGACTATAACCCGTAAACAATTCAGTATATCATGAGTAACTTTCAAAACAGAGTTTCAACATGTGAACACAACTATCATATATTAGCATATCATAAGCATAAGAGTTAAGGTTACAATACGTGTTCGTACCTGAGTCTTGGTACGTCTCGTTGGTCAGAAAAACGATATCTGATATCCTATAAGGGTAATATCGTCTCAATTAATTCTCAAACAATATTTCAAGAGACACCTTGGCCACAATTGACAGTTTTACCCTTGTAGGATTTATTTTCAATTTTTTCCACTTAATTTTCAGGAAAAAAAAACGCTGATTTAGCATTTTTGGGCAGAATTTCGCCTAACTTTGAAAAATCATAACTAATTCCACAAAAATCGAAATGAGGATCCGTAAAATTTCCCGGAATCCTTGAGATGTCTACTTTCAAGGAAAAATACTGGAACTTACCCAGAACCCATGGATAATTCCCAGTTTCAAAATTTCAAACTGCTGCCCAGAATTTCGCACAGAAAACATAGCCTAACCTCTGAGATTTTTATCTTTTTGCACAGAGCTTCAAATGACACACTCTTTATAGATTTAGAAATCCCTATATGTCTACTTTCATCATGAATTTCCCAGAATTTTCGAACATCATCTTCATCATAAAATACCAGCATTTTTGCTACTGACTCCAGAAATCACTAATTGATGAGATTTTGCCAGAGCTTCACTATTTTGATCATAATCTTCTAAAAATTTTGCTATAACTTATTCTTCATCAATTTTTCGAAATGAAGACAGTGGGAAGCTTAAAAACATGAGATTAAAACTGGAATTGGAAGTTTGATGATCAAAACAACATTTCTAGCATTTCTACTTCATAAACTAACAACTTAAACTTAAAAGCTAAAAACTCTCTTACCTCTTGAAGAACACTTGCCTCCTATTCTTCGAAGCTCCTCACTCTCCCCCTCCCACTCTATATTTTCGGTGATGCTAGTGAATTGGTGAGGAGAAAGTGAAGCCTAAGGTCCTCTATTTATAGCCAAAGAGAATGGCATGTTGGTAATTCTTCCCCCTTGCTTTCAACTATTGGATTTTTCTTGGTGAAGAGGAAATGATCTCCACCCTCCACCTCCCCCCCCCTTTTCTTCCTCAAGCTTCATTGCTTTGTCCCCAAGTCATTCTACTTCCTTCCCAAGTTGTCCTATTTTCTCCCAAATGCTAATTTAGTTAGGTGTAAGTTGGTGTCTTAATTCAAAATCCAATTTCACTTTTGAAATTCTAATTTTATGATTAGATTTATGGTGATTTTTAATTCCTTAAACATTGAGGTATGAATCTTCAAAGTATACGAAAATAACTTTGGGAATAGTCAAGTTGAAGCTCATAATTTACTGATTTCAAATATGTATTTATATTTAATACTTAGTTTCAATATTTCAAGATATGACTTATTTTCTATAGATTCTCATCTAATTTTATCTAATTAATTACTTAACTTATCATCCAAGTTTTCACCTTGGATTTCAAAATATTATTTACTTTGTTTAAATCTTAAGTAACTTACTACACACACAATTCCCTCTTAATATACACACAACATGCCACACCACACATACACACACTTTCCTATTTCTCTTCCATTTAAACAAGCCCCAAAAGTCTTCTCTTCTAGAAGTTTAATTTTATTTCAAAACAATTCACTTTTCTTATTGCCCAAGATAAGGAAACCGCCCCCCTTTAATCTTTTTAATTAACAACCTTATGTCTTAAATTAGTCTCACAAACTCAAAAAGAAAATCTCTCATTGGTCCAATTAATTTTACAAAGATTTAAGATTAAGGGTTTATATAATTTCTTCACTCTTTAATTAGTAATTTTCGCCACTTTTATTAGTTAAAGGGAGAATTAGTTAATCCTTGGTTACTATTGCTAATATAGTGTTTTAGGGGTTGCTAGACTTAATTACAAAAATTTGATAAGTTTCTAATTTAATTTTGTTGATTAAAAACTCCTTGTATGCTAATCTTAGCTTCTAAATATCATTTGGTTCTTAATTTAATTGATTTTTCCTTAATTATGACCTTTATAAATTAATTATGAACTAATTTCAAAAATTATTAAAGTATCTCAATTACTGCAATTCCGATTGCCCAATACTTGTTACTAATTTTCTTTAATTCATTTTACCATTCTCTGATGATTTTAATTGTTAACATGGTATAATTATGATTATACTAAATTATGATAATCTTAGGATACTTTATGATCCTTTACAAGACTTAGAAAAATTAGTCTTTAGGCTTTCTAATTCTAGGGAAAATTGCCTAGGAATAACATAAATACAACATCAAAATCTGAGACCACATATTTACCTATTTAAAATAGGTATTTTCTATCAAAATATAGTGGTTAAGCTAAATAGAATTTTTTTAGGGTATTACATATATATCAGCATCACCATTATACTATTTTTTTGAAATGAAAAAAAAGGAAATAAGATAACAAGGTAAAGAAAAGAAGCAAAGTATTTGCATATACAGTGTGAAAATGTAGCTAGATGTTATCTATAGGATACATCATCCCATCTTCTTGAAGTACAATATGACATGATACAAAATTGTCCTTACCTTTAGTTACATTCAAACAGTTTTTTTCCCACTACAAAGTGTGTTATGTTTATATTACTTATCTGCAAATAAATTTCCTTTTGTTAATAATATTTTTGTTGATTACGTTTGAAATTCAGATTTACACATTATAAATGCCAGTAGAGAAGCTGTAGGATTAGCTAGCATTCAAAAGCTTTTGCTCCGAAATGGTTGAGCCCTTAACAACTATCCATCGATGCCTCAACCTGATAAAGAATTAATCATTGACAGTTCATCCCAACTCATTCTACAAGAGCTTAACTACAACAAAGAGAAAGAGATGGAGAACTCTAATAGTTTACAACAATTAATGACCGAGGAACAAAAAAAAGTATATGAAGAGATATTTGCTGCAGTTTCTTCTAAAAGAGGAGGGTTTTTCTTTGTCCACGGTTATGGAGGAACAGGTAAAACATTTATGTGGAATTTATTGGCAGCTTTTGTACGAGCAAATGGGGGGATCATACTTAACGTAGCATCTAGTGGAATAGCAGCCACTCTATTACCTTCTGGAAGAACTGCGCATTCAAGATTTTGTATTCCTATCGATGTTACAAAAGATTCCATATGTTCAATTACTCACCAATCATCAATTGCAAACTTAATGCAAGCTACTAACTTAATTATTTGGGACAAAGTTCCAATGGTAAAGAGACATTGTGTCAAGGCCTTAGACCGAATATTAAGGGATTTGATGAAGACTGATTGCATATTTAGAGGTAAATGTGTCGTTATGGGGGGTGATTTTAGACAAATACTTCCAGTTATCCCAAAAGGTGGACGTGCTGAGGTTGTAGATGCAACTATCAACGCTTCTCCTCTTTAGAATGAATATAAATTACTACAATTGACCAAGAATATGAGGTTGGCGTCTTCAGTTAATCAAGTTGAACAAGCAAAGATTAAATCTTTCTCAGAATGGTTGCTAAATGTGGGAGACGGAACCATTGGATTACCACATGATGGTTTTGGTGACATCAAAATACCTTCCGAATTGCTTCTACACGATGATCGTGACCTAATTAAATGCATTATTGAAGCAACTTATCCAAATTTGAAAGAACGTATATTTGAAAAAGATTATTTGACAAATAGGTCAATTCTTACACCCAGGTTAGAAAATGTGGACACATTGAATAAGTATATTTGTTAATTGTTGCCTGGTGATGCGGTTGAGTACTTTAGTTCTGACTCTATAGCTCATACAGAAACTACTAATGGAGGCTTTGATGATTTGTATGACACAGAATATCTAAATGGAATTAAATGCTCAAGGATTCCTCATCATAAGTTGGTATTGAAAGTTGGTGTGCCAGTCATATTAATAAGAAATATTGATCAGGCAACAAGGTTGTGAAATGGTACAAGGCTACAAATTATACAACTTGGAAAAAATGTCATTAAGGCAAATGAAAATGGAAGAAATCACCAAGAGGGGGCTGAATTGGGGATTTCAAAAATTCTTTTGAAAGATGTCTGAATTCTTTTTCAAAACTTGAAAATCAGATAACGAAAGAGTAAGAGAATACAAGCTGGACACAAAGGATTTATACTGGTTCGGTCTTAAACTTGACCTACGTCCAGTCCCCAGATATCTTCTGGGTATTTCCAGTAGTTTAATAGGCTTTAATTACAACAATTTAAACCACATGCAATCCTATTCACCTAGGACTTGCTCCCCCTTACACTTTGTAATTAAACAACCCAACTCACAAGTTCCACAACCTTGAGTTCTCACTAAACAAGTAATCATAAATTATTTTTGAAATCACACTCTCTTAAAGAGCAAATAATCATAAACACTGAAGTTTAAAAAATATTTCACATAACAGAGCTTAAAAATCAAAGAAGCAATTAGTTGTAATTTGGTTGTGTATCTTGCTCTATGTCTTCATAGGTATTTATAGGCTAACTGAAGGAGCTAGCCGTTGCATTTTCTTCTCTAACGTTCAGCTGCAAATCTAGAAAATGACAGTTGCTTATTTTCCTTTGTTCTTTCAATTCTCACCTGGAATCTTGGAATTCATTGATGCAGATGGTCTTCCAGATATTCTGTCATTCCATAACCTTTATTTGACCGTTGGAGAGTGATTTAATTGATCCATAACGGTCTGTGTTGAACCATTGGGATAGAGGAGAAAGATCAACCTTGTTCTTAGTTCTTCATTTATTGCACTTATTCTAGATCTGATTTCATCTTGATCTTTGCTGAACTTATCTAAAATTTACTCAAAACTAGATCAAAAATGTTAGAAATAATAGTAATACATGATATGACATTTTCATATTAACCCATAAAGATTTTGCAGATTGACACAATCTGGTTTTCCAAAATCACCCACACAAACTTAAGTTTGTAATCCCAGACTCGAATTTTGCATTTATCCAGAAAGCATGAATGTTAAACAAAAGCATAAACTCGAGTTTTTAAGAGGCTAACTCGAGTTTTAGTTCTTATAGAGAAGACTGTCGGGCTCTAGTCTTTGAATGAGATTTTGGACATATGGCCAAACTCGAGTCATTTAATGATTAACTCGAGTTTTGGGTTTTGACAAGTGGATAGAGTTAAGTCTAGAAACTTCAAGACTGGAGTTTAGAAACATAAACTGGAGTTTTCAAAATCAGGTATATTGTTGAGCTCTTTGTATGAATCTAACTCGAGTTTACAAATGGAAACTCGAGTTTCAGCAAGAACTAAAACTTTGAAGTCTTTCGTAAACTGGAGTTTAGGAATTAAGTTGCAACTCGAGTGTTTTCTGTGTGGCCTAAACTCGAGTCTACAAAGTCAGACTCGAGTTTCAGTGAAGACTGAAACTTTGAAATTTCTTCTGTTTGAAACAAACCTGGAGTTTACAACCCAAAACTGGAGTTTACAAGTCTTGTGAAAATATTGAAGCTTTTGAGTTCTTTCTATTTGGTCTAAACTCAAGTTTACATACCTAGACTCGAGTTTGTCTTGTTGTAAAAATTCTGAGTGCTCTCTGTGTCTTTCAAACTCGAGTTTGCCTTAGCAAACTGAAGTTTGGTTTTCTTTACAAAATTGAGCAGCTCTTTGTCAAATCCCAAACTCGAGTTTTACTACATAAACTCGAGTTTGCCTTTGACAGTAAGTTTTACAACTTACCAAAGATAAGCTTCATATTGAGTTTACAATTGTCAGTTATCATCAAAACACATAAAGAACTAACATTCTCCCCCTTTTTGATGATGACAACACTTTTAAACTTGAAACTTCAAATTTGAAATGATTTTGACTCAAAGTGCTTATGCAAAGCAAGATATCAGAGATTTAAGAAAGAAAAAGCAACAAGGATCAAAATGAACTTATCATATAAACCATATAAATCATTAGTCATTCCAAAGGGAATACATAGTCAAAGCAACTATGCAGAAATAAAACGGGTATAGACTCAAAACAACTAAAAAACAGACTCAAAATAGGTAATACAGAGTCAAAGCAGCTAAAGACTGTGTAATATAGAGTCAAAGCAATTAAAGACTACTAAGCAACTCAAGACTGCTCTGTGGACTGTTCTGTGGTTTTCTCTCCCCCATTGTCATCAGCAAAAAAGGGGGTAGGATCAACTGGAGGAGTAGAAGGAAGAGTGGTGTGAGAGGGAGCAGTAGTTTCTGGGGCAGCAGAGGTAGATGCAGAAGCTCAGAGGTGTAAATGTTGTAGAATGTGGTCAAGTTGGGCCTTCATTGAATCTTGAGTGTCTATCAATGCTTGATTTGTCTTAGTTAATTCATAGACAATCTTCCCAATCTCAGTTTCCATCTTCTCAGCAAAGGAATCAAGGGCGGCATCCACAATTGCCTTGATTTTTTCAGTGAGATCAGCAGGGATAGAAGGCCAAGGAGGTGAAGGAGCTAATTGAGCTTCATGAGCTCGAGTATAAGAGGCTTTTGACCTTGAAGGCGCCCTTGACTGTCTAGACCCCTCACCATCAAAGTTGATCTTCATAAGATGCAACTGTTGCTTCCCAAACTCTGGAGGTTTCTGAATGGTATCAACAGCCCCAACATGCCAAATTTTGAAATAAAACTGAATCATAGAAACTAAAGAAGGAAATGAAATGTGGGAGGTTCTTCTGGATCCAAATCTGAATCTGACCATTTTGTCGAATACCCATTGTCCCACATTGATGGGCATTTTGTCAACAATAGCGGTGAAGGGTGCATAGTCTCTCTGGGTGAAGTGTGTAAAGTTCCCACCTTTTTGTACTAAGTTTCTAGGGTAGATGTACCACAAAGCTCGATAAGTGGGTGACATGGAGGCAAGGGTAATATGAAAAGAGACCAAGTGATCCTCAATAACAGGTTCATTTGGTTTCAATATTTCAAAACATTGCCTATTTGAATAACTGATTGAATAAGGAAGAGGAGGGTTATCAATTTTTAGAATGGAGTTCAGGATTGCAGCAGATAGGGTAATCTTTACTCCCCTAACAGTAGTAGTGACTCTCTCCTTATCTAGATTTTGATCATCATCCTCTAAGGTAGCCCACTCCATATTGAAGTAGAAGAGTCTTACTATGTTTGGAGTATAATGGGCTGAGATCGAAAAAAGAGTTTGGAATTGACCAAGCTAGGGGGAAAGATTGACATTACATTCCTGTCTTAGAGTTTCTAGGTTGACAGACACAATTGGGCAGAAAGGCTTTTTTAGTGTTACCCAGTTTTCTAGATAGAATGATATTTTTAGTATTAAAGCCAGATGGAGGGGAGGAGTGATTGTAAATCTCAGAAATTGCATTTTGTACTGTTTGTGGCTCCTCAGGAGATTGTTCAGTTTTTTGGGTGTTTGATGAAGTAGTAGATAATGGAGCCTTGGAGGATGCTTGGCTCTTGTCAGTTTTCTTCCTCTTGGAGGCTTTTGAAGGTTCATCAGCTTTGTCCTTTCCCTTACCAGAAATAAGGCCTGGTCTCTTTCGCATTTGCTCCTCATTAGGTTCTTGAATTGAGATTCCTTTAGGTTTGGGAGATGAGTGAGGAACTCCTGGAATTTGCTTGTCAATTCCTGAAGCAAATTTCCTAGGTATCATCTTGGTTCTTATGGGTCTGTAAACAAGGATCGTTTTGACCCTTTGTTGTCGTTGTAGAGGAGGAGGTAAGGGTGATTTCGAAGCTTTATCGTCATTGAAAGGTCTGGAGGGTTGATTGGAGGCCATTGTAGGTTGAGAGAGAGCGAAATTGAAGATGAAGAAGAGAGAAAACTTTAGGGAAAACTTGAGTTTCGAGGAGTGTGAATGAACAGTCATAACAAGCATATATATAGAGGGTTCGACAGACTCGAGTTTACACTAACTGACTCGAGTTTGTATGAATGTATACTTACCTGGACTTCAAGGATGTAGATGTGAATCCTTGAATCCCCAACAAACTCGAGTTTACACTTACTGACTCAAGTTTGAAGATTCCTCAAAACTTCAAGTTTCTTTCTATCTGATGCAGACTCGAGTCACTCACTTAATGACTCGAGTTTGAAGATTCCTCAAAACTTCAAGTTTCTTTCTGTCTGATGCAGACTCGAGTCACTCACTTAATGACTCGAGTTTGAGTTGAATACAAAAACTTAGTTACTCTCTATCCCCGATAAACTCGAGTTTCAGTCCTGAGACTCGAGTTTACTTCACTCTGACAGCAAGTATTAGTAAATGAACAACCTACAAAAACCTATCTAAGCACTCCAATACTTAAGTTAGTATCAAAACAATCATCAAAACATTAATTAACTAACATTGGGGTTAAGGAAACTTACAACTCATTGGGATTTACCATTCCCAATTCTCTTCTTATGAATGTAAATTGTTCTTTTGTTAATGGTTTGGTGAAGATATCTGCGAGTTGTTGATGGGTTGGGATAAACATCACTTTGACATTCTTCTTTTGAACATGATCTCGAATGAAATGATGTCTGACATCAATATGCTTTGTTCGGGTATGATAAACAGGATTTTTGGCTAAGCTGATAGTACTGGTATTATCACAAAGAATGGGGATTTCCTTTAAGTAAGTTCCAAGATCTTGGATCTGTTGCTTAAGCCACAGGACTTGTGAACAACAACTTGAAGCAGCAACATACTTGGCTTCAGTTGAGGATACAACTATTGTGTTATGCTTTTTGCTGAACCATAAGACAAGTGAATTTCCAAAGAATTCACATTGTCCACTTGTGCTTTTACAATCAGTCTTGTAATACCCGGATAACTATTTATCTGGAATATTATATTGACAAATAATAATAGGTGAATTTGTGGTCTCAAAACTAGTGTAATAATTACCTTATTTCCTAAGGTGATTTCTCATGAAATTAGGAGGAATAAAGAGCTAAAAATCCCTAAGTGAAGTTATGGGTTATAAAACACTCTAAGAATATTATGATAAATCTTAAGAAGCAACTAGATATTTATTAAAAATTAGAAAGTATGTTGTCTCTAATTTAGGTAATTTATGGGATTATTTTCCTTGGGAAATAATGAGGTAAAATATGATATTATGATGGGATAATGTTGTGAAAGAAGATAAGGGTATTTAGTCAACAAGTCTCTTAATGAATTGAAAGAGGATAGAATGGAGAGAGAGGGGATTGTATGTGAGTGTGTGTGTGGATGTGTGTGTGTATGCATATGAGTGTATATGTGTGTGTAGAAATAATATCTAAGAATAAACCAAGATGAGTTATGGTTTGAAATCCAAAGTAAAACTAAACTAACAAGTTTATTATTTAATCAGCTACAAGCACATGAGAACTAATATAAATTAAATCATATCTTGAAATATTAGAACTAAATATTAAATATAAGTAGATATTTGGAGCCAGTAAAATATGGGCTTGAACTTGGCTATTCCCAAAGTCATTTTCATATACTTTTGTGATTCATACCTAAGTGTTTTAGGAAGTTTGAAATGACCATAAATCTAGTCATAAAATTACGATTACAAAAGTGAAATTAGATCTTGAATAAAAATACCAACTTGCACTTAACTAAATAAACATTTGGAAAAAGGTGAAAGTATCTTAAAAATGAGAGGAGGTGGCGTGTACATATATAGGTGTAAGGATGAGATTTAAACTTCTTTCCTAAGCTAGATCTAAGGGTTAAAATTGAATGGGAGATGTTAGGAAGTTAACCAATAATTTCCTATAAATAGGAAGCAACATGCTTCATATTTTCTCACCAATTCACAAAGCAAGAAACCGAAAATTTGAGAGAGTGAGGAATAGTGGAGAGGCTTCAAGAACAAGAAGCAAAGTTCTTCAAGAGGTAAGAAAGCTTTTAGTTTTATAGTTCTTAGCTTTCATATTTTTTATAGAAATGTTGTTTTGATTCATAATCTTCCAATTATAGTGTTATTTTCATGTTTTTATGATAATTATTGTCTTTATTTCGAAAAAATGATGGAGAAGAAGTTATAGCAAAATTTTTGGAAGACTATGATCAAAATAGCGAAGCTCTGGCAAAATTTTATCAATTAGCGATTCCTGAAGTTAGGGGTAAAAACACCAGTATTTTATGTTGAAGATGCTATGCCAAAATTATGAGAAAATTCATAGTGAGAGTAGACATATAGGGCTTTCAAAATATGCCTAGAGTGTGTCATTCTGAGTTTTGTGCAAGGAGATAAAAATTCACAAAGTTAGGCTATGTTTTCCTTAAAAATTCTGAGTCAGGGGTAAAGACGTCAAAACTGGGAATTGTTCTTAAATTCTGGGCAAATACCAGTATTTTTCCTTGAAAGTAGACATCCTGAGGAGTCCGGAAATTTTACAGATCCTCGTTTTGATATTTCTAGAATTAGTTATGATTTTTCGAAGTTAGGAGAAAAAAATCAGCCCAAATGCTGTTAATCAGCGTTTTCTACGAAAATTCAGGAAATTAAATGGAAAATAAAAGCACCAGGGGTAAAATGGTCAGTAGTGGCCAAAATATCTTTTGGGATATTGTTTGTGAATTAATAAATACAATATTATCCTTATAGGATATCTGTGACCGCATCTGACCGTCGAAATGTACCGGAACTCGACAAAGAAGGTACGTTCGCGTACTAGTAACAATAACTCTGATGGTTATTATATGCGTATATGTGCTATGTGTATGGTATGTTTATATGAGATAGTTGTTGGTTTTGTGATATGTTCATGTACTGTTGTTATGATTATTCTTGCTAGGTGTTGAGATACGCTTGCTGGGTGTGAAATGCGGGTGTAAAACACTTGCTAGGTGTGAAACGTATGCTAAGTGTGACATATTTGCCAAGGGGCTTATGTGTCAGGGATATATTTGTCTGAGTGCTCATGTTGTAATACCCTAAAATTTGAATTAGGGTAAATATCATAAATTGATAGAATATACCTATTGAAAATAGATAAATATGAGGTCTTAAATACCTTGTATTGAATTTACCTTATTATTAAGACAGTTTCTCCTAAGATTAAAAAATGTGCGAAAAGGTTCCTAAAACATTAGATAATTTGCAAATAGGTCCCTGAAATATTTGTGGTTTATAAAATACCCTGAGAAAATTATGATAAAATCCTAAGAGGCAACTAAATATTTATTAAAAATTAGAAAGTATGTTGTCTCTAATTTAGGTAATTTATGAGATTATTTTCCTTGGGAAATAATGAGGCAAAATTAAATATCATGTTGGGGAACATAAATTGCCCCATGATTTTTAATATTTTGCATGATGCATAAATGATCAATGTCAATAAAATAGTTGTGAGAAAATAATTAATCCTAATTAAGAAAATTGTCAACAATTAGTAAGTGATTAAATAAATAATTAATTGCTGATTGTTTAAACATGAATAGATATAAAAGGGATAAATACTTAATTGATTATTATCCAAGTTGAGCATGTGTCTTCCAGTGTGAAAAGCAAATTAAAATCTTCTAAATGAGGCTATATATTTCGAAATATATAAAGGGCCAAAGAGAATGAAATAATATCTCAAGTAATTAAGTCTAAATCTTCATGTAATTGAGTTAGCTAATGGCAACATATAAATAAGGAGCATGTAAACACTTGATTAACGTGATAATTAGGAATTGCTAGTTAGTGTTGAAAAGTCAACAATGACACCTAAGCCTTGATTACGTCATCAAGATGACATCATAAGAGCACATGTATGTATTGTGAATGTGTGTGTGTGTGGTCAAGATAAGTCAAGAGGAGAGACAAAATATCTAAGAAAAAGGGGGGGGGGGAGATGGCATTTTTTGTAAGAGGTGTAAGGTCAAGATTTAAGCTTCCTAGTTAAGTTAAATCCAATGGTTAGAATGGAATTAAAGTTGCTAGTTAGTTAACTCATGGTTGGCTATAAATAGGAGGCTTCATACTTCATTTTTCTTCACACCAAATCACACTTCAAGAAGGTGATTTCTAAGTAGGAGAGTGAGGAGGAATCTTGAAGCAAGAAGGAGAGTCTTCAAGAGGTAAGTTCTAGCATTTAAATTTCTAGTCTTTAGTTTTTATAAGTTCTTAGTATAAATGTTAGTTTAATCTAGAAAATTAGAGAATAAATTCCTATAACTTTTTTAGGCCTCATTGCATTGAAAAATGCTTGAAGAGGTAAAAACATAGTAGGGAATAATTTTTAGGAAGCAATGGATTAATGTTATGAAAGTTGTAGGGTTTTTGGTGTTAAAATTCTGTGCAGCCAGCGAAATTCATGACATTATTTTATGTATGAAATGAAGTTATAAAATCATGAAATTTTCCAGAGAGAAAGTAGACATGTAGGGCTTTCCAAATATATAAAATATGCAACGTTTTGATCTCTGGTCAAGGAGATATGAATTTTTGAAGTTAAGCCATTTTTACTGGAATAAAATCTGAGCAATGTTGAGAAACGTAAAAACTGGGAATGACTCACTAATTCTGGGTGAAAAATGAATATTTTTCCTCAAAAATAGACGTTCTAAGGGTTCCGGCGAATTTTACGGATCCTCGTTTTGATTTTTCTAGAATTAGTTATGATTTTCCAAAGTTACCAAAAAATCTACCCAGAAAATACTGCACTGCGTTTTTGAATAAATGTAAGGGCAGAATTGTAAATAACAAATCCACCAAGGGTAGAGAAGTAAATAGAGGTGGAAATATCTCTTAGGATATTATTCTAAGTGATATGATGATATGTTAGGATATCCGGGAAGTCCAGAGCCGGATTCAAAGGTCGGACGTTTGACGATTACCCAGTGAAAGGTACATTCGCGTACTAGTAATTTTAACACTTGTATGTCTTATATGTTTATATATATGATTGTATGATTCATGTGTTATGAGAAAGACTGTGGATTCAGTCGTTTGCATACATTCAGGGTAGCTGTGGATTCAGCTTGACGCGGGTTATAGTCTTGATAACACCGTTTGGATGTTTTCCTAGCGCTAAGGACACGATGGGCCATTGTGGCACTGGTTATGTGCAAACATGGTCATTCATGCATGTGTTGTGTGCTATGTATGATGGTTTTGACATACATTTGCTTTGTGCTATGTATTGTTCACTGAATGTATTGAATATCTGTCATATATATTGCTTATACTTTTCACATGAGGTTAACTGTTACCTGAGGTCCAATGGGTATTGGACCTCAGATCTGTCTAAGGTTCAGGAAAGGAACCGGGATAAAGAAGGTACCGGTGGATGGAGCCATGAGAAGGCACTAATGGTTGGAGCTGGGGAGAAGTACCGGTCAAAGCAAATACCGGAAGAGCGTCCACAAAGTATTCATTTTGGCATGATTTAAAGAGGTTATCTCAAATGGTTTGGTGCCGAAGGCAGGGCTAGTCTATGTGGGTTAGTCAATAAGTCACCGTGAACTCAGTGAGACTCCAATGATAGACACCTACCTGGCTAAATTGTTTGATTAACTGAGTTAGGTTTATTGCCCCAAGTCTAGCTACGGCTTGGTTGAAGATTGTGTGATTACTATGTAAGTATTGTAATTATACAAAGCTCTGTAATGTATCACATAAATATTCCTTCAGGAAATTTTTAATATATCAGCTTATGTTGGGCATCAGCATATGTCTGGATATTTTATATCAGATACTCATTGTCCGAATATTAGCGCACACTATCCATTTCTGCTTCACTCTAAGCTGTAGCACCTCAAACTCTGTTGGTTTTTCCTAAAACTAAGTGTCAATCGACACGTTTTTCAAGCATGGAATTTGGGGTGTTACACATGTACTGTTTATGTTGTGAATATCCGTAACCCATATATGGCATATTTAAACATAAGGTTAACTGTTACCTGGGGTCTGTATGCATTGGACCTCAGCTCTTAACATAGCGTCAGGGTCAGGAGAACCAAGGACCGAGGAGAAGGGAAAGCAGCATGCTTAGAGATCCGGCAGAAGATTTCTTTTTAGATGTATTTCCTTTTTGATAACACTCGGTATAATGTACCGTTATTGTAATTATCCAGACTTATGGCTTTATATATATATATATATATCAGTTACTCAAATCGCTCTGATGCTCTATTCTGATGAAAAAAAAAATCCGCATTTGAAAAGTTGGGTTGTTACAAGTCTTGTATCTAGCATGGTCTGAGTCAGAATATGCTATTAAGTGTTCAAGTTAACCTTTGGGAAACCATAAGCCCAATTCTTCTGTATCACGCAAGTATCTAAAGATTCTTTTCACGTGTTCTGCATGAGATTCCTTAGGAGCGGATTCAAATCGAGCACACATCCCCATACTAAATTGTATATCTGGTCTGCTTGCTGTCAAGTAGAGTAATGATCCAATCATGCCTCTATATCTTGTGATATTAAAGTCTTTTCCCTTCTCATCGGCATCTAAGGTAGCAGTTGAGCTCATTGGTGTGTCTGCCCTATTACAATCTTGAAGGCCATATTTTTTGAGCAAGTCTCTTAGATACTTGGTCTGAGAAATAAATATTCCATTTTTGCATTGCTTGATTTGTAGTCAAAGAAAATAATTGAGTTCTCCCATCATTGACATTTCAAATTCACCCTGCATATTTATTAAGCATCATTAGTAGTACCAAAAATTATATCATACACATAGATTTGCACAAGTAAGATTTCATTAAGCTTGTTACTTTTAATAAAAAGTGTGGTATCTGCTTTTCCTCTTACAAATCCATGATCTAGAAGGAATTTACTTAGTCTTTCATACCAAGCTCTAGGAGCTTGTTTTAAACCATATAAAGCCTTTTTCAATTTGAAAACATAATCTAGATGAAATTCATCCTGAAAACCAAGAGGTTGTTCTACATAAACCTCTTCTTGAATAAAGCCATTTAGAGATGTTGATTTTACATCCATTTGATATAGTTTGAACCCTTTAATGCAAGCAAAGGCTAGAAGAACTCTTATTGCTTCCAATCTTGCTACTGGAGCATAAGTTTCTTCATAATCAATTCCTTCTTCTTGATTATATCCTTTAGCTACCAATCTTGCCTTGTTACGAACAATGATTGCAGACTCACCACATTTGTTTTTGAATACCTATTTAGTGCCAATGACTGGATGGTCTTTGGGCCTGGGTACCAAGTCCTAAACTTAATTCCTTTCAAATTGATGTAATTCCTCTTGCATTGCTATCACCCAATCATTGTCTGAAAGGGCTTCTTCAATCTTAGAGGGTTCTATTTCTAAAATAAAGGCTGAAAAAGTGACTTCATTTGAAATAATTTGTCTGGTTTTAACTCCTTGATTTGCATCACCTATAACTTGGTCAAGTGGATGACTCCTACTGTATTTCCAAGCTCTAGGTTGAGTTTGACTAGGGTTTTCACAATTATGTTCAGATTCAGCTTTTGGTTCTCTTTGCAAATTATTTTCAGAATTTGTCAAAACAGAAGGAGATTTTGAAGAGAATTGATATTGAACTTCATTATCATCATCAATCATGGATTTGTTAGGGTTGGTTTCATAGAAAACAATATGAATTGATTCTTCTATGGTTCGAGTAAAATGGTTATATACTCTATATGCCTTACTCCTAGATGAGTAGCCAAGAAATATACCTTTATTAACTTTAGAATCAAATTTACCTAAGTGTTCCTTACCATTCTTGTGAATAAAGCACTTACACCCGGAAATGTGTAGATGAGCCAAGTTGGGCTTTCTTCCCTTGTAAAGCTCATATGGAGTTTTGTTCAGGTTTTTCCTGAGATAGGCTCGGTTAGAGATGTAGCAAGATGTGTTCATTGCATCTGCCCAGAACACTTGGGGGTCTGATTTTCATTCAGCATTGCTCTTGCCATTTCTGTAAGAACTCTATTCTTTCTTTCTACTACTCTATTTTGTTGAGGTGTTCTAGGAGCAGAGAAGTTGTGATCTACTCCCATCTCATCACAGAATTTCTCAAAGTAATGGTTCTCAAATTCTCCTCCATGATCAGTTCTAATTCCTGCAATGGATAAACCTTTCTCATTCTGGACCTTCTTGGCAAAAACAACAAATTGATCAAATGCTTCATTTTTAGTAGATAAAAATAAAGTCCATGTATATCTAAAGAAATCATCAACTATAACTAGAGTGTACAAATTTCCACCAAAGCTTTTTACTCTAGCTGGACCAACTAAATCCATATGCAATAATTGAAGTGGTCTATTGGTAGAGATCTCAGTTTTCGATTTAAAGGATGATTTGGTTTGTTTTCCCTTTTGACAAGCATCACAATCATATCCTTTTTGAAATCAAGTTTTGGTAAACCAATAACCAAATCCTTTTTCATTAACTTGTCGATTTGAAACATGTTGACATGAGCTAATCATTTGTGCCACAACCAACTTTCATCTAAGTTGCCAATGAAACAATTTTCAAATAGTGAGTTATTTGAAAGATTAAGAGTGTAGCAATTACATTCTCTTGGAGCCCTGAATAAGGCTTTTGATTTAGCATTGTCTAAGGAGAGATCATCCTTCCTCACAATCAAACATTCTTCTGAGTTGAAGATGATTAGACTACCTTTATCTGCACTTTCGCTTACACTAAGGAGATTATGGCATAGGCTTTCCACAAGGTAGACATCTTGTATTTTTGGTCCATCATTGTTACTAACTTCACTAATGCCAGCTATTCTTCCGGATTAATTTCCGCCAAATGTAACCTTGCCACCTTCCTTGTGTATGATTGTTGTGAACTTGGATTGATCTCCCATCATGTGTCTAGAGCATTCATTGTCAATGTACCATTTACTGGATTTTGATGCTCTTAGACATACCTGCTGCAAGTGGAAGAAATCACCAAGAGGGGGGGTGAATTGGGGATTTAAAAAATTAATCTAACAATGCTCTGCAATGTTGATGCTAAAACAAAGCTGGATAGAGAAAAGAAATGAGAATCAAGACACAGTAAGATTTATACTGGTTCGGTCTCAACTCTTGACCTACGTCCAGTCCCCAGACTCTCTGGGATTTCCACTATCACTCTTAATCAGTTACACACCTTGTACTTGAAAGTTATCTTTTCACTAGGATACACTCCCCCTTACAAGTTGTACACTGATATTCCAATCTCCAAGTCCCCTGACTTGAGATTCTTACAAATAAGTCATTTTACAGAAACAAACTCTCTCTAAGAGTAGATATTGTTAATCACTGAAGCTCAAATGTATCACAAGATACTTTACAGATATAAAACAAAAGAATATGGTAACTTGAGTATTGTTCTTTTGAATTGTGTTCTCTACCTCTTCTGATTTTCGTTCTGGGCTTCATATAGGCAAGGAAGAACAGACTGAGTGCAGAAACTAGCTGTTGGAAGAGCATTTCGAATTTTGACTGTTGGAAGAGCACTTTGGGTGTAGCTGTTAGAAACCCACTTCATAATTTAGTTGTTGAGGATCCACTGAAAATATTCTTAATTTCTACTCTTTGTTTCAATGATAGCTGACAGTTCTTTTATTCTGGAGGATTTTGAGGATAATGTTGATCTTTCCTCTATAATCCTATTTGTTTAATCATAGACATCTTCCAACAAACATGCAGTAGTGCATTTTCCACTTTACAGCTCAGCATTTGACTCTTCATGAAATTCTTCATTTGATCATCTGAAACTTACTAAAAATCTGTTCAAACAATATTAGAAATAATAGTAAGTGATGATATGAAGTAATGAAATCATAATCAATGATTTCCATTTTACGAGCACGGTGATTTTTAAAGCTTCCTTGAATTATGTCTTCACATTACTGGAGTAGAAACTTAGTTACTGGAGTAATTAAGGATCATTTCGTCTCTGTGTCAAATTTGACTGGAGTAGCCTAGTGATGACTGGAGTAGCTCTTTTGAAAATATTCTGTTATGACTGGAGTAACTCTTCTATTACTGGAGTTGAAGTAGAGTCAGTTCCTCTAGGTCTTCAACTTATTGGAGTAGCCTCGGAGTGACTACAGTAATTAAGAGATGATTTGCTCTCTATCTTGGATCTTACTGGAGTAATCACCAAACGAATGGAGTAACCTTAGTTCTATAATGTTACCGTCTTCGACCTTACTAGAGTAAGAACTTGGTTACTGGAGTAGCTCAACTTCATTTTGTTTCTGTCCTCGACATTACTGGAGTCATCATTTAACTACCGGAGTAATGTGAGTCTTGCCCACTTTTTGTCTCGAAGTTACTGGAGTAATTACTGGAGTAACTCTAGTGTAAAAGTGCCAAGATGACTGGAGTAACAAAATTGTTACTGGAGTAACATGTTTTACTCTCGACAAGCTATTGGGTTTACTCTTAGACATGGCTGAAAAAGATGACTTACTGGAGTAGGTAAGTGACTACTGGAGTAAGTCTTACTGGAGTAGGAAACCATTACTGGAGTAATGACTTCACAAAAGTGATATTCAGAGCACAATATTACTGGAGTAGCAAGACCATTATTGGAGTTTATCAAAACATCACTTGTTTGAGAATCAGTTCCAGAATTTTGAACAGACACTGAACTTCCAAAAATCATATCTCTCTCATTTGACCTTTGTTTTCTGTGATCTTGATATTTTTGGAAAGGTGTATGAGTCTAGTTTCATATGCCACTGATTTCAACTCATTTAAATGTGTAGTTTATGAGATATCCTCAAATTACTGAACCTTGGTCAGCTGCAGGATGTTAACAGGTGGCTCAACTTCAAAAATTCATAGCTCTCTCATATGATCTTCTTTGGACCTGAATTTTTGACAGAATGACGCCTTGGATGTTTAGTTTCATCCAAAATTGATTTCACCTCAATACGATTTCTGGTTTGGACGATATCATTGATTTACTAAACGTCGCCCAGGTGAAACGCTGACAGAACTGCTGGAATATGCGTATTACTGGAGTAACGCGGGCCTTACTGCAGTAAGTTCGAACCAGAAGCTTTCTGTCTGAACCATTATTGCAGTACATTAATGATTACTGTAGTAACCATCTGATAGAAACTGAATTCAGCAGCGGAAACACGCGAATTACTGCAGTAACTAAGTGACGACTGGAGTAATGAGCACAATAACACATAAATGACTGGAGTAATATGTGTATGACTGCAGTAAGCCATCAGATAGACATGAATAAAGCTTCTGAAACACATATATTACTGGAGTAACATATGGATGACTGGAGTAACTCGATCATTATTCAACCGGAAGCTTCAACTTACTCATTTTAACTCCGAATTGACCCATTCCAACTTCCATTTGATCGCAGAAACTTTAAGAATCAATATATGAACTTGTGTAATGATTTTCTCAATCCTTTCAAGAAGTTATTCTTTCTTTCTTCTCTGTTCTTGATTAATCTTCATGAATCAACTCATTATTTCTTTTCTTCTCTTGTTCTTTCTCCACAAGAACAAATCTTCTTGATTACTCTCCATGAATCAACTCATTCTTTCTTATCTTCTATTGTTCTTTCTCCACGTGAACAAACCTTACATTAAATTGTAGCAATTAGTCAAGATATATGATATGAACTTTTTGCTCTTACTAATGGCATAAGACATCATCAAAACTAATCAAAACCAACACCTGCAAATTTGTGGAATTAAGTTTTTGGTACCCATTTTATCTTGGGTCCTTTTAGGTTATTACATGTCTTGGGGGGCCTTATAAGATCCCTTAGGCACCCATTGATAGTTATCTAAAGGTTTGCCTTTCCTTTTTTTTTCTATGAAAACAAGAAGAAGTAGAATGACCCTTTCTATTACAGTAATTACAGTGGGCAAAAGGATTTGAAGAATTAACTAATTTCTGAAAATAACTCAAGTAGTTCTTTTCTCCATTTCTCTTTCTACCTTTCCTTTTATCAAGGTCAGGCTTATAGCCAATGCCAGACTTGTCATTTTGTAAACTTTTGCTGTTTTAAAATGATATTAAGCATTTCACTCCCTTGAGTGAATTTTTCAAGAGTTTTTGAAAGATGATCATTTTTCTTTTGTAAATTGCAGCAGTTTTCACAAGTCTTTCCAGGAATAGTTTCACAACCCTTTTTGAAAGTGGGAGAGGAAATATTTTGTTCTTCTAAAACTTTTATTTTCTTTTTGAAATTAAAAGTTCTTTTGCAATCTTCCTAAATTCTGAATGAAGATTATTATACTCAAAAAGCAATTCATCAAAGGTTGGTTCAGAATCACTTACCTCTTCATTATCAGATTCTTCTTGAGCGACCAGGCAAAGATTTGTAGTTTGCTCTTCATCCTCTTCTTCATCAGATGAACTATCTCCCCAGATGGCAGAAACATAGGCCTTTTTCTTGAATGAGCTGAATTTTGTCTTTTCCTTCTTTGTTCTTCAGTTGAGGGCATTCAGACTTAATGTTACCAGGCTTGTCACATTCATAGCATATGATAGGCTTCTTTGCTTCTTTGTGTTACTGTTCTTGTAAGACTTCCAGAAAGCTTGATCCTTTTTGTAGAACTTTTTGAATCTTCGGACCATTATTCCAATTTCTTCATCATCTATCTCATCGTCATCAAAATTCCTATCCCGCTTGATAGTTTTGAGAGCAATTCCCTTCTGTTTCCCTTCCATTTCATCAAGTCTTTTTCTGAACTTGATTTTACCTTCGTATTCTAACAGGCTTCCGAAGAGGGCGGCTACAAATTGCATGGATTCTCCTTGGGCTTCTTCTATAGCTGTCACTTTAGCTTCCCAATCTTTGGTTAGTATATTCAGAATTTTTGTTACCTGAGCTTTTTGGTCGTATAACTTTCCCAAGGCTGATAGCTGATTGATCAAATGAGTGAAACGGAGTTGGAACTTTGCAATTGATTCTCCAGACTTCATGCGTAATAAATCATACTCAATTATGAGTGTGTTGATTCTGTTTTCCTTGATCCCTGAGGTTCCTTCATAGACGACTTCTAACACATCCCACATTTCTTTAGCACTAAGCAAGTTGCAAATGCGAAAGTACTCTTTTTGGCTTAAAGCACTTTGCAACATCAGGATGGCTTTGCTGTTAAGAACAATTTTCTTTTGATCATTTTCATCAAACTCAGCTCTTGTTTTTGGCACAAAATTCTCACCAACTTTCTTTTTAGGAACATAGTTCCCTTCCTCAATTACTTCCCACAGACCATACTCACTGGCCATCACAAATACTTTGAATTTGGATTTCCAGAATGAGTAGTGTTCACCATTGAAACCTGGTGGTCTGTTTATTGAGACACCATCTGGTAGAATTTCTTCCATTGGATCTTTTTGTCTAGGATGTTAGTCTTTTAAGTTGACAACCTTGCTCTGATACCAAATGAAAATGGAAAAAATCACCAAGAGGGGGGTGAATTGGGGATTTCAAAAATTCTTTTGAAAGATGTCTGAATTCTTTTTCAAAACTTGAAAAATCAGATGACAAAAGAGTAAGAGAAGAAAAGCTGGACACAAAGGATTTATACTGGTTCGGTCTTAAACTTGACCTACGTCCAGTCCCCAGATATCTTATGGGTATTTCCAGTAGTTCAACAGGCTTTAATTATAACAATGTAAACCACATGCAATCCTATTCACCTAGGACTTGCTCCCCCTTACACTTTGTAATTAAACAACCCAACTCACAGGCTCCACAACCTTGAGTTCTCACTAAACAAGTAATCAGAAATTATTTTCGAAATCACACTCTCTTAAAGAGCAAATAATTATAAACATTGAAGTTCAAAAAATATTTTGCATAACAGAGCTTAAAAATCAAAGAAGCAATCAGTTGTAATTTGGTTGTGTATCTTGTTCTGTGTCTTCATAGGTATTTATAGGCTAATTGAAGGAGCTAGCAGTTGCATTTTCTTCTCTAACGTTCAGCTGCAAATCTGGAAAATGGCAGTTGCTTATTTTCCTTTGCTCTTTCAATTCTCAGCTGGAATCTTGGAATTCGTTGATGCAGATGGTCTTCCAGATATTCTGTCATTCCATAATCTTTATTTGACCATTGGAGAGTGATTTAATTGATCCATAACGGTATGTGTTGAACTATTGGGATAGAGGAGAAAGATCAGCCTTGTTCTTGGTTCTTCATTTATTTTCTTATTCTAGATCTGATTTCATCTTGATCTTTGCTGAACTTATCAAAAATTTACTCAAAACTACATCAAAGATGTTAGAAATAATAGTAATACATGATATGACATTTTCAGATTAACCCATAAAGATTTTGCAGATTGACACAATCTGGTTTTTCAAAATCACTGACACAAACTCGAGTTTGTAATCCCAGACTTGAGTTTTGCATTTATCCAGAAAGCATGAATGTTAAACAAAAGCCTAAACTCAAGTTTTCAAGAGGCTGACTCGAGTCTTAGTTCTTACAGTGAAGACTGTCGGGCTCTGGTCTTTGAATGAGATTTTGGACATATGGTCAAACTCGAGTCATTTAATGATTAACTCGGGTTTTGGGTTTTGACAAGTGGATAGAGTTAAGTCCAGAAACTTCAAGACTGGAGTTTAGAAACATAAACTGGAGTTTTCAAAATCAGGTATATTGTTGAGCTCTCTGTATGACTCACTCGAGTTTACAAATAGAAACTCGAGTTTCAGCAAGAATTGAAACTTTGAAGTCTTTCATAAACTGGAGTTTACAAAATCCAGACTGGAGTTTAGAAATTAAGTTGCAACTCGAGTGTTTTCTATGTGGCTTAAACTTGAGTCTACAAAGTCAGACTCGAGTTTCAGTGAAGACTGAAAGTTTGAAATTTCTTCTGTTTGAAAGAAACCTGGAGTTTACAAGCCAAAACTGGAGTTTACAAGTCTTGTGAAAATACTGAAGCTTTTGAGTTCTTTCTGTTTGGTCTAAACTTGAGTTTACATACCTAGACTCGAGTTTGTCTTGTTGTAAAAATTCTGAGTGCTCTCTGTGTCTTTCAAACTTGAGTTTGCCTTAGCAAACTGGAGTTTGGTTTTCTTTACAAAATTGAGTAGCTCTCTGTCAAATCCCAAACTCGAGTTTTGCTACATAAACTCGAGTTTTCCTTTGACAGTAAGTTTTACAACTTACCAAAGACAAGCTTCATATTGAGTTTACAATTGTCAGTTATCATCAAAACACATAGAGAACTAACAACAAAGGCACTAAACGACACAAGTGTAGGTGAAGATATTTTGATTCATAGAGTTAACATGAACCCATCTGAATCTAAACTTCCTTTCACATTGACTAGGCGACAATTTCCCATTATCATTTCATTTTCAATGACCATTAACAAAAGTTAAGGACAATCCATGACTAATGTTGGTCTATACCTACTAAGCCCAGTATTCTCACATGGACAACTATATGTTGCACTTTCTAGGGTAAGGAGTTTCATTGGTTTGAAATTACTTATATTGGAGGAGTACAACAGATGTAGTGAAAGCACAACGAATGTTGTTTACCAAGAAGTTTTTCAAAATCTATCACTACAAAAATAATCCCATTCTCCCAGTTTTTTTTTTCATTGTTTCAATTAAATGATGTAATATGATGATGAATGAAATTTTTTTGTCATTTACATGTTCCCTTTTATGTTTAATTTTAAACATAAAAGAATTTACATTTTCCTAATTCACTTAGGTCATAATTATTATACTTCATAAACTCCTAACACATTAGTTAAATGATCCACATGTACAACCATCATGGCAAAGAAAACCGATCTATATGAATGTTACCTATAAAGCTCAATCAATTCTAACCAAAAAGTGATGGCACATAAGTCCCCGGCAACGGCGCCAAAAACTTGATAGGGCAAAATTTCAAAGCCTATAACTCCGCAAGTGTACGGGCCGTATCAAGTAATAAAGATGAGTAAAGTATCGTTCCCACGAGGACTTAGTACCCACTACTTCAGTTAATAATTAATCTTGCACTTTTCGTTTAAGTCGAGCAATCAAATTTAATTTAACTAAGAAAATAAAGTCAAAATCAAACAAATAATCTACGCAATAATCAAACGGGCAACTTAGAGGTACTAATCCCTTATTAATTTCATAAACATTTATTTCACCAATTTAATTAATCTTAATATTAATTTTGTCAATCTCGAGTATAATAGTTATAAGTGCCTTCCGGTCCACTTACAACCCTCTCTTAAGTAAAAACTGTTATGCCTAACAAATTTACTCTAGAGGCAATTTAATCCGGACACACTCTTCTACAACTATATGGGGCTATTAGGTATATTCCTATCCTAATCGCAAATTAAATTATAATTTAATCCCATATTGCTTAATCTAGAGCTTAATTAAAATTCCCTTTGCCAAGGTAAATCCTAATTCTTAAAATCCTATTTAAAGATGGCCAGTCAATAAATAGTAAAACTAACCAAGATTTAAGCAACCAAAGTCAATATTAATCATAATTAAATGATGAGAAATAAATCCTAATCCATTAATAAGTTCATAGGTCTCTAAGTTGCAAAATAAAATTAGCCAGACATGGCTTCAATCCAAATCACAGTAAATTCAAAATTCAGATTCAAAGACATACGGGTAAATAATAATAATTGGAATCAAACTAGTCAAGGGAGATAACAAAACTAAAAATAGGAGCAAGAACAACCACAGCCTCTCCTTAAATAATTATTCAATCCAGCCTTTCAAATGTGTCTATACTTCTTGATTCATAATTCAGCTCCTTCTCTGTCGTTCCGTATTCACTCTTCGCGTCAACGTCCCAGGTGCTCTGCTCTTCCAATTCGTCTCTGCCTCTCCAGCCGTCTGCCGCCTCAGTTTCCGTTCACATCTTTTTTTCTTTCAATTGCTCCAGCCGCCAATCTCCTCGTTCCTGTGCCTTTCCTGTTCGCCGTCACCTCAATTCATTTAATCACTTAGGTCTTCCCCTTTTCATTCAATCCGTGGGCCCAGCTCATTTCTTTCTTCCTGTAGCTTTAGGTTTTGTTTTTTTTCAATTAACCCATTCAGCCCATACGCATTTTGCCATGCTCCCTGGCCCAATTTCTTTCAATCAATTAAAAGGAAGCCCAATATCATTTGCTATACAAAATGGGGTGATCTATTAAAAGCAAAATAAAAACATAAAAATAAAAACATAAATAATAATAATGGAAACACTTATTTATTCTTCTTTTGTCTTTTTATTTTTTTTTTCTTAAAACTTCTAATTACTCTTATTTATTGCCTAAACTCAAAAACATTTATTTTAAATTGAAATCTCACAAATGATTTGTCAATTTTGATTTGATCTTATAATAATATAATCTCATTGAAAATCTCCCAAAATTATTTAGATAACTCTCCAAATATTTATAAAATGTACTTTAAATATATGAAATATGGAGAGTTATCACGGTGAGAGTTAATCGTATTATCCAAAGATATGTTGAGTTATGTTGCTTCATCCACCATCACCCCATGCTCAAACTTGAGTCCATTGATCTTATAGTTTTTGACAAAACGGTAAGGTGTTCATATAATGTAATTATAATTGTGTACAAGTTCCTGTTGGCGATATTTAATTTTTTTCAATGTTTTGTACATCTTTCCACCAGAAAGAAACACGTATGATGGTTAGAATACTGTCCGTTCAATTGATGGATATTCACTGTTAGAACTTATGTGAAAGTGGTTGTTATGAGATTTCAAATTTTGAAGTGAGAGATGGTGGTGAAGGTGTTCATGAGCATCTTCATGTTTTTATAACTGAAAACTCAAAGATTGCTCTTGTTTCAAACGTTGAGATTCCAGAACGTTGTTTTATCCTCAATTTAATGGACGAAAACAATTGGTTGGATGAACCAAGTAACAAAATGGTCATTGGTACATCTCCTTTCCTTCGATGCCATATGTTTTTTGTTATATTAAAATATTGCCTACTGGTATATTGTTTCTTTAATTTATTATGGTTCACATTGTTTTGCAAATGTATGTGGTAATCTTCGTTCGTTCCATAGGTCTTCTAATTACAAGTGGAGGGGGATTTATTCTACGACAATAATTTTGGAGTTGGAAGATAAACGATTTGCGTTGCTTTATCTGTCTTCAATGTTATCAATGTCAATTCTTTAACGTACATTTTAATTAATACTTCTGTATATGTGTGAATTTTGTCAGGAGAAATTTTCGGATGAAATGTATTCTCAAAGGCGACGCTGTATCAAGTGCGATTGTTCAGTTGGACAATTTGACCGATGGTTCTAAACCTTTTGTTGTTGTCCAGTATGCGCAATTTAGTCAAAATATATTAGGAGGTTTGATTCTTAACGTTGTTTACATTTTCAATTAATATCCAATTATACCATGGAATATCTGAGATGGAGTTTTTGTACTTTGTAGGCATTGAGTTGGCTTCCGTGATGGGTGCGACTCATGTTTATGTAGATCCTCATTTTCCAGAGCTTGCTGAATGGAAACGAAAGTTTATTAATGAATGATGTGTTTATTTTACAGACTTTCTAATTATGTTTCATGGTCTCCAGTTTCTTTTCTATATTTACTATTCAGTTCGCATTGTTTTGATATCATATGGTCCATTTAGTATTTGCTTCTTTTAAATTTATGTTACTTACAGAAGACTATAAGTTTTAACCTTCATTCCTCATCTGCTACTAAAGTTATCATTTATTGGCTTATTCATTGATTGAGATTGATAGTTTAGTATGCGTATTTAAAGTTCAGTTTCTCGATATAGTCCATGTTAATTAATTGCATTACCATACCAATGCAATAGTAAGTCATCTATAGAACTCAATCCATGAGTACTGATGGGCTCCATCAGTACGATAAACAAAATTGTTTAATTTTGACATGATATCATATTTGTTAATTTAAAAGCATATAAGTAATAAACATATCCGTGCATCATACGGGTCAAAAGTCTTGTTATAGCTAATCTTCAACCTCATCTACCAAAAGTGAAGCTGGAAAAAAAAAGCCCCAGTCAAAACAATCACATTGGCAAAAAATTTCAATTAAATCCACATCCAACTACAAATATGATATACAAAGATCATATTTTTGTAACTTAACCGCCATATGCTGATAAAGATCAGCCTCTTTCCGCAACACTTGTTATACAAAGAACACAAAAGAGAAGATGAAAAAAGAGACCGGGAGGAGGGAGACCCTGTAGCAAATTAATCGGCACCAATGATGGAAATGTGTATTTTTTGTAGAGTTGGGAATCAGGGCTGGCCTGTCCTCCAAGGCCTGGAAGAAAAAAAACACATGTTTTTAAAAGCCCGGCCCAAGAGCACCACGGCCCAGAAATTACTATTTCAAATTTTAACTATTTTTCATTCGTCTTTTTTTTTTTCAATGAAATATAATTAGTAAAATACAAGTATTAATGTTCTAATTTATTAAATAAATATTATCAATATTAATATCCAAGCAACACAAATTATCTAACAAATGATCACATTCATCAGTTCGTAATAAAAAACAAACTACTATCCACAGTCTATTACTGCCCACAAAAGAAACACATAAAATATAAGAAGTGTACTACTAATAGCAGATGACCACACATCTTCATCACTATCATTAATATCAAAGATATTTCATTGTACTTCACTAACCGCAGTAGACTCTACTTTATAAGTAAAAATATTATGTATTTGAAGTGTCAAATCCCAACTTCAACTTCAATTAATATGTGTGTGTGTGTGAGTGTGTGTCTATATATATATATATATATATATATATATATATATATATATATATATATATATATATAATATGTATATATGTATGTATATGTGTGTGTGTGTGTGTGTTTGCGCGCGCATGCGCGTAGGGCCTAACGAGCTGGCCCATGGCCCTTCAGGGCTAGCCCTTCAAACTAAGGCACAAAGCCCTGCAGGGCCGGTCCTAGAGAGCCAATTTCGTTTATCTTTTCAAATTTTTAGGCCTGGCCCTTGAAGAGCCAGGATCTAAACGGGCTCGATCGAATTTGCCGGCTCTAATCTTTTATCACATCCCAAATTTCAGGCCTAGAATTTGAAGAATAAGTCTAAATTAAGTAGACTATTAAGCTTAGTTGACTCAAATATTTTAAGCAAATCATGAGGAAAATATTTAATAGCCAAAAATTGAGGAAACATTATTATGAAGCTCAATTTTTGGGATATAGAAAAATTATGAAGAGGTTTAATTCTCTAAAAGTGGCTTGAATAATCTTAAACCTATGTTATGGAATTAAGGGCCTTTTTTCTTGATAAATCCAAGAGGAATAGCTAGAGGTTATTCTTTGACATGAAAGTGTTGGGATATTTCCTTTTGCTGCTCATAAATCATAAAGCAACTCTGCAAATTCATTTTGGAAGTAAAATTTCAACTTTATCAATGCTTGAGTTGCTGCATTTATCCTGTTGATTATAATCTCATTCACTTCAAAATTAAAGCCATGTTGTGGGGCTGTCAAATAAAACTAAGCTAAATGCGCTAGAGGACGATTAACCTATGCTAATCTCTACGTGAAGCCTATATTTAGTTCCTAAGTAATTTAGTGTAAATAATAAATTAACCAAAGAATATGAAATGTGGGTTTCACCTCTCTAATTAAACTAAAAGAGCTAATTGTTTATGAATTTTCTAATGTATAGAGTGAGTGAATGAAAGTAAGTGCAAAACATGAATGTCCTAGGTCATTGAATCTACTAATCTTCCTTATCCAATTTTACTATTGAGTATCTTATCAAACTAGGCATAAGGACTAGTTGGAGACCTACCTTGTAAACACTCTCAACTTCTCAATATCCTCTGGACATAGATTCAATTGATCAATTAAGAGCATATTTAGTGCCTGGCTCATGTTAGTATTATAATATATCACCTCTATTTCCAATTAGCTCCTAGAAACCTAGCAAACCAATTGACATTCAAGAGAATATAGGAAAGCTAATCAAATAGCAAAGGGTATTGCTCTAGTTCAATCAACAATCCAAGAAGTACAATCCCTAACATAAATTTTGCATTCCAGATTATATCAACCGATCATAATTCTCAATCAAATATACAAATCATAATCCATAGACACCTAAGAATCAAAATCCGTATATAAGAAGAGTGGAAAATGAAAATAGAACATAAGAACGTCGATGATGAAGCATGCATCAATTAAAATCATGAGCACAAATTCATCACTCCTCATTTGTATGACCTCCGAATAAGAACGTTGAATCTCATCTTCCAAATCTTCTAGGGCTTTAAAATAATCCTCAAACGAATTATGTGGATTCCTGTTAAGAAATCTGTTCACATACCGTGCTTTTAATTCTTGCATTGCTTCCAATTTTTTGTCTCCATGGTGATAAGGGCCAATGGAAATCACCTTAGGAGTGTAGGGTTCTTCATGTACTTTTCTTAGTTTTGGTAGCACTTTATCGATACAGCAACTTGATGCTAAGGGAAGCTTCATAGAGTTTGCAATTTTCAACTGGGCTTTCAATTCATTCAACTCTATAGCCCAAGCACTGCTTTCATTGAAGTTTGAAGTCGAAGCACTATCATCAAACTCAGAACCACTATCATTTGGATTGATGATTTGCTTGCAATAAATTTTTTTTGCCAACAACATTTGGTAATCTTTTGATGGATCTGAAACTGAAACATATTAAAAGTACAAATTTAAAAATATGTAGAATGATAATGTAACATCCATACTTACATGTAAATGTACAAAGTGTGTACTAATGAATGTTAATGAAATATATAGGAATGATTGTGAAGTATTTGATGAATTTTATTTGTTTTCCTTGTATAGGAACTTTAACTTGATTAACTAGCTAAAGTAACATAATGTACAAGTGATTATGGGGTTATGAGCAAGGTTATTAAAACCGGACCGGTCACTGAACTGGTCTGGGTACTGGGTCAAGGGTTAGTGAGTCAGACCGGAGTCAAACCGGGACCAAACCGGTGAGAGTGGGAAGATTTTTTATTATTAATGTAAAATTATATATATAAAAAAAAGAATATTGATTTCCTCTCTAACCTTGTCTTTTTCCAAGGTTTGAAAAGGAAAGTCTAAGTCACAATTAATGCAAGCACATGATATATACATAAAACTTGGTTCTAAAATCTCGAGAAAAGAGCCATAAAGTTGATTGCTGAACTTCATCTTCCTATATTCAAAATCTCCAAATAGTTCAACAGTTCTTTCATGTATGAAATGAAGTTCAGATCTGGAAAAAAAGATAGCAAATGGAGGAGGAGAGGAGTTCGAAGATGATGGAGAAGGTGGAGACGCCGACACCGACAATCACATGCTCACCATCTTTCTTGCCAGTAATTATCGATAAGCTCTTTTCTCCAGTAGACCGATGGAGACAATGGAGAGGAGTTCTTTTAGTTTTTTTTCTTAAAAAGTAGACCCCGGTTTTTACAGTAGACTGGACCGGTTTCAGGGCCGGTTCGACGGTTTCCGGTCCGACCCGGCTGGTCCGATCCAGGTTTAATTACCATGTACTTACACACCTACACACTACACACACACACACACTCACAACAGTTTTCTCTTTCCAATTTATCCTCTTCCAACTCATGAAGAGCATTAAACTCAAAGCTCTAAAGTCTTCATAAGCACACTTATCCTCTTCTAAAACATTAATGGCCATTTATCATCTAATTAGCCCATGTGTTTGTATGTTTATTTAAAAAAATTTCCTCTTCTTTGTTGACCAAGCCAAAACCGTGACTCTTCTTCCTTCTCTTAATTTTCCATTTGTGTTTCCATTGTCTCACATATTCCACAACATAGTCCTCATTGGTTCTTTGGTTTTTACTTGGATTAAGGCTTTTTAATGATGAAATAAATTTTAAGCCTTAAGATTTAGCTCTATGAAATTAAATCTTGGCCTTCCATTTATGTAAAAAATCCTATTTCACTATTGAAGATATTTGTTTAATTCCTTGCTTCTTCATCTATCAAGAATTTCGCCCCAAACATAATAACCTTAGGGGTTATTAATTTAATCCAAGTTATTATCCTTATTATAGTGTCTTAGATGTTATTAGGCTTAATTGTAATAATATGATTGTTTATCAAACCAATTATAATTTTTTTGATACTTATATTGACCCCTTTTTAATACTTAATCAAGCTAAAATATTCCAATTTGTTGATCTTAAATGGCCCCAAGACTAATTATGAATAATTATGAAATTAACTTAATTAATAAAAATTCACTTGCCTTATAATTGTTTTTAATATTCACTAATCACCTTAATTATTTTCATACTCTTTTATGGCTTACCTTTGATTATATTAAAACTAGATGTTGAAATATTAATTGTAGGGTTATTCACTAATCACCTTAATTATTTTTATACTCTTTTATGGCTTACCTTTGATTAAATTAAAACTAGATGTTGAAATATTAATTGTAGGGTATTTTATGGTTCCTAATTGAAGATTAGAAAATTGGATTTGGATTTATTAGAATCCAAAGAAAAATTTCCCTAAAAATGATAATAAATCCATTAAGATTTGGAGACAACATACTCTCCTATTTCAATAGGTATTACTTGCCAAAATATAACACTTAGGAGGAATACAAATTTTAGGGTATTACATTAAAATTTACTTTAAATACACACTTTGCTATAAGTAGAGTAGAAGAACATATGGATAAATCTATTTTAATATATCATAATTAACATAATGTAAGATTACAACCTGGATCTAGAAGTATAAGTATAACAGTAATGATAGGTCTTGTGTTTTCTAATGAACATAAAATATATAATAAAAATAAAGGGAAAATAACAATAGATAAATATTTCATGCCAATAATAAAAAAAAAAGTAAAATTTGATCCAAAACAAATTACAATACCATAAATGTTGAGATTAGAATTAGCTAATTCTAAAAGTTATTATGGAAGAACACCTAGAAGAATATTTACTAATACATAATAGGACAAAGATTTATAAGAATAAATCAATGAGACAATCAATATTAAATATAAACATAAATCCTAGAAGCTTAGAATACAATAGGCCTTCATCCAATAGAGGAATAAATAGAACTTTAAGTCTTAGAACCTTAAATTCATTACAAGGAATTAGAGTTAATTTTGACAAAAGAAATTTATTAGCAGAAGGACTAAAAAGCACAAATTTAAGACAAATAAAACCACAAAGAGAAAATTATATAAAATTAGAAATGAAATCAGAAATGTCTTGGAAAGAAGTAATAGTAAAAATAGAAGAAAATATAGGAAGTAGTGAAATAGAAATAGGATATACGGAAGAAAATTTAATATTAGAAGGAAATAATACAACTACTAATGTTGTATTAAGATTTAATAATATAGAATTAGTTAAACCACGTAGAATATAGAATTAAAGAATAATGATAAATTTAAACCATCAAACAATTATAATAACAAATATATCATGATCTATGAAGAAATAAAATTACAATGGGATCCAGATAGGAATAAAAATGATATGTATATATAAATATAGAAGAGTCACAGAAACTATGGTGTTAGATGAGACAATTAGAATTTCATATGCTAATATAGGTTTAATTAGACAAATAATAAATAAGTTAAAAATCAAAATAAAATTCCATAATGCAAGCTTAACAGTAGAGAATTTTATAAATAATCCACATAATTATGACCAAAATCTAAGATGGAGAAATATGTGTCAATTAGTAAAAAGGATACTAAAAGAAAAATTAGAATTAGTAAGTAGGATATGAATTAAGAACCAAGTCCTACATATATTAGAAGAGATTATACAACAAAAGTACCAAAAGCTTGTAAACACTTGTTTAGAATTATGATAACAGTAATAAGAAAAATTAATGACACTGAATATATAAGAGTATTAGAAGCATATAAAAGATTTATGGAAGCACAAAATCCTTATAATCCAGCAGTAGCAAAAGAAGCATATCAATTTATACAAGAAGCTTATGATTTATTAGGACAAAGAATAGTTGCAAAGGAAATATATAAACATAGGTTAGAAGTGTTATCTATGTTGACTCAGTGTTTTGATGATAACAAATCCAAAGGTTTTGATTTAACAAAATTGATAACTTGATATTAATTTGATTTAAAGCAATTCTTGAGAATTAATGAACAACTCTTGATGGTTTAAACAATTCAAAAATAACGTTATAATGGTTCTCGAGAACTTGAGAATGACACTCAATAATTTCATATATCAAGCTTCAAACATGATTTCTGGTCACATAAGCAATTCTTGAGAATTGAATCCTAATTCTCGAGAATGCCTTGCTTCAAGCATCAGACTAGAATTTGCTCTCACGAAAGTTCTCGAGAATGCTTAAGGATGAGAAATATTCACTTGTCCATTGACCTTATTTTCTTCTCAATGATTCTCGAGAATGAGAAATAGACTCTCGAGAATGTATTTATCTAAGGCATAATGAATTGGACACACTACACGTCAATTCTCGAGAATAGGTACAAGATTATTGAGAATGCTTCTTCATAAACAAGGTGATGTGCTTGACTTAAAACTGTTTGATCTATACAATTCTCGAGAATAGGAATTAATTCTTGAGAATACATCGAGTTCACAATGCATCAACGCTAATATCAATCTCAACATTATTCTCGTTACTAATAACCTTTATATCCAATGGGTCATCATTTAATCACTCTCGAACACATTTATATTATGTATAATCATTATTTCAAGTGTTTTGTAGTTAATTAATTTTTGAGGCAGCAGGAAATATTCTTTTGAGTAATACTTATTCTGGCTATTCCTCTGACACAAGTACAACCAACAAGAAACATAGTTAGGAAGAGTAATGAGTGATAATATGAAGCATTCATATCATAATCAATGATTTAGATATTACGAACATGGTGTTTTTCATTTTCCAGAATATTGACTCAAGTCATATATCATTGACTCAAGTTACATGACTAGAGTCATATGATTTTGACTGGAGTCATCTATGATCAGCAAATAAAAGACAAAAATATAAAGACACGGTGACTGGAGTCATTACATGTTGACTAGAGTCATCTCATGTTGACTGGAGTCATCTATTTTCACAAAGCATCAGAGAATGTCTCTATAACATCATGATTGGAGTCATTATCAAATGACTCGAGTCAATCATTTTCTTAATTCATCTGAGAACGTCCTTGTACCAATATGACTGGAGTCACTCAAGGTATTACTCAAGTCATATCAACTTTGACCAAAAGTTGTCAGGATTGGTCTTTAAAAAAGTTTTGACACAGTGGATGATTGGAGTCATTAAGTGACTGACTGGAGTCACATTTGAACGTTGGAAAAAGTTGAGTTTGGAATTCATTTTGGTGACTAGAGTCACAATAACTTTATTGGAGTCATTCAGCTTCAAAGCATTTTGCAACAAGGACGATGACTAGAGTCATACTAAACTTACTTGAGTCACTCGACATTAATTTGTTTTAATTGAAAAGGCAATGACTTGAGTTACATAATGTTGACTCGAGTCATCTTTTCTCAATAGATATTGTTATCTGAATAAGGCAATTTTTAAACATGAAAGGGTCTTGTACTTGGATCAATAACAATCTTTTAAATTTATAATTGTCAATTATCATCAAAATACAAAGGAACTAACAGAATGCCCGAAAGAACAAAAGGCACAACTAACCACATACAAGTTGGAAGGTGATGCAAACCATTAGTAGAAGAGTATGGTCAAGGCTCTGCGTACCCAATACATACCAATTACTTGGGAGTTGTTCCAAGAGAAGTTCAATGAGAAGTACTTTCCCCACTCAGTCTAAGTAGAAATGGAGTCTGAGTTCCTAACGATCAAATAGAAACTGGGAGAGTCTTTTGACAACTATCTTTCAAGGTTTGTCAATTTGTCTCGCTACTCCTCCTACCTAAAGAAGAATGAAGATGAGGGATGGAAGGCAAACATGTTCATCAAAGGATTGAAATTCGAGATGAAGGATACACTAATCTCCCGACAATTTCTTACATTCCACTAAGCTGAGGAAGAATGTAAGATAATCGAATGCAACATGAAGGACTGCATGCGAGCAGGATGTAGATGACTCACAATGAAAATAGTTGTGGGAATCCCACCAGTAATCAGAAGAGAGAAGGGAACTGGTCTGGTTACAAGGGCAGGAACAAGAAGCCCAATCACTTCAGGTAAAACAACGTAAGACCACCTGCACCCCGACCTTGTGAGAAGTGCGGGAAGAGCTACCCAGGGGCAAGATGTGATGGGAAGCTAATCTGCTTCAAGTATAATCAGCCAAGACACTTCAGTTTTAATTTCCCACAGAATGTCAGGGAAAAGAGGCCACAAAATCAAGGAAGGATCTTTGCATTGACCCAAGAAGAGGCCAAGAAGTCTCCTGACTTTATCCAAGGTACAATCTTATTAAATGGTAATTCTTTGCATACATTAATTGATTTAGCTGCTAGCCATTCTATCATTGCTTGTGATTGTGCTAAAAGGCTAGGGATGGACACCCATAGATTACCATAAGATTTGATTATAAATACACTGCTTGGTGTTAAGTCTGTATTATCTTATGCATGCTTTAATTGTTTATTGGCTATGAATAGACATGAGTCCACATTATATTTAATTTCTCAACCAATGGTTGATATTGACTTCATACTGGGATTGAACTGGTTGACGACCAACAATGCTTTGATTGACTGTGGTAACAAGTGAATCCTGTACCACAATCAACAACAGATACTATGGCAAACATTTGAATCTTCACACTACCCACTTAGCGAAGAAATGTGTAAATCAAGGTTACCTAGGGTACATGGTATTCTTCTCAATACAGGCAGAGATTGAACCATCATTGTCAGATATACTAATAGTGAACGAGTTCCCTGAAGTATTCCCAAAAGACATTAGTGGATTGCCACCGATGAGGGAAGTTGAGTTTACTATTGAGCTGATGCCTGGCACAGGACCCATATCTAAAGCACCCTATAGAATGGCACCTCGTGAAATTGCATAATTGAAGAAGCAAATCGAAGAGTTACTGGAGAAAAAATTCATCCGACCTAGTGTATCACCTTAGGGAGCTCTAGTATTGTTTGTGAAAAAAAAGGATGGGAGTCTTGGACTCTGCATTGATTATAGGGAGTTGAACAAGGTGATAAAAAAACAAATATACATTCCTCAGAATTGATGACCTGTTAGACCAACTATCTGGTTCCTGTGTTTTCATAAAGGTTGATCAGTGCTCGGGATAGCACCAGTTATGTGTAAGAGTTATGGATGTTTCGAACGAAGACAGCCTTCAGAACCAAATATAGGTACTATGAGTTTATGGTGATGCCTTTTGGTTTAACTAACGCACTTGTAGTGTTCATGGACTATATGAATTGAACCTTTTGTGAGTATCTAGATCAATTTGTAGTAGTCTTCATTGATGAAATTATGATATACTTCAAGAATAAGGAGGAACATGAGCACCATCTGTGGCAAGTACTTAATGTACTGAAAGGGAAGCTACTCTATGCCAAGCTGAGCAAATGTGACTTTTGGCTTTCAAAAGTTAAATTTCTAGGTCATGTGATATCACAAGATGGGGTCACTGTTGATCCTAGTAAAGTGGAAGTAGTACTAGATTGAAAGAGACTAGAGACGGTAACTGAAATAAAGAGCTTCTTGGTTTGGCGAGATATTACTATAGATTCATAAAGGATTTATCTAGATTTTCCTTGCCATTAACGAAGCTTACGTGAAAAAACCAGTCATTTTTTTGGGATGAGAATTGTGAAGGTAGCTTCAAAGACTGAAAGAGAGGTTAACTACAGCACCAATATTGATTATCCTAGATCTAGGTAAGACATATGTTGTCTATAGTGATGCTAGTAAGCATGGATTAGGATGTGTCCTGATGCAATAGAGCAGAGTGATGGCTTGTGCCTCTTGACAGCTGAAGCCTCACAAGTCAAAACTATCATACTCATGATTTAGAGCTCGCATTTGTTGTTTTTGGATTGAAAATTTGGCCACATTACTTGTATGGTACTACTGTGGAACTATGCTATGACCATAAGAGTCTCAAATACCTCTTTGACTAGAAAGAGCTAAACATGAGACAACGTAGATGGATGGAGTTGTTGAAGGACTACGACCTGGAGATTAAACACCACCCAGGGAAAGCCAATATAGTTGTAGATGCTTTGAGCAAGAAAGTAGTGCAAACATCATTCATGATGATCCACGAGTAGAAATTACTAGAAGATTTCAGGGATCTGAATCTATTGAATCAAATTGTTGTGAAACTAAAAGAGCCCCATGAGGCGTATCTTGCAAGTCTTCTTGTTAGCCAAGGAGAGTATGATCTAAGGGATGAAGTTGAAGAAGCTCGGAAGCAAAACAAACAAGTAAATGTTGTACGAGAGTTCATATCTCGGAATGAGATTCAATATCACGATCTATCACTCAGCGAATGGGTGAGTTATAACAAGAGAATTTATATACCACCAAAGGTTGAGTTGAGACAGAAGATACTGGATAAAGCTCATAAAAGTAAATATACTTTACATACAGGGATGGTCAAAATGTATCATAATCTGAAATTTGAAGTCTGGTGGCCAGGGTTAAAGAAAGATGTAACCCAATATGTAGGCAAATGTTTAACTTGTCATAAGGTGAAGAATGAACACCAACAGCATGCAGGACCACTGTAAAGACTTGAAATTCTGGAATGGAAGTGGAAACATGTTACCATGGACTTAGTGGTGGGATTGCCCAAGATCAGGCATATTGATGCAATATGGGTAGTTGTTGATCGTTTAACTAAGTTGGCATACTTTATTCCCATTAGTGTTAGTTATTCTCCTGAGAGATTGGCTGAGGCCTACATCAAGGAGATAGTGAGACTCCATGGTATACCAAAGATTATTATTTCTAACAGAGACCCACGATTCACACCCCGATTCTAGCAAGCTTTACATGAAGCTCTGGGGTCAAAGTTAAAATTTAGCAAGCCTATCACCCCCAGACTGATAGTTAATCTAAACGGAGCATACATACGCTAGAAGACATGTTGAGAGTGTGTGTATTGAACTTCAAAGGGAATTGGGATCGATATCTCCCATTGGCAGAGTTTACATACAATAACAGCTATCATTCGAGCATTCATATAGCTTCATTTGAGGCGTTATATGGCAGAAAATATCAATCACCTATTTGTTGGGCAGAGTTGACTAAAAGATGGCTAATTGCGCCAGATTTATTTTACCAAACCTTCGAACACATTGATCTAATCAAGAAGAGGCTCTCAGCAGCTCAAAGTAGTCAGAAAAGCTATGCAGATAAAAGGATAAGAGCTTTATAGTTTGAAGTAGGAGATCACATGTTTTTGAAGATATCCCCTGTTACTGCAGTTGGTATAACATCAAAAAGGAAAAAGTTAAGTCCTTGATATGTTGGTCCATATGAAGTGTCGGCGAAACATGGACAAGTAGCCTACCAACTAGTTTACCCCTAAACATGGGTAAACTTCATGATATATTCCATGTTTCCCAGCTGAAAAAGTATCAACCGGACCTTGATCATGTCATAGAATATGAGGAGTTGAACTCCAACATGATAATACTTTCGTGGTTGAGCCAATACGGATCATTGATTATCAAGAAAAGTAGCTCAAGCATAAGAGCATCCCAATTGTGAAAGTGGTCTGGAAGGGGTTATCTCCTGGAGAGGCAACATGGGAAACAGAGAAAAGCATGAAGAAGAAATACCCAGAATGTATGGCTGAGAGTCTGCAAAATGTGTAGCAAGTTTCAGGGTTGAAATTTAAATTAACAGTAATCCAAAATGTTTAAGACAAAAGATAAACACTTAATCTAATTGTCCTGAATAATAAAAGATAAGCTTCTAGAGTAATCCTTACTGGTGCGCCTTTCCCTTTGTGTCCGATCAACTTCCTGCTTGCTTAACATGGTCTGGAGTTCAAATGAATGAACTCTAAGGGTAATAGTTAATCTCATGAACAGATATGAAGCATAAATGACAGTATAGCACATGTTAAACATAGAAGCATTTACATAAACAAGTTGCATCATAACCGTAGTTAATGGCCAAGGACCGCAGCCCTTATTAGGACATGCAGCCCTATGAGACATGCAGCCTCAATCTATAGCTAGGAAAAACATCACATGTAAATCATCTATCAAACATGATCAGCTAATACATGAACACATACATACATGTTATCAAGATTACAGTTACCCACCTCAACTTGAATCCTTAACTTTGTCTGAATGTGTTGGGATCGGTAGAGGTGTCAAGGTCTGTCTAAAAACATTTATCATTATCATTAGTCATCACTTGCATCGCAAAGTAACTAACTACACGAATTATTTTTAGAGGATTAAAAATAGTTATTAATCCCTAAAAATTCCCCTAGTAATAATACCCTTTTTAATAAATAATAATAATATTATTTATTATTTATTTGTCTATTTTATTACTTAATCCTTTTCCTAATAGTAATAATAATATTTTTCTGTTATTATTATTATTTTATTTATTTATTTATTATTATTGCTCTACAATTATTTTAAACTCTCAGAGACTATCTCTACACTTTAAATTAGGACTTTAATAAATGCTAACTATTATATAAAATAATTGTTATACTAGTTTTCCTTGATTTTCCAAACTAATATATACACACTCATAGGAAAACGTGCACAGACATTAAGATAGTAACAGATGCATGCTTTCGCTTTTAATATCCATTCCAATACGCATACACACATAACACCTACAGGCTACAGTATGAATAATTGTGAGATATATCTATATATATACAATAAGCTTCATCATTTGGATATCTATAATTATGCTTTTCCTCAATTAAAACCTTACCTGATTCGAATTTAGGTTATTCGACAATACATATAATCCAACTGTTTGTAAAAAAATAACCTTTCACCAAAGACAAAATTCTAGAAAACTGTGGATAAATTAATTTTTGGAGAATCTAATTTGGTTTAAACCTTTGCTCGAATTATTCATGTCTCAATCCTTCGAGATGCAAAACTTTAAAAATAAATAGCCTTATTGGTAAATCACCACCACTAATTTGCACTACACCCCACAACAATAGATAAATCAAAATAAAAGTTCTAATTATTATTTTGGAAGAATCTGTACATGAAAAGTGGAAGAATAATATATACACACACTTTTTTCCTCCTGAAAAATTACAAGAGAAAATGACAAAGCAGAATATGCAATCACTTAAAAGAAGCAGTATATTAATTAACATACATATTAGTTACACAGCCCCCCCCCCCCCCAAAAAAAAAAAAAAAAAACCAATCACGCATTAGTTAATTCCGCAACACACACACACACACACACATAATACTAGATACAAAACCTAGATGTTAAACTAGCTTTTATATATATATATATATATATATATATATATATATATATATATATATATATATATATTCATGCAGCAGGGGGTTCTTTATTTATGTATATATAATCAGTAAAAAAAATAAAAACGATGCTCATGACAGTAAAACAAACTTCAACAGGATAAGATTTTTTAATATTTACATGCGCACACCTACAGTATGCTTTATATATATATATATATATATATATATATATATATATATATATATATATATCCTTACACACAAGTTTTCCTTCTCTCCTTTGCATATTTTTTAAAGACCCAGCTGAACCCAAGAGGGGGGTGAATTGGGTGAAAGATTTTAACTTGTAACTTAAAAATTCTTTTTGCACTTTCTAAATCAAGAGTTAGATATTCAAATAAAAATATATGCTAGGAATATAAGAGTCCAGGGAAGATAATATGCAAAATGTGATTTATACTGGTTTGGCCCAATTCTTAATATACGTCCAGTCCTCAAGCTCCACTTGATATTTTCAATCCACTATCCTCTTGTTTATCCGGGCATAAGAGAAGCATTTACATTCCCACAAGTTCACCTGGGCACTTGTGAAGCCAAATCTCTCACTGAGATACTCTTCCTTACACACCATAAGAATACAATCAATTTCTTACTCAAGATCACCCAATATTGAGTAACTCTCAAATAGAATGATTACAATGAATATTCTCTCTCAGAATTAAATGAATAATCACTGAAGTGCAATACAAATCATTTCACTCTCTATAATCACTATAAAAAACTTGAAATTACCCATGGAATTTCCGACAGAAAAATTTCCGTTAGAAATTACCCACGGAATTCCGTCGGTAAAGTCAGTTACCAACGGAATTCCGTGGGTAATTCCATCGGTAATTTTTACCCATGGAATTTTGTGGGTAATTTCCGACGGAATTTTTTCCGTCGGAAATTCCGTGGGTAATTTCAAGTTTTTTTTGTAGTGAATAAACTATGTAAGCATTAAGAACAGAATGTGTATGAGATAAATGTTGCCATTTTGATAGTGCAATCTCTTGTCATCATCTTCCTTCGTTTTGAATGTGACTCTTCTTATAGATGAAGATCATTTGACCGTTGAGAATATGACCATTGTGAATACTATCCGTTGAGAATATAGCCATTGGATGTCCACTAAGAAGTAGCTATTGAAATATTGTCTTATTGACTTTATAGCTCAACATATGAATCTTTATGCAATTCTTCATTTGATCATCTAAAACTTACTAGAAAACTGATTAAACAAGGTTAGGAACAATAATAATAGATGATATGAAGTATTAAGATCAAACATGAAGTTCTCACAAATTCGAGCAATTTGAATTTCAAACTTAGCAACACAAACTAGAGTTTGTTTATCCAAACTCGAGTTTGTAACTTTGCTTCAGAAGACAAAACTCGAGTTTCCAAATCCAAACTCAAGTTTAGATCTTCAAGAGAAGAATGTCACGATCTAAGCTTTGAAATATATCTTGAAATAATAGCAAACTCAAGTCATTAAGTGACAAACTCGAGTTTGGCACTATTCAAACTGAAAAGGAGTTTAAGTTCATAAAAGCTCAAACTGGAGCTTTCAAAACTTAATTGGAGTTTTCAAACCACATAAATAGAGCATAGCTCTCTACTTGGCTGAACCTCGAGTTTACAAAACTCAACTCGAGTTTTCTTTTAAAACTGAAAATCTTTGAAAACTCTCTGCGAAGGGAAAATTGGAGTTTGTTAAATCAAAACTTAAGTTTCCTCAAAGTGAAAAATATGAAAAACTTTGAAGACTCTTGGCCAATCTTAAACTCAAGTTTACATGTCCAAGCTCGAGGTAAGAATTCATTGCAAGAAGAATTAGTTTCAAAATCATTGTATTCTGACGGTTATGATCTGATGAATGAAGGTTGTTCTTTAACTAGTGTTTTTGCAACATCCTGACTTAACTGTCAACTTCAAAGATTCATATCTCTCTCATTTGATCTTCATTTTACATGATCTTGAGGGTTGAAAGGTATGTGAATCTAGTTTCATATGCCACCGATTTTAGCTCATTCCGATGTGTAATTTGTAAGATACATTCAAAACATTGAAGCTTGGTCTGCTGTTTGGCGTGATTTCCAATTCCCACTTCTACAATTTATAGATCTCTCATCTGAACTTGTTTAGGCTTGAAACTTTGTCATAATGACGCATTAGAAGTCTAGTTTCATACCAAATTGGTTTCACCTTAATCCGATATCTAGTTTGGGAGATATCATTAAATTACCAGACCTCATCCAAGCTGAATGTGAAACAGAAATGAGCAGAGGAGCTAAAAGCATGATAAACTCGAGTTTTGAATAGCTAACTCGAGATTAGCTGGTCCAGAGACGCCATAGGTGCTGAAAACATTGCTAGCTTGAGTCATTAAGTGATTAACTCAAGTTTTAAATTCCAAACTCGAGTTTTGTGTCCTTAACTCAACTTTTTTTGTATTCCAGAGGAAAATCACTACAGTAAAGTAGTAAACTCGAGTTGAAACCTCAGGACTCAAGGTTGCTCTTCTATAACCTTATATTTGCTTGTTTTAACTCTAAATTGAGTTATTCCAACTTTCATTTGATCTTGGAGACTTCTAGAATCAATCTTGGAACTTGTATAATGATATTCTCATTCCATTCATCCAGTTCTTCCATCTTCTATCTCCTATCTTGATCATTCTTCGTCATTTAACATGGACTCATTATTTGCTGTAAGTTCTACCTTCTTCAATATTTCCTCTTCTTCTTGAATTTAACATTTTCTTCAATTTCTTTTTTCTAAACTCTCTTATCTTCTTCTTGTTTTATAATTCAAGTTGGACTAATCTACATTAATTATAGTAGTTAGTCAATGTATGAGATAAATATATTATTCAAACTTTTTGCTCTTGAGAATGACATCTATATGAGACATCATCAAAACTAATCATATCCAACATTCTCCCCCTTTTTGATGATGGCAAATACATTAAGAAAAATATGTATGAATATAAAAATATATTAGATCCAACATATTTTTCTTGCCATTTCTCTCCCCTTATTTGTCATTAGCAAAAAGTTGAAGTATAAAGAAGATATGCTTGGAGAGGTAAACCAAAGTAGAATGAGTCAAGGAACTAATTTTCTCTCCCCAGTTTGAAAGTATTTGATTTTTGATATGATGCAAGTAGAAAAGAGTTTTCATGAAAATATGTCTGAAAACAATTTAGAGAGGTTTTTCAAGAAACTTAAACTTCCATGATTACAGCAAATTGATATCAAACATGTGCATAATTTCTACTGAATATAAAAAGAGAGATTAGAAAGGCTCGTGTAGGTTCTGCAAATTGATGAATGGTCATGAAGTCCATTTGCTTGCTTTCTTGTTGTATGAGATCATTTCCATCCTTTTCCTTTTCTTCATATAGCTCTTCTGTAAAATGTGCCTTAGCTGGCTTCAAGAGGTTTCCCTCTTCTTTTTACAGCATGGCTTAGCTTTAATGTGATTGAACATCAAAGTATCTTTCCTCAATGTAATAGTTTCGCATTATAGTGCATTAAGGAGGGCTTTTACACAGACTTAATTCTCCTGTCACAATTGTAAAACTTTCTTGCAATAGATAATTATTAGTGCAATAAGATATCAAAATATTCTTTTCTATAATATTTTTTTAAAATAAAGATAACGAAAGGAAATATATCAAAATATTAGGAGATAAATATATTATTCAACCTTTTTGCTCTTAATAATTACATCTATATGAGACATCATTAAAACTAATCTTATCCAAAATTTCCAATGTTGTAGCAACACACACGCAGTATAATATATGCACATACTCCTAACGGCAACACATATGTACATATAGATATGCAGAAAAATACTCACACCGACGCAAACGCAACAGCCTTTGTTTTTTATTTAAATTTTCAGCAAGCTTTAGTTTAATCTCCTAGGCTTCATACGCTATGGGCTATGTTTTCCGTGAGCACAATGAGATAGGCTTGCATTTTAAGTCATCGATATGGCCTCAATGATTCACAAGTTGGGCAGAGGAAGGCTGATATGTATATTTTCGTTTTGCTGTTGCGACTGGCCAAGAAAGAATGACAATGTGATAGATATAATTTGGTTGTGTTTGTTACGTGTTGGGGGGTTGAATGGGTCCAATTATATGAGCTACAAGTGTTTAATGAATAGCTAGAAATAGAGCATATCAAAAAAAAAAAAAAAAAAGCTAGAAATAAAATAAGTGTTTTGTATGAGATTGTAAAATTGTCTCTCTTAATTCTCTTCAAGGCTTTTCTTTTTAATTAGGCCCATTATTTACATAATCGTAATTGTTGGAAAATAAATAAATCCTTAATTCCATATAAGGATTTTTCCTTTTCCTTAATTAATTCCTCTAAGCCATTAAATATAAATTCCATAACTTTTAGGCTTACATTATTCCTTAATTTAATTTATTCTTATTCCTACAAATAATTAAATGAAAATAAGTTATGATTTCAAATAATTATTCTAATAATTATTTCTTAGCCAAATTCATGAATTAATTCCATATAATATTCTAATTAAAAATCCCAAAATTTAGGGATGTTACATTCAGCCCAACAAGCAACCTGCCTTCTTTATCCAATAATCTTCAGCCCATATACTCCCACAGTCCATTAATCTTCATAATTAGCAAACAAAAGACATAAAAGCTCAATATCACTTAATCTCACGCACAAGCTGACCACGCAAGCATGGAGGAAAACTCAGTGAAAAACTTGAACACGAAAATGCAGAGAAGCAGAGGGAAATCAACGTGCTCAGTAGCAGCGCTATGCTTCTTCAGACTCCAGCATGCATGTCTTGAGCCCTGCATTGTTACCCACTGTTTCTTCCTCATCGGACCAGACCCTTAATTCCTTATATACTTATGCTCCTTGGTTTCCATTCGATAACATTGCCTTAACCAAGAAAAGAATAGAGCTTAGTTGAGACTGGGAGATAAAGAGAGAGAGATGAAGAAGGAGAAAGAGAGAACTTCAAACGGAAACTATTCTTCCTATGCACATTGCCGCTGAAACAGGGGAGTAAAACCATAACCTGTTGCTCATCGTCAAGCTTGATCAGCAAAGGTAAATAATGGGACTTCTTCTTCCTCTTATTTCCGTCATTACCCATCGGTAAGTCATGAATATTAAGCTGTAGGAATTAAAGTCACAATGTGTTGAAACTGAAAATGAAAAACAGGGTTATGTTGCGTCGGTTTGTGTCTTCGAATTCTTGTTTGTGCTTTGCATCTGTTCTACTTGTATATATGTGTATGTATGTATGTATGCATGTATAGACATACATGTAGGCACACACACACGCGTGTGTGTGTGTAAGCCAGGTGGTTAAATCGAAACTGGGATGGAATTGCGTTTGTTTTTGTGCGTCTTCAAACCTTGCATCTGTTTTATCTATGTTTATATATATAATGAACTCAAAATCCTACTGTTATATATATATATATATATAACAAAGTCCATATATATGCTTAGTGTCATGCGCGTGTCTGAGAGTGTGTGTGTCTGTAGCATATACTGATATACATATACACACTTGCAGCATGCATTGGATATGTGTGTGTGTGTAAACTTTTCAGCTTGGTTTACATATATAAACAGTGAAGCTTCCTCTTTGTTTTATACATACATCACTTATATATATATATATATATATATATATATATATATCTGTCGCTGAACATGTATAGAAAAGAGAAAGGAAAATATCTTGTTGTCATGCGTGTTACTTCCTGCATATATATATAACATCCTAAATTTGAGAATTTAAAAATTATAATATTAGTTGGAAATTAATTATGAAATTTGGCCTAAAAATAATTATGAAGTTAACTATTGGAATTTAAGACTTATTTTCCTATAAATTAAAAGCCACCTATTTGTGAATAATTATTAGTCAGAATATTTTGGAGATAATATTTTTATGGTCAGAATAAATTAATTGAGAGAAAGAATAAAGTCAAAGTGTAACACCCACTCGGGTGCCGTCATTCTTGCTTATAAGCTTACGCAATTGTGTGACAAAATCAGAAATATTTGATATACTGATACAATGGAACTTAAACTTGATTATAAAGGGGAGTATTCCCAGAGCTTATACCCTTTTACAAACGTTTGCATTCATTAATGACAGTGAAAATTAAACACAATTAAATCATTGTTGCCCCTCGATTCTTGAACTATCTTTCTGCTGGTGTAACATCCCAAATTTAGGAGTTTAGAATTTTATATGAGATTTAGTTTAAAAATAAATTGTGGGAAATAAAAGTTTATTTTCCATGAATTATTTTTGGGAAATGAATTAATAAATTAATTGATAGATTAAATAAAATGAAAAAAAAATGAAATGATGAAATGAAAGAATGAAAAACAAACAACCCAATATGACCATTTTGCGAGCCCACAACCGATATCCATTAAGCTTTTGTTTTGGCCCAACACGTACTGGAGCTGGAGCAGTGGAATGTGAAGATCATCAGCTAATAGACAAAAGCCCAATTACCCAGCACCTATCTGATTTATTCTGGCCACGTGAAGAGATGAATATTACCACATAATATGATATCCTCAAACAAAATTACACTCATTCTCTCTCTCTCTCAGCGTCGACCAGCGTGAAGAAAGCAGAAGCAGTTTGATTTTTCTTTCAGTCACCGAAACAGCAAAGATCAAAGGCCCATTGTTCTCTTTTTCATGACACAATACGTATGTCCAGCCCAATACTCCCTCTCGTTGACCAGAAGCTGATCAAATCATAATCTGGTTTCAGCGTGCTTTTCGAGTAAGCAGAAGCAAATCGGCGCCATTAATGTAAAGTAGAAGATAAGATCATCATTATTTGGCCAGAAAACAGAAGGATCAGACGTGATCCATGCTTCTCGAGTCCCTCAAAGTTTTATCCGATGGTCTATGCTCCTGAACCACCGAGTTTTAACTGCGTCTGAATGTTGGGCCTCCCTTTAGATGATTCCAGCGTCCCATTCTTCTCCATTTCTTTCGGCATCCACAGAAAAGGAAACAACAGAAAAAACAGAGAGTGATAGAGAGAAGAGAGACCGATAGAGAAAAGTGAGAGAAGGAAGAGTCAGAGCTGAAACCAAACGGTTACTCTGTTTGACCGTCGGAAAACAGAGGAGGAAAACCAGTCCTTCTTATCATCCTTCAACGTGATTAAGCCAAGGTGAGTTTCAAGTTTTCTTTCCTTTAGTTCCAGCAGCTTTCAGGCAAGTATAAACCATTATAAGAAAAACCAAAGCCTACTGGAATGATTCATGCTGAAACCGAAACAGAAAACAGGGGTGGTGAGGGTGATTAAAAAACTGATATAGATATATATATTGATGCTGTCAAATACCGAAGGGAAAAGGAAAAAAACAAAAAACAAAAACAAAAACGCTGAACTATATGTATAAACTTGCAGTTATCTAAGTGTGTGTGAGAGTCTAATATGTATGTATATTTTCGGGTATGCTTGCTGTCATCAAGTTTTGCTTTGAATAAAAATACATATAGGATAGGTTATATAAATATATCAGTTCTTGCTGTCATGGGAAAGAAAAAAAAAGAAGGAAAAACGCTGAACATGTTGCTGCAATTTCTTTGTCCAGAAAGTGGGTTTTGATTACTATCATTTTTATGCATTTTTGTGTGTGTAACGTGACTGTTTCAGTGGAGGAGGAAAAGAAAATGTGAGAATGTATATATGTATCTAAGTGTATGCCGTGAAGGAGAAAGGAAAATTTTTGCTGTCATCAAGTTTATCTTTGAGTGAAACCATATACATGATAGTAGGAGTTCTTTATTCTTCTGCATCATCAAATACCCATTGAAACAGTGACTGAATCATTTTTCTGGTTTAAAATGTTGCTGAAGCCAAGCTTTGCGTGATTTGTTCTTCTGTCATGTGAGCCTATGAATTTATGAATATTGGTAGTGCATATTTACTGTAACGTTGTATGTATGCTGTGAAAAAAAGAAAGAAGATATGAGAAGAAATATACATAAGACATGCATGGTTTTTGCTCTCATATATGGTTTTATGATCATGGTTTATAAACTTTTGGAAATGATCAATCACATGACTTTGCTATGTTTTATGCTAATAGTTATATATATAGTCAGACGTTGCTTTATGTGACTATACATATATAATCAAATGAATGGTGTGCGTTCATTTTGTTTCTTTTATGCAAGTATATGTATATTTATATTATAACTCTTTTTCTAATATGTATTTATATATTTGTTATAATATATAAATATACTAAAGTTAATACACACACATCATATTTCAAATACACGCCAAGGTAATAGTGGTTTTGGTTTGCATACTTTCATTTTTGTATAATAACTAATATTTATTGATGCATGATTTAAAGTGTAATGTATGTTTGTTATTGGATAAGTTCTGGGAGTTTAAATAAATTCTAAAATAATGAAGATAATAATAATGGAAGATGAATATTATCATTAGGTGATGGAACAAATAAATAACCGGAATTATTGATAAATAATAAGACTTTATATTAATTAGGAAGAGATGATATTAATACTAATAGAATAAATAAATGAAAATTTGTGTTATTATTATTGGAAAAGAGTGAAAATAATAAATAAGGAATTATTATTATTATTATTGGGGATAATAATAATAATAATAATTTTCCTTGACAATAATAAATTAAAAAGGTATAATCGGAATAAAATTTACTAGTATGAGAGTCATAAGTGGCTAGGCCATCCCTTAGGATGTTAATTATACGGGAAATAATACGGTGATGATGCTATAGAATACCCGGAAAGGTTTGGAACCAGTACCGAAAGGTGAACGTACTACTAGCGTCAAGGATGTAACATCCCATTTTAAAACACCGGAAATTTTTTTTTTAAACATGTCAAAGTGTGATCAGAGTCGAGCATTTCGAGTAACTGAATATTTAAAAGTACATAACCATAGTGTAATTATCCATATACAGACAACTACTGTTTACAAAAAGTAATGTCAGTATATTTACAAAAATATAAACTTCTTCGCTCCTTCTACGAAGACGATCTGCCCCTCTCATCCACCCTGACACCTCCTGAACCTGTAGCTACAGCTGAGATCCAATTCCCGATTGGATCTCAGGTAACGGTTAACCTTATGCTCAAATAAACAGTATATGGTAACAGATATTCATAAATAACACAACAGCATATCAATACCAAATTACACAAAACAAATATCACAAGTTTGCACATATCCAGTGCCACGACAGCCCATCGTGTCCTCAGAGCTAGGAAAACCCCAACAGGTTATCAAGACTATAACCCGTGAAAAGCTGTATGTACAACTGCCCTCTCTCGGCAGAGTCTCAATAAATGACATATCTTTCACATATATGAATATAAGCAGCATAAGTGTTAAGGTTACTGTACGCGTCCGTACCTCCGTTGATGATTTTGGTCACTCCGGTAGTGTTTTGACGGCGGAATGACAGCGGAAACAGCGATTCGTGATTCTGGGTATCCTATAAGGATAACATCACCAGTATGAATATCTAAGACCATAACAGGCATTTTAGGTACAAATTACCATTTTGCCCCTAGTTAGCCTTTTTGGCGGAATTTCGCCAAAGCTTCGCTGTTCCGACTTTTACTTCCAAAATTTTTGCTATAATCTTTTCTATAACATTTTTCTAAGATAATTATCATATTTACTCTAAAAACATGATATCTAAATTATCTTGAAAAATTAAGACTATCCTAACACTTTTACTATAACTATTGAAAAAAACTACCGAACTAAAGACTAGGGACCGAAGACTTACTCAGAGCTTCGCTGCGAAATTCCCCGGACTCCTCCTCCTTCTTCCTCTCTCAAATTTTTGAAATGCTCAAGAGAGCTTGGTGTGAAAATGGTGAAGAATGGAGAGGTATTTATAGAAAAACCCGATGGCATTTTCGTAATTTCGTTGAACTTTGTCTGGTCGAATTCTGACCGTTGGATCGCACTTTTCTGAGGTGGCTTCATCTTGGCCTTACACCTCTCTTTGCTGACATCATCTTGAGTCATCAAAATGATGTCATGCTTGCTTCATCTCTTGCTTTATCTGATAAGCCTCTGATTCCGTGTCCTGTTCGCGTAATTTCGTAAAATCTTAAAATTCTGAAAACAGTATGCTGAAGGCCCTTTCATCCTATTTAAGAATACTGGACTCTCCTTCCCTTATACTTCCAGTAAGGGCATTACGTTATCTGCCGAAAATCCTCGGTTTTCGTGTCCGATCTCAGAAACAATTTTGGCCGGTACTAGCTTTTGGATAAAAATCCACTGACCAATAATATGCTCTAGTTTTTCTTGACCCATAACCATATTCTCACAATGGGAATATTTCCTATCCGTTCTCATTTATCCTGTTCATTTTTCCTCTGATTATTATATTATTTTCTTTTTAACACATGTTTAATCTTATATTATTATTATATCTAAAAAATCTTCTCATCCTTATCCCTCCTATTTCTTTTCGGCCAGCCCTCTTTTTCTTTTCTTTTTTTTATTTTCCAACATATATTATATTTATCTTATATTTATCTCTCACAAAATTCCCTTATTGGTCCAAAATGAATTTAGACTTATAAAATTCCCAAAAATTACTTAATAAATCCCTTAATATTTTCTAATAATTTTCTTAATTAAAACTTATCATTTTCTCATAAATATTTTATTGACATCAATAATCTAAGTTTTATGCAATTTATTATCAATTTTAGTATCTATTTTGATTTCTAGAACACTTTTTAAATTCTCCTTCTTTTGTTTTCATAGGAAATATTTTATTAAATTGTCTTAAATTAAGGATAATATGGTTTCTAAATTTTTATAATTATTCCATGCCTTTTAGAATTTATTACCCTATTTTTAGGATGTTTTATGACCCTAAAATGCCTCTTTTTGGCACTTAATTTTCTTAATATTTCCCTTTGAACATAAATCAATTATTTAAATTAGAGACAACATATTCTCCAATCTTTAATAAATATTTAATTGTCTCTAAGGATTTTTAGGGTATTACAAAGGACTAAGGTACGGACGTGTACTGTAACTTTAACTCTTATGCTACTTGTAAGCTTTATATATGATGAGATGATTCATATAGTCATGGACAAGATTTGGTCTTGGATCATGGACTGTGAATAAGACTGGGTCTTAGGTCACTATTTGAAATATGTCCAACTTGATTTGAAAACGGGTTACAGTCTTAGTAATGTCGTATGGATGTTTTCCTAGCGCTGAGGACACGCTCCGGGGCGTGGCACTGGTCTATGTGCAAACTATGTGGAGCTTATATGGGTTGTGTGCTATGTAGAGGTGAACCTTACATGGGCTGTGTGCTATGTAGAGGTATTATTGAGATATGAATTGATACATGTGCTATGTGCTATGTATAGTTATATGCTGAATTGTAATAAATATCTGTCATATATATACTGTTATACTTGAGCATAAAGTTAACTGTTACCTGAGATTCAATGGGCATTGAATCTTAGAATTTACCCTAGCTTCAGGATCAGGATGATTGGGAGCAGGAGGCGAGGGTAAGCAACACGCGTAAAGGCTCGGAAGGAGTTACATTTTGGGATAAGGATATGCACAAGTTTGGTCGAACCTTTCGGATTACTGCAACTTATCACATCAACTAAGATCACCGCAATGAATGTAAGTTGTATCACGTTTTTATTCCTTCAGGAATTTTAATTAACCAGCATATGTCTGCGCATATGAAATCAGTTACTCAGTCGTCTAAATGCCTAAGTACGCTCTCTGTTGTGTTCTACTCTGATCTGTTAAACGCCTTTGCTATGATAAATACACACGAATTAGTCTAATAAGAACCCTAGGGCCATAATTGGACTTTATAATACACTTAGGAAATAGGGGCGTTACAGCTGGGCCATAATCTTCAAGCAACGCTCCCTCCTTAAGCATGGTACAGCACTTCTTTCCTGTGCTCGCCTGTCTATTGGTTGGTAGTAGAGGGGAGAGATTCTGAGGAATCTCAATAGCAGACAATACCAAACAATGCATGCAAGATAAATGTTAATGTATGATATACTTGCCTTGTACAAGCTCATGTTAACATAATGACATTTCTGAATGCTCAATGCTTCATGCATCATACTCATGGTCATAGCATAATCATAAACAGAGCTTCAAATATTTAAGTATGTTACACATAACAAGAAAGCATAGCAATCATACATATACACATAAGCAATAATATCAAATACATGCAAGTAAGGTAAGCCCACTACTTTTTAAGGAATACTATCCTTACTGGGGTTCCTCTTTCGTCAACCTTCGGAGTTGCTTGAAGTTTCTTCATTCTCCTTGCGGCTCTAAGGACATAACCATATCTTTAGAACCAGGGAAAATGAATGTTTATTTTCCTTTTTAACCCTTATTTCATTAGGGTTTAATTAAGTAACTTATACTTGTTACTTTCAGTCTTTATCTGTCACTATCCTTAACAGTCCAACAACTTCAATTATTTTCAATTAATTTCAAAAAAATCATTTTAATGTTCTGTCAACTCTCAAGTGTTCCTAGAAATGTCCCCTTTCATATAAAAATAATTACAAAGTTTAGAACTTGTCAAATTATTCCTAGGTTTTACGTTTCAACTGACTGTCCTGTTAAGCTTCAAGAATTCATAGCTTATCTTTAAAAATTCATATCTCACTGTAAAGAGCTCAGAAAAATACCTATTATGCGTCAAATTAAAGATATGGAAGTCCTCTAACTAACTGGAAATTTTCACAATTTACTCTTACTCCAGTCATTCTTAGTTTTGGAAAACGTCAGGACTGTCCAGTTTTGGTTCCCAGACGCAGAGTCATTTTGTAAGATTTCTTTCTCACTGACCAGAGCTTAGAATGATACGAATTATATACCGTTTTAAAGCTATGCATGTCATCTATCATCAGTAAAATTTTTATAATTTTTAAAATTTTTTTACTTACTCAAAAATGCAATGTTATATGTATACCTCCAGACTGACACCAAAATGTCTTCATATTCATAGCTCAACTTCTAAAAATCATATCTAGAGCTACAGACCTTCGTTTTGGGTGTTCCAAAGCTAAACTTCAAGCTTAATTAGATTAATATCTCGTGTAAAAGTTTCAGAGAAAAGCTCAATTCCTAAACCCCAAAAACGACATCCACAAGATGCTCTGTTTTTGGATCCATGTGCAGAGTTGAAAGCAATGACATACAACCTCATTTTATGGTGTAGATCTTTCAGAAATCAGCCCCCATGCTCTTATATAAGACATTAACTTTAAAAACAAGATGGAAAATCGTTCAAGAGACTCACCTAACACAAATTATTGGATTGCATGCAAGCTTCTTTCACTTTCTAGTGGTCTCTATCTCAATCTCGCTCACGCTTTCAACACTTTTGGTATTGTCTCTCCGGTTCTGTCTCTCTGGAATGGTGGAAAGAATGGGAGAAATAGGAGTGTGTGTTTGCAGGAAGGGAAGGGAGGAGTTTTGTGTTTATGTTGTTGCTGAAATGAAGAAATAAGGAAGGAAGGAAGAGAGTTTACGGGAGAGAGGAGGAATGGAGTTTGTGAAGTGTGTGAGAATGAGGAAGTGAAAGGTAAATGAAATGGAAGAATGGAGTGTATGTGTGTGCGTATGCCATCAACTGAGAGGGAAGGAGTGTTAATGGAAATAATGTGTGTGTCAAATTAAGAGGGACACGTAGGAGGCATGCAGGAGGGGAAAGGAAATATGTGTGTGTGTTAGGTTGGCTTAAAGAGAGGAGAGATAAAATGTGTGGTGTCTCACATTTTGACAAAAATACTTCTTTTATCTCCCTACAAGATTCTTGTTTGCAATTTGGTCATTCTCTAATTAAATTGCAAACATTGATTAGGTAATTATAATAAATCCTTAATTCCATTTAAGGATTTCTCTTCCTCAATTACTTTCTTTAGGCCACAAAATATTGTCTCTAAAATAATTAAGGCTAAAATTTTTCATAACTATTCCCACATTATATTTCAATTTTCCAAATCCCGAAATTTGGGATGTTACACAAAGAATATTTGGAAGAGATAACTTATGGCCTAAAATAATTATTGGAAATTAAGGCTTAATTTCCATGAATTTTTGGGAAAAGAATTATAGGATTGATTATCAAACAATTTCAATTACATGAATAAAAGACTCAATCCATTAACAATTAAAAAAAAAAAATGCAGCCCGTATTCCCTCTCTATACACTCATTTCGACCCATCAACAATAAAAACATGAGTCCCTATAATATATGCAACCCCATTGGCATTCCTTTCAGCAATCACGTGACAGCAAAGGAGCATCCAAGTTGAAACTGAGTCAGTATGTATTGGCTATTCCAGACAAAACCAACACACAACCTTCCTTCTTGATTCATTGAACTTGCAGCCCAAACATCCATCCCACTTTAAAGATTCAAACCTAATTATCTATTCGATAGTCATTCTCTTCGGCCAGCTCATCAACAGCCAAGGAAAATATATCAACGATAATTAAGTGACAGCAGAGAAGCAGCCAGATCACATAACTACAGAGAAGCAGCGAGAGATCCACGTACACGACAGAACACCATGTTCCTTCAGATATTGCCATACTTCTTCAGATTTTCCCATACGTCTCGAGCTCACCGCTGATATCCTCTGGTTCTCGCGTCTTGGACTGGACGTAAGTCCTTCATATTACTCCCTTCATTTTTTCATTCATGCTTCATGAATGAGATCGAGTCTGAGAGTGAAACAGAGAAAGAGAGAGTCAAGAAAGGAGAGAGGTTCAAACTGAGAACTACTCTCCTCTGCTTGTGGCTTCCAAAACAAGCGAAGCAAACCACATGTGAGTTCCATCGTTCAGCTTGATCAACGAAGGTAAGTTATCAAGCTTCTCTTCCTTTGATTTTTCATCACTTTCCTCATGGCAAGTTTAGAAATGTAAGATAAGGAAAATGTAGCCACGAGTTTGCTGATGTTGAAACCAAAAACAGGGAAGTAAAACCGATTGCTGTCATGCGAAAGGGGGAGTTAAAACCAAACTAAAATATATAGTATCGTTGCTGTAAGTTGCAGAAACAGAACTGTTGCTATGCGTGAATATATATATATATATATATAGACACACACACACTAAATATACATATATAATAACGCTAAAAATAGATGAACAATAGACCAACGTAATATACTAAGATATAATAACATTGTTTTAGATTCCAGAGATATACTTAACGTAAAATATAATAATGCTGGGACAATATATACATATACCTTGTAAACTAAAAGAAAAGTTTGCTACTCGACACACACGCACGTGAAGCATATTTCTGGGACCCAAACCTTTGCTATTTTGTATATATATATATCTATCTATATGTATAAATATATAGATATATACGTAATCATAACTTAGTGTTTATAATCTCTGATTTGACTGTTGATGTACAGTTTAAAGGCGGAGCAAATCACCAATAGGGGGTGAATTGGAGATTTCAAAAATTCCTTTCTAAGTGCTCTGAAACTTGAACATAAAACAGAGTAGAACAGAGTAAGGGAAGAAGAAGCAAGACACAACATGATTTATATGATTTATATTGGTTCGATCTAACCTCTTAACCTACGTCCAGTCTGCGGACACTTTGGAATTTTCACCATCACTTAGAATCAGTTATACACTCTGTACTCGAAGTTATCATCTCACTAGGATACACTCTCCCTTACAAGTTGTAACCTGATATTCTCAATCTCCAAGTCTCAAGATTTGAGATTCTTACAATAAATGATTTCAATAAATGAAACTCCTCTTTAAGAGTGGATAATAATAAACATTGAAGTGCAAATATATCAAAAGATACTTTACAATAGAAAACTGAAAGAGTAATTGGAAACTTGAATGATTTTTCATTTTCTGCAGATTGGTTATTGAGAAAACTTGAATGCAATTCCTTGATCGATGGTACTTTTGTCGTTAAAGTGATAATTAAACTAGGTCCTAATTAATTATGCAGTTTAGGGTCAACCTAGGTCATTCTCCCAAGGAGCAATCTGTGGGTTTTCTTTAGGACTAATTTTCAAGTGATAAAAGATGCAGTAGAATGTAAATGGACCTAAACTAGAATGCAAAATACTACTACCTATATGCAATTAACTAACTAAATGTAATAATGCAATTGACTCTTCTATATGAGTTGAATGAAATTTTTGGGGGGTTTTCTTATGAGAAAATAATTAAAATCCTACTAAAAAGATTGATTAAAAGCAAATAAAATAATAAGATTTAATTCAGTGATGATGATGAAGGGGACAACTTAAGAATTGCATGGAGTTAACTTTCTTAGCCTAAATCAATTAATTAGACCCAAGGGAGATTAATAAATTTAATTACCCAATTGAACATGGGAAACCTTCTAGTTCATTAACACATATTTCACTAGAAAACTCATAATGAAATAAGCCGTGGCTAATTAAACCCATTAAAAACCAAACACAAAATAATTTTGGAAATCTTGTTTACAATTATCTAATTGAACAACTAGATAATTCATCAACCTAATTAAACAATTAAGGTGATAAACCAAATTAACAATTAAATTAATAACGAAAACTCAGACACTAATTTAATTGACAATCCAAAGGTTGCAAACAAGAGTTCAACAATAAGCATAAAACTTTGAATTACCAGTCTAATCCAAAAGAAATAAGTTTACAATGTAAAACTAGATTGTTCTCAATTAACACAACTCGGAATTATTTAAAACTAAATAATCTCAAATTTGAATTAAAAAGATAAAAAGAACAACACTCCCTTATAGTCTTCAAGTGTAAGCCCTAGGCTCTAGCCTCCTCCATGCTTCTCCCAAGTTGCCTCCCAAGTGAACTTAAGCTTGCATCAAAATCATCCCTCTTCCAAGCTTCAAACACATCACCATTGGAATAGTAATTGTGTGGGTTGAATAATTAATGAACACACACCTTGGCTGTACGTGGAGGGCAAAGGTGAATAAATTGAATAGGAGGTGGGGCCGTGAGATCAACTGAGAATTGAGAGGCTGAATGAGGAATTGATCAATTGATATTGATTAACCTCTGTGTCTCGGTCTTCGGTCTGCTCAACCTCGCGGCGTTCTGCTTGATGATGGCTCTCAGCGTGATGATCTCTTGCGGTGTTCTGTCCTCCTTTAAAGCCCAGCACTTAGGTTAATTAATAGGAGAGGAAGAGAGGGCTTTTGGGGTATTAACTTGAGCCCAATAAAATTCAAGTAGTCCCATAAAATTTCACCATTGGATTTCCTTTTAGCTATCCTAAAAAATCCTGAACTATAGGATCTTATAAAATCACAATCTATCATATATCAAGAGATCTAATTTAATCAGAATATTAATAATTTAATAATTTAAGCCCAATATCTTATAATTAATTCATATTTACATTATTTCCTAAAATAGGCTAACAATCCAAATATTATCTAATATATCCAAATTAGCCTAAAATAATCCCCAGAATAAATAAATAAGGTGGGATAAAATATATAAAAATTGGGATTTATCATTCCTTATATATGAAGAGAACATTAACAACTAGTTTGGTTTGAGGGAGAGGGAGGGAGGGAGAGGGAGAGAAAGAGATCTTTTACCCCCTCTTTACCAAAAAGCCCATAAAAGTTTTTTAATATTCTTAAAATATACTCTTAACAAAAAAGAATATTCCCTTCATTAATGACAATTTAGTCAATTCCCTACTTTCCTCTCCGTTCCCTCCCACTCCCTCCTCTCAAACCAAACACACCCTAAATAACCATTGAATACTTCAATGTAACCATTGGAGATATTGGAGTAGTTGTTAAACTCGAGTTTTCTCAAAACTATTGAAAACTTAGAAAACTATTAGCCAGGTGCAAATTGGAGTTTGCTCAAGATGAGAAAGCATTAAGACTCTCGACCAAGTTGGAACATTAGTTTGGAAAACTTAACTTGAGTTTGGTCAAGTTCACAAATCCTTAAAAGTTCTTTGAGAGACACAAACTTGAGTTCACAAAAGCAAACTGGAGTTTGCCTTACTTCAGAAAATATTGAAGGTTTTTTGTTTGGTGCAAACTCGAGTTTGTAAAACAAAACTCAAGTTTATCTTAATGTGAAAAACTTGGAATGCTCTCAGTATCTCACAAACTCAATTTTGCCTACGCAAATTGGAGTTTGTCTTTGTTCATGAAAATTAAGCTACTCTTTGTCAAGTCCAAACTCAAGTTTTACATCCAAACTCAAGTTTTTCTTTGATAGTAAGTTTTTCAACTTATCAAAGATAAACTTCATCTTCAGTTTACAATTGTTAGTTACCATCAAAACACATAGAAAACTAACATAGTTAATAATTTAAATCAAGTATATTCTTAATAAAACTAGTATATTCAAATGAGAGTACATGGAATATACTAAATTGTATATTATATATATATATATATATATATATATATATATATATATATAATTATCTTGAGATTTAGCCATATATAAATATATTTATCGCATCAAAGTTTATTTTATCGATTGGTTAGTACTTATCAAACTCAAATTGCTATATATATATATATATATATATATATATATATATATATATAACAACAACAACAACAACAAATATTATTATTAGAAAAAAAGGAATAAATCATGTTATTATTAGAAAAAGGAATTCATAGCATTGGTATTAGAAAAGGGAATAAATAACAACTAGAAAGGAAAAATATTGATAAATAATAGAAAAGGAAATTAATAGTTGTAATGGTCTTACGTTAGGGAATTGGAGAAGTTCGAGTTTCTAGCACCAGGGATTTTATATATTCGTGAAGTTGAGGTTGGTAACTTAATTTCCTATTCCTTGTGTTTTTATATATGATTGGTATGTTCATGTATTGTGGATTAATGGCCGGGTTTGCATGCCTAAGTCTATGTATTTTATTCAGCTAAACTATGGATTATTGACTTATATAATAATGCTGCATGCTTATTTTCCTAGCGCTGAGGATTTGTGTCTAGGACACATAGCACTTATGTGTGCTTTCACCGTTAACGATGCATGTGTTGTGTGCTATTATAATTGGGTAACAACATGTTTGGTGAATACTTTCTTTTGTTCTGGAATATATGAAATATTTGTTATGTATGATTTACGCTTTGAATATGAGATTAACTGTTAACCTAAGATTCAATCGATCATTGAATCTCAATCAGACCTAAAGATTTATGAAAATGTTCTAGATCGGGTAGCTGATGAAGACCCTGAAGGAGGGGATTTATTTTGAAGAAATTTATATCAGATATTTTTGGATTGTAATTACTAACTATTCGAATGACAATACATTTGGGATAACTGTATAACTATTATCCTCCAACAGGATTAACCTTGACTATTGAAGTTTTTAAACTGTATCACGCGAATATTCCTTCGGGAATTAAAATTAACCATCATATGTCTAGGCATATGATATTAGTCACTCATTGTCCAAACGTTAGGCACATTCTTTGTTGTGACTCACTCTGATATGTTAACTGTAATACCCGGATAATTACTATATGGACTATTATGTTACCATAATAAAAATGTCCATTTATGATGATTATGGTCTCAAAATAGAGTATAATTAGTCTATTTTCAAAGGAAAAAGAAAAAATTATGGAAAATTCAAGAAGGCATGGAATAATTATTAAAATTTAGGAAATATATTATTCTTAATTTAGACAATTTAATAAAATATTTCCTGTGAAAATAAAAAGAAGGAAAATTAAAAAGTATTCTAGAATCAAAATTGATTCTGACTTTTAATATTTTGCATAGGGCTTAAATCATTAATGTTAATGAAATTGTTGTGAGAAAATAATTAATTCTAATTAAGAAAATTATTAGGAATTATTAAAGGATTAATTAAGTAATTTTTTGGAATTTTATAAGCCTAAATCCATGAAATTGCTTATGGACCAATAGGAAAATTTTGTGGAAAATGAATATAGGATAAATATAATATATATGGTTAAGGAAAAAATATATATATATATATATATATATATATATATATGTATATATCGTGTGGGCCGAAATTTTAGGGGAGATAAGGATGAAGAAGATATTTGAATATAATAGTAATATAGTTTTAAGCATGAGTTAAATAAGTAATAATATATTAATAATTAAAAGTGAATAGGATAAATGAGAACCAATAGAAAATAATTCCGTTGCGAGAATCTGGGGATGAGTTAAGCAAAACCAGAACATATTATTGATCAGTGGATTTTTATCCAGAAGTTGGTGCTGGCCGAAGTTATTTCTGTAACCGGTCGCAAATACCGAGGATTTTCGGCAGATAACGGAATGTCCTTAATAAGGGTATAAGGTGAGGAGAACCCAGTAACCTCGAAGAGGATGACAAGACCTTCAAGGTATTGCTTCTAGAATTTTAAGTTTTTATGGAATTTCGCGATCAGGATACCGAACCAGGAACTTATCGGATAAAGCAAAAGGATAAGGTTTGATGATGCAGCTAGGATGAGGTCAGCAATTTGGTCTTTTAAGGGGGAAGAAGTCGGCCTAAATAGGTGGAAGGCCAAGATGAAGCCACCTCAGAAAAGTGCGATCCGACGGTTCAGAATTCATCTAACAAAGCATGAATAGTAACCAGATTTTCCCTATAAATACCCCTTGCTCCATTTCATAATCCTCACACCGTTTCCCTTCAAGAAGGCCGAAATTTGAGAGAGGGAGAAGAAGGAGGAGTCTGGAGAGAAATCCTAGCGAAGCTCTGAGTAAGTTTTCGGTCCCTAGTTTTAGTTAAGTAGTTTCTTCAGTAGTTATAGTAGAAACGCTATAGTAGTCTTAATTTTTTTAAGTTAGTTTAGATATCATGTTTTAAGAATAAATATGATATTTATTTTAGGAGTATACTAGAGAAAGGGTTATAGCAAAAATTTTGAAAGTTTAAAGTCAAAATAGTGAAGCTCTAGCGAAATTCCGCCAAATAATCACATTAGGGGCAAAATGGTAATTTGTATCTAAATTGCCTGTTTTGGTTTTAAATGTTCATACAAGTAATATTATCCTTATAGGATATCCGAAACCACAAATCGCTGTTTCCGCTGTCACCGCTGTCAAATCACCGTCGTACCGCCGTCAAACACACCACCACGCTACCGGAGTACTCGAAATCGTCAACGGAGGTACGGACGCGTATTGTAACTTTAACACTAATGCTGCTTATAGACATATATGTGGTAGACATGTTGCTATACTGAGACTCTGTCTAGGGTTGTCAGTCATACATACAGCTTATTACGGGTTATAGTCTTGATAACGTCGTTGGGTTTTCCTAGCGCTGAGGACACGATGGGAGATCATGGCACTGGTTTATGTGCAGACATAGTGTGGGGCTTTACATATTGCTATGTGCTTATGTTTTGTCCATTGTTGATCATGCATCTGCTATGTGCTTATGTATTGATGTGTTGTTATGTTGTTATGAATGTTTGTTGCCTATATATGATTTATTTGATCATAAGGTTAACCGTTACTTGAGATCCAATTGGGAATTGGATCTCAGCTGTAGTTTCAGGTTCAGGAGGATCCAGGGTGGAGGAGAGCGGCAAGTAGCTGATGTAGGCGAATTGGAATGGCTTATATGTTTTAGTTTTTGAACTATTTAGATATTGTCTTTTTGGAATCAACAGATGACTGTATAAGGATGATTACACTATGGTTATGTACTTCTAAATATTCAGTTACTCATTTAATCGAAATGCTCGACTCTAATCACGGTTTGTTTTTTTTAAAAAAATCGGTATTTTAAATTGGGAGGTTACATTAACATCATCACTCTGATAAATACACGTGAATTAGTTTAATAAAAGACTTATGGTTATAATTGGACATCATAATAGACTTAGGAAATAGAGGTGTTACACACACACACATTGTCGTCAGGTGTGTGAATATATATATATATATATATTAGCTGCTGCGAAAGTTTAAAAAAAAACATGTATATATATCCGATTTATGCCATGCGAATGTGTGTGTGTGTGTGTATATATATATATATATATATATATATATATATAAAGGAAAGAAGAAAAACTAAACCTTGCTGTCTAAATGTGGCACCCGGCCTCTGGGGCCTTTATTTAACCAGAGTTATCGCGGAAATAGATCGAGGAGATTTGGACGACTTGATTTTGTAAATCGAAGTTTTTGAAATTACAATAGTATAAAAATACGAACTAGTTTTTCACGATTCGATATCTATCCCATAGAGGGATGTTATTACATAATTCCAACATAGTCGAATGATAAACACTATTTACAGACTAATTAATCCTAATTTTCCATAGAGCTTCAACTGCTGTAATCCTTACAGCTGCTCTTTGCCTTTTGATCCCAAACCAGTACCTGTATTCTTTCACGGGTGCTGGAGTCCAAAGGAATGGACCCCAGGGTAACAGTTAATCTCATGCACATGTATGAAAATAGATATGACATAATAGCACATGTTTAAAGCATAGAAGAAATAACCGTAACCGTAGTTAACGGCCAAGAACCGCAGCTCTTGTCTAGGACCGCAGCCCCATAAGACCTCAGCCTCAATATCCATGGCCAATCAGGATAATATAAACAAGTAGTTCAACCAGCATACATGATCAGCTAATATTTGCATAACATTAACATACATGATTATAAGATTAAAGTTACCTACCTCGATCGTGCATCCTTTTTCTTTTGTACTGAAGTTGTTGGGATCAGAACAATATCCAGTTCTGCCTAAAAATAATGTTTATCATCGCTATCAGTCTCTTATTTGAATTGCGGATAAACTAATTACGTAAATTAGTTTAAAGGATTAATAATTATTAATCCCTTACAAATTCCCTAACAATAATAATTTAATTATTATTGTTATTTTCAATATTATTATTATTATCAATATTATTATTATTATTATTATTATTATTATTTTGAATAATAATAATAATAAGCTCCCCATCAATTATTGGTCACTAAATCTTAAATAATAACATTGTTTGTTATTATTATGGTCCTTATAGTAACACCAATAAAATTTAATAAATGTTTAGCTTCAATTAAGAAGATAATTAATTTTATTAATTTAACATTTCTCATGGTTCCTTTTTAAAATCTTAATTCTATAAATTAAATCCTCATTTATGTTTCACCTATTTGGGTTGAGCATATTTGTATTACAATGTACTTAAATATTTTTCGGGCAAAACAAATACTACATGAATATAAAAGAAAATGCTATGCATGTGTCTATTAGTTAAACACTTCCTATATATATATTTAGAAACAATCAGGAAATTTATGGTGACTTAACATACATATATGTTATTTTTGCTTTCCATCCTTTTACACGCACAAGTACCTACATGGACATGTGCAATATTCCTTTTAATTCCATTTAGCAAAATGAGCTTCAACATACATATGCCTATAGACTTAACTGATTCTCCCTTATAGTTATATATATGTATTAACTTATTTCTCTCTCTTTCCTTTACTAGACAACCAATACACACATATATTTACTTAGTTTTCTTTTTCTTTCAAATCACACATATGATCACACACATATATATCTATTTCTTCTTTCCCTTTAACACTGGGCAACACGGTACACACACATGAAATATAATCATTCCATTTTCTTTCTTTCACAAACAGCAAAACTTGTACAGTACACACACATATGTGTTTAACTTTGACTTTTCCTTCCTTTATACCATGAGCAAAACCCACGACACACAAACAGAAGCAAGAATCCGACATGCACAGACACACTACAAATACATATATACTTAACCTTTCATTCCTTAACTATTTCATTAACAAGCATGCGATACATACTATCATATACATATGCACATATTTATTTCTTTCTTGACAGTAAACAGGGCCTTTTTTTTTTTGCACATATATATTCATATACACCTCTATCTTTGTTTTTCTTAAACACCCACACATGATTAGTAACGACAAGCAGCAAAATATACACAAGAACAGATGCAAAACTCGACATGCATAGAAACAGCAGAATACTTTCTTTCTTGTTGCATGCACCGAAACATATATATACATATATTTATTTCTCAAAGTTTCTTTTTCTTTCAGAAAGCACATTTACAGATACGTAAACATATATTCATGCACCAAGTTGACAGCAAAATGCCACTTTATGCAGCAAAACCATTTGACCGAAAGAAAACTCCAGCACAGAAACACACATAACTTCATATGCTTTTCTTTTTAGTTTTCTTCAGTAAAGACAAAAACCTATATGCATGAATAAACTCCTACCACAACCACATAGACAATGATAGCACTTTTTCTCCGATTCATCTTTTAGTTTCTGTTTTTATTTCGTTTTTCATATACACCATCAACAGCCCCTGTTTCACGTTTTTCATGGTTTTTGGTTCAGTTTACTTACATTTTCAGTTTTATATTGCTTTAGTTCAGCTTCTAGACTTCGACGGAAAAATGAAAGAAGAGGCAAGGATGATGATCACCTTCGGTCTCCAAGCCTGGCAGTGGATGAATGATCGATGAAACTCTCCTCTGTTTTAACGTTGCAGAAACAGAGCCAGTGATGAATTCTTCCCACACTCTCGGTCTCTCTTCTCTCCCTTTCTATCTACAGTTTCTCTCTATGTATACCGAACAGATGAAAATGAAGGGAAAAGGGCTGAAGTGGAATGGCTTTATAGAGCCATTTGATGATCATTTGTGCATGTAAATTTTCAGACATCTGTCCACTTATGTGGAGGTTAGACAGCTGATGGTGTATTTGATGGTTAATTGATGTTAATGTAATCTGTGCTGGATCGTGTTTGGGCTTGAGATGATTAATTGACTACCTAATTGGGCCTGCTGGTTTCTTACCTATTTCCTTCTTTCATTTGCTTCCTCATGTGTTGCTTCTAATATTCAGCCAATTTTGTTGCTTTTGTTCCTTATCCGTAGGAAATGGGAGTATATCTCTTGGGTGTTTTCAATGATAAGAGATATAATGAATTGGGCTTTAAGTGGCCATCAAATTCTTCTCTTCTTTTTTTTTTAAACAATACTATATTTGCAATTAGCTTTAATTGCAATAATTCTATAATCCCAAGGAAATTAAATTCTTAATTTCCTAAGCCATAAACATTAATCCTATAATTATTTAGGCCCAATTATCACTTTCAATTATCCTTTGAATTTTATTTTCTTCTCAAATAAATTAAGGAAAATTAGACCTTAATTTCAAATAATTATCCTCATAATTATTTTGGCCCAAATTTCGTATTTCAATTCCACATAATACTTTAATATTAAAATCCCAGAAATTTGGGATGTTACATCATGCATGTGTGTGTGTAATATTAACAAAGCATATATATAAAGAAACATATGTATAAGCTTCTTTTTCTTATGTGTTGCTGCTCTCATATATATATATATATATATATATATATATATATATATATATATATATATATATATCGTTGTATCAAGAACCTCAAAAGAAAACTTTGCTATCTTGTATATATATATACTTAACATTTGAAGCTTATACTGGAAAATCAAAGCCTTAATGATATATATAAGACTTATATATGTATACACACACACAAAGTTTGTTTTGAGTGATGTTTGTATTTATTAAACTCTTGAATTAAAGAGTTAATGTAGTGTTTAATATTGAAATAGATTCAAGAAGTTTAAATTAACTATAGAGTAATAATAGTATAATAATAATAATAATAATATTACTATTATGGATAAGAGAATTTTTAGGGATTATTTCACTTTTAATCTCCAAAAAATAATCTGCGTAGTTAGGTACTCTATGACGCCAGAAGTGACTAACAACAATGATAAACGTTTATAGGCATACCTTGACACCTCTATTGATCCCAACACATTCGGACGGAATTAAGGATTCAAGCTTGAGGTTGGCAATTGTTATCTTGTTAGCTTAAGGTGGGTAACTGTTATTTTATTAGCTTGTATGTATGTATTCATATATGATTAACCATGTTTGGTAGAAAATTTACATATGTGTATCCTAGCTATAGATTGGGGCTGAATGTCCTAAAATAGGGCTACGTGTCTTAAAGGGCTACAATTCATGGCCAACTTGTTTACTGTGAATTATTCTACGCCTAATATGTGATATGTTGTCATTTATATTTCATACTTGCATATAAGATTAAATGTCCACTGAGGTTTATTCATTTGAACTGCATATTACATGAAAGAGGTAGGTAATAGATCGGGATCCGAGGAAAGATGCAGCTGTAAAGGTTACAACAGAAGGAATTTTATGGAAAATTATGAGTAAATGGGCTCTATTATAAGGAACTTTATGGAAAAATATTGTAGATAGGCTTTATTATATCGTTTATCATTTGTCTATTTTGGATTACTATATTAACATCCCATTATGGGATAGATTTGAATCGCAAAAAATTTATTCTCATGTTTTCAACTAAGTTATTTTAAGGAAGTTTTATTCCGCAATTAAGTCGTCCAAACTATTTCGATGTTTTTGCGCTGTAACTCTAATAAATAAAAACGTCATAAGTCGGGGCGTCACAGGTGTTTGTTAAGAAATGTTGTTTTTGTTGTTCATACTTCATGGTCATTTAATATAACCAATTTTTTAACTTCTTTTAGTAAAAAATTTATAATATATACAAAATCTTAAAAATAAATATAATTCCTTAACTTTCAATTTTTGGAAAAAAAATTATATTTCATTTAAAAAACATTAGTAGAAAATTTAAAATGTGGACTGTTAAAATTGAATGTGAATGGTGCATATCTCATTACAATGATGAGCACAAAAAATGATTCCATTTTAACTACATTTTTTAATTTTACAAATTATTTAAAAGGACTTCATATTTAGGATCAAATGGAGTACAATATAAATGTATACTCCTCTTGTCCCATTTATAAAACAAAAAGATAATATTTTTGTCTTATTTATAGATCACTTTATTAAATTTTCATATGAATGTTTAATTTGACTATTATTTTATTATTGTGTAGACTTTGTTCTTATGGGATATTGTATATATATGAATACGGATGAAGTTGAAAACTATATAAATTTTAAGAGTAGTGAGGTTTAAAGTTTTTCTTAATTATGGTGAAATATATTAGAAATGACAAACTTATAAACATGATCAAATGAGTAATGCGATGTAAGCCGTGGTGACGAATTTACAAATGCAAGTGATGATGTCATTGAAATTACAAAATAAATGATGTAATTAAGGGTTACAACTTACAACTACTTAGCGAAGGAGGGATAGTGAGGTTGGGTAAATGAGGCTATTAAGCCAAGACTTGAGGTTGACTTCACCCATATCATTTTATGCGTGTCTCGTAATTTCTGTAATTAAACTTGAGTGTGTTACTTTTGAAAGTTTTTTGTGTTTTGTTATTGTATATAAGATATAACTCACTCATGAAGTCTTATTAAGCCAAGACTTGAGGTCAACTACTTCCCTCAATATATAATATACATGATGTTTATTTGTTGTAATCGTTATGTATTAAGCATTAGAAATGCAAAAATCTGTAGTAGTGGCCAATAGCTCATAATTATTGCACACCTTGCAATCCAAATTTGATTTGGAACAAATTTATTTTTTAACCTCTATTATTGATTTTTTTTAATATGTACAGAATAAAAAATAAAGATAATTTCTTAACTTTCAATTTTTGAAAAAAAAAATATTTTTTATTTAAAAATCATTAGATGAAAATTTGAAATGTAGCCCGTTAAAACTGTATGTTTTTTTTTTTCTCGGAAGTTAAAACTGTATGTGAATGGCGCATATCTCATTGCAATGATGAGCACCGAAAATGATTCCATTTTAACTACATTTTTTTTAATTTTACAAATTATTTAAAAGGATTTTATATTTAGGATCAAATGGAGATGGAGTACAATATATGAATGCATACTCCTCTTGTCCCATTTATAAAACAAAAAGACAATATTTATTGTCTTCTTTATAAGTCACTTTATTAAATTTTCATGAATGTTTAATTTGACTATTCTTTAATTGTTGTGTAGACTTTGTTCTTATGGGCATTGTATAGGGAAAATTCTATTAAAAGACGGTTGAATTAATCAAATTCTAATTTGAGTCATTAAACTTAATACATCATTAATCAGGTCATGTGACACAATTAAGGATTTTAAAATTTGATAATATGTCCAGAATGCCCCTATGCATGACTGAAAAGAAATGGGAAAGAAAAACCAAACTTTTTCATGAAAGTGTACTTCAGCGTTTCGATGGAAGGGAGGGATTCATTGTAAAACGATTTGGAGAAGGCTTATAATGAATCAAAACTAAGTTGGAGAATAAAAATTTTATGGAAAGATATTTTCTTTGACAAGTTCAATTTATGCAATAATATATCCCTCGATTTATTATAAATTCGATTTCTACAACATTCCCTGGCTGATGATTATAAGATAGCAACAATTCTATTTTGAATGTTTCTAAAAGCTTCATTTTCCAAATTTTATATTTAATTTTCTAATGGATATGTAATACCCGGATAATTATTATCTGGAAAATATGTTATAATAATAAAAATGTCTATTTATGGAAATTTATGTCTCAACATGTTATAGTATTAGTTTTGCTCAAAGAAATAAATTATGAAAAATTAAAGGAAATTTATTGTCAAAAATAACATTTAAAGCCATAAAATATTCCAAGAAAATTATGGAAAATTCAAAAAGACATGGAATAATTATGAAAAATTTAGAAAACATATTATCCATAATTTAGACAATTTAATAAAATATTTCCTATGAAAATAAAAGAAGGAAAATTTAAAAGGTATTCTAGAAATCAAAATAGAATCTAAAATTATTAATAAATTGCATAAAACTTAGATTATTGATGTCAATAAAATATTTATGAGGAAATGATGAGTTTTAATTAAGAAAATTATTAGAAAGTATTAAGGGATTTATTAAGTAATTTTAGGGAATTTTATAAGCCTAAATTCATTATGGACCAATAGGGAAATTTTGTGAGAAATGAAAATAAGATAAATGTAATATATTTTTGGTTGGAAAATAAAAAATAATAATAATAATAAGGGGCTGGCCGAAAATTTTGGGAAGGGATAAGGATGGAGTAGATTTTTTTGATATAATAATAATATTATATAAGACATGTGTAAAATAAGATAATATTAAAATAATAAAGAGAAATGGACAGGAAAAACGAGAACGGATAGAAATAAAATCCTACATAGAAAACAGTGAACTAGGTTATTGGAGTCAGAGCATATTACGGACGAGTGAAATTTTATCCCGAGATAGCAGGTCTCCGAATTCATTTCTATAACCGATAGAGCAATTTGGAGATCCGGATAGGAGGATATTTTGAAGAAATTAAGGAGATAATCATAACAGGAGCTCTTAGAAAGTCAGACCGTTGTGGCAATACGGGCATAAGTAGGAAAAAACCAGAGCATATTATTGGTCAGTGGATTTTTATCCAGAAGCTAATACCGGCCAAAATTGTTTTTGGAATCGGACACGAAAACCGAGGATTTTCAGCTGATAACAGAATGTCCCTAACAGGATCAGAAATCCAGTTAAAATATGACATTTGAAAGAGGAAGCAAAAAGCTTCAGCATGTCATTCTCGGAATTTTGAGATTTTACGGAATTAAGCGAACCGGACACCGAACCGGGAATTTATCAGATAAAGCAAGAGATGAAGCAAGCATGACATCATTTTGATGACTCAGGATGATGTCAGCAGAGAGAGGTGTAAGGCTAAGATGAAGCCACCTCAGAAAAGTGCGATCCGATGGTCAGAATTCGACCAGACAAAGTTCAACGAAATTACGAAAATGCCATCGAGTTCACCTATAAATACCCCTTCACATTTCACCATTCTTCACACCATTTCCTCTTGAGAAGGCCAAAAATTTGAGAGAGAAGGAAGAAGGAGGAGTCCGGGGAATTTCGCAGCAAAGCTCTGAGTAAGTCTTCGGTCCCTAGTCTTTAGTTCGGTAGTTCTTTCAGTAGTTATAGTAAAAGTGTTAGGATAGTCTTAATTTTTCAAGATAATTTAGATATCATGTTTTTAGAATAAATATGATAATTATCTTAGAAAAATATTATAGAAAAGATTATAGCAAAAAATTTGGAAGTAAAAAGTCGAAACAGCGAAGCTCTGGTGAAATTCCGCCGAAAAGGCTAACTAAGGGCAAAATGGTAATTTGTACCTAAAAATGCCTGTTATGGTCTTAGATATTCATACTGGTAATGTTATCCTTATAGGATACCCAGAATCACAAACCGCTGTTTCCGCTGTCACCCCTGTCGAGCCGCTGTCAAACGTACCGTGAATTTGACGGAAGTGTTAAAAGTCGTCAACGGAGGTACGGACGCGTATTGTAACCTTAACACTTATGCTGCTTATATACATATATGTGATAGACATGCTAGATACTGAAACTCTGTTTAGGGTTGTCAGTTATCTTACAGCTTACTACGGATTATAGTCATGATAATGCCGTTTGGGTTTGCCTAGCGCTGAGGATACGATAGGCCTTCGTGGCACTAGATATGTGCAACCATTATGTGGGGCTTTACATATTGCTTTGTGCTTATGTTCTGCCATTATTTGATCATACATCTGCTGTGTGCTTATGTAGTGATATTCTGCTGTATGTGATTATGTTAACGCTGTTATCAATATACTGTTTTATTTGAGCATAAGGTTAACCGTTACCTGAGATCCAATTGGTAATTGGATCTCAGCTGTAGCTTCAGGGTCGGGAGTACCGAGAGGGTGACAGTAGAGGCTGGTGGACGGTATGGAAGGGCTGAAGAAGTTTATCAGTTTATATTTGTATATACTGTTAGAAACTATCTTCTTTTGGGATGACTGTATAATGAGATTACACTATGGTTATGTATTTTGAATCCAGTTACTCTGCTTATGAAAAAAGCTTTACTCTGATCACCGTGTTTAAAAAAAAAAAAATTTCCCATCATTTTTACTGTTTTTAAAGCGGGATGCTACAGGATATATGAAGTTATGAACCAGACAACCTTCATAATAATTAAGCATAGTGCAATAGAGTTTTCCGGAAGTTTAGTTCCAGTATCCGAAATTTCATTCCTCTAATTACGATTTCAAAGGAATTCAGTAATTCAAACTTCAAATTTAGGAGTAATTTTAGGACAAACAAAAATTTAGGCGCAAGGTTTGCATCAACCATTTTAGAAAGATTTGATTTATTTAAGCTGGAGGATAAAATTTTTTTGTAAAGGGCATGGAAATAATTTGGCCCAAATTTCAAATTCCTAATTGTGCTCCCTGATTAATAATTTGTTAACTTTAGTAACTAGAATTTAAATAATTCCACAGTCTTTTAATAGGATTTTCCCCATTGTATATATTGAATAGGGATGAAGTTGAAAACTAGGTAAGTTTTAACTGTAGTTAGTGATGTTAAAGTTTTTCTTAATTTTGTTGAAAACTGTTAAGAGTGACCTATAATAGGATCAAATGAGTAGTATGATGTAAGCCCTGATGACGAATTTAGAAATGCAAGTGATGACGTCATTGAAAGTACAAAATACAACTACACAGCGAAGGAGCCATAGTGAGTTTGGGTGCATGCGCCAGAGGCTCTTAACTAGCGAACACTTGAGGTTGACCTCACTCCTATATAAATGCATATTATATGATAAGGCGTAAAGCACTTCATCCGCAAGTTTTAACATATTGGTGCTATCTGCTCCTATTTAATTTCTTGAAGCTGAATCTATTGAACCATCGGGTTAGTAATATCTCTTTCTTTCACCCATATCATTTTATGCGTGTCTTGTAATTTCTCTAATTAAACCTGTGTATGTTATTTATGATTTTTTTTTTTTTGGTTTTGTTATTGTATATAAGATATAGCTCACTCATGAAGTCATATTAAAGATCATAATAAAAAAAATTGGTTCAAGCAGCAAGAAAAGATAAACCTTGCGGGTTTCTGCGGTGTGCTTGGATTAAAAAATGCTGGTGTTCTAAGTCCAACAAAAGATTGAACCATTTGGCAACTCTAATAAGAAGAAGGTTTTTCATTTTAAACATAAGGAACGTGATAATTATGTTCGAACTTCGTAAATATACATAGCCTGTATATATAATTATAGAAGCAGCAAAGTTTCACTAGCTGTCAGCAACTCTTAAACTTTTTGTTTTAAAATATTGGCCAAAACAATAAGGCAATTGAAAATTTGAATAATCCTCATCTTGCTGTCATTAAACATGCACTACTTGTCCAATATAATTTCCAGTGTGCCCTCTGTTCTTTTTCCCCCCCGACACTGACATCGCTGTGGCCGTCGTGTCCACCAACCATCAGTTTGTTGTCATTAGCTAGCAACGGTCTCAGCAAACATCAAAATGAAAGACTTATATATAACCTTTCATACTCTCAATATATATAACATTACATTCTGTATATGCCAAATATGGCCTCATTTTAGCCACCATTTCTTTACATAATAAACCCAAGCGACAAGATTCCCTCATGGATGGCTTTACATGTCAAAGCATACTTTTAACAATCTTATCCTAAGGTGTGGTTTGTGATGGTGGAGTCTAACAACATCGAGTTGAAGCACAATTAAGCATGCTTTACTTTTTTTGTTTAGGACACAAGTTCTTAATTGAATTGGCAAAAAAAGTTCTTAAAAATTGAAGAAAATTCCTGGTCAAAAAATTTCCAAACGAAATTCAATTTTTCTGATAATAACCAAAAGAAAATTTTTCTAGTAAAACGTATTCCGAACAAAACACTCAATAAGACTAAAGCTAGAAGATTGAAAGAGGACTAAAAATTTAATTATATTTTTGCTTTTCTTGGCAAGAACAGGGCCAAATTATTGGCGCCCATGTATTTTCACTTTTGTACATTTTGTCTGTCATGTCTTTAAAAAGACTGGCCCATTTGTTCCTCCTTTACGATGGAGCAAAAAAATATAGATGAGAAGAACAATAAATATACTTGTATTATATGCATATGTATTAGATTTTTATTAGAACTAAAGTGCGGTTCAAGATTTGATCCAAAAAAGGGGCGTTTAAGAGAAGAGTCACATAATTCACAACTTAGGATCAAAGTAACTCCATATGCTTGTTCTTCAAGCCGATTTAAATGTAAATTATAATACAAATGTTAATTATTATGATAGAAGCAATTGAAGATGTTTCATATCCATAAAATTGTCACAGAGAATGTCGAGAAAACTAACTGCTTTAAGCTACCTGAAAGCTGAGTTAGAAATTATGGAACATTCAGAGTTTCCCATACCACAAAGTTGTTGCATCTACAGAGTTCCGCCACAACTTCGGGAAGTGAATGAAGCAGCCTACACTCCTATGATGGTTTCCATTGGGCCATTTCATCATGGAAATAAAAGATTGAATTCAATGGAAGAGGTCAAATTGTGGTTCCTCTACAAATTTTTGAAGAGGACTCGAGAGAAATCGTTTGAAGATTATGTTCATGTCCTAAGAGATCAAGAAGGCAAAATTCGACGTTGTTATTCAGAGTTCATCCCAATGGACAGCGATGAATTTACAAGGATGATTCTAACTGATGCTTGCTTCATGATTGAATACTTTCTTCTAGTGTTCGATGATTACAGTTGGTATCCCAAATTATGGTCAATGCATAGGATAGATAGAGACTTGATTTTGCTTGAAAATCAGCTACCATTTTTTGTTCTTAAAGGCCTATTTGACCTAACATTTCCCAATGGCTACCATGATCGTGGAATTTCAATTGAGCTCGTTACCTTTGACTTTTTTTCTCTTGCATTCATGCATAATATTGTTCCAAACCAAAAACTCCGTGAAAAATTTACGTTCTCGTATTTTGAGCAACACCACCTACCGAGACTTCTTGATGGTACTCCGCAAGTGCATCACCTGTGTGATATGCTAAGAGTCTTTTATGTACGACTTGATCAACTGCCAAGGGAACGTAATAGCAGAAAATTGAAGCCTGTATATAGTGCAAGCAAACTACATGATGCAGGAATTAAATTTGAGGTCAATGTAGATGAAATAAGCTTACTTAAGCTGCAATATTCAAAGGGAGTGTTGAAAATACCAGAAGTCATGATATGTGATCCCACAGAGACCCAGCTTAGAAATGTGGTTGCATTCGAGCAGTGTCATTTCCCTTCGTCTAGAAGCATGACTGATTACATAATCTTCTTGGAAGATCTTATTAGAACCGAAAAGGATGTTGACATACTTGAAGAAAAGGGAGTTATTCAGAACCTCATGGGGGAGAATGATGCTGTGGCTTCCATAACCAAGAGACTGGGCCAGCATACTACTTATGCAAATTTCAATAATGATTATATCTCTCTTTGTAAAGAATTGAACGAGTTTTGTGATAGCCCATATTACAGGTACAAAGCAATCTTCAAGCAGCAATACTGGAGCACTCCATGGAGGATAGCATCTTTCTTGGGAGGAATTTTGCTTCTTTTCCTCACTTTAATCCAGACAATCTCTTCTGTCATTTCCTTGTTTCAGAATTAATTAGCTCCAAAGCTCTTGTAACATTGAAGCCTTAATTAAATCTGTGGGCTATCATCTTTCAGTAGATGTTTGTGTGGGTAGGGATTTCTTTTGTTTCTTTCCTTTTTTTGTTTTGTTGGCCTTTTTTCCTCACTTGTTATTGTTGGTCTCAATAATCATGATGCCGAGTTAATTTGTTATTGAATTTAGAGTGTGTGTGTCTAATGAATTGTATGTCCGTGTGTCTTAAGGCACACTTCATTGTTATATACTCCAAGATTTGGGCATGATGATAATAGATAAATTTAGTCCATATTCGAAAAACTGCAAGAGTCTGATTGCAATGGAATATATGTGCTCAGCTGAACGACTGGCAGATGTCTTAACAAAGGCATTAGAACGAAAACAACATGAGATGATATTCATCATGTTGGGTACTCTAAATCTCTTCGGTTAATGGCCTAACGTTATTTTTTGGGCCTAAGTTAGTTAGGATTGATTCTGTCCATATTATTAGGAGTTTAGGGCTTGTTTGATTGTTTTTTATCTTTTCACGTTCCTAAAATAACTTTTACGTATGTATAATTTTTGAAAATTAAAAAAATTCTGTTATCATTTTGAAAAACACCCATAAAGCAATGAAATGAATCGTGAAATGGTTTCGGCGGTCAAATTTTTTTTATATCTACAAAATTACCCGAAAAAACGAAAACATGTCCCCCCCTCCGGGAACAATCTGGGACCCAACGCAACGCTTGTGAATATCACGGCGTCGACGCTACATATTAGGATCATTCGAATATTATTGGATGTCATCATTCCAACAATTCTTTCATTGGGATCCGACTTTATTTTCTTCTTCTTACGAAGGTGATGAGGGTGCTTTCCACTGGCGAGGGCCTAGAAATGTAATGTAACGAGAAAAGGGGTTCTGTTCTGTTTTCCTTGGTGGTAAGGGCTATAAGCCCAGTTCAACATGGGTGCACATTCCATGCCCATTTCTTTAGGTGTTTGTTATCTGTCCATCCCTCTATTAGAGAGGGATGAGCATATTTTTTTTTTAATTTTTTTTATATATTGTATTTATTTATATTTAAATTATATGCTGCTTTCTGAAATGTTTTTTTAATTTAGTATCTCAAATTAATTAGTTTCCATTCATGCATTTAATAATATTTATTTGTAATACCAGTATCATGAAAACTAATTAATTTGAGATACTGGGTGAAAAAAAACATTTTAGAATATAACATATAATTTAAATATAAATAAATACAATATATAAAAAATTTTAAAAAAATGTCCATCCTTTTATTAGAGGGATAGACACGTAACAAACACCTAAGAATGGACATAGAATGTGCATTTGTTCAATGCTAAGCACTAAAGTGAAACTCTACGGAAAAAATCCTATTCCAGTTTTTTATTTTTTTTGATAATGTATCCTATTCCAGTTATGTCCTCAGACACAATGTTCTGTATAGCTATAGGGGTTGTCGTCCCTATGGGCTCGTTTGGCAGGACTGAATTGGTTTTGATGGATATAGATATGAAAATAGAAATATATATTATAAAACTAATGAAAATTAAGATAATGAACAAGAGAGAATCTAGAGAGAGAGAGTAGAGAGAAGTTCTATTCCAGTGTAATTTGAATGTTTACAGAAGTCCTCTATTTATAGAAGGAAAATGGGTCTTTAACTGTAATTCCCTCCTAATATAATATATATATTATATTCAAAACATATAAAACGTGGGCTGCTACTTGAGAGTCGTAGGGAGACTAACAATTGAGTGGGCCCCGCGAGTTACTATGCAAATAGTAAATTACTATGCGTGGGTCCTATGTCATCTTGTAATATTTGGAGACCGTGAGTCAATGGACATCCACATAATAAGTATATTCATAACACTCCCCCTTAGATGTTCATTTATGAATATGCCTTGTTAAAAACTTTAACTAGGAAAAACCCAGTGGGATAAAAACCTAGCCAAATAAAAGAGTACATCATTCATTGATACACTGTTGAGTGCTGCCTCATTAAAAACCTTTCTAGGAAAACCCAGTGAGACAAAACCTAGATTAGGGAAAAAGAGTACAACATGTATCGACTCCCCCTGTTGACAATATCAGTTGAGATCTCTGAATCTTCGCAGACCAATACCACGAACAAACTTTTCAAAGGTTGTACAAGGAAGAGATTTAGTAAATAAATCTGCAAGATTTTCACTTGAACTGATTTTCTGGATATCTATTTCACCATTCTATTGAAGATTACGAGTATAGAAGAATTTTGGTGAAATATGCTTTGTTCTATCACCCTTGATATAACCCTCCTTGAGTTGGGCAATACATGCAGCATTATCCTCATATAGAACTGTTGGAACCATTTTATCAGAAGATAAATGACAAGTAGTTCTTATATGATGGATTACTGACCTCAACCACACACATTCTCGACTTGCTTCATGCATTGCTAGAATTTCTGCATGATTAGCTGAAGTAGCTGTTATGGTCTGTTTCATAGATCTCCATGAAATAGCTACACCTCCACATGTAAATAGATAGCCTGTTTGTGATTTTCCATCATGTGGATCAGACATAAATCCAGCATCTGCATAACCAATCAGTTCATGCTTCGATACATTTGAGTAGTATAATCCCATATCCATTGTACCTCTGAGATAACGAAGAATTTGCTTGACACCATTCCAATGCCTCTCTGTTGGTGCAGAACTATATCTTGCTAATAAATTAACAGCAAACAATATATCAAGTCGTGTATGATTAGCAAGATACATTAGTGCCCCAATAGCACTTAGGTATGGTACTTCTGGACCAAGTAGTTCTTCTACACCTTCATCATTAATTATTTGAGGTCGAAATGGATCTTGATCCTTATCCAAAAACCTTACTACCATTGGAATACATAATGGATGTGATTTATCCATATAAAATCGTTCTAGGATCTTCTTTGTATAAGTTTCTTGATATACAAAGATCCCATCCTTCTGGTACTCGATTTGTAGTCCAAGGCAAAATTTTGTTCTGCCCAAATCTTTCATTTCAAATTCTTTCTTCAAACAATTAATTGCTTTTGAAAGCTCTTCAGGAGTTCCAATGATGTTGATATCATCAACATAAACAGCAATTATAACAAATTCATTTCTCGATCCTTTCATAAAAATGCATGGGCATATTGGGTCATTTTTATACCCTTCCTTCAACAAATATTCCTTAAGACAATTATACCACATGCACCCTGATTGTTTTAAACCATATAGGGACTTATTTAATTTGATCGAGTATTGTTCTCGAGAATTTGAATTAGATGCTTCTGGCACCTTTAGTCCTTCAGGAACTTTCATATAAATATCACTATCAAGTGATCCATATAAATATGCAGTCACTACATCCATCAGATGTAAATTAAGCCCTTCATTTACTGCTAGACTAACTAAATAACGAAAAGTAGTCGCATCCACTACTGGTGAATACGTTTCTTCATAATCATTGCCAGGTCTTTGTGTAAATCCTTGGGCTACAAGACGTGCCTTATATCTTACAATTTCACCCTTTTCGTTTCTTTTTCTTACAAAAACCCATTTGTATCCAACTGGCTTTACACCTTCAGGTGTTTGGACTACAGGTCCAAATACTTTTCGTTTTTCCAGTGATTTCAATTCTGCATTAACAGCATCTTTCCATAAGGGTCAATCTTTTCGCTGTTGACACTCTCTAATAGATTTAGGCTCATGATCCTCTTCATTATTCATTACATCATATGCTATATGATTAGCAAAGATGTCGTCAACGTTGACTTCATTTCGATCCCATCAGATACCATTCATAACATAATTAATTGAGATCTCATTATTTTCATACATTCCAGGTACCTGAGTCTCTTCTAGGACTGCAACATTCTCTTCTGGAGATAACTCTTCAAGAGATAGCTCTGCTGGAGCTACTGACTTTTCTTGATTATCCTCAACTTGACCATCTATATTTTTAGCTCCTTTTCTCTTTCGAGGATTTTTATCTTTAGAACCGATGGGTCTACCACGCTTTAGGCGTGCTTTATATTCATTCAAAATAGGTTTTCCTTCAGGGATATCAATTCGAATAGGAGCATTCGCAGCTGGAACATGTGATTTTGTCACTCTCTTTGGGTCAGTGAATGCTTCTGGCATTCGATTAGCTAAATCCTGCAAATGAATTATCTTTTGAACTTCTAGTTCACATTGTGTTGTACGAGGATCAAAATGAGCCAATGATAATTCATTCCAGCTAATCTCTTTACCTAGCTGCTTATTCTCTCCCCCTAATGTTGGGAAGACTGATTCATCAAAGTGACAATCAGCAAATCGTGCAGTAAATAAATCTCTTGTAGATGGTTCTAAATATTTTATAATTGAAGGAGATTCATGCCCAACATATATTCCCACCCTCTTTTGAGGACCCATTTTAGTGCGTTGTGGTGGTGCTACTAACACATATACTGCACATCCAAAAATTCTTATATGGGAAATATTAGGTTCTTTACCAAAAACCATTTGTAAGGGGGAAACCTTTAGGTAACTAGTAGGCCTGATGCGAATTAGCATTGCAGCATGCAAAATGGCATGGCCCCAAGCAGAAATCAGTAGATTACATCTCATAAGTAAAGGCCTTGCAATAAGTTGCAATCGTTTAATCAAAGATTCTGCAAGTCCATTTTGCGTATGAACATGAGCTACAGGATGTTCAACATCAATTCCAAGGGACATACAATATTCATTAAAAGCTTGAGAAGTAAATTCACCAGCATTATTAAGACGTATTTTCTTGATAGGATAATCAGGGTAATGTGCTCTTAATCGAATCAATTGAGCAAGTAATCTCGCAAACGCCAGGTTACGAGAAGATAATAAGCAGACATGTGACCATTTGGTTGATGCATCAATTAAGACCATAAAATATCTAAATGGTCCACATGGTGGATGTATTGGTCCACAAATGTCTCCCTGTATCCGTTCTAGAAATTTAAGAGATTCACCTCCTACCTTGCTTGGTGAGGGTCGAATAATCAACTTTCCCTTGGAACATGCATCACATAAGAAATCATGGGACTGTGGTATTTGCTTACACTTCAGGGTATGTCCACATGAATTTTCAATTATTTGTCGCATCATAGTTGACCCAGGATGGCCTAACCGGTCATGCCAAACATTAAATTCATGAGTAAACTTCTGGTTTTCTTTAGCAAACTGCTGGTTTGCATTGACTAATTTCTGGTCTGTATTAGTAAACTTCTGGTTTACAATAGCATGTGTTTCAATTGTGCTTATAAATGTATAATACATACCAGAAGAAAAAGCAGGAAAATTTTCTAATATGCATTTCCTACCAGAAATTATGCTCGTGATAGCAAGACATTCCTGATTATTTTTAATTGTTGTTTCTATATGAAATCCATTTCTGCGGATATCTTTGAAACTCAACAAGTTCCTTTTTGACTTGGTAGAATAAAATGCATTTTCAATGCATAATTTTGTTCCTTCAGGTAACAAAATATTAGCTCTTCCGGAGTCTTCAATCAAATTTATACTACCAGATATAGTCTGAACATTGGCTTCTCGCATTACCAATGAAGAAAAATATTTGTCATTTTTTAGTATGGTGTGCGTTGTTGCGCTATCAACGAGACACAAATCTTCAGGATTGTTGCCAACAAGATTCATTCTTCATTAAAGATACATGAAAATAAAAATAAAACATAATTAAAGGAAATACATATAACAAAAAAAAGTTTCAACATATTAAAACATAATCATTAATCATGAAAAATGATTTATACTAAGTAATCAACAATATCAAAATGGGTCATCTCTACATCTTCATGCCCAGAATTTTCAGCCTTATCCACATGATTTGCTTCAATCTTTGGCCCTTTACCATTATTTTTCAATGATTCTTGGTAAAGGTCAACCAAATGACTTGGCATACGGCAGGTACGTGACCAATGACCTTTGACACTACAACGATAACATGCATTTTCAGCATGTTTGTTATTTCCACTTGTTTCCCTTCTGGGGTTCTTATCAAACTTTCCCGATTTAGGGCGGGAATTTGATCCACCATAATTTGGACCACGACCACGCCCACGCCCACGATTGTAGCTACCTTTACGTCCACGTCCTCAGCCACTTGAAAATTCATTAGTTACTACATTCGTTTCTGGGAATGGAGTTGAGCCTGTTGGACGGGATTCATGATTTTTCAATAGAAGCTCGTTATTCTGTTCAGCTATAAGGAGACAAGAAATTAATTCTGCATATTTCTTGAAACCTTTCTCACGATATTGCTGCCGCAGGAGCAAATTGGATGCATGAAACGTAGAGAATGTTTTCTCTAGCATATCATCATCAGTGATATTTTCTCCACATAATTTTAACTGTGAAGTGATCCTGAACATAGCTGAGTTATATTCACTTACAGATTTAAAAGCTTGTAAACGCAAATGAATCCAGTTATATCGAGCTTTTGGTAGAATGACCATCTTCTGGTGGTCATATCTTTCCTTCAAATTATTCCAAAGAACAAGTGGGTTTTTTACAGTCAAATATTCAACTTTTAGATCATCATGCAAATGGTGGCGTAACCAAATCATGGCTTGGGCCTTTTTTTGATTGGATTCCTCATTCCCTTCTTTAATTGTGTTTTCTAGCTCATGGGCATTCAGATGGATTTCCGCATCCAACATCCAGGATAAATAGTTCTTTCCGGTGATGTCAAGAACCACAAACTCAATTTTTGAAAGGTTTGACATGATTCAAACTAATTAAAGAAAATAAACATGAATTAAAAATACAAATAATAATAACAATAAAATATTAAAGACAATAATTAATAACAATAAAGTATTAAAGATAATAATTATAATTAAAGCATTACGGCTTCAGGCCATTTATAACTCATAATGAGAAAATTAAATTTATACGGCTTCTGGCCATAAAAATAACATGACTTCTGGTCATGAAGGTAATATGACTTCTGGTCATATAATTTCAGAATAAGAAAATATAAGTATATGGCTTCTGGCCATAATAACATAACAATAAATGTTAATAACAATAAAAAAAATGTTATGTTAGCAACAGTAAAAATAACAATATCTGCAAACAGAGAATATCAAATCTAGATATCTATGTAGGAGGTAAAACCTTCCATGTAGATGTTAAATAAACAAAATATAAAATTACCGTGAATAGTAGAAATTACTATTCACAGTAAATAGTAAATAAAGTAAAATTACTGAAGGATTAAATCTAGACTTCCAAGTAGGAGTCAAATGAATAAAAATAAAATTACTGAAAAAGGGTAAATTTACTATGAATAGTAAATTACTATTTACCGTAGTTAAATAGTAAATAATCTCAAATCTTAACCATGGAACCCAATATTTAAAATAATCGGTAAAAGTATATCTTTAATTCCATATTGTGGTTAAGATTATCCCAGATAGATAAAATAAACAAATAGTAAAAAAATGGTGATAAAATCTTACCTCGGTAGAGTCTTGGTGCTGATAACGTGTTATAAAACTAATGAAAATTAAGATAATGAACAAGAGAGAATCTAGAGAGAGAGAGTAGAGAGAAGTTCTATTCCAGTGTAATTTGAATGTTTACAGAAGTCCTCTATTTATAGAAGGAAAATGGGTCTTTAACTGTAATTCCCTCCTAATATAATATATATATTATATTCAAAACATATAAAACATGGGCTGCTACTTGAGAGTCGTAGGGAGACTAACAATTTGTGGGCCCCGCGAGTTACTATGCAAATAGTGAATTACTATGCGTAGGTCCCATGTCATCTTGTAATATTTGGAGACCGTGAGTCAATGGACATCCACATAATAAGTATATTCATAACAATATATATGTAAATCCGATTAAAGTATGTTTGGTATGTGTAGGAAATGAGAATTGATTTTTTATGAAAAGACTTAAATATCCTTATAATTAAAAATAAAAAATCCACGGTTTCACTATTCTGAAACAATCACCGTTCTCTTCAGGTAAAAAATAATTACTGTTCTCTCTCTCTCTGACCAGGGCTTCTTCAACTCCTTCGTCATCGTCCTCAACTCTTTTTCCTCGTCTCTTCTTCCTCCCCTTCAAACAGATCCCTCCCTATTAATCTCTTCTCGAACAAGTCTGCAACTCACCGTCTCTTCCTCGTTGTCTCTTGTCGAATAGGTTTGCAACTTACCAGCGGTGGAGGTCTTTGAAGGAGGATTTGCAAACATGGGTCCTCGGATCTTGTTGCTAGTGATGGTGAGGGAGGTTGAAGGCTGCAATGGAGAGGAAGCCGTAGAGAAGGTGATGGTCCTCAGATCTGGCCACCGAGCTTCAATTGTCGACGTCACATCCTCATCGTCGCCGGAGACTTGTCGTCATGAGGGAGGCCGGTTGTTGGACATGGTCGTGCAAAGTGGTCTTCAGATTTGCCGACTGCAAGCCATGGTGGGAGATCGAAGGAGGTGGGATTCCAAAAATAGGCTATTACGAACAGCAATTACCAATAAAATTCCGTAGATAAAAGTGTTTCCGGCGGAAATTAGCATCGGTAATTCGTTTCCTACAGAATTTCCGACAGACTTCAGTCCGTCACCATAAAGTGCGTGACAAATCCGTGTTCTGATGGAATGTTGCGTCATAAAATTCCGACAGATTCTGTGGCAAATTTGCCACGAATTTACCGATTGGATTTACAGAGGCAATGTGCTCTAAGATGCAAGGCCAAACATGAAGGAGAAAAATCATGTTTATTCTTCTTATACTAATGTGCTCTTGTAAATCATCCAGATGTTCCTTAAAACATTTTTCAGATGCTTTAAAATACAAAACCACATTTATTCCTTCTCTATCATTTTTACTTTGGAAGATGGTAGCAGGATATAATGTTATCTCTACGTCAAAATAAAAGTGGAATTGAGCAAAAAGGAATTGATGAACTTGCCAAAGGTTTTTGTTTTAGTACCTTTGCAGAATCTGAGACGGAGGAAGAGGCATGAATGAGATCCACGCTCACAAGCATTAGCTGTAGATAGAATCAGCTCATTATGCATCTATAAACTGACATGTACATAATCAATGAAGCTCAACAAAGTACAGTTCAGCAAATAGAAATAACAGCACTGGTTTCCTTTTATTTCTCCATTCCTCTTATATTTTTGTCATGGTGCCTAGAGCAATTCAAGAAGCTCATGTGCAAGTGAATATTTTGCTTGCACAAAAAGTGAAAAGTGCAAGAAAACAATTATATTGTGAATAATATGGCTTATGTGTGTGCGTGTGAAATTAGAAGGTAATTCACGCTACAATAATTCACATGTCAGGGTACCATTATAGGTCCGTCTTGTTGGTACACAGCCAGAAAACCACATTTCACAGAAATTATCAATACTGACTTGAAACTAAAATCAAATTATAGGATCCAAAATAAATCAACCGTAGACAAGACACAGTTTCTATATACCTGACTCTTCCTTATACATGCTTACAGATAGAGAACACTTAGTCTCATTATGCCTTATTTAACTTCCCACAGAGAAAACTCAACTGAGATTATATTTGAAAATCCATCAAGATTAGTCTCCTTGGTTCATGGAGTTCCCAAACATATAATACCAGATCCCACAGATCCCACGGTTTCCTGGCTTCCTTTTCACCAAGCATCTTTAAATTTGTTTATTAGGTTAAGGTGTAAAAATATGTTAGTTCTCAATGTGTTTTGATGATAACTAGCAATTGTAAACTTGATATGAAGTTTGTTTTTGGCAAAATGAAAATCTCACTGTCAAAGGCAAACTCGAGTTTAGGTATATAAACTCGAGTTTGGGACTTGACAGAAAGGTATTCAATTTTATATAAAAGCCAAACTCGAGTCTACATAGACAAACTCGAGTCTGTACAGACACAGAAATGAATCCAAAATTTTCACATTAAGCTAAACTCCAGTTTGCAAATCAAACCTGAAGTCTGGAAGATACAGAGAACACTCAGAATCCCAAGCAAGCCAAACTCAAGTCTAGATTCCCTAACTCCAGTTTAGACCAAACAGAAAGGAACCCAGAAAACTCAATAGACTCCCAAACTCTAGTCTGGCCTTCCAAACTCCAGTTTGCACTTGACCCAGATAAACCTCAAATATTTCAGTAGTCACTGAAACTCGAGTTTGCTTCCCAAACTCGAGTCTGGATCATATAGAAAGATCATCCATTTTGGCTACACTACAAACTCCAGTCTATGACCCTAAACTCGAGTTTGGAAAATCACGAACTTAGGCTTGTTCTTCAAACATAGACCCAAACTCGAGTTGGTCACTAATTGACTCGAGTTTAGCTTCCGGACCAAAATTCCATCCCAAGTCCAGAGCCTGATAGTTCTCTCTGTAAAAGCCAAACTCGAGTTAGCTTTTACAGACTGCAAGTTTAGACCACTAATCAACATACATGCTTTCTGGATGAACCTCAAACTCGAGTCTGGAAGAACAAACTCGAGTTTGCATCGGGGATTTTGAAAAATCAAATGATGTTGATCTGCGAAATCTTAATGGGTCTTCCTGAAATTATTTCCTCATATGATATTATTGTTTCTAATGTCCTTGATGAAGTTTTGAGTGTTTTTCAGATAAGGTTTAGCCAAGATCAAGGTGAGATCAAGATCCAGGATAAATGCATTAAATGACAAACCTAGAACAGGGCTGATCCTTCTCCCTTATCCCATATGTTCAGCTCAGACCGTTGTAACTCATAAGAATCATCTCAAACGGTCAAATTGAGTTAAAGGAATGACTAAAAATCTGGAAGACCTTCTGCAACAACTAAATTCCAAGATTCCAGCTAAGAATTCAAGAACAGAGCAAAATATGCTACTGCCAGTTTTCCAGAATTGCAGCTAAACATTAGAGAAAGAATTGCAACGGCTAGCTCATCCATTCAGTCTATAAAAGGCTGTGAAAACTCAAAGCAAAATACACACAACGAAGCTATCTTGATTATACTTTGAAATTTGAGTCTGTATTGTTATTTTCAACCTGTTCTTTAGTGTTTATCCTTATCCACTCTTTTGAGAGTTTGTAAATTTTTGAAAGCATTTGTTTGTGAGAACTCAAGGTTGTGGAACCTGTGAGTTGGGTTGTTCAATTACAAAGTGTAAGGGGGAGCAAGTCCTAGGTGATTAGGATTGTGTCTGGTCTACATTGTTGTAGTTGAAAATCTGTTGAACTAGTGGAAACACCCAGAAGATATCTGGGGACTGGACGTAGGTCAAGGCTAAGACCAAACCAATATAAATTCCGTGTGTCAAGCTTTTCTTCTCTTACCTTCTTAACATTTACTTTCAAAAGGCTTTGAAAAAGAATTCAATTTTTTTTTTTAAAATTCCCAATTCACCCCATTCTTGGTGATTTCTTCCATTTTCAAAATACACATGAGCTTTTTCCAAGTAGCGTCCAGCACCACATGTTTTTTTTGGAGCAAAAATACATACGTGGTTACCATTTTGGAGCAAAAGTCACATTCCACCGTTAAGTCACTGTTCATCGTGATGAGAGAGAAAGAGATGAAGTGAACAGTAACTTAATGGCGGTGAACAGTGACTTAACGGCGAAATATGACTTTTGCTCCAAAATGATAACCACGTGTGTATTTTTGTTCCAAAAAAAAGTACGTGGTGCTGGTGCTGGGCACTCCTGATGAAAAAGCCCATCTATATTTTTGCACCTTAACCCTTGTTTATTAGTCAACCATTAACATGAAGCTACCCTCCTTGACCATTCAAACTAATAACTTGAAGTCAGGGATGCTCTTATAGAGCGAATGATGCATAAAATTGTAAGAAATTAAGTTCGAGCTCAGTAAAAGAATACTGTTCAACATTTCCATATACCTCAGAATTTGGAATGTTTCCTAAAACATATGTCCTAGGCCGTGCAACAAAGAGAAGCACCCTAAGTACCGATATTGCAACCTGCATATTTAAAGAAAAAGGCATTTGATGAATGATTTAAATGAACCATATTTAATAGAGAGCTAAATAGATAGAGATAGATACCGCTATGACAAGGCCAATTTCAACACTGCAAAAAACGATGCTAATCGATCTCGAACTCGGAGAAGGTCAAGCTTGGGGTTTTGGGAGAAGCAAATCGAACTTGGAGAAGTAGATGGAAGTCGAAGCATGTAAAGCTTTGAGTTTGGGAGCAGTAGATCGAACTCAGAGAAGGTGGATATTGGGGTGTTGGGACGATACGCCGACGTATCTTAGGTCGGAGAAGGTGAATGGTCAAATTTCTATGGAGGGAGCGGCCTTGAAAGATTGGCGAAGGCAGATCAAGACTGGGGGAGAAGGTTGCTCGAACTGATTATGCTGGGAGTGAGAGAGTGCTTGGACGGCAATGGTTAGGATTGGCACTTTTTTTTTTCCCTTTTCATCTGGATGTTGTGTTAATTTTGACCTTGGTTAATTAAATATACTGAATGAGTAGTCTGCCCCATTTTTTTAAGATACAAATTTGCCACAAAAATTTAAATATAGTTTTTTAAAAAATGAAGTAAATGATATATGAACTTCTGGATAAATTTACACCTTAACAAAAATGATATGGACACATGTTGACTACTAGCTCTTTATATTTGATCAAGTAATAGTCAAAATTGTGACGCTTGTCTTTTAGGGCCTCTATTTCATCAGAGTTAACGCGGAAAGAATTGAGGAGATTTGGACAACTTGATTTTGTAATCGAAGTTTTTGAAATTAACTTAGTATGAAAATACGGTCTAGTTTTTCGCGATTCGATATTTATCCCAGAGAGGGACGTTAATACAATAATCCAGAACAGATGAATGATAAACACTATATACAGACTAATTAAACTTAATTGTCCAAGGTGTTGCATTTGCTGTAACCCTTGCAGCTGCTCCTTGCCTTCTGATCTGAACTAGTTCCTGTATTCTTTCACATGGTCTGGAGTCCAAGTGAATAGACCCCAGGGTAACAGTTAATCTTATGCACTTGTATGAAAATAGAAATGACATAATAGCACATGTTAAACCATGGAAGAAATTACACATAACCATAACCACAGTTAACGGCCAAGGACCGCAGTCCTTGTCCAGGACACGCAGCCCCATGAGACTACAGCCTCAAATCCATGGCTAGGAAAATATAAACAAGTATTTCAACCAGTATACATGATCAGCTAATAATTGCATAATATTAACATATATGATTATAAGATTACCTACTAGCATATGTTTATGCATGGAAGAAATTAGTCATAACCATAACCGCAGTTAACGGCTAAGGACCGCAGCCCTTGTCTAGGACACGCAACCCCATGAGACCACAACCTCAAATCCATGGCCACGAAAATATAAACAAGTAATTCAACCAGCATACATGATTAGCTAATTATTGCATAACATTTACATACATGATTACAATATTAAAATTACCTATCTCAACCTTGATTCCTTATCTCTGTGCTGAAGTTGTTGGGATCATAAGAATGTGTCAATGGCTGCCTAAAAATGTTTATCATCGCTGTCAGTCACTTACTCGAATTACAGATAAATTAATTACGTAAATTAGTTTAAAGGATTAATAATAATTAATCCCTTGACTTTTCTCTAACAATAATAATTTTATTATTATTGTCGTTGTTATTATTATTATTATTCTCAATAATAATAATAATAATCTCCTCATCTATTATTGGTCATTATTACTCTTTAATTAATTTAAACCCTTATCAATTGCTTAATAATTCCTTTACTTTTCATTAAATAATAATAATCCTTATTGAAAATTCTCATTTATTCCCTTTCTCCTTCACGGCACAAACTTAGATGCATATACACACACCTATTTCTTTCTTTTCTTTTAACAGCCCCACGGTTTTTGATCACCCATACACACAAATATATATTTCAAAAAGGTTTCCTCTTTTCTCTTTCTTTCTCTTGGCATTCACACACACACACACACACACATTTCCTTTTCTTCATGCAGAACGATCACACACATATAAATGCAGAAAATTTAATTCTTCACCCTTCCCTCCACATGACAGCAAAATGAAGCTACCCACACCTATATATTTTCCTTTCGCAAGTGCTTTCTTTTTCACTGGGCAGCAAGATCTCATCATCCTAAATATATATATATCACCAAGCTTACACCTCTCCTCTCTTTTCTTAGCAAAACCGAAACCCATGCATGACAGCAAAATGACTCTCACACGTACACAAGCTTAGATGAGAATAATATACATATATCAGCCACGTTTTAATATATATATATATATATATATATATATATATATATATATATATATATATATATATATATATCAGTATTTTCATTTCTCATTCAGCGATGAATATATCCGAAATGAAGCCAAAGACCAGACGCAAACTGTCGCAACACACAGGTTTCTAGTCCAGTTTTTGTCAAAAAAAATCATTTTTCAGTTACGCCACAACAGCCCCTGTTTTCTTGTTTCATTTTCGGTAAGCTTTTGTTTAGTTTCTTTTCAGACTCTTTTAGCTTTATCCTAGGCTACACAATGACTGAAAACGAAGGAGGAGGGAGGATGAGAATCACCTTCGGTGCTTTCGATGATAGTGGGACTGCTTGCTGATGGGTTCAGTTTCAGCTTTCTCTCTCTCGACACTTCCTCTCTTCCTCTCCAACTCCCAGCCTCTCTTTCTCGGTTAACCCTCCGTCTCTCACTTCGCGTCTCTGAGAGAATGAAAAATGGAAGAGCAGAGGCGTATGCATCTATATATAATGGTCCTGTGATCCAGTCCGAGCAAAAACTCAAGGATATCAGCTGCACGGTGCTCGAGAGGCATGGCTCCTTCACTTCCTTATTAATTGCGTGATCTGTTTGCTTATCCGAAAAGGACGCTGGACCTGATTTAGTTGGTGTGATTTGCTTCATGGTTTTCGGTTGTTTGCTTCTCTGGTCCTATCGATTTAATGAATGAAGGGAAATGGGCTGAAAAATGGTTCTGTCTATATTGGGCTTCATCTCATTGCTAATGAGCTTCATTCTCATTGCCACGGGTTGGGCCGATGGTAAAAGAGTGAAATGGAGAGTTTGGTTGCTGATCATATATCAACTTGAAGCTTCTCACGTGGGCTCTCATTGCTAATATTCACGTGCTGGGCCAGGGGTTTTATAAGCCCATTAGATCCTTTTGTTTTGCTATTTTGTTTCAGCAATAGGATCTGATTGGTTTTTGATATATGAGTTCTGTTTTTTTTTTTTTAATTCCATGGTTGATCATCATGTGGTCCATCTGATTCTTTTATTCTCCCTTCTTATATTTTACAACACTATTTTATTTTCAATTTTTATAGGAACTTTAAATAGGTGATAGAAATTAAATCCTTTTTCCCATTTAAGGATCTTTCTCCCATAATAGATATTTTTCTTAGGCCATAAAATATCACCTCTCAAGATATTTAAGCCAAAAGTTGTTCACAATTAATTATCCATAAATTTTGGAAAATATGCATTTCAATTCCAAATATTACCTTTTAATTAATAAAGGCCAAATTTTCCATCATAACCTTTCATACAATATTTTAAATTCCCAAAATCCAAAATTTGGGATGTTACAAAAATTATTTAAGATAACGGCCAGTGCAAAATTGCTCATTTTTCTAAAACTCACGGGGTACAATTACCCCTTAACCCTACAATAAAGTAATTTAAAAAAAATACAGATAGTTAAATTAAAATAATATTAAAAAACCTGGAAAAATAATCTAAATTTTAAAATTATAGAGACACAATTCAACCAAGACAAATTTGCTCCTTAGAAAATTTTCATCTACTTCCAGATATCATAACATTGCTGGTGACTTAAGAGAAAAATTGTGTATGTATATGTGTTTACAAATATTTAGTTTTAAAAAATAGAAATAATGAAAGATAAATACGGAGAAGTCAACAGATTGAAATTTAAGCTAATTCTCCGCTTCATTTCAATTTTCTTCTTTACTTCGTTTATCTTTACATTTATTGAACTATTTATCTATCTATTGTATTTCTTGAAAACTTGTAGTAACGGCGGTCTTTTTGAATAGATTCCGTTATTTGTTTGATTTATTTTGACAAACCCTATTACTTACTATTGCATTTGGTGCGGGGGGTTTTTTTTTTTCCCACCCCCCTCCCCCCAAAAAAAAAAACAATTGGTTTTTTTTCAACAACCTGTGTTATTTATTATCATTTTAACATTTATTCTTAAAGTCCAAAAGCAATATTTAAAAACAACATTTATCCTTGAAATTCAAAAGTCATCTTTTAAAAACACTATCTTGAAAAAATAAAAGACTTGAATCACTTTATGTAATAATCTGGAGAACTATGTAAGCTCCATCTTCATTTGATTTTTGATTTAAACTAAAATTTTCGCATCGTGATTCTTTCCATTCCTTGATATTACCATTAGTGGGGGCCTTCATGTAAAGTTGAAGGGGAAAAAAAAATTTAGCCATTTTGTTTTCTTGACTATAGTAGCTTGCAAGGATAAAACCATGTAACTTGATGGTGGTAGGCATGGGGAGAAAAGAAAATCAAGTAGTATTAATTTTTTTAGTTGTTTTTTTTAAAAAAAAATTATTAACTCTTTTCCTATGAGTTCTTTTATGATAGCTATCTTGGATTTAGTCGGATCAATGGTCCATGTTGAAGATATGAAAATCTTCTTTTGATGTAAAAAACAAAACAATAAATCTTTCTCTAATTTTTTCATTGTTAGGGGCTTATTGTGTTTTCGTCTCTATAGGACGAATTTCTTGTACACATATCATCGCGATAAAGACAAATTTGTTAATGTTTGACAACAATTGGATGTATATGGCTTCATATGTTACACCAAACCTCATTGTATTTACAATGAATAAGTTGGTCTCTTTTTTACGCCATTAATATTTTATCCCATTTGTTGACATGACATGATTTGTAATGATATAATTGAGTTTTTTTTTTTTTTTTTTCACATCATTAGTTGGTGACTTGGGCCTATTTGGTTCAGTAGAAGACCCTCTTGGTACTACAATGAGGATGCAGTGCAAATGCAATGTTTGTTATTATTAGTATATTTGGTTTGTTCTTGATAAGTGGGAAGAGTTTTCCCCCCCATTTAATTGGAAATACAAAAAAGTTTTAAAATCTTGAAAACTTATGGTAAAAACTGTTTTTTTTTTTTTTTTTAAAAACGAATTCCATTATTGGTTCGGTTTATTTTAACATATCCTTGTACTTACTAGGTTGCATTAGGTCCGGTTTTTTTAATGGTCGGTTTTTTCAAAAGCATTTATCCTAGAAGTTCAAAAGCAATCTTTAAAAAAGAAAAACTATTTTGAAAAATCATAAAACTTAAATCTCTTTATCGAATAATCTTGAGAGCTATATAAGATCCATCTTCATTTGATTTCAATTTAAACTAAATTTTGATTGTTTCTACTCATTGATACTACCATTAATGGGGGCTTTCATGTAAAGTTCAAGAATACAAAATTTTGCCATTTTGTTTTCTTGATTCTAACAGCTTGCAAGGATCAAATGTCTGCATTCAAATGGATCTATGCAAAAACACATCAAACCAGGTAACTTTGTGGTGAGCATGAAGAGAAAAGCAAATCAAGTAGTATTAATTTTTTATGTGGTTTTTTATCTATTAACTCTTCTCCTATAAGTTTTTGATGATAGGTATCTTGGATTTAGTTGGATCAATGGTTCATGTTGAAGGTATGAAGATCTTCTTCTGAAGAAATTTGTCATCAAGGGTTAAAAATGTAATACCCTAAAATTTGACTTAGGATAAATATCATAAATTGATAGAATATACCTATTGAACATAGGTGAATATGTGATCTCAAAATATGTGTAAATTATTAATTAAATTTTAGGCAATTTTCCTTTGGAATTAATTAACAAAGGGTTAATTATGAGACATGATTTAAGAGAATATGTTGTCTCTAAATTTTAATTGATTTATTATCATTTTTAAGGAAACACTAAATTAAATTAAAATAATTAGCAAATGCTAAAGGGCACTAAGCTTGCATTAATTAAAGATTAATTGCAACATGATTTAGGAGATAATTAAATCATCAAGAAAAGGGGTTGGTATTTTGAAAAAAAAAAAATGAAGAGATTAATTGATGAGAATGAAATTGCTAATAACCATAGAAATTGGACACATATAGAAGCAAACTTTATGGTCTAAAGAAGTCCAGCATTTTTTCAAAAAAGGGAAAGAAGGAGAATAGTTAACAAATTGGAAAAGTAAAAAAAAAAAAGATGAATAAGGGAGACCCACGTTTTTTTTGAGACTTGGAAAGGAAGAAGAGTTATAATATGTAATATAGATATTATGGGATAATAAGGTACATGGATGCATTAAGTGAAAAAGTAAAATAAATGAATGAAGGATAGAGAGCCACGTTGGGAGGAGGGGAGGTTGATGAGTAAATGTGTAGGTGTATGTGTGCTCTTTCCAAAAAGAAAAAGAAGAGGAGGAAAATGGATTAAATTGTGTGGGTGTGAATGTGTATACGTGTAAGTGTGTGTGGGTGTAAATGTGTATGGCTGTGTGTGTATACGTAGGTGTGTGTGGTTAAAATTTGTGAAGGGAAAATACCACATGTGTCCCAAATTTTCCCCTATAAATAGAGAGCTTAGGACTTCATAAATTCCACACCAAAACAAGCAAGTAACAGCTGATATAGAGAGAGTGGAAGTGAGGGTGAAGAGTCTTGGAGAAGTAAGAGCAAAGTTCTTGGTAAGATTTTAAGTTCTTCAAGTTTTAGTTCTTAAATTTATAGTTAGAAGTGGCTTTAATCTAAAATATGCTAGAGTAATTTTACTATCATGTTTTTATAGTAAAAAATATTGATATTTTGAAAATTAGATAAGCCACTTGGTATAGCAAAATTTCTGGAAAATTATGATCAAAGTAGCGAAGCTCTGGCGAAAATTCATCGGGTAGAAATTTCTGGAGCCAGTAGCAAAAACTCCAGTATTTTATGTTGAAAATGGAGTTCTAAAATTCTAAGAAAATTCATGGTTAAAGTAGACATATAGAGCTTTCCAAATATACCTATAGTGAGTCATTCTGAGTTTTGTGCTAGGAGATAAAAATTCCTAAAGCTGGGCCACGTTTTCTGGGTAAAAATCTGGGCAGAGGTTGAAAACGTAAAAACTGGGAATGATATGGTTGAACCGAGTTACAGCCGTTATTTTTCCTCAAAAATAGACATCCTAAGTGTTCTGGAGAATTTTACAGATCCTCATTTCGATTTTTCTAGAATTAGTTATGATTTTTCAAAGTTAGTGAAAAATCTGCCCAGAAAATCACCCTTAGCGTTTTTTTAAGAAATGTAAGCGCAAAGTTGTAAATAACAAACCCACCAAGGATAGATAGGTAAATAGAGGTGGAAATGTCTCTTAGGATATTATTCTAAGTGATATGGTGATATGTTAGGATATCCGGGTAGTCCAGGGCCGGATTCAAAGGTCGGACGTTTGACGATTATCCGGTGAAAGGTACGTTCGCGTACTGTAACACTAACTTTGATGTTTATGTTATGCATATATGTGGTATGTGAGTTGTATGTATAGCATGTTTATATTGTGGAGTGCATATAAAGGTTAGGGGGTATCTGTAATGCTGGGAGCGATATGTCTGTATGCTGGGAGTGATATGGTTGCATGCTGGGAGCAATACATATGCATTGATTGTGATAGGTTGTTTGTATATGCTGTTGATGTTGAGGTATATGTCATCCGTATATTGTGTATGTAAACATGAGGTTAACCGTTACCTGGGGTCCGTATGCATGAGACCTCAGCTCTTAACATAGCTTCAGGATCGGGAGGTCCAAGGACCGAGGAGAAGCGTAAGCAGACCGCATAGAAGACCCGGCTGAAGACTTCCTTTTGACGTTCCGGCGAAAGCTTTTCCATTGTTGTTTTACTTCACTTTTGAACCATGCGGTTAGCATACTACTATTGTATCCAGTCAGACTTATGGCATTTTGAAATACAAGTATTAGTTACTTTTCCGCTCAAATGCTCTACTCTGACGATTTGAAATGATTTTGATGAAAGAAAAAATTATACTGCTTTTGAAAAGTTGGGATGTTACAAAATAAAAAATCTTTACCTAATTCTTTTCAATGATATGGGTTTATTGTGCTTTCTTCTCTATAGGACGAATTTCTTGTATGATACCATCAGAATAAAGACAAATTCGTTAACATTTGGAACAATTACATGTATATGGTGTCATATGTTACACTAAACCTCATTGAATTTATAATGAATGAATTGGGCTCTTCTTTACACCACCAATTTTTTTACCCAATTTGTTGACATGACATAATTTGTAACGATAGAATTGAGTTTTTTTTCCACATCATTTGTGGGTGACTTGGGGCCTATTTGGTTCAGTAGCGCGTGCGCGCACACACACAGACACAGACACACACACACACACACACACACACACACACACACACACACACACACACACATATTAAGTTCTCCTCTCTCTTGTACATATATGTTGTGCATAGCAAAGCTTTGGTTCTATACTTATCATTATTCAAGTTTATTTCTTGAACCAATAAAGCCACGTGATATATATATATATATATATATATATATATATATATAGAGCGAGAGAGAGAGAGAGAGAGAGAGATCCAACAACAAGTTTTGTTTTCCCCAAACTCATGACTCCACGCAATATATACATATGTGTATATATGTAGAGATAAAGCAGTAAACTTTTTAGTTTCCAGAGATATGCTTCACGTGATATATATTCTTGCATGACAGCAGTGTTGTTTCCTCTGTAGCCTTAATATATACATATATATTTGTGTGGCACCAATGTTCTTTCCCTCTGTCACGTTACACATACACACAGCTACATTTTCTTCTATTTCCAGCATTAAGATATGTATATACATGCATGACGGCACACACACACACACACACACCTATACATGTACTTGACAACAACATTACTATATATATATATATGGGATAACCAAACAAATGGAAAACACAAAAAAAGTTCAGAGACGCAAACAGAAGCACATATCCCTGTTTTTCGTTTTCAGTTTCAGCAACTTAAAGTTTTTATCTCCTAAGGCTTAATATTCAAAACTTTCGATGGGAAATGACAAAAGCTAGAGGAGGAAGAAGTCCAACAACTCGCCTCCATCTCTAAGCTTGAACAACAACGTGATTCACCGCTGCTCACTCCCCCTGTTTCCGACAGCAAGAAGTAGAGCAAGAGTGTTTTTGTTTTAAGCTCTCTCTCTTCTTCATCCCCTCTCTCTCTCACTCTCTCGGACTTACTCTCTCTCCGCTGCTCTTTGCCTCTTAGTTTTTATCAGTTTCTTAGGTGAAGAATGAATGAGAAAGAAGGAGCATCAATATATAAGGACCTAAGGGTCTTGATCGAGAGAGAGGGACGGACAGAGGGAGTACATGGTGTTCTGGTGTAGAACACAAGTATTTGGACTTGGCTTGGGGTGAAATCCCAGGGTCCTACGTACCACGGAGTGGATCAAAGTTCACGTAGTTCGAATGGAGACAATAGGCTATTGGTAGCCAGAGGGAGTGGGGGTGTGTGCTCTGTGTGAATTGAAGAGCTAAGGTTTCCAGAAGTGTGTACCTTGTGGGAGCTTCATCTATTTATAGACTTACTTGGGGTATTATTTTTACGAGCTTCGTTATCTTTATTATTTAAAAGATATTTCTATATTCCTTCTGATCATAACTCCTTATCATGTAGGTGGTTATGATTTACCACTATCTTGATAACCGCTCCTTAATTCAAGGGAGTGGTTAGGATTATGGCTGGAGCCATTTGATTGGGCTCTTCGGTCATTTGGGCTGGGCCTGTTTAATATATCCATAACAGTTGCCCCCCAGCCTGGTAGCTCAGGGCTCTGAGTTGCCGGGATGTACTTGTTAGGCCATGGTTTGTTAGTCTGATCCGCCTAATCCTCAAATTTTGTTCTTAGGCCGTATTCCACCTATGTTCACTTTGAATCATTTTTGTCGAGGTCAGACATTTCTGGCCTCGTGTTACCTCATCTGTGTGAATTTCTACTCTGATTTATCTGGATGGGAGATAATTGTCCCCACCTTGAAGAAGCACGGGGAGATCGGCCTCGGTCTTCTCGATCTGGGTCAGTCCTAATTTTGGCTGGCCTCGTCTTTGATTGGGTTTCGCAATGGGTCTAGTTATTGATCTTGACGTGTTACAAGTTCCCAAGTTAGTAGGTACTATCATTCCCTACTGCCAGCTAACTTCTGCACACCGGCTTTGTAGCCACAATGATTGCTCCATTATCCTTGGTATGCGCGCGCATTCAATGCAGGCATTAAATGCGCACGTCTTTTTATGGCCAAGTCATTGGCTTCCTACGGCCTTTTAGGCCTTTGGCGGTTGGACTTTTCGGATGTTCAACCATCTCCCCTCCATTGGTATATATACCGTTCATTTTCCCTCTTTCCACGCTTTTTGAAAGTGTTAAGAGTTGTTTCTGTTGTGCGAGAGAGAACTTCTGCATTCTTACCTGTTCCAAGGATCTTCTACCGTCGTGGCTCATGCATTTCCTCTCCTTATAAGTTATTTGAAATAAGGTATTCCTTTGTTTCCTATTTGGTTTCCGCAGTTGTTTCTTCTTCCTTTCTTGGTTTTTTGGGTAGGCTCCTGTAAGTTCTTTCGAGTTTTTCTTCTTTCTGGGTTTTGTTCGTTGTTTTATCTGGCTGCACTGTTCCTGGATTTCTTTGAGTTTTGGTCTCTTTAATCCTTCTTCTCCCCCTTTGGTTTTGGTTCCTTGTCTAACTCTGCCCCTTCTTTCTCTTCTACCTTCTCATAATGAGCCACCGAGAATCTCCTTCGTCTTTCAAACTAGACGCTCTCTCCCCAGAGGAGGAAGAGCTTCTCCAGCGCATGCCTCCCCGGATAGCTTGGTGGCTTTACGAGAAACCCTTAACCGAGAGCAAAAATTGGAGGGTGTGCTTCGCGGCTATAGTGGAGTCGGTAGGAAAGGGTCAAATCGGCCCGTTCATTCTGGAGGTAGATTAGGGGTTGGTCTTCCTCGTTAGGACCTGTAGGGCGAGGTCGGTCCCAAATGTCAGAATCCGTAGGCCGAGGTCATGTGACCGGTCAGGTTAGAGCTTCATCTTTAGAACTACTCCTCGGCGGTTATGGCAGGGGAAGCCTTCCAGCGCCTATCGCTTCCTTGGGTTTGTGGGTCGGACCCCCTACTACTTCATTTCAACCTAGTGGCCCGTGTGTGGAGTGTTCTTGGCTCGTTTCGGAATCCATGATGGTGGGCCGGTCATAGGAAGCTAATGAAATAGCTTCACGATGCCGGCACGTTCATCCGCGGGATGTTCTAGCCGCTCCTACCCGTCCTGTTTTATCACCTTCGGTATCGTTTTCCTTGTTTCTAATTCATTTTTGTCTTTCCTTTTCTAGGTAGTATGTCACTTTCTCCCCGTCATGTTGAGGACTCCGGATTTGTGGAGTCGGTATTCGCCTGCGTCCCACGTCATCTCGCTGAGAAATATGATTGGGTTGCGACCGGGGTGCTATCTAGGCTTTCAACCGCTACAGCTGATCAGATCGCCACGCTTTCGTTAGGGGACCGGGATCATTGCTCTCTGTCCCTACCTGGCCCCGGTGAACCCGTGTGTACCATTCGGGAAGGCAACGAACGCTCCTACTTCTTCTACCGAGAGTTCATTACCAAACTCGGCTTACGTTTTTCGTTTACAAAGTTCCAGATAGATCTCTTGAACATCCTTCATTTAGCCCCCACTCAGGTTCACCCGAATTCTTGGGGCTTCATCATTCCTTTTGAGCGACTTTGCCAGTTTTTTAACCGTACCCCAACTACCGGGGTGTTCTTTTATTTCTTTACTATTCAACGAGCTCGCCAGCCTGGAAAGCCTTAAGAGAAAAAGGGCTGGGTTTCCCTCCGGGGGAAGCCGGACAAAAAACTTTTTCATGTAGCCATCTAAACTTGGAAGGGTTTCAAGACCTCTTTTTTTTAAGGTTATCGCAGAGCATGGTCATAAACCGTGGTTTCTTAAGGGTATTGATTCCGAGTCAGTGTAATTGATGTTTCCGCTAAATTGGTCCAAGGTCCATTATGACCGGGACCCAGAAATTTTTCAATCTTTTGATGACAAGTGAGAGCCAACTGAGATAGTGATCGTGATAGATTTGGTCGAACACGTGGCCAAGAAGGATGTAATTGATACCCGCATTTTCATCCGTTAATCAATAGTGGAGATATTTCCACCGAGTAGGGTTTTAGTATTTATTATTCCCTTTATTATTTAGCATTTTGCTACCTTTGCTGATGTTTGTTACCTTCTTTGTAGTGCCTGAGATGGGGAAGGTTTCCTTCCAGGAATTGGCCGAGAAGCTCCACACTAAGGCCAAGAAGAAGTGGGAGTCCTCTTCCCAAAAAAAGGCAGTGGTTGCTCCTTTACCAAAGAAAACTGTGCCCGAGAAGAGAGCTGCATCCCTTCTAGCCTCCACGGATCTCGTCCCGCGTAAGTGGTCGAAGTCGGCTGCCACTTCATCGACCTCGGCTGCAGAAGAGAGCCCGGCCTCTGTCCCTGAAGCCGATGCTGCCGCAAGCATCCCTCCTCTTCCACCTCTTTGCAAGTCTCGTCTTCATTCGTGGGGTGAGGTATGGACCGATGGAGTCTCGGACGAGCTCAAGCATGCCATGAAGCCTCCAAGCAAATATTTCAGTGCTGATGCTTTTGCCGACTCTGACCTTGATCATCTGCAGGCTTTGCAGGACCACCTGATGGAGACGGCCGGAGTGCTGGACGCCTATGCTACTGTCAAGCATAAGTATGCCAAAGCTGCTGCCGAGCTTGCCAAGGCCCGGACTGAAAGGAAAGACGCAGCGGCCCGGCAATCGGAGGCTGAGAAGGCGCGACTGAAGGCTGAGGAGGCGCAGATAAAAGCGGTGAAGGATCTTTGTTGATAAGGACCTGGCCACCGTCGAACTGAGTACTTGTCAGGCCCAGGAGGAAACGCTGAATGCCTTACTGCTTGCTCTTCTGGGCCAATATGCGGGCGTGATGAAGGACCTGAACCTTGCTCATTCCGACCTTGACGCTTCCAAGGCTGAGCTTGCGGCATCTATTGCTGAGGTGGAGAAGCTGGAGGTCATAGTCGTTGAAACGACTGCTGAAGCGTTCAAGGAGTGCCTGGCCCAAGTTCGAGCTCTGAATCCCGATACCACAATGAATCTCGATGCCGTAGATTTTAGAGCTTCAGTAGTGGATGGGCAGTTTGTACCTGCGCCGTTTTCTCCGGCCGAAGAGTCCGAGCAACACATGGAGGGCGACCGAGCTCAAATTGCTGAGGAAGATGCTCCGGCCTCTGATGCCCCCAGTTCCCCTGTGCCTGACCAAGCCCAACTTTAATGCTGTCTTCCTTAGGATATTTGTTTTATGTTAGTAGCTTTAGTTTTTATTTCTGTTTCATTTTTTGTAATCCGGGCCTATGCCCCAAATTTAATACAATGACAATTTCATTTCGGTATCTCTGGGTGTTTCTAATATTTTGTCTTGTCTCACTTGATTTTTATTTTCATCCTTTAAACCAAACTCGCGTTTAATTCGCTCGTTAATGAGTAAAGGGAAACGTAATCCGGGCACGAAGCTCGGTTCTTTTTATACGACTTGGCCAAAGTCAAGATATATTGCGTAGAATCTGCAAGATATTTTGCCAACGTTCATAAACAGGCTTGTTTACTAATAATCGGGCATTTTAAATAAATAGTGATTTCTCATAATCACCTAAGTACCTTAATGTGTAAAGTTCTAATTCGAGATGGTAGCCGATTACCACATGCTCGGGACTTAGTATTTGAACGTAAGAGCCTAAACATTTCGACCTGATTAGGATCAACATGATAACGACAATACCATACCAGATTTTTGTTCCGATGCATCGTAACATTCATAAGATTTGTTAACAAACCTTATGGTAACTGGGTTCGCGAAACCCTGGTTTCATTGATTAAGTTGCCTTTATTCGGCTATTTTGTATTGAACTTCATAAACAATCACCTGGTTGGCTTACAAAGTAGGCCGCCTTCTTTATTTATTGAAATAGTTGCAATTACAAAGAAATTTAACATAAACGGAAAATGATGTTTGAAGGCAAAATAATCCTTAAAAAGAAAAACGGTTCTCAGCCACCGCTGACATCCGTTAAAATTGAAAAGCGGTTCTCAGACACCGCTGACCTCCGCTGTGCCCGAGTTCCGAGTTGATCTCGGTTCCTAACTATAGTAGATCCTTAATTTGTCCGCATTCTAAGTCCGCTTAACGGCTGTGCCATCTAATGCCTCAAGGACATATGTTCCGGGCCCCATCTTGTCTGAAATGCAGTAAGGACCTTCCCAATTCACTGCAAGTTTTCCATTCCGGGCGTTTTTGTTTTTGATATTCGCTCTCTGAAGTACCAGATCACCCTTGCTAAACGCTCGTGGCTTTACTTTGCGGTTATATTTAGCTGCTACTAACTGCTTTATTGCAAGATCTCGGCAATGTGCCATGATTCTGGCTTCATCAACGAGGTCTAATTCTACAGTTAATTGTTCGCTGTTATTGAGTTGTCCTTCCTCCATGACCTTCGCCTTTCTCCATGATGTTTGCCCGATTTCAACCTGGATCATGGCCTCACAACCGTAGGTCAATTTGAAAGGTGTCTCTTGGGTCGAGGTTTGGATACTAGTCCGATATCCCCAGAGTACTGGATACAGTTGCTCAACCCAGTCATTTTGTTCGCTGCTTCGGCTTGCCCATTAGACTGTGGATGTTCTACTGAGGTGAAATGGTGCTTGATTTTGAGTTCGGACATCAGCCTCTGGAAGCCCCAATCGATGAACTAGGTTTCGTTGTCAGTGACGATCTCGGTCGGAATCCCAAATCTTGCCACAATGTTTCTTTTAAAGAATTTTGTTATGCGGCCGGTCGAGATGGTTGTCAGGGGTTCGGCCTCGATCCACTTAGTAAAGTAGTCCACTACTACGACCAACCATTTCATTTGCCCTGTAGTTGGCTTGAATGGTCCTAAAAGGTCTATGCCCCATTTGAAGAATGGCCATGGAGCCGTAATGGATTTCAATTCGGCCGGGGGTGGCCAAATTATCCGAGCATGTTTCTGGCAACTTTCGCATTTTCTTACATGCTCTCTAGAGTCGGCAACCATTGTATGCCAATAATATCCGGCTTGTAGGGCTTTTCGGGCCAGCGCCTTAGCTCCCATATGTTGCCCATTGATCCTTTCGTGTATCTCTGATAACACATATTTGGCCTCTACCGGGTTCAAACATCTCAAGATTGGAGAGTGAAGGCCCTTTCGATACAGCTGATCATCGACCACTATGTACATTGACATGGTTCTCGCCATCTGCTTTGCCTCCCTGGGATCTTTCGGGATGATTCCTTTCTCTAGGTAATTTAGGATAGGCTTCCGCCAATCTTCTGCTGCTGTGATGACCATGATACAGGTGGGCTCGGTTAGGCTTTGCTGTATTATTGTTCCATGATTTCTCGGGTTCTTGGTGCTGGCTAGCTTCAATAGGATGTCTGCCCTCACATTTTCTCCCCTAGGGATGTGGGTGACTATGACTTCATCAAAGTCGGCCAAAGCCTCCTTGACTTTCCTGAGGTATTTAATTAGCAAAGGTCCCTTAGCCATATATGATCCGTTGATTTGGGCTGCGACCAACTGAGAATCGGTTGACAAGTGAATCCTCTTGGCTCCATTATCTTTTGCCTGAGACAGCCTGGCCAACACCGCCTCGTATTCGGCCTGGTTATTGGAGGTTTTGAAATGCAGCTGTAGGGAGTGTTCCATAGAAACTCCCTTTGGGCTTTCTATTATGACCCCCGCTCCACTTCCTTTGGTGTTTGACGATCTGTCTACGAACACTTTCCAAATATCCAGATTGGCCTCCAGGGTTACACTGGCTGGCACCAATCCAGCAATGAAGTCAGCCAGGGCCTGGGATTTAATAGCTTGTCGGGCTTCGTACACAATGTCGAACTCAGAGAACTCAATGGCCCAACTAATCATTCATCCTTCCAAATCTGGCTTATGCAATACCTGGCGTATCGGCTAACTTGTACGGACAATTATTCGATGTCCTTGGAAGTAAGGGCGTAGCCTTCTTGCAGCAGTGAGGAGCGCAAATACCACCTTTTCCAACCTTTGATATCTCGGCTCTGAGCTTTGCAAAGCTGACTTGTGAAATAGACCGGCTTTTGTTCTGTCGATTTTTCTCTTACGAGGGCGGCATTTACCACTTTTAGAGCCACCGATAAGTACAATATTAAATCTTCCCCGGGCTTCGGTTTTGACAAAACCGGTGGTGATGATAGACATTTTTTGATCTTATCAAATGCGGCTTCACACTCCGAGTTCCATTCTCCATGCTGAGTTTCCTTTTTTAATAACTTGAACAAGGGAAGTGCGTGTTCTGCCGATTTTGGTAGAAACCTTGTTAATGCGGCCAGCCTTCCCGTCAACTGCTGCACTTCTTTCTTGTTTCTTTGGGCGGCCATATTGAGGATGACCTCGCATTTGTCTTGGTTGGCCTCGATTCTGTTAGTTCTCTATATATTTTGATGATAACTGACAATTGTAAACTTCATTTAAAGTTTGTCTTTGGAAAGTTGTAAAACTTTCTGTTTAAGGCAAACTCGAGTTTTGGTAGAAAAACTTGAGTTTGGACTTGACAGACAGAAGCTCAGATTTTACAAAGCAAGCCAAACTCCAGTTTCCATAGGTAAACTCGAGTCTGCAGAATTACAGAGAGCTATCAAAGTTTACAAGAGTTGTAAACTCAAGTCTATGTTTCAGAAACTCAAGTTTAGGATCAAACAGAAGCTTCAATGTTTTATCATGTTTTTCAAACTCTATCTTTAGTCTTTCAAAACTCCAGTTTACAAGAAAAGTTTAAAAACTAAAATGTTCAAAGACTTGTAAACTCGAGTTTGGTTTATGTAGACTCGAGTTTAGCATAAATAGAGTCACTCGAGTTAAAGGTTGATTTCTAAACTCCAGTTTTGTTTTCAGTGACTCCAGTTTGCACTTAAAAAAATTTCAAAGTTTCAAAATTCACTGAAACTCGAGTCAGGTTTCTGGAGACTCGAGTTTAGAACTTTTTGAAAACACTCGAGTTATGACATGATTTCTAAACTCTAGTCTTGAAAATGGAAACTCTTGTTTGGGCTCTTAAAAGGTCTTTCAATGTTTCAGTTTTCACTAAAACTCGAGTCAAGGTTTTGGTGACTTGAGTTTAGCTCAAATAGAAAGCACTTGAGTAAATGACTATTTTGAAAACTCCAGTTTTGAAATTGGAAACTCCAGTTTACACTTGGCTAAATTTGAAAGTTTCAGTTTACACTGAAACTCGAGTTTTGTAAATCAAAACTCGAGTCTGGTCTATACAGTGAGCTAAGTAATATTTCAAGTCTTGAAAACTCCAGTCTGCTTTTTCTAAACTCCAGTTTTGAAGCTCTGAACTTAAACTCAAGATTTTCATAAAAGCTTTAAACTCGAGTCAGTCACTAAATGACTCGAGTTTAGCACTGTGTTCAAAATTTCATCCAAGAGCAACTTGCGACTTTCCTCTTCGTAAGAACCAAACTCGAGTCAATCACTTATCAACTCGAGTTTAGGAAGATTTTCAAAACAAGATGCTTTCTAGATGAACTCCAAACTTGAGTCTGGGTTTGTAAACTCGAGTTTGTAACATAGATTTGTAAAACCAGATGGCGCGAGATTGCAAAAATCATTTCAATGATTCTTATACTTCATATCTTTAATTGCTACTGTTCCTAATGTTATTTAACCAGTTTGTTAGCAAGTTTCGGATGGTTTAATGAAGGAAATAGTGAAAATTCAGACTATGAGCTGTAAAGCAAGAGAGAGAGAATATGCTGTTTTTAAAGTGCTTCAACTTGGATTAAATTATCATATCTTTAAGCATAGCCCATTCCAACAAGGACAATCAACATTATCTTCGAATTAATTAAGCAACAGAATGCAAGAATGTCTACAACAGTTTAGACAAAAGCAGAATCCATCCATCAAGAATATTTTCAGTGGATTCTCAACAACTAGTTCCTGGAAGTGGAGCTTCAAAAGTCAAATTCGTAGTGCTCTTCCAACAGCTATGCTCTTCATTCAAAATGAACTTCAACAGCTATAAATATGATTCAGATTCGAAGAAGAACTAACACAGACAATATACAAGACATTTACAATAAGCAACATTGAGATTTCTGTATACATTCTTCTGTAAATTATCTTGAGAGATTTGAGCTTCAGTGTTTATTAATATCTGCTCTTAGAGAGAGATTGTTTTTGTTAAATCATTTGTTTGTAAGAATCTCAAGTCAGGGGACTTAGAGATTGGGAATATCAGTGTATAACTTGTAAGGGGGAGTGTATCCTAGTGAGAGGATAACTTTCGAGTACAGAGTGTGTAACTGATTATGAGTGATAGTGGAAAATCCCAGAGAGTCTGGGGACTGGACGTAGGTCAAGGAGTTAGACCGAACCAGTATAAATCTTGCTGTGTCTTGTTCTCTCTTCTTCTTCTTCTCTACATTACTCTGCTTCAGCGATTAAATTCCAGAATTGAGCAAAAGATTTTTTTTTTCAAATCCTCAATTCACCCCTCTCTTGGTGATTTGCTCCGGTTTTCAGATTCCCCTGTTAGTCAAAAGGAATCCGAGAAACTTACCCACGGGAACCCTGAATGCGCATTTTGCTGGGTTTAGTCGGATACGGTGAGCCCAGAGCTTGTCAAATGTCTCCTGCAGATCTCAGATATGGTCAGACCTCTTGACTGATTTAACAATCATATAGTCGATGTAAACTTCCACATTCCTGCCGAGCTGTGCCTCAAATACTTGATTCATCATCCTTTGGTAAGTAGCTCCAGCGTTCTTTAGTCCGAAAGGCATGACATTATAACAATAATTAGCTTTATCTGTGATAAAAGCTATTTTTTCCTGATCCTCGGGGTGCATGGCTATTTGGTTGTAACCAGAATAGGCATCCATAAATGAGAGCAGCTGGAATCCAAAGGAGTTGTCTACCAATTGGTCGATATTTGGCATAGGGTAGGCATTCTTGGGGCAAGCTTTGTTGAGATCGGTGTAATCCGTGCATACCCTCCACTTGCCATTAGGTTTTTTGACCAACACCACATTTGATAACCAGGTAGTGTACTGGTTTTCCTTGATGAATCCTACGTCCAGCAACTCCCTTACGTGCTCGGCGAGGGCTAGTTGTCAGTCTGGAGCTATCTTCCTTTTCTTCTGTGCAACTAGTGTATAATGTGGATTTATCGTCAGCTTGTGGCAACAGAACATGGGGTCCACACCTGGTAGCTCGGACGGATTCCAGGCGAACACATCCTTGTTTTTTACTAGCAATTTTTCAAGTTCGGTTTTTTCTTGGTTAGTGAGCGTATTGCTGATCTTAGTTATTTACCCAGGCTCATCTCCCAGCTGGTAATCCATGAGCTCTCCATCAGGCTCTGTTTTCATCAGCTTTGCTTCCTCCCTTACATCTAATTCTACCACGTTCACCGGGCTAGACGTTGACATCGCCGGGTTTGGAGTTCTCTTCTGCCGCGATGATGATGTACCGGGTTCATTATTTTTTACTGTAGAAAAGTAGCACTGTCGAGACTCCTTCTAATCCCCTTTAATGGTGATGACTTCATTTTTGTTGCTCATCATTTTTAGTTTTTGATGCTTAGTTGATATTAGCATATTCCAACTATGAATAGTTGGTCTACCTAAAATTATGTTATAAGACGAGGGAAAATACGCAACAATGAATTTGACCTGTTGGGTCTTGAAGGCTTCCTTAGATCCCAACGTCATTTTCAGTTCGATATATCCTTTCGGGCTTGTATCTTCTTCGTTGAACCCGATTAGGGTTGTTCTGCATGGTTTTAGATTTTCTGGATCAAGGTCCATCCGCTTGAAAGCATCCCACAAGATGATATCAACCGCACTGCCAGGGTCGATAAATATCTTCTTTACTCGGCATTTGCCCAAGAGGCCAGTTATAACTAGCCCGTCTTGATGACCGGGGATTACGTCCCTTAAGTCTTCTTAGGTGAAGAATAACTTTGGGGGTTCTACTTGCAGAGGTTGCGGCTTGAAGGAAGGTCGTCCCCTGATGGTTAGGACTTCTTGGAGATATTTCTTTCGTTGACTCGCTGTGTCGCCACCTCCTCTGTAACCTCCACTAATGACGTTGCAATCAAACTCCGCTTCTGGGAACTCGTCCTCGTCGTCATTCTTTCTCCGGTCCTCATCCGGCCTTCTTCTTTGAAGGACCGAGCTCTTACTTCATTCTGTTTGTTTGTGCTTGCTGCCTTTTTGCCCTTGCGTCTTGATGACGTATTGACGCAACTTTCCATCTAGGACAAATTTATCTACCGCATCTCGAAGGTCCCAATGAAAAGTGGAGCAAATCACCAAGAAGGGGGGTGAATTGGGGATTTAAAAATTTTCTTGACAATGCTCTGCAATGCTGGAACAGGGATGAACAGAGACAATAAGAGGAAAGCAAGACACAATAAGATTTATATTGGTTTGGTCTAACTCCTTGACCTACGTCCAGTCCCCAGACTCTCTGGGATTTCCACTACCACTCACAATCAGTTACACACTCTGTATTTGAAGTTATCCTCTCACTAGGATACACTCCCCCTTACAAGTTGTAAACTAATATACCCAATCTCCAAGTCCCTAGACTTGAGATTCTTACAAAGAAATGATTTTAACAACAAAAGACACTCTCTCTAAGTATAGATAATGATAAACATTGAAGTACAGATTTCTCTCAAAGTATTTCACAGAAAAACTGAAATGCTAGATGTAATCTTGTATGTTTGAGCTTCTGTAATTTTCCTGCGTTTCTGAGCTTCCTTTTATACTTGAGGAAGTTCATTTGAATGTTCCATACCAAAATATAGCTGTTGGAGCTCCACTGAAATTTCTGACATTGGAAGTCCATCAAGTTCTTGACCGTTTGAGCATTTCTGGATTCCATGTTTTCTGATTCTGTGTTGTCTGTTACTTTCTTGTCCTTCAGAATATTTAATCTTGAAGATAATATTAATCATCTTCCATCAGAACGGGAGCAGAAGGAATGTCTAAAATTATTTAATTCCACTTGCTTAGATTCCCGACAAAGAATGCTGGTCCTCCATGCTGCACTTTACAACTCAGCAACTTGATCACTTGATTCAAACTTCAATCCTTATTCAATTCATCTGAACCTTACTGAACAAAACTGGTTAATCATGAATAGGGATAATAATCAATGAGAAAGATAAATATCCAAGCAGTTAACATTGATTAAATCAAGATTTCTATCGCTTTCCAGATAAGTTACTGCAGTAAGATGTAAGTGACTGGAGTAATTCATAATGACAATAAGCTTTCTGTAATTGCCTTACTGGAGTAACTCTAAGTAACTGGAGTAGCTAACAGTCATTTTCGCTTCTATATTGTATCTTACTGGAGTAGCGCATAGTCTACTGGAGTAGCATTAAGGTTGTAACAAAGATACTATTGGAGTAATGTCTTGATGACTGAAGTATCCGACTTGTCTTTTGCTTTTGTCTTTGTTATTACTGGAGTAAGATCATTGCTACTGGAGTAACTAAGAGATATTTTGTTTTTGTCTGCAATATGACTGGAGTAGTGGCCTTGTTACTGGAGTAACTCATGTTCAATTAGCTTCTATCTACGATCTTACTGAAGTAGCTGCTGGAGTAATACTAGTGTAAGGGTTGCACATTACTAAAGTAACTATTTTATTACTGAAGTAACTTCGATAAGCTATCGGGTTTTGGTTCTGGAAGTGACTGAGAACGAAGGGTTACTGGAGTAGCCAAGTGACTACTTGAGTAGCCTTACTGGAGTAGCGAATATCTTACTGGAGTGACGTGTCTCACATCAGATGGGCTATCGGGTTTGACTTGAAGACAACCGAAAAATGACTGGAGCACAGAGACTTACTGCAGTATATTAGTGACTACTGCAGTAGCGCTTACTGGAGTAAGCCTGAAACTACTAGAGTAAGTGAGAGTACTGATACACTTCATTCATGGTATCATGACAAACTACTGGAGTAGGGAACGATTTACTGGAGTAAAAATATTCTTAACCAAAGCATTTTGAAACACTATGTATTACTGGAGTAGTACAACATTACTAGAGTAATATTACTTGAAAGACAACTTGAATAAAAGCGCATTACTGGAGTAACAGAATCATTACTGGAGTAACCTTTTCATTGTAATGCGATTTAACAAAGCAGGTTACTGGAGTAACGCACGACTTACTAGAGTAATGCAAGTTCAAAACACGTGTTATTACTAGAGTAACGTGATCATTACTGGAGTAATGTTTTTCCAAAACTTTTGCAATTTAATTCAAAATCTTAGTAGATGAGTAAAATCAAAATCTTCATTATTTACAATTGTCAAGTTATCATCAAAACACATAGAGAACTAACATTCTCCCCCTTTTTGATGATGACAACAATTGTAGCTTAAAAGAAGAATGGTTTTTGAAAAATGAAGCTTTAAATAAGTTGACATGCAGTAAATAAACATTCCACAGGAACTGAGCTTGTATATCATGTTAATCCAAAATGAGACAATCCAAAATAAGTACAGAAGATGCAAAACGAAGAACATAAAGAAAATCTAACAACAAAGCCTCAACAAAGCCTAAAGCTTAAAACTACTGCTGCTTCATTTCTTCTCTTTCTCTCCTCCTTTGTCATCAACAAATAAGGTGGGATCAGTGGCAGGGATGAAAGAGACAGGAGTGACGGGTAAGGGGGTTTTGAGGAGAAGGATCAAGGAGGAGGTTTGTGGAGGAGGTGGAGGATTTGGTGGAGGAGGATCTAAGGTGGAGAATTCAGGTGGGGAAGTAATATGAATGATAGGATCTGTGGTGGATGAAGTGGCAGGATCAACATAAAGAGTCATAGCTAAAGGGTTAGTATCTGGTTCAGGTGATGGAGAAGTGGCAGGAGGAGTGGATGGTTGGTCAGGATGAGTCTGGGGTCTCAGGAGTTTGAGAACTTCCTTCATGCTCTCATTTAAGATCTTTAATTGTTCCCCTTGAGCAACTTGTACTGTGACCAACGAATTGTGACTGTCAATGACTTTATCAACCATTGCACCAATCTTGTTGTTAATTGCAGTCACCAATTCAAGGTATTTGGCATTCATGTTGGTTTGCAATTTGTGGAACATGTCAAAGATGGCTTTTCCCACTGTGTTCTTGATAAAAGCTTGGAGGCTTGAAGATTGAGGTTGAGACTCAATATTATGTGGCTCAGTAGGGAAAGAAGTAGCCTTAGTTGGCTTGGACACTGATGCCTTGGACCTTGAAGGGGCTCTGGACTGTCCTGAACCTTCTTGGAAAGAGATTTTCATATAATTTAGTTGAACTTGACCAAACATAGGAGGTTTTACTTGTTTTTCATACATATCAAGATACCAAATTTTATTGGTATACAGAAGAAGAGAGACTAGATTTGGGAATGGAATTGGAGAGGAAGAGGGTGACTCAAACCTGAATTTTTTTATTTCTTGAAAGACCCAATGTCCTATGTTGAAGGACACTTTGTCTATCAAGGCTGTGAAAAGACCATAGTCTACCTGATTGAAATGAGTATAGCTTTTGCCTTTCTGTACAAGGTTTCGGCAATAGATGTACCAAATTGCCCTGTACAGTGGTGGCATTTTGACAGGAGAAAACTTGGATTCAAAAGTATTTTCATCAGGCCTAAGAATTTGAAAATATTATTCAGCAGAATAATCTATCTCAGGCACAGGGGGTGGATTTTCAATCAGAAGTAAGGAATTTATGGTTTTTGCAAATACAACAATTTGCCTACCCCAAACAGAAGTAAGGATTCTTTCTTCTAAGAGTTTGCCACGATTATGCATAATGTTGGCCTTATACATGTTAAAATAAAATTGCTTGACTATGTTTGGACTATATGGTGTTTTAATTGCTAGGAGATTCTTGAACTGATCTAACCATAGAGATAAGTCAAGATTGCATTCCCTTTTCAATTTATCTAAGTCCACATACACTGTGGGACAAAAACTACGGGGTTCATATTCTTCCTTAAATCGTTTGAGTTCAGATTCAGAAAATGGTGCGGGATTACAAATAAGATCAGGTTTATAAGGTGGTTTCAAAAACTCAGGAGAGGTGAAGGTTTTAGGGAGGCCAGAAGATTTTACCCCAGAGCCACCTTGTTCAGTAGAGCCTCTGAATTCAGAGCCGGAGATAGCTTTCTTCTGTCGTTTAGGAGGCACCACAACCGTTTCTTTGTCTTTTCGTTTGGCAGCTTCAGGAGATACTTTCTTCTTGATCGGAACCTTAGGAGGTTCCTGAATCTTCAATTTCTTAGGTTTAGGAGGGGTGACCGTCGATGCCTTGAGTTTCTGGGTAGGTTTTTTCTGTCGTTGAGGTCTTGGAGAGGTAGGAGGAGAGGTGGAACCAGATGGAGAGTAGTCAGCTGTGGATTCTTTGGAAGGGGTTTGAGTTTTCAAAGCCATCTTTGGATGATTGTGAGTTTTTGGCAGCGAGAGAGAAATGGGTTATTGGAGTTAGGGTTCGAGTAAGTGAAATGAGAATAGCAGCAGTCGCGAGGCATATATATACCTAAGCACGTTATTGGAGTAAGTAAGTGAGCTACTCCAGTAACTCAACAAATTAACACTTAATAAAACAGGAAAGCGTACCTGGTACTCGAGTAAGGCTGCTATGACTCGAGTAAGAGATGAAGTTATTACCTGGTCACTTTAGTAGCACGCTGTTACTGGAGTAGGATCTTACTCAGTTGCTCTCTGTCTGAAAATGTACTGCAGTAGAATATTAATGACTGCAGTAACTGCCTATGCATTCGCTTCTATCCTGTTGCTCACTCCAGTGATGTATCTGTGACTGTAGTAACGAAATTTGCTTTCTCAGAGGATTACTGCAATAGCTGATTTATGACTGCAGTAGATAGTTGACATCTGCTTTCTGTCTTGATTTTTACTATAGTAGTATAATGGTTACTGCAGTAACTTGATCACACTTGCTCTCTGTCTGGTTGATGACTGCAGTAGCTTCAGAGTGACTGCAGTAATAAGTTGCCTATTTCCTTTCTGTCTCATGTAGTACTGCAGTAGCTTCGGGATTACTGCAGTAATGAGATGACCATTTCTTCTCTGTTTGCTCTGTGACTGCAGTAAGTCAAGTGGTATTTGTTTTTCAGACTCCTGATGACTGCAGTAGTTTAATGACAACTGTAGTAGATCAAATAGCATTTCGTATCTGAGCTGAGATTACTGCAGTAAGGTCGGGATAATTGCAGTAGCCTTGTTTTTGACTCTAGTGACACCTGTTCTCTGACTTGATTTTACTGCAGTAACATTATAATGACTGCAGTAATACATACACAGAGCTTGTTTTCTCTTCACATAATTGCGGTAACGTTTGTATGACTGCAGTAGAAGCTTCTTTAATCCTTCTGGTAACTGTAGTAACATGTAAATAACTGCAGTAGCTTCGAAACAAATCAGTTATAGCTATCACTAAACCCTGCAAAAACACAATCTAGAAGCTCCGATGCTTAAGTTAGTGAATGGTTATCATCAAAAACATGAATCTAACATTGGGTAAGGGATTACTTACAACTCATTGGGATTTACCATTCCCAATTCTCTTCTTATGAATGTGGATTGCTTATTTGCTAATGGCTTGGTGAAAATGTCAGCTAGTTGTTGATGAGAGGGAATGAAGATCACTTTGACATCTTTCTTTTGAACATGGTCTCGAATAAAGTGATGCCTCACATCAATGTGCTTGGTTCTCGTATGATAGACATGAATCTTTGTCAAGCTTATTGTGCTTGTGTTGTCACATAAAATTGAGATTTCTTTGATGTGCATACCCAAGTCTTGAAGTTGTTGCTTTAGCCATAATACTTGAGAACAACAACTTGAAGCAGCAATGTATTCAGCTTCCGTTGATGACATTGAGACAATAGTTTGTTTCTTGCTAAACCAAGAGACAAGTGAACCACTAAGAAATTAACATTGGCCACTTGTACTCTTTCTATCTGTCTTATATCCAGCATGATCTGAGTCTGAATACGCTACCAAATGTTTAGGTTGACTTTTGGGAAACCATAATCTCAATTCTTCTGTATCATTCAGGTTTCTGAAAATTCTTTTAACATATTCAGCATGAGACTCTTTTGGAGTTGATTGGAATCGAGCACACATTCCTACATTGAATTGGATGTCTAGTCTACTTACTGTCAAGTAGAGCAATGATCCAATCATGCCTCTATATCTTGTGATGTTGAAATTCTTTCCCTTCTCATCAGCATCTAAGGCAGCAGTTGAACTTATTGGTGTGTCAGCCCCATTGCAATCTTGAAGGCCATATTTTTTGAGCAAGTCTTTCAAATACTTGGTTTGTAGAATGAATATGCCATTTTTGCGTTGCTTGATTTGAAGACCAAGGAAATAGTTAAGTTCACCCATCATTGACATTTCAAATTCTCCCTGCATGGTCTTAGAAAATTCCTTGCATAAGACATCGTTAGTAGCACCAAAAATTATGTCATCTACATAGATTTGTACAATTATGATTTCATTGAGTTTGTTACTCTTAATGAACAAAGTAGTGTCTGCCTTTCCTCTTACAAATCCATGATCAAGGAGAAACTTGCTTAGTCTTTCATACTAATCTCTAGGAGCTTGCTTAAGACCATATAGAGCCTTTTTCAATTTAAAAACATGATCTAGATGAAATTCATCTTCAAAACCAGGAGGTTGTTCTACATAAACTTCCTCTTGGATAAAACCATTTAGAAATGCTGATTTCACATCCATTTGATAAAGTTTAAAACCTTTAATACATGCAAAGGCTAAAAGAACTCTTATTGCTTCCAATCTTGCTACCGGAGCATAAGTTTCTTCATAATCAATTCCTTCTTCTTGATTATAGCCTTTTACAACCAATCTTGCCTTATTGCGGACAATGATTGCAGATTCATCACGTTTGTTCTTGAATACCTATTTGGTGCCAATGACCGGATGATCTTTAGGCCTAGGTACCAAGTCCCAAACTTGATTTCTTTCAAATTGATGTAATTCCTCTTGCATTGCTATCACCCAATCATTGTCTGAAAGGGCTTCTTCAATATTAGAGGGTTCTATTTCAAAAATGAAGGCTGAAAAGGTAACTTCATTCAAAATACTACTTCTAGTCCTAACCCTTTGATTTGCATCACCTATGACTTGGTCTAGTGGATGACTCTTACTGTATTTCCAAGCTTTAGGTTGGGTTTGACCTGAGTTTTCACAAGCATGTTCAGATTCAGTTTCAGGATCTTTTTGCAAATCATTTTCGAAATCTGTTGAGACAGAAGGAGTTTTTGAAATATGCTGATCTAGAATTTCATCCTCATAATTAACCATGGATTTGTTAGAGTTAGTTTCACAGAAAACAACATGGATAGATTCCTTTATGGTTCTAGTAGAATGATTAAATATTCTATAAGCTTTACTTCTAGAAGAATAGCCAAGAAAAATACCTTCATCAACTTTAGAATCAAACTTACCCAAATTCTCCTTACCATTCTTGTGAATGAAACACTTACATCCAAAAACATGTAGATGTGCTAAGTTGGGCTTTCTTCCTTTGTATAGCTCATATGGAGTTTTGTTCAGCTTCTTTCTGAGATATGCTCGGTTAGAAATGTAGCAAGCTGTATTCATTGCATCTGCCCAAAATACTTTAGAAGTTTGATTCTCATTCAACATGGCTCTTGCCATTTATGTAAGAACTTTATTCTTTCTTTCTACTACTCCATTTTGTTGGGGGTTCTTGGTGCAGAAAAATTGTGATTTATCCCCAACTCATTACAGAACTTCTCAAAGAGATGATTTTCAAATTCTCCTCTATGATCAGTCCGGATTCCTATAATAATTAAACCTTTCTCGTTCTGGACCTTTTTGGCAAAAATATCAAATTGATCAAATGCTTCATTTTTAGTAGACAAGAATAAAGTCCATGCATATCTTGAGAAATCATCAACTATTACTTGAGTGTACAAATTTCCACCAAAGCTTTTCACTCTAGCAGGACTAACTAAATCCATATACAATAATTGAAGTGGTCTATTAGTTGAAATATCAGTTTTTGATTTGAAAGATGTCTTGGTTTGCTTTCCCTTTTGACATGCATCACAAATCATATCCTTTTTGAAATTAAGTTTTGGCAAACCAATGACCAAGTCCTTTTTCAAAAGCTTATCAAGTTGAAACATGTTAACATGTGCTAAGCGTTTATGCCACAACCAACTTTCTTCTAAGTTACTAATGAAACAATTTTCAGAAGATAAATCATTAGAGAAATCAAGAGTGTAGCAATTACCTTCTCTTGGAGCCCTGAAAATGGCTTTGGATTTAACATTTTCTAAGGAGAGATCATCCTTCTTAACAATCAAGCATTCCTCTGAATTAAAGATAACTAGATTACCTTTATCTGCACTTTGACTTACACTAAGGAGGTTATGGCATAATCCTTCCACATAGTAGACATCTTTTATTTGTGGTCCATTGTTGTTGCCAATTTCACCAATACCAGCTATCCTTCCGGATTGATTTCCACCAAATGTGACCTTGCCACCATCCTTGTACTTGATTCTTGTGAATTTAGATTCATCTCCCGTCATGTGTCTAGAGCATCCACTGTCAATGTACCACTTACTGGATTTTGATGCTCTTGACATACCTGCAGTTTTTGACATATCAAGTCTTAGGTACCCATCCTTTCTTGGGTCCTTTTGGGTTAGCTTGCACCTTAGGAAACATATGTGTTCCTTTAGGCACCCATTGATAATTACCTACAGGCTTATTTTTCCTTTCCTTTTTATGAAAACAAGAGGAAGTAGAATGACCTTTCCTATTGCAATAGTTACAATGAGCAAAAGGATTTGAAGTATGAACAGATTTTTGAAAATAATTCATATAAGATCTTTCTCCAGATTTCTTTTTACCTTTCCTTTTATCTAGGTTAGGTTTATAGCCAATACCAGTTTGTCATTTGTAAACCTTTGCTATTTTAAAATAATGTTGAGCATTTCACTTCCTTGAGTGAATTTTTCAAGAGTTTTCGTAAGATACTGAATTCTTTTCTCAGATTCAACACATTCTTCACAATCAGTATGTGAAAGAAGCTCAATTTTTTGTTCAAGGAAAAAATTTTTCGTTTTCAAAGATGTATATTTCTCACTGACTTCCTCAAAATCTGATTGCAAGTTATTATATTCAACAAATAATTCATCATATGAAGGTTTGTCTTGAGAATTACTACATTTTTTGCAATTGTGAGAAAAATCTTTACTTTGTTCTTCAAGTGATTTTATTTTCTTTTTGGAAGCAATGAGTTCCTTCACAATCTTTTTGAATTTAGAATGTAGTTCATTATATTCAGAAAGTAATTCATCAAAAGTTGGTTCAGAGTCATTTACCTCTTCATTGTCTGATTCTTCCTGAGCAACTAGGCATATGTTTGCTGTTTGCTCTTCATCTTCTTCATCTTCATCAGATGAGCTATCTCCCCAAATGGCAGATACATAAGCTTTCTTTCTGAATGAGCAAAATCTCTTCTTTTCCTTTTCTTTGTTCTTCAGCTGAGGGCATTTAGATTTAATGTGACCAAGCTTATCACATTCATAGCATATGATAGGTTTCTTAGATTCTAAACTTGAGCCACCTTTGTGAGACTTTCTGAATCCTTGATTCTTTTTGTAAAACTTTCTGAATTTTCTGACCATTATGCCAAATTCTTCTTCTTCATCCTCATCATCTGATTCTTTAGAGTCATTGATGGTTTTGAGAGCAATTCCCTTATTTTTACCATCAATTTCATTAAGTCCTTTTTTGAATTTGATTTTTCCCTCATATTCAGATATGAAAAACAGGAGCAAATCACCAAAAGGGGGGTGAATTGGGGATTTGAAAAATTCTTTTTCTCAATTCTGTAAATTAATTGCAGGAATGTGTAAGTGCAGAGAATGTGAGAGAAGAACAAGACACATCAAGATTTATACTGGTTCGGTCTAACTCCTTGACCTACGTCCAGTCCCCAGACTCTTTGGGATTTCTACTATCACTCACAATCAGTTACACACTCTGTACTTGAAAGTTATCCTCTCACTAGGATACACTCCCCCTTACAAGTTGTACACTGATATTCCCAATCTCCAAGTCCCCCCGACTTGAGATTCTTACAACAAGTGATCTAAAACAGAAACAAACTCTCTCTAAGAGCAGATATTGATAAACATTGAAGCTCAAATCTCTCAAGATAATTTACAGAAGAATAAATATAGAAATCTGGATGTTGTTCACTGTAAATGTCTTGTATATTGTCTATCTATGTTCTTCTTCGAATCTAAATCATATTTATAGCAGTTGAAGTTTATTTTGAATGAAGAACATGACTGTTGGAAGAGCACTACGAATTTGGCTGTTGAAACTCCACTTCCAGCAACTAACTTTTGAGAATCCACTCATAATGTTCTTGATAGATAGATTCTACTTTTGTCTAAACTGTTGTAGACATTCTTGCAATGTGGGACTTAATTAATATGAAGATAATGTTGATGTCCTGTGTAGAATGGGCTGTTCTCAAAGTTGTATTAATTTAATCCAAGTTGAAGTACTTTATAAGACAACATATTCTCTCTCTCTTGCTTTACAACTCATAGTCTGAATCTTCACTATTTCTTTCAATAATTCATCTGAAACTTGCTAACAAACTGGTTAAATGACGTTAGGAATAATAGTAATTAAAGATATGAAGTATTAACTTAATTCAAATGGTTTTCACAATTGGCGCCATCTGGTTTACAAATCTGTGCGTTACAAACTCGAGTTTACAAAGCCAGACTCGAGTTTGGAGTTCATCCAGAGAGCAAGACATTTTGAAAAACTTCCTAAACTCGAGTTGATAAGTGACTGACTCGAGTTTGGTTCTTACAGAGAGGAAAGTTGCGAGTTGCTCTTGGATGAAGTTTTAAACACAGTGATAAACTCGAGTCATTTAGTAACTGACCCGAGTTTGAAGCTTTTATGAAAATCTTGAGTTTAAGTTCAGAGCTTCAAAACTGGAGTTTAGAAAACGCAGGCTGGAGTTTACAAAACTTGAAATATTGCTTAGCTCTCTGTATGGTCCAGACTCAAGTTTTGATATACAAAACTCGAGTTTCAGTGTAAACTGAAACTTTTGAAATATCTATTTAAGTGTAAACTGGAGTTTTGAAAATAGGCATTTACTCGAGTGCTTTCTGTTTGAGCTAAACTCGAGTCTCCAAAACCCAGACTCGAGTTTCAGTGAATACTGAAACTTTTGAAATATCTTTGAAGGCTCAAACTGGAGTTTTCATTCTCAAGATTGGAGTTTAGAAATCATGTAATAGCTTGAGTGTTTTCAGACAGTCCTAAACTCGAGTCTCTAGAAGCTTGACTCAAGTTTCAGTAAAATTTGAAACTTTGAAAACTTTTTGTCAAGTGAAAACTGGAGTCACTGAAAACTAATCTGGAGTTTACAAATCAAGCAACAACATGAGTGTCTCTGTTTATGCCAAACTCGAGTCTACAAAACTCAAACTCGAGTTTACAAGTCTTTAAACTCTTTAGCTCTTTAAACTTTCTTGTAAACTGGAGTTTATAAATTTGAAACTGGAGTTTTGAAAACTTGATAAAACGTTGAAGTTTTTGTTTGATCTTAAACTCGAGTTTCCAAAACATAGACTCAAGATGGTGAAGTTCAAATTTGGATCCAGAAAATCATCACATGTTCCATTCCCTTCCTTAATTTCTGTAATCCTCTATTACTTCAAAATTTGGCCTCTTGGTGGCACTGATACTATCCAAAAAATCCCTGAATTTGGAAAGCCTCAACTGCATTTAATGAAAGTCAGTTTCAATAAAGAAGGTTCTGGTCATTCAAGGGCTCCCTCAAGGGTAAAAGGATCTTATGCTCGAGCTCAGGAAGCTCAATCAGCTGCACCTCTTCCTCAGTCATCACTTTCCTTTGATATTACTTCCAAAATCCAAGAAATTGTGGATGTTGCCATTACCAATCTGGCAACAAACATTGAGAATGAGGTTGGAAAGATAGTCTCTGAGTTGACCAAATCCAACCAAGAAATCATAGAGGCTCAAGTTGCCATGAAGGTTCAGTTGGATCTAATTATGCGGAATTTGAACATCCCTGCTCTTGAACCTACATCTGGCCCTTCTTCCTCTGCTCCTGTCACAACCACCATTGCCCCATCCACTAGCACTCAGACCCCTCTTCCCTCTACTCCTCCTGTAGACCCTACACCTGCTACTACCCCTGCTCCACCCTTTTTTGCTGATGACAAAGGGGGAGAGAAAACTAAAGAGCAAGACCAAGGGGGAGAGAAAACTGCTAAGTCTTAAAGCTTGTGTTTTCATTGCTTTGTGTTTGAGTCTGTCTTTTTTTTTTGGTACTTTGTGTTTTGAATTTACTTTCTTCTGTTTACTTTACATAGAATGCAATGTTACTTAATGATTTATATGATAATTGCATTTTGGGTCATCGTGCTTCTGCCTACTCATCTTTGATAATTTATTTTATTTTATAAGCACATTTTGCAAAATACATTTCAAAATAATGAACCTAATCAAACTCTTTGTAAATTCAGTTTACAAGTGTTGTCATCATCAAAAAGGGGGAGAATGTTAGTTCTCTATGTGTTTTGATGATAACTGACAATTGTAAACTTAATTTAAAATTTGCCTTTGATAAGTTGTAAAACTTACTGTTTAAGGAAAACTCGAGTTTTGGTACCAAAACTCGAGTTTGGACTTGATGGACAATGGCTTAGTTTTTACAAAGAATGCTAAACTTTAGTTTGCTTAGGCAAACTCGAGTTTGCAGAGTTACAAAGAGCAATCAAAGTTTACAAGAGTTGTAAACTCGAGTCTAAGTCTTGAAACTCGAGTTTAGATCAAAGACAGTGACACTCGAATTTCAACTTGTTTTCAAACTCTACCTTTGATCATGAAAAACTCCAGTTTACAAGAAAGTTTAAGAGCTAAAAAGTTTAAAGTCTTGTAAACTCGAGTCTAGGTTTTGTAGACTCGAGTTTGGCACAAACAGAGATACTTGTATTGTTGCTTGATTTGTAAACTCCAGTTTAGTTTTCAGTGACTCCAGTTTTCATTTAAAAAAAGTTTTCAAAGTTTCAAAATACACTGAAACTCGAGTCAGGTTTCTGGAGACTCGAGTTTAGGACTGTTTGAAAACACTCAAGCTATTACATGATTTATAAACTCCAGTCTTGAGAATGAAAACTCCAGTTTGAGCTTTCAAAGATATTTCAAAAGTTTCAGAATTCACTGAAACTAGAGTCTGGGTTTTGGAGACTCGAGTTTAGCTCAAACAGAAAGCACTCGAGTTTAATGACTATTTTGAAAACTCCAGTTTGAGAAATGGAAACTCCAGTTTACATTTATAGAGATATTTCAAAAGTTTCAGTTTCCACTGAAACTCAAGTTTTGTATATCAAAACTCGAGTCTGGGCCATACAGAAAGCTGAGTAATATTTCAGGTCTTGTAAACTCTAGCCTGTGTTTTCTAAACTCCAGTTTTGAAGCTATGAACTTGAACTTAAGTTTTACATAAAAAGCTTTAAACTCGAGTCAGTCACTAAATGACTCGAGTTTAGACATGTGTTCAAAACTTCATCCAAAACCAACTCGCGACTTTCTTTTCTCTAAGAACCAAACTCGAGTCAGTCACTTATCAACTTGAGTTTAGGAAGATTTCCAAAATGTGTTACTCTCTAGATGAACTCCAAACTCGAGTCTGGCTTAGTAAACTCAAGTTTGTGACACACAGATTTGTAAAACCAGATGGCGCCAAATTGCGAAAACCACTTGAATGATGTTAATACTTCATATCTTTCATTGCTACTGCTTTTTACGTTATTTAACAAGTTTTTTAGCAAGTTACAGATGATCTAATGAAGAAAACAGTGAAGATTCAGATTACAAGCTGTAAAGCGAGAGAGAGAGAATATGCTGTCTCTTAAAGTGCTCCAACTTGGATTAAATAAATACAACTTTAAGCACATCCCATTCCAACACAAGGACATCAGCATTATCTTCATAATATTTAAGTTTCAGATTGCAAGAATGTCTGCATCTGTTGGGACCAAAACAGAAGAGCTCTATCAAGAATATTTTCAGTGGATTCTCAACAGCTAGTTTCTGGAAGTGGAGCTTCAACAATCAAAATTCGAAGTGCTCTTCCAACAGCTATATTCTTCATTCAAAATGATTTTCATCTGCTATAAATACAATCTAGATTCGAAGAAGAAATAGACAAGAACTTACAGTGAACAATATTCAACTTTTTGTATTCATTCTTCTGTAAATTATCTTGAGAGATTTGAGCTTCACTATTTATCAATATATGCTCTTAGAGAGAGTTTGTTTCTGTATAATCACTTGTTTGTAAGAATCTCAAGTCAGGGGACTTGGAGATTGGGAATATCAGTGTACAACTTGTAAGGGGGAGTGTATCCTAGTGAGAGGATAACTTTTGAGTATAGAGTGTGTAACTGATTGTGAGTGATAGTAGAAATCCCAGAGAGTCTAGAGACTGGACGTAGGTCAAGGAGTTAAACCGAACCAGTATAAATCTTGCTGTGCCTTGTTCTCTTCTTTCCTTCTCTGCATTGCTCTATTTCAGCGATTAAATTCCAAAATTGTGCGAAAGAATTTTTCAAATCCCCAATTCACCCCCCTCTTGGTGATTTGCTCCGGTTTTCATTTAGTTCTTCCAGAGAAGAACGTCGCGATTGGAGCAATGAAAAACATTTTGAACACATGAGAAAACTCAAGTCGATTAGTGACTAACTCGAGTTTTGGACTTATGATAAGAAAGTAAGTTTAAGTCCACGAAGCTCAAAATTGGAGTTTTCAAAAACCTAACTGGAGTTTTCAAATCATGGAAATAGAGTATAGCTCTTTATATGGCATAAACTCGAGTTAACAAAAAACTCAACTCGACTTTCATTTAAAACTGTGATCCCTTTGAAAACTCTTCGCCAGGAGAAAACTGAAGTTTGTTAAATCAAAACTGGAGTTTTCTCAAAGTAAGAAAAATATAAAAATTTTCTGTCAATCTAGGACTCGAGTTTACAAAGATAAACTCAAGTTTTCTAAAATTTTAGAAAACTTAGGAAACTTCTTGACCAAGTGCAAATTGGAGTTTGTCATAACAAGCTGGAGTTTGCTTAGGGTGAAAAAACATTAAGATTCTACCTTGCCATGACCCCCTTCAACTTTGCCAAACCTTGCCACTACCTTGCCCAAAGGTTGCCAGTACTTTGCCTGGAGCTAGCAAACCATACACACAACCTTTGCAATAGTTGCCCGGACCACGTCCCTCAGCCAACCATAAACTTAGGTTTAAAAAAACTTAATTCGAGTTTGATCAAGTTCACAAAGTCTTGAAAAACTCTCACAGAGACATAAACTGGAGTTTGTAGAAACAAACTGGAGTTTGTCATACATTAGAAAATATTGAAGGCTCTCTATTTAGCACAACTTGAGTTAATAAAACTTAACTCGGGTTTGTCTGAATGTGAAAAACTTAGAGTGCTCTCTGTATCTGACAAACTTGAGTTTGCCTATGCAAACTGGAGTTTGTCTTAGTTCATAAAAATTAAACTACTCTCTGTTAAGTCCCAACTCGAGTTTGCCTTTGACAATAAGTTTTTCAACTTACCAAAGACAAACTTCATCTTGAGTTTACAATTGTTAGTTATCATCAAAACATATAGAGAACTAACATTCTCCCCTTTTTTGATGATGACAAACTTGTAAACTAAGAATTTAAAGAGTTTGCCAGATTTTGGCATTTTGAAATTGATTTGCAAAAACAGTATGAAATGCACAATAACATAACAAATATCAGAGTTGAAGCATAAGAAGCAGATGCAAATAAAATTTGAAATTGACATTCATATTATATATCAAAAGAGATTACATCACATGTCATTTCATAGCTCAATACATCGGATATAGAAAATGCAAAGTTAATTATTAAAGAAAAGAAAAAAAAATTCAAACACTCCATAAAAGATTTAAATTCTCCACAACTTAAGTCTACCCTTCACTTTTCTCTCCCCCTTTGTCATCTCCAAAAGGGGGTAGAGCTGAGATAGGTTCTTCAGGAAAAGGGTTGATCAAAAGAGTAGGAGGGCGTGAGTCAAGTTGGACAGTGGAGGTGTACGAGGGAGGTATAACTTCAGTGGTTGGAGGAAAAGATTGAGGTGAGGTATTGACAATGGGTATAGTGAAGGCGAAAGGTGGTGAGGTAGATGGTAAGGGCCTTGGTTAGGAGAACCAAAACTAGATCTAAATGCTAGAATGTTCAGAATTTGATCCACTTTGTCACTCAAATTGGTATTGGTGATCATCATGGTGGTTAGCTTGACATCGTGGTCTTCCATATGACCAGTAAGATTGTCAACTTTTTCCTCCAGCTCGTCCTGGGCATAAACCATTTCATGATTGCCCTTAGTCACCTCAGCCACCAATTTACCAACTTCAACCTCAATTCTCTCAAACATATCAATTATGGCAGCATCCATAATAGCCTTAACTCTAGCATCAAAGTCAGAGGGCATAGATGATTGAGGATGAGGAGTGGACTGGGCTTCTGGGCTCTAGCATAAGAAGTTCTTGATTTTGAGGGGGCCCTTGACTAGCCAAATCCTTCTTCCTTAAAGTTTATCCTCATAAAGTTCAGTTGTTGCTTCCCAAACACTGTAGGTGTCTTTATAGATTTAACAGCACCAAGATACCAGACTTTGAAGTAGAATAGAATGACTGAGATAAGAGATGGAAAAGGAATGTGAGAAGGCTTTCTAGAAAAAAATTTGAATTTGACCATTTCTTGGAAAATTTAGTGGCCAACATTAATAGGTACCTTCTAAAAATGGAAGAAATCACCAAGAGGGGGGTGAATTGGGGATTTCAAAAATTCTTTTAAAGATGTCTGAATTCTTTTTCAAAACTTGAAAATCAGATAACGAAAGAGTAAGAGAAGAAAAGCTGGACACAAAGGATTTATACTGGTTCGGTCTTAAACTTGACCTACGTCCAGTCCCCAGATATCTTCTGGGTATTTCCAGTAGTTCAACATGCTTTAATTACAACAATGTAAACCACATGTAATCCTATTTACCTAGGACTTGCTCCCCCTTACACTTTGTAATTAAACAACCCAACTCACAGGTACCACAACCTTGAGTTCTCACTAAACAAGTAATCATAAATGATTTTCGAAATCACACTCTCTTAAAGAGCAAATAATCATAAACACTGAAATTTAAAAAATATTTCGCATAACAGAGCTTAAAAATCAAAGAAGCAATCAGTTGTAATTTGGTTGTTGTATCTTGCTCTATGTCTTCATAGGTATTTATAGGCTAACTGAAGGAGCTAGCCATTGTATTTTCTTCTCTAACGTTCAGCTGCAAATCTGGAAAATGACAGTTGCTTATTTTCCTCTGTTCTTTCAATTCTCAGCTGGAATCTTGGAATTCATTGATGCAGATGGTCTTCCAGATATTCTGTCATTCCATAACCTTTATTTGACCATTGGAGAGTGATTTAATTGATCCATAACGGTCTGTGCTGAACCATTGGGATAGAGGAGAAAGATCAGCCCTGTTCTTGGTTCTTCATTTATTGCACTTATTCCAGATCTGATTTCATCTTGATCTTTGCTGAACTTATCTAAAATTTACTCAAAACTGCATCAAAGATGTTAGAAATAATAGTAATACATGATATGACATTTTCAGATTAACCCATAAAGATTTCACAGATTGACACTGTTAGTTCTCAACCAAGTTTTTGATGATAACTAAACACTTGTAAATCAGTGGTTTAAATGTTTTAATAAGAACTTGATTTCAAGCTTTAAAACTCCAGTTCTCATCACAGCAAAATGAAGAACTCGAGTTCATAGGTAAAGAACTCGAGTTCATAGGCTAAGAACTCGAGTTCATGGTTTAAGAACTCGAGTTCGCGAGCTTGGTTTGTGGAAAATGCTCTGACTCTGAAAGAACTCGAGTTTATTAGTAGCAAACTAGAGTTGATCAACTCGAGTTCACAATTAAGAACTCGAGTTCTCTTTGTTGCAAACTCGGACAAGACAAAACTCAAGTTCTTGGCAAAGAACTCAAGTTCATGAACTTGAGTTCTCAGTAAAGAACTCGAGTTCCTTTGTAAGCACTGATCAAGTTTAAGAACTCGAGTTCTTAGACTAGAACTCAAGTTCATGAACTTGAGTTCCTGCCTGAGAACTCAAGTTCTTTAAGAAATGAAATTGAAGAAAAATGAAGAACTCGAGTTCTTTGTGATCAACTCGAGTTCTCATTTTGCAGATTAGAGGTGTGTGAAGAAAAGTCAAAAGAACTCGAGTTCTTGATAAGAACTCAAGTTCTAGAACTCGAGTTCTACTTTGACAACTCGAGTTCTTGGCGCTGTCTGTGATTTCTGATTCTGCGAAAGAGCTGATCTTTGGTTGATAACTTTCTGAATCACTTAATATAATATATGAAATGTTTTTATCACATTTGCTAGTGGTTTCAGGGATTACAACGGGTTATTATTCAAAATCAACATAAAGCTGATGCTCACGTCACAATATTTAATGCTGAAGCAGGAAACAGAGCAGCAAATAGAAAGAAGCCAGAGTAGTAGGAAGAAACATTCTTCCAAGGATTACTTAATCAAGACATTCTTCTGCAAAAGCACTTTCAACGATCAACGCATTTAATGAAAGAACGGATTTCATTTAATGAGGCCTCAACGGTCCATTTGGCTGCACAAGGAACAAAGCAAGCTGTGTCTAACGAAAAATTAAATAAGTCACAACGGTAACTCTCAAGTTCCTTCCAACGACATTAATGGCGAAAGAGTATAAATACCCAAGCATACAATTCGGCCACCTACCGAAACTCTGCGCATTTACTCTGAGTTATTATCTTATCAGTTTCATTACTCTCAACTTGTACTTCAGTGATCATTTATTATTCAATTCGTGAGGAGTTACTTAAACATTCAATTTTCATTTGTTTGTAAAATCTTAAGGTTGTGGAACCTTAAGTAAGGGTGTACAATTACAAGTAGTAAGGGGGAGTGAGTCTGAGGGATCATTCCGAGTTGTGTAATTGTATTCTGAAGATAGTGAAAAATCCCAAGGTGTTCTTGGGGACTGGATGTAGGTCAGGAGAGACCGAACCAGGATAAATTCTCTCGTGTTCCTTCTCCTTTAAACTCTTGATCAGTTAGTTCATTAATTTGTGAAAATTTTGATTAAGCAGTTAGATTTTTAAATCACCTATTCACCCCCTCTAGGTGATATTCCATCTTCATTTGGTATCAGAGCCTGGTTGCTCAGTTTGGATTAACATCCAGAGTTTGATCATGGACGGAATATTGCCTGATGGTGCATCAATTAACCGGCCTCCTGGTTTCAACAAACAACATTATTCATTCTAGAAAAACAAGTTCAAAGTGTTTGTGATGGCTACGGAGTTCGGATTGTGGAGAGTCTTCGAAAGAGGAAACTACGAGCCAACCATTCTCGACAATGGTCTCAGATTGTCAAAGCCGGAAGAAGATTACGATGATAATGATAGACAAAATGTTACTCTAAACAGCAAGGCCATACTCTTGCTTCAGAGTGCACTCAGTCAACAAGAATACTTTCGTATTTGCAATCTGGAGACAGCTAGAGAAATGTGGGTGGCCTTGGAGGTTGCTTATGAAGGAACAATAGCTATAAAGGAAAACATAGTCAATACTCTCACAACAGAGTATGATCTACTGAGAATGAAGAACGGAGAGTCAATTGCTGAATTTCAACTTTGTTATACTCATCTGATAAACTAGCTAGCTGCATTGGGTAAGAGCTATGAACAACGTGCCCAAGTCAGAAAAATTCTCAACGTACTAACCAAAGACTAGGAAGCCAAGGTCACAACTATAGAAGAGGCTCGAGGTGAGTCAATGGCTTTAGTGGCAGCCTTATTCGGAAGCTTGTCTGAGTATAAAAGCAAACTGAAATTCAAGAAAGATTTGGACAAAATCAATGGCAACAACAAGAATAAAGGAGTTGCTCTCAATGCAGTTAAAGAAAAGGAAGAAAATGATGAAGATGACAAGGACGATGAAATGGGTATGTTCGTGAGGAAATTCAAGAAATTTTACAGAAGGGATCAAGGTTTCAGAAATCGATTCCAAAAGGGAGGTTCTAGTAGCAGCAGACGCGAATCCAAAGAGAAAGTTCAAATCATCTGCTATGAGTATCAAAAGCCTGGTCACTACAAATCGGAGTGTCCTCAGTTAAAGGGCAATGAGAAGGACAAAAAGAAGTTCAACAACTTCAAGAAGAAGGCGTATGTTTCAGCTATCTGGGGAGATGACTCTTCAGAAGAGGCAAGTGAAGAAGAAGCTGAGACAACTAATGTGTGCTTAGTTGCAGAAGAAGAACAACCTGAGGTAAACGATTCATTACCTAGTTATGATGAGCTATTTGATGAATACAATGAAATACAATCTGAATTTGAAAAACTTGCTGATAAATATTTTGATCTGAAAAGGAAAAATATTTCTCTTGAAATGCAAGTTAAGAATTTTACTGACAAAAACATACTTTGTGAGGACTGTCTTGATTTGGAGAAAAAGAATTCATATCTTACAAAAACCCTGGATAAATTCACTAGAGGAAGTGAAATGCTTAATGTGATTTTAAATGCCCAACGTTTTACAAATGATAGATCAGGTATAGGATATAATCCTGTTTTTGACAAGAAGAAGGGCAAAAAGAAAACTGGTGGAAAATCATACTTAAATTATTTTCAAAAGTCAGTGCATTCATCAAATCCTTTTGCTCATTGTAATTATTGTAATCGGAAGGGTCATAGCACATCATCATGTTTTCATAAAAAGGAAAGAAGAGATAGACCTGTAGGAAATTATCAGTGGGTACCCAAAGGAACCTATGTTCCTATACCTCGTACTAACCCCAAAGGACCCAAAAAAAGATGGGTACCTAAAACTTAATCTCTTTTGTCTTGTAGGTGTGTCTGAAAGCATCCAGAATAAACAAATGGTACATTGATAGCAGATGTTCAAGACACATGACAGGTGATGAAGAGAAGTTCATTGCCTTAAATTCAAGAGATGGTGGTAAAGTCACCTTCGGAGGAAATCAATCTGGGAAAATCACTGGCATAGGTGAAATTGGAACTAAAGAGGGACCTCTCATCAAGGATGTTTATCTAGTAGAAGGACTATGTCATAACCTTCTAAGTGTGAGTCAAAGTGCCGATAAGAACAATTGGATCATATTTGACTCAGAAGAATGTCTCATTGTAAATAAAGACGACCTTACAATTGACAAAGGAAAACTCAAGGTTTTATTCAAAGCTCTTAGAGAAGGTAATTGTTATACCTTAGATCTTCCAAAAACCATTTCAGAAAAATGTTTTGTTAGTAACTTGGATGAGAGCTGGCTATGGCATAAACGACTTGTACATGTGAATATGCATCAGCTGGACAAGTTGCTCAAAAAGGATCTAGTAATTGATTTGCCTAAAATTCATTTTTAGAAACGATATGATTTGTGATGCATGTCAAAAGGGCAAACAAACTAAATCTTCTTTCAAAAACAAAACTGAGATTTCAACAAATAGACCCCTTCAGTTACTTCACATGGATTTGGTTGGACCTACCAGAGTGAAAAGCTTGGGGGGGAACTTATACACTTTAGTTATAGTAGATGATTATTCCCGTTTTACATGGACAATATTTTTATCTTCAAAAGATGAAACATTTGATCTGTTTTGTGTGTTTGCTAAGAAAGTGCAAAACGAGAAAGGTATATGCATTGCAGCTATTCGAACTGATCATGGTGGTGAATTTGAAAATCAGCTCTTTGAAAGGTTCTGTGAGGATCATGGCATAGACCACAATTTTTCAGCACCAAGAACACCTCAACAAAATGGTGTGGTAGAAAGGAAACATCGAGTACTAATTGAGATGGCCCGTGCAATGTTGAATGAGCATCAGACTTCACAAGTCTTCTGGGCAGATGCCATGAGCACTGCCAGCTACATCTCAAACAGAGCCTATGTGCGAAAGAAGTTGAATAAGACACCCTATGAACTCTACAAAGGGAGAAAACCAAACTTGGCTCACTTACACATCTTTGGTTGTAAATGTTTTGTACATAACAATGGTAAGGATAATCTGGGTAAGTTTGACTCTAAATCAGATGAAGGTATTTTTCTTGGCTATTCTAATAGGAGTAAAGCATTTAGAATTTTCAATAAACGTACCCGTATAGTTGAAGAGTCAATTCATATAGTGTTTTGTGAGTCAAAACCATCAAATTTGTGGATGAAGATGATGAACCTATGCAGAAAAACCAATTTTTCTCAAAATCTACCCCTGCCTCTATTGAAAATTCTGAAGATATTTTTGAAAATGATTCACAAAATCACCCTGACCAATCTCAGCCTAGAGCTTGGAAATTCATCAGGAATCATCCTCTTGACCAAGTTATAGGAAATGTTGATCAAGGTGTGAGAACCAGAAATAGTGTATTAAATGAGGTCACGTTCTCTACTTTCATATCTGAAATTGAGCCCTCAAAAATTGACGAAGCCTTATCAGACAATGATTGGGTCATCGCAATGCAAGAGGAGCTACATCAATTTGATAGAAATCAAGTTTGGGACTTGGTACCTAGGCCTAAAGACCATCCAGTCATTGGCACTAAATGGGTATTCAAGAACAAACGAGATGAATCCACAATTATAGTCAGAAACAAGGCTAGACTTGTTGCTAAAGGCTATAATCAAGAAGAAGGAATTGATTATGAAGAAACATATGCTCCTGTGGCTAGATTGGAAGCAATACGTGTTCTTCTAGCCTTTGCTTGCATCAAGGGGATCAAGCTCTATCAGATGGATGTTAAGAGTGCTTTTCTAAATGGTTTCATACAAGAGGAGGTATATGTAGAACAACCTCCTGGTTTTGAAAATGATCGATACCTTGATCATGTCTACCGCCTAAAGAAAGCTCTATATGGTCTTAAGCAAGCTCCTAGAGCCTGGTATAAGAGACTAAGTAAATTTCTACTTGATCAAGGTTTTGTTAGAGGAAAAGCAGACACTACACTTTTCATTAAAAACAATAAGCTTAATGAACTATTAATTGTGCAAATATATGTTGACGATATCATTTTTGGATCCACTAGTGAATCTTTATGTGAGAAATTCTTGAAGAAATTGCAGAATGAATTCGAGATGTCTATGATGGGTGAGCTGAACTACTTCCTTGGTCTGCAAATTAAACAACGAAAGGATGTGATATTTATCTCTCAGACCAAGTACTTACGGGATCTGCTCAAGAGATTTGGAATGGAGAATTGCAATGGTGCAGATACTCCAATGAGTTCAACTGGCTCTCTTGATGCTGATACAGAAAAGGGAAAGGATTTTAACATCACCAAATATAGAGGAATGATCGGATCCCTATTGTACCTGACAGCCAGTAGACCAGATATTCAGTTTAGTGTGGGCATGTGTGCTAGATTCCAAGCTGCCCCAAAGGAATCACATGCAGAACACGTGAAGAGAATATTTTGATATCTAGCTGATACAAAAGAGCTAAGACTATGGTTTCCAAAAGGAGGACAAGAATATCTGGTTACGTATTCTGATTCAGATCACGCTGGCTACAAAACTGATAGAAAAAGTACCAGTGGGCAATGTGAGTTCCTTGGTGGCTTTCTGGTATCGTGGTTCAGCAAGAAACAAACTATTGTGGCTGTCTCATCTACTGAAGCTGAGTATGTTACAGCCTCTAGCTGTTGTGCCCAAGTCCTGTGGTTGAAGCAACAATTATCAGACTTAGGAATTCACCTGAAAGATATTCCAATCTTATGTGATAACACAAGTATCATAAGTCTGGCGAAGAATCCAGTTCAACACACAAGGACTAAGCATATTGATGTCAGACATCACTTTATCAGAGATCATGTGTAAAGAAAAGATGTCAAAGTGATGTTCATTCTGACACATTTGCAGCTTGTTGACATTTTTACAAAGCCCCTGGCCAAGGAACAATTTCTATTTATCAGAAGAAAATTAGGAATGGTGAATCCCAATAAGTTGTAAGAATTTCATTTCATATATTTAAGTTTAATTCACTTAAACATTGACTAACTTAAGCTTCGGAGTTTATAAATACTGTTTTGCAGGTCTCTGTTTTCATCGCTATAATCAGGGGAGATTAAAACTCGAGTTCAGGTCCAAAAACTCGAGTTCTTCTAAAGGCAACAGGTCAAGAACTCGAGTTCATCAGGAAGAACTCGAGTTTATGTATGTTTTGATGATATCAACTCCAGTTCTTGGGAAAGAACTCGAGTTCATAAACTCGAGTTGATAAACAAGAACTAGAGTTCTTCGTGTGCCAGCTCCATGAAACACAAGAACTCGAGTTGCCTATCAACAACTCAAGTTCAAGAACTCGAGTTCTTAACTAAAAACTCGAGTTCTCAAGTCTAAAGACTGAACAGTTACTGGAAGAACTCGAGTTCTTCACTACATGAACTCGAGTTCATAGCAGACATATATACGCACTTTCTCTAAAACTCTTGCCACATTGCCACATTACGTGTGCTCTTCATTTGTTCAAACCCTCTTTGAAACAAAACCCTAACTCTCATAACTCTTTGAAAACTTCACAATGAGAACGAAAAACCCAGAACTATGAGATGCAACCTCCTCTTCATCCGAAACTAGCAACTCCGCTTCACCACCCAAGCCTTCACCATTGAAAAGATCTCGTCGAGAGAAGATTCCACCTCTTTGCTACCGACCCAAAGTAGCAAAGGACAATATTCCTCCTCCTCCTGAGTCTCCTGATTCTCCACCATCTCGTCCTTGAACAAGAGGAGTAGTCATCCGTGAGCCAACGGAGTCCCAACAACAATCAAAATCTACTGCTACTCCGGTTAAGGGTCGAGGAAAAGAAAAAGTGGGTGAGCCTCCTAAAAAATCCACTCTATCTTGGTCTGGGGGTCAAAGTACACCATCCAGAGCAGCTCCATCTCAGTCCCAGCCAGACATTGTTACTTCTTCTGTTCTAGCTATAACTAGAAACCCTATCCCACCGAAGGATTTTATCTGTAACCCTGTTTCAATTCCTGAATCTGACCGCCGTACATATCTCTCTTATTGTGGAATTAGAAATATATGTTCAAATGTCTATCTTGATTTCCCAAGCTTTTGGTCTGAATGTGGTTTAGACTTATCACCATATCTGACTAGCTTCAAGCCACTTCTAGGTATCCAAACCCCTTATTGTCCTTCTGTGGTTAGGGCCTTCTATTTCTTTTTGCGAATTTTTAATGTGATTGCCCCTGATGGAACTCTAGAGGAAGAGAGAATGATTTCACATGTTAGAGGCAAACACATTACTATGACCCCCAAAATCCTGAATAATATGTTAGGAATTATAGACCCCCCTTCTCCGCCTATTATAGAACTCTCAGATGTTGAAATTTTTGAAATTCTCCGACCAGGGGAGGAAATTGGGCCACTGATCTTCAATCCTAGAGATATGCCTTCCCTCCACAGGGTCATCTGGTATATTTACACTAGGAGTCTAGTACCTAAGGGCAAAAATTGCACACATTTTTCCAGTAGAGACTATAGTCTACTAGCTGCAATTATGTCTAAAACAACCTTCAATCTTAGCTATTGGCTCTACCATGAGATTCGGAAATTTGGATTTGAGGGTCAAAAGAAGGCACACTTACCTTATGCTCATCTGATATCTGTCCTTCTTTTTCATCACAAAGTGTGGCATCTGGAGCTGGATTCTAAACCTATCAAGCCTATTAAGTTCTATCAAAACCAACTGAACTACATGAGATTGGAATTTGCTGAGGAATTTGGCCATTCCAGAGCTCCATTTAGGACCAAGACCAGAGCTGAGGAAGGACAGACATCTCCCACTCGGCCATCTACTTCTGCTCCACCTCAGGCTCCTGAGCCAGTTTCTATGTTTGGAACTTCTATTTAGACCATGGTTGATAAAGCTATCTCAGTAGCCATATCTACCCTCAAAGACAATATCATTACTGAACTATCCAAGAAGTTTGAGGCAGATGTGAAGAAAGGTGTCAATGAGGTCATAAAATGCTTTAAGTCCAAGTCCAAGTCTGAGGATGAATTTCAAGAGGATCTGACTGATCAGTTAGCAAGGATCAATGAGAAGCTTGAAGTTGTTGCTGGTCATTTTGAAGATCGTGGTCTTAGATTTGAAGCCACACATGTTGCTTATGACAGACTGGACAAAAAGGTTGAGAAGCTACTGAAGCAGACAAATCCTATAGGTCATTCTGGCTTATCACCTCCACCTTTCTCTCCTCCACATGCTACCATGCCTGATCCTATCTTTCACTCCACCCCACACATTTCCCCTCACGTATCTCCATCTCACTCTCCAATCACCCATCCTGTTTCTTCCTCTTCTCCCATCCTTACTCTTGCCTTACCTCCATTTGTTCCAGAAACCTCCACTCCTCTCCCTATTGATATCTCTGTTCCTCCATCCACTTCTTCTTCCACTCCTCATTCACCCTCTCGCCCTCATGTGACTCCCTCTACCTTTGCAGAAGTACTACCTTTTCTTCAGACACCTCTATCAATTACTCCTATCTCCATGCTTCCCCCAGATGATGATGACAAAGGGGGAGAAGAGTAGTTGATAGTTGCTGCTAATTAGTGTTTTTATTAGTTGTTTTGTTTGTCTAATTTTTTATCTGTACTGAACCTTGTGATCTGACTAATATGTAAAGTTTGTGATGTTAAAACTAATATAGTATCATCTGATGTTTTTGCTGATCTGATCTCATGGTCATAGCTGACTGTTGCTTCATAAGTCATCTACTATTTCATTTTACTGATATGATCTTTCTGACATAAATTTGTAGCAGAAATTTTTAATTTCATGATTTACGAGCTAAAAGAAATATGATCCTTTTCAAAATGCTACAAGTGTTGTCATCATCAAAAAGGGGGAGAATGTTAGTTCTCAACCAAGTTTTTGATGATAACTAAACACTTGTAAATCAGTGGTTTAAATGTTTTAATAAGAACTTGATTTCAAGCTTTAAAACTCCAGTTCTCATCACAGCAAAATGAAGAACTCGAGTTCATAGGTAAAGAACTCGAGTTCATGGGCTAAGAACTCGAGTTCGCAAGCTTGGTTTGTGGAAAATGCTCTGAGTCTGAAAGAACTCGAGTTTATTAGTAGCAAACTAGAGCTGATCAACTCGAGTTCACAATTAAGAACTCGAGTTCTCTTTGTTGCAAACTCGGACAAGACAAAACTCAAGTTCTTGGCAAAGAACTCAAGTTCATGAACTTGAGTTCTCAGTAAAGAACTCGAGTTCCTTTGTAAGCACTGATCAAGTTTAAGAACTCGAGTTCTTAGACTAGAACTCGAGTTCATGAACTTGAGTTCCTGCCTGAGAACTCAAGTTCTTTAAGAAATGAAATTGAAGAAAAATGAAGAACTCGAGTTCTTTGTGATCAACTCGAGTTCTCATTTTGCAGATTAGAGGTGTGTGAAGAAAAGTCAAAAGAACTCGAGTTCTTGATAAGAACTCAAGTTCTAGAACTCGAGTTCTACTTTGACAACTCGAGTTCTTGGCGCTGTCTGTGATTTCTGATTCTGCGAAAGAGCTGATCTTTGGTTGATAACTTTCTGAATCACTTAATATAATATATGAAATGTTTTTATCACATTTGCTAGTGGTTTCAGGGATTACAACGGGTTATTATTCAAAATCAACATAAAGCTGATGCTCACGTCACAACATTTAATGCTGAAGCAGGAAACAGAGCAGCAAATAGAAAGAAGCCAGAGTAGCAGGAAGAAACATTCTTCCAAGGATTACTTAATCAAGACATTCTTCTGCAAAAGCACTCTCAACGATCAACACATTTAATGAAAGAACGGATTTCATTTAATGAGGCCTCAACGGTCCATTTGGCTGCACAAGGAACAAAGCAAGCTGTGTCTAACGGAAAGTTAAATAAGTCACAACGGTAACTCTCAAGTTCCTTCCAACGACATTAATGGCGAAAGAGTATAAATACCCAAGCATACAATTCGGCCACCTACCGAAACTCTGCGCATTTACTCTGAGTTATTATCTTATAGTTTCATTACTCTCAACTTGTACTTCAGTGATCATTTATTATTCAACTCGTGAGGAGTTACTTAAACATTCAATTTTCATTTGTTTGTAAAATCTTAAAGGTTGTGGAACCTTAAGTAAGGGTGTACAATTACAAGTAGTAAGGGGGAGTGAGTCTGAGGGATCATTCCGAGTTGTGTAATTGTATTCTGAAGATAGTGAAAAATCCCAAGGTGTTTTGGGGACTGGACGTAGGTCAGGATAGACCTAACCAGGATAAATTCTCTCATGTTCCTTCTCCTTTAAACTCTTGATCAGTTAGTTCATTAATTTGTGAAAATTTTGATTAAGCAGTTAGATTTTTAAATCGCCTATTCACCCCCCCTCTGGGTGATATTCCATCTTCAGACACAATCTGGTTTTTCAAAATCACCGACACAAACTCAAGTTTGTAATCCCAGACTCGAGTTTTGGATTTATCCAGAGAGCATGGATGTTAAAAAAAAAGCCAAAAATCGAGTTTTTAAGAGGCTGACTCAAGTTTTAGTTCTTACAGAGAAGACTGTCGGGCTCTGGTCTTTGAATGAGATTTTGGACATATGACCAAACTCGAGTCATTTAATGACTAACTCGAGTTTTGGGTTTTGACAAGTGGATAGAATTAAGTCTAGAAACTTCAAAACTGGAGTTTAGAAACATAAACTGGAGTTTTCAAAATCAGGTATATTGTTGAGCTCTCTGTATGACTCAAACTCGAGTTTACAAATAGAAACTCGAGTTTCAACAAGAATTGAAACTTTAAAGTCTTTCGTAAACTGGAGTTTGCAAAATCCAGAATGGAGTTTAGGAATTAAGTTGCAACTCAAGTCTTTTCTGTATGGCCTAAACTCGAGTCTACAAAGTCAGACTCGAGTTTCAGTGAAGACTGAAACTTTGAAATTTCTTCTGTTTGAAACAAACCTGGAGTTTACAACCCAAAATTGGAGTTTATAAGTCTTGTGAAAATATTGAAGCTTTTGAGTTCTTTCTGTTTGTTCTAAACTCGAGTTTGCCTTAACAAACTGGAGTTGGGTTTTCTTTGCAAAATTGAGCAGCTCTCTATCAAATCCCAAACTTGAGTTTTACTACATAAACTTGAGTTTGCCTTTGACAGTAAGTTTTACAACTTACCAAAGACAAGCTTCATATTGAGTTTACAATTGTCAGTTATCATCAAAACACAGAGAACTAACACCTTCTTCACAATGGTAGCAAAGAGAGGATAATCCTTCTTTGTGAAATGAGTATAATTGCCACCCTTTTGAATAAGATTTCTAGAGTAAATGTACCACAAGGCACGATGAAGAGGGGGCATAGAGACAGGGGTAAGGATAAAGAAACCAACTGATCCTGAGGAATAAGTTCATTTGGTCTTAAAGTTTCAAAACATTCCTTGTTACTGTATTGAATTGTGGTCACTGGAGGAGGATTGTCAATTTTCAAAATAGTGTTCATAATTGAGGTAGATAGGGTAATCTTTACCCCTTTAACAGAAGTAAAGACTCTCTCCTCTACCAGAATTTTGTCATAATCCTCTAAGTTATCCCACTCCATATTAAAATAGAATAATTTCACAATATTTGGAGTATAAGAGGCAGAAATTGAAAGAAGAGATTTAAATTGGCTAACCCAAGGTGAAAGATCTGGATTACATTCTTCTTTCAGTTTAGCTAGATTTACTGACATAACATGATGGAATTATTTCTTAAGGAAAGATTCTTTGTTTTTTCAGCTAAGTCAATTGGAAGAATAGTTGACTCAAAAGAAAAACCAAGAGGAGGAGATGGATGGTTATAGATTTCAAAGATAGCAATTGGTACCGTAGATAGTTCCTCAGCAGGTTGGGTAGCAGCAAAGGAAGTGGCCTTGGAAGATGCTTGGCCTTTTTCTGTTCTCTTCCTTTTAGGAGCCTTGGGAGAGGTAGTAACCTTTTCTTTCCCTTTTCCCACAACAGGCACAGGCTTTTTCTTTAATTGATCCTCAATGGGTTCTTGAATGGTGACCCCATGGGTCTTGGAGCTGAAACAACAACCCCAGGGATAGATTTGTGATAATTGAATATTTTACACACTTATTTTGTATCTTTTGGGTAATAAATTTAGGATTGTTAGCTAATAAATAATAGGCTTTAATGCTTATTTGGGCTTTGGGCTTTTATTTGGATTTAATTCATTTTCATGATAAAAATTCCAGATTTAATATGTTTCACTGTTTTAACCATAACTTTTGAACCAGACATCGGATTTGCCTTATTTTTGACTCATATTTCAGATGATGCAAAGGGCTAAAAATGTTATGAAGACTTAGAAGGCAAATTCGGTCAAGAGCATGGTCAAACTTGGAGCCGAATTCAGAGACGTTTTTTTGGATTTTTATTTGGACCCGAATTTTATAAAGGCCCATTTGTTATTTTAGGCTATTTCTTTTGGGTTGGATATTTTATGACTTGGAGCCCCATTTTGTTTTGCCTTTTTAGGTTAAGTCAGATGGTGCCTACAAACAGATTTGTAATTTTGTTTTTGAGACTTTTGAAGATCAAACATAGACTTTTAAAATTCTCTGAAATGTTCTTCATCTGTTCTTCGTGTTCTTCACTGTTTTACTCATCTATGCTTGGCTAAACCTCCCTGATTAACCCACGGATTAGGGATTCCATATTCCAGACGACTCGCGCTTAATCGGTAACATCTAAACTCGTTTCTGTCTTCTTTTATCGAATTCGATTTTGGGATTGGATTTTTGATTAAAAACTCAAATTGATTAATGCCAAGGACATATTTCAAATTGGGTTCAAGTGATTACTGTGCGATTGTTCAGTGTTACGTCACTGTTTCGAAAACATTATGGATGATTGTTCAGTTGAGGGAAATTCTGGGCAAACGTAGAGATTTCGGTTTGTCCAGAAATCGATCACGAGTTTGATGTTTTAATTTCATCTAATGAAGGTTTTGGAATCCCTAGTTTTGGGTTAGTCATTTTAGTTTAGTTAATCTCGTTTCCTTACTGTTTCTGTTTTAATTTCGTTTTATTGCAATTCGAAAAAAACTCCCCCCAATCATTTATTGTTTTATTTCTGTTACCATTAAACCTACTGCAATTCCGTGGGAAACGATCCAGGTTCCTTATACTGCAAATCTTTTTACTGAACTTGGTTATTTTGCAAGGGGTCGACAATTTCTTGTCAATTTGTCGATTCTAGACTCAAATCTCCGAGGTATAGCCTTCATTCGCCTGGGTCTGTGCACATGGATGGATTTCATCTATATTGGTCTCTTCAGAGGAGAAGGTGATGGAGAACCCTCTGAATATGCTTCTTAGTATGTTCTAGTTGGTTGATTGGAGGCCATTTGAGGGCTTGATAGGTCAAAAGAGAGGAAGGAGATGAGAGAACCAGAGAAGCTCTTAGGGCAAACTTAACTTTTGAAGAGAGTATAGACGAACAAGTAAAGCACACACAGATATATAGAGTGTGACAAACTCAAATTGCTACTAAGTAACTCGAGTTTGCATAAATGCAAACTTACGTAGATTTCAAGAGTGTATGTGAGAACTATTGAACTTTTGCTACAAAAACTCGATTTTATACTTACTGACTTGAGTTTGCACTCCTCTTCAAAAGGATGGTTGCTCTCTATCTTATGGAAACTTGTATTACTCATTTAATGACTTGAGTTTTGGTTTTCTCTAAAACCTTAGGTTGCTCTCTGACCCCAATAAACTCAAGTTTTGTTTCTCAAACTTAAGTTTCCTTCTTTTGACATCAAACATCAACATTTTAAGTATCCTGCATAAACCATAACTAGACACTTCAATGCATAAATTAGTATTAATAATAATCAAAATCATAACTAACATTGAGTAAGAATTACTTACAACTCATTGGGATTTATCGTTCCCAATCTCTTATGAAATTGAATTGTTCTTTAGGCAATGGTTTGGTAAAGATATCAGCAAGTTGAAGATGAGTTGGGATAAAAATAACTTTGACATTCTTCTTTTGAACATGATCCTTTATAAAGTGATGTCTCACATCAATATGTTTGGTCTAAGTATGTTGCATTGGATTCTTCACCAAGCATATTGTGCTGGTATTATCACAAAGAATGGGAATTTCTTTGAGTTGGAGTCCCATATCCAAAATTTGTTTCTTGAGCTATAGGACTTAAGCACAACAACTTGATGCAACAATGTACTCAACTTCAGTCGATGATATATACATGGTTGTTTGTTTCTTGTTAAACCAAGTGACAAGTGAGCCACTAAGAAATTGACATTGGCCACTTGTGCTCTTTCTATCCCTCTTGTATCTAGCATGATCTAAGTTTGAATATGTCACCAGATGTTTAGGTTAACCTTTGGGAAACCACAGACCAAGGGATTTTGTGTCAGCAAGGTATCTAAAAATCTTCTTCACCTTTTTAGCATGAGATTCCATGGGAGCAAATTGAAACCTTGCACACATCCCCACATTGAATTAGATGTCAGGGTGACTTGCAGTGAGATAGAGCAATAATCCAATCATTCCTCTATATTTTATGATGCTGAAATCCTTGCCCTCTTCATCAGTATCCAATGAAATGGTTGAGCTCATTGGAGTATTAGCTACATTGCATTGGTCTATCCCAAACTTCTTCAGCAAATCATTGAGGTACTTGGTCTGAGATATGAAGATTCCATTCTTCTTTTGTTTGATTGCGGGCCAAGAAAATAGTTGAGTTCTTCCATCATGGACATCTCAAATTCTCCCTGCATATTCTTAGCAAATTCTTTACATAAAGCATCATTAGTAACACCAAATATAATGTCATCAACATATATTCAAACAATTGAAAATTCACTGAGCTTATTACTCTTTATGAAGAGAGTTGTATCTGCTTTTCCTCTAACAAATCCTTGATCAAGAAGGAATTTGCTTAACCACTCATACCAAGCTCTAGGAGCTTGCTTAAGACCATACAATGCCTTTTTGAGATGATACACACGATCTGGATGATGATCATTTTGAAAACCAAAAGGTTGTTCAACATAAATTTCCTCCTGAATAAAAGCATTTAAAAAAGCACTTTTTACATCCATTTGATAAAGGTTGAATCTATTGACACAAGCAAAGGTTAAAAGAACCCTTATGACTTCCAATCTTGCCATTAGAGCATAAGTTTCTTCATAATCAATTACTTCTTCTTGATTATAACCTTTTGCAACGAATCTTGCCTTGTTGCGGAAAATGATTGTAGATTCATCACGTTTGTTCTTGAATACCCATTAGTGCCAATGACTAGATGGTCTTTAGGCCTAGGTACCAAGTCTCAAACTTGATTTCTATTTAATTGATGTAATTCCTCTTGCATTGCTATCACCTAATCATTATCTGAAAAGGGCTTCTTCAATCTTAGAGGGTTCAATCTCTGATATAAAGGCAGAAAATGTAACTTCATTCAAAGTAACTTTTCTAGTCCTTACACCTGATTTATATCACCTATTACTTGGTCCAAAGGATGATTCCTAATAAACTTCTAAGCTCTGGGCTGAGATTGATCAGGGTTTTCACAATCAGTTTGAGGATTAGCCTTAAAAATATTTTCAGGATTTTCAATAAAGGATAAAGAGGTTTTAGAAAAAAATTAATTTTGAAATATTTTCCTCATCATCATCAAAAAATTTATTAGATTTGGATTCACAAAAAACAACATGCATAGATTCTTCAGTAATTTGAGTATGAGTATTAAAAACTCTATAAGCTTTACTTATATTCAAATAACCCAAAAATATACCTTTATCCACCTTAGAATCGAATTTTCCCAAGTTATCCTTACCATTGTTGTAGATGAAACAGTTACACCTGAAAACATGTTGATGGGCCAAATTGGGCTTTCTTCCTTTGTACAGTTCACAGGGAGTTTTGTTCAACTTCTTTCAGAGATATGCCTGATTAGAGATGAAGCATGCTGTACTCATTGCATCAGCCTAGAATACTGGAGAAGTATTATTTCATTTAGCATTGTTATAGTCATCTCAGTGAGAACTCGATTCTTTCTCTCCACAACATCTTTTTCTTGAGGAGTCCTCGAGGCTGAGAAGTTGTGATCAATTCCCATATTGTCACAAAAGTCACCAAAGGCATGATTTTCAAATTCTCTTCCATGATCAATACGAATCCTTGCAATAGAGAAACCTTTCTTGTTTTGGGCCTTCTTGGCAAAAATAACAAACTGATCAAATGTTTCATCTTTAGAAGATAAAAATATAGTCCAAGCAAATCTAGAAAAATCGTCAACTATGACCAAGGTATAAAGATTGCCACCAAGGATTTTTACTCTAGCTGGTCCAACTAGATCAATATGGAGTAGTTGAAAAGGTCTATTAGTTGAAATTCCATTTTTTGATTTGAAAGATGATTTGGTTTGTTTACCGTTTTGACAAGCATCGCAAATCATGTCATTTTTTAAATGAAGTTTTTGTAAACCAATGAGCAAATCCTTTTTCAATAATTTGTCAAGTTGAATCATATTGACATGAGCCAAACACTTGTGTCATAACCAACTTTCATCCAAATTACTAATAAAACATTTTTCAAAAACAAGACCATTTCTAGAAAGATTGAGAGTGTAACAATTACCCTCTCTAGGAGCCCTATGTAATACCCTAAAAATCCTACTTATGATAAGTATCATAATTTAGTAAATAATACCTATTGGAAATAGGTGAATATGAGGTCTCAAACACCTTGTATTGAATTTATCTTATTATTAGGACAATTTCTCCTGAGATTAAATAATGTGCGAAAAGGTCCCTAAGACATTAGATACTTTGCAAATAGGTCCCTGAAATATTTATGGGTTATAAAATACCCTAAGAAAAATATGATAAAATCCTAAGAGGCAACTAAATATTTATTAAAAATTAGAAAGTATGTTGTCTCTAATTTAGGTAATTTATTAAATTATTACCTTGGAAAAATTACAGGAGAAAAATCTAAAAGTATTGGGGGACGCTGAGGATTGGCTAATGGGGCTGGACAAAATCTTCGAGGTTTTGGACTGTCCGGAGCATCACAAAGCTCAGCTAGCAATCTTCAAGCTGGAAGGGGATGCGGATAGATGGTGGAAGAGCGTTTCATCCACGCTGAAAGCACGCTATATTCCTGTTACATGGGAGAAATTTCTGGAGAAATTCAACGAGCAATACTTCCCTCCCACTATGTAGATGATCAAAGAATCATAATTCCTCCGCATCAAACAAGGGCAGGAGGAGTCATTTGACGACTATTTTGCCCGATTCACCAACTTGTCTCGGTATTCACCACATTTGAGACAAGGTGATAATGAAAGCAGCTTGGTGAATATGAAGATTTCCTTTGATGTCCCGGCAGAAGCCTTCCTATTATTGCTTTTCTTCACTTTTAAACCACGCGGTTTCTATATCGCTATTGTATCCAACCAGACTTATGCATTTTGAATATATATATCAGATACTCTTCCGCTCAAATGGTCTACTCTGATGATTTGAAATGACTTTGAATGAAAAAAAATTTTATTCCGCTTTTGAAAATTGGGATGTTACACCCTAAATAAGACTTTAGATTTCACATTTTCCAGTGGGAGAACATCCTTGCTCACGATCAAGTATTCCTCAAAGTCGAAGATAACCAAGTTACCTTTATCAATGCTTTGATTTACACTGAGGGGATTGTGGCATAGACCTTCAAGGAAGTACACATCTTGAATTGTTGGTCCTTCGTAGCTTCCAACTTCACCAATACCAGCAATCCTTCCAGATTGATTTCCACCGAAGGTCACCTTGCCACCATGCTTAAGCTTGATTGAGCCAAATTTGGATTGGTCTCACGTCATATGTTTAAAGCATCCATTATCAATGTACCACTTATTTGATTTCGATACTCTTAGACAAACCTGCAAGTCATGAAAGGTTAAGTCTTAGGTACCCATCTATTCTTGGGCCCTTTTGGGTTTGTATGTGTTTTAAGAACCTTGTAAGATCCCTTTGGCACCCATTGATAATTTCCTACAGGTTTACTCTTTCTTTCCTTTTTATGAAAACAAGAAGAAGTAGTATGACCTTTCTTATTACAATAATTACAATGAGCAAAAGGATTTGAAGTATGAATAGTTTTTTTGAAAATAGTTTATATAATATTTTTCTCCAAATTTCTTTTTGTCTTTATTTTTATCAAAATCAGGTTTATAGCCAATTCCTAATCTGTCATTCGTAAACCATTGTCATTTTAAAATGACATTAAGCATTTTACTACCTTGAGTGGACTTCTTGTTGGATATAATTAAGTTTTGATGATGTCTTATATATATGTCATTAGTAAGAGCAAAAAGATTGAGTAATATGTTTATCTTCTTCATTGATTAATTCTTAAATTTTAATGTAGAATCAAAGATATGAAGTTCATCTATGAAGAATGATCAAGAAGAAGATCAATAAATAAGTATTGAATGAGAGAAAGAAACTGAATCAAAGAAGAGTCAAATGATCAAGAGAAGAGATGAAAGGAAAAAGGTGAATTATAGAATGAGAAGGAGATAAGAGATTTTAGAAAGAAGAAATTGAAGAAAATGTCAAGTTCAAGAAGAAGAGGAAATATTGAAGAATTTGCAGAAAATAATGAGTCCATGACGAAGAATGATCAACATGGGTGATAATGGAATCAGTTGATGAATAAAATGAGAATATCAATATCAGCTCAAATATAAATGTGGATAATGCTCAAGAGAAGAGAAGAGAGAAAGAATAGAGTCGTGGAGAATGAGCAAGTGAAGAGAAGAAAGAAAGAGAATATCTTGTCAAAAAGAATGAGAAAATCAATAGTCAAGGTCTTAGATTGATATGATAAGTCTTCACAATTAAATGGAAGATAGAGAGGTTCAATTTAGAGTTAAAGACAACAAAAATCAAGTTCTAGAAGAGAAAACTCAAGTATCCAGGTCAAAACTCGAGTTTACAAGCTTACTGCAGTAATTTGCTTCTGGATGAGAAAACTGGAGTTTGGGAAACTCAAGTTTGGGAGTCAAAACTCGAGTTTCCAAGTCAAAACTCCAATATGGGAGTCAATACTCGAGTATGGAACTTAATGACTAAAGTATTGGGTGTTTTCAGCTTCTCTGGCACCTCTGGACCCGACAATACTTGAGTATCCAGCTCTGTCAGCAACTCTGTTCACCTCTGTTTCATATTCAGCTTCGGGCGAGCTCTGGTAATTAGATGATATCTCCTAAACCAGAGATCGGATTGAGGTGAAACCAAATTTGTATGAAACTAGACATCCAATGCATCATTGTGACAAAGTTTCATGCTCAAAGAAGATCAGATGAGAGATCAGTGAATTTCGAAAGTTTGATCAGGAATCCATGCCACACATCAGACCAAGCTTCAATGTTTTGAGTGTAACTCATAATCTATGTATCAGAATGAGCTGAAATCAGTGGCATATGAAATAAGACTCATAAATATTTCCATCAAGACTTGATTCAACAAAAATGAAGATCAGACCGGAGAGATATGGTCTTCGAAAGTTGATTGACTGATCAAGACGTTGCAAAAACGCTGGTTAGAGAACAATCTTCATTCATCGGATCTCAACGGATAAATCACAATGAGTTTTGATTTGATTCCTCTTGCATTGGAAAGAAGACTCAAAGAGCTATATGAGGATAAGTGGTTTGCTAAATTAGAAGCTATATCATGTCAGAAAGCAACCAAGGGTCAGAACAACTTGAATACTCGAGTTTACAAGTAAATACTGAAGTATAGCTCAGACAGAGAGCAATGAACGTTAAAGGATCTTTAATACTCGAGTATGTAAGTCAATACTCGAGTATTAGATAGACAGAGATGAATCTAGAGTAATGAAATAAGCTCAATACTCGAGTATCCAAGTCAATACTCGAGTATACACTGTCACTTCAGAAAAATGACCGTTGTGAAAATCTCGTTTTTGATTAAGATCATCCAGATGATTTCCCAAATGATTTGTAATACTCCTTAACATCATTTATATCATTTGTGGACATGTTTTACATGATCAAACAAAGGATTACATGAAGATCAAAATGCTGAGCTGTCGAGTCCAAAAAGCAGAACTAACGGCTATATTTTTTCAACGGCTATATTCTCCAACATTCAAATCATCCTCACTTATAAATAAAGCCACATTCAAAATGCAGGATGATGATGGAAGGAGATTACACTATCATAATGCCAATATTCTAAATCTCATGAACACTCTGTTTTTCTCAAATGTTTCATAGCTTATCTTAGAAAGAGTGAAATGATTTCTTATGTACTTCAGTGATTATCTATTCACTTCTTAGAGAGAAGTTTTGTTGTAAATCACTTTATTTCAGAGTTACTCAAGATTGGGTAATCTTGAGTGGGCATTGAATATAACCTTACATTGAGTAAGGGGGAGAGTTTCTGTGAGAGATTGTAAAGGCTACAAAGTGCCTGGCTAAACTTGTGAGGTCGTAAAGGCTTTCCTCTTGTGCCTAATTAAACAAGGAGATAGTGTAAATCTCAAGTGGAGCTTGAGGACTAGACGTAGGTCAAGGATTGGACTGAACCAGTATAAATCTAAGTTTGCAATTCTCTTCCTTAATCTCTTTTATTTCTAACATATATGTTTGAATGATTATCAATAACTTTATAACTCTTTAGTATCATTAAAACTGATTTTACCAAATTGCGAAAAGATTTTCAAAGGTGCCAAGTTTTTATCTTCACCCAATTCACCCCCTCTTGGGTTCAACCAGGACTTTCACTTCTCAAGTGTTTTAGTAAGATAGGTGTTTCTTTTCTCTAAAACACAATAATTGGTACAAACCTTTTATGAAATCTTTTCACAAGGTTTTTCAGAACATCTTTCACAAAAGGAAGTAGGAGTAGAAGAAGAATCATTTTGAATTTGTTTTTCTAAAGATTTTATTTTTCTTTTACAAGCAAGAAGTTCTTTCGCAATCTTTTGAAATTCATAATGAAGAGAATTGTATTCAAATAACAACTCATCAAAAGTTGACTCAATGTCAATTACCTCTTCATTATCAGATTCCTCTTCTTGAGCCACCAGACATATGTTGGCTCTTTCTTCCTCATCAGTTTCATCTCTATCGGATGAGCTATCTCCCTATATTGTTGAGACATAGGATTTCTTCTTGAATTTATTAAATTTCTTCTTATCCTTGTCCATTTCTTTAGTTGGAGACATTCTGACTTAATGTGACCAGACTTTTGACATTCATAGCAAATAATTAGTTTCTTTGGCTCAGTGTTGGAGCTACTCTTGTGAAACTTTTTGTATTCTTGGTCCTTCTTGTAGAATTTCTTAAATCTCTGGACCATCGTGCCTAGCTCTTCATCTTCATCTTCTTCTTCATCATCATCTTACTCTTTTGCTTCTTTGACAAGCTTAAGAGAAATGCCTTTGTTCTTGCCATTGATCTCATCAAGTCCCTTTCTAAACTTGATTTTACCTTCATACTTAGATAGGCTACCAAAAAGAGCTACCACATATGCCATTGATTCTCCTAAGCTTCTTCAATGCAGCAAGTTGGTTGATCAGATGAGTGAATCTTAACTGGAACTCTCCAATGGATTCCCCAGACTTCATACAAAGATCATACTCTATTATGAGGGTATTGACTCTATTCTCCTTGATTTCAGTGGTTCCTTCATGAGTTATCTCTAGAGCATCCCACATGGCTTTAGCGGATGTTAAAGTGCATATTCGAAAATATTCACTTTGACGTAGTGCACTCTGGAGCAAAAGGACAGCTTTACTGTGAAGAGTGACTAGCTTCTTGTCATTCTCATCATATTCTTCTTCAAGCTTTAGAGTTCTAACTCCATCCTCGATAGTTACAGAAGCATAGTCTCCTCTCTCGAAAACCCTTCACAAATCATATTTAGAAGCTAACACAAAGACTTTGAGTTTGGCTTTCCATAAGGAGTAGTCCTTTCCATTGAAGGTGGTCAGTAGATCGAAGCTCCATCAGGTAGAATACCGTCCATAATGATCATTCTCAAGATGTTAAGATCTTAGGAGAAGACCTTGCTCTGATACCAAATGAAAGCAGAGCAAATCACAAATAAGGGGTGAGTTGGGGATTTTAAAAAATCTTTTCAAAGCGCTCTAAAGCTTGGATATAAAAATAGAGCAGAACAAAGTAAAGAAGAATAAGCAAGACACAACAAGATTTATACTGGTTTGGTTTACCTACGTCCAGTCCCCATACTCCCTTGGCTTTTCACTATCACTTAAAATTAGTTATACAATCTGTACTCGAAGTTATCCTCTCACTTTAATACACTTCCCCTTACAAGTTGTACATTGATATTCCCAATCTCCTTTTACAATAAATGATTTCCATAAATGAAACTCTCTCTAAGAGTTGATAAAGATAATCACTAAGGTACATATGTATCAAAAGATACTTTATAGTAGAAAACTGAAATAGTAGTTAGAAACTTGAATGATTTTTGTTATCTATGTTTGGTTGTTGTCTCTTGTCTTCAAGACTTGAATGTAACCTCTTATATATGAAGAGAGCATTTAATGATTGTTTGATTCTTCAATGTAACCGTTGGAGACATTGGAGTAACTGTTTGAAATACTTTGGTCTTCTTCTCTCTCTAACCTTTAGTTAGTTCAGCTGCACAGAAGTGTTGGTTATGATTAGTTTTGATGATGTCTTATATAGATGCCATTAGCAAGAGCAAAAAGTTTATATCAAAAAGTTTATATCATATACATTGTCTAATTGCTACATTTAATGTAGATTTGTTCATGTGGAGAAAGAACAAGAGAATAGAAGAAAGAAAGAGTTGATTCATGGAGAATGATCAAGAAGAGAGAAGAAAGAAAGAAGAACTTGTTGAATAAACTGAGAAAATCATTATACAAGTTCTTAGTTTGATTCTTGAAGTCTCCAAGATCAAATGGAAGTTGGGATGGCTCAATTCAGAGTTAAAACAAGCATATATCAGGTTCTGGATAAGCAAAATCGAGCTAGATACTCAAAAGTCAAGTTTACTACATTACAGGAAGTGATCTGCCTTTGGATTATGAGCAAACTCGAGTTTAGGACACAAAACTCGAGTCTGGAACTCAACTCGAGTTAGTCACTTAATGACTCGAGTTTGTAGTGTCTTCAGCAACTCTGGTGTCTCTGGATCAGCAAAACTCGAGTTAGCCAATGTAAACTCGAGTTTGGAACTCAAAACTCGAATTAGTCACTTAATGACTCGAGTTTAGCAAGCTTTCAGCAACTCTGTCCAACTCTGTTTCACGATCAGAACTGGCAACCTCTGGTAATGTGATGATATCTCCCAAACCAGAGATCGGTTTAAGGTAAAATCAATTTTGTATGAAACTAGACATTCAATGCGTCATCTGGACAAATTTTCATGCTCAAAGAAGCTGAGATGAGAGAGCTATGAATTTTTGAAGTTGACCCATCTGTCAACGTCACCCAGCAGACCAAGCTTCAATGATTTGAGTGTATATCACAATCTACACATCAGAATGAGCTGAAATCGGTGGCATATGAAAGTAGACTCACATACCTTTCCAAAAACATAAAGATCATGGAAAACAAAGATCAAATGAGTGAGATATGATCTTCGAAAGTTGACTATAAATTCAAGATGCTGCAAAAACGCTGGCAAAGAACAACCTTCATTCATCAGATCATAACTATCAGAATACGGTGAGTTTGGAGCTGATTCTTCTTGCAATGGAAAGAAGACTTAAAGAGCTTTATGGAGATAGGTACTGGATTCCAAGGATTGATCTTTATCAGGTCAGAAAGCAAAGAACTTGTGAGAAGGATGTTTGACTGAGCCATGGAGAAGAAAACTCGAGTTTGTGTTAGCAAACTCCAGTTTTGAGACTTGACAGAAAGATATTTAATTTTACATAAAAGCCAAATTCGAGTCTGCATACACAAACTCGAGTCTGTACAGACACAAAAATAAATCCAAAATTTTCACATTAAACTAAACTCCAGTTTGCAAATCAAACCTGAAGTATGGAAGATACAGAGAGCACTCAGAATCCCAAGCAAGCCAAACTTGAGTCTAGATTCCCTAACTCGAGTTTAGACCATACAAAAAGGAACCCATAAAACTTAATAGACTCCCAAACTCTAGTCTGGCCTTCCAAACTCCAGTTTGCACTTGACCCAGATAAACCTCAAATATTTCAGTAGTCACTGAAACTCGAGTTTGCTTCCCAAACTCGAGTCTGGATCATACAGAAAGATCATCCATTTTGGCTACACTATAAACTCCAGTCTATGACCCTAAACTCCATTCTGGAAAATCACGAACTCAGCCTTGTTCTTCAAACATAGACCCAAACTCGAGTTGGTCACTAATTGACTCGAGTTTAGCTTCCGGACCAAAATTCCATCCCAAGTCCAGAGCTCGATAGTTCTCTCTGTAAAAGCCAAACTCGAGTTAGCTTTTACAGACTGCAAGTTTAGACCACTAATCAACAGACATGCTTTATGGATGAACCCCAAACTTGAGTCTGGAAGAACAAACTCGAGTTTGCATCGGAGATTTTGAAAAATCAAATGATTTTGATCTGCGAAATCTTAATGGGTCTTCCTGAAATTATTTCCTCATATGATATTATTGTTTCTAATGTCCTTGATGAAGTTTTGAGTGTTTTTTAGATAAGGTTTAGCCAAGATCAAGGTGAGATCAAGATCCAGGATAAATGCATTAAATGACGAACCTAGAACAGGCCTGATCCTTCTCCCTTATCCCAGATGTTCAGCTCAGACCGTTGTAACTCATAAGAATCATCTCAAACGGTCAAATTAAGTTTATGGAATGACAAGAATTCTTGAAGACCATCTACAACAACTAAATCCAAGATTCCAGCCAAGAATTGAAGAAACAGAGGAAAATATGCAACTGTCATATTCTAGATTTACAGCTGAACCTTGAAGAATCAAAGAGAAGAAAAAGCAACGGCTAGTTCCTCTTCTTCATCTATATAGGAAGCCAAGAAACGAAGAACAAGTGACACAGATACAAGAGGGAGAACAAGAATAGTGACGTGAGCTTACACAGTGAAAATGCCAATATTCTAACGTCTGCTTCATCTACTCTCTGAATATCTCAATGATCATATATCTAGCTTAGAGAGTGAGATTATATGTATTGTGCTTCAGTGTTTATTCACTTACTTCTGAGAGAGAAGACTCATTGTAAACATCCTATTATTCTAAGAGTTACTCAAGATTGGGTGATCTTGAGTGGGAAACACTTTGTTGTGATTACAGTTTGTAAGGGGAGTGAATCCGAGTGTGGGATTACTTCGAGTACAGAGTGTGTAATCAAGCAAGTGAATTGATTACGGTTTGTAAGAGGGAGTGAATCCTAGTGAGAGGATTACTTCAAGTACAGAACGTGTAATCAAGTTCAAAGTAAATAGTGGATTGAAAATCTCAAGTGAAGCTTGGGGACTGGACGTAGGTCAAAGATTGGACCGAACTAGGATAAATCACAGTTTGCATACTCTCTTCCCTTATCTTTTACATTTCCAGTATATGCTCATCTTTAAATATCTAATTGTCAATTTATAAATTGTGAAAAGTTTTCTTAAAAGTTCCTAAAGCTTATCAAACACCCAATTCACCCCCCGTCTTGGGTGATAGCCAGGTCCAACAAGAAGTTCATGATTGACTTCTCTTGAATTAAATCCATTGGAGGAGCAACTTCTTGATAGGGAAATAAAACATTAATCCCTTTGCAATGTATGTAGAATGATTGTCCAAAAGCATGCAAGTTTTCTGGACTTTGCAATAAATGTTCTGACATTGCTTTTTGCTTTTGACTAAATCTTTATTTAATATTCTTTAAACCATCTGAGACTAACTAACAAAGTGATTAAACATAGTTAGGAATAGTAATGAGTGATGACAAGAAGTATTAAGGTCAAATATGAAGATTTCACAAATTTGAGCAATTAGATTTTCAAATTGAGCGACATTAACTCGAGTTGCTTTATCCAAACTAGAGTTTATCACTTTACTTTAGAAGACTAAACTTGAGTTTCTAAATTCTACTCGAGTTTAGTTCTTCCAGAGAAGAACATTGCGATTTGAGCAATGAAGAACATTTTGAGCACATGAGCAAACTCGAGTCGATTAGTGACTAACTTGAGTTTTGGACTTATGATAAGAAAGTAAGTTTAAGTGCACAAAGCTCAAAACTGGAGTTTTCAAATGCCTAACTAGAGTTTTCAAATCACGAAAATAGAGCATAGCTCTCTGTATGGCATAAACTCGAGTTGACAAAATGTCAACTCGAGTTTCATTTAAAATTGAGATCCTTTAAAAACTCTCTACCAGGAGAAAGCTGAAGTTTGTTAAATCAAAACTGGATTTTTCTCAAAGTAAAAAAAATATGAAAACTTTCTGTCAATCCAAGACTCGAGTTTATAAAGATAAACTCAAGTTTTCTCAATGTTTAGAAAGCTTAGAAAACTTCTTAGCCAAGTGCAAACTGGAGTTTGTCTTAATAAGCTAGAGTTTGCTCAGGATGAAAAAAAATTAAAATTCTCGGCCAACCTCAAACTCGGTTTTGTGTTAGTTCATAAAAATTGAGCTACTCTTGTTAAGTCCAAACTCGAGTTTGACAAAACAAACTCGAGTTTGCCTTTGACAGTAAGTTTTTTAACTTACCAAAGACAAACTTTATCATGAGTTTACAATTGTTAGTTACCATTAAAACACATAGAGAACTAACAATTTTATGTTATTTGGACTTTTCTACTAGGAGATAAAATTTGGTAAAGTGGGTTCATAAGACAATTGAATAATTTTGACCAGAGTGTGGAAATTAGGCTACACGCCAACATATGTGTACTTTTGGTCTCTGGAATTATTTTTCCTAAAAAATAGACATATTGATGATTCATATGGCATTAGTTTCATGTAAGTATGAATTTTTTGGAATTTATTAAAATTTTTTGGAGTAGAGCCATAATTTCTAGATTTTCTAGAAAATTAAGGAAGAGCTCGGATTTAAGAGAAAAATGTGACAGTAATAAATACTGAAAATAGGATATTTTGGTGTTGTTTAGGATCAAAGCATATTTGAGAAAGCTACCAAGCACTATAAAGTGTTAAGGCAGTGCATATCCACAAGATACTAGTAGTAGTAATTGATTTACTTAAGTACTCTTATGTGTCTGATGTATGTTTGTTTTGCTATGTTTGTTTGTGTATTTTTTTTTCCAAATATGCATACAAAGCATGTTGGGGTTCGAGTCCCTAACTATTGTGTTCCTAACGCTGAGGATTGATTTAAGGCTGGCTTTGATTAGCAGCTCAACAGGTCGTTAGATCTGGGGCTGGCCAAGTTCAGGCGGCTCAACGGGTCATGATTCCAATAAATTCGACACTTGCCTTGGTAAGGTAGCTCGACGATGAGAAGACAGATTGTTGTGTATGTTTCTGTTTGCATATATGGTATATTTGGCATATTACACGTAATTTTATATATGTCATGGTTGCATGCATACATTATACTCATTTAGTACATAAGTGTTGACAATTACTCTGAAGTTCACCATCGAACTCCAGACACTTCTATAGACACAGGGGAACGTACCTGAAGTGGAGGACCTTTTTGGAAAGGTAGGGCATTGCTGTTTAGAGGAAGAGTTGGGGATGCCCTATTATATTTTGTATCTATATTTTTTGGGGGTGACTGTATATATTTTTGGTATTTATTTGGGATAACTGTACCCTTAATCCTTCAGGAACTTTTACTTATTGTTTATTTACTTTTACCAGTACAGTAGATAGTTCGAACCCGTTAAAATGCTCTTAAGCGCTCACTCTAATATATGTTAAACGAACCTAATATTGAAGGAAAGGTAATCAATAAAAGGAATCTCTCTATCCCGTCACCTGAAAGGGCGAGGCTGGTAGAGGTGTTACATTTTTTCGTATTTGAGCATGGTTTGGATGGTACTGGTAAAAGGTAAGCTAAAATGGTTAAGGGTACTGATATAATTTTGGGTGTATGGAGTATGAAAAGGATGGATGGAAGGTTTCGACAATACTTGTAAGAATATTGATACAATTTTAGTTGGATGAATTATGGAAGGCACTATAACCGAAGAACCCAACCTCGAGTGCCATGAGCACCATCAATAGCTGAATATGCTTCTGAGTTTGAAGTAGAAACGATGGAAGTAAGGTATGAGAATAGTACACTAATATTTGAATACAAAGGAAATAGAGCATAAAGGACTTTTCCCTAAGGAAAAGAGTTAGGCTCCAAGGAGTTAAGACGCCAAGATGGATGATATAGCACAGAATATGGGTTCTGTTGCTAACTCTAGGACTCCTAAAATGGTTTATGAGAATTTAAGAAGAAACTATACAGAGAAGTCGGTGCTGGTTATGTTTTCTTATGGGAACAGTATGTGGTGTTTACAAGGAAGCTGGATATGTGGTACCTGGATTGGTACATATATGGGTGATCGATATCCAGTGATACATGGACTTGTATCGGTATTAGCAGCCAAGAATAGATTGGTGACCTCCTAGGAAGTGTTATAGGACTTTAAAATTATGTGATCTCAAGCCTAAGTACCCTAAGGTATGTAATACGAGAAATCCTTATGATGCCATGAGAATGATAGAATCGGTATAGATTAGGCTTGAATCTTGTCTGAGTTGAAATAGTTAATGAGGTTGCACTAAGGTTCCAATACCTGAGATTAGGAATCCTATGAATATTGATTATTGGATCAACATGTGATTAAGGTTGTACTAAGGTTTTATTACTTGAAAATAGGAACCATGTAAGTGTTGCTTGATGTGGTGCTATAAGCAATGCTTTGAGTATGATTGAGGATTGATGATTTGATGAAAGAATAATGTTAGAATAAGCCCTTGTGATATCGAGGATTTATATTGAATTAGAAACTCATGAAGAGATAATATCGCCTAAAGGGGGTGAATAGGAGATTTCAAAATTCTTTTCAGTTTATAATAGAGAAGAAGTGTGTCAACTGAAAAGTAAACAACAAGTGAGAATTATACTGGTTTGGTCAAAACCCACGACCTACGTCCAGTCCCCAAATCATTTTCGGTATTTCACTAATTCACAAACGAGTTACAATTACACACTCTATACTCTCGAGATGATCTTATCATACTAGGACTCACTTCCCCTTACAAGTTGTAATCGTACACCCACACTTAAGGTTGTTGGACCTGGCTATCACCCAAGAGGGGGCTGAATTGGGTGTTTGATAGAACTCTGGATAACTTTAAAAACTTTTCGCAACTAATTTGAAATTAGTTCTATGACAGTAATCAGTTATCCAAATATGTATACTGGAAATATAAGAGTTTAGGGAAGAGAGCATGCAAACTGTGATTTATCCTTGACCTACGTCCAGTCCCCAAGCTTTACTTGAGATTTTCAATCCACTATTTGCTTTGAACTTGATTACACGTTCTATATTTGAAGTAATCCTCTCACTAGGATTCACTCCCCCTTACAAACCTTAATCAATTCACTTGCTTGATTACACATTCTGTACTTGAAGTAATCCCCTCTCTAGGATTCACTCCCCTTACAAGCTGTAATCACAACAAAGTGTTTCCCACTCAAGATCACTCAATTTTGAGTAACTCTCAGAATAATAGGATGATTACAATGAATCTTCTCTCTCAGAAGTAAGTGAATAAACATTGAAGCACAATACATATAATCTCACTCTCTAAGCTAAATATATGATCATTGAGATATTCAGATGGTAGATGAAGCAAACGTTAGAATATTGGCATTTTCACTGTGTAAGCTCACGTCACTGTTCTTACTCTCCCTCTTATGTCTGTATCTCTTGCTCTTCGTTTCTGGGCTTCTTATATAGATGAAAAAGTTCATTTGAATCTTCATTTTATGAATGTGACCGTTGAAGATCCACTGAGAATTTTGACGTTGGAAATCCGCTGAAAATATATATGGCTTAATTAAAGCGTTCTTGATTTCTGCTCTTGATTCCAGTGATGTTTTCTACTTTCTTAATCTGTAGAGTATTTAATTTGAAGATAATATGGATCATCTTTTATGAGAATGGGCAGCAGCTGAATGTTCTCAATTGTTTAATCCAAGTTGCAAATATTTCTCTGACACATGCGCTGGCACTCCATACTGTATCTTTACTTTCCAGCTCAACATATATAGATCTTGCTGTCTTTGAATCATAACCCCATTTGATCATCCAAAACTTACTAGAAAACTATTTAAACAATGTTAGGAATAATAGTAAGTGATGATATGAAGTAATGAAATCATAATCAATGATTTTCATTTTACGAGCATGGTGATTTTCAAGGCTTTCTTGAATTCTGTCTTCGCATGACTGCAGTAAGTTATGCATTACTGGAGTCATTTAAGTGTCTGATGCTCTCTGTGTGCGCTTGACTAGAGTTAGTCCAAACATGACTGGAGTAACATAAATGATAATTACTTTCTGTCTCGATATGGCTACAGTAACTCATGTATGACTGCAGTAGCTTTCTTGATGACTCGAAGTGAAATTTAATCAGCTACTTTCAGTTTTCTCTTGATTGCAATAGCATTTTGGGTGACTGAAGTATATGAGGCTATTTGCTCTCTGTCTTACCATTACTGAAAAGTAACATTCAGCAAGACTTCAGTTGAAGAAGACATTTGTTCAGCATTTTGCATAATCCTGAACAGACACTGAAATTTTGAAAATCATATCTCTCTCATTTGATCTTTTTTTTCCTATGATCCTGATGATTTGGGAAAGGTGTGTGAGTCTAGTTTCATATGCAGCTGATTTCAGCTCATTCCGATATGTACTTTGTGAGATTTACTCAGATTACTGAACCTTTGTCTGCTGAGTGATGTTAACAGATGGGGCAACTTCAAAAATTCATATCTATCTCATCCGATCTTTTTTTATCCTGAATTTTTGTCAAGATGACGCATTGGATGTCTACTTTCATTCAAAATTGATTTCACCTCAATCCGATCTCTGGTTTGAGAGATATCATCGAATTACCAGAGGTCGCCAGTTGAAACGCCAAACAGAGTATAACTAAGTTGCTGAAATACATGTATTACTAGAGTAATATGTGTATGACTGGAGTAATCATCAAACAGAAGCAAACTGAGCTGTTGAACCACATATATTACTAGAGTAAGCAAGTGACTACTGGAGTCACTATTACTGGAGTAATCATGGAGTTACTGAAGTAATGAAGACACAGTTGACATATTACCGGGTTTGATCTGGAAGTAGCTGAGAATAACGAGTTACTGAAGTATTTAAATGATTACTGGAGTAACTATTACTGGAGTAAGCCAACGGTTACTAGAGTAATGAACACAAGAACACATATATGACTAGAGTAATATGTGTATGACTGGAGTAACTCGAGCACCATTCATCGTGAAGCTTCAACTTGCTCATTTTAACTCCGAATTGACCCATTCCAACTTCCATTTGATCGTGGAGACTTAAAGAATCAATCTAAAAACTTGTATAATGATTTTCTCATTCCATTCAATAAGTTTTTCTTTCTTTATTCTCTCTTCTTGATTATTCTCCATGAATCAACTCATTCTTTCGTCTCTTCTCTTGTTCTTTCTCCATATGAACAAATCTACATTAAATGTAGCAATTAGTCGATGTATATGATATAAACTTTTTGCTCTTGCTAATGGATCTATATAAGACATCATCAAAACTAATAATAACCAACAAAGGTTTCACAACCTTAAGCTTAACTGATAAATAAAATAATCAAGTATTGTTTCACTCCTCACTGAGTAAGTAAATGCTAATCACTGAAGTACAAAATATATCCGAAGATATTGAATTAAACTAATGAAACAGTTGACTGCAATAAGTTTGAATTAATTGTGCAAAGTTTCGGTGGGTGGCAATATTGAATGCTTCGGCTTTTATACCATTCGCCATTAAAGCCGTTGTGAAAATCTTTGAATATAGATGTTGTCTTATTTGAATTTCTGTTGAACTCAGTTGTTCTTCATAGAGCTAAATTGACCGTTGCTTCATTGAATGCGGTCACGACTTTCATTCAATGCATTTGTCGTTATTTGTACTTGTGCCAGAAAAGTAGTTAGAATAGGTATGCCTTGAAAGAATGTTTTTACCTGCTACAAAAATCTCATTCTGATTGTTGCTCTGTTTTTCTATCAACATTCAATGCTTCTGCCACTCGGATTACTTTTCTCTCAATCTTGAATTATACAGAATTAATCAACTGAAAACACTTAGAAGGATGATTAAATATAATATGAGCAAGTTCAAGTATGCTTAAATAAGGTTAAGTAATGATCTATAGTATTCCAAATTAATGATGCGTAAAAAGTTGATACTGAGATTAATATTGATGCTGACTCAATTGATGTATTCTCGACAATCTATCATCCATTCTTGAGAATCATGTAATCAAAGAAGATTTGTGTCAAGCAGATGATAATATTCTAGTATTATCATAGTATTAATCAATCTATCATCCATTCTTCATAGAGCTAAATTGACCGTTGCTTCATTGAATGCGGTCACGACTTTCATTCAATGCATTTGTCGTTATTTGTACTTGTGCCAGAAAAGTAGTTAGAATAGGTATGCCTTGAAAGAATGTTTTTACCTGCTACAAAAATCTCATTCTGATTGTTGCTCTGTTTTTCTATCAACATTCAATGCTTCTGCCACTCGGATTACTTTTCTCTCAATCTTGAATTATACAGAATTAATCAACTGAAAACACTTAGAAGGATGATTAAATATAATATGAGCAAGTTCAAGTATGCTTAAATAAGGTTAAGTAATGATCTATAGTATTCCAAATTAATGATGCGTAAAAAGTTGATACTGAGATTAATATTGATGCTGACTCAATTGATGTATTCTCGACAATCTATCATCCATTCTTGAGAATCATGTAATCAAAGAAGATTTGTGTCAAGCAGATGATAATATTCTAGTAAGCCATTCTCGAGAATCATGGGCTTACTCTCAAGAATCAACGTGACTTCAAACATTTAAAATGTTCTTTGATTAAGGCATTCTTGAGAATCCATATCCCATTCTCGAGAATCATCGTGTAAATTCAAACACATATTATGTTCTTTCTTAACACATGCTCAAGAATCCATATTTATTTCTCAAGAATCATCATGAGAAATATGAGAGAGATAGTTATGTTTACAATCCTTCGTTTAAGCATTCTCGAGAACCAAGCCTTAATTCTCGAGAATTAGCATGTGAGCAGAGTCTATCTGATAATTTGAAACAGAGAACCAGAGGTCCATATCTGAAGCTTGAGAAGGGGATTCTCGAGAATCAATGTAATGAAATAAGACATATAATTTGATCCTATATGTTAGCTCATCAATTCTTGAGAATCATTCTTCTATTCTTAGGAATCACTGTATTGTTATTTTTTAAAACTGAAAATATTTTGTATTTTGGTTTAACCATTCTCGAGAATTGCATATGCATTCTAGAGAATTACATCAGATAAGGCAATATCAATTTTTGTCAAATCAAAACCTTTGGGACTTGTTATCATCAAAATACTAAGAGTCAACACCTTATGAATAGTGTTGATGTTATTTGTATGTTTCAAGGTTTTGGACTAGGAATTTTGAATCATGATCCTAGTTTGTATTCTGGGTATTATTAAGGTAATATAATTTCGCAGCCCAGCTGATGTTGAGGTTCTAGGTGTCAAATTGAGAATCTAACAATTATTAAATTAAGGATATTTGAGGATAGTGCCTGAATGCTGTAAGCTATGAATCATTATGATCATAGTATGTTTATTGGGTATGGTCGAGGTTTAAGAATTTGGTTGATAAACCTAATAATCTGATGTCATAATGAGTTAGTCTTTAGGCATTTGATTGATCTGAATGCATTAAGGCACTAAAGTATAGTACCAATGTGCATGAGGTGTTTGAAGGTTACTAACTGCTAGGGAATGATTTTAATCTCATAATATTCCCTTAGAAAAAATAATTGAAAATAGAAACCTTGATAATATTGATTGATGTTATATCAACAACATGTTATTTGAGGTATGTTTTAGGATAGTACCTGCATGATGTGGTATTTTGAGGTTGTTAGTTGTTGTATCAGCATAAGGAAAGATCTTGAATATATAATATTCCCTGAGAATGCATAATTGAGAATTAGTGTCTTGATAGAATCAATGATAGCTAGAACCCCAATAGCCATAGGTTACAGACTCATGATGGGGACCAATAGTTGTGGATATCATTATGGCTAGTGATATCCCTGAAAATATTGGTTGAATACCTAATAGGGAAAGCTAGATATGTGACTATGCCTGGAGCTAGACCAACATTGAAAGTCCATATATAGAATGACCCCATATAAAGTTTATATGATGCAATGTATTGTCATGGGGTGCTCCAGTGCTATGTGTATTATTATTATTAAAGTGAAAATTGAGGCATGAATATAACGTAGGTAAGGAGACCTACTAGATTGATATGATTTTGGATTGTTAAAATTTGATGTGTACCTAATGAGAGGCCCTACGTCCTATGTGACTAAATATATTCATAGGTTGGCAGAAGCCTACAACTATTAGACCATGTATATCGGGTAGAATGCCGAAGAGGTTGTAAGCCTGAGAGTAACAAGCATTATTTTTGGAATGACTAAACAAATGACATGGAATGGACTGAGTATCCTATGGATGGCTCGAGTAGTCAAAGATAGAGCCAAGATGTAATTGGAGTTGATGACCTTTTATGTCAGTTGTCTGGTTCCTAGTATGTTTGAAAATTGAATTTTGAACTTACCAATGCACCTTCTGTATTTGTGAATTTTTGAAAATTGAATTTTCCAAACTAAATTTTGAAAGAAATGATTTCAACAAAATTTGAGACCGGGGTAATGATCAATTGTTTGAAAGATGTTGTCTCATAGAAATGATTTGATAGAACCTAGTGTTTGAAATTGAGTTTTAAACAATGTGGTGGTAAAGCTATACAAAACTGGAAGAGGCCAGAAACTGTTGTAAACATACTCAGTTTGCTGGATCTTACCAGATGTTTTTAGGAATATATTTTGAAATCGCTGGCCATTATTGAAAACTCTTTTAAGGAGATTAGTTTTAAAAAGTTCATACTCGCACCAACAATTTATGCACCCAATCTGAGTAGTTTCGCCTTGTTGAGGCACATGATTTGCCTTGTCTGGCCGGCACCCATGCAGGCGTTTGGAGAAGGACTTCATGGACTATAGTCCTTTGCCCCGGGATCGGATTCCGGTGGGTAGCCCGTTATTGTATGTGCTAATGTGGACATTGGGTCTCATATGAGACGGAAACTCTCCCACATTGGCCGATAAGTGTATTGCCACTTCGGTGGGTTGTGTATGAAAAGATTGGGATGTGCTACTGTACTGAAAGGTTCAAGTGGAGGCGAGGGCTTTCGAATGTTAAATTTGTTAAATGAATAATCTCGCTCATTAACGTGCGCCAATAGTAAATGTTTTTTTTAAATAGTTCGGCAATGAATGTGTTTTCTTGAAAATAGAGCTAGCAATGATCATGGTGTATTGAAAATGTGAAAAATATTATTTTGTGTGATTATGGAAACGTACTGCGACCACATAAATTTTCAACGGGTGAAAAATTGAAAATGAGAAAGCATAATTAAAATGAAAATCAGTGCAGTTGATGATAATATTAATATTGGAACAAAAACTGATAGAATGGTCTACAAATTTGAGTTAATTAAATCCGACAGTATTTTCCAATTGATGTGCTAAGCAAGGGAAAATGGTTTGAGAGCTTAAAATTAAGGAAGCTTAAACCAGATAGATGAGCAGAGGCTCGAGGTTGTAAGACCTATGTGCTTAGCACTGTGTTTGTATTCTAGCATACTAATTTTGGAACCAGTGTGTCCAAAGCATGTTATAAGGCTGGCAAAATGTTCTGACTGGACCAGTTGGTAATGGAGGTACCTAAAGTAAAAAGGTGATTTCCTGAGCAGTAAGGTCAGGATATCTAGCACTGTGGTAAAAGGGTGAGACAATGATCCCGAAGGGTTCAATGTAATAAGCTGAAAGGTAGATTATTACGGGCAGTGAGGCCTAAGTAACCAAGCGCTCAGAAAATAGGACCAATAAGTCCTGTATGGTTGAGTACTACACTTGGGTACAAGATTGATAAAAAATGTTGTATTAGCATGCATAGGAAAGAGATAAATGGGGTGCCCAGAATGATTCCCCGAGGTATAGATGCTCAAACTTTGAGGGCAAAATTTATTGAACAGGGGGAGAAATGTAATATCCTGAATTTTGGACCTATAGACTTGAGAATAAGCCTAAAGTTTGTGGACAACTAAGCCCAATTTAGGAAGAGCCCAAGAAACTCGAGATAAAATAGCCTTTAGGGGCTAAGTAACTTGGCTTTATTAGTCAATGAACATAGTATGTATAGGCCAAAGAAATTAAAGTGTCACTATAGAAAGGCACAAAACACTTATACAGCGTTAATCTGGTGGTAAAAATGCCATTTTGCTATGTCTTAAGGTATGGGACAATTAGCTGAGTAAAGATGTGCTAAAATAAATATGCACATGGTATTTCCTACACTCATAAGGGTTTCCTGCGTTTTTGAAAGAAATAAGAAGGGAAGAGGAAAAGTCAATGTAATCATTATGTTGGTCACGTGTCACTCCAGGGGTAGAAGAGGAAAAGCAAGGGTAAGAAAGTTAAATCCTTACCCCTTAACTCATTAATTTTGTCCAACCAGGAGAGAGAAGGAGAAATCAGATGATTTTATCCATATTCAGGCCCAAGCACGAAATGTAGGTCCCATAGGTGATAACCGGTAGAAAATGGACTGATAGAGACTAGGTAGGGGCTTCTTTTGGACTAAATAAGTCAATCATGGGTCCACATTGAGTAGTCAAAGAGGTGCCACATATGTATGTCCATTCAAGGGAAAATATCTGAAAAGTTTAAGAAAAATACTAAAAGAAGTACCTGTTAACCAGCGGGGCCCTGCATGGACTAGTAGAAGGAGTTAGACTGGATAAAGTGAAAACGACAGAGGAAAAGCATGAGGGCAGATTTTGCGGGGCCCAAATGGCACTACCTAGCCCCCATAATTAGTAAAAGCTTACTTGGAGGAAAAGAAAAGTAGAATCAACCCAAAAGTCAAAGTGTGGGTCCCACTTTCTGGATAAAAAGGCATATATAAGATAAATTGGAGAAAATAAAATAAAAATCAAGGGATCTGATTTGTGGGCCCAAGACGGCGCCACCTAGCCCTAGGAACCATCTAGAGTGCTTGGGGAACAAGAGAAGAAAAAGAAAGAAATTCTGAGCTAAAATCGGTAATTTATGTAAATTCTGGGCAAAATAGGTAATTTTCCCCAGTTGAAGAATAAAAATCTAACCTGAATAGAGGGGGATGCGCCACTTGTCAGGACCCTTGACACTTTTGGATTTTCTTGGGAGATAAGTCAAAAAGCCAGATCAAATTCATTAATTACCGGACAAGAATTTACTCCAGTTATTTTAGACTGCTCAATTACCTTTATTATTATTAAAAGAGCAACCTCTCTCTCTCATGACTAAGGAGGACGGAATTTTCAAAGGAAATGGAGAGAGAGATCTACCAAGATTCTATTGCCAAGAGTGAGAGCAAGTTACCTGGATCATCAAGCCGAACTTCGATTTCAGGTAAACACTGAAAACCCAAACATTTGAAGCTTAAACTTAAGGTTTTCGTTCAAGTGGTTAGGGAATGGTGTTATTATCTGATTTTGGTGTTTTTTATGGTCTCAAAGTGTTCAAAACGTGATTTTCTATGTGGTCAAATATGGTTTAAGTTTCCAAACTCCAAATCACTGAAATACCTTAAGAACAAGCCTGCTGCCAAATCGGGAATTCTAGGTAGCGAGTCTTCAACACGGTTTTAAAAATACTAAATGAACTTGGATTAAGCTGAAATTTTACAGAAATAAATTAAACTTCCTAAGGTTCATTGTGATATATAATTTTGTGTTATTTGGATTTTTCTACTTGGATATAAGAATTCGTAAAGTGGGTTCAAAAGACAATTGAATAATTCTGACCAAAGTGTGGAAATTGGGCTACACGCCAAAATATGTGTACTTATGATATCTGGAATTATTTTTCCTAAAACATAGACATATTGATGATTCATATGGTGCTAGTTTCATGCAAGTATGATTTTTTTTGGAATTTATTAAAAAAATTTTGAGTAGATCCATAATTTCTGAATTTTCTAGAAAATTAAAGAAGAGCTCGGATTTAAGAGAAAAATGTGAGGGTATTTTTGTAAATATTGAAAATATGATATTTTGGTGTTGTTTAGGGTCAAAGCATATTTGAGAAAGCTACCAGGCACAATAAATGTTAAGGCAGTGCATATCCACCAGGTAGTAGTAATAGAAACTGCTTTACTTAAGTACTCTTATGTGTTTGATGTATGTTTGTTTTGCCATGTTTGTTTGTGTATATTTTTTCCAAATATGCATACAGAGCATGTTGGGATTCAAGTTCCTAACTATTGTGTTCCTACCGTTGAGGATTGATCCGAGGTTGGCTTTCATTACCAACTCAACGGGTCGTTAGATCTGGGGCTGGCCTGGTTCAGGCGGCTCAACGAGTCGTGATTCCGGCAAATCCGGGGCTTGCCTTAGTAAGGCAGCTCGACAGTGCGAAGACAGATTGTTGTGTATGTTTCTATTTGCATATATGGTATGTTTGACATATTACACATAATTTTATATATGTCATAGTTGCGTGCATACATTATACAAATTTAGTACATGAGTGTTGACAATTAGTCTGGAGTTCGATGGTGAACTCCAAAGTAAAGGTAGGTCATTGTGGTGCAGAGGAAGAATAGGGGATGCCCTATTATTTTTTGTATCTATATTTTTTTGCGGTGACTGTATATATTTTTGGTATTTATTTGGGATAAATGTACCCTTAATCCTTTAGGAACTTTTACTTATTGCTCATTTACTTTTACCAGTACAATAGATAGTCCAAATTGGTTAAAATGCTTTTTGAGCTCACTTTGATATATGCTAAATGAACCTAATATTGAAGGAAAGACAATCAATAAAAGGAATCCCTTTATCCTGCCACCCGAAAAGGCGAGGCCGATAGGGGTGTTACAAGTATGATGTATGTTTTAAATGCATATTAATATCAATAATGATTATTATGCCTCTATTATTAACAACCAATTTTCTTGACATATACTCCCTCTGGTCCTTATTATAAGGCACCAACTAACAAATTACATAAACCAATAAAAATAGTTAAAGTCAATAAAATTGTCCTATAATTTAAGTAATTTTCATTATTACCCCTACTATTTACGCTAAACTCTAATATTATATTATTATTACTCTTACATACTGCCCCTATTAATTATGGGCATACATGGAAAAAATAGTTTGGAAATAAGCAAGTGACTTATAAAAAGGACCAAATACATTTTGTAGTTGGTGCCTTATAATAAGGACCAGAGGGAGTAGTACTAAAGTAGTATAATGACCAACACAAGAGTCAATCGAAGGCGGATTCCTGAGCAGGCGCCCCAATAAGAAGCAAACAGAAAAAGCTATGAATGTTTAATAACTCCTCACGAGTAGATAACAAATTAACACTTAAGAATAATAAATATACAAAGATATTAAGTGAACTTGATGAAACACTTTATCACAATAATATAGAGTTGAATGCGTAGAGTTTTGGTAGGTAGCGAAATTGAATGCTGAAGATGGAATATCACCTAGAGGGGGGTGCATAGGTGATTTAAAAATCTAACTACTTAATCAAATCTTTCACAAATTAATGAACTAATTGAGCAAGAGTTTAAAGGAGAAGGAACACGAGAGAATTTATCCTGGTTCGGTCTATCCTGACCTACGTCCAGTCCCCAAGAACACCTTGGGATTTTTCACTATCTTCAGAATACAATTACACAACTCGGAATGATCCCTCAGACTCACTCCCCCTTACTACTTGTAATTGTACACCCTTACTTAAGGTTCCATAACCTTAAGATTTTACAAACGAATGAAAATTGAATGTTTAAGTAACTCCTCACGAGTTGAATAATAAATGATCACTGAAGTACAAGTTGAGAGTAATGAAACTGATAAGATAATAACTCAGAGTAAATGCGCAGAGTTTCGGTAGTTGGCGATATTGAATGCTTGGGCTTTTATATCATTCGTCATTAATGCCGTTGGGAGAAACTGGAAGGTGACCGTTGTCACTTGTTTAAATTTTCGTTAGGCTCAAGTTCCTCGTTAATCAGAATGGATCGTTGAATCTTCAGCTTCTTACATTTAATGTATTGTGCCATTGGTTGTACTTGAAAGCTGGAATAAGAATGTCTCGAAGAATGTCTTTGTTCTGCTGCAGCGTTAATTCCATATGTTGCTCTATTTTTCTGCTCTTTCTGCTGTGCAATAAATGTGATGACGTGACCATTCGCTTTATGTTGCTTTTCATTTATTGCTTCGTTTTGAATCCTGAAATCACTAGCAAACATGTTGAAAGTGTTTTATAAATGATTATTTATTAATCTGGCAAGTATCTGCTTAAGTTCAAAGCATTTGGAGAGTCCAGAAATGATTCACAGTTTTTTTCGTATAAGAACTCTAGTTCTTATCACAAGAACTCTAGTTCTGTGTAATGGCCGAGACCAGGTTTCAAAGGAACTCGAGTTCTTGAAGATGAACTCTAGTTCTACATGCAAGAACTCTAGTTCTTGTGCTTTCCAAAAAGGTCCGATTGTTTTTCCTCGTGAAGAACTCTAGTTCTTTCTCAAGCACTCTAGTTCTTGATAAAGAACTCTAGTTCTTGTGTTTTCAAAGAAACTTCGCTGATTTATAAAATGAAGAACTCTAGTTCTTGTTCAAGAACTCTAGTCATAAACTCTAGTTCTTGTTCAAGAACTCTAGTTCTTATATTCTGGACAAAACACAATTTTGTGAACTCGAGTTCTCATTCCAAGAACTCTAGTTCTTGAATGAAGAACTCTAGTTTTAAATTCCCTTCTTTTGTTTGAAGAATTTCAGCGAGACATAATTCGCGAACTTGAGTTCTTATGCCAAGAACTCTAGTTCTTGAACAAAGAACTCTAGTTCTTGACCAAAGAACTCTAGTTCTCAAACAAGAACTCTAGTTCACCCACCACTTAAGAACTTTAGTTCTCATGGTTTGAAAAATTTTGTATGATGCAAAGGCCACGAACTCGAGTTCTACTCCCAAGAACTCGAGTTCTCAACTTGCCTGGGTGAGAACTCTCTTATTAGAAGACGCGAACTCGAGTTCTACTTCCAAGAACTCGAGTTCTCAATTCGACAGATTGAGAACTTTCTTATCAGAGGCCGCGAACTCGAGTTCTATGCGAACTCGAGTTCTATGACAAGGAACTCGAGTTCTTATTGCTCAACTTTTCTAAAACCTGAGTTTTAATGCCAAGAACTCTAGTTTTAAGAACCAAAACTCTAGTTCTTGTTAAACCAACAACTAACAAGTGTTTTTATCACGTAAGTTGAGAACTAACAAATGCTTGATCTTTATATATTGTTCGCCATTGATGCTGTTGCGAAGAAGTTGAATATTTCCGTTATGACTATTTGAATTTCTGTTAGTCATAGTTGTTCTTCGTTGAGCCGAATCGACCGTTGCTTCATTATATGTATTCACTGCTTTCATTAAATGCATTCGCCGTTGTCTGTACTTGTGCAGAGTGTGACTAAGAATGAGAGCTGGAATGAGTATGCCTCATGGGAATGATTTCATTTGCTGCAAAATTTAATTCCAATCGTTGCTTTTTTTCTGAGTAGCATTAAATGTGTCTGCCACATTGGATTGCTTTTCGCTCAATTTCAATTTAAGCAATGTTAATCAATTAAAACTCAATCAAGGAAATGATTAAATATGATACATATGAGTTTAGAGATGTTTAACTGGAGTTATATAATGACCCCCTGATATTTAAATATAATCAATGATGCGTCAAGTGCAATATAGATTTAGGAAAATTATACTCGAGAATTATCCATACATTCTTAAGAATCATTGAACATGTGCTTTCCAGTGTGTGTATCTCGATGATACTCAAGAATTACTATGTGGGTACTCGAGAATGATAACATATAAAAACACGTAAACATCTAAGCATTCTTGAGAATTCAAGTACACATACTCGAGAATCAGTAATATGACCAAAAAAATGTGAAAAGATTAAGCCAAGTGCTCTCGAGAATTGTCTAACCATTCTCAAGGATCAACACCAGTACTCGAGAATTGCTTTAGAATGGAGTTGGATATTGAGGTTGGATAAGCTCGTTAATACTTGAGAATTATGGCCTAATTCTCAAGAATCACATATTCATTCTCGAGAATCATGAGTCCATTCTTGAGAATCAACACCATATCTGAATTTGTTGAGTTTGTCATGCCATTCTTGAGAATCATCTTTGCATACTTGAGAATGGTAACTTGAAATGCTTACTTATAGATTTAGTTCATTCAATTCTTAAGAGCCCATCCTTGATTCTCAAGTATGTATTAATGTTTTTATCTAAACTTGATTCAAAACCTTAAAACCTTTGTAGTTGTTATTATAAAAACCTTTGGAGCTAACAATTTGGACCTGCAAAACACAAGCCCATATATCTAACCCACTACATGTAACCATATGTACAGAATCATTTGGCCATATAATTCATTATCTCATAGCCCATAAATCCAATAAGATGCATGGCCCATAAGCACTAGATGATATCCCAGAACAATAAATTATTTCAGCTATCATTTCTTCAAACCAACCATCACGTGAGCAGCAGGAAGAGAGAGAGAGAGAGAGATATATATATATATATATATATATATATATATATATATATTAGCAAACTCAATTCTGAAAATGGAAGAAATCACCAAGAGGGGGGTGAATTAGGGATTTCAAAAATTCTTTTTGAAAGATGACTGAATTATTTTTCAAAACTTTGAAAAACAAGTAATGAAAGAGTAAGAGAAGAAAAGCTGGATACAAAGGATTTATACTAGTTCGGTCTTAAACTTGACCTTCGTCCAGTCCCCAGATATCTTCTAGGCATTTCCAGTAGATCAACAGGCTTCAATTACAACAATGTAAACCACATGCAATCCTATTCACCTAGGACTTGCTCCCCCTTACACTTTGTAATTAAACTACCCAACTTATAGGTTTCCACAACCTTGAGTTTATACAAACAACTATTTGAAAAATGATTTCAAAGAATCAAAACTCTCAAAAAGAGAAAATATTGATAAATACTGAAGATCAAATCAAAAACACAATACAGACTCAAATTGCAAATATAATCGGTTATAGTTTGGTTGTGTGTGTCTTGCTCTGAGTCTTCATAGTTTTTTATAGGCTAACTAGAGGAACTATCCGTTGCATTTTCTTCTCTAACATTTAGCTTCAAATATGGAAAATGACAGTTGCATATTTTCCTCTGTTCTTTCAATTCTCAGCTGGAATCCTGGAATTTGTTGATACAGATGGTCTTCCAGGTATTCAGTCATTCCATAACCCTTATTAGACTATTGGAGAGTGATTTAATTGATCCATAACGATCTATGCTGAACCATAGGGATAGAGGAGAAAGATCAGCCTTGTTCTTGGTTCTTCATTTATTGTATTTGTTCTAGATCTAATTTCATCTTGATCTTTGCTGGACTTATCTGAAACTTACTCAAAACTTCATCAAAGATGTTAGAAGTAATAGTATCACATGATAAAACATTTTTAGATTAACCCATAAAGATTTCACAAATTGACACAATCTGGTTTTTCAAAATCACCGATACAAACTCGAGTTTTGGGTTTTATCCAGAAAGCATGAGTGTTAAGCAAAAGCCTAAACTCGAGTTTAGAAGTGGCTGACTCAAGTTTGGTTCTTACAGAGAAGACTGTTGGGCTCTGGTCTTTGAATGAGAGTTTGGACATATGGCTAAACTCTAGTTAATTAATGACTAACTCGAGTTTTGGGCCTTGCACAAAGATAAGCCTAAGTCCGAAACTTCCAGACTAGAGTTTAGAAACATAAACTGGAGTTTTAAAATCAGACACATTGTTGAGCTCTTTGTATGACTCTGACTCGAGTTTACAACTGTTAACTCAAGTTTAAGCAAGAACTGAAACTTTGAAATCTCTTCTATTTTGAGACAAAACTGGAGTTTGCAAACAAAGACTGGAGTTTACAAGACTTGTGAAAATACTGAAGTTTCTGACTTCTTTCTTTTTAGTCTAAACTTGAGTTTACATATGTAGACTCAAGTTTGTCTTGTTGTAGAAACTCTGAGTGCTCTCTATATCTTCCAGACTCGAGTTTGCTTGAGCAAACTGGAGTTTGGCTTCTTTTGTAAAATCTGAGCTACTCTCTGTCTTGTCCAAACTCGAGTTTGGGTTCCTAAACTTGAGTTTGCTCTTGACATCAAGTTTCACAACTTACCAACAAACATTGTATTGAGTTTACAATTGTTAGTTATAATCAAAACACATAGAGAACTAACATCTCCATTCCATTATCATTCTCGTTGGCCTAACATGTCTTAACAAGCAAAATCTCCAATGAACAAAACACCAGCCCATACGTGCAGCACCATTCGACTCATATACCTCCATACTCCTTCATCAATCATCATCTTATTGGCTTGTACACTCAACCTCAGCCTCACCAAAACGTAACGAATTTTACAGAATGGAGAAGCATAGACAGCAGTAGAAGACTAGCGTGTACAACAACAGTGCCATACTTCTTAAGCCAAACAAAGTTGCAGCGTTGTTACTCTTTGGTCGCTTCTCCTCATACTAGACCTCCAGTTTATTATATATCCATGCTCATTAGTTATTTTCATCTTTCACGTTGCTTAAGCTGAGAGAGAGAGAAAGAGATGAAGAAGGGGAGAGAGAGAGAGTCGAAAACCAAAAATCATCTTCCTCTACTTCTTGTTGTTGGAAACAGGAGAGGGAGAGCTGTGGAACTTCCTCGTACAAGTTTGAAACTAACCAAAGTAAGTTTATATCCCTATAGTTTCTGTCATTTACCAACGCAAGTTTTAGAGTTCGAAGCTTTTAGGAACGTAGCCTCTATTTCCATATTAGTCTTTGCTAAATGAAAACTAAAACAGAGTAGGTTTTGTTAGTTCTCAATGTGTTTTGATGATAACTAGCAATTGTAAACTTGATATGAAGTTTGTTTTTGGCAAAATGAAAATCTCACTGTCAAAGGCAAACTCGAGTTTAGGTATATAAACTCGAGTTTGAGACTTGACAGAAAGATATTCAATTTTATATAAAAGCCAAACTCGAGTCTACATAGACAAACTTGAGTCTGTACAGATATAGAAATGAATCCAAAATTTTCACATTAAGCTAAACTCCAGTTTGCAAATCAAACATGAAGTCTGGAAGATACAGAAAGCACTCAGAATCCCAAGCAAGCCAAACTCGAGTCTAGATTCCCTAACTCCAGTTTAGACCAAACAGAAAGGAACCCAGAAAACTCAATAGACTCCCAAACTCTGGTCTGGCCTTCCAAACTCCAGTTTGCACTTGACCCAGATAAACCTCAAATATTTCAGTAGTCACTTAAACTCGAGTTTGCTTCCCAAACTTAAGTCTGGATCATACAAAAAGATCATCCATTTTGGCTACACTACAAACTCCAGCCTATGACCCTAAACTCGAGTCTGGAAAATCACGAACTCAGGCTTGTTCTTCAAACATAGACCCAAACTCGAGTTGGTCACTAATTGACTCGAGTTTAGCTTATGGACCAAAATTCCATCCCAAGTCCAAAGCCCGATAGTTCTCTCTGTAAAAGCTAAACTCGAGTCAGCTTTTACAGACTGCAAGTTTAGACCACTAATCAACAGACATGCTTTCTGGATGAACCCCAAACTCGAGTCTGGAAGAACAAACTCCAGTTTGCATCGGGGAATTTGAAAAATCAAATGATGTTGATCTGCGAAATCTTAATGGGTCTTCCTGAAATTATTTCCTCATATGATATTATTGTTTCTAATGTCCTTGATGAATTTTTGAGTGTTTTTCAGATAAGGTTTAGCCAAGATCAAGGTGAGATCAAGATCCAGGATAAATGCATTAAATGACGAACCTAGAACAGAGCTGATCCTTCTCCCTTATCCCAGATGTTCAACTCAGACCGTTGTAACTCATAAGAATCATCTCAAATGGTCAAATTGAGTTAAAGGAATGACTAAAAATCTGGAAGACCTTCTGTTACAACTAAATTCCAAAATTCCAGCTAAGAATTCAAGAACAGAGCAGAATATGCTACTGCCAGTTTTCCAGAATTGCAATTGAACATTAGAGAAAGAATTGCAACGGCTAGCTCATCCATTCAGTCTATAAAAGGCTGTGAAAACTCAAAGCAAAATACACACAACAAAGCTATCTTGATTATACTTTGAAATTTGAGTCTGTATTGTTATTTTCAACCTGTTCTTCAGTGTTTATCCTTATCCACTCTTTTGAGAGTTTGTAAATTTTTGAAAGCATTTGTTTGTGAGAACTCAAGGTTGTGGAACCTGTGAGTTGGGTTGTTCAATTACAAAGTGTAAGGGAGAGCAAGTCCTAGGTGATTAGGATTGTGTCTTGCCTACATTGTTGTAGTTGAAAATCTGTTGAAACTAGTGGAAATACCCAGAAGATATCTGGGGACTGGACGTAGGTCAAGGTTAAGACCAAACTAGTATAAATTCCGTGTGTCAAGCTTTTCTTCTCTTACCTTCTTAACATTTACTTTCAAAAGGCTTTGAAAAAGAATTCAAAAGTTTTTTTTTTAAAATCCCCTATTCACCCCCTCTTGGTGATTTCTTCCATTTTCAGGTTTTGGCATATATGTTGCATCTCTAGCTCTTTTGCGTTTTTCATTCGTGTTCTATTCTTACACACACACACACGTGCGCGCGCGCATCTGTGTGTTTGTGTATCAGCTGCTACCAAAGATTGAAAACCACACACGCACACAATGTATGCTGTATGTGTGTGTTGCTGTTGCTGTCATACATGAAAGTGTGTGTGTGTGTGTGTGTGTGTGTATTAACGTCTATGTATATAACGTTGTTGTTGTGTATGAACCTATATATATAGACACACACACACACATGCATGCATCAGTTAAGATACACACACACACACATACTTTAGCAAGTGTGTGTGTGTGTACACACACACACACACACACACACACACACACACACACACATGTGTGTGTGTGTGTGCGCGCGCGCGCGCGCGAGTGCGCAAAGTTACTGTCAGGAAGCATATGTTTACATGGGTTTTTGAGGATTTTATTTATATATACCTTTATTTCATTTATATATACAACATGAAATTAAAAGAAAACTTGTTGCTCTATATATATATATATATATATATATATATATATATTGTTAGATAAACCAAGAGAAAGGCTACAGTTCTATTTATCTATCTAGACACACACACACACACACAGAAAGTAGAGCATATTTCTGGAAAGCTAAAGCCTTGATATTTTTCTCTAAATATATATATATATGGAATCTAAGATAAGGCATATTCTACGTGGCTTTAGTAATTATTAAAATCAAAATTTCAATTTCTACACACACACACAATTATCTTGATATTTAACCATATATAAATATATGTATCTCATTGAAGTTTATTTTATGTGGTGTTAGCATTTGTTAGACTACTGATTTAAGGTGTTGATACTATGTTTAATATTGAAATAGACTCAAGGAGTTTAAAATAATTTTAGAGTAATAGTAGTAGTAGTAGTAGTAGTAATAAATATTATTATTAGGAAAGGGAATAAGTAATAAATAAAAAAGGTATTATTGATAAGGGAATTTTCAGGGGTTAATCCATTGTTAATACTCTAAAAATAATCCTCATAATTTGGTACTTTGGTATGCTAGAAGTGACTAACGATAATGATAAACGTTTATAGGCATACCTTGACACCTCTACTAATCCCAATAACTCCGGACAGAATTAAGGAACCAAGATTGAGGTAGGTAACTATTATCTTTTTAGGTTGTATGTATATATTCATGTATGACTAACCATGTTTGTCAGATAATTTGCATATGTGTATCCTAACTATGGATCGAGGTTGTGTGTCCTAAAGGGTTGCAGTCTTTAGCCGATAACTACGATTATAGTGCGACTTGTTTACTGTGAATTATTCTATGCTTAAAATGTGATATATTGTCATTTATATTTCATACTTGCATATAAGATTAACTGTTACCCTGGGGTTCATTCATTTGAACTCTAGATGCAACTGTAAAGATTACAACAAAAGAAACTTTTTGAAAAAATATGAGTGGATAGGCTTTATTATATCATTTATCATTTGTCTATTTTTGGATTATTGTATTAATATCTCACAATGAGATAGATTCAAATTGCAAAAAATTTATCCTCATGTTTTGAACTAAGTTATTTTAAAGAAAGTTTTATTCCACAATTAAGTCGTCCAAACTATTTTGATACCTGTGAGCTATAACTCTGATAAATAAAGGTGCGACAAGCCGGGGCGTGACATTCTTTATCTTCTTCTTTTTAGTGTATAGTAGGATATAAGGTAGGTTCCTCAAAATATTGTATAGCTTTTTTGTTTTTCTTCACAATATTTACATGGGTTAAAGTTCAAATTTGCCACGGAAATTTTGCAAATGGAGCGTCCAGCACCCGGAATTTTTTTGGGTACCAAATTTACCCCGGAAGTATTAAAATGGTACCAAATATACCCAAAACTAACGGGGGTCCATGTTGTTGGTTAAAATGCCACATGGTAGGGAAAAAACATGGTGGAGGGTGAACATTTGCCACATCATATAGACACGTCAGATTTTTGTTTTGGGTTAAATATCAAATCTACCATGGAAGTTTTGCTAATAGAGCGTCCAACACCCGGAAGTTTTTTTGGTACCAAATTTACCCGAAAGTATTAAAATGGTACCAAAATTACCCCGGAAGTATTAAAAAGGGACCAAATATACCAAAAACAGAGGTAGGTATGTAAAGACCCAAAATAACTTAGCTTCTCTCTCTCTCCTTCCCATGGCTTACACACACAGTAACTATTTTTTTCTTCTTTTTGTCATGTAGCAATAATATAAAGAGCATAGGCTCGAGAGGTATGGCTCATCGCAGATCAGCTGCTCTTGCATGTTTGGTTGTTTTGTGTTTCACCGTGATCTCCGCTGATTTGGTTACTAATACGCGATCTGCTTTGCTTCATATAATGGCGCTGGATTTGCTTCACGTAATGGCGCTGGATCTGTTTTGTTTACGTAAAGCTACTGGGTCAAAATGAGAGGGAGTGAGGATGACAGAAGATCAGTGAGTATATGGGTTGGATGTATGGTGCCGAGAAGAATGGTGCTGGGATCCAGAGAAAATGAAACTTGCTAAAAACCAAAAAACAAAAACAAAAATCTAACGTGTCTATATGATGTGGCAAAAATCGGGGGTAAATTTGGTACCCAAAAAACTTCCTGGTGCTGGTCGCTCGATTCACAAAACTTCTGTGGCAAATTTGAACTTTAACCCAAAAAAAACATTTCCGACGTGGCTAACAGACGTTTGACGTTCTATCAGTTTTGGGTATATTTGGTCTCTTTTTAATACTTCCGGGGTAATTTTTGTACCATTTTAATAATTCCGAGGTAAATTTGGTACCAAAAAAACTTCCGGGTGCTGGACGCTCTATTCGCAAAACTTCCAAGGCAAATTTGGACTTTAACCCTATTTACATCTACGATTTGTATATTTAGATAATAAACACTAAATTTTTTCTTTTGTTTCCTCATTATTTTCCATCGCATTCTTTTTTAGATGATCATACCATTGGCTAATCAATGTCTTATTTTTTGGAGCTTTTCTAAGGAACAATATACATGTTGTAAATCCATAAGAGTAAACCCATGGATCTTCTACTTCTGTTGAAAATCTATTTATTTCTTGGTAGATTATATGATAATCGTAGGATCTAATAGAGGACATTTTTTGCTGAAATTCTCTATCATCTTCTATATTTTCCTTGAGTTCTTGTTCTGCTTTTGTTGGCTTCATGGTTGTTCCAAACATGATTAAGCTTATTAGATGATAAAATTTATCTAGATTTATCTCAGCAATGTTAGTTCTTTATGGGTTTTGATGATAATGATCAATTGTAAAACCAAGATTGAAGATTTATCTCTAGAAAGTAAAAACTTGCTGGTTGAGGAAAAACTCGAGTATCAGTGGCAATACTCGAGTATTGATCCTTCAAAGAAAAGCTAAATGTCAATGACCAAAGGCAATACTACAGTTTCTTCTTGGAAACTCGAGTATTGGCCCATACAGAGAGCATCACAAGTTTTATGTCTGGACATACTCGAGTATTAGTTTTAAAACTCGAGGATAGGCTAAAAAGTCTCTTCAGTAATGAAAATTTCAGTTTCGAAAACTCTAGTTTTGGAATATGAAAAGTTCAGTTTTCCCACTTGGCTCCAAAATTCAAATGTTTTCATTTTTCAAACAAAAAATCGAGTATGACATTAAGAAACTCGAGTATCGGGCCAAGCAAAGATGATAAAAAATTCATTACACTTATAAAGTCAAGTTTAGAAAACTCCAGTTTTGGAAACTCCGGTTTTGAACTAGTTGATGTTCTTTCTGAGTTTCAAATTTCAGATGCAAACTCAAGTATGAGTTTGGAAACTCAAGTATCGAGTCATACAGAAAGCATCGATGATTTCCAATGTTTTCAATACTCCAGTTTCAAACAAAAACCATGGTTTTGATGTTTTGAACATACTTTTGTTAAGAGTCTAAAACTCGAGTATGGATTGCCTACTTAAGTATTGGTATAAGTTAAACTAAAGCCCCAAAGCTCAGATCGCGACTTTTCTCTCTGGAAGGAGGAAACTTGAGTATCAATACAGAAACTCAAGTATAGACTTAAGTGCATAGTGACATACTTGAGTATTGATGCACAAACTCGAATATTCGTCGTGGCAGTTGAAAATTCAAATCTGCAAAATCTGCATCATGTTTGTTGATTGATCCAATTACTTTCTACTATTAATTATTAACATTACCAGATATGTTTAATGTGTTTGTTAGTGTATTTCAGCCAATTTACAGATGATGTAAGCAGATTAAAAGAGTTGTCTTCACTAAAAGTAAAAGAGCTGTCAGAGCATTAAATGCAAGGCCACCTAACTTGTAATATTTGGATCTACTAAGCTCTGCACGATGCAAAAAGGATAAAGAGACCTTCACCTAATCAAGAGTCTGACATTCCAACAGATAGAAACGTATAGAAGTCAACCTTTATCCTACAACACAAAGAATAAGCAAAAGAGTATAGAGAGCAGAGACAAAAGTGCTTCCAACAAATAGGAAACTTCACCAATGATCATATGGATGCTTGCAACAGTTATTAAACACACTCTAAGTATAAATACAGCAGCATTCAATTCCTTTCAATAACTATTGAGCAAGAAATCGAAAAAGCATTAAATTAGTTTATCTACTCTTAACCTTTTCTGTACCGAGTATCTTTTGATGCAATAGAGCTTCAGTGTGTAATCTTATCCACTCTTTAAGAGCATTTATCATTCCTGTATTATTTATTGTAAACAATCTCAAGTCAGGGGACTTGGAGATTTGATGGTCATTGATTACAACTTGTAAAGGAAGCTCTAGCTTCGAAAATAAGAAACCAATTATCTATTATAAGTGTGAGAAGCCCGGCCATATCATATCTGAATGCCCCCAGCTGAAGAACAAAGATAAAGAAAAGAAGAGATTTGGCAAGTCCAAAAAGAAAGCATATGTTTCAGCAATATGGGGAGACAACTCATCAGATGAAGATGAAGCTGAGGAGGAAGAAAAACCAACATCTGTCTAGTTGCTGAAGAAGAAGAGCAACATGGCAAAGATGATGAGTTACATGATTCACAACCAACTTATGATGAGTTATTTGCTGAATATAACCTTATCCAATCTAAATTTGAAAAATTGGCTGAAAAGTATTTTGATTTGAAAAGAAGGAATATAACTCTTGAAATGCAAGTCAAAAATCTTTCTACTCCTGGAAATCTTATTTGTGATGAGTGTGCTGATTTAGAGAAGAAGAATTTAAATCTCACAAAGGCACTTGAGAAATTCACTAGAGGTAGTGAAATGCTCAATGTCATTTTGAAACAGCAAAGGTTTATCAATGACAGATTTGGAATTGGATATAAACTTGATTTTGATAAGAGAAGAGGGAAAAAAAAACTTGGAGAAAAGCTTTATATGACTTATTTCAGAAAAACAATTCATTCTTCAAACCCTTTTGCTCACTGCAATTATTGTAACCAAAAAGGCCATTCTACATCATCATGTTTTCATAGAAAGGAAAGAAAGAGTAAACCGATAGGAAATTATCAATGGGTGCCTAAGGGATCTTACAAGATTCCTAAGACACATACTAACCCAAAAGGACCCAAGAAAAGATGGGTACCTAAGGCCTGAATCTCTGTAAATCGCAGGTATGTCTAAGAGCATCAAAGACCAACAAATGGTACATCAATAGTGGGTGCTCTAGACACATGATGGGAGATCATTCCAAGTTTACTTCAATCAAACCCAAGATTGGTGGCAAAGTAATCTTTGGTGGAAATCAATCTGGAAAGATTGCTGGCATTGAAGAGATTGGAAACAATGAAGAGCCAATGATCAAAGATGTCTACTTAGTAGAAGAACTTTGTCATAATCTCCTCAGTGTAAGTCAAAGCACCGATAAGGGTAACTTAGGCATCCTTAATTCTGAAGAATGTTTGATTGTAAAACAGAATGATTTTCCCTTTCAAACTCTAAAATGAAAAGCTTTATTTAGAGCCTCTAGAGAAGGAAACTGTTATACTCTTAACCTCTCTTGTAACAGCTCTATTTCTGAAAACTATTGTGTAAGTAATTTGAATGAGAGTTGGTTGTTGCATAAGCAATTAGCTCATGTCAAAATGCATCAGCTTGACAAATTACAGAAAGAGGACTTAGTCATTGATTTGCCAAAGATCATTTTTAAAAATGATGAGATTTGTGATGCTTGTCAAAAAGGCAAACAAACTAAGTCATCTTTTAAATCCAAAAATGAGATTTCAACTATCAAACCTCTTCAATTACTCCATATGGATCTAGTAGGACTAGCTAGAGTAAAAAGCCTTGATGGCAACCTCTATACTTTAGTTATAGTTGATGATTTCTCTAGATTTACATGGACCATATTTTTGGCTTCTAAAGATGAAATGTTTGATCAATTTGTTGTTTTTGCCGAGAAGGTCCAGAACGAGAAAGGTATTTCAATTGCAGGAATTCGAACTGATCATGGTGGAGAATTCGACAATCATGCATTTAAAGAATTCTGTGATACCTTTGGGATTGATCATAACTTTTCAGCTCCAAGGACCCCTCAACAAAATGGTGTTGTGAAGAGAAAGAATCGAGTGCTCACAAAGATGGCAAGAGCTATACTGAATAAGAACAATACTTCACAAGTATGTTGGGTTGATGCAATGAGTACAACTTGCTACATCTCAAACAGAGCCTATCTTCAGAAGAAGCTGAACAAGACTCCCTACAAGTTGTATAAAGGAAGGAAACCAACACTGACCCATCTACGAATTTTCAGTTGTAAGTGCTTCATCCGCAACAATGGTAAGGGTAACTTGGGAAAGTTTGATCCCAAGGCGGATGAAGGCATATTTTTGGGTTACTCAAATAAAAGTAAGGCTTATAAAGTATTTAACCCTTATACTTGAATTGTTGAAGAGTCAATACATGTTGTATTTAGTGAAACCAATTCTAATAAGCCTTTGGATGATGATGAAGAAAATATTTTCAAAAATCAATGCTTTTCAAAAACTACTCCTGATTCTGTAGAAAACTCTGAAGATGTTTTTGAAACTAATTCTCAGAATGGTCTTGAGAATTCTGATCAATCTCAACCTAGAGCCTATAGATTTATTAGAAATCATCCACTAGATCAAGTAATAGGCGATGTTAATCAAGGTATGAGAACCAGAAGAAGTACCTTAAATGAAGTAATGTTTTTTTGCATTTATTTCACATATTAAGCCCTCTAAAATTAAAGAAGCCCTTGTTAGTTCTCTATGTGTTTTGATGATAACTGACAATTGTAAACTTAGTATGAAGTTTGTTTTTGGCAAGATGAAAAACTTACTGTCAAAGGCAAACTCGATTTTAGGTATGTAAACCCGAGTTTGAGACTTGACAGAAAGCTGCTCAATTATGCAAGAAAGCCAAACTCGAGTGTGCTTAGACAAACTCGAGTCTGAGGAGTCACAGAGAGCAATCAAAGTTTTTTTCTCAACAAGCCAAACTCCAGTTTATGAAAACAAACTTGAAGTCTGGGAGATACAGAGAGCACTCAGAATTTTGAGCAAGACAAACTCGAGTATGGACCCTGAAACTCGAGTTTAGACTAAACAGAAATAAATCCAGAAAACTCAATATTTTCATAAGTCTTGTAAACTCCAGTCTATGTTTCCAAACTCCAGTTTACACTTGACCAAGATAAATTTCAAAGTTTCAGTTCTTACTGAAACTCGAGTTTGCTTCCCCAAACTCGAGTCTGAGTCATACAGAAAGACCACCAATATGCTTTGCTTGCAAACTCCAAGTTACGCTGCTAAACTCCAGTCTGGAAATTCTTCAACTTAGGCTCATCCTCTTGACATAGCCCCAAACTCGAGTTAGTCATTAATTGACTCGAGTTTAGGTACACATCCAAAGTTCCATTCCAAGTCCAGAGCCCGACAGTCTTCTCTGAAAGAACCAAACTCGAGTTAATATTTGTAAACTGCCAGTTTAGACCGATGATCAACATTCATGCTCTCTGGTTGAACCCCAAACTCGAGTCTAGAATTATAAACTCGAGTTTGCATCGGTGATTTTGAAAAACCAAATGATGTTGATCTGCAAAATCTTTATGGGTCAATCTGAAATTGTTTTATCATATGATACTATTGATGAAGTTTTGAGTGATTTTCAGATAAGTTCAACTAAGATCAAGATGGAATCAGATCTGGAATAAAGTGCATTAAATGAAGAACCAAAAACAGGGATGTTCCTTCTCCTCTATCCCAATGGTTCAGCACAGACTGTTATGAATCAATTAAATCTCTCTCCAACGGTCAAATGAAGGTTATGGAATGAATGAATACCTGGAAGACCTTCTGCATCAACATATTCCAAGATTCCAGCTGAAAATTGAAAGAACAAAGCAAAATATGCAACTGTCATTTTCCAGATTTGCAGCTGAACGTTAGAGAAGAAAATGCAACGGCTAGTTCATCTAGTTAGCCTATAAAAAGCTATGAAGACTTAGAGCAAGATACACACAACCAAGCTACTTTGATTACATTTTACAATTTGAGTCTGTATTGTGATTTTAATTTGATCTTCAGTGTTTATCATTATCTACTTTTTTTGAGAGTCGTGATTCTTTGAAATTAAAAGTTGTTGGTGTAAACTCAAGGTTGTGGAAACCTGTGAGTGGGGTAGCTTAATTACAAAGTGTAAGGGGGAGCAAGTCCTAGGTGAATAGGATTGCTTTTAGTTTACATTTTTGTAGTTAAAGCTTGTTGAACAATTGGAAATACCTAGAAGATATCTGGGGACTGGATGTAGTTCAATGTTAAGACCGAACCAGTATAAATTCTGTGTGTCAAGCTTTTCTTCCCTTACTCTCTTGCTATTTACTTTTCAAGGGTTTTGAAAAAGACTTCAAAAAGAATTTTTGAAATCTCCAATTCACCCCCTCTTGGTGATTTCTTCCATTTCAGCCCTTTCAAACAATGATTGGGTGATAGCAATGCAATAGGAGCTTCATCAATTTGAAAGAAATCAAGTTTGGGACTTGGTACCAAGGCCTAAGGATCATCCGGTCATTGGCACTAAATAGGTATTCAAGAACAAACGTGATGAAGCAGCAATCATTGTCTGTAACAAGGCAAGATTGGTTGCAAAAGGCTATAATCAAGAGGAAGGAATTGATTATGAAGAAACTTATGCTCCAGTGGCAAGATTGGAAGCAATAAGAGTTCTTCTAGCCTTTGCATGTGTAAAAGGTTTTAAACTTTTTCAAATGGATGTGAAAAGTGCTTTCTTAAATGGTTTTATTCAAGAGGAGGTGTATGTAGAACCTCCTGGTTTTGAAAGTGAGCATCATCTTGTTCACGTTTATCAGCTCAAGAAAGCTCTTCATGGACTTAAGCAAGCTCCAAGAGCTTGGTATGAGCGATTAAGAAAATTTCTTCTTGATCAAGGATTTATTAGAGGTAAAGCTGATACAACACTCTTCATAAAGAATAATAAGCTGAATGAAATTTTAGTTGTACAGATCTATGTTGATGATATAATTTTTGGTGCTTTTAATGATGCTTTGTGTGAAGAGTTTGCCAAGAATATACAGGGAGAGTTTGAGATGTCCATGATGGGAGAACTCAACTACTTCCTTAGTCTGCAAATCAAGCAAAAGAAGGATGGAATATTTATCTCACAGACCAAGTATCTAAATGACTTGCTGAAGAAGTTTGGAATGGACAACTGCAATGGTGCTGACATGCCTATGGGTTCTACTGCTTCTCTGGATGCTAATGAAAAGGGCAAGGACTTCAATATCACAAGATATAGAGGAATGATTGGATCATTGCTCTATCTGACAACAAGCAGCCCAGACATCCAGTTCAGCATGGGAATGTGTGCAAGGTTTCAGTCTGCTCCAAAGGAATCGCATGCTGAAAGTGTAAAGAGAATTTTCAGATACCTTGCTGACACAAAGACTCTCGGCTTATGGTTTCCCAAAGGTCAATCAGAACACTTGGTGGCTTACTCAGATTCTGATCATGTTGGATATAAAACGGATAGAAAGAGCATAAGTGGTCAATGTCAATTCTTTGGAGGTTCACTTATGTCATGGTTCAGCAAGAAGCAAACAAGTGTTGTTGTCTCTTCAACCGAAGCTGAGTATGTAGCTGCCTCGAGTTGTTGTGCCCAAGTTTTGTGGCTCAAGCAACAATTATTAGACTTGGGAGTACATTTGAAGGAGATCCCTATTCTATGTGACAACACCAACACAATAAGCTTGGCCAGATCATGTTCAACAAAGCAATGTTAAAGTCATGTTCATTCCAACCCATCTTCAGCTGGCAGACATCTTCACAAAACCTTTAGTAAAGGAGCAATTTAATTTTATCCGAAGAAAATTGGGAATGGTAAATCCCAATGAGTAGTAAGTTTTTGACTTACTCAAACTATGCATTCCAATGTTAGTTATAGTTTTAATGATCCTCTAATTACTAACTTGAGCATCGGAGATTGTAGCTTAATCTTTTGTAGGATGCTCAGAAACTTGAGTTTTGCTGTCAAGGGAAGAATACTCGAGTATAGGGAGCAAAACTCAAGTTTTATTTGGATCAACAAAACACTGTAGCTGGTGAGCAATATGAATACTCGAGTCATTAAGTGAGATACTCGAGTATCCAGTAGACAGAGAGCTACTCATTTTGGTGAAAGGGGAATACTCGAGTTTCAGAATGAATACTCGAGTTTCAGAATGAATACTCGAGTTTTGGTCAAGGAAGTTCAAAGGTGCACGATACACCTTTGAAGTCCAGGTTAGTAGTATTTTATCAATACTTGAGTTTTTAATAGAAAACTCGAGTATGTCACACTTCAACTATATATATGAGTAGAGTCATTTTGAAAACTATCGTTTAAAACTCCAGTTTACCCTAGAAACACTCTCTGTTCTTTGCTCACCTCTCGTTACTTTGCTCAATGTTCTCATTCTTTCTCAAAATCCACCAATGGCTCCCAAAAGACGATCTCAAGAGCCTGAGATCACCGCTATCTCGTCAAAGTCTTCTGAAGACTCTCCTCCTCCATCTTCACGTCCCTCTGAGAAGAAAAAGCCCGCTCCTAAGCATTTCTCATAACGAGTATCGAAGAAAACTGCCAAGAGAAGTGTATCTTCTTCTTCCAAGGAAGTTCCGACTCCTAAAGCTTCTCCTCCTTCTTCTCCTCGCCCTGTTAGGATGAAATCAATCCCTCTTAGGTAATGACTTTCTCTATCGCCTTGGCGTTTCCATCGAAGAAAAACCAACTAAAAAGACTCCTAAAGTGCCTAAAGCAAAAGGGGTTGAGATAAGGGAACCATCTTCTATACCTCAGAAAAAGAAAGCTGACCCTACTGCTGCAACACGCAAAGACAAAGAGCCAATGGTTGAAGAAGCATCTTTTTCTGACAAGTCCCAAAGCTCTTCTCCTCATCCTAAGGTTCCCTCAGAAGATACTTCTCCTTTCGACCTTCCTTCTGCACTGTCTGAAATAAACAATCATGCTACATCTCCTGAAGGGTTTGTAACAAACAATGCAGGTATATCTATAGACTTTGTAGAAAAATTTCAAAAACCCTACCACAAAAAGGATTTCTGTTATATTGTATCTGTAAACCTAGAGAAAATCAAGGAAGAATGTGGCATGGATTTGTCTCCTTGGTTATCCCCTTATATGACTTATCTTTCAATTAAGGCACCTTTCTCTCCAACCATTGTCAAAATCTTTTTCTTCAACCCGTTCAAAGAAAATTTGAAAGATTCTGGAGATAATGTGGTGGAAGAAAGACTATCAACTTTTGTTAGGGGGTGACAAAGTGACTATCTCTGCTTCCATTCTAAACTCAATTCTTCAAATCAAGAATCCTCCCCCTGCACCCAAAATTAGTAACTTGAATGTTGAAATTTTCAAAATCCTGAAGCCTGGTGTGCCCATTCCTGATGACCAACTCACCAAATTGACCTTTACTCCTATGGAGATGTCCCCAGAATATCGTGTGTTGTGGTATATGAAAAAAAGACTCATAAGGCTTTCCATCAAGAACAAGCTTCATTCATTGAATCATAACGGACAAAATACAACGAGTTTAGAGCTAATTCTTTTTGCATTGGAAAGAAGACTCAAAAAGCTATATGGGGATAAATAGTTTGCCAAATATGGACCTATATCAAGTAAGAGAGCAACCAAGGGAAAAACAACTTGAAAACTCGAGTTTACTAATGAAAACTCGAGTTTAGCCCAGACAGAGAGCAACAAACGAGAGAGCATCTTCCTAACTTGAGTTTATGAGACAAAACTCGAGTTTTGATCAGACAGAGAGCAATCTGAAATAACACTACAGCCTCAAAACTCAATTTTTCAAATGCAAACTCGAGTTTACATCTCTGCTTCAGAAAATCACTATGTCGAAAATCTCATTTTTTATCAAGAACATCCAGATGCTTACTCAAATTATTTATAATTTGACTTTGGTTTAAAAAACGAAGTTCTAACGGATAGTTTCCAACTGATCTCTAATGGCTATATTCATGAAGGTCATATTCTCAATGTTCAGATGATCTCCATCCATAAGTAGAGCCTCATTCAAAACGTACAAAGATGATGGCCATAGCTTGCACTGTTAAAATGCCCAAATTCTGAATCTCATACACACTCTGTTTTTCAAATGTTTCATAGTTTATCATAGAAAGAGTGAAATGATTTCTATTGTACTTCAGTGATTATCCATTCACCTTTTTGAGAGAGGATTCATTGTAAAATCATATTTTTTGAGAGATACTCAAGATTGAGAGATCTTGAGAGGGAAACTGAGTGTATTCTTATAGTGTATAAGGAGGAGAATCTCAATGAGAGATTTGGCTTCACAAGTGCCTATGTGAACTTGTTGGTTTGTAAAAGGCTTCTCTTGTGCTCGGATAAACAAGAGAATAGTGGATTGAAAATCTCAAGTAACGCTTGAGGACTGGACGTAGGTCAAGGATTAGGCCGAACCAGTATAAATCTCAGTTTGAACATTCTCTTCCTTAATCTCTTATAGTTCTAGTATATATGTTTGAATGATTGTCTATATCTTTATAACTCTTCACTGTCATACAAACTGATTTTACCGAATTGTAAAAAGATTTTCAAAGGTCCTAAGTTTTTATCTTCACCCAATTCACCCCCCTTGGGTTTAGCTAGGTCTTACATTTGGTATTAGAGCAAGGTCTCTTGTTTAAAGGACTTAACAGCCTGAAGAGTCAAAATTGATGATTTTGGGTGTTGCTCCTTTTCAGAAGGTTTTGATTATACAGTTCCACCGTTTTTGACTTCAAACCAAGAAAGGATTGGACAAAAAGAGAAAAGAAAATGTTTTCACTTAAAACAAGAGCAATGAAATTTCTTTTCAGTGCATTGACAAAAAATGATTTTGAGAAAATAAAGTTTTGCTCTTGTGCTAAAGATATTTGGGATACTCTTGATTCTATTTATGCTTCTAACAATTATGTTAAAGTTGATGATGTTGATAGTTCATCAGAAATTATAAACTGCACATCTTTGACTGATGAACAACTAGAAATTGAAGAAGGAGAAATCATTGAATACTTTCTTGGTCTAGTCAACACAAAAGAATAAGAGAAAGAGGATTCCTAGGAAGAGCCCATGGACAATTATGATGAATCATCATCAGAAGCTAAAGATATTGCTATGGTAAAAAGTTCCAATTCTTCTTGTGCAGTTGAGAAAAATGATTTTGAACAATTGCATAAAAGTGTTTTCCAACCTATTACTGATTATATTTTGAAAAGTAAAAATATTTTCAATTATGCTAGAAAATCATGTGGGAAGAATGAATGTTCAAATGAAGATTATTTGAAGTCTTACTCTCATCACCAGCACAATATTTGCAAAAATGTTCATAACAAGCAAGAGGAGTATGTTCCACCTCAAGAACAAACTACCATAGAGTATCATTCAACTATCTTGAGGAGAACAAGAAGAGGAGAATCCCTCAAGCATCTTATAGAAGACTCTTGAAATCTATATCTTTTGAGATAACTTTGCACACGCCCATGAAAAGACATATGAATTATTAATGTGATTGAAAGAGGCAGTGGGTAAGCAAAGTCAATCCTCCTAGCATCTGAGGCTAAGGTATACAATGGTAAAACCTCTATGCTATCATTTGGAATATCCATTCAGGTTTTAAATCTTGTAGCCTTAGGAATGAACATTGAAAACTATTTAAATTTTTTTTTTTGCTTCTCACATCTTGATATATATATATATATATATATATATATATATATATATATATATATATCAAGATTGCAATGTTCAATAGCTTTAACTCTTTATGCATACATGATGATTTGAAAAGGAAGTATTTCTTTTATACATAAAGTCATGTTTAGTTCACTATGCTCAGTTGTTCTAAATTAATTATATTCATAAGAGCATGTGAATTTTGGTTCCTATGAGCTAACGATGATTGGATCCAAGTAAAGTTGGATACCAAGAAAGAAAAAGCTTTATACAGTTTTGTAGGATCAAAGAGAGCTTCTCAAGAATGCAACATAGAGAAATGATCCAAGTCTAGAGAAAGCTAAACAAGTTATGCTTGATGTTGATGGTGAAGGTCGGAAAAGGGGTTATCAACAACAATCCATCTCAACCAAGCAAGCTTCTACAAAGACAAGGGGAATTATGGTGATATCTAATTCTTACTCCATACTATGATTATATGAAATTCATTTTTGGTTTGTCTTTGGTTAAGTTAAAAGGTTTTGAAACATACTCAATAAGCAATTTTACTGTCAAAGAAAAACTCTAGTTTTCATAGAAAACTCCAATTTTCATAGAAAACTTCAGTTTGCATCATACAAAGACTCTTCAATATTTTCAAAAGTCATCAAAACTCCAGTTTCCATTTGTAAACTTGAGTTTTGGTCATACAGAGAGTCTCCAACATTTTGAACTTAAGCAAACTCCAGTTTTGATATGGAAACTCCAGTTTTCAGTTTGTCATGATTTTTCTAAGTTTTTCAAAGTTTTGAGAAAACTCGAGTTCGCACTTGACAAAGAGTTTTCAAGTTTTACTCAGTTTTTGAAAACTCTAGTTTTGACTTGCCATAGATTTCAAAAGTTTTCATATTTTAAATGGAAACTCGAGTTTAGGTTTGGAAACTCGAGTTTTGGCTAAGCAAAGAGGATCACCATTTTTCAATGTTTTCATAACTCTAGTTTGGGAAACTCCAGTTTTAAAATAACACAGATCTGTCTAAGTTTCAACTCTTAAATGGAAACTCGAGTTTTGTTTTTAGAAACTCGAGTTTTGGTCGTACAGAGAGCATTGTTGTTTTTCAGTAATTTCAAAACTCAAGTTTTGGTTAAAAACTCAAGTTTTGAGGTTTTGGACATCTACTCATTAAAAGTCCAAAACTCAAGTTTTGTCTGAAAAATCGAGTTTAGTCTTTAGCTAAAACTGTGTTCCAAAACTCAAATCGTGACTTTCCTCTCTAGAAGAAGAAAACTCGAGTTTTGATATGGAAACTCGAGTTTGTGCTTAAGTGCACAGTGACAAACTCCAGTTTTAAGTCCACCCTATTTTGCACTCTCTGATTTTGAATTTACGAAATCTTCATATTTGATCTATATACTCTATATCATCAATCACTGATATTCTTAACTATGTTTTATCAATTTATTAATGAGTTTTTGATGATCAAACAAGTGAATTTGTGCATAACTTTTTGAGTTTATTTTTTTGGAAATACACAAGTCTAAAATTTGTTTGGATTTCAATTCACTTTGTTTTGTGAAGATGCTTACAAATGTTTTGAAAACATATCCATACTTTAATTTCATTCAAATGATGTTTCAAAATTGGAAGTTAATATTGTATACTAAATGTTGGATATGCTTCAAGTTTGTCTAGTTGAGTTTTTCCTCTCATTCACATATTGATCTTTCGAATTTAATGTGATACTTGAACTCCTCACTCCTTATTCTCTAACTAGTTAGACCTCATGTCAAACAAGTTGATTATATATGAGTTTCAAGTTTATTTCCCATGAAAGAATTCAATTTGTGAAAAGTGATATGCTTAATGCATAAACTTACTTGGCCAAGTTATTCCAAGCATTATGAATGGTCATTAGTGCATTGAATGTTAATGCATTAATCATTAGTGGAATAACTCACCAGGATAATATTATAGAAGTCTAGTAGTTATTTGGGCTAATAAGTATGTGCTTCATCATCCATGAATCCTAACACTCACTTTGTTACTCAGATACATCATCAATTGTCTTTATCCATATTTTGAGTAACTATAACCATGTATTCAAATTCTTGCCTTAAATGTTAATATATTTCAAGATTCTATCCTAAGAGGCAAGATTATCTCTTGGTCAATAGCAAAGTCATCATGCTCATATGTTTTGTTGTGCTAAGCATGTTTCCATAATGCTTTACCTTCATTACTTTTGCTTTCGAGAAAATTCTCCAACATGTTAACTGCAATGTTTGACATGTTCTCCAAAAACTGAAGCATTCTGACATATTCTTTAACATGTTGTCTTCCACCATGTTTAGAGTAAGCATTGATCTTAAACATGTTTCAAAAATGAACCTTTCATAGAATTTCTTAATACTTCATAAATGTTTGAAAGAAAATTTGAAATTTAAAATTATTTTCATGTTTCATTATCATTCTTGGAAAATCTGATCTCATTCATAAACTATTAGTTGATAAATACTTATCTTCAAACTTACATGTATTTTATCAATGACATATTTTCTGCATAAAGTATATTTCAACTTGTCATTCAGAAATAACATTCTTGGTATCATTTAGTTGTTACCCTATTTGATTCATTGGCTTGAACTTATTTGATTGGGTAAAACTATGTTTCGATCTTTGATTGTTATACTCTTTGCTTCAATATCATATGGTTAAATGATATAAGAGCGTAAGAGTTCCTATGTCTAACCTTGTGTAGACTCAACAATTATTGAGTACCAAAGAACATGTATTTTGCAGGAGCTGACGAAAATGTTCTGTTATAAAAAACAAAGAACATAGGTAAACAAAATAGACCATTTCAGTGGCTATGTCTGTAAAGTCTATGACATCACTAGAGTGACATCCCATCACTAGCAAGAGTCTTAGAACAAGATGATAAGGAGCATACTCGCTTGATAAGAAGATATGAGTAGTAATTGATTTTGAGATCTTATTCAAAGCTCGTGTGAAATTTTTGCTTCTAAGATGCATTTAGAGCAATTGGTGGTTATAAAGACTCGTCCACCTAAAACTTATCCATACTGGGAGAGCCTCAATATTAATCACATTATCATATAATAGCTAGCTAGTGATGCATCTATGGATTACAGATGATTATGACTCAAGTGATTACGAAATTCCTTGAGTGGGGTATTATAACATGCATATATCATAATCACACTAGGCTAACTTGATTTCATTCATTCCATCTTATTTTATGAATCTTAGCTTGAGAATACTCATTTTTTTTAAATGATCCTTATGCTTTCAACTCTTTTATCATCATAAAAAGCATAAGTAATTTTTTCATACCAATTTCAAGTCCACCCAAGTGAACTTGAAAGTTATTAATTTTGAGATACCACACTCTGGAGTAGGGATAACTCCAGACCTCATAACATTTGGTGTCACATTATTATTTGATATCATTAAAGGGAGTTTCAAAATTTTTAGTCATGCCTTCATTAAGGGGGAGCTTCACATTCACATGCGTTTGATATCTTAAAAGCTCATTTCCTTTATTTGAAGAAAATCCTTTTAAGCATACTCATTTGCATTCATTATATCTTTTATTAGTTTTGATGATAAGTTAATATCATATTTTCCTTTCATTATCCTAAATTAAAAAATCATATAGGAAGGGATATTTGATTGCGTTAACAAATTTCTGATATCATATACCTTCAATTTCTGATATTTGGCCGCACTAACAAATCTCTTTTGCAAAGAAAGCTTTCAATTTGTAGCAGGAGATTTTGATATTCCTTAATGCACTACAAGGAAAAACTATCAAAGTGAGGAATAATGCCTTCACATTCCATCATTGAAGTTGAAATATGCTCTACATAAGAGTTCTATGAAGAGAAGGCAAAGGATTGAAGCTTAGTACTGTCCATATTCATTCTTATGATATACAACTCAAGAAGTCTGTACTTTAGTCCCATTCCACATCTCAAAGGCTATTCAGAGCACATCACAAAACCTACATGAGCATTTATAATCTCTATCTTTTTATATTCAGTGAACATTTTGCCCATGTTTGGTATCTATATGCTTTCATTGTGAAAATTCTGCACATGTTTTGTCTTCATAAAAATATTCCAGATTCCATCACATTAGGATTGAAAATACTTTCACATTGGGGAGAGAAAATCATTTTATTGGCTCATTCTAGTTTGATTTCATATCTGTCTCTCCAAGTATTTCCTGACTTCAACTTGTTACTAATGACAAATAAGGGGGAGAGAATGACAAGAAAAATATGTTGGGTCTAATACATTTTCATAATCATATATATTTTTTCTTAAAGTATTTGTCATCATCAAAAAGGGGGAGAATGTTGGATATACTTAGTTTTGATAATGTCTTATATAGATGCCATTTGTAAGAGCAAAAAGTTTGTATACTATATTTATCTCCTTCATTGACTAATTATTAAATTTAATATAGAATCAAATATGTGAAGTTCATTTATGAAGAGGGATAATCAAGAAGAAGAAGACAAATTGAAGAAGGAAGAACTTGCTGAATGGAATATTATTATTCAAGTTCTTAGTTGATAGATTTTAGGGATAATCAAGAAGAAGATGGGAGATTATGGAAGATGGAAGAAGTTGATAAATGGGATGAGAATATCTTCATTCAAGATCAGCTCAAATATATTTGTGGAGAATGTTCAAGTAAAGAGAAGATCTTGCCAAATAGAATAGGAATATCAATATTCAAGATCAATTCAAACATAATTATGGATAATGATCAAAAGATGAGAAAACAAAAAGAAGACACATGAGATTCTGGAACAAGTTTAGTATAGGCTCTGCTTTCTGGATATTAAAGAAGGTAGAAGCTACAAAGAATGATGAGCCCAAGTTAAATGATGAAAATTGATCAAGATGGAAGATGGAAAAAGGAATAACTTGATGAAGATATCATTATTCAAGTTCTAAGATTGATCCTATAAGTCTCCATGATCAAATGGCTCAATTCAGAATTAGAACAAGCAAATATCATGTTCTGGATGAACAAACTCAAGTTTAATGGTCAAAACTCGAGTTTATTACCCTACTGCAGTAATTTGCCTTTGCAATGCAAGAAAACTCAAGTTTGTCAGTCAAAACTCGAGTTTGGAACTTAATGACTCGAGTTTGCAGTGTCTTCAGCATCTCTGGCATTTTTGGACTAAGAAAACTCGAGTTTACAGCACTAATTAGCAACTCTGTTCTAGTCTGTTTCACGTTCAGATTAGGCGAGGTCTGGTGATTCGATGATATCTCCTAAACTAGAGATCGGATTGAAGTCAAACTAGTTTTATATGAAAGTAGACATCCAATAGGACATTATGACAAATTGTTAGGCCTAAACAAGTCCAGATGAGAAAGCTATAAATTGTAGAAGTTGGAACTGGAATTCACGCCACACAGTAGACCAAGCTTCAATGTTTTGAGTGTAACTCACAATCTACACATAGGAATGAGCTAAAATCGGTGGCATATGAAAGAAGACTCATAAGGCTTTCCATCAAGAACAGTCTTCATTCATTGAATCATAACGGACAAAATACAATGAGTTTGGAGCTGATTCTTTTTGCTTTGGAAAGAACACTCAAAGAGCTATATAGGGATAAGTAGTTTGCTAAATATAGACCTATATCAAGTCAAAGAGCAACCAAGGGAAAAACAACTTGAAAACTCGAGTTTACAAATGAAAACTCGAGTTTAGCCCAAACAAAGAGCAGCAAATTGTTAGATATGATTAGTTTTGATGATATCATATATAGATACCATTAGTAAAAGCAAAAAGCTTGTATATTATGTTTATCTTCTTCATTGACTAATTCTTAAATTTAATGTAGAATCAAAGATGGAAAGTTCATTTATGAAGAATGATCAAGAAGAAGAATCTTCAAAGAAGTAAGAAGTTATCAAAGTGTTCAGGGGATAATAAAGAAGAAGAGGAGAAATTGAAGAAGAAAGAATTTATTGAATGGAACATCTTCAATCAAGATCAGTTCAAATATATTTGTGAAGAATGTTTAAGAGAATTGAAAGAAAGAAAGAATTGAATTATGGAGAATGATCAAGAGATTTCAGAAAGAAGAAATTGAAGAAGAGGAAATATTGAAGAAGATGATGAGCTGAAGTCAAATGATGAAAATTGATCAAAATGGAAGATGGAAGATGGAAGAAGTTGATGAATAGAATGAGAATATCAATATCAGCTCAAATATAAATGTGGAGAATGTACAAGAGAAGAGAAGAAAGAAAGAATAGAGTTGTGGAGAATGACCAACTGGAGAGATTGAAGAAAGGGAAGATCTTGCCAAAAAGAATGAGAAAATCAATATTCAGGGTCTTAGATTGATACAAGAAGTCTTCACAATTAAATGGAAGTTGGAGTGGCTCAATTCAGAGTTAGAATAAGCAAATATCAGGTTCTGAATGAGTAAACTCGAGTTTGATGGTCAAAACTCGAGTTTACTACTTTACTGAAAGTAATTTGTCTTTGGAATGCAAGAAAACTTGAGTTTAGGAGTCAAAACTCGAGTATGGAACTTAATGACTCGAGTTTTGAGTGTCTTCAGCATCTCTGGGTCCGACAAAACTCGAGTATCCAATTCAATACTCGAGTATCTAGCGTTGATCAACAACTCTGTTCACCTCTGTTTCACGTTCAACTTTGGGCGAGCTCTGGTAATTCAATGATATCTCCTAAACCAGACATCGGATTGAGGTGAAACCAAATTTTAATGAAACTAGACATCCAATGAGTCATTTTGACAAAGTTTCATGCCTAAAGAAGTTCATATGAGAGAGCGGTGAATTTCAAAAGTTGGATCAGAAATTCATACCACACAGCAGACCAAGCTTCAATGTTGAGTGTAACTCACAATCTACATATCGAAATGAGCTGAAATAAGTGGTATATGAAAGAAGAATCATAAGGATTTCCATTAAGACTTGATTCAACTAAAATGAAGATCATACCAATGAGATATGGTCCTCTAAAGTTGACTGATAATTCAGAATGTTACAAAAATGATGGTCAAGAACAATGTTCATTCATCGGATCATAACAGACAAATCACAATAAGTTTCGAGCTGATTCTTAATGCATTAGAAAGAAGACTCAAAGAGCTATATGTGGATAAGTGGTTTGCCAAATATGGACCCATATCAAGTCAGAGAGCAACAAAAGTCAAGAACAACTTGAAAACTCGAGTTTACAAGAGAAAACTCGAGTATAGCTCAGACAGAGAGCAACAAACATCAGAGGATCTTCAATACTCGAGTTTGTAAATCAATACTCGAGTTTTGATTAGACAGAGAGAAATCTGAAGTTACACGACAGCCTCAATACTCGAGTTTCCAAGTCAATACTCGAGTTTGCACCTTCACTTCAGAAAAATGACTGTTGTGAAAATCTCGTTTTTGATCAAGACCATCCAGATGATTACCCCAATAATTTGTAATACTTTTTAACATCATTTATATCATTTGTGTACATGTTTCCAATGATCAAACGAAGGATTACATGAAGATCAAAATTGTTGAGCTGTCAAGTCAAAAAGCATCTAACGGCTTTTTTTTCAATAGCTATATTCTCAACGTCTCTATTCATAACGGTCATATTCTCAACATTTAGAAGATCTTCATCTATAAATAGAGCCACATTCAAAACGCAAAGTGATGATGGAAGGAGATTGCACTGTCATAATGTCAATATTTTGAATCTCATGTACACTTTGTTTTCTCAAATGTTTCATAGTTTATCTTAGAAAGAGTGAGATGATTCCTATGTACTTCAATGTTATCTATTCACTTCTTAGAGAGAAGATTCACTATAAATTACTCTATTTGAGAGTTACGTTACTCAAGATTGGGTGATTTTGAGTGCGTGTTGATTGTAACCTTACAATGAGTAAGGGGGAAAGTCTCTGTTAGAGATTGTAAAGACTGCACAAGTGCCTGGCTAAACTTGTGAGGTTGTAAAGGCTTTCCTCTTGTGCCTGGTTAAACAAGGAGATAGTGGAAATCTCAAGTGGAGCTTGAGGACTGGACCTAGGTCAAGGATTGGGTCGAACCAATATAAATCTCTTTTTGCAATTCTCTTCCATAATCTCTTTTATTTCCAGTATATATGTTTGAATGATTGTCTATAGCTTTATAACTCTTTACTATCATTCAAAATGATTGTACCGAATTGCAAAAAGTTTTTCAAAGGTTGCAAGTTTTTATCTTCACCCAATTCAACCCCTCTTGGGTTCAACTAGGTCTTTCATGAACGTGAGAGCATCTTCCAAACTCGAGCTTGTGAGACAAAACTTGAGTTTTGATCAGACAGAGAGCAATCTGAAGTAACACGACAGCCATAAAACTTGAGTTTTCATATGCAAACTCGAGTTTACATCTCTGCTTCAGAAAATCACCGTGTGGAAAATCTCGTTTTTTATAAAGAACATCCAGATGCTTACCCAAATTATTTATAATACTTTTTAACATCATTTATATCATTTGTGTACATGTTTCAAATGATCAAATGGTGTTAAACTGAAGATCAAGGATGAAATAAATGCTGATGTCACGGTTGATTTAGAAAATGAAGTTATAACGGCTAGTTTCCAACTGATCTCTAACGGCTATAGTTATAACGGTCATATTCTCAATGTTCAGATGATCTCCATCCATAAGTAGAGCCTCATTCAAAATGCACAAAGATGATGGCAAGAGCTTGCACTGTCAAAATGCCCAAATTCTGAATCTCATACACACTCTATTTTTCAAATGTTTCATAATATATCATAGAAAGAGTGAAATGATTTCTATTGTACTTCAGTGATTATCCATTCACTTCTTTGAGAGAAGATTCATTGTAAAATCATATTTTCTGAGAGATACTCAAGATTGGGACATCTTGAGAGAGAAATTGAGTGTATTCTTACAGTGTGTAAGGGGGAGAATCTCAATGAGAGATTTGACTTCACAAGTACCTGTGTGAACTTGTGGGTTTGTAAAAGGCTTCTCTTGTGCTTGGATAAACAAGAGAATAGTGGATTGAAAATCTCAAGTGGGGCTTGAGGACTGGACGTAGGTCAAGGATTGGGCCGAACTAGTATAAATCTCAATTTGCACATTCTCTTCCTTAATCTCTTATATTTCCAGTATATATGTTTGAATGATTGACTATAGCTTTATAACTCTTCACTGTCATACAAACTGATTTTACCGAATTGTAAAAAGATTTTCAAAGGTCCTAAGTTTTTATCTTCACCCAATTCACCCTCTTGGGTTCAACCGGATCTTACAATAAGTATGTAGTATAGTGATCTTGTCATATTCTAGAAAATACTTCTAATTTCTTTTCAATATATTTTTTAATGTTCTTCCTCTATTACTATGTTCCTTTGTTAGGTATATTATTATAGGGTGTAAATTTTGCGTTCTTATTCTTTCATGTTGTTGTCTAATTTCCTCATCTACTTGCTTTATTATTTTTCCTATAGTAACTTTATCTACATTCAGTATTGTTTCTCATTGATTATATCTTGCTATATATCTTGTAATAACTGTAATACCCAGGAAAAAATGTTTATTATAAATATTATATTTCCATAAATAATACCTATTTTAAATAGGTGAATATGGGGTCTCAAATTTTGGTGTTGTATTTATTTTTATATAGGCAATTTTTCCATAGAATTTGAGAGCCTAAAAAATAATTTGGCTTGTTATCATATAAAACACTATTTTAGGGATTAAAATTAGGATTTAACTAATTATTTCTAAATTAGCATTTGGGAGAAATTAAAACAACTTGGGAAGGAAGTAGAATGACTTGGGGACAAAGCAAAGAAGCTTAAGGAAGAATGGGGAGGGAGGACGGTGAAGAGGAGGTGGAGGGGCAAGATTAAACCCTCTTTATCAAGTAAAATCCAATGGTTAAAATGCAAAGGGAAAAACTACAAAAATGCCATCACCCTTTGCTATAAATAGGGGCCTTTGGCCTTCACAAAAACTCACACCAACACAAGCAAGAAGCATCTGAAAGTAGAGTGGGAGTGAGGGTTAGTGGGGAACAAGAAGGAGTAGCAAGATTCTTCAAGGGTAAGTTCTCTAGTTCTTAAGCTTTAGCTTTTAGTTTATAGCATAAATGTTATTTTGATCTATAATCTTCCAAATATAGTTTTATTTCCATGTTTTTATGGTTTCCATTGCATTTATTTCGAAAAATTGATGAAGAAGAAGTTATAGCAAAATTTTTGGAAGGTTATAATCAAAATAGTGAAGCTTTAGCAAAATTTCATCGGTTAGTGATTTTTGGAGTCAGTAGCAAAAACGTTGGTATTTTATGAAGAAGATGATGTTCTAAAATTCTGAGAAAATTCATGGTGAAAGTAGACATGTAGGGCTTTCTAAATATATAAAGAGTGTGTCAATTGAAGTTCTGTGCAAAAAGATATAAATTCCAGAAGTTAAGCTACATTTTCTGGGCGAAATTCTGGGCAGCAGTCTGAAATGTGGAAACTGGGAATTATCCATGATAACACCGTTGAATTTTTCTAGCGCTGAGAACACGATAGGCCATCGTGGCACTGGTTATGTGCAGACTGGGGTAACATACATATTGCAGTGGCTGTGTTTTGTTATCGCTTGACATGTTGATTTGAAATCATGATTATGTTTTATATCTGTGATAACTCTCATACACTGTTTACATAAGCATGAGGTTAACCATTACCTGAGGTTCAATGGGTATTGAACCTCAGCCCCTGCCATAGCTTCAAGATCCTAGGGAGTCAGGATCGAGGACAAGGGTAAGAAGCTGGCGTGAGGACCCTGTGGAGGCATTATCTTTTTGGATATATATGTTTAGGTGTATTAGACACATGGATGACTGTATTATTGAATGTTCAGTTAGATACATTATATACAATGTTATTCAGTTACTCTTTGTTTTTGAAAAATATTTTCAACTCTTAGCTCTGTGTGGAAACGTTTATGAAAACGGGATGTTACAATAACTTCCTTTTCTATTGTTTTGCTTTTATAATATAACAAATAATTTGTAATTCTTATCCTATTCATATCCTTGATAATAATTCTACTTTATTATGAAACTATCCTTTTATTATTTCATTTTGATATCTATTTCTTCTAACTTGGTCATAAAATCTTGGGTTATGTATAAAATGATTCATTGTTAATCTTGAGTTCTCATATTTAATTTTTCTATTTAATGTTTTTATCATCCTTTATATAAAAATTTTAGCTAAATCTGGAATTTTTATTATTTCATCATTTCTTTCATAACAATTTATTACTCATATAAAATTTCTATTATCATCCCATATTCTTATTTGAGTAATATGTTCCTGTATCATTTTAGCTTTCAAATTATAATTGTTTGATAGTTGATATTTATCATTATTCTTTCATTTTGTATTCTATACGGTCTTTGTAACATCCCATTTAAAACAGCAGTTTTTTTTTAAACGATAATCAGAGTGGAGCATTTTGGAAAGCGAGTACCTAAACCTTCAAGATATATAACCATAGTGTAATTGTACTTATACAGTCATCTAATATTCAAACGAAAGTAAACACACAACTAGAAACATAAAAACTCCTTCTTAAATCCTACATCGACCGCTTGCCCTTATCTTTAACCCTCGGTCCTCCCGATCCTGAAGCTACAGTTGAGATCCAATTCCCATTTGGATCTCAGGTAACAGTTAACCTTATGCTCAAATAAAACAGTATATAGGCAACAAATATTCATATCGACATAACATCATATCAGTACAAAAGCTCACAGCTGATGCATGATGACAACATTGACAGAACATAAGCACAAAGCAGTATGTAAAGTCCCACAACATCTCTGCACATAACCAGTGCCACAACGGCCCATCGTGTCCTCAGCGCTAGGAAAACTCAACGGCGTTATCAAGACTATAACCCGTGTAAAGCTGTATGTATAACTGACGACCCTAGGCAGAGCCTCAGTTCATGAACGTGTCTATCACATATATGTATATGAGCAGCATAAGAGTTAAGGTTACAATACGCGCCCGTACCTTCGTTGACGATATCTGGTACTTTCATCGAAAAACATTACGTTTGACAGCGGTATGACGGCAGTACAACAGCGGAAATAGCAGTTTGTGATTTCAGATATCCAATAAGGATAATATCACAGTTATGAATATTTAATATCATAACAGGCATTTTAGGTGTAAATTACCATTTTTCCCCTAGTTTGATTAATTGGTGGAATTTCGTCAGAGCTTCGCTATTTTGACTCTAATCTTTCAGAATTTTGACATATTTCTTCCTCCAATATATTTTTGAAATAAATATCATATTTATTCCTTAAACATGATATCTAAGCTAACTTGAAAGATTAGAGATTATTCTAGCATTCCTACTATAACTACTGAAAGAACTACTTAAACTAAAGACTAAAGACTGAAGAACTTACCCAAAGCTTTGCTATGAACTTCTTACTCCTCCTCCAGAGCTTCTCTCTAGGATTGTGTGTGAATTGGTGAAGAATGAAGAGAAATGAAAGAGCTATTTATAGAAAAAATGAATGGCACTTTCGTAATTTCTTTGAACTTTGTCTGGTCAGATTCTGACCGTTGGATCGCACTTTTTGAAATGGGCTGATTTGGGCCTTACACCTCTCTATGGTGACATCATCATGAGTCATCAAAGTGATGTCATGCCTGCATCATCTCTTGATTTATGTGCCTTTATCTGATAAAGTTACCTGTTTGGTGTCCTAATCGCGTAATCTTAGGAAATCTCAAAATTCCGGAAGCAAAGCCCTGAAGGTCTTTTCTTCCTCTTTCAAGTTACTTGGGTCAACTAAATTTTTGATCCCATTTAGGACATTCCGTTGTCTGCTGAATATTTCGGCCAAACGCCGCTGGCTACGGAAATTGCGTCTGCCGATGTCAACTTCTGGATAAAAATTCACTGATTCGTAATATGTCCAGATGTTTACCACCTTATCCCCAGATTCTATTTTATGAATTATTTTCTATAGGTTTTCACTTCCACTATCTGTTTTAATTCCACAAAATATCTTCTTGGCTCTACCTCATGATCACTCTGTCGATTACGGAAATGACTTCGGAGATAGGCCACTCCGAGGTAAAAATTCACTTGTCTATAATATACTCTGACTCTAGAAACTTAGTTCATGGTTTTCTAGGTAGCATTTTATTTCTATCCGTGGTCATTTATCCTACTTGCTTTTCACCATTATAATATTATTTAATTGCAAAATATCTTAGATATTTTTTCTTAATTTCTATTTTACTTTTTCTTGATTTTTCTTCATAATTTCGTTTATATATATATATATATATATATATATATATATATATATATATATATATATTAATTTCCACCTTTTTCTCTTTATCTTATGTCTAAACAATTAGCCATTAATTATCTAATTAATCACTTACTAATCGTTGATAATTTTCTTAATTAGCAATAATTATTATCTCACAACTATTTTACTGACATTGGTATTTTATGCACCATGCATAATATTAAAAATCATGGCGTCTAATAAAGTCCCCATAATACTTTTTGATTTTACATTCTTCTATTTTCAAAGGAGATAATTTGATAAATTGTCTAAATTAGGGACAATATTCCTCCTAATTTTTATAATTATTTCACTGCCCTTTAGGATTTATCATCATATTCTTAGGATGTTTTATGGCCCTAAAATGCATTTTTCACATTTTTGGCAATAAATTCCATTTAATTTTCTAAGTATTTTCCTTCAAAAATAGACTAATTATCTGATACTTTGAGACCATATTATAGTCATTCTATTAATATACTATAATATTCCGAACAACAACTGTCCGGGTATTACAGTCTTACTTGTTGTGGAAAAAAAAATCCTAATATAATTTTATATATATTTTCTATATTACCCTTAACCCAGAATTTTATATTTAACATATCTTTTTTATTAAACCATATTACTGATATATATTTAGTTTCATCTTCTTCTATTTCAATATTATTTTCTATATAACTTTTTTCTATAAATTTTTTTTCTTCATATTCATCTATCATAGCTGTTATACATATACTTCTAATTTTTGGAAGTAATTCTATATCATTCAATTTATGATAAATTAAGATTGATTTATCCACATGTTCCTTTGCTCTACTTATAGCAAAATTTATATTTAAAGTAAATTTTAGTTTTAGGTATATTAAATTTCCTACTAACATTCCTAATATACTATCTTGTACATTATCTATTATTCTTTCATCTGTCATTAACAATTATATAGGTAAGTCTATTCCACTATGAAAATATGCCTTTACTAGTAATTGTATTCATGCTATATAAATTTATGAGATTTCATCTTTAAAAGATAATTTAGATATTTCATGTTATATTAATGTCTTACTTATAAAAGAAATTATTAATACTCCTTTAGTTAAAGTAGATTCAATAAGATGCTTTTTTCTCTAATATTACACATGCAGATTTTTCATTTTTCTTTGATTTTACTATTTTTCCTACTTTTAGAATAAAATTCTCATTTCTTATATGTCCTGTTGTCATATCTAAAGTTTCATCTTTTATTTTATCATATTGATTTTTATTAAAAGTCGTCCTTTTTTTGTTTATTCCTTCATCTATATTTTTATATTCCTCATATTATTCATATTACTGGTTACTTGATTCTCCTACTTCAATTTCAATTGCATTCATCATATATAATTTATAATCTTCATCTTCTATTGATGAATATTTAGATTCTTCATACGATTCTTAATTTATAATTTCATATTATGAATTATTATATATTTTCAATTTTCTATGTCACTATATATTGCTTCATCATATTCCAAAGGTTCTATTAAATTCATTGTATTTTTATTTTTTTAGTGCAATTTGTTGATATATATCATATTTTTCCGCAATTGTAATATTTATATTTATATGTATGTATGTATAAATACATATGTACATCTATATACAAATAGATAGACATATATATATGTATATACATATACACATTTTCCTCGAAAGACACTCTTTACTATCTAAGTTAACAAGGATTCATGTGTAAATTTGCCCCAAAAGTATTCACTGAGAAGCAATATTGCCCTGGAAGTTTTTTAAGTTCAATGTTGCCCCAGAAGTATTAAAAGAAATCTCTCAAACGAACAACTATCGAAATCAATAGTAAAGGATTTTCACAGAAACTCTGATCTTCCCTCTCTTTCAAATTTTCATAACTTCCAAATTATTTGCGTTTAAGTCCTACCTCTATATACATGTACACATTTTCCCTGAAAGACACTCTTTACTATCTAAGCTAACAAGGATTAATGTGCAAATTTTCCCTAAAAGTATTCACTAAGAAGCAATATTGCCCTGAAAGTTTTTTAAGTTCAATGTTGCCCCAAAAGTATTAAAAGGAATCTCTAAGACTGATACAGCTTTTTATCCTTCGATCAAGTTGTCAAATGTGCTTGTTGTCAGGTATAGATCCCTGAGAACAGAGATCATCTTAGCAGGATTCAAATCACTAACCCAACTACAGAGATGACGTTGACGGACCACAATAAGGATACGACAATGACGAGGTGTCCTATTTTAAGGGTGGTGATATGTACCTGTCCATACATTTCTTCATAGAAATGTTTAAGAACTGTGCTGGGGGAGATATAGCTTCTATTAGCTCTTGTGTCTATGATGCAGTTAACAACAATAGACTCATATCGTAGCAAAGCAATTTAACAGATTATTCTTAACTGTACGACCTTCTGCACCTTGATAATGAAGAATTGTGTTTTCATCACAATCACAATCTTCTACTATTGGCTCAAAGGTACATGATATATTTTCTCTGATAACTAAACTCCTGTGGCTAACCTGTCTAAGAATTTCAAGTTTTCCCTCAGGATTCTTATTCTTACCTTTCAGTTGGTGAAGTTGTTGTTGCAACAGTTCCACTTGTGTTTCCAAATCCCTATTTCTGTTGATCAGCTCCCTTACAAAAGTAAGGTAGTCAGTACAGGATCTGAATGGTTCTGGGAGTGCTGGAGAACTAAAATTCAACTTCTTTTCAGCACACAAACAACAGAGGATAAGATTACAATATCTATACCTTGTCCTTATTCATTGGTTTAAAAACATATCACAAAAATAACATTTAGGTGATTGTCCTATTGTTTCGAAAAAAATTTCGAAATCATGATTGCAAATTACCCCTAAATTTAAGCTGAAATTACCATTTTGCCCTTAGTTTTAAATAATGTTTTAAAAAAACAATAAAATAACCCCTCCCCCGGTGGCCCCACCACCGGCCACACCACCACCGGCCACCCACCCCACCGCCGGCAACCTCCGGCCACCTTCGGTGACCTCCTCTGGCGACTTTTTTTAAAAAAAAAACTGAATATTACGAGGCAGCCCATCAAACCAAAGAAACAGAATACATATTATGCAGCCCGAGATTGCAGAAGCAGTCCATGCCATTAAGCAATAGAAGATCAATCATAATTTGGGATTCTTTATGCTCCACAGAAAAGCAGAAAATGATCACGTGTTTGAGAAGAAACACAGAAGGATCAGAACCTTCCATACCTCTTGAGCTTTGAGTTTATTATCTTTCTGTCAATACCCCTATACCATCGTGTAACTATATCGTCTGGACCTTCAGCTGGCTATAAAGCCATTCCATTTCAGTTTCACGTGAGAGCTAACCGAGAGTGAGAGTGAGAGGAAGCTAGAAATTTTATGCCCTGTTCTTGAGGCGCTGAAACAGAGGCTGAGAGTGTGGAAGAAAAATGCACAGAGAGAGAGAGAGACTTAAACAAAGTCTTAGCTTGCTCTGTTTTTAGCGTCAAAGTTCAGAGGAATTATGCAGCAAGTTTTGTTGCCATTGAAGACTTGAAAGTGCCTGGTAATTCTCCTTTTCCTTCGCTTTCCATTACTAACTCACGAGCATGAAGTTAAATGGAGTTAAAACAGATTTTGCTGAAACCGAAACCAAAAAGAGAAAAAGATAACAGGGGTTATTAGTTTTTGTTAGTGCCTTTAGGTATATGTATATGTGGACCAATATTTGTGTGTATTAGGCTGAGAGAAAATGGAAACTGTAACTGACCTATAAAAGAGAAACGCTAAAGTCCTTTTTGTTGTCATCAGGGTTTTCTCTCTCGTTGTTGTATGTGTATTCTTTATATGCATGGGTTCTGTTTTTTTTTTTTTTTTGCAAAGAGAAGGAATACTGGACGTGTGTGTCTGATCATGTATACATTTTAAAAAAAACCTTATTTTTTTAAAAAAAAAAAGTCGCCAGAGGTGGTGGGCGGTCGCCGCCGCCAGCCGGAAGTGGGGTGGGCGGCCGACGATTATTTTATTGTTTTTTAAAAAAAAAACATTATTTAAAACTAAGGGCAAAATGGTAATTTTAGCTTAAAACTAGGGGCAAAATTGTAATTTCAGCGGAGTTACTGTTCATTTCCGTCAGACTTAACGATCAACGTTGGTCAACTAACGGCCCGTGGTACTGGGCGCTCCCAAAACGTAACGCCATATGTAGTTTTGGTCCAGAAAAAACTTCGTAGTGCTGGGCGCTCCTAGTGGCAAACTTCATGTGTATTATTGCTCCTTCTCCCATTAAAAAGCTCTTTGAATCTAATGGCTTACTCACCAAGCAACCGAATAGGATTATTTGAAAAGTTTTTAGGAATAGAGGAAAAATTATTAATATTGGTAATGGTTGGAATTTCCTCAAATACTTGAGAACTTGTTTGCTCACAAGGTTCAGATGAAGGTGTCTTAGAAGGACCTTGACCTTTATCAATTCCTCTAAACTCAGAGGATGGAACTAATCTCTTTTTCTTTGTGGGCTTAGCAACCTCAAAAACTTTATCCTTATCTTTACGTGTTGCAGCCTATGGGTCAATAGGTTTTCTCTTAAAGCTCTAGTAGGTTCCCGAATCACCACCTTCTTTGGTCTTGCTTTGGGCGAAGGTTCATTAGCAGTGGCGCCAAGTACTCTGCTGTCGATGTCAGATTGAAGTCTCTTTGGAGTATATTTCTCTCTCCTAAGTCATTTCAGAGGAGGAGGAGAGGCAGATGTAGTATCCTCATAGTCTAAATTAGTAGTTGCAGCTTTGGCGAATTGTTTGGGAGCCATTTTAGAGAAGAAAAATCGAGAAGATTTGAGAGAAGAGGGAGGTCTTTTAGAGAAGCTAGATTTATACTCGAGGGAAAAATAGAGTGAAGATCAACAGTTGAGTTCACATATATATATAGTGCACGTCAAACTCGAGTTACCTGCTCAGGTTTATTAGAACAAACTAGAGTTTGCATAAACATGTACTAACCTGGACCTCAAATGTGTATATATGAACACTTGAAATATCTTATAAACTTGAGTTTATTACTTATAGACTCAAGTTTAGCAATTTCCTAATCCTAGGTTGCTCTTTGTCTCGATTATGAGTTTGATCTTTCCTTTAACAGCTTAGTTGCTCTCTGCCTTAACAAAACTCAAGTTTCCCAGTTGTAGGATTGAGTTTGGTTTTCCTTAAAAACCAAAGTTAGCTCTCTATCTTTGTAAACTTGAGGTTGGTGTTGACAAACTCAAGTTTGCCTCTTTTGACCGCAAACTTCAACAGTTTGACAGTTTCATCAGACATCCTACATAAAACATAACTAGGCACTCCGGTGCTTAAGTTAGTAACTAACGATAATAAAAAACTTAACTAACATTAAGTAGAGATTACTTACAAATCATTAGGATTTACCATTACCAATTCTCTTCTAATGAAAGTAAATTGCTCCTTTGCCAAAGGTTTGGTGAAAATATCAGCAAGTTGTAGATGAGTTGGGATGAACATCACCTTGACATCCTTCTTCTGAATATAGTCTCTTATGAAGTGATGTCTAACATCAATGTGCTTGATCTGAGTGTGTTGAACAAGATTTTTGGCCAAGTTTATTGTGCTAGTGTTGTCACACGAGATTGGAATTTCTTTGAGATGGATTCCTAAATCCTGAAGTTGTTGCTTCAGCCAAATCACTTAAGCACAGCAACTTGATGCAACAATATATTCAGCTTTAGTTGATGATACTGAGACGGTTGTTTGCTTCTTGCTGAATAGGAGACAAGTGAACCACCAAGAAATTGGCATTAGCCACTTGTGCTCTTTTTATCCGTCTTGTATCTGGCATGATTTGAATCTGAATATGCCACCAGATGTTCAGTAGACCCTTAGGAAACCATAATCCCAACTCCTCTATATGATCAAGATATTTGAATATCCTCTTCACATGCTCAACATGAATCTCTTTGGGAGCGGATTGGAATCTAACACACATACCCACACTGAACTAGATATCAAGCTGACTTGTTGTTAGGTAGAGTAATGATCCAATCATTCCTCTATATCTTGTGATGTTGGAATCTTTTCCTTTCTCATCAGCATCCAAGGAAGCAGTAGAGCTCATAGGTGTGTCAACTCCATTGCATTCATTTAGACCATATTTCGTCAACAAATCTCTTAGATATTTGGTTTGAAAAATAAAGATCCCATTCTTGCGTTGCTTGATTTGCAAACTAAGGAAATAGTTGAGTTCTCCCATCATGGACATTTCAAACTCTCCCTGCATATTCTTAGCTTATTCTTCACACAAGACATCATCATAAGCACCAAATATTATATCATCTGCATAAATTTAAGCAATTAATATATCTTTAAGCTTATCACTCTTTATAAAGAGAGTTGTGTTTGCTTTTCCTCTAACAAATCCTTGATCAAGAAGGAATTTTCTTAATCACTAAGCTCTAGGAGCTTGCTAAGACCATATAAGGCTTTCTTGAGGCGATAAACATGATTTGGATGATGACCACTTTAAAAACCAAGAGGTTGTTCAACATAAACTTCCTCTTGAATAAAACCATTTAAATAAGCACTTTTTACATTAATTTGATATAGCTTGAATCCTTTGATACAAGCAAAGGCTAGAGGAACCTTTATAACTTCTAATTTTACCACTGGAGCATAAGTTTCTTCATAATCAATTCCTTCTTCTTGATTATAGCCTTTTGTAACCAATCTTGCTTTTTTACAGATAATGATTGTTGATTCATCACATTTGTTCTTGAATACCTACTTAGTGTCAATGACTGGATGGTTCTTAGGCTTAGGTACCAAGTCTCAAACTTGATTTCTTTAAAACTAATGTAACTCCTCTTGCATTGTTATAACCCAATCATTGTCTAAAAGGGCTTCGTTAATCTTAGAGCGTTCAATCTTTGAAATGAAAGCAAAGAAAGTAACTTCATTCAAGGTACTTTGTCTGGTATTCACTCATTGATTTCATCACCTATAACTTGGTCCAGTGGATGACTCTTCATGCATCTCCAAGATCTAGGTTGAGATTGATCAGTGTTTTCACGAGCATTTTCACAATCGTTTTCAACTTTTGATTTTGTTTGCAAAGATTTTCCAGAATTTATCAAAACAAAAGAGGTTTTTGAAATGGATTGTTTTTTAGGAATAAGTTTATCATCATCATTCAAGGACTTGTTAGACTTGGCTTCACAAAATACAACATGCATTAACTCTTCAACAATACAAGTACGAGTATTAAAAACTCTATAAACTTTACTTCTATTTGAATAACCCAAAAATATACCTTCATCTAACTTGGAATCGAACTTTTCCAAGTTATCCTTACCATTGGTGTGGATGACACATTTGCAACAAAAATATGCAAATGTGCTAAATTGGGCTTCCTTTTTTTTTATAGCTCATAGAGAGTCTTGTTCAATTTCTTTCGGAGATGTACCTAGTTTGAGATATAATATACTATACTTATGACATCAGCCCAAAATACTTGGGAGGTATGATTCTCATTTAGCATTGCCCTTGCCATCTCGGTGAGAACTCTATTCTTCCTCTTCACAACACCATTTTGTTGAGTCCTTGAAGCTATGAAATTGTGATCATTACCCATATTATCACAAAACTCACTAAAGGCATGCTTTTTCAATTCTCCACCATGATCAGTACAAATTCCTACAATAGAGAAACTTTTCTTGTTTGGACCTTCTTGGCAAAAATAACAAACTGATCAAATGTTTCATCTTTAGAGGATAAAAATATAGTCTAAACAAATCTCGAAAAATCATCAACTACGACCAAGGTGTAAAGATTGCCACTAAGGCTTTTAACTCTAGCCGGTCCAACTAGATCCATATAGAGTAGTTGAATAGGTCTATTAGTTGAAATTTCATTTTTAGATTTTAAAGTTGATTTGGTTTGTTTACCTTTTTGACAAGCATCACAAATTATGTCATTTTTTAAATGAGGTTTTGGTAAACCAATAACCAAATCCTTTTTCAGCAACTTGTCAAGTTGGATCATATTGACATAAACTAATCGCTTGTGTCATAGCCAACTTTCATCCAAGTTAGCAATAAAACAATTTTCAGAAACAATACCATTTCTAGAGAGATTAAGAGTATAGCAATTACCTTCTCTAGGAAAGCCCTAAATATGGCTTTAGATTTAATATTGTTTAAGGAGAGAACATACTTGCTCACAATCAAGCATTCCTTAGAATCAAAGATAACTAAGTTACCTTTATCTGTGCTTTGGCTCACACTGAGGAGGTTGTGGCATAGGCCTTCCACAAGGTAGACATCTTTGATTTGAGGTCTTTCATTATTTCCAACTTCTCCACTTCCAGCAATCCTTCCGAATTGGTTTCCACCAAAGGTTACTTTGCCACCATCCTTAGGCTTGATTGTAACAAACTTGGATTGGCCTCCCATCATGTGTCTAGAACATACACTATCAATGTACCATTTGTTGGATTTTGATGTTCTAAGACAAACCTGCAAGACACAAAAGATCAAATCTTAGGTACCCATCTTTTCTTGGGTCCTTTTGGGTTAGTTTATGTCTTAGAAAACTTATATGATCCTTTAGACACTTATTGATAATTACCTACAGACTTACTCTTTCTTTCTTTTTTATGAAAATAGGAAGAAGTAGTATGACCTTTACGATTGCAATAGTTGTAATGAGCAAAAGGATTAGAAGAATGAACCGTTTTTCAAAAGTAGTTCATATAAGATTTTTCTCTAGATTTCTTTTTGCCTTTCTTTTTATCAAAATTAGGTTTATAACCAATTCCTAATTTATCATTTATAAACCTTTGATGCTTTAAAATAACATTGAGAATTTCACTACCATGAGTGAATTTCTCAAGTGTTTTTGTAAGATAAAGATTTCTTTTCTCCAAAACACAACAATTGTCACAAAGCTTTTCTAAAATCTTTTCATAAGTAGAAATAGGAGAAGAGATGTTTTGAGCTTGTTCTTCTAAAGATTTTATTTTTCTTTTAGAAACAAGAAGAACTTTTGCAATCTTTCGAAATTCGGAATGAAGAGAGTTGTATTCAGATAATAATTCATCAAATGATGGACTAGAATCGTTTACCTCTTCATTTTCCTATTTTTCTTTTTGAGCCACAAGACAGATGTTGGCTCTTTCTTTTTCTTTAGCTTCATCGAATGAGTTATCTCTCCATATAACTTAGACATAAGCTTTCTTCTTAAACTTATTGAATTTCTTCTTTTCTTTCTCTTTGTTCTTCAGTTGGGGACTTTCAAACTTGATGTGGCCAAGCTTTTCACATTTGTAGCATATGATTAGCATTTTCGGCTTGGTGCTGGAGCTACCATTGTGAAACTTTCTGAATCATTGGTCTTTCTTGTAGAATCTCTTGAATCTTCGGACCATCATGCCTAGCTCTTCATCTTTGTCTTCATCTTCATCTGATTCTTCAACCTCTTTGACATTCTTAAGAGCAATTCCTTTACTATTTTATGACGAGGTATATACTTTTAAGTGAACATATTAGCGATGGATATATACTTACGTCGCAATTTGCAAAGGAATTTGTGATGGAAATACATAATGAATTTGCAATTAAATTTATTCCATCACTAGAAAAAAAGAAGACAAAGCCCATCAAAATGCACGCCACAGCTTCAAAACACACCTTCATTGCTTCTTCATTCAATGTTTTGGGTTTGGCTGCTCCTTGCTCTCAGCCTCTCACAGACACCAATCCTAACCTTCGTTGCTTCTTTTAGTGCTCCGCCACTCCTCTCACAGACAGTTTGATAGCCTCCTCCACTCTCCTCTTTTTGTGCTCTCTTAGTTGTCCTTGACCGTCAATAGGCTTGTTTGGTATGGCTTAATGGAGAGGCAATTGAGCTTATTTACTATTTGAATCGAGCTTATGACTTATTCTTTGTTTGGAAGAAAAATACTACCAATTGAGCTTATGGGTGTTTATAGGTATATAAGCTGCTTATTGAATAAGCCAGCTTTTCTGACTTATCACATGGGCAATTGAGCTTATGGCTAGCTCTCTCTCTCTCTCTCTCTCTTGGTTTGTTAGTTGTGCAAAAATTTATCCTTGAGCTTATCACATAATTTTATTAGGAGAACTTCTCAATTAGATGCCACTTTTATGGAAGCTAAAAATGATAATATTAGTGTAGATGAAGAGTCTTCCTTGGCTTATTCTATTAAGCAATCTTCACCCTAAATGAATAAGTCATCTTTAATTGAAATGAATGAGATTCGTGACACAATTAGATGCTAAATTATAGAAGGCCTACGTTTCTAATTACTTATGTAATATTTATTTGATCAAATTATGTTTTTTAGCATTCCCAAATTTTGTAATTTAGCATTTTTCATAGTTTTGGTAGTTTTTATTTTAAGTTTTCTCTTATAATTATTTCAGAAGTTACTTATCAAGGTATTCTAAACAAGTTTCACAATCTGACTTTTATCTAAAAGCTACTTATGCAATCCCCAATCTAAACATAAATCACATTTTCCAATCTAAACATAAATCACATTTTACAATCTGACTTTTATCCAATCCGAATTCCGGAATTTCTCCGTATGTTATTTTACCCGCATCCCAAACACAAGTCCAATAACTATTTGCTTCTGCTGGTTTAGTGCCTCTTCTTCGATTTGAACTTTTAAGTTTAAGTGTTCGATTAGGTTTAGTCCCTCTTCTATTTGCTTTGTTCAGTGTTTGATTTGCTTCTGTTGGTTCGATTTGGTCATGGCTTTAAGTTTAAGTGTTCGATTTGGTTCAGTGCCTCTTCTATTTGCTTTGTTCAGTGTTCGATTTGCTTCCATTGGTTCGAGTTGGTCATGACTTTAAAGTTTGCTTCATGAGTTCAAGTGTTCGATTGTTCAGTAAGAAGATTTTAGGCCGAAACTTGAACTCAAAGGACTTGCCTATGCTTTGTTGTAAGTTTCTTTATTTTGTCTGTTCATGCTTAGAGTTTAAAGTGGTGTTGATTAATGATGTTATAAATGCCTTGAATTTTATCTGTGAAGGGAGAAACGGAAAGGCATATTCTATACTTGTCTATTATTATCCTCTATTTCTTTCTTTCTTAGTCTAAATTTCTTAATAAGTACTTGAAAGAACCTCCCACAAATTCTATTCTGATTTAGGATATATTTTGGAAATATTGTAACTTTTGAAAAGCTGCTGAACTGTGGATGCTAAGAAGTAGCTGTTGTTTAGATGGTGCAAAAGATAATCTTTGGACAAATATTTGTAAAAGCCACTTATAGACAACTTTATAGAAAACAAGCATTATGTTTAATATGCTAGAAAGAACTTTATTTTGTGCTGCCAAAAGATTGTAGAGAAGCTGGTTAATCATGTACAAGAAATATTTTATATGAAGGCATGTTGGTGTCTTTATATTCAGTTTAAATTTAATGACATACATCATTTTAGGCATAATATATATTTTTTTTTTGTAGTCTCAGTAGCTTGGAATGGTATTCCCTATTGCTGCGCTTATTTGAAAGCAACTGAAGATGAACTATAATTAAAAACAATTAACCATATATCCATGTCTTTTTCTATTAAAAATGCTATAAGTAGAAGCCACATCATTTGTTATTGAGAAAGCCTTTGCTTATCCTTCAAAAATCGAAATCATCAATCAATGGTTGGTCTTTAATTTGGAGACTACCTTGACGGTAATTGCTAGTCAAATAGAAGTGTCCTGCGATTTAAAAAATAAACTTTGTTAGCAACATGTGACTTGTATGTTTATATGATAATTTTGTTTTGAAGTCATTCTTTTACCTGTTGGAGTTTTTTCTGTTTACTGGTGTCGCAGATTTTCCATCTTTACTTTATTGTATAAATGCAATCAAGTTTCATTTTGTTTATGCAGATATGGCCTCCTAAAAGTGTGAAAGATTCAGAATCCCGTTTTTATTCCAAGTTGAAGGAAGCTATCATGCAGGTAATGCATGAAGTTCATGATAGATTGCTTTATGCTTTTATAAGATAATACTAGGTCAGTTTTGTTGACATATATATAAAATTGCCTCATAGTGTAAACTGGGCTATGTTATCATTGTGAATGTTTCATGGTTAGGGATGAGAAATGAATTGTTTCTTTGGAGGTATTATAGCTTGAAACTGGAAATGTGTGTGTTTTGAAAATGAAGTAGAGGACCTTTTATTTGCACTCACAATTATTTGTCATGCCCTCCCTCTCCTTTTCTATTTTTTTGTCATAGTAAAAGAATCTGAAATTTCGCAAAAAAAAAAAAAAAAAAAATTCTGAATAGATTATGATTGCTTTTTGTGCAGACTGGTATGGAAAAGAATCTCTTTGGAAATCATCCAGTTTCATTGCCAGTCACCAAATCCACCAGTCTTCCACCTGCATTTGATTCTGATCCATTGATTAGTAGGGAAAGTATTACAAACTCAAACTCAGTAGAAGGATACTCACCTGCTTGGGTAAATGATAAAATTCATTTGCTGGTTTTCTTTTCGCGGGTTTAGGTCCTGAAACTATTCTGAAATGTGAAATGCAGTTCTCTGATTTGTTGCTCCTTTATTCATAATCTAATGCATATGCTTTGGCGAGATCTGATTAATATAATGTTGCAATATCACAGTTGTATAAGAAATGTTTAATTGTTTAGCCTTTATGAATTTGAAGAATTCTGGTTTTGAACCCGACTTCATTCTCAAGGGGAATATCTATCCAGTTTAGAAATGAGGAGGAAAGTGGGGCGTTTAATAGTGTATTCCAGCAAGGGAAGAAGGAAGTGAATGCTCAAGGTGCTACTTTGGAAGCTTTTATTCTCATGTTTAATTGCATAGCCCTCTCTCTCCCTCGCTGCTAGTATGTCCTGATCTTCATTTGATTCTTCAATTCAGGTAGAAACTTACCAAATGGAATTAGACCAAGCTCTTTAAGTAAATTTGATGAGTAGATAGAGGAATCTTCTGCAAAAATGTATTTCCATTACTATGGTTAGCTTCTGCGTCAATAAAATATGTTGCAAAAATGTATTTGTCTTGTCCATGTATTTTTGTTTGCCATTTTGCATGTTCAAATGCTTCAACATTGTTCAATTGTTCTATGTTAGTCACGGTTTGAGTAACATAATTGTTCTGAATGCTAGTTCAACTAGTTTGAGCGCTTATATTATATATGTAATTTTTTCTTTATTTGAGAGGTTGTTGTGGAAAAGTCCAAATAATTATAATTTTTTTTTCTTTTAATTTCTCAATTTGCAATGGATTTTTATTTTATTTGATTTTTTTCCATATTTTGTTGCAATTTGTGACAGATTTTTTTCGTCAAAATCTATTGCAAATTTCATTTGTAATGAGGGTTTTTGCGACGATTTTTTTTTTTCTGTGCAGCCCTTTTTCCAACGGATTTTGTTTTTTTGGCGACATATTTTGTCAGTCACTAAACAAGTTTTTTTTTTTTTTTTTTGGGTAGTGCTATAAGGAAATGACAAGTTTAGATAAAGAATTCATAACTTTCTCTTAAGTGAAAATTTCATTTACTCTCTAAGGCTATTCACAAATTTAGACAAGGAATTCATAAGTTCAAATAAAAACTGCAAATTCAATGCCTGCATTCCAACTTGATTTATGGTACCAGCTATCATCCATTCATCCATAACTTTCCTCACAATACTAATCCATCCCAAAGTTCAAATAAAAACACCAAAATCACTATTTTTTTTTTTTGTATAAAAAAACCTTCAAATATATACGATAATTTAGTATATATTCTTCTAAAATAAAAGCTTACCATTAATCCACTTGTTTCCTTGAGCATACACATAAATAGTCAAATTCCTTATATTTGATGTCTCCTCATATCAGATAAATTTTAGAAAAGAAAAACAAGATAAATTCTTGAAAATACACACACACGAAATTACAATGAAAAAGTTGTGGCTTAGTTGTTTACATAATTTGTGCCCTTTTTGGGGGGAAAATAACTCATATTTGTTTCAAATTAAATGCTCTGATAATTTTTTTTATTATTATTTTAGAGAATCAAAATAAAATCAAAATTTTGCCTTACATTAATTTGTTGATGTACCCTTGCTTTTAGGGTTTAGGTTTGTTCAAAGGTGTGAATTCATTATCTAAATTCATGAATTTCTTATCTAAACTTGTGAATGACATGAGAGAGTAAGTGAATTTTTTACTTAAACAGAAATTGTGAATTCTTTATCTAAACTTGTCAATTCCTTATTTGAATTTGTGAATTCCTTATCTAAATTTCTGAATAACTTAAGAAAATAAGTGAATTTTTTACTTAAAAAAATGAAAGTTGTGAATTACTTATATGGACTTATGAATTCCTTATCTGAACTTATGAATGACCTGAGAGAGTGAGTGAATATTTTACTTTAAAAATGAAATTTGCAAATTCCTTATCTGAACTTGTTGATTTCTTATTTGAACTTATTAATAGGCTTGAGTTAAGGATCAAAGGATAATAAATATATTTTTGTTTGCATTTTTTATATTAAATGACATTGGTAGCCCAATGGTTACCAACATTTTGTCCAAACCAGTGGTAGAGATTAAAACCCCATCCCCACCACTTTAAGAATAATATTCCCAAGGGAATATTCCTACTGAAACTCCAGCTAGTGGATATAAACCTTTTTAAATAAAAAAATATGTAAGGGCAAATTGATCTTTTCATTTTAATTTCAATAAAGACAAATTGGGTCTAATATCTTTCTGCAATTATGAATTTTCGAAACAACTTTTTGTCTTTTAACATTTTAAAAGTTCTTTATTAGGGATTTTCCCTTTTCTCAATTTCTTTCCTTTTCTTATATATTTTAGAAACTTTGTTTATTTCTTTTCTGAGCAAATGCAACTTTGAATATTGTGAGTTTAATATTTAAGTTGACTAAAAGTAGTGTTAGACAATGAGTCATTATTTGCTCATGAAAACAAATACTATATATACGCACATGGATAGGACAAGGGTTTGAACTTTTTGTTGGAATTCTATGTCGTTGATTTTTTTTTTTGGTCGAAATTCTATGTCGCTGATCAATGAACTTCAGACTTTTTTTTTTTATATAGGCCTAGGTATTCACTGTTTGTAGTGTTCGTATTGAAGACTTCCCAAAGAGTAATTGAAAGCAGCATACTTTTAAAAATATTTATGTCTTAAATTAAAAATTTTATTATTTTAACTTTATTTCTTTAATAATAGTGAAAAAAATAGTGAAAGGGGACTAAACAGGCCCTTTTTTTTATTTCTATAGTTATGTCTTAAATTTTGCCTGCCTTACTGGACCCTACCAACGTAGCCCATTGTTGGACCCGACCCATGCCATTATTTCAATATCTTTTTTTCTACAATGAGTATTTTAATTTTTTGTTTTTTTTTTCTAAGAAAAAAGTTTTGGAGAGGTCAGACATCAGTCCCCCATCCAAGACTAAGGCACAGCCCCTAGCCTTTTAAGCACTTAATGGAGATTTACAAGATCGCCTACCGAAGGAGTCTCAGCGACGGCAGCAAAGATCGAACACACATCTTTTTAGAATTTGACCAAATCTCTTACTATCTATACCAACTTCCTTCAGCCACTATTTTAATTTTACCAGTACACATAACAACTTTTTTCCTCTCTTCATTTGCTTCCCCATTGTTTTTTTTTAGATTTTAAAATAATTATTTAAGATCATAAAGTATATTTTCAGTTTTTAGTCAATATGAATACCTGACAATATCATGAAATAGTTGTTAAGATCTTAAAATAATTTTTCGAGACCATAAATTATTTTTTAGTATAAGTTAGCAATCTGAAGTATTTTTTTAATACTAATTAGTGCTTTTAAATATTTTTTCAATATTATAAAATAATTTTTAATATCATGAAATAATTTTTTTTAATCCATAAATATTTTTTAGTACTAGCTAATACCTGAGATATTTTTTCTGTATCCTAAAATAACGTTTCAAAATCTTCAAGTATTTTTTAGTGTCTGTCAATATCCTGAGGTATCCTTTTAATCATGGTTATGAGACCCGGACCGAACCGGCCTGTTCGGACTGGAAACCGGCGAACCGGCCGTGCAATCGGTCCGGAAAAGTATAGAAACCGTAGTCGGCTGGTTTTTTTTTTTAAAAAAAACAGTCTAGTAGAGATGTTTGCAGAAAGAGAGAGATCGGAAGATGAGGAGACTTGCTCTTTTTTTTCGTCCGCTCCGGCGTTGAAGACAGCGTGCCGAGACACAAGAGAATAGAGGAGGAGCCATGGCGGAACTGATGAGGCGTGAGAGAGAGAGACTGAGTGGACACAAGATAGAGATAATCGGCCAGGAAGAAGTGAAGAACAAAGAAGTGGAAAGTTGAAAACTTATTCAATGACCATCTTTTATTCAATCAAGAGTATTGTGGTCAGATCATTTAATTGGCTAAAGGACGAGAATAATGACGTGTGGAAAGAAGTGAAAAGATAACACTGAGGACTTTATTTTATTCAATAGGTTCAGAGAGTAGTTGGATTTTTTTTTCCCGATACAATAGAGTAGCCAAGCTATTAACTAACTATTATCAAAGTAGTTGGACATATTTTTAATTAAAAGATAATAGCTATTAAAAGAAATAACTTTTTTTATAATTCCATATTAATAAACCTAAAATCCTCACTTTTTTATCGGTTTGGTCCCGATTTAACTCCAGTTTGACTCCGGTCTGACCCATTGACCCTTGACCCAGTATCCCGACCGGTTCAGTGACCGGTCCAGCTTTAATAACCTTGTTTTTAATACAAATTTTTTGAAATATTTTTTCAGGATTATAAAATATTTTTCAATATCAGTCAATATCTTGAAATATTTTTCTAATACAAGTTGATACCATGTTTTTTTTTAAGATTCTGAAATAACTCTTTAAATAATGTAGCATTTTGTTAATATCTTATTAATATTACTCAGTAACCAAAAAAATAATTTGATCGAAAAGGACCGAAGCGGACCATAAAAACAGGAAAGCCTCTCCTTGTGGCTTATGCTCCTCCAGCCGCCGCCAACTCCGTCGTAGTTGGTCGTCGTCGTCATCTCTCCCGTAGTCCCCTTAGTTCTCATCGTCTCTGAGTTCGTTCTCTCCACCTTTGATTGGCATTTTGTAGATTCCTTTTTTCATTCCGTTGAGTGTCTGAGTTCGTGCTCTATGGTCGCATTTTTTACTAGATAGAAGAATTTATTTGCCTTGCTGTGTCTATTTTGTGCTTTTGTATGAACTACTCATTCTTCTTTTTTTTTTTTTTAAACAGAGACTTTACTCAGGATACAACATTGCGCAGCTCTAGCTTTTCCTCACCGGCGGTGTAAGAAAGAAAGAGGTTTTTTAGCTTCTTTTTTTTTTATGAGACCGAACATTGCATTATAGAGGCAGTGAAGGCAGGAGCAAGAGTTCGACTCACTCTAGTATTGTAAGCTTCGAACTTGGAATCTTCCAATGGAGGCTTTCAGTCACATCAGCGACATGTATGATGTTGCACTCAAACCTCGCTTGCTTCATACCCTTATCAAAGACCACCTTCCTCATGAGAAGCACCCCTTTTTGGATCCCTCCCAGCTTTCTCGTGTTGTTTCCATGATCAGAACTCACCATCTCCTTACTGAAGCCTTCACTGATGACATGGACCAAAAGCAAATTGGGAGATGGAAATCTGCCGTTGATACGTGGGTCGCCTGCATTTTGAGTCTCACATCTAGTGACATGGTAAATACAAAATAGGATTATTCTATGGTTGCACTTTGTTTTGAATGAACTGGGACATTTTTCATATGAGCAAAAGCCAATATTTTTAGACTGAATTATTGGTCATATGGTTGGATCTTTTATATTCTTTACTGCCACTTCACACACACAATAGTTTATGCTTGAGTTTTAGTTGAGTTTGTTCAGTATGGGATATTGGATGGTACATTTATGTGAATTTTATGGTCATATTTCTATGTCGTAGCCAGATAAATGTTGGGCAGGGATCTCTTTGCTGGGGTTTACTTGCCAAGAGTGCAGCCCTTCTCGTTTTCTTGAATCCCACTCTGAGTGTTTTGAGAAGTTGCTACAATTTTTACAGGTAACAAGCTTTTTTGGTATGCATTTGGCTTCTTTGCTTGGTAGCTTACTTGAACTTCCATTCTCTTCAAATTTCAAGTGTGGATTTGTTTTTGATTGGAAACTATATATGTATATTTTTCTCTCCCAAGCATGAACAAAGAAAATCCTGCACAATATCTTTTAAAAACCCCCTGTGACCATCAATGAATTTTGGAAAAGAGAAGATAGTAACGTGGGATACAAAAAAGTGCAATTCATTTATCAATCAGTTGTCTTTACTTTATTCATCTAGTATTTGACTACTGTATAAGTGAAACTTGCCTGGTTGGGCTCCCTATTTGCATTTTTTTCAGTGTATGTATGTGCTCAAGCGCATATATCACTTGTTTCCATGCATGGTGGAGGGTCTGGATTTAAATTGTGTCATACTTCATTTATTTATTCATTTTATGGTTGTTGTTGTTACATTAAATGCCTATGTGTAACATGTCTTCCTTGCTGCATATTTAAACAGTCGCCAGCAAGTTCTCATTTTGTGAGGGTGGCTTCCGTTGCTTCAATGTCTGATTTTTTTTCAAGGTTAGATCTTTCTTTTAACTCATTTTTTCCCCTTTTCATCAGTGTATAATTGTAGACATGTCCTGTAAGATGCTCATTTTTGGTATTGATTGACAAAATTCCTAGAAATTTTTGTGCTAGATTAGTAAATATAAAGATATGCAATGAGTTTTCACTCTCAACTTATCTACTCATCCCTGCACATGCACAAAATCATATCTACTCCACACAAATCAAAACATGCTTTTTACTTTTATACATCTTTCCCTTGGGGCAAATCAATTAAAAATGATCTATCTTGACTCTATTGGCTGGATCCTGTGCCTCGTACTCTGTTCTAATTTAGGTTAAGTGGATTTCCTAATGTCAAGAAAAATGGGTCTTCCTTTGCTGCAAAAGTTGTTCAACCAGTTCTGAAGCTGTTGGATGATGATAACTCAGAGGTTATATGGGTAAGTACTACTAGCATAATTTGAAGACTATGATTCTGTTTTCTCTTCTACATAATTAATTAAAAAATATCAAGTAAAAAGGATTAAGGTACATATTTTGTTGTGTTAGAAACATTTATTATGGCAGGACTTACAAGAAATAGAAATATTCTGGGATCATGAAGTGAGAATTGGGAGAAACAGTTGTTTTGAAGTGAATTTGTGTTTAGATTTCATTGTGACAGAATCATAGCTAAAGGCCCAATATATTAATGAACAGTATGTGTTGATAGATTCAAAGTTAGAAACCAGTTGTTTGACTGGAAAATGCCAAAAGAGTGTGCTCAAATTTCTCTGGTTAGTTTTCTTGTGCCTGGATTTTCTTTCTGGTAAAAATAAAGTCTGCAGAATACCTTTGAAAATGGGAAGCATTGAACATGTCTTTCTGTTAAAACTTAGGTTGTTTGGAAGGCCAGAAGTTTATCATGAATCCTTTTTTTGCAAAATGCTGCAAACAGTTGACCTGACAATATTATTTTTCTTGGCATGCTTTTCGCCCTAGGTTATGCTTGTCAGTTCTTGTATATCTGGTTTGTTTGCTTTATGGAGATTCAATTGTTATCTGAATTGCGGTGCATGCAGGAAGGTGCACTTCATTTGTTATGTACAATAATGACTTCATTCCCATTTGCTGTTCAACGTAATTATGATATTGTAAGCTTCTTTTCTCTTTGTTGTAACCTCACATGCATAGGGTGTCCTCTAAATTAAGGTCACCCTTTCCTTTTAATGTAATTGTAGCTTGATAAATATTTCAAATTTATGCAGGTTGAATCTGCTTTTGCTTCAAAACTTCTATCAGGAGGTTGCAGTCAATATTTATTGAAGGTAATGTGCTTCCTCTTTCTTGATTGTCTCACCAGTAGCCTGCTCATGAACTTTCTAGGTCAAGCTGTTATTTGATTACTTTGCAGCTTTAAGTAAAGGCCCAACGCCTATGTTTGGCTATGAAAAACAAATGGCATACCTACTCTCTCTCTAGACATAAGCTGGAATATTTTTGCATTACTTAGAGAGGGATTTTCCCTTTTTTAATTTTCTGTTTAATTTGGGTGATTGCTCATCATGATTCTTTTGCTATATTGATGACAATTACTCTTTCAGTCCCTTGAGTTTATTATGAATTTCAATTTCTCATATCAGTTTGTTTCTGCTATGTTCGCTCTTTGAAAAAGTAATCAATCTCTTCCACGTCAATAGATGTTGGTAAAAAAAAATTAGATTTGCACATGATGGAGCAATATTTAGTGTTAACGTTTTTTTTTAATAAATGTTTTAAGCTCTTTCACATATCAGAAAATGAATTTTTTTCATGAGAAAATTGAGTTTTTCAGCACAAGATTTAATGAGCTTTTGCTTTGTCCATACTTCAGGCCCAAAAAGCTTAGGTTATAGTTATCTTGGGTTGAAAATTATAATGCAACTGTTTATGGAACTTCACTTAGCAGCTTAAGTTTTTGAATTGAAATGATTGTTGATGTCTGGAAGCTTCCTTACCATAAAAGCATCAAAAGTATCTAAGGCTCCTTTTGTTTTGCCTTAGGGAATGGGATTCTCATTTTTATCATATAACAGTTTCTATTTCCTTTTCATTATTTTTTTAAGTAGGGGTAGAAGAGTCACTTGTTATCTCCAAAATCTTTTTTTTTCATTCCATTTTATTGTATTGAATGATCCCTAAATGATATCAAATATCCTACTCTTGTTGCCACACTTTTGTACAAGCTAATAGAACTTTAGTCCCAATAATCATTGATGAAATCCCTAATTAAATCTTAAATACGCCAATCACCTGTACCAACCTTATTTCATGATTCTAATGATATCATTTCAGACCTCCATAAAAAATACAATCAAGAGTATTTTCTCATTATTTCTCTGGGATGTATGGCCTCTTCATACTAAGAAAAAAGTGTGTCTGTGCGTATATGTAAAGACAGGGTCTTGATTAATATATACCCTATCTTTTGTTTGGTGTTTCCAGAAACTAGCTTATTCCCTAGCATTACTTCCGAAATCAAGAGATGCAGAAAGCTGGTTTGTGCTGATGCAGAAAATTTTGGTTCTGATAAATGATCAATTGAATCATTCCTTTCAAAGTCTAGAAGAAGGTACATGTCACTGTGGTTTGTTTAATTGGTGCCAATTAATGACAGTAGTTGACTACTTTGCTGATGTTGCAGAAACTAGGCGATATGAATTCGTTAAATTATTGGTTCAACCTGGAAAAGATCTTCCTGCGGCTTTAGGAGGCTACGTATCTACTGAAAATGCAACCAAAAAGCCTAAGCAGTCATCAGTCTCTATTATCTCTACACTTCTGCATTGTTGTTGTACAATGCTTACAAATTCATACCCCTTTAAGGTACTGTTTAGTTCTTTCGAGAGAGGGAATGAGGGCTCAATTTGTTTCTCTACAAATTTTTTACTTAAAAGAATGTTGAAAATCAATGAGATGATTGTCCAGGTAAATGTTCCTGTTCGTATGTTATTGGCTCTTGTTGACAGAGTACTCATGGTAAATGGCTCTTTGTCACAAATGTCAATGCAATTTGTGACTGCCAAGCAGCAAGAGGATATTTGTTCTGAACTTCCTGTTTTGCACTTGTATGGCCTGGAATTGCTCACTGCTGTTGTGAAGGTTGTGGGCAGGTATGCATGCTTAATACCTTTCTATAGTAGAACCATGAAAAGAAAAGGATGAAATGTTTCGTTGTTAGTGCAACTTCTGATGTGAAAAGAATGTTGAACTTTCTAGAATCTTAAAAGTCTCAATGTGTCAAAAGTCACTTATATCAATGCCTTTGTCTTGCCTTTCTTGAGTTTACTTTCTTTGTCTAGCTCTATGACTAGCAATTATTTGTCTAACAATGTTTTCACAAAACATTGCCCACGGACATTTGATTTGTATTTATTGTCTCATTGTCCTGTTCATATGTTGTATTTTGATTTCTTTGTGATTTAACTTTTTTTTTAAGTTATTTCTTTTGTCATCAAATGTTGTTGCCAACTATGGATATTTTCTAAGGTTCTTGGACATCTTATTGGACCATTTCAACCAATGTTCTGCTGAATTATTTTGTTTTATCACGTGTCACTCATGATATCAATCTCAAGTTCTGTGGTCAACAGTTTTGCTCTTAACATAATTACTGTTATTTGGCCATTATTATTTCTCTAAGTGCTGCTGAATGAGTGTCAGTTATTTTTTATCCAACCTAAAAGGCTAAAACCCTTTTTAAGCTTTCTACACTATTCCTCTTCCTTTGCTTTTTTGTTTTGGCAAGATTTCTTTGTTGATCCATGTTCATAAAGATTTGATAGAGTGTTATGTGGCTATCGAGGGCCCAACACAACCCTCCTCCTTTATCAATGGTGTCGTATCATGTAGCTGACCTCACTGTGTGAGATAAGGCTTTGTTGTTGTTTTTGTTTTTTGGCAAGATCTTTCTACTTCAATTTACTATAAGTATATTGGTTTCTTTTGGTTCTTTTTTTAACCTGATCCACTTGTTATCTTTCACTCTACACCATGTATGAGCTGTATGTGATTAATTCCATCATTTATCTCTGTATTTTAATTCTTGCAAAACTTCAGAATTCGCCTAATTGACAATATCTTTATTGCAGTCAGCTGTTACCACATGCTGCCTTCAATGTGCGAATGATTACAATGTACTTCAAGACATGTGCATTGCCAGAATTAAGAATCAAACTCTATTCTATCACAAAAATTCTCCTTATATCCATGGGTGTCGGTATGCACAATTTCCTGACAAAGATGTCTCATTTCTGACTGTTGATATTATTATGTCAACAAAGTGGCTATTTGAACTGTCTTTTTCTAAACCATTGGAGATTTACATTCAAATTTTCATTTTTCTTTCGTTGGGTTTGACTATACTGTTGATCTGTGGCTAAAAGCTCAATGGAATAATTGCTTTACCTTTGGCTTCTATGCCAACATTTTATGATTATAAAAAGTCAGTAATGCCATGTACTAATAAAATATTTACATATTTGTTGTTTGCATCGTCCAATTACTACTGTACAGAAGTGCATACTATTATTGAGCTTGCAGTTTACAATTTCTTTGTCGCATCTGTTTGAATAATTGGAAGAGTAATGCACAAGTTAGAGCTTTTGTCATGCAAATGTTCTAGATTATTTTATGTCTGTGGAATATTTAAAGGGTTATTATCCTGCCCCATTTGTTTGTCTTTTGCTTATTTATTGTGTTTGTGTATTTGAGAGAGGGAGAGATCTAGAAATATAATTGAATTGTCTGTAACAAACTGAAGGAATGGTCCTTTTTTGACTCTTCAAGTTTGGTGTCAAATCAATTTTATTTTCCTAGTTGTTAGATTAGGCTAGCTTTATTTTACTAAATTACTCATTGTGAACAGGAATGGCTTTAGGCATTGCACAGGAAGTGGTCAACAATTCCTTTGTTGATTTGAGTACCATCAGGAATAAGGGTCCTGGCACATCGAGTCTTGCAAATTCAAATGTGTCTACTAAATCATTGCTACAGCCAAAAAGTAAAAAAAGAAAGCGTAAGAGGATGGCAGGTTCTCTCCAGCATCAGGATCATAATGCAGTTAATGTTTCAGCTGTAGATGCTCTGAAGAACTATCCAGCGACTCCAGTTTCTCTGAGGACAGCTGCGCTTGAAGCACTAGAGGTTCTTATCACTGTGGTATGTTATATTTCACATCTTCATAAATCTTCCTCTCCTCCATTGCCTTTTTGGTTTATTTCTCTAATTTCCACATCATCATTGAAGTTAAGTTTTTGCTTGATAACTGTGGAGCAAAATAATCTGAATTGCTTGATTCTTCATTCACAAAAAGGATCTGTATATATACATGAGGAGGGAGCCTTGGCATTTACAGCTCTTCATAATAATATCTAATCTGATCCCTGATTATTAGTTATATCTAGACTAATCTCTGATTTGATTACATAATAATTACAAATATAAATTTCTCAACACTCCCTCTCAAGTTGGAGCGTAGACAACTAGACGTTAATCAAGCCCAATTTGTTACAAAGATAGTTAATGAGTCCCATTTAAGGCCTTCATCCCATGTAGAAATAAAATTCTCATTGATCTTATCACATACAAAGTGATAGTCAAATTCAATTTGTTTCGTACGTTCATGAAACACAGAGTTGGAGGCTGTGTATAGCATCTTTATTATGATTTGCTGTACTGATTGAGCTATGACTCTATACTTTGCTTTTGTACTAGATCGAGAAACCACATCCTGCTTCTTGCTTCTTGAGGACATTAAATTTCCACCCACAAACACTCAATATCCTGTGGTGAATCTCCTGGTGGCCTTGACGCGGCATGATCCGCATCTCAAAAGCATCCAATCTTGGTTTGGCCATGATTTGTACGGAGTATAGCACGACTATGAGCCTTCAAGTAATGTAAGACATGCTATAAAGCTTCCCATTGAGCAATAGTTAGAGATAGTTCAATTTCCCAATCAGTCTACAGTATCATACGCAACATCTAAACTAATAATATCTAATCTAATGCCTGATTCCTAGTAATATCTAAACTAATCCCTAATTTCTTGTGACCCTGATTTGATTACACAATAGTTACAAATATATATTTCCTTACAATAATAATTTGTGCAAAATGTAAGGTAAGACAACCATCATAAAATCTAATCATCTTGCTTTATGTGGACTTAATAGGCAGTTGACTTAGGGTGTGTTTGGTTTGAGGGGAGGGGATGGGAGGGGGAAGAAAATTTTTACCTCGTCTTGACTAAGTTGCCCATGAAAATTTTTCATTGTTCCATAGCTACCCTCTCATTGGCACCCACAACACCCTTATGGCTCAGGTAACCTAAACCTAACAGCACACTTCAGTAACAGGCAACAACAACTAGTGACATCTACCTCCAACAACCAACCTCGACGACCTCCGAGGCCTTCCTTGCTTTCGCTTAACACCTAACTGTGGAGCAATCCCATTCAAGACAACCGGTGTCGCCCCCTTGAAGCTGCAAAACTTGGGGTCGCCGGCAGTTGCATGCTATGCATACCATTCTCTGCCGATGCAGTTGAGACTAGTGGCGGTGATTTCAAAGTGGATGGCACACCCTACTTGCCGTGGGTTCTCATCCAAAAGTAACAATAAGGGCATGTCGTCCAGAAGGTCGGCCTTTGCCATAGGTTCTCATACGCCTCTTCCTCCCTTTCGGCGCTGCCACTATTCCTTAGATCCAAACCTTGATTCCGACCACTAGCGAAGTTCGATGATAGCAACGAGATCCAGTTTCACATGGCTATGGTAATTTGGTCAAAATTTTCCCTCGCTTGCCCTCAAACCAAACCAAACCTAACACACTATTAAGATTTACGAAAGTAATTACCTTCCAAAAAAAAATGAAGGGATAATAATGTCTCACTGTTTTTTTTTTTTTTTTTTGTCTCTTTGTAAGAGACAGGCAGACAGCCTAGAGCACAGTTTCCAAAATGCATGGGCTCCGGAGAGGACTGGGGGCTCACTTTGGGTCAACTTTATGTAGTGATATCATGCATTTTTTTGTAGTTTTTTAAGTAGGAAAAAATTGTTTATGATGAACAGTTAGAATATAGGAGAACAATACCATCCTCTGAGTGAAATATGATCAAAGAGAAGCACAATGATTAAGAAAGACTAAGAAAAAATGCTGCTGAGCAACTCAATCTCTTTGCATAGAAGATCAGCCTTTCCTTGAAAATCTACGTGTTGGACACCAAATTGAAGATTTATAGCACTCTTATAAAAGAGAGGCTGCTGAAGAATCAGGCAATTTGCTATGGTGGGAAGAAACTTTTGAAAAAAAAAGTATTATTAACAGAATTCTTGTTGTCCTCCTCCATAAAATGGCGGTGTCATCAGCACGAGATATCACAAGAGTTAACAGAATTCTCTTCGTCCTCATTCCAACAAAGGGCAGTGTCATCAGCGAAGCATGGATATGAATACATCACTTGGGAACCTACACAAATTACATTTAACTAAATCCTCTATTCACAGCTCCACAAAAATATTAAAATTTTCTCATAATGATTTTCTTCTAGGTTAATACACCCAAGTCATTGCAGCAAGTTTTTTTTTTACCTTGAATCGAATAGTAATTTGTGAACAATTTTTATTATTTTTGACAGGCTGGCAGTTTGAAATCTGAGTGGAGGTCAGAAGTTGATAATCTTTTGATAGTCACAGCAATTGACTCTTTTGAAGAAGAATGGACCAGTGAGGATATAAGTACATTTGAGCAAAAGGAATCTGCTGTTACTTCTGATTTGCAGCTTGCTGCATTGCGTGCTCTTTTGGCTTCTTTTCTTTCATTTTCCCAAGGACGATCCCCACATTTAGCCCAGGGTCTTCAACTATTCCATAGAGGTACTTTTATTCATCGTTATGGAACTCTTGTTCTTGCCAATTTTTTTTTTTTCCTAGTTAAAGTAGCAAACAATTAATGAATTTAATGCATCCAAAGAAGAAATATTTAAAAAATTAGTAGCTCGTCTTGTGAAATTTGGTAGACATTTTGGGTTGATGCTTCAATTTGTTCAATGTTTTGTTTTCTCATTTTTGCTGTGTAGATTAGGAGTTTTTTTGTCGAACATGTCAGAGTCAAGCAGCACCAAAAAAAAAAAAAACAACTGAATTTATCTATCTAGGAGCGCTGATGGTGGTCCCTGATAACATTGGCATTTTAATTTTTTTACGAGAACAGTCCATGCCTGCGTTTTCTTTAAGCTTTAATACAAAACTGTTATTAACTGCATGGAATCTATTTCTGCAGGAAAACAACTAATTGGAACGAAACTTTCTGATTTCTGCGCTTATGCACTTTTAGCATTGGAACTGCTTATACATCCAAGGGCACTTCCATTGGTAGACTATTCTGCAATTCATAATTCTGTTGGTGAAGCTCACTGTAATCTTCGAGGTGGTTATGCTGTTGGCCAGAACAAAAGTAGCCCTTTTGGGTCTCAGCAAACGGGGTATGATACTCCTGAATCAGATGATGATTCATTTCAAAAGTGGCTGGAAGACGGCACGGAGCCAGATGTGCCATTGGCCAAGGAGGGTAAAAAGCAACCCGAAAAGCCTGAGAGGAACGAGAAGATGCCTGAGACTGCCACTTGTTCAGATATTGAAATGACAGCTGTCGAGGATGAAAATGTCAGCAAATCAGACTGTCCTGGTGAATCTGCCATGCAACTTCAGGATCCCATTTCTTGCACACGCAATTCTCAGGCTGAAACTTCTCGTAGACCTGTAGTTGTTGAGCCAGTTTCTGAGGAGATTGTTTCAGACAACAAACTACCTCATACAGGCAATAAAATGGAATCAAGCCAAGAGGCCTCCATCAGCAAAGACAGTGAATCAGCTTACCTAAGAACCAAAATGCTAATGACCTCAGATTTGAACAAGGGTAATGGATTTGCACCTAAATTGGATCATGATGATTCATCTGATGATGATGATATACCTGATATTGTGGACGCAGACCCAGATTCTGATTCCAGCTAGGGAAATCTGTCATTGATCCAAAGTTTCATGAGGAAGATGTATTGTAGCTTAGAATCATTCTTTTTTCTCCCCCCCTATGCTTAAACAAACGTGGTTCTAAATTTCTTTAAAAGGCAGGAAAGGGGGAAATATACCCGAGAGTTACATATAGCTTAGCTGACAATAAACTTGCCAGGCAGTTTCAGGTATTTGAGATATAATCTTAAAGCGCAGTTAATATCCAATAAGTTGGGTAGAAACTGTAAGAATTTTGAATCGTTATTTGGATATTGTTGGGTCTAAAGTTTATTTACTGTTAAAACAAAAAGATGTTAGTCGAGAAAAAAAGTTTGTCTTGTATTAAGTATTAGATAGAGTATTTTAATTTGATATATTTAATGGGCCTTGGATTATATTTTTATATTTTATATTTTATTATTTTTAATTAAATTTGATGTAGTAGGATTCATCTCTTTCAAAATTGATGCAAATTGCATACGTTCATATCTGGTTAAAACAAAATATATATGTGTATAATTCACAGTAATTATTCATTAGGAAAAAAATATCAATTAGTGGCAACTTGTTACTTGAAACATGAATGAATCCATACCACAAAAAGGTCTGAATTCCCAACCCCAAGTGCAAATTATTATTTTTATTAGATAATTTATTTTGGTTGATTCTCACCTCATCACGCACAAGAGAAGGACCAGCCTGCCACTAGCCTTGAATTCCGTGGGTCATCAATTCCCATTACCTGCCAATGAGAGTTAGCACAGATGGTAAGGGGTCTAGGACTAGGCTCTTGGATCGTGAGTTCGATCCCCTCTACCGTCGTTTGGACTTTTTTGGTAGGCGATCTCGTAAGTCCCCAATAAGTGCTCATAGAGCCCGGGGTCATGCCCTGACCTTGATGGGGGACTGGTGTCGAACCTTTCCAAAACTTTTATATATCAAGAAAAATTCCCATTACCCAAAAGCCTCTGATTTGTGGGCAGTGGCTGAAATGAAATCAAGCATCATCTCATCCAATTCTCATCCTAATGATTGTGATATGCTCGAACCTCCAAGACCTAAAAGAAACTATTTTGCCCAGCACTGCAGCACACTATATCACTCGGATGGTGTACCTATTATAAGATTAAATATCATTTTTATTATGAAAGTTTACCTGAGGAGCACTGGTTATCCGGAAGTTTGTTTGGTATCATTTTTGCCCCGAAAGTTAAAAAACATAATAATTTTGCCCATTCATTGATCTTGACTGTTGAATTTTTACTTTTTTTGTAAACTTCCAAAGACAAACTTTCTCCTAAGAAAAACTTTCAAAGCAGATTTTCTCTACTTTTAAACTTTCGGGGAAAAAATGAGACAAAAAAACTTTCAGGTGACCAGTGCTTTTTATGGTAAATTTCCATGGCGAAAATAGTATTTAACCCCTATTATATTCCATCCACTTTACTGAATAAGCATTCATCTGAAAACTAAAAAATGGTAGCTAGTTAATTAAATTTCCCTTGAATTGAAAAAAATAATAATCAAGTTTTCCCATATTAAATGAGAGAAAAAAAAAACTTAAGGAGTCATATTTAAACATTAAATAAAAATAAAAATTGATAAATAAGCATTAATTGCTCTCTAAATAATTTATATCATGGATCAAGACATTTTAACTAATTTTCATGGATCTGGCTCCTCCCCTTTTCTTTTCCCATCCACTCCTACCCTTTACCACAAAACTACATAGTTTTAAGGTAAACAAAGCAAGGGGAACATTTAAAAAAAAAATTATTAAAAAAAAGCATGTAATACTCTAAAATATTTTTTAGTGGCATTTAATATCTCAAATTAATTTTTAGTACACCCACTACCCTAAAATATTTTAGGACTCCTAGTATCTATAAAATAATACTACATAGCGTTGGGTGCTAAATACTTGATCCCACTTAAAAAAGATTTTAGTACTAAGTGTATTAAAAATTAATTTAGGACTTAATGAAAAATATTTCAGAGTGATAGGCATTTTTGTTTTTGAAAACAAAAAAAAGTGTTCCATTGCTATGTTTACTCCCAAAACTGTGTAGTTTTGAGGAAAAGGATGAGAGCGGGTGATAAAGGCTAAAGTACACTTTTGGTCTTTTAAGTATATATGAGGTATATTTTTGATCCCTTAACTTTATAAAGTATATTCTTGGTCCTATAATTCTAACACCGTTAATGTTACTAACGGAAAATGTTGAAACAACAAAGTCAACTTATGACTATGTAAGCTTAAGTATTAACTGTGCAATTAAAATCTATTAATTTAAAATTTAAAATATGCATAAATTAAAAAATATCTAAATCCCTAATGAATAAGTTATTATCAAAACCCTGAGTATATTAAAAAATTTAGTTTAATAATCTAAATATCGAAATCTCGATTTCATTTCCAACGATTTGTCAATTTATTTTAGTTTAATAATATAAATATTTTATATTAAAAAATTAAAAATTAAATGTGCTCTATCAGCTACACGTCGTGAGTTGAATTTGTTGCATCAACATTTTCCGTTAATAATATTAAAGGTGTTAGAAATATAGGACCAAAAGTATACTATATGAAATTAAGAGACCAAAAGTATACTATATGAAATTAAGGAACCAAAAGTATACTTCATGTGAAACTTAAAAGACTTAAATAGACTTCAGCCTAAAAGAAAATACAAGAAATCAGGTCCAATTCTGTGTATATTAAGGAAGGATAGTTAAGTCATTAAATGCCTTAAATTATCCCCCCCCCCAAAAAAAAAAAATAGCCTTAATGAAATTATATTTATCTACATTTACATATCCCTCTCTTCTCTTTTTCTAATGAGAATTAAATAAAAGTAAAATTGAAAAGCATTCATTAGTAACCTCTAAGTGGACTTATATTTAGGATTAAGGATTTCTTTCACATTGGATTTACAAATAAGGTTCAAAGCAGTCAGCCATTTCAACTAAATCGCTAAAACTAAAAAAATGACAGTTAATTATTAAATTTGTCTTCAACTAAAAAAAAATATAATTATTAGTTGAAGATAATTAATTTACTTTTTTTTCCAATAATTACTATATTTAAAGCTAGAAGATGTATCGTATGAAAAAAAAAAACTAGAAATACTCTTTTAAAAAATTTACGTTATTTTAATCAATTCACATTTATTAAAAAAAATATGGTTAAGATGTTAAAATTATTATTTTTATCTACATTACTCTCTCTCTCTCTTACTCATTCATAAATAATGGCATGTTTAAAAAATAATTATATTCTCTACATATTTATTACTATAAACTAATTTTAACTGTTTTTTAGAATATGTTAAAAGAACCTTATAGGTAGGGAGGGAGATTATCTCACTTTCCTTATTAAATTTAACATGTGTGTGTAAGTATTTTTTATTTTTTTAGAAAAATTGTGTGTAAGTATTTAATATTCACCAAAATTATCAAATATCTGATATAAAATGGTTTTTTTAGAGATATCCTATTACTTTTATGACATCTCCCCATATATTTTGATCAAAAAAATATCTATATGAAACTCAATATTTTTATGACATTTTCTATGGTACATATCGGATCATCTTAAGAGTTACTAAAATTAAAATAGCCTCTAAAATCTACAAATAATTGGAAGTCTACTTCTTTCTAGGTTCGTATTATTTTTAAAAACTTAAAAAAAAAATATCTTATAATATATTTATTTTAGAATATATGATTTTTCATTGGAAAAAATTTCAAACAAACGGAATGCACCCAAAAAAGAATGCTATAAAATGAAAATTTTAAAATTCTTAAATAAACTATCAATATTATAGAAATATCAATTCTTATATAAAAGCGAATCCAATTTAATTAAAGACACAACAAAATCAATTAATAACTAACCCTCAAATAATTGAGTTGGGGTTAGATAAAATGAAGAGAGTTTGGTCAGGATTAATTTCCTACTTGAATATTTATATTTTTAATTTTTTTGCTTCAAAATAATTACAATTTTTAATGTCCATATTTATAAATATTTCATTTCGTCGTTGCTCCTTCTCCCTAATTTTTCATTTCAACTAATTCACATGTAATAATAAAAAGCAGTTATTCTTATAAAATTTAATTATTTTCTAATATTATTATTATTAACTACATTAAATCTCAACATATATTAATTTATATCTTCTTTTAATCCTTAATAAATATGGGTGTATACGAAGAAAATGTTATTCACACTATCAAAAACCTAAAATAGATGCCATCGTCCATTGGTTGAATGAATAATTGGGTGGACGACTTAATTCAAAGTTGGCGGTGGAGAATCTTTGGGGACAGGTAGTCGGTGAGAAGGATTGGGAAAGTGATGGATTGAGTTATATTTATTAGCTTTGATTGTTTATTCTAACTTATTCTTTTAGTCTTATTGTTGAAGTTAAAATCTTTTTTCCAAGACGAAAACCATTTGTAAGTACTTATACTTTTATTTAATTTTTTAATTTGGGATATGTGTACCCCCCCCCCCCCCCGGCCAAAAAAAAAGGTTTATTTTGGTCCCTTTGGAACTTTAACTCCTACATAAGGACTAACAATGCTAATAGAGTAAAGTTATTAGTGTTGTTTAAGAGGCAATGAATTGAGTGATAATTAATAAGAAAATCTGGAATTGAATGCAAGCTTCAATAAAATAGAGTTGAAAAGATATCATAAGGATAAGCACACAAGATTTATATTGGTTCAATCTAATCCACTTGACCTACATCTAATCCTCAAAAGCCTTATGAAATTTTCGTTATTTTCTAATATTCGACGAGCTTTTGGTGCCTTAGTACAAGATAGTTTTTTTTTTTTTTTTTTTCAAGAACAATCGCTTCCCCTCACACTTTGCAATTTAATGCCCACTTAAGATCTTAAATCTTGCATCTCTTAGGTGATAAATGAATCAATAAATGTCTTTCACAAGAGTATATATATGATCACTAAAGTATAGATTCGAATTTAATAATTCTAAGACTTTGCAATGAATGTCACATAAGTTAGTTACTTCGTCTGTAATGCTCTAGGTATTTATAGGTAGAGTAAATTAATGATAATTGCCTTATTAAATGTATCCGGGGAAGTTTTCTTAGTCTTTGATATATATCTGTTGAAGTTTCTAATATTCGTTATGTTTATGGAATTAACCGTTGGAGTAGAGAGAATATTTGATGTTTAAATATCCTTCGTATTTCCAATTCGTGAGTTAATAGTTAGAATGATTAGTAGTAAAAAAAAACACATTTCATAATTTTTCTAATGATTTAGAAGTTTTAAAACATTATTTTGTTTTCTAAAAAAAACTTCACTCAAGTGATCTTCTCTTTATGAGAGTATTTCTGCAAGTTACCATTTGGGAATCATCCTATGTCATTTAAACATCAAATATTCTCTCTATTTTCTCTTTTGAGTGACTATCTTTCTTTTATAAATATTGGCTGATCATGAATAGATAACTGAAGAAAGAACGATAACATGATTTTTATATGCATCACTCAATTGAGCAATTTACACTCAGGTGATGTTAATTTTTAAACTTTGTCACGTTATTTCCTTCTAGTTATCAAGAGGTAATTGGCAAATATTTGAATATCACTCATGTGACAACTTACTGACTCAAGTGATTTATCAATTTCAGTTTCTAAAAATAGCTAGTTATCATTAAGTATATTACAAAATTTGGGGTGTCACTTTTGTCACTTGAGTTACACACTACTTTTACTTTAAAAAATGATGAGTTACTTTTAGATACCTCATGGCAGTTTTAGGTATCCCTCAAACACAAGGAGTAACATTCAAGACTCAACAACCAAAAATCTAAAAAAGAAGGAAGGAAGAATAAACAATTTGAGAGATACTCATATTAAAAAAAAAAAAAGCATGTTATACTTCGTTGTTAAATCCAAATTAGCTGGATCCATTGGAAAGGAAACCGACGTGCGACAATCATGCAAATATTTTTACTAAACTATGATACCCTCCATTGATTATAAGGCACGTGATTAATTCTTTTTTATTAGTTTTCCTCTTAAGTTATTGAGATAGGATATTCTTACTACCTCTTAATCTTACTACCTTTTGACTACCACTTTTTCATTATTAGATCTATATTTGATCTAACGGTCCTGATTTACCCTATTTAGAACCAACCTTAACAGTTGTTGCAGCTTTCGTCTCTCAATCTTCCCTCACCCTCCGTTTCCGTCTCTCAATCTTCCCTCACCCTCCGTTTCCGTCTAGACTCCATGGCTTCATCTCTCAATCTTCCTATCTCTTTTGCAAATAATTTTACGGTAATTTTTATGGAAATATGTTTTTGGCTAATTCTGGGTCCCGATTGCGCTTTCTGGATCAGTTGCTTTTATAACTTAGAGTTTCGATTCTTTTTCCATTAAATTCTTGTTTCGAAAGGCTTTTCTTGATTAATTGCTCTTTAAGATCTATAGTGTATATCGATAAGATATTATGTTCTGTTTACATAACATCTTTACAGTAATTTATGATTCTAGGTCCCGATTGCGCTTTCTGCAACGCCTTTCTTTTGGTTTTTTTTCATTAAACATCTTTACAGTAATTTATGATATTGTGTATATCGATAAGATATTATATTATGTTCTGTTTTTTTTGGCAATATAAAAGAACTTATGTCCCGTTGATCATACGAAACAGCCTGTGCTCGACTTCAAGTGGCTGTTTATTTCCTACTACTTGTTTTGTTCGTATAGCTTTATGTCCCTATAGAATGTCCCTCCTGACGTTGTCTTCCTGGTTTCAAAATACTGCAGATTCAATTGATAAGAATTGAATTGAGAGTTCCTGAATAACAGCTTTGGGGGCATTATCCGTTAAAAGCTTTGTTAAACCCTAGACAACCCTCAACCACAATGGGAGTTGATTAAACTAGTAGAATATATAGAAATTCGCATAGATTGAAAACGCTATAACGAAAGGATTGCATACCTTTATCCCCATTCTTAGTGTCGAACAGCGTGGAGTCGAGACGATGGGTGAGGGAAGATTGAGAGACGAAGGCTGTAGCAACTGTCAAGGTTGATTCTAAATAAGGTAAATCAGGACCGTTGAATCAAATATAGATTTAACGATGAAAAGATGGTAGTCAAAAGGTAATAAAATTAAGAGGTAGTAAGAATATCTTATTTCAAAGTTATTTAGTTTTCCATATAATCTAAAAGAATGTCTAATTTAGTTTAAAATAATTTTACTGGATACAACTTTTCTAACGTAATTTTAGACTTATGATCTCACAAACCAGATTAGTTAGTTATTGTCACGACTTGGTAGAGAATTTTTGTTTTTTGAAATTTTATCCCTTTTTTAAATATGTTGCACTCCTTTTATTTTTCAAAATATACTCTATGCATTACTAGCAAATATGAAGAAAGTTAAAAAAAAATTAATTAATAACTTTTAAGTCACTTATATTATCATGAACTTGATTCGTTTCTAGATGTATGTGTTATATGTTTTGGACATCATGAAGTATACTATTAATTTTAGTTTTAATAATTACTCTATGATATTTAATATAGGACATATATTTTATATATTTAGAATTTTTTCAGATTAACTTTATTTGATATTCTTTCAACAATAATTAGAGGTAATATAATGAACTCAATAAAAGATAAAATAAGACTATTAAGATATTTTTTTAAGAAACTATACCATCATATTAATTAATTTAACTAAGTTCAACAATTTATTAAAAATAGAATTAGATTTTATATTAAAAGTTAGAGCTGGGAAAAAAAATTTAAAATCTTTTACTCGAAATTTGGGTTCGGGTGGAGTCCATTTAACGCTCAGACGAACACTTCAGGGTCACACCCATCGCAGTAAGGCATTCGGTTCGTGCTTACTCGAACTATCTCAATGCCCGCCGGAGAAATCCGCTCCGCCTCCCAGCCACCGTCCGCGACGGACTCCTCCTCGGCCCACGAAGACGACGATGCCTGGATTTGGGCTCAAATCAAGGCGGAGGCGCGCCGAGACGCCGAGTCCGAGCCCGCTTTAGCTAGCTACCTCTACTCCACTATCCTTGCTCACCCTTCCCTCGAACGCTCCCTCTCCTTCCACTTGGGCAACAAGCTCTGCTCTTCCACGCTTCTCTCCACCCTCCTTTATGACCTCTTTGTCAACGCCTTCGCTTCCGACCCTTCTCTCCGTGCCGCCGCCGTCGCCGACCTTCGCGTCGCCCGGGAACGCGATCCTGCTTGTGCTTCCTACTCCCACTGCCTCCTCAACTACAAAGGTTACCTCGCTCTCCAGGTATTTCAATTTCTCATCTGGGATTTGTTGTCGTTATCATCGCATGTTTTTGTCCGGGCTATTTTGCGGCCACGACCTGTGTTTTCTCTTATCGCTACGCTATTATAATCAATTAAATACAAGGGTACTTCATTTATAACGTCTATCATTAATAATCGAACTAACGCTTTGCGCATCCGATTTCTCTGGTTTTATGGATTTTGTTCCTTCTCACTTGAAGGGAAATTTTTATTTTGCAGGCACAGCGAGTGTCGAATAGATTGTGGCAGCAATCTCGGAGGCCACTAGCTCTGGCTATTCAGTCTCGTATTGCGGATGTGTTTGCCGTGGAAATACACCCTGCGGCGAAGATTGGGAAAGGGATCTTGTTGGACCACGCTACCGGCGTGGTGGTGGGTGAGACGGCGGTGATCGGCAACAATGTGTCGATTCTACATCAAGTGACTCTGGGAGGAACAGGGAAAGTTAGTGGGGATCGGCATCCAAAGATTGGAGATGGAGTTCTTATTGGAGCTGGAGCGACCATTCTTGGGAATGTCAAGATTGGAGAAGGTGCCAAAATCGGTGCTGGCTCTGTCGTCTTGATTGATGTGCCGCCATGGACAACAGCGGTTGGGAATCCGGCGAGGTTGGTGGGTGGAAAGGAGAAGCCGAAAAAGCATGAGGATGTGCCAGGGGAGTCCATGGATCACACTTCCTTTATCTCTGAGTGGTCAGATTATGTTATATAATTTGAAAGCATTTTGAATCAAAACATCACCAGTGGATGATAATTTTAGAGCATGTCCTCACCTGTCCAACTTCTTGTAGATTTTGCGTTTTGAGAGTCGGGAACTACCAAAATATGATGTATAACGGGTTGGGATGCTTGTATGAACATGGTTTGATATTTATGTAAGATTTTTTAGGCTCATCATCTGTTTTATGTTCTTAACAGACCTTAGTTTTTAAGAACTGATTCACAAGCATTTCATGGTGAGGTGTTCATAATCAGATTGCTATCTTGCTACCTGGAACATGACATTGCATGAGCCATTTTAATTTTAAATGAAGAAACAACATATCCATAGGGTAGAATCAGATCTTTTTCTAGTCTTTCCTATATTCATAGAAGTGAATGCATATTAGCATGATGGGATATCAGATAAAGTTGCTCTTTGTGTTAGTGTTCTTCCAAATGCATGAATACATAGAATAGCTTTGAGCTCATCTTTGGAAGGTGTTTTAGAAGTCTTTAAATCATAGTTAGATGGTCCTTGCTTGCTGTCACCAGTAGTTGCAGAGCAAGGAAAATACCATGGTTGCTTGACTCTGTAATGGTAAAGGCAATGATTGTTTCAGATCTATCACACCCCCCTCCCCCGTCTCTCTCTCTGTGCAGCTCTCTGCAGGGAAAAGTAAGCTTTTGGTTTAATGTGCAATGAAATCATCTTTCTTTTCTGAAGCATCAAGTTGTATGCATCTTTTGGATCTCAGGCTTTTGTTAGGCATTTTAGGAATCGATTATAATTATCAGTGTCAAATCTAAATAATGTAAGCATGTCATCTAAAAATATGTTTGCTTGTCTTGCAAATGCACAATAAAGCCACTTTAGTTGGATATAATTTTCCTGGTAAGTGTGCTATAGTGACTTAGTTATGGCCAAAAACTCTGCTATTATGTGTTGGTTTCAAACATTGATGCTTGTTTTGTGCGATGGAAATTACATTTAAGGACCTTGTGTAGGATTTATCTGTCCAAAGAAGAAAAAGCATAATGCTACCATGGAAGGAGATATTCCCATATAGTTCATGCCTCAAGTAAGCTGATTCAGATTCCATGGGAATGCAGTAATATTCGAAAGACTTCTGACTTCATAGTGGGAATATTTAGGACCGCATAAGCCTTATAATTTAAGTAGTTTTTTTTTTTTTTTTTGATACAATGATTTGTTCTTATAGTTTGTCTAGTTTTGGTTTTGGTCTCTAAAAATTCAAACCTAAAGTTTTGGTCCCTCAATATTCTTTCTTCTAAAACATTAGTCCTTTTATTTTAATTAAAACCTAAACCATCTTTTCCATTTTGGAACCAAAATCTATAGTTTGAAACTATAGGACCAAAATTAAAATGACAACAAATCATAGAACGGAATAAGCTATTTTGTCAAGTTTTGTATCAACAAAACGGAATAAGCTATTTTGTCGATCAGGCGACACTCGGATTATTGAGGGGAATTAATCATCTTACCACAATTATATAGGATTACATAAAAAACCACTCTTGGTTTTAAAAGTAAAAAGGAAGTGGTAAAAAATGCCTTTATATGGTTGGCTTATAGTTAAAATGTAAATCGTATAGAATTATGTTCTTAAATCCTAGAAACTTGGTTGTGGATCTTGAAATATTAGTTACAAATTAATTGTTAATTGTGAAATTTTTTTTAACTATACAAAGTCAGTTATAAATTCTGAAAGCTAAGTTATAAACAAGGGAAGATTGGGGCTAAATCAATTGTAAATTGTGGATTAAATCTAAATGTTAGAACTTAGAAGTTTGATTATAAATTTTATATACTAATTACAAATCATTTTCTTACATATTTGATTTATAGATTATCTTTCAATATTTATAGCAAATCTTACAAGATTTTCAACTAAGTTCCTAAAATTTACAAAACTTCCACAATTAGCAAACCCATATTTGCAAGGAGTGAATTTTCAAAATTTACAACTTAAGTTTTATGAAATTTGCATCTGTGCTATGTCGTCAATTGACGGTTGTTATATGTTTTAAGCATTGGTTAGTGATCACATAGAACAATAGCAAGGGAAAATGGTATCCAATGACAAAGTAAATTCAAAGCATTGTTTAATTATCAGTGGTCGCATTCACATATAACAATGTTTGTTGAGGGAGGATGATGCTGGCATTAGCTAAATAACTAATTTTCACACATTATAAAAATTAGTTACTAGTAAAATAGTTTGTTAATTTTCTTAAAATAACTTATTCAATCATTATTTGCATTGAAGCTGATGAAAACCCTTTACTAAGTGCCTTTAATAAGTTATAAATTTAAAAAATAAAGTGGATTAAAATATTATATTTATAATTAAAATAAGGGTTTAATTTTTCTACTTTTATTGCAGAAACATTTTCCTTGCCCTACTCACATAAAAGTGAGTGGGCATCAGGGGCAAACCTAGAAAATAATTGAAGGGGGCACCATTGTTGGGGGGATTTGGGGGTTCAGGGCAATACCCCTGACATTTTTTTTAAAGCAAAGTCTTAAAGACATTAAAAAACAAAAGAATATAAAGGAAAAAACAATGCCAAGTGCGTATAGAAATAGTATGGCTAAGCACTAAATAAATTCAAGTACATATATTGTAATAACAAAAGTATATTACAACAATTACAATGTCATCCTTCTAGACTTTATTTTTTGAAATTCTATCATAATTGCTTTATTATCAATGCTATCAAATACATCTTTTTCAATATAAGGTACTAAACAATTATTCAACCATTCATCCTTCATTTGATTGTAAAGAAATGGAGAGCGAAATGTGGAGAATGCGGTATTGTTGTCGTTTGGAATAAAATTGCAGCCCACTATCATTCAAAAGGGGTAAAATAGGGAAAAAAGAAGAAGAAGAAGAAGAGGAGGAGGAAGAAGAAGAAGAAGATATTGAAATTCAAGAGGGGGCACTTCCCCCTCAAATTAACACGTGGGTCCACCCCTGGGTCCTATTATAAAATGGGACCCTAAACCCTAAACCTATTTTATAATGAAACCCACTTATTTTTATGTGAATGAGTCCCATTATAAAATAGGACCCACTCACTTTTATGTGAGTGAGACAGAAAAAATGTTTCTATGACAAAGACAAAAACATTAAACCCAAAGTAAGCCTCTATCTAGCTTCTATTTAGAACTAGAAAGAGTACTTGTCACCAAAAAAAAAACGAAGATAAAAGAAATCTTTTTTTTTTTTTGTAAAATTAAAATACAACTTTCCTAAAATGTCTTTAGTTTTCTTTAAATAAATACAATTCATAATTTAACACGTTCTTGTAATATAAAATTAATAAGGGACAAAATAATAAATAAAAATTTAATTTATTCTTAAAATTTAAAAGTGACAAGTATCATGAAATATGAAAAATGACATTTTTATAATAAAAAAAATATGAAATGGAGGGAGTACTTCATTATAATTTTTTCTCTGTTTTGTGTTGTTTTGTTTTGTTCATCAAGTATTGAATAAATGAAATTTCATGCATATTTATGGTGTTGTTATATTGGATTCCAAAGAGATTCCTTTATATCTATGGTTTCTCCCTCCACATTCTTCATAATTGCACCAGAATTACAAAGTTATGGTTAACATTCAATAAAAAAGAGAATTAGTGACGGAATTACGTGGATAGAATTTTGTGAAAGAATTACGTCAATGGGATTTAATGCTAAATTCTGTCATTACTTTGTCACTAATTTTATCACAAAAAATTAGTGACAGAAATATTCCGTCACCAATTTTTATCACAAAATATTTTTGACAGAATTAGCGACGGAATTTTTTTTCCTCGTTAAATTTACATCGCTGCTTCCATCATAAACTTTTTTGTGACAAAAATTTACGACAAAAACTTGTGATAGAAGAATTCTGTCACTAATTTTTATCGTCATTTTAGTTGGATATAAATGTCCTGGTAAGTGTGCTGTAGTGACCTAGTTATGGCCAAAAACTCTGCTATTATGTGTTAGTTTTAAATATTGATGCTTGTTTTGTGCGATGGAAATTACATTTAAGGACCTTGTGTAGGATTTGTCTGTCCAACGAAGAAAAAGCATAATGCTACCATGGAAGGAGATATTCCCATATAGTTCATGCGTCAGGGAAGCTGATTCAGATTCCCTGGGAATGTAGTACCGTTTAAAAAAATTATTATTTTTAAAAAACTTCAAATTAGAGCTTTAAAAAAAATAACATTTTGGTTTTTTTTTTTATTGTGACACTTACTTTTTTAAAAAAATATCATCTAAACACATAAATTAATTAAAAAAACATTTTTTTTCATTAAAAAAGTGCTTTTTTTTTTTTAATGAAAAAGGCCCATCCAAACGGACTCTAATGATCGAAAGACTTTCGACCTCGGGAATATTGAGGACCACATAAACCTTATAATTTACGTTGTTTTCCTTAATAGAATCTGTGATTCTTATAATTCGCCTAGTTGTGGAAATATTTAAATCACAAGTTTTGGTCCCTTATGAAATTTCGTCACAAATTTTAAAGTTAATTATTTAAGCTTATAATCTAACAACCATTTATACAATAACATAATTAATAATATAACAATTTAAATATATTTTCAATTACAAAATAAATTATTGTATTTATTGGGATAGAAAGATGAACTTTCAGAAAACTTGTTTTATCACTATAAAAAAACCGCCTTTTAGTAGCCGTTACAAAAAAAATCACTACAAATATTATGATTTGTAATGGTTTTAAGGCTAGCCTCTATAAATTTGCAACATTATAATTCAACCGCTACTAAGTCACCTTTACAATTGTGGTGAAAGCTTGGTGCCACATTTTTGTAGCAATTTATAGAATGCAACCGCTACATATTCCCGTGGCTTACCAGTGCGCCACTTGGCATTTTTTTTTTAATGAGATTAAGGATTAACAATAAACTGGATAAATTTAAAAGATTAAATTGAAATTTAATAAATATATAAGTAGATATATTATTTATTATTTGTGAATAATACATTAAATTTAATACACACACATATATTACTTTTGAAAAATATGGCTTCTCCTATGGTAAATATTGTAATCTAATAAGGTTTACAAGTCCTACATTGTGCCTCTCATATTTAATATAAGATCTATTTTGTTCTCCAATTTCTTTACTAAAATGAGTCTTATATTAAGGATAAGATGAAGTACTAGTTAAGGTAGTGGTCATGTTACAAATAAGATATTATACTAAAAACCGGTAATATTAAAAAAGATTCAATTAATTAGACCGAAAATCGTCTATATATGTACTCCCTTCGTTCATCTTTTTTTTTTTTTTTTTTTGGTTAAGTAGTAAATCCACCGCGGAAGTACATATTTAAGAGCAATGTTGCCCTGTAAGTTTTTTAGGCTTAATGTTGCTCCGGAAGTTTACACACGTAGCAATGTCATTTTTCGTTAAAAATTTAATAATCAACGTTAATTTTTTTAACAGTTAATGTTAGTTTTTTTAACAGAAAAAGGCAACATTGCTACGTGTTTAGACTTCTGGGGTAAAATTAAGCCTGAAAAAACTTTCAGAGCAACATTGCTCCTCAATATATACTTCCGGAGTGGATTTGCTACTTAATCCTTCTTCTTCTTCTTCTTTTTTTTTTTTTTTTAATGTAAGATACTATTCTTAAATGTACCTGGTTTCTTTTTATTATAAGATAAGGGAATGTTTGAAAATTTTATTGTAAACTCTCCATTTCACCCTCACTTAATTACAAAATTACTTGTGTCATTATTGTATTTAATTCTAATGTTTGGCTAAAGAACCCAATATAACATATTTTCTCTCTTCCTAAAAAATGAAGGCATTTTGAAAAACAAATTTCGTTTTATACATGTCTGTTGCATCTAACTACTTTTAACTACGTCACTGAATTGAATAACTCAATTTGGTTATTAATATTTTATAAAAAGTATTGTAAGGAGTAACGTTTCAGACTCAACAGCCGAACAATTAAAAAACATGAAAGAGAAGAATAAAAAATTTGAGATATTGTCGTATTAAAAAGCACGTTGTTTAAAATGCATGTTATACTTCATTGTTTAATCCAAATTAGCTGGATCTAATGGAAAGGGGACCGACGTACGACAATTATGCAAGTAGTTTACTAACCTATAGTATCCTCCATTGATTACAAGGCACGTAATTAATTACTCCTCTGGTCCTAATTGTAAGACATATTTAACTGATTTTGGGGAGATTAAGGAAGGGAGTTAAATTAATTAATTTTGCTCATTTTTTTAAAATGCCCTTATATAAATTTTCAATAACATTGACATACCTCCCTGATCTAGAATCTTCCTTTCCATACTTTCTAATTGAAATGATGATCTTATTATATATACATATATGTGTACACACATATATACCTACATATGTGTAGGCTCACACACATATCTACACCCCAAAAAAAAAAAAAAAACACACACAAACACACCCTCCCCCCCACAGACACACACACAAATACAAACTCCCACATGTCCCCCCAAACACACACACATGTATACACATTCACACACATAAATACATAAATACACACACGAATATATGTGTGTGTACACACACATATAGACACACACAAATATATATAAACACACATACACACACATATATATATTGGAAAATTAATGTTAACTCATCCATAAACAAATTAAAATCCAACAATTTAAGAGTTTTATTGATTGGAAAATTCTATGCATCAAAATGGATATACTTACCAAAAACCAAGCACACTTGAGAAAATAAAATAGGGGTGTTTTAGAAAAAAATTGACAAAAATTTAAATTTTGTCCTATAATTAGGACCAACACTAACTCCCAAAGAATATTAACAAATCTTAAATTAATTCAATGAATATTTAAATATAATTATTTTTCAATAATACCCCTAGTCTAAAGAAAAGAAATTGCCTTCGGATTAACCCTAGTGAAAGCTTATTGACCATGGCGGAGATGGAGAAGCAGACGATGAGGCCATTGTATTTTGGTAGTCTGGTGTTTAGATAAGGAACTTGTGAAAATGAAGAAATCTATGAACTTTATCCGCCTCACAAGGTTGGCTTTAAAGCAGAGAGATGTGGTGGTATCTCTAAGAGTATATGAGTGTGTGTGTAGAATCCATATATTGTGAGCATCGAGACAAAAACGTGCCAACCTTTTTTGCTCCGGCTAGATGACTGCCGAGCAGAGCATGTGATACGACTCGTATCAAAGTAAAAAGAAAATGATTCATACAACTTTTTGTAGAAATTGTTCGGAGAAGGAAGAGAATTTAACACTCTTGTTTAAGAAACAGAGGAAAGGATTGTGAGTAATTTAGATTAGGGCCTACAATAGCTAACATAATATTAAAGATGAAAAATCCTGTTTGGTGGTCTCTATATGCCCATTAGAACTCCAGAAAGATAGACTATTACAACCTGAACGAAGAATGAATAACCCCAATTTCAGGCGCCATGGTTTTTAGCTGCCTGTAGCTGGACACATTCTTTGGTACACAGACTGGAATCGTGCGAGGAAACTTCCAACCGGGCCAACGAATGTAGTGGCTATGGGTCAAACAAACACAACTACATGTCCTGTTAAGGTTAGCAATGGAATGAAGAAAAGCCGGAAATTTATACCAAAAAAAACAAAGAAAAGCCGAAAATGCGAGTGTGCCATTGAGACTTGAGATTATTTGTCTATACAGGAGGCGTGATATGATACTAAAGTCTCTTTACTCAATTGTTCCTGGGATGCACCATGTTTGGAGTGGAACATGTTTATTAAATCTGTGGAGCAAAGGGGTTTCTCATATCTAAACACAACCTGATGATAAGAAGGCAACGGTTCGACCGAAATTACAAGACTCCTCTACCACTACTCTACATTGATCAACTAGCTTCTTGTTCTTCATTCTTTCCGGATATTTCCTCCAAAGATCTACCTCTTGTCTCTGGCACCAGGAAAGTACAGAAGATTCCCAACACGCTAGCTAACGACACTCAACGCAATAAGCGAATTCCTCACTCCAATCCCCGAAGGGTACCCTGCATCTGTCTTGCTGAGCTCCTTGCTCTGTGCCAGATACAAGAACCCAAATTCCCCCACAATAGCACCAATTTGCCGGACTCCGACGATATATGCCTTGGCAAGTTGATCGGAATCTCGCTGGGAAAACCTCTGCCGGCACAACAAATGCGGTAGAATTACGCCCAAAATTGGCAAAGAAGAACGACAGGGAATACATCACCATATATATCTCGTTAGGGTTGTCAAGTAGTGGCGCATAAACAATATTATATTGTGTTTTTCAATTTTTTTTCTAATAATTAAGGGGTATAGAGGTAATTTTGTTCTAAATCCTTAATTGTGTCACATAACCTAATTAATAATATATTAAATTTAGCAACTCAAGTTAGAATTAAGGTAATTCAACCATTTATATGAGATTCTTCCTATATGTAAATTTAATAGGATTAAAAGTTGAAAACTAATTCAATTTATAAATAAGATTAATTAATTTTAAGATTTTTCTTAATTCCATTCAAACATGTGCGTTGGAAGTGATTTATTAAGTAATGGAGTGGTAGGCCATGATGATACTACCACGTGAGTTGAGCATGAAATGTTGTTACAAAAAAAAAAAAAAAAAGGAGTGCATCTTAATTAAATCCAATTGAAATATGAAAATCAAAATTCAAGCTTACACTTTTATCAAATTATTAATCAAGCCAAAAAACCTAATTAAGGATTTTTTTAATGTCGTTAAAATACCAAAATATCCCTCTATAGTCAAAAATGAAAATTGAAGGTAGGTTTAGGTCTGATTTTGGTTATAATTATTACAACTGGATTGAATTACAAATACTCAAGCCGCATAAGCAAGCCTTCCGTCCAGCAAATTGGTGATTGCTTCAAATAATTTGACTGTGGTTACTACATATGCCGCAATTTTAAATTTAATTGTCAATAAGTGTAATCTGCGTCAATATCGCAATGTTCATATTTTCTTTGGATTGTTATCCCCTTTGTGTTCAAATTCTAGCCTTTGTTAATGGTGGGTGATGAGAAATATGTGCAGAAATGTGCATCTCCGATAAAATTGTTGGGATCCATACACAAAGTTGAATTAAGAAGTTACAAATCTCATCGAATGATCCATCAATGGAGTTTAAATCAAGTTAGAAAAGGAATAGTACCTATGCAAATTAATAAGCGTTTCCTTCAATTTGATCTCGTGGGCTACCCACTCAATCAACAGGAGCCGACTCTGCGAATCCATTCCCTCTATCGGTATCCACACAAATGGCCTCCAACACCGACGGCAGTGTGCTAGCTTCTTTAGTATTCTCACGTCTCTATTTTATCTCTAGGGTTTCTTGTGGCTTTTCTAATACGTCTAACAAAAAGCTCCGTAGGTTTTCAAAACCCGATAGGCGTACTATATTCAAAATTAATCATTATTAATTTTGAAATTTGAATTTGGATTAAAATAATATATTAATTAAATCTATCTAGTAGATCTAATCTAATCTATTTATTTAATTCGAATTAAAAGCCTTTTGATTCAATTTATCTCTATAAATTAAATCTGAGAAATGATATCTATTTATTTAATTAAATCTGAGATACTATATCTCAATTTAAATTTAAATCAAATATATGATATTTTTATTTGAAAATCAAATCTGAGATATAATATCTCTATTTGTTTTAGATATTTAATTTATCAAATAAATTAAATATAAAACAAATATTATATAATAATATTGTAATCTCTATTAAATATTATTATTATATTATTTTCAAACTTCACACACACACATATTCATCCTAAATTAAATACAGTATTCATTGAATCTTAGATTCTGGACACTTTTGTTAGTGTTAGGCTATTTTTGTGTGCGACCCTATAGGCCCACATGAGATTGGCAGCAAGCTAATACTGTACCAGCCCACAAGTCGCAAGCAGCCTCTAGCAAGACATTGTAACTACCTAATTCATATGGAGATTGATGATACAATACAAACCTATCGTACAACAATGTCACGTCCCTTTTATCACGTGATAATTTGGTAATGAGGCATAGATAATGTCAACTTCCTGTTTTTGACCATTACTTTTTCGATTCTTGAGTAGTCTAATAATTGAAATGGAAACTCCTTTCCATCATAGTATAGTCATACATTTATCAGACTCACTCATTGAGGGGCCCAGTATTATCTCTCTATAAATGTGAGGGACAAATTTCATCTTGACCATTCACATTCCTTTGCATGAAAACCACTCATCTCGATCATAGCTTTTATCATCACCGATCAAAGATGACTTTTGACTAGGTCAAAGATCAGCGACTCATCATGTAGGAATCCATGATGATCTCAAGTCAAAGGGCGTTGTGACGTAGTTATATATGAGATAAGCTTATGACTAAATCCATGTAGCTTTCTCATAGTGGGTCGTTCCATCACCTTATACTCTTATAAGCGCATATGACTTTGATTTGTATCTTCATACCTCATCAAAGACACACTGGTCTTATTTCATCTTCCAATCACCAGGTTTATTGTAGAAGAAGTATACCCCATCCTTTGAAGGCTTTGCCTTCTTGGCTGCAGGCTTAGATTCAGGCCTGTTTGACTCATTGGTCATACTAGCTGAGCCTTTACCCTTTCTTTTGCCCTTGCCTTTCTTTTTCATACCTTTTCCTTTATGAACCATCAAAACAGAGTTGGGCTTCTTCTTAATGCTTTGTTCAGCTATTTTGAGCATCCCATACAATTTAGAAATGAATTTCTCCATGTTGTAGTTCATGATAAACCGGTCATAACTTTCTGGGAGTGAGTTCAAGATCATATATGTGGCTAACTCCTGGCTTATGAGAAATATAAGCCTTTCAAGGTGATCAATGTAGCCTTTCATCTTTAAAACATGAGGGCTAACTGATGCACCTTCAGCCATCTTGTAGGAATGTAAGGCCTTAGTGGCTTCATACCTCTCTTGTCTTGCCTATTGCTAGAACATTTCCTTGAGATGTACAATAATCTCAAGAGCCTCCATATGTTCCAGATCTTTTTGGAGTTCTGGAACTATGATGGCAAGCATCAAGCATCCTACTTCCACAGAGTCATTCTGATGCTTTGTGTAAGCATCTTTTTGAGCTCTTGGAGCATTGGTTGTAGGCTCCTCAAGAATGGGCTGATCGAGGACATAAGACTTTCTTTCCTGCTTGAGAACAATTCTCAAGTTCTTGAACCAGTCAAGAAAGTCTGTCCCATTAAGTTTGTCCTTCTCAAGGACTGATCACAGTGATAGTGTTGCGATGTTACTAGTCGACTTGATTCTACAATTAAAATTTGTAAAGTTAGGAATATCCCACTGAATTAACAACCCTCAATATATTTAGTGGACTAAGATCCATATTTGGCTTAAATTTAAGTCCGCTTTGGCATGATGCTTAAAATCAAGTTATTTAGGTAGGCAACCCCTTTACCAATTACATCACATGTAACTCTTAGATCTTTATGGGATTTGATCATCATATGACTAACATGTTTAATCCCATCTAATGCCTTGAGATCCAAAACCGTTTTGATAATCTCAATTAAGTCAAGACAACAATGAATGTTGAGTATCACCATTATTCACTCTTGTCTTACCTAGATAACTCAAAGTGCATCTACTTTGGTGGCATATATAAATGAGCAATCTAGGCTTTAACAAGTATTCATTAATTGATGGCATTACGACTTAATATTTGTAACATCTCAAATTTCTGGGATTTGGATATTGGAGAATTATATAGGAATTAAATTATAAATTTGGGCGATAATAATTATTTAAAATTAAGGTTTAATTTTCCTTAATTTATTGGAGAAGAGAATAAATTTAAGGAAAAATGGTGAATGATAATTGTAGGTTTAAATATTATGGGACTTATTTCCATGATTGCAATTAAGTCTAATTGCAAATAAGTTAGTATTGTCGAATAAAAATGAATTATCTCTATGATTATGCAATAATCATAATTAAAGGATATGATAGCTAATTGAAGATAAAGTAGGAATTTAATCTTTAGACTAATCAATAATTGCAATTTAACCAAATTGCAAATAAAATACATATTGTTTTAGAATGAAAATGAAATGAATATATAAATCATATGGGCTCCTAATCTAACCCAACCCGTAGCATCAGTTAAGGCCCACGAAAACCCATCCAAAAACAAAAACCCATCAGCATTATGAAAGAAAAATCACACGTGATGCACAAGCAGCAACCATAATAACAAGTTTCCCTAGTTCAGCTTCGACAAGGAGAAAAGCTGAAGCAATATCAATTGCTTTTGGACCACATACTCAATGATTCAGCCCACATGTCACGGCCCATAAGAGTTCAGCCAAAACACAACCCAAATAACCAAGACACTTGTATCCTGCACCGAAAGAAACAGAAACAGCAGGAGATTAAAGAAAATGATCTGGTTCAGGTGTTGATTTGGCAAGTTTAGAAACAGATAACATTTAAGTATCCAACACGTCACAGATCCGATCCAGCTGTCAGCCTCCACTTTGCATGTAAATCCCCCTGGACCGATGGTTAAGCTTGAACTTTGAGTCTTTAAATAAGAAGCATCTCATTTCCATCTGTTTCCCATTCGTTTGGCAGCCGAGAAAGAGATAGAGATAAAACAAGGGAGTGATAGGAAAGAAAGGGAGAAGAGAGGGTGAGGGAGAGACCGTGAGTGAGGGAGGTTTCAATTGGTATCATCTTCCTCTGTTTCGGCTGTCAAGAACAGAGGTATCTCAGCAATTCTTCCCATCGCCCAGTTGCTTTTAAGGTGAGTTATGGAGTCTTTTCCCTGAACTTTCCATTAGTTTTTCCGTAGGAAAAGCTGGTGTAACTGATCATAGGAGTACAAAACCATAAAAAACTGAAAACAAAAGCATAAAGCAGGGGCTATTGGCTTGCGTCTCTGGGTAAAAAACTGAACTCTTAAATACCAAAAGCTAAAACTGAACCTAAAGAGATTTAAACTTTAAAATATCGAAACCAAAGTTAAAACCGAAAAATGGAACATAAAACAGAGGGATCTGTCATCGGTTTCTTGTGAAACCTTAATAAAAAGAAAAGCTGAAACTGATATAAAACTAAACCAAATGTATATATATGGTTGCTTGTTAACGTGGTTACGTTATTATGTGTGTGAGAGTAATGGGAAGGGAAGAAGAGTTTTTGTTCTTTTCTGCATGATATAGTTAGGAGGCCGAGAGAGTTCAAGGAAAAAATAAAGTACTATATGAAAATGTATATAGGTGTAACGTTATTTACTGTCAACGGTTTTTGTTGCATGATGGTCTTACCTTGCTGTCATGAAACGCTACATCATTTTCTGTTCAAGGTTTTATTAATGCATGAAGGAAACTTGTGAGGAAAATATGCATATATGTGGGTATATGGTGAAAACGCTGAGACTGAATCTGAAACTTGGCCGAAATCGAAAACCAAAACAAAAGGGGGGCTGTTTTGTTGTCATGCATGGTGTTGTGGTCATAGAAATAATTTGCTGTCATGTTATTTTTTTGAACGTTGCTGAATACATGATGCAAGGAGGGAAACTTTTGGAAATAAACAAGCACATGACCTTGCTGTGTTTATGCCGTAAGTTCAGACAAGAAAAGAGTATACTCATAGATATATACATAGGTAGACTCTGGTTGCTTGCTGCCAAGACAAGGAAAAAGGTTTCTGTTTAAATAAAACTAAAGTTTGCTGATTCACGCGGGTTTTATTTGCTATTTGATTGGTTTTTGTCTGTTTTAACGTAAGGCATGTTATGGGCTGTTGAGTGAGTGAATGTAAATGGTTTAGTCCCATATCTAGATAATGGCGTAGGAATAGCTATACAGGTTAGTTGAATATGGACATGTATTTATATAGTTATTTACTAATATACTGCAAGTATATTTATAGTATAGTTCCTATATTATTTGTTAAATTCAATATGATAAGCATATGGGTATGTATTCTGAATCTAAAATAAAGACCTTGATAATATATAGGATCTAGTATATCTTACTTAGTATTATTTTATTTTTATTCAAATTGATATTTATAAAATTTATTTGGGTGGTGTTAATATTTATTAAATTCAAGGTTTCATTCCCATAATCATGTTTGATGAAGCCTTATGTTTTAAGAGAAACCATGAAAAATATTAAATTAATACATTTAATTATGTATTTAATGATAATTAGTATTTATAGGCTCTAATCAATTATTTAAAATACTAAGTTAAAGGAGAACTAATTAAATGTTGTTCGTAAAAGGAGATTTGTAAATAAATAAATATGATTGTTAAGAGAGAGGAGATTATTAATAAAATAAATATAATAGGGGAATTATTAACTAACTAAAAGAGTTAGTATTAATAAATGAGGAATTATCATCATTATTATTAGGGTTAATAATGATAACAATAGTAATAATAATAATAACAAATAATGTTATTATTATTGGGAAGGGATGAAAATAATAAATTATGAATAAGGAATTATTATTATTAGTGAGGATAATAATAACAACAATAATAATATCATTATTGTTAAGGGAAATATGAATTAACTGAAAGTGTTAGTATTAGTTAAAAGGAGTATTAACGGAATAAAATTTACTAAGGATGTAGGGATCATAAGTGACAAGGAAATTCCTTAGGATATTAATTATAAGAGGAATAATGTGGTGATGGTATTATAGGATATTCGAGAAAGTTTGGAACCAGTACCGAAAGGTGAACGAACCACTAGCGCCAAGGACTAAGGTACGGACGCGTATTGTAACTCTAACTCTTATGCTGCTTGTATACTTTATATGTGATGTGATGATTTATATAGTCATTGACAAGATTGGGTCTTGGGTCATGGACTATGGCTAAGACTGCGTCTTAGGTCACCATTTGAATTACATTCAGCTTTAATGTGAAAACGGGTTACAATCTTGGTAATGCCGTATGGATGTTTTTCTAGTGCTGAGGATATGCTCCGGGGCGTGGCACTGGTTTATGTGCAAACTATGTGGACCTTACATGGGTTGTGAGCTATGTAGAGGTGAACCTTACATGTGTTGTGTGCTATGTAGAGGTGAACATTACAATTGCTGCGTGCTTTGTAATTGTTGAGATATAAACTATTACATGTGCCGTGTGCTATGTATGGTTTTATGCTGAAATGTAAATGAATATCTATCATGCATACTTGTTATACTTGAGCATAAAGTTAACTGTTACCTGAGATTCAATGGGTATTGAATCTCAGAATTTACCCTAGCTTCAGGATCAGGAGGATCGGGAGCAGGAGAAAGGGGTAAGCAACATGCGTAAAGGCTTGGAAGGAGTTGGATTTTGGGACGGTATGAAGTGTGAATTGTTGAACCTTTCAGATTACAGTAACCTAACACGTCAACCGAGATCACCGCAATGAATGTAAGTTGTATCACGCTTTTATTCCTTTGGGAATTTTAATTAACCAGCATATGTCTACGCATATGAAATCAGTATCTCAGTCGTCCAAATGATTAAGTACGCTCTCTATTGTGTCTTACTTTGATATGTTAACGCCTTTACTCTGATAAATAGATATGAATTAGTTTAATAAGAACCTTAGGGCCATAATTGGACTTCATAACAAACTTAGGAAATAGGGGCGTTACAATATTTCATTTAGATGGTATATTCTTATTAATCCCATTAATTCTACTTATATGAATACACTCACAATTGTATCTCACATAGACCCTGAATTAATCATGCAGTGATCAAATCAAAACATAATTAAAATTGTGACACAACATAGCTCACTTAACGTAAAATCCTCTCATGCCAATGAGGAGATTTCTCTAAATAATAAAAGAGAAATACATCAGGAGAAACCTCATTTCAACATACGAGGGGAGTAAGATGAGAAGAGAATGTATATCAAGAATATTTAGAGAAAAGCATGGCTCGCAGGCCATATTTAAAAATTACAACCTCTTGTAAATTTTAGAGTTATGTGGTTCACCATACCCAAACAAGATTTGAAAGGTAAATCACAACATATTCATTCATACAATATGAAATAAACAAAAGGTGTTATGAATAAAATTTCTCTCGCGCTACGAACAATCATAAAAAAAAAATTCAATCCCAGTGTGACCGTGTTTGACAAGTCCAATCATCATATCTAGAATGTCACGAATCTTAACGATTTAGAGCCATCATGGTGGGATGTGAACGAACATGACTGAGCATGAACGACATGTGAATGAACGCGGTCGATGTCGTCCGAGCATCTTTGACGTCCGATCATGATCGACCTTCAAGCATGATTGCCTTTTGACCCCAGCATGACCGTCGTCGAACATAACCCCAGCGTGACCTTGATGCATGTCGGACTGAACACTTCAGATCTACATGAATTAGCCGCACAATCCGATATGAACAATTTGGAAACGACCGCAATAACGACTAGCTATTCGTAGAAACCCTAACATGAACTAGTGTTTTAAATGAATACCAAGATTCGATTTTAGCATATATATCACATATATAAACACACATAAAACCTAATTTAAATGCAGGGTTGACTTGGCTCTGATTCCACTGCTAAGATCCGTACATGCAACGAAATTAAAAACTTACAAATCCCATCGAAGGATCCATCAATAGCGTTTAAATCAAGTTAGAAAAGGAACGGTACCTATGCGAATTAATAAGTGTTTCCTTCAATTTGATCTTGTGGGCTACTTACTCGATCAACTGGAGCCGACTCTGTGAATCCACTTCTTCTACCAGTATCCACACGAACGTCCTCCAACACTAACGGTAGCGTGCTAGCACCTTCAGTAATCTCGCGTCTCTCTATTTTCTCTCTAGGGTTTCTTGTGGCTTTTCTAATACGTCTCACAAAAAGTCCCGCAGTTTTTCAAAACTCAATAGGCGTATTATATTCAAAATTAATCCTTATTAATTTTTAAATTTGAATTTGAATTAAAATAATATATTAATTAAATCTATCTAATAGATCTAATCTATTTATTTAATCCAAATTAAAAGCCCTTTGATTCAAATTATCTCTATAAATTAAATCTGAGAAATGAAATCTATCTATTTAATTAAATCTAAGATACTATATCTCAATTTAAATTTAAATCAAATATATGATATCTTTATTTGAAAATTAAATATGAGATATAATATCTCTATTTGTTTTAGATATTTAATTTATCAAATAAATTAAATAAAAAAAATATTATAATCTCTATTAAATAATAATATTATATTATATTTGAATTTAATACTCACACTCACACACACACGTCCTAGATTAAATACAGTATTAATTAAATCTTAAAAATATCTAAGACTCAATGAATTTGGACATTTTTGCTTGTGTTGGGCTATTCTTGTGTGCGACCTTGCAGGCCCACGTGAGATTGGCAGCGGGCCAATACTATACCAGTTCACAAGTTGCAAGCGGCCTCTAGTAAGACATTACAATTACCTAATTCATATGGGGATCGATGATACGATACAAACTTATCATACAACCATATCACGTCCCTTTTGTTATGTGATAATTTGGACAAGTATAAGGCATGGAAAATATCAACTTCCTGTTCTTGACCATTACTTTCTCGATTCTTGAGTAGTCTAATAATTGAAATGGAAACTTGTTTCCATCATAATATGGCCATACATTTCTCAGACTCACTCATTGAGGGGCCTAGTATTATCTCTCTACAAATGTGAGGAACAAATTCCATCTTGACCATTCACATTCCTCTGCATGAAAACCATTGATCCCAATCATAGCCTTTATCATCACCCAATCAAAGGTAACTTTTAACTAGGTCAAAGATCAACGACTCATCATGTAGGAATCCATGATGATCTTAGGTTAAAGGGCGTTGTGGCGCGGTTATACATGAGATAAACTTATGACTAAATCCATGCAGCTTTCTTATAGTGGGACGTTCCAGCACCTTGTACTCTTACAAGTGCTTATGACTTTGATCCGTATCTCCATACCTCATCAAAGTCATACTGGTCTTATTTTGTCTTCGCTCCCGCATAAATGACCGACTAAGGACATTTAGGATAACCTATAAGATACATCTAAGGATACAGTTATCACTATAAACATGTAAATGAAATGATAACGAAATGGAGAATACTTTAAATAACATTAATGTTCAAAGTACAATGACTTGCTCTTAGAGCATAATTTCCAACAAAAACAACAACAGTAACTCTTAGTTGTCAATGTTATGTTGATGGATGTGATTTTCCATGTTAGTTTATTTTCTAAATCAATCACTGTAAAATGCTAGAAAAGATCCCTTTGCAACTAGAAAATTTTGTTCACTCACTTAGTAATGATACAGATAACGAGAAGCTTAGTAATGAAACATGTTTAGTAACTAAAAAATAACAGTAACAACACTTACAATTTTTTCAGCAACTAGAAAAGTTTGTTCACTTATGTAGGCGCCGCATGGCTTTTGCCGAATATACAACAACAATTCCTCACGACGTATTGGAGATGGTTGATCAACTATCGTAGAAGGATTGGATTCAGCTTTATCCTCCAATCTCTTCTGCTTGGCCGCCATCAATTTTTTTTTTGGCCTTTTCATATCCGCCGTGAGAAGCCTTATGTGGGCAAATATTCTTTCTCTCAATCTCCTGTGCTTGTTTCCTTCTTTTCTGTGAATTAGAATTGAAAACAACTATTAATTATGAATTCCAGCCATCTCACCAAAAAAATTAGAGAACTTTTGCTTGATATGAACCTCAAACATTAGTCAAATTCACTTCATTAAGTTTCAACATTTTATTTAAGGAAAATGTTGAATTGTAGAAGAAATTAGGGAAAACAAAGGAAAGGGAGTTGCAAAACTGCTACCAATTTAGTCAATTCATTCATTCATCATAATTGGTTCCTTCACATATTAGTCTAACGCCTTATATATAGTTAGAGGCTTAACTCTTAAGGCCCAATAAAAGCTTGCACCGAAACCTTTGCACAGTTAACATACTAACTAACTAGTAGCAATGTCTAACCACTATCTACTATAACGGAACTAGCAAGAATATAATAACGATTAACAATATATACTTCTAATCACACACCAAACCATTTAATTGAAATGGATTATATGAACACACTAACATTCACATATCCACACAGGTTAATAAGCAAAGAAAAAAGGGCAAACAAAACTATATATAAACTCACCAAAGCTTCAGAAGTGGTCCGCAGCTGAACAAATTGCTGCCAAGTTTGTTCATCAATAAATGTGTATTTGTCCCAAGGATTATGCTCGGGCTGATCATTAGAAAAAATATAGTTGTTAGCTAGAAAGGTCTTAAACTTCCTCTACTGATCAGCACAATAAGACAATGTATTATCTTTCAACTTCTGATAGTCAAAGACAATGTATGTAAACCAAATAGTGTCCCAAATAAGATTCTTTACTATGCGAAGGTCCTCATTTTCCCACTCATCTATCAAGATGTTAACCTTGCTGTGAGCTAGATAACCAACAAAATTATTATATTTGTTTTTATAAGGACTGAAAGGTTCCAACTTTTCATCAAACTGAATCTCAATCTTTGACCTAGAGTTCCAACTTACGGATATGTCTTTCATTCGTGTGCCACTTCTACCATGGCGTGCAGGGCGGTTACAAGGCTCACTGTGAGATGAAGAGGGTTCTTTCGGACTCACACTAGTCACATTAGTAATTGGTGTTGAAGGAAGAAAAAGAGAATGATTTTCTTCGTTCATTTTCAAGAAAAGAAGAGAGGTTGAGAGTGGTGGTGCGAAAGACGACTACCTGAGAGAGTAACAAAGGATGATGGTGGTGGGCGAGGAAGAGAGGTAATGCAACAGAAAGAGGGGTTTCGCAACAAGAACAGGGGTTTCAGAGTTCATAGAGAACAATGTAACACTACAAAAAAAAGCCTGATTTGTAGCGGTCAAACCGTAGCAGTCACAAAAACCCGCTACAAAATCAAGTATTAGTGGTGGTTTTACATGAAACCGCTACAAATTAGTTGCGGAAAATTGACGCCAAATTTGAGGTGGAATTTTGTAGCGGTTCCCCCACAAAACACCTCTACCAAATTTGGCGCCTAATGGCGGGAATATTTGTAGCGGTTAGTTTGTAGCGATTACTAGACCAAACCGCCACTAATTTGGCGCCAGGGTTTCGCGCCAATGGGCGGGAATGTTTGTCGCGGTTTATTTGTCGCAGTTAGGTAACAATAACCACTACAATATAGCGAAACGACACAATATTGTTGCGATTTAGGCTTAGCGACACTCTAACCGCTACAATTCTTACTACTCAGTAGCAGTTATGCCGTCAAACCGCTATGAATGTTTAACATATATAAACAGTCCGTACATGTCATAGCAAACCTAAAATCCAAAGAAATCACTGATTCTACTAGTGACTAAATGAACAAAAGTCGGTTTACTAACGAAGGATGGGTAACTATTTGCATCACTAATCTCTTCTCTCGTTCTAATGAGTGATGCAGATATTTGCTGGTCTCATAGATGAAACCGGAGGTTGTTCTTTAGTTAGTAATAGATTTGGTTTTTTCTCTAATGTTAAAACTACTTCTATTTTTCTGAGGACCGTCTAAATAATTTTTTTTTTTACCAAACTAATTGGTTTATTAGTTTTATTATATGAAAACTAATAAACCAATCAGTTTGGATTTTTTTTCAGAGAAATAAAATTAGTAGCGGTTAATCCCCAAAACCCCTACAAGAAAGCGAAACGACACAAATATTGTTGTGGTTGATGCTTAGTGACACACTAATCGCGACAATACTTACAACTTAGTAGCGGTTACCCAGTCAAACCGCTACTATTGTTTAACATATATAAACAGACCGTACAACTCACAAAAACATTTATAAAATCCAGAGAAATCACCAGATTCGTCTGGTAAGTGAATGAACATCGTCGGTTTAGTAACGAAAGACGAGCAAATATCTGGAGCACTAATCTCTTCTCTCGTTCTAATCAGTGCGGCAAATATTTGCCTCTCTCATCCATGAAACAGGAGGTTGTTCTTCAGTTACTACCCGATTTGGTTTTTTCTTTAATATGAACACTACTTCTATTTTTCTGAGAATCGTCTGACAAGCGACCGATGATTGGGTTTTGATTGTAGCCACCTTTTTTTCTATAAAATACCTCAGATCAAAATGATTCGGTTAGCCTTTTCAAAGAGATCGGTGTCTACATTAAATCCCAATATTCATGGGCTTGTTGGACTATTTTCAATACACTTATTGAAGATACATTTGTTCTTTTTTACCAAACATCTAATAACCCAATTAGTTTGGATTTTTTTTTTCAAAAAAACAAAATTAGTAGCAGTTAATCTAACCAACCGCTACAGATATTGTAGCGATTATGTCTTGAACTGCTACAAAATTGCAAATGCCAGACAATTGGTAGCTATTGTGGCAGCAGTTGAGTTTAACCGCTACCATATGTTCATATTGGTAGCGGTTAATGCAGCGGTCAAACATAACCACTATAATTGGTTAATTTTAGTAGTGGTTTCTTAGTATAACCGCTACAAAATGACGCGCTATTAAAAGTAGTTTCCCTATGCTACTGTTCATTTCTTTTCACTTTTCACTTTTGTTATCTTTTCTAGTACGGTTAAATATGGATAAAGGAAAGGGTAAGATTGTCCTAAGAGGAAGTGACAGTAGACGGGGCTATGTGAGAGGCGGTAGGCCTAGGAATCTGCCTCCGCCCCCTCAGACGGGGAGTGGTCTTCCTCTGCCCCCTCCGAGGAGTGATTATGAAGATATATTTGTTGATGAAACCATCCTTGAGATGGAGACTGTAGAGAGGACAGTAGGCGGAGAACATGGCGCAACTTTGTCGATCAACGACCTCGACGAAGATGAGGAGGTTGAGATAAACTTCTTCGTGAGCGAGGTCCAACAGTTTCTCGATCGGGAGAACAAGCGAGACTAAGGGGACCCTCGACCGTCATCTTCGTGCTCCACCGGATTTGCGGTGGACGTGGAAGGTAAATGTAATTAGTTTTTTGTGAAAATTTAATTTCTATTTTCTTATATTTATTTAAATTATGTTTAAAAGAAAAAATAACATTTTTTATTTACTGTGCAGATACAAATGGGAACATCAGCAGGAGGTCGCTCGACGTCAGGGCGATCACTTTGATGCGAGGTGCTAAAGTAGTGGTCCCCTGGAACACGGAGACGGACCAACCCATTGAGAACGGGGTCACCTGTTCAACTGATTCCTGTCTGATTTAGGCGGGAACTGGGCATGATTTCCGATATTCTTCAAGGATTGGAAGCATGTTCCGTCCAACAGCAAGGACAAAGCATTTACTGACATTGTCCAGGTAAGTTAAGTTGCTTTATTTAATTTTACATGTTACTATTTATTTTGTTATTATTTTATTAATTAGTAATTTATTATGATACAAGATAAGTTTACCGTGGGAGGCCATGCGAAGAGGTACTTGTTGCTGAAGTTTATTATGATACAGGATAAGTTTACCGTGGGAGGCCAGGCGAAAAGATATGCTGCCTCTCGATGTGTCGATCGTTTTGGTTGAGCTGTGTTCTTTCTTCCGGAAGTTGTGTTCCAAGGTTTTGACCATGGAAGAGCTCGACCAGCTGCAACAGAAAATTGTTCTTAGCTGTGTCATTTAGAGATGATCTTTCCTCCGTCCTTTTTCATGGTCATGGTTCACCTGACAGTACACCTTGTACACGAAACAAAGCTTGCTGGCTTAGTTCACTACCAATGGATGTATCCTATTGAGAGGTACTCATTTAAAATTAATCACTTTACGATTACTATCTAGTCACACATTTCAGCATTAATGTCTCAACATTTTTCATTCATTACTTTATAGGTTTCTTGGGAAACTGAAATCGTACGTGAGGAATAAGGTGTGGCCTGAAGGTTCAATTGCAGAAGGTTATATTGGGGATGAGGTCTTGTATTTTTGTTCCAAGTACTTTGATGACATTAAGACGTCATTCAAACGATTGTCCAGAGTCAGAGCCAAAGTCATCAGCGACAGAGTTGTTAATCCCTCGTGTTGGGAAACCAGTTGGTGGAACTAAGAACTTCAAATTGACGGCACTTGATAAGCTTTAAGCACACAGACATGTCTTGATAAATTGCACTAAAGTTGAACCGTACCTTCAGTAAGGATTGGGCACACACATATATGTTATCGTTTATATTTCCTTACATTCCTTACATTTTGTACTCACGGTTCATTGTTTTCTTCACATGTTTAATTGCAGGGAATTCAGGAGTTATGTCAAGCTTTAGCTGAGGATCCGTACATAGACATCATCTGAGATTGATAGAAAGGTCCACAGAGAATTCCTAGGTTGGTTTAGGAGGAGAATTATGAATGACCACAACCCGCACTCCCCAGAATTCAGAGTCTCGCACTCGGCCCGCTTGACCACGCCCAAAGATTTATGGCATACAATGTCAACGGTTTCAAGTTTTGCACCGTTTCACGGGATCAGGGATTGTTGACCCAAAACTCGGGCGTATATGGCACATTTGGGTCGAGGAGTTATGCGAGCAGCAGTGACGGGAACATGCAGTTCGGTGACGTCCCGTATTATGGAAAGTTGCTTGATGTGGTCAAGATAAATTACCAAGGCCTTTTCACGGTGACGCTGTTCAAGTATTTGTGGGCGAATACCACAACATCCCGGGGGCTCACCACTGACGACTTAAGCATCACATCAGTGAATTTCTCTCGGCCTATTCATACTAGATAGTCTGAAGATGATGAGCCGTATATTCTTGCCTCAGAGGCCCATCAAGTTTATTATGTTGCTGATGAGAGACACAAGGAGTGGCATATGGTGGTTCGCTTAAAGCCCCGGGACCTTTACGACATGAGTGATGCTGATAACGTCGCCTACGAGAGTGAGCCATTGCAGCCCGCCAGCTTCGAGAACTTCTTCTCGGACGGCGATGACAATTTACCTATAGTTCGGTACGTTTTTTAATATACGCTTTGTTTGTGTTCAAACATATTCATCAACTCACAACTGACATTTTATCGAAAAAAATTTTGTAGGGATGGTGACGAAGATTGAGAGGAAAAATTAAAGTTATGCTTACGATTTCATATGTAAGATTTTATATATATTTTTTTCAAAAAAACTTATCTGTAGCTTTTTTGGCAAGAAATATATCAAATTGTTTGTAGTGGTTACTAACCGCTACAAAGTACAAGAAAACTGCTACAAAAACCGCCACGTCAACCGTTACAAATATTGAACCGCTACAAAAAGCGACACGTCAACCGCTTCAAAACAGTTACGCAGATACCAATATAAACACCCCACCCACCCTATTTAATATGCTCCACTCTCGTTTTCTAACACATTTCTCCTTGTTTTCTCTCAAATTTCTACATTTTCGCAACGAGATTAATTCTTTTAAGAAGGTAAGTGTTGTTAACCCGGATCAAATATTATATCTGTTTCTTCTTCATTTCTGATTCTGTTTGTTTTTTATTAAAAATTGTATGATTTTTCTTTTTCTAATCTCCTTTCACCTTCACTCACATTTTTTCTTCTACTTTCACATAAATTATTTTATCTACTTTCACACATAATACTTATTATATTTTTAGACATATTTATTTTAGTATTGGATATTATTTAAATGAACACATAATAAACTATTTATATACAATAAATATATGAAATTCACTTTTTAATATCATTTTTTAGGTGATATTTGTATAATTCATGATAAAATATTTAATAACTTTTGAATGATTAATTATAAATACTATTTTTATAAATATTTTAAAAAATAATAAATTAAGTGACTTAAAAAAATTATTCCAATTTTTTTTAAAATTTTTTTATGATTCTGTAGAGGTTTAATAAACCGCTACAAAGATGATAAAAATTTTTTTAAAAAAATTACAGAATATTTTGTATCGGTTTTGAACCGTTACAAATAAATAGCGGGAATATGTTTTAGCGGTTTTGTAACCACTACAAATAACAGAAATGAAAAGATCAGGGGAAAATATTTATCTCCGAAAAAGTGGCAGGAATATGTTGTAGCAGTTTTGTAACCGCTACAAATATGAAATGAATTCAAAGCTCAACAATGGCGAGAAACATTTGTCGCGGTGAATGAACCACTACTAAATAACTTACTTGTACAAGATTAGTAGCGGTCGAGAAAACCGCCACTATTGTTCAACCTGTAGTAGTTCTTATGACCGCTACTATGGGATGACGTTGACGTCATGTCTGACACACATAGTGGCGGTTTTCCTTAACCGCTATAGTTTCTGTAGCGGTTATTGAGTATGTAGTATTGGTTATTTTTAACCGCTACAAATTTGTTTGCGACAATAGTTTATAGAGGTTTTGTGAACCGCTATGAATGTCTATTGTAGCGGTGAAAACTGGTACAATTCCATCATTTAACCGCTACAAATTGGCTTTTCTTTTTTTAAGTGTAAGTCGTAAGGTAAGGTTTCAAACGAAGAAGAATATATTTGGCATTTTAGTTTTAAAACCGGATTAACTAAAACGGAGGTGTTAAATGTTAACATTTAAGATCGTCCTTTATGATTATCCAGTCTCAAAAGTAATAAACTTTTTGTTTAAATTTTTTCAATATTTAGTATCGAGCATAATTTATGTCCGGTCTTAAAAATATAAACTTTAAGACCATCATTTATCTATGTATGGTTTTAAAAGTTTTAGACCATTATATTTAAATATTTCCTTAGTATTTTGGACCGCAAAAAATATAAGTCGGGTTGTAAGAGATTTCTCCATAATGTAATTCATATTTCAATTTTTTTAATAACAGTTTTAAGACTAGTTGTGTGTTAAATCGGTTTGAATAATATATTTAAGACCTATGGAAAAATGATCCGGTTCAAGAAGTTCTTTATATTTACAAAATTGCCACTGGTCATACGTTTAAAACTAGGGCATCGATACTCTAGTCTAAATGAGGCGGTTTTAAAACTCTTTTTTGCACTATTGTGTTATGCCTTCAATTGACCGTTGTTATAAGTTTTAGGAAGAATGATTTTTAGGTCTCAATCAAGAGAAATAATATTAGAAATATTTCTGTTAACAAATAAATAGGGGATTAAAAAGTGAATCAGTTACTATTAACAACTTATGTTGTCAATTATTTTTTTTGGTTGGGACCTAGATGTCATCCTTCCATAGTTTTAAACATTGGTCAGTGATCACATAGCACAATGCTAGATAAGCTATGGTCCTTGCTCTTACCGTCCTCTTCCTCTTGACTGCTCATCTTAATCTTTAGTTTGAAATCTGAGTTGTTTATATTTAACTTTCTGTAAGAATATTAATAAAATATAATATTATTAAAAAATAATAAATAAATTCAAAAAATGTTAAATTTTAGTTATGATCATTTAAAACTGTAATAATTTCTTTTTTAAAGAATTTTTTTTTTATAAAATATTAAATCTAAACCGCTCATATTTCAATATAAAAACTAAGATGAGCAATGGAAAGAAAGAAGAGGAGAAAAGAATGGTGAGAGCAGAGGATAACAACCAATCCCCTCCGAAGTGGGATGCATTGCTGGTGGGGGCAACAACTTGTGATTTAGCTGATCAAGTGTTTCTTGTTGACTTAGTTTATATGTTGTTTTGTTTCGTTTCGTTTCTTTTTTCTTTTTCTTTCTTTTTATCTTTTTTACTGGGTATGTCTTTATAAATTGTACCGGGCTTCTATGATTTGCACTACTTAGGAAGCTCTAAATATTATGTATCATTTTAATTTTTTTTAAATAAATTTGACTTCTTATAAAAATATTAAAAAAAAAGGCAAGCAAAAACAGTTTAGGAGAAGTTTCTCCTTACTGCATTCTGCTAGTGTCTTGTATAGTTGTCCATATTCATTAGCTTCAATTGGTTTAGAGCTAAAAGTGATCTCACTAACCAAGAAAACCCCACAAAAATTATTTGTTTATATGCTTCATCTTAAATCTAGCAATTATTGTATATAAATACTCCATTCAAAAATAGCATGAGGTCTAAATTATCGTACACCCCCGGATTCTCTCTTTCCCATACACATCTATATTGTCTTTCTTATTCCCTTCCATCTTATTCTTCTCCAAATCAAGAAAAATCTCAAATTTAGAATCAAAACCTGCAATATTATTATCCAAATGGTGCATCGTAACCTACAATGAGTTTTAACTTGAAGAAAATCAAAGATGAAGAAGCAGAAGATAACGTACTGCTACATCAAAGCGAGACAATACCATTGTCATCGCCGCCCTCATGCGGGTTCTTGGAGCCACCATGGCTCTCCCATGTGGAGGAGGACAACGGCGAGGAAGAAGTTGTGTACGCAGACAAGGTGAAAGTGCACATATTTGACTCAGAGTCTTCTTCTAACAACTCCACCATGGCGGTGCCACCATTCTCGTGGCAGAAGTTGTGGCTATTTACGGGGCCGGGGCTGTTGATGAGCGTGGCGTTTTTGGACCCTGGGAATTTGGAGGGTGATTTGCAGGCAGGAGCCATTGCAGGGTACTCGTTGTTGTGGCTTTTGATGTGGACGACGATCATGGGGCTTCTGATACAGCTGTTGTCGGCTAGGCTCGGGGTGGCATCAGGGCGGCACTTGGCGGAGCTGTGCCGGGAAGAGTACACCAAATGGCCGAGGTTGGTGTTGTATGTGATGGCGGAAATGGCATTGATAGCTGCAGATATTCAAGAGGTTATTGGTAGCGCCATAGCCATTAAGATTCTAAGTCATGGCATTTTGCCTATTTGGGCTGGAGTGGTAATCACAGCCCTGGATAGGTATGTACGTACATTTAAGTTTCTCATCTTTTTTCCATCTACATGATAAGTTTTTCAAATAATCATCTCGCCTTACCTATGAGTCATTTCTAACATATTTGACACTGAAGGGAAAAAAAAAATCTCATTAATTCTTCTTTAGAGTTTAACAACTTTCCAAGATTGCTTCTACTTAATATACAATATACCCTATGAATGAAGGGTAAATTGAATATTCATATAAAAAATTAAAATTTGTTGAGGTGATTTATAAGTAGGACCAGTATAATTAAATCTTATTATTGTCCTATAAATAGGACAAGAGAGGTATTTGTTATTTGTTATGTGTGTTGTATATAATGCTTCTAAAAATAGACATTGAACTATTTTAAACTGTAATTTCCATTATTGTGACTTTCATTTAAAAATATTATAAGCTCCTCAACTATATAATTTTAATTTCCGATAAAAATAAAAAATAGTAGTTTATTTGGTAATTTAACCAGCAGAGATTTTCTTACATATACTTCTTCAATTCATATATGTATGGGAATAATGAATTATGTACAAGTTGGTTAATTAGAGGCAATAAATCTGTAATCCCCCCCCCCCCCCCCCCAAAAAAAAACACCTTTATTCATGGGAAGAGTGAGATAACCTTCAATAGGGGAGTGTGACATGTAATTAATGATGGGAAAAAAGTTCGTTAAAGTTTCAAACTTACTTTAAGAGTCTGTTTGGCACGAGGGAAATGTAGAGAAAGGAAGGATAAGAAAAATTTTAATGAGTTCAATTCAAAAGAAATGGAGAAGTGAGGTTATAAAATTTTAATAATTAATTAAAAATTTTTAACTACACTTCTTCAATTTTCTTAACTGTTTGTTTGGTATTGCAAGAAATGGAGGGGAGGGGAAATTTTTTTAATGATTTAAAATTTTAAAAAATATGGAGAAATGAGGTTATAAGAGGATATAAGATTAGAGAGTAAGAAAAAGTAATAAAAAAATTTGTAACCACATTTTTCATTTTTTTTTTTTAAAATCGATCTCGTTAAAGTTTTCTCTCATCTCCCGTCCCCTCATATCAAAATGAGCCAAAGTGTAGTTTATAATTACGCCAAAGCCACGACAAAAACCTTATTTCATACAATTTTATAATTACCTTTGTAAGTAATTAAATATTTTTGTTTTAATCTGAACCCAACTCTCACTATTTGAGTGAATTTTCATACACAACTCACTCAAATCTTCTCTCTTATTTGGTTAATAGTTTTGTGTTCCTGTTTCTCGAGAACTATGGAGTGAGGAAGCTGGAAGGTGTTTTCGCAATATTCATTGGAACTATGGCCCTTTCTTTTGCTTGGATGTTCTTTGATACAAAACCTAGTCCTAAACAACTTCTTATAGGTATAAACACACACACACACACACATCTATGCACTTGAATCCCTCAATATACATATATAGTTCATATATAAATAGATATAACATTCCTAATTCTTCCTTGCAGGTATTTTAGTCCCAAAAGTGAGCTCAAAAACTCTTCGTCAAGCTGTGGAACTTATAGGCTGTGTTATAACCCCACACAATGTATTCCTGCACTCAGCCCTAGTTCAATCCAGAGACGTAAACATACAAAACAAAAGCCAAGTCCAAGAAGCTCTAAACTACTACACAATCGAGTCCACAGTCGCACTTATTATCACTTTTTTCATCAACCTCTCGGTCATGACCGTCTTCGCTAGGGTTTTCTACGGCAACACTGAACAAGCCGACACCATCGGGCTCGTAAACGCCGGCCAGTATCTTCAAGAGAAATACGGCGGAGGGTTCTTCCCTATATTGTATATATGGGGAGTAGGGTTGCTGGCGGCCGGTCAAAGTAGTACCATCACTGGTACTTATGCCGGGCAGTTTATTACAGAAGGGTTTCTGAAACTGCGTTTGAAGAAATGGTTAAGGGCTTTGATCACTAGAAGCCTAGCCATTGTTCCTACCATGATTGTGGCTGTTGTGTTTAATACTTCTGAAGGTTCTTTGGATACTTTGAATGAGTGGCTTAACGTGGTTCAGTCTATTCAAATCCCTTTTGCTCTTATTCCTCTTCTTACGTTGGTGTCTAAAGAGGAGGTCATGGGGACTTTCAGAATTGGGCCTCTGGTGGAGGTCAGATACACACACGCATTAATTCATTTAACTATTTGGTTATTTTATTCATTTAGTAATTGTTTGGATTAAGATTAGCAAAAAATGGGTTTTGTTCTAACTCACTTTTACTAATTAAATCTAGGATTAAGGTTAATTATTAGTGTACTGCGAATTATATTTTTGGTATGCTCTTATAAAAAAGTCAGTTTGATACCACAAAATGTTGTCTATTTTTCTCCTTGCAGTACCTTGTGGTCGTAATAGAAAGAGATAGAGCCACTCGTTACTATTGTATGTTGTCATATGAATAGTGTTTGTTTTACCATGTCAAATGAAGAGAGTGAATCTTTCATAGTTTCCTTTAATTAATTAGTGAATATATTAATTAATGATGCAGAAAGTGGCATGGACAGTGGCAGTGGTGATAATTCTGGTATATGGATACATGTTGCTGGACTTCTTTCTGTCAGAAGTGAAGGGACTTGTGTATGGCTTTGTGGTGATGATTTGTGCAGCTGCTTGGTTATCATTCATTGCTTATTTGGTTAAACACAGTGGTGCCTTCTCTTCTTTCTTCCACGTTTCTCTTCATTCTCGTGGCTTCTCCTCTATTTCTCCCAGTTAATACCTAATCATGTAATTAATTTCTGCCATGGAAATTTTGCAGCAGTAAGGTCGTTAAATCAGTTAAAAAACAAAAAAATAAAATAAAATAAAATTTGTGTAACTAAATGATATTCATCACTTGAGTTTGTTACGTCAACGTTTTCAATTAGAAGCATTAACACCATTAGAATTATAAGGCAAAAAGTGTACTTTATAAAATTAAGGGATCAAAAGTATACTTTTTATATAAAACTCAAAGAACTAAAAAATATATTTAGTCTTTTTTAAATGTTAAAGTCATTTGTTACCAGTGTTACAACGTCTAAACTCTTTGATGTCATTTTTTCCCAAAAGGAAGAAAATTCAATAAATTATCTCACCTAATTATGGTAAAAATAGCTAGAAAAAGCAATTAGGCAGCTTTCAATTTACTACCACTTCTTCTCTGCAAAGACACAAATTTACATAACTAAAATTAAAAATATATTGCATGCTAATTAATTCCCGTATCACATTCATGCTTTAATTAAAGGCAGCAATAAGGTTCTATAATTCACAGGTGAAATAAAAAGTTGACCCATTTATTTCATTATTCCACGAAGCAAGCAAAGAATATTTTTCTAACTTTTCCTCTGTACATATGTGGCCATGGTGGCTATGGTGGGAAAGGACCCTTTGGTCCATATCTTCCTTGATTTAAGAATGACCGTTGGTGGGGAACTCGTTTTTTTGCCTATCCTTTAAATAGCGGGCACTTAGCCCATCATCTGGGCCATCTAGATGGGATCTGGATGGTCCACATGTAAAATAGACAATCCAAATTTATTTTTTTTATTTGATGATTCTTAAATGAAAAAATTATTTTTTAAAAAAATAAAAAGTAAAAAAAAAATTAAATCCAGATGGCCCATATGGTTGAGCACCCTCTACTTGTTGGTGGCTCCGAGGTCACAAAACCTCCAACCAAGTACGTGCCCCTAACACTACTCCATGATCAATCAAACTCATGCATGCATGGATGCATGTGACTAAGGATAACAAGCATATCACTGCTTCATGTATGTGCTCGAGTTTGTGTGTATATAAGGCTAAATATAAAGGTAATTTGAATCATCTCGTGTTGTTTTCTTCTTCTTCGTTTTATTCGTATTTTTCAGATCATCAGTTCAATCCAAGGGTGATGATGTGAGGTTCATTATAAAGCCGTTGGATTAATCTAATGGTTTTGTTTGCTTTTGAGGAATTAATTTGATGGCTGAGAAGACGAATAAGGCGAGACACGAGAGGCAACAAGATAAGCTAATAGATGATTCGTAGTATTGTGTATGTGGCTTCATGAACTGTTAAGCCCTAGTCTTTAGAGTCAAGAAATCGGGTCGAGCCCGTTTAGGCCCTGACTCTTCAAAGGCCGGGTCTAAGAATTTGAAGAGATAAACGAAATTGGCCCTGTAAGATCTAAGACCCTGGAAAGCCACGGCCAGCTCGTTAGGCCTTGCTTTTTTTTTTTTTTAATTGAAGTTAAAGTTGGGTTTGGACGCTTCAAATACATGATATTTTTACTCATGAAGCAAAGTCTATTGCGATTAGTGAAGCACAATCAAATATCTTTGACATTGGTGATAGTGATGAAGAAGATGTATAGTCATTTGTTGTTAGTGGTACACTTCTTATATTTTATATGTTTTATTTGTGGACAGTAGTGTTGGAATTTAGGAAGAAATCTCATAGTTTATGGATAAGAAGTAGGATGGAAAAGAAGAGGATAGTTGGAGGGAAGTTGTATGTGTGGTAAAGTCCCACATTGGTTAGTTGGAGGGAAGTTGTTGGAAGGTATACAAGCCCCAATTTTGCTCCTACTAAATGGGCCCTTGGGCCTACCCACTTTTGTGGAGAGGTGAGGATTTAGGCAACCCTTGGTTCACCACGCGCACACCGCCACCGTCTGGCCAGCTCGGTTCAGTCGTGCCGCCCGTCCGGTCCACGCATGTGAAATAAAAAAAATAATTTTTTATTAAATAATTTTTTGAATAAAATAATCCTTTTATTTTTATTTCCGTTGTGCCTCTTTGGTTTTTTCCACTAATGGCTACGTACGACCTATTCAGCTCCGTTTAGTGCATCTATTCCCGTCTGTTCGTACGACCCGTTTAACTTCGTCTGGTGCGTCTGTTCGTGAGACGCACCAGTTTGCCGGTAACAGACGCAGGTCGCCTTTGTTTATTCTGTTTTAGTGTGTCTTTTCGCACAATGTACCAATTCGCAGGAACAGACAAGTCTATCTGATCGTGTTTTTCCAGAGTCTATAAATAGGGCCCCTAGTCATAGAATTTTTACATTCTTTTCTCTTTGCATACACTCTTTTTGCATATACATTCTTGTGTTCTAAAAGCAGACTCGTTGGATTCGCTTGGGCTTCAGAAAGATAGAGTCATCTCTCTGGAGACGAATAATCCGCTCTATCCTGGGAGGCAATTGCTCAGAAACCTTCGGCATTCATAGAGGGAGCAAAATTGTCTTAAAGACACAACGAAAGTTGGGCCCGGATTTCTACATAGTTTATAACCATTATTCGGCAGTCTTGTGAGTTCGTTTATAGTTTTTTCATTTGATATAAACTTGTTGTATGCTCTCTGTATATTATATTCAATTAATACAGATTCTTCTTATACTGTTTTTGTTTACTGTATATTCAATTTCTACCTACTCTATACGTTAGAAACAACAAGTAGTAGACTGTGGATAGTAGTTTGCTTTTGATTACGAATTGATGAATGTGTTCATTTGTTGGGATAATTTGTGTTGTTTGGATATTAATGTTGATAATATTTATTTGATAAATTAGAACTTTAATTGTTGTATTTTAGCAATTATATTTCTTTAGGAAAAAAACGGACGAAAAATAGTTAAAATTTGGAACAGTAATTTTCGGGCCTTAGAGGGTCGGCCCTAGCCTTGATACTCTCAGACCGGGCTTCGAAAAGCAGGTGTTTTTCTTCTTCGGGGCCCTGGAGGGCTGGTCTTGTTAGGCTGTGGCCCTTCAAGGGTCAGCTCTGATTCCCAGCTCTACTAGTCTTTAGCTTCTTGGGTATTATATGTCCAATTCATCCAGAACGTCAGTTGAAACTTTTAGTAGTGGTTTTGTTAGTTCTCATATTATTATATTTTAATGATAACAAATCTTGATTTATAAAGTACAATAGAAAGTTGACTTGATGATTTAAGTCACTCGAGTAGTTTCAAAATAGATAAAATTGTATTTAAAGAACTTGAATAAATAAGTCACTTGAGTTAATATTTTTCACTTCAAGTGATCAAAGAAGATCACTCGAGTGATATATATTAACTTTCAAAAATTATGCAAGTAACTCGATAAAATTATGACATTATGCAAGATCATTTGAGTGATGGGATAAGCACTCGAGTGATTCGACATCACTTGCAAACATTTGCAAGTGTAGCGGTTAACATAGTATATTTGTAGCAGTTTTAGCCGTTAAAAATGACATTAGTAGCAGTTCAACAAACTGCTACAAAATGCATTGTAGCAAGCTGTTTTGTAACAGTTAAAAAAAATTGCTACTACATATTCCTTAACTGCTATTGTATCTATATCAGTTAAGCACAACCACTACTAATTATATAAAAAATGCGTCAAACTTTAAAATTATTTTGTAGTGATAACGTGACCGCTACAAAATATTTCTGTCATTTTTGTGGAAAAAAAAGTTTTTCCACCAGTTTTAATTCTTTTCATATTTGTAGCGATTTACAACCGCTACAATATATTTCCACCATTTTTTTTTCTGAAAATAGTTTTTCCACAATTTTCAATTTTTTTGATATTTGTAGTGGTTTTAAACTGCTATAAAATATTCTTGTCATTTTTATATTCGTAGCAGTTAACAAACCACTACAAATGTATAATTTTTTTTAAAAAATTAATCATTATATTTAATTAAATAAATATTATATTATCAATAATTTATATTTTTAGTGAAATAAATGATATTAAAATATGATATTTGATCATATATGTTTATATATAGGTATAACTTATTGTGAGTTGATTTAAAACATATTTAGTTTTAAAAAGGGTAAAGGAGCAAAAAATACACATGTGCTTTACTTCCGAGAGTGCCCAGCATCATATGCTTTTTTTAGGAGCAAAAATACACACGTGATTACCATTTTGGAACAAAAGTCACATCCCACCGTTACGTTACCGTTCACTTCATCTCTTTCTCTCTCATCACGGTGAACAGTAACATAACAGTGTGATGTGACTTTTGTTCTAAAATGGTAACCACATGTGTATTTTTACTCTAAAAAAAAACATATGGTGCTGGATACTTCTGAGGATAAAGTACATGTGTATTTTTTCTCATTTACCCTTTTTAATAATGTGTGTGAAAGTGGAAACAAATGTATCGGGATATCATGGAAGTGCAAATTGAGATATGCATACTTTGTCACTTGCCAAATTGATGAATAAAAGAAAGTGAAAGGTCAAAAGGGGTGAAAAATAGATGTAGACTGTGTTTGGGAAAATTAGGTATGAATATGAATGCGAATGCCTCAATCACTTTCACCACAAATGCAATGCAATTAAACTGATAGTAAAGATAAGTTCTGAAGAATTAAAACCTGGGTGGATGACCGCACAAAGAATAGAATTTAGGCTCAAATAACCTTTCAACAAAGTTTAATTATTATCTTATGCTCACTCACACATTAGCCAAGTGGACACTAAGCTAATCATAGCTAGCTAGCTTCAACTCTAGAATCTTGCATTACTAAATTCAATTCCCTAACAGATGTCTAGAAGAGATTAGTAATCGCATTTCTCATGAAGTCACTATGAAATTAATCCAAATATTAACCATAATCAACAGCTAGGAAAATCTATGAACCAGAATACATCATGTTCTACAAACGGAATAGATCCACACACAAGCTCATATCAGAATAGTTCCAAATGACTATAGCAAGATAAACCTATGAATGAGAAACAAGACTCGACTAAGACTCAATATACTTTCTTTGCACAATACGCTCGAGTTCCATGCTCTCTTCTCCAAGGAATCAAACTGCTCAGCCTCTCATAGAGTTCGCTATAGTCAGAGACTCTTGGTTAATAGCTGTCAACATTGTTGAGCTCAAATTTGCATCGAGAGTATGAACTATGCTTTTTTCCTCCAGCTCTGAGTCTTCACAGCGTCACTCTATTTCTGCTTTTCAATCTTGTCTGACGGAATTTCCAGATCAATTCTTGTCTTAAGCACTCAGCTCAGCCGGTCGGTTTAGGTTCTCTGTATCTGGTCAAACCAAATTCAAATTGTCACCATAACTCAACGTTCACTTTATTGCTAAAATTTTTTTCGCTCTTTCACTCAAGTCCCTGCCCGATACTTTCGTTCTTTGCATTTTGGTCTCTGCAGCAATCAACAATTCATCAAAGCAAATTTGCTTTCAATTTGCACATACTTGGCTATTCTATGCATTCAATCCTCTTAATTTGACACAAAACATGTCACAAAACTAATACAATTTCATGGTTTATCAGAAGGTATACGAGTTTTGAGTTCAATTCTATGGAATACCTCCCACTGGTATGGTGTTGAACAATGTATTTAAATTTGGAGCTAGAATTGGTAAGGTGCTAGCTTTTGAAAATCCGAGGGCTTAGGGGAATATTACGCGTAGCTTTTTGAGGGCTAGAGTGGAGGTAGATATGTCTAAACTATTGACAATTGGCTTTCAAATTGTGCATAGAGATGGCTCGACTACCTGGGAGGATGTAAAGTATGAGAGATCGCGTCACTACTGCTTCTCTTGTGGTAGAGTGGGTAATGAATCCAACACATGCACTCAAGCAGTGGGACTACCACATGGCCAGAGTTATCACTGAAATAGTAAGGGTGGATGATTTCCTTAGATGGCAAAAGGAAAAGGAGCAGGTAGAGAGAGCTGGAAAGGATGTACAGATGGAGGAATCAGTGCAAAGTGGAACAGGAGGAAATGAAGCTGCAGAGGAAGGGGTTGACAAGATGCAGTGATAAAGAAGGGGGTTGAGGAAGATGGTATGGGAGCGGAATGGCAGATATATGTGAAAAAGTCCCTAGACAGGAAAAATGGCTTATACACTGTTAAGCAGAAGACAAACATTGACAAGGGGCTGTGGAAGGTTATTTGGAAACTAAGTACCTATGAAGGTTGTAAAGAATGCTGTTCCAACAAGAGAAGCATTGTGTACTGTGCAATGGGGAACCTGAACTTTTAGAATACTTATTACTGGTTACTGAAAAATCCCAGCTAGTATGGTTTGGGTGTTGTCTGGTGGTAAGAATTGATCCTAGTAAGACGTCCAGGATGGATTTGTGGCTAGAAAAGCTACTAAATGATGAAGAATGTCTAGATAAGGCCAAGGCACTAGTGGCCTGTTTACTAGGTTTGCGTTTGTATTCCAAGGCAAGACATATGACCCTATGGTTATTGTTCAGATTGCTACTGATCTTGTGGAATCGTTCTGGCAGGCTAAGCACTGGAATAGAAATGATTGTGTTGGTGATGTTGCTAAGGATGGGGATACAGAGTCTCGAGGTGAATGGGATGATTTGGTGATTGGAAGTTAGAATTTGCTGCGGTGGAGCATTTGATACTCACAGTAAAAACTCAGGTATTGGCATAGTGGGCAGAAGTATGGGGATAATTTGTGCTCTGTTCATGATGGAAGCCTTGGCAATGTTAAATGGGCTTAAATGGCGCATATCTAATGGATTTGATAATGAACAGGTTAACTCTGATTTGCTTCTTACTTGGAAGTGGCTTTGAGACTGTTCAATGACCCTCCGTTGTATAACACGGTGCCGTTTTAAGCGGCTTAAAACCAGCTCTCTTTTTTTAATATTTTTGAGCATGGACTGTTATGGAAAAGATATTTTAGAATACTGACTGGTACTGAAAAAACACTTCGTGATCTAGAAAAATTATTTTAGAATTTTAAAAAAATATTTCAGGGTACTAACACTTCAGAATATATTGGAAAAATACCTCCTGATCTTGGAAAATTATTTTAAGATCTTTGAAAAAATTTCTTGAAATATATTTTTAGTATTAGTCAGTACTCTCAATATATTTTTGCAGAATCCTAAAATAATTTTTCAAGATCATGAGGTTTTTTTTTCAATACTAAATCAGTATCCTGAAGCATCTTTTTAATACTAATCAGTACCTGAAATATTTTTTTAAAGATCCTAAAATAATTTTTCAATATTGCAAAGTATTTTTATAGTATTAGTTAGTATTTTGAAACATCTTTTTTTTTAGATCCTGAAATAGTTTTTAAAGATTTTAAAATAATTTTTCAAGATCACAAAGTATTTTTCAATATCAATTAATATTTTTAAAATATCTTTTTCATAACAGTCACTAACTAGAAATATTAAAAAAACAAAACAAAACAAAACAAAAACTGCTCGGTTTCGGCTTAAAACTGCGATGTGTTATGCAGCGAACGGTCTGACTAAAGCCGTGTTGGATTTTCTTCTACTTGTTCAGGCTGCGAAATCTGAGGTAATGTGCCCCTGAATGAGATATATAATTTTATATTAGACTAATATTTTCACTTAATTTTATAAAGTATTTTTTCATTTATCTAATCCTAACAATGTTAATCTCAAATGATAATTATAGTTTTTGTGCTAATCATTATAATTGTTAAAAAATTAATTAAACTTAATATGTCAGTTTAGGGTTTAGGGTTTAGGGTTTAGGCTTCCATCATGAACATCATCATCACTGATCGAGGGTAAACAGATTTTTGTTTACTGTAAAAGTATCTAAAAATATTGTCAAAATGCTAGGCGGGGATTTATAATAAGGATATGACGGAAGATAATTGACGGTGGCGATTGGTTAACATTATAAAATGTGAGAACTCAGGTGAGGTGCACTGCTTTCACAATTTTGGGAACATTTTGGAAATCAAATCAAACTTACATATGCTGGTTGTGAAATTCCCGAGTCCAAGGACGAAAGCTATCTCAGGTAAAGGGGAAGCACACATGAGTGAGAGAGAAATGGAGGGGGTGAGGTCGTGAGCAATGTTGTCAAAATCAAGTTTTTAGGTAGACACAAAAAAGAATTGTAGAAATATAAATCCTAGAAACCACACAAAACATAAAACTTTTACTTTTTACTATTTAAAGTTAGAACTCAATTTTGTGTGTGTGGAAAAAAAAAATCATAAATCACTACTTAATAAACAACTTTATATTTAAACAATATAAGTCATATAAATATATGAAATATAAGTCCAAAATTATTAAAAAGATAAAGTTTAACAATTCTTAAATTACATTATGAAAATAGGAATAGAGTTTAAAGTTTTTAATTTTTTTTTTGTTAAAATAAAAACTATAGAAACTGTAAAAATTTAAGTTTTTACTTTTTTTTTTTGTGTGTTTACACAATGTTCCTTCCTGCTTTTTGCTTAGAACAGTTTTTACTTGTGTTTCAGCACATATAACCATAGTAAAAACATAAAAACTTAATTTTTTACATTTTTACACTAATTTTTTTTATAATAATGGTCGTGAGTGAGGATTGAGGGGAAAGGAAAGGAGAAGGAGGAAGAGAAAGAGTGGGTGTGGCGCCAGAAAAGAGATAGGAGGGGTGGGTGGCACTAGACATTAGTTGAGGAGAGTGAATTTAATATATATATATATATATATATATATATATATATATATAAAAGCGGAGGAAAATCCCTTTAAAGTTTTAAGGAACTAAAAAAATTTAAAAAAAGTTTCATAAAAAATTATGATATCAAAAAAATCTTAAGAAGTTGTTAAAACCCACCGATGGAGTTGTCAGTTCCCTATTAAAAGAGTTATTAATGAGACTTTTTTTATATCAGATTTTTCTTTAGAACATTTTAATTTTTTTGTTTGTTTGTTTATTAGAATCTTAAAGGGATTTTACCAAGAAAAAAGAAATTGCACATGTGAGAGAAGGAGGCGATGAAGAAACACGGACTTCTAAAACACCTATTAAAAAACATAGAGGAAAGATGATGTGACATGGAGGTTGATATATTATTTTTTTTTATATATATACAAAAAAGTTTAAGTTGGGATAGACACCAGTAATCCATCAGGGTCAGAGCATGACTCCAGGTTCAAAAAGTGCTTACAAAAGTACTTACAGATCGACCATTAAAAAAACCCTCACATCGAGTAATTGACTAGTTGTTTACTGCTATAAATTATTAAGGTTATCAAATGTATTTTTAGATTTGATGCACTTTTTAATTTTATTACACATATTTACTCCCTCGGCTTACATGCTGTCTTTTAGAATCTGTAATTGGTATGATGCAAGATCTCAAGATTCAATTTTTTTTTTCTTAAAATAAATGGAAAACTATGTGGTTATAAAATTTTAAATAATGAAAAGAAGATTTAAGATTAAAAATTAATATAAAAAAATTTAACCCCACTTCTCCCAAAAAAAAAAATAGTCATTAAAATTTCTCATCTTCTCCCCCACGTGCCATATTGAACCCTTTAGCTATAAGTTATCAAAGTATCTATATGTTTTATATTTTTAGAAGTATTTTTGTGATTTATAGAGCAGATACGTAAGAATAATCTTTTCTCGATTTATGAGAAAAGTATATAAAAAACATTTTTATAAGTTCCTAGATGAGTCCTCAAAATCATTTTACTATTTCTTAATTTTATTTGTATGACAAATTATTAAAAGAAGAATTAAATTCTCATTTATTGTTTTTATATTACTCCACGAAGATCTAGTTCTCCTCTACTTTCAGTAAAGATAAAATTGAAATTTTTTTAAATAAATTCAATAAAGGAAAATCCTAGAAAAATACAAATAAAATTGAGAAAAAAATGTAATAACCTGATTTTTAATGTACTAAAATTCCTTGAAGCAATGTATATGGCTATTGAAAATTCATTAATTATGGGACAATATTTAAATAGTTAAAATGTCACATAGAAGTTATTCTCTCAGTGCTATTTTTGACTAAATGCATGAATGATAAGAGCTATTTTTGACTAAATGCATGAATGATAAGAGGGAATAGGATATTTGTCACATTGGAATTTTGTTAATAATTAATGGCAAAATAAATGTAAGGAATTGACATGTATCCAAGGATAATATAAGACAATTTGTGAACCTTTTTCCTAGGGCCATTTTTGGCTAAAAGTGAGATGGAAGGGAGGAAGAGTAAGAAATTGCATAAAGACATATGATATAAAGTCAAGAAGTATCATTATTAAGTTATTTTATCTAAGTCTTGGAAGTTTGCAATGTGTACAAGGATGGAAGATGATGAAGATTTTGACACATCAAAAGGAGTCTTTAGGGAACTTCAATCTTGTTCCCCATTTTTTCCAACGAGAAAGGAAATGGGGAGTCATATGAGTTTGATATTTATGATATGATCAAGTTAAAGTACAAGTCATAAACTTCATCTTATACCCTATGAGCCATTTGTCATATAGAAAGATTATGATGAATTGATGACAAGGAACACATGTGCATGTAATTAATAGGTAAGGGGTGACTCAAATGTTCCCTAAAATGGCCCCCAATTTATCCCAAACATAGGATCAAAGGCAAGAAATTATGATAACATTACAAGTCAAGAGATATTTGCCTGATCATGAATTGTGTCAAGTGTAAGGTAAGAAAAATGACAAGTCTTGGAAGTAGATAACAAACTCTAAATGGATGATGTGTTTCGACCAAAGGACGAGGAGAAAGGAATTAAATGAAGTCTTGACATTTAAACACATGGTACAAAAGAAAAGTCAACATGATTAAATTCTTCTTGTTACTTGTCTTGGTAGGGAATTAAGTTGAGTTGTTAGAGCACACCTAAGCATGGAAATTAAGGATTAAAATGAGGACACATAAACTTTATTTATGGTCATAAATTCGACCAACCAAGGGACAAGAGGAAGAGGAGTGAACACAAGACAAAAAGATAAGAGGAAGGAACTAACATGAGTCAAATACAATCCTCTTACCAAACTTGTAACTTTCGATCAATAAGAAGAAACAAAGGAAAAGAATAAATATTAATAATTTGACATATATTCAAGGTGAAGATGAAATATCACCTAGAGGGGGGTGAATAGGTGATTTAAAAATTTATTCGCTTACTCAATATTTTCGCGAATTATGACTGAATGCAAAATGACCAGAGGTTTAAAAGAGAATAGACACAAGACAATTTATCCTGGTTCGGTCTAATCCTGACCTACATCCAGTCCCCAAGAACTCCTTGGGATTTCTACTATCTCTTCAATGATTACAGATACAAGTTAGGGATGATCTTCACTCTCTCGGACTCACTCCCCCTTACTACTTGTAATCTCGTACACCCACAACTTAAGGTTCCACAACCTTAAGCTTAAACAAAGATAATGAAAGTGTTTACAACTCCTCAAGAGCGAGTAATTAATGATCACTGAAGTACAGAATATATCCGAAGGTATTTAAAAATGAATGAAACTAACAAGAGTAATAAATCAGAGTAATTGCGCAAGGTTTCGGTAGGTGGCGATATTGAATGCTTGGGCTTTTATATCCTTCACCATTAATGCCGTTGGGAGGAGCTGAAAGATGACCGTTGTTACTTGTTTAAATTTCCGTTAGGCTCAAGTTCCTCGTTAACCAAAATTGACCGTTGAATCTCATTAAATGAATATGCTTCTTTCATTAAATATGATAGCCGTTGGTTGTTCTTGAAAGCTGGAATAGGAATGTCTCGAAGAATGTCTTTGTTCTGCTGCAACATTAATTCCATATGTTGCTCTGGTTTTCTGCTCCGCAATAAATGCCTGTGACGTTGTGACATGAGCATTCGCTTTAATTTACTTTTCAATCAATGCTTCATTTTGAACCCTGAAATCACTGGGAAATATGTTAAAAATGTTTTACAAATGATTATTAATCAATCTGAAAAGTATCAGCTTAAGTCCAAATCATTTGGAGAGTTCTAGGAAATGGTTCGCGATTTTTGCTTTCAATAACTCTAGTTCTTGTGGTAAGAACTCTAGTTCTATGTTCTGCTCGCGACTGACTATCAAAGGAACTTGAATCCTTGAAGAAGAACTCTAGTCATGAACTCTAGTTTTTTTTCAAGAACTCTAGTTCTTGCGCTTTTCAAAAAGGTTCAACTAGTTTTCCTCGTGAAGAACTCTAGTTCTTCCTCAAGAACTCTAGTTCTTGAATAAGAACTCTAGTTCTTGTGTTTTCAAAGAACCTTCACTGTTTTCCAGAATGAAGAACTCTAGTTCTTATGTTCCTAAAGAATTCTGGACAAGACAAAATTTCGCGAACTCGAGTTCTCATTCCAAGAACTCTAGTTCTGGAATGAAGAACTCTAGTTCTTGATCAACGAACTCTAGTTCTCAAAGTCCTTTCTTCTATCCGAAGAATTTCAGTGAGATACAATTCGCAAACTTGAGTTCTTATGCCAAGAACTCTAGTTCTTTAATGAAGAACTCTAGTTCTCAAAAATTTCTTGGACCCAGTGGCATGTTAAAGTGAAGAACTCGAGTTCTGAAATAAGAACTCTAGTTCACCACGTAAGAACTCTAGTTCTCATAGTCTTTTGGATTTTTGAAAAGCTTGTATGATGCAACGTACACGAACTGGAGTTCTACTCCCAAGAACTCGAGTTCTCAACTTGACTGGGTGACAACTCTCTTATCATAAGGCGCGAACTCGAGTTCTAGTCCCAAGAACTTGAGTTCTTACTGCTCAACTTTTCTATACTTCAGTTTTAATGCCTAGAACTCTAGTTTTAAGAACCCGAACTCTAGTTCTTGTTAAACCAACAACTAACAAGTGTTTTTATCATCAAAACTTAAGTTGAGAACTAACACAAGGCAATTAAAAGAGCTCAAATATGAGCATATTTTGGCCAAGGTCAGAGAAAAGGAGAAAATTCAAGAAGTATGACACAATTTATCACATGTGAAAGATGAATGTAAGGGGACTTTTGTCAATTAACAAGAGGGACTCTAGGAAGACTTCTCAACTAATTATAAAGCACCTCCCACCTCTCTTTTCATGCAAGAGCACGTCCAACAAATCTAAGGAGCCAAAGTAAGAGTGTTGGCCGAAACAATAGGAAGAGAGGGAAGGAATGAAAGATCAAGATACAAGGTGAGTAGTCATAATTTAAGTTTCAATTTCTCTTCTTTATTATTTATGTAAGCTTCAAGAGTTAAAAAGGCAATTGTATATGGTATTTTGAAGTGGAGGCCGAAGGTTAAAGAGGTCTAAGAAGGAGGAAGATCTCAAGAAGTTTAAGCACATGCCAAGTAAGAGATATCTCTAGCCTCCTTATACTTGTTTATGATGATGTTTGATCATGGGATTGATTTCTTTATGTTTGGGAGTCATAAACCCTTAGGGGAGATTCTGTTCAAGATTATAAAATGGAGTAAAGAGTGTATTAAACTTAAATAATGAGTAAGAAAGTAAACCAAAGCCAAATTCATGAAATTTGTAAAGCTAGTTTGGAAGATCAATTAAGTTCTTTTTCAAGACATATTTCAGCCTGAACCAAAACATAAGTAAATGGTGGGATTTCATGTGTTTTGATGTTTCCAACATATTTAGAAAGGAAAATAGTGTGGTATGAAGATGGAAATTATTTTTGGAAACATTAGACACATATTCCATGAAATGTTAAAATTGCTAGAATTGAAGCTTTGTGAGGCAGACGACTTGTAACATGCTTTTGAATAAGTAAATTGTGTCCAAAAGTTATGAGATTTTACAATATTATAGTAGACATTCTGAAATTTTATTTCATAGTCTGTGGTAAATTTGGAGTTTTATACGTGGAGATATTAATTTTTAAAGTTGACCCTTGAGTCTGAACTGTTAATCTAGACAATCAAGATATTTAAATTATTCTAGAACTATACGAATTTTTCTGGTTGCTAGTGATATTTTTATGTGAAAATAGACATATCAAGGGTTACACAACCTTTGGAACCACCTAATTTGGGCACCTATACGATTAATTATAAAATTTCAAAATTTGATGAAAATTCTAGAATTTTTGGTCAAGGTCCAAAAATGATATAAATGGTGGTCAATGATATACTACTTATCATCTAAGGGTTATGATAAGTCCTATTTGATAATTAAGACCTATTATTCTTAGGTAAAATAATGCATATTATTCATTATTATAGGAAATTACAAAAGCCCAAGGCCAAACAAGTAACTTGAATGCTATTTTGCTATTGAGCTAACAAGTAGTAACTTTAATCTCATATGTTTTGTATAATTGTTTATGCATATTTGTACCATGGTTGTAATCTGTGTCTAGAACATACATTTATTGCATTCAGTTATTTTGGGTTTGAGGCCTCATTGTTTTTTTTCCAGCGTCGTGGATCTAGAACTTGTAGGGTTATGAGTTTTTATAGTTAACATTGCATATGTGGTTATGTTATATTATGTTGTTATGCATGATGATTTATGAGTTGATCTTGAATGTTATGTTTGTTGTTTTCATGATTATGGTAGACCAACATATGCTGGATATACTTTGAATATGAGATTAACCTGTTACTCAAGGATTCAACTTGAATCCCATACATGCCAAAAAGTTTAGGTAGGGGCCATAATGGAGAAGTGGGCTCTTGAGGCAAGTCGGTGGATATGAAACATCAATGACAGCGGATGACTGTAGTTAATTTATGCTAAATAATGGGTTGCAAAATTAAAGGAGTAACATAACGGTGTGATGTGACTTTTGCTTCAAAATGGAAACCACATGTGTATTTTTGCTCTCAAAAAAAACATATGGTGCCGGGCGCTTCCGTGAATAAAACACATGTATTTTTGCTCCTTTACCCTTGGATTAATATTAATGATTCTTAGGGTATTTATTTTGATATATAAGTTTCACAGGATAGGTTATGTTATCAGTATTCTACGCCCAAATGATAATATGCGCTTAATTTTGCTGTATAACGTGTAAGCAAAAGGGGTTGTAACAAAAGACAAAATGGTGTTGTCAATTTATCAAATCTCGTGTCAAAATTGGAGGAGGAATATGAGATTCTCAACTATGAATAAAAGACCAAATTACCTTGAGTATAATTTTTTTTTTAAAAAAAAGAGAAGAGATATCTATATGCGATCGGGTCTTGGCCAAGGAGTGAAAATCATGAGAGAGGAAAACCTAAAAAGAAGAAGAAGACGAATAGCGGCTTGTAGTTTTAAAGGTGGTTGAGCAAAGAAGAGGAAGGGAATGACGAAGAATGTCATTGAACAACATATGATGAATATATGAACTTGTGAATCATGAAAGTTAAGTCGTAAATGTAAATTGTCATGTTGTTAACAATAAAGTAGTGCTGTTATTGATCTTTGAACCTTGTGTTCCCAAAGTTATCCCTCATATTGTGTTGGTTTTTGGGATATTAAGTTGTGAATCATGAAAGTAAAGTTGCTAAAGTAAATTGTCATGTTGTTAACCAAAAGCATAATGTTATTATTTGGCATGGCCAATATAGGCATTTTAATCTACATGTAGAAGATGCTTGTTGCAAAGTTTACTTTATAGACATTAAGAAGCTAAGAATTAAGTGAACAACATTAGTCTCTTGATTAACATCAAAATTTAAATTAACAACTTCATTTTCATGATTCACAAACTTCAAATCCTAAAAGCCAACACATTGTGAGGGATAGTTTTGGGACACAAAGTTCAGGGGTTAATAATAATATTACTCCTTAGTTAACAACATGACAATTTATATTAATGACTTCACTTCCATGATTCACAACATGATATCTCAAAAACAAACACATTATCAAGGATAATTTTGGGCATAAGGTTTAAGGGTCAATAACAACATTACTCTCTTAGTTAACATTATGACAATTTACATTAATGACTTCATTTTTATCATTCAGAGCTTCATATATTCATCATATGTTATTCGATGACATTATTCGTCGTTCCCTTTCTTTTCTTCGCCCAACCACCTTCAAACTCCAACACAGTCAAATCGCCAAAGTCCCTTAGAAATCGTCGTTCCATTCCTCCTCTTCGCTCAACCACCCTTGAAACACAAGCTGTCATTTGTCTTATTCTTCCTCTTAGGTTTTTCTCTCTTGCAATTTTCAGTCCTTTGCTAAGAACCGATCACATATAGATATCTCTTCTAGTTTTTCATTATACTCAGGGCAATTTGTTTTTTTGGTCATGATTGTTGAAAGGTGGAATATCACCTAGGGGGTGAATTAAGTGATTTAAAATTTTTCTTTTAATCCTCTGAATCACACAAGTAAAACAGGGATGAATAGAGAGTAAGAAAGAAATATCAGACACAAGAAATTTATACTAGTTCGGTCCAAATCCTTGACCTATGTCCAGTCCCCAAATTCTCTGGAATTTCACTATGTCAAGATTGATTACACACTTTGTAGTTCTCAGAATAATTTTCTCACTAGAATTTACTCCCCTTTACATATTGTAATCAATTAACCCCAATCTCAAAGGTTTTACAATCTTGAGATTAATAAAAGAATGATAATTTTAAGACTCTCTAAAAGAGTAGATAGATAATCATTGAAGTGTATTTATATCTGAAAATATTGCTCAAAGATTAGAAACGGTAAATGTTAATTTGACAAATTGAATGCACAACATTTTGGTAGATGGAGAATTCAATGCTTCTGGCTTTTATAGTTGTTGACATTAATGACCGTTGAGAAGCTTTGAGAATTTTTCGTTGAGATTGATGAAGATGACTGTTGAGACTGATTATCCTTAACCGTTACTCAGATGTCTTCTTTCTTCAATCAGCACTGTCATTCCATATTGACATTCCTTGTTCCATTTGTCCATTTAGACTCAATATTGAAAGTAGAAAGGAAGTGGTTGCAAGACTTTAAGATGCCGAGAGAGTTGGTTGTCTAATTCTGACATTTGTCTTTACTTTGCATTTAATACTTGTGACACATAATTGCTTTATTGCAATTTGTCGTTAATCCATATCAAAATCAACTGAAACTCATTAACAAACTGATTAAACATAGTTAGGAATAGTAATGAGTGATTGTATAAAGCATTCAAATCATAATCAGTGATTTAGATATTACAGACACAGTATTTTTCATTTTCTAGAACATTAACTCGAGTCACATTTCACTGACTCGAGTGTGTGACTCGAGTTACATGACTAGAGTCACAAGATTTTGATTGGAGCCATCTTTAATTAGTAATTGAAATTCAAGGAAACACAAACACGATGACTGGAGTCAATACATGATGACAAGAGTCATCTAATTTCACAAAATATCTAAGAAGCTCTCTGTAACATGATGTCTGGAGTCATTGTAACATCACTGGAGTCATCCACATTTTCAAAGCACCTAAGAGTGTCTCTGTGTCATCTTGACTAGAGTCATTATTAAATGACTCGAGTCACTCATTTTCTCAACACATCTGAGAGAGCCTCTGTACAAATATGACTAGAATTATCAAAGGCTTATTTGAGTCATATCAATTTTCATAAAGAGTTGTCGGGTTTAAGTTGAGAAGAGCTTTTGACACAGTAGATGATTGGAATCATTAAGTGAATGACTAGAGTCATTTTTGACCATTGGAAGAATATTAAGTTTAAAATTCCCTTCGGTGACTGGAGTCACAATAACTTGATTGAAGTCAACTGGCTTTAAAACATTTTTAAATAAAAGAACAATGATTGGAGTCATACTAAGCTAACTAGAGTTACTTAACACTTATATGAGTTAATTCAAAAGGTGATGACTCGAGTTGCACAATGATGACTTAAGTCATCTTTTCTCAAAAAATGTAATTATTGAATAAAACAATTTTTAACAATGAAAGGGTCTTGGACTTAGTTCAATAATAATATTTTTAATTTACAATTGTCAATTATTATCAAAACACATAGAGAAGTAATAATTGTAAATTATAGATTCATCCTCCAATTCTAACATGAGATTTAATAAATTGTTAACACCATTTTGTCTTTTTCCTTTTTTTTTCCATCTTTTTTTTTTCGGATTTTCCCTTTAATAAGTCAACTTCTTTCTGTTAATTTTCATGAAGCCGTTTGAAATTGACTTCACAACTCAACAAATCTTTTTTGTGTTTAAAGAATATGAATTACGTGATTCCATAAAAAAGGTATATGCTTGGAAGCACGGGACGCTAGCTGAGAGATCTCTCCAATTATTAATCGATCATCCAATGCCGAAAAATCGGTGTAAGTTGATCTTTCATTGACGAATCCGCATCTTGCCTAACTGTCTTATTTATTATTGCGACTACCCGCAGACCTTGAAGCTCCAATAATGGCTTCTTTCTCTGCTCAAACCCGCATCATTACTCTTCCATGGCTATTCCTCGCAATTATCGTGCGCTCATTATGTGCGATTGACGAGGTGAATGGAAGCATCGTAGAAGCGCATCAGAGAGAGTTTGATTACTTCGCTTTGGCTCTGCAATGGCCTGGCACCTACTGCCGCCGCACTCGCTATTGTTGCTCCTCCAATGCTTGTTGTAGAGGGTAAAGTAGAATAAAAACCCCTTTCAATTTTGTCACTTTATCCCCTTGAAAATATCTGTATATGGTTGTAACTTGTATACTGGTTAAACAATGTGATGGGCTATTGCGAGAGATTTGATTACTGAGGCTTGTTGTATATAGAAATCATGGGCTTTGTTTTAGCATAAATTAAACACTGGGAATCCTTTATTAGCATATTTGTTTTTGGGAGGCTTTCATTTTTGGTTTGACGAAGTTTGTCATACTTCTCGTTAGACGAATTTAGCTAGTTTGCAGATCGTGTGATCACTACTCTATGGCCATTGCTTCTCTTTTTCCTAGCTTCCTTGTGCTGATTTAAGTATGTGAATATTATTTTGTAGTGTCCTAATTATGAGATATATTTATCTAATTTTGGAGAGATTAAGGATAGTAGTTAAATTAGTTAATTATATTTGTTTTCCCAAAATGCCCTTATTTAAAATTTAAAATGACATCTAGTTCTCTGTTCTTTGTTGGACCTCTCCTACCTCACACATGACTTCTCCAAGCTCTCACACTGTCCGGCCTCATCGATTTCCCTCAACAATTATGGTATACTCTTGGTGGTTGGAAATGTAATTTAATAGTGATGTCATTATTAAATATGACAAAAATTGCTCGAAGTTATTTTATTAAAAAGATTAAAAAACAGTAGAATTAAGATGTATGTAGCATCAATGAGTTGCAAGCATTACTCATTTTATAGAATATATAGATGCATTATTAAATTATTATTGTATTTAATTATTATTGAAAAAGTATCAATAGGGGTATTTTGGGAAGAAATTGACAAGTATTAGAACTTTGTCCTAATTAATTAGGACAGAGGGAGTAACTTATAAAGGAAATCTAAGAAGCAACACTGACAGAGTTTCATTTTGTCATTTTCCCCTTCCTTTTCAGCTCTAATGCTCCAGCAGAATTTACCATTCGTGAGTAGGCTGCAACTTTATTACTGTCATTATTTTATATGTTCCTTCTTGGTTTATGATTCATGAAGAAATATAACTAACTCATCTTATCTACTTGTATGACAGATGGACTCTGGCCTGATTATAATGATGGAACTTATCCATCCTGTTGCTCCAGATCTTATTTTGATCCAAAAGAGGTACTGTGGAATTGTTTCTTTGTTTCAGCACTTCATTATATTTTTGGGTGGTGTTATATTGGGGCTTATGAGGTTATACATTCTTGGGCAAACACATTAAGGAGTGTTGAGGATTTTGATGTGGATGAATGTTTAATGATGTCAGCTAATGGGGTTAGGTTCAGAGGTTAATGAAGGAAATTGGGGAAGAGTCAATATGAGTAATGGAACATGCATCACAATTCACCCTTAGCATCAGGGGTTTCTTGAAAGCCTGCTCTTCGTTTTTTTCTCTTTGAAATAAAAGCTGAGCAGCTTAATGATCTCTTTGACTAAATCAATTAATCAATATTAATAGATTTTATAAATAAATTTGGGACTGAATGAATTTCAATAAACCTGTAATTCTACCAGCATTTTCTATTTATTGTATTTACAGGATAGGTATTTACTGAGGAGTAAGGAAGGACGCACACACACACATTTGGCTCCCTTATTTCAGATTGTGCATGAGTTACTATAACTATACATTTGAAACTGGAACTGTTCTATTTACTTTTGAAGTGTCGGCTTTCTCATTTTACCTCTTCTAAGTGCTATTGTTCCATCTTCATTGTAGATATCAACATTGACTGAAGCTTTAGAGCAATATTGGCCATCATTAAGTTGTGGCTCACCATCAACGTGTCATGGTACAAGAGGGTCATTTTGGGCTCATGAGGTGGTCGTTGGAAATTTCTTAGCTTTATTTATCCTCTAGATTAATATGAAACTAATGACTTTTCATCTCTTTGTTTCTGGGGCTACCACGTGCACACGTTGACAGTGGGGTAATAATCTTTGTAAATTTTTCTCTTACATGATTTGACAAGTTATGATTTCATCATAGGGTATACTTGAACTGCATAACTGATCTTAATGAGTCACAGAACCCTCTGATGTAAATGTTGCATGCTTTCATTAACAGTGGTATTCTGAATTTTTTCCTTTTTAAATTTTGCCTGCAGAGAAGCATGGCACATGCTCATTTCCTGTGATTCGAGATGAATACAATTATTTCTTGACAGGACTGAATGTCTATTTCAAATACAATTTGACTGTAAGTTCAAAGAAATAGAGTTTATGCATCTGAGTTTCTTTCTTGCTTCAATAGAAAATAAGCTAACCTTATTTTGGAAAGGCAGTGCTATTGGAAGGGACTATTTATTTATTTTGCTTGATGTTGCTGTTAGCCATGAGTGGTTGGATATGAAAGAAAATTCATACATGTTTGATTGCTTTGAGAGTTTAGTTTTATGGAACTGGAAACCTTGGTTTGCTACCAACTGTTATTAAATCTTTAATAGATAATTAAGGGAGAGTGAGATGGTTGGTTTTATCTCAACTGGTCCACTATTTATTATGGTGTGTTTGACGACCTGAAATCTATTGATCCAGGTTCTTCATTGTTCTGTTGCAAGTACTTTGAGCATCCCTATTTCTTTGGTTTCATTTTGCTTACGATGGACCATTGATCGTTTAGTCATTGTTGAATTTAGGTCTGGAAGATAAAATACTTTGAGATCGTATCTATTTTGATATGTAGATGTACTGTGTAGAAGGGCAGCTTGGTTCTTAATGAAGTCAAATGTAAATATGAATATCATTTTTATGGGTACCAGACCAGTGCTCAAGAGGATTTTTGAAGTATTCCTCCTATCTCACCTATTAGTAGAGAATAGAAAATAGAGATATAGACTTTTCATGGAATTGAAAGCAGCAGATACAGAATATGTTCTACCAGTATGGTGCAATCGACTGTACAAGAGAAAAATTAAAAAAAGATAACTCACTATCTATAGAAGATTCTAACACATCCCAGTATTAGATTCAGGCTATACTCTCCATCTACTCACTTCTTACTCTTGTTACAGAATGACCAGTAGTTGCACACTTGTACACACCCACCCAGCTGCTAGAAATATGTGTTGTAACAAATTGTTTGAGATTTTTACTTAATAAAGTTAAATAAGGTAATTGAGAGACATACTGGTAGGAAACTGAGATTTAAGTTGTAAGAATATACAAACTAGGGTGTTCATTTCCAGAAATGATTTGGAGAGGAATTAAATTGGGATAACTCCTTGCCTAATGCTTTACATTTTATTGATTATGTATTTAAGTAGAAATATATTTGAGGTGTTGATAAACAAATAGCATGAGTTGCTGCATATTGCAGGGCAATGATAATCAGACCGCTAGTTCTTTATTTAGTTAAAAATGTTGATTGTTCTTGTATTTTGAACTAATCTTGTTTTGGAGCTTGTTTGTTTTTGGATCCACTCTTGATTGTATTTTCAAACCTTTGGTTATTAAAATGTGAAGGCTTGCAGCTTCCGTGCATATTCATGAGTTAGCCTGACCATTGCCTTTCCATTTTCTTTTCTCAGGAAGTTCTAAATGAAGCAGGATATGTTCCTTCTAATAGAGAAAAATACCCCCTTGGAGGCATTATATCTGCCATTGAGAATGCCTTCCATACATCTCCTCAAGTAATTTGCTCACATGGTGCAGTGGAGGAAATCCGTCTTTGCTTTTATAAAGACTTCGAGGTTGTAACTCAGCTCTGTAATAATTTTGGCTATAGAGATGAATATTTTGATCAAAGATTTGTCTTATTGTTGGGAGTTAGAAAATTCAAAATTAGCTGACATGGTGAAGTAGAGCCTATATGTTCAATCTGTGGTATCTAGTATATTTGGTGTTATAGAATCTGTAATTGTATACTTAGGGACTTAATTGTACAACTTTCTGTAGGGACTTAAATGAAAAATACATAATTAGTAGGATAATTAGTTAATTATCCTACTAATCTTTAGATTAGAACTTGAGGAAGGCTATCATATTATAAATAGCCCAATTCTCTTATTTGTATAATCATGTTAGTCATGACCTTGCAGAATACAAGTAAGAGCCTAGAAGCTCTCTTCTCTATCTCTCTTCTACTCTCTTTCTTGTGTCTCTTCTACATCAACTTTCTTAACCCTAGATCAATAAACATAATATTTGGCCAGTAATGTCGCTACTGAACTTGTTTCCCTGAAAATGAAATAATGTTTAAGATCTACGATTGACAGCAGTGAGGAAGTCTGGAAGTTCTGATAAAATGTGAGGCTCATATTATTAATTTATAGCTCTTTGAAATTGTTTCCTTACAAGCAGGGCTGGATTTTCATTTTCATTTTCTTTTAATAAAATCAAACTTTTTAGCCTCATTCTTCAGTTATGTGCTTCTAGGGTTTTAGAATTACCTTTGAAAATTGCACTAGGTTGCTTAGGACTGTTATAGTTCGTTAATTTTGATTCTGTGATTGGTCATTATTCAACTAAGACACTACGTTGGTCATTCTTATTATTAAGAAAATTGTTTATTTTGTCACAGCCACGAGACTGTGCAGTTGGATCTGACATCAAAATTGACATGGTTACTTCAAAATCATGTCCCAGATACGTCAGCTTGCCAGAGCTTGAATCATCTGGTAAGTCCATTACTTCATGTATTTTTTATCAGTAGTTACAAAAAAGGTTTTGAAACCTAAACCGGCCGGGGTATTGGGTCAAACCGGAGCTAACCTAGGGACAAACCGTTGATAAATTGAAGATTTCAGGGTAATTAATATGAAATTTCAAAGAAAATTTTAAAAAAGTCGCTTTTTTTTAATAATAATAATAATAAGGTACCAAATCGGGTTGATGCCCGGACAGGGCCGGCTCAGCCGGTCTGGTCCGGGTTTTAGAACCTGGGTTACTAGGAGCTTAGCTGTATGTATTGCTGGATTGATTTGATACCAAGTAAGAATTGATCTCTAGCCTTTCTGAGTTAATTTACTGTATTAGATTTTTTAACAATTTGTCAATGCCCTTCCGAAAACCGCCAGTTTATGGAACCTCATTGAATGTTGACCTGAAGCCACTGAGAGCCTACAGGTTAGAGATGACTCTAAGCAAGATGCCAAGACCCTCATATTACATAAACCAGTGGGGGATTCAATCCTCCTAGGGTTTGGGCAAAAAGAAAAAAAAAAAATTCCTCCTAGGAGGCTTTATGGTATCTAATTTTTGGCATGAAAGGAATATGCTTACCATTGTCTATAAGTAAGAATAAACCCTTTTAAATATAGATTTGATGTATAGTTTTTGATGAATTCACAAAACTTGGAATTGAAAATAACCTTTTCCTAATCCATATAAATTAAAAATCATCTATAATTCTTTTATGCCTATTCTTCATGATTTAATCCTAATTTTAACTATTGACCTTTGACCGAATTACCAATTATGGCAAGGCTTCTTTTGTTTATCTGTTTGAAAGAAGTAAAAACATGCTTGATATCTTGTTTGTAAGCTGAAACAGCAAAATACGTTTAGATTTTAATATTTTACATGGCATGCCAGAATTGCCTTGTACATATTCTGTGTGTCAGTCAAGTTCTTAATAATCAAACTTAGATAAACCTTATGTACTAGATGTCCATTGTGTCATTGTATTCAATCTGTTCAACATAATTGATCGAGTGCTTTTTCATAGATCTGATTTAGTATTTGCGTCAATTCAGTTCATATAAAAGTGGTTCTTGTTTCAACTGTGACAGACTCAATCAATTTTTTTGACCAAATCGGCTCTCTTGAATTTGAGCATTTCAGCATTAAAAATAAATCATGCTTTTCATTTTGATATAGTCCTATCCATATTTTTTCTTCTGTTTTCATATAATTACTTTTGATTCAAATGAGATTGCAGGAGAAACTCTATTCCATGTACCTTTGCTGGTTAATATAGCATCATTAGTTGCGTTCTTGCTGGTTTTTCTTGGTGTAACTGATGGACCCCTTCAGTGGATAGAAGTTTGAAAAATCTTCTATGCTTAAAGAGTTTCAGTTTTACAACAAATTCTTTGATGGATCTTGTCTTTCTATAAATTAGTTTGTTTTTATTTTCATTGCCAACACTTTCTGCTGTAGTTTCAGAGTCAAAAGCGAAGTATGTATAGATTTATGTAACAAAGCAATCAACCTTTGCCGTCATATGTATTCTTCCAAGATCCACAACATGCTTATTTGAAAGGTTTAGGTCACTCTTAATTTTTATGCCCTGATCATACTTATTTTTTGTTTTTGTTTCGCCATGATCCATATCTTAAAGAAATGTTTTTCTTTTTTAATTCGATATTCTGATTTACATATTAGCGTTTGGAAGCAAATGAATCATCATCTCATTACTTTATCGGACATTAAATTCATTTTGTGCTAAGCTGTAGTATGATATACAGTATCATAGATTGATAGTGTTCATGGTTCTAGTCGCCATTTTAACAGGCTATCACATGCATTCATAAATCTAGTAAGTCCTCACCATGGAAGATAGAGAAAGCACTGCATATAGTGTGTGTGTGTGATTGTTTGTCATCTCTCTGCGTATATATTTCATAATGGAGATGGCATTGTTTTTATTCATCATATTAATTACCGACATTAATTCAGTACTTACATCCAATAATCAAGTGATTAAACCTTATAGCTGTAGCGGTGAGAACTTCCATGGGAAACGAATATCACTAGCACTAACTAAAGGGTTCAGATGAGTGAATAAATGCTTATCATTTGCTTATTGTTTATTCTATAAACACACATAACACTTGATTGTTCCATAAAATACTTGGGATCAGATTGTGGGAGTAGATCAAATCAATTTTAAAGACACTACAAAGGTGCCTCATCCTGTTAAAACTGATGCCATGTTGACTTGTGCTGGAGTTCATGCTATTCAAATACCCTGTACTCACAAATAAATGTATATAATGCATTCCAAAGAGATTAAAAAGGGGGGAGGTGAAAAAGTTATGGGCGTAAAGATATGATGTAAACTTCATTCATAATCACATTCTTTCATACTCCCATTGGTCCTTAATGTAATGTAAGACTTATTTACTTGATTTGATTTGATTAAGGAAGTTAGTTAATATGACATGCTTTTTCTAAAACAATCATCTTCCTTAATTCCCTCCATTTCTCTTGATTATTGTTGAGGGAACATTAGTAGAGGTAAATCAGGTTATTGTTAAGAGAGCATCAATAGAGGTAAATTAAGAAAGGTTAACAGCTATGGGAAATCGATCTTACATTTAGAACAAAGATCAAATCCCCTAATTAGGTCCTACGTTAAGGGCCAAATAAGTGTATATATACAACTCTTTGAATGTACAAATAGAGAGGAATTAATTTACAGCTCTGGTGGTACTCTGCAGATGTTTAAGTTTGTATTCATTTAACTACTGATGATTAGTTTTCCACTTGATCAATGTCATGGAACTTCACGGGTTTTGGATGAGGTTTTGATGAGATAATAGATAGATAGATTCCTTATCATTGAACTAGTTATGAATATAGCCCATCATTGCCTACTTGCATTGCATCAGAAATTGCTTCATTTGAAATTTATATCATCATCATGTGTCTGTAGAGAGGGGTGGACCTCAAGGTTGGTTTGCTGATGATAATGAAGCTCTATAAGGCTCTGGTGGGACTCTTCTGTCTGTGACTTTAAACACTCATCAGTTGGTGAGATGCTGTACTATATGTTATGATTTGGAGGGACAAGAATAAAAAGTATCGGCAAGCTATTTACATTCATCAGTTGGCTTGTGAATTGAAATTGTTGGTATGGCCTTGAGTACTGTGTTGTGCTCAATGTCAATCATTCATGCATGATTTGGGATTATTCTTGGATAAAATTGCAGTTAAGGACCTAAACTTGACGAAAATTATGTTAAAATGTTGAAGTTGTAATTACAATTTTCCCTCAATGATCAAAAGTTACCATATGAAATTTTAGGGAAGTTATTGTTACGTTTTAAAGAAATTATTATTGATTACTTGAATTTGTAATTTTCCTAAATCTTGATAGTAACTTTCCTGAAACTTCATATCAAACCTCTAAAATGAAATGTAGCCTTTGATCTTTGGCAGTAATTAACATTTAATGTAATTTTTGTCAAGTTCAAGGCTGTAGGCATAATTTTACCTTATTGGGGCACGAATTTCATTTGCCCCATGTGTAATAGTTGCAATGTCATGTAATTTTATGTATCCTATCAGGGATATTGATGATGTCGCCTTATTACAGTGTAAAATGTATTGCATAATTCATCAGTGTTCATGATTTTTTTTTTCTTGGTATGAGATTTTTGTTATTTATTTTACTCTCTTTTGTAATAATTTAATGAGTGTAATTATTAATTAGTTTCATAAATTATGTTTACTCAAATTTAAAATTAAGTTGTTAAGTAAAAGTTTGATAATTTTATTGCGAGTCTAGTACAAACAGGGATTAAAATTACTAATGTCCTCTCTGACAATACTCAAATATAACTCGTTAAAATTGAATATTCAATAATTATATTTTAAAAATTTATTGACTTATTGTCATTTTATAGCACCGTTAATCATGGATCAAACATTAATTTTTTTTTTTGATAAAAATCAAACATTAATTTTTAAGAAAATGTGTGATGGAATTATTAAGTCACTAAACACAAAATCTATGGATGAGGTTTAAATCCTGGCCCATTATCAATCATTCAATTTCAATAGATGAGGTTCAACCTTAGGTCAAATAATTGGAACTTGGAAGGGAACAGATAGATTTTGTCAAGATTATCATTATTATGCATTCTATTTCTATCAAAAACCTACTCATTACAAGCACATTCTCTGTTTTTTTTTTTTGGAGTTTAAATTAAGTGATATTCATAATAACTTACATTATTTAATAATAAATAACTACTCCATAATTAACAGCAAGCACATTGATAAGAAATAATAAAAAATGTTGATATGTGGAATTTAAATATCCAACACCAACAGGTGTTACTCTTAATGGAAGCGTATTTGGCTGTTTGAGTACGAGTTTTTAAGTTTGAGACCGTGTGGATGTAAAAACCACTTATAGAAGAGTTACTCTCAATTAGATTTAATAATGTTTGAATATAACCCAGTTAGATGATCATGTATAAAAAAGAAAATACACATTTACTAATAGAGATCGGGATTATCAAAATAGGCTAGTTTTTTACAATGTAGTGAGTTAAGATTTGAATCCTTGCAACCTGTTGGGATAGAATTATCTCTCATAGAAGAATATATGTGTTTTTTTTTTTTTTGTTTGAAAGGAGGGGGGGGGGGGGGGGGGGGGCGGAAACAGAGAGAACCATTGTATTATACTTGTTGGTCTAAATATTGGAAAAAGCCCCCACACCCATGGTTAGTTACAAAATGACAATCATTCCCTGTTTTCTTTCACTTATCATCATCACCAATAAGAAAAGTAGTTGGCTCCCCAGTAACCATATCCAAAATAAATCTGAAGCCTGTTATCAAATTCCCAAACACAAAAAAATCACATACTCACACACTAATGGAGAAAAATAATGAATTGAAGACAAGTCTGCAAATGTTCCTTATCTTGTTGTTGTTCTTCTTCACACTCCATTGTTATTATGTAAGTTCACAACAAACAGACTCATGCACTTACAATCTCAACCTCCAAGTCCCTATCCCTTTTGATACCTCCAACCTGCATTGTCTCTGTGCCTGGGATTCTCAAAATTTCATTCTCAGAGTAAGTTATTCTTCTTCTTAAACAGATATTTGATTCTGAATTGCATTGTAATTATAAGATGAGTTACTGATATGGATTTGATCGTATCTCTCATGTGAAGAAGAAACACACACACACACACACACACGAGTTAATCTCTTTCTTCTCCCTTCACATGAGAATGAAACCAGAACTTGAAACTTCGGTTTTTCAGAGATGTTCCCATAATATTGAAATAGATTAGTAGTGTGCATAAATATAAACACACATATATGTATATATCATTTTGTACAGTATGTTCAGACATCATCAAACTTGTGGAGTTTCATCCTCTCTACACCAGACACCAACTCGTACATAGCAATGGGGTTCTCAGCAGATGGAGCGATGGCCGGTTCGAGTGCGATGGTGGGGTGGGTTGCGGCCAGGGGAAGCAGCGGCGGGATAAAGCAGTATTATCTGGGAGGTTTAACACCGGACCAGGTGGTACCGGACAAAGGGAACTTGCGAGTGATAGGGAATTCAAGCTTCATAACAATGGAGTCAGATCGTGTGTACATGGTGTTTCAGTTGGCAACCACCACCAGTTCACCACCGTCGTCGTGGCTCTTACTCGCCACTGGGCCCACCGGATTATTTCCTTCAGCTCCAAGTTACCAACTTGTGAAGCACCTTGATAAGGTTTCCATCACAATTGACTACAATTCAGGTTGGTATATATGTGTGTTACCGAAAATGACGCATTCATTATACCTGCTCAAAATTTATAAAATCAATGGAACAATGTATAATAATGAATAAGAATAGGTTATTTTTATCCCTCAAAATAATTTACAGTAATATGGGAATTTCAAAATTGATATCCCTCAAAATAATTTAATTTCTATGAGTCCTTGGATATTATTCTGGAATTAAGTTTTTTAAAATGACCTAATTGCACTAATTAAGTGAAACTAGTTATCATTGTCTTAATTATTATTGTCTTTTGGTAATTAGTCAAAATATTATATGTTAGATTGTTGTTGGCGTTAATATTCTGAAATATTGTTTGTAAAATTAGTTGTTACTACCTTAATCATTATTATTTAAAGTTAATAAGTTAAAATTATTTATTGTTATATACTATTATTGTCATTTCATGTTTTTTCATTTTCCTATTTCAACGGCATATTGGTGATTTAGCTGTATAGTTTAGTCACGGATCAGGAATTTCAAGGTAATTTATAATTAGACCATATCAGGGTCATGAATTTGAGATTTACATATTCTCTAATATTTTGCTGTATTTCTCCCTAATTTAAAAGGTTAAATTTATTTTCAAGAATTAATATCCATACTTTCACCCTATTTCATGAAATGTATGAGAGCTTAACTAGTTACAACAATGATATTCATTTAGCATTCGCAAATAGAAGAAGTAAAAACAATAAATAAATAAAAAGGATTGGCTGATATGAGCAATGAAGCAATTAGTGGGAAATTTCATATTTTGTTTCTTATTTTATATTTGTGTGTGTGTGTGTAGAGAGAGAGAGAGAGAGAGATGCATAACACTGTATTTTATTAATGTGAAGACAAAATATGAGTAATTAGGGGTTAAAGGTCAAAGTACACCTCACCGAAGATCATTATGACTGTTGTTGTGATTGAATTGAGATATTCATATTTTATTCATTCACCTACACAAATTTAGTGGTTAGGCATCTCGATGGAGTCGGTAAGGTGTTTTATCATGAAGAATAAAAATTAAAAACAAAGAGAATTGCACAATTTCTTTAATTTTATTATTAAATTATAAGAATTTTCATTTTCAAACTCACATTGGAATTTTCTTCTTTTTTCCCTCTTTTATGCATTGCGTTGCACTTTTCTCAAAAATAAAAACTACACACATATTTGTTTTTATTTCTAAAATATATAAAATTTATCTTTAAAAGATTAAAAGTAATATCAGTCACGTATAATTTTAGTTGAAACTATATTAAAGTTTCTTCTATTTTCAAAGAAGTTTGGTTTTTTTGTTAAAAAAAATTAATTCGTGAGAATATATAAAATTTGATTTATAATTCATAATTCATCTCTGCTGATTTATATTTAGTTTTTATATAATTATTAGTTTTAGTAATAATAATTAATATTCTTCATGTGATACCGTGAAATATTTGAAACAAAAATGAAATAATTTTAATTAAAAAAATATGTATCAAACAATATTAAGTCTAGTTCATTTATTTCTTAGATTTCACGTAAAATGTCCCACAACCATTAAACAAAGTAAGCCAATATTATATAATACAGGAATACAGGACGATGAAAAAGTTGAAATTATTTTGTTCATGAAACTTTTTTATCTTTGAGGTCCACTTTTGAAGGTATATACATATTATAGTGGCTAAAGGTTAGACCACCAAACATCATTCTCTTTAAATTTAATAGTTTTTTTTTTTTTTTTCTTTTTGTGTTTGTTTTTTAAATGATGGTAAGATCGTTAGGATGTCGTCGGTATAAAGCACATATCAGGAAAAGGTAAAAAATTAACACATAAATTTGATGCGGTTCAATTCTTTTAAAGAAATCTATGACATAGTAGCTAGTTTAATTATTCCCCCTTTACACTATAAACAAAACGTTTATATTTATAATTGTAAGGTCCTTATTTTACATTACTTTTTTTTATAATATATAAAAAGGTCATTCATGATTCTCTTCCCTTTCCCTTTCTTTGAATCCACATGATATTATAAATAGTGTTTGTGTTCAAAAATTGGATCAATATATTCATCTATCTATCCTCCTAAATCACAAGCAATTATGAACACTAAAAATATTTATATTAGGGGTTACTGCTATTGTTGTTCTTATAAGTTTATAGAATTTTGGTTCAAGTCTCTATAATTTCAAATTATTGATTTTCACCTTAATAGTTTCGTAAAGATTTAGTCATAGTTTAATAGTTAATCTTTATAGTTTTAATAAGTTTTGATTTTGATCCCTATACTTAAACTCAGATTAAGTCCTTATAATATTATAATGATAATAAAAATCACAATTCAATAAAAATATAAGGACCAACAATAATATTAACTCCTTAATATTAATTAATTAATTAAGATAGAAATGAAATCAAGTGTTACATTAATTACTAGTTCTAATTAATATGACTTATTAATGAATTACTTGTGATAAATATTGTTCAGGCAACATTGGGAATTCACAATCACAAGCAGGTGGAAGTTCTTCTTCATCTTCTCCAACAACACAGTTAGGTGACTCATGTGGCAATAAGCTGAATTTGAATGGAATTTTTCCATTTGACACGACCAATCTCAATTGCTTTCCTGTTTGGAATGCTCAAGATTTCATCTTCAGAGTAAGCCACAATATTCATCATCTTCATCTACTTATTTCACTACTTCTACAGATATGGCATATAGATATTCAAAAATTTCATATTTTTTCATGCCTAACAATTTCACAAGTAATTAGGTTTCTAATAACAACATGAAAAAAATTAAAATCCTTCATTCCTCATTCTCATGATAAAAAAAGCTTCTGCAAAACACACAATAACTGTGGACATGTATCTATATGGAATACTCTCTCCAATCTTGAATGTAGAAGTTTGTTAGATGTTGGTTCTTGTTACGGATTCAAATAAGAGGCCCACAAAAAAGTTTGGCCCAACCACAATAACCCATATCTGAATCCACATTGAATCTCAACCAACCCCAAATTAAGGAGATCTTAATTGATTAGCTATAATCAAGATTTTATATTTTATTATGACACAGATCTTGGGTAAGCCCATTAATCTAGGGCTCCAGGTAAATATATACATAGGGCCTAAACCCGAAGAGGTATGCATGCTCTCTCTACTTTTAGAATTTCTGCCGTCACTATGCACACACCCCATCCTTTAGGCGAAAGCCATTTGTTTGCACAGTGATTCTTGACACTATTTGGTATCTAGCTAATCTATAGATACCTGGGATAACCTCTTTTGATCCTACATCAAATCACCAACCCATTAGCTAGACACTTATGTTCTTTTGATCCTACATCAAATTACCAACCCATTAGCTAGACACTTATGTTCTATATCAGTACAATTCTATTTTAAATATAAAGCCTCGATCTCCTTTAATTTTTATTGATAATATTTATCATTTTTCCACAAATAATTAACTCTTATCAATACTCTATAGTAATTAAATACAACAATAATTGACATACATCGATGATCGGAGAGAGACAATGCTAGACTTGGTGAGTGAGCCATAAGAGTAGGGTCAAAACTTCAAATAAGTTATTTTCATTGTGGTCCTAGAAGGCGAGAACTATGATTTAATGCCCCCTTTATAAAAAACATTTGCACGAGTATTTTTAGTATTTTAAGGAGATCATATCATATTTATTATGATTAATTAATTTATCTAATTTTTTAGTTTAGTCAAATTAATTAAGTAGTTTTTATATTAAAAACCGGATGCAATATATAAGTATACCCAAACCACATTATTCATTATTTTTTCCCCTTTAGACACACTGTTTATCATTTAAAATCGAAATATGCAATTACTAGCTATTACTGAATCAACAATCTAACACCATTATGAATATATGCATTAAAAAACTATGCAGTATTCTCAGAGTTCATCATACATATGGAGCTTCATCCTCTCAGCACCAGACAAGAACAGTTACATAGCCATGGGGTTCTCTCCCAATGGAGGCATGGTGGGGTCCAGTGCCATTGTTGGTTGGGTCCCATCCAGTGGTTCTGGTACTGCAGGCTTGAAGCAGTATTATCTTGGTGGTACTGCACCATCCCAAGTTGTTGCTGATAACGGAAACTTGCAACTTGTGGCCAACTCAACCCTAATCACTTCCCAGTCCTCTCGTCTCTTCTTAGCCTTTCAGTCGCAGACCGCCCAGCCTTTGCCCCGGCTCGTTTTCGCTGTTGGACCGGTCGGTGTCTTTCCTTCGGCTCCAAGTTTTGCCCTGGCTCAGCACCAAGACAAAGCTTCCATTAGCTTCAATTACGCTACTGCAACAGGTCAGTCCAAACAAATACTACCTCCCTTCCTAATTATAATAATTATAAGGCCACATTAATTTTATTTTGGAGAGATTTAATTTTATTTTGGAGAGATTTAAGAAGTTAAATAAATTATTTAATTATATTATATGTTGTATATTCTTATATTATATATTAATTTACTAGTTAAATTAATTAGTTTGGAAGAAAAATTAAAATATAAATATTTAAAGTAATTTAATTAGCTTTTTTAATTTCTCCAAAAAAATCAACTCAGTCTTATAATTAAAGTATATTTAACTGTCAACCCGCCATGGGCCTAGATTGGCTGGTTGGAAAAATCAAACCCATCCACGTTTTCCTTCTTTCTTTCTTAAACACCTTTGTAAATTTTTTTTTTAATTTTCAAAGTAAATAAAAAAATTTTATAGAAATTTATTAAGTTGTTTCTATATTTTCATAAACTTATTTAATTGTGGGAAAAAAAAAATGTAATTAAATTAATTTCAAAACTTGCAAATATAATTATATAAGTTTATGAATATAATTCTTATATCTATAATAGTTTTTATTTTTAAAAAAAATGGGGTTAGACTGCAAGTTTAGGTGCGCTGCAAAAGTCTGCCTTTCCACAATTTTTAGTGGATTTGGGACTATATTATCTGCTCTACCCTTATTCATGTCAATAATGTTTTGCTTACCGATATATTATTTATGTATAATATATATAAAAGTTTTAACAAGTCACATTATTTATTTTGAATAACGTAATTCATTTTTCTACACACAAGATTGATTCACACTAGTTTTAACAAAGAGGTATCAATTACTATATGGACTGACAAAAATCTTTTGAAGTTAACTTTAAAAATGACATAATTAATGTAAAAAAAGTTGGGAAATTGAGGCAAGCTAATCAATATCATTATGCCATATTTGTTGCTATGTCATAAGAAAAGATTGAATAGTTGGACAAGATCGAAGTGGGTGACTTGTTTCATGAATTAATTTTTTTAAGAAAGTAATAAAAATTTTGTTATATTGTATGTGGAATTATGATGCTATCAAGCTTAAAATTATTTGGTTTTTGTCGTGTCATGATCAGATTCAAAGGCCCACTTAATTTAAAAGTCGGATTGGAGGTTGTTGAGCGAACATTCTTCAAATATGATGCTAATTTGTTGCTTCTTCATATTAACTGAGTTGAAACGTTTGATCTGAATTGACCCCTCACCAAACCTAAAAGATCATACCAGCAGTATAGTCTTCCTCACGTGAAATTTATAAGTACCAGTTTTAGCTTCAATTATTTGACGGTCTAATCTAATTATGGGATTTTAAAAATTAAAACAAAAATTGTGGAAAGTTTATACATTTTTTGTTCTATTTAATTAAGGGCATGGTTAGGGATAAAAATAGGCCAGGCTATGCTTTAGCTAAAGAGGCGTGATTCTGTAATAGGGGCGGAAAGCCTAAGCCTGGGCACGAACCTAAATGCATACATTTTTTTAGACTCACACCTGAGGCTTCAGAAAGCCTAATCGAGATTGAAGCCTTTTTAAAAGTCTAATTACAATTAAACCTTTAAAAATGTCTCATATTGCAGGCTTTGAAAGCCATAAATAGGTGCACTCTGAGCCTAACAAAACTTATATAAATGTAGGCTTTTAGTAAGCTTCAAAGTATAATATTTACAAAGTATACCTTTTACATTTATTTAATGATAGGCCAGGTTTGAAGGCGTATAGGCCAGCCTGAAGGCATACAGCAGGCAAGACCTTAACAAAATAGGTCTGATTTATTTACATATTTAGGCATTTAAATAAGCATTGGCTTGACTTTTTTAATAAACATGTCAGGCTAGGTTAGGCTGTAGGCTACTTGATAGGGGTCTGGCCTATTCCCACCTCCAAGCATTATGCATATATCTTTGAACTTTAAGGAATGTAAGAAAATGTGAAAAACACGCATATCTATCTGAATTAGATAACCTAGATTTGGTTGAAATAGTTTGGAATTTTCTTTTAAATGTAAATCATTTTTCGGCTAATAATAGGTGAAAAAATATATGTTCACCATGCTTACTTCCAAATAAAATAAATTAAAAATTAAAAATTCATACCAGAAATGTCCTAATTAGATCTGTAAATGATGCACATACTATGAACACCCCTCTAAGTTTATTTGTAAAACAAAAGAGTTTAGGAAAGTTATTATCATTTTGAAGTAACTTATTTTGGAAAATAACTAAGTTCTAAACATCAAAGAGATTTTAGTCTGCGCATAAAAAAAAACCTAAATGAAAAAAGAATATCTAAATTTGAGTTTAAAGAAAGTAATAACCCAACTGGGTGAGTTCTGTATACATATTGTATGTATAAAATAGACGAAGAAATTACACAATCACAATTTATGAATATATAGAATCATTCGTTATAAATTTTATATTTTATATTCACATTTTAGCATAATTTTTGAACATTCACTATATCAAAATTTAACATTAATATATATATATATATATATATATATATATATATATATATATATATATATATATAACAAATGCTTGATTAATTAACCTAACAAAATTGATAAATCAAGTCTGTACTTCTGCCTAAACATAGTTTTCTTCATGTAATGCTTGAAATTTGAAAAATATTAATTTTATTTAGTTTATCTTATGAATAGTATGACTTATAATATAATTGTAAATGTAATATATCAATTCGTTTTCTTTTATAAATTTATAATTTTTCCTAAACCATCTCTATTAATAACATATATTTAATGAGTTTTTATTCAGAGGTAGTTATAATACAAATTTAATATAATTGTAAATGTAATATATCAATTCATTTTGTCTTATAAATTTATAACTTTTCCTAAATTATCTCTATTAATAACATATATTAACTGAGTTTCTGTTAAGGGGTGGCTCTAATACAAATGATTAATGAGGATATTTTAGAAATTATAAATGAATTATATATCTTTTATATTTGAGACCTGATAAAGCATATATTATGGTTATCGATTGAATTGAAGCAAAGACTGACCCAAGATTATGATGTTATTGTGGATTTTTGAATGGGAAACAGGATCAAGTGCATCATCATCATCATCTTTATCTGGGAACTCAATTGTGAGCCTAAAGAGAACACATGGATTGTTGAACATATTGGGTTGGGGAATATTGATCATAATGGGAGCCATAATTGCACGCCATTTCAAGCAATGGGATCCATTTTGGTTTTACTTCCATGTCTCTGTTCAATCAGTGGGCTTCATTCTTGGCCTCATTGGAGTCATCACAGGGCTAGTATTGAATGATCAACTTCATGCTGATGTTGAGATCCACAAAGACCTTGGCATCGTTGTTCTTACCCTGGCCTGCCTTCAGGTATTCTTTCATTTCTTATTGACAATCTTCTTTTAATGGTTACTAAGACACTTGGTCATTCAACCAGTTGAGACAATAGTTCAAGGGTAGTTGATCTAATTGACATCAAGAAATTCATGATTAAAATAATTGGATGGTTCAAATCTTCAATTTTTTATTTCAATATGGTTAAAGTATATATTTGATCATGTAAGTTTTCGTTAAGTTTTTAGTTTAGTCTTTTAAGTTTATAAAATATTTTTTTAATATTTTAATCTTAACACTGTGAATTACTCATTTAAGGGAGAGTATTGACTCAGTAAAATTAAACAACAACTTCTGCAATTAAGTGTTAACAAAGCATGTTTATAATCACTTTTATAATATAAAATTAAAACAAACATGCTAAACAGCATGTTTATTTCAATTTTATAATGTAAAAATAATTATATTAAAGGATCAAAATTTAAATAAACCTACTAATTCGCAGAGTCACCATTTAAAAATATAAACCTATTATTAAAAAAATTATAAACTTGCTTATATGCATAAGTATTTTAAATTTTAATTAATAAAATGATTATAAACATGCTTTGTCAGTATTTAATTACAGAGTCACTATTTAAATTTGTTAAGTTATCATAGATTAAGAGTTTAAAAACACACTTTATAAACTTAAGAGACAAATGAAATTTGATAGAAACTTTAATCACTAAATATATACTTTAGCCTTTTAATAAACGAGAATACATAATCAAGCTTGTCTTTTAATAGTGAATTGTAAAAAATAGGTTAAATAGATTTAAAGGGCTTGCAATAATTTAGATATTTAAATCAATTCTAAATCTTAACAATTGAGTAAGGAATCTACTTCCTAAATTATGAAAGTTGAGAAAATATAATTTCATTCAAAAACTTCCAGGGCTAATAGTTAGTATGGTACCAAATTCCAAGTAATTAAATAGTCAAATCTAATTACTCAAAATAACAGTAATTGATTAGTTAAAATGAATCAAACTAAACTCTAATTAATATGGTTTGATGCAGATGATGGCTATTCTGGCGAGGCCAAACAGGGAATCAAAAGCAAGAAAATATTGGAATTTGTATCATCACAATACAGGAAGAATCTTGATCATTATTGCAATAGCTAACATATTCTATGGTATCCATTTAGCTCATGAAGGAAGTGCTTGGAAGATAGGTTATGGCATTGTTCTTGCCATTTTATTTTTCATTGCTTTCATTTTTGAGATGAGAAAGTGGAGTGATGATGAGGATGATGATGATGATTAAAACAATATTTAATTTTTTGAGTTTCTAGCTGTAGTTCTTGTTTTATTTATTTATTTTCATTGTAATATTCCCTTGAAAAAATTTCTATTTTTATTGTTGATATATTAGCTTACCATCAGAAAATTAGAAATTTATTCTTTCCTGAAACTAGTTCATACCAGATTATCCATTTGTTACATTTAAAGAAGCATAGTGTGAATTGGAAAAGGTGTATGATCGTGTGAATTGACATTTCTTGCGTAATGTTCTTGTAGAGGTTGGATTACCATGTCCTTTAGTTGACTTGAAAAGGTATCCATTATGCAGTTTGTTTCCACATTCACTTTTAATATTTTGTGGAATGATGGTAAAACTTCATCTTTTCAGCGGGGCGTCCGTTAGGGTGACCCATTCTCACCATTCTTTTTTACACTAGCTATGGAAAAATTGTCTCACATCATTTCCACGGCTATTAATGATAGTCTTTGGGTTCCTATTAAGGTAGGGTAGGGAGGGCCTCCCATTTGATGTTTACTATTGATTTTTTGTTATTTGTAGAGGCAAGGCCTGATCAGTTGAAGACCATTGTGAAGTGTCTCTCCTTATTTGAGCAAATTTCAGGTTTAAAGTTACGCATTGAGAAAATTGTCATTTATTTCTCCAAGCATGTAACATCCCACCTTAAAACAGCGGAATTTTTTTTTTTTAAAAAAAACGGTGATCAGAGTAGAGCTTTTTTAACAAAACGAGTAACTGAACCTTGATAAAACATAACCACAGTGTAATTGTTCTATTACAGTCCTCTAATGTCCGAAGGAAAGTAAAATACATAACTAGAGAAATAACAAAATAAAAACTCCGTCTTAGGTCCCACACCGCCTGCCTGCCTCTCTCTTCCGACCTTGGTCCTCCTGACCCTGAAGCTACAGCTGAGATCCAATTCCTGATTGGATCTCAGGTAACGGTTAACCTTATACTCAAATAAGACAGTATATGGATAACAACATGTACATAATCACATAATAGCAGTATATCACTACATAAGCACACAGTAGATGCATGATCACATATTGGCAGAATATAAGCACACAATAGTATGTAAAGCCCCACATAATGTTTGCACATAACCAGTGCCACGACGGCCCATCGTGTCCTCAGCGCTAGGAAAACCCAACGGCGTTATCAAGACTATAACCCGTATAAAGCTGTATGTATACTGACAACCCTAGACAGAGCTTCAGTATATAAGCATGTCTATCACATATAGTATATGAGCAGCATAAGTGTTAAGGTTACAATACGCGTCCGTACCTCCGTTGATGATTTCGGACACTTTAGTAGGATTGTGGTACGCTTGACGGTGGTACGACGGCGGTATGACAGCGGAGACAGCAGAAACAGCAGAAACATCGATTCGTGATTTTGGGTATCCTATAAGGATAGTATCACCGGTGTGAGCATTTAAGATCATATCAGGAAAATTTCGGTACAAATTACCATTTTGCCCCTAGATTGACTATTTGGCGGAATTTCGCCAGCACTTTGCTATTTTGATTTTAAACTTTCAAAATTTTTGCTATAATCCTTTCTCTAGCATACTCTTAAGATAAATATCATACTTATTCCCAAAAACATGATATCTAAGCTAACTTACGAATTAAAGACTACTTTAACAATTATACTATAACTACCGAAAGAACTACTTAAGCTAAAGACTAAGGACTGAAGAACTTACTCAGAGCTTTGCTATGAGCTTCTTACTCCCCTTCCAGAGCTTCTCTCTCTAACTTCTCTCTAGGATTGTGAGTGAATTGGTGAAGAATGAAGAGAAATGAGAGGCTATATATAGAAAAATCCAATGGCATTTTCGTAATTTCACTGAACTTTGTCTGGTTGAATTCTGACCGTCGGATCGCACTTTTTTGAAGTGGCTTGATCTTAGCCATACACCTATAGGCCGACCTCCCCCTCCCACAAGAAGACAAAATTGATGACATCATCATGCTTATGTCATCTTGCTTTATCAGATGAAATTCCTGGTTCGGTGTCCTGATCGCGAAATTTTTGTAAAATCTTAAAATTCCGTGAACAACACTCTGAAGGTCTTTTCTTCCTCTTTAAGAATACTGTATTTTCCTATTCTAATACTCTCATTAAGGATATTCCGTTATCTGCCGAAAATCCTCGGTATTCGCGACCGGTTACAGAAATAACCTCTGCTGGCGCCAACTTCTGGATAAAAATCCATTTGTTCATAATATACTCTGGTTCTAAAAACTTAGTTCAAGGTCCTTTAGATAAGATTTTATTTCTATCTGTGGTCATTTATCCTGTTCACTTTTTATGATATTATTATTTAATTAACACATGTTTTAATCTTATATTATTATTATATTACAAAAATCTAATTTCATCCTTATCCCTCCCCCCTAAATTTCGGCCAACACACATATAAATATATATAATTATTATTATTTTTTCATTTATCTTAATATCCTATTTATCTTGTATTTATTTTTCCCAAAATTTTCCTAAATTTCTATAATCTTATAAAATTCCCAAAAATTACTTAATTAATCCCTTAATACTTTTCAATAATCTTCTTAATTAAAACCAATCATTTTCTCACAAAAATTTTTATTGACATTAATAATTCAAGCTCCCTGCAATTTATCAAAAATCATAAAGTCAATTTTAGTCGCAGAATACTTTTTAATTTTCCTTCTTTTTATTTTCATAGGAAATAATTTATTAAATTGTCTAATTTAAGAATAATATGCTTTCTAAATTTTTAATAATTGTTTCATGCCTTTTAGAATTTTTCTTAATTCTCCTCAAGGTACTTTATGGCCTTAAGGTGCGTTTTTCACATTTCTGCTGATAAATTTCCTTTAATTTTCTTAGTGTTTTCCTTTGAACATAAACTAATCATATATCATGTGGAGATCAAAATCTTCATAAATGGACATTTTTATTATTGTAATATAATATTCCAAATAATAGTTATCCGGGTATTACAAAGCACATGCTTGATGATTTGGCTATTTCCTTGGCAAATAGGAGTGGATTTAAGAGAGTAAAAAATGTAGGAAGATACTTGGGGACTTTGATGGTTCATAGGAGGGTAACTAAACAATGCTATCAGCACATCGTTGAAGAGTTATGAAAGAAACTAGGTGGTTGGCAACAACAATGTCTTTCTCTAATGGGAAGAATAACTCTTGTTAAGTTCATCTTATCTACTATCCCTTATTTCCACATGTAGTATGCTAGGCTCCCTCTGAATATTTGTAATGAGATTGATAAAATCTAGAGAGACTTCATTTAGGGTGATGCTCATCTTTGGTGAGCTCATCATGCTATATGATGGAATGTGTTGACTAGTCCTAAATCTATGGGAGGGCTTGGTTTGAAGTCAATTGCGATTATGAATGATGCATTTCTTATGAAGTGTGACTGGAGGTTCCAAAATGAGCCCAATACCTTTTGGGTTTATTTTCTTCAGGGTAAATATAGAGTTTAGTTGGGTCATATACCTATTCTTTAAGTTGGTTGTTCATGTTAGTTCTCTATGTGTTTTGATGATAACTGACAATTGTAAACTCAAGAGAAGTTTGTTTTGGCTAAAGTTCAAACAAGGTTGAAACTTGTTAAAATTGATTTAATCCTTGTTGTTTAAGCCAAACTTGAGCTTAGATTTGTTAAACTTGAGTTTATGCTTGATAGACAGCAAATCAAGTTGTTTGAACTTGGTCAAACTCGAGCTTACGTTTAATAGAGTGCAAGTCTCTTCATCTGAACTGATGTAAACTCGAGCCTAGCGTGATAAACTCAAGTTTGCGCCTTACGGATAGCAAAGTCAAGTCATGTGATCTTTGTTAAACTCGAGCTTGTCTCTACAAATTCGAGTTTGCCCTAGACAGAGAGCATGTCACTATTTAATTTTTGATAACCTCAAGCATACTATTTCAAACTCAAGTTTAAGTCTTACAGAGAGCTTTCCAATGACTTTTCTTTTAATCAAACTTGAGCCTGGAAAGTTAAACTCGAGTCTGTCCCTTACAGAGAGCATTCAAAGATTGTTCAAATGGAAACTCGAGCATGGATATGTAGACTCAAGTTTATCTCTGATCGAAAGGCTTACAAAATGTTTTTTTAGCTGAAGCAAACTCAAGCCTATAACTTATAAACTCGAGTTTGGCTCAGATAGAGATCTATCAAGGTTTTACAAATAGATTAGACTTGAGCCTAACTCTTCAAACTCAAGTTTGTGTTTTTGGACTAAAGCTTATTTTCCAACTCAACATTCCAAACTCGAGCCTGTCACTTATTAACTCGAGTTTGTGCGCTATTCGAAAATGATTTCAAAAGCTTATCTTGATGTTTACTATATCTGAAGGTATAAACTCAAGCTTACACATTTAAGCTTGAGTTTCAATGAACAAACTTGAGCTTGCTGAAACTAAACTCAAGCTTAACAGATCTCTGTTTTACAAATCACGTCTTCCATCTGTCTGATCCAAACTTATGATTCATTTTACTCTTATATTGAATTGCGAATTATCATATATATGTTTGATAAGTTTATTCATGAGTTACAGATTACATTAATTGGATTCAAGCTTCAAATCTTCATTTCTCGAAGAGATGTCTAACGACGCAATAAAATATTCATACAAATCAACTTTACAGCTAAGACATCCACTGAGCAGCCAAAAGGACCTTATCATTGGACAAGAAGAATATTTAGATATTCATGGTAGACAATCAGCCATGGGTGAGAAATGGGAGAGAGCCTGCTGTCTTCATTATGCTTCAACAGGTCCATTTAGCAAAAGTTCAAATGCTCAACGATCTTCTTCTTCAACATTATATAAGAGAGCTTTAACAACTGAAAACAATAACACATACCATGAAAAATCAAAACACTAAGCATTCACATTGTATTCATTTGTTAGTTTCACACAAATCAGTATCTACGGATACTTAGCACTTCAGTGATTATTTCAATCTACTCTTAAAGAGAGTTCTTGTCAAATTTTAGATTAGTTTATCTGTGTAGACTCAAGGTAGAGGGACCTTGAGTGTGGGATCAGATTACAACTTGTAAGGGGGAGGAATCCTAGTGAGAGGATTACTTTCGAGTATAGAGTGTGTAATCGATTAAAGTGATAGTGAAAAACCCAAAGAGTCTAAGGACTGGACGAAGGTCAAGAGTTGAGACCGAACCAATATAAATCTTTTGTGTCAAGCCTCTTCTCCTTCTCTCAACTATACTTGCCTCTGAGATCGTTTTTCAAAAGCTTTCAAAAAGTTTTTGAAATCCCCAATTCACCCCCTCTTGGTGATTTCTTTCATTTACAGTTCGAACTTCTAGAATGCTTTATGTAATATTTTTAATAATATGAAGGATGAGGTGATGTACGAAATTGATGATAGGGCTTATATCTCCTTTTGGAAAGATAAATGGGTTTCCCCTTCTTTTTGTCTTCAAGATTATGTATTGACTCCTATTCTCGAGGAGTCATAAGACTGCATGATTACTAGCTTTGTTGGACAAGATAGTTGGTGGGATGTGTCTTTATTACAACAGCTCCTTCCCTAGAATTTTGTTGATTTAATTAGAGCTTTGCTCCCTCCCTCCGTTGATGATGCCCGAGATTGACCACATTCGTTGGTTGGTTGGTAATTCAACTAGTGTTAGTGTTAAGAGTTGCTATATGTTCTTAGTTGAATTTGGCTTTTAACAGTCCATTATTAATGGCGACATGTGGACTAAGCTATGGAAGTGGGTGGGCCCGCATAGAGTATAAATCTTTGGTAAGAAATTACTTCATCAGAGACTTCCTTTGATGTCTTGGATTCGTTCTTGGACTACTAGTGATAGTCTATGTCTAGTATGTTAACATGAAGAAGAAACTAGCTTACATGTGTGGTTCGACTTCTCTGGTATGAGGTTTTACCCGATGCTCGTTTACACTTGTTTTTTAACTGTGACTATAATGATTGGTTAACAGAAAATTGGATGTTTAATGGCAAAGAAGGTGGTGCATATTGTTGGCATGATTTATTCCTTGTCTCTTGTTGGTTCATTTGGAAATGGAGGAGTATGTCCATTCATAATCCATAGGATAATGGAGATAGATATAGCTTTAGGTCCATTCTTGAATTTTTGGAAGATATTAGGAGGGCTTCTATCAGGGTTGAAATCATTAGTCCACGACAGTCTTCTAGTACTATCATTTGGTCTCTCCTTGAAACGCCTTTTGCGAAGCTTGACCTTGATGGGGCTTCGAAAGGACCCTTACAGGTGGCTGCATGTGGGGGTTTGCTTTAGGATTTCTCAGGTGCTTGGCTTGGTGGGTTCATTGAAATATTGGGGAATTGTTCCGCACTAACAACTGAGTTGTATGGAGTTTTGAGAGGTCTAGAGATGGCATGGGAGGAAGGTTGGAGACATGTTGTGGTTGAAAGTGACTGTCAAACAGTCATTGTAATACTTTCTAAAGAAGGTACCACAACTCGTGATGAAGATTGAATATCACCTAGAGGGGGGGTGAATAGGTGATTAAAAAAATTACGCTTAATTGAAGATATTTAAAATTGTGACCATACAGTAATTAAGCAGAGAGTTAGAGAAGAGATTGACACAAAACAATTTATCCTGGTTTGGTCTGGTCTTGACCTACGTCTAGTCCCCAAGAACTCCTTGGGATTTCCAAAAACTCTTTGGCAATACGATTACAACTTAGGGATGATCCTTACACTCACGGATTCACTCCCCCTTACTTCTTGCAATTGTACACCTACAACTTAAGGTTCCACAACCTTAAGTTTCAATCAAGAATAATGAAAGTGTTTAACAACACCTAACGAGTGAGTAATTAATGAGCACTGAAGTACAATGAATATTCGAAGATATTGAGAGTAATAAATGAAACAGTTGAGAGTAATAAATCAGAGTTGAATGCGTAGAGTTTTGGTAGGTGGCTAAATTGAATGCTTCGGCTTTTATAGTCTTCGTCATTAATGCTATTAAGAGGAAATTGAATGTTACCGTTGTGTCTTATTCAAAAATCCGTTAGGCACAACTGTTCATCGTTGAACTCAATCGCCCTTTGCTTTATTAAATGTGTTAGCCGTTGATTGTATTTGATAGCTGGAATAAGTATGTCTTGGAAGAATGTTTTGATCTGTTGCAACATAACATTCTAAATGTTGCTCTATTTTTGCTGCTTTGCATTAAATGCTTCTGACATGCTTTTGCTGTATGTTGCTTTTTATTAAAACTTCATGTTAATGCTTGAAATCACAGCAAATAGGTTAAAAGCATCTTATAAGTGACTCTTAATGATTCTGGAAAGTAACGGCTAAAGATTAAATCATTTGAAAAGATACAGATAGTGATTCGTCACAAGAACTCGAATTCCTAAACATAGAACTCGAGTTTTGAACTCAAGTTTTCTTTTCAGAACTTGAGTTCTTGTGTTTGCTTTTCGAACGTCTCAGTTCTTTAAGGTAAGAACTTGAGTTGATATCACAAGAACTCAAGTTTGGAGATTAAGCGCAAATTGAATCTCTAAAGAACTTGAGTCTTAAGACATGAACTTGAGTTGTGAACTCGAGTTCTTTACCAAGAACTCTAGTTCTCAAGTTACACAGAAATTGAGTCATTAAAGAACTTGTGTTTTAAATGAAGAACTTGAGTTATGAACTCGAGTTCTTCATCAAGAACTCTAGTTCTTTAGACTTAGAACGAAACACAGATATATCAGAGATGAAGAACTCAAGTTTTAACTATGGAACTTGAGTTTTGAACTCGAGTTTGTTATTAATGAACTCTAGCTCTCAAGGTTCTTTTAGTGTTTGAAAGTTTTTGAATGAGATGGACTTCGCGAACTCAAGTTCACTTACCAAGAACTCGAGTTCTTAAAGTTGTTGATTAAGAAACCATCTGATAAAGCTTTCCAAAACTTGAGTTTTAAACCAATAACTCTAGTTTATGTTAAACTAGTAATTGACAAGTGTTTAGTTATCATCAAAACTCAAATTGAGAACTAACACGTGAGTCTCATCATGACTCATATACGAGCAATTACTCAATGTCAATGGGATATAAGGTTCTATTATGTTCTATTGGGAAGGGAATCAGTGTGTGGACTAGTTATCTAATTTTTCTTTTGCTCATCCTCCTGATGAAGCTCATCTTTCTGACCTCCATTTGGACTCTACCGTTTTCTCCTAGTTGACTTGATAGGAGTAGAGCACTATAGGCGTGGTTAGGGTTCTCAATCCTCTGTTAATCTTTCTTTACTGTATCCAAAAGAAGAACAAGAACAAGAAGCATTGTGTGATATATATCTATCAAGATAAGCTTCCTTTAAACTTTCATGATCATTTGGAACATATCTACATATTTAATAAGAGCTTTTCTTGTTTTTTCAACCAAATAACTTGATTGATCGCAAATATGAAATGGTAGCATTCATGTATATCAGTATATGTAAAATGTTTCCTTATATTTATTTATACCGATTTCATTCTTCCCTGGTTGTTATATAAACTTAGCGAGTATAAATTATTTAAATTTAAAATTATAGAAATTTAAGGAAAAAAAAACCCACCTCCTATATAAGTATAATATGAAAGATGGAATATCACCTAAGAGGGGGGTAAATTGGGTGATTTAAAAATTTTCTTCTTTAGCCTTTGGATTACACAGGTAAAACAGGGATAAACAAAGAAGAGAAGAGAAATAGAGAACACTAGAAATTTGTACTGGTTCGGTCCAAAATCTTGACCTATGTCCAGTCCTCAGACTCTCTGGGATTTCACTATCTCAAGAAGTGATTACACACTCTATAACTCTTAGAGTAATTCTCTCACTAGAACTTACTCCCCCTTATAAGTTGTAATCACTTAACCCAAATCTAAAAGGTACCACAACCTTGAGATTAATACAAAAATGATAAATTTAAAAGCTCTCTAAAAGAGTAGATGAATAATCACTGAAGTGTATGTATATCCAAAGATATTACTCAAAGATTAGAAATAGTAAATGCTAATTATCACAAATTGAATGCACAGTGTTTCGGTAGGTGGAGAATTCAATGCTTCTGGCTTATATAGTTGATGGTATTTATGACCGTTGAGAAGCTTCATGAATTATCCGTTGTGACTAATTATGCTTAATCATTGCTTAGACAAATTGTTTCTTTAATCAGCACCGTAATTCCATGTTGACATTCCTTATTCCATTTGTCCAGTGAGACTGAATATTGGAGTGGAAAGGAAGAGGTTGCAACACTTTAAGATGATCAGAGAGATGGTTGTCTAATTCCGGCATTCGTCCCTGCTTTGCATTTAATGCTTCTGACACATATTTGCTTTATTGCAATTTGGTGTTAATCCATATCAAAATCAATTGAAACTCATTAACAAACTGATTAAACATAGTTGGGAATAGTAATGAGTAAGAATATAAAACATTCTAAGTCGTAATCAGTGATTTAGATATTAAAGATACAATGTTTTTTAAAGTTCACAAACATGACTCGAGTCGTAAAAGCCTGACTTGAGTTGCCATGACTGGAGTTACATAATTTTGCCTATAGTATCCTTGAATATCGATTGAAAAACATAGAGCTTAACTTACGATGATTAGAGTCATCATAAGATGACTAGAGTCATCCTTGAATACAGATTGAAAAACACAGAGCTTAACTCACGATGACTGGAGTCATCATAAGATGACTGGAGTCATTTAATTTATAAAACATTTAAGTAGCTCTCTGTATCAATATGACTGGAGTCTTTTACATTTTCATAAAACCTGGGTGCGTCTTTGTGCTAACATGACTAGAGTCATGATTATGTGACTTGAGTCACTTAATATCTTAGCATATCTTAGAGTGACTTGAGCAGATATGACTAGAGTTAAGGAATCCTTACTCGAGTCATATCGGTTTTCACAAAGTTTGATGTCGGGTTTAAGTTGTGAAAAACTTTTGTTACAGTAGATGACTGCAGTCTTTTAATGAATGATTGGAGTCATATTTGACCGTTGGAAAAGACTCAGTTTGAAACTTGCTCAGAGTGACTAGAGTTACAACATATTGACTGGAGTCATTTAGTCTGAAAGCATTTTGCAAATAAGAGATTATGACTAGAGTCATAACAACTTGACTAGGGCCATTTAACTTGAAAACGATTTGCAACAGGAATCTATGACTAGAGTCATAATAGATTGACTCAAGTTACTTTGCTTTGATCAATGTTAATGACTGGAGCCACAAAATGATGACTCAAGTCATCTATGTACAAAAAACACATTTGCCGAGCAAGACAGATTTTAACAGATAAAGGTTTTGAGCTTTGTTCAATAATCGGTTAATGTGCAAAAATACACATGAGCTTTTTCCCTAGGAGCGCCCAGCATCACGTGCTTTTTTTTTTGAGCAAAAATATACACGTGGTTACTATTTTAGATCAAAAGTCACATCCCACCGTTATGTTACTGTTCACCACCGTTATGTTACTGTTCACTTAATCTCTTTCTCTCTCATCACGATGAACAGTAACATAATGGTGGGATGTGACTTTTGCTCCAAAATGGTAACCACGTGTGTATTTTTACTCCAAAAAAAGTATGTGGTGCTGGATGCTTATAAGGAAAAAGCTCATGTGTATTTTTGCACTTTAACACTTCAATAATTATCTTTTTATTTTACAATTATTAGTTGTCATCAAAACACATAGAGAACTAACATAATATATATTGCTATTTGAATTTATTAGTCATAACAACACATTGTTTCCATTAATAAATTATTATCTTAAAAAATTTCAAGCTCTAATTTTTAAAATAATTCATGAACTTTAATATTTATAAAACATAATATTTTTTATTTATTATATTTTAATTAGTGAAAGTCACTCTAAAACTTTAAACCACATAATTTAATTTTAAATTGAAAAATAATTTTTGTATATTAACTATTGTAGAATCGCACATATATGACCATTATTATTTGTTAAACCGTAATGTATAAAGGCGTTATATATGCTTGATATAGATATATAACGATTCCAAACCGTAATATGTTTAGTGCATACATAAGGTTTCTTTGTTGATAACTGCAATGTATTAGCTTTATTTTCTTAATCATATATAATTATTTTTAAATATTTATTTTTATTTAATTTTACTATTAATATTTATCATATAAGGCATGATATAATAATTGATAATGACAAGATATTAATATTGAATAAAACATTATATTTATATTATTCAAAATTCTATACATTATAGATAAATGTTATACAATTTAAAATAAATAAATTACTTAAAAACTCTCACAGAAAATTATATAAAAAATTTTTGAATTCTAAAAGAAAATATATTAATAAAATATTCCACAATATTCTCCAATTCCTTTGTTGTAGACTGTCCAAAGATCACCATATACTTCTAGTTCCCATTGCATATCCTTTAACGGCAAAAAGATAATATAAATGAGAAAATAAGAAAAACCTAAGCAAATATCGAAATATAAATTTGAAAATCAGAATATCTGTCACACCCCCTACTCTATGCCTAGAACAGAGTGATGTCTTCTCCTTCCATGCATTAGATGTAATAATTAAAAAAGAAGTTAAACCACTAAGCCATGTTTGATTTGAGAAAGTTAAAAAAAAAATCAAAAATATATTACATATTTAACCCATTCACAGATTTCAAAACTATAATTCGAATGAGATTTTTTAAATTTTAAAACTTTCGAAAACATTTAATCAGTGGTTTAACTCTTTATTAAAAATACATCTACCCTTAGTCTTAGTTAGATTTCATCAGAGTAATTCTTATTTATTATATCTAACCTAGTGCTCTACCATTGACTTATATATTCATCCATTTCATTTATAGAATAAATATCATCTCAGCCATTTAGCCTTTCAATTTATCCAAAGAAACCTTTACTTTGAAGGTTAAGCATAATTAACAACTTATGTGACTATTCCAAGACTTATCAGAACTTCAGCCTTTAACTTCTCTGGGAATTTGAAAAATTCATAACTTGGTCTATACAACTCCAAATGGAATGATTCCAATTTATACTGAAAACTCGATAAGTCTATTTTCATATATTAAAGTCACCAGTTGATTTATGGCTGAGAAAGTTCTCAGATTTCAAAAATATAAGCACTGACTAGATATCATTCCAAAATTGTGACTTATTTTCAAGAATTCATAAATCTTTAAATACTTATCCAAATTAGGCGGGCGATCTATCAAATTAAAGCTTACAATGTGAAATTTATTTTGGGAAACTATCAAGACAAATGGATATCAAATACGCAGTCAAAGTCCCACACAAACATGACTACCCAATCTGGGAACAGAAACTTACTAGTTTTCATAGTCCAACTTCAAAAATTCATATCTAGAGTTCTAGGCATCCATATTAAGTAGTTCAAAAACCTATGAACTTCTTATTAAGTCTTGTTTCTAGGAAAATTGGTTTCAGCATTTTATCATATACCAATAATTCCCATATTTTCAAAACATAATCACTATCCAGATGACTCTCCAAAATCTTAGGTTAGTTTGCAAAATACATACCTCCTTGTACAGAGCTCCAAAAATTACAAAGTACCTATCAAAATAAAGCTCTATGTGTATACTACATATCTAGAAAATTTCACAAATTTTAGAGTTTGTTTACTTAGTAAAAAGGGTTAAGGTGCAAAAATACACATAATCTTTTCCCCCAGGAGCATCCAGCACCATAACCTTTTTTTGTGTGCAAAAGTACACATAACGTTACATTTTGGGAGCAAAAATACCACGAGCCATTGGTTGACCGACATTGACCGTTAACTTGGACGAAAATGAACAGTAAATCCGCTCAAATTACCATTTTGCCCTTAGTTTTAAGCCAAAATTACCAATTTGCCCCTAGTTTTAAATAATTTTTTTTCCAAAATAAAAACACTAAAATAAACCCTCCTCGCAGGAGGGCCCCACTACTGGCCACACCACCGCCGGCGGCCACCTCTAATGACCGGCGGTGGCGACTTTTTTTTTTTATAAAAAAAACTAAGGTTTTTTTTTAAAAAAAGGTTTTTTTTTCTTACAAAAAACTAAGGGGAGGTCGGTGGGCCCCACCACCGTCGTGGCCACCCTCCCTGCCGCCTGCAGCGGTGAAATTTTTTTTTTTTAAAAAACTAAGTTGTTTTTTTTTAAAAAAAGTTGTCGGAGGTGGCCGTCGGTCCCCGGTGGCGGTCGGAAGTGGGGAGTGGGGCGGCCAGCGGTGGGGCCCACCGTCCTCCCCTTAGTTTTTTGTAAAAAAATCCTTAGTTTTTTTTTTTAAAAAAAGTCACCGCCGGTGGGGAGGGTGGCCGTTGGTGGTGGTGTGACTAGTGGTGGGGCCCACCTGCGAGGAGGGTTTATTTTAGTGTTTTTTTTAAAAAAATTATTTTAAAACTAGGGGGAAAATGGTAATTTTAGCTTAAAACTAAGGGCAAAATGGTAATTTCAGCGAATTTATTGTTCATTTCCGTCCAAGTTAACAGTCAACGTCGGTCAACTAATGGCCCGTGGTATTTTTGTTCCCAAAACGTAACGTTATGTGTACTTTTGCACCAAAAAAAAAGGTTATGGTGCTGGATGCTTTTGAGGGAAAGAGTTATGTGTATTTTTGCACTTTAACCCTAGTAAAAAATCTAATGCCATTTGACTATCTCTAGACTTATACCAAAACTTTTCAGATTCATAACTCAACTTCCAAAAATCATAAGTAGAGTTATAGACCTCCTTTTTATGTGATCCAAAGCTCATTCTAAATCTTAGAGAAGGTACTATCCCTTGTAAAATTTTCAAAGAAAAACGTAACCTTCAACCCATGCAAATGACATGAAAATCATCCCCTATTTTCGGACCACTGTATAGAGATGAAGAACATGACATGCAACCACAAATCTTGACTCTATGCTTCTGGAAATCAGTCACCATGTGCATATAACATACATGCACAGACTTTAAGCTTATTATTAAAGACAAAGGAATCCAAAGATCAATTTAAAAACAACATGCATGCATTGAATAATCTGTCATGAACTCTCTCTCTCTCTCTCTCTCTCTCTAAAACCATGATTTTAATCTTCCAAAAGCTTCCCAAAATCCCAACAGATGTAGAAAACCAGATGGGAAGATGATAATAAGACTCAACTAACATAGATTCTTAGCTTGCATGCAACAATCGGTGATCTCTTTCTCTTCTTCCATTTGGGATGCTCTCTCACTCTCTAACTTGGACCTCAATTTGTGTCATGGTCTAAGCTTTCACTCTACATTTTTTATTTTAGGCTGTATGATTGAAGGAATAGATGAAAAATGAGAGGCTATGGGTTAAAGAGGACGAAGAAGAGAATGGAAGTGTGAGCTCGGATGGAGAGAATGAAATGAGAAATGAATTGAATGAAGAAATATAATGTGCTGGTCGAAGGGAAAAGACTGAAGTGAGAGGGAGTACGTGGTTGCCTTGTTGTCCTTATGCTTCTATTGGAAATAATCAATTGGTGTTTAACATGAATGGAAGTACATGACTTGCACAACATTGGAGCAATGGAAAATGAGGGAATAAGTGGCATGTACATATTAGGCCAAATGACAAGTGCAAATTGAGACGTATGTGGGGTCTACTCCAAAATTATTCCACTTGATTTTCTACAAGACTTTTGTTTGCAATTTGGTTCTTTCCCAATTTAATTGCAAACATTAGTTAGGTAATCAAAATAAATCCTTAATTCCCTTTAAGGAATTCTCTTCCCTAATTAATTTCTTTTCAGCCATAAAATATTGTCTCCTGAATATTTAGGCCAAAAATTATTTCCCAACTATTTGTCCTTAATTCATAGGAAAATATGCATTTGTTTCCAAATATAAAATTTGAAACTATTAAGGCAAAATTTCCATATTTATTCCCATATCATATTTTTAATTTCCTAAATCCAAAATTTAGGATGTCACAATATACATAGTAAAAATTGGCAAATATGAACACTTGAGCAGATCTCAAATCTGAATCAACAAGCTTAATTCAGTTGCTAAAGTTTAAGAACGTGAGATACTCAAAATTGAGGAATTATCCAACATTCAAATAGATCAAGGTTTAACTACTAAATACTAGCTAGGAGGAAAAATTGTTACAATTTGTCAGTGATTTTTTAGTCCATATAATCTAGTGTAATTAGAATTATTTTTAATGGAATAAAACAAAAATAAGTCTTTTTTAGCATTTTACCTTGTCTTTTTCGTGCTCTCTATGTTTCTCCAATGGCTGTAATACCCTAATTTTCATAATACATGTAAGTATTGTATTTTGGTCGATAGATTAGCAAAATACAAAGGTGAATGTGTCTCAAAGAATTATAATCTATTGATTATATTCTTATCCAAATTTCACTTTAAAATTAATTAACCAAAGGTTAATTATGAGACATTATTTAGGGGCTATAATTTAGCCTAAGGACAAGGGATTAATTGATGAAGATTAAATTGCTAATAATGCTTTAATAACTTGGGATAATTAGCAAATTAATTAATATGAGATATTTTCATAAGATTAAGCTTAAGTCTTCAATTGATTAAAGTAATCATTTTTGAAATAAACGAGGTCTGATTATTGAAGAAAAATTAAGGGCCAAGGATGAAGAATTAAACTTGTCTAATAAAGTACTAATTGCCATGGTAAGATAACAAACCATTGATACAATGAAACATGTAATTAGTGGGCATATAAACACTTGATTAGAGGGTTAATTTAGCTTATTAAATCTGCCCCAAAGGTCATAAAAACGTCCATCATGTAGGAGGATGACTTAGATAAGATTCCTTGATAATTAATACACAAATACATGTTGAAAAGTCAACATTTGCAACTAGCCAATGAAAACACTTGAACCATGGGATATTTTGCCAATGAAAAAGCATATTAAATGGCAAAGAGATTAGAAGACAGTTTTTGTGTCTTAAGGAAAAAGGAAGAGTTTATAATATTTTAAGGTAGATATTATATTATAAAAGCACATGTAATATTATATGAAGATCTTCAAAAAGTTGTAGGATTTCTCTACCTAAATGAAAGGTCAAGATTAAATCCAATAAAGCTAGACCTAATGCCTATTATTAATCATACAAAATAAGCTTAAACCTTGTAATAAATTATGAACCAATGGGAGGCTTTGGGTATAGGATATTTTGAGACAAAGAAACACAAAATGAGAGGAGAAGAAGGGAGCCACGGTTTTTGCTTGTACGAAAGGAAAGAAGAAATTGTTTGATATATTATAACAAGAACATGAGATAATATGTAAGATAAGATGATAGGATTTTCAAATAATATCTAGATATTATCACATGGGTCATTTATTGCAAATGGATGAAGGTGAGAGGGAGGTGGAGGGGGCGGTTTGCATTTGTGTGTGTGTGTGTGTGTCTAAGAGAAAGGAGAGTTGGCTTGTTGAAGAAGATGCTTGAAGACTATAAATAGGAGGCTTCTCCTCTTCATTCTTCACACCAAACTCAACCAAAATAGGTGAGTTTTAGAGAAGCACGAGTAGAGAGAAAATCATAGTGGGAAGCAAGAAGGAGGAGGAAGTTCTTCAAGGGTAAGTTTCTTGTCTTGAGTTCTTATTTTAAGTTCATAGTTAGTTTATGTTTGATCTTTAATCTTCAAGAATAGTTTTTGATTTCATTGTTTTATGATTAAAAATGTTTTTATTTCAAAAAAGTGATGAAAAATATTGTGGAGCAAAATTCTTGAAGATCGAAGATCAAAGTAGCGAAATTCACTACAAAAAAATATTGGTTTTTTGTGATGGAAAAATTCCGTCGCAAAATTCCAATTTTCCATTGCAAAATAGGATTGCAACGGAATTTGCGACAAAATTCGTTTGTCGCAAAAAATGCCTCGCAATTGTGACGGAAAATTGAATTTTCGTCGCAATTTGCGACAAAATGTTTTTCACAATTTAATCTCTATGTGTCTACTACATATTTGGAAAATTTCACAATTTTTGGAGTTTGTTTACGTAGTCAAAATCTCAATGCCATTTGACTATCTCCAAAATCATGTCAGAAATTTTCTAGTTTCATAATTCAACTTCCAAAAATCATAACTCAAGTTATAGACCTCCATTTTAGGTGATCCAAATCTCGTTTTAAAGCTTAAGGAGAGTACTATCTCTAGTAAAATTTTTAGAGAAAAAAATCAACCTCTAACCACTATAAACGACATGTAAATCATCCCCCATTTTTAGACTTCTACATATAGTTGTATAACAACATATGCAACCACAAATCTTGATTCTAAGCTTCTAGAAACCAATCAACATGTGCATATAACAGGCATGCATGGACTTTAAGCTTATTTTCAGAGTCAAGGAAACCCAAAAACTAGTTCAGATTCGACATGCAATGAATAAAATGTTGTCATTAACACTTTCTCTCACAAAATCATGAGTTTTGATCATCACCACCCAACAAAACCTCCAGAAATTTCAAAAACCAAATGAGGAGTTGATGAAGAGACTCACCTAAGCTTAGAAACGGTGTTGTGTTTGAGTTTCACTGATCTCCTTCTTCTTCCTTTCCATTCGATTCTCAACTATCTCTTTCTAGGCATCAGATTGGAGGATGAATGGAATGGAGAGGTGAGGATCAGTTGTGTGTGTTTGCTATCTGAAGGTTGAAGGAGAGAGTAGTGTATGTGTTATTTGTGTGAGTATGACTGGTGTGCATTTGTGGATTTGGATGAGGGAATGGAATGGAAGAAATGGAGATAGATGTGAGATTGTATTGCGTGTGTGTGTGTGTGTGTGTGTCGTGGATATGTGGTTTATGAATGAAGGGAATAAATTGGAAATGAGGGATTTGCATATTGAGGGGTTACATGGCTAAAGTTTAGGGCAAATGAAGGATGAGGTGGCAAGCATGTAAAAAGATGGGGACCACTCCACTAATAAAATACCACATTGGTTTCCTATAAGGTTCTTGTTTGCAATCTAGTCCCTTACGAATAAGATTGCAAACATTAGTTAGGAAATTAAAATTAATCCTTAATTCCATTTAAGGATTTTTCTTTCTCAATTAATTCCTTAAGGCCATAAAATATTATTTCTAAAATATTTGAGCAAAAAATTATTCCCTAACTATTTGTCCTTAATTTATGGGAAAATATGCCTTAATTCTGAATATTAATTTTAAAATAATTAAGGCCAAATTTTTCATAATTAATCCCACATCATTTTTCAAATTTTCAAATTTTAGGATGTTAAAATCTTTGTTTTGGGAACAAGAGCCTTGGGATGTCACTAGAGTTGATAATGAGCTTATAAAGAAAACAATGAAGACGACGAAGGAGAAAAGAAGAAAATGCTTCATCATCTCTATAACTTTATCAAATCAAAGCCAAATAAAGCTATAGGTTGAACGTGCCATATATATACACACTGTCATTATGTATGTGTGTGTTCACTTTTGCATTTATATAGACTGTTCTGTTGTAGAACACAAATGTTGAGCTTCTATGGACTAGTTAATGTTTATATGGGATCAAATATCTTCTCTATGGTGTCTATAGGTTTAAACACCAAGGGGAGGGAGATTACTCAGCGATATCTATGAAGAAGATATCACAGAGTGTCTGGTGATCACTATGCTACACAAATATGGTGATAGCCAAAGGGAGTGAGGTGTGTGCACAGTGACACTGAATGTAAAATAGATGAATTATAGCTTGTGAGTAATCTCCTATTTATAGAAATTACCTCTAGGGTTTCATTACATTGTTCTGTGTGCTCCCACATTCTATAACAACCTACTCCACTATCTGTATGATCTATGATTATAGGCATATTAATGTTTTACCTAATTATGGAGGGATTCTGCTATAAAGCTTGCTTACTGGGCCGCCTATCAGCCAAGCCCATTATATGAGTCCATAACAGTTGCCCCCAAGCTCGGTATCTTAGGTCTCTGAGATGTTGAGATGAACTGCTCGACTATTTTGGACTTTGTATCTAAGTTACTTCCATTTGTTAGTTCTCATAAATGATAAATGTTTTGATGATGACTTAATTGAATAGTAACTTAGAAAGCCAGAAAAATTGAGTTCTGCTGATATAACCTCGAGGCTGGCAGCTTTACCTCGAGGTTCAACTAAAACTCGAGGTTAAAACATAACCTCGAGGTTCAATGCGTGCTTTCCCTTGATCATTCTGCTTCCCAACCTCGAGGTTACATATAGAACCTCGAGGTTTGGCAAAACCTCGAGGTTTATTGGTTACCTTGAGGTTGTGGGCCTCTGCGCAACTTCTCTCCATATTGTCTAAGCAGGTATAAACCTCGAGGTTAGGAATCAAACTCGAGTTTTCTTTGAACCTCGAGGTTACATATTCAAACTTAAGGTTAATGAGATCACACGGCTTCTTTTGGTGTCGTGCATAAACCTCGAGGTTGGATAAAAACTTGAGGTTGAGTTTGAACCTCGAGGTTGACATGTTTTAATCTGATATATCTTTTACATGATGCAAACTTCTGTATCTATCTGACCCATGTAAATCTTATTCATTGCTTTTGCATTGTTAGGAATTTTTATGCTCTGACCAAAAGCAGATAATGATGTCATCAGCATTTATTGTATCTGATGAAAAGGAAACACAAGTGACAACATTCCTTCTGAATTCTAATGGCCAAAATATGTTAAGCAAACATTCTCTTAAGGAATAAGAATGTTAGACAAGCAGCCCTTCTGCAAATTCAAACTGCTAGCAGACAGCGCCAAAATACCAACGGTCAAGTGACCTCCGCCTTCGCCTGCTAATGGATACTCAACGGCTGTATCAAGACAACGACTAGTGTGGAAGGCTATTATAAATTGAAGAAGCATTCAATTTAGCCACCTACTGAAACTCTGCACATTTACTCTGAGTTATTATCTTATCAGTTTCATTACTCTCAATATCTTCGAATATATCCTGTACTTCAGTGATCATTTGTTATCCAACTCGTGAGGAGTTATTTAATCATTCATTTCATTCAGTTGTAAAATTTTAAGGTTGTGGAACCTTAAGTGTGGGTGTACAATTACAAGCAGTAAGGGAAGTGAGTCTGAGGGATCATTCCAAGTTGTGTAATTGTATTCTGGGAAGATAGTGAAAAATCTCAAGGAGTTCTTGGGGACTGGATGTAGGTCAGGATTAGACCGAACCAGGATAAATTGTCTTGTGTCCATTCTTCTTTAAATTTCTGCTCAGCTAGTATTCTGCTTTAATTCCCAAAATTTTGATTAAGCCTTTAAATTTTTAAATCACCTATTCACCCCCTCTAGTTGATATTCCATCTTCATTTAGTATCAGAGCCTTGTTGCTTAGATCAGATTAACATCCAGAGTTCGATCATGGACAGAATATTATCTGATGGTGCTTCAATCAACCGACCTCCAAGATTCAATGGCCAACACTACTCGTTTTGGAAAAACAAATTCAAGGTGTTTGTAATGGCTACTGAGTTCGGCTTGTGGAGATTTTTCGAGCGAGAAAAATACGAGCCAACCATCCTTGACAACGGGCTTAGACTTCCAAAGCCTGAAGAAGATTATGATGATAATGACAGATGAAATGTTATGCTAAACAGCAAGGCCATACTTTTGCTTCAGAGTGTACTTAGTCAATAAGAATATTTCCGTATTTGCAATCTGGAGACGGCTAGACAAATGCGGTTGGCTTTGGAGGTTGCTTATAAAGGAACAACGACTATAAAGGAAAACCGAGTCAACACTCTCACAACAGAGTACGATCTGTTGAGGATGAAAAACGGAGAATCAATTGCTGAATTTCAACTCCGGTACACTCATATGATAAACCAGCTAGCTGCATTGGGTAAGGCCTATGAACAACATGCCCAAGTCAGAAAAATTCTCAACGTACTAACCAAAGACTGGGAAGCCAAGGTTACATCTATAGAAGAGGCTCGAGGTGAATCAATGGCTTCAGTTGCAGCCTTATTCGGAAGCCTGTCTGAGTATGAAAGCAAACTGAAGTTCAAGAAAGATTTGGACGAGATCAACGGCAACAACAAGAATAAAGGAGTTGCTCGCAATGCAGTTAAAGAAAAGGAAGAAAATGATGAAGATGACGAGGATGATGAAATGGGTATGTTCGTGAGAAAATTCAAGAAATTCTACAGAAGGGATCAAGGTTTCAAAAATCAATTTTACAAGGGAGGTTCCAGTAGCAGACGTGAATCCAGAGAGAAAGATCAAATCATCTGCTATGAGTGTGAGAAGCCTGATCACTACAAGTCAGAGTGTTCCCAATTGAAGGGAAATGAGAAAGACAAAAAGAAGAAGTTCAACAACTTCAAAAAGAAGGCATATGTTTCAGCTATCTGGGGAGATGACTCTTCAGAAGAAGAAAGTGAAGAAGCAGAAACATCAAATGTTTGCCTAGTTGCAGAAGAACAACAACCAGAAAATAGTGAGGTAAACGATTCATTACCTACTTATGATGAGCTATTTGATGAATACAATGAAATGCAATCTGAATTTCAAAAACTTGCTGATAAATATTTTGATTTGAAAAGAAAAAATACTTCTCTTGAAATGCAAGTTAAAAATTTTACTGACAAAAACATACTTTGTGAGGATTGTCTTGATTTGGAGAAAAAGAATTTATATCTTACAAAAACTCTTGAAAAATTCATCAGAGGAAGTGAAATGCTTAATGTGATCTTAAATGCCCAACGTTTTACAAATGATAGATCAGGCATAGGATATAATCCTGTTTTTGACAAGAAGAAGGGCAAAAAGAAAATTGGTGGAAAACCATACTTAAATTATTTTCAAAAATCAATGCATTCATCAAATCCTTTTGCTCATTGTAATTATTGTAATCGGAAGGGTCAATAACCCATCATCATGTTTTCATAAAAAGGAAAGAAGGGATAAACCTGTTGGAAATTATCAATGGTACCGAAAGGAACATATGTTCCTAAACCCCAGACTAACGCCAAAGGACCCAAGAAAAGATGGGTACCTAAAACTTAATTTCTCTTGTCTTGTAAGTATGTCTGAAAGCATCCAGAGTAAATAAGTGGTACATTGACAGCGGATGTTCAAGACACATGATGGGTGATGAAGAGAAGTTCATTGCCTTAAATTCAAGAGATGGTGGCAAAGTTACTTTCGGAGGAAATCAGTCTGGGAAAATCACTGGTATAGGTGAAATTGGAACTAAAGAAGGAACTCTCATCAAAGATGTTTATCTAGTAGAAGAACTATGCCATAATCTTTTGAGTGTGAGTCAGAGTGCTGATAAGAACAATTGGGTCATTCTTGACTCAGAAGAATGCCTCATTGTCAACAAAGATGATTTTTCCATCGATAAAGGTAAACTTAAGGTATTATTCAAGGCTCCTGGAGAAGGTAACTGCTATACATTAGATTTACCAAAAGATATTTCTAAAAAGTGTTTTGTTAGCAACTTGGATGAGAGTTGGCTGTGGCATAAACGACTTGCACATGTGAATATGCACCAGCTAGACAAGTTGTTGAAAAAGGATTTGGTAATTGGGTTGCCCAAGATTCATTTTAAAAATGATATGATATGTGATGCATGTCAAAAGGGCAAACAAACTAAATCATCTTTCAAAAATAAAACTGAGATTTCAACAAATAGACCTCTTTAGCTACTTCACATGGATTTGGTTGGACCCAGAGTGAAAAGCTTAGGGGAAAATTTATACACCTTAGTTATAGTGGATGATTATTCTCGTTTTACATGGACAATATTTTTATCTTCAAAAGATGAAACATTTAATTTGTTTACTATGTTTGCTAAGAAAGTGCAAAACGAGAAAGGTATATGCATTATAGCCATTCGGATTAATCATGGAGGTGAGTTTGAGAATCAAGCCTTTGAAGGTTTTTGTGAAGCTCATGGGATAGATCATAACTTCTCGGCTCCAAGAACTCCTCAACAAAATGGTGTGGTGGAAAGGAAAAATCGAGTTCTGACTGAGATGGTCCATGCAATGTTGAATGAGCATCAGACTTCACAAGTCTTTTGGGCAGACGCCATGAACACAGCCGGCTACATCTCAAACAGAGCCTATGTGCGAAAGAGATTGAACAAGACACTCTTTGAACTCTACAAAGGGAGAAAACCAAACTTAGCTCATTTACACATCTTTGGCTGTAAGTGCTTTGTGCATAACAATGGTAAGGATAATCTGGGTAAGTTTAACTCTAAGTCAGATGAAGGTATATTTCTTAGTTATTCTAATAGGAGTAAAGCATATCGAATTTTCAATAAACGTACCCGTATTGTTGAAGAGTCAATTCATGTAATGTTCTATGAGTCAAAATCAATAAATTCTGTGGATGAATATGATGAACTCATTCAGAAAAACAAATTCTTTTCAAAATCTACTCCTGCTTCTATTGAAAATTCTCAAGATGTTTTTGAAAATGATTCTCAAAATCATCCTGATCAATCTCAGCCTAGAGCTTGGAAATTCATTAGGAATCATCCTCTTGACCAAGTTATAGGAAACATTGATCAAGGAGTTAGAACTAGAAATAGTGTTTTAAATGAGGTTATGTTCTCTGCCTTCATATCTGAGATTGAGCCCTCAAAGATTGACGAAGCCCTATCAGATAATGATTGGGTTATCGCAATGTAAGAGGAATTACATCAATTTGATAGAAATCAAGTTTGGAACTTGGTACCTAGGCCTACAGACCACCCGGTCATTGGCACTAAATGGGATTCAAGAACAAACGAGATGAATCCGCAATTATAGTCAGAAACAAGGCTAGACTTGTTGCCAAAGGTTATAATCAGGAAGAAGGAATTGATTATGAAGAAACGTATGCTCCTGTGGCTAGATTGGAAGCCATACGAGTTCTTCTGGCCTTTGCTTGCATCAAGGGGATCAAGCTCTATCAGATGGATGTTAAGAGTGCTTTTCTAAATGGTTTTATACAAGAGGAGGTATATGTAGAACAACCTCCTGGTTTTGAAAATGACCAATACCCTGATCATGTCTACCGTTTAAAGAAAGCCTTATATGGTCTTAAGCAAGCTCTTAGAGCTTGGTATGAGGGATTAAGTAAATTTTTGCTTGATCAAGGTTTTGTAAGAGGAAAAGCAGACACTACACTTTTCATTAAAAACAATAAGCTTAATGAACTATTAATTGTGCAATTATATGTTGATGATATTATTTTTGGCTCTACTAATGAATCTTTATGTGAGAAATTCTCAAAGAAAATGCAGAGTGAATTCGAGATGTCTATGATGGGTGAGCTGAACTACTTTCTTGGTCTGCAAATCAAACAACGAAAGGATGAGATATTTATTTCCCAGACTAAATACTTGCGGGAATTGCTCAAAAGATTTGGAATGGAGAATTGCAATGATGCAGACACTCCAATAGTTCAACAGCCTCTCTGGATGCTGACACCGAGAAAGGAAAGGACTTTAACATCATCAAATATAGAGGAATGATCGGCTCACTACTATACCTGACAGCCAGTAGACCAGATATTCAGTTTAGCACGGGCATGTGTGCCAGATTCCAAGCTACACCAAAGGAATCTCATGCATGGCATGTTAAGAGAATTTTTCGATATCTAGCTGATACAAAAGAGCTTGGACTATGGTTTCCAAAAGGAGGACAAGAATATCTGGTTGCATATTCTGATTCAGATCATGTAGGATACAAGGCTGATAGGAAGAGTACCAGTGGGCAGTGTGAATTTCTCGGTGGTTCTTTGGTGTCCTGGTTTAGCAAGAAACAAACTACTAGGGCTGTTTCATCTACTGAAGCTGAATATGTTGTAGCTTCTAGCTGCTATGCACAAGTACCGTGGCTGAAGCAACAGTTATCAGATTTGAGTATTCATCTAAAAGACATTCCAATCCTCTGTGATAATACCAGTACCATAAGTCTGGCCAAAAATCCAGTTCAACACACCAGAACAAAACACATTGATGTAAGGCATCACTTCATCTGAGATCATGTGCAGAGAAAGGATGTTAAAGTAATGTTCATTCCCACACATCTACAACTTGCTAATATTTTCACTAAGCCACTGGTAAAGGAGCAGTTTTTGTTCATCAGGAGAGAATTGGGAATGGTAAATCTTAATGAGCTGTAAGTCAACAATGTTTAATTAAAATTATATATGTTTTGATGAATACTAACTTAAGCTTCGGAGTGGTTCACAGGTATGGTTGCAGGACTTTGTTATGGGATAAGAAAATAGAGCTGAACAGAGCTAAATTTACCTCAAGTCCTCCAATAACCTTAAACCAGAAAAAGGCCCGACAAACCTCGAGGTTGACTAACCAACCTCGAGTTTGTTGTAAACCTCGAGGTTAGAAACTCACCTCAAGGTTATCCTTGTCTCACTCAACGACTCATTATGATGATGAACCTCGAGGTTAATAGAAACCTCGAGTTTCAGGCAAACCTCGAGGCTGAGTTACCAACCTCAAGGTTAGCCATCAGATCATTATCACTTATCTATTTTCCTCTCATTCCATTCCGCGATGCATAAAAGGGGGGGACCTCAAGGTTATTAATCAACCTCGAGTTTATAAGAAACCTCGAGGCTAAGGATTGAACCTCGAGGTCATTCTTCAGGTCACTTAATCGTCACAGCCGTTCCATTTCATTTCGCAAATCCCTGATCTTTCATTTTATTTCGCAGAATCCTGAACCCTAACTCGAAGCACAATTCCTCTTCTCTAATGGCTCCTAAAACTATTCCTAAATCACCTGTTAAAACTCCAAAATCAAGCTCAGAACAACAAAACCCTAAATCCTTATCTCTGATTCTTAAAGCTCCTTGTTCTAAACTTCCGGCCAAGAGATTTCAACCAAAGGTTAACTTCGATGGACCGGCGGCCAAGAAACCAAGGAAGTTAAAGTTAGTGATTCAAGAACCTTCCGAAGCTTCCACGAAGAAATCTGTGGACCCAGAAGCTGCATTGAGGAGAGACAAAGAAATTCTGGTTGCGTCTCCAAAGAAATCAAAGAAACCGCCTTCATCAGCTTCATTTCAAAAGTCTGGGACTTCTCCTTCTGGCTCCAGGAACACTGGCTCAAAATCCTTCCAAATTCCTGCAATCCAATCCATTTATCATGCTCTGGTAACCAATCCTCCCTTAGACTTCGTCTGTGGCCCACATTTATTCACTGCTGTAGAGTCTAAGAAGTTTAGGGAAACTTTTGCTAATAGGCCATTTTGCCCGATAGTGTATCTAGACTTACCTAAGCTGAAGAATGATTTCAATCTGGACCTATACCCATGGTTCAAAGAATTATGAGTTATTCTTGTCCATTCGAGCTTCCTATAGTCCATCTTTAGTTAGGATCTTCTATTTTCACATGACTTATCACTCTCAGAATCTCAAGGACAGAATTGTGAATGAGAAGCTTATTACCAAAGTTAGGGGCAAAAGCATAGAGATCACTGCTGAATACCTAAATTCCCTGTTACAAATAACAAACACACCAAATAACCCTTCCACCGAGTACAACAATGAAGAAATATATCAGATTCTTCAACCTGATGTGCCATTCTCAGAACCTTTGAAATTTTCCCCTAGATCAATGCCACCTATTCATAGAGCACTTTGGTACATTTACTCAAGAAATCTGGTGCAAAAAGGAAGAAATTACACTCACTTCACTCAGATTGAGTATCTTATTTTTTCCTCTTTTGTGGATAGAGTACCCCACAACTTGGGTCAATTATTATTCCAAGAGATGAAAAAGTATGCTCAGTACTCCAAGAAGAGCTCTTCAATACCTTTCCCCAGTCTGGTCTCAATAATTCTATTTCATGAGAAAATTTGGTACTTGGAATCTGGGGAACAACCAAAGGCTCCAGATCAATTTGGGGAAAATCAACTGAATCTTATGAAGATTGCCTTCCCTGAAGGCTCTGGAGAGTCAAGAGCTCCATCAACAAGCAAAACTTCGAAATCCAGAGTCCCTTCTACTGGCCCAGGAACTTCATCACAACACACTCCATCTCACTTGGCCCTCAAATCAAGGCCATTGTGGAGAAAGCAGTGTCTGATAGCCTTGGCCTTGTACTCATGTCTGTAGCAGCTCAAAATTCCCTGTGTGTCAAGCTTGAGGTTGCTATCAACAATCTGGTGAAGAAGGTTACTGATCTTCAGGAAGACCATACAATTCTCTCAGAACATGTGGATGCTATTTTTGGACATTTAGATGACCACAAGACAGAAATAGTCAACATGCACAACTCTTTGTGGACCCTGATAAATAAAGTTGACAAGTTGATAGATGCCAAGGGATCTTCTTCTGCTGCAACTCCAACTCCAGCATCATTTTCTCAGGCACCTCTATCTTCTCCCATCCAATCTTTGATTCTTCCACTTCCTGCATCTCAGCCCCCTTCTATAACTCCAACTGTTTCCATCCCCTCATCTCCTTCCAGTCTTCTTCCTACTTCTCAGGCACCTTCACTACCAATTTTTGATTCTACTCCTATCTTAGCTCCCTCTCCCTTACCTCTGCCTCTAAACATGACCTATTCAGGAAGTTCCACAGCAGACTTATTTGAGGAAGCAGATCCTCATCCTGAGATATCCTTTTCCCTTCCTCCTCCATCCTTCACTTCCTCTCCATTACCTTTCCCGTCCATTTCCCATCCATTCTCATCTCAGCATCAACTCCCACCTTTTTTATTGATGCCAAAGGGGGAGAAGCAGAAGAGTAGCAGTTAGCAATGTCAAGAAATTTTCAGCTAGTAGCAAAAGAGAAGCAGTAAAGTTATGTCAAGAAATCTTTAGCTGGTTTAGCAGTTAGCACTTTCAATTTCCATTTCAGCTAGTTTCAGTGTTTGCACTAGGTTTAGCAGTTAGGAATTTAAGTTTGTGCACTTCATGTAATTTGCTACACATTTGATATTATGCAGTTGATAATATTATGCCTATTGTGTTCATACCACTTTTCATGTGCCTATATGAGATAAGAGAACTTGATCTGAAATGAAAATCTAAGCTGAAACAAAAATAAGTTAAGAACAAGATAAGATTAATGTTATCATCATCAAAAAGGGGGAGAATGTTAGTTCTCATAAATGATAAATGTTTTGATGATGACTTAATTGAATAGTAACTTAGAAAGCCAGAAAAATTGAGTTCTGATGATATAACCTCGAGGCTGGCAGCTTTACCTCGAGGTATAACTAAAACTCGAGGTTAAAACATAACCTCGAGGTCCAATGCATGCTTTCCCTTGATCATTCTGCTTCCCAACCTCGAGGTTACATATAGAACCTCGAGGTTTGGCAAAACCTCGAGGTTTATTGGTTACCTCGAGGTTGTGGGCCTCTGCGCAACTTCTCTCCATATTGTCTAAGCAGGTATAAACCTCAAGGTTAGGAATCAAACTCGAGTTTTCTTTGAACCTTGAGGTTACATATTCAAACTCGAGGTTAATGAGATCCCACGGCTTCTTTTAGTGTCATGCATATACCTTGATGTTGGATGATTTAACTCGAGGTTGGATAAAAACTCGAGGTTGAGTTTGAACCTCGAGGTTGACATGTTTTAATCTGATATATCTTTTACATGATGCGAACTTTTGTATCTATCTGACCCATGTAAATCTTATTCATTGGTTTTGCATTGTTATACCTATTACTAACTACATTTCTTGGAGCTTATCTTATCAAGGAAATATTAGGAATTTTTATGCTCTGACCAAAAGCAGATAATGATGTCATCAGCATTTATTGTATCTGATGAAAAGTAAACACAAGTGACAACATTCCTTCTGAATTCTAACGATCAAAATATGTTAAGCAAACATTCTCTTGAGGAATAAGAATGTTGGACAAGCAGCTCTTCTGCAAATTCAAACTGCTAGCAGACAGCGCCAAAATACCAACGGTCAAGTGACCTCCGCCTTCGCCTACTAACGGTTACTCAACGGCTATATCAAGACAACGGCTAGTGTGGAAGGCTATTATAAATTGAAGAAGCATTGACTTCAGCCACCTACCGAAACTCTACGCATTTACTCTGAGTTATTATCTTATCAGTTTCATTACTCTCAATATGTTCGGATATATCCTGTACTTCAGTGATCATTTGTTATCCAACTCGTGAGGAGTTATTTAATAAATTCATTTCATTTAGTTGTAAAATCTTAAGGTTGTGGAACCTTAAGTATGGGTGTACAATTACAAGCAGTAAGGGGGAGTGAGTTTGAGGGATCATTCCAAGTTGTGTAATTGTATTATAGGAAGATGGTGAAAAATCCCAAGGAGTTCTTAGGGACTGGATGTAGGTCAGGATTAGACCGAACTAGGATAAATTGTCTCGTGTCCATTCTTCTTTAAATTTCTGCTCAACTAGTATTCTGCTTTAATTCCCAAAATTTTGATTAAACCTTTAAATTTTTAAATCACCTATTCACCCCCCTCTAGGTGATATTCCATCTTCACCATTCAGCTGCTTTCCAAGATACTCTGAATATGAGTTTGCTTTTGATTGCCCCCTAGCAAGCCTGCCGAGTTTGTTCTCCACAGCCATAATGTTCTCATGATGACTGAGATTATATTTTCAATTTTTAACTCAGCTTGACGAGTTAACAAACTTTCCACGTGCTGCCCCCAATCTGGGGTATCATGTAAGTATGCTAGCATACGAGTGGGCTCGACTCTTCTATGATGTTGGCAGCTGGCTGCGACTTAGCGTATAACTGCTATTCCCTAAGTAGTGGCCACGGTCGCCATCTTTGGTTTTCGTGTGAATTAAATGCTCACGTCACTTCGTATCAACCATCATTACACTTTTTAGGGTTTTAAATCTAATTCTCAATGTGCATTGATGTTGCTACCCTTGGCCCTTCAAATTCACAACTACTGATGATACTATCCCTGACTCTTCAAATTTACAGTGTCTATATATATTTGCGTGTCTTTGTCTTGACACTCTTACACTTAAACCTCTCACAACTTTTTAGAGAAAATTTTAGTTGTGTCAAGTTCTCTTCTCATCGATCATTCTTCTCCTCCTTCAAAACCTTTCTAGAACCAGGTAATTGCTCACTATTTTCTTGCTTCCTTTACTTTCATACTGGTTTACATATCCCTCTTCATCTGCTTCTTTCACATATGCAAAAAACACTGTTCTCATAGATTTATGGGTAGGATTTTTCAAGTGTTTATGAGTTTTCTAGGTAAGTTCTTAAGGTCTTCCCTTTCAAACTTTGCCATCCTTCACTTCTTCCCTAGGCTCAATGGACCTAAACCCTGATGTTCCTTTAGACATGTATGGTGGGCCAATCCCCATAAAAGACATAGAAGCAACTAAACAAGTTTCTGACAAAGCAACATTTTGATTTTAGTCCATACCTCGCATTGACGAGTCGATCAAAGTAGACTTGCTTAAATCCAAGGGAAGTGGGAGTAGGAAAAATACCCAAACACAGACACTAACAACTCCTGTGTCCAAAGCTATTGTCCTAGTACCTTCTTCTCATCCTTCCTCTAGCCCAACCTTAGATCAAAGTACTTCTATCCCGACTTTCCAAACTTGGGGCCCAACGCCTTGTGACAATTGTTGCTATAAAAGTACTGAGCTTGCTCAATTAGGTTATGAGAGGGAGGCCGACTTACTTTTGGGTTACTGCTAACATAATCTTGTTTTCCCAACCATTCCTTCTGCCAACTTGTGCCATCCCAACCTGGATTCTTTCAATTTTCACCTAGATGTCTCTATTATGTCAGGTATATTTCCCATTTTTGACTTTTACCTTTTCTCCATATAGGTATAGATGGCTTCATCTTCACGCCTTACCAAACAATCCATGACAAGAGAGTCGGGGTCTTCCAGTTTAGCCCAAGTCACAAATAGTCCGAGTTCACCAAAAGTGAGGAGCACCATGCTATGTATTAAAAGCACAATGATTGCGGAGGATTTCCCTCAACTCGGCATTTCTGACGGGGAGGGGTACACCCTATGTTTACCCCAAGAAAATGAATCTGTCGCCTCTTGCCAAGCTAGGGATAGTGACCCACATTTCTTTTTCTTCTACGGAGATATTATAACTCAGCTTAGCCTTAAATTTCCCTTCATCGACTTCCAGATGTGCCTCCTCACCCATTTACATCTTGCTCCCACATAATTGCATCTTAACAACTGGGCCTTCGCCATAGCCTTTGAAAATTTATATTGGGAGTAAGACATAACTTGCATTGTTCCCCTTTTTTTCTTTTTCTTTTCTCCCATGAAATTATGCTCTACCAAAGGAAAACCCAAAGAATTTTGTTGGACCTTGCTACGGAGTGTCGATAACCGCAGGCTACTCAAGCCTTTTACTGAGCCTTTTAAAAAGTTCAAGCCTTCCTTTTTCAAAAGACAAAAGACCATCACGACCTTTCCCCAAAGGCCTTTAACCCTTCACTAAATAGCCTAACCAACCCCAAGGAGGAGGTGATAATCCTCATAGAATATCTTAGGGAGTAGGGTGGTCTCCTCGATTTAGCCGACTACATTCCAACTATAACGCCCCTATTTTCTAAGTCTATTATAAAGTCAATTATGGCCCTAGGGTTCTTATTAAACTACTTCATGTATATTTATCAGAGTGAAGGCGTTAACAGATCAGAGTAAGTCACAACAAAGAGCGTACTTAATCATTTGGATGATTGAGTAACTGATTTCATATGCGCAGACATATGCTGGTTAATTAAAATTCCCGAAGGAATAAAAGCATGATACAACTTACATTCATTGCGGTGATCTCGGTTGACGTGTTAGGTTATAGTAATCCGAAAGGTTCAACAACTTATACTTGATACTATTCCAAAATGCAACTCCTTTCGAGTCTTTACACGTGTTGCTTACCCCTTTCTCTTGCTCTCGATCCTCCTAAGCCTGAAGCTAGGGTAAATTCTGAGATTTAATGTCCATTGAATCTTAGGTAACAGTTAACCTTATGCTCAAGTATAAACAGTATATGCATGACAGATATTCATTTACATTTCAGTATAAAACCATACATAGCACACAGTACATGTAATAGTTTATATCTCAACAATTACAAAGCACATAGCAATTGTAATGTTCACCTCTACATAGCACACAGCACATGTAAGGTCCACATAGTTTGCACATAAACCAGTGCCACACCCCGGAGCATATTCTCAGCGCTAGGAAAAATCCATACGACATTACCAAGACTGTAACCCGTTATCAAATAAAAGCTTAATGTATTTAACATGGTGACCTAAGACCCAGTCTTAGCCACAGTCCATGGCCCAAGACCCAGTCTTGTCCATGACTATATGAATCATCACATCACATATAAAGCATACAAGCAGCATAAGAGTTAGAGTTACAGTACACGTCTGTACCTTAGTCCTTGGCGTTAGTGATACGTTCACCTTTCAGTACTGGTTCTTGTAACATCCCGTTTTCATACACGTTTCCATACAAAGCTGAGAGAGTTGAAAATATTTTTCATAAACAAAGAGTAATTGAATAACATTGTATGTAATGTATCTAACTGAACATTTACTAATACAGTCATCCATGTCTCATACTCCTAACATAAGCATCCAAAAAAAAATAATGCCTCCACAGGGTCCTCACGTCAGCTTCTTACCCTTGTCCTCGTTCCTGACTCCCTGGGATCCTGAAGCTATGGCAGGGGCTGAGGTTCAATACCCATTGAACCTCAGGTAACGGTTAACCTCATGCTTATGTAAACAGTATATGATAGGTATCACAATAGTAAATTCATAATTATAACATTCAAAGTCATAACAACAAGTAATATAACACAGCCACTGCAATATGTATGTTACCCCAGTTTGCACATAACCAGTGCTACGATGGCCTATCGTGTCCTCAGCGCTAGGAAAACTCAACGGTGTTATCAAGACTATAACCCGTATACAATATATCATGAGCAACTTTCAAAAGAGAGTTGCAACATGTGAATACAACTATCATATATAACACTATAAGTATAAGAGTTAAGATTACAATACGCGTCCGTACCTGAGTTTCGGTACGTTCAGTTGATCAGAAAAACGATCTCTGATATCCTATAAGGGTAATATCGTCTCAATTAATTCGTAAACAACATTTCATGAGACACCTTGGCCACAAATGACAGTTTTACCCTTAGTGGACTTATTTTCAATTATTTCCTCACAATTTTCGGAAAAAACGCTGGTGCAGAATTTCTGGGCAGAATTCTGCCTAACTTTGAAAAATCATAACTAATTCCAGAAAAATCGAAATGAGGATCCGTAAAATTTCCCGGAATCCTTGAGATGTCTACTTTCAAGAAAAAATATTGGAACTTACCCAGAACTCTTGGATAATTCCCAATTCCAGAATTCAAACCGCTGCCCAGAATTTCGCCCAGAAAACAGAGCCTAACTTCTGAGATTTTTATCTTTTTGTACAGAGCTTCAAATGACACACTCTTTATAGATTTAGAAATCCCTATATGTCTACTTTCATCATGAATTTTCCCAGAATTTTCGAACAACATATTCATCATAAAATACCAACACTTTTACTACTGACTCCAGAAATTCCTAATTATCGAAATTTTGCCAGAACTTCGCTATTTTGATCATAATCTTCCAAAAATTTTGCTATAACTTCTTCTTCTTCAAATTTCTGAAATAAAGACAGTGGGAAGCTTAAAAACATGATATTAAAACTGGAATTGGAAGTTTGATGATCAAAACAACATTTCTAGCATTTCTACTTCATAAACTAAGAACTTAAAGCTTTCTTACCTCTTGAAGACCACTTCCCTCCTATTTTCTGCAGCTCTTCCACACTCTCTCCTTCTCTCTAAATTTTCGGCCAAGCTAAGTGAATTGGTGAGGAGAATATGTTGCCAAGGCTCCTATTTATAGCCAAATGTAATGGCATTTTTGAAATTCCTCCCTCTTGCATTTAACCATTAGATTTTCCTTGGTGAGGAGGGAATGATCTTGGCCCTTCACCTATGCAAGCCGTCCCCCCCCCTCTTCTTCTAGAATTTCTTTGCTTTGTCCCCAAGAAAAATCCTCTTCTTCACTAAATTAACTTAATTAATCCCAAATCCTAATTTAGTTAGGTGTAAGTTAGTATTTAAATTCAAAATCCAATTCCACTTTTGAAATCCTAATTTTATGACTAGATTTATGGTGATTTTTAATTCCCAAAACACTTAGGTATGAATCTTAAAAGTAACCGAAAATAACTTTGGGAATAGTCAAGTTGAAGCTTATAATTCACTGAACTCAAATATGTACTTATCTTTAATACTTAATTTCAAGATTTCAAGTTATGATTTATTTCCTATAGGTTCTCATCTAATTTCTTTTAATTAAGCAATTACTTGCTCCCTAAGACAAACAACTTGCTCCCCAAGTTGTTTTAATCTTCTTCTACACACTTCTTTAATTGACTTATTATTTTTCCCCTATTCCTTTAAAGAATTCGTCCCCCTCCCCCTTAATTTTAATTATTCCATTATGTTTTAATGTTCTCACACCTTTAAGAAATAAATTCTCTCATTGGTCCACTTAGATTTAGGATTTAAGGTTAATATAATTTAATTCTTCCCTCTATTGGTATAATTTATTCACCATTAAATAAGAATTTCTTGTCCCATAGAAATAAATTAGGAATAATTAGTTAAATCCTAATGTTTAATCTCTAATATAGGGTTTAATATGGTACCAAGCTAATTTAATTTTTAGGCTCTTAAATTTTATGGAAAAATTGCCTCTAAATGTAAATAAATACAATACCAAAATTTGAGACCCCATATTCACTTATTTAAAATAGGTATTATTTATGGAAATATAATATTTAAGACTTTTTTTTCGGGTATTACAGTTCCAAACCTTTCCAGATATCCTATAATACCATCACCACATTATTTCCCGTATAATTAACATCCTAAGAGAGAGCCTTACCCCTATTGACCTTCCTACTCCCAGTGAAATTGTTATTTCATTTATCATTATTGTTGTTGTTGTTGTTGTTATTCCCAATAATAATAATAATAATTCCCCATTTATTATTTATTATTATCACTCTTTTCCAATAATAATAACACTGTCTGTTATTATTATTATTCTAAATTTCCTAATAACACTAATTCCCGTTTATTTATTTTGCTATTATTATAAATTTTACTACTTAATTATCAATAACTCTTTTTATTTATTTATTTCCCTTTTATTTATTTTATTAACAATCTCCTCTTTCTTAACAATCACATTTATTTATTTATTAAAATTAATAATGACCAACCATTATATGAGAATATAATTAAATGTGTTTATTTAATAATTCTCATGGTTTCCTACCATTTTTCCATAATATATTGCTAACTATGGTTTCCAAATTATTTAACAATGTATTCTTTAATTTAAGCTTTAATAACCACAAGCACCCCATAGACTAATTTTTAATTAAGAGTTTATTAATAGTTAAGTATTATTATATATTTACACAAACTCAGTAACTTATTTCTTATTCTTCTTTTTTCTTTACATATATACACACGTTTAGGAAGCATATGTCCAGCTGTCTTCTTCCTTTCTCCCTCCATACGTTTTCACAGACAACAACTAAAGTTTCTATGCGTTTGGTCTTTTTCTGGTTTAGGTTTCGGCAGAAAACACAGCAACTCACGGCATGCCTATATTTTCATTCATTTTATATTTTAAGTTCTGCCTTATTGTTTCAGCTTTTCATTTCCTTCCCTGGACATACACTCACCGATCCAGCACGTCATTTATATATATGTATATAGGTGTATAAAGCTACTTCATCCTCTTTCTTTTTTTTCCCCCAATGGGCAGCAAGATAAAACCACGACATACTTATACTCATTCAGCATCCTTCATTGTTTTGTTTTGTTTTTCTTTCTTTCCAATCAACAAGCTCTTATCATCGTAGTTTAACAGCCAAGAAGGAGAAAAATCAATACCATGACAGCAAATCGTTTAACAGCCCCCCCTGATTGAGTTAACTTCCTAATGCGTGAAACAGCAACCGAAAACGAAGAAGAAAGAAGAAAAGAAAGATAAGGTTGACCTAAGATGTAAAATCGTTTCTTTGGAGTTTAAGGAGAAGTTAAAGATGCCACCGACCCATGACGAGCATGCTGAGTTTGAGGAGAAACTAAAGAAAGATAGGGCAGAACTAAGTTGTATGTTGCAATATATGAAATCTAAGGCTGAAGCTCTCATAAAGAATATCAATCGTCAAGAATCCATTGTGAAGAAATGGTGGAAGAAATGGCAAAAGAAAAGGAAAATGGGACAAAGAGATAGTACAAATATTTATGCAAGTTATGGAGCAGCTAGCGGAGCCGGAACTGAGAAAATTGAATCGTTCTTCTAATAACGCTTATAATTATCATTTTAATTATTAGCCCTCATTTTTTAGCTCGTTTGCTTTGATGTAATCCTGCAACGGACCCATTTTATTTTGATATCTATATTTACGCAATGATTTTGTGTAATTATGACTATTTTGGATATGTTTTTCCCAATCTGTTTTGTTTAGGCTAGATTTATTTCCAACTTTTGATGGTATTGTGTGATTATGCTACATTGAATCATAATTTTGTTGCGTTTAAATATCAGGTATTAAAATATTTACGTTTCGATATGTATAATTTGAATATCACCTTATATTATGTATTTTATATTCAATTATCTTCAAAATCTTAAAATGAGTACCTCATAATTTTGACCTTACTCTCTTTTCAAACATTGAGTCTCGATCTCATAAACTTTTAATAAATAAATGAATGTCACGTATGTCGAACGGGAGGAAGTGCAATAATATATAAACCTACAACCTAATAGTAAAATATGCACTCCCTCATGTACATATTGAGAAGAGGAATCTGTAAAAATATAAAAATAATGGTTATAGTTGATAACCAGCATTTATTTAAAGACAAATATAGCAATTCTTATTAAATAACTATCATATAATATTTAATATACTTTATTGAAATAATTCGTACTTCGCCTAATTCTTATTTCTTTTCATAAGATAAAATCACTATAGTAGTCAATGAATTTAAAATATATAAAACACAATCTCCTTTATTTATTATATTTTTATTAGTGAAAGACGCAATAAAACTTTAAACCACAATTTTTATTTTAAATTAAAAAATAGTTTTTGTATATCGTGAATAGGGTACTAAACTTGTGAGTTTATAATCCCATCCACCCCCAACAAATTCATTTTTATTAAAGTTTATGAATCTTATAAAAAAAACTTTATAAATTATCAATAGGTATAACAGTGGAAAGAATAATTATATTCTCTTCTTTTTAAAAGTTTGTTCAGGCACAAATAAAATTCATATAATGTTATATAATATCTTTAAATTATAATCATATTTATGATTTAAATTATACTTCTGCTCGATTCAAGAATGGATACTAAATGATCGTGTTTAAATCTTTCTGCTTCGTTCTAGCTCTATCCTTTTTTTTTTTTTTGGTCCTTGTGAACTTTCTTTGATGTAATCTTGTCTTGACAAAATAAAAAGGGAAAAAAGAGAATAAAATACCACTTAGACTTCAAAATCCAAAATTAGTTCTGATCCGGTGTAGATCACAAGTTGGGTTGGACTTGGCCCGGGGTGAAATCCCGGGGTCCTACGTACCACAGTGTGGATCAAAGTCCACGTAGTTCGAGGGTATACGACAGGCTAATGATAGCCAGAGGGGGTGGTGTGTGTGCTCTGTGTGAATAGAAAAGCTAGGGTTTTCGAAGTGTGTACCTTGTAAGGGGTTTACCCTATTTATAGGCGTACCTGTGCCTTATCTTAATCAGTTGGATTCATCCTTTATTTTAGGGATATCAAGATATGCGTTTTTGATAGATATTCTTGATACATAGGCGGTTATCATAACAATAGATATTTTGATAAAACCACTCCTATTTTCAAGGAAGTGGCTATGAGCATAACTGAAGTCATTTTGACTAGGCTCTTTAGTTATTGGGCTAGGCCCATTTATGAGATATCCGTAACAAGTTCTTTTCCCTATAAGAGTATAGGTGACAATTTATTTAGTAAAAAATTATTGATTGGGGATTTTAAAAATTCCATATTTTCTTAATAAAAAACTTATCCTAGCTGGCAATAAAAGCATTTGGATAAAAAAACAAGATATATTGAAAGAACATGATAGAGATTTAAATAAGTTTAGACTCATATATATATATATATATATATATATATAGACACACACACTTTCTTACATAATTAGTATACTTTATTGTAACAAATTAAATAATTAGTGTTTCAACTAATGCTTTTAATAATATATAAATAACTACTTACATTAAAATTAATTAAAAATAATAAATAGGTAAGGAGCAGAGCCGAGGGAAGCATCGCGCGTCTGAGGGATATTGGTTTTGTTTTTTTATTTCATAAATTCCATTAGAAAAGCACACTCACGGTTGAAAAAAATAAAGTAGTTAAGCTTCTCATATATATATATATATATATATATATATATATATATATATATATATATATTGAAGCCTATAATATAATATAAATCTTTCACATTTTAAATTAAAATACTAAATTTTTAATTAAACGATCGAGTAACATGCTCTTATTATTGATTTGATAAAATATAACAATTAATATTTAATTTAAATTATTGGAATAATCTAATATTGGATGTAGATGATTTAACTCAATATGTTTGAATTTGAATCATATTAATGATTTAAATTAGCATTTAATTCCCAAAATATGATATTATAAAAACATGATAGAGTTACGAATAGATACAAGATGAGAAAATTTAAACAGACATTTCGGTGGATATTTCAATATTCAAATACTCCCCCGCCGCCTCTATATAAAGAGGCTCCTTCATGAATTGTAAAATCATCCCAACAGTTACATTTCTGTTATCTCTCCTTCTTCCCTCTTTGTGGTCTTTGCGGCCTGTGATCTCTTTGTCTTCCCTCTGCGTGTCTCACACCAGATTATAGGAAAATGAAGAAATGCGAGCTTTCTTTGGAGTTCAAGAAACAACTAAGGAGATCTATCTCTAAGTTTGAGCGGAAGTTAAAGACACATCACACCCGTGGCGAGATTTCTTGCGAGTTTGATCGATCTGGAAAGGAATCAAATATGGAGTTTGTGGAGAAAAAGAAAGATAGGGCTGACCTGAGATGTAAAATCGTTTCTTCGGAGTTTAAGCAACAACTAATGAAATCTATATCTGAGTTCGAGGAGAAGTTAAAGATGCCACCGACCCTTGATGAGCAGGCTGAGTTTGAGACGAAACTAAAGAAAGATAGGGCTTACCTAAGTTGTATGTTGCAATATATGAAATCTGAAGCTGAAGCTCTCATAAAGAATATTGATAATCAAGAATCCATTGCGAAGAAATGGTGGAAGAAATTGCAAAAGAAAGGAAAACATGACAAAGAGTTGGTACAAATTATGCAAGTTATGGAGCAGCTAGCGGAGCAGGAACTAAGAAAATTGAATCTTGCTTCTAATAACCCTTATAATTATCATTTTAATTATTGACCCTCATTTTTTAGCTTGTTTGCTTTGATGTAATCCTGCAACGGACACATTTTATATTGATATCTATATTTATGCAATGATACGGTGTAATTGTGACCATTTTACCCAATCTCTTTTGTTTATAGGCTTGATTTATTTCCTCCTTTTGATGGTATTCTTCGTAGTTACACTGCTTTGCATCATAATGTGTTGCATTGTTGTAATACCCTAATTTTCATAATATATGTAATGTTGTATTTTGGTAAATTAATTAGAAAAATACAAAAGTAAATATTTGGTCTCAAAGAATTATAATCTATTGATTATATTCGTATCCAAATTTCACTTTAGAATTAATTAACCAAAGGTTAATTATGGGACATTATTTAGGGGCTACATTTTAGCCTAAAGACAAGAGGTAGATGACAACAAAATTAAATAGATATTTAAGGAAATTAAATGCATAATGATTAAGGCAATTTATGCTAAAATTGCATAAGCCTATTAAAGGAAAAATGCCTAATCAAATGTGAATTAACTTGTGTAAGTATCTTCAAAGACTAATTGCAAGATGATTTGAGATATTTAAATATTAGAAGGTGGGCAACGTTAAGAAAAATGAAAACTGGGAATTTTACAAATCCTCGTTTCGATTTGTCTAGAATTAGTTATGATTTTTCAAAGTTAGTGAAAAATCTCCCTAGAAAATCAGCAATGCGTTTTTAAGGAAAATGTAAGGGTAAAAATGGAATAATTATTTCACTGAGGGTAGAAAGGTAAATTAAACCCTTAGGATATTATTTTAAGTAATATGATATTTATCGAATATCATATAATAATCCGACGATAACGTATAGGGTATCTGGGAAGTCCGGAGTCGGATCAAAAGGCTGGATGTTTGACAACTACCCGGTGAAAGGTACTTTCGCGTACTGATAACTTTAACTCTGATGTGTCTTGTATGATTATATATGATTGGTTAATTCATGTTGAGTGCGGGACAAGACGAGGTCTTAGGTCATGCACCGTGATTAAGACTCTATCTTAAGTCACTATGTATACATTCAACTATATGCAGGTTATAGTCTTGATAACACCGTTGGATTTTCCTAGCGCTGAGGACACGATGGGCCGTCGTGGCACTGGTTAGTGCAAACAGGGATAGACTTTACATGTGCTGTGTGCTATGTATTGTTATGTTGTGGTAACTTTACATCTGCTGTGTGCTATGTATTGTTAATGCTGAAATGTTATGAATATCTGTCATATATATTGTTATTACTTGAACATGAGGTTAACTGTTACCTGAGGTCTAATGGGTATTGGACCTCAGATCCGTCTAAGGTTCAGGAAAGGAACCAGGATAGAGAAGGTACCGGTGGATGGAGCCGTGAGAAGGCGCTAATAGATGGAGCTGGGGAGAAGTACCGATCAAAGAAACTACCGAAAGAACATCCTCAAAGAATTCATTCTGGCATGATTTAACGAGGTTATCTCAAACGATTTGGTGCCGAAGGCAGGGCTAGTCTATGTGGATCAGTCAATAAGTCGTCGTAAACTTGGTGAGACTACCATGATAGACACCTACCTAGCCAAATTGTTTGATTAACTGAGTTAGGGTTATTGCCCCAAGTCTAGCTACGGCTTGGTTGAAGATTGTATGATTACTATGTAAGTATTGTAATTATACAAAGCTCTGTAATTGTATCACATAAATATTCCTTCAGGAAATTTTTAACATACCAGCTTATGTCAGGGCATCAGCATATGTTTGGGCATTTTATATCAGATACTCATTGTCCACAAATTTGCTCATGCTTTCCATTTCCGCATTATTCTAAGCCATAGTACCTCAAACTCTATTGATTTTTCCTAAAACTAAGTGTCAACCAACACGATTTTCGAGCATGGAATTTGGGGTGTTACAGTTGTAATTTTAGGTATTAAAATATTTACATTTCAATATGTATAATTTGAATATCACCTAATATTATGTATTTATAGTCAATTATCTACAAAATCTTAAAACTATCACCTCATAATTTTGAGCTTACTCTCTTGTCAAACATAGAGTCTTAATCTTATAACACTACTACAAATTTAGCCATATATATAACACTTAATAAATAAATAAATATCATGTATGTCTATATAAAGCTAAAACCTAATAGTAAAACATGTGCACCACCATGTACGTATTTAGAAGAGGAATACACAAAAATATAAAAATAATAGTTGTAGTTCATTTATTTAAAGACAAATATAACAATTCTTATGAAATAACTGTTATATAATATTTAATATAATTTATTGAAACAAATGAAATAATTCATACTTCACCTAATTCTTTTTATAAGATATAAATCACTATAGTAGTCCATGAATTTTAAAAAAATAAAACACAATCTCTTTTATTTATTATATTTTTATTAGTGAAAATCGCAATAAAACTTTAAACCACAATTTTAATTTTAAATTCAAAAATATTTTTTGTATATTATGAATAAGGTACTAAACTTGTGAGTTTATAATCCCACCACCCTCCAACTGTTACACCTCAAATTCCATGCTTGATATCGTGTCAGTTGACACTTAGGTTTAGGAAAATCAACAGAGTTTAAGGTGCTATAGCTTCGAGTAATACGAAAACGGATAGCATGCACTAATATTTGGACAATGAATATTTGATATAAAATGCCCAGACATATGCTGATGCCCCGACATAAGCTGGTATATTAAAATTTCTTGAAGAAATATTTCTGTGATACAATATACAGAGACTTTAAATACAACTCTTTGTCAAATTAAGTCTTAAACTAGACCTATGGCTTAGAACTCAACACAGTTAATCAAACATATTGACCAGATCAGTGTTTAGTCTAATGGGAGTCTCCTCGTCTTTCACGACGACTTATGACAACCCATCGACAAATCCTTTCTTAGTTTAAGCATGAATGAGTTTGAAATAATCTTATCGGATTCATGCTAGACACTAGGTCCTAATAACTTCTGCCGACCTTCACCTTCGACTGGTGCCTCTTTACAGCTCTGTCCAATTCACCTTCCCAGGTCCAGATTTCCTTCCTTCAACCTTTAGTCAATGCTGAGATTCAATACCCATTGAATCTCAGGTAACAGTTAACTTTATATAAAAGTATAAACAATATATGATAGATAATCACAACAAACATACATTCAACATACACACTTGTACAAGACTATAATGGCCTATAGCACATGTATCGTTACAGCACTCACCAGTGCCTCATGACCTAGTCACGGGTTCCTCAGCGCTATGATAACAATCATGCAGCATTATCGTATAAATACAACAATCCACAACCAATTGAATGTAAACACACATGATTCAATCAATCATATCCAAGCCATACAAGATATAGGAGAGTTAAAGTTAATAGTACACGAACGTACCTTTCACAGCGTAGTTACCAATACGCCTGTCCTTTGAATCCGACTCCAGCCTTTTCGGATATCCTATAACGTTATCGTCGGATTATTTTCTTTTCCATATTTTGTATGATATTATAATTAATATCATATTTCCTAGAATAATATCAAAAAGGATATTTTCACCTATTTTGACATTTCTACCCTTGATAGATTTATTATTACAATTTTGCCCTTACATTTCTTAAAAAATGCTAATGTTGATTTTCTGGGTAGATTTTTCACTAACTTTGAAAAATCATAACTAATTCTACAAAAATCGAAATGAGGATCCGTAAAATTTCTCGGAATCCTTAGGATGTATATTTTGTAGGAAAAATATTTATTTTCACCCATAATTAGTGATTCATTCCCAGTTTTAACTTTTCTCAACGTTGCCCAGATTTTATTGCAGCAAAAATGGCTTAACTTCAAAAATTCATATCTCCTTGATCAGAGATCAAAACGTTACATATTTTATATATTTGGAAAGCCCTACATGTCTAATTTCTGTTTGAAAAATTTCATGATTTTATAACTTCATTTTCTACATAAAATCATAGCATCTTTTTTGCTGCCTGTCAAAGATTTAAGAACCGAAAATTCTGCAACTCTTACAAATTTAATCCAAGGACTTCTAAACATTATTTCCTACCATGTTTTTACTTCTTCAAGAATTTTTCAATACAATGAGGCCTAAAAAACAAGAGTAGGAATTTTATTTCCTATTTCCTATATTAAACTAACATTTATACTAAACTTATAAAAACTAAAGACTAGAAATTTAATAACTAGAGCTTACCTCTTGAAGACTCTTGCACTCTTTTCTCCTTCTTGCTTCCCACTATGATTTTCACTCTACTCTTGCTTCTCTAAAACTCACCTATTTTTGTTGAGTTTGGTGTGAAGAATGAAGAGGAGAAGCCTCCTTTTCATAGGCTTCAAGCATCTTCTTCAACAAGCCAAGTCTCCTTAAGCAACAAGTTTTCCTTTTCTCTCTCTTTCTTATCCTCTTCCATTTCAATTATCCCATGTGCTAACTAAATAATATCTACATTAGAATATTATATATTCCTTCTTCTTCAAGTAAAAAAAACCGTCCCCTCTCCTTCTCTCTTTTGTGTTTCTTTTATCTCTAATAATCAAAGATTCTAGCCTCCTATTGGTTCTCCCAAATTCACATGGATTTGGATTAATTAAGTAGTTAATTAGGACCCTCAGATTTGCCTTTATTAAACTTAATCCTGGCCATTGATCTTAGTTGCCAATTTTGACTTTTGGGGCTGATTTGATTAAGCCTAATTATCTCCCTAATCATGTGTTTAATCTCCTTCTTTATTGCTAATATCATAGGTTAATTGGTTGGCTACTTAATCAAGGTAATTAGACCATCATTAGCAACTTAATTTCATCTCTTAATCCCTTGATATTTTAAAAAAATATAACAGCCCCTTTTGATGATTTAATTATCCCAAATCATGTTGCAATTGGTCTTTAAGTAATGCCTTTAATCAAATTGAAAATACTTATACAAGTTAGTTCACATTTGGTTAGACATTTTTCTTTTAATAGGCTTATACAATTTTATCATAAATTTGCCTTAATCATTATGCATCTAATTTCCTTAAATATCTATTTAATTTTGTTGTCATCTACCCCTTGTCCTTAGGCTAAATTATAGCCCCTAAATAATGTCTCATAATTAATCTTTGGTTAATTAATTCCAAAGTGAAATTTGGATAAGAATATAATCAATAGATTATAATTCTTTGAGACACATATTCACCTTTGTATTTTACTAATTTATTTACCAAAATACAATATTTACATGTATTATGAAAATTAGAGTATTACACCAACAAATTCGTTTATAAATCTTATCAAAAAATTTAGGAAAAATTAGAATGAAGGACCTAAAAGAAAAATATTTATTGAGAAGGACCATAAAAATTGTAATTATTTAGAAGGACCAAATACAAGAATATAAAATTAATAATTCTAAACTACCCTTAAATAAATCTTTTCCATTATATTCCCTTGTACATTCTCTCACACACTCTATTTTGAAAACTAACACATAATTTTAAATTTCAATAAATTAAATAAAATTTTTCTCAATTTTCATTTTTCAGAAATTGTATAGATATATCTATGAAAAAAAAAAAATCACATTGTTCAAAAAAAAAATTTCCAAAATTATAATTTTCTAAAATAAACAAAATATCTAATTAAAATATTATTATATCATATTAAAATAGTGTTTTATAATTTATTGTATATGTTAATGAAAAAAAAATTATATGATTTAATTATTTTAATTTTATAAAATTTTATGTGGTTTAAAAAATTCATTTAATGATAATTAAATTAAAAAAATATAAATAATTAATTATATCCTGAAAAAATGGAAATGAGTTTAGTTTTTATTTTTATAAAAATATCTTAATGAATATCAAAGTTAATAATTAATAATATAAATCCAAAAACTTGATCATATATTTATTAATTAAATAATCTATTGATTATTAATTGAATCCAAAAACTTGTTGACAAAAAATTAAAAAAAAATAGCTTGAACCGTAGTTGATTAAAAAATATATTGATTTTACATGAGTCTGAAACCTAGAAAAAAGAATGTAAAATTATTAGAAGTGAATGGCGAGTGGTTTGTTTAAAAAAAAAAATTAGTTATTTTGTTAATTATGAATGTAAGAGATAACATAGGAGGTTTGATTAGGGACAATTTAGTAATTTTAAATTTATATTATGATATTTGGTCCTTCTAAGTAATAACAATTTTTATGGTCCTTCTCATTAAATATTTTTTCTCTAGGTCCTTCTTTCTAATTTTCCTAAGAATTTATAAATTATGAATAGGTATAACAGTGGAAAGCAGAATTATATTTTCTTCTTTTTAAAAGTTTGTTCAGGCACAAATAAAATTCCTATAATTTAATATAATATCCTTAAATTATAATCATATTTACGATTTAAATTATACTTATGTTCGGTTCAAGAATGGATACTAAATGATTGTGTTTAAATCTTTCTGCTTTGTTCTTGCTTTATCCTTTTTTTTTTTTTTTTTTTTGTCTCTGTGAACTTTCTTAGATGTAATCTTTGATTAATTTGGGATTTTGAAGTTTAAGTGGTATTTTATTCTCTTTTTTCCCTTTTTATTTTGTCAAGAAAATAGTATAGCAATTTATAATTCATTTTAGTAAGAAATCATTGAATGGGTATTTTCAAGTTCAATATTTTCTTGTCCTTTTGTCAATAAAAAACTTATCCTAGCTGGCAATAAAAGCATTTGGACAAAAAAAAAAAAGATATATTGTAATAACATGATAGAGATTTAAGTAAGTTTAAACTCATATATACTTTATTACATAATAAGTATACTTTATTGTAACAAATTAAATAATTAGTGTTTCACCTAATTCTTTTTATAATAGATAAATAACTAAATTATATAAATAACTACTTACATTAAAATTAATTAAAAATAATAAATAGGTAAGGAGTAGAGCTGAAGGAAGCATCGCGCGTCTGAGGGATATTGGTTGTGTTTTATTATTTCATAAATTCCATTAGAAAAGCACACACGCGGTTGAAAAAAATAAAGCAGTTAAGTGTGTGTGTTGAAGCCTATAATTTTAATATAAATGTTTTACATTTTAAACTAAAATACTGCTAAATTTTTAATTAAACCATGGAGTAATTAACTTGCTCTTATTATTTATTTGATAAAATATAACAAATAATATTTAATTTAAATCACTGGAAAAATCTAATAGGGGATTTAGATTATTTAATTCAACATGTTTAAATTTTAATCATATTTATGATTTAAATTAGCATTTAAATCCCAAAATATGATATTATAAAAACATGATAGAGTTACGAATAGATATAAGATGAGAAAATTTAAACGGACGTTTCGGTGGATATTTCAATATTCAAATACTCCCCCGCCGCCTCTATATAAAGAGGCTCCTTCATGAATTGTAAAATCATCCCAACAGTTACATTTCTGTTATCTCTCCTTCTTCCCTCTTTGTGGTTTTTGCGGCCTGTGATCTCTTTGTCTTCCCTCTGCGTGTCTCACACCAGATTATAGGAAAATGAAGAAATGCGAGCTTTCTTTGGAGTTCAAGAAACAACTAAGGAGATCTATCTCTAAGTTTGAGCGGAAGTTAAAGACACATCACACCCGTGGCGAGCTTTCTTGCGAGTTTGATCGATCTGGAAAGGAATCAAATATGGAGTTTGAGGAGAAAAAGAAAGATAGGGCTGACCTGAGATGTAAAATCGTTTCTTCGGAGTTTAAGCAACAACTAATGAAATCTATATCTGAGTTCGAGGAGAAGTTAAAGATGCCACCGACCCTTGATGAGCAGGCTGAGTTTGAGACGAAACTAAAGAAAGATAGGGCTTACCTAAGTTGTATGTTGCAATATATGAAATCTGAAGCTGAAGCTCTCATAAAGAATATTGATAATCAAGAATCCATTGCGAAGAAATGGTGGAAGAAATTGCAAAAGAAAGGAAAACATGACAAAGAGTTGGTACAAATTATGCAAGTTATGGAGCAGCTAGCGGAGCAGGAACTAAGAAAATTGAATCTTGCTTCTAATAACCCTTATAATTATCATTTTAATTATTGACCCTCATTTTTTAGCTTGTTTGCCATGATGTAATCCTGCAACGGACACATTTTATATTGATATCTATATTTATGCAATGATACGGTGTAATTATGACGATTTGGGATATGTTTTACCGAATCTCTTTTTTTTATAGGCTTGATTTATTTCCTCCTTTTGATGGTATTCTGCGTAGTTTGTAATACCATAAATGTTATTGATAGTAAAGTACTATATTTTGATAAATAATATAAAGGTGAATATGTGGTCTCAAAATTTTAAATTATTATCATTTTTAGGGAAATTTTTCTTTAGAATCTAATAAATCTAAATCCAATTTTCTAATCTTCGATTAGGAACCATAAAATACCTTACAATTAATATTTTAACATATAGTTTTAATATAACCAAAGACAAGCCATAAAGGAGTATGAAAATAATTAAGGTGATTAGAGAATACAAAAAGCAATTGTGAGGCAATTGAATTTTATTTAATTAAGTTAATTGCGTAATTATTCATAATTAATCTTGGGGCAATTTAAAATCAACAAATTGGAATATTTTGGCTGATTAAGCATTAAAGAACAATAAGGGTTCAATATTAGTAACACGTGAATTTCTAAATATTATAATTGATAATCAATCATACTATTACAACTAAGCCTAATAACATCTAAGACACTATAATAAGGATAATAACTTGGATTAAATTAATAACCCCTAAGGTTATTGTGTTGGGTGAAATTTATGATAAATACAGAAACAAAGGATTAAACAAAACTAAGGGCTAAGATTTAATTTCATAAAGCTAAATCCTAAGGCTTAAATTAATTTCATCATTTAAAAAGCCTTAATCCAAGCAAAAACCTATGAACCAATAAGGACTAAGTTGTAGAATGTGTGAGGTAGTGGAAAAACAACTCAAGAGTGTAAGAAGGAAGAGCTACAAAAATCTTGTAATACCCTAAAATTTGACGTAGGGTAAATATCATAAATTTGTAGAATATACCTATTGAAAATAGGTGAATATGAGGTCTCAAACACCTTGTATTGAATTCATCTTGTTATTGGGACAATTTCTCCTAAGATTGAATAATGCGCGAAAAGGTCCCTAAAACATTAGATAATTTGCAAATAGGTCCCTAAAATATTTATGGGTTATAAAATACCCTGAGAAAATTATGATAAAATCCTGAAAGGCAACTAAATATTCATTAAAAATTAGAGAGTATGTTGTCTCTAATTTAGGCAATTTATGAGATTATTTTCCTTGGGAAATAATGAGGCAAAATTAAATATCATTTTGGGGAACATAAATTGCCCCATGGTTTTTAATATTTTGCATAATGCATAAATTATCAATTTCAGTAAAATAGTTGTGAGATAATAATTATTACTAATTAAGAAAATTGTCAACAATTAGTAAGTGATTAATTAGATAATTAATGGCTAATTGTTTAGACATAAGATAAAGAGAAAAAGGTGAAAATTACTTAAAATAAATATATATATATAAATAAAAACGAAAATTAGAAGAAAAATAAAGAAAAATGAAATGAAAATTAAGAAATTAATATCTAGATATTTGTATTAAAATAACATTATAAGTTAAGACATGTGATAATTAAGTATTATAATAAAGAAAGGTGAACAAGATAAATGAGAACGGATAGAAAATAATTCCATTGCGAGAATCTAGGGATGGGTTAAGCAAAACCAGAATATATTATTGGTCAGTGGATTTTTATCCAGAAGTTAGTACCGACCGAAGTTATTTCTGAAACCGGTCGCGAATATCGAGGATTTTCGGCAGATAACGGAATATCCTTAATGAGAGTATAAGGATAGGAAAGTACAGTATTCTTAAAGAGGAAGAAAAGATCCTCAGAGTGTTGTTCCCGGAATTTTAAGATTTTATGAAATTTCGCGATCAGGATACCGAATCAGGAATTTTACCTGATAAAGCAAGATAACATAAGGCTTGATGATGCAGCAGGGATGACATCATCCTTGAGAGGTGTATGGCCAAGATCTTGCCACCTCCAAGAAGTGCGATCTAATGGCCAGAAACTGATCAGACAAAGTTCAAAGGAATTACGAAAATGCCATTGGGCTTTTCTATAAATAGGCCATCATTCCTCTTCATTCTTCACCAATTCACTTACAATCCTAGAGAGAAGTTAGAGAGAGAAGCTCTGGAAGAGGAGTAAGAAGTCCATAGCAAAACTCTGAGTAAGTTCTTCGGTCCCTAGTCTTTAGTTTTAGTGTCTCTTTCGGTAGTTGTAGTAGAACTGCTAGATTGATCTTTAATCTTCCAAGTATGTTTAGAAATCATGTTCTAGGGGTAATTAAGGTATTAATTTTGAAAACCATCATAGAGTTAGAGATATGTGGAAATTCTGGAAGATTAGGGTCAAGATAGCGAAGTACTGGCGAAATTCCACTGATTAGGGGATCAGGGGTAAAATGGTAATTTGTACCTAAAATGCCTGTTATGATATCAAATATTGATAAATGTGATATTATCATTATAGGATATCAGTAATCTTGTTCCGTGGTCATTTCGCTGTCATTCCGCTGTTTTCTGTCAAAAGTACGGTTTACCATCAACGTACTAAACGCTCGTCAACGAAGGTACGTCCGTGTACTGGTAGCTTTAACTCTGATGTTTACTATATGCGTATATGTATGGTATGCTTGTATGAGGTAATTAATGTACGTTCGCATACTGTAACACTAACTCTGATATTTACAGTATGTGTATATGTGCTATGTGTGTTGTGTGCATGTTGTGGTGTGCTGTTTGAATACATGTTGTTATTAAAGGATAGCTGTACATCTGCATACACTGGGAGTGATATATCTGTTTTCACTGGGAGTGATACTTTTCGCTGGGAGCGGTACATTTGCATTCACTGGGAGTGACATGTTTGGAAGTGAACCAATTGCTGTGATTTTATACCATATATGTAAATATGAGGTTAACCGTTACCTGGGGTCCGTATGCATGGGACCTCAGCTCTTTACATAGCATCAGGGTCGGGAGAACTGGTGTCGGAGGAAAAGGGAAAGCAACATGCTTAGAGACTCGGCGGAAGACTTCCCGCAGTTGTTCTGGCAGAAGCCATCCTTTTGTTGTTGTACAGTCCTTTTGAGATACTCGGTTTTCTTACCGCTATTGTACCCAGTCAAACTTATGGCATTTTGAAATACAAGTATCAGTTACTCTTCCGCTCAAACACTTTACTCTGATGGTTTGAAATAATTTTAAATGAAAATAAAATGTATTCCGCTTTTGAAAATTGGGATGTTACAAATCTAGATATTAACATTTCAAACACATGTTGCAATTAAAGTCAAGATTAAGGTACATGTGTAAGGGATATTTTGTAAAAATGGAAAAGGATAGAATGGAGAGAGGGGGGCAGTTCTTATGGGATTGAGGTCTAGGATGAGTGTTTAATGAATTAACCTAGACCCCATGGCTCCAATTTAAGAAGAGTTAGGTTTGGAAATTAAAATTTACCAAGGTGCCATAGCATTTTCCTATAAATAGGGACATTGGGTTCTCCATATTCTCACACCAAAAACAACTATAAATCTGAATATAGAGTGAAGTGAGAAAGAAGGAGGAGTATCCTGAAGGAGTTAGAGCATTTGCAAGTAAGTTCTTTAAGTTTGAGTTCTTAGATTCATAGATAGATGTAACATCCCAAATTCCAGGTTCGAAAATCGTGTCGGTCGACACTTAGTTTTAAGAAAAACAACAGAGTTTGAGATGCTACAGCTTAGAGTACTGCGGAAATTGATAGCGTGCGCTAAGATCCGGACAACGAGTATCTGATATAAAAATGCCCAGACATATGATGATGCCCGACATAAGCTGATATATTAAATATCCCGAAGGAATATTCATGTGATACAATTTACAGAGGTTAAATACAATCCTCTGATAAAGAAAGTTTTAAACTAAACCCATGACTTGGAACCTAACATCAGTTAATTAAACAGATTGGCCAGGTAGGGGTCTATCATGGGGGCCTCACCGACTTATACGGCGACTGATTGGCTTCCCACATAGATTAACCCAGTCTTAGACACCAAACTGTTCAAAGTAACTTTGTTAAATTCGAGTCAGAAACTAAGTCCTAATAACTTCTACCGACCTTTGCCTTTGACTGCTGCCTCTTCACGGCTCTACCCACCGGCATCTTCTCTATCCCGGTTTCTTTCCTGTACTGTTCATTTAGTCTGAGGTCCAATGTCCATTGGACCTCAGGTAACGGTTAACCTCATGCTTATGTAAACAGTATATGACAGTTATCACAGATATACAACATAATCATAGTTTCAAAACATATATCCACATGTAAGGCAATAACATAACACAGCCACTGCAATATGTATGTTACCCCAGTCTGCACATAACCAGTGCCACGACGGCCCATCGTGTCCTCAGCGCTAGGAAAACTCAACGGTGTTATCAAGACTATAACCCGTGTACAATTCAACTCTCATGTGTAAATTTCAAAACAGAGTATTATCATGTGAAAACAACAATCATATATAACCAAACCATAAGCATAAGAGTTAAGGTTACAATACGCGTCCGTACCTTTTACCGCATAGTCGTCAAATGACCGACCTTTGAATCCGATCCTGGATTTCCCGGATATCCTAACATATCACCATATTTCTTAGAATAATATCCTAAGAGATATTTTCACCTCTATTTACCCTTCTACCCTTGGTAGCTTCATAATTACAATTTGGCCCTTACATTTCTTAAAAACGTAGTGCAGCATTTCCTGGGCAGATTTTTTGGTAACTTTGAAAAATCATAACTAATTCTAGAAAAATCATTTTGAGGATCCGTAAAATTTCCCGGAATCCTTGACATGTCTACTTTTGAGGAAAAATACTGGGATTTACCCAGATTTCACGGAATTTTCCCAGTTTCCAGTTTTCAAAACGCTGTCCAGATTTTCGCACAGAAATCATAGCCTAACTTCTGAGATTTTTATCTTTTTGCACAGAGCTTCAAATGATACACTCTTTATAGATTTGAAAAGCCCTAGATGTCTACTTTCACCATGAATTTTCTCAGAATTTTAGAACATCATCTTCATCATAAAATACTGACGTTTTTACCCCTGACTCCAGAAATCACTGTTTGAGGAGATTTCGCCAGAGCTTCGCTATTTTGATCCTAATCTTCCAAAAATTTTGATATAACTTCTTCTTCATCAAATTTTCGAAATAAAGACAATGGAAACCTCAAAAACATGAAATTAAAACTGTATATGGAAGATTGAAGATCAAAATAACTTTTCTAGCATTTCTACTTAATAAACTAAGAACTTGAACTATGAAACTAAAAACTCTCTTACCTCTTGAGGACCTCTTGCCTCTCTTTTTCCAGCAGCTCCTCCCTCTCCTACTCTCTCTAAATTTCAGCCAAGGCAAGGGATTTTGGTGTGAGGGATGTGCTAGCCAAAGCCTTCTATTTATAGGCAAGAAGAGGTTAAACCTCTTGCAACTTTGGTTTGATCTTGGCTCTTGAGCTTTGCTTGGTGAGGAAGCATAAATCCTAGCCCTACACCTTCCCATTTTCGTCCTCCCCTCTTCCTTCCTCAAGAAGGAGCTTTGCTTTGGCCCCAAGACACTCTTCTTCCTTCCCAAGTTATCCTATAAATCCCCAAATCCTAATTTAGTTAGGTGTAATTGGGTGTGTTAATTCAAAATCCAATTTCACTTTTGGAATCCTAATTTTATGAGTAGATTTATGATGATTTTTAATTCCCAAACACTTAGGTATGAATCTTAGATGTATCCGAAAATAACTTTGGGAATAGCCAAGATGAAGCTCATAATTCCCTGATTCCAAATATGTATTTATCTTGAAGATCTAGTTTCAAGATTTCAAATTATGATTTAATTTCTATAGGTTCTCATTTAATTTTATTTAATTAAGCAATTACTTGCTCATTAAGCTAGACAACTTGCTCTCCAAGTTGTCTTCTTCTTCACACTTCTTTCATTGACTTTCTCTACTACACACACACACATACACAACACTTGTGCTCCTATTGGCTCTTAAATATTATCATGGATTTAGACATTTTAAATTGCTAGAATTATTGTAGGCCTTTGATCCTACTTAATGAAATTCAATCCTAGCCATTACTTAATATTTAATTTACCCAAGTTGATTAACAAGTTTAATTCCTTGCCTCTTTATTTATCAAGAATTTCGCCTCACATAATAACCTTAGGGATTATTAATTTAATTCAAGTTATTATCCTTATCATAGTGTTTTAGGGGTCACTAGGCTTAATTACCAAAATTTAACAAGGTTTCAAATTTAATTTTGATAATTAAAAACTCCTTGTATGCTAATTTTAGCTTCTAACTATCATTTGATCCTTTATTCAATTGATATTTCCTTAATTATGACATTTATAAAGTAATTATTAACTAATTTCAAAAATTACCAAAGTATCTCAATTATTGCAATATCAATTGCCCAATAATTGTTACTAATTTCCTTTAATTGATTTTATCATCCTCTGTTGATTTTAAGTTGTTAAAATGGCATAATTCCTAAAAATAATAATAAATTAATTAAAACTTTAGAGACAACATACTCTCTATTTCAATAAATATTTAGTTGCCTCTTAGGATTTATCATAACATTCTTAGGGTATTTTGTAACCCATAACTTCCCTTAGGAATTTTTAGCTCTTTATTTACTCTAATTTCATGAGAAATTGCCTTAAAAGATAAGGTAATTATTTCACTAGTTTTGAAACCACAAATTCACCTATTGTAATAGATGTCATTTATCAAAATTTAATATGTACATGTATTATGAAAATTGGGGTATTACAATAGACCTTGCTTTAATCTTAAATATGCTACAGTAATTATATTTTCATGTTTTATGGTTAGAAATGACCTTATTTTGGAAAAAAGATGAAGGAAGTGATAGAGTAAAGTTTTTGAAAGAAAAATATCAAAGTAGCGAAGTTCTGGAGAAATTTTTTGGTGGCGATTCCTGGAGTTAGTAGTAAAACCGCCATAATTTTATATTGAAGATGAAGTTAATTAATTCTGAAATTTTTCATTGTTAAAGTAGACATATAGAGTTTTCCAAATATATCTAGAGTGAGTCATTTTGAATTTTGTGCAATGAGATAAAAATTTGTGAAGAAGGGCTACATTTTTTGGGTAAAATTCTAGGTAAAGGCTAAATACGTGAAAACTGGGAATTTTCTTACATTATGGGTAAGTTCCAGTATTTTTTTCTCAAGAATAGACATCCTAAGGATTCTGGAAAATTTTACAGATCCCCGTAAACACGGATAGACTTTACATGTATTGTGTGCTATGTACTGTTGTATTGTTATAACCTTGCATTTACTGTGTGCCATGTATTGGTTGATGCTGTAATGTCATGAATATATGTCATACATATACTGTTTTACTTGAGCATGAGGTGAATCGTTACTTGAGATCTGATAGGTATTGGACCTCAACTTTTACCATAGCCTCAGGGTCTGGAGGATCGAGGGCTAAAGACAAGGGTAAGTAGCACAAGTGAAGACCTGGCTGGAAAATTGTTATTTTGGATTATGTATTGTTTTTATATTCTGATAAATGTACCGCTATTTTTGGCAACCAGATACGTCACAATTAATGTTTTATGAAATACCCTAAAAATCCTATTTAGCATAGCCACTATATTTTGATAGAAAATACCTATTAAAAATAGGTGAATATGTGGTCTCAAATTTTGGTGTTGTATTTATTTTTATTCATGGGCAATTTTCCCTAGAATTAGGAAGCCTAAAGACTAATTTTTCTAGATCATATTAAGGATCATAAAATATCCTAAGATTATCATAATTATAATTATACCATTTCAGCAATTAAAATCATCAGAGGATGATAAAATCAATTAGAGGAAATTAGCAACAATTATTGGGCACTTGGAGTTGCAATGATTGAGATACTTTAGTAATTTTTGAAATTAGCTAATAATTAATCTATAAAGGTCATAATTAAGGAAATATCAATTAAATTAAGGACCAAATGATATTTAGAAGCTAAGATTAGCATACAAGGAGTTGTTAATCATCAAAATTAAATTAGAACCCTTGTCAAATTTTGGTAATTAAGCCTAGTAACCCCTAAAGCACTACATTAGCAATAGTAACCAAGGATTTATTTAATTCTCCCTTTAAATAAAAGTGGCAAAAATTACTAATTGAAGAGTGAAGAAATTATATTAACCCTTAATTCTAAGTCCTTGTGAAATTAATTAGACCAATGAGAGATTTTTTCTTCTTGAGTTTGTGAGAACATTAAAACATAAATGGATAATAAGAAGGATGAGGAGGGGGGGGACGGTTTTCTTGGGCAACAAAGAAGAAGAAATAATTTATATAGACATACAAACACATGGGATAATTAAATGATAAATAGCCATTAAATTATAAGAGTACTTATGAAGACTTTTGGGGCTTGAGTTTAATGTATTGGAAGAGGATAAGGAGAGAGAAGAAGGAGGGGGGAAGGTGGCGTGTGTGTGTAGGTGTGTGAGTTGTGAGTGTGTGTGTCTAAGAGTTGTGAGTGTGTGTGTATAGTAAAGAAAGTCAAAAATTAACCAAGATGAATAATGGATTGAAATCCAAAGTGAAAACTTAAGAAGCATGTTATCCCTTAATCAAACACAAGTAAATGAGAATCCATAGAAATTAAATCATATCTTAAAATATTGAAACTAAGTATTAAATATAAGTAGATATTTGAAACCAGTAAATTATGGGCTTGAACTTGGCTATTCCCAAAGTTATTTTCGTATACTTTTGTGATTCATACCTAAGTGTTTTAGGAAGTTTAAAATAACCATAAATCTAGTCATAAAATTATGATTACAAAAGTGAAATTAGATCTTGAATAAAAATTCCAACTTACATCTAACTAAATTAACATTTGGGGTAAATAAGAGATGAAGCAAAAATCTAAGAAGAAAGAGGGGGAGGTGGTGGTTTGAGGAGAGGTGTAGGGGTAAGATTAAAACTTCTTTACTAAGTTAAATCCAATAGTTAAAATCAAGGGGAAGTTGTTAGGAAGTTAACCATTGTTTTGCTATAAATAGAGGCATCATGCTTCACAAATTCCTCACCAATTCACCAAGCATAAACTGAAATTGAGAGTGTGAGGAAGTGAGTGAGAAAGCTGCAAGAGCAAGGAGCAAGGTTCTTCAAGAGGTAAGGAAGCTTTTAGTCTTTTAGTTCTAGTTCTTAGCTTTTGTAGTAGAGATGTTAGGAAATGTTATTTTGATCTTTAATCTTCCAATTATAAGTTTTATTCTCATGTTTTTATTGCCTTTATTTCGAAAAAATGATGAAGAAGAAGTATGGCAAAAATTTTTGGAAGATTATGATCAAAATAGCGAAGCTCTGGTGAAATTTCATCAGTTAACGATTTCAGGAGACAGTAGCAAAAATGTTAATATTTTATGAAGGAAACGAGGTTCTAAAATTCTGAGTAAATTCATGGTGAAAGTAGATATATAGGGCTTTCCAAATATATATAGAGTGTGTCATTTGAAGTTTTGTGCAAAGAGATAAAAACTCCAGAAGATAAGCTACGTTTTATGGGGGAAATTCTGGGCAGAGGTTTGAAACGTTGAAACTAGGAATTGTTCTTGAATTCTGGGTGAGTTCCGGTATTTTTCCTCGAAAATAGAGATCTCAAGGATTCTGGGAAATCCTCGTTTCGATTTTTCTGGAATTAGTTATGATTTTTCAAAGTTAGACAAAATTCTGCCCAAAAATGCTGAACCAGTGTTTTTCCGAAATTTTGTGGAATTAATTAAAAATAAAATCACCAAGGGTAACATTGTCATTTATGGTCAAGATATCTCTTGGAATAATGTTTGAGAATTAATAGAGGCGATATTACCCTTATAGGATAAACTGTGAACACATTCTGACCGACAGAACGTACCAAAACTCGTCAACGAAGGTACGGACGCGTATTATAACCTTAACTCTTATGCTTATGGTGTGCTTATATATGATAGTTGTACTCACATGCTAAAACTCTTTTTTAAATTGCTCTTTAAATATTGGATTGAATACGGGTTATGGTCATGATAACGCCATTAAGTTTTCCTAGCTCTGAGGACACGATAGGCCATCGTGGCACTGGTGAATAGTGCAGACTGGGGTAACATATATATTGCAGTGACTGTGTTTTGTTATTGCCTTACATGTTGTTATGATTTTGAAATTGTGATTGTATATTTATTATGTGATACCTGTCATATACTGTTTACATAAGCATGAGGTTAACCGTTACCTGAGGTTCAATGGGTATTGAACCTCAGCTCCTGCCTTAGCTTCAGGATCCTAGGGAACGAGAGTCAAGGACAAGGGTAAGAACCCGGCATAAGAACCAAGCAGAGACGTTATTATTTTAATATGTACTTAGGTGTACTTAGCACTCGGATGAATAGACTGTTAAATGTTCAACTTGATACACCACATACAATGTTATTCAGTTACTCTTTATTTTGTAAAAATATTTTCAACACTCAACTCTGATTAGAAATACTATGGAAACGTTTATAAAATAGGGTGTTACATTTTATCAGTTACTCACTTGCTTCGATGCTCTACTTTGATGTAAATAATTTATTCTGCTTTTCAAAAATGGGGTGTTACATAGTTACGCTGCTTTGCATCATAATTTTGCTGCGTTGTAATTTTAGGTATTAAAATATTTACATTTCAATATGTATAATTTAAATATCACCTAATATTTTGTATTTATAGTCAATTATATCCAAAATCTTAAAACTATTATATCATAACTTTGACCGTACTATCTTCTCAAACATAAAGTCTCAATATCATAACACTACTATACATGTATAATATGTTTAATAAATAAATGTCATGTAACTATAATTTATTTAGTGACAAAAATAAATGTTCTTACGAAATAACCGTCATATAATACGTACAAACTATTTGTCTTTGAACCTCTTATATCAATGAAGACAAAACATATTGGTTTTCAAAACCAACTGTCATCTAACACTTTCATAACCCTTCATAACATCATCAGATCTTCATAAGTCATAACTTATAATCCTTCATAATCCGTTAAGCCTTCATAAGTCATAAGTCATAAGTCATAACTCTCTGTAATCCATAAGACCTCTATTTAAATTCACACATTCCTTTTTTTTAACTACTTTTCTTTATCGGCCTTCTCCTTTTCTCCTTCATAATATTAAGTTCCCAATGAGCTTCTCTGCCACCATCTCCCCCTCCTCCACTACCACTACCTCCTCCTTTGCCTCCTCTTGAAATGATGCAAATACTGGTGGGCCTTGACCGCCACATAAGACATCTCACGATATATGCCAACAAGCTGAATAGGAAGTTGAACCAAACACTTCATCACAATGATGTTGAATATGACTTGCAATAAGACCTTTCTCCTTTATTTGATGATGAGCATAAGAATGAGGATGAGGAAGAGGATGATGAGGATGACAATGGTAGTGATGACTGAACATCATCATTTAAAAAAAAAAGATTAAAAATGAAGTTAAGAAAAATAACTTAATAATTCATAGTTGTTAATTATGAGTAATAAATTATTCTTACCTGTTGTCCTCTTCCTTATTCTCACCATCGGAGGAGGGAGATAAGTTAACAAACAAAAACATAACAATTGAAGGTTATTAATTAAGAACCATAAAGTATTTTTGTCAACACACTTAACGATTCTAACTTAATAAATGTTAAGTTAATAATCAAGTTAATAAAAAAACAACTTAATAATTCAAAGTTATTAATTAAAAACCATAAAGTATTATGACAAGCATACTTAATGGTTCTAACATAATAAGTGTTAATTAAAGTTGTAAAACATTTTCTCTTCCATGTACTAACAATGAGTGCTTCCTTGTTATTGTCCGATGTTCATTATTTCATCAAGAGAACTAGGTACACTTTCATTGCGCTTATTCAACTTCCAACATGTGAAATGATTTTTTCACTTCCCTTCCAAATGTCTATTACAGCACTTAAACTCCAAATTTTCATTTTAACATCCCTTCTAGATGTCCCTTCTTCGTTCTCTTCTTTGTTCTCTAGCTCAATCATCAAGATGAAACGCTGTATGAAAGACATGCCAAAAAACCCTCGGCGTCATCCTACCTTGCTTCCTTCTCTTCCTCCTCAATGACCTACACCTCTTGCTTCTTCTCCCCTACATCATCCTCCGCCTCCGTCTCTACATCCTATGCATTCTCAACTTAAGTCAAAGTTGCGGCATGCACAATAGATTGATCATGCCATGAGGATTTTTGGATACCTCACTAATATGAATAGGAAGGTCAATCTCATCTCATTAGGCCACTTGCCATTGTTCTTTCTTTCTTTTTTTGTTATCATTTTTTCTTTTTAAATATTTTGTACAAAAAAAATAATATCTAACAATTCTTACCCAAAAAAAACCATAATGAAATAAAAAAAAATAACGGTTTTATTAAACTAACCATTGCCATTTATAAAAGATAATGATTTGCAAATCTAAAAGTCACAATGGCTCCATAATCCATGAAGCCCTCTCTATGCAATCATCTAAAAATTGAACTCCACTTCTGTTTCAACTTCTCGTAGCCAACTGCAAGCTTTTGTTCTTCTTTACCAAAATTATAGACAAACGCAAGAGTGCTAGTTGCAGCGTTTCACCCAAGGGTGAATTAGGTGATATTAAAAATTTAAAACAAAAGTGATTAACAATTAAATCAAAGGATAAGAGTTAGAAGAATATCACCAAATATACATAGCATATTATATTGGTTCAGTCTTACTTTCTGATCAATGTCCAATCCCCAGAGCGTCTCTGAGATTTTCACTGTTCTTCTAAGATTTCACCGGTTCTTGCACCACAATACAAATAAATCCTCAATAGAACTCACTCTTCCTTTTAAGTTATAATCCAACAACCACACTTAAGACCACACTACCTTGAAATTTACACAATTGAAATCGTTTGGAAATGACTCTCTTACAAAGTAAATTTACGAATTTACACACCGAGTTTACCTTTTTTTTTCATTTTTTTAACTTGCAAAAATCATATTAACTCACTATTAAACTCGTGTTAACTTTTTTGATTCATTTATGCTTAGTAGTTTTATATATGAATTATATAGAAATTTCTTAATTAAACATGATAAGTTATGAACATTGATAGATTTAATTTCAATTATTTGGATTTTAAATATATTTAAATTAAATTGTTATCATTTTTAAATTTTAAATATTTAATTATACACTATTAATACATATTTAATGATAAAAGTATACTCTTACAAGTTCATGGTTTGAGTTTATGTCACTGTCATGAATTTACTCAAATTTGTGAGTTTGATAACCTTAGTGATGATCCATGTTCCACATGGATGGGGAGGAAAACAAAAGTTAATGTTATGCTTAAATTGTTATTATATTGAAGATTTATATCTAAGTATTTAAAATTGTTCAAAAACAATCTAAGTATTTAATATTGTATAGGATCGAGATTTAAATAAGTTTAAACCCAGGTCTACTTTATTGTATAATTAATATACTTTATTGTAATAAATGAAATAATTAGTACTCCACCTGAATCTTTTGATAAGATATAAATTACCAAAGTAGTCAATGAATTTTAAAATATATAAAACATAATCTTCTTTATTTATTACGTTTTAATGAGTGCAACTCGCTATAAAAACTTAAACGACATATTTAATTTTAAAAATACATTTTTGTATATTATGAACAAGGTACTAAACTTGTGAGTTTATAATCCCACCCACCCCCTACAAATTATTTTTTAATAAAATTTATGAATTATGAAGACGTAGAAAAGATGAAAGAATAATTATTATTTTATTCTTTTAAAAAGTTTGTATAGGCACAAATTAAAATTCTATAATTTAAGTTAACATGTTTAAATTATACTCATATTTATGATTTAAATTATAATTCTTCAGGATTAAAGAATGGATAAAATTATTATTATTATTATAATTATTATTATTATTATTATTATTATTATTATTATTATTATTATTATTAATTTTTGATCCTTGGAATAAAAATAGATAGGAATAATGTTTGGTAAATTCATTTTTTCCCCTGGATGAACCAGTTTATTTTTTGTGTTAGGGAATAAAAAAGAAGCAAAAAAGTTGTACTTCTCTATTCCAAGGCACAAAATTAGAATCATTTTTCTCTCAACAACCTCTCTTCATTTGTTTATATCTCGAGCAAATGAAACCCTAGCGAAGACCTTCCCTCTTCCTGATTCTCTCAAAATTTCAACCCGACGCTTTGATCCAAGCTTCATTGTAGATCCAATAGTCTATGTGAGTTTTGGTTTATTTTTCCCTTTCCTTTTTTCTACTTTTGAATACGGGAAGGAGACTCTCGAAAAACTGACAAATTTTTGGTGCCAAAAAGAGCTCAAAGTAGTTGTCATTTCTTGAGTCTCAACGACAGCCAAACTAACCTCTGCATCAAAAGTGATAAATCTGCTCTGACATTTGGGAGGTTAGAGGACTCAATCGATACACATCATTAATTGATTTTTGGCTCTTAGTAATTAGCATTTTGCCTGGCTTGGAGGAGTTCCTAAATCATGACAATTCTTCTCTCTATCTGTTTATTAATTCTTGTCTAGGGTTTACTGCTGCATTGAATTTTGATCGCCCTATTTGGAACCCTGATGTTGTGTTCTAATTTAATTTCTAGCAATTAGGAGTAAAGGCATGTGTCTGATCTTTTTTAATTGGTTAAATACCTAACATGGACAATCTTCATTTAATAAATGTTGCACAATACTCTCTTTTGTTTTCTGTAATAAAATATACATGTCACAAAATGCTCTCTTATGTCTTTGTCATGTTATCAATAAGGATAACATGGACAATGTTTTGAAAATTGCTACAATTGAGGATGCATCTTTATGGGATGTCCATATTAAGGAGACTTTTAATATAGTGTCCCATATGATTTCTTATAAATTTGTTGGTTTTTTTAAATAAAATTAGGTAAATCTTTTGTACAATACAATCCTCAATGGGAGAAATTTTGGAAGAATGGTCTTCCATATTGGGAACAGTTAGTTGAGATATTTAGGGATAATGACGTGGGAAATGTTGAGGTACATCAAATTTCATATGGAGATGGTGATAATATTGACAGTCCTGTTGAGACGACTAGCCTTGTACTGCATAGACAAGAATATAAAGAAGATATGCATATGCTTAATGAAGATTTATTTGCATATGATCCTGTTGAGACGCCCAATTCTGTACAACATAGACAAGATAGGAGCCCAAATGCAAATGTAGAATATGTAGTGGGAATAAAGATATTGTAATGACATGTCAAGCCATTCAGCATCTAGTTACTGAAAAAATATTTCCCCATAAGAAAATATACCTGATCAACCCAAGGATTTCAACAAATTGATGATTACTTTTAACCATTGTAATCCCTAATTTAAGGAAAGAAATTAAACAATGATATACAATGTTCAAGTTTTAAGCAACAAATCAAATATAAGCTCAACAATTTAAAATGAAAAATAAAAAGACAAAGACATAAGTAAATGATGAATATGTACTTGGAGACCCATGTATAATCAACATATGAATGGAACACAAAGTTGAGTAACGTTGTGATGATATCCCTGCTAACACATGAAAAAAAAAGAAGTTATAGAATCCCAAGAAAAAAGTATGTCTTCAATGAAGGAGGATCACAGTATCATCATGTATAGAAATAGATTATTTTATTTAGTTGAGTCATGTGACTATATTTTAGTATTTGTTGTTAAAAAAAAAATTACGCAATAAAATATTATATTTTTTAGATTTTTTTAAATATGAAATGTTGGCATTTTGATTAAAATCTATTACAATTTTTTATTTTATACCGTTGATGTAATACCCCGAATTTTGGATCTAAAGACTTGAGAATTAGCTTTTTTTTGGGAGACTACTAGATCCTATTTATGAAGAGTTCAAAGTCTTGAGCTTAGTATAAGGAAGAGTTTAAGATAATTAGCCAAATTATTTTACACTTAGGGAAAGATTAAGAAATAAACTGGGGCTCAAATATTTTAGAGAAAATATTTTGTGGCCAAAAGAAATTAATTGGGATTAATATAGGGTGCAATTCACTTATATTCTATATTTGGAAATAAAGTATTTCTTTATGTAATAATTTCATTGAGTCATGGGCTCCCATTTATATAAGCTGAATTAATTGGACTTCAAGACATAACCCACTCGTATAGTATATTAAGCCCATGAATTGTTATAACCCATTAGCACCTTGGCCAACCCGGTATGATGGTATAACACTAGCAAAGATATGCTTATATCAGCAAAACAATATCCATTTCTCCCATCACGTGAGCAGCAAGAAGAGAAAATGTGATCAGCAAACATGCTTAATTGACCCATTAGCCATAACGTACAGCCCATATAAATGTATATTCCATTCTCAGCCCATATACTCTCTCATCTGTTAATTCTCCATTTCGATCCAACAAGGAAACACACAGAACAAGCTGAGAGAAAGAACAACATCACAACACCTGTTTTAAGCCTCAAAGGACAGCTCACTGAGTTCATGCCAGCGCCATATTCCATTATTTTATATATTCTCTTGGAATTCAGGAAATTACGCTCCACTCTCTTGTGTTTTCTGTTTTCTTAATACGCCATACTCCCTCATTAATCAATATTCCTCTTCAGCCTCACGCAGAAAAGAAAGACAGAGTCGAAGCCGAGAGTTAGAGGGGCAAGGCTGAGAGTTTCAGAGAGAGGGATGCAGAGTGTGAGACTTTGAGTGGGAAAGTTGGAGGAGCTGAAGCAAAACTTCCTTATTTCTCATTCATCCATTCGAACTTCATAGAAAAGAGAGGAAACTGAAACTGAACTTATCCTTATTCATTCCTCCTTCATTCCTTTCGGGCAGAGAACTTGCAGAAAGTGAACAAGAGAGAGAGAGAACACAGAACCCACTTAGGTCCTTATGTTTTCCTTCTCCATAATCTTTCAATATTCCTCTTCGGCTTCACACATAAATCAAAAGCATAGACGAGACTGAGAATGTGGACTATGAGAAAGAGAAAGAGAAGGAAGGAAGGAAAGATCAAGGTAGTAACGCTTCTCTAACATACTATGTGTACCTTTATATGCTTGTATTTACCATTGTATGTATACTTATAAAATGCATGAATGTTGAATGCGTTGTATAAATTGTAGGTATAAGTAATGGTTGTACTTGCATGTATTGTGTATGCATTTTATGTGAGTTATTATTAACGTTACTACTGGGATTCATTTGAATCCCAGGAATATTTTTGAAATAACTAATTTGCAGCAAGTATAAGAAGCTCGAGAACTAAGAAGGAGGTCCTGAAGGTATAGACAAAGAGGGGAAAAGATTTTACCTTTCAGATTTATTTTACTGAAGGTTAAATTAATTGTACGTGAATAGTAGCTTTAGTAGTAGTTATTTGTCAGAAAACGCTTCCGTGTACGTATTGAAAATGTGTATTTAAGGCAGGTGTTTCAGTTGATGAAATTTGTAAACAAAAGTTCAAGAAATAGATTTGTATTGTATTAAGTAATTCTAATTCTGGGGATAAAAATAAAATGTGTTAATAAATGTAATTTTGATTCTCAAAATACAAACTTAATTTTGATTTTCAGAACAAAAAAAAAAAGAGGTAACAAATGTAATTCTGATTCTCAAAACTCTTCTTAGGCAAAAAAAAAAAAAAAAAAACTGTTTTATCTCAGAAATTGTGCTGGGGAACAGAATAGTTACCATGTGCATCCTAAATGATTGTGTTTAAATCTAGTTTTATTGCTGCTTCGTTCTCGCTTAATCCTTTTTTTTAGGTGAACTTTGTTCGATGTAATCTTGTCTTAGCTTTGACAATATATATATATCTCACATGAACTTTAAAATTCTAAATTTGTTTTATTACCTACAAAAATATATATAGCCATTAACTATAATAGTATAGAATTGAAAATTCATTTTAATAGGAAATCATTAATTTGAGAGTTTGTTGTCTAGCTAATATTTTCTTATCTTTTTCCCACTAAAAACCTTGTCTTAGTAGGCAATAAAAGCATTCAAACCCTTATCTTTTATCTTTTTTTTTTTTTTGGGTAAGACAAACCCATATCTACTTTATTACATGATTACTATACTTCATTGTAAAAAAAATTAAATAATTATTGTTTCACCTAATTATTTTTATAAGATATAAATAAAAAAAAATATAAATAACCACGTACATTAAAAAGTTCAAGCCTTCCTGAGTCTTTTAAAAAGTTCAAGCCTTCCTTTTTCAAAAGACAAAAGACCATCACGACCTTTCCCCAAAGGCCTTTAACCCTTCACTAAATAGCCTAACCAACGCCGAGGAGGAGGTGATAATCCTCATAGAATATCTTAGGGAGTAGGGTGGTCTCCTCGATTTAGTCGACTACATCCCAACACCTTTAGTTAGAAGGAGACACACGGCGAGTACGAACATTATTTTTCACTGTTGCATTGCATGTTTCTGTTTATTGATGATTTACTAACAATTTGTTTGTCTTGCAGAGCCAAGGATGGGAAAAAGGCTATCGTACATGATCATGGTTGACCGTGAAGAGGCCAGCAAGGACCATAGTCCTACCAAAAAGCGAAATACCCCCGAGGCCAAGAAGAGTAAGTAAACAGCGCCTCCCATCCAAAATGACTAAGAACACCTCGGCACCGAAAGCTACGGGCATCTCTGCTTCCACCACTCGTGCCAACTTCAGAGCCCCACTCAATTCCATCTGCTTTAGCACCGACTCAGCTAGCCAGCCAAAATCCTCCATCTCTTCCCAACATACTATCCCGGTCCTATTTTCTAGAATCATGGGATGAATAAGGACAGCCAGGTTAGTATTCGCCCTCCAACCGATTTCTTCAAAGCCCAACGTATCATCGACGTTGAGTTTGACGATCTTGCAAAGATTGAGCACTATGCTTTAAGGGTGGCATGATTGGCTCAAATTGCCGCCCATATGAAGAATGAATGGGTTGACTCAAAGGAGAGGTTGAGGTTTGTTGTTGCAGGAGGGAGCTAGCGGTCAAGGCGACAGAAAAGGCGATGGCAACGACAATTGAGGATGTGAAGGCCACTAAGTCGGCAAAGGAAGAGGCTGATGAAGATCTCGCCGTTCTTCAAGATGATCTCTGGATTGTAAGGATAAAGCTCCTTGAGGAGCAACAAAAGCATCAAAAGGATGCTAAAGCCTTGGTTTAGATGATGGAGCTGAACAAAGAGGCCGAGGACAAGCTGAAAGACTTGGAGTAGAAGCTGAAAGCCGCCCAGGCCGATATAGCCGAGCTAGAGAGTAGAACTAAGGACACCTTTAACAATGCTCTGCAGCAAGTGGTATTTTTGAACCCTACTATTAAGTTGAATACCTCGGGCTGAAAATGGAGCAAATCACCAAGAGGGGGATGAATTGGGGATTTTGAAAAATTCTTTTCGGACTGCTCTGTTTACTAAAACTGAACAGAGCTATTAAGAGTATTGAGAAGGAAAGCTTAACACACAGAATTTATACTAGTTCGGTCCAATCTCTGTCCTACGCCCAGTCCCCAGTCTCACTGGGATTTTTCACTAATCTAATCGATTACACACTCTGTAACCCAAGAGTAATTTTCTCACTAGAATAGAATCTACTCCCCCTTGCAAGTTGTAATCAATAACCCAGTCTCCAAATCCCCCGATTTAAGATTCTTTACAATGAATATTTTACAATCAGATAAAACTCTCTCTAAGAGTGGATAGATAAACACTGAAGCACAGAGTATCAAAAGATACTTTACAAGTGAAAACTGAAAGAGTAGTTGTGAAACTTGACTGCAATTCGTTTTCAAAAGTCTTGGTTGTTGAGAAGAATTGAATGCAACTCTATTTATACAAAGAGAGTGTTAAATAACCGTTGCAATCTTTATTCTAACTGTTGGTGCACTAATCCAATTGTTGGAGGCACTTTGGTCTCTTCTCTCTCTACTCTTTAGTTAATTCTTTGTGTTCAGAGGATAAATGTTGACTTATCTTGAGTTTTGTCCATCGGAATGTTAGAGACTAGTTTAGGTAAGAAGCATTTATCCATTTATCCATTTATCTCTCTACAATGATTTTATTTGCTGCTTCGGCTTGGCTATTGGATTGTGGATGTTCCACAGAGTCAAAATGTTGCTTGATGTGGAAGTTCAACACCATTTTTTGGAAACCCTTATCCATAATTTGGGTTCCATTGTCAGTGATTATCTCCACTTGAATCCCAAATCGGGATATAATATCTCTCTTAAGGAATTTATGCACCTAGGCTGAAGTTATTGTGGCCAGTGGTTCCACTTCTATCCACTTCGTGAAGTAGTAGACAACTACATGAGCTAACCCAACTATCCTGGGGATGCCTTAAATGGACCCAACAAATCCATGCCCCATTTATAAAATGGCCATGGAGCCAAGATGGATTTCAGCTTTGTCGGCGGAGACCGTATAATTTTGGCATGTTTTTGGCAGCTATCACACTTCTGAACATGGTCTTTGGAATCTGCCGCCATAGTCAGCCAAAAGTACCCCTCTCGCACAGCTTTTCGAGCTAGGGAATTGAAATTTATCTCTGCCCATGGTGGGCGCCAATGTTCTGTTGTAGAACACAAATGTTTAGCCTTTATGGACTAGTTAAATGTTTATATGGGATCAAATATCTTCTCCAAGGTGTCTATAGGTTTAAACACCAAGGGAAGGGAGATTAATCAGCGATATCTATGAAGAAGATATCACAGAGCGTCTGGTGATCACCGTGCTACAAAAATATGGCAATAGCCAAAGAGAGTGGAGTGTGTGCATAGTGAGACTGAATGTAAAATAAATGAACCGAGAGTGTATACCATGTGGGTAATCTCCTATTTATAGAGATTACCACTAGGGTTTTAGTGCATTGCTTTGTGCGCTCCCATGTTTTGTAACGACCTACTCCACTACCTATATGATTCATGATTATAAGCATGATTAGCGTTTTCCCTGATTATGGAGGGATTATGCCATTAAGCTTGCTTACTGGGCCGCCTATCAGCCAGGCCAAGTATATGAGTCCATAACATAGACGAATTTTTTTGGTTGCCATTTTAATTATTTGTATCATCTTTGGTGTTTAGGATGTTGGTATTGTCGTCAATGACACAGGATCATCATAGTTAGTTAGTTAAGTAATGATGATTCCTGAATTGCCAATGAAAAGAAAAATAACACTACAAAAAAAAAAACGTCAGATTAGAGACAAAATCATCGATGGAAAACGTCCATCGGAAATTACCGACGAAACTTTCATTTGCAACGGAAATTATCGAAGGAATTTATCGGTAATGTCTTTTGCCATAGTTTTTTCTACGATGGATTTATTCCGTAAAAAATCTATCGCAAATCAAATTACCGAAAGAATTTCGTTGGAAATTTCTGTCTATGATGTGATGATTTTTTGTAGTGTAATATGGTTAAGTGTATGAGTTCGTCAAATAGATATAGTTTGAATATATAAGGTGTTGAGATGTTACATATGGTATTAGAATCAGGTTTATCGACATTCTAACAAGAACATTAGGCCCATAGGAGTGGAGTATGAACCGTGATGATCCATGTTCCACATAGATGAGGAGGGAAACAAAAGTTAATGTTATGTTTAAATTGTGATCATATTGAAGATCTAATTCTAAGTATTTAAAATTGTTCAAAAAAAAAATCTACGTATTTATTATTGTATAGGATCGAGATTTAAATAAGTTTAAACCCAGGTCTGTTTTATTGTATATTAATGTACTTTATTGTATCAAATGAAATAATTAGTACTCCACCTGATTTGTTTATAAGATATAGATCACTAAAGTATTAAATTAATTTTAAAATATATTAAAAATAATCTTCTTTATTTATTATATTTTTCTTAATGAAAGTCGCTATAAAACTTTAAACCACATATTTAATTTTAAATTCAAAAATTCGGTTTTTTATATTATGAATAAGGTACTAAACTTGTGAGTTTATAATCCCACCCACCCTCAACAAATTCTTTTATAATAAAGTTTATGAATCTTATCAAAAAATTTATAAATTTATGAAGAAGTAGAACAGATGAAAGAATAATTATTATTTCCTTCTTTTTAACAGTTTGTACAGGAACAAATTAAAATTCCTATAATTTAGTTTGATATGTTTAAATTATACTCATATTTATGATTTAAATTATAATTCTGCAGGATTCAAGAATGGATACCGAATGACTGTTCCAATCTAGTTTTATTGCTGCTTCACAAACAGTAACCACGTACACAGCATATATATATATATATATATATATATATATATATATATATATATATATATATATATATATATATTCATGTTTCCAAAAGTTTTTCTCTTTTATGTACAACACGCAATAACAATTTTCCAGTGGCAGCACATACACATGGCATAAGCAAAAATTTTAGTTTCACTTCATATACATACATGCTCACGGTCTCCTGATTCTTTTACAATAAAATTGGAGTTTACTTTCTCATTCATGCACATACGATAATACACACACATATAAGTACAAAATAACTCCTCTCTCCTATACATATGTATTCAGCAACCACATTCTTTTAACTCTTTTTTTTTCTGTCATGAAGTTACCCGTAGCAACACACACACACACATAACTTTAGCCTATGTGTTTTCTTGCCTTCCTTGACAGCAACCACATCTGAAACACAAATATCTATTAAACATTGAGTTTCCTTTCTTTCCTTTTCCTTGTAACAGATGCATATTTTTCAGACACACAGCATCGTTTCTTTTCCTTTATGGTTTCACTCTTTTTCTTTATCTTCATTGAGTTTCATAAAATAAACACAAAAGGGAACCGATAACAGCCCCCCCTTAAATCAGTTTCAGTTTTCAGCATTTTTCTTTCTTTTTTATGAAACTACATGCATATATATATATATGTGTGTATGTATGTATGTATGTATATTTCTTCATCCCTTTATCATGATAGCAAAATGAGACCAGGAGCATAGCATATATGTACACACAGATCCAGCACCCTCTTCTTCTCTTGCAGCAAAAATACATATACGTAAACACATTTCAGGCACTCACGCACTCAGTTGACAGCAAAATGTTTACACCTATAAATGTTCACTCATGCAGAAACATTCACTCACAGACACGTTTTTAATATATGTTCGGTTTCAGCAAGGTTCCTTTTTATTCGGTTAAACAGCCCCTGTTTTCTTTTTCACGTTTTCAGTTTCGGTTTATTTTAGTCTAGCTTCAGTTCAGATCCTTTTAGCTTCATCCTAAGCTAATCTATGACAGAAAACGAAGAAAAAAGGAAGGATGATAGTCACCTTCGAAGCTCAATCTTGCTGCAACAATCCTCTGTTTTCACGGTTGAAGAACAGAGCCAGTAATGAGCTTCACTCTCAGTCCTCTTCTCACTCTCGGTCTCTCTTCTCTCTTTCTCTCTTTCTCCTCTCATTCTCAGCTTTCGGTCTCCACTCACAGTCTCTGTTCTCTGTAAAGGCCGAAGGTTAGAAGCTTCTGCATTCCAGAGACGATGGAGTATGAATTATATATAGGAAGCTAGAAGTTCAGTCCGATGGTCAAAACCCAGTATGAATCATTTAGCTTGTTTGCTATGATGTAATCCTGCAACGGACCCATTTTATATTGATATCTATGTTTACGCAATGATACGGTATAATTGACGATTTTGGATATGTTTTACCCAATCTCTTTTGTTTATAGGCTTGATTTATTTCCTCCTTTTGATGCTATTATGCGTAGTTACGCTGCTTTGCATCATAATTTGCTGCGTTGTAATTTTATGTATTAAAATATTTACATTTCAATTATCTTAATATAGGATCTCATCAAAAACACGGAAGCGTATTGAACCTATTTGATGTAGGAAAATTAGAATGTTTTAATTATCTTAAAAGATGAAACAGTAGTCCACTCTATGGTTGATCTTCTAAACTATCTCTCAAGACAGATCGGAAAGTTGTGTGGGCAACCTCTCTTGATGTTGGATCTAGAGCTTGTTCTTGATGAGAGCCTCTCTCTTTCTGTCTTCTTTTTCTCTTGTGTTTTCTTCAAGTGATTCAAGAAGATGAAAGGAGGCTAATGTTAAGCTAATATACCACTACACCAAACCCTAACCCTAAACCACATGGGCTATTGGGTTATTGGGTAGTCTCACTTAAGCCCAATTGGGCTTAAGTGAGTTAAAGAGCATAATAGCCCAACAATCTCCCGCTTGATCTTTAAGATACAAACTTGAGTTCGTAAACCAAAGACCATGTAGCCATAAGTCATCATCATCTGATATTACATCTCATCCTTTGTTTCGAGCTAGCCTGGGGATCCACCATTTGTCATTTATCAAGGCTCATGATAATCTATAAAAGATTATCTAGTTCGGTAGTACTCCACTAAAAGCCGGAACATGACCTCTAAGAAAATGACACTTATAACATGAATATGCATTACCCCTTTATAGAATGTCTATAATTTGATTGACTAGTTTTCTGTAACTCAATCAATTATTTATTCCCTTGATTGTAATAGTTTCTCTAATGGATTACATGCACTGGCCAGTGTCTTTAATATCCAAGTACCGAAACATATCAAGGGGACATTTCCTATAAATTCCATATTGTTTATCTCATAAACACTAATAACCAAATAATCTCAATCCCAAAATACCAAGTTATTGACCGTCATATAGATAAAATCTCACTTGTTGGCAAATCAAAGAATGAAAACTATTTGACTACCCATTTAAAATAAACTCAGGATTAAGAGTAACTACATAACTATAGTTATCTGGAGATTTGATTCCTTATGACAGAAAAACAACTTTAATCAAATCTCTCATTGATCCATTCAATGTAAGTATTAACTCACACCAATATTTTATAATGATTCGGACAAAACCATTTCATAAAATATTGCAGCCTAAATAAAGTGTCCAACTTAATTTAACAGCTATGAACTTATTCATCAATTGTGAGAACCTATAACCATGTCCTCCATGAACGTATCCATATGATCATATACTTCACAATTGATTCGGACCTTGAGTTTGTAAATAGTGTGCTAAATAAATGATAAAACACTTCATTTATAATATTCAGAAAAATTACAATGTCATAATGTCTTGCTAAAAAGCACAAAAGAACAAGGTGAAATTAACAACAACCCAAAGCTATAGCAAATCTGGAATCCTCCTAAGACCCATAGAAGTAACATGCCTCTCGAACACACGTTCAGGCAAACTCTTAGTAAAAGGGTCAGCAAGGTTATCTTCAGATGCTATCTTTGCTACCACAGTATCTCCTCTTTTAATTATTTCTCGGATCAAGCGGTACTTCCTCTCTATGTGTTTTTGTCTCTTGTGACACCTTGGTTCCTTGGACTGTGCTACTGCCCCACTGTTGTCACAGAAAAGTGTAATAGGACAATTAACACCTGGTATCACTTGAAGGTCCATAAGGAACTTTTTTAACCATGCAACCTCAGAAGCAGCTACATACTCAGCCTCTGTTGCAGAGTCAGCCACACATGATTGTATTACACTTCTCCAACAAATGTCACCACCATTAAGAGTGTACACATATCCCGATGTAGACCTTCTTGAGTCAATATCTCCTTGGAAATCTGAGTCTGTATAACCAATGGTTTCAAGACTCCCACTAGAATAGACCAACATATAATCTCTCATTCTCCGTAGGTACTTGAGTATATGTTTAACCGCTATCCAGTGTTTTTCTCCAGGATCATATTGGTACCGGCTTACTACTCCTACTGCATAGTAGATATCTGGTCTGGTACATAGCATAGCATACATGAGACTACCTACTGCAAAAGCATAAGGTATCCTACTCATTCGTTCTCTCTGCTCAAGAGTTTTAGGAGATTGCTCCTTAGAGAAATGAATCCCATGTCTGAAAGGTATAATTCCCCTCTTGGAATTCTCCATGCCAAACCTGACAAGTATTTTGTCAATGTATTTAGCCTGAGATAATGCCAAAACCCTATTCTTTCAGTTTCGCAGGAGTTTAATACCAAGAATATAATTGGCTTCTCCTAGGTCTTTCATATCAAAATTCTTGTTCAGCCAGGTTTTTATGCCTAATAATACTTTTGTATCATTTCCAATAAGAAGTATATCATCCACATAAAGTACCAGAAAAGATACCGCTTGACCTTGGATCCTTATATACACACACGGCTCATCAGGACTTTTCTCAAAACCATAAGACTAAATGGCTTGATCAAATCTGATGTTCCATGATCTGGATGCTTGCTTAAGTCCATAAATGGATCTATGCAACTTGCATACCAATTTTTCTTTTCTTTGGCTATAAATCCTTTTGGATGTTGCATATAGATCTCCTCTTCCAAATTTCCATTCAGAAAAGCAGTTTTGACATCCATTTGCCAAATCTCATAATCAAGATTTGTTGCAACAACTAAGAGAATCCGGATGGACTTAAGCATGGCAACTGGTGAAAAGGTTTCTTCATAATCTACACCTTCCTTTTGGGAATACCTTTTTGCCACCATTCTAGCTTTGAAGGTTTCAACCTTCCCGTCCGATCCTCTCTTTCTCTTGTAAATCCACTTACACCCAATAGGTCTTACCCCTTTAGGTGCATCTACAAGAGACCAAACTGAGTTGGAATACATAGAATCCATTTCACGATTCATAGCCTCAAGCCATTCCTGAGCATCAACATCTCCTAGTGCTTTATCATAACTTGTGGGATCATCATCTTCATTAATGATGACATCCTGATTCGACTCACCCAACAAGAGATATCTTATAGGTTTACGAATCAATCTCCCACTACGACTTCGCTACACTTGATGTTGTGCATCTACAGGAGGATGCATATTTTGTGGGTTAACAATTTCTAGATGAGGACCATCATTAGGTAGATTAACCAATTCATGATTTTGTTCTTCCATAAGTTCATTATCATACTGAACTTCTGTTTGATTCTCTAGTTCCTATGTATGTTTATTAGGTATATTTTCCCCTCTTTGAACAAACACAGGAATAAAAGCTGCAACTCCTTGAGGTTGCGGTGAGACTTAATCTGAGACTAACTCATCAAAAATAACCTTACTTCTTGGCTTATAATTTGCCATATAGTCCTCCTCTAAGAAAGTCGCGTGAGTGCTCACTATGACCTTCTTTTCCTTTGGACTATAAAACAACCAACCTTTGGTTCCTTTAGGATAGCCTATAAACATGCATACTTCAGTACGTGAGTCCATTTTATCTGGTTTCTGTTGCAAGACATGTGCAAGAGCACCCCAAATCCGAATATGTTTCATAGAGGGCTTACACCTTTTCCACAATTCTATTGGTGTTTTTGAAACCCATTTGGATGGTACCAAGTTCAATAAATACATAGCTGTTTCTAAGGCATATCCCCAGAATGAATCAGAAAGAGATGAATAACTGAGCATAGATCTTGTCATTTCTAAAAGGGTTCTATTTCTCCTTTCAGCAACTCCATTCTGCTGGGGTGTCCCTGGAGAAGATAATTGAGAAACTATCCCCTCTTTAGTCAGGTAAGACCTGAACTCTCCAGATAGGTATTCCCCCCTCGATCAGATTGAAGAGTCTTAATTTGAACACCAAGATGCTTTTCTGCCTCAGCCTTGAACTCTTGGAATTTTCCAAAAGCTTCAGACTTGTGACGCATCAAGTACATATGTCCAAATCTAGAGTAATCATCAGTAAATGTGATGAAATACTGATACCCGCCTTTGGCCTGGATATTTATCGGTCCACATACATTAATATGTACCAATTCCAGCTGAAGTGTGGCACCTTTTCCCTTGGCCTTGAAAGATCTCTTGGTCATTTTACCCTCTAAACAAGATTCACATACTGGTATTGGTTCAAAGTCCAGGGATTTTAAAATCCCACTTTTTACCAAACCTTATATCCTATTAGAATTAATATGACCCAGTTTCAAATGCCAAAGATAAGTTTCATTGGAAACTTTTCTTTTCTTTGAAAAATTAATATGCTCATCATCTTTTAATTCAACATGATTAACTTCACAGGGAACAGGACTAAGGAAATAAAGACCATTAAATTTTACACCAGAACAAATAAAAGAAGATGAACTTCTTATAAAAATTGAGGAATTAAATTGAATTGTCAAACCATGTTCATTCAAACAACTAACAGAAATTAAATTCCTCTTGAAATCTGGAATAAATAAACAGTCTTTTAAGACCAAATTTATGCAATTATCAAAAAATAAAACAACTTGCCCCACTGCCTTTGCAGATACAAGCTCCCTATTTCCAAGCCTCAAATCTCTTTGTCCTTTACTTACAGGCAAGCTATGTTTGAATCATTGCAAAGAGTAACAAATATGGTTAGTGGCTCCTGAATCAACAATCCATTTATCATTGTGATTCTCCACTAAATAAGCCTCAATCACATTTAAATTACCCATACCTGGTTTATTCATACATGAGCAATTTTTCTTCTAATGCCCCTTTGTCCGCACTTAAAGCACTTGCCTTTTGGCTGCTTCATTGCAACTGTTTTGGCAACTGGAGTACCTGAATTCTTCTTTTTCTTTTTCTTGTTCTTCCCTTTGGGTTTCCCCTTAGGTTTCACAGAACCCTCACCAACAAAAAGTGCACTTCCCTGCTTGACCAGAGACTGTTCAGCACTCTCAAGCTCGTGCATCAGTTGAGTGAGATCAAGATTCATCTTATTCATATTATAATTCATCTTGAATTGATTGAAGTATTCAGGTAGTGATTGTAAGAGAAGGTCAACTTTGACTTCTTGTTCAAACTTAATACCATGGTCATCAGCCCTCTTGAAGTTTGCTATCATTATCAAACAATGATCCCGCACACTTCCTCCAGACATCACTGTCCTGGTAGTGCATTCAGCGCATTTTGCCTTGCAGAACTGCTAGGCGTAGCAAACATGCCATCAAGAGTCTGGAACATTGTTGCTCCACTCTCAATCATGCTCACTTGTTCTTGAAGGTGACTGGCAAGACTGGCTAAAATATAGCAACGAACTGCCACATTTGCCTTCTCCCATCTTTCCTTCTCCTGCTGAAATTGAGTCCGAATTGAATCAGACGCATATGCAGCAGGCTGCGCTGGCTTAGGTGTAGTTAGAACAAAGTTGAGCTTTTCATATTGAAGAACAATATCCAAATTAGTTTTCCATTATTTGTAGTTCGTATCATCCATAGGTTTTTGACTCAAGATTGTAGCTAAAGGATTGAATGAAGACATTTTTCTGAAAATAAGGAAAAGCACACTAATTACAAACCATAATTAACAACAAACAAATATATTGCTAGTAGATTCTAATAACTACTATTTGTTTATTGTTTAACAATCCATTAGTTATCTTTACAAGGCTTACGATGTGCAAGATACTTGTAAAACCAATATTGTTAATTTGGGCCTTCAGTTCCATTGCCAGAGCCTCGATGGGAGGGTTAACAATTTTACCAAAGTTGAATGTATTTAACCATTGTTTACTTTCAAAATTATCTTTAGTGTCTAAGTGTTGCCGACGATGGGCCGTACAAAACTTCACTAAAATTTTGAAAATATTAGGGTTTAATCTAGTGAAATCTGATTATCCTTATCCGATGAGGCTTCAGGGATAACCATTTCACGAATAAACCCACAATTGGAGCCCGTAGGTTTTAAAATTAAATACTTAATTTAAAACCTTCACCCATTCAATATTTTAAATTTAGAATTTTAACTTTCCAAAAATTTGTTCAATTTAGAGTACTCATTGTGTGAGATCAACAACTATGATTGAAATCATTAGTTATCTAAAATCTAGTCATGATTGGCAAAGATTGCTTCATATGACCATTTTAAATAACCCACAAATTACTCCAAAAATACAATTCTCTTAGGAAATTTCCTAGATTATTTATTTAAATTCCACAATTAATTAATCCAATTATTATTCTATATTTTAATTTAAAAACATAATAATTGATAATTAATTTAGTGGTTATCTAGATTTTAATTCCACAATTAATTAATCCAATTATTATTCTAGATTTTAATATAAAAATCATAATAATTGATAATTAATTTAGTGGTTATCTAGATCATAATTCCACAATTAATTAATCCAATTATTATTCTAGATTTTAATTTAAAATCATAATAATTGATAATTAATTTCATGGATAACCTAAATAATCTCGCATAATAACTATCATACTAGTTGATTCAAGACATAATAGATACTATGCATTTATGACATGTGATTATGCAACAATAAGGCATCTTCCTATTCTATATGACATGTTATTTCTAATCATGTTAATCGCACATATAATTCAGACCATTCAATAAAAGAATTAAATAAATAAATAAATAACTTTAATCCATGGCTTTCCTATGAAAATTAAAAGATAAACATTTACAACTTTGAATTTCTCTTTTGTCCAGCCCAAAGTGTTCATCCAAGCCCCTTTAGGGTATCCATGGGCCCAAAAGCCCAAAAACCCAATCCTTGGCTAAAAACCCTAGGACACAAAAGAGGAACCCTAGCCTCCACTTCTGCCACGTCATCCACCGAAGTCAGATCATCACGAAACTCCAGGGAAAGGACCACCACTGGAAGAGAAGAACAACGCTGCCGGAACCACTGCAAACCGATCATCCACGCGCCCTCACGCGCTCTCACGCGCAGAAGCTTGTGGCGGCGCGTGGAGGCGCGTCACGGTGGTTCTAGGGTTGCGGTTTCCAAATCTGTGCTCGTCTCTCTGTGATCTTTCCAACCACATATAGTTTGTCAAATTTTGAGGTCCAGACGTCCACGAACAGTGTTGACAAAGTTGTATGTTCATGTTCTTCACAATTTCTTGATCTTCAATTTTTACATAAATTCAAAAAATACATAGAAATTTTGAAAATAATGTAAAAACAGCAAGGAGGAAACCTAATCATATGGGATTAGCCTCCTTGTTACAAATCAAGAAATACATGAGATAATCTAACCATGGATTAAAGCGATTAATCGATTAAAATTAACACAAATATCAAATATGAATTATAAACAAATAATATCATGAAATAAATAACAAATATAGAAAAAGATGTCATATTTTCAAGAAAATAATTTTCTGAAATAATCACATGAAATATGAAAGAAAATCAAAACTAGGTTCTTTTCCCATCATCTTGGCTCTAATACCAATTATAGGATCTCATCAAAAACGAGGAAGCGTATTGAACCTATTTGATTTAAGAAAATTAGAACCTTTATTGTTTTGATTACCTTAAAAGATGAAACCGTAGTCCACTCTATAGTTGATCTTCCAAACTATCTCTCGAGACGGATCGGAAGGTTGTGTGGGCAACCTCTCTTGATGTTGGATCTAGAGCTTGTTCTTGATGAGAGCCTCTCTCTTTCTCTCTTCTTTTTCTCTTGTGTTTTCTTCAAGTGATTCAAGAAGATGAAAGGAGGGTAATGTTAAGCTAATATACCACTACACCAAACCCTAAACCTAAACCATATGGGCTATTGGGTTATTGGGTAGTCTCACTTAAGTCCAATTGGGCTTAAGTGAGTTAAAGAGCATAATAGCCCAACACTTAAAAATCTTAAAACTAGTACCTCATAATTTTGACCATACTCTCTTCTCAAACATAAACTGTCAATCTCATAACACTACGACAAATCTAGGCATATATATATAATGCTTAATAAATAAATAAATTAATGTCATGTATGTCGAGGTGGAGGAAACACAATAATATATAGAGCTAAAATCTAATAGTAAAATATGCACACCGTCATATGCATATTGAGAAAAGGAATCCGTAAAAATACAAAAATAACGGTTTTAGTTAATAACTATAATTTATTTAGTAACAAGATGAAAGTATAAAACATGGTATGAAAGACATGCCAGAAAACCCTTGGCATCAACCTCCCTTGCCTCCTTCTCTTCCTCCTCAACGACCTACACCTCTTGCTTCTTCTCCCCAACATCATCCTCCGCCTCCGTCTCCACATCCTATGCTTTCTCAACTTAAGGCAAATTTGCGATATGCACATAGATTGGTCATGCCATGAGGCTTTTTGGATACCTCACTAATATGAACAGGAAGGTCAATCTCATCTCATTAGGTCACTTGCCACTGTTCTTTCTTTCTTTTTTGTTATCATTTTTTCTTTTGAAATATTTTGAAAAAAAAATATATCTAACAATTCTTACTTAAAAAAAACCATCATGAAATAAAAGAAATAACGGTTGCCATTTATAAAATATAATTCTTTGCAAATCTAAAATACGCAATGGCTCCATAATCCATGAAGCCCTCTCTATGCAATTGTCTGAAAACCGAACTCCATTTATCCACTTCCGTTTCAACTTCTCATAACCAACTACAAGCTTTTGTTCTTCTTTACCAAAATTATGGACAAACGCAAGAGTGTTAGTTGCAGTGTTCCACCCATGGAAGGGGTGAATTGGGTGATATTAAAAATTTAAAACGAAAGTGATTAATAATTAAATCAAAGGATAAGTGTTAGAAGAATATCACCAAGTATACATAGCGTAGTATATTGGTCCGGCCTTAACTTTCTGACCAATGTTCAGTCCCCAGAGCATCTCTAAGATTTTCATTATTCTTCAAAGATTTCACCGGTTCTTGGAACCACAATACAAATAAATCCTCAATAGAACTTTCTCTTCCTTACAAGTTGTATTTTAACAATCACACTCAAGGCCACACTACCTTGAAATTTACATAATTGAAATAATTTGGAAATGACTCTCTCACCAAGTAAATTCACGAGTTTACACACCAAGTTTACCCCTTTTACATTTTTTAACTTGCAAAAACCATATTAACTCACTATTAAACTCATGTTAACTTTTTTATTTGGTTATCCTTAGCAGTTTTATATATGAATTATATAGAAATTTCTTAATTAAATATGATAAGTTATGAATATTGATAGATTTAATTTCAATTATTTGGATTTTAAATATATTTAAATTAAATTGTTATCATTTTTAAATTTTAATTATTTAATTATATACTATTAATACATATTTAATGATAAAAGTTTACTCTTACAAGTTTATAGTTAAAGTTTTTGTCACTATCATGAATTTATTTAAATTTGTGACTTTAATAACCTTAGTGATGATCCATGTTCCACATGGATGGGAGGGAAACAAAAGTTAATGTTATGCTTAAATTGTTATTATATTGAAGATTTATATCTAAGTATTTAAATTTGTTCAAAAACAATCTAAGTATTTAATATTGTATAGGATCGAGATATAAATAAGTTTAAACCCAGGTCTACTTTATTGTAGAATTAATATACTATATTGTAACAAATGAAATAATTAGTACTCCACCTGAATCTTTTCATAAGATATAAATCACTAAAGTAGTCAATGAATTGTAATATATATATATATATATATATATAACAAAATCTTCTTTATTTATTACGTTTTTATTAGCGAAAGTCGCTATAAAATTTTAAACCACATATTTAATTTTAAAAATACATTTTTGTATATTATAAATAAGGTCCTAGTGAGTTTATAATCCCACCCACCCCCAAAAATTTTTTTTTAATAAAATTTATGAATCTTATCAAAAAATTTAGAAATTATGAAGACGTAGAACAGATGAAAGAATAATTATTATTTTATTCTTTTAAAAAGTTTGTATTGGCACAAATTAAAATTCTATAATTTAAGTTAATATGTTTAAATTATACTCATATTTATGATTTAAATTATAATTCTTCAGGATTAAAGAGTGGATAAAATTATTATTATTATTATTATTATTATTATTATTAATTTATGTCCCCATGAATAAAAATAGATAGGAATAATGTTTGGTAAATTCACTTTTTTTTTGTTCCCGGGATGAACCGGTTTATTTTTTGTGCTGAAGAATAAAAAAAAAGAAGCAAAAAACTCTTGCTTCTCCATTCCAAGGCACAAAATTAGAATCATTTTTCCTTCAACAACCTCTCTTTATTTGTTTATATCTGAAGCAAGTGAAACCCTAGCGAAGACCTTCCCTCTTCCTGATTCTCTCAAAATTTCAACTCGACGCCTTGATCCAAGCTTCGTTGTTGATCCAACAATCTATGTGAGTTTTGGTTTATTTTTTGCCTTTCCTTTTTTTTTTTTTTTTTGCTTTTGAATACAAGAAAGAGACTCTCGAAGAATTGACAAATTTTTGGTGCCGAAAATGTTGATTATGATTAGTTTTGATGATGTCTTATATAGATGCCATTAGCAAGAGCAAAAAGTTTATATCATATACATTGTCTAATTGCTACATTTAATGTAGATTTGTTCATGTGGAGAAAGAACAAGAGAATAGAAGAAAGAAAGAGTTGATTCATGGAGAATAATCAAGAAGAGAGAAGAAAAAAAGAAGAACTTATTGAAGAAACTGAGAAAATCATTATACAAGTTCTTAGTTTGATTCTTGAAGTCTCCAAGATCAAATGGAAGTTGGGATGACTCAATTCAGAGTTAAAACAAGCATATATCAGGTTCTGGATGAGCAAAATTGAGCCAGATACTCAAAAGTCAAGTTTACTGCATTACAGGAAGTGATCTGCCTCTGGATTATGAGCAAACTCGAGTTTAGGACACAAAACTCGAGTCTGAAACTCAAAACTCGAGTTAGTCACTTAATGACTCAAGTTTGTAGTGTCTTCAGCAACTCTGGTGTCTCTGGATCAGCAAAACTTAAGTTAGCCAATGTAAACTCGAGTTTGGAACTCAAAACTCGAGTTAGTCACTTAATGACTCGAGTTTAGCAAGCTTTCAGCAACTCTGTCCAACTCTGTTTCATGATCAGAACTGGCGACCTCTGGTAATTCGATGATATCTCCCAAACCAGAGATCGGTTTAAGGTGAAATCAATTTTGTATGAAACTAGACATCCAATGCGTCATCTTGAAAAAGTTTCATGCCCAAAGAAGCTGAGATGAGAGAGCTATGAATTTCAGAAGTTGCAACAGGAATTCACGCCACACAGCAGACCAAGCTTCAATGATTTGAGTGTATCTCACAATCTACACATCAAAATGAGCTGAAATCGGTGGCATATGAAAGTAGACTCACATACCTTTCCAGAAACATAAAGATCATGGAAAACAAAGATCAAATGAGTGAGATATGATCTTCAAAAGTTGACTATAAATTCAAGATGCTGCAAAAACGCTGGCAAAGAACAACCTTCATTCATCAGATCATAACTATCAGAATACAGTGAGTTTGGAGCTGATTCTTCTTGCAATGGAAAGAAGACTTAAAGAGCTTTATGGAGATAGGTACTGGATTCCAGGGATTGATCTTTATCAGGTCAGAAAGCAAAGAACTTGTGAGAAGGATATTTGATTGAGCCATGGAGAAGAAAACTCGAGTTTGTGTTAACAAACTCCAGTTTTAAGACTTGACAGAAAGATGTTCAATTCTGCCTAAAAGCCAAACTCGAGTCTGCATAGACAAACTCGAGTCTAGGCAGACACAGAAAGGAATCCAGAATTTTCACATCAAGCTAAACTCCAGTTTGCAAATCAAACCTAAAGTCTGGAAGATACAGAGAGCACTCAGAATCCCAAGCAAGCCAAACTCGAGTCTAGATTCCCTAACTCGAGTTTAGACAAAATAGAAAGGAACCCAGAAAACTTAATAGACTCCCAAACTCTAGTCTGGCCTTCCAAACTCCGGTTTGCACTTGACCCAGATAAACCTCAAATATTTCAGTAGTCACTGAAACTCGAGTTTGCTTCCCAAACTCGAGTCTGGATCATACAGAAAGATCATCCATCTTGGCTACACTACAAACTCCAGTCTATGACCCTAAACTCCAGTCTGGAAAATCACGAACTTAGGCTTGGTCTTCAAGCATAGACCCAAACTCGAGTTGGTCACTAATTGACTCGAGTTTAGCTTCCGGACCAAAATTCCATCCCAAGTCCAGAGCCCGATAAACTCGAGTTAGCTTTTACAGACTGCAAGTTTAGACCACTAATCAATAGACATGCTTTCTGGATGAACCCCAAACTCGAGTCTGGAAGAACAAACTCGAGTTTGCATCGGGGATTTTGAAAAATCAAATGATGTTGATCTGCGAAATCTTAATGGGTCTTCCTGAAATTATTTCCTCATATGATATTATTGTTTCTAAATGTCCTTGATGAAGTTTTGAGTGTTTTTCAGATACGGTTTAGCCAAGATCAAGGTGAGATTAAGATCCAGGATAAATGCATTAAATGACAAACCTAGAACAGGGCTGATCCTTCTCCCTTATCTTAGATGTTCAGCTCAGACCGTTGTAATTCATAAGAATCATCTCAAACGATCAAATTAAGTTTATGGAATGACAAGAATTCTGGAAGACCATCTACAACAACTAAATCCAAGATTCCAGCCAAGAATTGAAGAAACAGAGGAAAATATGCAACTGTCATATTCCAGATTTACAGCTGAACTTTGAAGAATCAAAGAGAAGAAAATGCAACGGCTATTTCCTCTTCTTCATCTATATAAGAAGCCCAGAAACGAAGAATAAGTAATACAGATACAAGATGGAGAACAAGAACAGTGACGTGAGCTTATACAATGAAAATGCCAATATTGTAACTCCTGCTTCATCTACTCTCTGGATATCTCAATGATCATATATCTAGCTTAGAAAGTGAGATTATATGTATTGTGCTTCAGTGTTTATTCACTTACTTCTGAGAGAGAAGATTCATTGTAAACATCCTATCATTCTGAGAGTTACTCAAGATTGGGTGATCTTGAGTGGGAAACACTTTGTTGTGATTACAGCTTGTAAGGGGAGTGAATCCGAGTGTGGGATTACTTCGAGTACAGAGTGTGTAATCAAGCAAGTGAATTGATTACGGTTTGTAAGGGGGAGTGAATCCTAGTGTGAGGATTACTTCAAGTACAGAACGTGTAATCAAGTTCAAAGCAAATAGTGGATTGAAAATCTCAAGTGAAGCTTGGGGACTAGACGTAGGTCAAAGATTGAACCGAACCAGGATAAATCACAGTTTGCATACTCTCTTCCCTTATCTTTTACATTTCTAGTATATGCTCATCTCTGAATATCTAATTGTCAATTTATAAATTGTAAAAAGTTTTTTAAAAGTTCCTAAAGCTTATCAAACACCCAATTCACCCCCCCTCTTGGGTGATAGCCAGGTCCAACAGAAAAGAGCTCAAAGTCACTGTCATTTCTCAAGTCTCAAAGACAACTATACCAACCATTGCATCAAAATTGATAAATCTACTCTGACATTTGAGAGGTTAGAGGATTGAATTGATACACATCATTAATTGATTTTTGGCTCTTAGTAATTAGCGTTCTGCCTGGCTTAGGGGAGTTCCTGAATCATGGCAATGCTTCTCTCTATCTACTCATTAATTCTTGTATAGGTTTACTGTTGCATTGAATTTTGATAGCCCTATTTGGAACCTTGATGTTGTGTTCTAATTTCTAGCAATTAAGAGTAAAGGCATGTGTATGGTCTTTTAACTGGTTAAATACCTAATTGGATTTTGTTCATAATTGCGAGATTTGATTTGTCGCCCTCTAGTTCATCAATCCAAAGTATAAATGTTGCACAATACTCTCTTTTGTTTTCCCTAATAAAATATACATATTGTAAAATGCTCTCTTATGTCTCTGACATGTTATCAGTAAGGAGAATGGCATCCGAAGGGTTCACAGTAAAATGGACACTATTTTGAAAATTGCTACAATCGAGGATGCATCTTTATGGGATGCCCATATTATGGTGACTTTTAACATAGTGTCCTATATGATTTCTTATAAATTTTTTGGTTTTTTTAAAGAAAATTTGGTAAATCTTTTGTACAAGACAATCCTCAATGGGAGAAATTTTGGAAGAATGGTCTTCCATATTGGGAACAGATAGTTGAGATATTTGGGGATAATGGCATGGGAAATGCTGAGGTATACCAAATTTCATATGGAGATGGCAATAATATTGATAGTCCTGTTGAGACGACCAGCCTTCTACTACATAGACAAGAATATAAAGAAGATGAGCATATGCTTAATGAAGATTCATTTACATATGATCCTATTGAGACACCAAATCTTGTACTACATATACAAGATAGGACCTCAAATGCAAAGTGTAGAAGACGTAGTGAGAATAAAGGCATGTCAAGCCATTCAAGATATGGTTACTGAAAAAATATTTCCCCATAAGAATATATAATTGATCAACCTAAGGATTTCAACAAATTGATGGTTACTTTTAACCAGTGTAATCCCTAATTTAAGGAAAGAAATTAAACAATGATATACAATGTTCAAGTTTTAAGCAACAAATCAAATATATGCTCGACAGGGTTAAAATGAAAAATAAAAATGCAAAGACATAAGTAAATGATGAATATGTACTTGGAGACCCATGTACCATCCACATATGAATGGAACACACAGCTGAGTAACGTTGTGGTGATATCCCTGCTAACACATGAAAAAAAAAGTTATAAAATCCCAGGAAAAAAGTATGTCTTCAGTGAAGGAGTGAAGGAGGATCACAATATCATCATGTATAGAAATATATTATTTTATTTAGTTGAGTCATGTGATTATATTTTAGTATTTGTTGTTAAGAAAAAGTATGAAATAAAATATTATATTTTTTAGATATTTTTTTAAATATGAAATGTTGGCATTTTGGTTAAAATTTATTACAATTTTTTATTTTATATCATTGATGAAATCTATAAACAAAAAATAAAGAAATAGATTTGTATTATATTAGGTAATTCTAATTCTCCAGATAAAAATAAAATGTGTTAACTAGCATAATTCTGATTCTCAAAATGAAAAAAAAAAAATGTGTTAACATATGTAATTCTGATTGTCAAAATAAAAATAAAATGAGGTAACAAATGTAAAAATTGGGTGAGTGGACTTTAGATGAGAAACCTTACACTTTTACCCCATCAACGAGTGACTTATAATAAGGTTGTGAGTTGCCCATCATCACTGGAGTGAGCTTTACTCAACTTTCAGAAAATTGGCGAGTGACTTGCAAGATGTTTGTGATTGAACACCATCACTCGAGTAATCTCCAGAAAAATTTTAGAGAACACGCAAGTGACTTGCAAAATATCAAAGAGTGATCACTAGCACTCGAGTGGTCACTTATCTACTCGAGTACTCTAAGCTTATCACTCGAGTGATTTGCTATAACTTCCAAAAATCCTACGAGTGACTTGCTGATTTTCTGCAAGTGACAGAGGATAACCCGAGTGCTAACTTAGCAACTCGAGTGATCTTTCATCACTATTCATTTTTTCAACGAGTGACTTGAAAAATCACTAGAAGTTAGGATATTACTCAAATGCATTAGCTGCCACTTGAGTGATCATTTAAGATCACTTGAAGTGAGTAATCTTGTTCATTCAAGTTTTAATTCAAATAAAGTTTTATCAATCGAGTGTCTTGAAACTCAGAACTCGGATAACTTGAATCATCAAGTCATCATTGATTTACAATGTTTGTTATCATCAAAACATAATTTGAAAACTAAGAAAGAGAACTTCTGCTTCATAATCTAGGAACAAACTGAAAGATGAACTCCCTCCACCAGCAACAATTAATGGGCTTGTCTAAGTCATCAAAGAGCTCCATCATATAATTCAAGTTTACTTGTGTGATCAAGGGCGCATGGAGTTCTTAATGGAACTTACCACTCTCGTTCGCTATTTGAATGAGAAGGTGGATGATTTACTAAAGAAGGAAGAATGTGATGATGCATCATATTCTTAAAATTAAAACAGTTACATTATCACTTATATAGGTTAATATTGCCATTGATTTTCCCTACAATTCTTGGAATGTCTTAATCTATCCCATATTTTATAGCCACTCAGTGTGGGAGGTACTATTCTATTATATATAGTCTAGTCCAACTAGCTTAGAAACTCTCACTTGAAAAGTCTCAAAACCATACATCATAGTTGTTATATAACAACTGCCAAATTTAATAAACGTTCACTATTCTTATCTAGAAACTGTTATTTTTGTACTAAATACATAATAGTTGTCTACATGAGATTGTTATTTAGGTTTTCTTGAATGTCATGGTTCTTACACAAGAATTGTTATATATATTACTGAATAAATATTACCATATATTATGACGGTTGTTTACTTGTGTCTTTTAATTATTATAATAGAAAATACACATATCATGGCTTCACCAAGCCTCAATACATAACATGTGTTATATTATAACTATTACAATAGGTATAGAATAAATAACGGTTTGGAATTGTAATTTATCTATGCGGAGCATATATAACACCCACATATAGGATGGTGCGGAACCGTGATGGCAGATAATAACTGTCATATATGACAATTTCTATAGTATTATAACTTTGACCTTCTCTCTTCTCAACTATAGAGTCTCAACCCTTAAGAGTCATTTCTCATAATTTTGACCTTCTCATATAGAGTCTTAAATATAGAGATGGTCTTTTCCCATATATAGAGTCTTAAATATAAAGGGAGTCCCAAAAATATATATATAGAGTCTCAATATAGAGTGGCGATGACAACTAAAATAGGTGCAATGAACTTAGCATCTATTGTTGATTATGTCATGTACATGCACGCTAAAATCAATAAGAGCAGATATTCACAACTTGGGTTCTATGATTTGTCCTTTAAGGTGATAGAAAGACAAAAAGATGGTGTCTCACCGTTATGTGTGTCTTTCTCTCTTCTATTAAGATGATTCTGCCACACAAGAAAAGATCCTAGTACATAACTTAAGTTGTTTCAATAAGGATTTAAAACATTTTTTATAAACTAACTATCCAAATAGTTTTTGTTTTATTTTATTTTATTTTATTTTTATTTTCAAAACTTGTTTCTAGAAAACATAAAAACAGAGAATAGAGTCAAATGAGGCCAAGTTTCTTGATACATGACTCTGTTTGCTTATGATTTGAAGACATATTTTATTAAGGAAAGACAAGCCTTGCTACTCAAAACATAATTATAGAATTTTTTTATAAATTATCCATGAACAAGGTCCTTACACTATTAGTGGCACTCAAGTTTATTCCCTTACTAGGCATGAGAATAATGCTTGAAATATGTATAGAAATGATATATTTTGAAATTTAAAAGCTAAATGAATTAGCAGCCAAGTTTTGGCCCATTCATTGTTATTTCTTTCGGCTACTCTTGCTTTTCCCTCTGTTTCTGATCTTTTACTTCTTTAATAAACAACACCCCAAATCTTGCCTTGCGTTTACTTTCTTGGAATCCTTCTGACTATTAACTCTCAACTGATGGAACAATCCAAAGACATTAATTGACAAGATCTTGGTATATTTTAATTCAACTTTGGACACTTATGAAGCAAAAGCCAGAAGAACTTGATTTTATAATTCCATTTAACTTATTTCCCAGAACTTCTCATGTGTTAGCCAACCTTCTTTTCTATTTACAAGACATGGTGCCTTCTATTTCCTGTTAATGGCCAAACACTTATATATAACATTTAGATATTCTTTTGTTATGCTTCTTTAGCACTCTTTTATACTGCAGTTTTGTCAAGTGTTATTTACAAGTCATAAGTTTATCCTTAGGCTCCACATAATCCGTAGGAATTCACATATTATGTAGAAAAATTTTGTAAGAAGAGGGCTTCTTGGCCTCCAATATCAGATTTAAACAGAACATTGCCTCTATGTCTCCTTCCAAGTTTGGATATGTAAAACCCGTCCTTAAGGGGCCTCTGTTTATCAGAGTTTTTGCGCACAAGCATCAAAAATATTTGGACGACTTATTAGCAGAATAAAACTTTCATAAAAATTACTTAGTTCGGAAATATAGGGATAAATTTTCACAAATGAAACTTATCCCTTAATAAAAATCTTATTACAATAATCCAAATATAACAAGCAAATGATAAACAAACTGATATAGTCCATTTCTTTTATTATTTCCCTGCGGCTGTAACCCTTACAGCTTCATCTTTCCTTTTGATTCTGATCCTTCACCTGTCTTTTTCATACAATCTAGGGTTCAAATGAATGGACCCCAAGGTAACAATTAATCTCATGCACATGTATGAAAGTATAAATGACAATTTAGCACATGTTAAAGCATGGAAGAATTTACAAATAACCGTAACCGCAGTTAACGGCCAAGGACCGCAGCCCTTGTGTAATATCCCGAATTTTGGGTCTAAAGACTTCAGAATTAACCTATTTTTGGGAGACTTCTAGACCCTGTAAGAGCCCAAGTCTTAAATTCATTGTGGGAAAAAGCTTAAGTTTTATGATTTGGGACTTATATCTTTTACTGTGTCGTACCCACTATAGTTTTATTTTTGTAAGAAAAATAATATTTTATTATTATAAATTATTATATTATAATAATTATATATATATTATATATATATAATAATATATATATTATATAATATAATATAATATAATATATAAAGGAGTGGGACCCGCAGACATTTATTTTCCACATTCGACCGCGAGAGTCACGGGAGATGTTTGAAAATTTAGCCAAGAGAAAATTACACCTAATGACCCAGGAGAGGAAAATTACACTTAAGGACCCATTTTCCTTTATTATTTAAACACCCACGTCTCATTCTTCATTCGGCCAGAGGAGAGACGAGGCGAGAGAGAAGGAAGGAGAGAAAGAGAGAGAGAGAAGGAAGGAAGGAAGTCGAAGAAGAAAGGTAAAGAGAATGATATAAGTAAGGTAGTAATACTTCTCTCACATACTTGTGTACCTTTTATATGCATGTATTTACCATTGTATGTATATATATGAAATGCATGAATGCTGAATGTGTTGAATCAATTGTATGTATAAGCGATAGTTGTCTTGCATGTACTGTGTATACATTTTATGTAAGTGATTATTAATGTTACTACTGGGATTCATTTGAATCCCAGGAATATTTTCGAATATCTAATTTTGCAGCTTTTATAAGGAGTACAAGAGCGATGGTGATCATGGGTGTATAGATGGAGATGGAAATATTTTACCCCGCCAAATTTATTTTGCTGAAGGATAAATTATTTGTACGAGAATAGTACTGTATACGTGAATAGTAGCGTATACATGAATAGTAACTTTTGTATTTTCTTGAAAATACTCTTCTGTGTACGAATTTTTGTATTCAAAAGGTGTATTTAAGGTGGGTGTTACACCTTGTCTACGACGCGCAGCCCCATGAGACCACAACCTCAAATTCATGGCCAGGAAAAACATATAACAGGTAAATCAACCAGCATACATGATCAGCTAATTAATGCATAAACACTTACACAAATTATTATAAGATTAGAGTTACCCACCTCAAGCTTGAATCCTTAATTTTCTTTTGAAGGTACTGGGATCAGTAGAGGTGTCAAAGTATGCTTATAAATGTTTATCATTACCATTAGTCACTTTTGACGTCACTAAGAACTCCTACACGAATTATTTTAGAGGATTATTATTGGTTGTTTTACTGTCCAGTTTTTCCTCTAACTTTGAAAAATCAAAATTAATTGTACAAATATCGAAATGATGTGATTCCAAAGCCAAAATTTCCCTTAACAAGTTTATTTTTATTGAAAAATAACGGATTTAACTTGTAATCACCAGGTCATTCCCAGTTTTAGTTTCTTTAACTACTGTTCCGGTTCAAAATCCAGACAACAAGGCTTAACTTCAAAAATTCATAACTCCTTGTCCAAAGCTTAAAACATTACAAATTATATATCGATAGAAAGCTCCGGATGTCTACTTTATATCTGGAGAATATCATGATTTGTAAAAATCATTTCCTATTTAAAATAATTTCCTCAACGTGACTGACTCTAGAAAAACTGAAATCTGGGATTTTTCTCAATTTTCATAATATTATTCCTTTGATTTCAAAAACCATTTCCCATCATGATTTCACTCTAATTTTCGTTTTAAACTCATTAGAGACCTTAAAAACATATACAGAAATTTAGTTTACAATTCCTTGAATTAAACTACAATTCTACCAAAAATCTATAAGCTAGAGCTCAAGAACTTACCTCTTGAAGTTCTTACTCTTCCTTCTTCTTGCTCCTATCTTGCATTACTCTCTACCTCAATTTGTGTTTTGGTGTGAAGAATGAAGAGGAGTTCAAGCTCTATTTATAGAGTTTTGGGTCTCAACTTCTTTTCAAAATCACATGATAAACCAACTACCCATCTACCATAAATATGTTCATCTACTAAAACTCATCTTCCAATCAAATATCACATGGTAATTTACCTCACAACCATCTACCCTTCATTTCCATCTACTAAAACTCATCCTCCAATCAAATATCACATGGAAATCTGTTGGATATATGCTCTTAGTCACTTAAGCCCTATTGGACTTTAGTGAGACCAAAGCCCATGAGGCTTAGGGTTAGGTTAAGTCTTGTACTTAACTCTATATATTCTAACTTACTCCTGTTGTGCCTCAGGAGGGATAGCTCATCAGAAATAGACCTAAGAGGCAGACATTCATCATCTGAACGGTTGCCCACACACCCACCCCATCCTACTCGAGAAATAGTCTGGAAGATCGTTCATAGAGCGAACGAGGACTGTTCGTGAACTGTTCGTGCAGAGGCTTTTAGACTGGTTTCATCTTTCCAGGTAATCAAAACGATGAAGGTTCTTATTCTCCTATATCAAATCAGTTAAATATGCTTCCATGTTTTCTGATGAGATTCCTACAATTGGTATCAGAGCCAGGATGATGAGGAAAAGAACCCAGTTTTGATATTATTTCATATTTCATGTGATTCGTTTCAAAAAAAAAGAATATTTTGAAAATATGGCATCTGTTTCTATATTTGTTATTTAATTCATGATAATTATTCGTTTATAATTTTATTTAATATTAGTTTTATTTTTAATGGTTTTAATCCATGGTCAGATTTTCCCTGTATTTCTTGATCTGTAACAAGGAGGCTAATCCCATATGATTAGGTTTCCTCCTTGCTGTTTTTACTTTATTTTCAGAATTTCCATGTAAATTTTTGAATTTGTGAAAAGCTGTAAATCAAGAAATTGCAAGAAGATGAGCTTTCAACGCTTCCGGGCTACTTTTCGTAGACCTCTGGACCTCGGAATTGGACAAACCATATATCGTTGGAAAGAGAACGAAAAGACGAGAGAAAATATAAAAACCCCGACCCCAGAAGCTCATCCACGCGTCGCCACGCGCCTTAACAAGGGCTGCACGTGGACTTCACGTGCCGGCAAAGAACCGGCGCGTGAGGGCGTGTGGAACCTCCTTTTGTGATGATTCCGGCGGCTCTGTGCTCGTCTCCCCATGGCAGTTCTTCCCCTGGAGTTTTGTGCTAATCTGACTTCGGTGGATGACGTGGCAGAAGTGGAGGCTAGGGTTCCTCTTTTGTGTCCTAGGGTTTTTAGCCAAGGATTGAGTTTTTGGGCTTTTGGGCCTATGGATACCCTAAAGTGGCTTAGACAAATACCATGGACTGGACAAAAGAGAAATTCCAAAGTTGTAAATTTTATCTTTTAATTTTTATAGAAAAGCCATGGATTAAAGTTATTTGTTTAATTATTTATTTAATGTTTTTATTAAATAGTATGAATTATATGTGTGATTAACATGATTAGAAATAACATGCCATATAGAATAGGAAGATGCCATATTGTTGCATGGTCACATGCCATAATTGCATAGTAGCTATATGTCTTGAATCGACTAGTATGATAGTTATTATGTGTGATTATTTAGGCTTTCCACTAATTAATTATCAATTATTATGATTTTTTTATATTAAAATCTAGAATAATAATTGGATTAATTAAATATGGAATTGAAATCTAGATTACCATTAAATTAATTATCAATTATTATGATTTTAAATTAAAATCTAGAATAATAATTGGATTAATTAATTGTGGAATTAAAATCTAGATAAATAATCTAGGAAATTTCCTAAGAGAATTGTAATTTTGAGTAATTTGTGGGTTATTTAAAATGGTCATGTGAAGAAAATTCTGCCAATCATGACTAAATTTTAGATACCTACTGATTTCTCTAAATTGAACAAATTCTTGGAAATTGAAAATTCTAAATTTAAAATATTGAATGGGTGAAGGTTTTAAATTAATCATTTAATTTTAAAACCTACAGGCTCCAATTGTGGGTTTATTAGTGAAATGGTTATCGCTGAAGCCCCATCGAATAAGGATAATCGGATTTCGTTAGATTAAACCCTAATATTTTCAAAATTTTAGTAAAGTTTTGCACGGCCCATCATTGGCAATACTTAGACACTAAAGATAACTTTGAAAATAAACAATGGTTAAATACATTCAACTTTGGTAAAATTATTAACCCTCCCATCGAGGTTCTGACAATGGAACTGAAAGCCCAAATTAACAATATTGGTTTTACAAGTATCTTGCCCATCATAAGTCTTGTAAAGATAACTAATGGATTGTTAAACAATAAACAAATAGTAGTTATTAGAATCTACTAGCCTTATCTGTTTATTGTTAATTATAGTTTGTAATTAGTGTGCTTTTCCTTATTTTCAGAAAAATGTCTTCATTCAATCCTTTAGCTACAATCTTGAGTCAAAAACCTATGGATGATACGAACTACAAATAATGGAAAACTAATTTGGATATTGTTCTTCAATATGAAAAGCTCAACTTTGTTCTAACTACACCTAAGCCAGCGCAGCCTGCTGCATATGCGTCTGATTCAATTCGGACTCAATTTCAGCAGGAGAAGGAAAGATGGGAGAAGGCAAATGTGGCAGTTCGCTGCTATATTTTAGCCAGTCTTGCCAGTCACCTTCAAGAACAAGTGAGCATGATTGAGAGTGGAGCAACAATGTTCCAGACTCTTGATGGCATGTTTGCTACGCCTAGCAGTTCTGCAAGGCAAAATGCGCTGAATGCACTACCAGGACAGTGATGTCTGGAGGAAGTGTGCGGGATCATTGTTTGATAATGATAGCAAACTTCAAGAGGGCTGATGACCATGGTATTAAGTTTGAACAAGAAGTCAAAGTTGACCTTCTCTTACAATCACTACCTGAATACTTCAATCAATTCAAGATGAATTATAATATGAATAAGATGAATCTTGATCTCACTCAACTGATGCACGAGCTTGAGAGTGCTGAACAGTCTCTGGTCAAGCAGGGAAGTGCACTTTTTGTTGGTGAGGGTTCTGTGAAACCTAAGGGGAAACCCAAAGGGAAGAACAAGAAAAAGAAAAAGAAGAATTCAGGTACTCCAGTTGCCAAAACAGTTGCAATGAAGCAGCCAAAAGGCAAGTGCTTCAAGTGCGGACAAAGGGGCATTAGAAGAAAAATTGCTCATGTATGAATAAACCAGGTATGGGTAATTTAAATGTGATTGAGGCTTATTTAGTGGAGAATCACAATGATAAATGGATTGTTGATTCAGGAGCCACTAACCATATTTGTTACTCTTTGCAATGATTCAAACATAGCTTGCCTGTAAGTAAAGGACAAAGAGATTTGAGGCTTGGAAATAGGGAGCTTGTATCTGCAAAGGCAGTGGGGCAAGTTGTTTTATTTTTTGATAATTGCATAAATTTGGTCTTAAAAGACTGTTTATTTATTCCAGATTTCAAGAGGAATTTAATTTCTGTTAGTTGTTTGAATGAACATGGTTTGACAATTCAATTTAATTCCTCAATTTTTATAAGAAGTTCATCTTCTTTTATTTGTTCTGGTGTAAAATTTAATGGTCTTTATTTCCTTAGTCCTGTTCCCTGTGAAGTTAATCATGTTGAATTAAAAGATGATGAGCATATTAATTTTTCAAAGAAAAGAAAAGTTTCCAATGAAACTTATCTTTGGCATTTGAAACTGGGTCATATTAATTCTAATAGGATATAAGGTTTGGTAAAAAGTGGGATTTTAAAATCCCTGGACTTTGAACCAATACCAGTATGTGAATCTTGTTTAGAGGGTAAAATGACCAAGAGATCTTTCAAGGCCAAGGGAAAAGGTGCCACACTTCAGCTGGAATTGGTACATATTAATGTATGTGGACCGATAAATATCCAGGCCAGAGGCGGGTATCAGTATTTCATCACATTTACTGATGATTACTCTAGATTTGGACATATGTACTTGATGCGTCACAAGTCTGAAGCTTTTGGAAAATTCCAAGAGTTCAAGGCTGAGGCAGAAAAGCATCTTGGTGTTCAAATTAAGACTCTTCAATCTGATCGAGGGGGGAATACCTATCTGGAGAGTTCAGGTCTTACCTGACTAAAGAGGGGATAGTTTCTCAATTATCTTCTCCAGGGACACCCCAGCAGAATGGAGTTGCTGAAAGGAGAAATAGAACCCTTTTAGAAATGACAAGATCTATGCTCAGTTATTCATCTCTTTCTGATTCATTCTGGGGATATGCCTTAGAAACAGCTATGTATTTATTGAACTTGGTACCATCCAAATGGGTTTCAAAAACACCAATAGAATTGTGGAAAAGGTGTAAGCCCTCTATGAAACATATTCGGATTTGGGGTGCTCTTGCACATGTCTTGCAACAGAAACCAGATAAAATGGACTCACGTACTGAAGTATGCATGTTTATAGGCTATCCTAAAGGAACCAAAGGTTGGTTGTTTTATAGTCCAAAGGAAAAGAAGGTCATAGTGAGCACTCACGCGACTTTCTTAGAGGAGGACTATATGGCAAATTATAAGCCAAGAAGTAAGGTTATTTTTGATGAGTTAGTCTCAGATTAAGTCTCACCGCAACCTCAAGGAGTTGCAGCTTTTATTCCTGTGTTTGTTCAAAGAGGGGAAAATATACCTAATAAACATACATAGGAACTAGAGAATCAAACAGAAGTTCAGTATGATAATGAACTTATGGAAGAACAAAATCATGAATTGGTTAATCTACCTAATGATGGTCCTCATCTAGAAATTGTTAACCCACAAAATATGCATCCTCCTGTAGATGCACAACATCAAGTGTAGCGAAGTCGTAGTGGGAGATTGATTCGTAAACCTATAAGATATCTCTTGTTGGGTGAGTCGAATCAGGATGTCATCATTAATGAAGATGATGATCCCACAAGTTATGATAAAGCACTAGGAGATGTTGATGCTCAGGAATGGCTTGAGGCTATGAATCGTGAAATGGATTCTATGTATTCCAACTCAGTTTGGTCTCTTGTAGATGCACCTAAAGGGGTAAGACCTATTGGGTGTAAGTGGATTTACAAGAGAAAGAGAGGATCGGACGGGAAGGTTGAAACCTTCAAAGCTAGAATGGTGGCAAAAAGGTATTCCCAAAAGGAAGGTGTAGATTATGAAGAAACCTTTTCACCAGTTGCCATGCTTAAGTCCATCCGGATTCTCTTAGTTGTTGCAACAAATCTTGATTATGAGATTTGGCAAATGGATGTCAAAACTGCTTTTCTGAATGGAAATTTGGAAGAGGAGATCTATATGCAACATCCAAAAGGATTTATAGCCAAAGAAAAGAAAAATTGGTATGCAAGTTGCATAGATCCATTTATGGACTTAAGCAAGCATCCAGATCATGGAACATCAGATTTGATCAAGCCATTTAGTCTTATGGTTTTGAGAAAAGTCCTGATGAGCCGTGTGTGTATATAAGGATCCAAGGTCAAGCGGTATCTTTTCTGGTACTTTATGTGGATGATATACTTCTTATTGGAAATGATACAAAAGTATTATTAGGCATAAAAACCTGGCTGAACAAGAATTTTGATATGAAAGACCTAGGAGAAGCCAATTATATTCTTGGTATTAAACTCCTGCGAAACTGAAAGAATAGGGTTTTGGCATTATCTCAGGCTAAATACATTGACAAAATACTTGTCAGGTTTGGCATGGAGAATTCCAAGAGGGGAATTATACCTTTCAGACATGGGATTCATTTCTCTAAGGAGCAATCTCCTAAAACTCTTGAGCAGAGAGAACGAATGAGTAGGATACCTTATGCTTTTGCAGTAGGTAGTCTCATGTATGCTATGCTATGTACCAGACCAGATATCTACTATGCAGTAGGAGTAGTAAGCCGGTACCAATATGATCCTGGAGAAAAACACTGGATAGCGGTTAAACATATACTCAAGTACCTACGGAGAATGAGAGATTATATGTTGGTCTATTCTAGTGGGAGTCTTGAAACCATTGGTTATACAGACTCAGATTTCCAAGGAGATATTGACTCAAGAAGGTCTACATCGGGATATGTGTACACTCTTAATGGTGGTGACATTTGTTGGAGAAGTGTAATACAATCATGTGTGGCTGACTCTGCAACAGAGGCTGAGTATGTAGCTGCTTCTGAGGTTGCATGGTTAAAAAAGTTCCTTATGGACCTTCAAGTGATACCAGGTGTTAATTGTCCTATTACACTTTTCTGTGACAACAGTGGGGCAGTAGCACAGTCCAAGGAACCAAGGTGTCACAAGAGACAAAAACACATAGAGAGGAAGTACCGCTTGATCCGAGAAATAATTAAAAGAGGAGATACTGTGGTAGCAAAGATAGCATCTGAAGATAACCTTGCTGACCCTTTTACTAAGAGTTTGCCTGAACGTGTGTTCGAGAGGCATGTTACTTCTATGGGTCTTAGGAGGATTCCAGATTTGCTATAGCTTTGGGTTGTTGTTAATTTCACCTTGTTCTTTTGTGCTTTTTAGCAAGACATTATGACATTGTAATTTTTCTGAATATTATAAATGAAGTGTTTTATCATTTATTTAGCACACTATTTACAAACTCAAGGTCCGAATCAATTGTGGAGTATATGATCATATGGATACGTTCATAGAGGACATGGTCATAGGTTCTCACAATTGATGAATAAGTTCACAGCTATTAAATTAAGTTGGGCACTTTGTTTAGGCTGTAATATTTTATGAAATGGTTTTGTCCGAATCATTATAAAATATTGGTGTGAGTTAATGCTTACATTGAATGGATCAAGGAGAGATTTGATTAAGGTTGTTCTTTCTGTCATAAGGAATCAAATCTCCAGATAACTATAGTCATGTAGTTACTCTTAATCCTGAGTTTATTTTAAATAGGTAGTCGAATAGTTTTCATTCTTTGATTTACCAACAAGTGAGGTTTGATCTGTATGACGGCCAATAACTTGGTATTTTGGGATTGAGACTATTTGGTTATCGGTGTTTATGAGATAAACAACATGGAATTTATAGGAAATGTCCCCCTGATATGTTTCGGTACTTGGATATTGAAAACACTGGCTAGTGCATGTAATCCATTAGAGAAACTATAATAGTCAAGGGAATAAATAATTGATTGAGTTACAGAAAACTAGTCAATCAAATTATAGACATTCTATAAAGGAGTAATGCATATTCATGTTATAAGTGTCATTATTCTTGGAGATCACGTTCGGGCTTTTAGTGGAGTAGCACAGAACTAGATAATCTTTTGTAGATTATCATGAGCCTTGATGAATGACAAATGATAGATCCCCAGGCTAGCTCGATACAAGGGATGGGGTATATGATCAGATGATGATGGCTCATGGGCTACATGATCATGGGTTTACGAACTCAAGTTTGTATCTTAAAAGAGCAAGTGGGAGATTGTTGGATATATGCTCTTAGTCACTTAAGCCCTATTGGGCTTTAGTGAGACCAAAGCCCATGAGGCTTAGGGTTAGGTTAAGTCTTGTACTTAACTCTATATATTCTAACTTACTCCTGCTGTGCCTTAGGAGGGATAGCTCATCAGAAATAGACCTAAGAAGCAGATGTTCATCATCTGAACGGTTGCCCACACACCCACCCCATCCTACTCGAGAAATAGTCTGGAAGATCGTTCATAGAGCGAACGAGGACTGTTCGTGCAGGGGCTTTCAGACTGGTTTCATCTTTCCAGGTAATCAAAACGATGAAGGTTCTTATTCTCCTACATCAAATCAGTTAAATACGCTTTCGTGTTTTCTGATGAGATTCCTACAAAATCTACCTCATCTATCACTCAAATTTCATATTTATATGAATTTCTTAATTAAATTTGGAAGAAAATATAATCATTAAATTATATTTCTTTGAGACACATATTCACCTTTGTATTTTGCTAATAATCCATAAAATATAAAATTTATGAGAATTGGAAAATTAGGGTATTACGGGATATGCAAGCATTTCCTTTGTAGTAGCTCCATTCAGATAGTGAAAAGTTTCAACCTTTCATTCTAACTTTGGTTTGCCTTTTTATGGCATCTAAAATTCTATAAAAAAATAAATTAGAGCTATGGATTTTCTGTACGTGATATATATCAAGGCAATCTGTTACACCCCGGATTTCTAAAGTTCAAATAATATAAATATTCCAAGGGTATTCATAAATAATAATAGAAATCCAAAATAATCAACATCTGGAAGGTGTCACCGCCGCACTTGTATGAAACAAGTGCAAGGCTTCTTATTACAGGAAACAATTCTAAACTTAAACATTATTCGAAAAATAAAATTAATGAAAATAAATGAAAGTAGATAACTAGAGTTTATTGTCCGTCATCCTCACTTCTCACGGCTAGCCCCAATTTTTGAAACCTGTTCACTGAAACTCTGCTCCCCCGAAGGATCATCGCAGCCCAAGAATACACACATCAGCAAACGCTGGTAATCCTAATTAACTAAGGGTAAAATGAAATAAAATAGAACAGAAATAAGTAGATAGATAAATAAATTTGATATGAATTAAAATAAAATAAATAAATTATAAAATAAAATAAATTAATCATAAAATAAAATAATTTAATTCCAATATAAGATAATTATAAAATAAGATTAATTAATTACGAAATAAAATTAAATAATCATAAAATAAATCAATTCCAACATAAAATAAAATAATAAAAATAAATTAATTGCAAAATAAATTAGCATAAAGGCATCATATGTGTATATGTATAAACTAAAAAAGTGTCATGGTTTTTTAGAGTTTTCTAGTGGGAAGAGAACCATGGTAGACCTGGGAAACCCTGCCAGTCTACCTTGTGACCCGGGAAACCCTGCCAGTCACAAATCATCAAAATTGGCCATATCGTAATCTTCTTCCTAGTGTGCACACCTCTTCCCAAAGTTGCTACTAGTGTCCCGGGAAACCCTGCCAGACACCACTTTGGGAAGAACGGACATATCGGTTCACATCAAATAAATTCTCGAAGGCATAAGCCTTAAAAGTGTGTTCATCACTTTAGGAGGTACCATCCTAAAGCTATCTTCCCATAACTAATTTATTTTAAATACACCCATCATAACATTCCTAAATTATCTATATCATTTAATTATCTTTTATATAGTTTTCTATTATTTAATTGAATATCCGATACAAGGATTTTTTTTATATAAAATTTAATCATGTCTTAATTTAATGTGCAGCGAATATTATATATAAGAAAAAGGAAAAGTATCAAATAATATAGTATTAGATAGACAAATCTAGCATCTACTTGTGTGGAGCAAGAGAAAGAATCAGGGACGTGTCATGTGAATATGTGAATCAAAAGTAGAAGGAGAGCTCAATGCTTTAAGCACACAAGAAAAAAAAAGGCAATGCAGTAATATACGTGGATCCCCCGAAACAAGAGAAAAACCCTAAAGTAATGATCATGCAATAGCAATTGGTTTTATCTAGTGAAATTCAACTCAAAGGGTCCCGTATATGTATATTTGCACGGACGCAGAGACTCATCCAATCCAATTTGTCACTCACGGGTCCCACCTCCAATTCAATTCATTCCTTATCAATCTCACAAAGGCACATACAGGATTTACAAAAAGACAAAACCATATACATATAGATATTGACCTTGCAAAAATATAAGCTAACCCTAGAGTCTAATTTAATCTATCTAATCAGAATAAATCAAAATGATTAAGATCTAATATCCTAAGATATAATATATCTCTATCTAATCTTAAGATATAACAAATATCAAATTTAATAAGATATAGATTAAATCTAAATAATCCATAATATTATATTATAATATTCTAACAATATTCAATGATTCCAATGTTTAAAAAGATTGGTTGACGGAGGTAGACAGGCACACTCTACAGCAATGCTATATCTGTAAAAAGGGAATAGGATTGGCTTTTGAAGAAAAATGAAGTATATTAATATAATTTGAAATTTAAAATAAATATAGACACCGAATTTTCCCCTACTTGCTGCAAATAATTTCTTTCAATACTATTAATGCCTAGTATGACCAAGCACAAATTTGATAACCCTAATCAATACCCTATGAAATTGTAACTCGAAAGAATTGTCTCTAAATCGATGTCATGCTCATAAATCCATGTGCTCCTTGTGACCATTATTAGTCCAAACCACCAAGGCGGAAAAAAAAATATAAATAAATATGATCCTCAACCCTCAGTTCTTCGTCTTGATGTAAACAAACCAGATCAAAGTTAATCAGAAGGTTCTTATACCCATATGGTTGTAACTCCTGTAACTAGACTGTCAAACGACATACAGAATGAGATACACGATGGTAAATTAGATTGATGGCAGTAGTCATGGGATCACGCAGAGGCACATAAGAATGGTGATTCACAAAAAGACAAACCCAATTCAATTAATTACCCATTCTTATTCATCCAGAGACTATGCACGTACAGGATGATGATTCACAAAAAGATAAAACAATAAATATACGTATATATTTTTATCTTGCAAAACAAAAAGGCATGGAGTATTATATATATATATATATATATATATATATATATATATATATGAAATTTAATTCAAACATAAGAAAACCTATAAGGAAAAAGAACCGAGGATGCATCGATATTCAAAGTTATTGTCTTGGGAATTAGGATTACAATCAGTCAATTCCAATCAATGTTCTAACACTATCAACAAATAAATTTTTAGGGATTAGGATTACAATCAATTAATTCTAATTAACGTTCTAATGCTACCAATAATTAATTTTTATTGCTCAAGGAATTAGGATTACCTGGCCTCCGTGGTTGCAGAGCTCCTAGAAGAGAATTTCTGCCGCAAAAATTTTTAGAGAGGGAACTGATAGGTGATGGCTAGGGATTGATGACTAGTCCTAAGTTTATAGTTGAAATTAGGGTTTCCTATGGGTTGGGCTCTGTGGGTTGGGTTTTAACTATTACTAGTTTAATAAATAATGGCAAATCACCTATCAGATTCTGATTTAAATTTTTATCTTTACCTATCCATTTATCATTATTATTATGATATATATATATATATATATATATATATATATATATATCTACACACACATTACTTTATTATAAATTTTAAATTTTAATATTAGTATTATTAGTATTTATTATTATTTTTATTATTAAAATAATAATAAAATCTAGGGTATTACATTGTTGATCTAATAAATGGTAAAATAATGCAAAGATTATTAAATTCTATTAAATCAATCAATAAATCTATAAACATAATATAATCAAATATATCTAAACTAACTAAACTAATCAAATTGATCTAAACTGATAAAATTTAACTAATACTATATTATTACTTTTATTATTATTATTATTAACAACAACAATAATAATAATAATCTGGGGTATTACACAATCTCTAGAATGACTTTTGGTGAAATCTAACTTCATAATCTATCCCGAGTTATTCGTTACCTGATGACTCCTTGCTTATATTGATTCTTTATTAGCATCTCAATTTTGTTGAAGATTTAACAATAACAAACCAAGTACGGAATCACAAAAATATACTCCATCCGATCCTTAATGTAGGAGCAAATTGGGTTGTTGATCTTGTTCATAATTACTTTTATTGATATTCATTCAACAATAATCAAGTGAGAGAGACGAAGGGAATTAAGAAAGATAATTAGGTTGTTTTAGAAAAAAACATTATATTAACTAACTTTCTTAATCTAATCAAATTATATAAGTAGGTCTTACAATGAGAACCGGAAGGAGTACTCAAGAAGGGAAGTTTAGGTTTTAGGAAGTTCTTGTGCTTCGATTAAGATTTTCTTAAAAAGCAAGTAGGGAGGTTCATTGAAAAGTAGTTTTGTTTTCATGTTCTTGTGTTGAATCCAAAATAATCAAGGTATCCCAATCAACAATAGTTTTCATAATAATGTTAACTCAACCTAACAGAAAAAATCCACAAAACCTCATTATATATTTTTGTTATAATCTTATGTAAGATGGAAGGGATACTATAATTATCTCAATCTAATAACAAACTTTGCTCCACAAACTTCTGAAGCTCCAAGGCCTAATTTAGTCATTTTACATTTGCAAGGCTGTTGGGGTGTTCAAAAACTAGAGTTAATCAATGACATATTATTTTGTTAGTTCATAATAAGTTTAATTTGAAATTGAATAATGACAAAAATTAAAGTGTTTCAAAATTATTTTTTGATAGGTCTTTCAAAAGGTGTGATGGAGTATGGGTAGTAATCAGAACTCAAATACTCATGATGTAACGAAAAAGAAAAAAAACTTGGAAACAACTAAGACCATGTTTAAGATATGGGCTTTGGTTTTGTCATGTTACATGAGAAAAAAAAGTTTCCTACACACACATGAAATGATGGGACCCACATATACATATATGAATTAATATATGTATATGTGGGTCCCACCATTTCATGTGTGTATAACATGAGAAAATGGTTTTCCTACAACATAAGAAAATGTTTTCCCTTAAAATATATAGTATTTCTGAACCAATAAAATAAAAAATTATGTCAGAAAGGAGTAACGCACAGAAGCAATGTATGACATAAAGAATCAAGGAAAAAATAAGAGCTGCAGATTTAACTCATAATTAATAGTGAATCTAACTCCTAATTTATTTGCTTAAATGCATAAATAATTTAACACAAATATCCCTGCCAACCAAGATTCCTTTAATGACCTTTTGGATTGCTCTGAACCCATGCAAGGCCCTATGTAGAACTTTTACAAACATGAGTAAGTCTTTAGAGTAAAAGGGAAAGCTGATGGTTCAATGGTTAAGTTTTAAGGCTCATTTCATGGCTAAGGTCTATTTACATTAGATTAGAGAAGACAATAATGAAGCACATTATTTTCAGATCAAGTCAGATTAAGTTTTTTTTTTAAAAAAAAAACATTTAAGGACGTTTTGTATGACATTTATCTATCAAGATAGGTTTCCTTTAAAATTGTATGATCATTTGGAGTAGATCTAAATATCTAATAGGAGTTTTTCCCTTTTTCCAACCAAATAACTTGACTGACAACTAAAACTGATGCAATGAACTTAGGCATTTATTGTTGATGATGTCATCTATATTTTCACTCAAATCAATAATAATAGAAATTCACAAATACAGAAGGAAACTTATGAGGTGGGCCATGTGGCTTGCAAAATACTCCCCCACACTAATGCACTGGTGGGTGACGCAGAAATGGCTCCCCTCAACTTCTTTAATTGAAAAAAATCCCAAATTTTTCAACAGAAGAGATATTGAAATTTTAAAGATAATTCCTGGCTTCCCAATGCTTACCAAGGTAATTAATTTTATACTTTCTATGCTTCTTGATATAAGATTTATTTACTTAATTTGATTAGTTTAAGGAAGTTTGTTAAGTTAGTTGTTATGATATGTTTTTTCTAAAATATCTTAATCATTTTCTCTAATTCCTCCTATCTTTCTTTTACTTGGTTACTGTTGAAGAGATGTGAGTAAATTAGAAAAAGATTGACAAATATAAAAAATAAATCTTACATTTAAGACTAAGATCAATTCCTCAATTAGGTCTACATTAAGCATTGGAGGAGTAACCTTTTCCCCCTTTGACATTTCCCTATAACTTACCCCCATCTGGATTGCTCCAAATCAGTTTTTACTCCTTCTGTTCAACGTTTCTCATTCAACTCCTATATGTTTTGATCTTTTGAACAGTTTTGATATAGTCTTTGTAAGGCTATTAGTGTGTTAGAATAGAAAGTTTCCTCTCACTGATAATGTTCAAGACATAAGCGAAACCGACACTCTTACACGAATCTGCAATACACCGTTTCGGTGAATCAACATAAATGTGGTGTGTTTGAAGAGAATTTGTGATGTGATGGTATGTTTGTCCTGGCAGGAGAAATTAATGGAACAGGATGTTTTTGACACACTGCGACACGACTGGATGGTGGCTTTTGGGAGGTGGGAATACGACCCAACAGAGCTAACCAATCCATTTCCTCAGAATTCTACATTGGCTCACATTTGGCAACGTTTTGAAGACAAGGTTGTGCCCTCTCAAAGCCAGAGATTTGTTTCAGAGAAGCTACCCTGGATACGTTATCATGAAGTTCCAGATGGTGGCCATTTGATTATTCATTATAGTGGCTTGTGTACTCTATCAAAAACTAGATCTTTATACATTATTAACTAAAGGACCCCTCTTTATGAGAGTGTTCGCTTTGGCCTTCCTTGACCTCTTTTTATAGGACTCTATACTATTTGATCAATCCCACTGGTACACTCAATGGCTTTCTTTGAACATATTTAAACTTTTACCATTTTTTCTTCAATAGTGGCCAATCTAACTCATTTAAGTAAATGCACATTACAAATTTTGTCTTTTCTTGTACGAACCATTTGAACATCATATCCTCATCTTGACTACCCCATTTTATGTTTATGTGGTCCCTTAAAAGCTTAATACTCATTACCATATAGCATTGTTGGTCTTATAGAAGCACAATAAAACTTGAGATAAATCATTAACTAAAGAACAACTTTGGTTCTTTCATGCATTTTCATATGGTATAATCATAACTTGTGAAGTTTATTCCCTTGTGAAGTATGAGATAAATCATTAACTAAAGAACCAACTTCTGTTCTTTCATGCATTTTCATTTGGTATAATCATACCTTGAAATATTGAGAGAAATGATATATTTTGAAATTTAATTGCCCGAATGAATTAGCAGCCATGTTTTGGGGTTTTTATGTCATGCCATTGATTGTTATTTCTTCCTCTGTTTTGGATATTTTAACCTTCTTCTTAAGCATTTTTCCTACATTACCATACCAGCCTCTCTCCCACAAATAACACACCAAGTCTTGCCTATCCTTTACTATCTTAGAATCCTTTGACTATTAACTCTCACCTGATAGAACATTCCAAAGACGATAAAGGACAAGGTCTTGGTATATTTTGATTCAACTTTGGACACTTGTGAAGTAAAACCCAAAAGAACTTGATTTTTCCTATTCCCTTCAATTTATGTCCCAACAATTTCTCAAGTGTTAACCAACTTTCTTTTCTGCTTATAAGTCATGGTGCTTTTCTCTTCGTGTTGGTAGGGGGTTATACGCTCTCGCGTACAACATTTACATGTTTTGTTTGCTACGCGTGTTTACTCTTTAACCTTCTTTCATGCTGCAGTTTGTAAGTGTCTCTGTCAGCAAGATCAAAACTAACAAGTCATAAATAGGGCTTATTGGCCAAACCTTTTGATCACCATTATCATATTTAAACAGGACATTGTTTCCTAAGATGAACACATAGCATACTTTTCATTCTAACTTTGGATATGCAAGCATTTCCTTTGTATTGATTACATTCAGATGGTAATGTTACATCCTTTTTCTTTGGTTTTCCTTTTTATGGCATCTAAATTCTACAAGAATAAATCAGAGCAGTGAATTTTCTCAGCATAATGATTTTCGCTTAGATTTTATACTTGGTCTCAATTATCAAGGTAATCTCTAGAATGGCTTTCGGTGAAATCAAACTTCACAACCTATCATGAGTTATTGCTTATCAGAACTCCTTACTTATATTGATTCTTTAGCATCTCTATTTTTTTTGAAGATTTAATATTAACTAACCAAGTGTGCATGTAGTAAATGACACTCAAGAATGCAAATCTTCAAGAAGGGAAGTTTAGGTTTTAGGAAGTTCTTGTACATTAATCAAGATTTTCTGGAAAAGCAAGTATGAAATTTGATTGAAAAGTAGTTTTGTTTTCATGTTCTTGTGTTGAATCCAAAATACTGAAGGGATAAAAAACAATAGTTTTCATAATAAAGTTAACTCAACCTAGTTACAGAAAGGAATCTACAAAACTTCACACACACACACACACACACACACACACGCACATAAAACTTTATATATGGAGAACCTTGCTTCTCTACCTGCACAAACAGAGACAAAAGTCTGCTGGAAGTGAGTGAGTTAACAACTAAAGGGAAAGCTGATGGTTCAATGACAAAGTTTAAGGCTGATCTTATGGCTAAGGTCCTATGTACAGGAGGTTAGTGCAGACAATCTTGGAGCAATATGCTCTGTGGTGAAGCACTTAAAGCTCAGAATATCACTTTCACTGCATCAAGTTGACTATGAGGAAGTGTTGCTCGTGAATTTGGATGATCCCTCATAAGAAGTCTACCTGAACTAACCTAACCCTGTAACTTTGAGCAACAATCTTCAATTTCAATTATTTCAACCTCTCCTCTAGTTTGTAAACTTGGCTAGCCTGGTCTCAAATGAGCACGTTAGGCTTGGTTGGAGAAACAAGTGATCTTTACAATTTGAACTCTCTAAAGTTGACTGCTATTGGTTTATTTAATGAATGAGCTCGTGACTTGCTCATCTATCTTCTTTATCTCTCAAATGACAGATTCCTTCTATTTAAAATATTGCTACACAGCAGGCTGAACTTGTTTTCAGGAATTGAGCTTTGTCATGTTGAGGCTGCAATTTTTGTCTCAAAATATATTTCTGAACTTTTGCAGAAGAAAAAGCTTCAATGTTGGCTGGTATCTTGCCATCTCTCAGTGCTCACAAAACCTTCACATATCTACTAAGAATGAAGAAGCAACACTTCATGTGCTAAACTATATAGGAGCATGCTTGGAGCTCTTCATTACTCACACACACACACAACCTCCGGTTCTTAATATAAGAGTTAGATAACTAATTGACGAATATTAAGAAAATTAGTTAAGTTAGTTAGTTGTAATAAATGGGTATCGGTTTCACTAAAATACCCTCTCTAATCATATTCATTGGAATTACCACTTAATTAAAACTCTCTTTATATGTGAAATCAATTGGGGTACCTTAGGAAATAAAGTGGATAAAGGTCTTTTATTTAGAACTAAAGCAAACATCTGGTTTAATTCTTATATTAGGGGCTAGAGGAGGTATATTGTAACAGTCTTCCAAACGTTGCTTATGTAGTTAACAAGCTGAGCCACTTTATGAATGAGCCCTTGGACACTCAATGGAGGTTTGTTAAATGGTTGTTGAATTATCTCAATGGACACTCGCATTATATTTATACACAAAGCATCTCATCTCATGATGACAAGAATTTGTTGATACTGATTAGGTCAGAAATCTTGATGATTGAAGATCTATTGGTGGATACTACTTCTTTGAAGGTAATCCAAAGAAGTGGTCTTAAAAAAAACCGGGTTGTCTTTTGCTGAACCAAAAAAGCTGAATATTGCAGCTTAGCTGATACCATTTAAGAATTCTGTGTTCACCCAAAAAGCACTAAGTATGTTCCATCCCTGAACTAATTTGCTGATATACTCACCAATATCTTTTTCTTTCACTTAATTCTCTTATTTGAGGCAAAAAGCTTTGGTTGTAAACTGCTGAAAACTCACAAATATATACTCACCATAGCATTGTTGATTTCTTCATTCTACTGTTAGCATTGTGCCTACCATGAATTCATTGACTATATAATTGGAACTGCTTTCTTCTTTCCCTTTCCCAAACATGATTTGGCTTTCTTAAATTTTGGTTGGAAACCTATAATTAATACTTCCAATGTCTCTTGTGAAGGAAATCTCCACTACCAACATAAAATCCTCTCTTGCTTCTAATTTCAAAGTGGGTATGCAATATCACTCTCCCTTGTTGCTAGAATGACTTCTGTGAAATCTTTACTTTGTAATCTGTAATATATCCTAAGATATTCTTTATCTGATATATCCTTACTGAAAAATTAGAACTTGATTCTTTAGCATCTCACAAAAGTTGAATATTGCAACTTAGCTAATACCGCTTGTACAGTAATTGGAACTCTTAGAGCCAGACTTTCACTTTATTCAAGTGAAAGTCATCAAGAGACAATTAATGCTCCTCTGTATCAATCTTAAGGTTCTTGTTTTGAAAAACTAGCATTGTTTTTTCCTTCATCCTGCTATTAGCATTCTTAGCACTGTCACCTGCAAATGCATAACATGATGACATAATTGACTATTAAGTTGGCATTTCAACTGCTTCACCTACTGAGAAAGAAAAGAACTTTCCAGATTTTGTTTCCTTCTTTCCTTTTCCTTTTCAGGTTGTTAAGAGTGACTTTTTCATGAAATCTAACTCTGCAATCTATCCTATGTTCTTCTCTATCTGATTTGACACCCAATTGATTCTTTAGCAACTAAATTTAGTTTTGAAGATATGATAATGACAGACCAAGCATATTCATATACCAAATGGGACTCAAGACTGTGAACCCTCCTACAGGAAGGAAGAGTTTAGGCTCTAGGAAGTTCCAACACTTCAATCAAGTGTTTTTCTTGGCAAGCAAGCATTGTGTTTAATTGAAAAGTTGTTTTGTTATAATGTTTCAAGTGATGAATCCAGGACATTCAAGTGATGAAGGGGATTAAATTCAACCATAATTATGGAAAGGAATCTACACAACTTTAGATATAGCTTGTTATAACAACCCCAACCAACTTCCAAAGTTTTAAAAGACACTTTTTTGAGTAAGTAAGGATGTTGGGATATTAAAAAAATTTTAAATTAATCTATGACATGTATCTAAATCTTCACTTTTCCAACTTCAAGAGATGTGCTCGTATTCTTGGTAAACCTTTTGGTATTTGCCTGATCCTCCTCTCTTCCTTTCTCTCATTTTCTTTTTCCCATCCCATCATCTCCACCCTTGGATTAAGAATTCAATGGCCAAGATTCTTAATTAAATTTATCCATTTATGTTATAACATCATTATAAAATATAAAATAGTAGCCATTCAATTTTTGATCAAGAGATGAAAATGGGATGAGGAGAAGAAAATGAAAGAAAAGATAAACAGATGATCCAAATTCTACCTGATCTTCATTATGATATCAATGGTCTCTGGCAAAAGTACGGAAAAACCTTAATTAATTAATTAATTACCAAAATGCCACCGAGGCAAAAGTATTAACCCATCTGCCCCCCTGTAATCGATTACATACCTTATGTAATCGATTACAGGGGTTCAGATCTCCTTTTTTTCATTTTTTGCACTATGTAATCGATTACGTCACTGTTCAGTAATCGATTACTCCAAATTTGCACTGTGTAATCGATTACACCAGTATGGTGTAATTGATTACACCAGCTGCAGAAGCACAATAAAGAAGAGATTTCGAATTGGTGCATGACGAAACTGATTTCCAACTTCTTTTTACCTACAAATGCAACTTGGGGAAGGTCTTTTTGCCAACAATTAACCATCTACGCTATGCCTGGTCCATTGATGTACCTATATCCGTTTACATAACTATTTGGACGTTTGCATTCATGGTTTTCTAAATCAACTAATTATAAACTGAACGTCACAATACATCAACAAATACTAATACACATAAGTTCACCAGTGTCATCATAAATGCAATACAATTACATAACTTGTCCACTTTAACCTTGCCTATTCCTCAACGGACATGTACGTATATTATGACCAACTTGCTTGCAATGCCGACAGTTGGACTGACTGCTTGACGGTTAAGACTCCACCCAATCCATCTCATTCTGTATCCTCGTAGACTTTGGTCTTCCCTTTTTGCGGGCCAAACTTGCATCCGGGATAACGATTGGGTCATCTACTTGTTGAATCAATCGTTCATTGCTTATCGGGTACCAATTTGTAGCATATACTTGACTAATGTATTGCAAGGTGAACGCCGGGTCAACATAACTGTAATGGTTCAAATTTTCGGCCCTGCACATTGCTAACACGTGGACGCACGGATACCGTCTTGCTGTAAACCTCCCACATTGACATTTACGGATGATCAAGTCAACCCACATTGTGTCCCCGGCATGTGCGTCCTCGACCTCAAATAACCATAATTCTCTGTCATATAGCACCACCCGACATGTGACTGTCTATTCGTCCATCTTTTGTATGCGACCACCTTCTTAGACACTATCCTACCTTCAGTCATGTGTTTGGTAATCTCAACACGCCTCGTGACGGAATATTCGACAAGTCTACTACATGTGATCTTAACCAATGCGGTGATCGGTAGATTACGTGCCCCCTTGAGGACCTTATTGACACACTCTGATAGGTTAGTCGTCATGTGACCAAACCTCCTTCCGTCTTCATCGTACGACATGCACCACTTCTCCTTTGGAGCCCGATCAAACCAGGATGAAATGCCAACCACCTTGTGTGTCATCATCACCATACAACATCTCTGTCTCATCATCAGGATGCGTCCAATTAATGCTGGAATAGTATGGGCTTTCGTTCCAGAATGGCTCAATATCAGTCCCGACAGTTGTACAAACGATTCTTTGTCAAAACCACTGAATACGAATTACAGATACAAATACAAATTTACTAACTTACCACTGCTAACTGGGTCCACACGAAGCGGTGACGGTGAATCACCCTCGACATCAGTGTCTGACGAGTCACCTAGTGGAACCACACTGTCAGGTTCTCCCTCCTCGCTGTGAATACCCTCGTCTTCCTCACACTCATCTTCGTGATCCTCCCCCTCCTCTGTCAATCTCAGCTGACTTAATGCTTGTGATGCAGATAAACTAACGGCTCTGTCTTCTTGACCATAATATTGTGGAGATCTTGTATGCGTGGGAACAGACGATGCTTCACCGGATTCAACCTCAACATAAATCTCAATGAAATTTTGTGATTTCCGATTGTCAAAGGCATCTATAATGCACTCTACATCTTCATCATCACCCACATCATTACTAATATAGTATACACTATCAAAACCGACAACAGTTTCCACTTTGGCGATCAACCGATGAATTAAGTGGCTGCCATGTAGCTCCAATTTTCGGCAAATCCTTTCTTTGAGCTGGTTGTACGTGGTGGCCCGATTGATTTTCAACATTTTGGTTTTTCCTTCGAATTGAACACCATCGGGTCCTTCAAAATGCCTCCCACTATGGTAGATTATGGCTACGTAGTCGTTAGAACTTGAACTCATCCTTGACAACAAAAATTGTGAGCTACAAGGGGGTGGGTTTCAAATTCTACACAAAAATAAAGGTGGAAGAAGTTAAACTACAAAGATTACACAACAATACCACATTGAAAGAGGATAATGGCCTTACACTTTGATGGGTCGCACAAAAACTGTCTAAAACATGAGCAACCAGAAGCTGCAGGAACGGAGAAATTACCACGAATGAGCTCAACTTGGCTTTTAAAAAACACATCTGTCGAAATATAATCGATTACGGTACTGTATCGTAATCGATTATATAAAAATTACACTACGTAATCGATTACTATACTCATCGTAATCGATTACAGGGTGCCAATTTTATGTAATCGATTAATGAACAGTATTGTAATCGATTACATAGTGCAAAAAATGAAAAAAACGAGATCTGACCCCCTGTAATCGATTACATAAGGCATGTAATCGATTACAAGGGGCAAATGAGTTAATAGTTTTGCTTTAGTGGCATTTTGGTAATTAATTAATTAATTAATTAATGTTTTTTTCCATACTTTTGCCAATGGTCTCATATTATCCATGTTTGGAAAAAAATGTTAATTATTTAGTTAGAAGACATTAGGGTAAAAAGAACTTTTATTATAAAAATTTAACGTGTGATAAAGAATCGTCAGAACTTGGGATTTATAAACTACGTTACTTATTGAATAAATGTAATAGTTAGTTATGGCATGTTTTCTTTAAATAAATTTTTATTCGTTGAAGTCATGCTAAGATAAGATTAAAGTGATATTTACATTCGTTGATCAAAGATTATGATATATACACTCTTTTTTGAAGATAGTTGTCCTCATACTCATTGATCGAACCAATATATTCGTTTCTATTATAAATAATTTTTTAAGTATATAAGTGCGGACACGATATGTTTGCATATTTATCTTGAATTTATAAAATATGTTATGTGTTTATTCTTGGTACAAATGAATTATATACATTTTCTTTTTCAATCTATACAATTGAAAATAAATTACATGCACATATTCAGAAATAATCCACATATTCTTTAAATATCATATATATAAACTCAATCATATAATGTTAGTGTATATTGCTTTTGAAGATAAATTTAATAGCTAACATTTTAAGAATTGCAATTAAGGTTTATGCATTAAAAAAAAAAACTAATTCACAGAATTATGGAATGATGATCTGATGTGTTCTAAATTGCATTTAAATTATCAAAAACTATGAAGATTCACAAAATATAACCATTAATCATTAGGAAAAAATACTAGTGAGAATCCAAATTGAGTTTGAATTGCATAAAAGTAAATTAATATGGAGAAAAAAGAAAGAACAAGGGACTTGGATGAACTGCAAATTTAAAAGTGAAAGGACAAACCCAGAGCCCTCTTGAGAAATACAAACACACCGTGAAAAGCACATTCAATACAATACAAGAGACCAGAGGAAAGCCAGGAGAGAGAGAGAGAGAGAGAGGCGGGAAGAGGGAGAGAGAGATTGCCCACATACACCGTGATTCCTTGATTTTCTAGGTTGTGGGAAGCGAAGATTTATGTGAATAATCTTTCTTCAAGGCTTCAAAGTATCTTCTCAAGCCAGCAAAGAAACAAAAGATCCTTTCCAATAATGCCCGACGGGGGCTACTTCATTCTGGTCATATAGATTTGATAGGAGGCATATGCATGGTATATATTGTGTACTCGTTCTACATTTAAGAATTTATTCGGTGAATCCTGTTGTACTTGCTGCAAATATGATTTAATTGGCGGTTCTTTGTTGATGTTACACGGATTTAGAAATAGTTCTGTGATACATGCTTATAGTTTTGTCTTTGCAAGATTGGAATTCTTGTTTTAAATTGCATAGAAGACATGTAGTTGTACAGATTTCAGTGAGGAAAATGGGTTTTGGTTTCTTGGAAAAGATTATTTTCGGTGAACAAAGGTTTAATTGAATATTCTCGTATGTTCTTATTTCTTTGGTAGAAAGGTTTATTAGAATATTCAATTATATCAATTAGGTTACGGGTTTGCTGATCTGGTTTGGATCTGAATTGGATGTTTAACGGCTGGGACTTGGGAGACAAGGGCTCCCTCCGGTTGAAGAGTGAAAATGAATAGTATGATGGCAGAGAGACTAATCTGTTGGGAGAAAATGTTGCTTTGAACTCCCTTATGCTAGGGCTTTCAAAGATTTAATCATTTAGTTTGGTGGAGATTGTGAGCCCCATTCTTGCAATCTTTTGACTAACATGTTGAATCAGTTAAGAATTATAAAAAACACTGTTAATGGCAGCCAGCATGGGGCCATGGTGTGGTGGTTTTTATGGCCTTGTTTGTCATCATCTATGGTGAATGCTATATTGAAGATGATAGGAAGATGAGATTTTTTAATTCTTCCTCATTTTGGCTTACATTTGGCTGACGTACTTGTTGGTTTTAAGGGTATAGATAGAGCTCAGAAGAACATATTTTCTCTTTGTTCTCAGACTACTACAGAGCCTTTGAACTAGGGAGCTCCGGTGTTGTATCTTCCCCCGGACCTGGCCAAATTACTCATTCAAATTACTAGAAAGCTTTCCTTTCTCACCCCCAAATGTTTTCTTATTATTTAGTCTTCTTTTGGTACCTATATCTGATTTTCTGTTCTTTATCTCTAAATGACCATGTTGACAGCAATTTAAAAGTTAATGCCTTCAGGCCAAGGAATGTTGAAATAACATGGTGACCTTAAAGCTAAAGAGGGTTGTAAGCGGTGCTTATGAAAGTGCTGATGGATTTGATGATCTAATTGTTATGGAGAGTAGTTCTCGGAGTTTTTAGAATTTCCTAAATGATGTTTCCTTTCCAATGAATTCCTATGAAACAATTTTTTTTTTTCATTGGTTGCCACTTGTTTTGAAGACAAATGTTATGTATTGATGGTTATATGGTGATAATTTTCTATTTTCCATTTTATTTTATGTATGATGAGCTGATTTTATATGGTAGTAAATGTTGGTCTCTAAAGGGACAACAAAAATATAAAGTTGGGGTAGTATAGATGAGGATGTTGAGATAGATGTTTGGTTATACAAGAAAAGATAAGATTCAAAATGATTGAATTAGAGGAAGAGTAGGAGTGGCGTTTATTGAAGAGAACATGGTAGAAACTCGTTTAAGGTGGTTTGGACATGTACAAAGAAGGCCTTTGGAGGTGCCAATTAGAAAGGTAGCTTAGACAGTATGGAGTCCTTTGAAAAGTGGCAGAGGAAGACCAAAGAGAATGCTCAATAATAGGACCTTTTTTATAACAATATATCCAAAGATTTGGATTTTGATAGAGAATAATAACGTCGTGCAATCCATGTAACTAACCCCACCTAGTGGGATGAGACTTTTTGTGGTTGTAGAAGTTTTGCAGTTTTGCTTCATATGTTGACTGCTCTGTTGTGTATGTTTATTTGCTTTGGTTGAGTTTCAAGGTTTTCTTTCTTTCTTTCTTTTTTTTTTAAATATGGTGGCGCTGCATTAGTGAACCTGGTATTTTTCTTGGGGCTTGCAGCAGTTTCTTCTGCGTGTCATTGATGACTCTAATTGCAACTCATCTTTCTTGATGTCTAAAGATATTGGTTATTGTCATTTTCGATTCATTGCTTGTTTTATACATTTTGATTATCTTTGTTCCCAGTTCTGATCATGATTCATAAATCAGGATGCTACCAATGTGTTGATGAGATTGATAGGCCAGCTTCCTACGATTCAAAAATCTATTTGGTACATAGAAAGGCTGTAATAAGGAGTTTTAACTTTGGGGCTTGTGGCAGTATACAGCAAAGTTTTTCTGCAACAGATTCAGGTGATAATGTTAATGCAGAGTTCTCTTCCTAGTCCAATTGAAGCTGCTATATTTCATGTATCTGATAAAGGGAAGGAAGATGCTCTATGTGACTGGATGCCTAGTGCTGAAACTTGGCAGGTGTGCCTGAAATGCAAAAAATACCCTCTTTATTGCTGCAGAAAAGTTGAAGCAATGCAAGAACAAGAGGATCGAAGGAATGTTGATGTTCCATGCTACAGAAAAGTTGAAGCAGAGCAAGAGGATAGAAGAAATGATGATGTTCCGTGCTGCAGAAAAGTTGAAGCAATGCAAGAGCATGAGGATAGAAGGAACGATGATGTTCCGTGCTGCAGAAAAGTTGAAGCAATGCAAGAGGTAGAGGATAGAAAGAATGAAGATGTTCCATGCAGCTCAAACTACATAAGCAGCTTAGGTCGACCATCAACTGCCAGTTCAATGACTGGAAATACTGTGCCTAATATAGTTTACAAGAGAAAGAAGCTACGTAAGAGTTCAACCGCACCCCTTTTAAAAATAGGACCCATGCCTGTGCCAGCAAGTGCCAATTGCCCTTCATTTATTAGCCATTGTGCTAATAGATCATCATTGGAGCATCAGCCAGCCGGCTCTCAAGTTGAGCATGATATTGAAATGGTTAAAGACCCTGTTGCACCCATTGTCTTATGTGAAACAACAATAGATAACGGCAGACCTAAAAATTTAGGTATTGACAGCATTAATGATAGTTGCTCCACATCAAAATCAATTATGGAAATTGTTTCAGATTCCAAAGAAACTGGAGTGGATGACACTGGTGAATGCTCCTCTTCTAGTGTATTAGTCATGGATGGCCCTAGAGAAGACCTATCAGCAAGGGATCTCTGCATCAAAGTTCTAAGAAGCCATGGATTCCTTGGAGGGGGTTCTTGTGCTGATACTGTAGCTTCTCAAGAACAGGCTGCTGCCTCTGGTGATAGTTTCAGTTCCCGTTCATGCAAAATATGTGGCAATTTAGATGGCTCATTGAAAATGCTCATATGTGATCGTTGTGAAGAGGCATACCATCCATCCTGCATTGTTCCACGTATGAAGAAGTTACCAATTGATGAATGGTTTTGTCATTCATGTATAAAAAAGAAGCTAAAAATTCTTAAGGAGAAGATTATTAAAAGTTCACCAACTATCAACAGTGAAATGGAATTACACAGATCTTCCTCAGTTAATGGAGGATTGAATCCTATACTGTTGATGTTGAACGATTCTGAGCCAAGTACAACTGGTGTACGGGTTGGTAAAGGTTTTCAAGCAGAAGTTCCTGAATGGTCAGGTCCAATAGGAAGGTATGCTCTTCTTGTATCCTAAACGTTTTTTTATCATATTCTTCTAGCCTTTCCTTGATCTGAGTCTATGAAATTGCTCCTTTTTTAATTGGGAGTCTCTTATCAATTATGACAAGAGTCTATATTGCTAGGATTAAGCATTTGGAGAAGTTATACTATCTTTTTAATAAGTAAAACTTTACATGTTGCTGACCAATTTTTAACAGTGAGTGGAAATGTTTTGTGGCAAAAATAATTATGTGTATATTAGTATAGAGATATGATGTATTAAGGATATATGTAAATCCTTTAGTAAAAAAAGAATGGTATGGATGTGCCTATTATGTTCTTGCGTTCAAAGAGTAGGATTCTATGTAAAAGAGAATAAAACAAGGGAAAAACTCTAGAACCAGTATCTGTAATTCCAGAGGAAAGAGCACAACATAATTCACTAAATATCAAATGCACCCTCCATAATACATGCCTGTTTGAATTAACGGTAAAAGCTGTTTTTCCAACTTAATTTATAGTATTTGAGGTAAGTTTATGAGAGGAGTTTTGTCTCTGTTTGTGTGAACATGCTTTTCCACCACCAACCCAAACAGGCCCTATCTTACACCTAGGTATAATGACAGCATAACATGACTGACTCTCAACCTACAATAACCTCTTAAGACACATGTAAATGCTACATACATAAGAAATAACTGAACATAGATAACTATGACACAAAAATAACTGCTTCTTGAACCAAATCACTCTTTAACGATGTGCTCTCTCCTGGAATAGACCTAGAAAGGCTGTGGTATCCAACAATACCCTCCCCTTGAAGTGAAGCCTTGTTCTCAAGGAGGAAAGCAGGAAATTGAGCTGCAATAGAATCATAAGGTTTCCAGCTAGACTCTTCTTGTGGCCTATCTTTCCATTAAATGAGCAGTTCAATGGTTTGAACCCTATCAACATCTACAACATGTGAGTCCAGCACTTTGGCAGGTTCAAGATTGAGTTCTCAATCCTCAATCACTGGAAGGGGCGGAACTGAAACTTGAGAACCACACCCAGGTGCTTGCTCGAGCAAGGACACATGGAAGACTGGGTAAACCCGTGAGCCAGAAGAGAGTTGGAGCTCATAAGCCATTGCTCTAATGTGAAGAACAATAGGATAAGGGTGAAAGTACCAAGCTGACAGCTTTTGCCAGTTTGCTTCTACAGTTTTCAGAGATGCCAAGAACCATATCCATTTTTCCCAGGGTGACAGGAAAGAAGTCATCCTTAATGGTTAAATCTTGTACCTTAAGTTCAAGCCGCCTGCAGATTGATTCACAAGCGATCATAGACCCGTCACCGCTGAAGAGAGGAAGAGGATGCGATTGTAAATTCTTATCAGTCACCACTTTGTTGGAAACAAAGTCATTTATGGATCCACTATCTATAAGAGTTAACACTGTTTTGGATCCCATTGACCCTCTTACTTTCATGGTTGTAGACTTGTAGCTGAAGGATTGCCAAGGATGCCATGGAGGGAAATTTTGGCCAAATTGACGCTGTGAAGATGCTCACCTTCTAAGGATTCAATTACATTGACCATCTCATCAGAAATCTCCATTAGTTTCAGCGTTGATGACTTGCTTTCAAAGAGTAGGATTCTATGTAGAAGAGAATAAAACAAGGGAAAAACTCTAGAACCAGTATCTGTAATTCCAGAGGAAAGAGCACAACATAATTCACTGAATATCAAGTACACCCTCCATAATATGTCTTACACCTTTATATAATGACAGCATAACATAGCTGACTGTTAACCTATAATAACCTCCTAAGACACATGGTAATGCTAACAGATAACTGAACATAGATAACTATGACACAATAATAACTGCTTCCTTAAGCCAATTAAATTACCCTTTAGCCATGTGCTTTCTCTTGGAATAGATCAAGAGAGGCCGTGGTATCCTAACAGTGCTTTTACCCTGCATTTTCATCTTGTTTGGATTTGTTGATCTTTATTGAGGCGGAGTGCTTCATTTATTCTAGAGTTGATGACTAGATTTGTTGCAATACGGTAGGTCTTGGGTTTTTGAAGAGTATTCCCATCATTTTCCTTGAGTTTTTACCAGAGGAATTGTCTGTGTATGCTGCGTCTAGTTTAAACATTTTTATACCTAGAAGAATATCAAAAACATGTTTTTTTGGCAAAAGACCCTTCTGCTTCCTTGAATTTAGGATTCTCTTTTAGACACATGATCATATCATCACTCTTGAGAATGTTATTAGCACGGACATTTAGTAAAATACAACCAACCTTCGACTAATAAAAATGAGAGTGATCAAAATTACTCTTATGCTAACCTAGTAAGAGTCCTCTGAACTGCCCAAACCGCACATGTCAGGTCTGGCTTAACCATACATTGAGCCGATGACTTTTTAAGGTAATATGCCTCACCTCTATACCCTAGCAACAAAATATTGTGGTTGCTCCATGTAAACTTCTGTGCATAAATTGCTGGGTGAATGCATTCTTAGAATCTAGCTAATGACTAAGCCCCTAATTCATGGCTTTAAGGAGATGTTAGTGATTGGATGAAGATGGGTTTAACTATATGAGAAAATGTTCAGAATAACCTTGGTGATATGTTTGTGCTAGCCTTTGGCAACTTGATGAGCTTATAGATGGACAAAATACTGTAATCCCTAGGGTTAACCTGAACAATAAACACTTACAACTCCTGGCTGGCATGCCATATGGGAGAGGCACCAAATCCAAAATCTTTTTTCTTTTTTTGTTTCTTGCATTGGTACTTTCTACAACTTGGAATCTGTATGCTTATAAACAAGTATCCATATTTTTCCATGCATTGCATGAGGCCTAAAGTGAGTAGTGCTGTTTTTAGCTATCAAATAACATGACTTGCTATAAATTTTATATTTTACATTCATATGGCTATTAGGCTGGGAGCCCAACTATTCTGGGCTCACAGCAGGCTATATAGTGAGCCTGTGCAGCTCATTACAGGCCGCTTTTGTGATATCTATGTTATCTTCTTGTTACTAACATCTCAATGTTAACATTATTGCAGTGATGACGCTTGTGCTGAACTGTTGGAAATTGGTTCTTCAGAATTTTCCAGTTTTCAGGTAAAATAGTTGCCTAATGGGTTATTCACTTTGTGATCAGCATTTTCATTTGGTTTTGAAAATAAATGAACTATCATCTTGTTCTGTAGGAAAAGAATCTCAAAAGGTCAGCTAGAATCAGCCCCATTTGTAATTGGCTTCAGTGTCAGGAGGTTGTAGATAGAGCCAAAGGAACTATATGTGGGAAATGGCGCAGGTAAGCCACACATTGTAGTGAAGGGTGTTAACTGTAGAAAAATTTTAGTTCTAGCTAGGACGCCAGTTCAGATTTCTACTCAAGTTGAATATAATGTGTAGGATGGTCTCAGAACATTTGCATTATTTATTCCACTAGTTTTTTTGCTGATGAAGGAATAGCCTCCTTGGTATTTTTTGCCTCAGTTGACTGTCTCCTAACACTTGAGTAATTCCTTTGAATTGAATCTGAGGGATTTAGTGATAAGAATGACAATTTATTGATTTTGTTATTTGTTTTTGTGGAGGAGTGCTATTTATTTCTTTTAATGGTGCTAGTAGAAGGTACTCCTTGTATGTATACATGTATTGCACTCCTATTTCTCTAGAAATAAGGTGGTTTAGGAGGCTAAAAAAACAAATTCACGTGTCATGAACTTCTCATTTCTCTCTACATATACAGATGACACATAATGGGGAGAAAAGAGAGAAGTTTGAGGAAACATCTTGTTGATTTTGCTCGAAATGCCTAATGCAACAAATATTTTGTTATGCAGGGCTCCTATTTTTGAAGTCCAAACTGATAAATGGGAGTGCTTCTGTGCCATCCATTGGGATCCAGCTCATGCTGATTGTGCGGCGCCTCAGGTAAAGTGTTAAACAGCATGATGATTCAATTTTTTTTAGTGTTTTTGGGGATACTGTGTTTACAGAAAGATGGGACTATCATCTTTATAAATATTGATTTTTTGATCTGTCTGAAAATGGGGATATTAATTTTTCTCTAGGACTTTCAACCCTGAATTGTAAGCTTGACATAAATTCTGTTCTCAGAAGTAACATCATGGTCTGTGTTTGATACTGTTGTCCTTGCAGTTGACTATTTCTCACTAGATCTTTTGTTTTTGTTTTTATTTGTTCATTTTATCTTGGTTTTTTAATTATTTTCTTAAAAAAAAGAAGGAACCTTCCTCTTCCTTTTGATATTCTCTGTTATAGATGATGAAGAATAAAAGGCCTATGTGGAGATTGCATAACATGATGCAAAGTTTGCATTATGTTGAACCTGCTCTGTGGCGGCCCTTATATAATTTTGCCTTTTGTTTTCCAGTTTTAGAGTAGTTTGCTGTGAATTTGGATAATATCTTGCCAAGTCCTGTTTTGTGTTTCAAATCCCTCTACATTTTCAAGAGTTTTTCCTTTTTTACCTTTTGTTGGTAAGATTTTTCCTATTTAAATTGTTGCAGGAGTCGGAAACAGACCAAATTCTGAAGCAACTGAAGCATGTAGAATTGGTACGTTTTTTATATGTAATTTTGAAGAAATTTAGGGCTTTGATTGTTCTCTGAACGTATTTTATTGAATGTCAATAGTCAAAGTGAAGCAACTGAAGAAAAACAGAGCAGAGGATGCATTGCTAGAAAACAAACCATAAACTAATCCCCATAAACAAGGAAATAAAAACAATATGTTGGGTATATGATAAAAACTAATCTTCTTCAGAACTAAAATGAATAAAGAGAATTATCTCAAAAAACCATGTGACTAATGACACCCCCACAAGTCAGATAGTGTATGGTGATAATTTCTAACTTGTTCAATTTTTCAAACTTGATTCTTGGTAGGCCCTTGGTGAACACAATAGATGCTTGTGAGTTGGTAGGAATACAAGCAAGATCCATTGTGCGTGGGTTTAATGGGGCGAGTAGTTTTCAACCTTTTCATGTGTTTTCTCCTATTCTGGTTCATCTGAAAGTTAAAGAATCATCTTTTGAGAGTAATTTTAGTTACTGAGCTTTATCATGTCTCTTTTTTTTTTTTTTTGCCCTTATGACCTTTTGGCTACCTACTAAGGAAATTAAGGGCCTATTTGGTATGCAGAATATGTGGGAAGGGAAGGGAAGATGGGCAAATTTCCTTGTTTGGTACACTTTTTGTGTCCAATTTTTCTGGGAACTCAAGTTCCTGGGCCGACCAATCTTCCTTTAAAGGTGGGAAGATAAGATCCCACCAAAATTGGTGGGAACTCAAGTTCTCACGTGAACAATGACGCTTTCAGACATATTTTACCCCTCATAAAATATTCTTTCTGTGATGCAAGGAAATAGGATTAAATTCGAATTTGTGTGATAAATTCCAACATATATGATAAATTCCAACTTATGCGATAAGTTCGAACGTGACAGGAGAATATTTTAGACTAGTTCGAACTTAGCGGGAGAATATTTTAGACAAGTTTGAACTTGATAATAGTATATTTTTTAAAAATATATTTTAGAAAAAAACACATATTTTCTTTTCATTTTGAGTTAATTACTTTTGATGGCAAAATGGGTATTTTCTGATTCTTTACCCATCATTACCCCTTCATTTTTTTCCTACCAAACAACTCATCTTCTCTCCTCTAAGTTCCATTCCCCCCTCAAATCTTCGCCATACCAAACGGGCTCTCAGAGGGAAAGAAAACTATAAGGGAAAACTCCTAAAAATAGTAATTTTTTTTTTAAACTATTTTGGTAGGTTTTCCTTTTTAGTATCCCCTGCCACTTATTTTCTCTTTAATTTTCTTTCCATTCAAACATAGGGTTAATCTTTGCTAGGTTCTTGACGTCTAATTCATGAGTTGTAGTCTTGCATGATTTCTATAGGTTCTCTATCTCTTCAACACAATGAAATTACAATATCATCCCCCATATTGACGGATTAGGATTCTTTCTTTTTTCTCATCTTCCCTCATCAGCCCATCTGGGCTGTGGATTGGGAAAGAGAGAAAAAAAGTTAAAGTAATATTGTGATTGATTGGACGAATATGATTTAGATATAATTTGAAAAGGATTATGAGAGAAATTCAAACCCCATATTGACACATCTTCAGAGATTAAGTGTCATCTATATGAAATTTATTGTACCCTAATCTCTTGAAAGTTTTTATGGACTTTTTAGACCATGCTCTATGAGATTGCTTAAGCCCATATAGAGTACATAGCTACATGCTTTATCTTAGCTGTTTATACATCCTTCAGTTGATCGACGTTGGCGAGTCATAAGCTCCAATAAAGTCTTGTAATAAAATAACCCCTCTGATCTTAATTATAAGGGCTAGTATAGGGGTTGCCTTGGTTCTAAATAAAATACTCCCTCTGGTCCACTTCAATATTGATTGCACATATTAGGGGTTTTTCATCAAGGAAGTAGTATCCAATGTAAATTGTTAAAAGGGGTATGACTAGAGGTGGTGTAATATAGTTTAACACCATAGTCATGCCAAGATAGAGAGAGTAGGGGTTCCCCATCTCACTTATGCACCCATCATATTGTTGAAATGAGTGGCACTTTTTTGATCTCTTGTAAGTTTGTTGATGGAGAGAAGGTTTCAGTTTAATTGAAACCAGTAGCATCTAAGTGTAAAATTTTTAGATACTCTCTTCAAAAATAGGAACAACACACAATCATATGTACGAGAGTAAATCCAAGAATCCGATCTCTGAATTTGAGTATGTAATGCCATTTATTTTACTTTCATTGGTTAACACAATTTGATCTGTCCCTTGGCCTTCAATAAGTTTCCGGAGAATTTCAAGTTGGTTCTAGTTGAACATTATCAGTTCAAGGGAATTGACAGCCTTCTCTCTGCCACAAACCATGAGACCAGATGTGACCTGTTTTAGGACAACAATCACACAAAGGCCTGTCATTCTTTGAAGGCAGGTCACTGGTTGTGTCGGTGTTCTTCGTGACCATAGCTAATGATTTAGAAAGTTGACTGATGAATAGAACCTTAATAAGTGCCTCATAAAGAGAGTGTAGAGGAGTCTTGGCAATCAAATGCCATGTTGAGACCTAAAAGAAAAGCAGAAACCCTTGACTTTCTCCACTATGTTGTAGGTATCAGCATCCGTGGAATCGGTTCATTTATCAACTTCATAGAGGTTGTGCGAAAATTTCAATGATGTGTTGTAGTATTGAGTGAACCTCCAAGCATCACCGTTTTTAGATCTTTCAATTTTCCTTTGCTATGAAATGAAGCGATGTTTTCCACCTTAGATTGGGATTTATGGATGGTTTCCTAAATTTCCTTCATGTCTTGTATTGGGGATTGACTGGTTGAATAGCTTCATGTCTTGTATTGGGGATTGACTGGTTATATTGGGGATCGTAAAAATAAGTTACCATTGTTGGTTCTTTAAATTACAATCCATACTCCTTAAAGTTGCAATTTAGTCTTTTGGGTGTTATAATGGTGTTCTAATCTAATAGTAGTAACAAATCTATATTACATTTGTGATATGTCTGAAAGATAATACTATGATTTAGAGTGTAAATGAGCAACTTTAGGAAGCATCCATAATGACTTTACTTCTGTAGTTCTTGGGAGTGAATTTGTCTTTTCAACATCCTTAGCTATAAATATTATAAATCATGAGTCTTCAGGTATAATTTACCCTAGACTATGTGCATAGCCACTCCCCAGCAAGCATTGGTTGCTACTCTGTACTCAGAAGCTTTTCTCCATTCAGATATCTATGATGCTATTTGTTTTTTATTGGTCTGCTTGTGTCCTTAACTTGTTATATTCTGTGTGCAGTTGAGGACACGACTAAGCGCGAAGCGGTCAAAATTCGCTGGCAAAAAGGGTGGCCAATGAAGAATCCTGAGTCTGGGTTTTGTTTGAAGAAGAGGATGAAGTTTGGCCTTTATATTTTGTATATTGTTTGTTGAGGTCCTCTACGGCTATAGGGCAGAATCAATATATATATCCAATTTGAATGGGACTCAACATATTCTCAGTTAAGCTGTGTTATGGATTCAGAAAAAAAGCATAGCTTTTCAATGAGTAGCGTCTTTCATTTGATGCTTCTGCATATTATCTCTTTCTTATACTATAGTTGAGTTCTCCAATAAAAATGATAGGTGAATTTGTGTACAGCTCAATATTGGGTGGTTATTCTTGTTTTTTTGTTTTTTTTTTCACATGTTATAATTTAATTGGAGAACCTAATGCATTTTTTTACATTCTCTCCGATCCTAAATATAAGACCTAATTGATTTTTTTAGAGAGATTAAAGAAGCTAAATAAACTAATTAATCATATCATATGTTGTATATTATTAGATTATATATCAGTTTATAAGCTAAATAAAATAATTTAGAGAAAAAATGATAAATATAATTACTTTAAAGTAACTGAGTTAATTTTCTTAACATATCTATAAAAAAGTTAACTAAATTTTATATTTGGATCCTTTATAGAAAGTCTAACTATGCTAAGAATTTGGATCCTTTATAAAAATTTTATATTTGGATCCTTTATAGAAAAAAGTCTTGCAAATTTTAAATAGTTAGAAGTGAAAAGTCTTTGTTGGGATTTACACTATTGTAATTGTCCTACGTACCAAAAGTAAAGGTAAAAACTTTTTGTAAATCAAACGAGCGTAAAATTTTGATTGACTATGATGTATTAAATTATCATGAAGGCACAAGAGGTTTTATGAAAACTAATAAATAGTTATCTCATTTCAAAGTAATTAAATGAATTGACTGTAAAATAATCTTTTGCACGAGAAGTCCGTATGCGTTTTAAAAATTGATGGAAGTCCCAATATTTTTTTTTTTTTGGCCCGGGGGGGGGGGTGTTTAGATTCATGTATATAGTAAATTTCTAAAAGGCCGATGACTTTAAAATAGTATATTGTATCTTTATGCTTTTTTTTTTCCCCACATTTTTTCGTAATTTTCATACGATATACATGTTTTTCTTTTTTTAAAGTGGTTTACTCTTATTATTTATTCTGGTTTATACTTCTCTCTCCAAATTTTATGATTTTTTTAATTTTTTTAATCAACCAAATTTTTCTTCATGTACTGTCGCTGACGTAAAACAATACCATTGCTGTGCCGACGTAAAGTATTAAATTTTTATCATTGAAAATCGATTCCCAATTCCTTTTTCAAAAAAGAAAGAAAAGAAAAGAAAAGAACCATAAATTGTTTTAATTTTTTGAAATTGTCACCTAGAACCTTTCAGGCCTTCATCTCTCTGTTACTGAATCCTCTCAAAATGCACAATATTCCAATCTTGAGACTTTCTGCAAAGAAAATGTTCATAATTTGCATCTCTAAACAGAGACAAAAAAGGGGCAACCTTTGTTTGTCCTGAATTATTTAACCTTTAGCATTAAAATATACAAGATTTGGTTTATATTGTTTTCAAGTATCCAATAACGTTTTATAATTAAGAATCTGACTTTTGAAGGCTCCGTTGTTTTGTGGGCAACTCACAAACTTTTGAATCTTGAAAAGTTTTAAAGAAAAATTCCTTAATTGTTTGCTTTTTCATTTTTATAAAAATATTAAGAATTAATATTATTGTCCATATGTATAGTTTGATTGAATTTCAGTCTTAACCACCTATACTTTCAAATTATAGTTGGTTTTGATCCCTTATAGTTTTATATAAATTTGGTATGATTTTTAACTACCGATTTTTATATTTTTTATGATTTTTAGTTTTGGTCCATACATTTAAAATTAAACTAGATAATATGAAATTATATGGACTAAAATCAACATTTGATAAATCTATAAATATCTACAATGATATTAACCCCAAAATGAAAATCTGGAAAATTTGTTTGCGTCCAACTTTGTTTTCCTAATATAATAATGATCTTCTTAGATAATAAACTTAAAATAATGAGTTGATTTTCTTATTAAAGAAATAAAAATTATTATTTAAAAAAAATCACTTGAATGGGAAAAAAAGTTATTGAAGAATAAAACAAACAGGAACAAGTAATTTTTTCATGTTTTTGTTAAGGAACAAGAAATTTTTCATGTTTTTTTAATGCAACCTGTTCATTAATTAATTTTCCATGAAGAAGATATAATAAAAGGAATCTTCCAACAACTAAACAATAATTTCCTACCAAAATTTTCAAGCAAGCAAATCGTTACGTTCAATGATAAACAAATAAATCATGAAACAAATCTGTACGTAATTTCCTCAATCTGTATATAAATATAACCCAACATTTGATCATCCTCAATACAATATCATTCCATCAACAATATCACCTTTACTTTTATCACAAAAGGCGAACATTAAGATTTGCAGATATAAAAAAAGATGAAGCCATATTGTTTTGTTTGGCTTATTTTGTTGTTTGCTACATTCAGCAGTACATCATCATCAAGGCTGGTCAGATCATCACATGACTCTTGTAATTCTAATATTCTCAATGTTTCTGGCATCCCCTTTGATACTTCTTCACTTCGCTGTGCTGCTGTTTGGCCAGAAAGGTTTTTCATCCTTCGAGTAAGTTTTTATTTTTTATATTTATTCAAATATTGTAAATTGCAAATTCATGTGTGTGTGTGTGTGTGTGTGTGAATTCACACAGTAAGTTCACCATATTTCTTTTTAGCTATTTGGGTCCAATCAGACTCTAATTCAATCTACACTTGCTAGTGCAAAATAACATTTCTACAGTAGGGCTTTTACATCGTTTGTTGTAAAATCTGATATAAATGATTCTTTAATAAGAATAAATTAAAAACTAGCTCACTGAGTAGAATAAAATACATACAAATTATATTCTTATGCTATTAAAATGAATGTTGATCAGTTTGGCCAGGCTTCATCAAACTTGTGGAGTTTTGTACTCTCATACCCTGAAGACATAAATTCCTTTGGAGCAATAGGGTTCTCCAAAGATGGCCAAATGGTTGGTTCTAGCGCTGCGGTGGGGTGGGTTGCAGGGGCGGACCCAGAAAATAATTAAAGGGTGGGCACTATTGGCTGGGGGGATTCGGGGGCAGCGCCCCCGATAATTTTTTTTTAAAGCAAAATTTTAAACACATTAAAAAACAAAAGAATATAAAGGGAAAAACAAAGCTAAGTACAGAAATAATAAAGTTGAACATTAAATAAGTTCAAGTATATATATTACAATAACAAAAGTATATTACAATAATTACAATGTTATCTTTCTAGACCTTATTTTTTGAAAAACAAGCTTGATTTATAATGAATGAAGAATTTGCAAAATGTAGGCCTTGAATAGCTGATTTATGTTTGGCATTTTTTTGCAAAGGAAGGCATTGTTTCTTTCTTTCATTATGTTACAAGAGACCCAAAAAAAAAAAATTCTTCATTCATCAAATCAAGGGGGGGCACGTGCCCCCCTTCTCTCCTACCTAGGTCCGCCAATGGTGGGTTGGATCAACCGACGGCGCCGCCGGGTTGAAGCAGTATTATCTGGGTGGACATAGTCCTGACCAGGTGATCCCTGACAAGGGGGACCTTCCATGGACAAAAGCATCTATAGTTTCAACTTCAACATCATCAAATATTGCTTACTCAATTGGAAACTAGTATGCCATTGCCATATCTCATATTTGCAATTGGACCCAATGACTTCTTCCCTTCTCCTCCAAACTATTCATTAGCATATCATAGATATCACTATTCCTTCAAGATGGATTATACATCTCCTGGTAAGTACATTGGACTCCACATTGAATGTCACCTTTGCTCATATCACTAAAGGCTCTCTATAATTTGATAGCCATATAAAAAAAATTACTTTCCCCCTACTTAAATATTAATTCCTCATATATAAGAAAGTTATTTTTAGAGATGATATGTTCCTATTTATAACAAATATTAATAATTTGTCTGAAAATTTTAGCATCATTTTTCTTGTTTCTTTGAATTAATTATTGGTTAATCTCACTGTATTATTAATTATCCTCATCTTCGAACCATTACTATTTTCTCAGTCTCTCCCTCTTTTTTGCCAAATATTATCTCTCATGCACTTTTGTTTTCCCCATTTGCTCATATTGTCTCCATAGATACTAGATAGGAGTATTTTTTAAAAATAAGTTGTATTATTTTTTTACATATTTATTATATTTAACTAATTTTAACCAACTATTTAATATGTATAATTTTCTTGACTAAAACAACTTGATGGAGTAAAACTATTTAATGAATACTTAATAATATAACTACTTATTTTCTCAACTTAATATATATATGTGTGTATGTGTTTAATTTTCAAGATCCTTTTTTATTAACTTATTTCTTGTTGCGCAGACAAGGTCTCGATCCCACCAGCTCCCGCACCGTCTCCCTATTAATTAAATAGCCAAGATAAGGTTACACAAATTAAAGGATCGATGCAGAACAAAGCATTTGTAATAGTCATGTTAAATTAAATTTGAAGGTTAATTAATGTTAGTTTTCTTATTTATTGAGTGGCCGTTGTTTCAAAAAAGGCATACTAATTTGGATGTAGTATTCTCGTTTGTATCTTACACTGTCATATTATATATACGTTGAAGTTATAATGACTTGTTCACAATTTTGATGCTTCAATTCCATACACACACACACACAGAGCTAACTAAACAACAAATTATGTATGTTTCCCCAGCTATGCAGACTTTAGATTATTTATATATAGATAAACAACGTTATGAACACTTTTTTCGCAAATATCGATGAAAAATATAATATCTAAAAATTTGATTTAGAATTCCATTTTGAAATGAAATATGTCGGACTTGGATAACGATATATAAGATTTTTTTTAGTGAATAAACATATCTTTTATATACATATACATATATATACATATATATATAAAACAAGTTATTGGTTGACGTAGTAATACACAATTTTACCCTCATAAAGAGCAGAATACAATGTAAGTTAATATAATTTAGCATTGTAACTTTTTGTGGTGGCACTCACTGTGTTAGACACCTGTTATCATTCCTTGTTCTTCCACCGCAATGAATTAGAGCCTGTTTGGCAAAAAATAAAATCTAGGTTTTGGAGACAAAATCTAGGTTTTGTATTAAGTCTGCCAAACACCTTTTTTTTTTTAAAAAAAAAAAAAGCTATTCTGCATCAAAATCTAGGTTTTGTCATAAGCTTACCAAACACCTTTTTTTTTCTAAAATCTATTTTGCATCAAAATCTAGATTTTGAACCCCAAAACCTAGGTTTTGTCAAAAGCTATTTCTTTAAGCTTTTTCTCTCTCCTCTATCATCATCAGTATTTTTTCAGTACTACTCAGTATCCTTAAGATATTTTTTAGTATCTTTTAGTACCCTAAATATTTTTTCAAGATCAGTCATTACCCTAAAATATTTTTTCAATATCGTAAAATAAATTTTCAAGATTATTAGTATTTTTTCAGTAGTACCTTGAAATATTTCATGATCTTAAAAAATTATTCTACGGTATTAAAAAGATATTTCAGGATAATTATTCTTACAAAAATATTTCATAGTTTAGGAGAAACAAAAAAATACTGATGATGACAAAGGATAGAAAGAAAAAGCTAAAAAAATAGTTTTTGACAAAACCTAGGTTTTGAAAATGGAAAAAAAGTAGCTTTTGACAAAACCTAGGTTTTGGGGTTCAAAACCTAGATTTTGATGTAGAATAGTTTTTGGAAAAAGTAGAGGTGTTTGGTAAGTTTATGAGAATAGCTTTTGGAAAAAGTAGAAGTGTTTGGTAAATTTATGAGAAAACTTAGGTTTTGATGAAGAATAGCTTTTGGAAAAAATAGAGGTGTTTGGCAAACTTTTGCTTAAACCTAGGTTTTGATGCATAATAGTTTTTGGATAATTTTGGGGTGTTTGGCAAACTTTTGTCAAAACCTAGGTTTTGAAATTATCCAAACACTATCATTTTTTTCCAAAATCTATTCTTCAAAATCTATTTTCCAAAAATCATTTTTGCCTCGTAAATCCCAAAATCTATTTTTCAAAATCAATTCTCCAAAAGCTATTTTTACCCAAAATCATTTTCTAGAAGCTATATCCAAACGGGCTCTTAGATCCTTCTCTTTCCATAATTCCAAATTCCTTCAATTCACACTGTTGTCTTCCCACCTTCAATGTTTGAACTTGCCCCCCTCCCCCAAGTCGTATGCTTTAGATCTCATTCTCTCTTTCCTTTTTTTTTTTGGGCCATCAACATCCCTTACCTCAATCACCAGCAACAACTTCAGGCACAAGCTAATGATTGACGGGTGGAAATTTTTGTTTGCATCTCCATCTTCTTTGCCTCTCAAACTCAATGCCCTATCTCTCCAACATGACCCATGACTCGTCCTCCGACATCCACATAGAACTCTAGCACCTGACCCTCTAACGTGACCACAATAAACAAATATGAGTTTGATTGGTTTTTTTTTAAAACGAATATAGGTTTGATTGAAGTGAATGTTGATTAAGTTTTTCAATTTGATTGTTGTCGTCATCAGTTAATATACTTGATTGTTTAATATATATGTTGTATAGATATAAATGAATGAATTCTAGAATAATAATCATCAAGTGTACAGATGTCCCATTATAATTGGTGTATAGTGATAATAAATAGAAATAAAGAGGTCCAAACTCATTCAATTCTAGAGCCTCGTTACATTTTTATATTTTGTGACTTGGTATTAGAGAAATATGTTAGCAATAGCATCTCTTGGGAACTACACCACTAACAGCTAAAACCCTAATCCTAACTTGTCCCTTTCTCTCTATTAATGTGTCACAACCTACCCCAAATGCTTCCCTTTCCCTTGACTCAACTGCTAGTTGGATTCTTCAACTATCCTTATATGTGACCTCTGCTTCTTTACCTACTACAACCAGTGTTGTTAAAATGGTAAGGGTAAGCAAAAACGTAAAAATGGAAAACGTAAATGAAACATAAGAGTTTACTACGTATTATAAAAAACATAAAATCCAACATATATAAAACTAAAACACACCAATACATTAAAGTCATCACAAATTTAAATCCAAACACTCAGTCATCAATCATCATAATACATATTACAATCAAAACACCAAGGCAATAAAATTATAAACGTGATCAACATCTCTAATTTAAGTCATCGGAGTCAAAGTCAATGTCAATATCATCTTCTCCACCCCCTCCCCCACTAAGAAATCCGGGAATATCCAAATCATTCATCCCCTCTTCTTCATTTAGATCATGATCATTCAAGCCATGGGAATCTTGATCTTCTCTAACTCCAACATCTTCTGAAATATCTTCACATGTTGGTTCCACAATCCAATCATCATCCGACTCAATGTCATCAAAGTTATAATCAATTTGAGGAAACACTCTATGTTTTGTATTGCCTAATCTTGACTTAGCCATCACAAAAACAAGATTATTCATTGTCTCTTGCTTCAAATGATTTCTTTTCTTTGTGTTGACCTAAACAAATACAAGAAAATAATTTAATACTAGATTAATATCATATTTTTGAAATGAAATGCAATTCTATTAAAAATATACCATCTCAAAAGCACTCCAATTCCGCTCACACCCAGAGGAACTACATGTCAAGTTAAGCACACAGATAGCGAGTTTTTGGAGTTCTAGAACACCATCACCATAAGATTCTCACCATGCTGCTAGACTCTTGGTTTAAACTCCATCCATAGCAAAGGTACTACCAAAAAGGCCTCTACGATGCTTGAATTCCTCAAGTTGCCCATCAATAATTCTTTCAAGAGCCTTATCCACCACCATCCTTTTTATACAATCATATAATCCAACATTTACTTCATAATCAACTTTAAATGTAGGAGAATAATGTTACTTTGTGTTAAGGTAATAGCCTGTAGGATGCAAAGGCCTATGGAGTTGCCTCTCCCATCTTGCATCAATGACATCCCAAATAGGTTGATAACTAAAAAGAAAAGAAAAGATAACAATTTAATTAATTTTGACTTAAAATGTCTATAACTATGAATTAAATAAATTAAATGAAAACTTACAATGTAGGTTTTTTTTTGAAATCCTCTTCAATTTTCTCCTTGGCATGATCCATTGCCTCATAAATGGAGCCCATTGCTGCATCATCTGAATCAACCAACCTAAGCACTTCAATCAAAGGAAGTACCCCTATCAAACAAACCTCAACCTTTTTTCCAAAAGACTTTTTCCATCACTACATTTTCAATGAGTTTTCCATCTGTTGACTTTGCATATTTGGTTTTCTTCCATGCTTCTGACAAGAACATTCTTTTCACTGCTTTTTTGTTGTCATGGAAGCATTTCAAAGTCATATAGGATGTGGCAAAGCGAGTTATGGCGGGTCTAATCAAATCTTTGCCATTGGTGAAGCTGTGCAATATTGGAATAAGAGATGCTCTTGAATAGATATAAGTCGTAATTTTTTCCCCTTGAAAGTTGTGTCTTTATGAATGGGTATTTTCTTCTCTAAATCTTCCAACATCAAATCAATGCAGTGAAAAGCACAAGGTGTCCAATATATTTTCTTTCTTTTCTCGATCAACAAAGCCCCAGTAGCTTTATAATTTGCAACATTATCCATGACAACTTAGACAACATTTTCTTCACCAACCTCCACCACCACTTCATCAATCATCTGAAAAATCTTGTTAGCTATTTTGGTGATGTGAGATGCATCAATGGACTTGAGACCTTCTTCTTTTATTAGTTCACCCATCAGTCATCATTGTGCATCCAGTTTTCTTCCATAAAGGCTTATACTTTTCAACAACAGCCATTGTCATCTTATATTTTTGCTTCAAGTATTTTACTCTACACTTATGATAAGATGGTGGCTTGAAACCTGGTCCATGCTTAGTAATTGATTCACACATCTTTTTGAAATCATTGCTATTCACAAAATTGAAAGGAATTCCATTGTTATAAACAACAGTGCAAATGTCAAGACATGCCTCCTCCCTCAATTTCTTCTTCAATGTGGTGTTGAGGGTTATAGGAGTGAATGATCTACTTTTCTTAAAAATATCGGAAGAGGTAGTAGCACCACTAACAACTTCCTCTTGTATTTGAGATGGTTTTCCTTGTTTTGCTTCAACAAGAAAATTCAACATCTCTATTTTTACTTCCTAAAGCATCGATATACATGGTTCAACATCTTTAGATGTTCCTGCCAAATGGTGCTTCACACAAAAAACTCCAGCAAATATTACTTTGGGACAATACTTGCATTTAAGCTTTTTTGTTCCTGGAACTTCAATGGCATGCTTCCATGCAGGATCTGACTTATTTCCAGGAGCATTTCTAGCCCTTTTCCCCCCAATACTAGTGTTACTTACACTTGCAGTCCCACTCCAACTCCCAGAAGCCGGAGTGCTACTACTATCACAAGCACTTGATGAAGCCATGTGATTTCAAACCATATTTAATCAAAATTTAAAGAAATTATCTCAATTTAAGCCTTTCAAATTTCAGCCACAAACACAATAAATAATAACAACATTAAGTTCAAAACAAAACAGAGATTTTCGACAAAAAAAAAACAGAACAGAGTGCTTTTGAAAATGAAAATAACTCACATTGAACAATAAGAACAGAGTGCTTTTGAAAATAATATGTTCTATAATCCCCTTCAAAAGCAGAACAACTAGAATCAAAAAAGGGAGAAAATTTCTTGTTTCCTGTGTTCTCAAAAAATCATCCCGTATTAACATTGCACAATTTATGAATGAAATTAGAAGAGAGTCTGGTAAATAATTTTCCGGTAAAAACCACAAATTATCCAAGTGAATTCATTTTCTGAAAATCTGAACGCACTAATCAATCTCAGTATACTAGCCTGAACACAGAGATATATGCATAGAGTCGATTATAGCATACACAAGTTTTTGTTATCTTTTTGGCCAAAATGAAGAGGTTGAAGTGAATGAAAAAAACAAAGACGAGTAGGAAAATAGTTGGAAAAGAGGGAGCATACAGTTCTTACATGAAGAACAAAGAGAAGAGAAGGGTTTATATGGATCAGTTTCTTGCTTGCTTTGATTTTGCTCTATAATGAAAGGAACTTTAAATTGAAGGCAAAAATTACAGATTCGAACCTGTGTAGTTTTGCCGGTCAGTCGACGATGAAGAAGAAGCAGCCAGCGACGGTGGATGAAGAAGAAGCAATTCTCAGCAGCTTGGCACCAGCGATCGCCAATCAATGAAGAAGAAGAAGTGAAGAACATGATGCACCCAAATGAGTCGAATAGGGTTCACTAGTTCAAAGCCTTCAATTTCGCTTTTTTTATTTCGTCTGACTCGACTGAGCCGCCAACCTTTTTTTTTATTTTAAACTAACCGTGTCAACTCGGTAAACTCGTTGCTTTTACCAAGTTAACTCATCATTCCTACCATTTCTACTCCAAATACGTTTCTACCTCCGTTTTGACTTGTTTCTCCTCCCAAAAACGTAGAAACTAACGTTTCTATGTTTCTACTCTATGTTTTTACAACACTGATTACAACACTCAACCCTAATAACTTTGATGTGTTTTTGTTCTCTCTCTTTACATCATAACTCCTTTGCCAGCTACCATCCACTCTCTCAATCATAGATTGTCGCTCCTCTCTCTACCGTCACACCTTTTTCAAACTCTTTCACAACCTCTCCAATACCTACATCCTAATGACCCATCCTCTTCTCCCTTATCCTTATCTGTTTAATGGTCTATATATCCCATCCTTGACATACATGTGGCAACTTGACCCGTGCCACTTCTAAGCTTTTTGAATATAGCTAGCTCTATCAAGTTGGATGGAGACAACTACCTTACATGGCAATCAACAATCATGGCCATTGTTCATGGGCATAGGCTTAAAGGATATATCACCATGCTAAGGCTATTCCTCCCGAGTCTATAGTGATTCAACTGAACAAGCGACTCTAAATCCAACCTATAAGGATTGGCATTCCATTGATCATATCCTTCTTGGATGGCTATTTAACACCAGGACCAATGAAATCACCTCCCACAAGACCCATTACAAGATTGGGGTTGCTTTTTGGACTGCTATTAATGAGTTCAGGGGAGCTCATACTAAGTATCAAGTGACATATTTGAAGAAATAATTTCAACCAATATTTCTGACAATCTTACATTCACATGGTTTATGTCATCTTGGCCCAATTTAGTTACTCAAACACTTGCTGGGCTTAATGCCAAATACACTCTTATAATTGTAATACTCTCTAAAAAGGAAACCTTAAGCTAGGCTGAACTTCAAAACTCTTTACATTTGAGTTGTAGTTAGATTAGCTTCAATCAGTCTCTTGAACTGATCTCTCAACTACATTTGCTAATCTTTTATTCCAATATTCACCTCATACAAACAATTGGTAGGGTAGAGTGATGGTTGGGTGACAAGTGTAAGTATACACTATCAATGTAATACTAGCAAGTGTCCTAGAGTAATAAAATATCGTTCCCACAGGGATCAAAGTTCCAACTACCAACTCACTTCACTTTACTTTATAGTTGATGCAATCGTATGAGTTTTTGATGGAAATAATAAATGTCAATAAAATTACAAAGAAATTGAATCAAATTTTGTAGAATCAAAATTAACAAAAGCCTAGGGTCATGTATATCATCAATAATTCATTTAATTGTTCTTCCTTTACAAAAGCTAGATTAAGACCTAATCTTCTTTTAAGGTAGAATTTAACTACATAACTCTTGAATTGGAATATGTCAACCGAATTTCTGATTTTAATCTAATTGCTTATTCCTAAGTCAATTAGCCTAATCCTTAATCCAAAAGACCATGTTCCCATGCTCATTAGGATTAATTCTTGCATTAAGTCCATAATTCTTTATGGTTGCATAAAGCCTATGTCAAGTTCCCTTGCTAGTACCTTATGTTCTTTAATCAATTGAACCTAGAATTAACTAGCCTTTTCCAAGGTCTAATTAATCTTTCAATTCCTTAATTAGGTGATCAAACTAATTAAGACATTAACTGTGGATTAAAGAAACATATTCAAGACAATCATTATGTAATTAAAAACAAAATTTCCATTAAACTTCATAAAGAATCCATACATGACCCTAGAAAAATATTTAGTTTATGCTATTCATGACTAAGCATAACAAGGGTAAAAGATGAACATAAAAGTAAATTAAAACAAACAATATGAAAGATTAAATTTAGACTTCCATGTAGGAGGTAGAACCTTCCATGTAGGAGTCAAATAAACAAGAAGAAAAATAATACATAAAAAGAGTAGAAGATGAAGAACATAAAATTAAATTAAAACAATCAAAATGAAATATTACAACTAGACTTCCATGTAGGAGGTAGAACCTTCCATGTAGGAGTCAAATGAAAAAGAAAGAAAAACAATACATAAGAATCATAAAAAAGATCTAAGCACTTCCATATAGGAGGCAAGAAAGGAAAACAATGCATAAATCATAAAGAAAATCTAGGCCATACCATATAGGAGGCAAGAACTACAAGAGAGAAATTAGAAGAGGAGACATCTTGATCATTTCCAAGTGTGTGTTGCTCTTCACAATTCCCTTCTATTTATAGGCAGCTTGGAGCATGCCATTCATGCATTTTCCAACTCAAATTCGTCACTTTTCTTAGTGGCCAACTTGGAGGAATCTTTGACTCACTTTTGCACCTTCAAAACTGTGTCCTTTTGGCCAGCTGTTTTTGACCTGGATTTCGGTGGAATTGGGCTTTGTATTTTCATATGAAATGAAGCCCCGGATCTTAGCTTTCCAGTCACGCAAATTTCAGCTCATTCCGAGGTCTGTAGCTCTAATTATGGATCAAACACTGCACATTGGTCCAGAGTCCAGTTCCAGCGTCTTGTTCTGTGTTCCAGGCCCACTTTGATCCTCTAAACGTCTGATTTAGCTTCTGGGCTCTTCATAGAAGTTGTAGGGATTTCTCTTAGCTTTCCAACAATATAAATTACAGATCCATTGAAGGTATACAACCCAAGTTATGAGCAAAATACCGAACAGTGTTTACTGCCAATTCTGGTAAAACCTGTTATTTAAGCCCAATTTTTAGCCAAACTTCAAATATAACCAAGATCAAGACAAATGAAGTCTAAAAACTAATTATGAAGATAAAATCACATGGTTAACTAATTTGATCCATTAAACCATGACAATGACAAACTTTTTAACTTATTTTTGCATGTAAAAATAACATAAACTCAAAGGTTATCATAGAGGAGGACATGGTAGTAGAAATAGAGGTGCTCGTAATAATGGAGGTCGTGGTTGTAAGCCTGACAACTTAGAAATATTTCTTTCTCTAAGAGAAATTTGGGCACAAACTTGTTCACTACTATCGTAGTTATGATTGAAACTACGACGAACCATGGAAGAATGAGATGACTCTGCCTATAGAGCTACTCTTGGGATAACCATTGATCCAACATGATAGGACATACTCCAGACAATTGTTGAGGCCAATGGAACAAATCTAGGTATTAATTCTATCTTAGTTAGTAATGGTTGTTCTAGTACTGTCTTAAGAATTGGCCACTCTAAATTGTTTTGCGATAAACCTTCTAAAGCTTTTCAATTGAAATGTATCCTTGTAGCTCTGTTTCTGTGTGTGTCTGCATTTCAATGATTATTCATTTACTCTTGTACGAGACATTACTAAAACATTTATTATAATTAAGTTACTCAAGGTATAGTGAAACCTTGAGTGCAGGCATTGATTCCAAGGTGTAAAGGGGAGCGAGTGTTCTCTAAAGAACTTAATTGTAGCGAGGAGCCAAGAAACCCTATGGATCTTGGAGAAAGTGGAACTCTAAGAGAGGATTGTAAGAATTGGATGTAGGTCACATAGTTTGGACCAAACCATTAGCATAAATCTTATGTATCCTCCTTCGTTGATATCCTTCTAACTCTATTCTCTACATTAAGTTTGCATTTAAGTTTCAAAATTTTTAAGATCACCCAAGTCACCCCTCCCCTTGGGTGAAAGGCTTGAACAAAGAATAACTTACATAGGATGCCATGTGTCATTTGTTAATTTGATGTGACAATTTCCATTACAAATATAATGGTAAGTTAACAAGAGGGGGTTAATAATAAAATTAGAGTTAAGGTGGAATTTTAGCAACAAAGTTATTTCGTAGGAGCGTCTGGTGCAAATAAGTTTTGGAAGGGGAAAAAGTACACATAAACAATTTAAAATGGAGCTCTCCCAAGTCTTTTTTACCTCTCACAACTCATTCCACGTGTTACTTGCCTTCGTCTTCTTTTCTCAAAATTAACGAGAATGAGCACTAGAATCCTATTACTTATGTCTATTTTTGCCCCATGCTAAACTTATTTGTACTAGATGTTTCTAAGAAAAAACTTTGTCGGTAAAATTACACTATAACAAAAAATAAAAGTTTAAGAGGTTAAATTGAAATTTTAAAATGTCAATTGCTATATACAAGTGACCCAAATTTTAGGGAGCTTTTATATAATTTAATCAATAATAAAATACTATTTTGTAGTGGTTTCCTTGAAAAAGTACTACAACAACTAGAATTATTTTTAAGAAAATAAATGTCTTTTATAGCGTTTTCTTGAGAAAGTGTTAGAACTATTTAATGGCTATTTAAAAATAAAAAAATATATATAGAAGTTGCAGTGCTTCCATGAGAAGCACTATATAACGTAATTTAATTTTACGTAGTAGTGATACCCAATCAAGCGAGGTGAAGACACTCGTAAATTTGCAGATGATTCGGCAGAGGTGCGCCAATTAATTAAAGCACAAGATAAGAATTTGAGCCAAATTTTGGCCAGCAAATTCTTATTAAAATACTAATAATAAGCAACAGTACAAGCATATCCCTCCACACAAAGCATATAAAAAGTGAATGTCTTTCGAATTATTTGGATTTATTTTTATAGAAAATAATTTATTCAAAGTAAATTTTTGTCATGATGAAGTCGATCAAAAAAAAACGAGAGCCGGCTAAACCCGTCATCATTGATTCATATTTAAATTGAATATCGCTGAAAGCACCTGTAATCTAAATTCTCATTGGGCCGGTCAAATGATGATAATTCAACTAAAACCTAATCATAACGAGTTAACCTAGATAATACTCCTATGATAACAAGTAGCCACTTGCTGTTTAATTGGACTCAATAAAAAACTTAAATCTTATTAACTTCAATTTAAAATTTAATAACTTTTTAACTTTATTTTAGTATATACTATCTTCTATTCTAATCATAGAACTAAGGTCATAGTGCAAAGTGCACTACAAACTTAGCCCTTATAATTAAGACCGACGGGAGTACTATATATCCCATAGAAACAAAGTTTGCACAATAATAGCTTATTGGTAAAATTGGACATTCATATGGAAATTTGACTATGAGTTGGAAATATAAGAAAAATTCCTTCTCATTTTATCTTATAAAAAAGATGAGAGGAATATAAATTAATTAAAAAATATTATTGTGTTGACCAACGAGATGGACTGGCATCATAGTTAATTCGTACGTTCCGAGGACAATTATTTTATTATTTGTTTTCTTCTATAAAGCTCAACTGAAGCTCAACATATTGATTTGAAAGTATCCTAATTAAGAGGCTTTATTTTGCTTAATAACGTACAGTAATGAAGCCTTCTTTGCTTTGCTTTGTGTTGTCCATTATAATTTTCTGTTGTTCATCAAGCCTTGTGAGATCGCAAGACTCTTGTTCTCAAAAATTGGATGATGCCCTCAATATTCCTTTTGATAGAAGTTCACTTCGCTGTGTTCTTGTTTGGCCGGAATGTAATACCCGGATAATTACTATATGGACTATTATGTTACCATAAAAAAATGTCCATTTATGATGATTATGGTCTCAAAATAGAGTATAATTAGTCTATTTTCAAAGGAAAGTACTAAGAAAAAAATTATGAAAAATTCAAGAAGGCATGGAATAATTATTAAAAATTTAGGAAATATATTATTCTTAATTTAGACAATTTAATAAAATATTTCCTGTGAAAATAAAAAGAAGGAAAATTAAAAAGTATTCTAGAATCAAAATTGATTCTATGACTTTTAATATTTTGCATAGGGCTTAAATCATTAATGTTAATGAAATTGTTGTGAGAAAATAATTAATTCTAATTAAGAAAATTATTAGGAATTATTAAAGGATTAATTAAGTAATTTTTGGGAATTTTATAAGCCTAAATCCATGAAATTGCTTATGGACCAATAGGAAAATTTTGTGGAAAATGAATATAGGATAAATATAATATATGTGGTTAAGGAATATATATATGGTGTGGGCCGAAATTTTAGGGGAGATAAGGATGAAGAAGATATTTGAATATAATAGTAATATAGTTTTAAGCATGAGTTAAATAAGTAATAATATATTAATAATTAAAAGTGAACAAGATAAATGAGAACCAATAGAAAATAATTCCGTTGCGAGAATCTGGGGATGAGTTAAGCAAAACCAGAACATATTATTGGTCAGTGGATTTTTATCCAGAAGTTGGTGCCGGCCGAAGTTATTTCTGTAACCGGTCGCAAATACCGAGGATTTTCGGCAGATAACGGAATATCCTTAATAAGGGTATAAGGTGAGGAAAATCCAGTAACCTCGAAGAGGATGACAAGATCTTCAAGGTATTGCTTCCGGAATTTTAAGTTTTTACGGAATTTTGCGATCAGGACACCGAACCAGGAACTTATCAGATAAAGCAAGAGGATAAGGTTTGATGATGCAACTAGGATGAGGTCAGCAATTTGGTCTTTTAGGGGGGGGGGAAGAAGTCGGCCTAAATAGGTGGAGGGCCAAGATGAAGCCACCTCAGAAAAGTGCGATCCGACGGTTCAGAATTCATCTGACAAAGCATGAATAATAACCAGATTTTCCCTATAAATACCCCTTGCTCCATTTCATAATCCTCACACCATTTCCCTTCAAGAAGGCCGAAATTTGAGAGAGCGAGAAGAAGGAGGAGTCTGGAGAGAAATCCTAGCGAAGCTCTGAGTAAGTTTTCGGTCCCTAGTTTTAGTTAAGTAGTTTCTTCAGTAGTTATAGTAGAAACGCTAGAGTAGTCTTAATTTTTCGAGTTAGCTTAGATATTATATTTTAGGAATAAATATGATATTTATCTTAGGAATATGTTAGAGAAAAGTTATAGCAAAAATTTTGAGAATTTAGAATCGGAACAGCGAAGCTCAGGCAAAATTCCACCAATTAGTCAAACTAGGGGCAAAATGGTAATTTGTACCTAAATTGCCTATTATGATCTTAAGTATTCATATCAATGACATTATCCTTCTAGGATATCCGAAATCACAAATCGTTGTTTCCGCTGTCACCGCTGTCGTGCCGCTGTCGAACGTGCCGTAATTTGACGAAAGTACTCAAAATCATCAATGGAGGTACGGACGCGTATTGTAACCTTAACACTTATACTACTTATAGACATATATGTGGAAGACATATTGCTATACTAAGACTCTGTCTAGGGTTGTCAGTCATACATACAGCTTATTACGGGTTATAGTCTTGATAACGCCGTTGGGTTTTCCTAGCGCTGAGGACACGATGGGAGATCGTGGCACTGGTTTATGTGCAGACATAGTGTGGGGCTTTACATATTGCTGTGTGCTTATGTTCTATCCATTGTTGATCATGCATCTGCTGTGTGCTTATGTATTGATGTGCTGTTATGTTGTTATGAATATTTGTTGCCTATATATGATTTATTTGAGCATAAGGTTAACCGTTACTTGAGATCCAATTGGGAATTGGATCTCAACTGTAGCTTCAGGTTTAGGAGGATCCAGGGTGGAGGAGAGCGGCAAGTAGCCGATGTAGACGGATTGGAAGAGCTTATATGTTTTAATTTTTGAACTATTTAGATATTGTCTTTTTGGAACCAACAGATGATTGTATAAGGATGATTACACTATGGTTATGTACTTCTAAATATTCAGTTACTCATTTAATCGAAACGCTCGACTCTGATCACGGTTTGTTTAAAAAAAAAAAATCGGTATTTTAAATTGGGATGTTACACGGACATAATATTATTCTCAGAGTAAGTTCATTAATTATATATTCTCCATTCAAACTCATCATGATATGAGGGTTTTACTTGACATACTATATATACTCTAATTAGTCCCGTTTTCTAGCTATTGAACTAGGGTGGGTCAAGTATATATGTCCTTTTTTCTAGCTAGAGAACTAGTGTGGGTCATGCATATATGTGTAGTATGTTTTGAGCCAAAAAAAAGTAGTATGTATATGAAAATTTTGATAATTAATTTGCATTACTCTTGATCATAATCCCCCCCCCCCCCCCCCCCCCCGGGGGATACCAACACACACACACACTAGAATCTTCAACCTTCATTTCAAAATGTGGTCATTTAAAGTTACACATACAATTTTAAAAAAGATATAACAAATAATCTATAATTATGGCTCAATTTGATGTTACTTGAGAAAAGTATCCTTAAGTAATGGAGTGTTATAGGTATTATTAGAGAGATCCGATCTTGTTAGTCCAAATGTAGGTTCATGCACTGCATACACTACAAAAATCAATCATACCATTCATGATTATTTATAATACACACATAAAAGAAAGGTTTTTCTTAATTTCAAGTGTAATCTAAATGTGGCATAATATGCAATGATTTAAGGTCTTTCTTCTACTTATAAGTTTAATATTTAAATTACCATTAATTATTTTTCTATGTAATCTGAATATGTGGAACAGTATGCAAAGGTTTCAGAAGAGACAATAAACTATGTATGGTCATTCCCATCAGAAATAGGTGCATATGTAGCATTTGGGTTCTCCAAAGACGGCGCAATGGTGGGTTCCGTTGGACGCGTGGCGTGGATCGACGGTGGCAAATTCAAAGACTTAGTTTACAGCTTGAATGGCAAAACGCCTGATCAGGTGACTCCCTCTGATCATGATCCTGATCCTAAACCCTTGGATCCCGACTCTCAAACTGCAGCATATCTGTGGAATATAGGACCAGTCGATGCAACACCGTATCTTCTTTTCGCTATTGGACCTCTAAACTCCTTCCCTTCTGCTCCCAATTACCTCCTCACTAAACACCGTGATTTCATTTCCCTCAAGATCAATTATGATACGGGTAAGTATTATATATGAACTTTTTTTCTCCTTTTGAGAAAGTTGATGTTATAAGAGAGATTAAACCTGTGACATCTCACTTACAAAGGAACTTTCCTGAAAGCTACAAGACCATTAAAACATAAAAGAAACCTCCATGAACATTTAATTCATTATCTTGCAATATTGAAAGCTAATAGGTACGTACGCAAATGTCATTTTGCTTTATGGACATTGAACAGGAATAGTGCTACTTCCTATGGAATTATTTTGTAGACCATTTTGTCATCAATTGTTTAATGTTTTGACCATTTTGTCCCTACTGCTTAGCTTCTTCTAATATCGATACTCTCCCTCTCTTCTATCCCTTCTCTCATCTCTCTCTCTCTCTCTCGATGTATGTCCTCATTTAATTTCCAAATAATTTTCTTCTTTAAATTAATAGTATTGTGATCCCACCTAATGGGAGGTTCATGCATTGGATCAGCCTAATGGATGAGTTATGTGTTACCACAGGCAAAGTCACCTTAGTATCTTCTTTAATGCTAAGAAGGAGCCATGGACTTCTAAATATGATAGGATGGAGTCTTCTTATGATGATAGGAGCTACAATTGCGAGATACTGCAATCATTGGGACCCACTTTGGTTTTATTTGCATGCTTCAATCCAAACACTTGCCTTCCTTGCTGGCGTCATTGGAACAATATGTGGATTTGTGTTAAATCAGAGAGTTCACCTTACTCATCACAAGAACATTGGAATTCTCATTCTCATCCTCGGATGCCTCCAGGTTCGTCTCTAACTAAACAATAGGGTCCTTATTATAAGAATTACATCCTATATATTTAAAATCAATAATTCCTTGTCAACACTTTGTCTCCACCGTACTGTCACCCTTCCGTTGCCCTGTCTCTTCCTCAACCAACTTAGCTAGTTTGCAAATCAAGTTTGGACTGGGTCACCGTAATCCTTCCTTTACCTTTTAACCCTCTATTCCTCCACTTTTATAGCTTTCTAAAAAAAGTAAGAACCAAAATCTCTTTCATCCTGAATTATTTTATTTCATGTGGACCTGGTCGATGAAGATAAATGGAGCCCCTTATCAGGCTCCAACAGGGGAAATGGTTGAGGCTTTGATGGGCGAAAGCTGTTGAGCAATTCATCGGCAAGAGAGAACCTTGTTATAAAAGGGCAACATTATTGCTTCATTTTTAAAACTTGTAGGGTAACATTGAGCATAAGAAGACTTTGGAATACCCAGGGCTCTTTTGGGACTACTTTCAGGGGAAAATGATCTTTAACCTATTTCATAATATAACATGTTTTGTCTAGTGCATTATATTTGTTCAACCTAATTCATTAACAAAACTTTTCTAACTAGAGAGAGTAGCATCAATTTTTTTATCAGGCAAACATTTTATTTACCTTAAAGAATATCTTCATGTACGTTTTCATAAGCATTAATTAATTTATCAATCTTTCTTAATGTATCTAATGATTTAACTAATAATTTTTATCTTGTTTCACAGGTTATAGCATTGGTATTACGACCACGAAAGGAATCAAGTTCATTGAGAAAATATTGTAATTATTACTATCATAACGTTGGAAGGGTCTTATTGATATTTGCATTTGTTAACTCTTTCTATGGACTAAGTTTGGGAGGAGAAGGATCAAAATGGTTTGTTGGTTATGGTGCAACTGTTGCATTCTTGGTTGTTGTTGCCATTATTTTAGAGATCAGAATGCGGATTCAATCTAAAAAGGAGGCCAAACTGGGTCAACCGCGGAGCCAGGTCCTTGCATTTGTGGGGATGTAATAAAATTTCCTTTAAGAGAACCATTAGATCTTATTGATCATTATTATGTATATAAAATGGAGTTAGAACATTATCCAAAAAATTGAAGAGGGACTTACAAGGCATATTTGAGGCCCAGAGATGTTATTTAAAAATTAAAAAGCCTCAAAAATAAATTATTTAGTACAAAACTTACTTCCAAGCTAGAACTTCATTAACATAAATCATGTATGGGAATATTATTAAAAATATATAAAGGCCCAGAAAAACTTAGGAAAAATTAGAGATAGTTATTTTGGGAAATAAAGAAGTTTAAGGAGAAGTTCCTTTCCCAAAAGGAGTTACAGGGAATTGTAAGGAAATTTTATGGAATTAAGGACATATTTTTTGAAATAATTTAAGAAAAATAGTAAAAGGTTATTGTTTGGCCTATAAATTTTAGGAAATTTATTTTATGAGCTAAAGAAGCTAATTGAGAAATAAAATCCTTATAAAGTATCACGCATTAAGTTTTAGGATTTTTTGGGGAATTTTAGTGCCCATATAGAGAGGCAAAATGGTAAATTACTACCTCACGTGGATAAATGAAATTAGGCCAAACTTTAGCTGAAAACGTGAATCCTAGTTAGACGTGCCACATTTGACCAAACCGAGCATCAGTGCTTGCTGATTTTTCGCTGAGTTCTGTTTTCCCTCCAAAGGCGCTGAAACCAAATTATCATTTGATCTTCTGCTATTATACGTGTCTGTGTTTCGGATCTTGGCGTGATTTGGTTTCTTTCGTTTCTGGAATTTTTTTTTTTTTTTTTTTCCTTTCGGTTTGAATGACTTTAAATACTGGACTCCTGCTTCTCATTCACGTGTTTGGCTGATTTTATTCCAAGGAAAATAAATTCATTACTAAATCTTTCCCTCAAATAAATTCAAGGAATGATAGGCCTTAACTTCCAATAATTATTTTAGGCTATAAATTATTTATCCTATAATATTTATGTAATACCCAAAAAATCCTATTTAGCATAGCCACTATATTTTGATAGAAAACACCTATTAAAAATAGGTGAATTTGTGGTCTCAAAACTAGTGAAATAATTACCTTATTTTCTAAAGGCAATTTCTCATGAAATTAGAGTAAATAAAAAGCTAAAAATCCCTAAATGAATTTGTGGGTCATAAAATACCCTGAGAATGTTATGATAAATCTTAAAAGACAACTAAATATGTATTAAAATTAGAGAGTGTGTTGTCTCTAAATTTTTAATTGAATTATTATCATTTTTAGGAATTATACCATTTCTAAGCAATTAAAATCATCAGAGGATGATAAAATCAATTAGAAATTGGCAACAATTATTGGGCAATTAAAATTACAATAATTGATATACTTTATTAATTTTTGAAATTAGTTAATAATTAATTTATAAAGGTCATAATTAAGAAAATATCAATTAAATTAAGGACCAAACAATATTTAGAAGCTAAGATTAGCATACAAGGAGTTGTTAATTATCAAAATTGAATTAGAAACCTTGTCAAATTTTGGTAATTAAGCCTAGTAACCCCTAAAGTACTATATTAGCAATAGTAACCAAGGATTAATTAATTCCCCCTTTAACTAATAAAGTGACGAAAATTACTAATTAAAGAGTGAAGGAATAATATTAATCCTTAATCCTAAACCCTTGTGAAATTAAATTGGACCAATAAGAGATTTCTCTTCTAGGATGTGTGAGAACATTGAAACATAAAATTGGTAATTAAAAGGGTGAAGGGGGACGTTTTATTTAAGCTTGGACAACAAGAAATTATTTATAAACATATGGGATAATTGAAAAAGAAGACTTGTTGGTTAAGGGGAAAAGATGTGTAAACATATTCCTTAGTAAAAAATCCCTCTTGAATTTCGAAAATAGGGAAGAAATAGAAGGGAAAATGATTTTTAATAACTTCAAATACAAATACATAAGTCAATTAAGGTAGTGTGAGTGAGAAGCTTGGTATAACTTAGAGGGCAAGCTGTTTGTCTTGGGGAGCAAGTAATTGCTATTTAATTAGGTAAAATTAGATGAGAATCTATAGAAGATAAATCATATCTTGAAATATTGGAACTAAGTGTTAAATATAAGTACATATTTGGAATCGGTAAATTATGAGCTTTAACTTGGCTATTCCCAAAGTCATTTTCGTATACTTTTAGATTCATACCTAAGTGTTTTGGGAAGTTAAAAATCACCATAAATCTAGTCATAAAATTAGGATTTCAAAAGTAGAATTAGATCTTGAGGAAAAACCTTAGTTTACACTTAACTAAATTAGCTTTTGGGGATAATTAAGAGATAAAGCACAAATTTAAGAGAGAAGGGGGAGGGGGTCGGTTTGAAGAGGAGGTGGAGGGATAGGATCATTACCTCTTCACCAAGAAAAAGACCAAGGGCCAAGATCAATTGAAAATGTCTTGAAGGCTACTAAAGGTTTTGCTATAAATAGGGGTCCTTGGCTTCACATTTTCCTCACCAATTCCTCAAGCCTAGACCGAAATATAGAGAGAAAGGGAGAGAGTGAGAAGCTGCAGGAAATAGGGAGTAAGTGTTCTTCAAGAGGTAAGAAAGTTTTAAGTTCTTAGTTTAAGTTCTTGGTTTATAAGGTAGAAATGCTAGAAATGTTGTTTTGATCATCAAACTTCCAATTTTAGTTTGAATCTCATGTTTTTATGCCTTCCATTGTCTTTATTTCGAAAATTTGATGAAGAAGAGGTTATAGCAAAATTTTTGGAAGATTACGATCAAAATAGCGAAACTCTGGCAAAATTTCATCAATTAGTGATTTATGGAGTCAGTAGGAAAAACGTTAGTATTTTATGGAGAAGATGATGTTCTAAAATTATGGGAAAATTCATGGTGAAAGTAGACATCTAGGGCTTTCTAGATATATAAAGTTTGTGTCATTTGAAGTTCTGTGCAGAAAGATAAAAATTCCAGAAGTTAAGTTACATTTTCTGGGCGAAATTCTGGGCAGTATGTTAAAACGTGAAATCTGGGAATTATCCATGAATTCTGGGTAAGTTCCAGTATTTTTCCTTGAAAATAGAGATTTTAAGGATTCCGGGAAATTTTATGGATACTCGTTTAGATTTTTGTGGAATTAGTTATGATTTTTCGAAGTTAGGCGAAATTCTGCCCAGAAATTCTGCACTAGTGATTTTTCCGAAAATTATGAGGAAATAATTGAAAATAAATCCTTCAAGGGTAAAAAATGTCAAGTGTGTCAAGGTGTCTCTTGAAATATTGTTTAAGAATTAATTCAGACGATATTACCCTTTTAGGATAGACTGTGCACGCGTACTGACGATGAACGTACTCAAAAACCCGTCAAACGAAGGTACGGACGCGTATTGTAACCTTAACTCTTATGCTTATGGTATGCATATATATGATAACTGTTTTCACATGTTGAAACTTTGCTTTGAAAGTTTGCTTTGAGAATATTGAATTGTATACGGGTTATAGTCTTGATAACACCGTTGAGTTTCCCTAGCGTTGAGGACACGATAGGCCATCGTGGCACTGGTTATGTGCAGACTGTGGTAACATACATATTGCAGTGACTGTGTTATGTTACTTGTTGTTATGATTTTGAAAGTTATAATTGTGAATTTATTATTGTGATACCTGTCATATACTGTTTACATAAGTATGAGGTTAACCGTTACCTGAGGTCCAATAGGCATTGGACCTCAACCTTAATGAATAGTACAGGGAAGAAACCGGGATAGAGAAGGTGCCGGAGGATGGAACCGTGAAGAGGCAGCAGTCGAAGACGAAGGTCGGTAGAAGTTATTAGGACTTAGTTTCTGGCATGACTCTAATAAAGTTATTTCAAACCATTTGGTGCTTAAACTAAGGAAGGGTTCATCGGTGGGTTGTCACAAGTCGCCATAGAGTTGGTGAGACTCCCATTAGATTGAACACCGACCTGGCCAAATTGTCTGATTAACTGATATTAGGTTACAAGCCATAGGTCTAGTTTAAGACTTTATTTATCAGAGAATTGTATTTAATCTCTGTAAATTGTATCACATGAATATTCCTTCGGGATATTTAATATATCAGCTTATGTCAGGCATCATCACATGTCTGGGCATTTTATATCAGATACTCGTTGTCCGGATCTTAGCGCACGCTATCCATTTCCGCAGTACTCTAAGCTGTAGCATCTCAAACTCTGTTAATTTTCTTAAAACTAAGTGTTGACGACACGATTTTCGAACATGGAATTTGGGATGTTACAATTTAGGCCTAACATTATCACCTACACATATTCCTCAAATTTATTCTTTTCTCCATTTAATTTATGGAAAATAAACTTTTATTTCTCATAATTATTTTTCAACTAAATCTCACAATTTAACTCATAAAATATTAAAAATTTTAAATATTAGATAGGAAGATGAATCCATAATTGTGAGATGTTACATTTTCCCCAATTATTTATTTGGCCAAATTTTAAAATTAATTTCCATAATTAATTCTTAATTCCCAACATCAAAAATTTCATAATTAATTCTTAATTTCCAACATCAAAAATTTGGGATGTCACAATTCTCCCCCCTTCAATAAATTTTGTCCTCAAAATTTGAACGTTCATACCTTAGGGAATCATCTTAGGTAAACCACCTATCTCTTTCCTATGCATGCTTATTAAGCATACCAACTTCATTATACCACATTCTTATTTGTCTTGTACCCAGGTATCTATTCAACCATATAGGACCCATTGATCCATTTTCTGAGTGCTTGGAGACATAGACCTCAATGTCCATAATAATCTGCCTTGTGGCTTATTACATTTTGCCCTTCAACTCATCCTCTTACCACAACGTTGGATATCCTACCCTTACAGCTCAGGAATTCACCTTGTACCATAGGCATGTTGATTACCATAGGGTATAGTTTAAACATCCTGCCATCCTCAGGGTGTACTCTGAACACTCTAGTCTAAAGTCACAATGCTTGTAAGAATTTCACTCAGTGCTAAACAATATATGTATGACAGATATTCATAACATTACAACAGTAAATCAATACAGAAGCACTCAGCAGATGCAAGATTAATACAACAACAGTACATAAGCATATAGCAAATGTAAAGTTACACACATGTCTGCACTATCCAGTGCCACGACGGCCCATCGTGTCCTCAGTACTAGGAAAACTCAATGGTGTTATCAAGACTATAACTCGTGTATAGCTGAATGTATAAACAGTGATCTAAGACAGAGTCTCAGTCTATGAAATCATCTATCACATATAAGCATGCCACAAGCATCAGAGTTAGTGTTACAGTATGCGTCCGTACCTGAGTCGATGATAACAGTACGTATGTCGGTCGGTATGTGTTTTCAGATAGCCTATAATAGTAATATCGCTTTATTAATCCATAAATAATATTCCAAGAGATATATTGACCATTAAAGACTATCTTACCCCTGGTGAATTCATTTTTCACTTTATTTCCCCAAAATTTCGAAAAAACGCTGGTTTCAGCATTTAGGGCAGATTTTTCATCTAACTTTGAAAAATCATAACTAATTATAGAAAAATTGAAATGGGGATCCATAAAATTTCCAGACTTCTTAGGATGTCTATTTTTGAGAAAAAATACTGGAATTTTCCCAGAATTTAAGAACAATTCCCAGTTTAATGTTCATCAACCTCTACCCAAAATTTTATAGAAAAACGTAGCCTTTTTTTGTGAATTTTTATCTTCTTGCAAAAAATTCAAAATGACACACTTTGGGTAAATTTGGAAATATCTGTATGTCTACTATAACCATGAAAAATTTCAGAATTTTAACTTTATATTCAACACAACCGAAAAATTTCGCCAGAACTTCATTACTTTGATGTTTTACTTCAAAACTTTTGCTTTATCACTTCCTTCATCATTTTTTCGAAAGAAAGCTATTTCTACCCATAAAAACATCAAAATAAAATTACTCTAGCATATTTAAGATTAAAGCAAAAACTATCTATGAATCTAAGAACCCAAACTTGAAGAACTTACTTACCAATGCTCTAACTCCTTCAAGATACTCCTCCCTCTTCCTCACTTCACTCTATATTCAGATTACTAAGCTTGCTTTGGTGTGAAATTTGTGAAGACTAAAGACCTCTATTTATAGAGAAAGGTTGGAAAACAAATGGCATTTTTCCTTCACAAATCCTACCCACACCTAAGCTTGCTTTGGTGTGAAATTTGTGAAGACTAAAGACCTCTATTTATAGGGAAAGGTTAGGACACAAATGGTATTTTTCATTCACAAATCCTACCCACACACACACAACGTCCCCCCCCCCCCTTCTCTCCATTCTATCCTCTTCCAAGCCATTAAGAGCCTTAATGACCAAGTACTCTTATCCTCTTCCATAAGATTATCCCATGTGTATAATATCTACCTTATAATAAATTCTTCCTTCCTCCCTACTCCAAACCGTGGCTCTTCTTCCTTTCTTTACTTTTCCATTTGTGTTTCCATTACCTCACACATTCTACAACTTAGTCCTCATTGGTTCATAGGTTTTTACTTGGATTAAGGCTTTTTAATGGTGAAATACATTTTAAGCCTTAGGATTTAGCTTTATGAAATTAAATCTTGGCCCTTAGTTTTTGTTTTAATCCTTTGTTTCTTTATTTCTCAAACATTTCGCCCCGCCCAATAACCTTAGGGGTTATTAATTTAATCCAAGTTATTATCCTTATTAAAGTGTCTTAGATGTTATTAGGCTTAATTGTAATAATATGATTGATTATCAAACTAATTATAATCTTTAAAAAATGATTTGATACTTATATTGACCCCTTATTGTGAAAATGGAAGAAATCACCAAGAGTGGGGGTGAATTGGGGATTTCAAAAATTCTTTTCAAAGATGATTTCAAAACTCGAGAAAACAAAGAACCAAAAAGCAAGGAAAGAAAAGCTGGACATAAAGGATTTATACTAGTTCGGTCTTAACCTTGACCTACATCCAGTCCCCAGATATCTTCTGGGTATTTCTAGTATCTCAATAGGCTTTAATTACAACAATGTAAAATACACGCAATCCTAATCACCTAGGACTTGCTCCCCCTTACACTTTGTAATTGAACAGCCCAACTCAAAAGTTCCACAACTTTGAGTTCTTACAAAACAAGTAATCAAATAATTTTTCGAAACCAAACTCTCTTAAAGAGAAAATATGAATAAACACCGAAGTTCAAGAAATAGTAGTTTTCACAGCAAAGATCTAAAGCTGTAAGAGGAACTAACCATTGCATTTTCTTCTCTTTGATTCTTCAAAGTTCAGCTGTAAATCTAGAATATGACCGTTGCATATTTTTCTCTATTTCTTCAATTCTTGGCTGGAATCCTGAGATTAGTTGACGTAGATGGTTCTCCTGATATTCTGTCATTCCATAAACTTTATTTGACTGTTTGAGAGAGATTTGATTGACCTATAACGGTCTGATCTGAACCATTGGGATAGAGGAGAAGGTTTAGGATTGTTCTTGGTTCTTCATTAATTGCATTTGACCCAGATCTGATTTCACCTTGATCTTTGTTGAATTCATCTGAAACTTACTCGAAAACTCATTAAACATTGTTAAAATCAATTGTAATATATGATATGATGTTTTAAGATTAACACATGAAGATTTCACAGATTGGCGCAGTCTGGTTGTTCATAATCTATTCATCATAAACTCGAGTTTTCATAGGCAAACTCGAGTTTTGAGTTCATCCAGAAAGCAAGATCGCGATAAGAGTTTTGAACACATTTTAAAAAAACTTCCTAAACTTGAGTTGATAAGTGACTAACTTGAGTTTTGGTTCTTACAGAGAAGAGAGTTGAGTTCTGGTCTTTGAATGAGATTTTGGACATATGGCAAAACTTGAGTCATTAAGTGACTAACTCGAGTTTTGGATTTTGATAAGAAAATATAGTTAAGTCCAAAACTTCAAGACTGGAGTTTTCAAAATTAAGACTGGAGTTTCCAGAACCTGAAATTTGCAGAACTCTCTGTATGATACAAACTCAAGTTTCCAATATGAAAACTCGAGTTTCAGTAATAACTGAAAATTTGAAATCTCTGTCAAAAGAAAAACTGGAGTTTTCAAAATCAAAACTAGAGTTTACAAAACAAGTAACAACTCGAGTGTCTCTATTTAATCAAAACTCGAGTCTTCAAAATCAAGACTCGAGTTTCAATGAAAACTGAAACTTTGAAAATCCTTTGCATAGGTAAAACTGAAGTTTGTAAAGATGAGACTTGAGTTTTCAAAAGCTAAGAATCCAAGGGACTCTTTGTTCAGTATAAACTCGAGTTACCAGAGACCAAACTCGAGTTTTCTCAAGTTCACAAAACTTAGAAAACTTTCCAACATTTAAACTCTATTGAAAACTAGAGTTTTCCTGACTTGAGAAAATACCGAAGTCTCTGTTTGATATAAACTTGAGTTTTTTGACTGAAACTCGAGTTTGTCTTGTTGTGAAAGCTTTGATTGCTCTCTGTGTCTTGCAAACTTGAGTTTGTCTAAGCAAACTAGAGTTTGGTTTTCACTGCAAAGATTGAGCTATTCTCTGTCAAGTCAAAACTTGAGTTTTGCTACCAAAACTCGTGTTTGCCTTTGACAATAAATTTTACAACTTACCAAAGACAAACTTCACATTTAGTTTACAATTGTCAATTATCATCAAAACACATAGAGAACTAACATATTGTTCTTTAATACTTAATCAAGCCAAAATATTCCAATTTGTTGATCTTAAATGGCCCCAAGATTAATTATGATTAATTATGTAATTAACTCAATTCAATTGCCAAACATTTGTTTTTAGTATTCTCTAATCAGCTTAATTATTTTCATACTCTTTTATGGCTTACCTTTGGTTATATTAAAACTAGATGTTAAAATATTAATTGTAGGGTATTTTATGGTTCCTAATTGGAGATTAGAATATTCGATTTGGATTTATTTGATTCCAAGGAAAAATTTCCCTAAAAATGATAATAAATTAATTAAAATTTAGAGACAACATACTCTCCTATTTTAATAGGTATTTCTTGTCAAAATATGATATTTAGGAGAAATACAAATTTTAGGGTATTACTAGAATTGATTTTATTATTCATGGCTTTTAATAATAATCTAATTTCCGATATGACTAAGGAAATTTTGTTTTTGTTTTTCTACCTCATAAGCAGTTGCTCAAACATACACTTGGTTGCAAAATGATTTCAATCTAAGAAATAAGACAAATCAAGGAGAGTATTAGTCCTAGAAAGCATGAATGCCGAATTTAAAAGAAATTGAAGCTAAAAAATCCTTCCATATGGCTAATTCTTCATATTTCTTCTAGCAAAGGTTCTGCCATATACATTATCAGGCCTAGCATTGTTAATTTGCCAAGCTTACATAACTTATATCCCTTAAGATAACTCTATTCTACACATTCCTTTACGTAATTACTTTTTTAAATGACTAATTCTACTTCATTATAAAACATTTTAAATTTTTCAACTAGCCCAAAATTGCAAAATGCTAAGTGTAGGAATTAGAAGTGTTATTCTGTACTCAATGAACATACATTAGCGCACATATACTGCCTAAAACCTCCCCTAAACTTAAAAATTGCAATGTCCTCAATGAAAAAGTAAAAACTTACAGAGAGGGGTACAATCATAATATGAACAACAGGGAACCATAGTGTGTAATGTGTCCATTCAATAAACATAGAGATAAATGTAGACAGAAAAGAGATAAGAGTATGTAAGAGACAATGCGATGCTAAGATAGGGAAGGATAGATTGATTTAGTTTAGTTTTTTTTTCATTATGGTGGGAAAGAAAAAGAAAAGGAAAAAGAAAAGAAAAGAAAACTAAACTAAACTAAAAAAACAAGAAAAAGAAATAGAGGAGGCCAAGAAGTCAAGGACGTGAGCAAAGGTTTCCACTGAAAATCATCAGATAGATGGTGGCATTGGAACCAACACTTTTAGTGGGGTGAGGAGTATAGGGCAAGTCTTGGTTGGTATCAGCTTGCAAGATAAGTCAAGTGAAGAGAGCATTGAGGTCCTGATGGATAGAGGTAATCTCCTGTCGGACAAATGTGAGTTGTGAATTATAATTAAAGGGGTGGTTGGGTAGCGGCAAAAGTTAGGGAGGGGTAGCAAGGGCTTAAGTGTCCTCAACCAAGTAGAGATGGTGGGCAAGGAATTTGGCTTAATCACTATCAGTGTCACCGGAAGAGAAAGAGGTGGGGGGAATTAAGCAAGGATAGGGGAAAACCAAGTAGTGGTCCAGGTTGCCATTCAATTATGGCCAAAAGAGCAAGTGCATGTAACAAAGGAGGAGTTGGAATCTGATGGAGGAGCTGAGGGTAAAAGAGGCGAGGATGAAGATGCTTATGTCATGTGGTCTGCTTGAACTGAGGCACAATGGGTAGTCACGAGAGGTGAAGTTAGGGTCTAAAAGTGTGACACAGAAGGAAAGGTTCATGATATGACTAAGGTGATGGAGGCAGGTATATAAGGGGGTGAGAGTAGTATGGATACCGAAGAGGTGAAATAATGGTGATAAATCCTATTGGTTATGTGGAAAGTGTAGCTCAGGGATTGGTGGAATACAAGGAGTTAGTGTAAAAGGGAAAAAGAAAGATAGGGGTGTAAAGGAGGGATTATTGAGAATTAAAGGCAACAATTATGGCAAGTAAAATAACCTTTACTTAAGCATGCCCAATAGAATACCCGAGCACATTGCTTGAACATAAAAGAAAGCTTACTCAAGCATATATCTCTTGATAAATAATCTTTTTCTCTTTCTAACTATTACTCAAGCAAGTACATGCCTTACTCGAGCATGAGTGATTGTTTTCTCAAGCATAAATTATTCTTTGAATCTAATCCCTTTGTTTCAAGATTGTAGTCGAGCATGTTACTCAAGCAAAGAACTTTTGTACTCGAGCAGGCTCATATTGATTTTATTTCCTGAGTCCCCTCAGAAGTTACTCAAGCATATTAAAGCACTTGCTTTAGTATAGTATTCAAGTAGAGCTATGTGCTTAATCAAGTAAGCTTATCTAATAGACCTTCTTAGTAAAGATATTTGAATATTGCTCGAGCACTCCTTATTTATACTAGAGCAATGTGATTAAAGAAGCTTCATTCACTTCACCTTCTTCATCTTCACAAATTCAATATACATATGATTTTATCAAAAATTTAGTCATTATTATTCTGAATGCTATTAAACATCTTTGCTAGTGAGTTTTAGATTGTTAAAGAAAGGATTTCACACAGATCATCAAAAAGCAATGAATGTGTTGGAGCATTAAATGTATTGCAGAAAACAGAGCACTCACACAAAATCGAAATCAAAGCAAGTCAAATAATCATTGCTATAGACACCAATTCCAGTAAAAGAGATAATGAAATTTCCTAAGTCAATTAATGACCAAAGGCATGTCATATGAAGATTGTCAATAGTGATACAAAAGCAACTTATCCTCAAATCTTTAACGACATTGGTCTGTGTCTAATGGAAAGTTTCTTTGTCTAAATGGAACAATTGAAATCTCTTAATGGCTAACTTGAAGCTTCACCAATGATCATTAATGGCATTTGGTATACATACAAAGAGCATTCAATTTGAAGCTAACAACCAATGATGATATCATTGATTGATTAGTCTTTGCTCATTAATACTCTTTGAATTATCTTTTTGAGATACTCATACACTCTGTACAAGAGTCATTAGTCATTCAATTGAGTTTTATAACATCTCAGGGGAGTGGGACCTTAAGTGTGGTTGTTTGATACAAGTTGTAAGGGGGAGTGAATCTGGTGAGATTACTTTGTGCTTATAGTAATTGATTTGTGAAAGATAATAGAAATCTCAGAGGAGCTCTGGGTACTGGATGTAAGCCACGTTGTTAAGGTTGAACCAGTATAAATCTGTGTGTACGCTTCGGGGACATCTCTTTAACCTTTCCTTCCTAATTTATTTATTGGTTAAGATTGTTTGAATTTTAACAATTCACCCCATCTTGGGTGATTAGCCGTAACTAACATTTGGTATCAAAGCATAGGTCTCCTCTTATAAGCTTAACATCTTGAGAACGATCCATTGAAGGAATATTACTTGACAATACATCCATCAACAACCACTAAGTTTCAATAGTGAACACTATTCTTTCTAGAAAGCCAAGTTTAGAGCATTCGTGTTGGCTACTGAGTATGGCCTATGGCAAGTAATCAAACGAGGAGATTATTTCCTAACAAAGATGGTAGTTCAAGTTCAAGTAGCAAAACTTGAATCAAAATTTGATGAAAATGATAGAGGCTAATTACACTAAACAGTAAAGTCATTCTAATGATTCATAGTGCTCTAAGTCAGAAGGAATACTTTCGTGATGCAATCTGACAACTGAGAAAGAAATGTGGAAGGCTATGGAAATAGCTCACAAAGGAACCACTAGTATAAAGGAAAATCAAATCAATATTCTAATGACTAAATACGATAAACTTCGTATAAAGCCCGGGGAATCAATTGCAAAGTTTAAACTATGGTTTACTCAGCGAATTAATCAGTTATTAGCTTTGGGTAAAACGTATGATCATAATTTTCAAGTGAGGAAAATTCTAAATGTCCTAACTAAGGAATGGGAAGTTAAAGTCACAACCATCAAAGAAGCTCGAGGAGAATCAATGAGATTGGTGGATGCTCTATTTGGAAGTCAATCTGAATATGAAGGCAAGTTGAAGTTCAAAAAGAGTATGGACGATATCAACAATAAGAGAAAAGGTATTCCTTCAATGTTGTTAAAGACAAAGAACCAAAAGACAAGATGAAAATGAAGAGAATAATAAAGATAACTGGATCAACTTTGATTAAGACGAATGTCTGATTGTGAACAAGAAAAATTTTCAGGTCAATAAGGATCACCTAAAGGTATTATTCAAAGCATCCAAGAATTGTGCTTACTCTAAACATGTGTGCTAACACATATCCATTATTTTGTAATGTCATTAAAACTTGTGCTTACTCTAAACATGTGCTTACTCTCTTTATATTTTATCTCATTGCATTTGACATTCTTCCCTGATATCACCTTTCACTCCACATGTGCTGATGGATCTCAAACTTTTTCAAAATGATTTCAAAAACTAACAAGTGTTGTCATCATAAAAAAGGGGGAGAATATTAGTTTTTGGTTTTGTGTATTGATGTTAACTTGTAAAAGAATAAGGTTTTTGAATCAGTGAAGTGAAATGTAGAAGGAAGAAGTATACTCGAGCATAGGATAACTTACTCGAGCAAGAGTTTGCTCGAGCAAGTAAGTAATTGCTCGAGCAGACTTCCTACTTGAGCAAGACTAAAGATATACCCAAGCAATAGTGTACTAATCCCAATACTTAGGTTTGCCAAGCACTCACTCTTTCTTCCAAAATTAGCAACCATATTTACTCAATTGATATTGTACAAAGTCCAATTTAGTAACATTCAAAACACATGAATATTGGCAACATGAAGGTCAAATTGGAGTACGCATAATGTCTTTAATATAGCTCCAAATTTGAAAAATCACCTATCCCCAGAAAGTTCTTTAAGTCTTCTTTCCAATTAAAAAAGAATTAGCTCCAGATTCATTGTATGTTGAGCGTTTCAATTAACTTAATAAAAGCTATTCTTGACCAGCGTTTTTGCAATATCCTGGCATGACAATGAACTTCAAAAATTCATATCTCTTTTATTTGATCTTTGTTTTCCATGATCTTGATGTTTTACAAAAGGTATTTGAGCCTAGTTTCATGTGCCACTAGTTTTAGATCCTTTAGATATGTATTTTGTGAGATACACTCAAATTACCGAACCTATATCTGATATGTGGCATGATTTCAAGTGGAAAATTCTAAAATTCATAGCTTCTTCACCAAAACTCCTTTAAGCTTGATTATGGTGTATATGTGACTCATTGGAAGTCTAGTTTCATATGAAACTAGTTTCACTTTAATCAAATTTGTGGTTTGAGAGATATTATAAAATAATCAAACATTGCCCATGAAAAATGAATAGCAAAGTTGAACAGAGGTCGTGTTTTTCTCACTGCTCACTACTACTCATTGCTGTATACTTGAGTATTCAATGCACTACTCAAGTACACGGTGCAATATTCACATATCATACTTGAGTATTTGTTCTGAGTATTACACTATAGCATAGTGAATTACTATAGCATCAAAAGCTTGATTTTTCTTATTTTAACTCCATAAACTCCCTTATTTCCCAAAATAAATATTAATAATTTTTTCTTTATTTTTTTGGGACTTTATATATTTTTAATAACTGTCTCATACTTTATTTTCCTGATATTCTAGCCTGAAAAAAAGCTTGTTACCAAATAACTTATTTTTTAGGCTTTTTAATTTTTAGTTAACATCCCTAGACCTCAAGTAGTCCTTGTAATTAATTCCCTTTTAAAATTTTTTGAATGTTACACATTTCACCAGAAAGGCACTTGATAGTTATATCATAAAAGTATTAGAGTCACTTGACTGATTATTGTTCACTCTAGTAATATCTGAGAACATTTGAAAAGTGCCTTTGTCACTGTCTCGTGACCATGTAGTGATGCAGTATATCACTCAAGTGGCTCAAAAGCACTCGAGTGCGTTGCACTCTTCTTTTTGGAAAAATAGGTGAATTACTATCAAGTGACTATATAATAATGAGGCAAAATTTGTCATCACTCAAGTGACCCTCATAGCACGTGAGTGATCCTTTTCAAAAAGATTGATAAAAGGTTCATCACTATCGAGTGCCTACATTGTAATATCCCAAAATTTGGGACTTTGAAATTTGCAATATTTGATACATTTTCTTATGATATTTAATTACCAATAATAATAATAATGATTAATAAGCTAATAAAAAAAACGAAGGAATGGATCCAGAGACTAAACAGATCCAATACGTGGCCCATGTATTAAATAAACCATACCAGCATCAGTTAATGGCCCACATGATGAGAAGCACACAACAATGAATCACCTTTCCTCTGCCTCCAGTCCGACGTGAAGCAATGCAGAAACAATTCAGCCAATGAGCCATCTCTTTGGCCCATATTGTTTCAATGTATGTCCCTCTTCTCAAGATCCTGCAACCTGACCGAACCCGACGGAATAAACCATAGCCCAAATCACCTCCAGCCCAATACCATCTGACCATTACCCCTTACTTTTGTAAAGTGATCTCTTCCCTGCACCTGCAACACGCCATACCTCCAGATCTCACTTTCGGCCCTCTAACTGTACACGCAAGGTCGTTGACCTTTTCTCTCAAGCAAGAAAACACAGAAATATCAGATTTCTCCCATACTTCTCGAGCCTTGTGCTAAATATCCAATGGGCTAAGCTGCTGGACCATTGTGTTTTTATTCTTGTCAGGTTCTATATGAATCTTACGAAGTCCAGATATTTAGCCCTCTTCCATTCAGTAAGCTTTCACCGTGAGAGACAGAGAGAAACCGAGAGTGAGGGAAAGAAGAATGCTGTGAATGAGAATGTGAGGATATGAGAGGAAGCTGGAAATTTTCTGCCCTCTCCTTGAGTCGCTGAAACAGAGGAGTTAAGCAGCAAGCTTTTGCTGCCATTTAAGCTCGAAAAACCAAGGTAAGCCCATCGACCTCCCTTCCTTTGAGTCTTAGTAGTTGCTGAAAAACTGAAAGCCAAAAAGAGAAAAAGAAAATAGGGGTTGTTATATGCAAGAGGGAAGACGTGAATATATATGTAGATACAATAGTTCTTGTGTTTTGCGATGGTTTAGGCTCATGGTCTCTCTGTACGTGAATTTGCTGTCAAAATGCCTTGTTGTCTTGTTTTCTTTTAATATCATATGTTGCCTCCTGCATATGTAAATGACGGTATGTATATATAAAAAGGAAACCAAGCTTTAGGTTGTTGAAACTGAAGCTAAAATATGGGTTAGGAAGGGGCTGTCATTAACGTTGGATATGTAAGGAAAGAAGAGTTTCCTGTCATGGCTGAACCATTTTGTTTTTCTGTCAAAACGTTGCTGAAAGGGTTCTGTGAAACCTGTTTTGCTGTCATTCTCGGCTGAACCATTTCGTTTTTCTGTTCAAAGCTTTGATAATGCATAAAGAGAAGAAGAAATTTTTTTTTAAAAAAAAAAAAAAAAGATGCTGGACGTGTATGTTTTGTATATGTGTATCGGGTTTGCAGCATGAGGGTGAGTTATTTGCTTTGTTTGTAGCTAGAGAATGTCGAATCTGGAAGTTTTCAGGTTCTGTGAAGTTACTCCTGATACATGGAAGTAGAAGCATTAATGTAGGTATTTTAGAAAGTCAAGTATGCTTAAAGTTTTCAATGGAATGGTGAAAATAAATATCTACCAAGTTGGAAATAATTAGAACACTCAAATGAGGTGCAGCTAGCCATCATCGTTTTGCTGGACTGTCGTATATCACTTCTGTTTTGTCTCTGTTATGCGCATGAACTGGTGGAAGGTGTTGGGATTCGTACACGCAGCGGAATGAAATTTATCCAATAAATTACGAATCCCAAGAAAAGAATCTATCAACAGCAGCGTTTAAATCGGGTTAGTAATTAGAAACCATACCTATACGAATTCGTGTGCGTGCTTTGCGAACTCGTGGGCTAACTACACCTTCTTGATCTATCAATCTCTAGAAACCGACTTTATGAATCCACTCCCTCTACTGGTATCCACACCAAACAGCACTCCAACACGAACGGCAGCGTGCTAGCGCCTTTCAAGCTTTTGTCTCACGTCTCTCTAGTAGAGTTCTTTTTGTGGTTCCACAATTCTCTTGTGTGTGTAATCCAATTACTTACAATCTAATGGTATTTTATAACCCTAATGGGCCGCATTAAATATTCAAAATCAATCTTATTAATTTTGAAATTGAATTGGAAATTAAATCTGTCTAATTGATTCAATCCAATTAATTTATTTAATGCAAATTAAAAGTCATCTGATTTGATTTATCTTCATAAATCAAATATGAGATATGATATCTATTAAATCATTGATTGATCTTCATAAATCAAATTAGGAAGTTATTTAATAATTAGTCCCTAGGGCATAATTTCCAACAGACTCCCACTTGCACTAGGTGCAATCATTAGATATATATCCTCCCTAGATAAAACGTTGTATTCATTGAATCTTAGACATATCTTAGATTCAATGAATCTGAACATTATAACTCGTGTTAGGCTGTTCTTATATGTGACCCCGTAGGCTCACATGAGATTGGTAGTAGGCCAATATTGTTCTAGCCCACAAGTTGCAAACGGCCTCTAGCAAGACATTGCAACTACCCAATTCACATGAGGATTGATTTTCGATATAACCTATCATATACAACCATGTTATGTCCCTTTTGTCACGCGATAATTTGGTCAAGGATGAGGCATGGATAATGTCAACTTCATTTTCTTGACCATTACTTTCTCGATTCTTGAATTGTCTAATAATTGAAATGGAAACTCTTTTCCATCATAGTATGATCATACATTTCTTAGACTCACTCATTGAGGGGCCCAGTATTATCTCTCTACAAATGTAAGGGACAAATTCCATCTTGACCACTCACATTCCTCTACATGAAAACCATTGATCCCGATCCAAGCCTTTATCATCACCCGGTCAAAGGTGACTTTTGACTAGGTCAAAGATCAGTGACTCATCATGTAGGAATCCATGATGATCTCAGGTCCTAGGGCGTTGTGACGAGGTTGTACATAAGATAAGCTTATGACTAAATCCATGTAGCTTTCTCATAATGGGTCGGTCCAGCACCTTGTACTCTTACAAGTGCCCATGACTTTGATTCGTATCTCTATACCTTATCGAAGTCATACTAGTCTTTTTTTTTCATCTTTGCTCTCACATAAATGACTGACCAAGGACATTTAGGACAATCTTTAAGATACATCCAAGGATACAGTTATCATATGATAACAAAATGGAGAAATACTTCAAATAACAATAATGTTTAAAGTACAATGATTAGCCTTTCCAACAGAAAACTCCCACTTACACTAGGTACAATCATTAATTACTCTAATTCCCATTGTCTTAACATGACGTTCATGTATTATCTGTGCAAGCGGCTTAATAAGAGGATCAGCAACATTGTCTTCTCCTGGTACTTTACATATTTTTATGTCACCTCTATCATTAATTTCTTTGATAAGATGAAAACGTCTGAGTATATGCTTGGTCTTTTGATATGACCTAAGCTCCTTGACCTGTGCAATAGCCTCGTTGTTGTCACAAAACAGGTCTATTGGATTTGAGATGGTAAAAACTACCCCTAGTTTAGTAATGAACTTTCTTATCCAAACGGCTTCCTTAGCTACATCTGATGCTGCTATATACTCATCTTCTGTTGTAGAATCTATTACAGTGCTCTGCTTAGAGCTCTTCCAGCTTACCGCACCACCATTCAAAAGGAATACATATCCAGATTGCGATCTTAGATCATCTTGGTCAGTTTGGAAACTCGCATCTGTGTAACCAGTCACACAAAGCTTATCACCTAATCCACCATATACCAAGAATAAGTCCTTTGTCTTTCTTAAGTACTTTAGGATATTCTTGACAGCAGTCCAATGACCCTCACCGAGATCTTGTTTATATCTGCTTGTCATACTTAAGGCAAATGAGACATCCAGTTGAGTACATAACATGACATACATGATAGATCTAATGGCAGAGGCATATGGAATCTTATTCATACGATCTCTTCGATTAGGTGTACTAGGACACTGATCCTTACTGAGATGGATGCCATGAGATGTGGGCATATTACCCCTTTTAGAATCCTGCATACTAAATCTATACAGTATCTTGTTTATGTATGTGCTCTGACTTAGGCTTATCAGCCTCTTAGATCTATCTCTATAGATCCTGATCTCTAGGATGTAAGTGGCTTCGCCTAAATCTTTCATTAAGAAAGACTTTCCTAACCAAGACTTGACACTCTGCAAGGTAGGAATATCATTCCCAATGAGTAGGATGTCATCAACATAAAGCACCAGAAATACAACTGTGCTCCCACTAACCTTCTTGTAAACACAAGGTTCATCAATGTTTTGAATGAATCCAAACTCTTTGACTACTTCATCAAAACGATGATTCTAGCTCCGAGATGCTTGCTTTAATGCATAAATGGATTTTTGAAGCTTGCAAACTTTACCAAATTCCTCTGGACGCATAAAGCCTTCAGGCTGTGTCATGTACACATCCTCAAGTAGCTTTCCATTAAGGAAGGCTATTTTAACGTCCATTTGCCATATTTCATAGTCATAATATGCTGCTATGGAAAGAAGGATTCTAATTGATTTGGCCATTGCAATTAGGGAAAGGTTTCATCATAGTCCACACCATGAGTTTGAGTGAATCCTTTTGCAACCAATTGTGCCTTGAAGACACTTACTTTGTCATCCATGTCAGTTTTCTCCTTGAAAACCCATTTACACTCAATGGTTTTTACACCTTCAGGTGGATCGACTAAGGTCCATACCTTATTGTCGTACATGGATTGCATTTCAAACTTCATGGCATCTAGCCATCTTTCAGAGTTTGGTCCCATTATGGCTTCTCGATAGGTAGTTGGCTCATTCTGCTCAATGAACAAGATATCACGACTTCGAGTAGTTAGAAATACATATCTCTGAGGTTTTTGTCGTGTCCTATCAGACTTTCGTGGGCCTTGTGTTACTAGAGCAAGCTCATCAACTTGTTGTGAGTCTTCTCTGTTTTCCATTTGTGGTTCTACGTTGTTTTGTGACTCTCGAACTTCTTCAAGGGTTACCTTACTCCCACTGGTTCTTTTAGAGATAAACTTTTTCTCTAAAAAGACACCATCCGATAACAAATACTTTGTGATCGGTAGGATTGTAGACATAGTATCCTTTAGTTTCCCTAAGATATCCCACAAAAAGGCATTTTGAGGATCTGGATGATAATTTATCAATGGATTGTTGTTTAACGTAAACCTCACATCCCCAAACTTTAAGAAATGACAAACTAGGTTTCTTCCCAATCCATATCTCATATGGTGTCTTTTCAACTGCCTTTGATGGAACACGATTTAGTGTGAACGCAACTGTTTCTAGGGCATGGCCTCAAAAGGATGGCGGAAGATCTGTTTGACTCATTATAGATCAAACCATATCTAATAGAGTTCGATTCCTCTGGTCAGAAACACCATTCCATTGTGGTGTTCCTGGAGGAGTTAGTTGTGAGATGATCCCGCAACTTCTAAGATGGTCAGTAAACTCTTGGCTTAAATATTCACCACCCCGATCAGATCGAAGTGCTTTAATTGTTTTGTCCAGTTGGTTTTGCACTTCATTTTGGAATATTTTGAACATTTCAAAAGATCCATACTTACGTTTCATTAGATAGATATACTCATACCTACTAAAATCATCTATGAATGTAATGAAGTACATATAACCTCCTCTGGCAAATATATTCATTGGTCCACACACATCAGTATGTACAAGGCTTAATAAATCAGTGGCCCTCTCACTATGCCCAGTAAAAGGTGCCTTTGTCATCTTTCCCAATAAACAAGACTCATATGTATCAAATGATTCAAAATCAAATGAGTCAAGAAATCCATCTTGATGGAGTTTTGAAACGCGTTTCTCATTTATATGGCCTAGACGACAATGCCATAGGTAGGTCGGATTCAAATCATTACTTGATCCTTTTGGTAGACACGTTATAGATATGTCCATTACTAGGATGTTCTAAATTTAGTAAATAATGATCAAGATGCGAATCACCATCAGGATAGAAAATGTCATTATGATAAATAGAACATTTACCGTTCCTAGTAATGGAAGTAAAACCTTCCTTATCCAAATAAGAAAGAGAAACAATGTTGCTACTCAAAGCAGGAACATAAAAACAATTGTTTAAAATTAACAAAAGCCCACTGGGCAGAACTAATTCACAAGTGCCTACGGCTAAAGCAACAACTCTTGCTCAGTTTCCAACTCGTAGGTCCACTTCACCCTTCTTCAATTTTCTACTGTCCTTGAGACCTTACACATTTGTGCAAATGTGAGAACCGCATGCAGTATCTAATACCCATGTAGAGGAAGTAGAAAAATGAATATCTATAACATAAATACTTAAAGAGATAACCTTGCCATCCTTCTTATTCTTTTTCAGATCTTCAAGGTAGAGTTTGTAGTTCCTCTTCCAATGACCAGGTTCATTGCAGAAGAAGCAAACCCCGTCCTTTGAAGGCTTTGCCTTCTTGGCTACAGGCTTAGTTTCGGGCTTGTTTGACTTTTTGGTCTTACCATTTGAGCTATTACCCTTTCCTTTGCCCTTGTCTTTCCTTTTTATACCCTTTCTTTCGTGCTTGAGAACAATTCTCATACAAGCAACACATAATACATAAAATAAACATGCTATGATCTAATCAAAAGCATAATTAAAACGTGACATAACATGGCTCACCTAACCTAAAATCCTCTCAAGCCAATGAGGGCACTTCTTTAAATAAGAAAAGAAAATTACATCAAGAGAAACCTCCTTTAAACATACGAGGGGAGTGAGATGAGAATAGAATGTATATAGAGAATATTTAGAGAAAGACATGGCTCGCAGGCTAGGCCATATTTAAAAATTACAACCTCTTGTAAATTCTAAAGTCATGTTGTTCACCATACCCAAACAATTTGAAAGTAAATCATAATATGTATTAATTCATACAATATGAAAAAAATGTCATGATTTCTCCATCAATTAATAATTATAATAATTATAACGTGATGCAAATTCCTAATTCTCATCAATTAATAATTATGATAATTATAACGTGATGTCAATTCCCAATTCTCATCAATTAATAATTACAATAATTATTAATAAAAGACCATATAATAAAATAAATGCTGTACGCAATATTTCAAATAAATTATATGACATAAACAATATAATTATATTTATAGTACTCTGCAACTACGTTGGAATATCATCATGTTGCAATATAATATTATCATACTATATAATCATGTTATATTATAATAGATATAATATAACGAACCCATATGATCGCACCACGTTATTACTACCATCGGGAAGTTCATATATTATCTTCATATGAATGTTAGACCACTGGGTGATATACATTGGTCATCGTATGACCAAAATTATCACGTTAGATGTATATTATTGTAAATATATATATTTATATTCATATATATATATATATATATATATATATATATATATATATATTAATCACATTAACAATAAATTTTTTTTTTCCGATCCGATCGTAACTCTAACATGAACTTTTGATTTAAATGCATACAAAATATGGTTAAACATAAATGCACAATATATCCCATATATAATTGCATTAAGAATATAAACCCAATTTAAACGCACAATTGATTTGGCTCTGATGCCACTGTTGGGATTCATACACGCAGCGGAATGAAATTTATCCAATAAATTACGAATCCCAAGAAGAGAATCTATCAACAGCGTTTAAATTGGGTTAGTAATTAGAAACCATACCTATGCGAATTCGTGTGTGTGCTTTGTGAACTCGTGGGCTAACACCTTCTTGATCTATCAATCTCTAGGAGCCGACTTTATGAATCCACTCCCTCTACCGGTATCCACACCAAACAGCACTCCAACACGAACGGCAGCGTGCTAGCACCTTTCAAGCTTTTGTCTCACATCTCTCTATTAGGGTTCTTTTTGTGGTTCCACAATTCTCTTGTGTGTGTAATCCAATTACTTACAATCTAAGGGTATTTTATAACCCTGATGGGCCGCATTAAATATTCAAAATCAATCTTATTAATTTTGAAATTGAATTGGAAATTAAATATGTCTAATTGATCCAATCCAATCAATTTATTTAATGCAAATTAGAAGCCGTCTGATTTGATTTATCTTCATAAATCAAATTAGGAAGTTATTTAATGATTAGTCCCTAGGGCATAATTTCCAACAGAAGGTTGTTAAACTAAATGAACACACACACACACACACACACACACACACATATATATATATGCTGATGCAAGCCTTGCATGAATCTGTTCCTTTATATATTGTGTTTGCTGTAATATTTGATATATGCAAAGGGAAAGGAAAGAATAAATATACATATATTCATAAGGCATACCTTGCGTTAGTATTAATGTTTTGTGTGAGAATATATATGTAATACCAATCATGTTGCATTCTTCTGCAAGTAAGTATATGCATTTTTATAAATATGCATAACTCAAAATTATTGTGAAGCATAAGTTAAGTTGTATTAGTGTTTATTAAGGTTTTAAGAGAAACCATGAGAAACATTAAAAATACATTAAATCATATTCTCATATGATAGTTGGTTTTTATTAATTTTGATTGGTTATTAATAAATAAATAAATGGGGAATAAATAAATAAAAAGAATTATTGAAAAGTAATTAATAAGGGTTTATACTAATTATAGAGAGATAATAATAATTGGTAAAATAATGGTAACAGAATAAATAAATGGAAATTAGTGTTACCATTAAGAAATTTAGAATAATTATAATAATAATAATAGATTATGTTACTATTGGGAAGGGTGATACATAATAAATAAGGAATTATTATCATTAGATTAATAATAATAATAATAAAATTATTATTGTTAGGGAAATTTAAGGGATTAATAGTTATTATTAATTCTCTAAACTAATTCACATAATTAGTTTCTTTGCGATTCGAATAAGTGACTAACGGCGATGATAAACGTTTTTAGGCAGACCTTGACACCTTTTTCTGATCCTGACAACTTCAGTCAAGAGATAAGGATCTAAGGTTGAGGTGGGTAACTCTAATCTTATAAGCATGTGTGTAAGTGTTTATGCAATAATTAGCTGATCATGTATGCTGGTTGATTTACTTATTATATGTTTTTCCTGGCCATGGATTTAAGGCCGCGGTCTTATGGGGCTGTGTATTCCAAACAAGGGCTACGGTCCTTAGCCGTTAACTGCGGTTACGGTTATTTGTACTTGTAAATACTTCCATACTTTAACATGTACTATTCTGTCATTTATACTTTCATACATGTGTGTGAGATTAACCGTTACCCTGGAGTTCATTCATTTGAACTCCAAACCACATGAAAGATACACGTAGTGGTTTGGGATCAAAAGGCAAGAAGCAACTGTAAGGGTTACAGCAGTTGGAACATTTTGGAAAGAAAAATAAGAGTAATTAAACTGTACTTTAACGTTTATCATTCATCTATTTTGGGATTACTGTATTAACATCCAACTATCGAATGAATTCGAATTGCGAAAATTTGTCCGCATATTTTCAAACTAAGTTATTTTCAGAAACTTTTATTCCGCAATTAAGTCATCCAAATCTCTTCGATACATTTCCACGTTAACTTTGATGAATAACGGCCCCAAAGGCCGGGCGTCACATACATAGTGACTCACATAGCTCTAGTGAGCTTTTTAGCATTCGAGTGATTTGTTATGAAAGATCACAAAATTACTTCATCACTGCCTAGTGCCTTAATTGCTAGTGATCTTTTTTTTTTTTTTTTGGTGGGGGGGGGGGCCGGGGGATGATATATTACTTAAGTGATCCATTATCACTTGAGTGATTCTTCAAATTTCTAAAGATATCACTATGTAGTATCTCTGTAGTGATGAGTTCTTCATGGCATCACTTGAGTGGCATTGAGTGATCTGATTAATTTTGACATAAATACTCAAACACTATTAGGTTACTTCCTAATAATGAAACAAACAATTATATCGCTCACAGTGATTAAGCATCACCTGAGTGACTCAACAAGTTATCTCAAACTTAGAAATTGATTTCAATAATCATTTTAATCCTGTAAAACATTGATGTTAAGATTTGTTATCATCAAAATATATGAATTATAACACTCAATTCAAGTAATTGCAAACAACCATGGGCCAAAAGTGAAATATTCTTCTACCTTCATGATTAATACCATGTTTAAGTGCTTTAATGACAAGCTTATAGGATGAGGAAAAAAATTCACCTCATACACAAAAATCACCAATTAAATATATTTAAATATTTACAATAAAACAACAAATAGAGCTATACAAAATACGTATCTCTTGAGCGAAAGAAACAATATGTGTGTGCCAGATATGCCAGATATCACCAAATTACGATCACACCATAAATAAGAAATGCCAGATATCACCAAATTACGATCACACCATAAATAAGAAAGGTTGGGTGCTGAAAATATCCCATGCAAAAGAAAAACCAAAAATAATGAATCTTTCATCGCGAAAGGTTGAAGAAGTATCAGAAACACCATCACAGAGAATAGTGGAAGAATCATAATCAATCACTTGCAACGGCCACCAAAACCCACAAAAATCTCCAAAGGAAATCCTATTTCTATGCCCAGCAATATCCTATTCCCTTATTTTTAATGCAACTATGGAAGTTTCGCTTTGATTAAACGGCAATGTTATTCCTCATTGCGTTAAAACCAAATAAAATCAAAACAAAAGAATATCATGTCTAAAACATACTTCATTTTTAAACAAAACACTTATTCGTTAATTTTTTTTAGAGCTGAACAAGGAAGGGCCCTTTGACAGGCAACGCTGGAATAATCAAGATATCCCTAGCTAATGACACCGACTAATGTTATTAATTATCCCATGTAATATATTCTTAGTGTTGAAGCTTATTTCGTCCGTTTTGACCAAATAATTGGATTTATTATGCTAATATAGCTGCATGATAACGACCCTTAATATTGACTAATTAAGCCTAGTCATTTGACCAACCAGATCGATGGACAACGTAAACTCCGAGGATAACTATATGTTACTATTTCTTTTCATCTAAAAAAACTCAACTAAATCAGGAACTTGGGTGGTACGTTCAACATATTGATTTGAAAGTCCTAATTAATGTAGACGCTTGCTTTGCTTAATTACGTACAGAGATGATGATGAAGGCTTATTTTGTTTGCTGTGTGTTGCTCATTACTATTATTTTCTGTTGTTCATCAAGCATTGTTAGATCACAAGACTCCTGTTCTCAAAATTTAAATCATGCACGCGATATTCCTTTTGATAAAAATTCACTCCGGTGGGTTCCTGTTTGGCCGGCTCATAATTTCATTTTCAGAGTTAGTTCGTATGTGTGTCCTCCATTAATTATTCAAACTAAACTAATAATCATAGTTATTAAAATCAGACTGAATCAGCTAGTTTGAAGTGAAAACAGGAAAACTAGTCACCTAACCAATCCGGTCCGGCTTGACCGGTTCAATATTTTTTTATGGAAAAATAATTTAATTCATTTTTTTAATTTTATTTAGAAATTTATATTAACAATATTGAAATCTTCACTTTTTCATCGGTTTATCCTTGGGTTAGCTTCAGTTTGACTTGATTAGAGCTCTCACCGTTAACCTTCTACCTTAACCAATTCAGTGGTGGATATGGGTTTAATAACTTGCTCATAATAGGATTTAAAGGATTTATAAATTTTGTTCCGTGGTTGAATAATAAAAGAGTTGGACTTGGCCTGGGGTGAAATCCCAAGGTCCTGCGTACCACAATGGTGGATCAAAGTCCACGTAGTTCGAGGGTAAACCGTTTGGCCTAAAGATCGCCAGAGGGGGTGGGGTGTGTGCTCTGTGTGAATTGAACAAGTAGGGTTTCTTTTTTTGTTTCTTACGTACCTTGTGGCTGCATGTTGGTATTTATAGGGCGTACCTGAGGGCCTTGATTCGATATTCACTCTGCAAGTGGCCCCACTTGCATCTGCACGTTTCACGGCGGTTGGCGAGATAGTGGGTTAATGCCTTATCAGCCGTTCCTTTATCTTCATGGCTGGATTGCTGGCTTTGGGCCTAGCGGAGCCCAATTCGCCCGTCCGTAACAGATGCCCCCAAGCTTGGTATTTCAGGCCTCTGACATGCAGAGCTTAGTTGGGTTAGAACTATCCTCGGTTGTATCTCGGATGAAATCTTTGACTCCTCGTTCTTTACTCATAACCCGGCTCGATTTCCTCTTATTCTTTGACTTACTTTGATTGCCTCCTTTTCACTCGTATCCCGGTTCCATCATCGTGTTATGTCGAGTTACGTTTGTATGCCACGTGTTTCCTCGACCGCCCTTAATTCGGAGCGCTATCTGGAACCGACTTAGAGATACGCGTGCTCTTGCCCCTTAGTATGCGTAGCGTCATGTTGGTTTGTTTGACACGGGAACGCGTAGCGTCGTATTGGTTTGTTTGACACGGGAACGCGTAGCGTCGTATTGGGACCGGTGCCACCCACTCCGCTGTCAACCGTTCTCGGCTTTCGCGCTTCTTTAAATGCTCGCGACTTTCCGAGACTCATGATGGCCATCTACTTTAGGGCTTTGCCAGCTGTACCTGTCTTTTCGTATTCCCCTGACGTCACGGGTCCTATCGTTTCGCATTCGCACCTGCTGGGATCTTTCAAATCTGCCTCTTCAGGTCACTTCTTTATAACTTGAATGTCGCGGTGTTCTCCTTTTTTACGCTCTGAGTTTCCAATTTTCAAAAGAAAATACTCGCAACCCAGGCGTTCCAAATCCCAGTCTCGATCCTCTCTTTTACCCAGTTCTCTCTCAGGTACATCTTCATTGTCAGTTTCTGTTTCAAGTGTTTACTGTTTTTCCCTTTCTTCTGTGTTTTTTCCCATAGTTAAGTGTGTTTCACGTCATTTGCATATATGAGTTCTTCTAGTTTCAATCCTGGGATTCCGTATACTAAACCTTGCATTTCTGGGTTTTCTTGGGAAGTTCTTGAGTATTTCATGGATAAAGACAAAGATATACCTGTAGACATATATGGTAGGCCTATTCCGGAAGAGGATTGGGAAGATATTAGGAACATGCCTGAGAAAACTGATTTTTGGCTGTATGGTGCTCGTCGATCTTCTGCAGCCATGGCTGCAGATGTTCTTAGACCTTCTGGGAGTAGTGACCATAGGAGAGGCCCTAAAGTTCCACCTCCCCCTCTGAAAGCTTCCCAACCTCCATTACCTCGGCCTCCCCTTCCCATACTAGCCATTAGGCCTTTGTTTCCTGTTAGGGCGGTTCCTATTTCGGCCGTTCAGCCTTTGCCTGTTAGCGAAGCCCGGCCTAATCTGGTTAGCCCTTGTGAGACTTGCCAACACGAGGCTATCGCCTTCATCAACCTTGGCTGGGAGGTGGTTGCCGAGACAGTACTTAGGAGTTGCACTCACGGATTTGTTCCCATCCTAACATCGAAGCGTGCATTGCATCGCCTTCTTCTCGAGGTAGATTTCTATCTAACTTGTCTTTGCTTTTGTATTTATATAGGTATATATGGCCTCTTCTTCTCAAAGTAGTGAAAAGTCGGTTGCTGAGGAGTCATGCTCTACCAATGCCGCTCATAGTGCCGAGAATAACCCGTGTCATTTCGTTATATGCCCTCGAGTGTCCCGGATACAAAACAAGATGACCTTTGAAGAGTTTAGGGGGCCCACCCTTAGAGACGGAAAGGGGTATACTGTTAGGTTACCTTTAGAAGGAGAGTCGGTAGCATCATGGCGTGATAGAGATTCCCCTCATTTCTTCTTTATGTATCGAGATGTGGTTACCGTCTTAGGTGCTTCATTCCCTTTCTCGGACTTCACCACGCAGATTTTGAACCATTTGTATTTAGCCCCCACACAATTACACCCGAACAGTTGGGCTTATGTCCTCTGTTTCGAGAATTTCTGCAAGGAACAAGAGATACCTTGTACCCTTCCATTGTTTTTCCACTTCTTTTCCCCAGTAAACACCTATAAAACCAAAGAAGAGCCCCTAGAGTTTGAGTGGACCCATCTTCGGGGTATCCGTAATAAGAAATTGTTTAATCCGTTCACCGAATCATTCAAAGGCTTTAAGTCGGCCTATTTTAAAGTAGAGGCTATTCCTGGCCAGGTTCCGTGGTTCTTTCGTTTGAATGATTCGGGAGAGTTAGAGGAGAGATTCCCCCTTTATTGGACTCCCAACCATCACCACTTTGGAAATAGGGCCTTTAACTCGAAGGTGTTTTAGCTTTCCCCCGAAGAGGAGAAAGTTGAGGAGCTATTGAAAGACCTCGGCCAGACGATGGGGCCTTTTGATGCCGGGATGTATTTATCTATTCCTTTAAAGAAACAGAAAAGAAAAACAAGTATGCTGTGTCTGTAGCAATGTTTCCTGTTGTCTTATTTTATCACGTCACTGATTGTTTTTTATTGTGTAGAGACAACCATGCCGCCAAAGTCTACAACTCTAGCAGTGCCGGCTTTCATGAGGAAATTCAGTAGAAAGCGGAAGGCAGCTGAGGCCGAGAAGATGGGCCCTGCCAAGAAGTCTTCCGTCACTCCCGCACAACCAATTACCAAGGTGGCCGAACCAATCACCAAGGTGACTGCATCTCCATCTTCTCCCAATGTAGGAGCTACCTCTTCTCCTACCGCGGTCGTTCTCTCTCCCAGCCAGTATACTTCACCGTCCTTCATTTTCGAAAATCCGGTTGACTCTGAAGTCCGGAATGGTATCCACCCTCCTTTGAGCTGGTTCACACCTTTGCCGCCTTCCGCTGAAGAAAAGAGCATGCTGGTGGATATCGAGCATTTTGCTCTTCGAGCCGCCGGGCTTTCTCAAGCTGTGGCCTATTTCAAGGCTCAATGGGCTGAGTCAGATGCGAAACTCAGAGCCGCAGCATCCGAACGATCCGAAGCCATTAACAAAGTTGCTGTTGAGGTGGAGAAGGTGAAGAAATCGGCTGAAGAGAAGGTTATGGCGGCACAGCTAGAGTTGGAGAGTGCGACACGGAAACATGTTGAAGACGCCACTGAGATATCTCGACTTAACTTCAGCTTGCAGAGCTTGCAAGAGCAGACATCCTCCAATGCCGCCTATATTGTCGACCTAGAGAAAGGCGTGGAGGAGTCCTTCAATAACTCTTTGGCACAGGTCATTTTCCTCAATCCTAACATCACACTGAACCTCGAGGACACCCGTGTTGATGGGATTGTGAAGGATGGGAAGATTGTGCCTGCAAGCGCTTTGGAAGAGTTGACTGGAGAGGGCCCATCTGGAGTGGGGGGAGATACTACCCTGATAATGCTGAGTCTCGATCTCCGACCCTTCCAGATGCTGCCGGTAATGTATGACTTGCCGGTGTTGTTTTGATAGGCCGTGTTTGTGTTCCGGCCTCTTCTTTTTCTTTTTCTTTCCATTTGTAACTAAATTTAATAACGAATAAAGACTTTCCTTTTTGCAGTTTTATGTGCATTGTGCCTTTATTAGCAAATTTCAATCACTTTATCATCCAGTATTCTACCCGAATTAACAATAATACTTTATGGCTTAAACTTGGTGAAACCAAATCTTAACCGGGCCGGATTGATCAAGTCCGGCCTTAATGGTCTTATTTCGGGCGCATTTTAATCGGCCTTGCCTATGCTTTCCTCGTAGGTTTAGCACGGTCTTTCGGGCTATAAAGATGGCACCGAGGAATTGTCGAAAACGGGTTATGGTATCCTTTTCGTAATTCCTTGTCGTGGAAGTCGGGATATCCTTATGCTTTTAATGGGCCTATCGTTTTAATACGACCTTGTGGAATTCATTTGAAAATAGGTTTCAGAACTCTTTTTCGTGAATTTGTGTGGTTTCAACGGTGCAATCTCTTTCGCGACTTTTATGAAGCTATCATATAGTTGAAATATCTTGATAAAAGCTAACGTTCCTCAATTAATTAAAATGGCGACTATGTCGCTAACAAACATACTTGCATAGACCATGCTAAAACATCAAAATGAAACTTAACTATAGTAGATTCTCAATTTGTCGGCATTTCAGGTTCTCTTTACTGGTTTTCGGACCAAAGTTTCAAGTTCGTATGCCCCGTGCTTCAGTACCTCCCTAATTCGGTAAGGTCCTTCCCAATTGGGAGCTAGCTTCCCTTCTCATGCATTTTTGTTGCCTATGTCGGCTCTCCTTAGTACTAGGTCACCTTTGCTGAAAGAACGGGGTTTGACCTTTTTATTGAACTTTGCCGCGACGAGCTGTTTCGCTGTTAAGTATTGGTAATGTGCTATGGCTCTTACCTCGTCTATGAGATCTAACTCAGCCTTAATGGCCTCGTTGTTCTCAGTTTCATATAAGGCTTTTTCCCTTCTCCATGACGGTTCCCCGACTTCGACGGGTATCATGGCTTCACATCCATACGTGAGTCTATAAGGCGTCTCTCCTGTGGCAGATTGAATACTAGTCCGATATCCCCATAACACAGCGTACAGTTGTTCAACCCAGTCGGTTTTGGCTTCTTGCATTCTCTTTTTGAGCCGTCCACGATCATCTTGTTTGTTGACTCGGCCTGTCCGTTAAACTGCGGGTGCTCTACTGATGCAAAATGCTGACGGATCTGGAAGTCGGTCATCATTTTTCGAAATCCTTTATCCACAAATTGTGTCCCGTTATCGGTAATGACTTCTGTCGGGATTCCAAAACGGGCGATGATATTTCTTGCCATAAACTTTTGTACTCTAGCTGATGTTATGGAAGATAGCGGTTCAGCCTCGATCCATTTAGTGAAATAATTCACCGCTACTATCAACCACCGGAATTGCCCCGATGCCCTCTGAAAAGGTCCCAAAAGATCTAACCCCCATTTGTAGAACGGCCATGGTGCGGAGATATACTTCAGCTCAGATGGGGGAATTCTAATGATTTTAGCGTGTTTTTGGCAGCTGTCACATTTTCGAACATGATTCCTTGCATCTGTTGATAGCGTCGGCCAGTAGTACCTGGCCCTTATAGCCTTCCGGGCTAGTGCCTTGGCTCCCATATGTTGTCCATTGATGCCTTCGTGTATCTCAGCTAATACGTATTCCGCCTCTTCGGAACTGAGGCACTTTGCCATTGGTGCGTGTAGCCCTTTCCTGTACAGTTGGTCATCTACCATTGCGTAGGATGTCGCCGTTCGTATCAGTTTCTTGGCATCTTTGGGTTCATCCGGTATAATTCCTTGTTCTAGGTAATCTGCGATGGGTTTCCTCCAATTGTTTTTGTTCGTTATGATCATCATGCATGTTGGGGCTTCCAATCTTTGTTGCACTATTGTTCGGTTGTTGGTCCCTTGGGTGCTAGCAAGCTTGGACAGTACATTGGCTCTGGTGTTATTTCCACGCGATATGTGCCTTATCTCTACTTCATCAAATTCATCCATTATAGACATAACCTTTCCGAGGTACTTGACCAGTAAAGGCCCTTTAGCTTGATAAGTCCCATTTATATGTGATGCCACTAGTTGGGAATCAGTAGATACCAGTACTTTTCGAGCTCCGTTTTCCTTTGCTTGGATCAACCCAGCTATCAGGGCCTCGTATTCGACTTGATTGTTGGAAGTTTTAAACCCGAGGCTCAAGGAGTATTCAATAGACACTCCCTCCGGGTTTTCGAGAATTACTCCAGCCTCGCTTCCTGTCGAGTTAGAAAAGCCGTCTACAAACAGCTTCCACTGTGTGGCGTGCCCTTTTATTGGGGCGAGTTCTGCAACAAAGTCGGCTAAGGCTTGAGATTTTATCGCATGTCGAGCTTCGTAACTAATATCAAACTCAGATAATTCTATGGCCCAGCCAGTCATTCTTCCTGCTAGGTCGGGTTTATGCAGTATCTGCCGGATGGGTTGATTAGTTCGAACTACAATAGGATGGCTCTAGAAATATTGACGTAGCCGTTGGGCCGCGATCAGCAATGCGAAAGCCATTTTCTCAAGCTTTTGATATCGTATCTCAGCTCCTTGGAGGACTCGACTTATGAAGTATATCGACATTTGACCTTCATTTGGTTCTCGCACCAGGGCCGCGCTTATTGGTTACCGCCAAATAAAGGATCAGGACTTCACCCGTTATAGGCCTGGTTAATACTGGTGAGGCTGCCAGGCATTGCTTAATCTTTTCGAAGGCTGCCTTGCATTTAGTACTCCATTCGTGGACAGCTTCCTTTTTAAGCAGCCTGAAGAAAGGAAGTGACTTTTTCTGCCGACTTTGGGAGAAACCGAGTTAATGCGGTAAGTCTTCCTGTGAATTGTTGGACTTCCTTTCGGCACGCAGGGGCCTTCATTTTTAAGATGGCTCGGCATTTATCGGGATTTGCCTCTATACCTCGATGGGTTAACATGAAACCCAAGAATTTCCCTAACGGGACTCCGAAAGCACATTTGGCCGAATTAAGCTTGATTCTGTGTGCTCATAACTTATCGAAAATCTGTTGTAAATCCTGAACATGCTGCCCTTGATCTTTTGACTTAACGATCATGTCGTTGATGTAAACCTCAACATTTTTTCCCAACTGATCTTCGAACACTCTCGTCATCATTCGTTGATACGTTGCTCCGACATTTTTTAACCCGAAAGGCATTACATTGTAACAGTAATTCGCCCTTTCCGTGATAAACGCCGTTTTTTCTTGGTCCTCGGGGTGCATAGCAATTTGATTGTATCCAAAGTATGTATCCATGAAGGATAAGAGTTTAAAACCTGACATGTTATCTACTAATTGATCCACATTAGGCATGGGGAAAGCATCTTTGGGGCATACCTTATTTAGGTCTTTGTAGTCCGTATATACTCTCCACTTGCCATTGGATTTCTTTACTAGCACGACGTTTGACAGCCAAGTAGTGTACTGGACCTCTCGTATAAAGCCGGCCTCCAGAAGCTCCTTGACGTGCTCTTCAAGAGCGGCTACTCTGTCTGGGCCCATCCTCCTTTTCTTTTGCACGACTGGGATAGAACCTGGTCGGATTGCCAACTTATGGCAACAAAATGTTGGATCTATGCCTGGTAGATCGGCAGGTCCCCAAGCAAATATGTTGGCGTTCTTCAACAAGCATTTCGTCAAAGCATGACGAACCTCGGCACTTAATTCGCTTTCGATCTTCGTGGCTTGTTCCGGCCTACTGCCTAGAATGAAGTCTCGCAACTCTCCATTAGGCTCAGGCCTTTGGATTTTTTCCTCCACTCTCATGTCCATCTCAACCAGATGAACACCTTTTTCTTCCCGAGTTTGTGACGAGGTTGCGTTCTCTTTGTTTCCCTTCACCGAATCGTAGTAGCATTTCCGCGAATCTCTTTGGTCTCCTCGGACAACCACTATCTTGTTCTTTCTACCGACCATTTTTGCCTTTTGATGCTTAGTGGATACCAACATATCCCAATTGTGGATTGTTGGCCTCCCGAGAATGACGTTGTAAGGGGATGGGAAGTCGGCAACTACAAATTTGACCACCTCAGATTTAAAAGCTTCTTTAGTACCCAAGGTCAGTTTCAAGTCTATACAACCTTTAGGTCTAGTATCTTGGCCATTAAAACCAGTTAAGGTTGTTTTGCATGGCTTTAACTCATCAGGGTTCAACTTCATTTTCCGAAATGCCTCCCACAGAAGGATGTCCACCGAACTTCCGTTATCAATGATGATTTTTTGGACTCTACAATCCAGAATCATGCCTGTTATCACTAGGCCATCATAATGATTGGGGACCACGTCTTCCAGGTCGGCCTCAGTGAAACTGAGTATCGGTCTATCTCGCTCCTTTGTTTCCTTCTTAAATTGTGGGCGGCCTTGGATGGTCAAGACTTCCTTCAGATATTTGCGACGTTGATTTTGTGAATCTCCTCCACCGCCGAGTCCCCCACTGATGACACAACAGTCATACTTTGCTTTGGGAAACTCATCATCGCTTTCTTCCTTCCTCTTTTTCTTCTCCGAACTTTTATTTCTTCCCACCCCAGGGCGTTTATTACTTGAACGTCCCTGCGTTTAAATCACATATCTCTGCAACTTCCCTTCTCGAAACAAATCTTTTTATTGCATCCCTCAGATCCCAACATTGGTCCGTTGTATGGCCGGGTTGGTCATGAAATTTGCAATACCGAGACTTGTCTAAGACGGCTTTGTGCCGCATAGGCTATGGTCGATCTGCTCTTCTCATCTCGGTTAATCCGACCTCTCTCCATATCCGTTCTCTGGACACCTTTAAAGGCGTGTACTGGCTGTATTTTTCTTCTGCCTTGTTTCCCCGGTGCTGGTTATCCATTGGTCATCTCCTGATGTTCGACTTAAAACCACAGTCTTTATTCCTCGAAGGTGGACTCCTATTTCGTCCCAAGTTACTTCGGCTGGCCATCTCTAATTGTTCGAGTTCTATGTACTTCTTCGATCGATCTCTAAATTTGGCTAGTGTTGTAAAATTGTCTTTTACTGTCGACCTTTTGAGACGAGAATCGTCATGTAAACCAGAGATTGCCAGATGCAAATGCACGTCCTCCTTCAAGTTTGGTACTTGAAGGGCGGCATCTTTAAAACGCTCGAGGTATTGCTGCAATGTCTCGTTTGGGCCTTGCCTTATGTTTCCTAATTGGAATTGAGTTTTGGGTTGCTTTCTACTTTTCGCGAAATTGAGTAAGAACTTTTGGCCGAAACTCTCCATATCTCGGACTGATTTCCGTGGTAAAGAATGGAACCATAATTGGGCTGCCCCTCGCAATGTTCCCGCGAATAATCGGGGCACTATTGGTCCTTCAAACCCTTTCACCATTATTTCCATGTTGAAGTTGTTGAGGTGGACCTGTGGGTCTTGAGTTCCATCGTATTTTGGCAAATCCCTTGAGTCGAAACCCTTTGGGTATTTTGCCATCCGTATCTCATCAACAAAAGGTCCTTGCACCCCGCCGGCATGACTTTTCTCCGATACTTCGACGTTAGCCCTGGTGGTTTCCGGCGTCCTCTTATCTCGAATTTTCTCAGCGCTTGGCACATCCATATCTATAATACTTCAAGGCGTTGATGCATCTACCTGCCGTGTTTCTACGGCGGCATTTGGATTTTCTTCTCGGTCATTACTCTGCTCTACCTCCGCTAAGCTTCCTTGCCCTGTTTGCGTTACCATTCGACTTGGGTCCTCCTTATCCCGGCCAGCATTCTGATTGTTGTTCTCTTCTCTCCCTAGCCTCTCGTCCAGAATCTGTTGGAGTCTCCGACCTTCCTCTAGCCGCCATAGAGCATCCCTGCGCTCCATATCCTCCTGTAGACGCTTAACGTCGGCCTCCCTTTGTAGAGCATGGCGTTTTTCCATGTCCTCCATCCGCTTGAGCATGGTTTCTATTACTGACTGTAATATTCGAACGTCGGGATCCTCAATTTGAAATTCTTGCGAAGAGTGTTGAAGTACGGGTGACGGCTGTACCGGCCGCGAAATTTGGTTTATCGAGGGCCTAAGCTGTTTCCACAAGCTTGTGTTCTGCTTCCACTAGCATTGGATTATCCTCCGGTGTTACTAACTCGTCTTGCGTTCCCGCCTCAGGATTCGCAGGCGGTAGCGACTCTGGTTGTTCCTGCCGGGGTGCCTGATTCTGGCCTCTGGTGTTTGCCATTCTCAGCTGTTTCGTAGGTCGGGGAATCGTAATTTAACGGTCCCCACAGACGGCGCCAATGTTCCGTGATTGAATAATAAAAGAGTTGGACTTGGCCTAGGGTGAAATCCCAAGGTCCTACGTACCACAATGGTGGATCAAAGTCCACGTAGTTTAAGGGTAAACCGTTTGGCCTAAGATAGACAGAGGGGGTGGTGTGTGTGGTCTGTGTGAATTGAACAAGTAGGGTTTCTTTTTTTGTTTCTTACGTACCTTGTGGCTGCATGTTGGTATTTATAGGGCTTACTTGAGGGTCTTGATCCGATATTCACTCTGCACGTGGCCCCACTTGCATCTGCACGTTTCACGGCGGTTGGCGAGATAGTGGGTTAATGCCTTATCAGCCGTTCCCTTATCTTCATGGCTGGATTGCTGGCTTTGGGCCTAGCGGAGCCCAATTCGCCCGTCCGTAACAAATTTGAAAGGCATTCCCACCAAAAGACTAGTTATTGAGGATGAGTTCTTGATCCGTTTGATCTTGTACTCTTAACCCAACTCTAGTATAATCCACATAGCTATAAACAATAAACAATAAAGTGAATTTGAATTCACAAGATTGAAAACTAGACTAATTAACACTTACATTACCTCTCCTATTTAAGACTCTATAAAAAATTAGAGTAAAATTATACATTTTTGTGAAAATTTAATAGTGACTTATAAATAGGATAAAAAATCATTTCTTCCTACCTTAGGATCATATGAGTACATTTTGCTTTATGGACATGAAACAGGAATATTTCTTAATAAATTAAGTTGTTTGGAGAGTAGCAAGCCCCTCCTATGTACATGCATGTACAAACCTTGGAATCATGCTGGCTAGCTACTACTTTCTACGGAATTATATTTTTTTTTATCATTTTATCCACAATTTTGTGATATTTTGACCATTTTGTCCCCAACAGGTAAAGTCACGTTAATATCTTCCTCGATGCTTTGAAGAAGCCATGGATGTATAAATATGATAATTTGGTTTCCGACAAATTTATCGTAAGAATGAGGCAAACAATGATTTAATTTACCGCTGATTCAGGAATCTCAATTTCAAATAAGGCATTTATGTTTGTAATGTACGTAACTCTCAATTGTCAACTGTGGTTATTAATGCATGTTTGCAACTATTTGAATTGATATTTGCAACCAATTTTTTATAATTTTGTTTGGGACCTAACTATACTTTCGGCGATAATCAATTTCAATATTTTATTCTCAAGATTTATATTTGCGGAGTTACTTATGTATGTGTGTGTGCATTCACTTCAGAAATACAAAAAGCTACCTTTTTTAAAAATTCTTACTGGAAAAAGTTTGGCTTTGATCAAATGTCTATCCGGACCCTCATTGCATAAATCCAAATATAATCAAACAAAAAGAACACGTCTTAAACATACGTCGTTTTTATAAAAACAAAAAATTTGGGCATCGTCAATTAGAGTTGTACTACTTTGAGCGTTGGAGACTCCTTTGAAAGCCAAAACAAGGACCAGGCTGTCCGTGGCTAAACAATGAACCCTACTAATGTATTTTGCTACAAATTTTATATTCCCCTAATCCTATTTATAAGTAAGTTAGTTCAACATGTCCTACCAGGAGAGCAAGAAAAACCTTAAACCCTATTAATTTTTATCTTATAATTCAACAATTTTGCAACTTTACCCCTATTTAGCATACACTATACCCCATGAAAATAAAGTTTACACTACAATATACAATGGACAAAATTATATATTCATATAAAAAGTTTATAAATATGACCTTCTCTCTGTCTTATAAATATGACCATATGTGTGTGTGCTGGTTCTTGAAGTTTAACATTGATTTGTCCGTTTTGACCATAAATAATCGGATTGATAACGACCCTTAAACATTGACTATGCCTATGCATTACCAACCTGATCAACATCGTAAATTCCGAAGATAATTATATTACTTCTGTTTGTTCTCATCTATAAAGCTGTGACTCAACTCAACATATGGATTTGAAAGTCCTAATTTTCCTTGCTTTACGCAAAGAGATGAGGCCTCCTTTGCTTTGCCTTGTATTGTACATCATTATTATCTTCCGTTGTTCATCAAACCTTGTGAGATCACAAGACTCTTGTTCTCGAAATTTAGACGACGTCATCATTGATAATCCTTTTGATAAAAGTTCAATTATTCGGTGTGTTCCTATTTGGCCGGCTCATAATTTGATTTTCAGAGTAAGTTCACGTATTCTCCATTCAAACTATCTCATGATTGATATATGTGTGTGTCTGTGCACACGGCGAATATCTACACATACATACATACATAGACACATAAATACATACATATTTATGTGTGTAGATACATGTGCGCTCGCGCGCGGGTGTTATAAAGTAATTCATCAATACGTTTTTAGTTGGGGAGGTATGGTTCAGTAAATTAGTGTTTGTTAGAGTAGGAGTGAGTGAGCACTGTACAAATGTCCTTTATTACAATTCTCAATTCTCAAGTCAATAAGTAGCATTTATATAACTTTAATCTTTGGTTTTCCATCAAATTACTCTGATTTACCTTTGAGATGAAAATGAGAACACGTATATCTAAAAGGATTAAAACGAGAGTTTTACTCGATTCTGCTTTAATTAATAGTCCCTTTTTTCAGCAAGAGAACTAGCGTGGGTCAAGTGCTGACATGTATACGGAAATTGATAAATGATTCATGCTCTTCATGAATTTATAATCTCTCTCACTTATTTCCATCCATATCAACACATGTCTATAACCTTCATTTGAAAATGTCTGTTATTTAAGGTTTACGCAGATAGTTTTAGAAATCTATCAAATAATATATATTATGGAAAAAGTTGATGTTATTTGAGCAACACATCCTTAATTAAGGTGGATCTGATTGATAGGTGAGACCTAATTATATTATGAACTCGTGATGGATTCGTTTGACTCAACCAACATCAAACATCTCTTTAGGTCTTGACTTTAGTAAGAGGTTACAAGTTTAACTTGTGGATCCATGAATATGACAGCTGGGTGTGTTGGTTCATTTTGTTGGGTGAAGGATGACAAAAAGAAAACACTTACATTATGAACACAAGTTCAAAATGAGGGATCAATCCCAAAGGACTTGCATATTGGGAGAAAGAGCTCATTGAACTTACAAACCATACCCTTCACTTTTGTAGCTCCCTAATATCATGTGGGATTCATAACAACCTACTGCTATATGTATGTCTTTATATGATATACCTTGGATATCGGGAGAGGGGGGGGGGGGGGTTGAACCTTATGAACAAAGCACTAACAGTCGTGTCCAAAGCTTAAACTAGTAGCATGTGTGCACCATGATTCTTTTTGACCTAGATCAAACAAGAGGCCACCAATCTCCGATGACTTTGTGGACTACCTGGCTAAACTTGATTCACAACCTCTCCCAAGACTTGGGATATCATTTCCTCCTTAAAAAAGGTTCATTTTTTGAAATTTTCCAGTAGAAGTGGGTGGATTTGAAATCGTGTAGGTTCTAATACCAACCTTATGAATGAAGCACTAATCATCATACTAAAGCTTTAGCTAATAGCAGGGATCCCAATTCTTTTCAACCTAGATCGTCAGACATAGGCCTCTAGCCTCCTACAACTTTGTGAAGCACCTGCTGGCTGACCCAATCCACTCCCCTACTATCCAGGATGTATCAGTATAGTTGCAAATATTATATTATTCTAGTTAGTTCATTTAGATTTTGTTTTCAGTAACTAGCTCATATGGGTTCATGCACATTATACGTGTGGAGTCTCAATAATGAATTATACCATTAATGATTTATATATAACTAGACATTGGTATTGAAGCACCACATATGTGACAACAACCATAAGAGCATAGGATTTCCTCTCCTCATGGGTATGGGGAAAAACAAGATGAAAAATATAAAAAATAGCTTTCACTCTCATTAAGCATATCTAATCATCCTTGCCACTTTTCTCTCCACATTTTCTTGTAATTGATGTCCCAACTTTTTTGTGTGTCCCTCTATTTATAATCTCAAGGTAGGGTTTTCCTCATAATTGCTCCTTCTTTTTATTTATTTATTTATTTTAAATAAAACTTCCTAACTTGACCCAATCACCATCAATGAGAGATTTTTTTAAAAAAAAAAAAAATTCCCACAAATAATTTCCTAATTTAAACCTATCAAAATGAGAGATATTTTTTTATTTTATTTTTTTTTTCCCACTAGCAATTTCCTAATTTAAACATGAGAGATATTTATGTATTTTTTAATTACTCTTTTTCCCCCGCCATAATGACTCCACACTAAATTTCCTAATCTGAACCTCAAACAACTTCAATGAGATGAATTATTTTGAAATTTTTTCTATTTCTTACAAACCTCGATTGCAAGAATAAGGATGATCATTTTTCAATTACAATCAAATTTTCATCAATGTTATTTTCTTATTAATTTAGATGTGCCAAGATTAAGAAGGATTTTTTAAAAAAAAATTATGTTTAAGTGGGGTCCGAACAAAATAGGGTGTTCACACAACCCCATATTTGTCTTCTGCGAGATAGAAGATATGGGCATCCTTTACCAAACAAACTTGTGAAGAGTTTCTCGGTGAGTGACTTTCTCTTCTTGTATTTTCTTCTGTTATAGCTTTCACTTTTATAAACCTAAAATTTCTGTTTTCCTTTTTTGGACTTGAGGATTTTTTTGTTTTTTGTTTTTGTTTTTGTTTTGTTTTTTTTTTTTTTTTTTTTTTTGCTTTTGATTTTGAGCTTTTCATTTATGGTTTATAAGTTTGTCTCGTCAAATATGTGTTTTGATTGATGGGGGGTTTTGTTGTTGTTGAATTTTCAATTTTCTATTTTATGGTTTGGTGCTTGATGGTAGCATCCTAGATTTTTTTTTAAAAAAAAAAATCAACCAAAATCCTGTGACTTCTAGGGCATTATTGCCCTCAAAAGAACTTCCTAGTCCTCATAACTCTTGTGTAGAAAAATTTTAGGGAAAAAAAAAATGCTTTTTTACCCAAAACAAGTGACATGAATGCCATGTGGACACGTCACCTTAGTATAACTATCAACTAATAGTTGAATGGTTTGGATCTGTTAGGGCAGGGCACCATTGCCATATTTTAAAATTTCAGGTTAAAATTTCCCTGTTTAAAACTCCCTAATGCCTAGTGTCTATTGATGTAAATTTTCATGGCAGTTTTGCCCTTTAACTCTTGATTAAACGGCCGGCAATCAACTATTCCTCATTGCATAAAAACCAAATATAATCAACCAAAAAAACACACGTAATTTTCAAACAAAATCTTATTAAGACATCGTTAATTTTAGAGTTGAATAAGGAATACGTACTCCTTTGAAAGTCAAAACTATAATAATGAAGATATCCCTAGCCAATGACACCGACTAATGTTATTAATTACCCTATATGCGCGTGTGTGTGTATTCTTAGAGTTGAAGCTTATTTCATTCATTTTGACCACATTATTGGATTTGAACATCCAGGTCGATGGACATCGTAAACTCCAAGTATAACTATATTACTATTTCTTTTCATCTATAAAAATCCAACTGAAGGTGGAATTTGGATGTTACGTTCAACATATTGATTTCGAAGTCCTAATTAATTTAGACTCTTGCTTTGCTTAATTACGTACAGAGATGATGATGAAGCCTTCTTTTGTTGCTTTGTGCTGCTCATTACTATTATTTTCCGCTGTTCATCAAGCCTTGTGAAATCACAAGATTCTAGTTCTCGAAATTTAGATCAGGTCCCCGATATTCCTTTTGATAAATCACTCCGGTGTGTTCCTATTTGCCCGGCTCATAACTTGATTTTCAGGGTGAGTTCGTATATATAAATTCTCCATTAATTATTCACACTGAACTCATGATATGTGTTATATAGAGTAAGATATACTCATCAACACCTTTTCGTTTGAGAGGTACGGTTTAGAATACTGTCATGCTCGTTATTAGAGAGATTCTAGTTAGTCCATTTAATTTTAGATTTCATTTACAGTAACTAGTATTGGTTCATACTCTGCATACATTGAGTCTGAAGAATGAACTGTACTATTCATGATTTACAATATATTTATACACTCCCACCTATATCAACAGATCAGACACGTTTACTACTAGAGAATATTACTCTCAATGATTTGTTTTGTTCCTTTCTACAAGAGACCATTTTTGGGTACAACATGTTTCTTTTTAGGGTTAAAGGGCAATTTTGTTCCGAAAGTTGTCACTGAGAGAATTTTACCTTAGAAGTTTTTTGGAGACAATTTTACCCTAGAAGTATGAAAAAGAGGGTAATTTTGCTCTCACCTATTATCCTAATTAATTTTAACTGTTATTTTACTAAATATGTTATACTAGCGATCAACATGTCATCCATGTCATTTTTGTTAATATACCAATTTACCCCTAAGTTTTAAATCCAACTTTAAAAAAGTGAAGTATATGACACATAGACTTTCCGGGATTTACATTTTAACAAAATAACAAGAATGATATGTGGAGTGTCAACTATGTGTATTTAGCCAACCAACAATTAAATTAACTGAGATAATGATCCGTACAAAATCGCCCCTCATTAGTAACTTTTGGGTCAAAATTGTCCCTTAACCCTTCTTTTTATTAGTGACACTTAAAAGTTGTCTCAAATTTGTTTTATTTCCTATTTACCCTCATTTAACTACTTATATTACCCATATCATTGTATTTAATTGTATACATTCTGTGTCTTCCACGTTCATTGAGAGTATTGTTTTCAAAAAGAAAAAATTACAATTTTTACATCTTGATGGTCTATCTAATTTTATCAACTTTTTGATTTCTGATGAATAGAGAGAGTAAAAAATAAATAAATATGGTAACTCATTCCATATACATATATATGAGTTGATAATTTGAATATTATGTGTAACAGTTTGCAAAGGATGATTCAGGCAACTTAGGCTGGGTGTTGTCATACCCATCAGACACAGATTCATATGTAGCAATAGGGTTCTCGAAAGACGGAAGAATGGTGGGCTCCTACGCCGATGTTACCTGGATCGACGACGGCAAAGAACAAATCTTACGGTACAGCTTGGATGGTCAAACACCTGACCAGGTGAAACCATATGGTGGTCCAAATACCAAAGATATCGATCCCAAAACTCAACCTACAGCTTATTTTGCCGATAAAGTTCCACTCAGTGCAGCTTCATATCTTCTTTTCGCCATTGGACCTAAAAACTCCTTCCCTGCTTCTACCGACAACTACCGCCTCACCAAACACCGGGATAACATTGTCGTCGAGATCAATTACAAAAACGGTGAGTATATATATATATATACACTTTGAAAAGAAAATAAAATAAAAAGAGGAAATATAACATGAGAGAAGCTTCCTAAAGATTTAATTCTTTGTCCTCTTAACAACTTGTTATGTGTCCCACCTTGGTAAGCATAGCAAGAAAACTGGGATTTATAGGTTCGAGAAGCTCTTCCATCCAATAGGTTAGTATATGAGGATAAGCTCTCTGTTTGAACTTTTACTCGTAACAAAACAATCTTATCTAATCCAAAATAGCCATGAATAATGTGAATGTGGAATAACTGGAGCTAAGGATAACCTTACTTCATTAACTCTTTACGTACACTTTTTAATATAGACTCTGGTAAGAGGAAAAAAGTTTACACAATAATAAATGAATGGTAAAATTATATATTTATTTAAAAAAATTTAATATTGTGACTTATAAATAGAACTAGAAATTATATTTTGCTTTATGGAAATGGAACATGAATATTTATTAACAAATTAAGTTGGTTGGCAAGTAAGAAGCCCCTCCTATATATATACATGCACCTACCATGGAATCATGGTAGCTACTTTCTGCAAAATTATATTTTCAGACCATTATGTCCTCAATTGTTTGATATTTTGACCATTTTGTTCCAACAGGTAAAGTCACCTTAATATCTTCCTGGAGGCTAAGAAGAAGCCATGGATGGATAAATATGATAGGATGGAGTCTTCTGATGATGATAGGAGCCATAGTTTCTCGACACTGCAAGCATTGGGACCCACTATGGTTTTATTTTCACATTTCCATTCAAACATTTGCCTTCCTTGCTGGTGTCGTTGGAATCATATGTGGACTTGTCTTAACTCAGAGAGTCTACGTTACTCATCACAAGAACATTGGAATTCTCATTTTTGTCCTTGGATGCCTCCAGGTTCGTCTCTAACTTCTAGGAGACAAGTATACTAGGCAATCAACTCTAATATTTGAATTCTTTTAGGCAATATTCTATTTACAATAAAAAATAAGCTAAATAATTGGGATAATTACTTTGCATTACTCCCACTGGCGCAAACAATTTATTCATTAAAACATTTCTTGAGTTGTCAATATGTCATAATTTGTTATCATTTCCAACATTAGACATTATGAAGCTCACTTGTCGAAGGACTCTTTTGTAATTAGATTAGTGATAGACTAACCTTTTAGGATTGAGTTCTCATTTTAGACTAGTATTCATAATAATGATGTTTCCATTGGAAGCGGAAGCCCAATGTTTGCTGAAAGGCCTGAAACCCGAGTATAGTACCATGGTTTGAAGCTGTCATGCACGGACGCAGGCTCTCAAGGGGGATGGTCCCATATTTGAAAGCTTCACAAGTGTGATGTGATTTATAAATCAATGGAACCCCCACCCAAAAAAAAAAAAAACGGCTAGTATTTTAGGATCAAACCCTCCTTTTATACATGTGTCCATAATTCATATTCTCATGTAATGATAGTTTCATATATATACATACATCCATGCACGTAAAGTAGGTACATTTTCATACGCATTAATCAACCTGGACGTATAGGTGGCATGATAATTTAACTACATATAATTTTGATCTTCTTTCAGGTCATATCATTGATGTTAAGACCAAGAATGGAATCAAGTATATTAAGAAAATACTGGAATTATTACCATCATAACGTTGGAAGGATTTTATTGTTATTTGCTTTCGTTAACTCTTTCATTGGACTTAGTTTGGGAGGAGAAGGATCCATATGGTATGCTGGTTATGGAGCATCTGCTGGCTTCTTGGTTGTTGTTGCCATTATTTTGGAGATCATAATGCGGATTCAATCTAAAAAGGAGGGCACACGTGCTCAGCAGGGGAAGCAGGACCTTGAATTAGCGAGGATATAATAATTTTATGCCTGCTTAATTAGTATTTTATATTTTGTTAAAGAACTTCTTTTAATTATGTTCAAAATAATAACAAATGTAGTATTATGTTGATGCATTCTAAAAACAAAGCCTATTTCGGAGAGTAATATGTCTGTTTCTGCATGTAATTTAGACTTCATTATACCTTTCATTCTATTATGCAAAATATAATAATCAAATGTAAACTGTTGCTTATCATCAGATTATATGTCATGGATTAATGTTCTTTTCTGCATACTGCCGCAAACTTGAATGTAGCTAATAAAGAGGCGCATTGCTTTTTAAATATAAAACCTCGGATCAACTTTCGATGCATGATAACATGAAGCTCTCAAATTGATGCTAGACTAACCATGCATATATATATATATATATATTATAGGGACAACCTAGGTCGATTCATGACTTGGTGGCGCGGCAATATCTTATTATGTGTAGTATTTCCTTAGACAACTACTATGTCTATTTTGTTTCTTATAGAAAGTTTGTATCTGCGCTTAATAACTAATAAAAAATGGATTTATTTATTCATGACTTGGTGGCGCTTAGTTTCTTACTTGAATGTCAATGTTGCTTAAGTAAAAGAAGTGCAAATGATAAGTGACTAATTAATGATCCAGACCAAGATAATCCTACTTATTTTTATTTTCTGTCAACGGTGAAGTGATAGTGTTTAGGCTTGGAAATGAATTAGGAAGTGTTGTATGAAATAAGGGACATCCCTTAGAAGTGTGAGTTTCGGCCTTGCTGGCTTAATTGATACTTGTCCCTATAATATAGTGGTGAGTATTCCTGTCTGTCATGAAGTCAACGCGGGTTTGATCCCTAGCAATAACACCAATTGGGCAAGCCATATTGTGGGGGTTATCAAATAAAAACTAGATTATTATGCACTATAGTAATGCTAAGCTAGGTTGATTCTCTAATTGGAGCCTAATTATATAAGTTTCTAATTTAATTATTTGACAATAAAAATTAACAAGGATGATGGTAGGTTACCTAAACTATTTATAGATTAAACGCTTGCCCTAAGCTAATTATTTTTATGATTTTTGGTTTATAAAAATGGAAATGGATGGTGTGAATGGATGAATGATGGAAATGAAATAGATTCATGAAATGGATAATTGTAACATGTGTCTTTTTGACACCTTCATTACGCCTACAGAGGTGATATGATTCTGGCGAATCGTTAATTAAAACCCAAAACTGGAACTTGCTTAATTAATCTATGGGTTACTATTTCTTTCATATTAAAACTTGAATAAGGGTGCTATAAAATTCTATTGGAAAGCTCTTGAAGTCCTTTACGTAATAAAAATATCATCATAGTCAGATACTGTCCCATTTGATACAGTTTAATTGATTTATAATCTTGGTCTATTTTCAGTTATGTGCCTTTAAATTCAAATATTCATAACTCATGGTACCAGCTTTCAATTGACTCATTATCAGTGTATCTCACACACACACAGGTATAAAATGTACAATAAATTGTGTAGTTCATGAACCATACATAATGCAAACTAAATATTTTCTTAGATTCTACACATCATCTAGACCATGTGTAATCACTGTTACTATAACATTAAAAGACCTAGGATGTATATTATAAAAGATAGCACTATTCATGAGTTGGTAACACTATATAATACCTCTTATTACATGCATACACATCTAATACATAAGTAAATTAAGGTTTCGATTTTACCTTTAACTGCACCATTGGCCCTCAAGTGATGAGAAGTTAATTAGTAAAAGTAAACTTTATATAGGGATGGTTTATAAGTAGCTTAAGAGTAGCTTTTTGTTTCACAAGCAAGATTGATTCATTTAGTGACGGGGATGACTTTTAATATTAAGTGTTTTTTGCACTCACTATTATAAAATATATATTTTATTTCCTTAAAAAAAAATCCCTTTTCGAAAAAGAGAGGAAAAAATAAAGACAGTGATATTTTTATAATTTTGGAAAGATTTTTAACATCTCAATTTTAAAAGGGACGCCAAAATATACTTTTGAAGTCCTAATTAAAAAAATAGAGGCAAAAAAAAAAAAGGATTTTGGTGTTTAAATTTAGAAAGAGACGTAAAAAAAAAAAGGGGTTTTTGGCATACAAATATCACTTTTGGTGTCATTTTTAAAAGATGAGGATGCGAAAAATTGTAGATGTTTGATTTGAAGGAAGGGTGTAGAAGAGAGTGAGAGGGAAATTTGTTTTTTTTGGAAGTACATTAACCAAATTGTCATTAATGAAATGAATATTTTTTAATTAAGAGTATATTTTAGGAATATTGAAAATTTATTATGGGCAATTTTGTAAAAATGAGAGAAAAAATTTCTCTCTCAACTTTCCCTCCCACTCCCTCCCACACCCTTCGATCAAATCAGTAGTAGTGTAAAATCTTAGTTTTTTTTTTAAAAAAAAAAAAAAATATATATATATATATATATATATATATATATATATATATATATTTTCTTTTTTCTTTTTTTTTAAAACCCCCTAAAACCATCGTCGTCTCCCTTCCCGTTATCTCACTTCACTTTCTTCATTCTCTCACTTCGCATTCTAGGCGACATCCCCCTCACTATCTTCCATCTTCGAGCCTTCTCTTTGGGTCGGTGAGTGTATAAGTCTAGTCCTCCTCATAGTCTTCCATCGTCGATGTTCAGTTGCTCCCGCCCTTGAGACTTGTTGAAGCTCGAATCGAGGCTTCTTGGCCCTGACGACGAGGGTGAGCAAAGCAAGGAAGGAGAAGAGGAGGAAGGTGAGCACATTGTAGACTTCAGATCTGATAGGAGGAGGAGGCGACGGCTGTGGCTTTTGGTCCTCATTTATCGATCTCTTTTTGTTGAGTTGATAGGCTAACATTTGTTTAGATTTGATTTATATTGTCTTATATTTGATTTCTCCTGTAGACGATTTCCAGTGTGGACACCGTTGTGGGGGCAATTTAAAGTGCTTAACCCTGTATGGCAATTTCCGGACGGCGACGAAGAGGTTGATCTTCTTCTTAGATCTGTGATGGCATAACAAAAAGGCAACGGAGGCAAGCTGAGATCTGAGATGATGAAATCGACGGTAGAACATGGTCGGCGACAAGATTTGAGTTGATTCCATTTGAGATGATGAAGGTAACGGTAGAAAAAAACGGTCTGACCGCAAGCTTGTATTTTTTTTTTTTTTAATTTGTTAAATCTTGTTAGTGTTGTGATTCCATTTTATTTGTTAACTCTTCCTTTCTCACTTAACTTCTGTGATTTCATGATTTCGTTTGGGTTCCTCAGTGATCCCACTCATGATTTCCCTTGGGCTGCTCAGATCCCTAACCAATGCTAATGATTTTTAAATTTTATTTAAAAATCTTCCTTGCGCTCTTGATTTTCTTCGTCTGCCGAGACCTTTAAACTTCGGGTACATTGTCCTGCTTCATTAGTTTTCTTTAAACTCTAGATTTTCACTTAAGGCTATTCGTCCCAAGTGTTAACTCGCAGTTCTCCAAATAACAATGGTGCCAGATGCATTGATTAAGAAGTGCTTGTGATTTGTTTTTTGGTTAGCATCTCTTTAGTTTGATGTGCGAGTGTTTTTCTCCTCCCGTCGCTAGTCCCAGACTGTCTGGGTTTTATTTTTTTTAAAAAAAAAAAAGAAAGAAAAAGAATTATGGCGTCCTAAATCGTACTTAAGGCATAGTTATTTTAAATTTAGGATGTCATAAGTATTACTTACAGTGTCGCTATTTTGTATTTGAGACACCATAAATACCACTTTTATGGCTTTCTCTGTTTCTTTTTTAGGGATAGCGTAAGTCTAACTTTCTATGTAAATGGATGCAGAATGTGCAACAAAACAAACTTTAAAGACCTTTTTTGCAATAGTGACTAAAAATCATCAAAATCCACAATTAAATATAAGTTACTTTTTATTGCATTTGGCTTTTGGTTAAAGTGCTTTTGTTCTATTTCAGCTTCTTTCTTGTACTCACTAGTAGCTATCAATACTTGAATTCTTTTTGTAATTCATATATATCTATCTAGATATGCAATATATGATGAAATACTCTAATTCAAATAATCAAATAATTGATCATACTCAAAATCATATGAGATAATAATTGCTCCATATTTGATTAATGTAATTAGGCATAATCATATGAGCTAAATCATAATCACATTTAATGCTTTGTAATACTTCTCTTGTATGTTTTCTATATAGACCCTTATCTAATATACAAGTTATTGAGATTATATTTCTCATTATTTTTACATCCTGAAGTTAGTTTTTAAATTTAAAAATTTTTAAAATGCAAATTTAAATATATTATTTAGTATGTGAGAAACCATGATTCTTCTTCTTTTTTTCCCACTAGAAACCATTATTCTTCCAAAAGATTCTCATATTCTCTCCAATACAAAAAGATAAACTTATTCTCCCTCAAAATCTTTAGCAGCTTCCCGCCATTTAACTGAATTAGTAAAAAGAAAAAAGATTCACATTTGCCCTTTTGTTAGTTCGATAGGCTGTCTGAACTCTGAAGCTTCAAACCTTACTTCCAGTGCCTTCTTCTTCCGTTTCTCTTCTCCGCTTCTTCAAGCTCGTTTGCCGTCACGTCTTCTGCCCTTGTTTTCGGTGAATCACTTGCTTAAAGCTCTATTCTGTGTACACATGAAAACAGGTTAGTAACACCAAGTCTTGTCTTTCTGTTTCCCTCATTTGTGAAGTTACTAGAGAGGTAGAAGGCAGAGGCCAATAACGAAGCAACTTCTCTTTAATTCTCCGTTCAATTTTGTCCGAAGCATGATTATAATTTATTATCCTATATATTATCTCTTGCAAAGATGGATGTTGTATCATGTTGGCCTGTGTTGTTTAGTGTAATGATAGCATTTGCAATGCAATTACAACAAATTTACTTTCTTTCTCCTATTCTTTTTCTACACCGTTCTTGTTACAAGTTTAAGTTCTTAACGCTTTCCAAAGGGATCTGTGCTAATGCGGATAATTTTCCATCAGGTCTGGAGTCTGGACCGGGTGAGCCTACTGTTTTCGAATCTATTTCCTAATTATTCTATGTCTTTAATAGCTGGTCTCTGTTACGATTTCTGATTGGTTAAAATACACATTAGTTTCAGGTACAAAAATTTAAGGGAAAATTCCATTCAGGGCCCAAAGTAGGAAAATATTGTCAAAAAAGACCTTAAGAAAAGTCAAATGTCAAAAAAAGCCCTAAGGCCTTTTCTGGTATTATTTCAGAAAAATTGTACGGATATAGTTGTTAATGACTACTGATTTAGTTGTTAATATGTAGTTGTTAATTATACTGATTTAGTTGTTAACGGGGACAGATATAATTGTTAACCGCTACTGATATAGTTGTTAATGCTTTCTGAAATAATACCAGAAAAGACCCTAGGGCCTTTTTTGACATTTGAATTTTCTTAGGGCATTTTTTAACAATATTTTCCTACCTTGTGCCCTAAATGGAATTTTCCCATTTAAGAAATTTAATGTTATCTTCGAAGTTCTTGGTATGTGTGTGTGTGCGCATATATCCTTGTTGCAATTTTTCATATCTTCATTTTCCAAGTTTATTGATTCCTTATACAATTTTCATTGAAAATTTAAACAGCAATGATCAATTCTCTCACATTTACTAAAAAAGGTATTCTGAGAAACAAAGTTAACACTATTAGTTAATATATGGCTTATGAAACAATTGTAACTTCAAGTATAATTAGGAGTGTTCCCACACATTTTATTCACACACACAGATAGAGAGAGAGAGAGAGAGTCTTTTCACCATCATAGTCTATTAAAATGGACCAATGAATGCCTATGGTCTTCACAGGACCAGAGATTGATTGTTCGCGTGTGTGACTCGGAGTCAGATTTCCTCACCATAGTTTATCACACTTGGATCATTGGATAGGCTGACGTGGATTCGTATTGTAGGCACCATCGAGTACGTCACACTAAAGGGGTTATGACGTTCGTTTTTTTTTTTTTTTTTTTGTAGTTTTAACGTTCTTTTTCAATGGGTCACCTATCTGAGGGTGCAGTAAATAGAGCTTACAGCATCTTAAAAAAAAAAGGATGCAAAAATTATGTTACGGCTTCCTAAAATATATGTTTTAGGATGCTGTAAGTATTTTTTATTTTTTTAAAACAAACTGTTTCGTACTTTTCACTACTTACAATCCCTTACAAAAACCTTTTTACATATGAACACACAACTTTCAACATAATGTTATAAAAAAACAACAACAATGTGCTAAAAGGTTAGCTAATTTTATATTTTTTGCTCGAAAGTGTAATAACAAAGTGTAGTGTAAGTGGCTAACTTCAAATCATCTTTAATTAACCCATATGCTCTAACTAATAATTCAAGTGGTAACTACTATTATGATGTACAACAATGACCACAAATTGTCAAAAAGTCGCCTACCTGAAACTAATCATCTATTAATTGTCAAAAAAATCTGAGGTTAACAGTGAAAATTTACAGGAAAATCAACAAAAACTTTTGTAAAGAATGCGCATGATGTCACCACAAATTCGGAGAGCAATCTAAAATCTGATTAGACTTACCTTATTTCATCTTCACTTGATGAATTTGTTGCGTTTTGTGCATGTAACCTCTTTCTGAAAGACATAAAGTCATGCACCTTATCTGTCCAGCCACATGATCTTAAAACTGACTTTGCCTCTTTTTCAAGCCTGAGTAGTGTTTTGAAAATACAACATCAAAATAAGGCAAATAGCAAATACTTTTTTAAAAGGCAAGTGATGTACTGATTATATAAGCAATTAAGTAAACATGAACAAAGGCATAACAAATTAGACATAAAAAGGAATCCCACAAAACTAAGAAGCCTAACACCATGTATGACAGACATTAAAAAAGAGCCAAAAGCAAAACATGATAAATCATCATTGTGTAATTGTGTAACAAAAATAGCCAGGTTGCATCAAAACAAAATATTCATTAAATTCTAACATTCTAATTCATGTTAGGTGAAAGAGTTCAGAAAAGGCTGAATTAGAGCATATCATACATGTCTTTCAGTTCCTGAACTCTTGCTTCGGACTGATCATCACGTGCAAGCAAAATGCTCATTGCCGCTAGTTCCTTCCTCTTATTCTTTAATGATTTAGGTTTGTTGTTGAGATCATTGCCTTCTAGCTTATAGTTGTCAGGTCCTTTACCTGATATTGCTCTGCTTCTTCCAGTGTCATCCACAACATCTGACTTTCTAGGATATTTTTCAACGGAATGAATACCATTGTTTTTATTTGTTAACAACGGATCCTTCCTTTTTAAGTTGTCAACAGCATCTACTTTATTTTTATCAAAGCCATTCCTGATTGATGAAGAATCTTTCTTAGCATTCTCCAAAGCAACTGAGTCTTTTACATGTCCATTAGTTAGCACAGGCAACATAACATCAAATTTCCCATTCAAACTTTCATGGCCTCTTTTGGAAGTAGAATTTCCATTAAAATTAAACTTTATTCGTGGGCTAGAAAGCTCTTTATCAGTCTTAGACATGGCAGACACGTCCTTCCAAGAAGATTGTTGAGAACTTAATTTTTGCTCGCACTACTTTTGTTGTTGCATCAGATTTTGGACATTCAGACGCCTGACTTCCATTAATGTGATGAGGGTCATGAGACCTTGAACCATTCGAAGCAAAACCATTTCTAATTGGCACTGGCCTTTGGTTAGTTCGAGGAAAAAAAACGTATGTAAACCTTTTCTGAGAAAACTTCTTTCAGGGTTGAAAGTGAGACAAAAAAATCATCACAGCAATACCATCAGCCCTTAGCATCCTGTACACAAAATACAAAATTAAGTTTCTAGTAGACACAAGAGAATTAAAAGGTCAATACATTATATAGACAACTAATAACTGATGTGTGTATAGGTGAAGAATATATTTATAGACCTTTATATAAGCATAATAATGGCCAGATTCTGGGGAGTATCCAGAATGGACAATAGTACCAAAGAGCTTGTATTCTGGCGTTGGATCCTGCTTGAGCATGAAAGAATTAGGAAATTAACAAGTGGAAAAGGTGAAAAACATATTATCAAAGCAAAAATGAAAAACAAGATTACTTGAGGCAATACTGTATAGGAACGATCAATCTGACATATTTCATCCAGGGTAAAGGCTTGTACTTTCTTGACAAGTGATGTGATCTTGCAATTTCTCTTATGGGCCCACATAATTTCATCCTCTTCCTTCTTGTATCTGGGCTTGGGCTGGACTCCGGAAACCCCTTACCGGTCCCGCTCAGCTACCCTTTGCCAGTTATACCTTTCCTCGTAACTCGTGCCACCCAATTTGACTTGTGGGGGCCTAGATCATCAGTCTCTTCTCCATGACTACAAGTGGTCAAAATTCAATACCTTGGGGAGCAAGATATCCATATTTCAGTATCCTGATCGGTTCCCCTTTGTTGGTTAACGTTTCCTCAAGTATTTGACTTTATAATCAGGCTTTTATATGTGTTTAAATCAGCTTTTCCTATCCCCTGATGTGGCTACACGTTTTTCTTTATTCTTGGGGAACAAAAAATATATATTTTAATATCTCATAATTGCCTCATACTTTGTGGTTCCAAAAAGTCAAATATCTAATTCTAAAACGCCACATGTCTCGCTAGCATTATTACCTTTGACTTTTGTAATCATGAAGAGACATGTGTCACCATTTTATTTGGCCAACACAAAAATATGTTATCATTAGTCATTATAACCTTACTTAATTAAAGTTACTTTATCAGTGTTGACTTGAGATCTTACCCGTGTTTTTACTTGGGTTTTCTTCACAAATATCGATGTTCTATAAAAAACGCATGGCACCATTGACTACCCTGAAAATGCTGCATACTGACTTATACCGACATACTTTTGCCCAACTAATTGTCCTATACCTTAGGACATAGTTAGGTGGCATCTTTTCCAACCGGATTTATAATGTATAGGTCCTCGGTGCCCCTTTCCATTAGCACTTTAATTCCACGGCTTATACATACTAGGTCCACTGACTCGTATAGCCGAGTTACCTAGTCCTAGAGAGGCTTCCTAACTCTCTAGGACTAGGTAACTTTCTTCTCGTATTGGGTTTAGTCGTTCACTCACTTTAGGCTTATTCTCAATTCTTAAGGTCTAGAATTCGGGGTGTTACAGCAAGCATCGATAACGTACCTTAGGAACTTGTGAGCATCCTCCTGATGACCACAACGAAAGTGCTCGGCAAAAATCTTGAGACAGCTCTAGATCATTGATTAACCCAAATTTTCATGCCATTATGTAATGCGATATGTATTTCAAGTTCATTAGCTAAACTAACTTCCTCATACTTATAATAGATGAAAATCACTAACAAATTAGAAAATGAAACAACATAGAAAAAGAGTAATAAAAAGAAGAACAATTAGATTCATGCATTGCAATGTGTACAATTGGATTTCTAATTACAGTTGAGATGTAGCTCAGCACCTATACTACACTTGTACACAATCTGCAAAAGTACAGTTCGATTCCTCATCATATACAGAAAGAAAAAAACAATGCAAAATACAGTGAGGAAAAAAAAAAAAAAAAAGGCATACTCGTATAGATCTTAGAGAAGCAAGCTCGACAGAAAAAATGCTAATAATTAGCATCAACAACAAACGATGATGCTAATCTAAACTTGATGGGAAAGTCTCCATGAGAATAATTAATGAAACTAACCCATTTGCTAAGTTGAATCCTAGCCCTTACAGAACTCAAAACACGCGGATTGACCACGAGAAAGTAAGAGTTCAAAAGCAAATTCAACCACCGCAAGAGAAGTAGCAATAAAGCACAAGCACAGTATAGTGGAAGAAGTAGTCTTAGTCTTTAGAAGCCGATACACTAAAATTCTCAGAGACCGTCGTGAGCACGGGCAGGACCATGGAAGTGCAACGGTGTGAGAGAGGACGGAAGGAAGACGGTGAGAGAGAGGATCGAGGAGCTATGGTAGAGAGGGGGGATGGCGGAGCAGCAGTGGAGTGAGAGAAGAGAGAAGACAGAGCACGGGCGGACCAGAGGTAAGGTATGAAAAGGGGTCAGAGATAAGAAGCCAAAGCACGCACGGGCGCAGGGCAAATAATTGGGGAAAATGCCTTTGGCATCTTAGCCTTGGGTTGGACGCTAAAAACACTTGCTATGGCGACTTAAACATATTTAAGGCACCAAAAACTGTGGTTTTAGCGTCTTAACAAAATTTAGGATGCCAAAACCACAGTTTTTGGCATCTGAAAAATATTTTAGGATTCCAGAATTAGTGGTTTTGGTGTTTTATATAATTTTAGAAGGCCAAAATTTGTTTTTTGGTTCTGAATAATTCATACAACGCCCATGTTACCAAAATTCCCCTTCTTTTTGGCATCTTAAAAAATTTAGAACGTTGTAAGTACATTTTTGTATCCCAAAAAATAAAAGAACGCCTAATATGTCAAATTTCCTCCAAGTTATTACAAAAATGTTACTGCCTTCATATTTTACTTTCCTTCTAAAAAATGGACGTCCTTTAGGAAATTAAAATCCATTTTTAATAGTAGTATCAAGTAAAGCTACTAGTAATGTCATAATGTTTTTTCATTTGACTTGTATGCTAATATTTTCAACACAACATTGTTTTTAGATTTGAGCCTTATATAGTGGTAGTGGAATTCATGAATAAACAACTATTGTGTAATTACAATCACCTATGGGGCAATTGATCAGAGATTCCTCAAGCTGTTCGCGATGCTAGGTTTAATGACTTCTTGGTAAGTTATGTCCATTTTATGGTTATTAATTGCTTCTCATCAAAATGCAAACTAATTAATTACTTGTATAATATTGAGCACTACTTGTTCATTTTTTATTTTTAGGCCAAGTTTAAGCAGTTACCTACCCATCAACGAGATTTGGAAAAAGCTTACAACTACAAAGCAAGTAGGAAGTTGTCTAATCACTTTCATAAATTGAGAGAAAATAAAGGTAAGGCAAATTGGATTCATCCTCATATCGCAACACAATTATTGGCAAAATGGGCTGCCAATAAGAAATGATAGCAGAAATATGTGCAAAATAAGCTAAATAAGTCCCGATTGGATAGACCCTTATATACTGGGCGCTCCATTCCAATAAGTCAGCATCCGAGAAACGTTATAAGTATACATTGTTTTCTATTTCGATATTCAATATTTTATACTTTGAAGTAATTAATTAATGATCCTCATTTGTGTTTGCGCAAAGCTTTTGGGGATGTACTTCCAGAAATAGTTGATTGGGTTACCTTTGAGCATACCCATTCCAAGAGTTTGTAGTTGGTGATAAGTGATGGATTAATGCCAAGTCATTGAAATTAGAGGTGAGACATTTATTATATTTATTATTTGTATACACAAACAACATGTTTATTTCATTTTACATGCAACATTGGGCAATTATTTTTGTGCTTGTAAGAAAACTAAGAGAAGCTTTCACAAGCGAGGGCCACACAGATTGCGATAGACCTTGCTTCCTGCTCCTCTTAGTTCAATAATGAGAACGTCTTCATTCAGGCTGCTGGAGGATTTGACAAGAAAAGCAGATTGTTCTAGTTAGGTACCTCTATTAGTCAAGTGAATGCTAGCAAATGCTCATCCAGTTATGTTAGAGGTGTTTCTGTAGGTAAACATAATACTTTTCAAACTAATTATTTTAAATTATCACTCCCTAGTCCATTTAAATTAAGTATGAAAAATAAATTTACTTCCTAATGTTGTATTTGCAGATAAACTTAAAAAGGTGAATGCGTTAGAATAGTAGCTAGAGGCTATGACATAACTAGTGAATCAACAAGCATAGACGTTGAAGCAAATAAAGGAACAAATCCAACCTCTATTGAAGGACAAACTACAAAACAACAAGGATAAGAGGTCAGCTCCTAGTGATGATTATAAGCATGACCATATAGCTACTATGTAGACATTATTTTTATTTTTGTGTTGTTTAGTTTAGTTTGTTGGCAACATTGTTGTTTATATTTCGTTTTCTTTATATATATATTTTTTTAAGATTACTATTATATATGTTTCTTCATATACATTTTTTTAATGCATTATTTAGAATTGTTCATTGTGTAATATGTTTTTTTCCTTTATTTGAGTTGTTACTAAGGAAGAGCCCTAATAATTATAATATTTTTTTAATAATTCCTCAATTTGCAACCAAATTTGGAAAAAAATTCCATTGCAAATTGTTGCATTATTTGCCACAGATTAATTTGTTTTTTTTCTAGTTCCTAAATATGCAATGGATTTTTAATATTCCGTCACAAATAATTCTGCCACAATTTGCGACAGATTATTTTCCATCATAATTTGTGATAGAATTGAGATGGATTATTGTTCCGTTGCATATTGCGATAGATGACACAAAATCCATATTTTTGTGATGGGGTTTTTTCCATCACAAAACATATTTGAAACGGATTTCCTTTTTCTGGCAATGGATTTTGTCCATTGTTAAGCACTTTTTTTTTTCTAGTGCCTTGACTCCAAGTTTGATTCCTTGAACTTCCTATCTTGAAACCCAATCTTCACTTTTCCTCTTGCTATACATTGTATCAAGATAGTTTCAAGAGCCATAGGCAATCTTAAACAAGGAAACTATAAGAGACAATGCATTTGACACAAAATCATACCTATTATCCTCTATATTGTTCCTCTTCTCTTCTTTTTCTTCTTCCCTCTCTCCTTTTTCACCACTTCATGGTCTTCCCTTTTTCTATGCTTGACTAGTTTTAGGGAGTGAAAATGAGTAGATTGGATGATCTTTAAGTGGTCTTATTTCATTATAAACCAAAATTGATAATTTAACAAGTCCATGTATTATTGTAATGGCTTCTTTCTGATCAAAAGGCTCATAATTGACAAGAGATTTGTCGACCTCTCACAAAATAATCAAGTTAACAAAAGATTTGCAATATAGTGTAACCTGGATCGTTTCCCAATGAATTCACAGTAGGTTTAATTCATAACAATAAAACAATGAAACAATAAAAATGGGGGGTTTGGGTTTAAACAGATTAAAAACGAAATAAACAGAAACTAAACAAAATAAACAAAGACAGATTTAAATCATCAACCCAACATTTCAGATTCTAGAGACTTCCATCATTAAACAAAATATGAATGAACTCGCGATTAGTTCTGGATGAACCGAAATCTCCTCATCCGTTCAGAGAATCCCTCATCTAGACGATCGCCTAAAATTTGTCTGAACAATGGCATCTCACTGTGCTATCACACAACAACACTTAAACCTAGTCAGAATTCAGTCCTTGGGATGAACCAAACCGAATATTAAATCTAACATTCGAACTATTTCCAGAAATCAAATCCGATAAGATAAAAACAGAAATGAGTAAAGTTACCGATTAAGCACAAGCTCTCTAGACGAATCATGGAATCATCAACATTGGGTTAATAGAAGAAATTTAGCCGAACATGACTGATAAAAACAAAGAACATATAAAGAACGCGAAGAACAGGAAGAACATTGCAGAGAAAATGAAACTCTGTTTTCCATCTAAAATAATCCAAAAACGTAATTACAGAAGGTGTTTGTGGTTGCTACCTAATTTAAACTTAACCTAAAATGGAAATAGGTTAGGGCTGCACAATGGCCCAAAACGAAATAAATGGCAAATGGATTTTTAATTACAATATTCGGGCCCAAAAATTTAGAAAAACGTCTTTAACTTCGGCTCCAAGTTTTACCATCCTCTTGTCCGAATTTTCCTTCCAAGTCTTCATAACACTTGTAGCCCTTTGAATCATCTAAAACGTGAGACAAAAATGAGGCAAATCTGATGTCTGGTTCAAAAGTTATGGTTAAAACAATGAAGCATTATAAATCTGAAATTTTATTATGAAAATGATTAAATCCAAATAAAAGCTCAAAGCCCAAATAAGCATTAAAGCTCATTATTTATTAGCTAACAATCCTAAATTTATTACCCAATATATACAAATAAGTGTGTAAAATATTCAATTATCAATAATCTTTCTTCCTTTTCTTCTTGGTTCAGATGACCCATATATGTACTTGAGGAAGGTTATGGAATTTCCTTTCCAAAACTAAATTATTCTAATAAGCTTTTATTTATTTGTTGATATGGAATTAATATTCCATAAATTCTTTTCGAAGATTATTAAATCATATGATCAATGTAAAATCATTAATAATTCACATCTATTCCATAATTTTTGTCAAGCTTGAATATGATCTCTAAGTATTTTCCCCATAATATCCAAGACTTTGCCTTGTTATTGGATAAAATGCCCATAAAATATCACCTTGTTTAGTTTGTTAGAGGAAAAGCGAGGGGGAAAACATCCTTTGTTTTGTTTAAGAGGGGAGGGAAAGGGTAGTTTAAGATTTTGGCTCCCCTCCCCTCCAAAATTTTAAAACAAATGAAGGGAAACAAATGAAGGGAGGGGATCATTTTCCCGTCCCTTTCATCCCCTCCCCTTGATCAAACATACCCTTGGTCCCAAAATTTGGGATATGACAATAATTATCTGGTGCAATGATGACTTAGGCTTTCATCACTTTAGTTTGAAGAGTTAGCTAGCTTAATCAAATACTACTACAAAAAAGAGATTTAAGACCGTCTCTTTCAGATCAGAGTATTCAGTCTCAAGTCTAAAAAGTATGACCGGTGGCAATTTTATAAATATTAAGAACTTTTTGGACCGGATCCTTTAATCATATGCCTAAAATATATTATTTACACCTGTTCCAAACACAATCAATCTAAAAAGTAAAAAAAAAAAATATTGAAATCTCAATTACTTTCCAAAGTAAACTTTTAAGACTGGACATTAATAGTAGTTGGTCTAGAAGATAAGCAAAAAGTTAAATAAAAAATTAAGTACTTTTAAGACTGACATTTAATAAGCACTGGTCTGAAAGTTTAACTTTTAAGATCGGCTTCTAAAAATATCCGATTTGAAAAGTACTAGAACCAAAAAGTAACTATATTCTTTCTTCTTCCCGCTGAAACTTAAAGTTGCTATCTTTGAACCTCTCTTCTTATTATGAAACCTCTCTTCCTTGCCTACCATCACCAACCTTTGTTACTCTCTCATTTGCTTAAACATTTGTCTCTTGCACCACCTCTTTAACCTCTCTTATTGTCTCAAAAATGAATGGAGAAAGCGAATCTAATCCTATTCGAGGAACACCAGTTACTAGTGTGAATCAGAGAAAACCTTGTACATCTAAAAGTGAGCCTCATGTAAGTTCTCTATAGGTTTTGATGATAACTGACAATTGTAAACCTAAGCTGAAGTTTGTCTTTGAAAAGTTGAAAAACTTACTATCAAAGACAAACTCGAGTTTTGGTTAGAAAACTCGAGTTTGGACTTGACAGAGAGCAACTCCAGTTTTTTGAAATAAGACAAACTCAAGTCAAGGTATTGAAAACTTGAGTTTTAATAATACAGAGAGTTCTTAAGTTTTTTCAAAGACAAAGCAAACCAGAGTTTAGTTAAACAAACTCCAGTTTGACAAATCAAAGAAATTTGAGTTTTTCCAAGTTTTGTGAAAACTCAAGTTAAAGATTTGCAAACTCGAGTTTACTATATACAGAAAGATATATTATCTTAAGCTTGAGAAAACTTGAGTTATGATTTTGGAAACTCCAATTTATATTTGCTTAAATGTTTTACAAAGTTTTCTCCTTTGAGAAAACTCGAGTTTAGGTTTTACAAACTTGAGTTTAGAACTCACAAAGAACAACACATATTTCTAAGGTTCTAAAAACTTAAGTTTCAAAATGAAAACTCCGGTTTGATCAATCCAGAGAGCTTTCCAATTTTCCTAAGTTTTTGTGGAAACTCAAGTTAAACTTTATAAACTCGAGTTCATGTCATACAGACAACATCACTCTCTTTACACTATTTTAAAAACTCCAGTTTTGTATGAAAACTCTAGTTTTGAGCTTCTAGACTTATAATGTGATTTTCACCTTAAGTGTCCAAAACTCGAATTAGTCATTTAATGACTCGAGTTTAGATCTTGCTCAAAACTTGTTGGAAAGATCAAAACGTGACTTTCTTCTCTATATGAAGAAAACTCGAGTCAAACATATAAAACTCAAGTTAATGCTTTTAGATGTGAACTACAAACTTGAGTCTTGATGAACTAACTCGAGTCTATATCACAGAATTCAAAATTTGAATTATTTGAATCTGCAAAAAACTATGTGATTGATCTATATATTGTTTATCTTCACTCTGTTAGATATGATTAGTTTTGATGATATCTTATATATGCCATTGGAAAAGAGCAAAAAGTTTGTATATTATATTTATCTTCTCTATTGATGAATTCTTGAATTTAAATGTAGATGAGAATAAGGAAAAGGATGAGAAGAAGAAAAAAAGGAAGAGGAGAAAAAGAGGAGAGATTGAAGAAGAAAGACTCTATTGATTGGATCATCCTTACTCAAGATCAGTTCAAATTTAATTATGATGAATGATCAAGAAATGAGTTTTTTAGAAATTGAAGAAAATGAAGGAAAGGATATATTGAAGAATGAAGAACTTGCAGAAGATGATGAGCTGAAGTCAAATGATAAAAATTAATCATGATGGTTAGAATGAGGATATCAAGTCCAAGATCAGCTCAAATATGCCTATGGAGAATGCTCAAGAGAAGAAGGAAGAAAGAATAGAGTTTTGAAGAATGATCATGTGAAGAGAAGAAAGAAATAGAAGATCTTTGTCAAAAAGATGGAGAAAAATCAATTTACAAGGTTTTAAATTGATATTACAAGTCTTCACAATCAAATGGAGGTTGGTTGGGGCAATTCAGAGCTAAAGGCAGTAAAAATCGGGTCCTGGAAGTTAATACTCGAGTTTCCAGGTCAAAACTCGAGTAAACAAGCCTACTGAAAAAATTGGCTTCTGGATGAGAAAATTGTGGTTTTGAAAACTAGAGTTCAGGAAACCACAGTTTGGGCTATGAAGGTCAAAACTCGAGTATGGGAGTCAATACTCAAGTATGGAACTTAAATATTCAAGTATCAGGAGTTTTCAGCTTCTCTAGCGCTTTTGGACTCGATAAAACTCAAGTTTCCAGTCAAAACTCGAGTTTCCAGTATTCTTCAGCAACTCTACTCACCTCTATTTCACGATCAGACTGGGCGAGCTCTGGTAATTTGATAATATCTCCTAAACTAGATATCGGAATGAAGTGAAATCAAATTTGGCTGAAACTAGACATATAATATGTCACCTTAACAAATTTTCAAGTCTAAAGAAGATCAGACCAAAGAGCTTTGAATTTCTAAAGTTGGATCAAATTCTCACGCCACACTTCAAACCAAGCTTCAATGATTTGAGTGTAACTCAAAATCTACATATCGGAATGAGCTGAAATTGGTGGCATTGGAAAGAAGACTCATAAGGCTTTCCATCAAGATTTGATTCAACAAAAATGAAGATCAGACCAGAGAGATATGCTCCTCGAAAGTTGACTGAATGAGCAAGATGTTCCAAAAACGCTGGTAAAAGAAAAGTCTTCATTCATCAGATCCTAATGGACAGATCACAACGAGTTTGGATCTAAATCTTGTTGCATTTTGAAGAAGACTCAAAGAGATATATGGGCATGAGTGGTTTTCTAAATTGAAGCGATATGAAGTCAGAAAGCAACCAAAGTCCAGAGCAACATGAAAACTCGAGTTTACGAATGAATACTCGAGTATAGCTCAGACAGAGATCAATGAATGTTAATGGATCCTCAATACTCGAGTATGGGAAGCAAAACTCGAGTATAGATTAGATAGAGAAGAATCTGAAATAGCTCGATAAGCTCAATACCGCAATATTCAAGACAATACTCGAGTTTGCAGCGTCACTTCAAAAAATTCAAGATTTCGAAAATCACGATTTTGATCCAGATCAACCAGAAGTTTACCCAAATGATTTGTAACACTTCTTAACATCATTTAAATCATTTGTGGTCATGTTTCAGATGATCAAACGTGAGATTTCATGAAGATCAATACTTGTTGACCTGTCAAGTTGAAAAAGCAGAAATAACGGCTAGTTTCCAACTGCCTCTTCTTCAAACGGTTCTGACCTCAACTGCTATATTCTCCAACGGCCAGAACACCTTCATCTATAAATAGAACCAGATTCAAAATGTAAGAAGGTGGTGGAGTGACCTCACAATGTTATAATGCCGAAGTTTTGATCTGCCCACACACTCTATTTTTCATACTTTCTTAGTTTATCATTTAGAGTGTGAGATGATCTCTTATGTACTTCAGTGTTTATCATGATCACTTCTATGAGAGAAGAATTATTGTAAATCATATTTCCATGAGAGGTACTTAAGGTTGGGTGACCTTGAGTTAGGAAATTGATTGTAACCTTAGGGAAGTAAGGGGGAGTCTTTGTGAGAGATGAGAAGGTTGCACAAGTACCTGGTCAAGCTTTTGGGGTGTAAAGGCTTATCTCTTGTGCCTGATTAAACAAGGAGAGTGTAAAGGTTTGCATCTTGTGCCTGGTTAAACAAGGAGAATAGTGAAAAGCTCAGGTTGCCTGAGGACTGGATGTAGGTCACTGTTGGACCGAACCAGTATAAATCACAGTTTATAATCTTCTTCCCTCAACTCTTTATTTCCAGCATTTATGGTTGAATGATTGTAAACGTTTTTATAACTCCTTCCTGTTTTACAAATTGATCTCACCGATTTGTGAAACGATTTTTAAAAGGAACAAAGTCTTTATCTTCACCCAATTCACCCCCCTCTTAGGTTCAGCCGGGTCTTTCACACTCATCACCATCTCTAGATATGTTTAACCTGTTTGCTAGTGAATTTCAATTGATTTAAAGAGGATTAAAGTGCAGTTTCAATACAAATGAAAAAGCATGTCAGAGCATTTATTGCAAAGTACAGATAACTTGCTATATTATGAAAAATCATTCTTTGCACGATGCAAAATGGATTCATGCTCCTTTCCTAAACTAGCTTTTGACATTCCAATGAATTAATTTCAAGGAAATTCAACAACTAATCCTCTAAACAAAAGGAATTAGCTGAAGAATTGAGAGAGAAGAAACCAAAGTGCCTCCAATAGCTGAATTAATGCACCAACGGTTATAATGAAGATTGCAATGGTCATTTAATACTCTCTTTGTATAAATAGAGTTGCATTCAATTCTTCTTAACAACCAATCTGCTGAAAACGAATTGCATTCGAGTTTACTGTCTATTCTTTTAGTTTTCACTAGAAAAGTATCTTTTGATACTTTGCACTTTTGTATTTATCTATCCACTCTTAGAGAGAGTTTATTTGATTGTAAATCATCCATTGTAAAAAATCTCAAGTATGGGGACTTGGAGATTGGGATATTGATTACTACTTGTAAGGGGGAGTAGATTCTAGTAAGAGAATTACTCTTGAGTTACGGAGTGTGTAATCATTTGAGATAGTGAAAATCCCAGAGAGACTGGAGACTAGACGTAGGTAAGAGATTGGATCAAACCAGTATAAACTCTGTATGTCTTACTTCTCTTCCTTATACCCTACACAATTATGTTTTTAGTATCCAAAAACAAAGGACTTGAAAAAGAAATTTAAAATTCCCAATTCACCCCCTCTTGGTGATTTGCTCCACTTTCACCTCGTGACCGACCTTTACGCCATAGTAGAAGAGGCACACAATTGAAAGAGCACGCGCTAAGTTGGATTACCGGGGAAAAGATTGACATTCTGTTTGATGAAAATTGGAATCTTATTGGCCCAAATAAAAACATATATAGGAGTTATGTCAGCTTTCTAGCATGCAGCGAGCCTAGCATCTTGATAGATGAGTGGAACAATGTTGACAAGGAGAAAGTAAAGGATCTTATTTGGGACTCTGTTTGGCTGATATATATGATATTCCTGATAGTCAAAAATTGAAAATAAAACATTGTCGTATTGTACTGATCACTGAAGGAAGTTTAATAAATCCCTATGTAACAATTATGTGCATGTCAAGGTTAAAGATGGTAAGCCTCGCCCTAATTCTTGCAACAAGTATACATATCTTGATGAAAACACTTAGCAATAATTTTTAAGATGCGAACTACTACAAAAGCTTTGGTAAGCTTATATTTAGTTTTTTTGCCCCTCTTTTTTGCTTAAGAACCTGTGCAAATATATGATATGTTCTTAGTGTGAGAATAGAAGAAAAATAAAATCTTTCTTACCTGTTAATTCTGGCTTCATGCAATTATAGAATGACATTTCCATCTTTTGTCCTGCATAAGAGCTTATCTTAGTTCTTATATGAATATGACTGGAGATGGAGTAATATAGTAAAAGTTTGCAATTGTTAGAATGCAAGTCTTGAAACTTGATGAAGTGAATTTAACCAGTATTTGAGGTTTATATCAAGCAAAAGTTCTTTAACATCTATTAGCGAGATCGTTTGGAATTTATAATTAATAGTTGTTTTGAATTCTAATTCACAGGAAAAAAAAAAAGGAAACAAGTGCAAGAGACAGGTATAAAGAATGATTGCCCTCATAGAATATCTCGTGGCAGTTATGAAAAGGCTGAAAAAGAATTGATGGCAGCCAAGTGAAAGAGATTGGAAGAAGAAGTTGAATTCAATCTTTATGCGATATGTGATCCTCCATTTCCAATACCTCCCGAAGACTTGTGGTTGTATTCTCGCCGAAAGAGAAGTGGAGCTTACATGAGTGAGCAAACTCCTACAATTGCTAAAAAATTTGGAAATACATTATTTTTATTTTTGAGTTACTAAACAAGTTTTATTACTAATATTCTCGTCCTCTGTATCTTATAGGACGAGCTTAAAAAGAAAGAAAGAGAGGGATCATTTGTGTCGAACGAGAAGAATAATATTTTGACAGTTGCAACTGGAAAACCAGATCAGTCATATGGGCGTGCCAAGGAAATTGGAGGAAGGATTAGCCTAAGGCAATACTGTGCATCATCCAAACGTAATAAATAAAGTATGGCTACCCAGGAAGAGATAGAACATATTATGGCTGTTATGAGTAAGAAAGCAGAGGTACGTGAAGCTTCATTGAGGGCAATGTTTGAAGCTCAGATGAGCTAGATAAAGGAAGAAATGATGATGATTGTGAGCTCACATATTGAGACCATTGTTCCTGTGGCACATTCACCTACACATATGCAGCAAAGCACTAAAGGGAGTTGCTGCATTGTTGGATAGCTAGAGGATCCTAAACCTTGTGACCTTTATGTAGAGGATCTTGAATGGTAGTTAGTTGCACAAGGGAGTGTCCACATCTTAAGATCAACAGTTGTACACCACCAACAAATGGCTAATGATTAAGCAAAGTGTCAGTTAAAGAGGTGATCATTGCTAATATGGTTGTCCCTCTCCCAATTAGTGAACACAAGGTTATGAGTGATGTTAAGGGGACCTTCATCTCGTGGCCAAAGAAACTTGTACATGTCGATCAACATGATCAAATTCTGATCAAAACCCCTCCTAAAGCTCTAGTCCTTGAAGTTGTTGAAAAGCCTAAGTTGGATGCCAATTATCAAATTATCCTTATGGCATTTAATCAATCATTTGGAACTAGATCATGATCTGTCAATGCAGTTGTAGGCCTCCCTAATAGGTAATGAATTTTCATTGATATAGATGATATATTGTCCTTGATGGCTCATAACACAAGCTTACTAATTCAATTGTGACCTTTTTTTTAAAGTAAGTATCTTCTAATGAGTACATAATTTAAATCCATCGTTTAAACACACATACTAATTTCTTAATGGCATTATTGTAGATGTATATATCATAATTTGGGTGAATTGGGCATAATCAATGATTTTGGATTCTTATGCCCAAACTATATAAGTGAGACACCCTTAAAGGAGATATAGGAATACATATCACAGAGGGTGTGTGAATACAAGAAAAAGTGTTACTTAGCATCATATGTGCATAGGTACATATCACATTTCTTGTTTGTAGTTCACTTAATTCTGCTACATGTCACTGAGTACTTGTTTGTTGTGAATTTTCAGTCGCCATTAGCAGTTGGTCCTCTAGTGCATGGAGGAGAACTAAGTTGTATTGTTATGCTCCCTTCACAATGAACCAAGGCCTATATTGAAGGAGACCATGAATTCGTAAGCATGTCATTTTAATTGTCTTGTTTGAAATCTCTACTATGAATTTTTAGTGACCATTATGTATGAATTTGTGATTTTGATGATAGGGCAACGTCGACATTCTAAAGGAATGTTAAGAGAAAGCATTCGTATCAGGTCAAATGCCGTAAATGGATCACACCACAGGTAAGTACATATTTGGACACTAATAGACTACTTGGTCAGTAAGTTGTGTGTGTGTGTGTACATACATACATATATATATATATATATATATATATATATATATATATATATATATATGGGTTAAGGTGCAAAAATACACATGAGATTTTTCTCCAGGAGCACCCAACATCACGTGCTTTTTTTGGGAGCAAAAATACACATTTCTTAGACTCACTTATGGAGGGGCCAAGTATTATCTCTTTACAGATGTGAGGGACAAATTCTATCTTGACCATTCACATTCCTCTGCATGAAAACCACTAATCTTGATTGAAGCCTTTATCATCACCTGGTGAAAGGGGGCTTTTGACTAGGTCAAAGATTTATAACTCTCATGTAGGAATCCATGATAATCTCAGGTCAAAGGGTGTTGTGACGTGGTTATACATGAGATAAGCTTATGACTAAATCCATGTAGCTTTCTCATAGTAAGTCGTTCCAGCACCTTGTACTCTTACAAGTGCCTATGACTTTGATTCATATCTTCATACCTTATCAAAGTCATACTGGTCTTATTTCATCTCCACTCCCGCACAGATGACCGACCAAAGACATTTAAAATAATCTTTATGATATATCCAAGGATACAATTATCATAATAAGCATGCAAATGATATAATAACTAAACGGAGAACTACTTTAAATAACGTTAATGTTTGAAGTACAATGACTTGCCCCTAGGGCATAATTTCCAACAGTTGTAGAGGAGGAGGAACAAAAGGAGGATGAATTGAATCAAACATTATGGGAAAGGCAGAGGAGGGTGTAGTGGAGGTTGTAGAGGAGGAGGAGGAATTGGCATGAATATGAAGAAACGTAAGTAATGAGGAGCTTAAATATATCAGGATGGATGAAGTGGCCTCATATTACAGGGAGGCGCATAATTGCGAAGTATACTTAGAAGTTGAAGAGACTCTAAAGCATTGAAAAAAGAGGAAACAAAGGTATGCAGAGTCTCCTCTGAAATCATGGAACTCTTAAGACCGGATATTGTAACAGAACCGGTCTTAAAACTTTTTAATCAGAAAAATATCTAGTAGACTTTTAAAACTAGATATTTAAAAAATTTGGTTTAAAAATATTTGCAAATTAATTAGCACTATAAATACCAAATTTCTCTCATTCATTCTCACATTTACTCCATTATGTACCTCCCAAGCCTAACACCTCACTTCGTCCTTGATAATCCTCTTTACCTCAAACCCTTATCATCGTCTTTGCTCTAATAATGCCAACGTACAAGAAAATTGCTAGGGTACTTTTGATGCTCGGGGCTTCAAAGAATGATATCTAGACCACCTGAAACAAGTAAGCCTTATAATCTATCAGCAGAGTCTCATGTTGTTAGACCCATTGTTATTTCAGATGATGAAGAGATGCCCGCTCCCCTTACAAACTTCAGCCAATATTAGCCAACCTCCTGGCCCCAATGTGTCTACCGTTATCCCCTCCCCTCTTTCCTCCTATGAGGCTCATGTCATCTCTCTTAGACATCGAGTTGCTGAAATTCGGCGAGACTATGATGCTTTTGAAGCTTATGCCAAGGCATTTATGGATAATGTTAAGGATTTATAGTTTCTTTTTTCTTGTCATTCATTTTTCAGTTTTTTTTTATTGTTGTTATTTTGTTCATAATCTCTAGTGATGAAAGAAACATACGTTATTTGTTTTCTTTTTGTTCATTTTCATTTTTCTCTCAAAAGAAAATTGCTTTTGTTTTAATTTTCTTAGCAACCCATGTTCATTGAATAATGGTACTAAATTGGTTTTGGAACAAAAGAGGACAAGTATATGTATCCAGATCCTTATAAGGTGCTTTACATCCTCTCCTAACTAATATGGCCTATGATATAACTAAATTATACATAAAAAAATAAGGCACGATTTTTAAGACCGAATATTATAAATAATTGGTCTTAAAAGTATTATGGTATTGAATAAAAAATATAATAGACTTTTAGGAACTGATACTTTATAAACAACCGGTCTTAAAAGTATTAAATAGAAAAAAAAAAAGTTTACACTTTTAAGATTGGATACTTTATATAAAATCAATCTTAAAAGTATTATGATATTGAATAAAAAAGTATAGCCCTTTAGCATTGAATACTTTATAAATAACTGATCTTTAAATTAATAAATAGAAAAAATTAAGTTTAGACTTTTATGACTGAATACATTATAAATAACCGGTCTTAATAATATCCGCTAATTAAAACTAGCTAGCTGAAATCTGTCATTGTCACGCTGAAAATTAAATTTCTCTCTCTGAACTTCTCTTCTTGTCACGTTGAAAGTAATAACTCCTATTTTGTCGTCATTGTTTGTGGGTTGCTTCATCGTTGCTTCAGGTTTGTCTCTCGACACGCTATTTCTGCTCAGTTTATCACTTTCTGGTTTTTAAGCTCAATAGCAATACACCAAGCTGTCGCAATAGGTGTTTTAGTTTGATATCACTTTCTTATTTTCCTTCTTATATTTCTAATATCTCTAAAGCGTTGAATTAAATCGATGAAAGGTGCTTGTGGGGTTCCTCTGTTGGTAATAAATATTTAGTTTTCAAGATTATAGTTGCACTTGAGACCTACCTAACAAACCAACAAGTGTTTTTCACAATTACATTTATTATCTGCAAAAGAAACCTTCATGAAATTATTCCTCTATAAAAGCCTTTCTAATAGAAGCAATGTGTGAGAAATTTATATGCAACAAGTGAGTCCACAAAACCTTCATGTGTTGCACTTTTTTTCCTCATGAAGCATTTATTCTTCTTATTGGATTCACTATGATGCATTTATGACCAACATTTATTTGTCGTAAGCATATGCTTTACAGAATTGCATTGACAACAAGCATTTGGTGTTGGCTTAGTTTATGCAATTTTCAATTTTTTGTGATAATGTATGTTAAATCTTTCCGTCTAAAGGAATTCAACTTTGGATCACAGTTGGATAAATGCTTTACAAACGAGTGTTGAATATGATAATGGGGTAAGGAAATTTTTAGGATTTGCTTAAAGAAATGCCGATTATGATAGTGAGAATTTTTATTTCTCTTGTGTAGAATATTTGAATGAGAGGCGACTAAGTACTAAAGATATATACGCATATTTAATTTGTGAAGGATTTTGTAAGACTTGTATGGTATGGATATGGCATGATGACACAGATATGAATGATCGAATAGAGGACATTATTCGTGATATAAGAGAAAAGGCTTTTGAGCAATCACATGCATATGATGGCAATATGTGTAGTGATGCAGAGAAGCCGCTTTACCCTTGATGTAAAAAATACCAATTGTTGAACACAATATTGAAATTGGTAAGCTTGAGAGCAAGACATGGATGGAGTGACAAGAGTTTTTCATAAATACTTGAAGCTTTTAAGGATATACTTCCAAATGATAATGTGTTGACACATCAATACTATGATGCTAAGAAAAATACTTTGTTCACTTGGGATGGAGTACAAAAAATTCATGCATGCCCAAATTATTGAATATTGTATAGAAAAGAGTTTGGAGAGAGGCAAAAGCGTCCAGTGTGTGACACCCCAAGCTACAAATCAAATAAGAGGCATATAAAAGTGTTGTGGTATATTCCAATCATACCAAGGCTGAAACGCTTGTTTGCTAATGAAAATGATGCAAAAAATTGGAGGTGACATGTAGATGAGAGGATTTTTGATGGAAAGCTTCGACGTCTAGCTAATTCTTCTCAATGAGAGAAAATCAATCAATTATTCCCTAACTTTAGCGAAGAACCTTAGGCTTGCCCTTAGCACAAATGACATAAATCCTTATGGTAGCCTTAGCATCATACATAGTCCATGGCATATACTCCTGATTATTTACAGCTTATCTCCTATGTTATGCATGAAGCGAAAGTACATCATGTTGTCTATGTTGATTTTAGGACCCAAACAACCTGGAAATGACATTGATATTTACCTTAAGCCCTTGATGGAAGACTTGAAAGAGTTGTGGGAAGAAGGTGTTGATGTTTCTGACTTGAACAAGAAGAAGATTTTTAAAATGCGAGCCATGATCTTTTGTACTATAAATGACTTCCTAGCATATGGTAACTTGTCAGGGTATAGTGTAAAAGGCCATAAAGCATGTCCGGTTTGTGAAGAAGGCTAGAACTGGGAATTAGGGTCAGCTCAGCCCTACAAGGCTAGCCCTTAAAGGGCCAAGGCCTAACAGGGCTGGCCCTACAAAGCTCGAAAATTACTATTCCAAATTTTAATTATTTTTCCTCCATTTTCTTAAAGAAATATAATTACAACAATTACAACAATTAAAGTTCTAATTTATCACATAAATATTGTCAACATACAATGTTAATATCCAAACAACATGAATCATCCAACAAATAAATACATTCACTAATTTGTAATCAAAAGCAAACTATTATCCATAAATAACTCACATAAAAAATAAGAAACATACCACTAAGAAACATTAGTATGATGACTATCATTCTCATATTCTTACCACTATGATCAATTTCAAAGACATTTGATTGCACCTCACTTTAAGTAGTAGGCTATGTTTCATGAGTAAGAATATCATGAATTTATTCTCTCACATCATGAACACATCTATTAAAAGGCTCTATAAGGCCTGCTCGAGGCCCTATAGGGCCAGCCCTGTAAGGCTTATTTCATTTAGCTCCTCTAATTTTTAGGCTCGACCCTTAAAGGGCTAGAGCCTAAAAGGGTCGGTTCGATGGGCTTAGCCCGATTTCCCGGTTTTAAAGAAGGCACATGCTACCATCAACTTTAATATAGAAGAAATATAGTTTATCTTGGACATAGGAGATTTCTTAGACTGAGCCACCCATATCATCAATTAAAGAAAGCTTTCTTTAGTAGCCAAGAGTATCAAGATGCTCTGAAGGCATTGACAAAGGAGCAAGTTTATGAAAAGGTGAAAAATATCAATGTCATCTTTGGTAAGACTACAAAGAGAAGAAATAAAAAAAAGGGTTAAGTACCAATTTTTCCCCGGAAGTACTCGCCCAGAAGCAATTTTGCCTTAGAAGTTTTCAACGTAGCAATGTTGTCCCGGAAGTATCAAAACGTAGCAATGTTGCCCCTCCGTCAAAAACCCTAATGGTTAACGTTAGGGTTTTTAACAGAGGGGCAACATTGCTATGTTTTGATACTTCAAGAGCAACATTGCTACGTTTTGGTGTAGCAATGTTGCCCCTGAAGTACACGGCCAGGAGCAATTTTGCCCCTCCGTTAAAAACCCTAACGGTCAACTAAAGATCAATGTTAGGGCTTTTAACGGAGGGGCAACATTGCTCCTAGGCGCGTACTTTTGGAGCAACATTGCTACGCCGAAAACTTCTAGGGTAAAATTGCTCCTGGACGCGTACTTCTGGGGCAAAATTGATACTTAACCCATAAAAAATATATGGAAAAAGATATATATATTCTTCGATTTTTCATATTAGCGTAATCTTGATGTGAGACATCATACTGATGTCATACATGTGGGGAAATAAGTATATGATAGTATTGTTGGCATACTTCTCAATATACAAGGTAGTTCTAAGGATGATTTAAAAGTAAGATCATATTTGCAAGTAATGGGAATACGCGAAGACTTATATCCAAAGCCATATGGTAAGAGAACTTATTGTCCCCCAACTTCTCATACTTTGTCTAAGGATGAGAAAAGAAGTTTTTGTGAGTGTTTACATGGCACAAAAGTACCCTCAAGTTATTCTTCAAATTTTTAGACGCTTGTATTAATAAAGGACTTGAAATTTGTAGGCCAAAAGTCTCATGATTGTCATGTCTTAATGCAACAATGACTCCTAGTAGCTATTTGGGCATTATCGAATATGATCTTCAACACATTTTGATTAGACTTTCTTTCTTCTTCAATGCAGTTTGTAATAAAGTTTTTGAGATTGAAAAATTGGATGAATTGGAAAACGAAGGATATCTTATCTTGTGTGACATTGAGAAGCTTTTTCTTCCTACTTTTTTTGACATCATAGTTCATCTAATTGTTCATTTAGTAAGGGAGATAAAGTTGTGTGGCCTTATCCATTTATGATGGATATACCCAATTGAAAGATCTATGAAAATCTTAAAAGGGTAAATAAAGAATGTAAACTAGCCAAAAGCAACACTTGTTCAGAAATATGTTTCTGAAGAAGCCATGGAATTTTGACAAAATTATTTGGCCAAAGAAACACATATTGGGCTTCCTAAACATCAACATGATGATGGGCGTAGACGCGAGGCTTTAGTAAAGAGTATAGATCTTGATGAATTACTACGAGTCTGCTTATACATCTTGAATAATGTTGATGAAGTTCAAGACAACATAGATACACATAAAGAAGATGTAAGGGAAGAAAAAAGTCGAATAACTAAACAAAGGTTAATTAGGGAGCATAACAAAACTTTTGCAAAGTAGTTCAAACAAAACGTTGAGGGAGAGGAATGTATTTCTGATACAATAAAATGGTTAACACGTGATCCTGGATTGATATCATAACTTGGAATTCATATGTGATCAATGGTTATACCTCTTACACGAAGTCCTTAGATGATAAAAGCACCGTCCAAAATAGTGGTGTTGGCTAAATCTATGCACTTCTCCAATTCGAAAAACAATAAGCCTAAATTGGTAGTCATGGCTTATTATAGGGTTATTGAAGAGATTTGAGAGGTGGACTATGTTAAAATTAACTTTCTCATTTTCAAATGCAAGTGGGTTAATGTCAATAATAGTGTTCAGATCAATCGGCTAGAATTTACATTAGTGGATATCAATAGTAGCAGTTTTAGAGATGAACCTTGTATTATGGCAGACCATATGAAACAAGTGTTCTATGTCATTGATTAGGAAAATAAAATATGGTCTGTAGCTCTCCAAGAAAAAAAAAGTCCATTGATATTGATGAGGAAACTCATTCAAATTATGATCTTTTTGAGAGTACTCCTTCTTTTTCAAGGATTCTTTGAGAAATGAATGAAGAAGATGAAGCAGATAATGAACCTGGCATAAAAAATGATTATTATAAAATGATATGGGAGGATATCCCTTTATAAAAGAGACAATTCATTAGAAAATATTCATATGCAAAATTATTTGAAAACTTTAAGGTTTTAACTATATTCTTCCTTTGGTCTTAAACAATGTCATTGACTGTGAAATTTTTGTTTTTGTTTTATTTTTGTTGCAGGATCTTTGGGAGACACAAAAGGGGAATAATAAGGAATGTTGTTGGGTGGGAATCTGATCAAGACATGATGAATTGGGCATGTATGTTCATTTAGGTGCCATCTTTAATTTGTACCTCATATTGTATTTTAACTCTTATTGTATATTCATTTAGGTGTTGTCTTAGTATATCCATTAAGAGGACATAACTCATGGTGAATAACATTTGTATTCATTTCCAATAATTCAATTTGTTATTCATAATAAATTGTTTATAGTTTGTAGCTTAAAGTACTATCTTTTAGGTGCTAGATTGGTTGGTGAATGGAGGAAGAAATATATCAGATAAAAATATGAGAAAATTTAGACCGGATGATAAAAATAATTGGTCTAAAAAAAATCTGGTTCTGACTTTTAAGACTAGATCTATTACACAGCCAGTCTAAAACTTTATACCTTTAAGATTGATTGTGTGTAGTTAAATATCTAGTCTTAAAAGTCTAACAATCTAGACTTGTACATCTGGTCTTAAAAGTTTTTCTTTTTAGACCTAACATAAACGATGTCAGGTCTATATAGTATGACTTTAAAGACCACATATTTTAAAAGTCCAGTCTTAAAAAATTATTTAAGATCAGTTGCACATATGATCTTAAAAGTAATGGACTTTTAAGACCGCGTGTATCAAGACTGGTCCTAGATCCAATCTTATGAGGTGTTTTTTGTTTGATTTTAGAAGCCTTTTTTGTACTAGTGAAATATGCCTAATATACCATTTGGACTAGCTTGAGTTAGGTTATTAAACACTTCCACCCTTCGCAAGGTCTAATTTCTATACTAAAACCATATCAAAACACTACCAATTGGAATCAATTTAGTGTATGAACACAAATAATCAAAAGCCATTTATTACAAATATAATATTTTCATAAGAATCTCAATCATAAGCTATAACAAGTTAAATACAAGAAATTGTTACTAAAGAAGTTCAAAGCCTCAAATGTACAAAATCAAATCCAATTCATCCAATCTCCCAAATTGTATGAAACCTCAATACAAAACATCCAATTATCATAATAATCAAACACAAACCTAGAATCCAATTATTACAATAGAAAGAGTAAGAAATTGGATAAACAACAATCCCATTTGAAGCTCCAACATCATTTCCTAGAGAAAAGAAGCTCAACTGCTCATAGCCATCAATTCAAGAAGCAAAACCACATCCTCATTTGAACACCAGCTAGCCATTGGAATCCCTTTTGATAATGAAGACGATGGAAGGTGATAGGTGATAATAGGAGAGGAATTAAGGGAAGCAACAGATTGGGTGAAACAGAGCAACCAACATTAATGAAGGAAGGTGTGGCATTGGTAAGGTGACTAAAGTAATGGAGATGCAAAGAAATAAAGACAATGGCAAATAGTGATAAGGTGGAAAATGAACGATGATGAAGGCTTTCTCCTCTCTCGAATCTATGGCTACTCCTTAATCTAGAAACTCAAGGTTGAAGGTGGAGAGATGGATGAAGTTTGCCGGCCAAGGTGGTGGTGGACATCGTGTGTGTGGCTAGCAAAGATTGGGGAGGTGATGAAGGCAACGGAGGCTTCTCTAGCTTTTTGAGTTCGCGGCAATCCTTTCTGGAACGAAGCTCTAAAACTATTCAAAATCTAGCCCTAATTCTGGTTCAAAACACATCTGTTTTGAGAAATAGACCAAACTGAAGTTTTAAAGGCATATGGTGCTAAACTATAATTTTTGTAATGTGAGCCCAAACGCAAGTCATGAGGTAAGGTTTCACACGAAGAAGAATATATTTGGCAGTTTTAAGGCCAAATTAACTAAAACGATGGTCTTAAAGGTTAACATTTAAGACCGTCCTTTATTAATATCCGGTCTGGACGGTCTTAAAAGTAATAAACTTTTTGTTTAAATTTTTTTCATTATTCAGTATCGGGCATAATTTATGTCTGATCTTAAAAATATAAACTTTAAAACCGTCGTTTATATATATCCGGTCTTAAAAGTTTTAGACCATTATATTTAAATATTTCCTTATTATTTTGGACTACAGAAAATATAAGTTGGACTATACGAGATTTCTCTATAATGTAATTCATATTTCAATTTTTCTAATAACAGTTTTAAGACCGGTTGTTTTTTAAACTGGTCTGAATAATATATTTAAGACCTATGAAAAAATGATTCGGTCCAAAAAGTTATTTATATTTACAAAATTGCCACCAATCATACTTTAAGATTGAGGCGTCGATACTCTAGTCTAAATGAGGTGGTCTTAAAACCCCTTTGTTGCACTAGTGTACATGCCATTGTTCATTTTTCTTTCATGATATCCAACACATGTTTGTGTTGACTAAGTACCATACCTTTGAGAGACCAAGCCACTTCAACGCTATAGAAATATTTTAAGGGTCTGAGATCTTTAATGTTGAATTGATCATGAAGAAATTGATTTACACTACTAATATGAGTGCCACTTCTACTCACAAGAATGACATCATAGACATAAATCAAGGCCATGGTATAGATGCCACCATTACGATAAGTGAATAGTGAGTAATCTACCTGGGATTGCTTGAAATCCAGATTGGTCACAAGATTGTGAATTTTTCTTTCCAATTTCGTTACGCTTGGTGAAGCCCACCATTTAGGGATTTGCATAGCCTTCGAACCCTTGTTTCTCCCTTTCAAGCGAAGCCTCCAAGTATTTTTATGTAAACCTTCTCATAGAGGTCACCATGGAGAAATTCATTGTTGACGTCCAATTGATAAATTTTAAATCCTCTTTCGACCGCAATAGCCAACAACAATCAAATTGTAACAAGCTTTGCAACAAAGGCAAAGATTTCATGTAAATCAATCCGTTCTTACTAAGTACAACCTCATGCATTGCAATAATATAACTCTTCAGTTGGTCTAAACTTTTTTTTATCAACCTACCTAGATCGATGAGATGTTTCTCCCTAGTGAAAAATGTTCAAATGTCCATGTTCCCATTTGTCTCAAATACCTAATGTAATATCTTAAATTTGCTGTGACAAATTCAAGGTATGATATATTTGCATTTAGAGAAAAGAAATAGTGAAATTTTCACCAAAGATTAATTTTATCTAGTTTTTCCAAAACTTAAAATTTTGAGCCATATGTTGGCACAAATGGGACATAAGGAATTAAGAATTAATTCCTAATGCTTATTCAATATTTGCAACTAAAAGAGTAAAAACCAAGTTGCAAATAAAAGTTTGTAAAGGATCAAATAAGATCATATTGAAATGGACTCCACAACACCTAGCAATTTTCCATCACATCAATTAATTAAATTGGTTACACATAAACTCATCTCCCATGAATTTTCGGATAGCAAGTAATAAGAATTAAAATAACCCAATGGCAAGATTGTAAATAATGAAAAGAATGAAGTCTTATAATTCTTCCTAAGTATCCACCGTCTGACTTTTAAAGATCAAATAAATGAGATCTTTTTATTCAATTACCTTCAGCTGGATATTTCTGGAGCATACCAACACGAGGTGGAAGACGTAAAAGATGAAGGAAGAGAGATAGAAAGCTAGTAGCAAAAATCATCTATCAAACCACATTCGATCCAAAAACTCTCTTCACTAATATTGTTCTACACCCCGAGAGCTTCAATTCTGCGGTTTCAGTTTTCTCATAAGGGGAGTTTCAAGTCATTGAGTTAACAGAGCTATTGCCAAAATTCTGAACATATTGTAAAATTGTGATAAGGTAAGCATAAGCTTCATTTTGAACCAATTGATTTAAAGTTTGGATGAGTTTTGAGAATGTTATGAAATCTTCTATTTTCAGCCAATTAGGAATTTTGGAGTCTTATGGTGATTTATTCATGAATATGTGATTATAGGATAATTTTTGAACATATGAACCTAATTTGGCGGATAAATTGTGAATTGGTAAATTGACACACTTGAGCTTTAATTTTGGTTTGACCAGGGCATGGTCAAGGGTTGGCAATGTGGTCATTTTAATGGTTCCATTGTGTTCAAAACGAAAAATTTTGTAGGGTATAGTTATGGTTTGAGTTTCTGAAGTTGAAAACACCGTAGTAAGGGCTTGCTGCCAATTTCAGGGAATCTAGACTGCGAAGCTTCCAACGCGTTTTTGAAGGGGTAAACAAATTTTTTTTCAGCTGAAATTTTACATGGAGAAACTAGACATCTGGAGAATGAATTTATATATATAATATGATAATTTTTTATTACAAATACTAGGTGAAATAAATGGTTGAAAAAGGACTTGAAACTAGTGACATGAATCTGGACCAGAGAGTGGACTTTGAGCTCCATGCCAAAATATGTGTACTTTCAGGGTTTGCAGGTATTTTTCCTGGGAAATATACTTTTCAATAGTTCAAATGGTGTTGATTGCATGAAACATGAATTTTCTTGGAATTTATTAAAAATCGTGGAAGTTGGACCAAACTCTGGATTTTTTGGGAAATTGAAAATTTGGTGAAGCTCGAATTTAACAAGAAAATGCAAGGGTATCTTTGGAAATACTAAAAAAATGGTGTATCTTGTTGTTATTAGGTCAGGGGCATTTCTGGAAAGGACATCGAGTATAATAAATATTAAGACAATATATTGTACACTAGGTAGTAACCTTAATCCTCATATACTCTGTATGACTTGTGTATGTATATTTTACTATGTATATTGCATACATTTGATTATCATTTATTTCCAAGCGCTCTGGAACCGGAACATGCTATGTGCAATAAGGGCCTTGCTGTGTGCCGTGCCTGGCAGTTTGTGCTATGTGCTATTAAGACTGCTAGTTCCGGATTTAGTTGTATGTCTTGCTGTGTGCATAATACTGAATGCTATGTGGGCTGTATTTTTATTCTTGGTTTTTCTTACATGCATAGTTTTACATTTTATATGAGATTAACGATTACTCTGGGATTCACTTATGAATCTCAGCCCCTTTTAAGTCCTTTGGCAACTTATCTAGAGCGGAGCATGAGTGACAGAGGTAAGACTCCGGAGAAGGGCTAGTAAGATGATGGATGTTAGTCATATTTCTTTTGGATACTTATTGTGATTATATGGATGACAGTAGTATTTTATCTTGGCCTGTCAAGCACTAATGCCTGGATAACTGTATATTTTGATCCTTCGGAGAAAAGTTTATCTTTATGTATTTTTATCAGTATATTATTGTCCAAACTAGTGTATGCTCTGCTGTTTATATTCTGATGTGTAACATAAATTAACCTGGGAAAAATAAGCTAAAACTGAATATAAGTAAAGGATCACACTACCCGCCACCCAAAAGGGCGAGGCCGATAGGTGTGTAACACCTAAACATGCTTGTTGAAAGCTTGGGCTCAATAGGAATGAATTTACTTGCCATATTTACCATTGGTGCATTGTCTCTTCCAAGACTAAGGGGTTGTCTTCCTTAGGGAGATACTACACCAGTCGATTATTTTGTTCAAGAGTGAGACTAGGAATGGGGCTTTCATTGAGCTTACTTGTATCTGTCTCCAACCTTCCCTCTGTTCTCCTCTGTTACGTCCTCCTTTCTTGAAGTTTTGTGGAATCTTGATGACTTGCTATTTATTTTTTAACTTATAAATAGTAATAAATCAACTTATTATAAATTTTATGTTTAAATCGATTTTGCTTGCACGCAACTCTTTTTCTGTTAGAAGTACCTAAACTGGCGCCACTCCTAATAAATCCAACCTCATTTGGTAATCTTGAGGAGAAAGTATAATGGATAATAAAACAATGTTTCAAAATGTATACTTCAAAATATAATATAGACTAAACAGTATTATTTAATAGTAATGTTAATCAGAACTATTTTTTCTTAAATTAAATCTTGATCATTCCAAATAAAATATACACAAAAATAAACATCTTTCAGAAATCTTACTCGTCCGGACACATTGGCTCCTTTAATTTGAACAATACATATTAGGCCGACGTACACTTCACGATATTATTTGTCTTCTCATTGGCAGTTCAGGAAACATCGTTACGTAGCTAGCTAAGTGTGAAGGTCCTGTGTCATTGACGGCAATGCCAAACACCTCGTACGTTAACACCTAAGATAAGAATAATTAAGACGGCAACAAAAAATTTAAAATTCTTCTGTGAATGTAAAAGTGGACATATGTATATAATGACTGAATATATATGTGGTACATTCAACCTATAGCTGTATTTGACTTGATTTGATTGAATTAAAGAGATGATGAGGCCTTTTTTGCTTTCCTTCTTCGTCTTCTTAATTGTTTTCTGCAGCTCATCAACAACTCTGGTGACATCCCAAGACTCTTGTTCCCTAAACGTAGATCCTCAACACATTGATTTTAATACCTCTTCCCTTCACTGTGTTCCTGTTTGGCAACCTAATAATTTCATCCTTAGAGTAAGTTTTATATTTGTATATGTATGGACACACGTAAATATTTCTTAAAAATTAAACTTCCTTATTATAATTATTTTTCTTGTTGAATATTTACACCATATATAGGCTTCAAAAGATGTGAATTTAAGTTTAATAATATTAATATGAGAATATATATTATTGAACAGTATGCTCAGGTATCATCAAACTTGTGGAGCTTTGTGCTCTCATTTCCCACAAACATAAACTCTTATGGAGCGATAGGATTCCCCGAAGACGGCCAGATGGTGGGTTCGAGCGCCATGGTCGGGTGGGACAAACCGGCCGGTGGCGCCAGTGGAGTGAAACAGTACTATCTACATGGAACAAAACCGGCAGAGGTGATTGCCGATCAAGGAGACCTTATATATACAAATGCGTCCGTTGTCTCAACTTCAAGCTCCATAGTATACGTAGCGTTTCAGCTGCAAACCAACCAACCATCCTCACATCTCATATTCTCACTTGGACCCAAGAACTCTTACCCTACCGGTAGAGACGGATTTCTCTTGCGTCCACACATTGATACGATTTCCCTTCACGTGGATTATGATTCAGGTTTGTCAGGTTTTTATTGGGGCCTACATGTTATGTTTAAAATATGTTATACTGATGACGATGATTGTCTGTATATGTGTGTGTGTGTGTGTTTTTACACTACAGGTGCAGTTGGTGTAGTCTCTAACCTAAAGCTAAAAAGAATGCATGGATGGCTAAATATTGGAGGATGGAGTCTAGCGATGATGATAGGAGCAATAATTGTTCGTCACAGCAAGCAGTGGGACCCACTTTGGTTTTACTTGCACGCTTTGATCCAAACACTTGGCTTCGGTGCAGGAGTAGCTGGATTCGTACTTGGTTTCACTACAAAAAAAACATGGCTTTTGACAGCGACATTTGATGTCGCCGCTGAAAGTATAGCTTTCAGTGGTGACAAAATGAGTCGCCACTGAAAGTAATACATTCAGCAGCAACTTTTTTAGTCGCCACTGAAAGTGGAACCTTCGACAGTGACATAACAATATCGTCGCTAAAAGTCATACTTTCAGCGGCAACATTTTTGTGTAGCCACCAAATGTGGTTTTTAGTGGTGACTTTATGTCGCCACCGAAAGTCCCATTTTATTTTATTTTTTATTTTTTAAAACCTTCGATGGCGACATGTTTAAACGCTGCTGAAAGTCATACTTTTAGCGCGCGACATTTTTGTGTCGCCACCAAAGGTGGTTTTCAGTGGTGCCTTTATGTCGCCACCGAAAGTCCCATTTTATTTATTTTTTTAATTTTTTAAGACCTTCGGTGGCGACATGTTTAGTCGTCGCTGAAAGTCATACTTTCAGTGGCGACATTTTTGTGTCGCCACCAAAGATGGTTTTCAGTGGCGACTTTATGTCGCTACCGAAAGTCTCATTTTATTTTTTTAAAAAAATTTTTAAAACCTTTGGTGGCGACATGTTTAGTCGCCGCTGAAAGTATGTTTCCGTGGCGACTTTATGTTGCCACCGAAAGATTTTTTTTTTTAGAAAAATAAATGTATAGCTTTCAACGGCAACTCTCATATGAATGTGATCCACAATTAGGACCACATTCATTTCCAATTTCAAAATCCCTAATCTCAATTGTAATTTCCCTTCTTTCTCATCAAACCTAACCACAGCCTCTTTTGCATTGGATTTCCCTTTGTTATTTTTCATCTACTCTGCCTCTTTCTCCTTCAAGTCCCTACTTCCACATTGGACTTAAGAAAGTTTTGTCAAGTGATTTGAAACCTACTTCTAACATATATATTCATTGAAATACTAGTTGAGAGGAAATTGATCTAGTTTTATGAAATGAAAATGAGAGAAATAATCTTAGGCTCCATTTAATCATTGAAGTTAAAGAATCATTTGCATTTATCACTCTTTCCATATCGAAATTTGTCAAATCCACACTGTCTCTTTCTCCTTCAAATCTTTGCTCGATCATTTGTTTATCAAATCCTCGTGGAAACCATATATATTTACTTATCATTTTATTACTTGGCTTGACTTGTGCACTTGTGATAGCAAGCATGTGTATGTTTGAGAGAGATGATAATTATGTTTATACTAGTATATGTGTGAGAGAGAGAGAGAGAGATGAAGAATTTAACTATTGGTAAGATATCTAATTTGATATTTTACAATTTCAAATCTCTTTTTTGTCTTTTTCCCAAATAAATAAGATAAAATTTAATTAAGCTCAATAGCCTCAGCTTATCAGTAAAAACACACTCATAAAGTAAGATCATAAGTGAAAAATTCATATTCAAACACTCTCAATAAGGCTAAAAATAATAACAACCTATATATTGTAAAATTTTTAAAATTATTTTTAAATTATAATTTTTTCCAACGATAATTAATAAAAGAAATTAAAAAAAAAATTGAGTGAGAAGAATATATGATATAATATAATATAATTAAAATCATGATCTTATGTTTCCTTAAAAAAAAAAAAAACTCATGATCTTACTAGCCAACTAAAACAGTTATGATGTTTAGGATTTGGCCTTATTTATAATTGAGTGATGTTTAATGAATTGGAACTCAGTTTGATTGTATGTATAATTTGAGTTCAATTTCATTTCTCTTTATTTTTTATCGTCTAATTTGAGTTTTCATTTCCTGCAATCAAATATATCTGGCGCCATTTGGAAAAAAAATTTGGGCGCGAGCAGAAACTTGGCGGAAAAATTCGGGATCCCTAAATAAATGGCATCTGATTTTTCTGAATAAATGGCGCGTCGATATACCAGAACATGTGCATATTGTGCTAGGGTTCCAATTCCAATAAGCCAACGCTAATTGACCTGTGCGATCCTCTCTGCAATGGTGATCTGAAGCTGAAGTTGAGCTTCTTTTTCTTCCATGGCGGCGACATCGGAAAAGCAAGTGATGGTGGTGGCGATCGACGAGAGCGAGCACAGCGCTTATGCTCTCAAACGGACTTTGGTTCCTGCAAAATGGTAGCTCCGATCATCTCAGTTCCTGCGAGTGCGAGTTTATCTATTGTTTATCGCAACGTAAACTCGTTCAACCTCGTTTGTTCTCACAGGTTCGTAAAATTATTATCAACTTACCTGATTTATCGCGTTCAAGCTGGATTTTACCATTTGTTACTTTAAATTCTGAGCTTGGATAGCTGTTTCACAGAAGGCCACGGTCGATATCTTCTTCCTTACCAAGTCCAACAAAAATTGGTAATTTCCCTTTTTTACTATTATTTCTTACTGTATTTCAAAGCCATTCAAAACTAGGAAAGACGAGACTAACTGGGCAACTTGTATCATATAATGCTTCCTACTTGGTGCAAAAATTGGTAATTAATGTTTTGATATGTCGTTTTATTTTATTCAGGCTTCTCAATTAAAAGCCGTGGTCTTCCTATAGAACTTGATGAGAAAAGCATCCATGATGCCAGCACAAGGTGTATAATTATCCCTTTCCTCATTCAATTGCTTCATTGTCTTGGTTAGTATTGATCAATTCTGTTATTTTTTGTTATGCTTATGGCCTTGCTTTGCGAGTTATAGTATTGTGGACAGTATCTCTGTGCTTGTTGTGGAATATCAGGTTAAGAAGTATTTTGTTTGAAAAAATAACAGAAGCATTCAGCTTATATGTTGAAGAATGATGATAAATACGAGTAGCATGAAGCATCCATACTGCAAATTGTGGCTACTCATTCCATAGCTTGACTGTAGATATCTTTTATTAAATGCTCAAGATTTCATCTGAATCATAAAAATATTTTATCGTGAAAGAATTTGGAAAATTTGAAGCGATTTTATCTGAATCTTTGTTTGATTGGATCTGTATGTTGGAGGACTCTCGTATGGTTACTCATTTTTGTTGCTTTATCTTTTCATTTTAATGTGACTATCAACTTATTGATTTTCCATTTTATCTGTAGTCATGGTGCAATAGAAGCTGAAATGGAGAATCCACCCATAATTCCAGCTGTCTTCACTCCTGGAGGAGCTATGGATCTATCATCTGTGTTGTTCAGAAACCGTATAATATTTATTGGACAGCTAGTCAACTCACAAGTAATCTGGTTTAAGTCATATATGTTCAGTTTCTTTTAGTTTGTAATCGTTACTTTAATTGTTGTTCATGTAACTCAGTGTTAGTGCTGTTTTAAGTCAGCTTATCCCTTGTAATCTGGTTTAGTTTTGGCAGCAATATTGTTATCAGTTTCAAACTTTATTTCTAGTTAGTCTTTAGTTGTGTTTGGGAGAGGGTCCTAACAGAGTGGTATTTATACTGAGCTGCTGGTAACTGTAGGTATATATGAACTGCCCTGGTGGAAGCATATACTCGGTGTTGGCAATTTATGATTGCATGTCTTGGGTAAGATTTTAAAAGTCTTCTGAATCAGCCACCCCCTTCCCAGAAAAAAAAAAGATTTATTTTGTGAACCCAATTACAATGTTTTAACCTTTACTGGTTTTCAACTTTCTTGTGGTTAATGTTCCTCCTTTGAAAGCATTTACCAGCTCCATTTGTTTCCAGATCAAGCCCAAGGTTGGGACAGTGTGTTTTGGAGTAGCTGCAAGCCAAGCAGCGCTTATTCTTGCTGGTGGAGAGAAAGGGATGTATATGCCCAAGGAAAGGAGGAAGGTGATGTAGACTTAAAAAGAAATTAAATATGTATATGCCTATTCTCAGGTGTCTTTGAATTTCATGGGCTAAATACACTTATGGTTTTTTTAAGTGAAAAGGGAATTTAAATTATTGACAAATATAAATACACATGTGTTTTGGTGCAGATAATATTTCCATGACACTGCATATTTTATGTTCTTTGGACTTGAGCTGTGATACATCAGTGCATTAACTTGTTAAATGTGTATTTTTTTTAAAATCTGTGGGCTGCAATAAAATAAATTGGATTTGTGCTCAATGAAAACTTTTGGATGATGTATATATTCTTTGTTTTGAAGACATCATGAATCTAATTGTTCTTAAAACTGCTTGTAGGGTTCTTTAGAAGATGTGAAACGCCAAGTGAATGAAGTTGTTCACTCTCGCCATGTTAGTTTTTCTCCAACTCTGCTTGAATGCTCCTACTCTATCTGGAAAATTGACAAGACGTATTCTGCAAGTATTCTCTTTCTGATTCATCCATTGTGCGCGGTGTGTTGTCTTTTTTATTTTTTGGAAATAAAAGTCATATTCCCTAGTTCGAGGTTCAAGTTTAACGTAGCAATAACTCACGTATTCTCTGTTTTCTGCGCTTGTTATATAAATAATACACCTTTCATCATTCACTCCCTTCCTAAGTCGGATTTATACCTGAATCAAGGAGCAGATTGTGTAAATTTGGTCAAGTTTGCTATGTTTTACTTTAATATTTCCGTCGATTCTACTTTTCCTTTTCCTTCCTTTTTTTTTGAAAAAAAATCTGATAGAGGAAAAGATTATAGAGGATATCATCGAGGAAAATCAAGTGGAGAAGCAGAATTTAGCTGATTCTGATTAATTGTAGTTGTCACTTACAAACACTTGAGAACTTATTGGAATTTTTTATAGGCTGTCCATGTTTGAATTGAAGTGTATGCATCTTGTTAAATTACATTGAGTTGGTGGTTAGAAATTAGATGCTACACAATTGCAAACTCATTGGAATTTTTGCCATTTAATTTTTTTAAAAAAAATTGTGACTTTCAGTGGCAACTTTTGTCGCCACTGAAACCTATTTTCAACGGCGACACAAAAAGTCGCCGCTAAATACATGTTTCAGTGGCGACATTTCCTATTTAATTTTTTTAAAAAAATTTTGAGACTTTCAGTGGTGACTTTTGTTGTCACTTATACCTATTTTTAGCGGCGACACAAAAAGTGGCCGCTGATACCTATTTTCAGCGGCGACAAATATCGCTACTAATACTTATTTTTAGCGGCGACAAATGTCGCCACTGATACCTATTTTCAATGGCGACAAATTGTCGCCGCTGATTGTCTACTTTCAGTGATGACATAGAAATGTCGCCGCCAAAAGTATCAGCGACAGTTGTATCAGCGGCGACAAATTGTCGCCACCGAAAACCCTTCAGTGGCGACATTTAGACTTTCAGCGGCGACAAAAAGTTTGTTTTTTTGTAGTGTTTGTCTTTATCTAAGAAAGTTAGTTCCAACGTTACTCATCACAAAAATATAGGATTCCTCATCCTCGTCCTTGGCTGTCTCCAGGTTTGTCTTTATATGCATATAACACATCTTTTTATGGTTGTTTTCTTAAAATATTTCACTACTACAAAAATTCCTTTAACCACACTAAACATCTGGTTCTAAAAAAAATATAAGTTAAAAAAGAGATGGTAACATTTTTAAAATTTTAGTTTAATTTTCAATGACTGTTTTTTAAATTAATCGTTGAAAGTTTTACTTTCTGCTTTCATTTAAAATAAAAAAATAAAACAGACATTCAAAGTCATACTTTCTAATTCCTTGTTTTAAAAACAGATGTTAAAAGTCACTTTTAAGGTCTATTAAAAAATAGATTTAGACTTTTTAAAAAAATTGACAACATCACTCATATATACGTCTCTCAGAAATTGGTCGGATAAAGGTGTAATAAAAAAACAACAGACATAAAATGTGTTTTCTATAGTAATGTTTGTGATATTGTGTGGGTGAATTAGTGGGGGATCCAGTCCAAAACCATTTTGCAGGTATTTATATTTTTCTTCAATTCTTAATCTGACACCTGTACATTTTTTTTATTTATTAAATCATTTAACTATACTCTATTAGCATTGTTAGATAATGCAACTTTGCTTTGTTAACACCACACTATTTGTTAGCTCCTCCTCTACGAGGGCCAATGATGCCAACATAGCAAAATTATACTACCGGTAGATCTTAATATAAGATCTAGTTGATTAATTTGAAAATATTGATGATGCTAAATAAATTACTTAATTATAATGTATGTTGATTATATATCCATTTATAAGTCAAGCAAATATACATTTATTAAAGTAATTTATTCTCTCTCTCTCTCTCTCTCTCTCTCTCTCTCTCTCTCTCTCTCTCAATCTCTCAATTAAATCTTACCACCTTAATTTCTTAATACAAGATCCAATTTCTTAAGTTGGGAAGATTAAAGTTGTTAAATAAATTACTTTAATACATTAAAGTAATTTATTTAACAACTTTAATCTTCCCAACTTAAGAAATTGGATCTTGTATTAAGAAATTAAGGTGGTAAGATTTAATTGTGAGAGAGAGAGAGCATATTGGCACTAAATTAAAAACTGAGTAAAAGTATATGTAACTATCGGCAAAGTAGGTTTTCAGATATCCTAAGTATTTTACATCTTAAAAAAAAAAAAAATCACTTTATTTGTCATTGAACAGCTCCAATTTTTCTAAAATGTTGATTTTGTTTGACAGGTATTAGCAATTTTATCCAGACCGGGAAAAAATCAAAAGTTAGAAAGTACTGGAATTATTATCATCACAATTTGGGAAGGATGTTGATGATATTTGCTTTAGCAAACTCTTTCTATGGACTTCACTTGGGAGGCGAAGCATCAAAGTGGTTTGCTGGTTATGGAGCAAGTGTTGTCTTCTTGGTTCTTGTAGATATCATTTTGGAAATCAGAACGCTAATTAAACCTAAAACAAACACACTTGCTTAATTATTATCTTTAATTAGTTTTTCATTTCCCTGTAATTTCTTGATTTTGCAAATAAAAGATGTCAATACCAAATTTACTTGTAAGTTGTGACTGGGTTCTGACTATTGGTCCATGTGGATCGCACTTTTCATGCCTTGCAGTCACTGACTTTTTATAGATCCATGAAGTCGCACTTTTCAAGACTTATGCTTGTTGGGATTGAATTCATAATTAATTTTATATTTGATTTGGTTAAAAAATGATCGAAACTTGCCTCTAAACCAACCAAAAAAAAAAAAAAAAGAACCAAAACGTTGATGTATAACCATTTGAATAAATTACACGTTTGCTCATTTAATTGTGTTATGGTATATCAAAGAAATGAGAGAGAAATAGGGATCCGGTTTGGGTGCTTATCCTAAGGATAGGCATCATTTGTCTATCTTACGTGGACGGTCCAAATTTGATTTTTTTTAAATGGTGATTTTCTTAATAAAAATCATTTTTTAAAAAAATATTAGTTAACAGATTATTTTTATTTTAGATTTTCTCCCATTAAAATATTTTTTTAAAAAAATAGAAAGTAAAAAAATTAAATATGAAACCATCCATATCTCATTTGGGTGGTCTAGATGAGATAGACAAATACTGCATATCCAAAACTGAATCCAGAGAGAAACAGGGGAATCAGAGGAGAGGAAGAAAGATATAGTATAAAAATGCTATGACATTCTCATTCGGCAAAACATTAATTCACAAGACTGATTACAATGGATTTAATGGGCTTCCTTTTTATATCATTTCCCATCCTTTTCTCTCATTTTTCTTTTTCTGAAATAAAATCTTTATTTAACAAATTATAAAAATATTATTATAATTTTACCTAAAAAATACAAAAGTAATTTTTTGTATACAAGTTGCAAAAATAATAATTTAGGTAAAGTTATAATAATATTTTTATAATATGTTCAATCTAGAGTGCTGATATCTTAATCCAAATGGTAGAAAAAGAATGGAAAAGGGTATAGAAAAAAGTCAAATATGATTTAACCATTGCCTTGACCCCCATTAACCACCGCCTTTCACTAATTATAATGACTAAATAAGGTTAATCCTTTTGATCCCTAATTAATTCTTACAGTAACTAGGGATTAAGAGGATTCTTGGAGATAAAAGAAACATTCTTGGGAGGAGTCGACGCATCTTGGTGATTTCTTGCTTCGTTTTTCCCTAGTTTATGGCATATGAGAGGTTGCAGAATCACTGGTAAAAACAAAATGTCACAGAGTTCTAACGAGAAGATAAAAAAGAGTTGCAAGGAGAAAAGAAAAGTCTGTTATTCACTCTCTTTTTTGTCCGACATTCTGAAATCGGACTCATTGGAAAGGATGAAGTAGCATTTAACTACTTACTTGTTGCTCCTAGTAAGACGTGAAGGCTAACTTGTGAAGAGAATTTTAATTTTTACTTTCATTAATTATTTTACAATTAATTATCTTTTATATTTTATATTTTATTTTTATATTCCATTAATTTCATACTTTTATATAAAATGATATTTTGGCCAAAATACCAAATGACTAACATCAAGTTCTTTGTTGGGCAAAAGGATATAAAATTAAATACACTCAATTTAATTTTCCGAATTGTTTAATAATTTGATATTTTATTCCTTACACATATATTTGTATAATGGTGTGTAATATTATTTTTAATTTAATTATTATGTTACCAACTCGACCGAATCGCCAAACCATTCCAACCGTTTAGAACGTGACCCGCTTATCTTTTCGGTTCGACGTTCGGTTCTGCTTTTCAAATATTACATAGGCGCTTGTGCCAGTTGTTATGATATTAAGTATTAACCAAAGAAATGAAAGAGAAAAGGGAAAGAGAGAAGAAACAAGGGAATTAGAGGAGAGGAAGAGAGAGACAGAGGAAGAATTGAATAGCTATGACGTTCTCATTAAGCAAAACAATGATCGACAAATGATATTTATCTCTTGACCACCATTAACCACCGCCTCTTACAGATTCTAGCGGATAGCTAAGGCTAATCGTTTTAATCCCTAATTAACTGTGAAATATTGAAATGAGAATAAACAACGAATTCGAGACATTTATATACCTACTAGTACATGAGTATCCTAATGGAGAGTATCGTAACAACCATATTTTCATACTAATGTTTAAAATATTCAGATAATATAATTATATTATTATAATATCAAATGATATTCTCAGAGATATATTGCCTTCACTTCTCCTCAAGTTGGCCTTAAAGATTATAAATGCCTAACTTGCTAGAAATTTCTTGAGATTAGTGAACTTCCGAGTGCCTTTGTGAAAATGTTAGCAACTTGATATTTTCGCAACATACTGATTTATAAAGCAATTGTCAATCATTCAAACATATATGCTGGGAATATAAGAGTTTAGGGAAGAGATTATAAAAACTATGATTTATCCTGGTTCGGCCCAATCCTTGACCTACATCCAGTCTCCAAGCTCCACTTGAGATTTTCAATCCACTATCCTCTTGTTTAATCCAAGCACAAGAGAAACCTTTACAATCCCACAAGTTTACCCAGGAATTTATAAAGCCAAATCTCTCACTGAGATACTCCCTCTTACACATTGTAAGGATATAATATGTTTCTCACTCACGATCACCCGATCTTGAGTAACTCTAAGATAAAATGATTAAGATGAATCTTCTTTCTTAGAAATGGATAAGATAAACATTGAAGTACATCACAAATAATCTCACTCTCTAAGGTAAATTATATGATCATTGACATAATCAAACAGTAGGTGATATAAACATCAGAGTATTGGCATTTTGACGATGAAGCTGTAATCTCATGTCTCCACGTCTATTTTCAATGCTTCTCCTCTTCTAGTTGATGAAGAGCATTCAACTGTTGAGCAATTCTTCTCGTTGAGAATATGAACGTTGGATGTCTGTTAGAAGTAGTCATTGGAATATAGCCGTTAGACTTGTCGTTACTCACAATGTGCTTTTTGGTTAATATGTATTTAATCATTCATCTAATCATTTAAAACTCATTAACAAACTAATTAAACATAGTTAGAAACAATAATGAGTGATGATATGAAGTAAACAAATTATACTAGAAGATTTCACAATTACAGACATGGTGATTTTCAAAAACAGAGAAAGAATAACTTAAATTATAGTCTGATGACTCGACTTAACAATTCATCTCAGTCTTGGCTTGCTCTTTGTCTTCACATGACTCGAGTTACATTCCCCTTGACTCAAGTTATGTAAGTGACCAATTGCTCGCTGTGTACGCCTGACTCGAGTTAGTCCAAACATGACTGCAGTTGCATAAATGACAATTGCTCTCTGTCCTGATATGACTCTAGTAGCATTCTTCATTACTAGAGTTACATAAGTATCAATTGCCCTCTACCTTTTAGTGACTCCAATAATTTCGAGTATGACTCAAGTTGAATAGCGACCAATTACTCTCTGTTTGCAATTGACTGCAGGAGCTCCTAAATGCCTTGAGTTAATACAACTTTGTAAGAGTGTTTTCCGTTAGAGTAAACTTCTTCGGGCAACAAAGTTCACTTGATTGAAGATCAATTCCAAAATCCAATGCCTTCCAAAACTTAAGAACATTGACAATATAAAGATTAAATTCCAGCGAGCTAACATCTTTGATTTAGCTTGAAATTTGGCAAACCACATATCCTCATAAAGATTTTTAAGACTTCTTTCCAATACAAAAAGAATCAGCTCCAAACTCATTGTATTCTGACAATTACAATCGATGAATGAAGGTTGTTCTTTGACTAGCGTTTTTGCAACATCCTGAATTGACTGTCAACTTCAAGAGGTCATATCTCTCTCATTTGATCTTTGTTTTCTATGATCTTGATGATTTTTGAAAGGTATGTGAGTCTAGTTTCATATGCCACAAATTTAAGCTCTTTTTGATGTGTAGTTTGTGAGATACACCCAAATTACCAAAGGTTGCTCTGTTGTGTGATGTTAATTGATGTGCCAACTTATGAAATTCATAGCTCTCTTATATGAAATTCTTTGGGCTTGAAAATTTTTCAAGATGATGCATTGGATGTATAGTTTCATACAAAATTGATTTCACCTCAATCTGATCTTGGGTTTGGAAGATATCATCAATTTACTAAACGTCACTTAGGTGAAACGTGTAACAGAGGTTAACAGAGAGCTAAAAACTCAATCTAACTCGAGTCATTAAGTATTGACTCAAGTTATGAAGTAGTAACTCAAGTTAACTCATACCAAAAGGCCAAATTACTACAGGAAAGAGGTAAACTCGAGTTGTGACTTATCTAATTCGAGTTTGCTCATGGTAAAGCTTATTTTAACTCCAAATTGAGTCATTCCAACTTCCATTTGATCGTAAATACTTCTAGTATCAATCTAAGACATTAAATATTGATTTTCTCATTCTATTTTCCAAGATCTTCCCTTTATTCTCTTCTCTTGATTATTCTCCACAATTCAACTCTCTCTTTCTTCTCTTCTCTTGATCATTATCCACAAGCATATTTGAACTAATCTACATTAAATATAGCAGTTAGTCAATATATATGATATAAACTTTTTTCTCTTGATATTAATATGTATATTTTTCATCATCAAAACTAAGCATGTCTAATAGTAAGGAGTAAAGACACACGTGATTTCAAATAAAGTAATAATTATGAAGTAAGTTGAAAGTAAATGAGAACAATAATTAATGATCTGGTGGCCAGCATCAGCCTCATTCCTAGAAATAGTGCACTAAGCACAAATAAAAGTTGAAATCCTCTAGATTCTTAATTCATATTTAACAATCCTCATAATACCACAAAGTCCTAACACATAAGGCACAACCAAATTTCATATCTCAATGTGATTCATGTACAAAACCTGACTTGATAAAATGATATTATTTTGAGAAAATTGATGAAAAATCTCTCTTTAATTTACTTTTCAAAAGAACTCGATATATATCTTTGATCAACCACCTCCTCTTCGTCAAAAGGTGGAGAGTGAAGAAGGAGATTAGACATTGATTCTTCATGTAACCAGTTAACTAAGATGTATTTAATATTTATTTTTTAAAAAAAAAGGATTCGATAATTCTATGAGGCCTTAGGACTAATTAATCATAATAATAAGTAGGGAAGGGTAGTAATGGCATAACACTAATCCTATAAGGCCATATAGCTAGCTGACAGGCGTACTGTTACTGTTGGTATCTGTTATATTGTTATTTGTTATATTGAGAACATCCTCTATATATATGTAGGAGGCTAGACTAATTAAGGATGTATGATTTAATATTGTGTATGAATGAAAGAGTGAACAACAGTTCATCTCCCTCCTCTCTCTCTCTCTTGTTTCTCTTCTCACTCCCTCTAATTTCTATGCTCTAAACCTAAGAATTCTCCAATTTCTACAACACCCTATCACAAAACCTATGAGCAAACTGGTGACAAGGTGCAAAACAAAAACCACAAGACCAAACTCAATAAATAAAGAAATAAGAAACTTGGTAGAATACAATGCAGACAATCACATTGTAAATTCAATGCTTAACAATCACATTGTTAACCAAGAATGCTAGCAATTATAAAGAAAACTTAGGTCAAAGCAAAGTATAAATTTTGCAAAATTCCAAACCTACATTCACTACTTTCTCGGTAACAGTTGACTGGTTTTTGCATGATTGGAATAAATGACATCTTTTGAGTAAAATCTATATAAGAAATATCTCATTTCATTTTCTTATCATACACATCAAAGAGAGACAAAAGAAAGATAAGAAATAAGAGCATACTTAAGTAGTGAATAAGGCTACAAACTGTCACCTTGTCTTTTGAAGCACAATCATAAATAGAATCTCTCACAAAACAATCCGTAAGAATGCCTTCTTATTAGTGGATAGTAATCAGGGATGCTAGTAATTACGAAGATGGATGGTGTAATGACTCAACATGCCTGCAACTACGATTTATGCCTCTTCTTCTCTCAATAGAAAATAGAACTAGAAGAAAATATCTTTAGAGGAGTAAAAATGGTACCTAAAGTGAAGACTGAAGTAAGGGCACAAAGCATAGGCTCGTCAAATGTGATGAGGGGAGGCGCCAGAAACAGAGAACGCAAGCTAACGAACGCCGTGAAGAGGGGAGACGGAGGAGACGGAGCTGTTGTACATGCACAATGTGATGCAAAATGAAAGCAAGGGGAGAGTGAGGGTGAGCGATCAATTAGGTGTCTTATACCCCCATGAGGATGCCAAATATTAAAAAATTATTTCCCACATAGTAGTTGGTGCCAAAACAATTCCCCAAAAATGGCACCATGGTGCGAAACAACTAATTTTTGTGCTTTTTAAGCATCATGAAATTATTTTAGGACGCCAAAAAATTCCATTAAGGCACCCTTATACGTATGAAGGACACCAAAAACCAAAAAATTATTTTCCTCATATTAGCTGGCACCAAAACAATCCCCCATAATGGCACCATGGCGCCAAACAATTAATTTTTGGCGTTAAAGCAATACATTTCAGGCGTCTGAAATTATTTTAGGACGCCTTAATTTAATTTAGGCTTTCTAGATTATAGTTTAGGATGAAAAATACATAGAATTCAATAACATAATTACAAGAATGCCACTACTTTCACTTTTAACTTCCCTTTAAAAAATAAGGATGTCTTTTAAGGTAGTGGTAACCCTTTTTTTGTAGTAGTGGCAACAGAATTGGTGGAAGATAATACTAACAACAACAAGAAAAAATTTTGCAAAGGAGGAGAGATCAGAAAGTTGGCTCTGAGAACTTTGTCTAAGCACCTTTATAGGCATAGTCCATGGATAGCCAACAAACACTAGACAGTCCTAACAACATGCTCCTCAAGACTTAATAGAAACCACTGTAAGATGGGGTCTTATTGGTAACCTCTACAATAAATTATTATTCTAGAAAACTAAAATAATATCTCAAGGAAGAAAAATATTTTCACAAATAATGCCAATACCAAGTATTTACTCACGTGTAGGGGGAAATTGCAAGATTTCCATTGCATTTGCTTTTTGGTAGCCTATTGTGCACACTAGCCCATCACTCCTCTAGGCTTCTTTACAAACCCAATACAATATGACTATATATATAGGCTTATACTCTCTTATTCCCAAGTAATGTAGGACTAGTTTCTTTGGCACACACACATGTAGTCATATATTTAAAACATTTGCTTTCTAGACCGCCTTCATCACAACAAGACCCTTCCTTAGTGCTCTTTGATGTTATGGTATAAGTAGTGTGCCATCCTACTCTGCACTAAAGGAGTGGGCTTGGGCAAAACGGGTGTCTTGGGTAGAAGGGTTAGGACCCTTAGTACTTAGGGCATTATTGATATCGGTAGCCGACGTTTTGACCCGAAACAAACAGAAGAAATATTAAACCCTTGCATTATAATTTCCATAAAGTTTCCTTGAACAAGTATATATCATAATTGATTCAAAACAAACTCTTAAAATCCTAGCTTTAAAACAAACTATACACTTCATTTTTCAATGAAGTTTGAAAAATTATAACTTAACTAAGAAACTTCAAATGAAGTGGTTCAACTCTCTTTTAAAAGATGTTTTAATCCTCTACAATAGAAAAAATAACATTAAGAATCAAAGCATGAGCATTGGTCAGAATTTCAGCGAGAACATTAATTGCTAATTGGAAATCAATGGTCTAATTTCTAAAGTTCCATTTCCAATTCAATAAAGGGTTAAGGTACATATTAGCCAACAAAGTGTTACACTAGGACCACCGTGCACAAAAATGTCTTAAAGGAAGCAAAAATACTATTCAACAATTGAAAGGGAGTAAAATCACCAATAAAGATATTAATTCTAATGAAAGTAGCACAATCCATGTTTTGGTCTATTCGCTGAAGTTTTAAATTCTTTATTGGTATTTTTGCTCTCTTTCAATTGTTCATTGGTATTTTTGCTCCCTTCAAAACATTTTTGTGCCCAATGCTCCTATCGTAATATTTTGTTAGCCAATCTACACCTTAGCCCTTAAAAAAACAGTTTCAAAATTGTAATAGAGGTATTATCCTACACAAAAACCCCTTATAAATGGGAAGCATGAAATTGGAAATAACTTGACTCTTTAGATACCATAACACCCTTCAATTACATGGAGATTTTTTTTTTCTTATTCTGAATTTTTTTTTTCAGCAACTAGCATATCCTTTTGACCTTCAGAATTTGAACCCAACAAACTTCCAGTAGCATACATAAATATTTACACTCATTGTACAATCTATTAGCATATAAACACTCTCCTGCTTTCACAACTATGTGAGATAGCAGCACCCTTAAATTTGGGATTTTTCTATTTCTTTTAGCATTTGGAATATCAAAATAACAACTTAGCACATTATCAATTACCAAATAAAAAATAATTGAGGGTCTGTAACCATGGACTAAACTTCAAACATAGTTGCTAAATGCTTAGAGGTAGCCAAAAAAAAAAAAACATAGTTGATAAATGCTTCAATTTCGAAGAACCATAACCCCAAAACTCATCCAACAAGCATATAACATCAATTTTATATTATTAAGTCCAGGTAAGGGCAGAAATTCCTCACCTTTATGAGAATTGACAAGACTGTAGAGCTTCAAAGAACACCAAACCTAAAACCCAAAACGATCCATGAACGCCTTCAGTGACAATTATTCACACGAGAAGGAGGAGAATCATGATTTCAACAACAATGGAAAGGGAAATAATGACAGGGATATCGTAAAAGAGTGGTCAGAGTAGTTTGCAAAACGCAAAGAGAAATGGTGAGAATTTTAAATTCGCAACATAATAGGGTTGGGAAGGGAATTTTAAAGCACTATATACAACAATTTATTTTGAAAAACTAAAAAATATATAAGTTTCATGGTGGTTTAAGAAACCACTGTCATATATTTGTTGCATATATTTGACAGTGTTTTACATACAATCGTCAAGTAAATGTTACCATCTTTTTCCAAAAAAACACTCAAACTTATATATTATTGTGGTTATATGAAATTGTCAAATATTGTCTTATATAACTAATAGTTGTTTTAAATAGCCGCTATCTATTTTATTCCCTTAACTCTACCACTGTTTATTTACTAATTTTTGGAAAACCGTTAAGTATGAAGCATCAACTATATGCAAATAGGTAGTAATGAATTAGCAAATACCCATATTAATCATCATTGATAACTTAAGTATAAGAAATTAACAACTTAGATATAGAGATTGACAACTTCAGCCACCCAAGTCGTTAATCTCTATACTCACGTTGCTAATTTCTATAGTCAAGTTGTCAATGATGCCTAATAAGAATATACCTCTATCAAGCATAATTGATAATTTAAATATAGGCAATGACAACTTAAAATAGAGATTAAGAACTTAAGCCCCTCTTCGACCTAACCTATCCTCCAATGACAGTGTCCACCTCCGCCAACCACCTCCACAGCTGGCAACCCATACTATCACAACCATCATTGTTTCAAATCTATCAAAGCCAACAGCCACCTTCGCCATAAATACAAGAACCAAAATCAAACCACTATAATAAGACAAGATTAACCACTGGAAGCCAAAATTGAACTAGAAAAAAACAAAGAAATCTCCCGTTTTACATATTTGCAACTCCCTCATAAGCGCAAAACAATAAATCAAACCCACACTAGAAAGAAAGCAACCAAATGTCATTTCTCAAAAGGAAAATCAAAGAACTTGCAGCTGTTGGACTAGATCGGACTTTGAACTCGTGAGGAAAGCTAGACCAGACTTCAAACTTGCGATGAAAGCTAGATGGTGATGGCATCCCTATTGATGATGATGACAAGCATGGAATGGGTAAAACGATTAAAAACTCTAATTTCTGCTATAAAAAGCATGGAAGGTGAAACTCCTTTAGGCTCATCAATCTAGTCATCAGATGCCAGAGGAGGAGGTAGTGATTGGTGGAGATCAAATGTGTGACAAAGGTAGACACCAACTGGGCAGAAAATAGAGAGAAAGATGAGAGATGAGAAATAATAAGAAATAAAGAGAAGAAAGAGGAGGGCATTTCAATATTTTCACTCACACTTCTATATCCTAAATTCTTACCACATTACCTAGTTGTCTTTTTATTAATTTATTAGATATTTTGAGGTTTTCAGAATTTAAATGGCATTTATATAATTTTTTAAACAAATATATAGTTAAAAAATTAAAATTAAAATTAAAAGTAAAATGAAAAACATGTACCTCAAAAATGGTTTCACTGAACATTAACACTATGTTTGGTTTGAGGGGAGGGAGGGAGAAGAAAAAAAAAAGAGAAATTTTTTATTTTATTTTTACAAAATAGGCTACGGAAAATTTTCAATATTCCTAAAATATACTCTTAACAAAAAAGAATATTCTTTTCATTAATAACAGTTTGGTCAATGTCTTCCCTAGGGATTGCTTCCCTTCCACCCCTCCCTTCAAACCAAACACACCGAAGCTGCAAAGTATTTGACTCTGAGTCTGTGGTATTGGGAAGAGTGCGAAGGGGATGACGTAGAATGCATCCATCCGTCCAATGTGGCCGATCATCTCCAATTGGCTATTACCATGTCACTATGAAAGTTCAATTCAAATAATAGTAGTAATTAAAAAACATCAATATCAATCAATCCATCAACCAGTGATGTAAGGATCCTGGTTGAGCTACATTACATTAATTTATACTTCTTCATTTGCAATTATTTCTCGTCTGCTCAGTATATGTTTATTGGTAAGATCAGTAATTTCATAAGCATTTAGATTTTTTACATATAAGAAACAAGACAAGATAAGACAAGGTTAATTTTTAAACCATTCAGTTAATTAAATTATTTTAGAGTATTTATATTTATTATTTTTTACCTAAATTAATTTGTTTAAGTTATAAATTGATATGTAATGTAATCATACATAATATATAATATGATGAATTAACTTATTTTATTTTTTTAATCTCTCTAAAAAAAAAGGTCAGCTAAATCATAAACAATATTTTGTTTCTTTAAGTTGTAAATTGGTAATAGGGTGAGTGAAATGGATAAAATATTATGATTTTCAGGTAGTATTAATGTATGGCTCTTATTCAAAAATCACAATGAATTGATTTAAAAGGATTATAAGGCAAATTATTGCTTTTATGCTTCTCCGTCACTTTCGCCTTTTCCCCCCATAGTGATCAGTAGTGGTTGATTCCTCGTATTGCTCGCTCTCTCTCTCAATCTTTTTTCAACTCGTTTGTTCTCTTTTTGTACGGAAAAGCCTGTTATTCCCTTCCCCATCCCCTGCTGTACCATACTGTCTAACATTTGAGCATCTCCATAACCGTCATTTCTTTCTCTATCCTTCCCTTTGCCATTTTTGCGAGATATGCTCTGTCCTACAATATCCGCCATAGCTACCCTTTCCTTAAGCACGATTCCAATCTGGGCATCAGTAATTGAATTATTAGTCTCTTCCTCGTTAATCAGCACTTCGAATCTTGATCCCCCACTTTGTTTTCCTTTATGATCCATCACATTATTCTTTGGAAGCCTTGGACGCCGCTGCTTTTGGACAATCCTCCATTGCTCAGTCATCTCCTGTGGAGTATTTTGATCTTGCTCTGTTTGACCATCCACCGTCGGCATACTTTTTGATTCCCTATTAGACTGTTTTACTGGAGCACAGGTTTCTTTTCTGTGTCCGTAAAGACCACAATGGACACATAAAAGATGAAGGCCCTCATACTCAAGGAAAAACTCTTCCGCGTCTAGATAGAACCCCTGCATAAGTTGTTTGCCTAGCTGCACCACGACACAGATTCTAGCAAAGTGACCTCTTATATGACAAGAGGTGTTCATATCTACCTTGAGCGTCTTGCCAATTCTGTTTCCTATGACTATTAGTGCCACCTCATCGTAATACTCCAATGGCAATTTAGGAAGTCTTACCCAAATAGCAGCTTCGTCGATTTCCTCTTTGTCTGGATGAAAGTTTGCTTCCTAGGGTTTGACAATAAGGTAGTGATCATATATCATCCAGGGTCCTCCTTCAAGAGCATTCATATAGTCATCCTTATTTGTAAGTTTAACTATGAAATACCCATGTCCAATGTTAATCAAGTTAACTATCCCCCGTTTTGCCCACATCTTTTGCAACCTGTTTTCCAAAGCTCTGAATCCAATGTTCCTGCCAAGGAACTTCACAATCACAGATGAGTCCCATGCCTTATAGAGTTTGTTCTTCATTTTACTGGAGAATGAGAAGGTTGGGAAATTTCTTGTCTCATTCTCAGTAATCTTACATTCCCATCCTTCATCAGCACCCTATTTCTTTGCTTCCAATGAATCATCTGACATTGCATCATCCGACAGATCATTCGGGTTATCTTCTCTATCCCCTGTTTCATCTGAGTGTGTGTACCTGTTAGTTTATCCAGGAAGGATGCACGTCCAACAGTATTTAGGAGGTGATTCTCTCCCAACTTAGGCCAATATCCTGTTAGCACATTTTCTTCGTCATTTCCGGCAACATTTTTTATCTTTTTTGAGCTTCTTGATAGTTGATCATCTTCCTCAGCCGAGGAAGGAGGTTGCAGCGTGTTTTTTCCGGAGAGCATTTAATCAATAATTCTTTGCCTCATTCTTCCATTTTGGTAGAACACATATCCAGGGCATACAAAAAGAGAAGGTGATTGAAACATACACCAAGGAGGAGGAAGAAGAGAAAAACTTGTGAAACCAAGGTCAGAACATGTGTTATGGTCTTGTCTCTTCTAGCTCTTACCTCATCCTACTTCTTAATCTCATGAAATACTTTTGTATGGTGTCTTAGAGATTGTTGGCTAAAACATGCAAAGAGCCAAGAAGGAAGGAGTTCTAGCAACAAACACCAAACAAAGCCAAGCTAAGTGACTTTCTAGTTATCATGTGGTATCATGGAACCTGGATGGTGGTTTTATGTGTTTCCTTGGAAATTTTGGTAGCTGAAACCCTAATGAGGAGGTGCTTTCCAATTGACCATAATGAGCTAAAGCATGTATATGGTCTAAATAACAAGATAAGAAGTGGTTAGAAACCAAGAATAGCGTGTTTTGGAAGTGAAATTACAAAATCAATTTGTGGTCTATTGAAGCCTAGTTTCAGCCAGAACAAGGTTAAGCTAGAGGAGTGATATTTTGGTCATTTTAAAAATTTTAATATGTTTAAAACAAAAAAAAATATGTTGGAGAGAGGTTGGGCATTGATTTTGGAAGCTTTGGGATTGAAATACCTTAAAACCTTAGAATTGCCTTTGAAAGTTCCTGTGTAGGCAGTGACATTGTAACAAGTGTTTGGGATAGTAATTGGTGTCTAATAGCTATGATATTGTCCATATTTTACGTACGCATAATGAGCTTTAATTTGATAGGTCATTTGTAATTTTTGGATTTGAGTACATTGAGTTATGAATCTTTTAATATGACCTATGATTTTGGATTGAAAACTGAGCAGTAGTCACTGTTTGATTAAACCTAGAATTGCATGTGTGTGACTAGTTGGTGAAAGAATTTTTATTTGAAATTAAATTTAATAATGAGTCCATAGGCTTTGAAATCACCCCTTTTGGATATCTGTGTGAAGAGATATAATTTTTCAAAGTTATGATACAAATTATGGTAGTTTAGTCAAAGAGGGTGAAAATGATGTAAGTAATGGTACATGATAATTATTTTGGTGTTCAAGTGTAAAATGGATTCTTGTACATAGATTGGACCTATCAGTTTCATGATAAAACATGATGTAATAAATGACATTAATGTGTAGGAATGACAAGAGTTGAAGTAAATATTGACCATTGTTCATAATGTATTCTTATAGGAACCTATAGTTGCCCGGGACAATCAAGGTATTTGGAGTCGAACTTGGAAACTTGCAAGCAACCTACATGGGGTAACTCTAATCTCACATTCTCTTTATGTTTGTACATGTATGTTTGAACCATATATGTGTAGGTCCCATATGCATAGAGTCAGTTGTTGTTATAATAGTTATAGTTATTACTACTATGTTTGTAGTAATTGCTACGTATGATTTGTGTTATGATTTCAAATGTTGTATGCCGTTGTGAATTGTGTTGTGTGATTAACTGTCATATATTGTATGTGTGTTGCATGTGAGATTAACTATTACTTTTAGATTCATTTGAATATCAAACATATCCAAAAATCCAAGACATGGTCAAAGCAATGGACACGACTCTAAGGGCAAGGCAGTAGACACAGAAAATTGACGGCTGCAACTTGGATATTAGACAAAACTGTAGAATTATATATTATTTTAATTATTTGGGGCTGTAATTTTATGATACTAGTATTTTTTTTATTATTGTATTGTGAACTCTGTAGAATAATCCTGTTGTGACCAAGAATGACTTTAGTTATCAGTATACTATGATATTCCTGCGTTGCCCAATATATTTCACTGTATTACTTTGATAAATGTCATAATTAACAAAGAGGTATGCCATTTTTTGTTATAGAGCATGGTTTTAGGCAATCTCATAATAGTATACCTAATATAGTTTTGGTTATGTGATATCAGTAGATGAGTTCACAAGGAATGAGTGCGTATAAGCGTTGACACCAGAGGAATTTATCCTTTGTCTCGGTTAATAAATATGTGATGGGATAGCCACAAATAATAAATCCACCCATGGGCCTTATGATGAGACAAATGGCTAGAAAAAGGGTAATACCCTAAGGCATGCGTTCAACCTTTATACATTCTCTGAGACCTTCTCAGTTAGAGATAATGAGCAATCACCAATCCTTTCTTTTCTCGAAGCTACACTAAACTCTGTAGCTAGAATTGTACCAGTAAGATATGATATGTCTCTACACCCAAAATTGTGGAAGATTATCAAGACCCAACATGAGTATGCCATGCTTAGGAAGAGAAATCACATAGCCTAGTAACAACACTATTTGAAGGCCGTCAAAGCTTTATACTAGAACCGGCAAGATCGGGACATGCACTATCCAGAATATATAAGGATTCATATTGTCATAAACTTCTTTCCTGATACTCCATTTCGGAACCAAAAGAAGAATAAGATAATAAAGGATGGCCCAATGATGAACTTCGTGTTTTTATCAAGCATATCTATCATTTTGTGAATAGATATATGTATACCATATATGAGTAATAGCAGTTGATTGAACCCTATATTTTGGTGTCAGCATTGTATAGCACACCTCCCTAGGGTTGAGGATAGTAGTAGTCAGTACCCAGCACCCATATTTTGTCATAGTGCAAGTAGGTTAATTGTGCTCAAGCCGGGGAAATGTTATGATGGGTGACTTCCATGTGAAGTTTTTGCAAAAGTAGTAAAATGTTGTATTTTGAACATGACATGTAGTTGTATTGCTAGATGACTGATAGTAACTATTTTTAGCTACTGCACCTATGAATATACAATATTTTAATGTATCTGGGTATTCGAGATATGTGAAATGACCAAAATACCCTTGTCTTAATATTTACCTCTTTGTTATATTATAGTAAAATTTAAAGATGAATCCAACCAGAGGTAGACCCAAAGGTAGACATGTTAGTTAATTTAGGTATTGCTTGATGTTCAAGCACAAAACTCATAAGCTGGAAAAAATAACATTTTTTGCCCTTCACAAATTTTAGCGGAAACCAGAACTTATAGCCGCAACTCTTTACAGGACTCATGAGTTATTACAAGTGTAATTTTTTAAGCAATGAGTTTATATATGAGAACCAGTAACTCTTTACAGGTGCTCATGGAACTAAATATCATAAACACAAGAACTCTGACTCTTTACGAGCACTCATGCGAACCCGTAACTTTTATGATACCCATGAGTTATAACCCATAATTACTCACAATACTCATGAGTAATGATTTCAATTATGTTGTTGAACTTTATTACTTATAATGGACCCCCTAACTCTTTATGGGTGCTCATGAGTTATTCTAAATTAAACAATAAAGAAATGCTTATGGGCTCTTTCAGGATTTACTCATTAAAATGCATTGGGTTTTAGGATTACCTTAAATCACTAAAGACCTCAAAGTGTATGACGTCCTCTGATGCTGATCCATATGGCTATTTGCCGATTGCCACGAGAACTTCTTCTCTTTGACTCCTCTCTTTCCTTGGATGCTTGCTAGGCAACGACAAGGTTAAGGACTCAATGTTCTTAGTTTTCTTTATCTCAAGAAGATTGGGTTTCTTGAGATTTGGTTGAGGATAAGATGAATAAGATTGGTTACCTTTGGATGGCACCTCTTTCTCTCCCTTTTGGTGCTTGGCTGAAATTTTCCAATGGCTTAAGAGTGTTCAATTATTTTGGTAAACTCCCTTAGGGTTTCTTATGTTGGCCAAATTTTCCAAGACTAAAAAGTGTCTTGTGAATTTCAGCAAACACCTTAATTAAGGTTCAAGACTAAAGGCCCATTAATTGATGCTATCCAAATAATTAATAAATTTGATTAAATCCATATCTTGAATTACTCCTTGAATTAATTATTCAAGATAAAGGACCTCATCTATTTCTTTAATTGTTTCTTGGATTAATGATTCAAGACAATGGATCACATCCATATCTTTAATTATTTCTTAGATTATTAATTCAAGATAATAGATCACCTTCATATCTTTAATTATTTCTTTATCCAATATTTATTGGACATATATATATTAGACAATTCAAAATTATCTTTTATAATCTAATCTTTTGAATTTAAAGTTCAAATAAAAATCTCAAAATAAAAATTCAAATTCCAAATTCAAATTGGCCTTAGACCTTGTTTCGTCTTATAACATATTTGGGCCTATTAGTGAAAAAACTAATTTCCCTTTAAGGAACCATATATGGCGCAATTTTTGTATGTCGGGCTTGGAGTCCCACTCCAACCTAAATACACCTATTCTCTCAAGAAATCCCAATAATAATTATTGGTCCAAGTTTGCTAATTTTAAGTAAGCAATCAATAATAATTACTGTGAGCTGATAAAAAGGTGTAGTTAGTCACTTATAAGCTAGAGGGAGACACAGATAAGTAGTGGAAGAACACTGAAATTACTTTGTGAGCAAGAAACATTACTGTGACTTGGGAAATATTTCACGAGAAGTTCAACGATAAATATTTTGCTTGCTCTATCATAATTTCCAAGGAGCCAAAGTTTCTGGCTATTCAACTAGATAGATAGTGATGAAATTTTAATGATTATCTTGCCCGTTTCATCCATTTGTCTCGTTATTCCACTTACCTGAGATACCAAGATAATGAAAGCTAAAGTTCTGATATGTTAATCCAAGGATTGAGATCTAAGATTAAGGAGAATTTAATTTCCCAACAATTTTTAGAATTCAATCAAGCAGTTGAAAAATCTCATATTGTCGAAAGAAATCTGAATGACCTACATTCTAAGGTAACAAAAGCCATAGTGATTTCAGTCGAGAGAATTTCTCCTAGAAAAGGAAGGAACTAGGGTTTGAACTCTAAGGGAATAACAAAAGACCCTCTTGGTCTAGATAGCGTACTTACCAACCCTCGAACATCACCGACTTGTTTTTGGTGTACTAAAACACATCCTAGTAGAACTTGTAATGGAAGGATGACTTTCTTTCTTTGTCGAAAGTAAGGCCATTGTAGTCAAGATTAGCCTCAATGAGTAGTCGAAAAGAGACCCCAGAGTCAAGGTAGAGTCTTACCTATGACTCATGAGTATGCCCGAAAGCCTCAAGAGATAATTTAAGGTACTATTCTTCTTTAAGAAAATCCATCACAAGCATTATTTGATTTGGGTACAAGTCATTCTTTTATTTCATATGAATATGTAAAATACTTAAGACTAAGTAACCCATAAATTGTTCTATAATTTGGTTGTGTTGACACCGTTTAGTGCTAATTCAATAATAACTAATGCTTGTTTGAATTGTATTGTGAGTATTAATAGACATGAATCTACAGTAGATTTAATTTGATTGCCACTCATTGGTATTCATGATATATTAGGAGTGCACCAGCTAAAGGTAAATAATGCGATATTAGATTGTGGCAGTAAGAGAAATATATATTTAAATCCACAAGAAGTTAGTGCTAATGTAAAACTGAACTTTCTCTTAGTGATTGAAGCTAAGAAATGGTTGAAAAAGGATTGTCAAGGGAACATGACATTCTTCCCAGTGTAGACAAAAACTAAAAGCTACACTGGAAAGTATATATGTGGTGAATGAATTCCCTAAGGTATTTTTAGGAGATATTTAAGGATTACCTCAATAAGAAAGTTGAATATGTGATTATTTCTGGAGTTTGATTGAGATTCTAAGTCAATATAGTATGACTGTAGTTGAGATAATAGAGTTAATAAAAGGGAACTTAGTAAGATTACAGTTCCCTAAGCACTATAGAGTATTTCAATGCTATGTATCTAGGTATAAATATATGGTTGACAGTAAAATCTATTGGGTCTGTATGCCCTTTGGCCGTCTGATATGTTATGCACTTATTAAGAAGCCCTAAGTCCTATAGGACTAGTGTGCTCATAGGCTGGCAACATAATATGTATTTGAGGATTATGAAGGGTAGAGGCTTGAGGTGGTAAAGACGTGATATGCAATTTTAGATAAGGCGGTGTCCTTGGATTGTAAGACCTGTATGCCTAATGTTGTGTTTGTTACCTAGTATAATGACATTGGACTAATGTGTCCAGAGCATATCTTGAGATCAGCAAGATACTTAGACTATACTAGATTGTAGTTGAGATGTCTATGTCATAAGGTGATTCCCTAGGTAGTAAGCCGAAATATCCAACATTATAGTAGTAGAATGAATTGTAAGGCTAAATACCCCAGGCAGTGTTCCAAAAAGTTAGTAAAGCCTATGTAACCAAGTCCTTAGAGAATGGACTAATGAGTCCTGTGTTGGGATACTACACCTTGGTACATGATGAATGAGAATGTTGATGATGATTATGTCACATGCCAAGTAAGCAAGCAAAGGAAGTGATGGACTAAGTATCCCATGAATGACTGAAATAACAAGGGTTAGGGTTTGGAATATGGTTGTAGTTAATGACCTTCTAGAGTAGTTGTCTAATTCCTGGGTATATTTGAAAATTTAAATTTGAACTTACCAATGCACCTGTTGTGTATGTGAATTTTCAAAAGGAATGTTTTACAATGGAATGAAACATTAGTTGTAGTAGTCATTCCTGAACTATATAGTCTCTTGAAAGGGATCCTTGTGAAACCCAGAATAGTGGAAGCAATACAGAACTAGAAGAGGCAAGAAACTGCTATAGACATACTCAGTTTTCTGGGTTTTTCCAGAAGTTATCAAAATGTTTTGAAATGCTTGCTATTAATAAAGCTCATTTTCACTAAGAATATTTTTGATGAAATATGATTATGAGAAGATGAAACATGCACTATCCAATCCTAGAGAGCAACCTTTAGTATGTGTTACTGGGTATCTCACACGATTTAGTTGAGCAAATAAACCTTCAGTATGTGTTACTAAGTATCTCATACAATTCAATTGAGGAGGGAAACTTTCAGTATGTATTACTGGTTACCTTCCCGATAGTATGGTATGTATTGAGATCACACAATTCAACTAAAAGGGGAGACCTTCAGTATGTGTTACTTGGTATCTTTCTAGTGGTCTATATTATGGCCACACGACTTGATTGAACAAAAGAACTTTTAATATATGTTACTGTGGTATCCTTTCGATAGTAGCTGAATATGGAACGAAAGAACCTTCAGTATGTGTTACTGGGTACTCTTCTAGTTCAAGGAAGAAAGGATTGGGATATATCCTGGTGGAATAGGGCAGAATAGTGGCAAGTGTCTCTTAGTTGTTGAACCTTGTGAGATTAATCATCCCACTCACGAATTTAAGCCTGCATAAAATGTATTTTCTTGAATTTGACCTGTAGTGAATGTGTTTTGATGAAATTGAGCTAGCAGTGATTATGCTTTCGTTGAAAATGTGAAAGCACTATTTTATTTTATAGGAGAATTGTGAAAATGTACTGCGACCACAAAATTTTTTTAGTATTTGAAAACTCAAAAAAGTCGTTGAAAACTCAGAAAAGTCGAATATGAGACAACATAAAAGAATTAAAGAGTAGTGACATAATTCACTACTATGTTGAATAAAAAGTGGTGCAATTATTAGACAAGATAGTACAAGAATATAAACTGATATAATGGTCTAGAAATATGACAGGTTAAGTCAGAAAGAAAAGGAAGTAAGAAAGCTCATATGTAGGATGAGTTAGGACACTCTATTCGAGAAATGATTTCACGAGGTGAAATTCAAGATTATGATCTCTCACCATGCAAGTTAATTAGACATAAAGGGCATATTTTAGTACCACCAAAGATCAATTTAAGGTAGAAGAGACTGGGTAAGACGCACCAAAGTATACTATTTATCTGTGAGCAATTAAGATGTACCGGAATTTGAAGATGGAGCTCAGGAATTCTTAAAAGAATCTCCAATTATGAAAATTAGTAACAAGTGTTTGGGAAAGTAAATTATGTCCAATGGCTATGATATTTCCCATGTTTAACTTAGGCATAATGAGCTTCAATTTGATAGGTCATTTGTAATTTTTGGATTTGTGTACATTGAGTTATGAATTTTTGAAAATGACCTATGATTTTAGAACAAAAATTAGGCACTAATCACTATTTAACTGAACAAGGAATGTCATACTTGTGACTGGCTGGTGAAAGCATTTTTCTTTAAAATTAGACTTAATGATAATTCCGTAGGCTTTAGAATCATCACATTTGGACACCTATGCTATGAGATATGATTCTTCAAAATTATGGTACAAATTCTTGAAGTTTTGTCAAAGAGGGCAAAAATGATGTAGGTAATGGTACATGATAATTATTTTGATGTTCAAGTATAAAATGGATTCTTGGACATAGATTTTGTAATGTCCTAATTTATGCTTTACCAGAAACCCTGTATACTTGAGAATATTCAATAATATTTGCCAAGATTTAATATCTAGTGGGATATTATTTACTTATTGAATATTGAGTATTGGGGAGAAATTAGACAACAAACACTGGAAAACAACTTAAGCAATACCTACTTGAAAAACATGCAACAAAACCCATACACGCAAAACGAGACAACACCAACAGAAGCCAGACATATAAATTAAGACAACAACAACAACAAAACACATACACGCAAACCAAGACAACAAACAATGAAGCCCATACATGTAAACTAAGACAACGACAACAAAACCCATACACGCAAACCGAGACAACAACAACAGAACCCATACAAGCAAGCCGAGACAACAACACTGGAACCCAAACATGCAAATCGAGAATATGAATACTGGAAATTAACACAGACAACACTTTGTCGAAAAAAGTGCTACATATTACTACCTCTCGAACTGTGACACTTGGCGTCATCATAACACACACACCCACATACATGAAGACACATGGCAATATGCATGATACACCACATATCACATACACACATTCACAACATAAAAGTAGATTTTATGCTTCTTCCTTTCATTATGCACGGCTAACACATATATACCCACACAATCATCAATTCAAAATGAATACTTTCACCCCTCCTCACTCTCAATGACCGTGGAGACACATACACACACTACCTCATCTTCCATGTGTCCATCTCCTTTCTTGCATGATTACCATATGCCATACTCCACCAAGTGATAAATCATCCTCCCCTTTAGTTACATTACGAACACATACACTTAAACATAATTCACTCTTCCATTCCTTTAATCACATACGGACACACACACATACTTAACTAAATGACAAATGCTCCTTCCTAACCAAAAACATGCACACGCAAAACACACTTAACACCTCAATTATTCATCTCCTCCTCCACGGCACCACCATCATCATCATCAACCTTAACATTTCTTGAATCACCACGGTTTAGAAGTAAGAATGTAGGAAGAAGAAGATCAAAAAGTTCAAGGTAAGAAACTTGAACTATATTTTGGTGATTTGGATGTTTTATTTTTCATGCATGATGTGTTAAAAGGAAGATGACTCACATACATGTGGCTTTGAGGTCAGATTAAAGGATGTGAAGAAGCGAAGGTGCTCACAAAGTCAAGAACAAGCTTGGTGGTAAGCACATCTTCTCCTTAAAATTCTAGAGCTTTGCTTTGAAAACCCAAATCTGGAAATCCGTGGAAAAATCAAAGAAAATGTTGGAATATGGAAAATATAATATCACCATCATGTTCCTTATGGAAAATGGTGTGGGAATAAGATTTTTAATGAATTTTTAAATGGATTTTCGAACATAAAATATCAAACTCCTTAAGAAGTGAAACTTGCCATTTTGGAATTTTGAGGTTAATAGCTTCTCTGTGTGGTTTGACCAAGTAATACATCTTTAAAAATTATGAAAGAATTCCAGAAGATAGAGGACATGTGTATCTTTAAAATGACGGGTATTTTGTAAGATTTCAAGCTCTGAGTAGAGAGAAATAATTCTTACAAAATGACCCTGTTTCCTGAAACAAAAACCTGATCAGAGGGTTTTTTTCGCGGTATTTGATTAGGTGTATGTTCTTATAAAATTCTGAAATTTTCCAGTTTTATAGAGGACTCTTAAGGCTCTAGTTTGATATGTGGTTGGAAATTTTTATAGCTCTGAGCAAAGAATTACCAATTTTTAAAGTTAAGCCAAGTTTTCTGGGAAAAATCACTTAACAGTGTGAATGTTTTGGAAACTGGGATTAATCTCTATGTGATTAAATCCTGAAATTTTCTAGATATATAAAGGACTTTCAGAGCATTAATGTATAAAAATTTAGTGATTTTAGAAGCTCTGAAGGACAAGTAAATCTAAGTAGTGAGTAAACTTTCAAAAATTTGGATTAATGAAGGGTGCTCTAAGCTCTGAAATAATTTTTCCTTTAAAATAGAAAGGTCATGGAGCACGTAAGAGTTGATTTCACAATTTTTTGATTTTTGTGCAATTTTTAATAAACATTTGGAGTTGCTGGATTTTCTGGCCAGTAAAGGGATTAATGCATAAATGAAGAGAATAAAGGATAAAAGTAATAAGTCTTTGTAAAAAGGGTTTTCAAGTAATTTCATATATAAAGACAACCCTTTTATCTTCCCCAAATATCATGATTAATAACAAGATACAGTGGTATTGATATACGGATTTCCGGGAATGCACATTTTGCGAAGCAGTTGGTCGACAGCGAAGAAATTGCATGGATAGGTGGTAACTTTAATCTTCTATGACTTTTGTGTGATACATATGTATAATTCCCATATTTGTGGGGCGTGCCTTGTACACGGGCTATTTACATACGGTAGCTATTTGACCAATAGTATATGTTTTCCTACATGTTGAGGATTTAGAATTGATAGGATTCTGTGTTTGACTGTCGCTGTGTGTTAATGATGCATGCCAAATTGCTTTACCTGAATTATGGTTATTAGTATAATTCAATTATCATATTATGCATGTACATTTCATAGAGATTAACCTGTTACCCTGGGATTCAATTTTGGATCCTAGATATGAACAAAGCTTTAGGTAGCAACTCGAGAAGAAAGGGGAAGACTGTCTTATAGGGTGGCTGGAAGAAGATGAAACTCGAGAAGAGTTCTTTAATTCTGTAAATATATATTTTGGATATCGTAGACGACTCTATAAGGAGGTTTATTTCTATAGTTCATTTTGGGATGATTATAATTAAATATCCCGATGGGGATTAATGTTTAGTACAAAGCCAAGTTTGTTTATATTTATTCAAATTATCAGTTACTCATTCATCCAAACCAGATCCACACTCTCTCTGTGTATTAACTCTAATGTATGTCAGGAGCCATAAGGGAGTGTTACAGATTTGGCCTATTAGTTTAATGATAGAGCATAATGTAATAAATGACAATAATGTGTAGGAATGTCAAGAGTTGAAGTAAATATTGACCATTGTTTGTAATGTATTATCATAGGAACCTATAGTTGCCCAGGACAATCAAGGTATTTGGAGTCAAACTTGGAAACTTGCAACCAACCTGGTAGTAACTCTAATCTCACATTTTCTATATGCCTGAACCATATTTGTGTAGGTCTTATCTGCATAGAGTCAGACTTGGGCTATTGCCTAGTCAAGTTTTCAATGCTATGATTATGTGATGTTGTTTACAGTTGTTGCTGTAATAGTTGCAGTTATCACTACCATGTTTATAGTAATTGCTATATATGATTTGTGTTATGATTTCAGATGTTGTAAGCTGTTGTAAATTGTGTTGTGGTTAATTGTCATATATTGTATTTGCATTGCATGTGAGATTAAATGTTACTCTTAGATTCATTTGAATCTTAGACATCTCCAAAAGTCCAGGGCATGGTCAAAGCAGTGAGCGCAACTTTATGGGCAAGGCAGCGGACAAAAAAAATTGACATTGCAGCTTGGATATTAGATAAACCCGTAGAATTATATATATTATTTTAATTGTTTTGGGGCTGAAATTTTATAATATTGATATTTTGGATTACTGTATTGTGAACTTTGTAGAATAATCCTATTTTATCCAAGAATGACTTTATTTATCAGTATACTATGATATGTTAGATATAATTAGTTTTGATAATGTCTTATATAGATGCCATTAGTAAGAGCAAAAAGATTGTATACTATATTCATATCCTCCATTGATGTGAAAATGGAAGAAATCACCAACAGGGGGTGAATTAGGGATTTCAGGAAAAAAAATTCTCTTGAACTCTTTAAAAAAACTTGAAAAGTAAAGAACGAGAGGATGAGGGAAGAGAAGCTGGACACACAGACTTTATACTGGTTCAGTCTTAACCTTGACCTACGTCCAGTCCCCAGATATCTTCTAGGTATTTCCACTAGTTCAACAAACTTTAACTACAACAATGTAAACTATAAGCAATTCTATTCACCGAGGACTTACTCCCCCTTACACTTTGTAATTAAGCTACCTAACTCACAGGTTTCCACAACCTAGAGTTTACACCAACAACTATTGATTCAAAAAATCAAGATTCTCAGAAGAGTAAATAATGATAAACACTGAAGATTAAATTAAAATCACAATACAGACTCAAATAGCAAATATAATCAAATGTATTTTTTGTTGTGCATCCCTTGCTCTGAGTCTTCATAGCTTTTTATAGGCTAACTAGATGAACTAGCCATTGCATTTTCTTCTCTGACGTTCAGCTGCAAATCTGGAGAATGACAGTTGCATATTTTGCTCTGTTCTTTCAATTCTCGGCTGGAATCTTGGAATATGTTGATGCAGATGGTCTTTCAAATATTCTGTAATTCTATAACCTTCACTTGACCATTGGAGAGTGATTTAATTGATACATAACGGTCTATGTTGAGCTATTGGGATAGAGGAGAAAGATCAGCTCTGTTCTTAGTTCTTCATTTATTGCACTTATCTCAGATCTGATTCCTATCTTGATCTTAGCTGAACTTATCTGAAAACTACTCAAAACTTCATCAAAGATGTTAGAAACAATAGAATCATATGATAAAACATTTTCAGATTAACCCATAAAGATTTCGCAGATCATCACCATCTGGGTTTTCAAAATCACTGATGCAAACTCGAGTTTGTAGTCATAGACTCGAGTTTGGGGTTTATCCAGAAAGCATGAATGTTGAGCAACAACCTAAACTGGAGTTTATAGATATCAGACTCGAGTTTGTTTATTATAGAAAAGATTGTTGGGCTATGGTCTTGGAATAGAACTTTGGACATGTAGCTAAACTCGAGTCAATTAATGACTAACTCGAGTTTGGGGCCATGTCAAGAGATAAGCCTAAGTTCAAGAACTTCCAGACTGGAGTTTAGAAGCATAAACTGGAGTTTGCAAAGCAAACATATTGATGGTCTTTCTGTATGATTCAGACTCGAGTTTACAGAAGCTAACTCGAGTTTCAGCAAGAACTGAAACTTTGACATTTTTTCTTGGTCAAGTGTAAATTGGAGTTTGGAAGCAAAGACTGGAGTTTGCAAGACTTATGAAAATACTAAGGTTTCTGAATTCTTTCTGTTCAGTCTAAACTCGAGTTTCATGGTCTAGACTCGAGTTTGTCTTGTTCAAAATTTTGAGTGCTCTCTGTATCTCACAGACCTCAAGTTTGTCTAAGCAAACTGGAGTTTGGCTTGTTGAGAAAAACTTTGATTGCTCTCTGTGTCTTTGCAAACTCGAGTTTGCCTAAGCAAACTTGAGTTTGGCTTTCTTGTAGAATTGAGCAACTCTCTGACAAGTCTCAAACTCGAGTTTACATACCTAAACTCGAGTTTGCCTTTGACAATAAGTTTTTCAACTTACCAAAGACAAGCTTCATACCAAGTTTACAATTGTCAGTTATCATCAAAACACATAGAGAACTAACATGATGAATTCTTTAATTGAATGTAGAATCAAAGGTGTAAAGCTCAATCATGAAGATCTTCAATCAAGGAGGACGAGGATGTAGATGATGATAAGGAAAAGGAAGAGGAGAAGTTGAAGAAGAAAGAATTTATTGAATGGAACATCTTCAATCAAGATTAGCTCAAATATATTTGTGAAGACTGTTCAAGAGAATTGGAAGAAAGAAGAAATTGAAGAAAATGTCAAGTTCAAGAAGAAGAGGAAATATTGAAGAACTTGCAGAAAATAATGAGTCCATGATGAAGAATGATCAAGATGGGAGATGATGGAAGATGGAAGAAGTTGATTAATAAAATGAGAATATCAATATCAGCTCAAATATAAATGTGGATAATGTTCAAGAGAAGAGAAGAGAGAAAGAATAGAGTTGTTGAAAATGAACAAGTGAAGAGAAGAAAGAAAGAGAAGATCTTGTCAAAAAGAATGAGAAAAATCAATATCCAAGGTCTTTGATTGATATTATAAGTCTTCACAATTAAATGGAAGATAGAGAGGTTCAATTTAGAGTTAAAGACAACAAAAATATGGTTTTGGAAGAGAAAACTCGAGTTTCCAAGTCAAAACTCGAGTATACAAGCTTACTACAGAAATTTGCTTCTGGACGAGAAAACTGGAGTTTGGGAAACTCGAGTTTCCAAGTCAAAATTTGAGTATGGCAATCAATACTCTAGTATGGAACTTAATGACTCGAGTATTGGGTGTTTTCAGCTTCTCTGGCGTGTCTGGACCCGACAATACTCAAGTATGCACCTTACTACTCGAGTATCTAGCTCTTATAGCAACTCTGTTCACCCTTATTTCACGATCAGCTTCGGGCAAGGTCTGGTAATTCGATGATATCTCCTAAACCAGACATCGGATTGAGATGAAACCAAATTTGTATGAAACTAGACATCCAATGAGTTATCTTGAAAAAGTTTCATGCTCAAAGAAGATCATATGAGAGAGCTTTGAATTTCTAAAGTTAAATCAAATATTCATGCCACACATCAGACCAAGCTTCAATGTTTTGAGTGCAATTCATAATCTACAAATCGGAATGAGCTAAAATTGGTGGCATATGAAAGATGAATCATAAGGATTTCCATCAATACTTGACTCAACTAAAATGAAGATCAGACTAGAGAGATATGATCTTCGAAAGTTGACTAACTGATCAAGACATTGCAAAAACGCTGGTAAAGAACAATATTCATTCATCGGATCTTAACGGACAGATCACAACGAGTTTGGATCTGATTCTTTTTGCATTTTGAAGAAGACTTAAAGAGCTATATGAGGATAATTGGTTTGCCAAATATGAAGCTATATCAAGTCAGAAAGCAACCAAGGGCTATAACAACTTGAATACTCGAGTATACAAGTTAATACTTGAGTATAGCTCAGACAGAGAGCAATGAATGTTAGAGGATCTTCAATACTCGAGTATGTAAGTCAATACTCGAGTATCAGGCAGACAGAAACAAATCTGAAGTTGCCCGACAGTCCTAATACCGCAGTATGCAAGACAATACTGCAGTATTCTCCTTCAGATCAGAAAAATCACCGTTGCGAAAATCATGAATCTAATCTAAATCATCTAGATCCTTACCCAAATGATTTGTAATACTTCTTAACATCATTTATATCATTTGTGGACATGTTTTAGATGATCAAAGGGCATCAAACTAAAGATCAAGATTAAAGAAGTTGTTGATGTTACAGATGAGTCAAAAAGAAAATCTGAACTAACGGCTAGTTTCCAACAGCCTCATTCTCAAACAGCTCTATTTACAACGGCTATATTCTCCAATGTTCAGATCATCCTCATCTATAAATAAAGCCAGTTTCAAAATGCAAGCTGATGATAGAAGAGATTATGTTGTCATAATGCTGAAATTTTGAAGCCTCTTCTCACTCTGTTTTTCATGCTTTCTTGGTTTATCATTTAAAGAGTGAAATCAATTGTAATGCACTTCACTGATCATCTATTTACTTCTTTGAGAGAAGATGCATTGTAAAACATTCTATTTTCTGAGAGATACTCAAGGTTGGGTGACCTTGAGTGGGAAATTGAATGTATCCCTTGGGTTGTAAAGGAGAGTCTCGGTGAGAGATTGTAGAGGCTGCACAAGTTCCTGGCTAAACTTGTGAGGTTGTAAAGGCTTATCTCTTGTTCTTGGTTAAGCAAGGAGATAATGGAATTCTCAAGTGGAGCTTGAGGACTCGACGTAGGTCAAGGATTGGACCAAACCAGTATAAATCTGAGTTTGCAATTCTCTTCCTTAATCTCTTTTATTTCCAGCATATATGTTTGAATGATTGTTTGTAGCTTTATAACTCTTTATTATCATTCAAACTGATTTTATCAAATTGCGAAAATATTTTCAAAGATCGCAAGATTTTTTTTATCTTAACCCAATTCACCCCCCCCCCCCCGCTTCTTGGGTTCAGCTGGGTCTTTCACGATATTCCTATGTTGCTCACTCTATTTCACTTATTATTGATAAGTCATATTACTGCCATATATTTCCACTGTGTTATTATTGTTTTGCATAATGATTCTTAGTTTGAATATGTTTTATATAATAAAATTTGATTGAATTCATGCATATGTGGAAATAGGGATTGGATGAAGTAAACTATTGCATTTTAGATACTATCCCACATGTAGGCAGAAGAAAAGGCTGAATTTTGTTGTATTATGAAATCGCATGACCATGCTTAGTGATGCCATAGCATTATGGGTGTTTAGAAGGAAATCAAGTTAAACATCTAGTTGGCAGTTGACTTGTCAAAGATGAAAATAAAGAGCTTGGAGAATTAGAAGGAAGATTTGTAGAATCTCATGGAATTAAAAGAGGATTAATCAAATTGAATCTAGATAGTCAGGCCTAAGTTAGCTGAGTAAGGATAGACCCTTAAGTTGTAATATGAACCCAGATTGTTAGTTTCATTTCAATACGTTCATCTTTCTTGATTGTGATATTAATGTCTTGTTTGTTAGTTGGTTGCTAATAAGCAAGAGTATTGGCCTTAGCTTATTGGATAGCAGTTAAGGTTAGACCTCAGTTAAACAGTGTGTGCTATGCGAGCTTGTGTAAGGCTTGATCTAAATTGTAAGTTACAGGAAGGGGTTTACCTTACATGGCCAATACACTTAGGTTAAACTAACGTTCTCAGTTTGAAAATCCGCATATGAATATGGGATAAGTAGAGTAATAAGCATATTTACAAGATTACAAAAGCTTTTGTATAAATTAGTTGTGAGTTAACTGAATAACATTGCGATAGGTATTTTGCTATAGTATTACGGAAGCTATACAACATATTGATATAGCAATACGATAGATGCAATATGAGGGATTAATGTGACTTAAGGGGTAATATGCAATCTACCTATTTCAACATATTTTTCAACTACATTCTCAACCGTTTGTTTTCTTTAGTTTAGTAGAATTAATAGTTCTAAACAACCACCCATTTTGTACCATCGCACAACTTCCAAATTATTACTGGATGCATAATTGGTATATCGGTCTCTATGAAACGATACTCTACTCAAGATTGGTTCACTTGCCACAAGAGGATTTTGACCAACAAGTTTTTGGCGCTGTTGCAGGGGGCAGAAAATACTTTTTACACTAGTAAGTTATGTTTAATTCACCTTTCTTACTCTCTTTGTTTATAATTTTCAAGTACTTTTATTAGTGCATGCATGGTTTTTCCTTTGCTGATCTTCAGCCATTCAATTTGAAATTGAATGAACATCTAAGTAAAGGTGCAAAAAGCAAAGATGAAGAGGTCATTCTAGTACCTTAACACACATAGCAGAAGCATAAGGAAATCTTGATAGAGGTCAAGTCAAACAACCTTTGGTCTATGGGGACAGAGATAAACTACTTCCACCTCCACCACCATAATTGGCAATAAAGATGATCTGAATACTGCTATCATGGAATTTGGATTTCCAAAGTCGACCGGACTTAACTCTATAATAGCTTCACCTGACATCATTACTGTACAATTTGAATTGAAACTTGTTATGTTCAAAATGCTCCAAATAGTAGGACAGTTCAACAGACTACCATCAAGAGACCCTCATCTCTATCTCAACATGTTTATGGAAGTCTATGACGCTTTTAAAATCCTAGGAGTGTCAGTCAATGCTCTCAAAATTAATTTTTCCCATTCTCACTCAAATAAAGCTAAAGTATGGTTGAACATTCTACCAACTCATTCAGTCACTTCCTGGAACAATTTAAGTGAGAAATTCTTATTGTAGTTCTTCCCATAAACTAAGAATGCCTAGCTTAGAGAAGATGTCACTAGTTTCCAGCAACGCTCTGGAGAGTCTACCTATGAAGTCTATGAATGATTCAAGGAAATGCTACGGATGTGCCCACAACATGAAATTAGACCATGGGTGTAATTGAAAACTTTTTACAACGCACATGGGTGTAATGGGTGCAAATAGATCCCTTTTGTTGAAATCTTATAATGAAGTGTATGAACTACTAGAGCGGATGTCTATCAATAGTCACCAATGGCCAACAGAGAGGTTGTAATCCACCAGAACTATAGCTAGAGTTCATAAGCTTGATGCCATGACAACCCTCACTGCACAAGTTTCCTCGCTTACTAACATGATCAAAATGATAAGTCTCCCTGCCAATACTCCATCAATGTAATCCGCATAGGTAGCCTGTGTGCAATGTGGAGGAGATCATATCTCTGCTCAGTGCTTTGCCAACCCAGAATTTGTTAACTACTCAAGCAATTACAACCTGAGCAACAACAACAATCCTTACTCATCACCAATAATCCAAGGTGCAAACAGCACCCCAACTATTCATGGGGATAGCAAGGACAAAAATTTACAGGCCCCTCTATAGGTCCTTCACAATCCAACAAACCACAAAATCTACTCGGATTCAATCAACAACCTTGACAGCCGACTATGGAACCAACACCTTAGTCTTCCACGGAAAGCCTACTACAGGAGTATATGGCTATAAATGATTCCATCATACAAAGCCAACAAGTGTCCCTTCCGAATCTTGAAAATCAAGTCAGATAACTTGCTACTGTACTAAACAACATACCACCAGGTTCTCTACCTTGTGACACTGAAGTCCCTAAGAACCATGGAAAAAGAACAAGTAAAAGCTATACAACTAAGGAGTGGTAAGAATTTTGAGGAGCAAGAGGTGACAAAAAGACCTATTGAAGATGTCGAGCCATTGTTAGGACAAACAAAGAAGGGGTAAGAAGCCAATGAAGAGGGCCAAGGAACAGAGCAAAACATTCATGTGATGCAACAGAGTACCAATACATCCAATGTTATAGCATTCCCACAGTACATTGTGCTAGAATCACAAACTCTTAAAGGAGCATACGATGTTGTAGCAAAGCCACAGCAACACCCTACAGATCCAGGTCCATCATAAGCATTAAAGCAACAATATTAAATACTTCTTTCAAAATATCTAAGGTTAGCATTGTTTAATGAAAAAACTTACTAAAAACCAAGATTTTTGTAAAATCTCTATCATATGATATTAACAATATTATATACTTAGATTTAAATCATAAATATTATTACAATTTAAACTAATATTAATATATCAACCAAAATATCCAGGTTGAGTTTCACAATATCTCCAATATCACATTTAAATGTAATATATTATATGTTCTTAAACTTATTTAAATATGGACTAGTTCCTTATATCCATAACATTAAGTTTTCTGATCATACCTTGATCATAAGTTCTATTTTTTTTACATGAGTTCACAATTAAATGATAATAATTTAAAAAGAGAATACATTAGAGAACTTAACGAAATAAATATAAGTAACTTGACAAAATAGACATAAGTATCTATCTTGTTTTGTGAACCAACTTAGGTCAAGTATATCCAAGGTGTTAGGATTCGTACATGCAGCAGAATTAAATTTATCCAATAAATTACGAATCCTAAGAAGAGGATTTATCAACAGCGTTTAAATCAGGTTAATAATTACGAACCGTACCTATGGGAACTCATGTGCGTGCTTTGTGAACTCGTGGGGTAACACCTTGAACGATCAATCTCTAGGAGCAAACTCTACAAATTCACTCCCTCTACCGGTATCCACAAAGAAACAACACTCCAACACGAACGACAGCGTGCGAGCACCTTCAAGCTTTTATCTCACGTCTCTCTTCTAGGTTCTTTTGTGGCTCTTGAATTCTCTTGTGTGTGTAATCCAATTACTTACAACCTAAGGGTATTTTATAACCCTAATGGGCCGCAATAAAATCAATCTTATTAATTTTGAAATTGAATATTCAAAATCAATCTCATTAATTTCAAAATTGAATTGGAAATTAAATCTGTCTAATTGATTCAATCCAATCAATTTATTTCATGTAAATTAAAAGCTAGCTAATTTGATTTATCTTTATAAATCAAATCATTTATTTATCTTCATAAATCAAATATGGAAGTTATTTAATGATTAGCCCCTAGGGCATAATTTCCAACAGACTCCCACTTGCACTAGATGTAATCATTATATATATATATATATATATCCTCCCTAGATAAAACGTTGTATTCATTGAATCTTAGATATATCTTAGATTCAATGAATCTGGACATTATAGCTCATGTTAGGCTATTCTTGTGTGCGACCCTGTAGGCTCACATGAGATTGGTAGTGGGCCGATACTGTACTGGCCCACAAGTTGCAAGCGGCCTCTAGCAAGACATTGCAACTACCCAATTCACATGAGAATCGATTTTCTATACAACCTATCATACAACCATGTCATGTCCCTTTTGTCACGCGATAATTTGGTCAAGGATGAGGCATAGATAATGTCAAATTCCTTTTATTGACCATTACTTTCTCAATTCTTGAGTAGTCTAGTAATTGAAATGGAAACTCCTTTCCATCATAGTTTGGCCATACATTTCTTAGACTCAATCATCGAGGGACCCAGTATTATCTCTTTACAAATGTGAGGGACAAATTCCATCTTGACCACTCACATTCCTCTGCATGAAAACCACTTATCCCGATCCAAGCCTTTATCATCACCCGGTTAAAGGTGACTTTTGACTAGGTCAAAGATTAGTGACTCATCATATAGGAATCCATAATGATCTCAGGTCAAAGGGCATTGTGACGTGGTTATACATGAGATAAGCTTATAACTTAATCTATGCAGCTTTCTCATAATGGGTCGGTCTAGCACCTTGTACTCTTACAAGTGCCCATGACTTTGATTTGTATCTCCATACCTTATCAAAGTCATACTGGTCTTATCTCATCTTCACTCCCACGTAGATGACCGACTAGGGACATTTAGGATAATCTATAAGATATATCCAAGGATACAGTTATCAATATAAACATGCAAATGAAATGATAACTAAAAGAGAATACTTTAAATAACAATAATATTTAAAGTACAATGATTAGCCTTTCCAACAAAATACTCTCACTTGCACTCGGTACAATCATTAATTTCCCTAATTCCCATTATCCTCACATGACGTTCATGTATTATCTGTGCAAGCGGCTTAGTAAGTGGATCAGCAACATTGTCTTCTCCTGGTACTTTGCATATTTTTATATCACCTCTATCATTGATTTCTCTGATAAGATGAAATCGCATAAGTATGTGTTTGGTCTTTTGATATGACCTTGGCTCCTTGGTTTACGCAATAACGTTGTTATTGTCACAGAACAAGTCTATTGGATCTGAGATGGTAGGAACCACCCCCAGTTCAGTGATGAACTTTCTGATCCAAATGGCTTTCTTAGCTTCTGTTGCAAAATTAGCTACAATGCTCTGCTTTGAGCTCTTTTAGCTTACCACACCACCATTTAACAAGAATGAAGATGGAAGAAATCACTAAGAGGGGGGTGAATTGGGGATTTTAAAAATTCTTTTTGAAAATGTCTAAGTATTCAAAAAGTTGAAAAACAAAGAATGAAGAAGTGAGGGAAGAGAAGCTAGACACAAAGGATTTATACTAGTTCGGTCATAACCTTGACCTACGTCCAGTCCCCAGATATCTTCTGGGTATTTCTAGTATCTCAGCAAGCTTTAATTACAACAATGTAAATTACATGCAATCCTAATCACCTAGGACTTGCTCCCCCTTACACTTTGTAATCAAACAACCCAACTCACAGGTTCCACAACCTTGAGTTCTTACAAAATCAAGTAATGATTTTCGAAATCACACTCTTTTAAAGAGCAAATAATCATAAACACTGAAGCTTAAGAAATACTATTTTGCACAGTAAATATTAAAGCAAGAATGCAATCAGTTGTAATTGTGTGTTGTGTCTTTGCTTTGAATCTTCATAAGTATTTATAGGTTAACTGGAGGAACTAGCCGTTGCATTTTCTTCTCCCCTCATTCTTCAAGGTTCAGCTACAAATCTGGAATATGACTGTTGCATATTTTTCTTTATTTCTTCAATTCTTGGCTGGAATCTTGGATGTAGACATTGTGGATGATCTTTTAACGTTCTTGTCATTTCCATATCTTTGTTAGACCGTTGGAGAGTGACTTAATCGTCCTTGAATGGCCTGATCTAAACTCTTGGGATAAAGGAGAAGTTTCAAGCTTAATTTTTGTTCTTCACTAATTACATTTTACCCAGTTAATTTTCTCCTTGATCTTTGCTATGTTTATCTGAAACTCACTAGAAAATTGATCAAGTATAACATAGAATAATTGTAGATTGAAAATATGAAGCACCCAAAGCAAATAAGATCCAATCATAGAATCTCTGAAATAGACTTGTGTGTCTGTGCCGATGTGATTGGAGTAGTCCATAGGTTACTGGAGTATCTAAGTTGTTACAACGTTTTAGTCTTGAGATTACTGGAGTAATCATTAAGTTACTGGAATAACTAAGGCTCATTTTGTTTCTATGTTCAGTCTGACTGGAGTAACCTTTGATGACTGGAGTAATTAAGGTTTTCATCGTCTCTAGACAAGTGTAACTGGAGTAGCGTTTTAATTACTGGAGTAGATCTAGTGTAAAGTCTGTACTATGACTAGAGTAACTATTTTATTGCTGGAGTAATATGACAGACTATCGGGTTTACCTCTGGAAGTGTTCGAAAGTGAAGAGCTACTAGAGTAACTAAGTGATAACTGGAGTAACCCTTACTGGAGTAACAAAACCGTTACTGGAGTAATGTGTTTCACACCTGATAGGCTATCGAGTTCACTCTTGGACATGGCTTAAAAAGGTTACTTACTGGAGTGAGTAAGTGATTATTGCAGTCACACTTACTGAAGTAATAAAACCATTACTGCAGAAAGTCTAATACACAGACTATCGGGTTCAGCTAGAAATGTTTGAGTTACTGGAGTACGAAACGGGTTACTGGAGTAATGTTTTGAAAAGCAATTTGAACCAAAACATGTAACTGGAGTAGTATGACATTACTGGAGTAATGTGACTTGAAAACGTTTTGAGTTAATACACATTACTGGAGTAACATGAAGCTTACCGAAGTAATATCAAGACAAGTTACTGGAGTAACAGAACACTTACTGGAGTAATGCAAGTAAAAATCAAGTGTTATCACTGGAGTAGCTCAATCGTTACTACAGTAACATTTCCAAAAACTTATTAAATGATTGAAATCACAATCTTTGCTAATTACAATTGTCAAATTATCATCAAAACATATAGAGAACTAACAAGGAACACATATCCTGACTGCGATCTTAGATCATCTTGGTCAGTTTGGAAACTTGCATCTGTGTAACCAGTCACACAGAGCTCATCCTCCAAGCCACCATATACCAAGAGCAAGTCCTTAGTCCTTCTTAAGTACTTCAGGATATTCTTGACAGCAGTCCAATAACCTTCACGGGATCTTGTTGATATCTGCCGGTCATACTTAAGGCAAATGAGACATCTGGTCGAGTACATAACATGGCATACATGATAGATCCAATGGCGGAGGCATATGGAATCTTACTCATGCGGTCTCTTTGATCTTGTGTATTAGGACACAGATCCTTGCTGAGATGGATGCCATGAGACATGGGCATGTAACCCCTTTTTGAATCCTGCATACTGAATCTATGCAGTATCTTATCTATGTATGTGCTCTGACTTAGGCCTATTAGCCTCTTGGATCTATCTCTATAGATCCTGATCCTCAGGATATAAGTGGCTTCGCCTAAATCTTTCATTAAGAAGGACTTTCCTAACCAAGACTTGACACTCTGCAAGGTAGGGATGTCATTTCCAATGAGTAGGATGTCATCAACATAAAGCACTAGAAATACAACTGTGCTCCCACTAACCTTCTTGTAAACACAAGGTTCATCAATGTTTTGAATGAATCCAAAGTCTTTAACTACTTCATCAAAACGATGATTCCAACTTCGAGATGTTTGCTTCAATCCATAAATGGATCTTTGAAGCTTGCAAACTTTACCAGATTCCTCTGGACGCACAAAGCCTTCAGGTTGTGTCATGTACACATCCTCAAGAATTTTTCCACTAAGGAAGGCTGTTTTGACGTTCATCTGCCATATTTCATAGTCATAATATGCTGCTATGGAAAGAAGGATTCTGATTTGGCCATTGCAACTGGGGGAAAAGGTTTCATCATAGTCCACACCATGAGTTTAAGTGAATCCTTTTGTAACTAGTCATGCCTTGAAGACACTTACTTTGCCATCCATATCAGTTTTCTCCTTGAAAACCCATTTTCACCCAATGGTTTTTACACCTTTAAGTGGATCGACTAAGGTCCATACCTTATTGTCGTACATGGATTACATTTCAAACTTCATGCCATCTAGCCATCTTTCAGAGTTTGGTCCCACTATAGCTTCTTGATAGGTAGTTAGCTCATTCTGCTCAATGAGCAAGATATCATGACTTCCAGTAGTGAGAAGTACATATCTCTGAGGCTTTTGTCATGTCCTATCGGACCTTCATAGGCCTTGTGCTACTAAAGCAGGCTTATCAACTTGTTGTGAGTCTTCTCTATTTTCCATTTGTGGTTCTACGTGTTTTGTGACTCTCGAACTTCTTTGAGGGTTACCTTACTCCCACTGGTTCTTTTAGAAATAAACTCTTTCTCTAGAAAGACACCATTCCGGATAACAAACACTTTGTGATCAGTAGGATTGTAGACATAGTATCCTTTAGTTTCCTTAGGATACCCCACTAAAAGGCATTTTGAGGATCTGGATGATAATTTATCAGAGGCTTGTTGTTTAACGTAAACCTCACATCCCCAAATCTTAAGAAATGACAAACTGGGTTTCTTCCCAGTCCATATCTCATATGGTGTCTTTTCAACTGTCTTTGATGGAACACGATTTAGTGTGAACGCAGCTGTTTCTAGGGCATGGCCCCAAAAGGACGGCAGAAGATCTATTTAACTCATGATAGATCAAACCATATCTAATAGAGTTCGATTCCTCTGCTCAGAAACACCATTCCATTATGGCGTTTCTGGAGGAGTTCGTTGTGAGATGATCCCACAACTCCTAAGATAGTCAATAAACTCTTGGCTTAATATTCCCCACCCCGATCAGATCTAAGTGCTTTAATTGTTTTGCCAAGTTGGTTTTGCACTTCATTTTGGAATATTTTGAACATTTCAAAAGATTCATACTTATGTTTTATTAGATAGATATACCCATACCTACTAAAATCATCTATGAATGTAATGAAGTACAGATAACCTCCTCTGGCAAATGTATTCATTGGTCCACACACATCAGTATGTATAAGGCCCAATAAATCAATGGCCCTCTCACTATGCCCAGAAAAAGGTGCCTTTGTCATATTTCCCAATAAACAAGATTCACATGTATCAAATGATTCAAAATCAAATCAATTAAGAAATCCATCTTGATAGAGTTTTGAAATGTGTTTTTCATTTATATGGCCTAGACGACAATGCCATAGGTAGGTTGGATTTAAATAATTTGACTTGATCCTTTTTGTAGACAAGTTATAGATATGTCCATTATTAGGATGTTCTAAATTTAGTAAATAATGACCAAAATGCAATTGTTTAAAATTAACAAAAGCCCATTGGGCAGAACTAATTCATAAGTGCCTACGGCTAAAGCAGCAACTCTTGCTCGGTTTCCAACTCGTAGGTCCACTTCGCCCTTCTTCAATTTTCTACTATCATTGAGACCTTGCACATTTATGCAAATGTGAGAACCACATGCAGTATCTAATACCCATGTAGAGGAAATAGAAAAATGAATATCTATAACATAAATACTTGAAGAGATAGCCCCGCCATCCTTCTTGTTCTTTTTCAGATCTTCAAGGTAGAGTTTGCAATTCCTCTTCCAATGACCAGGTTCATTGCAAAAGAAGCAAACCCCGTCCTTCGAAGGCTTTGTCTTCTTGGCTGCAGTCTTAGTTTCGGGTCTATTTGACTCTCTGGTCTTACCAATTGAGCCATTACCCTTTCCTTTGCCCTTGCCTTTCCTTTTCATACCCTTTCTTTTGTGCTTGAGAACAATTCTCAAGTTTCTAAACCAGTCAAGAAAGTTGGTCCCATTTAGTTTGTCCTTCTCAAGGACTAATCACAATGATAATGTAGTGGTATTACTAGTTGACACGATTCTACAATTAAAAGATATGCAAAGTTAATTATAACCTCTCACTGAATTAACAACCCTTAATATAATAAGTGAGCTAAGATCCATATTTGGCTTAATTTTAAGTCCGCTTTGGCAGAACGCTTAAAATCAAGTTATTAAGGTAGGTAGCCTCTTTACCAATTACATCACATGTAACTTTTAGATCTTTATGGGATTCAATCATCATATGACTTGGCATGTTTAATCCCATCTAATGCCTTGAGATCCAAAACCGTTTTGATAATCTCAATTAAGTCAAGACAATAATGAATGTTGAGTATCCCCATTACCCACTCTTGTCTCACCAAGATAACTTAAGTGCATTCACTTTGGTGGAACATACAAATAAGCGATCTAGGCTTTGATAAGTATCCATTAATTGACGGCATTATGACTTGAGATTTCACTTGGAGGGTTTAATCTAATTAATTATATTCATATGAATGCAATTATAGTTGTATATATCTCATACAAACAACACATAATAAACATGCCATGATCTAATAAAAAACATAATAAAACGTGACACAACATGGCTCACCTAACCTAAAATCCTTTCAACCCAATGAGGGGACTTCTCTAAATAAGTAAAGAAAATTACATCAAGAGAAACCTCGTTTAAACATTTTAGGGGAGTGAGATGAGAAGAGAATGTACATCAAGAATATTTAGATAGAGGTATGGCTTGCAGGCCATATTTAAATATTACAACCATTGTAAAGACTAAGGTCATGTTGTTCACCATACCCAAACAATTTGAAAGTAAATCACTACAGGTAATAATTCGTACAATATGAAAAAAAGTGTCATGATTTTTTCATCAATTAATAATCATAATAATCATAACGTGATACCAATTCCAAATTCCCATCAATTAATAATCACGTTTATATATATATATAAACGTGATCAGTGGATTATATATGCGTTTATATATATGACATGATCAATGTGATTATATATATAGTTTTAAATGAAATATAAATAGAAATAATTTGGCATTACATTATAATTATCACGTTTATATATATATATATATATATATATATATATATATATATATATATATATATATATATAATTCATATACATAAATCAATTCTCTTATAAATGCATATAATTGCTTGAACGTATATATATTTAATGCCATCATAACGAAATGCCAACATGTTGATCGTTATAACGATTTTCTAACGAAATGAAATCTTAACATATATATTTATCCAATAAAATATTATTAATCAAATAAAATATATTTAAAATATATATGTTAACGATTAATATATGTTAAATCTTAACATATATATTTAACATGATGTCATTATTAATCACATTAACAATAAAATATATATCTCATATATAATCACATTAAGAAAATAAACCCAATTTAAACCACAATTGATCTGCCTCTGATGACACTGTTGGGATTCGTATATGCAGAGGAATTAAATTTATCCAATAAATTACGAATCCCAAGAAGAGGATCTATCAACAGCGTTTAAATGGGGTTAGTAATTAAGAACCGTACCTATGCGAACTCGTGTGCGTGCTTTATGAACTCGTGGGCTAACACCTTCTTGGTCGATCAATCTCTAGGAGCCAACTATACGAATTCACTCCCTCTACCGATATCCAAACCGAACAGGACTCCAACACGAACGACAGCGTGCTAGCGCCTTCAAGCTTTTGTCTCACGTCTCTCTTCTAGGGTTCTTTTGTGGCTCTTGAATTCTCTTGTGTGTGCAATCCAATTACTTACAACCTCAGGGTATTTTATAACCCTAATGGGCCGCATTAAATATTCAAAATCAATCTTATTAATTTTGAAATTGAATATTCAAAATCAATCTTATTAATTTTAAAATTGAATTGGAAATTAAATTTGTCTAATTGATTCAATCCAATCAATTTATTTAATACGAATTAAAATCCAGCTGATTTGATTTATCTTTATAAATCAAATCATTGATTTATCTTCATAAATCAGATATAGAAGTTATTTAATGATTAACCCCTAGAGTATAATTTCCAACACAAGGAACCAATTAGCTTTTGCTATCTGTTTTACTTAACCTCAAATTAACCCGTTAACAACCAGAGTGTGAGGAGACCGATCAAAGTCGACTTGCAGGTAGGTAACTAATGGTAGTAGTCCATTGTTTCATATCTCAATTGTTTTCGACGGTTAGGATTCATATCTCCCTCTCTAGTGATTCACCCTCATCGTACTTTCCCTTGTGGAATTCACCCTCAAACACGTCCCAATTACTGTAAACTTGCACCTAGAATCTTGAAATTGTGGTTTCCCCTGATTTGTTTTTCGACCCTAGAGACCACATAATGGATTGAGGAGAATTTGTTGCAGAAAGGGACGAAGAGAGCTTAATCGGCAATGAACAGCCGAGAAACATTTGAATTGAAGGTACACGAAGGAGGCTGGATTAAGAGAAATGAAGAGCACGGCTACAAAACTGATCTCGGAGAAGAAAAGAGAGTGTGTGCGCGCTACGAGGTCTTGAAACGAAACAGAAATAAATCATAAATATTAAAATCATATTAAATAAAAATTATAGGGATTTTAATTAATTTGTGCCTGTAAAAAACTTTCAAAAGAATAAAATAATAATTATTCTTTCATGTGTTCGACTTCTTTATAATTTATAAACATTTTTTTCCATAAGATTTATAAACTCTTTTGAAAAGGAATTTGTTGAGACTGGGTGAAATTATAAACTTGGAGCCAGAAGTTCAGTACCTTATTCATAAAATTAAATTATGTCGTTTAGACTTTTGTACTGACTTTCAGTAATAAAAATATAATAAATAAAAATTATTATTTTATATTTTTTAAAATTCATGTACTATTTTAAAAAGTAGAGCTTCCATTTTTTTTATGATAATAATTCATTAACGGAAACAATTATAAGAAGGAAGTTATGATAACATAATTGCGTGGGTGTGGCTACATATCTTAGGAAGTTACAAGGAGAACTTATAAAAATAGTAGATTAAATAATTGAATTTATCTAGCATGGTATTCTACCATATATGTGACACATAGGCCCACATGTGACGTGTCACACAGCCAGCCCTATCAGTGTCTCCCTGTTGTTATTATAAGTAAAATAGATTACTATACTTTTACCAACATAATGTTGGTGAGGTGGTAAGCATCCTGATCCTTTAAGGAGGAGAACACAACACAACTTCTAATTTTTAGAAGAGCACTTATTAAGATAGGCAAAAACCATGTGCCTTATTTTAGAAAACATTGAATATTTTTGGTGGCGACATTTTGTCCTCACGTAGTTGTTGTGATGTGGCTATAACTAGTACTATCAGCATTGACAAAATGAGTCGCCGCTTAAAGCATTGGTGGAGCCACATGCAAAGTTGAGGGGGCAATGCCCCCTCTTGAATTTCAAAAAGTTTTTTTTTAAAGATAATAAAATAAATAGACTAATTAAATTATATGACTTAAAAGGCATGATGAAGCAGAGAGCATGAGAGCACGAGAAAGCTGAATGATTGAATGGTTAAATGATTGTTTAATGCCTTATATTGAAAAAAATTTATTTTATAGCATTGACAATAAGGCAATGATGATGGAATTCCAAAAAAATAAGGTCAATAAAGATGATATTGTAATTATTTTTATTGTAAAATATTTTTGTTATTAAAAAAAAATTTCAGGGGTGCTGCCCCCGAACCCCCGACCCCAAATCTCTCAATGGTGCCCCCCTTGACAAAAATCCTTACTTCGCCCTTGGCTTAAAGTATGGCTTAGTGGCAACATTTGTTGATGCTAAAGGGTAGCTTTAGTGGTGACAGTAAATGTTGCCATTGAAAGTTACCCTTTAGTGTCAACAATTAAGGTTAGCTTTAACGGCAACATTATTTTAGCGGCAACAAAAATCACCAACAAAATTGCATAAAAATATATATTTTTCCACGCCAACTACACTTGTATCACATCTCCCTCCACCTACCCTGACCACTTGTCACTTGCCACATCACCCCCATTCCACATTGTGCCACGTCACCCACCAATATTTTTTCCCACAAATTCCTCAACCAAGTTCGAATCTGGGACCTCCTTATCAAGGAGTAAAGCTCCTAAACATATTAGCTAAGATGAATTGGCATCCATCATGTTAACACACACACAATGAAGCTCCTAAACATATGAGCTAAGATGAGTTGGCATCCATTATGTTCACACACGTACAAACACACAAATAAGCTCCTAAACATATGATCTGCCCCCGCGCGCGCGCGTATTATAATAAATCTTTACTAATATATTTCTTTTGATAAATTTTATTAATATTAATACATACATACACACACATATATATATATACACATGTGTGTGTATGTGTATACACACTTGTATACATATATATACATGAGTGTGCATATACACAAATATATATATATATACACACACACATGTGTACACACACATATATATAATACCTAAAACATTTTTTGAAAAATTAAAATATGAATATAAATAAAGTGATACCATTAATACAATATATTTTTTGCTTATATTAGATTTATAATTTTTTTAATATATTAATAATGGATTAAAATATATTTTTATATATAAATAGTTAAAAAAGAAATTTAATTAAAAATTAGATTATATCTATTTTTTATTTTTACTTATAAATTTATTTTCATTTTAAAATAGTTAATAAATTTTTTGAAAGGTTATTGATAAATTTTAATAATAAGTTTTCAGTTTTTTATTATTTTTGTTTTTGGTATAAATTCATAAAAATTAAATATTAAATTATATAATTAATCTTATATTTCAAGATAGTATTAAAAAGGGTTAAAATGCAAAAACGCATATGTGCTTTACCCTGAAGAGCACCTAATACCAAATGTTTTTTTAAGGTATAAAAGTACACACGTGGTTATAAATTAGGTGCAAAAATACTGTTTAACCATTAAATTGGGCTTTAACCGTTAAATTTCACTTTTTTTTTACTTTCAAATATGCAAAAAAATACACCTGTACTTTGCGAAAAAGAGCGCCTAACACTACATATTTTTTAATTTAATAATTTTATTTAACTAAAGGAAAATCATTATTTCTCTAGGTATAATTCCTAGAAGGCCAAATTTTTTCTTCTAATTTATCATTTTGGAAAGGAGAATTTATTCAATGGGTAAAAATGGTAAAAAATTTATTTCCATATTTAGTTTCTTTTTTAAAAAAAATCCTTATTAAATTTTCTAATTAATAATTAATTGAAAAATTATTAAAAATTTATTTCCATAATTTTTAATCCATATTTTCTAAGCAATAAAAATTAAATAATATTGTTCTGTTTTGATAGAAAATTTATTTAAATAATTTCTCGTTCAATTTGTTAGATCAAAAAATTAAAATTATTTTTAATTAACTTTAGTATTTATAATATCAAATTGTAAATGCATAAATACTCATTTATTAATTATTAATTCAAATAATATTTTTTTCTTTAACTGAAATAAAATTATTAAATTAAAAAAATACTTGGTGTTGGCTACTTTTTTTTGTTAAAGCACATGTGTATTTTTGCACCTTTGAAAGTAAAAAAAGTCAAACTTGCCATCAAAGTCAAACTTAACGGTCAAACGGTATTTTTGCACATAATTTGCAACCACGTATGTACTTTTGCTCCTAAAAAAATATTTAGTGCTGGGCGCTCCTCGGGGTAAAGCACATATGTATTTTCGCACATTAACCCTATTAAAAAAGCATATAACATGACATAAATATTATTACGGATTCAAATATTGGGCCCATCCAAGGTATGGCCCAACACGAGGCAACCAATATGACAAAGAGGTGATGTCACAACATTTGGGCTTAGAGGAATAAGAGACCCACAAGTCCAAACCCTAACCATAAGGTAATCTTTATAAGTAGAAGATTAACCAACAAGGTACACATATTCTAAGCTCTGCCTCTTTACTATTCTGCATACACAAAGTACACACCCCCACTCCCCCTCTGGCTAAACGCCTATCTATAATCGAACTACGTAGACTTTGATCCCTCTCAAAGGTACGTAGGTCCTAGGCACGTTCCTAGGTCAAGCCCGATATATCTTGTTCTACAATAGAACATTGGCGCCGACCGTGTGGATTTGATAAATTTCGATTCCTGCGACCAAAGATAGTCAATACAAGAAGTAGCAGTCAAATACCTTGAACAGGAAAGCTTCAATTGTTGAGCGGTTGCTGAGCCTTGCAATGGTAATGATTAATCAATGGTTCACAGCAAAAGGACAAGATGTTGAGACTCTCGAACCGATCAGATAGTTGGTGGGAATGCTCACTTGTCTCTTCTCCAACATTTATAAATGACAAGCAAAGGTTTTCATAGTCAATGCCTACTGAGTCAAACCCGAGTACGTTGATACTTCAATCTGCCCTGCTGCATCAAACTCAGGTACGTTGAATTTAGTCAATCTTGTTTATTGTTAAAAGCTCTTCTCAATTTATTTATAAAAATTATAAATAAATAAGAGAGAGAGAGAGAGAGAGAGAGTAGCTTTGCGATAACTTCCCAGAACGAGACTTCAGTGACAACTGATAAGAAGAGACAGATCCAATGGTTGATAGGATTTCTGATCTAAAAGCAATTCAAAGATTTTGACAGCAAGTATGATTTCTTTGACTACACTAGTGAAGGGCCTTTGAAGAGAATGAAGAAAGCAAAGAAGGTTGAAGCGAATGATGAAAGAAAAGGGAAAACAAGAAGAAAAATGAAAATACCAAGTAAGAAAATGAAGGATCTTATTAAGGAATTCCAGTCTTTGAACATTACAAAGGAACAAGATAGGAGGCTTCTTTGTTATAGAGGAGGAAAAAAGGGTCAAGGAGTAAAAGTTAACACTGAGTTAATTGCTTACCGTAGTCAAAATGGCGGGCCCTTTCCATACAAAGAAAAGGTTAAGCTTAATTTAGAAACTTCAAAAGAATGGAATTTACTTATGCATGGAAAGTCACACGATGAAAATGAGGGCAACAGAGAATTTTGAGAGCAAGAAAGATCAATTTTTTATAGGAAGAGTGGATGCTTTTATTGCTTGCATGCATAACTTTCTTGGAAATAGATCTTTTTTTTCCTGCCTTGGAAAGGTTCTGTTTTAGATTCTGTTATTGGAGTATTCTTAACCCAAAATGTCTCAGATCATTTATCTGTTGGACCTAGCTATCACCCAAGAGGGGTGAATTGGGTGTTTGATAAAACTTAATAAATTTTGAAAAACTTTTTGCAACTTCTAAAACTAAATCGATAGTTAGATATTCAAATAAGTATATACTGGAAATGTAAAAGATAAGGGAAGAGAATATGCAAATTGTGATTTATACTGGTTCAACCAAATCCTTAACCTGCGTCCAGTCCCCAAGCTCCACTTAAGATTTTCAATCCACTATCTCCTTGTTTAATCCAGGCACAAGAGAAAAGCCTTTACATCCTCACAAGTTTAGTCGAGCACTTGTACAGCCTTTACAATCTCTTACCGAGATGCTCCCCTTACACACTGTAAGGATACAATTACACACTCTGTAAGATGATCCTTTCACACTAGGATTCACTCTCCCTTACAAGTTGTAATTGTACACCCACTCTCAAAGGTTCCACAACCTTGAGATTTGATCACTAAACAGATAATGAAATAAGTTTTTGGACTCTCTCATAGAGTAGATGAATAATAATCACTGAACTGTAAACTATATAAACATTGAGAAAACAGAGTGTATGAGCTATCAACGGTGAAGTAGTAAAATCATTTCGTTGGCTTCGTCGACTCTTTCATCAATCGTCGTCACTTCTTTTGGTTTGAAGACTTTTCTATTTATAGGCAATGAAGATCGATTCATCTGTTGAGTAATTCTTCCTGTTGGAATATGACCGTTTTGACTTGCTCAAAGTTACCGTTGTGAGCTCTAACGTAATCATTCACTTTTTGATAATCTGATGTTGATCTAGGTTATGATCATCTGAAACTCAAACTCATCAAACATGGTTAGGAATAATAATAATGGAAGATATAACCCAAATAAATCATATTCAAAGTCTGTCACGATTAAAACGAATATTTTTCAAAACTGAGATAATTTGGCTCGAGTCAAGTTGGTTTGTCTAAATCTCGCTAGGCTCAAGTTAAGTGTCCTAGCTCGAGTTTTGGCACAAACTCAAGTCACTTGTTGTAGGCTTGAGTCAAAAGACGTAATTTTGAAAATAACAGTCAAAATCCAATTAAGCAAGATATTCAAAGTATAGTGCTGTTAGCTCAAGTCAATTCACCTTGACTCGAGTTTCAGCATGAACTCGAGCCATGTATTGTTGGCTCGAGTCAATATTTCCTTTTTGATAGTTTTAACTAGAATCTTGGCTCGAGTCAGATTAATTGGCTAGAGCCAATTTGACAAATAAAACACAGCTAATTTTTCAAACTTAGTTGACCAAGTTCCAATAACCATAACATCTTCGTTAAGTATCTTGGCAAATCACATATATCCCTAGAATACTCTTTAAGTATTCTTTCCAATGCAAGAAGAATTAGCTCCAAACTCATTGTATGTTGAGCACCATGATCATATTAGTAAAAGTTGTTCTTGAACCAACGTTTTTTGCACAATCCTAATCAGACTCTCAACTTCCAAAAATCATATCTCTCTCATTTGATCTTTGGTTTTTGTGATCTTTATGTTTTTGGAAAGGTATATGAGTCTAGTTTCATATTTCACCAATTTCATCTCATTTTAATCTGTAGTTTGTGAGATATCATCAAATTAGTAAGCCTTGGTCTACTATATGACGGTAACAAATGGGGAAACTTCCGAAATTCATAGCTCTATCTCTTATCTTCTATGGACTTGAATTTTTGTCAAGATGACGCATTAGATGTCTAGTTTCATAAAAAATTGATTTTACCTCAATCTGATCTCTGGTTTAGGAGATATCATCAAATTACTAGATCTCGCCCGAATTGAATGTGAAACAGAGTAGAACATAGTTGCCGAAAACACATCTGGCTTGATTTAAGTTGGTCTGGCTCGAGTTTAAGTCTTGACTCAAGTCAAATACTTCCTAGCTCGAGTTAGTTCATCCCAAAACTTGATTTTGCTTATTTTAACTCTGATTTGAGTCATTCCAACTTCCATTTAATCGTGGAGACTTCTAGAATCAATCTATAAACTTGTGTAATGATTTTCTCATTCCATTCAACAAGTTCTTCTTTCTTTCTTTTCTTCTCTCCATAATTCAACTCTTTCTTTCTTCTCTTCTCTTATTCTTCATCATTTGACTCCACATCTTCTTTGATTCCATTTCTTTATTTAATTCAACACTTCTTTATTTATCTTCTTCTTGATCATTCTTCATAAATGAATTTCACATTTTGAATCTACATTAAATTTAGGAATTAGTCAATGTGGGAGATAAATATAACATGTAAGCTTTTTGCTCTAATGGCATTTATATAAGACATCATCAAAACTAATCATATCTAACATTATCAAGTTCTTCCTACATGTGTCTTGCATCTACCTTTCCTATCAAAACTTCTTCTAAAGAAAGAAAAAACAGCATACCTCTATTGAAACATGGAAATTCCTCACAATCTTGTACAACAAATAATAGTTTAAACTTGGAGAATAAAAAACTATATTCTCCTGGTATGGTTTTTGGCAAGAAAAAGTCCATTTCTATAAGGAAAAAAGGTGATCAAACAGAGCAAGAGAGAAAGATGACAGATGAAGGAAGATCAAGAAGCTGAGGAAGAAGACAAGCAATATTGGGAATCATTAAGAAGAGAGTATATTCAATATTGCAACCCATGAAATAATAATCATACTGACGTAGTTGATTCGGAAGCAGTGAGATGCCAGCCGTTGATAAAGTTGCTAAGGCTATTGAAGGCCGTGGTCAACACAACATTATTGCATTAAGAATACAGGCTTTACTCAATAAGTTAGTCGAAATGCACGACAGCATGGATCTGGAATGGTTAAGACATGCTCCACCCAAAAAAAAAGTAAAGGACTATCTTCTAAAAGTATATGGGTTGGGATTGAAGAGTGTGGAATGCATAAGACTTTTAGCACTTAAGCAAGTTGCTTTTCCAGTGGATGTAAATGTTGGAAGAATAGTAGTTCAATTAGGATGGGTTCCCCTTGAACCATTACCCGAAGGAGTATCCTATAATCGATATGGTACAACAATATCTTTCGCCTCAATTATTTACTCTTGACCAACCAACATTGTATCAGTTGCATTATCATCTCATCACATTTGGAAAGGTATTTTGCACCAAGCTACAACCCAATTGCAAAGCTTGTCCAATGAGAGGAGAATGTAAACATTTTGCAAGTGTTGTTCCAAGTACAACATTTGCACTACCTCAAAACAATGCTGAAGGTCAAATAATGATTCAATGAGATCAGATATTATTGCTAAATATTTGGATGAGAGTTTTAGTAATCGGTTAACTCCTTTTAATGTGAATGATTTAGTAAAGACAACCACGAAGCAATGTAATCCTATTATTGAACTCCTTATATCACCGAGCTGTGAAAATATCTTGGGTGAAATAGAAGACGTAAAAGACTTTTGCAAGGGTGATGATTACTTTGAGGAGTTTTTCCACATTAAAGCTGAATAAAGAAAATTTGAAAGCAGGTGGAAATTAGTCTGAACTAAATGACAAGAAGAATTCAAATGTTGTGGTTGCTTATGATCCAAAAAGGGCATCCAAATTTATGCCAGAATTGAAATGTGTCACTCATTTAAGGACAAAGCGTATGGTTTATGTGCTTTCTAATACACACCCTCTCTTAAATGGGTTTCCAAGGAGAGAGGATGATGATCCTTCCAACTATCTTTTCGTCATGTGGACACAAGGTGCAGTATTGAATGCATACCCTGGTTAAACCAAATTTGGTTAAAATCCGGGTTCCATGTAAATTTTTGAAGGCGGACCCTGATTAAACTGAATCTTGTTAAAATACGGGGTTTGTGTAAATCTTAGAAGGCAGACCCAGATTAACTGAATCTAGTTAAAATCCGAGCTCTGTAAAAATTGCTAACAACGGACCCCAGATTAACTGAACTGGTTAAAATCCAAGCTCTGTGAAAATTGTTGATGATGAACCCTGGATTAATTAAATCTAGTTAAAATCTGGGCTCAATGTAAATTTTTTAGGGTGGACCCCGGTTAAACCAAATCTGGTCAAAATCTGGACTCCACGTAAATTTTTGAAGCCAGACCTCGGTTACACAGAATCTCGTTAAAATCTGGACTCCGTGTAAATTGTTGAAGGTGGACTCAGTTAAATGGAATCTCGTTAAAATCCGAGCTCCATGTAAAGTTTTGAAGTCCTCTATTGGATTATTGGCGACGGTAATACCGCCAATTCTATTTAAATGATTGAATTCGAGTAAAAAAACACGTTTTCATAAATCATATTGCGACGACAATGCCGCCAAGCCTATCTGAATGATTGAATTCTAGGTAAATAAACCCATTTTCAAAAGTCATAAACCCGAAGTCTCAATGTTATATAGTTAAATCCACGCTTCCGCAATCAATTTGGAACCTGGTAAAACTGAGTTTGAAGAATAGTTAAATCCATGCTCCTTAAATAGACTCTAGATAAACTTAAAATTATACATTTAAATCCATGCTCCTTTAATGGACCACGGATAAACTGAAAATTATACAGTTAAATCCGCGCTCCTTAAATGGACCCCAGATAAACTGTCATGCATCACAACTTTTTATTCTGAGGTAATAAAGTGAACCGTCATGTTAATCCTGATCAGGTCGAAATGTTTAAAACGTTGGTTAAAAACTAAGTTTGAACATGTGATGGATTGCCTTTACTCCGGATTGAATTCTGGAATATCGGAATGTAATGTGACAGATTAAATAAAATCTGCACAAATATTGAGCATGCCTGATTAATAATATTAGTGGAATATCCAGTAGATTGCGTTAATATCTTGACCTTGGCCCAGTCATTGAATAGAACTCTAAATATATGTTTGAGTTAATATAATCAACTTATTATTGAAAGGAAGATACAACTCAGACATGAGATCCGAGTTAAAAAATCAATGCACCTCAGCAGCCCAGAAAATTGGACTACCAAGCTGGGGGCAGAAAGTGGACGGCTGTAAAGTTGCCATGGTAATATGAGAAGAGGAAATGAAAGCCCTTGTGGTGTACGTGAATTTTCAAATGCTATCTTGGTTTTTTGAATAGTGTTAGTCAAAAAACATGTTATCAATAACCAAGATCAAGGCAAGTAAGAACGAAGAAAAAATAAAAGACAAGCAAAATCGGAAACCCAGATATTTGATGCAGAAGGCTTCAAGGTGAATTAACCTGGACTTCACATCTAGGGGCAATTCAATTTAAACTCAAGTAAATCCTAAGTTCATCAAAACTCGGACAGAAGTAGAACAACTCAAACATGAGATCCAAATTAAATAGTCAATGCAACCCGGAATCTCGGGCTTTGAGTATATCAACCTAGAATCTCGGGCATGAAGAATATAAACTCGGAATCTCGGGGATGAAGAATATTAACCCGGAATCTCGATGTTAGAGAATATGAACCCGGTATCTCGGGTCAACATGTAAGGAATCCCAACAAGCATTAACACCTGGTCCGGATTGGAAAAACAACACATCTCGGCAACTCTGAGACCTGAACTATGAGGCTGGGGGACAACAAAGTGGACAATGAGGAATTAGTGGAAAAGCATGATTATCAATAACCATAATTAATGCAAACCAGAGTGGAAATCAAATTTTGACAAGTAGTCAAAATGCGCAAACAGTAGATATTTTCCATTGATTGTGATTTGCTTACATATTGTTAAATGCAGGAATATAGATCGGGTAATTATCCCGGGAAAAATTGCTATAAAAGCAAGCAAGACAATCAGTACATCCCGGCAACCCAGAAACCTGAACTACCGGGCTGGGGGACAACTGTTACGGATTCAAATATTGGGCCCATCCAAGGTATGGCCCAACAAGGTGCAACCAATATGACAAAGAGGTGATGGCACAACGTTTGAGCTTAGAGGCATAAGAGACCCACAAGTCCAAACCCTAACCCTAAGGTAATCTTTATAAATAGGAGATTAACCTACAAGCGGTACACACATTATAAGCTCTGCATCTTTACTATTCTGCATACACAGAGTGCACACCCCCACTCCCCCTCTGGCTAAACGTCTATCTACAATCAAACTACGTGGACTTTGATCCCTCTCAAGGGTACGTAGGTCCTAGGCACTATTCCTAGGTCAAGTCTGATATATCTTGTTCTACAACTGAACAAATATAATTAAATATATTTTTTAGACAAAAAAAATGATTATATCTAATATATTCGTTTTGGGCGGTCTAATTAGCGATTTGAGTCCTCAATCTTGCCTAGAATTTTAATGTATAGCGGTTCACGTTTGCTCGGTCCAATCTACGCAATCTTGATCAAGTAGACAATCAGATTTTGTGCTGATTAAGCTAAAAAATTTTGGGTGATTCGAAACACCCTATCCTTAAATATAAGAGCAGTTGGATTGTCAAATGGTTTCTTATCTTTCTTGTACTTGTCTTCTATTTTGAATATGAGAACGAAAGGAACTGTGGTGGGAAGATGCACACATATCATATTAAATTTTACATATCAACTTAGTAGAACAATTATTTTTAAGTAGACACCATATCAATAAAGATTGAAATCGGAAAATTAAAGTGTCGATGTATCATTTGTTTCAAATTAAAGTATCAATTTAAGCATAAAATCATTTAAGAAAAATGAAAGCTCATTCCCTTATTTTTCATGAGAAATAGCATATTTAAATTAAGGTTTTCATAGCTGGACTAGACCGAAGAGCGAACCGTTAGCTGGTCACAATAACAGTCCAATTTTGCCTTTAGGCCGCTTCAAGAATTAAGCTACTTTGGACCATTATTTATTCGTCATTGGTCAAAAGCCACTGTCAAGATGGGAATCGGAACAATTTTATAAAAATCGGACGAGTCAACATAAAAGGATTTGAAGTTAAAGAAACAAAAATGTATAAAATATTTTAGCTTTGTTTTTGTACTCAATTTTCACCCTTATAATTTTATTATAAATAAGTTAATCTCCTGCCACATATTTGAAATGCAAAATATTTTCAAAATACTCATTTTTTAAATTATTTTTTCAACACTCATTTTTTATATTACATATGTCATAATATAACTGATAATTTTAATTTTGTTTAATTTGAGTAGTGTGACCTAATATATCTCAGTCCATTTTGACAACCTGGCCTCTCTCCTTCCGACACCCTCTCACTGGTAGCTTGTGTTTCCATCACAAGCCGCCAGCAAGCCTCATTTCCTTGCCATAGACAAGTTAGAGTTGTAGTTTGGAGTCTAGATCTTTCATCTGCAATCCTCTCACTTTGAGTTTTGTCAGTTATAGCCTTCTCTCGTCCTTGTGGCGAGTCCTCTCATCTCCTTCTTCAGATTTGATATGTGGAGATGAGGTTTATCTTGCAAACTTGGCTAATAATCATCCAACAAGGCTCAGCTGGAATTGTAGACTTTTAGGGCTGTTTATGATGTCATTTTGATGACACAAGTAAGTGCTTAGGTGTTCCTAAACTCCACGTGTCAAAGCCGAATTGGTTTGTTAATTAATCAAGGCCATTTGTACATTAATAAACAAGATTAAATAAGTCTTCCTTGGCCCATAGCTGATCAAAAATATCAGCCTCCCTAGGATGTCCTTATTGCATTTTACAACTTGTAAATAAATGCATAAGTTGGACAAAAACCAAGTAGAGATTTATTTTCAGCTTGACATGTGTGTTTTGGCATAAATACAATAAATATTAGGTGTTTTGTTCCCTTTAATATCTATTTATTTTCATTATCATCTACCTCTTGTCTTTAGACCAAAATATAGCCCAATTAAATAGTTACATGTGTTTCCCACTAATCTCCGATTAAAGCAAGCTTATTTGTCAATTAACATTTGCTAATTTGCTTTAATATAATTAAATGTTTTCATAACTTTTTCTAGCCTCTTTTGGTTATAAAATAACCAATATTTTTATGCTATTCACATCACAATTTATAGCCTTTAAATATAGTTTCATAATTAACCCAATTTAATATGGTCACATATTTATGAAATACAAGACTTTTGGTAAATGGGAGAGATAATAGGAAACCTCAAACTGTTACGATTATTTTCAATTCATGAAGTATAGCCTCTATGGGTGTTCCCTAGCACTGTCTCTAAGATAAAACAGTTTTTTCTGACTCTGTTCCTTAGAAGAGTTCTAAGAATTAGAATTACGTTTGTTAACTTAATTTATTTTTACTCCGAGAATCAAAATTACGTTTGTTAACATGTTTTTTCTTTACATTCCGAAAATAAGAATTACGTTTGTTAATACATTTTATTTTTATCCTAAGAATTAGAATTACCTAATACAATACAAATCTATTTCTTTATTTTTTGTTTACAGATTTCATCAACGGTATAAAATAATAGATTTTAACCACAATGCCAACATTTCATATTTAAAAAAAAAAATCTAAGAAATCTAATATTTTATTGTGTAATTTTTTCTCACAACAAATACTCATGCTAGCATATTTCAAAAAGTAAATCTCATTAACAAAAAATATCCACATCATGGTCATACGTAAAATTAAAATTAAAGTATGGTCTTCAATGCCATTAAACTAAAAAGTTGCAACATAATTTCATTCATTTATAAAGGCTACTCTCCATGCTTGGCTCTCAACCATTCGATCAATTGCTTTGCTTTGTAGTACGCTTCATTCTCCAATCCCACCATGTCATTCAATACATCCATTGCAGCCTCAATTGAATATGGATCCTCATTCACTTTTACAATAGCAGAAGTAGCAACATTAGGGTGGCATGGTTTTGTCTAATCTTAACCAAACCCTGAATGGCTTGACATGCTATTGCAATATCTTTATTCCCACTACGTCTTCTACGCTTTGCATTTGGGGTCCTATGTCTATGTACTACAATAGAAGAGGCAACACTTGTGCTGTCAGCCCAATGGCAAGGATATCAGTTCCTACAACACTAGAGAAGTTGACGATTGGGTTTGCTGTCAGCCCAACACTTGTGCTTACCCCAGTATAGTCATGCAGGTATTGGAGTTCCACCTGTTCCAGAGCCACAAATTAAACAATAAATTCTACTAACAATGGAGGATGCAAGTGTTCAAGGAATTTTAAAGACTCAATAAGGTTGGATTTTCGGTTTCCACATCCATATACTGATACTATCTCTTGTACCTGTTAAGTACTTCTACAAAATGTTTGATTATCTCACCTTTCCAGACCTTTGATCAGGAACTCTGAAGCTAAAGAGACTCTTCAAACCAAGAGCAGGCGCATCAAAGGTGATTGTGGTGAAGAGCTAAAGAACACACACATTATAGATTTTAGTCAAACCATCTCATATGAATGAAAAGAGCATGAGATAAGAGCCTAGAGTAATATAAAAACATGGCCCAATATTAGTTCTCTGAAAGAATTTCCAAAGCATGAATTGATCCGTTCAGCCATCTTCCATGTATAAATAACAATCAAGAATAGGTCTATTAGAAATTTCAGCATATCCTGGATTTCAGTGACCAGGCAAGTACACATGCAGAAGACTAGAACAATTTTTCCCTCACGTGATTACATCTCCACAATCCATATAGCCAAGTAGAGATCAAATAATCAATATCACAGAAAACATCGATACAAGAGGAAAATGGAGAAACATCCTTTAACTTTAGGCCACACTCATTTAACATACAAGAAGGGTTTAGATTGTTTTTATTTCAGGTAAACTGATGTGAGGAAAATATAATTTATTACTCAACTTTGAGAGTCATAAACTTGCTATCTAAAACCAAACGAAACACACAGTTAGAATGCTTGAATTAATAACATCAATCTAAAAGTCAAGGCTGTGCAATCAATTTAATCAAACATATTATCCTATTTTAACCTAACAAGAAGGATATACTAACATTGAATCAGCTGAAAAGTGAAAACCACCGTGCAATGGAGGTAAAACTCAGATCAACCACCACAACTGGATTTATAATTTGTACAGGACAAGTAGATAAACAACAACGGAGGGAAAATGTCAAATAGAGTAAAGAAAAAGAAAAAAGAAAAACTGAAAAAGGATGCAGAACTTGCATTAGAATCGGCAACAACTTTAATATCAGTGGTGAGATTTCTATGCTTTAATTGGGTATTAACATCAGCAAAGAACAGGTCACCTTTCTTAGTTCCAGATGATGTTATAACCTGCAACAGCAAACATAAATTACTAGAGGTAGAAATGAATCTAAAATTGAGTAAAGATTTAAATATCATTGCATAGGTTGCAAAGTACAAATCATTTTGAGAGCATTAAACTGCATTTGGCATATAATATTTGGCATAATTTGACTTCCGTTCTCAACAATACAAAGCATATGCTTCTATAAACTAGTACATGCAATCTCATGTGGTGTATCCATACAAAAGTAACAAAGACATTGAATTGTGTATGAAACTCACATGGTGCAATCTCACATGGCCACATTTAATGCCAAGGGAAATACGGAAGAAACATGACTAATTGACTATTAGGAAAGAAGCCAACTCGACTTCTAAAATGTTTCTAAAAAAATAATAGTTAGTCGGTAGTATGTTTTTTATGCTGGTATGTTCAGTCGTAGTCCACAGAAACCATTAGACATGCTGCTAGAGGATCATTTCATGAAAATGGTGTTAATTCAAATTCTAAATTACAAAACTACAGTCCAATTAGTAAACAAATGAACAGATAAAAAATCAAAGAGAATGAACTTCAGACCAAAAGACAACAATGACAAATGGATGAGAAATTTATTTATCAAATGTGCAACAAATTTGATGCAAGACTATCTATACCTCACTCAAAGAAAAAAGACTCCGAATACAAAGGAAATAAAAAAGAAGGCAAGAATTAGGCAAGCTAGTTCTCTCACACAACCCCTCAAAACACAGATAAATTTGGCAGGCCTTGTACGATTCAAAAATCGAACCTAGACATTCAGACCAATAATATATTGCTGCAAAGCAGATTGTATATCCACAAGTGAAGAAAGAAGGAAACTCACAATGCCATTGGGCGAGTAGGTGGTGATGGATTCTAGTCGCTGTGATAGTCCGGCGACGATGATGTCGTTATCATCAGATCCCGAAGCAACGCCCCTGGAAAAGGAGGCGAGTGAGAGCGAATACTTGAGACCGGAGGAGAGATTCCTCGACAAAAGGAAGCCCTTCCGTCTCGACAAGCTAGCCATAGCCATTGCACCTCCTGTTCTGCTTCTTAGATCGAAAGCTTAGGGTTGAAATTTTGAGAAAATCATGAGAGGAGAGGAGTTCTTGGTTTCGTTCACTCAATGTAAACAGAGGAAACCGAGTTGAGTTGCTAGGAGAAAAATGATTCTGGAATTTTTTTTTGTGAAAAGCAGAAATTTTTAACTTTTTTTTTTTAATTCTCTAATGTAAAAAATAAACTGGTTCATCCTAAAAACGAGAAGAAAAAAAAACTAAATTTACCAAACACAATTCTCATTTATTTTTATTTTTGGGAATAGAAATTAAAAAGAAAAAACTCATTTCGAAAGTGTTACTATGCATATCCTATACGTAGATGTAGATGTGGCGGGGAATATTTTAATATTAAAATATCCACCAATATATCCATTTAATTTTCTGAGTTTAAATTTATTCAAAGCTCTATCATGCTTTTACAATATTAAATACTTGGATTAAAATTCAAAGAGCTCTATATTTAGATTATTCCAATGAATTAAAATAAATTTCTTATTTTAGTCATATTATATTTGATTAGGTGAATGACCTTATTTATAAATTCGAATAAGCATATCTGTTTTCTCATGACTCCAATGAACCATAACAGCTAGTTACTAGTTTATTTCAAAATTTAGTATTTTAATTTAAAATTTAAACATTTATATTATTTTATAGGCTTTAAAACATGTCATATACATATATATGTGTGTGTCCATATGTGTGTGTAAATAGACATATATACATATATATGTGTGTATCCATATATACATCTATATATGTTATGACTTTACGAACTTTTTTGTAAAATTGGATTATGGCCCTCTATCTGCTTAATGATATGGTTAATTTTTCTTTATGTTCTAGTATAGCTAATACATTGTAATTTTTATTTTATTATTAATTTTTTCCTTATTATTAAAAAATATTAAATTGGATTATAGATTACTTTTATTTTAATCATTAAATATTTATATAATATTATTTTAATTTAATTATTATGTCACAAGCCGGACAAGATAGCCCAACTAATCTGACCGTTTGAACCATGACCCGTTTATCTTCCTGACTCAACGTTGCTTTAAAAACAATGATTTAAATAGTGAGATGTTAACTATTATATTTAAGTTAAAACATTACATTCCTTATTAATTGAAAATTACCTTCAAAAGTCTTAGCTATAGTGGCAACTAATAAAATCATTGTTAAAAGAATAATCTTTATCGGCAATATAAAAAGTCACCACTGAAAGTATCACCTTTAGTAGTGACTCAAAAATGTTGTAGCTAAAAATATGACTTTTAGAGGCGATAAAGAAAGTCATCATGAAAGTTCAACTTTCAGCTGCAATAAAAAATGTTGTTACTAAAAGTCTCGCTTATAGTGGTAGCTTTCAAGACTTTCAGCGGCGACGGAAAAATAGACTTTCAGTGGCGGTTGAAACTTATTTATTTATTTATTTTTTTTGGTAATGTTATCTTTAAAGGTTTTCTAAAAAGCTAAAATAAACAAAGGCAAATTGATAGATCCTATAAGATTAAGATCTAATAAAACAATTCAAAATCAAAATCTGAAGTTCTTGACCCATTGGACAATTTAATATGGATGTATATTTCTTCATGCTGTCTGTTTACACTGTGAGGGGTATATAAAATAATACATAACTGATCAACAACTAAAAATAAGCTCCTAATAAGTAAACACGTAATATTCAACTGTTCCTAATGTGTCATAATTGTTCCTAACTCTATCTTATCTAAACAGATAATAAAACTTCCAAAAACTACCCTTATTTCCAATCCAACTGCCTCTTCCTTGACTATACAAGAAGAGGGCAGCTAGAACCTGAATTTGGTACCCTATCACAAATGCATTAGAGGAAGGAAACTGAAGGTTTCATACTTCTTGTGTCATTAATTTGCTTTAGTTTTCATGTTATTATTTTGATTATTTTGGCTCTGTTTTTGCACTTTTTCTTTCTTTTTTGGGGGTTTATTTGCTTAGTGTTCGTTTGAGAAGCACACAAAAAAAAATGTTTTTATAAAGTATTGCATATTGTTCGTGGCATGTATGCTATTTTGTTGCAAACTCTTGTGGATTGCTTTATACTGGATCTTATTTTTCATTGAATAAAATCATAGATTAAACTATTCAACGTTTGGAATTTGCTAAGACATATTGTCTTACCTTTTTTCAAATTTTACATATTTATTCCATTTATCGGAGGCATTGAGCATCCTAGAACCCTTAGTTTCTCAAGCTTGTTGTTCTAACTTAAATTTTAACTGTCTTATTCTTTGATAAACTCATCCTTCATAAAGGTGGCAGCACAAAACTGGAGAAAAATGGAGAGGGGAGAGATTCTATTTATAGAGAAAGGCCCAGATACAACTTTCTAATTACGCATAATACCATTAAAAGGTGGAAATCTGGCCTAAAAATATATACGGGTAAAACTTATAGAAAATAGTCATATATATATATAACTACACCGTAGTGTAAATATAATCAAGATATCAAAATAGATAATGGTCCGATGCAGGATTACATCAAAGGAAACAAACTAAAATATGAGGGCCAATAATAGTAATTGTGGGGACTATTAGGTGCAAGATTCAATTTTCCCATTTCCTGTTCCGCTTGCTGTTGCATAGCTTTTCTCATCAGTTCCTACTTCACTTGGTGCTGTATAACTTTTCTCATCAGTTCCTCCTCTGCTTGCTGCTGCATGACTTGCATAATTTGTGCTAGTTCTTTGTCGCGTTTCCCTCTCTTTTGCCATTTCTTCCACCATTTCTTCAAGATAGGGTCTTGACGATCAATCTCTTTTATGAGAGCTTCAGCCTACAAAATAGCGAATTCAAATAAACATTTATATTTTCTTGAAAAACAAAAGATAACTGTGCTTTTGGACAGAATTGAAACAAACCTCAGATTTCACGTATTGAATTATACACTCCAAGTCAGCTCTATCTTTCTTTAGTTTCTCCTCAAACTCAGAATTAGATTCCTTTACATGCTGCTCAAACTCCCAAGAAAGCTCGCCACGGATAGCTGGAGTCTTTAGCTTCTCCTCAAACTCAGAGATAGATTTCTTTAGTTGCTGCTTAAACTCCGAAGAAACGATTTGACGCCTCATGTCAGCCCTATCCCTTTTGTTCTCCTCAAACTCAGCACTAGATTTCTTTCCCTGCCGCTCAAACTCCCAAGAAAGCTCGCCACAGGTCGGTGGCATTTTCAACTTCTCCTCAAACTCATAGATAGATTTTTTTAGTTGCTGCTTAAATTTCAAAGAAAGCTCGAATTTCTTCATTTTCTTGCAAGACACACGGCGAAGAACTACAAGAGAGAAGTCGGAGAGATAATAGAAAATATCAAACTGTTAGGATGATTTTCAATTCATGAAGTAGCCTCTATATATAGACGTGGCGGTGAAATATTTTAATATTAAAATATCCAAAAAGATATCCATTTAATTTTCTGAGTTTAAATTTATTCAAATCTCTATCATGCTTTTACAATATCAAATAGTTAGATTTAAATGCTGATTCAAATGATAAATATGATTAAAATTTAAAAATTTTGAATCAAATAATGTACATCCAATATTTAGATTGTTCCAAAAAATTAAATTAAATTTCTTATTTAATTCATATTATATTTGATTAGGTGGATGACCTTATTTATAAATTCAAATAAGCATATCTATTTTCTCCAAACTCCAATGAACCATAACAGCTAGTTACTAGTTTATTTCAAAATTTAGTATCTTAATTTAAAATTTAAACATTTATATTATTTAATAGGCTTTAAAACATATCATATATATAATATATATAAGAACACACTCACACCTGAAGTTTAACTGCATGATTTTTACACTCGTGTGTGTGGTTTTAATGGAAACTGTGAAATAAAAAGACAAAATAAATATCCCTCAAACGTGGATGCTCCCTTTCAGCTCTACTCTTTACCTACTATTTTTTTTTTTTTTTTTGCAAAACTTTACCTATTTGATATTTTTAATAAATTCTAATGTACGTATTTATTTATATAATTTAGTTATTTATATGTTGTAAAAGGAATTAGGTGAGGGACTAATTATTTAGTTTGTTACCAAAAAAGCATATTAATTATAAAATGAAGTAGATAATGGTTTAAACTTATCTAAATCTCTATCCTATAGTATTTATAATATTAAATGCTTAGATTTAAATCATAAATATGATTACAATTCAAACATAATATCAACTTTTCCCCCTCCTCCACCCATGTGCAACATCACAGTTCACACCCCACCCCGAGAGTCCAATAGCCTCACTAAAATGTTGCCTCAAACCTAACTCAACACATGTAACATCACAACGCCTCGACCTTGAAATTAATTGTTTTGGCACCTATTACCTCTCTTGCCTTAAAAGAAGCAAAATGGATGTTATATGTGTATCGGAAATGATGGATATTATATGGGTATGAAATCAAACCTATGGCTCATGATCTACTCCTTACTTATAAAGAATAATAAATCAACTTACTATGAATTTTATGTTTATGTTAATTAATATTATTATAAATATTGTCATATTTATGTGGATGTCCATAGCCTTCCAAGGGTGTCTTTTGAGATTTTCCAATTAAATCAATATAACCCAAAAATGAATAGCCTCTTGGAAGTTTCTTATGATTAGTAGACATAACCTCCCAATGTAACATATTTCACAAGTCTGTAGAGTTATTCTCTTGTGTAACTCTTAAAATGTAATTTAAAGAGTTGTGGCCTAAAATAGTGGATTTGTATCATTGTAAGTATCTAAATGAATAAAATATTGCTCCATCTCCTTCTCTCCAATTCTCTCTTATCTCTCTTTATCTATATCATTTCAATATCTTATACTTTTCTTATTTTCATAACATGTTATCAGCAGGAATTTGTCCTAAAGATTTGAGGTATAAGCTTATTATATATTAATGTTTTTTTTTCGTATATAATGATATTCTGTATTAGTTTATTGGTCTATTTTTCCATTCTCTGTGATATATTATAATTGCACACGTAATAACTATTGCTTTCTTTTACTTACAACATCTGATAACATGTTATATACGTATTACCTACAAGTATTGTGTAACATGTATATTTATTTACATTGTAATATCTTTTATTCATATTTATTTGTATTGTTAGTTTTTGTGACATTTATTTATTTACACAAATATTGTAACATGTACCGTATATATGGTGTTGCTATATATTTGTGAGTTGCTCTCTACACACACATGTATGTATGTATACATATATGTTTATACACACACACACATATATATATGTACATATACACACATATATACACATACATCTGTGTGTGTGGGCGCGCGCGCGGGCACACATATATATATGTATACATGTATACATATATACATATGTGTGTGTTGTTTGTTTGTTTATGTAGTTTTTTATCTATCATGGCATTCTATATGGTTATATAACATATAATCTAGAGATGGGTTTATTTGTTATTCATATTATGGTTATGAATTTGAATTTACTTAAATATTTTGTTACAGTATTATTTTAATTTTATTTAATGGCCAGCAACCATAATACTTATGATTATGTTATTAGATGGCTAGAAGTCACATGACATTTGTAATAGTTCTTTTGTAAAAGAACACTTGGCAATTCCAGGAAATGGTATGACAAGAAAAACTTGTGCCACTTTGATGACCTAATCTTTACAGATATCAAGCCTTTAAGGCTACAAGTTCAAACATCAAATGACAAAAAGAAAAAGAGACATGTAGCTTTGAAAGATTTTTTATGGTCCTGAAGACCATGATAATGTGCCATTGAAATGAAAGAACAAAACATATCTATAAGAATAATAATGTCTATGAAAATATTGCAATGTATAAATTGGTAATTGAAAGTCAATAATATTTCACCTTGCCGTGATCATTGAAAAATAATACATTTATGGTCATCAAAACAATATTATATATTAGCCAATATTTCATGATGGTCAAAAGCCACAAATATGTATCAATTTATTGAAAGTAAAGACCAAAATGGTTGTAAAATGAAAAAAACCATAATATGTTATGAAAAATATCAAGAGGCAATAAATTATGGAAAAAGATACCCAGACTAATTGCAAAGGCAAACAAAAAATTACTAAAGCCTAGAAGGCTATGTGATTTTAATTTTGATCAGTATTTGAATTTAAATTTACTGTGACTAATTTGTGAGAGAAAAATTATTATAACTATTTGATATTGCGATATTGATAAATGTTCATGGGTGTTGTATGAAATAAATAGACTAAAAAGTAATTATAGGTAATTTGGAAATTTTAATATGTAGCGCCAATTTATTTGCAAATTTAAATATAAGGTATTTGGATGTTTATAACTCCATGAACATTTAAAACTTTGTCCAATGACAATCAATTCATCATGTGGTATAAGTCTCCTAAATGCATTTTTTTATTTAGAGACAAACAAAAAGAAGAAAGTCCTTATCCAACAGTTATCCCAACTATTATTAAATATCCATTTATGTGCATTGTAGTGTATCAATAGGAATGCACATTCAAATCTTTTAAGATGAAAAATGTTTGGCTCTAACCAAAAGCCAATTTTATTGAGAGAATCTTGTTGGCTTGATGTATATAAGCATTATAATATGTAAAATCAAATGTGAAAACACTAAAGTATAAACTTTGTTCTCATAAGTATTGATCTAACTATTTATGGAGGCTTTAATAAATGATTTTTGGATAATATAATCTGGAAAATTTCATGCTCATCATGATTTATTCAAATTGTATTGCAAACTTCATGTTGCAAATTTTATTGATCTAACTATCTTATAGATGCATTTATCAAATTTATGGAATACTTGTATGTTTACATGCTATTTGAATGGGCCCATATATTTATGTTTAATATATTTCTAGAAATGTGGAGATAGGTCCATTCCAAATCACAATTAATGATATTATCATAATCAATTTTCTTTTAGAACAAGTAGCACATAATAATTCTTGAATTATGTAATATGTTAGCTATTTATGGGAAAAAAAAATTATTTCTTCAATAGATGTCAATGTGTATATGTGGCTTGAAAGATTAAACAAGTTGTAACATCCTAGATTTTGGAGATATTAGATAAGGGTAAAATAGTCATGAGAAATATGTGATCTAATAGAAGAATGGGTTTAAGAAATGTAGACAAAATGGGGATTGACCAAAAGTAAAAAAGGGAATAGATGCTTTGAAAATAAGATTATGTGAATTGTAATACCCAAAAATTTTTATGTATCATAAATATTATATTTTGATAAATAATACCTATTAAAATATGTGAATATGTGGTCTTAAAGAATTATAATCTATTGATTATATTCTTATCCAAATTTCACTTTGGAATTAATTAACCAAGAGTTAATTATGAGACATTATTTAGGGGCTATATTTTAGCCTAAAGACAAGAGTTAGATGACAACAAAATTAAATAGATATTTAAAAAAATTATATGCATAATGATTAAGGCAATTTATACTAAAATTGCATAAGCCTATTAAGAGAAAAATGCCTAATCAAATGTGAACTAACTTTTGTAATTATTTTTAATTTGGTTAAAGGCAATTAAAGGCATTAATTAAAGATTAATTGCAACATGATTTAGGAGATAATTAAATCATCAAGAAAAGGGGTTGGTATTTTGGAAAAAATGAAGAGATTAATTGATGAGGATGAAATTGCTAATAATGCTTTAATAACTTGAGGTTAATTGTCACCTAAGATCCGATGGGTATTGGACCTCAGCTTGGACTAAAGGTTCAGGAAAAGGAACTAGGACCAAAGAAGACACCGAAGAATGGAGCCAAAGAGAGGCACCAATGGACAGAGCCGCGAAGAGGCACCGATCGAAGATGGAGATCGGTAGAAGTTATTAGGGCCTAGTTTTTGGCATGAATCTAACAAAGTTATTTCAAACTAATTGGTGCTTAAACTAAGAAAGGGTTTGTCGGTGGGTTGTCATAAGTCGTCGTGAAAGACGGGGAGACTCCCATTAAACTAAACGCCGATCTGGCCAATATGTTTGATTAACTGATGTTTGGTTCTAAGCCATAGGTCCAATTAAAACTTGGTTTAACAAAAAACTGTATTTGAATTTCTGTATTTGTATCACATGAATATTCCTTCGGGATATTTAATATATTAGCTTATGTCAGGGCATCATCATATGTCTGGACATTTTATATCAGATATTCATTATCCAATTATTAGCGCATGCTATCCGTTTCCGCATTACTCTAAGCTGTAGCACCTCAAACTCTGTTGATTTTCTTAAAATTAAGTGTCAACCGACACGATTTTCAAGCATGGAATTTGAGGTGTCATAAGAATCATGGACTTGCAGTCCAAATAATTGAAATATAAAGTTATTTGTGATATATAAATATTCATGTGAAAATAAATATTTTCCTAAAGTAAAGGTCTAGTAATGATAATGATGAGGCATATTATTTTAAATCTCTGTATTTGTATCACATGAATATTCCTTCGGGATATTTAATATACCAGCTTATGTCAGGGCATCATCATATGTCTAGACATTTTATATCAGATACTCATTGTCCAATTATTAGCGCATACTATCCATTTCCGCATTATTCTAAGCTATAGCACCTCAAACTCTGTTGATTTTCTTAAAATTAAGTGTCAACCGACATGATTTTCAAGCATGGAATTTGAGGTGTTACAAAAATCATGGACTTGCAGTCCAAATGATTGAAATATAAAGTTAGTTGTGATATATAAATATTCATGTGAAAATAAATATTTTCCCAAAGGTCTAGTAATGATAATGATGAGGCATATTAATTTGTGGTGGATGCAAGAATTTTTGCATATATTACTTGTCTGTCCGCATATACAATATGAATGTGTCTATTAAATGTTGTTATTATAGCCTATGCATATGGTGTAATATCCCAAATTTACTTTGGCAAAATTAGCTTTACATTATGTGAATAAAATGGAATTAGCTACTGACTTTTGATTTTATTAAAAAATTCCAAACACGCCACTTAATGCTAAAATTTATTTTTAATTAACTTAAATATTGATTTGACCATAAGGATAGAGTATAAATTTGACTTTTTCAATTTGCATCAAGTTTTAATTTAGCCTCTTAAATTTATAAATTGAATTCCCAATCTCTTAATATTAAGATCGTTACTCTTATGAACAGAAAATAATAGCCTAGAGAACATAAAGATGACTCTCAAATTAAATTTAGGTTATTAAAATTAAAATAAATTATTGAAATTTAGGCATACTTTGTCACTATTTAAATTTACTCAGTCATCACTTTTTTTATTAAATAGTGTGTTAAGATTATAAGGGATTGATTTTTTTTGGGGGGGGGACTAACCATAACTTACTCAAATCAAAGGAACAAAAATAAATAACAAAGTTTTATATATTATATAGCTTATTTATTGAGAATTTTTACATCATATATATATATATATATATATATATATATATGATAATTATTTAATCAGTCTTTTGATTAGCTTATTTTAGATAGTTTTAGTCTTTAGACCCTGTTTGTTACATAATACTAAGTTTATGAATTGGAATTTGGACTGAAAATGAGGCTTTAAAATTAGTTTGGTATGAAGAAATATTTATAAGGCAGAATAACATTATTTTATTTTATAATCAAGAGTTAAACTTCAAAATATTTTTTAGAGTCACAAGCATGGGGCAATTTTATGTATTAAAAGTGGAGCAACTCTGGCGGTGCCCTAAGAACCTTAACCTCCATCAATTTTGTTCATCTTCCCATCCTCTCTCTACTGAAACAGGTGAGGAGGGCGAGACTATTCACTTACAGGATCTGGGTCCTCCTTCTCATGTGGTAAATTATGAAGTGAGTCATAACTATGATTTCGTAGCAGCAAGAAACAACTTAAAAGATAGTTGCTTTAATTAAGAAACCATCAGAGTTGAAGATAAAAGCTCAGTTGCAGTCATCAACAGCGAAGACAAAAGCTCACTTACTATCATCAACAATGAAGAGTGCCACTGAGATTACCCACTTATCACAAGAAAACTGTTCCGTGGTTGAATAATAAAAGAGTTGGACTTGGCCTGGGGTGAAATTCCAAGGTCCTACGTACCACAATGGTGGATCAAAGTCCACGTAGTTCAAGGGTAAACCGTTTGGCCTAAGATAGCCAAAGGGGGTGAAGTGTGTGCTCTGTGTGAATTGAACAAGTAGGGTTTCGTTTTTTTGTTTCTTACGTACCTTGTGGCTGTATGTTGGTATTTATAGGGTGTACCTGAGGGCCTTGATCCAATATTCACTCTGCACGTGGCCCCACTTGCATCTGCATGTTTCACGGCGGTTGGTGAGATAGTGGGTTAATGTCTTATCAGTCGTTCCCTTATCTTCATGGCTGGATTGCTGGCTTTGGGCCTAGCGGAGCCCAATTCGCCTGTCCGTAACAGATGCCCCCAAGCTCGGTATTTCAGGCCTCTGACATGCCGAGCTTAGTTGGGTTAGAACTATCCTCGGTTGTATCTCGAATGAAATCTTTGACTCCTCATTCTTTACTCATAACCCGGCTCGATTTCCTCTTATTCTCCGACTTACTTTGATTGCCTCCTTTTCACTCGTATCCCGGTTCCATCATCGTGTTATGTCGAGTTACGTTTGTATGCCACGTGTTTCCTCGACCGCCCGTAATTCGGAGCGCTATCTGGAACCGACTTGGAGATACGCGTGCTCTTGCCCCTTGGTATGCGTAGCGTCGTGTTGGTTTGTTTGACACGGGAACGCGTAGCGTCGTATTGGTTTGTTTGACAGGGAACGCGTAGCGTCGTGTTGGGACCGGTGCCGCCCACTCCACTGTCAGCCGTTCTCGGCTTTCGCGCTTCTTTAAATGCTCGTGACTTTCCGAGACTCATGATGGCCATCTACTTTAGGGCTTCGCCAGCTGTACCTGTCTTTTCGTATTCCCCTGACGTCACGGGTCCCATCGTTTCGCATTCACGCCTGCTGGGATCTTTCAAATCTGCCTCTTCAGATCACTTCTTTATAACTTGAATGTCGCGGTGTTCTCCTTTTTTACGCTCTGAGTTTCCAATTTTCAAAAGAAAATACTCACAACCCAGGCGTTCCAAATCCCAGTCTCGATCCTCTCTTTTACCCAGTTCTCTCTCAGGTACATCTTCATCATCAGTTTCTGTTTCAAGTGTTTACTGTTTTTCCCTTTCTTCTGTGTTTTTTCCCATAGTTAAGTATGTTTCACGTCATTTGCATATCTGGGTTCTTCTGGTTTCAATCCTGGGATTCCGTATACTAAACCTTGCATTTCTGGGTTTTCTTGGGAAGTTCTTGAGTATTTCATGGATAAAGACAAAGATATACCTGTAGACATATATGGTAGGCATATTCTGGAAGAGGATTGGGAAGATATTAGGAACATGCCTGAGAAAATTGCTTTTTGGCTATATGGTGCTCGTCGATCTTCTGCAGCCATGGCTGCAGATGTTCTTAGACCTTCTGGGAGTGGTGACCATAGGAGAGCCCTAGAGTTCCACCTCCCCTTCCGAAAGCTTCCCGACCTCCATTACCTCGACCTCCCCTTCCCATGCTAGCCATTAGGCCTTCGTTTCCTGTTAGGGCGGTTCCTATTTCGGCCGTTCGGCCTTTGCATGTTAGCGAAGCTCGGCCTAATCTGGTTAGCCCTTGTGAGACTTGCCAACACGAGGCTATCGCCTTCGTCAACCTTGGTCGGGAGGTGGTTGCCGAGACAGTGCTTAGGAGTTGCACTCACGAATCTGTTCCCATCCTAACATCAAAGCATGCGTTGCTTCATACGCCTTCTTCTCGAGGTAGATTTCTATCTAACTCGTCTTTGCTTTTGTATTTATATAGGTATATATGGCCTCTTCTTCTCAAAGTAGTGAAAAGTCGGTTGCTGAGGAGTCATGCTCTACCAATGCCGCTCATAGTGCCGAGAATAACCCGTTTCGTTTCGTTATATGCCCTCGAGTGTCCCGGATACAAAACAAGATGACCTTTGAAGAGTTTAGGGGGCCCACCCTTAGAGACGGAAAGGGGTATACTGTTAAGTTACCTTTAGAGGGAGAGTCGGTAGCATCATGGCGTGGTAGAGATTCCCCTCATTTCTTCTTTATGTATCAAGATGTGGTTACCGTCCTAGGTGCTTCATTCCCTTTCTTGGACTTCACCACGCAAATTTTGAACCATTTTTATTTAGCCCCCACACAATTACACCCGAACAGTTGGGCTTATGTCCTCTGTTTCGAGAATTTCTGCAAGGAACAAGAGATACCTTGTACTCTTCCATTGTTTTTCCACTTCTTTTCCCCAGTAAACACCTATAAAACCAAAGAAGAGCCCCTAGAGTTTGAGTGGACCCATCTTCGGGGTATCCGTAATAAGAAATTGTTTAATCCGTTCACCGAATCATTCAAGGGCTTTAAGTCGGCCTATTTTAAAGTAGAGGCTATTCTTGGCCAGGTTCCGTGGTTCCTTCGTTTGAATGATCGGGGAGAGTTAGAGGAGAGATTCCCCCTTTATTGGACTCCCAACCATCACCACTTTGGAAATAGGGCCTTTAACTCGAAGGTGTTTAAGCTTTCCCCTGAAGAGGAGAAAGTTGAGGAGCTATTAAAAGACCTCGGCCAGGCAATGGGGCCTTTTGATGTCGGGATGTATTTATTTGTTCCTTTAAAGAAACAGAAAAGAAAAACAAGTATGCTGTGTCTGTAGCAATGTTTCCTGTTGTATTATTTTATCATGTCACTGATTGTTTTTTATTGTGCAGAGACAACCATGCCGCCAAAGTCTACAACTCTAGCACTGCCGGCTTTCATGAGGAAATTCAGCGGAAAGCGGAAGGCAGCTGAGACCGAGAAGACGGGCCCTGCCAAGAAGTCTTCCGTCACTCCCGCACAACCAATTACCAAGGTGGCCGAACCAATCACCAAGGTGACTGCATCTCCATCTTCTCCCAATGTAGGAGCTACCTCCTCTCCTACCGCGGTTGTTCTCTCTCCCAACCGGTATACTTCACCGTCCTTCATTTTCGAAAATCCAGTTGACTATGAGGTCCGGAATGGTATCTGCCCTCCTTTGAGCTGGTTCACACCTTCACCACCTTCCGCTGAAGAAAAGAGCATGCTGATGGATATCGAGCATTTTGCTCTTCGAGCAGCCGGGCTTTCTCAAGCTGTGGCCTATTTCAAGGCTCAATGGGCTGAGTCGGATGCGAAACTCAGAGCCGCAGCGTCCGAACGATCCGAAGCCATTAACAAAGCTGCTGCTGAGGTGGAGAAGGTGAAGAAATCGGCTGAAGAGAAGGTTATGGCGGCACAGCTAGAGTTGGAGAGTGCGAGACGGAAACATGTTGAAGACGCCACTGAGATATCTCGCCTTAACTCCAGCCTGCAGAGCCTGCAAGAGCAGACATCCTCCGATGCCGCCTATATTGCCGACTTAGAGAAAGGTGTGGAGGAGTCCTTCAATAACGCTTTGGCGCAGGTCATTTTCCTCAATCCTAACGTCACACTGAACCTCGAAGACACCCGTGTTGATGGGATTGTGAAGGATGGGAAGATTGTACCTACAAACGCTTTGGAAGAGTTGACTGGAGAGGGCCCATCTGGAGTAGGGGAAGATACTACTGATAATGCTGAGTCTCGACCTCCGACCCTTCCAGATGCTGCCGGGAATGTATGACTTGCCGGTGTTGTTTTGATAGGCCGTGTTTGTGTTTCGGCCTCTTCTTTTTCTTTTTCTTTCTATTTGTAACTAAATTTAATAACGAATAGAGACTTTCCTTTTTGCATTTTTATGTGCACTGTGCCTTTATTAGCAAATTTCAATCGCTTTATCATCTTGTATTCTACCCGAATTAACAATAATACCTTATGGCTTAAACTTGGTGAAACCAAATCTTAACCGGGCTGGATTGATCAAGTCCAGCCTTAACGGTCTTATTTCGGGCGCATTTTAATCGGCCTTGCCTATGCTTTCCTCGTAGGTTTAGCACGGTCTTTCGGGCTATAAAGATGGCACCGAGGAATTTGTCAAAAACGGGTTATGGTATCCTTTTCGTAATTCCTTGTCGTGGAAGTCGGGATATCCTTATGCTTTTAATGGGCCTATCGTTTTAATACGGCCTTGTGGAATTCATTTGAAAATAGGTTTCAGAACTCTTTTTCGTGAATTCGTGTGGTTTTGATGGTGCGATCTCTTTCGCGACTTTTATGAAGCTATCATATAGTCGAAATATCTTGATAAAAGCTAACGTTCCTCAATTAATTAAAATGGTGACTATGTCGCTAACAAACATACTTGCATAGACCATGCTAAAACATCAAAACGAAACTTAACTATAGTAGATTCTCAATTTGTCGGCATTCCAGGTTCTCTTTACTGGTTTTCGGACCAAAGTTTCAAGTTCGTATGCCCCGTGCTTCGATACCTCCCTAATTCGGTAAGGTCCTTCCCAATTGGGAACTAGCTTCCCTTCTCGTGCATTTTTGTTGCCTATGTCGGCTCTCCTTAGTACTAGGTCGCCTTTGCTGAAAGAACGGGGTTTGACCTTTTTATTGAACTTTGTCGCAACGAGCTGTTTCGCTGTTAAGTCTCGGTAATGTGTTATGGCTCTTACCTCGTCTATGAGATCTAACTCGGCCTTAATGGCCTCGTTGTTCTCAGTTTCAGATAAGGCTTTTTCCCTTCTCTATGACGGTTCCTCGACTTCGACGGGTATTATGGCTTCATATCTGTACATGAGTCTATAAGGCGTCTCTCCTGTGGCGAATTGAATACTAGTCTGATATCCCCATAACACAGCGTACAATTGTTCAACCCAATCGGTTTTAGCTTCTTGCATTCTCTTTTTGAGGCCATCCACAATCACCTTGTTTGCTGACTCGGCCTGTCCGTTAGACTGCGGGTGCTCTACTGATGCAAAATGCTAACGGATCTAGAAGTCGGTCATCACTTTTCGAAATCCTTTATCTGCAAATTGTGTCCCGTTATCGGTAATGACTTCCGCCGGGATTCCAAAACGGGCGATGATATTTCTCGCCATAAACTTTTATACTATAGCCGATGTTGTGGAAGATAGCGATTCAGCCTCGATCCATTTAGTGAAATAATCCACCGCTACTATCAACCACCGGAATTGCCCCGGTGCCCTCTGAAAAGGTCCCAAAAGATCTAACCCCCATTTGTAGAACGGCCATGGTGCGGAGATATACTTCAGCTCAGATGGGGGAATTCTAATGATTTTAGCGTGTTTTTGGCAGCTGTCAAATTTCCGAACATGATTACTTGCATCTATTGATAGCGTCACCCAGTAGTACCCGGCCCTTATAGCCTTCCGGACTAGTGCCTTGGCTCCCATATGTTGTCCATTGATGCCTTCGTGTATCTCAGCTAATACGTATTCTGCCTCTTCGGAACTGAGGCACTTTGCCATTGGTGTGTGTAGCCCTTTCCTGTACAGTTGGTCATCTACCATTGCGTAGGATGCCGCCGTTCGTATCAGTTTCTTGGCATCTTTGGGTTCATCCAGTATAATTCCTCGTTTTAGGTAATCTGCGATGGGTTTCCTCCAATCGTTTTTATTCGTTATGATCATCACGCATGTTGGGGCTTCCAATCTTTGTTGCACTATTGTTCGGTTGTTGGTCCCTTGGGTGCTAGTGAGCTTGGACAATACGTTGGCTCTAGTGTTATTTCCAAACGATATGTGCCTTATCTCTACTTCATCAAATTCATCCATTATAGGCTTAACCTTTCCGAGGTACTTGACCAGTAAAGGCCCTTTAGCTTGATAAGTCCCATTTATATGTGATGCCACTAGTTGGGAATCAGTAGATACCAGTACTTTTCGAGCTCCGTTTTCCTTTGCTTGGATCAACCCAGCTATCAGGGCCTCGTATTCGGCTTGATTGTTAGAAGTTTTAAACCCGAGGCTCAAGGAGTATTCAATAGACACTCCCTCCAGGTTTTCGAGAATTACTCCGGCCTCGCTTCCTTTCGAGTTAGAAAAGCCGTCTACAAACAGCTTCCACTGTGTGGCGTGCCCTTTTATTGGGGCGAGTTCTGCAACAAAGTCAGCTAAGGCTTGAGATTTTATCGCATACCGAGCTTCGTAACTAATATCAAACTCGAATAATTCTATGGCCCAGCCAGTCATTCTTCCTGCTAGGTCGGGTTTATGCAGTTTCTGCCGGATGGGTTGATTAGTTCGAACTACAATAGGATGGCTCTAGAAATACTGACGTAGCCGTTGGGCCGCGATCAGCAATGCGAAAGCCATTTTCTCAAGCTTTTGATATCGTATCTCAGCTCCCTGGAGGACTCGACTTATGAAGTATATCGGCATTTGACCTTCATTTGGTTCTCGCACCAGGGCCGCGCTTACCGCCTCGTTAGTTACCGCCAAATAAAGGATCAGGACTTCACCCGTTATAGGCCTGGTTAATACTGGTGGGGCTGCCAGGCATTGCTTAATCTTTTCGAAGGCTGCCTCGCATTTAGTGCTCCATTTGTGGACAACTTCCTTTTTAAGCAGCCTGAAGAAAGGAAGTGACTTTTCTGCCGACTTTGGGAGGAACCGAGTTAATGCGGTAAGTCTTCCTGTAAGTTGTTGGACTTCCTTTCGGCACGCAGGGGCCTTCATTTCTAAGATGGCTCGGCATTTATCGAGATTTGCCTCTATACCTCGATGGGTTAACATGAAACCCAAGAATTTCCCTGACGGGACTCCGAAAGCACATTTGGCCGGATTAAGCCTGATTCTGTGTGCTCGTAACTTATCGAAAATCTGTTGTAAATCCTGAACATGCTGCCCCTGATCTTTCGACTTAACAATTATGTCGTCGATGTAAACCTTGACATTTTTTCCCAACTGATCTTTGAACACTCTCGTCATCATTTGTTAATACGTTGCTCCGGCATTTTTTAACCCGAAAGGCATTACATTATAACAGTAATTCGCCCTTTCCGTGATAAACGCCGTTTTTTCTTGGTCCTCGGGGTGCATAGCAATTTGATTATATCCGGAGTATGCATCCATAAAGGATAAGAGTTTAAAACCTAACGCGTTATCTACTAATTGATCCACATTAGGCATGGGGAAAGCATCTTTGGGGCATACCTTATTCAGGTCTTTGTAGTCCGTACATACTCTCCACTTGCCATTGGATTTCTTTACTAGCACGACGTTTGACAGCCAAGTAGTGTACTGGACCTCTCATATAAAGTCGGCCTCCAGAAGCTCCTTGACGTGCTCTTTAAGAGCGACTACTCTGTCTGGGCCCATCCTCCTTTTTTTTGCGCGACTGGGATAGAACCTGGTCGGATTGCCAACTTATGGCAACAAAATGTTGGATCTATGCCTGGTAGATCGGCAGGTCCCCAAGCAAATATGTCGGCGTTCTTCAACAAGCATTCCATCAAAGCATGACGAACCTCGGCACTTAATTCGCTTCCGATCTTCGTGGCTTGTTTCGGCCTACTGCCTAGAATGAAGTCTCACAACTCTCCATTAGGCTCAGGCCTTTGGATTTTTTCCTTCGCTCTCATGTCCATCTCAACCAGATGAACACCTTTTTCTTCCCGAGTTTGTGACGAGGTTGCGTTCTCTTTGTTTCCCTTCACCGAATCGTAGTAGCATTTCCGCGAATCTCTTTGGTCTCCTCGGACAACCACTATCTTGTTCTTTCTACCGACCATTTTTGCCTTTTGATGCTTAGTGGATACCAACATATCCCAATTGTGGATTGTTGGCCTCCCGAGAATGACGTTGTAAGGGGATGGGAAGTCGGCAACTACAAATTTGACCACCTCAAATTTAAAAGCTTCTTTAGTACCCAAGGTCAGTTTCAAGTCTATACAACCTTTAGGTCTAGTATCTTGGCCATTAAAACTAGTTAAGGTTGTTTTGCATGGCTTTAACTCATCAGGGTTCAACTTCATTTTCCAAAATGCCTCCCATAGAAGGATGTCCACCGAGCTTCCGTTATCAATGATGATTTTTTGGACTCTACAATCCAGAATCATGCCTGTTATCACTAGGCCATCATAATGATCAGGGACCACGTCTTCCAGGTCGGCCTTGGTGAAACTGAGTATCGGTCTATCTCGCTCCTTTGTTTCCTTCTTAAATTGTGGGCGGCCTTGGATGGTCAAGACTTCCTTCAGATATTTGCGACGTTGATTTTGTGAATCTCCTCCACCGCCGGGTCCCCCACTGATGACACAACAGTCATACTTTGCTTTAGGAAACTCATCATCGCTTTCTTCCTTCCTCTTTTTCTTCTCCGGACTTTTATTTCGTCCCACCCCAGGGTGTTTATTACTTGAAAGTCCCTGCGTTTGAATCACATATCTCTGCAACTTCCCTTCTCGAACAAATCTTTCTATTGCATCCCTCAGATCCCAACATTGGTCTGTTGTATGGCCGGGTTGGTCATGAAATTCGCAATACTGAGACTTGTCTAGGACGGCTTTGTGCCGCATAGGCCGTGGTCGCTCTGCTTTTCTCATCTCGGTTAATCCGACCTCTCTCCATATCCGTTCTCTGGACACCTTTAAAGGCGTGTACTGGCTGTATTTTCCTTCTGCCTTGTTTCCCTGGTGCTGGTTATCCATTGGCCGTCTCCTGATGTCCGACTTCAAACCACAGTCTTTATTCCTCGAAGGTGGGCTCCTATTTCGTCCCAAGTTACTTCGACTGGCCATCTCTAATTGTTCGAGTTCCAGGTACTTCTTCAATCGATCTCTAAATTCGGCTAGTGTTGTAACATTGTCTTTTACTGTCAACCTTTTGAGACGAGAATCGTCATGTAAACCGGAGATTGCCAGATGCAAATGCACGTCCTCCTTCAAGTTTGGTACTTGAAGGGCGGCATCTTTAAAACGCTCGAGGTATTGCTGCAATGTCTCGTTTATGCCTTGCCTTATGTTTCCCAATTGGAATTGAGTTTTGGGTTGCTTTCTACTTGTCGCGAAATTCAGTAAGAACTTTTGGCCGAAACTCTCCATATCTCGGACTGATTTCTGTGGTAAAGAATGGAACCATAATTGGGCTACCCCTCGCAATGTTCCCGCGAATAATCGGGGCACTATTGGTCCTTCAAACCCTTTCACCATTATTTCCATGTTGAAGTTGTTGAGGTGGACTTGTGGGTCTTGAGTTCCATCGTATTTTGGCAAATCCCTTGAGTCGAAACCCTTTGGGTATTTTGCCATCTGTATCTCATCAACAAAAGGTCCTTACACCCCGCCGGCATGACTTTTCTCCGATATTTCAACGTTAGCCCGGGTGGTTTCCGGCGTCCCTTTATCTCGAATTTTCTCAGCGCGTGGCGCATCCATATCTATAATACTTCGAGGCGTTGATGCATCTGCCTGCCGTGTTTCTATGGCGGCATTTGGATTTTCTTCTCGGTCATTACTCTGCTCTACCTCCGCTAAGCTTCCTTGCCTAGTTTGCGTTACCATTCGACTTAGGTCCTCCTTATCCCGGCCAGCATTCTGATTGCTGTTCTCTTCTCTCCCTAGCCTCTCGTCCAGAATCTGCTGGAGTCTCCGACCTTCCTCTAACCACCATAGAGCATCCCTGCACTCCATATCCTCCTGCAGATGCTTAACGTCGGCCTCCCTTTGTAGAACATGGCGTTTTTCCATGTCCTCCATCCGCTTGAACATGGTTTCTATTACTGACTGTAATCTTCGAACGTCGGGATCCTCAATTTGAAATTCTTGCGAAGAGTGTTGAAGTACGGGTGACGGTTGTACCGGCCGCGAAATTTGGTTATCAAAGGCCTAAGCTGTTTCCACAAGCTCATGTTCTGCTTCCACTAGCACTAGATTATCCTCCGGTGTTACTAACCCGTCTCATGTTCCCGCCTCAGGATTCGCAGGCGGTAGCAACTCTGATTGTTCCTGCCGGGGTGCCTGATTCCGGCCTCTAGTGTTTGCCATTCTTAGCTGTTTCGTAGGTCGGGGAATCGTAATTTAACGGTCCCCACAAACGGCGCCAATGTTCCATGGTTGAATAATAAAAGAGTTGGACTTGGCCTGGGGTGAAATCCCAAGGTCCTATGTACCACAATGGTGGATCAAAGTCCACGTAGTTTGAGGGTAAACCGTTTGGCCTAAGATAGCCAGAAGGGGTGGGGTGTGTGCTCTGTGTGAATTGAACAAGTAGGGTTTCTTTTTTTGTTTCTTACGTACCTTGTGGCTGCATGTTGGTATTTATAGGGCATACCTGAGGGCCTTGATCCGATATTCACTCTACACGTGGCCCCACTTGCATCTACACGTTTCACGGCGGATGGCGAGATAGTGGGTTAATGCCTTATCAGCCATTCCCTTATCTTCATGGCTGGATTGCTGGCTTTGGGCCTAGCGGAGCCCAATTCGCCTGTCCGTAACAAAAACCAAGCTATTTAGAGGCAGAAATTGGAAGGAGGAAAAGCAAGATAAGGGAGGTAATATCGAGGAGTGTAGTCACTTTATTTAGTACACACGTCCGTTAAAACTAGTTGCGGTGCCTATAAGAAACTCAGCACCTAGATCTAGTAAGAAAAGTCTTCGACAAGATGTTTTGAACTGCTATGGGTTGGTTTTTTTTTTTTAATTCATCCTCCCTTTCTACTATGACTTCTTTCTATGTCACCGGAAACTTGAAAAGAAGGAATCACAAGGAGAAAGTGAAAACCTAGAAACCTGATGTGAGATTAGAACGATAAAGACTGAATCCCCTGTTTCAGTCCAAAGCAGAGAGGAAGATGAACAGTATTGATGGAGGCTAAGGTTCTATTAGGGCAGCGTCAGAATTGCCCACCCAAATAATTTAGGGTGCTTCATGCATCTTCAAAAATAGTATGATGTGCAGGAAGTACCTTAGTCCTAAGGTTAAAGGGAAATTTTATTAATTAATTATTTTCCCATGAGCACTTCAACACAAAGAACTATTTTTTTGGTGTAAAATTTCTTTGGTAGCTCTTATATTTCTGTTACTGTTTTTACTATAGATCTCATTAGTCTTCACACTCTCTATTATTTTAATATATTTTTATAAAGGTTGAAATGCAAATTTAGCAATAAACTATTTTCTTTAGGGCATCTACCACAATTCTTTGGAGTGGTATTAAGGCTACCTCGGACAAGGTACACGAAGGTATTGAGCTGGTTAATCGGCGGGGAGAAATTTGAGTTTTCAGTCTCGTCGGCATTAAAATCTTACCGGAAACTCAAGTTCAAGGCAACTTGGTTTGGACTGGCTTATGGAAGCATCAGGTCCCATGGAGATGCAAGATTCATGTGTGGTTGTTGTCACATAATAGCCTTCTCACAAATGCTTCTTTGAGGCACATAATATGGAAAAAAAAAAAATCGATACTACATAATATGGAAATTTGTTGTGACTTCCGAACTGTAATGAGCTTAATGGGTTGTAAGGATTTGGACCTGCATGTGGACCGAGGTTTTATAATAACAATACAAAACCAGTTGGGAATTGTTTGGACAGCCTGTATTAAGCTAATAAACCAATGTTATTACACCAGACAGGACTGTCCCGTTTGGCTCCAAAATTAGCGAACTGGTCGGTTTGAACATTAGCCTAGTTTAATGATTTTTTCAAAAAAAAAAAACAATTTTTTTATAATTTTATATTAATGATATTAAAATCTTCACTTTCTTTCTTATTGGTGTAGTCAGGTTTGACTTCGGTCTGACCCACTAATCTTTGACTCAGTAGCTCGACCAATTCAATAAGTAGTCTGGTTTTAATAACCTTGTAATAAACTGTGACGATAATGAACTCACAGATTGCTTAGCAAAGGAAGCCCTAGCAGTGGGAATGAGTCTGCAAATTATGTCTGCAGAGTCGACTACGACCTTCTTCCGGGATAGGGGCATACTTAGAAGTTACTAGTCTTTGGTGTTTGTTTTATTTGCAGTTTTTTTCTCAGATTGGTTGAATTTTTTCCAATGTATCCAAAAAAAAGAAAAAAGAAATATTGTGATTTCTTAAACTGAAACTTATCACCACATGTTCCTTGGTTATTATTGGAGCTTATTGTAATTAAGTCTCTTTATCAGAACCTTACAGTAATCGCCCCCATAAATTATAAATAATTTGTTTGAATTATTATTTATTCCTAAAAAAAGAAAACTTGGACCCAACATCAACGCGGACCACTACTGTCACTCGAGAGAGAAAAAACGCGGACCGCTATTGGGCCCAAATCCCTAAACCAGAAGCGGGAAAGCATTTCTCTGTGCAATAGGGAAGAGTCCCATATGGCGGGAAGGGGATGACGTGGAACGCGTCCGTCCGCCCGATCTCACTGTGAAAGTTTAATTTAAATAATAATTAAAACGAATAATAATGATGTAATGTCGGAAAATCTTAAAGAAACTATTATTTGAATTTTAAAATTTTATAAAAGTAAATTATCAATTACTTTACTGTTTTTTTATCATTTTTCTTGTTAATAAAATCCATCAATATAATGGCCAAAACAAATAATAATCCTGGTCGACCCACGTTACAGCAATTTGTTCTTCTTTATTTGCATTTTTGTTTTCCTCGTCTGCTCATTGATAATACTCATAATATCATAGATAATGTGTAATTTCATAATTTCATAACCATTTTCTCAACCTTTTCGTTATCGCCATTTTCATAAATCCTTGAGGATTGTGAAATTGGCGAAGTGGATAAAATATAATGATTGTTCATGGTATAATTGGTCTCTGTTGGAGAGAGTGAGCGAGGGAGCGACCGAGCGAGCGAGCCCGAGAAAGAGAGAGAGATGGAAGTGGGTTTTATAGGTCTGGGGATAATGGGAAAGGCTATGTCCTTGAATCTGCTTCGCCATGGCTTCAAGGTTACTGTTTGGAACAGAACCCTCTCCAAGGTACGTCTTTATGCAGCTGTTTCTACTAACTGCAGTAATGCTTACACTGGCTCGCGTATTTATTGGTTTGTTTTTTCGCTCTCAAGTGTCAATCTGATTTGTGTGGATTAGATGACTCGGTTTAGTATCGGCGTGGGGAACAGTCGGTAATTCGAAGTTCATGCATAATATATGGTGATTGCTGTATAATTAACGTAAAACTTATTGGCTGATTGTGGCTTTTCTATACCAGTGCTGGCTTTCGATTGCTCTTTTTCATTTACTTTTGGCTGATTCAGTGGTTAGTTTTGTAGCTAAATGACATTACAGTTTTAAAAATTAGTGTCAAACAAGATGTGATTTGAATTCGTGATAAAAAATTGTTACGCTTGGATTTTGTGAGGTGGAAACGGAAAGAGTTTTCTAATCTGAATGTCACCTTCATGCCCAAACTTTGTAAAGAAGGCTCAAAAAATAAAAACTGGATTCTGTAAGAAAGATAACTTCTTGTACCTTGTTCAAATTTAAGATTATGTAACGCTTTTTTTGTATTTTTTCCTTTTTTTTCGAATATTTGATTTCTGTGCCCAAATCACGAATACCAGTAAAGCTAAAATCATTAATTAAAAGAAGGATTAACCGCATAAGAAAATATTTTTATATGAGAACACCGTCAAACGTAATGCCTTTTAGTTTCTTTTTTTATTACTATTTTGGTATTATGGAAATAAATCTAACATTGAGTAATTTTAACCCAGTGTGATGAACTCGTCCAACATGGAGCTTCAATTGGAGAAACCCCCGCTGCAGTAGTGAAGAAATGCAAGTATACAATTGCAATATTATCTGATCCTCCAGCTGCCCTATCTGTGAGCAATTACGGTCCTTATTTGAATTGTAAGTTCTGTTATGTGTAACTTATCTTGCTCACTTGAATTGCTTCCTATGGTGGTTTATTAGGTGGTCTTTGACAAAGATGGTATTCTAGAGCAAATTAACAATGAAAAGTGTTACATTGACATGTCAACAGTTGATGCTGATACTTCTTCCAAAATATCCGAGGTTAGCATTACTTGATGTGGCTAAAATTTGTTTAGCAGTCATTTAAAATTATTTCTAATATGAAATAGCTATCATCTGTTTCTAAATCAACTTTTGGTTACTGCAATATATTTATGTCTCAGGTTGAGCTGCGTGGAATTTTGTATTGCTCACCTGTAAAGATAGACTTATAAGTAAAAGAGAAAATGTTGTCTCTCTTGTTGCAGGGCATCTTTGTTTATATGTTTTAAAGTTGTTTCTGTTAAAAATTATGAAATTCCCGTCATTTAGATCACTCCATCCCCAATCCTCCAGTATTCTGGATTGTAATGAACACATGGCAGAGAATGTTGCAAATCCTCCCTCCTTTTTTCTTATCTCTCTTATCCCCCCGAAGTTGGATTTGAAAAAATAATCTTAGAATGTTATTGGTAATTATACGTGTGTCCTTTTATTTGGTCATGTTATATGGAGTTTTTATTTAACACAAGAAATGAAGGGCATATTTTTTAGCCTAGAAGTATGCATTATTGAGTGATAGAAGGGTTCCTACAAGTATGGAAGGGCAAAAATATGCAATTAACACAAGCACTGGTGTAGTGTTAGCATTCATGATAGAAGTGGACGTCAAGTTCTTGGCCACTTTGTTCTCAAGGAGAATCTTGTGTCTAAATCAGAAGATCTGGTGATGCATTCTCAAGTTGCTAGAGTGCAAAATAGTATTTCACTCGCTCTCCTTTCAGATTATTATTATTATTATTATTATTATTGGAACAGTAATAACATATGTACAACTTGGGTCATCCTGCCAAGGAGAATTTGTAAAAGAATAAAGATGTTAACCTAAAGTTGAATATTAACAAGTCAGAGTCCATGCATAATTATACATCTTCGAAGATGCATCTCAAATGCACTAACAATGCTACGATGATGAGCTTTGAATATCTGAGTTGTTGCTAACCAGTCGTGTGATTGAAGAATGACAATACAAAAGAGGATTAGAACGAACAAAGTTGGTTTTATTGGACACTATTCTTCCTTCTCTCTTTCAACTACTTTTTCTGGATTCACTTAGAGTTCTCAATGTTGAACATTCTACTGTTGTGAATCATATCTAAGATTGTCCATGGTATATTCAAAATCTGGTGGTGTGCATGCAATTGTTTATTAATTTGAAACTAAAAAAATCATTCAAGAGATTTTGACATCAACCTGATTTCTATAGGCCATTACTTCAAGAGGAGGTCGCTTCCTTGAAGCTCCAGTTTCAGGGAGCAAAAAGCCTGCAGAAGATGGCCAACTTGTAATACTTGCTGCTGGGGACAAGGTAAAGTAATACAATACTCGGAAAATGTGGAAATATGTTTAATTCTTGCTTGCTATTCTGCGGTCCTTTTAAATATTTGAGGTGTATGAATTGTTAGTAGTTCTTTCTTCCCCGTTACTTTATATCAAGGTGTCTCATTAGAAATTATCAGATGCAGTGGTGGTCCATAATTTTATTACATGCTTCTAATAATTTTTTTTGTTTACCGTTGACACTTCCTCATTTGTCATGCTGATATGCCTGGATAAAATACATATATTTGAGCAATACATTTAGGAGGAGATATTGTAGTCAAATGACAATAAGCTATGCATGTATATTCCCCTTGTTACCAGGATAAGCTACTCAAGATTCCACAGCTTTGGTGACGCTGAATAATCATGGAAAATTGCAAATGCAGTGATAATCTTTCTGTTCAAAACATAACCAACAGCCATATTTTTATCTTCACCTTTTAACTTTTTCAGGAATCATATCTCAAGCACACTGAGATTTAATTTAAACATATAAAAATAGGACTTTCTATCTTTGCTATATATGGTCTTAGTATATCCTTTCTTCCGGATCCATTTTACTCTTCACACTATGTCTGTAGGCATTGTATGATGAAGTACTTACAGCATTTGATGTACTGGGAAAGAAGTCTTTCTTCCTAGGTGAGGTTGGAAATGGTGCAAAAATGAAACTTGTCGTTAACATGACAATGGGCAGGTAATCTTTTTCTTTCCCTGTTTCGATGTTGTTCATTCTTTTCCTCTTGGGAACATGTCAAGACTTCAGTTCCCAGGTTGTTTTCGTAATAATTAAATTCGAGCTGTTACCCACTCATCTTTTGCCTTATGCAAATTAGTTGTCCTGTTGTCACCCTTACAGTATGATGAATGCTTTCGCCGAGGGAATCATGCTAGCCGGAAAAAGTGGTTTGAACCCTCAAAATCTTCTTGATGTGCTGGTAAGAACTTTTTACCTGGAAAATAATTGCCGGCACCTGATTATAACATTAGTAAGCATGATCGAGATATTTTGTGCAGGATCTTGGTGCCATGAGCAACCCTATGTTTAAGTTGAAAGGACCAACAATACTCCAGAAAAATTACACCCCTGCTTTTCCGCTGAAACATCAGCAGAAGGACATGAGATTGGCTCTTGCCCTTGGAGATGAAAATGCTGTCCCAATGCCTGTTGCCGCTGCCGCAAACGAGGTTTATACTATTCTCATCACATTTTTGGGCTCACATCTCTTGTGGAAAGTAAACTCTCTAGATTCATAAAACTCAACAACAGAGGCAGGCATAACCTAATCATAAAGCATTTATTTTGGCTTATCTGCTAAAACTTAATTGTTGAGTTTCTCTGAATAAACTGCAGAAGGATGCTTGGATAGCAGCTCTCTCCGACCTAAATTAGGGAGCACTGATGAAATAGATATAGGATAAAGTAGTAGCAGGAAGGTGAAAAAGAATACAGAACACAATTAGAAATAGGGTGAGGGGTAAGAATGCTTAGTCTTATGAAAATGAAATGAAAGATGGTAGAGAAATGGAACAAAAACAGTAAATGCACATTGACACTATAGGTTTTAAGCATACTAGATTTCTCAGCTGGTACCATATTTGTATTTCCCTCTAGATCATCGGTTTGTAACCATTTCTAGCAACCAGCAATTTCGTTTTGTCTTCAACATTTCATTATTAATACTAATTCTAATATTAAAATCCTCAGCAAATGCATCCACTAGCTGATCCACATTTTGTGGGGTAATCTTTAATTCAGATTCTCATTGAGACATTGAGTAGCATGCATTTCTGCTGTCTAATCAGAACTTCTATCATTGGCGCCCACTTTTGATTAAATAATGGAAGATGAGTGGGAAGGACCATCAACAATTTAATGTAAATATTTCATTATTATTGAACAATTATGAATTCATAAATAAAGAATTTTAGGATTTAGTTAAGAGTTTAATAAAGAAATATGAACCTGAATGTAATTCCTTTGTATCATAACAGGACAACTATAATTTTGTTGATCATTGATGAATAAATCCTTTTTGACTTTGATATATTTGTGATTTTTCGTTTATTTCATTTCCTTGCATACATTATTAAACCTTTTGAAATTAATAAATTGCAAATAGGTTGGAGTTGAACTCATTTTCTTAGTTTCATGAAGACATAACCTTCCAATTCTGTGCGTTGTTTGTTTTGTAGGCTTTCAAGAAAGCAAGAAGCTTGGGGTTGGGAGACCTTGACTTTTCAGCCGTCTTTGAGACTCTGAAACCTATTGGACCTTCATCATCTTGATGTACAATCCTCGTCCATTGCTGATGCATTTTCAATAAATAGTGAAAGATTGAACCCCAGTTGTGAAGCAACAAGAATAGAGTGGTTGGTTATAAATGAGAAAAACATAATGCATTTTAGCCGAGACAGTGATTAGTTTATACTTGTTGACTCGAAGCATCATTCTTAATGAGCCTGGCTTCTCACTCTCTCTGATCTCAAATCTATAAAGGTGATTTTGGTTTTAGTGATATTAGTTAATGAACAACTCGTTAGCGGGTCTTCAGAGTTTTCTGGGTTTATTTCAAATGACTGAAACGCCTGCAAATGATGGTTTCTTCCCTGTTCTCGGTTCTCTCTTTATTTTGGATGCCATAAAGTTTATGCGAGTTAAGTCTCCTCCTGCCAGGGTTCTCGTTCTATGTTTTCTTTGCTTCATTTTTGTTGGTAAACTTGGTTTCTTGGTATGAAGTGTGAAAAGGAGAGGTAGGTCAACAGCTAGAGGCTGTTATATATGTCGAAGAGGACTCCATCATAATATTTACAAGTTTTGAATAATAACTTACTTGAAAAAATATAACTGAGCTTAACACCGAGGGAAAATCACATATGAAATTAATTGAAATAGGAAAATTCTAACTCATATTAGTAAATTCAATAAATTCCTAATTAATTTATTGACCCAATTTAAGATTTTAAAATGAGTTAAATGACTTTATTGTCTTCTCCTAGTATTCTCTCTCCTCCTAAAGTGTCTTACTAGCTATGCCTATTGCCTAAAACTTATTTTTTTCAATAAGTATGTATACAACATCAATATATAATAAAATAAAGATTAGCTTAAATCATAGAATTTGTGTCTTGGAAGAATAATTTAAGGAAAAAAGAAAAAAGAAAGCATAACCCCAAGGTCAATTAAATTATTTTCAATTGAAAGTTAAGAATTAAAATATTTACTTTTGACTAGATTTTTTTTCGATGAGAAGAAAATTAGACTGTCAAAAAAAAAAAAATCTGACTAGCGTGCATATTTCAAAGTATATATCAAATATTTTCATTTTCGGAATTTTAAAAAAAGAGTTTCATCAAACTAAAAGAAAAAAAAAAACTAGATATTACAATATTCAAATAAAAATTTAATGAATTTTTTTTTATTTTAACAAAATTTTAAGTCGAGTTTTTGTAAAAATACAATTTCTTATTCACGACAATCAATAAAAATATTTTAATTAATATTGGGTTAATGCTTTTCTTTTTTATTTTTTTGACTTGAATTATTCTTGTTGATTCTTTTCAATTAAAGGACTAACATTTTTTATTATTATATACTAATGTTAATATATATAGAAAAACTAAGATGCAGAGTAATAAAACTCTTTTAAGAAAAAAGATGACAAAACAGACTATAAGAGTGTAATAAAGTCATTCCACCCATATTTCTAAAATCTCAAATTATGTTAATAACTTAAAATAGAGATTTGTTGAGTTTAACAACTTGATTTAAAAATTTTATATTTCCAGAACCTTTATATAGGATTTTGCCTAACACTAAATAGACTAAAAAGTAGAGTTTTTATAGCAAAAGGAAATCATACAATCGTGAGTTTCAAAATATTTTTGAAGAAATAATTCTTATTTTAAATAAAAGATTAAATACTGTTGTATAAATATAAAGGATGTACAAAAAGGGATGACGCAATATTACATACTCCTTTAGTTTGTAAAATAAAACATATTTACCTAATTTGATTAAATTTAAAAAGTTATTCTTGTTAATATGACATATATTTTTTACAGACCATAGTTATCTTTATTAATTTTCTCATTCTCTCCTCTCTTGAACTATTGTTGAGGGAGCATCATTAAGGTTCAATTAGAAGAAAAAAATTGATAAATATAAAAAATATATATATACATTTAGAATCAAGATCAACCCCACAAAACTACTCTCTTATATTAAATATCAGACAGGCTATTGTGTTTGTATTTTTTTTATATAAAACATATTTACCTAATTTGATTAAATTAAAAAAATTATTCTTGTTAATATGACATTTTTTATAGACCATAGTTATCTTTATTAATTTTCTCATTCTCTCTTCTCCTAAACTATCGTTGAGAGAGCATCATTAAGGTTCAATTAGATGAAAAAAATTGATAAATATAAAATACACACACACATTTAGAATCAAGATCAATCCCACAAAACTACTCTCTTATATTAAATATCGGACAGGCTATTGTGTTTGTATTTTCTTTAGTTTTATTAATTAACATTGTTATTGATAGGACCCAAGCCCAATATATGAGAACTGGATCGCGACAAAGCTAATTAACAAACAATTTCAAGGTTCCGGTAATTTTTTTCAGTCTTTGGGTTGTCTGCAACTGGGACTGACTTTTTAAAATGTTACGACTATTGTAACAAAAAAAAATGTTACGACTACTACATTTTGTTGACTGAAATGAAATGTTCAACTAGTCATGGTTAAAAAGGAAGTGTCACAAGATTACTACATTTTGTTGACTGAAATGAAATTTTCAGCTAGCCATGGTTAAAAAGAAGTGTCATAACATGCTCATGCAACTTTGTTTGGAGACCCAATAAAATCTTCTCCGATGACATGATTGGTGTACATTCTTATCTCAACAAACACTTCAAATACCAATATGCTGGAGACAACAAATAAAAATAAACATGCTCCTTTTCTTCGTTCGTAATAAACATGGTTCCTTTTACTGAATGGAGTTAATAGTACAAATTCTCATCAATTTCATAGTTTATATAATGACGATTATGATTTGGGAAGAGAGTTATTTCTTAAAATGGGGTTATTTGTCAAGTTTCAATGATGAGAAACTTTGTTGTAATTGTCATTACAAATATATGCCAAACCATATCAGAAAACGAGATAAATTTGACCACAAAGATACACTAAGGAACAATTTCAAAACGTGATCTTACGGTAATGCATTTATCTTGCACATAAGCATATAACATTATAACTCAAAGACAAGGCGCAAGCACTAGGCTAAGTCGAAAAGTATTCAAAATTGTCACCTAGAAAATAAACAGCACAAACAAACAAAACTTCCCCGGAGATAATTCTGAAACTGCAAATTAAATGAAGTTCTAGATGTGAGGAGCGTTTTCACTCATCGTCTTCCTCATCATCATCGTCCTCATCATCATCAGCACCAGCAGCTGAGTTGAGTGCCTGCAACCTTGCAACCAACCTAGCCTTCCTCTCTTCATAAGTCAGCTTTTTCAAGTTGAACCTGAAAAGGCATAGAAAATAATCATGCTTAGCAAATCCATTGTACAAAATCAAAAGACTAATTCATGGAAAATCATGTTTAGTGACGCATCAGATTCAGTAACTGCGGGTCAGCAGAATAGATTAGTCGATGAGCTAGACTTATAGTTAATTGGATAGATTAATAACCACCTATTCAAGATGAAATATGAGAATTTAATGATTTTATTCTTTTTACCTCTTGTGTTCCTTGGGCGGTTCCTTCTCTGATTTCTTCACTGTTGGGTCTGCTCGAATTGCAGCATGAACCTTCTTGTACATCTCCTCAAGACCATCAGGCTCTAATCCTTGCTTGATATATTCACTGAAATGTGACTGGTATTTCTCGGGTTCATCTTCCATCAGGGTCTGAAAAATCATTGCAAGCAATGTCAAACGATTATCTTAAATCTCCCCAATAGGCAAAAAACAAAAAAAATAAAAAAAGCCCAATATAAGGTCATCAGGTCCTGGCACTTGCCTTCATATAGGAAGCAACATGGCCACCAAAGATGTATCTACGGTGAACATCAGCATCAAGCTCCTTCTTGTCTTTGTTGAAACCAGCAAACCTTTTATCACTGTGAGGAATATCCAGACCCCCATCCAGTGCTCCCTGCAACCCAACATCATATTAATCAACTCCATAACAACTATAGCAAAAGTCCACTCAAAGGAGAAGGGGGGAAAAGTAAAATCCAACTAGACCCAATAGAAACCATAATCCTAGAAATGTTAAATTAGTACCTTAAGGGCACCAAATACCCGGTTGCCAGTGGTGGTCCTTATAAGACCAACATCAAGGAGAGCACGGAAGGGCCTCCTGGTTTCAGCAGGTTCAACTGAAAAGTCTTCCCCAGTTGCCTGATAGTGAAAACACAAAAAATCAGCATATATACATGGTTATAAATATAGAATATTTGCAAATTAAATCCATCATTGAATACCTCAACATTGCCCTCATACTCCTCCTCCATTTCAAGCGTCTTAAGGACACGACGGGCCAAGAGCAGTCCAGTGCAGTACGCTAGTCATTTTATAAAAAATTAAAAAAATACTAATTACAAGCCAAAAAGTTGACAGTGGTGACAAGGAGTTGCTTGAATAATTAGTACCTGCAGCATAGTTTGTGAGACCTACTTCAAGGCCATAGCGTGGCAGCTCATGTGCATAAGCTGCAGCAAGAACAATATCGCCAGCAATGCTAGCAGATGTTATCTGAGCAATGATATCCTTGTTTGTCTATTGCAGGATTAAGGTTCACCAGGGAAAAAACATCAATCACAAACATTTATACAAGATAATTTCATGTAACATGGCAACTAGTAAGAAGCGATTTACAGAAATTAAAGCATATGAAACTGTAAAACAATATCCACTACAGAGATGGCAGAAATAATTTATTCATATATATATATATATATATGAAACTGTAAAACAATGTCCATTATAGAGATGGCAGAAATAATGTATGTGTGAGTAAACATATTCACTAATTCATTAATCTATTGGTAAGCCATTCATCAGCATCATTATTCAGAAGGATACAAATCGAACCACAAAGCGGTACTTTGGGGTGTTATACTTGTTCTTATCCTGGTTAATCAACCGAATCCTGGCTCTGTAGTCAGTTTTACCCTCTGCATATTTTTCAGTTGGAAAAAAAAGTAAACACAAAAGAAATACAGGAAAATCATTGAGAAAAAATAAGCTGAAACTTGATATATTGTAACATTACCTCTTCTTCTCTTAAACTTAACTTGATACCTCTTGAAGTAGGCCTTTGATTTCTGAGACTTGACGAAAGCCTATGTTAAAAAAGAAATTACTATTAGAGTACTTGTCCAAAAAAGTACAAAACGGCTTAAAACACAGGGCATATATAAACCAGTATAAATATTCAACAATTCACAAATCTTCAATTAAGATCTACAAAAATCCCGGAAAAGGAAATGTGAATTTCAAACGGTAATTTCGAGCGTGGCGGGCTAACGCAGAAAGCAAAAGTCCCGAAACGTCAATATCAACTTACAACTCAAGAACGAGTAAGGGGTAAGACATGGAAGCACAAAACTCAGAATACTCAGCTAAATTATACTAGCAATAAAATAAACCAAACAAAACGCCATTTCAGCTCTTCCCTGGACAGAAGTTTCTTGCAGAAATTCAGAACCCAGGAGACCAGATTTATATATTCTGAAACAAACTATGATTTCTTTCACATAAAAACCCACATTAGCTCAGAGTCTCATAGCTTCGAATCTAAAACAAAACCAAACATCCAAGCAAATTCAAGCTACGGAAGAAATGAGAATGCATTCAATCGATGTGCGTACCATTGAGCGGCGATCTGCTCCCACAAGAGATAGGAGTGAGGAACACAGCGGCAGCAACCTAGGTTAAAACTCTGCTGCGATAGTTAGGTTTTTAAGGAGAGTTATGGAGAATTTGGGGCTTATTGGGCTGGGTTATCGGGTCTTTTTGCCAGCTGGGTTACCACATTAATGGATTGACTTTTCTAAACCGGATCCTGACAGGCCCATTAGGGTTTTTTGGTATATAAATTCATGAAACAATGTTTTGTTGTCCGTGAAATCGTGAATAATGACATATATAAATTTGCCCCAAAAAAAATAATGACATATATAATGAATGTTTATAACAAATGAAGAAATTATTATTAAAAATAAAATAATTCACGAATACTATTGTATTATAATAATAATTTTATATAGTTATTTTGCATTCATGTTGTTTAAATAAGAGTTAAATATTATTAGTAAAAAAAGCGAAAATGATGAAAATTAGGTACAATTTTGGATTGGATGGTGGAACTGATCTCCATGAAGATATTTAGAACTTGTTTGATTGTTCTTATAAAAGAAGCTTGTTTGCCAGTTTGATGGCATAGGTGAACTTTAAACAGGTTTGGTTGCCAAATCTTTTTTTTTCTTTTTTCATCTTATCCTATTCACGGGACCTTTGATTCCAACTAATTCGAATTTCGTTCCACGTCAGATCCAAAGTCATGGGAAAAAGTTTCTAACATCATTTTCTCCATTTTCACCCCTCCAACCGGGAATGTGGTTAAATGAAATTAAGTCCCTTTACACTTTCTTTCAATAGTTGTTGGTGGTTGTCAAATATTTTGGCTACATCCAAAAACGACTTTCAATATGTTTGGGGAAACTTTCAGAAGCTCATTTTCTATCAACATTCTAAAATTATTTTGTAAATACTAAATTTCAATCATTTACATTTGATCCAGCAGTTAAAATGGGAAATGAAAGGGGAAAAAATTTAAAAGAAGCCAAGTCCATTTTTTAATTAAGTAGCTACTCTTTCAATTGTCATCGATAAATTATGAGATTTTTCTAATATCATTATTCTGAATTAAAACCTTGATATCATTTTCCTAAAAATATACACTAACGAGTAGAAGTTACAACTTATAAGTAGATCAAATAGACCCATCAAACATTGCCTTACCCAACAAACCACAACACTACATTTCACTTGATCTCTTGTTGGTCAAATTCTTTATGGATAGCCCGTGTTGTGAACATCGGCCTCTCAATAAAAGAAATGACTCAATCTCAAAACATCAACTTATTAGAAGGAAGTGTTCTTTAAACTTGTAGACTGCAATTTACTTTACTCTTCACATAACGTATTCCAACTTGTGTTTTCACGGAATTTCATAGGTTTTATGATTTATTGCTTCGTTTTGATATTGCTTGGGGGATGATTTTATTTTCGTGCTAATCGAAGGCAACATTAATTGGGTTCCCCCCAAAACCCTTGACTTTTTTACTCACTCTGTTTCTTCTAATGGCTTATTTCATCTACTGTGACACTGAATAATTATAGGCAAATTATTGGGGTTGAAACTTGAAACTCTTGATTTATGACTCCGAATAAAAATAAAAATCAGCATTAATTAGAGATTATATTTCAAGATTATATATATTCCGGTTATAAAACATTTCTTTAAAATAATTATTTTTTTTCATTTGGAAAATAAAAAATGCCATAACATTTTGAATCAGCATTAGCATTGACAAGTCTATATTTTTTTAGTATTTCACAATATTTTTTCTACGCGATAATAATTCTAGTGAGTTCCTTTATATTTCACAATAAATTGAAATGCAATATTGATTTGATCGCCATAAAAGTGTTTGGTTTTTTTTTTTATACAATTTAAATAAACAAAACAAACCATAATATTAGATTCACAAACCCTTTAAACTTTTTGTTTCTGAACTAAAAGGTAGGCATTGACGACCTGATATTATAAGAGGGATCGAATTTATGACCCACATTTTAAAGGGAGTTCTCATGTCACTAAGGTACAAGCCTTTAGCACGAACTCTTTAAACCATCACCTATGATTTCCCATAGTTTCCCAACTAGATAATCTCTCCAACGTAAGTTTAACTAACAAGACAGCTTGCTCATTTTGCCCTCTATCGAAAGTCTAGAAGATCACAATTTCCAATCTCGACTAACCATATCTTAAATCTCCCTTATTAGCTCCCTTTGTTCATGAATCTTAGCTACGTCAGATTGCAATAGTTGCATGGCTTTTGTTGAATCACTTTTGAAAATGATATCCCGAAGACTATTATATTAAGCCCAATTAAGCCATGACTATAGCTTTCGCCCTTGCAAAGATAGTAGTGAATTTGTTAGTGTTAGCTACTTACATCATCCAGATTATTGGCGGCAACACCTATAGAAACATAAGAAATGTAATCTCTCTGGTCCTTATTATAAGGCACCAACTAACAAATCACACAAATCAATAAAAACAGTTAAAGTCAATAAAGTTATCCTATAATTTAAGTAATTTCTAATATTATTCATACTATTTACACTAAACTCTAATATTATATTATTATTACTCTCAACTACTACCCTTATTAATTATGGCATACATGGAAAAAAATAACCAATGCTCCTTGGAAACAAGCAAGTGCCTTATAAAAAAAATCAAATATATTTGGTAGTTGGTGTCTTATAATAAGGACCAGAGAGAGTATAGTTCACCTAACGGCACTATCCTTGGAAGATATTTTACAACCTCCTAATAGATTTGGAAGCAACAGTCTCCATAATAAAATGAATCATTCCTACAATAAATGGGGTGACAAAACAGAAAAACAAATAACAAATAACAATAATAATAGTGTAACTTGGGAGAAGTGAGAGGAGGGAGCTCAGTGTCACCTGCCCTTAGTCCCTTTGATCTTGATGCTACCTGACCATGCACCAAATATTGCCTTTTATAGGCAAAGAACATGTGACTATTGAGCAACAATAATGGTCATCGATCAATGACGGCATAATGACAATTAAAATGACAGTTATTGAATAAGGTGAAGGAGTGTGTCGGCTTATGCCTTAACAACCTCTTCAAAAAATAATCAAGGATTGCAATAAAGGGTGAAATCTCGAATAATCTTTTAAGAAGCCTTTTATCAATTACCTAGAAATAAAGTGCAATGATTGACATGAAAGAATTAAATGAGACTTGAGATTTTTTTTTCTATCAATTAGGTTGCAATTAACCTAAAATGCTCTAAAACAAATATTTTTGGATTTTTGGACAAGGTGATGCTTTTAGGGGGAGGTAATGAAAGGACCCCTTTCACTGGTCAAACATATGAGAGAAGACCAAGGAAGGCACAAGCACCAAAGATAGACACAATAGATAGGCAAGATGCTTTTTAAGGCTGCAGGGTTGACCTTTTATGTTTTATCTATTTTGAAGTAAGGATACGATAGATAGCTGATATTTAGGGTGGCTTTTTGGGTACTGTGAAAGGTACTTTTGAGTGTATTTCAACCTTTGAAGGGAGAAGGAAGAGTTAGGCAGTTTTTGAGTGAACATTGAGAGGAGAGGGAATCAGGTTCTTTGCTGGACCTAAAACCATCTTAGCTGAAGAGAGTGATACTCTCTTTAGATTATTGTAATCCCTATACTATTTGTTATAATATAATATATCAACTTTTTCGAGTGTTTAAGCATTGGTCCCTAACACAATCCTAATTGAGGAAGATAAGCCCAAAAATATCCAAACTTGAATATGAACATTCTCATGATGATTACCTCTTCATCACAACCTTCTTTGACAGCTTGGAAGAAAAACACTATAACTTCCACCAAGTTGAAATTTTGCCTTATATATCATTTGTGATTATCCATCCAAGAATAAAACCAGAAATCGACTGAAGAAGATCAATTTGGCACTGAAAACAATGTTCTTGTGAACCCCACCTTCGATCCTCTAAATAACTTTTGAATCGTCTTCTTTTCTCTGTGACTATCTTCTTCCACCTCCATTTTTTTCCTTCTTCTCTCGCTTATCCTCACCTAATCGAGGGAACAAGATCAAGAAAGATGGAGACGACAAAAAGGGTGCTCCACCACTGACCGACCATGACGCTAGGTCCTGTCTTCGAATTTGGCTTCAATTGCGGCAAGTGCAACCTTGCTCGATAAGCTTTGTTTGGTAAAAAAAACTATTGGGCTTGAAGATTTGTGTTGTAGTGGTAATTCAAGGATTACTGAACTAGACTTTATTATTTTTCCCGAGATAATAGCATGATACCATGTTAATAATTGTAAGAAACATTATGGAGAAGATGAAGAAGAAGAATGATGTGTTATTTTTGCATAAGAGAATTTAACTCCTTAGATTATCACTAATTTACCCTCATTTGTGGGGATTAAGAGGGACTTCCTCTCAAAAGAGATATTTAATTATATATATATATATATTTTACGATGATGAGAATCTTTTTATTTTACACTCTTAACTCTTTAACAAAGACCCTTTATATGGATTATGACTTTAACCAAGTAAATAATAAGTTAATTTTACCTTAAATCTTTAGTAAATTGATATATAACCTAATGATATACAATAAAAACTATGATTGACTAATTTATTTAACTTTGATATATGTTACAGATTCAAATAATGGGCTTGGCGCAGATTCGGCCCAACAGGAATCATTCAATGACCAAATCCCTATAATCAGGTAAAATAATAAATGCCTACTAATTATGCCTACAATGTAGGAATGTGCAGATAATGGAGTCGAAACTCATGGCACAAGGAATAAAACCCTAAGGTAATCCTTATATATAGGAGATTAACCTAACAAGGTACACATCTTCTAGCTCTCTCTCCTTTATGATTCTGCCTACATAGAGCACACACATCAACTCTCCCTTGGTTAAACGCCTATCTGTATCATCGAACTATGTGGACTTTGATCATTCTCATGGGTATGTAGGCCATGGGCATTGTTCCTAGGTCAAGTCCAATATATCTTGTTCTACAACAGAACATTGGCGGCGACCGTGGGGATTGGTAAATTTCAATTCCTACTACTAATGAAATTCAAGAAAAGCCTCAAATCCACTTATAGCAATAGAAGGAGGGCTGAAGAAATTGAGAATCTTGGAAACCATGGTTTTTATGGAAGGACGATGGGATTTAAGATGAGATCTAATTAGAGTACATATTAAGCAGAGATGTTTGGACGCAAGTTTCTTTGAGAAAACCCAGCCTCACGGCTTAGGCATGCAGTAGCGAGCCACCACACACCATCTCAGGCATGAGGCATTTTTGTTTCAGCCAAAGCAAGAAAGCAAAAATTAAATCACAAGCTTCTCTCCTTTCTCCATCGAGATTCTTGTTGCTCTTCTCCATGGAAGACACGACTCACACGAGTTCCTCGAAGAAGGTTCGGGATGGCTTGGACGAGCCCAGGTTGGAATCACCCGAGGTCAAGAGACTCAAAGACAAGACAAGGTGAGGTGCCGAGACTCCGACATGAGGTACTGAGTTCCTCTCCACGAGATGCCGAGATACTGACGGTACTGATCAAGGCGACACTGTGGGAGACTGCACTCACACACTAGCTAATCTGAGACGCTGAGATAATGTCAGAATGCTGAGATATATCCATGCTGAGATGCTTTAACATGTTCAAAGCTAGGGAGGAAGCATGCCGTTAGTTAGTGAGGAGGTGCTTACTTGAACAGATAACCGACAATATAATTATGTTGCAACTAGCTACATAAACTCAGACTTCATTTTACATGCAAGAAGATTTTACTGAAATGACTACATTACCTTCAAACTATCATGTTCTGGCATTTCCTCGGGTCTTTAAGCTCAACACTGAGTTCCGTATTGGAAGAATCAATCTTCTCGTCAGAAGTAAGAAGTTGCTATGAAGAGCTCAAGAACGGCACTTAGACCAGGAAAAGTCAATGTCAAAGACCCTCTATCCCCCTATAGACCTAAATCCGAGTTGAGGGATGCATCCATATTAATGCACCCATTTAACCAAGTGGATGCATTAAAACAGGGAATCCGAGTTGAGCCGTGTTCCTAGAACTCAAATCCCTAGAACACCACGTAATACCCATTGTTTAAATGCCAAGATGAATTGCCGAGATAAAGTACCGAGTTCAAATCCAAATGCCGACTTTCAAATTCAAGTAGCTCTCTGATGAAGCAACAAGAATCTTTGAAGGTGATGAGGAGCCACTAGTAAATTGCAACCAACTTTTATTGATTGCATGGACCAGAAGCAAGTGGGAGATTAAATGAAGAGGAGCTATTATTGATGAAGATGGATAAAACGGGTTTGAATCCTAATCATATCTCATTCTATATAATTATGAACTACTTGTACAAGTCAAGAAGGACTGTGGAAGCTCGTAGGCTATAGGGTTTCCTCATGTCTCTAATACCCATAAGTCTTTGTTTGGAGCATCTTCAATAGGTTATCGATGACTATAAAAGCAACTTCGGTTCCCAATAAAATGGTGGAAAAAAGGGGCTTGCCCCAAATGCTGTTACTTATAACATGTTGGCAAGTATTTCAGATAATTCTTAACCTTACAGATTGCTGAGAAAATTCTTCATAAGTTTTCAAATAATTTCCTGAATCTGTTTATAAGGGAAGGTATCTGATTGTCAATAATGATGCCAAAACTTTTTCTTGACACTTAATTGATGTGGAAATAGAAATGTTCATATGTTGTGCTCAAGTTCAAAGAAGTGGGTTCTGTACCACCCAGGTGAAAAGCAAACTAGAACAAGTAGTGTCTTTCGATGTTTGTTCCCAGAATACCCCTTTGCCTTTTGTGAGGTCACCGCTGCAGTCTCCTTTCCCTTATATACTCCTAAGTCTCTTAGGTTTGCTTATCATGAGGAAAGGATTATTTGGACAATAATATGTACATGAACTCCTAATGCCCACAATGCTTTAGTTATGTTCTTACTTGCTGATGATGTTGGATGTATATATGTAATACCCTATATTATTATTATTGTTGTTGTTGTTGTTAATAATAATAATAATAATAGTAAAAGTAATAATATAGTATTAGCTTAATTTTATTAGTTTAGATTAATTTGATTAGTTTGTTAGTTTAGATAGATTTGATTTTATTAAATATAGATTGATTGATTTAATAGAATTTAATAATGTTTGTATTGTTTTATGATTTTTTTTAAACAAACAAATACTTATCTCTATATACAATATTTTTAAAAAAAAAAAATAAACTGCGCTATTAATTAAAATAAAAATTATTCAAACTTGTATATATCCTATATGATCCTAACAAATATTTTTATCTCGTAGGGATATTATATGAATATAAGAACATATCTGTATGTGTGATATAATTTTTTTAAAAAAATAATTGTACTATTTATCGATATAAAAATATTTAAATTTGTATATATCTTGTATAATAATAACAAATATTTTTATTCAACCAATATATTATATAACTATAAGAATATAATGGGAAGATTTATTCTTCTATTTCGTGAGAAACCTTGGAATATAATGGGTTTATCTATATATAAGACAAAATCTATAATTATTTATTAATTTGTCAATAGCTAAAGAGCCCAAAGCCCAGCTCATAACTAAACCCTAAGAGTCTAATTATAAGTTAGGTTTAGCCGCCTAACTTTAGTCATCGCTCATTAGCTCTCTCCCTGAAAAATTCTTTGTGGCAAAGTTTCTCTCTAGGAGCTTAGCAAACACGGAGACCAAGTAATTCTAATCCCTAAGACAATAGGAATTAATAGATGGTAGTGTTAGAGCATTGTTTGTAATCCTAATCCCTAAGACCATAGGAATTACTTGATGGTAGTGCTAGGCACGAGTTTAGTTTAAAGAAATCCTAAAACCACTTGTCTGCGACTCTACATAATTTAATTCCTTGAATTATTAATGAAGCATCAGATATAATTCCCTTGTCTGCGACTCTGCGTAACTGAGATTTTTATTCTACTCTATCTTTTTCCTTATGAATGAGTTGTATGCTTGAATCCATTCCCAATGATTCAATGAATTATGTGACGTCATGCCGTGTATTACGTGGGTCAAAGTCTATTGATTCTTATAATAATTGTTGATATTTCAATTCGGTTCTTTTCTTGATCAGAAGCCGTGGGTCAAAGCCATTGAATCCTTATAATATTTGCTAATGGTTCAATTACGATATTGCTTTATTGGATTACATATAAATATTCTTTCTGTTGTTTCTTGGCAATCTGTACGTACAACCTACATTTTTTTTTGTGTTTGTTCCACCCTAATTATATATGATGTTTGTTTATAGGATTATAAATATTCAATTCCCGTATGTTATGTTGCTTTTGGTTTTTGTTTTGCAATCTGCTACTTGGTTATTTATCACAATGCAATATTTATCTATCACAAGCATATTAATTTTAATGTTTATGCTAGTTGTGTGTGCCTATGCCATATTATTGGACATTCTTCCTTCTTTATATAATACCTGCTGCATAATGAAATAGGACATGGTTAGATTATATATTAAAATATCCTTGTACCTGATATATAATTAAATAATGGAAAATATATAAAAGATAGTTAAATAATAGAAATAATTTAGTAATTTAATTTTGAGCGTATTTAAAATAAATTAGCAGTAGGATGATAGCTTTGGGATGGTACCTCCTAAAGTGATGAACACACTTTTAAGGCTTTATGCCTTCAAGAATTTATTTGATGTGAACCGATATATCCGTTCTTCCCAAAGTGCTGTCTGGCAGGGTTTCCTGAGACACTAGTAGCAACTTTGGGAAGAGGTGTGCACACTAGGAAGAAATGATGATATGACTAATTTTGATGATTTATGACTGGCAGGGTTTCCCGGGTCACAGGGTAGACTGGCAGGGTTTCCCAGGTTTACCATGGTTCTCTTCCCACTAAATAAGACTGGCAAGGTTTCCCGGGTCTAAACAAATTCAAAAAAAGATAATGATTAATGTCTGATGCAATTTTATAAACAATGACACCTTTTAATTATACATATCATGATATTTTTATTTTGTTTTATTTGTAATTGTCTTATTATAATTTTTATAATCATTTTATTTCATTTAAATTTATTTTAAAATTAATTAATTATTTTATTTTATTTTATATTATCTCTTCTTAATTAGGATTACCAGCGTTTGCTGATGTGTGTATTCTTAGGCTGCGATGATCCTTCGAGGGAGTAGAGTTTCAGTGAAACAGGTGACAAGGGTGGGGGCTAGCAGTGAGAAGTAAGGAAGACGTCTGATTTTAGTTTTATTTAAATTTCTTGTATTTTTATTATTTTATTTTATTTTGCGTAAAGCATTTTTGTTTAGGTTTAGATCTATTTAATGTACTTAGTAGCCTTACACTTGTCCTAGTACAAGTGCGGCGGTGATACCTCCCGAACTGGATTATTTTTATTATTTGTAAAAACCCTCACAAATTTTATGTCATTAAAACTGTTAGAAATTTGGGGTGTTACAATATGTCTACAATCACTAGACTCTATGTCATCTTCAAATTGCTGGTGAAAGATGCGTGATAAACAAGTGGTTGATCTTATCTAATATCCTTCCTGATCTTGGATCTTAGATAAATATCTTAGTGAAGGGAATGTATCTAATGATAATTGACTTATTGATCATGCTAAAGCTTTTTCTTGCAAAAGCATTTAAAGTCAAAATTCTTAGTACCAAAATTATATGATTCAGACAAAGGATTGACTAAAATTGTTCAAAATCTCAAAGCACTGTCTATGGCATTAAATGATTCGCTTGATACACCTACTAGCAACAGTTCTCTTGCTTTGTCTGAAGAGAAGGTTGATTATATATTGTATCAAATTATGGAGAAGCTATTGAAAAACTGGTTGAACCCAAGAGGGGGCTGAATTGGGTTAAGATTAAAAACTTGAAATTTTGAAAATATTTTCTCTTCTTCTAAATCATCAATTAGATATTCAAATAAACATATACTGGAAATATAAGAGATAAGGGAAGAGATTATGCAAACTATGATTTATACTAGTTCGATCCAATTTTTGACCTACGTCTAGTCTTTAAGCTTCACTTGAGATTTCCAATCCACTATCTGCTTTCAACTTGATTACATGTTCTGTACTCGAAGTAATCCTCTCACTGGGATTCACTCCCCCTTGCAAACTGTAATCAATACACCCGCTTGATTACACATTCTGTACTCGAAGTAATCCTCTCACTAGGATTTACTCCCCTTACAAGCTGTAATCAATACAAAGTGTTTCCCACTCAAGATCACCCAATCTTGAGTAACTCTCAGATAGAATGTTTATAGATAAATCTTCTCTCTCTCAAAAGTGAATAACTAAACACTGAAGTACATAATCATTCATCTCACTTTCTACTGTAAACTATATGAATGTTGAGAAACAAAGAGCGTATAAGTCATTGACATATAGACGATGAAGAAGTAAGATCATTTTGTTGGCTTCGTCAAATCACTCATCAATCGTTGTCACTCCTTTTAGTTTGAAGACTTCGCAATTTATAGGTTTGTGTTTCGATCGTTGTGAGCATTCGACAGTTGGACTGTTCTTCCATTTTAGAATATGACCGTTGGTTGTCTTTGGGAAGTAGCCGTTGGAGCTTCTTAATTTTGTGACTTAGAATAATAGATGGAATAAGTATGTTTTCGTTTGCCATGAACTTAAGTTCTGATTGTTGCTCTGTTTTCTGAGACACATTTAATGCTATTGATATGTAGGTTTGCGTTTCGGCCAATCTTGAATTAAACAGGATTAATCAACTGTAAACCACTCAAAAAGATGATTAAATATAGGCTTAAGGTGAAAAAATACACATGTGCTTTACCCCCGAAAGTGCCCAGCACCACATGTTTTTTTTAGAGCGAAAATACACATGAACTTTCAAAAGTGGAGCAAAAATGCCACCACCGTTAGATTCCTCTAATTGCTGTTAACTTGCAATGTGAAAATACAAAATGCCCCTAGACTAAAAAAAAAACTCAGTTCCATATGCTTTCAGTTCAAGAACAACAAGATAGGGGGAACAACAACGATTACACGATTACACGATTACAGGGTTCAGAGAAATCAAAATCTATCATCTAAAGCTTTCAAACAACAAATAGAAAGGTAAGGATGGAAAAGAATATTTTTGTTGAGTACAGTAGTTCCAGTAGAAATCATTGAGGGGAAAAATTGAATTCTTTTGTGGATGAGTTACCAGTAAAGTCAGTTAGGCCCTTTTTCTTTTTGTTTCTCGATAATTGATGATGATTTTGGGGATCTTTAATTTTCCAATTTCGCCTCAGTATAGCACACTTGCGTAGAAGTTTTGTGCTTCCCAAGTTTTATGAATATTCTGGGGGGCATTTTTAAACAAATATCAAATGAAAACTTTGGAGATGAACAATGTAAAATTTAGTAGTTGAATTTTGAGCTTCATTTCAGTGCCTTTTACGTCAACTATTTGGTTTGATTCATCATGCGTGCTATTTACCATGTTGTTTGATGCCAACCAAAAAGATTGAATTTTAATGTATTCACACATGAAAGGGAGAAGGAAGAACGAAGCATAAGATACATAATTAGAAGGAAGGAAGAAAATAGAAAGAGCACAATTCTACCAAAGAGTGGATAGAATTACTCGATTTGGAAAGGACCAAAGGTTCTTGAAACTTGGAAATCTACAATGCCGTTTGAAGACTGCAACATTCTTCAATGCCTGAGGCCGTCTCGAGTTCTCAGCTGACTCAACTCCACTCCATGATTGGACGGAAAAGCCTCTCCAAAGTCAGAGACGACGGAAATCCGAGGGCCACGGTTGTTGCCAATAGCAGAGCAACAGTGAAGAGAAAAGCGGCCTCCATTTTTGTCAGTAAGTTACAATTTAGCCTCCATTGGAAGAAGGGAAATCAAGTAATGGAAAAGAAAAATAAATAAGAGAAAAACAAGAGACTAATTCAAACACAAGACTACAATATAAGAATGAAGAGCAGAATAGAGGAATGACTGAGAAAGCATTATTTGTGATTTATCATCACCACCACGATTGCAAAGAGGAGCGGTGGATATTCATCATCCGTCATCAGATCAAATGGAGCTAGGGTTCACAGATCCAGATTGATTGAGCTGGGTTGTGTGTGTCGCAGATCCAGATCAAGGGTATTTTGGGATTTTCATGAAAATAGGGTGGGGCCCACCACAAAAAAATAACGTCTGTTAATTTAAATTGACAGTGATGGCATTTTTGCTCCACTTTTGAAAGTTCATGTATATTTTCGCTCCCAAAAAAAGTATATGGTGTTGGGCGCTCCCGGGGATAAAGCACATGTGTATTTTTGCACCTTAACCCTTAAATATAATATGAACAGGTTTGAGTATGATTAAAGAATAATAAATAATAACCAACAGATGTTTAGAGATAATCAATGATGCGTCAAGAGCTGGAAATACATACTCAAGAATTATTCATATGCATACTTGAGAATCATAGTATATTATGCAAGCATGTAAACATACAACCATACATTCATTCTTGAGAGTTACAATTCATATACTCGAGAATCATTCATATAACTAGAAGAGAATGCAAGAGATCAGTCAAGGCATACTCAAGAATTATCATGTGTATACTCGAGAATTAGTATGTATAGAAGCATGTAATCATTTAACCATACTCAAGCATTCTCAAGAATACAAGTGCACATACTCAAGAATCAGAATTAAGTCCAGAGAAATGCAAATAGATCAAGCCAACTGTACTTGATACTTAACTTACCAATTCTCAAGAATTGTCTAACCATTCTCAAGAATTAATTATAGTATTCCAGAGACATGCAAAGAGATTAAGCTTTTGATGGAGTTGGATTCTCGAGAATCATTAGGCAATACTCAAGAATAGCTTATGATGGATTGAATATTTGAAGATGAGCAATCTCGTTGGTACTCGAGAATATAATCTCATTATAGAGAATCAAAGACTCATTGTATTTTGTCCCTTATCATCAGATGAATGAAGGTTGTTCTTGACCAGCATTTTTTTGCAATATTCTGAATTGACTACTAACTTCAAAACATCATATCTCCTTCAATTGATCTTTTTTTGTGATCTTGATCTATTTGGAAAGGTATGTGAGTCTAGTTTCATTTGCCACTGATTTCAGCTCATTCTGATGTGTAGTTTGTGAGATACACCCAAATTACTGAAGCTTGGTCTGCTATGTGACGTTAATAGATGTGTCAACTTGTGAAATTCATAGCTCTCTCATCTGAACTTCTTTGGTCATAAAACTTTGTCAAAATGATGCATTGGATGCCTAGTTTCATACAAAATTGGTTTCACCTCAATCCGATCTCTAGTTTGAGAGATATCGTTGATTTACTGAACATGGCTCAGGTAAAACGTGAACAGAGTTTAGCAGAGTAGCTGAAACACATTGATTCTTGAGAATTACAATACCATTCTCGAGAATCATACTATCATTCTCGAGAATGGCTGAAATTTATGTGCAAGAAGCAGCTATTCATTCACGGGACTATAGCAATTGAGCTGTAGCAACTCCTATTCATTAGGAAGCTTGAATTTGTTTATTTTAACTCTGAATTGAGCTGTTCCAACTTCTGTTTGATCACAGAGACTTGAATATTGATATTCTCATAATATTTAACAAGTTTTTTCTTCAATCTCCATTCTTGATCATTCTTAATTATTAAACTTCATATCTACATTAATATATAAGGATTAATCAAAGTAGAAGATAAATATAGTGTGCAAGCTTTTTGCTTTGGATAATGGCATCTATATAAGACATCATCAAAACTAATCATAACTAACAACTATCAAACAAGGAACAATTTTCTACTTTCAAATTTATTGAGAGTGGAATTGTAAAATCATTGACAAACTATTTATCTAATGGCCTGCTTATGAGGAATAATGGAGAAAGACAAGGTGGTTATGATGTTGTCATTGAAAAATGATTTGAGGTTCAGGCAAGGGTATGATCATCTTATCCTTAGTTTCTTTCTGGAGGCACACCTCTTTTCTTTCTGATTTGGAACTTACAGAGTGCATAGGTTTCTTTGCAATTTTTTTCTATTATTTTAAGCAATAGATTGAAGCTAAGGGGTTCCTATGCTATAGTTCCTAATAGATGTCCAATATCATATCCTTTCCTAAAAGTTATCTATGTAAAAAGTGTGAAGAATTGGATATGGCAGTTAATGAAGCTCGAGAATTCTTTGAAAATTGGAGCTCAAAGAGAAGCAAGATTCTAAGCGTTTTGTGAAGTGGGTCATTGTTGATGAAAATACATATATCCTTAGTTGAAATTTATCACTTGATGTTTATATCCATACTAGATCCATAACCGGCCACAGGCTATATCGAAGAGGCATTGACAAATAAAAAAAAAGAAGTTATTTAACCTCACAATGAAATTTGAAGAAGATCATTAAGTTTCGTGGATTGATGGCAAACCTGGAACTCATGAAAGAAAGTATTGTTGTGGAAAAGGAAAGATTGAGAGTTGAAGTCAAGAAAAGGAAAGTGGAGTTGGATGAAATTAATACAACTGTTAGACATATGATAGGATGTCCATCCATAAATGGCTTGATCATGAATTGCAAACAGGAAGAGGATGCACTTTCAACTAGTTGTTATTATTTTTTCCATTACCTATTTCCCCTAATTTTGATCTTGGGGCTTGGAATTGCTTTTCAGACAACCAAGGAGAAGACCTTGATTCATTATTTGCAAGAGCTGCGGGTCCCTTGGATGTACATAATCAATATTGGAAATAGAGCTTGAGAATAATTCACTTCGACTATAAATATAGGAAGGAGTAGGAGATTATTGCCCAATTTTTTTCTATTTCCTAGCATCCATTAGATTCTCTACTTAATCTAGAAGAGATATCACATTTTTGCTTCTCTAGTGCATTTCCAGTTTGAACTTTGAAGAGATGATTCAGCTATGTGACCAGACCTTTGGTTTTGATGAGAATAATTTTTGTTCATTCGACGCTAATGGAGAAGTCATGAATTTGGATAACTCAAAACTCCTAAAAAGCTTTTACTTCCAGCTATGACGATGCTACCAAAAAGCTAGGAATCTATAAGCATGTTAATTTCAAATATGCTACTAATTTAATATATTGGGACGTGTGGAGACCCAGAAGCTGCAGTTAAGAAAATACCACTAGCTTTGCATGTTTCGTCTGGACTAATAGTGCATTAAAATTCAAATCAAATGAAGAGCAGCTACAGATTCAGCTGTCACATCTTCTCGCCAAGGTTCTGATGTTGATGCAGTTATTCTATGATCTATCTTGAACCTCTTCAAGAAAAGAGTAATGATTGAAAAGGAAAAATATGTGGTAGTGATGCAAAGGGCAAACAAATCAACCCATTTTGCCTGTGAATGGTTAGTTTAAAAAAAAAATTCATATTGATTACCAACCTATATTATCATAAATGTCATTTGCTTGTTATGACACATCCAATTCATCAAAGCATCTCGTTTAATGTTGCGAGAAAGGATAGGAGGAGGAATATGCCCCCAAAAGCAAAAGAAGGCGAACCTTGGTTAAACCGAATCTGGTTAAAATCTGGGTTATGTGTAAATTATTGAAGGCGAACCTCGGTTAAATTGAATCTGGTTAAAATTCGGGCTTTGTGTAAATTTTTTAAGGCGGACCCTAGTCAAACCGAATCTGGTTAAAATCCGAGTTCCACTTGGAGTTCATCCCTACGAAAGGGATGAAGGTAGACCTCGTCAAACTGAATCTTGTTAAATCCAGGCTCCATATAAAGCGACGGTGTCGCCAACTTATTTAAAGCGACGATGTTGTCAGTTAGGCTAAAACGTGTTCCTCCGAGAGGCATTAAAGCTAAGATAAACAGTTAAAACGTGATCCCCTTGGGACATGACAAAGCCGAAAAGCCTTCAAGGCAATGATGCATCAAAATTTAGGGTAATAAAGCAAACGTCACAATGACCCTGATCAAGTCATGTAGCGGGCAACTTTTACTCTGAATTAAATTCTGGTCAACCACACCAGGGCGTTTAGTTCATGGGTGGTCCTGGGCACAAATTATGCGCAATATATTGTTGACTCTAGCCTAGTCATCAAATAGAACCCAGTTTAACTGATTACAGTTAAAATCCAAGTCTCATTTAAAGTGTTGTGGCAAAAACAGAATGTGGACTTGGTAAAACTAAATCTAGTTAAAATCCAGATGTTCGCTAACCTATGTAAAGCGATGGTGTCACCTACGAGAATCACTTGTGACAACAATGTCACCAATATATGACCCTGAATTTGAAGGCGGACCCAGTTTAAACTGAATTTGGATTAAATTTGGGATTTGTGTATAGTTTTGAACGCGGACCAGGTTAAATTGAATCTGGTCTAAATCCGACCGAGTTAAACCGAATTTGGTTTAAATCCGAGATCTGTGAAAAATTTTGAAGGCAGACCCGATTAAACTAAATTTGGTTTAAATCTGGGCTTCGTATAAAATTTTGCAGGAAATAAGAATAGAAGGCCGACCCCGATAAAACTAAATCTGGTTAAAATCAGAGCTCTATATAAATTTTTAAAGGCAGATTATGGTTAAAATTTGAGCTTGTGTAAAGCTTCCCAGAATCTCGGTGTTAGAGACTATGAACCCGGATCTCAGGTAAGCAAATTAGCACATCTTGGCAGCCCGGAGGCCTAAGTTACCAGGATGGGGGCAGCTGAGTGGATAGCTAACTGTTGGAGGAAAAGCATGTTAGCAATAACTAAGATCAAGGCAAACTAGAACGGAAGTCAAACTCGGACGAATATTCGAAAAGAAATCAAGCTCGGACAAGCATTCGAGTTCAACAAGAAAGAAGCAAACTGAATGACTTGCGCAAAATAGTAAGTATTTTCCATTGATTGTGATTTACTTAAATATTATTAAATGCGGGAACATAAACTGGATATATCTCGGGCAAATCTGCGTTTCACATATGTAATACTTCATATTATTATTATTATTATTATTATTTATATTTATAATAATAATAATAATGATATTGATTAGTTTAATTTTAGTAGTTTAGATTGATTTGATTAGTTTAGATGAATCTGATTTTATTAATTTAGATTGATTAATTTGATTGAATTTAATAATTTTAGTAATATTTTAATTGACAATAGCTAAAGAGCTAAACCCTAACTTAGACTACAAGTTTAGCTCTAACTATAAATATTAGCTCTAGCTACCTAACCTTAGTCTTTGCTCATAGTTCTCTTCTCCTTACTTCTTTCTCTGTAAACTCTGCGGCAAATTGCTCTTTTAGGAATTTAGCAAACACGGAGACCAGGTAATCATAATCCCTAAAGCAATAAGATTTTAAGGTGTTATGCTAGTCTTGATTCAAAAAACAATTTATGGAATTATTCACCTTCTCGCAATATATATACATATTTTTCTATGGCTTGCATAATTGGATAGTATATCCAATTAATCATCCTCGACTTGCGTGATTCATCAATAACCGGTGACATGCTTTGAATTTCGGCACAGTTCTATTTTTTCCTTGTGGGTTTTTTATTTTTTATTTTTTTTTCCTCTTATGTTTGATATATATTATTTCATATGTCATGCTTTTCGTTTTTCGTTTTTCCTTTTTCTCGAACAACCTATGCGCAGTGTATGTATATATAATAAAACACCTATATATTACTTTTCGTGTTGTTCTTTTTATGTTATCAAAACATTAGCCTCCTGCTCCTTGATTGATATATTCATATATAGGTATGAATATTGATTTGAACAGATACGTCTCTGATTCCTTTTATTTTTATTTATTTTTTTTGTATTATTATTTCCTCCACATAAGTATATTAATATATCATAATATTATAATAATTTGATGTAGATACAATCTCTTTTATTATCCGATGCTATTTTATTTTATTTAACTTTATTTTATTTTATTTTATTATATATATAGAGCATTTAAAATAAATTAGCAGTGGGAGGATAGCTTTGGGGTGGTACCTCCTAAAGTGATGAACACAACCTTTAGGCTTTTGCCTCCGAAATATTATTTGATGTGAACTGATATGTCCGTTCTTCTCAAAGTGGTATCTGGCAAGATATCCGGGGCATTAGTAGCAACTTTGGGAAGAGGTGTGCACACTAGGAAAAAAATGACTTATGGCCAATTTGATGATGATTTGTGACTGACAGGTTTCCGGTCATAGGGTAGACTGGCAGGATATCCGGGTTTACCATGGTTCTCTTCCCACTAAATAGATTGGCAGGATTTCCGGGTCTAAACAAATTCAAACAAAAAAAAAGGATAATGATTAATGTTTGATGAAATTTTATAAACAATGACACCTTTAAATTATTTATATGTGATACTTTTATTTATTTATTTTTTTTTGGAATTATTTCATTTTATTGTATAATTATTTTATTTTAAATTTATTCATTTATTTGTTATCTATTTTATTTTATATTATCTTTACTTAATTAGGATTACCAGCTTTTGCTGATATTTGTGTTCTTGGGCTGTGATGATCCTTCGGGGAAGCAGAATTTCAGTGAAACAGGTGCCAAGAGTTTGGGGCTAGTAGTGAGATGTGAGGAAAGGATGTCCAATTAAGTTTTAATAATCTCCTTTTTTATTTCTATATTTTGCACAAGACATTTTGTTTTTGATTTAGATTTATTGTGATATAATAAGTAGCTTTACACTTGTCCCATACAAGTGCGGCGGTAACACTTCCCAAATTTAGATATTTTAAATTTTGGTATTATTTATAAAAACTATCGCTATTTTATGTCATTATAACTCCTAGAAATTTGGGGATGTTACAACATTAAACAAGCAATGCATCCCGGCAGCTCAAAAGCCTAAACTACCGGGCTAGGGGGCAACTGTTACGGATTCAAATAATGGGCTTGGCGCAGATTCGGCCAAACAGGAATATTCAATGACCAAATTCCTATAATCAGGTAAAATAATAAATGCCCACTAATTATGCCTACAATGTAGGAATGTGCAGATAATGAGTTGAAACTTATGGCACAAGGAATAAAACCCTAAGGTAATCCTTATATATAGGAGATTAACCTAACAAGGTACACATCTTCTAGCTCTCTCTCCTTTATGATTCTGCCTGCACAGAGCACACACCCCCACTCCCCCTTGGCTAAACGCCTATCTATATCATTGAACTACGTGGACTTTGATCCCTCTTATGGGTACATAAAGAAATAAAAATAATTATATAATTGTATTCTATTTATATTAATTATATTATATTATTATAATAATAAATATTGTTAATAAAAAATTATTTGGGGTTGAGCGTTCTTTTGACAAAAACACATGTGTAATTTTACACCTTTGAAAACCACGTCATTGTCCAGTCAGCAAAAAAGGTTAAAACTTAGCAGTTAAGGTCAAACTTAACAGTCAAACGGTATTTTTGCACCTAATTTATAATCACGTAGTTACTTTTACACATAAAAAAAGCACTTGTTATTGGGCGTTCCTCTGATCAAAACACACGTGTATTTTTATACCTTAACCCTAAAAAGAATTGACAAAGACAATTCTCAAATACAAATATATCACAATTGTTGGGTTATACTAAGTCTAACCTTTAATAGATGATGGCCCAAACCACATTTATAAATAGAGCACAGATAAAAATAAAATAGAGTAACCTCTTATCCTTTGGTTCAATTAGTAAAGGAGTCGGACACTTTCACCAAAGTGAGGGAGCTAGTTCAATCCTGGAATTGGTCAAAACATCTGAGGGTAGTAAACGGCTCATTCTGTCCAACATTGGTATCAGTTAGGAGGAAAAGAGATTTTTGCTTTGCCCTTGGATCATAGGTGAACTCAACCCTTTTCTAGTAGTTTGTGTTTTACCTTTCCTCTCCACTGTGAGAGAACTTTCCCTCTCCTCTGTGAGAGTTGTTTCTTTTCCTGTTTCGATAAGATAACCGCCAGGTGCTTTTCCTCCTTTGGGAGAGTAGGCTGTGATTGTTTTCTTGGATTCTAATTTTATATCCTTTGCTACTGACGTGTTAATCCTTGAAGATTCCCTATGATGGAGAAAGGAAATACTAGTAGTGGCAGGAAACACTCCAAGGCCGTGCAGTTGAATTTGAACGCTTTTCTAAATGCTCAAAAAGGCAGGACTCTAGTTGGGAGACTTGAGACTGACAAGAACCTCAACAAGGGCATAGTCATATCTATGATAAAGAAAGGTTGGGGCCTAGACAAAGGTATAGAGATTCATGATCTTCCTGCTAACAATGCCTTTCTGTTTCGTTTCCCAAAGCAGGATGATTATCACAGAGTGCTGAAAGGCCGTCCATGGTCGATCCAAGGCGCCCTATTAAATCTTCAGCATTGGGATGAATTTACAGTCTTTCATGAAGTTAATTTCGAATGGTGCCCATTTTGGATTCAGTTTCACGGATTACCTCATGTTGCCTTTGATCATGGAAACGCAATTACGCTGGGAAACGCTGTGGGAAGAGTCATGATGTATGAATCCCCTAAGATACAGGATAAACTGTTGAGAACCTTCATTAGAGCAAGAATCCTTGTTAATATCAGAGAACCTCTTGTATTGGGATTTTGGGTGCCTCGACCTCACAAGGAACTGATATGGGTAAACATCAAATATGAACGACTTCTCAATTACTGCTACGATTGTGGTCGAATTAGACATGAGGCGAGGAACTGTAAAATTTAGACGGATAACAGTGAAGAAGATGCTACAGAAACAAGACCAGGCAATGGTTTGGGAACTCCCCATGTGAAAACAATGGAAGAAGTTGTGATAATGGTTGATCAGAGCTGGGAGGAGAAAGATGGACTGCGTTCCAAGTTGACGGTGACGGCAGAGCAACTTGTCAACTAGCGACTATCCGATGATCAAACCAAAAAAGGAAATAGTGGCAACCGTGGCACAAACCATGCAAATCATTCATTATGCTACGTGGACCCGAGCAACGATCATATCCCATTTAATGCCACGTTGAAGACATACATGAATCAGGGAATAATAATTATTGAAATCCCTACAATCACTGATCCTCCAATCACTCATCCATCCCTACCGCTGAAGTCAATCAAAGATTTCGGTTACTCAGCTGATGAATCCCAAACAAATATTATCCCACAAAATTAGCCAAATCATATCCCAACTATACCCGATGACCTAGTACCCGAGAACTACAATCCGAAACCAGATTATCGGGTTGAATCCCCACCTGTTGAGAATGAACCTCTAACCATGCTAGCACCTCTTACGGGACTATCTCCGATGTCTGCTGTAACCTCTGGCCTGAACAGAATCCATCTAAAGCACCAAATGGATCTCCTGGAAGAAGACCCGAACTCAAACCCCACTAAAAAGAGGCTGACATACCTTGAATCTAGTAACAGTAACCCCCCGAGACTCATCATACCAGCTGCCCCTATTGCTCAGTGCACCATGAATGTCCGCAAGACTAAGAAATCCATTCGGGGAAATAGGAGTGCACGACTGTATCAAAGTAAAGAACCAACCCCTCCAGCTAACGTGCCCATGCCAGATATTCCTATGCCAACCATGACAATTCACCCGACCAGCCCCCCTCCATCCAAAAAATTCCATCTAACGCTGATGGTTGCCACAAAGCAATCATCGGTTCACCATGAGTATGCTATCCTGGAACTTAGGGGTTCTCCTGAGGCATGCAGCAAACAAAAACCCCAAATTGTCTTCTTAATGAAGACCAATAAGAAGCGGTCTTATGTCAGCAAAATAAGAAGAAAATGTGGTTTTGATAAGGAGTGGATTATTGACCCGCAAGGGATTAGTGGCGGTTTGGCCTTATTTTGGGTGAAGGAAACCATTGTCAATATTATTGCCTCATCCAATCATTATATTCATGCCTCTGTCTTTGATCCTTCCATTGATTTCCCTCACTACATTTCCTTTGTCTATGGTCCCCCAACAGAAGTAGATAGACTTTCAGTATACGACAAAGTTACTACATTCGCCAAAAGCATATCAGAGAGTTGGCTTTGTGTAAGGGACTTTAATGATATAGTATATCACACGGAGAAGCAAGGGGGGAATCCAAGAGCTATTCAGAAGATTCTAAATTTTCAAAAATTTATTTCTGATTGCTCCCTCATTGATTTGGGCTTCAATGGCTCATGGTTCACTTGGTGTAATCAGAGACAAGGAGAAGCTACAATCAGAGAATGGATCGACAGGGCTATGGGAAATGATATTATATGTCACCTTTTTCCTTTTGCTTAAATATTTCATATTGATCCTTTGGGATCCGATCATCATTTGTTGCTTGTTAATTTCCACCATGTTTCTTCAAATAAAATAAGACCCTTCAAGTTTGAGAATTATTGGACGACTCACTCTGATTTTATGTAAGTTGTTCATAATAGCTGGGGTGGGAGATTCTCTCAGCACCCTAGTAATATTCATTATTTTGCTCTAACATTAAACAAATGTAGGAAATCTCTGATTAAATGGAGCAAAGAGAACTTTCCAAACCGCAAAAAGACTATTGAGGGCTTGAAAACTTGCCTGGACAAGCTTAGAGAAAACCACCAGAATGAGGAAAGTAAAAGGGAAGAAGCCACTCTTCTACAACGTATTGAGGAATTAATGGACCAAGAAGAAAGCTATTGGTGGCAACGTTTAAGAATATTATGGCTACAAGCAGGGGACAAAAACTCAAAATTTTTTCATCTCACTACCCTAATTAGAAGGAGAAGAAACTCCATATTAAGCATCAAAGACAATCATGAAGTATGGACCAAAGATAAGGTTAGTATAAATAACATGTTTACTAATTTTTTCACTAATCTTTTCTCCCCCTCAGGTCCAAGACCCCTAGTGGATGTCATGCACTCAGTGGAAAAAAAAATAGATGATGCTACAAATGCTCTTCTCCTCCGCCCTATTACACGGGAAGAGGTCCGTCAAGCAACCTTTGAATTGGGAGGTTCCAAAGCACCTGGGCTTGATGGGTTTTCAGGTAAATTCTATCAGTTTTCTTGGGAGGAGGTAGGTGATACAATATTTAACATGGTCAAGGATTTTTTTGACAATGAAACCCCTCTCAACGATATAAATGATACCAACATCACCCTTATCCCCAAAGTAGAAAAACCTGAGACTGTCTCTCATTTTCGTCCTATTGGCCTTTGCAATTTTTCATATAAAATCATATCTAAAGTAAAGGCTAATAGGATGAAATGTTGCCTTGATAAGTGTATATCCCATGTTGGACCTGGCTATCACCCAAGAGGGGGGTGAATTGGGTGTTTGATAAGCTTTAGGAACTTTTTTAAAAAAACTTTTCGCAATTTATAAATTGACAATTAGATATTCAAAGATGAGCATATAATGGAAATGTAAAAGATAAGGGAAGAGAGTATGCAAACTGTGATTTATCCTGGTTCGGTCCAATCTTTGACCTACGTCCAGTCCCCAAGCTTCACTTGAGATTTTTAATCCACTATTTGCTTTGAACTTGATTACACGTTCTGTACTTGAAGTAATCCTCTTACTAGGATTCACTCCCCCTTACAAACCGTAATCAATTTACTTGCTTGATTACACACTCTGTACTCGAAGTAATCCCATACTCGGATTCACTCCCCTTACAAGCTGTAATCACAACAAAGTGTTTCCCACTCAAGATCACCCAATCTTGAGTAACTCTCAGAATAATAGGATGTTTACAATGAATTTTCTCTCTCAGAAGTAAGTGAATAAACACTAAAGCACAATACATATAATCTCACTCTCTAAGCTAGATATATGATCATTGAGATATTCAAAGAGTAGATGAAGCAGACGTTAGAATATTGACATTTTTACTATGTAAGCTCACGTCATTGTTCTTGTTCTCCCTCTTGTATCTGTGTCTCTTGTTCTTCGTTTCTGGGCTTCTTATATAGATGAAGAAAAGGAACTAGCCGTTGCATTTTCTTCTCTTTGATTCTTCAAAGTTCAGCTGTAAATCTGGAATATGACAGTTGCATATTTTCCTCTGTTTCTTCAATTCTTGGTTGGAATCTTGGATTTAGTTGTTGTAGATGGTCTTCCAGAATTCTTGTCATTCCATAAACTTAATTTGACCATTTGAGATGATTCTTATGAGTTACAACGGTCTGAGCTGAACATCTGGGATAAGGGAGAAGGATCAAGCCTGTTCTAGGTTCGTCATTTAATGCATTTATCCTGGATCTTGATCTCACCTTGATCTTGGTTAAACCTTATCTGAAAAACACTCAAAACTTCATCAAGGACGTTAGAAACAATAATTCATATGAGGAAATAATTTCAGGAAGACCCATTAAGATTTCGTAGATCAACATCATTTGATTTTTCAAAATCCCCGATGCAAACTTGAGTTTGTTCTTCCAGACTCGAGTTTGGGGTTCATCCAAAAAGCATGTCTGTTGATTAGTGGTCTAAACTTGCAGTCTGTAAAAGCTAACTCGAGTTTGGCTTTTACAGAGAGAACTATCGGGCTCTGGACTTGGGATGGAATTTTGGTCCGGAAGCTAAACTCGAGTCAATTAGTGACCAACTCGAGTTTGGGTCTATGTTTGAAGAACAAGCCTAAGTTCGTGATTTTCTAGACTGGAGTTTAGAGTCATAGACTGGAGTTTTTAGTGTAGCCAAGTGAATGATCTTTCTGTATGGTCAGACTCGAGTTTGGGAAGCAAACTCGAGTTTCAGTGACTACTGAAATATTTGAGGTTTATCTGGGTCAAGTGCAAACTGGAGTTTGGAAGGCCAAACTAGAGTTTGGGAGTCTATTGAGTTTTCTGGGTTCCTTTCTGTTTGGTCTAAACTCGAGTTAGGGAATCTAGACTCGAGTTTGGCTTGCTTGGGATTATGAGTGCTCTTTGTATCTTCCAGACTTCAGGTTTGATTTGCAAACTGGAGTTTAGCTTCATGTGAAAATTTTGGATTCATTTCTGTGTCTGTACAAACTCGAGTTTGTCTATGCAGACTCGAGTTTGGCTTTTATGTAAAATTGAATATCTTTCTGTCAAGTCTCAAAACTGGAGTTTGCTGACACAAACTCGAGTTTTCTTCTCCATGGCTCAGTTAAATATCCTTCTCACAAGTTCTTTGCTTTCTGACCTGATAAACATCAATCCCTGGAATCCAGTACCTATCTCCATAAAGCTCTTTAAGTCTTCTTTCCATTGCAAGAAGAATTAGCTCCAAACTCACTGTATTCTGATAGTTATGATCTGATGAATGAAGGTTGTTCTTTGCCAGTGTTTTTGCAGCATCTTGAATTTATAGTCAACTTTCGAAGATCATATCTCACTCATTTGATCTTTGTTTTCCATGATCTTTATGTTTCTGGAAAGGTATGTGAGTCTACTTTCATATGCCACCGATTTCAGCTCATTCTGATGTGTAGATTGTGAGATACACTCAAATCATTGAAGCTTGGTCTGTTGGGTGACGTTAACAGATGGGTCAACTTCAAAAATTCATAGCTCTCTCATCTCAACTTCTTTGAGCATGAAAATTTGTCCAGATGACTCATTGGATGTCTAGTTTCATAAAAAATTGATTTCACCTTAAACCGATCTCTGGTTTGGGAGATATCATCAAATTACCAGAGGTCGCCAGTTCTGATCGTGAAACAGAGTTGGACAGAGTTGCTGAAAACTTGCTAAACTCGAGTCATTAAGTGACTAACTCGAGTTTTGAGTTCCAAACTCAAGTTTTCATTGGCTAACTCGAGTTTTGCTGATCCAGAGACACCAGAGTTGCTGAAGACACTACAAACTCGAGTCATTAAGTGACTAACTCGAGTTTTGAGTTCCAGACTCGAGTTTTGTGTCCTAAACTCGAGTTTTCTCATAATCCAGAGGCAGATCACTTCCTGTAATGCAGTAAACTTGACTTTTGAGTATCTGGCTTGATTTTGCTCATCCAAAACCTGATATATGCTTGTTTTAACTCTGAATTGAGTCATCTCAACTTCCATTTGATCTTGGAGACTTCAAGAATCAAACTAAGAACTTGTATAATGATTTTCTCAGTTTATTCAGCAAGTTCTTCTTTCTTTCTTCTCTCTTCTTGATTATTCTCCATGAATCAACTCTTTCTTTCTTCTATTCTCTTGTTCTTTCTCCACATGAACAAATCTACATTAAATGTAGCAATTAGACAATGTATATGATATAAACTCTTTGCTCTTGCTAATGGCATCTATATAAGACATCATCAAAACTAATCATAACCAACACCCCAAACCAGGGTGCCTTTGTAGCTGACAGATTGATTCAAGACAATATTATAATTGCTTATGAGGTCTTCCATTATTTAAGACGAAAAAAGACTGGAAAGAAATATGATTTTGCCTTAAAAATGGATATGAGCAAAGCCTATGATCGGGTGGAATGGGACTTTCTTAGAAATGTCTTGATTAGTTTTGGTTTCTCTACAAAATGGAGTCTTATTATGAATTGTATGAAAACTGTTCATCTTAATTTATGCATAGCAAGGGAAAAAATTGCATCAATTAGCCCTGGTAGAGGTCTTCGCTAAGGTGACCCTTTATCCCCATATTTGTTTATTCTTTCCCTGGAAGCTCTCTCTTGCATGATTCATAATTCTATTTCTCATGGTCAACTCACTGGAATTAAGCTTAACCATATGTGCCCAATATTATCCCATAGTTTTTTCGCAGATAATGCACTATTTTTCATGCATGCAAATACTCATAATTGTCAAACCTTGGCTGGAATTATTCAAAAATACTGCACAGCATCAGGACAATTAGCTAATTTGGTAAATCCAGCATTGTGTTCTCAAACAATACCCCTGCTCATCTTCGTCAAGACATCTACAACATTCTGGGAATTGGTGAAAGCTTTGACCAAGGAAAATACTTGGGCATTCCTAGTGTTTGGGGAAAAACCAAGCATCAAGCCCTTGCCTATGTGAGAGAAAAAGTCAGCAAGAAGGTTCTCGGTTGGAGCTCTAAACACTTATCATTTGCAGGAAGAGAGGTCATGATTAAAGCAATAATCAACACCGTCCCAATTTTCCCAATAACGTGCTTTAAATTTCCCATAAAAACTTACAAGGAGCTTAATAGCATGGTGTCAAATTTCTGGTGGGAAGGCCAATACAAAACACATTGGGTTGTATGGAATAAACTGACTAGGCCTAAGTCTGAAGGTGGCATCGGGTTTCGGGACTTCACCAAATTTAATGATGCATTATTAGCTAAAACAGCTTGGTGCCTCTTACAACATCCTAATGACCTATGGGTTCAAGTTCTCAAAGGACTCTATTTTCCAAACAACTCTTTCCTTGAAGCTAAAAAAGGTCATAGAGCATCGTGGGCATGGTCAAGTATATTGGAAGGGCAGAATTTTATACAAAAAGATTTATGCTGGCAGATTGGGAATGGAGAATCAGTCCGCATATGGCAAGATCGCTGGATTCCAACCCTACCTAATTGTGGTTTGACCACTGATGACTCGATACTAAGAGAATCCAACCATAAAGTATCAACTCTCATCTCTAGTAGCAGTTGTATTTGGGATATAAATCCAATCAAGCCTTTCATTAATGACTACGATTGTGAAGCCATTCTCACCATCCCAATTCCCCGTGCCCCGGTTGAGAGAATCCAACTCTCATCTCTAGTAGCAGTTGAATTTGGGATATAAATCCAATCAAGCCTTTCATTAATGACTATGATTGTGATGCATTATTAACTAAAATAGCTTGGTGCCTCTTACAACATCCACTGATGACTCGATACTGAGAGAATCCAACCATAAAGTATCAACTCTCATCTCTAGTAGCAGTTGAATTTGGGATATAAATCCAATCAAGCCTTTCATTAATGACTATGATTATGAAGCCATTCTCACCATCCCAATTCCCTGTGCCTCGGTTGAGGACCGAATGAAATGGATAGCAGCTAAGGATGGAATTTACACGGTCAAAAGAGGATACTATTCGACGGGTTCAATGCTCACCATAATGACCCAGGATCAAGGCACCTTAGCCTACCTTTCTAGCAACATGTGGAAGAGGATTTGGAAAATAAAAGTACTCCAAAAAAAAAATAACTTCATATGGTGCATTTTGTCAAACGCTTTAGCCATTAATTCAGTGCTGTATGACCAAAGGAGAGGATCTACTGATGCATGTCCTGTGTGCTAATCTGCAAAAGAAACCATGGAACACATATTCTTCCAATGCCTGTGGGTCAGATGTTTATGGTTTGGTTGTCGGTTGTCCATTATCACTGATCTGGAAAGCATCCAAACTTTCGGAAGTGGTGGATTGACCTCCTGAATCTCCAAGACAGCTTAGATGACTATGATATTGCATACATTTGCTGGCTGCTATGGTACATCTGGACTAGTCGCAATGATAAACTCTTCCAAGACACAATTCCGGATCCCAGAAGTGTTATCGATTGTGCAATAGATCCCTAGCGGCCTATTGGCAAGTGCAATTCCCTGAGCAGGTAGCCAATGGTGCAACTGAACAGCCTAGATCAGCAGCCTCTTGGTCCCCACCACCCGAATCCATGTTGAAAATCAATCTCGATGGAGCTTTTCAGGAGGCTTCACGAGTAACAGCAATTGGTGTTATATGCTGTGATCACTGGGGTATCAATGGGCATTCGTCGACAAGGTTAAATCCATCTCAGCATTTATGACTAAAGCACTTGCACTTCAGAGAGCCTTAATGCTTGCTCAGGATCTTGGCAACAAGAATGTCATATTCGAATCAAATTGTAAATCACTGATACATTATCTGGAAAAGAAGAAACCAGATCTTGGTGAGTGGCAATCTCATGGTATACTTGCTGATATTCTAGAGACTCTGTCTTCAGATCCCAGCTTCTCGATCCAATTCATCCCACGATTAGGGAATAAAGTAGTAGATCAGCTTGCTGTAGCCTCTTGTAAGGGGGTGTGTCCTTCTGGATAGGTTGAAATACCCTTACCCTCTTTGTCTCACATTCTGGAAGAAGATGCACGGAGATCCAAGAATTCAACAAATCAGACCACGAATTGCCTCCATCAAATTAATCCTGGCTAACTGCCCACATATGTTACGTTGCATGGTTGCCACTAACAATTGCAACATTGTAGCTGTTTGTTTTTTTTTTTTTTTTTGTTATTTAGTTAGTTTCCCCTTCCTGTTTGTGTTTCCTATTTTTTCCGTTCTGATGATGTAGTTGCATTATCTCTGGCAAGTTTTGCCTTATCAGTCTGTAAGCTTCATTTTCCCAGTAATAAAATTATTTAGAATTGTTCAAAAAAAAACCCTTTTCTTAAAATTTATATAAATAAAAATAAAACAAAGTATCTGAAAAATTAGCAAAAGGGTCTCTCTCACCCAGCTTTTCTTTATGTCTGCCCAAATTATTTAATCTTCCAATCATTTATACCAAAACAAATAAAACATAATATAGAAACAAGCGCATAAGGGGGAGTTACACAACAAGCTTGTGTATTATATAATTAAAAAGAGAGTTACACTACCCTCCAGTGCATTACATCATATAGTGAGATTTTGGTTCTTTTGCATACACTCAAAACCATATAACTCCCTCCTATAAAAACTAAGAGCCTGTTTGGTTTGAGGGGAGGGAGAAAGAAGAGTTTTTTTTTTCATTTTTATTAAATAGTTCTTGAAAATTTTTTAAAATTTTTAAAATACACTTTCAATAAAAAAGAATATTCTTCTCATTAATGACAATTTGATTAATATTCTTCATAGTGGCTCTTCCCCTCCCACTCCCACTCCCCCTCTCAAACCAAACAAACCCTAATTAAGTTTCTTCTCAAACTCCAATAATTTTATTGGGTAAGATAAACAACGTCCACTGGATCGTGATTCAGTTTTGCATGGGTAGTTCACTCCATGAAATTTATAGGGATGCCTAAAATCTTTCAATCTTGTGTGTCTATATATATGTGTGTGTGTAAACATGGGCATCAACACAAGTCTAAAATGCCATACAACAAAAGAAACTTGAAAATGAATTGAAAAGAATTGTTCAAGAGAAGTTTTTTATGGTCATTATCAGTGATATCATCGTTCATGTGTTGATGTTTATTATTACACGTATGACTTGATTGGGCAGTCATATTTATCAATTTTTTTTAATTTATTTTATTGATACTTCCTTAACAATAAATAAGTAGGAGAGAGATAAAAAAATTATGATATTTTAAAAACATGCATGCCATATCAATTAGGTAAATTAGGTAACTAATAGGTGTTACATTAATGACTTAATTAACTCGAATGGTGTTACTTATATCAATTAGGTAAATTAGGTAATAAATAGTTCAAAGCCTAAAGTTTAACAAGTAACCCGCCTAAAACCTGGCATGGAAAGACAATTAATGTTTTTTTTTTTTTTGAGAAAAATTGATTGAAAAGCCTGCTTATAGCTTAAAAAGTCTCAGTTAGAACGCAAAACCAACCTGGCAATTTTTTTTTTAAATTTTAATTTAATTTTATTATATAAATATGTTCATCTAAATTAAAAAAGCTAACCAAAGCGTCTGTCCAACAGGCAACAGCCAACTTTTAAAAGACACTCAACTTTTTTTTTCCCATCGAAAAAAGAGAAGCAGCTTTTAATAATTATTATTTAATTTAATAACTTTCTTTATGTGTTTTTCTTTTCCCTTTAGGTAGGGTGGGGGCTACAAAATATTCTTTCAATCTTACCATTATAGAATTATATTTATATGGTGTAACTTGTGCAGAGTCAATCCTTATTGTATGAATATATCAATATCTTACAATTACCTTACACATATTTTTTTAAAAAAAAATTTAAGAATAAAAATATTAATATTTTCAAAAAAATGAAAAAAAACATATGCACATGTATATAGCAGATTTTGTGAAACAGTATACTCCTCCTTTATCTATTCTTATATTGATATGGATACATATATAGCCTTAATTACAATTTTAAATTACACAATGCTCAAATGGGTTTTTGAGTTTTAGAAAATTTACATATATAAGTAAGAAAATCCCATTGTGGCAAATTTAGAAATTCTCTGAAATTAATTTTATCTTGAATATAAATTTGGAAGAATTACATACAAGTCCCAAATAAGAGAAAAAAAGAAGAAGTAAATCCCTTTAAATCATCAAATTACAATAAAATATATGAAACATAGGTTTAATTAATTCGAATTGAGAAAAAGATTGTATGAACTTATTATGACTTGATGGTGAAAGCATCTTTTTTTTCATTATCTTGAAAGACTTCAAAGAAGGCAATATCAAACACAACAAAAGATAATCACTTTATTCTTGTTAATTTGAACTAACAATTATAAGTCAATAAGCAGTCAAATATAAGCTAGGGTGCCACATTGACAACTATTTAGTAATTAATGACCAGTTAGGGTGTCATCAATTAATTAAACATTTTCATTGATTACTCAATAACTAATCATTGTGATTTGTGATATGGACTTGTCATTGGTTACTCAAATTAATAAGGGCCAAGTCATCTTTTCTTAATTCGAACTAATATAGGCTAGATCCGAGGGACTTTAATGTAATTTAATGATTTTAAGGGACCTTTTTTTGAATTATTCTCTTCCTTGGGACATCCACGTAATTCCCTTATAAAATTTTGCGTACTAATCTACAGGCCAGGCCAGAATAACATTTTGGGTTTTTTGACCCACGAAAAGACAGAGTACGACGAAAAAAAAAAGAAGAAGAAAAGAATAAAAAAAGTGAAAATAGAGCCCCGCCACCTGTGGATCGCTGAACGGGCGAACAGGCATCAAACAAAGAATTAACAAAGAATAAAAATAAAATACAGAATCAAAGCGATTGAGAAACCAAGATAGATCGCGTCAAAAGCAACGAAACTTGCAAGGAGTAGAACTTGTTCCTCTCTCGTTAATGTAATGCGATTTTGCGAACTTTGGTAGACCCAGAAGCTTCTGTTTTTCCGATTAGGGTAATTTTTCTTGAACCATCTTTGGACGCTTTGTGATTTATAGGCTTAACGTTTCTTAATTGATCACAAACTCAATCTTTTGTGGATCAATGCGAATGAATTATCAGGACTTTGAAGCTGTGTGGTGTGTCTGTTGGTTCACAGATAGATAACAATCTTTCATAGCTATGGAGTTGGCACAACTTGAAGCTTTGTGTGAGAGGCTATACAATTCCCAGGATTCTGTGGAAAGGGCTCATGCGGAGAACACTTTGAAATGCTTCTCCATGAATACCGATTACATTTCTCAATGCCAATACATTCTTGACCATGCTTTGACTCCTTATGCATTGATGTTAGCTAGTTCCAGTTTGTTGAAGCAAGTAACAGAACAAAGCCTAGCTTTGCAGCTTCGGCTGGATATAAGTATTTTACTTGATCTTATCACTTTTCGGTGACTGGAAAAAGCAGAAATTGATTTCTGTTAACTCTGGGTTGATAACCTTATTTATTTTGTTTCATAGGGAACTATCTTTTAAACTATCTAGCCACCAGGGGACCAGAGTTACAGCCTTTTGTGACTGCTTCATTAATCCAACTTCTGTGCCGAGTCACGAAATTTGGGTGGTTTGATGATGACCGATTTTGGGATCTGGTCAAAGAGTCAATGAGCTTCTTGAGTCAGGTGATCCCTAGTGAATGTGCTATCCATTTGTCAAGAAGGAGCTGGCTAATGTTAACCATTATGGACAATTGAGTGTTTTGCAAGCTGGTTCTCTGCGTTGAACAATGATAAAGTGCACTTTTAATCTAGTAACACTTGTGTAGAGCTTAATATCAGAAAGAAAGAGGATTAACGTATTTGAATCAAATAATACAGCCAAAGACTGCAAAGCATGACAAACTTGACAATTTTGCGAGAGAGAGATGATGGAAACGTAAAAATATTGTCCATAAACAGAAAAAATAAATAGAAAGGTGACAATATAAACTGCAAAACTGACTAATGGTCAGTAGTATTGTCAAGGCTTGGCTGGTTCTTTCCAGTTTTAACTGGGCCAACCCTAAAAGTGGATCAATGCTTCAAACATGCTTGTTCCTCTGAGTGAATAGCAATTAAAGATGTTTAATTTGGCTAGGAGTGCTTGGAGCTCTCACTTGCCCATGTTTCTATTGGGCAGTTTAAAATTCCTGAGATGTTTTGTTTATAGATATTCTGTTTTTAACAGGCAACACCTGGTCACTATGCAATTGGTTTGAAGATATTAAACCAGCTTGTTTCTGAGATGAACCAGGTAAGATTTTATCTTGTGATACTCAAATACATTCAATGTTGGAAGTGAATAACACCATTTACTATTGGTAGTCATCTTTGTGGAAATATCCCATGTATACAAGATGTTTAGAGGATTAATTGTCTTCTTATTTATTGATATATTTTTTCTTTCCATTCAATATTAACTGTTTTTGAATTAACATACCAAGATAGTGTCATAACACCAGAATTCAGCTACATCACTTGTCTAGTTAACAATTTGCTTAATGAAAAGCATTCATCAATTGCCAGCCACATGTAATGGTTGGGTCTTGAGTCAGTGAGGACATGAGGATTACAAATCAGTTTTCCTTGTGTACAAAAGAATAGCATCCATTGTGTATGAGTGTATATAACAATTTAGAATCAAGTTTTTCTCTATTGAAGTTATGATCTAGCACCACCTCTTTGTCCTATAATGATAAACTGTATTTTTCATTTCATTCATGGTAGCCATTTCACATATAACTTCCATGGTTACCTACAATGTGATTCTAAGCTCTTTAAGAAGATTTTTTGGCCTCAAAACTTTTCCATGAGATGGGGCCCAGTATTTAGTCTCAGAACTACTTTTGCCAACATTTTATTGCTTCTACAATAGACCCAATGATAAGTGGGAATTATAGTTTATTGCCACTTGTGTGCTCTTTGTATGTTTTCTGGTATAAGGTCTGTTGTTTATTGTGTTTATGCTATGGTATTGTGTGTTTTTGACAATTAGGATATTAGTTGGTATTTTTCTTCTATCTTTTTTCTACTATAGAAGACAGGGAAGATGAGAGACACGGTAAAATAAATATTAAATAGAGTTCACCACGGAAGGAATCATGAGATATTTCTTGCTTGGCAACTAATAGTCAGTTTTCCAATAATAAATTTTTTTCCTGCATACTTTTCATTGGAAATTTTCTGTGAGGGTATTGGCAGAGAGACTGGTGCCCATTCTTTTGCTGATATTTTTGTTTGGTTTTCTTTGTATCTGCATTCTTTTTGCAAGTATATCTGTTTTTGTACCTTTTTCCTTGTTAATATTTTTTAAAATGTTGCATGTAAAACTTATTATTTATGATAAACTATTAAAGGGTCATTTGGTTGGGGGGAAGGGGAGGAAGCTGTACTTACTTGGAAACGAACAAAATCCATTTGTTTGGTTTATTGAAAGACTAAACTTCTCGGAAAGTTGGAGACCCGACTTACCTCACAACTATAGAAGTAATTTATTGAGTAGAATCCAAGTATGTCCTACCTCCCTAGTATTTATTATATATTCCCAAATTTACACTTAAAAATTGTGAATTAAAATTTAATTAAACATATATATTTTTGTCTTTAACATTAAAAATTACTATATTTTTTTCATATGGCTATTTAACTGGTCAGATTTGAGTTTTGTCAGACCCAATTGGGGGCAAATCTTCCAAAGACGTTTTCTGCATTCACACGAACTCGAATTTGAGACTTTATGCTTAAGTTGCTGAAGCCCTTTCCACTAGGATCAATGCCTGTTAGTAAACAAACTATATTTATTTAAAGCAAAGTTTAGATTTTTCAGGAATTAGAAAAATGAAACAAACAATCAGCTATACTCTTCCTCGGAAGTTTGGCAAATTGAATCAAGCAACCCCCAAGAAAAGTTGACTTTAGCTAGTTATTCCCGTCTCATCATGAGATAATTGTTGAAAACTGTTCATCAAAGATCTTTGCATTTAAAATACTGGTATTTGTCTATAATGTTTTCTTGTGGTGTGAGCTGTGTTGCTTTCCATAGTTATAGTTTGTTTTGGAATTTAATGTCTACTTATGGCATTCTGCTCAAGTATTATTTTGTTTCTGGAATTCTGCCTTAGGTTAACACTGGCTACCCTGCAACACATCATCGGAGGGTGGCTTGCTCCTTTAGGGACAATCGCCTCTTTCAAATATTTCAGATATCTTTAACATCATTGCATCAACTAAAGAATGATGGTAGACTCATTGTAAATTTTTGTTCTTTATTATTTAGGGTCTTTATTATTATAGTATTTTGAGGGCTGATTTTTTAATGAAGGGCAGTTGTCAGTCAGTTGCAAGAGTTGGCACTTTCTCTTTCTTTGAAATGTCTATCATTTGATTTTGTGGGGACATCTGTTGATGAAAGTTCAGATGAGTTTGGCACGGTTCAGGTATTTTCTTATATTTATTAAGAAATTCTGATCTTTTTTGGAGATCTGCATGATCGCCAATAATGTTTTCTATCTCATAATATGATTGCCTATAGATTCCTTCTCCTTGGAAGCCGGTTGTGGAGGAGTCTTCAACTCTGCAAATATTTTTTGATTACTATGCCATTACAAAGGCCCCTCTTTCAAAGGAGGTCTGTGCATGTGTTTCTTTTCTGTATTTTGGATTTTCCTGTATTGAAGTTCTCTAATTATTGAGTGCAAATAATTGATACAATTCAGTTTTTAGGAACTTTTTCATGTGGCTTTGTTTTAGGGAATCAGATTGGTTCTTTAAGTTGTGTTTGGTTTGAGGGGAGGGGATGGGAGGGGAGACCTAGAAAAACTTAATTATTAATCTCTAACTTTAAACCCCCTCCCCTTCCCTCAAACCAAACACACCCTTAAGTTCTCTATTTCTTCATATTCGTCTCTAGTTATTAGAAATCTGAGCATTTCATTCCTTTCATGTGCATCAAGAGACAACATTCAAATGCCAGGAGACATTGCGCATCTTAATCCTGCCAAAAACTCTTGATTGTATCAAAATGAACTGCTCAAAATTCAGAGGATATGCCCAAGTTTCTCAATGCCTGCCAAAGGACCTATTTTGTCTGGAGATGTCTGCTTGCCACTGTAAAAATATATGGGCTGCCAAAGGCTAGTTGTTGTTGTATTGAAATTAGAACAACACATCACACATGGAAAACGATTATTATCTAGCATTACTTAAATATGCATGTTGCAAGAATATTGGTTACCATAAAAATGTGCTGAATGGAGCTGTGAAAGTTCTGAATTGAATTTCTTTAGTTATTCCATTTTGGTGTTTATCATGTTTGGTAAAAGAAAAACAATAACACCTGTACGCACACTATTTATTTGGATTATTTTGTCACTTGAAATTTTTTTTAAAAAATTAAAGTATTTTCTTGACTCATGATGGGTTAATGTTTTCGTATTTGTAAGTTCCTATGGTGGTTCATTGCTTTGCTACTTTTGATCCTTCTTAATTTGAATTGTTTTTGTTTTTTCAGGCATTGGAGTGCTTGGTGCGACTAGCTTCCGTAAGGCGTTCTTTGTTTACCAATGATGCTTCTCGTTCTAAGTTTTTGGCGCATTTAATGACAGGAACCAAAGTAATACTTCAAACAGGGCAAGGTGTTGTTGGCTCTAGACTTCTTTGCATGATCAATATTGCAATGACTCCAACTAGAAAGCTTACACATATACACATTATTTCTCCCTCTAATACACGATACAAATGATTCTGAATAGCACTTGGAACTGCCTTTTACCTGTTTCAAGAATGAAGGATATAATTTTTTTTTTATTTTTGTCCTATCTATGAACTTGTTATTAGACAATTTATATCTGCCTTGGATGGTTCACCTTCAATCTCCCTCTTGGGTGTATGTACACACATTATGCTTGTATGTATATGACCAATTATATGGTTTATTTTTGGGATTAGGTGAAGTTGAGCTACACATTTTGCTCATCAGCCTCAAGTCAAGAGGCATAAAAGTTAAATTTAAGACATTTGTTTGAATAATTATGAAGAGGCCTGGTTCTTTTTAATAACAGTGGAAGTGGAAAGCTTAAATAAATCATAAACTTAGAAAATGTCGCTTTCTTGGTGCAACAATGTATAACATAGTTTTGGAATGAAAGAAGTAAATACAGATAACAAAATATGAAAATTCTTTTTGCTGAAATTGCTGAGACTCTTGAAAGCCAATTTTGTCATTCATTTTTAGCAGTACTGTAAATCTTATCTGCATATCATTGTCTTTTTCTCTATTTGTTCTCCATTCCATAACAATTTTAATTTTGTTATAAATCAGGACTCACAGATCACTACAATTACCATGAGTTTTGTCGTCTTCTTGGACGGTTCAGAGTGAATTATCAGGTGCAGTTCTCTTCTGACTTGACTGGTTTGTTTCTAGAGATGAGGGCGTATAGGTGGGTTGCTATTCACATTAGCATGAATTTGAGGTTCATTGGCTGGGGTTTATGAAGAATGTAACATCAAAGGGAACAATTCTTCCAATAATTTATTGTCATACAGATTATACATATATACACCTCAGATCAGTTTGACTGAGGAAAAGAAGGCTGAGAATCATGGAGGCCCAAAAATCATGGAAGAATAATAAATACAAAATTCGAAATTAAAATCCCATCATATCTAAAACTAACTCTTTTAATCTTGGGATTATATTTCCACAGTATTAAGTCTTAATTTAGTTGGGCAGCTAAAACTTTAGATGCTTGTGTGTTGCTCACTCATGAACTACTGTCTAATATGAATTGACATAATTTGATTGGAACGGCCATATATTTCTGTTAAATCAATGTGATATTGTAGCAAAGAGATGTGTAAATGGTAGGGAATGTGATGTATAGTTGTTTGGAGCCATTGTTGTTTTATGGTTTGAGTGTCTAATAATTTTGTCAAGTCTTAACTCTATGTTGTTATAGTGCATGTCTTCAATTATCTGGGTTATGCATGCATGTTAAGGGTAGTAATGGGACTAGGAGTGTGTTTTTTCATCGTGGATTTGTTGTGGCGTTGTGGTAGGGAGGTGTTTTTCAGATTAAGATACTCAGGCACTGTTATGGTATTAACCAAAAGAATTGAGAAAGAGAGATAGAGAAGAGAGAATTCGGAGATAAGAGGCAAAAGTAGAAGAAGAAGAAGAAATTCTGAATAATCTCTGCAATTCTGTTATTCAATCACAAAAACAGGACATACTCGACTCAATGAGGATAGTAGGCTATTTATATTGTCATAACCTCACTTGGATCCCTCTCTAATACCTAACAGCCGAATGATCATTTTAGGATTACAATCTGACTAACATAACTACCTATTTTACATATAGGTCCTTATTTCTATTTTACACACAGGTCCCTATTTACATTTATCTATATTCCATAACAGGCACCATTCTGAAGAGTTCTATAAATTATTAACATGGTTCCATTTGTAAGTGGCCTGCATATTAGAATGTTTAGATATATTTCAAGTTAAGAGAATTTGAAAACGTTTTCTCAACTTTACATGAATTTTCTTCTCGTTGTGATCTAGCATATAACTAGATGTGAGTGCCATGTATTAAGGGATGAGTTGCATTGTTCATTGTTAATGAATAATGTAACTTGCCATACATTTTATATTTATATTGGAGTTTGAGAGATGATTTGTACTGTACGTCATTGTTTATGGATTGTGTAGCTTGCCATAGATTTTATATTGATATTGATTTAATGCTTAATTTCTTGTTTTCATTTTAACTATATGCACACCGTGGCCTATAACTACTTCGTTGGTTTGCCCTTTTGCATAAAAAGTTTACTCATTCACAAGGTAATAAAAATGTTACCTCCCATGTTTTGAGAAAACACTTGTAAATTTACTATATCCTCTGGAGGGAGTCTTGAGAGGAAAAAGATGATGATAGAAATGTGCAACTATACCAAAACCAAAGTTAAGGATCATTTCTGTGGCTTTTTGTCTTGCCTTGCATGCCTTGCAAAGATTAAGCATCATTTGCAGATATGTACCCTCTAAGTCCAATTCTGTAGTGACTAGTGAAGTTAGGATGCTAAAGTCTTGTAATGGTGTGAAGGGTTTGGTGTGCTTTGATGCATTTTCTTTTAACAAAATTCCCATGTACTACAGGGTGTGGTTTACCATAACACTGGTGTTGTTTGTTGCTCTACTGTGGTTCTATGTTCAGGGTTTTCTTAAAGGACTGTCATTTCTCAATCTGATATTTATAGCATTGTAGGGATTGGGCAGCCTTGTGATGTGTTTTAGAAATTATATTGCTGTTTTTTACTAATATATATTTGGTAATGAGTGGTATTGTTTTCCTAATTGAAGTTTGTTTTTTATCATAAAATTTCTGATTTATAAACACATGTAAAGATATTTTTTTCTTAAAAAAAATCCTGTGCGAGCCACCAAAACTAATAAAAGGATTGCTAGAGATCTCTCTTATAGCTCTATGCCTGTGACTGTTATTACTCTGTCATCTAAACCTGACTCTTTAGTGGGCTATCCTAATTTGTTTGTCTTTTTGGTTAACTATTGTGACTTAATGCTGCAGTTGTCGGAGCTTGTTAGTGTTGAAGGCTATAGCGATTGGATACAAATGGTTGCGGAGTTTACTCTCAAATCTTTGCAATCATGGCAGGTGAGTAGGTTTATACCATGTTTAAGCATTTTCAAGAAAAGGATTAATGCGTTGTGAATGATATTACAAACTTCATTCACCATGTGAGAATTACAAATTGAAATATACGTCGAACTTTTTCTTGGGGTTCATTTAACTGTAATTGGGATTCTGACAACTGTAATGATTTTATTTATACCTTCATATATTATTTAAATGTAAACTAATTTATTTCAGCTGTATTTTTTTTTTTTTTTATTAAGAAACTGTGCTTTGAAATCCTGATCATGTTGTCACTTATTATCAGTGGGCCAGCAATAGTGTATACTACCTGTTAGGACTGTGGTCGAGATTGGTGTCTTCTGTTCCATATTTGAAAGGTGATGCACCAAGCTTGCTGGATGAATTTGTTCCTAAGATTACTGAAAGTTTCATCACATCAAGATTTAACTATGTGCAGGTATTTACAATTTTTTTTACTTATCATTTAGTTTCTATTTTCTGTTTGATCAATCAGCTATACTGTGTCAGAAATTTAGTTCCTTCTTTCTGAATCTGTCAGGATGGAATACCTGATGATCTTTCTGAGAACCCCTTGGACAATGCTGAACTTCTTCAGGATCAGTTAGATTGCTTCCCTCAACTCTGCAGATTTCAGGTACCATACGGATTAATAAGATTGTTAGTATTTATTTGTTTGAAGATAAGTTTTAGGAAAAGGAAATGATGATCGTGAATGTGGAGCATTTAGATATTCTCTTTATGCAAGGCAGCAAAAGAAGACATTAACTTAAGTGGGTCTTCTAGTTCCTCTGCTGTTGCATGTTCAATGACACCTCATATAGCTCTTCCTCTGGATGAGTGTTATGCATAGATTTAGATCAAGTAAGGTGTATAAAGGATGCAAAAGGCAAATTCTTGTTTTTTGATGGGGATATTAAGGATAGATGGGAAGCCTACTTCTACAAGCTGCTCAATGAGGGACGAGGAGGTTCAACCTATGAGTTAGAGGATTTGTCAATGAGAGAAGCTGAACAAAATTTGGGTTTCCATCGTAGGATCTATGTTGGTGAGGTTAAGGACACTTTTAAGAAAATGGAAAATCGTAAAGCCATTGGTCTTGACAGTATCACTATTGAAGTTTGGAAGTGTTTAGGTGAAAAAGCAGTGTCCTGGCTTACTAAGCTTTTTAATGAGATTTTACTGTCAAAGAAAACGCTAGATGATTGGTGAAAAAAGCACTTTTAGTCCCTATTTACAAGAATAAAGGGGATATCCAGAATTGTGCTAGCTATAGAGGGATAAAGCTTATAAGCCACACAATGAACTTGAGATTGGAGACTCATATTTTGGAGGACCAATTTGGATTCATGTCGGGAAGATCCACAACAGAAGCGATTTATTTGCTGAGGGGGTTAATAGAGAAGTATTGGAGTAAAGGAAGGGTCTTGTATATGGTTTTTATTGACTTGGAGAAAGCTTGTGTCCCCATGCCAATAGATGTACTTTGGAAAGCCTTAGAAAAGAAGGGTGTGTGTTGCTTATATTAAGGTCATACAAGATATGTATGAGGGGGTAGCAACTAGTATGAGAACATTTGGAGGTGAGACGAAGGACTTTCCTATAAGGATTGACCTTTATTAGGGATCAGCCTTGAGCTCTTATTTGTTTAACCTGATCTTGGTCGTTCCAACTGAGCATATACTTGAAGAAATCCCTAAGTGCAATCTTTTTGCGGACGATATTGTTCTTGTGGCTAAGTTAAGAGAAGAAATTAATTCTAAACTTGAGTTATGGAGAAGAACCTTAGAGTCAAAGGGCTTTTGACTGAGTAGGAGTAAGACAAAATATATGCATTGCATTTGATAAGAGGGGAGTAAGAAGTGATTTGGAGGTCAAATTGGGAGATCAAGTTATTCCTCGGGTGACAATGTTTAGATATTTGGGATCAATTTTAGAACAAGATGGTGAAATTGATGGATATGTTAATTATAGAATTCAAGTTGGGTGGTCTAAATAGAGAAAAGGTACTAGAGTTATTTGTGATCGAAAAGTACTTGATAAAGTCAAAGGAAAAATTTATTTTACTGCTATTCGACTAGCAATGCTTTATGGTAGTGAATGTTGATCTATGAAGCGGCTACATGAGCATAAAGTGTAGCTAGCTGAGATGAAGATGTTGAAATGGATGTGTGGTCATACATGGAAAGATAATATTCGTAATTAACTTATACGAGGAAGGGTGGGAGTGGCTCCTATTGAAGAAAAAATGGTAGAAAATCATCTAAGGTCGTTTGGGCATGTATAAAGAAGGCTATTAGATGTGCCAGTGAAGAGGGTAGATGAAGTTGTTTGGAGCCCAATTAAAAGGGGTAGAGGAAGACCGAAGAGAATGCTCAATGAGGTTATTGAGAGAGATCTCTTAGTTAACAACTTATTGAGGTTATTGGGGCACTGTGTGTTTTATGGGGTTCTTTGTTTTGTTGGGTTGGAGAATATTGCTTGCATCGTCAATTGCTTTTCCTTTACTCATTTCACGTTATAGAATTGGTGGTCACATTGGTTTTCAAGGGAATCACTATATGTGATGTGTAAATGGATTGTCAGCTCCTTTTCATTTGAGTTTTCTGGGCTTTTTTTTTATTATCCATTGGTTTCAACCGGTGCCCTTGGGGGGGGGGGGTGTTTGTTTTGAGTTTCAGATGTGCGGACTTGGGACTGCTTTGTTGTTTGTTAGACTTCTTAGTTTTCTTTCAACTAATTGATGATCTTTTCTATACTGTTTCTTCCCTTGAACTATTATTTTCTTCCTGATATGTTTTTGTATTCCTTAAAAAATTAATATTCAACAAGTATGTTGTTAATTTGACATCTTTGTGTTTTTTATGCAGTATGAAAGCAGTAGTTTATATATATTAAACATAATGGAGCCAGTCCTGCAAATATACACGGTGTGCATATAACTTTTGCTCAATGCTGTCTCCTCTATCTTTTGTACTTTCTCTTGGGTGAAATGAGTTAGTGATTGGTTTTTTCATTTACTGAATAGGAAAGAGCAAGAGTACAAGTTAGTGATGACAATGATCTCTGTGTGATTGAAGACAAACTGGCCTGGATTGTTCATATCATTGCTGCAATTTTGAAAGTAAAGCAATGTACAGGTTGTAGGTAAAATGATTTTCACTTTTTGACTTTTAATGTCAATGTATGTTGTGGATTCTCAAAGGAGTTCTGCCAAAGATTTTATGCACGTGATCTTTATTTTTTATGCTATTTTTATATTCAGTGCGGAGTCTCAAGAAGTGCTCGATGCAGAAATTTCAGCTCGAGTTTTACAGTTGATAAATGTAACTGACAGTGGAATACATAGTCAGGTATGTATTAGTGTTTGCACAGGTTGTCATGAATTACTTTCAGGTATTTAATACTGGATATGTTAATCTGTACTGATAAACACTTTCTCATTTTTATTTGAATAAAATTGGATAGCACTTGTGAGCCTAAGTTTAAGGATCTCATGTTTGGGCACGCTCTTTGACATAGGTGGTGGAGAACAACAAAGAATGAAAGCGTTAATTTATAACAATTAAAACAAGATCAATAATTCAATATATGCGATTTCATCATAATAACTAATACTCCCATTTAAACTGTGACTAGGTATCAATGATCCTCAACTTAACATCCCATACTACCAAAGTCTCCGTCAAGTTCCCTAAGTCTAGTTGCCATGGCTTGTTGGAGCTAGTTTTAGCAATTTCAAAGACATGTCAATTAACAAGGGCTCCATACATTGCATGCTATTTGGAGCAGTACATCCTAACTTGATGATGCTTGAGACCAAGTTCAAGATCATATAGGTGATTCTAATAACTAGTATGTTTGGCCATCTTTGAAGGAATAAGCTAGTGCTAGTTCTAGAATTGTGCTTAAATCCCCAAGATAATGCAAGAGTCTTGGTAGAATGAGAAGAGTATTAGAAACAATTGTATGACTTAAAATATTTAGCAATTAGTCCATTGAAGACAAGGCTTCTATCATTATCAGCATACTCCTCCCTCAAAAAATTCTAATAAATATCCCTAGTGTCTCTCTCTTCTAACTACAGACACCGTCCTATTGAAGTATATTGTTAGGAACCAGTGCAGAGGCGTGATATTAGGATAAAACCATAGTAGTAAACTGGTATTTCAATAGGTTACAATAATCTGCAAAGAGTATACCCTCCTTACAGCCAAGAAGGAACTGGGTTATAAGCACAACCTTCCCTTCTCCTCAGACAACACTCATACATTCAACAGATATTCTACTCCTACTCCCTCCAACAGTTAATATAATCTAAAAGTACCTTTCACAGTACCCAAAGAGCCACCCTAGGTGGCAGCTACAAATCCTAAGTTTACTCAAAAATAGAAGGAAACCAAAAGGGTATCTTGCCCTTTTGTATGTGTTGTTGGAATCTGTCTTGGTCTCCTTGCATAAATCTGACCAGAAAATAGGGTCCTTTCATATATCCTCCGAGAAAGTGGCTTCGATGTGAAATTGTTAAGGAACACGTTTCATAGCTAGAAGCTGTCACCCAAAATTAAAAGGAATGCAGCAGAAAATATTGCAAAACATTAGAGCTACAGAAAACCAATGGCAAAGGATTGTGAAGATGAGTATACAGGCTCTCAATTCAAGGATGTTAGAAACTTTGCATTATCTAAATTCTTCTGTGTCTCCCCCTTCTTCCTTGCTACCTGAACCATTTTCCTCCAAAGCTCTTCTGATAGCTGATACCTCTCTATCCTGTTTTGCTCCTCCAATTTCCCTTGTAGAAGTAATTTCTGCCTGCTGGACCTTGTTTTAGCTTGATGCCCATTCTTTATCAGTAGTTCAGTTCAGTGGCTTGTGCAAATGTGTCTTCATAGTGAAGTCAATGCCGCCTTTTTTCTTTCTTTTTCCTCTAAATATACCAAGAGTAGTACTCAAATTTTGTGTTGGATACTCTATTACTAGTATTTCTTTTGCTTGCCTTTATTGTTCTACTTATGATGGCCTCATATCCATGTTGTATAGAATCTGTTTTTATGTACTGATATAATTGGTTTTGAACAGAGATACGGTGAAGTAAGCAAACAAAGACTTGATAGAGCAATTCTTACTTTCTTTCAAAATTTTAGAAAGTCTTATGTGGGTGATCAGGCCATGCATTCTTCTAAGGTAATTATGTGCCTGTGTGGATAGACTTTTCTTCACAAAAGTAGTTTTGATGTGACAAAAGCTTTATTAGGAAAAGTTTATACTTCACCTTCCAGAAAAAGCTGAAATCAAATTTTTATGGAGCCTTAATTCTGTTTTTTGCAATCAGCAAAAACAAAACATCTAAATTTTGCTCATTTTATTTTTTGTGCTGCAGCAGTTATATGCCCGGTTATCTGAGCTTTTGGGACTGCATGATCATTTACTACTATTGAATGTGATCGTCGGCAAAATTGTGACTAACCTTAAGTCCTACACCGAGGTGAGCATACAACTATTGTACTATTTTTTTTCCTTCTCTTACTTAACTTCTCTTCTGTTTTGGTATACTATTTTCTTGATTGTGTTAATTGCAGTGTGAAGAGGTCATTGATCACACCTTGAGTTTGTTCTTGGAGCTTGCATCTGGGTTAGTATTACTTGGATTCAAGTGTTTACGCTATTTTAGGTTTGCTTTACTGACTACTTGGGATCTTTTCTTTCTGTTCTCTCACTCCCCACTGGCAGTTATATGACTGGAAAGCTACTTCTGAAGTTGGATACTGTGAAATTTATTCTTGTCAATCATACGGTATATCTCTCTTTCTATAATTGTCCTTCATGTCCTATTGGATTATCAGGTGTTGCAAAACCTATAGCTGACAACTAACTGATGCACATTCATATTAACCTCATAAATGTTGCCTCATAAATCACCACATTCTGAACTCAGAAATTGAGCAATGCTATTTAAATGCCAGCTGCTTATTGGATCCCCTTTGATTATTTATTCAACTAATGAGATTGACTCTCTAAGATTAGCATTCTTGTTCCATTATGATATCAATTGCTCTGAATCTTGATCTAATGCTTCATGCCCGAAATCTTATTTCAGAGGGAGCACTTCCCATTTTTAGAAGCAAACAGATGCTCTCGAAGCCGAACAACTTTCTATTACATTATTGGCTGTTTGATATTCATGGAGGATAGCCCTGTGAAATTTAAGTCCTCGATGGATCCACTTCAGAAGGTATTCTCCTAGTTTGTGCTGAAAGAATTGAGTAACATATGAACTACTTGGACATTAGGGGTTATAATCTCGACCCTAAACCAATTAACTACTTCATACCAACTCTAATATGACCTACTTAAACCCAACTAAGAAAGGGTCAGTATGATTGGGTCATTTACCAACCAGTTAAATGTGGGTTTTTATGTGTCAAAACATTTAATATGACCCAGCACCTCAACTCGGCTTTTCCTCCCTTCAAATTGTGGGCCTTGAGCTGCATCATCATGATTCCTGCAAAATTTGTTTCCTTTCTTCTATTATGCTGCTTATTTACACCTTTTGCCAGTGCTCATTACCTTCTATTTCTTTCCCTTTTTGGCCACTGGTCACTCAGAACTCCAGGCTAATATTTGCCGGGATCTTATTTTATTATGTTGTTTTCATTTGTATATTATTTATTCGCTATTCAAAATAGGAAAAAGAGCATGAGGATAGCCTTTTCTATTCTTCTTGATTTGTTGTGAGTTTGTGACTGTTCCAAATACACATGGTTATTTACAAATCTAGTACTTCGAGAGGTAACTTTCTTCAAAATTGTAATAGAAATGTTGAAGACACCTTCAGTCTAATGCATTGCACTAAAGCCTGTTTGAATAAATTGCATTAGAAAAAAGTCATAAGATATATCTTTTGTTATGAGTTGCGTAATGTGGTGATTGTTAGAATATTATCTTTGTTATATTTTGTACTATTTGGATATTTGGATTAGTTCGTTTGGCCATTATCTGCTTGTCTGTATAATCCTAGTTATGGGGAATTTTATTCCGTTCCCACTGGTATTTCTTCCTATTTATTTCTGCTAGGATTTAGTGAATAATATGAAGCACAGAAGCATTGTATTTGCTGTGGCATTCAATGCTGAGGTCCCTTAAAGCCAGATCTCAGCATTGAACGCATTGCAGTATACACCCAGCCTGGTGTGACCTCTAATTAGCCAGCATACTCCTATCTCCATTACTTTAATGGCCACGGCTGTCTCCAGTGATCTTCAAGTGTGATTTGTAGACTGAGGATGGCAGGGCTCATACACTTGACTATGAATGGTTTATTAATATTTCTAACAAGATATAGTTTTGTAAAATTGACTTGATTGGAGTATCTGACTTGATATTTCTTATAATTTAGTCACTGATCTCCAGCAATGAATATTTTGCATTAAGGTGTTTCTCAGTTTGGAATCAAATCCTGACTCACTGTTTCGAACGGATGCTGTAAAGTATGCACTTATTGGGTTAATGAGGGACCTTAGAGGAATTGCAATGGCGACAAATAGGTTGGTATTTGGTCATTACTAGCATCTGATGACAACATAACTGAATAGACTATGACCTTGCATATATGTTTTGCTTGCCTCAGCCGGCGAACCTATGGCCTTCTATTTGATTGGTTGTATCCTGCGCACATGCCGCTACTTATACAAGGCATCTCACATTGGACAGACACTCCAGAGGTAATAGAACTTGTAGATGCTTTTAGATGGATACCACTGTGTTCAAATGGTTAATATAAAGTAATTCTCCATCTCTTGGAACCTCAAAGTTCCATTATCTTGATATCTTCTTTATCCTATGCCCATACTCTGCAGATGTTGGCTTACATGACTTGGTACATATTACTATAAGTAACATCATGACTTACTCTTTGCAGTCTTATAGATAGCACTGTTTGGTAACTTACGTTATATTGGCTTTAAATTGTGCATGACAAGTCAAATAAATTTCTGATGGACCCTGAAAATAAAAGATCTGTGCAAGAAAGAAATATGGGGCTGTTATGGGAATTTGAGAAGCAGGAACAAGTTGAATCTTTTCAAGGGAGGTTTCTATTGGTAGTTCATTAGGGAAATGAGATTAAAATAATGGATAAGAGAGGAAGATATGGAGAATTTGGGGAAATTGAGGTGCTTGTCCCTTGAAGATTAATTTTTTTATTATTGACCTTTTGGTTTGTCTGTCTTTTGCGTCTGCTTACACTCTTTAACTTTCTAAGAAGAAACTTAGATTTCCATCAAGTGGTAAGAGCTGGCAGATTTTGAGGATAGTTATTTTTTTTCCTTTTTCACCTTGCTTTTTTCCTAGTTCTTTGGCTCCTCTTCTGTTGCTGCATAAATCTGACCAACATTTCTTCGTCTGTTGTTTCTGTATATATTCTATTTATATATTATGCAGGTTACCACTCCTTTGTTGAAGTTTGTAGCAGAGTTTGTTTTAAATAAAGCTCAGCGGTTGACATTTGATTCCTCTTCTCCAAATGGCATACTTTTATTCCGGGAAGTCAGCAAACTGATTGTTGCTTATGGTTCAAGAGTTCTGTCTTTGCCAAATCCTGCTGATATATATGCCTATAAGTTCAAAGGAATATGGATATGCCTAACTATTTTGTCAAGAGGTAAAAATCTAGCCTGTCTTGTTCATGATATTGTTTGTCATGATGTACGCTAAGTAGTGTTCAGGAGTTTTTGCTGGGATATAATGGAATGGAATGGGATGGCCAGAAGCTTTATACCATTGTTTGGGAGAATTTCTTAAAAGGCAGTGGAGTGGTTGGGTATGACCTCCCAATCCGTCCTTTGCCATGCAAAATCCACTTTTTCCTGACCCCCCAATTTATCCTTGTCCTTCTCACTCCCTCCTACTCTTCCACTTCCTCTTACTCTAAAATTAGAGCAACATAATTATTAACCATTCGATTCCATTAATTTTATAATAATTTTTAAACAATTTTTAAATGAAATTATTTCTCAACTCCTGAACAATGGAACGTTCCATTCCATTCCAACCTGTCCATCTTCACTCCACTCTGTTCCATTTATGATCATTCCGTTCATGAACTCCCAAACATAGCCTCATGTATTAAGAAGATTCTAATAGCATGTGAAACAAAACAATGTGCAGTCCAGTTCATTTAAGTTCATTAAAAAAGAAAGATCCATATAATATACCTATCCCAGCAAAGATGAGAGGAAAATTCACACTTCCTAATTTTTCTAGCCAATAAAATACAAGACTTAAGCCATAGAAAAAGAAACAACCAACCAAGAAAGAGAGGTGCACATATTGTTTGCCTTGGTCCAGTCACATAGCCAGAGAAGCATCTGTGTACAACGTGGCCGTACTCTATCTAAAATCAGAGTGATATGTGAGAGACATTAACAAAGCCAATCTTGGGACATTTCCTGACAGCTCAAGAGTTATATTATTGGATGAAATAGTTTGTCAATGTCATGGGGTGATTTGTATGTCTTCTGGTTATCATTTTATTAATTGATATGTTAGAATAAAAATCATTTGAGAGATTACTGATCGTAGTATTTTTGCTCCCAAATAACAGCGCTTTCTGGAAACTATGTCAATTTTGGTGTGTTTGAATTATATGGTGATAGAGCTCTTTCTGATGCACTTGATGCTGCTCTAAGGATGACACTCTCAATATCTTTGTCAGATATTTTGGCTTATCGAAAGGTATTTATAAAATATTTCTTTCCTGACATCGTTGTCATGATTGAATGCTACTTTGAATGTTCTTCAAATTACATTGTTGATTTGATCTAAGGAAAAAACTTACATAGTTAGGCTTATATACTTAAGGCGCTTTTTTCTAATTAAACCAAGACATTTGTATTTATTATGTTATTTCTTCCATAACAAATTCTTATTATTGATATTTTTTACACTCCAAAATCCATTTGTTCTGATTTGATTGGACAAAAGTATATGAAGTATATAAGACTAAGTGCCCGAGTCTTCTCCTCTATGTACCTTAGTACATTGTTGATTTGATATAATTCGGGTACTTTAATTCCACTCGAAGGCTTATAGTTGCTTTTATATCCAAGTGAAGGACAAAATTTCAAATTCTTGTGCTGATTTCAAGCTTTGCTTTTTTTCTTCCCCTTTACAAAAGCATAATTTTCAGTGCATCAATGTAAATTTTATAAGCATCATACTTCATAAATCAACTGTGATGTATGAAAAACAAGCGTATGATTTTTAACTCGATCTAGGGAACTAGGTAGTTCCAAATTATATGTCAGATCTTTTTTCTGCTCACTTGTCGCATTTCATCACTTTATTACTTTTGGTTTGCAGCTAACAAGGGCTTACTTTGCATTCTTGGAGGTCTTGTTCAACAGCCATATTTCCTTCATATCGAACCTAGACAGCAACACATTTCTTCATATAGTTAAATCCCTCGAATCTGGTCTTAAAGGCTTGGATATGGGTATCTCTTCACAGGTTATGCCAAAGGCCTTCTTATCTTATCCAGTTTGTTTCTTACTGTTTCGGAATAGATCAGTATAAACATAATCTTTTGAGCTTCTTTGGTATCATTATTGTGGGATTAAGATGCTGTCTATAACTCTATATCAACGTTTTTCATTTATGACTGCCTTTATCTAATTCTTTGAATTTTGGATCACAGTGTGCATCTGCTGTCGATAATTTGGCTGCTTTCTACTTCAACAACATCATTATGGGAGAGGCTCCAAATCTCCCAGGAGCAGTCAATCTTGCTCGTCACATTGCAGAGTGCCCCAATTTGTTTACAGAAGTATGTGGTGCTTTATTTTACATTTACCACCTATCAGCCAGTTAAGAAGGTTCTTTTAGTCCAAGATCTCAAAATTTGGAACAACTGTCTAAGCTAATACTTATATAACTTAATTACAAAAATACAGCAATGGTTTAATCCAGGGCAAAATGTAAAATCATGCAATAAAAAAGTATCATACTCCTTTAGAACAGTTTGAAAGATGTCTGATTTCTGTTTTGTTCTTTTACTATTTTGAGAGGAAAGGAAAACCATATTTCTGTTGTCTAATTGAGATGAGTATCTCTTTTACATGTTTAAGATTCTGAAGGATCTCTTTGAGATAATAATATTTGAAGATTGTGGCAATCAGTGGAGTCTGAGCAGGCCAATGTTGAGCTTAATTATTATAAGTGAGCAGGTAAGTAACCTTTGAAAATTCTTAATCCTTCCATGCCTGTTAGTATAAAATTTTTTCTTCACTTGAAATGTTTTCTTATTCTTACATTGATTGATAAAACTCCACACACATTATCAAGGACCTTTGGGAGAACAACACCCAAGAGGTAAACCATGAGTTTGTAAGAGGTTATGATCTGTATATGCTCTGCATTAGAACCTTATACTTGTGTGAGACTCAAATATCACACCTTGCAATGTTTTGGGTTGCTTTTCTGATTGGAATTTTGCCTTCTGATGTTCCAAAGGCTAAATTTGGGAGAAAAAGCATTAATTTTACGTAAAAGTTAGAAATGGATTTTCACGAGGCATGCTTCGCTTTATGTATTTTGCCTTTAAAAAAAAACCCTAATCAACTACTATGGTAATGGTCCCTATTTATCTCAAGAGTATTATGCTAATGTACTTTTGATACCATTGTTTCAAGTTCTATAAATATCAAGGAGTGATAATGGTTGGTTAAGGGAATCAAGCCATCACCTATCCAGTCCTGACTTCAAATGACTCCTATTTTTGGCTACTTATTTGGGCTTGTGAATTTTCTGTTTATTCTCTAAGTTGAAAGGAACTAAGTGTTTTTTCTCTTCTTGCAGATATTTTCAGATTTAAAAACTCAGATCTTGGCGTCACAGGTATTAACCCCACCACCCAAAAAAACAACCCCAAATTTCTGTGCTTGCTGAACAAATTGAAAGCATCAAGCATTGTGATTATATTATGAAATGGAAAGTTTTAAACGGGAAAAACGAGAAGATAGATATAGTAATGGTTAAATAAGAAAATTTTATGCCTGAATTTTTTTAATTTCACATTGCATATGGTTTTTTTTATCAGAATTTCAGATCAAAAATAAAAATATCAGGGATCTTAGTGCTAAAGAAATGACAATTGGCCTCTAAACAGCGACATGTATGCCAAATGGGGTTTTAGCCAAGGCAATAACCCAAATGATTTGAGTATGGCGGACTGTGAGTAATTAGTTCCTGATGTAAGCCTAACATGGTTCAATGTCATATACTTTGATTTTCTGTCAAGGTACTGATTAGAGTAATTTAACAAAATGGGAAAGCAATAAGATGAGTAGGCAAGAATCTCACATTTTCTTTAAAACAACCTGGGAGAATCTCCTAAACCAAATTTACTCTCTGAAAAATTTGATACTTTATTGAGGAGGCAGTATGCCAATTTATAAGAGTAGATTACATAGAGATGAACTCTAATTCAAAATTCAAATATGAAATTTAAATCCCATGATTCTAGGAACTGACTCCTAATGGTGGAATAATCCACTAATTTCTCAACTTCCTTGGAAAATAATAATTGAAAGATAATAATAATTAATAATTAGAATAACTAATTTACTTGGGCATGTTTCCCTTTTCGCGAGTAGATCAAACGATATCTATCATTTCTCCCCCCTTGGAAAGCTGACTTGCCCTCAAGCTGGAATTGAGGCAATTGTTCAGCAACAAGATCATATTCTTCCCAGGTGGCATCCTCCAAAAGACGGTGTTTCCATTCAATGACCAGCTCCAACTTCTTGTTGTTAGTCCAACAATGTTGCAGCACTTTAGATGGCATAAGAATCAACTCCATTTCAACAAATAAGGGAAGAGAAGGTGGCGGATTGGTGGGTTAATGGCCAAGGGCAGAGCATAGTAAGGATACGTGGAAGATCGGATGAATCTTGGCTGTTGAAGGGGCCTCTAATTCATATGCTACATTACCTATCCACATAAGCACTTTGAAAGTTCCAAAAAACCTTGGGGAAAGTTTCTCAAAATGCTTCTTGGCTAGTGATTTTTGACGAAAAGGTTGTCACCTGGTGAGAATTCAAGGTCCTGAAGGTGTTGGTCCTCATGTAGTTTCATTCGGTTTTGGGCCTTTAAGAGATTGTCCCGTAGGACCCTTAGCATGTCATCTTGGGTTTCGAGTTGCTCTTCCAATTCTACTACTAGAGTCTCCCCCTTGACATACGAAACAAGCTGAGGAGGATCATGGCCATAAACAAGCTTAAAAGTAGTGTTGTGGGCGGACACATGATACCTGGTATTAAAAGAATACCCTGCCCAAAAAAGGAATTTGCTTCATTGCTTGGGTTGTTCATGAGTGAAGCAATGCAAATACGTCTCCAAACATTGGTTTACTACCTCAGTTTACCCATTGGGTTGTGGGTGATAAGGCGTGCTCATCTTTAGATGTTTTTGGCTCAAGTGGAATAACTCTCACCAAAAATTACTTGGGAAAAGCGTGTCCCTATTAGAGACAATGGACTGAGGCATCCCATGTAGTCCAACCGTCTCTTAATAGAATATGGAAGCAACAATCTTAGCAGTGTAGGGGTGAGATATTGCAATGAAGTGACAATACTTACTCAGGCGGTCCACTACTACCAAAATTATGTCGAAACCTCTTGATTTTGGTAATCATGTGATGAAATCAAGCAAGGTGTCCTCTTAAATTTGTTTTGGAATGGGAAGTGGTTGCAAGAGTCTTGAGGGGCCAATGTCTAGAACTTATTCTGTTGACATGTTAAACAACGTTGGATATAATGCTTCACATCATTTTTCATACCCTTCCAATACAATTGGTCACTTAACCTTTTCAGGGTTTTGAGATAGCCACTTTGGCCCTTGGTTGGAGTAGCATGTGCTTCCACCATTAATTTTTGTCTGAGCTGTCCTTGATTAGGTATGACCAATCTTGTTTTGTAAAACAATCACCCACTCACATAATGGAAATGAGAATGTTGATCCAGATTGGCTTGCAATTCTTCAATCTGAGCTTTGGTCTCCGGATCTTCCATTAAAGCTTGAGGCAATGGCAGCAATTCATCTGCCATAGGAATGACCATTGGAAAAAAAAATCAGCTTGCTGCGTTCTTTTAGAAAGGGAATTTCCTACCACGTACTCCCTTCTTGGTTTGTAAATTATAGTGAAGTCAAAAGGAAGAAGCTTCACCAAGAGTCTTTGCTATGAAGTGGTCACAATTTTTTGCTCCAACAAATGTTTCAAGCTGAGATGGTTTGTCTACATGAAAAAATGGTGCCCTAACAAGTAATGGCGCCAGTTTTGGAAAGCACCAAAGCAAGTAGTTCATGGTCATAAGTAGATTTGTAGCGGTTGGAAAATGAGAACCCTTTGCTGAAATAGGTTAGTGGATGCCCTTTTTGCGTCAATAATGCTCCAATCCCATCCATCGAGGCTTCACATTCAATGGTGAATGGTTGTTGGGAATCTGGTAATTGAAGAACCTGCGTGGTGGTCAAATGCTATTTTCAGTTCTTCAAAGGCCAATTGAGCCTTTTCTAACCATTGAAAGGCATCTTTCTTGGTTGAATCGGTCAACGGACTAGCGATGAGGCCATAGTTCTTCACAAAATGTCGGAAATAGACTGAGTCCTAAGAATCCATGCAAATCCTTCACGGATATGGTGCTGGCCAATGAGCAACTGCCATAATCTTCTCTAGAACAATATGCCCTAAATAGTCAATTCTGGTTTGCCCCAAAAAATGTTTCTTGGCATTGGCATAAAAAGATTGATGCTGCCAAATTTGAAAGATGATTTGGCGATGCTTTAGGTGATCCTGCGCATTAGAACTATACACCAAGATGTCGTCGAAGAACACAAGTACAAATTTTCGTAGATAGGGGTGAAACAAGTTATTCATGAGTGTTTGAAAGGTAACTGGGGCTTTATTTAGCCCAAAGGGCATGACCATGAATTCATAGTGCCTCAAATGAGTCATAAATGCCGTTTTATGAACATCAACGGGAAACACACATATTTGATGATATCTCCACCTTAAATCACTTTTTGAGAAGTAATTAGCTCCTTGTAACTCATCTAGTAGCTCATCGATGTTTGGAATTGGGTACTTATCTGGTATAGTAGTGATTTGGTCGAGACGACGATAATCCACACAAATTTGCCGTGTGCCATCCTTCTTGCTTACTAATAATACTAGGTTCACAAAGGGACCAAAGCTGGGTAGGATGAGACCACGATCTAACAAAGCAACAACCTGAGATTCAATCTCATCCTTTTGATAATGCAAATAATGATAAGGCCTCAAATTTGGAGGTGAGGTGTTGGGTAACAAGTTGATCATGTGACAGTGATTGTGTGGAGGGGTCAAAGAGGTGGGTTCATAAAAAACTGAGGGAAATTCTTGAAGAACTTGAGTTACAACGAGAGCCTCTTTCTTTGCTGTTTCGGTTTGATGAAATTCTAGACTTTGCATGCACACTTGTGGTTCCACCTTTGAAGTAACTCCCTATAATTTATACCTCTTTCCTCCAACCCATAAAGTTAGGAACATTTGATTCCAATTAGCTTGCACTAAGTTCAATGAGGCTAGCCACTTAATATCCAAAACTAAATCTGCTCCTCCTAAAGAGCAAGGGAAGAATTGTTGTTTAATAATTAAATTGGAAACCTTGACTTCTAGTTCAAGACATACTGTATGACATTTAGCCTTGCAACCATCCCCAATCTAAACTTCAACGACAGGCACATTCTGAGTAGGCAATTTTAATTCAGCTACAAGAGTATCCTATATGAATTTATGGGTGGATCCACTATCCACCCGAATCAACACTTATTGATCCATTATTGTTCCTTTCAATCTCATGGTGGAAGCCGGCGATTTCCCCAATATCTGTGGAGAGAGATTTTGGCATCCATGTCGCCGATGTCATCCATTTGTCACGAGTTTTGCAACTTCTCCTTCAATTATTTCTATTAGTGATAGGGTCCTAGAGCACTGGTGACCAGGTTTGAAGAGGTCCCCACATCGAAAGTAAAGGCCCTTGGCGCTGTTGGTATTTGGCCAAGGAGGAGGGAGGGTATGGTCGGGTGTCAGAAGAAAATGCAGAGAAAGCACGAGTGGTGCTTGCAAAAGTTGTGACGACCTTACTGTCGCAGGTCAAGTATGCAAGTCGCGGGCCACTGCTCGAAATGGGCTTAAATCTGGGTAGTGCTTTGAGTTTGACTTCATATTCTAGAGCCAAGCTTGTCGCCTGATAAACTATTATTGGCTTATGGATTTTGACGTCGATCCTCTATTCCTCTCGTAATCCATTAAGACATACACCTAGCAAGCAAATTTCCAGCTAGTTTTTGACTTGGGATGAACGTCTCGTGAACTTTGATCTATAATTTGAAACTAAACCTATTTGTTGAATGCTACAAAGGAACTTGTCTGGGTTTTGATATTCCAGAAGTCCATAGTGTTCTTGCAATGGTTTAACCAATTCGTTCTAGTATAGGACTCTTCGTTCGTTATTAACCCAAGAAAAGAGGTTTAGGGCGTCATCTTTGAGATACGTGGAGGCCACCTCAACCTTCATTTCTTTCGACGTCTCAGTACTGTAAGTATTTTGTCAGCTTGGAGTATCCACCCTCTTGGATCCCCACCTTTGAATTTTGGGAATTTGAATTTGATGAGGGGATGTGATTGTGCAAAGAACCAACGTGTTCATTATCACTATCTGCATCCTAATGAGATCTGTGTTTAGCCTTCTCCGATCTAACTGATCAAGCTTCCAATGCTGCAACTTTCTCGTTGAGAGTGTCAAGGTTGACGAGTCGAGTGGCTATGGCGACCAAAGGGTTCATGTTGTTGGTAAAAGGATTTTCGTCAGGATTCAGTGTTGCGTGCGAAGAGTATGTCATCACCATGATCACCATGTTGAATCAACGTGGTTCTGATGCCAATTGTTAAGGTATTGATTAGACTAATTTAATAAGATGAGAAAGCTATAAGATAATATGTGATAAAGAGTAGGCAAGAATCTCACATTTTCTTTAAAATAGCCCAAGAGGATCTCATAAACCAAATTGATTCTGAAAAATTCAGTGCTTTATTGAGGAGGCAATATGCCTTATAAGAACAGATTATAGAGAGATTGACTCTAATTTAAAATTCAAATTTGTAATTCAAATCCCATGATTATAGTAACTAACTCCTAATTAATAGTGGAATAATCCACTTATTTATTAACTTCCTAGGAAAATAATAATTAATAATTAGAACAACTAATTTACTCGGGCATGTTTCCCTTTTTGCGAGTAGATCAAACGATATCTATCATTTTCCTAACAAGGTCTTACAAATACGTTGGGTCTGGAAATAAGCCCAGCTCCATAACTGCGTGTATCTGGATGATGGGAAGTGGTGGGTTCTGTGTTTTCACAAAATTTCCGCATTGTGACTGAGGAGGCTCTTTCCTTTTTTTGCAGCCAATGGATCAATGTCAGCGGCTCTCACAATGTTTCGATAAACTAATGGTAGATGTTAGCCGAAGTCTAGATTCAAAAAACAGGGACAAGTTCACCCAAAACCTCAATGTATTCCGGCTTGAATTTCGTGCCAAGAATAATTGAGCTCTGTACAGACTTGAGGTAAATATGAAACTCCATCTTGTTTGTACAGTCTGTCAGTAGAATCAGCGTCTCTATCTCGGAGGCATCTTGGAATCTTTTTGTGTTACAATTACAAGAAACCGAATTAAAGGGTTTCTTCATTGTCATGATATGAAGATATGAAGAAAATGTATTCCTTGTACTGTGATAGGTTTCAAGTGTCAGGTGTGAACTTAGCAGATTTACAGCATAGTTCTCATTGTACCTCCTGTACCAGTAATTGGGGGAACTTAGGCACACTGATGATGAGGAAAGATTTGGACATCAATGTGAGTACTTGAGGTCAGAACGGAGGAAAGATATGGGAATCAAGTGGGAGGGTGAGATGGGAACCGCCCAATTATTTATTGTAGATTTGGTGATTCTCTAGTTATATAAGATCAATTCTTTTTAGAGAAGTTTAGTGTTGGTGATATTTGTTTTAGAAAAAATGTTGATCATTATTTGATGTTTTTTTGTTTGATAGTGTATATTCAATGTTGTTCTCTTAATTTGATTGTGTATATATGAAAAGTGGCCAGTGGATTGGGCAAAATGTAGCATTGGTGTGAATAGCTTGATTCAACTTTATTTTGATCAAATCAAAATCAATTATATTGTTCCATAATTAATAATTTCTGGTTTTCTATTTTGCTTTTTATCTGCTCATTCTCTCTTACCATAAGATGATACTTAGGATGAAATTATATATTTTTTATTGATTATTTGTGAACAATGAAGAATTTTTTAGGCTGTGACTGTTATATGAATTTTACTTCTTTACAAGCTAATTTAAATTTGCAGCTTGATAATTTCGCTTATAACTATAATGTACCACTAGGGGTCCATATTATAAGTAGTCCATTGTGGAAGAAATTTAATCCTAAATATTAAACCTACCTAGAGGGTCATCAATGAATGTTTTCGAATCTTACTTTTATTTAATTATCGTGGGAGAGAAAAAGTGAAGAGAGATGTGAGAATGATTTTTGTGAAGAAACAGAAAATTTTAATAAGAATAAATGTGGATAATTCTATTAAGATACATTTAATGATGTAACTGTTAATATCTGGTATATAGTTTTGGTATATGAGAATTAGTTGAACTTTATTCATAAGGGGTTGGAGTGGCGTTTCAATTTGGTTTTGTGATGTTGGGGAATGTAATGGAGTGTGCCGTTTGTAACTCATTTAATGAACAGTATAATATATGGAAAAAGTAATGCACAGTTAATAAGTGTTTTTAATGTATTACTTTATAATTGCTTTGTGTTGTAGGATAATACACTTTCATTTTCTTATTAAAAAAAAAATGTCTTTCTACATAAAAGGTTTTTCCTGAAATTTTTTTTGACAATAATTGTGGCAGGATTTTAATTGGACGTTGTCAACAATTTAGAAGTTATCACTTGGGAATTACCAAAATCTTAAAACTGCATGATAATATCAATAGAAGTTCTTTATGATTTTGGAAAGCAGGTACCAATTAGTAATTTGTGACAAATTAATCAACTTTGGTTGGATGTTTGTGATGCAAGTAGTTGTACAGTTCTCTTTATTATTAATATTAATTAAATTACATTGAAAAACAACGTGGGCCTAAGGGAGTGTAATTGGAAGGGTCAATTTACCAATCGTCTGTCTCTTGGCTCATATCGAAATAATTATCTTCATTCCAACACTGGCACCAAGGGCCTGTTTGTATGCGGAACTGGTCGCAAGGGAAGGGACGATGAATTTGCGGGCTCACTAATCTTTTTTTAAAGGTAAGAAGATAAGATCCCATCAAAATTGATGAGAACTCAAGTTTCTTCTATGAATACTGAAGTTTTCAAATATATTTACCCCATATAAAATATTTATTTTCTATAAGGTAAGAAAATAGAATTGCATTCAAATTTTTCTGTAACAGATTTGAATTGATAATTTTAGACAAATACGAATTTTTTTGTGAAATAAATGCTTCATCATAAAATTAGAATTTGATGCAAGAAAATTTATATCAAATCCGAATTATAAAAGAAGTACATTTTTGCTTTTCATTTTGAATTAATTACTTATGAGGGTAAAATATATATTTCATGATTTGTTTTCTCAATTGTCACCCCTCCATTTTCTTCCTACCAAATAACTCACTTTTCCTTAAGCCATATCCCTCAAAATTTCTCTCCTCAAAGTTTTCCAATACCAAACAGGGCCTAAGTTGAATACTATCTTCACTCCATGGAACCAATATTAGCATGCAACACTGGCAAGTGGCTAAACTTGAACCTCAAACGACGAATGTGACTTCTGTTGTAGATGCTGATGGAGCGTTCTCTCTAAGATCACAGAAGGCTGCATGTGCTGGTAATAATTCTCTGGTTGAAACTCTTATGCTCAAACAGTAGAATGGCGATCACCTCACATCTGAATTGAACGTGGTATAGAGGGGAAAATATGATTCTGAAATATGATTCTATCAGGGCCGTTCTATTAATCATAGACGAGATTGCAGAGACACATGAGGATTAGGAAGATTAAAAATATCCTCAAGTGGAGTTGGAAAATTGACTTCCAAGTTATATGCAGAGAAGGTAATTAATAGTATGGAGGACTCACTCACAAAGGAGGCTCCAAGCAATGATATCTCTAAACAATGTCGTTGGTTTACAAATCCCAAATAAAGAGTCTTTTGTAGATTTTTTAGTGGTTGTGTATGCTATGTAGGATCTTTAGTTTAGTTTGATTTGGTTGTTATGTATCAAAAAATATTAATTAAATTACCAACTCATTAATAATCAATAAATCAATTTTAATTAAACTATAAACTCATCAATAATCAATGGATGTAGTAATCATGAGAATTAATATATATACAACGAATTTATGAATCCATTAAAAAAAGTATAAGTAAAATGAATTTTTCTAATTTATTATAACAAGAAATTGTGAAAGACGTATTTTTTGTGGTTAAGAAGTAAAAATAAAATTATATTTTTTCGCGACCCATTCGATAGTGTGTGGACTGAAGATTGACTTACCAGAATCTAGATAAAGGTCCTGTCTGATGCATATATCTTCTTTTGTTTAATATGAAGGTAAAATATAATTTGAAAATAACATTATTTTTACGGTTTATAAAATAAAATTTTTCCCTATAAATTTAAATTTTAAATAACGATAAAAATAATAAATATTGATTGTGATTTTCTGATGATGAGACAAGAAAAAATAATATTATAAATTATGATTTTTGCGTCATGGGTTTTCTTTGTAATGAACCAAGCCTAAATTTGTTGTTCTTTATAGTTTCAATCCTCATGTCCCCGCCATAAAAGAATGAGAGTAAAGATGAAGACAAATAATAAGTCTAATAGAAGCCTCACAATGGATTGATGGAGTGAATATCATGATATTTATAGTAAGAGGGGAAAACTTATGAATTACACATTCATGTGTTGTATTCTTCTAAAGGAAGAGATTTGAAGTTATTTATATCGTAGTGGGAATTGAGGAGAGGATATGAGACAAGTTGCAGTCTGAGAAGGATTCAATGACTACATTTGCAAGCAAATTTCATTTTTTTTTTTTCCTTTTGAAAAATATATGTATGTGTTTATCCTTACAGTTTCATCAAATTTTAAATTGGGTCTTTGTACCCCCCATTTTTTTGCAATCTTTATTGTTTATACAGTTTGGGCCAAACTTTTATCACACTAAAACAAAAGTAAATCAAACTTAAAATGAGATTTTCATGTTAGTACAGCCCACGTTCATAAAAACATAAAACAAACAAACATAAAAGGCGTACTAAAGAAGCCTATTATGATATTTGGGGTGAATTTCTTATTGACCTTATTATATCACATTATAATCCCTCTAGTCCATGATACAAAAGCTAGATAAGTGTTTTACATATATTAAAAATAATCCGTAAAGTTAATTACTCTCTCTTCAATTCTTTTTATAAGTAACAACTATTTAGATTACAAAAATCAAAATATTGACTAAAATTAGTTAAAAACAATAAATATTTAAGAAATATGAGTGAACATGATATGTATGTATGTTGTTAGTCGCAGACAATCACTCAACAGGAAGGTGAATTAGGTGAGTTATAAAGATTTAAATGAAATTAGCGATGAATTAAATTAGGAAGGAAGAGTTAGAAAAATATCACCGAAGTGTACACACAAATTTAAATTGGTTTAGCCTTAATAACGTGGCCTATGTCCAATCCTCGGAGCTCCTCTAAGTGTTTTACTATCTCTCACATAATGATTACAAACAGGCACTGAGTAATCTCACCAAATTCACTCTCCCTTACAACTTGTAATCAAACAATCCACTCAAAGTCCCACTACCTTAAGATTTTATAATACTCAATGGAATAATATAACTTTCTTACAGAGTAGATAAATAAACACTAAAGTATATGAATATCTCAAAGAGTATTAATGAGCAATGAATGAGCAATTAATAATATCATTGTCGGTTGTTAGCTTTGAATTGAATGCTTTTTGTTTTTATAGTTGAGTGATATAAATGACCATTGGTGAAGCTTCAAACTAACCATTGTGATGCTTGGTGCTTTCCATTAGACTTAAAAAAATTTCGTTAAACACAAGCTGGATTCATTGGAAGGTTTAATGAAAATTTGTTTTCGTATCGCCGTTGTTGACAGTAGTTTTACCATATGCTTTTGGTCTGAGGTTTTGACTAAGGGAGAGTTTGCTTTAGTCTTTCATTGGAATTGGTATTTGAGGAATGTTGTTCTTTTGACTTGCTTTAAATTTCATTCCGTATAGGTGCTTTGTTTTCTGCTATTCAATAAATGCTTCTAACACAAATATTGCTTTATAAAGATTTTCATGTAATCCTACATTTTGATCATCTAAAACTCACTACTAAACATGTTAAAAGGTATTGAGAATATTTGTGAGTGGTAATATGAAGTAACTGCACAAAGATTAGAAAGTTTGAATTTTTGAAGACGATGGTAATCATTTAGTTCCAGAAGAACTCAAGTTGTTAACCACAAAACTCGAGTTCCTAACTTGAGTTGTGGTTTACAAGACTCGAGTTCTATTTCTCTAGATAGAACTCTTCTAAAATGATTTCAGCTTCTAAATACGATTTCAAAAGAGAACTGTAACACCCCGGATTTCTAAAGTTCAAATAACATAAATATTCCAATGGTTTTCATAAATAATAATAGAAATCCAAAATAATCAACATCCGGAAGGTGTCACCGCTGCACTTGTATGGAACAAGTGCAAGGCTTCTTATTACAGGAAATAATTCTAAACTTAAACAAAATGTTTATTTCGAAAAATAAAATTAAAGAAAATAAATGAAAGTAAATAACTAGAGTTTATTGTCCGTCATCCTCACTTCTCACGGCTAGCCCCAATTTTTGAAACCTGTTCACTGAAACTCTGCTCCCCCGAAGGATCATCGCAGCCCAAGAATACACACATCAGCAAACGCTGGTAATCCTAATTAATTAAGGATAAAATGAAATAAAATTGAATAGAAATAAGTAGATAGATAAATAAATTTGATATGAATTAAAATAAAATAAATAAATTATAAAATAAAATAAATTAATCATAAAATAAAATAACATATTTATTTAGACCCGGGAAACCCTGCCAGTCTGTTTAGTGGGAAGAGAACCATGGTAGACCCGGGAAACCCTGCCAATCTACCCTGTGACCCGGGAAACCCTGTTAGTCACAAATCATCATAATTTGGCCATATCGTAATTTCTTCCTAGTGTGCACACCTCTTCCCAAAGTTGCTACTAGTGTCTCGGGAAACCCCTGTCAGACACCACTTTGGGAAGAACGGATATATCGGTTCACATCAAATAAATTCTCGAAGGCATAAAGCCTTAAAAGTGTGTTCATCACTTTAGGAGGTACCATCCCAAAGCTATCCTCCCACTGTTAATTTATTTTAACTGCTCTCAAATAATTAAAAAATAATAATAATAATGATTAAATTAAATTAAATTAACTAAAACAGCATCGGATAAGAGCTTACATCTATGTCACAATTATTATAATATTATAATATATCAATATATATGTGTGTGGCGGAATAAAAAAAATCAATGATATGCTTCTCCAAATCAACATATATGAATATATCAATGAAGGAATTCAATATCTATCTAAAGGTATAGCACTCACACGTTATACGGAAAGATGATTCACAAAATGACAAGGGAATATATATATATATATATATATATATACAAAAGAAAAGAAAACCGAAGATGCAGCATATGAGATACAATCATGCAAGTCAAGAAGAATAATTGGATACATATGTAGGCGAGAAGATCAATAGTTCCGGTTTCCACGTTGGAGTTTTTCATCCAAAAATCCAGTCACGCAAATCAAATCATGGAGGAATATATATATATAGTTCTCAAGTACTTGATTTAAACTTGAGGGAGATAGTGTTAGGATCTGGCTGAACCCAAGAGGGGGGTGAATTGGGTGAAGATGAAATTTTCGTCTTTTGAAAAATTTTTCTCAATTTAGTGAAAGCAATTGGTAAAACAGGAAAGAGTTATAAAAATGTTGACAATCATTAAATCATATATGCTGGAAGTAAAGGAGTTTAAGGGAAGAGGATTGTAAACTCTGGTTTATACTAGTTCAGTCCAACCATGACCTACATCCAGTCCTCAGGCACCCTGAGTTTTCACTATTTTCCTTGTTTAACCGGGCACAAGAAACAAGCCTTTACACCCACAAGTTTATCTAGGTACTTGTGCAACCTTCACAATCTCCCTCGGAGACTCCCCCTTACTACCTGTAGGGTTACAATCAAATTCCCAACTCGAGGTCACCAAACCTTGAGTAACTCTCAAATAGAGATTGATTTACAGTAAAACTTCTCTTTAAGAAGTGAATAAATGATCACTAAAGTATATGAGAATTCATTTCACTCTTTCTAAGTTCAGCTATGAAGACATGAAAAACAGAGTGAAGAGAAGATTCAGAATTTCGGCATAATGACTGTGTAAGCTTACTCCTCCACCTTTTTGCGTTTTGAATCTGGTTCTATTTATAGATGAAGGTGTGCTGAACATTGGAGAATTGGACCGTTGTAATCAGAACCGTTGAGAGCTCAGCAGTTGGAAAACTAGCCGTTATTTTTTTTTCAGCTTTTTCACTTGACAGGTCAGCATCTTACACTTCATGGAGTCCTTGGTTTGATAATCTGAAATATATCTACAAATGATGTAAATGATGATAATAAATGTTATGAATCATTTAGGTAAACTTCTGGTTGATCTGGATCAGATTCAGGATTTTTGACATTTTGATTTTTCTGATGCTTCGCTGTAAACTTGAGTTTTGGCTTCAATACTGCGGTATTGAGCTTATCTCATTACTTTAAATTCATCTCTGTATGCCCGAAACTTGAGTTTTGCTTCCCATACTCGAGTATTGAGGATCCTCTGTCGTTCATAGCTCTCTGTCTGAGCTATACTCGAGTTTTCACTCATAAACTTGAGTTTTCACGTTGTCTTGGACTTTGGTTGCTTCCAGACTTGATATCGCTTCAATTTTGGCAAACCAATCATCCCCATTTAGTTCTTTGATCCTCCTTTTCACAGCAACAAGAATCAGATCCAAACTCGTTGGATTCTGACCAGTGTTTTGCATTGTTCTGAAACTTCAGTCAACTTTTGAAGACTGTATATATCTGGTCTGATCTTCATCTTTGTTGAATCAAGACTTGATGGAAAGCTCTATGAGTCTTTTTTCCAATGCCACCAATTTCAGCTTATTCCGATATGTAGATTGTGAGTTACACTCAAAACACTGAAGCTCACTCTGAAGTGTGGCGTGGATATTTGGTCCAACTTAGGAAATTCATAGCTCTCTAAGCTAATCTTCTTTGCCATGAAACTTTGTCAAGATGACGCATTGGATGTCTAATTTCAGCCAAATTTGGTTTCACCTCAATCCGATGTCTGATTCAGAAGATATCATCGAATTACCAGACCTCGCCCATTCTGATCGTGGAAATAGGTGAGCAGAGTTGCTGAAGGATCTGGAAACTTGAGTTTTCATTTGGAAACTTAAGTTTTGTCAAGTCTAGAAGCGTCAGAAAAGCTGCATACTCCCGATACTTGAATACTTAAGTTCCATACTCGAGTATTGACTCTCATACTCGAGTTTTGACCTTCATAGCCCAAACTGTGGTTTTCTCGTCCAGAAGCAAATTTTTTCAGTAAGCTTGTATACACGAGTTTTGACCTGGAAATTCGAGTATTCACTTCCAGAGCTCGATTTTTGTAGTTTTTGACTCTGAATTGACCCATCCAACATCCAAATGATTGTAAAAACTTATAAAATCAATCTAAGACCTTGAATATTGATTTTTCTCATTCTTTTTGACAAGATCTTCTCTTTTCTTTAATCTCTTCACTTGGCCATTCATCATTCAACTTTATCTCATCATTCTTTATGCCTTCTCCATTCTTTAATATTCAAAGACCCAAGCCTATATTGAATTTCTTCCAGAATCTCATGTGTCTTCTTTCTGTTTTCCCATCTTTTGATCCTTTTCCATGATTACATTCTTTCTTCTTCAATTTCTCCTCTTCTTTTTCTTCTCTTCCTTTTCCTTATCTTCATCTACATCCTCGTACTCCTTGATCTTCATCTTTTTTGACATTCAATGCTTCTTGAACATTTTCTTCTTGATTCAGTTTTCTTTCTTCCAATTCTTCTTTATTAATCTTCTTCTTGACCATTCTTCATAGATGACCTTCATATCTTTGATTCTACATTAAACTCAAGAATTTAGTCAATGAAGAAGATAAATATAGTATGCAAACTTTTTGCTTATACAAATGGCATCAATATAAGACATCATCAAAACTAATCATATCTAACAGATAGTGGATTGAAAATCTTAGGAGGAACCTTAGGACTGGATGTAGGTCATTTAAGATTGGACCGAACCACGATAAATGGTTGTTTGCATATTCTTTTCCCTAATCTCTTGTATTTCTTGTTAGTTCTCTGTGTGTTTTGATGATAACCGACAATTGTAAACTCAATTTGAAGTTTGTCCTTGGAAAGTTGTAAAACTTTCTGTTTAAGGCAAACTCAAGTTTGGGTTACTAAACTCGAGTTTGGACTTGACAGATAGAAGCTCAGATTTTGTTGGTCAAACTCCAGTTTGTATAGGCAAAATCAAGTTTGCAGAGTTACAGAGAGCTATCAAAGTTTACAAGAGTTGTAAACTCGAGTCTGTGTTTATAAACTCGAGTTTAGATCAAAGGCAGTGACACTCGAATTTCAACTTGTTTCCAAACTCTACCTTTGATTCTGAGAAACTCCAGTTTACAAGAAAGTTTATGTGCTAAAAGTTTAAAGACTTGTAAACTTGAGTCTATGATTTGGAAACTTGAGTTTGAGATCAAACAGAAGCTTCAACGTTTTATCAAGTTTTTCAAACTCCAGTTTCAGTTTTACAAACTCCAGTTTGCAAAATGCAATAGCCTTCATGTTTTCAGTTTTCACTGGAAACTCGAGTCTGGATTATGTAGACTCGAGTTTGGCATAAAACAGAGATACTTGAGTTGATACTTGTTTTCTAAACTCCAGTTTAAATTTCAGTGACTCCAGTTTGTACTTAAATGAAAAGTTTTCAAAGTTTCAATGTACACTGAAACTCGAGTCAGATTTCTGGAGACTCGAGTTTAGGACTATTTGAAAATACTCGAGCTATTACATGATTTCTAAACTCCAGTCTGCATTTCTAAACTCCAGTTTTAAAGCTCTGAACTTAAACTTAAGTTTTTCATAAAAGCTTCAAACTCGAGTCAGTCACTAAATGACTCGAGTTTAGCCAAGTGTTCAAAATCTCATTCAAGACTAACTCGCGACTTTCCTCTCTGTAAGAACCAAACTCGAGTCAGTTACTTGTCAACTCGAGTTTAGGAAACTTTCAAACATATCTTGCTCTCTGGATGAACCTCAAACTCGAGTCTAGAACAACAAACTCGAGTTTGCATCGGTAACTTTTGAAAACCAGATCAAATCAATCTGCGAAATCATTATGGGTTAATCTAAAATTATCATATCTTGTTGCATTATTATTCCTAACGTTATTGATCAAGTTTTTTATAAGTTTCAGACAGGTTCATCACAAGCTCAGAGAGAATCAAAGATCCAGAATAAGTGCATTTAATGAAGAACCAATAACAGGGCTGATTCTTCTCCCTTATCCCAGATATTTAGCTCAGACCGTTGGAACACATTAAGATCACCTCAAACAGTCAAATTAAGATCGTGAAATGACAAAGAATCTGGAAGACATTCTGCAACAACATATTCCAGGATTTCAGCAAAGAATTGAAAGAACAGAGCAAAATTTGCAACTGTCATTTTCCAGATTTGCAACTGAACGTTGGAGAAGATATTGCAACGGCTAGTTCATCTAGTTAGGCTATAAAATTCTATGAAGACTCAGAGCAAGACATACAACGAAGCCACACTTGAACACATTTGCATTTTTGAGTTTGTATTGTGATTCTTTTATTTGTTCTTCAGTGATTATCAATATTCACTCTTTTGAGAGATTGAAATTCTTTTAAAGTATTTGGTTTTGTAAACTCAAGGTTGTGGAACCTGTGAGTTGGGTTGTTTAATTACAAGGTGTAAGGGGGAGCAAGTCCTAGGTGATTAGGATTGTGTCTTGTCTTCATTGTTGTAGTTAAAAACCTGTTAAACTAGTGGAAACACCCAGAAGGTATCTGGGGACTGGACGTAGGTCAAGGTTAAGACCGAACCAGTATAAATCCTATGTGTCTGAGCTTTTCTTTCTCTACTCTTTCATTATTCATTTCTTAAGCTTTAGTTTTAAGAGTTGAAAAGAAATTTTAAAATCCCCAATTCACCCCCTCTTGGTGATTTCTTCCACTTTCATTTCTAGCATGACTAATTGGAATAATTAATTATGTATCAATGGTTATTTATTGTCATACTCATTGCTTTATTAAGACTCAAAAAGATCTTTAAAGTTTTATTTTACACCTAATTCACCCCCTTTTTAGGTATCAGCCGATTCTAACAATTGATATATAAAATGTAATAAGGTGTTAAAAGTTAGTTAGTTAGTTAGCTTGTTAATTTGTTGGGATATAGTCGTTGGAAAAGTTTCTATTAGTAAGCTTGAATTTTGAGCTAGTCAGTTAGTTGGGATCCCTCTCTATATGAAAGGGTCTTATGTTATTGTAAATTAGACCTATGATGATGGGATAATATATTTATTTGTACCTCTCTATTCTTCTATCTTCTTTATGTTATCTCTTGCTTTCTTCTCTCTTATCCTCTGCTTCTTCTTCTCTATTCTCTCTTTTTCCCTCTTTCTCTCTTATATAGAGAATTCCAATTTTGTAATAGTGGTATTAGAGCAATCCTTCCTTGGCCCTCCTATTGCGATTCCAAAAGAAAATAAAAAGAAGAAAAAGCAAAAGAAAAATCCTCCCGACATAGATTCTACATATTCGTCTTAGCTTCTTTCAAGAAGCTTCGAGGAACAACTTCAGCAAATAGAGAAGAGACTTCAGCCGTGGAACCTTCGACAACAAGGCTCAATAGAAAATTTTAATCATGTATTTGATTCCCTCCCATCTAACCTAGGTGTGGTAGAAGATTTCTTGGTTGATGCATATGTTTATAGCTTGAAGGATGAGAATAGAGTTAGTTAGGCTTTTCAACCCCCTTGCTATGTGTGAGGCACGATCCTTGGCAAGAGTGCAAGAGATTTCATTACAATGGTGAGCCAAGAAAGTGAGAAAAGGATTAGAAGATCAAGAAAGTGATGGTTCTCATTTGTTTAACACTTAATAAAAGTCCACTAGGAAACAAGAATCCATGGCGAAAAATGATGATCAGAAGACAAGGGTAATCACTGATTTTTGCAGGCATAGGACACCCACAATCATGTATATGATGTTGAATGAAGTTGGGTTGTTATTAATAAGCCCTCTTCTACTTGCCCAAAAATTATAGAGACTTGTCCAGACTCCTTTTAAGAAGACAACAAAATTCTTGAGCACCCTATTTCGAAACAAGAAGTCAAGAGTGACAATAAGGGCAAAACCCTTCAACTTAGTTCTTTGGGGTCCATGCAAGCACTCTCACAGGTGACAAAGAGAAATACAAAACAAGACAGTAGGGTGGTGACAAAAATAGTGCTTGGAGTAGGTGAGTCATCACATCATGACTTGTTTGGGCATTCTCTGGGTGTGTCGCATAACTCAACTTCAATCTCACTGCCATGGTTATCTTTGTCCTCTTTCTTCCCTGTTGTCAACTTTTTCTCTTTATTCTCTACCAGTGGTTATTTTCCCTTCAATGGCTCTGTTTCAATTGTGTAGCAAAAAGAGTTTACAAATAATCAATTTAGAGTGTACATGGATGAAAGAGGATGAACAAATGGGTTTTGAAAAATGTAGCAACGACAAGAGCCTAATAGAGTTACAATTGGGTTTCACATTCTATGGGCATTTTCAATAAAAGGCTATTGCAAGAAGGAGTTCCATTTTCTCTCCCACAAGACTTTTGGTCCATATTTGGTTTAAGGGAAAGCTAATTTCAATGCTATTCGAGAGGTCTTGCTCACTAAGTAGAAAAAGCAAAGGGGTAGTGTGTAGCGGTAGTAAAGGCCATTGTGAAGGAAATAGCTAATGGTTATAAGACTACAAATCACAAGGATGTTTGCACTTTTTAGTAGAGTTTTAGATGATTTCATTTTTGTTGTTGTTTCAGCATATCCTTGAGGGAAAGGAATTTTCGGGAGGGGCTATACAAATATAAATATAAGAAGGAGTTAAAAGTTGGTTTGTTAGTTTGTTGGGTATAGCTGTTAGAATAGTATCTATTCTTCTCTCTTGTTTATATTCTCTCTTGCTTTCTTCTTTCTTATATAGAATTCCAATTTTGCAACAGTAGCGTTAAATTATATATAAGTTTATAAATTAACTAAATTACTTTAGAAAAAAAATGATAATTATAAGAGATAAAATGGATTTAGATCTTATATATATATATATATATATATATATATATATATATTATCAAATATAACCTTCTATCTTTTCTTTTATTGGCACGAGTTCTTGTCAAAATGTACATACACATGTATATGTACATACACATATACACAAATACATGTATACACGTGTATACATGTATGTACATGTACACACACATGTGTGTGCACATGTATCACACACACATCCGCGCGCATATATATACATGTATATATGTGCATATACATATATATATATATATATATATATATGCATGTGTATATATGCCCATGCACATACATGCACATATAGATACTTATGTGTGTGTGTCCTTATTATGTATATGTGTACATATGCATATATGTCAATGTAGACACAAACACACTGTGTGTGTGTGTGTGTGTGTGTGTGTGTGTGTGTGTGAATATAGTGCATTGCCTTAATGGTAAAGTGATTCCCTTATATAAGGGTGGTGGTGGTTTTATCCTCACAAGGCCAGTTTGGTCGCTTTTCCAACTAAAAACAAAGAAGATATATATATATATATATATATATATATATATATATAAAAGGGTTAAGGGACAAAAATACCCATGAACTTTTTCCAAATGTGCACCAAGCACCATATACTTTTCTTAGGTGCAAAAATGCCTATTAATATTTTCAAAGGGCTCAAAAATGCCAAGTCTGTCAATTGGAGGTAACATCCATTACTTGTATTAAGTGGGACCTACTTTCTTGTATATTAACTCTCTCCCCCCTTTGTTAGTCTATCACCCTTTTTCTCTCTCTTTCCTATCACTTTTCCATGAGAGCAGATTTTCTCATTGGCCTTTTCTCATCATCCCTTAATTCGTCTGATGGCTCACAAAGTGACATGTCATCAAGGTTTTAAAATTGTGTATTATTCCATGTCCTTATCGCCTCCTCTCAACACTTTTTTGTCAAAGTACCAAACCAAAGGGAGCAAATCTTCTCAGCCTCTTCACATCACTTTTTCGTTAGATTACTAATCCTTTTAGCCTCGTTAATAGGAAGCTTCTATTAATAATAAAGAATCCTACCTTACAAAACTAGAAAGTTCCTTGAATTTAAAAATAATTTAAGAGAAAAAAAACCCACCCCACTGAACAAACTCAAGCCTAATAAGGAAACTAGATGAAAATCCCACTTTTAAATGCCGATAAGATCAACAAGTATTGAGCCATATTGTAGAAAATGTCATTCTCATATAGCCTACAATAACCAATCATGTTCTTAATTGATTTCAACAAATAATGACCCTGTATTGGATTATTACAAGGCTCAGGTGAAGACCTATCACCCAGAAGCAACTTGGGCTTACTAGGTTTGATAAAATTCTCACAATCTAGGTTGTTTCTCAACCACTTAACATGTTGTTGTCCCAATTTGAAATCATGGGGACTATAATGTGTATTTGGATCACACTTCTCGTTGTTGCCTCCTTATTGACCATGAGCTACAATATATCAAAGGTTCCATAGTTGCTGGATTCCAAAGAACCTTCTTCCTCTTATTGAAGTCTTGCTTGAGGGTACAGAACTTGCCGCCACCAATGGTGTTGTGTAGGACGACGACAATGAGGAAAAGGCAGAGGAAGATAACCATGCTAGGAATATTTAGTTTAGTTGATTTTTTTAAAAAAAAAACTTCATGAGATGGCACTTTGTGTGCACTTGTATGAATTGGACGGTTAGGATAGGAAGATTATGAGAGATGAGGAGAAAGTAGCTACTGAGAGAATCGACCCCTCTTTCACGCCTAGACAGCCATCTCTCTCTCTCTCTCTCTCTCTCTCTCTCTCTCTCTCTCTCTCATATTGTATGGGGATCTAGGTAGTTCAATGTTAACAACAAATACTTACCGATACAACCAAATTTTCACCTTCAAGAAATGCTTTTTTGAACAACCCTCCTCCCCAATAATCATCTTCTCCTATGCATTTTGGATATTATAACGACAACTTAGTACACAAGTGATTAGAAAACAACTTTCACATGCATTATTTGAACAAGAACAACCCTCCTCTCCAATATTGACTTGGCCTAGAAAGCAAATATCATTCTTCTATGCTTTTTGGATATGATTTAATAGTATTTCAATGCTCTTATTATGCCAAATTTAATCTCACCCACAAGTTCTTCATCCAAGTGCTTTGAGAGAAGGATAAGTGAGTGAAACTTACAAATAAAATCAATAATACTTAAGAGATTACGAACAGTGCAATTAAAATCATCTTCTGGTCCAGTCTCATCTTCTATAAACTCTAAGGAAGAAGATGATGAGCAATAATCTCCAACCTCCCAATTGCATCACCGAACTTGTGGTTAGAGATTATGAACAACATTCCTCCTTCAATGATGGTTGACGACAATAATATTCCCAATAGCCTGTGTCTCTGTGCATTCACCTCTCGTCCTTGTAATTTGAGTCCTCTGCTTTCAAAAGTTGCTACAAATTAAAAATTGGTTGGAGTTGGAGAGAGAGAGAGAGAGAGTCTATTGTCTCTTATTAGGCATAGGGGAGGGATAGCGAGTGAGGGTTACTGAACACTTGGATAGGAAAAGGGATCCAAATTCTCTCAATATTCCTCAGTAGCTTTATATCATGACTGTTTAATATTGATCCAAACATCTAGAGAGAGACACGTCATCTAGTTTTTAAAATTTCATCTTCACCGCGTGAGGTACTTTGAAATAGATGATGTGTCTTTCTCTGAATGCTTGGATCAATATTGGACAGTTAGGATGTAAGGATTTTGAAGGATACTAAGAATGGATATTGAGTGTATTTGCTTCCCAAGAAAAGTGGAACTCACTTGATAATAGTGACATCACCTTCATGGATAGACTTGGCATTTTTTAGTCCTTTAGAATGTTGATAGGTATTTTTATACTAAAGAAAAGGGACGCAGATTTGGTCCTTTGCGGGTACCGTCCAGCTGCCCTCATTTACTTAAAATGGTGTTGTTTTGGCGTAAAATTGAGCTGGTTCCCTCTCTCTCTCTCTCTCTCTCTCTCTCTCTCTCTTTTGAAAAAATATTTCAGAACACTGACTGATAATTAACTCATACTTTAAGATATTGACCGGAATTGAAAAAATACTTCATGATCTTGAAAAATTATTTTAGGATATTGAAAAAATATTTCAAGATACTGACTGGTAGTAAAACAATACTTTGTGATACTAAAGGGTATTGAAAAAAATACTCCATGATCTTGAAAAATTATTTTAGGATCTTGAAAAAATATCCTGAAATATATTTTTAATATCAGCTAGTATCTGAAATATTTTTTTCAAGATTATGAAGTACTGCCTCTGGTCCTTATCATAAAGCACCAACTGCTTTTAACCAATTCATTTATTACTATTTTCCAATTATACCCTCATTTTTAACTAACTCTTTAAATTCACAAAATTAAAATAGGGGTAAAGTTAGAAATATTTATCAATTTTGGACCAATTTAATGATTTAATTTTCATTCCTTGATCCATGAGAAATGGTGGTTGATGTCTTTATAATAAGGACTAAAGGGAGTATTTTGTCAATATCCTAAAGTATCTTTTTAGTATCACCATTTAGTACCCTAAAATAATTTTTTAAGATTATGAAATATTTTTTCAGTATCGATTAGCATACTAAGCATCTTCTTAAATACCGTCAATGCCTTGAAATATGTTTTTTAAAAAAGAAAAAGAAAAAGAGGGAACTAACTTAGTTTTGTGCTAAAACGACACCATTTTATGTAAAGGAGAGCAGTGAACGATGCCTCGCAAAAGACCAAAGCCACTTAGAAAGAAAAGTTTATGTCATGCACATTTAGTAAAATTTCATGGGAAGTTTTAGCTATAACCCTATATATATAATCAAACAAATCATGAACCCAAAGTAAGTCATATTATTTTTGTATAAAGTCAATTTTATTTTAAAAACTAAAGTGATACAAAAACTATTGAGTCCTTTTAATGATAGAAAGCCACACTTGGCTTCTTAGACAACTTTTATGATAAAAAAGGTGTGGCCGTGTCTGGTGAAATTCCATATTTTATATATATATATATATATATATATATATATATATATATATATATATAATCCAACAATGCCAAATTATATATTATATAATTTAAATCGGAATGGCGTCTTTTAGCCTTTCGTCATGGTCAAAAGCTAAGGCCAAGGCATTTCAAAGTCTCAATTCTTATCGTCGTCGTCGTCGTCGTCTTTCTCATCCTCCTCCTCTGCTTGTTCGCTTTCCTTTCTTGCTGGCCGCTTCAGTCAGAAGCTAAATGGCTGCTTCAGCCGTCACCGGAGCTGGCCTCACCTTCGGGCTGTCGCGCCCTACGACCCGTTCTCGAGGCCATTCAGTAACAATGGCCGTTTCCGTCGATGAGAAAACCAAGAAGAACCTCACCCTTCGTAAGTCCGAAGAAGCCTTCGCCGCTGCTAAGGTACTGTGGACCTAATTCCTACTATCCTTTACTTTTTCTTTGTGATTGATTGATTGAATCCTTGCAATGAGCTTTTTTTTCCCTTTGAATTTTTGGGAGTTTTGAGATTCACTTTTTCGCTGGGGATTTTTATGTAATACTCAATTGATCAGCCAAAAGCTTTGTAGTTATTCCCTAATATTTAGCATATCGATCATTGTCTTGTGGACCTTTTTCTCAATATGTTTGCTTAAACTTAATTTCATCCGTAATTAGAGATGCTATACAGCTTTCCCCCCGTTTCAGATTGTAGTGACATGATTTGTTTACATTGTCTGAAATTTAAACTAATGAAACGGATAAGATATATAATTTCACAACTTTAATTTGTTATCTAGGGAGTAATTCAATGATGGCTGTGGTAACTGGTTAATTCAGATCCTCTTTTTGGGTTATTATAGGAATTAATGCCTGGAGGTGTCAATTCTCCTGTTCGAGCCTTTAAATCTGTTGGTGGACAGCCAATTGTGATTGATTCTGTCAAGGGATCTCGCATGTGGGACATAGATGGCAACGAGTACATTGACTATGTGGGTTCTTGGGGGCCTGCAATAATTGGCCATGCTGACGACCAGGTTCTGTTCTTTCCCAATATAGTTCTGCTGTTACTCGGATATGTTTTACGCAGCTGACTTTGTTTTTTAACTCCTGTAAAATCATACGAGTACTATTTATTGGTGACTTTGTTTTGTCCTATGGATACGCCTAGCTTAAGAAATCTTTTATTCAGTATCTTAATAATGATTTCATAGAAAACTAAGAAACGAAAACATTGCCAGTTCTCTATGTCTAAGATTACTCTGAGACATCTTAACATTGCTAGGTAATATGTTCCGAACTTTGCTTCATGGCAAGATTCTATTATTTGTATACATTTCAGGTGCTTGCAGCTCTAGCTGAGACAATGAAAAAGGGAACCAGCTTTGGCGCTCCTTGTCTTCTGGAAAACATTTTGGCAGAGATGGTTATTGATGCAGTGCCAAGCATTGAAATGGTTCGATTTGTTAACTCAGGCACTGAAGCATGCATGGGGGTCCTCCGCCTGGCCCGTGCTTATACTAGCAGGGAGAAGATCATCAAGTTTGAGGGCTGTTACCATGGTCATGCCGATCCTTTCCTTGTTAAGGCCGGTAGTGGAGTTGCCACCTTAGGACTTCCTGACTCCCCTGGTGTTCCAAGAGCGGCCACTTATGAAACCCTTACAGCACCATTCAATGACTTCTCAGCTGTTGAGAAGCTTTTTGAGTCAAACAAAGGAGAGTTGGCAGCCGTCATCCTTGAACCTGTGGTTGGAAACTCTGGTTTTATTGCTCCCAAACCCAACTTCCTTAATTTCTTGCGCAAAATCACCAAGGAAAACGGTAGCCTTCTAGTCTTCGATGAAGTTATGACTGGATTCCGCTTGTCTTATGGTGGAGCTCAAGAATATTTTGGCATCACTCCTGATCTATCTACTCTTGGAAAAATCATTGGTGGGGGTCTACCAGTTGGTGCATATGGAGGGAGAAAAGATATTATGGAGATGGTGGCACCGGCTGGACCTATGTACCAGGCTGGAACCTTGAGCGGCAATCCTTTGGCCATGACTGCGGGCATACAAACTCTGAAGCGCATTAAGGAGCCAGGCACTTATGAGTATTTGGATAAAATAACTGGCGAGCTAATTCAAGGCATCATTGAAGCCGGGAAGAGAGCTGGTCATGCAATATGTGGCGGTCATATCAGGGGCATGTTTGGTTTCTTCTTCACTGAAGGGCCGGTCAACAATTTCGATGATGCCAAGAAGAGTGACGCAGTTAAGTTTGCTAGGTTCTATTGGGGAATGTTGGAAGAAGGTGTATACTTGGCACCTTCACAATTTGAGGCCGGATTCACCAGCTTGGCACATACTTCTGATGACATAAAAAAGACTATAGCAGCTGCTGAGAAAGTTTTCAAGCGGATTTGAGTATTGAATTCTGCAACTTTTCTGAGTTTCTTGAAGGTCGGATTCCTCTTTCCTGAAGTCTTGTTTAGGAAGTTAATGTAGATTGTATCATCTGATGGTTTTGATTAAGTCTAATAGTTTTTGTTCCATGTAGATTGTCAGTGTATTATTCTAAATTGTAACTTTATGCTTCTTCAGTTTGTAGTTAATAATAAGAGTTAGAATTCTTTCTTTGACTCTTGAAAATCTCATTCCTTCCCTGATTCTTCTTCGTTTTAGGTCAAGTTGGGGATCCTTTTCTGAGTCTGCTATTATTTCTATACTAACCAGTACACAATAAAAACACTTGTAACTATAATTGAATTTCATTTGCAGATTAAAATATAGACAAGAATTATTTATTTTTTAAAGGGTTAAGGTGCAAAAATATACATCAGTTTTTTCCCCAAGAGTGCCCAGCACCAAGAACTTATTTTTTTTTTGAGCAAAAATACACATTTGGTTACCATTTTTTGAGCAAAAGTCTCATCGAACCGTTAAGTCACTGTTCACCGTGATAAAAGAGAAAGAGATAAAGTGAACAGTAACATAATGGCGGTGAACAGTGACTTAACGGTAGGATGTGACTTTTACTCCAAAATAATAACCACGTGCGTTTTTTTGTTCCAAAAAAAGTTTTTGGTGTTGGGCGCTCCTAGGGAAAAAGATCATATGTATTTTTGCACCTTAACCCTTTTTTAAAATGTTATAATGTTATGAAGGTAGAGTCCTTCGAGCAAAAAAAAAAAAACGGTAGAGTCCTATAAAAGACACTTGTGTTGGGAAGGGGTAACCATGAGCCCTAAACCGGATGCCAGATGAAAATATCAAGAGAAATTTAAAAAAAAAAAAAAAAGGGATAGCCACACTAATAGAGATAAATAATTTGTATAATTTGCACTACTTGGCTCTCTACATTTGCAACTGAGGCGAAAGAAAGTACTCTGCCCATGAGGTAATTTTTAATAGAAATGGAATTCAAAGAAGTTGTGACAAGTCAATCTAATTTCATAGAACGATGATAAAACTATTTTCGAAACTAAGATTTGAGCTGGACATAGTTTGTTATAAAGTGAACAAAGTGTTGGGCATGTCATACGACATGTAGTTAATAAAGGTAAAATAAAAAGGGGGAAATTTATATCCTCTGTCATATATATTTAAGGAACTTGTTTCTAAACAAATTAAGACATGTTGATTTTTTTAGATGTTATTTATTTTACAACCAATTCTTATTAATATTATATTTATAAACACTTTAAAATCTACTTGTTCTGATTTGATTGGATAAAAGTATAATAAGGTTACAGGACTAAATACCTAAGTTTTCTCCAAATAAAAATTAAATTGAAAAATTATTTTTATAATAAGAATAAAAGATTGTATTATTTTTTTAATTTAATAAATTTTCGCTTTTGGGAAGAAATTAATGAAAGAATACGGAATATATATTGCAACAATAAAAGTCCTAGTAACATATTAATAGAGTTTGAAGAAGAATTACAACAGGGTCCTACTGATGGGAAGAGCTTGGGTGGTTTAAATACGAGATCTGGACCTATTAGAGATCTTAAGTATATGAGAATGTTGAAAATAAATTTGAGAGACTCACCCCTATTTTCCTTTTTCTTTTTCTTTTCTTTTCTTTTTTTATTTTTTGGCTGAGCCTAAGCATAAATATCCTCCTATAGGAAGTAATCATATTTGAGGCACTATCGGGTACTAAATGTGGACACATTTTTCCAACAGAAATTCAAACATTAGTTTGTCATATTGTGAAAGACTAGCTCATTTTGCTAGACTCAACTCTAGTTGGACATACCTTAATTTTTTTATTTATATGAGAAAGTTTAAGTAGAGGTAGACACCAATAACCTATTAGGGCTAAGACATATCCTAATTAAAGTGCCTATTCTAAATCATCTTTCCCCAACCTTGGATTTGAATTGGTAGGCCCGGGGATCATAAACCCATTCAGAACCCAGGTTTCACGTTGAGTATTTAGGGGAAAAAACCCCATCTAATAATTTGTCATGATATGATATTGGGGTTTAGTTTTCTCATGTTGCATAAGAAAACTAAGATTCCTACACACACATGAAATGGTGGGAACTACACACACATATATATATATATGAATTACTATATATATGTGTGTGGGTCCCACTATTTCATGTGTGTGTGACATGAGAAAACACTTCTCTTACATCATGATAAGTGTAAGTGTTTTTCCCTGTGATATTAGGTATATAAACAGCAAGCAAACAGTAAATAATCATATAGCAATACCAATACACGATACTCACTGCAAACATTGTGATAGTCCCATTCAATACAGGTTATTATCATTACTCATTTTAATTTTTGAAAAGCGAACAACTATAAACTATCTTCACATTAGAACTTCAAACTACTCTCAAACAAGGGATATCAGGATGCTTCTGGGAGATAGAAATTGGAAGAACTAAGTCATTGAGGTAAACCAAAAAATACCACTGTTTTACATCAACCCAAATTATTTACAAATGTAAACCTCAGCAACAATTTTAAATTACAACTTCAAATGTGTCACAGCTTTCACATGAAATATATAATGCTGTTAAATTAAATCTTGTCTTGAGACAAAATTTGGGCTTCAATCTGCAGCCGTTGTCAAGATGCTCAGTATGAGCTTCAGCTAATCGGTCTCGCAGGAAGTCCAGAGTGAGCTGAAATATTGTATTTATCATAACTACATATATATGCAAACTTCTTTTTTTTTTCAGTAAAGGAAGAAGTATACTAAGTGAGAAGAAAACACATACTCCAACGAAGGATTATAAAAAGATATTGGTAATCAACCATTATATTATAAAGATGAAGTATAAGAGAATACTAAGGTCCATTTAATTGCTATCCTTTTCCTACAATATATAACCTTGTAATTGTTTTATACTTGTTAGTATCTATTGGCTTTTTTTCACATTTCAAAAGTTGAAACATAGAGGCCATTTTTTATAGGGTTAAGATACAAATTTGCCTTGGAAGTTTTCGCTAAGGAGCAATGTTGACCTAAAAGTTTTTCTAGAAGTTTTTATAGGTTTAATGTAGCCTTGGAAGTATTAAAATGGAGCAATATCTCCCTTTACCATTAAGAAAACGTTCAATGTCAATTTTTTAACAATCAATATTAGTTTTTTAACAATATAGGGCAAAATTGCTATGTTTAAAAATTTTTAGGTGACATTGAAGCTGAAAAAACTTATAGGACAACATTGTTCCTCAACGAATATTTCCAGAAAAAAATTGGACCTTAACCCTTTTTTATAACCTAATAATTGTTCTATAACCTTACACGGAGGCCATTTTTCATATAACCTTATAGTTGTTCTATACTTTTTAATATCTATTGGCTTTTTTCACATTTCAAAAGTTGAAACACAGGCCATTTTTTAATCTTTGAAATCCCTTTTTTTCCAATTTATTTTTCGCTATCTTCAAAATAACCTTATTCATGAAGAACCCATAGGATTAGAAAAAAGCTCATGGAAGATGAGAATTCCAGTTTAGTACCTAATATATTCAGTGTTTGGGTAACACACTGAAAGCAATGGGGGAAGTAAGTCTTTTCCATCAACTAAACGTGGGTTTAGATGTCTGTTTGAAGAAACCCATTGTTTGGTTGGTTCAACAGAGTGGAGGGGAGTGAAGAATTTTATGGAGAAAAATGGGGGAGGGAAAGGATTTTAATAATTCTTTCAAATCTTCCGACTTATGGACACGAGGGATTTTGATGTTCTCTTCAAATCTCCCCATATTTCGAGGAGAGGGATAGAAGGAGGGAAGAGAAAATTCATAAAGATTTTTCATACCCTCTCCATTTTCTTTTAGCCGAAAAAATCCCTCCAACCAAATAGACCATAAACTTATGAAATCCATGATAATGATGAACAGAGTGAATCAGTGAGAGAGAAGTGGACTTCAAAATTCTAAAACCACATCTTGAACGTCGTTAGAAGTTGACACTACATAATGGAATTAGTTCTTAAATGGTAGAGTATAACAGTTTTGATGAAGCAAGGAAAAGTGAGTACCTCAATGGCTTTACTCAGTCGAAGTTCACAACTGGTGCAGTATATAAGATCACGACTCTCCTTAAGCTCTCCTTGTTTGCAAATAGGGCACCAAATCTCTTGTCTATAGGTCTATCATCATTATCAAATTTTAATCATCAAAACGAGAGTCTTCATTCAAGTTAATTAGGGAAAGGGGGAAAAATATGCTTGAACGAGAGCAGAGTATGAAAAGGCTACAAATAAATACACAAGTTTTGCAACATAACATAAAAACACAGAATCCAGGTTCAAAGGAAGTTGTATTTTAGTGGTGCCAATGCATATACTGATTAAAAGGTGATGTGGGTAATTAAACTAAAGAATGGAAAAAAGAGATATCACGAAGCCATGTTCTTAATAAAGCAACTAAAAAAGTAAATCTAGTATCTCGTATACAAGCCTGGACCAAACAAATAATACATGCAGACACTGCATTCACATAATCAATTGAAAGAGACCACCTATACAAAAGGCACCCAGATATAAATATATGGAATTAGGTCTTAGCCAGCAGAGTTGCTAAAATAATCTCCATAGAAAATTGGAAGGTTTATGGTATTTTCTGGAAGATGTTGAGGGGAAGTGAAGGCAAGGTGGGTTATGGGAGATAATATGGACGAAGAGGATCGGGAGGATGATACAGAAGCAAACCTTTAGCAAGCATTTCTAGAGGGAGTAAGGAAAGGGTCAGTAAAACAAAGATCAAACACTAAAACTGCTAAAGGTCATGGAAATTATATTAAGGTTTGAATAAAAGATAGCTGGCATCTTAAAGCCCTAACAGTTTACTACTGAGCTCATGTATAATAATTCTAGAGTGTTTGGGTTCAATCAAAACTTTTCATGATCCTGTTAATCCTCCATGCCCCACTAACTGGAACAGACGAGAGAAATATAACAAAGGGGCATAAAGGAAAGACATGATAAAACGAAACACAGATGCGATAGCCCCCTCCAAATTATTGAAAAAATTTAAAAGGAAGTCTCTAGGTTGCAAAAAACAAATTGCATTGCCTCAACAGAGCAATCCAAAATCGAAGAGGACAAACATAGAATAGGGAAAAAAAATGCATTAGCTCAATAGAGCCCTCCAAACCTTCAGCATATCAAACAATGGAAAAGCCTAAAGGAAAGGCTAGACGAAACACGTATTGCTTTTCTTAGAAAAGAGAGAGGAAAGATATTGAGTAAAGTTAACAAAATTTCAAGTTCACCCAAAGAATATGCCCACTATGGCCATAATATCCTCCCCTATGCATCCTGTTATTGTTAGATATAGTATTTCCCATTAATTACAGAAGACAGCAGACCTAATAATAGAGAACACAGAAGAAAACAAGAAAATATTCCCAGAACATTGAAGTACTAGAGCATCACAATGGAATGCCCAAATTAACTAGTTCTTCCTCTTCCTTCGCCCATTATTTATCTCTAGTAGCTTAACCAATCATCTAGAAGTGCTCCTGTTCTCTCTACAAACAACTCACCCAGTTCTTGCATATGCAGGAGTAAAGAAACCCATATGAGTCATCACATTATCAATTAAATTACATTAAAGTAAAAAGCTGTTAATGATGGAGACCTTATAGGCAATCCACAACTCAAAAGCAAACTGATTAGGTCAGAGATCACAAGGTCCAAACAAATCCCATATTGGGAAACTCATACTTCTATAGGATTTGAGTTCCATGCTTTGCAACCAGGTCCTAATATTCGGCCACCATACTTAGTATCCTCATTGCCCATGCAAGCTGTCTTTGTGCTACCTTTCTAGCCCTAGGCAAAAAACAACTTATGATGGTAACTAGGAAGAATCATGCCTCATAGCTAGAAGGTTGGAGTACCCAAGATCAATATAAACCCCATATCAAAATCCCATACTTCCAATATTGTACAACAAGAAATCTTATATTATGTAGATGACGTGGAATATAAATTCATATATATAACCTATGCTCATGCTGCACATTTATGCATAAAAATGCCATGCTTGTGAAAAATTCACCTCATCTGCATTTAGCTGCATATGCTCAAAAAGTACATGTGCCAAGAACTCATCTTCTTCCTCTTCACATGTTTTGCTTGTGCAATCAATAGCTGCAAGGAGACATGTAATATCTTTAAATGAAAAAGTGAATTACGACAACTATAACAGCTAAGTCAAACTGGCAAGAAGAGAATGGAATTTACATTACAAAATTTTTCCAAATGTTTTCTGTTATCTGTAAAATCACTGAGGGTGAAGCATATTAAAGAGGTATTATATGATAAGATAAAAAAACACATAGGTCTATAACACATACAGGGGGAACTCTAGACAGATTAATTAAAGCCAGAAAACCAAATGCTTATTAGAAGATATCAAGAATAGGAAAAGAAAAATAATAAAGAAAACACTAATATGTTCTTCCGAAACAGTTGTGCCTTTGTACTTTGTATCACAGGCCCCTAACATAGTAATTTATTCCTGCCATAATAGTATAATACAGTTTGTGAAGAGCTCCAAATTGTTTGAAACAAGTAACTCAATTTACCTTCTATGTTTGGTTCAGCTTTTAGATCTTCATAAAATATTCTCTGCATTTCTAACAGTATCTCTTCACATTCACCCTGGTAAGTATGAACACCATCGTACTCCCATAATAAATCATCAAACTCAGAATCAGAAGTTGGATCCTTAATTGCGTTATATAATGATGATTCCTTCATTTTCTTCAGTTCATCATATACAATGTCCTGGAATGTAGATCTGACCACATCCTGCCACCACCAGGTAGATATTCAAGATTTGCCAAATGCAATCACATCTATGATATTAAAACACAGCAATGTAACCAGAATCCCTCAAAATAATGTAAATTGATCAATTAAAGGTCTGAATAACAAAGCAATTACATTTTCAAAATGCATCAACATATCACATATTCACATTATTAACAAATGCTTCAGCATGAGATGCTCACAACTTGCTCTAGGTTGCCTTTGCTAAGGCTCCATCCATTGCTGAAACAAGCTACTTCAGTTATATGCAGACACATTGTTACAGAATCATAATTCTATGATGAGAAAGAAGAGGGAAAGAGAGGAGACACAGAACAGAGAGGGAGAAGAGAGAAATCCAGTGATGCTCATTAGTCATTCATCTTAACAAGCATATCATACAATGAAGAGTCATGCCATATATAGGAAATACATCTAGACCTACTAATCCCAACTAACTACCATTAGTTACTAACAACTAACCAACTAACTAATCTCTTCCTAACTAACTAACCTAATTAGTTATTTATAGTTTACATATCAATACCCCATTCCCCAAGACATCCTTGCCCTCAAGGATGTGAAACAACAAAAACACAAACCTAAAAAAACAAAAAATACAAAACTCAAAAATACAAATCTGAATCAATCAAAAACATCCTCTTCAAGAGCCCACTTCCGGTTAGCCGTTTCTCAAAGAACACACCATAGATTGATGGAAAGTTTCTTGGTTTTCCTTCAATTGTTGTCCCATACCAACAAGAAGAGGAATCTTTTTTCTTTTCTTTTTGTTTCCTTCAGCCATTGTCCCATACCAATAGGAAGAAAGAGTTTTTTTTTTGCCCCACAAGAAATCAGAATCACAAAAGAACCAGAAACAAAGATCAGAAATTTCTTGAAGTTCTTGATGAAGACAGTCAACTCGGTAATCACAGTACTGGAACCAGTTCCCAAAAATTCGACAATAGACAGATTTGAAGAAGCACAGACTATTTGGTGGTATCTTGATGATTTTCTTGCTTCCCACAATTCTGAATCTAGAAGGAATGAAATGGAACCGATGGCAGCCACAGAAATGATGGCTTCTTGATAGTTCTTGAAGGGTTCTTGCTGCCCAAAACTTCAAAACTCAGGCAGAGATGGAATGGAATCGATACTAGCCTCAGAATTGATCAGAACAGAACCAATCCTCTTTTTTCTTTCATTTATTAAGCAGAAGAGAAGGGGGTGATAACAGAATCACACAAGAGACAACCAAGGAAGGACTGCTCTGATACCACTGTTACAGAATCATAATTCTGTAATGAGAAAGAAGAGGGAAAGAAAGGAGACACAGAACAGAGAGGGAGAAGAGAGAAATCCAGTGATGCTCATTAGTCATTCATCTTAACAAGCATATCATACAATGAAGAGTCATATGCCTTATATAGGCAATACATCTAGACCTACTAATCCCAACTAACTACTATTAGTTACTAACAACTAACCAACTAACTAATCTCTTCCTAACTAACTAACCTAATTAGTTATTTATAGTTTACATATCACACATTGTCATCAAATTGCTCTATCTTCCAGTTATTCTAAATATGTTTTTGATCTATGTGAACATTGTTTCAGCAAGCTAGGCAGCATTCTTGCATGCCTAGAATTAATACTTAAGATTAAAATTAACTTCTGCGTTTTGTAGTCTTAAAGAAGTCTCAATTAAATTCCCCCAGTTCCCATGTTTCCACTTAGTTTTAAAATACATGCAGTCAAGGCCCATCATTGATGTAAAGTTCAATTGTCAACAGAATTTTTTTTTTTTTGCCAATGGTCCAATTGTTCTGATGATGTGTCACCAAAGGTGACTGCCACGTTAATTTACATGTGATATAGAATCACATCAATCCATGTCAACTTCAGGAATCGAAATGTGAACATATAGTTAAATGGCGCTAATTTATGTTAATAATTGAGTGCTCCATTAACAATGATTTCATATTACCTGTTTGAGTAAATGCAGGAATTGGAAGTGGAGCCAAATGAATTGAAAATTTCATTAATCTATAGCAGTTACGCACTTATGCTATAGAAGTAAAGTGCATGATTTGCAAATTTGAAAAGAATGCACGCAATCATCCAGAATGTTTAGCTCCTAAATGGCATTTCAGCCTTACACATGGTTGGCAATCTAAAACCAAGCTTTGCAGGATGCAGCACTTGAATCAGAACCAGCTCAAGATTGATACTTGATAGCACTTTTGTTTAGCATAGTGCAGATCATTTTTCTAGTTCAGACATGAGACCATACCCTAGCACTGATGCTCCCTCAATCTTTCTTTCAATATTAAACCAAAAATAATGGCTATTTCTCTAGAAATATACAGATTAGATAGAATATTAGTTATAGCACAATGTGGAGTCCAGTGAATCGCCTAATCAGCTACATTAGCTCCTTAAAAATCAAGATATCCAAAAAGATTTTTTTTTTTTTGGCACAATCATATCATCCAACTCACAAGGGAAGCAACTAGGGGAAAAATGAAGGTGAGAAATCAAGCCAATGTCCACAAAATTATAGATACATAATTTCCAAATTTTTAAAAGATACAAGACATTGTTAAGGGACAAAGAGAAACCTCTTGATTTTTTTTGCATGGCTGAGAAGTGGGCAGCCTCATTTTCCAGAGCAAGCGGGTTCTGTCCTCTCGGACCCTTTTATAGCAACTTTCCCTCAACTATAAATTGGCAACAATTCACTGTTATATCTGGTTCCAGATATGCTGCGTATAAAACAAACTACCAAACAAGGCCGCAAGAAGTTAAGGAACGCGAATTAAGCATAAGATGAACTTGCGTCAGTTAACTAACGAAGCGATATTAGCGATGATCTTCGCAGAAAAGAGGGGATATAAGGAATACAACCTTGTCTTTCCAGATGCTATATTTGTTGAAATGCGAACCGGATTTCAGAGATGGTCGCTTTGACGGGGAAGATACCGCATCTTGCCGGTGCTCCATTGTTTTCCCTCGCGCGAAGGCGAAAGGGTGGTCTTGAAATTCTATTTCCTTTGGCGCTGGGTTGGCAGTTGGCACTCCCTGCAGCGCGGAGGATATATATTATATATTCAAAAAATTACAATGTAAAATTTAATATAAAACTGATAAAAAAGTAAATAACAAGAACGAAGATTTAGAGAAAGAGAGAGTAGAGAGAAGTTCTTATTCCAGTATATTCTGAATGTTTACAGAAGGCCTCTATTATAGAAGGAAAATGGATCTTTAAGTGTAATTCTATTTATGGGTCATTTGATGTAATTAACCCATAAGCTAAATAATTCATCCCCCGTGAATCAATCCCGTGAGGCAACAGTGAAGCTGAATAATTGTATGTGGGTCCCACCAAATAGTAAATTACTATGTGTGGGTCCCATGTCATCTTGTAATATTTGGAGGCCGGGAGTCAATGGACATCCATATAATCAATATATTTATAACACTCCCCCTTGGATGTTCATTTATGAATGTGTCTTATTAAAAACTTTAACTAGGAAAAACCCAGTGGGATAAAAACCTAGCCAAAGAAAAGAGTGCATCATTTATTAATACACTATCCAGTGTTGCCTTATTAAAAACCTTTCTAGGAAAACCCAGTGGGACAAAACCTAGATAAGGAAAAAAGAGTACAGCGTGTATCGACTCCCCCTGTTGACAACATCAGTATTACTCCCCTTGATAACATCAGTTGAGATCTTTGAATCTTCGAAGACCAATACCATCGACAAGCTTCTCAAAGATTGCTTCTAGAAGTGACTTGGTAAATAAATCTGCCAAATTTTCACTTGAACTGATTTGCTAGATATCTATTTCACCATTCTGTTGAAGATCACGAGTAAAGAAAAATTTTGGTGAAATATGCTTTGTTCTATCGCCCTTGATGTATCCTTCTTTAAGTTGAGCAATACATGCAGTGTTATCCTCATATAGAACTGTTGGAACCATTTTACCAGAAGATAAATAACAAGTAGTTCGTATATGATGAATTACTGACCTTAACCACACACATTCTCGACTTGTTTCATGCATTGCTAGGATTTCTGCATGATTAGATGAAGTGGCCGATATAGTCTGTTTTATAGATCTTCATGAAACAGTTGTACCTCCACATGTAAAGACATAGTCTGTCTATGATTTTCCATCATGTGGATCAGACATAAATCCAGCATCTGAATAACCAATCAGTTCATGTTTATATACATTTGAATAATATAACCCCATATCCATAGTACCTCTAAGGTAACGAAAAATACGCTTTACACCACTCCAATGCCTTTGTGTTGGTGCAGAACTATATCTTGCTAATAAGTTAACAGCAAACGATATATCAGGTCGTGTGTGATTAGCAAGATACATTAATGCTCCAATAGCACTAAGATATGGTACTTCTGGACCAAGTAATTGTTCTACACCTTTTTTGTTAATTATTTGGGGTTGGAATGGATCTTTTTCTTTTTGCAAAGATCTTACAACTATTGGAGTACAAAATGGATGTGACTTATCCATATAAAATCGTTTCAGGACCTTCTTTGTATAAGTTTCTTGATATACAAAGATCTCATCCTTCAAGTACTCAATTTGTAATCCAAGACAAAATTTTGTCCTACCCAAATCTTTCATTTCAAATTCTTTCTTCAAACAATTAATTGCTTTTGAAATCTCTTCAGAAGTTCTAATAATGTTGATATCATCAACATAAACAACAATTATAACAAATTCATTTCTGGATCTTTTCATAAAAATATATGGGCATATCGGGTCATTTTTGTACCCTTCTTTCAACAAATATTCTTTAAGACAATTATACCATATGCGCCCTGATTGTTTCAAGACATACAAGGACTTATTTAATTTGATCGAGTATTGTTCTCGTGAATTTGAATTAAATGCTTCTGGCATCTTGAGTCCTTCAGGGACTTTCATATAGATATCACTATCAAGTGAGCCATATAAATAGGCAGTCACAACATCCATTAGATGCAAATCTAGCCCTTCATTTGCTGCTAGGCTAATTAAATAACGAAAAGTAGTTGCATCCACTACTGGTGAATATGTTTCTTCAAAATCAATGTCAGGTCTTTGTGTAAAGCCTTGGGCTACTAGGCGTGCTTTATACCTTGTAATTTCACCCTTTTCATTTCTTTTTCGTACAAAAACTCATTTATATCCAACTGGCTTTACATCTTTAGGTGTATGGACTATAAGTCCAAATACTTTTCGTTTTGCCAGTGATTTTAATTCTGCATTTATGGCATCTTTCCATAGAGGTCAATCCTTTCGCTATTGGCACTTGCTAATGGATTTTGGCTCATGATCCTCTTCATTATTCATCACATCATATGCTATATGATTAGCAAAAATGTTGTCAACGTTGACTTCATTTCGATTCCATTTGATACTATTTGTGACATAATTTATTGAGATCTCATTGTTTTCATACATTTCAGGTACCTGGATCTCTTCTGGAGCCACAACATTCTCCTCTGGAGATAATATCTCTTCATTAAGTGGCTCATCCAGAGCTACACTTTTTTCTTGATTATCCTCGACTTGGTCATCTATAATCTTAGCTCCTTTTCTTTTTCAAGGATTTTTATCTTTGGAACCGATAGGCCTACCACGTTTCAGGCATGCTTTTGATTCATTTATAATCGGTTGTCTTATAGGGACATCAATTCGAATAAGAGCATTAGCAGCTGAAATATGTGACTTTGTCACTTTCTTTGGGTCAGTGAATGTTTTTGACATTCGATTAGCTAAATTCTGTAAATGAATTATCTTTTGAACTTCTAGTTCACATTGTTTTGTACGAGGATCAAAAATGAGTCAATGATAATTCATTCCAGCTAATCTCTTTATTCAACTGCTTATTTTCTCCTCCTAATGTTGGGAAGATTGATTCATCAAAATGACAATCTGTAAATCGTGCAGTAAATAAATCTCCTGTAGATGGTTCTAAATATTTTATAATTGAATGAGATTTATACCCAACATAAATTCTCATTCTTCATTGAGGACCCATTTTAGTACGTTGTGGAGGTGCTATTGGCACATATACTGCACATCGAAAGATCCGTATATGGGAAATATTAGGTTCTTCACCAAAAACCATTTGTAAGGGGGGAACTTTTAAATAACTAGTTGGCCTTATGCGAATTAACATGCTGCATGTAAAATGACATGGCCTCAAGCAGAAATTGGTAAATTAGATTTCATAAGTAAAGGTCTTGCAATAAGTTGCAATCATTTTACCAATGATTCTGCAAGTCCATTTTGCGTATGAACATGAGCTACGGGATGTTCAACATCAACTCCAAGGGACATGCAATATTCATTAAAAGTCTGTGAAGTTAATTCACCAGCATTATCAAGACGTATTTTCTTGATAGGATAATCAGGGTAATGTGCTTTTAATCTTATCAATTGAGCAAGTAATCTCGTAAACGTCAGGTTTCAAGAAGATAATAAGCACACATGTGACCATTTAGTGGACGCATCAATTAAAACCATATAATACATAAATAGTCCGCATGGTGGGTGTATTGGCTCACAAATATCTCCCTGTATCCGTTCTAGAAATGTGAGAGACTTACTTTCTACTTTGCTTGGTGATGGTCGAATAATTAATTTTCCCTTAGAACATGCATCACATGAGAAATCATGGGATTTTGATATTTGTTTCTGTTTCAAATTATGTCCACATGAATTCTCTATTATACGTCGTATCATAATTGACTCGGGATGACCTAACCGGTCATGCCAAACATTAAATATGCCTTTATCAACATGCTTCTGGTTTTCCATAACATTTATTTCAATTGTACTAATGCATGAATGGTACAAACCAGAAGATAACATAGGTAATTTCTCCAGAACATATTTTTCACCATATCTAACAGTAACAATTTGTAGATATTCTTTATTCTCCTCATTTATAGTCTCAATATGATATCCATTCCGACGGATATCTTTAAAACTCAACAAATTTCTATAAAACTTGGAAGAATACAAAGCATCATTAATAACAAATTTCGTACCATTGGGTAATATTATTATTGCTCTTCCAGAGCCTTCAATCAATCTCGTATTACCCACTATGATATTGATGCTGGTGCTACAATTTGTTAGATGTGAAAAATATTTCTTATCTTTAAGAATTGTATGTGTCGTTGCACTATCAATGAGACATATATCTTTATTCTTGTGTGCAATATTTGAAATATCCATGAGCTTCATTAAAAGAAAAGAAATGCATTAAAACATATTTAATATAGGAGATGCATTAAAAACATATTTATTATACATAATTGGCAATAAGTCAAAGCGAAACAAAATAATTATTACAATTTCTGCAAAAACTTATTTAATCATAAAAATCTTCCACCTCTAAGTGAAACATAACATCATCATTTGGCTCATTGACATCATTATTCTTATGAGTCTTATGTCACATTCCACATTATTAACACTCTTTTTCATGGAGGCTTGATAAAGTTTCGCTAAATGTTCTGGCGTACGACAATTACGTACCCAGTGTCCCTTCATACCACACCGATAACATTTATGTTCTATAACTTTTGAAGGACCTTCTTTATCATTCTTCTGTCCTTCATTATTCATCTTTTTCTGGTAGGTATAAGGACTATAATAACCTCTTCCACCATGATAAGAACCATGATTATTTCTGCCTCCACGATTTCCATGTCCCCGTCCACGACCACGGCCACGACCACGATCATTCTGTACACTCACATTCGCTTCAGGAAATGGAGAAGATCCAGTGGGACGATTTTCATGATTTTTCATTAATAACTCGTTATTTTGCTCGGCTACTAATAAACATGAGATTAACTCAGAATATTTTTTAAAACCTTTCTCTCGATATTACTGTTGTAAAAGCATATTCGAAGCATGAAAGGTAGAAAAAGTTTTCTCTAATAAATGTTCATCAGTTATTTTTTCACCACATAATTTTAACTGAGAACTTATTTTGAAAATAGCTGAGTTATACTCACTTACAGTTTTAAAATCTTGTAGCCTGAGAAGAATCCAGTCATAACGAGCTCTAGGCAAAAACACCATTTTCTGATGATCATATCTATCTTTCAAACTAGTCCACAATTCAAATGGATCTTTTACCGTTAAATATTCAGTTTTCAAACTTTCATGAATGTGGTGTCAGAGAAAAATCATAGCTTTAGCCTTTTCTTGATGGAACGCGTCATTTCCCGGCAATATAGCCTTTCCAAGGTCCTTTGCTTGAAGGTGGATTTCAGCATCTAAAACCCATGATAGATAATTCTTCCCGGTGATGTCAAGAGCATTAAATTCAAAATTTGAAAGACTGGAAGACATGATTCAAACTAAAAATAATGATAATAATTAGAATCATATTATAAAATCTTATTATAAATTAAAACATAATTTAAAGAACTGTAAATAAACATACTAAGAAAATAAAAAGAAGATGAGATAGGAATGGTAGTAAATTCACAGTGAGACCTATCTCATCCGAAGGTAAGAAAGAGGATGCATATTTAATATATAATATATAAACAACAGTAAAGAATTAAGATAAACAAATGGAGCCCACTAATAAATATATTAGTGACGCCACCATAAAAGGTAAATAAATGCATAAATAAATGGAGCCCATTAATATTAGTGTTGCCACCATAAAAGATAAATAAATGTTAGTAACATAAATTTAAATGTTAGTGGCATAAAGTAAATGTTAGTAAAGTCAGTATGGAGCTTAGTATCGCCACCATGAAATAAATAAATAAAGCAGTAAGTAAAGAATTAGAATTAAATTACAAATGGAGCTTAATGTCGCCACCATGAAATAAATAAATAGGGAGTGAGAAGAATATATAAACATAAATAAATTACTGTAAATAGTAAAATATAAATTTACCATGAATAGTAAAGTTACTATTCATTGTAAATAGTGAATAAAATAAATTACTGAAAGATTAAATCTAGACTTCCATATAAAAGTCAAAATGAATAAAAATGAAAAATTACTGAAGAAGGTAAAATTAACATGAATAGTAAAAAAAATTACTATTTACTGTAAATAATAAATAGTAAATAATATCAAATCTTAACCATGGAACCCGATGTTCAAAATAATCGATAAAAGAAGAACTTTAATTCCATATAATGGTTAAAATTATCCCAGATAGATAAAATAAACATATAGTAAAGAAGATGGTAATAAAATCTTATCTTGGTAGAGTCTTCGTGCTGATAACGTAATATAAAAATGATATAAAAGTAAATAACAAGAACAAGAGATTTAGAGAGAGAGAGAGTAGAGAGAAGTTCTTATTCCAGTATATTCTAAATGTTTACAGAAGGCCTCTATTATAGAAGGAAAATGGATCTTTAAGTGTAATTCTATTTATGGGTCATTTGATGTAATTAACCCATAAGCTAAATAATTCATCACCCGTGAATCAATCCCGTGAGGCAACAGTGAAGCTGAATAATTGTATGTGGGTCCCACCAAATAGTAAATTACTATGCGTGGTACTATGTGTGGGTCTCATGTCATCTTGTAATATTTGGAGACTGAGAGTCAATGGACATCCATATAATCAATATATTCATAACAAAATTTATTTTTTTAAAAAAAAAATAATTTAATTTAGTACTACATTCAGTCCTAATTATAAGATAAAATTGATTTTTTTAGGAAGGATTAAGGAAGCTAAATAAGTTACTTAATCATTTCATATATGGTATATTCTTAGGTTATATATTAGTTTATTAGTCAAACTAATTAGTTTGAATAAAAAATTAAAAATAAAAATACCTTAAAGTAATTTAATCAGCTTCCTTAATCTCTCCAAAAAAATCAATTTATGTCATATAATTAGGACCGGAGGGAGTACCTTTTTTTGGTATAATGTAGAACTTAGTACTTTACTATTTACTACTTATCATTGTTCTCATAAGATCTTCTTACTTTACTTTAGGCAGATTAAGAAAGGAGAAAATCTTTTTAATGTCCTAATAAGCTAAAAAAAATTCAAAAATTTCTCAGACGTAATTTTGGTATAAGAAAAGTTCTAAGAAGTTGTTGAACCCTTGTTAATCTCTTATCGAAGAAGTTGTTAATGGGAGCTCTATAACATCAAAATCTTCTTTGACATTTTTTTTAGCCCCTTAGGACCTTAAAAGGAATTTCTCTTAACAAATTTAGTTGTTTGTTATAAAAATGTATTGATTTTCATTAAACACTCTTCTAAATTATTTACAATGAAGTTACCTTGAGATGCAAACTCCCTTAATATGTATAACTAATATGGATAATTTATATATATGTATCTATGTGTCATATATATATATATATATATATATATAAACACATATATGTATACATAGGTATACATACATATGTAAATTCACTATTAATTAATTAGTATCCATATGTATATGTATACAGATATATGTAAGTATTAGAGGGAAAAAATGGATTAAAATATTATATTTATATGCAAATCCAATTCTTTACTAGTTCTTATATTAACAAATTTATATTCTATGTTTTTTAAGGGGATAATCTTAATTAAATCTAGCTGAAATACTAAAATCTAAATTAAAGCTTAAACACTTTTAATAAATTTTTAATTAGGTCATAGGGAATTTTTAATGTTGTCAAAAGACTACAATACCCCTCTATAATAAAAAAAAATGAAGATGGTTTAAGGCCTAATTTCTTCAGTTGTTGGATTTAATTAAAATTTCTTCATTTCTTTATATAAATAAATTATATATACTATACACATAATCATGTATCACAAACATTCTATACATCATAAAATTTACCTTTTTGTGATCACACTCGAACATTTTAATTTTTAATTATCTCTTTAGGGCTTATAGAGAACGTCTCTCATCGTTGATGAATTCATATAAAATTAACTAATTAATTAACAGTAAATTTCATAAATTCAGGAAAAGCAAAATAAAGGTGTACACAGTGTGGTTGGATCAATTAAACAAAATTGCCAACATATCATCAAGAGGGGAACTTAAAACTTATAAACAGGTGGTAGTGAGTAGGTTGATTGAAGCATAGAGGGTATGCATTGGGATCACAGTTCATACTATATAGTTAGTGTGGTGTATATATAAAGAATATATAAAGAAGTAAGGGAAATCTAAATCAAATCCAACTAAGATAATATATAGAGAGGCATTCTTATCAATTAACAACATTAAAAAAAATCCCTAATTAGCCCTCTGGGTCTACTTAGGAAATTTCTAAAAGCGTAGGTCTAAAATAGGATTTTGATATTTCAGTTGGATTTAATTGAGGTTCCCCATTTTTTAAACATCAAGCCACATTTAATGCCTAGGAGCTAATCTAAGAGCCCTTTTATATTTAGTTTTTGAAAAATAACTTTTGAAGTTTACGAAGTAAAATTGCTTTTTCTAGATAACTTTATACAAAATAGATTATTGAAAACAATTATTTTAATAAAATGATAGTGTTTGAATATTGTTATCAAGATAACTTTTTCAAGTTAAATCTATTAAAAAAGACATTAGCTTTTGGTATAATTGCATATAAAAGATAATGTTATATTTTAAATATTTTAAACATTATATTTCATAATAAATACCAAAAAAATTACATAAAATTGTTAGAAAAATAAATTTATAATATTAGTAAATTATGTAACATGATAAAAATTAGATTAAACATATATGTATTACTAAATTGTATAGATAAAAATCCTTTATGTAAAACAATATCTTTGATATTAATATACGTCTACAAATAACCCAACAGATTTGTTCATGGTAGGGATATAATTACATTTCACATAGTCTAAATAATAAATAATAGAGTACATCAAACTAGGGAAACAATACATGACTATTGAATTTCCATTTTAGTCCACATAATGCTCTCACAAAGGGATGACAAAAAGTCACCAAAAAATTTGTTGTTCTGCCAGTGTTCTTTCCGGGCAAAAAATGTTACGTTCAAACTAAATTCTCACTCCATTTGCAGTTATCATTTTTTCATTTATTGAATTTCTTCAATTGTCTAATTGCTGTTTCTTCAAGGTAGCTTGCTTTTAGTTGGAAAATTTACTGCTTTGCAAAATTCTTAACGCATCTCTGGTATATAGACCTTTTTCCATTTGTTCTGCTGATAGTTACACATACATTATTGTTACAGATAAATGGGTGTCTCTAACTTACAGGATCATGTCATCCTTCATGAAAGTCTTGCTCCCAACATGATACCAGTGACTTTCAATGTACAAATAGATAAGTTTTAGAGTTAATTTTTCACCGCCTACATACTTACTTCCTTCATCTTTTTTTTTTTTTTTTTTTTTTACATGTACGTTTTATTCTATGAATACTTCCTTCATGATACATTTAACTTTTCCTACACGCCTTTTAAAATTTCACCCATCTACCACTCATGTTGAAAACATTATTGACATTAATCTATTTTGAAATCCTTGTGCGTGCACCTACATCCTTTCATCTAAATTAACTCAAGAAGATATTGCAAATGACTCAATCAATCCCCAACCAAAAATTGCTTCCACCGATTTTGAAAAATTCCAATGTGGCGGATTATGTCCCTGAAAAATTCTTTCATTCCCTGGACGCTGGTATGAAAACCGATTATCTTCCCTTATGTTACACTTTTTAATGTATGTAATGGTCTTGGAGCTAGATTTGATTGGTTTTATGTCTACACTTTCCCCCAAATGATAATTATGACTCTGGGTATGTGTTTAATGGTCTTTGACCTTTTTATCTGTCATATGAGAAAATAAAAACCTGGGAGACTTCTTCTTTCCCAATATATTGTGGACAAACTAAATGGTTTATGTTTCATTATCTTTAGCCGGGATGGGAAATGTTAAATCTTTTATAGAGTTATTGTTATATATGCAAGATACATTCTTCAACTTATAATATTTAAATTAACCCAAACTTCTAATATAAAGGATCAAGAAAAAAACAATCATTAAAGTTTAACCAACCAAACCCATGCCTCCGTGTTCATCTCACTTGCAGTTAAGTTGGCCTGCAGGTTGAAGAATGAATGAGCAAAGGTGGAAATATATTATCTGAATTTCACTGTGGCATTTGTATTTTTGACTGAATTAAAATTGGTTGATCAACACGGAGAAACAATTACCGAGCTCATCCCCGTGACTTTTAAAATTGAAAAAAACTAAGTTTTTAAATTCACCTTTGCACGAGTAATATACTTCCTTCATTTATTTATATATTTCCTTCATTTATTTCATATAACGCCATTTATGTCATTTGAAAAAAATTTCACGGTTCAAAATTATAGACTATAACTTGCTGCGTTTCCATTGATTTATATAACAATCCTCAATTCTAACACACTTACGCGTGTGTTTTCAAAAAAAAAAAAACACATCACTGCATTAATTTGATATGACCACAGCAATACATTACTCTGACATGACCACACCTCATTAGGTGAGTTTAGGTGCTGCCACATATCCTTTAAAAACAATTCTGTACCTGCTTCTTTTATTTAAATAAATATATCATTCTACGATGCATATGCACTTCAGTTTGTACCTTCACCATCAACTTCTACTTAGTGCATTTTCAACAATCTAACTTGGTGTTGTACCTACGAATAGTAACTTCCTGCCGCCCTAGCAACAATAGTCTACTGCAGTCTTCTTTTGTCCCTACCTGCTCCTGGTAGTTTTTCAAACAAATAAATCAAAGAAACCAGAACACATCACAACACACTTTTCTATATAATACACCCCAATTCGTTGGTTCTCCAACTTTCATTCTTCAATATACACGCTCCTTCCTTCTTTTTCTCATAGCCTCACTTTCATTCAACACAATGACTGGACTTAAGTGCTCAATGATCACAGAGTTAAATGACTCCACTGAAATGTGGAGGATAATGGTGCGAGTGTTGAGAAAATGGAAGAGCTTTCACAAAAATTCACCTAAGCAGCTGTATGCCATCTGTTTCATCCTCATGGACCAAAAGGTTTTTCCATTCCTTCTCATATTATGTTCATCTTTTCATTACTCCTTCAGCAATGTATTAACCTGCATGCAATTCTTATTAATCAAATTTATTTCACCTTCCTAACAATTAATATATTTTCATCATTGCTTTTAAGGGTGACAAAATACAAGCCTCGGTCATGAACAAATCTTTGTTCACTAAATTTGACATCGAGCCTGTTGAGGGTGAATGTTACTTCATAGCTAATGTGGAAGTCATCCCCAACGGAAAGGACTTTAAGGCAACAAACCACCCTTTCAAATTGCTCTTCAATGCTGCAACTTATGTGAAACAACATAATGTTGAAATACCCTTGTGTGTATCCACTTTCTTCCCTATCAAGGACATATTAACACAAACATTTCTATTCGGTAAGCAAAATTAATTCGTTTGTCTTTCACTCAAGTCAAATACCCACTAACCATATACATTTTCCCACAGATGTCATTGGCTTTGTGATGAGCATAGACGCATTAGAAGAATACTACTCAGGATCAGAGAAGAAGACCAAGCTTAAGCTGCTCTTATCGGATGAAAAGTACACACATACTGTTTTTTTTTTCCATTAACACCTCACAAATCTGACTCTTCTCACTTTGTTCCTGAAAAATTTGGCTGTACTTCTTTAGTCCTATTTATTTCTAAGTGAATTTATGAATGGCATCCGATGTAACCAGAAAAAAAGGGTTTACGCAGTGTTTTTTTTGTATCACCTTTTGTTTTCATTATAAGCATTCATTTTACATGATAGACAATTTCTTTGTTCACATTTTGTTCACCTATTGCATGATAGTCAATATTTTTACGTTACCTAGAAACTAAGATTTCCCTCTTCTGTCATCTATTTGTTCAAATATCGGATGATAATCAATATTTTGGGGCATTCAGGACTTCTGCATGAATTCCTAGACTTCTAACATTCTTATTACATCTATTCTGTTTATTTAATAGCGGAAATACTGTCCCCATGGTACTGTATGATGATTGTGCCTCCCATTTCGCAACAAATGATTTCACTACAATCCAAAAACCCTCAGTCCTAGTAGCACAACTTGCAAGGATTGGATTTGACGAAGAGGGTGAGACTTATTTGCATATCCTTCACCTCAATACCTTTCTTCCTGATCCACAATTCTTACTTCTTTTTAATTTTATTTTCACAAGCCGTCCAAAAGTATGTAGTTCTTTTAATGCAACAAAGATACACTTGAATCCCAAATTCAAGAAGGTGACCGAATTTATATCAAGGTATGTTGTCCTGGTGTCTTGAATTCAACTTCGTTCCTACTAATGTCCTGCCTCCATGTGTTAAGAACTCATTAACTATATGTCTTTAGTGCTGACCATATACCTACACCAACAATGACTTCATTGACTCCATCTATTGGGACTCAAAACTCAACAACTGCTGCTGAACCAATCCTGCGAAATACCCCTACCATAAAAATTTCAGACATATCTCTTCAGGAAGTCGTACGTCCCAAAATTGTATTTTAAGCATTGTTTCCTTTCAATACATAAAAACTAATTGAGCTTCTATTCCTTTGCAGGGCAAATATTTTGCTGTCATATGTCATTTAAAGAAATTGCAAACACGGGATGGGTGGTTTTATAACGGCTGCGCAAGGTGTGGAACAAAACCACAAATCACCAATGGTGTAGCTTCATGTGCCAACAACTATTGCAAGGGCAAAAAATGTTCCATCCAACCAAAGTATGATAATTTCAACAACTAATTGATTACACCTCTTTACATAAACCATTAAAAAAAATGCTACTAATGAGGGTTTTTCCACAGGCTTCGACTGACCTTCCTCATTGCTGATGATTCTGGAACTGCTTCAATAGTGTTTTTTGATAAGCATGCATCAGAGTTGCTAGGAAAGAAAGTTGCCCAACTAAAGGCAGAAATACCTGAGGTTATATTCCAACTTTCTAAAATAAATCACAACATTTTTTTTGTCTTCTAAACACTGTTTAAAATGATGCCTTTTAGAACCAAATCTCTTTCGCATTTCCAAAGGAGGTAGATAATTTGGTTGGCAAGAAGATGATCCTGAAGCTGAAACTTAATAGTTACAACAAAAGCCACCCAAATTCTAGTGTATCGGTGGCAATGTATGCTGAAGTAATGGATCTCAATGATGCATTTGATGTCGCTGCTGCTGAGGTTCAATACTTGCTTTTCTCCAAATCTTAGATGTTTTAGTTGAACTTTTAGTATCTTTCTCATAATTATAAGTTTTTTTTGTCTAGGGTCCTCAAACAAGTGTCAACTGCGATGGTGATGATGAAGAAATCATATTAATGCCAAATTGCATTGCGAAGGATAAAGCAACTGCAAGTGCTGAACCAAATGTCGCCCACATTGAAAGCATATCTACCATTGACCTTACCGACATTTCCCTTTCTGAAGACCATAATCTTGTACCCTCGAAGGGCAAAAGAAAGGTTACTTCGAAAAAAGGTTCTGCAACAGGTTTGAGCACAGCCACATATGGGCCATCCTCACCAGCCAAAACACCCTCGAAACCCTTAAAATCAATCAAATAGGAAAAAAACTGATCTACCTTCATCAGTTTTCTGGCCTAACCTGTTGTTATTTATAGTCCTTATATCATTCACTGTTATTTGTTTTCCTTCCTTCTCTGAATATTACTAAACAATAGAAGTTTTAGATATTCAACGCTTAATAGTTTTGTCTTCTTGAGTGTCAATTTGTTAAACCTCATTTCGTTGACTTCTTTTTTGGGACTTGCCATCTCCTTTATGAACATAGATCTGTAGTCAGAAAATCGTGCACTGTTGACCATTTCGTTCACAGGTATGGGCATCTCAATTCACTTTTATCATCATGCTCTTAAATTACTTCCTATTCCTAAGAAACGTGTGTGGCATATGCTTCTGTATACAACCTATCTAAATCTATATTTTAGTCATATTAAACAAGCTATTCGTTGTAGGTGTACTTTCCAGAGGTCACTGAACCCTACTCATCACAAGTACCTAGGCCAGTTGTCCTTCCTGACATAGATCATATCTACTTAATACCCACAATACTGTTTGACATAAATGCCTTCGTCCTTTAGCATATTAATTACTATATTCCAAACACTTGCATGTCTAACGTCACTCCATTCATATTAACATCAACCATTCTGCTCTTTGCATCGTGCATTCTGTTTATGCAGCAAATATATTGAAGCAAACCTTAAACCACAGGTAATACTCATATCTGTTTGCATTCCTTTAATTCTTCAATTTGTCCACCTAAAACTTTTCTTCAACTTCTTTAACAGGTTTCTAAGATATAGTTTTCACAGGCCAACACAGTGCACAATGCCGCTAAACACCTTCTACAGTTACTGAATCTCAGGTATTTCTTGCTTTTTACTGAGCTCAAACCTTTCTGCTCTCTATTTGTTTGAAGAACCGAACAAACTACTTCACTGATAATTAAGTGACCTGTTTCCTTCTTTCCTTCCTTTAATGTAACAACAAGAACCTCAAAGGCAATCTTCATCACACCCACTGGATCCAATAATGATTGTTGCATTCTGCTCCTCAAAAAAATAAAAAAGACAACCTCCTCAAGCAAATCTATTGTACATCAGTTCCTTTTTCCTTTAGTTTGGGCAGCTGATTTGTCTATCTGTTTGTTCATGCATCTATATATAAATTAAACATTTATATCGAACATTATAGACCTCAAAAGATGAGATGTAATACAGTGAAAGAATACATCATTATCCATTAATTAAGCATTTCCATACATTATACCCATACTTTTCCTTTCTCAGAAAGGGTCTATTCTGTAACATATTACCTTGGCCCCCTGTATGTCTACATTATGGTGGTAATAGCATATCTCTTCTTAAGGCTAACACAAACTAAATATTGACCTTAACTTCATCAATACAAAAATATGTTTGGCTTCTTAAGAACAACCATATGGATGAAGATCCTTCATATTTGGTTGGAAGCAAAAAAAACAATGAAAAATTCATACAACGTACTTGGTCTACAAAGTTTAAAAACATACTTTCAATTCCAATGACATATCATAGTTTTATTGTTATAGTAAATTACATCACACCTCTTCCAATAGTCAACCATATAAACAATCATGAACCAGTAAAATCTCCTCCCTTCACATCATTTTTATCTAAGGGTTAGAATATGCCCTCAACAATTGAATTTACCTTTCTTATCAAGTCTTGTCTGTTCATGTAAGACTGAATATTCAACCACATGAATTCAACTATGGGTAATTCCAAACATCTACCTCCAAATCATTCAAATGCACTTGCTTAGGAGATATAAAAAGCCCTTCATTTTTGTTGCCACCATTTAACTTATGTTTTCCATCACCTTAATTAAGCATACCAAAATAAACGACCATTGGTGCACCAATACATCAAATAGTTACTTTGCAATTGCACTCATAAACAAAATAGCTTATTATATACATCATACATCTTACATATCTGGTACATGGCTTTGATCACTCAATGATGAACAAATATGATATTCAATATAACTTTTTATCATTGCACCAACAATAAATACATGTGGCCTTCACCAAATGCAGAAATATGAGATTCACAACTTTTTTGCGACATCCTTATTTGCACATAGAGATGAAGAAATATGTTTCATAGGTACGTTGAATTTCCATTTTATTTGTTCATATCTATTAATTCTTCTCTTTCTCTGCATATTGATGTGTGATATCAATAATCATATAAGCGTGTGTATATCTGATTTTTAGAATGGTATTGCTTTACAATAAACCTTTGTTGGTTGTGTTGAATTAGATAAAACCGTTGTCCTATTTCTTTGCTTCTATCCTCGTCTACTTTTTGTGACAACACTCAGGATACACCCTTATTACAACTAAATCCTTCACAACGCACTGCTATACGCTCATCAAAACACAAAAAAAAAAAAACACATTTACTATCATTATTGAAACACTATGGACATTTAAAACACAACATTCCATTATATATCATTAGACTATTTATCACATTAACTTTCCTCCTTCCTTGCAAAGCAATCAGGGTTATATTCATATTGACATGATGGTCTTCTTCATTTGTTCTCATACCTTCCTTACTGTTCCTCCATTTTGACTTATTTATAATTCGTCATCTTCATGAATATCCTGCGTCATTTACAACTAATGATTGTATTTTTAGGTTAATTTGTGTTGACTGTATTAAAACAAATATTGAAGCATTATTGTCAGAGTGACTGTATCTACGCAGCATAGACTGTAAAGATTGATTGACTTTACTTTAAAATAATATCAACTTCATATGAGCGTCCATCTCTAACCTAATACTACATTGCTGCATCTTCAGATCTCTTTTGTAAATAGTTGTTTGCCCTTGTGTTGTTCTCAATCTTTTCAACTACTTCCAACAATCATTTCCACTTGCATACATGTCTACATAATTTTTTTGACGAACAGGTAAAACAAGTTTCATTACCACAATAATTCGTCAATCAATTCTTTCATTTGTTTGCATCCGCTTCCATACATCAACTTCTACCTTTCTAATCAATCACACAAGTTTACCAACACCATTGACATATCATTACAATATTAACATGCTGCACTTCAATTAAACTATACATTCATTATTGACGCAAGCTATAAATAAGCTCCACTCATTATTTGCCATTTAATTATTAATTTCATTGAAATATTGGCATATTTGGAATTAAAAAACCATAACCTGAGCTGATATATGTTTTCTTTAGTACATTATTTCACTCTGTATTCATTTAATCTCAACCCCACGATAATCGCAACAAAACCTTTGTAAATGTACATAGAGGAATTAAAACAGTAAAGAAGGAAGTATACAATTACCGCAATGTAATAGACACTAAATGAATTGACTGCTTAATTCATGCATTTGGAGAAAAGTTGTTCAGTTACAAAATAATTTCACCGCAATTAACTGTGCAATTATGTACAAAAATGATCCATACAAATTCAAAATTTTAAAATTTTCTTTCAAATTTACAATATACTATTACACTTTCAACTTGGTCAATTAGATAACCATCTCTATTATAATTTTAAAAATACCAATCTCTACCTTCATTAAAAAGGGCTTCAATGGAACATAAGCACCATAACAAAACAATCTAACAATTATTGTAAATAATGATAAGTTCACAAAAATGAATGTGCACCTGAATACATACTTGCGTACATGAATCATGAATTTTTAATTACTCTTTTTAACAATTACAATTTATTATTGTAATTACAAATTATTATTGTACGTTCTGCATCTTATAGCAGACCATCATTCCTATTCTAATCCTGAAAATACAAAAAATAACAATATTTAAAAGACACTTAAATGAAACTTATGTACCATATCTGTGCATTCTAACAATGCCTAAGTGTTTTAAAATAATATTCATTCTCATTTTTAGTCAAGCACTTTTACTTAACATTTTAAGAACAAATTAGGGTACAACATAAAATTTCACTTCTTAATTTAATAACGTTATGGAAGAAGTTGTTCACTTTTCCACCCAAAGTTGGATAGTCAAAACTAAAAGCACTCAAACCCATCAAAACCCACATTATGTTTGATTCTTTATCTGCTTTTAACCAATAAATTCCACATCCCTAAAAAACAGACACCATACCAAGAATAGATCCTTCCAACTCATTCAAAGCTGGATTGCAGATTTATTACATGAACATAAATAGTTTTAAATATTACAATACGATGCATTTTTGTACAGTAACATAAAATGATGAAATAGAAAGATATATACAAAAAAAAATTACTCCTACCTATTATAAAATTAAGATAATAGGTAAAATTTGCCTTGAATGTTGTGAAACCCACTCTACTACTCTGGAACATCTTCCTTTTCTCACCTGATCTCATATAATTATCTCCACCTCATTTGTTTAAAAAATCCACACAAAATATGCTCATTCATCTTCACAATTTCCTCAACATGCCCTTTTTTTTTCTTAATGTACTATTCATTCTTTCATTTCAATGGTTAGATCAACATGTCTCCAAAGATAAAACAGCATCTCAATACTGGACAAAACCTCAACTATAAGGACGAAGCAAGAAGGGCTATTTTCCAAGACATAACAAATGTTATTCCAAATGACAAGTCACCATCTATACCCTACGAAACCCCTGGTATAAGATAATTTAACTTGATAGTTATTATTTTTACCTCAATGCAACCGAACTTACTAAAATGTGTCCTTGCAGAAGAAATGGATTTTAGGAATAGTACCATTAGCCTTCGCAGCAAAAGGTTTCGATCAATGGAGATTGACTCAGAACAACATGATACAGCCCTTACTGGCTCATCAACAACGACCACCAATGATTTTTCTTACTCCTTGATCACGCGACGCTTAGAGTACCAATTTGACACAGTGATTATAGGTGATCACAAGATCAATATGATGTATATTTTCTAAAAATAAGCCCTCACACAATGACCTCTTGCTTATAAAATGCAAACGCAAGTGACCATAACTTTTTCAACTACATTATCTTACAGATTCAAGCACACATGTCAATACGGAAGTGACGTCAACAAGTAGTAACTCGAGAGTAACAAATCAACAAAAAGAAAGCCATGAACACGTACAGACAGGAGCAGGTAATGTTTTTCTGAATCTTACATTATCAAGATAAACGCCGAAAAATTATTCATATTTTGCAGCAACAACATTTCCTTTACCAAAACATTGTTCCTCAATAAGCTAGCTTACGTTCTTTAATGGATCCAGGACACTCTTACGAGCAGATGGACTTCACATACGATGAGTACTTGGGATATGATATGGAGGACACACAAAATGAAGCAGATCCAATTGAGGATCAGCTAGGTACCTATGTTATTACACTCATACTAGATTTTACTAAAACACATACATATATTCTAACATTGCCCTTCATAGTTGTTTAACTAAAGTAGGAACCACGGCACAACATACATGTCAATCAATGAAAAGGAAACATCCATTCGTCATTGGTACACAACTATTAACTTCTATTTCATATCATCAAATCTATTTCACATAATTCGGATATCTCAGATATTTTTGCAATTTCATAGAATACTTGGATGAAGGAGACACCACATATGAATGTCACATATGTGGTGCAAAACTATGGTCGAATGAAAGGATTCAAAGGCAATGACCTTTAGCAGTGCCTCTATTTACAATCTGTTGCCAAGGCGAAAAAGTTCAGCTTCCAAAAAATCTTATGCCTCCTGCTGTCTTGCGTGACCTCTACTTTGATAAAAAAGCAGACATGTCTAAGAATTTCAACGCTAATATTAGGACCTACAACAACAAGTTCTCATTTACTTCAATGGGAGGCAAAATTGACCATGCAAAAACAATAGATGTGGCCCTTATACCTTCATTCTTTCAGGACTTAATTACCACCACATAGGCAGCCTTTTGCCTGAACATGATTCAAAGCCTGTCTACTCACAACTTTACATTTATGACACCGACAATGAAGTTCATAATAGAATTTCCATTGTAAGGTACCTATTGTACATGCTTCTCCCGCTATATTTATAATGCATTCCCCGTTATGCACTACACTCCATATCTAACACATAATTAGTTCTTTCTTTACAGTAAGCATCTGAAAGACATCAACATCAATCCTACAATTGTTGCACAAATAAAGGACACATTGGACGAATATAATCCATTTGTGAAACAATATCGTATTGCGGGTTCAATGATCAATAGGCCCCATCCTCATAATTTTAAGCTACGCTTGATTAGTAATAGACAACATGACGAACGTACACATAACTTGCCTTTTGCTTCAGAAGTGGCAGCATTGATCATGGGAGATATTGATATAAATTTTCATAGGAGGGATGTCATTGTTGAGGAGTTTTCTGGTGCACCACAAAGGATACATGAATTACATCCTTCATATCTTCCATTGCAATACCCTCTTTTATTTCCCAGGGGAGAGGATGGATACAGAGAAGATATCTACCACGTTGCAGATGAAATTGGTTCAAACCAATCAAAGAAACGAGTCAACATGAGAGAATACTTTATATATAAGTTGATGACTAGAGATGCTGAGGTGTCAACTATTTTACATGCTGGGATACTGCTCCAACAATTTTTGGTTGATGCATACACAATGATTGAGGCTCAAAGGTTGTTATGGGTAAGAATACATAAAAAAGAACTACGTGCAGACATGTACAAAGGAATATCTGATGCTTTGTTAAGCGGAGAAACAAATGCATCCGCCATCGGCAAACGAATTATCTTACCTTCTTTATTTACAGGTGGTGCACATTTCATGATACAGGCCTACCAAGATGCAATGAGTATTTGTAGATTTGCTGGGTACCCAGATCTATTCATAACGTTTACATGCAACCCATCGTGGACTGAAATATCAAAGTTTTGTGCTCGAGAAAATGTAACTGCTTCAAATAGGCTTGATATCTTATCGAGAGTTTTCAAACTCAAACTCAAATCTCTAATAGAGATCATCAAGAAAAGAAGGTTGTTTGGCAACGTCTGTGCAGGTACGATAGCATGAACTCCCGTGCATTTTATGTCCTTAATATTTTCCATCATCCCAACCATTTATTATGCCACAATCTAACTAATACCTTTTGCTCATCTATCTATCTTACAAAACATAAGTTTACACGATTGAATTCCAAAAAAGAGGGCTCCCCCATGCACACATCCTTATATGGTTGGCAGAACGTGACAAGATAAAAGAACCTAATGACGTTGATAGAATTGTATCTGCTAAGATCCCAAATCTAGATTCTGATCCACAATTGTATGAGTTGGTTCAGAAATTCATGATGCATTCTCCTTGTGGGGCCCTTAATCCAAAAGCACAATGTATGGTGGATAAAAAATGCAACAAGTTCTTCCCAAAAAAGTTTAATCCTCTCACAACAGTTGACCACGAAGGCCTTCCTACATACAGACAAAGAGATGATGGAAGGTCTATTCATATTAAAGGCATTCCATTGGATAATAGGTTTGTTGTTCCATACAATCCTACGTTGTTATCTATGTTTCACGCACACATAAATGTCGAGAAATGTAATCAGTCCACAGCAATCAAGTACTTATTTAAGTATATTAGCAAAGGGAATGATCGTGTGGTTGCCTCAATCTATGAGACTAACCAAACTGGCAATATTCAGCGACCTCTTGATGAGATTGAACAATATTACAACTTCTGATACATATCCGCATGTGAGGCATCTTGGCGTATATTTGGATTTGCAATCCAACATAGGTTCCCACCAGTCGAGAGGTTAAGCTTTTGTAATACCCTAGATAATTATGATAATAATGATGATGATGAAAAAAAAATAAAAAATAAAAATAGTAATAATAATAATAATATAGTATTAGTTTAATTTTATTAGTTTAGATCAATTTGATTAGTTTAGTTAGTTTAGATATATTTGATTCTATTAAATTTATATTGATTGATTTAATAGAATTTAATAATATTGTTTTATGATTTGTTATATTTTTTGTAAAACAAACAAATACTTATCTTTATCTATAATATAATTTTTCTTTTTTAAAAAAACTGTACTATTCATCAAAATAAAATTATTCAAATTTGTATCCTATATGATCGTAACAGCAAGGATATTTTATGAATATAAGAACATATCTTATGTGCGATATAATTTTTTTAAAATAATTGTACTATTTATCGATATAAAAATATTTAAATTTGTGTATATCTTGTAAAATAATAACAATATTTTTGTTCAACAAAGCTATTATATAAATATAAGAATATAATAGGAAGATTCATTCTTCTATTCCGTGAAAAAAAATCTTTGCATGTAATGGTTTACCTATTCCATCTTTGAATAACATATTAAATCACAGAGTAAATGTTGTTAGTTTTTAATTAATTATTAATTGTCAATAGTTAAAAGCCCAACCCACAAAACCCAGCTAATAACTAAACCCTAAGAGCCTAATTACAAGTTAGGTTTAGCCGCCTAACTTTAGTATCTTTCGTTAGCTCTCTCTTTGAAAGATCCTTTGCGGCAGAGTTTGAAGATAGAATATCACCTAGAGGAGGTGAATAGGTGATTTAAAAATCTAACTGCTTAATCAAAATTTTCACAAATTAATGAACTAACTGAGCAAGAGTTTAAAGGAGAAGGAACACGAGAGAATTTATCATGTTCGGTCTATCCTGACCTACGTCCAGTCCCCAAGAACACCTTGGGATTTTTCACTAACTTCATAATACAATTACACAACTCGGAATGATCCCTCAGACTCACTCCCCCTTACTACTTGTAATTGTACACCCTTACTTAAGGTTCCACAACCTTAAGATTTTACAAACGAATGAAAATTGAATGTTTAAGTAACTCCTCACGAGTTGAATAATAAATGATCACTGAAGTACAAGTTGAGAGTAATGAAATTGATAAGATAATAACTTAGAGTAAATGTGCAGAGTTTCGGTTGTTGGCGATATTGAATGCTTGGGCTTTTATATCCTTCGCCATTAATGTCGTTGGGAGAAACTGGAAGCTGACCGTTGTCACTTGTTTAAATTTCCGTTAGGCTCAAGTTCCTTGTTAATCAGAATGGACCGTTGAATCTTCAGCTTCTTACATTTAATGTATTGTGCCGTTGGTTGTACTTGAAAGCTGGAATAAGAATGTCTCGAAGAATGTCTTTGTTCTGCTGCAGCGTTAATTCCATATGTTGCTCTGTTTTTCTGCTCTTTCTGCTGTGCAATAAATGTGATGACATGAGCATTCGCTTTATGTTGCTTTTCATTTATTCCTTCGTTTTGAATCCTGAAATCACTAGCAAACATGTTGAAAGTGTTTTATAAATGATTATTTATCAATCTGGCAAGTATCTGCTTAAGTTCAAAGCATTTGGAGAGTTCCAGAAATGATTCGCAGTTTTTTCCGTATAAGAACTCTAGTTCTTATCATAAGAACTCTAGTTCTATGTAATGGCCCAGACCCAGTTTCAAAGGAATTTGAGTTCTTAAAGAAAAACTCTACTTTAGAACTCTAGTTCTATATGCAAGAACTCTAATTCTTATACTTTCCAAAAAGGTCTGAGCGTTTTTCCTTATGAAGAACTCTAGTTCTTTCTCAAGAACTCTAGTTCTTGAATGAGAACTCTAGTTCTTGATAAAGAACTCTAGTTCTTGTGTTTGCAAAGGAACTTCGCTGTTTTACAAAATGAAGAACTCTAGTTCTTGTTTAAGAACTCTAGTCATGGACTCTAGTTCTTGTTCAAGAACTCTAGTTCTTATGTTCCTGGAGAATTCTGGACAGAACATAATTTTGCAAACTCGAGTTCTTATGCCAAGAACTCTAGTTCTTGAATGAAGAACTCTAGTTCTTGACCAAAGAACTCTAGTTCTTAAGTAAGAACTCTAGTTCTTCACTTAAGAACTCTAGTTCTCATGGATTGAAAAATTTTTATATGATGCAAAGGCCGCGAACTCGAGTTCTACTCCCAAGAACTTAAGTTCTCAATTTGACAGATTGAGAGCTTTCTTATCAGAAGGCGTGAACTCAAGAACTCGAGTTCTACTCCCAAGAACTCGAGTTCTCAACTTATCAGATTGAGAACTTCCTTATCAGAGGCCGCGAACTCAAGTTCTACTTCCAAGAACTCAAGTTCTCAATTTGATAGATTGAGAGCTTTCTTATCAGAAGGCGTGAACTCGAGTTCTACTCCCAAGAACTCGAGTTCTCAACTTATCAGATTGAGAACTTCCTTATCAGAGGCCACGAACTCGAGTTCTATGACCTGGAACTCGAGTTCTTACTGCTCAACTTTTCTAAAACTTGAATTTTAATGCCCAGAACTCTAGTTTTAAGAACCAGAACTCTAGTTCTTGTTAAACCAACAACTAACAAGTGTTTTTATCATCAAAACTTAAGTTGAGAACTAACAGAGTTTCCCTTTTAGGAGCTTAGCAAACACGGAGACCAGGTAATCCTAATCCCCATGACCATAGTAATTAATTGATACATGTAGTTTTTTTATAATGGCTGGCGGGGTCTACTTCATTCTCAGCATATAGATTCTGATTGGGGGCATACGCATGGCTTATTCGTCCAACATTCAAGATTGAAATTGATTCAATTGCTACAATTATGATTCAAATGGCAGTTTTTGCTTTTTCTTACGTTTCTCGAATGTGAAAATAATTTTGTGATGCATGCTTATAAATGTTGTCTCTACAAGATTGGGATTGTTTCAAATTGTAGATTGGACAGGGGCTATACAGATTTCCGTAGGAATATAGGCTTATTGGGAAGGTTTACTTTCGTCTCGATTTAGGGAACACATTCATCGCAAAAAGGGATTATTCGTGTTGTGCTTTATGGATACATATGCCTCTTGATTCATATGGCTAAATATTGAATGATAAAAAAAAAAAAAGAGAGAAGGAATGATTGTTGTTCAGTTTTAGTTCTTTTCGGTCTTTTTGTTTTGATGTTGACATTCCATTAGCCAAGCCTTATTATTCAACGTATGAGGCAATAGCACCTATTCCTATTAACACATATATAAATGAACGCAAATTCACTTTTGGACTGGAGGTGTTGTTTTAAGTTATTATATATATATATATATATATATATATATATATATTGAGTAATTTAAATAGTGGGAGGATAATTTTAAGATGGTACCTCCTAAAGTGACGAACACACACTTTTAAGGCTTTATGCCTTCGAAAAGAAAATTATTTGATGTGAACCGATATATCCGTTTTTCCCAAAGTGGTGCCTTGCAAGATATCCGGGGTACTAGTAGCAACTTTGGGAAGAGGTGTGCACACTAGGAAGAATATAATTATGGCCAATTTGATGATGATTTGTGATTGGCAGGTTTCCGGGTCACGGGGTAGACTGGCAGGATATCCGGGTTTACCATGGTTCTCTTCCCACTAGAAAACTCTAAAAACAATGACAACTTTTTTTCTTTAAATTTATACATATACACACATGATGTCCTCATCTTACTTTATTTGGTGATTAATTCATTTTATCTTATTTTGGAATTAATTTAATTTATTTTATTCTACAATTACTTTACTTTATTTTATAATTTATTTATTTTATTTCAATTCATATCAAATTATTTATCTATTCATTTATTTATGTTTTATTTTATTTTATTTTATCTTTATTTAATTAGTATTACCAGCGTTTGCTGATGTGTGTATTCTTGGACTGCGATGATCTTTCGGGGGAGCAGAATTTCAGTGAAGCAGGTGCCAAGGGTTGGGGCTAGCAGTGAGAAGTGAGGAAGGCGACCAATTTCATTTTATTTCAGTATTTTACTTTGCTATTTTATTTTGGATTTGAGAAAAACTATTCTAGTTGAGTTTAGATTTATTTATTGCAATTAGTAGCCTTGCACTTGTCCCAATACAAGTGTGGCGATGACACTCCCCGAAGTGGATTACTTTGGATTTTATTATTATTTATGAAAACTATCGACATTTTATGTTATTTTAATTCTAGAAAATCGGGAGTGTTACAACTTTCATCTACTGGACCAACAATGTGTCATCTACTCTAACACAGATGACGTGGCTGAGATTCTAGCAAAGTTAAGTGTTAGTGAGTCCATGTTTCTTGCGTGAATGAAACAAAATAGAGATGATGATTTAGCAAAAACTCTCTATTATTATGAATTCCCACAATATTATGTATATAACCGAACCAAACGTATGTGGCAGATAAGGAAAAGAGGATTTTCAATCGGCCGACTTACTCATGCTGCACCGTCATCAGGAGAATTCTACTATCTCATAATCATGTTGACTAAAGTTAAGGGACCTTCTTCATATGATGCTATTAGAACAGTAGATGGTGTAGTATATCCTACGTACCGTGCTGCCTGTATTGCTTTGGGGTTGTTAGACGACGACTGCGAATTTGTGTCAACTTTAAAGGAAGCGTCTATGTGGGCCAGTGGCTAGTCATTGCGAACTATGTTTGTGAGTATGTTATTGTGATGTTGCCTTTCCCGGCCAGAGTTTGCTTGGAAGGAGACTTTTCAAATTCTATCAGAAGACTTATTATATATACCACACCGTGACCTTATGTCCTCAGGTATGTTCATGGTCATCTTTCTTTACCATTTCTTCCACTCCTAACAAACAAAATTTGACTATGCCTTATGTTCATTTATTTAGCAATATTTATATCTACGTCAGACAAAGAGCAATAAGCCCTTGCTGAGATTGATGGTCTCCTACAAAGAAATGGGAAAAGTCTCTCTGATTTTCCTTCACTACCATTACCTTCGTCAGTTATTCATGCCGATGTAGGTAATCATTTAATTCGCCAGGAATTGAATTATGACCGGGCTCAACTTCAAAAGCAGTCAGACGAAACAATTCAATCATTGAATGTAGATCAACTTCTTATATTCCACACAGTCATGACAAAAATTTATGTCTATGGAGAAATCGAGAAAACTTTCTTGTGGAAAGCATTTACAACATCCATTCGTTCCAGAGGTGACATTGTGCTAACTGTTGCCTCTAGAGGTATCGCAGCCACATTATTACAATCTGGCAGGACTGCACATTCAAGGTTTGCGATACCAATTGCAATCAATGAAGACTGGATGTGCAACATCAAACATAATTCTTTGCTGGCTGACTTGATTAGAGTTACCAAACTAATTATATGGGATGAAGCACCCATGGTCCAACGTTTTTGCATTGAAGCATTTGACCATTTATTAAAGGATATCATGCATTGCAACAGGCCTTTTGGTGGCAAAGCTGTATTGATGGGAGGTGACTTTCGTCAGTTGTTACCCGTGATTCCAAAAGCATCTAGAGCTACTATAGTCAATGCTTGCATCACTTCTTCACCTTTGTGGGATTCATGTATAGTTTTCTAGCTCAAGAAAAATATGAGGTTGTCCTGTTCATCAACACAAGATTAGGAAGAATTGCAGGCCTTTTCAAAATGGCTTCTAGATATTGGCGATGGTAATCTGGGAATGCCGCATGACGGTGTTGCACAGGTCGAAATTCCAGACAAATACCTAATTGATCACCTTGACAATCCCATGCAGTCTATTGTCTCGGCAACTTACCCAGATTTAATTCAAAATTTAACTAGCTCCGATTACTTCAACAGTAGAGCTATTCTTTGCCTAACAATTGAAAGTGTGAACCAGATAAATGAATATATGTGGTCAAGTGATGGAGTTTTTAACCAGTGATACCATATGCAAGTCATCGCAAGAAGTTGATGGATTTGATAACCTATACACTATTGAGTTCTTGAATACAATTATATGTTCGGGGCTTCCTTTGCATGCTCTGATCCTTAAGGTTGGCGTGCCCATCATGTTGTTGAGAAATATAGATCAAGCTGCTGGGTTATGTAATGGAACCAGATTTCACGTCACTCATCTTGGCAAGAATGTCATCGAAGGCTTAACATTGAATGGGTTGAATCCAAATGAGAAAGTTTTAATCCATAGGATGGACATGAATCCTTCCGACGGCAGTCTGTCTTTCAGGATGAAGAGACGCCAGTTTCCTATTACTTTATCCTTTGCAATGACCATTAACAAGAGTCAAGGGCAATCATTACAAAATGCTGGCTTATATTTGTCCAAACCAGTTTTCACACATGAACAATTATATGTTGCTTTGTCAAGGGTCACAAATAATGCAGGTTTTAAGATTCTTATCCAAGATGGTCACACTAGTGACAGACACACAACTACCAATGTTGTATACAAAGAAATTTTTAGAAATGTATTACAAACATAACTAAATTAAACTTGCCGTTCCTTCTATACATCCACTATATGCTATAATTTTATGCATGCACTGTTAAAATCCATTTTCAATTTATTTTTGGCATGGAACGTATATTAATAATAAGGTGTTTGTACAATTGACGCATACAATTAATTGCAGCTACGATTCTTTATTCAAACAATTCTTTTATTAAACAGCTCTAAATAATTGGACCCTCACTTCTGTTTCAACACTTCCCGTTAAGTAAATTTTCTCTCCACGCTTTGATTTCACCTATTATGAATGTATTGTAAATAATCTGCATTGAAGTTTCCCAGTGAGTTTCACAAAATGCTGCATCGCGCAACGCGCGGGGTTGACCTGATTGTTCTATGAAAAAAATCATTTTACTCCTTATTTTGTCCAAGTGTCGCCTTCAAATTTTCCAGAATCAAATTTCCAAATCCCTCGAGTGCTAGTCTCCTTTCGCGATTCGCACTCAAAGTTCTTGTACTCCCCAGCCTCCACCCTCAAGCTCTCAAGCTCCGCTCAGGTACGTATCTGTGTCACGTTACTCCTTCCTCCCTTGCCGCCCTCTTGTTTGATCGTCCGTCGTCGGTGTCTGTCTTCTAACTCGGCAAGTTAGTTTACTATTTTGTGTTACTCGTCTCTCATCGTCTGTAATTCTATATACCTTTTTCTTGTTTGATTCCCGTATGACCTCTACCTCCACGAATCCTTCTGATTACTGACTAGAAAAATTTGTCACTGTCAAGATTGGACAATTTCTTCACCATTCTTCATGCTGTTCCATGTTGAAAATTGAAAATATTTAAATACACACCCACACACATAATGAAATCTCTATGTTATGGTATTCATCTGTTCATCAATTTGCATTACAACGATTGACAGGAGTTAAAGAGTTGCAGATTGTATGTGTAAGTGGGCTTAGATTATTAGCATTTTGGTTCTGTTTCTGATTTCTTCTACTAAAGGGGGCATAACTGAAAGTCATTTAGGTCTGTTTCAGATGAGAGATTTGGTGGGAGGGAAGAGATTTTGCTCCCCTTCCCTTGTTTAGCTTTATAAAATTTGTAGGACTGTAGGGAAAATTTTCTCTCATCTACCCCTAAAATTTGGGGATTTGAAGGGGGCGCACGACCATAGTTTCATGGCTTCTTTCTTGGTGCATTTTATTCAGCCGACTATGGGTCAAATGTTAAATTTGTGTGGGATATATAGTTATGGAGTAAGTAACAGTAAGCCGTGTAATTTTTAACTTCATTCTGCTGTGTTAACTCACCCTTATTGTTATGGGTTGAATTGTGTCTTGATTGTGACTTTTATATATTGATAGCTTGGTGTACGTTTATGGGGGGTAACTTGGCACATGTTTTGGTGTTTAGCTTAGGGTAATTTTTTCTTGATATGTTAGATGGATTCTGAAGAGGAATATCTGGTACAATGGTTGAAAATGCGTGGGGAACTTGTTGCCCAACTAAGTTGGAGGATTAGAGTTAGGAATTACGGGCTGACCTTATAGCTTTAAGTTGGAGGATTTTATTTATTTTGTTCATTGTTTTGTGGACCTCATGGATAAAAGGCCTGCTTTCTATCAATATTAATTCAAAGAGTGACACATACAAGACTTTTATTTATGTTTTTTTCTCTAATGCATTCTGGGCGGGGATTGTAAACTAGGTTTTATTTTTCTCTGGCCTTTAATGTTTTATTTCCTTCCTGGAGAAATTCACTTATGGGCCCTCTTGCGTTTTGAATTTTTCTGGGCTATAAAGTTTTAATTACCATCTATATAAAAAAAAAAAATGATTACCAGAGATTATTTTGAACTAAATTAAAAATTATGTTTTATGACAATACTATATGTCTGAATTTTTTAAATTAAGGAAAATAATTATTTTGGAAATTTTCATATTCTGAAAATTTTGAAAAATTATTCTTGAGTTATTTAATTGCCTAAAAATCTGAAAAATTAATTTTAGAAAATTATCTAACTATTAAAATTTTGTAAAACCTAATTTAAGTTGAAATATGCCAAAATGAATTCTTTAAGCAGTTTTTGATACATACAGTAGTGGGAGGGTTTTTTAATTAATTTTGAACCACTTTGTTGATCAAATTAATTAATTAATCCCTACATTAAGATGTGCATGTATTAGATTTATTTTGAATGCACAAAATAGTGGGAGAATTGTCTAAGATAAATATTTAGTCACATTTTGTTGATTAAATTAATTAATTAAATTCTCCTTAAAATCATGTGCATATTTGGAATTTAAATGCAAGAAGTTGATATTTATGATTAACATGCATCTTGAGGAGTAGCCACAACATCCTATGTTGCATGTGTAAATAATCACTTTTGTTTTTAAAATATCAAATCTATTCAATGGGTAATATTAATTTAATCAGAGTGGGAGGATTGTATTTAGTCACTTGTGTTGATTATTAGTTAGTTAAGTTCTCCATTAAGTTGTACATATACACAATTTAAGTGCAGATGGTTGATAATTCTGATTAACTTGCATGTTAGAGTGGTAGCTATAGTGCCCTCTCACAATATGCATAAATAATCACATATGGATTTTAGAATATCAATATTTTAAAAGTGAGTAGGTACTATTTTATTCTCATAAATGATTTAGTTGATTAAATGAATTTATTAAAATCCTCATTTACATTTTGTATTTATATGGACTTTAAATAGTATATATTTGATATTGATTGTTAAGTACAGACACATATTGTTTAAGGAATAGCTACAACATCCTTATACAAATATTTAGTCACATTTTGTTGATTAAATTAATTAATTAAATTCTCCTTAAAATCATGTGCATATTTGGAATTTAAATGCAAGAAGTTGATATTTATGATTAACATGCATCTTGAGGAGTAGCCACAACATCCTATGTTGCATGTGTAAATAATCATTTTTGTTTTTAAAATATCAAATCTATTCAATGGGTAATATTAATTTAATCAGAGTGGGAGGATTGTATTTAGTCACTTGTGTTGATTATTAGTTAGTTAAGTTCTCCATTAAGTTGTACATATACACAATTTAAGTGCAGATGGTTGATAATTCTGATTAACTTGCATGTTAGAGTGGTAGCTATAGTGCTCTCTCACAACATGCATAAATAATCACATATAGATTTTAGAATATCAATATTTTAAGAGTGAGTAAATACTATTTTATTCTCATAAATGATTAAGTTGATTAAATGAATTTATTAAAATCCTCATTTACATTTTGTATTTATATGGACTTTAAATAGTATATATTTGATATTGATTGTTAAGTACAGACACATATTGTTTAAGGAATAGCTACAACATCCTTATACAAATATTGTATGCATAGGTAATCAATTAAGGTTTTCCGATATCAATTATCATTATATGTGCAATTAATATACTAAATGATGTGATGTTTTTGTGATGAGCATGTATAATTGAGGAATAGCCACAACATTTTGACTAGGTAAATGTACTCTATTTTGTTCTAAGAAACAAAATTCATCACATAAAGATTTAAAGACATCAATTGTAATTAAATATATGGTTATAATTAATCTTTGCTTATAGGCTGATAATTATAGTCATAGTTTTAATTAGGGTGGAATAGAACGGTATTATATTTTCTAAGTAACCCACATGTATTAGGACATATAATTGCATTTTAGTTTCATATCAATTTGAGATAAATTTATATTATGCTAATAGATTTGCCTACAGGTAGACTTTAGTAATATGAATTTATAAATGTATGATTTACATTCGTAAGCATACGCCTATATGTGATGGTTGCTTGCCCCTTATAATACTTTTGTAAGCATGGTTTAATTTTATTTTGACTTTGTAGCTGATTGTTATTTGTTTAATTGTTTAGTTTGATATAATTTATTAGAGACAATTGATCCTATAAGGAGAACTCCTGCCATTAGGATAAAATTGACATTAAGAAAAGTTATAGTATTTATAATACTAGCATGAGAAATGAGGTAACATTATTGTCTCAATAAAGTAATATCAATTAAAAGATAGTTATTATAAGGACATAAATAATGCAACAGAGTCAATGGTTGTTTATAGGTTGAAGGACAGATTTAGAAATTATCATAAATGTTATTACATTTTTTTGTTGACTCTTAAGCGATTCTTCATAATAGGGTGAGTTGTTTCCATTAATTTTGGTGGAACAAATCCTCAATTTACTAAATGATGAGCCATTACTCCTTTTCCTGAATATATGCATGGACATTAAGTATTCATTGGAAATTTGTATATATAAGTTTTGCTCATAATTAGAAAATAATGGGATTTTAAATAAGGACTATCAAGCTACCAACCCAAAGGCTATAAAGTAATAGACACATAAAGTTTAATGTGTATATACTTAGAGGCTTGATTTGAGGCAATAATATATATACACTTGTCATTGTTCTAAGTTCATCCTACTTTCAGTAAACTCTTGAACACTTTTTGCTTTATAATTAAGTAGTGTCATTTGACATTTTTAGAGTATATAAACTAAAATTGGGTAATTTATTCTAGTAAACAGATTAATATAGTGAAAATCAATTAGAAGAGATGGATGTTATGATGGATACGTGATTGAAGATAGTAACTTAGCCCATATGTTTTCCTCTTAAGGAATACACTCAAGACAACTATATATCTTAGCTGAGATTTCAACAAATTTATGTTTAAACCATTTTAAAATTTGAATATAGAAAGCTTAGTTTATGTAGAAATTGTCTTATAAATGAAAGAGTGTGGAAGGAAAACATTCTGAGAGACTATGACATCATGTTTTGGTGAAGATGCAGAGAGGTCTTGAGAATTCTAATGAGCTGTCATTTCCATTTTAGAAATTGTGTAGTAATCTTGAAATGCCAAATTATTAAGAAATGGCATAATTAATGGGGTGATCAAACTCATTATGGATGATCACACATAACGGATTATAACCTCTAATTATGATGGAACATGGTTTCACACGACACTCTCCTCGTTGAGGTAAATATGAAACTTAATGAAGTTATGAAATTCTCATTTGGTCAAGCTTGAAATAAGAAGCATTAACATTAAGGACTCCATCAATTATTAGGAAAAATATCTTGAAATAAGCAAGGGTGATATTTCAAATTGATAGATGATGCTCTTATCATATAACTTTATTATGTCAAACAGATTAGTTTAAGAACAACTATAACTCAAATTTGGCAATTGCTACCAACTATACATCATGTACTTCAAGTAATCTGACTAGAGCAAAGATATTGAGAGTGACCCTGAATTCTAAATAAATGCATTAATTCATGATAGATGTGTGAGACCTTAAGGCAACAACAACACATGGATATTTGTAAAGTTGTTGATGTGTAACATTAAGCAATACAAAGAAAGTTGTTTGTTGAAAGTTCTCTATCAAGAAGGAATTAATATAGTGAGGTATTTCCTCCTATGTTGATGTATAGATTCTTCCATATCTCATAATGTTTAATGCCGATTTTTAAATGGAATATTATTGGCATCTTTCCGTTGTAGACAAAGGGAGCGATATATGTGAACTAATAGAAAGGTCACAAAAACTATGAAGAGAGTTTAGATAGCAAAATTGAGAAGCTATCCTCACAAGCATGTCTCACATTAGTGATAAATAAGGTGTCATGATGCAGTTACATAATGATAAGGTTGAAAGCAATATAGTCCTATATATATCACTAGATTAGTGGGAGTTGTGGCATCCCAAATTTTAGGATTAGAAGATTAGAAATATTATAATGGGATTAATTATGAAAATTTGGCTTGAATAATTTTTAAAACTAATATTTGGAATTCAAAGCCAAGACCAAAAAAAAAAAAAAAGAATTCAAAGCCAATTTTCTTTAAAATTCAAAGATTAATTTTTATTACCTATTCGATGTTTCCAATTAAATGAGCAAAAGATTAAATTGTAAACAAAAGTCTTATAGGGGGTTAAATATGATCAAATAAGATTTATTTTAGAGTGGACCACACGCTCTTTGCATGCATGACAACACATTTCCCCTCCTTCTCATTGATTCGGCCAGCACCCTTATTAACACACTAAAAGAGCTTGAATGCATGACACATATGCACCTCTCTTCACCATCTCTCGCCACCTCACAACCACACATGCAAATACTCTCCCATTTCATTAATCAATTTGGTAAGCCCCTCATATTTCTCCATTCTTATTCATTCCTTTCGACCCTCAAAGAAAAACAGATGGCGAGAGTGAGATAGAGTCTGTGAGAGCAAGGGAGATTTAGAGAAGAAGGAAAGGACCGATCATTACATGCAATTTGGGATTTCGGTTAAGGTGGGTCTCCTAGATCCTCTACCATCTTCATTTTCTTCAATTGGTTTCTGTTTGGGTATCATTGCACCAATTGCAAGTCTGGAAAATTAAAGGGAAGAGTGAAGAATAAATGAGTTGAGCCTTGAGTCAATGTGTAGATGTTGAATAATGGGTTTCATAGTGTATTTTATACTCTGCATGTTGATTCCTTCTACTGAATAAGGGGTATTGAAACAAGGGATTAGGAGGGTTGTATACATGAGCTTCATTTCTTGGAGAACAACCTTGTAGAGAAGCATTTGCACACCTTAAATACATGTTTGGATAATTGCATGTAGTTTATGGTTTTGTCTTTAGTTATAACCGAACCAAAGCCCCATTTTTGTTAAAGGCAACATTAGGTTCTGTGAGAAAGGTTGTAAGATGTTACCTAATGGTTAAAGATGATCATTACGCTGAAAATTTATTTGGCAATGTAAAATGTTAAATAAGTGACTTAAAGTATGGAAATATGTTTTGAAATGCTTAATTAATTACTAATTATATTATTTCGGGCGACTTGAATGGTTTCTCAAAGCTATAGAATCTTTTGTACATGAAAATAAATGCTGTCCATTTTACTGAAAATGAGATTTTTGTAATTGGAGCACTAATTTTTAAGTAAGGTAAAACCAGTGCAATCGACGTCTTATGACCATGAAATTTTGTGGAAATTTAGTACACATATTAAGTTTTAAAAAGAGTTCTAGATCATGTTAATTGGGGGTCTAGAACTCATGTTATGAATTTTACAAATTAGACAATGAAAGCTGGAATGATTTTGTTCTTGCATATTGGAGGTTCATATTTGTGTGAGGTTCTAACTAAGCAAATGACCCTTTCTGTCTATGAAATTTGGTGTGTATAATATTAAATATCTTAAGTTTTAAAATGAGAACACATTAATTGGATGTGTATAATAGAAGTTATGAATTTTTTAAGTTTGGTCATGAAAACTGAAAAAATCCTATTTACATATTTGAGTGTAGCTGTCTCTACGATTTTGGGAATGTTTCAGCCACAAATTGGCTTGGTGATTATAATTCCTCTAATATAGACTTTATGGAGCTTTAATTAAGAATTGGAATCACTTCATTTGTAGTTTCTTAACAAAGTTGTGATTTTTCCAAGTTCCTTGAAAAATTAAAAGTTGAATCTCTATAAAGTCTGAAAATAATCACATTATTGGATGATTGCAACTAGTCTTAATTTGAGAGTTTTTGAGTCAGATTTGAAGGGTTAGTTGACTGAATTATTGGTCTGCTTATCAGGAATAATAGGTATTTAAATAAGTCTTAGTAGGTAGGTAATATCATAAGGGTATAATATTATCAATGATGACCATCGAAATGGCAAAACCACATTTTTATATATATGTATCATATAATATTTTATTTTGACTAATAATCTGGCCCTAACTAAGTATTTTATTCTGTGTATTTTACTCTTTTTAATAAGGGTAACATTGTGTTGATTAGTGAAAATTTTGGGATTATGATTTTTGGAGAGTCTTGAGTTTTTACAATAGATGACAATATTTATGTAGAGGATGATTAATGGCTAATTTTAATCAGTTTGGATTTATTATTTAGTTGTCTTATGATTTTATAATGAATTTCTTTTTTAAAAAAAGATTATAATAGGTTATTTGCTTAGATGAAATTTAATAAGATCTTTATGTTTTTTTAAAATATTTTTTGGGGTTCATATTATATACATTTTATTTTCTTCAATTATTTTGTTTTGACGTAGGAGGAATACGTATTTAAGTGTTAATTTTATTAAATTTCATTATACATATTATTATTATTATTGTGTTTGTGATATCTTTAGGATAATGTTTGGTTCGTTATTCATTGAGCTGTAAGAGGAAAGTAAAATTCTTATTTGAGATACCTACTAAAAATGTTATTATCTTATATCTTGTTTTGATTTATAATTGTTGGTTGTTATTTATTTGTATTTTTAATGTTATGCGATATTATTTAATAAATAGTTCAATATATTTATTTTTTTTGGTCCAAGCTAAAAATATTATCTGGTTCCGCCACTGACCATCAAATATAAATAAAAAGGGACAAGCTTTATGGGTGGGTCTAGAAGAACATAATCTTAATTATGTTATTAAGATTAGAATTAATAATGACCCATCTCTATATAAATTACAAATTATAGGATTTGACAATTTCCTGAGCTCAAGAGATAAGCGAATTGATAGAGACCTTGGTGAGGGTATAATGTCGAAAAGGTCAACATATAGTAACTCTTAATTTTAGAATATTATGTATTGTTTTACATGTTTTTTTGTGCTATCACTTATATTTGTTTTATGAATATTTGAAGCAATAAGACCCAATGGGGTAATAAGACCTAATGAGCATTCAACATGATTGTTGAACTAGTAAAGGACTTTATGACTGGGTCCTAAGGTGGTAAGTCTTATTATACAATTTGTGTATTGGATTGTGCGTCCTGAGGCGCCAAAGACCTTATGGCTAGATCCTAAGGTAGTAAGACCCATTATGCATTGTGTATCAAACTATGAGCCTGTTTGGCAAAAAATAAAATCTAGGTTTTGGAGACAAAATCTAGGTTTTGTACTAAGTCTGTCAAACACCTTTTTTTTTTTTTTAAAAAAAAAAAAGCTATTCTGCATCAAAATCTAGGTTTTGTCATAAGCTTACTAAACACCTTTTTTTTTTTTTAGAATCTATTCTGCATCAAAATCTAGATTTTCAACCCCAAAACCTAGGTTTTGTCAAAAGCTATTTCTTTAAGTTTTTTTTCTCTCCTCTATCATCATCAGTATTTTTTCAGTACTACTCAGTATCCTTAAGATATTTTTTAGTATCTTTTAGTACCCTAAATATTTTTTCAAGATCAGTCATTACCCTAAAATATTTTTTCAATATCGTAAAATAAATTTTCAAGATCATTAGTATTTTTTCAGTACAAGTCAGTACCTTGAAATATTTCATGATCTTAAAAAATTATTCTACGATATTAAAAAGATATTTCAGGATAATTATTCTTACAAAAATATTTCATAGTTTAGGAGAGACAAAAAAATACTGATGATGGCAAAGGAGAGAAAGAAAAAGCTAAAAAAATAGTTTTTGACAAAACCTAGGTTTTGAAAATGGAAAAAAAGTAGTTTTTGACAAAACCTAGGTTTTGGGGTTCAAAACCTAGATTTTGATGTAGAATAGCTTTTGGAAAAAGTAGAGGTGTTTGGTAAGTTTATGAGAATAGCTTTTGGAAAAAGTAGAGGTGTTTGGTAAGTTTATGAGAAAACTTAGGTTTTGATGAAGAATAGCTTTTGGAAAAAATAGAGGTGTTTGGCAAACTTTTGCTTAAACCTAGGTTTTGATGCATAATAATTTTTGGACAATTTTGGGGTGTTTGGCAAACTTTTGTCAAAACCTAGGTTTTGAAATTATCCAAACACTATCATTTTTTTCCAAAATCTATTCTTCAAAAGCTATTTTCCAAAAATCATTTTTGCCTCGTAAATCCCAAAATCTATTTTTCAAAATCAATTCTCAAAAAGCTATTTTTACCCAAAATCATTTTCCAGAAGCTATATCCAAACAGGCTCTATGACTCTGAGGAGGTAAAGATGTAACACCCCCAAATTTTTTAGAGTTAAAATAATATAAAATTTCGATGATTTTCATAAATAATAACTAAAATCCAAAATAATTAACTTCGGGAAGTGTTACCGCTGCACTTGTATGGGACAAGTGCAAGGCTACTTATTATATATCTATAAATTTAAAACTAAAATAAAACATTTTATTCGGAATATGAAATAAAAAAATAGCTAAAATCCATTGAACGTCCTTCCTCATTTCTCATTGCAAGCCCCAACCTTTAAAACCTGTTTCACTAAAATTCTGCTCCCCCGAAAGATCATCGCATATCAAGAACACAAACATCAGCAAAGCTAGTAATCCTAATTAAATAAAGATAATATAAAATAAATAAATAAATAAATTTAAAATAAAATAAAATAATTACAGGATAAAATAAAAATTATCATATATATGTATAATTAAAAGGTGTCATTATTCATAAAGTCTACCCTATTTCTTTTTATTATTAATATTAATCAAAACAAATATATATAATCATGCGGTAATTGCGTCAAACATTAACCATTATCTTTTTAAATTTATTTTGACCCGGGAAACCCTACCAGTCTATTTAGTGGAAAAAGAATCATGGTAGACCCGGGAAACCCTGTCAGTCACAAATAATCAAAATTGGTCATATCATCATTTCTTCCTAGTGTACACACATCCTCCTAAAGTTGCTACTAGTGTCTTGGGAAACCCTACCAAACACCACTTTGGGAAGAACAAATATATCGGTTCACATCAAATAATTTTTCAAAGGCATAAAGCCTAAGGGTTGTGTTCATCACTTTAGGAGATACCATCCCAAAGCTATCCTCCCACAATTAAATTATTTTAAATGCACTCATAATAAAATTCCTAAATTATTACTATAATTTAATTATCTTTTATATGCTTTTCTATTATTTAATTAAATATAGGATACAAGGATATTTTGATATAAAATCTAATCATGTCATATTTCATTATGTAGGAGGTATTATATAAAGAGGGAAAGAATATCAAATAATATAGCATGAGACACATCTAACATAAACATTAAAATTAATGTGCTCACTTTATTGATAAATAATGAATTATATATCAACATTGCATTGTGATAGTACGATAGTTAGTCTAGCTAAACTTTAGGATCATAGCTAATATTTAGGATTGCTAATATCATCACTATCCAAAGACTCGGTAAAGTAAATTAAAATGGTTCAACTACTCCCAAAAATAGCTAACCACATTCTTATAATAATATTTAAAAAAAAATCAGCACACAATAAACATTTAAAGACTAAATAACTCAATCCCTCTTATTGTGGAGATCAGCAACGTGCGGAAATCAACAACATTAACTCATAATAAAATCACTAAATTATTTTTATGCACTATAGTGCCCAAATTGAATTTATTAATATTTTATACTTATTTAATTATCTTCTTACATTTTTTAATTTATTATTTAATTAACTATAGGATAAAATATTTTAACATAATACATATTCATATCCTATTTTATTATGATTTAATTTCCTCGTGCTTTTAGGAATAAAAGAATAGTTTACAATCTGATTCAATTAGATATATTTGATCTTTGAGATTAGACAGCATATAGTACAACCTTAATTCTCCCGGTTATAAGGCAAATTTTATCAATAAGATTAGAAGTTAAATCGCATATAGTACAAAATAAATCCATCCTATAGTAGAACAATACAACAAATCCTCATAATAACTCATAATTTGCTTAGCATTATCAACAAAATCAACAGCACACCAAAACCTCATGATTACACCTCGGCACATTCAACAAGGAAAGCAATTATAAATGGTCTTGAGTCTCGTACAGGTAATAGCATCATTTTTATATAAATGGCTTAATATTCACATACACACACACTAACGAAAACAAAAGGTAATGAAATCTTATATATATATATATACATATACATATATATATATATATATATATATATATATATATATATATATATATGGTTTGATGTTTATTCATTAACGAAAGCAACTGTACAGGTAGGTAATCACGCAATTTACACAAGAATCCACACAATTTGAAATAAAAAAGTTAATCATGCATCAAATGATACACCTCACCCATGTTGATTGATCAAGAAGGTTAATCACCCAAATCAATATTTAAATAGAGTGACACATTTAAACACAAAAGGTCGAGTAACAATTAATTCCTATTGGTCTAGGAATTAGGATTACCTGGTCTCTGTATTTACTAAACTCCTAGAAGAGAAATTCTGCCGCAGAAAATTTACAAAGAGAGAAATAGCGAGCGATGGATAGGGTTAGGTGGCTAAACCTAAACCTATAATTAGTTTTTAGAGTTTAGTTATGGGTTGGGCTCTTTAACTATTGCTAATTAATGAATTAATAATTATTTTTAATGGTGATAGATTATTGTTCCATTATTAATTAAAAATATATTATTCAAAATTTATGTATATAAGTTCTTCTTAACGTAATACAATAGGATAGGTGATGAAGGGCTTCATTAATGAAAGTCATAACTAAGATTATTAATTCAAGGAGTTGGTGTTCATAAAGTATTCATAAAGTGTGATTGCCTATTTCGAACAAATACCTGACATATATAATTAATTAGTAAATATATTAATTTCTAATGATCTAGTGATTGATGGTATTTTTAACTATAAATAAAAGTATAGTAAGTATCTCTCTAGCTAACAGGTTAGCATAACTGTAGGCTTAAAACACTATTTTTTTTAAAAAAATAATAAATTATTTATTAAATTTCTAAATTTTTATTATTACTATATTATAATTTTAATCTTAATATCTTAGTATTATTATTAATTTGGGGTATTACAAAAGACCTATTATGCAATTTATGTATTGGATAGTGTGTCCTTAGGCAGTAAAGACCTTATGGCTAAGTCGTAAGGTGGTAAGACTTGTTATGCAATTTGCTGAATATGTTGATTTTTTGAATATGTTGTTTTGCTTATTCGATGGCTTGTTTTGCATGCTTTTTGAACTTACATATTGTATTAGTGTTTGTGGTTACTATTGGAATTCTCAATAATCTAACCTCTTTCCTTAAAATCACATACAGAAAAGGCAAAGAGCTCAAGAAGCAATGACGTGGTCATCGTCGGTAATTTATAAGGCGAATGAGCTGGATAGTGTAGCTTGGTTTCTTTTTGTCACATTCTATAAAATATTTTCCTTATGATTAGGTATTATTTTGAATTAGCCAAGTCTAGCTAATTTGATGTAAAATATGTAGATATATATGACTTCATAGTAATAGAAACCCATAAATATATAAAGCTTAGTTATTGCTGCAGGGATATGCATGTATGATACAAGCCTATAACGTAATGGATGATTAAGCAGAAAGCAAAGTACAAGTTTAAACTTAATAATTGTGAAGTAATATAATATACCAAACATGGTTTAAGGTATAATGGACTTTTAATGAAGAGTTTGAACCATTGATAAAATACATTCAAAAGTTTTAAGTTTTTCAAAAAAGCCCATTTGAATCACAGGATCAGATCTTGTGCTTGGGTTAGGTTTTTGAACTCTTAAAAAAGGTTTTATTTCCCTAGGTCAAACCTGTCTTAGTGGTTTAAAATCATTGTTAAATAATACATCTTACTGACATAGTGCCGAGCTTGAGGCACCAATCAGGATTTAAGGTAAGACGTTACTCTGTTCTGGGCACAGAGCAAGGAGGCGTTACAGGAGTTGAGTCATCTATATTGAAAAAAATGATCATTCACTCATTACTTGTGAATTTTGACATAAGGTGTCACACATGACTAAATCACTATTGTTTGAATTTGTGATATGACTAGGTTAAGTGTAGTTTTCTTTTAGAATACATAAAGAGACTATTCTCAAAATACTTGAGAATATCATAAGTAACCAACAATCACAAGTATTTGAACTTTTATGGATAGATGGTAGTTGCTATGAAAATACAATTAGACTATCCATATGTCTATATATATCATTATATTCCTTCTTGAATGTGCACACAAATATGCAATGCCATTGCAAAGGAACTTTAGGAGGATCTTTAAGTATATTCTTGCTTAAATGATAATTGAAAAGCTCTAGGTCATGAAGTATGTTACAAAATGTACATTAAGTATCATGTTGTACATAGAGAAGAATGATTAGCTTTGTTTAGTTTAGTATGATGTGATAACTTTTTAGATAGTTAACATTATGATACATCGTAATGTTTACTGTGTTAAGGACTAAATATCACCAAGAGTGGGTGAATACTAAAAAATTTTCTGATTCCTTTGGAATTCATGCCAAAAAATAGAGACTAACAGAGAGAGTAGGAGAAAGATGAACACAGGAGATTTATACTAGTTTGATCTTAACTCTTGACTTACGTCTAATTCCTAGACACTCTAGAATTTTCACTATCAATTCAATCGACTACACACTTTGTACTCGAAAGTAATTCTATCACTAGGATTTACTCCCCCTCTTACAAGTTGTAATATGATAACACAATCTCAAAGTCCCACAACTTTGAGATTCTTACAAGGATAATAATTCAATAATAAACTCCTTAAAAGAGGATGTTGATAAACATTGAAGATTATATATCCGAAGATATTACACATGTATAAAACAGTAGTTTGTAATAATATCATAGTAAATGCACAATGTTTCAGAGTTAAAATAAGTAAGTTAAAGCTTCACGATGAATACAGTGAAACTCCACAATGAATACAATGATTTTGCTTCAATTTACGATCTTACTCAAGTAATGAATAGCTTTACTTGAGTACAAAATCGTTATTACTTAAGTAAGCCATATATTACTCGAGTAAGCCAATGTTTTAGCAACTCTGTTCAACTTTGTTTTATGTTTCACCTGAGTGAGGTCTGGTTATTCTATGTATATCCTAAACTAGAGATCGGATTCAGGTAAAATCAATTTTGTATGAAACTAGACTCTTAATGCATCATATTGGCAAAAATGCAGGCCTAAAAGAGTTCAGATGAAAGATCTATGAATTTCAGAAGTTGTCCCTTTAATTAATGTTACACAGCAGACCCAACTTCAGTAATTTGGGTGTATCTCACAAACTACACATTAGAATGAGTTGAAATTAGAGGCATATGAAACTAGACTCACATACCTTTCCAAAAAAAGCAAGATCACTGAAAAAAGATCAAATGAGAGAGATATGATTTTTGGAAGTTCATAATCTGTTCAGGATGGTGCAAAAATGTTGGTCCATAATAGCTTTTATTACTCTGATCATAAGGCTCAACATACAATGAGTTTGAAGCTTATTCTTGTTGCGTTGGAAAGAAGACTTAAAGAACTTTTTGGGTTTGAGTGATTTGGCAAATTTGAAGCTCTATCGAAGACGTTACGCTCACAGGAAATTGTCTATTTTGCTGCCAGTACTCTTATGTTTTTTTAGATTAATCACATTAAGGAGATTAATCCTTGAACAAGATCAATTAAGTGAAGGCTTGATGATGAATCATGAAGAATACTCGAGTACACTCCCTATCAGACGTTACTCGAGCAGACAAGATGTCTTACTCGAGCAATTAAGTTATTCTACTTGAGCAAAGGAAATTGTTACTTGAGTAAGCTCATCTGTTCACAATGTAATGAGTTCATTTCACGATCTTACTCGAGCAAGCTTTCATACTTACTTGAGTAAAACCTCTCTGGATGACTAAGATCATTGTACTGGACAGAGTGTAATTGAGCACAAAGTTTTCCTTACTCGAGCAATATATACTTTGCCATCTAATATCTCGTTCTTGCAGCAGTTTACTAGAGCAAGTCATTATGTACTCGAGCATGTAGCAACTTGGAACATTGAAGCAGAACGCAACACAATGATGTACTCGAGCACAAGCTTCATCATACTCGAGTATATGTCGTTAGTTTTAGTACCAGAACATCTCTAATATTCCTAAATTAATTGTTATTGATTGTATCTGATTATTGTTGATTACATATCTCAATGCTACTAATGTTATTTGTGAGCAAGTTTCAAGTGATCAAAAGCTCATATTAAAGTTCAATGCCAACGAGGCAAGACCACGTGAGAACAAATTGTCAGACAAACAGAGTACACAAGACATGGAAATATAGATCAGCACTTTATCCAGTGAAGTACTTGACATAATGAGTTAAACGACAAAGCATTTAAATTCGTCAATGGCTATTTCTCTTTGAGCGGATGAATGCCACAACGCACATTTAATAAATGAAGGAAAAGACACAGTGAAGTGCAGACGCTCTAATAGACACTAATGGATTTCCAACGGTCGAATGTTTGCAACCATTGAAAGACAAGTACCTATAAATTGCAAAGTCTTCAAATCGAAAGAGATGACGATTTATGAATGACTCAATGAAGCCAATGAAATGTTTTTCACTGTCGATATGGCAATACTCACTTAGCTAAAATACTCTTTGTTTCGCCATGTTTATATAGTTTAGCGTAGAGAGTGAGATGATTGATTATGTACTTCAGTGTTTATCATATTCACTCCTAAGAGAGAAGATTCATTGTAATCATTTTATCTGTTTATCTAAGAGTTACTCAAGATTGAGTGATCTTGAGTGAGAAACAGATTGTAACCTTAAGATATGTAAGGGGGAGTATCTCAGTGAGAGATTGGGCTTCACAAGTGCTTGGGGTGAACTTATGGGATTGTAGAGGCTTTTCTCTTGTACTTGGATTAAACAATAAGATAATGGATTGAAAATATCAAGTGGAGCTTGGGGACTAGACGTAGGTCAATGATTAGGCCGAACTAGGATAAATCATAGTTTGCATATTCTCTTCCCTAAACTATTATATTTCTAGCATATATGTTTGAATGACTGTCAATCGCCTTATACATTATTATTGACATACGAACTACTTTTAGGGCAGAGCAATGGGTGGGTTGGGCAGCCCATGCCTTAACCCATGGCACACCCATTTAACTTTAAATGGGTATAGGCTAACTCATACCCATACCTCAACCCATTTAAACCCATGTAAATGGGCTAGCACATAAAAGGGCGGGCTCACCAGGTTTTTGGGTAACCCATTTACATTTAACTTAATTATTTTTGGAAAAAAAACATATTTAAGCATTAAACATCCATCCAAATTCATCATTCTAAATTCTGAAATTTGAATCTTCAAAGTTCAATAATCACAATTCACATAAGAACCTAAATTCATCATAACATAATTTTGATGTTCAAACTCCAACTTTTAAATGAAAACATTACAAATAAAGTTCAAAGATTAAAAAAAATTCCATGCTTCCATTGAATCTGCATGTTTTAGTCTTCACCATCATCTTTAGATTTACTTAAGGAAGGGGCTGTGGCTCTAGACGCTAAATCTTGCTCTGCAAAGTAAATGAAGAGAAAACATATCCATTAATAATCTAATTTGAAATAAAAAAAAATGAAACAATAAAAATAAAAATTGTTATTGAAAATACCAATAACAACACTTGCACCTCGTCAAAATTATCAATATCAAGATCCTTAAATTTAAGGGATGTCTTGAATAACCAATTTTGAGTACATACGAGTGCTTCAACCATCTTTGAAGACAATGAGCTCCTAAAAGAATCTAGTATCTGGCCCACATTACTAAAAGCTAATTCTGAAGATACTGTAGAGATTGGTATAGGCAACAAATCACGTGCCAACAGATTTAGAACTTGATACTTAGAAGCATTCGCTCTCCACCATGCCAAAACATCAAATTTTAGATCTCGAAATGCAACTAATTCAGTTTGGAGATATCCGTCAACTTCTAAAATTTTCTCTACATTACATGTAGAATCTGTAGTGGCTAACAATTTCTGGAATGTAGAATCAAAAGATGATAAGGACATTTTAAGTTCAACTTCTGGAATCAACACGTTACTCCTACCAATATTGACATCCCCTTGCTCTATTCTTGGTTGAGATCCTGAAACTTCATTAATATTAATGACATTTGCAGAATAATGATCATACAAATGATACAAGACATCAATAATCCTCTTAAATATAAATTCACGCTTTGTAGGTTGTGGAAAAATGTTTTCAAAAGCAATTTTGACATGTCATCTTGTATCTAGGGTCTAATATCGCTGCAACCACCAATAATATATTCATTTTCTCAGCTTGTCCCCAATACTTATCGTACTTTGTTTGCATTCTTCTTGTCAAGTCACCCAAGAGAGAGTGGGAACTAGCTGCACTTGAATTAAGATGTGTTTGAATTGCAACAATATGCTGGAAACATGTGTTTATTGTCACAAAATTTAATCTAGAAAATATCAGAGTCATGGTGTAAAACAACTTCAAAAATAGAAGGAACTCCTTTGCAATAGTCCAATCATATGCACTTGGAGGCTTAACTGTAGACACTATAGTTGTGTCAATGATATCATCATCATTATCAAAGATGCCATCATCAAAGTGAGTTGAATTTGACTCTAACTTAACTTTCTTTTTGAAGTAATCCATGTAATCTTGATCTTCTTCTTCCATCCTTGTGAAGGCTTTAATGAACTTAACAACACTGTCCAACATAAAGTAAGTCGAATTCCACCTAACAAGTATTATAAACAACAAGAACAACATATTATGAATTTTGCTTGAAATATAATTAACAACATATTATAAAGTAATTTGCAAATTAACAACACGGACAAGCATATTATTTCAAGATAGGAATTTGATTAAACATATTATGTGAAATCTAATTCAAAATAGAAACTAGAAAGGAAATAAACAAGTATTTAAAGTACCTTATGGGACAATCCAAGCTAAGACTTTTTGATTCAACTCTTACTTTTTCAGCAAGCTCTTTGAATTTGGTCTCCTTTGCTGGGGAAGATTTAACATATTTAACCACATGTCGGATGAGCTCAATGAATTTATTTATTTCCTTAAGACCTTCAGAGACAATCAAATTCAAAATATGTGCAGCACACTACATCTGCAAAAACTCTCCATCACATACTAGATCATTCCAACCCTTCAAACATTTTTTTAGATGAGCAATTGCATAATCACTTGAGGAAGCATTGTCAACTGTTGTAGTGAAGACTTTGTCTATGCCCCACTTGAATAAGCAATCCTCAATTTTCTTACCAATTGTTTCCCCTTGATGATTTTCAATCACACAAAAATTCAAAATTCTTTTTTGAGCAGTCAAACACATGTAGCTTGAATTTTGAATTGAAGTCCAACAATCTGTAGTAAGAGACACATAGACTTTAGAACGCTTGAAATATTTTCTCAAACATTTTGCTTCTTCTAAATAAATTTTGTAGCAATCCCTAGCAATTGTCCAACGTAAGGGCGTTTGAAATCTATGTTCAACCTCTTGCAATAATTCTTTTAAACCCTCCCCTTCCATAATTCGAAAAGGAAACTTATCCTTTATGAGGAATTTTGCAACAGCCTTTCTGCATCTCACTTCACTAAATAAGTGATGAGTCAAATTTTTACTAGAAGAAATTGACAATAAACTCTCTGAGTTGCTAGCTTTGTTGGGATTCTTTAGACACTTTTCCAAATGCCGCAACAATTGTGTAGTGCCACAATCTGTAGGATGACTTGCAAAATCTCTACCATAATGGTTATAGTGTGCTCGATGTTTACCTTTTGTTTGGGTTAGTGGCGACCTTTTGAAATATTGCCATGCATCAGATCTTGTCCTCCTTTTTCTCTTAGCAGGTTGTGTTTCAGTTGCTTGTCCCTCTCCTTCATTATCTTTTTTATTTTCATTACGAGCAGGTGGTAGTGCTAATGATGTGGTTGTAGTTATATTTTCAGTGGCCCCTCCAGTAGTAGCGACTTCAGTATTTTTCGATTGAGATTTTGCCATGTTGATTTGCCTACTCAAACCAAATCAAACTTAACAATACTATAAATGATTCAATAGGAAAATAGGAAAGCATAAATATTAAATACAAAAATGTAATTGCAAATAAAAAAAAATTATAAAAATGATGATAATAAGTTTGTGCCATTTATGGTCATATTCTCCATATCCCACGGTAAGTATAATAGTATATATTGCTAGTATATATATTACACTCATTCATATCCAATTCCTTTATTTTCTTGATGCCTCAATACATTGATACATACATATTAAATATTTAGTGGTTGCGTTATGTGACTGCTTGTGTAGTGTTAATGATGTTCACGAGTATTGTCAAACACATCTGAGAATTAATAAACAATAGAAAGAACCTCTTACAGTCAAAAACATGATAAAAAAAATATTGGGTTTGGGTTTTATTGGTTCATAACAACTTTCACATATTCCAAGCAATTCGAAATCATTTGGATTATTCAGGGCTTGGTTGTTAGCTAGAGGATTGATTTAAATAAGAAGAAATACTTCTTTATGTAAACAAAAATTGAACCGCATAAATTTAAAAGAAAAAAAAAGTAGATATGAAGGAGTAAATCAATCAGAATTTAATGAAATAGGCAAATAGCATTTAGATATTGGCAATACCTTAGCTTTGCTGTCTCGTTTCGTATTAAGGGATGAAGAGGACGTGAAGAATGCAAACACTGACTCTCTCATTTTTTTCAGTCGCTACTCGCCTGTTAGAATAGGCAAATCCAGGGAAAAAGAGGGTGAGAGACTAAGAGTCAATAGCTATTAGGGTTAGGGTAGTTAATAAAAAAAATCACACTAATGGGTAGGTATGGGCAGCCCGAAGGTGTGCTTATAGCCTGCCCATTTAATTTTTAAATGGGTAGGTTTTAACCCACCCCATTATGGATCCTTTTGGGCGGGTGTAAAGTGGCCCAATCACATCGGGTTATGGGTGGGCTCACTGGGTTATGGGTTTTATGTTTAGCCCTAATTGCTTTTTGTAAGTTGCAAAAATATTTTCAAAGTGATCCAAAGTTTTATCAAACACCTAATTCACCCCCTCTTGGGTGACAACCAGGTCTTACATCTTTAACCTTTCCTTCCGATTTTGATTATTGCTCAAGTTGATTTTAATTTTTTTATAAATCACTCAATTCATCTCCTCTTGGGTGATTCCCGTAACTAATAGTTTCTACTGTTTTTCATCAACTATATTTTTTAAAAAAAATAAAACAAGAGGAGAACAGATATATTGCCATCAACATTTTTAAAATTATAGAAAAATTGTCATTAAAAATTTATTTGTGATAGCCCATTCTCACTAATAAAATTTTATGAAATTTGCATTGAGGTCCCAAGCTAGACAAAATACGACTTGTAGGTCTCGTGGGGCATTAGTGTAATAAAATTGAAATCTAAAAAGACTAAAATGCCCTTAATAAAACACACTAAAAGATGACCCCCAATTCAAAATCACCCCTCTCTCTCATGGCTAAAGCTCTTCATCAGTATAGTTGTTGTTGGATAAACAACACTCACCATCACCTAACCTTTATCGTCATCGAAACCTCTTTATCGTGGGTGGCTTGTTGATGCTTTTATTTGTCGCTAGTGTAGCTTTTTGTCATCGTCGATGAAGCTTTTCCTTGTCATAGTGAAGGTGTTTGTCATCACCATCAGTTTATGAAGTCATTTCTCAATCTCATTTGCATTTGGTGTATGAAGTTAGAATGTGTTGTTAATATGGATAGCGATATTTTTTTAAACAAGCCCATGAACTTGTCAATGGACACTCATGAGCTTTGAAGTGTTGACTATATTTATATTATGTGTGGACATATTTATAGAATACTTTTGTTATTTTAATTTAGTCTACATATAATATGAATTTTTAAGTTGTTGATAATGTGATTGCACTTTGATTACATTATATAAACATAGATAAACATGCTTAACAATTGTAGGGGATTGCATTGACAACTCCATGGGCACACATTGACAAGTCCCTGCATTCCCTATTAAGTTAACGGGGAGAGGGGGACTATTGACAGGTGAGACAACTGATAGTGACAACTCTCAGTCCAAATAATATCAAGTAAGACATTGTCCAAATAATATGTCCACCTAATTAGTCATAAATTACAATAACAAAGGTATTCTATGAATATGTCCACAATGATATATATAGGGTTAAGGTGCATTTTGGAGAACGAAGTATTACGCTAGGAGTGTTTGGCACAAAAAAGTATTTAGAGTACCAAAACTACCAATGAACAATTGAAAATGTGCAAAAATACCAATGAACAATTTAAAACTTCAACGAATATACCAAAATAGAGATTGTGTTATTTTCATTAGAATTAGTTTCTTCATTGGTATTTTTACACTTTTTTAATTGTTCATTGGTAGTTTTGGTACCCTCAATACTTTTTTGTGTCAGACACTTCTAGCATAATATTTCGTTGGCTAAAATGCACCTTAACCCATATATATATATATATATATATATATATATATATATATTAACAAAGGTTATGAAACTTGAACTGGTCACTAAATCGACAGAGGCAATGAGTTAAGAGTCAGTGGGTCAGATCAGAGTCAACTTAGAGTTAGACTGGTAATAATTAAAATAAATAAAAATATTTGAATCTTAAATATTTTTAAATGCATACTCATGTTTAAGTGTTAACAAAGTATTCAACTATATATATATATATATATATAATATTATCCTTCCTATTCTTATTTTAATTCATTTTCCTTTCATATTAAAAAGTCTTATATCATTAGAGAGAGTATACAATGCCAAAAAATTAATTAAGTTTATGAGGCCTTTTAATTATATGTATATTTTTATTCAACCAATACTCTGAAATCCTGCAACTGTTGGTAGAAAAAATTAATTAAGTTTATGAGGCCTTTTAATTATATGTATATTTTTATTCAACCAATACTCTGAAATCCTACAACTGCTGGTAGATCTTCCTGAAGCCAATGAAATCGTTCCAAGTTTTCTCTTTCTTTTTTCAATAAACACTGTGTTTATCATTCTCTTCAATCCCCCTCATCATCTACATCTCTAGTCTCGATTAGTTCAAAATCACAACACTAGCATTTTTTCAGTCGTCATCTTCTTCTCTTCTTCATTTTTCTGGTTGTTTTATGCTTCTAAAACTCGAAGGGAAAAAATATTGAGGCGATTCAATGACTTGCTCAACTTGGCCAAGTTGACTCGGTGTCACCTTAAAACCCGAGTTTTCCACAACTTGGACCGATTTTCTGACCAATTCATGGGTTTGTAGTCTCGAACCGATCGGTCTAATCTGGGTACCTAAACCATGATATTAAAATTTTTAGGGGAACGCACTAATAAGTTTATGGGCGTCCATTGACAAGTTCATGGGCTTGTTTTAACAACTATCTTTACTCTAATTAACAACACATTTTGACTTCATATATCAAATGCAAATGAGATTGAGAAAATGACTTCTGAAACTAATGGTGATGATAAAGCTTCAACGAGCCACCTATGGAAAAGAGGTTTTGATGATGACTGTCAAGCGATGGTGAGTGTTGTTTATCCAATGGTAATGTCAATGATGAAGAGCTTTGACCATTTTGTGTTTGGGGGGAGGGGGATTTTGAATCAGTGGTTAGCTTTTAGTGTGTTTTACTAAGGGCATTTTGATCTTATCAGATTTTGATTTTATTGCATTAGTGTCCCATAGAACTTTCTTGCAAATTACAAATTCAAGGGATGTTTATGTCATATTTTATCTAACTTGGGACCTCAGTGCAAATTTCTCTAAAATTTTTTATAAGAGCCTTTTTGGTAATTTTCCCTTGTATATATTACACCCTCATTTATGAGTAGTGTATAAATTTTTTAACACATTAAATTAAAGGCCAATTTGATGAAAACAAAACTTAGGTCCATTTATTTTTGGGAAAATGATAAGAAAAACTTTGAAATTGCAAAATATTAAATTAGGTTTGTTAGGAAGTATTGATAAGATAACAACAATATTTGATAAGCAATTTACAACTTATTTTATGGGAAATACCTAATTTGTAATTTTGTAATTTCAATTTTTTTGGTCATTTTCCCTTTATTTATCTCCATGATATCCAATTCTCTAATTAAAATTCAGAAAAATCCCTTTAAGGTCCTAAGGGACCAAGAAAATGTCAAAAACATTCCATAGAAAATTTTGATGTTTCAAAGAGTTGTTAAAACTCACCATGAAATTGTTAATATTTTATTGATAGAGTTGTTAATGTGATTTTTGTGACATCAAAATTTTTTGGGAGACTTTTTTGACATTTTCTTGATCTTTTGGGACTTTAAAAGAATTTTCCCATTAAAATTTTCCATGTGTGATTTTTATTTAATGACACTTTCACATAATTTTGATATCTTCTCTAGTCTCTATTTTTGTTATTAGAAAAAAAAAATAAAAATCTCGTACTAAGATTTGATTGAAAAATTTTATATATTAACAAATGGACATGAGTTTTGCCCCTTTGATTATATAGATATTACTTTAGTATATTAATTGTATTTCCTAATCTATACCCTACATCTTTAAAAAAAAAAAAAACATGTTTTGGAAGGAGGAAGTAAATACAAAAATAAAGACAAAAGGGCAACTTTAGTTCTGTAATTTTATACCAGAATTTATCTTAATCCTTTAATTCTATGAAGGTTTTTTTTTTAAAAAGTTCTCTACCCCTGACATTATTAGATCGTGTCATAAAAACCATGTAAATATTAAAATTTTAAAGTCTGACAAGATATTATCAAATAATCATTCGAGAAATAGTTTAAAGGTTGGATGTTTTAAAACGAATTTCTAAAATTCAACGAACAAGCTGAAAGTGAAAGCTTACAAAGAATTATACTGAATTAGAGTACTAAAGTTACATTTTTCTCTAAAAAATAAATAATCAAATTTCTAACAACTTGCATTAATGTCCAGATCTGAGCATACCATAATGTAAAAAGTGATGAGAGAGAATCTGCTCGGAGGAGGGCCTTCCGACGCGGCCTCATTTATCCGACCCAGGGTGGCTTAGTATCCCCTAACCTGGTCAAAAAGTCAATCACCACTGATTTCTCTCTCCTCGCCTCCAACTCGTCCCAGAAAAGAGAGGAGAGAGAGGGAGAGCCAGGCAGAGAGAGAGGGAGAGACGAAGGAATGCTTGAAAACCCTCCTTCCGCACCATTACAATCGGCAGCCACGGATTCGCCGGCACCTGTCAAGCGCTATGCTCCGCCGAATCAGAGGTAAACATGGCGTCTTGATCCTCTTCTTTGTAAATGAATCACAAACTTTGTTCTTCTGTTTCTGATTGACCTTTCTTTGCATTTCGCCCTCCGGATTCTGCAACTGGATCGCAGGATTCGTTCTAACAACAGGCGCAAGTCTGCCGGTCAGTCTATTTGTGATTCCCTTTCCTTTTGAATGATTTTCACTCCCACGCGTGTTTTATATTGTTAAAATTTATATATGATGTGCTATTCATGTTGGAATATGCTGCCGAATCTGTCTTCATTAAGTTGTCTTTTAAGGCAAGGAAAAAAAAGACAGATTATTTGTTCTCTTTATTTCAAGGCAATGAGTGCTCTTATTATTTTTGCTTTAAGTTCAAACGGATCGCACGAAATGGGTTCTTCCGACTCCATCTTAGAACTTGTTAAGCCGTTTTCTTAATGGATTCGGCACTGCCTCACATGTATAGACCCTTTTGCTTAGTGAGCGGGAAGTCATAATTTATATTTTTGGGGTTAAAAACGTTGGAGTTTTCTGTTGTGAGCTATTTATTATTAGTCATTCTATTATGGAATATCGATGATCTATTTTCGTCTGTTTAGTTGCTCCTCCTGTGACCTATAATGTTTGTGAATATCCTGGAGTTGATGTGATCTAACTGTAATGATTTTATATTATTGTGTTGCTGGAGTTTCTTATGTACAGTTTAAGCAATTACTTTGGCATTTCCTGCAACTCTTAAAATCCGGGTCTTGCTTATAATAGGCTAGAAGCTTCTTTTATAGCACCTTCTATGAAACAAAGGTGTGAGAGTAATAATGTACCATTTTTTATGAAACAAAGGCATAACTTGCTGCCTTTAAAATCACCATGAAATTCTCAAAAACTAGTGTTGAGTTTATCAACATATGAATAATAAAGAGGCAATGGTGATAACTCGAGGTCAGTTAATAGGTAACTGAAATGAATAATCCTAATTTTAATCTTAATGATAATTTGTTTCCTAATTTGTAAGGATACAAAATATGATCTAACAAAACACAAGGCCCGGAAGCCATCAATCAAATCCCTCATTAAATCCATGTTTTTTGAAAAATGTGAGGCTGTGTAGTACGGTATGAGCTAATCCTTCTTTTTGTTATTGGTGTTCTCCTGGGAGGGATGTGCCATGAAATTTAACTAATAGCCAACGTAATATTGTAAAGCAGGAGAAGTGATAGTCTAATATTTTAAAAGTTACTTTTGCAATTTAAAAGTAATTTGTAGTTATGATGTGTAAAAATGCTTTTTCTCTTCACCTCCTTGTTGAAATTGAGATGAAGAAATTCTCTGCCAGCATAGATGAATGGAAGATGGCCTCTTCTCCACATGGAATCTCCTAATTGGAATCTTCCTTTGCACCATGCTCTCTGATTGAGTAAAATGTACAAGAACCAATGAACAAATTGAGAGCTATTGCTTTGAAATCATGAAGAGGTTGCACTTAGGAGGAAAAATGCAATGATTTGAGGCTTAGAAACCAGAAACAGTTATAACTTTTGAAGAATTGTGTTATGGAGAAACATAGAGGAAAAGAGAAGAAGGAATAAAGAGATAAAAAAAAAAGAAAGAATGGGAATCAAGTATCTCACTAACACAGCTTCTCCTGCCATAGACTTAAGAGAGTAGTAGTTGGTAACGGTCTGACTCAGTTGATACAACAATATTCTGTTCACTTACAAGTCTCATATCAATACCCCCTGCCCCACCCCAAAAAGAACAAAGTAGAGAATAAAATATCAGGGATGTTGACCCATGAATTGGAATTGAGAGAGATAAATCAATCTCCTTTATAAGCAACTAAAACTGCAGAGAGATGAATATGTGGTTTTATGACCCTCATAAATGGTGTTTATATTTTTCCGTGGTGCTGTTATGTGAATAATAAAGGATGAGTGGTAGTCAGTTGGCTAGGGGGGTTAGTGAGTCAGTTGTGAGTTGGGTTGTTATGTTCAGGTTACTGTGCATAAATGAGTCGGTATATGATAGAATTTAAGGGAATTAAGAGAGAAAAAGGGAAACTAGAGTCAGAATCTGAAACTCTAGTATATTCAAGAACCAGGATCTGAATTCTTGACCAATTAGACAAATCCAAATCTGTATATATTCATTCATAATGATACCATTGTTTTACATGAGATATATAGACATAACAGATAGGATAACTGATGATAACTACCTTATAACTTCCTAAAGATCAAATGTACATAACTTCCTAAGAATACACATAACTTCCCAAGAATAAAATATAACTGCCTAATGATAACTTCCTACGGATAAAACACAACAGTCATAATTTCTATACTTATTTAGCCTAATTCTCATGTTTTCTTCTTGAGTAAACAAGAAGAGGGTGACTTGGTATCCTATGAGTCTAGGTTCTGAATATGTGTGATATGTTGATATACAGAAGTGATTCAGCCCTTGTCTCTGTCTCCTATCTCCCTCTCCTAAAACAGCAGGATAAGGCTGCATAAAATGTTAGGGGAGGGTAATGATATTTTCAGTCAATATGTGTATCCAGTCCTAAAACCTTAAAGTTTAAATTATCTTCTCATGCTGCATTGTAGTGCTAAGATATCTTCAGTCTCAAGACATCTATAATTTTATATGTGCAGTTTTCTTGACCAACTTATTGTCTGTCTTTTTTGTTATGCATCAGCATGGAACTTATTTTATGTCTGATATGATATTGTAATACTAAATAAATAACAGAATTAATAGAGTGAGTAGTTATATATATGACAGGTATTTAGAAGCATTGTTGCCTATAAATAGATATTGAGCACTTGTTTGTAAAGTAGACTTGATATGATATGGGTTAGGCCAGTTCCTATTCTCTGTCTCTCTTCCCTAGCTTTCCCTCTTTCTCATTTGAATCCTCTCTCTCTATTTTCTCTCTCTTGTCCTAATTACAATCCTTTATCACTATCAGTGGCTGAGAAACATTAGAGAATTTGTTGGAGATCATAATTTCTTCTACATAGTTATATAGTGATTTATCTCCAAATTATTAGTCTATTTTGTTATCCAGTCTAGTCAAATGTCGTGATAATTTATGCCATTACTTTTGTTTGATTGATGACTTATTTTGTGGGATTAGATTGGAGGTTTGCCTCCTTTTGTTCCCTATATATGTGCTCCCTTCTCATTCAATAAAATTTGAATTCAGAGTTCAACATCTTTGAAATCTCACAAAATTCTCTGTTTCATCAACATTACAACATAAAAGTAGAGACCACATATATGCATTTATACAATGTTCAGTGGCAAAAGGCAGTGCTTTGGGGCATTTGTTGTTTGTTCTGAATTATGATTGTTTTTTTATCGCTAATTCCTGGTTATTGATTATTGATTAGTTTCTATGAAAATGTGCAGATGGGCTTGATCGAGCAAACAGTCTTGGGAATGATTTAGAAAAGAATCAACATGCTTCAAAAAGTGTTCCAGTTACTGATCATGGAGATGCTGGTGGCAATAATCATAAAGAGAATCGCTATTCAGGACTCGTAGGATTAGAAGGGTGTAGTAGTAGTGTAGCTTCGCAGCTTTTGAATGATCGTATGTATCTCCAACTACTGCTTGAGAAGATATTTGTAAATGTTTTAATTACATACTTTTTATTCTATTATTCGATAGGCTTTATCATAAAAAAATGGTGACCATGACTTTGTTTTAACTGGTTTACTCAGGCTGAAGAATTGAAAATTGTTTATTTTGTATTCAACAACCCTTATAGGCTTCTAAGGTTCTCAGTAGAGTACGTCGGACTCTAATATGCGAATTTTTGTTGGGAAGTATAAGGATTAGGTAGTTTTCCTTAGATTGTAAGGTGTACTGGGGTAGTTTAGAACCGGGATATAAATTGTGTTGTCCATTTGATTTGGTTATTACTTTTATGCGTTTTTCCTGTAAATTTTCTGTTTCCAAAATACAGTGTAATCAATTCCAAGTCTGACAAGCATTGTCCACACCATTAGTTTCATTTGCTGTTGATTTATGTTAATGGATATTTCTATTTAGCAAGCATGTCAAGTTCACTTGCTTATGTTAAAGCGACTTACAAGATTTGATCTGGTTCCCCTTTATCTACCCTTTTAATTTTATTTTATTTTTTCCCTCAAATTTCTGCATCAACTTGAGAGCTCCCACCATAGAATGTAAATAGATATTAAGGAATTTGTAAATTCACCATGGAAACCAAAATTGTAAAGGAACATATTGATCTTATACTCACTACTTGTTAGTTACATGATTGTGGAACTTTCATGTGAGTAGAAGAGTCTCAAGTCTTTTGACTTTGAACTGTCCATGACCCAAATTGCATTTATTGGTCTACTGAGAGGAGGTGAGGTAAAAAGAAGGGAAATCAAGCGATGATTATTGTTCATTTACTTTTATGACTTTAAATTTAAATGATTTTCTTTATCTGTTATCTATTTTGTTGGTCATTCATATATTTATATTTCAGGTTGGACAGCTGCAATGCAGTCCTACAATAATTCCAAGGATTCATCTGGTGAGTGGATATCATTGAACTATTATAAACTTTCCCATTCTTTGAAAATTTTACACTCTGCTAATTTGTTTATTAACTAACCTTTTGGTGATGATGGAATTTGGACTGTACTGATCTTGTTACGTAAAGTCAGGTCATCAATGAAACAATGAAATTGAGACAGACACATTATTTAGATGAAAGTTTTCACGTGTTGATAGGCACTTCTGTAAGTCAAATTGTTTTTATGCTGAATTTGCTAGTAGAATTGGGAGGAAGAAACAAGTACTGTCAACGTAAAAATCTGAGATCTAGCTTAGTCATTTGAGTTGAATTTGATAACTTTCTTTTTTTATTTTCTTTTATCCGATAGAAAAATGGTCTTGCTTAGTAAATAAAACATCAAGTATCGATGTTAAACCATCTAATAATCAACGTCTGTGTCTTTCATAATTAAGGCGGATAACAATTTGAGTTAGTTGTGTTGTGGTCTAGGATAGGTTAAATCGTTAAAAACACAATGAACTAGTTTGTAATATATATATAGTATTTTATCAATTATTTGTGTGCATATGTTGCCTTGTCCTTGATGCTGGTATATGAACACACACCGCCCCCCCCCCCCCCCCCCCCCCCCAAAAGCACGCTGCAGCAGGGGGGCCTCCCTCCCTCCCTCCCTCTCTATTTTATCAATTGTGTGCGCACTGTCCTTGACGCTGGTATATAGACTGCCTCCCCCTCCCTCCCTACCTCTCTCTCTCTCTCACTCACTCTCACTCTCTCATTTTCTTTCGACTTTAATTTGCAGAAAAGCCAGTAATGCATTCAGGAGGGACAGCAGCTTGGACTCATTTAAGACTTCCTCATCAGGTATAAGCTTGAAGGCGTCCAATTTGCTCATCTTTCAAAGGAAAATATCACACTCTGATCTTTCATGAAAGATGCCCAAACCACTAGCCTGGGAGAATTTATCTCATGTTTAAATTTTAAAATTGTATGAATTCTTTCAGGTTGTGTCATCAGCAACAGGTAATGCAGCTTCTGCTTCACATATGGACTTCCTGGGAGAACTTTGCCGTCAAATGCACAGTGCTAGTTCTGAATTTAACCCCTAATCCCCACATGACATGATTTCCTTTAAACAAGTTCTTGACTGATGTTCAAATTACCTGTCTTGTCTGAGACTAGAGCTGGTTTTGTGGCATAATGTAATTGGGTATCAAATCGATAGTCTACCATGCCCATTTGTGAAGTGGGTATACTATATGGTCCTATATGACTCGTTCACTTTTTTGCATGTCTGATGGCTATAGTGTGATGTCAATTATCTAAACAGTTTGGCTATTAGAGCTTGCTCCTTGCTGTGTTTGAAACAGGAAAAATGCTATGGGGTTTGGGAATTTGAACTCTTTTAGATCTGAAGAAAATTGGGAAAATGACTGAAAAATATTACTTAAATTTTAAAATCCTATTGATTACAACAGTAATGGGATTAACAATAACAGTGAAATAATTGACAACTCATTTTGTTGGGAAATCACCCTATTTGAGATTTTGAAATTAAAGTGATATTTTCTTAAGATTTTCCCAAAAAAATTAGAGAGGAAAGAGTATTCCTTTCAATTCCCCTTTTCATAATATGTGATAGTTGAAATGTGTTCTTGGAAAACTTATTAAAATTAGTCATATGCGGTGGAGAAAGAATGTGGAATAGAGAGAAAGTTATCTTGGAAAATGGGGAATCAAGAGAGTAATTTTTGTAATTAAGTGAGTGTATAATGGACAGTTAAAAAAAAAATTGAGACATCCTCTAAACCTATATGCTCCCTCTGTTTCTTTTTCTAAGATATTATTATTCTTGACTATACCCCGTTCCTATTTACAAGATACTACTAAGAGATGTCTAAAAAGTTTCTTATAAACTCTCCATTTTACCCTCGCTTAATTACAAAAATAACTCAAGCTAGATGTCATTTAATTTCTATGTTTGACTAAATAACTCAATATAACAATATCTATCTTTCACATAAATAAGGGCATTTTTGCAAAACAATTTATTTTGTACATATTTATTTTATCTAACCATAGTTATTAAAATCAGACCATACCGGCTGGTTTGACCACAAAACCATTGAACCGGTCAATGAAAGTTAAAGAAAGAAAATTTTAAGGTTGAACAGACACCTTTCACAGGATTGAAAGAGTTAGAGCTTTTCAATTGTGTATAGAAGTTATCAAATGTCAAACTGTTGAATGTTTTACAAACAATTGAAAGTCTTAAATAATGGTTAGTTGATAAAAACTGCTAAATGTTTTACTTTAATAAAGGTTATGTACAAATAACTGTGAGGTATGTTATCAAAAAAATCTACACTACGTTTAATTAAGGTCACATAATAGTTGGTTATCAAGGTTCTTCAACAACAACCATAAGATATGTTATTATTATTTTTTAATATATGTTGGAGCCACTACATTAATATATATATATATATATATATATATATATATATATATATATATATATATTTTATAAATAAAACTAAAAAATGGAAATAAATAAAATCTATCCATCATGCTTAGAGGAGTGATCTAATCATTTGAGAAGACCAGAACGAGCTTGTAGCAGACACAGTATTGGCGCTGGCAGCAGGCTGGAGGTAGAGGTTGTTAGTTCAAGCCTCTCACCTAAGGGGTGAATTAGGTGATATTTAAAATTTTAAACTTACGAACAAAGTTCAATAAAGATGTCGAGTTAGAAAGATATCACCGAAGGAAGACACATAAGATTTATATTGATTCATTTCAAACCACTTGACCTAGTCTAGTCCTCAAAATCCTTACTAAGAGTTTCACAATCGTCCTAAGATTCACAGGGCTCTTGGTGCCTTAGTACAAGCAAGTTCTTCTTTAAAGAACACTCGCTCCCCCTTACATTTTGCAATCAATGCCAACACTCAAGGTCCTACTACCTTGAGCAACTTAATCGTAATGAATGATTCAGTAACGTCTCTTACAAGAGTATAAGAATAATCATTGTAGTACAAAATCATACAAAGAAAGAGTTTAAGACTTAGCATTGAATGCAATAATAATTTTTTTTTTTTTTTTTTGCGCTGAGTTAGTTGCTTCATCTTCAATGCCCTATTATTTTTAGTGTGATAGAAATTGATGACCGTTGTTCTTTTAAGGTATCTGTTGTGAGGGAGTGGTCATTGCTTCTATCCATTGAGTATGTCAAATCATTTTTTGTGTCTTTTGAATTAATTGTCGGGGTGATAATTGAATATTTTACACACTTATTTTGTATCTTTTGGGTAATAAATTTAGGATTGTTAGCTAATAAATAATGGGTTTTAATACTTATTTGGGCTTTGGGCTTTTATTTGGATTTAATTCATTTTCATGATAAAATTCCAGATTTATAATGCTTCATTGTTTTAACCATAACTTTTGAACCAGACATCATATTTGCCTCATTTTTGTTTCATATTTCAGATGATTCAAAGGGCTATAAATGTTATGAAGAGTCGGAAGGCAAATTCGATCAAGAGGATGGTCAAATTTGGAGCCGAAGTCAAAGACGTTTTCTGATTTTTTATTTGGGCCCGAATTTTGTAAAGGCCCATTTGTTATTTTAGGTTATTTCTTTTGGGCTAGATATTTTATAACTTGGAGCCCCATTTCATTTTTCCTTTTTAGGTTAAGACAATGGGTGGCTACAAACAGATTTGTATTTTCGTTTTTGAGACTTTTGAAGATCAAACATAGACTTTTAAAATTCCCTGCAATGTTCTTCATCTGTTATTCGTGTTCTTCACTGTTTTACTCATCTATGCTTGGCTAAGCCTCTCTGATTAACCCACAGATTAGGGATTCCATATTCCAGAGGACTCGCGCTTAATCGGTAACATCTGAACTCGTTTCTGTCTTCTTTTATCGGATTCAATTCTGGATACGGATTGGGTTTTTGAAAAAAAAAACTAGACCAATTAATCCCAAGGACATATTTCGAACTGGGTTTAAGTGATTATTATACGATTGTTCGGTGTCACACCACTGTTTCGAAAACATTCTGGACGATTGTTTAGTTGAGGGAAATTCTGGGCAAACGCAGAGATTTCGGTTTGTCCAGAAATCGATCACAAGTTCAGTGTTTTGATTAATTTTGTCTAATGAAGGTTATGGAATCCCTAGTTTTAGGTTAGTCATTTTAATTTGGTTAATCTCGTTTTCATTTACTGTTTCTGTTTTAATTTCGTTTTACTGCGATTTGAAAAACTCCCCCCAATCATTTACCGTCATTACTTCTGTTACTATTAGAACCTGCTGCAATTTCATAGGAAACGATCCAGGTTCCTTATACTACAAATCTTTTTACTAAACTTGGTTATTTTGCAAGGGGTCGGCAATCTCTTGTCACGGGGACAAAGAGAATTTAAAGAGGTTGAAGCTTGGAGTGTGAAATGCTTTTGACACAAAATTGCTTTTTGATAATTTTGTGTTAATCCTTGATTAAGCACCTGTAATATGTTCAAATATTGATATAACAATGTATTGCAATAGTTAGAAGCAAAAAGAACAAGTTTAGATATGGTTTGGATAATTATCAACATTTCTGAAGCGTTGTTCTATTTTTGAGATTGCATCACTTGAGTGATCACTTGAGTAATATTCAGTTTGTTAAAAAGTTGACTGTGAAAACTTAAAAGATCACTTCATTAGTCCATTATGGTTATATGGACGTGATGAGCATAAATGAGGTCACTTGAGTGATCATACTTCATCTTAGTTCAAAGTAAAACAAATCACATTAGGCTCACTATGGTGTAGTAGAAGTGATACACTTTTCTCACATTACTTGAGTGATCTCTTTTCAAAAGTGTTGAGCATTACTTTAAGTAACCATGGTGCTATGCAAGTGATGCTAACATTTTAGGGTCATTCAAGTGGTAAATCGAGTGATCAATTCTAAAATTCTTTTAACAAAATTGATCACTGCTTGAGTTCACTGTGGTTATGAGAAAGTGACGTCAAATTGAATACATTACTTGAGTGATTATCTTTGAAATTCTTTTCAAAAATTGACCACTGAAAGTCTCAGCTGGACCCAAGAGGGGGGGTGAATTGGGTAAAGATAAAAACTTGCAACCTTTGAAAATCTTTTCGCAATTCAGTAAAATCAGTTTGAATGATAGTAAAGAGTTGTAAAGTTATAGATAATCATTCAAACATTTGTGATGGAAATAAAAGAGAATAAGGAAGGGAATTGCAAACTCAGATTTATACTGGTTCGGTCCAATCCTTGACCTACGTCCAGTTCTCAAGCTCCACTTGAGATTTCCACTAACTCCTTGTTTAACCAGGCATAAGAGTAAAGCCTTTACAACCTTACAAGTTAGGCACTTGTGCAACATTTACAATCTCTCACAGAAACTCTCCCTTACAACCCAAGGGATACATTTAATTTCCCACTCAAGGTCACCCAACCTTGAGTATGTCTAAGAAGTGAATAGATGATCACTGAAGTGCATTACAAGTCATTTCACTCTTTATGTGATAAATAAAGTAAGACCCGAAAAACAGAATGAAAGCAGTTCAGGATTTTGGCATTTTGATAGTGCAAGCTTTTTCCATCATCATCTTGCGTTTTGAATGTGGCTTCATTTATAGATGAGGATGATCTAATTGTTGGAGAATATAGCCGTTGTAAATGGAAACGTTGAGAATATGGTTGTTGCAAAAATATAGCCGTTAGTTCAGATCTGTTTTTTGACTTGACAACTTAGCATTTTGGATCTTCATGCCATCCTTCGTTTGATCATCTGAAACATGTCCACAAATGATATAAATGATGTTCAGAAGTATTACAAATTATTTGGGTAAACATTTGGATGTTCTTGATCAAAATCGTGATTTTTGAAACTTTGATTTTTCTGAAGTGACGGTGTATACTCAAGTATTGACTTGAATACTGTGGTATTGAGCTTGTTTCATTACTTTAGATTCGTCTTTGTCTGTCTGATACTCGAGTATTGAATTATATACTCAAGTATTGAAGATCCTATAACGTTCATTGCTCTCTTTTTGAGCTATACTCGAGTATTCACTTGTATACTCGAGTATTTAAGTTGTTCTGGCCCTTGGTTGCTTTATGACTTGATATAGCTTCATATTTGGCAAACCAATTATCCCCATATAACTCTTTGAGTCTTCTTTCCAATGCAAAAAGATTCAGATCCAAACTCGTTGGATTTTGCCCGTTATGATATGATGAATGTAAGTTTTTCTTTGACCAGTGTTTTGCATTGTTTTGAATCAACAAGCAACTTTTGAAGATCATATCTCTCTAGTCTGAACTTCATTTTTCTTGAATCAAGTCTTGATGGAAATCTTTATGAGTCTTCTTTCAAATGCCACTGATTTCAGCTTATTTCGATTTGTAGATTGTGAGTTACTCTCAAAACATTGAAGCTTGGTCTGATGTGTGGTGTGGATTCCTGATCCAACTTTCGAAATTCACAAGTCTCTCATCTGAAATTCTTTTAGCATGAAACTTTGTCAAGATGACGCATTGTATGTCTAGTTTCATACAAATTTGGTTTCACCTCAATCCGATGTCTAGTTTAGGAGATATCATCGAATTACCAAACCTCACCCAAAGCTAAACGTGAAACAGAGTTTCTATAGGTGCTGGATACTCGAGTATTGTTGGGTCTAGACGCGCCAAAGAAGCTGAAAACACCCAATACTCGAGTATTTAAGTTCCATACTTGAGTATTGCCTTCCAAACTCAAATTTTGACTTGTAAACTCAAGTTTCCCAAACTCAAGTTTTCTCATCCAGAAGTGAATTTCTGTAGTAAGCTTGTATACTCGAGTTTTGACTTGGAAACTCAAGTTTTCTCTTTCAAAACCTGATTTTTGTTGTCTTTAGTTCTGAATTGACCTTCTCCGACATCCATTTGATTGTGAAGACTTACAATATCAATCTAAGACCTTGAATATTGATTTTCTTATTTTATTTGTCAAGATCTTCTCTTTCTTCCTTCTCTTCATTTAGTCATTCTCCACAACTCTATTCTTTCTTTCTTCTCCTCCTAAGCATTCTGATTTTGAACAAGGATATTCTCATTCCTTTCATAAATTTCTTCCATTTCCTATCTTGATCATTCTTTATCATTTATCATGGGCTCATCATTCTTTGTAGCTTCTACCTTCTTTCTTCTCTTCTCTTGAACATCATCCATAATTCAATTCTTTCTTCTTTCAATTCTCTTGAACATTCTTCATAAATATATTTGAACTGATCTTGAATGAGAATGTTCCATTCAATAGAATCTCTCCTCTTCTTCTTTTTCTTTTCTTCCTTTTCTTTATCCTCATCTACATCCTCATCTTCCTTGATCTTCTTCTTTTCCTTCTTTGTCGATTCTTCTTTTTGATCATTCTTCATGAATGAACTTTACATCTTTGATTCTACATTAAAATTTAAGAATTAATCAATGAAGAAGATAAACATATTACTCAATTTTTTTGCTCTTACTAATGGCATATATATAAGACATCATCAAAACTTAATTATATCCAACAACCACTTACTAAGATCATTGTGGTTGTTTGAAAGTGAAATGATTTTGGATACATCACTTGAGTTATCTTTTGAAATATTTTTCTAGAAATTAACCAGTGACTACCTTTCTAGTGGTGAACTGAGAGTGATAGGATTTAGAACACATCCCTCAAGTGTTTTTAGAGAAAAGATCACTATTAGAACTACCATGGTAAAGTGGAAGTGATGAAGAATTTTTACATCACTTGAGTAGTCATCCTTGAAAACATTTGATCACTTCCAATAGCTGTTATGGTGAGGAACTTTTCAAAAACATATCACTTAAGTGATCAACTTAAAGTTCACAACTTGCTCATTTTCATCTAGTGAAGTGGTGGTGAAGTTTTAACATATCATTCGAGTAGTTCACCACTATATGCTTAAAAATCATTTTCTAAAGATGTAAAATAGTGAAACTCTTGCAAATCACTTTCTTTAATATTTGTTATAATCAAAATATAGGAATTAACAGAGGTTAGGAAGGAGGAGGAGGAATCGAAGCAAGAAGAGAAGTAGGTTGGGAAAGGAGCATAAAGAGGGCATAAAGGATGGGTGGGAGGAGGAAGAGAAGTAGGTAGAGGTACATGTTGAGAAGCAGCACGATGAGAAGAAGGAGGCGAAGGTTGGGGATGATGATTCTTCAACTCATCGTTGACCATGATGATGAGGAGAACAAGGGAAAAGGGTGAAGAAAATGCATGAAAATGGAGAGTTTAAATAGAATAGAGGTGAAGCGTGTGATGTAAGTTGAAGAGGATTAGTCTGCACAATTATATATGTTCTTTTTCTTGCACAATTAGTTTCATGATGATTGTTTTATAAACACTGTTATTTATCTACGAATTCATGAAGGTTGTTTCGAAATAACAGTTAATGAACTGTTATTTATTATATTTCACAATAGTTGTTTTCTAATAATTGTGAGAAATGTTCTATATTTTTTTACAATAGTACATTTAAGACAATAAAATGTTAAAAACATAACATTGACAAGTTTATCAGGTTACTCTCACCAGAGGAGTGGTCATGATCATTGTTAGGATCATGACCAATCTTATACTCATCAAGAATGAAATCAATGTTAGGATCATGGCCAATCTCATACTCATTAAGTATGAGATTAGCCTTCTTGTTCATACTAGAGAGGTATAAAGAAAGCTTCATTACAACATGGTCAATGTGTTCTGCATGCTAGAACATTGCTTCCAGTTGTGGAAGCATAGGATGTAGAGGCGGGAGAGGAGGAGGAGGAGGCGGCGGTAGTTGATGTTAGTGAGGAGAAGCAAGAGGAGGAGGAGAAAGATAATAACAAGAGCTTTCTAGCAATTCTTCTACACGGTGTTTCATCTTTGCGATTGAGAGAACAAAAAGAAGAGGATGATGAACAAAACATAGGAAAAACAAATGAAAATGGAGAGTTTAAATCAACATTTGGAACTTTGGAAGGGATGGAAGTTGAATAGGACATAATGAAAGGACCTGGTTTTCATAACAATCATTGGGTAACAAGGAGACACCTAGAGCATATCAACATGAGGAATAGGAAATGTTTTGAAAGCTTTAATTTACATTTATTAAGTTAGAACTATTAAGGATGTTGGTTTTTGGAAACCACAGTAAAAGAATACTTTACGGTTATTAATTAATAACCATGACGTTTGAAGTTTTTTTTACTTATTTTTTTTAAATGTCTTAAAAATACAATAGCGGTGTTTAGTCATCACCACCATTGTTGTCCTCCTCCTCCTCCTCTTCATCCTCTTCATTCTCATCATCGGAGGAAGGAGTTGGAGGATTTAACTGCAAGTCATATTCAACCTTATTATGATAAAAGTATGAAAATCAGTTGTTAGTTACAATAAATCACACAAGAGGTGATGAATTAGGTTAATTATAAAAATTAAAACAATCCTAACCAATAATTAAATCAGGAAGGAAAGGTTAGAAAGATATCACTAAAGTATGCACACAGATTTATACTAGTTTAGCCTTAACAACGTGGCTTACATACAGTCTCCAAAGTTCATATGAGATTTCCACTATATTTTACAAAACGATTACAATAAGCATATAGTAATCTCACCAGATTTACTCCTCCTTACAATTGTAATCGAATAACCACACTCAAGGTCCTATTAACTTGAGACTTTACAACAATCAATTTAACAATTGAATGAAGATAAAACTCATACAAAGTAAATATATAATTACTGAAGATTGAATATCAAAAGATATCAGAAAGTATTAATAAGCAATAACTTTGAGCAATAAATGATATCATCATTGGTTGTTAGCTCCAAATTGAATGCTCTTTGTATTTATAGCTAAACACTATTAATGACCGTTGGTGAAGCTTCAAGCTATCCATTAAGAGACTTCAATCGTTCCTTTAGACAAAAAAGCTTTCTATTAGACATAAACCAGAGTCGTTGGAAAGCTTTAATGAAATGTCATTTTTGTATCGTTGTTGATAGTCTTTGCATGACATGCCTTTGGTTAGTAGTTGACTAAGGAAGAGTTGTTATCGCTTTTGCCAGAATGGGTGTTTGAAGCAATGATCATTTGACCTGTTCTAAATTCCATTCTGTGAGAGTGTTCAGTTTTCTGCAACACATTTAATGCTCTGACACCTTTGTTGCTTTTTGAAGATTTACACAAAACCCTCTCATTAACAATATGAAACTCACTAACAAAAATGTTCAGAAGAAATTAGATGTTAATAAGATATTTTGAATTTACAAAGGCGAAGAAAATGAAGTGTTTGAATGTATTGGAAGAACATTGCTCAAGTACCACTTAGTTTGCTCGAGCAACATTTAAACTCTCTTCACAAAATAGTTCAATTGATAAGTTTGCTTGAATAACCATATGCCCTTGCTCGAGCATCATGCTTGAGTAAGACTTCAGAGTGCTCAAGCAGCCATTGTGAAAAAGCAAAGATAAGTTGTTAGGACATATTTGCTTGAGTATGCCATTATCTTTGCTTGAGTACCATGCTCAAGTAAAGATTAAATCTTGCTCGAGCAACTACTATAAAAAGCAAAGCATCATTCAACAAGATACATATGCTCGAGTACAAGATCTCCTTGCTTGAGTACTTTGCTTGAGTAAGTCTTGTTGCTTGCTCAAGTAATGACTTGAAATAGAAGAGGTTAAAGTCACAGAATACTCATGCTCGAGTAAATCCAAAACCTTGCTCGAGTAAGGTTCTTGAGCAGAGCATTTCCATGCTCGAGCAAACAATGCTGCAAGAAGAGGTTAGGATTTATGCTTGAGTAGAGGCTGTGCTCGAGGAAAGCATGTTCATGCTTGAGTAAAACACCCATACTTGAGTAAGGATAACATCTGCTTAAGTAACATTTGACAAACAAGACTAGTGGCGTTAATGAAGAACCTTGCTCAAACAATCACTTGCTTGAGCAAACTTCTCCTAGAGTTAGTTCATATTTGCTTGAGTATACTTCTTTTTTCATATTTAACTAAATGAAAACCTTATTCTTTTTCAAGTCTTGTTATCATGAAAATATAAAACAGACAAATAACATTAGTTTCCTGTTTAGCTTGTTGGCGTATGCAATGAGATGCCTTATGTGGCGATCAAGGCTTGCCAACAGTTGCATCAGAGCCTCTATTTTAAGAGGAGTTGGAGGAGCAATAGAAGGAAGGGGTGGTGGTCATTAAGGAGCTCCCTAGGATGTTAACATGATTGAGAGAAGGAGGGGGCCAATATAGAAAATTAGTAAGAATCATAAGGAATATGTAAGTTTAAATAGAGGTCTAACATATGTTACGAAGGGTCCTGGCTTATGAAGGTCTGACAATGTTACGAAGGGTTATAACCTATGAATTGGTACTTAGGGAAGACAAATTGTTTGAAAGTGTTACATGACAGTTGTTTTTGAATATCATTATGTTTTGTCTTTGCTGATATAAGAGGTTGGAAGTCGCATCATTTATAAGTGTTGAAGATGGAAGAAATCACCAAGAGGGGGGTAAATTGGGGATTTTTAAAAAAATTCTTTTCAAAGATGTCTAAGTTTTCAAAACTTGGAAAAACAAAGAATGAAAAAGCGAGGGAAGAAAAGCTAGACACAAATGATTTATACTGGTTCGGTCTTAAACTTGACCTACGTCCAGTCCCCAAATATCTTTTGGGTATTTCTAGTATCTCAACAAGCTTTAATTACAACAATGTAAATCACATGCAATCCTAATCACCTAGGACTTGCTCCCCCTTACACTTTGTAATAAAAAAACCTCAACTCATAGGCTCCACAACCTTGAGTTTATACAAACAAGTATTTGAAAATGATTTCAAAGAAACAAAAGCTCTCAAAAGAGAAAATATTGATAAACACTGGAGATCAAATCAAAAGCACAATACAGACTTAAATTGTAAATATGATCAGTTGTAGTTCGGTGGTCTGTTTTCTCTGAGTCTTCATGGGTATTTATAGATTAATTAGAGGAACTAGCCGTTGCATAATCTTCTATATGATTCTTTAACGTTCAGTTGTAAATTTGGAATATGACCGTTGCAAATTTTCCTTTCTTTCTTCAATTCTTGGCTGGAATCTTGGATATAGCTGTTGTAACTGGTCTTCCAATGTTCTTGTTATTTCCATATCTTTATTAGACCGTTGGAGAATGATTTAATCGTCCTTAAATGGCCTGAGCTGAACTCTTGGGATAGAGGAGAAGTTTCAGGCTTATTTTTGGTTCTTCACTAATTACTCTTTACCCAGTTGATTTTCTCTTTGATCTTTGCTATGTTTATCTGAAACTCATGAGAAAATTGATCAAATATAATAGAGAATAATTGTAGATTGAAAATATAAAGCACATAAAGCAAATAAGATCAAATCATAGGCTTTCTGGAATAGAGTCGCGTATCTGGGTCTATGTGACTGGAGTAGCCCATAAGTTATTGGAGTAATTTAAGTTGTGATAATATTTTAATCTCGAGATTACTGGAGTAATCATTAAGTTACTGTAGTAATTAAAGTTCATTTTGGTCTCTGTGTCGATTTGACTAGAGTAGCTTTGGAATGACTGGAGTAAGTTGAAACTTACAAGGTTTTCTGTCTCAAGACTACTGGAGTTGTATCTTAGTTACTGGAGTAATTAAGGGTCACTTTGTTTCTATGTTCAGTTTGACTGGAGTAACCATTGATGGTTGGAGTTACTCTAGTGTAAAAACTGTACTGCGACTGGAGTAACTGTTTGACTACTGGAGTAATCATGACAGACTATCGAGTTTGCTTCTGGAGGTGTCAGACCATGAGGAGTTACTGGAGTAGTTAAGTGACAATTGGAGTAACCCTTACTGGAGTAATTGTTTTGTTACTGGAGTAATGTGTTTCATACTTGACAGGCTATCGGGCATACTCTTGGACATGGCTGAAGATGGTAACTTACTGGAGTAACTAAGTGACAACTAGAGTCACTATTATTGGAGTAAGTTATACTTTACTGGAGTAATATGGATACAGAGGCATCTTATATCGTTACATCAATTATACTGAAGTAGCTTAAGTATTACTGGAGTAAGATGACTTTAAAATTGTTTTAGACACACTCATTATTAGAGTAACAGAAACCTTACTGGAGTAACATTTCAACAAAATGCGTTTGAAACAAGATATACTATTGGAGTAGCATAATACTTACTAGAGTAATGTAAGTCAAAATCAAGCGTTGTTACTGGAGTAACACAAACATTACTGGAGTAACATTTTCAAAAGCATAGAACATAAATGAATTTACAATCTTTTTAATTTGCAATTGTCAGGTTATCATTAAAACACATAGGAAACTAACAAGTGTCACTGGTACTTGTTTCGAAAGAACCATCACTTTTGTCACTAAATAAATGATGGTTAATAACTACAACTATTATTTTTATGTTTTGGCGAATTCTACCTCATAATATACGACCATGTGCATATTCAACCGTTACTTTTAAGCGTTATATATCCTTGTGAGACCTTTGCCTCGACATTCATGATGTTTATTAGCTTTAATTGTTATGTATTAAGCACTATAAATGTGCAAATATGTAGTAGTGTATTGTCGACCAGAGGAAATGTGAAGCAATATCCTTGTCGAAGAAACACTCATGTCATCTAATGGTCTTCACTTTGGTCCTTGCTAAGAAAAATAACTACAACTATTATTTTCTGAATGTAATGTAATGTATTTTTTATTATCTTTCTATCTGTTAAAAGAAACTATAGTCTAATTCTTAAGGTACTTTACTTACCCTAAAGAAAATTAATTGTAGGAAATTGTTCTTTTTCTTGATAAATATTGATGATTTGAAGAATCATGTCAAATTAACTCATGAATGGAGTATAGTGGTACTTTAAAAAGGTATGATGTGGTGTTTACTTGTTGGATCATATAACAAATCAAGACATGTTCAATGCATGAAGTCTAAATGCATTATAGCAAATAGTTGCTCTAGAGTTTAAACAATGATAGGGTAAGTTATAAGAAAATTATTTGTTAGGTTAAAGAGTAAAAATAATCATGAAATCTCACTGATGAGTGTTAGTAAATATGTGTCCTAGAGACAATCTGTTTTGACAGAGGAAAACCTTTTTCTATTTCGTATTTTATGATTTATGTATTTGAGCACATTTATCTTTATCATATTTATGCCTTGTTTTTATCTTAAGGACAATATGCATTTAAAGATAAAAGGCCAAGGAATAGAATACGTGTTCACTCGAGAATCTATGATAGGGATCATGATTATGTGGATTTGAGGACACTACATATCTATTACCTGAAACTTGTTCCTAATCTTGAATCACCAAGAAAGGGCATTGGTGATCTCAATAATACTAGTATGACATCATCTACTTGTATAGAGATATAAGGCAGGGACCGCATGGAATACAGACATGGTGATGCCTTAGCTGATGTCGTGGGTGGATCTGTTAGAGAACATATAACATTGAATTGACTTGCCAAGAGACTCTACAAAGAGTCATTGTAGAAAGTATCATTAGATATGTGAAGTCTCTTAATGTTTGGTAGTGTAGATCGTCCTAAACTTGAGGATGTCATTGAGCACTATGTCCAAGGGTTATACTTTGACTATACAACTCTATCCACTTGAGAATAAGGAGAACATTTTACTCTTGGGTATGACTCAAATACATGTGTGTAGATGGACATACTGAAAGGACTTACATTCCCCTACAAGGGATTAATCGTTCACAGAACCATTAGGGCTTGGATGACTTCTAGGTGACTAGGGAATCTGTACACAATAAGCAATCATGAAGAGTCATGATCCATCTCAGAGTCAATAGAAGAAAATTCCTAGTTTCGTGAAAATCTATAATTAGTCAACCACGAGAATATCATATCTTTGCTTTTGACTAAATGTAAATGACGTTGTGAGGGATGATGTTGGCATGATATCCAAATTAGAAAGGTATATCACTTGATCAGCTCAATTAGTTCTAAGGCAGCAAAGCATTACTAAAGTCTTATGTGGTCATTAGATAAATTAGGTCTATTAAAGGAGTTTGATTGGCCCAATGCTATTTATGTTAATGACTAATTGGGCTTAATGGGTCACACATAAAGGTTCGTTATTCCTGATTGTTTAAAATTATCAAGCTTGGGCCAATAATTGTTATTGGGCTTTCTCGAGAGAATATGTATATTTGGGTTGGAGTGGGACTCCAAGCCCAATATACAAAAATGGCGCCATATATGGTTCATTGGTAGGAATTTTTTTTTTTTTTCACTAATAGGCCTAAATATGTTAGAAGACCAAACAAAGTCTTAGACCAATTCGAATTTGGAATTCAAATTTTGATTTTTAAATTTGAATTTGAATTTTAAATATAAGAGATTAGGTTATAAAGAAAATTTTGAATTATATATATATGAATAAATGTCCAATAAAGATTGGATAAATAATGAATAAAGATTGGATAAAAAAAAGTGATCTTGAATTTTGAATTCAAGACACAAATTAAAGATGTGGATGTGATCCTATGATCTTGAATTTTTAATTCAAGAAATAATTAAAGATATTGATATGATCCATTATCTTGAATTTTTAATTCAAGATATGTATTTAATCTATTATCTTGATTATTTGGATGATATCAATAATGGGCCTTTAATCTTTAACCCTAATTAGGGTGTTGGCTGAAAATCACAAGAGACAATCTTAGTTTGGCAATTTTCAACGAACCTTGCAAAACCCTGAGGTGTTGGCCGAAAATAATAAGAGCTCTCGTGAGACTTACACAATTCAACCAAGCACCAAGAAAAGAAGGAAGATGCATCTTCCAATAGTGATCCAATCTTGTTCATCTTATCCCAAACCTAATATCAAAAAACCTTACCTTCTTAAGAAAAAGAAAAGCCAAGAACATTAATTCTCTACATTGTCATTGCCTAACAAGCATCCAAGGAAAGAAAGGAATCAACAAGAAGAAGTTCTCCAGGCAATTGGGAGGTAGCCGTGTAGATTAGCGTTAGAGGACATCGTAAGCTTTGAGGTCTTCGAGTGATATAAGGTAATTCTAAACCCAAATATATTTTAATGAGTAGATCCTAAAAGAGCGAATGAGTATTTCTTTATCATTTCATTTGGGATAACTTATGAGCACCCGCAAAGAGTTACAGGATCCATAATGAGTAATAAATTTGAAAAACATAATTGAAATCATTACCCATGAGTACCTAAGTAATTATGGGTTATAACTCACGAGTACCGTAAAAGTTATGGGTTTTCATAAGCGCTCATAAAGAGTCACAACTTAGATAATGACTATAAGTTTTTGATATTTAGTTCCATGAGTACACATAAAGAGTTACGGGCTCTCATATATTAACTCATTGCTCAAAAGTTTTAGGTAACTTATTAGTACTATAAAGACTTACGGATTCTCATGAGTGCTCTAAAGAGTTATGGTTATAAATTCTAGTTTTCGCTACAATTAGTGAATAACAAAATTTTTTGTTTTTCTACCTCATAAGTTTGCTAAACGTTAGGCAACACCCAAATTTAAGTAACAATGAGCACCTAGCACCATAAACTTTACATGGGTGTAAAAGTGCCCTTGAACTTCTTATAATTGAGAAAAAAATGCCAATTCCATTAAATAGGTTAACTGCAATTACATTTTTGTTTGTGGGCCCCACATTTTATTATTTAAATAAAAAAAACTCCTCCAATCACTTTCTCTCTCTTCTCCCTCTTCTATCCTCTTCTCCTTCCTCTCTCATTGTCAACACTTAAGGAAGAACATGGGTTCTAGATGAGGATTTTCTCATGAACAAGAACTTGGCAAAAAGTGTCTTGATAGCCTGAAACGTCATTAAATTCCTTGAAAACCAACCCATTATGTCTCCTGTAATAGCCCCACAAACTGCATATGCATTAGCCATAAAAGATGGTGGATGCACAAATGAACCAACTAAACTTCAATGTGTCTTTAGTTACCTTATAAGACTCCATTTATATGACATCATATGCGAAAATCTTCAACCAGATCCATTGTAAGCAATGGAGACATGGAGTTGGAAAGAGAGAGTTGAGTATGAGAGAGGAAGGGTGGAGGAGGAAGAGGGGGAAGAGAGAGATGTGAGGAATATTTTTTTTATTGAAAAATCATTTAAATAATAAAATGTGGGGTCCACAAACAAAAAAAGTAATGAAATTTAAGCTCTATTTAATAGAAGGGGCATTTTTGCACTATTTTAAGAAGTTTATGGACACTTTTACACTTACGCATGTAAAGTTTATTGGTAGGGATTTTAATGCCATGCTTCTAGACAATGAAAGACGCTCAAGTGCAGCTTTTGGATTGGTGTTGGATCGAGAATTTTGTCAAGGGTATGAAGATATTAATGTTTCAAACTTGGGTTTTAATGGCCCCGCTTTTACTTGGAAAAGAGGTAGTACTAAGGCATGCAGGCTGGACTGTTTTTTAGCTAACAAAACTTGGTGTTCAACATTTCCTGTAGCAAAAGTTTTTCACTTACTACATTGCAAGTCAGATCTGTTGGATATAATTAGTTTTGATGATGTCTTATATAGATGCCATTAGTAAGAGCAAAAAGCTTGCATTTATGTTTATCTTCTTCATTGACTAATTCCTAAAAATTAATGTAGAAACAAAGATGTGAAGTTCATCTATGAAGAATGATCAAGAAGAAGATCAATAAAAGAAGTCTTGAATGAGAGAAAGAAATTGAATCAAAGAAGAGTAAGTGATCAAGAATGATCAAGAGAAGAAAAGAAAGAAGAAGTTGAATTATAGAATAAGAAGGAGTTAAGAGATTTCAGAAAGAAGAAATCGAAGAAAATGTTAAGTTCAAGAAGAAGAGGAAATATTGAAGAACTTGCAGAAAATAATGAGTCCATGACGAAGAATGATCAAGATGGGAGATGATGGACGATGGAAGAAGTTGATGAATAGAAAGAGAATATTGTTAGTTCTCAACCAAGTTTTGATGATGACTAAACACTTGTAAATTATTGGTTTAAATAAGAACTCGATTTCATGTCTTAAAACTCCAGTTCTCATTTCAGCAAAATGAAGAACTCGAGTTCTTGGGTCAAGAACTCGAGTTCGCGACCCTTGGCCATAGAAAAATTCTCCAAGTCTTAAGAACTCGAGTTCATTAGTACCAAACTCGAGTTCAAGAACTTGAGTTCTTGGTAAAGAACTCGAGTTCTCTCTGTAAGAAATTCGGTCAAGGCTAAGAACTTGAGTTCTTGGAAAAGAACTCGAGTTCATGAACTTGAGTTCTCAGTAAAGAACTTGAGTTTCTTTATAAGGCATCTGATGAAAGTTTAAGAACTCGAGTTCCTAGACAAGAACTCAAGTTCATGAACTTGAGTTCATGATTAAGAACTCAAGTTCTTTAAAAATGAATTTGCCCCTGAAATGAAAAACTCGAGTTCTTGATTATCAACTCAAGTTCTTATCTTGCGGATCTGAGTTGTTCAGAAAGAAAACCAAAGAACTCGAGTTCTTGGTTAAGAACTCAAGTTCTAGAACTCGAGTTTTACGTTGAAAACTCGAGTTCTTGTCGCTGTCTGAGCTTTCTGATTTTGCAAAAACATTGATCTTTGGCTTATAGCTACTAGAATCACTTAGAATGAGATTTAAAATGTTTCTAACGTGTTTGCTAGTGATTTCAGGGATTTTAACGTCGTATTATTCAAAATCAACATAAAGCAAATGCTCACATCACTACATTTAATGCATAGCAGCAGAAACATAGCAACAAATGGAATGAGCTGTGGAGCAGAGAGAAACATTCTTCCAAGGATTACTTAATCAATACATTCTTCTGCAAAAGTTGTCTCAACGATCAACGCATTTAATGAAAGAATGGACTTCATTTAATGAAGCCTCAACGGTCCATTTGGTTGAACGAGGATAGAGCTGTGTCTAACGGAAAATTAAATTAGTCACAACGGTAACTCTCAAGTTCCTCCCAACGGCATTAACGGCGAAAGAGTATAAATACCCAAGCATTCAATTTAGCCAACGACCGAAAACTCTGCGCATTTACTCTGAGTTATTGATCTTATCAGTTTCATTACTCTCAATATCTTCGGATATTTTCCTGTTCTTCAGTGATCATTTACATCTACTCGTGAGGAGTTATAAAAACATTCATTTCATTCAGTTGTAAAATCTTAAGGTTGTGGAACCTTAAGTATGGGTGTTAGATTACAAGTAGTAAGGGGGAGTGAGTCCGTGAGTGAGAGGATCATCCCAAGTTGTATTTGTAATCTCTGAAAAGTTAGTAAAAAATCCCAAGGGTTCTTAGGGACTGGATGTAGGTCAAGATTAGACCGAACCAGGATAAATTGCCTCATGTCCATTCTTCTTTAAATTCCTGCTCAGTTAGCATTTTGTCTTAATTCGCCAAAATTTTGATTAAGCGATTAAATTTTTAAATCACCTATTCACCCCCTCTAGGTGATATTCCATCTTCAAATATAAATATCAACTCAAATATAAATGTGGAGAATGTTCAAGAGAAGAAGAAAGAAATAATAGAGTTGTGGAGAATGACCAAGTGAAGAGAAGAAAGAAAGAGAAGATCTTGACAAATAAAATAAGAAAATCAATATTCAAGGTCTTAGATTGATATTATAAGTCTTCACAATCAAATGGAAGTTGAATGGGTCAATTCAGAGTTAAAGATAGGAAAAATCAAGGTTTGGATGAGAAAACTCGAGTTTCTAGGTTAAAACTCGAGTTTACTACCTTACTGCAGAAATTTGCCTCTGGAAAGCGAGAAAACTAGAGTTTGGGAGTCAAAACTCGAGTTTAGAACTTAATGGCTTAAGTTTGGAGTGTCTTTAGCATCTCGGGCATCTCAGGACTAGCAAAACTCGAGTTTCCAAGTCAAAAGTCGAGTTTTCAGCACTGATCAGCAACTTTGTTCAACTCTGTTTCACAATCAAATTGGGCAAGCTCTGGTAATTTGACGATATCTCTTAAACCAGAGATTAGATTGAGGTGAAACCAATTTTGGATGAAACTAAACATCTAATGAGTCATCTTGACAAATTTTCAAGCCCAAAGAAGTTCAGATAAGAGAGCAATGAATTTGAAAGTTGGATCAGGAATTCAATCCACACAGCAGACCAAACTTCAATGTTTTGAGTGTAACTCATAATCTACATATCAAAATGAGCTGAAATCGATGGCATATGAAAGTAGACTCATAAGGCTTTCCATCAAGACTTGATCCAACTAAAATGAAGATCAGACCAAAGAGATATGGTCTTCAAAAGTTGACTGTTAGTTCAGAACGTTGCAAGAATGCTAGTCAAGAACAACTTTTCATTCATCGGATCATAACGAACAAAATACAACAATTTTGGAGCTGATTCTTTTTGCATTGAAAAGAAGATTCAAAGAGCTATATGGGGATAAGTGGTTTTCCAAATATGGACCTATATCAAGTCAGAGAGCAACCAAAGTCAAAAACAACTTGAAAACTTGAGTTTATAAGAGAAAACTCGAGTATAGCTCAGACAGAGAGCAATGAACATCAGAGGATCTTCAATACTTGAGTTTGTAAATCAAAACTCGAGTTTTGGTCAGATAGAGAGGAATCTGGAGTAATGCAACAAACTCAAAACTCGAGTATCCAAGTCAAAACTCGAGTATCCAAGTCAAAACTCAAGTTTACACCTTCGCTTCAGAAAGATCAAAGTTTCGAAAAACACGATTTTGATCAAGAACATCTAGATGATTATCCAAATGATATGTAACACTTCTTAACATCATTTATATCATTTGTGTACATGTTTTAGATGATCAAAGGGCATTAAACTGAAGATCAAAGATGAAGAAAATGCTGATGTCATAGTTGGTTCAAAAAACGAGGTTTAACGGCTATATTTCCAACAACTATATTCTCAACGTCCCTATTCACAATGGTCAGATTCTCCAATGTTCAGATCATCCTCATCCATAAATAAAGCCACATTTAAAACGCACAAAGGGGATGACAAGAGATTATGCTATCAAAATGCCAAAATTCTGAAGCTCCTACACTCTTTGTTTTTTCTATGCTTACTTAGTTTATCATATAGAGAGTGAAATGATTTGCATTGCACTTCAGTGATTATTCATTTACTTCTTAGAGAGAAGGTTGATTGTAAAATATTCTATTTGAGAGTTACTCAAGATTGGGTGATCTTGAGTGGGAAATCGATTGTATCCTTACGGGTTGTAAAGGGGAGTATCTCAGTGAGAGATTGTAAAGGCTGCACAAGTGTCTGGCTAAACTTGTGAGGTTGTAAAGGCTTTTCTCTTGTGTCTGGTTAAACAAGGAGATAGTGGAAATCTCAAGTGGAGCTTGAGGACTGGACGTAGGTCAAGGTTTAGGCTGAACCAATATAAATCTCAGTTTGCAATTCTCTTTCTTAATCTCCTTTATTTCCAGCATATATGTTTGAATGATTGTCTATAGCTTTAAAACTCTTTACAGTCATACAAATTGATTTTACCCAATTGCAAAAAGATTTTCAAAGATCCTAAATTTTTTATCTTCACCCAATTTACCCCCTCTTGGGTTCAGCCGGGTCTTTCGAGATCACAGTCCTATACATTTGAAGACTAATAGTTGCTTTGCTCAGGCTCCACTGAAATGACCCTTTCACTTTATTGCTTCATGGGTTCTTCTTGAAAGCTTTGATGAGATCGTTAAGAAAGAATGGAGCACTTCTAGAGATTGGGTACCGAATATTGACCATTTTTGCTAATGTGTGTTATGATTGGAACAAAACGGTCTTCGGGCACGTAGATGGATGTAAGCAGTAGCTACTTTGGAGACTTGATGGAGTTAATAGAGCATTGTAGAGGGGCGGGAACACTCAATTACTTTGACAAGCTCCAACTGAACCTATGGAAGGACCTCGACAAAACTCTTACACGAGAAGTTTTATTATGGGCTTAAAAGGTGAGAATTAACTGGTGCATTGATAGAGATCAGAATACGCGTTTGTTTCATTCTCATGCAAATGAAAGGAGGAAAGCTAACCAAATTGATGTCGTCATATGGGATGATGTTAATTGGTGCGATGATGAAGAAGAAATTAAAGCTCATGCTACTTTGTATTTTTCTAATCTATTTAATGAAGAAACTGTTGCGCTGGAAGATCTTGACTACGCTATCACTTATCTAGAAATGTCCAAAGTACATTCTCGAGTGCGTCAAATGTATCCCAATTTTTATTAATAGCAATTAATTGATCTTAGGATATGGTTTATTAAGTAATCTAAGATTTAGAGAAGATCTAGAAGTGTTATTGTCTATATATATATATATATATATTATGGGAATAGAAGCCTATTCGCCTCACGAGGAAAGGTCCACCAATCTCTCATCTCTTTTTTTGTACATTACATTATTCTCTTCGCAGAGGCCTTCCCTTGAGCAAGCATAATTAATATGTGATTGTTTGGAGCACTTTTGTTCCTGTTCTGGCCTTAAGGTAAATACATCTAATTAAGACCCGTGTTTTTTTTCCTAAGAATATTAATCATAACTGGTGCATGGAGATAAACAACACATTGGGCTTTGTTCTAATCACGTATCTTGGAAAATATCTTGGGTGCCTTTCATGATCAGAGAGTAGGAAAAAATACTTTCCACAAGGTTGTTGGCAAATTTAAGTCTCAGTTAGACAAATAGAAGTATTCTTAATTTTCTCTTACTGGAAGGACGACGTTAATTTCATATATCACTTACGCGGATCCTGCTTACACTATGTGTTACGGATAAAAATAATGGGCTTGGCGTAGATTCGGCCCAACAAGAATTATTCAAGGACCAATCAGGTAAAATAGTAAATACCCAATAATTATGCCTATAATATAGGAATGTGCAGATAGTGTGCAGATAATGGAGCAGTTAGTTATGACGCACGATGAATAAAACCCTAAGGTAACTCCCATAAATAAAGGTTAAACTTAACAAGGTACACGGCTTCCAACTCTGCCTCTTTACGATTCTACATACACAGAGCACACACCCCACTCCCTATCTGTATACATCGAACTACGTGGACTTTGATCCCTCTCACGGGTACGTAGGCCCTAGGTATTATTCCTAGGTCAAGTCCAATATCTGTGTTCTTTTTCCAGAACATTGGCGCCGTCTGTGGGGATTCGATAAATTTCGATTCCTACACCAACGAAATTCAAGAAAAGCCCTAAATCTACTGGTAGCAGTTCAAGAAGGAACAAAAAAGAATTGAGAATCCAGAAGACGAGGGGTTTCACGGGGAAAGGATGATCTTGAACTCTTTCATTCGATTTCCACATCTAAAATATCCTGAGATTCAAAATTACATTCCCAAACAAAACTTTCCGTATCTGGGGTTTAGGATGAAGCGTCTTCCTCAAGTGCTGAATTGGTTCGATACAAAGCGACAAGGAGTATTCGCTGCTCAGAGATGATTCAAGTCGCGCGCAGATTGGAAGTCAACCGAAATATACTTTCAATGCCAGCACTAGGAGGTGCTGTTGAGAATTTTGTCGTATGCAAAATTCAGAATGTAGAGGCAAAGAACACATGTTGGTGACATAAGGACGAGGTTCCAAACTCGGTGAGTGCGTCTAGCATTGTTTATTAGTGCGACTATTTCAAATGTCCCCAAGCCGAGATAACCAATAAGCTGAGATCATGAGGAAGAATTCATTACTGCAACCCAACAAGCCGCCATCCCTGCAAAGCCAAAGCAGATGCTGATGATGAGTTGCATCAGAAGGCGTGCATTTAACGTCGGCTGTATATCGAGTTTAAGAACTTGTTGGTGCCGAGATAGGCAGAGCATGGAGGAATAAAGCTGAGACAAAGGAGATAAAACGGTTTCCAAAGCAAAGACTGAGGTTTTCTTGCTCAGGAAAATACTCGCAGTAGTAGCAAATGGAATTTTGCATTTCATATTTCCCAAGGTGATCTGCCATATCAAACAGAGCTTTAGAGCAGAGGTAAATCCTCCACACCGTGCCGAGGTAATTGAAGTCAGTATGCGTAGTTCTGAAGCCGAGATACTGCAAGAAGGCCGAGATATTCTTTCAGCACCAGGGTATTCTTTCAGCGTTGGGATATTCCATCGGCTGTCGAGGTACTATGCCAACCAAGGCATAACCTTGGAATTGTTTCATAATGTCGGTGCCAAAGTGTTATTCCGAGATTCATCATTCTGAAAGCATATCATCATAGCAAGTGAGGGACATGCAACTTTGGCCACATGCCGAGATTCATGACCCATGCCGAGGGTCATGACTCATTTTAGTCCGAGTTCCGAGACGCAGAAGTTTCAGCACGTCGAGGTGCCAACATAGCAGACCAAAAGGTTGAGATGCCAACGTTAGGTGCCGAGACTCTGAGAGGCTGAATCCCGACTACCAACCAAGACCATGTTGAGACTGTTAAATGTACTTCCGAGATTAAGTGCCGAGATATTCCAAGCCGAGATATGCATGCAACGTCGGCTGCAGAATCTATCTCGGTCAATACTCATCTATCCACTCAGGAATGCTGGTTGAGGAATATCATGCAAAAGTCGGTGGCCGAGATGTTAGACTATTGGCGCAGAGACACGCATTCAATGTCGTTGTTGAGATATGTCGAAATCGTTGATGCCGAGATATGCATTCGATCTTGTTTTTCCTGATTCGCAAGGCGAGGAACAAGGGATAAAGGTGAACCTCGGATCAACCGAATCTGGTTATAAATCCGGGCTCCATAAATTATTGAGGCGGACCCCGGTTAAACGGAATCTCGTTAAAATCCGGGCTTCGTGTAAATCTATGAAGGAGGACCTTGGATTAACTGAATGTAGTTAAAATCTGAGTTCCATTTGGAGTCCGTTCCTACGAAAGGGATGAAGGTGGATCCGATCAAACTGAATCTGGTTAAAGTCTGGGCTCCATTTAAAGCGGCGTGGTCGCCAGTTTGAGTAAGCTCCAGTGGAGCCAATTGCTACTTCAATATATGAAATGACATGGTCGCAAGCCTATATAAGCTCCGGTTGAGCCAATTGCTATGGCAATACATGAAGCGACATAGTCGTCATTCCAATGTAAGCTCGGATAGAGCCAATTATTTTGCAAGCAACGTAGTCGCCTCTTCAATGCAAGCTCGATTAGAGCCAATTATTTCGTATGAGACATAGTCGCCAGTTGAATGTAAGCTCATGTAGAGCCAATTATCTGGTAAGCGACATAGTTGCACTTAGACTATATGCTCTGGTAGAGCCAATTAAGACGGTCGCGCCGTCAAAGTCGATGAATTTTAGAGAAGGAGTCCTGAAAGCCATTCTCGGCAATTCAATGCAATGGAATTAACAGTCAACTGTTAAATAAATTCCTAAGTGAATTAAATATGTCGACAAGTTAAAAAGGATTTAAGGGAAGGAGTCCTATAACCCATTCCCGAAAATTCTATGCGACGGCAATGCCGCCAAGTCTATTTAAATGATTGAACTCGGGTAAAACAAGCCCATCTTCATAAATCACATTGCAACGGCAATGCCGCCAAGTCTATTCACATGCATGAATTCGAGGTATACAAACCTGTTTTCATGAATCATGTTAAGTTCATATACATGCACGAATCCGAGGTACATAAGCCTGTTTTCATGAATGATGTCAAATTTATATAAATGATTGAATTTGGGTAAACACACCCGTCTCCAGAAGTCATATTGCAACGACAATGCCGCCAAGACTATTTACATGCATGAATCCAAGGTACACAAACCTATTTTCATGAATCATGTTTTGAAGCCGGACCCAGTTTAAACTGAATCTAGTTTAAATCCGGGATTCGTGTAAAATCGTGAAGTCATACTCGAGTTAGACTAAACCTGGCTTAAATCCAGGATACATGAAAAAATGATGAAGGCGGACCCAATTAAACTAAATATGGTTTAAATCTGGGCTCCGTATAAAATTCTGCGGGAAAGAAGAATAGAAGGCCGACTCCGGTAAAACCAAATCTGGTTAAAATCCGGCCTCCGTGTAAATTTTTAAAGGCGGATTACAGCTAAAATTCGCACATGTGTAAAGTTTCTCGGAATCTCGGGATTGAAGTATATAAACCCGGAATCTCGGGGTTGAAGAATACTAACCCGGAATCTCGAGATTAAAGTATATAAACCCAGAATCTCAGGGTTGAAAAATATTAACTCGGAATCTAGGGGTTAAAGTATCTAAATCTGGAATCTCGGATCAGCGTGCAAGGAATCTCAACAATCATGATATCCTAGTCTGAGTTAGAAAGTCAATGCGTCCTGGCAGCTCAGGGACTTGAATTACCGAGCTGGGGGGCAACAAAGTGGACAAACAATGCAAACCAATTGTTAATGGAAGAGCATTTTTAATCATTGCAGGACTACTGAGATCAAGACAAACCAAAAAGGAAGTCAAACTCGGACGAATACTTGAAAAGAGATCAAGCTCGGACAAGCATTCGAGTTCGACAAGGAAGAAGCAAACTGAATGATTTGCTCAAAATAGTAAGCATTTTCCGTTGAGTATGATTTGCTTACATATTATTAAATGCAGGAACATAAACCGGATAAGCTGGATATATCTTGACCAAATCCGCGTTTCACATCAAAACAAGCAATGCATCCCGGCAGCTCAGAGGCCTGAACTACCAAGCTGGGGGCATCTGTTACGGATAAAAATAATGGGCTTGGCGCAGATTCAGCCCAACAAGAATTATTCAAGGACCAATAAGGTAAAATAGTAAATACCCAATAATTATGCCGATAATATAGGAATGTGCAGATAGTGTGCAGATAATGGAGCAGTTAGTTATGACGCACGATGAATAAAACCCTAAGGTAACTCCCATAAATAAAGGTTAAACTTAACAAGGTACACGGCTTCCAACTCTGCCTCTTTACGATTCTACATACACAGAGCACACACCCCACTCCCTATCTGTATACATCGAACTACGTGGACTTTGATCCCTCTCACGGGTACGTAGGCCCTAGGTATTATTCCTAGGTCAAGTCCAATATCTGTGTTCTTTTTCCAGAACACCATGCAAACCTCACAACCCTTCCATATAGTGTATCAGATATATATCCTTGATAAAAAAAATAAATCCTTTTTTTTTTTGTGGGGAAGTACAGGTGAGCAGTGTGGGATCCATCTAGTAGCCTGGCATGAGGTATATAGGGAGAAAAAAAAGAGGTAATCTTGGGCTACATCATGCCAAATACCAATATCAGTCTCTTCTCATGGAATTGGGATGGAAATTGGTGAGTAATGGGGATGCTTTATAAGTGAAGGTAGTTCGAAACAAGTATACGTGCGGGAATAATCTTCTACCGATGATGAATGCTAATCAGTCTGGGTCTAACATTTGGGCTGGTATTAAGAAGACATGGGACAAAGTGCATGAAGGTCTCATGCTTAGTAATGACACTCTTGATGTTAAATGGTGATGGGAGAGGCATGGTGGCTTCACAATTCAATTTGCATATATAGCTATCTTAGGGGGCTTTAATGATCACAAAAAATAATGGGATATGTTGTGGAAATCCGAGCTCCTCATTACTATAGAACTTTTCTTTGGTTGGCTTCATGAAAATGTCTCCTCACTAATGCCATTGGATGCAGGTGTGGTCTCACGATGGATGCTAGTTGCCACCTCTGTGGGATGAATGATGAGGATATCATACATTCTTCAGGATTGCTATCATGTAAAATCACTATGGTGAAAACCAGTGCAGTTATCTAGATGCTGTACGTTCTTCTTCATGAACTTTTTGGACTGGCTTTGGTGGAATGTGAAAACACACAAGATTAATGAGATTGACTGGGCTCCTTTGTTCATAGTTATCTGTTGGTGGGTATGGCAGAGAAGAAACCCGTTTGGATGGTTTTTTAAATGAAATATGTTTTGAATGATGCTATTATCGCTAGTGCTCGACCATGATAGATAGTAAAAAAACTGGCCAAGTAATGGTTAGCAGGGACCAATGTGCCTGGAGCGAGTTACACATTGAGTAGAGAGGGGTGGTGCCCGTGAAGTTTAATGCTAATGGAGCTTAGCCTGTGGGGGTCTTATTCGCAATACAATGGGTTCGTTCCATAACGGTTTTATTCATCAGATTAAGAATGGGGATGAGTTGTCTGTAGAATTTTGGGCATGCTTCCTTAGCCATGAACATGACAATACTCATCGAGACTCTTCGATCTTAAGAGAGATCAAGTTGCTATTGAATATGCAATGTGATATGAGGGTATCATATGTACAACGTAATTGTAATATTGCTGCAGATTATTTGGCGAAGAAGGGCCTTGATGGGACTCGAGATTTGTACTCTATTCACCACCAGCCTCTTTTAGGCTCTTCACATTTTACTCTGCAAAGATTGTAATGGGTGTGTGAGACACATAGATGTTAGTTGAGGTGTCTTTATTATTTATCAAAAAAAATTAATGCAGCTTTTTCATTTTTAACCAATTAAATTCATCTCTTTCATAATATTTTCCCACTTATTTTCACAAATAAATTACGAAGCATTTAATTATAGTTTATTGAAAAACAAATTGAATATCAATAACGGAGACGGATATAAACTGTTTATTTGTATTACTGGGAATATCTCACTGGCAATCCTATCCCATTTCACTGCAGGCACAAACGCAATGCTGCTGGGGCAAGCTTCTCCTGTTAGCTTTAGAACCAAACCCAGTTGCTTCGAATTGCAGATTCAAAGCCATGCGCGTCTATTATCCTTTGCTCAGATTTGCTTCTGTGACACCTCATGTACGAAAGTGCTACGCACAAGTGTTGGGAATGCATTTCTCGTTAGAGCTGGGCATTCTTCCGCACCCAAAGACGTTGTTTCTTGGAACCCTAACACCGCCAACGATGGTTCGAGCTCAAATGTAGAGAATTTATCAGATATAACCATTGTAACTGAAGGTACAGACTCTTTGTGCTTCTGTTCTTTCAAATTGTTGCAACTTTGATATAGGAGCTTATCTGTGAACTTGATGGTTTGTTATTATGTCTATTTTATAACAAGGGTAATTTCTTTGATTTATTGAACCTTAAATGTTGTCTTCCTACGGTTCTATTTTGGATCAAATGTAAAATGTATTTAGGCAGACAAAGTGCATTCTTTCATTTATTGCACTGTCCTTTCATTCTACGGCAAAAAATTTACTGTTCTGTTTATGTAGTCACGCTAAAGTTGTGATTTTGCTTATACCTTATATTAGGAATTTAGGATACAGGTTCCACATTTTTTGAAAAAGAATGATGATTTGAATACATAATACTTTATTTATCTATTGGATATAATATATCATGTGTAAGTTTTTTATGAAACCATGCAAGAGCTTATCAAATAATAGATGTAAGTTAGAATTAGATAATCAGGTATGATGTATGTCTGGAGATTGAAGAGTGCTCTGGTCTTTGATAATATAGTTTTCTCAAATATCTATTTCTAAAAGCGTGGACCTTGTTCTTAGCTTGGATTGTACTTTTTCTTTTTATTCTTTTAGGCTGCAGGCATGTCTTGATGTATGTTACATATTCAAGACAGGCACTTTCCTAATTCAAGTGTGCTATGACCGACCACTGTTACAGTTATCTTCACCAGTGATAAGCATACCATGTTTTCCCCTCTGTATCTTAAGGCAGACACCTTCCTTAACTATGAATCACATTGTTTGATCCTTTCAGGGCACAAATTATGTCTTAGTCTTTTGATAGCATGTCTCCTAGGTATGATTTTTCATTCACTCCGTACTCACATTTTTTTTTTTTGGATTGACAGGCTTTGAGAGTGAATCGGTTATTACAAATAGTGACTCTACACTAAAATCGAAGGGGAGGTTATCTGGAAGTTTTGGCAAACTGAAAGCACAGAAAGTCAAGGCCCTCATCCACAGAACTATTCAGAAGAAGCAGGAAAGAAGCATTAATGATGATAACCTAGTTGCAGAACATCCAGAATTAGGAATAGAAGACAATTGTGAACAATCTAAGGGATCTAATTCTCACATAGGATATCAGAACACACCCAGTAAATCTCAAAACAATGACAACAGAATAGAGAGTTCAGATATGTTAGTTGAAAGGCATTCCACCCCTCGTTCAAAAGGATGGGGTGGTGGAGAATCTTCACGTACTTTGATGATTGAATCACAAAAACTGTCAAGGGAACAGAGAAAACCATTGTCTAACAGTGACTTTTTCAGTCGCAAGTCCTTCAAAGATCTTGGGTATAGTGAATATATGATTGAATCTCTGGCAAAGCAATTTTATCGGCGGCCTTCACATATACAGGTAACTTTGAGCTCCGTTGCTGAAGAGTAATTATTTAGCTCATGAACGTTTGTGTGTTTTCACAAGTGAATATGAGCTGTTATGCTTTACAGAAAATAATGTGGTTGTGGGAAAGTACTTTACATATGTGATAGTTTGCATTTCTGAGAAAATGGTTTGTCCATTCATCACATTTGATGCTTGACCATGTGTTTGAAACTGACTTTCAATTCTTAGAAAAGGAAAGAATTTCCTCTTCTTTAAAGGCTTTCTTTTACTCTTCTGTTGGATTGGAAATAATTATTACTGCTTGCTGCTTGCTGCTTGAACACATAAATAGATGATTTTTTCTTTTTATCTCAATTGCCGCCCATCCTTGGTTAGAATTTCTATACTTAAGTCACTCAGTCTTGCTTATTTGTTCATAACAACTGAACTCTGCTGTTAATATTTTGGTTAACTGTAGGCCATGGCATTTGAATCAGTATATACTGGAAAGAGTTGTATAATAGCTGATCAAAGTGGTTCTGGAAAGACTCTAGCATATCTTGCTCCAATTATTCAGAAGCTTAGACAAGAAGAATTGGAAGGAATTGCCAATTCCTCATCACAAGCTCCTCGAGTGGTTATATTGGCACCAACAGCTGAGTTAGCTTCTCAGGTTAATTGCTTTACTTATATATTCCTCATGACTGTCAGTTTCTTTTTCATTATTCTTCGATCCCCAGCATGTTCAAAATAATTTTTTTCTTGCTTTCACTGTTTTCTGTTTCCTGCTAAGGAGGCATATTATGTTTGAAGGCTTTCATACAGATGACAATAATTCATGTATACTCCAATGACAAGATTAAATCGAATGCTAATCATATCTTAATTAAAACAGAACACTTAAGACAAGTATTCTTATAAAAAAGAGATGATTCTATTTAATTCCAATTGGATGGAAGTGTTATCCAAAAATAACTTCAAAAAATAAATTAATTAAAATAAAAAAAATAAAGGACTAAGAAGAATTTGATTAACCAGTTAGGAAGACAATGATTTCCTTTTTCATGTGGAAGTTTCATGTCAGCACTATTTCTGTTAAAAGTACATGTCCTTTTTCTTCCTTATATCTTTTTTGAAAAAAATGATTTTACATTTTCTTTTGTTATGATCCAAACATATGGATTAGATGTTTGAAAAAATTATTTTAAATCCAATGTTAATGGTATTGAGGTTACTCGTTAGAGATAATTGTTCCATTTTATAAATTTTACAACCCCTGATTCTTTTCACTGGCTTTCTTTTGAAGTTTTCTGTATGTGAAATTTATTTAGATGTATGGAAAATTGAAAATTTGATATCATGAATAGCCTGGTGAGGAGTGTAGGCTAATTACCTGGCTTTTCATTTCAGTTGACAAAAAGATATTTTGCATTTTCATCCTTCTAATTGATGTAGGGCCAGAGAATGAAGAGATAAGAGAAGAAAAAGGGGGTAGACATAGAATAGGAATAAGAAAGTTGACATTTTAACTCAGTGGTGAAACCTATCTGTCAAGTCTACAGTTAGGTTCCGGTATAGGAAACCAAGAAAATAACCACATGGGTTAAAATAAGCACAAGAAATGTATCTAAGGGGGCTTCCATAGTTCAGGCCTTACTATTAAAAGCATAACACTATATTCTTACATGCATTTGTCTGAATTATTGTTCGATTCTTTTATTGCTCTCCATTAGTAGAATAAATGCTGGTTTCAATTGTTTTGGTGGCAGGTGTTAGCTAATTGTCGATTAATGTCAAAATCTGGGGTTCCATTCAAATCTATGGTAGTAACAGGTGGCTTTCGACAGAGAACTCAACTGGAGAATTTAGAGCAGGGTGTTGATGTTTTAATAGCAACACCTGGCCGTTTTATGTTCCTCATCAAGGAAGGCTTCTTGCAGTTAACAAATTTAAGATGGTAAATGTAGAAATTCGGGATTTTTTCTATTACATAAATAACTTTATATTTGTTAACAATATAGGGAGAACAAACTTTTGCTTTATTAAAGATGACTGTATCCTGTCAAAATAGGAAAATAACTTAACTGAACTTAACAATAAGTTTGGCCATTTAGGATTATATGACTGTTGGTTCACAAATTTTGGGCCCATTTGGGGTAACAGTGGTAGAAGTGACTTTTTTTCTATTGGACCTTTCTTGATAGACTTTTTCTTTTGGACTTTTCCTGATGTGATTTGTGTTTGGGATAGCGGTGGCAGAAGTGACTTTTTTCCTGATGAGCACTTATTTGGCATAATGTTTGAAAAGTCAGTTGAGATGGAAAATGACTTAAAAAGGCATGAATGTTATTGAATACTATATATATAATATGTGTACATATATATGTTGTATATTATGTGATAATTTGCAATAAAGAAATTTAATTTACATGTAAATTTGCTCAAAAAATAGTAAAATTACCATTAAATAACTACAACACAATATTTTGAATAAACAATATTATATTAGAATTTGTTGTTCAAAAAAATAATATATGCATATTTATATCTAAAAAAAAAATACCAAAATCATAACTATCTACTGTTCAAAAAACTTGTCCTCATGGTGGATCTTGCTATGCATATTTGTTGTCCATTAAAGTAGCTTTAGTGGAACAGTAGATAGTTGTTTGTTATCTTGCATGGTCATTTCCTAGAAAAAAGTGAAGCCACTGTGATGGTGATGGACTAGAAGCTCTAAAAAGTGGCTTCACCTATAAGCCACTTTTTTTAAAGAAGTTATCACCATTTGATGCTTTGCCAAATGGACTTTTTTTTCCCATTGTCACTGGGCTTTTTTCAGCATCCACTGGACTTTTAGCCACTTTTGATGCTATCCCAAACATGCACTTCATTTCCTATTTTCAAATTCTGGCATTTATTTTTATCTTTTCCTTTTTACTCCGAAAGCAGGGAGCGGTACTCTAATTGCCTTGCAAATTTATTTCAACAATTAAAATAATGATGAACCCAGGGCAAACCAGTGCATTGTAGGAGGGTTCAAGTGTGTTATGATAGTTGGTGAGGTGTCCAAAATGGTAAAAAAGGGAACCCATAATGTTAATTACCCATACATGTCGTGAAGTGTGAGATAGAGAGGTAGAGAGGGAAAAGGCGTTGTGGTTAAATGTTTATTGGAGGCTCTTGGCAGTTAAGGAATAAATTGGTTATTGCGTAAGGAGATAGCCCAAGCTTGCTGTTTTGTGCTTTTGCGTGTCTCTATTTGTTGCAAGTGTTGCTGCGTTAGACTTCTGTTCACTGTTCATTAAGTAGAGGGATATTTCAATTTCATTTTGGCTTGGATTCCATGAAATAGAAAAGAAAACAAACTTAAGATAACTGCAAGTAACTGTAAGCTTGCTCCTTTACTATTATGACAGTTGATGGCTTATAAGTTTCATGTTCTACATTCAAATTTTGGCATTTATCTTTTCTCTGAAAGAAAATAAGTGATATAACAATGATCATCTTAATTTTTATTTTGAATCTTCATTAAGATACTTCAACTGATTTATATTTTTTCATCAACAGGGTTCAGCTGACTAATGACATTATGAACCATCAACATGCAGTAATGAAAATTTAGTCTAACTTCTCAATTTCATCTAGGTTTTGCTTTAGGGTTAAGAGGCAATTTTGGCAAAGAAGTTTTTCAAGGGTCAATTTTGCCCCATTAGTGTCAAAAAGGGAGCAATTTTGCCCTAGCTGTTATCCTAGTTAATTTTGACTGTTAGTTGACCAAATATGTTGAGTTGACAGTCCATATGCCACTCGTCATTTTTGTTAGGGTGCAAATTTGCCATGGAAATTAAATAGATGACATGGACTTCCAAGGCAAATTTGTACTTTAACAAAAATGACGTGGATGACATGTGGACTGCCAATTCAATATATTTGGTCAACTAATGATCAAAATTAATTGAGTACGGTTAGGGCAAAATTGCCCCCCAAAAAACTTTTAGGGCAAAATTGCCCTTTGGTGACTACTTTCAAAGCAAATTTGCCCCTTAGCCCTTTGCTTTATAAGTAGATAGGATAAAGGTGATTTCTTGCTGTCTTAATACTCCATGGGACCAAGCAAATCTACTATCCTGTTCTCCAAGTTTACTTTTTTCTCTTTGTGTATTAAGTGCAATAATGTATGCTACCATTTTCATGTTTATTGTTAAAATCTCGTTTAACAATTAGCAATTTATTTTGCAGCGCGGTGTTGGATGAGGTAGATATACTTTTTGGTGATGAGGATTTTGAAGTGTCGCTTCAGTGCTTGATTAATTCTTCACTCGTTGCCACACAATATTTATTTGTGACTGCAACTTTACCGAAAGATATTTACAACAAACTAGTTGAAGTTTTTCCTGATTGTGAAGTGATCATGGGACCTGGTATGCACCGGATAAGCTCTCGACTTGAGGAGGTTGGTAATGGGTTGCAAACTTCCTTTTGGTGTTTTCTGTTTATCTTTATCAAACAGAAGATGTCATAATTTAATATGAGAAATATAAAGCCTACATTTTCTGGTTGGAATATTTGAACAGAAAGGCCAGAAGGTTCAAATTTTATTTGTAAAATTTTCCCCTAATAACTAGTTCTCGATGTTTTTTGAATATTCTTCAGCACCATCCTGCTTGGAACTTCAGCGTGAAGAAGTTATAAACCTATTATGTCAGATTTCTTATTATATATTTTAGAGTATTGGTTTTGTAAAACCAGATTGAAACACACACACTTTGATTCACACATAAACAGATTAGATGTATGAAAAAGAGACAGAAACCAGGGTAGTTTAGAGAGGAACAGAAGAAACAGAGGAAGGCAGAGGGAGATACTGATAGAGAGAAGGGGGAACAAAATAGAAACAGAGGGGAAGTGATAGATTCAGATGGGGGGAAAAGGGAGAGATCACATACTCAAATATTCATTCATCAAAGCTGATTTTTACGTGGCTGATATGAGCTATTTATAGAAGGAGACTTCCTTCTCTTCAAGAAAGCTACAACTTGCAAAAGCTTTCCTTCACATAAGGTATCAAATGGTAACCAAAAAAAAAAAACTATTAAATAACATTCAGCCTCTATCCAAAATGTTAAACTAAAATATACTAGTATTAACTCTTACTTCTATGCTAAGTTTTCCCCCAAAATATTTTAATTCCATATTTTGATTGCTTTGAACTCTGGCTTATGTTATATACAAACAACTATATTTTCATATGATTTGTATTCCAGGAACATTTATTTCTGCTCCATTGTATCTTATCATCAGCTTCTCTGTACTTTGTTCTATATTCAGGTCCTCGTTGATTGCAGTGGAGCTGATGGGGAAGAAAAATCCCCGGATACAGCATTTCTTAATAAGAAGACAGCTCTTCTACAAATTGCAGAAGGAAGTCCTATCCCAAAAACCATTGTCTTCTGCAACAAAGTAAGCTGCAATTCTTATTTTTGGGTGTTCACTCTTAGGTAGTGTTTGAAAATATGCCAAAACCTAGGTTTTGCGCAAGCCGAGATAAAACTTCTCTCACATACTTACCTGGTAAATCCCAATACCTAGATTTTGAAAGGTTTCCAAACATTACTTTAGGGCTATTTTATACATTGAACTAAATGAAAAAATTGATTTGAGAGTATGGAAAGATTCTTGCGCTCCTCTTTGTAATAAGTTTAAAAGGGGAAAAAAGATATTGTTAAGTAATGGTTACAAAGATTTGAGATCTTAATGAAGTTATTGATCAAGATTTTTTTGTTAATAATCCAAAGATCTAGTTTTTTGATAGAGTACAATGGCGCTGTGCAATATATGTAGTTGACCCTGCCTAATGGGATAAGGCTTCATTGTTGTTGTAGTTATTACAACGATGCAAGAAACATTGGGCGTTTTAGTTTCTCTACCTCATTCATAGAGTTATTACCATTATGGTTTAATTCTCCTAATATAATAAAGAATGGAGTTTCTAAATTTTATTGCACAATTTGCAGATTGAAACCTGCAGAAAAGTTGAGAATGCATTGAAGCGTTTTGATAGGAAAGAGACTCGTGTACAAGTTCTACCTTTCCATGCCGCCATGACACAGGAATTACGGCTTGCTAATATGGAAAAGTTTACACGTTCTCAATCAAAAGAAGTCTCCCAGTTTCTGGTTTGCACAGACAGGTATGTTACTTGTCAATTATAATGATGTTATTCTTCTTTTTCCCTGTTTTATAAATCCCAAATTTGAGCCATTTCAAGCCCCAAATGAGAGGAACCTCTCCTAATTTTCCTTTTTTCCTTAAAATCCATATGAATTGAATTTGAGATTAGTTTGATTAATCCATTTCTCATCAGCAACTTTGCGACTTGTTAAAATCATAAGATTTGGCCAATGGCCTTGTGGCCTAGTTGTAAGTTCTCCGGTAAGTGGGACGTTGAGTTTAATCCCTCTGATAACCTCAAACTGTTGTTTGCCCCTCTAATTAAAAATAAAGTATCATAAGATTTGAATTCTGAATCGAAGATTCATATCTATTTTCCATTCTAAGCTCAATTCATATTGTGAAGTTTTGTGACTTGTTATAAAGTATTGGAGATATAAACCATGGATTGCATGATTTTGATTACTATGATGTACCCTGATGCAGAGCATCACGGGGGATTGACTTTACTGGAGTGGATCATGTTATACTTTTTGACTTCCCACGTGATCCAAGTGAATATGTGCGCCGTGTCGGAAGAACAGCAAGAGGCGCTGCTGGAAAAGGCAAGGCATATATATTTGTGGTTGGCAAGCAAGTATCACTTGCACGTAAAATCATGGATAGAAATAGGAAGGGTCATCCTCTACATGATGTGCCTTCGGCCTATGAGTTCATGAAGTAGAAACCCTGATTCTCTCGAGAAATTTTCACCTTTGTGAGCCATATTCAACTTGTGTATATATTATAAATCTCTCTTATCGAAGTGTGATTCTGATAACTTCCTCTATCACAAAGTTGCATGATATCTTACAGCCTAGTGGTATGTAAGCGCTCTCCTCATAACTGGGAAGTTGTGGGTGGGATCCTCTTTGTAAGTGTAATCTCAGGGTTCATGAGATCATTAAGAGGTCTTACTACTTATCTAGAAAGGTTATAGATATAGAGAAGTCTACTAAAAAGATAGGTAATAGAGAAAGAGAAATTAGTTTTGCATCTGCTCTGGAGTCCAAACAAATGCTATTGAAATGGATATAAGAGCCTATATTTATTGAAAAAGGAATAATCCATAGGGAAAAAAAAATCATTTTGATAAAAAATTAAAGGATAAAGTGACACATTTTAGCCTCAGATTTTTGTATCTGAATATATTTTACATATTATAACATTTTATAATTTTGGGAAAATCCCTCAAAAAGAACTTCAAAAATATGAAAGAACAAAACGATATTTTGAATATTCATAATAAGGGAGAGCTGTTGGTACTTGATTTGTCATTTTTGAAATTTAAAGGAAATAACATAAGTGCCCTTTATGTGTGTGTTAAAAAAATTACCTTACCATTGTAAGAAGCCCTCGACCCCCACTGCATCATGTCGGAGGTGAAACAAACAAAGCCCCAACAAAAGTTGATTTTTTTGGCAACTTCTAGTGTGGAAGAAGAATCGGTGCCTTAAAGCACAAGAATCAAAAGCAAGGTGGAAATGGAAGATTTGATTGAGGAAGAAGACAATGAACTCAAGTTATCGTATTTGGCATTAGCTATTTCTTTGAAGGGTTGGATGAACATACAAGGCCAAATCCTGTATCGGTGGTGGCGCCAGTTATTAGAGATTGCTTCGTCCACCCCTTCTCTATTGGAATCAATACTCGCTCTGTATATTGTAACTTAGAATGTCTAAACTAGAACAAAGCTATGTCAAAGGGGACCATGTATGGAAACTGCCAGTAGTTCAAAGGGTAAGAACTTTTATATGGCTCCTCTTTAAGGAACAATTTCTCACAAATATGGAAAGACGTTGGAGAGATATGACACAAGGCTTTTTTCCCAAAGTGCCCTTTTTTAGGAAACTATTTACCAAAATGCCCCGACTTTGAAACTATTTCTCATTATGCCCTTCTTTGGAAACATATTCCCTCTCTGCCCCCATTTAGTCAACTAAAACAGAGCTTTAGTCGACTAAATGTCAAGCCTATTTTTTTTTTGAATTTTGTCGACATTTAGTCGACTAAATCTTGGGATTTAGTCGATTAAATGTCGTGGGGTTCAAGTTTTTTTAAATTCCCCCGACATTTAGTCGACTAAATCCTAGGATTTAGTTGACTAAATGTCGACAGTAGACTTTTTTAATCTATGACAATCAATTTTCTTTTATTCTTTAATCCTTTTCTTAATATTATTTTTTTATTTATCTTCTTTATTTTGTATTATGAGTTAGATAATATAAGAATTAGTTAGTTAGTTGAGATTTAGGAACAATTTAATTCAAATCATATCTTTCTGATTTTCCCGATATTATATTAGAAGAATAACTTCTTATATATTTATTTAGTTATACCGATATATAGGTAATTTATCCCTACAATCTCTCAATATCTTTTTTGTTCGTATATTTAAATTTGAATGCACTAATTTGTTAACCTTTGGGAAAAAAGCTAAGATTGTTATCTTCAACACAAAATACAAAAAACTGGTAATTGTTTATTATTATTATTATTATTTTGCATTTTGTGTTGAAGATAACAATCTCAGCTTTTTTCTCAAAGTTTAACAAATTAGTGCATTCAAATTCAAATATACGAACAAAAAAGATATTGAGAAATTGTAGGGATAAATTACCTATATATCGGTATAACTAAATAAATATATAAGAAGTTATTCTTCTAATATAATATCGGGAAAATTAAAAGGATAGGACTTGAATTAAATTGTTCCTAAATAATAGGATCTAAACTAACTAACTAATTCCTATATTATCTAACTCATAATACAAAATAAAGAAGATAAATAAAAAGATAATATTGAGAAAAGGGATTAAAGAATAAAGGAAAATTGGTTGTAATAGATTAAAAAAGTCTACTGTCGACATTTAGTCGGCTCGACATTTACTCGACTAAAGCTTGTTTTAGTTGACTAAATGGGGGCAGAGAGGGAATATGTTTCCAGATAAGGGCATAATGGGAAATAGTTTCAAAGTCGGGGCATTTTGGTAAATAGTTTCCTAAGAAAGGACATTTTGAGAAAAAAAACCTATGACACAAGCCCAGCAATGTTCTCTTTATTGAAAGGGCGCAGAAAATATATATTTGTCATGTTTTCAAGGATTGCCCGCTTGCAAATTCAATTTGGAAAAAATCCTCTCTTCTGACATGCGCATGGATTTTTTCAGAAGTAATATCATTTTTTGGTTGCTTGAAATTTTGAAGAGCCCAACAGCTTAAGAGTCTTGGAAAATAGGGCCATGCACCACTTGTTGGAAACTTTGGGAAACTCAGAATCAAATAATTTTTGCTCACTTATCAAAAAAAAATAATAATAATAATTTTTGCTCAAGAATCATACACTAACAGTATAATATCAACAATTAGAGTTACAAATCATACTCTTATTATTTTTTTTTTCAACAACTCAAGAGTTCCATGGATTTCTAATTTGGACTTAGTGTTCTACATCTTCTTTTGTAATCAATAGCTATGCATGTTGGTTTGGCCTTAGAGTATATCATTCTAGTGATTGAATTGCACCAGTTCTGATAATACTGTTAGAAGATCATTGCACTAATTTTGCTTTGGGCTTGATTAGTTTGGGTATTTAATTGAGCAAAACAGTTGAACCGCTATACAATATGGTGAAACCTTTATTAGAAATGAGAATTGATATCTTGCCATTGTAAGAGATGGTGATTTTTGAATTAGAATTTTTGCAAAGCTTATTAGAACTTGTTAAAACTTTATCTAAACTTGTGAAATCATTATCAGAAGTGGGAATTAATACCTTGTCAGTACTTGCTACAATGACAAAGTATTAATTCTCACTTCTCATAAGAGTTTCACAAGTCAGTATGGTTTTGACAAGTTTTGATAAGATCTTCACAAATTCCAATTTAAAAATCACCACTTGCTACAATGTCAAGGTATTGATTCACACTTCTCATAAGGGTTTCACAAGTTCATATATGGTTTTGACAAGTTCTGATAAGATTTTCACAAATTCCAATTCAAAAATCACAACTTGCTACAATGACAAGGTATTGATTCCTACTTCTTATAAGTGTTTCACAAGTTTATCTAAGGTTTTGAAAAGTTTTTTTTACAAATTCCAATTCAAAAAACACCACTTACTACAATGGCAATGTATTGACTTCCACTTTTTATAAGGGTTTCACAAGTTCATATAAGGTTTTGACAAATTTTGATAAGATTTTCTCACATTCCAATTCAAAAATCACCACTTGGTACTTTAGTAAGGTGTTGATTCTCACTTCTACTAAGGGTTTCATAAGTTTAGCTAAGGTTTTGACAACTTTTGTTAAGGAACTCACTACATTTCATTAACTTTTAACATATTTCTTTTACCAAGAAACAAATGCATACTTTCATGTTATTCACAAATTTTGTTAAGATATTCTCCACATTTCATTAAGTTTTATAGGCTTTAATTTATTAATAAACAAATTCATAACAACATTGAATCACGTGGAAGCATCTTGAAATAACAAGATTGATCTAATAGAATCAAAGTATATGTCAAACCCCTCATCCTGACAAGTCACAACCCACAGTACCATACCTACAAACACATCATCACATGTTATGTCCTCATTTGAATCAATGTGAAACTCCAATATGAAATTCAAATCATATATGAAACTCTAATAGAAACACAACTTTCTGGGTGAAAAAAGGAATCACAATTTGTTTCAATTCAAAAGCATAATGAAATTGCACAAACAAACCCATCATTCGCAAGAAACAAATAAAAACCCACTAACCTAGGACCAAAAAAATTCCAAAGGATTTTTTTCTTAAAAAAACTATTTAGATTCGCCCAATCGCCCACTCATCCACAACCATGAATTGAGTTTGTCCATAGAAGAAATATGGGGGGGAAATGAACAATATTGGTGGAGTAAAGGGTGATGGATGGTGGAAAGCGGTGGTGGGATGGTCACCAATGAGAGAAAAAGAGGACAGGGTGATTTAGCTAAATGAGAGAGGGGGAGGAGTTGAGACAAGGAAGATAGCTAGTGAAGCATTGAAGGTCGATTATGTCATTTGATATTGAATTTTAAAATTTCAATTTGAGTACTCTCTTTTTAATGGCATTACAAATATTTAGAACATCTCCCTCTCTATTAGTATTTTCAAAGTTCTTTTAGTGGCATTTTCCCTATAATTTTTCTATTTTTTATAAGAGACAATTTTATTAATAAATAGATAAAACAATACATAAATAAGGCGAGAGTATGCAGTTATGAAGCCCGACGGGAGAAAACAACAAAGAAAACAAGTAAAGAAACACATAATGAATGGATAAAGTAAAGAAACATAAAACAGAATAGTAAAGCTTAAAGTTGATCTGACCCAGCATTGAAAGCATAATCCCTCTAGCCAGTGGATATGAGACAACCCAAAACACAAGTCTTTGTCTATACTAACCATCCCTCCTCCATTACTATAGTGACATAGAGGCTCCAACGCCCTTGTAAATGCATTCTACAAATAACTCACAAGTAGAGTTGGGAAATCGGGTCGATTCGTTTAGGCTCTGGCCCTTCAAGGGTCAGCCTTAAAAATTAGATGAGCTAAATGAAATAAGCCTTGCAGGGCCTTGGGCCAACCCTGTAGATCCTTTTAATGGATATGTTTATGATGCGGAAGAAGAAATTCATGATATTCTTGCTCATGAAGCAAAGCTTACTACTACTCAAAGTGAAGCACAATCAAATGTCTTTAAAATTAATTATAGTGGCAAAGAAGATGACAATAATAGTCATCGTACTAATGTTGCTTAGTGATATGCTTCTTATGTTTTATGTGAGTTATTTGTGGACAATAGTTTGCTTTCGATTTCGAATTAGTAGATGTGTTTATTTGTTAGATGATTTATATTGTTTGGATATTAATGTTAACAACATTTATTTGATAAATTAGAACTTTAATTGTTGTATTTTACTAATTATATTTCTTTGGGGAAAAAAAAACAAAGGAAAGATAGTTAAAATTTGGAATAATAACTTTAAGGTTCTATTGGGCCAACCTTGGCCTTAGTGATATTGGGCTGGGCTTTGAAAAACATATATTTTTCTTAGCCTGGGCTCTATAGGGTCGGGACAGCCCTGATTCCTAGCTTTAATTACTCACAAACATGCTTCCATAGTTTCATAGAGTAATGCCACTACAAGTATCAAGTATCTTGGGTGTTGAATATTTTTTTTTTTTCTAATGAGAATTGATTTGAACAAGTTTTAAATTTGAAACTATTTTTTATTTTTATTTAAAAGAAATATTAATTTTTGTCTTCAAATACAAACATTGCTCATTGAATATTATTAACAATACTTGTAACAATAGATCCTTTAAAAAGAAATTTGGGAAAGAGATGTATAAATATCATTTCAATTACTAAAACCTTAAAAAGTCTATTAACACTTGTAAATGACAGAGAGGTGACAGGGGATCAAATTGAGATTTTATAGTATACACTACAAAAAAATTGTCAATTCATAATGGTTAATTTGCAGTGTTTAAAATAAACCGCTACAAATATGAGCATTTGTAGTGGTTTATACCTAAACCGCTACAAAATTGCAACGATATGACTCACACTAAATGGTGTAATTGTTCGTAAACGACATTTGTAGCAGTTATCACTAAATAACTACTACAAAATATGGCGCCAAGTTGGCACCAATTTTGTGGCAATTTATTTACATAAACCGTCACAAAAATGTGGTATTAGCTTGGCGCCTTATGATGCACCATTAGTGGCCGTTTATATGAAAACTACCGCTACAAAATACAAAGAGTTCAGACATTTGTGGCGGTTATACATAAAAAACTGTTACAGAATGTCAAAAATCTAAACATTTGGAGCAGTTATAAAGAACCATTACAAAATTTCATGATACATGAGGTATGATTTCTCTATTTGTAACGGTTTTTGTTAAAGTGCTACAAATAAAAGTAAGGAGTACCATGCAAGATGTCAATTGATGGTGGAGATTAGAGTAGTAGGGAGAGATAGGAGATTAGAAGGTGTACCTTTACCACCTTATCGGTTCCTCCATCTCTCTAATGCCTTGGTTCTTGAGATACTTGATTTTTTTTTTGGTCATATGAGATACTTGATTGACACACACTGACACACATTTTTGTTTGTGATTGATATCACTTGTTCCTTTTTTTTTTTTTAATATTTGATGTGACAAAAAGTTTAGGAACAACAACATTTTAATAATATTTTTTACTTAATGAAATAATTTCATATTTAAAGTGTTTTTTTAAAATAGCTTATTAACATAAGCTTTAAGTTTTTCAAATGAAATATTTATTTCATTTTTTAAGCAAATAATTTTGTAACAGTTTTAGTAGATAAACTACTACAAATTGTGTAGTTTTGAAATTTAAATATTTTGGAACTCTCCAAGGGTTATGAAACTTGTAGCGGGTTTTCGACAAATAAATGCTACAAAATATGATATTGAAATTTGAATATTTTGAATCCAACCAACAATCTTAAAGTTTGTAATGGTTTTAGTAGATAAACCGCTACAAAAATATGTCATTTTGTTTTGTATCCCATCAATGTTCATTAATTTGTAACGGTTTTTTTAGTATAACCACTACAAAATATAAAATTTTGATTTTTTTTTTTAAAAATACCAACGGATTTTACCACTACAAACATGAAAACTATTATAAGAACTGTCACATAAACCACTATAAATAGAAGCCGTTACAAAATTCGTCACATCAACCGCTACAAAAGTTGTGCATATCTTTATAAATACCCTCACCCATCTCATTTCACACACTCCTTCATTTCTTCTCACCCTTTTCTCTCTCATTTTCTCTCATCTGTAAAGATTTTTTGAAGAGGTTAAGTGCTGAGCAAACTAATTAAATATGATTTTTTTTTTAAAAAAAAATCTTTGATTTCAATGTTTTTTTCCTTCTTACAATACTGATACTATTTGTTTCCCCTTATCTAGAACTTTAAGGACATTTTCTCAATATTCCTTCTATGATTATCGACATTCTTTCCATAATCAAATATCACCTAATGGAAAACATAAATCCTTATTATCTATACACTCTCACTATTATACCTACATAATATTTGTACTTATCTAACTTAAGTTAATCATTTTTTAAAATATTAACTATCATCATTTAATTTGTCACTTAAATAATAAAATATTCAACATAACATTGTAACAATAGACTCAAATTATGGTTTTTGTTTTCAATTATGCAATATTTTGTAGTGGTTTTAAAATCACTACAAATATTAATTCAAATTTAGCTTAAATATTTTGGCGCAATTTTGAGCATCCAATATTTGTTGCAGTTGTAATTTTGGCGCCATTTTTTTTTTTGGAAATTCATTATCTTAATCGCAACTTATAGCGGTGACTCAAAACTGCTAATAATACAGTAGTGGTTTTATTATATGAGTAGCAATTTTAGAAAACTGCTACAAAACAACTTGCAATGGTGTGTTTTGTAGCGGTTCTTTGAACTACTACTATTATACAAATACGTAATTTTAACCATTACAAAATGTCATTTTTTGTAGTGATAAATGATTTTACCATAATCCCCTCGATTTTTAAAATTAGAAAAATCCCTTGCTAGAGTATAATCACTTGCCAGTTGATGAAGCTCTAACATCGATCCCACCGTGTCAGCTTGCTTGTCATTAGAGCTCTGAAGCTGGTGGCCAAAACCTCTTCCCTTCTTCTCCACCAATTTCTCATGGCTGATAACTGTAACCCTTCATCCATTCACTTCATTCTCTGTTGCACTAGATCTCTCATGCCTTTCAGCTTATTCCTTTTGTTGCCTTCGTCCTCACCACCAGCATTTGGTGGTGAGGTTGGTGACCTAGTTTGATGGTGACTGAGAAGGATAAGGAGAGGTTGGGGACTAAGATCGATGGTGAGAGCCAAATTTCACCATTTCTTGATAGTGAGAGAGAGATCGATAGTGAGAGCTAAGGGCGTCATCGACAATATAAGAAGGACCGAGATCAATGGATAAAAAGGCGGTTGGTGACCGTGATCTATGATGAGAGCCAAATCTCACCATTTCCTGATAGTGAGAGCAAGATCCACGATGAGAGCCAAGGCCACTATCAACATGATAAGAAGGAGGGGTTAGTGGAGGTTGAAGCGAAAGAAGGGGTGAGATCTGAAGGGGAAAGGAGGTGATGAGAAAAGGGAGAGGGAAGAGGTGGCGAGATCAAACACAAAGAGGAAGAGAGGGAAAGGAGCTAAGAAAGTGGGGAGAGAGAGAGAGGGGGAGAAAGGTGAATTTTAATCTGAGTGGCATTTAGGTTATATGTCACAAACATAAAAACCCAGATTTCCCATTAATCCCCTCTTTGTCATTTGTAAGTGTCAATAAACTTTTCTAAGTTTTAGAAGTTCACATGACATTTATATATCTTTTTTTCAATATCTTTTTTTTTTTGTGCAATTTTAAAATAATTTTGTGGGTTTTTTCTTACTGAATACATTAATAAGCTACGTAAATTAAAAAACTAATAATTCAATATAGCAATGAAACGCCCTACGCATATCTCTCCCCGCGCACCTGTGTGGGAGTCAAGTTCTCTCCACTTTAGCGTGAGATTGGTGAGACTCGGTGGTTACGAGGGTGATCGGAGAAGGAAATTGGTGGCGCACCAGATATGTCGCTGGAGTGGAGATGTTTATAAGTGTACTAATCATGAGATCGTTCCCTATGGAGGAAATCCACATCTCAAAATCGGTAGTTTAGAAGGAAATTGAAGTAGAAAAATTCTTGATCGGGAAAATCCTTTCAAGGAAATTGTATACGCGAATTGCAATGGAAGCAATCCTACAGAAGGCTTGGAACCTCTACACTGGCTTTGATGTGATTGAAGTTGCAGGCAATTCTTTCATGTTCAAATTCGCGGATGAGGAGGAACGAAATAGGATCCTCCAAGGGAGGCTGTGGTCCATCAATGGAAGCTTGTTAAATCTCATGGAGAGATCGGAATTCAAATCTATGATGAATTCGATTTCAGTCGAAGTCCAGTTTGGATTCAACTCTATAATGTTCTGATGGAAGCATTATGCCTAGAGAATGCAATCAAGATCTGAGGCTATGTAGGAGAAGTGTTGTTGGCGGAGGATTGACACTATAATGGCAGGTATTTTCGTAGGTTTTTTACGAGCAAAAGTTGTGATTGATTTATGTAAATTGCTAGTAGATGGATTATGGCTACCAAAGTCAGATGGTAGCAAAGTCTGGATATCAGTCCGTTATGAGAAATTGCAGAATTTTTGCTACAATTATGGCAAAACTGGCTACGATAATCGAAATTGCCGATATGAGAAATTGCTATCAGCGGCAAATAATAATGAACCATGGTTTGGGCCTTGGATTACGACAAACATATGTTGTAATTGGGAGGAGGTGCTGGTAGTGATTTGTAATGATTGGGAAGAAGTAGATTACTTCAGAAGAAAAAAAAATGGTCTCCTTAAGCAAAAGGAGGATTCTAAGCAGAAGGAGGCAAGGGAAGACACAATTGATGAAGCTGATATGTTCTTTATAAAGCTGAACAAACCTCCAGGGGAAGGCATAACGCGAGTGATCAGGGAAAATACGGATGATAAGGAAGTGTATGAGCAAAGTGATGGCCTGATCTCAAGATTCTGGTGGGGGCAGAATGGTAAAGAAGTGTTATTCATTGGAAAAGCTAGAAGTTCTTGACTACAAGGAAGAGTGAGGGGGAATGGGATTTAGGGACCTCCTTTGTTTTAACAAGGCCTTGCTCGCAAAAACAACTTGGCGTATTCTAACACAACCTAAAGGTCCTTGGTGCAAAATACTCAAGGGTATCTACTTTCCTAAAGTTGATTTTCTAAGAGCAAGGAAAGGAAGGCATGCCTCATGGGGTTGAGTAAGTTTGTTGGAAGGAAGGGACTTGTTAATGAAGGAGCTGTGTTGGAAGGTTAGGGATGGGTGTACAATCGGGATATGGGAGGATTAGTGGATTCTTGGTATGTCGGGCTGCAAGCTCCAGATTGCAGAAAATTCAGTTGTCACTAATAGGAGCAAAGTGTCTTCTTTGCTGGTCAATAAATGCTGGGATCTGAAATCCATTAAGACTAATATCAGCCCCATGGAAAGAAGAAGAATATTAGCAATCCCTATTGTTGTTAACAGCTGTCTTGATCGAGTAGTATGGCTAGCTAACAGGGATGGCAATTACATAGTCAAGTCAGGCTATGTAGTGGCTAAAAACCGCATGGAAGAGGTGAAAATCAAGGACCCAAGTAAGTTTTTTACAGTCCCTAAACAAATGTGGAAGGGTATATTGAAATTGGAGCAAATCACCAAGAGGTGGTGAATTGGGGATTTTAAAATTCTTCTTCGAATTGCCCTGTTATCAAGGATAAAGGCAAACTATGCAGGGTATAGGGAAGAGAAGCAAGACACACAGATTTTATACTGGTTCGGTCCAATCTCTAACCTACGTCCAGTTTCCAGTCTCTCTGGAATTTTCATTATCTCAAATGATTACACACTCTGTAACTCAAAAGTAATTCTCTCACTAGAATCTACTCCCCATTACAAGTTATAATCAATATCCCAATTTCCATGTCCCCAGACTTAAGATTCTTTACAATGGATGATTTACAATCAAATAAACTCTTTCTAAGAGTAAATAGATAAACATTGAGGTGCAGAGTATCAGTAGATACTTTCTTAGTGAAAACTAGAGAGTAAGTAGTAAACTTGAATGCAATTCGTTTCCAGCAGTCTTGGTTGTTTGAGAAGAATTAAATGCAACTCTATTTATACAAAGAGAGTATTAAATAACCGTTGCAATCTTCATTATAACCGTTGGTGCATTAATTTAGTTGTTATAGGCACTTTGGTTTCTTCTCTCTCCACTCTTCAGTTAGTTCCTGTTGTTTAGAGGATTATTATTCGACTTTCTTTGAGATTAGTCCGTTAGAATGTTAGAAGCTAGTTTAGGAAAGGTGCATTAATCCATTTTGCATCGTGCAGAGGAGGATTATACAGAATATAGCAAGCTATCTATACTTTGCAATAAATGCTCTGACATACTTTTTCATTTGTGTTGAAATAGTACTTTAATTCTCTTTGAATCATGTTTAAATCAACCGAAATTCACTAGCAAACAAATAAAACATATCTAGAGATGGTGATGAGTGATGATAAACAACATATAGATCAATCACATAGTTTTTCGCAGATTCAGATAATTCAAATTTTGAATTATGTGATATAGACTCGAGTTAGTTCGTCAAGACTTGAGTTTGTAGTTTACATTTAAAAGCACAAACTCGAGTTTTCTTCATACAGAGAAGAAGGCCGCGATTTGATCTTTCAAACAGTTTTTTTGAGCAAGACCTAAACTCGAGTCATTAAGTGACTAACTCGAGTTTTGGACACTTAAGCTGAAAAATACATTTTAAGTCCAGAAGCTCAAAACTAAAGTTTTCATACAAAGCTGGAGTTTTTAAAATGGTGTAAAGAGAGTGATATTCTCTGTAAAGCATAAACTCGAGTTTGTAAAGGTTAACTTGAGTTTCCACAAAAACTCAGGAAAATTGGAAAAGCTCTCTAGATTAATCAAACTGGAGTTTTCATATCGAAACTTAAGTTTTCAAAACCTTAGAAATATGTGTTGCTTTTTGTAAGTTCTAAACTCGAGTTTATGAAAACTAAACTTGAGTCTTCTCAAAGGAAAAAACTTTGTAAAACATTTAAGCAAATCTAAATTGGAGTTTCCAAAATCATAACTCAAGTTTTCACAAGCTTAGGATAATATATATTTCTGTAAGTAGTAAAACTCGATTTTCCAAAACTTTGACTTGAGTTTTCACAAAGCTTGGAAAAACTTTAGTTTCTTTGATTTATCAAACTAGAGTTTGTAAAACTAAAACTCTGATTTGCTTTGTCTTTGAGAAACTTAGGAACTCTCTATATTGTCTAAACTCGAGTTTTCAAATCTTGACTTAAGTTTGTCTTAGTTCACAAAACTGAAATTGCTCTTTGTCAAGTCCAAACTCGAGTTTTCAAACCAAAACTCGAGTTTGTCTTTGACAGTAAGTTTTTCAACTTTTCAAAAACAAACTTCAACTTAAGTTTATAATTGTTAGTTACCATCAAAACACATAGAGAACTAACATATATGGGGCGTCATAGCCCCACCAAAAGTCCTCCATTTTTTGGAGATTAGGGGCAAGGGTGATAGCAATGAAAGACAACCTCTTTAAGCATAAATGTGCCCAAAATCCTATCTGTCCCATTTGCTTGTCTGAAAGGGAAACAGTTGAGCATCTACTGTTTCTGTGTCCTTGGACAAAGTTTTGTTGGTTTGGAAGCTCATTGGGGTTGAGATTTAATAAATGGGATATGAATAGGTGTGAGTTATGGTTGTGTGATATGCTTCATGGGAAAGAAGTGCTAGATGATTATGGCAAGTCTATGTTTGCTGTGACATGCTAGTGGATTTGAAAAAAAAGATGTAGCTGGGATTTTAGAGAAGAAAAGCCAGACGCTCAGGAGGTGGTTAAAATGGTTAGGATTCAGGTAGAGGAGTTTTGGCAAGCTAAGGCAAAGCTGGGGAAAGAGCAGAAGCGTGTTTAAGAGGCAGCTGTAGTGAGAAATGCAAAATGGATAGCGCCCCCTGCTGATACAGTTAAAATCAACACAGATGGCTCATTCTTGGAGGCTACATGCAAGGTTGGGATAGGAGTGGTATGTAGGAATAATAAAGGGGATTTTGTTGGTGGTTTGAGCAAAGAAGTGTCTGCTGTGACACCTTTCATGGTGGAATGTGCAGTAATGAAGGAAGGTTTGCTGTGTGGAGACTATTTTTAGGGAAGTAAGGTGACAGTAGATACTGACTGTGAAGCATTATACAGACTGATTCAAAGGAATTCAGTTACAGGTTGTGAGTAGGAAAGTAGTGAGCTATTGAAGGAGGTCCTTGGTTTATTAGAAACGTTGGATGATGTGTCTGTATCCCTTGTGGCCAGACAAGGGAATAGAATTGTTAATAAGTTAGCAACCAATGCAACAAGGAAGATGCGCCAGCAAGATTGGCTGGTTTGTGCCCCATCTTCCTTAAGTAAGCTGCCACTTAATGATTCTGATGGACAACAGCAAAACTAATGTGAGGGGCATGGAAGAGTTGGCTAATAATTTGTATTGGTCCTACTGTTCTCTGTTATAGGTTTATTTTGGTAAGTAGTGGGTTAGCTTGTATTGTTAGGTATTATGAGTGTTTGTTAGCTTCGACTATTGGTGTTTGTATCTTTTTTTTTTTTTTTTTTATATTAATAAAATTGACTTTTGGCCAAAAAAAAAAAAGAGAAGAGAAACGCCCCGCTCATCCGCGTTTTGTTTCCATCACCGGTACGGAGGGTCAAACTATCGGAACCCCGATTTGATGGGAGTATTATTCACTTCCCTTTCTGCTTTGTTTTGACTGAGTCTCTTCTATACAATTTCATTGCTGCATGATTCGCTTCTCTTTCCTCTTTCTTATCTGAATCCAATGATCGCGGTTCTATTGGATGCTACCTAGGTATTTGGTTCGAGACCATATGTAGCCGTTGTTGGCCGGCTATCGCCGATGTGATGCTGACACCTACAATCAATTACGAGAAGTTGAGTGACTTCCCTTACTCAGGACAATTCCGAAGGCGGAATTTTGTCGTGGGTGTACATTCTGATGTGATAAGAGGTCTAATTCCATAAGCTTTTGCCTCTTAATTGCATATTGAGGCATGTAGATAAGAGCATTATCTAGTTGTTGCTGAGCGGGTGATTATTTTGCTTGATTCCTGCAAGCTGTGAATTTAAGTATGACTGAAGCTTAATACAATTTATTACTGTCATTTCTAGCCTTATGGGATTTCAAGTTTCCACTTTCTGCATAATCCATTGATTGTGCGGTTAACTATTATTTGTGTTGTTCTTTACTTAATTTTAAAAAACGTGCTTGCTTTGCTCATCTCAAACTATTAAATATATGTATTTGTGTATTGACAACACTGGTACTGGTGTTAATTCATTTCTTTCCATCATTCAAGCATGCAGATCCAATCTAATAATTAAATTGTAAAAATGAAAGAAAATTATTAGTAATCAGAATGTGAATCGATTAGTTACAAGCAATCTTGTCATAGTTATTTTATTTTATTTTTACCTGTTGGCTCTGCAATCCTGCATATATTGCCCTGAGGAAGAGTACAAGCCTTGATAAGTTAAATGTTACTCCTCCGGTCCTTAATTAAGACCCATTCATCTAATTTCATTAGATTAAGAAGTTAGTTGATCACCCTAGTCATCTTCCTTAACCTTATCATTCCCTCTCTCTTGGTTGATTATTGTTGAGGGAGCATCAATATGGTTGAATTAGAAAAATAGTGGCAAATATGTAATTATGTCTTATATTAAGGACTAGTGGAGTACTAACTACTTGTCAAGTTTTTATGATTATTACAAATTTCTCGATGGTATCAGGACAAACTGAATTCCTTTGTATTTTTGCCTTGATAAAGTTTCATGTCTTATTTTTATACTTTTATTTCAGGTATTTCCAAATGACTTGCTTTAAATACTGGAAATTTATCCATGGAGATAGATCTTGAGCTGTCCACATGTCATCAGGGGGAGCCAGAATTTGGATCCTTCAGAAATGGTCTGGCCAATTCTGCATGTGATATACATGTGGAAGAGCAATGTGCTAATTGTCCACCGGTGACTGAACACAGTAAGGAAGTCTCTTGTGAAAATGCTTTGTTTTGTCAGGAGCAGGTGCATGCTATTAATCAAAATCCTGTAAAGGAGCCTCAGAATGGCTTGGAATTTGAATCAAAGGAGGCAGCTTATTTTTTCTACAGAGAATATGCTTGCTCTGTGGGATTCAGTATTACAATAAAAGCCAGCCGGCGCTCAAAAAAGTCTGGTAAGTTTATTGACATTAAAATTGCTTGTTCCCGATTTGGAAGCAAGCGTGAATCTGGTGCAACTGTTAATCCACGACCATGTATGAGAACAAACTGCAAGGCTGGCATGCATTTGAAGAAGAAGCCAGATGGCAAATGGATCATATATAGTATTGTGAAGGAGCATAACCATGAGATCTGTCCAGATGATTTTCTCAGGGGACGAAACAAACAGCCTAGTGATGTAGCTTTTCAGAAGAAGGGTTTACAATTGGCTCTTGATGTGGAAGATGCTCAATTGATGATTGAATACTTAGTGTCCATGCAAAGTGATAATCCCTACTTTTTCTATGCCATAGACCTGGATCATAATAAATGTTTGAAAAATGTGTTTTGGGTAGATTCAAAGGGTCGACTTGATTACCAAAATTTCAGTGACGTTGTTTTTATTGACATTTTTTACTTGCAAAAAGAGTATAAAATTCCATTTGTTCCTATTGTGGGAGTCAATCATCACTTTCAGTACATTTTGCTTGGATGTGCTCTGATTGGGGAGGTGACTACTTCTGCTTTTGTATGGCTAATGGAGGCATGGCTTAAAGCGATGGGTGGTCTAGCACCAAAAGCAATTATAACAGATCAAGAAAACTTCTTGAAGGAAGCCATTACAGAAATCTTGCCGCATACACATCATTTTTTCTGTGTATGGCACATCTTAAGAAAAATTACTGAAAATTTGGGTTTTATAACTAGTCAAAATAGTAATTTTATGAAAAAATTCAGGAAATGTATTGATGACTCTTTGTTTGGTGAGCAGTTTGAAAAGCGTTGGCAGAAAATGATCAATAGATTCGAACTAACGGACAATGGATTGGTTCTATCATTGTTCGAGGATCGCAAAAAGTGGGTTCCAACATACATGCAGGATGTGTTTTTGGCTGGAATGTCAACAGCTGAGAGGTCTGAAAGTATAATCTCATACTTTGACAAGTACATTTGTGTTGATTCTAGATTTAATGACTTTATTGAACAATGTAAAGTTTTCTCTATAGAGAGATTGGACATGGAAACCATAGCAGACTTTGAAGCTAGGGAAAAGCGGCCTGCATTAAGATCCATATCATCTTTTGAGAAGCAGCTCGCTATGATTTATACAGATGCCATTTTTAAAAAATTTCAATTGGAGATATTGGGAGTGTTGTCTTGTCAGCTTCAAAACAAAAGAGAAGACGGTGCCATTGTAACTTTCCAAGTTGAGGATTTTGAATTTAAAAGGAAATTCATTGTGTCTTGGAAAGAATCAGAGTTGAATGTTTGTTGTTCTTGTCATTTGTTTGAATACACAGGTTTTCTATGCAGACATGCAATGCTTATCATGCAGGTGTCTGGTTTAACAAACATTCCATCCCGCTATATTTTGAAACGATGGACGAGAAATGCAAAGGTGAATCACTTTGTGGGTATTAATACAAACAGAAGGCTTACTGACAGAGTGCAACGTTTTAATGATATATGTAGGAGGGCTATCAGATTAAGTGAAATTGGGTCTTTGTCCCCCGATACCTACCAAGTTGCATTTCAAGCATTGGAGGAAGTTTATAAACACTGTGTGACTGCAAATAATTCTGTAAAAAGCATATCAGAGCCCAACAACTCGGTGCTTAATGGTGCTGCTGATATTGAAGAGGAGAATCATCTCAATCATACGACCAAGACAACTAAAAAAAGGAAGTCATATAACAAAAGGGTTAGTTGGTGATTGACTTGTGTGGGGATGCTAGAACTTGTTTTGACTTGTAGCTAGTGGTGGGCATTCTTAAATGGTTTTGCATATTACAGGGACGCTCTGAATCCGAAAGAACAAATATCAGGTTGCTGGATACCTTTCAAAATATGGTTTGTGACATGTTGCATTTTATGAAATTATCACTTATATTGTTGGAATACGTTTGTATTTGCTATATTGTTTGCATTACAACACATCTGCAATTATTTTTATTTGCAGGAACAAATGAATACAAGAGCACACAACTTTGATACCTGTTACATTCCTAGACAGGACACTGAAACAGTGGTATGAGCCATCTTTCATGATGTTGATATTGATATTTCAAGTTTTTCTTACTATAGAAGTAATATTGTTACATCATTAAATGCGGGTCCTTTTACTTTCAATCTATATCTTTAATGCAAAAATATTGTTCGGCCTGTTTGTCATAGGACTTGGATTCTAGAGCTCCAACTCTTCATAGCTGTTATGAGGTACAACAGAATGTTCCTGGAGATGTATCCTCTAGTCATCTCTGTACTCTTTTCAGGTGGGATGCTATGAGAAATATATGATTTATTGTTTTTCTTATACTTTTAAAGGACCAGATGCATTCAGTTTCTCATGTGCAAGATGGCTATGATGGCAATCAACCAGTAGCATTGAGGCTGGTAGGGACTTGTGTACTCTACTTCCCAAGCTCAATGTTGGGAGATGTGCATGTTTCTCATGCTCTGTTCTTATCTTCAGGGTCAATTGCATTCTGTGCCTAGCCGCAGTCACCATTACAGAATGCAGCAGATGCAGAACATGCAAGGACTGGTACTGCTTTACACTATTTGACTCAATTTGGCTTTAGGGTTGGCTGTTGGGCCTGATGGTGTAGGCTTTTAAGCATATGTTCCTGTGCTTTTCTTCCTTATTTGATTTCATACTCATCTAATATTTTACTGGTTTTATAAATTTGTCTTATAGGAGCAATCTGTTGTACCCTACCAACTGGCCCATCCTGAAACAGAAAAGAATAACAATTGTTGTCTTCTAATAAAATATCTTTCAAATTGGTCAAATTTGGCTATATAATATTGTAAGAAAGATTTATAATAGCTACTTATTTAGCTTGAAAATAAGAATCTTTATATTATTTATATGAATTTTACTATAGATATTTTTATTGATTTTTATCGCATAGGGATTACGGAGCAAGCTCAAGGCAAGACACAAATCAAAGTTATCTTGTCTTGATCTCGTTCCAAATCTGAGTTAAATGTTGAGGAATGAACTTGATTACATTGCCATATCTATATGGCTTATTATATTAACAATACTCAACTTTGGCTGGATTTGTTTTGCTGCTGCAGGGACAGTAACTTCTACAATTCATGGTTCTTTTGATCCTCAAGAAAATCTGGATGAAATGGTAAGCAGTTTCAAAGTTCCTATACTAATTTTGTGATTAAGCCTAAGTTCAGGGGATATAATTTCTCACGTTGCAAACTATTTTCATGGACAAATGATTTTACTTCTGGAACAACTGCCTGCTGGGGAGTCGCAGTTTCACAGGGATTCCTAAGCAAGTACACCCAACTACATGATAAATTCCTCTCGGGATGGCTGAAAGAGTGCATTTTCTGTGTGCAGATTAGGTTGTTAGATGTATATAAATAGTGTATTATCTATTTTGGTTTTATGTTAATTTTTTAGTTAGTAGTTAATTTTGTGTGATGAACATCTTTGCCTACTTACCTTCTGCTACTGAAAACTATCCATTCCCATGTTCAATTTTTAAAACACAAGTTTTGTCTTGATTTGAAAGAATCAAATTTTTTTATTCCCCATTTTTTGGAGATTTTTCCGTAATATTTTCTGCTCCATATTTTTGAGTCTATTGTTCGATGATTCTAAGCTGCGATGGGCAAGTATGAAATACTCCATTTGTTTTTTTTTGGTTAATGTTGGATCTAATTGGGGAGTTGATCTTAATTGGTTCTAATTGTAAAATCTATTTCTTATTATCTTATAATTGTCAATTTTTTTTTTAATTTATCTCTATTGATACTCTCTCACTAATAATTAAGTAAGAGAGAGATTAAAGGAATTAAGGAAGATAATTATGGTGTTTTAAAAATGCATATTATATTAATTAATTGAATCAATTTTCTTAATCTACTCAAATTAGAAAAAATAGGTCTTTACATCAAGGAGTATCAAAAAGTCTAGGATTAAGATAGTGATACTGAAATAAGCTTGTGGCCTGTCCTCTAAATCCTCCCACTTTTAAAAGTGAGGGAAGGAAACATTTTCCTCTCTATAACAAAGGGAGGGGAATGAGAAATCTCTACCCTTCCATTCAAAGCTCTAAATTTCATTTGTCTTACTATGTCAACTCTTTTTTTAATAAATTTTAATTATGCTGTTTTCCATTTAAATAATTATCTGTATGTGGCAAGGCAAGTCTTTAAAAAGAAAAGCAAAAACGTTGAGGCATTAAAGCAAATTTATAGCTTCAATTAAAATGTAACTTAAAAAAATCATCGACATGATAGGTCTAGTCCTTTTACATAAATAGGGTTGCATCTTAACTTGGCCAAATTATAAGCAATATAGTAGGCCCATAGCTTGTTTTCACCAATCTTTCCAACTTACCCATGCCACATTATGCTGTTGTTTACGTATTTATCTTATAGTTACAGGCGAATGAGAGTTGACACAGATGGTAAAGAACGAGCTCAAATCCCAAAAGGATGAGAGTTCGATTCTCTCTGTCGTTGTGAGGGCTCCTTTAGTAGGCGATCTCATAAGTCCCTTGTAAGTGCTCAAAGAGCCCTGGGGCTGTGCCCTGGCCTTGGTGGGGGACCGGTGTCGAACCCACCTAATTTTATGTATCAAAAAAAAAAAATCTTATAGTTACAGTAGTTGTGGATGGCAAGAAAAATAAAAAAGTTATGATAGTTTGTGAATTTAAATGCTTTAATAGACTACAAAAAATTTTCCATCTTAAAATTCCTTGGCCGTTAGTTAATAAACATAATGTAAATTAAATCATTGTTCTTATTTATGACAATTTTGTATTATCTAAGTATGTTAAAAGTCGAAGTGATGGGCAATTGAGAGATTCTGCAAAACAAAGCTCCTAAGTTGTTGGCGTAAAGATATGAAACAAGACTCATTTTAAACCTATTAACACTTCCAAATTTCATAACCTGGTTAAAATGTCTGGTCAAATGCCTTTCCCAAAATCACGGCTCATCAATAAAACAACAACTAACATAACCTACTTCATGCATTTCAACTATGCTTCAATGTAGCACTTACCTTGACTTGTACTTGGCTCTCGTGCTTATGAAGCATAGATACTTGTCATCACATAATTTAATTTACATACCTTAAGGTTTAATAAACTTTAGCAATATAAACTAAGCGCACACATATATAAAATCAGCCACAAATATGAATAATATAGAAATTAGCAATGACTAATAGCTTCCTCTGAATCTTCATCTACAGAACTTCTCCCCATTGTCTTTCCTTTTGAGGAACTAGCTCTTATTGTTGATACATGGGAGAAAAGGGAGGAGATCCATAGGGAGAATATCAGTACAGCATAATATCATGAGGAAATGAGGAGCGTGTGAGCGTTGAATTAGCTTAAGTGAAGAGGAAAATAGTTTTTTTAATTTTTTTAATATTGCTTTGGGTTCCACACACAAACAACTTATCACATAAGCCTCTTATTATATCATTTCATGAATCCAAACCAAATCTGATGCTCTTCTTTATGGGCTTGGAGCAGCACATATCTAGGCTTTTAAATTTGAGCCAAACATTGGCGCAATTTCACTTTTTGGGCATAGGAAGTAGTGGTTGGTCCATTTTACCCTCACTATCAGTACCAAAATTATCAAATAAATTCTAGAAATTAATCCTTAATACTTTATAAGGCTTTTCTAACTTAATTAACTTCATTACCTTGTGAAATAATTTTTCCAAAAATTTCAAACCAAACAATAACCTCTAACTATTTTTCTTGAATTATTTTAGAAAATAGGCCCTTAATTTTAAAATAGTTCTAAAATTAGTTAGGCCACTTTTGGGGCATGAGGAAACCTATTTAAGAATTATTCTTGAGCTTGTGTACCCAAAATTGGGGATGTTACAAGGATTGTGGAAGATTTTTTAATTGGTAGCTAAAAACTAACTTTGCTGATAAAAAGCTTATAAGGAGTGCGTCGTAACTATCCAAATTAGATTTTAACGACGTGTTATAGTGATGAGCTGTTGATGCTCATCAGTTCGCTTACCATAGAAATCGTTCTGTGTATTTAGTGGGCAGAAATGCCTTTTTAATTACCTAAAAGTAAAACTCAGCACTAATCAAGTATGGGAGACTAAAGGACCATATCTAGTGCACATTTATATAGTGAATACAAAATCTTATACACAGTACATGGATCTAACCAAACTTGTTTCAAAAACATGACGCTCACAAGTTAGCTATCTAGCCACACTCGATCATATAATATAATGAAGACATAATTCAAAGCAGTGATGAAACCTCAAGGGGATCAAGCACAGAAGAAGAGACTACATCCACAAGATCAAAAAATTCATCAAAGGGAAAAACTTTATCATCAGTAGCTAAAAGCTGGCCACCATTTTCATGAAGATGAAAGAACATTGTTGTTGATAGAATTGGTGGGAAGTGTTATGGATGGTAATAAAGTAATAACGTTATTTTTTTTGAAGGTGAAAGTTTGTATTGTTGTTGTGGGGAGTATCATCACTACAAAAAAACTCATTTTTTGCGGTGGAAAAATTCCGTCACAAAAACACAATTTTTTGTCGTAAAAAAGTTTTGCAACGGAATTTGTGATGGAAAATCAAAATTCCGTCGCAAAATTTAAAATTTGCGACGGAATTTCGTTTCTGTCGCAAAACTCAGAAATTTGTGACGAAAAACCAATTCCGTCGCAAATTTCAATATTTGTGGCGGAATTTAATTCCGTTGTAAATTTCTGACATTTGCGGAATTCCGTCGCAAACTTCTGAGATTTGCAGCGGAACTCAATTCCATCGCAAACTTCTAACATTTGCGGCGAAAACCAAGCATATTGATGTCAGACATCACTTTATCAGAGATCATGTGCAGAGAAAAGATGTCAAAGTGATGTTCATTCCGACACATTTGCAGCTTGCTGACATTTTTACAAAGCCCCTAGCCAAGGAACAATTTTTGTTTATCAGAAGAGAATTAGGAATGGTGAATCCCAATGAGTTGTAAGAATTTCATTTCATATATTTAAGTTTAATTCACTTAAACATTAACTAACTTAAGCTTCGGAGTTTATAAATACTGTTTTGCAGGTCTCTGTTTTCATCGCTATAATCAGGGGAGATTAAAACTCGAGTTCAGATCCAAAAACTCTAGTTCTTCTGAAGGCAACAGGTCAAGAACTCGAGTTCATCAGGAAGAACTCGAGTTCATGTATGTTTTGATGATATCAACTCCAGTTCTTGGGAAAGAACTTGAGTTGATAAACAAGAACTAGAGTTCTTCGTGTGCCAGCTCCATGAAACACAAGAACTCGAGTTGCCTATCAACAACTCAAGTTCAATAACTCGAGTTCTTAACTAAAAACTCGAGTTCTCATGTCTAAAGACTGAACAGTCACTGGAAGAACTCGAGTTCTTCACTACATGAACTCGAGTTCATAGCGGACATATATACGCACTTTCTCTAAAACTCTTCTCTAAAACTCTTGCCACATTGCCACATTACGTGTACTCTTCATTTGTTCAAACCCTCTTTGAAACAAAACCATAACTCTCAGAACTCTCTGAAAACTTCACAATGAGAACGAAAAACCCAGAACTACGAGATGCAACCTCCTCTTCATCCGAAACTAGCAACTCCGTTTCACCACCCAAGCCTCCACCACTGAAAAGATCTCGTCGAGAGAAGATTCCGCCTCTTCGCTACCGACCCAAAGTAGTAAAGGACACTATTCCTCCTCCTCCTGAGTCTCTTGATTCTCCACCATCTCGTCCTCGAACAAGAGGAGTAGTCATCCGTGAGCCAACGGAGTCCCAACAACAATCAAAATCTACTGCTACTCCGGTTAAGGGTCGAGGAAAAGAAAAAGTGGGTGAGCCTCCTCAAAAATCCACTCTATCTTGGTCTCGAGGTCAAAGTACACCATCCAGAGCAGCTCCATCTCCGTCCCAGCTAGGCATTGGTACTTCTTCTGTTCTAGCTATAACTAGAAACCCTATCCCACCGAAGGATTTTATCTGTAACCCTGTTTCAATTCCTGAATCTGACCGCCGTACATATCTCTCTAATTAGGGAATTAGAAATATATGTTCAAATGTCTATCTTGATTTCCCAAGCTTTCTATCTGAATGTGGTTTAGACTTATCACCATATCTGACTAGCTTCAAGCCACTTCTGGGTATCCAAACCCCTTATTGTCCTTCTGTGGTTAGGGCCTTCTATTTCTTTTTGCGAATTTCTAATGTGATTGCCCCTGATGGAACTCTAGAGAAAGAGAGAATTATTTCACATGTTAGAGGCAAACGCATTACTGTGACCCTCAAAATCCTGAATAATATGTTAGGAATTATAGACCCCCCTTCTCCGCCTATTATAGAACTCTCAGATGCTGAAATTTTTGAAATTCTCCGACCAAGGGAGGAAATTGGGCCACTGACCTTCAATCCTAGAGATATGTCTTCCCTCCACAGAGTCATCTGGTATATTTACACTAGGAGTCTAGTACCTAAGGGCAAAAATTGCACACATTTTGCCAGTAGAGACTATAGTCTACTAGCTGCAATTATGTCCAAAACAACCTTCAATCTTGGCTACTGACTCTACCATGAGATTCGAAAATTCAGATTTGAGGGTCAAAAGAAGGCACACTTACCTTATGCTCATCTGATATCTGTCCTTCTTTTTCATCACAAAGTGTGGCATTTGGAGCTAGATTCTAAACCTATCAAGCCTATTAAGTTCTGTCAGAACCAACTGAACTACATGAGATTGGAATTTGCTGAGGAATCTGGCCAATTCAGAGCTCCATCTAGGACCAGAACCAGAGCTGAGGAAGGACAGACATCCCGCACTCGGCCATCCACCTTTGCTCCACCTTAGGCTCCTGAGCCAGTTTCCATGTTTGGAACTTTTATTCAGACCATGGTTGATAAAGCTATCTCAGCAACCATATCTACCCTCAAAGACAATATCATTACTGAACTATCCAAGAAGTTTGAGGCAGAGGTGAAGAAAGGTGTCAATGAGGTCATAAAATGCTTTAAGTCCAAGTCCAAGTCCGAGGATGAATTTCAAGAGGATCTGACTGATCAGTTAGCAGGGATCAATGAGAAGCTTGAAGCTGTTGCTGGTCATTTTGAAGATCTTGGTCCTAGATTTGAAGCCACACATGTTGCTTATGACAGACTGGACAAAAAGGTTGAGAAGCTACTGAAGCAGACAAATCCTATAGGTCATTCTGGCTCATCACCTCTAACTTTCTCTCCTCCACATGCTACCATGCCTGATCCTATCTTTCACTCCACCCCACACATTTCCCCTCATGTATCTCCATCTCACTCTCTAATCACCCATCCTGCTTCTTCCTCATCTCCAATCCTCACTCTTGCCCTATCTACATTTGCTCCAGCCTTTTCCACTCCTCTTCCTGTCCATGTCTCAGTTCCTCCATCTCCTTCTACTTCCATTCCTTCTTCCTCCTCTCGTCCTCATGTGACTCCATCAACTTTTACAGAAGCCCTACCTTTTCTCCAGACTCCTTTGTCAATCACCCCTATCTCCATGCTTCCTCCAGTTGATGATGACAAAGGGGGAGGAGAAAGTAGATGAGAAGAGAATAGCTGATAGTTGTTGAGTTGATAGTTGCTGATTAGTTTTTTAGTTGTTTTGTTTGTCTAATTTTATTCTGTGCTGAACCTTGTGATCTGACTGATATGTAAATCTTGTGCTGATGTTTGTGATACAGTATTATTGACTCTGATGTTTTTAATGCAATTGCTGATATGATCTCATTGTTATAGCTGACCATTGCTTCAAAGTTATCTATTGCTTTATTTTACTGAGATGATCTTATTGACATGAATTTGTAGCAGAAATTTTAAATTTCATGAATTACAAGCTAATACTGATACCATCTTATACCAGCTAATGTTTTCAAAAAGCTACAAGTGTTGTCATCATCAAAAAGGGGGAGAATGTTAGTTCTCAACCAAGTTTTGATGATAACTAAACACTTGTGAATCAATGGTTTACATAAGAACTCGATTTCAAGCTTTAAAACTCCAGTTCTCATCTCAGCAAAATGAAGAACTCGAGTTCTTGGTCATAGAACTCGAGTTCATAGATGAAGAACTCGAGTTCTTGGGTTAAGAACTCGAGTTCGCGGCTCAGGTCATGGAAAAATTCTCAAGTTTGAAAGAACTCGAGTTCATTAGTGACAAACTCGAGTTCATCAACTCGAGTTCATAATTAAGAACTCGAGTTCTCTCTGCACGACACTGTATCACCTGATGAACAAGTTTAAGAACTCGAGTTCCTATAATAGAACTCGAGTTCATGAACTTGAGTTCATATCTGAGAACTCAAGTTCTTTGAAAATGAATTTGAAGGAAAAATGAAGAACTCGAGTTCTCCAGGATCAACTCGAGTTCTCCAGGATCAACTCGAGTTCTCATCATGCAGACCACGTGCCCAGAAAAGTAACCAAAAGAACTCGAGTTTTTGTATAAGAACTCAAGTTCTAGAACTCGAGTTCTAGTTTGTCAACTCGAGTTCTTGCCTTACAACACTGAGATACTAAAATGGAAAAACAAAAGAACTCGAGTTCATTGGATAAGAACTCAAGTTCTAGAACTCGAGTTCTACTTTGGAAACTCGAGTTCTTGTCGTTGTCACTGATATCTGATTTTGCGAAAAATTGAGCTTTTGGTTTGTAACCTCCAGAATCACTCGGAATGATGTTTAAAGTATTTCTAATATGTTTACTAGTGATTTCAGGAACTTACAACGGGTTATTATTCAAAATCAACATAAAGCTGATGCTCGCGTCACAGCATTTAATGCTGAAGCAGGAAACAGAGCAGCAAATAGAAAGAAGCCCAGAGCAGCAGGAAGAAACATTCTTCCAAGGATTACTTAATCAAGACATTCTTCTGCAAAAGCACTCTCAATGATCAACGCATTTAATGAAAGAATAGATTTCATTTAATGAGGCCTCAACGGTCCATTTGGCTGCACAAGGAACAGAGCAAGCTGTGTCTAACGGAAAATTAAATAAGTTACAACGGTAACTCTCAAGTTCCTCCCAACGACATTAATGGCGAAAGAGTATAAATACCCAAGCATACAATTCGGCCACCTACCGAACTCTGCGCATTTACTCTGAGTTATTATCTTATCATTTTCATTACTCTCAACTTGTACTTCAGTGATCATTTATTATTCAACTCGTGAGGAGTTACTTAAACATTCAATTTTCATTCGTTTGTAAAATCTTAAGGTTGTGGAACCTTAAGTAAGGGTGTACAATTACAAATAGTAAGGGGGAGTGAGTCTGAGGGATCATTTCGAGTTGTGTAATTGTATTCTGAAGATAGTGAAAAATCTCAAGGTGTTCTTGGGGACTGGACGTAGGTCAGAATAGACCGAACCAGGATAAATTCTCTCGTGTTCCTTCTCCTTTAAACTCTTGATCAGTTAGTTCATTAATTTGTGAAAATTTTGATTAAGCAGTTAGATTTTTAAATCACTTATTCACCCCCCTCTAGGTGATATTCCATCTTCAAAAGTCAACTGCAGGTCCAGCGATTAGAGAAAAAGGATAAAATGGGAATAAATGGGTAAAAGTCAACTGCATCAGATTTGAGGGACCCACATGGTATCTCATATGTGCTTTTGGGCAAGTGAAAAGTCCTGGGTCAAAGTTGGTCATTATCCAAAAGTTCCGGGCTGAAATTATAACTTTTGAAAGTTTCGGGCCGAAACAGGTAATTTTCCCAAAAAGTAGAAAATATCCAAGATATTTGGGAGGGGGCTGTGCCACTTGGACAGACCCTAGAAGCCCCTAGAAACCTCTGGATTTACTTGGGGAAGAAGTCAAAAAGTCATATGAATTTTAGACTGAAAATTACGACAATTAATTCTACCTTCACCGGATCAAATTTACTTTAAATTAAAAGGTGTTTTACCCTTCTTTTTTCCACCTTTGAGCACGAAATTTCCAGAGGCCAGAGGAGGGACCAGTCAGCCACCATAGCCAAAGCTCCAAACCCTAGATCCCAAGTTCATCCACCGATTCTCCGATTTAAGGTAACATCGAAAAACTTGGATTCTTGAAGTTTCATTAAGTTATTTTCGTGAAAATAGTAGGAACATGGTTGTGGGGTTGGATTTCTGAATTTTTAAGGTCTCCAATGGCTTTGGAACGTGATTTTGTGTAGAGTATGGGTCTGGTTTGAGTTTCTAAGACCAAAACACTAAAAAACCCCAAAAGAAGGGTTCTTGCCAGTGCTGGAAAATCTGGGAAGTGAACCTTATTTAGCATTTTGGACGGGGTAAGCGAACTTTTTTTAAGCTGAGATTTTACAGGTGACAACTAGACATCTGGGGCATGAGTTTTCATATATAATATGTTAGATTTGGATAAATTTTACTTGTTGAAATAATTGGTTGAAAATAGAGATGAGACCAGTGATGAGAATATGGACCAGGGGGCAGAAACGTGGTATCACGCCAAGATATCTGTACTTTTGACCCCTGGGAATATTTTTCCTGAAAATTAAACATGTTAATGGTTCAGATGGCGTTGGTTTCACTGGAAAATGATTTTTGGAATTTATGAAAAATCGTTGAAGTCAGAACAGAAATACTGGATTTCTGGAAAAATTTGTTTTAGCTCAGTTTTGACTAAATAATGTAAGGGTATTATTGGAAATACTCAAATAAATTATTTTTATGATATTTAGGGTCAAGCAATTTGTTGAGAGACTTGTAGGGCCCTTGAAAATATAAAACGATATTTTACCATCAGGTAGTAGTAACCTCTTTACTTCGGCACTTTTATGTGTTTGTTGTATGTTTTGCTTGCCATGTAACATCCCACTTAAAATAGCGGATTTTTTTTTTAACCAAACAAACACGGTAATCAGAGTTTGATCATTTTCATAAACTGAGTATTTGAATCCAAAGATGCATAACCATAGTGTAATTTTTTTTCTTATACAGTCATCCCAAAAGAAGATAGTATTAAACAGAATATACAAATATAAACTGATAAACTTCTTCTGCCCTCCTATACCGGACACCTGCCTCTATCGTCATCCCCTTTGTACTCCTGACCCTGAAGCTACAGCTGAGATCCAATTTCCAATTGGATCTCAGGTAACGGTTAACCTTATGCTCAAATATAACAGTATATTGATAACAACAGTATATCACTACATAAGCACAAAGCAGATGCATGGTCACATATTGGCAGAACATAAGCACAAAGCAGTATGTAAAGCCCCACATAATGGTTGCACATATCCAGTGCCACGACGGCCCATCGTGTCCTCAGCGCTAGGCAAACCCAACGACATTATCAAGACTATAATCCGTATCAATCTGTAAGTATAACTGACAACCCTAAGCAGAGTTTTAGTATCTAAGCATGTCTATCACATATATGTATATAAGCAGCATAAGTGTTAAGGTTACAATACGCGTCCGTACCTCCGTTGACAATTTTTGACACTTCCGTCAAATTACGGCACGTTTGACAGTGGCTCAACGGCGGTGACAGCGGAAACAGCGAAAACAACGGTTCGGTGTTCCGAGTATCCTATAAGGTTAATATCACTAATATGAGTATTTAGAACCAAAACAGGCATTTTAGGTACAAATTACCATTTTGCCCCTGGTTTGACTGTTCGGCGGAATTTCGCCAGAGCTTCGCTATTTTGACTTTAATTTCTCAAAATTTTTGCTATAGCCTTTCCTCTATCATATTTCTAAAATAAATATCATATTTATTCTTAAAATATGAAGATTAAAGACTATTCCAGCATTCCTATTATAACTACCGAAAGAATTACCGAACTAAAGACTAGGGACCGAAGACTTACTCAGAGCTTCGCTGGGATTTTTCTCCGGACTCCTCCTTCTTCCTTCTCCTCTAGATTTTCAAAAATCACAAGAGAGAATGGTGTGGAGAGAAATGAGAGCTATTTATAGAAAAAGGGAGTGGCATTTTCGTAGTTTCACTGAACTTTGTCTGGTTGAATTCTGACCGTAGGATCACACTTTTGCTAGGTGGTTTAATCTTGGCCTTCCATGTGTCTTGGATGTCCTCCCCCTTCCAAAAGTGATGTCACCCTTGCTGCATCATCCTCTTACTTTATCCGATAAATCCCTGATTCGGTGTCCCGTTCACGAAATTTCGTAACACCTTAAAATTCCAAGAACAATACGCTGAAGGTCTTTTCTTCCTCTTTAAGAATACTGGGTTCTCCTTCTCTTATACTCCCAGTAAGGACATTCCATTATCTGCCGAAAATCCTCGGTATTCGCGACCGGTTTCAGAAATAACTTCGGTCGGTACTAACTTCTGGATAAAAATCCACTGACCAATAATATATTCTGGTTTTTCCTAACTCATTCCCAGAATCTCACAACGGAATTACTTTTTATCCGTGATCATTTATCCTGTTCATTTTTCCTCTAATTATTATATTATTATCCAATTAACACATGTTTTAATTATATTATTATTTTATTTAAGATCTTCTTTCATATTTATCCTCCCATTTTCTATTTATTTTTTTTTTCTTTTTGGCCTAATTTTCGGCCACACACACACACATATATAAAATTATATTTTTTCCATTAATCTTAATATCCTATTTATTTTATATTTATTTCTCCCAAAATTTCCTATTGGTTCCTAATCAATCACATGGATTTAGACCTTGTAAAATTTCCAAAAATTACTTAATTACTCCTTTAATAATTCCTAATAATTTTCTTAATTAAAATTAATTATTTCCTCACAACAATTTTGTTAACATTGTTAATTCACCCTTTAAGTAAAATATTGAAAATTATGGAATCAATTTCCATTCTAGAATACTTTTTAGTTTTCCTTCTTTTTATTTTCATAGGAAATATTTTATTAAATTGTCTAAATTATGAATAATGTGTTTTTTCTAAATTTTTCATAATTATTTCATGTTTCTTTGAATTTTCCATAATTCCCTCGGAATGTTTTATGGCCGTAAATGGTATTTTTCACATTTCCGACAATAAATTTCCTTTAATTTTTCTTATCCCAAAACTAATCCTATAACATGTTGAGACAAAATCTTCATTACCGGACATTTTATTGTTATAATATAATTTTCCAGATAATGGCTATCCGGGTATTACATGCCATATGTGTTTTTGCTTGTGTTTGGCCAAATATGCATACAAAACATATTTGTGATTGTGTTCCTAGTGTTGAAGATGTCTGCCGGGGTTGGCCATATGAATGTAGCGGCTTAACGGACTGGCGTGTGCCTGTCGAGGTCGGCCATGTGAGTGTGGTGACTTAACGGACTGGCTTGTGATTATGCTTGCCAGGGTCGGCCATGTGAGTGTGGCGGCTTTACGGACTAGCTTGTGATTCCACAATCCGAGGCCTGCCTTGGTAAGGCGGCTCAACGATGCGAAGATGTGTATGTTATATATGTTTTATGTTTGCATGTATGGTATATTTGGCATGTTTATTGTACTGGCATGTATTATATGGTAACACCCATACACGTTACACATATTGTGCATGAGTATTAATGGTTACTCTAGGGGCCGCACACAGACTCCAAGAGGTGCTAGTGATGGAGGAGGGTGTGCTTAAGCAGAGAAAGGCCCTTTTGCAAAGGTGCGGTTGACGATGTAGATGAAGGATAGAGGATACCCTATCATATTTTGTATTTTACTTTTTAGGGATGACTGTACTTATATTTTGGTATTTACTTTTGGATGACTGTACCATAACCCTTTGGGGACTTTACTTTTTATTGCTTTTACTTTTACCAATACAGTAGTTGTCCAAACCAATCCAATGCTCTGTTGTGCGTGCTCTGACTAATTATTAAATGGGCTTAATAACGAAGGAAAGGTAAACTATAAAAAGAATCCCTCTAACCCACCACCCGAAAGGGCGAGGTCGGTGGAGGTGTAATAGCCTGCATACGAGATGCTTGCTCCTGCACCAACGCCTTCATCCTCTGAAGCTCATCTGAAAAAAACAACATTAGGGAGTGAGTTTTTTTTTTTTTAACTTCATTTAAAAGGACAAGGGAATGAAAACGTAACAATCTAGAGCAAATGTATTACGTTTACCTACTTCAACACCTTTCATTGCCTAATGAGGAGCGCTTCGTAGGCTTCATTCGGTTTGTAGAGGCACCCATCTCAAAGAGTATGCCTTTCTTGTCAAATCGTCCTGCAGCCTGAATGAATTTACTCTCATTATCGGACTGAGAGGACGCAGGGTCGGCGTCACTCTGGGAGTCTCTCTTCTACGTCAGCTTCTGATAGGTTTCCTACAAGCACAAAAATACATCACACATAACGCATGTAAAATGAAATAAATATGTTGGTACCTAAAACAAATTACAAAAATAATAAATGTCTCATCGCAAATTGCTGTGACTTGGCATTGATCGAGTGGCACCCAGTACCATTGGAAGACTCTTGGGAATGGGTCCACTCAAAGGTAGCCCAGTCAATTGATTCTGCAGGAACTTTCCTAGACGTTGCTTGCAAACACAATTGATGACCACCGCTAGTTAATTACTGTAAAGTACAAAATATTAAATACTGAAATAGAAAATCAATGTACTCACAATTTTTTTGTTGATGCTCACTATATGGGATGGAGCTGCTAGTATATGACGGTCCATCTATATGGGCCCTATTTGATTTATTTTTCTCACTTTTCTTTTTAAATTTGGGATTGGTGGCCCATCTTTAAAGTAATTGCTATATAGTCTCAGGTTGAATCCAATCAGTCTTGCCTAGACCGTGTCTCAATTTGTAAAACCTATTAGACAACCACTTGCTTCCCTTGTGATTATAAGCTTTTTTCAAATTTTCACGATGGTCAGGCAACCACCTAAAGTGACACTGAAAATCAATTACGAACATTTAGTGCTTTAAATTATAAAAGTACCTAATCAATTTGCATTTGTATAACAAATTAATAACCATAATATATAAAACTTACCAAGAACTCCTTGAACCAAGCTTCCTGATATTCCTCAAGAATCTCTTTCCAATGGGCCTAAGGATGATTGAAATTACGGAAAATTTGGGTCGCCACGAAGTTGGTGACCTGATTATAAGGCTTAAATTTGGATACAAAGGAAATGATGTAAATATTAGCATACAATCTAAAGGTAAAAATTGATTGTAAGAGAGAAGATTGATTGTAAACATTAACCATAATGTTGTATCCTTATTGAGTGTAGGGAGAGTGTTATTTGTGTTCCAACATATTCAACTAAAAAGTAACATTTTATCCAAATTTCTTTTTTGTAAGGATCATGACAAAGATTGAGAGCTAGAGAAAAAATTATGCTTACGATTTAATTTGTAATCTTTTTTTTTTTGTCAAAACATTTCATCTATAATCATATATATATATATATATATATATATATATATATATATATGTTTTTTTAAAAAGCTTACTTTGTAGCTGACGATTTAATCTGTAATCTTTTTTTTTTGTCAAAAACTTTAGAAAATTATTTTTAACAGTTACAAAACTGCTACAAATAACATAAAAGCCGCTACAAAATATACAACTGCTACAACAACCGTCATACTAACCGCTATTAAACCTAAATGCTACAAAAATGAAACATCAACCGCTACAAAACAGGTACGCAAATACCAATATAAAAACTCCTATCAAACCTTATTTAATACACTCCACTTTCGTTTTCTAATACGTTTTCTACTCTTTTTCTCTCGAACTTCTAAATTTTCTCAAGGAGATTAATTGTTTTGATAAGGTAAGTGTTGTTCACCTGGATCAAATAGGATTATTATTGCAATATTTATTTTTTCGCTCAACATCTGTGTTCTTATTTTTTTTCTAATTATTTTTACTCTCTGTTTACACTTTCACACACATTATTTCATTTCCCTTTACACAAATTATTCCATATATCTTCACAAATATTATTCCATTCATTTTCACACACATTATTTTATTTAAATCAACCCATAATAAATTAAACTTAATTTATAATTAAAAATCAGTAATAATTTAAATTAAAATATAAATGGTTGATAATGCAACATTTAACTAATTAAATATAATGATTAACGAATTTATATTAAAATAAAATATTTGAATAATTTAATTTTTTTAATTGAATACGTTTGTAGCAGTTATCAAACCACTACTAAGCACAACTAACATTTTTGCAATCGGAAGAAAATTTTAAAAATTTTCTGAATATCTAATAGCAGTTTATAAAATTTTGCTACAAAGTGCAAAAAATTTTAAAAAGAGCAGGAATAAATTTTATGACTAAAATAATGGCAGTAAACTTTTGTAGCAGTTAGTTAATCGCTACAAAGAAATTTCAAAATATTTTTCCCCGCCTTATTTGGGAAGCATTTTTGTAAATTTTGTAGTAGTTGTAAAACCGCGACAAGATATAATTTTGTAGCGGTTTTGGAAACCGCTACCATGTCATCATGAGGATGTCAGCTCAACCACATGTAGTGACGGTTTTATGTAACTGCTACAGAAACAGTAGCAGTTTTGAGATATGTAGTAACAGTTATTTTTATCGGCTACAAATCTTCTTGCCACGGTGTATTTTGTAGCGGTTCTTTAAATCACTATTACAGACATTTGTAGCGGCTAAACAAATATGCAATTTTAACCGCTATTAAAAGACCTTTTTTTTTTGGTAGTGAGTGTGAACCCTGAACCATGCTAAGAAAAAAATAGAATGGAGAAAGTGTAAGAAAATAATTTCTAATATATACTCTTGATCTTTATTTTGTTTATATACAACACAAAACCCTATTATATAGGTCTTTAATAAAAGAGTAAGATACTTAATTTGCAGATATTAAGAAATTTTGTTTAGTTATTTTTAATAAATGTGTTTATTATTTTTCTAGAATAATCTTTCTAATTATGCGCATTGTAACTATAGTTAATGAAAACCCCTCATCCTATATGCAATCAATAAGGATATTTTGGGGATAAATTTGATTGAGGTATTATATTTAAATACTAAGGTAGTAATTATTTTTTATAAGCTCTTGTTGTTGATTGAAGTGTGAACCTTTGAATGTCGCGGAACATTCGAACAAGAGCGAGAAAATAATTTTAATATTTGGACGTTTACCTAAATTAATTAGTTTTAAATAATGGCTATACAACAATATTTAGTTTCTGTGAATTTTTCTTTAACATACATACATATGTGTGTGTACACACACACATTTTATTGAGAATAAAGGACCACGATCGGGCATGAAATATGATACAATCCATATTCATCGTACTTGTGGATGCACGTTCATCATCCCAAATACTATGTATTGATAGATATATTACTTCAAATCTTAATTGAAAAATAGCATCTTTCTGGGTTTTTGACGTAGGACCAAAAATGTTGGTAATATATATATATATATATATATATATATATATAAGAGGTGGGATAAAATAAAAGTGAGTGCTGACTCCTGAGTGTTGTAGGAATGTAAATACTCTCTACATGTTATTTGGTTCAAATATTTTTGCAATAAAAAATTAGAAAAATTTCATTCGTACGTTATTATAACATTTAAATCATGCCCATGTCTTTTTTTAGTATTTATGTTTTGATTTTTCGATATCCAATACTCATTTGCATTTTCTACTACCAAGTTTTTGGTCTGATACTTTTTAATAAAGGGAAGAATATATTACATAGATATCCCAAGTAAGAGATTAATTATCCACAGATAAGAGTCACCTATAAATAGTTAAGTTTAACATGAAAATATTGAAGTTTGACCTATTAAAAAGATACAGAAGAAATAATTAATTTTCTTATTAAATACCTGATTGTAATTTTTTTCTTTTAATAGATTGTTTTGTTGAATACATATTCAAATAGCTATACAATTATTATATATGTATGTACGTTGAATATTTCGGCATAAGGGTTTTGAGGGAATTTTCCCTCCCTCTTCCCTCATAATCATCCCCACTAATTTTTTTTTTTGGGGGGGGGGATTTTGAAGGAGTGATATTTCATCTTAGGAAAATGGCACCAAGGTCCCAATTAAAAAAATAACATCATAAAAGTCCAATAGATTGTCTATGATAAGTAAAGAACTAGCATTAACAAGTGAAGGAATTACCTTTAACAAGTTATGAGATTTTTTTATATTATTTTCGTTCATTGGGATATTGGTGTCGTTTTCCCTTTTACCTTGGTCGGACTGATTTAGTTTTGAGTAAAATGCTTTGACCACCCTCCTGTTTTACCTTAATTATACAGACCTCTTCTCTATTTTGGAAACGCATATAAACCTCTCTTAAAAAAAAATATGTTATACAAACCTCCTTTATATTTTAAGATTCTATTTGTATCCATCAAACTGTTAGTTGGTTGTTAAATTTGACTTTTGAAATTTTTTTAACCAAAATATCCCTCTTTAGTATGATATATATGAGTAAAATACTCTGACCTCCCTCTTATTTTACCTTAATTACACAGACATCTTCTCTATTTTTAAAAACATATATTTAAATCTAAACAATTAACTCCATTAAGAATATTCCTAAAAGATTCCAAAAGTTTATTTTTTAATTAAAGTTTATATAAAGATAAAATTTATTTACTATTTTACTCTTAATACTAAATCCCTAGTTTTACTTTTATCTTATGCGTACTTATTTTACCTTTCTCATTTTAACTAAAATTGTTTTAAAGAATTTAATATTTTTTTATCTGTTCATTAATTTCTATTTTTATCTTTACAAATAGTTATTTGTTTGATGATTTCAGTACTAGTTAATATAAATATCACAAACTTTGAATATTCAAGTAAGTTTTTAAATAAATATATATTTGATAAAAAATGCGTTTATAAACATTTGCAAAAAAATATTAAATTATAAATTTAAATGACATATAAAACTCAAACTTATATAGTTGATTATATATGATAAAAATATGTGTCTTTAATATATATTTGAAGTTAAAATTAATTTATAATGTCAAAACTAATAAATTTTTTTTAAAAAAAATTAGAAAGTCATATGTATAATACTAAAGAGGGATATTTTGGTAAAAGAAAAAGTTCAAAGGTCAAATTTAACAGCTAACTAATAGTTTAGGTGGATGGAAATAGAATTTTATAATATAAGAGAGGTTTATGTAACATACACTTTTTTTAAACAAGGTTTATATAGGTTTCCAAAAATAGAGGGAGGTCTATGTAGTTAAGGTAAAATAGGAGGGTGGTAAGAGTATTTTACTTATTAGTTTTATATTAACAAATTACCCTTCTTTTTCTAAACGCCATGCTCACTTCTTCCCCATCCTCGGCAATCATAACTTCTTAGTCTAGTGATTACAAGTTCACTTCCGTTGACTGCTTTCAGCCGCTAACTATGTCATCATGGTCAATCCCTGAAATATATCTTCCTCATTCCAGGCACGATAGTTCTTCTTTTTTCTATCTCCGTTCTGCTTCTTTGATTTTCCATTTTATCCAGTGTTCCTCTCTGTCCAGTTCAACTCCCCTCTTGTCATTTAAATATTACTTATAATTATATTATATTTTATTAAACAGTTTACAAAGTTTGATAAACATAACTTAAAAAAAAAAAATTAAGGATACAAAATTTTCTCTCCTCTCCCCTCTTAAACCAACATGCTTACATTAAAATTATAACATCCCCCCCCCCCCCCAAAAAAAAAAATCCTTCTCATTCCCTACTTAAAAATTGTTCAAGCCAAATGAGGGAGGAGCACAGCTCTCTCCCACTCCCCTCCCCTCCCCTCCCCTTCAAAAACCCTGTACCAAACACAATGTAAATGTGAAATTTGGAGTTCAAACCTTCTATGAATATAATGGATGCATGAGTTATATATAATAATAATAATAATAAAAAAAAAAGACTTATCAAAGTCAAGATGCTTGGGTGACCTGTTGAATAAAATTAAAGGTTCGATAAAGCATTGAAGCAATGCGGTTGAATGAACAAATCTACGATTGCTCATTCGGCAAGATCTTATTAAAGACATAAATCTTTTAGAATTGGCATTAAGACAATGTCTCAAAATATGGAACAATTGAAAACACTCTTATTCCTTATTCAAGAAAGACCAAAGCAAATAAATATCTCAGGAGACAACTGACCAACAAACCATGTACATCAATGCTATATTACAATTGTAACAAGAGCATAAGAAAAGAGATCAAGTATTAATCCATAAGTACAGTGGCAAATTAAAAAGCCCCCACCAATAAGTATAGTCTAAACACCAAATTTTATCCTCAAAAAATGTAATTTATGATCACTATTGAATTTCATTAAGATTTTCACGATGAAGAACTTCACCAGCAGGAGACAGATGGCAACCATTCAATAACCAAAACAAAGAACACTATCATTGATATAAACATTAATATTATTGTTAGTTCTTACAAATTAATATAATTTCAGTTTTTGCCCCTATAGTTTCAAATCATAGTTTTTAGTTCTCATAGTTTCATATTAAATACTTGGTTTTATCAAGTATGGAGGCCAACATCAAAACTCGTTAAAAGTATATAGGTCATATGACCCATTTACAACCCATTTACTTTTAATGAGTTTTAGTCCTTATACTTAATGGAGTTAATGCAATTTAATTCAGACCAAATACTTATGAAATTATAAAGACCAAAAACCATAATTTGAAGCTACAAAAACTAAAACCAAATTTCGATCCAGTTATAAGAATCAACAATGGTATTAACCTTTCATATAACGTCCTCTAATTGCTTGCTATTCTAACACTACTCCTCCAAATTTTGGAAGAAGAGATCACATCCATAAGTTCATCAGATTTCAAAGGAACTTCACCAGTAGGAGACAGAAGGTAGTCAGTCGTTTGATGTTGACGATGAAGGAGCATAATCATTAATGCTCTCCTGTTTGCAGTTACTGTTTTGGTCCAAGGTGGTTTTGTTATTATTGTTTTCATCGAAGCTGATCAAACCAGTACTGGAGCTTGAAAGATGACAAGGATCCAGAAATATACGAGGCTTCGAGCAAGAGTGGTAGCCAAAATAGGTGGTTCTGTAGAGAGGAGGGCTGTCTTGGATTATTTGTACTTGTTTGGTTGCTTCACATCCCTTTTCATACTTGTAAGTGCATCTGAAGTAGCATCTGCATTATCATATATTATGCACGTAAATATTGTTCTTTCTATATTAAATCAGGGTCATTTTCTTAATGTAAGACCTATTTCTTTTATCTGTCAATATTTTTCTTATATACCCTTTACTGATACTTTCTCAACAATAATCAAGTTAGAGGATGATGGGGGAATTAAGAAAGATTATTAGAGTGTTTTTACAAGGAAAAAATAAACATGCTACATTAATTAACTTAAACAACTTCCTTAATGTGATTAGATTAAGTGAATAGGTTTCACATTAAGTACTGGAGGAAATATTAATTATATATCAACAAAACTTAAGGTATAGTTCATAAGTGAATTTACAAAAACATATACACATCTTAACAATTAATAATAGCAAAATAACAAGTATCCTATGAAAATCTAAATATCCTAGTTTTAGCAACTAACGATAGCAAAATAACAAATGCCCATATTAAAATTTACAAATCCTAATTTACATTACAGGAGCCTATACAAAAATTTACAACTGTTCATAGGTGAATTTATAAACTCACACATTTTAATAACAATAGCTAAATAAGAAGTGCAATTTGATAACTTGACTTAATGGATATAAGCAAATTAACCTAGTTTGAGATTAACTAGCTAATCTCAAACTCCATTAGAGAATGTCCATGCAACAGAAGAAAGTGAAAGGAAAATAAATTTTATATATCATAACTTGTAAGCATTATTTTTTTCCTTTGGAGAACTGTGAAAGGTAATATAACAAAATAACACAAATCTTCCTTGAAATTTGGAATGCGGGAATGAAGGTATGCCTATTCTTCCAAAGAAGGATTAAGAATTAATATAAATTGGTTCACGCAAAACAAACCATTAGAAGGAGTGATAGTAAGGACAAGAACCTTTGATGAAACGGTGTTTCACTATGTTACAGAGTCAAGAGCACTATTACAAAAAGTAGATAATTTACAGCAGAATCTTTACTTTGATTAAAAACAAACTGGTATATAAAAGTGTATCTGGCAGCATTTTTAAAATCCGCGATATGACATTTTTCTATATAAATTGTAGTGATATTGTATGTTCTGATCCAATTTTTAAAGTAGCTGATGCAGAAAACATCTTCAAATTGGATCAAGGAGAGGATAGATACATCTAGAAAACATCTTTAAATATGACTATTTATTTGATTATTTGGAATTGGTATAGCTCAAAGAAAATCAAATGTTTCATGTCTCTTTGCACAGGGAGAGGGGTTTCTCCATTGAACGTCCTCTCCATTGAGACAAAATGGCACCAGGCCGGCCAGTTGCTTGTTAAGGAAAGATTGGGCAGCTTTTATTTTTCCCTAACAAGAAAACGGCGCCATTTGACCTCAAAGGAGGCGCAATATAGAGGCTATTCAATGGAGAGACCCCTCTCCCCTTTGCACACCCTATATATCAAGATAACATAGATGAAGCATGACGGATATGCATATGCATTTGAATTTTGGCACTAAGTATGGATATTTCAAAAACCTGGGGTATTTGGCATTGAGTATGAACTTTTCACCATACTTTCTCCATGCATAACCATCTTCTTTTGGACCAATTTTGGAATAGTCCTCCCATGTTTGTATACTTTTCCTGCACCAAAAATTTCAATTCATTAAAAATAATTCACAACTTGATTAATTAGCTCCTTAATGATTCTGTTCTCTGCAAGAGCTGGCATCTTCTTTTGCTTCAGCTTTAATAAATGATTAAAATTAATGAAGTACGGCAGCACAATTTAAGATTGTCGGTTGGGAGTGGTCGTTTAGAAATTTGAAACAGGGAGATACGTAGTGTTGTGCATACTGACGTTTATATTTATTATAAGTTTTGATGGTAAAAAATGTAAAGGTAGCACTCCTTAATATAAGACATATTTACTTGATTTGATTATCTTAATAAAGTTAGTTAAATTAGTTTATGACATTTTTTTTAAAACACTCTAATAATCATCATGAGCTTTTATCCGAATTTTAGCTTCTATTTCTTCTCTATTGATCAGAAGCATCCCGCAGCATCAAGCTGGTTATAAGAACCTTTGCATGAGTTAAGAGTCTCCCCCACACACACACTTAACAATCTAACATACTTCCAGAAGAACCAGCAAGAAGAAGAAAAAAAACGCAAGGAGAAGCCTTTCTTTTTTTCTTCTACAAACAAATTTCAGGGTCATCCAGACAGAGACAAAAAGGAAGATGCAATAAAACAAGAAAAAAACAAGCAACTAACAACTCACATTCTAGTCCCCTAAAATGGAAGGAATAAGGAACAAGAATGCAAAAAACAGAGTAATTCAAGAAATTCCAGTAACATTCATACAACTTAGTGTGTCTATATATATATATATATATAAACCTTAAAATGGCGTGTACATATATTGATATACACACATGCATGTGTATTATACGACCAAAAAAGCCTTCCCTTTCTCTTATAAAAAGAACAAAAAAAGTAATTATTTAGAAGGACTAAAAATCAAAATATAAATTTAAAAATAATAAATTGGCCCCAGTTAAACCTCCTACGTTCTCTCATTCAATCTTTCACACATTCTATTTTAAAACTTACTTGAATTTTCTTTTCCATGAACATTAAATTTAAAACCTCAAAATCATACATGGCAGAAAATTTTAGGGAGAACTATATAGTACCCGCACAATGCACAGCACAGGTGCGAATAGATGATCCATGCATCAAAGGTTGAATGTTGATGAAATAGCTAGCTAAAACTGACCTATCTGTTTTAAGACATTAGATGACAAAAGTATTTTCTAAACAATATTCCCATATCTTATGATTTGTCAAAATTATTTGGTTGCTAGTAGGGTAGGTATTGGTCGAAAACTGACCTTTCTTAAATCTTTAGTCAAGTTTGAGACTTAATTGGATTGAATCTCAAGTAACAGTTAATCTTATATTTAAGTAATGACAATATATATGATAAATATATTCACAACATGGATGTCAATATGTAATGTTAACAGTGTATGCACTCACTAGTGCCAAATATCCTCGACATGTGTCCTCAACGTTAGGAAAACAAGCATGTAGTATTATCATATATAACAATAATCCACAGTTTAACTGAATGTGAACACACATGTGACTTAAGACCTAGTCTTAGTTACAGTGTATGGCCCAAGACTTAGCCTTGCCCATGACTACAATCAACCATGACTCAAACAATTATATATAGACATATAAGACATAAAAGAATTAAAGTTACTGTACTTGAACATACCTTTCACAATCTTGATTATTTGATCTAAAAAAATAATTTCCCATCATGTTTTCACTCTAATTTTTGTTTTTCTCTCTCTATAAACACCATGCAAGAGTGTTTCTACTAAGGTTAAAGAAAAGCATAAGGAAAAATAACTACCGCTTAAGAGCACTTACCTTTGGTGCTTGAATCTCTTGTCCTTATTTCCTTTCCTCTTCTCCATTTCTGCTAGCCTCTTTCTTCTTTACTCTATCAGTTTGATTTTAGTTTTGGTGTGAAAAAAATAAAGAGGGATCAACTCCTATTTATAGTGGAAATCAAGCCCCTAATCAAATTACCAAATACCCTCACAAAATATCACATTTTCTTGACTTAATCAAGGAGTTTTCTCATCTTCCATTTCATCCATTATTTTGGACTTCCTTGCTCATTTTCATCCCTTGGATTGCTTCATGTGTCAAACTCTCATGGCTTGTTAGCTCTAAAATATCGAGATATTTTAGCTTAATCACATGTGCTTTTATCATCAAATCTTATCCAAATCTTGGCATTAATTAGCCCCACGTGCTTCAGCTAAAATGAAGACTTCTTTGGCAAGATGATGATGTGTTTTGATGACACAATGAAAGACTTGGGAGTCCCTAAATGCTGCCACATGTCATTGTGCTTTAAATTTCTAGAAGATTTTAGCTCAAATTTGCATGTGTTTTTATCATGAAATCTTATCATAATCTTCCTCCTCATGTGATGGACAGTTTTGATGACTTTTGGGGCAAATTTTATGATGCTAATTAATGCCACAAGATAAGCCTTAAATGCTCTTTGAACTTGATAACAATTTGTAGTTCATTAATTAGTTTAAAGTATTTATCCCCTTTCTTGCCATGTGTAATTTTGGCATAAATATAATAAATATTAGGTGTTTTATTCTCATTAATATTTATTTATTTTCATTGCCATCTACCTCTTATATTTAGGCTAAAATATAGTCCTAATAGGTAGTGATAGATGTTTAACCTTAATCTCAATTAAGGCAAGTCCATTTGTTAGGGAATTGTTGTTAATATGTACCAATTTGTCTAAATGTTATTCATACACATTTTTGATTCTTTTTTATTGGAAATCACCATTATTTTATATGATTTTTTGTCACATATATTAGTCAATTCAATATAGTCACATATTCTACAAGTGCCAATTAAATATGGTCACATATCCATATATTACAGGATTTTTGGTAAATCGAAAATTGGGTATTACATTGAAATTACATCTTTCTTCGGAAAGTGTGTCGTGGGGCCTATGAGTTATATTTTCCTATAATTTATCGATACTTCTAATATCAAAACAATTAAATATCGTTTGGCAGTGTGTGTCTATATATATATGAAAAGAAATATCATAATTATAATCGCAGTGATACGTGCAATATTATTTATGTAATAAGTAAGCCTTCTATTTAGAATTTAAATTAACATAGAACCATAAAGTAAAATCTCAAGTTTGACTAATTTCATTAATCTTCGTAAATGAATTAAGTAGGTCTTGTAAGTGAAATTAATTAAGAAGCGTAAAACTTCGAAAAGACAAAGGGATACGAGTTATGATTGATTTGTGATGTACCTTTTTTGGGGAGAGAATCTTGTAGGATCTTTAATGGTGTGGCTCCTGCTCTCACAACACGCATGAGATTCATCAGAGTTAGGTGGCGAATCTGCAGAAACGCCAGACAGTTGATAGTTGAGAAGCAAAATTGCATTTCTCAAAGAATCCTCCACCTTGTCAGCAAGATCTTGAGCATACGACGTCATCAAGGCCTCACCATCTTCTCCATTATCAGACTTAAGGACCATTAAACGTTGAAGCTGTTTCACATACTCACGCCCTCTCTCCAGCTCCTTCATTGCCAGATTCTCCATAACCAATAAATATAATACAAAACCTTTGTATAATTAAAAGATTGTTGTGTTTGTGTGTCTATATATATACAGTGAAGAAGGTGGGAATATCAATTAGATTGTGTATGTGATGAAAGAAGGAAGGAGGAAGTAGGGTTTGAAGATGACGATGGATGAGATAGAAGAAGGGCAAGATGGCACTTATCATTTGGCTACCACGCATACCCACTTGTGCTTCTTTATTCTATTTTAGCATTTATTCTTTCTATAGATTCCCTGATCCCTCATCTAATTTTTAAAGGACCCTTTTGGTTTGTTTTGATCCCTCATCTAATCTTTTCCAGAAATACTCCCTCAAGTTTATTACAATTTACAAGGCATATCTAATACCACTTCATCAAGATGTGGTTAAGTTATTACTCCCTCTAGTTCAAAATATAAGAACTAAACTAGTGAGGGATAGAGATATGTGACACTTCGATTTCATCTCTCATTTAATGCTTTTTAAAACATTTACCCCTAATTTATTATGTATGTCTCATTTCTTTTTTCTCACACATTCTCTCTCATTTATTTCACCCATTATCTCTCCCACTCACCGTCTCCATAAATAAGTGTGTTTTAGGAAAACAAGTTATATATATATTTTCACACATTTATTATCCTTGACCAATTTGAACTAGCTTTTCAAAATGCATAATGTAGTTATTTACATCTTATATTTTGAATCGGAGGTAGTAACTTTGTTTAAAACTTGAAAAAAATTGAGTTGAAGTCCAATTTTGCACAGGAAATTGTCATACATGTAGGAGAAATGTTTGCCTAAGTTTTTTTGAAAAGTAATATCGCCTCAAAAATGTTCAAATCATAAAAAATTTTTCTTGGAAATTATCTTAGTTAAACTTGACTGTTAGTTGACCAAATATTTCGAGCTAACAGTCTACATGTCATCCATATTATTATTATTATTATTTTGGTTTGGGTGTAAACTTGCCCTAGAAGTTTTCATTCAAGAGCAAAGTTGTCCCAAAAAATTTCAAATTGTATTAATTTCACCCCAGATACTATTCAATCAAACTTAATGTAGAGTTGATTAGGGCAATATTACTTGGATCAGTAAACTTCCAAGGCAACTTAGTTCCTAACTAAAAATTTTCAAGGCAAATTTATACCTTAACAAAAAATGATATGGATGCCATGTGGAATTCAAACTTAGTATATTTTGTCAGCTAACGGTCAAACTTGACCTTGATAATGACCAAGGCAAAATTGCTTTGTTTTGAAAACTTCTATAGCAATATTGGTCCTTAAACAAATTTCAGGGAAACATTACTTCTTGATAACTCTAGGGCAAAATTGAACCTTAATTAGAAAAAAAAATCAAATGTATCCATATGTAATACCATAAATTATATTTAAGAAGTGTTAGAAGTTGTAATTATTAAGGACCATATATTTCTACTGAAAATGTCTTATAATAGGGACATAGAAGGAGTATACTCTTAATTAGCTTGAAAGTGATTGTGAGACAAGATGCAATAATTCTTAAGATTACACTACTACAAAAAAACATTAAAAACGTCCTAAATTAGAGGTAAAAAACGTTCTTATTAAGAAATACGTTGGATCAGGGGGAGTAGTAAAAAGGCGTCCTATAGTTAATATAGGACACCTTAAAAAGGCGTCTTATGGGAAAGATAGGACGCCTTTTTAAGACGTCCTATATTAACTATAGGACGCCTTAAAAAGGCGAAAAGGCATCCTATATTTACTATAAGACGCCTTAAAAAGGCGTCCTTTAGTGTATAAAGGACGCCTAAAAAAGGCGTCCTATTTTTCCCATAGGACACCTTTTTTAGGCGTCCTTTCTTTTAAATAGGACGCCTTTAATGCGTCCTGTTTCCATATAAGGCGTCCTATACTTAAGTATAGGATGCCTTATATTAGAATTTTTTTTAAAAGAAATGTGCTACTTTGTGGGCATTGATAAACTGAAACCTATAATGGTATTTTAAGCATGCAATCCGGTTTCAAATCAAAATAAGTGCAGCAAACCACTGTGATTTGTGACAACAAAACTCTTTCACATATTTAGAAATTCATGTACATATCAGTTTAGACCAAAATGCACTTGGCAATCATAAAGACCACAGTTGATCATAGTAGCTCATGAAATCCATATCAAAGTTCCATGCATAATGCAGCAGCAAAAGTTTCAGGGTAAGAATTCGATTTAATGTTTTCATCTAATGCAATTAAGGAACATAATTCAGCAGCAAGTGACCAACAACTTCAAAATTTTATTTTCCAAACTTCTATAATAACAACGAGCATCCCACAACAACAATAACAACAAAACATGATGTACATGATATGTATATGTGACTAACAACAATAAGTCACGAACAACAGGAACAACAAAACAAAGTTTATAACTTGAATTCAACAAAAAGACAATAATTAGAGATTCATATGATTAATCATATTCCTATCAAGTGAACAACAAGTCACCATCAAATTCAACAACAAGTGACCAACAACTTCAACAACAAACTATTACTTAAACTGACCAAAAATTCATGTATCGCTCCAAGTTTCAATTCCAATACAGAACAAGGATCAAAACAACAACAAAACTCTAAATGATTGATATGATTTTCAAGGCTATTAACAATTATCAATTCTGCAAAAACCAAGAGTATTAAAGGCTAACAAGGCAACACATGATGTACATATCTATATATGTTGAATAAAATTTGCAGCCAAAGCTTCCTGAACTGTATCGATCTCTTCCTCTGAGCACGGATCCAAACTATCAAAAAGCTATAAATTTGAAAAAAAGGTATAAGTTAAACCAATGAAGTTAATGAAATAACTAACTCAAGTAGAACCAAAAATATTATCATTTGAGAAACACAGAGGGATCACATACATTTTGAAAACCTGTAGTACGTCCGCTCGAAACGATGGTATACATATAAAACATAACGTCGTATCCGCACTCAGAGGTCCCTGGCTGTCGAGGGCACTATAAATCAAAAGCAAATTGTTAAAATGAATAAAGGCATATTGACAGCTACGATTGTCTCAATGAAATAACTTGAATTGAAATTACTTACTCTCAGATAAAACCACTTCGGTCCACCCTGCTCAGCTTTTGATAAAATCAATCTAGCCACCCTGAATGCACTATCATTAAAATGAAAATTAACAGACATGAAAACAAATCATATAAATGAAGAATCAATGACTTATATGAAAATTTACTTACTTGGCAAATATGGTTTTGATTTCTTCGTTTGGCTTGCCACCACGTAAGGGATCAAACCAATAACATACGTTCTTGTCAAGACATGCAACACACAGGATCCAATGACCACTACAACATATACATTTTAATATTAATTAAGATAAGAAAGGAATTTGTTCTAAAAAGTCTTAAATAGAAAAAAACTAAAATACATACCCTTCAAGTATTGGGGCTAAATAACAACGATCATCTTCCCCGGCAATTGTAGCACCAACATAAAGCGTCCTTTTGACAAACATGCTGTGAGTCTTGGTCGTGTTTATTGGACTTACGAATCCATACAAACCCGTCTGGCCGTTCTGGATGCATATGTCATAGCAGGCACTATGATCGAAATAAAATGATAAGCGTTGTTGAGTATAGAAAACAACAAAAGATCAATGCAATAATTAAAGGGAAAAAAACTTACATTATCGCAACTTCAAGAATGACTAAATCTAAATCCTCCATATGTATAAATTCTCGAATATCTGTTTTGTCAACTGTAAACTCATATGTCTTGTCTGTGCCGACAATGCCCGGTTGCATCTTGAAGGAGAGAGAGATGATGTCCTTGTACATTTCTCGCAAGAGTGCTAAGTGTGGAAAATTGCCTGCATCTTGTACATTCTATGAAAACATAAACAAAGGATGAACAAACATATTATGAGTGAGTTACCAATGAAAAGCAAGTTCAAGTAATGTATTTCCTTACCATTGGAGGTGTCGCCGCCGCCATCTGAATAAAATGATGCGGCTAAAGGATGAACGATCCTATGGCCTGGCCTAAATCAGGAACCTCATCATCTTCAATCGGGATGTGTGTTTTGGCTTCCTCCTCTCGAACACAATTCACAGTCACCCTACATAGGTCTTTTGGAATTTCAATATTATGGTGGGTGATGTGATCCGTGTAAATAAGAGCATCAGCAACAATATGTCGGTGTGGGTCATCCAAAAAGAAAGTGCAAGGTTGTCCTTCCTGTGGAATGTGAGAAGGTTCGCCGAGATCAACATCCGGAGGGTTAAAACTCTCTTTACTGCTGGGAAAGGCTGGGGATTCACGGGTTGCTTGAACCGTAATGTCCCTCGAATCTATCATAGTTTGAACTTCGGATTGTACTTATGCCATGATTTCGTCAAATAGTCCCGCTTTGATTTTGGCCACAAGCTTAGGACTAGGGTTGTCCTCGTCATAGAACCGTGAACGCTGTCCAAAATATGTTGTGGCAGTAACTCCGATAGGCTCCCCTCGAATGTTGTCAGGGTAATCCGGCTTCCCGATCGTCATTGACAAAATGTCCATTCGTGGACTCGGCGTAAATGAACCTTGGGAACTCTGCTCCTCAAGTGCATCCTGTATCATAAGATGTTTCATAAATAACAAATAAACCCTATAATATGAAACAACTGAGGCTATTTAAAACATATAATTTAACTACTTACGATCTTCGTGGCAACCTCCGTAACATCTGCATTTATGTATTTGTCGCCCCTCTTTCTTGCAGCTTGCCATTTCTTGTGACGAGGAGGAGGTGCAGGGGGCTGGACAACAGTGGAAGGATCGGATTTGGCAGCTTTCTTCATTCTCTCTAACTGCTTTGCCACCATTCTCCGGACCAGCTTTCTATACTCACCACGGGAGAGACAATGCAGATACTTATTTGTCGCACTCCTCTCTTTATTGGATTCACTTATTTCCAATGACACAAAAACAAATAAAACTGAGCCTAAGTTGTCAAATAAAAGAAATGATACAAATAAAAGAATTTTACAATAAATTGTGGATTTTGTCGCAACGCCACAAACGCCCTCCAGTCCTTGGGAGAAATATAAGGATATAGCTGACATGGATCCTCGCCCCTCCTTTCCGCTTTAATAAAATTTTTACTCAGCTTATTCTTGAAGTCTTTCCAACGTCTACAGACCAAACTCATCCATTTCTTGTGCATTGTCGTATTGTTAGGGATGTCGTACATTTGTTGCAAGGTAAAATGAAAGATAATTAGATTTCAAGTAATAAGACAAGATGATACAAATGCAGATATATCGAAAGTGACGAACCAGTATTTGTGCCCAAATTAACTCTTTGTTTTTCTTAGGAACCAGCCTCCAAGATGAAACTAGAATGCTAATTTTGCTTCAAGCCAGATAGCCTATATAGCTGATGAAATTGTCTTCCTCCGGGCCAATTGGATTCAATTGGTCATCAAAATCCACATGAATCCTCTTTTTTTTATTTTCACGACGGGCCACTAGCCCACTCATCTGTGTTCAACCTCTACCCCTTCTCACAACGAGCTCATCAAGTCTATCACCTCCTAACTCATCAGAGCTAGAGCTAGAGCTAGACATGTTCCTGTTCATCAAGGACAAATCAATTTTAGATAGGTTATTAAATAGTAAACATATTAATAAAATGAACTAAAATGTTAAACCACAAAAAAAAAACACTTTGAAGGGGGATATCGTAATATTGTTAAACCATAATATATATATATATATATATATATATATATATATATATATATATATATATTACTATTTCATTAATTAAAATATTACTTTATATGGTTTCCCATATTCCTTCACAATGATCTTTTCTTGCAGCATCTTCATCATCTACCAATTCCACTTCACGTATTGTAAGAGGATTTGTTATGAAAGGGGGTGTATCATCAAGGTTTAATGATTCTTCACCATACTTCTGTTTTTTACTTTGAAGCACAATGGACATTTTTTTTATTTGCAAGGTCTGTAACATAAAACACTTGCTTCGCTTGGCTTGCTAGAATGAATAGCTCATCCCGATGACCAATTCTTTGAAGATCAATGGAGACAAATCCAAATTTAGGATTTATTAGAACAACATTATTGCTAACCCACTTACATTTCAATAGAGCAACTTTGAATGTATTGTAGCTTATCTCCCATATTTCTTCAATACCTCCATAATAAGCCATTGATGCTAATACCAGGTTTTTGTCTTTCGTACTCGCAAAGTGCATGGATTCAGCTTCAACCATTACCTAACTGTTTTGCACAAAACTTTTATCATCTTGGTCTTTTGTATAGAAGGTATACCCGTTCATTTCATAACCGCGCCAAGTGATGACCTGAAAAGAAGGCCCTCAGGCCAACAACTCGATTATATCCGACACTCCGGTCTCGTGCGATACCCTTCTCCTTGAACCACTTTATGAACATCTTCTTTCGCTCATGAGCTATTTGCATATCATTCTTCCTTGGATTCTTATTCTTCAAACTCTTTCTGTGTTCATCAATGTATGGTTGAACTTCTTCCATATTATTCAAGATGTACAGGTGTGCTTGCAACATCTCTTCACGAGGCTTATTCTTCAATTTGATTCCTTGAGTTCCCTTGCTTATCCCCTCGTCATGCTGAGATTGTATTGTCGCCCTTGATAGATAATCTTTGCAAAAGTCCATAGCCTCTTCAACTACATATCTCTCAACTATTGAGGCTTCCGGTCGATAAGGATTTTTAGAATACCCTTTTAAGATCTTCATGTATCGCTCGAAAGGGTACATCCACCTTAGGTAAACTGGACTGCAAAGCCTTGCCTCCCTACCAAGTGTACTATCAGATGCACCATTATATCAAAAAATGCAGAAGGAAAATACATCTCTAGTTGGGACAAAATAATATAACCCTCATTTTCCAGTTCATCCAACTTTTCAATGTCAATGACTTTGTTACAGATAGCATTAAAGAAAATACACAATTTTGTTATAGTGGTTCGCACTTCATCTTTCATAATGCCCCCAGTAGCTACTGACAATAGTCGTTGCATCAACACACGATAATCATGGGACTTCATTCCCACTAACTTCAAATCGCCCATTGAAACACACCTTCTCAAATTAGAAGAATATCCTTGTGGAACCTTCATCTCATATAAACACCCACAAAAGCTTTTTTTCTCCACTTTTGATAGTGTATGAGCTGCTGGCTCCATGTATACCTTCTTACCATCTTCTTTTACTTGTGGATAACCGTTCTCTTATTCCCATATCAACCATGTCTAGTCTCGCACTAATTCCATCCTTAGTCTTTCCTGGTATGTGCAAAAGAGTACTGATAAGGCTATCACAAACGTTTTTCTCTACATGCATCACATCAAGACTGTGTCTCACATCAAGACTACACCAATATGGAAGATCAAAGAAAATTGATCTCTTCTCCAAATATTCTTCTCACCCACAATCTTTCGCTGCTTACCCAAATGACATTGATATGTTTCACCCGACTATAAACATCCTCTCCGGTTAATGCCTTTGGAGCCGTTCTATGCTCTGGTAAGCCGTTAAAACGCTTCCTTAACTTACGATATAGGTGGAACCGATCAAGAAACCTCCTGTGACCGAGGTAGACTGTTTTTTTCTGTGCTTTAGTTGATGGAAGTTTGTGTCTGCTTCACATCTTGGACATGCTTTATGGCCCTTGACGTTGTACCCTGACAAATTTCTGTATGCGGGAAAGTCATTTATTGCGGTAAAAATCATTGCACGCATCTTGAAGGACTCCTTCTTATATGCATCAAACACATCTACGCCTTCCTCCCACAATTTCTTAAAATCCTCAACCAACGGCGCCAAGTACACATCGATATTGTTCCCGAGCTGTTTTGGTCCAAAAATCATCATAAAGAACATCACATACTTGCGTTTGATACATAGCCAGAGAGGTAAGTTGTATATTACAAGGAGAACCGGCCATGCACTATGGGTACTGCTAGGAGTTCGATACGGATTGAAGCCATCTGTACAAAGCCCTAGATGAAGGTTTCTTGGCTCACTGCCAAATTGAGGGAACATTTCGTCTATTTTCTTCCATTGTGGAGAGTCAGTTGGGTGCCGAAGATATTTTCCATCGGATATTCTCTCATCAGAATGCCATCTCAAATTCTTCGCCTTTGCTCGACTAGTAAAGACACGCTTAATCCGCGGTATTATTGGAAGGTACCACAATACCTTTAAAGGTTGAGCTTTTGTTGTCTGATCTCCAGGACTACCACCTTTCTTCACTTTGTATCATGAAGTTTTACACTTCGGACAATTTACTCAGGCCTTCATACTCATTTCTGTACAATATGCAGTCATTAGGGTAACTGCGTATCTTTTTATACTCTATGCCCATCGTAGACAAGATTTTCTTGGCCTCATACATACGATTTAGAAGCACATTGTCATCTGGCAACATATCACACAACAATTCAAGTAGTGACGTGAAACTACTATCGGTCCACCCACAAGTTGCCTTTAAGTTGACCAAATGTAAGGTCCCAGTCAACCGTGTATACTTAGTACACCCAGGGAACAAGGGTGTCTCTGCATCACTCCGCACGCTATCATGCAGTTGTGAAAAAGATTCGACCTCAACATCATGAATCATTCTCTCCATTCCATCGTCATCTACGTCAACTTCTTTTTCGTAGGACACACTGGTAGTTACATCCTCACCATGCCATATCCACGTTGTGTATCAAAGGTTTATTCCATAACAAATTAGGTGATCCCTTATAGTAGCAATATCCCGTCGAACTCCATTTAAGCAATTAACACATGGACAATAATATCTTTTTGTTGCCACATTCCTTTTAGCAAATTCAATAAACTCTTCCACCTCATTCTCATATTCTTCACTAGTTCTCAACGCATTCATCCAACTATGACCCATTTTATTACCACCTAAGACATTTCCAACAACAATCAAGTTCATAAGAATTTCAAGAATGACATGCTTTTTTCTCAATCTTGTAAAAAAATTTCGGCAGCATTTCCCCTCAACAGTAAGACATCCAAAATTTCATAAACAAACCATTTCAGTTTAATTCAACTAAACTTACTAACTAAGGCGATTTCAAAAATATCAACTATTAAATCCAATAATTTCATCAATACAAAATATAAAAATATAGCTAAGTTGTCTAAGTCATGAACTATAAATAATGGACTTCTAAGCATCATGATTTATACTACAAAGTTTACCTAGTTCAATGCACATCAACATAAAAACAACAATATTTAACTATACTTACCTCAACTTTAAATTCCGACGCTTGAATTTTCTTTGCTCAATTCAACCTGAAAACAACAACAATAAAGACAACCTTAGAATTATTTAAACTAACATAAGGGAGAGGGAATAATTGTATAACAAAAGGAACATGATGACAAAGAGTATTTCCCAAAGCAGTACAATCAAATACCTCATATGTATCTCTCTAACATGAGAACAAGCACGTTTGTTAGAAAATGAGCAGCTTCATAACTAAAATAAGTAAAAGGAAGGTGAGGAGTCCATTTCATTTTCCCCAAAATTAAACATTAACAGTAATAAACCATTAAATGTACCTATTGTTAGGTGCTTGCTGCACTTTCGTAGCATACACACACATATCCATGAGTTATTATTACATACACACACATAATATATCATTGAAGAATATCTAATAAGCATAAACTTAGAAATACACATATACACACACAATAGTTCACACCAGCAAAACCAATTTAATCATAACGAGCCAACTACCTCCCATTACTGCTTTGTTTTTGGCCAAGGACTGATGAGTTGAGTTTCATATTCTACATGAATTCAATCCTTTGATTTAACCAAAATTAGTTCTTACTTAACCTTCTCTTTATTAATGTATTTTAAACTAACAAAAGGCGAGAAATGACCCAGCGAATTGTCCAAAACGCTCCAAGCCAGAGAAGAAGAATTGTGAAAAGAAATAAAAATGATTGGTACATTGATGTGTAGCATGGTTTCATTTTCAAATGGTGGCTTACAATAAATTGGAGGCAATTATTCAGATGCCGTGAAGGATATTTTCAACCAGTGGGCTCCCATATAAGTTCTCCTTCACACATTTCATCAAACATCTAACGAGCATTTAAAATAAACTCATAACACAACACCAAAATCATCAAGCCAATACCCTAAATCATCAAGCAACTGTCAGGAAGGAGGGAAAAATTTGCTAAATAAATACCTCTCAATGATTCATCAAGTCAATACCTTAGGTGGGGGCGTCACCGGAAATGTACAAGTCGACCTGCGAGCGAATTGAAGAGCTACGGAGGAGACGGCAGTGCACAATGTCGGTAGGGGAGAGTGAGGGTGACTGTCGCGAAGGCGCGGCACAGGGAAGAAGTGAGGGAGGAACAGGGCGAGTGTTCAAGGAGGGAGAAGAAGAGGGAAGCTTGGTAAGCAAAGGGGCGGGAGAGCTACTGGTGTTGAAGGAGGAGAAGCATAGAATTATTGGTAAGCAGAGAAGAGTTACGGTTTGGGTAATAAAAGTATAAAAGGCGCCCTATTGAACAAAAAGGACGCCTTACAATATTAAAAAAAATTAAAAGGTGCCCTATTGAATAATAAGGACGCCTTACAATATGAAAAAAAAATTTATAAGCGTATAAAAGGCGACCTGTACATATTATAGGGCGCCTTTAATGTATAAAAGGCGACCTATATATCTTATAGGGCGCCAAAAATCAACAAAAAAAAAATTTATTGCACACATCTGTGGCTAGCGCCAAAATAAAAATAAATGAATTACACTTTTGGCGCCCTAAACTGATATTTAGAGCTCCTAAAATATTTTTAAGGCACCCTAAACTTATTTAGGGCGCCAAAAATTATATTTTTGGTGCTAATTTGGATATTTTCCTGGCAAAAGTTTTAAAATTAATTTTAGGCGCCCTAAATCTCCGCCTATACTTTTTATTTTCTTTTTTAAAATAAGGACGTCTTTTAGGGAAGTAATATCCACTTTTTGTAGTCGTGTTAGTTTAGGAAAGTAATACTTCTTTTATCTAATTTATAAGTCACTTCTAACATTATGTTACTGAAACTAAAAAACAAATCTTAAACCTCAATAACTTTACCTTACATTTTAACAAACTTTCTAAACATGAAAATAAAATATATACAGTAGTAAATGAAGGGGCCTCACCCTCACCCCTATAAGAAGGAGAATATAAGTTTAAATCTTAGAAAGCACACTTGTTAGGAGAGATGATAATTTTTTACCTTTTAAATCTCGAAGGGGAAACCATTGATCAAATTTTTTTTTTAAAAAAAAAATTAAGGATAAAAATGTACATTCAAATGAAAATTGACTTATAAACATGGGGAAAACAAAATCTCTTCTTACCTTGTAAATAAAATCATAGGAGTATAAATTGCCCTCATGAAGTGATTAAAAAGGCACCATATATGAGACTGGGAAGTAATAAATAAGAGTGAATGGCAATAATAATTAGTAAGTTAATAAATGATATTAAATTCCTTGCAAAGAGCATATATAATATTTATTTTTCTATTGATTTTATAAAATCACCACTCAATATTGTTCCAGGGAACTTGACCAAAACTTGAGAGACCAAGACATATTGTTTGAAATTATAAGGATGAAAATTAAAATGTACTAAATATTGTGTTAAACCTAAAATGATTTGTAGACCCCATCCTCCCTCTTGGCGTGCTCTTCTATGGTCAACCCCATTCTCGCCGGCCTTGGTGCTCACCATGCCTAGTCCTTTCACATACTTCAACATCCTCACCATGCTAGTTATAGGTTGTGGCTTCGTCATTTAGCTATCGCCTTTGGGTGTTATGGCTAGGTGACATCACTTTGATTATGTCACACTGATGTATTAACCACTACCACTCTGCCACGTAACAAAAACTACGTTAGACAGCATATATTAATTATATAATCATCACTCTGTTTAATTTGTTTTCTTCTAGAAACAATAGAAAGATTTCGTGAGTTGCATCTAGGGAAGAAAAATCTCGATCCTCTGTAAAAGAAAAGCTATGAAGACATCAGGAAACTAGCTACTAGTTTGATTTGGAGGAATTCAAAGGTTTTTGTTTATTTTATATATAGAGAATCCAACAATATTATTGTTAATAGCGTAGTTAGGAAACATGATACCAAGTTTGATAGTGTTTTGAATATATCTTTGATAAATAAAACCACCTTTCATTGAGAAGAAGGTTGATGAAAGAGTTCTTGCTGTTACCATTTTCTTTGTAATTGATGTTTAGATCTTAATGGTAGTTTTCAAATTCCAGTGAAAATAAAAATAAAAATAAAGTAGGTTTAATTTAAGTATATAGTTGGTTTTTTAAGTTTATATTAAATTTATATAATGTCTATTTAAGCCCTTGATTTTAATATTGTTAGTCTCATTTAATAGAAAATACTGATATATCAATTTTAAATGGTGATTTTGCAATTAACTACTGATAAATTATCAGCCGTTAATTAATTAATTTAATTAAGTAGTACTGAGGCTCAGGTACGGAGCCTTCCACTGTGGACCGAGACCACGCAAAGGTAGAACACCATAGAAACTTCGCTTACTTTATCGTTTATAATCAGTTTTATTATTTTAAAAGATAAAATATTTATTGTATTTATTTTTTAAGCAATTAATGAAAGTAAGCAGTATTAAACAGTAATATTATGCTTATATTAAGAGCAGATTTTTGTCGATTTTCCAAAATTTGGAAGTTAACATACAAAAAAATATATTATTATTATGAAATTAAATAGAGAATGTGCATAAATACTTCAACTGTTATACGATTAAGTCATTGTTATGCATGTACTTGTAGTTATCCCAAATGAATCTTTACAAATAATTTTGTAAATTAATTAAATGAAGGATCTCATCTGCATTGAAGGTGTTAACATGAACTTTCATCTTAACAGATAAGTCATCTGCATTGACCTTACCCTCATCCTTTTTTTATTTTTTTTTATTTTTTTTATAAATTTCTATTTAATCTATATACTTTAAAATTATAATACTAGGCAGAACACACAAAAAAAAAAAAAAAAAAACTTTGCACAATTGTAATTTGCTAACGCCCAAAGAAGCTGTAATGAACAACTAATATTGGACACCAGAAAAATGTGACTTTGCTCTATTAGCATTGTTAGCCCTTGTATATAAGCTAATTGTGTTATAGGTATCTCAAGAATGGTTTTCCCAAAATGCATATTAATTTCTTGTAAGCTAAATTAAATCCTATTACGTATTATAGAAAAACTTAAAAAATCATAAACAAGGCTAGGACCATGCCCCAACTATCTTCAAGTTCTCATCACATAATTCTTTTTGTTATTGATTTTCTGTCATCATCACAATATCAGTCAGTTTTTTTAAATGAAGGTAGAAGCATGTGTACTTTTGTTCTTCCATAAAATTTTCCTAGCGACGCTATAGAGTTATCAATTTGTTTACTTAAAATCTTTAGTGTCTTTATACTAAATATTACTCTCTACTTTAAGCTTAGACAGTTCCTGCTACGTAGTAAGCTCATATTTTTCCCAGTGCTTTTTATTTATTTCTCTTTCTACATCATCTTGGATGTAGGTGTGGGTGGATATGGCTCTCCATTGACAAAAATGGAGTCCACCAATATGCAACAAGAACTGCAATCAAACAGAGTGATTCAAACATACTCTACAGAAAGCTTTTCTTAAAGGAGCATTGATGAAAGCCGGACAATAACCACTACACTTGCTGAATGTAAAATACTGCTTTCTGTTATACTCAAAAGCAATAGAACGTTAATAATCACAATACTATGCCCCTTTTGAGTGGCATCTTCTGTATCAATGACCTTTTGCGTACCTTTATGTCAAGATGTCTCATGCTTAATTTGGTCTTTGCTATTGTAGTCAGGCTGTAACATCCCAAATTTTCAAAAGTGGAATATTATTTTTTCATCAAAAATCATTTAAAATCATCAAAGTAGATCATTTGAGCGGAAGAGTAACTGATACTTATATTTCAGAATGTCATAAGTCTGGCTGGATACAATAGCGGTATAGTAACCGCGTGGCTCAAAAGTGAAATAGACAACAAAAGGAAGGCTTCCGCCGGAACGTCAAAATGAAATCTCTAGCCGGGTCTCTAAGCGTGCTGCTTTCCCCTCTCCTCCGTCCTTGGTTCTCCTGACCCTGCTACTATGTTAAGAGCCGAGGTCCCATGCATACGGATCCCAGGTAACGGTTAACCTCATATTTACATATACGGTACAAAATCACAGCAAATGAAACACTTCCAAATATGTCACTCCCAGTGAATGCAAATGTACCGCTCCCAGCGAAAAGTACCACTCCCAGTGAATACAGATATATCACTTCCGGTGCATGCAGATGTACAATAAACAACAACATGTATTTAACAACACACCACAACATGCATACAACACACATAGCACATATACACATACTGTAAATATCAGAGTTAGTGTTACAGTACGCGAACGTACCTTCGTTGACGAGCGTTTAGTACGTTGACGATAAACTGTACTTTTGACGGAAAATAGCGGAACAAGATTACTGATATCCTATAATGATAATATCACATTTATCAATATTTGATATCATAACAGGCATTTTAGGTACAAATTACCATTTTGCCCCTGATCCCCTAATCCGCGGAATTTCGCTAGCACTTCGCTACCTTGACCCTAATCTTCCAGAATTTCAACATATCTCCAACTCCATAATGATTTTCAAAATTAATACCTTAATTACCCCTAAAACATGATTTCTAAACATACCTAGAAGATTAAAGATCAACCTAACATTTCTACAACAACTACCGAAAGAAACACTAAAACTAAAGACTAGGGACCGAAGAACTTACTCGGCACTTTGCTATTTCCACAGACTCCTCCTTCTCTCTAAAATCTCTCTCTAGAAAGCTCTAGGATTTGTGAAGAATGAAGAGAAGTTGAAGGCTATTTATAGAAAAAACCAATGGCATTTTCGTAATTTCATTGAACTTTGTCTGGTTGAATTCTGACCGTTGGATCGCACTTCTTGGAGGTGGCAAGATATTGGCCTTATACCTCTCAAGGATGATGTCATCCTTAGTCACCAAGGTGATGTCACCAACTTTCTCAAGAAGTTTTCTACCGATAAAGTCCCTGTTCGGTGTTCCGATCGCGAAATTTTGTAAAATCTTAAAATTCCGGAAATAACACTCTGAAGGTCTTTTCTTCCTCTTCGAGAATACCGGGTTTTCCTAACCTTATACTCTCATTAAGGACATTCTGTTACCTGCCGAAAATCCTCGGTAATCGCTACCGGTTACGGAAATATCGTCTGTCGCCACCAACCTCTGGATAAAAATCCACTGATCAATAATATACTCTGGTTTTTCTCAACTTATCCCCGGATTTCAATCTATGAATTATTTTTCATCGGTTCTCATTTCTACTATTTGCTTTAATCCCACAAAATATCTTCCTAGCCAAATCTCCAAATCACTCCGTTGGTTACAGAAATGACTTCGGAGACAGTCCACTCCGAGATAGAAATTCACTTGTTCCTAATATACTCTGACTCAAGAAACCTAGTTCACGGTTTTCTAGGTAGGATTTTATTTCTATCCGTAGTCATTTATCCTGTTCACATTTTTACTATTATAATATTACTTAATTACCACATGTATTAACTTATAATATTATTTTAATGTAAATATCTAGATATTAATTTCTTAATTTTCATTTAATTTTTTCTTTATTTTTCTTCTAATTTTCGTTTTTATTTATATATGTATATTTATTTTAAGTAATTTCCACCTTTTTCTCTTTATCTTATGTCTAAACAATTAGCCATTAATTATCTAATTAATCACTTACTAATTGTTGACAATTTTCTTAATTAGTAATAATTATTATCTCACAACTTTTTTATTGACATTAATAATTTATGCTCCATGCATAATATTAAAAATCATAAGGTCCAATATGGTCCCCAGAATACTTTTTAATTTTCTATTCTTCTATTTTCAAAAGAGATAATTTAATAAATTGTTTAAATTAGGGACAATATTCCTTCTAATTTTTAATAATTATTTCACAGCCCTTTAGAATTTATCATCACATTTTTAGGATGTTTTATGGCCCTAAAATGCATTTTTTGCAATAAATTCCATTTAATTTTCTTAGTATTTCCCTTTGAAAATAGACCAATTATACAACATTTTGAGACCATATCTATCATAAATGGACATAATATTCCAGATAATAATTATCTGGGTATTACACTGGCAGCAATGCCTATTTTTGTGGTAACCTTACTGGTAGGTTAAATGTAACTTGTGATGCAGTTATCTTCTTCCAAAGTCCCGTACATGCTAATATCAATATAAAATGTGGTTCAGCCTTCAATATCATTTTAGCTGTACAACTTTTAGCAGTTAGCTTATAATCCTCTCGTTCCCTCTCCTATTCATTTACGTGTATATCAACTCAATGCTATGCTAAATCTTGAACCTTCTCTTTCATTATTATAATGTAGAAATTCACTCAAAGGTACCAAATAAACATGCTGAAGTGAAAGAAATCCCGAAAGCTAGGAACAATCATAGTACAGAAACTGTTTCTAGTCCAAAAACAATTAATGGAAAAAAGCATTAAGAAAATGTGAAGGAAGCATCAAAAGAAGAAAAAGCTAGAAAAGATCGGGTAGCTTCGTATCCGTCTCCAGAGAGAAGCTATTCAGTTAATAGAAAAGACAACAATTGGAATAAAGTTAAAGAACATAAAGGTAAAGGATTTTTACTTACATATCAAACTATTGTATTACCTATTAAGTTCCTAACATGTCTAGACTAATTTGGTCTGGGATGAAAGGGAATGAGGTCCCAATATTGATGCTTAATTAATTGTTTACTATAGATTTGTTATGCATTTTTTCACCTAAGAGTGTAAAGCTGAAAAAAGCCTTTGCTGTCCAACCCTAGATCAAATTTTAAAAGCATGTCGGCAATCTTCTCATGGTTTGTTCTTATTATCACGTTTACTTGTTAGAAGTATTAACTGTGGTTAACATTTGAGCTTTAGTCATTTACCAGTTCTTATAATATTTATCTTAGATTAATTTTTATATCTGTAACCTTTTTTGAACAATGACTCTTTCAGCATTTAGTCTCTTGTACCCTGAAATGAATAAAACATTCTTCAGTTACCTTAATATTATGTCAGTGGGTTTCTGGATGCACTGCCTTCTTTAGCTCATATTATCTTTTGAGATTTATTTATTTTATAGACGATAGCTTGATTTGTGGTTCCTAAGTTGAAGGTTTGAAAGCTTTGGTGGTGTACGCCCAGAATGGGGCTGATCCAGAGGTGTCCATCCAAAGATTGCAGAAGGGGTAAGTCCAGATATCAAGCATATGCATGGAACTTTGATGGAATTTAAGTTCTTAAAATTAAAATGAAATAGATAACACATAGATTTCCGTGCAAATTTGCGCCTAATAAAAAATGACGGGAAAATTTGTTTATCATCTTAGTAGACTATCAACCCAACATATTTGATTAACTAATGGTCAAAATTAACTGGGATAATGGCAAAAATAAAACTGCTCCCTTGTTAACACTTTTAGGGCAAAAAAGCTCTCAGAAAACTTTCAGAGTAAAATTGCCTTAAACCTTTTTTGTATTGCCAAATCACTCACTTTCCCCAAATCCTATGCTGACTTGTTACGTCTCCTATTCCTCCTCCTCATCCTTGACAGTCAAAACCTCTTTGCCTAGTCATTAGAAGTTCACCTCTGTCAAACGTCTTCAGCTACTGCGTTTGTCATCGTGGTCAATCCCTGAACTATCTTCCTCATTCTAAGAATGCTAGTTCTTCTTTCTCTATCTCCATTCTTCTTCATTGATTTTCCATTTTATCCAGTTTTCGTTTATGTTCAGTTCAATTCTCCTCTCGACATTTAAATATTATTTATAATTATATTTTATTAAAAGTTTTACAAAGTTTGAAAAACATAAATTCAAAATAAGATAAGGATAAAATTGTTCTATAAAATTTTTTCCCTCCCCTCCCCTCATCTCCATTAAAATCTCTCCCATTCCTTCCCATTTAGTGAACCCTAACTTTGCATGGGAGGCTAGAAAGTGTAAGGGGGCGCGCGGGGATTTTTTTTTTTTTTTTTTGGGGGGGGGGGGGGGGGAAGGACCTCCTTTCTTTAAAATTGTTTTCCAAATAGGGGGAGGGGAGTTATTCCTTTCCCTTTCTTAAGAAATTTTCAAGCCAAACCAAGGGAGGGGCATAGCTCTCCCTCACTTCCCTTCCCTGGCCTCCGCTCCACTCCAAAAACCTTCTATACAAGGTTGGGGGTTCAAACACAACGTAAATGTGAGGTTGCGGGTTAAAATATTCTGTGTAAATATAATGGCTGCATGAGTCATAATTAAAAATAAATAATAAAAAAATAATACTCATTAAAGTTATGATGCATGGGCGAGCTGTTGTATAAAATTAAAGGATAAATAAAGCTTTAGGATAGGCTGCATGAGTTATAATGCCAGAATGAACAATTCTAGGATTACTCATTCGTCAACATCTTATTGATGACATAAAACTTTAGAATAGGCACAAGGCAATCCTCCAAAGATGGAACAATTGGACACACTCTTATTTGTTATTCAAGAAAGACCAAAGCAAATCAATATCTCAGAAGACAACTGGCTAAAACCCCAAATACATCAATGGTACATGACAAGTGTAACAAGAGCATAAGAAAAGAGATCATGGAATTAATCCATAAGTACAGTGGCAAAAAGCCCCCACCAATAAAAGTATAGTCTAAACGCTAAATTGTATCCTCAAAAATGTAATTTATGATCACTATCGAATTGCATTAAAACTTTCAGTAAGAACTTCAGCAGCAGGAGATAGAAGGCAACCATTTGATGGCCACAACAAATTAACAATATCTTTGATATAAGGGTTAATATTATTGTTGGCTCTTACAAATTAATCAAATTTTGGTTTTTCTATCTATAGTTTCAAATCATAGTTTTTAGTGCCTATAGTTTCAGATTAAATACTTGGTTTGAGTAAGTATAGGGACTAAAACCACCATAAACTTATAATGATTTTTTGTTTTGGTCCCTATACATAATGGCGTTAATAGAATCAAACTTTGATCAAGCATTTATGAAACTATAAGAACAAAAAACCATAATTTGAAACTACAAAAATCGCCAAAACCAAAATCCAATCAAACTATAAGTATCAATAATGGTATTAACCCTTAATGTAACGTTCTCTAATTGCTTGCTATTCTTACAGTGCTCCTCCATATTTTGGAAGAAGAGATCACATCCATGAGATCACCAGATTGAAAAAGAAAAACTTCACCAGAAAGAGAGAGAAGGCAGTCATTAGTTGTCAACGATGAAGGAACATAATCATTAACGCTCTCTTGCTTGCAGTTATTTTTTCGGTCCATGGTGGTTTTGTCATTATGGTTTTCATCGAAGCTGATCAAATGCGTAGTAGAGCTTGAAATAAGATTATGAGAATCCGGAAACGTATGAGGCTTTGAGCAAGTGTGGTAGCCAAAATAGGTGGTTCTGTAGAGAGGAGGGCTGTCTTGGATTATTTGTACATGTTTGGTTGCTTCACATCCTTTGTCATACTTAAAAGTGCACCTGAAGTAGCATCTGCATTATCATATTTTTATAAATATGTCAACATTTTGTTTTCTAAATGAAATCATTGTCATTTAATATTCAATATTAAATATTGAATATAGAACAAAATTTAGGTTAAGTTACTTAATTATATCCATTATGTCAAGTTCATAGATCAATTTACAAGTGCACTTAACAAAAGCAAAATAAACAAGTATCCCTATGAAAATTTAGAAAGCCTATTTTACGGTTTAAGAACATATACAAAAAGTTACAAGCGCAATAACCATAATTTTAAATATTCTTTTTTTATTGGAGAACTTTGAACGGTGATAAAAAAATTACACAAATCTTCCTTGAAATTTTGAATGTGGGAATGAAGTTATGCCTATTCTTTCGGAGAAGGATGGGTAATTAATATAATTGGTTCACGCTAAGCAAACCATTAGCAGGAGTGATAGCAGAGACAATAACCTTTGTTTTAATGTAAATTAAAAAAAAAAAAAAAGCGTTTGACCATGTTACAGAGTCAAGAGTACTGGTACAAAGTAGATTTTACAGCAGCATCTTACTTTGATTAAAAGCAAACAGGTTAGAAAGTATAACTGGTAGGATTTTTAAAATCCGGGATACAACATTTTTCATAACAAATTGTAGTAATATTAGATTTCCTGATTCAACTTTAAAAGTAGCTTATGTAGAAAGCATCTTCAAATGGGATAAAGGAGAGGATAGCTATAAAACATCTTCAAATCTGACTATTTAGTTGGAGTCGATCTAGCCCAGAGAAAGTCAAATATTTCACATCTCTTTATACACAACAAGGCCTGCACTGGGGCATTAACCCTCCTTAGTTTGGATGGGAAGAAAATTATGGGGGAAAGAATATGAGGAAGCAGTTAAACTTGCAAAAATAGTAAATTTACTATGTTTGTAAGTTTTTTGTTCTACTATTCTCTCCTTATATTTTCCTCTTACATTTTTCTCCATCCAAACATGGCCTAAAAGGGAAGTCCGAAGTTTATATTATTGCAGGACTGCGCCTGTATATGCTAGAGCAAACAAAAATTTAATTAATATATTATTAAAAAAAACAATATTATAAACCGCTACTAATCACACCCTATATAAAGATATTATGGATGAATCATGAAAAATATGGAAATGAATCTGAATTTAGGAATTGAGTATGAATATTTCAAAATTATTATATGAAATTCAAAAAGAATGAATGAATGACAGGGGGAAAACCTGGGGTGTTTGGCATTGAGTATGAATTTTTGACCATACTTTCTCCATGCATAACCATCTTCCCTTAGACCAATTTCGGAATAGTCCTCCCTTGTTTGTATACTTTTCCTGCCACCAAAGAGTTCAATTCATTAATAATGATTAATTAGAAACTTGCCTAATTAGCTCCTCAATCAAAGAAAGAAAGAAAGGATAAACAAGGCTTTTAAGTCAAATAGGATATTCACATGACAGACGTGAAAATCTACAAGATTATCTCGTTCATGTACAAGACAAAAGTCACAAGTGAGAATTTACATGTCAAATATATTATTTACAAGAGATATGTGAAAATTTAAAAGTCAAACATATGCTTATTTATAAGACAAATAAGTGATCTTACAAGACTATCTCAGCCATGTACATGACAAGAAACATATTCACAAGAACACATGTTATTTATAAGACACATATAAGAATTTAGAAGTCAAATATGAATGTTTACAAGATATATGTAGCAATTTACAAGACCAACTAAGCTATGTACAAGACAAGGCACTCACAAGAACATATGCATTTATAAGACACATGTAGAAATTTACAGGTCAAATATACTTATTTACAAGACAAATAAGTAAAATTACAAGACAATCTCGGTTATGAACAATAGAAGGAGAATGTTCACAAGAACACATGAAACTTACAAGGAAAATATGCTTATTTTACAGGACATATTTATTTGAAAATTTACAAGACAATCACAACCATGTACAAGACAAAGGCATAAATGTCTTTCCAACCAAAAAAATTAATTTCAGTTTTGCCTAGCGGTGCAGTGAATTTTCAGAAAGTGTTGGGGGTTGTTTGATATGAAATGTTTATAGTGGGGTGTAGTGAAATTTTCCTTATTATTTATGTTTAGATTGACCGATTAAAGTTTTGAGAGGATTTGAAGTTGGGAAATTAATGACCAATTATTAGTTGATAATACTCCAGCTAGTCCTAAATAGAAGACCTTATTGATGGATGTAATTTGGTCTTAAATATTGGACTTTGGTACACATTGTCTCTCTCATTTAATACCTTTTTCCATATTACCCTCATTAAGTATACAATTTTTCCCATTTTCTTTCCTCCCACATTTAATACATTAATGTTAATTACAAGCCTTGTAAGAAGAATAAAAAAAAGGCATCACACAATTTTTACATAATAAAGGCAAATAACTAGTTTAACTAACTTCTTTAATCTTCATAAATGAATTAAGTAGGTGTTATATTTAGAATTAGAACAAGTAAAATTAACAGAGCCATAAAATAAGTAGTTTAATTAATTTCTTTAATATTTATCAGTGAATTAAGTAGGTCTCATATTTAAAATTATAAGGGCAAGAGGTGTCGGCTACTCAGCTCCCACTGCCCCTCTATGACCCCCATAAATTTTTCTTACTTCCCAATTTTTTTCATATTTATTTTTACCATTATATTTTACATAAAACAAGTGACATTTTGATATCTAATAAGAAAATAGTGCAGTTTTAAATTCTTTTAGGATTTATCAAAGAAAAAGTACTCTAAATTTTAGAGTATCCTTTTCATTCGAAAATCGGAAAATAAATAAATCAAAACTACGTCTTTTTTATTTGAGGGTATTTTTTTGGGTGGACAACCCAATCCGAATAAGGATGGGTAAAATTGACTAAGAATTATAAAATATTGAAAAGGCAAAGGGAGATTGATTACTACGATTTATGCTTGACTTTTGAACTACCTCTTCTGGGGAGAGAACCTTGTTGGATCTTTAATGGTGTGGCTTCTGCTCTTAGAACTCTGATAAGATTCATCAGAGTTAGCAGGCGAATCTTGATGGTTGAGGAGAAAAATTGCATTTCTCAAAGAATCATCCACCTTGGCACAAAGATCTTGAGCATACGACATCGTCAAGGCCTCATCATCTCCTCCATTATGGGACTTCAGGATCATTAAACGTTGAAGCTGGTTCACATAATCATGCCCTCTCTCAAGCTCCTTCATTGCCAGATTCTCCATAACCGATCAATATAATTATCAAATGGAAGTGATATGTATAGTGAAGAAGATGAGAATATTAATTAGACTGCGTATGTGATGAAAGAAGGAGGGAGGAAGGAGGGTTTGAAGATGACGATGGATGAGAAAGGAGAAGGGTAAGATGGAACTTATCATTTAAGCCACTACGAATACCCACTTGAGCTACTATATTTTATTTTATTTTAGTATTTATTCTTTCCATGGATTCCTTGATTCCCCAGCTAATTTATATAGGACCCTTTTTGTTTGTTTTTTATCATTATGATTTTTTTAAACAAAATTATCTCCTGAATTCTTTCCACAGACTCCCTGCCTCAAGTTCTTATTATATTTCAAGGCACATCTAATACCACTTCATCATAATGTGGTTATTAACTTCAATTGAAAATGGCGACCTAATTCATAAGATTAAGTGGAATTTGGGAAGGGTTAGATATACACATTTTTTCCTTTACAAGTGGAGTGGCTGCTTTTAAGATTTGAATTCACTATAACCTATAGATCACAAGGTCACATTCTTTACCTTTAATTTTCTCAAAGGCTCACCTTCTTATAAAATTTATTTGAAAATTAAAAAAAAACTTATATTTAATAGCATTTATTATATCCTAAAAGTCTTAGAAATTGTAATTAATGAGATTTTAAGTAGGCATAATCATAAACAGGTGTAAATAACTAATATCATATTCATTATTATAATAATGAATATGATATTTATTGATATGACTTACAAATATTTTTTTTAACAGTATTATCCGGTATCTAGTTTTGGTTCTGTGGTTATCCCTCCTAACACAAACAAGTGGCTTTCTAAAACTCGAACTCAAGATTCAAAGAGATCTAACAGAGTCTTATACTATTATACCAACTCTATATTGGCTACATAACTTATAAATATAACAAAAGAAATTCTTCTGAATCTGGCTTATAAATATAACCATAAATAGCTTTCGATCATGAAGTGATTAAAAAGCCACCATATATCCTCTTCCATATATGAGACGGAGGAGTAACCAATAAGAGTATATATATGGCAATGATAATTAGTAACTTACAATTAACAAGTATTACTCCCTCCTGTCCTTGTTTTAGAACTGAAAATTAAAGTGCCTTGCTTCTTTTTATTAGATCCTATTTGAGGTTATCTAAACATTTAATATACTTTTTTTTAATCAATTTTGTCCATAATTAATTTCTCCATATATCTATTTTCTTCTCCTTATTTTTTTCTCATACTACATTCTCTTTCATATTTTCTCTAATTACTACTTGATTTCTCTCTCCTACTTGCCCCTTATCAATAAGAACATATTTTTGTAAGAAATATTTATGACATATTTATTGATCTGAACTAATTTTAACTAATTTTTCAATTGTGGAATTCGGTTATCATGTTCTTATTAAAAGGATCGGAGGGTTATTAATTACTTGCTAAGAGTATAATATTTTTCTAATGATATTATCAAGTAACAATTAAAAGGAAACACTGCCGCTGGTTCTTATAAGATTTACGTTAATGAAAAAAATGAAATACAAATTAGATATTATATTGATGATCAAGGGGAGTATTTAGTAAGAACCAATTAAATCTAAATTGATGATTAGTAATAATAGAATTAGGGCCCATTTTTTAAAAGAACAGTATTTTGGTTTTTTTTTTTTTGTGACACTTTCTTTTTTTTAAAAATATCATCTAAACGCATAAATTAATTAAAAAAGTATTTTTTTTACATTAAAAAAGTGTTTTTTTAATGAAAAAAGCCCATCTAAACGGACCCTTAATATAGTTGAAGCGAAGGATTTGAGTTTGTATAAAAAAGGAATTAATATAATTTGAGTAAGGATTGGAGTTTGAATTCTACAAAGAAAAATAATGCTCTATCCGGTCCTTTTTATAATGAAATTTCTTTTTGATACAGATGGTCTTAATATAAGGAATAAATACCTTTTGTTTGAAATTTTAAATTTGTTTTCCATTTTTACCCCATTAAAAAAATGTCACTCATTATTTGTCTACGATAAATGTTCGCTCATTATTTTTGATGTATTCTCATAATAAATAATGATATATTTGGACAAAGTAATATATATTTGACATATGGGTTTAATGTTTTAGCCTTTGAGGCATAAACTTTTTTTTTTTTTTTTTTGCCTCACTCACATAAAAATGAGTGGGTCTCACTATAAAAAGAAGAGAGATGAGAGAAAATATCAAGGAGACTCACTCATTTTTATGTGAGTGAGGTAGAAAAAATATTTCTGCCTCAACGGGAGAAATATTAAACCCTTGACAAATTTGATGGTTTCTTAGTAACATTTTTTGCTGTGTGATTTAAGTAATTGTTTCAAATAAAAAGAACAAGGAGGACTATATGGGAAAAAGTTATCCAACATATTGGGAAAGTTAAGCTTATCCTATATATAGGGAAAGATTATCCTTTAATTAAGATTTGAATTGATTGGAAATAAAATTGTGGTTGAATAAAAAAATAAATATTGTCCAAGAAAACCTTCCACACGCTGTCATGTGTTGTGCATTGTAGGACATTAAACCATGGTTTGACATTGAGGTCTTCCACCCCCAAAAAAACAGACTCAGAGGTTTCAATTTTGATTGATTGAATAATTCAAAATAAGAATGAGATTGAAAATGGGACGAGGAAGAGATTTTTAAGATTATATGTTTGATATGGAATAACATTTGTACGGAATGCTTGCATTAATTTATTTTATAATTAGTCATGAATTATGAAATTTATAATTTGTTATCTATATATTTTCATGTCTTTTACAAAATCCTTTAACTTTGTTATGTTTGCTCTCATTTTTCATTTTGGTACATGTAGTTTCAAATTATGGAGTTTGATCCCTCAACAGATAAAATGATCTAACTTTTAATTAAAATATAATGGTAAATTAAATGCTTTAGACAGAATGAAATTTGATAGATAAAAACCTATTGCTTAAAATTATTGGGGTCAAAATGAAAAATGAAAGTAAATTATAAATACCAAACGTGGTAATACTAGTTTTGTTTCAAGACCCCATTCCCTCTCTCCGCGTGCTGTTCAATGGTCAACCGCGTTTTCGCCGGCCTTGGTGCTTGCCATGCCACCTCCTTCACATACTTCAACATCCTCGCAGCGCTAGTGATAGGGTGTGGCTTCGTCCTTTAGCTGTCGCCTTTGGGTGTTATGGCCAGGTGGCGTCACTATGATTATGTCACCATGATGTAGTAACCACTAGCACTCTGCCACGTAGCTAAAAAACTACATTCGAGAACATATATATTAATTAAATAATCATCACTATGCTTGTTTAATTTTCTTTTCTAGAAACAATAGAAAGATTTCGTGAGTGTTGCTTCTTGGTATGAAAAATCTCCTCTGTAAAAGAAAGGTTGTGAAAGCATCATGAACTAGCTGCTAAGATAGTGTTTTGAATATTTTGATTTTTTTTAAGAAAAAAGCTACTGTTCATTGAGATTATGGTTGATGAAGAAGGTTTTACTGTGACCATTTTCTTCGTAATTAATATTTAGATCTTAATGGTTGTTTTCAAATTCCATTAAATAAATAAAGCAGGTTTAAATATACGTTCGGTTTTCTAAATTTATATTAAAATTATGTCATAATGTCTTTTGAACCCCTTAATTTTAACAAAGTTTATTTCATTTAACAGAAAATGCTCACAAACCAAATTTAAATGGTGACTTTGCAATTAAATACTGATAAATTATGTTTATATTTTTTTTTATTATTTTAAAGTTGAAAGCCGATAAGCAAGAAAAAATATCTATTTTTTTTTCCTATGTGAAGAAAATAAGGAAGGCAAGAATTATTAAACAATGATGTTATCATTATATTAAGAGAATATTGTTGTATCGATTTTCCAAAAGTTGGTTGTAGTACCACATATGCATATACAAAAAAATATAGAACTATTTTAAAATGAAATCGAGCATGTGCGTAAATACTTCAACTTTTATAAGATTTGAAGTCATTATTGTCGTTGTTGCCGGAAAAAACAAAAGGTATTATGCTTGTCTACTTGTACTTGTTTTTATTCCAAACACAAAGGTTTTTTTTTTTTTTGAAAAAAAATTAATTAAATGAAGGCCTCATGTGCATGGGATGTGTTAACATAAACTTTCATCTTCACAGATAATTAAATCAATATGACCATACCTCCTCTATTTTTTTTTTTTAAAAAAAATTTATACTTAATCTATAAACTTTAAAATTCTAATATTAGGCGGAACCAAAGAGGGAAAAAACCTTGTTGCTAATAACACCCCAAAGAAACTGCAATGAAACTAAGGGTTTAGGCTTTTGGGGAATTAAGGCAAAATTATACCCCTTCGGTCCTAATTATATGATAACATTTGGGAGTTGAGTTTAGTCTTAATTATAAAACCCCCAAAACATAAACTTTAAAATTCTAATATTAGGCGGAACCAAAGAGGGAAAAAACCTTGTTGCTAATAACACCCCAAAGAAACTGCAATGAAACTAAGGGTTTAGGCTTTTGGGGAATTAAGGCAAAATTATACCCCTTCGGTCCTAATTATATGATAACATTTGGGAGTTGAGTTTAGTCTTAATTATAAAACCCCCAAAACTTTGGATACGCTGCATATAATATTATTCACTTTTCATTTTTTAACTTTAAGTCACTAACATTAAATGACTGTTATCCTTTTAAACACTCACTGACATTAAATGACTGTTATACTTTTAAACTATGTATGTGATGAAAGAAGGAAGGAGAAAGTAGCTAGGATTTGAAGATGACGGTGGGTGAGATAGAAGAAGGGTAAGAAGGAACTTATCATTAAGCCACTATGTATACCCACACTACAAAAAAACAAAGAAGCCAATTTGTAGCAGTTAAAATGATGGAATTGTAGCGGTTTTCACCGCTACAATAGACATTAGTAGCGGTTTATTAAACCGCTACAAAAACTGTTGCAAACAAATTCGTAGCGGTTAAAAATAACCGATACTACATACTCAACAACCGCTACAGACACTGTAGCGGTTAAGGAAAACCGCCACTATGTGTGTCAGACATGACGTCAATGTCATCAAATAGTAGCGGTGAAGAGAACCGCTACAAGATGAATAATAGTGACAGTTTTCTGGACCGCTACAGGTTGAAAAATAGTAGCGGTTCATCACCACGACAAATGTTTCCCGCCGTTGTTGAGCTTTGAATTTATTTCATGTTTGTAGTGGTTATAAAACCACTACAACATATTCCCGCCATTTTTTCGGAGATAAATATTTTCCCGCGATGTTTTCATTTCTGTTATTTGTAGCCATTACAAAACCGCTACAACATATTCCCGCCATTTATTTGTAGCGATTTAAAACCGATAGAAAATATTCGGTAAATTTTTAATAAATTTTTTATCATCTTTGTAGCGGTTAATTAAGCCGCTACAGAATTATAAAAAATAAAAAAAAATTATAATAATTTTTTTGAGTCAATTAATTTATTATTTTTTAAAATATTTATAAAAATAGTATTTATAATTAATCATTCAAAGATTATTAAATATTTTATCATGACTTATACAAATATTACCTAAAAAAATTATATTAAAAAGTGAATTTCATATATTTATTGTATATAAATAGTTTATTATGTGTTCATTTAAATAATATCCAATACTAAAATGAATATGTTTAAAAATATAATAAGTATTATGTGTGAAAGTAGACAAAATAATTTATGTGAAAGTAGAAGAAAAAATGTGAGTGAAGGTGAAAGGAGATTAGAAAAAGAAAAATCATGCAATTTTCAATAAAAAACAATCATAAAAAGAAATAAAGAAGAAACAAATAAATATTGATAAATATTGCAATAATTATAATATTTGATTCGGGTTAACAACAGTTACCTTTTTAAAAGAATTAATCTCGTTGCGAAAATGTAGAAATTTGAGAGAAAACAAAGAGAAATGTGTTAGAAAACGAGAGTGGAGCATATTAAATAGGGTGGGTGGGGGTGTTTATATTGGTATCTGCGTAATTGTTTTGCAGCAGTTGACGTGTCGTTTTTTGTAGCGGTTTCTTAGTTGTAGCGGTTTACGTGGCGGTTCTTGTAGCAGTTAGTAACCGCTACAAAAAAATTAATATATTTCGTTCCAAAAAAGCTACAGATAAGTTTGTTTAAACAAAATATATAAAATCTTACATATGAAATTGTAAGCATAACTTTAATTTTTCCTCTCAATCTTCGCACCATCCTTACAAAATTTTTTTCGATAAAATGTCAGTTGTGAGTTGATGAATATGTTTGAACACAAATAAAGTGTATATTAAAAAACGTACTGAACTATAGGTAAATTGTCATCGCCGTCGGGGAAGAAGTTCTCGAAGCTGGCGGGCTGCAATGGCTCACTCTCGTAGGCAACGTTATCAGCATCACTCATGTCGTAAAGGTCCCGGGGCTTTAAGTGAACCACCATATGCCACTCCCTGTGTCTCTCATCAACGACATAATAAACCTGATGGGCCTCTGAGGCAAGAATATACGGCTCATCATCTTCTGACTGTCTAGTGTGAATAGGCCGAGAGAAATTCACTGATGTGATGCCTAAGTCGTCAGTGGTGAGCCCCCGGGACGTTGTGGTATTCGCCCACAAACACTTGAACAGCGTCACTGTGAAAAAGCCTTGGTAATTTATCTTGACCACATCAAGCAACTTTCCATAATACGGGACGTCACCGAACTGCATGTTCCCGTCACTGTTGCTTGCATTACTCCTCGTCCCAAACGTGCCATATATGCCCGAGTTTTGGGTCAGCAATCCTTGATCCCGTGAAACGGTGCAAAACTTGAAACCGTTGACATTGTATGCCGTAAATCTTTGGGCTTGGTAAAGCGGGCCGAGTGCGAGAGCTCTGATGATCAGGTCTTGTCTCAGTAGTGGCATGGGCAAGAGCAGAGGTAACAACACCCTCATCATCATCAGTAGCACCAGCAGCAGCAGTAGCACCAGTAGCAGCAGCATCGGCAGGCGATGGGGGATCCTTGTGGATGAACGGCTCGAGAGGAATGAGGGGCTCCTCGTCGATGAATGAAGGGGGAGGCTGGGGAGGTGGAAAGTTCCTGTTGGGAAGCAACTCTGTAAGGGCACCGGCCCATGCATCCCAACTATGCTTATTCGAAGCATACCAATTGTCGATCCGAGCTTGGATACAACTCTGTAAAGTGACACGCTCAGGTATTTTATGGTACGATTTAATGTGCTTTTTATTATAGATAATCACGTTATATCTAATACCAATATATTGTTCTAACATGAGCCAAAACAAAAAAAGGATAATCATGTTATATTTATTGTTACACTCAGGTATGACGTTATATGTGCATTAATCACGTTATATCTATCACGTTAGGATAGGTAGTTGGTATTTATGTTGTTCTAACATGATTAATAACAATATATCTATTATTAATAATTATAATAGATATATTATTCCTTGTTGGAGATAATCATGACATTTTCTTTCATATTGTATGAATTAACACTTATTGCGATTTACTTTCAAATTGTTTGGGTATGATGAACAACATGACTTTAGTCTTTGCAATGGTTGTAATATTCAAACTTGGCTTGCGAGCCATGCTTTCTCTCTAAATATTCTTGATGTACATTTTCTTTCTCATCTCACTCCCCTCAAATGTTTAAATGAGGTTTCTCTTAATGTAATTTTCTTTTCTTATTTAGAGAAGTCCCCTCATTGGCTTGAGAGAATTTTAAGTTAGGTAAGCCATGTTGTGTCACATTTTAATTATGCTTTTGATTAGATCATGGCATGCTTATTTTGCGTACTATGTGTTGTTTGTATAAGATACAACTATCATTTCATTCATAAAAAAATAGAATTACTTAGATTAAACCCTCTAAATGAAATCTTAAGTCGTAATGCCATCAATTAATGGATATTTGTCAAAGCCTAGATCGCTTATTTGTATGTTCCACCAAAGTGGATGCACTTGTGTTATCTTAGTGAGACATAAGTGATTAATGGTGATACTTAACAGTCATGATTGTCTTGACTTAATTGAGATTATAAAAACGGTTTTGGATCTCAAGGCATTAGATGGGATTAAACGTGTCAGTCATATGATGATCGAATCCCCTAAAGATCTAAGAGTTACATGTGATCTAATTGGCAAAGGGGTTATCTACCTAAATAACTTGATTTTAAGCGTCTGACAAGAGATGCTGACCAATTACAAAATAACCAAGTTCAGTAAAAAGATTTGCAGTATAAGGAACTTGGATCGTTTCCCACGGAATTCGCAGTAGGTTCAATAGAAACAAAAAGATAGTAACAGAATGGGGGAAAGAGTTTTTCAATGTAATTAAGAACAAAAGCAAAATGAAACAAATAAGAAAAACGAGATTAATTATACTAAAAACGACTAACCCAGAATTAGGAATTCCAAAACCTTCACCAGACTAAAATAATACACCAAACTCGTGATTGATTCTGGACAAACCGAAATCTCTGCGTTTATCCAGAAATTCCCTCCACTGAACGATCGTACAGAATATATTCAGAACAGTGGCGTGTCACCGAGCAATCGCCCAGTAATCACTTAAACCCAGTTCGAATTGTGTCCTTGGGATAAATCAATCTGGGTTTTTAATCAAAAACCCAATCCGAATTCAGAAATCAGATCCGATAAAAGAAGGCAGAAACGAGTTTAGATGTTACCAGTTAAGCGTGAGTCTTCTGGAATATGGAATCCTTAATTCATGGGTTAATCAAAGAGGCTTAGCCGAGCATGGTTGGGCAAAAAAATGAAGAACAGACGAAGAACACGAAGAACATCTCAGAGAATTTAATCAAAACGTTTTTAATCCAACAACAATGCAAAACGTAATAAGGTAATGTGTTCAGCCACCATCCATATTTCCTTATACAAGAAAGATCAATCAAGATGACTGACAATTAGGAATCAATCCCCTAATCATAGGAAAATTCTAATCAATCTGAAATCTCTAATAAATTAGAAAACTTCTAATAATTGGTCCTTTATTACAAAATTCGTCCAAATTAAAAATCCAGCAAAATGGGTCTTTCTTTAGCTCCAATTTCGTCCATCTTCTTGTCCAAACCAGCCTTCAAGGTCTTCATAACAATTGTAGCTCTCTGAATCATCTGAAAAACGAAAGAAGAATGAGGCTAATACGATATCTAGATCAAAAGTTATGACAAAAATGGTGAAGCATTGTAAATCTGGAATTTTATTACCAAAAACGAATTTAATCTAATTAAAAGCTTAAAGCTCAATTCAGTAATAAAATCCATTATTTCTCAATTAAACATCCCTAAATTATTAACCAAGAGATAAAAATAAGTAGAATAATATTCAATTATCAGCGTCTTGCCAAAGAGAACTTAAATTTAAGCTAAATATGGATCTTAGCCCACTAATTATAATAAGGGTTGTTAATTCAGTGGGAGATTATTAACTTTGTATATTTTTTTTATTTGTAGAATCATGTTGACTAGTAACGCCGAAAACTATCACTGCAATCAGTCCTTGAAAGGACAAACTTAATGAGACAAACTTTCTTGACTGGTTCAGGAACTTGAGAATTGTTCTCAGGTAGGAAAGAAAGGCTTATGTCCTCGATCAACCCATTCCTGAGGAGCTTGCAGCCAATGCTTCAAGAGCTCAAAAAAATGCTTACATGGAGCATCAGAATGACTCTGTGGATGTAGGATGCTTGATGTTTGCCACCATGGTTCCAGAACTTCAAAAGGATCTGGAACATATGGAGGCTCTTGAGATGATTATACATCTCAAGGAAATGTTTTAGCAACAAGCAAGGCAAGAGAGGTATGAGAGCACTAAGGCCTTACATTCCTGCATGATGGTTGAAGGTGCATCAGTTAGCTCTCATGTTTTGAAGTTGAAAGGCTACATTGATCACCTTGAAAGGCTTGGATTTCCCATAAGCCAGGAGTTAGCTACATATATGATCTTAAACTCACTCTCGGAAAGTTATGACCAGTTTGTCATGAACTACAACATGAACAACATGGAGAAATCCATTTCTGAACTATATGGGATGCTCAAAACAGCCAAGCAGAGCAATAAGAAGAAGCCCAACTCTATTTTGATGGTTAAAAAAGGAAAGGGTATGAAAAAGAAAGGCAAGGGCAAAAAAAGGGTAAAGGCTTAACTAGTAAGACCAATGAGTCAAATAGGCCTGAATCTAAGCCTGCAGCCAAGAAGGCAAAGCCTTCGAAGGATGAGGTTTGCTTCTTCTGCAACGAACTTGGTCATTGGAAGAGGATGAAAATACCAGGCTAAACCCAAGAGGGGGGTGAATTGGGTGAAGATGAGCACTTATGTCTTTTTATAAATATTTTTACAATTCGATGAAATCAATTTGTAAGATAGGAAAGAGTTATAAAACATTGAAAATTATTCAACCATATATGCTGGAAATAAAGGAGTTTAAGGAAGAGAATATGCAAACTCAGATTTATACTGGTTCGGTCTAATCCTTGACCTACATCCAATCCTCAAGCTCCACTTGAGATTTCTACTATCTCCTTGTTTAACCAAGCACAAGAGAAAAGCCTTTACAACCTCACAAGTTTATCTAGGCACTTGTGTAGCTAAATCTCTCACCGAGATCCTCCCCCTTACTACCTGTAAGGTTACAACCAATTTCCCACTCAAGATCACCCAATCTTAAGTATCTCTCAGGAAAATATGATTTACAATGATTCTTCTCTCAAAGAAGTGATTATGATAAACACTGAAGTGCATTACAAATGATTTCACTCTCTAAATGATAAACCAAGAAAACAAGAAAAATAGAGTGAGAAGAGGCTTCAGAATTTCAACATTATGACAACATAATCTTTTCCATCCACCTTGTGCATTTTGAATCTGGCTTTATTTATGGATGAGGATGATTTGAACGTTTGAGAATATAGCCATTGTAAATGAAGACGTTGAGAATATGACAGTTGGAAAAACTAGCTGTTAGAAGCTTTTTGGACTTGACAGCTCAACATATTGATCTTCATGTAATCCTTCATTTGATCATCTAAAATATGTCCACAAATGATATAAATGATGTTAAGAAGTATTACAAATCATTTGGGTAAGGATTTGGATGATTTAGATTAGATTTAGGATTTTCAACACTTTGATTTTTCTGAAGTTACAGTGTATACTCGAGTATTGACTTGAATACTGCGGTATTGAGCTTATTTCATTACTTCAAATTCGTCTCTGTCTGTTTGATACTCGAGTATTGACTTATACTCAAGTATTGAATATCCTCTAACGTTCATAGCTTTCTGTCTGAGCTATACTCGAGTATTCACTTGTAAACTCGAGTATTCAAGTTATTCTTGACTTTGGTTGCTTTCTGACTTGATATAGCTTCATATTTGGCAAACCAATTATCCCCATATAGCTCTTTGTGTCTTCATTCCAATGCATCAGGAATCAAATCCAAACTCATTGGATTTTGTCTGTTATGATCCAATGAATGAGAGTTATTCTAAACCAACGTTTTTGTAACGTTCTGAATCATCAGTCAACTTTCAAAGACTGTATCTCTTTGGTTTGATCTTAATTTTTGTTGAATCAAGTATTGATGGAAAGCCTTATGAGTTTTCTTTCAAACGCCACTGATTTCAGCTCGTTTCGATATGTATATTGTGAGTTACACTTAAAACATTGAAGTTTGGTCTGATGTGTGGCATGAATATTTGATCCAACTTTAGAAATTCAAGGCTCTCTCATCTGATCTTCTTTGGACTTGAAACTTTGTCAAGATGATGCATTAGATGTCTAGTTTCATCCAAATTTGATTTCACCTCAATCTGATATCTGGTTTAGGAGCTATCATCGAATTACCAGAGCTTGCCCAAAGTTGGACGTGAAATAGAGGTGAACATAGTTGCTGTAAGAGCTGGATGCTCGAGTATTGTTGGTTCTAGACACGTGAGAGAAGTTGAAAACACCCAATACTCAAGTATATAAGTTTCATACTCGAGTATTGATTCCCATACTCGAATTTTGACATGGAAACTTGAATTTTGATTTCTAAACTTGAGTTTCCCAAACTCTAGTTTTCTTATCCAGATGCAAATTTCTGCAGTAAGCTTGTATACTCGAGTTTTGACCTAGAAACTTGAGTATTCTCTTTCAGAATCTGTTTTTTGCTGTCTTTAACTGTGAATTGACCTCTTCCAACTTCTATTTGATCATGGACTCTTCTATAATCAATCTTGGAACTTATATAATGATATTTTCATTAAGTCCTTCTATCTTCCATTATTCATCTTGAACAAGTTTCATCATTTAGCTTTAGCTCATCTTTCTCTACACCTTCTACACTCTTCAATATTTCTTCTACTTCTTGAACTTGTCATTTTCTTCAATTTCTTCGCATCTCTTCATTTTTCTCCATAATTTCTTTCTCTCATTCAATACTTCTTTATTGATCTTCTTCTTGATCATTCTTCATAAAAGAACTTCACATCTTTGTTTCTATATTAAATACAAGAATTAGTCAATGAAGAAGATAAACATATTACTCAATCTTTTTCCTCTTACTAATGACATATATATAAGACATCATGAAAACTTAATTATATATTCAACAGAGGAACTACAAACTCTACCTTGAAGATCTGAAAAAGAACAAGAAGGATGACGGGGCTATCGCTTCAGGTATCTATGTCATAGATATTCACTTTTCCACTTCCTCTACATGGGTATTAGATATTGCATGTGGATCTCACATTTGTACAAATGTGCAGGGTCTCAAGGACGGTAGAAAATTGAAGAAGGGCGAAGTTGACCTACGAGTTAGAAACCGAGCAAGAGTTGCTATTTTAGCCGTAGACACTTATGAATTAGTTCTGTCCAGTGGGCTTTTGTTAATTTTGAACAATTGATTTATGTTCCTGCTTTAAGTAGTAACATTGTTTCACTTTCTTATTTGGATAAAGAATGTTATACTTCCAGTACTAGGAATCGTAAATGTTCAATTTATCGTAATGACATTTTCTATGCTGATAGTGATTTGCATGCTGGTCATTATGTACTTAATTTAGAACATCCTAACAATAGACGAATCTATGACATAAGAGGAATCAAACTCGATTAGATATGGTTCGATCTATGATGAGTCAAACAGATCTTCCGCCATCCTTTTGGGGCTATGCGCTAGAAACAGCTGCGTTCACACTAAATTGTGTTCCATCAAATGCAGTTGAAAAGACACCATATGAGATATGGACTAGGAAGAAACTGAGTTTGTCATTTCTTAAGATTCAGGGATGTGAGGTTTATGTTAAACAACAAGCCTCTGATAAATTATCATCCAGATCCTCAAAATGCCTTTTTGCCAGGGTATGCTAAGGAAACTAAGGGATACTATATCTACAACACCACGGATCACAAAGTGTTTGTTATCTGCAATGGTATCTTTTTGGAAAAGGAGTTTATCTCTAAAAGAACCAATGTGAGTAAGGTGAACATCGAAAAAGTTTGAGAGCCACAAGACAACATAAAACCATAGATAAAAAATGGAGAAGACTCACAACAAGTTGTTGAGCCTCCTCTAGTAACACAAGACCCATGAAGATCCGATAGGACACGACAAAAGCCTCAAAGATATGTACTTCTAACTATTGGAAGTTGTGATATCTTGCTCATTGAGCAGAATGAGCCAACTACCTATCGAGAAGCCATAATAGGACCCAACTCAGAAAGATGGCTTAATGCTATGAAGTCTGAAATGCAATCCATGTATGACAATAAGGTATGGACCTTAGTCGATCCACCTGAAGGTGTAAAAACCATTAGGAACAAATGGGTTTTCAAAGAGAAAACTGACATTGATGGGAAAGTAACTGTCTTTAAGGCACGGCTGGTTGCAAAAGGATTCACTCAAACTCATGGTGTGGACTATGATGAAACCTTTTCCCCAATTGCAATGGCCAAATCAATCAGAATCCTTCTTGTTATTGCATCATATTATGACTATGAGATATGACAGATGGACGTCAAAACAACCTTCCTTAACGGAAAGCTGCTTGAGGATGTGTACATGGTACAACCTGAGGGTTTTGTGCGTCCAAAGGACTCTAGTGAAGTTTGTAAGCTTAAAATATCCATTTATGGATTGAAGCAAGCATCTCGTAGCTGGAATCATCGTTTTGATGAAGTAGTCAAAGAGTTTGGATTCATTCAAAACATAGATGAACCTTGTGTTTACAAGAAGGTTAGTGGGAGCATAGTTGTATTTCTGGTGCTTTATGTTGATGACATCCTACTCATTAAGAATGACATCCCTACCTTGCAGAGTGTCAAGTCTTGGTTAGGAAAGTCCTTCTCAATGAAAGATTTAGGCGAAACCACTTACATCCTTGGGATTAGGATCTATAGAGATAGATCCAAGAGGCTGATAGGTCTAAGTCAGAGCACATACATAGACAAGATACTGTATAGATTCAATATGCAGGATTCTAAAAGGGGTTACATGCCCATGTCTCATGGCATCCATCTTAGTAAAGATCTGTGTCCTAATACACAAGATCAAAGAAACCGCATGAGTAAGATTCCTTATGCCTTCGCCATTGGATCTATCATGTATGCCATGTTATGTACTCGACCGAATGTGTCATTTGCCTTGAGTATGACCAGCAGATATAAACAAGATCCCGGTAAGGGTCACTGGACCGCTGTCAAGAGTATCTTGAAGTACTTGAGAAGGACTAAGGACTTATTCTTGGTATATGGTGGCTTGGAGGATGAGCTTTGTGTGACTGGTTACACAGATGCGAGTTTCCAAACTGACCAAGATGATCTTAGATCGCAGTTAGGATATGTATTCCTATTACATGGTGGTGCGGTAAGCTGGAAAGCTCAAAGCAGAGCACTGTAGTTGATTCTGAACAGAGTTGAGTATATAGCAGCATTAGATGCAGCTAAGGAAGATGTTTGGATCAAAAAGTTCATCCCTGAACTGGGGGTGGTTCCTACCATCTCAGATCCAATAGACTTGTTCTGTGACAATAATGGTGTTATTGCAAAGACCAAGGAGCCAAGGTTATCAAATGACCAAGCACATACTCTGGTGATTTCATCTTATCAGAGAAATCAATGATAGATATGATATAAAAATATGCAAATTACCAGGAGAAGACAATGTTGCTGATCCTCTTGCTAAGCCGCTTGCATAGATAATACATAAACGTCATGTGAGGACAATGGGAATTAGGGAAATTAATGATTGTACTTAGTGTAAGTGGGAGTTTTCTGTTCGAAAGGCTAATCATTGTACTTTAAACATTATTGTTATTTAAAGTATTTCTCCATTTGTTATCATATCATTTACATGTTTATTATGATGACTGTATCCTTAGATGTATCTTAAAGATTGTCCTAAATGTCCCTAGTCGGTCATCTATGCAGTAGCAAAGATGAAATAAGACGAGTATGACTTTGATAAGGTATAAAGATACAAATCAAAGTCTTATGCACTTGTAAGAGTATAGGGTGCTAAACTGACCCACTATGAGAAAGCTGCATGGATTAAGTCATAAGCTTTTCTCATGTATAACCACGTCACAATGCCCTTTGACCTGAGATCATCATGGATTCCTACATGAGAGTCACTGATCTTTGACCTAGTCAAAAGTCACCTTTGACCGGGTGATGATAAAGGCTTCGATCGAGATTAGTGGTTTTCATGTAAAGGAATATGAATGATCAAGATGGAATTTGTCCCTCACATTTATGGAGAGATAATACTAGGCCCCTCGATGAGTGAGTCTAAGAAATGTATGGCCATATTGTGATGGAAAAGAGTTTCCATTTCAATTATTAGACTACTCAAGAATCAATAAAGTAATGGTCAAGAACAGGAGGATGACACTATCCATGCTTCATTCTTGACCAAATTATCGCTTGACAAAAGGGACGTGGCATGGTTGTATGATAGGTTGTATCAAAAATCGATCCTCATGTGAATTGGGTAGTCGCAATGTCTTGCTAGAGGCCACTTGCAACTTGTGGGCTAGTATAGTATTAGCTCGTTGTCAATCTCATATGAGCCTACAGGGTTGCACACAAGAATAGCCTAACACGAGCTATAATATCCAGATTCATTGAATCTTAGATATTCATTGAATCTAAGATATGTCTATCTAAGATTCAATGAATACAATGTTTTACCTAGGGAATATATATATATATATATATATATATATATATATATATATATAAAATGATTGCACCTAGTGCAAGTGGGAGTCTGTTGGAAATTATGCCCTAGGGGCTAATCATTAAATAACTTCCCATATTTAATCTATGAAGATAAATCAATGATTTTGATGTTTGAAGATAGATTTCATATCTCATATTTGATTTATGAAGATAAATCAAATCAACTGGCTTTTAATTCGCATTAAATAAATAGATTGGATTGAATCAGTTAGATAGATTTAATTTCCAATTCAATTTCAAAATTAATAAGATTGATTTTGAATATTTAATGCGGCTCATTTGATTACACACACAAGAGAATTCAAGAGCCACAAAAGAACCCTAGAAGAGAGACGTGAGACAAAAGCTTAAAGGCGCTAGCACGCTGCCGTTCGTGTTGGAGTGCTGTTCGGTGTGGATACCGGTAGAGGGAGTGGATTCATAGAATCAGCTCCTAGAGATTGATAGATCAAGAAGGTGTTAGCCCACGAGTTCACAAAGCACGCACACGAGTTCACATAGGTACGATTCTTAATAACTAACCCGATTTAAACAATGTTAATAGATCCTCTTCTTGGGATTCGTAATTTATTGGATAAATTTCATTCCGCTACGTGTACGAATTCCAACAGTTAAGTGATAGATGCTGTGACAATTCCTCTTTGTTTTAGTTTTCTTTCTCTGTATTTCATAGATTGTATTTTATTAGTTTCAATTGTGTCTTATTCGTCCACCATGAACTAAACTTCCTTTGGCTGGGTAACAATGAAACCTTGATTTATAATTCTGAACTAGATTGCAAGTTTTCATTTTATAATTTAGTTTGTTTAATTACGTAGTTAAGAGTCGTTGACTTAATTTACTAGAAATGAGTTAAGATTAAACCTCAATTAAGCAATGTGTGTAAGTAGAGTTTGTACAAAACTCTGCCTAAACTATAAACTATAGGAATGAAATAATCTCTTATAACCATTACACTGTGGAATGAGTTTATCACAAATAGCCATTGTAATTAGGTTAACATGATATTATAGCCTGAAAATTTGTTTAGGAATATAGGGGAAGTAGAGTTAGAATATAATTATAAGATTGTAGAAGCTTCTGTATACATTAGTAGTAAATTAACTTAAAAACTTTGTTGTAGGCATTGTTGTTGCATTGCGGAAGCTGTTACAACATTGCTATAGATTAGGGTAAAGCAATCTAGGGACAAAGTGTAAATTAAGGGGAAGTCTGAGCTCTATTTATTTTAAATCAGATATATGTTAGCCTTGTCCATGATCTCTCTGTTTGACGATTAGTTTATTAGAATTAAGTAGTACACACCCAATACTCATATTTTATAATCACACGATTTTGGTCATTAACTGGTAGCATAAACTGGTGTTTAAATCTTTGTGGGAAATTCTATTAAAATTCTTCCTATTAATAAAAAAACTCCCAAGTGAGTTGTTACAGTAATTTGGCATAAACTGGTGTTTAAATTTATTTCTTTGTTACAATAATTTGGCCTTTTGATACGAGTTAACTTGAGTTACTGTTAGTTCTCTATGGGTTTTGATGATAACAATCAATTGAGAAACCAAGATTGAAGAGTTGTCTCAAGAAAGCAGAAATTTTCTAAAAGAGACAATACTCGAGTTTCAATAGGAAAACTCGAGTATTGAGATTTCAAAGAAAAGCTCAATGCACTTGACTTAGGTCAATACCGCAGTATTCAGATGAATACTTGAGTATTGGAGCAAAGAGAGAGCATCACAAGTTTTCCATTAAGGAAAACTCGAGTATTGAAATGAATACTAGAGTTTAGGCCTATGAGACTCTTTAAACAATTTTGACTGGTAATATAAAACCTTGATTTGGAAAACCACAGTTTCGAAACTGAAGTTTGGAATTTGAAAAGATAGTTTTCCAACTTGGTTCTAAAATTCAAATGTTTTTCTTTTTCAATTGAAAACTTGAGTATCACATTGGAATACTCAAGTATTGAGCCAAACAAAGAGGTTTTTAAAATTGAATCAGTTATAAACCTTAGTATTGAGAACCACAGTTTTGAAAACCATAGTTCAACATTCACACAACTAATTCCAGAGTTTCAAAACTAAAGAGAAAACTCGAGAGATAGTTTTCCATATAGAGAGCAACTGAGATTTCTAAGCCTTCAATACTCCGGTATAGAAAGGAAACTCCAGTTTTGGTGCTTTGGACAATTATCTGTCAAGAGTCCAAAACTCGAGTATTGGTAAATACTCGAGTATTGGCTTAAGTTTTGTTAGCTCTCTATGGGTTTTGATGATAACAATCAATTGAGAAACCAAGAATGAAGAGTTGTCTCAAAAAGAGCAAAACTTGCTAAAAGAGGCAATACTCGAGTTTCAGTGACAAAACTCGAGTATTGGGATTTCAAAGAAAAGCTCAATGTACTTAACTAAGAGCAATACCGTAGTATTCAAATGAATACTCGAGTATTAGAGCAAACAGAGAGCATCACAAGTTTTCCATCAAGGAAAACTCGAGTATTGACATGAATACTCGAGTTTGAGCATATGTGACTCTTCAAACAATTTTAACTGGAAATAAAAAACCTCAGTTTAGAAAACCACAGTTTCGAGAACTACGGTTTGGAATTTGAAAAGATAGTTTTCCAACTTGGCTCTAGAATTCAAATATTTTGCTTTTCAAATGAAAACTTGAGTATCGTTAGAATACTCAAGTATTGAGCCAAGCAAAGAGGCATTTGAATTAAATCAGTTTTAAACCTCAGTATTGAGAACCACAGTTTTGGAAACCACAGTTTATCACTTTCTCAAATATTTTCAGAGTTTCAAAACTAAAGAGAAAACTTGAGTATGGAGACTGAAACTCGAGTATTCAAGTCATACAGAGAACTGTTGAGATTTCTAAGCCTTCAATAATCCGGTATAGAAAGGAAACTCCGGCTTTCATGCTTTAGACAATTATCTGTCAAGAGTCCAAAACTTGAGTATTGGAATAATACTTGAGTATTGGTTTAAGTTCATCAGAACACCTAAAGCTCAAATCGCGAGTCTCGTCTCTGGAAGGAGAATACTCGAGTATAGACACAAAAACTCGAGTATAGGCTTAAGTGCATAGTTACAAACTTGAGTATTGGTGCACAAACTCGAGTATTGGTCGCGCCTTCTGATAATTCAAATTTGTGAAATCTGTGCAATGTTCATGAAATGATCTGAATGATTTATATTCTTAATTACTATCATTACCAGATATGTTTAATGTGTTTGCTAGTGTATTTTAGCCTAATAACAGATGATACAAGTAGATTAAAAGAGCTGTTAACACAAAAGGCAAAGTCTTGTAAGAAGTAATAAATGCAGACCACCAAACTTGCTGAAATCTCAACTACCAAGCATTACACGGTGGAAAAAGGATAAAGAGACTTTCATTTAATTGAGGGCTGATAATCCCAATGGATATAAATGACTGTAAGCCACTCTCTATCCTACAAGTCAAGGAACAAGCACAAGTATAGAGAGAGAAAGGACCAAACTGCTTCCAATTGAAAGGAAACTTCTCTAACGATCAATTGAATGCTAGCAATGGTTATTAATGTATCTCTAAGTATAAATAGAGCTGCATTCAAGTCTCTACAGAGAACACAAGGCTGAAAAATGAAAGAGCATTATATTTGTTCATTTATTATTGTGCTTCTTGTACAGAGTGTTGGTTGACACTATAAAGCTTCAGTGATCATTTATCTGCTCTGTAAGAGAGTTTTTATCAATTGTATTTAATTGATTGTGAGTTATCTCAAGTCGGGGGACTTAGAGATTTGGGAAGTCATTGATTACAACTTGTAAGGGGGAGCAAGTTCTAGTGAGAGAATTGCTTCAGAGTTACGAAGTGTGTAATCAAGTGATTAAGTGAAAAGCTTAAGGCACCTGAGGACTGGACGTAGGCCAAGGAGTTGGGTCGAACCAGTATAAACTGTTGTGCATCGCTATTCTTCCCTGCTCACTGATTTCATTTTGTCAATCACCATAAGAGGCAAAAATAACGAAAATTTTCAGAATCCCCAATTCACCCCCTTTTGGTGATTTAGCTCCTCTAACAGTTACTACTTCATAACTTGAGTTGGACACGTGCATTACTTGAGTCAATACTTAATGACTCGAGTTAGATTAAGTTTTTAGCTCTCTGTTCACCTCTGTTTCACATTTCACCTGGGTGACGTTCAGTAAATCGGTGATATCTCCCAATGTGTCCTTTTGACAAAGTTTTAAGCCCAAAGGAGTTCAGATGAGAGAACTATGAATTTTGGAAGTTGGAACTGAAATTCACACCACACAAACAGACCCACCTTCAGTATTTTGGGTGTATCTCATAAACTATACATCCTATTGAGGTGAAATCAATGGAAAATGAAACTAGACCCACATACCTTTCCAAAAACATCAAGATCATGGGAAACAAAGATCAAATGAGAGAGATATGATCTCTTGAATTTGATAGTCAATTCAGGATATTGCAAAAACGCTAGTCAAAGAACAACCTTTATTCATCAAATCATAATTGTCAGAACACAATGAGTTTGGAGCTGATTCTTCTTGCATTGGAAATAGGTCTTAAAGAGCTTTATGGGGATAGGTGGTTTGCTAGATTTCAAGTTGGGTGATTTGATTGCAAAGTTTAAGGGGGAGCAAGTCCAAAGTGTTAGGATTACTTAAGAGTTACATTGTTATAATCAAAGCTTATTGAGATAGTTGAAGATCAATCCCAGAAGATATATGGGGATTGGACATAAGTCAAGGATAGGATTGAACCAAGATAAATCTTACGATGTCAAGCTTTTCTTCCCTTATCTTTTATACTCTGTTTTTTGTTTTATACTTGGGTGTTTCAAAAAGAATTTTTTAAAATCCCTAATTCACCTCTTCTTAGTGATTTCTTTCATTTACAATTCTCCCTATTCTCAGTCGAATAGAGTTGTATAGTCAAAGTGTAATCTAGGACATAGTGCTCGATGATATCATCAAGTCTAGGATGATCCACACTACAAAACGTTGATAGACTTTACATATCCAATGATACTCTCTATAGTAAATCTTTATTGAGTCTCTCAGTGGGTGAGTTTAGTGCTATCTATTCTCCAACAGATCTACCCACGACATCTGTAAGGCACCATTATGCTTATATTCCATGAGATCTCTACCTTGTGTCTTTATAAAAGTAAATGATGTCATACTAGTCTTATTGAGATCACCAATGTCTTTTCTTGGTGATTCAAGACTAGGAACAAGTTTCAAGCAATATACATATAAAGTGTTTTTGAGCCCTAATGATCATGATGCCTATCATAGATCCTCGAGTGAATACTTGTTCTATTCCTAGGGTTTTTATCTTTAAATGCATATTAACCTTAGCATAAAGGTGATATGTAACATCCCTACCTACATGTAAACTAATATGCAAGTATGTACTAATGAAATGTTAATGGAATATAGGAATTGTTGTGAAGTTCTTGGTAAACGTTAATTGTCTTATTTAATAGAAGTTTCTAATTAGATTAACTAGCCAAAGTAACATAACATATAAGTAACTATAGTGTTATGAGACAAAGTGGAAGTCACATTGATAGTGACATATTCTGGCCAAAAGGTGCAAGAAGAGGATGAGGAGTTGTTTCATTAAACCTTAGCCAATGAAAGGTAACTTTGTTTGCCAAAATAAACAAGTGATAAAGGGCATTGAAAAATAAGTTTATGACCTCTTGGTAAAGGCCAAATTTTGGTCAAATAAGAGATAAAAGGGAACATGAATAAAATCTTAAGGTTTGATATGTGAAGTCAACCCTTAGTGCCACATGTTTGCATAAGAAGTAAGAAGACAAATTCCTTACCCTTTTATGTATTAGTTTCAGCCTAATAGGAGCATAAGGGAAAAGAGAAATTTTCAACCTTGTAAAATACACATTTGTTGTGCCAACTGTCAAGCTAGGATTATAAGATAGTTTGACATAATTAGAGACCAAACTTGGAAGTCAAGAAAGGGGCCATATTTTCAGCCAAAAAAAGATAAAAGGAGACAAGAAAATTTTTCATGTAAAGGGACACATGGAAAGTTAAAAAGATTACGTGAAAAATATCCTTTGACTCTGGAATTAAATCAAGATAACCTTACATCATTAAGGTGACATAAGATGACATGATGTGTAAAAGTCAACAGGAAAATAAAAAGGCACAAAATCTTCCCCCAAGAAGCATTAAATTTCGACCAAGTTAAGGGAAGAAGAAGAAGAGCATATTTTGCACATGTTTATTACAAAAGTCAACCAACATAACCCTAGAATGCTAAGTATCATAAAAGAGCTAAGTTGACTTTTGAATAAAGACACTTTTTTTTTTTGGCTCAGAAGAATAAAGACACCTCAACATCCTTATTTAAGGCATTTTGAAAGACCAAATTCCTTCCTCTACAAGCCATATATTTCACCAAGTTAAAGACAAAGGGAGGAAGCACATAAAAATCACATGTTGATATCAAAGTCAAAGATATTAACCATAACTTGACAAGTGTCTTCATAGGAATTAAAGTTGGCTTTAAGAAGGACACTTGGACAAGCTTAAATGAGGATGATTAAAGCACAAAATCCTTCTCCCATAAGCCTTCATTTTCAGCCAGCATGAAGACAAGGAAGAAGGAACAAGATACAAGCGTAAATGAAACAATAAAAGAAGTCGAAAAGGTTAGACTTCTTAGCCAATAAGAAGAGACCAAAGTGTTAGTTCTCTATGTATTTTGATCATAACTAATAATTGTAAACTTAAAAGAAGTTCTTCATTAAGTTAAAAATGTTTGAAATTTATTCAAACTTGACCAATAACCTTCTATCAAAGGTTAACCTGAGTTTAGAATTGTAAAACTCAGATCAACACAAGATAGAAAGTTTTCAAAAATATTTGAACTAATATTGACTCGAGCTAGTTATATCTTAACTCAAGTCATCTTAATACAGAAAGCTTTCAAAAATTATTTAACTTACACTTTGAAGGTGGAATATCACCTAGAGGAGGGGTGAATAGGTGATCTATAAAAGTTTTCGCTCTAACACTTAAATGACGAAGACAAATAAAGAAAGAATGAACACACGGGATTATACTGGTCCGGTCTAATTTCATGACCTACGTCCAATCCCCAAGTACCTTGGGATTTGTCACTATCTCAATAAATACAATTACATACTTAAGCTTGGACGATCCTTACATAGGACTCACTCCCCCTTACAAGTTGTAAATGTATATCCCACTTAAGGTTCCACAACCTTAAGTTTTGACAAAGATTTTACAAGCGATAAACTCTCTTACAGAGTGAATAAATATGAACACTGAAGTACAATAAAGAATATCCGAAGATATTGACTTAATGAAATAGTATATTGTATTGATTGCACATCATTTCAGTAGTTGATGTAATTCAATGCTTTGGTATTTATAGATGATCGCATTTATTACCGTTGAAGCTTGAAATAAATTTGTTGTGACATCTAGTAGACCATTGGAGATAAAGTGCAAAAAGTCTTATGTATTAGTCTTCAGAAATGCTTTCTTGGTTCTCTTGATCCAGCTACTTTATGACCGTTGGAGAACAAAGAGAATGAAGTGTTCCTTCCCAAGATGACTTTCGAATAATCAGAGAGAATGTTTGCTAGTTTAGGTAAGTGCATTAAATACTTGACATGTCGAATTGCTTTATTTGAACCTAGTGTTAATTTATATGTTAAGCAACTAAAACTCATAAGCAAACTGGTTAAAATCATTAGGAAACAATAATAATCAATAAATGGATAATCACAGACATGTTTAGAGAGTCAGATATATCGAGATTCAGACTTTAAAAAGATAGAACTTAATGACTCGAGTCAATTCATTATTGGCTCGAGTTAATCCATCATTGAATGAGGCATTTACATCCTTTCCTGATACAGACTCGAGTTGAGGAATTTCTTGGCTCAAGTTTTGCTTGGACTCGAGTTAGCAGAAACCGTGGCTCGAATTAAAGACATTTAATCATTCAATCACATAAAGGATATTTGACTTGAGGCATAAATTCATAGCTCAATTTAGGCTCTAAACTTGAGGCAATTCATGACTATTTTAGGCTCAAGTCTATCGTGACTAAGTTCAACTAAGGGATCAACATAAGTACTTAGGCTTAAGTCAGTAAGTGATGACTCGAGTCAATGATCATTTTTAAATTGAACAGTCAAAACTTTGGCTTGAGTTAATTTACATAGGCTTGACTCAGGATGATCAAACGTGTTTGGAATCTCTAAGTTTTAGAACAGGTTGACTTGAGTCAGGGAAAATGCTTGCTCAAGTTTGATCCCAAACTCAAGTCAGGTATTTGGTGGCTCGAGTCACTGAGACTTCTAAGTGAAGTATAGAATTTGTTTGACTTGAGTCTAATACCATTGGCTCAAGTCAGTTTGTCATAAAAACGTTTTAAACTTGATTTTTGACTCATGGCCTAAGTGGTTACTTTCCATATTGTTTTCAATAGTTAATCATCATCAAAACACATATAGAGAACCAACAATCTCCCCCTTTTTGATGATGACAACTTTTGAAAAACAAGATGCCAAAGAGGATTTTTAAAAGAATGCTTAGTGCAGAAAAATGTTCACGGATGATAAGCAAATAAATCACAAAGATAAATAAGAGATTCAATATTCATATGCAAGGTAGAATTTATAATGGCAAACCAATATTGAACCAAGATTTTCATATCAAATCAAAGCATGTTCATTGATTACATGTGAGAACAAAAAACAAAGCAAGAAATTAGATAAATTCTTGGCAATGCTTGGCTTGGCTTCGTTCACTAGCATCTATCAAAAAGAGGGGATTACAGTGGAGGTTGTTGAAATTGAGAAGAGAAGGGATGAGATAAACTAGGAAATGGTAGAGGTGAAGGTGGATTGAGAGAGAGGGAAACTTGGGAGGTGGCAATGTATGTTGGCTTATGCTCATCAAATAGATCTGTTGTGGATGATCTAGAGTGAGCAAGTTTTACAATTGAAACAGATGGAGGGACAGGGACTGTGGCAGGTGAATGGATTGCAGGAGAAGATATAACTAGAGTGGAAAAGGCAGAAGTAGGAGGGAAAGCAAAGGAGGGTGAAGTTGATTGACTTGAGTTGAATGAAATGTAGGCTCAAGTCAATTCTTACTTTGATTGCTTCTGTTTATTTTTGTCACAACAGAGTACTGTATAAACACAATCTAGAGACTCCGATGCCTAAGTTAGTTTATGTGAATCATCAAAACAAAAATATTTTCATTAAATCAACACTACTTACAGTTCATTGGGATTTACCATTCCCAATTCTCTTCAGATGAAATTAAATTGCTCTTTTGCTAGGGGCTTTATGAAGATGTTGGTGAGTAGTAGATGGGTAGGAATGAACATCACCTTGACATCTTTTATTTGTACATGATCTATGATAAATGATGCCTTACATCAATATGCTTGGTCCTTATATGTTGAACATGATACTTCGCCAAGCTTATCATGCTGTGTTGTCACATGGAATTGGAACCTCTCTTAGGTGAATTCCCAAATATGATAATTGTTGCTTGAGCCATAAAACTTGGGTGCAACAACTAGAGGCATCTATATACTCAATTTCAGTAGATGATATAGAAACGATAGTCTACTTTTTGTTGAACTAAGATACAAGTGATTTGCCTATAAATTGGCACCAACGACTTGTGACTTTTCTATCAATCTTGTATCCAGCATGATCCGAGTTTGAGTATGCAACTAAGTGTGCTTATTGACCTTTTGGGAACCAGAGTCCAAGTTCTTTTGTATCAACAAGATAACAAAAAATTCATTTCACATGCTTAGTATGTGATTCCTTTGGAGTAGATTGAAATCTTGCGCACATTCATATGCTGAATTGAATATCTGGTCTGCTTGCAATCAAGTTCTTGAATACCAATTTAGTGTCAATAACCGAATGGTCATTAGGCCTAGGTACCAAGTCTCAAACTTGATTTCTATCAAATTGATGTAATTCCTCTTGCATTGCTATAACCCAATCATTGTCTGATAGAGCTTCTTTGATCTTAAAGGGCTCAATCTCATATATGAAAGTAGAAAAGGTGACCTCATTTAATGTACCTCTTCCAGTTACTCCCTGATTCGTATCTCCTATTACTTTGTTTGGAGGATGATCCCTAATGAATCCCCAAGCTTTAGGTTGAGATTGATTAGAAGTTTCACAAGGATTTTCAAAAACATTTTCTAAATTTTCAATAGAAGCAGGAGTAGTTTTTGAAAAGAATTGATTCTTATGAATGGATTCATCATCATCTAAAGACTCATCTATCTTGGATTCACAGAATACAACATGAATTGATTCCTCAACTAGACGTGTACGCTTATTGAAAACTCTATATGCTTTACTTCTATTAGAGTATCCAAGAAATACACCTTCGTCGGATTTGGGATCAAATTTGCCCAAATTGTCCTTACCAGTTATGAATGAAGCACTTACACCCAAAGATATGTAGATGTGCCAAATTCGGCTTCCTTCACTTGTAGAGCTCATATGGTGTATTCTTAAATTTCTTTTGAAGGTAAGCTCGATTAGATATATAACAGGTTGTGCTCATTGCATCTGCCTAGAAAACTTGTGAAGTCTTGTTCTCATTTAGCATTGCACGAGCCATTTCGGTGAGCACTCGATTCTTCCTTTCTACCACACCATTTTGTTGAGGTGTTCTTGGAGCCAAAAAAATTGTGATCAATGCCAAGAGCTTCAAAAATTTCTCCAAACACTTGATTCTCAAATTCTCCTCCATGATCAGTTACAATTCGTGTAATACATATACCTTTCCGCTTTGCACTTTCTTTGAAAACACAACAAACATATCAAATGTTTCATTCTTAAAAGACAGAACAATTGTCCAGGTAAATCTGGCGAAATCGTCGACAATAACCAAAGTATATAGATTGCCACCAAGATTTTAACTTTTGCCGGTCCAACTAAATCCATGTGGAGTAGTTGTAGTGGTCTATTAGTTGAGATTTCAATTTTATTTTTGAAAGATGATTTAGTTTGTTTACCTTTCTAATAGGAATGACAAACCATGTCATTTTTAAAACGTAATTTAGGTATACCAAGAACTAAATCTTTTCATACCAACTTATCGAGTTGAAATATATTGACATGAGCCAAACGTTTATGCCAAAGCCAACTTTCATCTAAGTTGCTAACAAAGCATTTTTTTGGAATCAATTTTTGGTAAATATAAAGTGTAACAGTTTGCTTCTCGAGGTGCTTTAAATAATACCTTAGTTTACCTTTATCAATCGGCAGATCATCTTTGTAAACAATGAGGTTTTCTTCTGAGTTAAAAATAATCCAGTTGTTCTTGTCAACATTTTGACTAATGTTTAGAATGTTGTGGCATAGTCCTTCCACCATATACATGTCTTTGATATGAGGTCTGTCTTTTGCTCTAATCTCACCAATTCTAGTGGTCCTTCCAGACTGATTACTTCCAAAAGTAACTTTGCCAGCCTCTTTTGATCTCATCGTTATGAATTTGGCTTAATCCCCTGTTATATGTCTTGAGCATCCACTGTCTATATACCATTTGTTGATTCTTGATGCTCTCAGACAAACCTGCAATGCATAGAGATTCAGATTTTAGGTACCCATCTTTTCTTGGGTCCTTTCTATTGGTTATCCATATGTGTTTTGATGATAATTAACTATTGAAAATAATATGGAAAGTCATCACTTAAGACATGAGTAAAAAATAAAGGTAAATACCTGACTCGAGTCAAACAACCTCCATCCTTAACTCTAAAGGCACTGTGACTTGAGCCACCAAATACCTGACTCGAGTTTGAGACTAAACTTGGGCCAACCTTTTCTCTACCTCGAGTCTACTTGGTCTAAAATTTAAAGATGCCAAATTGTTTGAATTCTTTGACTCAAGCCTAAGTATGTTAACTCAAGCCAAAATTTTGACCGTTGATTTTAAAAATGTGGATTGACTCGAGTCATCACTTACGAACTCGAGCTAGAGTACTGATATTGATTCTTAGCTGAAAATTAGCCGTAATAGACTCGAGCCTAAATTACTAACTCAAGTATAGACCCTAACTCGAGCCATGGAATTTAGCCTCAAGTCAATTTCTTTCTTTGCGATTAAATGATTAATTCTATTTCACTCGAGCCACGATTTCGGTTGCCTCGAGTCTAAGCCAAAACTCGAGGCAAGTAATTCCTTGACTCGAGTCTATATGATAAAATGTTGTCACAAGCTTTTTCAGCGATGGATTGACTCAAGTCGAGTAATGACCTGACTTGAACCAATATTCTTTGTTTGCCTAAACTTGAATCTCGATGCAGCTAAATCTTCTTTAACATGATCTATGAGTTTCATATATTGATTATTATTGGTTTCTAATGCTTTTAACCAGTTTGCTCTTGAGTTTAAGTTGCTTAACTTATAAATTATCATTGGGTTCAAATAAAGCAATCCGACGTGTCACGCATTAAATGCACTTACCTAAACCAATAGATATTCTCTGATCATTCGAAAGTCTTGGGAAGGAACGTTTCATTCTCTTTGCTCTCCAACATCCACAAAACAGTTGGATCAAGATAACCAAGAAGCATTTATGAAGCCTAATACACCTAGAGACTTTTCACACTTTATCTCCAACGGTCTACTAGATAGTCACAACGGAATTTACTTTCAGCTTCAACAACAATAAATGTTATCATCTATAAATATCGAAGCATTGAATTTTATCAACTACTGAAATGTTGTGCAATAAAATTCACAACTACAATCTAATGTTTCATTAAAAGTTTCATGTACTTTTCATTGTACTTCAGTGTTCATATTTATTCATTCTGTGAGAAAGACTTTATTTTATTGTAAGAATTACTATCAAATTTGTGGAACCTTAAGTGGAATATACATTTACAACTTGTAAGGGGGAGTGAGTCCTGTGATAGGATCATCCGAGTATAAGTGTGTGATTGTATTTATTGAGATAGTGAAAATCCTAAGTCACTTTGGGACTGGACATAGGTCGTGGAATTAGACCGAATCAGTATAATCTTGTGTGTTCATTCTTTCCTTCTTCATCTCTGAGATTTTTAGAGTGAATTTTTTTATAGATCACCTATTCACCCCCCTCTAAGTGATATTCCACCTTCACTTTCAGGTTAGTCCGAGCCTTAGGGTATGCGTAGGTTCCCTTAGGCTCCCATTGGTAATTACCAACAAGTTTATCATGTCTTTCCTTTTTATGAAAGCAAGATGAAGTGTTATGACCCTTATGGTTACAATAATTACAATGAGCAAAGAGCTTTGAAGAATGAACGAATTTTTAAAAGAACTTTAAATAAGATTTTTCTCCCATCTTCTTTTTCCCTATCTTTTTATCAAAAATAGGATTATAACCTATACTCGATCTGTCATTTGTAAACTTTGAGCTTTCAAAATCATGTTGAGCATTTTACTACCTTTAGTGAATTTCTCAAGCATTTTTGTAAGATATAGATTCTTTTTCTCCAAATCAAGACATTCTTCACAAATAATGTTTTCACAAGATGCATTCTTAACTTATTGCTCAAGAACAATGTTTTTCCTTTTCAAAGCAATATATTTCTCAACAACCTTTTCAAACTCATGTTGTAGGACATTGTATTCGACAAATAATTCATCATATGTAGGTTACGAATCATATACATCATCATCGTTGTTTTCAAGTTGTTCTTCTTCTGCAATAAGACAGATGTTTGCTACTTCTTCATCACTTCCTTCTTCATCGTCTAAGGAGCTATCTCCCCATATGGCGGACACATAGGCCTTTTTATTAAAATGGTTGAACTTCTTGTTCTTCTTCTTTTCTTTATCTTTCAATTGTGGACATTCAGATTTAATGTGGCCAAGCTTCTCGCACTCGTCTGCTATTAGTTGAGTTTTTCTTCTAGAATTTATTTCTAAACCCTTGGTTTTTGTTGTATAACTTTTTAAATCTTCACACGAGCATGCCTATTTCTTTGTCGTCGTCATCATCTTCTACTTTCTTTTTAGGCTTTTGCTCTTTCATAGCATTGACAACAATACCTTTGGTATTACTTGTGTTGATCTCATCCAAGCCCTTCTTGAATTTTAGTTTACTCTCATATTCAAACAGACTTCCAAACAGAGCAGCTACTGATTGTATTGATTCTCCACGGCCTTCTTTAATTGCTGTGACCTTTGCTTCCCATTCTTTTGTCAAAAAATCAAGTATCTTTCCGACTTGGGGAGCTTGTTCATACACTTTGCCCAAAGCTCCTAACTAGTTGATCAAATATGTGAAACAAAGTTGAAATTGCTTATAGATTCTTCGCTATTCATTCGAAGAAGATCATACTCAGTAGTCAGAGTATTGATGCAATTCTCCTTGATGCCAGAAGTTCCTTCATAGGCTATCTCCAGAGCCTTCCACATTTCTTTCGTCGCTGATAGATTGCAAATTCGAAAGTACTCTTGTTGGCTAAGTGCACTCTGTAGCATTAAGATTGCTTTGCTGTTAAGGGTGACCAGTCTTCTGTCATTCTCATCATATTCTTCTTCTGGCTTCTTAACTCGAGCTCCATCTTTAATCGATGTAGGCTCATAGTCTCCCTTTTCAAAGACATTCTAGAGAATAAACTAATGGCCATGACAAACATCCTAAATTTAGCCTTCCAAAAGGCATAATGTTCTCTAGTGAAACCTGGAGGACGATTGATAGAAGCTCCATCTAGTAATATTCCTTCCATGATCTTTCTTTTTCTCGACATGTTAAGCCCAAACTAAGAAACCTTGTTCTAATACCAAGTGAAGGTGGAATATCACCTAGAGGGGGTTGTTAGTTCTCTACATGTTTTGATGATAATTTACAACTGTAAACAAAGAAATGATTCTTAATAGCAAAGAACAAAGGAAGGTAGAAGTTTGTTGGTCAAACTCAAGCCTAAGATTGCTAAGCTCGAGCCTGATCATGACAGAGTACAAGTGTCTAGGTTTTATCTGAGATAAACTCGAGCCCATTATGATGAACTCAAGCCCACAAGTCACAGAGAGCAAAACTAGTTGTTGGCCAATAATTAAACTCGAGCCTAACATAATAAACTCGAGTTTGTGTCTTACAGAGACCATCCTTGGAAAATGAACTCGAACCCAACTAATTAGACTCAAGCCTATCTCTTCTAATGGAACACAACTAAGTGAAGCAAACTCGAGTCTGGCACTTATAAACTCGAGCCTGGCTCAGGCAGAAAAACATCATGAAGTTTGCAACACGAGTAAACTCGAGCCCGAATGGATTTAACTCGAGTTTATCGGGACTCTGTTTCAAGGCAAGATCTCATGATCATTTGTTTCACTCTCATAAGTCTAATTTCTCACATATTAATGTTGGAATCATCATACATACATATGCTTGATCAAATTGACTATTTATTTCATATGATTTCAGCAAATCAGGTCTGGGTCAAGTGCATCAAATAAAAAGCAAAAAACAAGCCTAAAACTTCTCCTTTTGACAAAGGTCCAGCTCATATCGTTGCAGCTCAATTAAGTCGTTTCCCAACGGTCAAAAACCAATCATAGAGCAACAAGGACTCCGGAAGATCATCTACAACAGCTATATCAGAGATTCCAGCCAAGAATAGAAAGATTGGAGAAAAGCATGCAACAGTCATTTTTTTCCAGAATTTCAGCTGAACGTTGCTAAACAAGAGAGAAGTATGCAACGGTTAGTTTACTTAAACTAGCTATAAAAACCCAGGAAGACTCATTGAAAAAGAATCAACGAACTACATCTGATCTTATTTACAATTTGAGTCTGTATTGTGCTTTTGATTTTGAACTTCAATGTTTATCAATATTTACTCTTTTGAGAGTTTTATTTCTTTGAAATCATTTTCAAATACTTGTTTGTATAAACTCAAGGTTGTGGAACCTGTGAGTTGAGTCTTTTGATTACAAAGTGTAAGGGGGAGCAAGTCCTAGGGATTAGGATTGCTTGGATATTACATTGTTGTAATAAGAGAATATTGATAGTGAGAAAAACCCAGAAGATATCTGGGAACTGGACGTAGGTCAAGGTTATGACCGAACCAGTATAAATCTCTTGTGTCCTAGCTTTTCTCTCTTTGCCTTCTAATTTTGAGTTTTGAAAATCTGGGTGTTACTCAGAAAGAAAACTTTTAAAATCCCCAATTCACCCCCCTCTTGGTGATTTCTTCCATCTTCATTTGGTATCAGAGCATTGGTTGTATACTTAAAGGATTCACATCCTAGACAAAAAGATCCAATGGAAGGAATACTACCAGATGGTGCCTCAATCAACAAACCACCAGGCTTCAATGGTGAACACTACTCATTTTGGAATCAACACTCTCACAACTGGGTATTATCTATTACGCATAAAGTCTGGAGAATCAATTGCAGAGTTCTAGTTACGCTTCACTCATCTCATCAATCAGTTGTCAGCCTTAAGAAAGGTATTTGAACAAAAAACTCAGGTAAGAAAAATCTTAAATGTACTAACCAAAGATTGGGAAGCTAAAGTGATAGCTATAGAAGAAGCCTGAGGAGAATCCATGCAATCTGTAGCAGCTCTATTCCGTAGCTTATCAGAATACAAGGGCAAGATCAAGTTTAGAAAAGGACTTGATGAAATAGAAGGCAAACAGAAGGGAATCACTCTCAAAACCATCAAGGAAGACAAAAATTCTGATGATGACGAGATTGATGATGAAGAAATTGGAATGATGGTCCGAAGGTTCAGAAAGTTTTATAAGAAAGATCAAGGATTCCAGAAGTCCTAAAAGACAAGCAATAGCAAGGAAACAAAGAAGCCAATCATATGCTACGAATGTGACAAACTCGGGCATATCAAATCTGAGTGTCCCCAGCTGAAAAACAAGGAGGTAAGATTCAACAAGTTCAAACAGAAAAGCTACATTTCGGCAATCTTGGGAGGTAGCTCATCCGATGAAGATGAGGATGATGGAGAGCAAATTGCCAACATTTGCTTAGTTGCTCATGAGGAATCTGAAAATGAAGAGGTAAAAACCTTATGAGTTGCTTTTTGAATATAATATCATACAACCTGAATTTGAAAAACTTTCTAAAAAATATATTGCTTTGAAAAAGAAAAACACAATTCTTGAACAACAAGCCAAAAATAATACAAGTAGGAACAATTGTGAAAATTGTGTTGATTTGGAAAAACGGAATTCATATCTTACAAAAACTCTTGAGAAATTCACTAAAGGAAGTGAAATGCTCAAAGTGATTTTGAAAGAACAAAGATTTACAAATGACAAATCTAGAATTGGATATAAGCCTAACCTTGATAAAAAGAAAGGAAAGAAGAGAAATGGAGAGAAGAACTATTTGAATTACTTTCAAAAATCTGTACATACTTCTAACCCATTTGCTCTATGTAATTATTGCAATAGAAAAGGTCACACTACCTCCTCTTGTTTTCATAGAAAGGAAAAGAAAAATAAGCCTATCAGCAATTATCAATGGGTGCCTAAAGGATCCATTAAGGTTCCTAAGTCACATGCTAACCCAAAAGGACCCAAGACAAAATGGGTACCTAAGACTTGATCTCATAAATTTTGCAGGTTTGCCTAAGAGCATCAAGATCCAGCAAGTGGTACATCGACAGTGGATGTTCTAGGCACATGACAGGAGATCAAACTAAATTCACAATAATCAAACACAAGGATGGTGGCAAGGTCACATTTGGTGGAAATTAGTCTGGGAGGATAGCCGGGATTGGTGAAATAAGGAACAATAATGGACCACAAATAAAAGATGTCTACTTTGTGGAAGACTTATGCCACAATCTTCTCAGTGTGAGTCAAAGCACAAATAAAGGTAATCTAGTCATCTTTAACTCAGAAGAATGCCTGATTGTGAACAAGAATGATCTCTCTCTAGACCATGCTAAGTCAAAAGCATTATTTAGAGCACCCAGAGAAGGTAATTGCTACACTCTAAGTTTCTCAAATGACATATCTGAAAAATGTTTCATTAGTAATCTAAATGATAATTGGCTATGGCACAAAAGACTAGCTCATGTTAACATGACCCAACCTGACAAATTACTAAAGTCAAACTTGGTTATTGGAATACCTAAACTTCAATTTAAAAATGACATGATTTGTGATGCCTGTCAAAAAGGAAAACAAACCAAGTCTTCTTTCAAGTCTAAAAATGAAATTTCAACTAATAGGCCCCTTCAACTAATCCATATGGTTTTAGTTAGACCAGCAAGGGTAAAAGTCTAGGAGGCAATCTCTACACACTGGTTATAGTTGATGATTTCTGTAGATTTACTTGGACTATATTTCTATCATATAAGAATAAGACATTTGATCAGTTTGTTGTGTTTACCAAGAAGGTCCAAAACGAGAAAGGAGTTTCTATTACAGGAATTCACACTGACCATGGTGGAGAATTTGAAAATCATGCCTTTAGTGAGTTTTACGAAACCATGGGCATTGATCACAACTTCTCAGGTCCTAGAACTCCTCAACAAAATGGTGTTGTGGAAAGAAAGAACAGAATACTCACAGAAATGGCAAGAACGATGTTGAATGAGAATAAATCCTCCCAAGTATTCTGGGCCGGCGCCATGAGTACAGCTTGCTATATATCCAACAAAACGTACCTCAGGAAAAAGTTGAACAAGACTCCCTATGAACTATACAAAGGAAGGAAAACAAATTTAGCCCACTTACACATCTTCGGCTGCAAGTACTTCATCCATAATAATGGTAAGGATAATTTGGGAAAATTTGATCCCAAATCAGATGAAGGTATATTTCTTGGTTACTCCAATAGAAGTAAATCCTATAGAGTATTTAATATTCGAACTCACACTGTTAAAGAGTCTATCCATGTAGTTTTCAGTGAGTACAAGTCCAACAAATTTACTAATGATGATGAAGCTATCTGTCAAAATCAGTCTTCTCCTAAAGTATCTTCTGAATCTACAAATTCTAAAAATCCTTTTCAAGAAGAAACAGAAGTTGAACCTGGAAACTCTTTTGAAAACTCTGTTCAACCTCAACCACGTGCCTGGAAATACAGTAGGAATCATCCTCTGGAACAAGTTCTAGGTGATGTGAGTGAAGGTGTGAAAACCAGAAAAAGCATTTTGAATGAAGTAACTTTCTCAGCATTCGTTTCTGAAATTGAACCCTCTAAAGTTGAAGAAGCCTTTTCAAATAATGATTGGGTAATAGCAATGCAAGAGGAATTACATCAATTTGAAAGAAATCAAGTTTGGGACTTGGTACCTAGGCCTAAAGACCATCCGGTCATTGGTACTAAATGGGTATTCAAGAACAAACGTGATGAGTCTACAATCATTGTCCGAAACAAGGCAAGACTAGTAGCCAAAGGATATAATCAAGAATAAGGAATTGATTATGAAGAAAAATATGCTCCAGTGGCTAGATTGGAGGCAATATGATTTCTTCTAGCCTTTGATTATGTCAAAGGAATTAAACTTTTTCAAATAGATGTTAAAAGTGCTTTTCTTAATGGTTTTATTCAAGAAGTCTATGTAGAACAACCTCCTAGTTTTGAAGATGAATTTCATCCTAATCATGTTTTCAAATTGAAAAAGGTTTTATATGGTCTCAAACAAGCTCCTAAAGCTTGGTATGAAAGGTTCAGCAAATTTCTCCTTGATCATGGATTTGTAAGAGGTAAAGCAGATAATACTCTCTTCATTAAGGGAAATAAACTAAATGAAATCCTAATTGTACAAATCTATATGGATGATATAATCTTCGGTGCTACTAATGATGGTTTGTGCAAGGAATTTTCTGAAACTATGCATGGAGAATTTAAGATGTCAATGATGGGTGAGCTCAACTACTTTCTTGGTCTACAAATCAAGCAACACAAGAATGACATACTTATCTCACAGACCAAGTACTTGAGAGACTGCTAAAGAAACATGGTCTAAATGATTGTAATGGAGCTAACACACAAATGAGCTCGACCACCACTTTAGATGCTGATGAAAAAGGCAAAGCCTTCAACATCACAAGATACAGAGGAATGATTGGATCATTGTATATCTAACAGCAAGCAGACCTGACATCTAATTCAGTGTAGGGATGTGTGCCCGGTTCCAATCAAATCCTAAAGAATCTCATGTTGAACATGTAAAAAGAATCTTTAGATACTTGCGTGAAATAGAAGAGTTAGGACTATGGTTTCCCAAAGGCCAACCAGAACACTTAGTGACATGCTAAGACTCTGATCATGCCAGATACAAGACTGACTGTAAGAGCATAAGTAGTCAATGCAAATTCTTTGGAAGATCTCTAGTATCTTGGTTTAGCAAAAAGCAGACCACAGTAGCTGTGTCCTCTACTGAAGCTGAATATGTTGCTACTTCAAGTTGTTGTGCTGAAGTGTTATGGCTCAAGCAATAAATTCAAGATCTGGGAATTCAACTGAAAGAAATTCCTATCCTATGTGACAATACAAGCACAATAAGCTTGGCCAAAAATCTAGTTCATCACACTAGAACCAAGCATATTGATGTTAGACATCACTTCATCCGGGATCATGTCCAAAAGAAAGATGTTAGAGTGATGTTCATCCCAACTCACCAACAACTTGCAGATATTTTCACCAAGCCACTTGCAAAAGAACAATTCACCTTCATTAGAAGAGAATTGGGAATGGTAAATCCCAATGAGCTGTAAGTTGTTTCTATCCCATTGATAATTATTCTTTTTATGATAAATAGTTGTTAACTTAAGCATCGGAGTGTTTAGCAATGTTTTATGTAGGATAAGTACTGATCATCGAGTGAAGTTTGCAATCAAGAGTGACAAACTTGAGCCTATCTACACCATGCTCGAGTTCATTGAAGACAGAGACTAAACATCTCATTTTGAAGACACCAAACTTGAGCCTATAAGTGACAGACTCGAGCTTGGCAAAGACAGAGAGCAACTCAACTGAGGGAAACTCGAGTCTAGGAAACGAACTCAAGCCTACACGGGGAAAGAAAACCAATCCAGCCTCAACGAAACTCTAAACTCGAGCCTATTAGTAACAAGCTCGAGTTTGCATAAGCATGTCAAGCGTTCACAGTACACACTTGACGTCCAGGTCAGTACATTTCTAGCCAAACTCAAGCCTGTTCTTGCAAACTCGAGCTTGTAAGTCCTATCTCGAGCCTAACGCACAGTATATATATCTGACGCTAGATCATTGCTCTTCACTCATCATTTTCCTCGAGCTTGACCTAACTGCGCTCAAACTCTTCACTTATTTTTTTCCATCTCAACCGATTTCATCTTCTAAAATGGCCCCCAAACGATCCACGACAGCAACTTCATCTAATTCCACTACAGATTCTGCGTCCCCACCAATCCAAAAACGACCTAGAAGGAGAAATTTGCTCCCAAGAAGCTCCAGACAGGGATAGACAACAGAATTTCTAGAGTTGCTGCTAATGAGCCCATTCCCTCCATCAAACTAAAGAAGCTGACAATTCAGGATCCCACTGGAAGTTCAAAGAGGAAGGTTATAGATCCTGAAACCGCTTATCAAAGAGACAAGGAAAAGATCACTGAGGTTGCCTAGCCAACCAAGAAAAAGAAAGCAAAAGTTTCAGGCATTGATTTTAAAGGAACTAGTAAGGATCAAAGCTCCTTTAAAGCCACTCCCTCCAAATCTCACTCAAAAACTAAGGTACCTGCAGAACTCCCAGCAATCCTTAAGATTAATGATACTCCCTCCAAGCCCAAGGATTTCTTTGATAAATCAATAAAGTTTCTAGGCAAAGATGCTACCAAATTCAAAGAGCAATTTTCCCATAAAGCCTTCTGTCCTATAGTCTCAGTTGATTTGCAGAAAATTAAGGATGAATGCAATATTGATTTATCCCCCTGGCTCAAACTATTTGAAACTTTGTTATCTATCAAAGCCTCCTACAGTCTTTCAGTTGTCAAAGCATTCTACTACTCCATGCAATCTGACAACATATTAGATGATGATGGAAATCTTTTAGAGGAAAGAGCCACCGCCAGTGTTAAGGGAAGAAAAATTACCATATCACCTGCATATTTGAATTCCTTATTATAGATCTCCAAACCACCACCTGTTTCAGAATACAAATACAATGATCGAGAGATCTTCAAGATTCTTAGACCCAATGAACCAATTCCTACCTCAGGAAAACTTAAATTTTACCCCAGCCGTCATGACCACTGAGTATAGAGCAATCTGGTATATCTATGCCAGAAATCTACTTCAAAAGGGAGGAAACTTCACACACTTTGCAAAAAAGGATTTTCCTATCTTTGCCTCTATTATTGACAAAAGACCCCACAATGTTGGGAACTGGATCTTCCAAGAGATGTCCAAATTCAGATTTTCTTCAAGACATTCCTCTCAGATCCCATTTCCTTCATTAGTCTCAGTAATTTTGTTCAATGAAAAAAATATGGCATTTGACTTCAAATGAACCATCTGTCCCTACTCCAGTTTTTGGCAAACACTATTTGAATCTAACGAGGATAAATTTGGAAGAAGATTCAGGGCAATCAAGGGCCCCATCTCACTCAAAAGCCCCAAAATCTAAAGCTAATGAAGCTCAATTTGCCCTACCTCCACCTCCATCATCTCTCTCAGCTGACATGACCACCTATCTGAAAGATCTTATGGATCAGAAGCCTTCAAATTCTTTCAAGTAACAATGGTAGCTCAGTATCACAAGCTTACTAGAAAAATTTAGACTGAAGTTGGAAAGATGGTTTCTAAAGTGACCAAGAGTCACAACAAGTTGGTTGAAATCCAAGATGAGAATGCTGATATGCTTGAGGACATTGCAGATAATGTAGAGGCCCTTAACGGACATTTTGATGACTTTAAGGTCAAAATTGGAGATATTCACACCCTCTACCTGTCAGTCAATACCAAGCTGGAACAACTGCTAAAGACTAAAGAGAAAGCTAGACCTTCCAGTTCAATTCCTCCTTCCACAGCCCATATCTCACCATCTCCCTCACCTACACACAATTCCCCTTCTCACCTCTCACATTCATCTCCTAACATCTCTTCTCACACTCCCATTATCTCCTCTTCCACTCTCCCTCCTTCTCTACATGCACCACAACACCCCATCCTAGATATCATTCCCTATGTTGCACCTGATCTCACCTCTTCCTCTATTCCCATCATTTTATTTCCTTCCTCTCCCGAATCCTCATCACCAGATCCACCTCCTCCTCTCACATTCCCTCTTCTCAAAACTGCCCTACCTATCAAGCCCATCACTTCTATTCCTGCCCCCTTTTCTCTTGATGATGACAAAGAGGGAGAAGACAAGTAAAGAGTTGAACTAGAGCTAGATTAAACTTAGATTTGTTGCTTACATTATGTCTCTAGTTGATTTTGATTGTACTGAAATTCACGTGACATTGTCTTTGATTAATTATGTATGTTGAATTCAATACAATGAAAGACTTTAAGTAGTTGAATTAAGTGTTTAATCATATGAGTTTAATTTGAACAAACTTTGCATGTTGAATAAATCTTGGATGCCAAACTTTGTAGGAATCCTTATACTGATAGTTTACAAGTGTTGTCATCATCAAAAAAGGGGGAGAATGTTAGTTCTTTATAGGTTTTGATGATAATTGACAACTGTAAACAAAGAAATGATTCTTAATAGCAAAGAACAAAGGAAGGTAGAAGTTTGTTAGTCAAACTCGAGCCTAAGCTTGCTAAGCTCGAGCCTGATCGTGACAGAGTACAAGTGTCTAGATTTTATCTGAGATAGACTCGAGCCCATTATGATGAACTCGAGCCCACAGGTTACAGAGAGCAAAACTAGTTGTTGACCAATAATTAAACTCGAGCCTAACATAATAAACTCGAGTTTTGGGTTCATCCTTGGAAAATGAACTCAAACCCAACTAATTAGACTTAAGCCTATCTCTTCTGATGGAACACAACTAAGTGAAGCAAACTCGAGTCTGGAACTTATAGACTCAAGCCTGGCTCAGGCAGAGAAACATCATGAAGTTTGCAACACGAGTAAACTTGAGCCCGGGTGGATTTAACTCGAGTTTATCGAGACTCTGTTTCAAGACAAGATCTTATGATCATTTGTTTCACTCTCATAAGTCTAATTTCTCACATATTAATGTTCGAATCATCATAAATACATATGCTTGATCAAATTGACTATTTATTTCATATGATTTCAGCAAATCAGGTCTGGGTCAAGTGCATTAAATAAAAAGCCAAAAACAAGCCTGAAACTTCTCCTTTTTGACAAAGGTTCAGCTCAGATCGTTGCAGCTCAATTAAATCATTTCCTAACAGTCAAAAACCAATCATAGAGCGGCAAGGACTCCGGAAGATAATCTACAATGGCTGTATCAGAGATTCCAGCCAAGAATAGAAAGATTGGAGAAAAGCATGCAATAGTCATTTTTTTCCAGAATTTCAGCTGAACGTTGCTAAACAAGAGAGAAGTATGCAACGACTAGTTTACTTAAACTAACTATAAAAACCCAGGAATGAAAATGGAAGAAATCACTAAGAGGAGGGTGAATTGGGATTTCAAAAATTCTTTTTCAAAACTTTGAAGAACAATAATGAAAGAGTGAGAGAAGAAAAGCTGGACACAAATGATTTATACTGGTTCGGTCTTAATCTTGACCTACGTCCAGTCCCCAGATATCTTTTGGGTATTTCCAGTAGTTCAACAGGATTTAATTACAACAACGTAAGCCACATGCAATCCTATTCACCTAGGACTTGCTCCCCCTTACACTTTGTAATTAAACAACCCAACTCACAGGTTCCACAACCTTGAGTTTACACAAAACAAATAATCAAAAATGATTTTCGAAATCACACTCTCTTAAAGAGCAAATAATCATAAACACTGAAGTTCAAAAATATTTCACATAAAAGAGCTAAAAAAATCAAAGAAGCAATCAGTTGTAATTTTGTTGTATTTTTTGCTCTTTGTCTTCATGGGTATTTATAGGCTGACTAGAGGAACTAGCCGTTGCATTTTCTTCTCTAACGTTCTACTACAAATCTGGAAAATGACAGTTGCATATTTTCATCTGTTCTTTCAATTCTCAGCTGGAATCTTGGAATTTGTTGATGCAGATGGTCTTCCAAATCTTCAGTCATTCCATAACCCTTATTAGACCGTTGGAGAGTGATTTAATTGATCCATAACGGTCTGTGCTGAACTATTGGGATAGAGGAGAAAGATCAGCCCTGTTCTTGGTTCTTCATTTATTGCGCTTATTCCTAATCTGATTTCTTCTTGATCTTTGCTGAACTTATCTGAAATTTACTCAAAACTTCATCAAAGATGTTAGAAGTAATCATATCACATGATAAAAACATTTTCAGATTAACCCATAAAGATTTAGCAGATTGACACAATCTGACTTTTCAAAATCACCGATACAAACTCGAGTTTGTAATCCCAGACTCAAGTTTTGGGTTCATCCAGAAAGCATGAATGTTTAAACAAAGGCCTAAACTCGAGTTTAGAAATGGCTGACTCGAGTTTTGGTTCTTACAGAGAAGACTGTTGGGTTCTGGTCTTTGAATGAGATTTTGGACATATGGCCAAACTCGAGTCAATTAATGACTAACTCGAGTTTAGGGCTTTGACACAAAGATAAACCTAAGTCCAAAAACTTCAAAACTAGAGTTTATAAACATAAACTGGAGTTTACAAATCAGACACATTGTTGAGCTTCCCTGTATGACTCAGACTCGAGTTTACAGATGGAAACTCGAGTTTCAGCAAGAACTGAAACTTTGAAGTCTTTAGTTTTGAGACAAAACTGGAGTTTGCAAACAAAAACTGGAGTTTACAAAACTTGTGAAAAATATTGAAGTCTCTGAATTCTTTATGTTTGGTCGAAACTCGAGTTTTAAGGTCTAGACTCGAGTTTGTATTGTTGTCAGAACTTTGAGTGCTCTCTGTATCTTCCAGACTCGAGTTTGTCTGAGCAAACTAGAGTTTGGCTTGTTTTATAAAATTTGAGCTACTCTCTGTCTATTCCAAACTCAAGTTTGGGTACCTGAACTCGAGTTTGCTCTTGATATCAAGTTTCACAACTTTCCAAAAAAAACTTTATTTATGTTTTGATGATAACTAACAAGGAAGACTCATTGAAAAAGAAACAACAAACTACATCTAATCATATTTACAATTTGAGTCTGTATTGTGCTTTTGATTTTGAACTTCAATGTTTATCAATATTTACTCTTTTGAGAGTTTTGTTTCTTTGAAATCATTTTCAAATACTTGTTTGTATAAACTCAAGGTTGTGGAATCTATGAGTTGGGTCTTTTGTGAAAGACTAGGTTGAACCCAAAAAGGGGGTGAATTGGGTGAAGATAAGAATTTTTACCCCTTCAAAAACGCGTTGAAAGCTTCACTGCCCAAATTCCCTGAAACTGGCAGCAAGCCTTTACTTAGGGTTTTCGGTGTTTTCGACTTCAAAAACTCAAATCATAACTATACCCTACACAATTTTTCGCTTTGAACACAATGGAACCATTAAAATGACCAAGTTCCCACTCCTTGACCATGCCCTGTTCAGACCGAAATTAAAGCTCAAGTGTGTCAATTTACCAATTCACAATTTACCCGCCAAATTAGGTTCATATGTTCACAAATTATCCTATAATCACATTTTCATGAATAAATCACCATAAGACTCCAAAATTCATAATTGTCTGAAAATAGAAGATTCCATAACATTTTCAAAACTAATCAAAATTTAAATCAATCGGTTCAAAATGAAGCTTATGCTTACCTTATCACAATTCTGCAATCGATTCAGAATTTTGGCAGTAGCTTGGCTAACCCAATGACTTGAAACTCCTCTTATGAGAAAACTGAAACCGTAGAATTGAAGCTCTTGAAGTATAGAACAATATTAGTGAAGGGAGTTTTTGAATCGGAGATGGTTTGGTAGGAGATTTTACTTATGGTTTTTTTCTCTCTCCTCTTATAACTCATTACACCATTTTTCCATTTTTGAGCTATTCCTTATCTCTCTTTCTGCTGGTCCACCGAGAATGAATGGGATAAAGGTGAATTAATGGACATTTCCAAGTCAAAGTCAGTGGATGCTTGGACTAATAAAAGAACATTATACTTTCCTTTAATTACCATTATGCCATGACTTTAATTCCAACTCTTATTGATTTATCCACTGAAAATGCATGAGTCTAATATGCTTGATGGAAAAGTCATGGGAGGAGGGGCTGATGCTAGGTGATTATTGGACCCATGGATATGTCTTGATAACTTAACAAATAGATGAAATAAGGTGTTGTGGAGTTCATTCCAATATGATCTTATTTAATCCTCTATAAGACTTTTATTTACAACTTGGTTTTTACTCATTTAGTTGCAAGTATTGAATAGGCATTAAGAATTAATCCTTAATTCCTTATGTCTCATTTGTGCCAACATATGGCTCAAAATTTTAAGTTTCAAAAAAATTAGGTAAAATTAATCTTTCATCAAAACTTTACTATTTCTTTTCTCTAAATGCAAATACATCATACCTGGAATTTGTCACAGCAAATTTAGGATATTACAAGTTTTAGAAGATCAAACAAGTGATTTAATGCAGATTAACCAAAAAGTGAATGATTACATTAGATGTATTAAATGATGGTTCAGAAACTAAAACACCATTTTGAGCAATCAACCTTTGCACATCCTAAAAGCATTTATGATTTCATTCCATATTTGGTTGTCTAACTTTCCAATAGGAATGTCTCAAGGAATGAGAATTAAGTCTCAATAGAGATGTGTGAGTAAAGTTCAATTAATCAAGTCTCAATGGTCAGTTTTTATTACTCTCAATGGATAATTCTTACGCTTCTCCAACGGTCATAAATGTCAACACCTATAAATACCATAAGCTTTGAATTTTCCACCTATCGAAACGTTGTGCATTTACTATGAAATTAATACACATTTCAGTTTCATACATTTGTAATATCTTCTAATATATATATTCTTTAGTGATTATCAATTTTCTCTTTTATAGAGTTTATTACAAAATCTTTGTTCTTGTAAGAATCTCAATTCATGGGATTTATAGATTGGGTTATTAGTTTGCAACTTGTAAGGATGACTGTATCCTAGTGAAATGATAACTTCAAGTACAAAGTGTGTAACTATTTGAAGTGATGGGGAAAATTCCCAAAGGGTCAGGGGACTGGACATGGGTCAAGAGTTAAGACTGAACCAGTATAAATCCTTGTGTCATCTTCTTCTACTCTTTCTCTCTATTTGCCTCTATTTTGTGGTGAATTTCTTATCTTATCAAAGAAGTTTTTTAAATCACCAATTCACCCCTTCTTAGTGATATTTTATCATCTACATAAAGAGGAGACATAAACCTAACTTAGATGAACACATCAGACAAGCCAATTTTGTGTCTCTACAAGGAGACATTTCTGTTAGTTCTCTAAGTGTTTTGATGATAACTGACAATTATAAACCTAAGTTGAAGTTTGTCTTTGTTAAGTTGAAAAACTTACTGTTAGTTTTGGTTGAAAACTTGAGTTTGGACTTGACAGAGAGTAGCTCAAGTTTTTTTTTTCTGTAAACTTAGACAAACTCAAGTTTACTTTTGGAAACTTGAGTTTGAACCATATAGAGAGCTCCTAAATTTTTCAAGACAAAGCAAACTCAGGTTTAGTTTAATGAACTCTAGTTTTGACAAGACAAAGAGATCTAAGTTTTCCAAGCCTTGTTGGAAACTCGAGTTTGTGTGAGTAAACTTGAGTCTATAACATACAAAGAGCTATGCTCCATTTTGAACTTGAGAAAACTCGAGTTGTGTTTTAAAACTCCAGTTTGCATTTGCCAAAGTATTTTACAAAGTTTTCTCTCTTATGAGGAAACTCGAGTTTATTTTTACAAACTTGAGTTTAGATCTTACAGAGAAAAACTCGATGTTTCTAAATATTTGAAAACTCCAGTTTTCAATTGCAAACTCCAATTTAGACCATATAGAGAGTTTTCTAGTTTTTCCTAAGTTTTGTGGAAACTCGAGTTTGTGCCAAGTAGATAGCTCTGCACTAATTGAACTTTTTGAAAATTCTAGTTTTTGAGCTTTTGGACTTAAACTATGTTTTCACTATAAATGTCCAAAACTCGAGTTAGTTACTTAATGACTCGAGTTTTGCCTTTGCTCAAAACTTATCTCAAAGGTCAAATCGTGACATTCTTCTCTGGATGAAGAAAACTCGAGTTTAGACTTCTGAAGTAAATTACAAACTCCAGTTTGGATGAACAAACTCGAGTTTTTGTCGCAAAGTTTGAAAATCAAATTGCATGAATTTGTGAAATCTTTGTGTTTGATCTAGATACTGTTGGTTATGATTAGTTTTGATGATGTCTTATATAGATGCCATTAGCAAGAGCAAAAAGTTTATATCATATAAATTGACTAATTGTTACATTTAATGTAGAGTTGTTCATGTAGAGAAAGAACAAGAGAAAAGAAGAAAGGAAGAGTTGTGGAAGAAAGATCAAGAAAAGAGAAGAAAGAAAGAAGAACTTGTTGGATTGATTGAGAAAATCATTATACAAGTTCATAGATTGATTCTTGAAGTCTCCATGATCAATTGGAAGTTGGAATGACTCAATTCGGAGTTAGAACAAGCAAAAATCAGTTTCTGAAAAAACAAACTCGAGCTTGTCACTTTTACACTCGAGTCTGGGTGTTTTCCAACAACTCTGGCTCCTCTGGCACGTTTAAACTCGAGCCTATACATGTAAACTCGAGCCTGGGATGAATAAACTCAAGCCTATCACTTATAGACTCGAGCCTGGATGTTTTCTAGCGATTCTAGCTCTTCTGGCCCGAGCAAACTCGAGCCTGTCACTTATAGACTCGAGCCTAGATGTTTTCCAGCAATTCTGGCGCTTCTGACCCGAGCAAACTCGAGCCTATTCTTACAGGCTCGAGCCTAACTGCCTGACTGCCTTCCAGCAACTTTGTCCAGCTCTGTTTCGCGTTTCAGCTGAGCGACCTCTGGTAATTTGACAATATCTCCTAAACTAGGAATCGGTTTGAGGTGAAATCAAATTTGGCTGAAACTATACATCTAATGCGTCATCTTGACAAAGTTTCATGCCCAAATAAGATCAGATGAGAGAGCTATGAATTTTTGAAGTTGACCCATCTGTTAACGTCACTCAGCAGACCAAGGTTCAGTAATTTGAGGATATCTCACAATCTACTGATCCAAATGAGCTAAAATTGGTGGCATATGAAAGTAGACTCATAGGGTTTTCCATCGATACTTAATTCAACTAAAACGGAGTTCAGATCAGGGAGATATGAGCTTTGGAAGTTGACAGAAAAATTCAAGACGTCACAAACTCGAGCCTATCACTTATAAACTCGAGTTTAGCTCAGACAGAAAGCTTTTGTGGATTTCTAATTCGACAAACTCGAGCCCAAAACTAATAGACTCGAGCCTAGCTCAGACAGAGAGCTATCAAAGGTTTCCAATTCGATCAAACTCGAGCCTGGACACATAAACTCGAGCCTAGCTTACCCAAAAAGTTTCTCAAAGCCTTTCAAAACGTTCAAACTCGAGCCTAAGAAGTTAGACTCGAGCCTATCACTTACAGAGAGCTTTCGAAGAATTTTTTAAGGCAGGAAACTCGAGCATAAAGTTATAAACTCAAGCATATAGCATATAAAGAGTTTTTCAAAGGTCTTTTAACTGAAGCAAACTCAAGCCTAGAGAAATAAACTCAAGCCTGCATGAACAAACTCAAGCCTGCTGAAACAGACTCAAGCCTAAGACGTTCTGATTTTACATACACTTTGATTAGATCCACGAAATCTTCCTGAATGATTTACAGACTTCATATCATCTGTTACTACTGTTCTTAATCTCATTCAAACAATTTTCTAGTAAGTTTCAGATGATCAAATGAAGAGTTTCATGAAGAGTCAAATGTTGAGCTGTAAAGTGGGAAGTGCACTACTACATGTTTTCTGGAAGATGTCTATGATTAAACAAATAGGATTATACAGGAAAGATCAACATTATCCTTAATATCCTCCAAATAAAAAGGCTGTTGAACATCATGGGAGACATTCTTGAAGGGACAAAACTCAAATATTCAAATCTGCAATTTCCCAACAGTCATATTCAAAAAGAAGTGGACACAACAACTAGATCCATGGAGAAACACTTACAACAGCTATATTTTCGAATGGGTTCAAGTCACAACGGATCTACAACGTTCATATACTTCAAATCAATATAAATACCTAAAGACTTGAAGATTCAGGAGTGGAAGTGCAGAAAAACGCAAGAGGGCAAAGATAGACGAAAAACAGGGATGTGAGCTTTATTGTCAAATATGCCAATATTCTGAATCCAACGTTTGGGTCATACACTCTCTGGTTTTCAATGCTTATATAGTTCATCTTAAAGAGTGAGATTTGTGCTTCAGTATTTATTTACTTACTTCTGAAAGAAAAGATTCATTGTAATTATCCTATCATTCTGAGAGTTACTGAAGATTGGGTGATCTTGAGTGGGAAACACTTTGTGTTGATTGCAGCTTGTAAGGGGAGTGAATCCTAGTGAGAGGATTACTTCGAGTACAGAGTGTGTAATCAAGCAAGTGTGGTGATTACAATTTGTAAGGGGGAGTGAATCCCAGTGAGAGGATTACTTCAAGTACAGAACGTGTAATCAAGCTCAAAGCAGATAGTGGATTGAAAATCTCAAGTGAAGCTTGGGGACTGGACGTAGGTCAAGGATTGGACCGAACCAGGATAAATCATAGTTTGCATACTCTCTTTCCTTATCTTTTACATTTCCAGTATACATATTTGGATTACTGATTACTGTCATAAAACAGATTTCAAAATTAGTTTCGAAAAGTTTTTAAAGTTATCCAGAGTTTTATCAAACACCCAATTCACCCCCCTCTTGGGTGATAGCCAGATCCAACAGATACTTCTTATCATTACTCATTACTATTCCTAACTATGTTTAATCATTTTGTTAGTGAGTTTCAAATGATTTAAAGAGTATTAAATGGAGATTTAGTCAAAAGCAAAAAGCAATGTCAAAACATTTATTGCAAAGTTCAGAAAGCTTGCATCCTTTTGGACAATCATTCTCTACACGTTGCAAAGGGATTAATGCTTCCTTTCTCTTACTAGAAGCTGCTCTTCCAATAGATTAAACTCAAGGGAAGTCAACCCTAAATCTTTATGCTTATGGATTAACCGAAAAGTAGAGAAAGAAGAGACCAAAGTGTTCCTAATCAACTCAGTAATGTCTCCAACAGTTACATTGAAGAATCCAATGGTCATTTAATGCTCTCTTGATATATATAGAGCTGCATTCAAGTCTTTTCAATAACTAATACACAGAAAATGAAAATCATTCAAGTTTACAACTACTCTTTTCAGTTTTCTATTGTTAAGTATCTTTGATACATTTGTACTTCACTATTTATCATTATCCACTCTTAGAGAGAGTTTCATTTATTGAAATCATTCATTGTAAGAATTTCATGTCATGGGACTTGGAGATTGGGAATATCATATTACAACTTGTAAGGGGGGGAGTGTATCCTAGTGAGAGGATAACTTTCGAGTGCAGAGTGAGTAATTGATATTGTGAGTTAGTGAAAATCCTAGAATGTCTGGGGACTGGATGTAGGTCAAGGATTTGGACTGAACCAGTATAAAGTCCTATGTGTCAAGCTTCTCTTAACTCTCTTATGTTCACCATTGTTTTACTTTTATAAAAATAGTAATTCAAAAAAGTTTTTAAAATCCCCAATTCACCCCATCTTGGTAATTTGTTCCATTTACAATTTCTTTCAAAGAGAAGAAGTCAAGAGAAGTCTAGAATCTTATGGAAAAATACAGGCTAACAAGGAATAAATGTAAGGACCAATGAATTGTTGGGATTCGTACATGCAGCCGAATTAAATTTATCAAATAAATTTACAATCCCTAGAAGAGGATCTATCAACAGCTTTTAAATCGGGTTAGTAATTAGAAACTGTACCTATGTAAACTCATCTGCGTGCTTTGCAAACTCGTGGGTGAACACCTTCTTGATCAATGAATTTCTAGAAGCCGACTCTACAAATCCACTCCCTCTACCGGTATCCACACCGAACAACACTCCAACACGAATGGCAGTGTGCTAGCGCCTTCAAGCTTTTGTCTCACATCTCTCTTCTAGGGTTCTTTTGTGGATCTTGAATTCTCTTGTGTGTGTAATCAAATTACTTACAACCTAAGGGTATTTATAACCCTAATGGGCTGCATTAAATATTCAAAATCAATCTTATTAATTTTGAAATTGAATTGGAAATTAAATTTATCTGATTGATTCAATCTAATCAATTTATTTAATGCAAATTAAAAGCCAGTTGATTTGATTTATCTTTATAAATCAAATCATTGATTTATCTTCCTAAATCAAATATGGAAGTTACTTAATGATTAGCTCCTAGGGCATAATTTCCAACAGACTCCCACTTGCACTAGGTGCAATCATTATATATATATATCCTCCCTAGATAAAACATTATATTCATTAAATCTTAGACATATCTTAGATTCAATGAATCTGAACATTATAGCTCATGTTAGGCTATTCTTGTGTGTGACCCTGCAGGTTCACATGAGATTGGCAGTGGGCCAATATTGTACTAACCCCCACAAGTTGCAAGCGGCCTCTAGTAAGACATTACAACTACCCAATTCACATGAGGATCAATTTTTGATACAACCTATCATACAACCATGTCACGTCCCTTTTGTCAGGCGATAATCCGGTCAAGGATAAGGCATGGATAATGTCAACTTCCTTTTCTTGACCATTACTTTCTTGATTCTTGAGTAGTCTAATAATTATTGAAATAGAAACTCTTTTCCATCATAGTATAGCCATACATTTCTTAGACTCACTCATCAAGGGGCCCAGTATTATCTCTCTATAAATGTGAGGGACTAATTCCATCTTGACCATTCATATTCCTCTACATGAAAACCACTAATCCCAATCGAAGCCTTTATCATCACTTGGTCAAAGGTGACTTTTGACTAGGTCAAAGATCAACGACTCTCATGTAGGAATCCATGATGATCTCAGGTGAAAAGGCATTGTAACGTAGTTATATATGAGAAAAGCTTATGACTTAATCCATACAGCTTTCTCTTAATGGGTCGGTCTAACACCTTATACTCTTACAAGTGCCCATGACTTTGATTCGTATCTCCATACCTCATCAAAGTCATACTGGTCTTATCTCATCTTCGCTCCCACGTAGATGACTGACTAGGGACATTTATGATAATCTATAAGATATATCCAAGGATATAATTATCAATATAAACATGCAAATGAAATGATAACTATAAGAGAATACTTTAAATAACAATAATGTTTAAAGTACAATCTTTATCCTCATCTACATTAAATTCAAGAATTCATCAATAGAGGAAGATAAACATATTACTCAATCTTTTTGCTATTAAGAATGACATCTATATAAGACATCATCAAAACTAATCATAACCAACATTCTTCCCCTTTTTGATGATGGCAAATACTCCAAGAAAAATATGCAAGAATATGAAAATAGACATCATTAAATGCAACATATTTTTCTTGCCATTCTCTCTCCCCCTTATTTGTCATTAGCAAAAAGTTGTAGTAAAGACTTAGAGAGGCAGATATGAAATCAAATTAGATTGAATCAAGAAGACGATTTTCTCTCTCTAATGTGAAAATATTTTCTCTCCCCCTTATGACAACAAAACATGTGCAGAATTTTTCACAATGAAAGCATATAGATACCAAACATGGGCAAATTGTTCATTGAATATAAACAAATAAAGTTTAGAAATGCTCATGTAGTTTCTGCAGATAGGTGAATGATCGATGAAGTCCATGTGCTTGCTTTCTTGTTGTGAGAGATCTGTGATAGCTCCAATCCTTTGCCTTCTCTTTATATATAGCTCTTCTATAGAGCATATTTTAACTTCTTCAATGGAACATGAAGACATTATTCCTCAATTTGATAATTTTTCCTTGTGATGTATTAAGGAATATCAGAATTTCCTGCTACAAATTGAAAGCTTTTCTTGCAAAAGAACTTAGTTAGTGCATATATAAAAAATATTCCTTTCTATATGATATTTTCAAAATAAGATCATGAAAGGAAAACATGATATTAACTCATCATCAAAACTAATAAGAGATACATTGAATATAGATGAGTATGCTTTAAAATGATTTTCTTCAAATAAAGGGAATGAGCTTTTGAGATATCAAACACATGTAAATGTGAAGCTCCCCTAAAATGAATGCATGGAAGAAAAATTTTGAAACTTCTTTTTTGATACCAAATGTTATTTCTCAATGACAGTTTGAAAATACACTTTATATAGAAAATATGTCATTGATAAAATACATGTAAGTTTGAACATAGAAAATCTAATCCATAGAGATAAGTATTTATCAACTCAGAGTTTATGAATAAGATCAGATTTTCCAAGAATGACAATGAAACATGAAAATAGTTTGAAATCTCAAATTTTCTTTCAAACATTGATGAAGTATTAAGAAAATTCGATGAAAGATTCATTTTTCAAAACATGTTAAATATCGATGCTCATTTTAAATCATGGTGTAAGTCAACATGTTAAAGAATATGTCAGAATGCTTCAGGTGTTAAATAACATGTTGAAGAGTTTTCCCAAAAGCAAAAGTCATGAAGTAAATGAATTAGCCAATAAGGCCAAGTAGGCTAGGCACAATGACTTTGCTATTGCCAAGAGATATTCTTGCCCAATTTTTTAATTGATTCTTGAATTATATGAGCATTCAAGGCAAGAAGTTGAATATACGGCTAAAGTTACTCATAAATGGATGAAGAAAAATTTGATGAATTTGAGTAACAAAATGACAACTAGGATTCATAGATAATGAAGCACATATACTCACTAGTCCAAATGACTTAGAGTTCCAGAATATTATCCTAGTAAGTTATTCCACTAATGGTTAATGCATTATGATTCAATGCATTAATGAACATTTATAAAGCTTTGAATAATTTGGCCAATAAGAATTTATGCAGTAGGCATAAAAATTTTAAAATTTGAATTCTTTTCTAGAGATAAGCTTGGAACTCATATATGATCAATTTGTTAGACATGAGGTCCAACTAGTTAAAGAATAAGGTATGAGGAGTTCAAGCATCACATTCAATTCAAAAGATCAATATGTGAAAGATATGGAAAACTCAATTGAACAAATTTGAAGCATGTCCAACATTCTTCACAACATTAACTTCCAATTTTGAAACATCATTTGAATGCATTTTCACAAAACATGGTAAATTGAAATCCAAACAAATTTCAGACTTGCGCAAACATAAACTCATAAAATTATGCACAGATTCAAATGTTTGATCATCAAATATTCACTAATAGATTGATAAAAACACATTTAAGAATAATAGCTATTGATGATATGGAGTATATAGATCAAATATGAAGATTTCAAAAATTCAAAATCAGAAAGTTCAAAATAGGGTGGACTCAAAACTGGAGTTTCCAAATGAAAACTGGAGTTTGCCACTGTGGACTTAAACACATACTTGAGTTTTCATATCAAAACTGGAGTTTTGAACTTACTGAAACACATTGATGCTCTCTTTATGACAAAAACTCGAGTTTCAAAACCAATACTCGAGTTTTCATTTTAAAAAACTAGAGAGATTTGTGTTATTTTGAAAACTGGAGTTTCCAAAACCGAGGTTTTGAAAACAGGAGTTTTGCTTTGATAGTAAATTTTCTTATTGAAATTGAATAAGTTTCAAAAACCTTTCAACTTAGCCAAAGACAAATCAATAATGAAATTCATATAATCATAGTATGAGGCACAAGTTTATATATCACCGTAATTCTTCTTGTCCTCATAAAAGTTCGCTTGGTTGAAATGTAGATAACTTCTTTTCCGATGTTCACAGTCAACATCAACCATAGCTTGATAGTTTTCTCAAGACTTGAATCATTTCTCTAAGCTGCATTCTTGAGAAACTTTCTCTGATCCTTAGCCTCACGTACTTGAAGGACTGCATTTGCTCACCCAATTATATGTTGTCTTCTTGAACTTAGTCTTGGGATCAAGTAACGCTTTCTCAGACTTCAAAAATCTTTTCCCTTTTGTACATGAAGTCCTTCTCCTCAAGATAGTTGAATGGCACTCTGTGGTAATTCATTCTTGAGGTAGATGATAGTCTTCTTGCTTGTATCCATTGCTTCCTTTTATGATTAAACCTTGTAGTTCTAGCAACGGGAGATCCAAGAGCTCTCTTGTTAGATTCATGAGAGACACTTTGATTCTTCTTCATCTTCTCAGTACCTTTCTGTCCATTGTTCTTGGAATCAATCTACACACACAAGGCACTAGATGGACATTTCGGTACCCACTTATATTTGAGTCCTTGTCGGTTAATATTGGACCTTGATTGTCCTTTAGGAACCCAAACATATTTATTTCTCATATTAAAACTTCTCCTAAAATAGCAAGTATGAGAAATATGACCAGGTTCAACCAAATGTTGGTTATGATTAGTTTTGATGATGTCTTATATAGATGTCATTCTTAAGAGCAAAAAGATTGAGTAATATGTTTATCTTCCTCCATTGATGAATTCTTGAATTTAATGTAGATGAGGATAAAGAAAAGGAAGAGAAGAAGAAGAAGAAGAAGAAAAAGGACAGAAGAAAAAGATGAAGAGGAGAAATTATTGAAGAAAGAGTATGTTGAATGGATCATCCTTATCCAAGATCAGCTTCAAGAAAAGGAGAAGAAAGAAAGAGAGAATAAGGATGTGAAGAATATCCAAGTGGAGAAAAGAAAGGAAGAGAAGACCTTGAAAAAAAGAATGAGAAAAATCAATTTACAAGGTCATAAATTGATATTACAAGCCTTCACAATCAAATGGAGGATGGATGGGTCATTTCAGAGCTAAAGACAGTGAAACTCAGGTTCTGGAAGTTAATACTCGAGTTTCCAGGTCAAAACTCGAGTATACAAGCTTACGGAAAAAATTGGCTTATGGATAAGAAAACTGTAGTTTTGAAAACTAGGGTTGTGGAAACCACGGTTTGGGCGTCGAAGGGTCAAAACTTGAATATTGAAGTCAATACTCGAGTATGGAACTTAATGACTCGAGTATTGGGAGTTTTCAACTTCTCTCGCGCGTCTGGACCCGACAAAACTCGAGTTTCCTCCTCAATACTCGAGCTTCCAGCTCTTACAGTAACTCTGTTCACCTCTGTTACACATACATCTTTGGGCGAGGTCTGGTAAATCGATGATATCTCCTAAACTAGACATCGGATTGAGGTAAAATAAAATTTGGCTGAAACTAGGCATCCAATGCATCATCTTGACAAAGTTTCAAGTCCAAAGAAGATCATATGAAAGAGCTTTGAATTTCTAAAGTTGGATCAAATATTCACGCCACACAGAAGACCAAGTTTCAATGATTTGAGTATAACTCTCAATCTACAAATCGAAATGAGCTGAAATTGGTAGCATATGAAAGAGGACACATAAGGATTTCTATCAATACTTGATTCAACTAAAATGAAGATTAGACTAGAGAGATATGGTCTCCGAAAGTTGACTGATACTTTAGAATGATGCAAAAACGATGGTTAAAGAACAATCTTCTTTCATCGGATCATAACGGGCGAATTCCAACAAATTAAGATCTGATTCTTGTTGATATGGAAAGAAGACACAAAGAGCTAAATCCGGATGATTGGTTTGCCAAAATTGAAGCAATATCAAGTCTGGAAGCAACCAAAGTCCAAGACAACATGAATACTCGAGTTTATAAGTGAAAACTCGAGTATAACTCAGACAGAGAGCAATGAACGTCAGAGGATCCTCAATACTCAAGTATGGGAAGCAAAACTTGAGTATCAGACATACACAGATGAATCTAAAGTAATGCTATAAGCTCAATACCGTAGTATTGATGTCAAAACTCGAGTATACACCGGAACTTCAAAAAAATCAAAGTTGCAAAAATCTTGAATCTGATCCAGATCAACCAGAAGTTTACCCAAATGATCTTTAACACTTATTATCATCATTTACATCATTTGTGGACACATTTCAGATGATCAATCGAAGGATTTAATGAAGAACCAAAATGCTGAGCTGTCAAGTTCAAGAAGCATTCTAACAGCTAGTTTTCCATCTGCTGGACTCTCAACAGCTCTATTTACAACGGTCCAATTCCTCAATGTTCAGAACACCTTCATCTATAAATAGAACCAGATTCAAAACGCAGAAAGGTGGAGGAGTGAGCTTACACAGTCATAATGCCAAAATTCATAATCCTCTCTTCACTCTGTTTTCTAATGCTTATTCTGATTATCAGTAAGAGAGTGAATTCAATTGTAATGCACTTCAATGTTCATCATAATCACTTTAGTAAGAGAAGAAACATTGTTAATCATATTTTCCTGAGAGATACTCAAGGTTGGGTGACCTTGAGTTAGGAAATTGATTGTAACCTTACGGATAGTAAGGGGGAGTCTCCAAGAGAGATTGTGAAGGTTGCATAAGTACATGGATAAACTTGTGAGGTGTAAAGCCTTGTCTCTTGTGCCTGATTAAACAAAGAGAGTGTAAAGGCTTGTCTCTTATGCCTGGTTAAACAAGGAGAATAGTGAAAATCTCAAGTGGAGCTTGAGGACTGGACGTAGGTCAAGGTTGGACCGAACCAGTATAAATCTGTGTTTGCAAGTCTATTAGACTTGTCACAGAACAAGTCTATTAGATCTAAAATGGTAAGAACCACCCCCAGTTCAGTGATGAACTTTCTAATCCAAACAACTTCCTTAGTTGTATCTGATGCTACTATATACTCAGCTTCCGTTGTAGAATTTGCTACAATGTTATGCTTAGAGCTCTTTTAGCTTACCACACCACCATTTAACAGGAATACATATCTTGTCTGCAATCTTAGATCATCTTGATTAGTTTGGAAACTCGCATCTGTGTAACCAGTCACATAGAGCTCATCTTCCAAGCCAACATATACCAAGAATAAGTACTTCAGGATATTCTTGACAGTAGTCCAATGACCCTTACCGGGATCATTTTGATATCTGCTGGTAATACTCAAGGCAAATGACACATTTGGTCAAGTACATAACATGGTATACATGATAGATCCAATGGCGGAGGCATATGGAATCTTACTTATGCGATCTCTTTGATCTTGTGAGTTAGGACACAGATCCTTACTGAGATGAATGCCATGAGACATGGGCATGTAACCTCTTTTTGAATCCTACATACTAAATCTATGCAGTATATTGTCTATGTATGTGTTCTGACTTAGGCCTATTAGCCTCTTGGATCTATCTCTATAGATTTTGATCCTTAAGATATAAATGGCTTCACCTAAATCTTTCATTGAAAAAGACTTTCCTAACCAAGACTTGACATTCTACAAGGTAGGGATGTCATTCCCAATGAGTAGGATGCCATCTACATAAAGCACCAGAAATACAACTATGCTCCTACTAACCTTCTTGTAAACACAAGGTTCATCGATGTTTTGAATGAATCCAAACTCTTTGACTACTTCATCAAAACAATGATTCCAGCTCAGAGATGTTTGCTTCAATCCATAAATGGATCATTGAAGCTTGCAAACTTTACCAGACTTCTCTAGACGCACAAAGCCTTCAGGTTGTGTCAGATACACATCCTCAAGTAGCTTTTCATTAAGGAAGGTTGTTTTGACGTCCATCTGCCATGTTTCATAGTCATAATATGCTGCTATGGAAAGAAGGATTTTTTTTAATTTGGCCACTGCAACTGGGGAAAAGGTTTCATCATAGTCCACACCATGAGTTTGAGTGAATCTTTTTGCAACCAGTCGTGCCTTGAAGACACTTACTTTGCCATCCATGTCAATTTTCTCCTTGAAAACCCATTTACACCCAATGGTTTTTACACCTTCAGCTGGATAGACTAAGGTTTATACCTTATTGTCGTACATGGATTGCATTTTGAACTTCATGGCATCTTGCCATCTTTTGGAGTTTGGTCCCACTATGGCTTCTCGATAGGTAGTTAGTTCATTCTGCTCAATGAGCAAAATATCATGACTTCCAGTAATCAGAAATTCATATCTCTGAGGTCGTTGTCGTGTTCTATCAGATCTTCGTGGGACTTGTATTACTTGAGTAGACTCAACAACTTGTTGTGAGTCTTCTCTGTGTTTCCATTTGTGGTTCTACGTTGTTTTTTGACTGTCAAACTTCTTCAAGGGTTACCTTACTCCCACTAGTTCTTTTAGAGATAAACTCGTTCTCTAGAAAGACACCATTCCGGATAACAAACACTTTGTGATCGGTAGGATTGTAGACATAGTATCCTTTAGTTTCCTTAGGATACCCCACAAAAAGGCATTTTGAGGATCTGGATGAAAATTTATCAGAGGCTTGTTGTTTAACGTAAACCCCACATCCCCAAACTTTAAGAAATGACAAACTAGGTTTCTTCCCAGTCCATATCTCATATGGTGTCTTTTCAACTGCCTTTGATGGAACATGATTTAGTGTGAACGCAATTGTTTCTAGGGCATAGCCCCAAAAGGATGGCGGAAGATCTGTTTGACTTATCATAGATCGAACCACATCTAATAGAGTTCGATTCCTCTACTCAGAAACACTATTCCATTATGGCGTTCCTGGAGGAGTTAGTTGTGAGATGATCCCACAACTCCTAAGATGGTCAATAAATTCTTGGCTTAAATATTCACCACCCCGATCAGATCGAAGTGCTTTAATTGTTTTGCCAAGTTGGTTTTGCACTTCATTTTGGAATATTTTGAACATTTCAAAAAATTCATACTTATGTTTCATTAGATAGATATACCCATTCCTACTAAAATCATCTATGAATGTAATGAAGTACATATAACCTCATCTGGCAGATGTATTCATTGGTACACACATATCAGTATGTATAAGGCCCAATAAATCAGTGGCGCTCTCACTATGCCCAGTAAAAGGTGCCTTTGTCATCTTTCCCAATAAACAAGATTCACATGTATCAAATGATTCAAAATCAAATGAGTTAAGAAATCCATCTTGATAGAGTTTTGAAATACGTTTCTCATTTATATGGCCTAGACGACAATGCCATAGGTAGGTCGGATTCAAATCATTTGACTTGATCCTTTTGGTAGACACGTTATAGATATGTCCATTATTAGGATGTCCTAAATTTAGTAAATAATGACCAAAATGCAAATCACCATTAGCATAAAAAATGTCATTATGATAAATAGAACAGTTACCATTCCTAGTAATGGAAGTAAAACCTTCCTTATCCAAATAAGAAAGAGAAACAATGTTGCTACTCAAAGCAGGAACATAAAAGCAATTGCTCAAAATTAACAAAAGCCCACTGGGCAGAACTAATTCATAAGTGCCTGCGACTAAAGCAGCAACTCTTGCTCGGTTTCCAACTCGTAGGTCTACTTCGCTCTTCTTCAATTTTCTTCTGTCCTTGAGACCTTACACATTTGTGCAAATGTGAGAACCACATGCAGTATCTAATACTCATGTAGAGGAAGTAGAAAAATGAATATCTATAACATAAATACTTGAAGAGATAGCTCCGCCATCCTTCTTGTTCTTTTTCAAATCTTTAAGGTAGAGTTTGCAGTTCATCTTCCAATGACCAGGTTCATTGCAGAAGAAGCAGACCCCATCCTTCGAAGGCTTTGCCTTCTTGGCTGCAAGCTTAGATTCATGCGTGTTTGACTCATTGGTCTTACTAGTTGAGCCTTTACCCTTTCTTTTGCCCTTGCCTTTCTTTTTCATACCCTTTCTTTCGTGCTTGAGAACAATTCTCAAGTTTCTAAACCAGTCAAGAAAGTTGGTCCCATTTAGTTTGTCCTTCTCAAGGACTGATTGCAGTGATAGTGTTGCAGTGTTACTAGTCGACATGATTCTACAAATAAAAAATATGCAAAGTTAATTAATAATCTCCCACTGAATTAACAACCCTCATTATAATTAGTATGCTAAGATCCATATTTGGCTTAAATTTAAGTCTGCTTTGGCAGGACGCTTAAAATCAAGTTATTTAGGTAGGCAACCCCTTTGCCAATTACATTACATGTAACTCTTAGATCTTTATGGGATTCAATCATCATATGACTTTGCATGTTTAAACTCATCTAATGCCTTGAGATCCAAAATCGTTTTGATAATCTCAATTAAGTCAAGACAATCATGAATGTTAAGTATCACCATTACTCACTCATGTCTCACCAACATAACTCAAGTGTATCCACTTTGGTAGAACATACAAATAAGCGGTCTAGGCTTTGACAAGTATCCATTAATTAACAACATTACGACTTAAGATTTCATTTGGAGGGTTTAATCTAATTAATTATATTCATATGAATGCAATTATCATTGTATCTCATACAAACAACACATAATATACAAAATAAACATGCCATGATCTAATCAAAAGCATAATTAAAACATGACACAACATGGCTCACCTAACATAAAATCCTCTCAAGCCAATGAGGGGACTTCTCTAAATAAGAAAAGAAAATTACATTAGGAGAAACCTCGTTTAAACATATGAGGGGAGTAAGATAAGAAGAGAATGTACATCAAGAATATTTAGAGAGAGGCATAGCTCACAGGCCATATTTAAATATTACAACCATTGTAAAGATTAAAGCCATGTTGTTCACCACACCCAAACAATTTGAAAATAAATCACAACATGTATTAATTCATACAATATGGAAGAAAATGTCATGACTTTTCCATCAATTAATAATTATAATAATTATAACGTGATGCAAATTCTCAATTCCATCAATTAATAATTATAATAACTATAACGTGATGCAAACTCCCAATTCCCATCAATTATAATAATTATAACGTGATGCCATTATTAAAAATAAAATATATATCATTAATGTGATGCCATTATAACAATATATATTTATCCAATAAAATATATTCCCTTATGATATGGATTTCTTAACTCCATTGAACATAGATGTAGGATGCATTTACACAACATTAACAATATACTAAAATATATCTTTCAACAATAAAGACATTGTTAATCATTCTAATTCCTAATCATTAGAATACGTATGGTTATATCAACGTGGTGCATAAAAAAAAAGATTATATTGTCATGATGATTATAATGTGATGCATCCGAAAAGAACACAATATATCCAATATATTGTCATGATGTTTGTAATAATAATCATATCATAAATCCAATTTAAACGCACAATTGACCTACCTCTGATGCCATTGTTGGGATTCTTACATGCAGTGGAATTAAATTTATCCAATAAATTTACGAATCCCAAGAAGATGATCTATCAACAACATTTAAATCGGGTTAGTAATTAGAAACCGTACCTACGTGAACTCGTGTGCATGCTTTGCAAACTCGTGGGCTAACACCTTCTTGATCAATCAATCTCTAAGAGCCGACTCTACGAATCCACTCCCTCTATCGGTACCTACACTAAACAGCACTCTAACACGAACGACAGCATGCTAGCGCCTTCAAGCTTTTGTCTCACGTCTCTCTTCTAGGGTTTTTTTGTGGCTCTTGAATTCTCTTGTGTGTGTAATCAAATTACTTACAACCTAAGGGTATTTATAGCCCTAATAGGCCACATTAAATATTCAAAATCAATCTTATTAATTTTGAAATTGAATTGGAAATTAAATCTCTCTAATTGATTCAATCCAATCAATTTATCTAATCCGAATTAAAACCCATCTTATTTGATTTATCTTTATAAATCAAATCATTGATTTATCTTCATAAATCAAATATGGAAGTTATTTAATGATTAGCCCTTATGGCATAATTTCCAACATGAATAATGAACAAGGAGATATTTTTTCATGGCTAGTGTCTATTATTTAAGGATTCTTCTTCTTCATTTTTTGCCCAAGGTTGCCATCACCAAGACGAAAGGAACAGAGAAAGAAACTTGCAAAAAGGGAAGGAAGGAACGCAAGGAAATCAATCAAGTTGTGACTCAAGGTAAGTTGGTTATAGATTTGCTAAAGTTTCCTTTTATCTTCATGAATGTCTTTAAGGTTCTCATGAAAAACTTGTGTATGGCATCATGGATCATAGGCCGAAATCAAGAAGGTGACCAAGGAGGAAGTGGTTCAAGGAAAATAAAGCTCAAAGCCAAGTAAGGTCTTCTTTATCATTCTTGTGATTTTGTGACTTAGATTTTGGTTGCTTTTCATAATAATTGATGGTTATAAAAATTAATATTCCTAAGGGGAAATTCTGTCCAAATTGATAAAGTATGTTAATAAATTGCTTATGGTTAAGAACATGACTTAGAAAAGGAGATTAAGCAAGAACTATGGAAGATGTGAAGTTAAATTGAAACTTTTGTGGCTTAGTTTTAAGATATGATTTTCGGCCAACTGGATAAACATTGTGAAATGATGTGATTTTGGTAGTTTTGATGTTTCCAAATTGTTTATAATGGAAAATTGTATAGGAATGAGTACGAAACATAATTTTGGGAACTAAAAGACTAAGTTACAAAGAGCAAATCTACCAACTTTGGAATTTCAAGTGGCAGTTGAACTTATAGTCTGATTTTAAATAGGTAAATGGTGTCCGATGGATATTAAATTTTACAAACTTAAAGTAAACATCTCAAGCTTTAATTTGATAGGTGATTTGTAATTCTTAAAGGTGTCTACAAAAAGATATGAATTTTTTAACATAACCCTTAAATCTAGACTTCGTCTTTGACCAGAGGGGATATTTTTAACACAGAAAAATGGTACAAATTTCTCTAGTTCTAGAAAGTTTTTTTACTAAAAAAATAGGCATGCCAAGGGTTACATAGCCTTTGGAATCACCTCAATTGGAGTTTTCTAGAATTAGTTTTGAAGTTTTGAATTTGGAACCCAATTCTGAAATTTTCTGAAGAAAACAAAAAATAAGAGTTTGCATAAGTGATAAAATTGTTGTACTCGTATTGTTTTATGGTTGTCAAGTAGCTAGAGTCATATTTGGGCATATGGAAATTTATTGATATTTGATTAGCTGCCAGGTAGTAATTGTATACTTATATACTTTCTGTTGCTTTCTATGTTTGTATCCCATGATTGTAGACCCGTATCTTGTGAAGCAGACATGTGTTTATGGTTGTATGGCCTTGTAGAATGGAGGTCCTAGGGTCGCTATTAAGCCTTTTGTGCATTCAGTGATGTTAGGTTTGAGGCCTGACATCTGTTGATTTTCTTAGCTTAATGGATCCAAGATTTTCTCTTTGAGAGGTCCTTCGTTTGTTAGGACTTGGTCCTTCCATAGTAGACATTGCATATGTGCGGTGGCAGAACTTCCTTCATACAAGGGGGGCATGACCCCCTAAAAAAACATTGAAAAAAATTTGTTGAGATTTTTCTTTAAAAAAAATTTAATATATTGTAAAAAAATATGTTATCTTATAATTAAAATAATTTAATTATATATTTGGCCCCCTCAAATATTTTTCTTGTTAAGTAGTTAATGAGTATATATTTGGCCCCCAAATATTTACCCCAAAATCCACCACTGCATATGTGGTATGCTATTTTATGTTACTACATGTGATGATTGTATTGAATGCATGTGGTATGTTATTGCCATTTATATTTTCCTAGTTATGGTTGCCTTTTCCACAATAGCTTTGATGGAGGTAGTCAAACAGGAAGATTGGGGTTGAGACTGAGAAGGAGCAGGTGAAGATTGAGTTTCAGTAGGTCTGGATACAAGGCTCTAGACTTGGAAGGAGCTCTGGACTGCCCTAAACCTTCTTGAAATGAAATTTTCATAAAGTTTAAATGGACTTGACCAAGAAGTGAGGGCTTTACAGGTTTTTCATAAAGGTCAAGGTACCAAATTTTGTTTGCATAGACTACAAGGGAAACAAGATTAGGAAATGGAATTGGGGCAGAAGGTGAGGAGTCAAATGTAAATTTCTTCTTCTCTTGGTAGACCCAGTAACCTATATTAAAAGGTATTTTGTCTATTACAAAAGCAAAGAGTAAAGTTCTTGCCCTTTTGAATAAGGTTTCTAGAATAGATATACCATCTGGCTCTATATAGATGAGGCCTAGACACAAGGGAGAACTTCAGTGGCCTTAATGGCTCAATTAGTCAAAGGATTTTAAAGAATGTTTTAGAATTGTAACCAATACAATTCAGGCACAGGTGGAGAATTATCAATTAATAAAAGAGAATTGATAGTTTCAATAGAAATGACAATTTGTTTTCCACTAATATAAGTAATGCATTTGTCCTCAATGAGGTTACCATGCTTGTCTAACATATTAGCCATAGACATTGAATTAAAATTGTTTGACAATGGTAATGCTATAAGGAGTATTTATAGCTAGCAATTTTTTGAATGGCTCTAGCCAATTAGAGAAGTCAAGATTACACTCTTCCTTAAGCTTAGCCAAGTCCAAATACATGTGGGATAAAATCCATAGTGAAAGTGGAGGAAATCACCAAGAAGGGGGATGAATTGGGGATTTAAAAAAAATTAATCTGACAATGCTCTGCAATGTTGATGCTAAAACAGAGCTGAACAGAGAAAATAAATAAGAATCAAGACACGGCAAGATTTATACTGGTTCGATCTCAACTCTTGACCTACGTCCAGTCCCCAGACTCTCTGGGATTTCCATTATCACTCACAATCAGTTACACACTCTGTACTAAAAAGTTATCCTCTCACCAGGATACACTCCTCCTTACAAGTTGTACACTGATATTCCCAATCTCCAAGTCCCCCTGACTTGAGATTCTTACAAACAAGTGATTTTACAGAAACAAACTCTCTCTAAGAGTAGATATTGATAATCACTGAAGCTCAAATGTATCACAAGATACTTTAAAGATATGAAACAGAAGAATGCACTAACTTGAGTATTGTGCTTTTGAATTATGTTCTCTATGTCTTCTGCTGCTTCAATCTTCAAATCTTTATGTATTTATACTAATTTGAAGTATATGAATGTTGTAGATCCGTTGTGACTTGAACCCATTCAAAAATATAGCTGTTGTAAGTGTTTCTCCATGGATCTAGCTGTTGTTCCACTTTTATTTGAATATGACTGTTGGGAAAATTTGCAGATTTGAATATTTGAATTTTGTCCCTTCAAGAATGTCTCCCATGATGTTCAGCAGCCTTTTTATCTGGAGGATATTAAGGATAATGTTGATCTTTCTTGTATAATCCTATTTTTTTAATCAGAGACATCTTCCAGAAAACATGCAGTAGTGCACTTTCCACTTTACAGCTCAGCATTTGACTCTTCATGAAATTCTTCATTTGATCATCTGAAACTTATTAGAAAATCGTTTTAATGAGATTAGGAATAGTAGTAATAGATGATATGAAGTCTGTAAATCATTCAGAATGATTTTGTGGATCTAATCAAAGTATATGTGAAAAACAGAATGTCTTAGGCTTGAGTCTGTTTCAGCAGGCTTGAGTTTGTTCATGCAAACTTGAGTTTGTTTCTCTAGGCTTGAGTTTGCTTCTGTTAAAAGACCTTTGAAAACTCTTGATCTGCTACAAGCTTGAGTTTATAACTTTATGCTCAAGTTTCCTGCCTTAAATAAATCTTCAAAAGCTCTCTGTAAGTGATAGGCTCGAGTCTAACCTCTTAGGCTTGAGTTTAAACGTTTTGAAAGGCTTTGAGAAACTTTCTGGGTAAGCTAGGCTCGAGTTTATGTGTCCAGGCTCGAGTTTGATCGAATTAGAAATCTTTGATAGCTCTCTGTTCGAGCTAGGCTCGAGTCTATTAGTTTTAGGCTTGAGTTTATCGAATTGGAAATCCACAATAGCTTTCTGTCTGAGCTAAACTCGAGTTTATAAGTGTTAGGCTCGAGTTTGTGACATCCTGAATTTTTTAGTCAACTTCCAAAGACCATATCTCCCTGTTCTGAACTCCGTTTTAGTTGAATTATGTATCGATGGAAAGCCCTATGAGTCTTCTTTCAAATGCCACCAATTTCAGCTCATTTCGATTTGTAGATTGTGAATTACACTCAAATCATTGAAGCTTAGTCTGCTGTGTGGCGTGAACTTCTGATCCAACTTCCAAAATTCATAGCTCTCTCATCTGATCTTCTTTGGGCATGAAATTTTGTCAAGATGACGCATTGGATGTTTAGTTTCAGCCAAATTTGATTTCACCTCAATACGATTCCTGGTTTAGGAGATGTCTTCAAATTACCAGAGGTCGCTCAGCTGAAACGCGAAACGGAGGTGGACAAGGTTGCTGGAAACCAGTCAGGCTCGAGCCTGTAAGTATAGCTGTAAGTATAGGCTCAAGTTTGCTCGAGCCAGAAGAGCTAGAATAGCTAGAAAATATCGAGGCACGAGTCTATAAGTGACAGGCTCGAGTTTACATGTATAGGCTCGAGTTTGCTCGTACCAGAAGAGCCAGAATTGTTGGAAAACATCTAGGCTCAAGTCTATAAGTATAGGCTCGAGTTTATTTATCCAGAAACTGATATTTTCTTGTTCTAACACCGAATCGAACCATACCAACTTCCAATTGATTGTAGAGACTTCAAGAATCAATTTAAAAACTTGTATGAAGATTTTCTCATTCCATTTGGCAAGTTTTTCTTTATTTCTTCTCTTTTCTTGATCATTCTCCATGATTCAACTCTTTCTTTCTTTTCTTCTCTTATTCTTTATCATTTGACTCCACAATTCTATGCTTCCCTTCTTCTCGTCTTTTGATCATTCCCTAAAGTCATATTTGAACATATCTACATTAAATGTAGCAATTAGTCAACGTATATGATATGAATTTTTTGCTTACTAATGGCATCTATATAAGACATCATCAAAACTAATCATAACCAACATTCTCCCCCTTTTTGATGATGGCAAATACCTTAAGAAAAATATGTATGAATATGAAAGCTAATTAGACTCAACATATTTTTCTTACCATTCCCTCCCCCTTATTTGTCATTAGCAAAAAGTTTAAATATAAGGAAGATATGCTTGAAGAGGTAAGTATCAAATTAAATAGGTAAATATGAAACCAAATTGACTACTCCTTATTCTCTCTCCCCCTTATTGGAAAATATTCAAGTTTCAAAATGATGCAAGTAGAAAAGATTATTTTTTTTCATAAGAGGTTTTCTGAAAAATAATTTGAAGAAGTTTTCCAAGAAACTTAAACTTCCATAATTAAAACATATTGATATCAAACATGTGCAAAATTTCTACTGAATATAAAAAGATAGAGTTTAGAAATGCTTATGTAGATTCTGCAAATTGATGAATAATTGATGAAGCCCCCTTTTCTTGTTGTGTGAGATCAGCTTCATCCTTTTCCTTTTCTTCTCATAGCTTTTCTGCAAAATGTGTCTTAATAGACTCCATGAAGGCTATCTCTTCTGTGACTCAAGGAAAACTATTGTGACTTAGTCCTGCAAAAACATAGTCTACAAGCTCCGATGCTTAAGTTAGTGAATTGTTATCATCAAAAACATAAAAACTAACATTAAGTAAGAATAACTTACAACTCATTGGGATTTACCATTCCCAATTCTCTTCTAATGAAAACAAACTGCTACTTTGCTAATGGCTTTGTGAAGATATCTGCAAGTTGGAGATTTGTGGAAATAAACATCATCTTGACATCCTTCTTTTGAACATGATCTCTTATGAAGTGATGCCTAACATCAATGTGCTTGGTCCTTATATGTTGGACAGGATTCTTAGCCAAGCTAATTGTGCTAGTATTGTCACACAGAATTAGTACTTCTTTCAAATGAACTCCCAAGTCAAATAATGTTGTTTTAACCACAAGACTTGAGCGCAACAACTAGATGCAACAACATACTCAGCTTCAGTTGAAGATACAACTATAGAAGTTTGTTTCTTGTTGAACCAAGAAACAAGTGAACCACCAAAGAATTCACATTGACCACTTGTGCTCTTTCTATCTGTCTTGTATCCAACATGATCTGAATCCGTGTATGCCACTAGATATTCAGCTTGACCTTTGGGATACCATAGACCTAAAGATATTGTATCAGTAAGATATCTGAAAATTCTCTTAACATTTTCAGCATGAGATTCTTTTGGGGCTGACTGAAATCTTGCACACATTCCCACACTGAATTGAATGTCTGGATGGCTAGCAGTCAAGTATAATAGAGATCCAATCATCCCTCTATACTTGGTTATGTCAAAAGCTTTGCCCTTCTCATCAGCATCTAAGCCAGTGGTTGAGCTCATAGGAGTATCAGCTCCATTACAATGCTCCAGACCATATTTCTTCAAGAGATCTTAAGATATTTCGTCTGAGATATGAATATTCCGTCTTTCCTTTGCTTGATTTGTAAGCCAAGGAAGTAATTCAATTCTCCCATTATAGATATCTCAAATTCTCCCTGCATTATCTTAGAAAACTCTTCACATAAAGCTTTATTAGTGGAACCAAATATAATATCATCCACATATATTTGAACTAGCAAAACATCTTTTAATTCATTAGTCTTGATGAAAAGAGTTGTATCTGCTTTTCCTCTAACAAATCCCTGATCAAGAAGGAATTTGCTTAATCACTCATACCAAGCTCTAGGAGCTTGCTTAAGACCATATAAAGCTTTCTTAAGGCGATAAACATGATCAGGATGATGACTGTCCTCAAATCCAGGAGGTTGTTTAACATAAACTTCCTCTTGAATAAAACCATTTAAAAATGTAGATTTCACATCCATTTGATAGAGCTTGATTCCTTTTACACAAGCAAAGGCTAGAAGAACTCTTATGGCTTCCAATCTTGCTACTGTTAGTTCTCTAGGTGTTTTGATGATAACTGACAATTGTAAACTTAATTTGAAGTTTGTCTTTGAAAGTTGTAAGACATTCTGTTTAAGGCAAACTCGAGTTTAGGTAGCTAAACTCGAGTTTGGACTTGATAGACAGAAGCTCAAATTTTAACATAATACGCCAAACTCCAGTTTGTATAGGCAAACTTAAGTTTGCAGAGTTACAGAGAGCTATCAAAGTTTACAAGAGTTGTAAACTCGAGTCTAAGTGTTGAAACTTGAGTTTAGAACAAAGACAGTAACACTTGCATTTCAACTTTTTTTCAAACTCTACATTCAGTCTTTCTAAAACTCCAGTTTACAAGAAAGATTAAAGGCCAAAAAGTTTCAAAAACTTGTAAACTCGAGTCTATGTCTTAGAAACTCGAGTTTGGGATCAAACAGAAGATTCAACGTTTTATCAGGTTTTCAAACTCTATCTTTGAACCTTCCAAACTCCAGTTTACAAGAAAAGTTTAAGAGCTAAAGACTCGTAAACTCGAGTCTGGGTTAAGCAAACTCGAGTTTAGGATAAACAGAGACACTTGTGTTGTTACTTGCTTTGTAAACTCCAGTTTTGGTTTCAGTGACTCCAGTTTGCACTTTAATAAAAAGTTTTCAAAGTTTGAATATACACTGAAACTCGAGTCAGATTTCTGGAGACTTGAGTTTAGGACTGTTTTGAAAACACTTGAACTATTACATGATTTCTAAACTCCAGTCTTGAAAATGGAAACTCCAGTTTGGGCTTTCAAAAGGAATTTCAATGTTTCAGTTTTTCACTGAAACTCGAGTCAAGGTTCTGGTGACTCGAGTTTAGCTCAAACAGAAAGCCTTGAGTAAATGACTGTTTTGAAAACTCCAGTTTTAAAAATGGAAACTCCAGTTTACATATGAAGAGATTTTTCAAAAGTTTCAGTTTACACTGAAACTCAAGTTTTGGATATCAAAACTCGAGTCTGGGCTATACAGAGAACTAAACAATATTTTGGATTTTGTAAACTCCAGTTTGTGTTTTCTAAACTCCAGTTTTGAAGCTCTAAACTTAAACTCAAGATTTTCATAAAAGCTTCAAACTCGAGTCAATCACTAAATAACTCGAGTTTAGGCATGGCCTCAAAACTTCATCCAAGAGCCATTCGCAATTTTCCTTTCTGTAAGAACCAAACTCGAGTCAGTCACTAATCAACTCGAGTATAGGAAGTCTTTCAAAACAAGATGCTCTCTGGATGAACTCCAAACTCAAGTCTGGGTTTGTAAACTCGAGTTTGTAACGCACAGATTTGTAAAACCAGAAGGCGCGAATTAGCGAAAACCATTTGAATGATCTTAATACTTCATATCTTTAATTGCTATTATTCCTAACGTCTTTTAACCAGTTTGTTAGCAAGTTTCAGATGGTTTATTGAAGGAAACAATGAAGATTCAGACAATGAGCTGTAAAGCAAGAGAGAGAGAATATGTTGTCTTATAAAGTGCTCCAACTTGGATTAAATAAATACAACTTTAAGCACAGCCCATTCCAACACAGAGACATCAACATTATCTTCATATTAATTAAGTCTCACATTGCTAGAATGTCTACAATAGATTGGACAAAAGCAGAATCCATCCATCAAGAAGATTTTAGTGGATTCTCAACAGCTAGTTCTGGAAGTGGAGCCTCCAACGTTCAAATTTGTAGTGCTCTTCCAACAGCTATGTTCTTCATTCAAAATGAACATCAACAGCTATAAATACCATTCAGAATCCAAGAACAAGATAATAGAAGCTGTTATTTACTAGCTTACATTTTCACTTCTTATCTTCTGTAATATCTTGAGAGATTCATTTGAGCTTCAGTGTTTATCATTATATGCTCTTCGAGAGAGTTTGCTTTCATTTCTGATTACTTGTTGTAAGAATCTCAAGTCAAGGGACTTGGAGATTGGGAATATCAGTGTACAACTTGTAAGGGGGGTGTATCCTAGTGAGAGGATAACTTTCGAGTACAGAGTCTGTAACTGATTGTGAGTGATAGTGAAAATCCCAGAGAGTCTGGGGACTAGACGTAGGTCAAGGAGTTAGACCGAACCAGTATAAATCTTGTTGTGTCTTGTCCTTCTCTCATCCTCTGCACTATTCTAATCCTGCGATTAATTTCCAGAATTGAGAAAAAGAATTTTCAAATCCCCAATTCACCCCCTCTTTGTGATTTGCTCCGTTTTCAGCTACTGGAGCAAAAGTTTCTTCATAATCAATTCCTTCTTCTTGATTATAGCCTTTTGCAACCAATCTTGCCTTGTTACGGACAATGATTGCAGATTCATCACGTTTGTTCTTGAATACCCACTTAGTGCCAATGACTTGATGGTCTTTAGGCCTAGGTACCAAGTCTCAAACTTGATTCCTCTCAAATTGATGTAATTCCTCTTGCATTGCTATCACCCAATCATTGTCTGAAAGGGCTTCTTCAATTTTAGAGGGTTCAATTTCTGAAATAAAAGCAGAAAAAGTAACTTCATTCAAAACACTTTGTCTAGTTTTTACTCCTTGATTTGCATCACCTATAACTTGGTCCAGTAGATGACTCTTACTGTATTTCCAAGCTCGAGGTTGAGTTTGACCAGAATTTTCACAATCATTTTCAGGTTCAATTTCTGGTTCATTTTGCAAATGATTTTAAGAATTTGTCAAAACAGAAGAAGTTTTTGATAAAGACATATCTTGAGGAATAACCTCATCATCATCATCCAAGGATTTGTTAGGATTGGTTTCACAAAAAACAACATAAATTGATTCTTCTATAGTTCGAGTAGAATGATTGAATACTCTATATGCTTTACTCCTAGATGAATAGCCAAGGAATATACCTTCATCAACTTTAGAATCGAATTTTCCTAAATTTTCCTTACCATTCTTGTGTATAAAACACTTACAGCCGAATATATGTAGATGAGCCAAGTTTGGCTTTCTTCCCTTAAACAACTCATAGGGAGTTTTGTTCAGCTTCTTCCGAAGATAAGCTCAGTTAGAAATGTAGCATGTTGTGCTCATTGCATCTGTCCAAAATACTTGGGAGGTCTGATTTTCATTCAGCATTGCTCTTGCCATTTCTGTGAGAACTCGGTTCTTTCTTTCTACTACTCCATTTTGTTGAGGAGTCCTTGGAGCAGAGAAATTATGATCTATTCCCATATCATCACAAAACCTTTGAAAGAAATGATTTTCAAATTCACCTCCATGATCAGTTTGAATTCCTGCAATAGAGAAACCTTTCTCGTTGTGGACCTTCTTGGCAAAAACAGCGAATTGATCAAATGCTTCATTTTTAGCAGATAGAAATATAGTCCATGTGAATCTTGAAAAATCATCAACTATAACTAGAGTGTACAAATTTCTACCAAAACTTTTCACTCTAGTTGGACCAACTAAATCCATATGCAATAATTGAAGTGGTCTATTAGTTGAAATCTCAGTCTTAGATTTAAATGATTTGGTTTGTTTACCCTTTTGACAAGCATCACAAATCATATCCTTTTTAAAGTTAAGTTTTGGTAAACCAATAACCAAATCCTTTTTCAGTAACTTATCAAGTTGAAACATATTGACATGAGCTAAACGCTTGTGCCACAACCAACTCTCATCTAAGTTCTCGATAAAACAGTTTTCAGAAGATACATTATTACTAGAAAGATTCAGGGTGTAACAGTTACCTTCTCTAGAAGCTCTGAATAGAGCTTTGGATTTAAGATTGTCTAATTGCATATCATTCTTGCTGATAATCAAGCATTCCTCAGAATCAAAGATAATCAAGTTACCTTTGTCAGCACTTTGGCTTACACTGAGGAGATTATGACATAGTCCTTCAACAAGGTAGACATCCTTAATCTGTGGTCCATCATTGTTTCCAATTTCACCAATACCAGCAATCCTACCGGATTGATTTCCACCAAATGTCACCTTGCCACTATCTTTATGCATGATTGTTACAAATTTAGAATGATCTCCTGTCATATGTCTAGAGCATCCACTGTCAATGTACCATTTGTTGGATTTTGATGCTCTTAAACAAACCTGCAAGATCTATTATATTCAGACAAGCTGCCAAAGAGAGCTGCCACTGATGCCATTAACTCTCCACGGGCTTCTTCAATGGCTGTGACCTTAGCTTCCCATTCCATGGTAAGAACATTCAGAATTTTTCTTACTTAGACTCGTTGATCGTATTCTTTACCTAAGGCAGTAAGTTGATTAATCAGATGAGTGAACCTGAGCTGAAATTCACTAGTGGATTCCCCAGACTTCATACGAAGTAAATCATATTCAATCATAAGGGTGTTGATTCGATTTTCTTTTATTCCAGCTATTCCTTCATGAGCAATCTCCAGAGCTTTCCACATATCTTTTGCAGAAGGAAGAGTGCAGATTCGAAAATGCTCTTTCTGACTTAGTGCACTTTGAAGAATGTGAATAGCCTTGCTATTGAGAGTCACAAGCTTTCTGTCATTCTCATTGTATTCTTCTTCTAGCTTAGGAGTTCTGACTCCGTCCTCCATTGATGATGGAATATAATCTCCTTTCTCAAACACATTCCACAAACCATATTCAGTAGCCATGACATAGACTTTGAATTTTGATTTCCAGAATGAATAGTGTTCACCATCAAAACCAGGAGGTCTGTTGATAGAAGATCCTTCAGGTAGTATTCCCTCCATGGATCTCCTTCTCGGGATGTTAATCCTTTATGAGAAAACCTGGCTCTAATACCAAATGAAAGTGGAGGAAATCATCAAGAGGGGGTGAATTGGGGATTTTAAAAAAATTTAATCTAACAATGCTTTGCAATGTTGATGCTAAAACAGAGCTGAACAGAGAAAAGAAATGAGAATCAAGACATGGCAAGATTTATACTAGTTCAGTCTCAACTCTTGACCTACGGTCCAATCCCCAGACTCTCTGGGATTTCCATTATCACTCACAATCAGTTACATACTCTGTACTCGAAAGTTATCCTCTCACCAGGATATACTCCCCCTTACAAGTTGTACACTGATATTCCCAATCTCCAAGTCCCCCTGACTTGAGATTCTTACAAACAAGTGATTTTACAGAAACAAACTCTCTCTAAGAGTAGATATTGATAATCATTGAAGCTCAAATGTATCACAAGATACTTTAAAGATATGAAACAGAAGAATGCACCAACTTGAGTATTGTTCTTTTGAATTGTGTTCTCTACGTTTTCTGCTGCTTGAATTTTCAAATCTTTATGTATTTATACTAATTTGAAGTATATGAACGTTGTAGATCAGTTGTGACTTGAACCCATTCAAAAATATAGCTGTTGTAAGTGTTTCTCCATGGATCTAGCTGTTGTGTCTGCTTCTATTTGAATATGACTGTTGGGAAAATTTGCCGATTTGAATATTTGAGTTTTGTCCCTTCAAGAATGTCTCCCATGATGTTCGGCAGCCTTTTTATCTGGAGGATATTAAGGATAATGTTGATCTTTCTTGTATAATCCTATTTGTTTAATCAGAGACATCTTCCAGAAAACATGCAATAGTGCACTTTCCACTTTACAGCTCAGCATTTGACTCTTCATGAAATTCTTCATTTGATCATCTGAAACTTATTAGAAAATTGTTTAAATTAGATTAGGAATAGTAGTAATAGAAAACATGTAGTAGTGCACTTTCCACGTTAGGCTTGAGTCTGTTTCAGCAGGCTTGAGTTTGTTCATGCAAACTTAGTTTGTTTCTCTAGGCTTGAGTTTGCTTCTGTTAAAAGACCTTTGAAAACTCTTGATCTGCTACAGGCTTGAGTTTATAACTTTATGCTCGAGTTTCCTGCCTTAAATAAATCTTCAAAAGCTCTCTGTAAGTGATAGGCTTGAGTCTAACCTCTTAGGCTCGAGTTTAAACGTTTTGAAAGGCTTTGAGAAACTTTCTGGGTAAGCTAGGCTCGAGTTTATGTGTCCAGGCTCGAGTTTGATCGAATTAGAAATCTTTGATAGCTCTCTGTTTGAGGTAGGCTCGAGTCTATTAGTTTTAGGCTTGAGTTTATCGAATTGGAAATCCACAATAGCTTTCTGTCTGAGCTAAACTCAAGTTTATAAGTGTTAGGCTCGAGTTTGTGACATCCTGAATTTTTTAGTCAACTTCCAAAGACCATATCTCCCTGTTCTGAACTCCGTTTTAGTTGAATTATGTATCGATGGAAAGCCCTATGAGTCTTCTTTCAAATGCCACCAATTTCAGCTCATTTCGATTTGTAGATTGTGAGTTACACTCAAATCATTGAAGCTTAGTCTGCTGTGTGGCGTGAACTTCTGATCCAACTTCCGAAATTCATAGCTCTCTCATCTGATCTTCTTTGGGTATGAAATTTTGTCAAGATGACGCATTGGATGTTTAGTTTCAGCCAAATTTGATTTCACCTCAATACGATTCCTGGTTTAGGAGATGTCTTCAAATTACCAGAGGTCGCTCAGCTGAAACGCGAAACGGAGGTGGACAAGGTTGCTGGAAACCAGTCAGGCTCGAGCCTGTAAGTATAGGCTCAAGTTTGCTCGGGACAGAAGAGCCAGAATCGCTAGAAAACACCCAGGCTCGAGTCTATAAGTGACAGGCTCGAGTTTGTTCACACCAGGCTCGAGTTTACATGTATAGGCTCGAGTTTGCTCATACCAGAAGAGCCAGAATTGCTGGAAAACATTTAGGCTCAAGTTTATTTATTCAGAAACTGATATTTTCTTGTTCTAACGCCGAATCGAACCATTCCAACTTCCAATTGATTGTAGAGACTGCAAGAATCAATCTAAAAACTTGTATGATGATTTTTTCATTCCATTTGGCAAGTTTTTCTTTCTTTCTTCTCTTTGCTTGATCATTCTCCATGATTCAACTCTTTCTTTCTTTTCTTCTCTTGTTCTTTATCATTTGACTCCACAAATTCCATGCTTCCCTTCTTCTCTTCTCTTGATCATTCCTCAAAGTCATATTTGAACATATCTACATTAAATGTAGCAATTAGTCAACTTATATGATATGAACTTTTTGCACTTACTAATGGCATCTATATAAGACATCATCAAAACTAATCATAACCAACACATCGGAGCTGTAATATCCTGAATTCTGGACCCTAAGAATTGAGAATAACCCTAAAGTAGATGGACGACTAAGCCCAGTTCGAGAAGAATCCCAAGAATGTCGAGGGTTAGGAAGCCTCTCTGGGACTAAGTAACTCGGCTATATGGGTCAGTGGACCTCATACATTCAAGCCATGGAATTGAAGTGCTAACAAAAAGGGGCATCGAGGACCTATACGGTGTAAATCCTGTTGGAAAAGATACCACCTAACTATGTCCTAAAGTATAGGACAAATAGTTGAGCGTAAATATGTCGATGAAAGTGAGTATACATCATTTTCAGGGCAATCAGGTATGCCCTGCCTTTTTTGAGAAACCATCGGTATTCGTGAAGAAAACCCGAGTAAAACTAAGGCAGGATCTCGAGCTAGCATTAATAGAGTAACATTAATAAAGTAAAGTCATAATGACTAATGATTCCATACTCTTGTGTTAGCCCAATAGAACGGTGATACATGTCCCTTCATGATTACAAAAGTCAAAGGTAATGATACTAGTGGGACACATGGCGTTCCAAGGTTAGAAGTTTGATTTTTGGTAACACATAGTACGAGGTAATTATGAGATACTGAAATATGGGTTTCTTTCTCCCGAAGGAACTATATTTGGATCCCCTGTGGTTAGGGCAAAAAGGCTAATAATTCAGGCCACATAAGTCCAGTAAAGTGGCACGAGTTATAAGGAAAAGCGTAACCGGCAAGAGGTAGCTGAGTAGGACCGGTTCAGGGTTTTCGAAGATAGGCCTAGGTCTAAATGCAGAGAGAGGGTGAAAATTTAGTGGGCCTAGAAGAGAGAGAAGAGTGACTTGGAGAGAAAGTACAAGGTCACATCACTTGGAGAGAAAATACAAGGTCATATCAAGTAATAATGAAGAGAGGAAATAAAATAATCAAGAATTAATTTAGACCACAAAATTTGAATATGATATGACCAGTGAATGTCAAGCAATTATGACCCTACAAGGTCATTAATGGTGCAATCTAGGGAAGATTTGATTGGTCCCACTAACTTGGAAGAAGAGCAATACAAATGACCTTTTTACCCCCGAAATGTTATTTTAATTACGGGACAAAAACCTACACCTAGCAACTCCAAAAACCAACACCAAAGGCATTTTAGGAATCTGATTTTTAGGCCAAAAAAGGTGCACCCATCTGCCAAGAATTCTCTAGAATTCTTGAGAATCAAGTCAAAGAATTATATTTAAATATGAGACATCCTTTGGACCATTGGGTAATAACCAAAATTGGACAAAACCCTAACCCTTGGAGTCTATATAAGGACACTTCCTCCCCACATTTCTACCAGCCCTAGGATGTGCTCAAGGTGTGAGACGATAGCTTCTAGCTGAAGTCTTGGTTCGGGAAATAAAGGAGGTCATACACAGCCAAAATTCCAAGGTAAACATCTCACCGACAAATTACAAGTTCTTGCTTCTACCCTACAATTTTTATCATAGAGTTACAATAGGATTTTGGTATTTTTCAGGTCTCTATTGAGTCCAAAATGTGTTTTTTTTATGGAGGCAAGTAAGATCACCTTTTTCCAAATCCTATTCCTCCAAAAGATTTTATTTGTAACCCAGTGTCAATTCCTGAATCTGATCGTAGAACCTATTTGTCTGACTATGGAATTAGAAATGTCTATTCAAATGTCCATGTTGATTTCCAAACCTTCTTAACAGAATGTGGCTTAGATTTATCACCATATCTAAATAGTTTCAAGCCACTTATAGGCATCTAAACTCCTTACAGTCCCTCTGTGGTCAGGGCATTTTATTTCTTTCTGTGAATTTCTAATGTGATTGCCCCTGATGGAACTCTAGAGGAAGAGAGAATGATTTCTCATGTTAGGGGCAAACGCATTACTGTGACCACAAAAATCTTGAATAATATGCTAGGAATAGAAGACCCTCCTTCTCCACCTATTATAGAATTCTCAGACTCTGAAATTTTTGAAATCCTCAAACCAGGGGAACTAATTGGGCCACTGAACTTCAATCCTAAAGACATGCCCTCTCTTCACAGAGTCATCTAGTATATTTGCACTAGGAGTCTAGTACCTAAGGGCAAAAATTGCACACATTTTGCCAGTAGAGACTATAGCCTACTAGTTGCAATTATGTCCAAAACAACCTTCAACCTTGGATACTGGCTCTACCATGAGATTCAAAAATTCAGGTTTGAGGGATAAAAGAAAGCACACCTGCCTTATGCTCATCTGATATCTATCCTTCTTTTTCACCACAGAGTGTGGCATCTTGAGTTGGATTCTGAACCTATTAAGCCCATTAAATTCTGTCAGAACCAACTTAATTATATGAGATTGGGTTTTGTTGAGGAGTCTGGGCAATCCAGAGCCCCCTCCAGATCAAGAACCAAAACCAGAGCTGAAGAAGCACAAACTTCCCCCACTCGGCTATCAACATCTGCTCCTCCTCAGGCTCCTGAACTAGTTTCCATGTTTGGCACTTCTATCCAGACCATTATGGACAGAGCCATCTCAGCAGCCATCTCCACCCTCAAAGACAATATAGTTACTGAGTTATCCAAGAAGTTGAGGCAAAGGTGAAGAAAGGTGTCAATGAAGTCATAAAATGCTTTAAGTTCAAGTCCAAGGATAAGGTTCAAGATGATCTAACTGATGAGCTAGTAGGAATTAATGAGAAGCTTGAAGCTGTTACCGGTCACTTTGGAGATCTTGGTCCAAGATTTGAAGCCACCCACACTGCATGCCAGTCCTTGGACAGAAAGGTGGACCAACTTCTGAAGCAAACTGCATCTGTAAGACCATCTGGTTCCTCACCTCCACCATTTTCTCCATACACCTCTAGACTTGATCCCATCTTTCATTCTCCTCCCCATATATCTCCTAATATGTCCCCATCTCACACTCATCCTTCTCACTCCTCTCCAATTCTTACCCTTACTCTCTCTACTTTTGCTCCAATCTCTTCCACTTTAGTTCCTAAAATCCCATCATCTTTCTCACCTCCTGAGGTTTCAACTCCTGTCACCTCCCATGTTCATCCATCCACCTCTTCCACCTTTCCTATCTCTTCCTCCCAAGCCTCTTCTTCTACATTTGCAGAAGCCCTACAATTTATGAAGACCCCTCTATCTGTCACTCCCATCTCCATGCTTCCTCCAATTGATGATGACAAAGGGGGAGAAGAGTAGCTAATAGTTGCTGATGAGTAGCTGATAGTTGCTTATTAGTTGTGCTTGTTTGTCTGATTTTCTGTTTACTAATTGCTGATGGATGCTAGAGCTTATATATGTAATGTTAGAACTAATGTAGTTTTGAGTTTTTGTAATTCTTGAGTGCTTGATGATATCTGTTTCTGATTATGCACATGATGTAATGCAAATTCTAATGGTAGTTAGTTTATTTTGCACTCTCTGGTCTTAATTAACTATCTGTTGGAGAATATCAAAATCATATCTCAAACTTAGCTACTTTTTCTAAAAAAAAATTTTTGTACAAGTGTTGTCATCGTCAAAAAGGGGGAAAATGTTAGTTCTCAACCAAGTTTTGATGATAACTAAACACTTGTAAATCACTTGTAAATCAGTGATTTAAATAAGAACTCGATTTCATGTTTTAAAACTCTAGTTCTCAGTCCAGTAAAATGAAGAACTTGAGTTCTTGGGTTAAGAACTCGAGTTTGAGGCCCTTGGCCGTGAAAAATGTTCAGAATCTTAAAGAACTCGAGTTCATGAACTTGAGTTCTTGGTTCAGAACTCAAGTTCTCTCTGTGAGGAATACGGTCAAAGCTAAGAACTCGAGTTCTAGGCAAAGAACTTGAGTTCTCAGTGAAGAACTCAAGTTCCTTCATGAGGTATTGAATCAAAGTTTAAGAACTCGAGTTCATGAATAAGAACTCAAGTTGTTTGAAAGTCAATTTGAACCGAAATGAAAACTCGAGTTCTTGGTAATCAACTCGAGTTCTTGTCTTGCAGAACTGTGGTGTTCAAAAAGGGAAACCAAAAGAACTCAAGTTCTTGCTTAAGAACTCAAGTTCTAGAACTCGAGTTATTGTTGTTGTCTTAGATTTCTGATTCTGCAAAAGAGCTGATCTTTGACTCATGACTTCCCGAATCACTTAGTATAATATATGAAATGTTTTTATCACGTTTGCTAGTGGTTTCAGGGATTTCAACGGTTTATTATTCAAAAACAACATAAAGCAAATGCTCACGTCACTGCATTTATTACATAACAGCAGAAACAGAGCAACAAATGGAATGAGCTGTGCAGCAGAGAGAAACAGTCTTCCAAGGATTACTTAATCAAGTTATTCTTCTACAAAAGCTCTCTCAACGACCATCGCATTTGGTGAAAGAACGGATTTCATTTATTGAAGACTCAACGGTTAATTTGGATTAAACGAGGAATAGAGCTGTGTCTAACGGAAAATTAAATTGTTACAACGGTAACTCGCAAGTTCCTCCTAACGGCATTAATGGCGAAAGAATATAAATACCCAAACATTCAATTCAGCCAACTACCAAAAAAAAAAACTCTACGCATTTACTCTGAGTGATTATTCTTATCAGTTTCATTACTTCCAATATCTTCGGATATTTCTCTGTACTTCAGTGATTATTTATTATCCAACTCGTGAGGAGCTATTTAAACATTCATTTCATTCAGTCAGTTGTAAAATCTTAAGGTTGTGGAACCTTAAGTGTGGGTGAACAATTACAAGCAGTAAAGGGGAGTGAGTCTGAGAGATCATCCCAAGTTGTAATTGTAATCTCTGGAAAGTTAGTGAAAAATCCCAAGGGGTTCTTGGGGACTGGATATAGGTCAAGATTAGACCGAACCAGGATAAATTGACTCGTGTCCATTCTACTTTAAATTCCTGCTCAGTTAGTATTCTGTCTTGATTCGCCAAAAGTTTGATTTGTTGGATCTGGCTGTCACCCAAAAGGGGAGTGAATTGGGTGTCTGATTAAAAACTTATGAACTTTGAAAACTTTTCGCAACTTCTAAATCAACAGTAAGATATTCAAATAAGCATATGCTGGAAATAAAGGAGTTCAGGAAAGAGAATATGCAAACTGTGATTTATCCTAGTTCGATCCAATCCACGATGACCTACGCCTAGTCCCCAGGCTCCTCTTGAGATTTCAATCCACTATCTGCTTTCAACTTTGATTACACGTTCTGTACTTGGAGTAATCCTCTCACTAGGATTTATTTCCCCTTACAAACTGTAATCAATACACCGCTTGATTACACACTCTGTACTCAAAGTAATCCTCTCCCTAGGATTCACTCCCCTTACAAGCTATAATCAACATAATGTGTTTCCCACTCAAGATCACACAATCTTAAGTAACTCTCAGATAGAATGTTTAACAATCAATCTTCTCTCTCAGAAGTGAATATGATGAACACTGAAGCACAATACAAATAATCTCACTCTCTAAGGTAAATTATAAGATCATTGAGATAAGCAAAGAGTAGATGGTGAAGACGTTAGGATATTGACATTTTTACTTGTAAGCTCACGTTTCTGTACTTGATCTCTTTCGTTGCTCTTTCTCTATTTATAGACAATGTTGTTGGAAGAATTCATCCGTTGCGTTTTGGCCGTTGTGAATAGTAGCAATTTTGAATATCAGTCCGATGGAGAAATAGCGGTTGGCAATTTTAAATGATTTGTCGCTTTGCTTGTTCCATCAATTGCTTCACTGGATCATCCTACTCAGCTTCATTAAATATCCATTGTGGGATTCATATATGTCTGATGAGAAAATTTAAACATCTGCGCCTTCTGTTAGCCACGATCAAATGTCTGCTTAGTTGAGTCTCTTTACAGGTTGTCATTCTCTCGGACTAAGGATGACTTAAAATATTGGTTCAACACTTTTGCTAATATAGGCAATATCTCTCTTTTTGTCGGCCCTTACTTTTCGAGAACTATAGTGCTTCACAGCTAATCAATCAAGGTTTATCATTCAAGTAGCCTTCTTGAGTATATCCTTGCAAAATCACTTCCCAGATGCTCAATCCTTGGCTTTACTCGAGTTGACCATTTCTCATACTCGAGTATCATCTCAGTAATTCATAGCAGAAGATTGAGAACAATGTTATTCGAGCAGATGACTCCTGATATGTAGTTGTTCTGTGCAACAGCATCTGTCCTTGTGTAAAAATGTATCAGTTGATGAGTATTGCGTTTTCAATGCAAATCTAGATTTCGACATTACTCGAGCATAGATTGGAGTTACTCGAGTATTGTTCTTCTGCGTGATTCAACATCGTCTATGCCTTGCTTCTACTCAAATATCCCTTGTGGTGTACTCGAGTATCACTAATTTCCAGTAGCTAATTCTCGATGTTACTCAAGTATATAAGTGACATCCTCGAGTACTATTGATGGGTTGCTTCACAACATTACTCCAGTAACATGTTGATGACTGCAGTAATTAAAATGATATTTGCTCTTTGTCTTCGATCTACTGCAGTAGCATTTATATGACTGCAGTAACAAAAGGCTCAATTCTTCTTTGGACGTGTTTCACTGCAGTAGCACCTGGTATGACTGGAGTCATCATGATTCTTCACTTGATTGAGGGCCAGTTTCAGAAATCTAAATAGACACTGAACTTCCAAAAATCATATCTCTCTCATTTGATCTTTGTTTTAAGTGATCTTAATGTTTTTGGAAAGGTATATGAGTATAGTTTCATATGCCAATGATTTTAGGTCATTCTGATATGTAGTTTGTGAGATATGATTAGATTACTGAACCTTGGTCTACTGAGTGACGTTAACAGATGGGGTAGATTGAAAAATTCATATCTCACTCATCTGAACTTTTTTTGACTTGAAACTTGGCCAAGATGACGCATTAGAAGTCTACTTTCATTCAAAATTGGTTTCACCTCAAACCGATTCCTGGTTTGAGAGATATCATCAAATTACCGGACCTCGCTCAGGTGAAACACGAAACAGAGTAGATGAACCACATGTAATACTCAAGTATCATGTGTCTTACTCGAGTAATTGCGGGAATGAAGTGAGGATCGAGTACTGTAGCAGAAGTCCATACTTGAGTATGCTTGAAGAGTACTCAAGTACTGTAGCATTTCACTGTAGCGACTCTTGCACTGTAGCTAATCACTGTAGCAACTCAGGTACTATTCATGCTGAATTTTGAACTTGTCCGAATTGCGCCATTCCAACTTATATTTGATCATAGAGACTTTCATATTAATATTCGCCTTTCTTCAATCTTCTCTCTTGATCATTCTTCATTGTTTAAACTTCATATCTACATTAATATATAAGAATTAACCAAAGTAGAAGATTAATGTAGTATGCAAGCTTTTTGCTCTTGATAATGATATGTATATAAGACATCATCAAAACTAATCATAACTAACATGATTAAGCGATTAAATTTTTAAATCACCTATTCACCCCCTATAGGTGATATTCCATCTTCAATTTCATGGAAAATTCTGGTGTAAGCAAAATTTATGGAAATTAAAGTAAAGGGTGTATATGTGATTGAAAGCATAATGTTTTGTTGTATTTAAGGAGATAGCATGTGGGACGTATCTCTAATGTTAAGGGAAGAGTCCACTATTTTACAAGGCATGCAGGTAGTAACTGTAAACTTGTGTACTCTATGTTGCTCTTGTATGTGTGTGTTATCATGATTGTGGATATAGGGTAGGTAGTATTTATGGGACTTTGTGTCCTATGGTAGGTAGTCATTATTTTAGGGTGCTACTGAGGCCTGAGACATAGGGTAGGTAGTACCTCTTTTGGGGTGCTAGCCTGTGGCATGTAGGGTAGATGGTACCTATTGTGTAATATCCTAAAATTCGGGCATATAGACTTGAGAATAGGCCTAAATTAGGCAGACTACTAGGCCCGGTTCAAGAAGTGTGACATTTCCTGGATAAATAAATATCCTCTATGTTTTTGAGGAAATAAGAAGAGAAAGGGACATTAAAAAGTCATATGTCAAAAATCAAGAGTCAGAGTAATGATTGCGATGGGACAAGTGCCACTTCAGGGGTAAAAGAGAAAAGTAAGGGTAAGAAAGTCAAATCCTTACCCCTTAAGTCATTAATTTCGTCCAACCAGGAGAGAGAAGGAGAAATCAGATGATTTTATCCATAATTAGGCCTAGACATGAAAGGCGGGTCCCACATGATGTTAATAGGTAAAAAGGGGACTGATAGGGACTAGTTAGGGTTCTTTTTGGACTGAATGGGACAAGTGTGGGGCCACTTTGGGAAGATTGAAGGGTGCCACATGTGAGTGACTATTCAGGGGAGAATATCTTGAAAAATTGTAGAAAAGTACAAAAAGGAGCACTGTTGTACCTGGTGGGGCTCAGCGAGGACCGATTGATCGAGAACCAAACTGATAAAGTGAATGGAAATGAGATAATTAAAGAGGGTCAGATATGTGGGCCCCATTAGGCGCCACATAACCCTCCCTAATTTATTAAAAACGTTGCCTGGTGACCAAGAAAAGTAAAGTCAATTGCGGGTCCCGCAATTAAAGAAAAAAGGGTAAAATGGGAATAAATGGGTAAAAGTTAATGGGAGCAGATTTGAGGGACCCACATGGCATCCCATATGTGCCCCTGGGCAGGTAAAAAGTGTTAGTTCTCAATTTAAGTTTTGATGATAACTAAACACTTGTTAATTGATGGTTTAACAAGAACTAAAGTTCTGGCTTTAAAACTCAAGTTTTGGAAAAGTTTAACAAATCGGTTCTCAATTAGTAAAATTGAGAACTCAAGTTCTTGGTCATAGAACTCGAGTTCATGTCCTCTGCTTTTCACAAATCTTCAAAAATCAAAAAGGACTTTGAGAACTAGAGTTCATTAGTAACAAACTCTAGTTCATAACTCGAGTTTTGTAATTTAAACTCGAGTTCTTCATTTTTGATATACCTATGTTTGAACTAAAGTCCAAAGAACTAGAGTTCTTAGGAAAGAACTCAAGTTCTTCGTTTATAACTAGAGTTCTTCATCTCTGGAAGAATAGATGTTTCATTTGAAATATAAGAACTAGAGTTCTTGATAAAGAACTAGAGTTCTTGATAAAGAACTAGAGTTTATAACTAGAGTTCTTCATTTAAAACTCAAGTTCTTTAAGGACTCAATTTTGTGCGTGAACTAAGAACTAAAGTTCTTGGTAAAGTGAAAGTTCTGGCTAAACCCAAGAGGGGGGTGAATTGGGTGAAGATGAGCACTAGTGTCTTTTTAAAACTCTTTTTGAAATTCGATGAAATCAATTTGTAAGATAGGAAGGAGTTATAAAACGTTGACAATTATTCAACCATATAAGCTGGAAATAAAGAAGTTTAAGGAAGAGAATGTGCAAACTCATATTTATATTGGTTTGGTCCAATCCTTGACCTACATCTAGTCCTCAAGCTCTACTTGATATTTCCACTATCTCCTTGTTTAATCAGGCACAAGAAACAAGCCTTTACACCCCACAAGTTTGTCCAGGCACTTGTGCAGCCTTTACAATCTCTCACAGAGACTCTCCCTTACAACCCAAGGGATACATTCAATTTCCCACTCAAGGTCACCCAACCTTGTGTATCTCTCAGAAATTTGAATGATTTACAATGTATCTTCCCTCTAAGAAGTGATTATGATAAACACTAAAGTGAATTACAAGTGATTTCACTCTGTTTAAAATAAACTATGAGACATTGAAAAACAGAGAGTAAGAGATTCAAAATTTTGGCATCATAACAGTGTGAGCTCGCTCCCTCATCTCCTTGTGTTTTGAATGAGGCTTCATTTATAGTTGAGGATGATCTGAACGTTGGAGAATATAGCCATTGAAAACATAACCGTTTGAGGATGTGGCAATTGGAGAATATAGCCGTTATATTCATTTTTCACTTGACAGCTCAGCATGTGTTGATCTTCATGTAATCCTTCAATTGATCATCTGAAATATGTCCACAAATAATATAATTAATGATGATAATTGTTAAAGATCATTTGGGTAAACTTCTAGTTGATCTGAATCATATTCAAGATTTTTACAACTTTGATTTTTCTGAAGTTACAGTGTATACTCGAGTATTGACTTGAATATTGCGGTATTGAGCTTATTTCATTACTTCAGATTCATCTCTGTCTGTCCGATACTCGAGTATTGACTTGCATACTCGAGTATTGACTTATATACTCGAGTATTGAAGATCCTTTAACGCTCATTGCTCTCTATCTGAGCTATACTCGAGTATTATCTTGTAAACTCGAGTATTCAAGTTGTTCAGCACTTTGGTTGCTTTCTGACTTGATATAGCTTCAATCTTGGCAAACCAATTATCCTTATACATCTCCTTGGTTCTTCTTTCCAATGCAACAAGATTCAGCTCAAAGTTCGTTAGATTTCATCCGTTATGATCCAATGAATGAAGATAGTTCTTTATCCAACGTTTTTACAACGTCTTGATCAGACAGTCAACTTTCAAAGGTTGTATCTCTCTGGTCTAATCTTCATTTTTGCTTAATCAAGTCTTGATGGAAATCTTTATGAATCTTCTTTCATATGCAACTAATTTCAACTCAATCCGATTTTGTAGATTGTGAGTTACACTCAAAACATTGAAGCTTGGTCTGATGTGTGGCGTGTATATTTGATCCAACTTTAGAAATTCATATCTCTCTCATCTGATCTTCTTTGGGCATGAAACTTTGTCAAAATGACGCATGGGATGTCTAGTTTCAGCCAAATTTGATTTCACCTCAATCCGACGTCTGGTTTAGGAGATATCATAGATTTACCAGACCTTGCCCAAAACTGAATGTGAAACAGAGGTGAACAGAGTTGCTGATCAAGCTAGATACTCGAGTATTGAAGAGGAAACTTAAGTATTAATGGGTCCAAAAGCGCGAGAGAAGTTGAAAACACCTAATACTCGAGTCATTAAGTTCCATACTCGAGTATTGACTCCCATACTCAAGTTTTGACTCTTTGATTCCCAAACCGGAGTTTCTCAAACTCTAGTTTTCAAAACTTGAGTTTTCTCATCCAGAAGCCAGTTTCAGCAATAAGCTTGTATACTTGAGTTTTGACCTGGAAACTCGAGTTTTCTCTTCCAGAATCTGATTTTTACTGTCTTTAACTATGGATTGAGTCTCTCCAACATCCATTCAATTGTGAAGACTTATGATATCAATCTAAGACCTTGTAAATCAATATTTCTCATTCTTTTTGACAAGATCTTCTCTTTCTTTCTTCTCTTCACTTGGTCATTCTTCACAACTCTATTCTTCCTTCCTTGAGCATTCTCTATAGACATATTTGAGCTATTCTTGAATATCCTCTTCTTGATTATCCCAAAATCTATCAACCAAGAGCTTGAATGATAATATTCCATTTAGTAAATTCTTCTTTCTTCTTCCTCTTCTTGATTATCCTTCATAAATGAACTTGGGCTGATAAGGATATTCTATTCAAAGTTCTTTCTTCTTCAATCTTTCCTCTTCTTCTTTTTATTCGCTTCCTTTTCATTATCCTTATCTACATCCTCGACCTCTTGATCTTCTTCATGATTGAGCTTTATACCTTTGATTCTTTGATTCTACATTCAATTCAAGAATTCATCAATGGATGAGATAAATATATTACTCAATCTTTTTGCTTTTAAGAAAGGCATTTAGATAAGACATCATCAAAACTAGTTATATCCAATATAAAGAACTTGAGTTCTTACTTTGCAGGACTTATTCACGTAAAAGAAAATCAAAAGAACTCTAGTTCATGGAACAAAACTAGAGTTCAAAACTCGAGTTCTTATATAAGAACTAGAGTTCTTGCAAACAGAAATTGCGAATCGTTGTCTGTAACTTCCCAAATGATTTGATTCTTGACCAATACTTTCTAGAACGTCTAAGAATCATTTAGAAGATGTTTTTAATCTAATTGCTAGTGATTTCAGGATTCAAGATGAAGCATTAATTGAAAAGCAACATAAAGGAAATGCATACATTAGAGGCATTTAATGCGAAGCAGCAGAAACAGAGGTACATTCGAAATATAACGCTGCAGAACAAAACATTCTTCAAGACATACTTATTCCGGCTATCAAGTACAACCAACGGCCATCACATTTAATGAAAGAAGTAGATTCATTAATGAAGATTCAACGGTCGATTTTGGTTGACGAGGAACCTGTGCCTAACGAAAATTCAATGAAGTGTCAACTGTCATTTTCCAGTTCCTCCCAACGGCATTAATGGCGAAGAATATAAAAGCCCAAGCATTCAATATCGCCAACCACTGAAACTCTGCGCATTTAATTATGATTTATTACTCTTATCAGTTTCATTCATTATCAAATATCTTCGGATATTCTCTGTACTTCAGTGCTCATTAATTACTCGCTCATAAGGAGTTGTAAACACTTTCATTATTCTTGGTTGAGACTTAAGGTTGTGGAACCTTAAGTTGTGGGTGTACAAGATTACAAGTAGTAAGGGGGAGTGAGTCCGTGAGTGTAAGGATCATCCCTAAGTTGTATTTGTAATCATTGAAGAGTTGTTGGAAATCCCAAGGAGTTTTTGGGGACTGGATGTAGGTCAGGATCAGACCGAACTAGGATAAATTGCTTCGTGTCTATTTTCCCTTTAAATTTCTGCTTAGTTAGTGTTTAGTCATAATCCGCGAAAATCTTGATTAAGAGAATAATTTTTTTTAAAAAAATCACCTATTCACCCCCTTCTAGGTGATATTCCATCTTCAAAAAGTTATGGGCCAAAGTCAATAATTATCCAAAAGTTCCGGGGCAAAATTATATTTTTTAAAAGTTTCGAGTTGGAATTGGTAATTTTCCCAAAGATTTGAAAATATCCCAGATATTTTGGGAGAGGTTCTGCGCCACTTTGAATGCCCTAGAAGCCTCTGGATTTTCTTGGAGATTAAGTCAAAAAATTCAGATAAATATTAGACTAAAAATTACGCCAGTTTATTCTACTTTCACCGGATCAAAATTACTTTATTTTAAAAGTGTTTTCATCCTTCTTTTTCACCTTGGAGGGCCGAAATTTCCAGAGGACAGAGAGAAGGACCAAACAGCCACCATAGCCAAGCTTCAAACCCTAGCTTCCAAGCTCATCCACCAACTCTCCGATTTAAGGTAAACCCCAAAAACTTGGATTTTTGAGGTTTTATTAAACTATTTTCATCCAAAGGGTAGGAGCATGGTTTTAGGGTTTGTTTTTGTGTTTTTGAGCTCTCCAGTGGATCTGGAATGTGATTTTGTGTAGGGTATGGGTTTGGTTTGAGTTTTCGAAATCAAAACACCGAAAAACCCTAATACTCATGTACAACATTATACTATATATCAATTTATAACCAAACTCCTAGCTTCTAAAATTACCTTTTAATCAAAAAGACCTTATATGCTTTTATACTTAGTAATTACCAATACTCTACAGGATATCATTTACAAAGAGTACCAATACTTAAATTCAGATCACTTTCACAAATAAAATTTTCAAACAAGAACTTTTCACTAATTTTCCCAATGATAAATCTGTTATGTTTGAATTAGGGAGGATTTGAATTTAATCACGTTGGCCTAAAAAGAAAGGTAGAAATGTGTAATATATTAAAGGGCGTAAAACAATAACTTACAATAAACAGAAGGAAGGTGTGATTAATTTCATCACGTTGGCAAAAAAATAATTAATTTAATCACAAATCAAACATTAAAAAAAAAAACCCCACTTCTTTCCTGCAGACAAGAAAATGTCTTGTTGACATGTGAATAATTTCTTTTCTAAAATGGTTTGTCTTTTTGTATTACCACTTGTTCAAAGAAAAAAAATCCGTGACGATCAGATAAAATCTTCTTAGTGATCCATTATATTGCAACATGTTTTTGTTGTTGTTGTATTGATGAAGAAAAGTACAAAGAAACCAGAAACAACCTATGTATGTTGAGGATTCTGCATGTATTGTAGCTTAAATAGCATGTAAGCTCGATGACATGTGTAAACTCAATTTGTTATTATCTTCCTCTTTATATTGAAAATAAAAATCTATATCGGTGATTTTGCTTTTTATATGTGGGTATCTAATGACTTGATCAAAATCGAGAATTAACAAGCTTAATTAGGGTTAGCTCTAACAAAGTTTTTTATATTCACACAGACTTAAAATCGAGATGTTGTGTTATATCGGTCAAAATTAAACCTCTTTCCTTAACACTAGTTGGTTTAGATGCACATGCTACAAGAAAACATTGAAATGGAATCATTCTTGCCTTTATTCTTATTTTTAATGGCTAGGTGAGGGTTCCAGATTCAAACTGAAGAGTTATGTGTATGCAATGCAAGTGTGTAAAAATAAATATTAATTCCAACATATTTAATGTGATTTTAATCTTCGATTTTTTATGCAAAAAAATACAAGGAAAGAAAAGTATATGCATATGAGTTATTCATCCTTATAAATCCATTGTCAAAGTAATAGTTGTGTGGTTTTAGACTTAAACCCCTCCCGCTTTGAGGATAACTCTGGATTTAACACACTCACTTCGAAATCATGAAACAAAACCAACCCATGTGGTGTCTCGTTTGATCATAATCTTAATCCTTTTATTATTTTTTTCCTAAATTATATAAAACTCTTATGAACTTTGTCATATATAAATACCCTACATAATCTTTAAATTAAAACATCACAATAAACCTGCTTGAACTATTTACTTATATGTAGATACAGCCACAAAATTATCGATTTTATACTCCTTTAAACTTTAATTTTATGTACTTATAGTCCCCTCAAATTTTGAGTTATAAGCAAATAGTCCCCTTAAAAAATACTCCCTTTTGTCCTTTTTCTCAAAAGTACTGAAGCGAGTTTTTTTTTTTTTTTTTTATACTACCCTTGTGGCACTTTTAGGAAACCTCAATTGCAATTCATTTGAAAAGAAATTTAAAATTTGATGCATTTTTTCCATGCTCTTAAGCAAAAATAAAATTTAAAAATTTCTTTTCAATAAAATTACCTTTATAACCTTAGAAGATGAGTCTTGGCACAATGGTAAAGTTACTACCATGTGACTTGGAGGTCATGAGTTCAATGCTCAAAGTCAATCCCTCTAATTATGGGGGTAAGGCTACATACACATTAGTACTAATTTATCTATATTTAACGGTTAGTTTTACCTATATTTAATAGTTTTTAGTTGTTAACTATTTGAATGCTACTTTTTATATTTAACAGTTTTTAACTATTAAATATTGGGCAATATATTTCATGGTTGTCAAAATACAACCATTATTTACATGACTCTATATTTCACAATTTTTAGTCAATAACTGTTATGTATGGCAAACTATATTAAACGGATGTTCACTCACAACCCACTACAAAAAAATCATTGTATTAGAGACATAAATTACTGACAGAGTTCCATCAATAATTTAATTTGCGATGGATTTTCAATAGAAAAAGTTCATCACAGAAAAAATCATGCCAAAAGACATTACCGATGAAATTCCGAATGTTGCAAATTAAATTACTGATTGAATTCCGTGGGTAATTTCTAACGGACATTTTTTCATCCGTAATTCCATCCCTAATGCAATGTTTTTTTGTAGTGACCTGAAATATATTACCAAATACATTATAGTTCATAAGATGAACAGTTAAGTATTTGACACCAATTTTGGTCATCAATAAGGTGTGTATTTTATGGTTGTAGGTAATTAACCGTAAAATATATTTATATGCTCAATAGTTTTGAATAAACTGTGATATATGTGTCAATATATGACAATTATTTGATAATAACCTTGAAGTATAGTGAACAATTTGTTTTTTAAAAAAAAAATTGGGGTCCTTTTTGGATAAGCCCCCCTATGCATACTACATACATATATAGAAACCAAATAGATCCATTACCGGTCATCAAAATGTATATACAATGGAGAAAACAATTAAACTAATCAATTCCAGTTATCAAAAAGTACATATACACAAATACATGTACATTACAGAAACCAAAAGCTAATCTAAATTACCAACCAAAAGCAGGAACCAAAACAAGAGTCAACCAAATCTGAAATAACTAAACTAAGAATATAACATAAACTTAAACAAAAAAATGGCACTTTACAACTAACTCAATTATACTCTAATCCATTAATGATAAATAGTCATGGCCATGACTTCTTCAACAATGATAACAATAAGTTAGAGTAATCCTAACCAGGACTTACTCCCCCTTACAACTATAGTCAGACAACCACACTCAAGGTCCTATTACCTTGAGATTTTAACGTAAAAAAACTCAATTAGATGATAATAACTCTCTTATAGAGTAGATGAATGAACAATGAAGTATATGAATATCTCAAAGATAATTCAAAGGGTATTGATGAGCAAAAACTAATAAATTAATAATATCGTCATTGGTTGCTGGCTCCAAATTGAATTTGAACTTCATTAATAACCGCAGTTGAAGCTCCAAACTATCCATTATGATAATTCAAACTTTTTGTTTAGACTTAGAAGCTTTTCATTAGGTACAAGTCAGAGACGTTGGAAGATTTTAGGATGTGTCACTTTCGAACCGATCTTCAACAATTTTCATACGGCATCCTCTTTGTCTCTCTGTATTTGACTAAGGTTGAGTCACTTTTGCTTAAGCCAGAATGGGTCACTGTAAGTACGATCATTTGACCTTCTCTGGCTCAGTTTTCATGTTCATGCTCTATTTCTGCAACTGCATTTAATGCTTTTGACACAAATTTTGCTTTTTGATAATTTGCACGTAATCCTTCGCTTGATCTGCTAAAACTCATTAATAAACAAGTTTAAAAGCATTGAAAATAATAATGAGTAATAATCAAAATGATCAAGATAATAATCAATGAATTTGAATTTACGTAGACGGAGATTAAATTCAGAGATAGGTGACACTTAAGTGTCCATTAACAATTCTTGAGTATTGATAAACATGAACTGGAAGAAGACTTATTTCTAAACAAGGGTCAGTTGAACATATGTTTTTTCTTCTAGACACTCGAGTATTGGATTTCCACACTCAAGTTTCTTTTATCTATAAGTGATATAACACTGGTTCAAAACATAGAGGTTGGGAAAGAATAAGTTGATCTCTACCAGACACTAGAGTGCTAAGAAATCACACTCAAGTGTCAAAATTGACACTTCAAGTGTACCACAAACCATTTAGTTTATCAACGGGTATCATGCACTAACCTTAGAGGTATTACCTTGACACTCGAGTTTGACTGTAAGGCACTGGTATCATTAATGTTGAAGCAATACTTGAGTGTTTAATCTAAATACTCAAGTGTACATTAGTTTCTTCATGATAGAAATGAGAATCATGCATTCTTCCTATGATTTTTAAGCCAACACTTGAGTGTTGAAGAGTAACACTCAAGTGTCTATATCAAACACTTTAGAAAAAGAGCTTTCTAATTCAAGTTTTGTTTTCAATAACTATTGTACACTTGAGTGTTATTTAATACACACTTCATCTAATAATTAAATTAGAAAGGAAAGGTTAGAAATATGTCACTGAAGTATGCATAGAGATTTATATTCATCTAACATAACTTATTATATTCATATAAAAGTTCATCATAGGTTGGTTCAGAATCATATACCTCTTCGCTTTCACCCTCTTCTTCAGCTACAAGACAGATGTTGGCAACTTCTTCATCCTTACTTTCTTCGTCAGAGGAACTGTCTCTCCAAATGGCAAATATAGACGCTTTCTTCTTGAAGTTGTTATACCTTTTCTTTTCCTTATCCTTGCCTTTCAATTTTGGACATTTAGACTTGATATGTCCTGGTTTTCTCACATTCATAACAAATGATTTGATCTTTATTCTTGAATTCATGTCTGCTATTTTGACCTTCCTTTTGAAATCTTTGAAAGCCTTGGTCCTTTTTGTACAATCCTTTGAACCTTCGGACAAACATGCCAAGCTCATCATTTTCTTCATCTTCATCTTCCTTTTTTGACTCTTTGTCTTTTATAGCATTGGAAGCGACACCTTTGTTTTTTTGTTGATCTCCTTGAGACCCTTTTTGAACTTTACTTTTCCTTCATATTCAAATAAACTTCCAAATAGTGTAGTTACAAGTCTCATTGATTTTTCTCGAGCTTCTTCAATGGATGTAACTTTTACTGCCCATTCCTTTGTGAGGATGTTTAGAATTTTCCTCACTTGAGAGTTTTGATGATACGTATTGCCCAAGGATGCTAATTGATTTATCAAATAGGTGAGTCTGAATTCAAACTCAACAATTGTTTCTCCAGACTTCATACAAAGCAAATCGTACTCAATCATTTATGTCTTGACTCTGTTTTCTTTTATTCCATAAGTTCTCTCATAAGCGATTTCAAGAGCTTCACACATTTTCCTAGCAAATGAAAGATTGTATATATGAAAGTACTCTTTCCACAAGCCATATTCAATAGCCAACATGAAGATTCTAAATTTGGCCTTCCAAAATGTAGTATTCACTACTAAATCCCGAAGGTCTATTGATTGACACATCATCTAGTAGTATTCCTTCCATGGATCCTTCTTGGGATGTCAATCCTGTAAAAGAAGACCTTGCTCTAATACCAAATGTTAGTTGCAGAGTATCACTCAAGAGAGAGTGAATCGGGTTAATTATAAAATTTTAAAACAATTGCAACTAATAATTAAATTAGAAAGGAAATGTTAGAAAGATGTCACTGAAGTATGCATAGAGATTTATACTGGTTTGGCCTTAAAATCTCATGACCTATGTCTATTCCTTAGAGCTTCTCTGAGATTTCTACTATCTTTCGCAACAATTACAATAAGCTTAGAGTAATCCTCATCAAGACTCACTCCCTTTTACAACTGTAATCAGACAACCACACTCAAGGTTCTACTACCTTGAGATTTTACAAAAAAACTCAATTAAATGATAATAACTCTCTTATAGAGTAGACGAATAAACAATGAAGTATATGAAGATCTCAAAGATAATTCAAAGGGTATTAATGAGCAATAACTGAGCAATTAATATTATCGTCATTGGTTGCTAGCTCCGAATTGAATGCTCTTCCTATTTATATTTGGACTTCATTAATGACTGTTGTTAAAGCTCCAACTATCCGTTGTGATAATTCAAAATTTTTGTTTAGAGTCAAAAGCTTTCCATTAGGCACAAGTTGGAGACATTGGAAGATTTTAGGATATGTCGCTTTTGATCTTCAACAATCTTCATACGTCATCCTCTTTGTCTATCTCTATTTGACTAAGGTTGAGTCGCTTTTGCTTAAGCCGGAATTAGTCTCTACAAGTATGATCATTTGACCTTCTCTGACTTAGTTTTCATGTCCATACTCTGTTACTGCAACTGCATTTAATGCTCCTGACACAAATCTCTTGCTTTATGGTAATTTGTACGTAATCCTTCGTTTGATATGTTGAAACTCATTAATAAACATGTTTAAAAACATTAAGAATAATAATGAGGAACAATCAGAAGTATCAAGATAATAATTAGTGAATTTGAATTTACCAAGATAGAGATTAAGTTCAAAGACAGGTAACACTCAAGTGTCCATAAACCACACTCGAGTATTGATGAACTTGTACTAGAAGAATACTTGTTTGTAAACAAAGCTCAATTGAATATATGTGTTATCTTCCAGACACTCGAGTATTGAATTTCCACACTCGAGTGTCTGTTACCCACACTTGAGTTTTGTGAGTGGTAAAACAATGGTTCAAAACATAGAGATTGGGAAAGAATAAGCCGGTCGCTACCAAACAATCAAGTGTCAAAACTAACACTTCAAGTGTACCAAAAACCATTTAGTTCATCAACGGGTATCATGTACTAACCTTGGAGATATTACCTGGACACTTTAGTGTCGATACTTATACTCAAGTGTTAGCTATATTGTTTCCAAAGTGAGTTTGACTATGAGGTACTGGTATCATTGATGTTAAAACAACACTCGAGTGTTTAACCTGAACACTCAAGTGTTCATTAGTTTCTTCATGATTGAAACAAGAATCATGCATTCTTCTTGTGATTTTGAAGACAACACTCAAGTGTTTGTATCAAAAACTTTAGAAAACTAGCTTTCTGATTCAAGTTTTGATTTCAATAACTATTGTACACTCGGGTGTTATTTAATAGACACTACTTGAATCATCAAGTATAATTAATAATTATATAAATATTTGAGAATGAAATAAATAATTTTATCTTTTGGTTAATTAATATTTTTTTGGTTACCTACTGGTGTCAATTGCCTTTGAGCCCGTGTTTAGGCATGAGGCAAAATTCCAATTTTTTGTCGTAAAAAATTACCATTAAATCAAAAGAGTTTAAACTATAATCTCCAGCCACTATCCCGTCCTATTTGATTTGCTTATTCCGCAAATGTTTACGCGTTAGACTATAAATTTGTATAAACACTACTAGTGCTAATTAATTAATAACTCCAGTATTATTTAATTAACAAAACATGCTAGTGGTATGGGCAATAATACAAGGTGAACTAATCATTAAAATAATATAATTGTAATTAAAATATAAAAATAATTCATACATAATTTAAAAAGGCTTATTTTTTAAATAAAAAAGAAATTAATTTATAAGTGAAAGGAACATGTATACAAAAATTACACATAATCTAACAAAAGACAATTTTCTTTTTCTAGGCACAGAAGCAATTGTGGTTAAGCGCTAAATGTGCGCATAGGCAAGGATTCTAATATTTATTTGCTAGTTGCTACACTGTTATACATTGTGAGATTAGCCCCTTTCCTTCAACAACCCTATTAATATACTCCATCTGGTCAATATATAAGATCTTTTTTTTTTTTTCTATCAAGCAAAAAACAATCTTATTTTCTAAATGGGATTGTCCATTTTTATAAGCTTCCATTTGACTTTATTTAAATAATAAATGTTCTTTGACCCCATTTTTCATTATTCTCTCAAATCATTTACTTACCATATACATTCTCTCTCTTCGTTATATCATCATTACTCTCCCTCTTACTCATTCATAAATAATGATCTTTTTTAAAAAAAAAATTAACATATTTATTACTCTTAATTAATTTTAACTATTTCCTAAGATTCCCATGTTTAAAGATCCTTTGTGTTTATATAATAGAGATCAAGCGAGTATATTAATCCCGATTGGTTACAAGTTTATTTAGGTTGGCGGTGGAAAAACACATTTATATAAGTCGAAACAAAAATTTTATTATAAACTTATCTTGTATATTATAAATCACTTTAGAAAAATAATTTCTATCACTAATCCAAATAATTGCTATATTGTCCGAACTCGCCAATTCCGCGGGGCCACCCTATGGCTATTATAATTTTTTTAAAAAAAAAAAGAAAGAAAGAAACTCATGCATGCTAACGCGCGTTCAGGCTGAGATCGAGCAACACGCATCAAATTGAATATAACTTCCTAATCTATAGTTCATTATGAAATGGAGAGAGAGAGGGGGGGGGGGACAGACAGAAAAAACCATTAAAATCTCAATTAAAGAAAATAATGTAGAAGAATTCCAATTGTGAATGGTAGCTCTTCCAAAAAAAAAAAAAACTGTTCATGATAAAATGAAGCTTTAAAAAAATTATCAAATTGTACTTAATTTAATTTGAAAATTTTTAATAACTCTGCGGAATCATCAATCGTTTGCGCGAATCTAGGCTCGAAGGTTTCTTGAAATATAATTTGGTTTTATTACATCAAATTAAAAATAGCTAAATCCAAATAGAGAGACCCGGTAGTGCACTGGTGGTCAAACAAACAAACAAAACTTGAATGAGAGTATAAAATGCAGAAAATAGCCGTGACCATGTCAAAGAACAAAGTCAACAAACAGAAATATATAGACTCAGAGCAGTTCAAAGTCCCTCAATAACCAGAGAGCATCAAGTGACGGCACGACGATAAGCGGAGATCTCAGAGGGAGAAAGAGAGAAGAGAGAGAGAGAGGGATCGTGAAGAGAGAGAAGAAGAAGAATGGCTGGAGGTGGTGGTGGTGAAGATTCAACCAGTTTAGAATTCACTCCGACATGGATAGTGGCTGTCGTTTGCAGTGTAATTGTTGCCGTTTCATTCGCCGTCGAGCGTTCTCTTCATTATGGCGGAAAGTACCTGAAGAAGAAGGATCAGAAGCCGCTTTTCCAAGCGCTCCAGAAGATCAAAGAAGGTTTTCTTTCGTTTCTCCTTTACCGTTTCATTCCATTTCATGCAATTGTTGAGGTCGTTTTTTGAAATCCGTTCATTTGTAATCTTCAAAACTGATTACGTTTTGGTCAGAACTGATGTCTGTTTCAATTCTTGTTCACTTTCTCTCTGTTTTGATCAGAACTGATGCTGATGGGTTTCATATCTCTGCTTTTAACTGTAACCCAAAATGGCATAACTAAAATCTGCATTCATCCGCGTTGGACTCGCCATATGCTTCCTTGTGAAAAAAATTCAGAAACTGCCACATCGCATATTCAGAGGCACCTTCTTGCTGAGAAGTCCGGGACCGGATATTGTACTAATAAGGTAATATATGTCATAATACTTGGCACCAATTAGTTAATTTTATAGTTTTGTTTCTGTGAAAAAATGTCCTTTTGGACAATAATATGAACATGGTTTCTGTTATGAGTTTTATGGTTTGGGGAGACAGGCGTTTCAGAGAGGTTGAAGACAAAATTTCAGTAATCGTATCTAAATCATTTTTCTTGTGAACGACGATATGCGTTTTTTATGACAGACTTTTACAAAAACGACACAAGGGATTTTTTTTTTTTTTTTTTTGAAAAATGATACTAGGTCAATTAAAGAAAAAAATATTAGGAAAGTCTCATAGTTTGCCAATGACAAATGAAAGAGCAATCATTAACCACTCGAAAAACAAGTAACCATCAACAAGTCATGAAACTTTTCTATTATTACTTTTTTTAATTTGAATCTCAGTGTGATTTTCCTTATTTTTTCCCAATAGTGACAAGATTTTAGTGTCTACCATCAAATACTCCCTCTGGTCTTCCTTATAAGATATATTTACCTAATTTAATTAAATTAAGGAAGTTAGTTCAAGTAGTTAATATGACATATTTTCTAAAACACTCTAATTATCTTCTTTAATTGCCTAATAAATTAGTTAACATGTTTGGAATTAACGCAGAATTGAAGTCGGAGTGATAAAAGTGCAACATTTATGACATTTGGCCAATCGGCCTTGTATTTTGGTTTCTTTCTTCCCTCTATTTTTTCCCCAATCTCATTGTCTTTTTTTTTTTCCCCTTCCTATCGTTTCCATTTGGAAGTTTCAGCTGTACTATTTTGCGTTTGATTACTTCTTCACTTATCTAGTCGAACATGTTCAGTGATAGTAACCTATGAGATACTCGTTTTTCTCTTGAATATTATTAAAACTACAATGGATTTTTGCTTGGCAATGGGCTGTGTAGTAAATGAAATTGGTTGGTCAACGTCTAGATCACCTTTTTTAAGTAAATCTTTTGACAGACGAATGCTTCTTGAGATTCTTCTGGAACTGTGATGGTGGCATTTATATTGCATGTCCATTAATGGTTCAACTGAAAAATGGTCAAGCCCTTGTTCTTGTACATAGTTGGCTCTGTTCTTCAAACACTAAATAAACAACATGGATCATATATCGATTATATATCTTCTTAATGTTGGATCTTTCTTGGAATATATGAAGTAAATTAGGTGTTGCATTACTATGCATTTGGTAACAGTTGGTTTGTTATTAAGTTGCAATACAGGTTTAAGGCAATAATCTTCTCTGTTTTATCTAATTGCTTACGATGTTTCTAACAATAGAGATCAAGTTCTCTGAAACATTATATGCATAGATGATGGGAAAATTATATTGTCTACATTAAAATAATGGGTGTCCTGTTTGTTTTGAATTGATCAGTAATTTTCTTTATATAACAAAATACATTTTAATCTTTTCATCTTTCCACAGTTACCTAGTTGCTCTGTTTCTGTTTATTTTGATTACAATGTTTGAAGAATCCAACTTCACTTAGATTTGCAGGAAACATCGTGAGAGAAAAATCAAATGGGAAAGTTTTCTGAAGAATCATATATCCCTTTCTGGTCCCATTTTTACCGAAAAGAAAATCTTTCTTACTGTACTTAACATTTATCCCCTATCTTCATGAGGGTCATTTGGATAACCCAATATAAAAGTAAATTTAGAGAATAGTGTTCTCAGTTTTGTAAGTCAAATTCTATTACACGGACATACATACATATATATATATATACACGTATGTATGCATGTATGTATATCTCTATCAGCATCATGTCATATATTCAATATTATTGAGAGGATTTCTCTGGACCGTCATTTTTACCAAAATATCACTGCCCGCTGCGTCAAACAATATATATAATGTTACCTTGAATTGAATCCTCTCTGATTTTCCTCAGGAACTCATGTACTATTTCTTTTTCTTTTTTTTTCCCCACGTGCTATAGTATCTTATTTTGCAATTTTTTTTTTTTGAAATTAATTTCAGGGCAAGGTACCATTAATATCTGCAGAAGCAGTGCATCACCTACATATATTTATTTTTGTTCTAGCTGTCGTCCATGTCACATTCTGTGTGCTGACTATTTTTTTTGGAGGTGCAAGAGTAAGTATATCTAATAATCTCTTTTTCTTTTTTCTTAAAACGCCTCTTGTTTAGATTCTCTTCAGTCTTCTTCTTTACTGATAATCCAACTTTCTTTATATAGATACGTCAGTGGAAGCGTTGGGAGACCTCAATTGCTAGAGAAACCAATGAAACTAACCCAGGTACGCAATTTGACCATTTATTGTACTGTGTATGCCATTCCAATAATATTGTTAACTTCTTGAGCCTTTGATAATCTTTGAATTTAATACTAGCTCGGGTTCTTAATATAAGCGCTAATTAGAAATTGGATTACTTTCTAAATATAAGATTTCAATACATGTTGTCTCCCAAATTTATAGTTATTTTTTCCCCACAAACTATCCTTATTGATTGCACATAATAAAGAGTTTCCATCCAAAAATAGTCTTTATTGATGAAAGATGGTATTTCAGAAAAATTCAGTTATAGTTGTTACAAATAACTAATACAACGAACTTTCTTCATCTATTCGAATTAGTCAACAAACTCTTGTATTAAAACTCTGGAGGTAGTAGTTCTTGATTCAACGCTACGTCACTTTAAATATGTCAATAGTTGGTCTGAGGATCAAAACAAACAATGGAAAACTCGAGAGCAAGTTAAATCTCTTCTATTTAAATTCCAGAAATTCCCTTGAAAATTTTTGTATCTTTCCTAAATCCTAATTGCTTGCATATTGAATTAGTGCAGATAATGGGCCAGCTTTCACTAACGTTCAACAGCATGATTTTATTAAGCGTCGATTTCTGGGTTTCGGTAAAGATTCAACTTTTCTGGGCTGGCTGGTAAGTTATGTGTGTTTTATATTTACAAGAAACCTTTATATCCATCTGCCACGTTTACTATACTTTTAGTTATTCCTTATAAACTTTTAATGTTTCTTTCAGTTTTCCTTTTTTAAGCAATTTTATGGCTCTGTGACAAAATCGGATTATGAGACATTACGGCTTGGTTTTATTATGGTATGGTTCTGATTGACAATATTTGCTTCTCCATATTCTCTTAACCAATTACCAGCCAGTAGAATGAAAACCAGAATAATAACAAAATTCTTTGCTTTTTTTTTTCGGTTTTAGACTCATTGGAATCAAAATCGAAAGTTTGACTTTCACCAATATATGATGCGTGCACTTGAAGATGATTTCAAAAGAGTTGTTGGCATAAGGTAAGTGCTTCATTAAAAATGACTTTGCAGTTATAAATCTTGTTAGCTTACCACATATAATTAGCAAATTAATTGTCCTTAATATCTTTTGCAGTTGGTACCTTTGGATCTTTGTAGTCATCTTCTTGTTGCTTAATGTTCACGGTAAGATGTGTGGCTTTAACACACCTGCTATATGACACATATTCTCTTTGAACTAATGGATGTCTTTAGACATGCATTTATCATGGGAGTGTAATGATCACAAGTCTAAAAGAAAGAACTCAATCCTAAAAGACTAGCCTATTAAAAGAGAGACCTACATGAACTTATAATCCGCACCATATTTGTAAGGCTTCCCGATGTGGGACTCATATACGAATGCAGTTCCTTTGGCTGTTCTCTGTCTTTCTACATGTTCATTTGTGATAAAAATCTTTTGTTTTTGAATGGAAAAAAGCTTAGATTGTTTATATGGTTCGCTATGAACTAGTTCTAGCATAGAGTGATCAATCAAATTGCTTCTTCTGATTTTGCTACTAGACAACGAAGATTACTTCCATTTCTTAACTAAGATGGTTTCTGTTCTCATCCAGGTTGGCATACATATTTCTGGATCGCCTTCATTCCCTTCATTGTAAGCTTCCTGAAGTAAATTTTGAAATTTAGTTACTGAATTCTCTCTTATAGTAAGAGTTGATAAATATGCAGATTGAAATATGCCTTAGGAGGAGAGAATCACAAATTCCTAATACAAGTGATCTGTTTTGGTTAGAGTTGTAGATAACAGATCATTATCAAATAACCATTAATTTAGGAGGGATCCCTGCTTCTCCTCCAAATCCCCTGTAGCATTTCAAAAGTTTGAAGAATGAAGTTAAAAGCCTGAACATGAAACCAATTATTTTGAGGATCCTGTGCTAGAGTTCAAGTGTGGATTTTATAACATTATCAATAAGGTCCATATCTATCAAACACGTCATTCTATAGGTTGATGGTAGTATGAAAGATGAGCTTTTGCTTACATTATGTAGCCAGCAAAATATTACCCATAATGCAATTTTACTACTGCCTCCAATTCTATATATAGGAACTAGACAAGGGGTTTACTTTGATCCAAAATATAAGACCTCAATTCTTTTTGTCCCCCAAATTTACAATTTTCTTCCCAAAGTATCCTTATTGATTTCATATAGGAAGGAGGTTTACATTGAAAGTAGTTATGATGCACATGATTAGAAAGGGTATCCTAGGAAAACTAACACTAATTTGTTAAAAAAAACTAACTTAACTAACATTCTTAATATCCACAAATTAATTAATTATCTAGCTCTTATATTAAGATAAAAGGGAGTTCCACCTGTGAATTGTCTGTCTTTTTAACTAACTTTCTGTTGTAGAGATGGGTCATACACTGGTGAAAAATTTTTCTATGTTTAAGTGTCATGCTCTTGTCGTCCACTTTATTGCATCTTCCTCTTTTCATTGATTGTCCTTGCTGGTTTTTCCGTTCTTTAAAGCTTCTACTGGCTGTTGGAACTAAGCTGGAGCATGTAATTATTCAATTAGCTCAAGAAGTGGCTGAGAAGCATGCAGCCGTACAAGGAGCTTTAGTTGTCCAACCATCAGATGATCACTTTTGGTTTCATAAGCCCAAATTTGTTCTCTTCTTGATTCACTTTATTCTTTTCCAAAATGCTTTTGAGATTGCATTCTTCTTTTGGATATTGGTAAGCAGATTCTTCTGAAGCATAACTCATTATGTCCTTTGGTTATTGTTTTTCGTTTTCTTTTCTCTTTTCCATTTTCCCTTCATTTAAGACACTATCTACTACTGCATCTTAGGTTACTTATGGCTTTGACTCCTGCATAATGGGGCAAGTTGGATACATTGTCCCCAGGCTCGTTATTGGGTAAATGCTACGCTGTTCTTCCCCTTATGATCTCTTTTTCGGTTTTTATAGTGAGAGCTGAAGCTCATTCAATTTGTTTTTCTCTCTTCTTTCTTCCCTTTATCTGTCGGAATTGCAGGGTATTTATACAAGTACTTTGTAGCTACAGCACCCTACCCCTTTATGCCCTTGTTGCACAGGTGAGTTTTGAGTTACTAGCAAGAATTAGTTGCGTGGAAATTGTTAGAAACTTTAAGTTTCAGTTATATAATACAAGAAGTCAATATAAATTGGTTACAGTGAGCTTATCAGTGTACTTTATAACCTTAAACAACAAACAAGCTTTCATTGGTGAAATTTACAGGAAATATATGTTACTGCTTGATTGTTGAACAGAGTCCATGTAAAATCATTAGGGTGTATCAGTGAACTTGATTATCCAAAGCATCCACATTTATGTGTTTTTAGTAGACAGTTTGAGAGGTCAAACAGTAACAGCCATTAGAAGGTGTCAATAAAATTTTCATCACTTGAAACACAAATTTCAATGAGTATCCATTGGATCGGTACATGGTCATGTAATCAGGGGCAGACCTTACACCTGAAAATTTCTGGTAGTTTCTGATGCATTATCATTCATAATTCATAATTTCAAAACCCTGTAGATGGGAACTCATTACAAGGCGGCGATATTTAACGAGCATATACAAGAGGGTCTAGCTGGTTGGGCAGAAAGGGTGAGGACGAAGAGAGCACAAAGGGGTGAAAGCCCAGATGAAGGTTCTTCTGCAGGAGGAATTCACCTCGGTTCACTTCTCCGAAAGCAAACTGCACCGGCACCACAAAGCCCGCCTAACCCCTAGAGGGATCGATCAAACTCATGCAGGTTCTGTATAGTGAAGAAAGGAACAGTTGTTTTGTATTGTATGTTCTGTGCTGAGATGTTTGTGAGGCTACTTGCTGGAGGTGTTTCTCTGTTGTACCAAAAGCGTATAATGGGGAGTTGGGGGTAGGAGTTTATTTGAACTGTTTCAATTTAATTGCTTGATACAAGTCTTGAGTTTCCAGCATTTGATAATTTATTTTTGAGTCACTGCTCCCACCAAAGATTTAGTTAGATCTTGATAATAAATATAATACATATTTCCTATATTTATCAATTATTTTTTATTGATACTCTCTCATATAGGAGAGATGAAGGATATTATTAAATAAGATAAGTAAGGTATTCAGGGAAAACACGTAATATTTATAACAAACTTATCTAATTTTCACAATTTAATCAAATTGGTTAAATATATTTTATATTAAGGATTAGGGATCAAACCATGGTATTCATAATAAAATTATTCATTAAAATTAATTTATAAGACATGATAGATATATAGGCACCACAGCATGGCATTTAAAACGTAAAACTGGGATAATTTAATAGCTAATACATTAATCACCAACCAACAAGGAGATTTTTGACCCTATCAGTGGTGAATAAATAGACGTCACAGAATGTACTCAGATAGGCATTTAAGAAAAAAAAAAACAGAACAGAGCTACTTTAAATAGTTCAGACACTAAAATCATAAACCAACAAGGAGATTTTTGACCCTATATTTTCTGATGCATGTACACAAGAACAGATTCTACTGACAGAAACAAGTTCTCACTACACAACATCATTCGCTACTCGGCGTAGGAGTATACCGCAGGTGTTGCTCATAGAAATTGATCAGCTGCATCAAACAAAAAAAAGGTCGTTAGATGTATGCATGAGGCCAATGGGAAGCATATCCTCTCTTTTTCTTTTTTCTCATTTTGTTCTCAGTATCTCATCTCTACCGTTGGATTAAAAAATGGCTAGTTCAAATTTAATATTTTATAAAATTATTATATAATATAATAAAATATTAAATGAGATAATTTAAAATGTTAAATCTGAACCATCCATTTTTTTAATGTAAGGATGGAATATGGGATACTGAGAATTTAAAAAAAAAAAAAAAAAAAAAAAGAGGAAAAGGAGACAACCCAAACCCGATGCCAATGAAAGTATCAAACTGTGCAACATTAATAAGACAAGATTCCACATAACAGTCTGCATCTAGATGACAAATTACCATATTTGGATAGTTCAACTTGAGATATTTATTATCCACCATCACTTTGGCTCCATCATTTCTGGACAAAAAAAACCAGAAAAGGCGATTGTGAAGAAGCATACAACAAAATCCAGTTCACTCCTTAGAAAGGAGGATAAATAGGTACAAATGCCATCTCCAACAAGAAGAATGAATAGAGGAAATGAAATCCAAGTCAAAGTAGGAGATAAAAATGGATCAAAAAATTCCAAATTTGGGGAGAGTACCAACAAGTGGCTTCAATCAATGAAAGGTTTAAGGAAAAGGAACAAAAATGCCTCTTCCCCAAGCATTTTACACATCCAAAACCTTGAAAATGACTGTCCACAAAAAAAAAAAAAAAAATCACAAACAGACCAACAAATCCCAAAATCAAATAAAGCATTGTACTAATTACACCTGTAAACCTATATGCTAAGCCAGCTATTCTTCAAAATGATGGTCTCCAAAGTTCCCCAAAACCTGATCAATAGATGCATGGAATCATGGATTATTGTTATTTTATTGAACAAGTACATTGATTACAACTTAATATCTTCAAATGTTAAAAGAATTCAACTACTTGATTTTCTCCTACCCAGAGAAATCATGAGTGAAAAATTCTTTATTAAAAGATGCTTTCTTTGTCAAAAAAAAAAAAAAGGAACAAAAATCCTATTTTAGTCCCTAAAAGATGGTGTCAGCATTTGCTGAATAATCTGCATCCACATAAACCCACAGGGATTCCAATAAACGAACTCTGTTCAATTCCAAACAAACCACAGATGATTATATTTTTATTCATTGATTCAAACAATCAAACAGTTTGTTAACCAACCAAACAGCTTTAGACAAACCAATAAGACATGACAGTTTGCCACATATTTATCTTGTACGGCAAAATCACTTACAATAAGCTAATCCAAACATCCACTAAGACTCCTCAAAGCACAGGTACAAGTATTTATACTCTGTGTCCCGCCACCCCCCAAAAAAAAGGACACATTAACAATCCAAAATTCCAAACTATATCATTTAGTTAATTGTTTAATTCCCTTCCAACTCCTTACTGATCCACTCATAACATTTATCTGTAGAAGGTAGAAATTAAAACCTCTTTATACTCCAAGGGACATCCATTTTTGTATTGAATTAAGCAATATTTGGTGCCCAATTGCACGCTAACATCCAACAAATTGAATATCTGATGTACTGATGTGGTTTACATTATATAATTAAAATTGTAAAACTATTATATAAATAAGGATAACTATAATAAATAATTGTATAAAATTCCTTAATTTAGCAAAACTGGAAATGCTTTCATGTATGCATGATACTCACTCATCGAGTATGCTCGATTTTGGCAAGATTATTTATGTCTTTACTGAATGAAATAGTCTACTGGTCTAATTATCAAAGCAGTGGAGGAATTTTACCCGTACAGGATTAGATACCTTGCAGTTCTAGTAAGTAGTAACCATGGTTACAATACAAGTGATCTTAACCGTCAACAATGTGAGACAGAATACATGCTAAACATCAATGAGCTATAAAATTTAATAATTCTAATTACTAATCATTTTATTCAAAATGAAAGGTTATTTTCCTTTGGTCATGACTTCACGTATGTCATAGATGCGAGGAAATATTACATCCAATAAAACCATTCTTCCCATTCATAAGGTTTCAAACAATCTGAGAAGAATTCTACTGACATTCTACATCAGCAATGCAATAACCAGGAAAAATTTTAAAAGATTATCAGAGGTTATAACTGAATAAATTTGGAGTAATCAGTTGAAAAACTAACCTCAAAGCCACAAAAGTCACCATAATGTTATGCCCATTGCCATCGGCTATAGAAGCTTGATAGCCTACTGGCCTTAAAAGCTTGACGATATTACCATCAGGATCGGCATCATTCAACTTCCTATTACTATTGTTCCCTCCAGGACCAAGAGTGCCTGTGTGCGCATGTTCCATTACACCACTTGACAAGGCCTGTTGAGTATCAACTGGCCCTCCTGACTGAGAATCCGTCTTAAACCTCTTGACAGAACCAGATTTTCTCCTCTTTGCTCCCCGGCAGCGACCACTTTGATCCGGTTCTCCAGAATCTGCCTTACATTGACCTCCAATTTGACCATTGCCAGTTGAAGTCTTGGCTTCTTGGGAGTGACCTGCAACCTTATCTGCATCATTTCCATTGATTGTAGTTCCTTTAAGCTCGCTAAGCTTTGGGTCATAATCAGGTTCCTCATTCCTTTCATCACTTTTCTTTGAAACATTTGCAAAACCATTTTCAACAGTTTGATTGGCATTTCCACAATTTTCTCCATCGTCAGCAAAGAAGACAGCATGAGGACGAATAGGAATATCAGGAGTGCTGGGATCAATGACTTTGAGAGGAGCAGATTGTTCATGTTTGTCAGCAACTGGAGGGGTAAAACTCCTGAGACTGTAAGTAGTAGCAGAACGTTCTAGCCTCTTCTTGATTTGAGTGTGTTGAACCACATGGTTGCGCTTGCGCTTCTTATGCTTCCCTGATTTCAAGCTTCATAAACCCAAAAAGAACAACAAACATTTGTCAACCAGCATATTTTACTAGTCCAGCCACTATGTCCATCTAATTTCTAATTAAAATCAATAGCAGAAAGGCAAAGCTTATAACTTTATTAGCCATCTTGAGACTCATAACTCATAAGTTACCTATTCTTGATAATGCATTTTTTTTTTCTAAGAAAAGATGTGTCTTTCATGCTCATTCATTTTGTACATAAACATAAAAAGATCATGAAAAACAAATGAAAAAAAAAAACAAGCGTTTACCTCTTTTCAAAAGCATCAATGACATCAGGAACCGAGTTCAGATTTTCCAGGGGCTCCCAAGTGTTAGCAGACTCAGGCCAATTGCTCCTTTGAGGGTTAAAAAGAGAAAATAAAATATATTATTGCTTCCCTTCAGTTCCAGCAAAACAAGGAGAACAAAAAGACAACAAAGTAAGAGGAAAGCTCACCACTTGACAAGGTACTGGAGCTGACCCTGTACTTGTAACATTTGAACATGAATTAGAACAACAAAAACCCATGGTCAGAAAGCAGGAGAAAAGAAAAATACCAAAATCACCTCCAATACACTATAAGATAACCAACCAAGAAAAAAAAAAAATACCCCCATTTCACGGTGAATGAAAGCAAAGGAGACCACAGAAGAAAGAACAACAAAAGAAATAAAAAGAAATAAACTTTCAACACTCTACCTTGCGCACCCTTTTTCGACGTATTGCTTCAACCTCATAGAAGTCATCGTCAAGCTTTGGACCCCGACCCTCTTTATCTCCATCCTTCTTCTCTTTCTCCTTCTCATACTCTTCTTCTTCTTCTTCTTCATCTTCTTCCTCTTGTCCTTCTTCATCCTCTCCTTCCGAATCTTGCAAAGGGGTCTCTTCTCCTTCTTCCCCTTTCTGCACGAAGCCATCGTTGTTGTCCTTTTCCGCAGAAAGAGCCAATGAATCAGCAACCCCATTACTGACAGCTTCGCCATCACCAGAAGTACCAACATAAGAAGCATCAATTAATACCTCCGAACCAGTCTTCTTCTTCGCGCTTCCCTTCATTGTAGCAGAGAAAAATCAAACCAGAAAGAAATCACCTCAAAAGGGAAACGAGAAAATACAAAAGCTCTGTTTGAGTGGGTATCGTTGGAGTAAATGGCTCTCTTCAATGTAAGAAAAACGCCAAAGACTGAGCGAGGGAGATAAAAGAGAGTTTGTGAGCCAACTTCACACTCTGATGTCTCTACCCAGTGAGGACTGAGGACGGCCATTCTATTTATATTTTCCTTACCTCTCTTCCCTTTTTTGGTGTCCTTTGTTTTTATGGTAATTTATTGTATTTTGTTTTCCCTCTCCCACTCCTTATCCCGCGAAATCTTTTGCCTTTTTTTTTTTTTATTCATTTGTTTATTTGGTTAAATTTGTTGTTGTCATGAGATGAATATTATCTCAGTTCAAAAAAAATGAGATGAATATTATCAAGTTAGTCATAAGTCGCGACTCGTGAAGATTAAATTGTAAGAAAATTCATATGGAAAAATTTTGTTCAGATATTTAACCGATTATTGAATGCTGAAACGGTGTGTACATTCGTAATGAACGTACGTAGTTGGGTTCAGTTAATTTATATAATGAAATTAACAAATAAAATTCTTGTTCTTAAATGGCCTAAATTTGATAGCGTTTTGCATTAAATTACAATTCATCTCATCAACCAATGAATCATCACGTCCCATCTGAATTTGACAACATTATTATAGTTAATTCTCTGTATCTTCATAAGCTGGGGGATCTCCGCGTGAATCTATTAAATTCTTAAATTCGTGTATTGTTATTAGCCAACGTGTCTTGATAGTGATGAGGAAGCATTTAAACTTTTCTTTTCATAAGGATTAATGTACATATTGGAAAAGTTTTCAATTAGGAGCGTACGATATTTAGAAGTTTTTGTGGGTTGAATGTTTCTCTGAAATTTTTTTATTTGTATCAATGTTGTCCAAGTTAAAAGTTTTTTGAAATTTAATGCTGCCTTAAAAAATTTTAAATTGTCCTACTGTTCAATGGTGTTATTTTTTACTGTCAAACGTTGCACCAATTCATGCCATTATAGCTGTTAATATATCATCAAAGCACCTAATAGTTACAAGTCCGATTTATTATTAATAAGAACCCTAACATTATTTATCCCACAAAAAGAACAACTCTTCCTATGTTTTCACCACACAATCTATTTCCAACCCTTCACTTTATTGGGCGGTCACTCTTCTTGTTTGGCGCCTCAACATTTTGTCAAAAACCAGGAAGAAAGTCATTGAAGTATGGAAGGGTGCATTATTTTTTAAAAAAAAAATCCTTATTTATTTATATATGTAAAGAAAACTGACCTTATATAAATACCGATAAGATCTAGGCACGGTGGCAAACGATGATGAAGAAAAATGTTGAACCTGTTTGGGTTAGTAATAAGAGAAGTAACTTATTTTTTATCTGACTTTTGCAAAAGTAAAATAGGAAAAAAGTCAGAACGTAAATGAGATTTATGTTTGAATTAACGATAGCAGAAGTGGTTTTTTTCAAAATAGATATGTGTTTAGATTATTATTTGAAAAGTCAATTAAGATAAAAAAAATAACTGAAAATTATATGAATCTTATTGAATACTACATATATTGATATTAGTTGTATATATATTGCGATATTCGAAGATAACAAATTAAATTTAAATTTGATAAAAAGTTAAATTATTATTAAAAAAAAACTAATAAACAATAAGGTCCTTACAAAATTTAATGGATAAACAATAAAGTCCCACACTGGGCAAGAGTTGACTCCTCTAACCGAAACCAAATTCAAAACTCTGGCCAATGAAATTAAAAATATGCAAGGCATATGTAACCAATGATCTTTAATTACAAACATAATATATTATAGCAACTCCAAGCACAAGTTTAACTAAGTCAATACACAAGAAATTGCTACTAATTAAGTTCAAAGTGTCAAGTGCACAAAGTTGAAGCCAAATATAAGTCTAATCTCAAGAAATGCATAGTACCTCAATACAAAATCCCAATCCAATATTCTAATTAAACTACAATTCATGGAAATATAATCAAAGAGAAAATTAGCCAAAGATTTTCCAACGAAATTAAATTGGGAAGATTTATATTAGGAAGGTACAGCCAAAGTTCTCTCCTTCACTGGTTTAAGAAATTGCGATGAAGACCATCGATAAATAGTGACGCCACCCAAATTGTCCTCTCTTCCTCTTAGATTTAGGTCTTTTTCTCAAACAAAGATGATGAAGCTCCCTCGAAACAGTCTCTTATCACTAGCTCTTAGAAGAAGACGATGAATAGTAGCCACCTTTTTCACTCCAATCTGGCTTTTCTCTCTCCCAAGAAGACAATGAAGGTCCACCATGAAATTTCCGCCCCTCTTTTATCTTAGGTTGGATAGCAGTTACTTTAGAAGAGGACAACACTCTAAACATTGGGCAAGAAGAGGATGAAAATTGTGAACACTAGCTCAACGCTATTGAGCTTTTCTTCTACTGCTCCAAACACTTGCTTCTTTGGTACTAAGCTTTTCTAGGAAAAGCCCAATCACCTAAATGTTGACCCAAATGACACCAATCTAGCTATTTTTCTACTAATGAAGCCATTGCCCTGAATGCTCCTAAACACTCACCCATCGAGGTTCCCAAACACATTGAATATCAATGAGCGAAAAAGAAAGTGTGTGCCTTTCAATGGTTTGTATACTTAAGGGCTAGGTTTTGGTGGTATGGTGGGATGAAGACCACGTGCGCTCATAAAGATGATCAACGTAAATGGCATAGAAATGACGAGAAGACTAGGATTCATGCAGGGTTTGCTCAAAAATGGTTATTCGGTCATAAAGCAGAGATAAATATCATAGATGAAATTACATGCACGTAATGAAAAATGAAAGGGCACGAGTTCAAATGCTATTTAAATGAGACTACTAGGTTACTATCAAGTATGACACCACACTATTATCAATGAAATTTACGATAGATTAGGGAGAAAAAGGGTATTGGAAGAATTTCAATTCCATCACAAATTACCAATGGAAAATTCCTTCAATAATTTACTGATATAATTTTCTACAAGTAATTCATTATTATTTTTAATTAAAAAATCCACATGCCCCCCCCAAAGAAAACTATAGCCTGGCAACTCCAGCCTGTCATGTGTCCATCACTATTGGCAGGCCTATCATCGCCACATGTCTTGCCACCTCACATTCATGGTAGTGCATCATTCACATCACAATTTGGTTGCATTTTGTGACAAATGAATGATTTGAACCCTTAACTCTACATGCATGTGTTGATGCATTTGCCATTTGAGTTGTTAAATATTTCATATATTTGACGGTTGATTTTGACAACCCACTAAATAGTTATTAACTTCTAAAAAAATTATAAAAAAATTGATTTTTTAATGATGGTTGTTTTAAATAATAGTCATATTCTATTAGCTTATATTTATTTGACAATCAACATAATAATAATCAAATAGGCCTTGCTCAACCTCTACCTCATGTTATCTGACATTTTTGTATTTAACCAACAAGTATTAGTTATCAGATATCATCAAATATGTAGTCATGCAATTAGAATGAAATCAATTAAATTGTTAGGTTGATATCTCTAATATCTACATGTTACACTCAATTTTTGAGTTTTTTTGTTTTGTTTCAATATTATTGATAGTTGATCAGTCGTATTTATGCTTATATATTACTGCTATGTTATGACTGATTTGAATTGCTTTTCCATGCTTCAAATGTGCTACTATGATAGAATAAGACATAATTCATGCATATATGGAATACGGGGTAGATGAGTTGAATTTTTGTATTTTGGCTTTTATCCCGCATTTAGGAAAAAATAAGACTTCGAATCTAATATATTAATGAGCTGACATAGTAATGTTGTCGCGGTGTTGTATCATCTTACAAACAATTATCTGAAATATCATATTCTGTTATATGCTAATCTTTTCCTGAGAAAATATAGAGGATAGATTTCATGATGTAAGGCTAGACATTGAGTAGGCTTTGAAGATAAGGAAAGGCAAACGAAGGTGGCTGACTTAAGGAAGACGAAAGTCAAATATTACAAGAAATCAAGGAAGAAACCAAGACAGAATCCCGTTAATTACAATCGAATCAATCAGATAGAATCTTCCGGTCAGGCTTGGTAGAAGAAGAAAGCCCAACTCACTAACAAATTGACTGAACATACGGCATAAGGACCTTGACGACCATAAAAGAAATAATAGCCAACCATAGAAGGCATAAATGATACGCGAAAACACGGATGTGCCAAAGAAGCTTGATAGATCGACTGTGACAGAAGTTTGTTAATATAAAGAAGATGCAGAGGCGTTATGTGACAGACGCTAACCTGTGTCGTTGACTCCCCTCAACAACTCCTCTTCGTTTAAGTTTCTTTCTCACTCGTTCATTTCCCTTCAATCACCTCTTGTTGGTGCACAACTCCTTCAAAAACTTGGCATATTTAGGAATCTACTTGATTGCATCCAAAAGAGGAATGTTTATCTCTACCTTTCTGAATGTCTCTAGAATATCCTTCTCTTATGCTAGTGCCTTTTCTGTCACTTTCTTGGATTTAATGGATCTATGAGGGAAAGGAAGAGGAATAGGAATAGGAATGTCCTCTTCAATTTGCTTCACCGCCTCCTTATTTTTAGAGTCACTGTTCACATTTCTTGACTCTCTATTTGATGTAATCACATCTACAACTAGCCCATGCTCTTCTAATTGCTTGCCAGACTGTAGGGAGATAGTACTCACGTTTCCCTTAGGGTTGGGAATGGTCTGTGAAGGAAAAGTGTTGGAACCTTGAGGTTGGAGTTGGTTCAATGATGTTGTCAATTGGCCAATCTGGGTTTGCAATCTTTGAATGGAGGTTTCAGTTTGCTGCTAGAATTGCAATGTATTCTTGGCAAATTGCTTCATCATATTCTCAAGTGAGGAACCAGAGGAACCACTACCACTACTACTAGGTTGCTATGTCATTGGAGGGGGTGCACATATGGCTGGTAGGGGAGGAGGAGCTAGAAGAGGAAGTGGTGCAGAATGTGGGAAATCGGTGGTCTAAACTGCCTCTGTTGGTAACTTCCAAAAGTATGATTTAGTTGAAACTGGTTGCCTTGATTCTAGTTCCAACCAAAATTAGGGTGGTTTCTCCAGCCAGGGTTATAGGTATTAGAGAATGCATTGTTCAGTTGCTGGTATTGAGGCTTCCCTGGAAACACACCAATTGCAGCTACTGAATGGTCCTGATAATTGGGACTTGGAAGGTAAGGCAGGACTCAATAGGATGGTAAGGATCAGCACAATATCCACATGAATATCCAATGTGAAGGGGGGAAGCATGTATTGCCTGTGTAACTGCCAACTGTCTAACCAGAGAGGTCAAGTCATCAAGTCTATTCTCAAGTCTTTGTTGATTTGCAACCTAAGGTGTGTGAATCTAGTATACAAGGGTAATGCTTGCTTTGGTACCGAATTGATGTGAGTTGGCAACCATGGTGGATAACAAATCTCTAGCCTCATCCAGTGTCTTATTCTGCAAAGCCCCACTACTAGAGGCATCAAATATATTTCTATCATTAGGTAACAGACCCTCATAAAAGTATGTAATCAGGAGTTGCTCAGTGATATGATGATGTGCACAGCTTGCACACAACCTCTTGAACCTCTCCCAATATTCATGCATGGTCTTTCCATTCACTTGCGTAATGTCACTGATTTCTTTCGTGATGGATGTGGCTCTTGAGGAGGGAAAGAATTTCTCCAGAAACAACTTTACCATATCATTCCAACACACAATAGATTGAGGTTGAAGGTAGAACAACCAGTCCTTAGCTCCCCCTTCAAGTGAGAAAGGAAAAGCTCTCAATTTGATATGCTCCTCATCAATTGCTTATGGTTTCATTGTGCTACAGACCACATGAAACTCCTTCAAATGCTTATGGGGACATTCACCTGTAAGACCATGAAACTTGGGAAGCAAATGGATAAGACCAGACTTAAGTTCAAAGTCAACACGAAGTTCAGGATATTAAATGCATAAAGTTTGATTGACCACTGCAGGTGCAGCCAATTCTTTCAAAGTTGGACTGTTTTCTTGTCTGCCATATTTTCAGAGTTAGCAAAAGTACTACTGGAATCAGTAAATTCAGAAGACTCGGAAAGAGACACATAATCAAATTCAGAATCAGAAACAGGATCTGTAGTGACTAATTGACTTAACCTAACGGTCCGTCTAGCAGCTAGGATAGTTCTCTCTATTTCAGATCTCTTTCTAACAGATCATCTGGATCAGTAGTACTCTTGGTACTCATACAGCAGCATATGATAGAATGAAAAACTCACAAAACAGTAAAAATAGACCCACAAAACCACAAAAACAATTATAAACCAGTAAAAACACTAATATGACACTAAAAGACTCAAAACACAAAAACAGAAAACCAAAGTAGAAATTAACCAAAGCAAATACAGAAACACTATCAAATGATTTTTAAAATTTATGGGATCTGTACATAAACACTCCTAGACCATTGGGGGACCCAAAAATGCAATACAAAACTTAAAAAATTGAAAATGTGGTCAAAACGATGGAATTTGGCTTAAAAATGAAGACCACATGGTGTGTCTTGATATTTAGGCCAAAATCTATCAACTAGCAAAATTTCAACCCAATTAAAGATAATCACAAGTTCTAGTTGAAATCCTAGAACAATTTCAAAAATACCGGCTACGTCCCACTGAGACCAAAAAACATTGAAAAGTGGGCTAAAAGATGGAATTTGACAATTTTGAGTAAGACCTCACTCCCCTAAAAGGGATGACTATTGTTTAGAATGCCAAATTCCTTGGGAAAAAGCCTTGGTTCAAGTGATATGGGTGAGAAAACTTTCTACCCAGTCACCCGAACCGAGTAAACTACTCCTAAACTACTCTACTATTACTAATCAAACTGATGTGAATTCCTCGGCAACGGCGCCAAATTTTGACAAGAGATCGGCAACATCTCACAAAATAACCAAGTTAACAAAAGACTTGCAATATAGTGTAACCTGGATTGTTTCCCAATGAATTCACAGTAGGTTTAATTCGTAATAGTGAAACAAAAACAATAAAATTGGGAGGTTTTTGGTTCAAACAGATTAAACAAACTAAATAGGCAGAAAACAGAACGATATAGATATAATCAAATTAAAATCGATCAACACAAAATTCATATTCCAGAGACGTCCATCATTGAGCAAAATATGAACGAACTCGCGTTTGGTTTTAGGCGAACCGAAATCTCTGCATCCGTCCGGAATTTCCTTCAACTAGACGATCGCCTAGATTTTGTCCGAACAGTGGTGTCTCACTTTGCTATCGCACAACAACACTTAAACTTAATCCGAACTCAGTCCTTGGGATAAACCAAATCGAATATTAAATCTAACATTCGAACTATTTCTAGAAATCAAATCCGATAAAATGAAAACAAAAATGAGTTAAGTTACTGATTAAGCACAAGCTCTCTGCATGAATCTGGAATCATCAACATTGGGTTAATCGGAGAAATTTAGCCGAACATGGCTGGAAAAAATGAAGAACAGACGAAGAACACCAAGAACATTACAGAGAAAATGAAACTTCTGTCTTCAATCCAAAATAATCCAAAAACGTAATGACATAATGTTTGTGGCTGCTGCCTAACTTAAACTTAACCTAAAATGGAAATAGGCTAGGGCTACACCATGGACCAAAACGAAATAAATGGTAAATGGGTTCTTAATTACAATATGTGGGCCCAAAAATCTAGAAAAACATCTCTGACTTTGGCTCCAAGTTTGACCATCCTCTTGTCCGAATTTGCCTTCCGAGTCTTCATAACATTCGTAGCTCTTTGAATCATCTGGAATATGAGATAAAAATGAGGCTAATCCGATGTCTGATTCAAAAGTTATGGTTAAAACAGTGAAGCATTGTAAATCTGGAATTTTTATCATGAAAATGAATTAAATCTAAATAAAATCCCAAGCCCAAATAAGTATTCAAGCCCATTATTTATTAGTTAACAATCCTAAAATTATTACCCAATAGACACAAATAAGTGTGTAAAATATTCAATTATCAATGCCTTAGTACTAACTAGTTATTTTTCAAGAACAATCACCCCCTTACACTTTGCAATTTAATCCCTACTAAAGATCCCACAATCTTAAGTTTCTCATATAATAAATGAATCAATAAATTTCTCCCTGATATTTGATCATTGAAGTATAGTCTCTAAATTAAGAGCTTAAGATTTTACAATGAATCTAGTAGTAAGTTTTCACATAAGTTTGTTAAGGTTTGGCACCTTCATCTTCAATGCTCTGTGTATTTATAGGTTGGGTGAATTAATGACCATTAACATGCTAAAAATGTATCTATTGGAGTTTCATCAGTTTTTGACATATATCCATTAAAGTCTCAAAACATTCATTAGACAAGAATTAGCCGTTGGATCAAAGAAAATGTTCCAGGTTTGAATGTCATTTACATTTAATGCTTCTCACACAAAAATGATATTTTCAATTTGAGTGTTAATCCTTGTTTGATCACCTGAAAAGCATTGATTAGTAGCTAGAAAAGCATATTTCATAATCATTTTGTGATTTAAGAGTTTCGAAGTGTTGCTCTATTTTTAGGAAAGCTTCACGAGTGATCACTCATGTGATCTTCTCTTTTGGAAGTTTGAAAATATTACAAAGTATCATACAACTTAGTATCACAACATTAATCAAAGTAACAATGTAAAACATAGTGGACGAATAGAAATAACATAAGTATATTGATAATTAGTAATTGATTACATAATAAGACTTCCCATAAGGATTATACACATTATTTATAAATACTAAAAGTAATCTATTACACATGTATAGATAGCCAACATTAATTCTTTGGCCAGCCCGAAACCATTCATTATCGGAACCTGGTGCCTTGCCCTAGGAGCCGTGTCTACTACACTATTCATACCACAAAGAATAGCAAGGGCTGGGATTCAAATGAGTCCCAGAGTAACAATTAATCTCACGTAAAATGCATGTACAATACATGACAATCAACCAATAAACAATACATTAGCATTCAAAGATCATATATGACATGCAACATCAATTGTAAGCAAATATTCACATGATCCAGCATTCAAAGATCACATATCACAAGTAGCACCAACTGCAATCAAATGATCTCATGCAACATCAACTTTAAACAAAGGACTCATTATGTTCGTTACCACAACATTGGGTATTCAACTGTGCCAACACTAGGTACCTCAACTGCTAGTTTTACATACCACCTCATGGCTTAGGCTACTCACATATCCCTTAGTGCACCTAGGTTCGATGACTAACTGCCTATACATGTCAAAAAAAGGGCCAATCTTCACCACATACTATATTGTGGGAACCCTCAATCATGGGTGTCAAATTTTCCATCTAATGTAGAACTAGCTTTGGTACCTCTCTCATGTTCACAACATATATCATATGAAGGTTCACACATGTATACAAAGTCACACATAGTATGTGAGAGAAGAGTCACTACTTAGACGCTTTACCAATTCTTGAATTGGCTCATAATCCTTTCTGTCGTCTTGAGCATTTGTCAAATCTGTAATTCAATGTAGGTTATTACTTTTAGAATGATGAGTATGATGGGAAGGGGAAGATGGTTTTTGGATAATAGGTTTGTCTTAGGGAGCTCTTGTGAAGAAATGGAATCTAAAGGCAAAGGGCCAATATTTGGAGAAGGTTCAAGACCAAGGGTAATATGAATCTGAGAGGATGAGGTAGGATCTAGAATGGTGAATAGGACATTAGTTAAGGGGGTACAAGATCATAAGAGGGAGAATGGTTAGTGGTAGAGTCTGTGAGAGGAGTGTTGGATAGTTTATGACGAATAGGCTAAGAAACATGTTCTTAAGGCACCTTTGAAGAAGGAAAAGCAAAGTAAGCATGAAGAACTACCTCATAAGTGTCAATCATTGACTAAATTCTTTCAATAGCTGAGAATGAGAGTCTTGCATATCAAAGAGCTGTTTGAAGTTGTGATTGATGCTTACAACTAAGAGCTTGACTTAGTGATTAACCATCTCAACTAGGTAAGCATTGTAGCTCTTAATGTGATCAGTTATAGTTTAAATTGCATCCAGGATATAGTTAGGAATGGTAGCACCAAGAAAGGATACTCTAACAGATCCAGCTTTAGATGATTGAGCTTTATCAGCTCTAGAGGTGTTAACTTTAGTTCTTTTCCTCTTTCTCTTTGTTTTGATTTGTAGGAGCACCTAGTGGTAGTCCAATCTTTATTCTACTCAAATGAACTTTGTCAGACTTGGGAATTTGAATGATTTGATCATTTGGTTCTAGATACCATATCATTTTGTGAGGGTAAGGAAGGGGAGTCCTTCTAGGAGACACGAATCTATACCAATTGATCTCATTGAAAATGAGCTCACCCACATTTCTCTATTTTTTAGAAATAATTAAAGATGTCAAGTGATAGTCTTTGCCAACAAAGTGTGTGAAGTTCTTGGCTTTATTAACTATAACTCATGTATAAATGTACCAGATAATCCTATGAATATCACTTAAGGAGCTAGGTTTGAAATTTAATGTACTATTGTCACCTTCTGGTTTCAGAATATGATAAATCTCGAAGTCATTGAATCCCTGGGAGGACCATTTAGAGGATTGTCAAAGCTGAGATAGGTGTTAATCAAAGCTATAGAAAGTTGAACCTTTTGTCTTCTTATAGTAGACTAAAGTATTTCCTCTTTCAACTCTCATATATCATCACAACCTTCAACCACTTCAAAATTACAATAGAAATGTCAAACTATAGAGGAGCTATATGAAGTATTAATACTAAGCGAAGGTTCATATTGCTCAAGATATGAATATAAGTACAAATTAAGCTTGTCTTTAAGATACTGTTAAGTTTAGATATACCACAGGACATAAAGACCTTTAAGCAAAACCATCATCATACATCTGCTGATCATTAGGTTTGAGTGGTTATGAGTTGAAATCAGCTGAAGGTCCTAATAACTTGTCTTCAAGTTTGGAAAGTGCTTGAGATTGAAACTTTTGGTTAGAAATTGATGGCTTGACAAGTTTCCTAAAATTGAGGTCGCTTGCTTTATGGATGAAAATGGAAGAAATCACCAAGAAGGGGGTGAATTGGGGATTTCAAAAATTCTTTTTGAACTCTTTTTCAAAACCTTTGAAAAGTAAAAACAAGGGAGTAAGAAAAGCTGGACACATAGAATTTATACTGGTTCGGTCTTAATCTTGACCTACGTCCAGTCCCCAAATATCTTCTAGGTATTTCCACTAGTTCAACAAACTTTAACTACAACAATGTAAACAACAAGCAATCTTATTCACCTAGGACTTGCTCCCCCTTACACTTTGTAATTAAGCTACCTCACTCACAGGTTTCCACAACCTTGAGTTTACACTAACAACTTTTGATTTCAAAGAATCAAGACTCTTAAAAAGAGTAGATAATGATAAACACTGAAGATCAAGTTAAAATCACAATGTAGACTCAAATTGCAAAATATAATCAAAGTAGCTTGGTTGTGTGTGTCTTGCTCTGAGTCTTCATAGCCTTTTATAGGCTAACTAGATGACCTAGCCGTTGCAATTTCTTCTCTAACGTTTAGTTACAAATCTGGAAAATGACAGTTGCATATTTTGCTTTATTCTTTCAATTCTCAGCTAGATTGATGCAAAAGGTCTTCCAAGTATTCAATCATTCCATAACCTTCATTTGACCGTTGGAGAGAGATTTAGTTGATCCATAACGGTCTGTGCTGAACCATTGGGATAGAGGAGAATGATCAGCCCTGTTCTTGGTTCTTCATTTAATGCACTTTATTCCAGATCTGATTCCATCTTGATCTTAGCTGGACTTATCTGAAAATCACTCAAAACTTCATCAAATACATTAGAAGCAATGGTATCATATGATAAAATGATTTCAGATTGACCCATAAAGATTTCGCAAATCAACATCATTTGATTTTTCAAAATCACCGATGTAAACTCGAGTTTGTAATCCTATACTCGAGTTTGGGGTTCAACCAAAGAGCATGAATATTGATCAACGGTCTAAATTGGCAGTTTACAAATATTAACTCGAGTTTGGTTCTCACAGAGAAGACTGTTGGGCTCTGGACTTAGAATGGAACTTTGGATATGTACCTAAACTCGAGTCAATTAATGACTAACTCGAGTTTGGGGCTATGACAAGAGAATGAGCCTAAGTTCAAGAATTTCCAGACTGGAGTTTAGCAGCGTAAACTTGAGTTTGTAAAGCAAGCATATTGGTGGTCTTTCTATATGACTCAGACTTGAGTTTGGGGAAGCAAACTCGAGTTTCAGTAAGAGCTGAAACTTTGAAATTTTTCTTGGTTAAGTGTAAATTAGAGTTTGGGAACACAAACTGGAGTTTGCAAGACTTATGAAAATACTGAGTTTTCTAGATTCTTTCTGTTTAGTCTAAACTCGAGTTTCATGGTCTAGACTCGAGTTTGTCTTGTGCAAAATTCTGATTGCTCTCTGTATCTCTCAGACTTCAAGTTTGTTTTCGCAAATTGGAGTTTGGCTTGTTATGAAAAACTTTGATTGCTTTCTACGAATCCTCAGATTCAAGTTTGTCTAAGCAGACTCGAGTTTGCCTTTCTTGCATAATTGAGCAGCTTTCTGTCAAGTCTCAAACTCGAGTTTACATACCTAAATTAGAGTTTGCCTTTGACAGTAAGTTTTTCAACATACCAAAGATAAACTTCATGCCAAGTTTACAATTGTTTGTTATCATCAAAACACATAGAGAACTAACAATAGAAATAGAGGGATTCTCATATCTAAACTTCTTGGTTAGGCACACTGACATTCATAGTCTCTTGTACAAGTTGATTTACAATATTCAATACCTTTTAGTGCACATCTTCTTTGGTCTAATCAGTAGAGATTTACCCTTAAAAGTTGAGAAACCTCTCAATGATTGAGTTTCCCATGGCTCTTAGATAACAATTCCCTTAGCCTTAGGAATCGTTTTTGGTTGCCCTTGATCGAGAACATTAAGGCGAGCTTACTTCAGCAATTTAGAAGGCTTAGCGCTCTCTGTGATTTTTGAAGGTTGTTTCTTTGAAGATGGTGACTCATTCTTTCTAAAATTTGGATTCTTTAAGTGGACCATTGGATTTAAATCATGGTTCGATGCCTTGGTGCCTAGGGTTTTTCGGATGATGAATTGAAATTTTTTTTTAGATTTGTGGAGTTAATTTGAGAAGTTGATTAGGGGTTTTAACAGTGGAAGTGAGTCAAGTGTGAGAACAAAAAGTTTTAGTCAAAGATCACTTAAGGGAATTTAAAGAGGGGTTGAATGTAGTGGTTCAAATGATGCTAAATTCGAGCTTTAGTACGAAGGGGAGACGAGTCAACTTGAGTGATACTCTAAGTTACTCAAGTGTTATGCATTTGGGCCATGAACTGAGAAACTTATCTCACTCGAGTAGTCTTGTAATCATTTGAGTCACACTTCATTCTTATGTCATTGTCTCATTATCCTTCAATGATGTCCTTACTATTGGAGAATTAAGTTTGATCACTATCTAGTTACCTTCCAATGCTAGGAATCACTTGAGTTCTTAAGGAACCATTTAAGTTGTCTTGTGACATAGGCTTCTTCCATTTTACTTGCACCTGCTAGTTACCCAAAGATGGAGCACATCACTCGAGTACTATGAGGATCCACTCGAGTAATATCCTTCATTTTGGGTCATCACTCTTGAATCACTCAGTGATCTCTACCAGTTACCTCTTATATGTTTATCCTTGTTTTTTCAGCATTAGAACAGAGGGCCCTACAAAACAAGTAACTAGACACTCCGATTATAAAGTTGGCATTTTAATCAACAAAACAAACATGTTAATTAATCACAAACTTTGAAAAAGCTTAATTGTAACATTGGAATTTAACATTCACAATTCTCTTCGTATGTATAGAAACTGATCATTTACAAGTGGTTTTATGAAGATCTCAGCTATTTAAAGATGTGTAGGAATGAAAATCACTTTGGCTTCCTTCTTTTTGAACATGATTTCTAATGAAGTGATGTATCTCATCAATTGTTTGGTTCTTGATTGGTGAACTAGATTCTTGGCCAAGCTTATTGTGTTTGTGTTGTCAAAATAAATTGGAATCTCCTTTAAGTGAATGTCTAGATCTTGAAGTTGTTGCTTTAGCCACAGAATTTGATACAGTAATGTATTCAACTTTAGTAGATGATAATGACTCTGTGTATTGCTTCTTATTGAATCATGATACTATAAAGCCACTAAGGAATTGATAGTGACTACTTTTGCTCTTTCTATTAGTCTTGTACCCTCCATGATCTAAATCAGAGTATGCAGTTAGATACTTGTTGCTTCCTCTTGGATACCATATGTCGAGTTTGGTCATGTCAGCAAGATATCTAAATATCCTTTTTACTGTCTCAACATGATATTCTTTTGGCACGGATTGATATCTTACGCACATACCCATATTGAATTGAATGTTGGGTTTTCTTGCAGTGAGGTAGAGTAGGGAGACAATCATTCCTTGATACTTTGTAATATTGTACTATGCTCCGCTGACATCAGCATCTAAGAATGTTGTTGAACTCATGGTTGTATGTGCCCCATTTGCTTTATCCATTCCAAATTTCTTTAGCACCCCCTTGAGATACTTGATTTGAGAAATAAATATTCTATTTTTGTAATATCCCATATTATTATTGTTGTTGTTGTTGTTAATAATAATAATAACAATAATAATGATATTAATATTAAAATTAAAATTAATAATATAGTTAAAAAAATAGAATTTAATAAATGATTTATTATTATTTTTATAATAAAAATTTAGAATTTAATAAATGATTTATTATTATTTTAATTCATTAATTAGCAATAGGTAAAGAGCCCAATACGCAAAGCCCAGCCCATAGCTAAACCCTAAAGTTTACTTATAAATTTAGGTCTAGCCGCCTAACTCTAGCCATCGTTAATTATTTTTCTCTCTGTAAATTATCTGCGGCAAAAAATTTCCCTCCTAGGAGTTTAGCAAATACGGAAACCAGGTAATCCTAATCCCTAGAACAATAGGAATTAACTGTTACATGCCCTTTTGTGTTTAAATGTGTCACTCCATCTGTATATCGAATTGGGTGATTAACCTACATGAATTAATCAATATGGATGAGGTGTATCATTTGATGCGTGATTAACCTGTGATTATATATTCTTGCGTGATTGCGTGATTGACTACCTGCATATAATTGCTTTCGTGAATGAATACATATCAAACTATTTACATATATATGAATTGCTTGCGTAATCAATATTCTTGCGTAATGGTACGGAATGAATTACTATTTAGAATTGCTATTTGCCTTCGGCATGTATTGATAATCAATATTCTTGCTATTTGCGTAATCAATATTCTCGCATGAATGAATTACTATTTGCTTTCGACATGTATTGATAATAGCCATGCAAATTACCATGTACGGAATTTAGAATTGCCTTCCGTGCTACCTTTTTGGCAATGATCTTACCTATCTGAATAAAATTACTCATATTAATACATATCATAGTTTGTTGATTATGCCGAGGTTCCAGCATGAGGAATTGGAGTGTTGTTTGATTCTCTTGATATAATGCCGAGCAGTTATTATGAGGAGATTAAATCATTATAAAATAGGATATATATATATATATATATATATATATATATATATTATGTTAAAATATTTTATCTTATAGCTAATTAAATAAGTATAAAATATTAATAAATTCAATTTGGACACTATAGTATAAAGAAATAATTTAGCAGTGAGAGGATAGCTTTGGGATGGTACCTCATAAAGTGATGAACACACTTTTAAGGCTTTATACCTTTGAAAAATTATTTGATGTGAACCGATAGTATCCATTCTTCCCAAAGTGGTGTTTGGCAGGATATTCGGGGAACTAGTAGCAACTTTGGGAAGAGGTGTGCACACTAGGAAAAAATGATTATATTCTTATAGCCAATTTGATGAATTATGACTGGCAAGTTTCCGGGTCACAAGGTAGACTGACAATATATCCGGGTTTACGATGGTTCTCTTCCCACTAAGTAGATTTCATAAATAATAACAAAACTGACATTTTTTTATTTATGTATTTATATGATATTTTTATTACGAAATCATTTTATTTTATTTTGTTATCTTTGCTTATTTAGGATTACTAGCTTTGCTGATGGTTGTTTTATGTGGCTGCGATGATCCTTCGGGGGAGCAGAATTTCAGTGAAACAGGTTTCAAAAGGTTGGGGCTATCAGTGAGAAGTGAGGAAAACGTTTAATAAATTATCGTTATTTATTTTCTTTTAGTTTATATTCTGAATAAGACTTACTGTTTAGGTTTAGATTTGTTTAACGTAATTAGTAGCCTTGCACTTGTCCCACACAAGTGCGGTGGTAACATTTCTCGAATTTGGGTAGTTTAAATTTTTGTTATTGTTTATAAAAATCATGGAAATTTTATGTTATTATAACTGCTATATATTCAGGGGTGTTACAATTTTTCATTTGCTTAATTTGTAAACCAACAAAAAAATTTAGTTCTCCTATCATAGACACATCAAATTGTCCCTGTATAGCCTTACAAAATTCTTAATACAGAGACTCATTAGTAGCACTAAAGATAATATCATCAATATAAATTTGTACAATTAATATATCATGTTTCTTGTGTTTGATAATCAATGTTGTATCTACCTTGTCTTTGACAAAGCCTTGACTAAGGAGAAACTTACTCAATCATTCATACCAAGCTCTTGGAACTTGTTTGAGACCATAAAGTTCTTTCCTAAGTTTATAGACATATCGGGTTTGGCTACATCTTTAAAACTAGTAGGTTGCTCAATATAAACTTCTTCCATAATATACCTATTTATAAAATCACTTTTATTGTCAATTTGAAAAAGTTTCATGGAATTCAAGCATAGTGATGCCTTAATTGATGTCGTCGGACGATCTATTAGAGGACATAAAGTACTATATTGACCCGCCGAGAGACTCCACAAAGATTTATTGTAGAGAGTATCATTGGATCTATAAAGTCTCACATCATTTGGTAGTGTAGATTATACTATACTTGAGGATGTCATCGAACACTATACCCTAGGGTTATACTTTGAATGTACAACTCTATTCGTATGAGAATGGGGAGAACAATGTACTCTTTGGTGTAGCTCAAATACATGAGTATAAATGGGCATGCTGAAAGGACTCATAATCCCTTACAAGGGATTAGTTGTTCACAGGATCAGTAAAGCTTAGATGACTTCTAGGTGACTTGGGAGTCTGTGCACAACAAGTGATCATAAAGATTCATGATCTGTCTGAGAATCAATATAAGAAGATTCCTTGTTTCGTGAAAATCTACAGTTAGTCGACCAAGTGAGATGATATTTTATCTTTGCTCTTGACTAAATGTGAATGACTATGTAAGGGATGATGCCATCATGATATCTAAATAAGAAAGATAGACTACTTGGCCAACTCAATTAGTTTTGAGGCCACAAAGCATCGCTAGTGGTTTATGTGGTCATTAGATGAATTGGGCCCGTTAAAGGAGTTTAATTGGTTCAAGTTTGTCTATGTCAGTAATTAATCGGGCCTAATGGGTCACACATTAAGGTTGTTCTTGATTATATAGTTTAGCAAGTTTGAGCCAATAGTTATTATTGAGCTTTGTCAAAACTATAAGGATAATTGGGTTGGAGTGGAACTCTAAACCCAATAACATAGATGGTGCCACATTTGGTTAATTAGTGAGAAATTAGTTTCTCCACTAATAGGCCGAAATGTGTTAGAAGGCCTAACGGGGTTTTAGGCCATTTGAATTTTGAATTTAAGTTTGAAATTTAAATTCAAATTTAAATTCAAGATGTTAGGTTACAAAAGATAATTTTGAATTATCTAAAACTATATCCAATAAATATTGGATAAAAATCCAATAAATATTGGATAAATAATGAATAAAGATTGGATAGATATCATCTTGAATTTTGAATTCAAGATATATTTCAAGTATGGATATGATCTATTATCTTAAATTTTGAATTCAACACATATTTCAAGATAAGGATGATCCATTATCTTGAATTTTGAATTCAAGACATATTTTAAGATATAGATATGATCAATTATCTTGATTTTTTGGATTAAATCTTGGAATGGGCTTTTCTTCTAATAACTCTAATTAAAGATTTTTAACATATACACACAAGGGCTTGTATGCACAACTCCAATGATCATCAATTGAGAAAGGTATGGCAGCATCCAAGGTCAAAACAAGAAGGGCACCAATTCAAGAAATATGGGTATCCAATCTCATTCATCTCATCCTACTATCTTGCACCTTACCTAACTTCAAGACACCATCAACATCTTGAGAAAAGAAAACCTAAAGGCTTGAAGCCTCTACCTTACCATCGCCTAGCAAACATCCAAGGAGAAGGAGGAGTTAGGGAGAAGGAGTTCTCATTGCAATTAGGAGGCAGCTATGTGGATCAACATTAAAGGACTTCAAAATCTTTGTTGTGTTTCAATTGATTGAAGGTAATCCTAAAACCCTTTATGTGTTTTAACGAATATATCCTAGATTATAACTTATGAGCAATTTAAAGATTATGACTCAATATAATGGTTATAACTTATAAGTAGCGTAAAGAGTTAAGGGTTCTTATGGGTACCATAAAGAGTTACAAGTTATAATCCATGGGTACCTTAAAGAGTTACAAGCTCCTCAATGATCAACAGAATCATCTCAAATTCATAGAATTACAACTCAAGAGCATTGTAAGTAGTTACGGGTTCTCATGGGTACCGTAAAGAGTTATGGGTTAAGAAAAAAAAACTAACTCATTGGTCTAAGGAGTTACAGTTAATGACTCATGAAGACTGTAAGAAGTTACAGGTTCTACAATGATTAACAAAAAAAAATGTTTTTCAACTTTATGAGTGTTTGCTTTAACATCATACAACACCCAAATTTTAACCAACATTTATGACTTTGCTCCTATAAAGAGACTTCAAGAGACTCTCGAGGTAAGTGTTTGTAGTTCTCTCTCATATTAGGGGATTTTATGTCACTCTAGTCTACTAGTCTATACTTTTTATAGGCTTGTCAACATTTTAAAATCTTTACCTTGCACATGATTTTAATGCATCAAGAGGACTAAAAGGGGTATAGTGTTGGAATGGCTGAAAAGTGGAATATGTGAAATGACATAAAAAGAGTGTCATAAAGTTTAAATAAGTATGGAGAAAAGCCTTAAAGCTTTTCTAAACTCTTTTTATATGCTGTTCTTCTTGCTCTCTTCATCCTCATTTCCTTCTTTCTTTTTTTACAAACTGGATAACTCAGAAGCATTATTGATTTACATAATTGCAATTATTGCTCATTATGCTACAACATTGTTGGGTTAGCTTTTGTACAAATTGAATTCAAACTTCATGACAACAATGAATAGTTCATAAAGTTTGCAGTGGTTATATTGTGAAGGTGGCTCATGTATGGGTTCAAGGGTGTAAAATGAATGCTTCAATCATATACATATACACTCAGATGCATAATGGTTTCAACCAAAGAACTAAGACAAATCAAAGAGAGTGCTGTATTTCTCTATGTGGTTAATCCTCTAGATTTCTCTTAACAACAACTATGCCATATAATATCAAGACTAATGTTGTCAGTTTCCCAAGTCTACATAGGTTGTATCCCTTAAGGCAACTTTATTCTACACATTCCTTCAAACAATCACTTTACCATATTCCTAATTTTGCTTGATTGTTAAAACATTCAAACTAGAAGTTGCCTAAAAAGTTTCAAACTATCTAGTGCAGGTACATGATCAAGCACAAGTTTGACATATCACAACTAACATACCATCACACATGTATAGCCTCCTCACACTTCAAATTTGCAATGCCCTTAGTTCAAATAAAAAGGAAGAATAGAGGAGTAGTGGTGGGAGAGGTCTAAAACAAAGCAAGCATAAAACAAGTAATGTGAAACCACATGTGCAATGTATCCAATTCAACAAACCCAAATATGTAATAACATAGGAGAGGAAAAACAAGAATGCTAAAGCAAAGTAATGGACATGTGAGAGTACCTTGTGAAGGACATGATAGAATCAAAAGGCATAAGAAAGATAGAGCACATCATAGGGAATTAGCTAGAGCATTATATTCCCAACAACTATGCTAGTACATAGGTTGAGCAACAACAGACTTTTTTTTTTTGGAATAATTAGAAAACAAAAGCAAAAGAAAAATTGAAACTAAATTGAAAGGGATAAAAAACGAGGTACGAATGAAGGAAATGTGTTGGAAATGTATAGCTCCTTCTATTTCTTATCATTCAGCTTGGATTTCCTTGCAAATCCACCTAATTCCTCTAGTTTTATTTGGAAAGCAACAAAGTAAACCATGACAAACAGAAAAGAGAAAGGTCAGAAACTTGGGCTGCCCCCAATAGTACTTGTTTTAGAGTATTCAACCTAGCTATGCTACAATCAATTCAACTAGGGTAATGGAGAATAATGAGAATCCACTCATTGTTTATATTTTCTTTCCATTAATGTTCGACCCTTTGTCTTTTGACCTTAAATGTTTTCCTTGAGTTGAGGTTCAACAATTTAAGGGCTCCACATAGGGAAATAGCATTAATCCATAAAGGGCCCGACCACCTAGATTTCAATTTCTCAAGGAAGAGTTTAAGATCCAGGATTAGTGTTTTGTAATGGAAGGTTTTTATGCCTTCTTTTTATTCTATGTGAACTCTAAAGATTTAAAAAGCAATCTCTTAGACTTGCTCAGATATGTTTTTTCAACAACAACTGAGTGCTCTGCATGATCTTATTACTTATCCTCTTCATTTTTAACCACAATTTCATTAAAAGGGTCTTTGATGAGATTTTTCTGAAGTGTTTCTTGCATAAAGCTATTAGTAGTATCAACAATTGAGAATTCTTCAATATCATTAGAGTATTTCATTGTTTGGAGAATATTAAAGGTTATTTGCTCATCATTGGCTCACATCGTCAATTCACCTTTTGGAACAACAATGAATGTTCTCTCAGTTGCTAAAAATGGTCTTCCAGGGATGATTGGCACATCTTTGTTAGCTTTAAATTCCATGACAATAAAATCAGCTGGGAAGATGAATTTATCTACTTTCACCAAAACATCTTCTATTTTTCCTTTAGGGTGAACAATAGATTTGGCAGCCAACTGTAAGGTCACAATCATGGGTCTTGATTCTACTATTACCAGTTGTTTGAAAACTGACATTGGCATCAGATTTATGCTAGCTCCCAAGTCACACAATGCCCTTCCACAATAGTTCCTTTTAATGGCACATGGAATGGTGAAGCTTTTTGGATCTTTCATCTTTGAAGGGAGTTTATTAAGCAAAATAGCACTGCTTTCTTTCATTAAAGCTACTGTCTCAAACTTACTAAGCCACCTCCTCTTTAATAGAATGTCTTTCAAGAACTTCATTTAACTAGGCATTTGTTTCAAGGCTTCTACCAAAGGAATATCGATGTATAACTACTTCAAGATATCTAAGAATTTTCTAAATTGTTTTCCCCATTTTTGCTTTTGTAACCTTTCAGGGAAAGGTAGTGGTTGTGTTACTACTTTGGAGACTCCTAGTTTTGTTGGTTTTTGTTGCAGCATTGCTATAGCATTAGATGCTCCATCTAGCTTATGTGATTCTAGTATGCTATGTTGTGGTAATGCTATAGTAGTGGATATGCTACCAGCTTCCCATAGTTCTGGGGTGAACTGATTTGCTACATGTCCTTTTCTAGTAGCGTTCCTTCCTTTGTTTGCTTGTCCTGTTAAGGGTTCAACATCTTTAATAGGTCTTTTTTATATTTTTTTGCTACTTAATAGATTTTCCATTCCTCAACTCTATAACTTTAATTTGCTCTTTACCTTCTCTCTTAGGGACTTCATTATTATTAGGTAAGGAACCTGATGGCATATTGTTCATTGTTGTAGAAAGTTGCCTGACTTGATTTTAATTTCTAGATTTCTTTGAGACACTTGTTGACTCTGAATGATAGCATTGTTTTTGGCCATATATTCCTTAAGAAAGGTTTCCATTAATGATTAAGGAGATGACTCCAGACTCGATTGTCATGATTGATGATTGAATCTAGGGGGAGATTGAGGTTTAATATATTGCAAAGAAATTAGTATATTGTCTCCACCCTTAATTATAGGTATTCGAGTATGGGTTGTTGTTGTTCTTGCTATAATTGTCCATGTAGTTGACAGATTTAGGAATAGCTGAACAATTGGTATATGGATGTTCTCCTCCACAATATATATAGGCTATTTGTGCAACAGTAGGGAGACTTATTGATTTAATCATATTGGTTAGAGACGAAACCTATGCAGTCAAGATTGTCATGACATCGAGTTCATGAACTCTAGCTATTGTCTTGATTAATGACACCTGTTATTTGGCAATTGATAGCTGTTAATGGACATCCATTTGAGAATTTCATATACTTTAGTATATGATTTTTTTTAAGAGGGCTTCATTAGCTGAAGCATCAACTATCTACCTCATCTATGCACTTTATCTATTATATAAGGTTTCTAACTGTACCTAAGGCTTGATTCCATGTTGTGGACACTTTTTCAATAACTCTTTGAATCATTCCTAGATATCATAAGTGGCTTCACTACTACGTTGTTAACGTCATCTCTTAGTTGGGCGTTCTTGGTTGGTAGGATGAATTTCAGCAAAAACTTCTCACCTTAATTTGTTCAAGATGTGATTGAGTGGGTTGGCAGAGTGTTCAACCAATCTCTTGCCTTATCTCATTGTGCGAACGGGAACAACTTGATCCTTCAAGCATCTACTTGAACTTCTGGGATCTTGAAAGCATCATAAACATCTATAAACATCCTTAGATGAAGATGGGGATCTTCAGTTTTTTTTTTAGGCCATATGGGGATCTTCAGCTGACATCCCACTATTTGTAACATTTGGAATATAATAGGTTTTAGCTCAAATTGTGGCACATGAGTGGAACTTGATCTCCATTAGGATTTCCATTGTCTTCTGCCATGTCTACTGATGCAGTAAGACATTCTCTTCTTTTTTGTTTCCTTCTCGTTTGGTTATAAGTTCTTTTTATCTCAAGATCAAAGGACTCAAGATTAGCAATACAAGAACCGCACATACATAGACAAAGTACCTAGAAAAAAAAAACAAAGTGAGTGAGAAAAATAATCAAACGTGACTTTCACAACAAAACATGCTTGCATATATAGTATCTATAATCCATGGCAACTGCGTCAAAAACTTGTTGGTTGAATTCCCTTATGGCAAGTGAACTATGCAAAATGATCCTCATCCCCTTCATTATTAAGGTGGCGCCTCCTTATGACTTAGAGATGAGATAACATTGTGAAATTACCTTCCTACCCTTCATTAATTGTAGATAGCCATGTGTTTGCTCTTCATAGGTCATGGAAGACATGCATTCAGGCTTAAGTGGTGGTCATATGACCCATTTAAGGAAAATAAATGATATGTTAGCACATATGGGCCCTAACTATGATGTAATTTGGCACAAAAGTAGTCCCACTCCACATGCTTGACCCAAACTCAGTAATTCCTCATTAGTTCAATGAAATCCTCAATCCAAGTTCTCAATCTTTATTTCCGTAACTCAAATATCTTATTAGAAACATCAGTCGTCTTCATTATTATCCATTCATATCAACTCCCCAATTTTACAAATTAAAGTCTAATTGTCTCATTAGGGCTCCAGGTCAAAACAACAATCCATGAGTCTAAAGTCTAATTGTCATTATACTAAAGTCAACAAGTAAATGGACTGCTCATATATAAACTAATATAAATTAAATATATAAAGTATAAATATGATGGACAACTATGTTTTTTAATACAGAACGACATCGTTTCTAACTCGTTAAGAGGAGAAAAAGAGTATAATACCATGGGAATTAGTTTATTGGTTTTCTGACTGGCACTCCCAGATTGTGTTCTAATACCATGAGAATTTGGGCTGTAAGTTCTTTTGTTTTGTGTTTTTTTCCCCTTTTTGGGCAATATGGGTGATGGCCCAAAAACAAGCCGAGTTGAATTTGTCCAAAAACATTTGTTCCAATAGTTTGAATGGAAATCTTTCTGGCTGCTTTATCAAAAAAAAAAAAAAAAAAAAAATCTTTCTCGCTGAATGAAGATCAGATTCAAGTGTCAATGGGGGTACCGATAGCTAATGGCTTCATCCCGTTTGTTACAGCTACGCAACTACACTACCCAAGGTAGCGCAGGTGCTTCGTTGCCACATAGGGCTGCGAGGGTCGCTCTTTCGTCGCTAATACTACAAACTTCAATTTATCTTCATCCTCCGTCTTCGCTTCGTTATCATTCGCAATGTTACTGTAGCAACAGAGATGTTCATGTTGCTGAAGTGGCAGAAAAGCACTCGAATAAAGTACATTTGAGTAGCCCCGAGCTGGTGGCGTTGGAGTATGCAGATCTTAATCTTTCGTACAAGTTGGTAATTTTATCTTGAGCTTAATTTTGCCGAGTTCAGAGGGGTTTTTGTTTGATTCTTTCTTTCTTTCTTTTTTTTTTTTTTTTTTTTTAATGACTTAAGCGTTAATATTCTGTTGTTATACTATATAAATTCAACGCAGGACTTGGGTCATGTGAGAATCAGACAACATGTCAACCCCCTAAGTTCCTCTTTCTCTGTATGTTCCTTTATAAACTCCAACAATCCATTCCATTATAATTTTGACTGATTCTATCGGCATTTTTTATTTTCTTGTCAGTAGCAGCAACAAGTTTACCAACTCAGATTTTAAAAAGTACAAAATGAGATTAAAAGTCAATAAATTGTTTTATTAGCATTTTTTCATATTAGGTGTTGAGATATTGGAATAATAATTTGAATGTAAAGGTATACAGTGTCAGCATAAATGACCCAGTAAACCTATCACTCATATTCTGTAACACACACACACAAGCACCCGCTATAAAGAGTTTTACGTGGATTGTTGAATCCTGTAGCTGCATGACGTAGGACTTCAAATTGGCGGATTGCAAGAGTCTTGTATCTGAATGAATAAGGAATATAGATTCTCGATTTTTTTTAATTTGAAATTCAAGATTGTAAATCATATGCTGTTGTTGACTGCTTTTGAATTCCATTTATTTAACCTAAAAACTTTATTTCAATTAGAATTTGACTGTTCAACATGTATGAGGAAACCTGCTAGTCATCCTTGGCTGAATGGTCATAGTACCCAACTTAATTGGCAACTTCTTAGTTTCAATTACTAAAAGATGCATACTATTGAGATCCACCAATAATTCTATTGAGATTGGCCCCATATCATAGGAATTTAACTGGATTCTTACTTTATTTCCTTGTTATGGGATTCAGTTTTTTAATGTTTGTATTTCTTGATAGGTACTCACACAGCCTCCAGACTGGAACGAAGTCTTCAGTGACCCAACATTACCACTCATGGCTGACATTGGATGTGGTAACTTGTTTGCTTCTGTGATAAATCTGCTGGCAGTATCTGTCCTTATAAATTTTTAGTATTTAGAAGTGATGCTTAGTATGCTGGGACTGATATCTATGTCATCTAAGCATGCATGATAGATAATAAAGTAGGTATTTCCTTTTCTGATATACTGGACTAGATGTACATCATTTTGTTAATTTTCTTCTCATCATAAGCAATTTCAATTTTTATACCAGTAGTCAAATTGTTTCTACTTTTGTTCCTGTGAATCTAAAATTTTGTATGTATTTTCAGGTAGTGGCAGGCTTCTTTTATGGCTTGCTAAACAAAATCTTGGAGTAAGAAATTATCTCGGGCTGGAAATAAGGCAAAAGGCTAGGAAATGTTTTGTTTTTAATAACCTGTAGCTTCAAAAATATGGTATTATAATGTATTCCATTCATGTGCAGTTGGTCAAGCGTGCTGAGGTATGGGTAAAAGATCTGGCTCTTAATAACATGTACCAGCCACAACTTTGTTTTTAATAGCAATTTAACCAAAGGGGATGCTTAACTTTTGAGTAATTGAGTGTTTGCCTAAAATGCAGTCATTTCTTGTTTGCAAATGCCACAATTTCCTTCAAGCATCTGGTTACATCATATCCTGGGCCATTGATATTTGTTTCGATTTTGGTGAGTGTCTCCTCACCCTAGGATCAACTAGAAGGCTTTTGTCAAAAATATCTTGGTTAAGAACTTAACTTGAAACTCTTTTTAATTGCAATCTTATAATCTTACTCCAAAATGCAGTGCCCAGACCCACATTTCAAGAAGAGACATCATAAAAGGAGAGTTTTGCAGAAGCCTTTGGTCGGTGCTATTGTAGAGACATTGATGCCTGGGGGACAGGTATTTATGTGCGTGTTTGCATGTCTTGCATGATTCCTTACAATCATATACTTCACATGGTTTATTTGGTGATTTACTAAATAGCTTCCTGTCAAAATTACTTGTGTCTTGAATAATTTTGCATGAAAATTGCATGTTGTTATGTAATAGGCATTAAATTATCATAATTATTCTATGATTCTTGTCTATTATTGAAGATCAAACTGTGACCGTTCACTGTAACCTTTGAAAATGAGTTGCAGTTATTTTGGTAGAGGAATTTGTGCTCATAAAATCGATTGCAATGTGTGTTTTCAATTGGAAAAAGAGGGTAAAATTAGGAAGCAAAGTGATGGAACTCTTGGTTGATGGCTTAGAACTTTGAAGAACATGGTTGTGGTGATGGTGTATCTTTGGTTGTGAATGCAATAGTGGTGATCTTAGATTTGGTCTTCTTCCTTTGCCTTTTCTCTCATCCAGCTCTAACAGGGTCAGATGCCCTAGGAAAAGTGTAGAATCTGTTAGAATATTTTATTAGTTCCATAATTATAGGGATTAACTAAACTTAGAGATTATAGGAGAGTATTGTTAGGATATTAGTTATATTTTCAAATTTCAAATCTAGATCTCTTGTCTATAAATGTAATCGTTCTCTCATCTGAATAAGATCATCAATTAGTCTCTCATCTAATTCTCTTCATGGTATCAGAGGAAGGGATTAGAATTAGATTTAGAAGAGATTAATTGTTTTAAGACGTTGCCCACTGGAATGTCGAAGTCACGCTTGTAAAAACGTTGCCCACTGCAACGTTAATCAATTCGAGCATCTCTGTCCTAGTCTAGTCCGGCAGCAACATTGCCCACTGCAACGTAATCAAGCTCCGGCAATTCCCAGTCTCGTCCGGTAGCAACGTTGCCCACTGCAACGTAATCAATCTCCGACAAACAATCCGTCTGGCCCTTCAAGTTCGCCCAAACCGTCGTTCTGCCATCTCCGACTTCGACTGGTCCTTCAAAGTGTCAAACACGCCATATCCGTCTGGTCCTTCAAATCCGCCCAATTCAGACGTCGTTCTGCCATCTCCGGCTTCGACTGGTCCTTCAAGGTATCTCGTCATCTTTGCTCAGGACCGTCATCCTCGGAATCATCCGACTTCGTCTCAACGTCCAGTCACAGCATCGGCCTCCTCCAGTCCCAGCGTCGGCACGAAACAACAAGCTGATTGATAACTGGACTCCATCGGGTCGTCACTGGACTCCAACTCAAGTATTATTTAGTCTATTGGGCTTCATTTGTCTATCGGGCTTCACTTATTGAGCTTCTTATCTTTTACTGTGCTTCATTTGTCTCTTTACTAAACCCAAGTTGGTGACTGTTTCTCAAGATTGCACCGCTGGATTTTATTTTTTTGGTGACTGTTTTTTTTGAGATATCTGCCTCTATATTTCTTTTTACACGGTCATTATGTCTACAAAATATGATGCCTCGTCCTTTGTGCCACGATCTGGGTCTAGTGACATCTCTATAGTGCTTATTGTTTCTGAAAAACTTACCAATGACAATTATCGAGAATGGTCTCAATCCATGATTCTTGCTCTAGAAGGAAGGGACAAGTTTGAATACATTAATGGTGAAGCTGTAATGCCACAAAAATCAGAAACCCAAGCATTTCGAAAGTGGAAATCAGAAAATGCCTTGGTTTCCTCTTGGTTGATTAATGCTATGTCTTCCCCACTTAAGAAGAGTTTTATGTATCTTCCATCAGCCCGTGAAATTTGGGAGGCTCTTCGTGAGACTTATAGTCCTGTAGGGAATCGTTCCCACATATTTGATATTGAGAAAAAATTATGGCAGTTGAAACAAGACCACATGTCACTTGATGAATATTATTTGGAAAAATCAGCTCTGTAGCAAGAGTTTGATGCCCTATAAAACAAAACTCATCATTGTAGGGCTGATGCTAAAGCAGATCGCAAAGAGAAAGAAGAGGAAAGAGTCTACGAGTTGCTGGCTGGTCTTAATGCCATTTATGATGATGTTCGGGCACGAATTCTCAGTCAAGAGCCCTTGCCTTCTGTGCGTGAAGTTTATACTACTTTGCGTGATGAAGAGGATAGACGCAAATCAATGCTTCAGAATCAAACCAATTCCGCTGCTACTCAAGTACCTTTTGAAGTCTTAGCACTTGCTGCTCGATCTATGGAATCAAAGGGACTTAAAGGACGACCATTCTGTGACCATTGTAAGAAACCATGGTACATTAAAGACACCTGCTGGGATCTTCATGGTAAGCCTGTTGACTGACAGCCAAAGAAAGGAAAAGGAAGAGGAAGAGGTAATGTAGCTGAAGCCTCCAAAGAACCATCCCAAAATGACCAGCTCAGCAAGATCATGGAAATTTTAACTGCACTTCAGACTACAAAACAACCAACTGCCACAATCGTCAGGTGAGGTAACTTTTTCCAAGCCTTAGATGTAATTAAAAATCGGTGTATAAGGAAATGCTAGATAATTGACTCAGGTGCCTCAGATCATATGACTGATAATAAAGCTCTTTTTTTTTTTTCATCCTACACACCTATCACCAATGGAGTGACTATGCGGATTGCTGATGACTCTCAGTCTATAGTGACCGGCATTGGTTCTATCAAAATCTTCGCTACACTTACTCTACACTCTGTATTGCATGTTCCAAAATTGAAGTGTAATTTATTATCAATGAGTCAATTAGCTAATGATGAACGATGTCAGGCTAACTTCTTTGCTACTTACTGTATTTTTCAGGATCTGCTGACGGGGATGACGATTGGGAGTGCTAAAGAGCTTGATGGTCTCTATTACCTCGATGAAAGCGACAGTAGAAGGATTAAATCTTGCAATAAAGTGTCTCTCCCTAGGAGTAGTGATTTGGAGTTATGGCACAAACGTTTAGGTCATCCAAATTTCCATTACATGTCTAAGATGTTTCCATCTCTTGTTTCCAATAAAATTGCGTCTGATTTTCAATGTGATTCATGTGAAAAGGCTAAACATCATCGTGCTTCATTTCTGAAGATTTCATACCATGCATCAAAACCTTTTTCCATAATTCACAGTGATTTATGGGGACCATCCCGCACACCAAACCGATCAAAATCCAAATGGTTCATCACTTTCATTGATGACCATACGCGTGTCAGCTGGGTTTACTTGTTGAAAGAAAAACCAAGGTGTATCAAACCTTCCTCACTTCCATAGCATGATCCTAACCCAGTTCCACACCCAAATCCAGATCCTACACACTGATAATGTAACCGAATACTTCAATCAACCCCTATCTACCTTCCTATCTGAAAATGGCATTATTCACAAAAGTTCTTATCCCAATACACCCTAACAAAATGACATTGTAGAACGAAAGAATCGTCATATTCTCGAAACTGCAAGAGCCATTATGTTTAGTAGTAATGTTCTTAAATATCATTGGTATGATGCTATTCTTACCGCTACATTCCTCATCAACCAATTACCTAGCTAGCCCTTATCTTACAAAACACCACTTCAGCTTTTGCATCACTACTATAACCTCCCATATCTCGAAAACACTCTGCCACTTAGAGTGTTTGGTTGCACATCCTATGTTCACCTCCATCATGCCAACAAACTTGACCCTAGAGCCCTTCGTTGTGTCTTCCTTGGCTACTCTAATTCCCAAAAAGGATATAAGTGTTATGACCCGGTTTCCAAATGTTTTTTTGTCACCTGTAATGTCACCTTTCATGAAACTACTCCTTATTATTCCATGTCTGCAATTCAGGGGGAGAGAGATGGTGAATTTCAAACACCAAAAGATGACCAAACGATTACAATCTATACACCTCCACTCCATACACCTATCCCAATAGAATAAGATACCCCAGATAATCCTAATAACGTGCCAATTTCAGAGGGAGACACAAACAAGTGGGGTAAGACCTACGTACACCGAGATAAAAAGGGTAATGAGTCACAAGCTATTAGCACTCACCAGAAGTCAGAACTAGAGGCAGGTCCGGGAGAAAAAGTGGTAACAACGAGTTCTGTCCTTGATCTTCCTAATACGGAAGAATCCCTGATCATGCACTCGACATCCTATTGAGAAGTTTGTCTCCTACAAGACCCTTTCATCTAAATATAGGGTGTTTGTTTCTCACCTTGATAGTATAAGGGTACCAGATACTATTGATGAAGCTATGACTATATCTGAGTGGAGGCAAGCTGTCTTGGAAGAAATGGAGGCCCTAAAAAGAAATAAAACATGGGAAATAGTAGATCTACCTCAAGGAAAGAAACTTGTTGGATGCAAATGGGTATTCACCCCAAAGTATAGAGCAGATGGGACACTTGAGAAATACAAAGTTAGACTGGTGGTAAAAGGCTTCACTCAAATATATGGAGAAGACTATATTGAAACGTTTGCTCCGGTAGCCAAGTTGAATACCATCAAAATTCTCTTATCAATTGTAGTAAATCTAGACTGGGATCTACACCAACTCGATGTTAAAAATGCCTTCCTCAATGGAGACCTCAAGGAAGAAGTGTACATGAAGTTATCTCCAAGGTTCTCAGGAAAAAAGGCTAATCAAGTCTGCAAACTAAAGAGATCATTATATGGGTTGAAACAATCTCCATGTGCTTGGTTTGACAGATTCACTCGAGTTCTGAAGAGACACGGGTACACTCAGGGGCAGGGCGACCACACGTTGTTCGTTAAACGTCACAAGGGTAAGATGGTTGTGTTAGCCATGTATGTTGATGATATAATTCTTACCGGAGATGACAAGGTAGAAATTAATCAAATCAAGGCAGCCCTAGCATGAGAATTCCAGATCAAGGATCTTGGAGAAATAAAATACTTTCTTGGAATGGAAGTAGCTCGATCCAAGAGAGGAATCTATATCTCCCAAAGGAAGTATGTACTAGACCTCCTAAAGGAGACAGGGATGACGGTTGCAGACCCAGTTACACACCTATATAGGTTAATAAAGTAGATGAAGACACAGATCTCGGTAAAGCGGTAGACATAGGGAACTATCAACGAATGGTAGGCAAACTAATATATTTGTCTCATACCAGACCAGACATTGCATTTGCAGTAAGTGTTGTCAGCCAGCATTCGCATAACCCTAAACAGAAGCATTTAAATGAAGTCTACAGAATTCTTCGCTACTTGAAGGGATCTCTTGGACGTGGTTTGCTATTTAAGAAAACTGACAAACGAAATGTAGAGTTATTTACAAATGCTGATTGGGTAGGCGATCAAGATGACAGGAAATCAACGTCTGGGTATTGTACATATGTCTGGGGTAACTTGGTTACATGGAGAAGTAAAAAGCAAAGTGTAGTTGCAAGAAGTAGTGCTAAAGTTGAATACAGGGTGGTAGCACTAGGGTCTGTGAAGGCATATGGATAAAGCGTGCCCTAGAAAACTTAAGGAAATACATAAATCTACCAATCAAGGTTTATTGCGATAATATGGCTGCAATTAACATTGCTCATAACCCGGTCCAACATGACAGAACCAAGCATGTGGAAATAGACAGACATTTTATAAGGGAAAAGGTCGATGAGGGTATCATTGATCTAAGGTATATACCTTCAAAAGAACAAAGTGCAAACATCCTCACCAAAGGATTGGCCGAGGACAGATTTGAGTATCTAATTGGCAAGTTGGACTTGATTAACATCTACCGTCCAACTTGAGGGGGAGTGTAGAATCTGTTAGAATATTTTATTAGTCCCATAATTATAGGGATTAACTAAACCTAGAGATTATAGGAGAGTATTGTTAGGATATTAGTTATATTTTCAAATTTCAAATCTAGATCTCTGGTCTATAAATGTAATCGTTTTCTCATTTGAATAAGATCATCAATTAGTCTCATCTAATTCTTCAAAAAGTTTATTAACTTGAGTCATTGAGGGAGTGAGAGGGACAACCAAGAGTCCAAGACACAACTTTCCATGCCAAACTTAGTTTTTAACTGTTAAGTAAATCTGGGAGAAAAATGAAGTTGCAAGTGACACCCTTACTCAAATGCTGTTGGTATGAGAGGTTTTGGTTATTTTATCTGAGATTGTGGGTTACAAGTGATGCCTTCTTTCATGTGTGACTAACTTTTTTATTTTGGGTGATTAATTGGAAGGAAAACAATGCATCACACTCACCCATGTAAAGCCCCTGGGAAACAAATGACTGCCAAGAGGCAGTTCACTAGGATTATTAATATATGAAGTATGAAGATATCTTGCATTTGATAGGGCTTGGTTACTTCTGTGTAGGAGGATCCCCAGATTGATTAAAGAGACTCTTCCATGTCCTGTTTTATATCATACCCATCCCCTTATATCTGGCTGGTTGCAGTGGGATCTGACTCCATTTCAGGTTTAGAACAGGTGGATTAGCACCATTCTTCTTAACCTAGTGGGAAGAGTGTTCTGTCACAGGTTTAGAGTAAAAAGCTAAGTGAGTGTTTGGGTAACTTTGCAACTGTGGTTTCAGAAGCCCTTTTCTGCAAGTTGAGATAAAACTCCTCTTACATGTTCACCTCGTAAATTGTAAAAGTTATTTTCCAAAAGCTAATCCAAACATAAAGTTTATGGGGAAGCTGAAGTGTGTGAGGAGACATTGTAAATTGGGAGTATGGGGGGTTTTTTGGATTAAAAAGAGGAATATTCTTATGCAGTTTGATTTTTTGGATATAGGCTTGAAGTTGAGGATTAAAAAATCAAAATGCACGTAGATTAAATTTAGGAAATGAATTATATAAGATTATCAATTAATTACCTAGTGGGAAAAGAGTAGGATTACTTGGGAAGAGAAATTATGTTGTTGGTTCTAATCTAAAGTTTTCACTTCACATGTTAGGAGAAGTACAAGTATGATAGAGGTTGGAGATAAAGAAAGGAGAAAATGTTACAGATGGTGCTGCAATAATAGTTGAAATATTTTGGAGTTTTGGTATTCAAATGAACTTTATCCTGAGAAGTCTCAGAAGTTTCGTGATGATTTAGATTAAAACCTTACAGCTTGTTAACCACCCCTTACTTGCATTATACCTCTTCAAATATGCACCTATGACTGCCTAATCTGCACCTATGGCTGCCTCTGATTGCCGGCATTTCTACCTGAACTTATGCAATCATGCAGTTAGATGTTGCCGTCTGCACTTGCATGAAGACTGTGACTATAAAGTAGTGTATCTAGACTTCTTTCATGGAAAATGCATGATATATTTCTACCTTCTATGAAGATGCTGATATAGTTTTTAAAATTTTCATTGATGGCCGATTCTCCAATTGAATTTCTTACCGAACATGGTTCAGCATTCCTTTATTGATGGTTCAAATATGATATCCATTCCCATTACATGTTCCCCTTCTCTTCCCACACTCATTGATTCATTGTATACGAGAAGAAAATGGCTGACCATGACACACAAATTATGAAAGGGGGAATGGAAAAAGTAGGGAAAAAAAATGATACTCCCTCCGTTCCGTTTTGTAAGAGACTATTCTTGACTATACTCTATTCCTTGTTATAAGATACTGTTAGGGGGATGTTTAAAAAGTTTCTTGTAGACTCCCCATTTTACCCTCAATTACAAAAGTTAATTACTCAAGCCATTATTCCATTCAATTCCCATGTTTGACTAAAAAACTCAATATAACATATTCCTTCTCTTCCACATAAATGAGGGTATTTTTGGAAAATAAATTTCATTTTATACATATTTATTGTAACTAAGTGCTTTTAACTACCTCATCTAACAACTCAATGTGGTTATTAGTATTTTATAAGAAGGAATGGAGGGAGTAATATGAACATAGTAGACATTGTATTTACTTTGCTTTAAACCAAACAATCCTTTGGAGGATATGATTTTCAACTATTGAAAAATTTCACTTAATGGATGAATTTCTGCCTCAAAAATAAGGTGTTGTGGTTTGTGTTTGAGCAGGTTCTTATACAATCTGATGTTGTTGAAGTGGCACTTGACATGAGAAATCAGTTTGACGAAGTTGAAGCACTTCTGCATATGGATGCTGTGAACCCAAGTATGTTGTGTGACAGTGAAGGATGGTTGTTAAGCAACCCCTTGGGAGTAAGAACTGAGAGAGAGATTCATGCTGAATTGGAAGGTGCAAGAATTTTCAGGAGGATGTACCAGAAGAAGCAGATCTAATGACGTTATGAGAAGAGATGCTTAACATTTATTCTATTAGTAAATATTATGTATTGTGTAGAGTCTGATGAATGAGCCGCATTAGATGTATTGAGTCATAGGATGCGTAATGGAGGAACAATTGCTCTAAATTCTAATAGAGAATGAAAGGTATTTCTCTCCCTTGCTTTTTGTAGGAGACAATATTTAAATATAGCTTATTTTTATTTATCGGAGAAACTCAGAGGTTGTCTCCAATTTTTTTTTTTTTTTTTGGGGGGGGGGTTAATTTCCCAATTCCATCATACCCCATTCAATTACTCATATTAGTTACTCATTATTTCTCTACCACACATCCCTTTTTTTCCTAATAAATACTAGCAATTTTTTCACTCTCTTTCACACTCTCTTTACATATACAAGAGTATTTTTTTTTTTAAAAAAAAAAAAGAAATTACATTTTTACGTTTTTATTGGTTTTAAATAATTTTAACAACATTTTTTATTGATGAGATTCAGTATCTCTTGTAAAAAATTTCGGATGGAGTGGTAAGCTTTTTTATTCAGTTTTGGTAAAATTTATCCATACCTTACAAATGGCTGCTGTTCGTATGGAAATTATCGCATAGAGCATTATCTATCGTTGATAGGAAGTCGCTTTAGTCCGCTGCCCACTTTTGTCCGCTGTCATCCTATATCTATAGTGGCGTCGTTTTGGGGTACTTGGGGTGAAAGTACGGAAAAAACTTTAATTAATTAATTAATTACTAAAATGTCACTGAGGCAAAAGTATTAACTCATCTGCCCCCTGTAATCGATTACATGACTTATGTAATCGATTATAGGGGGTCAGATATCTTTTTTTCCATTTTTTACACTATGTAATCAATTACGTTACTGTTTAGTAATCAATTACATAAAAATACACTGTGTAATCGATTACGATGAGTGGCGTAATCGATTACATAAGATCAAAAGGTAAATGTGGCAGTTACCACACTATGTAATCGATTACGGCACAGGCCGTAATCGATTACATATCGCGGAATCAGTTTTTAAAAAGGTCAAACGCCTCATTTTCCCTCATTTCTCATTTCTCTAACCGATTAGGGCTCCCCCACTCTCCTCCATTGTGATTTTCAGCCAGAAAGCTGCGGATTCAAGCCGTGGGTTGAGGAAAAATCAAAGATTTGCTCTCATTTGCGTTGATTTCGGTAGGTTTTCAGTACCCATTGCGAATTTGTCTCTATTTTCTCCGTTTTTCTGAAGATATGGTTCATGTAATCGATTAGGGTTTGTTTTCTTTGGGTACGTAATGTTTTGATCATTGATTTGAATTGTTTGTTGTTGATTTTGAACAAGTAATAGATTAAATTGATGTTTTTGTGCGTTTCGGAAACAATGTGTGTATGTTTGCATGTGAAATTGATGTAAATAGTGGGATTGAAGCACAAATTACATGTTATTGTGTGTATGGGTGTTGAAGATTATTGATTACGTGAAGTTTGATTGTTGATTGTGCATTTTTCTTTCAATTACATTGTCTCCGTTGACCGATATTGATCATGCATTGTGATTATGCCATTAATTATGTTTGTTTCATGTTTGTTGATGGTTTATATTGTATCTTTGTAGGTATTTGTTATCATAATGCCTCCACACAGACGAGTTGACCCTCAGGCCGAGAGACGTTCGAAGGTACGGATGGAGGGTGATACATCCGGCTCTCAAGCACAGTCAGCAGATCTCTGATACAGAATTCTCTTGGGCAATAATGCAGCATCCCACAGATCCTTCGTTCAGCACTTTGCGGGCAGACCCGTGATCAAGCCCAAGTCACTGGACATGCAGTTTTTTGCAGAGGAGGGATTTGATATAGTCCCACTGGTAGAGGGTTCGCATCTACGTGGCTTGATGGAGTTCGTCAGTCCCTACTCAGAGGATATGGTTAGAGCCTTCTACCATAACTTCAGTTATATCAATGGAGTGCTGAAGTCGCGCGTCTGCGGCATTGATATAGAGATGACTGCTCCCATATGGGCCCACATGCTGGGATATGATTTTGATGGGGCGGGCACCATTCTGTACGATGGGGGTACCAATGTCAACCTGTCTGGATATAACCGAGCCTTCGCCGTCAACGATATCAAGAGGCCTTTGGGTCAGAGAGCCCTTTTCACTGTAGGCCAACTGACTATGGATGCACGGATCCTTTTCAACGTGCTAACCCATATTCTATTCCCCCAGGCCTACAATCACACCAGGGTGTTGGAGGTTGATATCCCAATCATGTGGGCCATCCTTTACGCTAGGCCGGTGAACCGGGGACACTATGTTTGCTGGATGATGTACAAGGTGAAGCAGAAGGAGAACGCCCCCCTCCCATTCACCTACTTAATCCACTGTATATTGCTCCACTTTTGTGTGCCGATGCAAACGTTTGAGATGGTGGACCAGACGTATTGGAACACTGTCTTCAGGAGGCGCCTACTGGAGCAGTGCAAGATCGTTCAGAATGATCAAGGTGTCTGGCTATGCACTGCCGCTGACGAGGACGATGCACCGGCTGCTCCCCTCGTGGTTCATCCTAAGGTCCCTATGCCGGACGATGACGATGATGAGGATGCAGACATGGTTGAGCCGGATGGTGGATTCTCGCTCCATGACGTCATGCTGCAGATGAGGCAAATGGACCTTCGACAGAGAAAGCGGTGGAAGAGCCACGAGCAGTGGTGGAAGAGCCACATTGAGAAGGAGAACAAGCGGTGGCGGTAGATGCAGAGTCGGATGCACGGGCTGGAGGCCGGACTACGGCAGTTACAGGCCAGACATGACCAGGAGGCAGCCGGAGAGGACGACCAGGTGCCTGATGTCTTCGAGGAGGAGGAGGAGGAGGATTCAAAGGAGGATGTAGATTAGATACCTATGTTTTTTTTTTGTCAGACATGATGTTTGTATTTGGTTTTTGTAATTTTTTTTTTTTGACTTGGTGAATTTGTACTGACTATGACATTTACTTTAGTTATGAATATTTATGCTTTCAATTCATATGATTTAAGGTGATGAATTTTGTAAATGATATGTCGTAGGTCCAGAAACGGATATAGGGACATCGATGGACTAGGCATAGGGTAGACAGTTAATTGTTGCCAAAAAAACATTCCCCAAGTCGCATTTGTATGTAAAAAGAAGTTGGAAATCAATTTGGACATGCATCAATTCGAAATCTCTTCTTCATTGTGCTTCTGCAGCTAGTGTAATCGATTACACCATATTGGTGTAATCAATTACACAGTGTAATTTTATGTAATTAATTACTAAACAGTGATGTAATCGATTACATAGTGCAAAAAATGGGGAAAAAAAAGAGATATGACCCCCTGTAATCGATTACATAAGTCATGTAATCGATTTACAGGGGGCAGATGTGTTAATACTTTTGACTCAGTGGCATTTTGGTAATTAATTAATTAAGGTTTTTTCCGTACTTTTGCCTCGTTTTGGTGCAAAACATTGAGCAAATTCTCCCTTTTTTTTGAAAAAAATATTTCAAAGCATTGAATAGTACTGTTCAATGCCTAGAAATATATATATATATATATATATATATATATATATATATATATATTTGGGGGGGGGGGGGAACTTGCACATTATTTTGTATCAAAATGACGCTGTTTCAAGTATAGGAGGGTAGTGGACATGAGTGCACGCAAACCAAAACTAAGTCCTGAAATATTTTTTTAAAATCTTAAAATAATTTTTTAAGATCATGATGTATTTTTTTCAGTATTAGTTAATATTTTGAAGTATTAAATGCCTTAAAACATATATATATATATTAAAAAAAAGGGAACTTGCTCTTTGTTTTGCACCAAAACAGAACCGTTTTAGGCATAGGAGGGCAGTGGACCAAAACGGTGTCCTTGTTGATATACTTTGTGAACATCACTTCAATACTTGGGGTCAATTAATGTTTGGATATGATGTTCAATTGATGAAACTTTGGATCATTTGATGTTTAGGTATCCTTACCCTAAAGGCATATATATGGTTTGGATGTTTTTCAATTAGGCCACCTGATTTTTAAGCCTTCAACTCTTTATATGGATGAAAGATTTTTTTTTTGGCTTAATCTTCGCTCTCTTTATTGTCCTGCTTGTGGCGCAAGAGGAACCTAGTACTTCATGAAGGAAAGGAAAGGCCACGTCAGCCCGGCTAGTTATTCTTGAAATTTTTGGAGCAATTTCATTCTTTCTCCTCTGCGAGCTTTGCCAACTTGAATCCCTCTTTGCCATTGTGTCCCTCGTCTTCAAGCCTCAAACATTTTGACAATGGATATGAGTGGTTAATAATACTCTTTCGTTTTTTAATATAAGACATATTTGCCTAACTTAATTAAATTAATGAAGCTAGTTAAATTGATTAATATGACATGTATGTATTTCCTAAAATATTTTAGTCATTTCCCTTAATTCCTTCATTTCCTCTCTTCCTTGATTATAGTTGATGGAGTATCAACATAAATTAGACAAAAATTGATAAATATAAAAACTATTTTTTATATTTAGACCTTAATTACAAGAAAAGACTGACTAGAAATATCTTTTGTCACAACAATTATCCGATGCAATATTTCACTTCATGCTTATGGTCTTACTTTCATTCCCAGCTGTTAAGTTGGATATGCAACTCAGACATTCCTGGATTAAATCAACACAAGTTGTGGAAATTGTTGGCGTCCAACATCTATATTATATTTTTTAAAAAAAATGTTGGATTCATAACATATACGTTTTCCCCATTTTGGAATTCTCATTTCTGTATTTTAAATTATTTTTTATATGATTTATTTTTTTCAATTATTTTATATTTGAATAGGAATAGTATATAATTTAGAAAATTTCAAAATTTATTTGGAATGGATCAACATGACTCTATTTCAAAATGGGTTATATTACAGTTTCTCTCTTGATCTTCCTCTTTCTCGAAAGGTATCGCAGAAAATGCGTAATATTAGGTTGAAAGATTGCATCTCAAATTTATTTCATAAATGTTTTATTTATTGATGGTAAAAAAATTCTCTTTTTGTTACCATGAACGTGTTAGATTGATAATATATATATATATATATATATATATATATATATTGCAAAAAATTAAATTTATTTTTTCCATTCGGTATTGTCATTTCGTTACATTAAATTGTTTATGATAAATTATTGGAAAACTTAATTTGTAAGTTCTTATTATTTTACTTGCTTTTACTGACGCCCTTGTGATTTTTTTTAATTAGCTTCTTATAATTTCAATTGATTTTTAATCAGGCCTTTATAGTCTTTTACACGTTTTTTTTAATCAATCCCCTGAAGCTATAGAGATCTGATTTAAAATTAAAAAAAAAAAGAAGATAAAACTATAGGGACTTGATAAAAAAACTACAAAACCTTACTAAAAATCACAAGAAATTATATGGACTTGATAATATATATATGTGTGTGTGTGTGTGTGTGTGTGTGTGTGTGTGTGTGTGTGTGTGTGTGTGTGTGTGTGTGAATTACAATGAGATTCTAAGCAAGGGAAAAGCCTTAATAATAATTGATGTGTCATTTCTCACCTACAACTTGTCATTGCTGACTCTATAGTTGTTATTGGGACTTATTTGTATTTAAGTCCCTTCCTTGGGGACCTCACTGTGATTCCCCAAAGTAAAAACTACATTGATTGATTAAAAATTTGATGAAACTATATACACTTATCGATTAATGTTTCTAAACTTGTTTTAAAATAGGGATAAGTAGTAAATTTGTCATGAAAGTATAAGTCGAGGAGCAATTTTGCCCTAGAAGTTTTTTCAGACTTTATTTCGCCTCGGAAGTCTGAAAACATAGCAATGTTGCTCTTTTTCGTTAAAAAACTAATGTTGACCGTTAACTTTTTAACGGAAAAGGGCAACATTGCTACGTCTTTAGACTTATTGGGCAACATTGTGTTGGAAATTATGCCCTAGGGGCTAATCATTTAGACTAATTGAGATATCGTATCTCGCATTTGATTTATGAAGATAAATCAAATCAGTTGGTTTTTAATTCGCATTAAATAAATAGATTGGATTGAATCGGTTAGTCAAATTTAATTTCTAATTAAATTTCAAGATTAATAAGATTGATTTTGAATATTTAATGCGGCCCATTAGGGTGATAAATACCCTTAGGTTGTGAGTAATTTGATTACACATAAGAGAATTGAAGAGCCACAAAAGAACCCTAGAAGAGAGATGTGATACAAAAGCTTGGAGGTGCTAGCACGCTGCCGTTCGTGTTGGAGTGTTGTTCGGTGTGGATATCGGTAGAGGGTTGGATTCGTAGAGTCGGCTCCTAAAGATTGATCAACCAAGAAGGTGTTAGTCTACGAGTTCGCAAAGTATGCACACGAGTTCGCATAGGTATGGTTCTTAACTATTAACCTGATTTAAACGCTATTGATAGATCCTCTTCTTGGGATTCGTAATTTATTGGATAAATTTAATTCCACTGCGTGTATGAATCTTAACAGTGGCATCAGAGCCAGATCAATTGTACGTTTAAATTGGGTTTATGTTATGATTATTAATTATTAATTACGATAGGTCACGTTATATAATTATAAAAATCATACCAATGAAATAACGTTAATCATTATCGGGCCTCTTCTTAGGTTTATGTTTGTTGGGCATTATTAATAACGTAGGAATTGGCAATTTTAATGTTATGTGATAATATATATATATATATATATATATATATATATATATATATATATATATAACGTTATATTATATATTAATAATTATAATATATCTATTATAATTATGTGCTTTAAATTATAATAGATATATTATTCCTTGCTGGAGATAACCATGACATTTTCTTTCATATTGTATGGATTAATACTTGTTGTGATTTACTTTCAAATTATTTGGGTATGATGAACAACATGGCTTTAGTCTTTACAATGGTTGTAATATTTAAATATGGCCTGCGTGCCATGCCTTTTCTTTAAATATTTTTTATGTACATTCTCTTCTTATCTTACTCCCCTCGTATGTTTAAACAAGGTTTTTCCTGATGTAATTTTCTTTTCTTATTTAGAGAAGTCCCCTCATTAGCTTAAGAGGATTTTAGGTTAGGAGAGCCATGTACGTTGTGTCACATTTTAATTATGCTTTTGATTAGATCATGACATGTTTATTTTGCGTATTATGTATTGTTTGTATGAGATACAACTATCATTGCATTCACATAAATAGAATTAACTAGATTAAACGCTCTAAATGAAATGTTATGTCGTAATGCTGTCAATTAATGAATACTTGTCAAAACCTAGATTGCTCTTTTGTATGTTCCACCAAAGTGGATGCACTTCAATTATCTTGGTGAAACAATGCAAACATGGGTAATGGTGATACTCACAACATTGATTATTGTTGACTTAATTGAGATTGTTAAAACAATTTTGGATCTCAAGGCATTAGATGAGATTAAACGTGCGGGGTCATATGATGTAATTGGTAAAGAGGTTGCCTACCTAAATAGCTTGACTTCAATCGTCCTGTTAAATTTGAGCCAAATATGAATCTTAGCCCATTAATAATACTGAGGATATTAATTCAGTGGGAGATTACTAACCAACTTTGCATATTTTAATTATAGAATCATGTCGACTAGTAATACCGTTACATCATCATTGCGATTAGTCCTTGAAGAAGGACACACTCAATGGGACAAACTTTCTTGACTGGTTTAGAAACTTGATAATTGTTCTCAAGCAGAAAAGAAAGATTTATGTCCTCGATGAACTTATTCCTAATGAGCCTGCGGCCAATACTCCAAGAGCTTAGAAAGATGCTTACACAAAGTTTCAGAATAACTCTGTGGATGTAGGATACTTGATGCTTGCCACCATGGTTCCAGAACTCCAAAAAGATCTAGAACATATGGAGGATCTTGAGATTGTTAGTTCTCAATGTGTTTTGATGATAACTAGCAATTGTAAACTTGATATGAAGTTTGTTTTTGGCAATATGAAAATCTCACTGTCAAAGGCAAACTCGAGTTTGGGTATGTAAACTCGAGTTTGAAGGTTGACAGAAAGCTGTTTACTTCTGCGAAGAAAGCCAAACTCGAGTCTGTTTGGACTAACTCGAGTCTGAGGAGTTACAGAAAGCAATCAGAAATTTTCACAACAAGCCAAACTCTAGTTTGCAAAACCAAACCTGAAGTCTGGAAGATACAGAGAGCACTCAGAATTCCAAGCAAGCCAAACTTGAGTCTGGATTCCTAAACTCCAGTCTAGACCAAACAGAAAGACACTCGAGTTCCAGGCCAAGTTATAAACTCCAGTCTAGAGTTACAAACTCCAGTCTAGACCAAACAGAAAGATTTGAATAGTTTCAGCTCAAATATAAACTCGAGTCTGTCATTGTAAACTCGAGTTTAGGACAAATAGAGAAACACTTGAATTTCTACCATCTTTCCAAAACTCCAGTCTGTCTCCTAAACTCCAGTCTGGAAAATCACGAACTTAGGCTTGTTCTTCAAACATAGACCCAAACTCGAGTCAGTCACTAATTGACTCGAGTCTAGGAGCAGGACCAAAATTCCATGCCAAGTCCAAAGCCCGATAGTTCTCTCTGTAAAAGCCAAACTCGAGTTAGCTTTTACAGACTGCAAATTTAGACCTCTAATCAACGGACATGCTTTCTGGATGAACCCCAAACTCGAGTCTGGAAGAACAAACTCGAGTTTGCATCGGGGATTTTGAAAAATCAAATGATGTTGATCTGCGAAATCTTAATGGGTCTTCCTGAAATTATTTCATGATATGATATTATTGTTTCTAATGTCCTTGATGAAGTTTTGAGTGTTTTTCAGATAAGGTTTAGCCAAGATCAAGGTGAGATCAAGATCTAGAATAAGTGCATTAAATGAAGAACCAAGAACAGGGCTGATTCTTCTCTCTTATCCCAGATGTTCAGTTCAGACCGTTGCAACACATTAAGATCACTTCAAACGGTCGAATTAAGATCATGGAATGGCTAAAAATCTGGAAGACGTTCTGCAACAACTAAATTCCAAGATTCCAGCTAAGAATTCAAAGAACAGAGCAAAATATGCTACTGCCATTTTTCCAGAATTGCAGCTGAACATTAGAGAAAGAATTGCAACGGCTAGCTTATCCATTCAGTCTATAAGAGGCTGTGAAAACTCAAAGCAACATACACACAACGAAGCTATCTTGATTATACTTTGAAATTTGAGTCTGTATTGTTATTTTCAACCTGTTCTTCAGTGTTTATCCTTATCTACTCTTTTGAGAGTTTGTAAATTTTTGAAAGCATTTGTTTGTGAGAACTCAAGGTTGTAGAACTTGTGAGTTGGGTTGTTCAATCACAAAGTGTAAGGGGGAGCAAGTCCTAGGTGATTAGGATTGTCTCTGGTCTTCATTGTTGTAATTGAAAATCTGTTGAATTAGTAGAAACACCCAGAAGGTATCTGGGGACTGGACGTAGGCCAAGGTTGAGACCGAACCAGTATAAATTCTGTGTGTCTAAGCTTTTCTTTTTCTACTCTTTTATTATCCATTTCTTAAGCTTCATTTTTAAGAGTTGAAAAGAATTTTTTTAAAATCCCCAATTCACCCCCCTCTTGGTGCACTTTCAGAGATGATTGTACATCTCAAAGAAATGTTCCAGCAACAGACAAGGCAAGAGAGGTATGAGACCACAAAGACATTACATTCCTGCAAGATGGCTGAAGGTGCATCAATTAGTCTTCATGTATTGAAAATGAAAGGCTACATTGATCACCTTGAGAGGCTTGGATTTTCCATGAGCTAGGAGTTAGCTATAGATATGATCTTGAACTCACTCCCAAAAAGTTATGACCAATTTGTAATGAACTACAACATGGAGAAATCAATTTTTGAACTGCATGTGATGCTCAAAACTGCTAAGCAGAGTGTTAAGAAGAGGCCTAACACTGTTTTGATGGTATAGAAAGGAAAGAGTACGAAAAGGAAAGGCAAAGGAAAAGGAAAGGGTAATGGCACAGCTGGTAAGACCAAAGAGTCAAACAGGCCCGAAACTAAGCCTGCAGCCAAGAAGGAAAAGCCTTTGAAGGAGGGGTCTGCTTCTTCTGCAATGAACTTGGTCATTGGAAGAGGAACTGCAAACTACACCTTGAAGATCTGAAAAAGAACAAGAAGGATGGCAGGGATGTCGCTTCAGGTATTTATGTTATAGACATTTATTTTTCTACTTCCTCTATATGGGTATTAGATACTGCATGTGGTTCTCACATTTGCACAAATGTGTAGGGTCTCAGGGACAATAGAAAGTTGAAGAAGGGCGAATGTAGACCTACAAGTTGGAAATCGAGCAAGAGTTGCTGCTTTAGTCGTAGGCACTTTGAATTAGTTTTGCCCAGTAGGCTTTTGTTAATTTTGAACAATTGCTTTTATATTCCTGCTTTGAGTAGCAACATTTTTCTCTTTCTTATTTGGATAATGAAGGTCTTACTTCCATTACTGTGAATGATAAATGTTCTATTTATCATAATGACATTTTTTATGTTGATGGTGATTTGCATTTTGGTCATTATTCACTAAATTTAAAACATCCTAATAATGGACATATCTATAACATGTCTATCAAAACGATTAAGTCAAATAATTTGAATCCGACCTACTTATAGCATTGTCGTCTAGGCCATATAAATGAGAAACACATTTCAAAACTTCATCAAAATGGATTTCTTAACTCTTTTGATTTTGATTCATTTGATACATGTGAATCTTGTTTATTGGGAAAGATGACAAATGCATCTTTTACTGGGGCATAGTGAGAGCGCCACTAATTTTTGGGCCTTATACATACTGATATGTGTAGACCAATGAATACATCTGCTAGAGGAGGTTATATGTACTTCATTAAATTCATAGATGATTTTAGTAGGTATAAGTATATCTATCTAATGAAACATAAGTCTGAATCTTTTGAAATGTTCAAAACATTCCAAAATGAAGTGCAAAACCAACTTGGCAAAACAATTAAAGTACTTCTTTCTAATTGGGGTGGTGAATATTTGAGCCAAGAGTTCATTAATCATCTTAGGAGTTGCGGGATCATCTCACAACTAACTCCTCCAGGAACGCCACAATGGAATGGTGTTTCTAAGTGAAGGAATCGAACTCTATTAGATATGGTTTGATCCATGATGAGTCAAACATATCTTCCGTCGTCCTTTTGGGGCCATGCCCTATAAACAACTACGTTCACACTAAATCAAGTTTCATCAAAGGTAGTTGAAAAGACACCATATGAGATATGGATTAGGAAAAACCAGTTTGTCATTTCTTAAAATTTAAGGATGTAAGGTTTATGTTAAACAACAAGCCTCTGACAAATTATTATCCAGATCCTCAAAATGCTTTTTTGTGGGGTATCCTAAGAAAACTAAAGGATACTATATCTACAATCCTACCAATCACAAAGTGTTTGTTATCCAGAATGGTGTCTTTCTGGAGAAAGAGTTTATCTCTAAAAGAACCAGTAGGAGTAAGGTGAACCTTGAAGAAGTTCGAGAGTTACAAAACAATGTAGAACCACAAATGGAAAACAAAGAAGACTCACAACAAGTTGATGACCCTACTTTAATAACACAAGGCCCACAAAGGTTTGATAGGACACGGCAAAAGCCTCGGAGATATGTACTTCTGACTACTGGAAGTTGTGATATCTTGCTCATTGAGCAGAATGAGCCAACTACCTATCGAGAAACCATAGTAGGACCAAACTCTGAAAGATGGCTAGATGCCATGAAGTCTGAAATGCAATCCATGTACGACAATAAGGTATGGACCTTAGTTGATCTACCTGAAGGTGTAAAAACCATTGGGTGTAAGTGGGTTTTTAAGGAGAAAACTGACATGGATGCAAAGTAAGTGTCTTCAAAGCACAACTGGTTGCAAAAGGATTCACTCAAACACATGGTGTGGACTATGATGAAACATTTTCCCTAGTTGCAATGGTCAAATCAATTAGAATCCTTCTTTCCATAGCAGCCTATTATGACTATGAAATATGACAGATGGACGTCAAAACAACCTTCCTTAATGGAAAGCTACTTGAGGATGTGTACATGACACAACCTAAAGCTTTGTGCGTCCAGAGGAATCTGGTAAAGTTTGCAAGCTTCAAAGATCCATTTATAGATTGAAGCAAGCATCTCGGAGCTGGAATCATCGTTTTGATGATGTAGTCAAAGAGTTTGGATTCATTCAAAACATTGATGAACCTTGTGTTTACAAGAAGGTTAGTAGGAGCACAGTTGTATTGTTGGTGCTTTATGTAGATGACATCCTACTCATTAGGAATGACATCCCTACCTTGCAGAGTGTCAAGTATTGGTTAGGAAATACTTTTTCAATGAAAGATTTGGGCGAAGCCACTTATATCTTAGGGATCAGAATCTATAAAGATAGATCTAAGAGGCTAATAGGCCTAAGTCAGAGCACATATATAGACAAGATACTACATAGATTCAACATGCATGAATGAAAAAGGGTTACATGCCCATGTCTCATGGCATTCATCTCAGTAAAAATCAGTGTCCTAGTATACCTGATCAAAGAGATCACATGAGTAAGATTCTATATGCCTCTGTCGTTGGATCTACCATGTATGACATGTTATGTACTTGACCAGATGTCTCATTTGCCTTAAGTATGACCAGTAGATATCAACAAGATCCTGGTGAGGGTCATTGGACTGTTGTTAAGAATATCCTAAAGTACTTACGAAGGACAAATGACTTATTCTTGGTATCTGGTGGATTGAGTGATGAGCTTTGTGTGACTGGTTACACAAATGCGAGTTTCCAAACTGACTAAGATGATCTAAGATCATAATCTAGATATGTATTCCTTTTGAATAGTGGTGCAGTAAGCTAGAAGACCTCTAAGCAGAGCACTGTAGTAGATTCTACAACAGAAGCTGAGTATATAGCAATATTGGATGCAACTAAGGAAGTCATTTGGATCAGAAAGTTCATTACTAACCTAGGGGTGGTTCCTACCATCTCAAATCCAATAGACATGTTCTGTGACAACAGCGGGGATATTGTGTAGGCTAAGGAGCCTAGGTCACATCAAAGGAACAAGCATATACTCAGGCGTTTTCATCTTATTAGAGAAATCAATGATAGAGGTGACATAAATATATGCAAAGTACCAGGAGAAGACAATGTTACTGATCCTCTTACTAAGCCGCTTGCACAAATAATAAATAAACGTCATGTGAGGACAACGGGAATTAGGGAATTTAATGATTGTACCTAGTGCAAGTGGGAGTCTTTTGTTGGAAAGGCTAATCATTGTACTTTAAATATCATTGTTATTTAAAGTATTTATCCATTTTGTTATCATATCATTTGCATGTTTATTATGATGACTGTATCCTTGGATGTATCTTAAAGATTGTCCTAAATGTCCCTAATCGGTCATCTATGCGGGAGCAAAGATGAAATAAGACCAGTATGACTTCAATAAGGTATAGAGATACAAATCAAAGTCTTAGGCACGTGTAAGAGTACAAGGTGCTGGACCGACCCACTATGAGAAAGCTGTATGGAGTAAGTCATAAACTTTTCTTATGTATAACCACGTCACATTGCCCTTTAACCTAAGATCATCATTGATTCCTACATGAGAGTCGCTGATCTTTGACCTAGTCAAAAGTTACCTTTGACTGGGTGATGATAAAGGCTTCCATCGGGATTAGTGGTTTTCATGTAGAGAAATATGAATGGTCAAGATGGAATTTGTCCCTCACATTTGTAGAGAGATAATACTGGGCCCCTCGATGTGTGACCATACTATGATGGAAAAGAGTTTACATTTCAATTATTAGACTACTCAAGAATCAAGAAAGTAATGGTCAAGAACGGGAGGATGACATTATCCATGCTTCATCCTTGACCAAATTATCGCGTGACAAAAGGGACGTGACATGGTTGTATGATAGGATGTATCGTGTCATCGATCCTCATGTGAATTGGGTAGTGTTGGATATAACTAGTTTTGATGATGTCTTATATATACCATTAGTAAGAGCGAAAAGATTGAGTAATATGTTTATCTCATCCATTGATGAACTCTTGAATTGAATGTAGAATCAAGGAGGTCGAGGATGTAGATGATGATAAGGAAAAAGAGGAAAAGAGATTTCAGAGAGAAAGAGTTGAATTATGAAGAATGGTCAAGAAGAAGATGAATGAAGAAGCATTGAATGACAAAAAGAAGAGTTTGCAAAGAAGCAAGAAGCTATCAAAGAATTTTGGGCATGATCAAGAAGATTAAAGAAGAAAGAATTTATTGAAGGGAAAATCTTCAATCAAGATCAGTTCAAGTTATTTATGAAGAATGTTCAATGGAAGAAGAAATAATTTATGAAGATGCTCAAGAGAAGAGAAGAGAGAAAGAATAGAGTTGAGCAAGTGAAGAGAAGAAAGAAAGAAAGGAAGATCTTGTCAAAAAGAATGTGAAAAATCAATTTACAAGGTCTTAGATTGATATCACAAGTCTTCACAATTGAATGAATGTTGGAGAGACTCAATCCAGAGTTAAAGACAACAAAAATCAGATTCTGGAAGAGAAAACTCAAGTTTCCAGGTCAAAACTCGAGTTTCCAAGCTTATTGCGGAAATTGGCTTTTGGACGAGAAAACTGTGGTTTGAAAAACTCCGGTTTGGGAGTTAAAGAGTCAAAATTTGAGTTTGGGAGTCAATACTCGAGTATGAAACTTTTATACTCGAGTTTAGGGTGTTCTTAGCTTCTCTGGCGTCTCTGGACCCGATAAAACTCGAGTTTTCGAATGAAAACTCGAGTTTCTAGCTCTTTTCAGCAACTCTGTTAATCTCTGTTTCACGATCAGAATGGGTGAGGTCTGGTAAATCGATGATATCTTCTAAACCAGACATCAGATTGAGGTGAAATCAAATTTGGCTGAAACTAGATATCCAATGCGTCATCTTGACAAAGTTTCATGCTCAAAGAAGATCAGATGAGAGAGCTTTGAATTTTTAAAGTTAGATCAAATATTCACGCCACACTTCAGACCAAGCTTCAATGTTTTAAGTATAACTCACAATATACATATCGGAATGAGTTGAAATCGGTGGCATTGGAAAGAAGACTCATAAGGCTTTCCATCAAGACTTGATTAAAAAAATAAAGATCAGACCAGAGAGATACAGTCTTCGAAAGTTGACTAACAATTCAGAATATCATAAAAACACTGGTCAAGAACAAGGCTTCATACATTGGATCATAACAGATGAAATCCTACGATCTTTGAGCTAATTCTCGTTGCATTGGAAAGAAGATACAAAGAGCTACATGGGGATAATTGGTTGGCTAAGTATGAAGCTATATCATGTCAAAAAGCAACCAAGGGCCAGAACAACTTGAATACTTAAGTTTACGCATGAATACTCGAGTATAGCTTAGACAGAGGGCAATGAACGTCAGAGGATCCTCAATACTCGAGTATGGGAAGCAAAAATCGAGTATAGATTAGACAAAGACAAATCTGAAGTAGTGCTACAACCTCAATACTCGAGTTTCCAATTCAATACTCGAGTATACACCGTAACTTCAGAAAAATCAAAGATGCGAAAATCCTGAATCTGATCTAGATCATCCAGATACTTACCCAAATGATTTGTCACACTTCTTAACATCATTTAAATCATTTGTGGATATGTTTTAGATGATCAAATGAGGGATTACATAAAAATCAAGTTGCTGAGCTGTCAAAGTCCAAAAAAAAAAAGATGAAAATAACGGCTAGTTTCCAACTGCCACATCCTTAAACGGTTCTGATTTCAACGGCTCTATTCTCCAACGTTTAGAAGACCTTCATTTATAAATAGAACCAGATTCAAAATACAAGAAGATGGAGGAGTGAGCTTATACAGCGAAATTCTGAATCCTCTTCTCACTCTGTTTTTCATGCTTTCATAGCTTATCTTAGAAAGAGTGAAATGATCTCTTATGCACTTCAGTGTTTATCATAATCACTTCTTTAAGAGAAGAATTGTTGTAAATCATTCTAATTTCTGAGAGATACTCAAGGTTGGGTGACCTTGAGTGGGAAATTGGATGTATTCCTTGGGTTGTAAGGGAGAGTCTCTGTGAGAGATTCTAAAGGCTATGCAAGTGCCTGGACAAACTTGTAGGTTGTAAAGGCTTGTCTCTTGTGCCTGGTTAAACAAGGAGAATAGTGGAAATTTCAAGTGGAGCTTGAGGACTAGACGTAGGTCGCGGATTGGACCGAACCAGTATAAACCTGAGTTTGCAGATTCTCTTCCCTTAACTCTTTATTTCCAGCATACATGTTTGAATGATTGTTTACAGATTTATAACTATTTAATATCAGTCAAACTGTTTTTATCAAATTGCAAAAAGATCTGAAAAAGGTTGCAAATTTTTATCTTCACCTAATTCACCCCCCTCTTGGGTTCAGCCAGGTCTTTCAGGTAGTCGCAATGTCTTGCTAAAGGCCGCTTGCAACTTGTGGGATGGTATAGTATTGGCCCGCTGCCAATCTCATGTGAGCCTACAGGGTCGCACACATGAATAGCCGAACATGAGCTATAATGTCTAGATTCATTGAATCTACGATATATCTAAGATTCAATGAATACAATGTTTTATCTAGAAATGATATATATATATATATATATATATATATATATAATGATTGCACCTAGTGCAAGTGAGAGTATGTTGGAAATTATGCTCTAGGGACTAATCATGTAGACTAATTGAGATATTGTATCTTAGATTTGATTTATGAAGATATATCAATGATTTGATTTATAAAGGTAAATATCATATCTCAGATTTGATTTATGAAGATAAATCAAATCAATTGGCTTTTAATTCACATTAAATAAATAGATTGAATTGAATCAGTTAGACAGATTTAGTTTTCAATTCAATTTCAAAATTAATAAGATTGATTTTGAATATTTAATGCGGTCCATTAGGGTTATAAATACCCTTAAGTTGTGAGTAATTTGATTACACATAAGAGAATTGAAGAGCCACAAAAGAACCCTAAAAGAGAGATGTCAGACAAAAGCTTGAAGGCGCTAGCACGCTGCCGTTTGTGTTGGAGTGCTATTCGGTGTGGATACCAGTAAAGGGAGTAGATTCATAGAGTTAGCTCCTAGAGATTGATCGACCAAGAAGGTGCTTAGCTCACGAGTTCGCAAAGCACGCACACGAGTTCGCATAGGTACAGTTTTTAATTACTAACCCGATTTAAACACTGTTGATAGATCCTCTTCTTGGGATTCGTAATTTATTAGATAAATTTCATTCTGTTGCGTGTATGAATCCCAACACATAGAACCCAACAAAACTTCTAGGGAAACATTGCTCTTGGTCGTGTACTTCTAGGATGGATTTGCTACTTAACTCTTTAAAATAAATAAGCATGCTATATACTTTAGAAAATCTGAAATTTTATTAGGAATATGTCAATCATAAAAATAAATAGTTGCTTGGTAAAAAATGTTCTTTTTGGTTATTACGTACTTTCGTACCTAGGACAGTGGAGTAACATGCACAAGACTTCAAGGAGAAGCTACAAGCACTATTGTCAAAAAGTTTCTACATAGACACGGAAGGGGTGGTAGAAACGTAAATCGTAGAAACAACATAACATGTAAAGTTTCTACTTTCTACTACTTAAAGTCATAGCTCAAAACTTAATATATATATATATATATATATATATATATATATAGGGTTTAATGTTTCTGCCTCTAAGGCAGAAACATTTTTTTTACAGCACTCACATATAAGTGATTGGGGCCATTATTAAAAGAAGAGAGAGAAAAGACCCTACTCACTTATATGTGAGTGCAGCAATGTTTCTGCCTCAGAGGCAGAAACATTAACCCATATATGTGTGTGTGTGTGTGTGTACACTATATATATATATATATATATATATATATATATATATATATTGTGCACATACACACACATGCATAAAAAAAATCATAAATCACCATTCAATGAAAAATTTCATATTTGAAATAATTAAATTTAGCAAGAAGCCAAGAACATGAGCACTTTAGCATTCAGCATTCAGCTATCGCCTATCGCTTTCAAAGAGCTAACAAGAAAGGGGGCCAAAAACAGGGGAGAAAATATGAGAAATAAGCACTTTGGTAAGAAGCCATAACTGTTGTTGTTTTATTTTTAGTGAGAAACACGGCGTATTCGAGCCAGAGTGGAGGAGGGCGCATGATGAGCTGACGAGTTCTGGAGTTGGGTCAATACAATGGGAAGCATGAGCAGAGCATGATGAGCTGACAGACTGAAGTGGATTAGTCAAGGAGGAGGGCGACCGACGATGCCGCGAGTGGAGGACGACAATGTCACGAGTGGAGGAGGTAGCTGATGATTTGGGTTTTAGGGTTTGGGTCAGTAGGAACTAGGAAGTACAATGGATATTTTCAAATGGAACACGAATGATGCCCGATGGTTAGTCAGTTTTCTTTCTTTATTTTTTTTTATTTTAAGTAAAAATGGTAATGACTATAAGAACGTAAGTTTCTTTTTGTTTTTACATTTCTACACTAGTTTTTACCTGTTTTTTATCTCGAACAGTGTTTACCTGTGTTTTAGCACTGAATACCCCAATAAAAACGTAAAAACGTACATTTTTACACTAGTTTTTGACAACACTGGCTACAAGGAAAACTTGAGGGTAGCCACCATCCATCAAGGAAAAGCTACGAGGGAAACTTGAAGGTAGCCACCATCCATCTTTTTCTTCTTTATGATATGTTCACATGAATGTCATTTTACTTTTGTCAGTTACATCACTAGAGAAAAGCACTTTCAATGTTTGTTTTTAGAACCTTCATATGTCATTTTTCAAGGGAATGCTTATGTAAGTAACATAATAAAGTCTGGGAACAATGTTCGTCTCTTATGGCATCCCTTTCACCAAAACGAATATTGTAAGTATGCAACTTATGGCGTTCCTTTTTTTTCCAAAAGAGATGCAATAAGTTGCTTACTTACAGAGTCCCTTTTGGAAAAAAGACGATGTTCGATGTCTCTTTTTCAACAATGGATGCTGAAAGGTTTTCTTTCTTTTCAATAAAAAAATTGCTTCATATTTTTCACTACCCAACAATTAAACCATGTACAGAAACATCATCCAATACTTCTACATAAACTAAAATGTCCTTACAAATGTTAGAATTGGCTGACATCCAAGAGGGGAGTGAATTGGGTATATGATAAAACTTATAAACTTTGAAAATCTTGTTATATCTTTGTAAAAGCAAAACATATGAATGTAATAAATATCCCGTCAGTTATTCAAAACGTATGTGCTAGAAACATAGGAGATAAGGAAAAAGAATATGCAAACTGTGATTTATATTAGTTCGTTCCAATCTTTGTGACCTATATCCCGTCAAGAAAAAATTTTTAAAAATGTCATCGCCTCTTTTTTAACTTTTGTTTTCAAAAAAACGGACATTAATTGGTGCATGCTTTAGTAGTGCAAGGAACTCTAATTTGCCACAATATAATGTTTTAGTTTTTCTATAACCACACAAACATGAAACATGGAGAAAGTAAAACCAAGGTAGTGTCATGGATAAAGCACTTTGCAAGTCAACAATTAGAAAACTCCCCTCAAATAATCAATCCCTCTAATGATGGTACCTTGGTCATCATGTTCTTTTTTGCCAATGCTAACTTCCAAACCCAACCAGCCTCATCTTCAAATTATATATTTTTCATGTTATAAATAACTATTATTATTTATTCTAATATTTTTCCTTTGAGTCTTATTGTAGGAGGTGAACATGCATGAAGGATTCAGCCCGTATGAAGGGGCAAGTGAAAATCACAATTAACTATCAAGACATGCTTATTTTATTGAGGTATATTCATTCGTGACCTATGAATAATTTTTTTTATTCTTTTTTCATTTTTGAAAATCTTTAGTTATTCATTCAATTGCCCCTTCAACATTAATGTACTACATGTAACGTTGTAGGTATGTGTTCATTGCCATTTTCTTTTGTAGTGTTTTTTTTTTTAGGGTAAACTTTAAAATAAATACGAGTAATTGGTTTATTTTTGTTGCCAAACGGTAATTGGTTTAATTGATGTCCGTGCACTTGGGAGGAAATTCTTGTCAGAAGTAAAAGAAAGACCAAGCATATTATTAATTTAATATATGATGGATGGTTTGAATGGGACAAAACAACATCCAAGTAAAAAAGAGGAATAGAAATGCTTAGAGAAAGGTACGAGTCCAAGACTTTGTGAGATAATATGTAAATGGTATTGGCTTTTTTCTCAAAGTGTCATTTTTTAGGAAATTATTTACCAAAATGCCCCCATTTTCAAACTATTTCCCATTATACCCCTCCCTGGAAATATATTCCCTGTCTACCCTCATTTAGTCGACTAAATAAGGGCTTTAGTCGACTAAATGAGGGTTTATTTTTTTAAAAAAAAAAAAAACTGTTGACATTTAGTCGACTAAATCCAGGATTTAGTCGACTAAATGTCGACAGTGGGCTTTTTTTCAATAATAATGGATAATAATGATTATTTATAAACAAATTAATTCAAGTCCAATGATTTATGAATAAGTTGGATCATATCATTATCTACTTGATTTCATGATTATCATTATTTTTACTTCTATTATTATCCATTATCATTATTATATGATAATAATATAACATATACATATATTCCTTACCTGTTAGTTGGTTAGATCCTATTATTTAGGGATATCTTAGATCAAATCCTGTAATCTCTAATATATTTTATTCATCTCATTATTGTTTTCCTAATATTGTTATTATTATTATTAGTCTTTCATAATTAATCTACTATCCACTATTTTTATCCATTATTGTAAAAATATGTATTCATCAATAACTTTGCAAAAACGCACACATGGCTCTCTGGCTTTTTTTTTTCAGTTTACACGCACTCACAGAAAAATAATCATGTAGAGAAGAAGAAGAAAACGACGAGGATCTGAAAAGAAAAGAAGAACATAGTTTTAGATGATCATAATGATCACTGTGAGTGTGTGTAAACTGAAAAAAAAAAACCAACGAGCCATGCGTACGTTTTTGCAAAGTTATTGATGAATAAGTATTTTTACAATAATGGATAAAAATAGTGGATAGTAGATTAATTATGAAAGAATAATAATAATAATAACAGTATTAGGAAAGCAATAATGAGATGAATAAAATATATTAGAGATTATAGGATTTGATCTAAGGTATCCCTAAATAATAGGATCTAACCAACTAACAGGTAGGGAATATATGTATATGTTATATTATTATCATATAATAATGATAATGGATAATGGATAATAATAGAAGTAAGAATAATGATAATCATGAAATCAAGAAGATAATGATATGATCCAACTTATTCCTAAATAATAGGACTTGAATTAATTTGTTCATAAATAGTCATTATTATCCATTATTATTTTAAAAAAAACCCACTATCGACATTTAGACGACTAAATCCTGGGAGATTTAGTCGACTAAATGTCGGGGTTATTGAAAAAAATTTCACCCACACGACATTTAGTCGACTAAATCCTGGATTTAGTCGACTAAATGTCGACAGTTTTCAAAAAAAAAAATTAAACCCCCATTTAGTCGACTAAAACCCTTATTTAGTTGACTAAATGGGGTAGACAGGGAATATGTTTTCAAGAAGGGGTATAATGAGAAATAGTTTAAAAGTGGGGGCATTTTGGTAAATAATTTCTTAAAAATGGGCACTTTGGGAAAAAAGTCAATGGTGTTGGTGTGAATATAAAATATTAAAAAAATTTGGCGGTAATTGCGCGCAGTACCATTAATTAGAATCTATCTTAGTCAATGCATTTGTGCCATATGACATATACACCATTTCGTACATAAGTTGCAAGGCACTGTACTACTGTCTGCCGAATTTCTTAATAAATTGTGGCTAATTTGTAGATGTTACAATTCAAATAATTCTTCTTTACTCTGCTTTTTGCACCTTTAAGGTGGCGTTGCTGATGCAGGCATTGTACAACAAAACTTCAAAAAATATAGGATGATCAGGTAAACCCTTAAAAAAACTTGTCTCTAGATCTTTAGGTATAAAAAAAAAAGCTCCACAAGAGATCATTATACTCTTACAACTTTAGCGTATTCTATTATGAATGCACACTCACTAGTTTTTTTTTTTTTTATATATAAGAAAAAAGTTTTGAAAGGGTTCAACACCAGTCCCCTACCAAGGCCAGGGCACTGCCCCGGGCTCTATGAGCACTTACTGGGGACTTACAAGATCGCCTACCAAAGGAGTCCCAGCGACAGTAGAGGGGATCGAACCCACGACCTAAGGGCCTAGTCCTGGATTCCTTACCATCTGTGCCAACTCTCATTGACACTCACTAGTTAATTTGACAAAAAGAAAACTTCTTATTCCAAAATCTCTAAAAGTTACTGAGTACAACTTGACCCTTAAATAGTCAAACTATCTAGCCCTAATACAACTCAAAATTTATATATATATATATATATATATATATATATATATATATATATATATATATATATTCTAAGATAATGAGGATATGCCATCTAATACTAATTAAATCAAGGACAATAATAAGTTATTAATGATATCCTTAAAATCCCTATTTAACGACTCATATATCTAGAATAATATACTAAAAGAAAGTACTAATAAATTTAAAATATTCTTAGGATAATCCGAAATACCCAAAAAATATATCAAATCTGCTTAATAATCTAAAAAATAAAAAATGAGTGTTTTAAATAATAAAATTATATATAAAATAAAAGAGAATTATATCCGTTGAAGACTACACATGATCATAACCGATAATACTCGAGAATTATATCTTAATACTCGAGAATTGAAGTTATACTTGAGAATTCATGTTTTTAATTTCTTTGTTGTAACTTGATTCAAATACCTTAAAATTTGAAGTTGTTATCATCAAAACATTTGGAGCCAACATTCTCCCCCTTTTTGGTGATAACAATTTGATAAGAAGATTGACATATGATAGTATGTGACAGTAACATCATAAATTCATCATAAGTGCGAAAGCAAAAACCACAATCATGTATATGTCAGTGCAACAAAATACATAACATAACAAAAGCACAACAGATAGTTAAATAAAAAACATGAAAACAAATCTTCAATCCTCACCACTTCTTCTCCCCCTTTGTCATCATGCAAAGAGGAGGAAGTTGAGGAGCCAGCAGTAGGGTCATCAGGAGGAGGAGCAGAGGGCTTAGCTTGATCAACAGGAGGAAGGGAAGCAGAGGGACTAGTAGTAGGATCAGCAAGAGCTCTGAAGGCCAAGGAATCCATAGTCCTATCCAAGGTATAAATGTGGTCTCAGAGAGAGCGAATTTCTTCTTGCATATGTCGTGTGGATTCCTGCTGAGCAGTGAAGCATGCCTGAAAGCTTGTGGAAATGGTTTTGGATAACTTCTCAAACTCAGTCCCCATGGTCTTCACAATGTGAGTAGTAATCTTCTTGAGATCATTGGCAACACTTGAGACTCAGTTAGCATTCTCATACAGAGGACCCAAAGCATCTGCAAAGGCTTTGGCCATAGCCCGGGCAACTGATTGCTCTATGGCCTGTTGAATAGAGGCCATGGCAAAGGAAGGAATAGTAGTAGATGTGCCAGCTTGAGATGATTGACTGACGTTAGGAGCCTTAGATGAGGACAGCTTAGATGGACCAGCAACACCTTTGTCCTTTTTCTGGGACTTGGCACTGGATGCCTCTGTGAAGGATATCTTCATATATATTAGGTGTGATCTGCCAAACTTATTGGGGAATACTGTTTTATGACTCTCAAGCAAATACCAAATGTTGTTGAAACCAAGAATTTAAGATACAATATTTGGATAGGGGATGGTGTTCTTCTCATATACAGCAAATGTAGACAGAAAGGTCGACATTTCAAAGATAACTAATTTACCTAAATTTCTGGGTTTTTGGGCAATAATTGAGGCCAAAAGTTCATAATCTTTATAGACAAAATGGGTGAAACTTTGACCTTTGTTGACAATGTTGCGACTGTACAAATGCCACAGAACTCTATGTGTGTCAGACACCTGAGAAGGCTTAAACTTTAGTGGCTTACCATCATACGTTTTGTTAGGTAAAAGGATGGTAAAGCAATCTTGATCAAAAAGTTTGTGAGGGTCAGGAACATCGGATAGGCCAAAAAAGGAGTTAAGTGTGACTGCATCTATAGAGATTTTCTTGCCTCTATTAGTAGTGGTTATGTAATATCATCACTTTCGCCTATCTAAGTCATATTGAAATAAAACAATTTGACAACTAATGGTGAGTATGGAGTAGTGATACCAAGCAGAGGCATGTATGGTGTTAACCAAGGAGACAAATCTAGATTGCAATCATGCTTGAATGTCTATAAATCCAATGACACAGTAGGACAGAAGGTCGATTCAGATAATGGATAGCAAAGTTGGGATCAGAAGGAGTTACCAACAGATCATTGCAAAAGCCAGAAGGGCATTTCAGAATGTCTTGTTGTCCTACTTTGGCAGCAAATGGAGGCAGAGTCCCACTAGCTGAAGGTTGATGATGGTGAGGAGGCTTTTGGACCCGATCTTTGAACCCCTTTGAACTCTTCTCATGAAAACCATGGGTTGTATCAATGTAACGAGGTTTTGAAGGTGTACTGGCTTCTGAAGATAGAGAAGCAAATGGAATGGAGTATGATTTACTCTTTCCCTTCCTAGATGGTAGAGAATCTGTCTGAAGCCTGGTAACAGGTCGAGTCGGTTCGTTGATTGAAATGCCTTTGAGTACCAGTATCGAAGAGCCCAAAGAAGCACCTTTGGATTGGTAAGAAGCTCTGGGCTTTTTCGTGAGAGATTGCCCATAGGATTCCAAAGATGATTTGCCCATTGTGATAAAAAGAAGAAAAAAAATGTTGTTGAAATGGGTGTGGAAAATGTTGTAGGAGAAATAGAGATGATAATGGAGACCGAGTCATGACAGTTGGAGAAAATAATTGACAGTGAAGAGGTGTAACCGATGGATGTAGAGAAGATGAAGAAGTGCGGCCGTTGAAATGAAAACTCCCAACGATTATGGGGGTACTCGAGAGTTGAGAAATATAAGAGAGGCTTTAGGGTTTTTGAAGGAAGAATGAGTGAAATGAGTTTTTACACAAAGAGTGACCCTTTTATAAAAATTCCCTAAGATTCGTCCATTCTCGAGAATGCATTAGGTATTCTAGAGAATGGGTGTATGTGGAAGCAAACACTCGCTTTGATCATTCTCGAGTATTCCTACTTGGTACTTGAGAATCAACGGATTCAGTCTCGGTCTTAGTTAAACTTTTACTTAGAGGAATTCCATAGGGCCGATGATTCTCGAGAATCAGACTTGAATTCTTGAGAATCCTATTTGATTGAAGACAAACTAGAGAAAATTGACTTCGAGCATTCTCGAGAATTAGGTGACCAATCTCGAATATGCAGGACAGCAAAAGTGAGAGAGTGCTTTATCATTCTCAAGTATTTATCTGTGAATACTCGAGAATCGCTGCTGCGAATCTTACTGAGACAATATTATTGCACTATGATTCTCAAGAATCATGATGGAATTCTTGAGAATGCATGGTGAGTATGCCTGCCTGACTTTCGTCAATTCTTGAGAATAAAATGTTGATTCTTAAGAATACATGGTGTTGTGTTGTCTATCTTGGTTAAGGATTCGACCATTCTTGAGAATTTGTATATGATTCTTGAGAATGTTCATATAATTATAGTGAGAAGGAGTGCATTGATCACAACAATTCTTGAGAATTGCTTGGTAATTCTTGAGAATAATGAGACAAAAAGAGGACTTTTCATTATCTTTTTTTTAATAATTCTCAAGAATACTTTAAGGGTTCTCGAGAATGATTGAATTGTTTATAGGGAAAAAAATTGCAGATAACACTTATCAAATCCACCAAGTCCCGATATTTCTCAAGAATTCATCGTCAATTCTCAAGAATACCTGTAGAGGTTGCAATAGATTGAAGAGGGATATAAGTATAACTCTCGAGTATGGACAAGTCATACTTGAGAATTATTAGATTATATTATACTTTGTAAATTTGAGCATAAATCAAGGCATCCTGCACAACACAATTAAGACACTCCGAAGCTTATGTTAGTATCAATTAATCATCAAAACATAATTATTAACAAGAGCATTGGGATTTACCATTCCCAGTTCCCTTCGGATGAACAAGAATTGTTCTTTAGCTAGTGGTTTGGTGAAAATAATGTAGATGCGTGGGAATAAACTCACTTTGACGTCTTTCTTTTGAACGTGATCACGGATAAAGTGATGTCTCAAGTCAATGTTCTTTGTTCTAGTATGTTGAATCGGATTTTTCGCTAGGCTTATTGTGCTGGTGTTGTCACAAAGAATTTGAATTTCTTTCAGATGGACTCCCAAATCAGACAGTGGTTGTTTCAGCCACAAGACTTGAGAACAACAAGTAGATGCAACAACATTGTCCACTGGTGCTTTTTCTATCAATTTTATATCATGCGTGGTCTGAATTTGAATATGCAACCAATAATTCTTGTTATCTTTCTGGGAACCAAAGTCCAAGCTCCTTTGTGTCAGCAAGATAACAAAATATTCTCTTTATATGCTCAACATGTGATTCCTTTGGGGCAGCCTGAAATCTTTCACACATGCTTAAATTGAATTGGATATCTGGTCTACTGGCAGTTAGGTACAACAATGATCTGATCATCCCTCTGTATTTGGTTATGTTGAAATATTTTCTTTTTTCTTCATTGGTGACTAGGGAGGCTGTTGAACTCGTTGGAGTATCTGCACCATTGCAATGTTCCATTCCAGATCTTTTGAGCAAATCACAAAGATATTTAATCTGAGAGATGAATATCCCATCCTTCACTACTTGATTTGTAATCCAAGGAAGTAATTCAACTCCCCCATCATAGACATCTCGAATTCACTCTGTATTTTCTTTGAAAATTTCTCACAGAGAGATTCATTAGTAGCACCAAAAATGATATTATCAACATATATTTGCACAATTAGTATTTCATAAAGCTTATTGTATTTATGAAGAGTGTAATGTCTGCTTTTCCTCTAACAAAACCTTGATCTAGTAAAAACTTGATTAACCACTCATACCAAGCTCTAGGAACTTATTTAAGTCCATATAAGGCTTTCTTGAGATGGTAAACATGATCCGGATATTGATCATTCTCAAAGCCAGGAGGCTATTCTATGTATACTTTCTCCTGTATAAAACCATTTAGAAATGTACTTTTAACATCCATTTGATAGAGTTTAAATCCCTTGATGAAAGTAAAGGCCAAAAGTACATGTATTGCTTCCAATCTAGCTACTGGAGCATACATCTCCCCGTAATCAATTCCTTCTTCTTGATTATAGCCTTTGGCAACAAGTCTAGCCTTATTTCTGACTATAATTGCGGATTCATCTCGTTTGTTTTTTTAATACCCATTTAGCGCTAATGATCGGATGGTCGTTAGGCCTAGGTACCAAATTCTAAACTTGATTTCTGTCAAATTGATGTGATTCCTCTTGCATTGCGATTACCCAATCGTTGTCTGAAAGGGCTTCGTCAATTTTTGAGGGCTCAATCTCAGAGATAAAGGCTGAAAACATAACCTCATTCAAGGTACTATTTCTGGTTCTTACACCTTGATTTATATCCCCTATTACTTGGTCCAGAGGATGATTCCTAATGAACTTCCAAGCTCTAGGTTGAGATTGATCAGGATTTTCACAAAGGTTTTAGGAATCATTTTCAAAAACATCTTTAGGATTTTTAGCAGAGGCAGGGGTAGTTTTTGAAAAGAATTGATTCTTATGAATAGGTTCATAATCATCATCCACAAGTTCATCTATTTTGGATTCACAGAATACTACATGAATTGACTCTTAAACTAAACGAGTACGCTTATTGAAAACTCTATGGGCTTTACTCCTATTGGAATATCCAAGAAAAATAGCTTCATCTGATTATAATCAAACTTACCCAAGTTGTCCTTACCATTGTTATGCACAAAGCATTTGCATTCAAAGATGTGCAAATGAGCTAAATTTGGTTTTCTTCCTTTGTAGATTTCATAAGGTGTTTTGTTCAGCTTCTTTTGTACATAGGCTCAATTTGAGATATAGCTGGACATGTTCATTGCATCTGCCCAAAAGACTTGTGAAGTTTGATTATCATTCAGCATTGCATGGGCCATTTCTGTTAGCACACGATTCTTCCTTTCAACCACACCATTCTGTTGTGGTGTCCTTGGGACTGAGAAGTTGTGATCAATGCCATGAGCATCACAAAACTCTCCAAAGGCTTGATCCTCAAGCTCACATCCATGATTAGTTCGAATAGCTGAAATGCATATCCCTTTCTCATTTTGCACTTTCTTGGCAAACACGATAAAAGGATCAAAGTTTCATCTCTTGAAGATAGAAAGATAGTCCAAGTAAAACGAGAGTAATCATATATGATAACTAAGGTATTTAAATTACCACCCAAACTTTTTACTCTGTCCGGTCCAACTAAGTCCATGTGAAGTAGTTGGAGAGGTTGATTTGTTGAAATCTCAGGTTTGTTTTTGAAAGATGATTTAGTTTGCTTACTCTTTTGACATGCATCACAAATCATGTCATTTTTAAAACACAGCTTAGGTAATCCAAAAACTAAATCTTTTCTCAACAACTTGTCCAGTTGGTGCATGTTCATATGAGTCAAACGCTCATGCCACAACCAACTCGTTCAAGTTGCTAACAAAACATTTTTCTAAGCTAACTTTTGGCAAATCTAAGGTATAGTAGTTACCTTCTCTAGGAGCTTTAAGCAATACCTTAAGTTTACCTTTATTGATTGGGAGATCATCTTTATTAACAATGAGGCATTCCTCTGAGTCAAAGATAATCCAGTTGTTCTTGTCAGCACTTTGACTGACACTCAGTATATTATGACACAAGCCTTCCACCAGATAGACATCCTTGATGTGAAGTCCGTCTTTTGCAGCAATCTCGCCAATTCTAGTGATTTTCCCAAATTGGTTGCCTCCAAAAGTGACTTTGCCACCATCTCTTGACTTCATTGCAATAAACTTGTCTTGATCACTCGTCATGTGTCTGGAGCATCCGCTGTCAATGTATCACTTATTTATTCTTGATGCTCGCAGACAAACCTGCAAATTAGAAGAAATTAAGTTTTAGGTACCCATCTTTTCTTCGTCCTTTCGGGTTAGTTCGAGCCTTAGGAATATAAGTCCCTTTGGGTATTCGCTGATAATTACCAATAGGTTTATCTCTTCTTTCCTTTTTATGGAAACAAGATGATGTACTGTGACCTTTTTGATTGCGATACTTACAATGAGAAAATGGATTTGAGGTATGAATAGTGTTCTGAAAATAGTTCAAATAAGACTTTCCACCGGTTTTCTTTTTGCCTTTCCTTTTATCAAAGATAGGATTGTATCCTATGTCTGAGCGATCATTTGTATATCTCTAAGTATTTAAAATTACATTGAGCATTTCACTTCTTTTAGTGAATTTCTCAAGTGTTTTTGTGAGATACAAATTCTTTTTCTCCAAATCAAGGCAATCTTCGCAAATAATATCTTTATTAGTAAAGTTTTTAACTTGTATTTTAAGAGTTGTATTTTTTTTCCAAAGCTATATATTTTCCGACAAGCTTTTCAAATTCATATCGAATTTCATTATACTCATCAAACAGTTCATCATAAGTAGGTAGTGAGTTATTTACCTTATTGTTTTTTGGTTGCTCTTCTTCTACAACTAGGCAAATATTTGTTATTTCTCCTTCTTCCTCACTTTCTTCTTCCGATGAGTCATCTCCCCAAATAGCAGATACATAAGATTTCTTTTTGAAATGATTGAATTTCTTCTTTTTTTTCTTTCTCATTGCCTTTCAATTGAGGACATTCTAATTTGTAGTGACCAGGCTTCTCGTACTCATAACAGATGACTTGATCCTTGTCTTTAGAGTCATGTCTGTTGCTTGAGCCACCTCTTTGAAATCTATTTCTGAAGCCTTGATCTTTCTTATAAAACTTCTTGAACTTTCTTACAAACATACCCATCTCATCATCATTATCATCCTCATCATCTTCATCTTCATCCTCCTTTTCTTTCATAGCATTAAGAGCAACTCCTTTGTTTTTGTTGTTGTTGATTTCATCTAGGCTTTTCTTGAATCTCAGTTTACTTTTGTACTTAGACAAGCTTCCGAACAAGGCAACAACCGATGTCATTAATTCGCCACGGGCCTCTTCTATTGCTATGACCTTGGCTTTCCAATCTTTAGTAAAGATATTGAGGATCTTTCTGACTTGGGCACCTTGCTCATATGCTTTACCCAAAGCTGCTAGCTGATTGATCAGATGAGTATAGCAGAGTTGGAACTCAGTAATTGATTCTCCAGTCTTCATTCTTAGGAGATCATATTCGTTCGTTAGTGTGTTGATACGATTCTCCTTTATGGTGGTTGTTCTTTTATAGGCAACCTCCAGAGCGTCCCACATTTCTCGTGCGGTTGATAGATTACAAATACGAAAATATTCCTACTGATTAAGAGCGCTTTGAAGCATGAGAATGACTTTACTATTCAGCATGACATTTCTTCGATTATTCTCATCATAGTCTTCTTCTAGTTTTGGAATTCTAAGACCATTTTCAAGAATGGTTGGTTCATAGTTTCCTCACTCAAACACTCTTCGTAGACCAAACTCCATTGCCATGACGAATACTTTGAACTTGTTTTTCTAGAATGAATAATATTGACCGTTGAATCCTGGTGGTCGATTGATTGAAGCGCCATCTGGTAATATTCCGTCCATAATCAAACTTGGGATGTTAAGCCCAATTGATCAACATTGTTCTGATACCAAATGAAGGTGGAATATCACCTAGAGGGGGTGGATAGATGATTATGAAATTCTTTTACCAATCGCTCAAGAAACACTAAAGATCAAGACTGAGAAGATAAACAGAGAGATGCAAGAGATTATCCTAGTTCGTTGTAATTCTTCAACCTACATCCAGTCCTTAGAACACCTGGGATTTCTACTATTTTCCGGAGCAAATGCAATTACACTATGTACTTGGATGGTTCTCTCACTAGGACTCATTCCCCCTTACAAGCTGTAATTGTTTACCCAATACTTAAGGTTCCACAACTTTAAGATTTTACAAAGACAAGTAATCAAATAGATGACTAGAAACTCCTCACGAGTAGATAAAATGATAAACATTGAAGTACACTAAAATATCCGAAGATATTGGTGAAGTTAATGAAACAGTAGAATGCAATAAATTTGAATTGAATGCACAACATTTTCGGTAGGTGGCAATATTGAATGCTTGACCCTTTTATATCATTCGCCATTAATGCCGTTGAGGAAAGCTTGAATGTAGTCGTTGTCACTATTTGAATTTCCGTTAGTCACGGCTGCTCTTCGTTAAAACAAAACGACTGTTGCTTCATTAAATGTAATCGCTTTCATTAAATGCGTTGGCCATTGGTTGTACTTGTACAAAGCGTGGCTCAGAGTGATAGCTGGAATAAGTATGTCTCAAAAGAATGTTTTCTTCTACCACAGGATTTAATTTCGAATGCTGCTCTATTTTTCTGTCACATTTAATGCTTCAGCCACATCAGATTGCTTTTCTCTCAATCTTGATTTAAACAGAATTAATTAGTTGCAAAAACACTTAAGAGGATGAATAAATATAATATGAGCATGTTTGAGCATGATAAGAGTAAATAATGACCCATAGAATTCCAGATAATTAATAATGCAAAAAAGGCTGATACTGAGATTAATATTAATCCTGACGTTGAGGTATGCATTCTCGAGAATCTATCATATATTCTCGAGCATCATGTAGTTACAAGAGATACATATCAAGCATATGATTAGATTTAGATAAGGCATTCTTGAGAATCAAGTCACCATACTCGAGAGTCAGCGAATGAACATAAGTCACAAGCTTAATCAGATATACTTACTCTCGAGAATTCCATTTCAATTCTCGAGTATCATCGAGAATAATGGAATGAATGTAGCAAGTCAATACTCAAGAATTAGGTTCTTATACTTGAGAATCAGCGTGTGCAGAGAGCAATGATACTTCTATATATATGTACCTTATTCTCGAGAATAGGCTTCCTATACTTGAAAATCAGCGAGAGATTAAATTGAATTGAATTTGCACTTGACTACTCGAGAATTAACATTCATACTCGAGAATTATAACTCACATATTGGAGAATCATATCCATTGAAGACTACACATGATCAGATCTGATAATACTCAAGAATTATATCTTAATACTCAAGAAATGAAGTTATACTCGAGAATTCATGTTTTTAATTGCTTTGTTGCAACTTGATTCAAATACCTTAAAATTTAAAGTTGTTATCGTCAAAACATTTAGAGCCAACACATTGCACATTAAGTCAAGTCCATAAGTCTCCGTGCTGGATATTATGGATGGCTTCACATATTGAAAACTTCCTCTTCACATCTTTTGTAATCCACTTTCTTCTAGCCTGTTGCCAAATTCTTTCTTGCAAATATTGTTTATTCTTGTAAATATCTCTTTACAGGAATATTTATCAATGTCCCAAAAAAATTTCCACAAAATAGTTGAACCTGGAATACTAAAATTTATACATATTTTGCTTTTTATTATTTTCCCCCTTCAGATATGCAAATTTTCTCTTCCATTTTCTTTCTAGCTTGTTTATAATTTTTGTCTTGACGTATTTTCTTCTAAGCCACTGTAAGGACACCCACTTGCATCAAAGCTTGCAAGGTTACTTATGTATTGCTCTAGATTCATTGGCCCTCAGTCGAATGAAGTTTGATTCAAACAGAGGACCCTCCTAATTGAGAGTTAACCAATATTCTTGCAAATGCTATCATGGATTTTTCACCGCTTGTTTTAGAGAGAGCGGCTGCAAAATAGATGGTTGTGAGCCTTTTGTTGAACATAAATTTAAAGTATGCATATGCGCGCATGCTTAATAATCTTGAAAGTGATATTTGTCCTATTTTGGGAAAATTGGAGGTAACTCAAAGCATTGCTATTTGATAACTTCTCCATTCAAGTGAGCTCCCCTTCGTCAGCGGCAATCCATCGGTCATCCTCCATCACCACTGGCGTTGCTCATCTGTCGTTACTTATTTTCGCCCCTCGTCATTAAAATTCCTAAGTTCGTCACTGATCACATTTATCTACACATAATTTTTTCTTGTTATAAATTTGGTACTTATCATCACCTATGAATGACAAGAATATATTACAATTCAAAAACATAAAAAAAGCATTGCTAGAAATCCAGCCATATTAATATATATAATGTCATTAATACTTCTAGGAAAAGAAAATATTGGTCAGGACATCTCCCATGAAAATTGCTATACTCCCTTTAGACCTATAAATAAAATACAAATAATTGAATTACATAAATAAAAAAGTTGGTTAGGATTTCAGACATTTTTAAGGTGTATATTATAAATAAGATCAGGCCACCCCAAAAAATTGCACTGACCGAAGGTAACACCTAATTTGTTAATACAAGCAGTACTTAATATTATTTACAAAATGAGTGAACACAATATATGTACATTTCTACTGCCAATTACAAAAAACAACAACAATAAACATTTATCCCACTAGATGGAGTCGACTATATGAATTACATTATGTCATTGTACTCTATTGAAAAACACATGTTTAGATATATTATTAATCAAAAGATCCCTTTCTATGGCCTCATTAAGTGTTTGTTTCAGTCTTCAGTCTTCCTCGACCTCTTTTTATAGGACTCCATGTTGCTTGATCAACCCTCCTTGCACTCAATAGCCTTCTTTGAACATGTCCAATCCACCTCAAACGGTTTTCTATCATTTTTTCTTCAATAAAAGCCACTCCAACTCATTCGAGTATATAAGCATTACGGCTCTTGTCTTTTTTTACATGACCACACATCCATTTCAACATCCTCATCTTAGCTATCCCCATTTCATGTTTATGTTGTCCCTTTAAAGCCCAACATTCACTACCATATAGTATTACTGGTCTTATAGCAGTGCAATAAAGCTTCTCTTTTACCTTATTAGATACTTTCCAATCACATCCTATTACAAAGAAATAACAATAAAAACCTTACAATCAATTGGTGAAAGTCGAACTAATAATATATCATAGGTGCAGAAATTCACAAGTTAGCATGTTCCCTGCTTTGTTATTCTAATAAAGATTGCTTAAAATGTATTACAAAAAAAAAGTCGGTGTTAAACATGTATATACACACATTGACAAAAGCATATAATTCCTTTTCATTGATTGATGGCAATCAAATAGACCACAATTGTGTTAGCTAAAACAAGTTATTTACTGAACGCAAGAAGAAAATTTTAAGGTAATTAAGCAGACAGCCCTCATTAATGGTAAACATACTTTTTGCTGGACAAGGCTTTTTTAAGTGTGCATATGTGTAGAGATATAGAGTTATCCCATCTCCATTTATGGTGACGTCTTTGTCTAGGCCAGGTATGACATCCACTATATCTACATAAATAAGTGAATGCAGAATGAATCATAATTGATGAGAAAGAAAGGACGACCTAATGCTTGAGATTCCCACCAAGAGGGCTAAAGATAACATTAAGTTAAAGGCAAAATATGAAAATAACATTACTTACATACTTTACCACTTTGATTTGCCACTTGCGGGGTGATCATCTCAAACGCTGTGTTCTTACTATGCCCTATATTGGGAGACAGGAGATCATGTAGCAAAAAAATTATAATCACAATTAAAGTAGAGCACGTGTAAATCATTGTCATAACCCGTTGTAATATTCATTTTTTTCTTTCTTTCCCTCCATGTGGAGCATATAAATGAGGATTTCTAAATCTATGCAACAATCTATATAATAATGAAAACTCCAACAAGCCGCACAACCTACAAATCAAACATATTTCTTGTAAACCTTCTCCAGTTAGAAGGAAAACTTTCCCATATTCAAAATTCAAATTCTTTCAAGCTCCTCTCTCAGAACAAGAAAGTAAATCAAGCTTTCCTCATTGGCTCATCATCAAATGTTCCCAGAGATTCTCTAATACTTCATATTCCTCTTTTAATTCAGTCTCGGCTGGTGAACTGATTGCAGGAAAAAGATCTTACTAAACTTTCTAGAATCATTAAATTGCAAATTTGTCCAGAATGTTTGAAAGCTTTAACGGAATCTTATGTACCAACTATCTATCATTAATTCATTATCCAAACAAATTTGGATACCCTCTGGTCACCACAACAGAAAATAATGATAGAGAAAGTTGTCAGACTACAGGGGAAACTAATGATAGGAAATTGTCTTCACTTTAAACTCGACTCTGTGCCACATGGCACAAATGGGGCATCAATGTTTTGATACAAAAAACAAAAAAATTATGTGACCGCTGATGTGAATTTTATTTTATTGAAAACGAATCACTTTTTATGAAAACCATCTTCCAGGGGAACTTTGGGCATATGAGAATGCTTTTGCAAAAGCATAATCATACACACATAACTTTTGACGGATGCAGAAACACCACAATCAAATACCAGAGCTTCTAATGTATATATTAGTAACTTACTCTCAAAGGAACACAAAGAAGGACAAAACGTATATATATCTACCTACTAACTTGACATTACAACAATTCTAACTCGCTGGAGACTGAAATCTTGAATGACCCAGGTAATAAAACAATCTTAAAATTCAATATCTCTATGGCCTTTGAAAAACCAAGTTTAAGATCATCACGCAATCACCTTATAGTCAATCATTTTAATAATCTATATGGCAAGTAAGGACATTGTCTGAAAATTCAAACTAAAGGATGGAAGTCCCGTTAAAATTCTTTTGGCGAGTTCAATCCATCCATTCCTTCATGACAGAATTAAACTTGGTGAAGTAGATAAGAACTTCATCAAAGAGAAAATAAGGGGATGTATTCATTCCTCACTTCTCTACATCAAATCAAATTGAGGATATATTGATTAAGGGACAATAATAATTTTAAAGTTTAACAATGAAGCCCATGGATTCAGGGAATACTTCCTCGCCATTTCATCTTCCTTCTAATCTTATTTCATGGCAGAAAAACCCTCATGATGGTGAATCAGATACACAGAATTGTGTTCAAGAAATTGAATCTTTATGGATGATAGTAAGCTCTATATACATTCATACATATATTCAGAGATTACCTGTGTGCCAAAGAAGTTTCGGCTTCTTCTACGTGCTTCAATTTTCCCAAACAGAAGAGAGAATAATGCGAATGCAGTAGATGAAGACCGAAAGACTAACGTGGAAGACCAGCCCGGCACGGATGAAGAGGAACCCCGCGGAGGACGAGCAGCGAGAGCGCAATGCAGAAACGGAGAACTGAAAAGAAAGAAAATTTAGATTGCTCAAAAAAGAAAGAAAATTTGGGGCTCGACGTTTGGTTGGCTCACGAAGAACGGAATCAGAAAGGCAGGCTCAGCATTTATTCAGGCAACGTTGCGCCGCATTTCGTTTTTTTCTTTGTTCACCAATCGGAGTTTTCCTCACCTCTCCTTTGTACTTCTTGAGTTGCTAAGTTGTTTTTAAACATATTTAAAATTTTAAAAAATAAATATATCTATTTTTTTAAAAAATGGAATATATAGTTCTCCTTAAAGAAAAATTAGAATGAAGGGCCTTGACAAAAAGATATTTCTAAAATATGATTATAAAAATTGTAATTATTTAAATAGACTAAATAAAAAAATATAAAATTAACAATATTAAAATACCCCAAGCAAAATCTTCAGAATTCCTTCATACATTCTCTCTCGCATTCTATTTTCAAAACTAACAAAAAATTCTAAATTTCACTGAATTAAATAATAGTTCTCTCAATTTTCATTTTTTATAATTTGCACAAACATCTATGAGAAAAAAATTACACATTCTTATCTTTTGTTAAAATCATAATTTTTTTGGATCAACAAAAAATTTAATTGAAAGTAGAATTATATCATTTTAATAAACTAAAAGTCTTTTATAATTTATCATATATGTTAAACCAATAAAGTTTATATGATTTTTTTAAAAACAATATATGGGTTAAAAAAATCATTTAATGTTAATAAAATTGAAAACAAATCTTAGTAATATATTATATCTTAAAAATTATTAAATTAATTTATTTTTATTTTTATAAAATAAGATTAATTAATATCAATGTTGATAATATGAATTGAATAAATTAATGATATGAATTAATATATATTATAAATCTCATCCCTGAACCGCCTTTAAAGACGACTTATATCAGCTTCCCTCAGATTACTATTCATAAGCCGTATAATTGTTGTTGGGCTCTGCATGAGTTGATTTCAAAAACACCACGTGAAAGTACTTCTACTGTAGATGGGTTAAAATTTCAAAGCACTTTTCATGACAAGTCTCACATCTGAACCTTAAGGGATTCAAAATTTGAATCCCTTCTCCTCTCTCCTCTCTCTTTCCCTCTGTTTTTCTCTCCCCAACTCCGATGTCCTTTTACTTCTATCTTTCTCTTTTTCTTCAGCTTCTCTCATAACCACCTCATCTCGGGAGCCCATTCTTTCAATCCCCATTAAATTTGTTCTTCCCCGGCTCTCCCTCCTTGTCATCTGCTCCAAAGGGGAAGGGATCTCCTTACCGAACTCAAGCTCTTTTCTCTCTGTTGTCTCCATCGGAGAAGTTTATTGGTCCTTTTCTTTTGTAGCTTCTCGGTGTCATTGAAGCTGTTGAAAGACCCTACCATATATTGATGAAGCTAAAGCACAACTAAAGGTACCTTCTTTCCCAAACAATCCTTTTAGAATGCCCTTCATTCTTTTATTTTCCTTTTGTCAATTTCAGTTTTCTGAGATTGTGTTGAATTAGATTTTTTTGGTTGATTTTTAGGAGCATTGATATCGTCTTCCATTTATATTTCATCGCCATTTGCAAATCTGGTCAAGTCATATTATTTTTCTTCTTCTTTTACGTTAACTCTTCTTTTTGTTACAGAATTTCAAAGGAAACATTCAAGCCATTTCCTCTTTCCTTTTCACTCTTCATTAGATTGGGGATGGCCTGGTTGAAATTGGAGAAGGAAAGGAAGGTTTAACAAGATTCTAAGAATCACAGGGATGCCATTGAAGCTGTTGAAAGACCTTGCTATATTGATGAAGCTGAAGCATAACTAAAGGTACCCTTTCTTTCCCAATTAATCCTTCTAGAATGCCCTTCATGTTTTTTTTATTTTCTTCTTGTCAATTTTAGTTTTTTATCTTCCATTTCTTTTTCATCCCCTTTTGCAAATCTGGTCTTGTCAATTGTCATATTCTTTTTTTCCTTTTCCCTCGTGCTTTTATTTTTCTTTTTTCTAATGAAGTTGAGTTTCAAAAATTATACTACATGAGCCATTTTTACGGGTTAGGTATGGTCTTTTCAATGTATTATTATTCTTTTTTTTTTTCCTTTGTGATGTATTCGTATCTTCTTTTTTTTAAAAAAAAGTATGTTCGTAATCAATTTCTCCCTTTTTTTCAAGGATACATTACTTTAGGATCTTGATTTCAATAGTTGTGTGTTTATTTCATGTAAAATCCGATATGTTCTCATTAAATCTTGTATGATTTGCAACTCTACATGTTTATATGATCCTCATCAACTACAATTTCTCTTAAACCAAGAAAGGGGAAGGGAAGTTAAATCATTAAATAAGTGTTCAGTTGAAAAATATTTTCACTTTTACCCCCTCTTTTTAATGATATGGGATTATTAAATATCATAAAAATTATTTTTTAGATTTTCCATGTATTTAGAAATTACTTTAACTATTTCTCTCCCCCCATTCCTTTTTCAAAAGAACATATGCCGCAACATCAACTAGTATATCTAGCAGGCTTTTTTTTTTTTTTTTTTGACGCAACATCCAAAAGCACACAGTGGCGCCATATTTTGATGTAAAAACTTAGCAAAAAAAAAAAAAAGTGACATGTGGTGTAATTTATGAGTAAAATGGGGGAGAGAGAAACATTAAAGGGGAAGACAGTCAAAACCATTGAAATGAAGATAGAGGATGACTGTAATGAAAAAGTGAAGGGGAAGACGAAGAATGCAATGAAACCGGGGGGAGAGAGAGACATTGGAAATACTCCACTGTACAATAATCAATGAAACAATAGTTACTCCTTTAGCATATAAAGTAAATATTTAGAAGTAGGCACTTTTGAGGAGTATTATAAATTAGGGCATAATGGTAAAAATCTAATAAATTAATCAGTTAAGTACCTTATAATAAGGATCAGAGGGAGAGTATATATATGTGTATGTGTGTGTGGGCTTTTGATTTTCTCATGTTACATGAGAAAAAAAAGTTTCCTACACACACATGAAATGGTGAGACCCACATATACATATATGAATTAATATATGTATATGTGGGTCCCACCATGTGTAACATGAGAAAATGTTTTTCCTATATATATACATATATATATATATATATATTACACTCATTACTTGAAATAACATTTGGACATGGTTTTTCCAAATTACCTAATGGAGAATGTGAAATTGGAGACCAACTTTATTTTGGAGGCAATCATTCAACCCGTGAAAAAAAAAAGAGGCTCATTCATTTGAAGGACCCAAGGTTAAAAACCTAAAGCCTGGATGATGTGATGTGATGTGATGAGACGAGCCCGAGCAGAGCGGTAATTAAAACTGAAACCAAAAGTTTGTCAGATAAGTAGTAAAATAATTCAAAAGAAAAAATATATCAGACTATGTTATTTCTTTTTTTAACACCTTCGTTCAGACATATTATTTTATTAAAAGAGGCGCCTAGGCTATGTTTTTCACGGTGAGTGGAAGCAACGAATTATATCAGAGAAATAGGCTCTTGGAGAATTATGTCTTTAAAGCACATGATTCTTATATTTGCTCAAAATCAAAAAAAGATGCAGTGCAATTCTCAAATCTATGATATTATAAGTTTGTGCTTCGCAATTCTCAAATATTCTAGGATATTAGGGCGCGCAATTATACCAATTTGATAGGAAAAAGGGGAAAGAGAAGAAGAAAACATTCCATACAACATACAACATGGGAGAATTATTTTTTTAAATCTTTTTTGAGATTGTGGAATGAACTTTTGGAATGTGCAGATTTGTCGTTCATATGTTTTTTTTTTCTTGAATACTTAGTTTGATGATCGAAGAAGCATTAATTATTTTTGTTGGAGTGGGATATGTCACTGTCCCCAACTATTTAAAAAAGAAAGAGCTTTTTATATAAGGGTTTTAGTTTTCTCATGTTGTATGAGAAAACTAAACTTCCCACACACACATGAAATGGTGGGACTCACATATGCATATATGATATGTATATGTGAGTCCCACCATTTCATGTGTGTGTGATTTTCCTACGACACGAGAAACATTAATCCTTTTATATAATCACTCTACAGTAAGTGTAGGTATGAAAGCTATAACTTTATAGTCTAATTAACACATATAGGGTAGCTATGATAGCTATCACTTGATAGCTGACTTTATGGTCTATACTTTTCATACTTCATGATCCTACCCAACCAGGATTGAGAGTACTTAACCTTCAAATTGCCGAGAAATAATTTGCCCTGCCTTGTATTTGATTTCTTCCTTCTGTTTTAATTCTTCCTATGCAAATAATAATTTATGAAATTTCACAGTTAAAGCAACTTTATAAAATTTCAAAGAAAACGACTTTGTATGATTATATTTTAGGTTTAATGTTTCTACTTCTATAGTAAAAATATTTTTTTTGTCCCACTTACTTATATATGAATGCGGTAGAAAAAAATATTTCTATCTCAAAAGTAGAAACATTAAACCCTTATATTTTTTATCGATAACTTTATTATGTTTTATTAAGTCTTACCAATAAGAAAATGACAACAACCACTATTTCCAACATGACTTTGCTTCGTAAGGTTAGATAAAACTATTATTGGATGGCGAGATCAAAATTTTTGGCCCAGTCTCTTGTAACATTGCTCATTTAAAAATCTATAATACTTACAGAATGATGAGAAGAATAAAGGAGTTATAGTCAATTTTCAAGGGTGTCATTTCACGGGTGTCTTTCAGCTTTAATTTATAATTCTTGAGTATTTTAAAACTATGTGCAGGGGTAGCAATGCACAATGCTGCCCCATATAAACCACTTGGCTTCCTCTTAGTCTGTTTTCAAACATTAGAATTTAAGAAAATGTAGTATCTCCAAATTAAAATCTCAAACAGATGCAAAAGCAATTCCCTACTGATTAGAAAACAAAAATTAAGAAGGGTAAACACCCAAAGTTAGATTCAGGTCTTAAATAAAAATATTGTTTGGAACAAAAGAATGTTTCACTCTTTTTTAGATATTATCCTATTTACCTCTCAATAAAGTGGAAAAAATATTCTAGTTAACTAGCAATAATTTAGCACTAAAAGAAGATATAGAATAAGACATAAAAACGTCACCTCCTTTAGGATATATTGAATTGTAATGAACCTTTACCCAAAAACTGAGAAATATCACTGTATGGTGTCACAAATAAGAAATCCAAACTAAGTAAAGAGTAGCTTAGAGTGGAAGAGCTTTTTAAAAAGTTAAAAACAATCATTAAAACAATTATAGAAAATAGCGTAAGATATAAAGCACAAATTGTATGCTTCCTACATGTGGATTAGTATTCTGTAACTAGATCTAGACATCACATTATTGTTTAACATTATTCAGATTTCATTTGTAATATATGTCTAAATCAATTGGAAGATATTGTTATATCATTGTTGAGGTTTCATCTCTAATAATATATAGTCATTTATTAGTTGTGATGTTTTAATGTTCCTTAAAGACAAAAAAGTTGTATCACTTATGAAGCAAAATATGTTTAAGTAGCCCGTGAAATATTATTATCCCGTGCAACACACGGGGAAGTAAAAGCTCGTTGGTGAAAAATAAGAATTAAAAAAAAAATATATGATTTTAACTATTAATTAAATAATAAGATAAAGTATACTTTTAGCCCTTTAAGTCTTATATAATATATACTTTTAATCCCTTAATTTTATAATGTATACTTTTGGTCTTATATTTTGAACACCGTTAATGTTGCTAATGGAAAATATTGATGCAACAAACTCAAATGATGATTTTACATCTAACAAAGCATATTTAAGTTTTATTTTTTTATTATAATATAATAAATTGTTAAACTAAAATGAACCTTTAAATTGTTGCAAATGAAATTGAGGTTCTAATATTTAGATTATCAAAAAACATTTCTTAATATTTAGATTATTAAACTAAATTTTTTAATACAATCAAAATTTTGATATTGATTGCTTCATTAGATTTTTTTTTCAATTTTCATATATTTGAAATTTAATATAAATAACATTTAATTATAAAGTGATCACTTGAGTTTGTTGTATCAGCATTTTCCATTAGTAACATTAGCATCGTTAAATTTATAAGATCAAAAGTATACTTTATAAAGTTAAGGAACAAAAAATATACTTCATATAAACATAAAGGACTAAAAATATTCTTTAGCCCAAATAATATATTGAAATTTGGGAAGAAAAAAAATACGATCATACATGATGGGTGGTTTTAGTTTTAATTTTTGTTATTTTTTTAATTATGAGTGTAGGAGGTAATATAGGAGGCTTGTTAGGAGCAATTTATTGATTTTAAATTTGTATTATAATGTTTGGTCTTTCTAAGTAATTACAATTTTTATGGTCTTTTGTAATAAATTTTATTTTCTCTAGGTCCTTTATTTTAATTTTTCAAATGTTTCACTCTACTGAAACAACTTCCATGTATATTATGATTTGGGATTTTTATATTTTGAAGATATATGTGTAATTTTCTCTTATATATGTGTGTATATATTAAAAAATATGTTTCTTTTATCATAGTTTATTATATTTCTAATTACTTCTATATTTTAATTTAATTTAATTTATTTACTTCTAATTTCTTTCACTCTTTTATTTAAAGTACTTTAAATACTTTATTGGGTTTTGTTTTATTCTTATATTTATTTATTTATTTATTTATTTCTTATATATTATTTTCCACTTATTATTAAAATCTTAAATATAGTATCTTGGATCTCATAACTCGCCAAATCCCCTTTCATAAAATTTAGATAATTACAATCTTTTAAATGAAATAATAATTTACTTATATTTAGTATAAGTACTTAATTAAAACTTCTCTTTTTTCTAAAATCATAGCTTATAATGAGAAATTCTTGGGGAACTTAGTTTGCCATGTCATTTGTTATCTAATTAGTTAAAATACAAGAACCAGCTTACATTAATTCTAGTTGGCTGCCTATGTATTTCACAAGTAATGAAAAAGTAAACTTATGAAGTCTTGTAATTTTATTAATATGCTAGCTAATATTTAGGAGGTGACAAATTACCTCATGAGTTATTGTGTTTTAACTAGTTAGACCATATAATGTGACAAACTAGATTCATATAAGAACTTCTCCCTTATAATTATATCTTTAAAATATAGTCTATCTTAGATAGATTTTATTTTTTTAAAATGATTGGAGGCTTATAATTATGCCTCAAATATACTTTTTTAACCTCAACTGATGTTATTTATTTTGTCTTTTCCTGAAAAATCAATGTTAATAAATATCTACTACTTTTATATCTTTATTTTCAAATAATTAGAAGATCTTAAATCTCAAGTACCATAATTCAATTCTCCAACCTTTTAAATTCCCACATCAAATTTATTTTCTAATTATTAAATCTCTTAAATACAGATCCGTTGTAATGAAAATACAGTTTTTGACTTATGAATATATGGTATGTTTGGGACTCATCTAGCCTTTGTGCTAATTTCTATAGCAAATTGAACCTTGTTATATATGTGGTGGTGTTAATTGATCATAATTAGCTTTACTTGCTTCAAATTTAATGATTTACGTACATATATTCATAAGATACATTGAATTTTAAGCAAACAACAAATTAAATAATCCTGGTACCAACACCACCGCATATAATGCATATCGAACACTTATCAATACATGTATATATGTTGACCAAAGAAAATACATGTATATATGGTCTACTTGGTGCTCATCCAACCTCTGTTATATGTATGCATGTCTTGTGTGTAGATTTTCATTGCATGTTGAACCTTGTGATATATGTGGTGGTGCTTGTACGCCTGAATTAATCATAAACAAGTGACTAGGGCATATGCCCCATTCAACACCACACATATCACAAGGTCAACTTACAACACAAAACTACAAATATTTTTCACAACCAACCAGAGAGAATATCGATTAAGCATAAAGCTTTCATTTATATAGATGTATGATAAAAATACTGAACTTTCAATCACGGTTTCAACAAAGAAAGAAAATGAGTAAGCATCAGTGTTTACACAAAAAGGGCACTTGTATCGGCTCTATGCTATTTAAGCATGTCTTGTGTCCATTTCCATTGCAAGTCGAACCATATGATATATGTGGTGGTCAGAGGATACAAGACATGCATACATGGAACAAAGGTTATACCAATGAAAAGGTTTAAGCATTAGTGTTTCAACTAAGGTTATACCAATGAAAAAGTTTAAGCATTAGTGTTTCAACAAAAATAAAATGAGCAACCAAAGACAATGACAGAGAGGGAGAGCAAAACAATAACAAAAGAGTGGTAACTAGAGTTTGTAAAAGGCAATGAACTCGAGAACAAAATGGCGATGATAGAGAGAGATATATCATGGTGACCAGACGTGATTGAGGGAAAGTATATGTCATGCCCCTTACTATATTGACATTCGTGCACAACTTAGTGGGCATTCATTATAGCATTGTTACACAGTTTAGTGAGCAAACAAAAATGACAATATACTAACATGAAACTCTTGATTACATTACATGGATACCCACAAGGTTTATACAGATTATTATATACAAACTCCAAAATTACTATTACACAATTGCATTTAACCCACAATAACTCTTAAACCAGACCCAAACCTTCCATTACCACTATCTATCGCCTGCCCTGGGAGCCGCATCCAGTACACTGTTCATTTCACATATAATAACTTGGGTTGAGATTCAAACGAATCTCAAATTAACAGTTAATATCATATAAAATGCATGTACAATACATGATAGTCAACCACAAACAATGCATCAATGACATATCCAGCATTCAGAGATTACATACCACATGCAGCAATAGTTGCAAACAAAAGTTAAATGATCCATTACCATAGCATTGTGCATTCAATTACGCATCAACCCATATCATCTGAATACAATTAGATTCATGATCCAAGGACCATTGTGTTGGGATTCGTACACGCAGCGGAAGAAATTAACTAAAAGAAAAATCGAATCCTAATCATGGATCTATCAATGGTGTTTAGTTTGAGTAGTCGAAATTATACCATTTGTATGTGTCTTGTTCGATCACTAAGAGTCAACTGAACGAACTAGCTCCCTCTACTGGTATCCATATGAACAGGCAGCATGCTAGCGCCTTTATCGTTTTTCTCAATTCTCTAAGGCTTCTCTTGTGGCCTTTCTAATACGTCTTAATTAATTTTGAAATTTGAATTGGATTAATCTATATATATTCAAAATTAATCTTAATTAATTTTGAAATTTGAATTGGATTAAAATAATAATAATTAAATTTGTCCAACAAATTTAATCTAATCTATCTTTTAATCCGAATTAAAAGTCAGCTGATTTAATTTATCTCTTCATAAATTAAATCTGAGATATGATATCTCTATTTGTTTTAGTTATTTAATTTATTACATAAATTAAATACAAAACAAATACTACATAATAATATTATTATCTATATATACAATAATAATCTTTTCAAACTTATATTATATTATAATGTGTGTGTATGTCCATCCTCCCTAGATTAAACGTTGTATTCATTAAATCTTAGACATATCCTAGATTTAATGAATCTGGACATTATAGCTTGTGTTGGGCTATTCTTGTGTGCAACCTGTTACACCCCTACTAGCCTCACCCTATTGGGTGGTGGGTTAGAGGGATCTTTTTCGCTTACTACCTTTCCTTTGTTAATAAGTCACTTTAAACACATATATCAGAGTTAATGTAGCAGAGCATGGAATCGGTTTGGACGAATACCTATATACTGGTAAACATACAGTATCCAACAGAAAGTAAATCCTTGAAGGATTAGGTTACAGTTATCCAGAAGTAGGTATTGAACAAAGATAAATTATATAGATCTCCCAAATTGATAGAGTACAAAAAGCAATAGGGGTGCCCTATTTCATCAAGTTACCACATCATGCCTTACTTGCTCCAAGTCTCACCAGTCTACTGCCTCGCACCTGTATCTTCAAAACGTTCTAGAGTTCAAAGTTGAACCCCAGAGTAACTGTTAAACTCATGTACTATATGTGTATAGTGTATGTGTGCACCCATGACATGTAAAATCAAATCATAAGCCAACTATACCACTTATGCATTCAGAAACATACATAGTAACCAATCATCACGCATCGTCGAGCTGCCTTACTAAGGCAAGCCCCAAAGTTACCAGACTCACAAATCCCTGCACCATCGAGCTGCCTAATCCAGGCTAGCCTCGAAATTACCGGAACCACAATTCTCACACAGTTAAGCCACCTGAACCAGGCTAGCCCCGAAATTACTGGAATCACAAACCGTTGAGCCGTCACTCAAGGAAAGCCCTGAAAAATCCTTAGTGCTAGGAACACAATAGTCAGGGACTCGAACCCCAATATGTATGCATATTTGGCAAAAACAACACACATGATAAACAAACATACAACAAACATATATGAAGTACTTGAGTAAACAGTTACTACCTAGCACGCCTTGCAATATAGAGGCATCTTCTTTTAACATTAAAGATACGTCCCACACATGCTATCTCCCTACACACAACAAACCATTAAGCTTTCACCCTTTACTTTAATTTTGCTTACACCAGCTTTTTCAAAATCATTATCCCAACTTCGCCGATTTTTAATAAATTCTAGAAAAATTGTATTGACATGAAATTAGTGGCCATAAAACCATTATGATGTCTAGTATATCATAAAAATAATCCTCAAGGTCATCTGGGTTTGAGTCCTTCTCTGATTCCCAAACTTTAGCCACTGGTCTGAGACAAAGCTCATGTTTTTAGGTCATTTTTTTAACTTAAAAGAACTCTTGGTTAGAAAATCAGAAGGACACAAAGCTCATGTGAAATTTAAGAGCAAACTAAATTCATTTACCATTTTAAAACCACTGATTACTACACGCTGCCTATAAAACATAAGAATCGGTAGGTTTATATAGTTTGAAGATTTAAGTTTTTCGGGTTTGGAAAATGGTGATCCCACTTTTCCCCACAAAAAACATGTTATGGACTCATTGAAAACCTAAAAAATATGGAAATCCTCATGAAACTACCATGACAACACTGTAGGTAAAAAAAAAAGAGTTGCTAAGTTGTCAACGAGATGCTTACCTTGGGCATGACCTCCTTCACTTCCTGAACCAAGACTTCAGCTGGACACTCTCCTCTCACACCTTGGGCATGTCATTGGGCAGGTGGAAATGAGGGGAGGGAGTGCCTTTATATAGACTCCAAGGATGAGATCTTTTACCCAATTTCTATTATTATCTACTGGTCGGAAGAATGTCTCGGATTTAATTATAATTTTCTTGACTTGTTTCTCAAGAATTCTTGGCTGAAAATGGCATCCTCATCTGCCCAAAAATCAGATTTCCAAAACTGCCTCTGATGATGGTTTTTAGTGTTCTTGGTGTGGGTTTTTGGTGTAAGGGTTAAACGGTTATTTTGCACTGCTCTTTTTCCAAGCTAGTGGGGCCCACCAAATCTACCAAGATTTCACCATTAATGCTCTTCATAATTACTTGTCTTTCACTTGTCTTGTCAGGTTCGATTTGTTTGGTCCATATTAATCCTTGATTATTTTATTTTCTCTCTCTTCATTATTACTTGATGTGACTTATACTTCCTCAACAAGTAATGTGACCTTGCACTTTCTCTTCTGGGCCCACATAATTTTGTTCTCCTTCCTGTCTCTAGGCCCGGGCTCGACTCTAGAAGCCCCTAACCAGTCCCGCTTTGCTACCTTTTGCCAGTTATACATTTCCTCGTAACTCGTGCCACTTTGCTAGACTTGTGTGGGCTCGGATCAACAGTCTTTTCTCCCTGACCACAAGTGGTTGAAATTCAATTCCTTGGGGAGTAATAAATCCATATTTTAGTATTTCGGTTGGTTCCCCTTTGTTAGTTAATGTTTCCCTAAGCCTTTAACCTTGTAATTGGGCTTTTATATGTGTTTAAATAAGCTTTTCCTATCCCCTAATGTGGCTACACATTTTTCTTTATTCTTGGGGAACAAGAGATGTATATTTTAATGTCTCATAATTACCTCGTACTTTGTGGTGCCAAAAAGTCAAATATCCAATTTTAAAATGCCACGTGTCCCACTAGCATCATTACCTTTGACTTTTGTAATCATGAAGGGACATATGTCACTATTTTATTTGGCCAACACAAAAGTATATTATCATTAGTTATTATAACCTTACTTTATTAAAGTTACTTTATTAGTGCTGACTCGAAATCCTGCTTGAGTTCTACTCGAGTTTTCTTCATGAATACCGATGTTCTCTCGAAAACGTAGGGCCCCAAGGCCCCTTGACTACCCTAAAAATGCTATATACTCACTTATATCGACATACTTTTGCCCAATTAATTTTTCTATACCTTAGGACATAGTTAAGTGGCATCTTTTCTAACTGGATTTACATTGTATGGGTCCTCAATGCCCCTTTCCATTAGTACTTTAATTCCACAAATTGATCATAGTAGGTCCACTAACCCATATAGCCGAGTTACTTAGTTCTAGAGAGGCTTCCTAACCCTTAACATTCTTGGGACTCTTCCCGTATTTGGCTTAGTTGTTCGCCTACTTTAGGCTTATTCTCAATTCTTAGGGTCTAGAATTCAGGGTGTTACATGACCTTGTAGGCCCACATGAAATTGGCAGCAGACCAACACTGTACCAGCCCACAAATTGCAAGTGGCCTCAAGCAAGACATTACGAATACCCAATTCATATGAGAATTGATGATACGATTCAACCTATCATACAACTATGCCACGTCCCTTTTGTCATGCGATAATTTGGTCAATGATGAAGTATGGATAATGTCATCCTCCTGTTCTTGACCATTACTTTCTCGATGCTTGAGTAATCTAACAATTGAAATAGAATCTCCTTTTCATCGTAGCATGGCCATACTTTTCTCAAGCTTACTCATCGAGGGGCCCAGTTGTTATGTCCCACATTGGCTAGGAAAGGGATCGAAAGATGCCTTATAAGGGTCTAGATACCTCTCCCTCTTAATACATTTTAAAGCTGTGAGTGGTGATGGGCCCTAAAGCGGACGATATCAAGAACGAGATACTGCAATGTTACAATTGGTATTAAAGCTAGATTTGGGTTTATGTGGGTTAATGTGACAGTAAGGATGTTGGGCCCAAAGATAGGTTGAATGTTTTGTCCCACATCGGCTGGAGAGGGGAATGAAAGATGCCTTATAAGGATCTGGATACCTCCTCCTCTTGACACGTTTTAAAGCCGTGGGGGGTGGTGGGCCTAAAGCAAACAATATCAAGAGTGAGGTGCTGCGATGTTACAACAACAATAATATAGTAATAATAAACTTTAGAATTTAATAATGTTAGTATTGTTATATAACCCATTAACGAGTTGGCAATAGTTAAATAGTCAAGCCCATATCTAAACCTTAATTTTAAATTATAAATAGTGGCTTAGCCTAACCCTAGCTAAAGCTCAATACTCCTCTACTACTACCTCTATTCTTACTCTGCATCAAAGTATTCTTTTAGGAGATTAGCAAAAATGGAGACCAAGCAATCCTAAAACCACTAATGTATTTTAATGAGTAGATCGTGGGAATTTCCCATGAACATCTGAATGATACATAATTAACCATTTCGGGGTTTATCTTAATGTCTTATTTTTAAGCCTTTGAATTAGCTATAGTGATTCTATAGAGAGGAAAATGACCGTGTATGTTTGTGACCACCTAATCCTTATAAACATCAACCAATAGATCATTGCTTTATGCTTTGCCGCCATAAACCTTATATAGAATGAAAACCCATTGTGTTTAATTTATTTTTGAAACTCAAGCTTTTAATTTGGTTTTGTGCACGTTTCACACACACACACACACACTAATTATGTTAACTTCACCCTATTCATTTGATGGTTTCACATTTGAAATCACTACTCAAATGGTCTCATTGCCAGATCTCGTTTTTAATTCAAAATAAGAACTTTCAATTTGCCTTCTTATATTAACTTTAATTTTTTCCCGAGTTCTAGACATTTTTCTAAGAGTCATTACCCATTGTTTTTTTTCCCTCTTGCCTCATGGGAATTTCTCATGACAACCTTATACATGAGTATTTACTTTATAGTTTAATTTGAGAAATCTCATGATAAAATAAAGATAACATTTCAATGATTACATTTGAGAAAACTCACGAGTGCTCGTAAAGAATTATAGCTCTTGGGTTTATGAAATTAAGATTCATGCTCTCCTGTAGGAATTATGGATTCTTATTATTATATATATTTGATTACACATTCTGGAAATAGTCTGGGAATTTTATTATGCATGTATTTGAAATAATTTAATAATGGGAGGATAATTTTGGGATGGTACCTCCTAAAGTGATGAACACAACCCTTAGGCTTTATGCCTCTAATATATTATATGATGTGAATAAAGATTATTCGTTCTTCTCAAAGTGGCGTCTGGCAAGGTTTCCTGGAATACTAGTTGCAACTTTGGGAAGAGGTGTGCACCCTAGGAAGAGATGTTTTATGGCCAATTTGATTACTTGTGACTGGCAGGGTTTCCTGGGTCACAAGGTAGACTGGTAGGGTTTCCCAGGTCTACCATGGTTCTCTTCCCACTAATTAAACTTAATAAAGAATAACGAAATTAACATTTTTCTTTTGGTTATATATGAATGCTATTTTTAGGTAAATATTTTATTATCACTATATTATTTTTGTCTTGATTAGGATTACTAGCTTTGTTGATTTCTGTGTTTATGTGGCTGTAATGATTCTTCGGGGGAGCAGATTTTCAGTGAAACATGTTCAAAGGTTGGGGCTAGCAATGAGAAGTGAGGAAGAACATTCAGTTAATTCTAGCTATTTTTTTTAAAATTTTTTTATGCTATGAATAAAACATATTTATTTAAGTTTTGGATTTATGTTAATGTTATAAGTTAGCCTTGCACTTGTCTCAGTATAAGTGCAGTGGTAACACTCCCCAAATTTGGTTATTTTGAATTTAAGTAATTATTCATAAAAATTATTGCAATTTATGTTATTGTAATTGTTAAATTTGAGGGTGTTACAACAGTAATATCTCTTTATAAATGTGAAGAACAAATCTCATCTTGACCATTAACATTCCTCTGCATAAAAACTACTAATCTCGATCGAAGCCTTTATTATCACCCAGTCAATAATGTTTGTATTATTTTATAATTCATTAATTAGCAATAACTAAAGATCCCAGCCCATAGCTAAACCCTAATGTTTTTCTATTTATAAATTTAGTACTAGCCGTCTAACCCTAGCAATCATTCAATACTTCTCTCTTCTTTCTTTGTAAACTCTATGGCAAAGTGCTCTTCTAGGAGATTAGCAAAAACGAAGATCAGGTAATCATAATCCCCCTTTGAACATCCATTAGAAACATGATTTTTGGTTAGCTGTATTGGTTATATGCAGTTGAATTACTTTAAAATATTTGAGAAGTCATCCTTAAATGTCCTTTTCGGTAATCCCTTAAAAGCATCACGGTTTTCAATTCTATGCAATATGATTTGAATTGATATATATCATTCACGGATACTTAGCTTGCAATATGGTTTGAATAGATGTATGTCATTCATGGATGCATGAATGGTAACGTACATGTCAGAGATAGTTCCTCGTATGTCTTCTCTTTTGTTTAGGTTTCTATTTGTTTTTGTCTTGATTACTACATATGGAGTTTTCTATTTGATTCATAGTGTATGCTTTTCATTGGTTTTTCTTGCTCTTTAACCATGTGCATCTTTTTTTGTTCTGAATCAATGCAAGATCTTGGGCTTAGGTTGGGTTTTTTGTCAGCTGCTTTTGTTTTTGTTATATTTGATATACTTTGAAAACTGAAGAATACAAGGTTATTTATTTCCTCTTAGTTTTATTCAAGGGCACATTAGATATCTTAAAAAACTGGATCTTTTCCTTCACGTGGGTTCCATGTGACGCCCGGCCTTTGGGGCCTTTATTTCATCAGAATTAACGCGGAAAGGACCCAGGAGATTTGGACGACTTAATTGCGGAATAGAAGTTTTTGAAATAACTTAGTTTGAAAAATACGAACTAATTTTTTGCGATTCGATTTCATCCGACGATTCAATTTCATCCGATAGTTGGATGTTATTACATTAATCCCAAAGATAGACGGATGATAAACATTAAATACAAACTAATTAATCCTAATTGTCCAAGGAGTTCCATCTGCTGTAACCCTTACAGCTGCTCTTTGCCATTTGATCCCGAACCAGTATCTGTATCTTTCATGTAGGCTGGAGTCCAAATGAATGGACCCCATGGTAACAGTTAATCTTATACACATGTATGAAAGCATAAATGACATTATAGCATATGTTAATTTTGGAAGCATTTACAAGTTCAAATAACCATAACCGCAATTAACGGCCAAGGACCGCAGCCCTTGTTTAAGACACACAGTCCCATGAGACCGCAACCTCAAATCCATAGCTAGGAAAACATATAACAAGTAAATCAAACAATATACATGATCAACTAATCAATACATAAACACTTACACACATTCTTATAAGATTAGAGTTACCCACCTCGATTTTTGAATCCTTAACTCTTCGTCCGGTAGGTGTTGCGATCGGTCGAGACGTCTATGAATTTCCTATGCACGTTTATCATTGTCATTAGTCACTTAATTGCGACGCAATGCAACTAGCTACGCGGATTACTCTTAGGGAATTAAAAGTAATTAAAACCCTAAAAATTCCCCCTATCGATAATACCCCTAATTATTAATTAATAATAACTCTCATTTATTATTCATTAATAATCCTCATGTATTTCCTTTACTCTTTATGAATTGATAATAATCCTCATTTATTATTAATCAATATTTCCTTTTCATTCACTCCAGTCGGTTATCCTGTATTCAACATTCTCTCACAATTAGCAACTTAAGTGACTGTTTTAAAACTTATCAGAAACTGACCTTTTAATTTCCACGGGTATTTGGGAAATTTGTAACTTGGTCTATATAACTCCGAATGGAGTGATTCCAATTTCTATTTATTTATTGATAAGTCTATTTTCATAAATTAAAGTCACCAAGTTGATTTATCACTGAGAAAAATTCCTAAATTTACATTTTCATTGACTATTCTATTAAGCTTCCAGAATTCATAGCTTAATTTTAAAAATAAAATATCTCTTTGCACAAAGTTTTAAAAATTAAAAATTATATATCAATTTAAAGCTATGAATATCCTCTTTAATTCTGGAAAATAACATAATTTTCTGGGTTCTTTTACCCATTCAAAAATTTCGCATAAGCTCTCTGATCAGTTTTTGCTTTCAAAACTTAGGGTCATTTTGTAAAAATCATAACTCTTTACTCAGAGCTTAGAAAATTACAAAATACCCACCAAAAGAAAGATACATGTCACTACTCTCTTTTTGGAAAATTTCATGATTTTATCTTATACGAATAATTCCCAGTTTATAAAAATGTGACTACTGCCCAAAAAACATTACAGAAACGTCACAGGATTTTGACCCATTTTACAAAAATCATAACTTGAGCTATAGACCTCGGATTGAGGTGAATCAAAGCTCATTTTAAAGTTTAGCATGGTCAAAGAAGTCGTTTACTATATTTTTGCCAATCGCTGCCCAGATGAGAAATCAGCAAGTGAACAGTAACTTTGGTGCTATAGTAACCCAGCACTATTCCTTACGTAAACACTGTAGCTACCATTGAAAAACTCTATTTTGATCAAGAAAAGCAGGGAAAACCTACGAGACAGCAACGCATACACCCACACATCATTGCCATATGGACATGGTCATATATATATATACCCATTGAGTTTTCTTTACTTCTTTTTAGCATCCTTGATATATATATATATATATATATATATATATATATATATATATATATAGAGAGAGAGAGAGAGAGAGAGAGAGAGAGAGAACGGTAGAGCTTTGAGTTTATTATACATGTCTTATGCGTGAATGTATACACGTGCACACCAAACATTTGCACTACTCTTGAAGTAACATATATGTATATTAACAGCAAGCCTTCTGGGTTAATGATAGCCATTCATATGCAGCAAAATATATCAACAAAGTTTTCTTTTGGTTCTAATATTCCTACTGATATTTGCACCATATGTAAATAACTATATGTACTTATTCACAAACAGAGAGACATAAAGAAAAAGGAATGTACGTGCATCTTTGACAGCTACTGCTACACTTCACTTGCACCAAGAACCAAAATAGTCACTTCTTTTTTTTTGAGATGTATTATTTGTCATTTAGTGATGATTCATTAAATATATATGACTCTTTGTGTGTTTGTAACAGCAGAGTTTTGGGTTCCATAGCTATCACTCACCACGTGATCTGTGCATATTTATCTTCAATTAAAGCCACCTCTTTTATTCTCTAAGGTTTCATGTGGTTGTTTTGGGAGTTTCCAACGTAAAAAAAAAAAAAAAAAAAATTGCTAATCTTCCTCTGTTTTAGCTCCTAAAAACAGAGAACAGCGCAAAACTAAAATTCCATCATCTAAGCTTATTTCATGCAGAAACTAGGAGGAAAAGGTTTCTAAAAGGTTTACCTAAATTAGCCTCTTGGTTTTGGATGCACCACCTTCTTTCTCCAACCATCCATCTGCCAATCCTGTCTCTATGCCTCTCTCCCTTTATTACTCTCTCACTCTACGTTTTTCTTTTTGACTACACGCCGAAAGAAGTGAGTGAATAAAGATGCAAAGCAATGACTTTATAATCAGATGAAGATCCAGTCTGAAGGCAAGGATCTAGAGGGTAACCATACTGGGCTCGAGGCGCAGAGAAGTATGGTGCTCTGATCCCTTATCCTGTTATCACGCTGCTTCTATGCGTTGATTTGACTTTTTTTTCTCTGATGGCGTAATATACTTCCACTGTCATTTAGATGGTTAAATGGTTTTTCTCTTTTGTTTTGTGTAATTTCTTTTTGCTGTAAAAAGGCTTTTGTGTCCGTGTGGCCTGCTTCTATTGATGTGCTAGAGGAAGAGTAATAACGAATGGAATAGTATGGGCCAAGACACAATGAAATTGGAGGGAGTATATACGGGGTACGTGGGCCGAAATGAGAAGAATGAAATGAAATGATTTATGGGCTTTGGAGTTTTATATTTGGCTTCTTTTATTCATCATTTTTTTAAAAATAATAAATCCTAAAAACCTTTTCCTAAAAATTTATAGAAATTTAGCCTTAACTTCCAATAATTATTCTGGGCCATAAATTATCCGTTCCAAATATCCTTTAACTTTATTCTTCCTTCAATTTATTTTGGCCATAAAATATTGTTTCTAAAATATTTAGGTCAAAATTTATTCCCAACTAAATTGCCTTTAATTTATGGAAAATATGCCTTAAATTCCAAATTCTTAATCTTTAAAATTCCTTAAGGCAAAATTTTTCATACTTAATTCTTGATTCTCAAAGTCCAAAGTTTGGGATGTTACATTCCACGTTTTCTTTTTTATTTCTTTTTGTTTGACTTTTGACCTAACAATATATTGCTTTAGATTACATGATATCTCCTATAAAATAAGAATAAGATATGACTAGATTTTAAATCAAAATATCTTTTAATCCTCTAATTAATTAAAGAATGGAAAAAAAAGAAAAATATATAAAAGATAATTAAATAGGTGCAAAATATTAATAAATCATATATTTAGTTTGGTTTCCATAATTTTGAGGAATCCATTTTGTGTGTGAATGAAATAATTTAATCGTGGGAGGATAGCTTTGAGATGGTACCTCCTAAAGTGATGAACACACCCTTAGGCTTTATGCCTCTGAAATATTATGTGATGTGAACCGATAATATCCGTTCTTCCCAAAGTGATGTTTGGCAGGATTTCTGGGACACTAGTAGCACTTTGGGAAGAGACGTGCACACTAGGAAGAAATGTTTTTATGGCCAATTTGAGTATTTGTGACTGGCAGGTTTCCGAGTCATAAGGTAGACTGGCAAGATATTCGGGTCTACCATGGTTCACTTCCTACTAAATAACTTTCATAAAGAAAACAAAACTGACATCTTTATTTAATTACATATATATAAATATATGATATTTTTTTATTATGTAATTATTTTATTTTATTTTTATATTATCTTTATTTTATTAGGATTACCTGCTTTGCTGATGTTTGTGTTCTTGGGCTGCAATGATCCTTCGAGAGAGCAGATTTTCAGTGAAATATGTTCCAAAGGTTGGTGCTAGCATAAGAAGTGAGGGAGAATGTTCAATGAATTATAGCTATTTATTTCCTTTTTATTTTATATTCTAAATAAAACTTTCTATTTAGGTTTAGATTTATGTTAATGTAATAAGTAGCCTTGCACTTGTCCCAGTACAAGTGCGGCGGTAACACTTCCCAAATTTGGTTATTTTGAATTTCAGTATTATTATTTATAAAAACTATCAAAATTTTATGTCATTAAAACTGTTAGAAATTTGGGGTGTTACAAGGACAATCTTTATGGTACATCCAAGGATACAATCATCATAACAAACATGCAAATGATATGATAATAAAATTAGAGAAATACTTTAAATAAAATAATGTTTAAAGTACAATTATTGACCCTTAGGGCATAATTTCCAACACATTGACTCACTAGGCCCTACTTTCTAGCCACCAAGAATATACTCCATGAATAGTTCTTCCAACTAATCGGCTCACGAGTAGTGTCGACCCTAATGAGGCAATATCACAATATGGTTCACACATGCATATAAAGTCATACATAGTATGTGAGAGAAGAGTTACTATTTGGAGGCTTTACCGAATCTCGAATCGGCTCTCTATCCTTTGATCATCCCATACAAATGTCGGGTCTTATAAATGCACATTTATGGATAGCGGGTTAATACTTGAATCCAAATGCAAAATTTCTAGTTTCCATAACCAAACTTAGAAAATTTCTAACTAGGGTTCTAGACCTTCGTTCAACACATTCTAAGACTTGTTTCAACACTTATGAGGTCCCACAAATTTCACAAGTAGGCAAGGTCGTTTGCTTGGTCAAAATAGGAACCCGGATTCTAGAAAACAGAGTTTTACAATTGAAGGATAGAATATCACCTAAGAGGGGGTGAATTTGGTGATTTAAAAATTTACTTCTTAATCATCTGGATTACACAGGTAAAACATGGATAAATAGAGAAGACTAGAGAAATAGAGAACACAAGAAATTTATACTGGTTCGGTCCAAAACCTTGACATACATCTAATCCCCAAACTCTTTGGGATTTTACTATCTTAAAAAGTGATTACACACTTTGTAACTTTTAGAGTAATTCTCTCACTAGAACTTACTTCCCCGTACAAGTTGTAATCAGTTAACCCCAATCTCAAAGGTTCCACAACCTTGAGATTCATACAATAATGATAAGTTTAAAAGCTCTATAAAAGAGTAGATGAATGATCACTGAAGTGTATGTATATCCAAAGATATTACTCAAAGATTAGAAACAATAAATGCTAATTATCACAAATTGAATGCACAACGTTTTGGTAGTTGGAGAATTCAATGCTTCTGCCTTTTATAGTTGATGGCATTTATCACTGTTGAGGAGCTTTATGAATTATCTGGTGTGACTGATTAAGATGACCGTTGGGATTGATTATGCTTAATCGTTTCTCAGACGAATTATTTCTTCAATCAGCGCCATAATTCCATATTGACATTCCTTGTTCCATTTGTTCGTTGAGATTGAATATTGGAAGTGAAAAGGAAGAGGTTACAACACTTTAAGATGATCAGAGAGTTGGTTGTCTAATTCCGGCATTCGTCTTTGCTTTGCATTTAATGCTTCTGACACATAATTGTTTTATTGCAATTTGGTGTTAATCCATATCAAAATCAACTAAAACTCATTAACAAACTAATTAAACATATTTGGGAATAGTAATGAGTAAGACTATAAAACATTCTGAGTCATAATCAGTGATTTAGATATTACGGACACGATGTTTTTCAAAGTTTACAAACATGACTCGAGTCATAAAAGCTTGACTCGAGTTACCATGACTGGAGTTACATAATTTTGACTAGAGTCATCCTTGAATATTGATTGAAAAACACAGAACTTAACTCACGATGATTGGAGTCATCATAAGATGATTGGAGTCATCTAATTTATAAAACATTTGAGTAGCTCTCTGTATCAATATGACCAGACTCATTTAAAGATGACTAGAGTCATTTACATTTTCACAAAACCTAGGTGCGTCTTTGTGCTAACATGTAACACCCCCGAATTTCTAGCAGTTATAATAATATAAAATTTCAATGATTTTTTTATAAATAATAACCAAAATTCAAAATAGCCAAATTTGGGGAGTTTCACCGCCACACTTGTACTGGGACAAGTGCAAGGCTACTAATTACATTAAATAAATCTAAACCTAAACAGAAAGTTTTATTCAGGATCTGAACTAAAAGAAAAATAAATAACGAGAATTTATTGAACGTCTTCCTCACTTCTCACTGCTAGCCTCAACCCTTGGCACCTATTTCACTGAAATTCTGCTCCTCCGAAGGATCATCGTAGCCCAAGAACACAAACATTAGCAAAAGCTGGTAATCCTAATTAAGTAAAGATAATATAAAATAAAATAATTAAGTAGGTAAATAAATAAATTTAAAATAATTATACAATAAAATGAAATAATTCCAAAATAAAAAAAATAAAAGTATCATATATATATATATATATATATATATATAATTTAAAGGTATCATTGTTTATAAAATTGTATCAAACATTAATCATTATCTTTTTGAATTTGTTTAGACCTGGGAAACCCTGCTAGTCTATTTAGTGGGAAGAGAACCGTGGTAGACCCGGGAAGCCCTGCCAGTCTATCCTGTGACCCGGGAAACCCTGCCAGTCACAAATTATCAAAATTGGCCATATCATCATTTCTTCCTAGTGTGCACACCTCTTCCCAAAGTTGCTACTAGTGTCCCGGGAAACCTTGCCAGACACCACTTTGGGAAGAACGGATATATCGGTTCACATCAAATAATTTTTTGAAGGCATAAAGCCTTAAAAGTGTGTTCATCACTTTAGGAGGTACTATCCCAAAGCTATCCTCCCACTGTTAATTTGTTTTTTATGCTCTCAGAGAAGTTAATATATATATATATATATATATATATATATATATATATATATATATATATATATATAAGTAAAAAAATTAAAAATTAAATTGAATTAAATTAAATTAAATTAAATAAAACAACATCGGATAAGAGCTTGCATCTTTGTCAAAATTATTATCATATTATAATATATCATTATACTTGTGTGGAGGAAATAATAAGTAAAAAAAAAAAAAAAGAATCAGGAGCGTGTCTGTTTCTTCAAATCAATATTCATACCTATGTATGAATATATTAATCAAGGAGAATATATTAATCAAGGAGCAGGAGGCTAGTAGATCACTAAATGTACATTAATTTCTATAGAAAAATAGTACCTCACACGCATATACCTTGCGCATAAAACTAATGCCTAAATGATTATTTTAGGTTTCTTGATATGTCTAATACCTTGTGCATAGGACGTACAGAGAAAAAGGCAAAACGAAACGCAATACATATGGAATAATATATATATCCAACATAAATCAAACATTAGAAAAGACCCACAAGGAAAAAGATAGAATCGAAGGTGCACCGAGAAATTGAAGCATGGCACAGGGTATCCATTAATCACGCAAGTTCGAGAATGAAGAATTGGATATACTATCCAATCACGCAAATCAAAACATGGAGGAATAGATATATCTATACGATAAGGTGAATAATTCCGACTGTGATACATTGTTTCCCAAAATACTCCTTAAATTTCTATTGGAATTAGGATTACAATCAATTAATTCCAATTAACGTTCTAACGCTACCAACAATTAATTATTATTGTCTTAGCGATTAGGATTACCTAGTCTCGTGTTTGCTAAGCTCATAGGAGAGCCGTTTGCTGTAGAGTTTACAGAGAGAAAGTAAGGATAAGAGAAATAATGAGCTATGACTAGGGTTAGGAAGCTAGACCTAAATTTACAGTTAAACTTTAGGGTTTAACTATGGGCTGCGCTCTTTAACTATTGACAATTAATAATTTATAAAACCATACAAACATTATTAAATTATATTAAATAATCAATCTAAACTTAATAAGATCAAATCTATTTAAACTAACTAAACTAATCAAATCAATCTAAATTAATAAAATTAAAATAATACTATATTACTACTACTACTACTACTACTACTACTACTTTTGATTTTATTTTATTTTTATCTTTATCATTATCATTATCATTATTATCAAGGATATTACATAACATGACTGGAGTTATAATTATGTGACTCAAGCCACTTAATACCTTAGCACATCTGATAACTCCTCTGAGCATATATGACTAGAGTTAAGAAATCTTTACTCGAGTCATATCGGTTTTCTCAAAGTTTGATATTGGGTTTGAGTTGTGAACAACTTTTGCTACAGTAGATGACTGCGGTCTTTTAATGAATAACTGGAGTCATATTTGACCGTTGAAAAAGACTCAGTTTGAAATTTGCTTAGAGTGACTGGAGTTACAACATATTGACTGGAGTCATTTAGTTTGAAAGCATTTTGCAAATAAAAGATTATGATTAGAGTCATAACAACTTGACTAGAGTCATTTTAACTTGAAAACAATTTGCAACAAGAAGCTATGACTGGAGTCATAATAGATTTACTCGAGTCACTCTGCTTTGATTAATGTTATTTGAAAAGACAATGACCAGAGTCACAAAATGATGACTCGAGTCATCTGTGTACAGAAAACATGTAACACCCCGGATTTCTAAAGTTCAAATAACATAAATATTCCAAGGGTTTTCATAAATAATAATAGAAATCCAAAATAATCAACATCCGGAAGGTGTCACCGCCGCACTTGTATGGAACAAGTGCAAGGCTTCTTATTACAGGAAATAATTCTAAACTTAAACATTATTTCAAAAAATAAAATTAATGAAACTAAATGAAAGTAGATAACTAGAGTTTATTGTCCGTCATCCTCACTTCTCACGGCTAGCCCCAATTTTTGAAACCTGTTCACTGAAACTCTGCTCCCCCGAAGGATCATCGCAGCCCAAGAATACACACATCAGCAAACGCTGGTAATCCTAATTAATTATGGGTAAAATGAAATAAAATAGAACAGAAATAAGTAGATAGATAAATAAATTTGATATGAATTAAAATAAAATAAATAAATTATAAAATAAAATAATTTAATTCCAATATAAGATAATTATAAAATAAGATAAATTAATTACGAAATAAAATTAAATAATTGTAAAATAAATCAATTCCAACATAAAATAAAATAATAAAAATAAATTAATTGCAAAATAAAATAGCATAAAGGCATCATATGTGTATATGTATAAACTAAAAAGGTGTCATGGTTTTTAGAGTTTTCTAATGGGAAGAGAACCATGGTAGACCCGGGAAACCCTGCCAGTCTACCCTGTGACCCGGGAAACCCTGCCAGTCACAAATCATCAAAATTGGCCATATCGTAATCTTCTTCCTAGTGTGCACACCTCTTCCCAAAGTTGCTACTAGTACCCCGGATATCCTGCCAGGCACCACTTTGGGAAGAACGGATATATCGGTTCACATCAAATAATTCTCTTTTCGAAGGCATAAAGCCTTAAAAGTGTGTTCATCACTTTAGGAGGTACCACCCTAAAGCCATCCTCCCACTATTAATTTATTTTAAATAATTTAAACTCACAATAAAATCCCTAAATTATTTTTATTATGTGTAATCAGATATTTATAATAATAATAATAACAAAACCCTTAATTCTACAAAAAAGTGTGGATCTTAACTTCCACACTTAAATCAGAATGGATTTGAGAATATTAGATTGAACTTATTAATATTTTATACTTATTCAATTATAATTTATATATTTTTCTATTAATTATAGGATATAAGAAAGGTTTAATACAGAATCTATCAATATCCTATTTTTATTTTGTAGGAGAGATTATGAGATCTACAAGCTTGGTCAAGAGGTCAAATTAAGAAAGAAAAGAAGTGGACCCCATGTGAATAGGCATATTTCTATCAACATCCCCAAGCATTTCGGATGGCATTTGTGTGTGGACCCCACAGTAATTCAAATTCAAATAGCTTTAGCAAAGATTTTGGATCAAGAGAAAATGCGTGGACCCACACACCCAAACAGATGCAAACCGAAAAGAACAAAATAAGTCCAACACATATATTATATATTTGAATCAAGATATGGCATTGAATAAAAGATGGGTGGACCCCGCGGCACTTAAAACTGGTAGGAGGTTCAAATATTAATGAAAACCAAAAGCATTCTTTCACAAAGTACAGCACGCAGGTTGCACGAGAAAGGTAAAACAAAAGCAATGAATATATGTGACATTGTGTATATAAGCCATATACAGAGAAAGGCAAACCGGAAAATTTTAATATACGTATGTGTGTTATTATTTAATATGTAAATCTATGAAGCAATTTGTTAAAAAAAAAAAAACGAACTCGCAGGCATACTTATCCAATCACGTGAATCGAGAAGGAAGAAGATATATAGAAATAGGGAAAAGAGTTTCTGGGATTAGGATTACAATCAATTAATTCTAATCAATGTTCTAACGCTACAAACAATTAATTTTTATTGCTCAAGGGATTAGGATTACCTGGCCTCCGTGGTTGCAGAGCTCCTAGAAGAGAATTTCTGCCGCAAAAAAAATTTTTTTAGAGAGGGAACTGATAGGTGATGGCTAGGGTTAGATGACTAGTCCTAAGTTTATAGTTGAAATTAGGGTTTCTTATGGGTTGGGCTCTGTGGGTTGAGTTTTAACTATTACTAGTTTAATAAATAATGGCAAATCACCTATTAGATTCTTATTTAAATTTTTATCTTTACCTATCCATTTATTATTATTATTATGATATATATATATATATATATATATATATATATATATATATATCTACACACACATTACTTTATTATAAATTTTAAATTTTAATATTAGTATTATTAGTATTTATTATCATTATTATTATTATAAAAAAGATAAAGTAAAAATCTAGGGTATTACAAAACACATTTGCAGAGCAAGACAGATTTTAACAGAGAAAGGTCTTTTCAATAATTATCTTTTTAATTTACAATTATTAGTTATCATCAAAACACATAACGAACTAACAACAGTTTTCCTTGACTATATTTGACCCAATTGAGATGGTTCTGAAGGCCAAAACCCCCTAATTAAGTCCATATTTAGGGAAAAATAATGTTCCTAGGCAATTGGACGCACAACATTCCTAAAATTCCATACATTGGACGTTGCCCCAGAAACTTGCCAATTTCAGTGACAAAATTTCAAAAATTTATATCTTACCATCTACTAACTCAAATGGAAAATATTATATTAAAGCTTATGATGTCTACTACGATTCTAAAAATTTTTTAGGGCCATTGGACAACATTTTTGTCTCCAAAAACTCAAAACAATCAATCTACCTTCAGAAAACGAAATTTGATAGCACTACTTTGGGTTTTCAATTCAACCCTTTTAAAATCATACCAATACCCTATTCCTATACAATTTTCCCAAGGAATCCATTGGAGACATCAAAAACATCAAAATAATAGCCCTTCCTTCTGCTATGGTCAGACCAAAATAAGGGTTCTAGGCCAAAAATTTAGTTTTATCTACTAATGTTCTCGAGATCAATCTCTCACCTTTATCCCACACAAATTCTCATTCTAAACTCATTGGAAGTAACAAAAAATAAAAAGTCTCCTTGCTTGATTACTTGCCATAGTCCATATTCAGTGGTCAAAATGAAGATTATGAATTTAATTTGCTAGAATGAGTAATGTGACATTGAAGCCAGGTGGTCTGTTGATAGATGCATAGTTAGGTAGAATTCCTTCCATGAATCCTTCTAGGGATTTTAATCAAAAAGATCTTGCTTTAATACTAAATGTTATCGCTATGTATCACCCTCGAGGGGTGAATTATAAAAATTAAAGCAATTTTAACTAATAATTAAATCAATAAAAAAGGGTTAAAAAGATATAACCGAAGTGTTCACAGAGATTTATACTGGTTTAATCTTAATATCTTGACCTACATTCAGTCCTCAGAGCATCTTTGAGATTTCCACTCTATGGTACTTCACTTGACGCTTTAGTCAGTCTAATTTGACTAGTCAATCCCTTCGGTAAGAAACCTTCGTAGGTAGCGCTTTCCGATTAGAACTCTCTATAAGTAGCTCTCTCTAGTTGGCCATCTCTAAGTAGAAGTACAATTGTAATGGGAAACCCGGATCTTATAAGGTCCCTCTTCTTTTGTAATTTTGTAATCTACTTTCTTTATTTTCGTCATCTCATATGGGGTCATTCTATATGGACTTTTGATATCAGTCTAGCTCTAGGTACCATTGCAAATTCTACTTATACCTTTTAACATTGTCTTCCATCCACCAATCGACTCCTCGTATAGCCTAAAGTTAGTGGAATGGCAGGTAGATTCATTCTTTATCTTATTTCATCAATCATTCTTTCTAAGGGATTAGTCTATGATCAAAATCTTTCCTTGTGCTAGATTATCAGCTAGCAACCTTCAAAAACCTCATTCTCATATGTACTATATTCTAGTACCTCAATTCATTCAGATCAATTCAATTGCCTAAAGAATCAATTTAACTATTAAGTTTAATTCTTAGGTCACAGTTTAGTTGGTAGCAATCCTTTGGATGTCTATCCAACCTTTAGGTTCATCAACCTAATTTTGGAACCTCAGTTATACCCAACAAGCATACTAGGATCATCATGATTCATAACATTCAAGCAATAACCATAAATATTCCCATAGCATAATTGATAGCACAACATTAATCACAAGTTTCATACTTTCATGTATTGGAACCATAGAATATACAACCTTAGTCACATTTTAACCTAAACACTATTTCAGCTTAGATTGGATTCAACCCTATCCTCAACCTATCTGCACATGAAATTATGTTTTGATGGTACTTACCTAAATCTAGGTTCTTTTTTGTGAATTGTGATTATTGAACTTTGAAGACTCAGTTTTCAAAATTTATAATGGTGGATTCAAATGGATGCTTATGTTTTTTTTTTTTTCAAAAAAATAAACAAGTCAAATGTAAGTAGGTTCTCTAAAACATGGTTTGTCCACCTATTTATGTGTTAGCCCATTTAATATGGGTTTAAATGGGTTGAAGTCCTCATATCTTATTGGGTTAAATAAGCAGGCTATGGGTTTAGGCTCGAGTTGCCCAACCTACTCATTGCTCTCTTCTAAAGGAATCATGCAGTATGAGATAAGCCACTACCTGAGGATGCTTGTTGAGATTGATCCTGATTACATCTGCCACCATAAAGGGTGTGGTTAATTAAGAGCAATGGAAGTACCAGACCCTACTTTCCATTGATGATGACTGACAATGATATTAGCAAGATTTGCTATTCTTGATCCAACCCATAAGGCGTTAAAATTATTATTATTATTTTTAATTATTGAAGCCTGATTAACATAAATGAATTTCGCCTTTACAGTGGATGCAAGAAGAGATGGATGTGAGGATTCTCAAGACTTGTTTTGCAACGCTTTATTAACCACATGAGATACACGAATCCCTAAATCCCCTTCATAAGTAAGATGAGTTTCTTTCCCAAGCAGACGAATCTTCATTTTGTCTATAGTGCTCCCCCAAAAGAAATCCACACAACGAGAATCAATCCGAATAAATTATCTAGAGACAAGAGAAGAGGATCATGATGAAAAATTAATCAAAACTAATAAATTTTGTAATATATAAGAAAGTTAAAAAAAATATTAGAATTATTTTTTTATTGTATACATTTCTTTTTGACAAATACAAGGTTTTAACAAATTCTTATGTTTAAGAGATGTATTTCGTTCCCAAAAAAAAAAAAGTTTATGAGTTAAACTTAAAGGACTAAGAGTCTGTTTCATCTCTTTTTTAAGTTAAAACTAAAAAAAGAGTTTTTACAAAAAAAAGGTAAAAGCTATTTAATGGTTATATAAATTATTTAGTATAAAAGTTATTTAAAAGCTCAAATTAAATTTAAGTTGGTTGGCAAAATTTTTATCATAAACACTTTTTCTAATAAAAATTATCATAAAAGGTATATTATAAAATAATATTTAAACTATCAATATATTTACAAAATAAAAATACTATGTGAATAACTAGTCTTGCAAATTGTCAGCCAGTATTTCATTCACATGAAATCTGAAGTAGTAAAAACTTTAATGTGAATTTGTAAAACAGTGAAGTCGTAGCTTTTTTTTTTTTTAAGTGATAAAATATAAAAGTTCTTAAATTGAGGTATTGTTGATTTGTTTGTTGCAGATCATGTAACAAAATGGATAAAAATATTAGGTCAAGTTATATAAAGGAGTTGTTTTGTTAAAACCTTATTTGAAATTGACAAACTTTTATTAGAAATAAGAATCAATACATAACCATTGTAGCAATTTAAGATTTGAGATTTGTGAAACTTTATCTGAACTTATTAAAACTTTATGTAAAATTCTAAAATTCTTATCAGAAGGGAATAAAAAAAATTAAAAAAATATCTTATTTATTATCAATATTCAAAAAATTATTTAATTTTTTTTAAATAATTTAATTTTTTTATTTTTAAACTTCTTTTTGTTTGAGATTTTTTCAAAAATAAGGAAAGAAAGAAGGAAAGAAATTTTAGAATAAAAGTTTTTGGTCAATAATAAAAGCTTAAAAAAAAAAGCTCTTTGGTGGGCCGTGTTAAGCCATCAATCCAGTAGTGATCGTATCTTTATTTTCCCATTATATATTCCGTTGAGAAGGTGGGGAGGACAATGCTTGCTGTTTTCATTTTGGCTTGAGATGTATTCATTCTTGATTCTTCTTCTTTCTTGGTAAATTTCAATTTTTATGGCATCATAAGCTATTGTGATTTTGATTGTTTCTTTTCTTATACAGCATGAAGCAACGCCTATCTAGATCATGCTAAAATAATACATGAGTGTGCTTATAAAGTTTCTTTCTCTGTGGTTTTCAGATTGATCGATCCATTACGAGTTTCCATGGTTTTATGTCATTTTTGGAGAAGAAGGAATAATTTATCGGGGGTTTGGAAGAAGAAAAGGGAACCTACGGGTTATATTTCATTCTTTACTTGGTTCTGTTTAGAATCAGTTTGGACCTTAAATCTTGAATCAATGGCAGAATGAATTCGGGGCAAAATGATAATCAGTGATTCCGTCATAACATATGTTTTGCCCATTATATTACATAATTGAAATTTCTGTTATTAGGGTTTTTCATGGTAAGCTGTAGAAAAATATGGTTTCTGCCAACGTTGTGCTTATTTTAGGAATCCCATTCTTTCTTTAGCTATAATGAATTGATAGATGTACTGGATCACTAATCAAGACAAATTGGGGATACTGGATGAAAACACTTTCTTAAGGTTGAAGGAAAATGTATGATATGTAAGGTGTAGAAACTATTATAGTTAGTTAGTATTGCTATGGTATACTATTGCTGCTGTTACTGTTATTTCCGTTGGGGGTAGTTAGGTTGTTATATTCTGTTAGTAGTACAGTTGGCCTTCTGTTAGTGCTATGGTATAAGTCTGAGGCTCTAGCCTATATAAAGGGAGAGCCTAGACTAATGTAGTTGTTGAATGCTAAGAAAAATGATGAATGAGAATCTGGTAGGGTATGGATTATGGGAAGGTTAAATGTGAATGGGAATGTAAAGAGAACTTTGGAAATGAAAGGAAAATAGATTTACTCTCTTTCTAAAGACAAGTAAGGATCTCACTAACTCTTTAAGAACAGCCTAGTAGGCAAGAATCTCACCTCTTCTCTAAATCAGCCCACATCCTTAATAGTAGATGAGCCAGAATCTGCAACTCATCGAACTATTAAAGTTCAAGGAGAATCTCCCGTATTGATTTACTCTCTGAATATTCGACACTTTATTGATGAGGCACTAGGCCTATTTATAATTATTTACAGAATATAAATACAAAATATATCTAAATCTAAGATTTAGATAACTAACCATCATAAATCCTAACAACTAAATCTTAACTAATAAGATTTATATTACTTTATAAGATTAGGATTAGACTTTAATAAATAGAGGCGGATAAATAGATCATATATGTTAAAGCATTGGTACCAAATACATTATGATTCATATGACAAGGTTATCAATTATCTTATTTCCTAATTCCTAAAGATAATAATAAAAGATAATATCTAATAAGATATTCTTATTTCCTAATCCCTAAAGATAATAATAAAAGATAATATCTATTAAGATATTCCTCTTATTTCCTAATTCCTAAAGATAATAATAATAAAATAATAATAAAAACAGACTCAATTAATTAAATATTAGTTCCTAAAATCTCTAAACTTTCCGCAACTTCCTTTATCTCCCGCTAATCTGGTACTCTATCAGAATCTGCAATAGTGCAGTAGTTCTGTCCCTCTCTTCTCTTCTGTTCTTCACCTTCTTTTCCCAATTCCTATAATCTTCTACACTAATCCTATCAATGTAGGGTTGGGATTATTGTATTATGGTGTATAAATTTTTATTTACTGGCCAGTTGGCTTTACTGGTGTCGTTTGGAGACAAATCCTTTGTGTCATAGGGTGATTTGGAGCAAATGTGCTGTTTAGTCAGTAGAATGGTTGGGACACTTATTTTGGGAGACGCTGGTCTCTCAATATGCCCTGCCTTTTGATCTCTTAGTTGGATGTGATCCTCTTCTTTGGTTTTGACAGGACCATTGGATTCAAAATTCTTCTTTTCCATAATGTTTTCTTTGTCTTGGTTATCTACATTGCATAATGCTCAAAAGTTCACTTTCTAACTGATAAACATATTTAGAGGATTATTTAACTATGGTCTTCCTTTGAGTTTCATCTTATGGGTATTTTTAGGTGGAGTGTCCCTTGTTGATAGAGCACAATGATGTCATGTAATTCATAATTTCATATAGTGGACCCCACCTAGTGGGATAAAGCCCATTGTTGTTATTGTTTGCCCTTGTGAATCTTTAAAGGGGATGGAGAGCTCTTGGGAGTTGAACAGTCTTTTCCCCGTCATGTTGAAATTTTGGTTGGGTTGGATGTATTTCCTCTTTTTTAATTTGTTTTGCATTGTTCACTCTTTTCTTGTATCTAAATTCTCTGTTTTTAATAAATAAATAAAAGTGGCCATTCTATCACTTTTGCCTCTTCAGAGGCATAGAATTTCCTGATAGCAATATGATGGCATCATCATTTTATATTTATCTACCTATATTCCTACTTTTACGTTGTAAATTGAAAGACCATATTTCTGATGTGTCTTACCTCAGCCTCTTGAATTTATTACCCAGTGTTTGCTTGTGAAATTAAAGTTCTTTTGTTTATGAAATGACCTGTAAAAATATGCCTTATTTGTATTGTTCTATTCTGAATAGTTGACAGGGATGGTTTTTTCTAGGATTGAAAACCTCGTTCATATTAAACTCATAAAAAATTGACATATTTGGTTATTAATGTTATAAACTCTTAAGAAATTGATTGGGACTGGACTGTACGTATCCCATCTCTATTTCTATTTCCTGGTCCTATCGTGCTTAATTTTAAAGGATTGTGATAAATTAAGTGTTCGTAGTTGCAAATTATTTCTAGTTTATTCCTCCAGGTTGTTTTTTTTTTTTGCTTCTAGCTTAATAATAAAAGTGCATAATTTCAAGATAATTATGGTCATTGAGTTGTGGATGAACTGCAATAACTGATGTTCTATTGTTTGAAAATTTGTTGAATTGGCATTCTTCTAATATTTCTTTTGCAGAATTTTTATGTAATTTTAAGTTGAAGCAATGAATGGTGAAAACGACAAGGATAGAGGTCTGTTTTCTCATCTACATGGTTATCCTTCAGCTCCATATCCTCCTCCACCTGGATCTTACCCAGCAGCAGCGTATCCACCTCTAGGCGGCTATCCCCCACCTTCATACCCACCAGCTGGATATCCACCGGCTGGTTATCCACCAGCCGGTTATGCTCCTTCCAATGAGTATCCACCAGCCGGTTATCCTCCTCCAAGTGGGTATCCACCTGCCGGTTATCCTGCTTCCAGTGGATATCACCCAGCCGGATATCCTCCTTTTGGGTATCCTGCCCAACATGGCTATCCAAGTGCACCAGCTCCATATCCTTCAAGTATGCCTAACTATCCCAACTTGTTCTATTAATGCAGTGCATGGAGATGCTATTTGGATTTCTATTGTTCTTGCTAGAACTTCTTTTATGGATGGACAAGGGATTCCATGGCTCTTTTCAGATTCCTTCTTTGAAATCATGGAAATAAAGAGAAAATAGAATGAAACTGTATTTTTGATAAACAATGTAGCGTATTTGTGAATAGTAGGGGAAATGGTTGCCCTTATCTTGCATCTCTTGATGTGCCTGAACCCTTTATGGTGATTATTATATAGTAGTTATGTTCGATTTGCGTTTTCTTTTTAATTATCCCCTTCTAAGTCACCTCAAAAGGAAATATCCTTTTTTCACACCCCATCATGTGTTATGTTCGAGAGGACTATATGGAGCAAAATATTGCTAAAACTTGAGGAATCTGGATTTTCGACTATCAGAAATTGAATGCATACAATGCAGTCAAAATGAGATCAGAAATGAGTCTAATGCAGTGTCTCACGCTACTGTGTCACTTTCTCTTTGAGCATACAAGTAAACAAGGTAAAGGATACAACCTCAACCACTGATGTTACTTTACTAACCCTTTTTTCACACAGTGCATGGCCATGGCACGGGATCATTGCTTGCAGGGGGTGTTGCGGCTGCAGCTGCTGCGTATGGTGCTCACCGCCTATCTCATGGCATGTTTCATCACGGTCACCATATGTTTCATCATGGAAAGTTTAAGCACGGTAAATTTGGCAAACGTTGGAAGGGTGGCAAGTTTAAGTTAGGGAAATTTGGCAAGCCTTGGAAAAGATGGAAGTAACACAGTTGCCAACGTAATATGTACTGCTAAACTTGATAAAGATTATTTAATTTCTTGTGTGAATGCTGTTGATTTTTCCTATCAGCTACATATGCTTTTCCATTGCGTATATATCCATGTTGGTGTTAGTGTGTGTATGCGCGTGGCTTTGCTTATTTTGCTCCATTTAACAGTTCAATCTAAATATGTCACAGGCTTGCTTATTTTGCTCCATTTAACGGTTCAATATAAATTGCTTTGTATGCTCCAGTGGTTACTCTTTCAACCATCTTCTAGGTGCATGCGATGTTGAGACAAGCCTCCGTGGATGAGATAATTCTTTTGATATTTTTATTATTACTACAATTTCTACTACTCCTCCCTCTCTGGTCCTCAATATAAGATTTTTTTAAAAAAATATATTAATACTCATTCATCAATAATCAAAGAATAGACTATTATTACAATTACTACTACTCCCCATAGTCCTCAATATAAAACAGAAAAGGAAATGTTGGTATTAAATATAAAATCTATTTATTATATTTATCAATAATTTTCTAATTGACCTTCATTAATGTTTTTTCAACAATAATCAAGGAGAAAGAGCGAGGGAATTATAAAAAATGACTATGGTGTTTTAGAAAAAATATATTATACCAACTAAAGTAACTTTTTTAATCCAATTAAATTATATATAGGTATGTAAGGGAGGAAGAGAGTATTATTAAGACTTGTATGTTAAAGAAAAATTGTATTTAGTCTCAAGCAACCAAAAAAATAAATAAATAAAAAAAATAACGGTCTATGAAAATTTCAAAATTTCATTTAAGCTCCATAAAACTTTTTTGCAATAAATTTCAATTAATGGATGTTCATGAATTTGTCAATTGACACCTTTAGACTTGTCAGTGGACCACTTGAACTTGTGCTTAGATTTGTTAGTAGAAAAATGGACTTGTCAACGAAATTGGAATTTATTGCAAAGAATTCCCATAAGATTTAAATGCAATTTTGAGATTTTTAAGGATCATTTTCTTTTCTTTTCTTTTGTTTTCCCCCCTACTGTTTAGGGCTTAAATGCAATTTTCCCTACGTTGAACCTTTAAATATACCTTATAATTTTCTAAGATGTGCGCCCACTATTACATGTTAAGTTATCATCATTATTCATTTTTAAAATACAAAACCAAATCCGAAACCCATAAATTAAATGTAACTATGATAAAATGATATATTTAAGGGGAAATTAGAATTAAGAACCTACAAGAAAAAATATTTATTGAGAAGGATCATAAAAATTGTAATTATTTAGAAGGACCAAATATAAGAACATAAAATGAATAATACCAAACTATCCTTAAGGAAATATTCCCCATTCCCTCCTACATTCTTTCCCACACTCTAATTTGAAAACTAACACAAAATTTTAAATTTCAGTAAATTAAATAAAATTTTTCTCAATTTTCATTTTTCAGAAATTATATAGATATATCTATGGAAAAAAAAATCACATTCTTCAATTTTTTTCAAAATTATAATTTTCTAAAATAAAAAATTTTTTTAATTAAAAATATTATCATTTTAATAAAACTCAAGGTGTTTTATAATTTATTGTATATTTAGAAAAAAAAAATTGTGATTTAATTATTTTTGTTTTAGAAAAATTGTGTGTGGGTTAAAAAATTAATTTAATGAAAATTAAATTAAAAAAATATAAATAATCTATTATATCCTTAAAAAATGAATGAGTTTAGTTTTAATTTTTATAAAAAGAGTTTGATGGATATCAATGTTAATACTTAACAATATAAATCTAAAAGCTTGATCATATATTTGTTAACCAAAATGATCTATTGATTATATGAATATTTAACTTAACGAAAACAATTTAAAAAAAATGAGTCTAAACTGTAGTTAATTAAAAAATATATTGATTTTACATGAGTCTGAAACCTAGAAAAAAGAATATAAAATGATATTATATGTAAATGATAGACGTTTTTACTTTTAATTTTAGTTAATTTTTTAATTATGAATGCAAGAGATAACATAAGAGGTTTGATTAGGGACAATTTAGTAATTTTTAAATTTATATTATGATATTTGATTTTTTTAAGTAATTACAATTTTTATGGTCTTTTTTATTAAATATTTTTTCCTCTAGATCCTTCATTATAATTTTCCCAATATTTAATCCATTACAATAATTATTTAGATGTCTTGTCTATGACAAAATGTAACAGAATAACGTGCAACTGATTTAATGATAAATTAACTTTAATGATCTAGAACTTCTATATGATCCCACTAGACTAAATGCAAATCACGGAGGTTTGAACTTATACACAGAAGCTACTCTTGAAGAATTATCGCTTTAATTCTAATCAGAGATGAATCGCTTTAGATCTTTAGATTACATCCAATAAAAAAAGACGGACCGCTACAATCGGCAAAAACGTAGGCTTCCCACATGTCAGTATCACACCCAAAAGATTGGGGTTCCAAATTTAGAATTTTGCTTCCATTTATGATTTCCCAAGGTTTCATGCAGACAGCACAGCCCTTCATACTCGTATATAAGCACAAGTGGAACAGCTGCACTATGGTTTCTTGGAGACACACTATCATCTTATTTTCTTGGTACACAACGTCAGGAATTTCTACAAACAAGATCTGTAACTTCTTTTTGTGATCAAGGAATCAAATATACATCATACACGCTAAATACAACAGTAAACTAATATGATCAAAACACCCCATTGAACTATACGAACAATGAACAAGTCATAACGGGCTTGTGTTCGTGTTGTGATATCACCCATAACCAACAACTCCGGAGAATGAAGTCAGGTTTGAATGTTTCTTTCCACTTGCCTTCGCTTCATGTCTGTCGTATTAGCTTATCAGTGCAATATGATGCCTACTCACTATTTACTAGCTATGAATGCTTCCTTTCCCACTTTCCTTCGCGTCTGTTGTCTCGTTCTCGGCGTTCTCCAGTTTGCCTAGACTTGCTTCCCCTAGAACTATGTCTTTGGGATCCATAACCACTAGATTGGCCATCAAATGCAGAAACCAATTCAGGATCTCCGATGCTGCTGGTGTCACCTGAATCTTTGCTTCCATCAAGATTTTCTTCATATAGGCTGCTGCTGTCATCCTGACGATCACGTGACTGTAGGATGGTGGGCAGCTGGCCTGAAAATTGCCGAGAACCAGATAGAACAATTGTTGGTGAGGCTGCGATGGAAGAACTAGCGGTGGTAGGCACGTCAGGCAGCAAATTTCCACTACCGCTTCTAGTGCTTCCTTCATTAATAGATCTTCCATTCTCTCTTTCACGGAATCTTTCCCGAGGTCGACTGCAAGAATGAGAATCCCACAACACAGCAACTTATTACACAAAAAATCATTCATGAGAAAAATTGAATGGCTGATTTTCTTCAATACCATGAAAAAAGGAAAGATCAAAATAAACTTATCTCCCAAATAAGACTCGTTGAAAGAAAATTCTCACTAAAAATGACCCGATGTTACATTCTCTGATTAAGATTTCTGGAAAAAGGCAGTTTCAGGAAACAGTTTGTTTAGGAACAAGTTGATAGTGTTGGACCCTTGGCTAGTGGACTCTTATTTAAGTGGGTCAAGGTTACGTAATGTGAAGTGTGTTAAGTGCGTGACTAAAAGAAGGATTAGGGCTACTAGTTGCATATATTGGGAAGGGAGATTCACGAGGGGTTTACGGAAGCAGAACATGAGTAGTATGTAGGAGTCTCAAGCCTCTCAAATACTAAGGGTGATTTTATGTTTCTGTTATTTCCTTCCATTTTCATGATTAGATCTACACCCTATGGATTATTACTGATTTAATATCAATTCTGAAAACAGATGTGGTTATGCTAAGGTAAAAAAAAGGCTTTCGCAATCATTATGCTTTGGAGTCCATCTATATAAAGTACAGGCATTTAAAGAATGAAGGCAGCAGTAGGGTCAAACCTCAAATTCTAGATCATTTGACCAACCAAAGTAGACATTTTCAGCTTTGAAGCAAGGACCCAATAATGATTCTTTTTTGATATTATAACCTAATCAGCCAATCATGGCCGAAACCCTAGCCACCACCCTAACCCTAATTAGGGTTAGGTTAATTATCCTATTTATTATTATTATTAGATTATTTTGTTATGAATTATTCAGTTATGATATTTTTATTTGAATTTTGAATACTCCTTGATTATAGGAGATATTCTAGGTTTAGTTAGACCTAAACTCTACACCGTATTACCCTATAAGTATAAAACTTCATCAATTAATAAAGGATAAAGAGATGTTGCATAAAATTTATCGCTTTATTTCACCTAAACTCTACACCGTATTACCCTATAAGTATAAAACTTCATCAATTAATAAAGGATAAAGAGATGTTGCATAAAATTTATCGCTTTATTTCATGGTATCTACCGAGCAGCTCTGAATGGCCAGCCGCAAGTCTTTGCGGTCGATGATGGAGCACATCAAGCCACATCCACAAGTGATAGCACAAAAAAGTTGGATACACAAAATTCTGGGGGTTCGACTGGTGCTAACTTGTCTTTGCCTTCTGGGATGTGTGGTACGGTGCCAAAGTCCTTCACACAAGTTATGGTCACTCATCATTTCAACAGTAATAACTACTTACAATGGTCTTGAAACATGCTGATGTTCACTCGTGGGAAGAACAAAGAAAAATATCTCACTGGGATACCTGCAGCGCCTCCACCTGAAGATCCTTGATTTGAGACATGGTTAGTTAAGAACAATATGGTCATGGTTTGGCTCGTGAACTCCATGACAATTGACATTAGCAAAAATTATCTCCTAGCCTTGATAGAAAAGGAGATTTGGGACTGAACTCGTCTCTATTCAGTAAAAGATAATATTGCTGTTATCAATCAGGTTAAGCGTTCTCTTCGTGGCTTGATCTAAGGTGAGAAGTCTGTTACTCGTTATTATAGTTCCCTAATGAAACTATGGCAGCATATGGAGTTGTACGATGTGCATGAGTGGCCATACCATGTTTCTGCTACTTTGATCCGAGCCATCATAGATAGGGATTGCAGCATTGACTTCCTTCTTGGCCTCTGTGACTCTCTTGAGCCAACCTGGGCTCAATGAATCTTAAGCTGCTGGCCTCGCTCAAAGATGCCTTCTACATGGTCAAGAATGAGGAAAGTCGTCGATCTTTACCTAAAGCAACTTCTGAACAGTCTTCCTCTTCAAGCCTTGATGCTTCAACCTTTGTTGCATGTAACATGAAGAATAAGAAAAGCGGAAAATGGTGTGATCATTGCAGCATAAGTGGTCACACTAGATATGAGTGTTGGAAGCTTCATGGTAGACCCTCCAACACTAAAAGTAGAGGTAAGTTTGATAAAATGGGGCTGTTAATTGGGGGCGCTGACTCTGACAAGGACTTGTTGAGTAGTGAAGAAATTTCAGTCCTGAGAAAAATCCTCAAAAAACAATCTGATTCATCATCTTCCTTAAAATTATGTGAGATTAATTTCCCTTCTATGACTATGGCCCAAGCAGGCATTAATCTCATGAATACTTTAGGTTCTACAATTCAAAATATTTGGATAGTAGATTCTGGTGCAACAGATCATATAACTGGTTTTAAAGGTTTATTCTCTGAATTTACTGAGTACTCTAAGCATGCAACCGTAGAAGTTGCAAATGGCTAATTCGCAAAGGTTTTCTGGTTCCATATGTATTTCTGAGGATATCGTGTTGAAAAGTGTTCTTTATGTACCAGAGATTAAGTGCAGTTTGCTTTTTGTCCATTGTGTGGCAGAACAATTGAATGGTGTTGTGACCTTTGACAAATCTGGTTGTGATTTTCAGGACTTGGCATTAGGGAAAAGGATTGGGAATGCTAAAGTGTGAAATGGACTCTACTACACCCAAGGATCATCTCCAAATAAAGCTGGCGCATTGACTTCAGCAATGTCATCAGATGATCTAGAGTGCACTCTAAGTTAGGCCACCCTAGTCTCAGTTACTTGAAATTTCTATTTCCAAGTATTGCCAATAACTTGGTGTTGAATTTCCATTGTGACACTTACCATTTCGCTAAACAAATTCAAAATTCCTATCCTTTTCATTCTTATATGTCATCCTTTCCATTCTCTTTGGTTCTTAGTGATGTTTGGGGTCCTTCAAAAATTGAAACTAACTCAAAAACTAAATAGTTTGAAACCTTTATTGACGATCACACTAGACTCACATGGGTCACCCTTTTAAAGGACAAATCACAAGATCTCATCCTTTTCAAAAAAAAATTACATCTTCATTCAAAACCAATTTCAATGTTCAATTAAGATTCTTTGTAGCGATAATATTAAAGAATATGTTAATTCAACTTTCAAAGAAATTTTACTTGAACACAAGATTCATCATCAAACCTCATGTGTCCACACCCCTCAACAAAATGGGGTGACTGAATGAAAAAATCAGCACCTTCTAGAAGAGGCTAGGTCGCTTATGTTTGAAAGTGATGTTTGCCCATAGGTTTTGGGGGAATGCAGTTTTTACATCTACTTGTTTAATCAATCGTTTGCCTTCAAAAGTCCTAAATTTTTGCACACCAATTCAGAAATCTGCTGGAACTCTTCCTAACTCAACTCTTATTACTCCGATCCCCAATAAAATTTTTGGCTGCACATTTTTTGTGTATAACAATGAAGGGGGAGGGAAATTGGATTCTCTGGCTATAAAATGCATTTTCTTGGGATACTCACCTATTCAAAAGGGATATAAGGGTTATTCTCCTCTCACCAATAAGGTTTATATCACTATGAAATGATAAATTTGTTGAAAACCAGCCTTATTATCCCAAATCAACCATTCAAGGGGAGTTAAGTAGAACAAAAGACGAAAGGGAATGGCTGATTTGTGATGTTAATGATGATAAAGTAAATATTGAAACCACCAACCAGCGAGTTTGTGACAATTTAGATGAATCTCAAATATCACTGAACAATTCTTTCTTTCCTAACTATTTGAATGATATAGATAATGACAACACAGATTCTATACTTCACAATTCCTCTTCTAGGAACAGATCTGAACCAAATAGAACTCTTGATTCAAATCCAGAATTTGCTCATAAAAACCCATTTGAATTACTTAATCAGATTCTTGATGAACCTGAGACTAGGATGGTAGAACCATGTGACACTACAAATCAAGTAGATTCCAATTTTATATGGAGGCAAACCATGACTTGGTACCTGAACCAATCCATGAGGATTTACACTGGCGCCTTGAGGAAGAGAAAGAGTCACCCTATCACCAAGTATGTCTCTTATCAAAAGCTTTGGCTACATATGAAGACTTTTGTGGCTAATGTTGGAATATATATATATATATATATATATATATATATATATATTGTATGTAGCAAACTGAGACTTTAATTGATTAAGTCCGATAATTCTTTACTTGTGTATAGATGCAAATAAATAGATTACAGGATAGGGCAATCTGTTGTAATAGATTGAGGAATTCTAGAAATTCAAAAATATTAGAATCTAATCTAATCTAACTTACTCCTACATTATCTCTAACCAACTTATAATAATTCTTATTTACAAATAATATAATCACCACACTCCCCCTCAAGTTGGACTATAGATACTTATCATGTCCAACTTGCCCACAAAGCCTTCAAAGATATCTTCGGGTAATCCTTTTGTAAGTATGTCCGCAAGCTGTAGTCGTGTCGGTATGTAAGAGAGACAAATAATCCCTTCTTCAATCTTTTCCCTAATAAAGTGGTGATCAACATCAACATGCTTAGTTCTACTGTGCTGTATTGGGTTCAGTGCCATGCTCAGGGCTGCCTTGTTGTCACAGTACAGTTTCAGTGGAGAGTCTATTTTGGTGTAGGTCTCATCTGCTACCCTCTTCAGCCATATTGCTTCCATGACTCCTTGAGATAGTGATCTTAATTCAGATTCTGCATTACTCTTGGATACAACTCGTTGATTTTGACTTTGCCATGTTACCAGATTTCCCCATACAAAAGTGCAATAACCTGAAGTAGATCTGCTGTTCTCATGATCTCCTGCCCAATCTGCATCAGTATATATCTCAATAGTCCTTGAATTTGTTTTTTTGAAGAAAATTCCTCGGCCAGGAGTTCCCTTGAGGTACTTTGAAATTTTATATGCTGCATTCATGTGTTTTTGCTTTGGTGAATGCATCTGTTGGCTTGCAATACTTATTGCAAACCCGATGTATGGCCGAGTATGGGAAAGATAAATTAGTTTTCCAACCAATCTCTGGTACCGGCCTATGTCTGCTGGTTTTTCATCTTGTTCTTGTTTCTTCTTTTCTGCAGCTTTTTGTTCTTCTGTTGGATGTTCCTCTTTTTTCTTCTTTTTCTTTTTGACAGCAATGGGAGTCTTGCTTGGCTTACACCCAAGCATACCTGTTTCTTTTAACAAGTCAAGGATATACTTCCTTTAGGAAATGTGAATCCCTTCTTTTGGTCTGGACACTTCCATCCCTAGGAAGTATTTTAAGTTCCCAAGGTCTTTGACTTCAAATTCTTTGTTTAGTGCCACCTTGATTCTGCTCATTTCCTGAGGGTCGTTTCCTGTAAGTATTATGTCATCTACATATACTATCAGGATAGTAATATTTCTTTCATTGTTCTTTGTGAACATAGTGTGATCAGAGAGGCATTGGGTGTATCCTTCAGCCTTGAGAACATGTGAGAATCTGTCAAACCAAGCTCTGGGGGACTGTTTTAGTCCATATATGGATCTGTTCAGTTTGTATACTTGCTTGCCGTGTCCCTTTTCAAACCCAGGTGGTTGTGTCATGTATACTTCTTCTTTTAGCTCCCTATCGAGGAAGGGATTTTTGATGTCTAACTGTTGTAGAGGCCAGTCAAGATTTACAGCAATAGAGATAAGAATTCGGATAGTATCTAGCTTTGCTACAGGGGCAAAGGTCTCATTATAATCCAAACCATAGGTTTGTGTAAAGCCCTTGGCAACTAATCTGGCCTTATACTTGTTTAGAGTGCCATCAGCATTGTATTTAGGAGTGAACACCCATTTGCACCCTACTGCCTTCTTGTCTCGGGGCAGATCTGTAATATCCCAAGTGTGATTTCTTTCAAGGGCATTTATTTCTTCCATTACAGCATTTCTCCATTCAGGGATTTGTAGTGCTTCATGGATATTCATGGGAATCTGAAGTTGGTCAAGATTAGTTATAAAATGACAGTATTTGTGAGAAAGATTACCATATGAGAGGTGATTTTGAATAGGATGCTGTGTACAAGAGCGTGCCTCCTTTCTCAATGCAATAGGCATGTCTACCTCTTCAGGAGTCCCTCTCGGTTGGGATGGTTGAACCGCAGGCATAACTATTTCTCCTATCTTTTTGTTCCTCCTAGAGTAAACCTTGTCATATTGTTTTGTATGCTTGTCTCCCCCTGTCTGTGACGGCATAGTTGGTGGATCTGAGGTAGGAGATATGACCACGGGATAGGAAGGTGGTATAGGTTCAGGTATAGTGAGATTAGGCTGTTGAGGGTCACTCTAATTCTCCCCCTGACCCAAAGGTGAAGGATAAAAGGGTTTGTTTTCAGCAAATGTGACATCACGGCTGATGAACATGTGTTTAGAGTGAGGATCATAACACCTATATCCTTTTTGACAATTTGAGTAGCCAAGAAAGATACAAGGGATAGACCGAGGATCGAACTTTGAAAGTGGGTGATGATCATGGACATAGACGGTGCACCCAAAGACATGGAAGGGGAGGGTATGATCTAGATGAGAGGTATTATGAGAGGAACGGAGTTTATCTAAGGGTGAGATGTAGGAAAGAATCCGAGTAGTAAGTCTATTGATAAGGTGAGTAGCAGTGAGGATGGCATCACCCTAGAAATATTTTGGTACATTATTGGTAAAAATAAGAGCTCTAGCAATATCAAGGAGATGACGGTTTTTTCGTTCTGCTACTCCATTTTGCTGAGGAGTGTTAGGACAGCTACTTTTATGAATGATACCATGAGATTATAGAAAATTGTTAAAGGTATGGTTGAAGTATTCAGTACCATTGTCAGAATGTAAGACTTGAATGGTGGAGTTGAATTGGTTTTTTACATAGTGAAAGAATTTTGTAAAGATACTAAATACATCAGATTTGTCCTTTAAGAGGTACATCCAACACATGCGAGTGTGGTCATCTATGAAGGTGACAAAGTATTTGGAACGTGTGCAATTAGCTATTCTAGAGGGTCCCCACACATCATTGTGGATGATTGAGAAAGGACGAGTAGAGTGATATTTAGTAGGAGGAAAGGTAGAATGATGATGCTTTGCTAATTCACACGTATCACAATGAAAAATAGTATCTTTATTGAAGGAAAAATGAGTAAACATTCTTTGCAAATACTGAAAGCTAGGATGACCCATCCTTCTATGCCATAACATTAAATTATTGTCGAAAGTAGAGACAGGAGTCTTTATTTGAGATGACAAGGCACTTGCAGAGGAATCATCAAGATAGTAGAGACCATCATGCTCTTTAGCTGTGCCAATCGTCTTCCCCGAGGAGAGATCCTGAAATATACAATGAGTAGCAAAGAAGTGGGCAGAGCAGTTTGCATGTTTAGTTAGCTTGCTGATGGAGAGAAGATTATATGCCAAATGAGGAACATGAAGGATCGAATCAAGTTTCAAGGTGTCGGTAAGATGAATGTTTCCAGTACCAGTTATGGGAGCACTAGTATTAGTTGCTGTACGAATTCTATTATGACCAGCTAAAGGAGAATAAGACGTAAAATTACTTGATTCTGAAGTCATGTGATCAGATGCGCCGGTGTCTACAATCCATTTTGGTGTCGAGGAGGATGATATAAGAGTAAGACAGTCATTACCTTGTTTTGCAATGGATGCAACCAATTCTTGAGAGGGTTTTAAATTTTGCAGCATCTCTAGGAGTTGATTGATCTGTTCACTATTGAATGAAGGAGTCATGGAGCCAGACATACTTGCAGACTAAGTAATCGTCTGATGAATAGAGGGTGAATTCGATTTGCAAGGCTTCCAATTTGGTGGCTTACCATGTAGAGTCTAGCATTTATCTTTGGTATGACCGATTTTTTTACAATGATCACACGTTGGACGAGGTTTATTAGGACCAGAACCAGAGGAAAAATTCTTACTGACAAAGCTGGACACTTCTGAACTTGGAGCTGCATTCTTAAGAAGCATAGTATGTTGACGGGACTCCTCTCAGCGTATCTCTTAATAAACCTCTCGTAGAGGAGGAAGAGAAGAATGGCTTAATATCCTTGCACGGGCATCATCAAATTCTGGGTTGAGACCAACAAGAAAGATTAGTACCCAATCGGTGTTGACATTCTGTTGATGTTTGGTTGCATCAGTGGGTGATGTCCATTTGTCCTCTGCCATCTGATCTTCTTCTTGCCAAAGTGCGACAAGTTCGAACCAGAATTCGGCAATGCACCGAGAGCCTTAGGATGACTTCCAAATGCGACGGCGAAGGTTGAATAATTGCGATAAGTCTTTGGCGTCAATATATGAATCACGAACAGCCTCCCAGATGTCTTTAGCAGTTAGGAGGTACATGAAGCTTCGTTTGATATGTGGGGTCATGGCGTTAATCAGCCATGAACAGACCAGGGAATTATCAGTTTCCCATTGTACCCAGGCTGCTGAGTTCTGGTTTGCTGGTGGGGTAATTTTGCCCGTGGCTAGCAGAACTGCCCGAGCCCAGTCATGGTAATTATGGAGGTTTAATTTTTCTGACACCAAGTGATTGTAGGTCGAAAGAAGAGGGGATGAGTGTTCACCCATTCTGGGAGTCGACGGGATGCTGGACGATGACTCCATTGATGCGGAGTTACCAGACTGATCGAACTCGTCCTCACTATCGGAGCTACTATGCTTTGATACCATGTAGCAAACTGGGACTTTAATTGATTAAGTCCGATAATTCTTTACTTGTGTATAGATGCAAATAAATAGATTATAGGATAGGGCAATCTGTTGTAATAGATTGAGGAATTCTAGGAATTAAAAAATTTAAAAATATTAGAATCTAATATAATCTAACTTACTCCTACATTATCTCTAACCAACTTATAATAATTCTTATTTACAAATAATATAATCACCACAATATATATATATATAGACACACACACACTTAAAGGGTTTGAAGGGGCTATTTTGGACCAAGATGGAGGAAAGCTCTAAATGAAGAGCTGAGAGCTCAACATAAAAACCGAACCTGGAAAATTACAAATCCACCAGAGGGTAAATCTGTTGTAAGCAGCAAGTGGGCATTTACTATTAAGTACAACCAAGATGGGAGTGTGAACAAATATAAAGCTCCTTTAGTGGCTCGTGGATTTACATAAACATATGACATTGATTATCAGAAAACCTTTGCTTGATTTTAATTGGCCTCTACATCAAATGGATGTGAAAAATGCATTTCTTAATGGGGACCTTGAAGAGAGAGTGTGTATATCTCTCCCTCTGGAGGTGAGAACCTCTAAAAACTCACCCTAAGTGTAGACTATATAAATCTCTCTCTGGGTTAAAACAATCACCAAGAGCTTGGTTTGAAAGATTTACTCAAGCAATCAAGTCTTGGGGTTATGTCCAATGTAAGTTTGATGATACCTTATTTATCAAACACTATGGTAATAAGGTAACAACCTTAATTGTTTATTTAGATGATATTGTGGTAACTGGTGATGATGCAGAAGAAGTTATCAGGTTAAAACAGAATTTAGCCTAAGTTTGAAATTAAAGATCTTGGATCATTGAGATATTTTCTAGGTAAGGAAGTGGCGAAAACTCCACAAGGAATCAATGTATCACAAAGAAAGTACACTCTGGATTTGCTGAAACAAACATGCATGTTAGGGGCTAGACTAGCCTATACTCTAATGGAGAAAAACCAGAAATTAACCATTAGACTAGATCTCTGAAGCACCGACACGCCATTTTTTGGGCGATTTGTGAGTCGGACGGGTGTCAGACGGCGACACCGTCCGACACGCGTGTCGGACATGGTCAACGTCTTCTGACGTGTTGACTAATCCGACACGCGTCTTTGACCATGTCAGACACGGTCAAAGGCAAACTCAGAATAAAAAAATTAAAAAAAACAAAGGAGAAAAGGCCGTAAAGAATGGCACAACACAGAAATCGGAAGAGAAGGGACGTTGAGAATCAATTAATCAAATCAGATCACAGTCGGACATGGTCAACGTCTTCTGACGTGTTGACTAATCCGACACGCGTCTTTGACCATGTCAGACACGGTCAAAGGCAAACTCAGAATAAAAAAATTAAAAAAAACAAAGGAGAAAAGGCCGTAAAGAATGGCACAACACAGAAATCGGAAGAGAAGGGACGTTGAGAATCAATTAATCAAATCAGATCACACTAATATTGAGAATCAGTCAATTAGATCACACGAATATTGAGAATCAGTCAATCAGATCTCACTACATCGACACCTAGGTTATTTTCTGAGACAAACCTGAGCTTCGCGCCTCCGCCCTTCATTGCCGTTCTCTCCTTCTGAACCTGATATTCTCCGACCATCGTTCCCTCCGCCGAGTCCAGATCTGAACTTGAGCTTCCAGCTTTGTTTGCATTCGATAGCTGATGCCTGATAGGTACTTACGAAAATTCAACTCTGTGGTTATCCTTCTCTGAGCTTCCCAACTTGGAAAGAGTTCCCATCCTCTTTTTTATTTAATCTATGTTTATGCAATTATTCATTTATGTGTGATTCAGGGGTTGCATGTCTCACTGTGCATCTTTGACTATTATTTTGTTTTATTTGTTTTGCTTTATTGTTTCCTACTTGTGTGTGGCCAACTTACGCCTAGGTTATTTTAGTGATTCTAGTCTTTTAGTATGTCTTTCTTTTTTCTCGAAGTGTGTGTTAGACTGTTAGTGCGTTTCATATTTTTTTTCATTAATTCTTTTTTTGTTTGACTTATTTATAGTATGGAACATTCAAATAGTCCTGCTGCTCCTAGTGCTTCTGCTAGTGCCACTACTGATGAATTATTGACTAAACCATTACGGAAATATGTTACCAAATTAGATGCTGGAGTGGAAGTTGGAGGGAATTTGTCTTGGACATGCAATTTCTGTAAAAAAGAATATAAAAGTTCGTATACGAGAGTAAAGGCTCATTTGTTGAAATTAGCTGGCAAAGGAATTGCAAAATGTTTATTAGTGCAAAATAGAGACTTGTTAGAGATGGGGAAATTAGAAGAAGAAGCTACTCAAAGAATGCAAGCTAATAAACCCAGAAACGTACCTTTACCCCCCTCCTCTTCTAGCTTGTCCATTGACTCAAAAAAAAGAAGAACTAAGAGTCCTCTTGAGAAGGCATTTAATGTTGGGGAGCGAGAAGAATTAAATCATCTTATTGCTAGAATGTTTTATTCAGCAAGATTGCCATTCAATTTGGCGAAGAACCCATACTTTCAAGCTTCATATACTTTTGCAACAAATCATAATATTGCTGGTTATTTGCCACTAGGCTATAACACATTGCGAACCACTCTGTTGCAACAGGAGAAAGAAAATGTTGATAGGTTGTGTGAACCTATTCAAGAGGATTGGACTCATAAGGGGGTGAGTATTGTAAGTGATGGGTGGAGTGATTCACAAAGGAGGCCACTCATTAATTTCATGGCAGTATCTGATAGTAGAGCAATGTTTTTAAAATCAGTTGATTGCTTGGGGGAGATTAAAGATAAAAATTTCATTTTTAAGTTGCTAAAAGAAGTTATTCAAGAAGTAGGAGAGGCGAATGTGGTTCAAGTAATCACAAATAATGCTGCAAATTGTAAGGGAGCAGGGCAACTGATTGAGCAAGAATTTCCATCTATTACCTGGACACCATGTGTTGTTCACACATTGAATTTGGCCCTGAAAAATATTTGTTCTGCAAAGAATGTGGAGAACAATCAAATAGCATATGAGGAATGCAGTTGGATTTTTGATATTGTGGGAGATGTTTCTATAATAAAGCATTTTATTATGAATCATTCTATGAGATTGTCAATCTATAATGAGTTTGTGACTTTGAAATTGCTTTCTATTGCTGATACTTAATTTGCTTCAATGATTGTGAGGCTGAAGAGGTTCAAGTTAATAAAGAGTGGCTTCCAAAATATGGTGATAAGTGAAAAATGGCATATTTATAAAGATGATAATCTTGGGAGAGCTAGATTTGTGAAGGAAAAAATATTAGATGATGATTTTTGGGATTTAGTTGATTACATACTTGCTTTCATTGCTCCTATTTATGATATGATTAGTGTGTGTGACACTGATAGACCTTGTCTTCACTTGATATATGATATGTGGGATGAGATGATTGAAAAAGTGAAGAAAGCTATATATTATAAAGAGGGGAAGATGATGGAAGAGATGTCTTCTTTTTATGATGTGGTGCATCAGATTCTTGTGGATCGGTGGACAAAAAATTCAACTCCACTACATTGTTTGGCGCATGCTTTGAATCCTAAGTAAGTTCTTAAAAATGATTGATTTTAAAATTATTATTTCTCTTAATATAATTTGATAATTTTATTTTTGTTTCTCTTTTAGATACTATAGTCATCAATTGCTCCAAGAAGATTCTAGTCGAGTTCCTCTACACATGGATGTAGAGATTACTCAAGAGCGGCAAAAATGTTTAAGGAGATTCTTTCCTGCATCGGATGACCGAAGCAAGATTACAAGGGAGTATGCAGATTTTATTAGCAATGGTGGAACTTTTAGTGATATAGATGCCATCAATTCGAAATCCACTATGGACCCGAAAGCTTGGTGGTTACTTTATGGTACTTCTACACCTTTGCTTCAAAAGATAGCATTGAGACTTGTGCAACAACCCTCCTCTTCATCATGCGCTGAACGCAATTGGAGTACTTATTCTTTTGTGCATTCCATGAAGAGGAATAGGATCACTCCAAAATGTGCTGAAGACTTGGTTTATGTGCATAGCAACCTTCGACTCTTATCAAGAAAGAATCCAAATTATGCACAAGGAGAACATCAAATGTGGGACATTGCTGGAGATACATATGATTCACTTGATGATATTGGAGATCTTGAAGTTGCTGGTCTTTCACTTGATGAGCCAGAGCTGGAGGCCATGATTTTACAAGATGGAGATGAAAATATTTGAACTTATGAGTAGTATTATAGACATTCCAGCATTTACACTTCCCAAGCAATTTTACTTTCCCCATTTATATTTATAGAAAATATCTCACTATTTACTCCCATTCTTCATCAAATCATATGAAACGATTTAGACATAATGGAATTCCTTTTTTTTTTTTTAAACTGAATCACATGAAATTTTACCTATATACACTATCCAAAAGACATGGATGTTTTGTACTAAATGTGAATCATACTATATATACTAAAATTATGTATTTAATATCAAAACGTGTCCTAACGTGTCGAAATTTAGATTTTTTTAAGATTAATGTGTCGGAGTGTCGAGTCGTGTTGTATCTCGTGTCGTGTGTCGGTGTCGGTGTCGGTGTCGGTGCCGGTGCAACATAGGACTAGATGGTACAGCAATTAACAAAGAAAGATATCAGAAGTTAGTGGGGAAATTATTCTATCTTTCCCACACACGAACTAATATAGGTTCTGCAATTAGTGTTGTGAGTCAATTCTCAAACAATCCGCAGAAGGAACAAATACAGCAGTTCATAGAATTCTTATATACCTAAACGGGATTTCAGGACTTGGTTTGATCTTTGCCAAAGGAAATTGCAGAGGTGTAGAGTTATATACAGATGTTGACTGGGGTGGTCCAAAGGTTGACCGATGTTCTACTACAAGCTATTGCACCTATGTATGGGGGAACCTTGTAACATAGAAAAGCAAGAAATGACCAGATGTCTCACACATCTTAGCAGAATCAGAATATAGAGCTGAAATCAAAGTAGCGATTGATAGACCCCTTAACGTGTTGTGTGACAATACGTTAACAATGAAAATTGCTAACAATCCTATCCAACATGACAGAATGAAGCATGTTGAGATTGATAAGCATTTCATTCGAGAAAAATTGGAAGCTAAGATCATATTTGTCATATATTCTATGAGGACAAATTGCAAATATTATGACGACATCACTAACCAGAAGAAATTTGAAGGTCTTAGCAACAAGCCGGGAATGATTAACATCTATTCGCCAGCTTGAAGGAGAGTGTTGGAAGTCAAAACCTAATTGGCCAATCATGGCTGAAACCCTAGCCGCCACCCTAACCCTAATTAGCGTCAACCCTCATTAGCGTTAGGTTAATTATCCTATTTATTATTATTATTATTAGGATTATTAGATTATTATGTTATGAATTATTCAGTTGTGATGTTTTTATTTGAATTTTGAATACTCCTTGATTATAGGAGATATTCTAGGTTTAGTTAGACCTAAATTCTACTCTGTATTACCCTATTAAGTATTCCACTTGATCAATTAGTAAAAGATATAGAGTTGCTGCATAAAATTTATCGCTTTATTTCAACTCTAATAGCAAACAAATTTGAATAATCTCTTTTGGAAAAGATGTAAATTGGAGCATTAGGCGCCCTGTGTGTGTGTATGTAGGGTTTGGGAGTGTTGGGGGTACGTCAAATTTTCTCCTTTCAGAAAAAGTAGGAAAAAATAAATCAAGATGAATAAATCTTTCCATGAGTGATAGTCATGACTAACTTTACAGCTTACCTGCTATGAGTTGAAGAATAGTCACGGCGAGATGGTCGTTGTCCTGATTCTGCTTGCTCTAGTTCACGCTGAAGTTCTCTCTACAAATAATGAAATGGTTTATATTTAATACTATTCTAAAATCTTTGAATCAAAAGAAAACAAATCATACAGTAGGAATTTATAACGCTAAGAATATAATCATAAATGATAATTAAATAAACAAAACACCCATGAGTCCTTTAGAGAGTGGTGCTAGTGGTGCTCCCCTAAGGTGATGTAGTGTCTATACCCCCGCTTTCTCATTTTGTTGAATTGCCACCTTCTGATCACAAGTCTCCTCTTTAAGGCACCTGTGTCCTATACCTAGTGCAGGAGATTAATGGCCTCTCATCATAGACATTAGCTCATGTTGCAAAGCTTTACACAATTAAGTTCTTCTCATTAGTCTCTGGCAGCCATGCTTAACAAAATGTTGGATGTATTTGGCAATCAAGTGATTGATGATGATCCAGTAGTAGCAGGAAAGAACTTCCGAGGAAACAGAAAGCCAACTCTAGTTTAGATCAGGTAAATTGGGAAGCTATATTACCTGCATTTGCCTCTCCTTCTCCATATCAAGATTGTGACGGAGCTCCCCAGTTTTTGCACGCTCTAGTTCCAGCAATCGCTGTCTCTCAAGCTCCTTTTCCATTTCTGCTGTTCTCTCCCTAATGATGTTAGGACATTACTCAGCTATCAGCACAAACATGCAAAGCAGCATAAAAGAACCACCGCAAGGCAATAAGAAGCTGAAACCTATCAAGTTCTTGCAGAAGTTCTGCTTCCCGTGAAGCTGCCTCTTCTAAAAACTTTTGACGGGCATGCCTAAGACCAAGTTTTTTTTCCCTGCGGGCTACAATATCTTCTCTAAGTTTGGACCTTTCTCTGATAACAACACAAGGACAATGAGTTTCTCAGTTCAAGCACTTCATACAACTTAAGCAGCATTCAGGATCGAAGTCTCAGAAAAATAAAAGAAAGGAAAAAGGATATCAATTAAAAAAACAAGTTGCTCCCTCAATGAAGAAAATCTCAAAATATCGACACACTAGCAACTATATAGATTTTGCAAGAGGTATAGATTTTTTGAAATAAACTAAAGAATAAAATCAATCATGAAGAAATTCACAAAGAAAAATATGAGCTTAAATACATAGTTGTTGTTAAGAATTCAGAAGAAAAGGGGAGAAACAGCGAGGGAAGAGAGGCAGAACTGCTGCACTCCTCATTCATTCATCTTTCACATCTTTCAAAATCTCAAGCATAGGATACAATGAAGGGTTATATGCCTTATATAGGCAACACCTTAAAGTGATTACTAACTAACAACTAACTAACTAATATAACTAATCCTGTAACTAACTAACTAATATCTTTATTTATGGTATACATATCAGTTGTCCTGTCAAATTGCTTTGCTATTAAACTAAATTTCACAAAGAAAAATAAGAGCTTAAAAACACAGGAAACTCCATTTCACAGATGATACCAATATACATACACTGAACTAAATAATGCATGAAGAAATTAAGTTCATATGATACGCAAGGAAGAGTCATATCCATTCCCCTCTTAAGTTTACAGTTCCTTGAAATCAGATGTCTGTTGCTGCTTGTAGAAGCTTAAATTACAGGCACTTACAGGGAAATAATGCTATCTCTGATTTGCTGAAGTCGATTTTCCTTCCCTGAAGATGCAAAGTTCAAATTTTGAAGAGCATCCAAATAAGTGAGAGGAAAAGGAAAATCTTTCGCGCAATTCAAATATTGTAAAATAATTGCTAGATAACAGTAATGCAAACTTTATAACAAATTTCAGGCTCATGAACACCAATTCTTATGCACTAAGGGCTAGACCTTGTCTCTGATTCCTATCTTTGGACTCTTCCGGCAAATCTGGTTGTCCATATTCGTTCTGTATAATGTCTAGTTCCATTTCAGCCTCCTCAAGCACCTAGAAAATGCTCAAATATTTACAATCAATCACGCATAATCTTTTTGAAATAATGCACGGGTTTGATTAGTAATCAACTCTTACAATATCATCTTGATCAATTTTCTTTGACAATGAATCAAAGTATGAGTGAACAGTTGTTAAATTGGAAAGTACCTGTAGCAAGCAAAAAATCATCAGACGAATCAAAGATAAAAAAAGAAAGTAGACAAAATAAGCAATGATCAAACGGAGTGCAAAGATCCATAGCAAGTGAAGAAGAGGTTCCTAGGAATCATCAAATGGCGATTGGAGTCTAAGTTGTGGGAGCTTGGAATCTATTCTACTAATTTCACTTTATTTTGGTCTAATCTTGACATCACCTGCGATGTCAACTTCAATCACTTGAAAATTTTCAAAATATCACAAGAAAAAAAAGAGGTTTATTACAATGATATTCCAGCTAATGCTTTTAAATTTGACTTTTCCATTTGGATGTAGATGGCTTTAATTACCAATCAAAACTTTCAAGTCCCAAGGAAGAGAAAAAAATCACAAGGAAGTCCCTTGAAATCATCAAATTGCATTAAGTCCTATGGGACCTCAGTTAGATTAATTCGAATTGAGAAAATACCATTTTGCCCTAGTTAATTGAGCCACCAATGACATGTCCTCAAGTCATGGTGGCACCCTAGCTAGTTATTGGTTGCTCAATGACTTGTCATTGGTTGCTCAAAATAGCAAAGGAAATGTGGTCTTTTCCCAATTTAAATTAATCTAATCCAGGTTCCATGTAACTTCACTACAATTAGATGATTTCAAAGGACCCACTTGTGATTTTTTGTCTTCCTTGGGACCTGTATGTGATTCTCCCTATCATCTTGGCTTACTAACCATGTCAACCATTTTATATGTTAAACAGTACCAAGAAAACTGCTGAATAGTGCTACTATTTCAAGACTGCATGCTAATTTAGACATGAGAGATGTAGCTAGGATCAGAGAGGGTGCCAGTTACTATTAATACAATGGTGTTACAATTAAGGAGTTAATATGACGTCATCTCTAGCAATCCCTTGTGAAGGTTTTCTATAAATAGGAATGCTGGATACGATAAAACACACGTGAACTTGAAATCATTTTTCATAGTTGTCTTTCTATCTCTCAATTCAAATCCTAATTCCCCACTCTATAGGCCTCTCTTTCAATTTGGCCACTAAGCAGGGACAGGGCGTTTTGCAGCATCAACTATGACAACACTATTTACTCAAGATTTGCAGTAAGACACTAGCAAGCTTGCACTTGGCCGGCAAAAACCCATGCTTCATAGGTTTTCAAATTGGTATATCATAGCAGGCGGTGTTTTTCTCCCTAGGCAGTAGACATCTTGCATTACCTCCACATGACAACACTATCAAATCAGGCATCAGAATATAAACTACAAGGTGACCCTTATACATAAGACAAAAAACCAGTATATTGTTCAATCTTTACCTATACTTAAACAATATAAACCTGCCAGAAATAATGATAACCAATTTTAAATGCACACTCCATAGTTAAAGTCAACCTCTGTTTATACTTTATTCAAATACTTCTTCACTTTAATTTTTTCTCTCCATATATATGGTTGGTCAAAAAAAAAAAAGCACGTTCAGTTCACGTGAATTAAACATGGCATCATGTACACAATGACTGATTGCATTACAAGCAAAAAAAACTTTCCTTACAAGACAGTTACAGGTTTTTAATAGCATTTTACCTGGAGGATGGATTCACGTGTGTTAGCAAAACCTGGATCATAATTCTTCGATGAACTTGAAAAAAGCATCTCTTTCAGGACCTTAAATTTAGGCAGAATGGAGCAAATCAGAATGGGATAAGAGGAGAAATAGAAGATAATGAACTGTTACGAAAGAATTTGGTGAGCAACAGATAAAAGTCCACATCACTAAGTTCATTGCAGCAGGTACCTCTTTTGCCTCATCGCCTTCATCCCTCAATCTACACAACACTTGGCAAACCCTTTTTCCAAAGTCCTCAAGCTTGCCATCTAGAAAGCACAATGCAAAACATGTTTTTGAGAACATGATTTAAGTTGACAAATATAGTACGCCTCTTCATACAAATTTGACAGGGATAATTTATATCCTTTATTTGGTGCTGATATTAGGGATAATTTAATACCATGTTTTATTGACCCTAATGCTTCAACATTTCTCCAGACATTTTGAGGGATCAAAGAAATATCTTCAGCTGGTGAGTACAAGCAGGCATCAGCGATAAGAGCCAAGGAAAGGTGTAGGATAGGACCATCATGCGTGGGTTGTAGACTTTGCAAACAACAAATATCATCAGCTGCCACAAGAAAAGATTGCAACTGATGGCGCTCAGCAAATGGGATGTAATAAAAAAGAAGCATCATTGCTTGAAGCCTTATTTGAAAGGTTGATTCTGAAGATACAAGTACAACCACCTCATCCCACGTACTTGAAACCAGATGAGATATAACAGAATCAGGAACAGATGCAACTAACTTAGTTGGAGCAAAATTACTGCAAATCTTAAGAGACGCCACTGGTTTTTCTCCATTTGCACACTCGCCAATAAGTTTTCTCAAGTGTTTAATTGCTATTACACGTTGCTCAGGTTCAGCATGCCCCAGCAATGTACAAAATAGATCTATCAAAGGAACCTCACTTTCTTGAATGTTATACATGCCTCTTGCGATTAAAGAAGACATCCATTTATCAGTCTGCAAACGCCAACAAATTTTGGGGGCAGAGCAGGAAACATTCTTTATTGCAGAGCATATGATGCCTATGACATTATCCAGGTAAAAACTGCGGGGCACTTCAAGTAAACAATCAAGCATTAGGCTAGAAACTCTCCAGCAACTAGTTTCCTGGAGCATCAAGATCATTTCAATAAAGCCTTCGAGACCAGACCTCCAATGAAGTGTGACCACATCAGCCGATTTAGATGGTGAAGAATTTTGATCATCATCATCATTATAGAATTTTTGTGCAACTGAAATTAAGCACTTCAAAAAGACAAAGCACTCAGCTGATACTATAGTCAATTTTCTGGCAAGCTGATGATGAAGACACCAACATTGCTCAATTGCTATATTAAGCTCAGTAATGAGATGCTCTATGTCTTTAGAAATTCCTTCTAAATCATCAGGAGATATATTATATTGATCTACAAGAGTGTTCAAATTGACACTTTCCAGTTTCTCAGCATCATTCTCATGTGATGTTTGACAGACTTCGCTAAGAAACCCAATAGTTGGTACTGGATTAACATCAGATAGCTCATCACCATTCATATTAGGGAAGGGAGGCAGCTGAGGAGGAATAGCACCAAAAACTCTTAACAAGCGCACTAGTAATGATTTGCAGCTATCCATAACGCATTGAAATGCACTGAAATAATCATAGAAAGACGTTGTTGGCTCAAAAGCATAAAATTTCACCCAATTAGACAAAGACTGCAAAAATTTCCTTTTATGATGAATGGACAAATCTGGAAAAACAGAAGCCAAAATAAAAATAGACAGTGCTATGTTACATCCTTTATCCTCAGAACTATGTTGATTCTCATTCTTCTGTTTAATTTTATCAAAAAGAACACTAAAGCATAACTCCTCAAAGTTATGACATGAGTCATTGGTCAATAAACTTTCATCATGAGAGACCTTGGACAATGAGTATGAAATAATTGGCTTCAATAGACACAATGCAGATTCAAGAAATGAGACATCACAGTAAGCAGCACTGGAGAGGGACATGAGCACTTGTACCACTCTAGGTATCTCAGGAACCATAGTTTCCATGTGCTCTGCTATAATGGCTTCAAGAATATAAAGAATTATTGCTCTCGCATTCTTGGCATTACAAACTTTCAGGATATCTTTACCACTTGGAGATGCAGAAGAATATGGCCATGAGCACAACTCTGAAAACCAACTAATAACATCAGGCACCAGGGTAGAAGAAACAGATCTTAGCTGCAACCCAACAGCCTCTAGAATGGCTTCTCCAAATGTTTGAAATTGCTTTTTCATATTCGGAAAGAGCTTCCAGAGTTCTGGATAAATTACAGGGAAAGATTGATCCACATGATTTTCAAGTCCTCTTTTAGTTGCATAACCATTTCCACCCCGTGAATCATCATCACCAGTAACCTCTTCATATTTTCGATTGACAATATTATCAACAACAGCAAGATCATCAGCAAATATTGAGAGCAGATATGTCAGCTGAGACAAATCCAATACAAGAAAAATGTGATCCTTCATGTACTGTTTAGCATTACGAGACACGGCCATCCAGCCAAGAAAACGAACCAAAGGGTAAGCAGAACCAGAAAATTTAGATATTCTCTGCATCCACGCTGAAGAGGGAATCAAATTTCCACATCGGTATTTATCGTGGATATTAGTTCCAAAATCCCCCTCTTCATCTCCATTGCTAGTAGCAACCACCAATCTTTGAAGTAGTATCCACCGTCGTTGTAAACCATGTATTCTTTCTGATGCCAAATTCAAACTAACTTCTTTCAGCTGCACATGTAAAGACATCAGCATCATATTAAATTCTTCAGCAGATTTTAATGTGATTTCAATTACAAGTTCAGGAGGACAATACAATTTGGTGGCTGTGTGTAAAACATAGATAAGACTCTGCAAAAGAATTTCATGCATTGAATTTTGTTCTCTCTGCAGACGTTGAACAAGAAAATTGCACAGCAGAGCTTGGTTTTGACGAACTAGCGTAATTGCATCTGCAAATTGTACATCAAGGGGAGACATCTTGATAACCTGGTCATCTACTCCTTCAGCGGAATAAGGACAATCTTCCCCATTGGATAGTTTTGCATGGTATTTCCTGTCCATTTCTGCAGCCTCAAGCAATATTTGAAGAACGAGTCTATCTCTTTTCCTCTCGAGATGTGCTATTGTTTCTAAATTAGTTTTACTCTTTCCAAAAGTTCTTCTTAGCTCAACAATATCATCAGACCCTGAAATTTTGTTATCATTGGTCTTTAAAAGGTCCATGAATTTTGGAGAAGCTCCAAATGACAACATAAAATAAGGATTCACATAGCATTCTGCAGCCAGCAGCAAAGCATCAATTGCAGCATCATGGCTTTCAACAGTAACATCATTTTGCCCATGCAAATCTAAGGCCAGACGTCGAAACTCAGAAGCTCGAAGCTCACAATCATGATAGTTTACAAGTTGAGAATAATCTGCCTGTAGGTTGAAGTACTCAGCACCAAACCCAGCATCTAATACAAAATTAGGAGGATGGTCGGTAAAATGTTTCATAACATGTTTTGATTCCAAGCTGATGCCCACAAGGTTAGAGGTACTTTGATTAGGAACATTGGAAAAGTTTGTCAATGTAACGCTCTGTAATTCTGGAGGGGCAAAAAGTAGATTGCGATCTTCAATGCTATCTGATTTCCCTGCTGACTCAAAAACATCTAATTTATCATCAGGCTCGTCTTGACTATTTGACTTGGACAAAGGATCTCCGTGATTCAAAACAAAGGAAAGAGGAGAGAGAGACGCTGCCTCAAGTTCAACTGGTTTAGAAGCAGATTTACAAAGGTCAATATCAGGTGGCAAATGCATGTGGGGTTCCAATATTGATAAGAGTATACTGCATAAAACAGCCAAAACAATGTAAGATAACGGACAAGTTTCTGCCAGTCAAGTAATGCTAAACCAAATGCATCCACATAAAGGGTGACAAATTAGCCAGTTCACTTATTTTTTTTTTGTAAGAAAAAGTAGTTTGACTACAAAAAGGTGAATTAAGAAATAGAATCATAGGACATCCTCCAAATATAAGTCACAAAATACTATCCGTTCCTTTCTTGCAGTAGCGGATGAAAAAGATACTCCACTGAGCCCTCCAACTTAATACACCACAAAACCACAACTGTACACTGTGATGGCTTTGGCCACCTTTCCCCTTCCAAACTTTTAAAACTAATCAAAGGAAACCCCTTCAACATCCAAGTTGCATATATTGTTCATCAACACCAAACACCATATTATACATATATGCAGATATTCTCAAATGTAAAAGAAAGTGAATAGTTGGTTCGAAATTTTCATACAAGCAATAAAAATATCAAGAGAAAAAGCTGCTATGTTCCCAAACTTGCCTCAAACCATGAACGATAATCCTACTCAGTACTGTGATATAGATAGACAATTTGAACTGAGGGGAAGCCTCAAAGTTCCAAGAGGACTCATCACCATTAAAAGCAAACATAGGTCTACATCAATAATACAAACAAAAATGTCAATATTGCATATCACAGTTTTAGGAACAGGACTTGCCATTGATCCAGTGAGGAGTTCCGCTACTGGCCAAAAGGTTAGGTCATCAGCTAAACCATTTGAGCCCTCTAATATAAAATGTTTCCGTGTATAAACAATTAAAAGTCTTGTAGCATTATTAAATCAGTGTTTTGGCATACATGTGCAACTACTGATTCCCACGTAGGTTCATGCAACTTAAAAGGCCTTGAAGTATTTAAAGTTGGAGAAATAAGAGGGGGTATGTGACATCCAAAGTCACACATTAGCAGAATAGTGACTTAAACATCTATAAAACGTAGAAGATAGAAGAGATGCTGAGATCAAAGTTCTTTTAGGAATTTTTGAAGATGAACCCACATTTCTCTCAAGGGAAATCATCAGTAGAAATTCATCATTTTAATTTAATTTAATCTCTTTTTAAGTTTGGGGACGGTCTAAATAAGGTTATGTACAAGGCTGATGACTGGTTCACTAGGTTAATAGTCTACTCTATAATTGTCCGTTCCATATCCCCCCATATGGAAGGGGTTCTAAATGAAACAAGAGGAGATTGCAAGTCCTGAACATTCCTGTCATATAACTTCCTATGAAAGTGGAAATTCTAAGTCAGATACGAGACATTAAGTCTACTAGACATTGAAAAAGTACCCAAACTCCTCATAAATTCAGATACGAGACTTGTCACACATTCTTAAATAAAAAGTTTTAGGGACACGCATGAGCAACCATTAAGTGTCAGGATTACTACTGGCTGCAAATTCCCTATGTGAATTACATAATTCAGCGGTTTTCCCAAGGAAAACACATTTACAAACTAATGCTATGCTTTACCAAATTTACAAGAACCAATTCCCCCCCTAAGGCCTACATATTTCTCATCCTAGATGGTGGACTCTTCTCATAACACCGATGCCAAACCACAAATATCCTTCCCAATCTCAGAAACCTACATACCACACCTGAAATTTAAACAGAAAAATAAAAATGGGGACTAATATGCAAACAGGACTTAACAGGGTGATGTAGACATCTAGTGAGAATAAGGCTTTCTCTCCAAACTTTAAGGTAATTTTCTCAACCGAAATGCTAATAAGATAGAGCATTCAATAATAATTTTAAGAAAAAATAATAGATAGAGTATCAGTCTAATTGCAAAAAAAATTATCAATTGTCAAAAGTCAGAGCAGACGATACAATTCTGCATACACAAAATAGCCAGGCATTACCTTGGAGCAACTGATCCATGCCTCCATTCAGATTCCAAAGAAGGTAAGACAGCTGGTTTTTGTACAGCAGTGCGGATGATATTCAGAGCAATCAAACAATTGTTCTCCTGCTTCTCTGGAAATACAGACGATATATCTCCAAAAGCTATTTTACTCTTTGAAGCAGCTATAGCAGGATCTAGAAAAGGCTCTAGCATCTCCACAAGAAACAGGATCTTATGCTTAACTTCCTAAAAGAACATTAAAAGTATTTGCATCATTTATACATTTACTCCTTGATTACCTAAGGAAAATTAAAAAATACAATTCTATCTCATAACCAAGTTCCCTATTTCATTACCAGCAAATCCTCATACTGCATTTTCTCGCAATGTAGCTAAGTTGTTGATACTCAGAGTCAGGCTTATCAAATCGCAACTCAGATAAATACAAGAATATTGACCTTATTAATTGTGGTCAGCTACTAAAGCCCATATTGGCCCATTTAGCACAATAATTGTTGAGCATGTTGTAGAGAATTTAGAGGATTAGGAGAAAGCAGAGAATTCAAAGGGATTGGGAAGAGAAACAAGAGAGGGAGAGGGAGACAGAACTGCTGTTTTTCTCTTTCATTCATACACAATCTATTCAACATGAGTACATTAGTCTAGGCTCCTCCTTTATATAGGCTATAGCCTTAGACTTAAGAATATAACAACCTAACTACCCTTTCCTAACTAACCCCTAGGTAAGGCCTCATAGTATTAATATTGTGCCACGTGGCCTCATAGGAATAATATAATATTGTGCCAATAATTCCCAATCATTTGCCTTACCTATTTATTTATGACTAACATAACAACACCCCCCTCCTCCCTCAAAAAAACAAAAAAAGGTCCCCTTGTCCTCAAGAGTCAGTAATGGTAAAGTTAGGGAACTGCTGCTGAAACTGATAAAGCAGTACCCATGACACTTCCTCCTCCAGTAGTTGTCTACCTTTGACCAATATTTCAGTCACAATCCTACCTTTTCTATGCCCATTCTTCTCTGAAAAATTTGGTCAGGTTCCTTGCAATAAGGCAATTCTGGCCAATTTTATGGAGGATGCCAAATCTTGACTGAGCGATTTGGGCATAACTTTAGCAAGGAAATGTGGAATGTATCATGAATACGAGTCTCTGTAGGCAAATCTAAGTTATAAGCAACTGCTCCTATACGTTGCTTAATCCGATAGGGTCTAAAGAACCTAGGAGCTAATTTCTGATAGTTCCTGGATGCTGCTGAAATTTGCCTATTGAGTTGAAATTTCAAAAACACCCACTGCCCTTCTTGAAACTCATGGTCTGTTCTACGAAAATCAGCCCTTTGCTTCATCATGTTAATAGCACGTGAGAGATTATACTTAACCACTAACAAGGCTTCTTCTCGTGCTACAAAAGATCTATCCACGGCTTCTACTATTGCTAATCTGGGTAGATAGGGCACATACAGTGGAGGTTGCTACCCATACAGTAATTCATGTGGAGTAGTTCTTGTAGAAGAATGATGATTGGTCTTATACCACTATTCAATCATAGGTGACCACTTGGACCATTCCTTGGAAAGCTCCCAATTCATGCAACACAAATAAGTCTCTAGGCATCTATTTAATACCTCTGCTTGCCCATCCATCTATGGATGATAGGAAGAGGATAACTTTTGATCCACCTTGAGTACCTTAAGGAATTCTTGCCAAAAATTGTTAATAAAGATAGGATCTCTACCACAGATAATCTCCATTGGAGCCCCATGCAAACGATAAATACTCTCCATGAATTTTTGGGCTAGGGTTCATGCTGAAAATGGGTGTGAGAGGCTAATAAAGTCACCGTACTTACTCAAGCAGTCCACAATCACCCAAATTGTGTCTTTCCCAATAAAATCCATAGTGATGCTTTCCCAAACCTTACTAGGAATGGGTAAAGGCTGCAACAACCTTGGATATGCCATTGTCTCATACTTGCATCTAGCACATACATCACAATGCTTAACAAGTTCCTTTATGTCATCAAATACATGTCTCCACCAGAAAAGAGACTTAAGCCCGTTGGTAAGTGGCATGTATCCTTGCTCAAAATCGTGTTGTAGAAAGAAAAAACCGACACTTATTAGAGGTTTCCCGGGCTCTCATCTTTCAAATGCAAGTTCATAAACCTTTTTGGGCCAATGTTGTGTCCACCACGTGTTTCCTTATTTATTGTGTACCCTCTCTTGTTCTTAGTGGAGCCAGTCCCTCCATAACCGTGTTTCTTTCTAAACCTTTATTTCCTATTGATCCCAAACTCTTTGTTTGTGTCTGTTTTGTTCGCGATGTTCACCCTATTGTTACCAAACATAATCCCAAGTCTCTTAAATGTGTCTTTCTTGGGTATTCCAGGGTTTAGAAGGATTATCATTGTTATTCTTCCACTCTTCAGTGTTAGCTTGTGTCTACCAATGTTACCTTCTGAGTTGACCTCGTTTTTTTCCTATTTGTACTCCATCTACATCCCCTGACACTACTTAAAGTCTTGATGATATATTGTTCTATGAGGTTCTGTTACCACTAATGCACATATCTGACCCGGCACCTGCTAAACCACCTACCTGTCATGTTTATCATAAATGTTACAAAGCAAGTGATAGAGTCGATCAGGTTCACAACTAACCAATGTCAGCTTCGACGTCTGACCCAAAATTTATCTCTTGTAGAGAAATAATAGAGAGAAATATAGAGAAAATATACTCTGAAATGAAATATATTTATTCATATGCTCAATAGGGTATATATACATAAGAGATAAGACAAGAGAGTAATGACTCATTATGATGATTGATTCCCTAATCACTCATAATTCCTATAATCCCTAATTATATACTATACTAATTAATTATACATTGATATATTTCCTAACACTCCCTCTCAAGTTGGAGCATATATGTTAATCATGCTCAACTTGTTACAAGAAAACATAATTCCAAACAAAATAATATTCTTCCTAAGAACCTTTTCATCCAATTTTCACATACTCCCTCTCAAGCTAAAAGCAGCATGAATATGAGCAGAAACTAATCACCAATAACTTACTTCTTCATGAGATCTTGAAGCAAATAGTAAACGGTCTCACCAGGGACCAAATAATACTCCAAAATGTCTCACGAGAGACCAAACACCTCACCGGAGGCAAAACAACAAATAGGTCATACAAGGACCACCAAACTCCTCACCAGAGGAGGCAAAGTACAACAAATGCCAACGAAATTACCCAACTACAATCATGACATTCAAGACAAAAGAACACTTCACGGACGTACTGGAAAACATAACAAACGAAGAATCCAGCCACTAGAAACAAGTGAATGTGCACAAAACAAAATGCCATCTGTGCCAAACAACTGAACTGAGTCTTACAACACAACTTTCGAAGCAAAGAATCGGCCTACACACCCCGAGAATGAAGGCTCGACATCAGAGAACACCATAAAATGCAACAACCAAACAACAGAGTAATCAACAAACTCTATCTCTCTCCCCTTGTGAAGAGTGACGAGCAACGTCATTGTTCACAAACCAGCAACACGGATAGAACCAAAAAACAGCAAATCAACATAGCTAAGGAAGTGCAAAACACTGAGACTCAGCAAAACAATGAAACTCAATCGCCAAACACAATCTTCTAAACATGAAACCGACCTAGTCTTACTTGGAAAAGAAGATCCAACACTGGCTAGGGAGCCAAACCAAAAACAAAGATGACACGAACGCACACACTGAAAATTCACAAGTTGACCAAAATTTGCAAACGTGCACCGAAAATTGAAAATCTTGTAGGATGTGAGAACCTCACAGAAAAGCAACCTCATTGACACATACATTCTATCTGACCACTGTGGTTGCTGTCTCAGAACCAGAAAAGACAGAACACCCAAAGAACACACTTTGGATGGCCACTGTTATTGTTCACGCTACAGTAACAGCGGCCACCGAAAAAGAAAAGCTCAAATTGGCCAAGAACTAACCATCCTCTGATACCATGTAGAGAAATATAGAGAAAATATACTCTCAAATGAAATATATTTATTCATATGCTCAATAGGGTATTTATACATAAGAGAGAAGACAAGAGAGTAATGACTCATTATGATGATTGATTCTCTAATCATTCATAATTCATATAATCCTTGATTATATGTGATACTAATTAATTATGCATTGATATATTTCCTAACATCTCTGAACCAAAAATAGTACCTGATACTCTTGTACTCCCACTCTTGTTTCTGTCAGTGCCTAACCCTCCTGATCCTTCCACTCGTGCACCTGGCCCATGGCCTAATACTTCTGATGACTTGCCCATGGCCTTACGCAGAGGTATACATCCTTGCACCTGTCTTATCTCTTCCTTTGTTTCATGTAACTATCTATCTTCTCCATCTTGCTCCTTCATGGCATCTTTAGATTCTATCCCCATTCCCATTACTCTCCACCAAGCCTTAGCCCATCCCAGTTGGCGTGTTGCAATGGAAGAAAAAATGATGGCCTTTGATAAGGCAAGTACCTAGACTATTGTTGGTATACCCTTTGGAATGAAGGCTATTGGATGTAAGTGGTTGTTCACGGTAAAAACAAAAGATGATGCACCTTGGAATGTTTGAAAGCTCAACTAATTGCCAAAGGATATGCTTAGTCCTATGGTGTTGAATATTAGAAAACCTTCTCCCCTGTGGCAAAATTGTCCTCTGTTCACCTTTTCCTCCATGGCAGCCAATTATGGTTGGGATCTTCATCAGTTGGATGTCAAGAATGTGTTCTTGAATAGTGATCTTGAGGAAGTTTACACTGAGCAACCACCTAGTTTTGTTGCTCAAGGGGAGCAGGAAGGTATGTCACCTTCAGAAGTGTTTATATGGTTTGAAGCAAAACCCTCGTGCTTGGTTTGACAAATTTAGCTCTTTGGTTAAGAAGTTTGGTTTGAATCAAAGTAAGTGTAACCATCATGTGTTTTATTAGCTGCCAAACGACAACATGATTCTCTTAGTGGTATATGTTGATGATATTGTTATTACGAATAGCGATACTTCAGGCATCTCATCACTCAAGGTCTCTCTTAATTCTCATTTTCAAGCAAAAGATTTGCGTTCGTTAAAGTACTTTTTTGGGATAGATGTCAAGAGAAGTAAGAAGGGCATCCTCTTGAAACATAGGAAATTTGTTCTTGATCTGCTAAAAGAAATCAGGAAACTTGGAGCAGCACCAAGTAGCTTTTCCATGATCCCTAATTCCTTTTTGGACATTGATGACAACGTACCGTTTGACGAGCTACCTGAGGATGTGAGAAAAAGGGTTCATCTTGAGAAGATCAAAACCATTTGCATATCCTACGAGATACTGTAGACTAATTGGGAAATTGAACCATCTCATGGTGACTTGTCCTGATGTGACCCTTCTAGTTAGTGTGCTTAGCCAATTCATGATAACACCTACCATTGCTCAATGGGAATCTTTGGAGCACGTCTTCCATTACTTGAAAGGATCATCAGGTCATGGTATGCTCTATACGAATCATAGTCACATCAAGATTGAATGCTTTTGTGATGCAAATCATGCAGGGTCAAAGGCTACCAAAAGATCCACCATAGGATTGCCTGTTTGTGGGTGGAAATTTAGTATCTTAGAGGAGCAAGAACCAGGAAGTGGTTTCTCGGTTGAGTGCAAAAGATGAGTATAGAGCATGGCTCAGTCAGTATGGGAAATTGTGTGGATTCACCAGTTAATGAAGGAGCTGGTCTTGCCATGCCATTGCCTGTGAAGTTGTGGTGTGGTAATAAAGATGCTCTACACATAGCCTCCACCTTTGTGTTTCATGAACATATCAAACAATTGAAATTGACTGTCACTTTATACGTGATAAGATCAAGGAGAACTTTACTTATACGGGGCATGTACGGTCTTTTGACTAAGGCCTTAAATAGGACTCAGGTTAACTATCTTTGTAACAAGTTGGGCCTAATTAACATCTATACTCTAACTTGAGGGGGAGTGTTAGGAAATAGTGATAATTAGTCATAATGGACCTATTAACTCTAAGGCCTCTCTCTTGTGTGTATATACCCCACTTGTATACATGAATAAACATGGAATTCAGATTATATTCTCTCTATTTACTACAAATAGAAACCAAATAAAATTCATTCTAATTCAAATAAAATTCAACTTCAAGCATTCACATGCTAATCCTATAACCAAGACATCATAAGAGAGGCAACAATTTTGTGGTTCACTTTGAAGCTAAACAAATGCAGAGCAATAAATTTGATTCAATTAAGACTGATTGTTTGATTTTAGTCACGATTATCATGTCATTCCTATATATATTGGTGTTGTTGAACAAAAAGTAGCAAAAAAAATAATAAAACACAGGGTGCAAGGTATGTGACATGGGGAGAGAGATGAAGAATAAGGAAAAAGTCTTGATTTGATTTCTTTGTCCGGAACTAGAGACAAGTCGAGAGTCAATCTCTCCAGATGTCTATCCTGGGTTTTTTAATAACTAGTCAGGTTTAAAAACAATAATAATAAACTAGGAAAGCTTAAAGGGGCAGCCCTAAGCTAAAATGGGCTGACCCTTTTATTTTTGAGCCCATTCCCGTTTAAGCCTGATTTACTTTTGAACCCCTAGAAACACAAGCCCAGCCCTCCACTTTAATGGCCTTAAACAAGCCAGCCCGATGGGTTCGACCCATTTTGACTGCTTTATTCTTTTATTGTATGACTACATATCCATCTTTTTCCAAAAACATGAAACACAATTTTGTGTTCTTCAATTAAGACCTTTATGAAAACAAGAGCACATGTTCATCACAAGTCCTTTTCTAAGATAACACGTCAGCACTGCATCTTGCAAAAGAAATCATTACTTCTATTAAAATTTGTGTAAAATTAAATGATGCAAAATATAATATGCATAGTAATCTTATAGTTTTGCCCCTATATTCCAGAACAGCATATCAATAGATTATACATAAAAAGGAAGAAGTAAATCTTAATAATAAAATAATACAGTTCTTTGAAGTATGTCAAGTACCTTATATTTTCCCATGATATCATCCATATGACCAGATAGAGCAAGTACAAGGTACTTCAAAGCAGCACGAGCACGGACAAGAGAATGGCATGCACCCTAACAAACATAACAAAAAATTTAAAATCGAGTTTTGACACACAAATCAACAGGAAAATGAGAGAACTGGCTCATCAGAACTGAAGTGCAACTTCAAACATGTAACAAATTCATAAAATAATTTTTCTAGAACAGAAGTGAATTGCCTCACAATAAGTGAGCATTGTACATAGATATGAGAAAATCCAATAAATATACACTCAACCATGCTATAATTGCGTTCTTCAGCTTTTAATGCCACCACCACGGCAGCTACAATCATATTTTGCTTAAACGGCAATCCTCATAGATTGCTTTTGTATACTTATTTCCACTACTGGAATAGACCAGTTTCTACAACAGAAACCTCAAGTTACACATGCACTCATCTTGCATCATTATAAACTATCATAAATGACACACCCTTCCCCAACCCTCATATTAAGTGTTTGTTAAGAGCAATAAATTCCAAAAAAAAAAAAAAAAAAACCCTACAAACGCACAGCTACTATGGTCAAGCACCACCTCCCAACATAACACAATAATATAGTTCTAAGAAACTATCAGACAACAGAAGTTATTCTCTGGACACTTCAATTAGGGTTCCAAAGTAATAGTCTAAAAAGTATCCTAACAAGAATCATTAAGAAACTAAGGAAATAAGACTTGGCCCCTGAACTACAGTTACATCATGCAAACAATGAGATCCAATAATTTAAGCAGGAAATGAAATCAGCATCAACAAAATAAATGGCCTATGAAAGGTTAGCAAATTAACCTGGATTATGCCCAAAAGATCCTCTAGAAGCTCTACTGCGAGATCAACCTACATGCAAAAGAGGCCCATAGCTGAGGAAAGAAACAGTATCTACATAATTACAATTATGATCATTATCAAAACCTTAATTACACACAAGAAGAAAACTGTAACTAACTACAACTTGGTAAACAACGCATTCCACTCTGAATAAAGACCTTAGCATACCTTTGCAATAACCTGTGACATCAAGGGTGCAAGCACACCAGAGCACATATCAATCAGCACACATGCTGCCCTAGCCTACGAAAAAGTTAAGGTAAAGTCAACTGCTAGACAGGAAGCAGTAACTCCATGTAAAAGTAAAAGACCACAAATTATTAGATGTCCAAATGGTGTCTCTGCACTCAATATTATTGACAGATAGGTAGATTGTAAGAAATATGCAACTACATCTGCATTGTACTAACAGAACCAACTTTTACATGACTACTCTTACAGAAAATAGCATCAACGGACAATGAAAGCCTAACATAATTGCTTCCCCTCATTCACCAATCTTATAAAAACAAATACTTCCTCTATCAAGAATATGAATTCTAGTTCCAACACTTGCACTCCTAATAATTCATCTAAGCTAACAGCATATGAAAAATAGAAATAACGGCCTAAACCTGCTAGTAGACAAGAAATATATTCTTTTATGATACAGAATGAGTAAATATATTAAGTGTATACATATATAGGGGAGGGTACAAATGAAGATGATACCATATCCTTAAAAAAAAATAGAAGATTGAAAACAGAAGAACTATAAAGAATCACATCAACGCAGCAAGTCAATCTGAATGAAAAATATTGTTACTGAGTCAATGTTTATAGTCCAATTTTTAGCTTCCATAGTTACAGAAAATATTGATTCATGAGAAACCCCTGACAGCCAGACAACAAATATTGTTACTGAGTCAATGTTTATAGTCCAATTTTTAGCTTCCATAGTTACAGAAAATATTGATTCATGAGAAACCCCTGACAGCCAGACAACATTTACCGTATTAAGATCATTTCCAGACATCTAACAGTACTGTATTTAAAATCTTATATGCAGCATCATCTCTAAGCTTATAAAGAATCAATATTCATAAGGTAACAGAATACAATCCTTCAAAAATCCCAATTCAGTTTATGGTTTAAACAAATTTTTATCCTCCCATGACTTTTGAGTTATGTTTATGTTTGATATTCTGTGACTTGTGAAATTTCTCACTTGTTGAATGAAAAATTTTCAACCTAATTTTATAATCTCTATACACTATATAGATCCGATCCTCACTCTGACCTTATATTTTTATCCATTTAGCCCATGTCAAATCCTACTTAAGATCTTGATCCTAGGAAGGAAGAGTATGTCCATGACAACAGATGTCAAAAATACATTCCATAGAGAGCTTACATATGATGTTTACACACGAGGAGCAATAAATGCAAGAAGACAAGACATGAACCTAATAAGAAGCAAGAACTTCAAGAAAAATATGAGGTTCTTTTCTCTCTCCCCAAAACCCTCTATGACAAACAACTATTTACCCGTGTAACTGATAGGATTAGTATAGAAGTTTAGGGTTTAGAGACAGAAATCAGAGGGAGTGAGGAGAGAAACAAGAGGAAGAGAGTTTCAAAACAAGGCTGTTGCACTTGTTCATTCCATCATACACAATACTGAATCATACATCCCTCATTTAGTCTAGCCCCTACATATATATAGAGGCCAACTGTCAAGGTAATATAACAGATACAACAGCTGTACCTAAAACGGACGCACATCAGCTAACATTTCTAATTCACTACAACTACCTATGGCCTTATAACACTATTACCCTTCCCTACTTATTATTATGATTAATTAGTCCTAAGGCCTCATAGAATTAATATTGTGCCATTACTAACTAATTAATGAGCCCTAACTAATTATTCTTGACTTATATATCAGTAACCCTTTCATATGACCCTATCTCTATATTCAAAAATCCTAACATGTATTTTGCCATCAAACATGCAGCAAAGTAACAGCAATAGACACTGAATTTAACTTCTAAGAAATTGCTCCACATCAAAAGATCAGAGCAAATGCAAGGTTGATTAAAGAAATGACAAAATAATGTCTTTCAAGTCAAGCAATAGACGAAAAGTAATGAATAAAATTATAATGGAAAAACTATAAATAGTTGTCCGACTAACATGAGATGGTGAAAATGATGACAGATAGCCAGCACAAGCATGAATAAGTGAACGGTAAGCTTCTGAAATTGTTGTCGCAACAATCTGCAAAGACAACAAAAATAATCAGTAGCATGTTGTCTTGGAATCTTGCAAAGATCACATAAGAAACAGCAAGTCATTTCTGCCTAAATGAAAGCATTTCGTATATAACCTGAGATAAGGCGTGCTGCACAACAGGTTGCGTCCATGGTGAAAAAGTATCATCAACAATGTCAAATGGACTGCTCACACATGGGCGTAAAGCTAAAAAAAAAAAAAAGAAAAAAAAAAGAAAAGAAAAAAGAAAAACCAAGAAGGCATTGTAAGAGAATTGATCAGAGATGGTCATGACAACCTTAATACTAGATCAATACCGCAACTCAAATTATTTTAAATAAATTGTCGTAGGAGTTTGAGGATAAATTTCAAGATCCCAATTATTATCTGCACCGTCACAATGTAAACAACATGTTTCATAGCATTTAATCTTCTTTGGGATGAAAGAAATTACAATAGAAATAAAGAGAGCTACAAATGAAGATGATAAGACAATCTCCTAAAAGGACAGCAAAGAAAGGAAAAGAAAAAGAAAACAAATAGATAATGATGTTGCCTAATCCCCATCAAAATCAAACAAAAAAGTCAATTAGAAAATCATTGAGCAAAACAAATCAGGCATGCAAATATGACCCTTCCGTAGGTCATTATGCCAAAGCCTTTGACTACCACAAACAGTGATCTTTAAAGAACACTCAACCTGGAAGTAGAGCTTGTACAAGAGGCAGTGCATCCCAAAAATCAGAATTTCTCTCTGCCAACTTGCTGCAAAGAACAGGCTGTAAAGTGCAGATAGTTAGGGGAGTGTACATGACATAATGGAAAGGAAAACCTTGAAAATATAACAGGGGATCAGGTGTTTGATATCATATTACTGCAAGTAACCTGCGATGCACAAGCATAAAGAACATGTAACATCCCTTCTTCCACTGCCCCGACATCTAATATGCTAAGATAGCTGTAATCCCAGTGCTGATCAGGCATTTGGAACTCTTCTCCAAAGAGGTTTGAATAATCAGGAAAGGTGAAAGAACTAAATGTTTCAACGTTTGATGTCTCTTCCAAGACTGATGTCACTTCACCATGAGAATTTGATGCATCTTGAAGAGTATCAGGACCAATGAGCTTCTGCATGATTCTTGACACCTAAAGAACATATAAAAAATATGGTCAGGGAAACACATTAGAAGCAAGGGGATGAGCACCATTTAGAGAGAGAGAGAGTGAGCTCCTTTCCTCCAAATTGAAAACAGACAGATGACATACCATCCTACAAACTGAACCTAGATAGGGATCTTTATGTGCCTTTCTTAACAGCACAAAAATTGCATCTGGCCGAAAAACAATGCAACTGTATGCAGACAAAATGAAAGGTGATGCACCTCGCGATCTCCTTGGCTGCATGGAAAGAAAATGAAGCAAAAGGGTGGAAAAGATAGATGTGGCAATAGACCATCACTCAACCATTGCATAGAAAGGTAAGTAGATGCTACATAAAAAGCAGAAGTAACATGGCAAAGGGACAGGAAATTTTAAGAAAAAATTGTGTGAAGAATGATTGTAATTACAGGATTGACAGCAGAATGATTCAGAGCCAATTTAAACCATAACCCGTTCCCAAAAAAATATAAAGAGAAAAAAGAAATTCACTTCTGAGCAATAATGCCACATCTTATTTCTCTGGTACAGGATAATGATCATCTCAAGGAAAATGATAATTTTTGTTATTAGTAAAACTTGATCCGTGGGAGTAAAATGAACATCTGATACTAGCTTTTGGATGTACTGTAGAAACTACCTCGAAGTTTGAGGAAACAGTAAGAGCCGGTGATAATTGATTGCTCTTGGAGGTGTTGAAGTCTATGCTGCCTGGAGATTTTGAAGTTGTCCTGCAATTGCACAAGTACTCATGATAAAGCAATTCACCATAGCAAATATAGGGTCATTTTATGAATTAATAATTAATAAATCTTAGCAAACACCATCCCAGTCCACAATGTTCATTATACCATTTGAAAGTACTCAAAGACAAAAGCCAGTCTCGACTCAATATATTTGAAGAGAATCAGATGAGAAGGCGATTACATTTATAGCCAATCAAATCTGCTAATGCGATATAGATTTGAAATTTGAAATAAATAATATCCTAACAATAATCTCCTATAATCTCAAGATCTAGTTAATCCCTATAATTGTGGGATTAATAATATATTCAAATACATATACATTGCCCCTTAAGTTGGACTTTAGATATTAATCAAGTTCAACTTGCCAATTAGATACTCAAACTGGTCTTTAGGCAATCCTTTAGTAAGGATGTCTGCATTTTGATCATTAGAAGGTATATACCTTAGATCAATGACACCCTCATCAACTTTTTCCTTTATAAAATGTCTGTCTATCTTAACATGCTTGGTTCTATCATGTTGAACCAGATTATGAGCAATATTAATAGTAGCCATATTATCACAATAGAACTTAATTGGCAGATTTATACATTTCCATAAGTCTTTTAGGACACACTCTATCCATATGCCTTCACAGATTCCCAGTGCTACAGCCCTATATTCAGCTTCAACATTGCTTCTTGCAACTACACTTCGCTTTTTACTTCTTCATGTGACCAAGTTACCCCACACACATGTACAATATCCAGATGTGGATTTCCTGTCATCTTGATCACTTGCCCAATCAGCATTTGTAAAGAACTACATTTTGTTTCTTATTTTTCTTAAATAGTAAACCGCGTCCCGGAGATCCTTTCAAATAATAAAGGAATAAATATTTCTATTTAGGATCATGGGAATGTTGGCTAACAACACTTACTGTAAATGCAATGTTCGGTTCAATATGAGATAGATATATTAGTCTACTTACCATTCGTTAATAGTTCTCTATATCAATTGTTTTATCGAGATCTACTTCTTCATCTATTTTATTAACCAATATAGGTGTGTCACTAGGTTTGCAACCTGTCATCCCTGTTTCCTTTAGGAGGTCTAGTACATACTTCCTTTGGGAGATATAATTTCCTCCCTTCGATCGAGCTACTTCCATCCTAAGAAAATACTTCATTTCTCCAAGATCCTTGATTTGATTAATTTCAACCTCATCATCTCCGATCAAGATTATATCACCAACATGCATGGCTGAAACGGCCATCTTACCCTTGTGATGTTTAACGAACAAAGTTGGTTGCTCTGCCCATGAGTATACCCGTGTCTCTTCAAAACTCAAGTGAATTTGTCAAACCAGGCACGTGAAGATTGTTTCAACCCATATAATGACCTCTTTAGTTTGTAGACAAGGTTATCCTTTTTTCCAGGAAACCTGGAGGTAACTTCATGTACACTTCTTTCTTGAGGTATCCATTGAGGAAGGCATTCTTTACATCAAGTTAGTGCAGATCCCAATCTAAATTTACTGTAACAGATAAAAGAATTTTGATAGTATTCAACCTGGCTACCAAAGCAAATGTTTCTGTGTAATTTTCCCCATATATTTGAGTGAAACCTTTTGCAACCAGTCTAGCTTTGTATTTCTCAAATGTTCCATCTGCTCTATACTTTGGGATGAATACCCATTTGCATCCAACATGCTTCTTTACTTGAGGTAGATCTACTATATCCCATGTCTTATTTCTTTTGAGGGCCTCCATCTCTTCCAAGACAGCTTGCCTCCACTTAGGTAAAGCCATGGCCTCATCAATAGTATTTGGTACCCTTATACTATCAAGGGGAGGAATAAATGCCTTGTATTTAGATGAAAGGGCCTTATAGGAAACAAACCACTTAATTGGATGTCAAGTACATGATCTGGGATTTTTCCGTACAACAATGGGAAAATCAAGGTTAGAACCCTTTGTTACCATTGTTTCTCCTGGACCTACCTTTGGTTCTGACTCCTGGTGAGTGCTAATAGCTTGGGACTCATTACCCTTTTTATTTCATCGCACGTAGGAATTACCCCACTTGTTTGTGTCTCCCCCTGGAATTGGCACATCATCAACGTTATTAGGATTATTAGAGGCATCCGATTTTGCTTGGATAGGTGTATAGATTGAAGGTGTAAAGATTGTAAGTGTTTGGTCATCTTTGGTTGTTTGAAATTCACCATATCTCTCCCCCTGAATTGCAGATAGGGAATAATAAGGAGTAGTTTCATGAAAGGTGACATCATAGGTAACAAAAAAACGTTTGGAGACTGGGTCATAACAATTGTATCCCTTTTGAGAATAAGAGTAGCCAAGAAAGACACACTGAAGGGCTCTAGGTCAAGTTTATTGGTATGATAGAGGTGAAAATAGGATGTGCAACCAAACACCCTTTAAGTGGCAGAGTGTTTTTAAGGTATGAGAGGTTATAGTATTGATGTAGGAGCTAGAGTGGTGTTTTGTAACACAATGGCTGGCTTGGCATTCGGTTAATAAGGAATATAGCAGTAAGGATATTATCATCCCCATGATATTTAGGAACATTACTACTAAACATGATGACTCTTGCAGTTTCGAGAATATGGCGATTCTTTCGCTCGGCAATGCCATCAATCCACACCAGAAGAAAGTTGAGCTCCACAACAAACTTGCCGAGCAAGATCACCAACCACTAAAAAGACCAATGAGCCTCCAATTATCAGCAAAGAACACTATTCCCAATAGTGAGCATAAAACCTCACCAAAGATGACAACATGCAAAAACAACACCGTGAAACCAAAGAGAACAACAACCAAACACCCAATCTTGTATTGGACCCAACAACGCATAAGAAGCCACACCGAAAACTACCAAACTTGGGCAATAAAACGCAATCCCAACAGCCAAAAACAACAGACAACGGACAAATCGCACCAAAAATACCAAATGGCCACCAAAGAAACGTCACAAACCACAAACCAGTAGCCAAATGAACTGAAAAACAGTGCCGAATGAACTAGCCCAATCACCAAACACAAGTGAATGAACCTAAAAACACCATGGTTGTGCTGGAACGGAGAAGGTGATGCCAGAGAACAAAACCACAGCTTGAACAAAGTTGCGACATGCTTACACATGCCGGAAAGATATCAATGTTAGTGTGGCACGTGGATGCAATCATAACTAGATCAGACCAACAGGGTTTGGTCGATTGGATGATGGGGAACCTTTTTGGCCAGCACGTGTCAACAAAAGGCTTCAAGAACAAAACGCTCCCCCAAGGTAGTCAAAAACGCCGATCCAACACGTAGGATTGCTGAAATCGCGATTTTCATGAAGCTCCCCGATCCTGTTCCCAGTCAAAATCGTCCGAAGGCAAGATCACATTCAAAATCACGATTTTGTAGCTAAATCGCTCAGGATCGTAATATCGGTTAGGATCGACGATCTTGGAAGTATGGAACAGAGTGAGAGCTTTAGCTTCGTTCAACTCTGAACTTCTACCCTTACACACCACCGCCGGTCTGCCCTTCCTCGCCGTCGCCGCCGTCGGTCGTTCCTCACCCAAATCGCCCCTCTCTTTCTCTCTCCCTCTACTCTCTACTTGTCGGATTCTCTGTAGGTTCTGGCACGCTACCTTCCTCCCTCCCCCCCAATTTCATTTTGACCTCTTTTCACGCTCTCCCCGAAGTCCCACCCCATCACATTCTCCTCTTTCTAACCTTCTCTCTCTTTATTCCGCGTTTTTGAAACAATAATTTAATTCCTCTAATTAATACTAATATTATTTTTCATTTTTTTACTTATTAAATTTTTAACTGACATTGATTTTTTAAAATTTATAACATATTCAATACGTATTTTGTTTTGATTTTAGTGATTTGGTATTTTGTATTTGTGGAATTGTGACTTAAGTTGATGCTTTGAATTGTTTTTTAGAACTCATTAAATGCTATTTTGAATACTATATATTTTTATTTAAAGATTGAATTATCTTTTAGGATTAAGTAGTGAGTTAAATGTTATTTTATATGCATATATATATATATTTTTTTTTTTATTATTAAAATTAAAAAAGTAAGATCTTTACGATCCGTGCCGATCCCACGATTTACGATCTTGCTACCCCCTTCCGATCTTAAGTAAAATCGCGATCTTGACTACCTTGCGCTCCCCCCTCTCTCTATCACTAGAACCTAGCACTCATTGTTTCTCACGCAACACAAAAAATTGAACTCAAACAAGAAGATCAGAAACCTAGAGCTCTGATACCATGTAGAGCAAAATAATCTAAAAGTCATGTCTATTCATTTAGAGAGAGGGCCTATATATACATGAGGAATAAGCGCTAACTTTTATGGTTGTTAACTATAGTACCTAATCTATCCCTGATTAATATATATTTCCTAACACCTAACAAGAATTAATATATTAATTAATACTCCCTCCGGTCCTAAATATAAGATAAAGTTTACTTATATGAAGAGATTAAGGAAACTAATTAAATTATTATAGAGTATTTGAATTTTTACCTTTTTCTCCAAAATAATTAGTTTGACTAATAAATTTATATATAATATAAGGATACATAACATATTATATGATTAAGTAACTTATTTAGCTTCTTTAATCTCTCAAAAAAAAAAAAGTCCAACTCTATATTATATTTAGAACCGGAGGGAGTATTATTCTGATTGATGTTTATTACTTAATTTATATTAGGATTTGATATGAATATTTTATCATGATGATTTGATTTGATTAGTGGTGATGTGTGGGAATACCAAGCATCTATTGTAAATAATTGTTATCATTGTATAGCGATTATTAGTGTTAAGAATAAAAATTTTAGAATTAAGATATTAATTAATATTATTATGATTGATGTTTATTACTTAATATATATTAGGATTTGATATGGATATTTTATCATTATGATTTGATTTGGCTTAGTTAGATTTGATTAGATTAGTTTCTTGGGTTATAGTTTAGTATATTAGGTTGCTTATATAAGAATCAATAATATTATATTTCCCCTGTACTTCAGTGTGATCCTTCATTCTTAAAATGGTATCAGAGCCAGGCTGATGGAGACAATTTCTCCTATTAGTGTTGTTTCGTGCTCATATCTCATGGTTTCAGATCCAAGTTTGTGAGTTTCGTTATCTTCTAGTTGTGTTCGTTTGATTTTGGTCCTTGATGAGACCTTTGGTGTTTGTCCCTGGTAAGACATTTTGAGTGTTGTTTGATTCCTAGTGGGGCATTTAGTGTTTCATCCCTGGTGGGTGTTTGGAGTGTTGTTTGGTCTCTAGTGAGACCTTTGGTTGTGGCTTTAATTACTGCTTGATTTGGGATCTAACAAAGAAGCAAATTATTGGTGATTAGTTGCTACTCACATTCAAGTTGTTTCCAGCTTGAGGGGGAGTATTAAGAATAAAAAGTTTAGAATTAAGATGTTAATTAATATTATTATGATTGATGTTTATTACTTGATATATTTTAGGATTTGATATGAATATTTTATAATTACGATTTGATTTGATTTAATTACATTTGATTATATTAGTTTCTTGGTTTATGGGTTAGTCTATTAGGTTGCTTATATAAAACACTTTTTATTCTTAAGAATCAATAATATTAGCATTTTTCATGCGCTTAAGCGTGATCCTTCAGTCTCAACAATTAGCATTTATTAGCTTGCACTTAGTAAGTTTAATGATCCTTTAATCCCTAGGTGTTTATTCTGTGTATATATGGCAGTGTGATATTATCTACAAATGCAATGAAAACAGGATCTTCTCTCCATTACCACATGATGGAAAGAAGGTTATTTTGAGCCAACATTTCAATTTTAGGCGATATGTTTCCCAATAAGAATCATTCAGACACTTGAGATACATATTGGCATTTGTCATCAATCATTTGGACATAATTAGTTGGTAGAAAATAATTGAAACTTTCAAGAAAGATGCAGGACAAACTGAGACAAGATGTTTTTGACAAAATTAAAACCCACTCCAGACTAGAATGCTTTTGACCACAATTAGACCATTAAACCACAAGCTACCCTGTCTACAAGTAATGACTAGTCTAGCTTTTATAGAATTGCTATTGACAGAAAATTAGAGCCATTAAGACCGTAAAAATACTGACCTTTCATCCACAACATGAAGAATAGGATAAAAAGGACCCGCAAGCATGGCAAGAAAACGTATGCTAGACTCTGGAGAATCTTGGAAGTTTGTAAGGTCTGCCTGAAATTATATAAATGTGATGCTAAATAGCTGTATCACAAGGGAAAAGCAGGGGGAAAAACAAAAACAAAAACAAAAGGAAAGGAAAGGATTTGCATATAGAAATCTGGAAGGAATTTATTCACTTTACCTCTAATTGTGGAAGAAACACAAGCAACCGATCTGTCATGTCTTGTAGCAACTAGAAACCATGTAACATCGGAAAGCAAACACAAACAATAATGAATGAAGCATGAACATTGACACAACCATGGGACATGACACAAACATGGCTACTCAAAAACCTATTATATCTAATTTGAAAATGCAACATAGTGTCTAATACAAGTGTTAACTTATGTCAAAAAAAGGTAAGGATACCGCCGGGCTCATTTTGAGGTGTTTATGCTTCATAAAATAATAAAAAAGAAATAGATCACGTATAAGGATGTTGATGGAAGGACAGTGTAACCAACCTGGAAATGCATATCATGAGGGTCCTGTTTGTGGGACATAATATGTGGTAACAAGTAATTAACAACTGGTTGAAACTCAGGCTCTAGACCAGACACGGAAGCTCCTATAAGCTGTGACAGGAGGTAGAAAACAAGCTTAGTACCGAATCATTTCATAGTTCAAAACATAAGTTTGCAATAATTTAGCTCAGTACAAAAACTCTTTTATAAGATAAAGAAGATAAAGGAGAGAGAAAGGAAGAGAAAAGAGAGATTCAGAGAGGTACGGAGAGAGAATGGAGAGATTAGAGAAAACATTTGTCATTTCATTGACCAAAAGCTTGACTACAATTAGTTCCTAAACCATCTATTGATAACCACTTCCCCATTACCCTAACTAACTTCATTTATTTATTACAATATCATGTCACACTCGATCCAAAAAAGGCCACAAAAAGTTAGTAAACCAATAAAGATGAGTCATATGTGCCTTTTGGAGAATCCTTTTATGTTCAGGATTAATGCATATATTAAATCATATACAAGCAATAACTTATTCTTTTATATCTTTGGCAGATAAAAATTGGTTACAAATAAATTTCATGGTTTTTGGCTCATTCAATTTAAGTTAGGATGTCTATGATGAGTAATCCAGTGGAGCAACTCACGTTCAAAGCAACACAATCAAGAATTTCACTTGAGGGTAGATTTCAGTTTATCTTTCTTCAGCAGCATCAGTGATTGTAAATGGCAATCACAAATCTTGGCTACAGGGGAAGCAAATAGTTAGACAAGGACTCTTTTTCTCTAGCTCTTGTGGATTATCAGTTCACTAGGATGCTTTTTATGGTTATTGGACAGGTCTTGTAAGGGATTACAAGTTGCTTCAGAAGAGGATGAGTTGGCTCTGACTTGCAGAAGAGGTTTAACATTATTCACCTTCACTTTGCAGATGATATATTTATTTTTCTACAGCAGGATGGGATACTAGGAATAGTTTTGAGAATTTTCTCCTCATCGTCCATCTTTTTTCTTTGCTTCTGATAGTTGCCAACTTCTTAAAGAGCCTCTAACATAGCTATTCATTCCTTTCTAAGGTAATATTAAGCCTACTTGTTAGGAGTAGGGGTAACCTACTTTCAAGGAATCAGTAGTTCAAAAGTACCTAAAATCAAGATGGGTCATCCTTCCCACGAGGAGGCTACATCACTCTTAATTATGTCTCTCCAATACTCGCACACTGTCTTTTGCTGCTGCCCAGAAATTAAAGCAGATTGTGAGAGATTTTCTTCTATCAGGCATGAGCAAGTTGAGGAGAGTCAGGTGGTCTGTCACATGGAAAGAAGTGGGCCTAGATGCTTGCTGGAAAACCACAAACTCATGGTTTTAGAAGCCTTTTTCCAGAAACCGAAACAAAACTCATCTAACATACTTACCACGTAAATTACAAAAGATATTCTACAAAAGCTAATCCAAATGTGCACTAGATCTTCAAACCTTGGTTTCCAAAAATATTGCAGTGACAAGTAAAAGGCTATAACATTTTCCACAATAATGGTTTTACTTTAATGGTTTCACAAAGTAAGCATGATTTAGAGTGGAGTGAGCGGGATGCTAATCTTGCATATTTGGTTACTAGACTCAAGAATCCATATCTTCTAGATCTTATAACCCCTAAAGCGATTGATTATCTTTGAATTAGCATTTATGAAGGCCTATCGGGAAAATATTCCTTTTTTTGTCAAGCTTTTTCCAAGTAAGGTTCAACTTTCTTGGTTTTATAACCTCCTATTCATATTTTTGTCATTTCACTAGGATAAGTGTTCTTAGAATTCTCATTTTACTAGAATTCACTTCTGCAAATAAGCTCATAAACTTGAGGCACTGCAAATAACCAATAATACCAAACTTGCAAAGAGTCTGGAACTAGGACGAATAAACCCACAAGCCAATAATGCATTTACCTAAGATTCAATCTCATCATTTTGGTAGTGAGGGTAACGGTAAGGCCGTAAATACAGGTGTGAAGAACCATGCAGCAAGGGAATCCTGTGTAATGTCCACGAGAAGGTGGTGAGGATCTTAGTTCTTCGAACACGAGCAAAATAATGGAAAATCTGAGTCATGTCAAGTGCAGCGTTTATGGTAGTCTCTATTTGATGAAATTCAAAACTCTAGAGGCACACCTGAGAAGCGGATTTAGGAATTTCACCTTATAACTTATATTTTTTACCATCGACTAAAAAAATCATACATGTCATTCAATTGGCTTGCATTGTGTTGAGAGACGCCAACCACTTAATACCCAATACTAAATTTGATCCCACCAAAGAGAAGGGGTAAAAATCCTACTCAATAATTAAACCACTCAATTGAACCTCTAAATCTTTGCAAACCTAATTACACCGAACAATACTGCCATCTCTGATTTGAATGCCAAAGTGGGGGATGGCCTACGTGGATAGGCCGAGCCGTTAGATTAATGAAACTGAGAAAAAATTGTGAGTGGACCCATTGTCCACTAACAACAGTACAAATTGCCCATTTAAAGACCCTTCTAGCTCCATTGTAGAGGCAGGCAAAGAACCCAATATGGTGTAACAACAGTGTCATCCTCATCATGCTCAACCTCGACGCTATTTTCATACAGGTCAGCGATAGGAGTATCGTCTTCATCAATCTCCAGTAAAGAGAAAGAAGGCTCGCTACAAAGGTGGCTAGGGTGGAAGGGTGCGGCACAACAGAAACACAATCCTTTCTAACGACGCCATTGCCATTCAAAATCTATGAGAAAAGCTCAATTTGTAGGTAGAGTAGTTAATAGCGCACAATAGCAATGCGATAGCAATAGAGCGGAGTAGAACAGTGGCTCTCCACCATTGTAGGTCCTATACGGTTCATTTTTGCATCGTGTAGGTAGCGCCAGTTGCAGTGCGGTTGGTCGCACGACGTCGCACCTGCATCTCGCAATTTTGGTTTTTTTTTAATACGAGTTAGATGCCGAGATGCGAGAGATCCGAAATCAGTTTTAAAGCCTAACCTGAAGATGCGAGAGGCTTAGGTCAAGAGCCACCAAACGCAAATCTTTTGAAGACACTATCTTGATTTGAGTTCTGTTGTTCTGGGCGAAACACAAGGCCAGAGGACGAGACACAGTTGTTAATCTCATGATTGAGTTCTTGATTAGAGTCAAGACTATCGATCTATTTCGGACTCTCTTTTTTTCTTGGTCAAATGCTTCTGACTCATGACTGAGATCTTAGCCTTATAATTGATTAATTTCTGAAAAATCTAATCGGTTTGTACAGCAACAATGCGTCCCAGTCACAACAAACTTTAGCTACAGTACCATAGACTTCAGCCACAGTCTCTTCTTGTGCAATGGTCAAACCTACGGATGAAAATATTGATATAGCATGGTAATGGAATAGTTTGAGAGATATAAATAATAGGAAGAGTGTGACATGTGATTTTTGTAGCAAAGTGACTATAGGTGGAATTACTCAAGGAAAAAGGCACCAAATGGGAATTAGAGGAGATATGAACACTTGTTCAAAATATCCATGGGAAGTAAGAAATCTACTTAAAGAAGCTGTTGAGAAGGTCACTGAAACTTATAGTGAGTTGCAAGATGATAATGAGGAAGAAGAGATGGAAGAAATTCACACCTTACATAGTGGAAAAAGGCCAGCAACATCGATTGAACCATCTACCAAGAAAGCCAAAAGTGTGAAAGGCCCTATGGATTTACTTCTTTTCAAAAGTCCTAAAGCAACTATCAAATTGGGAAAGAACAAGAAGCAAACAAGTATAAATGATGCTTGTGACAAAGAAGCAAGGGATAGAACTTGTCAATACATAGCTCAATTTCTTTTATAGGAATGGAATAGCTTTCAATATTGCCCGTACAAAAAGCTTCAAATTGATTCTTGAAGTTGTTGGAAACTATGGTCCACATCTAAAGACTCCAACCTATCATGAATTGAGAGTTGCATTTCTTAAAAAGGAAATTGAGCAAACAAACGAAATGTTGAAGAGTCACAAGAAAGAATGGGTGGAATTTGGATGTTCAATAATGTTGGATGCATGGATTGATAAGACGAATAGGAACTTGATCAATTTCATAGTGAATTGTCTATTTGGGACTATGTTTGTGAGGAGTGTTGATGCTTCATCATATATGAAGACCGAAGAGAGGATGATTTTGTGGAGGAGATTGGAGAAAGGAATGTGGTCTAGGTAGTAACTAACAATGATAGCGAATATGTTTTAGCTGGTAAATTGTTACAAGCCAAGAGAACCGAGATCTTTATTGGACTCCATGTGCTGCACATTGATTGCACTTGATGTTAGAAGACATTAGGAAGCTTCCTAAAGTTAAAACTACAATACAAAGAGGCATCAGTCTAGTAGGCCTTATTTATAACCACTCATTGGCCTTAAACACGATGAGGAAGTACACAAAGAAGATTGAATTGGTTAGATATGGAGTCACAAGGTTTGCTACAACTTTCCTTATATTACAAAGGTTGCACAAATTAAACAACCTTAGAATGATGGTCACCTCAGATGAATGGTCCAAGTCTAAGGCTGCTAAAGATGCTAAGGGTAAAAGGGCAACTGACACTATACTTATGCCTACATTTTGGAATGGTGTTGTTTATTCTCTTAAGGCTATGGGGCCTCTTGTGCATGTTTTGGGCTTGTTGATAATGAAAAAAAGTGTGCAATGGGTTACATATATGAATCTATGGATAAAGCTAAGGAGGCTATTCACAAATCATTTAATGGAAATGAAGACAAATACAAGGAAATTTTTGCAATTGTTGACAGAAGATGGAAGAGCCAACTTCATCATCCATTACAAGTAGCAATTTATTTTCTAAACCCGGAGTTGTATTATAGCCATTCAGGAATTGAATTTGATAAAGTGACTTTAGGACTTTATAAATGCATTGAGAGGTTAATACCGAATAAAGAAGAGACAAATAAGATTACAAATGAGTTGTCATTATATAAAAGAGTTGGAGGCATCTTTCGTATGAAGCAAGCAACAAGACAAAGGACCATTATGGCTCCTAGTAAGTAAAAACACATTCCTTGATAAAAATTAATTACATTATAAATTTATAATTCAAACTAATGGTTTTGCTAAATTGCTAATTAGTTCACTCATTACAGCTGAGTGGTGGAGGATGTATGGAGCATCTACTAAAAAATTGCAAAAACTTGCCATCAAAGTGTTAGGCTTGACTGGCAACGCATCCAGATGTGAGTGTAATTGGAGTACTTTTGAGTATGTAAGTATTCATTGAAATGATTATACTTCATAGAATTTCAAGTAGTGATTGTGAAACAAAAATTCTTGTTCTTCGTAAATTATACAACAGATTCATTCTAAGAAGAGAAGCAAGCTTGAGCATCAAAAGTTGCAAGAATTGGTTTTTGTTAAGTATAACCAAGCTCTTAAAGAACGCTTTGACTGCCATGATGTGATCAATCCCATTCTCCTCAATAACATTGATGATAGTAATGAGTGGTAGGGGAAATGGGTGGAGATAAAGAAGTTGTTGAGGAGTTAGTTTTTGAAGATGACACTTTGACTTGGGGAGCTGTAGCTAATATAGTTGGGGCTAGTGAGCCTAGAATGTACAATAGGCATTAAAGCTAATTAAAGAATTAAGAAGAGTGCAACTTCAAGGCCTTCAACTAACAATAACAAAAAGGGTATCATTGAAGACAAAGAGGAAAAGGCAAGTGATGAAGAAAGTGACAATGAGGAGGAAGAGATCTACAAGCCTAGTAGTGGTGAAAGCAACAATGATGAAGAAGACTTGGATGATCTTTTCATTGAAGACTAAAGAGAATTTTTTCTTCTATTTATGGCCTTTAAAGACTAATTTAATGTTGAATGTTTTCTTATATGTTAATGTTTTGTTTATGGCTTTTAGAAACTTGGATAATTTATTGTTTAATGAAGAATATGTCTTAAATTTTGAGTACATTTTTATTTTTTAGTATCTATATGTGTATCTTCAATGTAGCAGTCATCCCGCAATGCGCTATACCACTATAGCGTTTTTTGGGCCTACCACTATGCGCCACTATTTGGGATCAACTACTTAGAGGGGCCGATGAAACTGAAAAGGAAATTGATGGGTACTTACTGGCGTTCATCAAGGTAGTTAAGCGTTTGGAGTTATGCCAAGAGTAGGGTTCCCAAGTCGACGAAGTTGCGACGAAGCAAATGGGTGCCAGGTCGATGTAACTAACACATTGGCCTTGGGCCAATAAGTGATGGTTAATTGGTGCTCAAGTTCCAGTGCTAAGCTTACAGCCCGATACTCATATTGCATGGATTGTGAAGTCAAACATTAGAACACAGGTCTTCATGGAGGCCAATCAGAAAAAAGCCAAGGCAATTCTCCAACCACTTGGAGACGAGTACAACTTGCCTTATCCATTCCTGTTGGTACTCTTGCATAGTACCAGTTTGTTAAATCATGCAAAGATGCTCGTCGGGGTTGAGGAGCTCCGGAGGTCCAAAGTGTTCTTTTAAAGCGTTGACGAGGTCAGCCCAGTATCGCACAGTGTCCTGTGAATTCAACCATGAGAACAAAACCAATGCATCCCCATCGAAATATAGCGCAGCGACGTCTACCTTGTCTTCCTATTGTGTGTTATAATATTGGAAAAAATTTTCAACATTAAGTATCCAACCTTGCAGATCGCCCCTATCGAATTTAGGAAAATCAATCTTCATGTATGGATGTTGAGAGGGGCAGCATGATGAATCAAAATCACTATCGTTGTCATCGGAGGATTGATGCGACCTTCCTCTATGGCTATGTTGGCATGCAAAACGTGCTTCAATTGTGTTAACCTTGTCACGCAATTCTTCAATACCATGGAGATGTGCAACAATAGTAGCAAGAGGGTCTAAGGCTGGAGAGGCAGGACGATCCTCATTTGGTTGTGCAAATCAAGTGGTCACCATGTTGGATCGTTGGGCTTTGATACAAAATGGTAAGTTACAGATTATGTGATTAAATCTCAAACCAAAAGGGAAACAAAATTACTTGGTTTTACAGAGAAGCGAGTATCTTACTACTTCTTTAAGAACAACCCAAGAGAATCTCCAATAACAAATTGCTCTCTAAATAGTAGATGTTTTATTGATGAGGCATTATGCCTATTTATAATAGTTTACAAAGAGAGACTATCCAAAATATGAATACAAAATCCAAAATATATCCAAATATAAGATCCAGATAACTAATAATCCTAGATTCTAACAACTAAATCTACCTAGTAGGATATTCCACTTATTTCCTAAAGATGATAATAAAAACAAACTCAGTTAATAATGAATTCCTAATTCATCCTAATACGTTTTTTTTTCTAGAATAAAGTAACCCATAGTGATTTGAATTGTTATCAATGTCTTATCCTCTTTTCTTAATTATTTATATATGCATCAAAAAGCTTCTTTTGCTATTACAGCAGCAAACATGTTGGTAGCATAAAAGCATTGACGAAGAGCAAGAGGAAAAAGTTTGGACAACATACCTGAACAAAGAAAATAGCAATGGGATTTCCACGCAAACAAGATATTTTTACATAGCGACATGGAGTGTAGTTTGTAGGATAGATCATGTCACGTTTGGGTGCTTCACAGCGTGATCGAACTTTCTGAAAAGTCTCAGGCTAACAAGAAAATACCAATCAGTAACACATGCAACAAACTTTCACCCACCAAAATGAAAAAATTTAAAACATCACGAACAAGACAAAGTTGAAGAGGAAGCCTTTACTTTATAAAGATCATTAACATACAAAATATTGAAAGAAATGGTATATCTTTCAACTTTTCATGGAAGAGAAATTGCTTTAGTAGGTCAACTAAAGAAAGGCCATAATGTGATATGGTACAATGTTCTTTTTAGTTTTGGAATTTGACAAACTATATTGGGTTTAATTATTAGCCACAATAAACATAGGCGAATAATTTAGGTAGGCCAATAATTTAGGCCTAAAGAGTCATACTACATTATTGGGTTAAATTACTAGCCATAACGGGATTAGGCATTTGGGCCAATCAAAGTAGTCAATAGTGCGCAATTGCGCTGGGGCGAAGCAGAATAGTCACTAGCCGCCACAACAGGCCACTCACAACACGTTTTTGTGTTGTTGTAGCGCCAGTTACATCGTGCGATTCAAGTTTTTTTTTTTAATACAAGCGATTTAGAGGCCGAGAAGTCCATTCCCAAAATGGAGCCCAACCCAAAGACGACCAAAGACTTAAGTCAAGAGCCACAAGGCACAAGTCCATTCCGAAGAGGTGAAGACAAGATTGAACTATCGAATACGAGATCACAGGGGCGAGACGCAATTAATTGAGTTCTCTCTCAGTGAGACTGCGAGACCTAATTGATAAAAATAGGGTAAAGGTGCAATTTTATACATAACCTTTACCCCAAGGAGCGCCCAGCACCATAACTTTTTTTTGGGAGCAAAAGTACACATAACGTTATGTCTTGGGAGCGTCCAGCACCATGGGCTGTTAGTCAACCAACGTTGACCGTTAAGTCTGACGGAAATAAACCGTAACTCCGCTAAAATTATCATTCTACCCCTAGTTTTAAGCTGAAATTATCATTTTGCCCCTAGTTTTAAATAAATTTCTTTATAAAAAAACACTAAAATAACTCCGGGCCCCACCACCGGCCACACCGCCAGCAGCGGCCACCCTCCCCCACCGCTGACGACCAACGGCCACCTGCTGCAACCTCCTCCGGCAGCTTTTTTTTTAAGAAAAATAATTTTTAAAAAAAAAAACTAAAATAACCCCTCCCTCGCCGATGGGCCCCACCACCGGCCACACCGCCGATGGCGGCCGCCCTCCCCCCACGGCCGACCGCCCCCAGCGACTGACGGCCACCTCCGACGGCTTTTTTTTTTTAAAAAAAATTTTGTCCTCCACAAAAAAATAAATATATCCTTATCTTTTCACCTCCACAACTTAATTTCATTTTGACCTAATGGGTGTAGTAAAGTTTTAAAAAATTTTGGGGTTTGACTCAAATTATATCACATCTTTTAACTCAATGAATTCCCACCCCCCCCAAAAAAAGTAAATCAGATTTCTCTTTTTGGCCGAGTAAATCAAATTTTATTTATCTTTAATTTTTGTCGTTAATCATTATTGATCCTTATCTTTGTGATTTATCAAGTTACCATTCAATTGTATTTAAAAGTTTTTTATGCCATCTAAGTTAAAACGTTATTTTTTAAAACAACATATAAGATTGGGAAAAAAAATAATCAAAACTTAAAATGTCAGAAACGAAGTTGAGTCGCTTGCATTTGGAGCTAGACATGTAAATGTTAGAAATGAGTAGCCATTATTTAATTAAGCCCAAATAAAATCATAATCAAGTCATAGAATCGATTGCACTAATTAAATTCATAACCTTAAATATAGTCTCATATGACAATTCAGAAAAATAGTAGAGATTGAATGTGAAAGCGTTTAAGAATTTGCAGTTGGAAGGACAACTTTTCGGTGAAAAAGAAAGCCGGAGGAGGCCGGCAATGGGGGAGGTCGGCCACCACCGACGGTGTGGCAGGTGGTGGCACCCACCGGCAAGGGAGTGATTATTTTAGTTTTTTTAAAAAAAAAAAATATTTTCTTAAAAAACAAGCCGCCGGAGGTGGCCGTCGATCGCGGGCGATGGGAGAAGGGCGGCCACCGCTGGCGGTGTGGCTGGTGGTGGGGCCCACGGGGGGAGGAGTTATTTTAGTGTTTTTTTTAAAAAAAAAATTATTTAAAACTATGGGCAAAATAGTAATTTCAGCTTAAAACTAGGGGTAAAATGGTAATTTTAGCAAAGTTACTATTCATTTCCGTCAGACTTAACGGTCAACGTCGGTTGACTAACGGCCTGTGGTGCTGGACGCTCCCAAGACGTAACGTTATGTGTACTTTTGCTCCCAAAAAAAGGTTATGGTGTTGGGCGCTCCTCGGGGTAAAAGTTATATGTAAAATTGCACCTTTACCCATAAAAATAATTAATTTTTGAGTTCTCAGCGTTCTAAAATATCGTCTCGATATGGGCGTTCTGAGTTCAACAGTATCAAGGTTGTAATTCAACAATAAAAATGCCTTCATCGTCCCATTCATAGCAACAACAACCATAGACCTCAACCACAATCTCTTCTTGTGGTAAAACCTACAAGTAAAAATATTGATATAGCATGGCAATGGAAAAGCCTAAGAGATATAAATAATAAGAAGAGTGTGACATGTGATTGGCAAAATGACTTCGGGTGGGATTACTCAAGCAAAAAGACACCAAGTAGAAATTACACGAGATGTAAATGCTTGTTCGAAAAGTCCACCTTGAAGTTAAAAATCTACTCAAGGAAGCTGTTGAGATGAAGGTTACTCAAACTTACCCTGAGTTACAAGATGACAATGTGGAAGAAGAGATAGAAGAAATTAATACCTTAACGAAGTGGAAAAGGGCCAACAACATCAAGTAATCCATCTACCAAGAAAGCCAAAAGTGTGAAAGACCCCATTGATTAATTCTTTTTAAAAGTTCTGAAGCAACTATCAAATTGGGAAAGAACAAGAAGCAAACAAGTATAAATGATGCTTGTGATGAAGCAAGGGATAAAACTAGTCAATACATAGCTCAATTTTCTCATAGGAATGAAATAGCTTTCAATGTTGCCCGTACAAAAAGCTTTAAGTTGATGCTTGAAGCTGTTGGAAACTATTGTCCACATCTAAAGGCTTCAACCTATCATGAATTGAGAGTTTCATTCCTTAAAAAGGAAATTGAGTGAACAAACGAAATGTTGAAAAGTCACAAGAAAGAATGGGTGGAATTTGGATGTTCAATTATGTCGGATGCATGGACTAATAAGAAGAATAGGACCTATATCAATTTCATAATGAATTGTCCATCTGAGACTATGTTTGTAAGAAGTATTGATGCTTCATCATATATGAAGACCGGGGAGAAGATATTTCAGCTATTTGATGATTTTATGGAGGAGATTGGAGAAAGGAATGTGGTTCAAATGGCAATTGACAATGGCAACAACTATGTTTTAGCTAGTAAATTGTTACAAGCCAAGAGAACCAATCTTTATTGGACTCCATATGTTGCACATTGATTGGACTTGATGTTAGAAGACATTGGGAAGCTTCCTAAAGTTAAAACTACAATACAAAGAGGCATTAGTCTAGCAGGCTTTATTTATAACTACTCATTAGCCTTGAACGATGAGGAAGTACACAAAGAAAACTGAATTGGTTAGGTATGGAGTCACAAGGTTTGCTACAACCTTCCTTACATTACAAAGGTTGCACAAATTAAAAAACAACCTTAGAATAATGGTCACCTCAAATGAATGGTCCAAGTCTAAAGCTGCTAAAGATGTTAAGGGGGGAAAGGCAACTAACACTATACTTATGTCTACATTTTGGAATGGTGTTGTTTGTTCTCCTAAGTCTATAGGGCCTCTTGTACGTGTTCATAGGATTGTTGATAATGAAAAAAAGTGTGCAATGGCTTACATATATGAAGATATAGATAGGGCCAAGGAAACTATTCAAAAATCCTTTATTGGAAATTAAGACAAGTACAAGGAGATTTTTGCAATTGTTGATAGGAGATGGGAGTGCCAACTTCATCATCCATTGCATGCAACAGCTCATTTTCTAAACTTGGAGTTGTATTATAGCAATCCAGGAATTGGATTTGATGCAGAAGTGACTTCAAGACTTTATCAATGCATTGAGAGGTTAATACCAACCGAAGAAGAGGCAAATCAGATTACATATGGGTTGACATTATATGAAAGAGCTGGAGGCATCTTTGGTATGAAGCAAGCAATAAAACAAAGGACCACTGTGGCTCCTGGTAAGTAAAAGCACATTCCTTGATAAAATTACTTACATTATAATTCAAAAGTAGTGGTTATGCTAAATTGCTAATTAGTTCACTCAATACAGCTGAGTGGTGGAGGATGTATGGAGCATCTACTCCAAGTTGGCAAAAACTTGCCATCAAAATGCTAAGCTTGACTTGTAGTACATCCTGATGTGAGCGTAATTGAAGTACTTTTGAGCATGTTAGTATTCATTTAAATGATTCTACATTGTAGAATTTCAAATAGTTATTGTAAAACAAACATTCTTTTTTGTAAATTATACAACAGATTCGTTCTAAAAAGAGAAGCAAGCTTGAGCATCAAAAGTTGAGCTTTCTAATCTACATTCCAACAATAATTAGGCACTAGAGGGGTCGAATCAATGTGGCTTGGATACGATGTGAATAATACAACAAATTCAATAAGACTAGAATATAAAGTACAATAAACTTTGGTCAGAAAAAAAGTAGAACAAACTGAAGCAGTATAAAATGGGTAGCTCAGCGCTAAAATGATGCCAAAAGGGAAAGAAATCAACACTAATTAAGGCAACAAAACACTATAATGGACAGAACCATTAAAGCTCCAAAAGACAGATAATCAGGAAATAACTGAGAAATAAATACGTGCACATGGCCTTCTTAAAATAGAGAACCAGCCATTAGATCTAAATTAAGATGTTGAAAATTAAGCCACCAGGTCTGATCTTCTAAGTTTTAGCCAGCTGATTCCCAACACTAAATAATATAAAAATCAGGAAAAAATATAATGCAACAAAGATGAAGTGTTTGACAACTTAAAGCAACTAACCTTGTAACGTAGGCCAACTGCTATTTCCCACTCAAGTACAGACTTGTTATGTATCCGAATATGTGACAATAAGCAAGGCTCCTGCATCCAAAAAACAAAAACAGATAAATAAATGTCCATTATTTAATAATTCAAGAGGATTCAGAATAAAATATAATTAAACATTAAAACATCTCAAGAGCTTTCATATCACATGCAAAGGGATTATTTGAGCTTTAATTTCCAACCATAGTATTCTGGCTTTTAAAATGACACTAGGCATGTAATTCTAATGGTTATTCAAGTGGGATGCCCTCCTCTAAAAGCTAGCTATTGATATAGGGAAACAGTCCCACTTAAATAACATTAAGCATCCAATACTACTTAATAAGGGATGTAAGAATCCCATACCACACAAGTCTCTTTCAATTGGCCCGATTTGTTGAATCAACATCCTAGTGGCTACATTATACAACACTTCCCTAGATGACACTTCACTCAACTTCAGTCACAAACCTCCATGGGAATGATCACTAGCTCTAATACTGATTGACAGGTACTCAAATGGAAAAGTAACCCCTCCCAAAACTAGCCATTGAAGTGAAAGAACAAACCATTCAAATATCCCATTTAGCACCCCCATGCTATTCAAGTTCAAAATTAGGCAACCATTCAACCAAAGTCTCCATCAACTTCTTTCACAAACAAAAACTCCAACCTCGAGATCAAACCATAAACTTAATATAACAGTTTCAACAAAAAGCTTCAATATTGCTCTCAAGGATGATAAAATTATTGATCTAGTTCTGATACCACCACAGAATCAACTTACTCTATCCAAAACCTTTTAGGAAAATAAATGTGACAGGGAATCTAATCCATCCTTTGCACCAGTAACAAACAGAAAGCTTCAAAAAAACAACCTTTATCTGCTACTACCCACCCATATCATAGCAAAGAACAATTGAATGCTTACATCCAACTTATAAATGTCAGGAGACAAAGCCCTACATGGCCTATCTGTTACTTAACTAGAGCAAGCCCACAATATATAGACTTCAGCCCCTTAAGGAGCATTCAACTTCCAAAAGGGTTCAAGTAAATTCAAAAGACAACTTGGAAGTCTCCCCCTCATTAAAGTTCTTGATTAAGTGAAAGTTCCAAGTTTAAGAGAAAATTATTACTTAACTAGAGCAGAGAAGATTGCAAGGTTTGAAGAACATGCCTCTAAATCAAGGACAATACTTGCTATGCTAATACTTGAACAAAACAAAGAATACAAACATACAAAATTAGAGTATAGACAATCCTTGTAAACCAATTTATAAGGCAAAGAAGACTATTAGGAAGTATATTAATGTAAATATATAAGAATCCATTAGTATTGCACATAATCAAGGATTATAGAGATTATGATTACGATTGGGAAATCAATCATCATAATGAGCCATTCATACTAAGGCTCCTCCCTTGTGTATAAATACCCCTATTATATACATGAATAAACAAGCATTTGAGAATATATTTTTCCTCTATCTCTCTCTAGCATTACATGGTATTAGAGCAATGTGGGTTACATTTTCTTTTTAATTTGTGCGTCGTTCAATTTTCCAATAGTCTGAAACAGTGAGAGAGAAGACAGTTTGGGTTTTGCCTCATCCAATTTCTTGGTACACGCGCCACACTGCTGCACTCTCCACCCTCTTATCGGCGTCCACTGAAAATTTGGTGACCATCCAACGTCTCCTTGTCGATGCTTGGCATACACACACTTTGCCAACAACAGCTCCTGACGATGCGTGAAGGCGTGTGTGGTGGGGTTTTTAACAGCGATCTTCTCTCCGAGCATTGACCGGTGGAACCCGGCCTTCCCCTAGTGGTTTCATGCTTGTCTGATCATGTTTGGGAATCGAGCTCTCATTGTCATCATTATTTTCCAACATTGTTGTGCTTCCATGTGCGGCTCTCTTATTTCTTTGCTTGGGTAGTGCTGTTTCTTACCTCTGATTTGTTGCCTAGTTGGTTTGGATTATTAGGAGTAGTATTTGGCTTGTTGTCCCTTTGTTGTTTATGGATTTATTGCTATTTGGTTTTCAGAGTAACATTTGTTGCCCTCTAGTTGCTATTTCTACCAATCTAAGACCTATTTTGTTCTTCTTTCCATGTGACGTAGCTTCTTTTCCTTGTGGTTGATTCCTATGGCAAACTCTTAAGACTAGTGTCACTATTGAGATGATTCATGTTTCAAACAAAATTACTAATCATAAGTTGAACTAGACAAATTATTCAGACTAGAGCAACAACGCCTACAGGTATTTACTAAGTATTGAAAAGGAGGGCCATTTAACCGAGGCACCTCCTAAGGATGATCCTAAGCCAGCATGGGCTTGAGTAGATGCTCGATTACTCTTGCAAATTCAAAATTCCCTTGAGACCGACATTCTTCCCTCTATAATTCATTGTAATATTGTCAAAGAAATTATGGACTATCTAGAGTTCCAGTATTCTAAGAAAGGGAACATTACTCACATTCAAGAAGTGAATAAAGGCTTCTACCATGCTAAGCAGCAAGGCCAACTCCTGAAGAATTTCTTCATGAAGTTTAAGGAAATGTATGAGGAAATGAGGAACTCAATGCCACCAACGATTGATCTTCAGGCACAAAAAGATAATATGGAAAAATAGGCGATTATCAGCTTCCTTACTGCTCTTGATCCAACTTATAAAATGTTTGATCTCAAATATTGTCTAGCTTTGAGCTTCCTTCACTTTAGGATGTGTACTCTTACATGCTACGTGCAAATAATCTGACTCACCCGGCTTCTAATCCTAATGCTAGTGCTTTGCTTGGCCGTGGTTCAATTGATAACAGGAACCAGGGCTTCTGAAGACAAGGAAATGTTACACCAAATCCTGTTTCTGCTACTAACAGAAACCAAAGCCTCCCAAGGCAAGGTAACAATCCTCAAAATTCTGGTATTGGTGGGATTGTCTACTTCTATTGTCAAGAACTTGGTCATACCAAATGCATTGTCATAAGTTGCAAAATAAGCTGCTGGGTAGTGGTTCTGCTCATATGGCCCAATCCTCTTAAAACTCTAATAATGCTCCATCAACACCAACTACATTTGCTACAAGTAACTGTGATTTATACTTTGCTACTTCTTTCTTAAAGTGGATCATCGATTCTAGTGCCACTGATCATTAGACAGATAATCATCATTTGTTCTCTACTTATGCACCTGTGCCAACCCCTCTTTGATAACAATTGCCAATGGTTCTTACTCCCCTATTCTAAGATCTGACACTGTTACACCTACCCTATTATTTTTCCTTAGTATTCTTGATCTTAACCTTTTGTCTCTTAGTAAGCTTACTCACCTATTAAATCTTTTCATCTCACTTTTCTGTGACCATTGTTTGATTCAGGATCTCTAGACGAAACACATTATTGGTAGGGGATATAAGTCTGGTGACCATTACTTCCTTGATAATTGGGTGCCACATTCTGCCTCTTGCTCTAGTGGTTCATCCCCTTTAGAACTTCATTATTGATTAGGTCATGTGTCTTTGTCTTCTCTGAAGAGGATTTATCTTCAGTTTTACCATTTGTCATCTTTAGAGTGTGACTCGTGTTAATTTTTCAAACATCACCGTGTTCACCTAGCACCTCATGTCAATAAACAAGCTATGTCCCTTTTTAGCTTTCATTCTAATATTTGGGGTCAGTGTCATGTTGAGTCCAGGTCTAGTTTTAGATACTTCGCTACTTTTGTTGATGATTTTTCTCGAATCACCTACCATATTTGAATAAAAAATTGTTTAGGGTTATTTTCTCAATTTTACAACTTGTGTTAAAATCAAAACTCAGTTTCATGTATCTGTGAAAACATTAAGGAGTGACAATGCTAAAGAATACTTTTCTGCCCAATTTCAAAACTATATGCTCCAGCATGGTATGATTCATCAGTCCTTGTGGTCAAATACACTTGCTCAAAATGATGTTACAGCAAGAAAAAATTGGCACTTATTAGAAGTCAACTGAGCTCTAATGTTTCAAATATAAGATCCAAAACCTTTTAAGGCTGATGTTGTATCAACACACTTTCCATATTAACTGTATGCCCTCTCCTTTTCTCAGTGAGGACACTCCATACATAACATTGTTTCCTTCCAAACCCTTATTTCCTATGAACCACAAAATCTTTGGTTGTCAATTTTCTTCACAATATTTGTTCCACTGTTACCAAACTTGATCTCAAATCTCTTAAGTGTGCCTTCCTTGAGTATTCTAGGGTTCATAAGGGTTATTGGTGCTATTCTCCCATTCTTTGGTGTTATCTTACATCTACAAATGTCAACTCCCATGAGTTAGCTTCATTCTTTCATGTCTCTACTCCATCTACATCCCCTAACACCACTAAAGGTCTTAATGATATATTGGTCTATAAGGTTCATTTACCACCAGTGCAAGCGTTTGTCCTGACACCTACTAAACCACCTATCTATCATATTTATCAAAATCATCCCACGGCAAGTGATGTAGTCACTCATGTTCATGACCCACCAGTGCCAACTTCAACGTCTGATCCAGAATCAGTTCCCCCTACTCCTACCTCTAAAACAAAAAATGTGTCTAATACTCCTAATACTTTTGATGACTAGCCCATTTCCCTCTGCAAAGGTAAACATACTAGTACTTATCATATTTCTTCTTTTGTTCCCTATAACCACCTTTCTCATCCACCCCATTCTTTCATAGTTTCCTTAGACTATCACCATTCTCACTATTCTCCACTAAGCCTTAGTCCATCATAGTTGGTGTGTCACTATGAAAGAATAAATTATGGCTCTTGATAAGACAGATACTTAGAATCTCGTTTATTTACCTCTTGGAAAGAGGACTATCGGGTGCAATTAGGTGTTCACGGTAAAAATAAACACTAATGGAACCTTAGAACGTTTGAAAGTTCAACTAGTTGCCAAGGGATATGCTGACCTACAATGTTGACTATTTGGAAACCTTCTCCCTAGTGGCAAAATTGTCATCTGTTTGTCTCTTCATTTCTATGATAGCCATTTATGGTTGGACTCTTCATCATTTTGATGTTAAAAATGCTTTCATAAATGGTAATCTTCTTGAGGAAGTTTTCATGGATCAACCACCTAGTTTTACTGCTCAAACCGATCATGGGAAGGTGTCATCTTCAAAAGTCTTTATATGGTTTGAAGTAGAGTCATCATTCTTGGTTTGACAAGTTTGGCGCGATGGTTAAGAAATTTGGTCTGAATTAGAGTAAGTGTGACCATTATATGTTTTAGCGAACATATATTGGCATGATTCTCTTAGTAGTATATGTTGATGACATTGTTATTACAAGTAGCAATACTTTGGAAATCTCATCGCTAAAGACCTTCCTTAATTCTCATTTCCAAACAAAGAATTTGCATGCATTAAAATACCTCCTTGAGATCGAGGTTATGAGAAGCAAGAAAGGCATCCTCTTGACACAAAGGAAATATGTTCTTGATCTGCTAAAAGAAACTAAAAAACTTGGGGCAAGACCAAGTAGCTTTCTGTTGGAAATCATAGGAATCACACTCTATTTCATCTTATATCTTACATATGAAAGAAGATTACAACATATATATATAGATAGACAGCTACGGAGATCATAGAATGAATAGGAAGTATGATTGAATAGGAAGAGATGGACAGGGGCAGAGATTGAATAGGAATAGATATTGAATAGTAAGAAAGATTGAATAGTAGAAGAATTAAACAGTAGACATGAGGCATGCTGTCCTAATCTTCATCTTCTAACACCCCCCCTCAAGCTGGAGTATCCAGCTTGCCTTGAAATCCTTCAAACTTCAACTTTCTTTGCGTCTGGTCCCTTCATACAGTGCTTGGAACAATAGCAACGGTGCCAAAACAAGATAGTGGTATGTATCACCTAGAACCGTTCAAATCAAGCTCACGGTTTCTTCCCTCTAGCTTGTTTGAATCAAGCTCACAGTGGTCTTTCTCCCTACCTCTGGTTTGTCACTCGAGTATTATAGGCTTGTACTTATTTGTTGAGTTTTAGAGGCCCATCATATTTTGCTTGGGCTTATACTCCTTTCAAGTCTCAAGGGCCTATTTATATTTGCCAAACTTGTACTCAAACTTCAATCTTCAGATACCCTTAGACTTATACTTCTCGAGTCTCAGAGGGCTATTTTTGTTTAGGCTTGTACTCCGTTGAGTATTATGGATTGAGCTCTGTCTGTCCCTAGAGAAAAGATTGGCTGGTGATCACTGTTCAAAGCGGCGCGTAGCTGTCATGCGCCGGCGAGGTGGTGGCGCGTGGTGGTCACGCGTCGGCAAATCCACCGTCGCTCTTATAGGTTTCGCCGATCTGAATGTGTTGATGTCGTCTGTGGAGGCGGTGTCGTCCCACTCGCTCTCCTTCAGGCAGATCTAGAGGTAGGTCGCCATATACAGTGGCAGCACGTGTGCTTCAAGCGCTGCTCAAAACGTCATCGAACTCAAGGGAAGCGCCGATCAGAGACTTCCAGCCCTTCTGGGCTGGGCGTTGTAGTTCTATGCTCCGCCTATAGACTGTCTGCTTCTGGTTTGATTTGTGACTGTCCTCTGTGTTTTTGTATTTTATGGTTCAACCAGATGAAGTATGTGTCTCCCGGCGTTGTGTGTCTTGTTGTTGCTCCAACCCTGTCTCTCAATTCCTAATACTCAACTGTGGAGCATGAAGGAGAAGGTGCTCTAGGAGACAACAAGTCACCAGCGCCAAGAAACCAGAACGGAATTGTGACTTCAAGAATTACTTCTGCTCTGATACCATGTTGGAAATCATAGGAATCACACTCTATTTCATCTTGTATCTTACATATGAAAGAAGATTACAACATATATATATAGATAGACGGCTACGGAGATCATAGAATGAATAGGAAGCAGGATTGAATAGGAAGAGATGGACAGGGGGCAGAGATTGAATAGGAACAGATATTGAATAGTAGAAGAATTAAACAGTAGACATGAGGCATGCTGTCCTAATCTTCATCTTCTAACACTTTCCCATGATTCCTGATCCCTTTTTGGACATTGATGACAGCATACCTAAGGATACGAGAAAAAAGGTTGACCATAAGAAGATAAATCATTTGCCTATCTCGAGAGATACCGTAGATTGATTTGGAAATTGAACTATCTCACAGTAACTCACCCCAATGTGACCTTTCCAATTAGTGTGTTTAGCCAATTCATGACAGCACTGACCGTTGCTCAATGGAAAGCTTTGGAGGATGTCTAACATTACTTGAAGAGCTCACCTGGTCGTGGCATATTCTATAGAAATTCTATACACCAAGATTGAATGTTTTTTGAAGCGGATCATGTGAGGTTGAAGGCTACTAGTACTAGGAGATCCACCAAAAGATACTGCGTGCTTGTGGGTGGAAATTTAGTGTCCTAGAGGAGCAAGAAGCAAGATATGGTTTCATAATTTAGTGTAGAAGCAGATAGGGCCATCACTCAATTAGTACATGAAATTGTGTGGATTCACCCGTTAATGAAGGAGGTTGGTCTTACCACGTCATTGCTTGTGAAACTCTAGATAACATAGCTGCTCTACACTTAGCCTCCAATTCTATGTTTCATGAACGCAAGAAACACATTGAGATCATCTGTCACTATGTACATAATAAAATCAAAGAGAACTTCATTTTTACAGAACATGTGAGGTCTAGGGACCAATTGGGTTTGTTGACTCAAGCCCCAAATGAGACTCGTGTTGATTATATTTGTAACAAGTTGGGCATAATTAACATCTATGTTCCAACTCGAGTGGGGAATGTTAGAAAGTATATTAATGTAAATATATTACAATCAATTATTATCGCACATACAATTAGAAAATCAATCGTTATAATAAGCCATTAATTCTAAGATTCTTATGTTGTGTATAAATACCCCTATCATTCGAGAATAAGCAAGCATTTGAGAATACATCTTTCCTCTCTCTCTCTCTCTCTCTCTAGCATTACAAGGACAAAACAAACAAAGCACTATCTTCTCCGATTTCTCTTAAAATGACTCATGGAACCCTCCTGAAATAACATGAAAATAAATCAATAAAGAACCTCGAAATCAAACAGCCTATAATGAGTTGTGTTAAAAAATTTGTTGATTGAACCCCAAACCAGCAAATAAAATAGCATTCTCTCTAAGCCGTGCACCCTCCTTCCACCCAAAATCCCGTTGGTGAATAAAAATAGAACAAATCTAAGATAACCACTAATCTGAGTTAAAAGACCCATAAACATCAGATGTCATAGCGCCACTTAAATACCCGGTTTTCAATACTTTATCCAACCTAACGCTGCTATACTCAAAGGGATGTGAATGACATTTCAATTAAGGGAACAATTGTCAAAAGAAATGAACAAAATCCATTAGAGAGTGTGCATAATTACATGCTCCGGATATATGGGGCTAAAGTACAACAACTGCGAATTCATCCCATCCACTTATGCTGACCAAAAAATTGAGCATTAAAAGCAAAAGGATTTATAATTCTTAGCAACGCTTGGGCTCAATTCAAACAATTTAAACAAAGGGTAGAAAGTGCCAACAAAATATTTAACATAAAAGGCACAGCTTAATCAAGTCAGTGACCTGTCAAAACTAAAAAAACCACTCTCACCAAAGTTTTCCTGAGGGTTTCTCAAAACCAAACCAGCAATCCCCTGAACCACAGAAAAAGCAGGACGGAAAGCAGGAAGTGACGGGGAAATAGAAAAAGAGGTCCACAGAGTAAAATACGTACATCAAGTTCAAGCAAAATCCATTCTTTTGTATTGGTCCCGGTGGACCAGTGAGTGCGAAGGTCAGTGTCGAGGACGTGCGCCGCCTTCTGCGACGGCGATTCCCTAGACATCGCCTTGACCTTGTAGGGCAGTGGTTTCACCCGAGGTTCCAACTCCACTTCCATATCTATCAGCTTCCGCTATCTTCGTCTTCGCAGTCGAAGATTGTATGCCAATTGCTAAATATTACTCACTTTGGAGACTTTTTAGTTCGACCGAACTACGTAGTGCTCCTCCTCTCGAGACAGAAAAGCTGAAGCATGTGTCGGAATCGGGTCGGGTCAATACAATGCCAGTGAATCGTGATAGAGTTGGGTAAGTGCAGGGCGGCCCCATTTAGGCTTGACTCCCGAAAAGTCTGTGTTTTGAAGCCCGACTTGTTCCGCAAACTTCAAATCCGTTTAGCAAAAAACATATTTTTTTATATTCTTTAAGACGTTAAATTAAAACAAAAATATTTGTAAAGTACTACATTTTTTCTCTTTTTTAATAAATAGAATAAATAATTATATGCTTTAAAACAAAATTTTGGAGGTTGCACATTTTGGATTTAGCTTTATTACTTACAAAGTGAGTGGAAAGTTGCTCTAGGTGCATCACATGTTGATATACTTGGGTGGACTTTATAAGTATGTCATTCATGTAGACTTCTTTTTGGTGCGAAGAATAGATGATGGATAGATGATGGACATCAAATTTGGTGTGATGAATAGATGATGTAAATGCAAAGCAAAGAGAACCAAAACTTTCAAAAAAAAGTATAGTCAAGGATTTGTTCATGAAGCAACTTATAGGGACTTCTTTTTCAAATTAGGAGTTGGCAAACAATTTGAGGAAGACTGCATGGGAAATAACATAAGACTAATAAGCTAGAGGAATGTGAGATTGAAACATTAAGGCTCTAGCAACATTTAAAATATGCTTATGTTTACTTCCAACAAAACTATTCTACTCTAGAGTTTCAATACAAGATGTTTGATGTAAAATACCCTTGGAAGAATAAAATGAAGTTATTTGAAATTATGCACCATTTTCAATGAGAACAACTTTGACCTTTTGATTATATTGATTTTCAATAAGAATGAGATTTTGTAAAGAGGATCTTGCCTCAGATTTTAATTTGAGAAAACAAACCCAAGTATGACGTGTGCAATCATAAAAAACCATTTACAAAGTATCGATGGCCATGAATGGAAGAAACATTAAAAGGTCCCTATATATCTGTTGGAAATTATGTCCTAGGGGCTAATCATTATATAACTAAAACTAATTGAGATATCGTATCTCATATTAGATTTATAAAGATAAATCAATTATATATTTAATTAAATAGAGATATTGTATCTCTGATTTAATTTTAAAATTAAATATATCATATATCTGATTTAATTTAAATTAAGATATAGTATCTCAATTTTAATTAAATAGATATATATCTTTTCTCAAATTTAATTTATAAAGATAAATTAAATCTATAAGCTTTTAGTTTTAGATTAGATTAGATCTATTAGATAGATTTAATTAATGCTATTTAAATCTAAAATTTGAATTCAAGATTAATTGAGATTAATCTTGAATATTTTAATACGACCCAATTAGGGTTTTAGAAACTCTATAAAAAGACATTTATCTAGTCTATTAAAATAAGAGAATAGCCGCAAGAGAAAACCCTAGAAAAAAGAAAAGGAGCAAGACACAAAAGGTAAGAAGGCGCTAGCACGCTAACGTTCATGTTGAAAAACTATTCGGTGTGGATACCGGTAGAGGAAGGTGATTCAAAGAATCGACTTCTGCTGATCGAAGGTAGCCCACCAATTCAAATAGAACAAAACACACACGAGCTTTTGAAAGGTACGATTTCTTATAATGAACCTTGATTTAAACGCGGTTGAGTGATCCTCTTCGGAATTCATAAAGTTTTTAATTCCGCTGTGTGTACGGATCCCAACAGTGACATCAGAGCCAAGTCAACTGAACATTTAAATTGGGTACATAATAAGATGTTTTATAAATTAAATGTACATTGATTGATAATGATATCGAAATATCACGTAGCCACAAAATATCACGTTATGTAGTGATGCGACAGGGAAGTGAATTCGTTCCTCCCCATGCATTAATTGGTTTAGATATTAGATATGGTGGTTTATGAAACTCCAATTCTCAAATTTTGGCATAGAATCTTCTTTGTTCGAGGAGTGAGAGAGCATTCTCAAATCAATGTACTATTCCCAATTATTATATAATAATAATTATGATATATCTATTATAATTATGTGCTTTTAATTATAATAGATATATTGTTTCTTGTTGGAGAAAATCATAACATTTTTTTTTCATATTATATGAATTAATATCTGTTGTGATTTACCTTTCAAATGTTGTTTAGGTATGTAAACAACATGGCTCTAGAATTTACAAGTGTTGTAAATTTAAATATGGCCTGTAAGCCATGTCTATCTCTGAATATTCTTGATGTATATGTAGATGAAGGAAATCACCAAGAGGGGGGTGAATTGGGGATTTCAAAAACTTTTTCGGTAGCTTCTGAAAATTAGACAGTAGCGAATAAAAACTGAGAAAGGGAAGAAGAAGCTTGACACAGATGATTTATATTGGTTCGGTCTCAACTCTTGACCTACGTCCAGTACCCAGACTCTCTGGGATTTCTCACTATCACTTGATCAATTACACACACTGTAACTCAAGATGATCCTCTCACAATAGGACTCACTCCCCCTTACAAGTTGTAATTTGATCCCACACTCAAGGTCCCACTACCTTGAGTTTACACAACAAGTTTGATTCGAATTTCACAAATGCTCTCTCTAAGAGTAAGATGAAATGATCACTGAAGCTCAATGTAAATGAATAAGACTAATGAAATAAATACAAGATGAAAGTTTAGAGTCTCTTGATATTTCGTTCACTGGGTTCTCTGTATATTTTCCAGTTGCTGAAGCTGTCCATATATAGAAATGAAGAATGAAGACCGTTGGAGCTTCTGCTGGAAAGAGTGACGTTGGAGAGTTCAGATTGAGACATTAGGCTCCTCTCCATTGCTTGCCCATGTCTAACTGTCTGCCATAGTGTCTGAATATTCTTTTTGTCTGATGATAAGGTTCAGTTGGCAATTCAGTGGATACTTAGCTGTAAAGTTGATTTCTGAATATTTTATTCTGTTTTTGAGTGTTTCAGCGAAAATGGGAATCTGAAGCTTGAAATGTGTTAATGGAATCTGAAACTCATGAACAAACATATTAAACATATATATATAATGATTCGTAATTCCATTTAAGTGTAAAACAATGCATAAGATTGAATCTGAGAAGTGAAAAGCGCGACATTTAAAACAGAGATATGTTAGGCTCGAGTTTGTTCATCAACACTCAAGCATAATCTTGGTAGGCTCGAGTCTCCCCTTTGTATAACGTGTTTAATCCTTGAAAATATTTTAGGGTAGCGCATAGGCTCGAGTCTATTAGTGACAGGCTCGAGTCTATATCTGTTTACATCGTGCTGAAGCTTAAGTGCAAAGGCACAGGCTCGAGTCTGCTCGGGCCCTGTCACTTGGATAGCTCTCTGCCTGAACCAGGCTCGAGTCTGTTTCACCAAGACGTTGTGCAAATGCTTTTCAAACTGAAACATGCTCGAGTCAATGAGTTTATGCTTGAGTCTATGATCGTGAAAAACTTTGATTGCTCTCTGGAAGGGACAGACTCGAGTTTAAAATGTTAGGCTCGAGTCTGTTCTTAAGAAAAATGATTTGAAGAGCTTTCTGTAAGACATAGGCTCGAGTCAAAGCATTTAGGCTCAAGTTTAAAAACATGAGAAATTTGACATGCTCTCTATAGGGAATAGGCTCGAGTTTAACATGATAGGCTTGAGTCTATCTTAGTTATAAAAGATGAATTTTGCTTATGTCTCAAGTAGGCTCGAGTCTATTATGTTAGGCTCGAGTTTGCCTTAGTTATAAAAACTGATTTTTGTCTCTGTCACGAGTAGGCTCGAGTCTATTATGTTAGGCTCGAGTTTGCCCAAGACAAAATCATGAAATATGCTCTCTGTCACGCGCAAGCTCGAGTCTATCAGGTTAGGCTCGAGTCTGCTCAAGTTCAAAACGGTTATTATTTTTTTTTAACTGCAAACTTGAGTCTAACAAATCCAAACTCGAGTTTAACTTATATTGTAAGATTTAAATCAATTTTAACAATCTTCAAACATGTTTAAATCTTAGCAACAAGTTTACAATGTTTTGTTATCATCAAAACACGTAGAGAACTAACAGTATATTCTCTTTTCATCCCACTCCCCTTATATGTGAAACGAGGTTTCTCCTTATGTATTTTCTTTTATTATTTAGAGAAGTCCTCCCATTGGCTTGAGAGGATTTAAGGTTAAATGAGTCACGTTGTGTCACAGTTCTTATTTAGAATTTTAATTATGTTTTGATTAAATCACTCATAATTAATTTAGAGTTTTAATTATGATTTGATTAGATCACTCATAATTAATTTAGAGTTTTAATTATGATTTAATTAGATCACTTCTGATTAAGTTAGAGATTATATGAGATACAATAATGATTGCATTCATATAAGTTGAATTAATAGGATTAATTAGATTATATTAGACAATACCCTCTAAATAAAATCTGAAGTCAAATGCCGTTAATTAATAAATACTTGTCAAAACCTAGATCACCCATTTGTATATTCCACCAAAGTGGATGCACATGAGTTATTTTGGTGAGACAAGAGTGAGTAATGGTGATACTCAATATTCATTATGGTCTTAACTTAATTGAAATCATCAAAACAGTTTTGGATTTCAAGGCATTAGATGGGATTAAACATGCTAGGTTATATGATGATTCCCACAAAAATCTAAGAGTTACATGTGATGTAATTGGTAAAGGGGTTGTCTATCTAAATAACTTGATTTTAAACATCTTGCCAAAGTGGACTTAAATTTAAGCTAAATATGGATCTTAGCCCACTAATTATAATGAAGGTTGTTAATTCAGTGGGAGATTATTAATTAACTTTGCATGTCTTTTATTTGTAGAATCATGTCAACTATAACACCGCAACACTATCACTGCGATTAGTCCTTGAGAAGGACAAACTTAATGGGACAAACTTTCTTGACTGGTTCAAGAACTTGAGAATTGTTCTCAAGTAGGAAAGAAAGGCTTATGTCCTCGATCAACCCATTCCTGAGGAGCCTACGACCAATGCTCCAAGAGCTTAGAAAGATGCTTACATGAAGCATCAGAATGACTCTGTGGATGTAGGATGTTTGATGCTTGCCACCATGGCTCCAGAACTCCAAGAGGATCTAGAACATATGGAGGCTCTTGAGATGATTGTACATCTCAAGGAAATATTTCAGCAACAGGCAAGGCAAGAGAGGTATGAGACCACTAAAGCCTTACATTCCTACAAGATGGCTGAAGGTGCATGAGTTAACCATCATGTTTTGAAGATGAAAGGCTACATTGATCACCTTGAGAGGCTTGGATTTCTCATAAGCCAGGAGTTAGCTATAAATATGATTTGAACTCACTCCCAGAAAGTTATGACCAATTTGTCATGAACTACAACATGAACAACGTGGAGAAATCCATTTCGGAACTGCATGGGATGCTCAAAACAGCCGAGCAGAGCATTAATAAGGGCCCAACTCTGTTTTGATGGTTTAGAAAGGAAAGGGTATGAAAAAGAAAGGCAAAGGCAAAAGAAAGGGTAAAGGCTCAACTGGTAAGACTAATGAGTCAAATAAGCCTGAATCTAAGCCTGCAACAAAAAAGGCAAAGCCTTCGAAGGACGGGGTCTGCTTCTTCTGCAATGAACCTGGTCATTGGAAGAGGAACTGCAAACTCTATCTTGAAGATCTGAAAAAGAACAAGAAGAATGGCGGAGCTATTGCTTCAGGTATCTATGTCATAGATATTCACTTTTCTACTTCCTCTACGTGGGTATTAGATACTGCAAGATCTCAAGGACAGTAGAAAATTGAAGAAGGACAAAGTTGACCTACGAGTTGGAAACCGAGCAAGAGTTGTTGCTTTAGCCGTAGGCACTTATGAATTAGTTTTGCCCAGTGTGCTTTTGTTAATTTTGAACAATTGCTTTTATGTTCCTGCTTTGAGTAGTAACATTGTTTCGCTTTCTTATTTAGATAAGGAAGGTTATACTTCCATTACTAGGAACCGTAAATGTTCAATTTATCATAATGACATTTTCTATGTTGATGGTGATTTGCATGCTGGTCATTATGTATTTAATTTAGAACATCCTAATAATGGACAAATCTATGACATAACTACTAAAAGGTTCAAGTCAAATGATTTGAATCTGACCTACTTATGGCATTATTATCTAGGTCATATAAATGAGAAACTCATTTCGAAACTCCATCAAGATGATTTCTTAATTCATTTGATTTTGAATCATTTGATACATGTGAGTCTTGTTTATTGGGAAAGATGACAAAGGCACCTTTTACTGGACATAGTGAGAGAGCCATCGATTTATTGGGCCTCATACATACTAATGTGTGTGGACCAATGAATATATCTACTAGAGGAGGTCATTTGTACTTCATAACATTTATAGACGATTTTAGTAGATATTGGTATATCTATCTAATGAAACATAAATTTGAATCTTTTGAAATGTTCAAAATATTCCAAAATGGAGTGTAAAATCAACTTGGCAAAACAATTAAAGTACTTCATCTGATCAGGGTGGAGAATATTTGAGCCAAGAGTTCATTTACCATCTTAGGAGTTGTGGGATCATCTCATAACTTACTCCTCCAGGAACACCTCAATGGAATGGTGTTTCCGAGCAGATGAATCGAACTCTATTAAATATGGTTCGATCTATGATGAGTCAAACAGATCTTTCGCCGGCCTTTTAAGGCCATGCCCTAGAAACAGCTGCGTTCACACTAAATTGAGTTCCATCAAAGGCAGTTAAAAAGACACCATATGAGATATGGACTGAGAAGAAACCCAATTTGTCATTTCTTAAGTTTTGGGGATGTGAGGTTTATGTTAAACAACAAACCTCTAATAAATTATCATCCAGATCCTCAAAATGCTTTTTTATGGGGTATCCTAAGGAAACTAAGGGATACTATGTCTACAAGCCCACGGATCACAAAGTGTTTGTTATCCGCAATGGTATCTTTTTGGAAAAAGAGTTTATCTCTAAAAGAACTGGTGGGAGTAAGGTGAACCTCGAAGAAGTTTGAGAGCCACAACACTACGTAGAACCACAAATGAGAAATGGAAAAGACTCACAACAAGTTGTTAAGCTTGCTCTAGTAACACAAGGCCCACGAAGGTCCGATAGGACACCGCGAAAGCCTCAGAGATATGTACTTCTGACTACTGGAAGTCGTGATATCTTGCTCATTGAATAGAATGAGTTAACTACCTATCGAGAAGCCATAGTTGGACCCAACTCAGAAAAATGACTTAATGCTATGAAGTCTAAAATGCAATCCATGTATGACAATAAGGTATGGACCTTAGTCAATCCACCAAGGTGTAAAAACCATGGGGTGCAAGTGGCTTTTCAAAGAGAAAACTGACATGGATGGCAAAGTAAATGTCTTCAAGGCACAACTGGTTGCAAAAGGATTCACTCAAACTCATGGTGTGGACTATGATGAAACCTTTTCCCCAGTTGCAATGGCCAAATCAATTAGAATCCTTCTTGTCATTGCTTGCCATTGCATCATATTATGACTATGAGATATGGCATATGGACGTCAAAACTGCCTTCCTTAACAGAAAACTGCTTGAGGATGTATACATAACACAACTTGAGGGTTTTGTGCGTCCAAAGGACTCTGGTAAAGTTTGTAAACTTTAAAGATCCATTTATAGATTGAAGCAATCATCTCAAAGCTGGAATCATCGTTTTGATGAAGTAATGAAAGAGTTTAGATTCATTCAAAACATAAATGAACCTTGTGTTTACAAGAAGGTTAATGGGAGCACAGTTTTATTCTAGTGCTTTATGTTGATGACATCCTACTCATTGGGAATGATATTCTTACCTTGCAGAGTATCAAGTCTTGGTTAGGAAAGTCCTTCTCAATGAAAGATTTAAATGAAGCCACTTACATCCTTGGGATTAGGATCTATAGAGATAGATCCAAGAAGCTGATAGGCCTAAGTCAGAGCACATACATAGACAAGATACTACATAGATTCAGTATGCAAGATTCTAAAATGAGTTACATGCCCATGTCTCATGGCATCCATCTTAGCAAGGATCTATGTCCTAGTATACGAGATCAAAGAGACCGCATGAGTAGGATTTCATATGCCTCCGCCATTAGATCTATCATGTATGCCATGTTATGTACTCAACCGGGTGTGTCATGTGCCTTGAGTATGACCAGCAGATATCAACAAGATCCTAGTAAGGGTCACTGGACTGCTGTCAAGAATATCCTCAAGTACTTAAGAAGGACTAAGGACTTATTCTTGGTATATGGTGGCTTGGAGGATGAGCTCTGTGTGACTGGTTACACAGATGTGAGTTTCCAAACTGACCAAGATGATATAAGATCGTAGTCAGGATATATATTCCTATTAAATGGTGGTGCAGTAAGCTGGAAGAGCTCAAAGCAAAGCACTGTAGCTGATTCTGCAACAGAAGCTGAGTATATAGCAGCATCAAATGCAGCTAAGGAAGCCATTTAGATCAGAAAGTTCGTTACTGAACTAAGGGTGGTTCCTACCATCTCAAATCCAATAGACTTGTTTTGTAACAACAGCGGGGCTATTGCGCAGGCCAAGGAGCCTAGGTCACATCAAAGGACCAAGCATATACTCAGATGCTTTCATCTTATCAGAGAAATCAATGATAGAGATGACATAAAGATATGCAAAGTATTAGGAGAAGACAATGTTGTTGATCTTTTTACTAAGCCGCTTGCACAAGCAAAACATGAGTGTTATGTTAGGACAATGGGAATTAGAGTAATTAATGATTGCACCTAGTGCAAGTGGGAGTATTTTGTTTGAAAGGTTAATTATTGTACTTTAAACTTTATTATTATTTAAAGTATTCTCTTTTAGTCATCATTTTATTTGCATGTTTATATTGATAACTGTATCTCTGGATATGTCTTATAGATTATCCTAAATGTCCCTGGTCGGTCATCTACACAAGAGCAAAGATGAGATAAGACCAGTATGACTTTGATGAGGTATGGAGATACGAATCAAAGTCATGGACATTTGTAAGAGTACAAGGTGCCAGACTGACCCACTATAAGAAAGCTACATGGATTTAGTCATAAGCTTATCTCATATATAACTGCGTCACAACGATCTTTGACCTGAGATTTGTTAGTTCTCTATATGTTTTGATGATAACTTGACAATTGTTGTAAAACCCTAGATGATTATTATTATTGTTAATAATAATAATAATAAAATAATGGTGGTGGTGGTGGCGGCGGCAGCAGCAGCAGCAGTAGCAGCAGCAGTAGTAGCAGCAGTAGCAGTAGCAGTAGCAGTAGCAGTAGTAGTAGCAGCAGCAGCAGCAGCAGTAGCAGTAGCAGCAGCAGTAGCAGCAGCAGCAGCAGCAGTAGTAGTAGTAGTGGTAGTGATAATGATGATGATGATGATGATAATAATAATAATAATAATAGTATAGTACTATCTAATTTGATTAGTTTAGATTAATTTGATTAGTTTAGTTAGTTTAGATATATTTGATTCTATTAAATTTATATTGATTGATAGAATTTAATAATATTGTTTTATGATTTGTTTTTTTTATAAAACAAACAAATACTTATCTTTATCTACAATATAATTTTCCTTTTAAAAAAACTGCACTATCCATCAAAATAAAATTATTCAAATTTGTATCCTATATGATCGTAACCGCAAGGATATTTTATGAATATAAAAACATATCTTATGTGTGATATAATTTTTTTTAAAATAACTGTACTATTTATCGATATAAAAATATTTAAATTTGTATATATCTTGTATAATAATAACAAATATTTTTGTTCAACCAAACTATTATATAAATATAAGAATATAATGGGCAGATTCATTTTTCTATTCCGTGAAAAAAAAACCTTTCCACTTTATGGGTTTACCTATTTCATCTTTGAATAACATATTAAATCGCAGAGTAAATGTTGTTAGTTTTTATTTATTTATTAATTGTCAATAGTTAAAGAGCCCAGAGCCCAGCCCATAGCTAAAATCCTAGAAGTCTAATTATAAGTTAGGTTTAGCCGCCTAACTTTAGTCATCGCTCATTAGCTCTCTCCCTGAAAAATTCTTTATGGCAGAGTTTCTCTCTAGGAGCTTAGCAAACATGGAGACCAGGTAATCTAATCCCAGATATTAAAATTGCTTCACCTAAGCACATCATAGGTTTATATATCAAATAATAACACACATGCATATATTAAAATTCTCCGTTTTGCTTTTCTCTGTACATGGTTTATATATATGATATCACATATATTCAATACTTTTCGTGTTGCCTTTCTATTTCTCTGTACATACAACTTGTGTGTGCCATACTTGTCATGAAAGAAGGCTTTTGTCTTCATTAATATTTGAATCTCCTATTCAATTGTTAGTTGCCGTGGGGTCCACTATGCTTGTACGCATTACCTTTGCTAAGAAAAAAAAGGGAAATTGCAATGTATGTTGATTCTTTATATACATATATATGTGAATAAATATTACTTTTTTCATTTTGCTTTCCTTCTGTGGAAAAATCACATTTACAGATACGCATTCTTCTTGATTTACATGACCCAATATTGAATGAAAAAAAAAGGTTGCTTGTTCAATTTTTGTTTTGTTTTGTTTTTTTTAATGATGTTGACCTTATGATTTCATTAGCCAACCATTATTATTCAACGTAAGAAAGAGGCAATAGCATCTATAACTATTAACACTTAAATAAAATGAATGAAAATTCAATTTTTGGACTGGATGTGCGTTTTAAGTTATTTTATAATATATATATATATATATATATATATATATATATATATATATATAGTTTAAATGATAGTGCTGGGAAATCCCTATGAACGTCTCATAAGAACCATGAGTATTTACATTATAGTTTAATTTGAGAAATCCCACGATAAAATAGAGACAACATTTTAATGTTATATTTATGAAAACCCAAGAACTCTCATAAAAAGTTATAGCTATTGAGTTTGTTAAATTAACATTCACTCTTTCTTGTATGAGTTAAGGATTTTCTTTTTCTATTATTATTATAAATATCTGATTACACATAATAAATATTATTTAGGAATTTTATAATGAGTCTAAACTATTTAAAATAATTTAACAGTGGAAGGATAACTTTAGGATGGTACCTCCTAAAGTTATGAACACACTTTTAAGGCTTTATGCCTTCGAAAATTTATTTGATGTGAACCGATATATTCGTTCTTCCCAAAGTGGTGTCTGACAGGGTTTCGCGGGACACTAGTAGCAACTTTGAGAAGAGGTGTGCACACTAGGAAGAAATTATTGATATGGCCAATTTTGATGATTTGTGACTGGCAGGGTTTCCCGGGTCACAGGGTAGACTGGCAGGGCTTCCCGGGCCTACCATAGTTCTCTTCCCACTAAACAGACTGATAGGGTTTCCCGGGTCTAAATAAATTTAAAAAGATATTGATTAATTTGGTTGAAATCACCTCATGATTATATATATTTCATAATTATTTAATTTTATTTCAATTCATTTAAATTCATTTATTCATTTATTTACTTATTTATTTTATTTTATTTTATATTACCTTTACCTAATTAGGATTACCATCGTTTACTGATGTGTGTATTCTTGGGCTACGATGATCCTTTGGGGGAGCAGAGTTTCTGTGAAACAGGTGCCAAGGGGTGGGGCTAGCAGTGAGAAGTGAGGAAGACGTCAAATTTTAATTTCGATTTTATTTAGTCATTTTATTTTATTATCTTATTTTATTTTGTTTTGGTGTTGCGTAAAACTATTTAGATTTAGATTTATTTAATGTAGTTTGTAGCCTTGCACTTGTCCCAGTACAAGTGCGGCGGTGACACCTCCCGAATTTGGCGATTTTGGATTTTTAGTTATTAAACCATCATAATTTTATATTATTTTAACTCTATAAATTCGGGGTGTTACAATTGTAAATAATAAAGATCTTGATTTTATTCATTTACTAAGTTTCTGAAAAATTAGCAAAAGTTTTGAAAAACCTTACCTAGTAATGCTTTTATTACTCCAGTAATAACACTTGTTTTGAACTCTCATTACTCTAGTAAGTCGTGTATTACTCCAGTAGCCTGACGTATTGAAAGGATTTTCAAGTCTGATTACTCCAGTAGCATTAGTGTTACTCCAGTAATGTGTATTTATTCAAGTTGTTTTTCAAGTCAGTTTACCCAAGTAATGTCCTAATTACTCCAGTGATATTGAACTCTTAATATTGTTTTTGTAAAGACATTACTCCAGTAACAAAAGCCTACTCCAGTAAGTATGACTCCAGTAGTCACTTACTTACTCCAGTAAGGTGTCTGGTTTCAGTTGTTTCCAGAACAATCCCGATAGCCCATCTGTTGTGAAACAAGTTACTCCAGTAGTCATTTTGTTACTCCAGTTGTCACTTAATTACTCTAGTAACCCTTCATTCTCAGACACCTCCAGAACCAAAAACCTGATAGTCTGTCGAAGTTACTCCAGTAATGCCTCAGTTACTCTAGTCATGTACAAGTCTATCCACTAGCATTACTCCAGTAACTAAGAGGATACTCCAGTAAGTTCGAGGACAGAAACAACCTGAACCTAAATGACTCCAGTAACAAATATCCTACTCAAGTAACATCGGAGACAGAAGCAAAATAAACCTCAGTTACTCCAGTAACCAATGTCCTACTCCAGTAGTCTCGATGATAGAAACTAAACAGACCTCAGATACTCTAGTAGCTAAATGATTACTCCAGTCATATCGCAGATAGAAACACAATGACTCTTAGCTACTCCAGTAATCATGTTTCTTACTCCAATAAGGTTGAAGACAGAAACGTTCTGAGAGCCAAGCTACTCCAGTAACTAAACGGTTACTCCAGTAAGCTTTAAGACAAAAGCAAAACATGATTCAGTTACTCCAGTAACTTGTAATTACTCCAGTAGACTTGAGTCAGGTATATTATCAGAGGCAATGTGACTCCAGTAACATGAGGATGACTCCAGTAAGGATACTTACAGAAAGTTCACAGATGCTATGATAGACTGAACTACTCCGTCAGTAATATTTCACTACAGTAATATATCTGGAAAAGCATCAGAAATCTTGTTCTTAATCAATACTAATTATTTGGATAGTTATCATTCTCATTCATTAGGACTCTGATTCAAGATTAAACAGTTTGATTAGTGAAGTTCAGTTGATTCGCATGAGGGTTGAAGCAAAAACCGATAGTCTCTTGTTGTTGAGCTGTAAAGTGAACTTTTCAGTATGGCTGACTGCGCGAGTGTCGGGGAATATTTTGCAACTTAGATTAAATAATTTTGGACATTCTTCTGCTACCCATTCTGATAAAGATGATCAATATTATCTTCAATTAAATACTCTACAGTAACAGACATCACTGAATGGAATCATCAAGCTGGAATTCAGAAATGCACAACGGTCAAGTTCTTGGTGGACTTCCAACGTCAAATTTCCAGTGAAGCTCCAACAGCTATACTCTGATATGGAACATTCAAATGAACTTCCTCAAGTATAAATGAAGACTCAGAAAACGTAGAAAATACACAAAAGCTAATATATACAAGATTACAACTACTACTTCAGTTTTTCTGTGAAATACTTTGAGAAACACTTGTACTTCAGTGATTATCATTTTCTATACTTAAAGAGAGTGTCTTTTGTTGTTAAAATCATTTCTTTGTAAGAATCTTAAGTCTGGGGACTTGGAGATTGGGAATATCAGTTTACAACTTGTAAGGGGAAGTGTATCCTAGTGAGAGGATAACTTCAAATACAGAGTGTGTAACTGATTGTGAGTGATAGTGGAAATCCCAGAGAGTATGGGGACTGGACGTAGGTCAGGAGTTAGACTGAACCAGTATAAATCTTGCTGTGTCCTGCTTTCCTCTTCTTGCCTTTGTTCATCCCTGTTCCAGCGCATACATTGCAGAGCACTGTCAAGAAAATTTTTTAAATCCCCAATTCACCCCCTTCTTGATGATTTGCTCCGCTTTTCAAGATCATCATGGATTCCTACATGATGAGTCACTGATCTTTGACCTAGTCAAAAGTCACCTTTGACCGAGTGATGATAAAGGCTTGGATCGGGATCAGTGTTTTCATGCAGAGGAATGTGAGTGTCAAGATGGAATTTGTCCCTCGCATTTGTAGAGAGATAATACTGGGCCCCTTGATAAGTGAGTCTGAGAAACGTATGGTCATACTACAGTGGAAAGGAATTTCCATTTCAATTATTAGACTACTCGAGAATTGAGAAAGTAATGGTTAAGAAAAGGAAGTTGACATTATCCATGCCTCATCCTTGACCAAATTAACGCATGACAAAAGGGAAGTGACATGGTTATACGATAGGTTGTATCGTGTCATTGATCCCCATATGAATTGGGTAATCGCAATGTCTTGCTAGAGGCCGCTTGCAACTTGTGGGCTGATATAGTATTGGCCCACTACCAATCTCATGTAGGCTTGTAGGATCGCACATAAGAATAGCTCAACACGGATAATAGTGTCCAAATTCATTGAATCTTAGATATGTCTAAGAATCAATGAATACAAAGTTTTATCTAGGGAAGATATATATATAATGATTGCACCTAGTGCAAGTAGGAGTCTATTGGAAATTATGTCTTAGGGGCTAATCATTATATAACTAAAACTAATTGAGATATCGTATCTCATATTTGATTTATAAAGATAAATCAATTATATATTTAATTAAATAGTGATATTGTATCTCTGATTTAATTTTCAAATTAAATATATTATATATCTGATTTAATTTAAATTGAAATATAGTATCTCAGTTTTAATTAAATAGATATATATCTTTTTCTCAGATTTAATTTATAAAGATAAATTAAATCTATAGGCTTTTAGTTTTAGATTAAATAAATAGATTAGATTAGATCTATTAGATAGATTTAATTAATGCTATTTAAATCTAAAATTCAAATTCAAGATTAATTGAGATTAATCTTGAATATTTTAATACGACCCAATTAAGGTTTTAGAAACTCTATAAAAAGACATTTATCTAGTCGTATTAAAATAAGAGAATAGCCGCAAGAGAAAACCCTAGAAAAAAGAAAAGGCGTAAGATGCAAAAGGTAAGAAGGCGCTAGCACGCTAACGTTTGTGTTGAAAAATTATTCGATGTGGATACCGTTAGAGGAAGGCGATTTGAAGAGTCAACTTCTGCTAATCGAAAAGGTAGCCCACCAATTCAAATAGAACAAGACGCACATGAGCTTTTGAAAGGTACGGTTTCTTATAATGAACCTTGATTTAAATGCGGTTGAGCGATCCTGTTCAGGATTCGTAAAGTTTTTAATTCTGCTGTGTGTACAGATCTCAACAATATCATCATGTAGTAATTGTAAGCAAATAGAAGATTTAGAAGTACTACTGAGAAAATGTAGCTTTCTTTGCTTAGCAAAATGACATACATCATAGCTAGTACTTGCAAGCTTACAAGAAATGAAAGAAAAATGATTATTCAAAACATCTAAAACATTATGGGAAAGATGACCAAGATGATAAAGCCACAATTCAAATTGAGGTTTAGGGGTGCAAGATGAAGAAGCCAAAAAAAAGTTAACACAAGCAACTTGAGGATAGTGACTTGTCAATCTGTATAAGCCTTGAAAAAGCTCATCCATACCAATCATTTTCCATGTCTTCATGTCATATGTAAGACATTGAGAAGATGAAAAAAATAAGACAAAAGAGATTTGGTTAGTCATTTGTGAGAGTGAGATGATATTGAAATGAAATTCTAGCATATATAGAGCATTAGAAAGACATATATGAGAATTAATCTAAACTATACCAAATATAGTGGTAATTGTAGTGGAATTTGTGGGCAAAGTGACTTTTATAAGAGATACTTTTGAGTATGATGTAAAGTGGTTTAGAGAATAGCAAACATGGTAGTAGCCGCACTATCAATAATCCATGAAACAAAATATTGAAATGAAAGAGTAGTATAGTTACCTTAATTATTAGCATTAGGCATCAAAGTAAAGGTTGAAATTTGATTAATGCAAGGAGTATAATTTAAGGCAGAGGTAGAGGAAGAAGATTGAGTAACGGCAGTTGCAGTGCCATTAGATTGCAATTGAGCTAAAATTTTATTGTATTGATCTTGAGTGATAGGACTATGTTTGTTAGCAGAAGAAGGTAAGGCAAAATATCAGTTGAAGAGCCAGAATTAGAGGTTACCATATTGTTGATTGAAGCATTAGCTTGAAACTTGTAACCTGGAGGAAAACTATGCTTCTTAAAACACATTTCAACTATGTGGATTGGTTTGCCACAATAAGTGTGTACTTCGTTGTTAGTGCTAGAAGACTTTGGCTAATATGAAGATTTAGGAATAGCTCAAGCAAAACAGATAGTAGGCTCTAATGATCCAGTAAGTTCACTCTCTTGTTGTATAACTAGAGAGAACACTTTGTTAATGGATGGCATAGGATCCATTATCATGATTTGAGACCTCACAGTAGCAAATAGATCATTGATCCCTTTAAGAAATCTAATAACATAGTCTTGTTGAATGTAACTTTTTGACAAAATAGGCACAATTAGGCATTAGGCGAAAATTGAATAACTCATCCCATATAATCTTCATTTTAGTAAAGTAATTAGAGACAAATAGATCACCTTGAAGAAATTGGTAGAGCTCTTCTTGAAGTTCGGCTACTCGAAATGCATCTCTATGGCTAAATCAGTCTTCCAAATATATCCTGACATCTACTACTTTGTTGCACTAGATAACAATTTGAGCTATTGAGGGAGAAAGAGAGGATTAATCCAGGTTAGTACCATAGTATTGCACCGTTGCCATGCCGAAAATAGGGGATTGAATTTGTCAAGAGCTGATATTGATCCATCTACATGCGAGAACTCATTCTTTCTCATGAGAGCCATTAAAATGACTTGCGGCCAATGGTGATAATTTGATTCAGTGAGAGGCAGCAAGACAAGAATGGGGGACGAATTCTTGATTAGATACAAATATTAGCAACTCGCCGGATCTTGCAAAAGATTGGTTTGTGACACATTTGAGTGGGATTCATTGTACATGACTAACCTGGTTAGAACTCATAAAGCAAAAAGTATAAGGGAATCAAAGAAGAAGAAAGAGTGGGGAGAGAGAGAAAGATAGAGCAACTGTAGATGAGCGTGATTTTAGTGCTTTGATACCACAACACAGAATTGAGAGAGAAAAGGAAATTGAGATTCACTCATTAATAATAGTCTTCTGCACATTTTGTTTATATACATGTGTTAGGTAGTAGAGTAGGCTAGCTCATCATTTATAATAACTAATTACAAGTGTTACTAACTAATTAAGTTAGGCTAACCAACTATGTTAGCCCTCTTTTATTTAGCCCCAGAATCTATTTTTGCCTTTTGCATATGTCCATGAAAAAAGGAGCCATCAAGATCTACATTATCATCAATCAAAATGCGCTTCAAGCTTAAATATGGCTGTGTTTGTGTGTGGTAATAGTACTTAATTTATCTCATTCGGGTCTGTTGTTTGTGTTTTTCTTTATTTGATGTGTTTCTTTCATGTTCATCCTTTTTGTATGCAAAGATATGAGACCTAGACCAATCACTGAACCAATGGAGGCAATTAGTTAAGAGTTAGTAGGCTAGACTAAGAGTCAACTCATAGTCAAACCGATCATAATTAAAATAATAAAATTAATTAAAATGTATAAAAAAATATTTATATTTGACTACAAAAAATAAAATTCAAATTAAAGAAACAATATGGTCCATTATGTTAATTCTCTATGTGTTTTGATGATAACTGACAATTGTAAATCCAAGTTGAAGTTTGTCTTTGTTAAGTTGAAAAACTTACTATTAGAGATAAACTCGAGTTTTGGTTGAAAGCTTGAGTTTGGACTTGACAAAGAGTAACTCAAGTTTTTGCAAACTTAGACAAACTCGAGTTTAAACCATACAGAGCTCCTAAGTTTTTAAAGACAAAGCAAACTCAAGTTTAGTTTTACAAACTCCAGTTTAGATCTTACAGAGAACAACTTAATGTTTCTAAAGATTTGAAAACTCAAGTTTTCAATTGCAAACTCCAATTTAGATCATGCAGAGAATTTTCTAGTTTTTCTGAGTTTTGTGGAAACTCGAGTTTGACTTTGTAAACTCGAGTTTATGCGAAGTAGAGAGCTTTGCTCTATTTGAACTTTTTGAAAACTCCAGTTTTTGAGCTTTTGGACTTAAACTATAAATGTCCAAAACTTGAGTCAGTCACTTAATGACTCGAGTTTTGCCCTTGCTCAAAACTTGCCTCAAAGATCAAATCGTGACATTCTTCTTTGGATGAAGAAAAATCGAGTTAGGTTTTGGAAACTCGAGTTTATTCTTTTGAAGTAAATTATAAACTCCAATTTAGATGAACAAACTCGAGTTTGTGTCGTAGAGTTTGAAAAACAAATTGCACGAACTTGTGAAATTTGTGTTTCATCTAGATACTTCTTATCATCACTCATTACTATTCCTAACTATGTTTAATCAGTTTGTTAGCGAGTTTTAGATGATTTAAAGAGTATTAAATGAAGATTTGGTCAAAAACAAAAAGCAATGTCAGAACATTTATTACAAAGTCTAGAAAGCTTGCACTCATTTGAACAATCCTTCTCTACACTTTGCAAAGGGATTAATGGTTCCTTTCCCTAACTAGAAGCTGCTCTTCCAATGGATTATAAATTTAAGGGAAGTCAACCCTAAATCTCTGTGCAGCCGAATTAATTGAAGAGTAGAGAGAGAAGAGACCAAAGTGTTCCTAATCAACTCAGCAATGTCTCCAACGGTTACATTAAAGAATCCAACGGTCATTTAATGCTTTCTTGATATATATAGAGTTACATTCAAGTCTTCTCAACAACCAATATACAGAAAACAAAAATCATTCAAGTTTCCAACTACTCTTTCAATTTTCTACTGTTAAGTATCTTTTGATACATTTGTACTTCAGTGCTTATTATTATCCACTCTAAAAGAGAGTTTCATTTATTGAAATAATTTATCTAAGAATCTCAAATCGTGGGACTTGGAGATTGAGAGTATCATATTACAACTTGTAAGGGGGAGTGTATCCTAGTGAGAGGATAACTTTTGAGTGCAAAGTGTGTAATTAATATTGTGAGTTAGTGAAAATCTCAGAGTGTTTGGGGACTAGACGTAGGTCAAGGATTTAAACCGAACCAATATAAATTCCTTTATGTCAAACTTCTCTTAACTTTTCTCTGTTTATCTTTGTTTTACTTCTATAAAACAGAGTAATTCGAAAAAGTTTTTAAAATTCTCAATTCACCCATTTATTGGTAATTTTCTCCATTTACACACTGCAAATATGTTTTAAATTATAACAAGTTTAGAAAAAAATTAAGAACAAATGTTTTACATGTTAAAAAAATTAGGCTAAATTATATAAGAACCCCCTAACTTTAGATCAGTTGCATATAACTATATGATATTTCAAATTTAAATTTAACCCCCTAACCTTTTATTTGTTTATTATTAACCCCCATTGTTAACTAACTGTTATATTTTTAATGGAAATTGTCATATTAGATTAACAAATGACATGTTGTATTCTATGTAAATTACTAGTTTCATGAAACTTCACTGAACTTTGACCAGTTACAGATGACCTTTTTAAACATTGATTAATTACAAATAACCCCTTGACATTTCAAAATTTCAATCTAACTCACTTAACATTTTGATTTATAATATTAAACTACATGTCGTTACTTTTATCATTTTAAAACATTTATTAAGATTTTTACTAGCATTTATCAATAAAAATATCTATTTTGTATGAAAAAAAAAATATTTTAGAAAATAGATGTTGAAACTCTTATTCAAGAAAAAAAATTAGCATTACTAATAAACTAGTAAAGAGGGTAAAAGCTGTTATCTAATACAAATCTAATATTTAAACTATCAACACTCAATGATCCTAAGAATATATTTAACACAAATGACGTTAATTTTGTACTAACGAAGCTCAATTATCCCAAAAAAGGTAAGTAAACGTTAAATAAATTGTGGCATTTTTATTTTTATATTTTTTAAGTATCATTCTTCTAGTTTTTTCCATATGAAAAAAATATTTTAATTGACTAATCATAGTAAAAATCTTAATAAATATATTAAAATGTTAAATGAAACAACAATGGGATTAATATTATATATCAAAATTTTAAGGGATTTAAATTTAAATTTTGAAAAAGAAAGTTCAAGGGGGGTTATATGTAACTAATTAAAGTTGATAGGGGTTTTATGAAATTAGTACCTTACATAGGACCTTCATTAAAAAAAAAGTAATTTACATAGGACGCCATGTATAATACCATACACTAGTACAAAAAAAGGCTTTAAGACCTGAAAAGCAGAAATATCACCTAGAGGGGGTGAATAGGTGATTGAAATAAAATACCTTTCTAAAATTAAAATGATCGACAATAATAATAGACAACCAGGAAGAATAATAGACACAAAGAGTTTATACTGGTTCGGTCTAACTCATCGACCTACGTCCAGTCCCCAATTACTTGGGTATTTCACTATCACAATCACTGTTACAATCTTACACGCTCGTACTCAAAATGATCCTATCCAATCTAAGGACTCACTCCCCTTTACAAGTTGTAGTTGTACATCCGTTCTTGAGATTCCACAATCTCAAGATTTACAGAAGGAAAAGTTGAATAAGATAAACTCCTCACTGAGTGGATAAAATGAACACTGAAGAATAGAGAATGAATAATTCGAAAATTGATCGAAAATTCAAATATCAATAAATTCACAATAAATGTTCAGCGTTTCGGTAATTGGCGAATTTAAGTCTTCTGCTATTTATCGTTGATGGAATTAAATGACCGTTGATGAATCTTGAATGTTGTTTGCTGTACTCTCAAAAATAGCCGTTAGACTTATGATACTCTGTATATCTGTTGATGCTTTGTTTATCTCAAACATTCCTTATTATATTCGATTTGTTTGTTGAGAAATAGCATTTAATGTGCTGCTGAATAATCAGAGAATGCCCATATGTTGGAAAGAGAAATTTTCACTATATTAGGTAACAACATTTAATGCTTTTGATATCCGGTTGCTTTTCGGAGATTTGCCATTAATCCATGATTAAAACATCTCAAACTCATTAGCAAACTCATTAAAAATGGTTAGCAATAAATAGAGAATAAGGATATATGAAGTATAAAATCATACTTGAATATTTTAGGATTAATGCAGTGATTTCAGAAAACAGAGATGGTCTTGTTTGAGCATGGTTAATTGTCTGTTGGGCATAAAATCATCCTATGCTCGAGCATGAGATTAAGTCTGCTTGAGCAAGCTTCTGAAAGTCTTTAAATATAGTGATCCTGTGTTGTTGCTCGAGCAAGATCCCTTCATGCTCGAGCAAAGCTTACATTGCTACTCGAGCATCTTCTTGGTGTTGCTCGAGCAAGAGCGAAGCAGAGACTCGCCTTCGCTGATGCTCGAGCAACGACCCCCTTGCTTGAGCAAGCATCGCATTGCTGCTCGAGCAAACCTTGGGTGTTGCTTGAGCATCAGCGATGCTTAGCACAACACTCGCTGTTGCTTGAACATAGACACCCACTGCTCGAGTAGGCCTTGGGTGCTGCTCGAGCAACAAGCTATTGATGCTCGAGCATGCCTTATTCATGCTCAGGCATCAATGCAGTAGACCAGATGAGTTCTCAAATTAAACCATTTACATTTGAATTGTTGAGTGATAACCTTTGAGTTTATGTTATTTTACATGCAAAAATGAGTTAAAAAGTTTGTCATTGTCATGGCTTAATGGATCAAATTAGTTAAATATGTGGTTTCATCTTCATAATTAGTTTTTAAACTTCATTTGTCTTGATCTTGGTTATATTTGAAGTTTGGCTAAAAATTGGGCTTAAATAACAGGTTTTACCAAAATTGGCAGTGAACACTGTTCGGTATTTTGCTCATAACTTGAGTTATATACCTTCAATGTATCTGCAATATATATTTTTAGAAAGCTAACAGAAAGCCCTACAACTTCTATGAATAGCCCAGAAGCTAAATCAGACGTTTAGAGGATCAAAGTGGGCCTGGAACACAGAACAAGACGCTGGAACTGGACTCTGGACCAATGTGCAGTGTATGATCCATAACTGGAGCTACAGACCTAGGAATGGGCTGAAATTTGCACGAATGGAAAGCTAAGATCCGGGGCTTCAATTCATATGAAGACCACAAAGCCCAATTCCACCGAAATCCAAGTCAAAAACAGATGGCCAAAAGGACACGGTTTTGGAGGTGCAAAAGTGAGTCAAAGATTCCTCTAAGTTGGCCACTAAGAAAAGTGACGAATTTGAGTTGGAAAATGCATGAATGGGATGCTCCAAGCTGCCTATAAATAGAAGGGAATTGTGAAGAGCAACACACACTTGGAAATGATCAAGATCTCCCCTCTTCTAATTTCTCTCTTGTAGTTCTTGCCTATATGGTATGGCCTAGATTTTCTTTATGATTTATGCATTGTTTTCCTTTCTTGCCTCCTATAGGAAGTGCTTAGATCTTCTTTATGATTATTATGTATTTTTTTTCTTTATTATTCATTTGACTCCTACATGGAAGGTTCTACCTCCTACATGGAAGTCTAGTTGTAATATTTCATTTTGATTCTTTTAATTTAATTTTATGTTCTTCATCTTCTACTCTTTTTATGCATTATTTTTCTTCTTGTTTATTTGACTCCTACATGAAAGGTTCTACCTCCTACATGGAAGTCTAGATTTAATCTTTCATATTGTTTGTTTTAATTTACTTTTATATTCATCTTTTACCCTTGTTATGCTTAGTCATGAACTAAGTATTTTTCTAGGGTCATGTATGGATTCTTTATGAAGTTTAATTGAAATTTTGTTTTTAATTACATAATGATTGTCTTGAATATGTTTCTTTAATCCACACTTAATGTCTTAATTAGTTTGATCACCTAATTAAGGAATTGAAAGATTAATTAGACCTTGGAAAAGGCTAGTTAATTCTAGGTTCAATTGATTAAAGAACATAAGGTACTAGCAAGAGAACTTGACATAGGCTTTATGCAACCATAAAGAATTCTGGACTTAATGCAAGAATTAATTCTAATGAGCATGGGAACATGGTCTTTTGGATTAATGATTAGGCTAATTGACTTAGGAATAAGCAATTAGATTAAAATCAGAAATTCGGTTAACATATTTCAATTCAAGAGTTATGTCGTTAAATTCTACCTTAAAAGAAGATTAGGTCTTAATCTAGCTTTTGGTAAAGGAAGAACAATTAAATGAATTATTGATGATATACATGACCCTAGGCTTTTATTAATTGCATTCTACAAAATTTGATTCATTTTCTTTGTAATTTTATTTACATTTAATATTTCAATCATAAACTCATACGATTGCATCAACTATAAAATAAAGTGAAGTGAGTTGGTAGTTAGAACTTTGATCCCTGTGAGAACGATATTTTATTACTCTGGGATACTTGCTAGTATTACATTGATAGTGTATACTTGCATTAGTCACCCAACCATCACTGAGTGCTTGATCAATTAAATAACTTGAGAAATTGTGATCATCAAAATATTTTAGAGTCAATAAGACCATCTCGTTTAAACTGAAGTATTAGGGCTCTGGTCTAAAAAGTATGACCGGTGACAGTTTCGTAAATATAAAGAAATTATTAGATCGGGTTAAAAAGAAGTAGGTCTAAAAATTATGATCGGTGATTGTTCCGTAAATATATAAAGAACTTTTTAAACCGGATTATAGAGGATTAGGTCTTAAAAGTATGACCAATGGCAGTTTTATAAATATATAAAGAACTTTTCAAACCGAATTATAGAGGATTAGGTCTTAAAAGTGTGGCCGGTGGCAGTTTCGTAAATATATAAAGAATTTTTTAGACTGGACTTGTAAAATATGAGGTATTAAAAGTAAGACTTTTAAGATCTAATAGTTTAAAAGTCTGAACCAGAAAGAATTTTCAATGGCAGTTTTGTAATTATAAGAAAATTCTTACTTTTAAGACCGGATGTTTAAAAAATTTGGTCTAAAAAGTCTACTTTTAAGACCGAATATTTAAAAATTCCAATCTAAAATGTCTAAAAGATTAATTTTCTATTTTTCGGTGTCGAAAATTGAATTTTGCTATTTGAACCTTTCTTAGATCTTGTAAACCTCACCTCCCTCTCTTCAACCCCATCTTATCTCAAGGACTTCACTCACAAATTTTCCTATTTTGTATGATTTGCCGCAAAAATTGCTCCATGTCCTTTGCTCTCATGGTCTCTTATTTTGGTTCTAGCTTCTCCAGGTTCACAATTTTTACTTTGTTTTCTTCGATCTATTTAATTTTTGCTTCTTCAACCTAGAAAAATTGTAAGATTCAAAAATCAAAATTGTTGATCATTCTATGCTATTCTCTAACCAAAAGTTCCCTTTCTTCCTTGCTCTTCCTCATCCTTCTCCTCTCTTTCATTCTCCCCCTCTCTCCTATTTAGGGCTTGATGCTTTCTTAACTTGCCTTTATAAGATTGGAGCTTATGAATTTTTTATAGTATAGGTAATCATCACATTAATTGCAACTGGATTCAAGCATCAAGAGGAAAGTGATGGGAGACCCTTACAGGTATGACTCAACTCATCCTCTTCATTTATGCTCATTAGTTGTTCATTTATCACAAACTCTTTTTTTTTTTTGTTATAATTATAGGCAAGTCAACTAACACATGGAGATACAACTGCTAGTATACCAAGAGGATACCCTCTTCTTTCAATGATGGTGGTTTGGTTGAGATCTCTGAATTTTTAAGGAAGAAAGGATGCTACGCTATTCGTGGATAGTGTGATGATCTACGATGTCTAGTTTCCCCCCTTTTTTAAGAAAGAGACTTTTAAGATCGGATTTTTATTCACATCCGGTCTTAAAAGTCATTTCTTTTTTTTTTTAATGATAGAAAGAGACTTTTAAGACTAATATTCTATAATTGCGGTCTTAAAAGTTTGACGTTTAAGACCTTATAATTTAAAGGTTCGATCTAAAAAGTCATTTTTAAGACCAATTGTATATCTAGTCTTAAAAATAACAAACTTTTAAGACCGCCTATATTAAGACCGGTCCTAGATCTAATCTTACGAGGTGTTTTTTATCTGGTCTTAAAAGTCTTTTTTGTATCAATGACATGTCATCTTATATAATCTAATGTGACATTTTCCATGAAAAAAATGGTGGTCAATTAATGGCAGGGTGCTAATAATAAAATAAAAAATAAGATCAAGGATTTAAATTTAAACTTTGAAATGTTAGGGGTTATATGCAACTAACTCAAAGTTCAGAAGGGTTTTTCTGATGCTTTAATTTCTTCTTCTTATGCAATGTACATTTCATGTGTGATCATACATCTATATACTCTCTTTGTAGTTTATAAGTAAATTTAGTCCTAAATATTTTTTTTTTTCATTTTATATCTTATATATATATATATATATATTTTTTTTTTAAAAGAGATCATGTCATGTATGTTATAATTAGCTAGTTTAACTTTTTAATCTCTTAAAATTATTTGTTTAACTTTTAATCTCTTAAAATTATATATATATTTAGAGTAGAAGAGTAATATATATGTTTAATTAGTTCAATGAACTTCCTGAAAACTTTTAGATTTTTTTTTTCCTATCATTATATATGAACTTTAAATACCAGCATCTTTCTGCCGACCCTTCATTGTCCTTTTTCCCCCCTTAATTTCTCTCATTGAGACCTTGAAGTTTGAACTTTCCTTCGTCACCAAGAATTCAAGGTTCATGAAATTTGTTTTATCAATGCTCTCAATTTTTTTTTAAAAAAAATAAATAAAGTGGATGGATTTTTTTTTTATTCTCATCATCCCTCAAAATATCTAAATCATGTTTGTCCAATCGATATGAAATATCACAATACTACTTTGACTTTTCTCTCATCTTCCTAATCAACAACCTAGATGAGCTAATGAGATATAATGAGAAAAGATGATAAGGAGAGGATTTGATTTCCTATCGTAACAATGGAAGATATACTCATCAAACAAAAGTACACCTTAGTAGTGATAGTTCCCTCCGTTGAATCTAGCCTTTGTACATTAATCATGCAAGAAGCTTTGACTCGGCCAGAACTATTTGATTGTTCTAATGAATAAAAATTTCTCATTGTGAACATTCTATTTTATTTGGGCCCATATTAAAAAAAAAAACCATGACTGATGCTTACACATCTAAATTAATATGAAAATGATATTGTTAGTGATTTGGATTATAATTGAAATTTGAAAAATTATTATCACTAATGGTCATTGTCTTAAAATTGAGGTTTATAATAAATGACAAAAAATTTCAAAATAATTCATCTCATTGAGGTTTAGATTAGAAAATTTGGTATGGAGTCATTATGGAGAGGGGAAAAAGAGAAATTAAGAAAATACAAAAAAAAAAAAAAATCCTCTCATTCATGTTGATAGGTTAAATTAGGAAATTGCTTGTGGGGAAAATATATATAAAAAAATAAAATTAAAAATTAAAAAACATCTCTCATTTATGTTGATAGGTTTAAATCAGGAAATTACTTGTGGGAAAAAAAAATTAAAAACTAAAAAAAAAAAAAAAAACTCTCGTTGATAGTGATTGGGTCAAGCTAGGAAGTCTTAACAATAGAAAATACAAAAAAGAACAAAAATTTGAAAAATGCGTTAATTAGGCAAAGCCCTAGGAGATGTGTATTTAAAGGACAACACGAGAGTGAAAAAAACACAAGAATTTTGAGGACAACAAGGAGGCAAGTGAGAAGCTTCTTGAGACATGGACATTAGAGGTACACACTAGTTGCATGCCCTTAATTTGTTGTGCAACTATTTTCTTTTATTCTTGATAGTCTTACTTTTTCTCTCTCACACCTTGCGTGGTATAATCACCTCCTCACTATTTGTTTCTTTCCTTTGGTTTTGTTATCCATATCTCAACCACATGATATGTGAGCACTAAAAGGCGAGAGGTATGCGTCTTCTTCCATTCAAGATGCTAGATGCCTAATAGTTAATTCTTACTCTCTCCTTTATGTTTGCTAGACTTAAATTGATATTCTAATAATATATTGCCATTTCATCATATTTGGATGAATTGTATGTGATTGTGTTATGCTATCCATGTGGTTTTCTCACCTTGTGTTTGTATAGCTTGCAAGGATTAAAAAGGTATGTGCTTGTAACTTCATGAAACTATTTTGTATGATGTGCATGTGTGTGAGGTTTGATCTTAATCCTAGACCTCCTTATTAGTATGATGATCATGTCCTTGCTTGTCCTTGTTAGCTTGGTGAACTCTCGTTGTTTTTTCCTTTTGAAAATGAAAGTCATTGATGAACTAATTGAGGCCAAATCATGGGTAGGAACACTTCATTTGAGGTAGAACTCAATTTTCAAGAAGCAAAATAAGCTACGTCGCACTTTGTTTTTGGGAAGTAATGGTTGTTTCAATTATTTATGTAACCTTTGAACTGATTTTGGGAGCTATTTTTGCTATCATGACTATTTCAGCTTTGCTGTGCAAGACTGATAATATTTTGATCGTTGTTTTCTATCATAGCATTGTTGCTGATTATTAGAAGTGATTTTGTGGATAAAAAAATGAGTATAGCCAAGTGATATGTACTGAACTAGTTTGTTGATGTGTGTGCAAGAGTGGGCTTTAGTTGAAGATTTCATTGAGAAAAATATAATGTTGGCTATTGATTCATGTGCATTGAGCCTTTATTGAGAATTGTTATGTTTTTATACTGCATATCGACTAGCTAGTTCGAGGCCTAGGATGAACACATGGAAGTTTCTTCCTTCATTGCTTTGATTACGAGCAATTGAGGATTTCACTTAATGCAAGTGGTTGTGAATGTTTTCATGGACTTGATCTTTTGGTGTGTATCTACTATCATCTCTTGATATTGGCATTCTGAATTTGAGACCATGAGTTAATGATGCTTTTAGTTGATGATTTAGTCAATAATGGATTGGGATGTAACTTTAGTTTACTCGCAAATGTGTATTTAAGAGTTAAATTTTCTCAATCTTGATTGTGGGTTGTGTTGTTTATGTATCATGTGCTTTCCATGTGGAAATTTTGGAATTTGGATGTTGCAAATCTGTTATAAGACATAAGTAAATTGGCCGTGGCCAAGAAATTATGGGCTACGGCAAGCTTTGAAACAGAGAAATTTTGAGTTGTAGCTCAAAAGTTGAGCTGCAGCCAAGTTCCACCAATCTTGGACTATAAAGGAACTCAGCTACGACTGAAACTTTTTGAGCTGCAGTTCAGTTTTGCCAAATTAGACCTGAGAGGAACTCAACAGCAGCCAACATTTTTAAGCCACAACTGAGTTTCAATTCACCTCAACCTGAGAGGAACTGAGATGTTGGTGGAGTTTTGAGCTGCAGTCGAATTTGTTGCCTGGCTGGAACCCAAGAAATGAGTTGCAACCAAACGTTTTAAGCTGAAGCCGAGTTTAGCCTCCAATTTAAAATTATTTTTTATTCCAAAAAAATAAAAATTAAATAAAAGAAATTTATCTTAAAAAATTTTTAAAAAAATATTCCCTCCTTTTTCACCATTAGTAAAAAAACCAAACAAAAGATTCTTTTTACCCTAGTCCATTCGCTATCTCCATTTTTGTAATACCAAGTCTTCTCCCTTCCCCAACCCCATCTCACTTTCTTAGTTTATCTTTTGGGTGGAATCTAGGATTGTTCCTATATATGTTTTGTTATTAGCTACTTCTTTTCTGATTTTCATTTCTCTTGTTTAGCTTAGTTTTAGTTTGGTTTATAGGTTCTAGGTTGATATCAATAAATTGGGCATAGTTCTTTGGTTCTAGAAGGCTGTCTTTTGAGGTTTAAAATATCATTGCGCAATGGGCTTACTTGTTTGTTGTTGTGACCTTCAATGTGTTCTTGGATCTCTCTTTTCTTTTTAGGATTCTGGTCCCCTACAAGTATAAAAATCCTTTTGACTTGTGCCTAGTTTAAAGCTCATGTTATTGATGATGCTTACTTCTTTTGACAAATGCAACTCTAGTTTGGAGTTACGGACTGGACTTGTTGCTTGTGGAATGATCTTGCATGTGAATTGGATTGAATAGTTTTAACATCTTCATGAATGTCATGTCTGTATCTCTTCCCAACACTACTTCCATCCGTTGCCTCTCATGCCACCTATGTTAAAAAGGATTAGTTTTGATGATGTTAAATATTAAGAGTAAAAAGTTTGTATAATATATCTATCTCCTATATTGACTAATTAGTACTATATTTAATGTGAAATATCTTCTAGTATCAAGTTGGAATATGGAAATTAATCAGAAGAAAAGAAAGAATATATCAAGTTGGAATATGAAAATTAATCAGAAGAAAAAGAAGGCATAGTAAAGAAAGAAGAGCCTTCATCATATTAGTTAAGAAAATAAAGAAGCTATCTATTTGGGTTATGGAGAATGATTATCAAGAACAAAAACAGGAAGAAAGAGTGAAGAAAGAATAGCCTTCACCATATTAAGTCAAAGAAAGGAAGAACTTATCAAATTGAAAGATCAAAATGATAGAGAGATTGAAGAAAGAAGAACTTGTAAGATCTAATGGGAATATCAAGATTCAAGCTCTTAAATATGATACTAAAGGTCTCCATGATCAAATGAAGGTTGAAATGGTCAATACGAAGCTAAAATGACTAATATAGAAGTTATATCAACTTCACTTGAGTGGCACCTATAGAGAAGATCACTTGAGTAATTTTCTTCATCACTCGCAACATCACTTTAGTGGTGTGCTAGTGATGACCACTCTGTTGTACTATGTTTTCGTTAAGCATGGCAGATGTTTGGTGTTTTATCTCTCAAACCACATATCCAATTAATGTGAAATTTTGTTTCATATGAAGCTAGACTCCAAATTCAACACACCAAAACCCTATGTTGTGCTGTTACACCATCCCCACAAATCAATATTCCTTACAAAGTGTTCTGTCAGTATTCCTTACCAAAAACAAGTCAATTTGTGTCCTAGAGGTTCTACTCTTGCATGTGATTAAATTATCCTCCTACTTCTTAAAGCAAGTGTTGATAATCTTGAAGTTATATGCGATGGAGAAATCAATAATAGATTGACCTTCATTATTAAGCTTCCCAAGACCAAAACCACCATGGGCCCTTGCACATGGTCTTGCCTCCCTACCAACATGTCCATTAAGATTGCCACCAATAAAAATCTTTTTGGTTATTGGAACGCTCTAAATTAGCCCCTCTATATCTTCCCAAAACTTTTCCTTAAGATGTCCTTAGCTTCTACTCCAACTTAAGGTGCATACTTACTAAAAATGTTGATAGTATCCTTCCCAATAATCATTCTTAAGGATATGATTCTATCCTTAATCCTCTTAACTTCCAGCGCATTCTTCCTGCATTCATTATCAGCGATGATACCAACATCATTCCTTACATTTACTTTTTATGTGTACAAGAGTTGGAAACTATTAATTTCCTTATCCCTTCTCCCATCTATTTAGTTTCCTAAAGGCATAAGATATTAGTCTTATGATTTCCCATTATGCCCACCACCTCCTAAGATTTTCCAGATAGAGCCATAATGTTCCAAGTGTCAAATTTGATCTTACTCTTGTGAACTAGCTTCTTTGACTGCTACTGTTCAAAAGGAAGTAGTAGCCCTTGCTTATTTTACACTACACTTGAGCAATAATGTAGCAGTTCTTACTCATTTCTCATTGTACTCAAGCAAAACAACGCATTGTTTACAAGAAACAACCAAGCATTGACACAATTTATTCGTTGATCCATGTTCATAAAAGATTCAACGAGTTTTATGTTGGCTGTTGAAGGCCTAACACAACCCTTCTCCTTTACCCTAATTTGGAACCGGCTATAAAATATATGTGGAGTTAATAATATGAAACTATATTTTAAAAGAGTAAGTTTAACTAGTTGGACAAGGTCACTTGCTCAACTATGGACTTGAACTACATAGCTAGCAAACGATAACATAAATAAAGGTAAGCAGGAAAAGACAGAGACTAAGAGCATTACTAAAAGGCCCAGATACTCATAATGAAAGATAACACACACAGCAACTACACACAACAAATTGTACCCAAAACAAAACTACGCGTCCAAAGCTTCATTTCATTAACCCTATATTTTTCCCTTACCGATATTTACAATATATATATTCTCATGCCTTTTTCTTGATGATCTATTTTTACTTTTACCCTATGTTTTGGATGGGGAAAAAAAATAGAGAGTAGAATAATAGGAGGAAAAAAATTTAAAAATACTTTTTTTTGTTTACTATTTTGAGAAGTTTTCCTCCATAGTATTCTCATCCTCCTATTTCTTTTCCTACTTTCTCCATCCAAACATAGGGTTGGAGATATATTTTTTTTATATTCCTCCCACATATTTCACTTCCCATAAAATAATTCAAGATTCTTGTTGGTGGAAGAAATTCAAGATAAAGCGTTGTAGAGAACTTAGTGTGTGATTGGGTAGCTAAGGCAAAAGCTGGGTAGAAGTAAGATTGTGTAAACTTTTGCAATCTAACTCTTGTAGACTTCAGATTGAGTAGAAGTTTGATTGTGCAACATAATTTATATTTAGATTAACTTTGTGAAAATGTCACTTTGAAAAGCTTCAACTTTAGATGATTAATTTAAAACCAAAAAGAAAAAAGAAAAAAAAAGGTTTAGATGTAAAATGACTAAAAATAATATAAATTTTATAATCTCTAGCCCTTCGTGTAAGAATTTGATAACTAATTTGGATAGATTAAGTAAATTAGTTATATTAGTTATTTGTTGGTTTTCCTAAAATATTATTTTCGGTCATGAATATCCTAGATGTAAACCCCTTATGTGTACAATCAACAAAATAATTTGAAAAATATATTATAAATTTGAAAGACAAATAGATTGAAGTCTTTTATTTATGTTCAAATTCAACCCCCAAATAGTTCTCAACTTAATGATCAGGTGTAGTATTAAATAATACATATTTATATGATATGTATATAAATCAAAAAATTCATAGTACTCGTACTCTTGTGTAAAAAGAACAAATTGCAAAGCATTCATACTCAAAATGTATAAAAATTTATCAAACATTTTTCACCAATTAAAATCTTAATTGGAATTTTCCACAATTTTCTCTAAAATTTATTATTTACTTTTTTATACTTTTATAAACATAAAATTATTGGGACTATTGGATTCATTTTATTTTTCTAATTTGAAGTAAGGTAGGACCCACCTCAAGCTATTTCTTCTTTCCATGCTCGCAAATAATTAGTACCAAATTTTGTGTGTTTGGATTCATAGTTCAGGTTTAAACAAAGCAATAGGCAGGTTGGGTAACCCAAGGTTAAACCTATAGCCCACCTATTTAACTTTAAACAAGTATGAGCTAACCCATACCTGGACCTCAACTCATTTAAACCTATGTAAATAGGCTAACACATAAATGGGCAGACTAACCAAGTTTTGGGTAGCATATTTACATTTGACTTGTTATTAATTTTTTTTTTTAAAAAAACATACATAAACATTCAACATCCATCTAAATTCATCATTTTAATTTTTGAAATGTGAATCTTCAAAATAATCACAATTTACACAAAACAACATAAATTTATACTAGTACCATCATAACATAATTTTGATATTCAAACTCCAACTTGATACTTGGAAGCATTCACTATCTACCATGCCAAAACATCAAATTTTGGATCATTAAAGCCAAATAATTTAGTGTGAAGATATTCATCCACCTCTAAAATTTTTCTCTACAATATATGTAGAGTCAGTAACGACTCACAAGTTCGAATAAGCAGAGGCAGAGAGTGAGTGAGATTGAGATTAAGAGTCAATAGACATTATGGTTAGGGATTAGAGGCAATCGAATACTCGAAATCTTAGATAGGGAGGGAGTCAAGGAATGCCTTTACCTTATGGCTGAATACGGAATGGAATGGGTAGCTAATAAAACAAAATTACACTAAATCGATGGATATGGGCAACCCGTAGGTGTATCTATAGCCTGCCCATTTAAGTCTTACATAAGCTGGTTTTAACCCATCCCATGATGGGTTTTTTAGGCTGGCTCAAAATAGCCTAATTACACTGGGTTATGGGTGGGATTGTAGGTTATGCATTCCAAGCTCAACCCTACCACAATGAAATGTACTTAACTATTGAAATGAGCTTTTAAGTGATTTTACATATATGTTTGGATAAGCTTTTAGCAAATTTGGCTTATGAGCCAAAAGTTGTTTAAAATCTTAAGCTAGGGTAGAGATGCTTTATGGGTCAATTAATTAGGCTGATTAATATTGTTAGGGTATTTAATGCTAATTGAAAATGTTTTATTAATCTTGATTTTCCTTGATCTCTCTTTTCTCATAATCATCTGTAATGTTGATTTAAAATTTTTTGTTAACCCTAATTTATAATTTTACATTTCTATTAGGAAGGTCAAGGATGAGCTCATTTTAGATAGAAATGATGATTAGCTCTCCCTCACCCAATTTTTCAAAAAGCAAAAGGCTCATGAGCTAACTAGCCTATCCCATGGGCTAGCCCACTAATTTTTTGGGGAGAACTAAATGACCAACGCAATTAATAAAACATGCGTGCCCATTTTTCTAGCCCAACCGATTAATTTTGACAAGAAAATGGGCTGGTCTGGTGGGTTGAACTCATTTCCCCAACTCTATACTTACCATAACTAAATTTTAAGAGAGTTAAAATTATATGATCCAAAAAATAATTTTTTTTAGATAATAATTAGAAGAATGTTATAAAACTAACAGAAATTTATAGCTCAAAGAAACTATTAGAAAGAGAAGAATGATAGTAATCAAAATAAGAGCAAAGATACTATAAGGAATAAAAGAATGAAGATAATCAGAGAGTAATTCCTTTCAATTTTTTGGTGTGTTTACAATGGATGGAATGCACCTATTTATAATGATGAAAAAGGGGTCTTTTGGTGTAATTTTTTCCATCTGGGCCATTAGCTGTAATTTTTCCCAAACCACATCTTCTATACTTCCTTCCCAAGCAAATTCGATGACAACAGAGAATTAATGATAGAAGGGCCTACACCTAGATATTATAATATATTACAATATAATATACAAGAGATAGAATGAGGGAGTTTTAGAGTCAATGGACATCCACATAATTAACATATTTATAACACTCCCCTTGGATGTCCATTATGAATGTGCCTCATTAAAAACTTTAACTAGGAAAAACCCAGTGGGATAAAAACCTAGCTAAAGGAAAGAATATTGTATTCATTGATATACTCTCTAGAGCTGCCTCATTAAAAACCTTTCTAGAAAAACCCAGTAAGATAAAACCTAGATAAGGGAAAAAGAGTACAGCGTGTATCGACTCCCCCTCTGACAACATCAGTTGAGATCTTTGAATATTCAAAGACCGATGCCATGGACAAGCTTTTCAAAGATTGTACCTGGAAGAGACTTGGTGAATAAATTTGCTAGATTTTCACTTGAACTGATTTGCTGGATATTTATTTCACCATTCTTCAAAAGGTCACGAGTGAAAAAGAATTTTGGTGAAATATGCTTCGTTCTATCGCCCTTGATTTAATCTTCCTTAAGTTGGGCAATACATGCAACATTATCCTCATATAGAACTGTTAGATCCATTTTAGCTGAAGATAAATGACTTGTTCATATGAGATGTATTACTGACCTCAACCATACACATTCTCAACTTGCTTCATGCATTGTTAGAATTTCTACATGATCAGATGATATGGCTGATATAGTTTTCTTCATAGATCGCCATGAAATAGCTGCACCTCCACATGTAAACAAATAGCCTATTTGTGATTTACCATCATGAAGATTAGACAAAAATCCAGCATCTGCGTAACCAATCAGTTCATGCTTGGATACATTTGAGTAATATAACCCCATGTCCATAGTGCCTTTGAGGTAACGAAGAATGTGTTTTATTCCATTTCAATGTCTTCGTGTTGGTAAAGAACTGTATCTTGTTAATAAATTAATAGCAAATGATATATCAGGCAGTGTGTGATTAGCAAGATACATTAATGCTCTAATAGCATTGAGGTCTGGTACTTATGGACCAAGCAGTTCTTCTTCACCTTCGTCACTAATTACTCAAGGTCGAAATGGATCTTCATCTACTTGTAAAGACCTTATAATCATTGGAGTACATAATGGATGCGACTTATCCATATAAATTCTGCAAGTCCATTTTGTGTTTGAACATGAGCTACAGGATGTTCAACATCAATTCCAAAGGACATAAAACATTCATTAAAAGCTTGTGAAGTAAATTCACTAGCATTATCAAGACATATTTTCTTGATAGGATAATCAGGGTAATGTGCTCTTAATCTAATCAATTGAGCAAGTAATCTTACAAACGCTAGGTCACGAGAAGATAATAAGCAAACATGCGACCATTTGGTTGATGCATCAATTAAAACCATATAATACATAAATGGTCCGCATGGTGGATGTATTGGTCCACAAATATCTCCCTGTATCCGTTCTAGAAATGTAAGTCTCACTTTCTACTTTGTTTGGTGAGAGTCGAATAATTAACTTTCCTTAGAAACATGCACCACATGAAAAATCATGGGATTGTGGTATTTTTTTACAATTCAGGGTACGTCCACATAAATTTTCAATTATTTGTCACATCATAATTGACACTGGATGGTCTAACCGGTCATTCCAAACATTAAATTCATGAGTAAACTTTTGGTTTACAATAGCATGTGTTTCAATTGTGCTTATAAATGTAAAATACAAACCAGAGGAAAAAGCAAGAAAACTTTCTAATATGCATTTTCTATCAGAAGCTATATTTGTGATAGCAAGACATTCCTAATTATTTTTAGTTGATGTTTTTATATAATATCCATTTCTGCGGATATCCTTGAAACTCAACAAGTTCCTTTTTGACTTGGTAGAATAAAATGCATTTTCAATGCATTTTAGGTAACAAAAATTAGCTCTTCTGGAGCCTTTAATCAAATTTATACTACCAGATATAGTATGAACATTGGCTTCTTGCATTACCAAGGAAGAAAAATATTTATCATTTTTTAGTATGGTATGCGTTGTTGCGCTATTAACGAGACACAAATCTTCAAGATTGATGCAACAAGATTCATTTTTCATTAAAGGATATACATGAAAATAAATAAATAAAAAGTAAAAACATAATTAAAAGAAATACATATGATAGAAGAAAGTTTCAACATACTAAAACATGACATTTCTAAACATGAAAAGATAATTTACACTAAGAAATCAACGACATTTAAATGAGCAATCTCAACATCTTCATGCTCAGAATTCTCAGCCTTATCAACATGATTTACTTCAATTTTTGGTCCTTTAATTTACCATTATTTTTGTAACACTCCCAAATTTCTAGCAGTTGTAATAACATAAAAATTGTGATGGTGTTTATAAATAATAACTAAAATTCAAAATAAGTAAATTTGGGAAGTGTTACCGCCGCACTTGTACTGGGACAAGTGCACGACTACTTATTATATTAACATAAATCTAAACCTAAATAGACATGTTTGTTCGGAATAAAGAAATAGCTAAAAATTTCATTGAACATCCTTCCTCACTTCTCACTGCTAGCCCCAACCCTTGGCACATGTTTCACTGAAATTCTGCTCCCTCGAAGGATCACTACAGCCCAAGAACACAAACATCAGCAAAGCGGGTAATCCTAATAAAATAAAGACAATATAAAAATAAATAAAATAAATAAATAAAAATATCATATATATATATATATATATATATATAATTAAAAGAATGTGTTGGTTTTGTTTTCTTTATGAAGGTTACTTAGTGGGAAGAGAACCATGGTAGACCCGGATATCTTGTCAGTTTACCTTGTGAGTTGGAAACCTGCCAGTCACAACTCATCAAATTGGCCATAAATCATTTTCTTCCTAGTGTGCACACCTCTTCCCAAAATTGCTACTAGTGTCCCGGAAATCCTGCCAAACACCACTTTGGGAAGAACGGATACTATTAGTTCACATCACATAATATTTCGTAGGCATAAAGCCTAAGGGTTGTGTTCATCACTTTAGGAGGAACCATCCCAAAGCTATCCTCCCACTGATAAATTATTTTAAATGCACTCAAAATAAAATCACTAAATTATTTATATGCCATCATATTATCATTTTTCATTCTTCAATCAGAGGAAGCCCTTGTCTCCCTTGTCCCAGCCATTAAACATTAAATTCAAGTCCAAACTTTTTAGACCAGCAAACCCGCCACCTAATTGATATAATTGAATATCCAAATAAACCTTTCTACCAAAGAAATAAGAACATATTGAGAATATTCAATTAAACCTTTGTTCCCTGAAAATAATATTTCCCAAGAAACCAAAACCCATTTTCCTCACCGATATGTACAACTACATGTCTTATCTGCAATTTAAACAAGAATTTCAATCTTGCAAAGACAACACTATAAGCATATATCACAGAACGATTCCCCGAAGATGCACACAGGTACGACATATAATAATTAATCACGCAAATCAAGAAGCATGAATAAATGAATTTAGACTGCTGTCTATCCATTATGAAAACTAAGGCAAAACGATTTTAAGAAAAATTTACATATAGCAAATAGATTCCTTGGAAGAAAATTGTAACACCCTGGATTTCTAAAGTTCAAATAACATAAATATTCCAAATGTTTTCATAAATAATAATAGAAATCCAAAATAATCAACATCTGGAAGGTGTCACCGCCACACTTGTATGGAACAAGTGCAAGGCTTCTTATTACAGGAAATAAATCTATACTTAATCAGATTGTTCATAAAAATATAAAAGAAAAGAAAAGAAAGTAAGTAACTAGAGTTTATTGTCTGTTATCCTCACTTCTCACTGCTAACCCCAACCTTTGAAACCTGTTCACTGAAATTCTACTCCCCCGAAGGATCATCGCAGCCCAAGAATACACATATCAGCAAACGCTGGTAATCCTAATTAAGAACAGATAATATAACATAAACTAAAATAATTAAGTAAATAAATAAATAAATAATTTTAAAATAAATTGAAATAAAATAAAACAATTATAAAATTAAAATAAGATATTTACAAGATAAAATATCGTATATTTGTATAATCATAAGGTGTCTGACACAAATTTGTTAATCAAATCAAATGTATATATATATCATCTGATATTTGCATCAAACTTTAATCATTATCATTTTAAAATTTGTTTAGACCCAGAAATCCTGCCAGTCTATTTAGTGGGAAGAGAACCATGGTAGACCCGGATATCCTGCCAGTCTACCCTGTGACCCGGAAACCTGCCAGTCACAAATCATCATCAAATTGGCCATAATTCATATTCTTCCTAGTATGCACACCTCTTCCCAAAGTTGCTACTAGTGCCCCGGATATCCTGCCAGGCACCACTTTGGGAAGAACGGATATATCGGTTCACATCAAATAACATATCGGAGGCTTAAAGCCTAAAGGTTGTGTTCATCACTTTAGGAGGTACCGTCCCAAAACTATCCTCCCACTTGTTAAATTATTTCAATTACACACAAAATGGATTTCTCAATTTTAGGAAACTAAACCGAATACATATACTGCTAACCGAAAAACCAAGGAAGAGGCATATAATATATAACCAAAATAAATAATAATTAAAATAAAATAAAATCAAAAATATATAAATTATATAATATAAATATAAATCAAAATTACGGATCTCTCATATATATATATATATAATTTAAAACAAGACATCCAGTCCAAGCAGTTACTCCTAGCTAGCAGAAAAAGGTGGCCGGAGAGAATATAAGATTGAGTTTGTTTTATGAAGGATCGGAGGTAGCATGTTTTATTAATATCATGAATAAATTCTTCATGTCAATCACCGTATATCACAACTAGTAATTAATACAGTAGACAAATCCATAAGAGGGGAAAGTTTGGCTTCAACTTTGATAATATATGAGGGAAATAATAAATTATCTCTCGATTTCAAACTTTTGATTAATTATCCCACAGATTTCCTTTTGACATTAGGTCATTATATGTGTGAGACATCTCGGTGCATTCATATATATGTCAACAATTTTATTAATATTATTCCTACCAAAAAAAAGAACCTAGCTGCCAGTCATTCTAATTCTAATAATCCATATATTCCAGTATTTGAAAACTTAAAAAAAATAATGATTGAACCTGCGAGTCTTTAGTAAATAAAAAAGGAATAATAGTTAAAATAGTATAAACATATATGCACAAATTAAAAGAATAATAGTTAATTATATATTATATAGTATTAGGAAGAAGAGATTTCTCATATAACACAATTCAATCACAAAGAAAATCGAGATGTTCTATATATTATATAGTATTGGGAAGAAGAGATTTCTCATATAACACTTTTCAATCACAAAGGAAATCGAGATGTTCTAGGGATTAGGATTACTTGGTCTCCGTGGTTGCTAAACTCCTAGAAGGGAAGCTCTGCCGCAAATGATTTTTTTCAAAGAGGGAGCTAATGAACGATGACTAAAGTTAGGCGGCTAAACCTAATTTATAATTAGGCTCTTAGGATTTAGTTATGAGCTGGGCTTTGTGGGTTAGGCCTTTTTTTTTGTTTTCTCTTTTTTTTTTACTATTACTAATCTAATGAAGAAAAATAATAAGTCACTTATTAAATTCTAATTTAAATTTATTAATTTTTATTTATAAATTTATTTATAATTATTACTATATTATTACTATAATAAATAAGGTGGGAACACTATATATAACAATCAGTGAATTATATAAAACCAACACCTAGGATTTTAAAAAGATATATATAATAAATATTATACTCTTAATTATCGCTTTAATAGTAATTTAAATATAAAACTATGAAATAATTTTCAAATTTCAAAGGAATATAATTAATATCAAACAATTAATAATGACATTTATTTTCCTGTATTTTATCACTAAATGAAACAAGCTCTCTATACCGGATGATTTACGGTGGTAATACCATAATCTAGTGAAAGCAATCTTTTTATTTTTCCATTTTTTTTTCCAAAAGTGTTTTATAGTACATTCACATAAATATAAATTTAAAACCTTATGGTTAAATGATCAAAGTGCAACAACCTATTTAATTTTAATATCTTTATTATTATTATTATTAACAATAATAATAATAATAATCTGGGGTATTACAAAAATATTGGCCCTTTTTTTTTCTTATAAACCTAGAGATCACTAAGATCCAAATTATTGGAAAGAGTAATCAACTCTCTACTAACTACAAATTCAACTAGTTATATACCTAAAAGATATTCATCCCCTTTTTTTTATGTATTAATATTTGATCTAATAATAGGTTTTAACGTTGATTTAGAGCTATCTTGCCTATCTTTTATCATTATGGCATGGTTAACTGCAAACCTAGAAACATATTCAACCAAGGTAGATACTCGAACAGTAGGGTTTTCATTAACACAATTAAAAAGTAAACCCAGGACATGAACTATGATACCCTCTAACGTATAATGATCTATACTTTTCAGCAATTCAATAAGATTATCATGTATATCTTTCTTTAGGATATAATAGTATGGCCGATTCATTATTTTTAGATATAAGTCTAGAAAATAAGTCTGGAGCCAACTGAAACAAATTATTGGTATATATTTTAACAAACAAATTGCTGCTGCAGCTGCTCCTCCTCCTCCTCCTCCTCCTACTACTACTGCTGCTGCTGCTGCTGCTCCTGCTGCTCCTCCTCCCGCTGCTGCTGCTCCTGCTGCTGCTGTTGCTACTACTACTACTACTACTACTACTCCTACTACTACTACTACTACCACTACTACTGTTGCTGCTGCTGCTGTTGCTGCTATTGCTGCTACTGCTGCTACTACTATTGCTGCTACTGCTGCTGCTACTACTACTACTACTACTGCTGCTGCTGCTGCTACTACTACTACTACTACTACTTTTATTTTATTTTATTTTCATTATTATTTTATTATTATTTGGGATATTACAATTTTTCAATGATTCTTGGTAAAGGTCGACCAAGTGTCTTGGTGTACGATAAGTACGTGACCAATGGCCTTTGCCACCAAAATGATAGCATATATTTTTAGCATGTTTGTTATTCCCAATGTTTTCCCTTTATTATTACCCATCTGAAGTATATGAATTTGATTAAAAAAGTGATGGCTTCATGGTTTACCATTACCATTACCATTGAAGTATATGTTAGCTAGTAAGAATAATTCTAATGTTCTCTTTGTTGATGAAATTGTTGGATTTAATAGCTAATACTTTAAATACTTCTTGGTAGCTATATGTGTAGCTAGAGACATCAATATTATATTTTGACCATTTGTGGTAATTGTTGAAATGTGATTCATAATTGTGTATATGTAGTAGTTGTAGTAGTTACATTGCTATTGAAAGAGGAGCTGAATCACCAAGAGGGGAGTGAATTGGGGATTATGAAAAACTTTTGCAAATTCGGCTCTTATGGTGATTGATCGAATAAAATTAGTGAGCAGGGAAGAATAACAATGCACAACAGTTTATACTAGTTCGGCCCAACTCCTTGGCCTACGTTCAGTCCTCAGGCACCCTGAGATTTCCACTAAATCACTTGATTACACGCTCTGTAACACTGAAGCAATTCTCTTTCTAAAACTTGCTCCCCCTTACAAGTTGTAATCAATGATCCCAAATCTCCAAGTCCCCCGACTTGAGATTTCTTATAATCAAATGATAATACAAATGAAATACTCTCTTAAAGAGTAGATAAGCTATTCACTGAAGCTCAAGTAGTATCAACCGATACTCTGTACAGAAGTTCTAAGAGTAGTTGAACAAAATTAATGCTTAATCAATTTTCTGCTCAGTTGTTCTGTTGAGAGAATTGAATGCAACTCTATTTATACTTAGAGTGTAGTTAATGACCATTGTAGGCATTCATTTGACCGTTGGTGAAGATGATTAACTGCTGGAAGCACTTTGGTCTCTTCTCTCTCTCTACTCTTTTGCTTGAACTTTGATCTTTTTGATAGAGGGTGACTTCTAGCCATTTATATCTGTTGGAAATGTCAGTCCAAAGTTAGCTGTATGGCTCTTTAACCCTTTTCCTTTGTGTAAGCCTTAGTAGATCAAAGTATAGCTGGTTAGGTGGCCTTGCATTTAATGCTTATGACAAGACATTGCTTTGTGTCATAACAGCACATTTTATATCTTTGAATCATCTGTAATTGAGCTGAAATACACTAGCAAACACATTAAACATATCTGGTAATGATGATAATTAAGAATATAAATCATTTGGATCATTCCATAAACATTACACAGATTTCACAAATTTGAATTATCAGAAGGCGCGACCAAAACTCGAGTTTGTCACTATGCACTTAAGCCTATACTCGAGTATCTGTGTCTATACTTGAGTATTCTCTTTCTAGAGACGAGACTCGCGATTTGAGCTTTGGTGTTCCTGATGAACTTAAGCCAATACTCGAGTATTATACTAATACTCGAGTTTTGAACTCTTGATGGATAATTGTCCAAAACATCAAAACCGGAGTTTTTATTCTATACCGGAGTATTGAAGGCTTAGACACCTTGATAGCTCTCTGTATGGCTCAATACTTGAGTTTCATTTTCTATACTCAAGTTTTCTCCTTAGTTTTGAAACTCAGAGATTATTTTAGAAGGGACTAAACTGGAGTTTCCAAAACTAGAGTTTTCAAAAGTGAAGTTTATAAATGTTAATCCTTTTTAAAACATCTTTGCTTGGCTCAATACTTGAGTATTCCAATGTGATACTCGAGTTTTCATTTGAAAAACAAAATATTTGAATTCTCGAGTATACATACCAATACTCGAGTTTTCCTTGATGGAAAACTTGCGACGCTCTCTGTAAGCTCCAATACTCGAGCATTCATTTGAATACTGCGGTATTGTCCTTAGTCACATGCATTGAGCTTTTCTTTGAAATTCCAATACTCGAGTTTTCCTACTAAAACTCGAGTATTACCTCTTTCAGCAAGTTTCTGCTTTCTGAAGCCAATTCTTCAAACACAGTTTTACAATTGATTGTTATCATCAAAACCCATAGAGAACTAACAGTTATGTTGATCATCATATGATGGGTAGCCTCACTGCTTGTTACGTTGATGATAGGGTCAGTGATGAGAAGGCAGAGAAAGTGTTTAAAATTGGTCTACAATGAAAATTTTGATAATGTGTATGTTCATGATGGCTATCTGTTTGATGGTGATGATATGTTTTTGCATGTAATGTATTTTGGTAATAATTTGAATTAACCTCACTGCTTAATCTTATGGGTTCATGGTATAGTCATTTCCTTATTATGTGGTTCATAAGATTCTAGTTTAATTTGAATCGTTAAGGGCTATGGGTTTCATGCATGATTTACTAATGATATGGACATTTTGGTAATATAATGTATGTTATGGCTATCTAGTTGATGGTTTTTATAGGATTTAATTGTTGGTTTGTGAAAAATGTGTAACCATCTATTTTTTTAAAAAAAAAAAATCTTACGGCATCCCAAAATAACGTTTGGGACGCCTTAATCATATTTCTAGAGTCCCAAAATAACGTTTGGCACTCCAAAAGTATGATTTTCAGTAAAAGAAAATATTTTTGGAGTCCCAAAATCAAGTTTGGAACATCTTAATCATATTTTTGGAGTCCCAAAAATGATTTTGGGACTCCAAAGTATAATTTTTTGTAAAAGAAAATATTTTTGGAGTCCCAAAACAACTTTTGGGACGCCTTAAATTATATTTTTGGAGTCCCAAAATTTTTGGGACTCCAAAAATATAATTTAAGGAGTTTTAAAATAACTTTTGAAAATCCAAAAATGACAATTAGTATGCACTTTTTGTACGTAATTTTTGGCGTCCCAAAATTAGTTAGGACTCCGTAAATCATATTTTTGGAGTCCCAAAATTAATTTGGAACGCCAAAAATGTAATTTTACTGCGTCCCATAAATAGACATCCTTTGAATAAGGGACATTAATTAGGCCTATTTTGGGACGTTAAAGGACTTTTTTGTAGTAGTGGTGGTGCAAATCTTCTTGTACAACGAATAATATATGTTAATCTATATACCATTCTCTTCTTAATTTTTTTTTTAATTTGTATATAGTTAAAAATAAGTTGCATACAATTGAAAAAAGAATTGTGCACATGTTGAAAATAAGTTGCATATTGGTTTTAGGCAAATTTTGAGTACCAATGAGCAAAAATAAATTTCGAGATACAGAATTATTCAACTACCATTCCTTATATTTTATATTTAAAAACTTTTGCTAAAATTTTGATTTCTGCATCGTTTTTATTTCTATTTTATGATGAAATGTTGTTTTACACTGCGTCTTTTTTTTACCACCATATTCAAGTGACAGTGTATATCTTGATACTAACTTCAACACACGCAATACAAAAATTTATTAAAATAAAATCATTTGAAAAGAAGTAAATTATTACTTGTTAATTAAAACTAATTGGGAATTCCGCATGACAATAAAATGATCAAAAGCTAATTCTTTACTCCTTCGTCTTTCATACGTGACTGTGGGAGGTCTCTATCATTTACAGCTAGCAAGACACTCAAATATAGATGTTATCACAAGCTTTTTTTTTTTTTTTTAGAAAATTCTAAGTAAATATCATTTAATTTTATGAAACCAAAAAACATACGTTAACACTTGTAAATAATAAAGAGATGACATGGATCAAATTGAGATTTAAAGTGTTGGTAATTTTATTATAATGCCCCATTATTTTATAATTAGCCAAAAAAAGGCATCTTATCAGAGCTCAGACGCCTATGACTTTTTTTTTTTTTGAAAAAAGACAATGGTGAGTGTGGGATTTGGACACACCTCACCTTGGTTCTAACGAGGCATGTTGGCAATTGGACCACAATAGCCCCTTGATTGATTGATATATATGTGTGTGTGTGTGTGTATGTATGTATGTATCAACTATTTTATTACAAGAGCCATAGGGGGGAGTAGAGATGGACTAAGACGTATTGGTCAAACTTCATCTGTTTAGTGCAAAGGTTTAGGAACGACAAAGGGAGAGATGGGGGAAAGGAAGTAGAGAGAAGACAGACTCCTTAAAACATTAAAAATAAATATGCAAAATAAACAAAAAGATGGGACTAAGAAAGTAGGTAGTCCTCACCAACACTTAGCCTATCAAGAGGAGGAGAGGATGCTAATGCAAGACATAATGAAAGCACAACTTTTATTCAAAGAGAGAAATGACTTACAAAGAGAAGAGAGAGGTTTTAGAGTGAAGGGAGAGGAACTTCAGAATGCCCAAGCAAAGTCCTTTTCAACTGAATAAGGCATGACTTATATAGACTTTTGGAAGTTACAGTGAACAATGTACGATGAACATTGAACAGTGATTGTCGACACTTTGTCCATGCTACAGTGACTTGATGATTTCTATAGTAATTTTGTGAAATCAACAGTTTACAATGGGGTTCAAAATAGTTTAGGAAGTAATTCCATTGCTATCTCATTTACTGGTTCTGCTAAATTTAAATCTAAGAGGATTGGTATTCTACATTACAGGGTTTATTGTGTAACGGATTACTACAATCTTGTACTATTTGACAACCAGGATAGCTTTCAGGGACTTCATGATTACCAATAGTACGTATTGTAATCCTACAAGATCATCGTAAAACGTTAGTTCTGTATGTATCAGAATTTTGGCCTGTATGTCCTGTGGCAATTTGTTGAGAAATTTTCACTGATACCTTCTGAGAAGAGACATTTTTAAAGAGAATATCTCGTATTTGTCACTCTTTTCTCTTCTCTCATATCTCTTGAGTGTTCTCTTAACATTATTTACCTTCCTTGTTATAGTTATGGCCTTTATTCGCCAATACTCTAATGTTTGTTCCTCTTTCTCACTATTTTGAATAACACATGCCTAGTGAGGCTTGGAAGAAGACTCTCTGTCCTTGAAGAGGACTGCTGTAAAGTGGCTTCTGGCCTTGAAGTGGAACTCACCTATTGATTATTCTCCTTGGAGAAATAGTAGTTTAATGCATAGATTGCTTTATGCTTCTGTTTTGGAGTACTTGCTTGCCAAAGGGGTTCAAAACCTCAACATGACACTTCTTTGGTATTTAGGCTAGGAACAGTCCCTTTGTTTAAAATGAGTCCTTGGAAAGGCTTTGTTTGAGGTTACTAGATATAAGACCTAGTAGGTTGGTTTTGGGTGAAAGCCCCAATTGTTTGGCTAGGCGACTCTTGGCCAGATCCTTGTGTTTGGGATCTAGTTTGTTTCATCACCAGTTTAAGGATTTTCCTAAATTGCTTTTTCAGAAATAGGAACTTGGGTATCTGTCAAAACACCTTTTCGTTTTTCTTTTTTGGGATGCATTTGGGAGTTTGAAAGGCTTGAGCTCCTATCCTGAAAAACACAAGTTAATAATCAAAGACTTGATTTTTGTTTAAAGAAAGGATTTTTTTAGTAAATGGGAATAAAATTATTTTCCCCAAATATTGTTTTGAAATCCCATCATAATTAGTTATGTAAGGAAATAAAAGTTGGGCAAATGGCATTCCAAGTATAATCTATGTAGCCACGGTTTTCACTAGAATAAATGGAGTTTGAGACTTTATATTGAATAAATAATTTTGATATGTAAACAACACTAAATCTTTTTGTTGTTTTCTCATAATATTTGGTTGGGATTAAGCTTTCATGAAAACAATTGGTTTGAGTCCCAATATCAAATAAAATAGATTGTTCTATAACAATATCATTATTAATAATGATTTTTGCTTGTATATAAAACTTCTAGGTACACAGTCTTGAAATCAGGTTTAAAAATGATTTAAAGGGAATCTCTTCCTCATGGTCATTTTGTAAAATTTGATCTCATCATGTTGTGAAGATGTTTGAAGGTTTGATAACAAATCTTGAATCTAAGGCAAAATTGTTTCACAAGAATCAAGATGAAGTTGAAGATCATGCATATTGGTTGTTTTAACAACTTGTTTGAATCTGTCAAAATTTATGTCAGATCTTACATGTTATGTGGAACTGAAAGTTTATAGGTAGAAGATGACGAATGTTGATTTAGAATATCTTTGAGTTTGAAAAGATACTCTCCTTTGTCACAATCTGGGAGTTTGTTAATGACATCAGGAAGGAGATCTTGTTCCTTAGTGATTACATTAATGAAAGATGAATTGAATTCATCATCTTGAATTCTGTTTATGTTTTGATCTTCAAAAGAACTTTGTTCTTCTTTAGAATCAGGAGAGGCTTTAGGAAGAAGATTATTTATCTGTTCAAAAACAATTTCTTCTAATTAAAGTTGTCTGATTTTCCCAATCAATTGACAACAATTAGCAAAATGTCTTGGTTCACCACATTTGTAGCAAACTAGTTTGTCATGTTTTGGAAAATCAACTCTTTGTTTAGTGTGAAACTCATTTTTGGGTTCACGAAGAGGCGTTTGAGGTTTGTACCGTTGGTGCTTGGCGTTTTTTTCCCTGTTAATGGCTTTTTCTTTCGAAAGCTAGTGCTACACTCTATCATCTTGACAGATTTTGAGTGCAGTTTTTTAGACATAAGAGAATAATTGCCCATATGTCAAGTGTTCATAAGGAATGACACCATCATTTTGATTTCTAAATTTTTTTCTAACCTTATCACCAAGAGATTTTAGTAATCTAGTTAGAATTTTTCTTTCCAAAATGATTGTTTGGCATCATCTCTTGTGATTAGTCGAGATAGGAATGTATCTTTGTACCATCTGAAATTATATAAAGATTTACATTTAAGGTTTAAGAGAAGTTCTGTCGAACAATCTTTCATTAAGGAAGGATTTCCAACAAAATGTTTAATAATGGTGAAGATGAGGGTGTTTATAAGGTCAGTAATGGTCTGTCCTTCGTAAAGGATTAGTGTACCATCTGCTTGAGTTTTAATGGAAGAGAAAATGATTGATTTAAACTTCTTGACTTCTTAAAAGACATCATTTCATATCAAATCAAGTATAGATACCTTTACTTCGACCATCAGTCGCCACACTGGACAATACTTGAGTGTGCTTTCACATATACTCGAGTATAACATCATTTCTATCAGTTAGCAGACCCTTCTATAAGAGATTACTTGAGTGTACTGTCTCTTGTACTTGGGTAGAGTATGACGAAGTTTCTCACCAGGAGTGTTTTCATGTCTTTACTCTAGTATGATAAATTAATGACTCAAGTACAGTTTACTTCAAATTTCAGTTGTGATGGACTTCCTCGATATTAACAACAAGAAAAGCTATATTAACGACATGAAATTCTGTAATAACAACTGGAAATGCTATTTTAACATGCAAAATGTGTAACCATGGACAAATTTTGAAACTTGTGTTTTTTCATGGCCCCCAAGATAACAAAGGCCTTCAACAGCATGAAATGCGATATTAACAACTGGAAATGCTATCTTAGCAACACAAATTTGTAATGTTGACACATTTTGAAACTTGTACTTCTTCATGGCCCCCAAGATCACAAAAGGCTTTAACAACATGAAATGCCATTTCACAACTGAAAATGTTAATTTAATAACGAAAACGTTCACAACATGAAAAGCTGTATTAACAACATGAAATGCCATATTAAGAACTGAAAAAAAAAATGCTATTTTAACATAAAAAATGTGTAATTGCGGAAACATTTTGAAACTTGTATTTTTTATGCCCCCCCAAGATGATAGGGCCTTTAACAACATGAAATGCAATGTTAACAATTGGAAATGCTATCTTAACAACAAAAGTTTTAAACGATGACACATTTTGAAACTTGTGTTTCTTCATGGCCCCCAAGGCTTTAACAACATGAAATATCATATTCACAACTGAACATGTTAATTTAAAAACAAAAGCGTTCATAATAGGAAAAGCCGTATTAACAACATGAAATACCATATTAACAACTGAAAATGCTAATTTAATAACAACAATGTTCACAATAGGGAAATCCGTATTAACAATATGAAATGCCATAGTAACAATTGAAAATGCTTTTTTAATAAAACCATGTGTATCCGTGGACACATTTTGAAACTTGTATTTTTTCATGGTCCGCAAGATGACAGAGGTCTTTAACAATATGAAATGTCATATTAACAACTGGAAATGCTATTTTAACATCATATACATAGAATATTGACAGTTATATCACTATAGGTTGAGAAGGGAATATCATATGAAAATATTAAGTTGTATGAGTAAGTGGCTATTTGCACCTACTCATTTAACTTAATATCATATGAAGGTAAAATATCATATCTAGTTTCATGTCCATGTGTTATGTTGTAATTACAACAACTTGTCCACCCAAACAAAATACTAACAGGTGTTACAAGAAGTGACTAATACTATGTGTATATAGATAGAATGACGTAAAAATTAACTTTCAAAAGGCATGCACTTCTTGTTTTTAGCTAGGATTCGGATTTTTACATGTCTTCACTGTGTGTCCAGCCTCATGGCATCTCCCACAATGATAAACCTTCTTGTTTTGAAATTGATATTCAATTCGTTTTCTTTCTGGTCTCGCTGGTGGCCTTGTGGTAATGGGAGGGTCCAAGAATGTATGTGTTAGTATATTGGTCATTGTTGAAGCATCAACACGTGGATGGTCATGTGTTGCAACTGTGCTCATGCAATTGACATATATTTTCTGTTGAGCAGAAACTTTGAAGTAGTCATCAACAAATGTGTACACATCACCATTAAATTGCTTAATGGCTGCACATGCATGTGCACAAGGCATCCTACTCATTTCCCATGCTAAACACATGCATTTCTTTTCACGAAGATCCACATTAACATACATTACACCATCACCATATGTAGTTTGTACTGAAAACTTATAGTCTCCATAATATTGCACAAGTATATTTTCAATAATGTGAACTTAATGCAACAATTTTTTTTCAGTATTGGGTCAAACACCATTTTTCTAATTCAACAAACTCATCTTGCTTGCAAGAAATTTCCATGCCAATTTCTCTCTATGCTCTTGTATTAAAAGAGTGACTGTGTGCTTCCTCTCTTTCAACATCCATGCATTGAAGGACTTGGCAAGAGTAGTGGTTATGTTATCCCACCTCTTGAAACGAAACTTGCTAAGAGCCCATCAGTCTACATCCCCATTTGTCTCCATTCATTGTGCCAATTATGTACTGAACATTCTTAATTTTCCCATCACATTGTGAAGTCCTCATCGAGCCTTGCATAGGCAATTGCATCAAGGAACGTAAGTGCGGTCTCCTTGCTATTCCTCGATGTTCGTCTCACCCCTCTATTGATTTTTGGGAACTCTACACTATAATTGTCCTTCAAATGTCAGTTACAAAAAGCATGTCTGTTATGCCAAATATGTCTTTTATTGCACCAATGATGACATTATTTCGATCTGACACGAATGTTATCTTCATTGACCCTGTTATTTCTCTCACAGACCATAGAAACTAAGCCCAATCAACATGTCTTACTACTAATAATGACATATGCAAAGGGAAACATTTCATTATTTGCATCATATGCACAAGCTGACAACATTGTTTTCTTGTAAGGGCCACCAAGATGGCATCCATTATATAAAGTACGGGTTGGCAACCATCTATAAAACCTTTAATGGAGCAACCATAAGCAATAAAAAGCCTCTCAACTCTATTGTTAGATGAGGCTTCCCATTTTGCAACTATGTTTGGATCACTTTTGATATGTCTTTCACATATCCAAGGAATTTCCCTATAAGACTCTTCTACTTGGCCGTGTATTTCTGTCAATGCTCTTTGTTTAGCCCTATATGATTGCATGTAGGTCACCTAGACCCCATATTCTTTATACAAGTCCAACCAAATTTCGTTTGCAGTCTTGTCGCTATTTCCCCTTAAACCATTCATTACAATTGAGGATGTCAAGGTGGATCGAGATAGATGTGAAACAATTAGGGTGTCTTGCTCTTGGTGGATGTGTGCACTTTGGTATGTTTCGATTGTTAGAACCTTTGTATATTTATGTGCTCTCGAGGAATATGCATTTATGTACCAACAACAACCATCAACCTTGCACTTCACAATTACCTTTTGTTTATTGTTCCTCAAAAAATGGCATGAAAAGTTATGTGGAACACTGTATTTATATAACGTTTGCTGAAGGGTCAAAGCATTAGGAAAAATTTGTCCTTCTCCAATTATCAAATCCTTTCATTTTGTATGATTCATCTCTAGTCGTCGTGTTGGCACAATTTCAGTACATGTTAAAGATGGCAACTCTTGACTTTCACTTAAAAAAGTAGGGGAGACATAGACAATCCACTTGCAAATCGAAATAATTGCCCATCCCTACAATAGAAGACAAGTTACAGTATTAGTAATGACAATGTATGAACCCTCATTCAACACTTATATAGCAACAAATTAGCTTTGTTATGCCAACTAAACTTACACTTCTTCATGTTCCATTTCAACATTTAATTGTGATTGTATGTTGTCATTATTCCCTTTGTCTTCAATGTACACATGACCATATTCTTCATTCAACCTTATTAAATGATCTACCTCTTCATCATCTAGAAGATCCACAAATGTAGATGTATCAAAGATAACTTTGAATTTCACACAAATGTCATTACTTTCGTTTCCAATTAGAGATAATATCATTCTTCGCAACTCGTTATAGGTTGTGCCTTCCTTTATGAATTTTGTTTTTACCATACCTCTAATGTATTCACTTTTATCTCCCCTATCATTTAAAAACTTCCCCCTACATAAAAGAAATAAAATAGATTTTTTCTTGAAATACCTGTCATATTTCAAGACAATCTACAACAACATGATTGTATTAACAACTAAAAAGGCCATATTAACAACAACAACTGCATGTATTAACAAAACAACTTATTTATATCATATCAAAATTTTTAACAAAATAAACCACCATCACCTCAACCATTATAAAGAAAAACAAAGCGATCCCCTTCTTACCTTCCCTTAAAATAGAGCACAATGTTATCGACCCAACTGAAAAATGATGACACCCCAACTTCAATGATCAAGATCATATATTTACCAATATCTTAGCATTACTTACCTAGTTACCAACATATAGTCCACTCACAAGCCCAAGCTTCAACCTTTCACCTACCCTCTACTCTATGAATGCAACCAACATATATGAAGAAAATACTAAACCACCATAGAGTAGATAACCGATGACAGCTTTAGAATCTCAGCTTTACCTAGCACATGAAGGTGTCACTTACTTGCATTCAACTTCAACGTTGTAGATTCTCTCCACCACCGTACTTACCGTCGTATCCCCGTTTTTTCCTTTCCGATGAAAGAAAATAAAAGCACATCATTCTATTGCTTTATTCTTTCCTTTTTTGTTGAGTATAGGCAGAAAAGTAATTTGGCCATTTGGATTAATAACAAAAAAGTCCCAAGGAAGTCCCAGGGACTTTTCTGATATGAGATTTTTGTTTGGGACTTTTTTGTAATTTTTTCTGGTCCTCGAGACCACAATGTAATTTTCCTTTAAAATTTTCCATACTTATTGCTAGTTTTCAGGACTAATGTTTTCCATGCAATGGAATTAACCATATCAGGTGCTGATGTTTGTCTATATCTGACAATGCATTCAAACGTATTTCATTTTTGGCCTTTGAAGTTTGAACTTGCACTTGTAGCTTATGGCACATGTTTGATGGGGTTCACTTGTCAAAGTTTGAATGTCTATATGAAGTTTGAGTCTATCTTGGTTAAGTTTTATTTGCCATAAAATGCTAGTTATAACAAGTAATATTTTTGCCAGTTTATCTTAATGAAGTCCAAGCGTTCCCTCTGAAAGACAATTTTAAAGGGTAGCATTTGGTATGAAGTTCAAAGGACAACCAATAGGTAACTGTCAATACCAGCACCTCTATTTTATAGAGTTGAACCTAATGCCTTTGATCTTAACTTCCTCACACCCAAAGTAACAAATCTCTTGTGTGTTTTTGTTATTACAAGTGAGACGAGAAGTAGAAAAAAACCTTTCCCTCGCTAAAACGAAACCACCATATTGCCCCATTAGCCATAAAGGAAGATCAAAGTTCACGGTTTTTTGTTGCCTTTCAGCATCGAAAGCCTTACAAAATTACCAATGGCGAGGGTAAAAATGATAGATGAGAGATTGAAAGAAATGGGAATTGTTGGATATAATAAGTTTTGATGATGACTTATACATATGTCATTAATAAAAGCAAAAAGATTGAGTAATATGTTTATCTTCCTCCATCGATAAATTCTTGAATTTAATGTAGATGGCGATAAAGAAAAGGAAGAGAAGAAAAAGAAGAAGACGAGAAATCATTGAAGAAAGAGTCTATTGAATGGATCATCATTATCCAAGATCAGCTTAAGCTCTCTTATAAATGATAATCAAGAAGAAGTTGATGGATAGAATGAAGAATGATCAAAAGATGGGAAAACAGAGAGAAGACACAAGAGATTTTGGAAGAGGTTCAGTATAGACTTGGCTCTCTGAATATTGAAGAATGTAGAAGGTATAAAGAATGATGAGCTAAAGTTGAATGATGAAGAATGACCAAGTGAAGAGATTGAAGAAAAGGAAGATCTTGTCAAAAAGAATGAGAAAAATCAATTTACAAGGTCTTAAATTGATATTATAAGTCTTCACTATCAATTGGAGGTTAGCTAGGTCAATTCAAAGTCAAAAACTGTAAAAATTGAGTTCTGGAAGTCAATACTCGAGTTTCCAGGTCAAAACTCGAGTATATAAGCTTACTGGAAAAATTGGCTTCTGGATGAGGAAACTGTGGTATTGAAAACTATGGTTTGGAAGTCAACTTAAGTTTCCAAGTCAAAATTTGGACTATAAAGGTCAATACTCGAGTATGGGAGTCAATACTCGAGTATGAAACTTAAAAATTCGAACATCGGGTGTTTTCAGCTTCTCTGGCACTTCTGGACTCGACAATACTCGAGTATCCACTTCAATACTCGAGTATCAGAACTTTCCAGCAACTTTGTTCACCTCTGTTTCACATACAGCTTTGGGCGAGGTCTGGTAAATCGGTGATATCTCCTAAACCAGACATCGGATTGAGGTGAAATCAAAATTGGTTGAAACTATATATCCAATGCGTCATCTTGACAAAGTTTCAAGTCCAAAGAAGATCATATCAAAGAGCTTTGAATTTCTAAAGTTGGATCAAATATTCACGTCACACTTCAGACCAAGCTTCAATGATTTGAGTGTAACTCACAATATACATATTGGAATGAGCTGAAATAGGTGGCATTGGAAAGAAGACTCAAAGGGCTTCCATTAATACTTAATTCAACTGAAATGAAGATCAGACCAGAGAGATATGCTCTTCGAAAGTTGACTGACTGTTCAAGAATGTTGCAAAACGCTGGTCAAGGAACAATCTTCTTTCATTGGGTCATAACGGATGAATTCCAACAAATTAAGATCTGATTTTTGTTGCTGTGGAATGAAGACTCCAAGGAGCTATATGAGGATTATTGGTTTTCTAAATTAAAGCTTTATCAAGTCAGAAAGCAACCAAAGTACTGAACAAGTTGAAAACTCGAGTTTTTGAGTGAAAACTCAAGTATAGCTCAGACAGAGAGCTATGAACATTAATGGATCCTCAATACTCGAGTATGGGAAGCAAAACTCGAGTTTCGGGCAGACAGAGATGAATCTGAAGTAATGAAATAAGATCAAAACCACAGTATTGAAGTCAATACTCGAGATTACATCGTATCTTCAGAAAATTCAAGAGTTCGAAAATCACGAATTTGATCCAGATCAACCAGAAGTTTTCCCAAATGATTCATAACATTTATTATCATCATTTACATCATTTGTGGACACATTTCAGATGATCAAATGAAGGATTCCATGAAGTTCAAGTTGCTGACCTATCAAGTCCCAAAAAGCAAAATAACAACTATATTTCCAACTGCCTTATTCTTAACAGCTCTATTTTCAACTGCTCAATTCTTCAACGTCCAAAACACCTTCATCTATAAATAGAACCGGATTCAAAATGCAAGAAGGTGATGGAGTGAGCTTGCACTATCATAATGTCAAATTCCTGAATCTCTAATACTCTCTGTTTTTCAATACTTATTGAGTCTATCATATTGAGAGTGAAATAATGTATATTGCACTTCAGTGATCATCTATCTACTTCTTAGAGAGAAGTTTTATTGTAAATCATATTTTCCTGAGAGATACTCAAGGTTGGGTGACCTTGAGTTGGGAAATTGGTTGTAACCTTACGGGAAGTAAGGGGGGTCTCTGTGTGAGATTGTATAGGCTGTACAAGTGCCTGGATAAACTTGTGGATGTAAAGGCTTGTCTCTTGTGCCTGGTTAAACAAGGAGAATAGGAAAAAGCTCAAGGTACCTGAGGACTGGATGTAGGTCAAAGTTGGACCGAACCAGTATAAATCAAAGTTTGCAATCCTCTTCCCTCAACTCTTTATTTCCAGCATTTATGGTTGAATAATTGTCATTGTTTTTATAACTCTTTCCTGTTTTACAAATTGACTTTACTGAATTGCGAAAAGATTTTTAAAGGTTGATAATTTTCATCTTCACCCAATTCACCCCCCTCTTAGGTTCAGCTGGATCCTAACAGGAATAACTATGGAGGATGTCAACAATTATATGATGCAACGAGCTAACCTTTATTGATGTCGTAGACGTTAGGGGTCAAAGTACATGAGCAAAGACCCAAATTGGTACGATGATTATGAAGAAGCAGTGAAGTAGAAGTGTGAAATTGAGGCTAAGGAGGCTAAAAAGAAATAGGAAGTTGTAAAGAAAAAGGGCTAGGTAACTGTGGCTAAGAAGAGAAAGGCAACTATTGATGTTGATGCTAAAGCTTCGTTAGAATTAGCGCCTAAACACAAAAAGCAAAAGGCTGAGGCTATAAAACAAGGGGGAAAGGCTGTTGCGAGTGATAATTAAGGTGGTGACGACCATGGATGGAAGCCTAGTGAGTTAGCCAATGGATCCTTCGACATAAAGGATGAAGAAGATGACAATGAAGGAGTTGATAAGGTAAGGGCCAAGTTGTATCAAAAACTCATAATGAAACAGAGGGAAAACTTCATACTTGAAGCAAAGTCTGATTTCAACCAATCAAAACTCAAAGATTAAGATATAAGGTTAGTTTGTCGAAGTCTATGTAAAATTAGTAGGATTAGGATGGATTCATTTGAAAACGAATTTTCCTTTGGGCTAAATCAAATCCTTAGACCATTTAGGGGGGCTGCTTGAGTTAAATTTGCCTTACTATAAGTCCGTGGTTAAGGTATTTTACTCAAACTTGAAAATGTCATGAGGGGGTACTGTTCCAACTGCTATGAGGGGGCAAACAATAGAGCTTATTGAAAAGAAATTGCTAACCTAGTTAAATGTTAAGGGTCTATATAGTTAAAGAACACTATATTCACAAGGGATGAAATGACCAAGATCCTACTTGAAGGTGGAACAACTGAGGATGATAATCCTTTGTACACACCCAAACAACTACCTCATAAGTATAGGGTCCTACACTATTTATATAGTAGGAACTTCGTGAATAAGGGGAAGCATTACACAACGATGAGCATTGAGGACAAGGTTAAAGGTAGCTTCCCTTGGGAAAAAAAAACTTTGAACTACCTTACCCCTTACTTGTTTCTCTTATCTTAGAAAAGAACAAGGTTTGATATCTTCATGAAGGTGAACCTCCAAGATGGACTCTAGAATTTGATAAGGAGGCCTTACATCGAATGCAAATCCCTTTTGCACCCAAAGAGACTGCCAACAAAGCATCATCTGAGGGTGAAAAGGTAATTAAGTCCAAGTGTGAGGCTGATACACCTCCTTTTAGGCCAGCTGGACCTTTACATTTTGTTAAAGAAAGAGTTGTGGAACTAGGTGCTCTGTTCGGTCAAGTTCTAGATGACAAGCATGGTATTATGAAAGACCAGCTACAATCACAGATTGAAGCCCATCCTGTCAGATTGGACTTATGGATATCATAGATTGTGCTTGAGTTAAAGGGCGTTCAAGAGTTTATCCACTTGTATGCCACAGATTATAGAGAGTTTACATCATTCAAGGCAACTCAAGATCATTGCGTTAGTCCTTCAACAAAGGCTCCAAATGAACGTGTGAGAGGATTTGCTGAGGCATCCCATTAGTTCCCAACAACCAATTTAGGAGAATAGCAAAATGTTAGTGCAGCTACCTCCCCTAAAATAGCTTTCAAGACTGATGAGGCTAACCAAGATTTGGCACAGTCATCATACCACTCCCCCACAATGTATGATCAACATGCTAAGGAAGTGAATGAATTCACCATAGGTGAAAAACTAGTGGGAAGTATTTTACCTCATGATGAGCATGTCACTGAAGCCTCCATAGCTAAAAAAGAAGAGAAGCGAGCATCTACTTAAAGTTACCTTACCTGAAAAATCAGCCCATGATGAGGATGTTAGGTTGCCAATTTGTCTAGAGGCACCACATTTAATAAACCAGTGAAGGCTCAAAATGGCAGTTCTGCCAATGGGAGTAAAGAGGAGACAAGTGATAACTAGATGGAGGAAAAGGATTATGGTGGTGACAATGTCACAGAAGGTCCCACAACTGAAAAAGGAATACCATAAGAGGATGGTGGTGGTAACAATGTCGTAGAAGGTCCTACAGCTGAAAAAGAAATGGAGGAAGCAGAGGATGATGGTGCTGACAATGTCACTAAAGGTCCTATACCTGACAAACATATGGATGGGGAGGATGCTAGTGGTGACAATGTCAAGGAAGACACCATAGTTGAAAACCAACAAGGTCCAGCAATGTTCCCTATACAGTCTGGCGAGGAATTTGACCCAATTACCCTATTGTCCATTGTTCTTCTTCTTGAACCTGTCAACCTTCATACCAGCATCCAGTTTCACCAACGACGTGGGAACTGAAAATTTTCCATATATCTTCTCAGTTGAAATACAATTTCCTCCTCTACCCCTAATGCTTGGTACCCCCTGTTTATCCCAGTGAACCTCCCTAGTTTATGCACATCATCACCAAGGTGTGCTGCTCTAAGGAAGTCCCCAGCCAAGAGATAAAGGAAGAATTAGGGAGATAGTTTGTGTTTTATGCTTAAATTTTTTTGTATTGATCGAGGACAGATGTTGCCTTTGATGTGTGGTCGTCACTCTTGCTTACTTGTCTAGTGTGGTTTTCATTCTATAATGTAAGTTCGAACTTCACTGTTTCGTTTGAACCTGAACGTTTGTGTTCTTTTGCAGTTAAGTCATTTACCTTTGGTATAGTGATTAATTTTAGGGCTATGTTTCTAGCTGTTATGTGTGGTTCATATTTAATTATATTGCACATTAACTTTTTCCATGTCTTGATTGTTATGTACACTCTTTTGTTGTGCTACTACTTCTTGGTTTAGTGTAGGCTAATTGCTACATTTAATGTAGATTTGTTCAGTGCAGGCTACTTGTCTAGTGCAGGCTAATTGTTGTGGTTCATAAAGTATACTACGTATTGTGCAGCGCCTGCATACTGTTCATGGGATAAGTGTTGGTTATGATTAGTTTTGATGATGTCTTATATAGATGCCATTAGTAAGAACAAAAAGTTTATATAATATACATTGTCTAATTGCTACATTTAATGTAGATTTGTTCATGCAGAGAAAGAAAAAGAGAAGAGAAGAAAGAACGAATTGATTCATGGAAAATAATCAAGAAGAGAGAAGAAAGAAATAAGAACTTGATGAATAGCCTTAGAAAATCATTATACAAGTTCTAAGATTGATTCTTGAAGTCTCCACGATCAAATGGAAGTTGGAATGTCTCGATTTGGAGTTAGAACAAGCAAATATCAGTTTCTGGATAAATAAACTTGAATGTGTCACTTATAGACTTGAGTCTGGATGATTTCTAGCAACTCTGACTCCTCTGGTACGAGCAAACTCGAGCCTACACTTATAAACTAGAGTTTGACTCAGACAAAGAGCTAGTTACGATATGATATTCGATAAACTCAAGCCTAAAAGTTATAAACTCGAGTTTAGCTCAGACAGAGAGCTATCGAGGATTTATAAGTCGAACAAACTCAAGCCTGGACATATAAACTCGAGTTTACATTACACAGAGAGTTTCTCCAAGCTTTTCAAAACGTGCAAACTCAAGCGTACATTTTACAAGCTCGAGTTTGTCACTTACAGAGAGCTTTCGAAGATTTTTCAAGACAGGAAACTCAAGCACGAATTTATAAACTCAAGCCTGTAGCAGACCGAGAGTTTTTCAAAGGTCTTTTAACTAAAGCAAACTCAAGCCTGCCACTTCTAAACTCATGTTTGCATGAACAAACTCGAGTTTGCCTAAAATAGACTCAAGTTTAAGATGATCTATTTTACATATAGCTTACTCAGATCAGTGAAATCTTCCTGAATGATTTATAGACTTCATATAATCTATTACTACTATTCCTAATCTCATTTAATCAGTTTGCTCATGAGTTTCATATTAATTCAACAAGAATCAAGGTGAAATCAAATCTGGATCAAATGCATTTAATGAAGAGCCAAGAACAAGCCTGAAACTTCTCCTCTATCCCAATGGTTCAGCTCAGGACATTACAGATCATCCAAATCACTCTACAACAGTCAAATTAAGTTGATGGAATGACAAGAATTCTGGAAGACCATATGCAACAACTAAATCCAAGATTCTAGCCAAGAATTGAAGAAATAGAGAAAAATATGCAACTGTCATATTCCAGAAATAGAGCTGAACATTGAAGAATAAAAGAGAAGAAAATGCAACGGCTAGTTCCTCTGATTAAACTATAAATACCCAGGAAGACTCATAGCAACAACATGCACAATTACAATTGATTGCATTTTTATTTTGACATTTCATTGTGCATACTTCAATATGTGAACTTCAGTGCTTATTTATATCTACTCTTTTTGAGAGTCTTGTTTTGAAAATCATTTGATTACTTGTTTGAGAGAACTCAAGGTTGTGGAACTTGTGAGTTGGGTTATTTAATTACAAAGTGTAAGGGGGAGCAAGTCCTTGGTGATTAGGATTGCTTGAGAGTTACATTGTTGTAATTAAAGAATATTGAGATAGTTGAAAAACCCAAAAGGTATTTGGGGACTGGACGTAGGTCAAGGTTATGACCAAACCAGTATAAATCTTATGGTGTCTAGCTTTTCTTCCCTTGCCTTGTTATACTCTATTTTTAATTAAAAACTTGGTGTTTCGAAAAGTTTTTTTTTAACTTATCCAGAGTTTATCAAACACCCAATTCACCCCCCTCTTGGGTGATAGCTAGGTCCAACAATAAGTACGTAATGACAATAATTCATTATATTGCTACCTTGATTTTGCCATGTTTTAATTGTTATGTACACTCTTTTCTTGGGCTTTTAGCATTCATTTTACATCTGTTATACTCCTTTCACATTTATGGGCTAAGTTAAGTCTTCATTCTTGTTATTGCTTAAACCTTAGATAGATTGCTTTTAAAATGTGGATGTTCCTTGTGGAACCAAAAAATGCATAGCCTTAGTGCATTTACTTACCATTTTTTAAGTTTTGCTTTGCTTATTCATATATGTTATACCTCCCCATTTTTCATTCTTCATTATCAAACCTGTTAAAAGGACAACTTGTGTGACCCGAAAAAGCTTTCAATTCATATGAAATTGCTCTTTCATTTTTGCATTTCTATTAATTGCTACATTTATCAAAGTGTTACCCTCGTCTTATCATCATTTCAGTTTGCATAAATGCAGCTGCTAAATTGTCTGTTCACATTTTTAAAGGTGTGTTTTTGGTGGAATTTTTGCAAGTTTGTCTTTATTGTTATACAACATTTGAGAAGGCCAAATTACATAATTGTAATCGCTTTCAGTATATTGTGCATCACATTGCTTCACTTGTATTGACCTTTTCAAGAAAACAATCAGTCTTGTTCATCAAAACCAGTTGGCACCTCTATCTTTTCTTACAAACATACTAATTTTCTTTCAACGACTTCACACTATCAAGGGTTTACTACTAATTATTTTAATTTTTTTTGGGTTTGTTAATCAATGCAACATAAGGATGTTCAATGTTCAATGATTTTCTTCCCTATTCCTTGTGTAATATTCATTTCCTCACTAGAGTTTATTTTTTGTTATTGTCCCCTTCTAATTCATTCCAAGTTTGTCGTCATTCTCACATTCGGTTGGCGTTCTACTCGTTAGCCTTTCATTTCCCATCGATATCTCATTCCATTTTCCATTTGAAGCACCACGCAATTTGGTTAGGGTTCGTTATTGTCCGATTGAAAGAAAAAATGATTCCAGTCTTTTTTTGCCTTTTTTATTTTAAGGGCATTATAGGAATTTTACCTCACATTCCCACTTAACCAACACCCAATTCTTTATACTAAACATTTTATTTTCCCTGAACTTAAGTTTCATTCCCATGTCTACTAAACAGTTCAACTTTTAAGTCCCCTCTTAATCTTCTCTTCTATTCCTTTCCCTCATATAAGTTTCTTTTCCTCCTTAAATGTTCTCTATACCAAACAAGCCCTCAAACGTATGCTTTCAAATCTGATCTCCTACACTCAGTTGTTTTCAAGAGTTAAAAACTTTAAACTCAAGTTAATACTTATGCACTTGAGTTAATCGTTAGAGTTAGAATTTCAACTCTTGAGTGTCATTTGTTCAAACTCGTTTTAAATGTATTTCTCAATCTTCTTTATGTGAACAAATTTTCCAAGACTCAAGTTACATTCTTGGTGCACTCGATTTTCTAGTTCGAGTCATGATTTTAAAGACTCAAGTGTCATTGTTTCAAAGTTCTCTTACTTGAAGGCTTATGTTTGTGAGACAAATCTTAAGACTTGAGTGATAAAAACTTGACTCGAGTAAACAACTTAAGTCAGTAGTTTTAGACTCGAGTTATGCTTTGTGAAATCATTTTCTTCATCTAAACTTTTGTTTCAAACAAGTTTTATTTTAGAAGAAAATCATCTTTACTCGAATACTAAAATAACCAACTCGAGTAACTAATTCAAGCTAGTTAATGATAAACTCGAGTGACTATTCATGCTTTAATAAATCACTGTGTTCATAAATTTAAATCATTGATTGTGATTTCATTACTTTTTATCATCATCACTCATGATTGTTCCTAATTGTATTTAATTAGTGTATTAATGAGTTACATATGATTATGATGGTGATTAACTTCAAAATCTCAAAAAGCATTAATTATGCAGAAGCATTAAATGCTGGTACAAAAAACCAAGCACCAAATAATCAGGGCCCAAATTAATGGCCAAAGAAAAGTCATATGTCAGAAAAAGCTCTAGTTGTTAATATGTATTGATTTAATTGTTAACGTGTACTAATTTAATTGTTAAGATATAGTTGTTAATGAATACTGATTTAATTATTAATGTTGTACTGATATAGTTGTTTTTGAAACCTAAGACCTTTTCTAATATGTGACTTTTCTTTGGACCTTTTTTTGACAATATCTTGGTTATTGGGCCTTGAAGGGGATTTTCCCATGTTAATTTGGAGAAATTCTTGGATGAACATGGTTTGCCACATCATTTGTGGTCTATGATTAATGTTAGCTGAGTTGTTTTATTTTAACTAATCATACCACAAATGATGTGAAAAATGAGGTCAACACAAAAATTTCTCGTTAATTTGACTACATCTATAACATTAATTCCATAATTGACATATTGAAAAAGGAGTTTTTTTTTGTTAACATCCTAATGTAAGAATTTCATATTTATTGAATTAAAAGTAAACTTTGGAGGAGCTAGTGAAATGAAGATGTCCAATTTTTTTTTTAAATGCTTGCAAAGAATACGTATTACTATAAATTAAAAAAAAAAAGAACTACAGTCTACTATATATAAAAAGATTAAGACAACTTTAAATGAACAAATACATAATATATGAGGAAATAGTGTATGCTCTTACTAGTTGGTGAATTAGGAAAAGGTTAAGGTCCATTTTTGCCCTAAAAATTGTCAAAAAATGTCAATTTTGCCAAGGAAGTATTTTTTGGAGCAATGCCACTCTAAAAGTTTTCAAATTGTAGCTATTTTGCTTTAGTAGTTATCCAAATTAAGTTTGACTACTAGTTGACAAAATATGATGAGCTACTGGTCTATGTGTCATCTTCTTTATTTTTGTTGGTACAAATTTGCCTTGAAAGTTTTGACTCGAGTAATGTTACATTTTTTTTGGTTCAATATTACCATAGAAGTTTCCAATTTGTAGCAATATCACCTTAACCATAATGAAGGTTAAGTTTGACAATTAGTTGACCAAGTTAAGCTGACAACAAGAATGACATTGAAGAAGAAGCCGTATATGAAGGCGGAGTTCACATTCACAACAAAAAATGAAGAAAAAGATTTAACATTTGGATTCATTTACATAGAGCAAGCTTATTGAGAACAAGGCCGCTATTAACTCTATGTTGTTGTACCCGATCGATGTCAAGATAAATAGGTACCTCTTTGATTTTCTCTTTATCACACAAGATGCTTTCACCTCTTTAATTTTCTCCAATCATTCAAATGGGGTGCATTTTAAAAAAAATCCTTAAGTATATTTGGCTAACCAAATTGTAAACTTAACTTGGATAATAGCCAAGGTGAAATTGCTATGATTTGGAGACTTCAAGGGCAAAATAGCTCTTGAGAAAGAACTTTCGGGGCAACTTTGCACCTAAAACCAAAAAAGTTATTTCTTAAGTATTATTTGAGCTTATAAGAAGATTACATATGATTGTTAGGGTTGGTTAACAGAGGGGAATAATTGCCTTGTTTTTTAAAACTTCTAAGGCACATTTGCTCCCTTGAAAATTTTCAAGTACTTAATGCCCATACACAAAATTTCTAGGGTATTTAAGCCAGTGGTGGAATGGTATAATAAAGGCCCCATCTAGCCTTTTGTTAAACTATATGTATTTATTATATAATATTTTATTTTGGCCAATAATTTGGCCCCAACTAATCTCTTATCATGGCCTGATCTAATCTCTTACATTCTCTTATCAAGGCCCTAGCTGGCCTTCTAAAATTTGTTAAAATATATGCATTTATTATATAATATTTCATTTTGACCAATAATTTGGTCCAGCTAATCTCTTATCTTCTCTATAACTACACCTTTTTTTTAACATTTTTCTCTCTCTCAAACGTTCTCTACACTCTTCCTCTTCATCCACTCTACTCTCCATCCCCAAAGTCTCCCTCTTCCTCTGACCGTCATCTTTTATTCCATCGGCATTAGTTGAAGGTTTTTTTTGAAGGTCGTCCTCCTTCCTTCAGCAGAATCAGCACCCTCCTGTAACACCCATAATTCTATACTACTTTTTATGTATATAAACACATAGTATATATGAATTTCCTCAAAGTGGAGCGATAGAGCATATATGTTGAGTTGAGCGGATGAGTAACTACTAATACATATATGTGGCTACAAATTTAAACTAATTGTCGCATATCCGGTCAGGTACAATAACGGTACAATAATCCAAGTATTTAAATACCAAATAACTAGCAGTACATACAATCCAAAAATAAAACTCCGGCTGAGTCTTCATGTGTACTACTTACCTTTTATACTAGCTTCTGATCCTCCAAATCTTGAATCTAAGGTTAAGCTTGAGATTCAATACCCATTCAATCTCAGGTAACAATTAACCTCATGTTCAAGTAATGACAATATATATGACAGATATTCATTACATTTAGTACAACAATACATAGCACACAATAAATGTATGTTAACAGTAACAACAATACATAGCACACAACAAATCCATGTCAATAGTGTTTACACTAACAAGTACTACAAATCCATGCGTCCTTAACACTAAGAAAACATACATGCGGTATTATCATGACTATAATCTACATCAAGCTGAATCTATCACTTAATTGAATGTAAACACATGTGACCTAAGATCGAGTCTTAGTCACAATGCATGACCTAAGACCTCGTTTTATCCATGACTTCATGAACCAAATAATCATATATAGTCATATAAGAGTTAAAGTTATAGTATGTGTCTGTACCATAGTCTGCGTAGCTAGTAGTGCATTTTCCCTTTTGGTAATGATTCTGACTTTCCCGAATTACCTATAATATCATAACATCATTATGATATTATAATAAATACCATATGACTTAGAATGATATCCTAAGAGATAATTTCACTAATATTGACCTTTTTACCCTTGGTGGATTCATTATACCATTTTTACCCTTACTTTTCCTTGAAAACGGAATTTCAACATTTCTGCCCAAATTTTTCACTGACTTTAAAAAATTATAACTAATGTAAATCCAAAGCCAAAATGACTCTTGACATGTCTATTTTGAAGGAAAAATATGCCCAGAAACTCGACATGCCTGAATCATTCCTAGTTATGAATTCCTCAACCACCATTCTAGTTTCCAATTCTAAAACATGGGCTAACTTGGGAAATTCACATATTTTGTAAAAAAAAAAATTCCAAAAATTACATGTTATATGTTAATGGAAATCCCTTCATGTCTACTATATTTCTAAAAAATTTCAGGATTGTTAGACTCCATTTGAATGGCCAAAACCCATGCATAATAACCACTGTTCAAATTAACATTTAAAAATAAGGATTAACTTCAAAAATTTGTATCTCCTTTTAAAGAGCTTAAAATGTTACAATTTTTATATCAAAAGAAGTCCCTGGATGTCTACTATATGAATGGAAAATTTTATGATTTTTAAAAATCATTTACCACTTAAATTGACATTTACAAGGTGATTGATTCCAAAAAACTGAAATCTAGGAATTTTCCCAACTTTCACATTTAGATCTTTTGACTCTCAAAAATTATTTCCGAATATGTTTCCACTCCATTTTACATTTTAAAAGCAATGGAGATCTTAAAAACATGTAAAGGAATTTACTTTACAATTTCCTAGATTAAACTACAATTCTACAAAAATCTAAAATCTAAAGACCAAGAACCCTTGAAGTTCTTACATCTTCTTCACCTTACTCCTATCTTGCCTTGCTCTTTATCTCAATCAGTTTTGAGTTGAGTTTTTTGTGTGAAGAATGAAGAGGGTTAAACCCCTATTTATAGGAAAATTCTAAGCTTATGTGGATCCAATCATATGGAATCATTTTGTTCTTCATTCTCTTCTATTGGGTGAAAATGCACTTTTCAACTTCCAATCTCCTCCCTCCAACCAGCTGGCCGACCACCATTCTCATTCTTGGCCATTTGATGTGCTTTTTTTGTGGCAAAGATCCTATGGTTCAAGCCTCTAATTGGTCCAATCAATTACCTACGGATAAAGACTTAATTACAAGATTAATTAGGAAGCATTGGATTGAAATACAAGTGTTAAGATCTCATGGTTGGCTTGTTGCAATTGTTGACTTTTGGGGCAGCCTTAATTAAGCTTAATTATATATCCTCTTAATCAAATGTTTATATGCCTCTTAATTTCATTTAGTTGATTTGTTATTTAACCATGACAATAAGTGCTTTATTAGACAAGCTTAATTATTCATCTTTGGCCCTTAATATTTTGAAAAATAATAGCCTCTTTTTGATGCTCTTAATTTTGCTTTAATCATGTGAAAAATTATGCAAATGATTTTAACTAATGCAAGTTTAATTGCCTCTTAGTTTTAGTTAACTTACTTTAATTTACTTTAGTGTTTCCATAACATCTTCTTGCCTCTTTTGGTTATAAAATAGCCATTATTTTATGTGTTATTCATGCCACATTTTATTGCCTTTATATGTTGTCTCAAAACCTACCATTTGTGTATAAATTTCATGCCTAATATACAGAAGGGAAATACTTTAAACTTATGCAAACTCAAGCCTTCTTTGACAGACTCAAGCCTACTCGTGACAGAGAGCAAGCTTCATGTTTTTATCTGAAATAAACTCCAGCCCATTATATTAAACTCAAGCCTACAGGATACAGAGAGCAAAACTGGCTATTCGGTCTTAGTTAAACTTGAGTCTAACATGATAAACTCGATCCTATGCCTTAAAGAGAGCATGTCGATTTTTTTTTTTTAAAGACTCAAGCATGATTTATCTAACTCAAGTTTAAGTCTTTCAGGAAGATGTTTCTTAGCTGGTCATGAAATCAAACTTGAGCATAATAAAGTAAACTCGAGCCTATTGCTTATAGAGAGCATTTTTGTAATATGGACTCGAACACAACTCTGGAGACTCAAGCCTATTTTTGATATCAAAAGGAGTTTTACTGAAACAACTCGAGCTTGGAACTTATAGACTCGAGCTTGACTCAGACAGAGAGATATCAATAAGTCAATAGAACAATTAAACTCAAGCCTACATATCTTTAATCGGAAATCTATTTCCTAGACGAGATGCAAAATCTATGTGATTCATATTTACAAGTTTATTTACTCACATATTAAGTTGCGAATCATCATATACTCATTTGCTTGATCAAAACTATTTCCAGTTTCAGAAGAATTCGGCAAACCGGATCTGGGTCAAGTGCATTAAATGAAAAACCAAAGACAAGCCTGAAACTTCTCCTTTTTCACAAAGGTACAACTCAAACCGTTATAGCTCAATTAAATCATTCTCTAACAGTCAAAAACAAATCATAGAACAACAATAACTCTGGAAGATCATTTGCAACGGCTAAATCAAAGATTCCAGCTGAGAATTGAAAGAATGGAGAAAAATATGCAACAATCATATTCCAGAATTGAAGCTCAACATTGCAGAAAAAGAGAAATGAATATGCAACGGATAGTTTGTCTAATCAAGCTATAAATACCCAGGAAAGACTAATTGCAACACACAAGAACTACAACTGATCACAATTTTCAATTTGAGTCATTGTTGTGTATTTGATTTAAATGTCAGTGTTTATCATATATGCTCTTTTGAAAGTAGTCTTTTTGAAAACCATTTTGATTGCTTGTTTGTGGAAACTCAAGGTTGTGGGACCTATGAGTTGGCTCTTTTAATTATAAAGTGTAAGGAGGAGCAAGTCCTAGTTGATTAGAATTGCTTGAGTGTTACATTGTTGTAATAAGAAAGCATTGATAGTAGAAAAACCCAGAAGATGGGGACTGGACGTAGGTCAAGGTTAGAACCGAGCCAATATAAATCCTCTGTATTCAAGCTTCTCTCTCTTTGCTTTCTTGCATTGTGGTTTTTGAAAATCTTAGGTGTCTTTACAAAAGAATTTTTTTAAATCCCTAATTCACCCCCTTGGTGATTTCTTCCATTTTTCATTTGGTATCAGAGCATTGGCTGTCTGCTTAAAGGATTCACATCCTAGACAAAAAGATCCAATGGAAGGAATATTACCAGATGGTGCCTCAATCAATAGACTACTAGGCTTCAATGGTGAACACTACTCATTATGGAAATCCAAATTCAAAGTATTTGTAATGGCTAGTGAATATGGTCTGTGGGAAGTAATTGAGGAAGACAATTATGTCCCTACTAAGAAAGTAGGAGAGAATGTTGTGCCAAAAACAAAAGTTGAATTTTGATGAAAATGATCAAAAGAAAGTTGTTCTCAACAGCAAAGCCATCCTAATGTTGCAAAGTGCTTTAAGCCAAAAGGAGTACTTTCGCATTTGTAATTTGCCTAGTGCTAAAGAAATGTGGGACGCATTAGAAGTTGCTTATGAAGGAACTTCAGGAATCAAGGAGCACAGAATCAACACTCTCACAACTGAGTACGATCTATTACGCATGAAGTTTGGAGAATCAATTGTAGAGTTCCAACTCCGTTTCACACATCTCATCAATCGGTTGGCAGCCTTGGGAAAGGTATATGAAAAAAAAGCTCAGGTAAGGAAAATTTTAAATGTACTAGCCAAAGATTGGGAAGCTAAAGTGACAGCTATTGAAGAAGCCCGAGGAGAATCCATGCAATTTGTAGCATCTCTATTCGGTAGTTTATCAGAATACGAGGGCAAGATCAAGTTTAGAAAAGGGCTTGATGAAATAGAAGGCAAACAAAAGGGGATTGCTCTCAAAACCATCAAGGAAGACAAAAATTCTGATGATGACGAGATTGATGATGAAGAAATTAGAATGATGGTCCGAAGGTTCAAAAAATTCTATAAGAAAGATCAAGGATTCCAGAAGTCTCACAAGACCAGTAACAACAAGGAAACAAAGAAGTCAATCATATGTTACGAATGTGACAAACCAGGTCATATCAAGTCTGAATGTCCTCAACTAAAGAACAAGGAGACAAGATTCAACAAGTTCAAACAGAAAGCCTATGTGTCAGCAATATGGGGAGATAGCTCATCAAATGAAGAAGAAAAAGAGGAAGAACAAACAACCAATATCTGCCTAGTTGCACATAAGGAATCCGAAAGAGAAGAGGTTTGTCTAAGAGCATCAAGATCCAGCAAATGGTACATCGACAATGGATGCTCTAGGCATATGACAGGAGATCAAACCAAATTCACAACAATCAAGGACAAAGACAGTGGCAAGGTCACTTTTGGTGGAAATCAATCTGGGAGGATAGCCGGGATTGGTGAAATAAGGAACAATGATGAACTACAAATAAAAGATGTCTACCTTGTGGAAGGCCTATGTCATAATCTCCTTACTGTGAGTCAAAGTACAGATAAAGGTAATCCAAAGTGTTAGTTCTCAATTTAAGTTTTGATGATAACTAAACACTTATTAATTGCTGGTTTAACGAAAACTAGAGTTCTGGTTTGAAACTCAAGTTTTTGAAAGGTTTCTCAGATTGGTTCTAAATCAGCTAAAGTAAGAACTTGAGTTCTTGGTAGTAGAACTCGAGTTCGCGGCCTTTATATTGCTCAAATCTTTCAAAAAAAATTAGAAAGGACTTTTGGAACTAGAGTTCTTATTTGAAAACTCAAGTTCTTCATTTTAACATATCTGTATTTCAAACAAAGTTCCAAGAACTAGAGTTCTTGGTCATAGAACTCGAGTTTGCGCCTTCTGCCTTTCATAAATCTTTGAAAATCAAAAAGGTTTTTGAGAACTAGAATTCATTAGTGAAGAACTAGAGTTCTATGTATAAAACTCGAGTTCTTATTATCGCTCATCAGAAGTTTTATAAGAACTAGAGTTCTTCACTTTGAAAAATAACTGTGTTTCATTCGAAGTATAAGAACTAGAGTTCTTGGTAAAGAACTAGAGTTCTTCATTTTGGGACAAAATTATGTCTTATTCGAAATATAAAGAACTAGAGTTCATGACTAGAGTTCTTCATTGAAAACTCAAGTTCTTTAAGAACTCAGCTTGTGCGCAAAACATAGAACTAGAGTTTTTGCTAAAGAACTCGAGTTCTTGATTTTCAAAACTGATTCACTTTGAAAAGAAAACAAAGGAACTCTAGTTCATGAAACAGAACTCTAGTTCGAAACTCAAATTCTTGTTTAAGAACTAGAGTTCTTGCGAACTGAAATCGCAAGTCACAGACTGTATTTTCCCAAATGATCTGGTTCTTGTCCGATACCTTCCAAAACATTTAGGAATCATTTATAAGATGGTTTTAACCCTTTTCTAGTGTTTTTCAGGATTAAAATGATTGTTAAGCAAAAAGCAAAAAGCAGGTAAAAGCAAATGCTCACATCATAGGCATTTATTGTGAAGCAACAGAAACAGAGCAACATTTGGAATGTAACGCTGCAGTAGAACAAAACTTCTTCGAGACATACTTATTCCAGCTATCAAGTACAAGCAACGGCCATCACATTTAATGAAAGAAGCAGATTCATTTAATGAAGATTCAACGGTCGATTTTGGTTGACGAGGAACCTGTGACTAACGAAAATTTAATCAAGTGTCAATGGTTATCTTCTAGTTCCTCCCAAGGGCATTAGTGGCGAAGAATATAAAAACCCAAGCATTCAATATTGCCAACGACCGAAAACTCTACGCATTTAACTTTGATTTATTACTCTTATCAGTTTTATTCATTATCAAATATCTTCATATATTCTCTATACTTCAGTGCTCATTAATTACTCACTCAGAAGGAGTTGTAAACACTTTCATTATTCTTTGTTGAAACTTAAAGTTGTGAAACCTTAAGTTGTGGGTGTACGATTACAAGTAGTAAGGGGGAGTGAGTCCGTAAGAGTGAGTATTAGTTCTCAAGCAGATTCTTTGAAGAGCTAGTGGAAATCCCAAGGAGTTCTTGGGGACTGGATGTAGGTCAGGATTAGACCAAACCATGATAAATTGCTTCGTGTCTATTTTCCTTTAAATTTCTGCTTAGTTAGTGTCTAGTCATAATTCACAAAAATCTTGATTAAACGAATAAATTTTTAAATCACCTATTCACGCCCCTCTAGGTGATATTCCATCTTCACAAAAGCGTTATTCAGGGCACCCATAGAAGGTAATTGCTACACTATAAATTTCTCTAATGACATATTTGAAAATTGTTTCATTAGTAATCTAAATGAGAGTTGGCTATGGCACAAAAGACTAGCTCATGTTAACATGACTCAACTTGATAAATTACTAAAATCGGATTTGGTCATTGGTATACCCAAACTTCATTTTAAAAATGACATGATTTGTGATGCCTGTCAAAAGGGAAAACAGACCAAATCCTCTTTCAAATCTAAAAATGAAATTTCAACTAATAGACCTCTTCAACTAATTCACATGGATTTAGTTGGACCAGCGAGAGTAAAGAGTCTTGGAGACAAACTTTACACCTTGGTTTCTCTAGATTTACTTGGACTATATTTCTATCTTCTAAGAATGAAACATTTGATCAGTTTGTCGTGTTTACCAAGAAGGTCCAAAACGAGAAAGGAGTTTCTATTGCAGGAATTTGGACTGAACATAGTGGAGAATTTGAACATCATGCCTTTAGTGAGTTTTGTGAAACTATGGGTGTATTGATCATAACTTCTTAGCTCCTAGAACTCCTCAGCAAAATGGTGTTGTGGAAAGAAAAAATAGAGTACTCACAGAAATGGTAAGGGCAATGTTAAATGAGAATAATTCTTCCCAAGTATTTTGGGTTGATGCCATGAGTACAGTATGCTACATCTCCAACAGAGCATACCTTAGAAAAGGGTTGAGCAAAACTCCCTATGAGTTATACAAAGGAAGAAAGCCAAATATAGCACATTTGCACATCTTCGGTTGCAAGTGTTTCATCTACAACAATGGTAAGGACAATTTAGGAAAATTTGATCCCAAATCAGATAAAGGTATATTTCTTAGTTACTCTAATAGAAGTAAAGCCTATAAAGTATTTAACCTTCGTACTCGCACTGTTGAAGAATCAATTCATGTAGTTTTTAGGATACTGGATCTTCCAAGAGATGTCAAGATTTAGATTTGCCTCAAGACACTCTTCCCAGATACCTTTTCCCACACCGGTTTCAGTCATTCTTTTCAATGAAAAGATTTGGCATTTGGCCTCCAATGAACAACCTATTCCTACCATTGTGTTTGGAAAACATCATCTGAACCTCATGAGGATAAACTTAGAAGAAGGTTTAGGACAGTCAAGGGCTCCATCACATACAAAAGTTTCAAAATCAAGAGCCACTGAAGCCCAATCTGCTCCACCCCCACCTCTACCCTCCCTTCCAGCTGATATGGCCATCTATCTGAAAGACCTTGTGGCACATGTTGTCTCAGAAGACTTCAAATCCTTCCAAGTCACAATGGTCGCCCAATATCACGAGCTCACTGAGAAAATTGAGACTAAAGTTGGGAAGATGGTCTCTGAAGTGACTAAGAGTCACAACAAGTTGGTTGAAGTCCAAGATGAAAATGTTGATATACTTGAGGACATTGCTGATGATGTAGAAGCTCTTCAAGGACACTTTGATGATGTGAAAATCAAAATTGAGAATATCAACACTTTGTACCTTTCAGTCACTTCCAAGCTCGATAAGCTACTAAAGAATGAAAAGAAAGCAGGACCTTCAGGCTCCATTCCTCCTTCCATAGCCCATATCTCACCCTCTTCATCTCCAACTAACATCTCTCCCTCTCACCATTCACATTCATCTCCTCACATTCCATCTCATACCCCCATTATATCCTCTCCCACTCTTCCTTCCTCCTCACTTGCACAGTCGAATCCAATCATGGACATCATTGCCTATGTTGCTCCCATTCCTACCTCCTCACTATTCCCATTATCACTATTCCCTCTTCTCCAGAATCCCCATCACATGATCTTCCTCCTCCTCTTCCTACCACAATTTTACTTCTCACAACCGCCCTACCTATCAAGCCCCTCACTTCTGTCCCTGCCTCTACTTCGTCCTCTCTTGATGATGACAAAGGGGGAGAAGAAAAGTGAAGAGTTGAAACTTAGAGATTATTTGTTGTTTACATGTTGTTTCAGTTATGTCTCCTCTTTTGATTGTACTGAAGTTCATTTGGCATTATTTTTTATTAATAATGTATATTGGACTCAATACAATGAATGCTTTAAGTATCTGAATTGAATAGTTTAAGCATATGAATCTGACCTAAATAAATTTTACATGTTGCTTAAACATTACATGTTAATTCTGTCAAAATCTCTATCAAAATAGTTTACAAGTGTTGTCATCATCAAAAAGGGGGAGAATGTTAGTCTCTATGTGTTTTGATGATAACTGACAATTGTAAACTAAGAAGTGGGTCCTTAATATTAAAGATCAAAGAAAGGTATAAGTTTGCTAAATAGTTTTAATTCTTACTGTGTTAGTCACACTCGAGCCTAAACCCATTAAACTTGAGTTCATGCCTAATATACAGAAGGGAAATACTTTAAACTTATGCAAACTCGAGCCTTCTTTGACAGACTCGAGCGTACTCATGACAGAGAGCGAGCTTCATGTTTTTATCTAAAATAAACTCGAGACCATTATGTTAAACTTGAGCCTACATGATACAGAGAGCAAAACTATCTATTCAGTCTTAGTTAAACTCGAGTCTAGCATGATAAATGAGCCTATGCCTTACAGAGAGCATGACGATTTTTTTTAAGACTCAAGCATGATTTATCTAACTCAAGTTTAAGTCTTGCAGAAAGATGTTTCTTACCTGGTCATGAAATCAAACTCGAGCATAATAAAGTAAACTCAAGCCTATTACTGACAGAGAGCATTTTTGTAATATGGACTCGAACACAACTCTGGAGACTCAAGCCTATTTGTGATATCAAAAGGAGTTTTACTGAATCAAACTCGAGTCTAAAACTTATAGACTCGAGCTTGACTCAGATAGAGAGATATCAAGAAGTAAACAGAACGATTAAACTCAAGCCTACATATCTTTAACTCTAGTCTATCGGAACTTTGTTTCATAGACGAGATGCGAAATCTATGTGATTCATATTTACAAGTTTATTTACTCACATATTAAGTTGCGAATCATCATATACTCATTTGCTTGATCAAAACTATTTCTAGTTTCAGAAGAATTCAGCAAACCGGATCTGGGTCAAGTGCATTAAATGAAAAACCAAAGACAAGCCTAAAACTTTTCCTTTTTCACAAAGGTTCGACTCAGACCATTATAGCTCAATCAAATCATTCTCCAACAGTAAAAAATGAATGATAGAACAACAAGAACTCTGGAAGATCATCTACAATAGCTAAATCCAAGATTCCAGCTGAGAATTGAAAGAATGGAGAAAAATATGCAACAGTCATATTCCAGAATTGAAGCTGAACATTGCAGAAAAAGAGAAATGAATATGCAATGGCTAGTTTGTCTAATCAAGCTATAAATACCCAGGAAAGACTCATTGCAACACACAAGAACTACAACTGATCACATTTTTCAATTTGACTCATTGTTGTGTATTTGATTTGAACATCGTGTTTATCATATATGCTCTTTTGAAAGTAGTCTTTTTGAACATCATTTTGATTGCTTGTTTGTGGAAACTCAAGGTTGTGGAACTTGTGAGTTGGGTCTTTTAATTACAAAGTGTGAGGGGGAGCAAGTCCTAATTGATTAGGATTGCTTGAGTGTTACATTGTTGTAATAAGAAAGCATTGATAGTAGAAAAACCCAGAAATATATGGAGACTGGACGTAGGTCAAGGTTAGGACCAAACCAGTATAAATCCTTTGTGTTCAAGCTTCTCTCTCTTTGCCTTCTTGCATTGTGGTTTTTGAAAAACTTAGGTGTCTTTACAAAAGAATTTTTTAAAATCCCCTATTCACCCCCTTCTTGGTGATTTCTTCCATTTTTCATTTTATGCATGTTGTACCAAGATTACACATGTCATTCAAGGGATAAATATCTAATTCATTGTTATCCAAATTGTACATGGTCTTCAAAGAAAGGCAATAAATGCCTCCTAATTGGCCCAATAATTTCAAATCAGCTAAGGCGAAGGAAGACACAGTAAAGCTTGATTAATAATACACAAATGACCTCGATAAGTTAACAAACCAACTACACATTAACACTTGGTATTAAGGGACACCTAAAAATTTATTTGAGTCATCAAATCACTTCACCAACTTGCCCAAGAAGTCTTTCATTTCAGCTGGGCACATGGGGTGATGATTAAGCCAAAAGTTCAAGATAAGATGACATGTTTTTCAGCCAAAAAGCTTCTAGAAACTTCTAGAACATTCTTGGGCAATTAGAGGAAATGAGACCATAGGGAATTGACACTTGGCAAATCGATCCAAGGGCTGAAAATAGAGCAAGGAGGTCGGTCAAGGATTAAGGGAGGAGAGGAAGAAGGAAAAACTTGGTGATTAAGCTAAGAAAATGGGATATTTGGCATGGGAAGATGATAATTTGACATGTGGGGCCCACAAGAGGCTTGTCATCCACTTATATAAGCACATGGTCCCCCTCTTGAATGTCATCAAAATCAAACACTCATCTTGCCTTGGTGATGGTTGGTAGGGCTGAAACATAGGAAAGAGAAAGGAAGATCAAAGATTCAAAGCACATACAAGGTAACTATTCTTGCTATGAGATGGTTCAAGTGCTTATGCTTTTTCTTAACCTCTAACTTTAGTAAGAGCCCTTTCTCATGGTGATTTTAATAGTGAAGTTGGAAGTTAGAAGGAAGGAGAAGAGCAACAAAATCACAAATAGATAGAAAATTGGTAAGATCTTAGCTTAACTTTGTGATATTTTATCTTGAAAGCATAAAGTGGTTGGATTATTTTTGTCTTCGAAAATGGAGGCATGGGACCCTAAGGGAATATGTTGTCTATGATTCTAAGAACAAGATTCAATATCATCAAAGTCCGAAAGATTGAGTTTTGAAACAGACAAATAAATTTGTTTTTAGCCAATGATTTGGCCTAAGCAAGAAAATGGTAAAGCAAAATTATTTACATGATTCTAAGGTCACAAAAAGGTTTAAAACAAAAAATGGAGTAAAAACATGGTGGAAAATGATTTTTGGAAACAAAAGATCAAAGTGGTAAAAGTTGAGAAAACTGTCAGATTTAAGTTTATTGGAAGCAGTCGACTTGTGAATAGTGTTTTACCAAATAAATGATATCCAAAAATCATGATATTTTTCAAAAATAAATTAGACATATAGAGAATTAATTTGATGGGTAATAGGTAATTCTTAGAACTCTACACAATGAAATTGATTTTTGAAGTTGGACCTCATTTTTGGAAGTACAATCTGAACAGTTGTGGTTATACATGGATTTTGATGGATCAAATGATGTCTAAAGGTACTAAAACTTTTTAGAAATGTAGTAGATAGAAAGAGATTTCTTTTGATAGGTTATAAGAAATTTTTGGAGTTTTTTACAAAAAATTTATGGATTTTCAAACCAATTCATGTTTCTAGACATGATATTTGAATAATGGTGAAAAATAATAGAACTGGGAATGACTCAAATTTTCTAAGCTTTTGGAAATATTTTTCCATGAAAATAGACATGTCAAGGGTCATTTATGCTTTGGAAACACATTATTTTGATTTTTTTTTTTTTTGCATTTAATAATGATTTTTCAAAGTTATTTAAAAATCCTGCTAGAAAAGCAAGAAATTCGAATTTCAGGAAAAGTGAAGTTAAAGATTGGATAACTTATCCACTAAAGGTAAAAAGGTAAAAAGAGTTGAAAATAACCCTTTTGATATTGTTCTAAGTAATATGGTATTTATTATAATATCATATAAAATATAGAAAAGGTGATAATGCAATTGAAATATTATAGGATATATGATAGGTCTGGGAACGTTTTCAAAAGACAAGGGTACTACTAATTTCGTGAAGAAAGGTAAGTTTGTGTACAGTAACTCTATTCTCCTATATCTTGAGTGCTTATATATGCTCGTTTGATTCATGATTGTGGAGTCGTGACTAAGACCAGATCTTAGGTCATGTGTACTCATGACTTAGACTGGGTCTTAGGTCATGTGTTTGTTTACATTGAGCTAGATGTGTATTGTTGTTGTATATGATAATGCTGCATGATTGTTTTCCTAGCGCTGAGAACACGTGGCGCTGGGTGAGTGCATTTTCCTTAACATTACATTTGTTGTATGCTATGTATTATGGTTATGGTGTGTTTGTTGAACGCTGTATTATTTCCAAAATGTGAATGTCTGTCATATATTGTTTATACTTGCATATGAGGTTAACTGTTACTTTGAAATTCAATCTCATTGAATCTCAGACTTAATCATACCTTCAGGATCAGGATCTGGAGCAAGAGGTAAGCCGCATGTGTAAGATCATGAGGGAGACAAAGAAGGAATTTTAAATATTTTTGTTTGATTGTATTATACTAATAACTATTTAGGAATCCAAATGTTTGGATAACTGTATCGTTATTATCCCAACCGGATTAATCGTAATTTGTTTTAAATAATTAGTCACTTATCCGCCCAAACCATCTCATATGCTCTATCGCTCCATAAACTCTATTCTTAATTACTATATGATAATGAACATAATAAGTAGTATGTAATTAGGGGTGTTACATCTCATCTTTGAGATTCCATTGGCCTATTTTGTTTTGCTTATGTATTTGTGATTTAGCTATTTAGCTTGGCGATTCATTGAAGTAGCGTTAATGGTCTAGATTTTTTGGATTTCATATTAGTGGTTATGTGCTAAATGAACTATTCAAGTGATGCTTCTGTATTGATTAGAGAATAATGATATAAAGGAGTTGTTATTTGTCTATTTCAGAATTGCAATGGTGATTTACCATTACATATAGATAATGGCAAGCTTAGTGACGTTGTTGAACTTAGTCACCATGGAAGAATATCAATTTCATTCTATTCATTGAGTTAAACCTCTTTAGATTCTATTTTCTATGAGCTCATACCAAGCTGGAGAATTTGAACTTCTCATACCAAGCTAGAGAATTTGAACTTCTTTTGAACTTCATATATATTTTTGGGTTCATATTATATTTTTTTTTATTTTCTCTAATTATTATTATTTTATTTTTATTTTATTGAGGTAGGTGAAATGCAACATTTAAATTTTAGTTTTGTGGATTGAGTAGTACTATAAGGATTCATGTTTAGTGACAAATTTGTTGTAGGTTGAAAAATATGAGTAAGGATAAACAAAAACGTATTATCCTCTTGATTTTTCTGACCGTGAGATAATTAATTTGAATTGTCAATTGTAGCATTTATATAAAGACATTCCAAAACATCCAAAGCTACAAAATTTGTCTTCAATTTCTGTCAATGATTGGCTAAGACAGGAAAGGCAAATTCATATCATTTCGTTGATATACTGATTTGTCTTATCTTAACACTATCAATTTCATCAGCAAGTAATGACATTGCATTCTCAGCAATGAAAATTGTAAAGACAAGGCTTCGAAAGAGAATGACTTTCTTGCAAATAATTTGGTTGTGTATATTGAAAGAGAGATTGCTAAAATATTTACTACTAATTATATTCTTGAAGATTTTATCAATTTAAAAGAGCATCGTCTACAATTTTATATATACATTTTTTCTGTGATTATATTTTAAATAATTTTATTAGATTTCATTATAGAAATAATTTTTACATTTGTGTTTGTGATATCTTCAAGACAATGTTTGATTCATTACTCATTAAGCTGTGAGAGGAAAGCAAAATTCTTGTTTGAGATGCCTACTGAAAATGTTAGTATCATCTTATATCTTGTTTTCATTTATAATTATCGGTTATTGTTTATTTGTATTTTTAATGTTATGTCAAACTATTTAGTAAATAGTTCAACATGTTTATTTTTTGGCCTGGGTCAAAAATATATTCTAGCTCTACCACTAAATTAAGCCCTTTAACCCTTAGAATAATCGTCTTCTTCTCATATAAATGTAGAAATGATTAAAACCTTTTGTATATCTTTAATACATTTGAAAAAGCTTCATAGAGATATGGTCTAGGGCCACAATGTTTAGATGATGATATGTTATATTACGAATGTTACGTGTGTGTTTGAATATATACATGTATGTACATTGCTTATGCAATATAAAAAAGGGAAAATTAGGATAAAGGACCTAGAGGAAAAAATATTTAATGAGAAGGATCATAAAAATTGTAATTAATTTAGAAGGACCAAATATCATAATATAAATTAAAAATTACTAAATTGTCCCTAATCAAACCTCCTATGTTATCTCTTGCATTCATAATTAAAAAAAAAATATCTAAAATTAAAAGTTAAACCGCTCGTCATTCACATGTAATATTATTATACATTCTTTTTTTTTTAAGTTTCTGACTCATGTAAAATTAATATATATCTTAATTAACTATAGTTCAAACTCATTTTAATTTTTTTTTTCAACATGTTAAATATTCATATAATTAATAAATCATTCAATTAACAAATATATGATCAAGTTTTCAGATTTATATTGTTAAGTATTAACGTTGATATCCATTAAGCTCTTTATTAAAAAATAAAAACTAAACTCATTTCATTTTTTAAGGATATAATAGATTATTTATATTTCTTAATTTAATTATCATTAAATGAATTTTTAAATCCACATAAAATTTTTCTAAAATAAAAATAATTAAATCATATAATTTTTTTATTTAATGTATACAATAAATTATAAAACACCTTGAGTTTTATTAAAATGATATAATAATATTTTAATTAAAAATTTGTTTATTTGAGCAAATTATAATTTTTAAAAAATTTGAAGAATTTGATTTTTTTTTCCATAGATATATCTATACAATTTCTAAAAAATGAAAATTGAGAAAAATTTTATTTAATTTATAAAAATTTAGAATTTTGTGTTGGTTTCCAAATTAGAATGTGGGAGAGAATATAGGAGGAAATGTAGAAGATTTCCTCAAGGGTAGTTTAGCATTATTGATTTTATATTCTTGTATTTGGTCCTTCTAAATAATTACAATTTTTATGATCATTCTCAGTAAATATTTTTTTCTTGTAGGTCCTTTATTCTAATTTTTCCTATAAAAAATTGTAGTTTTGCAGCTGTTTTGTTTCACGTTGGTTTTCGTAAATTATGATTTTAAGTGACTTTTAATGTCAGGAACCTTTTTTTTCTTTTTGAAGTACTCTAATTCTTAAAAGGAAGTAAAATGATAATTCAATGTGTAAAATTACACCCTAGAGAGCAAAAATAAATATCATAATCACAAAATCACCCAAAATTAGAGAGCAAAGTGTTAGTTCTCTATGTGTTTTGATGATAACTAACAATTGTAAAGTCAAATTTAAGTTTGTCTTTGCAAAGTTGAAAAACTTACTGTCAAAGACAAACTCAAGTTTTGGTTAGAAAACTCAAGTTTGGACTTGACAAAGAGTAGCTCAAGCTTTTGATAATTTAGACAAACTCGAGTTAGGATTTATAAACTCGAGTTTAGATCATACAGAGAGCTCCTAAATTTTTCAAAACAAAGTAAACTAGAGCTTAGTTTAATAAACTCCAATTTGACAAATCAAAAGAAATCTAAGTTTTTCAAGCTTTGTTAGAAACTTGAGTTTGTGTTTTATAAACTCGAGTTTACAGCATACAGAATGCTATATTATCCTAAGCTTGAGAAAACTCGAGTCATGTTTTTGGAAACTCCAATTTACATTTGTCAAAGTATTTAACAAAGTTTTCTCTTATGAGGAAACTCGAGTTTAGTTTTCACAAACTTGAGTTTAGGATTCATAGAGAACAATTCTTTATTTCTAAAGTTTTTGAAAACTCCAGATTCTATTGTAAACTCTAGTTTGTCACCATACAGAGAGTTTTTTGGTTTTTCCTGAGTTTGTGGAAACTCAAGTTAGACTTTTCAAACTCAAGTTTATGCCATACAGAGAGCTTTGCTCTATTTAAACTAATTGGAAACTCCATTTTTGAAATAAATACTCCGGTTTTGAGCTTTTGGACTTAAAATATGTTTTTCATTATAAATGTCTAAAACTTGAGTTAGTTACTTAATGACTTGAGTTTAGGTCTTGCTCAAAATATGTCTCAAGATCAAATCGCGAGATTCTTCTCTATTTGAAGAAAACTCGAGTCATATTTATAAAAGTCGAGTTTAGATTTTCAGAAGTAAACTACAAACTCCTGTCTAGATGAATTAAATCGAGTTTGTATCGCATAATTCAAAATTTAAATTACTCGAACTTGTGAAATTTTCATATTTGATCTATATACTTCTTATCATCAATCATTACTATTTCTAGATATATTTAACCAGTTTCTTAGAGTTTCAGATGATTTGAAGAGGATTAAAATGAAGTTTTAGCTAAAAGCAAAAAACATGTCAAAACATTTATTGCAAAGTATAGATAGCTTGCAATATTGTGGACAATCTTTCTTTGCACAATGCAAAAAGGATTAATGACTTCTTTCCTTAACTAGCTTCTGTCATTCCAACAGATTAATCTCAAGGAAAGTTAGCCATAAATCTTTGTGCACCTAGATTAACTGAAGAGTACAAAGAGAAGAAGACTAAAACTTGTACTAATCCTTCCTTAATACCTACAAGGCTACAATGGTTATATTAAAGATTATAACAGTCAATTAATGCTCTCTTGATATAAATAGAGCTGCATTCAAGTCTTCTCAACAATTAAGGAACTGAGAAATGAATTGCATTCAAGTTTACCAACTACTCCTTCAGTTTTTACTTGAAAAGTATCTATTAATACATTGTACTTTCCACTCTTAGAAAGAGTTTATTGATTGTAAATCATTTATTGTAAAGTATCTCAAGTCCAGGGATTTGGAAATTAGGATATTGATTGTAACCTGTAAGGGAGAGTAAGTTTTAGTGAGAGAATTACTCTTGAGTTACAGAGTCTATAATCAATTGAGATAGTGAAAATCTCAGAGTCTGGGGGTTAGACATAGGTTAAAAGGTTGGACCGAATTAATATAAATTCCTTGTGTCTTGTTTTTCTTCCCAACACTCTACGTAGCTTTAGTTTAGTGTTCAAAAACAGAACAATTTCAAAAGAATTTTAAAATCCTCAATTCACCTCCCTCTTGATGATTTGCTATACTGTAATTGTTGAGTATTCAAACATTAACCAATGTTCAAATTAAGTTTTGTTGGACATGTTCAATTTTGGTATCCCATATTATTTGATGCTTCTGTTATTTTAATTCTTATTTTTTTGGAAAATTTTTGTTAATTCATATTGATGTAAATTAAGTTGAAAACTTACTTGATAAATTGATGGTCAAAATAGAAGAATATTTTACCAACTAGATGAATGAAATAAAATGCAAGTGTTTTTGAACTTTCAAATATCATAGCATGTAAGATATTAAAAATCAAAATGGGGTTGCTCTAATGCGATTTGTCCACAAGCAGTCAAATTAGATTTTAAAAAAATTATAAGTGCATCTAATTATTTTAGAAATTTTTGTTTAATTCGTATAAATGTACATTAAGTTGCAAGCTTACTTGATGAATTGGTGGTCAAAATAGAAGAATATTTTACCAACTAGAGGAATGGAATAAAATGATGGTGTTTTTGAGCTTTCAAACATTAAAGCAAGTAAGATAAAATCAAAGTTGGGACTAGTCTAATATAATGCAATTTGTGCACATGCAACTTAGATTTAAAAAAACTATAAGTGCATCTAATTATTTTAACAAAAAATTAATTTGTATTGATGTATTCAATTGCAAACTTGATGAATTAGTGGTCAAAATAGAAGAATCTTTCACCAACTACAGGAATGAAATAAAATTAATGTTAAAAAATCGGACTGGGCCAGCTAGTTAGACCAGAAATCGGTGAACTGGCCAATTGTCCGATCTAGTTAGGAGAAAAGCAGCCTGGTACAACTCAATTTGAAGCGGTTATAACCCGGTAAACCATTGGTTTGGCCCGGTTGACTAGGCCACTTTATTTTTTGTCTCCCAACTGTTGTCTTAAGCCATTTTTAGGGTAAAAGAAAAATTAAACTAGTCAAGAAAGAACAAATCTCAAAGAGAAAGAAAGAAGATGGAAGAAATTACTCAAAAGGATATAGTAGTTAATGGAAAGGAGAACACTCAATCTTTGACTTGAAGAAAATAAAGGACATCGAGCAGAACTACAGAAAATGAAGCTAACAAAGAAACATGATGAGAACACGTATCTCATCACAAGTCAAATCTGTTTATTGCCACACATTGGGAGTGATGTTTGAAATTTAAAATTTAAAATCTAGTCCCATAATCTATGCACTATTTTGCTTATCACAACAACAACAAGATAAGAAAAAGGGGATTAGCGATGGAATTCCATTACAAATTCCATCCCTAAAAATTTGCGATAGAAAAATCGAGACTGATTTCTATCAAAAAAATATTGAAAAAATTCCAGTTAAATTTGTAAAACTCCCAAAAGCCAAATCAATTTGCAAAATGATTGATAAGACATGTGGGCATTTGTAGGATATGCAAATTCGGTGGGAAAGACCACACTGCCCTTAAAATTCTTTCACATTTGAAATCCTACCTCTCATTCGACTGCCCTAGCTCCTTCTTCATTGTCTTCATCACAGTCATTCTTCATCGTCTTCATCGTGACACCGTGAATCAGCGAGCGGACAGAAATTGCTCCAGGCACCCACCATCCAATTGTGCATTGCATCAACAGCCTCTCCTTCAATTCCTCGCCGGTAAACTCCTATCCTCGTCACTAGCAGCCTCCTTTCCCTCTTTACTCTATTATCTTGCTTTGTTTTAACGCTTTATTTGTTTTAGTTCTGCATCTATTTTACCTATTGCTTGAAAGCACAAATGTGGAAGAAGACTTGTTTTAGAGCTAAATCAAAGCAATAAGCAATGTGAAAGAAGACTTTTTTTTAGAGCTAAATCAAAGCAATTAATTGATAATCAAACCAAAAAAATCATTCGCAGGCTTTAAGGCAATGTATATTTACATTTGTTCAATTTGATTAGAACGCAGAGAAATTTGGTGATACTAACGAAGTTTCCCGATGGCATGAAGCATAGATTATTGTGATAATAAATAATCTGATTGAGAATAAATTTGATGAAAATCATAAGCTACAGGGGTTTCACAGGTGTTAATTTTTCGTGAGTCAACTTTTGCGGTATCCTCTCACTATGTCAAGCTGGATTGTGGGCTGATCTGCAATGACTAACTGAGATTGATTACTAGGGAAGCCTGTTGTCTATTGTTATTGATCTGTTGAGTTTCTTTATTTTCTTTAAGCATCTTGCCTTATCTTGATGATGTTACTATGCTTATTTATAACTGAAGTATGTTTTTTTACCAATAAACTAGTTTAAGTTGATCCCCAAAGCATTATTTAATCGTTAGCAAATATATGGAAACATGGCCATTTATAGATAAACATGGTTGTTTATTATATCTTTAGTGGGTGCGTGTAGAGTAAGGGGAAGAGGCACATTTTTTGTCTGGGGACCACTTAGTAGAACCTAGTTCTTCTGAAAAAGGGGCATTTGAGGTACAGTGGTGGTTTTTACTGTAATCTTTCTTTCTTATAATTGGAAAGATCAACTTAAAAGATTTAATTATTTTGTGGTCTTTTTGTTGGACATTTATTTTGTTTATCTGTACTTATCCCAGAATGCATATTCTTTATGCTATGTATTTGATCCTTGTTTTGATTTAATCCGCTATGTTTATGCGTTCTGTAGGCAAGACTGTGGTACCCATGTCTTGATTTGGTTGTACAATTGGACTCCTGGTGCAAGTATGCAGTATAGGGATGATGAGGTACATGAGTATAGGCGCAACCTCATGTGGTGGCTTGTCAACCATGAATTGAATAAGACCAAGGATACTGCATTGGGACTCTTCATACATGTGATGCGGGAAGAGAAGAAAGACATTATCATTATTGTTAAAGGCACCTTTTGTTAATTATTTTGTCATTAAGTACTTAGGATTGTAGTCAATCTGTAGTCCAATGACCCTCACCGGGATTTTGTTGATATCTGCTGGTCATACTTAAGGCAAACGAGACATCCGGTCGAGTACATAATATGGCATACATGATAGATCCAATGGCAAAGGCATATGGAATCTTACTCATGCGATCTCTTTGATCAGGTGTACTAGGACACTGATCTTTACTGAGATGAATACCATGAGACATGAGAATGTAACCCCTTTTTGAATCCTGCATACTGAATCTATGCAGTATCTTGTCTATGTATATATGTGCTCTGACTTAGGCCTATTAGCCTCTTGGATCTATCTCTATAGATCCTGATCCCTAGGATGTAAGTGGCTTCGCTCAAATCTTTTATTGAAAAAGACTTTCCTAACTAAGACTTGACACTCTACAAGGTAGGGATGTCATTCCCAATGGTAGGATGTCATCTACATAAAGCACCAGAAATACAATTGTACTTCCACTAACCTTCTTATAAACACAAGGTTCATCAATGTTTTGAATGAATCTAAACTCTTTGACTACTTCATCAAAACGATGATTCCAGCTTCAAGATGCTTGTTTCAATCCATAAATAGATCTTTGAAGCTTGCAAACTTTACCAATTCCTCTGGACGCATAAAGCCTTCAGGTTATGTCATGTACACATCCATGAGTAGCTTTCCATTAAGGAAGGTTGTTTTGACGTCCATCTGCCATATTTCATAGTCATAATATGCTACTATGGAAAGAAGGATTCTGATTGATTTGGCCATTGCAACTGGGGAAAAGGTTTCATCATAGTCCACACCATGAGTTTGGGTGAATCCTTTTGCAACCAGTCATGCCTTGAAGACACTTACTTTGCCATCTATGTCAGTTTTCTTTTTCAAAACCCATTTACACCCAATGGTTTTTACACCTTCAGGCGGATTGACTAAGGTCCATACCTTATTGTCGTACATGGATTGCATTTCAAACTTCATGGCATCTAGTCATCTTTCGAAGTTTAGTCCCACTATGGCTTTTCAATAGGTAGTTGGCTCATTCTACTCAATGAGTAAGCCATCACGACTTCCAGTAGTTAGAAGTACATATTTCTGAGGCTTTTGCCTTGTCTTATCAAACATTCATAGGCCTTGTGTTACTAGAGCAAGCTCATCAACTTGTTGTGAGTCTTCTCTGTTTTCCATTTGTGGTTCTACGTTGTTTTGTGACTCTCAAACTTCTTCAAGGGTTATCTTACTCCCACTGGTTCTTTTAGAGATAAACTCTTTCTCTAGAAAGACATCATTCCGGATAACAAACACTTTGTGATCGGTAGGATTGTAGACATAGTATCCTTTAGTTTCCTTAGGATACCCCACAAAAAAGTATTTTGAGGATCTGGATGATAATTTATCAGTGGCTTGTTGTTTAACGTAAACCTCACATCCCCAAACTTTAAGAAATGACAAACTAGGTTTCTTCCTAGTCCATATCTCATATGGTGTCTTTTCAACTGCCTTTGTAGAACACGATTTAGTGTGAACGCAGTTGTTTCTAGAGCATGGCCCCAAAAGGACGGCGGAAGATCTGTTTGACTCATCATAGATCGAACCATATCTAATAGAGTTCGATTCCTCCATTCAGAAAAACCATTCCATTATGGCATTCCTGGAGGAGTTAGTTGTGAGATAATCTCGTAACTCCTAAGATGGTCAATAAACTCTTGGCTTAAATATTCACCACCCCGATCAAATCGAAGTGCTTTAATTGTTTTGCCAAGTTGGTTTTGTACTTCATTTTGGAATATTTTGAACATTTCAAAATATTCACACTTATGTTTCATTAGATAGATATACCCATATCTACTAAAATCATCTATGAAAGTAATGGAGTACATATAACCTCCTGTGCCAGATGTATTCATTGGTCCACACACATCAGTATGTATTAGGCCCAATAAATCAGTGGCGCTCTCACTATGCCCAGTAAAAGGTGTCTTGTCTTCTTTCCCAATAAACAAAACTCACATGTGTCAAATAATTCAAAATCAAATGAGTTAAGAAATCCATCTTGATGGAGTTTTGAAATGCATTTCTCACGTATATAGCCTAGACGACAATGCCATAGGTAGGTCAGATTCAAATCATTTGACTTAATCCTTTTGGTAGACACGTTATAGATATGTCCATTATTAGGATGTTCTAAATTTAGTGAATAATGACCAAAATGCAAATCACCATCAGCATAAAAAATGTCATTATGATAAATAGAACATTCCTAGTAATAGAAGTAAAACCTTCCTTATCTAAATAAGAAAGAGAAACAATGTTGCTACTCAAAGCAGGAACATAAAAGTAATTGTTCAAAATTAACAAAAGCCCACTAGGCAAAACTAATTCATAAGTACCTGCAGCTAAAGCAGCAACTCTTGCTCGATTTCTAACTTGTAGGTCCACTTCGCCCTTCTTCAATTTTCTATTGTCCTTGAGACCTTACACATTTGTGCAAATGAGAGAACCACATGCAGTATCTAATACCCATGTAGAGGAAGTAGAAAAATGAATATCTATAATATAAATACTTGAAGAGATAGCCCCGCCATCCTTCTTGTTCTTCTTCAGATCTTCAAGGTAGAGTTTGCAATTCCTCTTCAATTGACTCTTTGGTCTTACCAATTGAGCCGTTACCCTTTCCTTTACCCTTGCCTTTCTTTTTCATACCCTTTCTTTCGTGCTTGAGAACAATTCTCAAGTTTCTAAACCAGTCAAGAAAGTTGGTCCCATTTAGTTTGTCCTTCTCAAGGACTGATCACAATGATAATATAGCAGTGTTACTAGTCGACATGATTCTACAAATAAAAGATATGCAAAATTAATTAATAATCTCCCACTGAATTAAGAACCCTCATTATAATTAGTGGGCTAGGATCCATATTTGGCTTAAATTTAAGTCCGCTTTGGCAGAACACTTAAAATCAAGTTATTTAGGTAGGCAACCCATTTGCCAATTACATCACATATAACTATTAGATCTTTATGGGATTTGACCATCATATGACTGACATGTTTAATCCCATCTAATGCCTTAAGATCCAAAACCATTTTGATAATCTCAATTAAGTCAAAACAATAAAGAATGTTGTGAGTATCACCATTACCCACATTTGTCTCACCAGGATAACTCAAGCGCATCCACTTTGGTGGAACATACAAAAGAGCGATCTAGGTTTTGACAAGTATTCATTGATTGACGGCATTACGACTTAAGATTTCATTTGGAGGGTTTAATCTAATTAATTCTATTTATGTGAATGCAATTATAGGTGTACATATCTCATACAAACAACACATAATACGCAAAACAAACATGCCATGATCTAATCAAAAGCATAATAAAACGTGACACGTACAATATGACTCACCTAACCTAAAATCCTCTCAAGCCAATGGGGTACTTCTCTAAATAAGAAAAGAAAATTACATTAAGAGAAACCTCGTTTAAACTTTCGAGGGGAGTGAAATGAGAAGAGAAAGTACATCAAGAATATTTAGAGAGAGGCGTGGCTCACATGCCATATTTAAATATTACAACCATTGTAAAGACTAAAGCCATGTTGTTCACCATACCCAAACAATTTGAAAGTAAATTACAATAGGTATTAATTCATACAATATGAAAGAAAATGTCATGATTTCTCCATCAATTAATAATTATGTAATTATAAGTGATGCCAATTCCCAACAATTATCATAATAACTTGACAACATTATTAAATAACGTGATAATGCTATCAATAAACATGCGTAAACAAGAACGGATACAAACGTATATTATATTCATATTATAATCATATCCATATTATAATGTTATCAATTCATGTTTATATTCAATAAACATGCGTAAACAATATATATATATATATATTATATATATATATATATATATATTTTGTTGGAATTTAGGAAGAAATCCCATAGTTTATGAATAAGAAGAAGGATGGAAAAGAAGAGGAAAAATAAGAAGGATTGTGTGTGTGGTAATAAGTCCCACATTGGTTAGTTGGAAGGTATATAAGCCCCAACTTTGATTCTACTAAATGGGCCCTTGGGCCAACCCACTATTGTGGAGGGCTGAGGACTTAGGCAACCCTTGATCCACCAAACACACGCGCTCGTGCCGTCACCGCCATCCGTCTGGCTGGCCGGCTCGGCTCGGTTCAGCTCGGTTGGTTGTGCGCACCGCCCGACCGGTCCGGTCCGCACGTGTGAAATAAAAAATATTTTTTTATTAAATAAATATTTTATTATTAATTATGTTATGCCTCTTTGACTACCGGCGGCTATCTATTACGACCCATTCGGATCGTTTGCTCTGTTTGGTGCGTCTGTTCGTGAGACGCGCCAGTTCGTCGGCAACAGACGTAGGTCGGCTCTGTTCATTTTGTTCTGGTGTGTCTTTTCGCACAACGTACCAGTTCGCAGCAACAAACAAGTCTATCTGATTGTGTATTTTCAGAGTCTATAAATAGGGGCCCCTAGTCACAGAATATTACTATGTTCTTTCTTTCTGCATATACACTCTGTGCGTCCCGAAAGCAACCTCGTTAGATTCGCTTGGGCTTCAAACAGACAAAGCCATCTTTTTGGAGACGAATAATCCGCTCTATCCTGGGAGGCAATTGCTCATAAACCTTTGGCATCTATAGAGGGAGCAAAATTGTCTTAAGACACAATGGAAGTTGGGCCCGGATTTCTGCATAGTTCATAACCATATTTCGGCAGTCTTATGAGTTCGTTTATAGCTTTTTCATATGATACAGACCTATTGTATGCTCTCTGTATAATATATTAAGTTAATACAGATTCTTCTTATACTGTTTTTGTTTACTGTATATTCAATTTCTACCTAGACAATCTTGTGATTGAAATCATGATATAGCAAATTTATATTGTTACTGATACGTTAGTAGTAGTATTAAATTGAATCTGTGTTTAGTTTTTGTCATTATTATTATTATACTGTTTGTGGATTAATCTGTGTGATTAATCAAAGTTTCTGTTTTAACAACAGAAATGGCAAGTACAAGCACCAATCTGATTAACCCAAGTGGTCCTGCTACATTGCATGGTGAAAAACCAGAGAAGTTCAATGGAAATGATTTTAAAAGATGGTAGCAGAAACTATTTTTCTATCTAACCACGTTGAACTTGGCTCATTTTCTCACTGAAGATGCCCCAAAATTGGAGGAAGGACAATCGTTGGACAAGGAGAAGGTTGCCGCGATAGATGCTTGGAAGCATTCTGATTTATTGTGTAGGAACTATATTCTCAATGTTTTGGATAATATATTGTATACTGTATATAGTACTTTGGAAACAACTAAAGCACCATGGGAGAGTCTGGACAAGAAATACAAAACTAAAGATGCTGGCTTGAAGAAGTTTATAGTTGGCAGATTTTTGGATTTCAAAATGCTTGAATCTAAATCGGTAGTAAGTCAAGTTAAAGAGCTACAATTGATTGTGCATGAGATTCATGCAGAAGGGACATCTCTTATTGAATCTTTCCAAGTTGCTGCATTTATTGAAAAATTGCCACCATCTTGGAAGGACTTCAAGAACTACCTCAAGCACAAGCTTAAGAAGATGTCACTTGAAGATTTGTTTGTAAGATTGAGAATGGAAGAAGACAACAAGATTTCTGAAAAGAAATTTGGTAGCAATCCTATAGTTTCAAAGGCCAACATTGTGGAAGATGGTCTGAAGTCCAAGAAACGGAAACGCTCTAATGAGGGATCATCCAAACAAGGCCCTAGCAAAGGTCAGAAATTCAAAGGCAAGTGTTACAATTGTGAGAAGCCTAGCCATCGTGCTAAGGATTGTAGGAAGCCAAAGAATCTCAAGAAGAAGAACACTGAAGCCAATATGGTTGACAATGCTACTGATATGATTGAAATATGAGTCTTTCAGCAGTGGTAATGCAATGTAACTTGGTTGGAAATACCAAGGAATGGTGGGTGGACACTGGTGCCACCAGGCATGTTTGTACAAACAAATGGATATTCTCTTCTTATACACCTGCGAAGCAAGATGAACAACTATATATGGGAAATTCTTCTAGTTCAAAGGTTGAAGGTATTGGAAAAGTGGTATTGAAAATGACTTCTGGAAAAGTCGTGACACTTAATGATGTTCTTCATGTGCTTGACATTCGCAAGAATTTGATTTCTGGATCCCTCTTAAGCAAGAATGGTTTTAAGCTTGTATCTGTTTCTGATAAGTTTATACTTTTTAGGAATGATATGTATGTTGGAAAAGGTTACCTTAGTAAGGGCCTTTTCAAAGTTAATGTAATGACTATCACCAATAACGGTGCTATTAATAATAATATTGATTCTATCTATATGCTTGAGTCTTCTAATTTATGGCATCAAAGATTAAGACATGTTAACTATAAATCAATTAAAAAATTAATTAACTTAGAATTATTGCTTAAAGTTGATTGTTCAAATAAAGATAAATGTCAAGTATACATTGAATCAAAATTTTCTAAGTTACCTTTTTCTTATGTTGAAAGATCAACTGAGTTGTTAGATTTAATACATACTGATATATGTGATATGAAATCTATACCATCTAGGGGTAATAAGAAATATTTTATTACATTTATTGATGATTGCAGTAGATATTGCTATGTGTATTTGCTTAATAGTAAAGATGAGATTATTATTGCTTTTAAACAATATAAAATTGAGGTTGAAAATCAACTTAACAAGAAAATTAAAATTATAAGGAGCGATCATGGGGGAGAATTTGATGGCCCCTTCGAGGAATTCTGTATAGAATCTGGTATTATACACCAGACAACTGCTCCTTATGCTCCGCAATCAAATGGGATTGTAGAGAGGAAAAATCGGACATTGAAAGAGATGATGAATGCATTATTAAATGAGTCCGGTTTACTGCAAAATTTGTGGGGGGAAGCCATTCTAACGGCTAATTTTATAATAAACAAAGTGCCTCATAAAACGATACAAAGCATACCATATGAAATATGGAAAAGAAAGAAACCTTCCTTGAAATATTTGAAAGTATGGGGGTGCTTGGCAAAGGTTGAGATTCCTAAACCTAAAAGGTTAAGAATCGGACCTAAGACAGTAGACTGTGTGTTTATTGGCTATGCACATAATAGTAGTACATATTGTTTTTTGGTTTATAAGTCCGATGTATCAGATATCCATGTGAATACGGTTATTGAGTCAAGGAACGCTAGGTTCTTTGAGAATGTATTTCCGTACAATAAGAATAATGATGATAATAACAATACTGTAATATCTCAGGATACTGTGACTAATGATAATCTTGGAGAGGAAGAACCGAGACGTAGTATCAGGCAAAGGACTTCAACATCCTTTAGGCTTGATTTTCTGACTTATCTGTTGGAAAATGAGCCTCGAACTTATGGAGAGGCTATGAGTTCTCTTGAAGCACCATTCTGGGAAGAGGCTATCAATAGTGAAGTTGATTCTATTCTATCAAACCACACGTGGGAATTGGTTGACCTTCCTCTTGGCAATAAGTCATTAGAAACTAAGTGGATCTTCAAAAAGAAGATGAAAGCATATGGCACTATTGATATGTACAAAGCTAGGCTAGTAGTAAAAGGCTATAGACAACGTGAATGCCTAGACTACTTTGATACCTATTCACCTATTACAAGAATTACATCAATTCGAATGTTGATCGCATTAGCAGCATTGAATGGGTTAGAGTTACATCAAATGGATGTAAAGACAACTTTCCTAAATGGTGAATTAGAGGAAGAGATTTATCTTGAACAAATGGAGGGATTTGGTGTCTCAGGACAAGAACAGAAAGTTTGTCGCTTAATAAAGTCCCTTTATGGACTTAAACAAGCCCCAAAACAATGGCATGTGAAATTTGATAAAGTTATGTTATCAAATGGCTTTAGTATTAATGAATGTGACAAGTGTGTCTACGTTTGAAATTCTAAAAATGGGTTTGCCATAGTCTGTCTTTATATAGATGACATGTTGATAACGGATAGTAATAATCAAATGATTAAAGCTACAAAGCGATTGTTTACCAGTAAGTTTGAAATGAATGATATGGGTCTAGCAGATGTCATTTTAGGAGTTAAAATTCATAGAACTCTTGATGGGTTAGCTTTACCGCAAGCACACTATATTGCTAAAATTCTTGAGAAATTCAAGAGTTTAAACATAACTCCTGTGTCAAACCCTATAGATTCTAGTCTTCGACTATTGAGAAATACTGGCGAAGCTGAAAAGCAAAAGGAGTATGCTCAAGTGCTAGGCAGTCTTATGTATGTTATGAACTATACTAGACCGGATATTGCCTATGCAATAAGCATGTTAAGTCACTTTACCAGTAATCCAAATGAGCTTCATTAGAGAGCTATGCAACAGTTTTGGGTTACTTAAAGCAAACTCAAAACTTAGCTTTGCATTATGAGAAGTACCCTGTAGTTCTAGAAGGGTATTGTGATGCAAATTGGTTCACCAGCTCTAACGACACAAGATCCATAAGTAGATATGTATTCACCCTTGGTGGTGGTGCAGTGTCTTGGAAGTCATCCAAACAAACTTACATTGCAAGATCAACTATGGAAGCAGAATTCATTGCTTTAGATAAAGCTGGTGAAGAAGCTGAATGGCTTCGTAATTTTCTTGAGGACATTCCAAGTTGGCCAAAGCCGATACCAACAGTGTGTATATACTGTGATAGTCCAGCAGCTATTGGTAGGGCCAAGAATGTCATGTACAACGGCAAGTCTAGACATATACATCATAGACATGATATCGTTAGACAACTACTCTCGAATGGAATCATCTCAATTGATTATATGAAATAAAAAGAGAATATAGTGGATCCATCGACTAAAGGGATTCCCAGAGAGTTAGTTAGAAATTTGTCCAAAGGAATGGGTTTAAGGTCGATCCATTGTTGATTGTCGCGATAACTCTACCTAGAAGAGTGGAGATCCCACAAACTAGGTTCAAAGAGATGACTAAGTCACAATCGACTGTTAACACTGTGGAGTTTTAAACTCATACTCATTCCTAGACAAGACAGTGCATATATATAAGGGTAAGCTTTTAAGCTTTTAATGGTTTCTTAATCTGATGTGTTTGGATGATGTATGTTGACTTACATCAAAAGGAATCACCTATGTGAGTGTGAAGTGTGGGCCGCTTCTATGAGAATTTAAAACAGCCGATTCTCTAGAACACTCGCAGAACCAGGTGGTGTCCAAGGCCAAAATGGACACAGCATGAGAACTGATGATGCTAGAGGAACAACTGTGTGACTCCTATTGTCTTGGTATACACTAAAAGGTAGACAGTTCAAGACAGTACATTCACTGATTGACCAGTATATTCGATAGGTTTTTACTAGTGAAGGTTTAAAGGCCACCCCTACCTTTCTCGATACAGTTGTTTCTCGTAGAGGAACCGAACTTTGCATACATGATCATTTGCATTTGGTCATGATGGACTTACTTCTTATCCATGTGGGGGATTGTTGAAATTTAGGAAGAAATCCCATAGTTTATGAATAAGAAGAAGGATGGAAAAGAAGAGGAAAAATAAGAAGGATTGTGTGTGTGGTAATAAGTCCCACATTGGTTAGTTAGAGGGAAGTTGGAGGATATATAAGCCCCAACTTTTCTCCTACTAAATGGGCCCCTGGGCTAACCCACTTTTGTAGAGGGGTGAGGACTTAGATAAGCCTTGGTCCACCATACACGCACGCGCGCGCCACTGCCTTCCGTCCGACCAGCTCGGCTCGGTTGGTTGCGCATGCCGCCCGCCCGGTCCGGTCCGCACGTATGAAATAAAAAATAATTTTTTATTAAATTATTTTTTGAATTAAATAATTATTTTATTATTAATTATGTTATGCCTCTTGGACTTTCAGCGGCTACGTCTCTTCGACTTTCAGCGGCTGCCTATTACAACCCGTTCGGATCGTTTACTCTGTCTGGTGCGTCTGTTCGTGAGACGCACCAGTTCGCCGGCAACAGACGCAGGTCGTCTCTGTTCATTCTGTTCTGGTGTGTCTTTTCACACAACGTACTAGTTCGTAGCAACAAACGAATCCATCTAATCGTGTTTTTTTAGAGTTTATAAATTGGGGCCCCTGGTCACAGAATATTACTACGTTCTTTCTTTCTACATATACACTTTGTGCGTTCCGAAAGCAGACTCGTTGGATTCACTTGGGCTTCAGACATACAGAGCCGTCTTTCTGGAGACGAATAATCCGCTCTATCCTGGGAGGCAATTGCTTAGAAACCTTTGGCATCCATTGAGGGAGCATAATTGTCTTAAGGACACAACAGAAGTTTGGCCCAGATTTCTGCATAGTTCATAATTATATTTTGGTAGTCTTGTGAGTTCGTTTATAGCTTTTTCATATGATACAGACCTGTTGTATGCTCTCTGTATATTATATTAAGTTAATACAGATTCTTTTTATACTATTTTTTTTACTGTATATTCAATTTCTACCTACTCTATATGTTAGAAACAACACACACACACACACATAGGGTTAAGGTGCAATTTCATCAACGAACTATTGGCTCAGGAGCAATTTCATCAATAAACTCTCTAGTTGACCAAAATCGCCAACAAACTTTTAAAACCGTAAAATTTGCACAACGCTGTTAACGTCCGTTTTCTGCCTTCATGCAAAAATTACAGAATATGACCCAGATGTTTGTGAAACTATATTTAAGCCCCAAAAAATTTCAAAATTTTTATTTTAGTCCCTCCATGTACTTTATATGGAGGGACTAAAGTGAAAATTATAAAAAATTTGGGGCGGTTCGATAATTTTCTAAACTTTGGATTCTTTTCTGTAATTTTTGCAGGGTCAACCCTACCCCTTAAAATCCACCGTTGGTTACATGCCTTTTTTTCATCTTTAACCTGGCCTGTGGCCTATTAAGGAGGCCTGTAATTTAAAAAATTTTGTAAGCAGTCTAACAAACCACAGGCTTCACCTCAAAACAAGCCTACTTCAAATAGAGTGAAAACAGACCTACTTTAAACTAGCCGAAAACAGACCTACATCTAACAGCTTGTTTAAAGTAGGTCTATTTTTTGCCTGTTTAAAGTAATTATGTTTTTGCCCTGTTTGTAGTAAGTTTGTTTTGAGGTGAGGCCTGTAGTTTGTTAAGCTGATTACAAAATTTTTAAAATTACAGGCCTCCTTAATAACCACAGGCCAGATCAGGCTAAGGTTCAAAAAAAGGTCTGAACCAGGGGCAGATTTTGGGGTAGGAATGGTCCCACAAAAATTATAGAAAAGAACCCAAAATTTTAGAAAATTATCTTTCGGCCCATAAAATTTTTATAATTTTCACTTTAGTCCCTCCATATAAAGTATGTTGAGGGACTAACATAAAAATTTTAAAATCTTTTGGGGCTTAAATATAGTTTCATAAACATCTGGGTCCTATTCTGTAATTTTTGCATGAAGGCAGAAAACGAACGTTAACGACGTTGTGCAGATTTTACGTTTTTAAAAGTTTGTTGGCGATTATGGTCCACTAGAGAGTTTATTGACGAAATTGCTCCTAAGCCAATACTTCGTTAGCGAAATTGCACCTTAACCCTTATATATATATATATATATATATATATATATATATATATATATTATAATCATATTATATAAACGGATACAAAATACGGTTAAGCATAAATGCACAATATATCCCATATATAATCGCATTAAGAACATAAACTTAATTTAAACGCATAATTGACCTGGCTCTGATGCCACTGTTGGGATTCGTACACGCAGCGGAATGAAATTTGTCCAATATATTACGAATCTCAAGAAGATGATCTATCAACAGTATTTAAATCGGGTTAGTAATTAGAAATCGTACCTATGCGAACTCGTGTACGTGCTTTGTGAACTCGTGGGCTAACACATTCTTGTTCGATCAATCTCTAGGAGTCGACTCTACGAATCCATTCCCTCTACCAGTATCCACACTAAACAGCACTCCAACACGAACGGCAGCGCGCTAGCGCCATCAAGCTTTTGTCTCACGTCTCTCTTCTAGGGTTCTTTTGTAGCTCTTCAATTCTCTTATGTGTATAATCAAATTACTTACAACCCAAGGGTATTTATAACCCTTATGGGCCGCATTAAATATTCAAAATCAATCTTATTAATTTTGAAATTGAATTGGAAATTAAATCTGTCTAACTGATTCAATTCAATCTATTTATTTAATGCAAATTAGAAGCTAGCTAATTTGATTTATCTTCATAAATTAAATATGAGATATGATATCTATCTTCATAAATCAAATTAGGAAGTTATTTAATGATTAGCCCCTAGGGCATAATTTCCAACACCTGCAACCATTTATATAATAACATAATTAATAATATAATGATTTAAATATGGCTTCAATTACAAAATAATTTGATGTATTGACTAGGGCAACATCATCATTGAGCTCATGGTTAGACACTTAGTGAGACTGAAAGACGATTTTGCAAAACACTTGTTTTATGTTTCATTAAAATCAATGCCTATCGTGCCTTAATAATAATTAAACTAATAAGATAAGTGTTAGATTTCACATTTTTATTATAACAAAACATGATTAAGTGCTTCACTATGAGATAAAGAAACTTAGTTATAATCCTGAGTAAAGTCGTGATAATCTAAGAAGCTATGTGGATAGTATAATTAAGAAGACTTTACTAATAATATAATCGAATGAGTCATTAAGAAAACAAAATAATTGAATAGAACGACTTCTAGTGAAGAAATTTGCCCTTAGGTATATAAGTTAATCGAGTATAAAGGCTACATAATCGACTACATAATGAACATGATCAAACATTAATGGGGTTACCTACTCAAGTATAATAGAATATGATATAAATCAAATAAAGTAATAACTCAACATATTATATTTTATTATAAGCTACTAAATATTTGACTTTATTATATAGAATGATTATATTTTATAATAGATATTTTTTTTTCGAAAATACATTTTTGTCTAATTATATAATGATGTAATAACTTGGTCCAAAATATCTTTTGTTTAGATAATATAATTTGAAAACATAGGTTGAATTGTTATATATCCAACGTACCACATAATTTGACTTAATTATAGCTCGGCATATAGAATAGTTAAATTTGATTGTAATCACAGAAATTTATTTGATTTTGTTATATAATAGTTAATTTTTTATAATTATAATTTTTAAATAATTTAATGTTTATTTTTAAATTCAAATACATAAAATTTCAAAATAAATATAAAAAAATTTAATTCATATTTATTATTGAAAATATAATTTTAATATATGGGAATTTTTAATAACATATTATATAAAAATAAGAATACAAATATGATCAATACAAATAATAAATAAAAATATAATGAAATAAATAAGAAAAATATTAATTAATAAGAAAAATTACCATTGAATATTTTTTTTACAATATATTTCATAGAATTGAATAAGAAAAATCAATAAAAATATTTCATAATATATTAAATTTGATATTTATAAATAAAAAATTTATATTTTATAATTTAGCATTTAAAGTTTTAAGGTTCTTTTCAGCTTATCTAGCAAAGGCACCGGTAATGAGGCAACATGGCATATTTTTTTAAATTATATAAAAAATTAATTTTGAAAGTCCAAATTTCCGTCCTAAAAGTTATTAGTCATGATAATTAATTTTAATATGATTATATTAATATATTTATTTAAATTGCCACTTTTTTATTATCATTTAAAATTTACCTTTTATCATGATTTTTTTTTTATTATTTTATCTAATATATCAATTTTTAGATTTCAATTAAATTATATCATTTTAATATGATGGGTCTCACACCCTAGTTGGCTCTAGTGTGACCCACTAAATCTTAAACTATACCTCGACAGGCTTAGTGCCTGGTCTTGTTTTTTGAATATTGGGCAAAATGCAAGTGTTTTTGAACTTTCAAAGATTAAAGCACGGAAGATATTAACAATCAAAACAATTTCACATTAGAGAGCAAAACTAAATATCTTAATTATTTAATCACCTAAAATTATAGTTTTGAGCATTCAAACATTAATGGCCCATTTGATTCACTTACATGAAAAAGTATTACATGTAACTTGTTCAGATATTTGGTTGTGCATATGTGTTGTAAAAGAGGATCGGATTACATTTTTGTAATGTTAAGTCCTTTAGGTAGCTATACATCAGGATGGATAGAGATTACAACAAGTGAGAATCTTAAAAAAAGAAACTATTTGCCCTCACCTCCTACAATCCTCCCCCACATGACTACCCATTCACCACTACTATCCATAAAAACAAAATTTTATTTTTATGTTAATTTAATAAAATATGAACAATATATTTAATTCTCATATTCTTAAATGCCAACAAACTCATATAATCTTCAATGTATTCACACGACCCATTCATTCCATTACATTCTCACTAATTCTCGAAGCAAATGGGCTATAACGGAAGAATAATTGACTAATATTTGATGCTGTATTTCTTTTTTCTTTTTAATTTCTTAATGATGTAAAAAGTTGCAAACTTGATGAATTGTTGGTCAAAATAGGGAATGCTTTGCTAACCGAAGGAATGGAATAAAACGCAACGGTTTTTGAACTTTCAATCATCAAAGCACGTGATGATATATTAAAAATAAATAACGGAATTGGTCCGGTGTGATTTTAGTTAGGGAAAATGATAAAAAGAAAATAACATTTGAATTAAGAAAAACCCTAAAATATCTTCTAAATTAGTAAAATGACAAATATATCATTTGTAATGCCCTTAATTCCTACATCCATTATGATATCCATTTATATCTCTTTATCTCTTATTAGACTAATTGATGTGTAATTATTGACAACGTTTACATATCGAAGTGATTCGTAGCAAAGAGAAAGTATCAGTGTTTGGACGATGAGTAACTGATAACATAAGATCAGACTTATGCCGGTTAATTTAAATTCCTAAAGGAATATTTGCATGATACAATTTAAAATGCAAAAATAGTTAAGGTTAATCCCTTTGGAGGATATTAGTTGTATAATTATCTTAAATTAATGTCAGTAAGTATCTAGTATTTACAATTCCAAAATATGAGAATATAAAATTCTCTTAAAGAAATCCCCTCTTTCGGGGTCTTCATCAGCTACTCCAACCGCAACACCTTCCTTCATGTTACAGAACTTTGTCCTCAATCTTTAAGTATGTTTGAGATCCAATGATCAATTGAATCCCAAGGTACTGGTAATCTCATATTCAAATTGTAAATCATACATGATAAATATTCCATATATTGTAGAATAAAAGAAACAACATTCAACAAACGTACCGACACCAAAATACAATAGCACACAGCATATGTAATGTTGACGGCGAAAACACACACAAGTGCTAATTACACATGTCCCAGGCATGAATCCTCAATGCTAGGGGGAAAAACATGCAATATTATTAGATAAAACAATAATCCACAGCCTACTAAATAAAACACATGACTCGGGCATACAAACCCGGCCAGGAATCCACAAAAATATGAACATATACGACATATATAAAAAACACAATGAATGGGAAATTAAGTTACCAACCTTAACTTCGCATAGTTAATACTAATTCCCAGCACTTAGGATTCGGACTTCCTTTAATATCATGAAGTAAAACCATTATAAATTATTAATTTTCTTTTTATTTTGTAAGGTATTATATTAATACCATCTTAAAATATTAAAAGGGTTTTTCTTGTTCCTTAAGTCCCTTTTCAATCCATAAAGGATAAGTCTTTTCTTCTTTGACTTTATTGTCCTTGTTTTCGGAATTTACTCATTTTCGTCTAGAAATTTTCATTAACTTTGAAAAATCAGAATTAAATGCAAAAAAAATTATAAATTATGTGATCCCAAAAGCTACATGACCATTGTTATGTCTATTTTCATGGAAAAATATATCCAATAGTCAAAAAATTTCAAATCATTACTAGAATAATAAAGTTCCACTACATGTTCAGAGCGTACTTCCAGAAATATAAGTCAATTTCTAAAATCCATATCTTTTTGTACAAAAATAAAAAATTTCTTCTGACCTATAAAAAAGAAATATATTTCTTTCTACCTCATTTTTGGAAATTTTCATGATTTTTGGACATCATTTGATCAGTTAAAAATTGCGCACAATTACTACTGTTCCAATTGCACTTCCAGAAATATAAGTGTTCTTTCAAAAAATTTTAACTCCTTGTAAAGATCTCCAAAAATTATATATTATCCATCATAATAAATCTCTTTCTGAATAAGTTACTTTTGGAAATTTTCATGATATTTGAACATCATTTGATCAGTCAAAAATCACGCACAATTACTATTGTTTCGACTTCACTTCCAAAAACATAAGTCTTTTGCAAAAATCTGTAACTCCTTATACAGAGCTCCAAAAATTATACATTACCTATTAAAATAAATCCCTTTATGTCTAATTTATATTTGGAAAATTTCATGATTTTTGGACATCATTTGATTTGTCAAGAATCACATACAAGTAGACAGCCATTAAAGAAAAAAGAAAAAAAAAAAACAAAACTAGCAGATTTTACAACTTGTACAACTTTCATCTTTTGCTTTCAAAAATCATTTTTCGCCTTATTTACATACTATTTTCCATTTTAAACCCATTAATAACCTCAATTTCATGAATATCATTTTGCTTCACATTTTTCTATCTTAGGACGAAATATAGCCTCACAAACCAAGATAATCTCTTTCACATAAAATCATGATTTTTAGCTTGGGTTTGTTTTAAATCTTGGCTTTTTAAACTTTGATCTTATGGTTTCTTCTTTTGAACACTTGGGCAATATAACCTCTTATGGCCCGTTTGGTACAGGATGTTAGTTATGATTAGTTTTGATGATGTCTTATATAGATGTCATTCTTAAAAGTAAAAAGATTGAGTAATATAGTTATCTTCTACATTGACTAACTAATGTATTTAATGTAGATTAATCCAAGTTGAAATTGTAAAGGTTAATTAAGAAGGAGATAATAGATTTTAGAAAGAAAGAGTTAGATCATGAAGAATGATCAAGAAGATCAATAAAGAAGTATTTAGTGAGAGAAAGAAATTGAATCAAAAAAGAGTCAAATGATCAAGAATGATCAAGAGAAGAAAAGAGAAGAAAGAATAGAGTTGTGGTCATGAGAAGACAGAAAGAAGAATCTGTAAAGAAGCAAGAAGTTATCAAAGGGTTTTGAGGATAATCAAGAAGAAGAGGAGAGATTGAAGAAGAAAGAATTTACTAAATGGAATATCTTCAATTCAAATTTATTTATGAAGAATGTTTAAGAGAAGAGAAGAAAGAAAGAATAGAGTTATGGAGAGTGACCAAGTGAAGAGAAGAGAGAAAGAGAAGATCTTGCCAAATAGAATGAAAATATCAATATTCAAGATCAATTCAAGTATAATTATGGAGAATGATCAAGAGATGAGATTTCATAAAGAAGAAATTAAAGAAGAAGAAGAGGAAATATTGAAGAAGGTAGAAGCTGCAAAGAATAATAAGCCCAAGTTAAATGATGAAAATTGATCAAGATGGAAGACGGAAAAAGGAAGAACTTCCTAAAGATATCATTATTCAAGTTCTAAGATTGATCCTAGAAGTCTCCATGATCAAATGGAAGTTGGAGTGGTTCAACTCAAAGTTAGAACAAGCAAATATCAAGTTCTGGATGAGAAAACTCGAGTTTCCAAGTCAGAACTCGAGTTTATTACCTTACTGCAGTAATTTGCCTCTGGAATGCGAGAAAACTGAAGTTTGGGAGTCAAAACTCGAATTTGGAACTTAATGACTCGAGTTTGGGGTGTCTTCAGCATCTCTGGAGTCTCTGGACTCGACAAACTCAAGTTTCCAAATGAAAAATCAAGTTTCCAGCACTGATCAGCAACTCTATTCACCTCTGTTTCACGTTCAGCTTGGGCGAGTTCTGGTAATTTGATGATATCTCCTAAACCAAAAATCGAATTAAGGTGAAACCAAATTTGTATGAAACTAGACATCCAATGCATCATTTTGAAAAAATTTCATGCTCAAAAAAGTTTAGATGAAAGAGCTATGAATTTCGAAAGTTGGGTCAGGAATTCACGCCACACAACAGACCAAGCTTCAGTGTTTTGAGTGTAACTCACAATCTACACATCGGAATGAGTTGAAATTAGTGGCATAAGAAATAAGACTCATAAGGCTTACCATCAAAAGGTGAACGAACTAAAATGAAGTTCAGACCAAAGAGATATAGTCTTCAAAAGTTGACTGTCAGTTCAAGACGTTGCAAAAACGCTGGTGAAGCATAACTTTCTTTCATCGGATCATAACGGACAAAATACAATGAGTTTGAAGCTAATTCTTTTTGCATTGGAAGGAAGAATCAAAGAGCTATATGGGGATAAGTATTTTGAGCTATATCAAGTCAGAGAGCAACCAATGACAAAACAACTTGTAAACTCGAGTTTACAAGAGAAAATTGAGTTTAGCTCAGACAGAGAGCAGAGAACATGAAAGCATCTTCCAAACTCAAGTTTGTAAATCAAAACTTGAGTTTTGATCAAACAAAGAGGAATCTGGACTAACACGACAGCCTCAAAACTTGAGTTTATAAGTCAAAACTCGAATTTACACATTCGCTTTAGAAAAATCACCGTATCGAAAATCACGTTTTTGATCAAGAACATCCAGATGATTATCCAAATGATCTGTAATACTTCTTAACATCATTCATATCATTTGTGTACATGTTTCAGATGATCAAAGGGCGTTAAAATGAAGATCAAGGATAAAGCAAATGCTGATGTCACGGTTGGTTCAGAAAACGAAGTTCTAACGGCTAGTTTCCAACTGATATGTAACGGCTCTTTACACAACGGTCATATTTCCCAATGTTCAAATCATCCTCATCTATAAATAAAGCCACATTCAAAACGCACAAAGAGGATATAGCAAGAGATTGCACAGTCATAATGTCAATATTCTGAATCTCATACACTCTGTTCTTATTGCTTACTTAGTTTACCATAGAGAAATAGTGAAATTATTCTTGTAATGTACTACAGTGATTATCCATTCACTTCTCTAAGAGAAGATTTATTGTAAAATCATATTTTCTGAGAGTTACTCAAGATTGGGTGATCTTGAGTGAGAAATTGATTGTATCCTTACAGTGAGTAAGGGGGAGAGTCTCAGCGAGAGATTTAGCTTCACAAGTGCCTAGGTAAACTTGTGGGTTTGTAAAAGGTTTCTCTTGTGCCCGGATTAACGAGAGGATAGTGGATTAAAAATCTCAAGTGGAGCTTGAGGACTGGACGTAGGTCAAGGATTGGGCTGAACCAATATAAATCTCAGTTTGCAATTCTCTTCCTTAATCTCCTTTATTTCCAGCATATATGTTTGAATGACTGTCTATAGCTTTATAAATGTTTACTGTCATATAAACTAATTTTACCTATTTGCAAACAGATTTTCAAAGATCTTAAGTTTTTATTCTTCACCCAATTCACCCCCCTTGGGTTCAGCCAGTTCCTTCACAGGAAACATTTAATGAGGGAAAGGAACTTAAAAAAGGGAAAGGAAGGAAAGGAAAGATAAGAGGGAACTTAAAAAGTTTAAATTGTTTGGTAGATATGGAAATAGAACTTAAGTTGAAGGAAAATAAAATGTCTGGTAAGAAGAATTGAGTATTGGTTAAGTGGGAAGATCAGGCAAAATTCCCACAATGCCCTTTAAAAAAAGGTAGAAAACAAATTTTTTTTTTACTGTTTTGCGAATCGGAGAGAAATGAAGCAAAGCAAATCGCATGTTGGAGGAAAGTAGTTGGAGACGTCAAAGGGATCTCAAAGTGCGACGATCATAAGGGCTGCCAGCGGTGAGAAGGACGACGGACATGGAAGCAATAATAGGGGCACAACACCAAATTAAGGAAATCTGGTACAGACATAAATTTAGAAGAGGAACAGGGGAGAAAAGTAATTGAATATTGAACCTAATTGGTGCATTGATAGGTTAAAAGAGGAAATCTGAAAATAATGCGTGTAACCCCTAAAATTTTGAAGTGCGTGAAAAAAATTATAAGTATGTTGGTAAGGAAAAACAAAGTTGTGTATAAGAGTTAATGAAAATGATATATATGATGTATTTAATTGATGAGAATAATTATTCTTCAACATGACAATAACCAAAGAGACGTCTTTAAAACTAGGCACAAACACTGAAAATTGCCAAGTGAGATCCAGGAAAGGAGTGTATTAGTAACAACAAATGTGTATTGCCGATACTGATATGTTTATGCAGCAATGCACATTGGCAATACACATATCAGGCGAGATATAGGATAGCAACAAATATGCATTGGCAACGTGAGGCTTGCTAATAAAAATTGGATATATTTGGGTAATTTAATAAATGGATGATTATGGTTTATAACTGATGAAGTTAATAACCACTGACTTATGAAATATGTAGATCACTAAGATGGGTGAAAGCAATTGTAATTATACTAGTTTGGCCTTCTCAAATGCTACATATAAATATAGACAAACTTCGCTGGAAGGACCACATTGCACTCCACAAATGGTGTAGAACTTCTAAAGGTTGTGGGAAAAACTAAAATTCAAAACTTAAAAGCAATGTATTTACAAAAGTGTAAAAAGTGGGCACTAATTCATGATATAACATCCAAAGGGGGTGAAAAGTTTGCTGCATGAAACCATAAACGGGAATAAAACCCAACCCTACTGATTTACCATGAAGATGACGTTGTTAGTTCTCTATAGGTTTTGATGATAATAATCAATTGTGAAACCAAGATTGAAGAGTTGTTTCGAGAAAATAAAAACTTGCTGATTGAGACAATACTTGAGTATCAGTAGCAATACTCAAGTATTGGGATTTCAAAGAAAAGCTCAATGCAAATGACTAAGGGCAATACCGCAGTATCCTAGTGAATACTCGAGTATTAAACTATATAGAGAGCATCACAAGTTTATCATCAGAGCATAATCGAGTATTAACTTACATACTCGAGTATAGACTAAAGAGACTCTTCAGTATTTTTAAAGAAATGTGAACTCAAGTTTAGAAAACTTCAGTTTCGAAAACTCAAGTTTTGGAATATGAAAAGTCCAATTTTCAACTTGGCTCCAAAGTTCAAAAGTTTTCAATTTCAAATGAAAACTTGAGTATGATGTTGAAATACTCGAGTATTGAGCCAAGCGAAGATTTTTAAAAATTTATTATGATTACAAACTTCGGTTTTGGAAACTCTGGTTTCAAACTGGCTTATGTTCTCTCTGAGTTTCAAAGTGGAAACCCATACTCGAGTATGGTGTTGAATACTTGAGTATCGAGTCATACAGATACTACGGTATAGCATGCATACTACAATTTTGATGTTTTGGGCAAAAACACATCAAGAGTCCAAAACTCGAGTAATGATAGAATACTCGAGTATTGGCTTAAGCTCAACTGAAGTTCCAAAGCTCGGATTGCGAGTTCCGTCTCTGGAAGGAGAATACTCGAGTATAGAAGTAGAAACTCGAGTATGGACGTAAGTGCATAGTGACATACTCGAATATTGATGCACAAACTCGAGTATGAGCCGTGACAGTTGAAAATTTAAATTTTCGAAATCTGTGTAATGTTTGTTATTTGATATGAATGCTTCTCTGAATTAATATTATACATTACCAGATATGTTTAATGTGTTTGCTAGTGTAATTCAGCAAGTTAACAGATTGATTAAGCAAATTTTAAATGCTGACATCACAAAGAGCAAAAACCTGTCAGAGCATTAAATGGAATGCTACCAAACTTGTCTCAATCTGAATTACCAAGCTAAGCACGATGTAAGAAGGATAAAGAGACATTCACCTACTTAAAAACCTGATATTCCAACGGCTATAAACACAAGGAAGTTAGCATTCATCCTTCCAACGCATAAAATGAACAAAGTGAAGAGAGAGAAGACAACAAGATGCTTGTAACAAGACAGAAATCTTCTCCAACGGTCAAATGAATGCTTGCAACGGTCATTAAACATACTATAAGTATAAATAGAGCAGCATTCAATTCTCTTCAACAACTATTGAGCTGTAAATCGAAAAAGCATTAAACTTGTTCATTTATTCTTGTGTTTTTTGTACAGAGTATCGGTTGATACTATCTGAGCTTCAGTGTTCATCTTATCCATTCTTTCAAGAGAGATCATTACTTGTATTCATTTATTGTAAAGAATCTCAAGTCGAGGAACTTGGAGATTGGGGTCTTTGATTACAACTTGTAAGGGGGAGCAAGTTTTAGAGAGAGAATTGCTTTAGAGTTATAGAGGGTGTAATCAAGAAATATAGGAAATACTCAAGGTGCCTGAGGACTAAACGTAGGTCTTAGAGTTGGGCCGAACCAGCATAATTTATTGTGTCTTACTCTCTTATCCCTGCTCTTTGTTTTAATCCTGTTCAGCCGCTATTTGAGCAGAACTTGCGAAAATTTGTAAAATCCCCAATTCACCCCCTATTGGTGATTTAGCTCCACTTTCATATGCAAGCCCTAGACAACAGGTAAACCAATCATAAAAGCCAATTATGTGGTAATGCACAATTGCTACCCTAAACTAACATGTAGCAAACCCAACCTAATAGTGTCGAAAGAAATTAAAGAAATAAGCAAAATTTGATGGGCATGATAATGTTAAATGACACATTATTACACCCCTACCAGCCTCGCACTTTTGTGTGGCGGGTTAGAGGGATTCCTTTTACTTATTCCTTTCCACTACTACTTGTTCTTTGAATCATGTATCAAAGTGAACACAACAAAGCATGTACCAATTTAGACAAACACAATATTCTGGTAAAAGAACAATAAACTAAAAGGTAAATAAGTCCCCATAGGGTTAAGGGTACATTCATCCCAAATAAAATATTAAACAGTAAATAATATTATACTCTCATCCAGAATAAATACAACATTAAGCCTCATTAAAGCATCTTCATCTCTTCGTATCAACTCCTAGCCCTTACCTTTTAAACTCATGATCACCTCAACCTGAAACGCTTGTATCTTTGTACCAGTCTGGAGTTCAAAGTTGAACCCCATAGTAATTGTTAAACTCATATACAATATGTATGCAATGCATGTAATGCAAATCACAATCAGAAAAACAACCATGGCATGTACTCCGCAGAACCATTTAGTCAAGACAAGCCCCCAGACTTAGTACGCAAAAGGCTTCAGTAGTCAGGGTAGCCAACCCCAACCACCTACTTTAGGGCCTCAGTGGACACCTATAAACACACAATCATATAGGTTCCACCTACCCTACATACCTTGGGCCTCAGTAGACACCCATGAAAACACAGTCACATAGGCTCTACCTAGCCTCAGTAGCACCCCTATAAGTACTACCTACCCTACATACCTCAGGCCTCAGTAGTAACCATAGAACACGAAGTCCCATAGATACTACCTACCCTACATCCACAATCACGATAACACATGACATACAAGAGCCATATAGAGTATGCAAGTTTACAGTTACTACCTAGCACTTCCTGAAAGTGGTGAACTTTTCTCTTAGTATTAGGGATGCATCCTACACGTGAGAATACCCTAAATACATCCAAGCACCATGCTATCAATCACACATTCAAACTCTACTTCAGGTTTCATAAAATTCGCATAACACCAGAATTTCCAGAGTTTCTAACCCAACTTTGCTAATTTTTAATAAATTCTAGAAAAATTTTATTGACATGAAACCAGTGGCCTTAGAACCCTTAGGATGTATATTTTATAGGAAAGATAATTCCCAAGGCCAAATGGTTTTTTGGTTTCCAATCTTTGGCCACTGGTCTGAGAGAAAAATCCTATTCTTAGGTCATTTTAATTCTTAAATATCTCTTGGTTGGAACAACAAAATGGCACAAAACCTTACATCAAAATCATTCCCAGGATGTCTAATTTTACCATAAAAAATTTCAAAGCATTTTAAGTTCATTTACTATGTGAAAACCACCAATTTGTCTTCGCTGCCTAGAAACCAAAAGAATCTGCAGATTTTTGAATATTAAAGATTTAGGCTTTGAGAGTTTGGAAAAAGGTAATACCACATATCCCTACACAAAAACACCCTCTGCACCCATTGATAACCATAAAAATATGAAAATCCCACTGTCTTCCCACGAAAACACCATAAGGCAGTGGTAAGAGTATTTCGGTTGCCGTTTAGGGAACTTAACTTGAATTTTCAGTTGCGGGTGCCTTCCTCTTCCCTTAGATCAAGACTTTCATATAGACTCTCTTCTTCCTCACATTGAGCTCATCTTTGGTGTGGGAGAAATGAAGGGAGAAGTGCCCTTTATATAGTCTTAAAAGGTAGGGCCCTTATCCAACCTTGATCACGATCCAACGGTCGGGAAAATTCTTCGGATTAAATTATTATTTCTTTGCTTGTTTCTAAAAGCTTCTAGAGGAATTTTGTTGGGCAGATCGGAGGTGCATTCCAAGGCCAAAAATGAGATTCCAAAATTGCCCTTGGTTGTGGTCTCTAAAATTGCTAGTTGTAGGTTTCAGGTCTAGGAGTAAAATGGTCATTTTACCTTGCTCTTTTTCCAAGTCAGGGGCCCACAAGATCTGCCCTTGGATATGCCATTAATGATCTTGAAAAATTCATAGTTACATGTTATTTCATTGTCATGTCAGTTTCAAAAGATGTGGTCCAGATTAATCATTGATTATTTTATTTTCTCTCTCTTCATTATTACTTGATATGACTTCTACTTTCTTAACAAGTGATATGACCTTGCATTTTCTCTCCTGGGCCCACTTAGTTTCATCCTCCCCTTGAATCCGAGCCTAGGCCTGACTCTGGAAACCCCTAACCGGTCTCGTTTAGCTACCTTTTGCCGGTTACACCTTTCCGCGTAACTCCTGCCACACAATTAGATTTGTGTGGGCCCAGATCAACAGTCTTTTCCCCCTAACCACAAGTGGTTGAAATTCAATGCCTTGGGGAGCAAGATATCCATATTTAAGTATTCTGATCGGTTCCCCTTTGTTTTCTAACGTTTCCCCAAGCCTTTGACCTTGTAATTGGGCTTTTATATGTGTTTAACTCAACTTTTCCTATCCCCTAATGTGACTGCACGTTTTTCTTTATTCTTGGGGAACAATAAATGTATATTTTAATGTCTCATAATTACCTCGTACTTCGTGGTGCCAAAAAGTCAAATATCTACTCCCAAAATGTCACGTGTCTCACTAGTATCATTACCTTTGACTTTTATAATCATGAAGGGACATGTGTCACCATTCTATTTGGCCAACACAAAAGTATGTCATTATTAATCATTATGACCTTACTTTATTAAAATTACTTTATCAATGCTAACTCAAAAATCCTGCCAGAGTTTTACTCGGGTTTTCTTCATGAATACTGATGTTCTCTCGAAAACGTAGGGCACCCCTGACTGCCATGAAAATGTTGTATACTCACTTATACCAACATACTTTTGCCCAACTAATTGTCTTATACCTTAGGACATAGTTAGGTGGCATCTTTTCCAACCGGATTCACATCGTATGAGTCCTCGATGCCCCTTTCCATTAGGACTTTAATTCAACGGCTTGAATATCCTAGGTCCACTAACCCGTATAGCCAAGTTACTTAGTCCCATACAAGCTTCCTAACCCTCGACATTCTTGGGACTCTTCCTATATTAGGCTTAGTCGTTCACCTACTTTAGGCTTATTCTCAATTCTTAGGGTCTAGAATTTGGGATGTTACACACATAATAAATCAGAAGTAATACCTACCAAAATAGGCCTCAAATATTAGTAAACCACAATTAATCACTGAAATTGCAAAACAACACATATGTTCAAGTTCAAACTAAATAGTGAAGTCCGACCTCGCATGATACAATCTCAACCATTACAGTAAACAACTGATCAGGACTAATGACTTACAAAATGTTAGGCAACCTACTCCTAAATTATTACAAAAACACTATAAACATGAAAGAAAAACTAAAATGTCCCTAATTCTTCTTCTTCCTCTTGGCTGGGGACTTCCTAAGAGTGGCCCATCTTGTCGATGCAGTTCGTAAACCAAGGAGGTTTACTAGGATGAACTTGGGGGATGCAGGCTCTATGGGTGGAGGAGGAAATTGTGTTTCAGCTGAGAAGATATGGGGTAAATTCTCAGCTTCCAGGCTGCTGCTGAAACTTGATGTTAGTATAAACCTTAACGGAATAGCCTCTGTTACATTCCTATAAGGGGCAGGAGGAAGGTTGATAAGTTCAGGGAAAGGTACGATGGACAGTAGAGTTATTGGGTCTAGTTCCTCACCTGACTGTGTAGGGGACATTAGTGGACCATATTGGTTTTCAGTTGTGGTTCCTTCATTGACTCTGTCAACACCAGCTTCCTCCCCTACTATTCCTTTTGTAGTTGTGGGACCTTCACAGACAGTGTCAACACCAGCTTCCTCCCCCTCCATTTCTTTTTCAATTGTGGGACCTTCACTCATGTTCTCACTACCAGCTTCCTCCACTGCCATTCCTTTTGCACCTATGGGACCTTCACAAACAGTGTCACCACCAACATCCTCTTCGTCCATCCCTTTTCCAAATGCTACATCTTCACTCACATTGTGACTAGCAGCCTTCTTTTCCTCCAAACCTCTTTCAGCTATGTCACCTTCACACATATTGTCAAAACTACCATTGTCAGGGTTTAGGGGTTTTTCAGATGTCATGCCTTCAAGAAAATTGGTGGGAGCACCATGGTCATGGTGGGCTACATTTTCAGCTGACATTACTTTAGGTAGGTGCTCAGCTTGTACTCCTTTATCTGTTTTAGAGTCTTTAGTCAAATGCTCGTCTTTAACTTCCTTACCATCCACTGTTTCTTTATCTATGGTCAAGTCATGCACTTCATGAGCAATGTGGTCATCAATTTTAGATGCTGCTTCAGGGGAGGTGGGTGCACTAACATGCTGGTGTTGCCCCATAATGTTTATTGGGGAGAGGTGGGATGGCCGAGGGGATCCTTCCACTCCAACTGCATCATGGTTACTTGGAGCCGTTATTGATAGACCACCAGAATGAGCTTGACTTGCCTTGAAAGTTTTAAATTCCCTAAACTCAATCGCATAAAGGTGAATAAACTCACGAAGGTCGGTGAAGTCAAGCGCAATTTGTGTCTACGTGACTCAACTTTGACAACATGGGATTCAATAGCACTAATTTGTGCCTACATCTTACCCTGCATTACACCCTCCAAAGGCCATATTTAGAGGCCAATATAAAGACTTTGAATTTGGCTTTCCAGAAGGAATAGTGCTTTCTACTAAAAGCCAGCGGTCTGTTGATTGAAGGTCTATCAGGTAGAATACCATCCATAGTAATCCTTCTCAAGATGTTAAGCTCTTTTATTGAATACCTATCTTTGATACCAAATGTAAATGGAGCAAATCACCAAGAGGGAGGTGAATTGGGGATTTTAAAAAACATTTTGAATTATTCTGTGTTATAGAAGTAAAACAGAGGTAAACAGTGGAGAGTTAGGAGAAGCTTGACACAGAGGAATTTATACTGGTTCAGTTCAAATCCTTGACCTATGTCTAGTCCACAGACACTCTGGGATGTTCACTAACCCACAATATCAATTACACACTATGTACTCCAAAGTTATCCTCTCACTAAGATACACTCCCCCATACAAGTTGTAATATGATATTCCCAACTCCAAATCCTACGACTTGAGATTCTTACAATAAATGATATCAATAAATGAAACTCTCTCTAAGAGTTAATAGTGATAAACACTGAAGTACAAATGTATCAAAAGATACTTAACAATAGAAAACTGAATGAGTGGTTGTAAACTTGAATGATTTTCGTTTTCTGTGTATTGGTTGTTGAGAAGACTTAAATGCAGCTATATATATATATATATATATATATATATATATATATATATATATAAAGAGAGCATTAAATGACCGTTGAATACTTCAATGTAACCATTAGAGACATTGCTGAGATGATTAGGAACACTTTGGTCTCTTCTCTCTCTACTCTCCAGTTAATCCAATTGCGTAGAGATTTAGAGTTGATTCTCTTGAGATTAATCCGTTGGAAGACAAGTTTCTTTATAGGGAAACTAAACATTAATCCCTTTGCAACGTGTGCAAAATGTTTGTCCAAAAGGATGCTAGCTTTCTGAACTTTGCAATAAATGTTCTAACATTGCTTTTTACTTTTGTCTAAATCTCCATTGAATAATCTTTAAAGCATCTGAAACTCACTAATAAATTGATTAAACATAGTTAGGAATAGAATGAGTGATGATAAGAAGTATCTAGATCAAACATAAAGATTTCACAAATTTGTGCAGTTTGATTTTCAAACTCTGCGACACAAACTAGAGTTTGTTCATCCAAACTGGAGTTTGTAATTTACTTCAAAAGCCTAAACTTGAGTTTCCAAGACCTGACTCGAGTTTTCTTCATCCAAAAAAGAATTTCGTGATTTGATCTTTAAGGCAAGTTTTTGAGAAAGGGCAAAACTCGAGTCATTAAGTGACTAACTCAAGTTTTGGACATTTATAGTGAAAACATAATTTAAGTCCAAAAGCTCAAAACTGGAGTTTTCATTTCAAACTAGAGTTTTCAAAAAGTTTAAATAGAGCAAAGCTCTCTGCTTGGCACATACTCGAGTTTACAAAGCCTAACTCAAGTTTCCACAAAATTTATCAAAATTGGAAAACCCTATGTATGGTTCAAACTGGAGTTTGTAATAGAAAACTGGAGTTTTCAAATCTTTAGAAATATTCAGTTTTTCTCTGTAAGTTCTAAACTCGAGTTTGCAAAAACTAAACTCGAGTTTCCTCATTATAGAGAAAACTTTGCAAAATGCTTTGGCAAATCCAAACTGGAGTTTTAAAACAGAACTCGAGTTTTCTCAAGCTCAGAATGGAGCATAGCTCTCTATGTGTTACAAACTCAAGTTTACTTATACAAACTTGAGTTTCCAACGAAACGTGGAAAAATTATATTTCTTCCAACTTGGAAAACTCTAGTTTGCTTTGTCTTGAAAAACTTAGGAGCTCTCTGTATGATCTAAACTCGAGTTTCCAAAACTAAACTCGTGTATATATAAGTTTATAAAAACTTGAGTTGCTTCCTGTCAAGTTCAAACTCGAGTTTGTCTTTGACAGTAAGTTTTTCAACTTAACAAAGACAAACTTCAACCTGGGTTTACAATTATCAATTATCATCAAAACACATAGAGAACTAACAGACTTAACAACCTTTTCACTCTCAAATGATTATTTCATGGATTCTTCTTTAGGTGTAATAGGAATTTGCATTCTCTGCAAGGCCTCATCATCAAATTCTAGAGTCCACATTGGAGCCTCACCTTCATTAAGATACCAAATTTTGTTCTTCTCTAAAATGAGAGACACAATTGAGGGATAAGGTAATTCAGAGTTCTTTTTTCCAAGTACGGCTGCTTTGAGCATTGTGTCCACTATCCTCTTGGCCATATTAAAAGGCTTCCTCCATATCAAACAAGTGAGGATTTGTTTGTCCTCAATGCTTATGGTAGTGTAGTGCTTTCCCTTGTTCATGAAATTCCTACTATACAAGTAGTGTAGGACCCTATACTTAGGAGGCAGTTGTTTCAGCCTGTATAGAGGACTATCATCCTCAGTTGAACCACCTTTGAGGAGGGTATTGTCCAATTTCATCTCTAGTGAATGTAGTGTCATTTAATTGTGAAGCCTTAACATTTAACCATAGTAACAGTTTCTTCTCATTAATTTTGATGGTTTGGCCCCTGACACATGTAGAAACTACACCCCCCTCGACAATTTAAGGTTGGAGTAAAAAACCTTAACAACAAAGTCAAATAAGGCTTAGACAACTCTACTAGTCCCCTGAATAGTGTAAGGATTTGTTGTAGGCTGAAGGGAAAATTGTCTTCAAATGTATCTTGCCTAATTCTACTCATTTTATAGAGACTACAACCAACTAACCTGGAATCGTAATCTTCAAGTTTTGAATGGTTGAAGTCTACCTTTGGTTGAGGTACCACATTTTCCCTGTCTTTCATTTTCAGCTTCTTATACAACTTAGCCTTAGTCTTATCTACCCCATTATCGTCGTCATCGTTATTTGTGTCGGAGGATGCATTGGTCGATGCCGTCAGCTTCCATCCCTTGTCCTTGCTAGCAAAACTGTCACTGATAACCACGTGTGCTTTCCCCTTTGTGTTAGGGTCTACCTTCTTTTTTTTCCCAGATGATGTGGAAGAGGAATCATTGTCAACCTCAACAGGGCCCTTTCTCTTATTTGACCCACTCTCGTCGTCTTTCTTCTTCACACCACAACGTTTCTTCTTCGCATCTTTAGCCTCATTTTCACACTTCCACTTCGCGGCTTCTTCATACTCATCATAAGCTTCTTTAGTCATGTACTTTGGCCCCTCATCCCGACCACACCGCCAGAGGTTAGACCTATGCTTCCTATACTTGGCAACATCATCTATTGTTATTCCCAGTTCATTCATGTCTATAATTGCTAGGGCTTATTGACTTCACTGACGTTTGAACTTCGTACAAAATGCTACCACTTGTTTTATTTCCTTTTTGTTATTTACTTTAAAATTCAAAAGGGAACGATTGGACTTCCTGGTTATAACTTAACATAACATTTGTTTTTATTGGGAAAAAGGCTTCTAAGTGGGCTTTTTAGGGAATAAACCTGACTAGGGTCACGTTCGAACGAAAGCACTAAGTTCAAACTTTTTCTCTATTAGGCTGTCAAACCTAACTTGATTCATTGACTATATGAGTTTGAACTTTCCGATGAAGTTTGAACGTAAAATGTCACGATATACAAAAGTTTGAACACATTTTCTGACAAAACCAATTAGTAACTGAGTAGAAGGGAAAAAATTGCATGACGATCATAAGTCAAGAAAAGTGGAACTAAATTGTGTTAGTTCTTTGTGTGTTTTGATGATAACTTGACAATTGTAAATTAAAAGAATAAGGTTTCTTAAATTTACCAAGTTTTCAGAAAAATCTTACTCCAGTAACAGTTACATTACTCCAGTAACATCACTGTATTTCCATATACATTACTCCAGTAAGTGGTCTGTTACTCCAGTAAGCTGCCGTGTTAAATCGCATTTTAGTGAAATATTACTCCAGTAATGTCTCTGTTACTCCAGTAATGTGCGTATGTTCTAACTGTTTTTAAGTCTCAGTTACTCCAATAATGACCAAGTTACTCCAGTAATACTGCTCTTTGAACCTCGTTTTTGAAATGACATTACTCCAGTAACAGAGGCTTACTCCAGTAAGAGTTACTCCAGTAGTCACTAACGTACTGTAGTAAGTCATTATCCTTCAGTCATTTTTCAGTTGTCTCCAAGTCAAACCCGATGGTCCATCTGTTGTGAAACACGTTACTCCAGTAGTCTTTTTGCTACTCCAGTAAGGTTACTCCAGTAGTCACTTAATTACTCCAGTAACCCTTCACTGTCAGACACTTCCAGAAGTCTTAGCCCGATATTACTCCAGTAATGTTTTGTTTACTCCAATCATATTTGTCACAGAAGCTAAAATGAACCTTAAGTTACTCCAGTAACCAAGAACCTACTCCAGTAGTCTCGATGACAGAAACTAAACAGACCTCAATTACTCCAGTAGCTAAATGATTACTCCAGTCATATCGCAGACAGAAACAAAATGACTTTCAGATTACTCCAGTAACAAAGATCGTACTCCAATGAGATTGTAGACAGAAGCTAAATGAGCCTTAATTACTCCAGTAACAAGGATATTACTCCAGTGACATTAAAGGCAAAAACGTTATGAGAGCCAAGCTACTCCAGTAACTAAATGGTTACTCCAGTAAGCTTTAAGACAGAAGTGAAATACACTTCAGTTACTCCAGTAACGTGTAGTTACTCCAGTAGACTTGAGTCAGGAATGTTAAAAGATGCGATATTACTCCAGTAACTTAGTAATAACTCCAGTAAGCTTATATGCAGTAAACTTTCAACAGTTATGAGCTACTGCAGTCACTTATATCTTATTGCAGCAATTCATTTTGAAAATGATAGAAATCTGGTTCTAATCAATATGGATTAATTGGATATTTATTGTTTCCATTTATTATTACTCTTATCCATGATTAACTACTTTGTTAAGTAAAATTCAGATAAGTTTTGAAGCAAAAATCAGCAGGCTCTGGTTGCTGAGCTGGAAAGTGAAAAAGTACAATATGGCTAGCTGCACAAGTGTTGGGGAATATTTTGCAACTTAGATTAAATAATTTTGGACATTCTTCTGCTGCCCATTCTGATAAAGATGATCAACATTATCATCAAATTAAATACTCTTCAGTAGCAGATAGTACTAAAATCATCAAGCTGGAATCCAGACATGCTCAAACGATCAAAGTTCTTAGTGGGTATCCAACGTCAAAAATTCCAGAAGAGCTCCAACGGTCTGAATCTGATAAGCATCATTCAAATGAAGTTCCTCAAGTATAAAAGGAAGCTCAGAAACGCAGAAAAACACAGAACCAAAAACATACAAGATTACATCAAGCATTTCAGTTTTTCTGTGAAATACTTTGAGAGAAATTTGTACTTCAGTGTTTATCATTATCTACACTTAGAAAGAGTGTCTTTTGTTGTTAAAATCATTTCCTTATAAGAATCTCAAGTCTGGGGACTTGGAGATTGGGTATATCAGTTTACAACTTGTAAGGGGGAGTGTATCCTAGTGAGAGGATAACTTCAAATACAGAGTGTGTAACTGATTGTGAGTGATAGTGGAAATCCCAGAGAGTCTGGGGACTGGACGTAGGTCAAGGAGTTAGATCGAACCAGTATAAATCTTACTGTGTCTTGCTTTCCTCTTTTAACCTCTGTTCATCCCTGTTCTAGCGCATACTTTCCAGAGCATTGTCAAGAAAAATTTTAAATCCCCAATTCACGCCCCTCTTGGTGGTTTGCTCTGCTTTTCAAATTGTTCCACCACCCATTTAATGAAGATGAGACAAAAATGTAAAGGAATTTATATCATTAATTAGAACACACCATTACAGAGCAGTCATTTACATATTACTTTTGCGCATCAATGACAATAAATGGACCATATTGCATAAGATAATGACATATTACGTACAGCCAGAATTGGTCTACATCATATGGGTATATACAAACAGCAGGGAGACATAAAGTTAGCCAACATCTACATGTACAGGAGGAAACACAAACTATAGCCCATCTTCAATGTACCCAATGTCCCAAAAAGAACATGATCCAGAGTTTGTTGTTCAACACAAAAATCATAGTTGTGTCAAAATATGCTGACACAACTCAATTAACCCTACCTATCCACCAAAATACAATGTCCAAAATATGTTCAATCCACCTATTGTTGAAGTAGGCTAAGAATCCAAGAGTGCTTAAATATTGGAGGAATTCTTGCAAAGGCATTCAAAAGTTTCTCACAACCTAGTATCTTGATATGAGCAGTGTTTCGCTTATTCCATGTGAGATCTTCTACCTCGAGTAGCTGCATGAAAAGATCATCACAAGTTCAACTTGCCTTTTTTGGGAAGACATTTGTTAGGAAGATATTTGATTGCCAACTTTGTGAAACACACTGACTATTGTCTTGTCCAAGGATGACACTGTGTCTCTCAATGCATCAGCCATGATTTCTGAGTGGTTGACCCATCTCTTCTTATGAGTCAGTGATGGATCAGATCCATTCCAAGTAGAAGGTACGGTTTCATTAATTGTTTGTGTGAAATCAGATTCACTCGGCACATAATTAGGTGTTTCAGGCAACTCCTCGTATTCTACATTAACTTCATCCTCCATTCTGATAAGGGGGCTTACATCCTCACTCACCGCCCTATCCCTTCCCCACACCATAGTTAAGGAGTCAAAGTTTGGGAAAGACTTAAGTGTGAAATTGTGCAGCCTTTGGATGAGCCTAAAAATTCAAAAGTTATATCAGAAAAACATTACATCTGTGGAATTACATGGTGAAATATCTAGACATTTAAGTGAGGATACTCATCCCACATCTCTTTATCGACTATAACAAATTTGGTGTCAGAATCCCAACTAAAGCCTGACATGTTGGTCCCGTAAACTATGTCATATGTTGCTTGCCACAATCTTTTTAAGGTCTTAATTCTAGACATAATGTGTAGACATGCCTTGATCCCACCACATCCGGGAAGCTTTTCTTCCATCATAGTCTGCAGCATATTAGCAAATCCAGATTCGAAGCTTATTAGCTATGAACTTCTGGTCTAGCCTTAAAGTAACAAGGCAGTCCACCAAAACCTTGTCCTCCTTAAGAGTCCACATTTTTTGCTTCCCCTTTGTTGCATGTTCCATCTGCTCCATCTAAAAAAACTCATGTGCACAGAAAGTGTATTAATTGAATTAAGGCCAACATAAAGAGAAAGTAAATATTAATCCCACATTTCACAAAACAAAACACAAATTGTTTCATTATAGTCACAACAGTTGGTGTTCATAGTCAGACAAACAAAGGAAACACAATTAATCCTACGAAGCATAAACAATGATTATACAACATCATTAAATATCAGTACGTGGCACAAATGCAACAAACATGTCAATTGCAACATGCTCCCTAAAATTATTCCACAAATTGCTTGGTTTCATTGGCATCATGGGGATGTTATCTATTATGGGAGGTCCAACATCAAAGGACTCAAGCTGCTTATAAGAGGATCTTGAATCGTTTCCTGATGAATCAGATAATGGATAAGGCAGCATACTAGGATGTATCTATTTTGGACTTTGACTAGGTAGTAAGATGTGCTCCGCATGATTGTTCAACATAACTTGAGTATGTCGAATCACCTTTCTATGACATTCCATGTAGCCAAATGTCACATATTGAAGCACTCATGTGGGGTTTGCGGTTGGCTTCCATGTCTCTACTCATTAAGGTGGTATCTTTAGCCTCTATAAGGTGCCAAAAAACCTTGACAGTTCATGTACCCAACCAAATAGTAGTCCCCTGTCCAAACAAATGACACCATGTGATTGTGTTTTCAAACAATTGAAGAGGGATATAGACATACTTATATTGCACTTAAGTCACATGTATACCTTGTAGTACTCATAGCTCATGTGGTCTACTTATAGAATCTTGTAGGACCCTTCCATCCAAAGCTGACCCTTCCCATCCGGGCAAGATATATATGAATTACCCTTCCGGTGAGCACACACTAAGAACATTGGTTGTTACCTCTCCTTTCCTATTTTGGTACCTCCCCTTTTTCTCTGCAGGGACTTGTACGTGTATGTGTGTCCCATCTAATGCACCAAGACACCTCTGCAAAAAATCAAAAATTAATAAACCATGTGCTCAAACCATCATTTAATAAACCATTGTAAATTTACAATGTCACACAAATACACTTCGTACTTACCTTGAACTACTTCCAGCGATTATCATTTGACTCCTCCGAAATCAGCTCCAGTTTCTTTAGAATAATGATTGGAGTCTGATGGTAGCATTCAACACAATTTTAAAGTATATGCTAATAGTTTCACCCGACCAACCAAACTCAAACTGAATCACTCTGTCCTTCACATGATGCCCCAGGATGTGAAGGAACATTGTCACTTACTCATCAACTAGCATATGCTTAGTTGGTTTCAATCCACTGATTGTGTCGAGCATGTGACACAATTTATCAAATGTTACCCGGTACATTCTGATTTGGTTGAAGCAAGTGGTGTTACTACTGTATATCATAGCCCTCAAATTTTCTCTCTTAGCATGAAAGTCTAACCTATACGACCTATCCTATAAGTGTCTCAGTCTACCTGCTCCAACTGCAACTACCATAGCAACAATCAACCTCCTCATCGCTAGAAGCAAACCTAAGCACCCCGCCAACATTGCAACCATTTAATCTGCTTCTGGCTCTATGCCCACCCAATTTTTTCCACACCGATTTGCTTTTCAATGTCATCAACTACTCCTCTTTACAAACTACATCAACTTACATTAAAACATATCTTATTTCTAACTGATCCACTTTAATTGACACCTTCACTTATGACACAAAACAACCCATGTGTGGTCTTTCATTTAAAGAACCAATAATCGTATAGTTCAATTGTGTTTTACTTATATTTCATAGGTTTGCCTAATATGTTTTCCTATTAGCTATCCCCAATAAAACCCATATGTCATGTTAATTCACCACACCACCACCCAACAATGACTTTAATTTATCACACAAAACTATGTGACTACATTCATTGTTCACATCAACATAGCAAAATGTGGATGAAAAGGAAACAAAATAAGAACCCAGCTTCATCAACATTACTAAACCCCCACAGATACTGCACATATTGACACTCAGATTTCACAATACATGTTTGATAATTTCCATATAAAAGTAATGAACTTATGTCAACTAAAATCAATTATTCATGACCATTTAAATAGATTTAAACAAGTACGCTTCCTACATAAGAAAACAACAAGAACAATACGGTAGCTGTAAACCCATGTGTGTATCATCTCTTTTCTCACCAATACAAAATCCACACACATTTGGCTTAACATGGCATGAATTGAAGAAAAAAAACCTGTAAGCAGAGCACCCAATACATATATGCCACTATTTCCTACCGTCGAACAAATAGGGCATTAGCTTAAGGCTTTTAATAAAAGAAGCGAAACATTGAAAGAACAACAAAACTCATTCAACTCTTACCTCAATTCAACCTTCCTCTCCCAATCTTCGATTTCAAACTGCCACACAATCTTCAGCTACACCTTTAAAATCATCACTTGCAGATGGATTGAATTAGACATAGCTTTCTGAGGGGCTTTTTCGTCCTAATAAATCCCTTTCCTGGGAAGTTTTTCAGGATCTCGCCACTTTTGGAAGGATAGCCATTTCCTGCATTGATGGGAGCTTGGACGTGAGCGGGAACTGGGAGTGCCGAGAACACGGCGCGCCAAACATATTTTCTTTGTGGGAACTCTGTTAAGTTCCCTCTCTCACTCACAAGTTCCCTATACCAAACGAGGCATTAGGGTTTCATGCCTTTCAAACTGGAGAAAACCAAAGAAAACCAAGATCAAGCCTTTTTACAGCAAACCACAAAAATAATATAGATGAGTTAGGATCTTTACCAACTAACCTTGATCTTTGTGTTTTGTGTAAACTTCTTCTCCCTCTTCACCTTCAAAGTTTTGGCCTTCTCACTAAAATCACCATGAGAAGAGTGTTTTACAAAAGTTAAAGATTATTAGAGGAGTATGAGAAGACGAACCATCAAACTACAAGAACAACTTACATTAGGTTCTTGAAGTTTTTCCCTTCTCTCTTCCTCTAGTTCTTTGTGTTCACTCACTCACTCTTTTCCCGTTGCTTTGTGTGTCCAAATGCAATACAAGAAGTGGTCTTGAAGTGTCTTCCAATTTAAGCAAAGTTACCTAAGTATGAGGATTGATGATACGATACAACCTATCGTATAACCATGTCACATCCCTTTTGTCATGCGATAATTTGGCAAGTATGAAGCATGGATAATGTCAACTTCCTGTTCTTGACCATTACTTTCTCGATTCTTAAGTATTCTAATAATTGAAATGGAAACTCCTTTCCATCATAGTATAGCCATAAATTTCTCAAACTCACTCAATGAGGGGCCCAATATTATCTCTCTACAAATGTGGGGGACAAATTTCATCTAGACCATTTACATTCCTCTGCATGAAAATCATTGATCCTGATCATAGCCTTTATTATCACCCGGTTAAAGGTGACTTTTGACTAGGTCAAAGACAAGTGACTCGTCATGTAAGAATCCATGATGATCTCAGGTCAAAGAACATTGTGACGCAATTATACATTAGATAGGCTTATGACTAAATCTATGCAGCTTGTACTCTTACAAGTGCCTATGACTTTGATTCATATCTCTATACCTCATCAAAGTCATACTAGTCTTATTTCATCGTCGCTCCCGCGTAAATGATCAAGTAGAGACATTTAGGATAATCTATAAGATACATTCAAGGATACAGTTATCACTATAAACATGCAAATGAAATGATAACGAAATGGAAAATGCTTTAAATGACGTTAATCTGGACTTATGATAAATTCTGGACTTATTTGGAATTAAAGTTCAAGACTCCCTTAGCTTCCATACGTTTTTTCCAAAGCAACCAAAAATAGGGGGAAATTTGAGAAATTTAAAGGAAAAAGAAAGAGGAGAAACAATAGAGAAAAACTTAGTTTTATTGAGCTCCTGAGTCGATTGCACCTCTGAAATCACATTTCTAGCTCCCGAGGTCTTTTCTAATATTGTTCCTTTCAATAAGAACAAAATTTCTACAGTTATAAATTCTTGACCAGAGGTTTTTGGTGCTATCTATAAGGTGGAGGTGCTGTCAAAATCAAGAGCCAGATATGAATGGTGAAGGGGTATGCATTAGCTCCAACTTAAACCAAATATCTTAAGGTTTTCATAAATTGTTAAGATGCCCCAATTTTTTGTTAGACATGAATCTTAGGAAAGGAGTATGATCTTTCTAGTTTTGATGCTTCCAATAAGTTTAGAATGAAAAATTGTGTGGGCCAAAGGTGAGAAACCAATCCCGGAAGCATCGCTAGAGAAAACAATACTTTTGGCCAAAGAACCCTTAAGTTCAACTAGACCAGTTCCTAAGGAAGGAATTGGATTTTTTTTAAATGTAATGATAGAAATGAATTCTACAGAAAAAATTGTGTAGGAGTGGCCTACAGAAAGGATTTTGGTTGGATTGAATAGAAAATCCTAAAATGAAAATTTAAGTATAGAGCTGCCAAATTACGTTCTCTAGGAGACAATCTAGTTGTGACAAAAGTTTGAATAGCAGATCATGACCAACGACTGTGATATTTTCCTGATTGATAAAAGACATCCCAAGTTTTAGGTTTATTATATATGTGCCGTTTGGCTAAGTAGATTGTAAGATGTAAATTTTTAAAGTTTTGGTACTAAAAGTGGAACAAATTCTAGAATAGTTTGGTTGATTGAGGATTTATGGATACTTGTGCATATAAATGGTAGTAAGTAATATCTTTTCCCATATAGAGAACTTAAAGAGCTCTAGATAGAACTTTGAACCACATCATTTGGAGGTTTGTAAATTAAGTTATGAATATTAACATTAGGTGAAAAATTCAAACAACATAGGTATAGTATGCAAAAATGACGAATTGAAGTGAATTGTAAATAAGAGTGATTTTCAAGAGTAGAGTTATGTCATAGAGGCTAATATATCCCATTAGACATTCCATTGTCATGGCTTACTTACATGACTCTCAAAAGTCATGTGATTTTGTATCTAAGGCCATGAGGTGACAAAGCAAAGGCAATGGAAGCAACTTTGATGGTTGGGAAAAAAAGAATAAGAGAAGAACCTAAAGACTCAAGGTAGTGAACTTACCCTACTTGTGTGTATTAATATGTTTGCTTGTGTGTTGATGTGCATGGTTGCCTTTCTTGCTCGTTTATGTGCAACATAGTTGAATGATTGAAGCTCTATTTCTATTGATGTTGTGGCCATAAGTAAGAAATGTAAAGCTTGAGAATGTAAAAATGTCATTATGTTAACATAAGCCTATGTAAGGCAAGCATATGATACACTAGCATTTATCTTGCATACATTGTTTGGTGTTGTTTACTACTAAGATTCCCCCAAATCTCACCCTCCTCAACTAGCCACACAAGTATGTGAGCGTACAGAAGGGGAGTGCATGAACTTGTGCAAGAGAGGATAGGATGAAGAATTGAAGCCATATAAGTGATGATGAGTCGTGTATAAAGTCTGGTATGTTTATTATGTAAAAAAAAACATGTCATAGCTTGTGAATGTACATACATGAATGAGCAGAGAAATTAGCAAATAAATGCTTTGATAGTAATGAGGATGGCCCTTAAAAATATTGACGCTTCCGTATGAGTAATCTAGGGACAGGTGTGACAAATATACTCTTTCACACATAATCTCCCTTAAGTTTTTGTATTTGTTGTAGTTGTGTTGTTGAGTTTTATACTTTATTTTGGTGGGTTACATCCTTAAGTAGAGAGAATGGTCTGGTCAATACTCAAGGAGAACCTACCTTGGTGATAACCGACCTTTACTTAGACCCAAGTAGCTTTGATTGCTAAACAATAAGGCTATTTTGAGGCATATAAAAGAGATGTTTATTGTCATGATTGAATAACCAATAACGAAGTTTGAATTGGGAGGTTAGGGAAGAAGAGGAAGATGTAAACTGCAATGATTGAATGCTCGTTGAGTTGGTAGAAGGCTAGTAATATGGGTGGTCTAGTTGATTCAAGGTATATGTTAGGAAGAGTTTAAGACCACGTTATTTGATTTTCGACCATGGTATCGTCAATTGAGAGTTCAAGCAAAGCATATATCTAAGACTGAGTTATGATATGGACACTATGAGTTTTTTGTGATGCCATTTGGATCAACTAATACTCTAGTTGTCTTTATGGATTACACAAACAAAATCCTTCAACTTTACCTGGTTCATTCATTTTAGTGTTCATTGATGACATTTTGATCTACTCCAAGAATGAGGTGGAGCACAAATAACACCTTCATATTACACTATGGGTGTTGAAGGATTATTAGTTGTATGCTACATTGTTTAAGTATGAATTATAGCTTGGTATCTGTTGAGGGAGTGCTTGTTGGTTTGAATAAAGTAGATGTGGTATTGCTATAATGATCTCCAAGTCTGTGACTAAAACGACAAGCTATGTGGCATTAGTTAGTTGTTATCAGAGGTTCATCCAAGGGTTTTCTCATATCATAATGCCCTTGATTAAGTTGACCAAGAAGGACCGACTAATCAAGGTGAGGTAGTATTTCAAGAGTTAAAGACCAAATTGACCACTGCTCATGTGCTCACATTAGCCAGCCCCACCCCTTTGTATGTATTATACAAAAATGCATCCTTAAAGGGTTTGGGATTTTTTTGATGCAAAAAGGCAAGGTACTAATCGAGACAATTGAGGCTTCACCTAGAGAATTACCCTATTCATGACCTAAAGGTAGCAATTATGGTTTTTTTTCCTGCCTTGAAGATATGGAGGCAATACTTGACAACGCCAGTGGATTAGAAGATATAAGCCTTAGTTTAAAGTATTCAATTACCACAGAGCTTGAAGAACTTGGTGGATTGGAAAGATTTGAATAATTGACAACGCCAGTGGATGAAATTTATAAAGGATTGTGACTTCAAGTTGAGGTACCATCCAGTGAAGGCAAATATGGTTGCTTATGCTTTGAGTTGAAATGCGATACATATGTTATGCATGAGTTTAGAGGAGTAAAGTTGGCTGGATAGATTAAGGATATCCAAGTAATCCCAAATGAACAGAAGGCTACTTTGAATGCAGACCTTGGTAAGTATAGATTTTACCAAGATCAAAGATCCACCTAGATCTGATAATCAGTTGAGCTAGATTTGAGAAGAGTTAGAGCATGTTGGAATTCCAAATTATTACATTGGGAGTGCAAACATCTTGAGATACAAAAAGAGAACTTGTGTTCCCAATTATAATGAGGTCATAAAGATAAAAGGGAATATTGTATTCCTAATTACAATGAGAAGAGGCTAATCAAAGTAAGTATGCCTTATATCTAAGAATCACTAAGATGTATAATGACCTGAAAAGGGAATATTGGTGGCTGAAGATAAAAAGGGATGCAACAATTTTGTGTTGAGGTGTCTGACATGTTAGAATGGTAAGATTAATCATTGGAAGCATCCAGGATTATTTCAAAGTCTTGAAATTCCATAATTAAAGTGAGACAACATTTCTATGGACTTCACTTCATTGTAGGATTGCCTCCAATCAAGTTTAATCATGATGCTATTTGGATTATTGTGGACTGATTAGAAAAATCAACCTAAGAGATTGGCTATTTCCTACTAGTTAGAGCAAGTCATGCTTAAGAGATTGATTCTATTGTATATGGATAATGTTGTAAGATTGCATGGAGCACCAACAATTATAATTTCTGATCAAAATATGAGGTTTACCTCCAATTTTTAGAAGGTGTTGCAATAAGCATAAGGACAAAATTAAACTTTAGAATAGCTTATAATCCTCATACATGGTTAAATCAAGTAAATTATTCAAATTTGGGAGGACATGTTGAGGGCTTGTGCTATTAAGCTTGCAAGTAGTTGGTGTAAACATCTTACCTTAGCAAAATTTGCATACAACAAAAGTTATCACTCTAAGATAACCCCATATGAAGCATTGTATCAACAAAAGTTATCACTCTAAGATAACCCCATATGAAGCATTGTATCAACAAAAGTACCAATCATCGATATATTGGAATGAATTGGGTGAGAGAAATTCTTAAGCTTGGAATGATGGGTTAGGCTACCAAGAAAATTGAGTTGATTTGGAAGAAGTTGTTGACTACTCAGAGTTCACAAAAGAGTTATACAAATCACTAGTGGAAGTCGTTGGAGTTTAGTGTAGGAAACCATGTATTTCTTATGGTTTTGCCTACTATAGGTATCGAGAGATTTATTAAAGCAAATAAGTGACGCCTTGATTCATGGGTCCTTATAGGATCTTTGAAAGGATCGAACATATTGCTTACAAGATCATGTTGCCCCCGAACCTGTTCAATCTGCATGATCCATTCCATGTGTCCCAGCCAAAGAAGTACCATCTAAATCCATCACATATGATTGAACTAGAAGAGGTCAAGTAGTGAGAGAACATAACTTACCATGCAAAGCTAGAGAGAATCCTTGATCTTAAGGGTAAGCAACTAAGAAACTAGACCATTGTTTGATGAATATTTTCTAAAACCATAGTACCCCATATGATGCCTCTCAAACCATGTGTTTAGTAAATGCTTTCTAAAAGAGTATGACCCCAGTGATACCACTTGAGGGATCGAGGAATCGATGTTATTGAAGTATCCTTATTTGTTTTCTTTGGCTAGTGTTTTTCCTCTTTCTCACTTTGTTTTATTGAATTTTGGGGACAAAATTTCTTTTAGGCGGGGAGAGTTGTAACATCACAATTTCATTCCTAGATTTAAGTAATATTAGAAAAGAATTATTTCATGATAAATTCCATTTATCGTGTATTATTTTTGTAATATGAATTTTACGCAAAATATTATGTAAATAGCATAATACAAGATGAAAGAAGAAATGATAAGCGTAATAAAAATAAAAATAAAAATAAAAATGCTTGAAAGAAAAGGGGAAAAAAGAAGGGAAGATCACATATAAAGTACTTTAAAAATATAACAAAGACTAAAAGATGCTTTTAATTTAAATATCCCTATAAGATGTGAGGTTCCCAAAATGGGATATTTAAAATTAATGCCAAAAGACATAAATTCCCTCCCTATACTTTTCTAAAAAGTAATAACAAATAACCCCACAGTTAGGGTTGTCCAAAAAACCTGGCGATTTGGTGGTCTAATCTGACCTGGTCCGACCCGACCTGGTTTGGGCAAAACAAATTTGGTCCAAAAAAATTTGACTAGACTGAATCAGACTACTCAGGTTAGACTGGACTTCGGTCTAAGGGCTTAGACCCCTTGGACTAGTCCAATCTAACCCGATTTTCTTTATTGTAAATCACTAATATACTCTGCACTTAACCCCTCACTAGAGTCTGGGCATCCTAATGTGCTTTTTAACATATAAGAATCACTGTTCACTCAGTCAATTTTTATTACTTTTGAAAGTCAGGTGAAACCATAGCTAAAATATTGCCTCCCAAGAAGGCAAACAAAACAAAACCGAACTGCTTAGACTAGTCCAAGAAGTCCACTGGTCTGGTTTGGTCCAATCCAACCCGACCTCAGGCTGGAACCAGACCAGACTACACCTTGAGCTAACTTATCCAGCCTGAGGTCTTAACAAGCTAAACCTCGAGCTGATCCCTAACCCGATCTGGCCCAGTCCTTGGACATCCCTACCTGCAATAGCCAAAGCTAGCATCGGAATTGTGCTACTGCCAATGGATGTGATGATTGACAGCTCCCCTTACAAGGGAAGCCACTGAATGGTCTCACTGTTAGATTTGTGACCCAACTCTCTGGTCAACTAGAAGATTCTAGAAGCACACAAAGTGAGCATCCTTATCCTCCTTCCCATGGCTTTAACTTTGGTGTGTGTTCGTTGGAGCACCTATTGGGCACTATCTGCTTCTTGTTATTGTCTTCTTTATCGGATAGCGTAGTCAGAAAATACTTGATTTTTGCTAGCTTTTTCTCTCCTATGATGTTGGTCTATTGGCTATGGAGGTGGGAAACTCAAGAAGCTGTGTAATATCCTGAATTTTTGGTTGTGAAATTTGAGGATAAGTCTATATCAGGCAAACAACTAAGCCCAGTTCAAGAAGTGTGATATTAAATTTTGAAAATATTATATGGGGTTTATATTCCATTTACAATTAAGGTCATAATTTGAAGTAAAAGAAGGTTGTTTAAATTTTCCTTAATAAATATAATTAAGAAAATATATATGATAATTTAAGTTTATTATTTGCCTCTTTAAGAGATTACTTGTTAATTTTAGCCAACAAGTAAATTTTTAAGGAAATTGTGGTTACTTGGGATTATTTAAAAATGAAATATGGATACTCTAAGATTGTTATTTTTGAAATAATGTAGGAGGAAAAGGGAATAATGATTTTATTAAATATTAAATTGAGGAATAGTCAAAATTAGGTTGACAAGAGAGCATGTGATTGGAGGAATTGGAGACAACTTTAGATCCTTTTCTTATTGATGAATTTCGGCCAAAATATGAGGAAGACAAGTTGAAGACATATGTATATGTGTATGGCTAAGGTTGCTAATCGAGCTACTATTCTCGTTAAAGTGATCAATTAAACTAGGTCCTAATTAATTATGCAGTTTAGGGTCAACCTAGGTCATTCTCCCAAGGAGCAAGCTGTGGGTTTTTTTTAGGTTAAATTTAGGTGATGAAAAGATGCAATGGAATGTAAATGTGTTAGTTCTCAATGTGTTTTGATGATAACTAGCAATTGTAAACTTGATATGAAGTTTGTTTTTGGCAATATGAAAATCTCACTGTCAAAGGCAAACTCGAGTTTAGGTATGTAAACTCGAGTTTGAGGAGTTACAGAAAGCAATCAGAAATTTTCACAACAAGCCAAACTCCAGTTTGTAAAACCAAACCTGAAGTCTGGAAGATACAGATAGCACTCAGAATTCCAAGCAAGCCAAACTCGAGTCTGGATTCCTAAACTCCAGTCTAGACCAAACAGAAAGACACTCGAGTTCCAGGCCAAGTTATAAACTCCAGTCTAGAGTTACAAACTTCAGTCTAGACCAAACAGAAAGATTTGAATAGTTTCAGCTCAAACATAAACTCGAGTCTGTCATTGTAAACTCGAGTTTAGGACAAATAGAGAAACACTCGAATTTCTACCATCTTTCCAAAACTCCAGTCTGTCTCCTAAACTCCAGTCTGGAAAATCACGAACTTAGGCTTGTTCTTCAAACATAGACCCAAACTCGAGTCAGTCACTAATTGACTCGAGTCTAGGAGCAGGACCAAAATTCCATGCCAAGTCCAAAGCCCGATAGTTCTCTCTGTAAAAGCCAAACTCGAGTTAGCATTTACAGACTGCAAGTTTAGACCTCTAATCAACGGACATGCTTTCTGGATGAACCCCAAACTCGAGTCTGTAAGAACAAACTCGAGTTTGCATCGGGGATTTTGAAAAATCAAATGATATTGATCTGCGAAATCTTAATGGGTCTTCCTGAAATTATTTCATGATATGAGATTATTGTTTCTAATGTCCTTGATGAAGTTTTGAGTGTTTTTCAGATAATGTTTATCCAAGATCAAGGTGAGATCAAGATCCAGAATAAGTGCATTAAATGAAGAACCAAGAACAGGGCTGATTCTTCTCCCTTATCCCAGATGTTCAGTTCAGATCGTTACAACACATTAAGATCACTTCAAACGGTCGAATTAAGATCATGGAATGGCTAAAAATCTGGAAGACGTTCAACAACAACTAAATTCCAAGATTCCAGCTAAGAATTCAAAGAACAGAGCAAAATATGCTACTGCCATTTTTCCAGAATTGCAGCTGAACATTAGAGAAAGAATTGCAACGGCTAGTTTATCCATTCAGTCTATAAAAAGGCTGTGAAAAACTCAAAGCAAGACACACAAAAACTCAAACTAACCCAAAAGGACCTAAGAAAAGGTAGGTACCTAAGACTTGATCTTTCATAAATTGCAGGTATGTCTAAGAGCATAAAATCTACTAAGTGGTACATTGATAGTGGATGCTTTAGACACATGATAGGAGATCAATCCAAATTTACAACAATCAAACACAAGGATGGTGGCAAGGTCACATTTGGTGGAAATCAGTCTGGAAAGATAGCTGGTATTGGAAAGATTGGTAACAACGATGGACCACAAATAAAAGATGTCTACCTTATGGAAGGATTATGCCACAATCTTCTCAGTGTAAGCCAAAGTACCGATAAAGGCAATCTAGTCATCTTTAATTCTGAAGAATGTTTGATTGTGAATAAGGATGATCTCTCCCTAGACAAAGTAAGATCAAAAGCTCTATTCAGGGCTCCAAGGGAAGGTAACTGCTATACCCTTGAACTCTCAACTGCTTTACCTTCTGAAAAATGCTTTATGAGTAACTTAGATGAAAGTTGGTTGTGGCACAAACGTTTAGCACATGTTAATATGTTCCAACTTGATAAACTAATGAAAAATGATTTAGTTATCGGATTACCAAAACTTGATTTCAAAAAGGATATGATTTGTGAAGCATGCCAAAAGGGAAAACAAACTAAGTCATCCTTTCATTCTAAAACTGAGATCTCAACTAATAGACCTCTTCAATTACTACATATGGACTTAGTTGGTCCAGTTAGAGTAAAAAGTTTTGGTGGAAATTTGTACACTTTAGTAATAGTTGATGATTTCTCAAGATATACTTGGACATTATTCTTATCTGTTAAGAGTGAAGCATTTGATCAATTTGCTATATTTACCAAGAAGGTCCAGAACGAGAAAGGTCTATCTATTGCAGGAATCCGAACTGACCATGGAGGAGAATTTGAAAATCACTTCTTTGAGGAACTTTGTGATAAAATGGGGATACATCACAACTTCTCTGCTCCAAGAACTCCTCAACAAAATGGAGTAGTTGAAAGAAAGAATAGGGTCCTCACAGAAATGGCAAGAGCAATGCTGAATGAGAATCAGACCTCCCAAGTGTTTTGGGCAGATGCAATGAACACAGCTTGCTACATCGCTAACCGAGCTTATCTCAGGAAAAAGCTGAACAAGACTCCATATGAACTCTTCAAAGGAAGAAAGCCCAACATATCTCACCTGCATATCTTTGGAAGCAAATGTTTTATCCACAAGAACGGTAAGGAAAACGTAGGTAAATTTGATTCCAAGGTTGATGAAGGTACATTCCTTGGCTATTCTTCTAGGAGTAAGGCTTATAGAATATACAATCTCTCTACCAAAACTATAGAAGAATCTATCCATGTTGTTTTCTGCGAAACCAACTCTAACAAATCCATGATTGATGAAGACGATGAAATTCTGAATCCTCATTCTTCAAAAACTTCTTCTGTTTTGGAAAATTTTGAAAATAACTTACAAAGAGAACCAAAAGCTGAATCTGAACATGCTTGTGAAAATCCTGATTTAACCTAGCCTAAAGCTTGGAAATACAGTAGGAGTCATCCACTGGACCAAGTCAGAGGTGATACAAGTCAAGGAGTTAGAACCAGGCAAAGCATCTTGAATGAAGTTACCTTTTCAGCTTTTATTTCTGAGATAGAACCCTCTAAGATTGAAGAAGCCCTTTCAGACAATGATTGGGTGATAGCAATGCAAGAGGAATTACATCAATTTGAAAGAAATCAAGTTTGGGACTTGGTACTCAGGCCCAAAGACCATCCAGTCATTGGCACTAAATGGGTATTCAAGAACAAACGTGATGAGTCTGCAATCATTGTCCGTAACAAGGCAAGATTAGTAGCTAAAGGATATAACCAAGAAGAAAGAATTGACTATGAAGAAACTTATGCTCCAGTTGCAAGACTGGAAGCCATAAGGGTCCTTCTAGCCTTTGGCTGCATCAAAGGTTTTAAACTATATCAAATGGATGTAAAATCAGCATTTCTAAATGGGTTCATTCAAGAAGAAGTTTATGTTGAACAACCTTCTGGTTTTGAAGATGAATTTCATCCAGATCATGTTTTCAAACTAAAGAAAGCTTTATATGGCTTAAAACAAGCTCCTAGGGCTTGGTATCAAAGGCTAAGTAAATTCCTTCTAGACCACGGATTTGTAAGAGGTAAAGCAGATACCACTCTATTCATTAAAAGTAACAAAATGAATAAAATCTTACTTGTACAAATCTATGTAGATCATATAATTTTCGGTGCTACTAACGATGCTTTGTGCAAGGAATTTTCTGAGATCATACAAGGTGAGTTTGAAATGTCAATGATGGGAGAGCTCAACTATTTTCTTGGTCTTCAAATCAAGCAACGTAAGAACGGGATATTCATATCTCAGACTAAGTACCTAAGAGACCTACTCAAGCAATACGGCCTCCAAGATTGTAATGGAGCAGACACACCAATGAGCTCAACTGCTGCCTTATATGCCGATGAGAAGGGAAAAGACTTCAATATCACAAAGTACAGAGGCATGATTGGATCATTACTTTACTTGATAGCAAGTAGACCAGACATACAATTCAGTGTGGGAATGTGTGCTAGATTCCAATCCGCACCTAAGGAATCTTATGCCGAACACGTGAAAAGAATCTTCAGATACCTGCGCGATACAGAAGAATTGGGGTTATGGTTTCCCAAAGGTCAACCTGCACACTTGGTGGCTTACTCTAACTCAGATCATGCTGGATACAAAACTGATCGGAAAAGCACAAGTGGACAATGTGAATTCTTAGGAAATTCACTTGTCTCATGGTTTAGTAAAAAACAAAACACAGTAGCGACATCCTCAACTGAAGCTGAATATGTTGCTGCATCAAGTTGCTGCTCACAGGTCCTATGGCTTAAACAACAGATCCAAGACCTTGGAATTCATATGAAAGAAATTCCAATTCTTTGTGATAACACAAGTACCATCAGCTTAGCCAAGAATCCTGTCTATCATACCAGAACTAAGCATATTGATGTCAGACATCACTTCATTCGAGATCATGTTCAAAAGAAGGATGTCAAAGTACTATTCATCCCAACTCATCAACAGCTTGTGGATATCTTCACAAAACCACTTGCAAAAGAGCAATTTACCTTTATTAGAAGAGAATTGGGAATGGTAAATCCCAATGAACTGTAAGATATCCCTACCTCAATGTTAATTATGTGTTTTGATGATTAATTGTTACTAACTTAAGCATCGGAGTGTTTAGATATGTTTTTGCAGGATATTTTGTTGCTAATGTTTTTGCAGGATACTCAGAGCCCCTGTAAACAGGCCAAACTCGAGTCAGACACCCAAACTCGAGTTTATCGGGATAAACAACAAATGAGTTTTTAGAGTCAGGCCAAACTCGAGTCATTAAGTGACTGACTCGAGTCTACACCATCCTAAGAAATCCTGAAGTTTATGAAGAGTCTCCAAAACTCGAGTCAATAAGTGAGTGACTCGAGTCTGCATTTCACAGAGAGAAATATGGAAATCAGAGGTGACCTCAAACTCGAGTCAGTGTATACAAACTCGAGTTTATCGGGGTTTCAAGGATTCACAGCTACATCCTTGAAGTCCAGGTAAGTATCCCACTCTTCCAAACTCGAGTCTGACTTGTAAACTCGAGTTTATCGGAACTCTATATATATGTGATTGCTGTGATTGTTCATTTTACAACTCTCAGACTTGAGTTTGCCCTAGAGTTCTCTGTACTCTCTTCTTTCTTCATCTTCGAATCCACCTTATCTCTCACCAATGGCTTCAAATCAAACATCCAGACCCTCTAATGATGATGAAACCACGAAATCTTCTTCACCCTCTCTCCTTCAACGAAAACCTAGGGTGAAATCCATTCCTACTCACAGACCTAGAAGGGAAAAATTGATTCCCAAGAAATTTGCTTCAGGAATCGATAAACAAATCCCTGGAATCCCTCACACTACTTCTCCCAGATCAAAAGGGGTGGTGATTCAAGAACCCATCGAAGAGCAAGCCAGAAAGAAGCCAGAACCTATTTCTGGCAAAGGGAAGGAGAAAGTTGCAGAACCTTCAAAAGGCTCCAAGAGGAAACGAGCTGAAAAGAGTCAAGGATCCTCTAAAGCTCAACAATCTTCTGTTCCACCCTCTGAACAACAACAAGAACAATCTCCAGAAAGGCCACAAACAGTACAGAAGGCAATTACTGACATCTATAATCATTCTTCACCTCCCTCTGATTTCTTCTCTCAGACCACCATCCTCTCCAACCATGAAGCTGTCAAATTCAAGGAAGCGTTTAGTAAGAAACCATTTTACCCTGTGGTCTCAGTAGATTTAGAGAGTCTCAAAAAGGAGTGTAACCTTGACCTATCCCCTTAGTTAAGTCAATTCAAGACTCTTCTATCCATTAAAACCCTCTATACTCCCAACATTGTTAGACTATTTTATTTCAATATGGTTTGGGACAATGAAGAGGACAACGAAAAACACAGAGTCTCAACCACAGTTAGGGAAGTCAAGTTTTCTTTATCTGCTGACATTCTGAATAAGATTCTGGACATTGACAATCCCCCTCCTCACCATTTTATAAACTATACCAATAGGCAAATTTTTGAAATTCTTAAACCAAATGAGCCTTTTTCTGATGATCAGCAAATCTCTCTTCACTTTACCCCTGCTTCCATGAATCCTACCTTCCGTGTTCTTTGGTACATCTATTCCAGGAAACTTCTGCAAAAGGGTGGCAACTTCACACACTTCACCAAAAGAGACTATGCACCCTTTGCTGCAGTCGTGGATAAGATGCCAATTAACATAGGGCAATGGGTATTTGAGGAAATGACCAGATTCAGATTTGGTTCTAGGATAACTTCTCACATCCCTTTTCCTTCTCTCATATCTGTTATCCTGTTCCATTTCAAAATTTGGCATGTAGGAGCCATAGACACCATAGTAAGACCTCCAGCATTTGGGAAGCCCCAATTACACCTCATGAAGATTAGCTTCAATACTGAAGGTTCTGGACAGTCTAGAGCTTCCTCTAGAACAAGAGCCTCATACTCACGAGCTCAAGAAGCCCAGTCAGCTCCTCCACCTCCTCAAACTTCCATTCCTTCTAACTTTACTGCAAAGGTCAAGGAAATTGTTGATGCTGCACTAGAATCCTTTGCTGAAAAGATGGAAACAGAGATTGGGAAGATTGTGTCTGAATTAACCAAATCCAATCAAGCACTCATAGAGACTCAGGATGCAATGAAGAATCAACTTGACAAGATTCTACAGCATCTCAATACTTCCTCCCAGACTACTCGACCTCCTACCCCTCCTGTAGACCTTTCACCCTCATTTGATGATGCCAAAGGGGGAGAGGAAACTGAAGACAAAGGGGAAGAGAAAGGACATTCTTGAGTGTTATGTCTGAATTTGTCTGTTTTTATTTGTTTTTATTACTTTGCGTTTGTTTGAGCTTGTTTGTAATTATCAAGTACTTGGTAGTGCTTTGTATTTTGAGATCTTCCATACTTGATTAAGGTTTAATATGATAAGTTCAATATAGTTCATCTTGCTTCTGCTTGTGTTTAAATTTGATAGAGCAAACTCTGCAAAATTCATTTCAAAATAACAAACGTAATCAAATCCTTTGCAAAACTCAGTTTACAAGTGTTGTCATCATCAAAAAGGGGGAGAATGTTAGTTCTCAATGTGTTTTGATGATAACTAGCAATTGTAAACTTGATATGAAGTTTGTTTTTGGCAATATGAAAATCTCACTGTCAAAGGTAAACTCGAGTTTAGGTATGTAAACTCGAGTTTGAGGAGTTACAGAAAGCAATCAGAAATTTTCACAACAAGCCAAACTCCAGTTTGTAAAACCAAACCTGAAGTCTGGAAGATACAGATAGCACTCAGAATTCCAAGCAAGCCAAACTCGAGTCTGGATTCCTAAACTCCAGTCTAGACCAAACAGAAAGACACTCGAGTTCCAGGCCAAGTTATAAACTCCAGTCTAGAGTTACAAACTCCAGTCTAGACCAAACAGAAAGATTTGAATAGTTTCAGCTCAAACATAAACTCGAGTCTGTCATTGTAAACTCGAGTTTAGGACAAATAGAGAAACACTTGAATTTCTACCATCTTTCCAAAACTCCAGTCTGTCTCCTAAACTCCAGTCTGGAAAATCACGAACTTAGGCTTGTTCTTCAAACATAGACCCAAACTCGAGTCAGTCACTAATTGACTCGAGTCTAGGAGCAGGACCAAAATTCCATGCCAAGTCCAAAGCCCGATAGTTCTCTCTGTAAAAGCCAAACTCGAGTTAGCATTTACAGACTGCAAGTTTAGACCTCTAATCAACGGACATGCTTTCTGGATGAACCCCAAACTCGAGTCTGTAAGAACAAACTCGAGTTTGCATCGGGGATTTTGAAAAATTAAATGATATTGATCTGCGAAATCTTAATGGGTCTTCCTGAAATTATTTCATGATATGAGATTATTGTTTCTAATGTCCTTGATGAAGTTTTGAGTGTTTTTCAGATAATGTTTATCCAAGATCAAGGTGAGATCAAGATCCAGAATAAGTGCATTAAACGAAGAACCAAGAACAGGGCTGATTCTTCTCCCTTATCCCAGATGTTCAGTTCAGATCGTTGCAACACATTAAGATCACTTCAAACGGTCGAATTAAGATCATGGAATGGCTAAAAATCTGGAAGACGTTCAACAACAACTAAATTCCAAAATTCCAGCTAAGAATTCAAAGAACAGAGCAAAATATGCTACTGCCATTTTTCCAGAATTGCAGCTGAACATTAGAGAAAGAATTGCAACGGCTAGCTTATCCATTCAATCTATAAAAAGGCTGTGAAAAACTCAAAGCAACACACACAACGAAGCTATCTTGATTATACTTTGAAATTTGAGTCTGTACTGTTATTTTCAACCTGTTCTTCAGTGTTTATCCTTATCTACTCTTTTGAGAGTTTGTAAGTTTTTGAAAGCATTTGTTTGTGAGAACTCAAGGTTGTGGAACTTGTGAGTTGGGTTGTTCAACCACAAAGTGTAAGGGGGAGCAAGTCCTAGGTGATTAGGATTGTGTCTGGTCTTCATTGTTGTAATTGAAAATCTGTTGAATTAGTGGAAACACCCAGAAGGTATCTAGGGACTGGACGTAGGTCAAGGTTGAGACCGAACCAGTATAAATTCTATGTGTCTAAGCTTTTCTTTTTCTATTCTTTTATTATTCATTTCTTAAGCTTCATTTTTAAGACTTGAAAAGAATTCTTAAAATCCCCAATTCACCCCCCCTCTTGGTGATTTCTTCCACTTTCAAAATGGACCTAAACTAAAATGCAAACACTGCTACGTATATACAATTAACTTAACTAAATATACTGATGCAATTGACTCTAAAACCTATATGAAAATGAACCTCTTGGTGACTTGAAAAGAATTCTTAAAATCCCCAATTCACCCCCCTCTTGGTGATTTCTTCCACTTTCAAAATGGACCTAAACTAAAATGCAAACACTGCTACGTATATACAATTAACTTAACTAAATATATGGATGCAATTGACTCTAAAACCTATATGAAAATGAGACTAATCTATATGAATTTGAATGCAATTTTTGGGTGGTTTTTCTTATGAGAGAAGAATTGAAATCCTAATGAGAAGATTGATTAAAAACAAATAAAATAATAAAGATCTAGTTCAGTTATGATGACGAAGGGGACAACTTAGGAATTGCATGGAGTTAACTTTCTTAGCCTAAATCAATTAATTAGACCAAAAAGAGATTAATGAATTTAATTACCCGATTGAACATGGGAAACCCTCTAGCTCAATAACACATATTCCACTAGAAAACTCATAATGAAATAAGCGTGGCTAATTAAATCCATTAAAAACCAATTAATAAATAATCTTGGAAATCTTATTCACAATTATCTAATTGAACAACCAGATAATTCATCAACCCAATTAAACAATTAAGATGATAAACCAAATTAACAATTAAATTAATAACGAAAACTCAATTATTAATCTAATTGACAATCCAAAGGTTTCAAACAAGAGTCCAGCAATAAGCATAAAACTTCAAATTATCAGTCTAATCCAAAAGAAATAAGTTTACAATTTAAAACTAGATTGTTCTCAATTAATACAACTCGAAATCCTTTAAAACTAAATAATCTCAAGTTTGAATTAAAAAGATAAAAAGAACAACACTCCCTTATGTTCTTCATGTGTAAGCCCTAGGCTCTAGCCTCCTCCATGACCCTCCTAAGTTGCCTCCCAAAGAGTTTAAGCTTTCATCACGATCTCTCTTACTCCCAAATTCTCCCGTGAAGCCACGGCCATATTGATGAATGAATGAATGAATGAATGTATTAGATAATTGATGGATGAGTGAATCAATCCTTGTGTGGCAAGCCGAGAGAATTCCCTGATTGTGTGAGAGAGTGAATTAATTGAATGGATGTTGATTGCCTCTGTGTCTCTTTTGTATCCGTTCAGAGCGTGCACGCCGTCTTTTGCTTGCGGCGTGATCGTCTATTAAACCTAGCAGCTGCTAGGTTAATTAAAAGGGAGGGGAGGATAGTTTTTGGGTATCAACTTGAGCCCAATAGGATCTAAGAAGCCCAATACAATTCTACAATTAGATTACCTTTTAGCTATCCTGAAAAATTCTGCACCATAGGATCTTAAAAAACCACAATTTATCATATATCAATAGATATTATTTAATCACAAAATAAATTATTAATGTGGGATAAAATATAGTAAAATTGGGATTTATCAATTGCTCCAAGTAGCCAAGTGGAAAATATAATTGTCAAAGTTGGTGACATCAACAATGAATAAGCCACACAATTTTATCTTGGATCCTAGGAAGACACTTGTCATGCTAGGGAAAAATTATGTAACTAGATGACAAGAGACTTTGTGTATATAATTGTGCTAGGAAAAGATTATATAAGACTTCATAAAGAAGCCATATATTTCAGCTAGCAAGGGGAAATGTCTTGAAGTTAAAATTTGTCTCATGATATAGGATAAAAAGGCAATCAAATAACCATAAAGTGCAACATGTCATGGTAGGTGACACTTGTGTGGAAAAGAAGTGGCCAACAAGGCAAGAGAAAGAAGGGAAAAAGAGTTGATGTCGTCACCTTTTTAACCATGAAATTTGGCATCATAAGAAGAAGACCAGTAGACCATAAATTTACCATAGAAGCAAAGTGAAAACAGGGCATGAAGAAGGACCATTTCAGCCAGCAAGAAAGAAGAGAAGGAGAGGAAGGAAAGAGAGTTTACAAGGTCAAGGTAAAGAGGAAGCACACAACTTGAAGCCTAAGGTAATCTAGTTCCAATATTATGCTAGATTTCGCTTCTATCTTCTTTAATCTTCACCAATGGCTTCAAGATCTTATTGAACTCTTCTTGTATGGTGCTCACACGCTCAAGGACGAAACATATAAGAGCAAGCAGAAGGATTTTCAAGATAAACCAAATTCCATAGCAAAGTAAATCACTAAACTAAGCTTGTCTGTGACTTTGTGCCTTAATTTCTTGGATTCTTTTCATGATAATAGATGCTCAGGGTGATGGTATTTTATAATGGGAGGCTCTACCCTAGACATTAAAATGGATTATCAAATTGTTAAAGTTAAGATGATGGTCTTAAAAAGGAAAGTAGCTGAGAACTAAGCAATATATTAAAGTAAACTAGAAATTGTTGTTGTTGCTTGTATAACGTGATTCTCGGACAACTATGCAAACATGAAGCTATTATATGATTCTAGTGTTTTTGATGATGCCAAAGTGTTTAGAACGAAAATTTGTATGGGAACAAGTAAGAAACATGATTTTAGAACTCAAGGGACTAAATTGAAAGAAACGGTAAATCTGCCAGTTTAAGCAATTTCTGGGCAATCATGCTTAAGGCTTGATTTTAAAATAATAAATGAACTCCAACGGATTTGAAATTTTACAGGCTTAAAGTGGACATCTCAAGCTTTAATTTGGTATATAACTTATAAATTTTTTAGATGTCTACTAGGAGATAAGAATTTTTTAAAATAGCTCAGAAATCTAGACTTTGACTCTAACTAGAGGGTAATATTTTAATGCGGTAAAATCATATGAATTTCTATGACCTTAGTGAATATTTTTAATCAAACTTAGACAAATAAACTAAGGGTCAAATGGCCGCTGGAATCGCTTTAATTGGATTTTTCTTGAATTAGTTATGAATTTTTGAAGTTGAAACATGATTTCTGGAATTTCTGGATTGTGGTCGAATTTTATATAATTAAGAGGAGAGTTTGCATAAGTAAATAAAATAGATTGTGTTTGCTTTGTTGGGGTAGGCATATATCTATGTTAGCATCCAGGCACTGGGGAAAAATTTTATAATTATTGATTAGCTGTCAGATGGTAACTGCTTACTCACATACTCTATGTTACTTTGTATGTTTGTTTTGCAATGATTAAGGATTTGGGCTATAAAACTTAGTGGACTAAGTGTCCTTGGGTTACTACTATAAAGCCTAGTGGACTATGTGTCCTTAGGTCACTATCAAGTCAAGATGTATTCAATGTAGTTAGGGTTTGAGGCCCTGGCTACTATGTTTTCCCAGTGCTAAGGATCTGGAGTCTCATCTTGTTAGGTGGTCCTACGGTTGTTAAGGACTGAGTCCTTTCATAGTAAACATGTGCATATGTGGTATGCAATTTTATATGTTACTGTGTGTGATGTGTACTAAATGCATGTGGTATGTATTACCATGATTGATGTTATGATTTTCCTAATTGTGGATTGCATACATATAGTATTTGAGTTTGACAGTTACCCAAACCGTTTTACCTATACAGGTGTTTCAGGCTGAGTAGATTAGGGGACTTAAGGTAGGGCGTGAAGTTGTGATTTAAGGGGAATGCCTATAATTTTGTTCTTTATATTTTTGGATGACTGTATAATTTACCTTATGCCCGATATTTTCTTTGGGACAACTGTACCCTTAACCCTACGGGGACTACCCCCTGTTTATTTCTCGCTCTTTTACCAGTATATTGTATTCGTCCAAGCTGATTCAATGCTCTGCCACGTAATACTCTGATGCATGTTAATATGGAATAATTAAAGGAAAGGTAATAAATATAAAAGAATCCCTCTAACCCGCCACTTAAAAGGGCAAGGCCGGTAAATGTGTTAGAAGTTGGGCTCCTCCTGTGATTGCTTTAAGGCCGTGGGATCCATGAACAAGGCACTAAATTTATATTTTTTAAAAAAAGATAAAAGGATGGGGCCAATTTGATCAAAGGAGGATGGCCTAAAAAGTCCTAAACTTTCATAGTTTTATTCAATGTTTTTGGCAAAGATGAAGCGACCGAACCGAAGTAGATGGCAAGGTAAGGAGGATAAGGATGCCTACTGTGTGTGCCACCAAAATCTTACAGTTGACCAGATAGTTAGGTCATAAATCTAATGGTGAGACCATTCAGTGGCTTCTCCAACAGGCGAAGCCATCAATCATCACAGCCACTAGAAGCAACACAATTCCAGCATAAACTTTGGCTGATGCTGGGTTATTTGTTATTACTTTAAAAAATTTACAAGGAGGGCATTTGTGTCTTTTGGCATTTGTAATACCCCGAATTTTGGGTCTAAAGGCTTGTAAGTTAGCCTATTTTTGAGAAAATACTAGGCTCTATTTATAAAGAATTCAAAGTCTTGAGTTTAGTATGAGGAAGAACTTAAGATAATTAGCAAAATAATTTTAGACTTTGGGAAAGAATATGAAATATTAAGGGGAAAATTAAATGTGAGTGTGTGAATTGCGTGTTGCCTCTTCTTTTCTTTAATCGGTTGCATACGAATCTCTTCCATTCTCTTCGTTAAGCAATTAGTAAATTGTATACGTGTTAATTAAAGCAATAGGTGTTTGTATGTGTGATGAGATGTGGTGAATTATGTTGTGTGAGAGTGACAAGTGCATGGTGAGTTGTCAAAAGGGTATGTGTTTTGTGTGAATATGGTCATTGTATTAGTGCTTTGTGCTTGGTTGCCGTGAAACCAAAGGAAAAGATTGTATAAGTGTTTGCTTAATGGAATAAGTATTTTTGTGTGTGATGAGACGTGGAGAGCAATGGTTGTGTGAGTGACAAGTGTGTGCAACGTGTATGTGTTACTTTGGTTAGGAGATTGTGAATGAGCACATTGAATCCGATAGTGCTGATTAAATGATCTCTTCCACCATTCATTTAAACACCACATTGTTCCATGTCTTTGACACCTAAACACACATGTGTCTTCATTTGCTCTATTCCCTTTAATTAAGCTACGTGTATGTATGGTGAAATGCCGACTCATGTAAGGTTTCTTTTTCTTGTTTCATTAGGTATACGTATTTTTAGTATATAAAACCTTGGCTATCTACCGAACATACACTTCCCAAATCCTTTATCTTAGCATCTCGGCCAAACACTCACAAGACACATAAACTCCTTCATTTTTTGTAGAAACTAAGGCAGATCCGAGAGTAGGGAAAAGCATAAAGCCGTGAATAAGTGTACAAGGAGAATGATATTTATATAGGTGTATGCCAAGAATCTTGGAAGCTCCTTCAATAAAAGAATATATGTATGTTTTGTGAATGCAAAAAGAAGGAAAGATCAAGGTAGTAACTATTCTCTCACATATAATGTATATTTTTATATGCTTGTATTTATCATTGTATGTATTTATATAAATGCATGAATGTTGAATGTGTTGTGTGATTGGTATGTATAAGTGATGATTATACTTGCATGTATCGTGTATACATTGTATGTGAGTGATTGCTAACGTTACTATTGGGATTCATTTGAATCCCAGGGATATTGTTGATAAGTTTTATTTTGCAGTTAGAGTATGAAGCTCAAGAATTAAGAAGGAAGAGCTGGAGGTAGAAACCAAGAAGAGAGTAGTTTTTACCATGTAGTTTTATATTATTGTTGGTAAAATTACCTTATAGGTAAATAGAAACTCCAGTCGTAGGAATTTTCTGGAGGAAGCTTCTATGTGCTCAATTAAGTAGTAATAAAATGGTGATTTTGGACGGGCGTTTCATTTGGTATCAGAGGAATGATTTGGACAAAGTTTTTGAAAATGATTTGACAAAACTTAGTTTTTGAAAATCGGAATGAGGATTCATATTGGTGAATTACCTCGTACGTATCATACGAATTCTACCGTATGCCTAACGGGCGACTGAGGGCGCGTATCACTGAAAAGCTAGTACCCACTGTACCCAAACTTATAAAGCTACGCCAAAAGCGTAATGTTGACGTACTTGTGGATCATCCATCCATAAGGAATTCAGAGGCATAGAGGATAGCATAGGGTATAGGATCTGTTACTAATCCTAGAGCTCCTGATGTAGAGATCAGAGTCTAATTAAATTTCTATAATGACTATAGAAGAGAAATTTGAGTACACTCATTATGAGAATGTACGATGGGTAAGGAAACCTAGTGGACTAGTTTGCCCTTAGGTGATCAAAGACTGATACATGAAGTCTTAAGTCTTGTGAGATTGATATGTTCATAGGCTGGCTGGAGCCTCTGGTTAATAGATGATGGATTATGAACATTATCCTAAAACAACCAGAAAGCTAAGACGGGTAAAGGTCTAGGTATGCCTGGTGAATACAGAAGGATACAAATAATGACCATGATCATTGGGTTCCTAAGTGAATTGAGAATGGGTAGATGATAATCCTTAGGGATACCATGACAAACCTAATACCAAGATGATTGAATATAGGCTTGAATCTGATCTAATAATGTTTAGATCAAGGAGTGATTGAGGGTGCCTTAGGTTGCAATACCAGAAAATGGTTGGATAGAATGACCTTCTAAGGATAGTTGTCCAGTTCCTGGTTACGTTTGAAAATGCAAGGTTGAATTTTGCCAATACACCTACTATTTTCGTGACAAATTTTTGGAATTGAATTTTCGAATTTGCGAATCTTTGAAATAGAGTTTTCAAATGAAACGATTTTGACAAAATTTGAGACCAAGATAGTGGTTCTGTTTGAAAAGATGTTTTCTCACACAGGGGTTTGGTAAAACCCGAAGTTTTGAAATGGAATTTTGCATTATGTGGTGGTAAAGCAGTACGAAAATTGGGAGAGGTCAGAAACTGTAATAGATGTACTCAATTTGCTGGATCTTACTAGATGTTTTAGAATGTTTTGAATCGCTAGCCATTGTTGAAAGCTCTTTTTAGGGGATTAGTTTTCAAAAGCTGATACTTGCATCAGCAGTGTTTGAATCCAATCTAAGAAGTTTGCCTTGTTTTGCCAAACGGCGCACGTGCAAGACAACAATTGCGGTTGAGTCCTCCACGGTAGTGTGTCGTTAAAGAAGCGCATTGCCACTGTGGTGGTATTAGATTGGGGAGATGCCGCTGTACCGAAAAGTTGAAGTGGTGGCGAGAGCTTTTAAATGTTAAATTTGTGAATATGAATAATCCCGCTCATAAATGAGTGCCGGTAGCAAATGTTTTGAAATTAATCCGGCAGTGAATTGTTTTACGAAAAGTTGAGCTGACAGCGATTAAGATGAAAATATGATAGCATTATCATTGTTGTATATTGTAAAAAAATACTGCGACCATAGAAAATTTTCAATGTATGAAAATTTGAAAATGAGACAACATAGTTGAAATGAAAAGCGGTGCAATTGGTAACTGTGTGGATACAGGAACAGAAACTGATAGAATGGTCTAGAGATCTGAACCAGGTAGGTCAGATTGGAATGGCTAGTTACAATGCTAAGTAAGAAAAAAAATGTATGAGAGCTTAAGTTGAATAAGCTCAGACACAGGATAAATGAGCAGAGGCTCAAGGCTGTAAGACCCGATGTGTAAATTGCACGGGGTTAGTGTCCCTGGGCTGTAAGACCTATGATACTTAGCATTGTGGGGAATGCTGATTAGCATGGTGACTTTAGACTAGTGTGTTTAGAGTTCATCTTGAGGCTAACAGAATGTGTAAACCCTATAATAATTGTGATGCCTATGGCATGAGGTGATTTCTTGAGCATTGAGGCCAGGATATCCAGCACTATGGTAAGTGAATAAGCCTGAAAGGCCAAGTACGTAAAAAGCCGAAAGGCAAATCATTACGGGCAATGAGGTTTGTGAAACCGAGCGCTCAGAAAATGGACCAATGGGTCCTATGTGATTAAATAAGCACCTGGGTACATGATGGGTATGATAAAAATGTATGCTTAGTAAGCATGCATAGGAAAGAGATAGGCGATAGACCTAGGATGATTCCCCGAGGTATGAACGTTCAAATTTCGAGGATGAAATTTATTGAACAGGGGGAGAATTGTAACATCCCAAATTTTGGATCTTTAGGAATCAAGAATTAATTATGGAAAAATTGCCTTAAGGAATTTTAAAGATTGAGAATTTGGAATTTAAGGCATATTTTCCATAAATTAAAGGAAATTTAGTGGGGAATAATTATTGGCCAGAATATTTTGAAGATAATAATTTATGGTCTAAAATAATTATTGGAAATTAGAAATTTATTTTCCTTGGAAATAAAATTATGGGAGATAATTGCAAGAAAGGATGTTAGAAATTAAGATCTATTTTTCCTTGATTTATTTTGAGAAAAGAATAAATTCAAGGAATATTTGTAGTGGTAATTTGTGGGCCAAAATAAATTATGAAATTTGGGCTTAATTATTTTAGAAGTAATATTTGGAAATAAACTTTGGCCAAATATTTTAGGGACAATATTTATGGCCAAAACAAATTAAGTTGCAAAATTTTCCTGAGATAATTATTAATTTAATTATTAGAATTTTTTTTTATTTTTTGAAAAGAAGTCATGGGCCCTTATGTGCAATACTTTAATCTAATATCCATTCACTAATTGATTAATCCTATGTGGCCCAACAGCAAGAGCATTTGGTCTGAGAAATCTTGGAAATAATCAATTGGATCTCAAAAACATCTATGATCCTTCAACTTTTTTTTTTTTTTTTTGAATATATAAAAGTTTTGGAAGGGTTCGACATCAGTCTCCTACCAAGGTCAGGGCACGGCTCCAGCCTCTATAAGCACTTACTGGAGATTTACAAGATCGCCTACCAAAGGACTCCCAGCGATGGTAGAAAGGATCGAACCCACGACCCAAAGGCCTAGTCCTGGATCCCTTACCACCTTACCATCTATACCAACTCTCAGGCGATCCTTCAACTTGTTATTCATTCCTCAGCCCATACTGCATTATTTCTTCAGCTCGTTTTATTTGGCCCAAAAGCAATATCGGTTCAGCAAGAAATCCAACATGAAGAAGTAGACATTACCCATAAAATCATGCATCGAAAACACATATACAACACACAATCAGATCCAATTCAACAGCCCATACTGTCTTCAGCCCACACCATTTCAGTGTCCAATATCCAATATGCAGTAAGCCAGTCAAAACCGAAAACCATTTGTTAACTTCAGCAAATCATAATCAAGGCGCAAAGCAACACTTATTTGGTCCAGCTGTCCGTATATCATCATGCATGCGAGATCATTAATCCATCTGTAACCATTCTCGCCTGGACCGTGATTAATATATAAGAGGTTTATGATCTCAACTCTTCCATTTTCTTTCGGCCAGTTATAGTGAAAACGCAGAGAGACTGAGCGAGAGAAGAGGAGAGACCGAGAGTGAGAGAAAAGCTGAAGAATACTCTCCTATTCTTGCTGTCGGTAACAAAGGCTGAGATCGACCTGAACACAGAGAAGCTGAGAGTGAGAGAGTTGAAACCGAAGAGTTGCAAAGTTTGCTCTGTTGTGGGTGCCGTAAAACAGAGGAGTAGTTCAGCATCTGACCATCACCTTCTGAGTTTGGAAAACGAAGGTAAGTCTTAGATCTTACCTTTCCCAAGATTTTCAGCATGTTCATCGGTAGCAAGTGGACTTTAAACGTTGAACCTAAATCTGACACTGAAAATAAAACCGAAACCATAAAACAGGGAGTTGGAACCGAAATATATCTGTATATGTACATATATATATTTTCTACGTGTGTATGTGTAAAAGTGCTGTCATCGGTTCGTTTTGATCTTGGGTGAAGAAGGAAAACGCTAAAACTGAAACTGAAAGTTACACTTGATGATGAAACCAAGACTGAACTAAAACAGGGGTTGGGGGTATCGGTGAGCCTTTGTTGTGTACATACTGAAAGAAAAAGAAAGAAAACAAAACGATGAGCATGTGAAGAAACTTCATCTGTGCTGCAAAAAGAAAGAGTAGGACGTGGGTTGTGAGTATGAAAGAAATAGATATATATATAGGGGTGTATGGGTGTAACGATAGAGGAAGAAAGAAAACATACCATAAATGTATATATGTGTGTGTATCTGTGAGCGTCTTAATGCTGAGAGGAAAGAAGAGAACGTGGGATATATATATATATATATTATTCATTTGTGTATTATGGTGTGTGCATGTCGCGGGAGGAAAGGAAGAATAGCATCGATTTTTCCAAAAATTTTTACTGTATATATGTGTATGCATGACGTGGGGAAAGGAAAGAAAGAGAAAAGAAGAAAACTTTTTGAAATATATATGTGTGTATAATCAAAACCGTGGGGCTGTTAAAAGAAAAAAGGAATAGAAAAAGAAGAAAACTTTTTGAAATATATATGTGTGTATAATCAAAACCGTGGGGCTGTTAAAAGAAAAGAGGAATAGATCATTTAGTATATGTCTTAAAGCATGCAGTGGGTATATGCCTAAGGTCATGATTGGTTTTGCTGTCATAAATCTTCACGGTCAAACCATTTCTTTTTCTTCTTCTTTTTTCAAACCTTGTTGGAATTATCATGCGAAAAGGAAACACCCACAGACTCCCCACGGGTATTTTACTATGTGTGTGCTAAGAACATATGTATTATAAAGTCAGGTTTTGCTGCTGCATGTGTTGCTCCTGGAGATTTTTTTTAAGTGTACAAGTTAGTAAAATGAAAGAAGAGGTCGAGAGTTTTGTGTATAAGCAGAGAAAGAAGTGCTGTTGCTGCAGAATGTGTATTGTGTATGCGTGGTAGATTGGGTGTGTAATCAGTGAAAGGGATAGATGGAATAATATATATATACATACATAAAAGATGAAAAACGTGCCTGAGTGAGAACTAATTATAAATGAACAAGAATTAACTATGAAAAAAAGAGAGGAGTAAAAATAAGTGTATAAGTGAAGGGTGCTGTGCATATGTATAAGTGTATGTATATAAAAGCTGAATGCATATGGACGTAGTAAATTCATGTCATATGTGTTGAGGTGCATTTGTTTCAAAACCAAATATGCTTAAACTCAAAATTGTTATGAAATATAAATTACGATTGTATTAGTGTTTATTAAGATGTTAAGAGGAATCATGAGAATTATTAAATAATTACATTTAATTATATTCTCATATGATAATAGGTCTTTATTGATTTAAAATAAATAAATTGTTGATAAGTAATAAATAGGAGTTAATATTAATTATAGAGTTAATAATTGGTAATGCCATAATAAATTATTGTTTAACCATTAGTCAAAGTTATTGTTAATTGAGGAAAGTTAAAAATAATTAGGGAAATTTATGATAAATGATGATTTAATTAGTGAAATTAAGATTTTAAAAAGAAACCATGAGAAATATTAAATTAATAAAATTAATTAATTATCTTCTTAATTGAAGATAGACATTTATTAAATTTGAATGGTGTTATTATTAGGATGATAATAATAATAACAAACCATGTTATTATTTAGTGATAATTACCAATAATAGATGGGGAGCTTATTATTATTATTATTATTGTTAGTGAATTTGTAAGGGATTTAATTATTATTAATCCTTTCAACTAATTTACATAATTAGTTTATCCACGATTCAAATAAGAGACTAATGACGATGATAAACATTATTTTTAGGTAGACCTGGATATTATTCTGATCCCAACAACTTCAGTGCAAAAGAAGAAGGATACACGATCGAGGTGGGTAACTCTAATCCTTTAATCATGTATGCAAATGTATATGTTTTCATTTAGTTGATCATGTATGTTGGTAGAATTACCTGTTTTTATTCTCCTGGTCATGGATATTGAGGCTGTGATCTTATGGGGCTGTGGTCCTAGATAAGAGCTGCGTTTCTTGGCCGTTAACTACGGTTACGATTTGTGTGTAAATTCTTACATGTTTCTGCATGTGCTAAAATGTCATATTTAATTTCATACATATGCATAAGATTAACTGTTACCTTGGGGTCCATTTATTTGGACTCCAGTTCACGTGAAAGAATACAGGAACTAGTTCGGGATTAAAAGACAAGAAGCAGCTGTAGAGACTACAGCAGATAGAACGCCTTGGACAATTAGGATTAAATAAGTCTATATATAGTGTTTATCATTCGTCTGTTCTGGATTATTGTATTAACATCCTTCTATGGGATAGATATCGAATCGCGAAAAAACTAGCCCATATTTTCATATTATAGTAATTTCAAAAACTTCAATTTAAAAATCAATTCGTTCAAATCAACTAGCCTATATATTCATATTATAATAATTTCAAAAACTTCGATTTAAAAATCAAGTCGTCCAAATCACTTCGATCCATGTTACCGCGTTAACTCTGATAAAATAAAGGCCCCAAAGGCCGAGCATGACAACATTAATTTTAAATATCCCATTTTGGGACAGCATTAATTTTAAATATCCCATTTTGGCAACCTCGCATCTTATAGGGATATGTAAATTGGAAGCATCTTTTTGTCTTTTAATATTTTTAAAGTTCTTTATATGTGATTTTTGCAAAACAGAAAGAAAAGGGGAGGAAAATGAAAAAAAGGGGTCTTTAGTTGTAATTTTCCCCTTATGTATTATTTAACTATTACTTTTCCCTTATTTTTATCACTTTGCAAAGAGAGAGGAGGGGAGTATGTTTGTACAGATTCTATTCCTCCCTTTTTCAGTCAAGCTCTATTATTTTCATATTTTTTGGTAAGTAAAAATACTTCCATTCATAAAAATCCCTTCATGAAAGTTGTTCTTCTCAACTAGCTCTTTCTAATGGATATAATTTTGAGATGATTAGAGAAAAATTTTGGATTAAAGTTTGGAGTAAGTGTTGAGTTTTAACAATATAAGATTATAGAATTGTAGAGTCATTTTAGTATATGAGTTTTACTAATTTAGGTTTATTTATTGGTTGACTAAGGATTTAAAAATTAATTTTTTTTATTTAAAAATTTTAGGGCTTTTTACATGTATGATATTTTTACCATTTAAATTTAAATCAAATAATTGATTTGGGTTTGTTGGAGGTAATATTGAATTTTTTTTTTATAGTTTAGTTTTGAGATTTAAGCTTGAGTTTGAAGAAAATGAAATTTTATGGCAAAGAATTTTGCAAGTTTTGTTGAAATAAACTATCTGGGAGTTATTAAGGACTTAATGAGTGATTTAAATTTTCAGAGAAATAGAAATTTGTGTTAAAATGTGTAGTGATGGTTGATTTGAGAATCTTTCTTTGCTTAGAAAATACAAACTTTAACCATATATAATATAGCTTAAGTTAATTGAGCTAATGGAAACATCAATCTTATTAGGATGATCAAATGTGGCCTAGAGTGAAATTAGGAACTCTAGAGGGGATTAAGTCCCTAAGTTGTTATTTTAACCACCCAATTAGTTGATAAACTAATGTGTGGTCATGTTGAATGGTGTAGATTGATTTATGATTGTTGATGTTGAGCAAGTGGTTTTGATTGTAGTAATATTTTCTTGCTTGGTGAGTCGCTTAGTAAGAGGTAACTACTTTCTAGTTGTCATAGATGCTAATGTATTGCTTTTAAGAGATTTTGATATTATTATAATATAAAATAAGATATGGATTTTCTATTGATATGATATATACTCTTCATTCGAAAAATTGTCTTGTGGGATTTGTGATTTTGAAATGAAAATGTGAAGTATGGGAAAAGAGGCTTTGCCTTGATTATTGTGAGAGGATGACCATGAGTAGTCATGAGATAATCATATTACATCATATTATCACCATGATATTGGTTGATTGTGATTGATGGAGAAGAATTGGAGAAAGATATTGTAACATGATAAGATCTCACATAGGTGCATGTTGGGTTAGTTATTCGTCCCTATTAGGATAGCCTATGCGGCTCAATCATCCCTTTTGGGATAGGCCTTCGTGGCCCAATTGTTGTAGAGAGAAGGATAGGCCCTTGTGGCTTGTGTGTGAGAAAAATACAATCACGTGATAAGGTCTCCCATTGCTATACATTGGGTTGGTTATACATCCCTATTGGGATATGGCTTATTCGTCCCTCTTGGGATAGTCCTAAGTGGCATGACAGACTCTTATAGCTCTTTTTGTTCACAAGAGAAAGGAATAGGCTCTTGTGGCTTGTGTGTTCATCTCCATAATGATAGAGATAGGCCTCCTTAGGCTTTTATGTTGCATACCTCCTTAAGGAGAGACTCAAATGAGTTAATGTCTATAATTATGATATTATGATGTTGATATTACATGTGCTGCTTATTTTCTATTGTACTTAACACTTTACTAGCACATATTGATATGTACGATGAGTTGGAACTTTTGTTATGAAAGCTGTTGTCTCATCCCAGTGCTCTTAATATTTTTCAAGTGATAGTTCTTGTGCTAGGACTTGGGGGGGGGGGGATCCTAAGTCTTGATATTGTGATATCACCGTATAGTATCTTCTATTTTTATTTATGTGTTTGAAATGACGTATATTGCTACTCATAGGGCTCATTTTGGATATTTTGGTTGATTCTATATTTGTGATTATCTGTGACTGCTAATGAGCTAGTAGAAGGCCAAAGTCCTTTAGAGTTTTCTTAAAATGATGATTGTGGATCCACATATGCATGTTTTGATATTTTCTAATGTTGGAAATGTGTTTTGGTATCATGTGGAAGATCATTTCATTATTTGGGCTTATGGTTGAATGTTATATTCTGGGCTTCAAGAAGCTCAAGGCCAAGTGTGTAATAACGGTTTGGTTTGCAAAACGATGAGAAATGCAAAGAATTATTATTTTATATGATGAACAGTGATTCGAGTCTAGAGCCAAAAATAAGTCGCAACTTCAAATTAGCCCCTGGAACAATATTTATAAATATATTGATCACAAGTATAAGTGATGGTATATGCTAATTATTGTGGTTAGTATGTTGGGATATTTCATCATATGTATTGCTTTCCTTTACTGTTTTTGTTAAAAATGCTACCCTCTACATATTGCATATAACCTTCATTTAGAAAATGTCCCCATATATGCAAGAAACATAATGTATGCTTCTCAAACATATTCGCCATCTTTGTTACATGAAGTACAAAGTTGTTATTGACAACTAAATTAACCGCATTAATAACTATCAAGGTTTGTACTAATGACATATTTTAAGAGCAACACTTTCTCCTGCCTAAGCATGCCAATATAGAGCACAATCTCCACTGGAAAAGAGCAACTCTTCAAAGCCTAGACCACTCTCAATAAAACAACAACTTAAATAATAAAGCGACATATGATCAACAAGCTTTGCATAGAATGATATCTTCTATACCCAAACAGCCAAACATAATCAGTGTTTAGACCATAATATAAACCTTCCATATTATAGAGTGGAAATGAGATGAAAGCTATGAACATCAAGATCTACACATACGATGAATAGAAAAAGGTAGTTCCACTGAAGTAGTAGAGATGATGGATGATGGAGATGATTCTAGTCTCAAAACAAACTTGTTGCCTTCCTCAGTATACTTTTTTTTTTTTTTTTTTCTTTTGAACGAGTGAATACACGCTTAAAACTGGTTTCTCTCAGGTCTTTTGCTTTGTCCCCCACCCTAAATGGATGGGGGATTTTTTTTTTTTTTTTTTCAATTTGAATTAATCTAACTCAGATCCTATAAGGTTTCAATGTAATATTTTCAAGGGACCTGGTTGTTATTTTTTCTCTTCCTTGGGCCTTGTGTAATTCTCCTTTTGCAATTTGGGTGAACGAAATTTACATTTTCCATGTTCTTTCTCTCTTTTTTCATCTTATGGTCTTTTTCTCCATACAAAATAAAAAAGAGGAAACGGGCGTGATATGATTTTGGGATAATCCCATTTAAATTTAGCTGAAATGCCAAAATCTAAACCTAGGCCTGTGCATTAACAAATTCTTAATCAAGACAAGAGATCTCATTAAGAATTTTTTTAATGTTGTTAAAGACCATAATGCCCCTCTATAGTTAAAAAAATAAATTTGAAGGTAGTTGTAATGATTATTTCAATTACATTTAATTGGGGATTTTCCCAATAAAACAATTGAAAATTTAAGATAAAATAATACATGATAATGAATCAAATGTTTATGGAATATTCCTGTATATGTCAAGATTAATTTTATGATTTCGCAAATCACGTTCATGCTGAATAATTAATCTTCATTTTTTTTTTCTAGGAATAGGGGGCTCGTTAAACTTTTAGTGTAAGGAGAATCATAATTTTTTAGATAGTATTCTTATTCATGTTTCAATTCATTCACTTATTATTGTTTTGGTTTAAAATTGAAAGCGTAATCCTTGAGATAATAATAGCATATGATGTTTTGCGTATATACTAACCATCGTGAATCTTCAGTCCAGAGGAGTGATCACGAAAATTGTAAACTTTGCATCAATTCAATTATGGCTTTTTAGTTCTTTTTAATTTATACAAAGAAAATGTGATATTGGCTAAATCTTGAAGACTAAATTGAAGACAAATTGATCAGCACAACGTGGTTTGCGTAATCGTAAAGTTAATCTTTATTTTTATTTTTTTAGATGATACTCGTAAGGTTGAAGGAAGGAAAAATCCCAATTAAATCATTTTAAAACAATTAAAACAAAACTAGGCCTCCTCCTATTTTCAAATTTTAAATTACATAGAGACATTTTGGTAGTTTTGCAATATTTAAAATCTCTAATGATTAATAATTTATTAAAAGTATAGGTCCGAATTCAGATTTTGATAAATCAGCGGGATATAATTAGGATTTTCCATGCGATCTTCTTGTGAGTTTGAAATCTCGGAGCATCGATAATTTCACACTGCTATATATAGTCAAATTTACAAAAATAGTAAAAAAAGAAAAAAGAGTTTTGAATTCATGCCTTTGATTCTCTGCAACAGGCGGAACTGTTTGTGTCTAGGGTTTTCCTCTCTTGCCCCGGGTTTCAATTCAAACAGCCGCTGTTGCCGACGTCACTCCGTCACACACAGCGTCATGAAGCTTATCGTGAAGACCTTGAAAGGAAGCCATTTCGAAATCAAAGTTCAACTTTCAGACACTGTTAGTAATTTCACTTCCCATTCACCTATTACACATGTTGTCTCTGGGTTTTAGTTTCCATTATCTTTCATTTCTCTGCTTTTCCTTCTGTAATCTATATTTTCCGCTTAGAAATACAATACCGCAGCTGTATTGTACGCTCTGTATGATTGGTGAGTTTATTTCCAAATTTAGGAATTGAATTCGTTGAGTTTGAGTAATTCAAAATCATTATTGTTTTTGTTTAGCTAATTGTGGGCTAGATATTTTATCTTTTATTTTTATAATGATGTAACAGCGAATCCCCTGTTCCTTAACTCGGGTATTGTTTGCATTGTATTCTTTAATGGAGTACTTAAGATGGAAAGTTGCATTTATTGTGTTGACTTGTTGTTTTCTAGCCTCCTTATTTATGAAGAAGTCTTTCTTTTAACTTGGTGAATGGTGAAGTTGAGAGTGTCAACCAATTCAGTGTTACTTATTACACTTCAATAGTATTCATCATTACTTCTGACTCAAACGAAAAGGAGTTTGAGGCCATTTACGAATTTGTCATTGTTTAGCATATGCCGAACTGTATTTGGTCTGTTTTAAACATAACGGAGACACTTTCTAGGGTTATTTGGGCTGAAGCTTGATAATAGAATAGTAATTTTTGTTGTAGATTAGCTGAAGTTTCACCTTTTTTCTTGAAGGTCATGGCTGTCAAGAAGAATATTGAAGACGTACAAGGAAAAGATAATTACCCATGTGGACAGCAATTGCTTATTTTTAATGGCAAGGTTTTGAAAGATGAAACTACAATGGCAGAGAATCAGGTCTCTGAAGAAGGATTTCTTGTTGTCATGCTTAGCAAGGTATCTTTGTTTACTAATATGAGATTCCGGCACAATATTGTAAGTTGTAACCATATGCTGTTTTGTTTAGAATTATGTTTATAATGTTTGATGGGTTGATACTTGATAGGTTTTTTAAAGCCTTTTTTTTTTCATTTTATTTAATTTAAAATGTCAGTTAGTGTTCCAGGAATGGCCCATGACTAACTAAAAAGCGTACTGTTTTGCATTATCCTAGAAACATTACATGACAATATTGAAGTACTGAATCAAAATCATAGCAAAGCATTCTGTTTAGGCCCAAAATAGGAGGAATATAAATTGTGATGATCAAATATTGCCAACTCATTGATTAGTTTGTCAATTATCATAGACTTCTCAAATTAGTTAGTGGGTGGCAATTTGATACTTCCACTTTGTGCTAAAATTGAGATATAAGATGGTACTTTAGTCTTGAGGCACTCCTGCCTATGGGGTGAGTCTTTTGGGAGGGATCTCTTCTCATGGATTTATTTACATCAACTAATGGGTTATGACTTATGAAGTTATTCCACTAAACTTACAGTTGCAGCTGTGAGGCATCGATGGTGGTGATGTCATTACATGTTTGTATGGTGCTAAAACTAGTGTAAAAGCCAGCCTACCCAGCTGTCTAGACTGTAGAACAGGGTAATGTAGAGTTGGGCAAATGCGATTTTGAGCAATCATGATTTTTTTAAGTTTTTTTGCTTTCAAGTGATTATTAATAATAGTAATTTCTGTTTGGAAACTTTTTTCTAAAAAATGATTTTAAAAGAATTGAATTTGTTTGGGTATCATTTATCAAAATCTCTTTTGGATGTATATTTAATAAAATGGGTATGCATGACGCTCATAAAGTTATATAAATTTTCATAATTATTATGTAATTTCAAATTATTAAATATAATTTAATGAATTACATAATTTTGAAATATTTTTTTAGATTTTACAATGAAGAGAAATCATTATTTTCAAGTAAAGTACATATACTAAATAAAATGCAGCACATTTAAATAAAAGATATACCAAAATGAATAAGGAAATTAAAAATTATTAGCAAAATTAATAACAGAAGTAATAAATCTAGACTGAGAATTTGTTCATTTGGTGGAGAAATAATTTTAAAAAAAAATTGTTGAAAATATCATCGAAAAATGCCAATGAAAGGGACAAGAGAGCAAACTAAAATGGAGTAATTATTATTTTACAAGCCTCCATCATAATTTTTGTAACAGAAGCATCTCCTTGTCACTTTTGCTAAACGAGGGATGAGGAGACTAAATCCAGATTTATCCAAACATTATTATTTTGGTTTTATAATCACTTTTGCCTCCTAAGCATGATTATTTTGGCTTCGACCGCTTATCTAAATAGTCATTAAATCTAATTAAAATGTGAACAAGATAAGAGGAAAAAATTGAAATTCGAAGCAAGCCTCTGTGTTTCCAATCAACTATTTCATAGTAGATTAAAGTTTGTATAAACTCCTGTTACGTTAAAATCAAGTTTGATAGGATTGTAATTGGATGATCACCTTACTTTCTTACTAGCACATTAAACTTTTTTGTTATCTACGTGACCATTGTATTTGAACTCTTAATTTTTGTGTGGATTATTGCAAGAATCCGTGTCATATAGCTTAAACTATTAATGCCTTTCTGTCACTTTTAATGGAATAAATTGTTGTTATTGTTTTTTACCCATAAATATGTCGCCCTACTCGTGTATTGTTAAGTTTTCTATTTCTTTGCACTTTGTCGTGGGAGAAATAATAATGATGAAATGCTAAACCTTTTGCCTAAACTCTTTCACCCTCTCCCCTTTCCCTCCTGTTAGCACTTTGAAGAAGTACTATGGCTATGTCATTCCTATTCTTTCATCTGTTCAAACTTGATAAATGAACTTGTTTTTCAATATTTTCCCTCTCAACTGTTTACTCTAATTGTGTTTGTGTTTTGGTTTGTTCATTTGTGAAGATATTTTTCCATGATTTGCCAATGGCTTTTTACTTCTCCATTTGCAGAGTAAAACTTCAAGCCCAGCTGGGGCTTCATCCGTTCAGGTATGCTCCTCACTCATTTTGATTTTATTTAGGCATGTGATATCTCTTTCTTGTCTTCACTGTTTGAGATATTGATTATTCATGCATGTGTCAGCCTGCTAACAATCCATCTACTACTGTACCAACCACAAATTCCACTCCTGCACCTGAACCTCCAGTACAAAATACTCTGTGAGTTTTTAATCCTCTAGATGATTTATCTTCTATTTTTGTCCCATCTGCTTTTTAAATTGTTTTTCTAAAACATAAATTTGGTTTTGCAGGGCTACAACAAATAGTTCTTCTGCAGTAAATGTCACAGCTACAAAGTATGGTTCATGAATTTGTCTTCCCTCTGCCCAATCTACTGAGTTAATACTAACAAGCCTGCTATTCATAATGTTATTATATTCTTCTGTTAATCGGTTACTAGTTTATAAAGGAATTCTGACAAGTACTAACTTTTAATGGTTTTTTGTACATTCTAGAGTAAATATTATCACATATTTGAAATAGAGAAAGTATATCATTCAGCTTTACTTTTGACTATTGTGGTTTGTCTTTATCTTGCAGGTGATAGGGATATTTCTTCTAACTAAACAGTTTTTAAGTATAATACTTTTATCAATTATTTCATCTGTATGAATACTTGGTTACTCACTATACTAAAATTTGAGAATTTCACCAAAGGTCTTGTGGCCTAGTGGCTTGAAAGTTCTCTTGCAAGTGGTAGGTCGTGGGTTCGATTGGTTTGTATCTTTAAGCCATTAGTGTTTACCCTTCTAATTCAAAAAGAGAAAAAGTGAGGGTTTCAGTTCAAAAATCTCACCAAGATATTTACTAGCTCCTTATGGTGGTCTCTGCTTCTCTATTACATGTTTAGTATAAATATCCATGAACTAAGCAAAAATAGGGGTCCCTAACAACATCAGTGCAAAATATATTAAAATTTAATAACAACATGATATCTTGGTTTTAAGAAAATATGCTAGTTATTGTGTTAGGGAGGATGGGGAACATTTTCCTTTTATCTTTAAAACCTTCTTTCAATACTTCCTGTTTAAACTTGGATGCTGACGATTCTAGAATGGTATCTTTGTTTCCCTTTCCGTTGTCTTTAACTAATTGGCATTTTCTGTCCTCACTCGCAGAGGAAGTCATACCTGTGTACTTGTGTATTTAAGTTGTTTGTCATTGCCCCATTCTTGTGACAACTTACCAAAACGATTGCCTGGATTAATTCACAGCGTGCCTGTGGATACGTATGGTCAGGCTGCTTCAAATCTAGCTGTCAGTGGTGATCTTGAGTGGACTATTCGACAAATCATGGACATGGGAGGTGGCAACTGGGACAGAGAGACAGTTATTCGTGCTCTTCAGGCAGCTTATAATAACCCAGAGCGTGCTGTGGATTACTTGTATTCTGTATGTCTCTGCTGCTCATGTCTAAATCTGTTAAATTTTATGAATTTGAGTAATTCTGTTGTCCTATGCTAAGGGAATCCCTGAAGTAGCAGAGGTTGCAATACCAGTTCCTCATTTCCCAGCCAGTCAGACAACTGAAACAGTTAGGGCCACTACTGGAGGTGTTTCTGGGGCACCTAATACGTCGCCGTTAAACATGTTTCCACAGGTAGAACTCATGATTCATCAACTCCCTTGTTATTTGCATCTCCTGCTGCTGCTGGTTGTGCTCTGTCTTGAGCTGAAGGTTGAAACACTTTTAGGAGGCAATTTCTGGTGCTGGAGCTGGACTTGGATCTCTGGAATTCCTTAGAAACAACCCCCAGGTCAGTTTGCTGTCATGTTATGTTTGTGCTTCTGATTTTTTGAAGCATTTTTGCCATGCAAATCTAAGGCAGGAAATTTTCATTTTATATTAAGAACACCCTGCAGTCCTGCACAACATTTGCAATTCTGATCTAACTTCTAATTTTGATTTGGCAGTTCTTAACTATCTGTTTCTTTGTGCACTTTTACAGTTTCAAGCATTGCGATCAATGGTGCATTCTAATCCTCAAATTCTGCAGGTATTTATTTTCTTAATTACCTTTCTGTCCTATGTTCTTTGAGTCTGTTGTCAATGTCTAAAGAACATGACACTTTTCATTGCAGCCTGTACTTCAAGAGCTCGGGAAGCAGAATCCTCATCTATTAAGACTAATTCAGGAGCATCATGCTGAATTTCTCCAGTTAATGAATGAACCCATGGAAGGCTCTGAAAGGTGAGTATATTGACTGTGATAGACCTGAAAATAAATATGGACCATAAGTATATTGCAATGCTGGCTATCCTCTATTACGTAGGGAAAATAGAGAGAGTGATCCCAAAACACTCACTGCTCAGTGTTTCGCTTAAGAAAGTGTATCACTTTGTTGAAACGGTAGAAAACCTGACAACAGAAAAGAACACACGCCCTCCTGTTTTCGAGAGATCAGGACCCTCTCCTCACCAGTACAATCTCATGATCCCATAATGATTCCCCCTTCTCTTTTTCTGCACTCCCACTACCCTGCTGATTGTCAAAGGATTGTATCTCAGTGAAATCCCTTTCTACCCTTCCTCTTCATGGGTGCTACCCCTCAGGTCTTGTGTTGGGCCTGAAACTCCTTTCCTATCCTTTCTCCTATACACCTGGCCCCGAGTCTTATTCTTAGCAGGCCCGTCAGGTTGTCATATATGATTCAGGAATTGGTGGCATACTCATACATCTGCTGTGAAGTTATAATTCTCGTCCATTGACCTCTTTGCGATATATGATATGTGGTGTGAAAGTGATTCTTTGCCATATCTTGAAGGGTTCATTCTCTTCCCTTGAATTTGTGAAGCTCGTTGAACTGTTGGATTAAAAATTACTTGTCTTTTGCATCAGTGACATATTTGAGCAGCCTGAGCCAGACATGCCTCATTCCATCAATGTGACGCCAGCCGAACAGGAGGCAATTGGAAGGGTATGCCAGCCTTCATTTTCTTGGCTTTTGGATCCCTTCAATTGAAGGATTTCTCATTTCACTCAATCTTAAACCTGGACTGTCCAAATCAGACATAAGTGGATCAGTTCATCATTTCGCGATTCAGTGAAGTGAGAATTGCCCCAATGGCATTCAAATCTTATACTATTTTAGTTCCTAAGTACTCATTATGTCCTATTTATAAGGCACTTTCGGCATATTCCACACGGACCAAGAGAAATCTTAAATTTCATTAACTCGACCTTAAAATTCAACTTTCCAACTTTACCCTTCTTTAACTACACACTCTGCAAGAAAATAACTATCTAGGTAGAATTGTACATTCATGTAAAAAACTTAATGACATGTCTTATAAATAAGACCAAAAAATACATTCTCTCTATACCTTATAAATAGGACTAGAGGAGTACTCATTAGTCCTCTTCCCTCCCTAACTTGCCCTCTTAATTTTCTATTATTGTTGACTGCTTCCCACTTTATTGTTTCTAGCTTGAAGCAATGGGATTTGATAGAGCCTCAGTGATAGAGGCATTTTTGGCATGTGACCGTGATGAGCAATTGGCAGCCAACTACTTACTGGAAAATGCTGGAGATTTTGAGGGTTGAATCACTAACCGACATTGATTCACATTTTTTCTTTCATTCTTCTTCTAAAAACGTGTCTTCCTCAGCAGATTTAATTGGGAAGAGTTTGAACTTGGATGATCCATGTGTTTTTCACTGAATCAGTTTGAGTACTGCAAGTGGTTGTAGAATCCACTTTCTATGACAGAAGACTCAAGGTCTTCCCTGAGAAATAACCAAAGGTCAAAACTGAAGTTGATAATTATGATATAATTATTATTTTGCATCAACTCTCACCAGCATTAGCTTTGTGTATTATTGCAGTTTGAACTTTGTGTATTATTTTCCTTCGTTACGATGACTTGTACTCGTAATTCAGGAAATTGTAGTTTATCATTGAAACGGTTTCTAGTGTTGTTTCATAGTTCGTTGGTTTGGGTTGTAATGAGATCATGATAGAAACTAGTGATAATTAAATTAATGTTTTGGAACTATATATATCAAAATATTTATATCAATACAAAATTAATACTGCTTTCTCAAGTATTAAATAGAAGATCTCATATAGAAGTTTTCCATGTTTCTAAATATAAGAACTTTTGTAAGGATGGACGGAAGCATTTATTGTGTTTTTGCCCCCCAAAAGGGCTTATTTTAGATGGAAGAGTAGTCTTCTAAATAGAGTTCAAATAAATGGTATGGACAAATTTTAAAAAAGATGAAAGAGTTATAATCCACATACATTATGTGTGAATATATACAAAGGGAAAAGACACTTAGATGTCATTTGAACTTGTAAAATCTTAAAAAGTCTAGTAACACATGGAAATGACAGATATATGATTGGGGAGGAATAAGTGTTTTTGAAGTTTGGATTCTTTTACCAAAATGCCCCTTCTTTCTATTCGTATAAATGTATCATAAAGACAATCCGTTTTATCAAATGAACTCCTTGTACTTATTGGTATTTCATGAAATATATATTTGAATATTTTATCTTTATTATATTTATGTCTCTCCTATATTTTACGGTTAATATGCAATTAAAGATAAATGTTCTAGGAATAAAACGTGTACACTCGAGGATCTATGATAGAGATCATGATCGTGAGGACTCGATGGCATTGTATGTCTATTGCCTAAAACATGTTCATAGTCTTGAATCACCAAAAAAAGGCATTGGTAATCTCAATAAGACTAGCACGACATCATCTATTTGTATGGAGATGCAAGGTATAGACCTCATGGAATGCAGGCATGGTGATATTTTAGATGATGTCATGGGTGGACCTGTAAGGGAACAAATAGCACTGAACTGACCCGTTGAGAGACTCTACAAGGATTCATTGTAGAGAGTATCATTGGATTTGTAATGTCTCGTGTTTGGTAGTGCGGATTGTCCTAGATTTGAGGATGTCATCAAACACTATGTCTTAGATTATCCTTTGACTGTACAACTCTATCTACCTGAAAATAGGGAGAACGGTGTAATTTTGGGTATGACTCAAATGCATGAGTACATATGGACATACTAAAAGGACTTACAGTCCTCTTCAAGGTATTAGTCATTCACAAGATTAGTTAAGGTTTGGATAACTTTTAGTTGACTTAGGAATCTATACATGGAAGAGTCAGATTCGTCTTAGAGTTATTAGAAGAAGATTTTTAGTTTTGTGAAATAGCTTTATTTAGTCAATCAAGAGAGTTGATACTCTATCCTTGCTCTTGACTAGATGTGGATGACGATGTGAGGGATGATGTCACCACAGTATATAAATTAGAAAGGTGGATCACTTGATCAACTTGATTAGTTCTGGGGCCGCAAAGAATTGCTAGTGTCTTATGTGGTCATTTGATAAATTAAACTCGTTAAAGAAGTTTAATTGCTCAAAGTTTATCTATGTCAGTAACTAATTTGGCCTAATAGGTCACACTTTTTCTTTTTTTTATAAAAGGTCACACAAAAGTTGTTCTTGATTGTTTTATTTAGCAATTTTGGGCCAATAATTGTTATTGAGTTTTATCAAGAATATGGTGTAATTATATTAGAGTGGGACTTCATGCCTAATTAACAAATGGCACAATGTTTGGGTATTAAGAGAGAAATTAATTTCTCCACTAATAGGCCTAAACCTGTTAGAAGGCCTAATAGGGTTTTAATAGGGTTTTAAGTCAATTTGAATTTTGAATTTAAAATAGTAATTTAAATTCAAAATTTTAAATATAAGAGGTTAGATGATAATGGATAATCTTGAATTATCCAAAGGAATATCCAATAAAGATTGGACAAATATTCAATAAAGATTAGATAAGATTCAATAAAAATTAAATAGATATCCAATAAATATTGAATAAAATTCAATTATGATAGGATATAATCCAAACATCATGATAAGATCATGATAGGATAAAATCCAAAATCATGATGGGATTCATTCTTATGGATTGGACATTTCTAGTAAGCACTTGAATGAGGGTTGAACCCTAATTTTAGTGACTAAACCTTTTTGGACTTTTTTTGGGAATGTGTGTGCCGATTGCGTGGACCTTTTTGGACCATATGAATTTTTTTTTTTGGTATTTTTTGACAATATTTTAATTAATTGGGCCCTAAGTAGAATTTTCCACGCTAATAAAGATACTTACGAATGAAAAAAAATGAATAACCTGAACTGATCGTGTACCAACAGCCAATCCTCAGTAGAAGAGAAGGTTCAATAGCAGTCGAGTCTGCAGTTTTTGGGTTGCTTCTTATATGTGAAGTCGTACTTTGGTCCTTTTATGTTGGACTAATATTTTATTATATTTTATCATTTCATTAAAAAATAAACCGCAAAATTCATAAGTACGTTACTATTTTCTTAATAAATATTATACTGATGCCATCAACAAATATGCATAAATTGTTATATTATAGAAAAAAAATAATTAGTTAGTTCTTTTAGTTTTAATTTATTTATAATTCACTTCCTCTAATTGAACCATTTAATTTGTTAATACCTATATGTTATATCCTAGTTACAAGGACAACTCAGTCTTTGCAAGTTTAGATCAATAAAAGTCTATAGATTAAATTTCTGAAGTTTGAGGGCGGATCATACTTCTGAATTGTAATATGTTAACACGATAAAGATTAAATGATTAATTTTCATTTTATATCGAAACTATATGGGAATTATACTCGGGGCATGAAATATAAAAACGAATCATTCTATCGTTGTTATAAATTTATTCATGTAAATGATACAGTGTGCAATGCATAACTTTTATTTTTTGGAAAAAAATTATTTATCAAATGCATTACAATCTAGGTCTTATATTTAGAATCAAATTTAGTAGTAAATAATTTTTATTTTTTAGAAAGTGGTATATAATTTTTATTAATTTCATCATGAGTCTCATGTTATGTCACGTGTATATCATGTATTTTTTATCAATTTCTCAACAATGTATATTTAATTATGCATATAGCTCTGCTTTACTAAAAATATTTTCGCAAAATTGTGTGTGTGTGGGGTATCCATCCAACTGAAAGTAGGGATCTTCGGAAAGCATATGGAATAAAAAAACTGAATCTTTACCTAATAGATTATTATTTTATAAAAAATAGAAATAGAAAAGGAAAAAACACATAAATACCATGAGTTAGGAAAACTCTAAAAAGTTTGTTAACATGAAAATAATAAATATGTCTCAAGGGAGGAATATGAGTTTTTAAAATGTTATATTTTTACCAAAATATTGTTGTAAAAATATAAGAATATGTTATATTTTTACCAGAATATTGCTTGTGAAAATATTTTTGCTCCCTGACGATATTATTTTAGTTGTGTAAAATATTAATTTAATTTTGTAGGCTTACTGAAAAGACGCAATATTTAGGGGTTTAAAATTGAGAACCCTTCGTGACCAGGCGTTGTCAACGGTCAGTCACGTCTCGAACGAACTTTCCATTGTCAACGTTCGGATTTTTCTTTTCCGGTGGTGCCTATTGGTCTCAGGGATTGTGTCGTCTAAATAAACTCGCATCCATTGGTTATCTGTCGACCATATTTATAAAAGGGATTCGGACGAAGTGCTCGGTACGATGATGACATTCTTTCCTCCTCTGATTTCTTGCTGTTATTATTATATTCTTCCGCTTGTTTTGCCGCCCTGATCATCTTCAGGAAAGGTCTGTTTAATCCGGGGAGTACCGCTTTCTCTTTGTGGTGGTCGCGGAATAACCCTGTAGGACAGCGTTTTTTGGACGTGACTCGGATCTTCTATTTCAACATTGCATCAGTTTGTTCATGATTATTCAACAATCTACAGAGTTAGATCTTACCGAATATGGAGAACAACGCTGCTAACGTTGTTCCTCATAATCATGATATACCCAGTTCCAGTACTACATCGGTGCCTTTTGCAATGCCGCTCCCTAAGCCTTTTCCCTAAACATCTAAGATTGACGTTTTCAATGGGAAGAATTTCAAGCGATGGCAAGAGCGAGTTTATTCTGTCCTTGACATGCACAGTGTGGCTGCTGCTCTAATTCAACCACAGCCTTCCTCAGAATCTGATCAACCTACAAAGGATGCATGGACATATGCCAATAAGGTTTGCAGACATACCATCATAAGTACTCTATCTAATGATTTGTTTGATGTATATTGTGTATACAAAGGGGCACAAAAGATCTAGGAGTCACTTATCCTGAAATACACTATTGAGGACACCGGAAAACAAAAGTTTGTTGTGGGGAATTTCTATAGATGGGAAATGTCCGAAGATAAAGACATCAAGCTACAGATCAACGTGTATCATAAACTGTTAGAGGAACTCTGGGCTGAAAATATCAATATGCCAGATGAATTCGTGGCAGGAGTCTTGATTGAAAAACTACCAAAAACATGGAATCATTACAAGCAGCAACTGAAGCATAAGCAGAAGCAGTTGTCCCTGTTAGATCTGATTACACACATTATTATTGAAGACACCAATAGAAATGCAGTCCAAGCAGAAAAGGGGAAACAAATGACTATGAAAGCCAATTTAATGGAAGCAAAGCTGCACAACAAGAGGTACAATTCTAAACACCAACAAAAATAAAATTTGATTATAAGCCCAGTGATTCTAACCCCAAATTCAAGAAGAAAGGAAGTTGTTTTTTTCTGTGGTAAGCCAGGACATTTTGCTGCTCAGTGTAGGAAAAAAGCCATAATTGAAAAATATAAGAGAGATGAAAATCCTCCAAAGCTAAATGTAAATTTGGTTGTAAGAGATGAAAATAGTGATGATGAAGTTATTGTTGCAATGATCTCTCAAACTTTATTGGTCTCTAATGTGAAAAAATGGTGGTGGACTCTAGTGCTACCAAGCACATTTGTGCAAATAAAAAGATGTTTGCCACTTTCCAAGAAGTAGAAGACCAGATTTATTTGGTTGATTCACGAACTGCAAAAGTTCAAGAAAAAGGAAAAGTGTTGTTGAAACTCACATCAGGAAAAACATTAGCACTGAATGATGTTTTGTATGTACTAGAACTTAGAGCAAATTTGATATCTGTGGCTCTACTAGGAAAGTTTGGGGTTAAGGTGTCATTCAAATATGATAAGATTGTTATGACAAAGAACAATATTCTAATAGAAAAGGGTTATTGTAATCAGGGTCTTTTTGTACTAAGTGTTGATGACAAATATAATAATGCATCTTCTTCTGATTACTTGATTGATTCTTTTGATTTATGGCATACTAGACTAGCGCATATTAATAAATCTTATATAAAAAGATTACTAAATCTTGGGATAATTTCTGGGATTAATATAGATGATATTAATAAATGTGAAGTATGTACGAAAACAAAACAAACTAAGAAATCACATTTTATTACTCAAAGAAAAACTGAACTGTTATCTTTAATACACACTAATTTGGGAGATTTAAAACAAACAGAAACAAGAGGTGGAAAGAGATATTATATCACTTTTATTGATGATTTTTCAAGATATACTAGAGTATATTTACTTAGAAATAAAGATGAGGCCTTTGAGAAATTCCTTGTATATAAGGCAGAAGTAGAAAATCAATTAAATAAAAAGATTAAAAGGGTTAGGTCAGATAGAGGAGGGGAATACTTATTGCTTAATGATTTTTGTCAAAAAAGGAATAATCCATGAAGTAACTCCCCCATAATCACCTGAATCTAATGGTGTTGCTGAAAGGAAAAATAGAACTCTAAAAGAAATGATGCTTTACTTGTAAGTTCTGCTGCACCTAGTAATTTGTGGGGAGAAGCAATATTGTTTGCATGCTTCCTACAAAATAGAATACCTCATAGGAAAACAAAGAAGACACCATATGAGTTGTGGAAAAATTTTACACTAAACTTGAAATATTTGAAAGTGTGGGGGTGCCTAGCAAAAGTATTATTACCTGATCCTAAAAGAAAAAAGATTGGTTCAAAAACTGTTGATTGTATGTTTATTGGTTATGCTCAACAAAGTCCTGCATATTGTTTTTTGGTTTTGAAAAGTGAAATTTTAGAACGCAATGCAATTATTGAAACTAAAGATGCAGAATTTTTTGAAAGTATTTTTCCTTTAAAAGTTGAGTATATTCCTAAGAGAGTTGAACAAGGTTTTGAACAAAACCCAAAGGTAGGTATTGTTGAAAACCTAAGAAAAAGTAAAAGATAAAGAAAAGAAACATCTTTTGGAGATGATTTTTATACTTATCTAGTAGAAGACGATCCTATGAATTATTATGAAGCTATTTCTTCTACAAATGCAAAGTTTTGGAAAGAAGCTATTAAAACTGAGATAGACTCTTTGAATCAAAACAAAACTTGGATTTTAGTAGACTTGCCCTTAGGAGCAAAACCTATTGGGTGTAAATGGGTGTTTAGGAAAAAAATATGTTGTTGATGGGTCAATAGACAGATATAAAGCTAGATTAGTAGCCAAAACATTTACCCAGAAGGAAAATATTGATTACTTTGATACATTTTTGCCTGTGACTAGGATTTCCTCTATTAGAATCTTAATTGCATTAGCCTTAATTTATAATCTTGTTATTCATCAAATAGACGTTAAAACAACCTTTCTAAATGGTGACTTAGAAGAGGAAATTTATATGGCTCAACCAAAAGAATGTATTATTCTTGGGCAAGAAAACAAAGTTTGTAAGTTAGTTAAATCATTAAATGGTTTGAAGCAAGTACCTAAACAATGGCATGAGAAATTAGATCAAGTATTGATAAGTGGTGGATTCTCTACTATTGAAGTAGAAAGATGTGTTTATATAAAAGTTGCGAATAATGATTTTGTGATTATTTGCTTATATGTGGATGATATGCTTATTTTTTGTACTAGTTTAAATATTGTGCTTGAGACAAAAGGTTTTCTTGCTTCAAATTTTAATATGAAAGATCTTGGAGAAGCAAAGGTTATATTGGGTGTAAAGATCATAAGGAATGAACATGGTATTCAACTTTCTCAAGAACATTATGTTGAGAAGATACTGAGAAAGTTTGAACAATTTAATGAAGATCCTTTGAGTACTCCTTATGATGGTAGTGTACATCTCACAAAACATGAGGGAGACCAAATAGCTCAATCTAAATATGCGCAAATTATTGGGAGTTTGTTGCATTTGATGAATTATACGAGACCAGACATAGCATATACTGTGTGTAGATTGAGCAAGTATACTCACTGTCCGGCAGTAAACATCGGGAGGCTCTCATAAGGTTGTTACAGTACTTGAGAGGCACCATGAATTATGGTATACAATATAGTGGGTTTCCCGCTGTATTAGAAAGGTACAACAATGCTAATTGGATTTTAGATTCAGATGAAACAAAATCCACTAGTGGCTATGTCTTTATTCTTAGTGGTGGTGCAGTCACATGGAAATCAGCCAAGCAAAGAATAATAGCACCGTCCTCAAGGGACTCTGAGTTTGTTGCTATGGAGTTGGCTGGTACTGAGGCTGAGTGGTTGAAAAACTTCTTAGCAAATATCTCACTGGGTGATAAACCAACACCTTCAGTGTCGTTGCACTGTGATAATAAAGCGGTAATAGCCACAGCAAGGAACAAAACCTTCAATGGTAAAAGTAGACACATACGATCGAGACATAATATTATAAGGCAGCTGCTAAAGGATGGTGTTATCTTAATTGATTATGTGAACTCAGAAATGAACTTGGCGGATCCGTTAACAAAACCCCTTCGGAAGAAAATGATTGTTGAAACATCAAGAGGAATGGGACTAAAGCCAACTTATAATTGACAGCGATGGCAACCCAACCTTTGTGATTGGTGATCCCATGAAGAAGGTTCAATGGGTAAGAACAAGTCGTTCGTCAGTTCTGACTAGCAGAAGAAAATATCTGTCATCCCTTCCTCTGACAATGGGAGAGTGCTAGAATGCACGTGTTTTAGGTTGAGCAAAAGCTCTTAGTGATTTCATAGTCTTACAGGACAATGTACTAAGTGTAGGTACACTTATATGAAATCAACTCTATGAATGTGGAGTGTGGCCGCTCCTATGAGATTGTGGTGAAATCTCTAGAGCATTAGTTATGCACCAGGCACGCGCATGGCTAACATAACACGCAAAACCCTTGTTAATAGTGGAAATGTTAGGATATAATCTGACTCTTAATACCACTAATACACACCAAGATTTGTTAGTTCATAGAGGCATGCTTCACTAACATCTTTATGTATTAAGTGTTATTGGTCTAGGTCTGGTTCATAGTTCTAAGGACCACTAGATACAATGGTTATAGTCCTGTGGATAATAAAGCAGGTTTCTTTGATACATATGGGGGATTGTTGTAAAAATATAAGAATATGTGTGGGTGTGTCAAAGAAACAAGTCCCACATTTCTTGGGAATGAGAGAGCAAAAACCTATATATATCATCTTTTTATGTTGGACTTGTAAAGAGGCCTAGAGGAGTAGTGGGCTCGCGCACACAACAATGGGCCTCCGAAAGGCAAACGTAGTGGAAATCCAGTGATTTCCCCCTGCACGCAAGTAATACATGATATCGGCACTTTTGTGAAAATATTTTTGCTCCCTGAAGATATTATTTTAGTTGTGTAAAATATTAATTTAATTTTGTAGGCTTACCAAAAAGACGCAATATTTAGGGGTTTAAAATTGAGAACCCTTCGTGACCAGACGTTGTCAACGGTCGGTCACGTCCTGAACGAACTTTCCGTTGTCAAGGTTCGGATTCGTCTTTTCCGATGGTTCCTATTGGTCTCAGGGATTGTGTCGTCCGAATAAACTCGCGTCCATTGGTTATCTGTCGATCATATTTATAAAAGGGATTTGGACTGTAATACCCCAGATTATTATTATTATTGTTGTTAATAATAATAATAATAATAATAATAATAGTAAAAGTAAAAGTAATAATAGTAATAATATAGTATTAGTTTAATTTTATTAGTTTAGATTAACTTGATTAGTTTGTTAGTTTAGATAGATTTGATTTTATTAAGTATAGATTGATTGATTTAATAGAATTTAATAATGTTTGTATTGTTTTATGATTTTTTTTTCTTAAACAAACAAATACTTATCTCTATATACAATATTTTTTTTTAAAAAAAATAAACTGTACTATTAATTAAAATAAAACTTATTCAAACTTGTATATATCTTATATGATCCTAACAAATATTTTTATCCCACAAGGATATTTTATGAATATAAGGACATATATGTATGTGCGATATAATTTTTTTGAAAAGCAATTGTACTATTTATCGATATAAAAATATTTAAATTTGTATATATTTGTATAATAATAACAAATATTTTTATTCAACCAATATATTATATAACTATAAGAATATAATGGGAAGATTCATTCTTCTGTTTCATGAAAAACCTTGGAATTAAAGGGTTTATCTATATACAAGACAAAATCTATAATTATTTATTAATTGTCAATAACTAAAAGAGCTCCAGAGCCCAACTAATAACTAAACCCTAAGAGCCTAATTATAAGTTAGGTTTAGCCGCCTAACTTTAGTCATTGTTCAGTAGCGATCTCTCTCTGAAAAAAAAAATCCTTGCGGCAGAGTTTCCCTTCTAGGAACTTAGCAACCACGGAGACCAGGTAATCCTAATCCCCTTGAACATCCATCATTAGAAACATGACTGAACGGTACATTATGTGATAGAAATAGCAGCACTAAAATTATTAGGACTTCTTGTTGGTAAAAAGCGGCGCATGATTTGAAAGAGTGATTGTCTTATAGGGTTATATGTATAAAGATTCCCTTTTTTGTTTTGTTTGAATTCGTTACAATCTGGACAAAACTATGGAGAATATGTATTCATTTAACCTTCTTGAACTTCGTGCGTGAATAAAGATTTACCCATAGCCTTCGGTTTTGTCTGTACGCTTCTTTTATGTTTGATTGGAAAATATATATATAAATATTTGTCTTTTGTGAATCATCTCGTGACCTGATTGCTTCATAACTTTTTGTGAATCAAGACTGTGAATCATCTAAAGGTTTACTTTTGTCTCGATATAGTAACCCATTTGTCGCGAAGAGGAATTATTCACGCAATTGCTTTACATATACATATGCTTCTTGATTCATTTGACCGAATATTGAATAAATTAAAAAAAAAAAAAAAGAATGATTGCTTGTTCAGTTGATTGCTAGTTCCGTTTTCGGTCCTTTTTGATCTCTTGCTTTGATGTGAAGACATTAAATTGTGGCATTCTAGGTTTATAGTTTAATTTGAAAAATCTCATGATAAAATAGAGACAATATTTTAATGTTATATTCGGGAAAACTCACGAACTTTCATAAAAAGTCATAACTATTGGGTTTGTTAAATTAATATTCACCCTTTCTTGTATGAATTAAGGATTTTCTTTTCCTATTATTATTATAAGTATTTGATGATTATTTAGGAATTTTATAATGAGTCTAAATTATTTAAAATAATTTAATAGTGGGAGGATAACTTTGGGATGATACCTCCTAAAGTGATGAACACAACCTTTAGGCTTTAAGCCTCCAATATGTTATTTGATGTAAACCGATATATCCATTCTTCCCAAAGTGGTGTCTGGCAGGATATCCGGGACACTAGTAGCAACTTTGGGAAGGGGTGTACACACTAGGAAGAAAATGATCTATGGTCAATTTGATGATGATTTGTGACTGGCAGGTTTCCGAGTCACAGGGTAGACTGGCAGGATATCCGGGTCTACCATGGTTCTCTTCCCACTAAATAAGACTGGCAGGGTTTCCCGGGTCTAAACAAATCCAAAAAGATAATGATTAATGTTTGATGCAATTTTATAAGTAGTGACACCTTTTAATTATACATATCATGATATTTTTACTTTGTAATTATCTTATTATATTTTTTTATAATTATTTTATTTCATTTAAATTTATTTTAAAATTATTTATTTAATTATTTTATTTTATCTCTTCTTAATTAGGATTACCAGCGTTTGCTGATGTGTGTATTCTTGGGCTGCGATGATCCTTCAGGGGAGCAGAGTTTCAGTGAAGCAGATTTCAAAGGTTGGGGCTAGTAGTGAGAAGTGAGGAAGACGGGCAATAAATTCTAGTTATTTACTTTCCTTTATTTTATTTTATTTTTTTAAAATGAATATTCTGCTTAAGTTTATATTTATTTCATGTAAAAAGAAGCCTTGCACTTGTCCCACACAAGTGCGGCGGTAACACCCCCGGAGTGGATTATTTTGGATTTCTATTATTAGTTATGAAAACTATTGGAATTTTTATGTTATTTGAACTCTAGAAATCCAGGGTGTTACATGGACGAAGTGCTCGATACGATGATGACATTTTCCTTTTCTGATTTCTTGTTGTTATTATTATATTCTTCCGCTTGTTCTGCTGCCCTGATCATCTTTAGGAAAAGGTCTGTTTAATCCTGGGGAGTACCGCTTTCTCTTTGCTTGTGGTCGCGGAATAACCCTGTAGGACAACGTTTTTTGGACGTGACTCGGATCTTCTATTTCAACGTTGCATCAGTTTGTTCGTGATTATTCAACAAATATCACTCAAGGTTTTCTTAGGAAAGGACCCTCGATGGCATTGGAGCTTCACCACTGCAAGAGCTTCGCAATCTGCACCACCCCATTTATAGGCTTTCTGCACCACCCCATTTGCAGGCTTCCAACTCCTGGAACTCTGGTTACAACTTAAGTAATGTCATTAACTAATTGGGCATAGAAATTGACTACTTAAGCTCTTTGAGCCCTATCAGGCGTGGTTGATAAGTAGAATAAATGCAATAATGACTTAAATATAGGGACGGAGAACTTAAGTATGACAATTGGTAACCTGGAGAGTGTAAGTTGTTGATCGCTGCACTCAAGTCGTCATTGACTTTATTCAAATTGTTAACGACGCCTGATAGGGTTAAGGAAGATTAGCTAGTCAATTTTTATCTCTAAGTAGTTAATCGCATTACTCAAGTTGTTATTGACGAAGGGCCACTGAAGGGTAGTGCTGGCTTGCAGAGCTTTGAAGTCTGCAAGTGTTCTTTCCTAAAAAACGTTGAGGTGTTATAAAACTAATGAAAATATGAACAAATAAGAGCATAGAACAGAACACAAAAGAGAGAAAGGAGGAGTAGTTCTTATTCATCGTTATCTATACATTGATTACATGGCCTCTATTTATAGGCAACCAAGAGTTACAAGGATTGACAACCAAGGGTCATAAGGTTTACCAACCAAGAGTCACAAGGGTTGACAACCAAGAGTCAATGGACATCAACATAATTATTTTATTCATAACACTCCCCCTTGGATGTCCATTATTAAAGTGCTTCGTTAAAAACTTTACCTAGGAAAAACCCAGTGGGATAAAAACCTAGCCAAAGAAAAGAGTACATCATTTATTGATACATTGTCCAGTGCTGCCTCATTAAAAACCTTTCTAAGAAAACCCAGTGGGACAAAACCTAGATAAGGGAAAAAGAGTACAGCGTGTATCGACTCCCCCTTTTGACAATATCAGTATTAGTCCCCCTAATGACAACATTGCTTTCAACGTCTTTGTGTTGGTGAAGAACTATATCTTGCTAATAAGCATGATACATTGGAGCTTCAATAGCACTAAAACATGGTATTTCTGGACCAAGTAGTTCTTAATCTTCTTTGCATATTATATGAGGTCGGAATCCTTCTTTGTATATACTTCTTGATATACAAATATTCTATTTTATAGGTACTTGGTTTGTATTTTCAAGACATAATTTTGTTCTTCTCAAGTACTACATTTCAAATTCTTTCTTTAAACAATTAATTACCTTTTTGAAAACTCTTCAAGAGTTTCAATGATGTTGATATCATCAACATAAACAGCAATTATAACAAATTCATTTCTCGATCTTTTCCTAAAGATGCATGGGCATATTGGGTCATTTTTGTACCCTTCTTTCAACAAATATTTCTTAAGACAATTATACCACATTCGCACTAATTGCTTCAAGCCATACAGGGACTTATGTAACTTGATTGAGTATTATTCTCGAGAATTTGAATTAGACGCTTTTGACATCTTGAGCCTTTCAGGGACTTATGCTTCTGGCATATTCATTCCTTCGGGGACATATGCTTCTGGCATATTCAGTCCTTCAGGGACTTTCGTATAAACATCACTATCAAATGAGCCATACAAATAGGCAGTCATGACATCCATTAGATGCAAATCAAGCCTTTCATTTACTGTTAGACTAATCAAATTATGAATAGTAGTCGTATCCACTACTGGTGAATATATTTCTTCGAAATCAATGCCAGGTCTTTGTGAAGATCCTTTGGCTACAAGACATGCCTTATATCTTGTAATTTCACCCTTTTCATTTCTTTTTCGTATAAATACCCATTTGTATCCAACTAGCTTTACACCTTCAGGTGTATAGACTACAGGTCCAAATACTTTTCGTTTTGCCAGTGATTTTAATTCTGCATTACTGACATTTTTCTATAGGGGCCAATCCTTTTGCCATTGGCACTCACTAATGGATTTTGGCTCATGATCCTCACTACTATTCATTACATCATATGCTATATGATAAGCAAAGATGTCGTCGACGTTGACTTCATTTCGGTCCCATCGGTTACCATTTATAACATAATTTATTGAGATCTCATTATCTTCACATTTTTCAGGTATCTGGGTCTCTTCTAGGACCAAAATATTCTCTTCTAGAGATATTTCTACTAGAGATAATAACTTTACAAGAGATAGCTCATTTGGAGTTTTTCTTAATTATCCTCGATTCGATCATCTATATTTTTATAGCTCCTTTTCTCTTTCAAGGATTTTTTATTTTTAAAACCGATGGACCTGCAACGCTTCAGGCGTGCTTTATAATAACTTGTCCTTTAAAGATATCAATTCAAATAGGAGTATTAGCAATTGGGACATGTGACTTTGTCACTTTCTTTAGGTCAGTAAATGCTTCTAGCATTCGATTAGCTAAACTTTGCAAATGAATTGTCTTTTGAACTTCCAGTAATATTTCTTTGTACGAGGATCAAAATGAGTCAATGATAATTCATTTCAGTTAATCTCTTTAACCAATCTGCTTATTTTTCCCCCCTCATCTAATCATGCGGTATAAGTCTCATAAATCCATAAGTATCCTATAGAAACATCATTTTGTTTCATTTAGAAACAAACAAGAAGGAAGGGGTATACAACATTTATCCATCTATGTGCATTTTGATAGGATATTGCACATTCAAACATTTCAAGATGGAATTAATCTGGCTCCTGACTAAAAACCAATTTTACTAGGAGAATTTAACTTATATAATTGCTGCAAATAAAATCACATATACCAACATAGAAATTTTGTTCTTATAATCATTGATCTATCCATTTATGGATACTTTAATACATGATTTCTGGATCGTTCAATCTGGAAATTGCGTGTATAATATATTCAAACATTATTGCAAACTTCAGGTTCCAAACATCACTGCAAACTTCAGATTGCAGGCTAATAATCTCACATATAACCCTTTCATAGATGCATCTATTAATTGTATGGTTCACATGTTATTTCAATGGGCCCATATAAATCTATTTGATATATTTCCAGATATCCATTTCCTAATCATGATTAATGATATTCTCATACTCATTTCTATTTAAGAACATGCAGCACATAATAATATGTTGGTTAGTCTTGAAGAATCTTCTGGTTCTTCAATGGATGTCAGTACATAATCTTATCTACATTATATATATGACTCGGATGATCAAACAAGTCATGACAACAGAATATCTTCCATAAGATTATGATTTATCATCAAATCAATCTGACATCCATTTTGGGAGAATTAACTCACTTACTCACATTTGTATTATATCAATCTCTCCCTCAAGTGTGAGTCTATTAAAAATACTTTACATATATTCATGGATTTCATATATTCAATAATCAAAATACGAAATACAAAATCACTAAAATTATCAAAATCATCAATTCCATATAAATTATTCTGATTGAATAATGTCCTACTTGCATAATATTTTTATTTTAAAGATAAATCAATATGTAGTAAACCAATAACTTTCTTTCACTTTAATTTTCAAGTACTATATATTTCACAGAATAAAGAGCTTGAAAAAAAACTCAAATTTCTTCCATTTAAAAGAAAATATATTAGTTTTTTCAGAAAACTATATCAATGAAATCCTACCTTGGTAGAATTATCGTGCTGATAACGTGTTATAAAACTAATGAAAATATGAACAAATAAGAACATAGAACAGAACACAAAAGAGAGAAAGGAGTAGTTCTTATTCATCGTTATCTATACATTGTTTACATGGCCTCTATTTTTAGGCAACCAAGAGTTATAAGGATTGACAACCAAGGGTCATAAGGTTTACCAACCAAGAGTTACAATGATTGACAACCAAAAGTCACAAGAGTTGACAACCAAGAATCAATGGACATCCATATAATTAATATATTCATAACATGAGGGACATTTTGGTACAAACATTACACGTCAAAATCTTAAATTCCCTGATGGAGGCTTATTTGTCATTTACATATGTTTACATATCTTTTTTTAAGTCTTCCTAATTCAAATGTTATTTTCGTCCCAGTTTATTCTAAAAATATATATTTTATAAATTACGGCGGTCCCAGTGTTTATTTCCAAGAACTAACAGACAAATAAAAAATTTCACAATTTAGATAGAATCAACGAAGATAAATAGAAAAAATGACAAGTCTTCGACATTAGAATTTCCACCACATCGCGTAATCTTGACCGTTCAAAGTTACATCGCACGGTTCCATTGCATTTAAATGCTTCTTTCTTGTAGTTTTCACACGACGAGACACACCTCTTCTCAGAGATCAGAAATTAGAAACCAGAATCAGAAAGAAGAAATCGAAGATCATGAAGAAGAATCTTTCATTCTCTCTCTTGGAAACTCGATGTTCTGAAGTTTGACTGCAATTTGAAGTTTCTGCCTCTCACTCCCCCCCCCCCTCTCTCTGGTTTTGTATGCTTCAATGGAAATTCGTGGCGGAGAGAGAACGACGGCCGCCGATGGGTCTTTGAATGGATTCTCTCCGGTCACTTCCACTAGGATTGACTGGAAATCTCGAAGGAGATCAGGTACTACAAGTTTTTGTCGATTTTCTTGTCGATTTTGAGTTCAATTTGTCTTCAATTACACTTCCATACTTGTTTATATTTGAGAATCCATACTTGAAAAGTGCAGTTTCTGATCTTTTCGTATATGTGATTGAATTATCCTGGGGACTTTTGTACGCAACTTGCAGCTAAATCCTATTCTGAACATCGTTGCTTACAAATCTTCTCACAATTGTATTGTACTAATTTTTTCGATTTCACATCTTTTAAATGAATTTCTGCATTTTCGTTCTATCAATTTCTGTGTTTGATGTGTGAAATTCCTGCAAACTTGTTTACGAGTTACTCTCTCTGATATGTTTTGCCGGGGGTTTGAGGGAGAGAGAAAAATGTAACAGTTGTCATTTGGTAACGTTTACTTTGTTTGATATGATGTGCTTACCGAACTCCGAGTCTTTCACATTATTATACTTTAAATTATTTTTATTAAAAAAACCAGTTTTAGGTATGAACAGAAGGGTAAAGTAAAGAAAATTGCTAAATTAATTATTATAATTAATTACTACGCAGTAGCTATTCAAAGTTAGAAGCGCCTCCCCCGTAGTAACAATATCCCTGCAAAAGATGTTAATTTTTTCACCATTTATTTTGTTTTTATTTACAACATTGAAAACGCATCTTTCGGCTCCAAATCTCACCCTATCACCGATAGTTATAACTCTGAAAGGTTTTTTTTTATACCTTTTGCTTGTTAAGGGAAAAAAAAAAAGTGCCAGTGTGAGTTTATATCCTATATTCAGAGCCATATAATGGAGATTTGTATCGTTCTTGATTATATATATATATATATATATATATATATATATATTAGAAAACTATCGCTTGGTTGTTGGGTTGAGGAGATCAGCAGACATCTTAGGTTACCATTTTTGGACAACTCAACTTTGATGTCTCCATATATATATATATTAGAAAACTATCGCTTGGTTGTTGGGTTGAGGAGATCAGCAGACATCTTAGGTTACCATTTTTGGACAACTCAACTTTGATGTCTCCATGGTTTGTGATGGCTCTTATCGATTAAAATATAGTATTTTAATTGAAAATTCTTTTTGGCATGTTGTGGCAACATTAGTATATGGCCAGGCTCCATTGGTTTTTTTAATTCTTACTCAATCAAGTTTGAAGCAATTGTATGCCATTGGTAGGCTTTTGCCTAACCTGAGTAAAAGTCAAGTCTTTGTGCACTCAAGAAAACGAAGGCTTTTCAGTTTCGTCCGGCTAAAACAAGATACTGGTCGGATACATCATACATATAACTCATGATAGATGGAGCCTACATTGTCAAACTTTTGTAGGGGCCAAACAGGCAGGCTTGTCTTAATGTTTGCAATGAATTTTTTATTGGTCACTGGTTTTTTCATTAAAAATATAAAATGGAAGAATTTTTTTAAAGGGCTGAATCATGTATTGTTGAGATGTAAAAATTCCCCATTTCTCAATTTCTTGTGAAAACCTGATAAAAATAATCAAAAACTGCATTTTTTTTTTTTTTACAAGAATCAAAGGAAAGCACAAAGTTAGTTTTAAGACACAAATTCATACAAACGCACCCAGGTTCGACGCTGTGACCTCCCTCCCAAAGAGGGGAGTAGATGCCACTTGACCTAAGGCTCATTGGCTCAAAAACTGCAGTTAAGTTGTCTCTAAAAATAAAAATTGGATGCTGTAGCTGTAAAAGTTTAAAATATATGTGTAATCCTTTTTATGTTTTTATGAAGAACAGGAAACTTTTTATACTTGTTATCAGCATGCGACTTTGGCAGGTCTCCTCCCTCAATGAAAAAGTAGCATCATTCATGTTGCTGAGAGATTTAGAGTTTGATGAAAACACTGTACATTTCATATATTTTTGTTTACTCAGTGAACCTGGTGTATGTATGTTAGAGCCCAAGATAAAACAGTAGGAAAATAGTGTTGGCTGATATTGATTTAACAAAATATTTCCTCCTCAAGAACGAAAAGGAAGAATTACAGCAGATAATTCACTCTTACCTTACGCAAAGATACTAAAGAACTAGCACTAAAACAGAAAGGTAAAAATGATGAAGAAAGGATGATCTTCCTCCAAACCCAAGCTGACTTTTGAGAGGTTAGATACTCACTACACTCACAATACAAAACAGTTCGTACCTTCCCCGGGAGAAACCAATTACTCGTTCAATTTTACATATAAGACATAGTTTATAGTGTAATTTGCATTCTAAACTATGTCGTATATTACACTACAAAATATGTCATATATTGGTAGTACTATTATAGTCCAAAAAAGTGATTCTCACAACCCCCAATACAACCTTTTCCTAGGTCAGGCCAATAGCAATCCTAAACCAACTCTAATGCTTAGTTTCTTTCTCCAAAAGAGTAATTATCTTGCGGTCAATGCCCTGGCAATCAGAAAGTGGCTTTCCTCTTTCTTGTATCTTCCTAGTTTTACTTTTATAATTTTGACCAGCAAAAGCAACTCTATAAAAGTACAACCTTCTGGCGTCAAACTTATTGGAGTCTGAACTTTAATAATAGAATAAAGGTTTGGAGCTTGGGCTATTATTGCTTCATGGGGAAATTTTTCTTAAAGGACTTTGCCCGGCCATAGAAAAAAAAATTATATTGTTTGTTGTTTCATTAGAATATTTTCGAGCATACATGTTGCTCAAGATAAGCTTTGATGGTAATGTTAGCGTACAGTGAGAGTGGCATCTGTAAGCTAGCTCTTACTTCTTAACAATGGACTGAAGCATAACGGTGGCATAATTTGCTTATATCTTTTTCAATAGAAATTTTCGTTGAAAATTTGAAGTAAAGTTCAAATTGATAGAAAAATTTTCGTTATGTTCCAAGGAAACAAAGTTGAGTGGTGGAGAAATATGGCCCTCTTCTTTCCAGCTTGCATTCCTGTTGCTAATTGTTGTGCTGCTTTGTTTTGTTTCATTCATGGGTTATTTTGCTTTAGTTGTGCAAATATGGCATGGCTAGATTAGTTGGAAATAGAATGGTAACTTGTTGCCCACAGCTAGCGGGAAGAATTTAGAGGTATCAAACGATACTGCAAGTGCTAATAGCAAACAGGAAGAACCTCCTCCTGCGGAGGAGATGATGCAGGACTCAACTGAAGTTCCTGTTCCTGAGCTTTCTGAGCGTCGGAAGGCGTTATTTGAACCATTAGAACCTATAAAGAACATTAATGTCCGACGGCCATCGGCTGAATCTTTACTTCCTCCCCCTGACTTTGAATCTGCAAACTATCCAAAGGGATGGCTGATTGGGAAGAAGCGAAAGCTTGTCAACGTTGATGTTGTTGAAAGCATGCGCAGGATTGCCATCCAAGAAATGAACAGAAAGGTGCCATATTTTCATCCTCACCTTCTCAGCTTCCCCCATACCTTATTAGTAATTAAAAACCAGCAGCAGGCTGACATATTTTGGTGATTTTTCATCACAGGACCGGGAAATCGACGGGTTGAACGAACAATTGGAGGAGGATTCAAGATGCCTGGAGCACCTGCAAGTCCAGCTTCTGGAAGAGAAGAGCAAGCGTGCTCGAATTGAGAGGGAAAATGCCATGCTCCAAGAACAAGTGAACATGCTTATGAACATGATACAAGAAAATGAGCAAATGGCCGACGATGAACCAGGCAATGACGAACCATAAATAGTGTAGTATTGTTATTATTGTCCTCGTGTTTGTCTATTAATTCTTTTTCTCAAGCGTGGTGGGGTGTGCTTAGTTTTGCTGCTGTAGTTGAGTCAGTGAAGTGCATGTATTTATACTCTCTTCAGGTCAGAAAAGGTATCAAATCGAATTGAACTAAACATATTATTTGTTTATCGAAGGAATAATAATGTAAATCTCTCATGATTGGTACTGTATTGCGGTTAATTAGTAGCATCATGTTGCTCTCAAGATGGGCGAGACTAAAATTCTATGTTACAGCTTTCTTCCTCTTCCTGTATTGACTTTAACCATCCGGATGAGTTTAATCTTTGGCAGAGCTGTCAACTTTATCGAATTACAATTATGATAACTTATTGAGGTCTACAACTTCTTCAATCCTTGAGTTAAGCAAATTTTGTATTAAAATTGAAATTTTAATATTTATGTTTGCATAAAAAGTTACTTTGACTTTGTGTGAAATTTATACCTCATGTTTAGGTCAAATTGAAACTTTGAACACTTAGTTATGCATCAAGAAAGGATATAATAAATGTATGCTTATAAAAATTTATTCACAAAATCAAAGCTATTATTTATAAATATAGGAAGTCCAAATCAATTTTTACATTCATCCTTCTTTTCTTTTTTCGATGAAAATAAAGAAGGATGAATCTTAATATTCTTACATTCATCCTTCTATTCTATCCTTTTCTTTTTAAAATTGTATCATAAACATATTTTCTGACTAACTATAAAAATTAAGTTCAGCTATTCCTAAGTTGTATACATTGGGTTATGGTTTTTATATTATTTCTTTCATGAATATATATGTTAATGCGGATGCCCATTGCCTCATATTTATGACGATAGATCTTTGTAATCCATTATCCCACATTCACTGGTTGTAAATCTATGTCTATAAATAAAGCCATAAAGGGCATATCATTATATATCTCTTAAGTTTATTATAGTTTCTATTATTCTCTTTATCTCATAAGCCGTCACAAGAGCTCTGAACCTTCAAAAGAATCTACGGTCCGTATGAATTTGGAATTCACCCAACTATTCATTGACAACAGAAATGAAAATAACATCATCCTAATAATTGCCACTCACGGAATTTACATCTTTATATATCATTGTAACTTTTCGAGGCAAAAGGTGCCGCGGTGATTTCAACATTCAAGACACAAATATCATATACATACACATTATACACATTAGTCAAGTAAGCCTACTACTGCTAGGTGCCACATTTTGTCCGGATTCTTCATCAATCTGGATCTCTGAATCCTTCCGTTTTTTAAGTTAGGGTAAAAACAGGCGACAGCAAACATAAAATTCACTCTCTCACACTACTTCATATCGTTGCTTCTAACTATTGGTTCCGATTCTGACCTCTATCTAACTTGATTAACAGAATCATCTGCCATTGGGAATAGAAACTGTGGCAGAGAAGCTATCCTTGGAAGATTAAGCAGTAGCTCCCCTACTGACTCCTTCCTGTGCATGCCGTGGCCACTAACCTGCTTACTGCCCGAAGCATCATCATCCCCAGATTCGGCAACCATACTTTTGCATGATAACTCTAGATCCAAGTTGGTTTTTTCACCAACTTTTCCACCAGCATCGGTATTAGTTCTCAAATTGGTGTCTTGTGTTGCTGCAGGATCCTTCTGCAGAAGGCAGCACAATGAATTAACCCTTGACATGAGAAACTGTTCGTCCGAGGCTGCAGTAACTAAAGAGTCGTTGAGCAAGTATTGGGTGATTTCATCTAGGATTATTTTGTTTTGCTCATTGTTACTGGCAAAGGCAGGATTGCCAGATGTGATCTGTTCTGAAATGCAATTTCCAATGTGGTTTACTAGATCTTTCATTGACATCGATGGGTGAAGTCCAGGCACTTTGATCTGATCCAAATTGTTAAGAAACTTCAAGGCGTCAGCTTCTCTCCTCCTTAGCTGTTTGATTCTAAGGGGCTCCATGACTGCACACGAATGAACAAGACAAACTTAATTTAATTGTTTGAAGGCCAGCCTGTGTAATTAGATATAAGATTGGGCAGTAAGGTGTCACTTAGCTCACCAACTCTAGCATTTTCCCAACATGTCAGCGAAAATATCTCTTTACATTAAACAAGAAAAATCATGGAGGTTACGCACCCTCAGCAAAAAGAGAAATTGAATTCCAAAATTGTTCCCAATAAAAGAAATGCAAAATTGTACCTGGGCTAGGAGAAGTGATTTCCTGGGAAACATTTTCAAAAGCTTTGCCCACAAGATTGTGTTCACTTTTTGAGGAAGATGATTGAATTGCAGATGCTGATTCCACATCCTGCAACTCAAACAAACCAGCTTGCCCTTTGCCAATTCTATCCAAAGTTGCAGTTGATTCAAGTTGATCATCGAGTGCAGTTTTAGATTCAAAATAAGGAGAATCCAACACCATATCAGGTTGTTGACTTAAGAATTTTAGGCGTGGATCACACTGAATCAACTTCTCAAAATGCTTTCCTAAAAGTCCTTGTGGGCACTGCAGAAAATGCCGCCTACAACAATGAAGACAAATATTAGGAGTCATTATTCAAATTCATGCTCTCTATAGCAGTGATGCTAATGGTTAAATGATAAGAGACAACTCCAACATTGGATAAGTAACACATAAACCTGTTAACACTCCCTGAATGCTCTCTATAGACTCAGATTCTTCAGACAATTTCAATTACAACATTAATAGAAGGTCATGTAGATCAACGTTGGTTATATGACATTACCATTTAATTTATAGCAGGTTTCATAAAATTAAAGATATTAAAGATACAGTTTGACCACAAAGCTCACATTCAGCACTTCTGTAGGTCAATTAGTGTAACAAAAATCCATGAATTTCCATGGGATCCTTTCATTTCTACTTGTGGTTAAAGACATGTTATGTTGTTTTAAATATGATCAGGTTAGACTCTAAACTTCAGGCTAGAAATTTTAAAAAGAAATAAGAAATAAAATTACAGACGCAAATCATTCTTATTTGGTATCTCATTTATGAAGTTATTAACTATCAATAGTTATCATCAGCATGTTTCGCCATCCTTTCCGTTTGGTCTATTCAACACGCTAAGCATCTCAGCTATCTTGAAAACTGTACGCACTTGAAGTGTCCTTACTCGGACAGAGAAACTAACCATCCTACAATTTCAGGATCAAAATATTTCATTGAGTACTTTCATTGAGTATTGAGGGAACTTAGTGCATACCTCTGTATGCTTGCTTGTCCGCAAGTGAAGTCTGATGTCGCCTGCCACAAGGTATGCTTCCTTGGTTGGGGATTGATCTCCCTAAAAAATAAGGGTCTTCTAGCCAGCTGGAGGGAGGAAGAAAATGGACTTCATACGATTACTAGTGATGCTCAATGCTGTAACAATGATAGAGATATAAAAAAGAGAGGACCCTTACCACAACTTCAAGGGTTCCTGGTCCGTCATCAGGGTAGTTTGCCTTTAGAGCCATGATATCAGACCACGGGATTTCAATCTTATTCTTAAGACAGCCATCAAGAACTTCCCATACAAGTTTATGCTTTGCAAAGTAACACTTTGCCACCAAATCTCCTTCATATCTTGACTTATACTGCAAACCATTGGGAGAAACAAATTAAAACCACCGCCTATCACTACATCTATATGGGCATTACCATTTTATATCAGTAATTTTCTTTCTTTTTTTTTTTTTTAGTTATGATCTCACCTCCCAAGTCCCAATTTTCAAAATGGATGCAGGGAAATTCGAGGCCTTGAGTTTACCATCGGTAGTGACAGAAGCTTTAACACCCCTGTGGTCTTTCCTGTTGGCTGTCGCTAATTTGGTACCATCTTCTTGGGAAAGTCTCATCTGAATTAAATCCAGAAGGGAAGGGCTCTTTTTAAGACGCAACCCCAACGGGCTAGGCTCATCAAGGGGATTGTACAAAGCAGGTGGGATTGAAAGTGGATCATCATTACAACTCCACTGTTCTTAAAAAAAAACGAATAAATGAATTAACTATAGTAAGAAAACACCAAATATATCTGAAGAATTCAAATTCAAAAATATCTATAAAAGAAAGCAACAGCAACTCTCGGACTTTAGAAAAGATAAAGACAACTAAGAAGAAGAATTTCATATTAAATTTACATTTTGTCCATACACGATCGAAGAGTTTTTTTTCACTCTTCACCTGAAACATACAAATAATTTATCCTATTTTTGACTTGTTTTTACCAAATCTTTCAGGAGCTGAACCGTGTGAGGATAAAATTTAGGAACCAAAAAACGTATCCGCACAGAAACCAAAACTATCCAGTACTTTTATGGCAGAATCAGATTCAGATAAATAGCTATATTAATTCAAAATTTCCAACTTCTTGAACTAGCAGCACAAAAAAGAGGAGATTCAGAATGAGAAACAAGAACCAGAAAAGGATCAAACCTCGTGAGAGGAGTCCAATTTAGGTCGCTTGTGAAGAATGTTGAGTTCATCATCACCAGAATCCTCAACCTCACACTTGACCTTTTTCAGGCAGCTGTTCTCCGATCTCATTAACTGAACCATGGAGCTTCGATTCACAGAATCTGAATCAAGCAAAAACAAAATAAGTCTTCAGATTCACACCAGCAAGCTTCCTTTCCTGCACAACACTGTGGAGATGGCGGGCGCTTCGGCTGGGAACAAAGAAATCAAGCGAAAGCTTCTCTCTATCTCCCTCGATCTCGAAGCGCAAATTCCACGTGCTCTCAGCGAAAACGACGACGAGAGTTTTAAAAGGAACGCAAACGCATCGATGAGATTACTAAAATACTCTTGTTCAAGGTGCTAATTTGTCTTTTTCTGAGGGTATATATGAGAATAAGATGCCTATGAGTTTGTAATGAAGCGCGTTGTTTTGTACAAAAGAATGGAATGAGAGACTGGTTTATGTCACGTGGCATCACGCGCTGTAGATATGGATAACATGTGGGACCCGGTTCGTGAACCTTCTCAGTCGAATTTTTGTCTTGACTTGTGGATGCAGGAACTTTCGTGATTGGGTGGACGTACACGTAACACGTGTAAATTTCTAGAGGGACGATCGAACACGTAAGCTAGAAGGTGGGGCCAATCATATGCCCGAGAGGATAATGCAAGTTGTTATATACTACTAGTTTATTTTTATTTTACTTTAGTTTAATTTTTAAATGTGGGATGCCTTTATCCTTGTGGATAAACTCGACAAAATGCTGATCTGTACTTGGGCTTCATGTGGTGCTAAGCTTTGTGATTTTAATAAGTTAAAAAGAAAAAAGAGAATCATTTTAAAATTCAGTTGAATTATTTAAATTTTAAATTGACTCATTAAATACAAAAAATTTTAAATTAGATCACATGTCCTAAATATTTTAGAATTTGATTTTTTTTCATATGACCCCTCATTCTTATTTCTTCACACTACCCGTCTCCTTTGACAATGCATTAAATCACTAACATCAACATTGACATGTAATGGTATAAAAATCATTTTTTCCCCCTACAACATCAACATTAAATCTCAATATTACAAAATCAAAAAAATTCAATTGACATTGTTTTCTATAAGAACACACATGTCTAGCCGGGCTAGTAGGTTGATATTGGATTAAGAAGCTCTCCCAGATGTAACACCCTGAATTCTAGACCTTAAGAATTGAGAATAAGCCTAAAGCAGGCGGACGACTAAGCTCGGTTTGGGAAGAGTCCCAAGAATGTTGAAGGTTAGGAAGCCGGAATTAAAGTACTAATGGAAAGGGGCACCGAGGACCCATATGATGTAAATCCGATTGGAAAAGATGCCACCTAACTATGTCCTAAGGTATAGGACAATTAGTTGGGCAAAAGTATGTCAGTATAAGTGAGTATGTAGCATTTCTAGAGCAGTTAGGGGTGCCCTGCGTTTTTTAGAGAACATCAGTATTCGTGAAGACAACCGAAGTAAAACTCGGGTAGGATCTTGAATCAGCACTGATAAAGTCACTTTAATAAAGTAAAGTCATAATGACTAATGATTCTTTATGATTACAAAAGACAAAGGTAATGATGCTAGTGAGACACATGGCATTTTAAGATTAGATATTTGACTTTTTGGCACCACAAAGTATAAGGTAATTATGAGACATTAAAATATACATTTTTTGTTCCCTAAGAGTAAAGAAAAATGTGCAACCACATCAGGGGATAGGAAAAACTGATTTAAACACATATAGAACCCCAATTACAAGGTCAAAGGCTTGGGGGAAATGTTAGCCAACAAAGGGGAACCGACCAGGATACTGAAATATGGATTTCTTACTCCCCAAGGCATTGAATTTTGACCACCTATGGTTAGGGAGAAGAGACTAATGATTCGAACCCACACAAGTCTCATTGTGTGGCACGAACTACAAAGAAAAGTGTAACCGTCAAAAGGTAGCTGAGTAAGATTGGTCAGGGGTTTCCAGAGTCGGGCTCAGGCCCAGTACAGGAAGGAGGACGAAATTATGTGGGCCCAGAGGAGAAAGTGCAAGGTCACATTACTTGTCAAGAAAGTACAGATCACATCAAGTAATTATGACTAATAAACCTGGACAACATCTTTTGAAATTGACATGACAATGGAATGACATGTAATTATGACTAATAAATGGCATTTATGGAACAATCCAAGGGTAGATCTTGTGGGTTCTACGGCCTCGAAGAAAGAGAGCACGAAATGACTATTTTACCCTTAGACCTAAAACCTACAACTAGCAATTCCAGAGACCACAACTAGGGGCAATTTTGGAATCTTATTTTTTCCTTGGAATGCGCCACCCATCTGCCCAAGGATTTCTCTAGAAGCTTTGGGAATTGTGTCAACAAATAATATTTAAATCCGAAATATCCTTTCGTCCAGCGGGTAATAACCAAAGTTGGATAATAGCTTACACCTTTGGAGTCTATATAAAAGGCACTCCCTCCCTCATTCCCACCTGCCTAGGACGAGCTCAAGGTGAGGAAGAAGAGGGTCCAACTGAAGGTCTTGCTCCAAGGAAAGAGGAAGTCACCCGCAACTGAAATTCCGAGGTAAGTTCCCTAACCGACAACTTGAAAGCTCTTTTTTTTGCCCTATGGTGCCTTTGTGTAGATTCAGTGGGATTTCCATATTTTTTAGGTTCTCAATGGATCTAGAGGGTTTTTTTTTTTTTTTTTTTTTTTTTGTGTAGGGACATGTAATATCACCTTTTTCCAAAATCTCAAAAGCCTAAGTCTCTAATATATGAAAATCTGCCAATCCTTTCGGTTTCTGGGCAGCGAAGACAAATGGGTGGTATTCACATAGTAAATAAACTTCAAATGCTTTGAAATTTTACATGGTAAAAGTAAACATCCTGGGAATGATTGTGATATAAAGTTTTGTGTCATTTTGATGTTCCAACTGAGAGCTATTTAAGAATGAAAATGACTTAAAAACATGATTTTTCTCTCGGACCAGTGGCCAACGATTGGAAACCAGAAATGGATTCGAACACATTTGGACTTTGGAATTATTTTTAATGTAAAATAGACATCCTAAGGGTTCTAAATCCACTGATTTCATGTTGATACAATTTTTCTAGAATTTCTTAAAAATCAGCAACGTTGGAGCAGAAACTCTAGAAACTCTGGTGCTATGCGAATTTTATAAAACTAGAAGTAGAGTTTGAATGTGTGATTGATAGTATGGTGGTTGGCTGTATTTAGGGTATTTTCTCGTGTAGGACGCATCCTTGACGCTAAGAGAAAAGTTCACCGCTTTCAGGAAGTGCCAGGTAGTAACTGTCAACTTGCATACTCTATGTTACTTTTGCGTGACTGTGGTACCTATGTGACTGCGTGTTCTTAGGTGACCACTGAAGTCCAGAGTATGTCGAGCTGTAAGACCCTTGTCATGTAGGGTAGGTAGTACCTATTGGGCTACATGTCATTAGGTAGCTACTGAGACCTACGTAGGTAGAGCCTATGTGACTGTGTGTTTATAGGTGTCCATTGAGGCCTCTTGGGATTGATAGTTAGGGTTGGCCGCCCTAGCTACTGAGGCCTAGTAGCACGCTGGATCCGAGGGCTTATTTTGACCAGGCAATCCTACGGAGGTAGTATATGCCAGTATACTGTGCCTGAGGCAGAATTATTTTCCCTATTATGATTTTCATTACATGCATTGCATACATATTGTATATGAGTTTAACAGTTACTCTGGGGTTTTGTTAGACCAGGCTGAACCCAAGAGGGGGGTGAATTGGGTGAAGATAAAAACTTGCAACTTTTTGAAATCTTTTTGCAATTCAGTAAAATCAATTTGAATGATAATAAAAGATTATAAAGCTCTAAACAGTCATTAAAACATGTATGTTGGACATAAAGGAGTTTAAGGAAGAGAATTGCAAACTCAGATTTATACTGGTTCGGTCCAATCCTTGACCTACGTCCAATCTTCAAGCTCCACTTGAGATTTCCACTATCTCCTTATTTAAACAGGCACAAGAGACAAGCTTTTACACCCCCACAATTTTTTCCAGGCACTTGTGAAGCCTTTACAATCTCTCACAGAGACCCTTCCTTACAACCCAAGGGATACATTCAACTTCTCACTCAAGATCACCCAATCTTGAGTATCTCTCAGAAAATAGAATGTTTACAATGTATCTTCTCTCTAAGAAGTAGATAGATGATCACTGAAGTGCATTACAAGACATTTCACTCTTAAAATGATATATTATGAAAGCATGAAAAACAGAGTGAGAAGAGGATTCAGAATTTCGACATTATGACTATATAAGCTCACTCCTTCATCTTCTGTGTTTTTGAATGAGGCTTCATTTATATATGAGGATGTTCTGAACGATGAGAATAGAGCCGTTGAGAATATGGACGTTGAGAATATAGTTGTTACAAGAATATAGCCGTTAGATGCTTTTTCACTTTGACAGCTTAGCAACTTGATCTTCATGAAATCCCTCGTTTGATGATCTGAAACATGTCTACAAATGATCTAAATGATGTTAATAAGTATTACAAATCATTTGGGTAAGAATCTGGATGTTCTTGATCAAAATCGTGATCTTCGAAATCTTGAATTTTTTGAAGTGACGGTGTATACTCGAGTATTGACTTGAATACTGTGGTATTAAGCTTGTTTCATTACTTCATACTCATTTCTGTCTATCCGATACTTGAGTATTGAAGATCCACAGATGTTAATTGCTCCCTGTCTGAGCTATACTCGAGTATTCAAGCTGTTATGAACTTTGGTTGCTCTCTGACTTGATATCGCTTCAATTTTGGCGCACCAATTATCCCCATATAACTCTTTGTATCTTCTTTCCAATGCAACAAGAATTAGCTCAAAGATCGTTGGATTTCATATGTTATGATTCAATGTATGAAGCCTTGTTCTTGACCAGCGTTTTTACAATGTTTTGAAAAGTCAGTCAACTTTCGAAGATTATATCTCTCTGGTCTGATCTTCAACTTTCGAAGATTATATCTCTCTGGTCTGATCTTCATTTTTGTTGAATCAAGTATGGATGGAAAGCCTTATGAGTCTTCATTCATATGCCACCGATTTCAGCTCATTCCGATCTGTAGATTGTGAGTTATATTCAAAACATTGAAGCTTGGTCTGATGTGTGGCGTGATTATTTAATCCAACTTTAGAAATTCAAAGCTCTCTCATCTGATCTTCTTTGAGCATGAAACTTTGTCAAGATGACGCATTAGAAGTCTACTTTCATCCAAAATTGGTTTAACCTTAATCCGATCTCTGGTTTAGGAGATATCATCGAATTACCAAAGCTCGCCCAAAGATGTACGTGAAACAGAGGTGAACAGAGTTGCTATAGAGCTGGAAACTCGAGTTTTCATTTGGAAACTTGAGTTTTGTCTGGTCCAGAGACGCCGGAGAAGCTGAGAACACCCCGAACTCGAGTCATTAAGTTCCATACTCGAGTATTTACTCTCATACTCAAGTTTTGACTCTTTGACTCTCAAACCGGAGTTTCTCAAACTTGAGTTTTCTCATCCAAATCCAAATTTTTGCAGTAAGCTTGTATACTCAAGTTTTGACCTGGAAACTCGAGTTTTCTCTTCGTGAAGCTGATTTTTGTTGTTTTTAACTCTGAATTGACCCATCCAACTTCCATTTGATTGTGAAGACTTATGATATCAATCTAAGATCTTGTATATTGATTTATCTCATTCTTTTTGACAAGATCTTCCTTTTCTTCAATCTCTTCACTTGGTCATTCTTCACAACTCTACTCTTTCTTTCTTGTTTTCTATGAGCATTATCCATAGATGTATTTAAGCTGATCTTGAACAAATATATTCTCATTATATTCATCAACTTCTTCCATCTTCCATCATCTCTCATCTTGATCATTCTTCATCATTTAACTTCAGCTCATCATTTTCTTCAAAAATATGTTTGGGCTGATCTTGAATAAGGATGATCCATTCAATAGATTCTTTCTTCTTCAATTTCTCCTCTTCTTCTTTTTCTTCTCTTCCTTTTCCTTATCCTCATCTATATTCTCGACTTCCTTGATCTTCTTCTTTTTCTTCTTTTCCAAATCTTCTTTTTGATCATTCTTCATGAACTTTACACCTTTGATTCTACATTAAATTCAAGAATTAGTCAATGAAGAAGATAAACATATTACTCAATCTTTTTGCTCTTATTAATGACATATATATGAGACATCATCAAAACTAATTATATCCAACATTCTCCCCCTTTTTGATGATGGAAAATACTTTAAAAAAAATATGTATGAATATGAAAATAGGCATCATTAAATGCAATATATTTTTCTTGTTATTCTCTCCCCCTTATTTGTCATTAGGAAAAAGTTGAATAACAAATTTCTTGTCATTCTCTCCCACTTAAGAAACTTTATGAAAACAAATTTGAGAGCATTTGGAGAAATTTTCAAGAAGTCTTTTACAATTAAAACGATTAGAATGAACCAAGAAAATGATTTTCTCTCCCTAATGTGAAAATATTTTCTCTCCCCCTTATGAAAACAAAACATGTATAGAATTTTCACAATGAAAGCAAATAGATACCAAACATGGGCAAAATTTCTATTGAATATAAAAAGATAGAGTTTAGAAATGCTCATGTTGGTTTTGCAAATTGATGAATGATCGATGAAGTCCATTTGCTTGCTTTCTTATTGTGGGAGATCTTCAATACTTTGCCTTCTCTTCATATAACTCTTTTATAGAGCACATTTCATCTTCTTCGATGGAATATGAAGGCAGTATTCCTTAATTTAATAGTTCCTCCTTGTGATGTATATTAAGGAATATCAGAATCTCCTGGTACAGATTGAAAGTTTTCTTTGCAAAAGAGACTTGTTAGTGCTACCCAATACCATGATATCCCTTTCCAAATGACATTTTCAATATAAAATTATGAGAGGAAGATATGATATTAACTCATCATCAAAACTAATAAAACATAATAAATGCAGATGAGTATGCTTTTTTTTTTTTAAAAAAAAAAGTTTTCTTCAAATAAGAGAAATGAGCTTTTAAGATATAAACACATATGAATGTGAAGCTCCCCCTTAATGAATGCATGGTCAAAAATATGTGAAACTCTTTAATGATACCAAAGAATAATGTGACACCAAATGTTAATGATACCAAATGAAACTCTTTAGTGGACCCACCCCTATGGCATCCGCTATGGCATTTCATGGTATCTCAACATTAAGATCTTTCAAGTGCACATGATTGGTATAAAGAATTCATCTATGCTTTTTTATGATGATAAAAAGATGTTTAAAGCATAGGAATCATTTTAAAAATGAGTCTGCTCAGGCTATACTTCATGAGATAAAGTTTGAATGAATAAAATCAAGTTAGCCTGAAGAGAGATGCAAGAGTAGAGAAATGAACGAACTGATATATGGCAACAAGCAAAACTCAAGTTTATAATAATGAGTCAAGTTACCAACTAGAGTTTTTCAAGCATATATTGACCTTATTTCAAGTGTGTCCTGAGAACACTTGAATATTCTTGAGAAATGGCACAAACTCAAGTTTCTCTAGGCAAACTTGAGTTTTCTCATGAATTTCTGCAGTGTGAGTGATATACATAGAATTTGCAGACACTGCAACTGCCACTAAGGTCTATCCATGTTCTTTTGTATTTCGAAAACAGAACATATTGGTCAATTCCTGCAAAATATACATTCTTTGGTACTTAATGATTGTTGAGTCCACACAAGGTTAGACATAAAAACTCTTATGGTCTTATATGATTTAACCATATGATATTGAAGCAAATAGTATAACAATCAAACATCGAAACATAGTTTTACCCAATCAAATAAGTTTAAGTCAATGAATCATAATGGGTAACAACTAAATGATACCAGGAATGTTATTTTTCAATGACACTTAGTAAAAACACTTCATATAGAAAGGATGTCATTGATAAAATGCATGTAAGTTTGACCAATAAGCATAGAAAATCTTATCCATAAGGATAAGCATTTATCATCTAATAGCTTATGAACGAAATCAGATTTTTCAATGATGTTCAAATTGTTTCAATGCTTAAATGTTATTTCAAATCATGATAAGGCATTATGAAATAATGATTTTGAAGATGTGAAAAATTCATTTTGAAACATGTTTAAAATCGATGTTCATTCTAAACATGGTTAGGAATATTAGTAATTGATGATATAGAATATGGATAAAACATGAAGATTTTGTAAATTTAAAATCAAAAGGCTCGACCAATACTCGAGTTTGTGCATCAATATTCGAGTATGTCACTGTGCACTTAAGTCCATACTCGAGTATTCTTGTCTATACTCGAGTATCCTCCTTCCAGAGGCGATACTCACGATCTGAGCTTTAGAGCTTCAGTTTCACTTGAACTAATACTCGAGTATTCTACCAATACTCGAGTTTTGGACTCTTGATAAAATATGTCTAAAACTTCAAAACCAGAGTATTTATTCAATACCGAAGTATTGAAACCTTAAAAACCTCAGTTGCTCTCTATATGACTTGATACTTGAGTTTCTAAAAACCATACTCGAGTATGTGTTTTCATTTTGAAATTCAGAGAGAACATTTGCCAGTGTGAAACCGGAGTTTCTGAAAATGGAGTTTTCAAAACTAGAATTTCAAAAATATTTTTCAATTTAATGCAAAGCATAAATTCAATGCAATAACAACCAACATAGTTAATGATTTGAGCATTCCATTCATATAATAAAATCAGTACAGTTAGAGAATGCATACTTGCTAATAACATAAACTGAGAATTAAGCATAGCAAGACAGTGTGAGAAATCTATGCCAGAGACAAAGTTGGAGTTTTCCAAACAAAACTAGAGTTTTGCTTTGATAATAAGATTGTTGATTGAAATTGAATAAGTTTCAAAACTTTTTAATTTAGTCAACGGAAAGTCAATAATAAATTTCATATAATCAAAGTATGAGGTAAGAATTAGATATCACCATAATTCCTCTTATTCTCATAAAAGCTTACTTGGTTGAGATATAGATGACTCCTCTTCCAAAGTTTACAATCAACATCAAGCATAGCTTGTTTAGCTTTCTCAAGACTTGGATTATTTCTCAATGTTGCATTCTTGAGAAACTTTCTTTGATCCTACAAAACCATATACATCTTTTTCTTTCTTGGTATCCAACCTTACTTGGATCCAATCATCATTAGCTTGTAGGAACCAAAACTAAATTCACATGCTCTTATAATCAATTCAGAATATAATTAATTAGAACAACTGAGCATAGTGAATTAAACATGACTTTATGCATAAAAGAAATACTTTCTTTTCAAATCACCATGTATGCATAAAGGCTTAAACTTTTGAACATTTCATTCCCTTTTATAAGTCTATAAAGTGGATTTTTAGGAAATGTGACAAATCAATTTCAAGATAGTTTGCAATGTTCATTCCTAAGGTATTCAAAATATAAAACCTCAATAAATATTACAGATAAGCATGTAGGAGGTTTTATCGCTGTATACCTTTACCTTAAATGCTTGGAGGATTGGCTTTGCTTACCAACTGATTCTTCATTTGTTTTCCTCTGTGTGTTGGCAAAGCTTTCTCAAAAGAAATAGACTCCAAGAGTCTTCTATTAGATACTTGAGAAATCCTCCTCTTCTTGTCCTCCTCAAGATAGTTGAATGGTACTCTATGGTAGTTAGTTCTTGAGGTGGAGCATACTCCTCTTGCTTGCCTCCATTGCTTCTTTTTGTGAGTTTACTACATAATTCCAGCAATGGGTGCCCCGAGAGTTCTCCTATTTGATGTGAATCTTCTTTTAGGCACATGAGAAACTCTTGGATTCTTCTTCGTATTCTCAGTACCCTTATGTCCATTGCTTTTCAAAACTTCCTGCACACATAGAGCACTAGATGGACACTTTGGTACCCACTTATACTTGGGTCCTTGTATGTTAGTATTGGACCTTGATTGTCCTTTAAGAACCCAAACATATTTATTTTTCACATTAGAATTTTTCCTAATATAGCATATATGAGAAATATGTCCAAATTTACCACTATAATTGCAAGTAATAGAATGATGCTTGTTATGAAAGGTTTTGCAAATATTGTGTTGGTCAAGAGGGTGCAACATCAAATAACTTATGTCAATAAGTTCTTTCTTTCTATATGTTTTTCTAGTATGGTTGAAAATATTTTTACTTTTCAAAATAGAATCAGTAATAGGTTGAAAAACAAGTTTATGCAATTGTTCAAAATCATTTTTCTCTACTACACAAGAAGGATCAGAATTATTTACCACATGTGCATTTAGAGCTTCTGATGATGATGCATGATTATCTTTGATAAGCTCTTCTTGGGAATCCTCATTCTCTTGTTCATTTGTGTTCATTGGATCATGGAAGTATTCAATGATTTCTCCTTCTTCAATCCCCAGTTGTTCATCAGTCATAGATGTGCAATTTATAGTTTCAGATGAACTGCCAACATTATCAACTTCAACACAATTGTTAGAAGCATAAATAGAATCAAGTGTATCTCAAATTTCTTTAGCACAAGAGCAAAACTTGATTTTCTCAAAATCGTTTCTGTCAATGCATTGTAAAGAAATTTCATTGCTCTAATGTACAAAGAAAACATTTTCTTTTCTCTTTTTGTCCAATCATTTCTTAGTTTGAAATCAAAATCATTTGTAAAAACTTTCCACACATCAACATCAAATGATTTTATAAACGAAATCATTCTAACTTTCTAAAACAAAAAATCAATATCTTTCAAAATGGTGGAAAAGTATAATCAAAACGTTCAAAAAATGAGCAACACCCAAAATCAGCCATTGAAAACTCTTGAGACGGTTAAGTCCTTTAAACAAGAACCTGGCTTTGATACCAAATGTTAGATCAGGCTGAATCCAAGAGGGGGGTGAATTGGGTGAAGATAAAAACTTGCAACTTTTTGAAATCTTTTTGCAATTCAATAAAATCAGTTTGAATGATAATAAAAGGTTATAAAGCTCTAAACAGTCATTAAAACATGTATGCTGGACATAAAGGAGTTTAAGGAAGAGAATGGCAAACTCAGATTAATGAATACTCGAGTATTGGAGCTTACAGAGAGCATCGTAAGTTTTTCCATCAAGGAAAACTTGAGTATTAATATGCTTTCTTGAGTTTAAGCCTATGTGACTCTTCAAACAATTCTTACAGAAATAGAAACCTCAGTTTGGAAAACTCCAGTTTCGAAAACTTAGGTTTGGAATTTGAAAAGACAGTTTTCCAACTTGGCTCAAATATTTTCATTTTCAAATGAAAACTCAAGTATCACATTAGAATACTCGAGTATTGGGCTAAGCAAAGTTGCTTTTAAAACTCTATCAGTTATAAACTCTAATTTTGAAAACTCCAGTTTAGCACTTTCTAAAATAATCTCTGAGTTTCAAAACTAAGGAGAAAACTCAAGTATAGAGATTGAAACTCGAGTATTGAGTTAAATAGAGAGCTACCAAGGTTTCTAAGCCTTCAATACTCCGGTATAGCATGAATACTCTGGTTTTGATGTTTTGGACAAATATTCATCAAGAGTCCAAAACTCGAATATTGGTTGAATACTCGAGTATTGATTTAAGTTCATTTGGAACTCCAAAGCTCAAATCGCAAGTCTCGTCTCTGGAAGAAGAATACTCGAGTATGGACACAGATACTCGAGTATTGGTCGCGCCTTCTGATAATTCAAATTTGTGAAATCTGTGTAATGTTTATAGAATGATCCAAATGATTTATATTATTAATTATCATCATTACCAGATATATTTAATGTATTTGCTAGTGTATTTCAGCCAGTTTACAGATGATTCAAGGAGATTAAAAGAGCTGTTATCACACAAAGCTAAGTCTTGTTAGAAGCATTAAATGCAACGCCACCTAACCAGCTATACTTTGATCTACCAAGGCTTGCACGAAGCAAAAGGGTTAAAGAGTCATACACCTAATTCAAGACTGACAATCCCAACGGATACAAACGGTTAGAAGTCACCCTCTACCCTAAAGATCAAAGAACAAACTATAGAGTAGAGAGAGAAAGGACCAAAGTGCTTCTAGCTGATAAATATCTTCACCAACGGTCAAATGAATGTCTGCAACTCTCATAAATTATACTCTAAGTATAAATAGAGTTGCATTCAATTCTATTAACAAACAACTGAGCAGAAAATCGACCAGACATTAATTTTGTTCATCTACTTTTAGAGTTTTCTGTATAGAGTATCAGTTCATACTACTTGAACTTCAGTGATTAACTTATCTGCTCTTTAAGAGAGTATTTCATTTGTATTATCAATTGATTGTAAGAAATCTCAAGTCAGGGGACTTGGAGATTTGGGAATCAAATTGTAAGGGGGAGTAAGTTCTAAAGAGAGAATTGCTTCAGAGTTACAGAGTGTGTAATCAAGTGATTTAGTGGAAAACTCAGGGTGCCTGAGGACTGGACGTAGGCCAAAGAGTTGGGCCGAACCAGTATAAACTTTCGTGCATTGCTATTCTTCCTTGCTCACTGACTTTATCGATCAATCACCATAAGAGCCAAACTTGCGAAAATTTTTCGGAATCCCCAATTCACCCCCTCTTGGTGATTCAGCTCCTCTTACAAAGTCAAGATGCGAATTAATATGTGCACCCATCTATTTAACCTGAAGTCTCATACACACCAAACCACAATTCATAGATAAGACAATGTTACTGTATACATTTATTTCTATCAAGAAGTAGTTCCAGTAAAAAAAGTGTGTCTGATCAAATATATATGGGTGAAAAGTAAGAGCAGAAAAAATAAAGACGGTTTACGTGTAGTCTATTATAGATAGCATTTATCTGCCTTGTAACTATTTGTTAATTTATGTGTATCAGCAAGACTGACCAACCACAAAAGAAATTTTGCAGAAAGAAATGAAGAAAAGTAAAGATGGAAATTAATAGCCATCTATATCTGGTTAAACTAACGTTCCATGAAATTGTACTACAATAAAAAGACGAGGCATGGTATATATATATATATATACACACACGCTAAACAACTTGCAGTAAAAGGATCATTACTCAGTAAAGATATGCGTGAGAAGAAACTGTCAAATTGTCATAACATTCATCCATATCTAGTACTGAAGTTTTCAAAAAAAAAAACAAAAACAAAAAAACAGTAGAACGGTTCATCTAACTGGAAAACATACAAATTAACATAAAATAAAGTACTTGACAAACAACAGCAAAAGAAACAACAACTCAAATGGCGGCAGAAAGTGATAATAACTCGTGTTCACGCTCAACTCTCAAGTGTTTGTGTGTTGCTTCGTCACTGCTGCAAGACAGATCTCTCGACAATCTAGTGCTGGTCAACTTATCACTTTCTGGTTGGTTCCTTAGCTAAACGGCGATAGACCTGTAAGATGTGTATTTTAGTTACATATATTTTTTATTTTTCTGCTTTTCATTCTGGGTTTTTCATGGTTTGCATGAAATCGGTGAAATGGACATGGGTTACTCTGTTGTATTTCAATACTGTACTTTGAAGTTTATGTTTGCATTTGAGACCTATCCGCATGACCAACAAGTGCACTTAGGGTTACTTTTGTTGCTGCATCTATTTTCCGCGTCATGAATTTATTTTCCTTAGCTTCTTGGTTTGACTGTACGTGATACATTTATGAGCACGAGTGATTCTTCATGTTGCATTTAATGGTCAAAGTCTTTTTTTTTTGGAACAATACTAGGATATTACTGTTAAAAGGTATTACAAGCTAAGAAAATAGGCATCCTCATGATGGAAATTTAACGACAAATTAGAGACTCAAACATACAAGAGTGATTCTTCATAGTTTATAACATGGCTTAGTTTATATGCTATTTGGACTTGGCTTAGTTTATATGCAATTTTCAATTTTTTCGGATAATGTATGTTAAATCTTTCCTACTATAAGAATTCTACAATGGATTGTAGTTGGATATATGCAAGATGGACGAGTGTTGAATATGAATATGAGAATGGGGTGAGGGAATTTATAGAGTTTGCTAAAGGAAATGCCCATGATGGTAGTGAGAAGTTTTGTTGCCCATATGTAGAATGTTTGAATGAGAGGCGAGTAAGTCCTGAAGTTATATACACACATTTAATTTGTGAAGGATTTTGTAAGACCTATACAATATGGGTATGGCATGGTGAAAAAGTTCCAAGTGCATCTCAACATGTTGAAGTGTCCTTTGATGATAATGACACGGATATGGATGATCACATAGAGGACATTATTCATGATGTAGGAGAAGAGGCTTTTGAGCAATCACATGCATATGGTAATATGTGCGGTGATGCTGAGACCCCCCTATACCTTAGGTGTAAAAAATACCAATTGTTGAATGCCATTTTTAAATTGGTCAGCTTGAAAGCACATCATGGATGGAGCAACAAGAGTTTTTCAGAAATGCTTGAGGCTTTTAAGGACATGCTTCCGGATGATAATGTGTTGTCTCATCGATACTATGATGCTAAGAAAATTCTTTGTCCATTGGGGATGGAGTACAAAAAGATCCATGCATGCTCGAATGATTGCATATTGTATAGAAATGAGTTTGAAGATAAGTAGAAATGTCTGGTATGTGAAACCCCGAGGTACAAGTCAAATAAGGGGCCTGCAAAAGTGTTGTGGTATCTTCCAATTATACTAAGGTTCAAGTGGTTGTTTGCTAATGAAAATGATGCAAGAAATTTGAGGTGTCATGCAGATGAGAGGATTTCTGATGGAAAGCTTTGACATCTGACCGATTCTTTTCAATGGAAGAAAATCGATCAATTATTTCCGACCTTCAGGGAAGAACCTAAGAACCTTAGGCTTGCCCTTAGCACGGATGACATGAATCCTTATGGAAGCCTTAGCAACATACATAGTTCATGGCATGTACTCCTGATTATTTATAACTTATTTCCTATGTTATGCATGAAACGAAAGTACATCATGCTATCTATGTTGATTTCAGGACCAAAACAACCCGAAAACGACATTGATGTTTACCTTCAGCCCTTGATCAAAGACTTGAAGGAGTTGTGGGAATAAGATGTCAATGTTTTTTACTCTTTCAAGGAGGTCTTTAAAATGAGAGCCATGATATTTTGTACTATAAATGACTTCCCAGTATATGGAAACTTGTCAGGGTATAGTATAAAAGGCCATAAAGCATGTCCAGTTTGTGAAGAAGGCACACGCTACCATCAACTTCAACATAGAAGAAAGATAGTTTATCTTGGACATAGAAGATTTCTTAGACGGGGCCACCCATATTATCGATTAAAGAAAGCCTTTTTTGGTGGCCAAGAGTATTAAGATGCTTCAGTGGCATTGACTGGGGAGCAAGTGTATGAAAAGGTGAAAAATATAAGTGTCATCTTCGGTAAGACTGCAAAGGGTAAAAAAGAAACAAATATATGGAAAAAGAGATCGGTCTTCTTCAATCTTCCATATTGGCGCAACCTTGATGTGAGACATTGTATAGATGTCATGCATGTTGAGAAAAACATATGTGATAACATTGTTGGCATGTTTCTCAACATACAAGGTAGTTCCAAGGATGGTGTGAATGCAAGATTGGATTTGCAAGCAATGGGGATACGGGAAGACTTACATCCAAGGCCATATGGTAAGAGAAGTCATTGTCCCCCGGCTTCTCATACTTTCTCTAAGGATGAGAAAAAGAAGTTTTTGTGAGTGTTTACATGGCACAAAAGTTCCCTTGGGGTATTCTTCAAATCTTAAGAGGCTTGTATCAATGAAAAACTTGAAATTAATAGGCTAGAAGTCTCATGATTGTAATGTATTTAATGCAACAACTGCTCCTAGTAGCTATTCGAGGCATTGCCGAGTATGATCTTAGACACATTTTGACTATGAAAAACCTAGCTGAACCTAGAAGGGGGGGTGAATTAGGTGAAGATAAAAACTTGCAACTTTTTAAAATCTTTTTGCAATTCAATAAAATCAGTTTGAATGATAATAGAAAGGTTATAAAGCTCTAAACAATCATTCAAACATGTATGCTTCAAATAAAGGAGTTTAAGGAAGAGAATTACAAACTCAGATTTATACTGGTTCAGTCCAATCCTTGACCTACATCCAGTCTTCAAGCTCTACTTGAGATTTCCACTATCTCCTTGTTTAATCAGGCACAATAGACAAGCCTTTACACCCCACAAGTTTGTCCAGGCACTTGTGCAGCCTTTACAATCTCTCACAGAGACTCTCCTTCACAACCCAAGGGATACATCCAATTTCCCACTCAAGATTACCCAATCTTGAGTATCTCTTAGAAAATAGAATGGTTTACAACGTATCTTCTCTCTAAGAAGTAGAAAGATAATCACTGAAGTGCATTAAAAGACATTTCACTCTTAAAATGATATACTATGAAAGCATGGAAAAAAGAATGGGGAGATGATTCAGAATTTCGGCATTATGACTGTGTAAGCTCATTCCTTCATCTTCTACATTTTTGAACGAGGCTTCATTTATAGATGATGATGGTCTGAATAATGAGAATAGAGCCGTTGTAAATAGAGACGTTGAGAATATGACAGTTGGAGAAATATAGCCGTTAGTTCTTCTTTCTGGGCTTAACAGCTCAGCAACTTGATATTCATGTAATCCTTCTTTTGATCATTTGAAACATGACCACAAATGATTTTAATGATGCTAAAAAGTGTTATAGATCATTTGGGTAAACTTCTGGTTAATCTGGATCAGATTCAGGATTTTCGCAACTTTGATTTTTCTAAAGTTACGGTGTATACTCGAGTATTGACTTGAATACTGCGGTATTGAGCTTATTTAATTACTTCAGATTCGTCTCTGTCTCTCCGATACTCGAGTATTGACTTACATACTCGAGTATTGAAGATCCACTAACGTTCATTGCTCTCTGTCTGAGCTATACTCGAGTATTCATTCGTAAACTCTAGTATTCAAGTTGTTCTGGCCCTTGGTTGGTTTCTGACTTGATATAGCTTCATATTTTGCAAACCAATTATCCCTATATAGCTCTTTGTATCTTCTTTCCAATGCAACAAGATTCAGCTCAAAGATTGTTGGATTTCATCTGTTATGATCCAATCAATGAAGATAGTTCTTTATCCAACGTTTTTACATTATTCTAATCTTCAATCAACTTTTCAAGGTTGTATTTCTCTGGTCTGATCTTCATTTTTGTTGAATCACGTATTGACGGAAAGCCTTATGAGTCTTCTTTAAAATGCCACCAATTTCAGCTCATTCCGACTTGTAGATTGTGAGTTACACTTAAATCATTGAAGCTTGGTCTCATGAGTGGCGTGAATATTTGATCCAACTTTAGAAATTCAAAGCTCCCTCATACATTGAATATTTGATCCAAATTTAAGTATGAAACTTTGTCAAGATGATGCATTGGATTTCTAGTTTCATACAAATTTGGTTTCACCTCAATCCGATCTCTGGTTTAGGAGATATCATCGAATTACAGAGCTCGCCCATTCTGATCGTGAAACAGAGGTGAACAGAGTTGTTATTAAATGCTAATACTCGAGTATTGAAGTGCATACTCAAGTATTGTCGGGTCCAGAGGCGCCAAAGAAGCTAAAAACACTCAATACTCAAGTATATAAGTTCCATACTCGAGTATTGACTTCAATACTCAAGTTTTGACTTTTTGACTCCCAAACCGGAGTTTCCCAAACTCTAATTTTCCAAACTCCAGTTTTCTCATCCAGATGCAAATTTCTGTAGTAAGCATAATACTCGAGTTTTGATCTGAAAACTCGAGTTTTCTCTTCCAGAAGATGTTTTTTGTTGTTTTTAGCTCTGAATTGACCCAACTAACCTCCATTTGATTGTGAAGACTTGTAATATCAATTTAAGCCCTTGTACATTGATTTTTTTTTCTCATTCTGTTTGACAAGATCTTCCTTTTCTTCAATATCTTCACTTGGTCATTCTTCACAACTCTATTATTTCATTCTTCTTCTTTTCTTCCTTTTCCTTATCCTCATCTACATCCTCGACCTCCTTGATCTTCTTTATGATTGAGCTTTACACTTTTGATTCTACATTCAATTCAAAAATTCATCAATGGATGAGATAAATATATTACTTAATCTTTTTGCTTTTAAGAAAGACATCTATATAAGACATCATCAAAACTAATTTTATCCAACATTCTCCCCCTTTTTGATGATGACAAATACTCTAAGTAAAAATATGTATGAATACGAAAATAGACATCATTAAATGCAACATATTTTTCTTGTCATTCTCTCCCCTTATTTGTCATTAGCAAAAAGTTGAAGTAATGAAATACTGAGAGAGACAAATATGAATTAAACCAGATGCAGCAAAATCATTTTTCAAATGATTTTCTCTCCCCAATGTGAAAGAATTTATAAAGATAAGAAATCTTTCACAATTAAAACAATTAGAATAAAACAATTAGAATGAATCAGATTAGAATGAGTCAAGAAAATGATTTTCTCTTCTCAATGTGAAAGTATTTTCTCTCCCCCTTATGAAAATAAAACATGAACAAAATTTTCACAATGAAAGCATATAGATACCAAACATGTGCAAGATTTCTACTGAACATAAAAGGGTAGAGTTTAGAAATGCTCTTGTTGGTTTTGCAAATTGATGAACAATCTGAGAAGTCCATTTGCTTGCTTTCTTGTATTGGGAGATTTGTGATGTACTCTTGAATGGCCTTTGAGATGTGGAATGAGACTAAAGCATATGCTTCTTTAGTTGTATATCATAAGGATAGATATGGGCAGCACTCAGCATCTATCCTTTGTCTTCTCTTCATATAACTCTTCTATAGAGCATATTTCAACTTCAATGATCGAACATGAAGGCATAATTCTTCAATTTGATAGTTTCTCCTTGTGGTGCATGAGGAATATCAAGGTCTCTTGCTACAAGTTGAAAGCTTTCTTTGCAAAAGAACTTTGTTAGTGCAGATATCAAAAATATTCTTTTCCATGTGATATTTTCGAATTAGGATAATGAAAGGAAAATATGACATTAATTCATCATCAAAATGAACACAATGAATGCAGATGAGTATGCTTAAAGGAATTTTCTTCAAATAAACGAAATGAGCTTTTAAGATATAAACACATATGAATGTGAAGCTCCCCCTTAATGAATGCATGGTTAAAAAACATGTGAAACTTTCTTTAATGATACTAATAATAATGTGACACCAAATGTTAATGATACCAAATGAAACTCTTTAGCGGACTCACCCCTATGACATCCGTTGTGGCATTTCATGGTATCTCAGCATTAAGTGTAAGAGGAGCTGAATCACCAAGATGGGGGTGAATTGGGGATTCTGAAAATTTTCGCTAATTTGGCTCTTATGGTGATTTAACGAATAAAACTAGTAAACAAGGAAGAATAGCAGTGCACAATAGTTTATGCTGGTTCGGCCCAACTCCTTGGCCTACGTCCAGTCCTCAGGCACCCTGAGCTTTTCACTAAATCACTTGATTACACACTCTATAACTCTGAAGCAATTCTCTCACTAGAACTTGCTCCCCTTTACAAGTTGTAATCAATGACTCCCCAAATCTCCAAGTCCCCCGACTTGAGATGACTCCCAATCAGATAAATACAATCAATAAAGACTCTCTTACAGAGTAGATAAGATGATCACTGAAGCTCAGTAGTGTCAACCGACACTCTGTACACAAAGCACTCTAATAAATGAACAAATTTAATACACTTTCGTTTTTCAGCTCTGTGTTCTGTTAGAGACCTGAATGCAACTCTATTTATACTTAGAGAGACTTTAATAGCCATTGTTGACATTCATTTGACCATTGGAGAAGTCTCCTATTTGTTGGAGGCAGTTTGGTCCTCTCTCTCTCTACACTTGTGCTTGTATCTTGAGTTGTAGGATAGAGAATGACTTCTAGTCATTTATATCCGTTGGGATTGTCAGTCCTTAATTAAATGGAAGTCTCTTTATCCTTTTTCCACCGTGTAATGCTTGGTAGTTGAGTTTGCAGCAAGTTTGGTGGTCTGCATTTAATGCTTCTGACAAGACTTTGCTTTATGTGTTAACAACTCTTTTAATCCACTTGTATCATCTGTAATTGGGCTGAAATACACTAGCAAACACATTAAACATATCTGGTAATGATGATAATTAAGAATATAAATCATGTGAATCATTCCATAAACATTACACAGATTTCACAAATTTGAATTGTCAGAAGGCGCAACCAATACTCGAGTTTAGGCACCAATACTCGAGCTTGTCACTATGCACTTAAGCCTATACTCGAGTCTTCTCCTTCCAGAGACGCATAGGCTCAAACTCGAGTATACATATCAATACTCGAGTTTTCCCTGATAGAAAATTTGCAATGCTCTCTGTTAGATCCAATACTCGAGTATTCATTTGAATACTGCGGTATTGTCCTACGTTAAGTGCATTGAGTTTTTCTTTGAAACTCAATACTCGAGTTTTCCTACTGAAACTCGAGTATTGCCTCTTTCAGCAAGTTCTGCTTTCTTGAGATAACTCTTCAACCTTGGTTTCACAATGAATTGTTATCATCAAAGCCCATAGAGAACTAACATTAAGATCTTTCAAGTGCACATTGAAATTGGTATGAAGAAATCACGTATGCCTTTTTTTTATGATGATAAAAGAGTTGAAAGCATAAAGATCATTTAAAAAATATGTTCTCAGGCTAGACTCCATTAGGTAAAATGGAATGAATGAAATTAAGTTAGCCTAGCATGATTATGATATATGCATATTGTTTCAAATCTCAAATTTTCTTTCGAACAATGATAAAGCATTATGAAATTGTAATTTTGAAGATGTGAAAAATTCATTTTGAAACATATTTAAAAATCAATGCTTATTCTAAACATGGTAGAAGTCAACATATCAAAGAATATATCAGAATGTTTCAAGTTTTAAATGTTATATTGAATATATTAGAATACTCGAGTATTGAGTTCAATACTCAAGTTTTGACTTTTTGACTCCCAAACCGGAGTTTCCCAAACTCTAGTTTTCCAAACTCCAGTTTTCTCATCTAGATGCAAATTTCTGTAGTAAGCTTATATACTTGAGTTTTGACCTGGAAACTCGAGTTTCCTCTTCTAGCTGTTTTTTGCTGTTTTTAGCTCTGAATTGACCCAACCAACCTCCATTTGATTGTGAAGACTTTTAATATCGATTTAAGACCTTGTATATTGATTTTTTTTCTCATTCTTTTTGACAAGATCTTCCTTTTCTTCAATCTCTTCACTTGGTCATTCTTCACAACTCTTATTTCTTTCTTCTTCTTCTTTTTCCTTTTCCTTATCCTCATCTACATCCTCGACCTCCTTGATCTTCTTCATGATTGAGCTTTACACCTTTGATTCTACATTCAATTCAAAAATTCATCAATTACTCAATCTTTTTGCTTTTAAGAAATGCATCTATATAAGACATCATCAAAACTAATTATATCCAACTAACTAGGCTTTGTTTCTTCTTCAATGTCGTTGTAGTAAAGTTTTTGAGATTGAACAATTGGAGAATTAGAAAATGAAGGATATCTTATATTGTGCCAGCTTGAGAAACTTTTTGTTCCCGCATTTTTTGACATAATGGTTCATCTAATTGTTCATCTAGTGAGGGAGATAAAGTTGTGCGGCCCTGTCCATTTACAGTGGATGTACCCAATTGAAAGATCTTTGAAATTCCTAAAAGGATATGTGAAGAACGCATACCGGACAGAAGCATCAATTATTCAAAAGTATGTATTTGAAGAGGCCATGGAATTTTGTCAAAATTATTTTGCCAAAGGAAGACATATCGGGCTTCCAAAACGTCAGCATGCTGAAGGGGGTAGACGAGGGGCTGCAGTAAAGAGTGTGGATCCTGTTGAATTGTCACAAGTCCACTTATACATCTTGAATAATGTTTATGAAGTTCAAGCTAGCATAGGTGCACATAAAGAAGTTGTGAGGAAAGAAAATCCCCAAATGACTGAACAAAGGTTAATTAGGGAGCATAACAGTACTTTTGCAAACTGGTTCAAACAAAAGGTCGAGGGAGAGTAATCTGTTTCTGAGACAATTAAATGGTTAGCACGTGGTCCTGAGGTTGATGTCATAAGTTGGAATTCGTATGTGATGAACGGTTACACATTTTACACGAAGTCCCTAGATGATAAGAGCACCATCCAGAACAGTGGTGTAATGTTAGAGGCTGAATCCATGCACTTCTCCAGTTTGAAAGACAAGCGGCCTAAATTGGCAGTCATGCCATATTATAAGGTTATTGAAGAGATTTGGGAGGTAGACTATATCTTCATTAGATTTCTCATTTTCAAATGCAAGAAGGTTAATGTCAATAATGGTGTTCAGATCGATCGGCTAGGATTTACATTAGTCAATCTCAATAGTACATGTTTTGGAGATGAACCTTTTACTATGGCAGACCAGGCGAAACAAGTTTTTTATATCACCAATGAAAAAAATAAAATGTGGTCTGTAGCTCTCTAAGGAAAAAGGGTCATTGATATTGATGAGGAAAATGATGCAAATTATGGTCTTCCTGAGAGTACTCCTTTTTCAAGGGGTCTACCGAACATCAACAAAGAAGATGAAGCGGATAATGAACCCGGCATTAGAAATGATTATCAAGAAGGGATATGGGAGGATATTCCTTTATAAAAGAGTCATCAATTCATAAGGTAATATTCATCTGCACAATTTGAAAACTTTAAGGTTTTAATTTACGTTTTTAACTATATTCAATTCCTTCTTAATTATGTTCTTAAACAATGTCACTGACTGTCTGTTGTTCTTGTTTTTATTTTTCCGGCAGGATCCGATCGAAATGGGCTAGCTTGTTATAAAAGAAGAGGAATGTTAGTTATGTTTGTTGTTATTGGTTGGGTAGGATTCCGATGAAGACAAGGTGATGAATTGGTATATATGTTAATTTAGGTGTTGTACACTGTTATTTGTAACTCATTGTATGTATTTGTCTTATTGTATTATTACATTCATTTATTATTAGGTTTAATTTGTCTTGTAAAAGCTAGTAACAAGCTACATTCATTATGATGCTTGGTGAATGATATCTGTATCCATTTCCAATTCAATTATACTCCCTCCAGTCCTAATTATAGGACAGCATTTGGGAGTTAGTTTTGGTCCTAATTATAGGACAAAAATTTAAATTTTTGTCAATTTCTTCCTAAAACACCCTTATTTTATTCTCTTAAGTGTGTTTGGTTTTTGGTAAGTATATGTATTTAGGTGCATAGAATTTTTCAGTCAATAAAACTCTTAAATTGTTGGATTTTAATTTGTTTATCAATAAGTTAACGTTAATTTACCAATCAATATATATATATATATATATATATATATATATATATATATATAAACACATATATGCATAGACACACACATATATATTTATATATGTACACACGCATTATATAAATATGTGTGTGTGTGTGTGTGTTTACGTATATACGTGTGTGTCTATATATGTGTGTGTGTGTGTTTATGTATATGTGTTGTGTGTTTACATGTGTGTGTGTGGGGGGGTGTGGGGGTTTCTATTTGTGTGTAGATATGCGTGTGTATCTGTGGGGGGTGTATGTGTGTTTTTTTTTTGGGTTGTAGATATGTGTGTGCATGCAGACACACACACACATGTGTGTATACACACACACATATGTATGTATATATAGCAAGGCATCATTTCAATTATAAAGCATAGAAAATTTATATAAGGGTATTTTAGGAAAAATGAGTGAAATTAACTAATTTAACTCTCCTCCTTAATCTCCCCAAAATCAGTAAATATGTCTTATAATTAGGACCGGAGGGAGTAGTAATTTATAAAGGATTGTTCACACACACACACACAAATAGCTTGTAGCTAGCTTAGAGTACTGTCTTTTCTCTCTCGATTGTGTGGCGAATTTGTTTTGAAACAAGGGAAAATTCCACTTTTAAGACTGATCTATTGAATGTTCGGTCTTAAAAGTCAGACTTTTTAGAGCGGAGCCTATTCCTTACGGTCTTAAAGACTAACCTTTAAGACTGGTGTATTTGATGTCCGGTCTTAAAAGTCAGACTTTTTAGAGCGGACGTTGTTCCATACGGTCTTAAAAGTACTAATAACGTATAAAAAAAGACCAACCTTTAAGACCACACTTATTAATTTAGTCCGGTTTTAAAAGTAATATTTTTAAGACCGATTATATGTTATAGTAAGGTCTTATTTTCTTAATTTTTTAGACCGGTGCCTATGTTTGTTTGGTCTTGAAAGTTACATATTTTTAAGACCTGATGATATTTAGTCTGGTCTTGAAAGTGGTGTATTTAAGACCGGACCGTTTATTGTCTGGTCTAATAAATTCTGGTTTTAAGATTGAACAAAATATATGTAAGGTCTATATAGTGCGATTTTTAAGACCTGTTATATCTTACGTCTGGTCTTGAAATATTTCTTTAAGACCTGTTCGCGTCCGGTCTTAAAAGTTACATACTTATAAGACCGCCTGGAACGAGATCGGTCGCTAATCCGGTCTTACGGGGCCTATTTCGTCTGGTCTTAAAATACTTTTTTGTACCCGTGCCAATCAATAACCGTCAATTGTAAGTTCGACCATATATAAGTATGTTGGAAGTAGAAAAGAGATCATCTCCCAATCTTTTTTCTCCTTACCCTCATTAGCCCATCTGAATCATTGATTGAGAAGATGAAAAAATGATAATGAGAGAAACTCAACCTGTTGAGAGTATGAGTTGTGACAAAAAAATGCTTAACCATCTCAATATTGAGCTTATATTTATTATTATTATTATAAGTATTGGTCCGGTTATTAAACAAGTAAAAGCAATGGTTTAAACTTCATTAGTTGGATTAATTGTGATTGAATAGTTATCAAATAAATTATTAATAAAGTAATTTTTCTTAAAAATTTAATTATTCAATCCTTATAGTTTCACCAAGTTTGTAACTCAACCCTAAAGTTTGAATCGTCACGACTTAGTCCCTGAAGTTTAGTCAATTTATAGTTTCATCCTTACTATTATAGAGTCAAGGTGAATCATTGTGACATCCTAAAATTTTGAATTAGGAATTAAAATAAGATATGAGATCAATTATGAAAAATTGGCCTTAATTATTTTAGAAGTAATATTTGGAAATTTAAGGCATACTCTTCCTAACTATTCATTCTCACATTATTCATTCATTAGGCCAATTCCATTTTGATCTCGTTTGGCCCACTTATACGACACATCACATACTCCCTCACTTAGCTAAATATCCATTTGGGCCAACACTCATTTATCCAATACAACTAGCACCTCTGTTCTTTCATTTCTCATTCCTTCAATCCATTATCTCATTAGGCCCACGTAATAGGCATAGTACTCAAACCTAATGTCTCCCACTTAGCCTCACCATAAATTAACACCCCATTCTGTTCCTTATTGCATGGCACCATGTGTTCCCCTTATTAGCACATTATGTTTTCCTCACTCAACTCATTTCTTATTCTCATTTGTTTTAGCTTTCACCGAAACTCTCTCCGTCACTCATTCTCTTCTTCATTTCGGCCAGCTTCCTTGTTTCCATTCCATCAGCCCTACATCCTCCTCTCACCTAGCCACACAGTCCATTCCATCTTCCTACAGAAGGAGCTAAAGACTAAGAGAGAACGAGACGAAATAGAGACTCCTACAGTGAGAGAGTTGATTGAAGAGGAAGAAGCCGTGATCAAATTTCACATGAAAATTGATTTCTAAAGTTTAAGTAAGTTTTTAAATCGTTTTATATCAAATTTCTAGGATTTTCTGAAGCTTGAGAGTGATTGATGACCAAAACTCATGGTTTGAGAGAGAGAGAGCTCATGGTGGTGAATGTAGCTACATGCATGTCGTTTTTAAACTGATCTTTAGACTCTTTTGTCTCTGAAAGTAAGCTTAAAGTCCATGCATATTTGTTATATGCACGTAGGGTCTGAGTTCCAAAAGGTTTGAACCACAAAATGAGCATACAAGCTGATTTTCTTACCATTGGATTTTAGTCCGAAAACATAGAGTAATTTTCAGGTCATTTGAAGGGGTTAAAGGTTGAGTTTTTCTCTAAAACTTTTACAAGAGATAGTACTCTCCTTTGGATCACCTAAAATGGAGATCTATAACTTTAGTTATGATTTTTTAGAAGTTGAGATATGAATCTTAAAGCATTTGGTATCATTCTGGAGGTACTCAAATGACGTTGCCTTTTTATCTAAGTAAACAAAACCTAAAAATTGTGAAATTTTTCAAATATGTAGTAGAAAAATAGAGCTTTACTTAGTTAGGTAATTGTTTGCATTTTGATAAGTATATAAAAAGTTATGAATTTTGGAAAATGGGTTACAGTTTTGAAACTTCTTCTTATCAGTTGTTACATTTTTTAAATCTGGGAATGAATGGCATGTGATAAAATGATGAAACTAATTTTCTTGGAAAGTATACTTAATAAGGAGTTCATAGGTTTTTGAACCACCTAAATTGGATACCCAGAACTCCAAATATGAATTTTTGAAGTTGAACTATGAAAACTGATAAGTTTCTGTTCCTAGTTTTGAAATTTGGGCATTTTTCTCAGCCATAAATCAACTTTGTGACTTTAATTTATGAAAATAGACTTATCAAGGAATAAATAGAAATTGGAATCATTCTATTTGGAGTTATATGGGCTAAGTTATGAATTTTTCAAATTCCCATGGAAATTAAAGGTCAATTTCTAATAAATCTTAGAATAGTCACATAAGTTGCTAATTGTGTTTAACCTTCAAAGTAAAAGTTTTTTTGGATAAATTGAAAGGTTAAATGGCTAAGATGATATTTATTCATAGAGAATAGTGTTTAGTTAAATTAGTCCCCAATAAGTATATATCCCTTGTTATAAGAATACTAAAGGATCAACATTTTGAGGTAGGTCTAAAGAAGCTAAATCTCAATTATGTCATTAAGATTAGATTGGCTAATGACTCATTCTCCATATAAATGTTAATTATAGGAAGTGATAATTGCTCAAGCTTGAAGGTCAAGCAAATTGAAAAGAATAATACGGAAGGTGCTTTGTCGGCAAGACTAACATGTAACTCTAATATAACATTCTTTGCATAGCTATATATATTTGTGTACGCCATATTTGTATGTCCCACCTTATGAGGCCAGTACCACTTGTGGCTCGATTGAGCAGAAGGGCCGACCATGGGGCTAGCTTCCCGGTGGCTAGACCAGGCCTAGTGCATTTAGTATTGTCGGTATTGAATTACTTGAAATGAATTTCCTTGTGCTAAGGTATTTGAAAATCATTGAATGAACTCCTGTATCACAAGCTGCATATGGAATGTAATACTTGAATTTGAATTTGAATATGAACTTGAATTTGAATGCTTTATATGCTGTGTGAAATACTCTGTCTGGTTGATTTACATGTATTGCATATGCTAAAATTTGAGATTAATTTGTTACTTTGGGATTCATTCATTTGAATCTCATAACCTTCCAATAATCCAGGGTGAGGACATAATAGTAAGCAAGGTTCAAGAGGAAAGGGTATAGTTACCGCGTGACACAAAGAAGGTTCACCTTCTGTATATATTCCTTTTGACTTAGTTAATATTTTGAGATAGCCGTATATGGCTACTGGGATGTAGATTTATGTAGATACTATAATCAGGTAATGGTAGATTATGTATGTATTGTAGCTGTATGAACGAGTACGTATATAATGAGCCTATAAATGAAATAGATTATGAGTGAATGGTAGAACACTATGTTAGATATAATATATAAGAAATACTCTTATCAAATCTAACTAGGTCTAAGGGTAGACGTATTTGTTAATAAAAGTTTGAACCACTTATTTAATATTTTTCAAAGTTTTAAATTTTCAGAAAAACTCATTCGAACTATAGTTTTGAAATCTATGAATGGGTTAAGTTTTTTTAATATATTTTTGAAAGGGAAATTTTTTTTTACTTTTCAGGATCAAACCTGAACACAATGTTTTAAATTCTTTATTAAATAATGCATTGAATCAAGTTAGGAAGATGTCACTCTATCTCTAGACTCAAAGCAATAGGGTGTTGTAATCATGCTGATAGATGTGTCATTAACGGTACTAACATGTCATTAACATGTTAACTTTGTCAAAGGTTACCTCCATTGCGTCCTTGTCAGCGTACCATAGGATAAGTTTTTTTCTTTTGCAAAAAAAAAAAAGAAGAGTTTTAGAGATGATAAAGAAAAAGAACAAAAACCTACACCCCTTCAGACCTCTCTCGCTCACCATCTCTAACTGACTTCACCATATCATACTTCGATTGCTCACTGTTCTAGCTGCTTTGAGGTCAAGTAGTTGAAATAGCTTTAGGGTCCTATCATTGCTAATCTATGTTGGGGGTGGAAAGATTGCGCAGAATCCGTTACCTCCAGGTGTTAAATATACTATTTTCTTCACCTACTTTCAATTTATATGCCTCTTTCTGCTTTTAACAGTTAGGATGACAGAATGAGTGAGAATAGGATATGTTGACCTCAAAGGACTTCAAATTGTTTCTTTTAAATAGATAGCAATATGGCTAGGGTTCAGGATAAAGAATGAGACATGGTTAAAGGAAGAAGTGTTCTCGATTGGTGAAAAAGTGTGACAAAAAAGGACACCGTGGTGAGAGAGCTACCAAACTACTGTGTCAAATCAGTGGCGGACTCGAGATTTTAGGTTTGTGGGTGTACAATTAGTAGTGGGATTCGGGGGTTCGGAGTCAGCGCCCCCGAAATTTTTTTTAAAGGAAAACTTTGAATGCATTAAAAAAAATAAAAGAATATAAACAATAAAAAGGAAAGAAAACTTCAACTTAACATAGAAAAATAATAATTAAGAGTCATTAGCCTACCACCAATAACATTACCAAGACTTGAAGATAGAATCCGTCCATTGTCTCTCTCTCTCTTGTTGGTTGCTTGTTTAGTTCCAATTACTCCATAAAATATCCCATCAATCATTTTGGCGCAAGTTGCAAGCTTTGAAAAGTTTGAGAAAGTGAAAGGATAAATTAGTCCACTCATAAATTTATGGCTTTGAACAATTGAAAAATAAAACTCTTGCACTACATGACCTGAGGGTTGAGTCAAAAGCTGAATTTTCCAGTTGCATTTTGTACAAGGGAGAAATTAAAATCCACTCTCTCTCCCAGTCACTCTCGCTCTCCCTCCCCCTTGCTTTCCTCCTCTTGTGATAGCTTCCACCCAGCAGCTTCGTCCGAAAAGTGTCGCAACATCTCTCTCTACACACCCACATATATAATTGATCTCTTTGGCTTCAAAACTTGACTGGTAAGTAAAACATCAGGAGCTTGAATGGCGAATCTGAAAGTAGGTAGTCGACTGCCATGGTGGGACTTGGATTTGCCATGTAGATTCAAATAGCTTCGAAAAAAGCCTACACTTTTCCTCTCTACTCTCACTCTCTAAGATCTGTTCTTGGTTTTAAGCAGCGAAAGATTGCCTTGCTCGGTGTCACCACCGATGTTGGCGAGAATGTTGGTCTTCTTCCTGGTATCACCTCCAACAACTTCCCACCCTGGCTCATTCTGTATTCCTATTCCCTTCATAACTAAATTAGCTCCAAAAAATTTATGTCTGCATGTGCGTGCACTTGTGCCTATGTAGGTCTGCCACTGTGTCAAATAAGATATGTTGGTAAGTGAAAAGGGTTGTGTTTTGTCTGTTTTTGAAGTAGAATATTGAAAAGTATACCATATGCATTGTAGCCCAGCACTTGAAGATTTTGTTTGCTTGTGAGGTTGATGCATTTATCTCTCCATGATAGAAGTGGGTGTATTCATTAAATTTTGATTATTTTATACAAACATTGGTGGTCCCCCATAGTAGCCTTTTGCTTTTCGGCAACTCACACTTAAATAATGTTGATTAATTGTTGTAATATATTTCTGTAATTATTTTTTTTGTTACTGTTTATATATAGTGTGTACTATATACAAGGTAAGAAATTACATGGATGCTTCTAGTGGCATGGGTAAGTTGATATCTAAATATTATAATCTGGTTTTTCACTAGACATGTCTAACTGTGTGAGCGTATTTTGAAACGTTTAAATTGCATATAACAAAACACCAACTTGATGCAATAAAAAAAGGAGAAATACCATAGGTTATAAGTAAGAAGAATAGAGGGTAAACGACATTTACATACCATTTCAACTTCCAAAACCAGAAAAGACCATTAAAACTTACAAAGAATAGAGAAGTAATAAAATGAGAATATGAATTTTTCATGTTTTAGCTTGAAAACCAAAATGCCCTTTTTATACATTTTTTTTAGTACATAATGATTTTGTTAAAACAATTATTATTTTTTTAAAATCATTACTGCTTTAGTCAATATCATTACTCAATTAGTTACATGGTTTTGATAAAAATAAAAATAGTTTTGACAAAAATTATAATAATTTTGACAAAATTGTTAGGAATTAATTGAAAAAATGTGTGAAAGGGGCATTTTAGTCTTTAAGCCAAAACATATAGAACTTATATTATCTTCTCATCCCTTCACTGTTATTTACAAGTTTTAATGGTATTTTTTGGGTTTTAGAAGTTAAAGTAATATTTAAATGTCTTATACATCTAATTTCATAGATGTTAGTTATGATTAATTTTAATGATGCCTTATATAGATGTCACTCTTAAAAGCAAAAAGATTGAGTAATATAGTTATCTCCTACATTGACTAACAAAGTACTTAATGTAGATTAATCCAAGTTGAATTGTAAAGGTTAATCAAGAAGGAGATAAGATATTTTAGAAAGAAACAGTTGAATCATGAAAAATGATCAAGAAGAAGATTAATAAGGAAGCATTGAGTGATAAAAAGAAGCATCTGCAAAGAAGCAAGAAGTTATCAAAGGATTTTGGGGATGCTTAAGAAGAAGAGGAAATATTGAAGAAGGTAGATCTTAGAATGATAAAGAAGTATTGAAAGAAAGAAAGAGTTGAATTATGGAGAATGATCAAGAGATGAGATTTCAGAAAGAAGAAATTGAAGAAAATGTTAAGTTCAAGAAAAAGAGGAAATATTGAAGAAGGTAGATCTTGAAGAAAATAATGGTTCCAAGTTAAATGATGAAAATTGATCAAGATGGAAGATGGAAAAAGAAGAACTTGCTAAAGATATCATTATTCAAGTTATAAAGATTGATCCTAGAAGTTTCCATGATCAAATTGGTCAATTCAGAGTTAAAGTCAGCAAAAATCAGGTTTTGGATGAGAAAACTCGAGTTTCCAGGTCAAAACTCGAGTTTACTACCTTACTGCAGTAATTTGCCTCTGGATTGTGAGAAAACTCAAGTTTGGGAGTCAAAACTCTAGTTTGGAAGTCAAAACTCGAGTTTAGGAATCAAAACTCGAGTTTGGAACTTAATGACTCGATTTTTTAGTGCTTCAACATCATTGGCATCTCTGGACCTAAAAAACTCGAGTTTCCAAATGAAAACTCGAGTTTCCAAATGAAAACTCAAGTTTCCAGTGCTAATCAGCAACTATGTTCACCTCTGTTTCACGATCAGCTTGGGCGAGGTCTGGTAATTCGATGAAATCTCCAAAACTAGAGATTGGATTGAGGTGAAACCAACTTTGTATGAAATTAGACATCCAATGAGTCATTTTAACAAAGTTTCAAGCCTAAAGAAGTTCATATGAGAGAGAGCTATGAATTTCTAAAGTTGGATCAAAAACTCACACCACACATCAGACCAAGCTTCAATGTTTTGAGTGTAACTCACAATCTACACATCGGAATGAGCTGAAATTAGTGGCATATGAAAGAAGACTCATAAGGCTTTTCATCAAGAGGTGAATGAACTGAAATGAATTTTAGACCAGAGAGATATGATCTTTGAAATTTGACTGTCAGTTCAAAACATTGCAAAAACGCTGGTTAAAAACAGCTCTCATTCAATGGACAAAATACAACGAGTTTGGAGCTGATTCTTGTTACATGGAAAGAAGATTCAAAGATCTTTATAGGGATAAGTAGTTTGCCAAATATGGAGCTATATCAAGTCAGGATGCAACCAAGGCCAGAACAACTTAAAAACTCGAGTTTACAAGTGAAAACTCGAGTTTAGCTCAGACAGAGAGTAGTGAACGTTAGAGCATCTTCCAATCTCGAGTTTGTGAAACAAAAATCAAGTTTTGATCAGACAGAGAGGAATCTGGAGCAACACGACAGCCTCAAAACTTGAGTTTCCAAGTCAAAACTCGAGTTTACACCTTCGCTTTAGAAAAATCAACGTGTCGAAAATCTCGTTTTTGATCAAGAAAATCCAGATGCTTACCCACATGATTTACATAACACTTCTTAACATCATTTATATCATTTGTGTACATGTTTTAGATGATCAAATGAAGGATTATATGAAGATTCATATGCTGAGCTGTAAAGTCAAAAAGCAGATCTAACTAACAGCTATATTTTCAATAGCTATATTTTCAACGTCACTATTCACAACGATCATATTCTCAAACGTATAGATCATCTTCATCTATAAATAGAGCCACATTCAAAACGCACAAATATGATGGAGAGAGCTTGCACTATCATAATGTCAATATTCTAAATCTCATACTCGCATTTGTGTAACCAGTCACACAAAGCTCATCACCCAATCCACCATATACTAAGAATAAGTCCTTATACTTCTTAAGTACTTTAGGATATTCTTGACAGCAGTCCAATGACCCTCACCGAGATCTTGTTGATATCTGCTGGTCAAACTTAAGGCAAATGAGACATCCGGTCGAGTACATAACATGACATACATGATAGATCTAATGGCAGAGGCAGATGGAATCTTACTCATTCGATCTCTTTGATCAGGTGTACTAGGACACTGATCCTTACTGAGATGGATGCCATAAGACATGGGCATATAACCCCTTTTTGAATCCTTCATACTGAATCTATGCAATATCTTGTCCATGTATGTGCTCTGACTTAGGCCTATTAGCCTCTTGGATCTATCTCTATAGATCTTGATCCTTAGGATGTAAGTGGCTTTGCCTAAATCTTTCATTGAAAAAGACTTTCCTAACTAAGGTTTGACACTCTACAAGGTAAGGATGTCATTCCCAATGAGTACGATGTCATCTACATAAAACACTAGAAATACAACTGTGCTCTCACTAACCTTCTTGTAAGCATAAGGTTCATCAATGTTTTGAATGAATCCAAACTCCTTGAATACTTCATCAAAACAACGATTCCAGCTCCGAGATGCTTGCTTCAATCCATAAATTGATCTTTAAAGCTTGCAAACTTTACCAAATTCCTCTGGACGCACAAAGACATCAAGTTGTGTCATGTACACATCCTCAAGTAGCTTTCCATTAAGGAAAGATGTTTTGACGTCCATCTGCCATATTTCATAGTCATAATATGCTGCTATAGAAAGAATGATTTTGATTGATTTGGCCATTGCAACTGGGGAACATGTTTCATCATAGTCCACACCATGTGTGACTGAATCCTTTTGCAACCAGTCGTGCTTTGAAGACACTTACTTTGTCATCCATGTAAGTTTTCTCCTTGAAAACCCACTTACACCCAATGGTTTTTACACCTTCAGGTGGATCGACTAAGGTCCATACCTTATTGTCGTACATGGATTGCATTTCAGACTTCATGGCATCTAGCCATCTTTCAGAGTTTGGTCCCACTATCGCTTCTCGATAGGTAGTTGGCTCATTATGCTCAATGAGCAAGATATCACAACTTCCAGTAGTCAGAAGTACGTATCTCTGAGGCTTTTGTCATGTCCTATCGGACCATCGTAGCCCTTGTGTTACTAAAACAGGCTCATCAACTTGTTGTGAGTCTTCTTCGTTTTCTATTTATGGTTCTATGTTGTTTTGCGACTCTCAAACTTCTTCAAGGTTCACCTTACTCCCACTGGTTCTTTTAGAGATAAACTCTTTCTCCAAAAAGACACTATTCCGAATAACAAACAATTTGTGATCGATAGGATTGCAGACATAGTATCCTTTAGTTTCCTTAGGATACTTAGGATTGCAGACAAAAAAGGCATTTTGAGGATCTGGATGATAATTTATCAGAAGCTTGTTGTTTAATGTAAACCTCACATCCCCAAATTTTAAGAAATGATAAACTAGGTTTCTTCCCAGTCCATATCTTATATAGTGTCTTTTCAACTGTCTTTGATGGAACTCAATTTAGTGTGAACATAGGTGTTTCTAAGGATGGCCCCACAAAGACGACAGAAGATCTGTTTGACTCATCATGGATCGAACCATATCTAATAGAGTTCGATTCCTTTGCTCAGAAACACCATTCCATTGTGGCGTTCCTGGAGGAGTTAGTTGTGAAATGGTCCCGCAACTCCTAAGATGGTCAATGAAGTCTTGGTTCAAATATTCACCACCCTGATCAGATCAAAGTGCTTTAATTGTTTTGCCAAATTGGTTTTGCACTTCATTTTGGAATGTTTTGAACATTTCAAAAGATTCAAACTTATGTTTCATTAAATAGATATACACATACCTACTAAAATCATCTATGAATGTATGAAGTACATATAACCTCCTCTGGCAGATGTATCCATTGGTCCACACACATTAATATGTATAAGGCCCAATAAATCATCAGCCCTCTCACTATACCCAGTAAAAGGTGCCTTTGTCATATTTCCCAATAAATAAGACGCATATGTATCAAATGATTCAAAATCAAATGAGTTAAGAAATCCATCTTGATGGAGTTTTGCAATGCATTTCTCATTTATATGGCCTAGACAAGAATGCCATAAGTAGGTCGGATTCAAATCATTTGACTTAATCCTTTTGGTAGACACGTTATAGATATGTCCATTATTAGGATGTTCTAAATTTAGTGAATAATGATCAAAATGCAAATCACTATCAACATAAAAAATGTCATTATGATCAATAGAACATTTACCATTCCAAGTAATAGAAGTAAAACCTTCCTTATCCAAATAAGAAAGAGAAACAATATTAGTACTCAAAGCAAGAACATAAAAACAATTGTTCAAAATTAACAAAAGCCCACTGGGCAAAACTAATTCATAAATGCCTACGACTAAAGCAGAATCTCTTGGTTGGTTTTCAACTCGTAGGTCCAATTTACCCTTCTTCAACTTTCTACTGTCCTTGAAACCCTGCACGTTTGTGCAAATGTGAGAACCACATGCAGTATCTAATACCCATGTAGAGGAAGTAGAAAAATGAATGTCTATAACATAAATACCTAAAGAGATAGCCCTGTCATGCTTCTTGTTCTTTTTTCAGATCTTCAAGGTAGAGTTTGCAGTTCCTCCTCCAATGACCAGGTTCATTGCAAAAGAAGTAGAACATGTCCTTTGAAGGCTTTGCCTTTTTGGCTGCAGGCTTAGTTTTGGGCATGTTTAACTCTTTGGTCTTACCAGCTAAGCCATTACCTTTTCCTTTTCCATTGTTTTTCCTTTTCATATCCTTTACTTTCTGAACCATCAAAACAGTGATGGGCCTCTTCTTAACACTCTGTTTAGCAGTTTTGAACACCCCATGCAATTCAAAAATTGATTTCTCCTTGTTGTTCATGTTATAGTTCATGAAAAACTAGTCATAACTTTTCAGGAGTGAGTTCAAGATCATATCTTTAGCTAACTCCTAGCTCATGGGAAATCCAAGCCTCTCAAGGTGATCAATATAGCCTTTCATTTTCAACACACGAGGCCTAACTGATGCACCTTCAGCCATTTTGCATGAATGTAAGGCCTTTGTGGTCTCATACCTCTATTGGCTTGCCTGTTGCTGAAACATTTCGTTGAGATGTACAATCATCTCATAAGCCTCCATATGTTCTAGATCTCTTTAGAGCTCTGGAACCATAGTGGCAAGCATCAGGCATCCTACATCCACAAAGTCATCCTTATGTTTCATGTAAGCATCTCTCTGAGCTCTTGGAGCATTAGCTGCAAGCTCGTCAGGAATGGGTTGATTGAGGACATAATCCTTTTTTTCGTGCTTGAGGTAGAATAAGGAGGGTATGCGGGTTTTTACTACCTCGATATGTTGACCAAACTTTCATTTCTTGGAGCTCAAGTTAGAACTAATCATGTAAGTGGTCGTCTAGGGCCCAAACGGATGAATCTAGTAATATTTTGAGTCAATCCGAAATCCTCATGTAGACTAAGCAGGGTATGGGACATTTCACTCAACTCTGAGATGTTGACAAAATGTTAGTATTTTGGAGCTAATGATAGAACAAATCGTGTTTGTGGCCATCAAGGACCAAAACAAATGAATCTAGAAAAAGCTTTTGTCTTTCTGGAATGCTCATGTTGAATAAGGAGGGTATGTGGGTTTTCAAGCAAATCTGAAACGTTGACCAAACTTTTATTTTTTGGAGCTTAAGATAGAACAAATCATGTTTGTGGGCCGTTCAGGGCTGAAAGGGATTAATCTCGCAACATTTTGAGTCATTCTTGAATCCTCATGTAGACTAAGGTATGCGGCTTTTCGCGCAAATCTAAGACGTTGACTAAACATTTATCTTTTGGAGTTCAACATAGAGCAAATCAAGTTTGTGGCCGTCTAAGGCCTAAAGAGATGAATCTCATAACATTTTGAGTCATTCTGAAATCCTTATGAAAAATAAGGATTGTATGTGGGCATTCATGCCAATCCGAGATGTTGATCAAACTTTCATTTTTTGGAGCTCAAGATAGGATGAATCGCGTAAGCATCTGTCTAGGGGCCAAACGGATGAATCTAGCAAAAAGTTTAGGCCTTCTAGAACCCACATGTAGAGTAAGGAGGGTATGCGTGTTTTTACTACCCCGAGATGTTGATCAAACTTTCATTTCTTGGAGTTCAAGTTAGCACTAATCACGTAAGTGGCTGTGCAGGGCCTAAACAGATAAATTTGGCAACAACTTTAGGCCTTCTGGAATCCTCACGTTGAACAAGGAGGGTATGCGGGTTTTTACACAAATCTGAGATGTTGACCGAACTTTTATGTCTTGGACCTTAAGATAGAACAAATCGCGTTTCTGGTAGTCCAAGGCCGAAAGGGATTAATCTCGCAACATTTTGAGTCATTCTTGAATCCTCATGTAAACTAAGGAAGGTACCCGTTCACGCAAATCTGAGACGTTGACCAAACATTTATCTTTTGGAGCTAAAGATAGTGCAAATCGCGTTTGTGGCAGTCCAGGGCCAAAATGGATGAATCTGGCAACATTTTGATTCATTAAGGAATCCTCATGTAGACTAAGGACGGTATACGGGTTTTCACGCAACTCCGAGATGTTGACAAAATGTTCGTATTTGGGAGCTAAAGATAGCACGAATCGCGTTTGTGGCCGTCCAGGGCCTCAACGGATGAATCTGACAACATTTTGATTCATTCTAGAATCCTCATGTAGACTAAGGATGGTATGCGGGTTTTCACGCAACTCCGAGATGTTAACCAAATGTTCGTATTTTGGAGTTAAAGATAGGAGGAATCGCATTTGTGACCGTCCAGGACCAAAACAGATGAATCTAGTAAAAACTTTAGGCCTTCTGGAATCCTCACGTTGAATAAGGAGGGTATGTGGGTTTTCACGCAAATCTGAGACGTTGGCCAAACTTTTATTTTTTAGAGCTCAAGATAGAATGAATCGCATTTGTGGCCGTAGAGGGCCCAAATGGATGAATCTGACAACATTTTCATTCATTCTGGAATCCTCATGTAATTTAAGAATGGTATATGGGTTTTCATGCAACTCCAAGATGTTGACCGAACTTTTTTTTTTTCGAGCTCAAGATAGCACAAATGGTGTTTGTGGCCGTCCAGGGTCCAAACGGATGAATCTCACAACATTTTGAGTCATTTTTATAATCCTCATGAAAAATAAGGAAGGTATGTGGGTATTCACACCTTTCTGAGGCGTTGACCAAACTTTCATTATTATCTGCTCAAGTTAGCAGAAATTGCGTAAGTGATCGTCCAGAGCCCAAAGGGATGAATCTCGGAACATTTTGAGTCATTCTAGAATGCTCATGTAGACTAACGAGGGTATGCAGGTTTTCACGTAAATCCGAGACATTGACCAAACTTTAATTTTTTGAGCTCAATATAGCACAAATCGCTTTTGTGGTCGTCCTGGGTCCAAAGGGATGAATCTATCAACATATTTAATCATTCTGGAATCCTCATGTATACTAAGGAGGGTATGTGGGTTTTGCCGCAACTTAGAGATGTTGACCAAATGTTTGTATTTTGGAGCTGAAGATAGCACAAATCGTGTTTGTGGTCATCCAGGACCAAAACAGATGAATCTAGAAAAAACTTTAGGCCTTCTGGAATCCTCACGTTGAATAAGGAGGGTATGCGGGTTTTCACGCAAATCTAAGACATTGACCAAACATTTATTTTTTGGAGCTGAAGATAGAACAAATCGCGTTTGTGGCCGTCCAGGGCCGAAAGGGATGAATCTCACAACATTTTGAGTCATTCTGGAATCTCATGTACAACAAGGAAGGTATGCGGATTTTCACGCAAATCTGAGACATTGACCGAACTTTTAATTTTCTAAGCTCAAGATAGAACAAATCGCGTTTGTGGGTGTCCAGGCCGAAATGGATGAATCTCGCAACATTTTGAGTTATTCTAGAATCCTCATGTAGAACAAGGAGGGTATGCGGGTTTTCATGAAATCTGAGATGTTGCCAAACTTTTATTTTTTGGAGCTCAAGATAACACAAATCGTGGTTGTGGCCGTCACAGCCCAAAGGGATGAATCTCGCAACATTTTGAGTCATTCTGGAATCTTCATGAAAAATAAGGAATGTATGTGGGCATTAATGCCAATCCGAGATGTTGACCAAACTTTCAATTTTTGGAGCTCAAGATAGGACGAATCGTGTAAGTGTCCGTCCAGGGGCCAAACAAATGAATCTGGCAAAAACTTTATGCCTTCTGGAATCCTCACGTTGAGCAAGGAGGGTACGTGGGTTTTCACGCAAATCCGAGATGTTGACCAAACTTTTATTTTTTGGAGCTCAAGATAGGACGAATTGCATTTGTGGCTGTACAAGGCCCAAACGGATGAATCTGGAAACATTTTGATTCATTCTGGAATTCTCATGTAAACTAAGGAGGGAATTCGGGTTTTCACGCAAGTCCGAGATGTTGACCAAACTTTTATTTTTCAAGCTCAAGATAGCACAAATCGCATTTGTGGCCGTCCAGGGCCCAAACAAATGAATCTCACAACATTTTGAGTCGTTTTTATAATCCTCATGAAAAATAAGGAGGGTATGTGGGTATTCATGCCTATCCAGGATGTTGACCAAATGTTCATTTGTTGTCACTAAAGATAGCACGAATCGCGTTTGTAGCCGTCCAGGACCAAAAGAGATGAATCTAGCAAAAACTTTAGGCCTTCTGGGGGTTTTCACACAAATCTGAGACGTTGACCAAACTTTTATTTTTGGAGCTTAAGATAGAACAAATCGCGTTTATGGCCGTCCAGGGTAGAAAGGGATGAATCTCGCAACATTTTGTGTCATTCTAGAATCCTCATGTAGAATAAGGAGGGTATGCGAGTTTTCATGCACATCTGAGACGTTGACTAAACTTTTATTTTTTTGAGCTCAAGATAGAACAAATCGCATTTGTGGTCGTCTAGGGCCGGAAGAGATGAATCTGGCAACATTTTGATTCATTATGGAATACTCATGTAGACTACGGAAGGTATGCTGGTTTTCACGCAACTCCGTGTTGTTTACCAAATGTTTGTATTTTGGCGCTAAAGATAGCACGAATCGCGTTTGTGGCCGTCCAGGACCAAAACAGATGAATCTAGCAAGAAATTTAGGCATTCTAGAATCCTCACGTTGAAGAAGGAGGGTATGCGGGTTTTCACGCAAATCTAAGACGTTGCCCAAACTTTTATTTTTTGGAGCTCAAGATAGGACGAATTGCGTTTGTGGCCGTACAGGGCCCAAATAGATGAATCTGGCAACATTTTGATTCATTTTGGAATCCTCATGTAGACTAAAGAGGGTATGTGGGTTTTCATGCAACTCCGAGATGTTGACAAAACTTTTATTTTTATGAGCTCAAGATAGCACAAATCGCGTTTATGGCCGTCCTGTGCCGAAACGGATGAATCTCAACATTTTGAGTTATTTTTAGAATCCTCTTGAAAAATAAGGAGGGTATGTAGGTATTCACGCCTATCCGAGACGTTGACCAAACTTTCATTTTTTTCAACTCAAGTAAGCAGAAATCATGTAATTGGTTTCTTAGGGCCCAAAGGGATGAATCTCGCAACGTTTTGAGTCATTCTGGAATCCTCATGTAGAACAAGGAGGGTATGCAGGTTTTTACGCAAATCAGAGACGTTGACCAAACTTTTATTTTTTGGAGCTCAAGATAACACAAATCGCTTTTGTGGCCGTCAAGGGGCCAAAGGGATGAATCTCGCAACATTTTGAGCCATTCTTGAGTCCTCATGAAAAATAAGGACTGTATGGTGGCATTCACGCCACTCCAAGATGTTGACCAAACTTTCAGTTTTTGGAGCTCAAGATAGAATGAACATGTAAGCGGTCGTCCATGGCCCAAACAGATGAATCTGTTAAAAAGTTTAGGCCTTCTGGAAGCCACATGTAGAATAAGGAGTGTATGCGGGTTTTTACTACCCCGATATGTTGATCAAACTTTCATTTCTTGAAGCTTAAGTTAGAACTAATCACATAAGTGGCTGTCCAGAGCCCTAACAAATGAATTTGGCAATATTTTGAGTCATTTCGGAATCCTCACGTAGACTAAGAAGAGTATGCGGATTTTCACGCAACTCTGAGATGTTGACCACATGTTTGTATTTTGGAGCTAATGATAGAACGAATTGCGTTTGTCGCCATCCAAGACATAAATAGATGAATCTGGAAAAAACTTTTGGCCTTCTGGAATCCTCACGTTGAATAAGAAGGGTATACGGGTTTTCAAGTAAATCTGAGACGTTGACCAAACTTTTATTTTTTGGAGCTGAAGATAGAACAAATCACGTTTGTGGCCGTCCAGGGCCGAAAAGGATGAATCTCGCAACATTTTTAGTCATTCTTGAATCCTCATGTAGACTAAGTAAGGTATGCATATTTTCACGCAAACTTTTATCTTTCGGAGCTCAAGAAAGTGCAAATCGCGTTTGTGGCCATCTAGGGCCCAAAGGGATGAATCTCGCAACATTTTGAGTCATTCTCGAATCCTCATGACAAATAAGGAGCGTATGTCGGCATTCACACCAATCCGAGATGTTGACCAAACTTTCAGTTTTTGGAGCTCAAGATAGGACGAATCGCGTAAGCGTCCATCCAAGGTCCAAACGAATGAATCTGGCAAAATGTTTAGGCCTTCTGGAACTCACATGTAGAAGAAGGAGGCTATACGGGTTTTTACTAACCCGAGATGTTGACTAAACTTTCATTTATTGGAGTCAAGTTAGCACTAATCACGTAAGTGGCAATCCATGGCCCAAACGGATGAATCACACAATATTTTGATTCATTCCGGAATCCTCATTTAGACTAAAAAGGGTTTGCGGGTTTTCACGAAACTCCGAGATGTTGACCAAATGTTCATTTTTTGGAGCTAAAGATAGCATGAATCACATTTGTGGCCGTCCAGGACCAAAACAAATGAATCTGGAAAAAACTTTAAGCCTTCTGGAATCCTCAGGTTGAATAATGAGCGTATATGGGTTTTGAAGCAAATCTGAGACGTTGACCAAACTTTTATTTTTTGGAGCTTAAGATAGAACAAATAGTGTTTATGGTCGTCCAGGGGCCGCAAGGAATGAATCTCGCAACATTTTGAGTCATTCTGGAATCCTCATGTAGAATAAGGAGAGTATGTGGGTTTTCACGCAAATCTGAGATGTTGACAAAACTTTTATTTTTTGGAGCTCAAGATAGCGCAAGCCATATTTGTGGCCATACAGGGCCCAAAGGGACGAATCTCACAACATTTTGAGTCTTTCTCGAATCCTCATGAAAAATAAGGAGCATATGTAGGCATTCACGCCAATCCGAGGTGTTGATTAAACTTTCAGTTTTTAGAGCTCAAGATAGGACGAATCACGTAAGCGCTGTTTAAGGGCCAAACAAATGAATCTGGCATAAAGTGTAGGCCTTCTTGAACCCACATGTAGGATAGGGAGGGTATATGGGTTTTTACTATCCCGGGATGTTGACCAAATGTTCATTTTTTGGAGCTAAAGGTAGCACGATTCACGTTTGTGGCCATCCAAGACCAAAACAAATGAATCAGGCAAAAACTTTAGGCCTTTTGGAATCCTCACGTCGAATAAGGAGGGTATGTGGGTTTTCAAGCAAATCTGAGACATTGACCGAACTTTTTATTTTTTGTAGCTTAAGATAGAACAAATTGCGTTTGTGGCCATCCAGGGGCCGAAAGGGATGAATCTTGCAACATTTTGAGTCATTCTTGAATCCTCATGTAGAATAAGGAGGGTATGCAGGTTTTCACAGAAATCTGAGACGTTGACCAAACTTTTATTTTTTAGAGCTCAAGATAGTGCAAATTGCGTTTGTGGCCGTCTAGGGCCCAAAGGGATGAATCTCGAAACATTTTGAGTCATTCTTGAACCCTCATAAAAAATAAGGAGCATATGTGGGCATTCGCGCCAATCTGATATGTTTATCAAACTTTCAATTTTTGGAGCTCAAGATAGGACGAATCACGTAAGCGGCCGTCCAGGGGCCAAACGGATGAATCTGGCAAAATGTTTAGGCCTTCTAGAACCCACATGTAGAACAAGGAGGGTATGCGGGTTTTACTACCTCGAGATGTTGACCAAATGTTCATTTCTTGGAGCTAAATATAGCACGAATCGCGTTTGTGGCCGTCCATGACCAAAACAGATTAATCTAGCAAGAACTTTAGGCATTCTAGAATCCTCACGTTGAATAAGGAGAGCATGTGGGTTTTCACACAAATTTGAGCCATTGACCAAACTTTTATTGTTTGGAGCCCAAAATAGCACAAATCGCGTTTGTGGCCATCCAGAGCCGAAACGGATGAATCTCGCAACATTTTGAGTCATTCAGGAATCCTCATGTAGACTAAGGAGGGCCTGCGGGTTTTCATGAAAATTTGAGACATCGACCAAACTATCATTTTTTGGAGCTCAAGATAGCACAAATCATGTTTGGTGCCATCCAAGGCCCAAATGGATATAATCTCGCAATATTTTAAGTCATTCTGGAATGCTCATGTAAACTACGGACGGTGTGTGGGTTTTCACACAAATCCTAAACTTGACCAAACTTTCAATTTTTAAGCTCTAGATTACGCAAATCGTGTTTGTCGTCGTCCTGGGCCCAAAGGGATGAATCTCGTGACATTTTGAGTTGGTCTAGAATCATTAGGTAGACTAACGAGGGTGTGCGGGTTTTCACATAAATCTGAGAATTTTTTGGAGACTATGATAGCATAAACCGCATTTGTAGCCATCGAGGGCCCAAACGGATGATTCTGGCAAGATTTTTAGTCATTCTCGAATCCTCATGTTGACTAAGAAGGGTGTGTGAGTTTTCAGAAATATCTAAGACGTTGACCAAACTTTTATTTTTTGGAGCTTAAGATTGCACAAATAGCGTTTGTGGCCATCTAGGGCCCAAAGGAATGAATTACGCAACATTTTAAGCCATTCTGGAATCCTCATGAAGACTAAGGAGGTTATGCAGGTTTTCATGCAAATCCGGGACGTTGACCAAGCTCTCACTTTTGTAAGCTCAAGATAGCGCAAATCATGTTTGTGGTCATCTTGGGCTCAAAGGGATGAATATCGCAACATTTTGAGTCATTCCGCAATCCTCATGTAGACTAAGGAGGGTATGCGGGGTTTCACGCAACTCCGAGATGATGACCAAACTTTCAATTTTTGGAGCTCAAGATAGCATGAATCACGTTTATGGCCCACCAGGACCAAAACAGATGAATCTGGCAAAAATTTTAGGCCTTCTGGAATCCAGTATATGGGTTTTCATGCAAACCTGAGACGTTGACCAAACTTTTATTTTTTGGAGCTCAAGATAGCACAAATTGCATTTGTGGCCGACCAGATCTCGCAACATTTGGAGTCATTCGGGAATCCTCATGTAGACTAAGGAAGGAGGGTATGCATGTTTTCACGCAAATTTGAGATGTTGAACAAACATTTATTTTTTGGAGCTCAAGATAGCACTAATCGCGTTTGTGGTTGTCCAGGGCCAAAAGAGATGAATCTCGCAACATTGAGTCATTCTGGAATCCTGTAAGGGAGGGTATGTGGGTATTTACGCCAATCTAAGAGGTTGACTAAACTTTCAATTTTTGGAGCTCCAGATAGTACGAATCATGTAAGTGGCCTTCCAGTGCCTAAAGGGATGAATCTGGCAAAAAGTTTAGGCCTTCTAGAATCCACATGTAGAATAAGGAGGGTATCTGGTTTTTTACTTCTCCGTGAGGTTGAGCAAACTTTCATTTTTTTTGAGCCTAAGTTAGCACTAATCGCGTTTGTGGCCGTCTAGGACCAAAACCAATGAATCTCACAAAAATTTTAGGCCTTCTTGAATCCTCATGTTGAATAAGGAGGGTATGCATGTTTTCACACAAATCTGAGACGTTGACCAAACTTTAATTTTTTGGAGCTCTGGATAGCACAAATTGCGTTTGTGGCCGTCCAGGGTCGATTCACCAAGTTATTTGTTAGGGGCTTACCTTTAATCTTTGGTTGCGTATGACCTTCACCTCTTCCTTGAACCAGAACCTTGCTGCCCCACTCTCCTCTTCCTCTTGAGCACGTCCTAGGAAACCCAAAAATTAGGAAGAGATGTCCTTAAATAGACTCCTTTGGTTTGGGCTATTATCCAAGACTCGCTATTACCCAGTGGTCAGAAGAATGCTTCAGATTTTTATATAATTCTTTGACTTGCCCTCCAAGTCATTCTAGATGCTTCTTGGGCGGACATGTGGTGCCACCTAGGCCCACAAAATCATATCCCGTAGCTGCCCCTTAATGATGGTTCTTGGATTTTACTAGGTGCAAGCTTTTATCCAGTGGTTATAATAGTGCCCTAATGATAAAATTGTCATTTTGGGTTACCTTTTCTTCAAGACAGTGGGACCCACCTGGCTGCCCTAATAATGACGTCATTTATGGTCATGTGGGGTCATAATTACATGTCATTCCTCTTGTCACATTAGATTTAAATGTGTCGTGAAGAATAATTCTGATTATTTTATTTTCTCCCTCTTCATAATTACCTGATGTGACTTTTGCCTTGCTCTCCAAGTCACCACTTTCTCTCCCTTGGCCTACCATGTGACGACATCTCCCTGTGTTTGGGGTCTAGGCCCATCCTGAGAAACCCTGAACTAATCCCGCTCAACTGCTTTTTACTGACTACACTTTTCATTACTACTCAGGCTACGCGAAGGGACTTGTGTGAGGTGGGACTGGCTGTCTCTGCTCCCTAACTGTAGGTGGCCGAAACACAGTGCCTTAGGGAACAAGAAATCCATATTTTAGTATACCATAATTACCTCGCACTTCATGCTATCGAAAATCCAACTTCTGACCCCGAGACGCCACGTTTCTAGCGAATCATCACTACTGCCGACTTTTTACTTCTTCAATTGACCCAAATACTCATTCTCTCTCTCCCCTGGTTGGACACGCATACCATACCTTCTACTTCTTCAACATTATACCGGCTTACACCTTTTTGAGCTCACTTGGCTCACAAGTTACCATCTTTTGTATATTTCCTTAGTGAATCCTATCTTAATCATGTGATTTAGTTTATCAACTCAAGGTCCTCAGAGTAATTTACATAACATATTATAGAAGGGAATAACAAAATTTGTGATCACACTTCTCAGCATTCCATTGACTCAGGCTTGTATACTGATTATATCCCGGCAACCCAAAAACCTATTGAGCTGAGGGTCAACTGTTATGGACCCAATGATAACGCCCACTTAAAGTACGACCCAACAAGGAGCAATCCGTATTAGAATCGACATCAGGTCTTAACCAACCTAAAATCAAGGAAACTCTAACTAATCGAGCTATAATCAATGATCTAGATCATGAGTGGCGGTGCCAAGATTGGGACATAAGGCTCACAGGGCCCATGGAATCAACCCTCCAGGTAACTCTATAAATAAGAGATAAACCCTAGAGGTACGTAGACTCTATCAGTTATTATTCTGTTGTTATTGTGCACACACATAACCCCTTAGGCGAAAACCATATTGTTTGCACAGTGACCCACGTCACTCATTGGTATCTGACCCATAGATATCTGGTGTTACACCCCTACTGACCTCGTCCCTTCAGGTGGTGGGTTAAAGGGATTCCTTTTTCTTATTACCTTTTCACTGCTACTTATTCCTTTTATCATATGTCAGAGTAAACGCAACAGAGCATATACCGATTTAGACAAATACAATATACTAGTAAAAGTACAATAAACCAAAAGGTAAACAAGCCCCTATAGGGTTAAGGGTACAGTCATCCCAAATAAAATATTAAACAGTAAATAATATGATACTCTCATCCAGATTGTATACAACTTTAAGCCTCCGTAGAGCGTCTCCATGTCTTCGAATCAACTCCCGGCCCTTGCTTTTTAAACTCCTCATCTTCTCCACCTGAAGCGCCTGTATCCTTAAACCAGTCAGGAGTTCAAAGTTGAACCTGTTGGATATAATTAGTTTTGATGATGTCTCATATATATGCCATTAACAAGAGCAAAAAGATTGAGTAATATGTTTATTTTTTTCATTGACTAATTCTTGAATTTAATGTAGAATCAAAGGTGCAAAGTTCATGAAGAATGATCAAAAAGAAGATTTGGAAAAGAAGAAAAAGAAGAAGATCAAGGAAGTCGAGAATATAGATGAGGATAAGGAAAAGGAAGAGAAGAAAAAGAAGAGGAGAAATTGAAGAAGAAAGAATCTATTGAATGGATCATCCTTATTCAAGATCAGCCCAAACATATTATTGAAGAAAAAGATCAACTTAAATACATCTATGGATAATGCTCATAGAAAAGAAGAAAGAAAGAGTAGAGTTGTGAAGAATGACCAAGTGAAGAGATTGAAGAAAAGGAAGATCTTGTCAAAAAGAATGAGATAAATAATATACAAGGTCTTAGATTGATATCATAAGTCTTCACAATCAAATGGAAGTTGGATGGGTCAATTCAGAGTTAAAAACAGCAAAAATCAGCTTCAGGAAGAGAAAACTCGAGTTTCCAGGTCAAAACTCGAGTATACAAGCTTACTGCAAAAATTTGCATTTGGATGAGAAAACTCGAGTTTGGAAAACTAGAGTTTGGGAAACTCCGGTTTAAGAGTCAAAGAGTTAAAACTTGAGTATGAGAGTCAATACTCGAGTATGGAACTTAATGACTCGAGTTCGGGGTGTTCTCAGCTTCTATGGCGTCTCTTGACCCGACAAAACTCGAGTTTCTAAATGAAAACTCAAGTTTCCAGCTCTGTCAGCAACTCTGTTCACCTCTGTTTCACGTATAACTTTGGGCGAGCTCAAGTAATTCAATGATATCTCCTAAACCAGATATTGGATTGAGGTTAAACCAATTTTGGATGAAAGTAGACTTCCAATACGTTATCTTGACAAAGTTTCATGCTCAAAGAAGATCATATGAGAGAGCTTTGAATTTCTAAAGTTGGATTAAATATCCACGCCACACATCAGACCAAGCTTCAATGTTTTGAATATAACTCACAATCTACAGATCGGAATGAGCTAAAATTGGTGGCATATCATCTTCATTTCACTTTCATTATGCATTTACAAGATTGTTGATAAATATCCATTAACCTTTCCCACAAACTCTGCATCCAACGGCAGCGGAGTTTACATCAATGATTTATGTATGAATCATTATGGATGAACTGGTGCCGTTTCTTTTTAGTGTTGATAAACCCCAATCTTGCTGCAATTGTAACTGCTCTTGCTGGAGCTATTAGGTTTCAAGAGGAGTTTGGAGGACCTATGTTCACTATTGCATTAATCTTAGCTTGTATTGTATGAAATCTCTCTTCATTTCTTTAAAATCAATCGATAATGAAATAAAAACTTATTAAATTAGGGAGCCATGGAGAATACAATACAAATCCATAATATAATCATGAAATACTATATCCATGTTGACCTAAATAATGATGACGAGAGAGGAAATAAGAGAAGTCAAAGGCTTGTTGGGCATCTAAAGGAAAAAGAGGATAGGAAAGAGGAAAAGTCAACAGCTTGTTGGGCAACCTAAGGAACAACTTGGCCAACAAGATAACTTGACAAACAAGTAAATAGAGTTATACTATATTTAGCCTCTAAGATAACTTGATTTCTACTATTTCGACCTCTCCCCTCTTTTTCTCCATCTTTTATCGACTTAATGATGATGAAGGAGGAAATATGTAACACGCCGAATTCTAGACCTTGAGCATTGAGAATAAGCCTAAAGTAGGCGGACGACTAACCTGGTTGGGGAAGAGTCTCAAGAATTTCGAAGGTTAGGAAACCTCTCTGGGACTAAGTAACTCGGCTATACAGGTCAGTGGACCTAGTATGTTAAAGTCGTGGAATTAAAATGCTAAGGAAAAGGGGCATTAAGGACCCATACGATTTAAATCCAGTTGGGAAAGATGCCACCTAACTATGTCCTAAGGTATAGGATAATTAGTTAGGAAAAAGTATGTCGGTGTAAGTGCATATGCATCATTTTCAAACCAGCTAGGTGTGCCCTATGTTTTTTTAGGAACCATCAGTATTCGTGAAGAAAACCCAAGCGAAGCTCGGGTAGGATCTCGAGACAACACTGATAAAGTAGCTTTAATAAAGTAAGGTCATAATGACAAATGATGACATACTTTTGTGTTGGCCAAATAGAATGGTGACACATGTCCCTCCATGATTACAACAAGACAAAGGTAATAATGGTAGTGGGACACATGGCATTTTATGATTGGATATTTGACTTTTGGCACCACAAAGTATGAGGTAATTATGAGATATTAAAATATGTATTTCTCATTCCCCAAGAATAAGAAAAAACGTGCAGCCATATCAAGGGATAGGATAAGCTGATTTAAACGCATATAAGAGCCCAATTACAAGGTCAAAGGCTTGGGGAAATGTTAACCAATAAAGGGGAACCGACCGGGATACTGAAATAAGGATTTCTTGATCCCAAGGTACTATATTTCATCCATTGATGGTCAGGGAGAAGACAATGATGATTCGGACCCATAAAAGTCCAGTTGAAGGACACGAGTTAAAAGGAAAGGTGTACCTGGCATAAAGGAACTACACGGGACTGGTTAGGGTACCGGAGTAGGGCCTAGACCCCTGGACACAGAGGGAGGACGAAATTGGTGAGCCAAAAGAGAGAGAAAGTGACTTGGAGGAAAAGAAAAGGTCACATCATGTAATTATGAAGAGAAAGAAGGGTCACATCAAGTAATTATGAAGAGAGATAAATAATAAAATAATCCGATTTAATCTGGACCACATCTTTGAAATTGATATGACAATGAAGTGACATGTAATTATGACTAATAAATGACATTTATGACACAAATCCAAGGGCAGATTTCGTGGAACCCACGGCTTTGAAGAAAGAGAGCGTGAAATGACCGTTTTACCCCTGGGCCAAAAACCTACAACTATCAATCTCAGAGACCATAACTAGGGGCAATTTTGGAATCCTAATTTTGGCCTTGGAATGCGCCATTCATCTTCCCAAGGAGCCATCTAGAAGCCTTGAGAATTGTGTTGGGAAATTATAATTTAATACGAAGCACACTTTTAACCAATGGACAATAACCAAAAGTGGGTAAATGCACCCTTAGGGCCTATATAAAGGTACTTCCTCCCCTTATTTCCACCTGCCCAAAGACGTGCTCAAGGTGTGGGAGGAGAGTGTCCAGCTAAAGTCATGGTTCGGGAAGTGAAGGAGGTCATACGCAACCGAAATTCCGAGGTAAGCATCTTACCGACAAACTTCAAGTTCTTGCTTCTGCCCTATGGTGTTTTCGTGGTAGTTGCAGTGGGATTTGCATATTTTTGAGGTTGTCAATGAGTCCATGACGAGATTTTGTGTGGGGGCATGTTGGATCACCTTTTTCCAAACCCTAAAAGCTCAAGTCTTTATTATACGAAAATCTGTCGGTTCTTACGGTTTCTAGGCAGCGAATGGAGATCGGTAGATTTAAAATAGTAAATGAAGTCTAAATGATCTAAAATTTTACATGGTGAAAGTAGACATCTGGGGCTTCATTTTGGTATAATATTTTGTGTCTTTTTGGTCTTCCTTCAGAGAGATATCCTCTTTTGAAAACAACCCTAAAACCTAGACTTTGTCTCTGACCAATGGCTATGTTTTGGGAATCAGAAAAGGATTCGAACCAATTTGGATTTGGGAATTATTTTTAATATAAAATAGACCTCCTAAGGGTTCTAAGGCCACTGATTTCATGTCAATACGATTTTTCTTGAATTCATTAAAAATCGGCAAAGTTGGGTCAGAGGTTCTGAAAATTCTGGTGCTATGCGAATTTTATGGAACTTGAAGTAAAGTTTGAATATGTAATTGAAAGTGTGGTATTTTTGCTGTATCTAGGATGTGAACACATGTGAGACATATTTCAAGTGCCAAAGGAAGGGTTTTCTATTTTCAAGGCGTGCCAGGTAGTAACTGTAAACTTGCATACTATATGTTACTTTTGCATGTGTGTTTTTATCATGAGGTAAGGGATTGGACTGTGGTGCCTATGTGACTATGTGTTCTTAGGTGACCACTGAAGTCCAGAGTATGTTGGTCTGTGAGGCCCTTGGCCTGTAGGGTAGGTAGTACCTATTGGACGGCGTGTCCTTAGGTAGCTACTGAGACCCAGGTTATGTGGGGTAGGTGGAGCCTATGCGACTGTGTGTTTATAGTTGTCCACTGAGGCCTTAAAGTAGGTGGTTGGGGTCTAGTAAGGCCCTTTGCACGCTGGATCCGGGGCCTTGTCTTGACTAGGCAGTCCTGCGGAGGTATTACATGCCGGTTTACTGTGCCTAAGGCAGAATTATTTTCCCTATTATGATTTGCATTACATGCATTGCATACATATTGTATATGAGTTTAACAGTTACTCTGGGGTTCAATCTTGAACTCCAGACTGGTTTAAGGATACAGGTGCTTCAGGTAGAGACGATCAGGAGTTTAAAAGGCAAGTACCAGGGGTTGAGACGAAGAAATGAAGATGCTCCAAGGAGACTTTAAGTTGTATTCAATCTAGATGAGAGCATCATATTATTTATTGTTTAATATTTTATTTGGGACGACTGTACCCTTAACCCTACGGGAACTTGTTTACCTCTTAGAATACTTTTACCAGTACATTGTATTTGTCCAAATTGGTATATGCTTTGTTGCGTCTACTCTGATACATGATAAAAGGAATAAGTAGCAGTCAAAAGAAAAAAATGGTATCCCTCTAACCCGCCATCCGAAAGGGTGAGGCCGGTAGGGGTATAACAAAATAAGAGAAGTCAAAGACTTGTTTGGCATCTCAAGGAAAAACTTGGGCAACAAGTAAAGATAACTTTACAAAGAAGTAAAGAGACTTCTAATATATTCAACCTCTCCCCTCTTTTTCTCCATGTTGATCGACTTAATGGTGACGAGTGAGGAAATAAGAGAAGTCAAAGGCTTGTTGGGCATCCCAAGGAAAAACTTAGACAACAAGTAAAGATAACTTCGCAAGAAGTAAAGAAACTTCTACTATATTCTACATCTCCCCTCTTTTTCTCCATGTTGACTGAGTTAATGATGATGAGATAGGAAATAAGAGAAGGCAAAGGCTTGTTGGGTAACCCAAGGAACAACTTAGACAACAATGTATATATGAGGTGCGGTTCTTTAAAGGTTTGTTTTGTATGGGGGATTTGGAAGGGAGGGGAGATTTTGTTTGTGTTGGGTTGAATAAAATTGGAGAAGTTTGGTTACAAAATTTTAATTGAGAGAAGATTTAAGATAAAAGAGTAAGAAAAGTTAATTGAAAACTTTTATCCCAACTTCTCTCTTTTTTTCTTTAAATCCAATTCAAACATTTTTTTCTTCTGCTCACTTTCCCTCCACTTCTCTCATACCAAACAAGCCCTAAAGATAAGGTAAAATCCAAAGTTTAATTATGCAAACTTCAAGCTAAAAAAGTTGCATAAAACATGGCACTAGTGGCAGACCTACATATTGGAGAGGGGGGCACGTGCCCCCCTTGATTTTTGACCCTGTATGTTCTTTTTTTTTAAAAAAAAAAAATCCCTTTATAGGCCTTCTTCATCATGCACATCCGGCTCTGCTCTTTGCTCTTTTATGACCTAGCAAGACAAGAAAGTGGCTCCTTGATTGCTTAGTGCCTTATGTTGAAAAAAATATATTTGATAGTATTGATAATAAGGCAATTATGATAGAATTCCAAAAAATAAGGCTTAGAAGGATGACATAATAATTATTGTAATATACTTTTGTTATTACAATATATGTACTTAAACTTAGAGCCCATTTGGATAAGCTTTTAAAAAAAGGACTTTTTTTACATTGCTTTTTAAAAAAGTACTTTAATTAAAAGTTGAAGTTATGTTACGTTTGGATATATTATTGAACAAGTACTTTTAAATAAAACAGTTGTTTGGATGTTAATATAGAGAAGCACTTTTTTATTAGTAAAATTACTAAAATGGGCATATAAAAGCACTTTTTTTTTTACAATCATTTGGATTAAAAGAAAGTATTTATGTTAAAATTTTAGAAATATTATAGTTAATAATTGAATTTAAAATTATAATATAATTGAAGTTTAGTAATATTAAAATGAACGAACTGGGTTTTACTTTTCACTATGATAAAAAAAAAAAAAGAAGAAGAAGAAGAATGAATGCACGAGTTAGTTTTTAAAGTTAAACTTTAGAACACTTCAGTATTTAAAAATTTCATTTTCACATGATCCACATATTATTTAAATTTAATACTGCTTATGCCCTAATTTTTTTTCCCGTAGGCTTTATTCTATTATTTAGTGAGGCGCTGGGGCTTCTTCTCACAGCAGTTGGGCAGAGGTGAGTGCTCAGAGAGTTGTAGAGAGAAATGGAAACTGCAGATCACTACAAGTTTCTTTCCATACAAGATGCCATGAAGTGCATCAATCAAAAAGTGAACATAACGGGCATTATAGTTGACTTTGGCATGCCAAAGCCAAGTAGGGGCAAGGGTAAACTTTCCGTTTAATGGATCTTACTGCTTAAACTTTGCATTTTAGTTTACTGGTAGTAGACTGATAATTTTATTTTCTTGGTTAAGGTTTATGTTCTAAGCCAGTTTCATGATTATGTTCTGGGTTGATCCTAATATGTAATTAAAGTCTTCTACTTTAGTAGGGTAAATTCAATATGGCTGAAATTGTTTTAGGTTTCTAGGAAGACTCGTTAAACTGCACTGTTTTTCTTTTCATACCGTTGGCATATTTGTGCTTCTCTGCACTGTTTTGGTGTCATGACTTTGGATTCCCAATGGTGCAGGGATTATCCAAATATCACATTTTTTTAAATTCATATGGTTGAAATTTACAAAGTCTTTGAAGAGTCAAGTTTAGTCTTTGAAGAGTCAAGTTTGGTTGGGTGACATTCGGACTGGCAATGATGAATCAAAGGCCGGACTTATGGCCGCCATTTAGTTTATTGGTAGTAGATTGATGACTTCTTTTTGTTAAGGTGTATGTTCTGAGCTGGTCCCAAGCCTGGATAAAGGATGAGGGTTGTGTTAGGTCCTCAACATCCAATGTAAAACTCTGTTGAATCTTAAGAAATTGTATGTTTTGACCCAGTTTCATGATTATGTTTAAAAATGCTATGCGCTAAAAGTATTATTATATTTTAGTGGGGTAAATTTCAATGGATTGAATTGTTGTTAAACTTGGTTGCTGTAGGGTTCTAGGAAGCTTATTATTCTGTGCTCCTTTCCTTTTCCTACTGTTTGTGCTTCTCTGAGTTTGTGTCTTTATGGTCATCACCTTAAAAAGGCTCAATTGGTGTCCATGCTTTTATTACCTTGCTCTGTGTGTGTGTGTGTGTGTGTGTGTGTGTGTGTTGATTTCATGATTTTGGATTCCCAATGGATCAAGAACTATTCAAATTTTGCCATTTTTTAAAACTCATGTTGGACTTCACAAAGTAATGGGAGAGTTGAATTTGATTGGTTTAGATTTTGACTGGCAATGAAGAATGAAATGTCGGACTTACAGCTGCCATTAAGTTTACTGGTAGTAGATTGATGATATTTGTTTGTCAAGGTATTTGTTCTGAGCCAGTTTCATGATTATGTTTTGGACTTTTGGTCAATGTCATGATGTGCTAAAAGGCTCTGTTTTAGTGGGGTAAAGTTCAACATGGCTGAACTGTTACTAAACTTGGTTGTTTCAAGGTATTTGTTCTGAGCCAATTTCATGACTATGTTTTTTGGTCAATGCCATTATGTGCTAAAAGGCTCTATTTTAGTGGGGGTAAAGTTCAGCATGGCTGAACTGTTACTAAACTTGGTTGTTTCAAGTTTCTGGTAAACTTGCCGTGTTGAACTGTTTTTCTTTACATTATGTTTACATATTTGTGCCTTTCTGAGCTTGTGTCTTCATGGTCATCTTACTTTTATTGAATTCTTACCCTAAAAAGGCCAGGTTTTGGTTTATGTTTTTACATGAGGCATAAAACTGGAAGGTTTTTCTTAGTTTTTTAGCATGAATTGCTTTCTGCTCTTGCTCATTGGCTTACTTGAATAATTTCTACAGATTACCATTGTACCTTAAAAATAATCGATGAATCATATCAGAAACCTGGGATGCTCGTTAATTTTTTTACTGAAAGCTCGCAACAGCTTTCTGATGTTGTAGAAAGAGGAGACGTAGTTCAGCTTTACAGTGTGATGGTAATGATCTTCATAATCCTAGGTTTGATAGTAAATGCTCTAGAAATGCTTATGCTTTGTTTTTCTGGACTTATGTTGGCTATTGAATATTTTTATGCACTGTCTGTCAATAATATTTGTTAGTGTACCCCAAATTTAAGTAAAATTTAGTGGCATACTGGTTTTCTCTGCAGTTCTCACTTTGACTTTTTATCTGGTTTTTTGTAGTGATGTTCATCTTTTGATTGCATGAAGATTTGAAATGAATATGCAGTTTAGAATGATAGTGTGAGACTGAGGGTAGGTAGTTTGACTTTGTGGTGAGAAGTGTCAAAGATAGGAAGGAAAAGATTTCATGATATTATACAAGGAAAATCTGGGTTTTTCTTAACTCGGTTAGGCTTTTGGATTTGCAAGTTCTATGATATAACTCAGGTATTTATCCCTTGTGATGGCAGGGATTTAGTGTAGTTGAGGAGTGCTTCAGTTCCCCTGAAAGGAAACAAAAATGGGAAAATGAATAACAAAAGTAAAAGAAAGAAAGCAACTATGAAAGCCATCTACACTTACTTTATAGGGCTAGGATGAGAATGTCAGAACTCATAACTGCTTGATTAGTTGGCTTAATAGACAACAAGGTAACTTAATATTCTTTTAATATTGTTGAATGAATGATTGAATTTCTTTGAATATTATAAATACAGATATGCGTCTCCGTTTTTAAATATTTTACATTTTACCCTACACGTAAAGATGCTTTAAAAATTTTCTGCCAAGTTTTGTAACGAGCCTTTAATATTATTGGGTTTGATTTCACAGTGTACCAATTTATCTTATCAAAAGTAAATATGCTGAAGATGAACTCTAATTCTGGCTAAGTGCTGCATTATATTATAAATATGTCAATCATGTGATGAACTTAAGGCTCTTCATCTATTTTTAATGTATGTTTTCTAATTTTGTAGGTAAAAAGGCATGGAGAAGAAGTAAATGCTGTTTTCAATAAAAAGATTTCCTCTTTTGCGTTATATAATGGGAAAGACAGCAGTGATTTTGTCCCTTACCAAGTTTCTCCAAAACTTCATCCTAGAGATGTGGACAAAAAGCTCTTAGCTGAGCTTAGAAAATGGCTCCTTAATTCTCAACTCATTCAAGGTCTAAGATTGTAGCATTTAATATGCTCTGAGAGCAGCTGATTCATTTTTAACCGGTTTGATCCAAACTATACATAATGTGTAAATCATATAAGTCATTTAAATTTAAATATGGATTTCAAAAACCTGATTCACTAATAATTAACCCTTCAGATGTATTTATAGATTTGTTGAACTCCAGCTCAACCAGGAATTACTTGATGCTGAAAGCAATACTTGTGTGACGAGTCATTGGTTTCATGGTATCTATAGAGCTTTTGGCTTTCTGATAATTTCATCACCTTGCTTGCTATTTTGGTGCTAAGTTTATATGTGTGGATATTTATGGTTTGTGTATGCTTGTATATTCCAATAACTTTCCAATGTTAAGAGAAATCAATGAAGGAGATCGCTGCAATTTGGTATGCAAGGTATTTTTCTTCTTGTTTGATTATAAGTCATGCCTTTGTTCTTGTACATTGTGTGGTGACTAGACTAAAGAAGCTGATTCCATTATTACCATGATGTAGTTCCGATAATCTGATCCTTCTTACTTTTATGGTTTTTTGTTTTTTTGTTTTTTGCATATCAAGATACTTCATTGCTGTGAGACTGCAAATCAGGAACGGATAATCTTTGTCTAGGACGGTACAGATTTGCGACCAAACAGTATAAGTGCAAAGTTAGTTCATTTAAATTTATTTATTCATTGCTATTTTAACCCTTTTTCCATGTTGATCTTAATTTTGGATAAATCCTATGGAAGTTTATTGCCATTAGAAATTTGGGCTAGATGAAATATCACAATCAGTTATATTTTTTGTGTGTAGTATATGTTAACAGTTATTAATGGCATTTTTCTACTGCCTAAGAAATTTGATGGCCTCTTATAATTTGAGGCAAGAAGATGAACTGCATAATCCTCTTCCTTTACATCCTGAAGGTGTGGCTCTGACAAGAGAGTTGTTGCGTACTTTTCCTAGAGCTGGATCCATCTTGAGGATATCATATGACAAAAGCATTGAGAACCATCTAAAACTTTTAGAAAATGATAAGTGGGTCAAAATTGTCAATTTGCATCTTGAAGTTCATGCAGGGCTTTGGCATGGCATGTTCACTCGATCTACAAAGCTTCGGTACATGTGGAATGATGATGATCTCATACAACAGCGCCAAAGGTAGTTACCCACTCTGTTGACTCATAAGATGATTCAATATGATAGATCAGTTATAGCTGATGTTTTGATTCATCGTCTTTTGTATTCATTTGAGAAGATTGTTTGAAGAGCGATTGTCCTGGAATTTGAGAAGAATGCCTTTTTGGAGCTTTCCCTGGCCTTCATATATAACAGGTTTTCATATGCACATTTCATTGTTATTTTTTTATTTTTATTGGTCTCAATATTATGATTATTAAACATTATGTATTTTCTTACAAGATCACGGTTTTTCTTCCTTGACAGTGATTGATCATGATGATGCCCCACTTTGCACCTTAATGAATGTCCTCACCCATTCAGAGGTACCATATTGCATTTTATTTGGCCCTATACTTGCGGAGCTTTGAGTTCATAACTTTTATTACCTCCAGTCCATAATATAAGATCCCATTTGTAATACACTACGAATGAGATCTTAGATTAAGCAGCGGAGGTAGTACTATCCTGAATAATGTTGTCATGCAATTTAAAATGCTCGGTTATTATTTTTAATGTTCTTTCCTTTTTTATTGATAAAATTATCTATACTACCTACCAATTCTCATTGTACTCATTAATATTAAAATTTGCATTTGTTGATATTACCCCCCCTCTCTCTCTACATATATATATATATATATATATATATATATATATATATAAAATATATTATATATATATTGTTGATATATATTGACTTGAAGAATCATAGGTGACAGCAAAATTCAAGTGTGTTGTTCGAGTAGTAACAGGAATGCCATGGTCAGCTGAAAACTTCAGCTCTAATAGTGGGATTTATAGGATGCGGCTGACCCTAGAGGATCCAACGGCCAGGCTCCATGCTTATGTGTATGCTGAGGATGGGGTATCAAATATTTTTTACCTTTTCGTCATTGTAGATTCTTGGCTACCCACTTAAATTGCTTTTAATTTAAAAAAGTCTTGCATTCAAATAATCACTGTGCTTTTCAAGAGGTAATGTATGTTTCTAGCATATATAAATACAATAGTTGGTCTGACTTGGAGCTTGCTTGATTCTGCTATCTATTTAAAAAATAGAGTGCTTATGTAGAGTAATTTCTTAAAACAAGTCTTGGAAACCAAATTTAAAAAATATATTTGAATTGTTATTTTGCAAAACATATCTAAAATGAAGCAGAGGTGAAACGATAGTTTGTTTTATTAGTAGGATTGTCATTATTGAAAATACAATGTTCTCCATCTCTTTTCTAATTTTGTAGAACAAAAGTAACAAAACTTTTTTTTTTTTCAAAACACAAGCGAAAGCACATCATCAATTTTTTGTTTTGCAATACAAAAAAACTATTTTGAAACAGGGAACAAAACAGACCCTTAATTCTTGCCGAATAATTTTAAAATTTCATAACAAAGTCTCATCTTTTACTTTGTCATTCATATTCTGTGTTTGATCATATCTTAATCTATTGTCATAATTCATGTAGGCAACTCTATTTGATGGTTATCCTGGTAATAGCATTTTGACAGAGAAGATGAACTCGTTACTTGGAAAGATGGCATGTGATGATAGCACAGAACCGAAGCGTGATTCAAGAAACCCCCCATGGGTTCAGGTGTGCCTCAAGTTCTTTATTACACTTCTGAACATGATAAATGGTGCAGTAGACAATTTCGAATATTTGACACCAGGATTGTGGTAAGAGAGTGATGTTATGTTCAGAAATACTTTTTGTTTTTCAGTAGATTGTATAAATGGTGATGATGTGCATTTAGATTGCATGTCCTTTTTGGTCTGGGAAAACCATCTTGCAAGTATCTATACTCTCCCTCAAATTTTAATTCGATACATGTACCATTTTCTCTCTTTGATAAATCCTTTGACTTTGCTTTGTCCGTGCCAGTAGCTCATTTATTGAGGCTAACTGTACTAATAGAGCAAAGTTACAGGGCTAATGATATTAATAAAGCAAGGTTAAATTATTTTTAAAGAGAGAATAAGGTATAGGTAACGAATTTAAAATTGAGGGAAAATATGGTTACGTGCAAAATAGTTGTTCCCCTTTTGTTTTGAACGACAAAATTCAGGTGAACAGGGTTTCGGCTTAACATGACACAGTACTTTTTGTTTTTGACAAGCACAGAATGTCGCTGTGATTAGAATATGTATGGAAGGTATAGAGATAGTTGTATGTCTTTCACGATGAGTACTTGATTCAAATTTATGTAAATAAACTTGCACTTGGTTTTATAGAATTGTCACCCTTATATTTTACCCTCATTTTGGTTTTTGTGGATGATATAATTTCAAATCATAGTTTGTGGTCTCTGAAAAGGTAAAATGATCTAGATTTTTATTATGATACAGGAACTAACATTTTAGACGGAAAGAAACTTAAGAGATTAAAACTATGGTTTGAAACTACAAGAACAAAATCAAAATGAGGGCAAACACCTATAAGGAACAAGCGTATTAATTCTAATTCTTTATTGTCTCTTATTCCGGGATAAGAGGGAAATAATGCCTTATTTTTTTAAATTAAAGAGATATTTCTCTATTCTTATTCTTGTGCTCCTTTTTGTGATTCATCTTGCTCTGTAACACTTGTATGTTGTGCATCTTCACCGTCCCCAACATGATTTGAAGGATAAATGTTGTTTCCATGGTTGCCTTTTTCATCTTCAAGAGAAGATTCCAGATTTTGATCTGTGGTGGCACAAAAAGAATTCTTCATCTTCATCTCTTTGCTTTTGCCCCATAGAACTACGTATAATCCTACCACTATAATCACCCATCCAATTATGCTGCATTTATACACCATCAATAATAAGTTTCCCAATTGCAAGTAAAATTCATGAAAATATAATTTATTATTATTAAAATTTGGCTAAATTATACAAATTCATTACCTTTTTTCCTTTACAAATAACTTCACTCATATTTGAAACTTTATAATCAACCTTTGTAAACTTTTACATTTATGCACACATGGCTTAACATTAAAGGGTTTATTTGCATTTAATTAAAAGTTTGAGGGGTATACGCACAGAAAAATAAAGTTTGAGGGGTAGATATTGCAAATTTTAGTTAGGTTTATTATTAAACTTTAAAAATTAAAGAGGTTATTTATTCATACTTTTATTTTTATTTATTTATTTTTTGATAATGAGGCTATTTAGCTGTAAATGATTTTAAGTTTGGGAAACTTTTATCTCACAGAGTGGTGGGTTAAGACCTCATTAATGTGATGGTTTTAATGTACAATCTGTAAGTATCTTTATAAGCACTTTATTAATCTGAAAACATGTCCTAGTCCTGGTAAACTATGGGACCCAACCCACATAAATTTTTTTATACTAAAAAGTATCTCAAATATTAATAAACATATACCTGCCAAGATGAAGCATTTCATCTAACAAGAGAGATCCCACAAAGGCCAATATGACAAGCAAAAGAGGACTGAATATTGACACATAAAGAGGCCCTCTTTTGTGTACACACCAAGCAATCATCACCATCGTCAATCCTGATGGAACCATCCCCTAAATAAATACACATTCAACAAACAATAAATAAATAAATTAAATGACACACACACACACACTCCATAGATGTGTGTGTAATATAAATGAATTAATAAATAAAATGAGATGTTTGTGTGCGCGCGCGCACGCGTGTGTCCACACACCGCATGTGCCACAGTGAGAAGCCTGATATTCCAACCCAACTTCCATTGGCTCCAATCCCTCTCAAAGCAAAGAGCAAAGCCAATAGATATGACTGAAGACACCACAAACACTAGGAATGTGCTTGTGTAATGGCTTTTGTACTTCTCACTCATCTCACTAAGCCACAAATTTGCTCACAATATCAATCAAATCTTCAATATGATTCATATCTATAAAATATAAATTAGATAGAGGTTTACTATTCATAAAACTTGAACAATATGTTTGATTTCAATTTTATGCAATATATATTGGGTTCACTTAACTTAATATATTAGCAAGCCATTCAATGACACTAAGCATCCCATTTAAATAGTGTATTACTACTAGTAAATTATGAATGTTGCTCATAACTTATGGACTGTGTGATTTTATGTTATAATTTGTGTTAAAAAGTACAAACTTGAACTATGAACAGATGCACCCAATATGGTGTTGCCACTTGAGGAGGAATTGGATGGTGCCACGTGGCCATCATGGTGATGCGATAGGTTGACATGGAAGGAGGTTGTCTATATTGGTACACCATTGAAGAATGTTAGGAGCATGGCCCCACCAATTCCAATCAAAGTTCCAATTATCTTTGCCTTCCCTGCAGTTGCTTTCACATTCAATTTCTTTATTATGATTAGTGTTAATGCTTCAACAATAAGGTTCAAATTCATAGATGGCAAAAATTTATTTTAGTTTGATCTCTTAATTTTATATGATATTTCTTTAGTCACATAATCACAATATTGCTAGTATTAGATAGTATTTTTTTGCACCAAAGTGACATTTGAGAATGTTTTATCAACATTCAGAATTTGAATGACGACATTTTTGTTAATGAAATTAAACTAATAGTATTATGATTAAAGGACTGAAAAAACAATGTGTTATTATAATATTTGATGCTTTAAGCTGTCCACATTTTGGTTTTCATCCCTCAATGAGCAACATTATTCATGTTTTCACTAAATATAAGGATCAATATTTTGAATGGATTGAAACTTGAAAGCTAAAACCTATAATTTGAAATTTGAGGGGTAAAAACTATTAGGAGATCAATTTTAAGGACAAAAAATTGTATTAACCCAAAAATAATTTATAAAACTAACAAAAAAAAAAGAAATCTTATATAAAAAAGTACTAAAAGTGCACTTTTACCTTTATAGAAAACTTTGAAGCCAGTAGTAATTTAAATATCAAAATTGAAAAAAGGGTGAAGAATAAAAAAAATGGTCATACAGGCCCAATGGGAGAAGGAGTTGGATTGTTGTAAATAGTGTGGGCTTAGAAGAGAATTTTTAGTCAAGGCGGTTGGGGAAGACATTCTAAGGTGCCTAAGTAAACGCCTGAGGGTAATAGATGCCTCCCTCTGTCCAACATTGGTAACACTTAGGGAAAGGGAGATTTCGCACTGCCTTTGGATTGTGGGTGAATCCAACCCCTTTCTTAAGAATTCTGTTATATATATATATATATATATATATATATATATATATATATATATATATATATATATTTCATGCATTTTAAAAATATAAAGTAAGAGAGAACTGTGTGATTATTTTAAGTAAAAATATCCGTAAAATTTAGAAATGAAAGTAATTAATGAAATTTATTACCCAAAGCAAAGGCCCAAGAGGAAGGTCATGACAGTATTAAGATTTGACATTACAGAAGAAAACGTTACTGCTGTTAATGGCAGCGTCTCCAAAATAATGTTTGTTGCAACGTTCCCCTGTAAAAATTTTATTTTATTAATTACTCGTAATAACTAATAAGTCATTTTAGAAGTCACCAATAATTGTACCTCTTTTTCATGATAAGTAACTTTTTTATTGTCACATACCCAAACAGGCCATTATTTAGTCCTCAGCTTTATTATTTCTAACGGCACTTAGCCTTGTTTTTCCTTTTATATTCTTTTATTTTTCTAATGCATTTAAAACTTTGCTCCAAAAAAAAAAAAAAATTCAGGGGCAGCACTGAATCCCCCTGCCAATGATGCCCTCTCAATTATTTTTTGGGTCTGCCCCTGCATGGCACTATAATTTTGATAGACAATGAAAGGACCAAAATAAAAAAAAAATTGTTTCAATTTCTTTTTAAATAAAAGTGATAGAGTGTGATAATTTTCATTTAAATTTATAATTTTCGGATTGAGAATTTTTTTCCTGAAAGAAAAATTAATATTTACCTTACCATTTAAAATAATTTATCATAACAAAAATACTACTCTTTAGCAAAAGATAAAATTGGTTAAGAAGGTGAGGATATTCACTTTCTTTATATTTATTATGAAAAAAAATTATTGCATTTTAAATTTCAATACTTAATTTCGGATATCAGCACCAATTCATTCAAACTTGTTGCATTTATTCTTAAGAAATTTTTTTTTTTTTTTTTTTGGTAGAAAAAATTGTGTTGCATCTATAGCCGTTGCCTGAGTTTTTTTTGATTGAGAAGGCGGTCTGTTTGCTTTTGCCGGAGGACAGAGAAGATGGACAACAAATTAGCCCAAGCCCAAGCCCAAGCCCAAACCCAAACCAATCATCATTCCGTAGAAACCCTTCCCTTCACCCCTTTACTACCCGATTCGAGCTCGTCTTTCCTTCACCCCTTTACTTACCGACCTGAGCTCGTCTCTCCTTGACCCTCAGAATTCTGCTTTTCGTCCCTTCAATTCGATTCGAGTTTCCACTTGGGTTCACAGAGCCGCGAACCTCCGTCTTCTTCATCGCTTGGAGCTGTGAAAGCCGACTTTGACAGAACTGGGTATGAGGAAGACGGACTGAGAGAGGAGAAATTGGAGGCTATGGGAACACCGAGACCACCACTGGAATCATGGCAGAAGCACTGTCCCTCCACCACAGCCACGACCCTGAGATCGAAAACGGCGACCTTCTTCTCTCTCGCTCGATCTGAACAGAACCAGATCTGCCTTCGCTCTCTCACAAAAACCCAACCAAGCTGTCGTCCTCCTTCCCTTGCCCCCGCCGGTTGACCTCATTCTCACCGTCACAGCGCTTGCCGTCAAGATCTTGATCCCGTTGTTCGCCCCCCTGTTCGTGGGTGGTGCTCTCTGTTTCTCAGACTATATTTTTCTGCCTTTAGGGTCTGTTCGTTGCTGTCTTCTGAGGTAAAGCTCATGCCTTTCTCTATTTTTGTGTTGGGTTTGGTTAGATTAGAGTCGAGGTTGATGGCAGTAGTAATATGACGCCTCTGTGGTTTTAATTCAGTGTTGAAGCATGACGAATTTTGGCTTGAACTTGTATGGTTGGGTTGAGGATTAGCATATTTTGTTGCTTGCTTTAGTCTTCTCTGTAATGAAAGCATAGGAGGTCTTAATTTCCTAGTTACTCGGTGATATTTGCTTGGTTTTCAATTTTCATGATATGTGAACTGCATTATTTAATTCTGAAAACTTGAGTTTGCTACAGAGACTTAGTTTCTAAGTTTATAACATCAGTGAAATGGATTTTTGCTTCTGACTCTTTGGTTATTATGAGAATTGAAAAGGTTCTTCAGTTCTGAAATTTGTGGTTGCTGTGGAAAAGGTTTCGCAACTGATACTATAAACTTAGAAATAAGTCTCTGCCCATTTTCGTCTTAATCCCATATTTTCAGAACTCAAATTTGAACTCACAAGATTTGATTAGGAAATTGGGAATTTGATGAATTGTGCATCTTTAGAAATGTTCTTTTGATAGCCTACATTAGCTGAGGGTCAAAGTTTGTTTTCATTAATGATTTAATCAAATATTTTCTGTTGTTTGCAGAACTTTACAAGATGGTTTGTGAACCAGATGAAACTGATTTAGATATGCACATACCTGCTGTAATGCTCCCACAAGATGCAGGTACAAGGTTGGAGAACATGCTGATGAGTACTTCATCTGGTGAGGTTCCTCTTAGTTTTCATTTTTGATGGTGATAGTTTGTTTTTATCATCTTCACATGCAAAATCTTTGTATCCATTGGTTAGTTCTGTTTCTTGGTTTAACCTGCTGTGGGAGTGTGAAGATGGATTCCCAATATCATGTATAGAAAATATTTCTAAATTTTTTCCCTTCTATAGTGTCTGTGCTGCTATACTCTCCATGTCGACCAACTGTTGACATAGCTGAAGTATTTCTATGGTTGATGGCTGTTGGTACTATATTATGTGCATCGTGTTGGTCAGCGTGGAGGGCTAGACAAGCAGTTATTGAACAGGACAAGCTACTAAAGGTGAGTTTAGCCAACTCCTTTTCATATATAACTTCAGTCTTTCTCTTTTTCATATACTGTTTTTGAACTAACTACTTGATGACAAATTTATATTTCTAGGATGCTACAGATGAAATCCCAAGCACTGAAGGAGGAGGTGTCAGTGGAGTTGTATATATAAATACCAAAACTGCAGTTCTTTTTGTAGTGGTTGCTTCATGTTTCCTGTTTATGCTTTACAAACTTAAGTCATCATGGTTCATTGAAGTCTTGGTTGTTCTCTTCTGTATTGGTGGGATTGAGGTATATAACATTCCTGCTTTCAAAGTCAATTTAATGTTCTAAAAGTATGCTTCTATCTGAAAAGAAATTCCTTAATTGCATGTTATTTCCATGCAATTCATGAGTGCACTTTAGTTGCCTGCCATTTCCTTTATAACCTCCTCCTGGTCATCTATAACATGGCAGTTTCTTGTATCTGCAGGGCTTGCAATCTTGCTTGTCTGCTTTATTTTCAATGTGTGAAACTTTTCTCATCTAACCTATATCTTCCTGAAATCTACGATGTTTTGTTTTTCCTTTAAGATCCTGAAAGTAATTTACCATGCGTGAATTCTTGGAAACATTCCTGTGTCTTTATCTTGAAAGCTAAGCTTTGGTCATAGGGATTTGATGTCCTTATTCCAGATAAAAATCTTTTTGTTAATTTCAGCTGGAAGAATATGTACATGGTGCTGCCTGAGTTTTTTCGCCATCCTCAAGTTGGCCTTGTTTTACCCATATCATAAGGACTTTGTAGATTTCTTCATTTAATAAGATGATTTGACCTAGGAAAACCAAATTTGACCCATAACTAAGGAAGCATGAACTGTTACTGAGCTGAAGATTTCATTTGAAAAACAATGAGAGAAGCATATTTCTCATTTTGTACTAATATCAGGTCAAATGGACTTTTATATTTTCAGCTAAAGGCGAATCCTATGAACAGGATCAAATTTCTGAATTGCCAGGAAAGGGTTTTCACTATGACTTGCATTCTTGTTGTTCAATGTTTCGCTTAATTTAGTCCAATTATGTAAAAAAATCATGGAGTAATATTGTTGTTCTTATTACCATATGCTGAATGACATCAAAAGTGGATCTTACTGCATTTTGACCCCAAGAGGTATCATATCAGTATTTGAACATCAAAATGATTAACTAACAGAGCAATATATGGGTTGGGTAGGACTTTGGGAGAAGGCAATTTCACCGAAGTCAAGTTTGCGCGCAACACTGAGATTGGAGACAATGTGGCCATCGAGATTCTTGGCAAAGGAAAGCTTCTCAAGCACAGAATGATTGGTCAGGTATGAATCTTACTACAGATCCAGTAGGTAAATAAGATGGTGCCATATATAATACGTACTTTTGAATCACTTCCTTTGGTAATGCATGATTTAGATTATTGGAGATGCTTTGATTTCACGTATGTATATGTAGATTTCTTTTTCATAATCTCAGGGAGAATTTCCCAAATTTTGTATTGGTTTTGATTTCTTAATTATTCAAGTATGCTTGCTGGGATTCCATGGTGCGCCTGAACTGGATCCAAATTACAAGTGTGGAGAAAGATAGAGGGAAAAAGTGGGGTCCCACATAAGTAGGGGGCATCCTTTATTCTCCGTATTTCTCTCCACTTCATCTAGAACACCAAAATCCATGATGCATCTCTTACAGTTTTCTTGTTTAGGACAATTGTTAAAAGTTATATTTGCGACAGTTACCTGTGTCTCAACTTTCAAAATGTTGCTTGTTGAACTTTTCTTCCCTCTGTTTCTTTCGCCCCTTTATTGAATTAGGAATTAATTTTTTTTTTGGCCCAAGTTATTGAATTAGGAATTAACTAACTGTTATTTCATTGTGATATGTCATAAATAATTCAATTAATTTTTTCTTTATTTGCCATAATAATGCAATCCATTGTTTTTTTTTTTTTTTTTATTTAACTTCACAATAGGTACCGCCGACTGTATTATAAAATTCTAAACATTGACTTTCTACAAGCCTTCTCTTCAAACACTTGAAGATAATTTATTTTATGATAAAGCACATTATTAGTTTTTTGACAGTCATAATATTGTACCAAACGCCAAAGATGTTCAGTCAGCTCCAGATCATTTGTCTTTTTAATGAATTTTAAATTAATTTAAAATTTTTTTGCCCTTAAACAAAGTTTATTTAAAATTTCAAATAACGTAAATATAGACTTCTAAATTACAATTTATCATTTTAAAACAAAATGCACACGCACACAATAAATAAACTAGTTACATAACATAAAAGAACTAGACTAACTCCCTGCAATTGTAGGGATATATAGAATGATTTAAAGGATTGCACAGGGCTTGAGAACAAAAGTAAGCTGAGAATTTTTTTTTTCAAAAAAAAATATAGAAAGAAAAAAAATTGACGTAGTACCAGGGAGTAGGGAATGAAATTTATTTATTTATCAATTATCATTCTTTAACAGTACCTTTCATTATTTATTAATAATTTATATTCATATGCTTGCCTCTATTTATTAATTTATTTATTTTTTTTACTGTTATGCAGATTATTGTATATTTGACCATTCTCAATTGTACTAAGTAGATTAGTCATTGCTTTATTTTTTTTTCTTTGATGATATATTTCTGTTTTTTATTTAATGTATTTAACCCTTTATCCTTTATGATTTCATCTCATCCTCCCTTTATTATTTGTTATTTATATTTATATTTTCAAATGAATTTTTTTATTCAAAAATAAAGTGTGCATTATTTATTTTTTTGATGAAATTATTTATAATATTTATTTATAATGCATTTAGTATTTTTTGTGAATAGTTTATCATTTTCAGTTTTTTGCTTCTTCGTTATTTATTTTCTGCCACTCCTGTTGTGAGCACTTGAATCTTTAATCATGTTTCCATCAATTGCAAAATGCTATACTGTCATGTGAAGTTTAAACTTTAAACTCGTCCCTTATCTCATTCTTCCATACACTGGAACTTAAATTAGTATGTATCCAATAATTTTGTGATTTCTTTGTGAAAGTTTAGAGAAAAACATTTCAAAATCGTTATCCCAAGAGTTTCATTTTGCAGAGCACATTTGTCTTCTTTCACAAAAGTTTGGAAGTGGGTTTTGCTTCGTATCCAACTTTTGTTGTATGGCTTTTTTGGAATGTTCTCATATACTAGTTTCACTATTGTTTTTCCTCATCAATTCTATTTATTTTTGAATATGTATTTTCATTTAAAATAATAAGTTTCAACTCAATCCATTGTCTAACTGTTAAAAGTCAAAGGCTGTGCCTATCGTCACTCTGTCTCTAGTGGTTGTGTTTGCTCTTTATCTTTGTCATCTTGTATTCATTTAAAATAAGGGAGAACTGATGTTCATAAGTGTGGTAGAGATATATATCGGTTTAAATACTTTTCTGTGCATTCTTTGGCTTTTAACATTATGGATATTCTTAGAGTTGTATTATAGACATCAGTGACTGAATATCTGTCGAAATGATTAGAGGCATTTTAAACAGATAATACTGATTATAAGTTTGCTTGCAGAGGCAGCTCAAGGTCTATCTGGCACATGTTCTTTGTTGTAAGAGATATACTTCCTTTGGTCGCCATTTTACACAATTAGGCAAGCTTAAGGAGGGAAATATTTCTGAAGTACTGATGTCAGGAAGGTGATTTGTTTGCTATTAATGTTATCCTTTTTCTACTGTAGAAAATTAAAACAGGAGGCTGAAAATGCCATCTTTTATAGGTCTTGAAGCAGTAGAGTAGAATGAATACATAGAGGGGAGATGAGAACAATCCTTTCAATTAATCCCAATAAATCAGCATGATTTAAGTATACTTTTAGTTTCACTATTCTTGTTTTTCCTCATTAATTCTATTTATTTTTGCATGTGTATTTTCACTTAAAATAATAAGTTTCAACTCAATCCATTGTCTAACTGTTAAAGTCAAAGGTTGTGCCTATCGTCACTCACTGTCTCTAGTGGCTGTAATCATCTTCATGTTTAATGAAAAAGATGTAATCATCTTCATGTTTACCGAATTATATGCAGCTGTTAGCTTTTAGAGAATTTTAGTGGATGTGAACTTCTTACTCATGCAGTTTATTTTGATTGGTTGATGCATGCTGGATTTTTCTATGACAGTGTATTTTGCTGCTTGACACTATAAATTTATACTGAGTGCTCTATAATAAATGGATTATGATTCTTATTTGGTATTAATTTTCCAATTTTTTCTTTTTAGAGAGATCTATAGATTGTTTAACTTTTTAGGAAATTGCATCATGTGCATTATCCAACTTGCTTTTAAAACTGAGTTTATTTTGAGGAAATTTATTTTTTTCGTGTCTTGTGAAGGCAAAGAAGGAGATTGTTGGGCTAGTCTTTTGAAGCCTTTCTACATGGAATTCCCTATGCATAACATGCGGAGCTGGCTGTTCAAGATGCAACTTACTCGGCCCGGTTGTACGCTTTCCTTTCACACTTTTCTTTCGTTTTGTTTTTCATTTGATTTTGATTGCATATTATTTTTCAGTTTTGAGTGTTTCCTTTGTTTCTATGTTATGGGGGGAGTTTTTTTTTTTTTTTAAAGAACAACTGAAAACAAATTTGTGTTGGATGTGAGAATTGCAAGTTCGAGGTAATCCTTTGTTTGTATGTATTCTTGAATTGATGAGTGATTGATCGTGTGTTGAGTGGAAAAGCTACATGACAATTGTTTGGGCTTTAGGTGAGTTCTAAGTGGGTAACCATGAGCTAGTGAGGTTTTTGCGCCCATTCACATTTATTTCTTGTGCGTACTACCTATCTTTTTCTTACTTTAGAATTTGGCTTGTGTCTTGCTTGAGACCACATATTTGCATTTGTTAGACATGGAAATGAGAAAGGCATTCATTTTGTTCATAGTTAGATCCAAGTAGCCTACCTTCATACATTACTACATCCATTGCTAACCACTTTGAGCCTTAAGTTATGCCTCCTTTCGTTACCCATGGCCAAAAAAATTTTGTGTATATTTCCTATCATGTTATTTATGGCTAGATCCAAATTGCCAACCTTGACGCATTGCCACATCCATCGCCTAACCACTTTGAGCCGTAAATTATGTTTTCTTTCATTAAAATAGCCAAAAAAAACAAGAACTTGTAAATATTTCCAATTATTTTGCGGCATCCCTTGCCTGACCACTTTGCGCCTTGAATTATGCATGTCTATGTTTTATGGCATATTCACTTTGAATGGATTTGATTGATTGAGGAGTGTGCGTATTCTTAATATTTAGCTACATGCATAAATATCTTATATTCATTGTTGATTGTGATGGCTAAAATGATTATATATGAAGGTTAGCATTAGAAAAAGGTAAGGCAAATGCTCTGTGATCATTTAGTCTTCAATTGGATTTTGTGAATATCTCACGAGAGAGACAACCTTGTTGGAAGGATCTCTGAGCCTATATTTCCAAAAATTGTGATTAACCTCCAACGCTGGTAACTCTTCAGAACTTGTTCTAGTTCTCTTTATGGCTACTTTATGCATGTGCGGTTCTTTAAAACGAGAGAGGCATTCATATTCTAAACCCCATTTTTATCCCAAACACAAGCCACAAATTTCATTATCCCTTGCTACCCCTTTGAGCCTATCACTTTTCTTAAAGTCCATTATATTGTGGTAAGTTATTGTGTATGTAAATATATTTCTAAGCATTCCCACTTGTTACTTATTGGATTACATCTTGTGGTGGTGTTGCTATTTTTTAACTATGTGTGGGATGACAAATGAGAAAAATAGAAGTTGGCAAAAAAAGAGGAAGATAAAAGGAAAAAAAATTGTTGCTCCCCTAAAAAGAAAAGGAAAGATGGGGGAGAAAAGAAAAAAATGCATCCACAAAAAAAGCAAAGAAAAATATATGGCTCCTTAGAAGGAACAAAGGCAAGAAAAAGAAAAGAAAATCAAGAAAGCAAAAAAAAAAAAAAAGTAGAGAGAAAAAATGAAAAGCGGAAAGCATCCCACCAAGCTCTTTTGATTAGCAACATTTTAACTTTATTTTATATATCGCATGACAAAATTTTGGGTGCTATTTATTTCTTCTTACATGCATAATACTTACCACCCCCATCATCCATTCCATGTGGCCCATCTCCAACATTACAAGCGGGAAAGACCTCTTGATTCTTGAATGCACATGTAAGTGGTGGTAATAATTAGAATTATTACAAGCCTATGGTAGAGCCTAGCTTAGGTTGGTTTGAGAGAAAAACCCCCATAAAGGTGAGATGAGCGAAACACTTACATCCCTGAGAGACTCTCTTGGCTATATTCCTCTTTCCTAATTGTGTTCATAATTTGATTTCTTAGCATTATTATTTTGTAACTTCTGCTAACTGGGAGGATATAATTGTTGAACCATCACTTGCTCGAATATGAATGATTTCTTACTTGTGGAAGATGTTTAAGGATAGTTTTTTGCTTTGCACAAATATGCCAAAAGAAAAGGAGTTGAGAAAACAGAAAAAAAGGGGAAGAAATAGAAAAAAGGAAACCAAGAAAAAAGAAAAAGAAAAGGAAGAGAAAGAAAGAAACTAGAGAGAGATAGAGAAATTTATCTAGAATCATTCTTTAACTCTACCTTTCATTATTTATTAATAATTTATCATTCATCTGCTTGCATCTATTTAGTTTCGTTATTTTTTTTACAGATTATTTTATATTTGATCATTCTGAATTGTACTAATTAGATTAGTCGTTGATTTAATTTTTCTTCGTTGACAATATATTTCTGTTTCTTATTTAATGTATTTAACTCTTTATCCTTTATGATTTCATCTCATCCTGCCTTTATTATTTATTTATATTTTCAAATGAATCTTTTTTATTAAAAAATAAAGTAGGTATTATTTATGTTTTTTATGAAATTATTTACAATGCATTTAGTATTTATTGTTAATAGTTTATCATTTTCAATTGTATTGCTTTGTTATTATTTATTTTCTTTTTAATGTGATCAATTTCTTTCTTTTATTATTTTCATAAATAAAATACAAATTCTTGTTTTTATTTATATTCATTTTTATCTTTTCATTTGAATTTTTTATTTCCAAGTAAAGTACATACTAGTTATACATTCAAATATTGTAATGTTTATTAATAATTTAGCATTTACATGTTTACCTAGGAAAAAAATTGTTTGCCTCTAAATTTTGTTTGTGATGTTTTGCTTATACATGTTTTTTGGTACATTGAATTTTGTTTGTTTGATGTTTTGCATAAACATGTTTTTTTTTTTTTTGGGTACATTGATTCACTAAAAGTTTATTTCCTTATTCTGAATGAATTATTAATTAATTTACTTTTTCATGAGACATGTTATTTGTTTTATAATGAATTGTTAATTGTTTGTTACTTGTTAGTTTTAAATTTAGTACTTGTAAAGTTACTTGAGTGACAATAGTATCTCTGCGAAGGTTAGCTCCATTTTTACCCTTTTCATAATATGATATTGTAGATTTCCGTGTGTAATTTTTATGGCTGGATGATAATTGTGAACTACTACTATCTAGAGCTATCATAGCAGTGTTCCTGCAAAGCAGCGTAGCTATGTACAGGAGTTGTTTGGTTCCAACAAGATCAGAGTGGTAAGATCATTTTTTTCTATCATAAATTTTGAGGTGTACAAAGGCATTTGAATAATTTTTAAGACTATTTTGTAAGTACCGTGATTCAAATGACACTTCACTTTGCGGACTGACTAACCTTGTAATTTTTTGTGAAGTTGTTGCAATTGTTGCATTTGGCACGGGATTAGACAAAAGGGATGTTGGAGCTGTAAGTCTCATTACAATTTGCTTTCTACATTTTTTATAGTACTAGGATTATGTATTCTTGTTATCATGTTCACCAGTTGTTTGTTGCTGATAATCATGCACTTAAAAATGCCATTCTGCAAGCATTTTACTTTTTCTGTATTTCATAAATTGGTGCTTGATTGATATGCAAGTGATCTTTTATATATTGGTTCTTGATTCTATACTTGTTTACCTCTGTTCAGGTAATTCATTACTGTCTGCCAGAAAGTCCTCAGCATTATGTTCAAGTAGATTTCTTAAATGATAATTTGTAGGAGATTGGATGTGCCAGAGGAGATGAGTGGTTGTCCTTTTGCCACCTATTTTATGATGATGAAACATATTTCTAACTCCGTAGTCTAATGTACAGGTAATATATGCTCTCTCAAGTTTCAACATCCTTTTGGGCTGTTATTAGCTTGCTGTTATTTAATCTTGTTGTTTTTATAGTTATACGGGTGTGTGTTTATTTATAGTTTATCATTTATTTGATTGTATTTATTTAGTTTTGATTGTACGTGTTTATTAATAATTTATCATTCATTTACTAGTCGTCTCTGTTTAGTTTTGTTATTTTGTTTATTGTTATACAAATTGTGTGTTTGTGTTTGTATGCATTGTGTGTGTCTTTGTGTTTGTATGTGTGTGTCTCTCTCCTTGCGTCTGTTAATTTTTTATCATTAATTAGCTTGTTGTTATTTAATTTTGTTTTTTTATTGTTATATAGGTTGTGTGTGTCTATTTATAATTTATCATTTATTTGCTTGCATTTATTTAGTTGTTATTTTTTTTTATTGTGTGTGTGTTAATAATTTATCATTCATTTGCTGGACTTTGTTTAGTTTATTTATTTTGTTTATTGTTATACAAATTGTGTTTGTGTGTGTGTGTCTCTCTATGTGTTTGTTTATTTTTTATCATTAATTAGCTTGCTATTATTTAATTTTGTTGCTTTTATAGTTATACAGGTTTTGTGGGTGGGTGGGTTTATTTATAATTTATAATTTATTTGATTGCATTTATTTAGTTTTGTTATTTTTTTTATTGTGTGTGTTTATTAATCATTTATTAATCATTTGTTTACTTCTTTTTAGTTTTGTTACTTTGTCTATTGTTATACAAATTGTGTGTCTTTGTCTTTGTTTGTATGTGTGTGTCTCTTTTTAGTCTGTTAATTTTTTATCATTAATTAGCTTGCTTTTATTTAATTTTGTTATTCTTTTTATTGTTATACAGATTGTGTGTGTGTGTGTCTATTTATAATTTATCATTTGTTTGCTTGCATTTATTATTTATTTAGTTTCGTTATTTTTTTTATTGTGGTCGTGTGTTTATTAATAATTTATCATTTATTTCCTAGTCTTTGTTTAGTTTTGTTATTTTGTTTATTGTTATACAAATTGTGTGTGTGTCTTTGTTTGTGTTTGTATGTGTCTCTCTCTCTCTCTGTTTGTTTATTTTTTAACATTACTTAGCTTGCTGTTATTTAATTTTGTTGTTTTTATAGTTACACAATAGGTATGTGTGTTTATTTATCCTTTATTTATTTGATTGCATTTATTTAGTTTAGTTTAGTTTTTTTTTTTTATTGTGTGTTGATTAATCATTTGCTATTCATTTGTTGACCTCAGTTTAGTTTTGCCATTTTGTTTATTGTTATACAAATATTGTATGTGTGTCTTTGTTTGTGTTGTATGTGTGTGTCTCTCTCTATGTGTTTATTTTTTTTATCATTAATTAGCTTGCCGTTATTTAATTTTGTTATTAGTTTTTATAGTTATACAAGTTGTAGGTTGTGTCGGTGTGTGTTCTCTTATAATTTATAATTTATTTGCTTGTATTTATTTAGTTTTGTTATTTTCTTTATTGTGTGTGTTTATTAATAATTTATCATTCATTTACTAGCCTCTCTTTAGTTATGTTATTTTGTTTATTGTTATATAAATTTTTGTGTTTGTGTGTGTGTTTTCATGTGGTTGTGTTTGTTTTTCTGTGTGTGTTTGTGTCTGTTTTTTTGTGTGTGTATATGTCTGCGTGTGTGTGTGTGCACGCGCGCTTTTGTGTGTCTGTGTTTGTCTGTGTGTGTGTTTGCGTATGTGTGTTTCTCCGTGTCTGTGTGTGTGTTTCTGTTTGTGTGTGTGTTTGTGTTTGTGTGAGTGTGTGCTTGTGTTTGGGCGTGTGTGTGTGTGTGTCTGCGTGTGTGTGTTTGGGTGTTTGTGTGTGTGTTTTCTGTTGTGTCTGTGTTTTTGTTTTTGTGTTTGTGTCTGTTTTTCTGTGTGTGAGTGTGTATGTGTCTGCATGTGTGTGTGCTTTTGTGTGTCTGTGTTTGTCTGTGTGTGTGTTTACTTATGTGTTTTTCTCCATGTGGGTCTGTGTGAGTGTTTCTGTTTGTGTGTGTTTGCGCGCTTGTGTTTGTGTGTGTGTGTGTTTGTGCGTGTGCTTGTGTGTGTCTGTCTTGGTGTATGTGTGTGTGTTTGTGTATGTGTTGTTTTGCGTCACTTTGTGTGTTTGTGTGTGTGTGTATTTTTGTTTGTGTGATTGCGTATGTATATGTCTGTTTGTGTGTGTGATTGCGTATGTATATGTTGTTTGTGTTTGTGAGCGTGTGTTTTTGTGTGTTTGTGCTTGTGTGTGTGTTTGTGCTTGTGTGTCTGTGTCTGTGTTTGTGAGCGTGTGCTTGTGTGTGTTTGTGGTTGTGTGTGTCTGTGTTTGTGTATGTGTGTTTTTCTGTGTGTGTGTGTGCTTTTGTTTGTGTGTGTTTGATTGCGTCTGTATATGTGTGTTTGTGTTTGTCAGCGTGTGTTTTTGTGTGTCAGTGTGTTTTTCTGTGAGTGAGTGTGCGTGTGTGTGTGTGTTTGTGGTGTGTGTGTGTGTGTGTTTTTTTTTTTGCGTGTGTATGTGTGTGTGTATTTGCGTGTGCGCGCGCGCGTATGTGTGTTTGTGTTTGTGTGTGCACGTGTGTGTTTGTATCTGTGTATGTGTGTTTGTGTTTGTGCGCGTGCGCGTGTGTTTTTGTGTTTGTTTGTATTTTTTTGGGTATGTGTTTCTCTATATGTGTGTTTGTGTGTGTGTGTTTTTCTTTCTCTGCGTGTGTATTTTTGCGTGTCTGTGTCTGTGTTTGCGTATGTGAGTTTTTTTGTGTCTCTTTGTGTGTGTGTAATTGCGTATGTATATGTATGTTTGTGTTTGTGAGCGTGTGTTTTTGTTTGTGTTTGCGTTTGTCTGTGTTTTTTTTGTGTGTTTTTTGTCTTTGTATGTGTGTGTTTGTGTTTGTATTTGTGCGCGTTTGTTTTTGTGTTTGCGTGTTTTTGATTGTGTGTTTTTTTGTGTTTGTTTTTCTCTCTGTGTTTGCGTTTGTATGTGTGTGTGTTTTTTTTTTTGTGTTTTTTTATGTGTGTGCGCGCGTGTGTGTTTCTGTGTGTGTTTGTGTGTGTTTGTTTTCGTGTGTTTGTGTTTGTTTTTCTCTGTGTGTGTTTGTGTTTGTGCTTGTGTTTGTGTCTGTTTTTCTGTGTATGTGTCTGCGTGTGTGTGTGGGCGCACGCGCGCTTTTGTGTGTCTGTGTTTGTCTGTGATTGTGTTTGTGTGTGTTCGCGTGTGTGTGTTTTGGTGTTTGTGTGTGTTTTTTCTGTTTCTGTGTCTTTGTCTGTGTGTTTTTTTCTGTGTCTGTGTTTTTGTGTTTGTGTTTGTGTCTGTTTTTCTCTCTGTGTGTGTATGTGTCTGCATGTGTGTGTGCTTTTGTGTGTCTGTCTTTGTCTCTGTATGTGTGTTTGCTTATGTGTGTTTCTCCGTGTGTGTGTGTTAGTATGCGCTTGTGTTTGTGTGCGTGCGTGCGTGCGTGTGCTTGTGTGTCTGTCTTGGTGTATGTGTGTGTTTGTGTATGTGTTTTTTTGCGTCACTCTGTGTGTGTTTTTGTTTGTGTGTGTGTGTGTTTTTTTTGTGTCTGATTGCGTATGTATATGTATGTTTGTGTGTGTGTGTGTTTTTGTTTGTGTGTGTGTTTTTTTTTGTGTTTGTCTGTGTGTGCGTGAGTGTGTGTTTGTGTGTGTTTGCGTGTTTGTGTTTGTGTGTGTGTGTGATTGCGTATGTATATGTCTGTTTGTGTTTTTGTGTGTGTGGTTTTGTTTGTGTGTGTTTGTGTTTGTGTATGTGTGTTTTTCTGTGTCTCTCTGTGTGTGTTTGTGTGTGTGTGTGTGTTTTTGTTTGTTTGTTTGATTGCGTCTGTATATGTGTGTGTGTTTGTCAGCGTATGTTTTTGTGTGTGTGTGTGTGTTTTTCTGTGAGTGAGTGTGCGTGTGTGTGTTTGTGGTGTGTGTGTGTGTGTGTTTTTTTTTTTGCGTGTTTTTCTGTGTGTGTATTTGCATGTGTGCACGCGCGTATGTGTGTTTGTGTTTGTGTGTGCGCGTGTGTGTTTGTATCTGTGTATGTGTGTTTGTGTTTGTGTGCGTGTGCGTGTGTTTTTGTGTTTGTTTGTATTCTTTTGTGTCTGTGTTTCTCTGTATGTGTGTTTGTGTGTGTGTGTTTTTCTTTCTCTGCGTGTGTATTTTTGCGTGTCTGTGCTTGTGTTTGCATGTGTGTTTTTCTGTGTTTCTTTGTGTGTGTTTGTGTGTGTGTAATTGCGTATGTATATGTATGTTTGTTTTTGTGAGCGTGTGTTTTTGTTTGTGTGTGTTTGTCTGTGTTTTGTGTTTTTCTATCTTTGTATATGTGTGTGTTTGTGTTTGTATTTGTGCGCGTTTGTTTTTATGTTTGCGTGTTTTTGATTGTGTTTGTTTTTTTGTTTGTTTTTCTCTCCGTGTTTGCGTTTGTGTGTGTGTGTGTGTGTTTTTTTTTTTGTGCGCGCGCACGCATGAGTGTGTTTGCGTGTCTGTGTGTCTGTGTGAGTTTGTTTTCGTGTGTCTGTGTTTGTTTTTCTCTGTGTGTGTGTGTTTGTGTTTGTGTTTGGGTCTGTTTTTCTGTGTATGTGTGCTTTTGTGTGTCTGTGTGAGTGTGTGCTTGTGTTTGTGTGTGTGTGTGTCTGTGTGTGTGTTTTTTCTGTTTCTGTGTCTGTGTTTGTGTTTGTGTTTTCTGTCTGTTTCTGTGTGTGTGTGTGTTTTTTCTGTTTCTGTGTCTGTGTTTGTGTTTGTGTTTGTCTCTGTATGTGTGTTTGCTTATGTGTGTTTCTCCGTGTGTGTGTGTGTCAGTGTGCGCTTGTGTTTGTGTGTGTGTGTGAGTGTGTGCATGTGCTTGTGTGTCTGTCTTGGTGTATGTGTGTGTGTTTGTGTATGTGTTGTTTTGCGTCACTCTGTGTGTGTTTGTGTGTTTTTTGGTTTGTGTGTGTGATTGCGTATGTATATGTATGTTTGTGTTTGTGAGCGTGTGTTTTTGTGTGTGTGTTTTTGTTTGTGTGTGTGTTTGTGTTTTTGTGTGTTTGTGTGTGTGTGTGTGTCTGTGTTTGTGTGTGTGTGTTTTTCTGTGTCTCTCTGTGTGTGTTTGATTGCGTCTGTATATGTGTGTTTGTGTTTGCTAGCATGTGTTTTTGTGTGTGTGTGTGTTTTTTTGTGAGTGAGTGCGTGTGTGTGTGTGTGTTTGTGTTTGTGTGTGTGTGTGTGTTTTTTTTGCGTGTGTTTTTCTATGTGTGTGTATGTGTGTGTGTATTTCCGTGTGCGCGCGCGCGTATGTGTGTGTTTGTGTTTGTGTGTGCGCGTGTGTGTTTGTATCTGTGTGTGTTTGTGTTTGTGTGCGTGTGCGTGTGTTTTTGTGTTTGTTTGTATTTTTTTGTGTCTGTGTTTCTTTGTATGTGTGTTTGTGTGTGTGTGTGTTTTTCTTTCTCTGCGTGTCTGTGTTTGTGTTTGCGTATGTGTGTTTTTCTGTGTCTCTTTCTGTGTGTTTGTGTGTGTGTGTAATTGCGTATGTATATGTATGTTTTTGTTTGTGGGCATGTGTTTTTGTTTGTGTGTGTGTGATTGTCTGTGTTTTTTTTGTGTGTTTTTTTGAATATGTATATGTGTGTGTTTGTGTTTGTATTTGTGTGCGTTTGTTTTTGTGTTTGCGTGTTTTTGATTGTGTGTGTGTGTTTTTTTGTGTTTGTTTTTCTCTCTGTGTTTGCGTTTGTGTGTGTGTGTGTGTGTGTTTTTTTTTTTTGTGTGTTTGTGTGTTTGTGTGTGTGTGTGTCTGTGTTTGTGTGTGTGTGTTTTTCTGTGTCTCTCTGTGTGTTTGATTGCGTCTGTATATGTGTGTTTGTGTTTGCCAGCATGTGTTTTTGTGTGTGTGTTTTTCTGTGAGTGAGTGCGTGTGTGTGTGTGTGTTTGTGTTTGTGTGTGTGTGTTTTTTTTGCGTGTGTGTTTTTCTATGTGTGTGTGTGTGTGTGTATTTCTGTGTGTGCGCGCGCGTATGTGTGTGTTTGTGTTTGTGTGTGCGCGTGTGTGTTTGTATCTGTGTGTGTGTTTGTGTTTGTGTTTGTGTGCGTGTGTTTTTGTGTTTGTTTGTATTTTTGTGTCTGTGTTTCTCTGTATGTGTGTTTGTGTGTGTGTGTGTGTTTTTCTTTCTCTGCGTGTCTGTGTTTGTGTTTGCGTATGTGTGTTTTTCTGTGCCACTTTGTGTGTTTGTGTGTGTGTGTAATTGCGTATGTATATGTATGTTTTTGTTTGTGGGCGTGTGTTTTTGTTTGTGTGTGTGGTTGTCTGTGTTTTTTTTGTGTGTTTTTTTGAATATGTATATGTGTGTGTTTGTGTTTGTATTTGTGCGCGTTTGTTTTTGTGTTTGCGTGTTTTTGATTGTGTGTTTTGTGTTTGTTTTCCTTTCTGTGTTTGCGTTTGTGTGTGTGTTTTTTTTTGTGTTTTTCTATGTGTGTGCGCGCGCGTGTGTTTCTGTGTGTTTGCGTGTCTGTGTGTGTTTGTTTTCGTGTGTTTGTGTTTGTTTTTCTCTATGTGTGTTTGTGTTTGTGCTTGTGTTTGTGTCTGTTTTTCTGTGTATGTGTCTGCGTGTGTGTGTGTGGTTGCGCGCGCTTGTGTGTTTGTGTTTGTCTGTGTGAGTGTGTGCTTGTGTTTGTGTTTGTGTGTGTGTGTGTCTGTGTGTGTGTGTTTTGATGTTTGTGTGTTTTTTCTGTTTCTGTGTCTTTGTCTGTGTGTTTTTTTCTGTGTCTGTGTTTTTGTGTTTGTGTTTGTGTCTGTTTTTCTCTCTGTGTGTGTATGTGTCTGCATGTGTGTGTGCTTTTGTGTGTCTGTCTTTGTCTCTGTATGTGTGTTTGCTTATGTGTGTTTCTCCGTGTGTGTGTGTTAGTATGCGCTTGTGTTTGTGTGCGTGCGTGCGTGCGTGTGCTTGTGTGTCTGTCTTGGTGTATGTGTGTGTTTGTGTATGTGTTGTTTTGCGTCACTCTGTGTGTGTTTTTGTTTGTGTGTGTGTGTGTTTTTTTTTTGTTTGTGTCTGATTGCGTATGTATATGTATGTTTGTGTGTGTGTTTTTGTTTTTGTGTGTGTGTGTGTTTTTTTTTGTTTGTGTCTGATTGCGTATGTATATGTATGTTTGTGTGTGTTTTTGTTTGTGTGTGTGTGTGTGTTTTTTTTTGTGTGTGTTTGTCTGTGTGTGTGTGTGCGTGAATGTGTGTGTTTGCGTGTCTGTGTTTGTGTGTGTGTGTGATTGCGTATGTATATGTCTGTTTGTGTTTTTGTGTGTGTTTTTGTGTGTGTGTTTTTGTGCTTGTGTCTGTGTTTGTGTCTGTGTGTTTTTCTGTGTGTGTGTGTGTGATTGCGCATGTATATGTGTGTTTTTCTGTGTCTCTCTGTGTGTGTTTGTGTGTGTGTGTGTGTTTTTTTTGTTGTGTTTGTGTTTGTTTTTCTGTGTCTGTCGGTGTGTGTTTGTGCTTTTGTATGTCTGTGTTTGTGTATGTGTGTTTTCCGTGTCTGTGTGTGTGTTTGTGCTTTTGTGTGTCTATGTCTGTGTATGTGTGTGTCTTTCCGTATGTGTGTTTTTCCACGTCTGTGTCTGTCTCTGTGTGTGTGTTTGTGTTTATGTTGTTTTGTTTGTGTGTGTTTGCGTATGTATGTGTGTTGTGTTTTTTAGTGTGTGTGTGTGTGTTTTTCTGTGAGTGAGTGTGTGTGCATGTGTGTGTGTGTTTGTGGTGTTTATGTGTGTGTGTTTTTGTTTGTTTGCGTGTGTGTGTGTGTGTTTTTCTATGTGTGTGTATGTATGTGTGTGTATTTGCTTGTGTGTGTGTATGCGTATGTGTGTGTTTGTGTTTGTGCGCTCGCGTGTGTGTTTGCATGTGTGTATGTGTGTTTGTGTTTGTGTGCGTGTGTTTTTGTGTTTGTTTGTATTTTTTTGTGTATCTGTGTTTCTCTGTATGTGTGTTTGTGTGTGTGTGTTTTTTTCTTTCTCTGCATGTGTATTTTTGCGTGTCTGTGTTTGTGTTTGCGTATGTGTGTTTGTCTGTGTCTCTTTGTGTGTTTGTGTGTGTGTGTGTAATTGCGTATGAATAAGTATGTGTGTGTTTATGAGCGTGTGTTTTTGTTTGTGTGAGTGTTTGTGTTTTCGTATGTGTGTGTTTGTTGTCTGTGTTTTTCTGTGTTTGTGTGTGTGTGTTTGTGCTTTTGTATGTCTGTGTTTGTGTATGTGTATTTTTCCGTGTCTGTGTGTGTTTGTGTTTGTGTGTGTGTGTGTTTGTTTGTGCTTTTGTGTGTCTATGTTTCTGGATGGGTGTGTGTTTGCGTATGTGTGTTTTTCCATGTCTATGTGTGTGTGTTTGTGCTTTTGTGTGTCTGGGTTTCTGTATGGGTGTGTCTTTGCGTATGTGTGTTTTTCCATGTGTGTGTGTGTGTGTTTTGGTGTTTGTGTCTGTTTTTATGTGTCTTTGTGTGTTTGTGTTTGTGTTTGTCTGTGTGTTTGTCTGTGTTTTTTTTTGTGTTTTTTTGTCTTTGTATATGTGCGTGTTTCTGTTTGTATTTGTGCATGTTTGTTTTTGTGTTTGCGTGTTTTTGATTGTGTGTGTTTTTGTGTTTGTTTTTCTCTCTGTGTTTGTGTGTGTGTGTGTGTGTGTGTGTTTTTTTTTTTTTGTGTTTTTCTATGTGTGTGTTTGCGTGTCTGTGTGTGTTTGTTTTCGTGTGTTTGTGTTTGTTTTTCTGTGTTTGTGTTTGTGTTTGTATCTGTTTTTCTGTGTATGTGTCTGCATGTGTGTGTATGCGCGCGCGCTTTTGTGTGTCTGTGTTTGTCTGTGTGAGTGTGTTCTTGTGTTTGTGTGTGTGTGTGTCTGCGTGTGTGTGTGTTTTGGTGTTTGTGTGTGTTTTTTTTGTTTCTGTGTCTGTGTGTGTTAGTGTTTGTGTCTGTTTTTCTCTGTGTGTGTGTGTGTGTCTGCATGTGTGTGTGCTTTTGTGTGTCTGTGTTTGTCTCTGTATGTATGTTTGCTTATGTGTGTTTCTCCTTGTGTGTGTGTGTGTGTCAGTGTGCGCATGTGTTTGTGTGTGCGCGCGCGTGTGCTTGTGTGTCTATCTTGGTGTGTGTGTGTGTGCGTGTGCTTGTGTGTCTGTCTTGGTGTATGTGTGTGTGTTTGTGTATGTGTTGTTTTGCGTCACTCTGTGTGTGTTTGTGTGTGTGTGTGTGTGTGTTTTTTTTTTGTATGTGTGGTTGCGTATGTATATGTATGTTTGTGTTTGTGGGCGTGTGTTTTTGTGTGTGTGTTTTTGTTTGTACGTGTGTTTGTGTTTGTGTGTGTCTGTGTTTGTATATGTGTGTTTTTCTGTGTCTTTCTGTGTGTGTTTGTGTGTGTGTGTGTGTTTTTGTTTGTGTGTGTTTGATTGCGCCTGTATATGTGTGTTTGTGTTTGTCAGCGTGTTTTTGGGTGTGTTTTTGTTTGTGTGTGTGTGTGTGTTTGTACTTGTGTGTGTCTGTGTTTGTGTATGTGTGTTTTTATGTGTCTCTCTGTGTGTGTTTTTATTGTGTTTGTGTATGTTTTCCTGTGTTTGTGTGTGTGTGTTTGTGCTTTTGTATGTCTGTGTTTGTGTATGTGTGTTTTTCCGTGTCTATGTGTTTGTGTTTGTGTATGTGTGTTTTTTCATGTCAGTGTCTGCCTGTGTGTGTTTTTGTGTTTGTGTTTGTGTATGTGTGTTTTTTCATGTCAGTGTCTGCCTGTGTGTGTTTTTGTGTTTGTGTTTGTGTGTGTGTGTTTTTTGTTTGTTTGTGTGTCTTTGCTTATGTATGTGTGTTGGTGTGTGTTGTGTTTTTTAGTGTGTGTGTGTGTGTGTTTTACTGTGAGTGAGTGTGTGTGTGCGTGTTTGTGGTGTGTGGTGTGTGTGTGTGTGTTTTTTTTTGCGTGTGTTTTTCTGTGTGTGTACGTGTTTGTGTGTATTTGCGTGTGTGCGTGTGTGCGTATGTGTGTGCGTGTGTGTTTGCATGTGTGTATGTGTGTTTGTGTTTGTGTGCGTGTGTTTTTGTGTTTGTTTGTATTTTTTTGTGTGTCTGTGCTTCTCTGTATGTGTGTTTGTGTGTGTGTGTGTTTTTCTTTGTCTGCGTGTGTGTATTTTTGCGTGGTTTATGTTTGCGTATCTGTGTTTGTCTATGTCTGTGTGTGTGTGTGTAATTGCGTATGTATATGTATGTTTGTGTTTGTGAGCGTGTGTTTTTGTTTGTGTGTGTGTGTGTTTGTGCTTTTGTGTGTCTGTGTTTCTGTATGGGTCTGTCTTTGCGTATGTGTGTTTTTCCATGTTTGTGTGTGTGTGTTTGTGCTTTTGTGTGTCTTTGTTTCTGTATGGGTGTCTTTGTGTATGTTTGTTTTTCCATGTCTGTGTGTGTGTTTGTGTGTTTGTGTGTGTGTCTGCATCTGCATGTGTGTGTGTGTTTTGGTGTTTGTGTGTCTGTTTTTCTGTGTGTTTGTGTTTGTGTTTTTTTTTTGTGTTTTTCTGTCTTTGTATATGTGTGTGTTTGTGTTTGTGTTTGTGCGCGTTTGTTTTTGTGTTTGTGTGTGTGTGGTTGCGTGTCTGTGTGTGTTGGTGTTTGTGTGTGTGTGTGTGCTTGTTTGTGCTTGTGCGTACCTGTGTTTATGTATGTGGGTGCGTTTGTGTATGTGTGTTTTTCTGTGTCTCTGTGTGTGTGTTTGTTTGTGTTTTTGTTTGTGTGTGTGATTGCGTTTGTATATGTGTGTTTGTGTTTGTGAGCGTGTGTTTTTGTGTGTGTGTTTGTGTTTGTGTGTGTGTCTCTTCGTGTGTGTTTTTTTTGTCGTGTTTGTGTTTGTTTTTCTGTATTTGTGTGTGTGTTTGTGCTTTTGTATGTCTGTGTTTGTGTATGTCTGTTTTTCCGTGTCTGTGTGTGTGTTTGTGTGTGTGTGTTTATGCTTTTTGTGTGTCTGTGTGTCTATATAGGTGTGTCTTTGCGTATGTGTGTTTTTCCATGTGTGTGTGTGTGTTTTGTGTTGTTTTTTTTGTCTTTGTGTTTGTGTGTGTTGTGTTTTTGAGTGTGTGCGTGCGTGTTATTTTGTTTTTATGGTTGTGTGTGTGTGTCTCTCTCTCTCTCTCAGTGTATGCGTGTGTTTGGTGTGTGCGTTTTTCTATGTGTGTTTGTGTGTGTGTGTTTGCATGTGTGTATGTGTATTTGTGTTTGTGTGCATGTGCTTTTGTGTTTGTTTGTATGTTTTTGTGTGTCTATGTTTCTCTGTGTGTGTGTGTTTTTCTTTGTCTGTGTGTGTTTGTGTTCGTGTGTGTGTTTTTCTGTGTCCCTGTGTGTGTGTTTTTGTGTTTGTTTGTGTAGGTGTGTATGTGTGAGAGAGTTTTTGTGTTTGTGTCTGTTTTTCTGTGTATGTGTGTGTTTGTGTGTCTGCATGTATGTGTGTGGGCGCTTTTGTGTGTCTGTGTTTGTCTATGTGTGTTTCTCTGTGTCTGTGTATGTCTATGTGTTTGTGTTTGTGCGCGCGCGCGCGCGCGCGTGTGTGTTTGCGTCTGTATATGTGTGTTTGTGTTTGTGTTGTGTGTTTTTGTGTTTGTGTTTGTGTGTATTGTGTTTTTGAGTGTGTGTGTGTTTTTGTGTTTGTGTGTTTGTTTTTCTCTCTGTGTTTTTGCGTTTGTGTGTGAGTTTGCGCGTTTGTGTGTGTGTGTTTTTTTTTCGTGTGTGTGTTTTTCTATGTGTGTTTGTGTGATTGTATTTGCGTGTGTTTGTGTTTGTGTGTGTGTTTGCATGTGTGTATGTGTGCTTGTGTTTGTGTGCGCGTGCGTGTCATTTTGTGTTTGTTTGTATGTTTTTGTGTGTCTGTGTTTCTGTGTGTGTGTGTGTTTGTGTGTGTTTGTGTGCTTGTGTGTGTGTTTGTGTTCGTGTGTGTGTGATTGTGTTTGTGTTTTTCTATGCCTCTGTGTGTGTGTTTTTGTGTTTGTGTGTCTGTCTTTTTGACTTTGTGTGTGTGTTTTTGAGTTTGTGTGTGTGTGTGTATGTGTCTGCATGTGTGTGTGTGCGCTTTTGTGTGTCTGTGTTTGTCTATGTATGTGTGTTTACGTATGTGTGTTTTTCCCTGTCTGTGTGTGTTTGTGTGTGTGTGTCTGTGTGCGTGTATTTACGTCTGTATATGTGTGTTTGTGATTGTGTGTGTGTTTGTGTGTCTGTTTGTATTGTGTGTTGTGTTTTTGAGTGTGTGTGTGTTTTCTGTTTGTTTTTCTCTCTGTGTTTGTGTTTGTGTTTATGTGTGTGTGTTTTTTTCTGTGTGTGTGTGTGTGCGTGAGTGTGTTTGCGTGTCAGTGTCTATGTGTGTTTTAGGTTCAGTGTGTGCGTGTGCTTTTGTGTGTCAGTGTTTGTCTATGTGTGTGTTTGTGTTTGTGTGTTTGTTTTTTTTTTTGTGTGTGTATGTGCCTGCGTGTGTGTGTGTGTGCGCACGCGCGCTTTTGTTTGTCTGTGTGTGTGTGTTTGCGTATGTGTGTTTCTCCGTGTGTGTGTGTGTGAGTGTGTGTGCTTGTGTGTGTGTGTGTGTGTGTGTGTGCTTTTGTGTGTCTGTGTTTGTCTCTGTGTGTGTGTTTGCTTATGTGTGTTTCTTTGTGTGTGTGTGTGTTTCTGTTTCTGTTTGTGTGTGTGTGTGTGTGTTTTTTTTTTGTTTGTGTGTGTGATTGCGTATGTATATGTATGTTTGTGTTTGTGGACGTGTGTTTTTGTGTGTGTGTTTTTGTTTGTACGTGTGTTTGTGTTTGTGTGCGTCTGTGTTTGTGTTTGTGTGCGTCTGTGTTTGTATATGTGTGTTTTTCTGTGTCTTTCTGTGTGTGTTCGTGTGTATGTGTTTTTGTTTGTGTGTGTTTGATTGCGTCTGTATATGTGTGTTTGTGTTTGTTAGCGTGTGTTTTTGTTTGTGTGTGTTTTCGTGTGTGTTGTGTTTGTGTTTGTTTTTCTATGTTTGTGTGTGTGTGTGTGTGTTTGAGCTTTTGTATGTCTGTGTTTGTGTATGTATGTTTTTCCGTGTCTGTGTGTGTATGTGTTTGTGTGTGTGTGTTTGTGCTTTTGTGTGTCTGTGTTTGTCTATGTTTGTGTGTTTGTGTTTGCGTATGTATATGTGTGTTTGTGTGAGTGTGCGTGTGCTTTTGTGTGTCTGTGTTTGTCTATGTGTGTGTGTGTTTGTGTTTGTGTGTCTGTTTTTCTGTGTGTGTATGTGTCTGCGTGTGTGTGTACGCGCGCGCGCTTTTGTTTGTCTGTGTTTGTCTGTGTGTGTGTTTGTGTATATAGGTTTCTCCGTGTCTGTGTGTGTGTGCGCACTTTTGTGTGTGTGCGTGTGTGTGTATTTTGGTGTTTGTGTGTGTTTTTTCTGTTTCTGTGTCTGTGTGTTTGTGTTTTTGTGTCTGTTTTCTGTGTGTGTGTGTGTGTGTCTGCATGTGTGTGTGCTTTTGTGTGTGTGTGTTTTTTTTTTTGTTTGTGTGTGTGATGTGTATGTGTCTGCATGTGTGTGTGAGTGTGTGAGTGTGCTTGTGTGTGTCTGTCTTGGTGTATGTGTGTGTGTTTTGTATGTGTTGTTTTACGTCACTCTGTGTGTGTTTGTGTGTGTGTGTGTGTTTTTGTTTGTGTGTGTGTGTGTTTTTTTTTTTGTTTGTGTGTGTGATTGCATATGTATATGTATGTTTTTGTTCGTGAGCGTGTGTTTTTGTGTGTGTTTTTGTTTGTGTTTGTGTGTGTGTTTGTGTTTTTGTGTCTGTGTGTGTTTGCGTATGTATATGTGTGTTTGTGTGTGTTGTGTTTGTGTGTGTGTGTGTGTGTGCGTGTTATTGTGTTTTTGTGGTTGTGTGTGTTTTTTTCTGTGAGTGTGTGCGTGTTTGTGGTATGTGTGTGTATGTGTCTGCATGTGTGTGTGCTTTTGTGTGTCTATGTTTGTCCTCTGTGTGTGTTTCTGTTTGTGTGTGTGAGTGTGTGCGCTTGTGTTTGTGTGTGTGTGTGAGTGTGTGCATGTGCTTGTGTGTGTGTTTGTGTATGTGTTGTTTTGCGTCACTCTGTGTGTGTTTGTGTGTGTGTGTGTGTTTTTTTTTTGTTTGTGTGTGTGATTGCGTATGTATATGTATGTTTGTGTTTTTGTGTCACTCTGTGTGTGTTTGTGTGCGTGTGTTTGTGTGTGTGCGTGTGTTTGTGTGTGTGTGTGTGTTTGTGCTTTTGTATGTCTGTGTTTGTGTGTTTTTCCGTGTCTGTGTGTGTGTGTTGTGTTTTTTAGTGTGTATGTGTGTGTGTGTTATTGTGCTTTTGTGGTTGTGTGTGTGTTTTTCTGTGAGTGTGTGTGTGCGTGTGTGCGTGCGTGTTTGTGGTGTGCGTGTTTGTGGTGTGTGTGTGTGTTTGTGTGTTTTTTTTGCGTGTGTGTGTTTTTCCATGTGTGTGTACGTGTGTGTGTGTTTGTGTTTGTGTGTGCATGTGTGTGTTTGCATGTGTGTATGTGTGTTTGTGTTTGTGTTTGTGTGCGTGTGTTTTTGTGTTTGTTTGTATTTTTTTGTGTGTCTGTGTTTCTCTATGTGTGTCTTTGTGTGTGTGTGTTTTTCTTTGTATGCATGTGTATATTTTTGTGTTTCTGTGTTTGTGTTGGCATATGTGTGTTTGTCTGTGTCTCTGTGTGTGTGTTTATGTGTGTGTGCGCGTGTGTTTTTGTTTGTGTGTAATTGCGTATGTATATGTATGTTTGTGTTTGTGTGTGTGTGTGTTTATGTTTTCGTATGTGTGTTTGTGTGTTTGTGTTTGTTTTTGTGTTTGTGTGTCTGTGTTTTTGCTTTTGTATGTCTGTGTTTGTGTATGTGTGTTTTTCCGTGTGTGTGTGTGTTTGTTTGTGCTTTTGTGTGTCTGTGTTTCTGTATGGGTGTGTGTTTGTGTATGTGTGTATTTCCATGTCTGTGTGTGTGTTTGTGTTTGTGTGTGTGTTTGCGTATGTATATGTGTGTTTGTGTGTGTTGTGTTTTTTAGTGTGTATGTGTGTGTGTTATTGTGTTTTTGTGGTTGTATGTGTGTTTTTCTGTGTGTGTGTGTTTGTTTGTTTGTTTGTGCTTTTATGTGTCTTTGTTTTTGTATGTGTGTCTTTGCATATGTGTGTTTTTCCATGTCTGTATGTGTGTGTTTGTGTTTGTATTTCGTTTGTGTGTGTGTTTGCGTGTGTGTGTGTGTGTGTGTGTTTTTTTGTTTGTGTGTGTGTTTGCGTATGTATATGTGTGTTTGTGTGTGTGCGTGTTTGTGGTGTGTGTGTGTTTTTTTTTCCTTGTGTGTGTTTTTCTATGTGTGTTTTGTGTGTGTGTGTGTGTATTTGCGTGTGTGCGCGCGCGCGTGTGTGTGTTTGTGTTTGTGTGTGTCTGTGTGTGTTTGTGTTTGTGTTTGTCTTTCTGTTCGTGTGCGTGTGTTTTTGTGTTTGTTTGTATGTTTTTCTGTGTGTGTGTGTGTGTCTGCATGTGTGTGTGTGTGTGCTTTTGTGTGTCTGTGTTTGTCTATATGTGTGTGTTTGCGTATGTGTGTTTGTCTGTGTTTATGTGTGTCTGTGTGTGTTTGCGTCTGTATATGTGTGTTTGTGTTTTTGTGTCTGTTTGTGTTGTGTGTTTTTGTTTTGTGTTTGTGTGTGTTGTGTTTTTCAGTGTGTGTGTGTGTTTTCTTTGTGTTTGTGTGTTTGTGTTTGAGTATGCACGTTTGTGTGTGTGTGTTTTGTGTGTGTGTGTGTGTGTGTGTTTTTCTATGTAAGTGTGTGTGTGTTTGTGTGTGTGTGTGTGTTTGTGCTTTTGTATGTCTGTGTTTGTGTCGTGTGTTTTTCTGTGTCTGTGTGTGTGTGTGTTTGTGTTTGTGTCTGTGTGTTTATGTTTGTGTTTGTGTTTTTCTGTGTCTCTATGCGTGTGTATTTTTGTGTGTGTGTTTTCGTGTGTGTGTGTATGTGTGTGTGTGTTTGTGTTTTTTTGTGTCTCTATGCGTGTGTATTTTTGTGTTTGAGTGTGTGTGTGTTTCTGTTTTTGTGTTTGTGTTTGTGTTTTTGTGTCTGTTTTTGTGTGTGTGTGTGTGTGCTTTTGTGTGTCTGTGTTTGTCTATGTGTGTGTGTTTGCATATGTGTATTTCTCTCTGTTTGTGTGTGTGCGTGTGTGTGTTTTTCTATGTGTGTGTTTGTGTTTGTGTGTGTGGGTGTGTGTGTGTTTGTGTGTGTGTATGTGTGTTTGTGTTTGTGTGCGTGTGCGTGTGCGTGTGTTTTTGTCTTTGTTTGTATGTTTTTGTGTGTCTGTGTTTGTGTGTGTGTTGTGTTTTTTTTCTTTGTCTGTGTGTGTTTGTGTGTGTTGAGTTTTTTAGTGTGTGTGTGTGTTTTTTGTGTTTGTGTGTGTGTGTGTGTGTGTTTTTTGTGTTTGTGTGTTTGTCTTTGAGTGTGCGTGTTTTATGTGTGTGTGTGTGTGCATGTGTGTTTTCGTGTGTGTATTTTTTGTTGTGTTTGTGTTTGTTTTTCTGTGTTTGTGTGTGTGTGTGTTTGTGCTTTTATATGTCTGTGTTTGTGTATATGTGTGTTTTTCTGTGTGTGTGTGTGTGTGTTTGTGCTTTTGTGTGTCTGTGTTTTTGTATGTGTGTGTCTTTGCGTATGTGTGTTTTTCCATGTCTGTGTGTTTTCGTATGTGTGTTTGTGTTTTTTTTTTGTGTTTGTTTTTCTGTGTTTATGTGTGTGTGTGTTTGTGCTTTTGTATGTCTGTGTTTGTGTATGTGTGTTTTTCCATGTGTGTGTGTGTGTGTGTTTGTGCTTTTGTGTGTTTGTGTTTCTATATGTGTGTCTTTGCGTGTGTGTGTTTTTCCAAGTCTGTGTGTGTGTTTGTGTTTGTGTGTGTGTGTGTTTTTTGTTTGTTTGTGTGTGTGTTTGCGTATGTATATGTGTGTTTGTGTGTGTTGTGTTTTTTAGTGTGTGTGTGTGTGTGTGTTATTGTGTTTTTGTGGTTGTGTGTGTTTTTCTGTGTTTGTATGTGTGTGTGTGTTCGTGTTCGTGTTTGTGTTTTTCTGTGTCTCCATGCGTGTGTATTTTTGTGTTTGTGTGTGTGTGTTTCTGTTTTTGTGTTTGTGTTTGTGTTTTTGTGTCTGTTTGTGTGTGTGTGTGTGTGCGCTTTTGTGTGTTTGTGTTTGCGTATGTGTGTTTCTCCTTGTTTGTGTGTGTGCGTGTGTGTTTTTCTATGTGTGTGTTTGTGTGTGTGTGTTTGTGTGTGTGGGTGTGTGTGTGTTTGCATGTGTGTATGTGTGTTTGTGTACGTGTGTTTTTGTGTGTTTTTGTATGTTTTGTGTGTCTGTGTTTCTCTGTGCGTGTGTGTTTGTGTGTGGGTATTTGCGTGCACGTGTTTTCGTGTTTGTGTGTGTGTTTGTGTGCGTGGGCGCCCGTTTTAGTGTTTGTTTGTATGTTTTTGTGTGTCTGTGTTTCTCTGTGTGTGTGTGTGTGTGTTTGTGTGTTTTTCTGTGTCTGTGTGTGTTGGTGTTTGTGTGTGTGTTTATGCTTGTGTGTGTCTGTGTTTGTGTATCTGTGTGTGTTTGCGTATGTGTGTTTGTGTGTGTGTATGTGTGTGCGTGCGCGTGTGCGTGTGCGTGTGTTTTTGTCTTTGTTTGTATGTTTTTGTGTGTCTGTGTTTTTGTGCGTAAGTGTGTTTTTTTTTTCTTTGTGTGTGTGTGTTTGTGTGTGTGTGTGTTTGTGTTCATGTCTGTGTGTTTGTGTGTGTGTGCGTGTGCTTTTTTGTGTCTGTGTTTGTGTGTGTGTGTGTGTTTGTGTGTGTGTGTGTGTGTTTGTGTCTGTATATGTGTGTTTGTGTTTGTGTGTCTGTTTGTGTTGTGTGTTTTTGTGTTTGTGTGTGTTGTGTTTTCGAGTGCGTGTGTGTGTGTTTTTGTGTTTGTGTTTATTTTTCTCTCTATGTTTTTGTGTTTGTGTGAGAGTGTGCGTGTGTGTGTGTGTTTGTTTTTTTGTTTTTTGCATGTGTGTGTTTTTCTATGTGTGTGTTTGTGTTTGTGTGTGTGTTTGTGTGTGTACGTGTGTGTGTGTTTGCATGTGTGTATGTGTGTTTGTGTGCATGTGTTTTTGTGTTTGTTTGTATGTTTTGTGTGTCTGTGTTTCTCTGTGCGTGTGTGTTTGTGTGTGGGTATTTGCGTGCACGTGTTTTCGTGTTTGTGTGTGTGTTTGTGTGCGTGGGCGCCTGTTTTAGTGTTTGTTTGTATGTTTTTGTGTGTCTGTGTTTCTCTGTGTGTGTGTGTGTTTGTGTGTTTTTCTGTGTCTGTGTGTGTTGGTGTTTGTGTGTGTGTTTATGCTTGTGTGTCTGTGTTTGTGTATCTGTGTGTGTTTGCGTATGTGTGTTTTTCTGTGTGTGTGTTTGTGTGTGTGTGTTTGCGTCTGTATATGTGTGTTGGTGTTTGTGTGTGTGTTTATGCGTGTGTGTGTCTGTGTTTGTGTATCTGTGTGTGTTTGCGTATGTGTGTTTTTCTGTGTGTGTGTGTTTGCGTCTGTATATGTGTGTTTGCATTTGTGTGCGTGTGTTTTTGTGTGTGTGTTTTTCTTTGTGTGTGTGTGTGTTTGTGTTTGTGTGTGCGCGTGTGTCTGTGTTTGCATGTGTGTATGTTTGTTTGTGTTTGGGTTTGTATGCGTGTGTTTTTGTGTTTGTTTGTATGTTTTTGTGTCTGTGTTTCTCTGTGCGTGTGGTTTTGTGTGAGTGTGTTTGTGTGCGTGTGTTTGTGTGTTTGTTTGTATGTTTTTGTGTGTCTGTGTTTCTGTGTGTGTGTGTGTGTGTGTTTTTTTGTCCCTGTATGTGTGTGTTTTTTTTGTGTTTGTGTGTTTGTGTTTCAGTGTGCATGTTTGTGTGTGTGTGTGTGTGTTTTTGTGTGTGTTTGTTTTTCTATGTGTGTAAGTGTGTGTGTATTTGCGTGTGTGCATGTGTGTGTGAGTGTGTGTTTGTGTGTGTGTGTGTTTGTGTATGTGTGTGTGCGTTTGCGTGTCTGTGTGTTTTTGTGTTTGTGTGTGTTTTTCTATGTCTATGTGTGTTGTTGTTTGTGTGTGTCTGTGTTTGTGTTTGTGTGTGTGTTTGCGTATGTGTGTTTTTCTGTGTTTATGTGTATGTGTGTGTGTTTGCATCTGTATATGTGTGTGTGTGTTTGTGTGCGTGTGTTTTTGTGTGTGTTTGCGTCTATATGTGTGTGTGTGTGTGTGTTTGTGTGCGTGTGTTTTTGTTTGTGTGTGTGTGTGTTTTCGTGTGTTTGTGTTTCTTTTTCTCTCTGTTTGTGTGTGTGTGTTTGTGTGTGTGTGCGCGCGCGCTTGTGTGTGTCTGTTTTTGTGTATATGTGTGTGTTTGTGTATGTGTTTTTTTGCATCTCTGTGTGTGTGTGTGATTGTGTTTTTGTTTGTTTGTGTTATTGCGTATGTATATGTATGTTTGTGTTTGTGAGCGTGTGTTTTTGTTTGTGTGTGTGTGTGTGTGTGTTTGTGTGTTTGTGCTTGTGTGTGTCTGTGTTTGTGTATGTGTGTTTTTATGTGTCTCTCTGTGTGTGTTTTGTGTGTGTGTGTTTTTCTTTATGTGTGTTTGATTGCGTCTATATATGTGTGTTTGTGTTTGTCAGCGTGTGTTTTTGTGTGTGTGTGTGTGTGTTTTTTTTTTGTTGTGTTTGTGTTTGTTTTTCTGTGTTTTTGTGTGTGTGTGTGTGTGTTTGTGCTTTTGTATGTCTGTGTTTGTGTATGTGTGTTTTTCTGTGTCTGTGTCTGTGTGTTTGTGTTTGTGTGTGTGTGTGTGTTTGTGCTTTTGTGTGTGTGTTTTTCTATGTGTGTGTTTGCGTCTGTATGTGTATGTTTGTGTTTGTGAACGTGTGTTTTTGTTTGTGTGTGTGTGTGTGTTTGTGCTTGTGTGTTTTTGTTTTTGTGTGTGTGTTTGTGCTTGTGTGTGTCTGTGTTTGTGTATGTGTGTTTTTCTGTGTCTCTCTGTGTGTGTTCGTGTGTTTGTGTTTTTGTTTGTGTGTTTGATTGCGTCTGTATATGTGTGTTTGTGTTTGTCAGCGTGTGTTTTTGTGTGTGTGTGTATGAGTGTGTTTTTTTGTTGTGTTTGTGTTTGTTTTTCTGTGTTTGTGTGTGTGTGTGCGCAAGCTTTTGTATGTCTGTGTATGTGTATGTGTGTTTTTCCGTGTCTGTTTGTGTGTGTGTTTGTGCTTTTGTGTGTCTGTGTTTGTGTATGTGTGTGTCTTTGCGTATGTGTGTTTTTCCATGTCTATGTGTGTGTGTTTGTGTTTGTGTTTTTGTGTGTGTGTGTGTGTGTTTGCGTATGTATATGTGTGTTTGTGTGTGTTGTGTTTTTTAGTGTGTGTGTGTGTCTGTTATTGTGTTTTTGTGGTTGTGTGTGTGTTTTTTTGTGAGTGTGTGTGTATGTGCGTGTTTGTGGTATGTGTGTGTGTGTGTGTGTGTTTGTGTTTGCGTCTGTATATGTGTGTTTGTGTGCGTGTATGTGTGCTTTTGTGTGTCTGTGTTTGTCTATGTGTGTGTGTTTGCGTATGTGTGTTTGTCTGTGTTTATGTGTGTCTGTGTGTGTTTGCGTCTGTATATGTGTGTTTGTGTTTTTGTGTCTGTTTGTGTTGTGTGTTTTTGTTTTGTGTTTGTGTGTGTTGTGTTTTTCAGTGTGTGTGTGTGTTTTCTTTGTGTTTGTGTGTTTGTGTTTGAGTATGCACGTTTGTGTGTGTGTGTTTTGTGTGTGTGTGTGTGTTTTGTGTGTGTGTGTGTATTTGCGTGCGTGTGTTTGTGTGTGTGTGTGTGTTTGTGCTTTTGTATGTCTGTGTTTGTGTCGTGTGTTTTTCTGTGTCTGTGTGTGTGTGTGTTTGTGTTTGTGTCTGTGTGTTTATGTTTGTGTTTGTGTTTTTCTGTGTCTCTATGCGTGTGTATTTTTGTGTGTGTGTTTTCGTGTGTGTGTGTATGTGTGTGTGTGTTTATGTTTGTGTTTGTGTTTTTTTGTGTCTCTATGCGTGTGTATTTTTGTGTTTGTGTGTGTGTGTTTCTGTTTTTGTGTTTGTGTTTGTGTTTGTGTTTTTGTGTCTGTTTGTGTGTGTGTGTGTGTGCTTTTGTGTGTCTGTGTTTGTCTATGTGTGTGTGTTTGCGTATGTGTATTTCTCCGTGTTTGTGTGTGTGCGTGTTTGTGTTTTTCTATGTGTGTGTTTGTGTGTGTGGGTGTGTGTGTGTTTGTGTGTGTGGGTGTGTGTTTGTGTTTGTGTTTGTGTGCGTGTGCGTGTGTTTTTGTCTTTGTTTGTATGTTTTTGTGTGTCTGTGTTTGTGTGTGTGTTGTGTTTTTTTTTCTTTGTTTGTGTGTGTTTGTGTGCTTGTGTGTGTGTGTGTGTGTGTTTGTGTTCATGTCTGTGTGTTTGTGTGTGTGCGTGTGCTTTTTTGTGTCTGTGTTTGTCTGTGTGTGTGTTTGCGTGTGTGTGTGTGTGTGTTTGCGTCTATATATGTGTGTTTGTGTTTGTGTTGTGTGTTTTTGTGTTTGTGTGTTGTGTTTTCGAGTGCATGTGTGTGTGTTTGTGTTCATGTCTGTGTGTTTGTGTGTGTGTGTGTTTGCTGGGCATCCGGAGTAGAAAAGTGAAGGCAACTTGGCCCACAAGTGGAGAGACTCCTACTACATGAGGAGTCCCCGTTCTTTTTCTCCATGCTGACCGGCATAGCGGCGATGAGGAAGGATGTAGGAAGAGTCGAAGGCTTTGTCGGCAACCCTCGGTGCAACATGGCCTACGGGTAAAGATAACTTGGCCACCACGTGAAGAGACTCCTACTACATTCCACGACTTGTCCCCCCATTTGCCTCGTGCGGGCCAAGGTAACGATAGTGAGAGGGGAAAGAAGGGAGGTCAAAGGCTTGCTGGGCATCCCGAGGAAAAGCTCGGGCAACAGGTGATGACAAGTCGGCAGGAGAGTAGGCAGCATTCTACTCTATCCGTCATCTCCCCACTTCTCCCCCATGCTGCCTGACATAGTGACGGTGAGACGGGGAACAGGACAAGTGAAAGGGCCCTTGGGCCACCGCCCTCTTGACCGAGTTTTTCCGGGGTTGCCCAAAAGAGCCTTTCACTTGTGTTATTTCCTTTCTCATCACGATTAAGTCACTAAACATGGAGAAATGGAATGGAGAAGGCAATATGGTGAAACTCTCTTTACTTGTCGGCCCTGCGTTTTCTTGGCATGCCCAACGAGCGTTTGACTTCCCTTATTTCCTCTCCCGATAACGTTAAGTCGGCCCACACGAAGAAAAAGAGGGGTGCGGCCGAATGTCGTAAAGTCTCTTTACTTGTTGGCCAATTTACTTATATGTGGTGGCCAAGCTCTTCCTGTGTCTGCGCACGAAGCCATTCACTTGCCCTATTTCCTCTCTCATCGACATCGTGTCGGTCAACATGGGGAAAGAGAGGGGACATGTCGAACATAACAGTAAACTCTCCACTTCATCGGTATGTTGTCTCTCCAAGTTTTTCCTTGGGATGGCCAACGAGCGTTTGACTCCTCTTATTTCCCGGTTTCACGGTCATTAAGCAGGCCCACACGTTGAAAAAGAGGCGTGAGGCCGAATATGGGGGGAGAAGTCTCTTTACCTGTTGGCCAAGTTGTTCCTGGGAGGCCCAAAAGGCCTTTCACTTGTCCTGTTCCCCGTCTTATTGTCACTATGTAAGGCAAACACACACACTTACACACACAGAAAAACACACACACAGATATAAAAACACACACTCAAACACGCAGACACACATATACAAACACAAACACATAGACACGGAAAAACACACATACGCAAACACACACACAAAACAAAAACACAAAAACATACACACATAGACAGACAAAAACTCACACACACGCACAGAAAAACACATACATAAACACAAAGAAAAAAAAACACACACACACACAAAAACACACACACACACTAAACACAAACGCGCACACACAAACACAAACACACAACACAGACACACAAAAACAAACACACACACACACAAACACACAGACACAGAGACACAAAACCAAACACATGCACACACAAAAACATAAACACACACACACACTCACAAAAACACACACAAACACACACACACACAATCACAAACACACACAAAGAAAAAAAAAAAAACACACACACACACACAAACTGATACATACATAGAAAAAAACACACACAAACACAAAAACACGTACACACAAACACACAAACACACGAAAAAACACACATATGCAAACACACACACACACAAACACAAAAAACACACATAGAAACTCACACAGACACAGAATGAAGTGATTAAAAGGTGTGTTGGTTTTAAATTGGGGGGGGGGCAAGAGCAAGCCTTTGCTGCCCTCAAGGAAAAATTAACCACTGCGCCTGTTCTTGCTTTGCCTAATTTTGCCAAGTCATTTGAAATTGAGTGTTATGCCTCCAATGTGGGGATAGGGGCTGTTTCGATGCAAGAAGGGCATCCTATTGCTTGTGTTTAGTGAAAAGTTGAATGGGGCTGCTCTTAGCTATTCCACATATGATAAGGAGTTGTATGCGTTAGTAAGGGCTTTGCAAACTTGGCAACACTATCTCTTGCCCAAAGAGTTTGTCATCAACAGTGACCACATGTCCTTAAAGTATTTAAAAGGACAAGGCAAGCTTAACTAAAGGCATGCCAGATGGGTAAGGCACTCGGAGCAATTTCCCTATGTGATCAAGCATAAGAAAGGCACCTCTAATGTGGTTGCAGATGCACTCTCAAGAAGGTATGCTATGTTCTCTACTCTTGAAACTAAGTTCACTAGCTTTGATCATATTGAGGCATTGTATGGGCGTGATCCAGAGTTTGCACAGATCTATAAAAGTTGTGTGCATGCTGCTCAGAATGGATTTTTTAGGCATAATGATTACTTGTTTAAAGAAAATAGATTGTGTGTTCCTAAAGGGTCTATTAGGGGATTACTTGTGAGGGAGGCACCCGGGGGGGGGGGACTAATGGGACATTTTGGGATCCACAAGACTCCAGACATGCTGCATGAACATTTTTGTTGGCCTAAATTTATGTGCGTCACGCTTCATGTGTGCATGAAGCGTGACGCACATAAATTGTGTGAAAGATGCATTGTATGTGAGCAGTCTAGGTCTAAATTATTGCCTCGTGGGTTGCATACTCCTTTGCCCGTTCCAGATTGCCCTTGGATTGATGTTTCTATGGATTTTGTGCTAGGATTACCTCGGTCTAAAAATGGCAAAGATTCTATTTTTGTTGTGGTGGACAGGTTTTCTAAGATGGCACATTTTATCCCGCGCAAAAAAGGTTGATGACGCAATCCACACTGCTGACTTGTCCTCCAAGGGAGTGGTAAGACTCCATGGGCTTCCGAGAAGCAAATGACAAGCCTCCATTGGCACCACGTCACATAAAACTATATCATCATACTTTCCTGTGGAGAAGTTCACCCCCACTTGTTTGGTTACGGTCACTTCACCATCCCCACTAAGCCATTGAAGCCTGTATGGCAGCGGGTGAGGCATGGTTTGCATGCCTCGCCAATAATTAAAGAACTCGCAACATCGGCACAACTCCCTCCATCAATAATTAAGGAACATACCTTCCCTTGGATAAAGGCACCTGGTATGAAAGATGTTCTCTCTTTGACTATCACCCATGTCTTTTGCTTGGCTACCCAACATCCTTCTTACCATAAACAAATCTCCTTCTGGAATTATTTCTTCAATATACCCATCTTCATCATCTTGTAAGGCAGAATCCGAAGAAGACTCCCAAGTAAGTTCTCCATCCTCTTTAAGTAACGTGGTCTTCTTAGTTGGACATTCTGAAGCTATGTGACCTCTCCCCAAACACTTGAAGCATTTTATTTCACCACTCCTTGTCCTTCTTAGGATTCTCATTGGATTTAGTTTGAGTCCTTTGAGGAGTAGCCGTAGGATGGCTTGATGAAGTACCTCCCCCCTTCTTATTTCTATCCTTCCAGCTTGAAGAACTAAAATTTGAAGAGCTTTTCCTCATGACACCCTTTCTCTTGAGTTGTTGTTCTGCCTTACAAGCTTGTTGCACTAAATCCTCCAGCTCCGCATAATCTTGCAACTCCACACACCTCTGAATGAAGTGATTAAAAGGCGTGGTGGCTTTAAATTTGGGGGGCGGGGGGCAAGAGCAAGCCTTTGCTGCCCTCAAGGAAAAATTAACCACTGCGCCTGTTCTTGCTTTGCCTAATTTTGCCAAGTCATTTGAAATTGAGTGTTATGCCTCCAATGTGGGGATAGGGGCTGTTTCGATGCAAGAAGGGCATCCCATTGCTTGTTTTTAGTGAAAAGTTGAATGGGGCTGCTCTTAGCTATTCCACATATGATAAGGAGTTGTATGCGTTAGTAAGGGCTTTGCAAACTTGGCAACACTATCTCTTGCCCAAAGAGTTTGTCATCAACAGTGACCACATGTCCTTAAAGTATTTAAAAGGACAAGGCAAGCTTAACAAAAGGCATGCCAGATGGGTAGGGCACTCGGAGCAATTTCCCTATGTGATCAAGCATAAGAAAGGCACCTCTAATGTGGTTGCAGATGCACTCTCAAGAAGGTATGCTTTGTTCTCTGCTCTTGAAACTAAGTTCATTGGCTTTGATCATATTGAGGCATTGTATGGATGTGATCCAGAGTTTGCACAGATCTATAAAAGTTGTGTGCATGCTGCTCAGAATGGATTTTTTAGGCATAATGATTACTTGTTTAAAGAAAAGAGATTGTGTGTTCCTAAAGGGTCCATTAGGGGATTACTTGTGAGGGAGGCACCCAGGGGGGGGACTAATGGGACATTTTGGGATCCACAAGACTCCAAACATCTGCATGGACATTCTTGTTGGCCACACATGAAGCGTGACGCACATAAATTGTGTGAAAGATGCATTGTATGTGAGCAGTCTAGGTCTAAATTATTGCCTCGTGGGTTGCATACTCCTTTGCCCGTTCCAGATTGCCCTTGGATTGATGTTTCTATGGATTTTGTGCTAGGATTACCTCGGTCTAAAAATGGCAAAGATTCTATTTTTGTTGTGGTGGAAAGGTTTTCTAAGATGGCACATTATATCCCGCGCAAAAAAGGTTGATGACGCAATCCACACTGCTGATTTGTCCCTCAAGGAAGTGGTAAGACTCCATGGGCTTCCGAGAAGCAAATGACAAAAACAAACACACACTCACAAACACACTCACACAAATAGAGATACAGACACAGACACAGAAAAACACACATACAAACACCAAAACACACACACGCAGAACTAAACACACACACACAAACACACAAATAGAAACACACATATACACAAGCAAACACACCCACACATACATAGATAAACAAACACAGACACACATAAATACACACGCGCACACGCAAACACACATACACACAAACACACTCATAAAAACACACAAACAGAAAAAAAAATGCACACAAAAACACACAAAAACACACACACACAAACACCAACACAAAAACAAAAACAACAAACACACACACACAAACACAAACACACACAGACACAGACAGAGACACAGAAAACACACATAGACACAGACAGAGACACAGAAAACACACACAGACACAGACACACACACACACACACAAACACACGCGCACACACACAAACTCAAACACACACACAAACACATGCACAGACATAAAGACACAAACACACACACACACACACACACACACACACACACACACACACACAGAAAACACACACACAAACACAAACATAGAAACACACACACGCAGAAAAAACACACACGCACACACGCAAACACACGCACACAAAAACACACTCACAAAAACACACACACACACAGACATAAACACAAAAACACACAGACACACACACAAACACACACACACACACACGGATACAGACACAGACACAGAAAAACACACACACAAACACCAAAACACACACACGCAGAACTAAACACACACACACAAACACACAAATAGAAACACACATATACACAAGCAAACACACCCACACATACATAGATAGACAAACACAGACACACACATAAATACACACGCGCACACGCAAACACACATACACACAAACACACTCATAAAAACACATACATCACACACAAACACACACACACACACACACAAAGAGACAGATACAAACACACACAGAAAAACACACACACGTAGACAAAAACACACACAAACACAAGCACACATATACACACCCAAACACACGCACACAAAAACACACTCACAAAAACACAAACACAAACACAAAAACACACACACAAACACACACACACGAATACAGACACAGACACAGAAATACACACACAAACACCAAAACACACACACGCAGACAAAACACACACACACAAACAAAAACACACACACACACACACGCAAACACACACACACAGACAAAGATACACAAACACAGACACACACGCACAAACACACACAGACACAGGAAAAACACACATGCACACACACACACACACAAACACACTCACAAAAACACACAAACAGAAAAAAAAAAGACACACACACACAGAGAAAGACGCATGCAAACACACACACGCAAACACCAACACAAAAACAACAAACACACACACACACAGAGACATAGAAAACACACACACAAATACAAACACACACACACACACACATACAAACACAAACACACACACAAATACACACACAGAAAAAACACACACACACACGCACACAAAAACACACTCACAAAAAAACACACACACACAAACATAAACACAAACACACAGACACACACACACACAGACAAAGATACACAAACACAATACACACGCACAAACACACACAGACACAGAAAAAACACACACGCGCACACGCAAACACACACACACACGAACATAGAGAAAAACACACACAAACAGACACACACAAACACCAACAAAAAAACAACAAACACAAACACAAACACACAGAGACAGAGGCACATAAAACACCACACACAAACACAGACACAGATACACAGACACAAACACACACACACACAGAGAAACAGAAAACACACACACAAACACAAACACACACACACACACATACACACATACACAGAAAAAAACACACGCAAACACACAAACACACGCACACAAAAACACACTCACAAAAAAACACACCCACACAAACACAAACACAAAAACACACACACACACACACACACACGGATACAGTCACAGACAAAGAAAAACACACACACAAACACCAAAACACACACACGCAGACAAACACACACACACAAACACAATCACACACATATACATATAAACACAAACAAACACACACATAGACAAAGATGCACAAACACAGACACACACGCACAAACACACACAGACACAAGAAAAACACACATGCACACACGCAAACACACACACACAAACACACTCACAAAAACACACAAACAGGAAAAAAAACACACACACACAGAAAGACACACGCAAACACACACACACACAAACACCAACACACAAACACACTCACAAAAAAACACACGGAAAAAAAACACGCACACATAGAAACACACACAGACACACTCAAAAACACAACACACACAAAGACAAACACAAACAAAAACAAACAAACAAACACACACACACACACAAAGACGCAAACAAACACACATACACACACAAACGAAAACACACACGCACACACACACAAACACAAACACATAAATCACACAAACACACACTGACACAGAAAACACACACACACACACACACAAAGAGACAGATACAGATACATACACACACAGAAAAACACACACACGCAGACAAAAACACACACACACAAACACAAACACACATATACACACACAAACACACACACAAACACACACACACACACACAGACACAGATACACAAACACAGACACACACGCAGAAACACACATAGAGACAGGAAAAACACATGCACACACACAAACAAACACACACAAACGCACTCACAAACACAAAAACAAAAAAAAAAACACACACACACACTCACTCAAAAACACAATACACAAACAGAATGAAACAAACACACACACACACATAAACACAAATACAAAAACACACAGACACACACACAAACACACACATATGCACAAACACACATAGACACAGAAAAAACACACGCGCACACGCAAACACACACACAGAGAAACGCACTCACAAAAACACACAAACAGAAAAAAAAATACACACACACAAACACAGAAACACACACAGAGAGAAAAACACACACAAACACAAATACAAACACAAAAACAAACACACACACAATCACAAACACACACAAATAGGAAAAAAAAAGACACACACACAGAGAGAAAAACACACACAAAACCAACAAACACACACAAACAATCACAAACACACATACACACAGACAGTGACACAGAAAACACACAAACACACAGACACACTCAAAAACACACACACACATACAAAAACAAATACAAACACACACACACAAACGCAGAAACACACACACACTGAGAAAAATACACACAAACACAAACACAAAACCAACAAACACACACACAAAACCAACAAACACACACAAACACACACACAAAACCAACAAACACACACAAACAATCACAAACACACATACACACAGACAGCGACACAGAAAACACACAAACACACACACACATACAAAAACAAATACAAACACACACACACAAACGCAGAAACACACACACACTGAGAAAAATACACACAAACACAAACACACACACAAAAACACAAAAACAAACACACACATACACACAGAGATATAGACACAGACACAGAAAAACACACACACAAACACACACAGACACAGAAAAAAAATACACACACACGCAAACACACGCACACAAAAACACACTCACAAAAAAACATGCACACACAGACACACTCAAAAACACAACACACACAAAGACAAACAAACAAAAACAAACAAACAAACAAACACACACACACACATACATAAACGAAAACACACACGCACACATACACACACACAAACATAGATACACAAACACAGAAACACACACAGACAGGAAAAACACATGCACACACGCAAACACACACACACAAACGCACTCACAAAAACACAAAAACAAAAAAAAAACACACACACACACTCAGAAACACAACACACAAACAGAATGAAACAAACAAACACACACACACACACAAACACAAACACAAACACAAAAAAAAAACACACACACACACACAAACGCACAAACACACACAGACACAGAAAAAACACACGCGCACAGGCAAACACACACACAAACGCACTCACAAAAACACACAAAAAGAAAAAAAAAAGACACACACACAAACACAGAAAACACACACACACAAAGAAAAACACACACAAACACAAACACACACACACAGAGAAAAACACACACAAACACAAACACACACACACACACAAACACAAAAACAACCACACACACAATCACAAACACACACAAACAGGAAAAAAAAAGACACACACACACAAACACACACACACACAGAGAAAAACACACACAAAACCAACACAAAAACAACAAACACACAAACAATCACAAACACACATACACACAGACAGTGACACAGAAAACACACAAACAAACAGACACACTCAAAAACACACACACACATACAAAAACAAATACAAACACACACACACACAAACGCAGAAACACACACACATTGAGAAAAACACACATAAACACAAACACACACACAAAAACAAAAAAAACAAACACACACAGACACAGAGATATAGACACAGACACAGAAAAACACGAACACAAAAACACACAGAAAAAAAACACGCACACACAGACACACTCAAAAACACAACACACACAAAGACAAAGACAAAGACAAAGACAAACAAACAAACAAACAAACACACACACACAAATACGCAAACACACACACACACACACAAACGAAAACACACACGCACACACACACACACAAACACAGATACACAAACACAGACACACACAGACACAGGAAAAACACATGCACACACGCAAACACACACACAAACACACTCACAAAAACAAAAAACAAACACACACACACTCAAAAACACAACACACAAATAGAATGAAACAAATAAACAAACACACACACACACACAAACACAAACACAAAAAAACACACACACACACAAACACACACACACAGAAAAAACACATGCGCACACGCAAACACACACACACAAACGCACTCACAAAAACACACAAACAGAGAAAAAAAAAGACACACAAAAACACAGAAAACACACACACACAGAGAAAAACACACACACACACAAACACAAAAACAACCACACACACAATCACAAACACACACAAACAGGAAAAAAAAAGACACATACACACAAACACACACACAGAGAGAAAAACACACACAAAACCAACACAAAAACAACAAACACACAAACAATCACAAACACACATACACACAGACAGTGACACAGAAAACACACAAACACACAGACACACTCAAAAACACACACACACATACAAAAACAAATACAAACACACACACACAAACGCAGAAACACACACACATACTGAGAAAAACACACACAAACACAAAGACACACAAAAACACAAACAAACACACACACACACACAGAGATATAGACACAAATACAGAAAAACACACACATAAACACCAAAACACACACACGAAAACAAAAAGACACACACACACACACACACACACACAAACACACAAACAGACATATACACACGCAAACACACACACACACAAACACACACAGACACAGATACACAAACACTGACACACACGCACAAACACACAGACACAGAAAACACAGACACGCGCACACGCAAAACACACATACACACAAACCCACTCACAAAAACACAAAAAAAAAAAAGAAAATACACAGACAAATACGCACACACATAGAGAAAAACACACACAAACACCAACACAAAAACAACAAACACAAACACAAATACAGACACACACACACACACACACCCACACAGACACAGATTCACAAACACAGACACACACACAAACACAAACAGACACAGAAAAAACACGCACACACGTAAACACACGCACACAAAAACACACTCACAAAAAAACACAGAAAAAAAACACGCACACACAAAAACACACACAGACACACTCAAAAACACAACACACACAAAGACAAACACAAACAAAAACAAACAAACAAACACACACAAATACGCAAACACACACACAAAAATGAAAACACACGCACACACACACAAACACACACAGACACAGAAAACACAGACACACACACACACAAAGAGATAGATACAGATACAGACACACACAGAAAAACACACACGCAGACAAAAACACACACACACAAACACACATATACACACACAAACACACACACACAGACACATACACAAACACAGACACACACGCAGAAACAGGAAAAACACATGCACACACGCAAACACACACACAAACGCACTCACAAAAACACAAAAAAAAAAAACACACAAACACTCAAAAACACAACACAAACAGAATGAAACAAACAAACAAACACACACACACACACACACACACAAACACACATGCAAACACACACAAACTCAAACACACACACATGCAATCACACATAAACACAGAAAACACACACAAACACACACACACAGAGACATATACAGACACAGACACAGAAAAACACACACACAAACACCAAAACACACACATGCAGACAAAAACACACACACATAAACACAAACAAACACACACACACACAAACACACACACAAACACAAAAACAAACACACTCACAAACACACTCACACACACAGAGATACAGACACAGACACAGAAAAACATACATACAAACACCAAAACACACACACGCAGACAAAAACACACACACAAATACAAACACACACATACACAAGCAAACACACACACAGACACAGATAGACAAACACAGACACACACACATAAATACACACACGCACACACAAACACACATACACACAAATACACTCATAAAAACACACAAACAGAAAAAAAATGCACACACACACATAGAGAAAAGCACACACAAACACAAACACACACAGACACAAAGACACAAACACAGAAAACACACACACAAACACAAACACAGACACACACACAGAGACACAGAAAACACACACACAAACACAAACACACACACACACACACAGAGAAAAAACACACATGCACACACAAAAATACACTCACAAAAAAACACACACACACACAAACACAAACACAAAAACACACAGACACACACACACACGGACACAGGCACAGACATAGAAAAACACACACTCAGACAAAAACACACACACACAAACACACAAAACACAAACACAAACACACACATACACAAGCAAACACACACAGATAAAGATACACAAACACAGACACACACGCACAAACACACATAGACACAGGAAAAACACACATGCACACACGCAAACACACACACACACAAACACACAAACAGAAAAAAAAAACACACACATACACAAAGAGAGAAAGACACACGCAAACACACACACAAACACAACACAAAAACAACAAACACACACACAATCACAAACACACACACAGACGGAGACATAGAAAACACACACACAAACACAAACACACACACACATACAAACACAAAACACACACACACACACAAGCACACACACACAAAAAGCACACACACACACACCCACACAAAAACACTCACAAAAAAACACACACAAACACACAAATACACACACACAAATACAAACACACATGTACACACGCAAACACACATACACACAAACACACACACACGCACAAACACACACAGACATAGAAAAAACACACAAGCGCACACGCAAACACTCACACACACAAACGCACCCACAAAAGCACACAAACAGAAAAAAAAAAGACACACACACTTACAGAAACACACACACACACACACACACAAAGAAAAACACACACAAACACAAACACACACACACAAACATAAAAACAAACACACACACACACAGAGATACAGAAACAGACACAGAAAAACACACACACAAACACAAACACCAAAACACACACACGCAGACAAAAACACACACACACACACACATAGACTCACGCAAACACACAAACACACACACAAACAGAGACACAGAAAACACACACACACACACACACATACAAACACAAATACAAACACACACACACCCACACAAACGCAGAAACACACACACACACAAACACCAAAACAGACATACGAAAAGAAAAACACACACACAAACACACAAATACACACACACAAACAGACATAGACACACGCAAACACACACACACACACAGATACACAAACATAGACACACACAAACACACACAGACACAGAAAAACCGCACACGCAAAACACACATACACACAAACCCACTCACAATAACAGACAAAGAAAAAAAACACACACACACACACAAACACATAACACAAAGAAAAACACACACAAACACCAACACAAAAACAAACACACACATACACAGACAAAGATTTATACACACACACACACACACACACAAACACACACAGTCACAGAAAAAACACACACGCACACACGCACAAAAAAACACACAAAGAAAAAAACACACAGAAAAAAAAAACACGCACACACAGAAACACACACACACAGACAAACTCAAAAACACAAACCACACTATGACAAACACAAACAAACACACACACTCAAACACACACACACAGACAAAGATGCACAAACACAGACACACACGCACAAACACACATAGACACAGAAAAAACACACACGCACACACGCAAACACACACACACACGCAAACACACTCACAAAAACACACAAACAGAAGAAAAAAAAAGACACACAAACACAGAAACACACACACACAGAAAAACACACACAAACACAAATACAAACACACACTCACAAACACACTCACCCACACAGAGATACAGACACATACATAGAAAAACACACACAAACACCAAAACACACACACACAAACCCAAACACACATATACACACGCAAACACACACACACACACACAAACACACACAACACACACAAAGATAGACAAACACACACGCACAAACACACACAGACACAGAAAAAACACACACGCGCACGCACAAACACACACACAAACGCACTCACAAAAACACACAAACAAAAAGAAAAAAAAAGACACGCAAACACAAAAACCCACACAAACAGAAAAACACACAAAAACACAAACACACACACACACACAAAAACAAACACACTTACAAACACACTCACACACACACAGATATAGACACAGACACAGAAAAACACACAAACATCAAAACACACACATGCAGACAAAAACACAGACCCACAAACACACAAACACACACACAAACGCAAACACAAACACACATATACACACGCAAACACACACACACACAAACACACACACAAAAACAAAGATACACAAACACAGACACACACGCACAAACACACACGCGCACACGCAAACACACGCAAATACACTCATAAAAACACAAACAGAAAAAAAATGCAGACACAAACACAGAAAAACACAGACAAACACACAGACAAACACCAACACAAAAACAACAGACATAGACACACAAACACACACACAGACAGAGTCACAGAAAACACACAAAAACACAAACACACACAGACAAAGATACACAAACGCAGACACACAAGCACAAACACACACATTCACAGAAAAAACACATGCACAAACACACAAACACAGGCTCACACAAACACACACGCAGACACAGAGAAAAACACATACTCAAACACAAAAAAAAACACACAGAGAAACCCAAACACACACACACACAGAGGAAAAAAACACACACACACACACACACAAAAACACAGACACAGAAAACACACACAAACACAAAAACACACATACACACACAAACACACAGAGATACAGACACAGACACAAATACACACACACAAACACCAAAACACACAGACACAGACACAAATACACACACACAAACACCAAAACACACATACGCAGACAAACACACACACACATACACTCACACAAACAAAGACAGACACAGAAAAACACACAAACACAAACACAAAAACACACAGACAAACACACACACAAAAACACAAACACATACAATCACACACAAACACACACAGACACAGAAAACACACACACATACAAAAAAACACACACAGACAGACACAGACACATAAAAACACACACACAAACACCAAAACACACAGACGCAGACAAGAACACACACATACACGCATGCAAACACAAACACACATACACATGCAAACACACACAAACCCAAACACACAAATACCCACCCTCACACACACACACATAAACACAAACACAAAAAAAACACACACACAAATACACACAGACACAGAAAAACACACACACAAAAACATAAACACAAACACACAGAAACATACACACATACACAAAAAAAAAAAACACACACACACACACTAAAAAACAAACACATAAACACAAACACAAACATAAAAACACACACACAAACACAAAAACAGAGACACACACGCATAGAAAAACACAAACACAAATAAAAAAACACACACACACACTCTTTCTCTCAAAACACACACACAAACTCACACACACACAAACACAAAAAAACACACAAACACACACATACACAAAAAACACACATGCACACACAAACACACTCACAAAAACACACACAAACACATACACACACAGACACAAAAACTCAGACACAAAAACACACAATCACAGACACACACACACGCACACGCGCGCACACACATACACGCATGTACATGCTCACAAACACACGCACGCACGTACACGCTTACAAACACACACACGCACGCACACGCTCACAAACACACACACGCACGCACATGCTCACACACACACACACACGCGCGCGCAAACACACACTCACACACACACGCACACACACACATACTCACACAAACACACTTACACGCTTGCACACACACGCGCAAATAAAACAGACAGAGACATACACACCCAGACATACGCACACACACACGCAAAAACAAACAAGTAAACACGACAAGCAGAAGCTCATGCAAACAGATCCTGATAGAAATACACACACAAAATCAGATAGGCAGGCATACACAGACCGACAGACACAGACACACGCACACGCGGAAACTGACAGGTGACAGGCAGACATACAGGCACAAGGCACAGGTGCACACAGATAGAACTAGAAATATTCACGCATGCAGGCAAAAGCAAACATAAAGAAAGAACAGACACACACACACACACACACACACACACACAAAGGCACATGGATAAGCACAACACGCGCACACGCAAAAACAGACACACATACAGGCACAAGCACACACATACAAACACACACAAACAAATAGACACAGACATACACACACACACGCGGAAACAGACACAAACAGAAGGGCACAAGTGCAAGCAAACAAACACAGACAGACACACGCATGCAAAAACTGACACACACATACACATAGATAAACTAAGACACAGATAGCACAAGCGCGCAAGCAGAGATAGACAGACACAGACATAGATAGACACACTCACACAGAGAAAGACGAACACAAATAGACACACAGAAACCGACAGACAGGTAGACAAAGGCATACTCAGATAGACACGCACACAAAAACACACACGAAAGACACGAAGGCATAGGCGCACATAGACAGACACATGCACGCAAAAACACACAGAAACAAAAAGGGCAAATTACATAATGAGAATGACAACAAAATCAATGTATCAAAAAAATAGATATAAGAAACACATCAAACAAACAAAAAGGCAACCGATTTTTTAACTGTAAAATAAATATTAAAAATGATTTCATCAAAAGAATAATTAATATGTACCTTATTTATCAGTAAAAAATCATGTGAAAATATGGATATAAATAACAAATAATAAAGGGAGAATGAGATCCAATCATAAAGGAGAGAGGCTTCAATACATTAAATAAATAACAAAAATATATTATCAAAGAAAAAATAAATAAATAAACGCCTAACAAGTGTGAAGTGAGAATGATTAAATATAAAGCTATAACAATAAAAGAAATAACAAAACTAAATAGAGACTAACAAATTATTAATAAATAACTGGTTTAAAGAATGATTATTCATAAATTTATAAAGAAATATAAATAATAGAAATATGGGGGGAAATACATAGTGAGAATGACAATTTAATCAATGTATAAGAAAAACATCAAACAAACAAAATTTAGGGACAAAACAATTTTTTTTTTCCTGGGTAAACATGAAAATGATAAACTATTAGCCGTAAAAACTACATGCATTATAAATAAATATTAAAAATGATTTCATCAAAAAAATAATTAATATGTACTTTATTTATCAAAGTTATCATGTGAAAATATGAATATAAATAAAAAATAATAAAGGGAGGATGAGATCAAAATCATAAAGGAAAGAGGCTCCAATACATTAAATAAAAAACAGGAATATATTATCAAAGAAAAAAACAAACACTTAATCTAATTATTATAAGTGAGAAGTGAGAATGATAAAACGTAAAATAATATGTATAACAAAAATAACAAAACTAAATGGAGGAATGATAAATTATTAATAAATAATAAAAGGTCTGATTATAGAATGATTATTGATAAATAAATAAACAATATATAAATAACAAAAATAAATAATTACACAGTGAGAATGACAACTTTTAGTGAATTAATGTATCAAAAAAAATGTATAAGCAAAACATCGAACAAACAAAATGTAGAGGCAAACAATTTTTTATTCCAGGTAAACATGTAAATGATAAATTAATAATATAAACAAAAGAATAACAAATTATTAATAAACATTACAATATCTGAATGCATAAATAACATGTATTTTATTTAGAAATAAAGTCATTAAAAATAAATATAAAGAACAAGAAAAGATTAACTATTACACTTTAGGTTCTTAGTAGCTCACGGCCATCTTGGTCAAAAGAATCTTCAATTTAAATGATGGGATAGATATTCTGATGCAAAGGACTTGTAAAGATCTTTGAGAGCATCACTAGAGGTCTATTGTTCTGCACGTGATACAGAAAATACAAAAGCAAAAATAAATCAGCACATTTCTACTAAGGAATAACATTAATCCACACACCATTAACATGAAACTGTTTATGTAAACATTGATTGCCATAACAACCTCGTGCTTTAAAAAGTAATTACAAGCTATCAGTAGAAATGACAATTTGGCACCCAAAAAAAATGATGAGAAATGACTATTAACACGTATACAGATAAGAGATTGGCCTCATAGGGAACAATGAAAATTAAAGCGCAAAAGAAATAGCCTATTTAGAACTCTTCTTAATTAAATTGTCCAACCTCTCCCTACGCGTAAGAGCACTGTCAATAATCTTGTACTGTTCTCCAATCAAAAGGAAACAACTACCTGCACTGCATCTCACATCTAGAGATAAAAAGCATAAAAAAGCAATGCGAAAATGAAGAGGAAGGGAGAAAGTAACAAAAGTCTACAAATTCACATGTAGCATGGGTAGGTCAAGACACCAAATTAATTTCAATATTACGGTTCAAAGGCACATTAATAAGCATAAATGCATATTTAAAAACAAAATAGCAAGACAACAATCATTAATAAAAGGGTGGTTTTATAAATTCTATGATAACATATCACTCAAGGACATGAATCATTCAGCTAGTATAACGTGATGCTTGAATTGCATGACCATGCATTGATCATCATATGTATTGAGAAACAAGTTCCAAAACCCCCAAACAATTTTACAAGTTTTTTCACAGAAGGTTAGTATAAATATAAAATAAAAAGTGCTGGACAGCTCTAGAGAAGAAGAATGTCCAACTGAGAAGAAGTTTATAACACATTAATCCATATGTAAATCTAAGGCTCACCAGGATGATTCTTGTTTCTTCAGGCTCCCGCTGGATTTTCAACAACTAGTCAGCCTCAGCAGGGTCCTGAAGATTTGAAAATAGCAGGGAAAATGAGGTAAATGAGTCAAAACTAACCACATGAACAGGGAAACCAAAAAAAAAATAAAAAAACTTTATCAGTAGACAAGTGAAATAAAAGAAAATAACTTTATTGAAAATATTTAGTTGAAAACAAGGTAGAATTCCAAAGAAGATGAAAACTAAAATGAAAGAAGGTAAACTAAAAAGTCTAGGTTTCTATGATCAATCTCTAGAAGTTTGAAGTATTTAGTAACTAGAAATACAAACTTAAGATGTTTCGCATTATTTAAACAAAAAAGGAATAATAACACTCAGCAAGCCAAATTCAATTAAACCTTACGTGATCCAACCAGCAAGAAGCAACCAGAGAATAAAGTTGACCAGAAAGGTTGGCCAACCATCGAGTTGCCACAGGACAGTAATGCAGAAGTCACAGAATCTCAGCTGACACTTTAATTACAGCTCAATTCACAACAAAACTCTTAAGTGCAGAATCTCAGCTGACACTCTACAAAGAACTCCCAAGGGTCCTACAAATTAAACCCCAAATAAAATGTAATATCTTGTAATTAAAATAATAGACACTTAAGGAATTAAAGAAGTGATAAACTTTGTCAAATTAAAAATTAATCCATATAATCACTCCTAAACACAGTTATCTTCTAATTAACAAATTTTAGCTCAATTAAAGTGATGAAAGCCTAAGATTATATACATAAATATATATATGAAAGTAATGGGTTCTATCAACCCCTAACACCCCCCCAAAAAAAAACACCACAAAAACACTAAGGATTTTACACTCCAGGCAAAATAATGGAATAAAACTGAATCTCAAACACACCACCAATGAGGAGTATCAAAGCATGCTCAAATATGAACCACTTGTATTCATCAACGTTCTCCAAATAGCATCAATCCAAAATAACTTCATGCCAAAAAAGCAATTAAACTCATGCAATTTAGTCCAAGAAAGCAAATAAAGGAGATTTCTCACACGGTAAGTGTTTCCCTCTCACTCTCATTAATCAAGGATATTTCTCTCAAGACCATCTAATTTAGGCTTCCCATAGGCTTGTAACTATCCTACATCTCCACCACTAAGTAGCTCATAGTCTTCGTGAATCAAAGGGTCTTTTTAGGGCTGTAATGTTGGAAAGGCCAAATGATGGAGTGGAAGTAAATGCCAATTATTAATGAAAACTGCACATGTATGTTACTCTCTAATACAACTTTCATGAAGAGCTCATGACACCAAACATGCACAAATTCATATGTCCATGACAGCAAACTCAACATCAATCACTTAAGCACCACATATGCACAAGTCAGAATCATTCATCCGCCAATATGAGTGAATCTTCTTTTCGTTTTACCCCTGGCACTTAGCTAGCTCTCATTCCTCTTCTTTCCTTTCTGTTTTTTATCTTTTTCTTTTTCTTCTTCTCCTTAGGCTTTTCTCTCTGTTTTTTTTCTGTTCATTCTTCTGTTTTTCATATAACTTTTCATTGCCTCTTTCTGCATTTTTTTGTTTCTTTTTTTCACATTCTTTTTTCCTTTTCTTTTTGCTCTTTTTTTCTTTTCTTTTCTTTTTTTTCATCACTTTTTTTCTAGCATTGCAACACTAACTAAATGGCAAAAGAAAGTTCATTCTGTCGAAAATTCCAGCCTCACTTAGTTCCTGTCACCAAGATTGCATACATCAACTAGTTTCAAGAAACATGAATTCATTATTTATTCAATCAACTTAGCAAGTTATAACCTCCAAACATTCATCACATGCAGCATTCATTAATCATCGATGGAAAATGAAAGAATAATGAAGGGCTCAAAGGGTAAACAAGGGATTTAATGTGTATAGGCTGCTGTTTGGTCAAAGGGGTTTGAATGGAATGCCCTTTTCGAATTCACAATTCCAAGAGCCGATGTGGTCTCAAATTAAGGATTGAGACAAGTTCTAGGAAGTTATTAAGCTAGATGGTATCACACAATTTTAAGAAACATTCAGGCCCAAATCCTTCCAACTGGCTTACTCGCCCTCATTCACTCACCAAGACCAAATCGCATATGAATCGAACTTAATCCATGAGATTATTCTGCCTTGATGCAGAATTCCAGAAATCAATGCAAAATTCCAGAATTCATTGATTCAACAGGCCTTAACAATATTCAAAAGGACGTGTTCAAGGTTCAATCAAATTCCATACCAGTCAAGCAACCATCAAGCCCAAAATTATAGTGCAAAGTTCAAGCAAATAATCGCCAACACAGATCAGCAACCATCAAGCCCAAAATTAGTTTTATATATGTTGGAATTTATTTTTTTTATCGAACGAAGTAAACTCTTACGTTTCGTTTACGTTTTCCGTTATTACGTTTTTGTTCACCCTCACTGTTTCAACGTAGAAACTACGTTTTAACAACATTGCCACGTACATATTCATGTCAATCCATGTTCTAGTTAATAATTTTAACATATGACTTGAGGAACCACAAAGTGAGAAAACAATTTTTTTTGTGTGTAAACAGACAAGCATCTTCAGTTGTTAATGCAGAATAGACACCATTGCAGGACAAAACAACAAACAAATGAATGTTCAGGGAATAAAACACTTACAGATTCTTTTCTTGCATATCCATATTTGCTTTGCATCTGTACAAGGGAAATAGGTTAGACGCAAAAATTTGCTTATTCAAATTAAATAAATGAACTAGAGTTTGAAAATAATCACCTCGAAAAAGAAGTCACAGTGTCAAGCAGCAGCAACTTTGACTCAAAGTGATGTGCTAAAAGCTTGGCAAGTATTTGAGGGTAAAGTTCTTCAGATTTTGAAAATAACAGTATGAGTCAAACAGACATGGATACCTAAACAATCTTGTGCAGGATATCATAAGACATCTGCGTAAAATACTTGCAGGTCCAGAAAGCAGAATTGTCCTGCTTGCCGGTGAAAGGTTACGGGTGTGTTTGGAGAAGTGAAGTTGTTTTAAATGAACAAAAGCAGCACTCTTCGATAACTCACAAGTTCTTTCGCTGTCATTGTCATATCACCAAATAATGGAGTATGATTTGAGCTGTAAGGGAAATTATAATTCATATGTCATGTAAGATTTGAAACAGGAATCTGAATCGGAGTGCTATGTTTCACCAGGTAATGAATCTGAACAAAGTAAAAAAAAAACTACAAAAATGTGCAACTGAAAAGAATAATCCTAGATGTGAGGGAAATCTTATAATATTAAAATAAAGAAAAATCCCCATGGTTGCAATAAATACTTTAAGACACATGAATTTCAGGATTCAGTTCCATTTTGCGTGAAGAACCAATTTCTGCAATTATTTTGCAATGTAGTTTAAGAAATTTATTCAAAAATAAAAATTAAAACACGAAAATCGAAGAGACGAAGAGGTGATATATGGTAAGGCTTACTTCGACTAGGATCAAACGGCAGAGGAGGAGGAGGAGTTAGTCAGGGCAGCGGATCTGTTTTTGACATTGTAGAGGAAGGCTGCACTGTAGGAGCGTCTTCGCCCATGCGTATTAACAGCACTTTCGGACCTACGTTAATCCCAGAGTCCCTCAAATTAGTTACTGTGGTTCTTCAAATCTTTTCCCCACTTCCCCGATTTCTCGCAGCTACCCACTGAAAAGTTCAGAGTGGAGAAGAAGCAGAGATAGAAGCGGAAGAAACTGAGTCGTCCGAGAGAGGAGACGTATGAAAGAAGAGGACCGTTCTCATTTTCTCTCTCCTATCTCCACCCTGAAATCACGCATAGATTGTTTAGATTCACTCTCTCTCTCTCTCCTGTCCGCACCCTTAAATCACGCTTAATCGGTTTAGTATATGAGAAATCCTTACCCGCATAATAATTCATAAGGCATAACCCATTAGTGAAATTTAATTATTTATTAATATTTTTGTTAATTTCAAAACTTATTTATAGTAGTGACCTCTAAAAATAAATTTTGTTGATAAAATTACACCATAACACTTAAAATTATCTAAGTTGTTATGTTTTAATTATACATACCTCATATGACGTGCTATTTTGGGAGTGTATAAGTATTTATCATAGATTTGATATTTTATAAAATTATTATTATAATATTTCAATAGTGTATAAATTAAAATTTATTTACTTTTTTTCTACATTGTAGTTATTTAATGGTATAAATCAAATTTTAAGAGTTCAAATATTTTTTTTTTTTACATTTATAGTGATAATTTTTATAAAATATTAAATCTAAACTATTTATTTTTTAAAATCTAATTGTAGATATGAGATTATTAAAAAAAATTAAAAGAGAGAGAGAGACCCAAGTTTGGTGGCAAAATAGTTTAGATTTTTTTCAGCTCCTTGAGACCAAAATGCTTTGATTTACGTGTAAGGTCTAATAAGAAAAAAAAACCGATATATAAGTGTTACTTTTTCAATGATCTTATTACCTAGCTTTGTTGATCAATACGATCAGAAATCGAGTTTAGAGACACTCGCATTTACGCAATTACGCCCGAAAACAGTAAAATCAAATCGAGGCAATTCGACAAATACGCCGTACCCCTTCATTCCCAAACTAAATTGAGACAGAAAAGGAGAAGAAAAATTTAACCGGTGCCATTATCTATTACCACAGCTGGACGAGAGGCAGCGGGGACCATGAGAAAAAGAAATAAGGTGGTGGTCTTGAATCTTGATAGCGGTAGTGAAAAGAAAATTGGATCTGCGATTGAGATCCGAGAGAGCGTAGAAGGCAGAGGATCATGGTCCTGAAGAGCGCTGTAACAAGCGCAATAAAGGGGAAGAAGAAGTGGCTGTTGGTGATGGTGATGGTGATGCAGACTTGGATCCTAAGTGAAAGCAGCGACTCAACAACAACGCACAGCAAGGTAGATGAAAGAAGTTGTTGGGGATTGCTGCTCCACCCATTTCAAAGACGAATATAAAAACTGAATCGAGGAGGTGCAGGTCCCATTAACTTCATCATCATTGTCTGGGTTTCCTCCGAGACTTTTCTTGGCAATCAAACAACTCCCGGCTACGGACCCTCCCTTGTGTGCTGGGACGGAACATGCAAAAAATATTTAGGGCCTGAATTTTTTTTTTTTGAAAAGTTTTAAATACATTAAAAATAAAAGAAAAGAATATCAAGAAAAGAAAAAATATTTAGATTTATAGAAGCTATGTTATTTTCCTCTATGTGATCACTAAATCATTTCTTTTATTCTTCATCATTGAGCTATTCTTAGATCTTATCACTTTCCAAATAACCTATAAACAATTTAAACAGTAAAATTAACTACTATTACACTAAATATAAATATAAAAAAACACACTTTTTAACATCTTTTGTATTAAAATGCATTAAGATCTGTATAGTGTTTTCTATTATTTACCACTAATATGTATGGTGTTTTCTCTTCTTTCAATGTGAGCCACGCTGCTTTGAAAGGATCAATACTTTCAATGTTTTAACCTAACAAAGGCGGCGTCCTTTTCACATGAGCAAGTGAGGATGAAGGGAATAGGAAGCTAATCTTTCATATAATTGGTTTGGGGCTGACGCATTATTTATACTCCCTCCGGTCCTAATTATAAGACATAATTGACTTTTTTGGAGAGATTAAGGAGGCTAATTAAATTACTTTAGAGTATTTTTATTTTTATTTTTTTCTTCAAATTAATTAGTTTGACTAATAAACTAATATATAATCTAAGGATACACAATATATGAAATGATTAAGTAACTTATTTAGCTTCCTTAATCCCTCTAAAAAAAAGTTAACTATATCTTATAATTAGGACCGGAGGTAGTATTAAATTAAGAAAAATCTGATTTTTTTTTGCGGGGGCCGTGGCCCCCCCTTGTCCCTTATAAGTTCCGTCATTGCTTGTGTGTCTCACGTCTCTGTCTTTCTCTCTCTGCTATGATCGCATTTATGTTTATATATATATATATATATATATATATATATATATATATATATGAGGGCCGCATGACCCCAAAGCTTACTTGTTGTTTCTCGCTCGTTTGTTGTTCTCTTTCAATAGTTCCTTATAATTTTTTTATGACTTATGCATATAAATTGAGACAAAACTCACCTCATGTACTTACCTCATATTTCGTAAACGTTAATTGAAAAGTTATTCATGGGGCTCCATAAGTCATCCCAAACATACCCGGTATGTGCTAATTGGGGAATTGGTTGGGACCGTCTAATCTTGAAGTCTCTCTTTAAAAAAGAGAGCCGCATATGCACTTCAGTAGCATTTTATGGGGACCCAAACGCCAAGTCATTCATTTTCCCCAAATGCCAACCACTTATTAGTGCCCATTTGAGTTAATGGTGGGAGCAGTAACTTATTTTCTATCTGACTTTTGAAGAAGTAAGATAGGGAAAAGTCAGGTTATAAATATGATTTGTGTTTGAATTGATGGTGGCAAAAGTGACTTTTGTAATCAAAATCATTTGTAAAAACTTTCTACATATCAAAATCAAATGATTTTATAAACGAAGTCATTCTAGCTTTCCAATGTTAGATATGATTAGTTTTGATGATGTCTCATATTGCTATCATTCTCAAAAGCAAAAAGCTTGAGTAATTTATTTATCCCCTACATTAACTAACTATTGTATTTAATGTAGATTACTTCAAGTTAAAGTTATTCAAGAAGGAGATAAGAAGTTTTCAGATTAAGAGAGAGTTGAATCAAGAAGAAAATGATCAAGAAGAATTGAATCAAGGAGGTCGAAAATATAGATGAGGATAAGGAAAAGGAAGAGAAGAAATAGAAGAAGAGAGGAGAAATTGAAGAAGAAAGAATCTATTGGATGGATCATCCTTATTCAAAGAGCAATTTAAATATATCTATGGAGAATGCTCAAGAGAAGAAGGAAGAAAGGATAGAGTTGTGAAGAATGATCAAGTGAAGAGAAGAAAGAAATAGAAGATCTTGTCAAAAAGATTGAGAAAAATCAATATACAAGGTCTTAAATTTGATATGACAAGTCTTAAATCATATTCAGAGCTTAAGACAGTGAAAATCGGGTTCTGGAAGTGAATACTCAAGTTTCCAGGTCAAAACTCGAGTATACAAGCTTAAAGCAAAAATTTGATTTTGGATGAGAAAATTGTAGTATTGGAAACTGTGGTTTGGAAAACCACGGTTTGGGCGTCAAAGAGTCCAAACTCGAGTATGGAACTTAAAATATTCAAGTATCGGGTGTTTTCAACTTCTCTCGCGTCTCTAGGACTGACAAAACTCGAGTATCCAGTCAAAACTCGAGTTTCCAGTGCTCTTCAGCAACTCTGTTCACCTCTGTTCCACGATCAAAATGGGCGAGGTCTGGTAATTAGATGATATCTCCTGAACTAAGTATCGGATTGAGGTGAAATCAAATTTGGCTGAAACTAGACATCCAATGCGTCATCTTAACAAAGTTTTAATCCCAAAGAAGATCAGATGAAAGATTTTTGAATTTCCAAAGTTCGATCAAGTGTTAACACCACACTTCAGAGCGAGCTTCAGAGTTTTGAGTATAACTCATAATCTACAAATCGAAATGAGCTAAAATTGGTGGCATTTGAAGGAAGACTCATAAGGCTTTCCATCAATACTTGATTCAACTAAAATGAAGATCAGACCATAGAGATATGGTCTTCGAAAGTTGACTGACTATTCAGAATGATGCAAAAATGATGGTTAAAGAGCAATCTTCTTTCATCGGATCATAACAAGCGAAATCCAACAAATTAAGATCTGATTCTTGTTGCTATGGAAAGAGGAATCAAAGAGCTGTATGGGGATAATTGGTTTACCAAAATTGAAGCGATATCAAGTCTAGGAGCAACCAAGTCCAAGACAACACGAAAACTTGAGTTTACAAATGAATACTCGAGTATAACTCAGACAGAGAGCTATGAACGTGAGAGAATCTTTAATACTCGAGTATGGGAAGCAAAACTCAAGTTTTGGACGGACAGAGACAAATCTGAAGTAGCTCGATAAGCTCAAAACCGCAGTATTCAAGCCAATACTCGAGTATACACCGTAACTTCAGAAAATTCAAGACTTTGAAAATCCTGAATCTAATCTAGATCAACCAGAAGTTTACCCAAATGATTCATAACATTTATTATCATCATTTATATCATTTGTGGTCACATTTCAGATGATCAAACGAAGGATTACATGGAAATCAATGTGCTGACCTGTCAAGTTGAAAAAGCAAAATAACGGCTAGTTTTCTATCTGCTGATTCTCAACGGCTCTATTTACAACAGTCCAATTCTCCAACGTCCAGAACACCTTCATCTATAAATAGAACCAGATTCAAAACGCAAGAAGGTGGTGGAGTAAGCTTGCAATGTTATAATGCCGAAATTCAGAACTATCCACACTTTCTGTTTTTCACACTTTCTTAGTTTATCATTTAGAGTGTGAGATGATTTCTAATGCACTTCAGTGTTTATCATAATCACTTCTTTGAGAGAAGAATTATTGTAGAACCATATTTTCTGAGAGAAACTCAAGGTTGGGTGACCTTTGAGTGAGAAATTGGTTGTAATCTTATGGGTAGTAAGAGGGAGTCTCCAAGGGAGATTGTGAAGGTTGCACAAGTACCTGGATAAACTTGTGGGTGTAAAGGCTTGTCTCTTGTGCCTGGTTAAACAAGGAGAATAGTGAAAAGCTTAGGGTGCCTGAGGACTGGATGTAGGTCAAGGTTGGACCGAACCAGTATAAATCAAAGTTGGCAATCCTCTTCCCTCAACTCTTTATTTCCAGCATTTATGGTTGAATAATTGTCAATGTTTTAATAACTCTTTTCTGTTTTACAAATTGATTTTACTGAATTGCGAAAAGATTTTTAAAGGTTGGAAATTTTCATCTTCACCCAATTCACCCCCCTCTTGGGTTCAGCCGGATCCTAACATCCAAAACCAAAAATCCATATCTTTCAAAAATGGTGGAACGATACAATCAAAGCCTTCAGAAAAAAAAAGCTACACCCAAAATCAACCATTGATAACCCTTGAGAAGGTTAAGTCCTTTAAACAAGAGTCTAAGCTTTGATACTAAATGAAAGACTCGGCTGAACCAAAAAAGGGAGGTGAATTGGATGAAGATAAAAACTTGCAACCTTTTAAAATCTTTTCGCAATTTGGTAAAATCAGTTTGAATGATAGTAAAGAGTTATAAAGCTATAAACAATCATTTAAACATATATGTTGAAAATAAAAGAGATTAAGGAAGAGAGTTGCAAACAGAGATTTATACTGGTTCAGCCCAATCTTTGACCTACATCCAGTCCTCAAGCTCCACTTGAGATTTCCACTATCTCCTTGTTTGACCAGGCACAAGAGGAAAGCCTTTACAACCTCACAAGTTTATCCCGGCACTTGTGCAGCCTTCATAATATCTCACAAAGACTCTCCCTTACAACCCATAGGGATACAATCAATTTTCCCACTCAAGGTCACCCAACCTTGAGTATCTCTCAGAAAATAGAATGTTTTACAATGTATCTTCTCTCTAAGAAGTAAATGGATAATCACTGAAGTGCATTACAAATCATTTCACTCTTTCTATGACAAACTATGAAAGCATGAAAAACAGAGTGAAGGAGATTCAGAATTTTGGCATTCTGATAATGCAAGCTTTCTTCATCATCATCTTGTGTTTTGAATGTGGCTTCATTTATACATGAGGATGGTCTGAACATTGAAGAATCTGACCGTTGTAAATAGAGCCGTTTGAGAATCTAGCTGATGGAAACTAGCTGTTAGAACATTGGTTTTTAAGCCAACTGTGACATCAACAATTTCTTTATCTGATCTTTAGTTTAACGTCCTTTGATTATCTGAAACATGTTCACAAATGATGTAAATGATGTTAAAAAGTATTACAAATCATTTGGGTAATCATCTGGATATTCTTGATCAAAAACAAGATTTTCGCAACGGTCATTTTTCTGAAGTGGAGGTGTATACTCGAGTATTAAGCTTGTTGCATTACTCTAGATTCGTCTCTGTCTGATAACTCAAGTATTGACTTACATACTCGAGTATTGAAAATCCTCTAACATTCATTGCTCTCTGTCTAAGCTATACTCGAGTATTCATTTGTAAACTCGAGTTTTCAACTTATTCTTGACTTTGGTTGCTCTCTGACTTGATATAGCTTTACATTTGGCAAACCAATTATCCCCATATAGCTCTTTGTGTCTTCTTTCCAATGCAACAAGAATCAGATCCAAACTCATTGTGATTTGTCCGTTAAGATCCAATGAATGAGGATTGTTCTTTACCAGCGTTTTTTCAACATCTTGAACTAACAGTCAACTTTCGAAGACCATATCTCTCTGGTCTGATCTTCATTTTAACTTTGCATATCTCTCTTAGCCCACTAATTATAATGATGATTATTAATTCAGCGGGAGATTATTAATTCAGAGGTCTGGTCTGACCTCTGGTGACTTGAGCCAACCATTGCTTCACTTAGGTCAACAACTTGCTTCAAACTTACTTGCTCTCTGCCCTCGTTTGACTTGAGTCTTTCACTTGTCCACTCGAGTCACTTACTCAAGTTAATCTTTCTACACTGTTAATGAAAGAGATGCCTACAAAATTTAGACAAGAGTTAAATAATTGATTTTTGACTAAATGGAGTCATTTACCTTGCATTCGAGTCATTGACTCAAGTTATCATTCTTTGACTCGAGTTAATGTGAATTCTACATAGATGATAGACATAATAATATAAGACAGAAGTTTTACACACTCGAGTGTAACCATCGTGACTCGAGTTGCCTGCTTGAGTTAGGAAATAAAGACTTGAGTGATCCAAAGAGTTTAGATATTGAGCATGAGTGTGAAACATAAACAAGAAGAAATACTCGAGTTAAAAGCTGTCAACTCAAGTTACCTACTCGAGTTTTCACTTAACTACTTGAAGTGTTATTGATTTCCCTTTGACTGCTCAAGAATTAAGAAAGTAATCGTTAAGAATAGAAAGTTGACATTATCCATGCTTCACCCTTGACCAAATTATCGCGTGAGAAAGGGACTGACATGGTTGTATGATAGGCTGTATCGTATCATCGATCCCCATATGAATTGGGTAGTCGCAATGTCTTGCTAGAGGCCGCTTGCAACTTGTAGGTTGGTACAGTATTTGCTTGCTGCTAATCTCATGTGGGCCTGCAGGGTCGCACACAAGAATGACCCAACATAAGCAATAGTGTCCAAATTTATTGAATCTTAGATATGTCTAAAATTTAATGAATACAAAGTTTAATCTATGGTAGATAATAACTAACATAAATTGAGACATAATATATCTGATTTAATTTGAATTGAGATATAGTATCTCAGATCTAATTAAATAGACAAATATCATATCTCATATTTTATTTTTGAATATAAATGTAATATATCTGATTTAATTTGAATTAAGATATAATATCTCAGATCTAATTAAATAGGCAAATATCATATCTCAGATTTAAATTTTGAATAGAGATATTATATCTTAGATTTAATTTAAATTGAGATATTGTATCTTGAATTTAACTTATAAAGATAAATTAAATTTGGTGGCTTTTAATTTGGATTAAATAAATAAATTACATTAGATCTGTTGGACAGATTTAATTAATTTGATTTTAAATCCAAATTCGAATTTCAATATTAATTAAGTTTAATTTTGAATATTTTAATACAGGCCTTTAGGGTTTAAGAAACCATGTAAGATAATGATCTAGCCGTATTAAAAATTAATGAATGGTTGCAAAAGAAATCCTAGAAGAAAGATGTGAGACGTAAAGCTTGAAGGCATTAGCACACTGTCGTCCGTGTTAGAGCGTTGTTCGGTGTGGATACAGATAGAGGGAGTGGATTCGTAGAGTCGGCTCTTAGAGATTGATCGAGCAAGAAGGCGCTAGCCCATAAGTTCACAATTTTAAATGGAGCAAATCACCAAGAGGGGGTGAATTGGGGATTTTAAAACTTTTTTGAATTACTCTGTTTGATAGAAGTAAAACAGAGATGAACAGTGGAGAGTTAAGAGAAGCTTAACACAAAGAAATTTATACTAGTTCGGTCCAAATCCTTGACCTACGTCCATTCCCCAGACACTCTAAGATTTTTACTAACCCATAATATCAATTACACACTCTATACTCGAAAGTTATCATCTCACTAGGATGCACTCCCCCTTACAAGTTGTAATATGATATTCTCAATCTCCAAGTCCCACGACCCGAGATTCTTACAATAAATGATTTTTAATAAATGAAACCTCACTAAGAGTTGATAGTGATAAACACTGAAGTACAAATGTATCAAAAGAGACTTAACAGTAGAAAACTGAAAGAGTAGTTGGAAACTTTGAATGTGTTACACCCCTACCGGCCTCGCCCTTTCGGGTGGCGGGTTAGAAGGATTCCTTTTACTTATTACCTTTTTAATGTTACTTGATCCATCTTATCATGTATCAAAATGAATGCAACAGAGCATGTTATCGATTTGGACAAATACAATATACTAGTAAAGTACAATAAAGCCAAAAGTAAATAAGTCCCCATGGGGTTAAGGGTACAGTCATCCCAAAGTAAATACTAAACAATAATTACTATTATACTCTTATCCAGAATAAATACACATTTGAGCGTCTTCATCTTTTCATATCAATACTCCTGACCCTTGCCTTTTAAACTCCTGATCACCTCAACCACAAGCACCTGTATCTTCAAAATGTTCTGGAGTTTAAAGTTGAACCCCAGATTAGCTGTTAACTCTATACGTGTATAGTGTATACGTGCACCCATGACATGTAAAATCAAATCATAAGCAAAACATACCATATATGCATTTGGAAACATACACAGTAACCAATCATCACGCATCGTCGAGCTACCTAAACCAGGCCAGCCTCGGATTTATCGTAATCACGAACCTCGCACTGTTGAGCTACCTGAACCAAGCCAGCCCTGGATTTATCGGATTCACAACCCCCGCACCGTCGAGCCGCCTGAACTAGGCTAGCCCCGGATTTACTAGTATCACTACTGTCGAGCCACCACTCAAGGCAAGCCTCGGATTTATCCTCTGCTCTAGGAACATAATGGTTAAAGACTCAAACCCCAATCCTGCTCCGTATGCATATTTGGTAAAAACAACACATATGGAAAACAAACATACAACAAACACATATCAAGCACTTAAGTAAACAGTTACTACCTGGCACACCTTGCAATATAGAGGACTCTTCTCTTAACGTTAAATATGCGTCTCACGCATGTTATTTCCCTAAATATAGCAAAACATTAATCTTTCAATCACTTATACACCCTTTACTTTAATTTCCATAAATTTCACCTACACCAGATTTTTTAGAATCACTATCCCAAATTCGCCAATTTTTTATAAATTCTACAAAACTCGTATTGACATGAAATCAGTGGAAATCGAACCCTTAGGATGTCTATTTTTTCATAAAAATAATCCCCAAAGTCATCTAGGTTTGAGTCATTCTCTGATTCCCAAAACTTAGCCACTGGTCTAAGACAGAACCCATGTTTTTGGGTCATTTTCAACCTTAAATAACTCTCGGTTGGAACATCAAAATGACACAAAATCTGATACCAAAATATACCCATGATGTCTACTTTTATCATGCAAAATTTCAAAGCAAATGAAATCCATTTACTATTTTAAAACCACTGATTAACACCCGCTGCCTAGAAACCGTAAAAGTTGGCAACTTTTGTATATTAAAGACTTAAACTTTTTCAAGTTTGGAAGAAGGTGATCTTACATGTCCCCACACAATAACACCCTCTGTGTTACACCCCTACCGCCCGAGCCCTTTCGGGTGGCGGGTTAGAGGGATTTCTTTTTCTTATTACCTTTTCACTGCTACTTATTCCTTTTATCATGTATTAGAGTTAACGCAACATAGCATGTTTTGGTTTGGACAAATACAATATACTGGTAAAAGCATAATAAACCAAAGAAGTACATAAGTCCGCGCAGGGTTAAGGGTACATTCATCCAAAGTAAATACAGAACCGTGAATAACATTATACTCTCATCCAAAACAGATACAACATTAAGCCTCCTTAGAGCATCTTCATCTCTTGGTATCAATACTTCTAGCCCTTAACTTTTAAACTCCTAATCATCTCATCCTGAAGCATACGTATCCTTAAACCAACCTGGAGTTCAAAGTTGAACCCCAGAGTAACTGTTAAACTCATATACAATATGTATGCAATGCATGTAATGTTCATAACAGGGAAAATAATTTTGCCTCAGGCACAGTATACTGGCATGTACTACCTCCGCAAGACCGCCTAGTCAAGACAAGCCCACGGAACTAACGCGCAAAGGGCCTCAGTAGTCAGGGTGGCCAACCCCAACCACATACCCTAGAGCCTAAGGCTTTGTTTGGGAGTTTGGAGGAGAAGGAAAGGAAAGAGATATAGGGAGTTTGGAGGGGAGGAGAAGGAAGGGAAATGGAAGATATTTCCTTCTCTTGTTTGGGAGTTAAAAAAATAGTAAGGGAGGAAGATGAAGGATTAATGAGTTATTTTTACTATTTTATCCTTTTATTAAAAAATTAATATAATTATTATACTTTAAAAATAAATTTAAATTTAAATTTTCTAAAAAAATTTATTTACGTAATTTTTATATTCAAAAAATATTTTCTCTCTCTAAAAATATTTTCCCGTAAAAAAGTATTTTCTCTCTCTCTCTAAAAATATTTTCCCTACAAAAGTATTTTCTCTTTCTAAAATATTTTCCCCTACAAAAGTATTTTCTCTCTCTAAAAATATTTTCCCCTATAAAAGTATTTTCTCCCTCTAAAAAGTATTTTCTCTCTCTACAAATATTTTCCTTTACAAAAGTATTTCTCTCTCTAAAAAGTATTTTACCCTCTAAACAATATTAACTCTTCCTAAAAATATTTTCCCCTATAAAAGCATGTTCTCTGTAAAAGTATTTTCTCTCTCTAAAAATATGTTCCCATCTAAAAAGTATTTTCTCTCTCTAGAAAATATTTTCTCCTAAAAAAGCATGTTCTCTCTCTAAAAAGTATTTTCTCTCTCTAAAAATTTGTTCCCCTCCAAAAAGTATTTTCTCTCTCTAAAAATATGTTCCCATCTAAAAAGCATGTTCTCTCTCTAAAAACCATTTTCTCTCTCTAGAAAATATTTTCTCCTAAAAAAGTATTTTCTCTCTCTAGAAATGTGTTCCCATCTAAAAAGCATTTTCTCTCTCTAAAAATTTGTTCCCCTCTAAAAATATGTTCCCATCTAAGAAGCATGTTCTCTCTCTAAAAAGAATTTTCTCTCTTTGAAAAGTATTTTCTCTCTCTAGAAAATATTGTTTTCCTAAAAAAGTATTTCTCTCTCTAAAAAGTATTTTCTCTCTCTAGAAATGTGTTCCCATCTAAAAAGCATTTTCTCTCTCTAAAAAGTATTTTCTCTTTCTAGAAAATATTTTCCCCTAAAAAAGTATTTCTCTTTCTAAAAAGTATTTTCTCTCTCTAAAAAATATTTTTCGTGTGCATTCCAAGAATAGAAAAGAGATCATAAATAATGAGAGTGCTTTATTTGAACGAGGGTAAAAAAATTATTAATCCATGTTCCCTCTTAAAACCTCCCATATTGGGGGAACTTCATTTTTGTGAAGAAGGACGGTTTTGGAGGATTTGTAAAAATCTTTGATTCCCTCCCCTCTTATTTTTAAAACTCCCAAACAAGGGAAGGGACTACCAAAACCCTTCCTTTCCTTTCCTTTCCCTCCAAAATGGAACTCTCAAACAAAGCCTAAGTGGACACCTATAAACACACAGTCATATAGGCTCCACCTACTCCACATACTTTGGGCCTCAGTAGACACCCATGAACACACAGTCACATGGATTCCACTTACGCCCATAGAGATAAACAGACACAGACGCAGAGAAATAAACAAATTCATACATAAACAGACACGCGCACACACAGAGAGAAAGACAAACACACGCAAACACTCGCACACGCACAGAGAAACAGACAGACAGACACAGACACACGCACACATGGGGAAACAAATAGACATAAAGAGGCACAAGCAACCCAGACAGACGAACGCACGCACGCAAAAGCAGACAAACAGCAGGCAATGGCATGTGCACGCACAGACACATGCGCGCGCGCACACACATAGAAACAGATAGCCAAACACACACACACACACACACACACACACAGAGAATAAGACATATAGACACAGACACATGCACACATGCGGAAACAAACAGACAGACACAGACAGAGACAGGCACAGGCGCACGCAGAAAGTCCTTGACGAAAACAAACAGAGAGGCAGACACAAACATAAGCACAGGCATACGCACACAAACTTAGACAAACACATGCACGCAAAAAACACACACACAGAAAAACAAAGAGGCACAAACGCACGCAGAGCACACAACAACACAGAAACAAACTAACAGACATACAAACACACGCACACGCACAGAGAAATCGATATACAGAAAAACACACACACACACACATACCGCGGAAACAAATAGACATAAAGATAGGCACAACACGCACGCGCTCACGTAGAGATGCAAAAACAGACACACACACACACACAAACACATAAACAAATGGACAAAGAAACACACACGCGTAGAGAAACAGACAAATAGATAAACATAGACACACTCACGCACACACAAGGAAACAGACAGGAGAGACAGGCACAAACTAACAGAAAAAGACACACGCAAAACGCGAAAACAGACAGACACAAAGACAGGCACAAGCACACGCAAAGGCACAACATGCGCGCGTGCAAATAGACGCACGCGCACGCGCGCACACACACACACAGAAACACAGAAACAATTGGACACAGAAACGCACACGCGTAGAGAAATAGACAAACATAGACACACACACGCATACACGCGGAAACAAACAAAAGAGACAGGCAAAAGCACGCGCGCACGCACGCACACATGTGTACAAGTACACACGGAAAGAGTTAGACAGACACAGACACAAGCACACGCAACCACACACGCATGCGTAGACAAACAGACAGACACAGAGGGGCACATGTGCATGCAGACAACCCAGATAGACACATGCGCACAAAAGCAGATAGAAAGACAAGCGCAACACGCGCACGCACTCACAAACACGCAAAAACAGACACACACATACACAAGCACATGCACATGCACATGCACATGCACATACACAATAACACATACACACACAGACACTCAAACGAGCGTGTGCACATAAAGATAAACAGATACAAACAAAGAGAAACAGACAAACTCATAGACAGACATGCACACACACAAAGAGAAAGACAAACACAGAAACACACACACAAACACATTCAAAGAGAAAGATAAAGACACACGCACACGCACAGAGAACAAACACAGACAAACACACACATGGGGAAACAAACAGACATAAAGAGGCACAAGCAGACCCAGACAGACGAACGCACACACGCAAATGCAAACATATAGCAGGCAATGGCACATGCACACGTAGGGACACGCGCGCGCGCACACAAAAACAGACAGATAGAGACACAAAGACAGGCACAGGCACACACAAAAAGACCCTGACAAAAACAGAGAGGCAGACACAAAGATAGGCATAAGATTACCCAAACAAACTTATACAAACACACGCACGCAAAAAAACACACACACAAAAGACACAAAGAAGCACAGGCGCACACAGACAGACACCGCACATAAAAACACAGAAACAATTTGACAGACAGACACATGCACACACATAGAGAGAAACAAACAGACAGACACAGGCACACACACACCGTGGAAACAGACACAGACAGGCACAAGCACACACACAGGCACAACACACCTGCGTGTTTTGCCTGTCTGTCAGTCATGCAGACAGACACGCACACAAAAACACAAAAACAAACTGACAGACACACACACACACAAGCGCACAGGAACAAAGAAACAGACAAACAGACACAGGTACACGCACACCGTGGAAAAGACAAACACAAAGACATGCACAACCACATGAACAGGCACTACACACGCTCGCGCATGTAGACACACAAAAACAGACACACACACACACAGAGAAACACATAAACAAATCTACATAGAAATGCACACGCGTAGAGAAACAGATAAACATACACACACCCACCCACACACGCGAAAACAGACAGAGAGACACAGAGAGGCACATACGCATGCAGACAACTCAGAAAGATGCATGGACACAAAAGCAGATAGATAGGCAGGCATAAGCACATCACACGCAGCCACTCACACACACACACATACATAGAGAAACACAGAAACAAATCGACACAGAAATGCATACGCTTAGAGAAATAGATAAACATGTAGAGGAAGTGGAAAAGTGAATATCTATGACATAGATACCTGATGCAAAAGCCCCGACATCCTTCTTGTTCTTTTTCAGATCTTTAAGGCAACGTTTGCAGTTCCTCTTCCAATGACCTGGTTCATTGCAGAAGAAGCAGACCCCATCCTTCGAAGGCTTTGCCTTCTTGGCTGCAGGCTTAGATTCAGGTGTGTTTGACTCATTGGTCTTACCAGTTGAGCTTTTACCCTTTCTTTTTCCCTTGCCTTTCTTTTTCATACCATTTCCTTTCTGAACCATCAAAATAGAGCTAGGCTTCTTCTTAATGCTTTGCTCGGCTGTTTTGAGCATCCCATGCAGTTCAGAAATGGATTTCTCCATGTTGTTCATGTTGTAGTTCATGACAAATTGGTCATAACTTTCTAGGAGTGAGTTCAAGATCATATCTGTTGCTAACTCTTGGCTTATGGGAAATACAAGCCTCTCAAGGTGATCAATGTAGCCTTTCATCTTCAAAACATGAGGGCTAACTGATGCACCTTCACACCTACTACCTCGACTACTTAGTCTCATCAGGCCAAGGAAATTAAAGACCAACAACTTTTAATTTTGGGCAGGTGAAGACCAAAAGACATTACTAATTAAACAATTCCCCACCTTTATTTCTGGTTATGCATCTTTATCTGATTTAATCACAGTCACATTTTCTTCCTTAATAATTTGCGTTTTAGATTTGTCCAATTACACATAAAATAGGTCTAATTTGTGTATGCCTAAAATGTTGGATCATTTTTCTTAGGAGATAAAAACCACAAAGCCCTACTTCGTACGCACACCTAAAGTACTTATAATTTTTAAATATAGAAGTATTGTATAACTAATGTAAGTCAGTCCTACTCCTTTTGGACAGACCAGCTAACCAACAGAATACGTTTTGATGCATATGGGCTCATCCCATCTTGTAACATCCTAATTTTTTTGAGATTTGAAAATTGAAATGTTGAATGGGAAATTATTGTGAAATTTAGCCTAAAATAAATATAAAGTTAACTATCGGACATTAAGGCTTATTTTTCCTTGAAATTTTCAGGAAAAGAATAAATTCAAGGAACACTTATAAGGACAATTTTTGGCTTAAAAATTATAGAATTTATACTTTATGACTTAGTGGAATTAATTGTGGAAGAAAAATCCTTATAAGGAATTGAGGATTTATTTTTAACACTTATTCCATTATTCTTATTTAATTGGCAAGCAAAATTATCCTTCCCTTGGATACATTATTCTGGACATGCATATATATATCCATAGATGGATGGTCCTCTTCGGCTCAAACCCAAACCATTCTTATCATCTACTCTAGGCCCAAAACATGAATAGCCTATTCCCCCTTAGCCCATAAATCCCTTCAGCCCAGCAAATGTAAAATCCCAAATTTTTTATTTATTAGAATTACATGTATAATGTGGATATTTAGTGGAATAAAATGAGAAATTTGGCAAATATTTGTTTTACCGAGATTTTTGAATTTTGGATAAAATGTGGAATAAATATATTTTTCATGGAATTAAGATACCAATGACCAATTAAGGTCATAATTTGGAGTAAAAGAAGGTTGATTAAATTTTCCTTCATAAATGTAATTAAGGAAATATAAATGGCAAGTTAAGGCTATTATTTGTTGATTTTGACCAACAAGTGAATTTTTAAAGAAATTGTGGCTACTTTGGGATTATTTAAAAATGAAATTTGGATATTCTGTGATTATTATTATTTTTGAAATAATGTAGGAGAGAAAGGGAATAATGAATCTATTAAATATTAAATTGAGGAATAGTCAAAATTTAGATTGTCAAGTGAGCAAGTGATTGGAGGAAATTGAAGATAATGTTGGATCCTTACCTATTGATGAGTTTTAGTCAAAATAGGAGGAAGAAGACAAATTGAAGGCATATGCACATTTGTATGGCTATGGTTTCTCCAAGTAGCGAATTGGAAAATACAAGTAATTGTAAAAGTTGGTGACATCAATAAGGAATAAGCCATGCAATTTTATCTTAGATCCTATGAAGACATTTGTCATGCTAGGGAAAATTATGTAACTAGATGACAAGTGATTTTGTGCATATAATTGAGCTTGGAAAAGTTGAATCAAGACTTCATGGAGAAGTCATACTTTTCAGGCAACTAAGGGGCTTCCATAATGATTAAAAATTTATCTTAAGCTAAAAAGACAATCAATGAATCATAAAATGCCACATCATGTGGTAGGTAAAAAAATGTGACATTAAAATGGCCAACAAGGCAAGTAAAAGCAAAGAAAGAAGTGGTAAAAATGATGACATGTGGTAGGTAAAATTTGTGAAGCAAGAAGAAGCCAACAAAGCAAAGGTAAAAGGAAGTATATTTGATGACTTCATTTTCCCTCCTAGCATAAATTTTGAATGACATTGAGGGGGGGGGGGGCATGTAGACCAAGCTTTTACCACATGCAAGATAAATTGGAAGTCCCAAGAGAAGACATGTTTTGGTTAAATATAAGAAAAGGAAGAAGGAAGATACAAAGCAAGTAAAAAGGGACTTAAGACAAGGGCAAAATAGACAATGAACAAGAGGGGCACTTGGGTCATTTTCCTACAATTATAAATGCCATTCCACTCCTCTTATTATGAAAAAATCGGCCAAGAACTCCAAGGAAAGAAGGGAGACCAAAAACTTAGAGAAACAAGGAAGAAGGAAGGGACCAAAAACTTCCTCACTTTTTTGTTCATCACTCCACTTCCAGTACTCTGCTTCATCGATCAGTAAACTTTTTCCTCTTCTTCAATGCTCAAGGTGGTCGTGGTGGACGCGGTGGATATGGCCAATCAAATAGAAAATTTGAAACTTATACAACAATATATGAACATGGTCAAGGATCATATAATCGAGGTCGTGGCCAAAGTCAAGGTCAAGGATTCTTAGCCAGAAGAGGAGGTAGAGATCAACGAAGAAGTGATAAATCCCAATTACAATGTTATAATTCTAATAGATTTGGTCATCTCAGTTATGAGTGCAGAGATGCTGCTAAAGTTGAAGGGAGAAGCCATTATACGGTAGATGTAGAAAAAATTGATGAACTGGCCATCTTGTTTACTTACAAAGGTGAAGAAGATAGTTGAAAAAATGTATGATATCTTGATACTATCAAAACAAAGTTATTCATAGAGTTGAACGAAGAAGTCCAAGGAAAAGTCACATTCGGAGATCTATCAAAAATATCAGTCGAAGGCAATGGTAATATCATGATATTTACAAAGAATAGAGATAGAAGATACATTATAGATGTCTCTTATGTACTATCTTTGAAGAGCAATCTCCTCAGTCTTGGTCAACTATTGGAGAAGGGATATGACATACATTTGAAAGATAGCTCTCTTGTCAAGAGAAATCAAAAAGGAGAATTGATAGCGAAAGTTGAAATGATAAGCAATTGTCTATTCAAGTTGAATATATAGACAGATGGAATCAAATGCATGAAGTCTATTATTGAAGATAGTTTATGGTTGTGGCATCTCAGATTTGGTCATCTCAGATTCACTGACCTAAAGTTGTTATCAAAAGCAAAGATAGTGAATGGATTGCCAACAATAAATTATCCAGATCAACTATGTGAAGGATGCATGCGAGGAAAGGAACACAGACAAAGATTTGAAGTTGTCAAGTCATGGAGAGCAAAAAGACCACTGGAACTAGTTCACTCAGATATAGTTGGTCCATTTGACATTCTATTACTTGGAGGAAACGAATACTATGTCATTTTTATTTATTATTTCAGTAGAAAAGCTTGGGTGTATATCCTCAGAAAAATTTGAAACTCTTGATAAATTCAAGGAGTTTAGGCGATGGCAGAAAAGCAAAGTGGTTAATATTTACAAGTGCTCAGAATAGATAGGGGAGGAGAATATACTTCCAGATTATTTGAAGCATTTTGCCGGGAACATGGAATAATTCATCAATTGACATCTGCCTACACACCACAACAAAATGGAATTACATAAAGAAAGAATTGCACAATTCTTGATATGGCAAGAAGCATGATTAAGATATGCTGGTAACTAAAAAGGGTTGTGGTTTGTGTGTTTTCGAAGAAGAATATTGAAAAGTATACCATATGCATTGTGGCCTAGCACTCGAAGATTTTGTTTGCTTATGAAGCTTATGAAGCGTATTCATTAAATTTAGATTATTTTATACAAACATTGGTGGTCCCCCATAGTAGTCTTTTGCTTTTCGGCAACTGACACGTGAATAATGTTGATTAATTGTTGTAATATATCTTTGTAACTATTTTTGTTGTTGTTGCTGTTTATAGTGTGTGATATATATAAGGTAAGAAATTACATGGATGCTTCTAGTGGCATGGGTAAGTTGATATCTTTACTTAATATTTTAGTTTGGTTTTTCACTATACATGTCTAACTATATGAACATATTTTGACTTATTTTAACTCATCCTATGTGGCGTTGGTTTTTCTCAATACCCTCTGCATCTAACCTGTGGTGTTTTTTTACAAGAACCTAAAGCATTCATTATTTAGATTAGAGGGAAAATCCTACTCATTTTATTTATTAATCAAACAAGGTGCTGATACTAATAAAATATATAAGCATTTAATTTTTTCCACTCCTCTATGAGGCCTTCCTCTATTGTGAGATCCTTCTCTCCTTTGTGAGACTTTATTTTTTCCTACAACATCACCGTCTCAGTGGAAACCATTGCTCCCTTAGTCACTTACAGATAGAAAGCTACGCTCCTCTCTTTAGAACTAATCAACTGATGGAGAAAGATCAGCATAATGGTGGTAACAAGCGAGTCACTGAAGTGCAATTGGACCTTAATCCCTCAAACATTGCACAAAAGGGTTGTGCCTCGATGGGTCGTTTGGAAACAGAGAAATTTCTTAACAAAGGTGCTGTGACCTCAATGATCAGGAAAGGCTGGGGTCTCGATAAGGAAGTAGAAATCCATGACATGCTTGAGAAAAATACATTTTTATTTCGCTTTGGAAACCAAGAGGATTACAACCAAGTGTTGAGAGGTCGACGATAGGCAATACAGGGTGCCTTGCTAAATATACAACACTGGGATGACTACATGATTCCGAGTGAGGTTAACTTTGACTGGTGCCCCTTCTGGGTTCAATTCCATGGGCTTCCACATGTTGCTTTTGATGGGGAAAATGTGCTCAAACTAGGGAATGCAGTTGAGAAAGTTGTTCTATATGAAGCCCCAAAGATACAAGATCGACTTTCACGAACTTTCATGAGGGCCAGGGTCCTCGTCAATATATCTGATCCACTTGTCAAAGGGTTTTGGGTTCCTAGACCTCATAATGAGCCAATATAGCTAGCAGTTCATTATGAGCGCCTCCGAAACTACTATTACGACTGTGGGAGATTGGCCATGATTCAAGAAATTGCAAGTTCCAAATTGATCCCATCGATAATGAAGCTGAAGGCAATTGACCTGGTAACTGACTCGGAACTGTGCATGTTAAGCTGATTGAAGAAGCACTGGTGATTCAAGACAAGGGTTGGGATGAGGCGACAATGATATGATGGAAGCTATCATCAGCAACTGGACAAACTTGGAGCTATAGGAGAATCGATAATAACGCTATGACTGGAAAGTGCATCTACTAGGGTGAGAAATCCAGTAATCCATTAATGCGTCATGATGTGAATACTAACAATAAAGTCCATATTGAGGAAGGTTTTAGTGAGGATATGCTGAGGCAATTCCAGTATACTGCACCCCCTATAATCACGGAAATAAGTCTGGAAAATCTACAACCTCACCCTGATACAACGCCCCCTCCAAAGTCCCCTCAAAATGATATCAGTACCTTTAAGATATCAATCCTTACACTTCAGGAAACGCAGCAATCACCTAACCAGATTCATAGCAATCAGCCTTTCTTCTATCGAGTTGACTTCCCATCAAGCGGAAATGACAGACACTCAGCCATTATTCCTTTCGTGGGTCTAACACCAGTCTCCGCCGTAACCTTTGGCTTGAACAGGGTCAACCTGAAGCATTTCCCAGATCCCCTAGAAGAAGATCAACCTTCAAGCCGCCCCAAGAAAAGACTCACCTTCCATGTAGAGGAGATTGATGCCTTAACTATAGATCTTCATGCAAAAACCTCTAGTGGGACCCAATGCATGAATGTTCGAAGGCTCAAAAAATCTATGTGAGGTAAGAAAGGCCAACGCACAGTTAAAAAGTCTGTGAGCCTATACCTACTTCATCAAGCCACCCCTTGTCATCTTGAATAACTGTGACACCACCACCATAAACCCTACACTGCCGAGCCCTAACTATTTGAACAAAGCCGATGGTTGCCACCAAGCATCCATCAGTTCGCCATAAGTCTTCTAACTTGGAATTCTCAGGGGTTAAAGGTTCCCTTGACAATTAAGTACCTGAGAGAGGTTTGTAAAAATAAAAAACCCCGCTAGTCTTTTTAATGGAGACAAAAAATAAAAATTACCTTGTTAGTAAAATTAATAGAAGATGTGGCTTTGATAAAGAATGGACTATTGTGAACATTCTTTCTTCATCCAACTATGTCATCCATACATCTGTATTTGACCCTTCCACGGAGCTCGCCAAGTATATCTCATTCATCTATGACCCACCAACAAAAGCTGATAGATTATCTGTATTCGAATACATCACAAAATTTGCTCATGGTATGACGGAAAGCTGGATCTATTTGGTGAAACATTCTCCATTTTACTTAACAAAATAACTATATATTAGTTATATCAATCTTAAATAGTGCTTTAACATTTAACGAAATATTTTAAAATTTGCTAGAGTATGCATAATGAGCCTTAACGTAGCAATATACAGTCATCCAACATAGACCAAAACAGACAGAAGCACTACTTTTAGTAGAATAGTCTAAACTTCTGAGGCCTTCCCTGATGGACCCGGACAGCAGCTATCACCTGAAAAATGTGGTAACCATCAGTCCGACTTATTACGAATATTAATATGTCCTAGTGAGTGCCAAGTAGAACAATTTATATCACCAAATATCAAAAATACAATTCACCAATATCCACATCACAAGATTTCATATCATAAAACATGTATCGTAAAATAGGTGTTACAATTTTTCATTAACATAATTCCCAAGATACCTCCCCTCACTCCAGCTGAATCGTCTTATTTCATTTGACTAGACCCATGGGCTAAGTTACATCCATGTTACTTGTTACTCAAAAGCTCACTGGTCATGTGATGAGGACCGGGCGAAATCCTGAGAACACATGTCCTAGACCATGGATCTTTTCCCCTCATTGAACTCGTAGGGTGTCGTAAGCCCTCATTGAACTCGTGAGCCAGTCTCTCATTGAACAGGTGGGACAACAGAAGCCAACCATTGTGCACCAATGGAGGTCTCACCACGTGGTGGAATAACAACTCAATTTCTTCCCAATTCAACCCTTTCCATAATTATCATAATAAATATCTCAATAAGAGTTTTTCCAAGATTTTCACACTCATATCATAAAGTTCCACAAGGAAATTTCTATTAAAATATACATAATTATTTCACTAAATACTCACAAACAACATATCAATACACATAATAAGTGGAAAGTGGTTACCCCTTGTCAAAGCTAACTATTTCATACTTCTCCTAATCCAAGAGCTCTACACACGTCAAAAATCAATCTACCACAACCAATTTACCATTCATTAATAACTCTTTAAAACTCTACATATTAAAAATATACAAATAATAAATTTGGAGTACTTAAAGTTCATTCATTTTCCTTTTTAACCCTTGTTTTATTAGGGTTCGATTAAGTAACTCAGACTTGTTACTTTCAGCTTTTAGCTTTTACTGTGCTTAAAAGTCTAGTAAATTCAATTATTTCTAATTAATTGCACAAAAATCATTTTAATGTGTTATCAACTCTTACGCGTTCCTAGACGAGTCCCCTTTCATATAAAAATATTGTCAAAGGTCATAACTTGGCAAATAATTCTCAGCTTTTACATTTTCACAGACTGTCATGTTAAGCTTCCAGAATTCATAGCTTATCTTTAAAAATCAATATCTCATTGCACATAGCTTTAAAAATTACAAATTATATATCAAATTAAATCTATATATGTCCTTTTACTTTCTAAAAATTTTCAGAATTTTATTTTATACCAATCATTCCCAATTTATAAAAACATGACTACTGCCCGGAAAACGTTACAGAAATGTTTCAGGATTTTGACCCATCTTCCAAAAATCATATCTTGAGCTATAGACCTCTATTTAAGATAAATCCAAGCTCATTTTAAAGTTTAGGATGTGTACTATATGTCCATAAAATTGCAGGGTCAAAGAAGGTCATTTACTATGGTTTTGACCTACTTAAAAATCACTGCCCTGCTGAAAATCCTGCACGTGAACATAACATTAATTGCTACAAGACACGTACACTGTTCCTTTACGAAAACACTGTAGCAGATGCTGATCAATTCTATTTCAGCCAAGAAAAACAGAGCTATACATGCCGTAACGTTTTCCTTTCTCTTTTATTCCATATGCAGCAGCACTTTATGTATATGCTTTATACATGGCATACACCAAATCAGTGTCTTTCTCTTCTATTCATGCATGGCAATAGTTCTTCTCTTAGTTTCATATATATGCTTTATACACACATGCAACAAGCATATAGTAAGCATATATGGCTCAGCATTCTTCTTCTCTTTTCAGCAAGCATATATGATATATATATATAACAGCAAAAATCTCTTCTGCTTACCATAAGACAGCCATAGCATTCTTCTTCAGTTTTCTATATATATATATATGATTATATATATACACGTCTACCCATTTGACTCATGCAAAGTTGAGGTCTCTCTCTCTCTCACGGCATACACCATCACGTCTAGCAGAGGAATCAGATGCAGCAAGCTTTAGATTAACTTCTTAGGCTTCATATTTTATGGATCAATGACAGAAACTGAAGGAAGGAAAGGTACCATAGTTACCTTCGAAGCTCACATCGAAACGATGAAGAATGACACTGATTTGCTTTCTTTGTTCTTGACGGGACGTGCAGAGAAGAAGTGGTTTCAGTTTTCTCTCTCAACTCTCACTCTCTTTCTCTCTCTCGGTCTCTATGTCTCTCCCTCTCCCTCTGTTTCGTTTCGTTTCATTTCTGTTTTCTGTGCAGAGCTGAATGGACGAATGAGAAACAAACGAGAATGGAGAATGAGTTCAATTTCAGCTTCCTTCATTCTCTGGCTCTCCTTCACGCTCTCAGACTCTCTCTTTTCTGTGTATCTCACTCTCGTTTTCTGAAGAAAAACTAAAGGAGAACCAAATGGAAATGGAGCAGTTTATGGCACTGCAATTTCGAATGAAACCGTGGAGCATGGGCACTATAACTGAGACAGTGGAGTCTTGCTGATATGCTGAAATGAAACAAAGAAGTATTGGAGTATGTGCTCAATGATGTGCTGCAGAGTTCAAGAGAAAATGGTGGGGCATGGCGGACAAGTTGGAGACTCAAGAAAAGTAGTGGAGTATGGAATATGCTGAACTGACAAGAACAGTGAAGCATGGGCTGCGTTTTTGTTTGCTGGCCCGAACTGGTTATGACCCAAAATAATTAATTGGTGATGATATATCATCCTTCTGCTAACACGTTATGGGCCGAAATGGAGAATAGCATCAATCATTAATTAATTGGAAGTGAATAATGCAAGATGAGTGTTTTGTTGAAGTATCCATTTGCTGCACGTGTTGGGCCCAAGAGGAAATGAAGAATTGCAAATGAATATGGGTGCTAGATAGGTTCAGGTATATGGGCAAGAATGGAATGAATGAGAATGGGCCATAGAAATGAGTAGATGCAATGGTAAAATGGTTCTGCATATATGTATAAGCACGTGGTAAGGAAATGTGGCTAAATTGATTCAAATATTCTATAATTTATCCCTTATTATATTCCTTGAATTTATTCTTCCTTCAATTTATTTTGGCCATAAAATATTATTTTCAATATATTTGGGCAAAAATTTATTTCCTAACTAATTATCCTTAATTTTGGGAAAATATGCTTAAATTTCAAATTCTAAATTTTAAAATTTCTTAAGGCCAAATTTCCCATAGTTAATCTTTAATTCCCAAAATCCAAAATTTGGGATGTTACATTTGGGCAACTTCAATGACATCATGTCCCACCAGGAAAAATAGGAACCCAAGAGCCATCCGGAAAATCTTGAACTTCCAAAAATTTGTATCCGATTGCTCTCTTATTGACTTGGGTTTTTAATAGATCTTGGTAATTGAAGAGCAGGGGAAGCAACTATAAAGGAAACAATTGACCGAGCCATGGGAAATGAAACCTTTTGTCATTCTTTTCCTTTTGCGTAGGTTTTTCATATTGAAGCACTAGGGTCTAATCATCATCTCTTGTCAGTTAATTTTAAACATGTCTCCACTAATAAAAAAAAAAAAAAAACCTTTCAGGTTTGAGGATTATTTGACTTCACACATTGATTTTTTGCAGATTGTACATGTTAGTTGGGTTGTGGGAGGCCTCCATTACAGTAACATAATTCATAAATTTGCTCTTACTTTGAATAATTGTAGAAAATATTTAATTAAGTGGAGCAAATTTCAATTCCCTAATTGAAAGAAAACAATTGAACTTTTAAATTCCTACATAACTTCTATTCGATAGGGATATCGAAGTGCTGAAAATAAGAAAAATGAAGTTGACCTCCTGCATCAAATTGAGAAGCTAATAGACCAAGAAGAGAATCATTGGTGGCAGATATCACGTATACTATGGCTCCAATTAGGAGACAAAAACTCTAAATTTTTCTACCTCTCAACTCTCATTAGAAGAAGAAGGAATGTTATTCTAAGTATCAAGGATGAAAATGGAGTGTGGACTAGTGATAAAAGTATTATTAATAATTTGTTCACATCTTTTTTCACTAACCTATTCTCCTCTTTAGGGCCAAGACAACTCTTACATGTTATTAACTAAGTGGTCCCTAAAATTGACAATGTCTCCAATGAGCTTTTCCTCAGCCCCATCACCTGTGAGGAGGTCCGACTAGCAACTTTTGAATTAGGAGGCTCAAAAGGTCTTGGTCCAAATGGTTGAAAGCGGAGCTAATCACCAAGAGATGAGTGAATTAGGGATTTAAAAATTCTTTTCACAGTGCTCTGAAACTGGAATACAGAAACAAAGCAGAACAGAGTATAGAAGAAGAAGTAAGACACAACAAGATTTATATTGGTTTGGTCCAACTCCTTGACCTATGTCTACTCCCTAGACTCTCTGAGTTTTTCACTAACACTTAGGATCAATTACATACTTTGTACTCGAAGTTATCCTTTCACTAGGATATACTCCCCCTTACAAGTTGTACACTGATATTCCCAATCTCTAAGTCTCACGACTTGAGATTCTTACAATAAATGATTTCAAAAATGATACTCTCTCTAAGAGTTGATAAAGATAATCACTGAAGTAAAAATGTATCATAACATACTTTACATTAGAAAGCTGAAATAGAAGTTAGAAATTTGAAGGATTTTTGTTTTTTGTATCTTAGTTGTTGTGTATTATTCTAAGAAGACTTGAATGCAACCTCTTATATATGAAGAGAACATTTAATGACCGTTTGATTCTTCAATGTAACTGTTGGATACATTGGAGTAGTTGTTGGAAACACTTAGGTCTTCTTCTCTTTCTATCCTTCAGTAGAATCAGCTGCACAGAAGTTTATGGTTGATTTCTCTTGAAATAAATCTGTTGGAAGAGCAGCTTCTGGATAGGGAAACAAAACATTAATCCCTTTGCAATGTGTGTAGAATGGTTGTCCAAAAGAATGCAACTTTATGGACTTGCAATAAATGTTCTGACATTGCTTTTTTGCTTTTTGACTAAATCTTCATTTAATATTTTTTAAAACATTTGAAACTCATTAACAAACTGATGAAACATAGTTAGGAATAGTAATGAGTGATGTTAAGAAATATTAAGATCAAATATGAAGATTTCATAAATTTGAGCAATTTGATTTTAAAAAACAAGCAACACAAACTCGAGTTGATTTATCCAAACTGGAGTTTGTAACTTTGCTTTAGAAGACTAAGCTCGAGTTTTAAAACTTTGACTCGAGTTTAGTTCTTCCAGAAAAGAATGTCGTGATTTGAGCATTGAAGCATAATATGAATGAATAAGTAAAACTCAAGTCAATTAGTAACTAACTCGAGTTTTGGACTTATGATGAGAAAAGAAGTTTAAGTCCACAAAACTCAAAACTAGAGTTTTTAAATCACAGATATAGAGCATAGCTCTTTGCTTGGCTAAAACCCGAGTTTACAAAACTCAACTCGATTTTTCTTTAAAAACTGAAAATCTTTTAAAAAAACTCTCTGCCAAGGGAATACTAGAGTTTGTTAAATCAAACTCGAGTTTTGTCAAGGTGAGTAAATTTTGAAACCTCTCTGTCAATTCCAAACTCGAGTTCATAAAAATAGACTCGTGTTTCCTCAAAATTAAGAAAACTTAGAAAACTTCTTGGCCAAGTACAAACTAGAGTTTATCATAACAAAATTAAGACTCTAGGCCAAACACAAACTTGAGTTTATGAAAACTCAACTCGAGTTTTGTCAAGTTATCAAATTCTTGAAAGCCTCTCTTAGAGACATAAATTCGAGTTTGCAGAAGCAAATTGGAGTTTGTCATACTTTAGAAAATATTGAAGGTTCTCTGTTTGATGCAAACTCGAGTTAGTACAACTAAAACTCGAGTTTGTGTTAATGTGAAAAACTTTGAGTGCTCTCTGTTTCTTACAAACTCCAGTTTGTCTATACAAACTGGAGTTTGGCTTAGTTCATAAAAAATGAGCTACTCTTTGTCAAGTCCAAACTCGAGTTTTACAACCCAGACTCGAGCTTGCCTTTGCCAACAAGTTTTTCAACTTACCAAAAATAAACTTCATCTTGAGTTTACAATTGTCAGTTATCATCAAAAAATATAGAGAACTAACAACGGCTTCTCAAGTAAATTCTACCAATTTTCATGGGATGAGGTAGGAGATACAATTGTTACAATGGTTAAGAATTTCTTTGATCGTGATCTTGCCCTTGATAATATTGACAGAAAGATGGATAAGCCATAATTAGTCTCACACTTCCGTCCTATTGGCCTGTGCAATTTTTCATATAAAATAATTTCCAAAGTCCTGGCCAATAGAATGAAACGATGCCTAAATAAATGCATTTCCTCATACCAGGGTGCCTTTGTACCTGGTCGTTTAATTTAAGACAACATTATCATAGCCCATGAAGTGTTCCATTATTTAAGAAGAAGGGAAAATGGAAATAAATACTAATTTTCTTTAAAAATGGACATGAGCAAGGCTTATGATAGAGTTGAATGGGATTTCTTAAGAAATGTATTAGTAAAATTTGGCTTCACTCAAAAGTGGGCTAATCTTGTTATGAACTGCATAGAATCTGTAAATCTTAATCTATGCATTGTAGGGGAAAAATTGCTTCTATTACTCTAGGTAGAAGGCTCCACTAAGGAGATCCCCTCTCACCCTATCTACTTATATTATCCCTGGAAGCCCTCTCTTGCATGATTAACCAAGCTTTGGCTCTAGGCCAATTACAAGGGATCAAAATGAGTAACAACTGCCCAATGTTATCACATAGTTTTTTCGTAGATGAGGCCTTGTTTTTTATGAATGTAGATATCCAGAATTGTCAAGTCTTATCATGGATCCTTCAGAGTTACTGCCTAGCGTCAGGCTAACAGGCCAATTTGGAGAAATCAAGCACAATATTCTCAGTAAATACTCTAGAACCAATATGGCATACAATAAGTGACACCTTAGGCATTGGTGAGAGCTTGGATCAAGGAAAATATTTGGGTATTCCGTTCGTATGGGGAAAAAAAGTACTAGACCCTAGCCTATGTTCGTGAAAAAGTTAGCAAAAAGGTGTTTGGTTGGATAAGGAAGCAACAATCATTTACAGGGCATGAAGTTTTGATCAAGGCAATCGTCAATGCCATTCCAATTTTTCCCATGACGTGCTTCAAATTTCTAGTCAAAGTCTGTAAAGAGCTAAACAGTCGAGTCGCCAATTTTTTGTAGGAGGGCTAAAACAAGATGCACTGGATAGCATGGGACAAACTAACTCGGCCTAAAGTTGAAGGGGGCATGGGATTAGAGACTTCTTAAAAGTTAACAATGCCCTTCTAGCAAAAAGAGCCTAGAGATTATCACAAAATCCGAATGCGTTATGGGCAAAAGTAATTAAGGGGCTCTACTTTCCTAATGGATCTTTCCTTAAGGCAACAAAGGGGCACCGAGCCTCTTGGAGCTGGTCCAGCATACTTGAAGGGAGAAGCCTCATTAAGGACATCCTATGTTGGAAATTAGGGAATGGGGGGTCGATATGCATATGGCAAGATAAATGGGTCCCATCCTTACCCTCCTGTAAAATACTGACAGAAGATGAGACCCTTAAGAACTCAAACCAAATAGTAGCAACATTGCTTTCTAACGATAGAGAAGGCTAGGACTTGTCATCGATCAGGACAAGGATTTACGACCAGATAGGGGAGGCCATTGCTGCTATCCTAATCCCACGACCCCCAACTGAAGACAAGCTGCGGTGGACCTTGGCCAAGAACGACCTTTATTTTATAAAATTGGGATACAACAACTCCATCGCTACTTCTGCCGAGAGTCTACATGCAGCAGGAACATCAACTCCAATGACTAGTGATGCCTGGAAAGCGAATTGGAGAATAAAGACGACCCCAAGATTGGTTAACTTCCTTTGGCGAGTTTTGTCGGATGCCATAGCCACAAATACAGCTCTTGTTCGTGGGAAGAAAGGATATGCGTAACTCTTGTAGCAGTTGATGTGATGGATTTTGTAATAGTTTTTATTTGTAGCAGTTTTTATGATAGTTTTTGTAGTGGTTTCATGTTTGTAGCAATTATAAAACCACTACAAAAGTTCATTGGTGTGTGTGTGTGTGTGTGTGAATTCAGGTTTACAAGAACAAAAGTATAATTTGTTTAATCATTCTTCATCGCCATCCTTATAAAAAATGTGTGGAGAAAATGTTAGTGGTGATTTTAATACTTTTTTAGAAAAATTAAACTTAAATTAAGTAATAACAAAGCATAACTTATAAAATCGCATTGAGCAATAGGTAAATTGTAATCACCTTTAGGGAAGAAGTTTTTGAAATTGGAGGGCTAAAATGACTCACTCTCGTAAGTGATGTTATCACTATTACCCATATCGTAAAGGTTTCGAGGCTTTAAGTTAACCACCATATTCCAATCTTTGTGCCTCTCATCCTCAACATAATAAACCTGGTGTGTCTCTCAGGCAAGCATATATGACTCATTGATAATTGAATATTATTCCACTTATTTTTATCTCTTCGTTAATAATTTAGGAATGTTTAATTGAGAAATAAGGGGTTTTATTACTTAATTGAAATTTGAGCTTTTAATTAGATTAAATTCGTTTTTGGTAATAAAATTTCAGATTTACAATGCTTCACTATTTTCGCCATAACTTTTGATCTAGATATCGAATTAGCCTCATTCTTCTTTCATTTTCAGATGATTCAGAGAGCTACAATTGTTATGAAGACTTAGAAGGCTGATTTGGACAACAAGATGGACGAAATTAGAGCTAAAGATAGAACCATTTTGCTGGATTTTTATTTTGCTCGGATTTTGTAATAAAGGACCAATTATTAGAAGTTTCCTAATTTATTAGAGATTTCATATTGATTAGAGTTTTTTTATGATTAGGGGATTCATTTCTAATTTTCAGTTATCTTGATTCATCCTTCTAGTATAAGGAAAATTGGATGGTGGCTGAAAACATGACATTATTACGTTTTACATTGTTATTGGATTAAAAAACATTTTAATTAAATTCTCTAAGATATTCTTCGTTGTTTTGCCCTCCATACTCGGTTAAGCCTCTTTGATTAACCCATGGATTAAGGATTTCGTATTCATTAACCCATGGATTAAGGATTTCATATGCTAGAGGACTCACGCTTAACCGGTAACATCTAAATTCATTTCTACCTTCTTTTATCGGATCTGATTTCTGAATTTGGATTGGGTTTTTGATTAAGAACCCAGATTGATTTATCCCAAGAACACAATTTGAACTGGGTTTAAGTGGTCACTGTGCGATTGCTCAGTGACACGCCTCTGTTCTAAATATATTTTGGACGATCGTTCAATCGAGGGAATTTCTGGACAAACGCAGAGATTTCGGTTTGTCCAGAATCAATGACGAGTTTGGTGTATTATTTTAGTCTGATGAAGGTTTTGGAATTCCTGATTCTGGGTTAGTCGTTTTTAGTCTAATTAAATCCCGTTTTCCTTATCTGTTTCATTTTGCTTTCATTCTTAATTGCATTAAAAAAACTTTTCCCCCCCAATCTGTTACTATTTTCCTATTTCTATTGAACCTACTGCGAATTCTGTTGGAAACGATCCAGGTTCCTTATACTACAAATCTTTTTTACTGAACTTGGTTATTTTGTAAGAGGTCGGCATCTCTTGTCAAAATTTGGTGTTGTTGCCGGGGAATTTGCATCGGTTTGATTAGTAACAATAAAGTAGTTTGGGAGTAGTTTAATCGATTCGGGTGATTGGGCAAAAAATTTTCTCATCCAGATCACTTAAAACCAGGTCTTTTTTACAAGAAATTTGGCATTCTAAACAATAGTCACCCCCTTTTTGGGAGTGAGGTCTTACTCAAAATTGCCAAATTCCATCGTCTTGCCCCTATTTTCACTGTTTTTTGGTCTTGGTGGGATGTGGCCGATATTTTTAAAATTGTTCTAGAATTTCTACTAAGACATGCAATTATCTCTGATTGGGCTGAAATTTTGCCAGTTGATAGATTTCGGCCTAATATCAAGATACATTGCTTTGCCATGTTATCTTCATTTTTAAGCCAAATTCCATCGTTTAGACCACTTTTTCAATTTTTTAGGTTTTTTTATTGCATTTTTGTGTCTCCCAATGGTCTAGGAGTGTTTCTGTGGTGATCATATAAATTTTAAAAATAATTTGATAGTGTTTCTGCATTTGCTTTGGTTAATTTCTAGTGTGGTTTTTTGTTTTTGTGTTGAGTTTTCTAGTGTCATATTAGTGTTTTTGTTGTGTTGCAGGGCGGCTTTTGCTATTTTATAGGTGTTTTTGATGTTGTGTGAATCCGTCCATTCAGCCATATGCTGATGTATGAGTACTAGGAATACTACCAATCCAGATGATTTGTTATAAGGAGATCTTGAAATTGAGAGGAATATCTTAGGTGCTAGAAGGGCTGTCAGGTTAAGTCAAGTAGTCACTACAGAGGTTGTTTCAGATTATGAGTCTGAATCTATTTCTCTTCCTGAATCTGCTAATTTTACTAATTCTAGTAATACTTTTGCTAATTCTGATAATATGGCCGAACAAGGAGTTGTCCCACTTTAAAAGAATTGACAGCACCTACTATAGTCAATCAACCTTTATATATTCAACACCCTGAACTTGGAGCTAACTTTGAATTGAAATCTGGTCTTATCCATTTGTTGCCAAAGTATGATGGTCTTGCAGGGGAATGTCATAAGCACTTGAAGGAGTTCCATGTGGTATATAGTACAATGAAGCCACAAGCCATTGATAAGGAGTATATCAAATTGAGAGCTTTTCCTTTCTCACTTGAAGGGGAGCTAAGGACTGGCTATTCTACCTTCAACCTCAATCCATTGGTAGCTGGACTGACATGGCCAAACTGTTTCTAGAGAAATTCTTCCCCTCCTCAAGAGCCACTTCCATCCGCAAAGAAATCAGTGGTATTAAACAGGCGAATAGAGAGAACATACATGAGTATTGGGAGAGGTTCAAGAGATTGTGTGCAAGCTGTCCATACCATTAGATTACTGAGCAACTCCTGATTACTCACTTCTATGATGGTCTACTGCCTAATGACAGAAATTTGGTTGATGCTTCTAATGGTGAGGCTCTGCAAAATAAAACACTAGAGGATGCTCGAGACTTGTTATCCACTGTGGTTGCCAACTAACAACAATTTGGTACCAGAGAGCAAACAGTACCCCTATATATCATATTCAAACACCTCAGATTGCCGATCAACAAAGACTTGAGAACAGGCTTGATGACTTGACTTCTTTGGTGAGATAGTTGGCAGTTACACATACAGTATAGACTTCCTCTCCAAAGATTGGGTATTCATTTGGGTTTTGTCTTGATCCCTACCATCCTACTGATTCTTGCCCTACCTTGCAAGATCCGAATTACCAAGACCAATCAGTAGCTGCAGTTGGTGTGTTTCTAGGAAAGCCACAATTCCAACAACCAAACAATGCTTTCTCTAATACCTATAACCCTGGCTGGAGAAACCACCCTAACTTCCGTTGGAACCAGAATCAAGGCAACTAGAACTACCAAAATAAGAATTCTAGAAATCACCAGCAGAGGTAGTTTAGACCACAGAATTTCCCACATTCCGTACCACCTCCACTACCAGGTCCTCACCCACTGCCAGCCATATGTACACCTCTACAGGCAGCACAACAACAACCTAGTAGTAGTGGTTCCTCTGGGTTCCTCACTGGAGGACATGATGAAGCAATTTGCCAAGAATACCATACAATTCCAACAGCAAACTGAAACTTCCATTCAGAGTTTGCAAACTTAGATTGGCCAATTGGCAACGACATTGAACCAACTCCAACCTCAAGGTTCCAACACCGTTCCTTCACAGACCATACCCAATCCTAAGGGGAACATGAGTGCTATCTCTTTATGGTCTGGTAAGTAATTGAAAGAACCTAAGCAAGTTGCAGATGTGATTACATCAGATAAAGGGTTAGAAAATGCAAAGAATGACTCTAGAGATAAAGAGGCAGTGAACCAAAGTGAAGAGGACATTCCTATTCCTCTTCCTTTTGCTCAGCAATCCATTCAATCTAAGAAAGTGGCAAAAAAGCACAAGCACAAAGAGAAGGACATTCTAGAGACCTTCAGGAGGGTTGAGATCAATATTCCTCTCTTAGATGCAGCCAAGCAAATGCCTAAATATGCCAAGTTTCTGAAGGAGTTGTGTACCAACAAGAGGCAACTGAAGGGAAATGAACGAGTGAGTTTAAACCAGAATATATCAGTACTCATCCAGCCTACCATTGCTCTTAAGTGCTAAGACCCAGATACATTTTCTATTCCTTGTATTTTTGGTAATTATAGATTTGTGATTGCATGCTAGATCTAGGTGATTCTATTAATGTCATGCCGGCATCTGTCTATACATCTCTTGGTCTTGGTCCCTTACGTCCTACTGGTGTTATTGTTCAACTAGCTAATAAGAGTAATGCTCATCCCTCTGCTTTACTTGAAGATGTATTAGTTAAAGTTGATGAATTGATATTCCCTGCTGATTTTTACATCTTAGATATGGAGGATGAGTCTCCTAATAATAGGTCACCAATCATTCTAGGTAGACCTTTTATGAAAATAGCTAGGACTAAAATAGATGTGCATTCTGGTACTCTCTCTATGGAGTTTGGTGATATTTCTATGAATTTCAATATCTTTGATGCCATGAAACATCCTAGGAAGGAGAACACTATTTTATGCATTGATGTGATATCTGATGCTGTAGATGATGTTGCTGCTAATTGGTGTGCTGATTTTCTAGATATTGCATCCATGAGTGATTATGTTGTATGTGACTGCTTTTATAATGCATGGTGTCCCATATGCACTAAAATTGTTGATGCATTGTGTGCGGATTGTGACTTTGAGCATGATTGTCAATTCACACTAGTCATCATCTTGAGATTGACTACTCTGAATTGACTGGGAGAAATTTACTAATGTAATGCTTAAGTCATCAGTTGTGAGTCCCTGGGCAGTTGTCGTATTTGTCCACAAGCACTTGAATATCATCACAATGAATAGGCCTTGGTCATTTAGTTCAACGACATCAATAATCTTTCCATAATATGGGATGTCTCCGAACTGCATGTTGCTGTCACTACTGCTTGTATAACTCCTTATCCCAAAGGTGCCATAAACGCCCAAGTTTTGGGTTAGCAATCATTGATCTCGTTAAACCATGCAAAATTTGAAACCATTGACATTGTATGCCAAAAACTTTTTTGCATGGTCAAGAGGGCTGACCGCAAGAGCTTTGAAATTTAGCAAGTGTAGGTTGTGGTCATTTAGTATTCTGCATGCAAATCAACAGAAATATAGGACCTTATCTCTTATATAACCTTCAACTATAAAACCTTTTGGCCATGCCTTTATTTTAATTTCCAAAGAAACCTATAAACTAAAGAAGAAAAAATGTTAATAAATGCTTAAATGTGCGACTAGCAAATTTAGAAACTCATGCTGATGCACATATGTAAAATGAGTACCTCTCAATAGGATACATCCATTGATACTGAATTGGGTCATCAAGCTTTGTTTCATGAACAAGGTGGACTATAAAGTGAACCGTCATTGTGAAAAAAGATGGAGGAAAGATCATATCCAAATGACAAAGGGTAAGAATGATTTTGTGTTGCAACTGATCGAGTTGCTTAACAATCAAAACCTTGGAACACACACTAGTGCAAAAATTGCTTTTAACTGGGTGAAATTTGTTTTTTAGACTAGATTTGGTCTCAATACAGCTAGTCTCAGAAGTTTGTTACTTTTAAGACTAGTCTTAAAAATCACGTTTTAGACAAGTTTTTTAAGATATAAGGTCCAAAAGGTAAGACTTTTAAGTCTGGTTGTGTAAAATAACTGGTCTGGACACAATTAGCCTCATTTTGAAAGGCTTTTTTTTTAACTTGATAGATTCCATGCCAATGGATGGTGACGTTTTCTATGAGTATGTTGTTTTTTAGTTCAATGATGATGGCATCACCTTCTTGAGCTTGGGTGGTGGGGCCAGGGCTTCTACCATTGATGGTGATAATGAGCTTCTTAAAGTAATTTGGGGACTTACACTCATACTTCACCTCCCATCTTTCAAAATTTTGTTGGAGCTGAGAGGGCTTTCCTTGATTATGCAATAAGTTGGAATCAAAGGATGATAAACAAACTTGAGGGCAGAAACATCAGGGAACTGTTGTGGAACCTTTTGATTGATCACATTGGTACCTTCCAACTTCTGATCGCCATCTTCAGCAGAAGACTCAGACAGGGGCCTTTGATGAAGAGAAGTACGGTTAAGATCTAAATCACTGTGAACAGAGGTATAAGTAGCAGTTGTAGTGACCGCGCCATCACTTTCAAGCACTTGAGAAACTGCTATGGAGCAGAGAAACCAAGCCCTTACAGGATCATACGGAAAACAAAAAAGTAATGAATATACCTAACCAGAAAACAAATTTGGAAGAGAAAACACATTGAGACTTTCCATCCCTAACCAGAAAACACCTTCTTACAACACCAACAAATGTCATCATAAAACCAAAAATCCAATAAAAATGACAGAGTTTCATGAAATTACTGATTACTGAGATGAAATGGTAGCATCTGGAAGAGACTGCGGTGGCAGTGATAGGCTTTGCAACGGGGAGTAAAGTCATGAAGGGCATGATAATGGAGTTGAAGGAGAAGGTGAGTGTAGGAAGGTGGTGGCGATAATGAAGCTAGACGGTAGTGATACATGGCAAAAAAATTGGCGAGGGTCACTAGGTGCAGACGATTAATAAGGATAGTTGGAGAGTTAGATTTTTGTACTCCCTTCCTCTCCTACCATCAAACCTTTGTCCTCCTTCCATATCCCACCATCGCTGCTCCTTCATCCCTCTCTCTCCACTGTAGTTCCTCTATCCTCTACAAAATACCTCTTTTGCATCATGGAAGTGATGGATGTTGGGATCAAACCGGTGAGTTGGTTTTTGTTTAGCAATACACAGTTAAGCATACTGAGTTTGCTGAAATCGGAGGGAATTTTTTTGATGAGCTAGTTTTTGCTAAGACCAAGGAATCTCGTCAGAGATTCATTACCGATTAAGTCAAGGATATGGAGAGAAGAGAGGGAGACAATGCAATCAGGAACCTCCGCGGAGATGAAGGCCTTTCAAAAAAAGCCTTTCAAAATGAGGCTATCAAGTTTGCTTTCTTTAATCTGAAAACGTGATCTGGATGAAATTCATCCTCAAAGCCTGGGGGTTGTTCTACATAAACTTCTTCCTGAATAAAACCATTTAGAAATGATGATTTCACATCCATTTGGTAGAGTTTGAAACGTTTAATGCAAACGAAGGCTAGAAGAACTCTTATTGCTTCCAATCTTGCTACTGGAGCATAAGTTTCTTCATAGTCAATTCCTTCTTCTTGATTATATCCTTTAGCTACCAATCTTGCCATGTTGCGGACAATGATTGCAGATTCATCACGTTTGTTCTTGAATACCCATTTGGTGCCAATGACTGGATGGTCTTTGGGCCTGGGTACCAAGTCCCAAACTTGATTTCTTTCAAATTGGTGTAATTCCTCTTGCATTGCTATCACCCAATCATTGTCTGAAAGGGCTTCTTCAATCTTAGAGGTTCTATTTCTGAAATGAACGCTGAAAAGGTGACTTCATTCAAAATACTTTGGCTGGTTCTAACTCCTTGATTCACATCACCTATAACTTGGTCCAGTGGATGACTGCTACTGTATTTCCAAGCTCTAGGTTGAGTTTGACCAGGGTTTTCACAATCATGTTCAGTTTCAGCTTCTGTTTCTGTTTGCAAATCATTTTCAGAATTTGTCAAAACAAAGGAAGTTTTTGAAGAAGATTGATTCTGAACTTCATCATCATCATCAACCATGGATTTGTTAGAGTTAATTTCACAGAAAACATGAATTGATTCTTCTATAGTTCTAGTAGAAAGATTATATATTCTATATGCCTTATTCCTAGAAGAATAGCCAAGAAATGTACCTTCATCAACTTTAGAATCAAATTTGCCTAAGTTTTCCTTACCATTCTTGTGAATGAAACATTTGCATCCGAAGATGTGCAGATGAGCTATGTTAGGCTTTCTTCCCTTGTAAAGTTCATATGGGATTTTGTTCAGCTTTTTCCTGAAACTTTGAAGTTTTTCTTGGTCAAGTGTAAACTGGAGTTTGGAAACAAAGACTGGAGTTTGCAAGACTTGTGAAAATACTGAAGTTTCTGAATTCTTTCTGTTTAGTCTAAACTCGAGTTTGTATTGTTCAAAATTATGAGTGCTCTCTGTATCTCCCAAACTTCAAGTTTGTTTTCACAAACTGGAGTTTGGCTTATTGTGAAAAACTTTGATTGCTTTCTGTGACTTCGCAAACTCGAGTTTGACTAAGCAAACTGGAGTTTGGCTTTCTTGCAGAATTGAGCAGCTCTCTGTCAAGTCTCAAACTCGAGTTTAAATACCTAAACTCGAGTTTGTCTTTGACAGTAAGTTTTTCAACTTATCAAAGACAAGCTTCATACGAAGTTTACAATTGTCAGTTATCATCAAAACACATAGAGAACTAACATTCTTTTCTCCCTCACATGGATCAATTTCCAAATAAGAAAACCGATGTTGAAAAAGTATGAATACAACCTCCATCAAGCTGATATGTACAAAATTTTTGACAGTAAACATAATAGAAATAATGAACAAAGCATCGCTTGTGACTTCAATAGGATGTCATTACACGGAGTTTTAATCATCATGAACATGCTTAGCACTTTCTATTGATATCGTCCTCTGGCGAAAAGGTCTTGGTCTCCCTGTTAGCTCTCTTCTCCTTTGCTTTCCCATTTTTTCTCTTTGTTTTCTCCTTGCCTTTCCCGGGCTTCTTCGTCTTCTTCCCCATAGTTTTTCCTTTCTTGGCACGACGGCATTGCCCCAAATAGTGTAATCACCTCGCTAAAGTGTAATATTTTTTCCTGATGCGATTCATAAGTTTAGCTTGGTGGCTGTTGTGATTCGATCTCTTTGAAACCTAGAAGATTTATCATAAACCAACTAGATTGCTATACCCCGCTGAAAAGCTTTATGAGTTGGGGAAGATGTTAATTTTTATTAAGATATCTTTGCTTAAAATCAACGCCAAAAGTCGCCACAAAGTTTCGATTCCCGTCTGTAGCCCCTTCGAAATGCAAGATGACAAAATAAAGAGCTAATACCATTCACACTCTTCTCTTTCCGTTCATCGTCATCGACAATCCCCTCCTCAGCCACATGATCCGAGTTTCGGCGGGTGTGACGACGGCTTAGGTCAGAATGTGAATTGATTAATTTTTTGGGTTTCGTTGCTGCAATTGCTGTTGTTGATTTTCAAGCAACTACCTGTTCAAGGGCATCTGACTACTGCTTCTGGTATTCACCATCGTTAGTCACGGGAATCAAAATTTATCGTTCCCATGCTCGGCGCTAATGTTCTATCATAAGAACACAGATGTCTAGCCCTAATGGACTAGTATGTTGATATAGGATCAAATAGCTCTCTTCTTAGTATCTACAGATGAGAAACCTATAAGAATAGACGATCACTGTACACAAATCTGAAGGCTTTCGCCAAAGGGGACGGTGTGTGTGCACAATGACGATTGAATAGTAAATTAGAGAGAACATAGATTGTGTGTACCTTAGGGTTTACCTTCTATTTAAAGAGTATACCTTAGAGTTAAGGTTTGGACTGTTGAGCCTCTTGTGCCTCCAAGCCCTTATTGTTCCATCACTTCTTTATCATATCAATTGCCTCTTGTTGGACCATACTTTAGATGGGCCCCATATTTGAGTCAATAACAACATCTTCTAATATAGACAGAAGGGAATATTACATTTAATTAAATACCTAACTAATTTCTACATCCAAACCAGAGGAAGTAAGTCTTAGTTTGTCTTCTTTTAATTTCCTCGAAGTAAGGCAATCTGAACGATCTTAAGATGTCCTTCCCAAGACGAAAACAATCTATTGGTCCTGCAAAAAAATCTTCTCCAAAAGAACAATGCGGCACAAACAAAAGGAAGACTTTCACAAAAAAACAAAAGGAAGACTTTATGGTGAGAGGTACTACAAATATCTGTCCCTCTTAACTCAGCCACACATGTAAACCACTTAAGAAATTTAGCCCCAGCTCTCTTGCCCTCCGTTGTAACAACATGAAGCTCTATTCTGCGAAGGACCTAATTCTTATAAATATTATTCCATTTTTCTTTCTCGTGGTGCTTCATTCTTCTTGTCACCCCTTTAATAAAATAAGCCCAACCCAACCCCTCAAAGACGGCGACGTTTTGGTCTCAGATGGAGGAACCTTTGCCCTCGGTTTCTTCACCCCCAGCAACAACTTAAGAAAGCGCTATGTTGGAATATGGTTTAACAGATCCTCCAAGCCAACCGTTTTTTGGGTTGCTAATAGACAGAATCCTCTTAATGATACTTCTGGAGTTTTGTCCATTAATACCCTTGGAAACATCGTTCTGGTTTGCAGTGATATACCCATTTAAACAGAACTCGCCCCATTTGGTCTTCCAATGTTTCGACCACAATATCTTTTAGTCATACCTTCGCGGAGCTTCAAGACACTGGAAACCTGGTTTTAATCAAAAAATGAAGGAAGACCAAAGGTTCTATGGCAGAGTTTTGACTATCCTTGTGACACAATAGTTGAGTTCATGAAATTTGGAGTAGAGAGGAAAACTGGTTTTAAGTGGTTCCTTACATCATGGAACCCAGGATTGGGCGACGCGACTTTCATAATCGACCCAAAAGGTTATGCTCAAGTATTCGTTTACAAAAATGGATCTCCATTTTGGCGTGTTGGGTCTTGGTCAGGTGAAAGATAGAGTGGTACGGTGTAGCCCAAATGACTCTCAACTTTATCTTCAACATCACCCATGTTGACAATGCCAATGAAGTTAGCTACATGACGCGAGTCATGGACCCTTCAGTCTTCTTACGAGTAGTGCTAGACAACACAGGTCATGTGACACGATATATTTGGCAAGCTAAGGAGAATAGGTGGCTCCAAGTATGGTATGGTCCATCAGAGGACTGTGACCTTTATCGTCGGTGTGGGTCAAATAGTATGTGTGAACCGTATAACAAGGACAAGTTTGAGTGCGTGTGCTTGCCCGGTTTCGAACCCGTGAACCCGCAAGAGTGGAATAAGAGAAATGGGACAAGTGGGTGCGTGAGGAACAATAATGTGTCCATGTGTCAAAGTGGGGAGGGGTTTGTAAAAGTGGAACGTGTGAAGGTGCCAAATACCTCAAAAGCACGTGTGGATAAGAGCGAGATTATGAGCTTGAAGGGAAGTGAGGAGAACTGCTTGAGGGACTGTTCGTGTGTAGCATATACGAATGTAGATGATGTCAAACAAAGTGGGTGCTTGACGTGGCATGCTGATATGGAAAATATCAAAACATATGACAATGTGGGCCAAGATTTGTACGTGCGTGTGGATGCACATGAATTGGGTATATTATTTACTTGGCTTCTCTTATGTTTTGTTATTAAGAGTAAAACTAAAACCAATCATTAATATTATACCAATAGAGATTGAGTCTAGTAAAAAGGTTAGTCCCTTATATAACATAACAGACAAATATTTGAATCCCCACTTGAAAGGTGTATATATTTAGTACTTGACAATACATCAAATAAAATTACCTACAATAGGAGGATACCAAGAAAAAAAAAATCAAATTGACCCCAGGGAGAGTGAGGGTGAGACAAGCACATATCTATATCATTGTTTAAAAATCCTTTTTTTTTTAATACTTTCAACCAGGCCTTTTCTAAATTATATTACCAGGTATCCAAGCAATTGATTTCTAGCTCTAGTTTCGGGTGACCACAAGTGTCTTCTTTGAGTAAATTTACAACTGTTTATAGGTAAATTTACAAGTGTATATAGCCATTTTCATAATTTGCAATAGTAAAATAACAAATATGATTGTAGAACTTGATTTAATGAATATAATAAGCAACTTATCTATGTTTCATTCATTTTTTTTTAAATGCCTTCGTCTCTTTCATTATTTTTCAAATTTGATTAATGGCAATTTAAAATATTTATTTTGATCATATATATTTAAGTGTAAAGATACCTATTTAATACATTTTTTTAGAAATATGATTTTATCATTGAATCGGGTCTATGAAAAATTTTCCGGGTTAGGGTAATACTTTTTCGTGTGGAGCAGGTTTGACAAAAGAAATGAAAAAGAAAAAATAATATCAGCCTCGCATAAAATATGTTTATTAGAACAAATATGTCACAAGACTAGTACCCTATGTATAGATCATTTTTTCCCAACGCGCTGCCCCAATTACAATGACTTTTTTAGGGTCGAACATGCAACCTTGCACATAGAGATACTTAACGGGAGTACTTGATGCATTTAACAGCACAGTTTCTGAACAGTCTCATTTTGTCACTGTTACAATGCTGGTGGGGAAAAAAATGCATTTAATGCTCATATGATTTGTTTGACAATAAATTCTGCTTTGGTATGTTCATTTCTGCAGCTAAATATAAAAGGAAGCATTATGGTTCTCTTGGCAAGAAGGGGATTGTGACACTCGTAGTCATTTCTATTTTCCTAATAATGCTCCTGGTGATTTCTTTTCTGTATTGGTTTGTAAAGAACAAGAATCAAGGTAAGATACATTTCTATCACTTTGCTCACAAAATGAAGTTCATTTAGTTAACACAATCTATACGTTTAAACATAAACTCACTTGAAGGTTTGTGTTCTTACATTATTTGTTTTAATTTTGTTTAACATAGCAAAAAGAATGCACAAAGAACATTTGTTTGATGGAGAAAACAGTTCCGATTTAACTTTCTTTGATAAAGGACATAGTTGAGGGAACAAACAATTTCTCAGACACAAACGTGCTTGGAAAAGGTGGTTCTAGTTCTGTGTATAAGGTAGGCCAGGTGTCCTATGTAACTAGTCTCAAAATTCACAAATTGGATCAAGTACAATTGTTGTTCAATGATAATTATGTCTACTATTTGTTTTACTGCCATTAGCTTATTATGTCTAGTACTTGTTCCATACAATAAAGACAAAATGTACAAAATCATGAATTAATTAACTATGTATTTTGACATGAGGGTCTGCTCAAAGATGGAATTGAAATAGCAGTTAAGAGGCTATCAAAATATTCTGGACAAGGTGAATTCAGAAATGAAGTTACTTTAATGACAAAGCTTCAACATAGAAATCTTGTAAGGATCTTAGGGTGTTGCATAGAAGGAGAAGATAAGATGTTGATATATGAATATTTGCCAAACAAAAGCTTGGAGTCTTTCATTTTTGGTATGTCTTCTTATCATTTAATTTATCTACATATATAATTTATTGTCAACATTTTGAATTCTTACAAAATGAAAGAATTGATCAAGCAATATACTTTTCTTCAATTAATTTTAATAGTTTACAACTTTTATTTAGATGAAGCAAAAAAATTACAATTAGATTGGAAGAAAAGATTTCATATCATTTGTGGAGTTGCAAGAGGAATTTTATATATTCATCAAGATTCAAGATTATGAATAATTCATAGAGACTTAAAGGCCAGCAACGTTTTATTAGATTCAGCAATGAATCCAAAAATTGCTGATTTTGGTATCGCAAGAATATTTGGTGGAGATCAAACTGAAGCAAACACCATTTGTGTTGTTGGAACCTAGTAAGTAGTAAACTATCTACCCTATATATATGTGACTAGAGTTTCCTAGTATTGCACTATACACGCACTCATTCTTACTTTCCACAATTTTGAAAAACACTAGAAAAAGCTAAAATATCACGTATTTAGATAGAATGATTTTTTTTAATTTTTTTTTTTTACTTATCATCCATATCTATATCTAAATATTTAAGTTTCGAAGATTATCACAAATTCATTCTTCAAGGTCAAATACATTTCAAAACGAACTATAGACAGGCTTGTTATTTATTCAAAGTTCAAAGTTAAAATATACAAGTGATATAAAATGCTACAAATAACAATAAAAAAAAATTCAAATAATTAATAGTTAATTAAGTGTTTTTTTTACATGATCATAATAAATTTCAATAATCATTTATAGTGGATATATGTCACCTGAATATGCAATGAAGGAATTTTCTCAATAAACTCTTATGCATATAGTTTTGGAGTATTACTTTTGGAGATTGTTACTAGCAAAAAGAACAATGGTCATTATGATGGCATTTCTTCTACTTTGGTTGGACATGTAAGTATAGATAATGAACAACTTGAGTTAAGTTTGCTCTTTAGTAATAGTCTAATTGTCGAATGGATTCGATTAATTCAGATTTGGAACCTTTGGAGAGAAAGTAGAGCTATGGAGATTGTTGATCCATCATTAATAGGTGAAGCATGCCCAAAACATGAAGTTTTGAAATGCATCCAAATTGGGCTTTTATACGTTCAATAATATGCAACAGATAGGCCAACTATGTTAGAAGTTGTTTCCATGTTGGATAATGACTCGACTCTTGCTCTTCCAAAGCAACCAGCATTTCTCTTCAAGGAAACTTGTGATGATTCAAATCTATCAATGAGTGAAGGGGTTAATTCAATAAATGAGATGAGTACTAGTGTGGTTGGAGCACGTTGAAAAATTTGATCCTCATGGTTTTCAAAGGTTCTTATAATATTGCTAGAATACTGTTGTAGTTAATAATATGTATTATTATTTGAAATACTATGAACGATAATGATGCATAAATGTTGTAGCGTTGAAGCCACGAAATAAACCATTGCTCTTTTGTAAATAAATTGAGTAGACTTGAATTTTCTGCCCATGTTATTATTTTTGGGTGGGCTTAGGGTATCTATCACTGACAATGATAACTAATCTCCTTACACCTTAGACTTCTCAAAGGAGCTTTAATGTTAGCCACGAGACCCTCCATACACACTGTCATGGATTGAACCCCTAACTAAATGCTTAAAAAACTAAGCTAAGTGCCAACTGTATCAAACCTCGTGGTAAAATGTATTTTTTGGGTATGTTAGATAATTTTAATGATTCAAGTATATAATGCATATATTGTTTGCTTATTATGATTATTATAATTTTAAGAAATAGGATCATTTTTTCGAAAGTGATTTTAAAATTACTTGCTAGAAAAATGCTTTTTTTCTTTTTTAAAAAGGTACTTTTTATACCGATGGTAGAGATAACTTACGTGAATTTTTTTTTTAAAAAAAAAAACTTTATACACTTGTTGAAGAGTGCCCGGGTAGAGTATTCGACTTTTACCCCAATTCTATAATGGAATAGAAAGTTTTTTTTTTTTAAAGCCATGTATTGAATCGAGGCAGATGGATCATAGACGATAACACGAATTGGCGAGACATGGAACAACTGAAGAAGTTGGAGAGGTGGAAGATGCAAAAGCTGAGGAAGTTTTTTCTTTAGGCTTTGTTTGGGAGTTTGGAGGAGAAGGAAAGGAAAGAGATATAGGGAATTTGGAGGGGAGGAGAAGGAAGGGAAATGGAAGATATTTCCTCCTCTTGTTTGGGAGTTAAAAAAATAGTAAGGGAGGAAGATGAAGGATTAATGAGTTATTTTTACTATTTTATCCTTTTATTAAAAAATTAATATAATTATTATACTTTAAAAATAAATTTAAATTTAAATTTTCTAAAAAAATTTATTTACGTAATTTTTATATTCAAAAAATATTTTCTCTCTCTAAAAATATTTTCCCGTAAAAAGTATTTTCTCTCTCTCTCTAAAAATATTTTCCCCTACAAAAGTATTTTCTCTCTCTAAAAATATTTTCCCCTACAAAAGTATTTTCTCTCTCTAAAAATATTTTCCCCTATAAAAGTATTTTCTCCCTCTAAAAAGTATTTTCTCTCTCTACAAATATTTTCCCTTACAAAAGTATTTCTCTCTCTAAAAAAGTATTTTACCCTCTAAACAATATTAACTCTCCCTAAAAATATTTTCCCCTATAAAAGCATGTTCTCTCTTTAAAAATATGTTCCCATCTAAAAAGCATTTTCTCTCTCTAGAAAATATTTTCTCCTAAAAAAGCATGTTCTCTCTCTAAAAAGTATTTTCTCTCTCTAAAAATTTGTTCCCCTCCAAAAGTATTTTCTCTCTCTAAAAATATGTTCCCATCTAAAAAGCATGTTCTCTCTCTAAAAACCATTTTCTCTCTCTAGAAAATATTTTCTCCTAAAAAAGTATTTTCTCTCTCTAGAAATGTGTTCCCATCTAAAAAGCATTTTCTCTCTCTAGAAATTTGTTCCCCTCTAAAAATATGTTCCCATCTAAGAAGCATGTTCTCTCTCTAAAAAGAATTTTCTCTCTCTGAAAAGTATTTTCTCTCTCTAGAAAATATTGTTTTCCTAAAAAAGTATTTCTCTCTCTAAAAAGTATTTTCTCTCTCTAGAAATGTGTTCCCATCTAAAAAGCATTTTCTCTCTCTAGAAAATATTTTCCCCTAAAAAAGTATTTCTCTTTCTAAAAAGTATTTTCTCTCTCTAAAAATATTTTTCGTGTGCATTCCAAGAATAGAAAAGAGATCATAAATAATGAGAGTGCTTTATTTGAACGAGGGTAAAAAAATAATTAATCCATGTTCCCTCTTAAAACCCCCCATATTGGGGGAACTTCATTTTTGTGAAGAAGGACGGTTTTGGAGGATTTGTAAAAATCCTTGATTCCCTCCCCTCTTATTTTTAAAACTCCCAAACAAGGGAAGGGACTACCAAAACCCTTCCTTTCCTTTCCTTTCCCTCCAAAATGGAACTCCCAAACAAAGCCTTAAAAAAATTACGTTGCAGAATAGATAAAATTAAGTTGCATTACTCTCATATAAGCATTGATTTTTTTAAAAAAAAAAACCTTAAGAGACACTAGTCACTTTTTGTGGGCTACAACCCTGTTCGCGACATTCTTGGAGTTGAAACCCATTCATCCTAGTTAAATTTTATGGACTCATTATTTCACTTTAATAAACAATATTTTTAATCTGTATTAAAAAAAGGATTTTTTTTTTGGTAAAATATAAATTAAAAAAAAGGATTGTATCAAAGACAGGATCAATTCCTCCATTTAAGCTATTAGACCTCAGCCTTTGGGCCCATTAAGGCCCATTAAACTACAAGTGATGAGCCATTAAATCACTTATTACGTCACTTTATCAAAGTCCTAATCCTAGGCCCAAAAGGACTCTATGGGCCCTAGTAATAGGTACACCCTTTTATAACCCTAACTTCCGTAGTGTTCCTCAAGCGAAAACCCAAACCCTCTCTTCCAATTCTATATATAGAAAACTCATACTTTCTCCGATTTTTATTATAATGCACTAACTAACAAGTGCATTTGATCATTTTTATAAGGCATATAGTTGTTTCCAAACAATATTAAATATATTTTTTTTCATGTATGCTCATAATTAATAAAGATAGTGGTTGAGGGTAATAATTAAAATGATATTAGAGTTTAGTATAATTAGTAGAGATAATATTGAAAATTAGTTAAATTTTAGGACAAATTTATTGATTTTAACTGTTTTTATTAGTTTGTGAGAATTGTTAGTTGATGCCTTCTAATAAAGACTAGATGAGTACAAGAAAAAGGCACAAAACACAAGAGAAATGCACACCACCCATCTAATTCGACACCTACTCATGGTTGACAGTTTCAAGGGACATGGCAGAGTCAAATCTTCAACGATGAGTTGCTAGGTTTGACTTTTAGAAAGAGGAAGAATCACTATTAAAGGAAAAGAAACTATAAAACCACCACATCTAGAATTCTATAATTGTAAATGGTTTAAAAAGTATAACCAGTAACATTTTTATAAATATTGATATAACTCGAAACCAATCGCACTTTTGCACGGTCTAAATGATATTCTAAATAATATTTTCTAGACCGATTGTAATATATATAATGCAATGTCAATAAGTATTACTATTAAGAAATTTAAAAAGTTTAAATTCTTATTAGACCAAACGTGTATACATTCAATGTAAATATCCTTTTAAAATACTATCATTTTTTTATACCCAGTCTTAAATATTTCAGAGTTTCTTCAACTTCCAAGGTGAGATTCCCAACCACACGTCTCTTCAAAATCTGAGGCAACTTCAATAAATGTAATCTTTATTTGCCTTGTCTATTTAAACTCTTCATTGCTTTCGTTTCTTTAGTTCTAGCTCCTCTTCTCTCCTCCCTCGTATATCAATATGGTACGTACTAGGGCTACCTCTGTTCATCCACCTTTTCCTCCTCCTCCTTTATAGCCTCCACCCCCTTCAATGAGGCAGCTTCTTTAGCGCCTCCATGCAAAGGTGGATTACATCAAGAGACTCCTCGGAAGACAATTTACTTTGTTGCATACTTTCAACAACAAACTAAACCTTGTCCTCAATGCCAATTATGTTGGGCACAATCTTCCAAATGACCCCTCTTCCCCTTCCTCTTCTTCCTCCTTTGCCTTCGGGAATGAGGAGGAAGATTGAAGGGTTTTTTTTTTATTATTATGTAAAATATTTTTTTAATCAATGTATTGATGTTGCCTTCGAACTAGAAAAAAATTAAAATACTAATGAAAAAATATTTTTATTTCTAGTCTTGATCATGTTCTATTGTTGTTTCTGTATTTGGCTTGATAAATTAATTTTATGATAGAATAAATATACTTTATTAGTAAGTTATATTATATGGAGTATTGTTAAATATATAATTTGATTATATTTAGACGACAATTGTAGTGGCATGAGGTCTAAATATGTAATCTGAATAGTCATTTAACTCTTTTTAAGATCAATTGCAGAGTGATGTAGGATGTACCAAACTTTATAAACCAATTGATATAAGACCTAACATAAAACTAAACGAAACAACCATTCTTATCTGATCTAAAATGTCTTTTCTCCAGTAGTGCAACAACAACAAAGCTTTATCTTATTAGGTGGGGTCAACTACAAAAATTTCTTATTTAATAACTTTATTGAATGTTCTCTTAGGTCTTTCTCTACCCTATTTTAAAGGACTGCTTAATCAACCCTCTAACTAACATGTCAAATAACCTTCTTTAAATGAGTCCAAACCATATCAAATGCTTAATAACTTCATTGTGTAATACCTTGATTTTCCTATTACCAAAAACCATGTATTTTGGTAAATACTTAGCAAAATACAAAGGTGAATATGTGTCTCAAAGAATTATAATATATTTATTATTATTATTATTATTATTATTATTTTGTATCCAAATTTCACTTTGGAATTAATAATTAACAAATGGTAATTATCAGACTATATTCAAGGGCCATAATATGTGACATAAAAATAGCACAAAATGGTGGTTATTTTAAATCTAAAGGAGACAAGAAAAGGTAATGAAGACACTTAGTCAAATTAAAACAAATTAGCAACTACTAATTGACAAATGAGCTTATATTAATTGAGATTAAAGGAAAACACATGTAACTACTTGATAGGGCTATATTTTGGCCTAAAGATAAGAGGTAGAAGACAATGAAGATAAGTATAAATAAAAGGGGATAAAACACATAATATTTAAGGCATTCAATGCTAAAATAACACATCTCAAGCAAGGGATAAACACCTATATTATTTTTGTCCAAATTTTGCAAATGTCTTCAACTTGATAAAAAGCAATAAAGACATCTCATTGGGGCTGATATTTTCAAAATGTGTAAGGCAAAAAGAAGACACAAAAATACTTGAAGAATAATATACAAATGCCCTTAATATGGTAACAAACCAACTACACCATTACATTTGGAATTAAGGGAACAACCAAATCCTTAATTATATCATCAAATGACATCACAAAAACTGCCCCAAAATTCCTCCAATTCGGATAGCACATAGGAGGATTATTGGCCAAGTTTTAGTGATAAATATCCAAGATATTTCATGATAAAACACATGCTAATTAAGCTAACAATCATCTAGAAACTAAAGGAAACAAGTCATAGGTAGATGATATTTGAAGTAGCAATCCAAGGGTCCAAAATTGAGAAGAGGAGGACAGTTTTGATGAAGGAAAGAGAAGAGAGAAGAGAAACTTGAAGGCACAGTCAAAGAAGTGTGATATTTTGTAAGGGTAAAAGGGTAATTTAACTTGTGGGGCCCACAAAGAGACGGTCTCCTCTTGCATGCTACACCAAATTGAAAACACATTTGATCCATTGGAGAGAGTGAGTGTGCCATGGAGAATAGAGAAGGAAAGAAGGAGACAACTTTGGTTACATGAGGTAAGTCTTGCTTTATGGTAGGTCTTTTGTTCATGATTTTTTCTTTAACCATTAGCTTTAATAAAAGTGTCTTCTCATGGTGTTCATGGTGAGAAGACCAAAAATATTGAAGAGAGGAAGGAGAAGCAAGTTGATCATAATATACAACTATCAAGTCAAGTTTGTAAGATCTTAAACTCAACTTAGTGATATTCTATGTCTGTGACCTAAAATGGTTTTGTTCATGGTGTTCTTAGGATTTGGAGGCATAAAACTCTAAGGGGTTATGCTACCCAAAATCTCTAAGAATAAGATATAACATTATCAAAAAGACCCAAGGGTTAAGTTTGGAAGCAAACCTATGGTTGAAATAGTCATTTTATGTGGAAAGTGATTTTAACCAAGGATTTGGCTTAATTAAGAAAATTATGAAACAAAATTATTTTTCATGATTTTAAGGTCACCAATAGGTTTAAAAAAAAATATGGTGGAAATTGACTTTTGGAACCAAAGGATCAAAGTGGTAAAAGTTGGAAAAATTGCCAAATTTCAACTCACTGGAGTCCTTCGACTTGTGAATAATGTTTTACCAAGTAAATAGTCTCTAAAAATCATGATACTTTTCAGAAATAAAGTATACATCTAGAGGTTTAATTGAATAGCTAACAAGGAATTTTTAGAGTTTTGTACAAGGAGTTACAGATTTTTGAAATTGGACCATGTTTCTTGAAGTTCAATTGGTACAATACTAATTGAGCGTGGATTTTGGCTGATCAAATTATGCTTAAAAATCCTAAAATTTTCTAGACATGTAGTAGGCAGAAAGAGATTTCTTTTGATATAAAATAAGTAATTTTTAGAGTTTTATACAAAACGATATGGATTTTTCAAACTGATTTATGTTTTTGGACATGTAATCTGAACAGTGTTGAGAGATATGAAAACTAGGAATAGCTCCAATTTTCATGGCATGTGGGATTATTTTTTCATAAAATGAGACATGTTAAGGGTCATTGAGGCTTTGAAAGCACATCATTTTTATTTTTTTTAACATTTAACTATGATTTTTCAAAGTTTCTGAAAAATTTGCCAAGAAAATGAGGAAAATCAAATTTAAGGAAGAGTAAGGGTAAAAATGAAATAACAAATCCAATAAAGGTAAAAAGGTCAAAAGTGGTAAAAATATATTTTTGGATATCATTCCAAGCAATATGGTATTTATTATAATATCATATTAATGAAAGAAATAATGCGGTGATAATATTAACGGATATTCGGGAAAGTTTAGGATCGGTTGCAATAATCAAGCATAATCCTAACTATGTGGAGAGAGGTACGAACGTATACTGTAACTTTAATCTTTTGTGTCTTGTATGCATATATATAATTGTTTGATTCATAATTGTTAGAATTATGGACAAGACTAAGTCTTGGGTCATGCACTGTGACTAAGACTGGATCTTAGGTCATGTGTTTGTTTTCATTCAGCTAGATGTAGATTATGGTTATGATAATACTGCTTGTTTAGTTTTCCTAGCATTGAGGAAACATGTCTGAGATACGTGGCACTGATGAGTGCATTAGTTGTTAACATTACATTTGTTATGTGTTATGCATTGTGGCTGCTGGATTTTGTTGTGAATATCTGTCATGTATTGTTTATACTTGCATATGAGGTTAACTGTTACTTGATATTCAAGTCTATTGCATTTTAGACTTAACCCTAGTTTTAGGATTAGGAGGATCAGGAGTCAGAACAAAGGGTAAGCAATACATGTGAAGACTTAGAAGGAGTTTTAAATATTTTGGATTATTTCATACTATTAGATATTTAGTAGCTAAATGCTTGGATAAATGTATTGATCTTATTCCCGACTAGATATATTGCGATTCATTTTAAATTATAGGCACGTAATATCCGTTACTTATCTGCTCAAACCATATCATATGCTCTATCTCTCCACCACTTTGATGATATTCTTAAGTACTATATGATAATGTGAAGGTAGGGATTCACCTAAAAGAGGAGGTGAATTGAGTGATTAAAAAATCCTTTTTTTGAATCTCTTTGAAAATGGATTCATACAACATAGTATAATTGAGAAGAGATAGAGATATATCGACACAATAAATTTATACTAATTTAGTTTAAACTCTTGACCTACATCTAGTCCCCAAACTCTTTGGGTTTTTCACTATCACTCTAATCGATCACGCACTCTGTACTCGAAAGTAATCGTCTCACAGGGATTTACTGCCTCTTACAAGTTATAATCAAATATCTCAATCTCAAAGTCCTACAACTTTGAGATTCTTACAAGAATAATGATTTTGTAATAAACTCTCTAAAAGAGTAGATTGATAAATACTGAAGTATATATATCCGAAGATATTACAAATGTATGAAACTATTATGTGTAATAATGTCACAGTAAATGCACAGCATTTCGGTAGTTTGAGAATTCAATGCTTCTGGTATTTATATTGCTTGTCATTTATGACCGTTGGAGAAGCTTAAGATTAAACCGTTCAGATTAATAAAGATAATTGTTGAGACTTGATTGTTTGATCGTTACTTACACATCTTCATTCTTCATTCTTCAATCAGTGTCGTCATTCTCGTTCCTTAAGATTTTCCCGTTGGATGATCAGGCTACTAGATATGGAAAGAAACCATAAATGCCTTCGGAATATACAAAGGTAGATTGTTTAAATTGGTGTTTTGTTTTTTGAACCAACATTTAATACATCTGACGTAATCATTTGCTTTTTGATTAATCTGCAATAAATCACTTATTTGATCTTCTGAAACTCATTAGCAAATTGATTAAACATTGCTAGAAGTAATAATGACTGAAGATATCAAGTATACACATTGCACTTGAAGATTTAGCATTTACAAATACGATGATTGTCAAACAGGATCATTTTACACCTAAAATTATTTAGGCAAACTGGAGTGCATGACTCGAGTTAAGATTTCTTGACTTGAGTTAATGAGTTATTTTCTTTTAAAATAAGTTTAAAGTTTAAATGAAGATATCTTTGTATGACTTAGACTCAAGGTTAAAATTTCTAACTCAAGTGCGTGACTCGAGTTAAGAGTTCTAGGCTTGAGTCAAGCTCTTCTTTCGAAAGTGAATTTTGAAATAGCATTTTAAAAGTGGTTTGAAATCATGTCAACTCAAGTCATTAAGTTGCTAATTAAAGTGAACTAGATCATTGCAAAATATATTTTAACTACTAAACTCGAGTTAAGATTTACAGACTCAAATTAAGGACTTATGAGTTTGAAAATAAGTTTAAGTCAAAATATAACTTGAGTCAAATAGCACAAACTCGAGTTAATGATATTTTATAAATATTTCATAAGAGTTCATGACTCAAGTTAAGAAATACTGACTTAATTCAATATATGTATAAAATATATTGATAGCTCTCAGCCTTACATTGACTCGAGCTAACCATAAGTTCAATTACTTATGAAAGCTTTCTATCTTGTATTGACTCGAATTTTACAACTTTAAGCTCAAGTCACTTTTGACAGTAAGTTGTTGGTTTAAGTTTCATGAAGATAGAAGTATTTTGACTTAAACCATTAACTTCATTTTGTTTACAATTGTTAGTTATCATTAAAACACATAAAGAACTAACATAATGGACATAATAAGTAGTAAATAATTAGGGGTGTTACACATTAAGTGTTCTCTTTAGTCTTCATTTACCCCTTTTTAAAGAATTGCTTGATCAACCATCAAAATGACAAGCCAAATGGCTTTCTTTGAATGAGTCCAACTACCTCAAATGATTTGATACGATTTTTTCTTCAATAGATGTGATTCCAGCTATTCTATCAATATATATTCATTATAGATCATATTATCTTTTGTATGACCACATATCTATCTTAGCATTCTTATCTCCACTACTCTACTTTATGCTCATGTTATCCTTTAAAGTCTAGCAACCACTACGAACTTATAACAATTCTATATAACTTCTTACCTCATTGAGCCGGTCCGGAAAACCATAGAAATCGGGGTCACGCCCTTAATTAGAGCTGATCCAAGTCAACTCGAGGAAGAAGAAAGTTGATGTGGACAAAGAAGGAAGAAGAGAGAGGTGAGAAGGAAAATAGGGCAAGATATGCAAATAAAAATACTTACCAGACCCACAGAAATTTCACAATGAAACAAAGAAAAATCACTACAACTTGTGATAGACACATAGAAGAGAAGAAGGGAGGGATGAGAAGGAAAATAGGGCTAGAGACATGATGCAAGAGAAGACACCCACAACTCGTCGCTGTGTTTGAGAGGGGATGGGATGAGATCGAGTATTGGTTATTGTGTCTGTGAGAGCAAAGACAGTGAAGGGGAGAGTTGAGTGAGAGAGTGCTGAGAAACACTAAAGTTTTAAATTTGTCTTTACATCAACCAATAATGATAACCTTATATAACGTGTTGTAGGCAAAACTGAGTGAAGATTGAAAACTTGGATTAGCCATGGCAAAGAACCAATATTGGCCGTTGGATTATCCTTACTGGAAAATCTCGATGGTACATTATACACTGATGTGACAACCGGCATGGGCCATTGTCCTTTAGTAGTCATTGTCATAGTACAGTATTGAGTGAAAAATATTATCATAAAAAATTATAATTACAATTATAAGTATTAAAATTTAAAATATCTCTGCTATAGAAAGCAAGGGAAGGCGAGAAGGAGAGAGAGAGCATGTGGTATGCAAATGGATGATGTCGGAATGTGTTTGAAGTGAGGAAAAGTCAAAAGCAAATAAACAAATTGTCACTCATTAATAACTGCGGATGAAAAGTTATTGCAATATATATACACACACACACACACATAATTATTTTTATAAGTTGATGACATATTTTTATTATTAAACAAAATTATTTTCTTTATAATTTTGTATTAATAACCTAAAATCTTCACTTACCGGTTTGACCCTGGTTTAACTCCAGTCTGACTCACTAACCCTTAACCCAGTTTCTCGTCCGGTTCACTAACCGGTCCGGTTTTAATAACCAGGTGAAAAGATGGCTTTTCTGAAAATTTGTCCAGACCTCAACTACAATACTTTTGACCAACAGCAACTTTAACTTTTGGCTCGATGAAGACCACAAAACTTTAACTAAAGAGTGTCCGGTTGAATGCCTCTATCACGCACAATCACAATCACATTCACGGCTATCCTTCTCTTCGTTAATATTATTGAGCTCAAGTCTTTGTCGTCAGATGAAGGAGTTGGAGGGAGCCATGAAATAGGTCTTTCCATTAATTGCACAGCCTCTGTACACATATATGGGTTAAGCCGCATCTTAGGTTTTTTGTCTTTGAAGTTTTGATTTGACTAAATATGTACACATAAAATAGGTCTCATTTTTGTGTGCCTTAAAAGTTGGATCCTGTCACTAATTTGAAAACTAAAGCCACAGCCCCACTACACACATATGAAGTAACTACTCAGTTATCTAATATAAGAGTTACACAAATGGTTTATTTTAGCTCTTAATATAATATCTCAATCTACTTTAACTAATTGTTCATTTTTACTCCAAATTATTCTTTTTGCTTGTACATACTAAGAGTTTTCATGAAAAGGGTAGTTCCAATGCATATAATTAAAAAAGGTATTCTAGTGAACTAACGCAAACACATTTCTTAAAAATACTAACTAATTTACTATATCTAGGAAATTTTTTTATCTTGCTCTAATTTTTTATGGATTAAAGATAGTACTATATACCTCTAGTCCTTAATAAAAGAGGTTGTTGATGATTGAATTTAATCTTAAATATAAGAACCCAATTCACTTTATGTCCCAAATTCAAACTTTTACCCAAAGTATCACATTTATTAATTACATACAATAAGGGAGTTTCCATATCCAAAGGTAATCATGATTAAAGAGGGTATTCTAGGAAAACTAAACCATATTTGTTACAAGTAACTAATATGACCACTTTTTTAATATTTGAAAATTTATCATCTAACTCATGTATTAAGAAACAGAGGTAGTATGATTTTTTAAGTTGAAATGTTAAACAACATAATGATATTTATCTAATTATCTATTACACTATTACATAACATAAAATGAAAAATCTTTTCTCACTAATCTAAATTATAAAAATACATTACAAACATAAAGTGATTATAAAACATCAAATTCAACGTTATAAACATTATAAATTAAGTATACATCACAATTCACAAAATCAATTGAAGGGAAGGGAGGGGGGAGGGTTTTTTTTATTTTTTTTTATTTTTTGGGTTTTACTTTTTAGAATTCTAGAACTATTAACAGACATAATAAAATAAACATGGGTTGGCCTGTTACGATTCTAGGTTTATATGAATTTAGGCCCAAAAGACCTCATTAAAATGGGTCAATTTTCCATAACCTAATCCATAAAATTTTAACGGGTTAGGCCCAACCCATATTATGTCTCTAGAATCATGAGTCTCTCATTGGCAGAGTGACTTTGAAATAGGGGCTTTTAAAGACATTTGCTTTCCCCAACTATAATATCTAGCTTGTAGGTTCTGGTTTTTCTAAGGATTTGTGTTGCGGATGTCCACTCTCAAGGGGGTATATTGTTGAGTTCTATATTAGGAGCCTCACAAGTGAAGTGAGGATTATATAAGTTAAAGGGGTCGGACTATCTTCTAATATGTTAGTCTTTTAGAATTGAGTTATTTCTTTAAATTTAACATCATTATAAGGTGACATCATGTCAGAGGTGATGGGAACACAACTAAAAATAAATAATAGCCGTTACAAGCCTTTCTCACTTCTTGAATAACTCTGTTGAGTTTCATAATTTTGTGTTCACTATTTTACACACGTGTGTGTGTGTGTGTAAGATATAGATATATGTGTATGTATATTGATCATCCCTTATGACGTGATTTTGTGATAGGGAAGCATATATAGAAATAAAAATGTGGGACTGGTTTACAATACATTAATGTCTTTGAATCTTTCCACGTCAACAGGAGAAGCAGTTGAGTGTGTATCACTTTCTACTTAGATACATGATTAATGCAAGAATGTAAATGATCAAAACCTTAAATTACGTTATTCCAATACTGAAAAGTCTCTCTATACCATGGCATACGCCTCACCGTGCCCTATAAATCCATTTAGGAAGAAAACACAAAGGGAAAATCCATCTTGGGGCCCTTGTAAGAGAAAAAATTTAAAAAAACCCCAAGATTATGAAAATACCAAAAAAGGCCCTGGTATAAATTCATTAACACTTTAGTTATTAACGGGGCTGATATAGTTGTTAATGGGGCTGATATAATTGTTAAAGTTTTAATGAATTTATACCAGAAAAGACTCTGAGGCCTTTTCTGGTATTTTCATAATCTTGAGGCCTTTTTTGAATTTGTTTTCTATTACAAGGGCCCCAAGATGGATTTTCCCAAACACAATCCAATTGAAGAAAAGGAAGAGAACCTAAATTAACCTACGACTAGTTCCAAGTCCTAGATTTAAGACCGGATGAGAATATATATATATATATATATATATATATATATATATATATATATAATCCTTTTTTACATTTTTTCCTTTTTGCTTGCATGACATTTTTCATTTTTGTTATTGACTTAGTTTTTATTTATTGTTTATGTAGCTTCCTTTGTGATACTTGGATGAGGATCTGAGTTTGAATCTAGTGTTGATGTGATTGTGAGTGCTATATATCTTGTATTTTTGAAGTACTATTAACGAAGTAATCCTCATATCCTTGTCTAGATAATTTCTGGGAAGAAAAGAATAAAAGAAGAATGTAGGTGAGAAATATAAAATTGAAGAAGAAGGTAAAGACTTAATTATAAGATTTTTTTTATTAATGTTTTATGAGAAAATATAATATTATTAAATGTGTTTTTGTGAGAAAATTACTCATAATTCTCAAGTAGGAAAAATAAACGCTAATAAGTACGTACGAAGAAATTTATTTATTTATTTTTTATTTCATTTGTAAATGACACAAGTTGACTTGTAAATATAAAAATTTGACTTATCATATAAACAAGACTATTGACCCATGCGATGCACGAGGCACAAAATACACAATGGTTTTAAAGTATAGATCAATAACTGCAACTACACTCTTAGTAGGTAAATATTATGCACAATCAAATATTAAATCCAAGCTACAACTCTGACAAAGTATTTGAAATTGAAGTAAATCTTTTCATTTATGAATATAATAAAAGGTTTTGAAAGACTTCCCTATACACAACATTAACAGTAGTGTCACTGCACTTATTGAACTCATTTAATATGAGAATTTTCAAACCACTAAAGCTCTTTACTCTTGATAGAGCAACATAAAGTTGACCATGTGAGAAAATTTGTGTAATACCCTAGATTTCACTATTATTTTAATAATAATAATAACAAATGCTAATAATACTAGTAATAATACTAATATTAAAAATTTAAATTTAATAATATAGTAATAAAAAAATAATAAATGGATAGATAAAAATAAATTTAAATTAGAATCTAATAAATGATTTGTTATTATTTTATTAAACTAGCAATAATTAAAAGCCCAACCCATAGAAAACCCTAATTTCAACTATAAACCTAAGTCTAGTCATCTAACCCTAGCCACCACTAATCAGTTCCCTCTCTGAAAATTTCTTGCGGCAGAATTTCTCTTCTAGGAGCTTAGGAAACACGGAGACCAGGTAATCCTAATCCCTAGAATGATCTGTTCTCCCTTTGTGACTTAACCAAAATAGTTAATTTGTGATAGTATGAATCAGTTCGCGTCAGTAATTGAATATGGCATGATCCCTTGTTTTCCTTTGTATGCACATATATTTTGTGTCTCGTTATGCTTGAGCCCTTGTTCTTCCTGTACTTCTTTCTTATGTTTCTTTTATGTTTGATTGATTATATATATAAATATATTGTTTTATCTTTTAGCAAATCATCTTCCATATATATTAAAATTTTCTTTCTCATTTTGCCTTTCTGTGTTGTGTGTGTTGTACCTGAAAGAATGCCTTTGTTTACATTGATATACAAAACCTCCTACTCAATTTCAATTGTCGTGGGGTCCACGCGTTTGTTTTCTTTTTAATTCTTGATCCAAAATCCTTGCTAAAGCTATTTGAATTGGAATTGCTGTGGGGCCCACACACAAATACCATCCGAATTACTTTGGGATTTTGATAGAAATATGCCTATTCACGTGGGGCCCACTTCTTTCTTTTCTTAATTTGACTTTTTGACAAGCTTTTAGATCTCATAATCTCTCTTACAAAATAAAAATAGGATATTGATAGATTTTGTATTAAACTTTTCTTATATCCTATAATTAATAGAAAAATATATAAAATATAATTAAATAAGTATAAAATATTAATAAGTTCAATATAATATTCTTGAAATCCATACTTATTTAAGTGTGGAAGTTAAGATCCACACTTTCTTGTAGAATTAAGGGTTTTATTGTTATTATTATTATAAATATTTGATTACGCATAAAGAGAGAGAGAGAGAGAGAGAGAGAGGATAATTTAGGAATTTTATTGTGAGTTTAAATTGTTTAAAATAAATTAATAGTGGGAGGATAGCTTTGGAAAGGTACCTCCTAAAGTGATGAACACACTTTTAAGGCTTTATGCCTTCGAGAATTTATTTGATGTGAACCGATATATCCGTTCTTCCCAAAGTGGTGTCTGACAGGGTTTCCCGGGACACTAGTAGCAACTTTGGGAAGAGGTGTGCACACTAGGAAGAAAATGATCTATGGCCAATTTGATGATGATTTATGACTGGCAGGTTTCCGGGTCACAGGGTAGACTGACAGGATATCCAGGTCTACCATGGTTCTCTTCCCACTAGAAAATTCTAAAAGCAATGACACCCTTTTTAGTCTATACATATACACATATGATGTCCTTATCTTATTTTACTTTGAAATTAATTTATTTCATTTGATCTTGGAATAAATTTATTTTATTTTACAATTATTTTATTTTATTTTACAAATTATTTATTTCATTTCAATTCATACCAAATTATTTATTTATCTATTTATTTATTTTTTTTTATTTTATTTTATTTCATCTTTATTTAATTAGGATTACCAGCGTTTGCTGATGTGTGTATTCTTAGGCTGCAATGATCCTTTGGGGGAGCAGAATTTCAGTAAAACAGATGCCAATGGCTGGGGCTAGCAGTGAGAGTAAGGAAGACATGCCATTTCAATTTTGATTTTATTTAATTATTTTATTTTGTTTTGTTTTGTTTTGTGTAAAAAATTTCTACTTAGGTTTAGATTTATTTCATGTAATAAGAAGCCTTGCACTTGTCCCAGTACAAGTGCGGCGGTGACACATTCCGGAAGTTGATTATTTTGGATTTCTATTATTATTTATGAAAACTGTCGATATTTTATGTTATTTTAACTGCTAGAAATTCGGGGGTGTTACAATTAGGCTTGGAAGGTAAAGACCTACATTTGATATTGATTGCCCTTGGCTCTTGTAATTGTCATTGCAAATGAAATAATTATTGGAAATTTCCTTCTTGTCATCTTGAAAGGGAGTTTAGATTTAGATGGGTTCATATCCATTCTTTGTAGCAAAATGTCTTCGCCGACACTTATGCCATTTAGCGCCTTCACCTTGATGACGTTCTTGCCAAGTTGTGTTATTTGAAGCCTTGTACCATTGCACAATCCTACTGCTTAGTCAATATTCCTTATTAACATAACCGGTACTTCAACCTTCAGAACCAATCTATGATAAGGTATCCCAGAATATTTAATTGAATTTAAATACTTTGTGTCATACGGATCATCAAAACTATCATTAGCACAATCAATGCAATTAATAGAGTCCGCACTAAAGTACTCTACTCCATCTCCTTGTAGCAAAGAACAAATGTACTCATTCAACAAATCAACATGTTTTGTTGTTGGTGTTAGGATTGACCTGTAGTTTAAGTATCCTTCGTCGAATATACGCTCCACTAAACTTGGGTATGTAGACTGAGCAATGCACCTTATTGGATTGTCATCATCATAAAGTAACATATCATATGGTAATTTTATATTCGCAATACCATCGTGCGGTAATCCAGTGACTCCTTCTCCCACTAGCAGGAAACATTTGGAGAAGGCTTCACTTTTCTCCTATTCAATTGGATCTATGGAAGACTTTAGTCTCATATTTTTGGTTAATCTAAATAACTTACATTCATTCCATAGTGGAGAAGCATTGATTGATACATCAACAATTTTAGGTCGTCCAGCTTTAGGGATGACAGGAAGAATCTGTCTAAAATCACCACCCATGACCACACATTTCTCTCCAAAAATGGAATTAGTCTTCATTAAGTCTCTTAAAGTTCAGTCAAAAGTCTCAATACAATGTCGCTTCACCATTAGAGCTTCATCCAAATAATTAGCTTAGCAGCCTTTATCAAGAACCAGTGGTATGTGTATAATATTTTGGCGCCAAATTAATATATTTGGGTTGTTGGAAAATAGTATAGTAAGACATTACACATTTGTGTTTTTTCCCCCTTTAAAACGACGATCATGATAGTGGGGATGGATTATGATTCTATTGCATTTAATGGAAAAAATCAACTAACATGGATATAAACCGGTGAAAAATAACTAAATGCACTGTGCAGAAGTAATGGCTATGTATGATATGTGAAGTACTAATTTTAAATGTTTTATAAAATATTATGAGCAATCTGGGAAGAACTTTGATCACATGTGTTTGTTTTTTGAAAAGAAAATGTAAGAATACATAATTTATAATATGATTCACGATACTGCAAAGATCTCAGTTGGGTTATGTGGCAGTTTGTTTGCAAATAAATTTGGTAGAATTTAGGTTGAGGTTAGCCAATAAAACGTAGTGGTATACTGATAGCATTGAATGTTGCATTCATTTATTATCCCTTACGAACTAAGCAACGGTTACACGTAAACATTTATTTGACTTCAGGAAATTGGTGGGATGCATTACCTTATCTTTTGCACTAAGCATATAATAAAACAGGCGCATTGAATGTAAAAATTGGAAAATGAACAAATGGGTGAGTAACTGAGTTGTCGAGCAATATAATCTGATAAATAAACAACACCACAATATAACAACATAACAAACTTTTTACTGTGCATATTAAATAATTAAAAAGTATCTGACAAACTGAAAGTATCCTAAAATGTTACTATGCGCAAACAAACATTCATTCTTCAAGAACATGTCTCTTTGCCAAAGCCAATTATGGGAAATATGGATTTATGTAAACACGCATTGCACCGAGGACAGACGCAATCTCAACACCTACGTTGATAATAAAAGGAATTCAAATAAGATGTTAATCTTAACATGGAAGAAGTAAGAGTTTGATTTCATACCTCTTTCTATCTTCTTAAATGATCTGAGTATACTATTGGAAATTATGCCCTAGGGGCTGATCATTATATAACTAAAATTAATTGAGATATCGTACTCATATTTGATTTATAAAGATAATTCAATTATATATTTAATTAAATAGAGATATTGTATCTCTTATTTAATTTTCAAATTAAATATGTCATATATCTGATTTAATTTAAATTGAGATATAGTATCTCAGTTTTAATTAAATAGATATATATCTTTTCTCAAATTTAATTTATAAAGATAAATTAAATCTATAGCTTTTAGTTTTAGATTAAATAAATAGATTAGATTAGATCTATTAGATAGATTTAATTAATCCTATTTAAATCTAAAATTCGAATTCAAGATTAATTGAGATCAATCTTGAATATTTTAATACGACTCAATTAGGGTTTTTAGAAACTCTATAAAAAAGACATTGATCTAGTCATATTAAAATAAGAGAATAGTCGTAAAATAAGAGAATAGTTGTATTAAAATAAGAAAAGAAAAGGCATAAGACGCAAAAGTAAGAAGGCGCTAGCATGGTAATATTCGTGTTGAAAAGTTGTTCGGTGTGGATACCGGTAGAGGAAGACAATTCGAAGAGTCGACTTCTGTTGATCGAAAAGAAGGCTCACCAGTTCAAATAGAACAAGACGCACACGGGCTTTTGAAAGGTACTGTTTTTTATAATGAACCTTGATTTAAACGCGGTTGAGCGATCCTCTTCGGGATTCGTAAAGTTTTTTTAATTCCGCTGTGTGTACGGATCCCAACAGTGGCATCAAAGCCAGGTCAACCGAGCGTTTAAATTGGGCTTTCTATATGCGTGTGTATAAGATATATGTATGAATATTTTAACGTAATTCCTTTCACGTGTACGAGATTGCTTTAACGTGGATAAAGCAATAATGTTTATATAGTTGATAAAGCAATAATGTTTAACGTGGGTTTATGTTTATTGCTTTAATGTGGATATTGAAGATATAATAAATAATGTCAACGTGAATGTGGAATTAATGATCAACATAATTCGTTTATGATTGATCAACATTATGACTTGATACCTGTTGAATTATATGTTATATTATATATTACATAATATAGCATTCCTTGACTTCCATGGTCGTATTTGCCGTGCTGGGATCTTGCACTTTCATCAACGTGATCTAGCGAGGAGTCTAATTGTATATTGAATGTTATGATGACGTGATGGGAATCAATTAGAATGGGTAATAATTAATAATTCGTTATAATTATAATTGATTATATATTGTAATGGATGAAAATTGGGAATTCGCATCACATTACAATTATTGATTGATGGGAAAATCATGACATTTTTTGTCATATTGTATGAATTATTACCTGTTGTAATTTGCCTTTCAAATTTTGTTTGGATATGGTGAACAACATGGCTCATAGAGTTTTGTAAGTGTTATAAATTTAATTATGGCCTGCAAGCCATGCCTCTCTCTAAATATTCTTGATGTATATTCTCTTATCATCCCACTCCCCTCGTATGTGAAACGAGGTTTCTCCTTATGTACTTACTTTTATTATTTAGAGAAGTCCTCTCATTGGCTTGAGAGGATTTTAGGATAGATGAGTCATGTTGTGTCACGAATTTTAATCATGTTTTGATTTGATCACTGCATGATTAATTTAGACATTGTATGAGATACAATCATGATTGCATTCATGTAATTAGAATTAATAGGATTAATTAGATCATATCAAATAATACCCTCTAAATAAAATCTTAAGTCACAATGTCGTCAATTAATAAATACTTGTCAAAACCTAGATCACCCATTTGTATGTTCCACCAAAGTGGATGCATCTGAGTTATCTTGACTTAATTGAGATCATCAAAACGGTTTTGGATCTTAAGGCATTAGATGGGATTAGACGTGCCGGTCATATGATGATCGAATCCCATAAAGATCTAAGAGTTACATGTGATGTAACTAGCAAAGGGGTTTCCTACCTAAATAACTTGATTTTAAGCATCCTGCCAAAGCAGACTTAAATTTAAGCCAAATATGGATCTTAGCCCACTAATTATAATGAGGATTGTTAATTCAGTGGGAGATTATTAATTAATTTTTGCATACTTTTTATTTGTAGAATCATGTTGACTAGTAACACTACAACACTATCACTGCGATCAGTCCTTAAGAAGAACAAACTTAATGGGACAAACTTTCTTGACTGGTTTAGGAACTTGAGAATTGTTCTCAAGGAGGAAAGAAAGGCTTATGTCCTCGATCAACCCATTCCTGAGGAGCCTGCAGTCAATGCTCTAAGAGCTAAAAAAGATACTTACATGAAGCATCAGAATGACTTGTTGATGTAGGATGCTTGATGCTTGCCACCATGGTTCCAAAACTTCAAAAGGATCTGGAACATATGGAGGCTCTTAAGATGATTGTATATCTCAAGGAAATGTTTTAGCAACAAGCAAGGTAAGAAAGGTATGAGACCACTAAGGCCTTACATTCCTGCAAGATGGTTGAAGGTGCATCAGTTAGCCCTCATGTTTTGAAGATGAAAGGCTACATTGATCACCTTGAGAAGCTTGGATTTCCCATAAGCCAGGAGTTAGCAACAAATATGATCTTGAAATCACTCCTGGAAAGTTATGACCATTTTGTCATGAACTACAACATGAACAACATGGAGAAATCCATTTTTGAACTACATGGGATGCTCAAAACAGCCGAGCAGAGCATTAAGAAGAAGCCTAGCTCTGTTTTGATGGTTTAGAAAGGAAAGGGTATGAAAAAGAAAGGCAATGACAAAAGAAATGGTAAAAGCTCAACTCGTAAGACCAATGAGTCAAACACGCCTGAATCTAAGCCTGCAGCCAAGAAGGCAAAGACTTTGAAGGACTGGGTCTGCTTCTTCTACAATGAACCAGGTCATTGGAAGAGGAACTGCAAACTCTACCTTGAAGATCTGAAAAAGAACAAGAAGGATGGCGGGGTTGTCGCATCAAGTATCTATATCATAGATATTCACTTTTCCACTTCCTCTACATGGGTATTAGATATTGTGTAATATCCTGAATTTCAGGCATAAAGACTTGAGAATAGGCCTAAGTTAGGCTGACTTCTAAACAGAGCCACTTCAGGGGTAAAAGAGGAAAGGTAAGGGTGAGAAAGTCAAATGCTTACCCCTTAAGTCATTAATTTCGTCCAACCAGGAGAGAGAAGGAAAGAGAAGGAGAAATCAGATGATTTTATCCATAATCAAGCCTAAACACAAAAGGCGAGTCCCACAAGATGTTAACTAGTAAAAAAGGGGACTGATAGGGACTAGTTAGGGTTCTTTTCGGACTGAACGGGATAAGTGTGGGACCACCTTGGGAAGATAGAAAGGCACCACATGTGAGTGTCCATTCAGGGGAGAATATCTAGGAAAATTGACGAAAAGAGCATAAAGTAGCATTTTTGTACCTGGTGGGACCTGATGGGAACCGATTGGTCGAGAACTGGACTGATAAAGTAGAGAATAGGAAGAAATTAAAGAGGGTCAATTGTGTGGGCCCCATGAGGCGCCACATAACCCCCCTTAATTAATAAAAAATATTGCTTGGTAGCCAAGAAAAGAAATGTCAAAGTAAAAGTCAACTGCGGGTTCCACGATCAGAAAAAAAAGGTAAAATAGGAATAAATGGGTAAAAGTAAATTGGAGCAGATTTGAGGGACCCATATGGCGTCTCATATGTGCTTTAGTGCAGGTGAAAAGTCCCGAGACAAAGTTGGTAATTATCAAAAAGTTCTGGGCTGAAATTATAATTTTCGAAAGTTTCGGGCCAAAATAAGTAATTTTCCCAAAAACTTGAAAATATCCCAAATATTTTTGGAGATGTTCTACGCCACCTTGACTGCCCTAGAAGCCTCTGGAATTGTTTGGTAAATAAGTCAAAAAGCCAGTAGAGTTTTATATTGAAAATTACGACAGTTAATTCTAATTTCACTGGATCAAATTCACCTTTATTAAAAAGGTGATTTACCTCTTCTTTTTCACCCTAAAGGGTGAAATTTTCCAGCAGCCAAGGAAGATACCAGCAGCCACATAGTCTAAGCTTCAAGCTCAAGATCTCAAACCCATCCACCAACTCTCCGATTTAAGGTAACACCGAAAAACTTAGATTCTTGGAGTTTTATTAAGTTATTTCGTGTAAATAGTAGGAGCATGGTTTTAGGGTTGGATTTCTATGTTTTTGAGGTCTCCAATGGCTCTGGAACATGATTTTTTGTAGGGTATGGGTTTGGTTTGAGTTTCCGAAATCAAAACACCAAAAAACCCTAAAAGGAAGGTTGTTGCCAGTTTTCGGAAAATCTAGGCAGAGAACCTCCGGTAATGTTTTTTTACTGGGTAAACGAACTTGGTTTATTCTAATATTTTACAGGAGAAAATTATACATCTGGGGCATGAGTCTACATATATAATAATAAAGATTTGGATAAGATTTTCTTATTGAAATAATTGGTTGAAAACAGAAAAGGAAACAGTGGCGCGAATCTGGACCAGAGGGCAGAAAAGTGGTATCACGCCCAGATACCTGCACTTTTGAACCCTGGGAATATTTTTCCTACAAATTAGACATGCTAATGGTTCAGATGTCACTAGTTTCACTCAAAAATGATTTTTTTGGAATTTTTGAGAAATTGTCAAAGTTGGTACAAAAGCATTGAAATTTTCTGGAAAAATCTGTTTAGCTCGGTTTTTAATCAAATAATGTAAGGGCATTATGGGAAATACTTAAATGAACTATTTTGATGATATTTAGGGTCAAGCAATCAGTCGGGAGTCTTATGGGGCCCGTGAAAATATTAAACGGTATTTTACCACCAGGTAGTAGTAACCTCTTTACTCCGGCACTGTTATGTGTTTGTTATATGTTTTGCTTGCCATATGTGTTTTTGCTTGTGTTTGGCCAAATATGCATACAGAACATATATGTGATTGTGTTCCTAGAGCTGAGGATGCTTGCCGGGGTCGCACATGTGAGTGTGGCAGCTTAACAGACTGGCTTGCGTGTGCCTGCTGAGGTCGCACACGTGAGTGTGGCGGCTGTACGAACTGGCTTATGATTTCGCAATCCAGGGCCTGCCTTGGTAAGGCGGCTCGACGGTGCGAAGACGTGTATGTTGTGTATGTTTTTCGTATTTGTATGGTTGCACACATACACACCACACATATAGTGCATGAGTATTGATGGTTACTCTTGGGGCCGCACACGAACTCCAAAACTTTCTAGTGATACAGGGGACCGTGCTTGAGCATAGAAGGCCTTTTTGCAGAGGTAGGATGACGGTGCAGAAGAAGGATAGGGGATGCCCTATCACATTTTGTATTTTACTTTTTGGAGATGACTGTACTTATATTCTGGTATTTACTTTCGGGTGACTATACCCTAACCCTCCGAGGACTTTACTTTCTGTTGCGTTTACTTTTACTAGTACAGTAGTTGTCCAAACTGATCCGGTGCTCTGTTGCACGTGCTCTGGTTTATAATTAAATGGACTTAATAACGACGGAAAGGTAATCTATAAAAGGAATCCCTCTAACCCGCCACCAGAAAGGGCGAGGCCGGTGGAGGTGTAACATACTGCCTGTGGATCTCACATTTATACAAATGTGCAGGGTCTCAAGGACAGTAGAAAATTGAAGAAGGGCGAAGTTGACCTACGAGTTAGAAACGGAGCAAGACCTACTGCTTTAGCCGTAAGCACTTATGAATTAGTTCTACCCAGTGGGCTTTTGTTAATTTTGAACAATTGCTTTTATGTTCCTACTTTGATTAGTAACATTGTTTAACTTTCTTATTTAGATAAGGAAGGTTATACTTCCATTACTGGAACCGTAAATGTTCAATTTATCATAATGACATTTTCTATGCTGATGGTGATTTGCATGCTGGTCATTATGTACTTAATTTAGAACATCCTGATAATGGGCAAATCTATGATATAACTACTAAAAGGTTCAAGTCAAATGATTTGAATCTGATCTACCTATGGCATTGTCGTCTAGGCTATATAAATGAGAAACACATTTCGAAACTCCATCAAGATGGATTTCTTAATTCATTTGATTTTGAATCATTTGATACATGTGAGTCTTGTTTATTGGGAAAGATGACAAAGGCTCCTTTTACTGGACAAAGTGAGAGAGCCACCGATTTCTTGGGCCTCATACATACTGATGTGTGTGGACCAATGAATATATCTACCAGAGGATGTCATTTGTACTTCATTACATTTATAGACGATTTTAGTTGATATGTATATATCTATTTAATGAAACATAAGTCTGAATCTTTTGAAATATTCAAAATATTCCAAAATGAAGTGCAAAATCAACTTGCCAAAACAATTAAAGCACTTCGATCTGATCGGGGTGGTGAATATTTGAGCCAAGAGTTCACTGACCATCTTAGGAGTTGCGGGATCATCTCACAACTTACTCCTCTAGGAACCCCTCAATGGAATGGTGTTTCTGAACAGAGGAATCGAACTCTATTAGATATGGTTCGATCCATGATGAGTCAAAAGCTCTTCCGCAGTCCTTTTGGGGCCATGCTCTAGAAATAGTTGCATTGACACTAAATCGTGTTCCATCAAAGGCATTTGAAAAGACACCATATGAGATATGGACTGGAAAGAAACCCAGTTTGTCATTTCTTAAGATTTGGGGATGTGAGGTTTATGTTAAACAACAAGCCCGTGATAAATTATCATTCAGACCCTCAAAATGCCTTTTTTTGGGGTATCTTAAGGAAACTAAATGATACTATGTCTACAATCCCATGGATCACAAAGTGTTTGTTATCCGCCATGGTATCTTTTTGGAAAAGGAGTTTATCTCTAAAAGAACCAGTGGGAGTAAGGTAAACATCGAAGAAGTTCGAGAGCCACAAGACAACTTAGAAGCACATATGGACAATGGAGAAGACTTACAACAAGTTGTTGAGCCTACTCAAGTAACAAAGGCCCATGAAGATCCGATAGAACACGGCTATGACCTCAGAGATATAAATTTCTGATTACTGGAAGTCGTGATATTTTGCTTATTGAGCAGACTGAATCAATTATATATTTAATTAAATAGAGATATTGTATCTCTTATTTAATTTTCAAATTAAATATATCATATATCTGATTTAATTTAAATTGAGATATAGTATCTCAATTTTAATTAAATAGATATATATATCTTTTCTCTGATTTAATTTATAAAGATAAATTAAATCTATAGGTTTTTAGTTTTTGATTAAATAAATAGATTAGATTATATCTATTAGATAGATTTAATTAATGCTATTTAAATCTAAAATTTGAATTCACGATTAATTGAGATCAATCTTGAATATTTTAATACGACCCAATTAGGGTTTTTAAAAACTCTATGAAAAGACATTGATCTAGTCATATTAAAATAAGAGAATAGCCGCAAAAGAAAACCCTAGAGAAAAGAAAAGGCATAAGACACAAAAGTAAGAAGGCGCTAGCACGCTAACATTCGTGTTGAAAAGCTGTTTGGTGTAGATACCGGTAGAGGAAGGCGATTTGAAGAGTCCACTTCTGCTGATCGAGAAGGTAGCCCACCAGTTCAAATAGAACAAGACGCACACGAGCTTTTGAAAGGTACTGTCCGTTTCTCTCTTTGTGTGTGCATGTGTCTGTTTGTCAAATTGTTTCTGTGTGCGTGTGTATGTCTGTGTGCACTTGTGCTTCTTTGCGTCTTTTGTGTGTGTTTTTTTTGTGTGCGTGTGTTTGTCTAAGTTTGTTTGCGTAAACCTGTGCCTGTCTTTGTGTCTGCCTCTCTATTTTTGTCAGGGCCTCTCTGCGTGCACCTGTGCCTGTCTTTGTGTCTCTGTCTATCTGTTTTCGTGTGCGCGCGCTTGTGTGCCTGCGCGTGCATGTGTCATTGCCTGCTGTCTGTCTACATTTGCGTGCGTGCATTCGTCTGTCTAGGTCTGCTTGTGCCTCTTTATGTCTGTTTGTTTCCTCATGTGTGCATGTGTCTGTGTCTGTCTATCTGTTTCTCTGTGCTTGTGCGTGTCTTTGTCTTTTCTCTTTATGTGTGTTTGTGTGTGTCTATCTATGTTTGTCTTTCTCTGTGTGTGTGTGTGTGTGTGTCTATGTATGAGTTTGTTTGTTTCCCTGTGTCTGTGTCTGTTTATCTTTATGTGCGTGCGCGCATGAGTGTCAGTGTGTGTGCGCGCTTGTGTGTGTGTCTGTTTTTGCGTGTTTGTGAGTGCGTGTGCATGTTGTGCCTGTCTTTCTATATGCTTTTGCGTGCGTGCGTCTGTCTGGGTTGTCTGCATGCATATGTGCCTCTCTGTGTCTGTCTGTTTGTCTTCACTCGCGTGTGTCTGCATGTGCCTGTGTCCGTGTCTGTCTAACTCTTTCCGTGTGTACGTGTGCACATGTGTGTGTCTAAGTTGTGATATCAAAATTCTTAATTTTTAATCTTCATCTCTAAATAAAAAATTTAATTATTTTTAAATAAAAAAATTTCCTATTATATTTATCAAGTCTTATTTTTTTTTTTTTTGAAAAAAGTATCAAGTATGATTTTGATAATACATATATTAGGATTAAATGCATTCATAATAGTTCTGCATGGTGCAAAATATTATATGAGGAATGAGAGTAAGACCATGAGGGTAATAATGAAAATAATTTATTAATATGTTTTTAAAATTCCAATAATGACTCGAATAAAATACTTGTGCCTAATGAAAAAAGGGGGTCAAGCTGTAGGCAAAAAAGGGATTCAAGTCATCCATATACTCTTTTTGATAAAAAAAAAAAAAAAAAGGTTTTAAAATTAAACTACATATAAAATTTGTTTGTTAAACTTACTGTTCTAGGTTATGTGTAAAATCATACCTATTGATATTTAATAAAATACTATTTGCAAAATTTAATAAAATATTTTTATTATTTGTAAAATTTTTGTATCTGTCATTTATTGGATTTTTTTTAATTTCTTTTTATGTTCGACTAATGTTAGCCAAGTTCTTTAGTAGTTGACATATGGTGTAGGGAATAATATTTTATTTATTTTTATAAAATTTATTTTGTTCATCTATAATTAACAGCAAAGCCTAATTAATATAATATTATTACAATTACGTCTATGAAAAACTTGTTTGAACATAAATTCCGGTTTGGTGTGTTCTTGTATGCAGCTAAATATGGAAGGAAGAAGCATTATGGTTCTCTGGGCAAGGAGGAAATGGTGACACTCGTAGTCATTTCTTTGTGCCTATTAACATTCCTGGTGATGATTTCTCTAGTGTATTGGTTTGTAACGTACAATAACCAAGGTAAGCTTTATCTTTTCTCGGGAATATGGGAAAAAGTGCCCCGTTAAAAATACTTGATAAGTTTTTTTATACACACAAAGTATTAGAGTATTTGTAATACTCTGCAATTTTTTTACACACAGAGTATTAATACACTGATTTAAATCTTTCTCACCAATATAATTTTTAATGGGGATTTCCCAACAATTTTCCCTTTTCATTCCCCCAAAATAAAATATTATTTGAAGGTTTGTCTTATTTTCAATCTAAAGTGATAATTCCTTGCATTACAGCTCTTCTCTTACAATTTTTTTCTTTTTTGTTTAACACAGCAAAAAGGTTGCACAAAGAATATTTGTTTGATGGAGAAAACAATTCTGATGTAACTCTCTTTGATCTAAAGGACATAGTTGAGGCAACAAACAATTTCTCAGACACTAATATGCTTGGTGTTAGTTCTCCATATGTTTTGATGATAACTTAAAAATTAAAAATTAAAAGAATAAGATTTCATGCATTTACTAAGTTTTCAGAAAAATGTTACTCCAGTAATATCACTTGTTTCTAACTTGTCTTACTCCAGTAAGTATTGCGTTACTCCAGTAACATTGTTTGTTAAATCACATTTTTAGTGAAATGTTACTCTAGTAACGTGTCTGTTACTCCAGTAAAGTGACTGCATTCAAATTGATTCTTCAAGTTTTATTACTCCAGTAACGTCCCTACTTACTCCATTAATACTGCTCTCTGAACCTCATTTTTGAAATGACCTACTCCAGTAACAGTGACTTACTCCAGTAAGAGTTACTCCATTAGTCACTTACTTACTTCAATAAGTCTCTACTTTCCCTTCACCTTCAGACCCTTCCAGAACCAAAACTCGATAGTCTGATAAGTTACTCCAGTAAGGTTTTAGTTTCTCCAGTCATGCAACAGCCTTTACACTAGCATTACTCTAGTAACCTCACGGCTACTCCAGTAAGCTCGAGGACAGAACCAACCTGAACCCAAATTACTCCAGTAAGTAAGAGCTTACTCCAGTACCTTCCCAGACAGAAAGATCATGAACCTAAACTGCTCTAGTATCCGGGTAAGATTGATGACAGAAACTAAACAGACCTCAGATACTCCAGTAGCTAAATGATTACTCTAGGTATATCGCAGACAGAAACACAATGACTCTTAGCTACTCCAGTAGTGATGCTCTTACTCCAGTCAAACTGAAGACGAAAACAAGACATGATTTAGTTACTCCAGTGAGCATTCCCTTACTCCAGTAGGTTAGCCTCGAGGTTCAACTATCAACCTCGAGGTTGGATAAAAACTCGAGGTTAAGAATTAACCTCGAGGTCTGTCTTCATGTTTCTTCATATCCGAGCTTCCCATTTCAATGGACACAACCTCGAGGTAGGAAATGCAACCTCGAGGTTGAGCAAAAACTCGAGGTAACATTTGATTGGAACTAAATGCTCTAATTATCTTACAAATTAAAGTCATGACACTAATGAAAACCAACAAAAAAGTTGCGTGGAAGAAGATATCCATTTTTCTACTAATTAACAACTAAAATAAGCCTAATTATGATATAGCAAGTTTTGCACATTGTTTACTTTACACTTTAATATTAAAACAAATATGCATCAATGTCATTCACACTTGACTACAATACTAAAACATATAATGTAACATTATCCTTCACAATTGTTAAAAAAGCATAAAAATCATTCACTCACAAGTATTACAGCATTGCAACTTTGCAAGAGTATTACCAAGCATGAGAGAGAGTAATTGTTTTCCACGAGCTTCAACCACGGTAGTACTCATCTCATTTATTCGCGGACCCAACCCTATCAATAACCATCAATTGTATGTTTGACCAAATATGAATATGTTGGAAGTAGGAAGGAGATCTCTCCTAATCTTTTTTTTCCTTATCCCTCATCAACCCATCTAGAAGATGAGAAAAGGATAATGAGAGAAACCCAACCCAACCCATTGAAAGTATGAGTTGTGACAAAAAAACGCTTAACCTTCTCAATACTGAGCTTATATTTATTATTATTATTATTATTATTATTATTATTATTATTATTATACACTGGACTTTGATATATAGGTCAGTCATGCAGCTGTTTAATAGATCTTTTCTTCTTCTTCTTCTTCTTTTTCCAGTTTTAGTATTTATACAAGCATATGAAGCAAAAGGACATTATCAATGTTGCCTAAATTTTTAATTGCTAATTTGCCTAAATACACCAGCACTAGTTGAAAAGGGATGTTTTCAAAGGCACTGTTTTTATTCTCTAAACATCTATAGACTGAGAAAACCCTAGAGTAAGCACCCAAATCAAGTGCCCAGAAAAAACTCCTGGATGACAAGTAATTTCACAATGCCTGAATAGAAGAATCATATTTTCCCCCTTTTATGATGCTTATAAATGGCATTAAGGCTTTTATGTGGTCCACACTATTGTTACTAGCCTAGCTCTCCTGATCTTGGAGCCTAGGGCCAAATTGTTAGGGAAGATTCAAATTTAAATTATTCAAGTTGTCTTTTAAGTGTAGATTGACAAAATTCCCTTCTCTTGCTCTATTAAAATTTTTAATCATAATATTTGATGAATATTGTCCCCCCAAAAAAAAAAGATCGATATTATATCATTGTATTTGACTCATGATTGATGCTCATATAGGATCTGTTTGTGGACTTGCGTCCCAACATGACTCAGTACACATCAATCGAAGAAGTGAATGCAGCTCTTGTAGAGCTCGAGGAGCATGACCATATTGCTTCTTCAGACAAGGCCAATAGTGAAAAGCATTCTGACGCTGAGAAACCTTCAAGTAGGAGTACATCTCATACTTCAACAAGGAATGGGCAGAGTATTGATAATGGCATAGAAGACAATGGAGTGCAAGATGATATGAATGACAGTGAGAGTGATTCAGGGAGTGAAGTAATTGATGTTGAGGGACATGATGTTAAGGAGTTAAATGAGGAAAACCATGATGACGGATGTGAGAGTGAAGATGAGGATGATGATGATGATGGGGCTGTACCTGCTTTTGATGAGGAAGATGAAATCCATGTGAGACAGACAGGGGCAGAGGTGGACCCTCAAGAAGAAGCCAGTTTTGATCAGGAGCTCAAGGCTGTTCAGGCAAGGAACTGCATAATCTGTTCATTTTCTCCTGCTCATTTCCGCAGAGTTGTGACTTTCCTTTTTTATTTTTAAATTTTTATTCTTATCCTGCTTCCTTCTGAATTTTCAGTTTTAGAACATTATAAAATATTTTCTTGGAATTCATGTTGAGCTTAAGAATGGAGATGACAGATGAATAATACTATATTACTATTCACACACACACACACACACATATTATTAATGAGAAAAATTTAGTGGGGGAAAAAGTTAGTTATAGATGATGTTAAGCTGTCAGTTGTAGCATGTTGAATCACAGGATTTGATTTTTTTTATGCAGGAGAGTATGGAACAGCGGAGGCAAGAGCTACGAGGTCGTCCTACATTAAACATGATGATCCCAATGAATTTATTTGAGAGTTCCACCAAAGATCATCACGCGAGAGGAGTTGGTGGGGAAAGTGGTGATGAGGCATTGGATGAAGAGACAGGTGGAAACAAAGAGGTACAGGTGAAAGTTCTCGTGAAGAGAGGGAACAAGCAACAAACAAAGCAGATGTACATTCCCCGAGATAGCTCATTGGTGCAGAGTGCAAAGCAGAAAGAAGCAGCTGAACTTCAGGAGAAAGAAGACATCAAAAGGCTTGTCTTGGAGTATAATAATGATAGAGAAGAGGAGGAGTTGAATGGATTAGGGAACCAGCCCACAAACTGGTTCTTGAGCTCAGGCAACAAGGGTGCTGGTCGTGGCAACACTTTGGAAGGAACTGGTGGCCGGACTGGCGGATCACGGTATCGGCATCATGCTGGCAGTGGAGTCTACTATAGTCAGAGAAAGTGAATGGTACAAGATATGTTCTGAATTCTGAAAGCAGATCAGGCCTAATTCCTCTCAGCAAGCTAAATATTGGGAAAACAATAGTCTCAGCATGCTAAATACGGGAAACTGGGGCAGGACTGACAGATCACGGCATCAGCATAAAAAACAATCTGTCCTTCTATACACTCAGCTATCCAGATGATTCAGTGTCAGAAGATTAGTCTCTTCTTGGTTAAGAAACTAGAGTTATGTTGGTGAATACAATGTGGAATGAGGCGCAGTGCAGAGCAGTTTTCACCAAACAATCCTGGCAGTTTGGTGGCAACGTGTTAGATGCTTGAATAAATCCTATTATAACCATTCTGTATTTGTTGTATAGTCCTCCTTATGAAGAGGTAAATTTTTCTATTCAAGATAAAGATGTGGTTTTTATCCTTTCAGGGTGCATAACTAGTTGAAATTGTGGCCGGGCCAGTACTGATGTACAGTGAGAGAATGAGGTTTGAATTCCCCTTGGTGTAGGATGATGAATATGCAAGTGATTTGACATATTACTAATTTAATATTGACCTCATTTGAGATGAGGCTTGAATTCCACTATATGGAGAATGAGTTTTACATGTAGAGGTGGGATCTCTTCAATAAGGATTTTAAATTTCTAGGCCTTTATATGCACACAAGTGCTTTGCTCACGTATTAGATGAAGCTGCAAAAACAGGTAATCTTCTATTGGAAAAGAATGAAGTGAAAGGTAAAGGAAAAATAAAGGCTTGGCGGATTGTGAATTCACAATAGAAATAAGATATATTTAATATAAATTTTGGTTAATAAATATTTTGTTATAACCCTTTTAAAGATACATCTAACAATGTTAATATAATGGACTAAAACGTTTGTATTAAAAAAAAACAGTGTTAATGAGATATTTTGTGAAATCGACCTATAAAGATGAATTTTATCCTTTACTTTTCCCACGGGCCATGACGACAAATTTTCTCTACTAAGATTATAATATTACATTTGGCAGTAAAATAAACTCAGCAACTATTATGCTTTAATGGCAACACAAATCAAAGGGAGGAAGTGAGATAGCATTACCATATCAGGCGATCAAAGAGAAGAGAGGCAAGGGGTGAATTGTTGATGTGAATGTAAGGTTTGAGAGTGTGTAAATGAGTAATGACAATAGGATGTGATATTTATAATTAAGGCTAAGTTGATAGATTTATATGTTGGACTTTGGATTGAGTTTGCCCTTAATGGACCAGACCATTTCCTTGGAAAAAAACCCAAATCAAATGGACATTATGTCGGAAATTATTGTTGATGGAATTACACTTGCGTGTGATTAGTAATGTTTTTTTTTTTTTTTGCTAGAGAAACCTCTTGATTGAGGAATTCAATCAAGGAGTTATTGTTGGAGTTAATGTTGTTTGGTGGGTAAGATGAAGGAGCTCCTTGGCCCCTAAAAATAAAAGCTTCCACCATTATAACTTACCCCAAAGCAATTGAATCTTCTTGCGTGCTTTCTTCCCATTTTTAATATTCTTTGTTTCGGTGCACTGTTAAGCAAACTATATTAAATTCTAGTAGTTTACTCCTTACGTGAGCTACGCTTACCCGGATTTGACTTGACCCTGTACGCATCTCTCCTCCCTCTCTATTATTTCTAACATTTGAAATAATTTATAAAATTATTTAGATGATCTCATATATACTTATACAATGCCTTTATCAAAAAATGTTAAAAATGCTAGTCTTGTAAACGGGGTTAGGCCTTATAAAAAGAAATGGCCTGTTTATCCAAATAAGTCTGACAACAAATTTAAGTTTAAGCCTAACCTATTTATTAAATATGATAAGTTAGGCCATATGGACATGGCCTATTTCCATCCTTTGTTGGAGGGGATACCCAATAATGCTCTCTTTATTTATCACTGATGCATATATGAGAGTGAGGGGGAGAAGGGCTGTATTTATATAGAGATAGAAAGATTTGATTAATTGAATATAGAAAAAAAAGGAAGAATCTCATTAAAAAACTTTTGAAATACTCACATTCTAATTCTAAGTGATTGAGGTTTTTTAATTTTAACAAATTTTAAATCAGCCCAACCATCTAAATTCATGATTTTATAATTGGGTAATATTTACATATATGCCCTCTTGCTGCCTTTCTCATCTATCTTTTATCTGGAATATCTCATTGAAGAGCTCAGCAAGCCAAGAACGCCCTTAATGGAGGGCGGACATACTAATATCCCTTACTTCATGAGACTCAAAGATTCAATCACGGTTTAAGATATACAATTAAAAGAGTATATAATGTTTAGTGAACAATCGGTGGAGAACTTGATCTCCTCCTCATACAGCTTTCAAAGTTCTTGACCAACCATTTATTAATACACCGAAGAAAGAAAGTGAAGAGGCTTCCTACAAGTAGCATATGTACCCTTAGGAAAATTGTTCTAATTGGATTGTATTTTGGTTTATTGATATCTAAATATTTTTTTTTATTTCGAGTCTGAATTTTTTGTTCTTTTGCAGTTTATATTATAAGGAAAAGGGTGAGGAAAAATCCTTGTGAGGCACGCTAGCACTAATAAAAATCTCTTAATCCTGAATTATTGAATTGTATTGCTTGACTTGATTTAGAGTTTGTTAAATTTATGAATCTCACTTGGAATTTGAGTATTTCAAAAGGAATTTAATGATTTTTTATTGTTTATTATTATTTTGTTGGAATGTTAATATATGAAATTATTTGGTGAAATTTTGACTGTTCTCTTGCTGTCAACCGTCATGTTCTCTTCCTATTTCTCATTAACAGAGTTTATTGGACAAATTGCTGATATTGGGTTTTTGGTAAGTATTAAAGGTATTATCACTCCACGTCTTCACCATTGTTGCTAACATGCAAGTTGAGTTATGTATTATTATTATTATTATTATTATTATTATTATTATTCTCACTCCACTTCTTCACCACGGTTGCTAACATGCAAGCGATGTAATATCATCATCATCATCAAGTAATAGTCTATGCTTCTTTCTTTCCTTTTGCATTGTGATTATATTTTATGTTTTGGGTGTTTTAATTTTTCTTTTTTAATTAACTATTTATTTATTATTGTGGTTATACCATTCTTCTCTCTACTGTTTGAGTTTTTATGGTCCACACTTCAATACTTTTCTGTCTTGTTTATATTGCATCTTGCCAGGAAGACTCTTTTGTGCTTCTACCACTCCATTATTTATATTTCCTCTAACAGTTATGTCGGGTGCCGTCACCTTTGTCTTTTTAGTATATTCTTTGTTTTTGGTATAAGGTTCTATTACCTTTATTTTTATTTGTTGTTCTTTTGTTTTGTTCCCTTTTGGATGAAAGTTTCATTACCAAAAGGAGAGAAATTTAGATACTACTTTTTACATTTTTATTATAAAGTTTGCCCTTAAAAGCGTAACTATACATGATTGTTACACATATTATTTTGTATTTTACCATTCTCACCTGTAGTAATTAGGTTAGTCATTGATTTATTTCTTTTCTTTGATAATATATTTCTGTTTTTTTTTATTTACTATATTGAACCCTCTCTCCTTTATTATTTATTATTTATATTTTCACATGAATTTTTTATTTAAAAAGTGAAGTATATATTAATTATTTTCTTAACAAATTATTTACAATATTTATTTATAATGCATGAAGTTTTTACGGTTAATAATTTATCATTTTCACTTGTTTCACTTAGTTTTTTTTTTAAACTAACAATATATATTTCTGTTTACTTATTTATTTATGTATCTTGATAATTGAATATTAATGTGTCTAATTTCTTTCTTTTATTATTTTGATAAATAAAATACAAATTTTTTCATGTTATTTATATTTATTTTTATTTTTATCTTTTCATTTGAATTTTTATTTTTAAATAAAATATGTATTATTTATGCTTTCAAATATTGTAATGTATATTAATAACTTATCATTTACATGTTTACCCAAAAAAAATTGTTTGCCTCTAAATTTTTTTGTTTGAATCTTATACACATTTTTTTTATACATTATCATTCTCAACATGTAATCCTCCTTATTTCTGTTATTTATATTGTTTATTTATTTATTAATAATCATTCTTTAACCAGGCATTTCATTATTTATTAATAATAATTTACCATTCATTTTTTTTCTGTTATTTTTTTATTGTTATGTAGATTATTTTATATTTTACCATTTTGTACTAATTCGATTAGTTGTTTATCTATTTATTTTATTTGATAATATATTTCTTTTTTTTATTTATTTCATGTACCTTTTTCCTTTATGATTTGATCTCATCCTCCCTTTATTAATTTTTATTTATATCTATATTTTCACATGAATTTTTCATTGATAAATAAAGTAGATACTATTTATTTTTTATGAAATTATTTATAGTATTTATTTATAATGCATGTAGTTTTTACTTTTCACTTGTTTTACTTTGTTATTTGTTTTTCTTTTTAACTAAGAGTATTTATTTCGGTTTACTAATTTTTATGTATAATGTATGTATAATCAAATTTTAATGTGTTTAATTTATTTTCTTTTATTATTATTTAAATAAAATACAATCTTTTCTTGTTTTTTTATATTTATTTTTAACAAATTTTTATTTCTAAATAAAATACAGGTTATTTATGCATTCAGATATTGTAATGTTTATTAATAATTTATTATTCTTTTCTTTATATTATTAATTAATCATTTACATGTTTACCTGGAAGAAAAAATTGTTTGCCTCTAGATTTTGTTTGTTTGATTTTGATTAAATTGTCATTCTCACTATGTAATTCCCCCCTTATTTCTATTATTTATATTTTTTTATATATTTATGCATGTGCCTGTCTATGTCCACCTTTCTGTCAGTTTCTGTGTGTGTCTATTTGTGTCCGTCTTTCTGTGTGTGTGTGTTTGTCTGTCTATGTCTGTGTCTGTCTATCTCTGTGTGCGCGATCTGTGTCTTAGTTTCTCTATGTGTATGTGTGTGTCTGTTTTTGCGTGTGTGTGTGTCTGTTTTTGCGTGTGTGTGTGTCTGTTTGCATGCGCCTATGCCCTTCTGTGTCTATGTGTCTGTTTCCACGTGCGTGAGTGTATGTCTGTGTGTGTTTGTTTGTGTGTGTGTTTGTGTGTGTGTGCTTGTGCCTGTATGTGCGTTTGTTTTTGCGTGTGCGTGTGCGCGTGTTGTGCTTATGCCTGTGCCTTTGTGTGTGTGTTTCTGTTCTTTCTTTATGTTTGCTTTTGCCTGCATGCGTGCATATTTGTAGTTCTGTCTGCATGCACTTGTGCCTGTTTGTCTGTCTGTCTGTTTCCGCGTGAGTGCGTGTGCGTGTGTCTGTGTCTGTTTGTCTATTTCTCTGTGTATGCTTGCCTATCTGATTTTGTGTGTGTGTATTTTTTTGCGTGGGTGTGTCGTTCTGAGTTTTTCTGTGTGCGCATGTGCCTATCTTACCTGTATGTTTGTTTCTATCAGGGTTTGTCTGCATGCACTTCTACTTGTCTTCACGTCTGCTTGTTTGTTTTTACGTGTGCGCGTGTGCATATGTCTGTGTGTGTATGTCTCTGTCTGTTTTCTCTGTGCGCGCGTGTGCCTATGCCTGTCTTCTATTTGCTTTTTCGTGCGTTCATAGGCCTGTATGGGTCTGTCTGCATGCGCCTACACCTGTCTCTTTGTCTGTTTCCATGTGTGCCTGTGTCTGTCTGTCTGTTTCGTTTCCCTGTGCATGTGTGTGTATCTTTTCTGTGTGTTTTTGCGTGCATGTGTCTGTTTGCGTGTGTGTGTGTGTGTCTGAGTTTGTCTATGTACACCTATGCCTGTCTCTGTGTCTACTTGTTTGTTTGTTTCCGTCTGGGTCTTTCTTCATGCGCCTTTTGTCTCTGTGTCTTTGCCTATCTGTTTCTGCATGTGCGTGTGTCTGTGTTTATCATTTTGATTCTGTGTGTGTGTCTCTCTGTTTGTGTGTGTGCGAGACTACACGTGTGCCTGTGCCTGTCTCTTCTGCTTGTTTTCGCGGTGTGCGTGTTTGTGTTTGTTTGTTTCTTTATGTGTGTGCATTTTTATGTCTGTGTTTCTCTATGTGTATATGTGTGTGTGTCTGTTTTTGCATGTCTACGCGCGTACTGGGGTTGTTCCTATGTTTCTCTATGTCTTTGTCTTTCTATCTCTTTGTGGGCGTGTGTGTTCGCGGTTTGTGTCTCTGTTTCTATTTGTGTTTATTTGTCTGCTTTCGCGCGCGAGTGTCTGTCTCTTTTTGTGTGTGTGTAAGTATGTGTATACCTGTGTATGTGTGTGTGTGTTTTTTTTTTTGCGTGTGTGCTCGCGTGCGCATGTTATGCTTGTGCATGTGCCTCTGTGTGTATGTGTTCTTTCTTTCTGTTTTCTTTTTCCTGACATGCATGCATCTTTCTAGGTCTGTCTGCGTGCACCTGTGCTTGTCTCTATGTCTATTTGTCAGTTTCCGCGTGTGTGCGTTTGTGTATGTCTGTCTATTTCTCTGTGTATGTCTGTCTGATTCCGTGTGTTTGTATTTTTTTGCGTGCGTGTGTCATTATGAGTCTATATACGTGCGCCTGTGCCTGTCTCTATGTCTTCCTGTTTGTTTGTTTCTATCAGGGTCTTTCTACGCTTGTGCTTGTCTTGTGTCTGCTTGTTTGTTTTTGTGTGCGCGTGTGTGTGTGTGTGTCTATTTGTTTCTGTGAGTGTATGTCTCTGTCCGTTGGTTTCTCTGTGCGCATGCGTGTGCATGTGTGCCTGTGCCTGCTATCTATTTTCTTTTTCGTGCGTGGGTTGTCCTGTCTAGGTCTGCCTTGGTGTACCCGTGCTCTTCTTTGTGTCTGTTTGTCTATTTCTACGCGCGTGTGAGTGTCTGTTTGTGTGTGTGTTATTTTGTGTTTGCTTGTGCCTGTGTGTGTCTGTTTTTGCATGTGTGAGTGCGTGTGAGTGTTGTGCTTGTGCTTATCTGTCTATCTACTCTTGCGTGCGTGTGTCTGTCTAGGTTGTCTACATGCGCATGTGCCTCTCCGCGTCTCTCTGTTTGTTTCTGTGTATGTGTGTGTGAATGTGAATGTGTCTGTGTATCTCTTTCCGTGTGTTCGTGTGCGCATGCGCATACGTGTGATTGTGCATGGGCCTGTCTCTTCTTTCTGTTTCTGCGGTGTGCATGTATGTGTTTGTTTGTTTCTCTATACGTGTGAGTTTCTATGTCTATTTATTTGTGTTTCTTTGTGTCTGTGTCTGTGTCTGTGTGTGTATGTGTGTTCGTTCTTTCTTTTTGCTTTTGCTTCATGTGTGCATCTGTCTAGGTCTGTCTGTGCCTATATGTCTGTTTGTTTTTGCATGTGTGTGTGTGTGTCTGTCTGTCTATTTCTCTGTGCATTTGTGTTTGCGTGTGTCTGTGTTTGTCTGTCTTTCTGTGTGCGCACGCATGTCTGTGTTTTGTCTTTCTTTGTGTGTCTGTGTTTGTCTGTTTCTCTATGTCTTTGTTTGTCTGTTTCTCTATGTCTATGTGTCTATCTGTGTCTGTGTCTGTCTATCTTTGTGTATGCGCGTATGTGCACTGTCTGCGTCTGTGTTTCTCTTTCTATGTGGGTAAGTATGTGTCTGTTTTTGCGTGTGTGGGTCTGTCTACGTGCACCCGTGCCTGTCTGTGTCTGTTTCTCTGTATGTGCGTGCGTGTGCCTGTGCCTGTCTTCTATTTGTTTTCTCGTGCGTGTGTTGGCCTGTCTAAGTCTATCTGCGTGCGCCTATGCCCTTCTGTGTCTGTCTAAGTCTATTTGTTCATACTGCTGGAGTTAAATTGTTCATCAATTTATGGTATTAAATTGTTCATACTGCTGGAGTTAAATTGTTCATTGATTTATGGCAATATCCTTTTATCCCCCAATTTGTTTGAGGTTTTAAATTGTTCATCGATTTATGTAGTTTTTAAAGAAGTGCTTCTGCAACGATGTTGTTCAGGATTGTGGGATCTCTTCGCTTCTGCCACCATATCTGCTTCTTTTTACTCCCTCCTCACCCCTCGGTAATTCTAATAAATCATTCACTTTCTTTTTCTCCTTCTTTTCTTTCCTACTTAGATATTAATTAATCCATATATCTCAAACGTAAATGGTGTACTACTTAATTTTTTTTTAATCTTTTATGATATTCATTTTACTTAATATTTCAGAAGGGAGGTCAAAGATAAGTTAGGCGTAACCCTACCAAATGGTGCATTTAAATTGTTATTTGTTTTTAGTCAAAAGGGGTCAGTAGATTAAAATAGTTATTCCATATATATATATATATATATATATATATATATATATATATATAGAGAGAGAGAGAGAGAGAGAGAGAGGCACTTGCTCTGATAATGATGGGATTAAGGGGCTTTTTGACCCTTTTACTCTTAATTAATTAATAACCAAAATGCCACTGTCTAAAACTAAATCACCCTTCTACCCATGTTTAGTCAATTACATATGATATGTAGTCGACTAAACAGTGCTATATTATTTTTTTTTTTATGTTTCCCCGTGATGTAATTGACTAAGTTACAAGATTTAGTCGATTACATTATGTCAGATCATTTATTTAATCTGCAAAAGTTTAAATATTAAATTTAAATTTTGAAAATAAAACAAATATATAAAATAAAATATTTTCAAAATAAATATATGAAAAATAAAGAAGGATGATAGCAAGGTAGTTATGAAAAATTTTAAACTATACTATGAGTATATCTAGATATCAAGAAGAAATCTAGAATTAAATATCTCGTAATATTAAATTCTTTGGAAAATAAAATATATTTATATAATATAATATTCTCTATAAAAAATAAAACTTTATTTTAAGGATTACAATGCGTCCTAGTATATGAAATATTTTCAAAATAAGTATATGAAAAGTTAAAAGAGATGATAGCAAAGTGGATTACATTTTTTGAATAATGAATGCTTTAGGTTCAAGTAAAAAACACCGCAGGTTAGATGCAGAGGGTATTGAGAAAAATCAGCGCCACATAGGATGAGTTAAAATAAGTTAAAATATGTTCATATAGTTAGACATGTATAGTGAAAAGCCAAATTATAATATTAAGTAGGGTTAAGGTGCAAAAATACACATGTGCTTTACCCTCAGGAGCGCTCAGCACCATATATTTTTTTTTTTAACAAAAATACATATGAACTCCTAAGACCAAAGCAAAAATGCACCTACTGTTAAAATGGGTTAACTTCTGTTAGTGGGGCCCACATTATTTAAAAAATAAAAATATCAACAAATTTTAAATCCCCCTTCTGCCCTTCACTTTTACTGTACCGTGCTCCTTCATCTTCTCCATTCCTTCTCTTTCATCGTCGGAAACCTCACGCCTGATGGTGGCGATTTCGATGCCTTGGCTGAAGGGGGTTCATAGTGGCTCCGATGCTATCCACCCCTTCTCCTTCATCCACCGCCTCCTCTCCTTCCTCAGCCTTCGCTACCACCATCGACCTCGCCAAGAAAGAAGCTACACCGCCTTCCAAGCCACGGTCTCTTCCTCTTTCATCCTTCCTCACATCCAAGCTACCGCTATCCAAGTTGTATCTGATCGCCATTAATGGACTGCAAGTAAGCTTCACGACTCCAACCATATCGCTAATGCCGACAGTTGCGTTCTTCATGCTCTCCTCGATTTTTATTTTGGATGCCCTAAACCCCATAGATCCTCCAGATTTTGTTTGAGATTTTGAGATTGATTTATGCATTTGAGTTCAATTTCTGGGTTGAGTTTGAATTTTAGACTTCATTTTGATTTCATGGGTTGAATTTTAGACTTTAATTTTTGGGTTGAATTTCTGGGCAAGTTCAATGTGTCAAAATAGGAGGATGAAAAAGATGAGGCTTTGAATTTTTTTGCCTTGATTTAGACGAATGATTGTAAATTGAACTTGTGTGGCTTTGTGTGAGTAAGCAGAGGAATCACGACAGGGTTCGTACCAGGGTGATCGACATTCACAGCAATGAGAAAGAAGAAGAGAAATCAAGTGAGGCAAAGATTTTTGTTCGTAGAACTGGGGAATCGAGTTGTAATATGTTAGCTCCAACATTATTGTTTGTTTTCCAGTTGTAATCTATTTTTTTTTTACCCTGATTTTGATTCTACTGACTTGAAGCTTTCGAAAATTCTGGAGGATTCTTTCTCATTTTTCTTCTTCGTATTTTTCTGGAGATTGATTTATGCATTTGAGTTCATTCAGATTTAGACGAATGATTGTAGGCAAGTGCTGAGCCATGGAAATTTTCCTACTGTTCCGAAAAGAGTTGCAGACGGTGATGGTTGGGAAGGGAGGGGCATTTTGGTATTTTCATAATATATTGAACGTCTGTTAAGTCAATTTAACTGTGATGGTATTTTTGCTCTGGATTTACAAGTTCATAGGTATTTTTGCAACTCTGAGAAGTATATGGTACTAGATGCACCTTGGGTGAAAACTTAAGGATATTTTTGCACCTATTAAGTAAAGATATCAACTTACCCATGCCACTAGAAGCATCCATGTAATTTCTTACCTTATATATATCACACACTATAAGCAGCAACCAAAAAAAAAAAACAAATAGTTACAAAGATATATTACAACAATTAATCAACATTATTCAAGTGTGAGTTGCCGAAAAGCAAAAGACTACTATGGGGGACCACCAATGTAAAAGACTACTATGGGGACCACCAATGTTTGTATAAAATAATCTAAATTTAATGAATACACCCACTTCTGTCATGGGGAGATAAATGCATCAGCTTCATAAGCAAACAAAATCTTTGAGTGTTGGGCCACAATGCATATGGTATATACTTTTCAATATTCTTCTTCGAAAACAAACAAACCACAACCCTTTTCAGTTACCAGCATATCTTATTTGGCACTGTAGTTTAGCAACTTTCTCACCATAGTGTCCTTATTTGTCACATTTTTTCTCCAATCCTGTACACTTCTTCCTTTAACCATGTCTCATTCTTTATTCTAAACCCTAGCCATATTGCTATCTATTTAAAAGAAATAATTTGAAGTTCTTTGAGGTTCAACATATCTTATTCTCACTCATTCTGTCATCCTAACTAAAAGCAGAAAGAGGCATATAAATTGAAAGTAGGTGAACAAAATAATATATCTAACACCTGGAGTTGATCGATTCTGCGCAATCTCTTCACCCTCAACACAGATTAGCAACGAGAGGAGACTAAAGCTATTTCAACTGCTTGACCTCAAAGCAACAAGAACAGTGAGCAATCGAACTATGATGTGGTGAAGTCAGTTAGAGATGGTGAGCGAGAGAGGTCCGAAGGGGTGTAGGTTTTTGTTCTCTTTCTTTATCATCCCTACATTTTTTTCTCTTCCGTTGTGTAGTTACTCTTTTTTTTTTTTTGAAAAAGAAAAAACTTATCCTATGTGTACGCTGACAAGGACGCAATGGAGGTAACCTTTGACAGAGTTAACATGTTAATGACATGTCAGTGCCATTAATGAAACATCTATCAACATGATTCACCTTGACTATGTAATAGTAAGGATGAAACTATAAAATGTCTAAACTTCAGGGACATGATTCAAACTTTGGGGGTTGAGTTACAAACTTGGACACTATAAGGATTAAATAATTAATTTCTTAAGAAAAATTACTTTATTAATAATTTATTTGATCACTGTTCAACCACAATTAATCCAACCAATGAAGTTTAAACCATTGCCTTGACTTGTTTAATAACTGGTCCAATATTTATAATAATAATAATAATAATAAATATAAGCTCAGTATTGAGAAGGTTAAGCGTTTTTTGTCACAACTCATACTTCCAATGGGTTGGGTTGAGTTTCTCTCATTATCCTTTTCTCATCTTCTAGATGGGTTGATGAGGGATAAGGAGAAAAAAGATTAGGAGAGATCTCCTTCCTACTTCCAACATAATCAGTAACCTTTCGGAGATTTGGACAATGTAGATACGCGACAGCGAGACTTTCGACGGCGACACTTTCAGCTTTCCGCGGCGAGATGAGAGCATAGAGAGTGAGAGAGCGTGGAAGACGGTGGAGAGCCCAAAGACACGAGAGTGAGAGTGAGAGAGATTGAGATTTCGGTTCTTATTTCACAGTTAACACCAGGGGTGTTTTTGAAATTTCCCTTTGAAGTTAATACCAGAAAAGGGTATGAGAAAGTTTGTAGAGCCTTTTTTGCATTTATCTTGCTAGTAACAATCTCCAAAAGTAATACTGCAAAGCTATATGCATATGATTTTATTGAGAAAATTCCTTCCATTGCATATTCTGGTGACATATAACCACTGTAAAGAATTATAGAAATATATGAATGATCATATCAATAAATATACTCAAATGATTTTAAGTATTGGAAATTTTTTTTAATTTCTAGCATATAATTTCATATGAATATATTTTGACTTTGTATGGAGCATAAATCATAAACATATCTAGCTCATGCTGCATGATATGTGACCATGAAGAATGGATTTAACATGCAAGAATCTACATAATTTAGATATAGATATTGATGATAATGATGTGTGTGTAGAAAATCATTCCAACTAAATACTTGTTAGTTTAGTTTTTACTAGTACTTTCGGAACTTGTGTAAACTAGGAATATGCGTGTGTGTAATTCAATGTTAGGAAATTGTAGTGATTATATATATATATATATATATATATATATATATATAGTTGGGTATACTTACTAGGTTCCAACAACACGGTTTGTGTTCGCTTCAATTTAGTCTCTACCAAATATTCTTGCCATGCCAAAATCTACAATTTTTGGATTCATTGTGGAACCTAACAAGACGTTGCTAGCCTTCAAGTCTCTATGAATTATTCGTAATCTTGAATCTTGATGAAGGTATAAAATTCCCCTTGCCACTCCATAAATGATATCAAATCTTTTCCTCCAATCTAATTGTAATCTTTTTGCTTGATCGAGAAGACATCCAACGAAATCCGAACTGACTTATATAGAGAGTATGGGGTCTGGCTCAACTATCATCAAGCTTATAGGGCGAAAGAAAGAGCGATGATGCAATTGCATGGATGAGTACAATACTCTTACCGGGTTATTCCTTGGATGTGTCGCAAACTAGTAGAGAGTGATCCAAACACTGTCGCAACATGGGAAGGGTCACCTGATAATAGATTCCAGCAGCTATTCATTGCATATGGGTGCTCAATTAAAGGTTTCGTACACGGTTGTCGTCCAATACTTTATATAGATGGATGCCATCTTAGTGGCCCTTATAAGGGAACATTATTGTCAGCTTGTGCTTATGATGCAGACAATGACATGTTTCCCTTAGCGTATGCCATTGTGAGCGGTGAGACATATGATGATTGGGCTTGGTTTCTAAATCAAGTAAAAGACATTACAAGACCACTGGTGATAACAATTGTTTCTAATCGGAATAATTCCATCATTGGTGTTGTAAACGATGTATTTGGCATCGAGCGACATGCATTTTGTTATAGGCATTTGAAGGAAAATTATACTGCGGCGTTCCTTAAAATAAATAGAGGGGTTACACGAACGTCTAGGAATTGTAAGGATACTGCATTGCATCTCCTTGATGGAATTACGTATATGCAAGGCTGCATGAAGACTTCATTGTTGCAATGGGAAAATTGCAAATGTTCAACCCACATTTGGCACAATGGCTTCAAACTCATGGGGACATTGATCGATGGGCTCTTAGCAAGTTTCCTTTCCAATGGTGGGATAACATAAGTACATTGCCGAGTCCTTTAATGCATGGATGTTGAAAGAGAGAAGGCACACCGTGACAATTTTGATACATGAGCATAAAGAGAAGTTGGCTTCGAAGTTGCTAGCAAGCAAGATGGCTTTAGTGGATTGGAAAAATGGCGTTGGACCTAATATTGAGAAAAAACTGATGCAACAAGTTGCCCTTGCTGAAAATATGCATGCTGCATATTACGGGGACTACCAGTTTTCGGTTGAAACTAGATGCGGCAATACCATCATTCATGTTAATGTAGATCTAGCTGGAAAAAATGCTCATGTTTGGCATGGCAAATGAGTGGACTACCTTGTCCACATGCATGTGCGGCTATCAAGGTTCTTAATGGTAATGTATACACATTTATAGATGATTGCTTTAAAGTTTCAACACAAGAGAAAAACACACACACACACACACACAGAGAAAAACACACAAAAACAAACATAGACATACAAAAGCACAAGCGCACACACACACAAACACTAAAAAACAAACGCAAACACAACAAAAAAAACACACACACACAAACACAAACACACACACACAAAAACACACGCTCACAAACACAAACACACATATACAGACACGAAATAGAAACACACAGACACAGAGAAACACACACACACACAGACAAACACAGACACACAAAAGCGAACACACACACACACATGCAGACAGACACACACACACAACAGACACACAAAAACACAAACACACACACACACACATGAGACACACTCAAAAAACACACACACGCACAAACACATACACAAAAACACACTCGCACACACATACACACAGAAAAACACAACCACAAACATAAACACACACACACGAACACAAACACCCAAACACACACAGACAAAGAAAAACACACGCACACACACGCACACACACGCAAACAAACACACACAGAGAGAAACACAGACACAAAAACATACAAACAAACACAAATACACACGCACATGCACACAAACACATATACACACATGCAAACACACACACAAACACACACAGACACAAACACACAAACACAAACACACAAAAACACACACACACAACAGACACACACACACAAAAACACAACACATACAAACACAAACACACATATACACACAACCACAAAAAACACAAATAAACACACTAAAAAACACAACACACACAAACACAACCAAACATATACACACGCAAACAAAAACACACACACACACACACACACAAACACAAACACAAATACACACACAGAGACATGGAAAAACACACATACGCAAACACACACCCATAAAGAAACATAGACACACAAAAGCACAAACAAACACGCACACACAAACACAGAAAAACAAACAAACACAAAAAAAAAACACACACACACACAAACACACACACAAAAACACACGCTCACAAACACAAACATACATATACATACGCAATCACACACAAACAAAAACACACAAACACACACACAGAGACACAGACAAACACACATACGCAAACACACACACATACACAAACACAGACACACACACATACGCAAACACACACACATACACAAACACAGACACACACAAGCAGAAACACACACACACACACACACAAACACCAACACACACACAAACAAAAAACACACAGACACGCAAAAACACAAACACAAACACAAAAACACACGCGCACAAACGCAAACAAAAACACACAAAAAAACACAAAAACAAACAAACACACACAGACACAGAAAAAACACACACACAAACACCAAAACACACACACACACAAACACAACCACAAAAACTCACACACACACACACACAAACACAGACATAAAAAAGCACAAACAAACACAAAGACAAAAAAAAAACAAACACACACACACACACAAAAACAAACGCTCACAAACACAAACATAAATATACATAAGCAATCGCACACACAAACAAAAACACACACACACACACACACACACACACAAACACACAGACAGACAGACATACGCAAACACACACACATAGACAAACACAGACACACAAAAGCACACACACACACAAGCACACACACACACACATAAAAACAGACACACAAACACAAAAACACAAACACACACACACACGCACACACAAAAACACACACACACGCAAATACACACACACAAACACACACATATACACACAAACGCAAAAAAAAAAACACACACACACACACATACACAAACACACACACACAAACACGCACACTCAAACACAAACACAAAAACACAGAGAGAAAAACAAACACAAAAACACAGTCAAAAACACAACACACACAAACACAAACACAAAAACACACAACACAAACAGACACAGAAACACAAAGACACATATATACAGACGCAAATACACACACACACACAGACACACACACACAAACACAAACACAAACACACACAGACACAAACAAACACGGAGAAACACACATACGCAAACACACACATACATAGACAAACACAGACACACAAAAGCGCACACACACACACTTAAAAACACATGCGCACAAACACAAACACAAACACACACATACACACAGAAAAACACACACACACAAATACACATAGATAGACACATACACACACACAAACGCCAAAACACACACACACGCAGACACACCCATCCACACACACACACACAAGCAAAAACACACAGACTCAAACACACGCACACACACACAGACACAAACACACACACAAACTCAAACACACACACAGACACAAACACACACCCACGCAAACACACACACACACACAAACACAAACACACAAAAACATACAAACAAACACAAAAACACACGCACACAAACACAAAAACAAACACAAACATACACATGCACACATTCAAACACACAAACGCACACAAACACAGAAAAACAAAGACACACACAAACACAAACACACACTCAGGCAAACACACACGTGCCCACAAAAACACACACACATAGAAAAACACACACGAAAAAAAAAACAAGCACACTAACACACAAACACAGAGAGAAAAACAAACACAAAAACACACACACACACACTCAAAAACACAACAAACACAAACACACACAACACAAACACACACACAAACACAAAAACACACATATACAGATGCAAATACACACACACACACACAAAAACACAAACACACACAGACACAGACACACACAAAAACGGAGAAACACACGTACGCAAACACACACACATAGACAAACACAGACACACAAAAGCACACACACACAGACAGGCATGCACACACATAGAGAGAAAAACAGATACACAAACACAAAAACACACACACAAACAGAAACAGAAACAGAAACACACACACACACACACAGAAAAACACAAACACAAACACTCACACATGAACACAAAGACACAAACACACACACAAGCACACAAACACACACAGACAAAGAAAAACACACAGAACCACAAAAACGCAATAACACACACACAAACATAGATACGCAAACACACGAGCAAAAACACAAACACACACATACACATAGACACAAAAAAACACAAAAACAAACACACACACAAAGAGAAACACACACACAAACACACACAACCACAAAAACGCAATAACACACACACACAAACATAAACACAAACACAAAAACACACAATACAAACACACACACACACAAAAACAAAAACACACACACACACATAAACACAAGCACACGCACACACACAGACATGGAAAAATACACATACACAAAGACACACATATACAGAAACACAGACTCACAAAAGCACACACAGATACGCAAACACACACACACAAACACACACAACCACAAAAACGCAATAACACACACACACAAACATAAACACAAACACAAAAACACACAACACAAACACACACACACACACACACAAACAAAAACACACACACAAACACATAAACACAAACACACACACACACACACAAACATGGAAAAATACACATACGCAAAGACACACATATACAGAAACACAGACACACAAAAACACAAACAAACACACACACACACACAAACACAAAAACACATGCGCAAAAACACAAACACAAACACACACATACACACAAACACAGAAAAACACAAAAACAAACACACACACAAACACAAAAACGCAATAACACACACACACAAACATAAACACAAACACAAAAACACACACACACACAAACAAAAACACACACACACACACATAAACACAAACACACGCGCGCACACAGACATGGAAAAATACACATACGCAAAGACACACATATATAGAAACACAAACACACAAAAGCACAAACACACACACACACACACACACACACACACACACAAACACACGCACACACACAGACATGGAAAAATACACATACGCAAAGACACACATATACAGAAACACAGACACACAAAAGCACAAACACACACACACACACACAAACACAAACACAAACAAACACACACACACACACACACACACACACAGAAAAACACACAAAAACAAACATAGACATACAAAAGCACAAGCGCACACACACACAAACACTAAAAAACAAACGCAAACACAACAAAAAAAACACACACACACAAACACAAACACACACACACAAAAACACACGCTCACAAACACAAACACACATATACAGACACGAAATAGAAACACACAGACACAGAGAAACACACACACACACAGACAAACACAGACACACAAAAGCGAACACACACACACACATGCAGACAGACACACACACACAACAGACACACAAAAACACAAACACACACACACACACACATGAGACACACTCAAAAAACACACACACACGCACAAACACATACACAAAAACACACTCGCACACACATACACACAGAAAAACACAACCACAAACATAAACACACACACACGAACACAAACACCCAAACACACACAGACAAAGAAAAACACACGCACACACACGCACACACACGCAAACAAACACACACAGAGAGAAACACAGACACAAAAACATACAAACAAACACAAATACACACGCACACGCACACAAACACATATACACACATGCAAACACACACAGACACAAACACACAAAAACACACACACACAACAGACACACACACACAAAAACACAACATATACAAACACAAACACACATATACACACAACCACAAAAAACACAAATAAACACACTAAAAAACACAACACACACAAACACAACCAAACATATACACACGCAAACAAAAACACACACACACACACACACAAACACAAATACACACACAGAGACATGGAAAAACACACATACGCAAACACACACCCATAAAGAAACACAGACACACAAAAGCACAAACAAACACGCACACACAAACACAGAAAAACAAACAAACACAAAAAAAAAAACACACACACACACACACACACAAACACAAACACACACACAAACAAAGACACACACAAAAACACACGCTCACAAACACAAACATACATATACATATGCAATCACACAGAAACAAAAACACACACACACACACACACACAAAGACACACACAGAGACACAGACAAACACACATACGCAAACACACACACACACACAAACACACACACAGAGACACAGACAAACACACACACATACACAAACACAGACACACACACATACGCAAACACACACACATACACAAACACAGACACACACAAGCAGAAACACACACACACACACAAACACCAACACACACACAAACAAAAAACACACAGACACACAGACACGCCAAAACACAAACACAAACACAAAAACACACGCACACAAACGCAAACAAAAACACACAAAAAAACACAAAAACAAACAAACACACACAGACACACAGACACAGAAAAAACACACACACAAACACCAAAACACACACACACACACACAAACACAACCACAAAAACTCACACACACACACACACAAACACAGACATAAAAAAGCACAAACAAACACAAAGACAAAAAAAAAACAAACACACACACACACAAAAACAAACGCTCACAAACACAAACATAAATATACATAAGCAATCGCACACACAAACAAAAACACACACACACACACACACAAACACACAGACAGACACACATACGCAAACACACATATACACACACACAGACACACACAAGCAGAAACACACAAACACCAACACACACCTAGAAAAAACACACACAGACACACACACACGCAAACACACAAACACAAACACACAAAAACACACACACACACACACAAAAACACATGCGCACAAATGCAAACAAAAACACACACAGACAAAGAAAAACACACAAAAAAACACAAACATACACAAACACACACAAACACACACAGACACAGACACAAAAACACACACACACACAAAAACACACGCTCACAAACACAAACACACATATACAGACACGGAGAAACACATACGCAAACGCACACACATAGACAAACACAGACACACAAAAGCAAACACACACACACACATGCAGACACACATAGACAAACACATGCACACACAAACACACGTGAGACACACTCAAAAAAACACACACACAAAAACACATACACAAAAACACACTAGCACACACACAGACAAAGAAAAACACACACGCCCACACACACACGCAAACACACACACACACACAAACAAAAAACACAAATAGACACAAAAACACGCAAACACACAGAACCACACAAAGACAAACACATAAAAACACACACACAAACACAAACACACACACACACACACACACACAAACACAACACACAAACACAAACACAAACACATGTATACACACGCACACACACACACAAACACAAACACAAACACACACACGCCCACACACACACAGAGAGAAACACAAACACAAAAACATACAAACAAACACAAAAACACACACACACGCACACAAACACAAACACACACACACACACATGCAAACACACACACACACACACAAACACAAACACACATACACACACACACACAAACACAAACACAAATACACACACACACACATGGAAAAACACACATACGCAAACACACACCCATACAGAAAAACAGACACACAAAAGCACAAACACACACACACACAAACACAAAAAAAAAAAAACACACACACACACACAAACACAAACACACCCGCACAAACGCAAACAAAAACACACACAGATAAAAAAAAACACAAAAAACACAAAAACAAACAAACGCAAACACACACAGACACAGAAAAAAAACACACACAACCACAAAAAACACAAACACACACAAAAACAACACACACAAACACAAACACACACACAAGCACACACAAACACAACACACACAAACACAAACACACAAACACACACACACACAAACACAAACACAAATACACACACACACAGACATGGAAAAACACACATAAGCAAACACACACCCATACAGAAACACGGACACACAAAAGCACAAACACACACACACAAACACAGAAAAGCAAACACAAACACAAAAAAAAAAAAAAAACACACACACACACACACAAACACAAACACACAAACACACACACACACACAAACACAAACACACGCGCACAAACGCAAACAAAAACACACACAGACAAAAAAAAACACAAAAAACACAAAAAACAAACAAACACAAACACACACAGACACAGAAAAAAACACACACACAACCACAAAAAACACAAACACACACACACACAGACACAACACACACACAAACACAAACACACCACACAAACACAAACACACGTATACACACGCAAACACACACACAAACACAAACACAAATACACACACACCCACACACACACGCAAACACACACACATAGAGAAACACAGACACAAAAACATACAAACAAACACAAAAACACACATACACGCACACAAACACACACACACACATGCAAACACAAACACACACACACACAAACACAAACACAAATACACACACACACAGACATGGAAAAACACACATACGCATACACACACCAATACAGAAACACAGACACACAAAAGCACAAACACACACACACAAACACAGAAAAACAAACACAAACACAAAAACAAAAAAAAACACACAAACACAAACACACGCGCACAAACGCAAACAAAAACACAGACAGACAAAAAAAAACACAAAACACACAAAAACAAACAAACACAAACACACACAAACACACACAGACACAGAAAAAACACAAACACAACCACAAAAAACACAAACACACACACACACAACACACACAAACACAAACACACACACACACAAACACAACACACACAAACACACATACACACACACACAAGCACAAACACAAATACACACACACACAGACATGGAAAAACACACATACGCAAACACACACCCATACAGAAACACAGACACACAAAAGCACAAACACACACACACAAACACAGAAAAACAAACACAAACACAAAAAAAAAAACACACACACACACACAAACACAAACACACAAAAACACACACAAACACAAACACACGCGCACAAACGCAAAAAAAAACACACACAGACAAAAAAAAAGACAAAAACAAACAAACACAAACACACACACACACACAAACACAAACACACGTATACACACGCAAACACACACAAAAACACAAACACAAATACACACACGCCCACACACACACGCAAACACACACACACAGAGAAACACAGACACAAAAACATACAAACAAACACAAAAACACACGCACACGCACACGCACACAAACACACACACACACACACACACACACAAACACAAACACACTTACACACACACACAAACACAAATACACACACACACAGACATGGAAAAACACACATACGCAAACACACACCCATACAGAAACACAGACACACAAAAGCACAAACACACACACTCAAACACAAACACAAAAAAAAAACACACACACACACACATAAACACAAACACACGCGCACAAACGCAAACAAAAACACAGACAAAAAAAACACAAAAAACACAAAAACAAACACACAAACACACACAGACACAGAAAAAACACACATACAACCACAAAAAACACAAACACACACACACACAAACACAAACACACACACACACACAAACACAAACACAACACACACAAACACAAACACACATACACATACACACAAACACAAAGACACACACACACAGACATGGAAAAACACACATACGCAAACACACACACATACACAAACACAGACACACAAAAGCACAAACACACACACACAAACGAAGAAAAACAAACACAAACACACAAAAAAAAAACACACACACACACAAACACAAACACACGCGCACAAACGCAAACAAAAACACAGACAGACAAAAAAACACAAAAAACACAAAAACAAACAAACACAACCACACACAGACACAGAAAAAACACAGACACAACCACAAAAATCACAAACACACACACACACAAACACAACACACACAAACACAAACACAAATACACACACGCCCACACACACACGCAAACACACACACACACACACAAACAAAAAACACAAATAGACACAAAAACACGCAAACACACAGAACCACACAAAGACAAACACATAAAAACACACACACAAACACAAACACACACACACACACACACACAAACACAAACACACGTATACACACGCAAACACACACACAAACACAAACACAAATACACACACGCCCACACACACACGCAAACACACACACAGAGAGAAACACAGACACAAAAACATACAAACAAACACAAAAACACACACACACGCACACAAACACAAACACACACACACAAACACACACACACACACACACACAAACACAAACACAAATACACACACACACAGACATGGAAAAACACACATACGCAAACACACACCAATACAGAAACACAGACACACAAAAGCACAAACACACACACACAAACACAAAAAAAAAACACACAAACACAAACACACGCGCAGAAACGCAAACAAAAACACACACAGACAAAAAAAAAACACAAAAAACACAAAAACAAACAAACACAAACACACACAAACACACACAGACACAGAAAAAACACACACACAACCACAAAAAACACAAACACACACACACACACAGACACAACACACACAAACACAAACACACACACACACACAAACACAACACACACAAACACACATACACACACACACAAACACAAACACAAATACACACACAGACATGGAAAAACACACATACGCAAACACACACCCATACAGAAACACAGACACACAAAAGCACAAACACACACACACAAACACAAAAAAACGAACACAAACACAAAAAAAAACACACACACACACACACACAAACACAAACACACAAAAACACACACAAACACAAACACACGCGCACAAACGCAAACAAAAACACACACAAACAAAAAAAACACAAACAAAAAAACACAAACACACACAAACACACAAACACAAACACACGTATACACACGCAAACACACACAGAAACACAAACACAAATACACACACGCCTACACACACACGCAAACACACACACACAGAGAAACACAGACAAAAAACATACAAACAAACACAAAAACACACGCACACGCACACGCACACAAACACACACACACACACACACACAAACACAAACACTTACACACACACACAAACACAAACACAAATACACACACACACAGACATGGAAAAACACACATACGCAAACACACACCCATACAGAAACACAGACACACAAAAGCACAAACACACACACTCAAACACAAAAAAACAAACACAAACACACAAAAAAAAAAACACACACACACACACATAAACACAAACACACGCGCACAAACGCAAACAAAAACACACAGAGAAAAAAAAACACAAAAAACACAAAAACAAACACACAAACACACACAGACACAGAAAAAACACACATACAACCACAAAAAACACAAACACACACACAACACACACAAACACACACACACACACAAACACAACACACACAAACACAAACACACATACACATACACACAAACACAAACACAAATACACACACACACAAACATGGAAAAACACACATACGCAAACACACACATATACACAAACAGAGACACACAAAAGCACAAACACACACACACAAACAAAGAAAAACAAACCCAAACACAAAAAAAAACACACACACACACACAAACACAAACACACGCGTACAAACGCAAACAAAAACACAGACAGACAAAAAAACACAAAAAACACAAAAACAAACAAACACAACCACACACAAACACATACAGACACATAAAAAACACAAACACACACACACACACACAAACACAAACACACGCGCACAAACGCAACAAAAAACACAGACAGACAAAAAAAAACACAAAAAACACAAAAACAAACAAACACAAACACACACAGACACAGAAAAAACACAAACACAACCACAAAAAACACACACACACACACACACACACACAACACACACAAACACAAACACACACACACAAACACAAACACACTTACACACACACACAAACACAAATACACACACACAGACATGGAAAAACACACATACGCAAACACACACCCATACAGAAACACAGACACACAAAAGCACAAACACACACACTCAAACACAAAAAAACAAACACAAACACACACAAAAAAAACACACACACACACACATAAACACAAACACGCGCGCACAAACGCAAACAAAAACACAGAGAAAAAAAAACACAAAAAACACAAAAACAAACACAAAGACACACACAGACACAGAAAAAACACACATACAACCACAAAAAACTCAAACACACACACACACACACACACAACACACACAAACACACACACACACACACACAAACACAACACACACAAACACAAACACACATACACATACACACAAACACAAACACAAATACACACACAGACAGACATGGAAAAACACACATACGCAAACACACACATATACACAAACACAGACACACAAAAGCACAAACACACACACACAAACACAGAAAAACAAACACAAACACAAAAAAACACACAAACACAAACACACGCGCACAAACGCAAACAAAAACACAGACAGACGAAAAAACACAAAAAACACAAAAACAAACAAACACAACCACACACAAAACACATACAGACACAGAAAAAACACAGACACAACCACAAAAAACACAAACACACACACACACAAACACAAACACACGCGCACAAACGCAAACAAAAACACAGACAGACAAAAAAAAACACAAAAAACACAAAAACAAACAAACACAAACACACACAAACACACACAGACACAGACACAACCACAAAAAACACAAACACACACACACACAAACACAACACACACAAACACAAACACACACACAAACACAACACACACAAACACAAACACATGTATACACACGCAAGCACAAACACAAACACACACACGCAAACACACACACACACAAACAAAAAACACAAACAGACACAAAAACACGCAAACACACAGAACCACACAAAGACAAACACATAAAAACACACACACACACACAAGAACACAACACATAGAAACACAAACACACATATACACACGCAAATACACACAAACAAAAAAACACACACACACAGACATGGAAAAACTCACATACGCAAACACACACCCATACAGAAACACAGACACACAAAAGAACAAACAAAAACACACAGACACGGAAAAACACACATACACAAACACAGACATACAAAAGCACAAACAAACACAAAGAAGAAAAAACAAACACACACAAAAACACACACTCACAAACACAAACATACATATACATACGCAATCGCACACAAACAAAAAAACACACACACACAAACACACATATGCAAACACACACACATACACAAACACAGACACACACAAGCACAAACACACAGACACACACACAAACACCAACACACACAAACAAAAAACACACACAGACGCACAGACACGCAAACACAAACACAAAAACACACGCGCACAAACGCAAAGAAAAACACACAGACAAAGAAAAACACACAAAAAAACACAAACAAACAAACACACACAGGCACAGACACCGAAAAAACACACACACAAACACCAAAACACACACACACACAGAGACATAAAAAAGCACAAACAAACACAGACAAAAAAAAAACAAACACACGCACAAAAACAAACGCTCACAAACACAAACATAAATATACATAAGCAATCGCACACAAACAAAAACACACACACACACAGAGACACAGACAAACACACATACGCAAACAAACACACATACACAAACACAGACACACACAAGCAGAAACACACACACACAAACACCAACACACACAAACAAAAAACACACAGAGACACGCAAACACAAAAACACAAACACACAAAAACACTCACACATAGAAACACAAACACACGCGCACAAATGCAAACAAAAACACACACAGACAAAGAAAAACACACAAACAAACACAAACACAAACAAACACAAACACACACAAACACACACAGACACAGAAAAAACACACACAACCACAAAAAACACAAACACACACACACACAAACACAAACACACGCAAACACACACACAAACACAAACACAAATACACACGCACACAGACATGGAAAAACACACATACGCAAACACACACCCATACAGAAACACAGACACACAAAAGCACAAACAAACACACACACAAACACAAAAAAACAAACACAAACACAAAAAAAAAAAAAAACACACACACACACACAAACACACAAAAACACACGCTCACAAACACAAACATACATATACATACGCAATCACACGCACAAACAAAAACACACAGACACACACAAACACACACAGAGAGACACATACAAACATACGCAAACAGACACACATACACAAACACAGACACACACATACACAAACACAGACACACACAAGCAGAAACACACACACACACACAAACACCAACACACACAAACAAAAAACACACAGATACGCAATCACAAACATAAACACACAAAAACACACACACAGACAAACACAAAAAAACACGCGCACAAACGCAAACAAAAACACACACAGACAAAGAAAAACACGCAAAAAAACACAAAAACAAACAAACACAAACACAAACATACAGAGACACAAAAAAAACACAAACACCAAAACAAATGCGCACACACACACAGAGAAAAACACACACACGACCACATAAACACAATAACACACACACACACACACACACTCAAAAACACAACACACACAAACACAAATACACATATACATACGCAAACACACACACAAACAAAAACAGACACACATACACAAACACAAACATACATATACATACGCAATCGCACACATGAACAAAAATACACACACACACACAAACACACAAAGAGAAACAGACAGACACACATACGCAAACACACACACATACACAAACATAGACAGACACAAGCACAAACACACACTCACACACACAAACAAAAAACACAATCAGACACAAACATGCAAACACACACAACCACACAGATACAAACACACAAAACACACACACACACACACAAACAAAAACAGACACACACATAGACATGGAAAAACACACATACACAAACACACACCCATACAGAAACACAGACACACAAAAGAACAAACACACACAGACACGGAAAAACACACATACACAAACACAGACATACAAAAGCACAAACAAACACAAAGAAAAACAAACAAACACACAAAAACACACGCTCACAAACACATACATACATATACATACGCAATCGCACACAAACAAAAAAAAACACACACACACACACACAAACACATACACAAACACACACATACACAAACACAGACACACAAGCACAAACCCACACACACACACACACAAACACAAACACAAACAACAACACACACAAACACACACACAACAGACACAAACAAACAAACACACACACAACAGACACACACACACAAACACACAACACATACAAACACAAACACACGCAAATACACACAAACAAAAACAGAGACACACAAACACAAACGCAAACACACACACAAACAGACATGGAAAAACACACATAGGCAAACACACACCCATACGGAAACACAGACACAAAAAAGCACAAACAAACACACACACACAGAAAAACACACAAAAACAAACATAGACATACAAAAGCACAAGCACGCACGCACACAAAAAACAAACACAAACACAACAAAAAAAAAAACACACACACACACACACAAAAGCACATGCTCACAAACACAAACATAAATATACATACGCAATCGCACACAAACAAAAACACGCACACACACACAAACACACAGATAGACACACATACGCAAACACACACACATACACAAACACAGACACACACAAGCACAAACACACACACACAAACACAAACAATAACACTCAAACAAAAAACACAAACAGACACAAAAACACGCAAACACTCACACACACAGACACAAACACACAAACACAAACACAAACACACAACAGACACAAACAAACACAAACACACACACAACAGACACACAAAAACACAAGACATACAAACACAAACACGCATAAACACACGCAAATACACACACAAACAAAAACAGACACACTCACAAACACAAACGCAAACACACAAACAGACATTGAAAAAAACACATGCAAACACACACCCATACGAAAACACAAACACAAAAAAGCACAAACAAACAAACACACACACACAGAAAAACACACATAAAAAAACATAGACATACAAAAGCACAAGCACACACACACACACACAAAAATACACGCTCACAAACACAAACACACATATACAGACACGGAACACAAACACACATACACGGAGAAACACACATACGCAAACACACACATAGACGAACACAGACACACAAAAGCAAACACACGCGCGCGCGCACACACACAAACAAACAAACAAACAAACAGACACACAAAAACACAAACACAAACACACACACACATGAGACACACTAAAAAAAAAACACACACACAAACACATACACAAAAACACACTCGCGCGCGCACACACACACAGAAAAACACAAACACAAACACAAACATACACGAACTCAAACACACAGACAAAGAAAAACACACACGCGCGCACACACACACAGAGAAAGACAGACACAAAAACATACAAACAAACACAAAAACACACGCACACAAACACAAACACACATGCAAACACACACACACGCACACACAAACAGAAACACATACACGCACACACGCAAATACAAAAACACACAAACACACAGAGAAAAACACACAACCACAAAAAACACAAACACACACACACACTAAAAAAAACAACACACACAAACACAAACACACATATGCACACGCAAACACACACACAAACACAAACACAAACACAAAGACACACACAAACATGGAAAAACACACATACGCAAACACACACCCATATAGAAACACAAACACACAAAAGCACAAACAAACACACACAAACACAGAAAAACAAACACAAACACACACGAAAACACACACACACACAAAAACACACGCTCACAAATACAAACATATATATACATACGCAATCACACACACAAAAAAACACACACAAACACACAGAGAGACACAGACAAACACACATACGCAAACACAGACACACAAGTAGGAACACACACAGACACGCAAACACACAAACACAACAAAAACACACACAAAAACACGCGCACAAACACAAACAAAAACACACACAGATAAAGAAAGACACACAAAAACACAAAAACAAACAAACACAAACACACACAGACACAAACACAGAAAAAACACACACACAAACACCAAAACACACGTGCACACACACACACAGAAACATATGCAAACACACACACACAGACATGGAAAAACACACATGCAAACACATACGGAAACAAAGACACAAAAGGACAGACACACACAGAAAAACACACAAAAACATAGACATACAAAAGCACACGCTCACAAACACAAACACACACACACACAAAAACACACACACACACACACACACAAACACACAAAAACACTGAAAAACAAACACAAACACAACAAAAAACACACACACACACACAAACACAAACACACATATACACACGCAAACACACACAAACACAAACACAAACACACACACACACCGACATGGAAAAACACACATACGCAAACACACCCATACAGAAACACAGACACACAAAAGCACAAACAAACACACACAAACACAGAAAAACAAACGCAAAAAAAAAAAAAACACACGTAAACACAAACACACACACACAAATACACACACAAAAACACACTCACAAATACAAACATACATATACATACGCAATCACACACAAACAAAAACACACACACAGAGACACGGGCAAACACACAAAACACACACACACAAACACAAAAACACACGCGCACAAACGCAAACAAAAACACACAGACAAAGAAAACACAAAAAAACACAAAAACAAACAAACACAAACACACACACACACACAGAAAAAACACACTACCACAAAAAACACAAACACACACACTAAAAAACACAACACATAAACACAAACACACACAGACATGGAAAAACACACATACGCAAACACACACCCATACAAAAACACAGACACAGAACAGCACAAACAAACACACACACAAACAGAAAAACAAACACAAACACAAAAAAAAAAAAACAAACACATGAAATCACACACACATACACAAACACAGACACACAAGCAGAAACACACACACATACAAACAAAAAAAACACACAAACACGCAAACACACAAAAACACACACACAAACACACGCGCACAAACGCAAAGAAAAACACACAGACAAATAAAAACACACACAAAAACACAAAAACAAACAAACACAAACACACACAAGACATAGACAAAACACACAAACAAACACCAAAACACACGCGCACACACAAACACAAACATTCACACACACACAAGACATGGAGAAACACACATACGCAAACACACACACAAAGACACACAAAAGCACACACCCACACACACAGAGAGAAAAACAGACACACAAACACACACACACTAAGAAAAACAAACACAAACACACGAAAACACACACAGAGAGAAAAACACACACACACTCAAAAACACAACACACACAAACACAAACACAAACACGCATATACATACGCAAACACACAAAAAAAACAGACACACACACACAGACACAAACACAAACACAAACGCGCACACACACAGACATAGAAAAACACATACGCAAACACACTCATACCAAAACACAGACACACAAAAGCACAAACAAACACACACACACAGACATGGAAAAACACACACACAAACACAGACATACAAAAGCACAAACACACACACAAACACAGAAAATCAAACACAAAAAAACAAACAAACACACACACAAAAACACACGCTCACAAACACAAACATACCTATACATACGCAATCACACACACAAACAAAAACAAACACGCACAACCAAAAAATATTTGATAAATTATAACCAAAAAAACACACACAGACACAAAAATATAACAAAACTAAATAAATGCAAACAAATGAATGAATAATTATAAATATACACACAAACACAATCTGTATAACAATAAAAAACAACAAAATTAAATAAAAGAAAGCTAATTCATGATAAAAAAATTAACACAACACATAGAGACACACACATACAAACACAAAATGACAGAGGCACACAAACACAATTTGTATAACAATAAACAAAATAACAAAACTAAACATAGGCTAGTAAATGAATGATAAATTATTAACACACACAATAAAGAAAATAACAATACTAAATAAATGCAAACAAATAAATTATAAATTATAAGAGAACACACATACATCGACACAACCTGTATAACTATAAAAACTAACAACAAAATTAAATAGCAGCAAGCTAATTAATGATAAAAAAAATAAACAAACACAGAGACACACACATACAACACAAACAAAGACACACACACAATATTTGTATAACAATAAACAAAATGACAAAACTAAACTGAGGTCAACAAATGAATAGCAAATGATTAATAAACACACAAAATTAAAAAATTAAAAAAATTAAAAATAAATGCAATCAAATAAATAAATGATAAATTATAAATAAACACACACACCTACACAACCCTGTAAAACAACAAAATTAAATAACAGCAAGCTAAGTAATGTTAAAAAATAAACAAACACAGAGAGAGAGACACACACATACAAACACAAAGACACAATTTGTATAACAATAACAAAACTAAATAAATGCAATCAAATAAATGATAAATTATAAATAAACCCACCCACCCACAAAACCTGTATAACTATAAAAACAACAAAATTAAATAACAGCAAGCTAATTAATGATAAAAAATAAATAAACACGGAGAGAGAGAGAGACACAGATACAAACACAAACAAAGACACACACACAATTTGTATAACAATAAACAACATAAATAAACTAAACAAAGTCCAGCAAATGAATGATAAATTATTAACACACACAATAAAAAAATAACAAAACTAAATAAATGCAAGCAAATAAATGATAAATTATAAATAGACACACAACCTATATAACAATAAAAAAACAAAATTTAATAACAAGCTAATTAACGATAAAAAATTAACATACACAAGGAGAGAGACACACACATACAAACACAAAGACACAAACAATGCATACAAACACAAACACACACAATTTGTATAACAATAAAAAAATAACAAAACTAAACAGAGACTAGTAAATGAATGATAAATTATTAATAAACACACACACAATAAAAAAAATAAACACACAATAAAAAAATAACAAAACTAAATAAATACAATCAAATAAATGATAAACTATAAATAAACACACACACCCACACAACCTATATAACTATAAAAACAAGATTAAATAACAAGAAGCTAATAATAGCCCAAAAGGATGTTGAGACTTGAGAGAGCATATATTACCTGTACATTAGACTACGGAGTTTGAAATATGTTTCATCATCATAAAATAGGTGGCAAAAGGACAACCACTCATCTCCTCTGGCACATCCAATCTCCTACAAATTATCATTTAAGAAATCTACTTGAACATAATGCTCAGGACTTTCTGGCACACAGTAATGAATTACCTGAACAGAGGTAAACAAGTATAGAATCAAGAACCAATATATAAAGAACACTTGCATATCAATTAAGCACCAATTTATGAAATACAGAAAAAGTAAAATGCTTGCAGAATGACATTTTTTAAGTGCATGATTATCAGCAACAAACAACTGGTGAACATGATAACAAGAATACATAATCCTAGTGAAATTTTACTGTCAGAAGTTGGTAGGTATAAAAATGTAGAAAGCAAACTGTAATGAGACTTACAGCTCCAACATCCCTTTTGACTAATCCCGTGCCAAATGCAACAATGGCAACAACTTCACAAAAAATTACAAGGTTAGTTAGTCCGCAAGGTGAAGTGTCATTTGAATCATGGTACGTGCAAAATAGTCTTAAAAATTATTCAAATGCCTTTGTACACCTCAAAATTTATGATAGAAAAAAATGATCTTACTACTCTGATCTTGTTGGAACCAAACAACTCCTGTACAATTATCATCAGATTTAACATCCAGCAATAAAATTACAAACGGAAATCTACAGTATCATATTATGAAAAGGGTAAAAATGGAGCTAACCTTCGCAGAGATACTATTGTCACTCAAGTAACTTTACAAGTACTAAATTTAAAACTAACAAGTAACAAACATAACATGTCTCATGAAAAAGTAAATTAATCAATTAATAATTCATTCAGAGTAAGGAAATAAATTCATTAACAAGATAATAAATAAAACAAAGACAGCTTCAGGCAAAAAAATAATGAATGCTAAATTATTGAGGAAGAAACTATACAGTATTTGAAATAAGGCATTAATAAGCAGCATGAATAATCAAGTAATATAGATAATATTTATAAACAATAAATATAAATAACAAATACTAAGGGGCAGGATGAGAGTAGATAATAAAGGAGAGAGGAGAAATAAATCAATACATCAAACTATAAAGGGTTAGGATGCATCTTCAAGTATGGAAATATACCTCAAACTATAAAAGATAATTTGGTTCTAACATGCATAATCAAACAAGGCGTGCTATAAGTTACTTTGTTGCTCTCTCATATTTAATAGCAGCCTCTTACCTCCTCAATAATTAGGTGGAAACCAAATTCCATTAGTAATGGAAATGAGTTCCTTTGGATTCAGGTTTCCTCCCCGCTTGGAATTTCTTTCCAGCCATACTAATTTCAGAAATAGAAAAAAGATGAAAGTGAATTTATCCATAACTATCCAGCATTTAAATTCATGTTCTCTGACAATCATATTCGACAAGGGCTATTCACCATCAGTGACTAGCGACAAAACAACACTCCAATGTTCGATTCTAGTCATACTTAACCTTAGGCCATAAGGATATAATAGAGAAGACTCATGCCAGTTCTTAACACTAAGAGTCTGAAAATCAGTATTTTAACTCAAATATAGAAGGTGCTTACAAAGACGCACGGATAAAGCCAATCTAAAGATCTTCCATGATAAAACCAAAGGTCACAGCAATAGGAAGATGATGTACAATCAAAGGAAGCGGTTCACGCACCTAACAATTAATGCTCATTAATGAATCATAAAAGAAGATATGACTATCTAACTCCATTAAGTGGTGGAGGATAAAAATAGATCAAAAAAAATTATATGATATCAATTATTGGTAAGTTCAGAATTATAGATGAGTATAGAAGAAAGGATTTGAAATAAGATCATGATTGTTTTGTTTTGTTTTATTAATTTTCTATAATTTTAAGTGGAAATAAGGATTTTTTAAAAATTTATCCTTTGAACTCTATATAAGGCGCTTACTAGTTAGGTATAAAGTATTATCAACACAAGTTCTACCGGTTCTCCCTCCTTTTTTCTATATCTAACACCCTCTCTTTTCATCCTCCTTATCTCTCCTCTCATTTTCATAAAGTTCTTTGATTATACTGCAAATCGGGATTACATAAGAATAGCCAAACTGAAGCAATCGAAAATAAACTATGTAGGGCTGATTCAGTTAAACTACTTACATGTAAAATAAGAAAAAAGGGAGAAACAAATGGAGAATATAATATACAGAGAAAAATAAACTACAGCTCACCCTCCATTGTCTAGTATATGGATATCAATTCGAACCGCCCGCTTTCCAAAAAGAATAAACAGTGATACAATGTCTCCCGCTCTGCTTTCCTGAAAATTCACTTTGAATCTTCATATAAATTTATGTAAACAATAAGAACAGAAAGTGATCCATACATAGCTACCTGATTTGTGTCTATGGTCTGCAAAGCTTCTCCACATGTAAATATGATAGCATGATTTTGGTTTTCAGGCTTCCCTTCACCAATTGCCTAGATTTAAATAAAATAAAATTGAAATCCCATCTTCAATTTCTTCATTGAGTTCCTCAACAGAATACAAAAAGGGTAAAAACACTGAAAAACATCAAAAAAAAGTTCAACACATAAGCAAAAGGTGAAAAAAAAAAACAAAACAACCATCCATATGTAATAATATAAATAACAAGAAAAAATTGTAGTTTATTTAAATAATAATAAAAGAAAGAAATTAAACACATTAAAATTCGATTGTATATTCATGATACATAAATAAATAAGTAAAATGAAATAAATACGGTTAGTTAAAAAGAAAATAAATAGCAACCAAGTAAAACAAGTGAAAATGGTAAACTATTAACAATAAAAACTACATACATTATAAATAAATATTATAAATAATTTCATCAAAAAATAAATAATTATACTGTATTTATCAATAAAACATTCATGTGAAAATATAAATATAGATATAAATAAAAAATAATAAAGGGAGGATGAGATCAAATCATAAATAAAGGAGAAAGGGTTCGATACATGAAATAAAAAACAGAAATATATTATCAAAGGAAAAAAATAACTAAACAACTAATGTAATTAGTACAAGTGAGAATGATAAAACGTAAAATAATCTGTATAACAATAAAAAAAAACATAATTAAATCAAAGCAAGCAAATGAATGATAAATTATTGATAAATAATGAAAAGTTTGGTTAAAGAATGATTATTCATAAATAAATAAACAACATAAATAACATAAATAAATAAAGGGGATTACATAATGAGAAAGATAACTTTTAGTGAATCAATGTAAAAAAAAAACATGTATATGCAAAACATCAAACAAACAAAATTCAATGTACCAAAAAACATGTATAAGCAAAATATCAAACAAACAAAATTTAGAGGCAAACAATTTTTTTCCTAGGTAAACATGTAAATGCTAAATTATTAATAAACATTACAATATTTGAATGTATAAATAATATGTACTTGGAAATAAAAAATTCAAATGAAAAGATAAAAATGAATATAAATAAAAACAAAAATTTGTATTTTATTTATGAAAATAATAAAAGAAAGAAATTGATCGCTTTAAAAAGAAAATAAATAATAACAAAGCAATACAATTGAAAATGATAAACTATTAACAATAAATACTAAATGCATTGTAAATAATTTCATAAAATACATAAATAATACCTACTTTATTTTTTAATAAAAAAGATTAATTTGAAAATATAAATAAATAATAAAGGCAGGATGAGATGAAATCATGAAGGATAAAGAGTTAAATACATTAAATAAGAAACAGAAATATATTGTCAACGAAGAAAAATTAAATCAATGACTAATCTAATTAGTACAATTCAGAATGATCAAATATAAAATAATCTGTAAAAAAATAACAAAACTAAATAGATGCAAGCAGATGAATGATAAATTATTAATAAATAATGAAAGGTAGAGTTAAAGAATGATTCTTGATAAATTTCTCTATCTCTCTCTAGTTTCTTTCTTTCTCTTCCTTTTCTTTTTCTTTTTCTTGGTTTCCTTTTTTCTATTTCTTCCCCCTTTTTTTTGTTTTCTCAACTCCTTTTCTTTCGGCATTTCTGTGCAAAGCAAAAAACTATCCTTAAACATCTTCCACAAGTAAGAAATCATTCATATTCGAGCAAGTGATGGTTCAACAATTATATCCTCCCAGTTAGCAGAAGTTACAAAATAATAATGCTAAGAGATCAAATTATGAACATAATTAGGAAAGAGGAATATAGCCGAGAGAGTCTCTCAGGAATGTAAGTCTTTCGCTCATCTCACCTTTATGGGGGTTTTTCTCTCAAACCAACCTAAGCTAGGCTCTACCATAGGCTTGTAATAATTCTAATTATTACCACCACTTACATGTGCATTCAAGAATCAAGAGGTCTTTCCTGCTTGTAATGTTGGAGATGGGCCACATGGAATGGATGATGGGGGTGGTAAGTATCATGCATGTAAGAAGAAATAAATAGCACCCAAAATTTTGTCATGCGATATATAAAATAAAGTTAAAATGTTGCTAATCAAAAGAGCTTGGTAGGATGCTTTCCGCTTTTCATTTTTTCTCTCTACAATTTTTTTTTTTTTTTTTTGCTTTCTTGATTTTCTTTTCTTTTTCTTGCCTTTGTTCCTTCTAAGGAGCCATATATTTTTCTTTGCTTTTTTTGTGGATGCATTTTTTTCTTTTCTCCCCAATCTTTCCTTTTCTTTTTAGGGGAGCAACAATTTTTTTTCCCTTTTATCTTCCTCTTTTTTTGCCAACTTATATTTTTCTCATTTGTCATCCCACACATAGTTAAAAAATAGCAACAACACCACAAGATGTAATCCAATAAGTGACAAGTGAGAATGCTTAGAAATATATTTACATACACAATAACTTACCACAATATAATGGAATTTAAGAAAAGTGATAGGCTCAAAGGGGTAGCAAGGGATAATGACATTTGTGGCTTGTGTTTGGGATAAAAATGGGGTTTAGAATATGAATGCCTCTCTCGTTTTAAAGAACCGCACATGCGTAAAGTAGCCATAAAGAGAACTAGAACAAGTTCTGAAGAGTTACCAGCGTTGGAGGTTAATCACAATTTTTGGAAATATAGGCTCAAAGATCCTTCCAACAAGGCTGTCTATCTCGTGAGATATTCACAAAATCCAATTGAAGACTAAATGATCACAGAGCATTTGCCTTACTTGTTTCTAATGCTAACCTTCATAATATAATCATTTTAGCCATCACAATCAACAATGAATATGAGAGATTTATGCAGCACACTCCTCAATCAATCAAATCCATTCAAAGTGAATATGCCATAAAACATAGACATGCATAATTCAAGGCACAAAGTGGTCAGGCAAGGGATGCCGCAAAATGATGGGAAATATAAATATTTACAAGTTCTTGTTTTCTTTTTCTTTTTTTTTTTTTTTTGCTATTTTAATGAAAGAAAACATAATTTAAGGCTCAAAGTGGTTAGGCGATGGATGTGGCAATGCGTCAAGGTTGGCAATTTGCATCTAACCATAAATAACAAGATAGGAAATATCCAAAAAATTTGTTTGGCCATGAGTATCAAAAGGAGGCATAACTTAAGGCTCAAAGTGGTTAGCAATGAATGTAGTAATGTATGAAGGTAGGCTACTTGGATCTAACTATGAACAAAATGAATGCCTTTCTCATTTCCATGTCTAACAAATGCAAATATGTGGTCTCAAACAAGACATAAGCCAAATTCTAAAGTAAGAAAAAGATAGGTAGTACACACAAGGAATAAATGTGAATAGGCGCAAAAACCTCACTAGCTCATGATTACCCACTTAGTATTCACCTAAAGCCCAAACAATTGTCATGTAGCTTTTCCACTCAACACACAATCAATCACTCATCAATTCAAGAATGCATACAAACAAAGGATTACCTCGAACTTGCAATTCTCACATCCAACACAAATTTGTTTTCAATTGTTCTTTAAAAAAAATTAACTTCCCCCATAACATAGAAACAAAGGAAACACACAAAACTGAAAAATAATATGCAATCAATCCGACACAATCAAATGAAAAACAAAACGAAATAAAAGTGTGAAAGGAAAGCGTACAACCGGGCCGAGTAAGTTGCATCTTGAACAGCCAACTCCACATGTTATGCATAGGGAATTCCATGTAGAAAGGCTTCAAAAGGCTAGCCCAACAATCTCCTTCTTTGCCTTCACAAGACACGAACAAAATAAATTTCCTCAAAATAAACTCAGTTTTAAAAGCAAGTTGGATAATGCACATGATGCAATTTCCTAAAAAGTTAAACAATCTATAGATCGCTCTTAAAAAATATATATATATATATATATATATTGGAACATTAATACCAAATAAGAATCATAATCCATTTATTATAGAGCACTCAGTATAAATTTATAGTGTCAAGCAGCAAAATACACTGTCACAGAAAAACCCAGCATGCATCAACCAATCAAAATAAACTGCATGAGTAAGAAGTTCACATCCACTAAAATTCTCTAAAAGCAAACAGCTGCATATAATTCGGTAAACATGAAGATGATTACATCTTTTTCATTAAACATGAAGATGATTACAACCACTAGAGACGGTGAGTGACGATAGGCACAACCTTTGACTTTAACAGTTAGACAATGGATTGAGTTGAAACTTATTATTTTAAGTGAAAATACACATGCAAAAATAAATAGAATTAATGAGGAAAAACAAGAATAGTGAAACTAAGAGTATACTTAAATCATGCTGATTTATTGGGATTAATTGAAAGGATTGTTCTCATCTCCCCTCTATGTATTCATTCTACTCTACTGCTTCAAGACCTATAAAAGATGGCATTTTCAGCCTCCTGTTTTAATTTTCTACAGTAGAAAAAGGATAACAATAATAGCAAACAAATCACCTTCCTGACATCAGTACTTCAGAAATATTTACCTCCTTAAGCTTGCCTAATTGTGTAAAATGGCGACCAAAGGAACTATATCTCTTACAACAAAGAACATGTGCCAGATAGACCTTGAGCTGCCTCTGCAAGCAAACTTATAATCAGTATTATCTGTTTAAAATGCCTCTAATCATTTCGACAGATATTCAGTCACTGATGTCTATAATACAACTCTAAGAATATCCATAATGTTAAAAGCCAAAGAATGCACAGAAAAGTATTTAAACCGATATATATCTCTACCAAACTTATGAACATCAGTTCTCCCTTATTTTAAATGAATACAAGATGACAAAGATAAAGAGCAAACACAACCACTAGAGACAGAGTGACGATAGGCACAACCTTTGACTTTTAACAGTTAGACAATGGATTTAGTTTAAACTTATTATTTTAAATGAAAATACATATTCAAAAATAAATAGAATTGATGAGGAAAAACAATAGTGAAACTAGTATATGAGAACATTCCAAAAAAGCCATACAACAAAAGTTGGATACAGAGCGAAACCCACTTCCAAACTTTTGTGAAAGAAGACAAATGTGCTCTGCAAAATGAAACTCTTGGGATAACGATTTTGAAATGTTTTTCTCTAAACTTTCACAAAGAAATCACAAAATTATTGGATACATACTAATTTAAGTTCCAGTGTATGGAAGAATGAGATAAGGGACGAGTTTAAAGTTTAAACTTCACATGACAGTATAGCATTTTGCAATTGATGGAAACATGATTAAAGATTCAAGTGCTCACAACAGGAGTGGCAGAAAATAAATAACGAAGAAGCAAAACAAGTGAAAATGATAAACTATTCACAAAAAATACTAAATGCATTATAAATAAATATTATAAATAATTTCATCAAAAAATAAATAATATACACTTTATTTTTTAATAAAAAAATTCATTTGAAAATATAAATATAAATAACAAATAATAAAGGGAGGATGAAATGAAATCATAAAGGATAAAGGGTTAAATACATTAACTAAAAAACAGAAATATATTATCAAAGAAAAAAAAAATAAAGCAATGACTAATCTACTTAGTACAATTGAGAATGATCAAATATAAAATAATCCTAAAAAAAATTAATTAATTAATAAATAGAGGCAAGCATATGAATATAAATTATTAATAAATAATGAAAGGTACTGTTAAAGAATGATAATTGATAAATAAATAAATTTTATTCCCTACTCCCTAGTACTATGTCAATTTTTTTTCTTTCTATATTTTTTTTTTTGAAAAAAAAAATTCTCAGTTTACTTTTGTTCTCAAGCCCTGTGCAATCTTTTAAATCATTCTATATATCCCTACAATTGCAGGGAGTTAGTCTAGTTCTATTATGTTATGTAACTAGTTTATTTATTGTGTGTGCGTGCATTTTGTTTTAAAATGATAAATTGTAATTTAGAAGTCTATATTTACGTTATTTGAAATTTTAAATAAACTTTGTTTAAGGGCAAAAAAATATTAAATTAATTTAAAATTCATTAAAAAGACAAATGATCTGGAGCTGACTGAACATCTTTGGCGTTTGGTACAATATTATGACTGTGTCAAAAAACTAATAATGTGCTTTATCATAAAATAAATTATCTTCAAGTGTTTGAAGAGAAGGCTTGTAGAAAGTCAACGTTTAGAATTTTATAATACAGTCGGTGGTACCTATTGTAAAGTTAAATAAAAAAAACAATGGATTGCATTATTATGGCAAATAAAGAAAAAATTAATTGAATTATTTATGACATATCACAATGAAATAACAGTTAGTTAATTCATAATTCAATAACTTGGGCCAAAAAAAAAAAAATTAATTCCTAATTCAATAAAGGGGCGAAAGAAACAGAGGGAAGAAAAGTTCAACAAGCAACATTTTGAAAGTTGAGACACAGGTAACTGTCGCAAATATAACTTTTAACAATTGTCCTAAACAAGAAAACTGTAAGAGATGCATCATGGAATTAGATCCCAAAGACACAGTTTTGGTGTTCTAGATAAGTGGAGAGAAATACGGAGAATAAAGGATGCACCCTACTTATGTGGGACCCCACTTTTTCCCTCTATCTTTCTCCACACTTGTAATTTGGATCCAGTTCAGGCGCACCATGGAATCCCAGCAAGCATACTTGAATAATTAAGAAATCAAGCATACTTGAATAATTAAGAAATCAAAACCAATACAAAATTTGGGAAATTCTCCCTGAGATTATGAAAAAGCAATCTACATATACATACGTGAAATCAAAGCATCTCCAATAATCTAAATCATGCATTATCAAAGGAAGTGATTCAAAAGCACGTATTATATATGGCACCATCTTATTTACCTACTGGATCTGTAGTAAGATTCATACCTGACCAATCATTCTGTGCTTGAGAAGATTTCCTTTGCCAAGAATCTCGATGGCCACATTGTCTCCAATCTCAGTGTTGCGCGCAAACTTGACTTTGGTGAAATTGCCTTCTCCCAAAGTCCTACCCAACCCATATATTGCTCTGTTAGTTAATCATTTTGATGTTCAAATACTGATATGATACCTCTTGGGGTCAAAATGCAGTAAGATCCACTTTTGATGTCATTCAGCATATGGTAATAAGAACAACAATCTTACTCCATGATTTTTTACATAATTGGACTAAATTAAGCGAAACATTGAACAACAAGAATGCAACTCTTAGTGAAAAACCCTTTCCTGGCAATTCAGAAATTTGATCCTGTTCATAGGATTCGCCTTTAGCTGAAAATATAAAAGTCCATTTGACCTGATATTAGTACAAAATGAGAAATATGCTTCTCTCATTGTTTTTCAAATGAAATCTTCAGCTCAGTAACAGTTCATGCTTCCTTAGTTATGGGTCAAATTTGGTTTTCCTAGGTCAAATCATCTTATTAAATGAAGAAATCTACAAAGTCCTTATGATATGGGGAAAACAAGGCCAACTTGAGGATGGCGAAAAAACTCAAGCACCATGTACATATTCTTCCAGCTGAAATTAACAAAAAGATTTTTATCTGGAATAAGGACATCAAATCCCTATGACCAAAGCTTAGCTTTCAAGATAAAGACACAGGAATGTTTCCAAGAATTCACGCATGGTAGATTACTTTCTGGATCTTAAAGGAAAAACAAAACATTGTAGATTTCAGGAAGATATAGGTTTGATGAGAAAAGTTTCACACCTTGAAAATAAAACAGACAAGCAAGATTGCAAGCCCTGCAGATACAAGAAACTGCCATGTTATAGATGACCAGGAGGAGGTTATAAAGGAAATGGTAGGCAACTAAAGTGCACTCATGTGCATGGAAATAACATGCAATTAAGGAATTTCTTTTCAGATAGAAGCATACTTTTAGAACATTAAATTGACTTTGAAAGCAGGAATGTTATATACCTCAATCCCACCAATACAGAAGAGAACAACCAAAACTTCAATGAACCATGATGACTTAAGTTTGTAAAGCATAAACAGGAAACATGAAGCAACCACTACAAAAAGAACTGCAGTTTTGGTATTTATATATACAACTCCACTGACACCTCCTCCTTCCGTGCTTGGGATTTCATCTGTAGCATCCTAGAAACATAAATTTGTCATCAAGTAGTTAGTTCAAAAACAGTATATGAAAAAGAGAAAGACTGAAGTTATATGAAAAGGAGTTGGCTAAACTCACCTTTAGTAGCTTGTCCTGTTCAATAACTGCTTGTCTAGCCCTCCACGCTGATCAACACGATGCACATAATACAGTACCAACAGCCATCAACCATAGAAATACTTCAGCTATGTCAACAGTTGGTCGACATGGAGAGTATAGCAACACAGACACTATAGAAGGGAAAAAATTTAGAAATATTTTCTATACATGATATTGGGAATCCATCTTCACACTCCCACAGCAGGTTAAACGAAGAAACAGAACTAACCAATGGATACAAAGATTTTGCATGTGAAGATGATAAAAACATACTATCACCATCAAAAATGAACACTAAGAGGAACCTCACCAGATGAAGTACTCATCAGCATGTTCTCCAACCTTGTACCTGCATCTTGTGGGGGCATTACAGCAGGTATGTGTATATCTAAATCAGTTTCATCTGGTTCACAAACCATCTTGTAAAGTTCTGCAAACAACAGAAAATATTTGATTAAATCATTAATGAAAACAAACTTTGACCCTCAGCTAATGTAGGCTATCAAAAGAACATTTCTAAAGATGCACAATTCATCAAATTCCCAATTTCCTAATCAAATCTCGTGAGTTCAAATTTGAGTTCTGAAAATATGGGATTAAGACGAAAATGGGCAGAGACTTATTTCTAAGTTTATAGTATCAGTTGCGAAACCTTTTCCACAGCAACCACAAATTTCAGAACTGAAGAACCTTTTCAATTCTCATAATAACCAAAGAGTCAGAAGCAAAAATCCATTTCACTGATGTTATAAACTTAGAAACTAAGTCTCTGTAGCAAACTCAAGTTTTCAGAATTAAATAATGCAATTCACATATCATGAAAATTGAAAACCAAGCATATATCACCGAGTAACTAGGAAATTAAGACCTCATATGCTTTCATTACAGAGAAGACTAAAGCAAGCAACAAAATATGCTAATCCTCAACCCAACCATACAAGTTCAAGCCAAAATTCGTCATGCTTCAACACTGAATTAAAACCACAGAGGCGTCATATTACTACTGCCATCAACCTCGACTCTAATCTAACCAAACCCAACACAAAAATAGAGAAAGGCATGAGCTTTACCTCAGAAGACAGCAACGAACAGACCCTAACGGCAGAAAAATATAGTCTGAGAAACAGAGAGCACCACCCACGAACAGGGGGGCGAACAACGGGATCAAGATCTTGACGGCAAGCGCGGTTGTTCTGTGACGGTGAGAATGAGGTCAACCGGCGGGGGCAAGGGAAGGAGGACGACAGCTTGGTTGGGTTTTTGTGAGAGAGCGGAGGCAGATCTGGTTCTGTTCAGATCGAGCGAGAGAGAAGAAGGTCGCCGTTTTCGATCTCAGGGTCGTGGCTGTGGTGGAGGGACAGTGGTTCTGCCATGATTCCAGTGGTGATCTCGGTGTTCCCATAGCCTCCAATTTCTCCTCTCAGTCCGTCTTCCTCATACCCAGTTCTGTCAAAGTCGGCTTTCACAGCTCCAAGCGATGAAGAAGACGGAGGTTCGCGGCTCTGTGAACCCAAGTGGAAACTCGAATCGAATTGAAGGGACGAAAAGCAGAATTCTGAGGGTCAAGGAGAGACGAGCTCAGGTCGGTAAGTAAAGGGGTGAAGGAAAGACGAGCTCGAATCGGGAAGTAAAGGGGTGAAGGGAAGGGTTTCTACGGAATGATGATTGGTTTGGGCTTGGGCTTGGGCTAATTTGTTGTCCATCTTCTCTCTCCTCCGGCAAAATCAAACAGTCTTCTCAATCAAAAAAAACTCAGGCAACGGCTATAGATGCAACAAAATTTTTCTTAAGAATAAATGCAACAAGTTTGAATGAATTGGTGCTGATATCCGAAATTAAGTATTGAAATTTGAAATGCAATAAATTTTTTTTCATAATAAATATAAAGAAAGTGAATATCCTCACCTTCTTAACCAATTTTATTATCTTTTGTTAAAGAGTTAGTATTTTTGTTATGATAAATTATTTTAAATGGAAAGGTAAATATTAATTTTTCTTTCAGGAAAAAAATTCTCAATCTGAAAATTATAAATTTAAATGAAAATTATCACACTCTATCACTTTTATTTTAAAAAAAAATTGAAACTAAAATATTTTTTTTTATTTTGGTCCTTTCATTATCTATCAAAATTATAGTGCCATGCAGGGACAGACCCAAAAAATAATTGAGAGTGCATCATTGACAGGGGATTCAGTGTTGCCCCTGATTTTTTTTTTTTGAGCAAAATTTTGAATGCATTAAAAAAATAAAAGAACATAAAGGAAAAAATAAGGCTAAGTGCTCTTAGAAATTTTAAAGCTGAGGATATGTGACAATAAAAAAGTTACTTATCATGAAAAAGAGGTACAATTATTTGTGACTTCTAAAATGATTTATTAGTTATTACGAGTAATTAATAAAATAAAATTTTTACAGGGGAACGTTGCAACAAACATTATATTTGGAGACGCTGGCATTATCAGTACGTTTTCTTCTGTAAGTCAAATCTTAATACTGTCATGACCTTCCTCTTGGGCCTTTGCTTTGGGTAATATATTTCATTAATTACTTTCATTTCTAAATTTTACAGATAATTTTACTTAAAATAATCACAGTTCTCTCTTACTTTATATTTTTAAAATGCATGATATATTATATCATGTAAAATATATCTGTAAAATTATTTTAAGTAAAATTATTATATCAAGTAAGAGAGAACTGTGTGATTATTTTAAGTAAAAATATCTGTAAAATTTAGAAATGAAAGTAATTAATGAAATATATATATATACACACACACACATATAAAACAGAATTTTTAGGAAAGAGGTTGGATTCACCCACAATCCAAAGGCAGGGCGAAATCTCCCTTCCCCTGAGTGTTACCAATGTTGGGCAGAGTGAGGCGTCTATTACCCTCAGGCGTTTACCTAGGCACCTTAGGATGTCTTTCCCAATGCCTTGACCAAAAATTCTCTTCTAAGCCCACACTATTTACAACAATCCAACTCCTTCTCCCATTGGGCCTGCATGACCATTTTTTTATGCTTCACCCTTTTTTCAATTTTGATATTTAAATTACTACTGGCTTCAAAGTTTTCTATAAAGGTAAAAGTGTACTTTTGGTACTTTTTTATATAAGATTTCTTTTTTTTTGGTTAGTTTTATAAATTATTTTTGGGTTAATACAATTTTTTATCCTTAAAATTGATCTCCTAATAGTTTTTACCCCTCAAATTTCAAATTATAGGTTTCAGCTTTCAAGTTTCAATCCATTCAAAACATTGATCCTTATATTTAGTGAAAACATGAACAATGTTGCTCATTGAGGGACGAAAACCAAAATGTGGACAGCTTAAAGGATCAAAGATTATAATAACACATTGTTTTTTCAGTCCTCTAATCATAATACTGTTAGTTTAATTTCATTAACAAAAATGTCGTCATTCAAATTCTGAATGTTGATAAAACTTTCTCAAATGTCACTTTGGTGCAAAAAAATACTATCTAATACTAGCAATATTGTGATTATGAGACTAAAGAAATATCATATAAAATTAAGAGATCAAACTAAAATAAATTTTTGCCATCTATGAATTTGAACCTTATTGTTGAAGCATTAACACTGATCAGAATAAAGAAATTGAATGTGAAAGCAGCTACAGGGAAGGCAAAGATAATTGGAACTTTGATTGGAATTGGTGGGGCCATGCTCCTAACATTCTTCAATGGTGTACCAATACAGACAACCTCCTTCCATGTCAACCTATGGCATCACCATGATGGCCACGTGGCACCATCCAATTCCTCCTCAAGTGGCAACACTATATTGGGTGCCATCTGTTCATAGTTCAGGTTTGTACTTTTTAACACAAATTATAACATAAAATCACACAGTTCATAAAGTTATGAGCAACATTCATAATTTACTAGTAGCAAGACACTATTTAAATGGGATGCTTAGTGTCATTGAATGGCTTGCTAATATATTAAGTGAACCCGATATATATTGCATAAAATTGAAATCAAACATATTGTTCAAGTTTTATGAATAGTAAAACTCTATCTAATTTATATTTTATATATATGAATCGTATTAAAGATTTGATTGATATTGTGAGCAAATTTGTGGCTGAGTGAGATGAGTGAGAAGTACAAAAGCCATTACACAAGCACATTCCTAGTGTTTGTGGTGTCTTCAGTCATATCTATTGGCTTTGCTCTTTGCTTTGGGAGGGATTGGAGCCAATGGAAGTTGGGTTGGAATATCAGGCTTTTCACTGTGGCACATGCGGTGTGTAGACACACGCGCGCGCGCCCATACACACACACAAACATCTCATTTTATTTATTAATTCATTTATATTACACACACATCTATGGAGTGTGTGTGTGTGTCATTTAATTTATTTATTTATTGTTTGTTGAATGTGTATTTATTTAGGGGATGGTTCCATCGGGATTGACGGTGATGATGATTGCTTGGTGTGTACACAAAAGAGGGCCTCTTTTTGTGTCAATATTCAGTCCTCTTTTGCTTGTCATATTGGCCTTTGTGGGATCTCTCTTGTTAGATGAAATGCTTCATCTTGGCAGGTATATTTATATTAATATTTGAGATACTTTTTAGTATAAAAAAATTTATGTGGGTTGGGTCCCATAGTTTACCAGGACTAGGACATGTTTTCAGATTAATAAAGTACTTATAAAGATACTTACAGATTGTACATTAAAACCATCACATTAATGAGGTCTAAACCCACCACTCTATGTGAGATAAAAGTTTCCCAAACTTAAAATCATTTACAGCTAAATAGCTTCATTATCAATAAATAAATAAATAAATAAAAATAAAAGTATGAATAAATAACCTCTATAATTTTTAAAGTTTAATAATAAATCTAACAAAAATTTGCAATATCTACCCCTCAAACTTTATTTTTCTGTGCGTATACCCCTCAAACTTTTAATTAAATGCAAACAAACCCTTCAATGTTAAGCCATGTGTGCATAAACGTAAAAGTTTACAAAGGTTGATTATAAAGTTTCAAATATGAGGGAAGTTATTTGTAAAGGAAAAAAGGTAATGAATTTGTATAATTTAGCCAAATTTTAATAATAATAAATTATATTTTCATGAATTTTACTTGCAATTGGGAAACTTATTATTGATGGTGTATAAATGCAGCATAATTGGAGGGGTGATTATAGTGGTAGGATTATACGTAGTTCTATGGGGCAAAAGCAAAGAGATAAAGATAAAGAATTCTTTTTGTGCCACCACAGATCAAAATCTGGAATCTTCTCTTGAAGATGAAAAAGGCAACCATGGAAACAACATTTATCCTTCAAATCATGTTGGGGACGATGAAGATGCACAACATGCAAGTGTTACAGAGCTAGATGAATCACAAAAAGGAGCACAAGAATAAGAATAGAGAAATATCTCTTTAATTTAAAAAAATAAGGCATTATTTCCCTCTTATCCCGGAATAAGAGACAATAAAGAATTAGAATTAATACGCTTGTTCCTTATAGGTGTTTGCCCTCATTTTGATTTTGTTCTTGTAGTTTCAAACCATAGTTTTAATCTCTTAAGTTTCTTTCTGTCTAAAATGTTAGTTCCTGTATCATAATAAAAATCTAGATCATTTTACCTTTTCAGAGACCACAAACTATGATTTGAAATTATATCATCCACAAAAACCAAAATGAGGGTAAAATATAAGGGTGACAATTCTATAAAACCAAGTGCAAGTTTATTTACATAAATTTGAATCAAGTACTCATCGTGAAAGACATACAACTATCTCTATACCTTCCATACATATTCTAATCACAGCGACATTCTTTGCTTGTCAAAAACAAAAAGTACTGTGTCATGTTAAGCCGAAACCCTGTTCACCTGAATTTTGTCGTTCAAAACAAAAGGGAAAACTATTTCGCACGTAACCATATTTTCCCTCAATTTTAAATTCGTTACCTGTACCTTATTCTCTCTTTAAAAATAATTTAACCTTGCTTTATTAATATCATTAGCCCTGTAACTTTGCTCTATTAGTACAGTTAGCCCCAATAAATGAGCTACTGGCACGGACAAAGCAAAGTCAAAGGATTTATCAAAGAGAGAAAATGGTACATGTATCGAATTAAAATTTGAGGGAGAGTATAGATACTTGCAAGATGGTTTTCCCAGACCAAAAAGGACATGCAATCTAAATGCACATCATCACCATTTATACAATCTACTGAAAAACAAAAAGTATTTCTGAACATAACATCACTCTCTTACCACAATCCTGGTGTCAAATATTCGAAATTGTCTACTGCGCCATTTATCATGTTCAGAAGTGTAATAAGAACTTGAGGCACACCTGAACCCATGGGGGGTTTCTTGAATCACGCTTCGGTTCTGTGCTATCATCACATGCCATCTTTCTAAGTAACGAGTTCATCTTCTCTGTCAAAATGCTATTACCAGGATAACCATCAAATAGAGTTTCCTACATGAATTATGACAATAGATTAAGATATGATCAAACACAGAATATGAATGACAAAGTAAAAGATGAGACTTTGTTATGAAATTTTAAAATTATTCGGCAAGAATTAAGGGTCTGTTTTGTTCCCTGTTTCAAAATAGTTTTTTTGTATTGCAAAACAAAAAATTGATGATGTGCTTTCGCTTGTGTTTTGAAAAAAAAAAATGTTTTGTTACTTTTGTTCTACAAAATTAGAAAAGAGATGGAGAACATTGTATTTTCAATAATGACAATCCTACTAATAAAACAAACTATCGTTTCACCTCTGCTTCATTTTAGATATGTTTTGCAAAATAACAATTCAAATATATTTTTTAAATTTGGTTTCCAAGACTTGTTTTAAGAAATTACTCTACATAAGCACTCTATTTTTTAAATAGATAGCAGAATCAAGCAAGCTCCAAGTCAGACCAACTATTGTATTTATATATGCTAGAAACATACATTACCTCTTGAAAAGCACAGTGATTATTTGAATGCAAGACTTTTTTAAATTAAAAGCAATTTAAGTGGGTAGCCAAGAATCTACAATGACGAAAAGGTAAAAAATATTTGATACCCCATCCTCAGCATACACATAAGCATGGAGCCTGGCCGTTGGATCCTCTAGGGTCAGCCGCATCCTATAAATCCCACTATTAGAGCTGAAGTTTTCAGCTGACCATGGCATTCCTGTTACTACTCGAACAACACACTTGAATTTTGCTGTCAACTATGATTCTTCAAGTCAATATATATCAACAATATATATATATATATATATATATATATATATATATATATATGTAGAGAGAGAGAGAGAGGTAATATCAACAAATGCAAATTTTAATATTAATGAGTACAATGAGAATTGGTAGGTAGTATAGATACTTTTATCAATAAAAAAGGAAAGAACATTAAAAATAATAACTGAGCATTTTAAATTGCATGACAACATTATTCAAGATAGTACTACCTCCGCTGCTTAATCTAAGATCTCATTCGTAGTGTATTACAAATTGGATCTTATATCATGGACTGGAGGTAATAAAAGTTATGGACTCAAAGCTCCGCAAGTATAGGGACAAATAAAATGCAATATGGTACCTCTGAATGGGTGAGGACATTCATTAAGGTGCAAAGTGGGGCATCATCATGATCAATCACTGTCAAGGAAGAAAAACCGTGATCTTGTAAGAAAATACATAATGTTTAATAATCATAATATTGAGACCAAAAAAAACAACAATGAAATGTGCATATGAAAACCTGTTATATATGAAGGCCAGGGAAAGCTCCAAAAAGGCATTCTTCTCAAATTCCAGGACAATCGCTCTTCAAACAATCTTCTCAAATGAATACAAAAGACGATGAATCAAAACATCAGCTATAACTGATCTATCATATTGAATCATCTTATGAGTCAACAGAGTGGGTAACTACCTTTGGCGCTGTTGTATGAGATCATCATCATTCCGCATGTACCGAAGCTTTGTAGATCGAGTGAACATGCCATGCCAAAGCCCTGCATGAACTTCAAGATGCAAATTGACAATTTTGACCCACTTATCATTTTCTAAAAGTTTTAGATGGTTCTCAATGCTTTTGTCATATGATATCCCCAAGATGGATCCAGCTCTAGGAAAAGTACGCAACAACTCTCTTGGCACAACTTCAGGATGTAAAGGAAGAGGATTATGCAATTCATCCTATTGCCTCAAATTATAAGAGGCCATCAAATTTCTTAGGCAGTAGAAAAATGCCATTAATAACTGTTAACATATACTACACACAAAAAATATAACTGATTGTGATATTTAATCTAGCCCAAATTTCTAATGGCAATAAACTTCCGTAGGATTTATCCAAAATTAAGATCAACATGGAAAAAGGGTTAAAATAGCAATGAATAAATAAATTTAAATGAACTAACTTTGCTCATTATACTGTGCTCCTTTCCTTTTCCTACTGTTTGTGCTTCTCTGAGTTTGTGTCTTTATGGTCATCACCTTAAAAAGGCTCGATTGGTGTCCATGCTTTTATTACCTTGCTGTGTGTGTGTGTGTTGATTTCATGATTTTGGATTCCCAATGGATCAAGAACTATTCAAATTTTGCCATTTTTTAAAACTCATGTTGGACTTCACAAAGTAATGGGAGAGTTGAATTTGATTGGTTTAGATTTTGACTGGAAATGTTTGGTCGCAAATCTGTACCGTCCTAGACAAAGATTATCCGTTCCTGATTTGCAGTCTCACAGCAATGAAGTATCTTGATATGCAAAAAACAAAAAACCATAAAAGTAAGAAGGATCAGATTATCGGAACTACATCATGGTAATAATGGAAACAGCTTATTTAGTCTAGTCACCACACAATGTACAAGAACATAGGCATGACTTATAATCAAACAAGAAGAAAAATACCTTGCATGAATATTATGAAATTAGGAAATAAATCATCTATTTATTAGGATCCCTTGATTAGTGCCCTGATTATAGGATCTGATTATAGGATCCTAATTAGTGAGTTATTAGTCTTTATTATTATCATTTAATGTAATTGCATGATTCTCTCCTCTAATGGCTCATTCATTAAATCTGGTGAAGTTCCCAGATGAGCTACAACTTTATTGAAGGCAAAATGGGAGGCATATTTAACATGTAGCTCTGATATTTCCATATTTTCGATTTTCTTCACAAGGGTTCCAAAGAATTTGAATTTGGAGTAGGTATCAAATGATGAACTTCTAGTAATTCTAAGAGCTGAGGGTGAAGTTTCTATTGCTTTTCCTTTTTCTTTTCTTTGGGCTTCTTCTTGTAATTGGGTTTTTATAATTTCATTCAAAGGAGTTATTTTATGAAATGTTTCAGTTTGGGCTTGAGCAGTGGGCTCAATAACATTCTCTTGGGTAGATGACCCATTTCTAGGTGTCTGGATGGATGATCCAATCTGGGTGAATGACTCAGTTACATGACTCAATTCTAGTTCTGTTTGTACTGCTGATTCAGTCGTACTTCTATTTCTTCTTCCATCTCCTTCCAGCTGTATATTTTTTTACTTTCTTTTTCTAATTTTATCTGAAAAAAATCCTAATTTACAATCAAATTTACTAAATATTTTCTTTCGTCTTACTAAATTAAATAGTAATTCCATTTTAGGTATAGGGTATCTATTTCTAATTGCTATGCTATTTAATATCCTATAATTTATAATCGTTCTACTTTTTCCTCTTCTTTCCTCACTAAGTTTTTTTACAATCATTACTAGTGAAGAGTATTCAGATATATTTTCTCTTAGGATTCATCAAATTCTAATAAATCTATATCTAAAGGTTCTAATTCTAATTCTTCTGCTTTTATTAAAATATTTATTTTCTTTCTTGATTTAGGTTTATCACAATTTGTTGCTATATGTTCTAGATCTCCACAATTATAACATCTAAATTTATAAGGTTTTTTTTTTTACTTTTATTCTTATTATTTCTTTTTCTCTTAAAATATTTTTTCTGTTTAAATTTTCTCTCATTTTTGGAATTATATTTTCTAAAAAACTTCTTTTTTGGATATTTTTTAAATTTATACTCCTTTCTTCTTTTTCTATTCTTTATTAACCATTTATCTTGGTTAAATCCTCATTTATGTGGTTTCTCTAATTCTGAGCAATTTACATTTAATTTATTTAATTTATAATATTTTATATTTCTCCATGCTTCTTTACATTTATATTTCTCCATGCTTCTTTACATCTTTCTGATAAATACTTTCTTAAATATTCTTCTCTTCTACCCATTGTATCTATTATTTTAGCCAAATCTGGATCATTTGTACTTTCCATTGCTTATGTATATTCTTCTTCTAAATTTTCTGATATTAATCTAGATAATTTTCTATAAAACATATCTAAGTAAAATTTCTATTTTTCTGGTCCATGTATCTTTGCTTCATAATAATATTTCTTATATATATTGATTTATATGTGTAGGTTCTAAACTACATATTTCTATTTCATGTAAATATTTTTTGGCTTTTGTAATTTGTGTGTATTCTACATTTGCTATTGAAGTTCCTACAAACTCATTCTTTAACACATTTTCATATTTTAATAATATCGTTGCATATAAATAATTTTATGAATAGAATGTATTACTTATGGGATATCATAATAGTCCTAGCATATTTCCAAAATTTGTATCTATATTATTATTACTTTTAAGAGATTTTGTTGTAATACATATATATAACATATGTATATATATACATATGTTACACACACACACACACACACACACACTGTGATATGTTAATATTTTCAAACGATGAAAGAAAACATGAAAAACATCTAAACCAATTTGTAGATCTAATTGAAGAAAAAGGCTTGAACATATCACCTAAAAAATCTATATTAAGAAAACAAGAAATACCTTTTTTAGGACAAATTATAACTACAAATGGAATAAAATTATAAGATCATATAAGTAAAAAAGTATTAGAATTTGATAGAATAACAAATAAGAAAGATTTATAGGCATTTTTAGGATTAATAAACCAAGTAAGAAATTATGTTCCAAATTCAGCAAAATTAACATAAAAAAATATCTAAATAGCTATTTATATATTCTTGATCTTGATTTGTATATTATTTTTCTATATCATTTTCATCTTCTGAACTTTCTTTTGTTTCTTCTTCTTCATATTCATATGTTATTTTGTATATTTCTAATTCATTATCTATGGGTTCATCAAATTCTAATAAACATAGAAATTGTAGATAAAAATGTATTAGATATTATGCAAGGATTAAGAAAATTAGACCAATTTTATGAAGAATCCTTCAGATCATGTTAGCACAGCCTTCCTTCGTTTCCTACAGGAGGTGTAACTGGATTTTCCTATAATTTTATGTGATCATAATTCCGGTATGAAAAAGGATAGGTATACTATAGATTCAACCGTACTTCTATTTCTTCTTCCATTTCCTTCCAGCTTCTCTATTCTTTTGAATAGATTTTCCACTTGCTGGTTTAGATGTACAATGCTACTTAAGATGCTTTCCACGCTTATGCTACATTGGCTATTTAATAGGTTCACATTCATTTTCAGAATATTCAACTTTGTTAAAACAATCTGGCATGTGTTACAATTCTGATTAGATGTCATTTCTGAGTTTGCACTTCCTGTATTGGATTCTATCTGCTCATAAAATCTGCAATGAGGTTATTTTTTCTAGGCACATATTCAATTATATAATCATAATACGCCAAATCTCCTTACCATTTGAATAACATTTTGTTAGTCAATTTTTCTATTTTTATTCCTTTGTCTAACCAAGATTTTACTTGTGTATTATTAGTCCTAATTATAAATTGTGCATCAACTATAAAAAGTATGATTAAGAAGGACATTCCTGAATTTCATGAGGACATATCGGTTATTATGGTAGTTCAAAGTATGTTGAGTCGTAGCTAGAAGGTGAACTTTCAATTTATAGCTAGAGAATGCAACACAATAGCGGACCTCTAGGCTAAAAAGGCTTTCAATGATAGCCCGGGACTGACCTTACTTGGGCTGGATGTGCTATTTAATTTGCTTGATGTGAATAATGCATAATGGATGGTTTATAGTTTTCCTTTATATAATAGTAAAAAAAATCATCAGTTTCTGATCCTATATGACAAACTATTTCTAATATTCTAATATTTTCTTTTTGAGTTACTTCTTTTATTTCTTTTTCTTCATAAATTATTTGTTTAGTTTTCTCTCGTTATTTTTTCCAAAAAAAAAAATCTTGGAGGAAAATAATGTAATTAGTTAAACTAATTAGTTTGGGGAAAAGCAAAGGGAAAATCACTGTCAAATCTTAGGTATAGAATTAATTACAAAAAAGTCTCACACCAAATTTCTCTCACAAAAAAGTTCATAAGGATTTTTTTATGATTAATTGTGAATAAGTTACAGAGTTCCCCTCACAAAAAAGTCTCGTTGTCAAATATTGTCAAAATGGTTTTATTAGTTGTTAAAATATTCCTATAAAAATATCGTTATGAAAGTGACTTCTTATGTTGTCAAAATGACTTTTTATGTTGCTAAAAATTGTCTAGGTTTCTAAAATTCTACACGTTAAAAAAAAACTTGGAGAATTTTTGACAGCATGCAAAGCCATTTTGACAACATTTGAAACGATTTTCACAATGCGATTTTCATAAAGATATATTTTAACAACTAATAAAGCCATTTTAACAATATGAAAAGTCATTTTGACAACAAGACTTTTTTTGTGAGGGGAATTTAGCAATTAATAAAAAAAATATCCTTGAGGGAAATTTTGTGTGAGACTTTTTTGTGATTAATTCCGTAGCTTGGGACCTAACAGTGATTTCCCCAAAAATAAAATAAAAATACTCTAAAATAATTTGAATTAGTTTTCTTGATCTTTTAAAAAAAAGTCAACTCTAAAATATTTAGGATCAGTTGGAGTAATAATTTAAATTTTCTTATCAAACTTAAATTTTTATATTCAATTAGCACAATATATATAACTAATATATGTAATATTCAATAAGATTCATGTCATTTTTAGTGATTCTCCATTTTAACTTACTTTTTAAATAATTATCTAAACACTCTTCAATTTGAAAAAAGTCATTTTTGTTATCATCAATCCAAACACAAATCATATTTACAACTTGATTTATTTTTGTCGGGTTTCTAAAAGAGTAAAAAAAAAAAAAAAAGCTAACCGCTCCTATCGCTGCCCCAAATGCCCTAAATAAACAACTTAATACAAGCTAAACTAGAAACCAGTTGGCTGTGTGGAAGTTGTGCATAGTGAATCTGGACATTATAGCTTGTGTTAGATTATTCTTGTGTGCAACCCTGTAAGCCCACATGAAATTGGCAACAGGCCAACACTGTACCATCCCACAAGTCGCAAGCGACCTCTAGCAAGATATTATGACTACCCAATTCATATGAGGATCGATGATATGATGCAAAATATCATACAACGATGCCACGTTCCTTTTGTCACCCGATAATTTGGTCAAGGATGAAGTATGCATAGTGTCATCCTCCTGTTCTTGACCATTACTTTCTTGATTCTTGAGTAGTCTAACAATTGAAATGTAAACTCCTTTCCATTGTAGTATGGCCATACTTTACTTAGAATTACTCATCGAGGGGCCCAGTAAAATCTCTCTACAAATGTTCCCATCTTGACCATTCACATTCCTCTGCATGAAAACCACTAATCCCAATCAAAGCCTTTTTCATCACCGAGTCAAAGGTGACTTTTGACTAGGTTAAAGATTAGCAACTCTCATAGGAATCCATGATGATCTAAGACCAAAGGGCATTGTGACATGGTTATATATGAGATAAGTTTATGACTTAATCCATGCAACTTTCTCATAGTGGGTCGGTCCAACACCTTGTACTCTTACAAGTGCTTAAGACTTTGATTCGTATCTCCATAGTACTGGTCTTATTTCATTTTCACTCCCGCATAGACGACTGACTAGGGACATTTAGGATAATCTTTATAATACGTTGAAGGATACAATCATCATAATCAACATACAAATGATATCATAACAAAAAATAGATCAATACTTTAAATAACAATAATGTTTAAAGCACAATGATTGGCCTCTAGGGCATCATTTCCAACACCTTGAGCTTTTACACAAAATTCAGGTTGAAGGTGTCCCACTTGCCTTACACCAATTTCAAGGAAGATTGCTTGCAGGAATTGGACCTGTGCAATGCTCAGGCTATATGATCTGGGAAAAAGATGATTGTTAAGGAAATGTGAGAAATACTTTAAATAACAATAATGTTTAAAGCACAATGATTGGCCTCTAGGACATAATTTCCAACAACTTGAGCTTTTACACAAAACTCAGGTTGAAGGTGTCCCACTTGTCTTACGCCAATTTCAAGGAAGATTGCTTGTAGGAATTGGACCAGTGCTCAAGCTATATGATTTGGGAAAAAGATGATTGTTAAGGAAATGTGAGAATAAACTATTCCCTAACACGATTGTCTCAATCCATGTGTATCGTGATCAGATTTATGTTGGTGACATTCAAGAGGTATGTTTCTATTATAAATATTTATACTTTGTGCACTTCTAGGTATTTGGCTATTCCAATCATATGGCTGTGGCCTCTGGCAGGGATGTGTGTCCACCAATTCTAGCGTGATAAATTTTGTTGCTGATGATTTTGTTAAAGGCCTTTATTTTTTGGGGGGGGGGGTTGGTTGGGGAGAGGAGTCTCGTCAAATAAAATAAAACCTAGACTCAATTAATGTATTGAGTTATACCTTTCTTTAACACATTATTATCTTCCCTGTGTCATTTTGATCCTCTAATTTTCTACTAATATTATTGTGTTATCTCTCCGGTCTATCCATTACTGCAAGTGTAGGCAGGATGAAAATCAGCTCTATCTATTCGCGGATGATTGTGTTCCAAGATGGCTTACTGCATCATACCATTTAGATTTTGACACCATGGCAGGTGCAGACAAATTTGGAAACATTTATTTTCTCTGCTTACACAAGAAGTTTCTAATGAGATAGAGGAAGATCCTGCTGGTGGGAGGATTAAGTGGGAGCAGGGAAAACTGAATGGAGCTTCCAATAAGGTGGAAGAAATTTTACAATGTTGGTGATATGGTTACATGTTTGCAAAAAGAATCTCTTATACCAAGGGATGGAGAGAGCATCGTATATGGAACAGTTATGGAAAGTGTAGGGGCATTGCATGCTTTTACTTCCTGCGATGATGTTGATTTCTTTTCTCATTTGGAGATGCACATGAGGCAGGATCATCCACCTTTGTGTGGTAGAGACCACATCGCTTATAGATCTGCCTATTTTCCTATTAAGGTAGTTTTTGTGTGCTCCTTTATATTATTCTTTAACTTTTATCAGAAGTTACATGACACCATATATCCTCTGTTCTGGATTTCGAAAGTTTCTGACTTTGTATCTTCATGGCCATTCATGATCAGAGTGCTGAAAGTTATTGTTTTTGTCTGCTGCTGATATAACTTCAGTTTTGTTTAGCTTGTTTAATGCAACAGTTGTGACAATGTTCTTAGAGGTTTGCATGATGATGTAGTAGGATGTGATTGATGGAGATCTTTGTGAGCAATTCGCAATATTGCCTATGGACTTGCAGAGAAAAATTGCTGATGAATTAGGCTGAACCCCTGGAGAGATTCTGGAGAAGCTTAAGGAAGTATGGAACAAAATTATTTGAAGGAAAATCAACCAAAAGGTGTGATATATCCCATTTTTGTGAATTTTTTAGCCTTTCTATAGCACCATTTATATTCAATACTGTAGTTGTTACCTGGAGATGAATGTGATCCTTTACTCTTTTTAGACAAGACAATTTAAGGGGAAGGTCCTCCACTTGGCAACAGGCCTCTTTATTTTCTGAGGTTTGATTGCTTGAACTATGGTTTGTGGTAGCACATGCAATCATTCAAAACACAAATTTGACTTCGGCTATGTCCAACTCAGGTTCATGGCTGGCCTTTCCTAGGCTTGACCTAGATAAGTGTCAAGTGCCACAAATTTGTCTTGTGCCAAGGGAAATTTCATTAAAATTATTTTCCTGGCATTATTCATAGGCCATTTATTATTTTGGCTGATATTCATTACCAGTTTAAATGCGAATCTGGCAATATTGTCTATCATTTAAACCCAAAGACCTCATCAACCTTTGACGCTAGATTCAAGTTATCAATCTCTGTTACATCCACTCAATTTGCACTCTCACTTACAAAAGCCTCCTGCTGGTTGAAAGCAATTTTAAGAAACCTTTAAGTTAGTTCATTTACCTTGTTTTGGGATGGTGAGAACTGGGAGTAAAATGGGGTAATTGGCATAGTAAAAGATAGTCTCTTCTTTTCCTTGAATTACTATGCAATTGATTCATCCTACTTCCATTCAAATCTGCTTCGTTCAGAATGAATAAATCGACAGTTTGTCAGTTGTAATGTTTATTTAGTGATTGTGTTTTTAACCCGTGAAATGATGACCATTGATTGTGTTCTTGTTTCAAAATGATTAATGCTTGAAACTTTGGATTTGACCAATGTTTCATATTTGATATTGTTTGCAAATCATAGTAGGGCTATGTCCGTTGGGCGTCGCCTGTAGTTTAGCCACTAACAATGTCAAGAGAAGTTTATGGATTCTCATTAATAGGTGCAGCAGTCATTTCTTGTCCTATCTAAAGTTAGTTTCTGAAGGAGGAGAGAGCAGAAACAAGTTGAGCATTGTTTATAAGCCCAGTTGGCATTTATGTTGTACTTAAAAATCAAATGTGGATGCTAAGTTAATGTGACGATGCCTATGAAGATTTTCAGCCCTAGGAAAACAATGAAGTTCTTAGTGCTATGTGTTTCGTTGAAGTACGTGGATGGAGTTATTAAAAGGAGTTTTCTTAGTATAGTGTGTTTGGCTTAACAAGGTAGGAGTAGTTTTTTGTTTTGTTCTTTTTTTCTTTTAATTTTGGAAATTTAAGATAGGGTAGAAATTATATTTTATAATGTAATTTATGTTTAGATTGACTTTTGTAAAATAGTTTAACTTATTTGGTTGATTAATGAAAAAGCAAGTTTAGATGTAATTATATATGAAATAGCGGATGGTATAAATTTAGTAAAACTTTTCTTGCAGGAAAGAGATAATCTGGAACTTAAAGTTGTCAATTATATTCTTTATAAAAATGGAAAACCAATTCAGGGAATTTCTGACACAATAATTTTTCCAATATAGCTTGAATTTTTATTAAATAATACATATTTATGTCATATGTATATAAGTGATAATTTTAAGATTAACATTAAAATTAAGACTAAAAGTAAAAATAGTTGATGCATTATTGGAAAAATTATGGAACAATAAATTACTTAAATTTTACAAAAAAAAATGGGGGAAAAGTTACCTATTAAAAAAAATTAATTGGTGAGAATGACTTAAATTAGAGTACTGTTATCTTTGTATATAAAAATTTATCATATCATTCTAACTAATTAAATATCTAATAGGGGATTTTGCCCCAATTTCCTTTAAAAATTTTTTATTATTTTTTGAATACTTTTATGCATCAAATCATTAGATCTTTTTCAGAGTCATGTATAAAAGGCATGATTCAACCTCTTTCCTTCTTATGCATTTATAATTGGAAAAATCATAGTGAGGTCCCAAGGTACAAACATAACCACAAAAATGCACCAAATTCCTTCATTAAAAAGTGCCAAGGGACTTTTTTTGTGATTAGCTATAAATGTAAAATGACTAAATTGCCCAAGGAAAAACAAAAAAACCAATTGCTCGCTAAGTAATCATCTCTTCTCCACAGCCTTCATCTGATAGACCGAAAGCAACATGAGATGAGTGCAGGAGAGAGGTGAGACAAGAGGATCAGAGAACGTTGAAGGAGGAGGAGACAATCGCAATCATCTATAGTGCTAGACTAAGGTGCATCACATACGCCTCTTCCCATACCATCGTTCTTTGATTTAGGGTTTACCCCTTATTTTGTCTCCACAATCACTCCCACCTGGTAATTGTTAAATATTTTATGTTTCATTCTTATTTTTTGTCATGCGGTAGGAAACACCAAAATAAAATACTACAAGCAAAAATGTTTATTCAACCCTCTTGTATTTCTTGAGATTATCCTAACAATGTCTTGGTTCTTTAATCATTTGGGTATATATTGGAATTCGAATTGCTATGCTTATGTTCCTCCACTTCTGATATGTAAGATGTAAATTATTAGTTAGCTAGTTAGTATTACTATTGGAAAATTGGTTGAAACCATTAGGAAATTGGTTGAAAGGGGTCTGAGTTAGTATCCTATATACTATATAAAGGGGAAAGCTTAGACTAATGTATGTCTGTTGTTGAATAATTGATTCATGATAAATGAAAAGTCAACAATGCTCTGTGTTTTCGCTCCTTTTGCCATTGTTTCTCGTATCTTTTCTTCGGTTCTCATTCTTCGATTCTGCTCCTCTCCTCCCTTCTATTCATCTTGCCTTCTTCTATCCCAATTTCTGTACAACTCACGTAATAGCTTCCCTCACAGATTCTTTTCTAATATTATGTAAATTTCATTTAAAGTCAAGCTTTACAAAAGAAGAGCTCCTGCACAAGATACTAACGAACAATTTAGATTTTGTTGAGATGAGTATGTATTGCTTGTGATTGTAACACAAGTAGTTTTTTACTGCACGTTAGTGTATTAACTATGGTGAGCAACTAACTAATTTAGTCTTACCTACAGGAGATTGGATCAACACGACGTCGGACCCTTGTGGAGATACCAAATGCTAGTGAGTCTCTCAATTTGTATCTACCAACCATTAAAGTTGAGTGTACTACATTGTCAGATGCCAAAATAAAAAATTAAAAACTTTAATTATTGTGATTTACTAATTATATTTCTTTAGAAAAAATGGAGGAAAAATATTTAAAATGTAGAATAATAAATTTAGGCCTTATAGGGCAAGCCTTGACCCTATTGCTCTTGAGTTTGGCTTTGAAAACCAAATTATTATCCCAGACTTAAAAGAGCCACCCGTCAGGGCCTAAAAGGGTCAACCCTGATTCCTAGCTTTACTGAGGAGGAGGCGACTGCCAAATGCTAAGATTGAGGAGACCACGACTTGGAGGTTGGAGCTAGAGGGAGGATCGGGTAAAAAAAAATCAGAGAGCCGAAGGGTGGATTTGGATAAATATATAAAGTCAAATGTATATTACAAAAATAATACATGACTGTATCAGGAAATTACATGTAAGTCTCAAAAGTGCGGTAATTCCTAAAGAAATTAAAATTCATGTGAAAGATTATCAAAAAAGCTAACTTGTTGAAAAGTAAAATTAGAGAGGAGCTCTTCTATATCCTTATTAATCACATTAGATGATACTCGATTAAATCCACTCAGAGGAATAAGAGAATAGGCTAGTTGGGTTTATGGATTTTAACCCACTAATTATAATGAGGGTTGTTAATTCAGTGGGAGATTATTAATTAATTTTTGCATATCCTTTTTTTTTTTTATAGAATCGTGTTGACTAGTGACACCGCAATACTATCACTGCGATCAGTCCTTAAGAAGGACAAACTTAATGGGACAAACTTTCTTGATTGGTTCAGGAACTTGAGAATTGTTCTCAAGGAGGAAAGAAAGGCTTATGTCCTCAATCAACCCATTCCTGAGGAGCCTGCAGCCAATGCTCCAAGAGCTCAAAAAGATGCTTACATGAAGCATCAGAATGACTTGTGGATGTAGGATGCTTGATGCTTGCCACCATGGTTCCAGAACTCCAAAAGGATCTGGAACATATAGAGGCTCTTGAGATGATTGTACATCTCAAGGAAATGTTTCAGCAACAGGCAAGGTAAGAAAGGTTGACCACTAAGGCCTTACATTCCTGCAAGATGGCTGAAGGTGCGTCAGTTAGCCCTCATGTTTTGAAGATGAAAGGCTACATTGATCACCTTGAGAGGCTTGAATTTCCCATAAGCCAGGAGTTAGCAAAAGATATGATCTTGAAATCACTCATGGAAAGTTATGACCAGTTTGTCATGAACTACAACATGAACAACATGGAGAAATCCATTTCTGAACTGTATGGGCTGCTCAAAACAGCCGAGCAGAGCATTAAAAAGAAGCCTAGCTATGTTTTGATGGTTTAGAAAGGAAAGGGTATGAAAAAGAATGGCAAGTGCAAAAGAAATGGTAAAAGCTCAACTGGTAAGACCAATGAGTCAAACACACCTGAATCTAAGCCTGTAGCCAAGAAAGCAAAGCCTTTGAAGGACGGGGTCTGCTTCTTTTGTAATGAACCAGGTCATTGGGAGAGGAACTGCAAACTCTACCTTGAAGATATGAAAAAGAACAAGAAGGATGGTGGGGTTGTCACATCAAGTATCTATGTCATAGATATTCACTTTTCCACTTCCTTTACATGGGTATTAGATACTGTGTAATATCCTGAATTTCAGGCATAAAGACTTGAGAATAGGCCTAAGTTAGGCTGACTTCTAAGCCCGGTTCAAGGAGTGTGACATTTCCTGGATAGATAAAGATCCTTTGCATTTTGAGGAAATAGGAAGAGAAAGAGTCACTGAAAGGTCAGTTATTTAGGGACACGTGCCACTTCAGGGGTAAAAGAGGAAAGGTAAGGGTGAGAAAGTCAAATGCTTACCCCTTAAGTCATTAATTTTGTCCAACCAGGAGAGAGAAGGAGAAATCAGATGATTTTATCTATAATCAGGCCTAAACACAAAAGGCGAGTCCCATAGGATGTTAACTGGTAAAAAGGGGACCGATAGGGACTAGTTAGGGTTCTTTTCAGACTGAACGGGACAAGTGTGGGGCCACCTTAGGAAGAAGGAAGGGTGCCACATGTGAGTGTCCATTCAGGGGAGAATATCTGGGAAAATTGACGAAAAAAGCATAAAGTAGCATTTTTGTACCCGGTGGGGCCCGACGGGGACTGGTTGGTCGAGAATTGGACTGATAAAGTAGAGAATAGGAAGAAATTAAAGAGGGTTAGTTGTGTGGGCCCTATGAGGCACCACATAACCCCCCTTAATTAATAAAAAACATTGCTTGGTGGCCATGAAACGAAAAGTCAACTGCGGGTCCCACGATCAGAGAAAAAGCGTAAAATAAGAATAAATGGGTAAAAGTCAAGTGGAGCAGATTTGAGGGACCCATATGGCATCTCATATGTTCTTTAGGGAAGCTGAAAAGTCCCGGGTCAAAGTTGGTAATTATCAAAAAGTTCCGGGCTGAAATTATAATTTTTGAAAGTTTCGGGCCGAAATAGGTAATTTTCCCAAAAACTTGAAAATATCCCAGATATTTTTGGAGATGTTCTGCGCCACCTTGACTGCCCTAGAAGCCTCTGGAATTGCTTGGTAAATAAGGCAAAAAGCCAGTAGAGTTTTATACCGAAAATTACGATAGTTAATTCTAATTTCACTGGATCAAATTCACTTTTATTAAAAAGGTGATTTACCTCTTCTTTTTCACCCTAAAGGGTGAAATTTTCCAGTAGCCAAGGAAGAAGTCAGCAGCCACCATACTCCAAGCTTCAAGCTCAAGATCTTAAACCCATCCACCAACTCTCCGATTTAAGGTAACACCGAAAAACTTGGATTCTTGGAGTTTTATTAAGTTATTTCGTGCAAATAGTAGGAGCATGGTTTTAGGGTTGGATTTCTGTGTTTTTGAGGTCTCCAATGGCTCTGGAACGTGATTTTTTGTAGGGTATGAGTTTGGTTTGAGTTTCTGAAACCAAAACACCAGAAAACCCTAAAAGGAAGGTTGCTGCCAGTTTTGGGAAAATCTAGGCAGAGAACCTCCGGTAATGTTTTTTACTGGGTAAACGAACTTGGTTTATTCTAATATTTTACAGGAGAAAATTATACATCTGGGACATGAGTTTACATATATAATAATAAAGATTTGGATAAGATTTTCTTATTGAAATAATTGGTTGAAAACAGAAAAGGAAACAGTGGCGCGAATCTGGACCAGAGGGCAGAAAAGTGGTATCACGCCCAGATACCTGCACTTTTGAACCCTGGGAATATTTTTCCTACAAATTAGAAATGCTAATGGTTCATATGTCGCTGGTTTCACTCAAAAATGAGTTTTTTGGAATTTTTGAGAAATTGTCAAAGTTGTTATAGAAGCACTGAAATTTTCTGGAAAAATCTGTTTAGCTCGGTTTTTAATCAAATAATGTAAGGGCATTATGGGAAATACTCAAATGAACTATTTTGATGATATTTAGGGTCAAGCAATTAGTCGGGAGTCTTGTGGGGCCCGAGAAAATATTAAACGGTATTTTACCACTAGGTAGTAGTAACCTCTTTACTCCGACACTTTTATGTGTTTGTTATATGTTTTGCTTGCCATATGTGTTTTTGCTTGTGTTTGGCAAAATATGCATACAGAACATATATGTGATTGTGTTCCTAGCGTTAAGGATGCCTGCCGGGGTCGCACGTGTGAGTGTGGTGGTTTAATGGACTGGCTTGTGTGTGCCTGCTGAGGTCGCACACGTGAGTGTGGCCGCTGTACGGACTGGCTTGTGATTCCGCAATCCGAGGCCTGCCTTGGTAAGGCGGTTTGACGGTGTGAAGACGTGTATGTTTTCTGTTTGCATATATGGTATATTTGGCATGTTTTCCATATTTGTATGGTTGGACACATACACACCACTCATATAGTGCATGAGTATTGATGGTTACTTTGGGGGCCGTACACGGACTCCAGAACTTTCTAGTGATACAGGGGAGCGTGCTTGAGCATAAAAGGCCTTTTTGCAGAGATAGGATGACGGTGAAGAAGAAGGATAGGGGATGCCCTATCACATTTTGTATTTTACTTTTTGGAGATGACTGTACTTATATTATGGTATTTACTTTTGGGTGACTGTACCCTAACCCTCCGGGAACTTTACTTTCTATTGCGTTTACTTTTACTAGTACAGTAGTTGTCCAAACCGATCCGGTGCTCTGTTGTGCGTGCTCTGGTTTATAATTAAATGGACTTAATAACGACGAAAAGGTAATCTATAAAAGGAATCTTTCTAATCCGCCACCAGAAAGGGCGAGGCCGGTGGAGGTGTAACATACTGCGTGTGGATCTCACATTTGTACAAATGTGCAGGGTCTCAAGGACAGTAGAAAACTGAAGAAGGGCGAAGTTGACCTACTAGTTGGAAATGGAGTAAGAGTTGCTGCTTTAGCCATAGGCACTTATGAATTAGTTCTGCCCAGTGGGCTTTTGTTAATTTTGAACAATTGCTTTTATGTTCTTGCTTTGAGTAGTAACATTGTTTCACTTTCTTATTTGGATAAAGAAGGTTATACTTCCATTACTAGGAACCGTAAATGTTCAATTTATCATAATGACATTTTCTATGCTAACGGTGATTTGCATGCTAGTCATTATGTACTTAATTTAGAACATCCTAATAATGGGTGAATCTATGACATAACTACTAAAAGGTTCAAGTCAAATGATTTGAATCCGACCTACTTATGGCATTGTCGCTTAGGCCATATAAATGAGAAACACATTTCAAAACTCCATCAAGATGGATTTCTTAATTCATATAATTTTAAATCATTTGATACATGTGAGTCTTGTTTATAGGGAAAGATGACAACGACCCTTTTACTGGGTAAAGTGAGAGAGCCACTGATTCCTTGGCCTCATACATACTGATGTGTGTGGACCAATAAATATATCTACCAGAGGAGGTTATTTGTACTTCATTACATTTATAGACGATTTTAGTAGATATGGATATATCTATTTAATGAAACATAAGTCTGAATCTTTTGAAATGTTCAAAATATTCCAAAATGAAGTGTAAAATCAACTTGACAAAATAATTAAAGCACTTCGATTTGATCGGGGTGGTGAATATTTGAGCCAAGAGTTCACTGACCATCTTAGGAGTTGCGGGATCATCTCAAAACTTACTCCTCCAAGAACCCCTCAATGGAATGGTGTTTCTGAACGGAGGAATTGAACTCTATTAGATATGGTTCGATCCATGATGAGTCAAACAGATCTTCCACCGTCCTTTTGGGGCCATGCTCTAGAAACAGCTGCGTTCACACTAAATCGTGTTCCATCAAAGGCAATTAAAAAGACACCATATGAGATATGGACTGGAAAGAAACCTAGTTTGTCATTTCTTAAGATTTGGGGATGTGAGGTTTATGTTAAACAATAAGCCTCTGATAAATTATCATCCAGACCCTCAAAATGCCTTTTTGTGGGGTATCCTAAGGAAATTAGAGGATACTATGTCTACAATCCCATGGATCACAAAGTGTTTGTTATCCGCAACCATTTTGGAAAAGGATTTTATCTTTAAAAGAACCAGTGGGAGTAAGGTGAACATCGAAGAAGTTCGAGAGCCACAAGACAACTTAGAAGCACAGATGGAAAATGGAGAAGACTCACAACAAGTTGTTGAGCCTACTCAAGTAACACAAGGCCCACGAAGATTCGATAGAACATGGCAACGGCCTCAGAGATATGAATTTCTGATTACCGGAAGTCATGATATTTTGCTCATTGAGCAGAATGAACCAACTACCTATCGAGAAGCCATAGTGGGACCCAACTCCGAAAGATGGCTCAATGCTATGAAGTCTGAAATGCAATCCATGTATGACAATAAGGTATGGACCTTAGTCGATCCACCTGAAGGTGTAAAAACCATTGGGTGCAAGTGGGTTTTCAAAGAAAAAATTGACATAGATGGCAAAGTAAATGTCTTCAAGGCACGACTGGTTGCAAAAAGATTCACTCAAACTCATGGTGTGGATTATGATGAAACCTTTTCCCCAGTTGCAATGGCCAAATCAATCAGAATCCTTTTTGCTATTGCATCATATTATGATTATGAGATATGGCAGATGGACGTCAAAACAGCCTTCCTTAACGGAAAAGTTGCTTGAGGATGTGCACATGACACAATCTGAGGGTTTTGTTCGTCCAGAGGACTCTAGTAAAGTTTGTAAGCTTCAAAGATCCATTTATGGATTGAAGCAAGCATCTTGGAGCTGGAATCATCGTTTTGATGAAGTAGTCAAAGAGTTTGGATTCATTCAAAACTTAGATGAACCTTGTGTTTACAAGAAGGTTAGTGGGAGCACATTTGTATTTTTGGTGCTTTATGTTGATGACATTCTACTCATTGGGAATGACATCCCTACCTTGTAGAGTGTCAATTCTTGGTTAGGAAAGTCCTTCTCAATGAAAGATTTAGGCAAAACCACTTACATCCTTAGGGTTAGGATCCAAGAGGCTGATAGGCCTAAGTCAGAGCACATACATAGACAAGATACTGCATAGATTTAGTATGCAGGATTCTAAAAGGGGTTACATGCCCATGTCTCATTGCATTCATCTCAGTAAGGATCTGTGTCCTAGTACACAAGATCAAAGAGACCACATAAGTAAGATTCCATATGCCTCCGCCATTGAATATATCATGTATGCCATGTTATGTACTCGACCGGATGTGTCATTTTCCTTGAGTATGACCAGCAGATATCAAAGAGATCCTGGTAAGGGCCACTGGACTGTTGTCAAGAATATCTTGAAGTACTTAAGAAGGACTAAGGACTTATTCTTGGTATATGGTGGCTTAGGGGATGAACTCTGTGTGACTGGTTACACAGATGCGAGTTTCCAAACTGACCAAGATGATCTAAGATCGCAGTCAGGATATGTATTCCTGTTAAAATGGTGGTGTGGTAAGCTGGAAGAGCTCTAAGCAGAGTACTGTAGTTGATTTTGCATTAGAAGCTGAGTATATAGCAGCATCGGATGTAGCTAAGGAAGTCGTTTGGATAAAAAAGTTCATTACCGAGCTAGTGGTGGTTCCTACCATCTCAAATCCAATAGACCTGTTCTATGACAACAGCAGGGCTATTGTGCAAGCCAAGGAGCCTAGGTAACATCAAAGGACCAAGCATATACTCAGGCGCTTTCATCTTATCAGAGAAATCAATGATAGAGGTGACATAAAAATATGCAAAGTACTAGGAGAAGACAATGTTGTTGATCCTCTTACTAAGCCGCTTGCACAAGCAAAACATGAGCGTCATGTTAGGACAATGGGAATTAGAGTAATCAATGATTGCACCTAGTGCAAGTGGAATTCTATTGGAAAGGCTAATTATTGTACTTTAAACATCATTATTATTTGAAGTATTCTCTTTTAGTTATCATTTTATTTGCATGTTTATATTGATAACTGTATCCCTGGATATATCTTATAGATTATCCTAAATGTCCCTGGTCGGTCATCTACGCGGGAGCCAAGATGAAATAAGACTAGTATGACTTTGATGAGGTATGGAGATACGAATCAAAGTCATGGGCACTTGTAAGAGAAGAAGGTGCCAGACCGACCCACTATGAGAAAACTGTATGAATTTAGTTATAAGCTTATCTCATATATAACTGCGTCACAACGCCCTATGATCTGAGATCATCATGGATTCCTACATGATGAGTCACTTATCTTTGACCTAGTCAAAAGTCACCTTTGACCGGGTGATGATAAAGGCTTGGATGAAATAAGACTAGTATGACTTTGATGAGGTATGGAGATATGAATCAAAGTCATGGGCACTTGTAAGAGTACAAGGCGCCGGGCCGACCAACTATGAGAAAGATGCATGGATTTAGTCATAAGCTTATCTCATGTATAACTGCGTCACAACGCCCTATGACCTGAGATCATCATGGATTCCTACATGATGAGTCACTAATCTTTGACCTAGTCAAAAGTCACCTTTGACTGGGTGATGATAAAGGCTTGGATCAGGATTAGTGGTTTTCATGTAGAGGAATGCGAGTGGTCAAGATGGAATTTGTCCCTCGCATTTGTAGAGAGATAATATTGGGCTCCTCGATGAGTGAGTCTGAGAAATGTATGCCCATACTACGGTGGAAAGGAGTTTCCATTTCAATTATTAGACTACTCAAGAATCGAGAAAGTAATGATCAAGAAAAGGAAGTTGACATTATCCATGCCTTATCCTTGACCAAATTATCGTGTGACAAAAGGAACGTGATATGGTTCTACGATAGGTTGTATCGTGTCATTGATCTTTATATGAATTGGGTAGTCGCAATGTCTTGCTAGAGGCCGCTTGTGACTTGTGGGTTGGTACAATATTGGCCCATTGCCAATCTCATGTGGGCCTGCAAGGTCGCACACAAGAATAGCCCAACACGAGCAATAATGTCCAAATTCATCGAATCTTAGATATGTCTAAGAATCAATGAACACAAAGTTTTATTTAGGGAAGATATATATATATATATAATGATTGCACCTAATGCAAGTAGAAGTCTGTTGGAAATTATGTCCTAGGGGCTAATTATTATATAACTAAAACTAATTGAGATATCGTATCTCATATTTGATTTATAAAGATAAATCAATTATATATTTAATTAAATAGAGATATTGTATCTTTTATTTAATTTCAAATTAAATATATCATATATCTGATTTAATTTATATTGGGATATAGTATCTCAGTTTTAATTAAATAGATATGTGTGTGTGTGTGTGTGTGTGTGTGTGTGTGTGTGTGTGTGTGTGTGTGTGTGTGTGTGTGTCTTTTCTCAGATTTAATTTATAAAGATAAATTAAGTCTATATGCTTTTAGTTTCAGATAACTAAATAGATTAGATTATATCTATTAGATAGATTTAATTAATGCTATTTAAATCTAAAATTTGATTCAAGATTAATTGAGATCAATCTTGAATATTTTAATACGACCCAATCAGGGCTTTTAAGAACTCTATAAAAAAGACATTGATCTAGTCGTATTAAAATAAGAGAATAGCCGCAAAAGAAAACCTTAGAGAAAAGAAAAGGCATAAGACGCAAAAGCTAGCACACTAACATTCGTGTTGAAAAGCTGTTCGGTGTGGATACCGGTAGAGAAAGACGATTCGAAGAGTCGACTTTTGCTGATCGAGAAGGTAGCCCACCAGTTCAAATAGAACAAGACGCGCATGAGCTTTTGAAAGGTACTGTTTCTTATAATGAACCTTGATTTAAATGCGGTTGAGTGATCCTCTTTAGGATTCGTAAAGTTTTTTAATTCTGCTGTGTGTGCAGATCCCAACACATACTGTACAACCACGAAAACATCAGTTCGACCATTCAACGTATCCAAAAGAGGTAGTGCACTCTCTAAAGCCTCGCCTTGTAAAATAAACCGGACTAGGAATTTCTTCCTGCATTTTGTAAGCAGTACAATGATACGCTTTGAGGAAGAAAAGGTAAGATAAGTATAGAAAGAATCATTGTATTTAGAAGTAATCACACATTTTACCTTCCATTTCTATAATTAGTGTCATTGAGTAGATTCCCCTATACTTAAAGTTAGATGAACAATAGTATGATTCAGGATGCCACAAAATCTGATTGACATTCAAAAATAAATCAATGATAATATGGTCTAATCACGACTCCAAGCATGTGAAGGGAATATCTGATAAAACAACGATGTATTGGAAATCAGATGTATACACAACATACCAATGAGAATGTGGTTTCCAAGATTACCCCACCAGTTAATATCCTCAAGAAAATTAAGGATGAAACATCGTTTAGGTAGGGAGTCGTTGAGTGTAGGAGCAATGGTGGAGAACTTAGTTATCACAATATGTATAAAAAGGATGAATTCCTCTTCCCCCATCATGAACTACAAAACATCTCATAACAGCCACCCTCGCTCAGTTTCCAACAATGTTTATCTATTAGATCTACTGACAGAAAGTAAAAAGAATGATAGGAAAGTAAAAAAAAAAATGCTAGGAGGAAAAATGTAGTAACCGTGTTTTCAGAGACGATAAGATCCATGGGCTCCAGTTCCAGTGATGGTATTTTATGTCTACCGGATCCACGCTCCACATATTTATGAACAATCCGATCAACAGTGACCTTCAATGTTAATGCATTATGACCTTCAGACAGAATTTCTGGATTTGTTGTCATATCAGTTGCCATGTTAGGATGGAAATAGGGTAAGTGTTATGTTTGGCATGATAATATAAAAGAGTTTAAAACTGAACTAAATAGCAGCATTAATAATGTTCCACTCGAGGTAATGAAATGAGGCGTCTGTTCATCTCCTTAAAACTGTTTGAAGTGACCATTCGAGAGAAAAAAACTTCCATGACGTGAAATAAAAAAAGGCAAGAGTGTTTCATTTGTTTGTTATGTTAAACGAATGTTTACATGAGAAGAAGAAGGGAATGGAATACACAGTCCATCAGTTAACATAACGCATACAATAATGAAATTAATAAAGGTCTTATCAAATTAAGTACATTGTCCATCAGTTAACTCGTAGCATATTATTGTTTTATCATTTATACATAACGCATACAATAATGTAGTTAATCTCCATGATGTTATTGCTTATATATGAATGCAACGAAAACATAAGTTAACTGATGAACGGATCTATTTTATTATACATATTTCAATTGTCATATACTAATGTTTTGTGACGTTTATGGAGCCTTACAGAAAAGGAAACAGGTCGTACGCAACAATATTAATTGGTATAAAAATGCCTTCAATTTAAAATTAACTGCTTACTTTGACCCTTATCTTTGAAGTAATGCATTATCCAATTTTATGACTATAGTTGTACAGTGATGTATTTTAAAATTTGCATCCATGGAAAAAATTAAAACGAACTTGACAGAATGACTTTACTTAATACTATCTTTTAAAATAAGAAAATATAAAGCCATGCATAAAATTTAAGTTTTTTTATTTTTTTTTATATAGTATATTATAATGTCTAGGTTTTAATATGAAGACAAGGTGCGTTATTTTAAGGGGTCTACAACTGAAATAAAACTTGTGTTACATAAAAGTTTCATAATTTAAAAAACAAATTGTATTTAAATGTAGAGAGAAGCGAAAAAAATAAAGGGTGATAGTTTGACGTTTGTTATTGATGGTAAACCTGATAAGTCTTCATCTGCAAAAATTAGTAAGCTGCGCCATAAAAAGTAATTTAACTAAACTCTTAAATTGATAATTGATACCAATGTCATCAACTAAGTGAATTAAATATTACAAAAGCAATGAAAAAAAGTTCCAACAACCAAATCTCGACTACTGTAGAAAATGGAATGATGTACTACACAAAATATTTGTTACAAAATGTCTCAAGGGGAAACATTGCAAGGATGGCGTTCAAATCCTGGTTAGTCATTATCATCAGTGAGAAGCTTGAAATGAAAGTCAACAACGGAAAGGTGGTCATAGTTAAAAAAAGCTTTGGAGATGTCACAGTGGCTAACGAATACAATGTCTCCATCTACAATTGAAAGAGCAACATATTAGTACATGGATGTATGTTATAATTTGTTTTAAGGAATTAGTAACTTGATCAGTTGCGATTGTGAAAAGAGCAGACCTCTGGTCCTTATCATCTTTACAAAAAGCAATGCAACAACAACATCCTCTTTGCCCAAGACCTTATCATAGCTGTTTAAAGCCCAAAAGGCAGAGGTCCCCCTGAAGCAACAATGGAAGGGATTGCCACTACAAAGACTTAAACGGATTAATATTTCAAATGACAAAGATGAAGAGTTAACAAAATAAATTTGAATACAAACCATTCATCCATAATCTCAAAGTTGAACTGATATATAGTCTCCCCTTCGTCAATTACATCATAAATATCATAAACAACTGTGACAAGTCCAACGACATCTGGAAAAATAACAGTGATGGTTGTGACATATAATAATGCTATTGTTATTGATTTATGAAAACTACATGAATTGATAACAAAAGAATTTCTTGAAAAGAATATACTTATGAGAGTGGTCTTCGTTAATGAGGTTGTAGCTAGAGGAAGTAGTGGCTGGAAAATTGTATCAGGGGTCCTTATAATGTCACTAACCAATTTGATCTAAGTAAAAAGTTTGATAGAGATTTTTAGATCTAGGTTTATAAGTTTGGCCCAAGTTCCACACAAAAATGCTTCAGCACAAAACAAAATCCAGGTACAAGAACACCAGAGAGCCTACACATCTGGTCACAGCGCTGTAATACGGCCAAACACAAGTAACCCTAACAAAATGTATAAAACATCAGCAACATATGAGAATGGACATTCAAATTATGTACACAAACAAACAGTATTAAGGAATAAAAAAATATGTACACAAAGCACCTACGGATGTATATGAGAATATTTGGAAAACATTTCAACTTGGAAGGAAAAAAATATGCTGAAGACAAAGTGCACGCGCACATAGAAACAGACAGACAGAGACATAAAGATAGGCACAGGCTTACATAAACAAACTTAGACAAACACACACACGCAAAAAAACACACACAAAAGACACAAAGAAGCATAAGCGCACACAGACAGACACACGCACACAAAAACATAGAAACAATTTGATAGATAGACATATGCACACACAGAGAGAGAAACAGACAGACAGACACAGGCACACGCACACCGCGGATACAGACAAACACAAAGACAGGCGCAAGCACAACACGCCCACGTGTTTTGCCTGTCTGTCAGTCATGCAGACAGACATGCACACAAAAACACATAAACAAACTGACAAACAAACAGACACACACACACGCACAAAGAAACAGGCAGACAGACACAGGCACACACACATCGCAGAAACAAACAGACACAAAGACATGCACGGGCACTACACGCACATGCGCATGTAGACACGCAAAAACAGACAGACAAACAGACACACTCACACACAGAAATACAGAAACAAATCGACATAGAAACGCACACGCGTAGAAAAACAGATAAAGATACAAACACACCCACCCACACATGTGGAAACAGACAGAAGAGACAGGCACAAGCACGCACGTGCGCGCACTTACATGTGCCCTCGTACACACGGAAAGAGATAGATAGACATAGACACATGCACATGCACATGCACACACACGTGAAAACAAACAGACACAAAGGCACATACGCATGCAGACAACCCAGACAGACGCACGCATGCAAAAGCAGATAGAAAGACAGGCATAGGCACAACAAGCGCATGCACTCAGAAACATGCAAAAACAGACACATACCTAGGCATAGGCACACATGCATGCACACGCGCATGCATAGAGAAACAGACAGACAGAGACACATGCACATGAGCACACACAAAAACAAACAAGCAGACACAGAGACAAGCAATAACGCATGTAGACAAACAAGCACATGCAATAACGCTTGAGCCTCTTTATGTCTGTTTGTTTCCCCATGTGTGTGTGTGCCTGTGTCTTTCTGTCTATTTCTCTGTGCGTGTGCGTGTGTCTTTGTCTTTCACTTTGTGTGTGTGTGCTTGTCTGTTTATGTATGAGTTTGTTTGTTTCTTTGTGTTTGTGTCTATCTACCTCTATGTATGCACGCACCTGTGCGGTCTTTGTCAATGTTTCACTCTGTGTGTGTGTCTGTTTTTGCGTGTGTGTGTCTATCTAGGTCTGTCTGCGTGCGCATGTGCCCATCTTTTTATCTGTCTGTTTGTTTTCACGGGCGCGCGTGTGTCTGTTTATTCTGTTTTTGTGTGTGTGCGTGCATGTGCCTGTGTATATGTCTATTTTTACATGTATGTGAGTGCGTGCTCGTGTTGTGCTTATGCCTATCTGTCATCTACTTTTGCGTGTGTGCATCTTTCTAGGTTGTTTGCATGCGTATGTGCCTCTTTATGTCTCTCTGTTTGTTTATGTGTGTGTGCGTGTGTATGTATCTATGTTTGTCTATCTCTTTTAGTGTGTGCGTGTGCGCATGTGTGTCTGCGCCTGTTATTTCTGTCTGTTCTGTGCGTGTGTCTGTGTTTGTCTCTTTGTCTGTTTCTCTATGCGTGTGCGTGCCTGTTACTTCTGTCTGTTTCCGCGCGTGTCTGTGTCTGTCTCTTTGTCCATTTGTCACTATACGTGCGCGTATGCGCACGATTTGTGTCTATGTTTCTCTGTGTTTGTTTTTGCGTGCACTGTGTGTGTGTGTCTGTTTTTGCGTGTGCGCGTGCATGTGCGCGTGTTGTGCTTGTGCCTGTGCCTTTGTATGTGTATGTCTGTTCTTTCTTTCTGTTTGCTTTTGCCTTCATGCGTGCGTCTTTCTAGGTCTACGTGTGTGCGTCTATCTAGGTCTTCCTGTGCCTCTGTGTCTGTTTGTTTCTCCATGTGTGCTTGTGTTTGTGTCTGTTTCTCTGTGCATGTGTTTTTGCGTGTGTCTGTGTTTGTCTTTCTCTTTCTGTGCGCGCGCTTGTCTGTTTGTTTTTGTGTACGTGTGTCTGTGTTTCCACTCGCACATGTGTGTTTGTGTGTTGTGCCTCTACGTGTGCTTGTGTCTTTGTGTCTGTTTTGTTCCATGGTATGCGTGTGCCTGTGTCTATCTGTGTGTGTCAATGCTTCTTTGTGTCTTTTGTGCGTGTTTTTGCGTGAATGTGTCTGTCTAAGTTTGTCTGTGTATGCATGTGCCTGTCTCTATGTCTGTCTTTTCGTCTGGGTCTGTCTGCTTGCGCCTGTGCTTGTCTATCTGTTTTCGCATGCATGCCTGTGCGTGTGCGTGTTGTGCCTATACTTGTCTTTCTTTCTGCTTTTGCATGCGTGCGTCTGTCTGGGTTGTCTGTATGTGCATGTGGCTCTATATCTGTTTGTTTGTTTTCGCATGTGTGCATGTGTGTGTGCATGTGTCTGTGTCTATCTATCTCTTTCCGTGTGTACGAGTGTGCATGTAAGTGCACGCACACACATGCTTGTGCATGTCTCTTCTGTCTGTTTTGCATGTGTGGGTGTGTGTGTGTGTGTCTGTGTTTATCTTTTTCTCTATGCGTGTGTGTTTCTATGTCGATTTGTTTCTATCTTGCTCTATGTGTGTGTGTGTGTGTTTGTCTATTTTTAAGTGTGTGTGAGTGTGTGCGTGTGTTGTGCTTATGCCTACATGTCTATTTGCTTTTGTGTGCATGCATCTTTCTGGGTTGTCTGCATGCGTCTGTGCCTTTCTGTCTGTTTCCGCGTGCATGGGTGTGTGTGTGTGTGTGTGTGTGTCAGTTTATCTCTTTTTCTCTACGCGTGTGCGTTTCTATGTCGATTTGTTTTTGTGTTTCTCTGTGTGTGTGTGTGTGTTTTTTTTTCCTGTCTATCTATTTTTGCTTGTCTACATGCGCACACGCGTGTAGTGCCCTTGCGTGTGCTTGTGCATGTCTTTGTGTCTGTCTGTTTCCGCGGTGTGCGTGTACTGTGTCTGTCTGTCTGTTTCTTTATGCTTGTGCATGTGTGTGTATGTGTGTCTGTCAATTTGTTTTTGTGTTTTTGTGTGCATATCTGTCTGCATGACTGACAAACACGCAAAACGCGTGGGCGTATTGGGCCTTTGCGTGTGCTTGTGCTTGTCTAGGTCTGCCTATTTTCGCGGTGTGCGTGTCCGTGTGCTTGTGTCTATCTGTCTGTTTCTCTCTATTTGTGTGCGTCTGTGTACATGTGTCTTTCTGTCAAATTGTTTCTGTGTTTTAGTGTGCGTGTGTCTGTCTCTGTGCGCTTGTGCTTCTTTGTGTCTTTCGTGCGTGTGTTTTTTTCGTGCGTGTGTTTGTCTAAGTTTGGTTGTGTAAGCCTGTGCTTGTCTATGTCTACCAGAGCTGTTTGTTTTTGTCAGGGTCTTTCTGTGTGCGCATCAGCCTGTCTTTGTGTCTCTATCTGTTTGTTTATGGTTGTGTGTGCGCGCGCGCGCGTACTTGCACGTGTATGTGCCATTGCCTGCTATATGTTTGCTTTTGCGTTCTTGTGTTCGTCTGTCTATGTTTGCTTCTGCCTCTTTATGTCTGTTTGTTTCCCCATGTGTATGTGTGTCTATTTTTATCTGTCTGTTTCTCTATGCATGTGCGTGTGTCTTTGTCTTTCTCTTTGTGTGTGTTTGTGTGTGTGTGTCTATGTTTGTCTTTCTCTGTGTGTGCGTGTCTGTCCATATATGAGTTTGTCTATTTCTCTGTGTCTGTGTCTGTTTATCTTTATGTGCGCGGGCAGGTATCAATATCTGTGTGTATGTGTGTGTTATTGTGTATGCGCCTGTGCTTGTGTGCGTGTGTATATTTTTGCGTGTTTGTGAGTGCGTGCGTGTGTTATGCCTGTCTTTCTATTTGCTTTTGCGTGCGTGCGTCTGTCTGGGTTGTCTGCATGCATATGTGCTTCTCTGTGTCTGTCTGTTCGTCTTCGCGTGCATGTGTTGCTGCGTGTGCTTGTGTCTGTGTCTGTCTAACTTTTTCTATGTGTATGTGTGCCCATGTGTGTGCGTGCACGCGCGTGCTTGTGCCTATCTCTTCTGTCTGTTTCCACATGTGTGCAATGTGTCTCTGTTTGTCTGTTTCTCTACACTTGTGCATTTTTGTGTCCATTTGTTTTTGTATTTCCCTGTGTGTGTCAAAGTGCACGCGCGCGTGTTGTGCCTTTGCTTGTGCTTATCCTTTTTCGGTAATTTTTGAGTCAAAATCGTGTTTCAGAAAGCCATCTTTCTCCTCATTTTGGAAGCACTCCATTCTGAGGTCTGTAGCGTGAGATATGCTTGGTTCTTTCAGGACTGTTGGAGGCTAAAATTCTGGTGCGAAATTCCATTCCTAGTTGACCTAATCATCCTTTTCTATTGGGAATCATATCATTTGATATCAGAGCTAGTTCTAGGATTGGAATTGGGTTATCTTTTCTCAATCGTTCACACATTTGGTAACCCTAGTCCCTAAAATTTGATTTTTGATTTTTTTTTTGAATTGTGCAATTCTATTTTAGCCGTTCTTGTTTGTTCCTAATCTGTTCTTTCAATCTTCTGGTTGTTGTTCTTTTGATTTCTTGTGCAGTTCACATATTTCTGCACTTAGTTCTTGGTGTTCATCCCGTGTTCATCATTGTTCTTGAATTTTAATCCTTTCAATTCATGTTTCTTGAGTAGTATGTTGATAGAGTGTTAAGTAATAGCTCAGTTTGTGGGGAATTCTATCTAATTCAGTTCTGAATTAGTACAATTTCAAAGTTTGGTTTCAAAATCCCAAATTCCTCTTGTTGAAGAATCAGGTGTTATATAAAAAAAAAAAACCAGAGAAAAAAATATACAGCCCCTTGTTGTTCAAATTACATACACCAATACGTGTGAATCAAGTCCAAAGTGTCTTCTGTGAATAATTCCTCCAAATTGTTTTGAAATTTCTTTTCCTTGTCTTCTTTGACATCGTTTCCAATTTGTATTGTGAGTCACCACCAACTCTAGAGTTTGGGATTGTACTCTTGAGTGTTCTTGGAGATTCTGTTAAGAACTTAAGGAGTGCTATTGAGTGGTAAAAGGCAAGAGAGCACACTACACAAAAGCCTTATAGAGAGCAACAAACACGAGTTATACATTTTTAAGAGTGTAAACACACGCAAGTGAGTGGTGAGGACCTATTACTTTTACTCTTGTTCTTTTCCTTGAATTATGGCAGGTGCAGGTGGTGAAGGTATTCCTCCTCCTATAGGAGATAATAGATTACTAATTGAAGCCATTACAACTCAAATGCAAAGGATGATGAGGGAACACACAGAGGAGTTATATGAGAGAATTGAGAGAATAGAAAATCAAGGGAATCATGATGAAGATAGACAGAGAGGGAGGGATGAAAGAAGGAGAAGAAGAGATAATGAGAATGATGCTCGAGAGGATAGAATTAAGGGAGTGAAACTTAATATACCATCTTAGAAAGGGAGAAATGATCCAGAGGCATATTTAGAGTGGGAAATGAAGATTGAGCACTTATTTGCATGTCACAATTATACTGAAGAGAAGAAAATGAAGGTGACAACTAGGGAGTTTAGTGATTATGCTCTCATTTGATGGGACCAATTGCAAAAGGAGAGGTTGTGGTATGAAGAACCATTGGTGGATAGTTGGGTGGAGATGAAAAGGCTAATGAGAAGAAGATTTGTTCCTTCCCATTATCATCGAGACCTTTACAATAACCTTCAAAGACTCACACAAGGTAACAAGAGTGTAGATGAGTATCATAAAGAGATAGAGGTGTCATTGATTAGAGCAAATATTAGTGAAGAACAAGAGGCTACTATGGCACGTTTCTTGCATGGGCTGAATACTGAAATAAGGGATGTTGTGGAGTTGCAAAATTATGTGGAGCTGGAGGATTTAGTGCAACAAGCTTATAAGGTAGAACAACAACTCAAGAGAAAGGGTGTCATGAGGAAAAGCTCTTTAAGTTTCAATTTGCCAAGCTGGAAGGATAGAAATAAGAAGGAGGGCGGTACTTCATCAAGTGATCCCACTGCCACACCTCAAAGGACTCAAACTAAATTCAATGAGAATCCTAAAAAGACAAGGAGTAGTGAAATAAAATGCTTCAAGTGTTTGGGGAGAGGTCACAGCTTCAGAATGTTCAACTAAGAAGACCATGTTACCTAAAGAGGATGGAGAACTTACTAGTGAGTCTTCTTCAGATTCTGCCTTATAAGATGATGAAGATGAGTATATTGAAGAAATAATTCTAGAAGGAGATTTGTTTATGGTAAGAAGGATGTTGGGTAGCCAAGCAAAAGACATGGGTGATAGTCAAAGAGAGAAGAACATCTTTCATACTAGGCGCCTTATCCAAGGGAAGGTATGTTCTTTAATTATTGATGGAGGGAGTTGTACCAATGTTGCAAGTGCTAGAATGGTGTCTAAATTGGGCATGGAAACCAAACCTCACCCGCTGCCATACAAGCTTCAATGGCTTAGTGAGGATGGTGAAGTGAGAAGCAAACAAGTAGAGGTGAACTTCTCCATAGGAAAATATGATGATACAGTTTTATGTGATGTGGTACTAATTGAGGCTTGTCATTTGCTTCTTGGGAGGCCATGGCAATATGATAAGAAAGTTTTGCATGATGGTTACACCAACAAGTTCTCTTTTGTACATAAAGAACGCAAGACTATTCTTGCACCTTTGACCCCAAGAGAAGTTAGTGAGGATAATTTAAAAATGAGAGAAAAAAATGCAAGAGAGAAAAGAGAGTGGAGGAGAGCAAGAAAAAAAAAAAGAAAAGGAGAGAAAAGCACCAAGCTTGTTTATAAAAGAAAAAGAGGTGAAAAAGGCAATGCATTTGAAAAAGTCAATGCTCTTACTTTTGAGTAAAGAGAATAATTTTACAGATGCAAGTCCTACTAACTCTTCCAAATGAGGTTTCTAATTTATTGCAAGACTTTGAAGATGTTTTTCCTAAAGAGGTACCTCACGGACTACCACCTCTAAGAGGCATAGAACATCAAATTGATCTCATTCCAAGAGCTTCATTGCCTAACAGGCCAGCCTATAGGAGTAACCCCTAAGATACCAAGGAGATTCAAAGACAAGTTGCAGACTTGATGCAAAAAGGGTGGGTGCAAGAAAGCTTAAGTCCATGTGCGGTTCCAATCATTCTAGTACCTAGGAAAGATGGAACATGGAGGATGTGCACTGATTGTAGAGCCATCAATAACATCATGGTAAAGTATAGACATCCCATTCCTAGATTGGATGATTTATTGGATGAATTGCATGATGCTTATTTCTTCTCTAAAATTGATTTAAAGAGTGGATACCATCAAATTAGGATTAGAGAAGGGGATGAATGGAAAACAGCTTTTAAAACTAAATATGGGCTGTATGAATGGTTGGTTATGTCATTTGGCTTAACTAATGCTCTTAGTACCTTCATGAGATTAATGAATCGTGTGTTAAGGGAATTTTTAGGGAAGTTTGTTGTGGTGTATTTTGATGATATTCTGATTTATAGCAAATCCTATGATGATCATCTTGTGCATTTAAGGTGTGTTCTGGAAGCTCTTAGTCATGACAAATTGTATTCTAACGTGGAAAAATGTGTGTTCTGCATAGACTATGTAGTTTTTCTTGGTTTTGTTGTTAGCTCACAAGGAGTGCAGGTTGATCAAGAGAAGGTGAAAGCTATTCAAGAGTGGCCAACTCCTAAGAATATAAGTGAGGTAAGAAGCTTTCATGGCTTAGCTAGTTTCTATAGGAGGTTTGTCAAAGACTTTAGTATAATAGCTACACCTTTGAATGAAGTGATTAAAAGGCATGTTGGTTTTAAATGGGGGGGGGGGGGGCAAGAGCAAGCCTTTGCTGCCCTCAAGAAAAAATTAACCAATGCACCTATTCTTGCTTTGCCTAATTTTGTTAAGTCATTTGAAATTGAGTGTGATGCATCCAATGTGGGGATAGGGGCTGTTTTGATGCAAGAAGGGCATCCCATTGCTTATTTTAGTGAAAAATTGAATGGGGCTGCTCTTAATTATTCCACATATGATAAAGAATTGTATGCATTAGTAAGGGCTTTGCAAACTTGGTAACACTATCTCTTGCCCAAAGAATTTGTCATCAATAGTGACCATGAGTCCTTAAAGTATTTAAAAGGACAAGGCAAGCTTAACAAAAGGCATGCCAAATGGGTAGAGTTCTTAGAGCAATTTCCCTATGTGATCAAGCACAAGAAAGGTACGTCTAATGTGGTTGCAGTTGCACTCTCAAGAAGGTATGCTCTGTTCTCTACTCTTGAAACTAAGTTCATTGGCTTTGATCATATTAAGGCATTGTATGAGCATGATTCAGACTTTGCACAAATCTATACACGCGGAAATAGACAGAGAGTTTATGTGTGTGTATGTTTATTTGTTTCTCTACGCTTGTGCATTTCTATGTCGATTTGTTTATGTGTTTCTCTGTGTGTGTGTGTGTGTTTCTGTCTGTCTGTTTTTACGTATCTACATGCGCGCGAGTGTGTGGTGCCCGTGCGTCTGCTTGTGCATGTCTTTGTGTCTGTCTATTTCCGCGGTGTGCGTGTACCTGTGTCTGTCTACCTATTTCTCTCCATGTGTGTGTGCGCGCATGTGTGTGTCTGTCAAATTGTTTCTGTGTTTTTGTGTGCGTGTGTCTATCTCTGTGCGCCTATGCTTCTTTGTGTCTTCTTTGTGTGTGTGTTTTTTTCATGCGTGTGTTTGTCTAAGTTTGGTTGCGTAAGACTGTGTCTGTCTGTGTCTACCAGAGATGTTTGTTTTTTTCAGGGTCTTTCTGCGTGCGAATCTTCCTGTCTGTGTCTCTGTCTGTCTGTTTCTGTGCACACGCGCGCATGTACTTGCACGTGCATGTGCCATTGCCTGCTATATGTCTGCTTTTGCGTGCATGTGTTCGTCTGTCTATGTCTGCTTCTTCCTCTTTATGTTTGTTTGTTTCCCTATGTGTGTGTAGGTGTGTGTGTCTTTTTCTGTCTATCTGTTTCTCTATGCGTGTGCGTGTCATTTTTTTAGAATCATGGGTCATTTTTTAATTTGGACATGATTACACTTAGTTATGAATTTTTGACAAATACCTATAATTCTTAAATGAAATTTGGATAGAGATCACTATTTTATTAAACTGGAAAGAGGTCAATGAGAGTTGGCATAGATGGTAAGGGATTCAGGACTAGGCCCTTGGGTTGTGGGTTCGATCCCCTCTGTCGTCGCTGGGACTCTTTTGGTAGGTGATCTCGTAAGTCCCCAATAAGTGCTCATAGAGCCTGGGGCCGTGTCCCTGGCAAGTCTGGGACTTCACCCCTTACTCAAAATGAAATCGGGGCCTTGAACTCTCAGATTTTTCATTGCCCACGCTCTTTCTAACCCCAAGGCACATGGTTGGGTGGTCCGGGCAAGTTTTTGAGACGGTCGGATTTTGGGTGGTTTGCCCAAGGACTTGCCTGGGCAAGTCCCGGCTTTGGTAGGGGACTGGTGTCGAACCCTTCCAAAACTTTTTTGTATAAAAAAAACTGGGAAGAGTGTGTGTGTGATTGGCTGCTGGAACCTTTTTTCCTTTAAACTAGACTTAATAAGGAGTCTAATGTCACCTCATTTAGACATTTGTGTTGGAAGATATGAGTTTTCAACTTTATAGTACAAATTCTAGAAAATTGGGGCAAATGTGCAAAACTGAAGGAACAACTCAATCTTGGACATAGCCTAAGTCTAGTATTTTTATATTAGTTACATTGTGTTAGAAGAAATTTGAAATATCCAAAGTCAAAATGAGTATTAACTATTGCCCATAACGAGTTCTTATAGGAACTTGTAATTACTTGGAACAAGCGAAGTTCTTAAAATCAACTCAGATAAAGCAATCAAATAGTAACTCTAATCTCACATACTCTATATGGATGTGTATATCTATATGAATCATATATGTGAATGTCTCATCCTGTCTAGGACCAGTACTAGTCGTGGCTTGATTGAGTGAAAGGGTTGACAATGGAGTAACTTCTTGATGGTTAGAACTAGCTGTAGGGCCTATTGGACCGATAATCTTTTAGGTAGCTAACCTAGTTACATTTAGGAGACTCGGGCACTAACCATTAAGAATGTTGGCAATTCCATAGAGAACTCTTGAAAGGTCTTAGTCGAATACTCCTAGTTGGGTGTCCTGATTGAGAACTCCGACGTATAGGAGGACTCTCGCTACATGCCAATTTGTTGTATATAATACTATGGTTATGTGATATGTATATGCTGGTATGGCTGTATATAATATGCATTATATGTTATGAATGCTTCATGTTGTATAAACTGCATATCTTGGTTATCTTTCATATATTGTTGATACTCTGTCTATGAGATTAATTGTTACTTTGGGATTCAAATTGAATCTAAAGTCTTTCCAAGGGCTTAGGATTTGGGCATGGTCATAGTAGTGGATAAGGTTCCAAAGGAAAGGTTTTAGTTATAGTGAATCACCCAAGAGGGGGTGAATTGGGTGAGTTATAGAAATTAAAACAATCTTAACCAATAATTAAATCAGGAAGGAAAGGCTAGAGAGATATCACCTAAGTGTGCACACAAACCATGCTCTAGGCTTATGGCCTGGAACCCAACACAGTTAATCAGACATATTGGCTAGATCGGTGTTTAGTCTAATGGGAGTCTCCCCATCTTTCACGGTGACTTATGACACCCCATAGACAAACCCTTTTTTAGTTTAAGCACCAAATGGTCTGAAATAACTTTATTAGATTTATATCAGAACCTATGCTTTGATACCAAAAATTGTAACACCCCTAATCCATAGTACTCAATATGTATATAAACTTGTAGTATATATGAATATCATCATAGTGGAGCAATAGAGTGCATGTGTCGAGTAACTACTGATACATATATGTGGCTACAAATTCCAACTAATTGTGGCATATTCTATCGGTATAATAACGGGACAATATTCCGAGTATTTAAATATTGAATAACTAACAGTATAAATACAATCCAAAATAAAACTCCAGCTGAGTCTTCACGCGTACTCTTGATCCTCCAGATCCTGAAGCTAGGGTCAAGTCTGAGATTCAATGTCTATTGAATCTCAGATAACAATTAACCTCATATTTAAGTAATAACAATATATATGACAGATATTCACTACATTAAGTAAACAATAATGCATATCACATAATAGATGCATATCAATCGTGTTTGTACTAACCAGTGCCACGAATCCCCGTGTCCTCAGTGCTAAGAAAACATACAAGCGGTATTATCAAGACTATAACCTGCACCAAGTTGAATCCACACCTAAATTGAATGTATACAAATATGTGACAAAGAAATGGGCACGTTTGTGCGAAGATTTTAAAAGTTCTATAACAGAAATCAAGGATTTAAAAATCGATTCCAAAAAGGAAGCTTAAGTAACAAGAGATGAGATTTCAAGGATATAGATCAAATCATCTTTTATGAGTGCGAGAAGCCTGACCACATTAAATCTGAATGTCCTCAACTGAAGGAAAAGGAGAAGAAAAAGAAGTTCAATCACTTCAAGAATAAGGCATATGTATATGCCATACGGGGAGATAGTTCCTCAGAAGAAGAAGGAAGTGATGAAGAAGAAACAACGAATGTATGCCTTGTTGCAGAAGCAGAGGAACTTGAAAGTGTTGATGATGAGGTATATAACTCACAACCTACATATGATGAATTATTTGCTAAGTACAATGTTTTACAATATGAATTTGAAAAGGTTGCTGAGAAATATATATAGCTTTCAAAAAGTAGAACTTTTTTCTTGAACAAGTTAAAAATGCTACCTGTGAAAACATTGTTTGTGAAGAATGCATTGATTTAGAAAAAAAGAATTTATATCTCACAAAAACGCTTGAGAAATTCATTAAAGGTAGTGAAATGCTCAACGTAATTTTAAAAGCTCAGAGGTTTACAAATGACAAATCAGGCATAGGATACAATCCTATCGTTGATATAAAAAAAACGGGAAAAAGAAGACGATAGAAAATCTTATTTGAATTTCTTTAAAAAATCTATTCATTCTTCAAACCCCTTTGCTCATTGTAACTACTGTAACCATAAAGGGCATACCAATTCATCATGTTTTCATAAGAAGGAAAGACGTGATAAACCTGTTGGTAATTATTAATGGGTACCTAAAGGAACTTATGTTCTTCCTAATGCGACTAACCCGAAAGGACCTAAGAAAAGATGGGTACCTAAAACTTAATCTTATATAAATTGCAAGTTTGTCTGAAAGCATCAAAAGTCAATAAATGGTATATTGACAACGGATTCTCTAGACATATGATGGGAGACCAATCTAAGTTCATGGCAATGAAAGCAAAGGATGGTGGCAAAGTAACCTTTGGTGGAAACTAGACTGGAAAGATCACCGGAATTGGTGAGATCGGTGAAAAAGGAGGACCCCTGATCAAATATGTCTATTATGTGGAAGGTCTCTGCCACAACCTCCTAAGCGTGAGCCAGAGTGCAGACAAAAACAATTGGATAATCTTTGATTCAAAGGAGTGTCTAATCATGAACAAGTATGATCTTTAGATTGACAAAGGTAATCTTAAAACTTTATTTAAGGCTCCTAGAGAAGGTAACTATTATTCATTAAACCTTCCAAAAATAAATTCTGAAAACTGTCTTGTTAGCAACTTGGACGAAAGTTGGTTGTGGCATAAACACCTGGCTCATGTAAACATGTACCAACTGGACAAGCTGTTAAGAAAAGATTTAGTATTGGGTTTACCTAAACTAAGTTGTAAAAATTATATGATTTGTGATTCATGACAAAAAGGTAAACAAACTAAATCATCTCTTAAAAATAAATATGAATTTCGACCAATCAACTACTCCAACTACTTTACATGGATCTAGTTGGATCAGTAAGAGTAAAGAGCTTTAGTGGCAATTTATATACTCTGGTGATTGTCGATGATATCTTTAGATTTGCTTGGACAATTTTTTTTATCTTCTAAGGATGAAACATTTGGTCTATTTGTCGTGTTTATCAAGAAAGTGCAAAACAAGAAAGGTGTTTGCATTTTAGGTATTCAAACTGACCATGGAGGGGAATTTGAGAATCTAGCATTCAAAGAATTCTCTCATACTCATGGTATTGATCACAATTTCTTGACCCAAAGGACTCCACAACATAATGGTGTGGTTGAGAGAAAGAACCGAGTACTTATTGATGGCTCGGGCAATGCTAAATGAAAACAAAACCTCTCAAGTCTTCTGGCCGATGCAATGAGCACATGATGCTAAGTCTCAAATCAAGCATATCTCCAGAAGAAACTCAATAAAACTCCATGCGAGCTTTACAAGGGGAGGAAGCAAAATTTGGCTCACTTACACATATTTGGATGCAAATGTTTCATCCACAACAATGGTAAGGACCATTTGGGAAAGTTCGATCCCAAGTCCAATGAAGGTATATTTTTGGGATATTCAAATAGGAGTAAAGCATAGAGTCTTTAACAACCGTACTTGTGTTGCAGAAGAATCTATACATGTTGTGTTTTGTGAATCTGAACTTGACAATTTTGATGATGAGGATGAATCAATTTTTCAAAATCAATCCTTTCCAAAAACCTCTGTGATTATTGAAAATTCTGAAAAAGATTTAGAAGTTGAATATGAAAATACTTGCAAAAATTTTATTCAATCTCAACCACATGCCTGGAGATACAGTAAGAGTCATCCTCTAGACCAAGTGATAGGAGACGTGGATGATGGAGTGAGAACCGAAAGAAGTACTTTAAATGAAGTAACCTTCTCTGTTTTCATCTTTGAGATTGAACCCTTAGAATGATGAAGCCCTTTTAGGAAATGATTGGGTGATAGCCATGCAAGAGGAATTGCATCAATTTGAAAGGAATCAAGTTTGGAACTTGGTACCCAGGCCAACTGACCATCCATTCATTGGCACTAAATGGGTATTTAAGAAAAAACAAGATGAATCCCCAATCATATTCAAAAACAAGGCTAGATTGGTCGCCAAAGGCTATAATCAAGAAAAAGGTATTGATTATGAGGAAACGTATGCTCCAGTGGCTAGATTGGAAGCTATATGAGTACTCTTAGCCTTTGCGTATATCAAATGATTTAAACTCTATCAAATAGATGTTAAGAGTTCCTTTCTAAATGGTTCTATTCAAGAAGAAGTTTACGTAGAACAAGACGCTGGTTTTGAAAATGATGATCATCCATATCATGTTTTCTGACTCAAAAAGGCCCTGTATGGTCTTAAGCAAGCTCATAGAGCTTGGTATGAGCACTTAAGTAAATTTCTCCTAGATAAAGGTTTATCAGAGGAAAAGCAGACATGACACTTTTTGTTAAAAATAATAAGCGTAATGAGATTTTAATTGTGCAAATTTATGTAGATGACATAATAATTGGTGCTAATAGTGATTCTTTTTGTGAGGAATTTTCAAACAAAATGTAGGGTGAATTCAAAGATGTCAATGATGGTGAACTCAATTACTTCCTCGGTCTGCAAATCAAACAACAGAAGAATGGAATTTTCATTTCTCAAATGAAGTATCTCTGTAATTTGCTCAAAAAGTTTAGATTGGAGAATTGTAATGAGGCAGACACCCTAATGAGTTCAACTACTTCTTTGGATGCTGATGAAAAGGGCAAGGATTTCAACATAACCAAATATAGAGGGATGATCGGATCACTACTATACTTGATCGCAAGTAGACAAGATATGCAGTTTAGTGTAGGCATGTGAGCGAGATTCCAAGCTGTTCCAAAAGAATCACATGTGAAGAGAATTTTCCGATATCTTGCGAACACAAAAGAACTTAGACTATGATTTCCAAAGGGTCAACAAGAATTTCTGGTAGCATACTCAGACTCGGATCATGTTGGTTATAAGGCCGATAGAAAGAGAAAGAGTACCAGTGGTCAATGCCAATTTCTAGGAGGATCACCTGTTTCCTAGTTCAACAGGAAGCAGACCACTATTTCTATCTCATCTACTGAAGCTGAGAATATAGCTTCCTCAAGTTGTTGCACACAACTCCTTTGGCTCAAGCAACAACTATCTGACTTGGGAATCAATCTAAAGGAAGTCCCTATTCTTTGCTACAACACTAACACAATAAGCTTGGCGAAGAATCTAGTTCAACATACGAGGACCAAGCATATTGATGTGAGACATCATTTCATCAGAGATCACGTGCAAAGAAAAGATGTTAAGGTGATCTTCATTCCCACAAATATGCAACTTGCGGACATATTCACGAAACCTTTAGCCAAAGAACAATTCATATTTATCCCAAGATAATTGGGTATGGTAAATCCAAATGAGCTATAAGTAATCTCTACTTATTAATTTTTGAGATTTAATAGAGTTTTGATTACTGACTTAAGCATCAGAGTGCATAGAATTTTGTTTTGTAGGACGGTCTGTTCAGATGACGTAAAACAGAGGGTAATAGAGAGAATGCCCCTCAAGCATATCAATGAATCATGCTTGAGTAACAATGTGAAAAGTCTGTCAAAGAAGCTGAGTCAAAGAACCCTACTCGAGCACACCTTCCATTCCTGCTCAAGCAACAATGAAGAGATAGAACCTGTGCCCGAGCACACCTTACATTCTGCTTGAGCACTAAGGAGTTTGTTAAACATTGAACATTCCTACTCGAGCACGCATGGTAGCCAGCCCAAGCAACAACGAGATATGCGAGGAAGATGTAAAGTGAGGATCTCTGCTCGAGCAACCATATCTATCTGCTCGAGCATGCAAAATTGATGGATGAATTTTTGAGATCCAAAGGCTTCATCCTAGTGTTCCAAGAAGCAAAATTGTCATCTAAAAATCAAGTATTCATAGAACATACTTGATAGGAGGTCAATTTTGATCATTTAAATCATATATAAAATTGCTCATGTTTATCCCTACTCGAGCGTAACATGAAGTCTGCTCAAGAATGAACGCTGCTCGAGCACGATATGAGTCTGCTCGAGCAATATCGAATGTTAAGGGTTCTTAAAAGGAAATGTTATTTTATTTCAATGGTTACGTCTTCCTCCATCTGAAACCCTACGTCTTTCCACTCACTAATTCTCTCATCCGTCACGACCATTTGCAAATCGTTACACAAATTTGGACCGTTACAACTACTCAATCAAGCGTGTCTAGCCTTTATTTGGACCATTAATAACTTGTACTCGAGCATGAAAATGTCATGCTCAAGCACCATGTTATAGCAGAAGAAAAATCATACTCGAACAGTGGAATTAAAACGCGTCCTCTGCCTCTATCTAGCTGTTGTGCTTGAGCATGAAAATGTCATGCTTGAGCACCATGCTCGAGCAGAGAAAAAAACATGCTCAAGCAGTAAACTAAAATATGCATCTACTTTCTTTGTCTATCGCTTTGCTTGAGCATTGCGTATGGCTTGCTCGAGCACTAGTAATCTGTTGCCCAAGCATGGAGACTTTCTTGCTTGAGCGACAGTGACATGAGTATCTTTTTAAATTCTCCAAAGAAACTTGCCTGAGTGAGCTTAGATTCTTACTCGAGCATAAGGTGATCTCTAGCTTTTCAATGCAATTTTTAAATTGATGCTTGAGCATACATATAATCATACTCGAGTATGATCACCCTTGTTTTTCAAATCTTCGTCTTTGTAAATCTTCAATTAATCAAGTATGACTTTATTTCCATATATCATTACTCATTACTAGTGCTAATTGTTTTTAATAAGTTTGTTAATGAGTTTCAGATAATTATATCATGGGTTAACAACAAATTTGCTTAAAGCAAATCATGTGTCAGAGAGGCGTTAGATGAAGTTGCCAAAACCGGTGGTAATCTCCATAACAAACACTCTGAGCTTTCTCTGATATTCCGGATGCGCAATAAATGCTATCTCTCAATAGACAAAACAAATAGAAGAAAGAGTGTTTGTGAAGAACAAAGCATTTACAACAAATGTGACCAGCAAAGCTTCGTCTGTCTAACGGCTATATTCAAGAGTCACAATGATCAATCTTCAAGCTTCTACAACGGTCATTTATTACCATATCTATAAATAGCAAAAGCATAAAATTCGCCAACTACCGAAATGTTGTGCATTTAATTCGAAATTATTGCAATTTTGTTGTTTCATTAACTTCGCTTATTATCTTCAGATATTTCTGTGTAATTCAATGATTATTTTATTTACTCAGTGAGGAGTTAATTTTATTCCATTTATCTGTAAATCTTATAGTTGTGGAACCTTAAGGGTGGAGATACAATTGCAGTTTGTAAGGGGGAATAAGTCCTTGTGATAGGGTTATCTCGAGTGCTAAGTCTATAAATTGTATAAGAGTTTGAGATAGTGAAATACCCAAAGTGATTAGGGACTGGACGTAGGTCGACGAATTAGACCGAATTAGTATAAACACTTCATGTTCATTCTCCTTCTCAGTCTCTGTTTTATTGTCTTTAAATCATTTTCAAAAAGAATTTTTACAATCACCTATTCACCCCCTCTAGGTGATATTCTTGCTCTTCACACTCAGCTCATGCTCATCTGACTCAGATGATACAACATCTAGCGGTTCATAGTTCAAGGGTTCAAAGTCGTATATCGAGGCAGGGTGGTATACTAGTTCAAGGTTACACTTTGGTCTAGGGTTATATACCAGTAGCACCCTCTTCCTGGTGGTCCTTCTGACTCAGCCATTGTAGTTTCCATATAAGGGTCTATCTACATTCATCTTCACTATATCACACCACTAAGGTTGTATCAGTATTGTAGTTTCCGTATAAGGTCTATCTACATTCATCTTCACCGTATAAGGGTCTATCAAACCATGCTATAGGCTTATGGCTTGGAACCCAACATAGTTAATCAGACATATTGGCCAGACCGGTTTTAGTCTAATAGGAGTCTCCTCATCTTTCACAGCGACTTATGACACCACATAGATAAACCATTTCTTAGTTTAAACACCAAATGGTCTAAAATAACTTTATTAGATTCAGGCCAGAACCTATGCTTTGATACCAAAAATTGTAACACCCCTAATCCATACTACTCAATATGTATATAAATATGTAGTATATATGAATATCATCAGAGTGGAGCAATATAACGTATGTGTTGAGTAACTACTGATACATATACATGTCTACAAATTTCAACTAATTGTAGCATATCCGGTCAATATAATAATGACACAATCATCTGAGTATTTAAATATTGAATATCTAATAGTATAAATACAGTTCAAAATAAAACTCTAGCTAAGTCTTCACGAGTGCATCTTACCCTTTATGCTGGCTTCTCCTGATCCTCCAGATCCTGAAGCCAGGGTCAAGTTTGAGATTCAATGCCCATTGAATTTCATGTAACAGTTAACCTCATGTTCAAGTAATAACAATATATATGACAGATATTCACTACATTTAGTAAACAATAATACGTAGCACATACTAGATATATGTCAACAACAACAACAATACATAGCACACAACAAATGCATGTCAACCGTGCTTGCACTAACCAATGCCATGAATCCATGTATCTTCAGCGCTAGGAAAACATAGGAGTGGTATTATCAAGACTATAACTCGCATCAAGCTGAATCCACATCTAAACTGAATATATACAAACATGTGACTTAAGACCGAGTCTTAGCCACGATGCATGGCCCAAACCTCGTCTTGTCCATCACTAAAAGTGAATCAAAAAATCATATAAGACACATAAGAGTTAAAGTTATAGTACGCGTTTGTACTTTTTTCGCTTGGTATGATTCTCTTTCGGTATCGATTCCCGACTTTCCTGGATATCCTATAATACCATTATCACATTATGATATCATAATGAACACCATATATCTTAGAATGATATCCTAAGAGGTATTCTTGCCACTATTTACCTTTTTACCCCATTGGATTTATTATTCCCATTTTACCCTTGCATTTCCTTAAAAACGGAATTTCAGCATTCCTATCTAGATTTAAAATCATAACTAATTGTAAAAAAGTAGAAATGTTGTGATTCAAAAGCAAAATTTTATATTGACAAGTCTAGTTTTAGGGAAAAATAACGCCTTTAACTCGAAATAACTAGGACATTCCCAGTTTTAATCTCTTTAACCATTGTTCTAGTTCCTAGTTCAGAGACATGGGCTAACTTGGAAAATTCACATATATTTTTAAAAAGTCCTAAAAATTACATGTTATACATGGATGGAAAGGCCTTCATTTCCTATTATAGCTCTGAAAAATTTCAGGATTTTTAAACACAATTTGATTGGCCAAAGCCCATGGATAACAACTACTGTTCATATCCAGAAAATAAAGTTTAACTTCAAAAATTTGTATCTCCTTGCACAGATCTTGAAATGTTATAAATTTTATATCAAAAGAAAGCCCTGGATGTCTACTTTATTCCTGAAAAATTTCATGATTTTGAAAAATCATTTACTCTATAAAACACATCCTCATAGTGATTGATTCTAGAAAGCTGAAATTTGGGATTTTTTCCAACTTTCACCACTTAGATCTTTTGACTCCAAAAATTATTTCCCAATGTGTTTTCCACTCCATTTTGAATTTTAAAAGAAATGGAGACTTTCAAATATGAAAGGAAAATTTTCCTACATTTTTCTAAATTAAACAACAATTTTACCAAAATATAAAAGCTTAAACTCAAGAATTACCTCATGAACTTGCTCCTTCTTCCTTTTTGCTTGAAGAACTCCTCCTCTCACTCTCACTCTCACTCTCACTCTCACTTATGATCAAATGTTGCCTGTGTTGGTGTGAAGAATGAACAGGTGAAACACCCCTATTTATGGCAAAATGTCCAAGGTTTAAATGGTCACAACTTAGGAAATCCATTTGAGCTTCTTTCTTCCCATCCATTAGATCATAATTGCACTTTATGCAACTTCATGCCCTCCTTCCACCTCTTGGCCGATAGCCCCCCTTCTCCCTAGCCAATGATTAATTTTCCATGTGTTTGATCATCTAGTGATCAATGGCTTTCATTGGTGGATTAAATTTCAATATGACTAAGCTAATTTAGGCAATTAATTTGGACCATTGGATGACATTACATGTGTACAAATCCTAGCCTTTGATCCTATTTGCAATTGTTGACTTTCCAAAGGAGATTAACAAAGTTCAATTAACATCTTAATCAAGTGCTTATATTCTTCTTAATTATAATTGTCATTGGTTAATTTAATTGCATGAAAGCTTAAGCTTAATTCCTTGGTTAATCTCTCAAAACACTTGGTTCTCTGTACTCCACCATGCTAGATGAAAGTGTGGACTTTGGGGCATTAATAATAAGCTTTAATTATGTGCTTAATCTCTTTTTTATTGCAAATATCTTAGGTTAATTGGTTTGCTAATTAATTAACACTAGTGCAAAAAAGTGTTTTAAGACCGCCTCATTTAGAGCGGAGTATCGACGCCCGGTCTTAAAGAAATGACTGATGGCAATTTTGTAAATATAAAGAACTTCTTCCACTGCATCAATTTTTAAGACTGCCTTATTGAGAGGGGATGAAGAAAGCTCCAGTCTTAAAGATATGACCGGTGGTAATTTTGTAAATATCAAAAAACATTTTGGACCGTATCATTATTTGATAAGTCTTAAATATATTATTCAGATCGCTGGAAAAACCAACCGCTCTTAAAACATTTATTAAAAAAAATTGAAATATGACTTACTTTAAAGAGAAATCACAGACATCCCGACTTATATTTTATGCGGTTAAAAATAACATGGAAATTTTTAAAAATAATTGTATAAAACTTTTAAGACCGGACTTAAATAAATGACCGCTCTTAAAACATTTATTAAAAATAATTGTAAATAATATGAAATTATTGAGAAATCCCGTACAACCCGACTTATATTTTTTACGATGCAAAATAATAAGGAAATATATAAATAAAATGCTAAAAAACTTTTAAGATCGGACATATATAAATGACGTTCTTCAAGTTAATATTTTTAAGAGCGGACGTGACTTCTACCCGTACAAAATAATGAAAAAATTTAACGTAATAGTTTATTACTTTTAAGACCGGACGTAATAAAAGAACGTTCTGAAATGTTAACCTTTAAGACCGTTGTTTTGTGTTTCTCTGGTCTTAAAACTACCCACTATATTTCTCGCGCGAAACCTTAACTTTGTGTCTTACGTCTTTCTGTCTGAACACTGAAACCCCTGTTCTTGTTGCGAAACACTTAAGCACCTCTCCCTGTTGCATTACATCTCTTCCTTGCAAACCGCCACCATCCTCTGTTACTCTCTCATTTGCTCTGGCATTCCTTTCTTGCACCACCTCTCTCAACCTTTTTTCTTGTTTCGAAAATGAACGGAGGAAACGAGTGAAGTTCTATTCGTGAAATGCTAGTTGATAATGTGACTGGTGTTAGTCAGAATGAACCATCTCCTTCTCAGAGTGAGCGTCCTCGTAACCGCCCTGCACGTCGTGGTGGTAAAAGAGCTTGCCCTAGCGCGGAGTGCCAACGAAAAGCTTGATATACAGTTTGATGAACATTTGGCTCCCTGTAGCCCTAATAAAAGCAGATATAATAGTTATGTCGGCTTACAAGCACATAGCAAGCCAAGAATTTTGGTCGATGAGTGGAAAAATGTCGACCAAGAGAAGGTGAAGGATCTTATCTGGGCCTCTATCCGGCTTACGTATGATGGTCCTGACGATGAGAAGTTGAAAGTCAAGACATTGTCGTATTGTGCTAATCATTGGAGGAAGTTTAAGACCCAGCTAACAAATAACTATATTTTTGCTGAGGTTTTGGTTGGTCAGCCTCGCCCTAATCCTTGCGCCAAGTATGCCTTTCTTGATGAAGCAACATGGCAACAATTTGTTTAGATGCGGACTACTGAAGAAGCTTTGGTGAGTCTATATTTAATTTTTTTGTCCCTTCTTATATACTTATTAACCTGTGCGGATTTGTGAATATTATTGTGTTCATTTATGAGGAAGTTTTAGTCAGGTTGCTTGCTTAGAAAGGTATTCTGTTATAGTAGGTCACATAGACATTGTTATTAATTAGTTAGTATGTTAATTGTGTAATGGTATATGTGCAAGCTGTTATTGAAACTTGACTGAGTTTGAACCAGTTATGATGAATGAATGAATTGACTGAGTTGGCAGCAGTTCTAGAACTCCTTTTCCTCTATTTCTCCCTATTTATTATATAATTCTACATCTTCCTTAACAAAGTCTTGAAACTTAATGAAGTGAATTTGACTAGTGTTTGAATTGAGGTCTGGAATTCATTATGAATAGTTGTTTTCGATTTTGATTCACAGATAAGAAGGCAGTAAGTACAAGAGATTGGGAGAAAGAATGATTGCCCACATATGGCTTCTTATGGCGAATATGAAAAGGACGAAAAAGAGTTGATGGTCGCTAAACAAAAGAGATTAGAAGATGAAGCTCAAGCCAATCCTTTTGAGATATGTGATCCGCGGCCGCTATCTCCAATACGCCGTGAGGAGTTATGAATCTATATTCGCAAAAAGAAAGGCGGGGCATACTCTAGTGAACAAACTCGTGTAGTTGCTGAGAGAATTGTAAGTACCGTTATTTTTTAATTTTTAGTTACTAAACATGTTTCGTTACTAATTATGCTCTTGTTATCTGTATCTTATAGGAAGAACTCAATGCAAGAACAAGAGGGATCATTTGTGTCGGACGGGAGGAAAGATATTCTTACCGTTGCGACTGGAAAACCGGATCACGCGGGGCGTGTAAGGGGAATTGGAGGACGGTTAGGCCTGAAGGAATATTTTGGTAAATCCAAACACCAAAAACAAGCAATGGTTACCTGGGAAGAGATGGAACGTACGCTGGCCAAAGCAACTGAGGAAGCAGAGGTCATAGCAGAGAAGAAAGCAGCTGAGCGAGAAGCTTCATTAAGTGCAAAGTTTCAAGATGAGCTGAAAAAGATGAAGGAGGAGATGATGAAGATTCAGCTCTTGTGGAGAGAGCACTGTTCCCTTCCCACACTCACCTCCACCTGTCCATTAGAGCACTAAAGGGAGCTGCATTGTTGGACAATCAACAGAACATTGTGAGCTCTACATGGAGGATCCTGGTAGATGATTGGTTGCAAGAGGGAATGTCTACAACCTGGGATCAACTATACACCACCGACAAATGGTTGATTATGAAGTCAGGGTGTCAGTTGAAGAGGTGATCATCGTTGATGCACCTATCCCTCTTCAAACCGATCAAATGAAACTTGTGAGTATTGCTTGGGAGGCTTCATCTCGTGGCCAGTGAAGCTTGTACGTGTTGAAAATGGAAGAAATCACCAAGAGGGGGGGTGAATTGGGGATTTCAAAAAAAAATCTTTTGAACTCTTTTTTTTAAAAAAAACGTTGAAAAAATGAATAGCGAAAGAGTAAAGGAAAAAAAGCTAGACACACAGGATTTATACTGGTTTGGTCTTAACCTTGACCTACTCCAGTCCCCAGATATCTTCTGGGTATTTCCACTAGTTCTACAGGTTTTAACTACAACAATGTAAATCACATGCAATCCTATTCTCCTAGGACTTGCTCCCCCTTACACTTTGTAATTAAACGCCCAACTCACAGGTTCCACAACCTTGAGTTTATACAAACAAAAAGTTTGAAAAAATGTTTTCAAAGAATCAAGACTCTCAAAAGAGTAAATATTGATAAACACTGAAGAACAGGTTGAAAACAACAATACAGACTCAAATTGAAAATGTAATCGAATGTAGCTTCGTTGTGTGTGTCTTGCTCTGAGTCTTCATAGCCTTTTATAGGCTAAATAGAGAAACTAGCCGTTGCATTTTCTTCTCTAACGTTCAGCTGCAAATCTGGAAAATGACAGTTGTGTTAGTTCTGTATGTGTTTTGATGATAACTGACAATTGTAAACTAAATTTGAAGTTTGTCTTTGGTAAGTTGTAAAACTTACTGTTCAAGGCAAACTCGAGTCTAGGTAACGAAACTCGAGTTTAGGATCAAACAGAAGCTTCAATGCTTTATCAAGATTTCAAAACTCCAGTTTACCAAATACAAAAGTCTTCAAGATTAAAGTTTTCAACTGAAACTCGAGTCTGGACGTAGAAGACTCAAGTGTGGGTTATAACAGAGACACTCGAGCTCTTGTTTATTTTGTAAACTCCAGTTTTGATTTCAGAGACTCCAGTTTAAGATTAACAAGATGTTTTCAAAGTTTCAGCTACCACTGAAACTCGAGTCTGGATTTTGGAGACTCGAGTTTAGGACAAACTGAAAATACTCGAGTTATTACATGATTTCTAAACTCCAGTTTTGAAAACGAAAACTTCAGTTTGAGCCTTCAAAGATGTTTCAAATGTTTCAGTTCACACTGAAACTCGAGTCAAGATTTTGGTGACTCGAGTTTAGCTCAAACAGAAAACACTCGAGTAAATGACTGATTTGAAAACTCCAGTTTGGAAAATGGAAACTCCAGTTTACACATAAAATGATTTTTCAAAGGTTTCAATTTTCACTGAAACTCGAGTTTTGAATATCAAAACTCGAGTCTGGATCATACAGAGAGTTATGCAATATTTCAGGTCTTCTAAACTCCATTTTGCATTTCTAAATTCCAGTTTTGAAGCTGTGAACTTAAGCTTAAGTTCTTCATAAAAGTTTCAAACTCGAGTCAGTCACTAAATGACTCGAGTTTAGCCAAGTGTTCAAAATCTCATTCAAGACCAACTCGCGACTTTCCTCTCTGTAAGACTCAAACTCGAGTCAGTTACTTGTCAACTCGAGTTTAGGAAACTTTCAAACATACCTTGGTCTCTGGATGAACCTCAAACTTGAGTCTAGAACACCAAACTCGAGTTTGCTTTGGTAACTTTTGAAAACCAGATCAAATCAATCTGCGAAATCATTATGGGTTAATATGAAATTATCATATCTTGTTGCATTATTATTCCTAACATTATTGATCAAGTTTTTGATAAGTTTCAGACAGGTTCATCACTATATCAAAGAGAATCAAAGATCCATAATAAGTGCATTTAATGAAGAACCAAGAACAGGGTTGATTCTTCTTCATTATCCTAGATGTTTAGTTCAGACCGTTGGAACACATTAAGATCACCTCAAACGGTCGAATTAAGATTGTGGAATGACAAAGAATCTGGAAGACGTTCTGCAATAACATATTCCAGGATTTCAGCAAAGAATTAAAAGAACAGAGCAAAATTTGCAACTGTCATTTTCCATATCTGCAACTGAACGTTGGAGAAGATATTGCAACGACTAGTTCATCTAGTTAGGCTATAAAAGGCTATGAAGACTCAGAGCAAGATAGACAACGAAGCTACACTTGAAAACGTTTGCATTTTTGAGTCTGTATTGTGATTCTTTTATCTGTTCTTCAGTGTTTATCAATATCTACTCTTAGAGAGAGTTTGTTTCTGTTAATCATTTGATTGTAAAGAATCTCAAGTCGGGGGACTTGGAGATTGGTTGTACAACTACAACTTGTAAGGGGGAGTAAGTCCTAGGGAAAGGATCATCCTGAGTACAGAGTGTGTAGTTCTGATATCAGTGTACAACTTGGAAGGGAAAGTGTATATCCTGGTGAGTGGATAGCTTTCGAGTACTGAGTGTGTAACTGATTGTAAGTGATAGTGAAAAATTCCAGAGAGTCTGGGGACTGGACGTAGGTCAAGGAGTTAAACCGAACCAGTATAAATCTTGCTGTGTCTTGTTCTCACTTCTCCTTCTTTACATTACCTTGCTTCATCATTTAATTTCCAGAATCGAGCAAAAGAATTTTTTTTTTCAAATCCCCAATTCACCCCCCTTCTTGGTGATTTGCTCCGGTTTTTCAAGTTGCATATTTTCCTTTGTTCTTTCAATTCTCAGCTGGAATCTTGGAATATGTTGATACAGATAGTCTTCCAGGTATTCAGTCGTTCCATAACCTTCATTTGACCGTTGGAAAGTGATTTAATTGATCCATAACAGCCTGTGTTGAACCATTGGGATAGAGGAGAAGGATCAGCCCTGTTCTTGGTTCTTCATTTAATGCACTTATTCCAGATCTAATTCCATCTTGATCTTATCTGAACTTATCTGAAAATTACTCAAAACTTCATCAAAGATGTTAGAAACAATAGAATCATATGATAAAACATTTTCAGATTAACCCATAAAGATTTTGTAGATCAACACCATCTGGTTTTTCAAAATCACCGATGCAAACTCGAATTTGTAGTCCTAGACTCGAGTTTGGGGTTTATCTAGAAAGCATGAATGTTAAGCAACGGCCTAAACTGGAGTTTATAGATATCAGACTCGAGTTTGGTTCTTACAGAGAAGACTGTCGGGCTCTGGTCTTGGAATGGAACTTTGGACATGTAGCTAAACTCGAGTCAATTAATGACTAACTCGAGTTTGGGGCTATGTCAAGAGGATAAACCTAAGTTCAAGAACTTCCAGACTGGAGTTTAGAAGCATAAACTGGAGTTTGCAAAGTAAACATATTGGTGGTCTTTCTGTATGACTTAGACTCGAGTTTACAGAAGTAAACTCGAGTTTCAGCAAGAACTGAAACTTTGAAGTTTTTCTTGGTCAAGTGTAAACTGGAGTTTGGAAACAAAGACTGGAGTTTGCAAGACTTATGAAAATACTGAAGTTTCTGAATTCTTTCTGTTTAGTCTAAACTCGAGTTTCATGGTCTAGACTCGAGTTTGTCTTGTTCAAAATTCTGAGTGCTCTCTGTATCTCCCAGACTTCAAGTTTGTCTGAGTAAACTGGAGTTTGGCTTGTTGAGAAAAACTTTAATTGCTCTCTATGTTTTTGCAAAATCGAGTTTGCCTAAGCAAACTGGAGTTTGGCTTTCTTTGCAGTTTTGAGCAACTCTCTATCAAGTGTTAAACTCGAGTTTACATACCTAAACTAGAGTTTGCCTTTAACAGTAAATCTTACCAAAGACAAGCTTCATACCAGGTTTACAATTGTCAGTTATCATCAAAACACATAGAGAACTAACATTCTCCCCCTTTTTGATGATGACAACACTTGTAAACTTAAAATTTCAGAATTTTGATTGATTTTGACTCAAGATACTTATGCAGAACAAATTCGCAAACACAGAAGTAGCAAGGAACAAAATAAGTTCATCATATAAAACATATATAACAATTGTCATTCCATTCAACAACAATATACACAAATGTTTACATAAAAGCAGGTTCACAAAGCAACAACAAGCAACAACTTAAGACAAAGCAACAACTCAGGACAACTCAAGACTGCTCTGTGGTTTTCTCTCCCCTTTTGTCATATCAATAGGAAGTGTGGGGTCAATTGGAGGGGTAGAAGGATGAGTGGTCTGTGAGGGATCTGTAGTTGTGTTTGGGGCAGCAGAGGTTGATGTGGGGGCTGAGATGTTGAGGTGTTGCAGAATTTGGTCTAGTTGTGCCTTCATAGCATCTTGTGTTTCTGTCAAGGCTTGGTTTGTCTTGGTTAATTCAGCTACAAGCTTGGCAACCTCTAATTCAATGTTTGTAGCTAGTCTAGTGATTGCAGCATCAACTATTTCCTGGATCTTGGCAGTGAGATCAACAGGGATAGAAGGCTAAGGAGGTAGAGGAGCTGATTGGGCTTCATGAGCTCGAGAATAGGAGGCTCTTGTTCTGGAAAGTGCTCTTGACTAACCAGACCCTTTAGCATCAAAGCTGATCTTCATAAGATGGAGTTGAGGCTTCCCAAAAGCTAGAGGTCTGACAATGGTGTCTATGGCCCCAACATGCCAAATCTTGAAGTGGAAAAGGATAACAAATATAAGGGAGGGAAATGGAATGTGAGATGTTATCCTGGATCCAAATCTGAATCTAACCTTCTTTTCAAATACCCATTGGCCTATATTGATTGGCATCTAATCCAATACAGTAGTAAAGGGTGCATAGTCTTGCTTGGTGAAGCGGGTGAAATTGCCACCTTTCTGAACCAAGTTCCTGGAGTAGATGTACCATAAAGCACGGAAAGTAGGAGACATAGAGGCTGGGGTAAATTGAAGAGAGAGTAATTGGTCATCAGGAATAGGCTCGTTGGGTTTTAGAATTTGAAGACATTGCCTATTGGAACACTCTATGGAATGGTGAGAAGGAGGATTGTCAATGTCCAAGATTTTGTTCAGGATAGCAGCAGATAGGGTGAATTTCACTCCCCTAACAGTAGTAGTGATCCTTTCCTTGTCCAGATTTTGGTCATCATCCTCTATAGTACCCCATTGCATATTGAAGTAGAAAAGTCTTACAATATTGGGGGTGTAATGGGCAAAAATGGATAGAAGAGCTTTGAGTTGACTCAACCAAGGAGAAAGGTTAAGGTTACATTCATGTTTTAGGGTATCTAGATTTACTGACACTACTGAACAGAAGGGCTTTTTGCCAAATTCTTCTTTGAATTTGGTAGCTTGTTGGTTGGACAAGGTTGTGTTCTCAGTGAAGAAGCTAGATTGGGGTGAGGAGTGATTGTAAATTTCAGAAATAGCTTTTGTTACCGATTGTGCCTCGGGAGATTGATCAGTTTGCTCAGTAGAGGTTGGAATTGCAGAAGATTGAGCCTTGGAGGAAGCTTGGTTCGTTCTCTTTCTCTTGAACCCTTTTAAAGGTTCATCAACCTTCTCTTTTCCTTTACCAGATATAGAGTCTGGTTTCTTCCTTGTTTGCTCCTCAGTAGGCTCTTGGATTGTAATTCCCTTCGATCTGGGGGAAGTATGAGGTATGCCTGGGATTTGCTTGTCAATCCCTAAAGCAAATTTCTTGGGAATTAGCTTTTCCCTTCTTGGTTTGTGGGTAGGGATGGATTTGATTCTAGGTTTTCGCTGCAATGGAGAAAGTGTTGGAGATTTTGAGGTTTCATCATCGTTGGAAGGTTTGGAGGGTTGATTGGAGGCCATTGTAGTTTGAGAGAGTAGATTTGAAGATGAAACAGAGAGATTATAGATCAAAACTCTAGGGCAAACTTGAGTTTTGAGGGTTGAAAATGAATAGTCACAGCACTCACATATAGATAGGGTTTCGACAAACTCGAGTTTACACTAGCTGACTCGAGTTTGGATGAGTTAATACTTACCTGAACTTCAAGGATGTATCTGTGAATCCTTGAATCCCCGACAAACTCGAGTTTGTACATACTGACTCGAGTTTGGAGTCTCTTCAAAATTTCAGGCTTCTTTCTGTATGGTGCAGACTCGAGTCACTCACTTAATGACTCGAGTTTGGAGACTCTCCAAGGACTTCAGGATTTCTTTTGTTTGATGCAGACTCGAGTCAGTCACTTAATGACTCGAGTTTGGCCTGATTCCAGAAACTCAGTTGTTCTCTGTCCCCGATAAACTCGAGTTTAATTTCTCAAACTCGAGTTTGCTTCATATTGTCAGCAAACATCAGTGAATAAGCATTCTGCAAAAACACAACTAAACACTCTGATGCTTAAATTAGTATTAAATAATCATCAAAACATTACTTAACTAACATTTGGGTAGAGAAAACTCACAACTCATTGAGATTTACCATTCCCAATTCTCTTCTTATAAATGTGACTTGTTCTTTGGGTAGAGACTTGGTGAAGATATCTGCAAGTTGTTGATGGGTTGGGATAAACATCACTTTGACATCCTTCTTTTGAACATGATCTCGAATGAAATGATGTCTGACATCAATATGCTTTGTTCTGGTATGATAAACAGAATTCTTGGCTAAGGTGATAGTACTTTTATTATCACAAAGAATAAGAATTTCCTTCAGGCGAGTTCCCAGATCTTGGATCTGTTGCTTGAGCCACAGGACTTGTGAGCAACAGCTTGAGGCAGCAACATACTCAGCTTCAGTTGAGGATACAGCTACTGTGTTTTGCTTCTTGCTGAACCAAGAAATGAGTGAGTTTCTAAAGAATTCACATTGTCTTCTTGTGCTTTTACGATCAGTCTTGTACCCAACATGATCTGAGTCAGAATATGCTACTAAGTGTTCATGTTGACCTTTGGGAAACCACAAGCCCAATTCTTCTGTGTCATGCAGGTATCTAAAGATTCTTTTAACTTGTTCAGCATGAGATTCCTTAGGTGCGGATTGAAATCGAGCGCACATCCCCACACTAAATTGTATATCTGGTTTGCTTGCTGTCAAGTAGAGTAATGATCCAATCATGCCTCTATACCTTGTGATATTAAAGTCTTTACCCTTCTCATCGGCATCTAAGGTAGTAGTTGAGCTCATTGGTATGTCTGCCCCGTTACAATCTTGAAGACCATATTTCTTGAGCAAGTCTCTTAGATACTTGGTTTGAGAAATAAATATCTCATTTTTGCATTGCTTGATTTGTAGTCCAAGAAAATAATTGAGTTCTCCCATCATTGACATTTCAAATTCACCCTGCATAGTCTCAGAAAATTCCTTGCACAAAGCATCATTAGTAGCACCAAAAATTATGTCATCCACATAGATTTGCACAAGTAAGATTTCATTAAGTTTGTTACTTTTAATAAACAATGTGGTATCTGCTTTTCCTCTTACAAATCCATGATCTGAAAGAAACTTACTTAGTCTTTCGTACTAAGCTATAGGAGCTTGTTTTAAACCATATTCTTTAATCTAAAAACGTGATCTGGATGAAATTCATCCTCATTGTAATATCCCGAATTTTGGACCTTAAGCATTGAGAACAAGCCTAAGTTAGGTAGAGTACTAAGCCCGGTTCAAGAAGTGTGACATTTCATGGACAAATAAAGGTCCTCCGTGTTTTTGAGGAAATAGGAAGAGAAGGAGTCACGAAAAGTCAGTTACTTGAGGACACATGTCACCACAAGGTTAAAAGAGGAAAAGTAGGGGCAAAATAGTCAAATCCTTACCCCTTGAGTCATTAATTTCGTCCAACTAGGAGAGAGAATGAGAAATCAGATGATTTTATCCATAATCGGGCCTAAACACGAAAGGCGGGTCCCACAGGATGTTAATTGGTAAAAAGGGGACCGATAAGGACCGGTTAGGGTTCTTTTTAGATTGAATGGGACAAGTGTGGGACCACTTTGGGAAGATGGAAGGGTGCCACATGTGAGTGTCCATTCAGGGAAAAATATTTGGAAAAGTTGTAGAAAAGTACAAAAAGGAGTGCTATTATACCCAATAGGGCCCGATGGGGACCGTTGATCGAGAGTTGGACTGATAAAGTGAAGGAAATGTTACATCCTTGGGATTAGGATCTATAGAGATAGATCCAAGAGGCTGATAGGCCTAATCAGAGCACATACATAGACAAGATACTGTATAGATTCAATATGCAGGATTCTAAAAGGGGTTATATGCCCATGTCTCATAGCATCAATCTCAACAAGGATCTGTGTCCTAGTACACAAGATCAAAGAGACCGCATGAGTAAGATTTCATATGCCTCCGTCATTGGATCTATCATGTATGCCATGTTATGTACTCGATCAGATGTGTCATTTGCCTTGAGTATGACCAACAGATATCAAAGAGTTCCTGGTGAGGGTCAGTGGACTGCTGTCAAGAATATCCTAAAGTACTTAAGAAGGACTAAGGACTTATTCTTGGTATATGGTGGCTTGGAAGATGAGCTCTGCGTTACTGGTTACACAGATGCGAGTTTCCAAACTTACCAAGATGATCTAAGATCGCAGTCAGGATATGTATTCCTATTAAATGGTAGTGCGATAGGCTGGAAGGCTCTAAGCAGAGCACTGTAGTTGATTCTGCAACAGAAGCTAAGTATATAGCATAATCGAATGCAGCTAAGGAAGTCATTTGGATCAGAAAGTTCATCACTGAACTGGGGTGGTTCCTACCATCTCAGATCCAATAAACTTATTCTGTGACAATAGCAGCGTTATTGCATAGACCAAGGAGCCAAGGTCACATCAAAGGACCAAGCACATACTCAGGCGATTTCATCTTATCAGAGAAATCAATAAAAGAGGTGATACAAACATATGCAAAGTACCAGGAGAAGACAATATTGCTGATCCCCTTACTAAACCGCTTGCACAAGCAAACATGACCATCATGTTAGGACAATGAGAATTAAAGTAATTAATGATTGCACCTAGTGCAAGTGGAATTCTGTTGGAAAGGCTAACTCATTGTATTTTAGACGTTTATGTTATTTGAAGTATTCTTCTTTGGTTATCATTTTATTTGCATGTTTATATTGATAACTGTATCCTTGGATATATCTTATAGATTATCCTAAATGTCCCTGGTCGGTCATCTACGTGGGAGCAAAGATGAGATAAGACTAGTATGACTTTGATGAGGTATGGAGATACGAATCAAAGTCATAGGCACTTGTAAGAGTACAAGGTGCTGGACCGACCCACTATGAGAAAGCTGCATGGATTTAGTCATAAGCTTATCTCATGTATAACTGTGTCACAACGCCCTATGACCTGAGATCATCATGGATTCTTACATGATGAGTCACTGATCTTTGACCTAGTCAAAAGTCACCTTTGAGCGGGTGATAATAAAGGCTTGGATCGGGATCAGTGGTTTTCATGTAGAGGAATGTGAGTGGTCAAGATGGAACTTGTCTCTCGCATTTGTAGAGAGATAATACTAGGCCCCTCGATGAGTGAGTCTGAGAAACATATGGCCATACTACTGTAGAAAGGAGTTTCAATTTCAATTATTAGACTACTCAAGAATCGAGAAAGTAATGGTCAAGAAAAGGAAGTTGACATTATCCATGTCTCATCCTTGACCAAATTATCGCATGACAAAAGGGATGTGACATGGTTATACGATAGGTTGTATGGTGTCATCGATTCCCATATGAATTGGGTAGTCACAATGTCTTGCTAGAGGCCGCTTGCGACTTGTGGGTTGGTACAGTATTCGCCCATTGCCAATCTCATGTGGGCCTGTAGGGTCGAGCACACAAGAATAGCCCAACACGAGCAATAGTATACAAATTCATTGAATCTTAGATATGTCTAAGAATCAATTAATACAAAGGTTTTTCTAGGAAATATATAATATATATATATATATAATATATATATATATATATATATATATATATATATATTGTATCTAGTGGAAATGAGAGTCTGTTGGAAATTATGCCCTAGAGGCTAATCATTATATAACTAAAACTAATTGAGATATCGTATCTCATATTTGATTTATGAAGATAAATCAATTATATATCTAATTAAATAGAGATATTATATCTCTGATTTAATTTTCAAATTAAATATATCCGATTTAATTTAAACTGAGATATAGTATCTCAGTTTTAATTAAATAGATATATATCTTTTTTCAGATTTAATTTATAAAGATAAATTAAATCTGTAGGCTTTTAATTTTAGATTAAATAAATAGATTAGATTAGATCTATTAGATAGATTTAATTAAGTTATTTAAATCTAAAATTCGAATTCAGGATTAATTAAGATTAATCTTGAATATTTTAATAGGGCCCTAATTATGGTTTTAGAAACTCTATAAGAGGACATTGATATAGTCGTATTAAAAGAGGAGAATAGCCGTAAAAGAAAACCCAAGAGAAAGAAAAAGCATAAGACGCAAAAAGTAAGAAGGCTAGCACACTAACGTTTATGTTGAAAAGCTGTTCGGTGTGGATATCGGTAGAGGAAGGCGATTCGAAGAGTCGACTTCTACTGATCGAGAAGGTAGCCCACCAGTTCAAATAGAATAAGACACACACGAGCTTTTGAAAGGTACGGTTTCTTATAATGAACCTTGATTTAAACGCAGTTGAGCGATCCTCTTCGGGATTCGTAAAGTTTTTTTCAATACCGTTGTGTGTACGAGTCCCAACAGACACATGCACATATGCGGAAACAGATAGACAAACATAAGCAGAGACAGGCACAGGCGCATGCAGAAAGACCTTGACGAAAACAAACAGAGAGGCAAACACAAAGACCTACAAGCATATGCACACAAACTTAGACATACACACGCATGCAAAAAACACACTCACAGAAGACACAAAGAGGCACAGGCGCACTCAGATAAACACACGCACACAAAAACACAAAAGCAAACTGACATACATACAAACACACGCACACGCACAGAGAAACCGATAGAAAGAAAAAGACACACGCACACCGCGGAAACAAACAGTCACAAAGAAGGGCACAAGCACACGCATAGGCACAACACGTGCGCGCGCAAGTAGAAATGTAAAAACAGACACACACACACACACACACACACACACACAGAAACACAAACAAATGGACACAGAAATGCACACACGTAGAGAAACAGACAAACAGATAAACATAGACAGATAGGCACAAGCACAACATGCGCACACACTCGCACACACGTAAATATAGACATACACACAGGCACATGCACACACACACACAAACAGAATAGACAGACACATGAGTGTGTGGGGAAACAAACAGACAGATAAAAAGAAGGGCACAGGTGCACGCAGACAGACCCAGGCAGACACACGCACGCAGAAACAGACACACTCACACACAGAGAGTGAGACATTGACATAGACAGCGCAGGCATGCGCACACACAGAGGTAGACAGACATAGACACAAAGAAACAGACAAACTCATACATAGACAGACACGCACACACACAGAAAGAAAGACAAACATAGACAGACACACACAAACACACATAAAGGGAAAGACAAAGACACACGCACACACACAAAGAAACAGACAGAAAGACACAGCCACACACATACATGGGGAAACAAACAGACATAAAGAGGCAAGAGCAGACCTAGACAAAATAACGCACGCAAAAGCAGGCATATAGAAGGCAATGGCACATGCACGCGTAAGCACACGCGTGCGCGCACACACATAGAAACATACAGCCAAAGACACACACACACAGAATCAGAAAAATAGATATAGACACACGCACACATACGGAAACAGACAGACAGACAAAGACATACACAAGCACACATGCGGAAACAGACAGAAGAGACAGGCATAAGCACGTGTGTGCGTGCGTGCATACACATGCGCACACGTACACATGGAAAGAGTTAGATAGACACAGTCACAAGCACACGCAGACACACACATGCGCGAAGACAAACAGACAGACACAGAGAGGCACATGTGCATGCAGAAATCTAGAGAGCCGCACGCACGCAATAGCATATTGAAAGACAGGCACAACACGCGCACACACTCACAAACATGCAAAAATAGACACACACACAAGCACAGGCATAGGCACACACACAATAACACACACACACACACACACACACAAGCATGCGCACATAGAGATAAACAAACACAGACACAGAGAAACAGACAAACTCATACATAGACAAACACGCACACACACAGAGAGATAGACAAACACAGACAGACACACAAACACACGCAAAGAGAAAGACACGCACACGCGCAGAGAAACAGACACAAACACACGCAAAGAGAAAGACACGCACACGCGCAGAGAAACAGACAGATAGACACAGACACACGCACACATGGGGAAACAAACAGATATAAAGAGGAACAAGCAGACCCAGATAGATGAAAACAAATAGAGAGTCAGACATAAAGGCAGGCACAGGCATACGCACACAAACTTAGACAAACACATGCACGCAAAAAACACACACATTGAAGACACAAAGAGGCACAGGCGCACGTAAACAAACACATGCACACATAAACAAACTAACACACACACACACACACACACACAGAAACAGATAGACAGGAAAAGACACACGCACACCGTGGAAACAAACATACACAAAGACAGGCATAAGCACAACATGCGTGCGCGCACATAGACACACAAAAACAGACTCACGCACAGAGAGGAACACAAAAACAAGTGGACACAGAAATGCACACGCGTAGAGAAACAGACAAACAAAAAAACGTAGACATACACACGCACACACGCGGAAACAGGCAGAACAGATATGCACAAGCACGCACGTTCGCGCACACACATACGCACAAGTACACACACGGAAAGAGATAGACAGACATAGACACAAGACACGCAGACACACATACACGCGAAGACAAAAAGACAGATACAGAGAGGCACATGTGCATGCAGACAACCCAGACAGACGCACGCACTCAAAAGCAGATAGAAAGGCAGGCACAGGCACAACACGCGCACACACTCACAAACATGCAAAAACAGACACACACACAGGCATAGTCACACCACAATAGTACACACACTCACAAACACTCACACTCGCATTTACAAAGACACACGCGCACGCACAGAGAAACGGACAGACAGACACAGATGTGTGCACACATGGGGAAACAAACAGACATAAAGAGGCATAAGCAGATCGAGACAGACAAACGCACGCACGCAAAAGCAGATAGACAGTAGGCAATGACACATGCACGTGTAGGCCCACGTGCGCGCACACACATAGAAACAGACAGCCAAAGACACACACACACACACGTAGAATAAGAAAGATAGATAAAGACACACGCACACATGCGGAAACAGACAGAGAGACACAGACAGAGACAGGCACAAGCGCATGCAGAAAGACATTGACGAAAACAAATAGAGAGTCAAACAAAAAGGCAGGCATAGGCATACGCACACAAACTTAGACAAACACACGAATGCAAAAAATGCACACACTGAAGACACAAAAAGACACAAGCGCACGCAAACAAACACATACACACAAAAACACATAAACAAACTGACACACACACACACACACACTCAGAGAGAGAAACAGATAGATAGGAAAAGACACACGCACACCGGGAAAACAAACATACACAAAGACAGGCACAAGCACAACATAGGTGCGCGCACGTAGACACGCAAAAACAGACTCACGCACAGAGAGAAACATAGAAACAAGTGGACACAGAAATGCACACGCATAGAGAAACAGACAAACATATAAAAAGAATAGGCAAACACACGCGCCCATGGGGAAACAAACCGACAGATAAAAAGAAGGGCACAGGGGCACACAAATAGACCTAGACAGACAGACGCACGCAGAAACAGACACACTCACACACAGAGAGTGAGACATTGACACAGACAGCGCAGGCACGAGCACACATAGAGGTAGACAGACATAGACACAAAGAAACAGACAAACTCATACATAGATAGACACGCACACACACACACAGAGAAAGACAAATACAAACAGACACACACAAACACACATAAAGAGAAAGAGAAAGACACACGCACACGCACAGAGAAACAGACAGAAAGACACAGCCACACACACATATGGGGAAACAAACAGACATAAAGAGGCAAGAGCAGACCTAGACAAAAAAGAATGCACGCAAAAGCAGGCAAACATAAGGCAATGGTACATGCACGCGCAAGCACGCGCGCATGCGCACACACATAGAAACAGACAGCTAAAGACACACACACACACACACAATCAGACAGATAGACATAGACACATGCATAAGCTCACATGCGGAAACAGACAGAAGAGACAGGAGCAAGCACGAGCTTGCGCGCATACACATGTGCACACGTACACATAGAAAGAGTTAGATAGACACAGTCACAAGCACACGCAGACACACACGTGCGCGAAGACAAATAGACAGACACAGAGAGGCACATGTGCATACAGACAATCCAGAGCCGCACGCATGCAAAAGCAGATTGAAAAACAGGCACAACACGCGCACACACTCACAAATATGCAAAAACAAACAAACACACACACACACACACAGGCACAGGCACACACACAATAACACATACACACTCACATGAGCGCGCACACATAGAGATAAATAGACACAGACACAAACACAAAGAAACAGACCCAGACACAAAGGCACAAGCAGACCCAGACAGAAGTACGCACGCACGCAAAAGTAGACAGAGAGCTAAAGACACACACACACACACATAGAATAAGATAGACTGACACAGGCACAAGCACACATGCGGAAACAGACAAACAGACACAGGCGCACGCAAAAAGGCCCTGATGAAAACAAACAGAGAGGAAGACATAAAGTCAGGCACAGGGATACGCACACAAACTTAGACACACACACGCAAGCAAAAGACACACACACAAAAGACACAAAGAGGCACATGGGCACATAGACAGACACATGTATACAAAAACAAAAACAAACTGATAGACACATAAACACAGGCACACACACACACGCACACCACGCACGCATGCAAACAGACAGAGAAATAGATAGACAGAAAAAGACACACGCACACAACAGAAAAAGACAGACATGAAGACAAGCACAAGTACACACGCGCGTGCACCTTGACACACAAAAACAAACAAACACACACACACACACAGAGAAACCCACAAATGGACACAGAAACGCACACGTGTAGAGAAACAAACAAACAGATAAACATAGACACACACATGCGCGCGCGCGGAAACAGACAGAAGAGACAACACAAGCACACGGTGCACGCACACAGATGTGCACACGCACACAGAGAAAGAGTTAGACAGACATAGACACAAGCACACGCAAACACACACACTCGCGAAAACAAACTGACACACACAAAGAGGCACATGTGCATGCAGACAACCCAGACAGATGAACGCATGCAAAAGCAGATAGAAAGACTGGCACAACACACACACGCACTTACAAACACGCAAAAACAGACACACACACAATAAAACACACACTGACACTCACACGCACACGTTCACATAGAGATAAAAAAAAATAGACACAGAGAAACAGAAATACTCATACATAGACAGACACGCACACACATAGAGAGAAAGACAAACACACACAAACACACACAAAGAGAAAGACAAAGACACATGCACACGCACACACTCATGCACAGAGAAATAGACAAACACAGACACAGACACAGACACACGCACACATGGGAAAACAAACAGACATAAAGAGGCATAAACAGACCCAGACAGACGAACGCATGCACCCAAAAGCAAACAGACAGCAAGCAATGGCACATGCACGTGCAGGCACACGAGCGTGTGCACACATATAGAAACAGGCAGCCAAGGACACACACACACATAGAATAAGACAGATAGACACAGACACACGCACATATGCGAAAACAGATAAACAGACGTAGACAAAGACATGCACAGGCGCACGCAGAAAGACCCTGACGAAACCAAAAAGAGAGGCAGACACAAACTTAGACAGTCACATCCACGCAAAAAACACACACGCAGAAGATACAAAGAGGCACAGGCGCTTGCAGACAGATACACGCACACTAAAACACAGAAACAAACTGACAAGCATACAAACACACGCACACACACACGCACAGAGAAACTGATAGACAGAAAAAGACACACGCACACTGCAGAAACAAGCAGACACAAAGACAGGCACAGGCACAACATGCGTGTACCCACGTAGACACGTAAAAACAGACACACACACACGTACACACAAAAATGGACACAGAAACACACATGCATAGAGAAACAGACAAACAGATAAACATAGACACATACACACACACACGGAAAAGACAGAAGAGATAGGCACAAATTGACATAAAAAGACACGCATATCGTGAAAACGGACAGACTCAAAGACATGCACAAGAACACACAAAGGCATAACACGCGTGTGTGCACGTAGACACACAGACAGAGAAACACAGAAACACACACGCGTAGAGAAACATACAAACAGAGGCACACACATGCGCACATACGGAAACAGACAGAAGAGACAAGCACAAGCACGCGTGTGCGCGCACACACATGCGCATAGGTATGCACGGAAAGAGTTAGACAGACACAGACACAAGCACACGCTGACACACGCGCGCGCGAAGACAAACAGACAGACATAGAGAGGCACATGTGCACGCAGACAACCCAAACATACTCACCCATGCAAAGGCTAATAGAAAGGCATGCACAACACGTGCACAAACATGTAAAAATAGACACACACATGCATAGGCACACACACAATAACACACACATACACACAGACACTCACACGAGCATGCGCACATAAAGATTAAAAGACACAGAGAAACTGACAAACTCATACATAGACAAACACGCGCACACACACACAGAGAAAGACAAACATAGACAGACACACATAAACACACACAAAGAGAAAGAGAAAGACACAAGCACCCGTATAGAGAAACAGACACATACACACGCACACATGGGGAAACAGACATAAAGAGGCACAAGCATACCTAAACAGACGAACTCACGCACGCTAATGCAGACAGACAGCAGGCAAAGGCACAAGCACGCGCAGGCTTACGCGCACGCGAACACACATAGAAACAGACAACCAAAGACACACACACAAACATACAATAAGATAGATAGACACAGACAGGACAGGCACATGTGCACACAAAAAAACCCTGATGAAAACAAATAGAGAGGAAAACACAGACAGGCACAACATACGCGCACAAACTTAGACAAACACACGCAAGCAAAAAACACACACAGAGAAGACAGAAAGAGCCACAGGCGCATGCAGACAGACACATGCACACAAAAACACATAAACAAACTGATAGACACATACACACTCACACACACACACACGCAAAAGCACAGAGAAACAGATAGACAGAAAAATACACACGCACATTGCAGAAATAGACAGACACAAAGACAGGCAAGAGCACACGCAAAAGAACAACACACGCGTGTGCACGTAAAGACACAAAAACAGACACACACACACACATAGAGAAACACAGAAAAAAGTGGACACAGAAACGTACACGCGTAGAGAAACAGACAAACAGATAAACATAGACACACACACACACATGTGGAAATAGACAGAAGAGACAGGCACAAGCACACGTGAGTGCACACACACATGCGCACACGTACACACGGAAAGAGTTAGACAGACACAGTCACAAGCACATGCAGACACACACGTGCGTGAAGATAAGCAGAAAAACACAGAGAGATACATGTGCATGCAGACAATCAAGATAGACGAATGCATGCAAAAGCAGATAGAAAGACAAGCAAAACACGCGCATGTACTTACAAACACGCAAAAAAAGACACACACAATAACACACACACACACGGACACTCACACACGCGCACGCCCACAGAGATAAACAGACACAGACAAAGAGAAATAGACAAATTCATACATAAACAGACACAGACACGCAAAGAGAGAAAGACAAACACAAATAGACACATGTAAACACTCGTACACACACGGAAAAACAAACAGATAGCCATAAACACACGCACACATGGGGAAACAAACAGACATAAAGAGGCACAAGTAGACCCAAACAGACGAACACACGCACGCAAAAGCAGACAAACATCAGGCAATGGCACATGCACACGCGTGCGCGCACACACATAGAAACAGACAGCCAAAGACACACACACACACACATAGAATAAGACATAGACACACACACACACACACATATGCGGAAACAAACAGACAGACACAAACAGAGACAGGCACAGGCGCACGCAGAAAGTCCCTAACAAAAACAAACAGAAAGGCAGACACAAACACAGGCACAGGCATATGCATACAAACTTAGACAAACACACACACGAAAAAAACTCACACAGAAAAACAAAGAGGCACAGGCGCACGCAGACAGACACACACACAACAACACAGAAACAAACTGACAGACATACAAACACATGCACACGCACAGAGAAACTGATATAGAGAAAAAGACACACACACACACGCACACACCGCAGAAACAAATAGACATAACACGTGCGCGCGCACGTAGAGACACAAAAACAGACACACATACACACAGAGAAACACATAAACAAATGGAGAAAGAAATGTACATGCGTAGAGAAACAGACAAACAGATAAACATAGACACACACACGCACACACAAGGAAACAGACAGGAGAGACATGCACAAACTGACAGAAAAAGACACACGCACACCGCGGAAACAGACGGACGCAAAGACAGGCACAAGCACACGCAAAGGCACAACACACGCGCGTGCACGTTGACACACACACACACACAAAAAGAAACACAGAAACGCACACGCATAGAGAAACAGACAAACAAAGACACACACACGTATACACGCGGAAACAGATAGAAGAGACAGGCACAAGCAAGTGCGTGCGCGCGTGCACATGCGCACAAGTACACACGGAAAGAGTTAGACAGACATAGACACAAGCACACGCAGCCATACACGTATGCGTAGACAAATAGACAGACACAGAGAGGCACATGTGCATGCAGACAATCCAGATAGCCGCACGCACACAATAGCATATTGAAAGACAGGCGCAACATGTACACGCACTCACAAACACGCAAAAACAGACACACATACACAGGCACATGCACATACACAATAACACATATACACACAGACACTCACACGAGCGGTGCACATAGAGATAAGCAGACACAGACACAGAGAAATAGACAAACTCATATATAAACAGATACACACACACACAAAGAGAAAGACAAACACAGACAGACAGACACAGACACACACAAAGAGAAAGATAAAGACACATGCACACGCATAGAGAACAGACACAGACAAACGCACACATGGGGAAACAAACAGACATAAAGAGGCACAAGTAGACCCAGACAGACGAATGCACGCACGCAAATGTAGACATATAGTAGGCAATGACACATGCAGACGCAGGGACGCCTGCGCACGCGAACAGAAACAGACAGATAGAGACACAAAGACAAGCATAGGCGCACGCAGAACGAGCCTGACAAAAACAGAGAGGCAAACAAAAAGATAGGCACAGGCTTACGCAAACAAACTTAGACAAACACACGCACGCAAAAACACACACACAAAAGACACAAAGAAGCACAGGCGCACACAGACAGACACACGCACACAAAAACACAGAAACAATTTGACAGACAGACACATGTACACACAGAGAGAAACAGACAGACAGACACAAGCACACACACACCATGGAAACAAACAGACACAGACAGGCACAAGCACACGCACAGGCACAACACACCCGCGTGTTTTGCCTGTCTGTCAGTCATGCAGACAGACACACACACAAAAACACAGAAGCAAACTGACAAACAGACAGACAAACACACACACGCACGCACAGGCACAGAGAAATAGGAAGACAGACACAGGTACACGTACACCGAGGAAACAGACAGACATAAAGACATGCATAAACACTACACATGTCGCGCATGTAGACACGCAAAAAAACACACACACACACACAGAGAAACACAAAAACAAATCTACATAGAAACGAACACGCGTAGAGAAACAGATAAACATACACACACCCACCCACACATGCGGAAATAGACATAGAGGCACAGAGAGGCACAGACGCATGCAGACAACCCAGAAAGATGCATGCACACAAAAGCAAATAGACAGGCAGACATAAGCACATCACACGCACGCACTCACACACACACACACACACACACAGAGAAACACATAAACAAATCGACACAGAAACGCATACGCGTAGAGAAATAGATAAACACGTAGAGGAAGTGGAAAAGTAAATATCTATGACATAGATACCTGATGCGAAAGCCCCGCCATCCTTCTTGTTCTTTTTCAGATCTTCAAGGCAAAGTTTGCAGTTGCTCTTCCAATGACCTGGTTTATTATAGAAGAAGCAGACCCTGTCCTTCGAAGGCTTTGCCTTCTTGGCTGTAAGCTTAAATTCAAGTGTGTTTGACTCATTGGTCTTACCAGTTGAGCTTTTACCCTTTCTTTTTCCCTTGCCTTTCTTTTTCATACCATTTCCTTTCTAAACCATCAAAAGAGAGCTAGGCTTCTTCTTAATGCTCTGCTCAACTATTTTGAGCATCTCATGCAGTTCAGAAATGGATTTCTCCATGTTGTTCGAGTTGTGTAGTTCATGACAAACTGGTCATAAGTTTCTAGGAGTAAGTTCAAGATCATATCTGTTGCTAACTCCTAGCTTATGGGAAATCCAAGTCTCTCGAGGTGATCAATGTAGCCTTTCATCTTCAAAACATGAGGGTTAACTGATGCACCTTTAGCCATCTTGCAGGAATGTAAGGCCTTAGTGGTCTCATACCTTTCTTATCTTGCCTGTTGCTGAAACATTTCCTTGAGATGTACAATCATCTCAAGAGCCTCTATATGTTCCAGATCCTTTTGGAGTTTTGGAACCATGGTGGCAAGCATCAAGCATCCTACATCCACAAAGTCATTTTGATGCTTCATGTAAGCATCTTTTTGAGCTCTTGGAGCATTGGCTGCAGGCTCCTCAGGAATGGGCTGATCGAGGATATAAGCCTTTGTTTCCTCCTTGAGAACAATTCTCAAGTTCCTGAACCAGTTAAGAAAGTTTGTCCCATTAAGTTTGTCCTTCTTAAGGACTGATTGCAGTGATAGTGTTGCGGTGTTACTAGTCGACATGATTTTACAAATAAAAAATATGCAAAAATTAATTAATAATCTCTCACTAAATTAACAACCCTTATTATAATTAGTGGGCTAAGATCCATATTTGGCTTAAATTTAAGTCCGCTTTGGCAGGATGCTTAAAATCAAGTTATTTAGGTAGGCAACCCCTTTGTTAGTTACATCACATGTAACTCTTAGATCTTTATGGGATTCGATCATCATATGACCGGCACATCTAATCCCATCTAATGCCTTGAGACCCAAAACCGTTTTGATGATCTCAATTAAGTCAAGACAATAATGAATATTGAGTATCACCATTACTCACTCGTCTCACCAAGATAACTCAGATGCATCTACTTTGGTGGAACATACAAATGAGTGATTTAGGTTTTGACAAGTATTTATTAATTGACGGCATTGTGACTTAAGATTTTATTTAGAGGGTATTATTTGTTATGATCTTATTAATCCTATTAATTCTTCTTACATGAATGCAATCATTATTGTATCTCATATAATATCTAAATTAATCATGCAGTGATCAAATCAAAACATGATTAAAATTCGTGACACAACATGACTCATCTACCCTAAAATCCTCTCAAGCCAATGAGAGACTTCTCTAAATAATAAAAGTAAGTACATAAGGAGAAACCTCGTTTTACATACGAGGGGAGTGAGATGAGAAGAGAATATACATCAAGAATATTTAGAGAGAGGCATGGCTCGCAGGCCATAATTAAATTTACAACACTTGCAAAAAAACTCTATGAGCCATGTTGTTCACCATACCCAAACAAAATTTGAAAGGCAAATTACAATAGGTAATAATTCATACAATATGAAAGAAAATGTCATGATTTTCCCATCAATTAATAATTTTAATAATTGTAATGTGATGCCAATTCCCAATTTTCATCCATTACAATATATAATCAATTATAATTATAACGAATTATTAATTATTACCCATTCTTATTGATTCCCATCACGTCATCATAACATTCAATATATAGTTAGACTCCTCGCTAGATCACGTTCATGAAAGTGCAAGATCCCAGCGCGGCAAATACGACCATGGAAGTCAAGGAATGCTATATTATGTAATATATAATATAACATATAATTCAACAGGTATCAAGTTGTAACGTTGATCAATCATAAACGAATTATGTTGTTCATTAATTCCACATTCACGTTTACATTATTTATATCTTCAATATCCACATTAAAGCAATAAACATAAACTCACGTTAAACATTATTGCTTTATCAACTATATAAACATTATTGCTTTATCCACGTTAAAGCAATCTCGTACACGTGAAAGGAATTCCGTTAAAATATTCATACATATATCATATATACACGCATATAGAAAGCCCAATTTAAACGCTCGGTTGACCTGGCTCTGATGCCACTGTTGGGATCCGTACACACAGCGGAATTAAAAAAACTTTATGAATTCCGAAGAGGATGATTGCTCAACTGTGTTTAAATCAAGGTTCATTATAAGAAACAATAGCTTTCAAAAGCTCGTGTGCGTCTTGTTCTATTTGAACTAGTGGGCTACCTTCTCGATCAGCAGAAGTCGACTCTTCGAATCGTCTTCCTCTACCGGTATCCACACCGAACAGCTTTTCAACACGAATGTTAGCATGCTAGCTCCTTCTTACATTTGCGTCTTATTACGCCTTTTCTTTTCTCTAATGTTTTCTTTTATGGCTATTCTCTTATATTAATACGACTAGATCAATGTCTTTTTTATAAAGTTTCTAAAAGCCCTAATTGAGTCATATTAAAATATTCAAGATTTATCTCAATTAATCTTGAATTCGAATTTTAGATTTAAATAGGATTAATTAAATCTATCTAATAGATCTAATCTAATCTATTTATTTAATCTAAAACTAAAAGCCTATAGATTTAATTTATCTTTATAAATTAAATCTGAGAAAAGAAATATATCTATTTAATTAAAATTGAGATACTAAATCTCAATTTAAATTAAATCAGATATGTGATATATTTAATTTGAATTTTTTCTCTTACAAGGGCCCCAAGATGGATTTTCCCTTTGTGTTTTCCTCCTAAATGGATTTATAGGGCATGGTGAGGCGTATGCCATGGTATAGAGAGACTTGTCAGTATTGGAATAATGTAATTTAAGGTTTTGATAATTTACATTCTTGCATTAATCATGTATCTAAGTAGAAAGTGATACACACTCAAACACTTCTCCTTTTGACGTGGAAAGATTCAAAGACATTAATGTAATGTAAACCAGTCCCACATTTTTATTTCTATATATGCTTCCCTATCACAAAATCACGTCATGACGGATGATCAATATACATACACATATATCTGTATCTTACACACGCACACATAAGTGTGTAAAATAGTGAACACAAAATTATGAAACTCAACAGAGTTATTCAAGAAGTGAGAAAGGCTTGTAACGACTATTATTTATTTTTAGTTGTGTTCCCATCACCTCTGACATGATGTCACCTTATGATGATGTTAAATTTAAAGAAATAACTCAATTCTAAAAGACTAACATATTAGAAGATAGTTCGACCCCTTTAACTTATATAAGCCTCACTTCACTTGTGAGGCTCCCAATATAGAACTCAACAATATACCCCTTTGAGAGCGGACATCCGCAACACAAATCCCTAGAAAAACCAGAACCTAAAAGCTAGATATTATAGTTGGGGAAAGCAAATGTCTTTAAAAGCCCCTATTTTAAAGTCACTCTGCCAATGAGGGATGCATGATTCTAGAGACATAATATGGGTTGGGCCTAACCGTTAAAATTTTATGGATTAGGTTATGGAAAATGGACCGATTTTAATGAGGTCTTTTGGGCCTAAATTTGTATAAACCCAGAATCATAACAGGCCAGTACATGTTTATTTTATTTTGTCTGTTAATAGTTCTGGAATTCTAAAAAGTAAAACCCAAAAAGTAAAAAATAAAAAACCCTCCCTCCCTCCCTTCCCTTCAATTGATCTTGTGAATTGTGATGTATGCTTAATTTATAATGTTTATAACGTTGAATTTGATGTTTTATAATCACTTTATGTTTGTAATGTATTTTTATAATTTAGATTAGTGAGAAAAGAACATAAAAGTAATAGTGTAATAGATAATTAGATAAATATCATTATGTTGTTTAACATTTCAACTTAAAAAATCATACTACCTCTGTTTCTTAATACAGGAGTTAGATGATAAATTTTCAAATATTAAAAAAGTGGTTAAATTAGTTACTTGTAACAAATATGGTTTAGTTTTCCTAGAATACCCTCTTTAATCATATTTACCTTTGGATATTGAATTAAGTCAGTATTTCTTTACTTGAGTCATGAACTCTTATGAAATATTTATGAAATGTCATTAACTCAAATCTGTGCTATTTGACTCAAGTTATATTTTGACTTAAACTTATTTTCAAACTCATAAGTCCTTAATTTGAGCATGTAAATCTTAACTCGAGTTTAGTAGTTAAAACATATTTTGCAATGATCTAGTCACTTTAATTAGCAACTTAATGACTTGAGTTGACACAATTTCAAACCACTTTCAAAATGCCATTTCAAAATTCACTTTTGAAAGAAGAGCTTGACTCAAGCCTAGAACTATTAACTCAAGTCAAGCACTTGAGTTAGAAATTTTAACCTTGAGTCTAAGTCATACAAAGATATCTTCATTTAAACTTCAAACTTATTTTCAAAGAAAATAACTCATTAACTCGAGTCATGCACTCTAGTTTGCCTAAGTAATTTCGGGTGTAAAATGATCCTGTTTTACAATCACCGTCTTTGTAAATGCTAAATCTTCAAGTGTGATGTGTATACTTGATATCTTCACTCATTATTACTTCTAGCAATGTTTAATCAATTTGCTAATAAGTTTCAGAAGATCAAATAAGTGATTTAATGCAGATTAATCAAAAAGCAAATGAATACGTCAGATGCATTAAATGTTGGTTCAAAAAACAAAACACCAATTTAAGCAATCAACCTTTGTATATTCCAAAGGCATTTATGGTTTCTTTCCATATCTAGTAGCCTAATCATCCAACGGGAAAATCTTAAGGAACGAGAATGATGACACTGATTGAAGAATGAAGAATGAAGACGTGTAAGTAACGATCAAACAATCAAGTCTCAACAGTTATCTTTATTACTCTGAACGGTTTAATCTTAAGCTTCTCCAACGGTCATAAATGACAATCAATATAAATACCAGAAGCATTGAATTCTCAAACTACCGAAATGCTGTGCATTTTACTGTGACATTATTACACATAATAGTTTCATACATTTGTAATATCTTTGGATATATATACTTTAGTATTTATCAATCTACTCTTTTAGAGAGTTTATTACAAAATCATTATTCTTGTAAGAGTCTCAAAGTTGTGGGACTTTGGGATTGAGATATTTGATTATAACTAGGAAGAGGCAGTAAATTCTAGTTAGACGATTACTTTCGAGTACAAAGTGTGTAATCGATAAGAGTGATAATGAAAAACCCAAAGAGTTTGGGGATTGGATGTAGGTTAAGAGTTTAAACTAAATTAGTATAAATTTATTGTGTCGATATATCTCTATCTCTACTCGGTTATACTCTGTTGTATGAATCCATTTTCAAAGAGATTCAAAAAGAATTTTTTAATCACTCAATTCTGTTAGTTCTCAATGTGTTTTGATGATAACTAGCAATTGTAAACTTGATACGAAGTTTGCTTTTGACAATATGAAAATCTCACTGTCAAAGGCAAACTCCAGTTTAGGTATGTAAACTCGAGTTTGAGGAGTTACAGAAAGCATTCAGAAATTTTCACAACAAGCCAAACTCCAGTTTGCAAAACCAAACCTGAAGTCTGGAAGATACAGAGAGCACTCAGAATTCCAAGCAAGCCAAACTCGAGTCTGGATTCCTAAACTCCAGTCTAGACCAAACAGAAAGACACTCGAGTTCCAGGCCAAGTTATAAACTCCAGTCTAGAGTTACAAACTCTAATCTAGACCTAACAGAAAGATTTGAATAGTTTTAGCTCAAACATAAACTCGAGTCTGTCATTGTAAACTCGAGTTTAGGACAAATAGAGAAACACTCGAATTCCTACCATCTTTCCAAAACTCGAGTCTGTCTCCTAAACTCTAGTCTGGAAAATCACGAACTTAGGCCTGTTCTTCAAACATAGACCCAAACTCGAGTCAGTCACTAATTGACTCGAGTCTAGGAGCAGGACCAAAATTCCATGCCAAGTCTAAAGCCTGATAGTTCTCTCTGTAAAAGCCAAACTCGAGTTAGCTTTTACAGACTGCAAGTTTAGACCTCTAATCAACGGACATGCTTTCTGGATGAACCCCAAACTCGAATCTGGAAGAACAAACTCGAGTTTGCATCGGGGATTTTGAAAAATCAAATGATATTGATCTGCGAAATCTTAATGGGTCTTCCTGAAATTATTTCATGATATGATATTATTGTTTCTAATGTCCTTGATGAAGTTTTGAGTGTTTTTCAGATAAGGTTTAGCCAAGATCAAGGTGAGATCAAGATCCAGAATAAGTGCATTAAATGAAGAACCAAGAGCAGGGCTGATTCTTCTCCCTTATCCCAGATGTTCAGTTCAGATCGTTGCAACACATTAAGATCACTTCAAACGGTCGAATTAAGATCATGGAATGGCTAAAAATCTGGAAGACGTTCTGTAACAACTAAATTCCAAGATTCCAACTAAGAATTCAAAGAACAGAGCAAAATATGCTACTGCCATTTTTCCAGAATTGCAGCTGAACATTAGAGAAAGAATTGCAACGGCTAGTTATCCATTCAGTCTCTGCTATTTGGGAAGATAGTTCATCAGATGAAGAAGAAACAGCTAATCTCTGCTTAGTTGCTCAAGAAGAATGCGCCAATGAAGAAGTAAATGATCTTGAACCTACCTTTGACGAACTACTTTCTAATATGATAGTCTTCGTTCTGAATTTGAAAAGATTGCAAAAGAACTTATGCTTTCAAAAAGAAAAATAAAGGATTTAGAACAACAAGTTCAGAAAACTTCATCTTCTACTCCCGAAAAGGCTTGTGAAAAGCTTACTGAAAAGATTTGCGAAAACTATTGTGCTTTACAGAAAAGAAATGACTATCTTTCAAAAACCCTAGAAAAATTCACTCAAGGTAATGAGATGCTTAACGTTATTTTAAAACAGCAAAGATTCACAAATGACAAGTCTGGAATAGGTTACAAACCTGATCTGGATAAAAAGAAAGGCAAAATGAAAAATGGAGAAAAGAACTACTTAAGTCATTTTCGTAAATTTGTTCATTCCTCTAATCCATTTGCCCACTGTAATTATTGCAATAGAAAAGGCCATACTACTTCAGCATGCTTTCAAAGAAAAGAGAGGAAAGATAAACCTATAGGGAATTATCAATGGGTACTTAAAGGAACATATGTGTGTCATAAGGTGCAAACTAACCCAAAAGGACCCAAGAAAAGGTGGGTACCTAAGACTTGATCTTTCATAAATTGCAGGTATGTCTAAGAGCATCAAAATCTAGTAAATGGTACATTGATAGTGGATGCTCTAGACACATGACAGGAGATCATTCCAAGTTTACAACAATCAAACACAAGGATGGTGGCAAGGTCACATTTGGTGGAAACCAGTTTGGAAAGATAGCTGGTATTGGAAAGATTGGTAACAACGATGGACCACAAATAAAAGATGTCTACCTTGTGGAAGGACTATGCCATAATCTTCTCAGTGTAAGCCAAAGTACCGACAAAGGCAATCTAGTCATCTTTAATTCTGAAGAATGTTTGATTGTGAATAAGGATGATCTCTCCCTAGACAAAGTAAGACAAAAGCTCTATTCAGGGCTCCAAGGGAAGGTAACTGTTATACCCTTGAACTCTCAACTGCTTTACCTTCTGAAAAATGCTTCATGAGTAACTTAGATGAAAGTTGGCTGTGGCACAAACGTTTAGCACATGTTAATATGTTCCAACTTGATAAACTAATGAAAAAGGATTTAGTTATCGGATTACCAAAACTTGATTTCAAAAAGGATATGATTTGTGAAGCATGCCAAAAGGGAAAACAAACTAAGTCATCCTTTCATTCTAAAACTGAGATCTCAACTAATAGACCTCTTCAATTACTACATATGGACTTAGTTGGTCCAGCTAGTGTAAAAAGTTTTGGTGGAAACTTGTACACTCTAGTAATAGTTGATGATTTCTCAAGATATACTTGGACATTATTCTTTTCTGTTAAAAGTGAAGCATTTGATCAATTTGCTATATTTGCCAAGAAGGTCCAAAACGAGAAAGGTATATCTATTGCAAGAATCCGAACTGACCATGGAGGAGAATTTGAAAATCACTCCTTTGAGGAACTTTGTGATAAAATGGGGATATATCACAACTTCTCTGCTCCAAGAACTCCTCAACAAAATGGAGTAGTTGAAAGAAAGAATAGGGTCCTCACAGAAATGGCAAGAGCAATGCTGAATGAGAATCAGACCTCCCAAGTGTTTTGGGCAGATGCAATGAACACAGCTTGCTACATCGCTAACCGAGCTTATCTCAGGAAAAAGCTGAACAAGACTCCATATGAACTCTTCAAAGGAAGAAAGCCCAACATATCTCACCTGCATATCTTTGGAAGCAAATGTTTTATTCACAAGAACGGTAAGGAAAACGTAGGTAAATTTGATTCCAAGGTTGATGAAGGTACATTCCTTGGCTATTCTTCTAGGAGTAGGGCTTATAAAATATACAATCTCTCTACCAAAACTATAGAAGAATCTATCCATGTTGTTTTCTGCGAAACCAACTCTAACAAATCCATGATTGATGAAGACGATGAAATTCTGAATCCTCATTCTTCAAAAACTTCTTCTGTTTTGGGAAATTCTGAAAATAACTTACAAAGAGAACCAGAAGCTGAATCTGAACATGCTTGTGAAAATCCTGGTCTAACCCAGCCTAAAGCTTGGAAATACAGTAGGAGTCATCCACTGGACCAAGTCATAGGTGATGCAAGTCAAGGAGTTAGAACCAGGCAAAGCATTTTGAATGAAGTTACCTTTTCAGCTTTTATTTCTGAGATAGAACCCTCTAAGATTGAAGAAGCCCTTTCAGACAATGATTGGGTGATAGCAATGCAAGAGGAATTACATCAATTTGAAAGAAATCAAGTTTGGGACTTGGTACTCAGGCCCAAAGACCATCCAGTCATTGGCACTAAATGGGTATTCAAGAACAAACGTGATGAGTCTACAATCATTGTCCGTAACAAGGCAAGATTAGTAGTTAAAGGATATAACCAAGAAGAAGGAATTGACTATGAAGAAACTTATGCTCCAGTTGCAAGACTGGAAGCCATAAGGGTCCTTCTAGCCTTTGCCTGCATCAAAGGTTTTAAACTATATCAAATGGATGTAAAATCAGCATTTCTAAATGGGTTCATTCAAGAAGAAGTTTATGTTGAACAACCTTCTGGTTTTGAAGATGAATTTCATCCAGATCATGTTTTCAAACTAAAGAAAGCTTTATATGGCTTAAAACAAGCTCCTAGGGCTTGGTATGAAAGGCTAAGTAAATTCCTTCTAGACCACGGATTTGTAAGAGGTAAAGCAGATACCACTCTATTCATTAAAAGTAACAAAATGAATGAAATCTTACTTGTACAAATCTATGTAGATGATATAATTTTCGGTGCTACTAACGATGCTTTGTGCAAGGAATTTTCTGAGATCATGCAAGGTGAGTTTGAAATGTCAATGATGGGAGAGCTCAACTATTTTCTTGGTCTTCAAATCAAGCAACGTAAGAACGGGATATTCATATCTCAGACTAAGTACCTAAGAGACCTACTCAAGAAATACGGCCTCCAAGATTGTAATGGAGCAGACACACCAATGAGCTCAACTGCTGCCTTATATGCCGATGAGAAGGGAAAAGACTTCAATATCACAAAGTACAGAGGCATGATTGGATCATTACTTTACTTGATAGCAAGTAGACCAGACATACAATTCAGTGTGGGAATGTGTGCTAGATTCCAATCCGCACCTAAGGAATCTTATGCCGAACACGTGAAAAGAATCTTCAGATACCTGCGCGATACAGAAGAATTGGGGTTATGGTTTCCCAAAGGTCAACCTGCACACTTGGTGGCTTACTCTAACTCAGATCATGCTGGATACAAAACTGATCGGAAAAGCACAAGTGGACAATGTGAATTCTTAGGAAATTCACTTGTCTCATGGTTTAGTAAAAAACAAAACACAGTAGCGACATCCTCAACTGAAGCTGAATATGTTGCTGCATCAAGTTGCTGCTCACAGGTCCTATGGCTTAAACAACAGATCCAAGACCTTGGAATTCATATGAAAGAAATTCCAATTCTTTTTGATAACACAAGTACCATCAACTTAGCCAAGAATCCTGTCTATCATACCAGAACTAAGCATATTGATGTCAGACATCACTTCATTCGAGATCATGTTCAAAAGAAGGATGTCAAAGTACTATTCATCCCAACTCATCAACAGCTTGTGGATATCTTCACAAAACCACTTGCAAAAGAGCAATTTACCTTTATTAGAAGAGAATTGGGAATGGTAAATCCCAATGAACTGTAAGATATCCCTACCTCAATGTTAATTATGTGTTTTGATGATTAATTGTTACTAACTTAAGCATCAGAGTGTTTAGATATGTTTTTGCAGGATATTTTGTTGCTAATGTTTTTGCAGGATACTCAGAGCCCCTGTAAACAGGCCAAACTCGAGTCAGACACCCAAACTCGAGTTTATCGGGATAAACAACAAATGAGTTTTTAGAGTCAGGCCAAACTCGAGTCATTAAGTGACTGACTCGAGTCTACACCATCCTAAGAAATCCTGAAGTTTATGAAGAGTCTCCAAAACTCGAGTCAATAAGTGAGTGACTCGAGTTTGCATTTCACAGAGAGAAATATGGAAATCAGAGGTGACCTCAAACTCGAGTCAGTGTATACAAACTCGAGTTTATCGGGGTTTCAAGGATTCACAGCTACATCCTTGAAGTCCAGGTAAGTATCCCACTCTTCCAAACTCGAGTCTGACTTGTAAACTCGAGTTTATCGGAACTCTATATATATGTGATTGCTGTGATTGTTCATTTTACAACTCTCAGACTTGAGTTTGCCCTAGAGTTCTCTGTACTCTCTTCTTTCTTCATCTTCGAATCCACCTTATCTCTCACCAATGGCTTCAAATCAAACATCCAGACCCTCTAATGATGATGAAACCACGAAATCTTCTTCACCCTCTCTCCTTCAACGAAAACCTAGGGTGAAATCCATTCCTACTCACAGACCTAGATGGGAAAAATTGATTCCCAAGAAATTTGCTTCAGGAATCGATAAACAAATCCCTGGAATCCCTCACACTACTTCTCCCAGATCAAAAGGGGTGGTGATTCAAGAACCTATCGAAGAGCAAGCCAGAAAGAAGCCAGAACCTATTTCTGGCAAAGGGAAGGAGAAAGTTGCAGAACCTTCAAAAGGCTCCAAGAGGAAACGAGCTGAAAAGAGTCAAGGATCCTCTAAAGCTCAACAATCTTCTGTTCCACCCTCTGAACAACAACAAGAACAATCTCCAGAAAGGCCACAAACAGTACAGAAGGCAATTACTGACATCTATAATCATTCTTCACCTCCCTCTGATTTCTTCTCTCAGACCACCATCCTCACCAACCATGAAGCTGTCAAATTCAAGGAAGCGTTTAGTAAGAAACCATTTTACCCTGTGGTCTCAGTAGATTTAGAGAGTCTCAAAAAGGAGTGTAACCTTGACCTATCCCCTTAGTTAAGTCAATTCAAGACTCTTCTATCCATTAAAACCCTCTATACTCCCAACATTGTTAGACTATTTTATTTCAATATGGTTTGGGACAATGAAGAGGACAACGAAAAACACAGAGTCTCAACCACAGTTAGGGGAGTCAAGTTTTCTTTATCTGCTGACATTCTGAATAAGATTCTGGACATTGACAATCCCCCTCCTCACCATTTTATAAACTATACCAATAGGCAAATTTTTGAAATTCTTAAACCAAATGAGCCTTTTTCTGATGATCAGCAAATCTCTCTTCACTTTACCCCTGCTTCCATGAATCCTACCTTCCGTGTTCTTTGGTACATCTATTCCAGGAAACTTCTGCAAAAGGGTGGCAACTTCACACACTTCACCAAAAGAGACTATGCACCCTTTGCTGCAGTCGTGGATAAGATGCCAATTAACATAGGGCAATGGGTATTTGAGGAAATGACCAGATTCAGATTTGGTTCTAGGATAACTTCTCACATCCCTTTTCCTTCTCTCATATCTGTTATCCTGTTCCATTTCAAAATTTGGCATGTAGGAGCCATAGACACCATAGTAAGACCTCCAGCATTTGGGAAGCCCCAATTACACCTCATGAAGATTAGCTTCAATACTGAAGGTTCTGGACAGTCTAGAGCTTCCTCTAGAACAAGAACCTCATACTCACGAGCTCAAGAAGCCCAGTCAGCTCCTCCACCTCCTCAAACTTCCATTCCTTCTAACTTTACTACAAAGGTCAAGGAAATTGTTGATGCTGCACTGGAATCCTTTGCTGAAAAGATGGAAACAGAGATTGGGAAGATTGTGTCTGAATTAACCAAATCCAATCAAGCACTCATAGAGACTCAGGATGCAATGAAGAATCAACTTGACAAGATTCTAAAGCATCTCAATACTTCCTCCCAGACTACTCGACCTCCTACCCCTCCTGTAGACCTTTCACCCTCATTTGATGATGCCAAAGGGGGAGAGGAAACTGAAGACAAAGGGGAAGAGAAAGGACATTCTTGAGTGTTATGTCTGAATTTGTCTGTTTTTATTTGTTTTTATTACTTTACGTTTGTTTGAGCTTGTTTGTAATTATCAAGTACTTGGTAGTGCTTTGTATTTTGAGATCTTCCATACTTGATTAAGGTTTAATATGATAAGTTCAATATAGTTCATCTTGCTTCTGCTTGTGTTTAAATTTGATAGAGCAAACTCTGCAAAATTCATTTCAAAATAACAAACGTAATCAAATCCTTTGCAAAACTCAGTTTACAAGTGTTGTCATCATCAAAAAGGGGGAGAATGTTAGTTCTCAATGTGTTTTGATGATAACTAGCAATTGTAAACTTGATATGAAGTTTGTTTTTGGCAATATGAAAATCTCACTGTCAAAGGTAAACTCGAGTTTAGGTATGTAAACTCGAGTTTGAGGAGTTACATAAAGCAATCAGAAATTTTCACAACAAGCCAAACTCCAGTTTGTAAAACCAAACCTGAAGTCTGGAAGATACAGATAGCACTCAGAATTCCAAGCAAGCCAAACTCGAGTCTGGATTCCTAAACTCCAGTCTAGACCAAACAGAAAGACACTCGAGTTCCAGGCCAAGTTATAAACTCCAGTCTAGAGTTACAAACTCCAGTTTAGGCCAAACAGAAAGATTTGAATAGTTTCAGCTCAAACATAAACTCGAGTCTGTCATTGTAAACTCGAGTTTAGGACAAATAGAGAAACACTCGAATTTCTACCATCTTTCCAAAACTCCAGTCTGTCTCCTAAACTCCAGTCTGGAAAATCACGAACTTAGGCTTGTTCTTCAAACATAGACCCAAACTCGAGTCAGTCACTAATTGACTCGAGTCTAGGAGCAGGACCAAAATTCCATGCCAAGTCCAAAGCCCGATAGTTCTCTCTGTAAAAGCCAAACTCGAGTTAGCTTTTACAGACTGCAAGTTTAGACCTCTAATCAACGGACATGCTTTCTGGATGAACCCCAAACTCGAGTCTGGAAGAACAAACTCGAGTTTGCATCGGGGATTTTGAAAAATCAAATGATATCGATCTGCGAAATCTTAATGGGTCTTCCTGAAATTATTTCATGATATGATATTATTGTTTCTAATGTCCTTGATGAAGTTTTGAGTGTTTTTCAGATAAGGTTTAGCCAAGATCAAGGTGAGATCAAGATCCAGAATAAGTGCATTAAATGAAGAACCAAGAGTAGGGCTGATTCTTCTCCCTTATCCCAGATGTTCAGTTCAGATCGTTGCAACACATTAAGATCACTTCAAACGGTCGAATTAAGATCATGGAATGGCTAAAAATCTGGAAGACGTTCTGCAACAACTAAATTCCAAGATTCCAGCTAAGAATTCAAAGAACAGAGCAAAATATGCTACTGCCATTTTTCCAGAATTGCAGCTGAACATTAGAGAAAGAATTGCAACGGCTAGCTTATCCATTCAGTCTATAAGAGGCTGTGAAAACTCAAAGCAAAACACACAACGAAGCTATCTTGATTATACTTTGAAATTTGAGTCTGTATTGTTATTTTCAACCTGTTCTTCAGTGTTTATCCTTATCTACTCTTTTGAGAGTTTGTAAATTTTTGAAAGCATTTGTTTGTGAGAACTCAAGGTTGTGGAACCTGTGAGTTGGGTTGTTCAATCACAAAGTGTAAGGGGGAGCAAGTCCTAGGTGATTAGGATTGTGTCTGGTCTTCATTGTTGTAATTGAAAATCTGTTGAATTAGTGGAAACACCCAGAAGGTATCTGGGGACTGGACGTAGGTCAAGGTTGAGACCGAACCAGTATAAATTCTATGTGTCTAAGCTTTTCTTTTTCTACTCTTTTATTATCCATTTCTTAAGCTTCATTTTTAAGAGTTGAAAAGAATTTTTAAAATCCCCAATTCACCACCCTCTTGGTGATTTCTTCCACTTTCAAAAATAAGCAAAATCGTGTTTTGGGATGAATTGGCTCGAGTCAGAGTCATTTGACTTGATTAGGGCTAAAACTTGAGTCAAATCCAGTTGACTCGAGTCAAATATGTCTTTCAGCAACTCTGTTTTGGGCGAGGTCTGGTAAATCAATGATATCTCTTGGTGATTTCTTCCACTTTCAAATTCACCCCCTCTCTTAGGTGATATCCCTACCTTCACATTATCATATAGTACTTAAGAATATCATCAGAGTGGTGGAGCGATAGAGCATATGATATGGTTTGAGCGGATAAGTAATGGATATTACGTGCCTATAATTTACAACGAATTGCAGTATATCTGATTGGGAATAAGATCAATACATTTATCCAAGCATTCAGATACTAAATATCTAACAATATGATACAATCCAAAGTATTTAAAACTCCTTCCAAGTCTTCACATGTATTGCTTACCCTTTGTCCTGATCCTCCTGATCCTAAAGCTAGGGTTAAGTCTAAAATTCAATAGAATTGAATCTCAGGTAACAGTTAACCTCATATGCAAGTATAAACAATATATGACAGATATTCACAACAAAATCCAGCAACCACAATACATAGCACATAACAAATGTAATGTTAACAGCTAATGCACTCATCAGTGCCACGTATCTCAGACACATGTCCTCAACGCTAGGAAAACTAAACATGCACTATTATCATAACCATAATCTACATCTAACTTAATGAAAACAAACTTATGACCTAAGATCCAGGCTTAGTCACGGTGCATGACCTAAGACCTAGTCTTGTCCATAATTCTAACAATCATGAATCAAACAATTATATATATGCATACAAGACACAAAAGATTAAAGTTATAGTATACGTCCGTACCTCTCTCCATGTAGTTAGGGTTATGCTTGATTATTGCAACCGATCCCAAACTTTCCCGAATATCCTTTAATATTATCACCGCATTATTTCTTTTATTAATATGATATTATAATAAATACCATATTGCTTGGAATGATATCCAAAAATATAGTTTCACCACTTTTGACCTTTTTACCTTTAGTGGATTTGTTATTTCATTTTTACCCTTACTCTTCCTTAAATTTGATTTTCCTCATTTTCTTAGTAGATTTTTCAGAAACTTTGAAAAATCATAGTTAAATATAAAAGAATCAAAATGATGTGTTTTCAAAGCCTCAATGACCCTTAACATGTCTTGTTTTATGAAAAAATAATCCCACATGCCATGAAAATTGGAGCTATTCCTAATTTTCATATCTCTCAACACTGTTCAGATTACATGTCCAAAAACATAAATTAGTTAAAAAATACATATCGTTTTGTATAAAACTCTAAAAATTACTTATTTTATATCAAAAGAAATCTATTTTTGCCTACTACATGTCTAGAAAATTTTAAGATTTTTAAGCATAATTTGATTAGCCAAAATCCACGCTCAAATAGTAATGTACCAATTGAACTTCAAGAAACATGGTCCAATTTCAAAAATCTGTAACTCCTTGTACAAAGCTCTAAAAATTCCATGTTAGATATTCAATTAAAGCTCTAGATGTATACTTTATTTATGAAAAGTATCATGATTTTTAGAGATTATTTACTTGGTAAAACATTATTCACAATTTTTGCACCTTAACCCTAAAAAATAAATGCGGTGACATTTTTGTAATTCTGTTAAAGTTTGAAATATTGGACATCCTTTTTACAAAAACAAATGCCAAAAGTATACATTTGGTGTCCGAATTTAGGAAAGGGATGCCAAAAGCAAGGACTTTTGGCATCCTTACTCTAAAAAATATGTCAAAAGTAATGTTTTTGGCGCCAAAAGGACTTTTGCTCTAAAATGGTAACTATGTGAATATTTTTGTTCCTCAAAAAAACATGTGTTTCTTTTCTTCTGGAGAAAAAGCTCATGTGTATTTTTGCACCTTAACCCTATTTTTTACTTCCATTTTTGAAAAACAAACGTTTTCTGGGACACCATTTTTGTTTCTTGTAGTAGTGTAATCGTCTTTATTATTGACATGTATTTTTTTTCATGAATTACGTACTTTCGTTGAGTGATAATTTTCGATGTGAGTTTGCAAAAAGATGGGTGTTTTAGGAAAAATAATATTTTCTCTGATTTTATTTATAAATAACTTTATTTTTCATGGGCTTTGTCCTATATATAAAGAACTATTTTACTTTGTCTAAAACTTTAATGTACTTTTTTTTACCCTCAATTAATTGTATATTCTTTTTATTTCTTTTTCACATTCATAATCTCTCATTTTTTCTCACTCTTAATCTTCATAAATAAGGGTATGCGTGGATGTGTGTGTATATTACATATTCATTATTTTTAACTAATTTTAACCATCATTTCATTATGTATGATTTGAATACTTGTTATATACTTATAAAAAAGACACGAGGAAATATATATTTTTAGAAAAAATAATTAACTTAACTAAATATTTTTATTTTATACCTGAATTATTTATCTAAACCCTACATTTAATTTAATTAATATGTGATATATATATATATATATATATATATATATATATATATATATATATATATTGGCCAGAATATCAGTTGATATAAAAAAACAACATTTAATGTAGAGAGAGACATGCCATTCAATTTGGGGTTACGTGGTAGACTGTTCATCTTATCTCAATTCACATAGGCTCGAGGTCAATAATATCAATGGAGAGAATGCATGTCAAGTCTTCTGTTGTGCCAAATTTTTCCTCCTACCTGTTTTATTAGGCTTGGCCATATCTTGAAAGTTTGGAATATTAGGGTAAAAATAGCATTAGAGATGTTTTCTTAATCCTAAATCATGTGCCTTCTTTGAGAGCCAAGCTTGCGTGTTTTTACAACCAATTTAAAAGACATTAAAATATTTTTTATAAAAATAATATTTATAAGCTTTTAGACATTTTCAACATACAACCGGTTTAAAATATACTTTTTAAACTTGTTATTTGTACAACTAGTCTAAAAAGTATACAAAAATTAAATAAATTACAAGCTTTTACTGGATTTTGTTAAATCCTATCTATAAAGTGATTTCAACCCTAAAAACAATTAATTAGACTTCACTTAGCCAGCCCCTTTGTAACCATATTTCAGGATCTTTGCGTCTTTTCATCTTCTTTCACCATTTTTATGAAGCTCTCCCCTTCCTCATCTCATCACCCATGATCTCCCCAATTGCTTCAAGAGCAACAAATTCTCCATCTCCATTCAACGGCTTCCTCGACACTAGTTTTCTTCTATGTACTTATGTTTTTCTTTATGCTTGTTGGCTTCTTTGTGCTCCTTGGTTTCTAGATCTCCTCCCCAGCTACTTCAAGAGAAACAAGTTCTCCATCTTCATTCAATGACTTCCTTGATGATAGTTTTCTTCTCCGTGTTTGTCTTTTTCTTCATGCTTTTTGGCTTATGCGTGCTCATTGCCTTCCAGATCTATGCTCATGTCTAGATTAATTGAGTGCATGTTGAGTCCAAATCTATGTTCCTCATATCTAGATTGAGTAATCTCAAACTTGAGCAACTCAGCAATGGGACATTGGATAGATTTTCCAAGAAAATGTCAAAGTTCTTTTTATCTTTGTTTTAATTTGATCAAATATATTATCGTTATTTGAATATGGAAAACTTGAATGTATGTTCGATATAATATTTTCTATTCTTTAGCTATTGTTATTGTTGGATAGGTTGTTGTGATTTTATTATATATGCTTTTTTTCTTAATTTTTTCAAATTGACCTTCTATTTTATTGAGATATGGATATTACTATTAAATCTCATAAAATTGTAACTTCTCTTATGTGATTTTAAGATTTCTATGTCTTGAGCGCACTATCATTAAAAAGAAAATGAGCAGACATTAAAACAATTCATTTAAATAAAAAATAGATGATTTAAACAAAAATCTACTTACGTGCTAAAGATAGATTTTATTTCTCCGTTTGGCCTGTGACCCAAGGGATAAACCAATAAAAAAGTTCTTGCTGGGACAAACAACACGCAGAGTCCAATAATGACTATTGACAAGATCATTAGATATTGAAAAAAAAGTAAGAAATGTGCATTTTGTTGTACCTGGCTATCACCCAAAAGGAGGGTAAATTGGGTGTTTGATAAAACTTTAGGGACTTTAAAAAAACTTTTCACAACTTATAAATTGACAATAAGATATTCAAAGATGAGCATGTAGTGGAAATGTAAAAGATAAAGAAAGAGAGTATGCAAACTGTGATTTATCCTGGTTCGGTCCAATCTTTGATCTACGTCCAGTCCCCAAGCTTCACTTGAGATTTTCAATCAACTATTTGCTTTGAACTTGATTACACATTCTGTACTTGAAGTAATTCTTTTACTAGGATTCACTCCCCCTTACAAACTGTAATCAATTCACTTGCTTGATTACACACTCTGTACTTGAAGTAATCCCACACTCAAATTCACTTCCCTTACAAGCTGTAATCACAACAAAGTGTTTCCCACTCAAGATCACCCAATCTTGAGTAACTCTCAGAATAATAGGATGATTACAATGAATCTTCTCTCTCAGAAGTAAGTGAATAAACACTGATGCACAATACATATAATCTCACTCTCTAAGCTAAATATATGATCATTGAGATATTTAGAGAGTAGATGAAGCAAACATTAGAATATTGGCATTTTCACTGTGTAAGCTCACGTCCCTCTTCTTGCTCTCCCTCTTGTATCTGTATCACTTGTTCTTCGTTTCTGGGCTTCTTATATAGATGAAGAAGAGGAACTAGCCGTTGCATTTTCTTCTCTTTGATTCTTCACAGTTCAGTTGTAAATCTGGAATATGACCATTGCATATTTTTCTCTATTTCTTCAATTCTTGGCTGGAATCTTGGATTTACTTGTTGTAGATGGTCTTCCAGAATTCTTGTCATTCCATAAACTTAATTTGACCATTGGAGAGTGATCTGAACGTTTCATAATGGTCTGAGCTGGTCCATTGGAATAGAGGAGAAATTTCAGGTTTGTTCTTGGTTCTTCATTAATTACATTTCACCCAGATTTGATTTCACCTTGATCATTGCTGAATTCATCTGAAACTTACTTGAAAAACTCATTAAACAATGTTAGAATCAATAGCAATATATGATATGACGTTTTAAAATTAACCCATGAAGATTTTACAAATTAGCGCAATTTGGTTCTTATACTTCAGAGACGCAAACTGGAGTTTGGAAAACTAAACTGGAGTTTGCAGCGGGCTAAACTGGAGTTTAGAAATCCAAACTCGAGTTTAGGTCTTCCAGAGAGAAATGTCGCGATTTGAGTTTTGAAGCACATTTGAACATAAGGCCAAACTCGAGTCATTAAGTGACAGACTCGAGTTTAGGACTTTTAGAGAGAAAATAAGCTTAAGTCCACGAAACTCTAAACTGGAGTTTTCAAATGCAAACTGGAGTTTACAAGTCTTGTGAAAATACTGAAGTTTCTGAATACCTTCTGTTTGGTCTAAACTTGAGTTTATATATCTAGACTCGAGTTTGTCTTGATGTAAAAATTTTGAGTGCTCTCTGCTTGCCACAAACTAGAGTTTACTAACTCAAACTCAAGTTTTCTTTTCCATGGCTCAGTCAAATATCCTTCTCACAAGTTCTTTGCTTTCTAACTTGATAAAGATCAATTCCTGGAATCCAATACCTATCTCCATAAGAATCTTTAAGTCTTCTTTCTAATGCAAGAATAATCAACTCCAAACTCATTGTAATCTGGCAGTTATGATCCGATGAACGAAGGCTGTTCTTTAGCTAGCATTTTTTTAGCATCCTGAATTGACTGTCAACTTCAAAGATTCATACCTCACTCATTTGATCTTTGTTTTATATGATCTTTATGCTTCTGGAAAGGTATGTGAGTCTACTTTCATATGCCACCGATTTCAGCTCATTCTGATGTGTAGTTTGTGAGTTATGCTCAAATTACCAAACCTTGGTCTGCTGTATGATGGTAACAGATGGATCAACTTCAAAAATTCATAGCTCTCTCATCTGATCTACTTTGGGCATGAAACTTTGTCAATATGACGGATTGGGAGTCTAGTTTCATATAAAGTTGATTTCACCTTAATCCGATCTCTGGTATGAGAGATATCATTAAATTACCAGAGGTCGCCCATGCTGAACGTGAAACAGAGTTGAACAGAGTTGCTGAAAGCTTGCTAAACTCGAGTCATTAAGTGACTAACTCGAGTTTAGGAGTTCCAAACTCGAGTTTACACTGGCTGACTTGAGTTTGACTGATCCAAAGACGCCAGAGTTGCTGAATACACTACAAACTAGAGTCATTAAGTGACTAACTCGAGTCATTAAGTGACTAACTCGAGTTTTGAGTTCCAAACTCGAGTTTTGTGTCCTAAACTCGAGTTTTCTCACTGTCCAGAGGCAAATCACTTCCAGTAATGCAGTAAACTTGACTTTTGAGTATCTGGCTCGGTTTTGCTCACTTAGAACCTGATATATGCTTGTTTTAACTCTGAATTGAGTTGTTCCAACTTTCATTTAATCGTAGAGACTTCAAGAATCAATCTAAAAACTTGTATGATAATTTTCCCATTCCATTTGGCAAGTTTTTCTTTCTTTCTTCTCTTTTCTTGATCATTCTCCATGATTGAACTATTTCTTTCTTTTCTTCTCTGGTTCTTTCTCCATATAAACAAATCTACATTAAATGTAGCAATTAGTCAATATATGTGCTATAAACTTTTTGCTCTTACTAATGGCATCTATATAAGACATCATCAAAACTAATCATAACCAACACATTTTAGTCTTTAAGCCAAAACATCAACAACCCATATTCTCACTCCATCCCTTCTCTATCATTTAAATGTCTTTTTCCCTTTAATCTACTTACTTAGAATCTATGGTAATTCTCTTTTTTTTTTTTAATCACATCAAGTAGGTGTTTTGTTACATGCAGTTCAAACTTTTTGGTTTCTAAAGGATTAAATGAAACTGCCATACTGGCCACTTCAAGTAATCTATGGGAAAGCCAACGCTTTAACGAGACTCAACCAAATACAGAGCAATACTTATTGGACAATCGAACTATATATGAATGTTCCACATCTTTATTCACACCTACATTAGGCCAAGGAAATTAAAGACCAACGACTTTTAATTTTGGGCAGGTGAAGACCAAAAGACATTACTAATTAAACAGTTCCGCACCTTTATTTCTGGTTATGCATCTCTATTTGATTTAATCACAGTCACATTTTCTTCCTTAATAATCCGCGTTTTAGATTTGTCCAATTACACATAAAATAGGTCTAATTTGTGTATGCCTAAAATGTTGGATCTTTTTTCTTAGGAGATAAAAACCACAAAGCCGTACTTCGTACGCACACCTAAAGTACTTATAATTTTTAAATATAGAAGTATTGTATAACTAATGTAAGCCAGTCCTACTCCTTTTGGACAGACCAGCCAATCAACAGAATACATTTTGATGCATATGGGCTCGTCCCATCTTGTAACATCCTAAATTTTTTGAGATTTGAAAATTGAAATGTTGAATGGGAAATTATTGTGAAATTTAGCTTAAAATAATTATAAAGTTAACTATCGGACATTAAGGCTTATTTTTACTTGAAATTTTCAGGAAAAGAATAAATTCAAGGAACACTTATAAGGACAATTTTTGGCTTTAAAATTATAGAATTTATACTTTATGACTTAGTAGAATTAATTGTAGAAGAAAAATCCTTATATGGAATCAAGGATTTATTTTTAACACTTATTCCATTATTCTTATTTAATTGGCAAGCAAAATTATCCTTCCCTTGGATACATTATTCTGGACAAGAATGCATATATATCCATGGATGATGGTCCTCTTTGGCTCAGACCCAAACCATTCTTATCATCTACTCTAGGCCCTAAACATGAATAGCCTATTCCCCCTTAGCCCATAAATCCCTTCAGCCCAGCGAATGCAAAATCCCAAATTTTTTATTTATTAGAATTACATGTATAATGTGGATATTTAGTGGAATAAAATGAGAAATTTGGCAAATATTTGTTTTACCGAGATTTTTGAATTTTGGATAAAATGTGAAATAAAGATATTTTCATGGAATTAAGATACCAATGACCAATTAAGGTCCTAATTTGGAGTAAAAGAAGGTTGATTAAATTTTCCTTCGTAAATGTAATTAAGGAAATATAAATGTAAATTTAAGGCTATTATTTGTCTATTTAAGAGATTATTTGTTGATTTTGACCAACAAGTGACTTTTTAAAGAAATTGTGGCTACTTTGGGATTATTTTAAAATGAAATTTGGATACTCTGTGATTATTATTATTTTTGAAATAATGTAGGAGAGAAAGGGAATAATGAATCTATTAAATATTAAATTGAGGAATAGTCAAAATTTAGATTGTCAAGTGAGCAAGTGATTGGAGGAAATTGAAGATAATATTGGATCCTTCCCTATTGATGAGTTTTAGTCAAAATAGGAGGAAGAAGACAAATTGAAGGCATATGCACATTTGTATGACTATGGTTTCTCCAAGTAGCCAAGTGGAAAATACAAGTAATTGTTAAAGTTGGTGACATCAATAAGGAATAAGCCATGCAATTTTATCTTGGATCCTACGAAGACATTTGTCTTGATAGGGAAAATTATGTAACTAGATGACAAGTGATTTTGTGCATATGATTGAGCTTGGAAAAGTTGAATCAAGACTTCATGGAGAAGTCATACTTTTCAAGCAACTAAGGGGCTTCCATAATGATTAAAAATTTATCTTAAGCTAAAAAGACAATCAATGAATCATAAAATGCCACATCATGTGGTAGGTAAAAAAATGTGATGTGAAAATGGCAAACAAGGCAAGTAAAAGCAAAGAAAGAAGTGGTAAAATGGATGACATGTGGTAGGTAAAATTTGTGAAGCAAGAAGAAGACAATAAAGCAAAGGTAAAAGGAAGTATATTTGATGACTTCATTTTCCCTCCTAGCATAAATTTCGAATGACATTTGGGGGGGGGGGGGCATGTAGACCAAGCTTTTACCACATGCAAGATAAATTGGAAGTCCCAAGAGAAGACATGTTTCGGTTAAATATAAGAAAAGGAAGAAGGAAGATACAAAGCAAGTAAAAAGGGACTTAAGACAAGGGCAAAATAGACAATGAACAAGAGGGGCACTTGGGTTATTTACCTACAATTATAAATGTCATTCCACTCCTCTTATTATGAAAAAATCGGCCAAGAACTCCAAGGAAAGAAGGGAGACCAAAAACTTAGAGAAACAAGGAAGAAGGAAGGGAAATCACAAAGAACTAAGGTAAGATGCTGTGATTGGAATCCCTATTTCTCTTCTTCAATTCTTGACAATCATATAATATGAAAAACTAATGATCATGATATATATTAAGAAGGGCCGAAAGCTATGAGACTTCAAGGAGGAAGAAAAAGTTTCAATAAGTGCAAGTCAAGCTCAGTAAGTGACTTATGTAGCCTCTTACACTTGTTAATATTGTTATTCTTGGAATTAATTCTCTATTCTTTTGTAGATTTGAAGACCATGACTTGAAGAGGAGATTCTATATAATGACATATCATATGAATCTAAGAACATATTAGGCCTTAGCATGTATTAAAAAGGCCAAATCTTACATAAAATGATAAGGACTAAGAGGATAAAATAAGTTCCCTTTCATATAATAAATTCAGACAGACCCAAAGCATCAAGGAGCAATAGGAATGAAGAACATCCATCTGGTATATTTTCCATTTGTTATGTGCTAAAATTGTTGTGAGAAGACTAATAGTGTCAATCCTTGCAACTGGTGCAAAAACCTCTTCATAATCAATTTCGTATTTGTGTTCGTAGCCTTTAGCCACTAATATTGTCTTGTGCTTCTCCACCTTTCCATCTTTGTTAGTCTTTTGTCTTGTATACACATTTTACTCCAATGGGCTTATGCTCTTTAGGCAAAGTTGTGAGCTCCCATGTGTCACTCCTTTTAATTGTGGCGATTTCATCATTCATAGCTTTCTTCCACGTTTCATCTTTTGCTGCTTTTTCATATGTCACTGGATCACATTCAGCCACTAAACAAAATAATGAATAATCAAGTGTAGTTTGTACGGGATTTGTAGCATCATAGATATCACTTAATCTTCTCATTTTTCCTATTACTCACCCTGAATTGCTACTACTGCTACTACTTCTTGTTGTTGATGGTGTAGATGCAAGAGTTGTTGGATTAGGACTTAGTGGAGGAGTTTGATCATTATCTACTTCAATTGTTTGGTCTTTTGAGTCAACTTCATCTCTAAAGAATAAGCCTTCCTCACTTTTTTGTTCATCACTTCACTTCCAGTACTTTGCTTCATCGAACTCTACAATTTTTTGTTGCATAGCATATGCCCATATTCTAGGTCAAAAGAGGAAGAAGTTAGATGACAAAGGAGAAAATTGCATTTTCATTGGCTATGACCATCGGAGTAAAGCCTACAGATTGTATAATCCTCTAACCAAAAAGGTAGTTGTCTCAAGAGATGTAGAGTTCGATGAAGCAGAGTACTGGAAATGGAGTGATGAAGAAAAAAGGGATGAAGGCTTATTCTTTAGAGATGACGTTGACTTAAAAGACCAAACAATTGAAGCAGATAATGATCAAACTCATCCACTAAGTCCTAATCCAACAACTTCTGCATCTACACCATCAACAACAAGAAGTGGTAGCAGTAGTAGCAATTCAGGGGGAGTAACAAGAAAAATGAGAAGGTTAAGTGATATCTATGATGCTACAAATCCGGTACAAACTACACTTGATTATTCATTATTTTGTTTAATGGTTGAATGTGATCCAGTGACATATGAAGAAGCAGCAAAAGATGAAACATGGAAGAAAGCTATGAGCAATGAAATCGCCACAATGAAAAGGAGTGACACGTGGGAGCTCACAACTTTGCCTAAGGAGCATAAGCCCATTGGAGTAAAATGTGTATACAAAACAAAGACCAACAAAGAAGGAAAGGTGGAGAAGCACAAGGCGAGATTAGTGGCTAAAGGTTACAAACGGAAATATGGAATTGATTATGAAGAGGTTTTTGCACCAGTTGCAAGGATTGACACTATCAAACTTCTCACAACAATTTTAGCACAAAACAAATGGAAGATATACCAGATGGATGTGAAGTCAGGTTTTCTTAACGGCTACTTAGAAGAAGAGGACAAAGTTTACTGATTGAAGAAGGCACTATATGGATTGAAGCAAGTTCCAATAGCATGGAACACGAGAATAGATGAATACTTTCAAAAGAATGGATTTTTGAAGAGCCCATACGGGCATGCTTTATACACAAAAAGGAATGAAGATGGAGATATAATGATCGTATGTCTATATGTGGATGATATGATCTTCACAGGAAACAATCCAAGTATGTTTGTTGAATTTAAGAAAGCTATGACTAGAGAATTTGAAATGACAGATATTGGAGAGATGTCTTATTTTCTAGGAGTTGAGGTGGAACAAAGGGATGAAGGAATATTTATGTCGCAAAAGAAATATGCACAAGAGATATTGAGCAAGTTCAGAATGAAAGATTGCAAGCCTATGTCAACACTGATAGAAAAAGGAATGAAGTTGACAGCTTATTCAAATAGAAAACTTGTAAATCCAACACTATACAAGAGCTTGGTCGGAAGCTGAGGGTACTTAACTTTCACTAGACCAGATATTATGTATGTAGTTGGTTTAATTAGTAGATATATGGAGCGGTCAAAGCACGATCATTTTTGTGCAGCAAAGAGAATTTTGAGATACATTAAAGGAACCATCAATCATGGACTATTCTATACACAATCCCAAGATTCAAGGTTAATTGGCTACTCAGATAGTGATTATGGTGTAGACTTAGATGATTGGAAGAGTACTTCATGATACGTATTTCATATTGGCCTGGTAATATTTTCATGGTTGTCAAAGAAACAACAGACAATTGCTCTTTCATCATGTGAAGCTGAATACATAGCCGCTGCAACATGCACATGTCAAGAAATATGGCTAAAGAATATTTTGAATGAGTTATGTTATGAGCAAGAAGGTTCAATCACCATATATGTGGACAATAAGTTGGCAATTTCACTAGCAAAGAATTCAGTCTCTCACAATTGAAGCAAGCACACTGACACCAAATATCATTTTATTCGGGAGTAAGTCAAAAATAAAGTTGTGGAGTTAATCTTGTAGAATTGAAGAACAACTAGCAAATATCATTACGAAGCCACATTCAACAAGTTCAAACATATGATTGGTATGCAAAATCGAGTTTAAGTGGGAGTGATCTGATCAAACTCAATTTTTCCTCTCTCTCACTGCCATATTTAATGAAACTGTCAAATAAATGGAGAATTGGATGTTGTGAAAAGCTGGCAAACCAAATGGAGTAGTGATGCAGAAGATGTCATGCAAATAAGTAACGAGTAGAAGGTGGAATAATTAAAGGGCCAAAGTTGTCAAATGGATATCAAGTGGGAGCTTGCGTTGTCTCAGGTGCATAGCAAAGTAGGTTCTTGAAGCAAATGGTCAACAATAATGGCTGCATTAATTAAATGTTCATTCAAGAAATCTGCACGTCAACAATGATGGCTGCGTTAATTAATCTGCGGTGTTGGTGGTATAGAAAATAATAATGAAATACTATACATTACAGTCAGTCAGTTTCCTGCACCTATATATATGTGAGTGTTACAATGTCATGTATTAGTTGTATCTAAAAAGAGAGATTTGAGAGAAGGAAAATTAAGTGCCGAAGCACTTTGATAGAAGAGGAAGGAAATTATTTTGTGAGAGAAAAATACATGATTGTTGTTGAGCTTGTGGAAAAAAAATATAGAGGTGTATTGTATTTGAATCATAGAAGCAGTGTTTTTTGTTCCCTTTTATATCTTCAATTTCCAACAATTATTAGAGTAGGATGGGGAATGATAGTAGAAGGATAGATATGTAAAATATGTATATGTTAGATGCGAGATGTAGAGGATGTAGGACGTAGATTCCAGAGACTTTCTCTGGATAGTGTAAGATAAAGACTGACTAATAGGTGTTTGGAAACTAGGTGTAGAATATGTTAGAATATGGAACCCTTGTAAAATATAAACGCATGCTAAGTGAAATAATATATAATATGTTGTAAAATGATTGTGCATGTAGATGGCTATTACATTCCTATTATTACAAGTAATTATCTTTGTGTTGATGTATTGTAGCAAGTCAAAATATATTCATATGAAATTATACGGTAGAAATTTAAAAAAAATTCCAATACTTAAAATCATTTGAGTATATTTATTGATATGATCATTCATATATTTCTATAATTCTTTACAGTGGTTATATGTCATCAAAATATGCAATGGAAGGAATTTTCTCAATAAAATCAGATGCATATAGCTTTGGAGTATTACTTTTACAGAATGTTACTAGCAGAAAAAAATAGTGGTCATTATGACGATGTTTCTTCTACTTTGGTTGGACATGTAGGTATCATAGATAATGAACAACTTTAGTTAAGTTTTCTATTATATTAATAATCTAACTATCTAATGCATTCAATTAATTCAGATTTGGAACCTTTGGAGAGAAAGTAGAGTTATGGAGATTGTTGATCCATCATTAATCGGTGAAACATGCCCTAAATATGAAGTTATGAAATGTATCCAGATTGGACTTTTATGTGTGCAAGAATATACAACAGATAGGCCAATTATATTAGAAGTTGTTTCCATGTTGGATAATGACTCGATTCTTGCTCCTCCAAAGCAACCAACATTTCTTTTCAAGATAACTAAGTGTGATGATCCAAATTTGTCAATCAGTGAAGGGGTTAATTCAATAAATGAGATGAGTACTACTGTAGTTGAAGCTCGTTGAAAACAATTACTCTCTCTCATGCTTGGTAATACTCTTGCAAAGTTGCAATGCTGTAATACTTGTGAGTGAATGATTTTTATGCTTTTTTAACAATTGTGAAGGATAATGTTACATTATATGTTTTAGTATTGTAGTCAAGTGTGAATGACATTGATGCATATTTGTTTTAATATTAAAGTGTAAGAGTAAACAATGTGCAAAACTTGCTATATCATAATTAGGCTTATTTTAGTTGTTAATTAGTAGAAAAATGGATATCTTCTTCCACACAACTTTTTTGTTAGTTTTCATTATAGTGTCATGAATTTAATTTGTAAGAAAATTAGAGCATTTGGTTCCAATCAAATGTTATTGTGAATAACTTCATGGCTCGCGGACCCAACCCTATCAATAACCATCAATTGTATGTTTGACCAAATATGAATATGTTGGAAGTAGGAAGGAGATCTCTCCTAATCTTTTTTCTCCTTATCCCTATCTAGAAGATAAGAAAAGGATAATGAGAGAAACCCAACCCAACCCATTGGAAGTATGAGTTGTGACAAAAAAACGCTTAACCTTCTTAATACTGAGCTTATAATTATTATTATTATTATTATTATTATTATTATTATATATTGGACCAGTTATTAAAAAGTCAAGGCAATGGTTTAAACTTCATTGGTTGGATTAATTGTGGTTGAACAGTGATCAAATAAATTATTAATAAAGTAATTTTTCTTAAAAAAAAATTAATTATTTAATCCTTATAGTGTCCAAGTTTGTAACTCAACCCCCAAAGTTTGAATCATGTCCCTGAAGTTTAGTCATTTTATAGTTTCATCCTTACTATTACAGAGTCAAGGTGAATCATGCTGATAGATGTTTCATTAACGACACTGACATGTCATTAACGTGTTAACTCTATCCATTAGCGTACACATAGGATAAGTTTTTTCTTTTTCAAAAAAAAAGAGTTACTACATGGGAAGAAGAGAAAAAAAATGTAAGGATGATAAAGAAAGAGAACAAAAACCTACACCCCTTTGGACTTCTCTCGCGCACCATCTCTAATTGACTTCACCGCATCATACTTCGATTGCTCACTGTTCTTGTTGCTTTGAGGTCAAGCAGTTGAAATAGCTTTAGTCTCCTCTCGTTGCTAATCTGTGTTGGGGTGGAGAGATTGCGTAGAATTGATCAACTCCAAGTGTTAGATATACTATTTTGTTCACCTACTTTCAATTTATATTCCTCTTTCTGCTTATAGTTAAGATGACAGAATGAGTGAGAATAGGATATGTTGAACCTCAAAGAACTTCAAATTATTTCTTTTAAATAGATAGCAATATGGCTAGGGTTTAGAATAAAGAATGAGACATGGTTAAAGGAAGAAGTGTACAGGATTGGAGAAAAAATGTGACAAATAAGTACACTGTGGTGAGAAAGTTGCTAAACTACAATGTCAAATAAGATATGCTGGTAACTGAAAAGGGTTGTGGTTTGTGTGTTTTCGAAGAAGAATATTGAAAAGTATACCATATGCATTGTGGCCAAGCAATCGAAGATTTTGTTTGCTTATGAAGCTGATGCATTTATCTCCCCATGACAGAAGTAGGTGTATTCATTAAATTTAGATTATTTTATACAAACATTGGTGGTCCCCCATAGTAGTCTTTTGCTTTTCGGCAACTCACATGTGAATAATGTTGATTAATTGTTGTAATATATCTTTGTAACTATTTGTTTTTTTTTTTGGTTGCTGTCTATAGTGTGTGATATATATAAGGTAAGAAATTACATGGATGCTTCTAGTGGCATGGGTAAGTTGATATCTTTACTTAATATTATAATTTGGTTTTTCACCATACATGTCTAATTGTATGAACATATTTTGACTTATTTTAACTCATCCTATGTGGCGCTGGTTTTTCTCAATACCCTCTGCATCTAACCTGCGTTGTTTTTTACTTGAACCTAAAGCATTCATTATTTAGATTAGAGGGAAAATCGTACTCATTTTATTTATTAATCAAACAAGGTGCTGATACTAATAAAATATATAAACATTTAATTTTTTCCACTCCTCTATGAGAGCTTTATGAGAGCCTTCCTACATTGTGAGATCCTTCTCTCCTTTGTGAGACTTTATTTTTTCCTGCAACATCACCGTCTCAATGGAAACCATTACTCCCTTAGTCACTTACAGATAGAAAGCTACACTCCTCTCTTTAGAACTAATCAACTAATGGAGAAAGATCAGCATAATGGTGGTAACAAGCGAGTCACTGAAGTGCAATTGGACCTTAATCCCTCAAACATTGAACAAAAGGGTTGCGCCTCGATGGGTCGTCTGGAAATAGAGAAATTTCTTAACACAAGTGCTGTGACCTCAATGATCAGGAAAGGCTGGGGTCTCGATAAGGAAGTAGAAATCCATGACATGCTTGAGAAAAATACATTTTTATTTTGCTTTGGAAACCAAGAGGATTACAACCAAGTGCTGAGAGGTCGACGATGGGCAATACAGGGTGCCTTGCTAAAATATACAACACTGGGATGACTACATGAGTCTGAGTGAGGTTAACTTTGACTGGTGCCCCTTCTGGGTTCAATTCCATGGGCTTCCACATGTTGCTTTTGATGGGGAAAATGTGCTTAAACTAGGGAATGCAGTTGAGAAAGTTGTTCTATATGAAGCCCCAAAGATACAAGATCGACTTTCACGAACTTTGATGAGGGCCAGGGTCCTCGTCAATATATCTGATCCACTTGTCAAAGGGTTTTAGGTTCCTAGACCTCATAATGAGCCAATATAGCTAGCAGTTCATGATGAGCGCCCCCAAAACTACTACTAAGACTGTGGGAGATTGGCCATGATTCAAAAAATTGCAAGTTCCAAATTGATCCCATCGATAATAAAGCTGAAAGCAATCGACGTGGTAACTAACTCGGAACTGTGCATGTTAAGGTGATTGAAGAAGCACTAGTGATTCAAGACAAGGGTTGGTATGAGGCGACGATGATACGATGGAAGCCATCATCAGCAACTGGACAAACTTGGAGCTATAGGAGAATCAACAATAATGCCATGACTGGAAAGTGCATCTACTAGGGCGAGAAATCCAGTAATGCATCAATGCGTCATGATGTGAATACTAACAATAAAGTCCGTATTGAGGAAGGTTTTAGTGAGGATATGCTAAGGCAATTCCAGTATACTGCACCCCCTATAATCATGGAAATAAGTCTAGAAAATCTACAACCTCACCCTGATACAACGCCCCCTCCAAAGTCGCCTCAAAATGATATGAGTACCTTTAAGATATCAATCCTTACACTTCAGGAAATGCAACAATCACCCAGCTAGATTCATAGCAATCAGCCTTCCTTCTATCGGGTTGACTTCCCATCAAGCGGAAATGACAGACACTCAGCCATTATTCCTTTCATGGGTCTAACTCCAGTCTCCACCATAACCTTCGGCTTGAACAGGGTCAACCTGAAGCATTTCCCAGATCCCCTAGAAGAAGATCAAGGTTCAAGCTGCCCCAAGAAAAGACTCACCTTCCATGTAGAGGAGACTGATGCCCTAACTATAGATCTTCATGTAAAAACCTCTGGTGGGACCCAACGCTTGAATGTTCAAAGGCTCAAAAAATCCATGCAAGGTAAGAAAGGCCAACACAGTTAAAAAAGTCTGTGAGTCTATACCTACTTCATCAAGCCACCCCCTGTCACCTCTGAATAACTGGGACACCACCACCATAAACCCTACACTACCCAGCCCTAACTGTTTGAACAAAGCCGATGGTTGCCACCAAGCATCCATCAATTCGCCATAAGTCTTCTAACTTGGAATTCTCAGGGGTTAGAGGTTCCCCTGACAATTAAGTACCTGAGAGAGGTTTGCAAAAATAAAAAACCCCAGCTAGTCTTTTTAATGGAGACAAAAAATAAAAGTTACCTTGTTAGTAAAATCAGGAGAAGATGTGGCTTTGATGAAGAATGGACTGTTGACCCCCAAGGAAGAAGTGGCGGCCTGGCTATATTTTGGGGAAAAAAATACTATTGTGAACATTCTTTCTTCATCCAACTATGTCATCCATACATCTGTATTTGACCCTTCCACGGAGCTCGCCAAGTATATCTCATTCATCTATGGCCCCCCAACAAAAGCTGATAGATTATCTGTATTCGAAGACATCACAAAATTTGCTCATGGTATGACGGAAAGCTGGATCTGTTTGGTGAAATGTTCTCCATTTTACTTAACAAAATAACTATATATTAGTTATATCAGTACTTAATTAAATAGTGCTTTAACATTTAACGAAATATTTAAAAATTTGCTAGAGTATGCATAATGAGCCTTAATGTAGCAATATACAGTCATCCAACATAGACAAAAAGAGACAGAAGCACTACTTTTAGTACAATAGTCTAAACTTCTGAGGCCTTCCCTGTTGGACCCGGACAGCAGCTATCACCTGAAAAATGTGGTAACCATCAGTCCGACTTATTACGAATATTAATATGTCCTAGTGAGTGCCAAGTGGAACAATTTATATCACCAAATATCAAAAATACAATTCACCAATATCCACATCACAAGATTTCATATCATAAAACATGTATCGTAAAATAGGTGTTACAATTTTTCATTAATATAATTCCCAAGATACCTCCCCTCACTACAGCTGAACCGTCTTATTTCCTTTGACTAGACTCATGGGCTAAGTTACATCCATGTTACTGGTTACTCAATGTGATGAGGACCCGGCGAAATCCTGAGAACACATGTCCTAGACCATGGATCTTTTCCCCTCATTGAACTCGTGGGGTGTCGTAAGCCCTCATTGAACTCGTGAGCCAGTCTCTCATTGAACAGGTGGGACAACAGAAGCCAACCATTGTGCACCAATGGAGGCTTTACCACGTGGTGGAATAACAACTCAATTTCTTCCCAATTCAACCCTTTCCATAATTATCATAATAAATATCTCAATAAGAGTTTTTCCAAGATTTTCACACTCATATCAAACTCGAGTTTTGTCAAGGTGAGTAAATTTTGAAATCTCTCTGTCAATTCCAAACTCGAGTTCATAAAAATAGACTCGAGTTTCCTCAAAATTAAGAAAACTTAGAAAACTTCTTGGCCAAGTACAAACTAGAGTTTGTCATAACAGAATTAAGACTCTAGGCCAAACACAAACTCGAGTTTATGAAAACTCAACTCGAGTTTTCTCAAGTTAGCAAATTCTTGAAAGCCTCTCTTAGAGACATAAATTCGAGTTTCCAGAAGCAAACTGGACTTTGTCATACTTTAGAAAATATTGAAGGTTCTCTTTTTGGTGCAAACTCTAGTTAGTACAACTAAAACTCGAGTTTGTGTTAATGTGAAAAACTTTGAGTGCTCTCTGTTTCTTACAAACTCAAGTTTGTCTATACAAACTGGAGTTTGGCTTTGTTCATAAAAAATGAGCTACTCTTTGTCAAGTCCAAACTCGAGTTTGACAACCTAGACTCGAGCTTGCCTTTGCCAACAAGTTTTTCAATTTACCAAAAACAAACTTCATCTTGAGTTTACAATTGTCAGTTATCATCAAAACACATAGAAAACTAACAGCGGTTTCTGAAGTAAATTCTACCAATTTTCATGGGATGAGGTAGGAGATACAATTGTTACAATGGTTAAGAATTTCTTTGATCATGATCTTGCCGTTGATAATATTGACAGAACAAACATCACTCTCATCCCAAAGATGGATAAGCTAGAATCAGTCTCACACTTCTGTCCTATTAGCCTGTGCAATTTTTCATATAAAACAATTTCCAAAGTCTTGGCCAATGGAATGAAAGGATGCCTAAATAAATGCATTTCCTCAGACCAGGGTGCCTTTGTACCTGGTCGTTTAATTCAAGACAACATTATCACATAGCCATGAAGTGTTCCATTATTTAAAAAGAAGGGAAAATGGAAATAAATACGAATTTGCTTTAAAAATGGACATGAGCAAGGCTTATGATAGAGTTGAATGGGATTTCTTAAGAAATGTATTAGTAAAATTTGGCTTCACCCAAAAGTGGGTTAATCTTGTTATGTACTGCATAGAATCTGTAAATCTTAATCTATGCATTGCAGGAGAAAAATTGCTTCTATTACTCTAGGTAGAGGGCTCCACTAAGGAGACCCCCTCTCACCCTATCTACTTATATTATCCCTGGAAGGCCTCTCCTGCATGATTAACCAAGCCTTGGCTCTAGGCCAATTACAAGGGATCAAAATGAGTAACAACTGCCCAATGTTATCACATAGTTTTTTCGCAGATGATGCCTTGTTTTTTATGAATGCAGATATCCAGAATTGTCAAGTCTTATGAAGGATCCTTCAGAGTTATTGCCTAGCGTCAGGCCAATAGGACAATTTGGAGAAATCAAGCACAATATTCTCAACAAATACTCCAGAACCAATATGGCATACAATAAGTGACACCTTAGCATTAGCGAGAGCTTGGATCAAGGAAAATATTTGGGTATTCCATGCGTATGGGGAAAAAAAAGTACTAGACCCTAGCCTATGTTCGTGAAAAAGTTAGCAAAAAGGCGCTCGGTTGGATAAGGAAGCAACAGTCATTTACAGGGCAGGAAGTTTTGATCAAGGCAATTGTCAATGCCATTCCAATTTTTCCCATGACATGCTTCAAATTTCTAGTCAAAGTCTGTAAAGAGCTAAACAGTCTAGTCACCAATTTTTTGTGGGAGGGCCAAAACAAAATGCACTGGATAGCATGGGACAAACTAACTCGACCTAAAGTTGAAGGGGGCATGGGATTTAGAGACCTCTTAAAAGTTAACAATGCCTTTCTAGCAAAAACAGCCTAGAGATTATCACAGAATCCGAATGAGTTATGGGCAAAAATAATTAAGGGGCTCTACTTTCCTAATGGATCCTTCCTTAAGGCAACAAAGGGGCACCGAGGCTCTTGGAGCTGGTCCAGTATACTTGAAGGGAGAAGCCTCATTAAGGACATCCTATGTTGGCAATTAGGGAATGGGGGGTCGGTATGCATATAGCAATATAAATGGGTCCCATCCTTACCCTCCTGTAAAATACTGACAGAAGATGAGACCCTTAAGAACTCAAACCAAACAGTAGTAACATTGCTTTCTAACGATAGAGAAGGCTAGGACTTGTCATCGATTAGGACAAGGATTGACGACCAGATAGGGGAGGCCATCGCTGCTATCCTAATCCCACGACTCCCAACTAAAGACAAGTTGCGATGGACCTTGGCCAAGAACGACGTTTATTTTATAAAATTGGGATACAACAACTCCACCGCTACTTCTGCCGAGAGTCTACATGCAGCAGGAACATCGACTCTAATGACTAGTGATGCCTGGAAAGCGACTTAGAGAATAAAGATGATCCCAAGATTGGTCAACTTCCTTTGGCGAGTTTTGTCAGATGCCATAGCCACAAATACAGCTCTTATCCGTGGGAAGAAAGGATATGCGTAACTCTTGTAGCAGTTGATGTGATGGATTTTGTAATACTTTTTATTTGTAGCAGTTTTTATGATAGTTTTTGTAGTGGTTTCATGTTTGTAGGAATTATAAAACCACTACAAAAGTTCATTGGGGTGTGTGTGTGTGTGTGTGTGTGTGTGTGTGAATTGAGGTTTACAAGAACAAAAGTATAATTTGTTTAATCATTCTTCATCGCCATCCTTATAAAAAATGTGTGGAGAAAATGTTAGTGGTGATTTTAATACTTTTTTAGAAAAATTAAACTTAAATTAAGTGATAACAAAGCGTAACTTATAAAACCGCATTGAGCTATAGGTAAATTGTAATCACCTTTAGGGAAGAAGTTTTTGAAATTGGAGGGCTAGAATGGCTCATTCTCGTAAGTGATGTTATCACTATCACCCATATCGTAAAGATTTCGAGGCTTTAAGTTAACCACCATATTCCAATCCCTGTGCCTCTCATCCTCAACATAATAAACCTGGTGTGTCTCTCAGGCAAGAATATATGACTCATTGATAATTGAATATTATTCCACTTATTTTTATCTCTTTATTAATAATTTAGTAATGTTTAATTAAGAAATAAGGGGTTTTATTACTTAATTGGGCTTTGAGCTTTTAATTAGATTAAATTCGTTTTTGGTAATAAAATTCCAGATTTACAATGCTTCACTATTTTTGCCATAACTTTTGATTTAGATATCGGATTAGCCTCATTCTTCTTTCATTTTTCAGATGATTCAGAGAGCTACAATTGTTATGAAGACTTAGAAGGCTGATTTGGACAACAAGATGGACGAAATTGGAGCTAAAGACAGAACCATTTTGCTGGATTTTTATTTTGCCCGGATTTTGTAATAAATGTCCAATTATTAGAAGTTTCCTAATTTATTAGAGATTTCATATTGATTAGAGTTTTCCTATGATTAGGGGATTCATTCCTAATTTTCAATCATCTTGATTCATCCTTCCAGTATAAGGAAAATTGGATGGTGGCTGAAAACATGACATTATTACGTTATACATTGTTATTGGATTAAAAAAAACGTTTTAATTAAATTCTCTAAGATGTTCTTCGTCTGTTCTTCGTTGTTTTGCCCAGCCATGCTCGGCTAAGCCTCTCAGATTAACCCATGGATTAAGGATTTCGTATTCCATAGGACTCATGCTTAATTGGTGTTAATTCTCTATGTGTTTTGATGATAACTGACAATTGTAAACTTGGTATGAAGCTTGTGTTTGGTAAGTTGAAAAACTTACTGTCAAAGGCAAACTCGAGTTTAGGTATGTAAACTCGAGTTTGAGACTTGACAGAAAGCTGCTCAATTATGCAAGAAAGCCAAACTCGAGTTTGCTTAGACAAACTCGAGTCTGAGGAGTCACAGAAAGCAATCAAAGTTTTTCACATCAAGCCAAACTCCAGTTTGCGTAAACAAACTTGAAGTTTGGGAGATATATGAAGATGGAAGAAATCACCAAGAGAGGGTGAATTGGGGATTTCAAAATTTTTCTTTTCAAAGATATCTAAGTTTTCAAAACACTTGAAATAAAAAGGGAGAGAAGGAAAGCTGAACACGAAGAATTTATACTAGTTCGGTCTCAACTTTGACCTATGTCCAGTCCCCAGATATCTTCTGGGTATTTTTAATATCTTAGTGAGCTTTAATTACAACAATGTAAATCATATGCAATCCGAATCACCTAGGATTTGCTCCCCCTTACACTTTGTAATTAAACTACCCAACTCACAGGTTTTACAACCTTGAGTTCTTACACAACAAGAAATCATAAATGATTTTCGAAATCAAACTCTCTTAAAGAGCAAATAATCATAAACAGTGAAGTTCAAAAAATATTTCGCATAAATAGAGCTTAAAGATCAAAGAAGCTGTAAGATGTAATTCTGTTATGTATCTTGCTCTTCATCTTCATGGGTATTTATAGATTAACCAATAAAACTAGCCGTTGCATTTTCTTTTCTAATGTTCAGCTGCAAATCTGGAAAATGGTTGTTGCATATTTTTAGTCATTTCTTCAATTCTTGGTTCGAATCTTGGATATAGTCGTTACAGATGTTTTTCCAGTATTCTTGCCATTCCATAATTCATTTTTTGACCGTTTGAGAGTGATTTGGTTGATCCATAACGGTCTGTGCTGAACCATTGGGATAGAGGAGAAGTTTCAGCCTGGTTTTTGGTCCTGCATTAAATGCTCTTGTACCATATTTGATTTGAAGCTCAATGCGTGTTAATGTAATCTGAAACTCATGAACAAACTTATCAAACATATATATGATGATTCGTAGACTTACATAAGTGTAAAATGCATCATGAGAATGAATCAGAAATATCAAACACGCGGAGAATAAAACAGAGATCTCGTTAGGCTCGAGTCTAATATCAGTAGGCTCGAGTTTGTTCGTGTGCACTCAAGCATAAACTCAGCAAGCTTGAGTTTGCCCTTTGGATCTTAATGTTTATTGTGATGAGTATTTGAAAGTATTCTGGAACATTGCATAGGCTCGAGTCTATTAGTAACAGGCTCAAGTCTAGAGTTGTTTGCAATGAGAGGAAGTTTAAATACAAAGGTATAGGCTTGAGTGATAATCGTTAGGCTCGAGTCTGCTCGGGCCATAAAACTTTGATAGCTCTTTGTCTGTGCCAAACTCGAGTCTGTAAGTGTTAGGCTCGAGTTTGTTTCAACCATACGCTTTTGAAACTTCTTTAAATCTGAAATAGGCTTGAGTTAGAAACACTATGCTTGAGCCTATTTTAGAGTGAACATTTGGTAGCTCTCTAGAAGCAGCAGGCTCGAGTCTACTCATATGAAATTTTGTTTCAGGAGTTCTCTGTAAGACTTAGGCTTGAGTTAAGAAATCCATGCCCAAGTGAAAGGTGTGACATGCTCTCTGTAAGACTTAGGCTCGAGTTTATTTAGGTAGGCTCGTGTCTAACTAAGAGCAAATAGCTTAATTTGCTCTCTGTAAGACTTAGACTCGAGTTTACCATAACAGGCTTGAGTTTGCCTTAGTTATAAAACATGAACTTTGCTCTCTGTCATGAGAAGGCTTGAGTCTATGAAGTAAGGCTCAAGTTTGCCTGAGTTCAAAATACTTATTTTACTTTTCTGCTAAAAGACTTTTAGTTTACAATGGTCTGTTATCATTAAAACACATAGAGAACTAACAATACAGAGAGCAATCAGAATTTTGCACAAGACAAACTCGAGTCTAGACCATGAAACTCGAGTTTAGACTAAACCGAAAGAATTCAGAAGCCTCAGTATTTTCATAAGTCTTGCAAACTCCAGTATGTACTTCCAAACTCCAGTTTACATTTGACTAAGAAGAATGTCAAAGTTTCAGCTCTTGCTGAAACTCGAGTTTGCCTATGTAAACTCGAGTCTGAGTCATACAGAAAGACCATCAATATACTTGATTTGCAAACTTCAGTTTATGCTTCTAAACTCTAGTCTGGAAGTTCTTGAACTTAGACTTATTTTCTTAACATAGACCCAAACTCGAGTTAGTCATTAATTGACTCGAGTCTAGGTACATGTCCAAGTTCCATTCCAAGTCCAGAGCCCGACAGTCTTCTCTGTAAGAACCAAACTCGAGTTAATATTTGTAAACTGCCAGTTTAGGCTGTTACTCAACGTTCATGCTTTCTGGATGAACCCCAAACTCGAGTCTAGGATTACAAACTCGAGTTTGCATCGGTGATTTTGAAAAACCAAATGATGTTGATCTGCGAAATCTTTATGGGTTAATCTGAAAATGCTTTATGATATGATTCCTTCTAACGTCGTTGATGAAGTTTTGAGTAATTTTTAGATAAGTTCAGCTAAGATCAAGATGAAATTAGATTTGGAATAAAGTGCATTAAATGAAGAACTAAGAACAGGGTTGATCCTTCTCCTCTATCCCAATGGTTCAGCTTAGACCATTATGGATAAAATAAATCTCTCTCTAACGGCCAAATGAAGGTTATGGAATGACTTACCTGGAAGACCTTCTGCAACAACATATTCCAAGATTCTGGCTGAGAATTGAAAGAACAGAGCAAAATATGCAACTATCATTTTCTAGATTTGCAGCTCAACGTTAGAGAAGAAATTGCAACGGCTAGTTCATCTAGTTAGCCTATAAAAGGCTATGGAGACTCAAAGCAAGACACACAAAACCAAGCTACTTTGATTATTTTTTGCAATTTGAGTCTGTATTGTGATTTTATATTGATCTTCAGTGCTTATCATTATCTACTCTTTTGAGAGTTTGATTATTTGAAATCAAAAGTTGTTGGTGTAAATTCAAGGTTGTGGAAACCTGTGAGTGGGGTAGCTTAATTACAAAGTGTAAGGGGGAGTAAATCCTAGGTGAATAGGATTGCCTGTTGTCTACATTGTTATAGTTAAAGCTTGTTGAACTAGTAGAAATACCCAGAAGATATCTGGGGACTGGACGTAGGTCAAGGTTAAGACCGAACCAGTATAAATTCTGTGTGTCAAGCTTTTCTTCCCTTACTCTCTTGTTCTTTATTTTTCAAAGGTTTTGAAAAAGAGTTCAAAAAGAATTTTTAAAATCCCCAATTCAGCCCCCTCTTAGTGATTTCTTCCATCTTCAACTTATTGGTTCTCTATGTGTTTTGATGATAACTGACAATTGTAAACTAAATTTGAAGTTTGTCTTTGGTAAGTTGTAAAACTTACTGTTCAAGGCAAACTCGAGTTTGGATAGCTAAACTCAAGTTTGGACTTGACAGACAGAAGCTCAGATTTTACAAAAGCAAGCCAAACTCCAGTTTGCATAGGCAAACTCGAGTTTGCAGAGTTACAGAAAGTAATCAGAATTTTTCACAACAAGCCAAACTCCGGTTTGCAAAATCAAACCTGAGGTCTGGAAGATACAGAGAACACTCAAAATCCCAAGCAAGCCAAACTCGAGTCTGGATTATCAAACTCGAGTTTAGACCAAACAGAAAGAAACCAAGAAAACTCAATAGACTCCCAAACTCCAGTCTGGCCTTTCTAACTCCAGTTTACACTTGACCCAGGTAAATCTCAAAAGTTTCAGCACTTACTGAAACTCGAGTTTGCGAGTCTGAATCATACAGAAAGATCATCCATTTGGCTACACTACAAACTTGAGTCTATGATCCTAAACTCCAGTCTGGAAGATTACGAACTTAGGCCTATTCTCCAAACATAGACCCAAACTCGAGTTAGTCACTAATTGACTCGAGTTTAGCTTCATGCCCAAAGTTCCATTCCAAGACCAGAGCCCGACAGTTCTCTCTGTAAAAGCCAAACTTGAGTTTGCTTTTACAGACTGCAAGTTTAGACCACTGATCAACAGACATGCTTTCTGAATGAACCCCAAACTCGAGTCTGGAAGAACAAACTCGAGTTTGCATCGGAGATTTTGAAAAACCAAATGATGTTGATCTGTGAAATCTTAATGGGTAAATCTGAAATTATTCTATCATATGTTATTATTGTTTCTAATGTCTTTTATGAAGTTTTGAGTATTTTTCAGAAAAGTTTAGCTAAGATCAAGGTGAGATCAAGATCCAGGATAAGTGCATTAAATGAAGAACCAAGAACAGGGCTGATCTTTCTCCCTTATCCCAGATGTTAAGTTCAGACCGTTGCAACACTTCAGGATTACTCTAAACGGTCGAATTAAGATCATAGAATGACTCAAAATCTGGAAGACCTTCTGCAACAACAAAATTCCAAGATTCCAGCTGAGAGTTGAAAAAACAGAGCGAAATAAGCAACTGTCATTTTCCAGATTTGCAGCTGAACGTTGGAGAAGAAAAAGCAACGGCTAGTTCATCTAGCTAGGCTATAAAAGGATATGAAGACTCAGAGCAAATAACACACAACGAAGCTACACTTGAATACATTTGCATTTTAGAGTTTGTATTGTGATTTTTGATTTGATCTTCAGTATTTATCAAAATCTACTCTTTTGAGAGTTTGTAAATCTTTGAAAGCATTTGTTTGTGTGAACTCAAGGTTGTGGAACCTGTGAGTTGGGTTGTTTAATTACAAGGTGTAAGGGGGAGCAAGTCTTAGGTGATTAGGATTGTGTCTTGTCTTCATTGTTGTAGTTAAAAACCTGTTGAACTAGTGGAAACACCCAGAAGGTATCTGGGGACTGGACGTAGGTCAAGGTTGAGACCGAACAGTATAAATTCTGTGTGTCTAAGCTTTTCTTTCTCTACTCTTTTATTATTTATTTCTTAAGCATTATTTTTAAGAGTTGAAAAGAATTTTTAAAATCCCTAATTCACCCCTCCTCTTGGTGATTTCTTCCACTTTCACAACTGGTAACATCTAACTTCGTTTCTGCCTTCTTTTATCGGATCTGATTTCTGAATTCTGATTGGGATTTTGATTAAGAACCTAGATTGATTTATTCGAATGACACAATTCAAACTGGGTTTAAGTGGTCACTGTGCGATCGCTCGGTGACACGTCGCTGTTCTAAATATATTTTGGATGATCGTTCAGTCGAGGGAATTTCTGGACAAACGCAGAGATTTCGGTTTGTCCAGAATCAATCACGAGTTTGGTGTATTATTTTAGTTTGGTAAAGGTTTTGGAATTCCTGATTCTGGGTTAGTCGTTTTTAGTCTAATTAAATCCCGTTTTCCTTATCTGTTTCGTTTCGCTTTCATTCTTAATTGCATTAAAAAAAAACTCTTCCCCCTGCCCCTAATTTGTTACTATTTTTCTATTTTTATTTAACCTACTGCGAATTCCTTTGGAAACGATCCAGATTCTTTATACTACAAATCTTTTTTACTGAACTTGGTTATTTTGTAAGAGGTCGGCATCTCTCGTCAAAATTTGGTGCCGTTGCCGGGGAATTTGCATCGGTTTGATTAGTAACAATAAAGTAGTTTAGGAGTAGTTTAATCAGTTCGGGTGACTGGGCAAAAAATTTTCTCATCCAGATCACTTAAACCAGGGCTTTTTTACAGGGAATTTGACATTCTAAACAATAGTCACCCCCTTTTTGGGAGTGAGGTCTTACTTAAAATTGCCAAATTCCATCGTCTAGCCCCTGATTTCACTATTTTTTGGTCTTGGTGGGACATAGCCGATATTTTTGAAATTTTTCTAGGATTTCTACTAAGACATGTGATTATCTCTGATTGGGTTGAAATTTTGCCAGTTGATAGATTTCGGCCTAAATATCAAGATACATTGCTTTGCCATGTTATCTTTATTTTTAAGCCAAATTCCATCGTTTAGACCACTTTTTCAATTTTTGAAGTTTTTTTATTGCATTTTTGTGTTCCCCAATGGGAGTGTTTCTTTGGTGATCATATAAATTTTAAAAATCATTTGATATTGTTTTTGCATTTGCTTTGGTTAATTTCTAGTCTGGTTTTCTGTTTTTGTGTTGAGTTTTCTAGTGTCATATTAGTGTTTTTGTTGTCTTGCAGGGCGGCTTTTGCTATTTTGTAGGTGTTTTTGTTGTTGTGTGAATCCGTCCATTCAGCCATATGCTGATGTATGAGTACTAGGAATACTACCAATCCAGATGATTTGTTATAAGGAGATCTTGAAATTGAGAGGAATATCTTAGCTGCTAGAAGGGCTATCAGGTTAAGTCAAGTAGTCACTATAGGGTTGTTTCAGATTATGAGTCTGAATCTATTTCTCTTCCTGAATCTGCTGATTTTACTAATTCTAGTAGTACTTTCGTCCCACTTTGAAAGAATTGACTGCACCTACTATAGTCAATCAACCTTTATATATTCAATACCCTGAACTTGAAGCTAACTTTGAATTGAAATCTGGTCTTATCCATTTGTTACAAAGTATCATGGTCTTGCTGGTGAATGTCATAAGCACTTGAAGGAGTTCCATGTGGTATGTAGTACAATGAAGTCACAAGCCATTGATGAGGAGTATATCAAATTGAGAGCTTTTCCTTTCTCACTTGAAGGGGAGCTAAGGACTGGGTGTTCTACCTTCAACCTCAATCCATTGGTAGGTGGAATGACATAGCCAAACTGTTTCTAGAGAAATTCTTCCCCTCCTCAAGAGCCACTTCCATTCGGAAAGAAATCAGTGGTATTAAATAGGCGAATGGAGAGAACATGCATAAGTATTGGGAGAGGTTCAAGAGATTGTGTGCAAGCTGTCCATACCATTAGATTACTGAGCAACTCCTGATTACTCACTTTTATGATGGTCTATTGCCTAATGACAAAAATTTGGTTGATGCTTTTAATGGTGAGGCTCTGCAAAATAAAACACCAGAGGATGCTCGAGACTTGTTATCCACTGTGGTGCCAACTCACAACAATTTGGTACCAAAGAGCAAACAGTACCCCTGTATATCAGATACAAACACCTCAGATTGCAGATCAACAAAGACTTGAGAACAGGCTTGATGATTTGACTTCATTGGTGAGATAGTTGGCAGTTACACATACAGTACAGACTTCCCCTCCTCAGATTGGGTATTCATGTGGGTTTTGTCTTGATCCCTACCATCCTACTGATTCTTGCCCTACCTTACGAGATCCCAATTACGAAGACCAAATCAGTAGCTGCAGTTGGTGTGTTTGCAGGAAAGCCACAATTCTAGCAACCAAACAATGCCTTCTCTAATACCTATAACCCTGGCTGGAGAAACCACCCTAACTTTCGTTGGAACCAGAATCAGGGCAACTAGAACTACCAAAATCAGAATTCTAGAAATCACCAGCAGAGGTAGTTTAGACCACAGAATTGCCCACATTCCGTACCACCTCCACTACCAGGTCCTCACCCACTGCAAGCCATATGTGTACCTCCACAGGCAGCACAACAACAGCCTAGTAGTAGTGGTTCCTCTGGTTCCTCACTGGAGGACATGATGAAGCAATTTGCCAAGAATATCATGCAATTCTAACAGCAAATTGAAACTTCTATTCAGAGTTTGCAAACTTAGATTGGCCAATTAGCAACGACATTGAACCAGCTCCAACCTCAAGGTTCCAACACCGTTCCTTCACAGACCATACCCAATCCTAAGGGGAACATGAGTGCTATCTCTTTATGGTATGGTAAGCAATTGGAAGAACCTAAGCAAGCTGCAGATGTGATTACATCAGATAAAGGGTCAGAAAATGCAAAGAATGACTCTAAAGATAAAGAGGCAGTGAACCAAAGTGAAGAGGACATTCCTATCCCTCTCCCTTTCCCTCAACGATCCATTCAATCTAAGAAAGTGGCAAAAAAGTACAAGCACAAAGAGAAGGACATTCTAGAGACCTTCAGGAGGGTTGAGATCAACATTCCTCTCTTAGATGCTGTTACACCCCTACCGGCCTCGCCCTTTCGGGTGGCGGGTTAGAGGGATACCATTTTTTTTTCTTTTGACTGCTACTTATTCCTTTTATCATGTATCAGAGTAGACGCAACATAGCATATACCAATTTGGACAAATACAATGTACTGGTAAAAGTATAATATTATAAGAGGTAAACAAGTTCCCATAGGGTTAAGGGTACAGTCGTCCCAAATAAAATATTAAACGGTAAATAATATGATGCTCTCATATAGATTGAATACAACTTAAAGTCTCCTTGGAGCATCTTCATTTCTTCGTCTCAACCCCCGGCAGTTGCTTTTTAAACTCCTGATCGTCTCCACTTGAAGCACCTGTATCCTTAAAGCAGTCTGGAGTTCAAGATTGAACCCCAGAGTAACTGTTAAACTCATATACAATATGTATGCAATGCATGTAATGCAAATCATAATAGGGAAAATAATTCTGCCTCAGGCACAGTAAATCGGCATGTAATACCTCTGCAGGACTGCCTGGTCAAGACAAGCCCCTGGATCCAACGTGCAAAGGGCCTTAGTAATCAGGGGGCCAACCCCAACCACCTACCCTAGGGCCTCAGCGGACACCTATAAACACACAGTCACATAGGCTCCACCTACCCCACATAACCTGGGTCTCAGTAGACCTAAGGACACGCCGTCCAATAGGTACTACCTCCCCTACATGACAAGGGCCTCACAGCCCAACATACTCTTGACTTCAGTGGTCACCTAAGAACACATGGTCACATAGGCACCACAGTCCAATCCCTTACCTCATGATAAAAACACACATGCAAAAGTAACATATAGTATGCAAGTTTATAGTTACTACTTGGCACACCTTGAAAATAGAAAACCCTTCCTTTGGCACTTGAAATATGTCTCACATGTGTTCAAATCCTAGATAGAGCAAAAATACCACACTTTCAATTACATATTCAAACTTTACTTCAAGTTCCATAAAATTCGCATAGCACCAGAATTTTCAGGACCTCTGACCCAACTTCGCCGATTTTTAATGAATTCAAGAAAAATCGTATTGACATGAAATCAGTGGCCTTAGAACCCTTAGGAGGTATATTTTATAGTAAAAATAATTCCCAAATCCAAATTGGTTTGAATCCTTTTCTGATTCCCAAAACATAGCCACTGGTCAGAGACAAAGTCCAGGTTTTAGGGTTGTTTTCAAAAGAGGATATCTCTCGGAAGGAAGACCAAAAAGACACAAAATATTATACCAAAATGAAGCCCCAGATGTGTAATTTCACCATGTAAAATTTTAGATCATTTAGACTTCATTTACTATTTTAAATGTACCGACCTCCATTCGTTGCCCAGAAACCGTAAGAACCGACAGATTTTCCTATAATAAAGACTTGAGCTTTTGGGATTTGGAAAAAGGTGATCCAACACGCCCCGACACAAAATCTCGTCATGGACTCATTGACAACCTCAAAAATATGCAAATCCCACTGCAACTACCACGAAAACACCATAGGGCAGAAGCAAGAACTTGAAGTTTGTCGGTGAGCTGCTTACCTTGGAATTTCGGTTGCGTATGACCTCCTTCACTTCCTGAACCATGACTTCAGCTGGACACTATCCTCCCACACCTTGAGCACATCCTTGGGCAGGTGGAAATAAGGGGAGGAAGTGCCTTTATATAGGCCCCAAGGGTGCAAGCCTTTACCCACTTTCGATTATTGTCCATTGGTTAAAAGGGTGCTTCGTATTAAATTATAATTTCTCAACACAATTCTCAAGGCTTCTAGATGGCTCCTTAGGCAGATGAATGGCGCATTCCAAGGCCAAAAATAGGATTCCAAAATTGCCCCTAGTTATGGTCTCTAAGATTGCTAGTTGTAGGTTTTTGGCCTAGGGGTAAAACGGTCATTTCACGCTCTCTTTCTTCAAAGTCGTAGGTCCCATGAAATCTGCCCTAGGATTTTTGTCATAAATGTCATTTCTTAGTTATAATTACATGTCACTTCATTGTCATATCAATTTCAAAGATGTGGTCTAGATTAAACCGGATTATTTTATTATATATCTCTCTTCATAATTACTTGATGTGACCCTTCTCTCTCTTCATAATTACATGATGTGACCTTTTCTTTTCCTCCAAGTCACTTTCTCTCTCTTCTGGCTCACCAATTCCGTCCTCCCTTTGTGTCCAGGGGTCTAAGCCCAACTCCGGTACCCTAACCAGTCCCGCGTAGCTCCTTTATGCCAGGTACACCTTTCCTCGTAACTCGTGTCCTTCAACTGGACTTTTATGGGTCCGAATCATCAGTGTCTTCTCCCTGACCATTGGTGGATGAAATATAGTACCTTAGGGATCAAGAAATCCTTATTTCAGTATCCCGATCGGTTCCCCTTTGTTGGTTAACGTTTCCCCAAGCCTTTGACCTTGTAATTGGGCTCTTATATACGTTTAAATCAGCTTATCCTATCCCTTGTTGTGGCTGCACGTTTTTTCTTATTCTTAGGGAACGAGAAATACATATTTTAATATCTCATAATTACCTCGTACTTTGTGGTGCCAAAAGTCAAATATCCAATCATAAAATGCCATGTGTCCCACTACCATTATTACCTTTGTCTTTTTGTAATCATGAAGGAACATGTGTCACCATTCTATTTAGCCAACACAAAAGTATGTCATCATTAGTCATTATGACCTTACTTTATTAAAGCTACTTTATCAGTGTTGTCTTGAGATCCTACCCGAGCTTCGCTCGAGTTTTCTTCACGAATACTGATGGTTCCTAAAAAAAACGTAAGGCACACCTAGCTGGCCTGAAAATGATGCATACACCCTTATACCGACATACTTTTTCCTAACTAATTGTCCTATACCTTAGGACATAGTTAGGTGGCATCTTTCCCAACTGGATTTACATTGTATGGGTCCTTAGTACCCCTTTTCCTTAGCATTTTAATTCCATGGCTTGAACATACTAGGTCCACTGACCCGTATAGCTGAGTTACTTAGTCCAAGAGAGGTTTCTTAACCTTCAACATTCTTGAGACTCTTCCCCAACCAAGTTAGTCGTCCGCCTACTTTAGGCTTATTCTCAATGCTCAAGGTCTAGAATTCGGGGTGTTACAGATGCAATCAAACAAATGCCCAAATATGCCAAGTTTCTGAAGGAGTTGTGTACCAACAAGAGGCGACTGAAGGGAAGTGAACGAGTGGGTTTAAACCAGAATATATCAGTACTCATCCAGCCTACCATGCCTCTTAAGTGCTAAGACCCAGATACATTTTCTATTCCTTGTATTATTGGTAATTATAGATTTGATGATTGCATGCTAGATCTAGGTTCTTCTATTAATGTCATGCCTGCATCTATCTATACATCTCTTGGTCTTGGTCCCTTACGTCCTACTGGTGTTATTGTTCAACTAGCTAATAGGAATAATGCTCATCCCTCTAGTTTACTTGAAGATGTATTGGTCAAAGTTGATGAATTGATATTCTCTGCTAATTTTTACATCTTAGATATGGAGGATGAGTCTCCTAATAGTAGGTCACTAATCATTCTAGGTAGACCTTTTATGAAAATAGCTAGGACTAAAATAGATGTGCATTCTGGTACTCTCTCTATGGAGTTTGGTGATATTTCTATGAATTTCAATATCTTTGATGCCATGAAACATCCTAGGAAGGAGTACTCTATTTTCTGCACTGATGCGATATCTGATGCTATAGATGATGTTGTTGCTAATTGGTGTGCTGATTTTCCAGATATTGTATCCATGAGTGATTATGTTGTATGTGACTGCTTTGATAATGCATGGTGTCCTATATGTACTAAGATTGAGGATACATTGTGTGCTGATTGTGACTTAAGTAGTGATTCTAGTTCGCTTATGGACTCTGAGCATGATTGTCATATTGATTTTAATATTCTAATATTGATTGTGATGTTCATCATGATTTAGACTATGAGAGTGCTTTTCATGTTCATCATGATTGTCAATTCACACTAGTCATCATCTTAAGATTGACTAGTATGAATTGACTGGGAGAAATTTACTAATGTGATGCTTAAGTCGTCAGTTGTGAGTCCCTGGGAAGTTGTCGTATTTGTCCACAAGTACTTGAATATCATCACAATGAATAGGCCTTGGTCATTTAGTTCAACAACATCAATAATCTTTCCATAATATGGGATGTCTCTGAATTGCATGTTGTTGTCACTACTGCTTGTATAGCTTCTTATCCCAAAGATGCCATAAACACCCAAGTTTTGAGTTAGCAATCACTGATCTCATTAAACCATGCAAAATTTGAAACCAATACATTGTATGCCAAAAACCTTTTTGCATGGTCAAGAGGGCTGACCGCAAGAGCTCTGAAATTTAGCAAGTGTAGGTTGTGGTCATTTAGTATTCTGCATGCAAATCAACAGAAATATAGGACCTTATCTCTTATATAACCTTCAACTATAAAACCTTTTGGCCATGCCTTTATTTTAATTTCCAAAGAAACCTATAAAATAAAGAAGAAAAAATGTTAATAAATTCTTAAATGTGCGAGTAACAAATTTAGAAAGAAATGTTGATGCTCATATGTAAATACATCCATTGATATTGAATTGGGTCATCAAGCTTTGTTTCATGAATAAGGTGGACTATAAAGTGAACCGTCATTGTGAAAAGAGATGGAGGAAAGATCATATCTAAATGACAAAGGGTAAGAATGATTTTGTGTTGCAACTGATCGAGCTCCTTAACAATCAAAACCTTAGAACACACACTAGTGCAAAAATTGCCTTTAACTGGGTGAAATTTGTTTTTTAGACTGGATTTGGTCTCGATACAGCTAGTCTAAGAAGTTTGTTACTTTTAAGACTAGTCTTAAAAATCACGTTTTAGACCAGTTTTTTAAGATATAAGGTCCAAAATGTAAGACTTTTAAGACTGGTTGTGTAAAATAACTGGTCTGGACACAATCGTCCTCATTTTGAAAGGCTTTTTTTTTTTAACTTGATAGATTCCATGCCAATAGATGGTGACGTTTTCTATGAGTAAGTTGTTTTTTAGTTCAATGATGATGGCATCACCTTCTTGAGCTTGGGTGGTGGGGCCAGGGCTTCTGCCATTGATAGTGATAATGAGCTTCTTAAAGTAATCTGGGGACTTACACTCATACTTCACCTCCCATCTTTCAAAATTTTGTTGGAGCTGAGAGGGCCTTCCTTGATTATGCAATAAAATGGAATCAAAGGATTATAAACAAACTTGAGGGCAGAAACATCAGGGAACTGTTGTGGAACTTTTTGATTGATCACATTGTTACCTTCCAACTTCTGATCGCCATCTTCAGCAGAAGACTCAGACAAGGGCCTTCAATGAAGAGAAGTACAGTTAAGATCTAAATCGATGTGAATAGAGGTATGAGTAGCAGTTGTAGTGACCACACCATCACTTTCAAGGACTTGAGAAACCGCTATGGAGCAGAGAAACCAAGCCCTTACAGGATCATATGGAAAACAAAAAAGTAATGAATATACCTAACCAGAAAACAAATTCGGAAGAGAAAACAAATTGAGACTTTCCATCCCTAACCAGAAAACACCTTCTTACAACACCAACAAATGTCATCATAAAACCTAAAATCCAATAAAAATGACAGAGTTTCATGAAATTACTGATTACTGAGATGAAATGGTAGCATCTAGAAGAGACTACGCGTGGCAGTAATAGGCCCTGCAACAGGGAGTAAAGTCATGAAGGGCATGATAATGGAGTTGAAGGAGAGGGTGAGTGTAGGAAGGAGGTGGCGATGATGAAGCTAAACGGTACTGATACATGGCAAAAAAATTGGCGAGGGTCACTAGGTGTAGACAATTAATAAGGATAGTTGGAGAGTGAGAGTCATAGAGATTGTAGTGGTGGGAGAGTTATCGCTACAAGAGAGGTTCAGAGAGCGAAATTCAATTTTTGCTGTGATACACTACTACAAAATATGGATATTACTACCCTAAAAGATGTCCCTTTTTTAAAAAAGGAGTAAAAAATGAAGACAATGGCATTTTAGTAATTATTTGCTTGACTTTGAGACTTTAGACAACCTAAATATTAATATAGGACGCCTAATTTTTTTATTGACATTCTTAATATATTTTAGGACGCCTAATTTAAATTATTTTGCGCCAAAATTTAATGTTTTAGAGCATTCACGCCAATTAATTTTTTAGGACAATAAAAGGCGCCCTTAACTTGTAATAGGACGCCTTAATTGATATTAAAGGCACTAAAGACGCCCTGCATTATTAGATAGGACGCCTTAATTCGCGACAATTAATTTGTTCAGGACACTAAAAGGCGCCCTTAGCTTGTAATAGGATGCCTTAATTGACACTAAAAGGCGACCTTAGCTTGTAATAGGACGCCTTAAATGATATGAAAGGCACTAAAGACGACCAAAAATATTGGATAGGGCGTTTTAATGGATATTTAAGGCGTCCTTATACTTGTTTAAGGCCGCCTTAGAGTGTTTTAATTGAAAAAAAAATAGAAAGGCACAGTAGGGTTTCATCATTTTCGCGCGCCTCGCTCTCTTCTTCCACACTTCCCTCTGCTTCTATCACTTGAAACTTTGCTTCCGTTTGCCGTCGCTTCCCTCTGCTTCCATCGTTCTCTACCCGTCGTTCTCCTGCGTTCACCATCGCTACATTGTGCACCGCCTTCTCCTCCGTAGCTCTCTTTGTTGGTTTCATTTCTGCATCTTCTAGGTACTACTATCCATTCGCCCTTTCTTAAATTCTCGGTATTATTTGGAGTTCGGCTCTTTAACAGTTAGCAATGGACCAATAATTCTTTAACAGTTAGCATTTTTATGGAAAATTCTGTTGCCACGTCTTGGACAAACTCCGAATAGAAATTTGACACTTACCCATTTTGCTGATAACTCTGCTCATGAAAACAAATTGGATCATTTCATTTAATTACTAAATGCATGCTAAATGCAGGGGTTCCAAATTGTCTTGGTGAACATCGTGTTTTCAGGAGTTTTCAATCAAAATTGACGAAGAAAAAAGAAAACCACATGCTTCATGATGCTCTTCAATTCCATTGTGATTCCAGATCCATAAACGTAAATTTCAGCCTTTTAATCAAATCTCTGATTGCTTTTATGTCTCAAATGCTTTTATTTCTAGCCGGCTATGGGAAGCATATCAACATTTTGCTTGTTTATGCTATTTTGCTTTTAGATCAAATATTTTACTGAGTCAAATTTAGTTAGTTAAATAGCAAGTGCATGATTGGTGTTTGGTGTTGCTTCAGTTTCTGCAATAGATATAAAATTGTTCTGTAGGGAATTATTACAATTCAATAGCTAGCTGGCATTACACTAAAATCTTCATTTTCTGTTCTGTGGATTTCATTTATATGCATGACTGCTAAATTCATTCCATGTATTTTCTCAACATCTTTGAGGACAATTGCATTTGAATTTGCTCATCGAAGTCCCTCCAATTCTGTAGAAATTTTATTTTGACCTGGTGTAGGAGTGACTGCATTAATTGTTTTCTCTCTGCATCTTGCACTTTGATTGAGAATTCTGCTCTATTCATTGTGTTAATTCCCTAGAATCATTTCTGCACTGTGCATTCGTGTTATTGTACAGAGCTGAGGCACCATGCGTACTTCTAAATTGCTTGCATTAGCATTTGTCACTGTTGAAGTGTGTTCTGTACATGTCATGTAACTGCTGAAAAGGAGGGGGGGACAACAAACTATGCCACTAATTATGAGGATATCATCCTCATGTGTCCTTGACTGAGTTTTGGCTATTCCCTTCATTTGCAGACTTTGATTTCATTAACTAGTTTCTTGAACCTGTGGCACTGTGCATACTATGCTTTGATAGGTTGACGCTAGCTCACTGCATCTTTAAATAAGGGCAATGGGTCTAAATTTCTACCACTGAATTTGGTTGCATAATCAGAATTGCTATTTAGTTGCCTTGTCGATATTTAGTTACAACAGGTTGTCTTTATTGTTGTTGTCTTTAGGTTACGTTGAATTAAGCAAAGAAATTTCAAGCATCGGAATTTAAAGTTGTGGTAAGTATAGTTAATTATTGTTGTTTTTTTGTTGATGTGCATTGAACTACGTAAACTTTGTAGTATGCATCATGATGCTTAGAAGTCCATTATTTATAGTTTATAACTTACACAACTTAGCTATATTTTAATATTTTGTATTAATGAAATTATTGGATTTAATAGGTGATATTTTTGAAATCGCCTTAGTTAGTAAGTTTTGTTAAATTAAGTTGAAATAGTTTGTTGTTGAAATTGTTTTACAAGATTGAGAATATGAAACATGTCGTTCTTGAAATCGATAAGAACTTCACTGTTGTTGGAAATGTCTTAGGTGATAATAAAATGGGTCATAGTTGGATGAATGCTTTGAGAACTAGTGAAGAATATGAGAATGGGGTGGAAGAGTTTATTGAATTTGCAAGAAGGAATGTGGCTACAAAAAATGGAATGTATTATTGTCCATGTGTTAATTGTTTAAATAGGGTTCGACGAGATATTGCTACTATAAGGGATCACCTAATTTGTGATGGAATAAACCTTCGATACACAACGTGGATATGGCATGATGAGGATGTAAGTACCAGTGCGTCCCACAAAAATGAAGTTGAGGTAGATGACGATGGAATGGAGAGAATGATTCATGATGTTGAGGTTGAATCTTTTGCACAACTGCATGAATATGATAGCGTGCAGAGTGATGCAGAGACATCTTTGTTCCCTGGGTGTACTAAGTATACACGGTTGACTGGAACCTTACATTTGGTCAACTTAAAGGCAACTTGTGGGTGGATTGATAGTAGTTTCACGTCACTGCTTCAATTGTTGTGTGACATGTTGCTAGACGATAATGTACTTTCAAATCGTATGTATGAAGCCAAGAAAATCTTGTCTACAATGGGCATAGAGTATAAAAAGATACACAGTTGCCCTAATGACTGCATATTGTACAGAAATGAGTATGAGGGCCTGAGTAATTGTCCGAAGTGTAAAACTTCACAATACAAAAAGAAGAAAGGTGGTGGTTCTGGAGATCAAACAACAAAAGCTCAACCTTTGAAGGTATTCTGGTACCTTCCAATAATACCGCGGTTTAAGCGTCTCTTTACTAGTGAAGCAACGGTGAAGAAGTTGAGATGACATTCTGATGAGAGAATATCCGATGGAAAATATCTTCGGCACTCTGCTAACTCTCCACAATGGAAGAAAATAGACGAAATGTTTCCTCAATTTGGCAGTGAGCTAAGAAACCTTCGTCTAGGGCTTTGTATAGATGGCTTCAATCCGTATCGAACTCTTAGCAGCACTCATAGTGCATGGCCAATTCTCTTTATAATGTACAACTTACCTCCCTGGCTATGTATGAAACGCAAGTTTGTGATGCTCTCTATGATGATTTCTGGACCAAAACAGCCCGGGAACAATATCGATGTGTACTTGGCGCCCCGTTGGTTGAGGATTTAAAGAAATTGTGGGAGGAAGGCATAGATGTGTTTGATGCATATAAGAAGGAGTCCTTCAAGATGCGTGCAATGATTTTTACCACGATAAATGACTTTCCCGCATACGGAAATTTGTCAGGGTATAGTGTCAAAGGGGATAAAGCATGTCCAATATGTGAAGCAGACACAAATTTCCATCAACTAAAGCATGGAAAAAAAAACGGTCTACCTCGGTCACAGGAGGTTTCTTGATCGGTTCCACCCATATCGTAAGTTAAGAAAGCGTTTTAACGGCTTACCGGAGCATAGAATGGCTCCAAAGGCATTAACCGGAGATGATGTTTATAGTCGGGTGAAACATATCAATGTCATATTGGGTAAGCAGCGAAAGATTGTGGGTGAGAAGAATATTTGGAAGAAGAGATCAATTTTCTTTGATCTTCCATATTGGCGTAATCTTGATGTGAGACACAGTCTTGATATGATGCATGTGGAGAAAAACGTTTGTGATAGCCTTGTCAGTACTCTTTTGCACATACCAGGAAAGACTAAGGATGGAATTAGTGCGAGACTAGACATGGTTGATATGGGAATAAGAGAACGGTTACATCCACAAGTAAAAGAAGATGGAAAGAAGGTATACATGGAGCCAGTAGCTCATACACTGTCAAAAGCGGAGAAAAAAAGCTTTTGTGGGTGTTTATATGACATGAAGGTTCCACAAGAATATTCTTCTAATTTGAGAAAGTGTGTTTTAATGGACGATTTGAAGTTAGTGGGAATGAAGTCCCATGATTATCATGTCTTGATGCAACAACTATTGTCAGTAGCTATTAGGGGCATTATGAAAGATGAAGTGCGAACCACTATAATGAAATTATGTATTTTCTTTAATGTTATCTGTAACAAAGTCATTGAAATTGAAAAGTTGGATGAATTGAAAAATTAGAGTTATATTATTTTGTCCCAACTAGAGATGTATTTTCCTCCTGCATTTTTTGATATAATGGTGCATCTTATAGTGCACTTGGTAAGGGAGGTAAGGCTTTGCGGTCCAGTTTACCTAAGGTGGATGTACCCTTTCGAGCGATACATGAAGATCTTAAAAGGGTATTCTAAAACTCCTTATCGACTGGACACCTCAATAGTTGAGAGATATGTAGTTGAAGAGGCTATGAACTTTTGCAAAGATTATCTATCAGGGGTGACGATACAATCTCAGCATGACGAGGGGATAAGCGAGGGAACTCGAGGAATCAAACTGAAGAATAAGCCTCGTGAAGAGGTGTTGCAAGCACACCTGTACATCTTGAATAATATGGAAGAAGTTCAACCATACATTGATGAACACAGAAAGAGTTTGAAGAATAAGAATCTAAGGAAGAATGATATGCAAATAGCTCATGAGCAAAAGAAGACGTTCATAAAGTGGTTCGAGGAAAAGGTATCGCACGAGACCGGAGTGTCGGATAAAATAAAGTTGTTGGCCTGGGGGCCTTCTTTTCAGGTCATCACTTGGCGCGGTTATGACATAAACGGGTATACCTTCTATACAAAAGACCAAGATGATAAAAGTTCTGTGCAAAATAGTGGGGTGATGGTTGAAGCTGAATCCATGCACTTTGCGAGTACGAAAGACAAAAACCCAGTATTAGCATCAATGGCTTATTATGGGGTTATTGAAGAAATAAGGGAGATGAGCTACAGCACGTTCAAAGTTGCTCTATTGAAATGTAAGTGGGTTAGCAATAATGCTGTTGTAATAGATCCTAAATTTGGATTTGTCTCCGTTGATCTTCAAAGAATTGGTCATCGGGATGAGCCATTCATTCTAGCAAGCCAGGCGAAGCAAGTGTTTTATGTTACAGACCCTGCAAATAAAAAAAATGTCCATTGTGCTTCAAAGTAAAAAAGAGAGGTATGGTGAAAAATTCTTAAACCTTGACGATACACCCCCTTTCACAACAAATCCCCCTACAACATGTGAAGTGGAATTGGTAGATGATGAAGAAGATGCTGCAAGAAAAGATCATTGTGAAGGAATATGGGAAACCATATGAAGATTTAATTAATGAAATAGTAATATGTTTTTTTTGTGGTTTAAAATTTAGGTCATTTTATTAATATGTTTACTATTTAATAACCTATCTAACATTGATTTGTCCTTGATGAACAGGAACATGTCTAGCTCTAGCACTAGCTCTGATGAGTCAGGAGGTGATAGACTTGACGAGCACGTTATGAGAAGGGGTAGAGATTGCACACAGATGAGTGGGCTAGTGGCCCGTCGTGAAAATCAAAAGAAAAGGATTCATGTGGATTTTGATGACCAATTGAATCCAATTGGCCCGGAGGAAGACAATTTCATTAGCTATATAGGCTATCTGGCTTGAAGCAAAATTAGCATTCTAATTTCATCTTGTAGGCTAGTTCCTTAGAAAAACAAAGAGTTGATTTGGGCACAAATACTGGTTCGTCACTTTCGATATATCTACATTTGTATCATCTTTGTTTATTACTTGAAATCTAATTATCTTTCATTTTACCTTGCAGCAAACGTACGACATCCCCAACAATACAGCAATGCACAAGAAATGGATGAGTTTGGTACGTAAATGTTGGAAAGACTTCAAGAATAAGCTGAGTAAAAAGTGGATTCGAGGGGAAAGGAGGGGCGAGGATCCATGTCAGATATATCCTTATATTTCTCCCGAGGACTGGAGGGCGTTTGTGGCGTCGCGACGAAATCCACAATTTATTGTAAAATTCTTTTATTTGTATCATTTTTTTTATTTGACAACTTAGGCTCAGTTTTATTTGTTTTCGTGTCACAGGACGTAAGTGAAGCTAATAAAGAGAGGAGTGCGGCACATAAGTATCCGTATTGTCTCTCCCGTGGTGGGTATAGAAAGCTGATCCGGAGAATGATGGCAGAGCAGTTAGAGAGAATGAAGAAAGCTACCGAATCCGATCCTTCCACTGTTGTCCAGCCCCCTGCACCTCTTCCTCATCACAAGAAACGGCAAGCTGTGAGGAAGAGGGGCAACAAATACATAAATGCAGATGTTGCGGAGGTTGCCACGAAGATCGTAAGTAGTTAAATTAGACGTTTTAATTAGCCTCAGTTGTTTCATATTATAGGGTTTATTTGTTATTTATGAAACATCTTATGATACAGGATGCACTTGAGGAGCATAGTTCCCAAGGTTCATTTACGCCGGGTCCACAGATTGACATTTTGTCAACGGCGATTGGGAAGCCAGATTACCTTGACAACATTCGAGGGGAGCCTATCGAAGTTACCGCCACAACATATTTTGGACGGCGTTCATGATTCTATGACAAGGACAACCCTAGTCCTCGGCTTGTGGCCAAAATCAAAGCGGGACTATTTGACAAAATCATGGCACAAGTACGATCTGAAGTTCAAACTATGATAGATTCGAGGGACATTACGGTTCAAGCAACCCATGAATCTCCGGCCTTTCCCAGCAGTAAAGAGAGTTTTAACCCTCCGGATGTTGATCTCGGCGAACCTTCTCACATTCCACAAGGGGACAACCTCCAATGTTGATTTCGGCAAACCTTCTCACATTCCACAGGGAGGACAACCTTGCACTCTCTTTTTGGATGACCCACACCGGCGTATTGTTGTTGATGCTCTTATTTACACGGATCATACCACCTACCATAATATTGAAATTCCAAAGGACCTACGTAGGGTGACAGTGAATTGTGTTCGAGAGGGGGAAGCCAAAACACACATCCCAATTAAAGATGATGAGGTTCCTGATTTAGGCCAGATAATAGGATCGTTCATCCTTTGGCCGCATCATCTTATTCAGATGGCGGCGGCGACACCTCCAATGGTAAGGAAATACATTACTTGAACTTGCTTTTCATTAGTAACTCACTCATAATATGTTTGTTCATCCTTTGTTTATGTTTTCATAGAATGTACAAGATGCGGGCAATTTTTCACACTTAGCACTATTGCAAGAAATGTACAAGGACATCAGCTCTCTCTCCTTCAAGATGCAACCGGGCATTGTCGGCACAGCAAGACCTATGACTTTACAGTTGACAAAAAAGATATTCGAGAATTTATGCATATGGAGGATTTAGATTTAGTCATTCTTGAAGTTGCGATAATGTAAGTTTTTTTCCCCTTTAATTATTGCATTGATCTTTTGTTGTTTTCTATACTCAACAACGCTTATCATTTTATTTCGATCAGTGCCTGCTACGACATATGCGTCCAGAACGGCCGAATGGGTTTGCATGGATTCTTAAGTCCAATAAACACGACCAAGACCCACAGTACGTTTGTCAAAAGGACACTTTATATTGGTGCTACAATTGCCGGGGAAGACGATCGTTGTTATCTAGTCCCAATACTTGAAGGGTATGTATTTTAGTTTTTTCTATTTAAGATTTTTTAGAACAAATTCCTTTCTTATCTTAATTAATATTAAAATGTATATTTTGTAGTGGTCATTAGACCTTGTGTGTTGCATGTCTTGATAAGAACGTATGTTATTGGTTTGATCCCTTACGTGGTGGCAAGCCAAACGAAGAAATCAAAACCATGTTTGCCAAGTAAGTAAATTTTCGTATAAGTCATTGATTCTTCATTTATATGATTTGTTTTCATGTCTGTTAACTTCCATTTTAATGATAGTGCATTCAAGGCGACTAGATCGATTTTATCAAAAGTAGAGCAGGGTGGACCGAAGTGGTATTATCCAAGAGTAAGTAGTTTCAATTCAAGTTATTTCATTGACACAATGGTAGCTGTCGATATGCCTTCAGTCGTTTTAACAATTTGCTTTTGATTTATAGTGCCCTCGACAGCCAGGGACCTCCGAGTGCGGATACTACGTTATGTTTTATATGTATACCATCGTTTCGAGCGGACGTACTACAGGTTTTCAAAATGTACGTGATCGCTCCATGTTTCTCAAATGATAATATTTTTTGTTCTACTTGAGTTAATTATTTCATTAACTGCATTGGTTTAACTTATACCTTTTTTTCGAATTTATAGTTTTTTGATAGTCAGGATCCGTGCTCGGAGGAAGAGATCGATACAGTTCGGGAAGTTTTGGCCGCAAATTTTATTCAACATATATAGATATGTACATCATGTGTTGCCTTGTTCGCCTTTAATACTCTTGGTTTCTCCAGAATTGATAATTGTTAATAGCCTTGAGAATCATATCAATCATTTAGAGTTTTGTTGTTGTTGTGATCCTTGTTCTTTATTGGAATTGAAACTTGGAGCGATACATGAATTTTTGGTCAGTTTAAATAATAGTTTGTTGTTGAAGTTGTTGGTCACTTGCTGCTGAATTTGATAGTGACTTGTTGTTCACTTGATAGGAATATGATTAATCATATGAATCTCTAATTATTGTCTTTTTACTGAATTGATAGGAATATGATTAATCATATGAATCTCTAATTATTGTCTTTTTACTGAATTCAAGTTATAAACTTTGTTTTGTTGTTCCAGTTGTTGGTGACTTGTTGTTTTTGGTCACATATGCATATCATGTACATCATGTTTTGTTGTTACTGTTGTTGTGGGATGCTCATTGTTATTACAGAAGTTTGGAAAATAGAATTTTGAAGTTGTTGGTCACTTGTTGCCGAATTATGTTCCTTAATTGTATTAGATAAAAACATTAAGTTGAATTCTTACCCTGAAACTTTTTTTGCTGTTGCATTATGCATGGAACTTTGATCCGAATTTCATGAGCTACTATGATCAACTGTGGTCTTTATGGTTGCCAAGTGCATTTTGGTCTAAACTGATCTGTACATGAATTTCTGAATATGTGAAAGAGTTTTGCGTGTTGTCACAAATCACTGTGGTTTGCTGCACTTGTTTTGATTTGAAATCGTATTGCATACTTAAAATACCATTACAGGTTTCAGTTTATTAATGCCACAAAGTAGCACATTTCTTTTAAAAAAAAAATCTATTATAAGGCATCCTATACTTAAGTATGGGACGCCTTATGTGCAAACAGAACGCATTCAAGGCGTCCTGTTTGAAGGAAAGGACGCCTAAAAAAGGCGTCCTTTGGGAAAAGTAGGACGCCTTTTTTAGGCGTCCTATATAAACTAAAGGACGCCTTTTTAAGGCGTCCTTTAGTAAATATAGGACACCTTAAAAAGGTGTCCTACCTTTCCCATAGTATAGGGCGTCTTTTTACTACTTCCCCTGTCAGACGCCTACAAAATAAGGACGTTTTTTGCCTTTAATTTAGGATGTTTTTAATGTTTTGTGTAGTAGTGATAAAAGAGAATATTTATCTTTTAGACCAGTTATAAGAAATGTAAGGTCTAAAAAGATTCATCTTTTAGACTGGTTATATCGAACAATCGGTTTTAAAAGTAATAGACATTGCTTTTTTAACTTTATAGACCGGTTATTTATAACAATTGGTCTTAAAAGTAATAGAAATTTTTTTATTTGTAACAACCATTCTTAAAAGTAATAGACATTCTATTTTTTGTTTTTAACTTTTTAGACCAATTCTTTGTAACAATCAATCTTAAAAGTAATAGACATTTTTAAAAACTTTTTAGTCTGGTTATTTGTAACAACGGGTCTAAAAAGTAATAGACATTTTTTTCTTAATTTGTTAGATCGGTTGATTGGGAAAACGGTCTAAATAATATCTTTTAGACCTTATATTAAAAAAGCTAGTCTAAAAAGTTCTTTTTATTTATGAAAATGCCACCGGTTATACTTTTTAGACATCATGCTCTTGCTTTTATCCACTCATGCCTTTGATGTATTTGGCACCTTCACATGTGCCACTTTCACAAACCTTTCCCACTTTGAACGTGGACACATTCTTCTCCTCGCACTGCTCGATCCATTTCTCAATTTCCAATCTCTTGCAAGCAAATGCACTCAAACTTGTCCACATCATATGGGTCACACTTACTATTCGACAGGCACTGACGATAGTGGTCACAGTCCCCTGTTGAACCATACCATATTTGGAGCCATCTATTCTTCTTTGCTTGCTAAGTAGTCTAAAAAGTTCTTTTTATTTGTGAAAAAGCCACCGGTTATAATTTTTAGATCTCATGCTCTTGCTTTTATCCACTCATGCCTTTGATGTATTTGGCACCTTTACATGTGCCACTTTCACAAACCTTCCCCACTTTGAACGTGGACACATTCTTCTTCCTCGCACTACTCGATCCATTTCTCAATTTCCAATCTCTTGCAAGCAAATGCACTCAAACTTGTCCACATTATATGGCTCACTTACTATTCGACAGGCACTGACAATAATGGTCACAGTCCTCTGTTGAACCATACCATATTTGGAGCCATCTATTCTTCTTTACTTGCCAAATAGTTTGTGTCACATGGCCAGTGTTGTCCAACACCATTCTTAAGAAGATTGAAGGGTCAAAAACTCGGATCACCATGTTAACTTCATTGGTGTTGTCAACATAGGTTTTGTTGAAAGATGAAGTTGACTGTCATGACAGGTATACCGCTCCATCTTTGACCCATCTAAGGCCCCGCTCGAAAAAATGGAGCTCCATTCTTGTAAAGGAATAATTAAGGATAGCCTGTTGTGTTGATTATGAGAGTCACATTCCCTAATCCTTTGTTGTTTGGAGATTTCCATGACCTTAGAAACCGATTAAAACGAGTTTTCTGGTCCACCTCAATTTTCATGAATGGAAGCCATGTATCACTATGATAGTCAAAACTCTGCCATAGAACCTTTCGTCTACCATCGTTTCTGATCAAATCCAAGTTTCCAATTTCTTGAAGTTTAGGAAAGGTGTGACTAGAAGATGGGAGGGAAACATTGGAAGACTAAATGGGGCTATTTTTGTTCAAATGGGTATCATTGTAAATGAGAACGATGTTTCCATCCGTGTTAATTGATGAGACTTCGGAAGTATCATTAAGAGGATTCTGTCTATTAGCAACCCAAACAATGGTTGGTTTGGAGGATCTATTATACCATATTTCAACATAACGCTTTATTGAATTGTTGCTAGGGGTGAAGAAACCAAGACCAAAGGTTCCTCCATCTAAGACCAAAACATCACCATCCCTGATGGGCTGGATTAGGGTTCTTTTAGTAAGGGGGTGGGAAGAAGAATGAAGAACCAAGAGAAGGAACAATGATACATTTATTAGAATTAGGTCGTTTGCATAATAGAGCTTCATAGTGGTTAAAGTTCATAAGAGGGTTATATATAGCTAAATTAAAAGGGTAAGATAGTTGTAGTACTGCCATTTAACATGACGCGTATTCATTAGCGGACGTGTGCCTCTCGCTTGTCCCATCTGGACTTTAGACGAGATCTGGACGACCAGATTTAATTGTTTTGAACCAGTGATTTTTAATAAATTACCATGAAGAGAAATAGTACCTTAAATCATCTCCGAGAACTTCCTAGCCTCCTCTCTTGTCATAGAAAACACACATCCTTGATTTTAGTCCTCTTCTCTACTGCCAACTGTAGGAAATCTTTACTATAATAGCTTGGCTTACAACAAGTATAACAAACTCATTGGCCATTGCAATTTCTTCCCGAATGAAATTTTGGAGGTCTCTGGTGGCTACATTGCCCAAGTTGAGAAGTTCTTTTATTGTTTCCTTGAGATTTAAACCATTATCCTTTTCTTTTCTGAGATAGATTTCCACAACTAGATTCTCCACGGCTTGAACTACCTTTAGATTTGAGTAATTCATTCAAATTCATTTCGATAATCCGACATTCCTCAGCAGCTCGATTAAATTCTTGGAAGCGTTAGGAAACTAATTTCTCTCTTATTTCATACTTTAATCCACCAATTAGTCTACCAAAAGTCTAGGTCTCATCATCCAAGGCTCGCAGATAAGTGCAATGTCGGGATAGATGAATAAATCTGGCAAGGTAATTATCAAAGGTCTCATTGTTCCTTGCTTAATCATCAAAAATTCTGTCTCCCTGTCTACCCATTTTGATAGAGGAAAATACTTGTCATTGAATTTTTCTTGGAACACCTCCTAAGTAATGGGAATACGTCGTGACTTCAAAGTCATCTCAGTTTTTTTCCACCATTTGTCTGCATTACCTTCTAGTTTATAAATGGCTAATTGCAATTTCCTCTCATCAGGACACTCCATAACTTGAAATATCTTTTCCAATCATGAGAGCCAATCTTTAGCTATCTGCGAATCAAGTTTCCCACGAAATACTGTGGGCTGATGTTTGCAAAATTTTGTCCCCAGTATTATGTGGTCTCAACAGTCCTATTATTTGGTTGTTCACGTTGTGGAACTTCCTGATCTTGCTCGTCCATATGAGTAGATTCTTTTGCTCGTTCCTCTTCATGTTGCTATTGATCCTCATTTTGTTTTCCTTTAACCTTGTTTTGGTGTAGAACACAAGAGGGATTGGACTTGGCCTGGGGTAAAATCCCAGGGTCGTACGTACCACAATTAGGGATCAAAGTCCACGTAGTTCAAGAGTAAATCGTATGGCTTGTGATAGCCAGAGGGAGTGGGGTGTGTACTTTGTGTGAATTGAAAAGTTAGGTTCTAAAGTCCGTACCTTGTTAGGGTTTTCCCCTATTTATAAGCATATCTGGGCCCTATCTTGATGGGCTGGCTTTATCTTATTATTAAAGAATATTAAGATATCCCTTTAGATCGTATCCCCTTATCCTTTTGGTGGTTATGATCTTGACCGTTATCTTGATAACTACTCCTTAATTCAAGAGTAGTAAAATCCCAGGGTCCTACGTACCACAATTAGGGATCAAAGTCCACGTAGTTCAAACAAAGGTTTGCTCGTTAACCCGAACCACCAATCCTGAAGTTTTTTATTTTAAGCCGCACTCTAACCATGCTTATTTCAAACTTTTTCCTTTTGCCGAGGCTAAGCATTTCGGTTTTGGGTTACCCCTTTCGTGTGAAGGTTTTCGTCCCAGTTTATCCGAGTGGAGACAATTGCCCCCATTTGAAGAAGCATGGGGGGTCGGCCTTGGTCTTCATGATCGGAGTCCAACCTGATTTTGGTCGATCTCGTGTTTCGACCGAGGTTCGCAATTGGTTTGCTTACTGATCTGGCATATTGCGAGTTCCCAAGTTAGTAGGTGTTATCATTGGCTTCTGCCAGCTGGCCTTTGCAGGCCGGCTTCGTAGCCAAAGTGCCTGCTCCATTATCATTGGTAATCGTGCGTATTAAATGCTCGCATTTAATGTGCACATCCTTTCTTGGTGACGTCAGCGATTCCATTAAGGCCCTTTGGGCTTTTGACGTTCCAACATTTTGTCGAATTGCAACAGTCTCTTCTGAGACTCTGTATTTATATTCTTCGCTTTCGTTTTTCTTGCACTTTCGCAATTCTAGAGTTTGTAGAGGAGAGAATTATCTACCTTCTGTTTCCTATGCTTCAGTTCATCCTTCCTGTGTTTCTGTTTCCCATCTTGTGGCTCGTGCATTCCCTCTCTCCATAACTTATTTAAAAACAAGTACTTTCATCATTCTTTATTCGGCTATTTTAATTGTTTATCCTCTTTTCTTTCTCCATTTCTTGGGTAGAGTTCTTCATATACCCTTACGTTTTACTTTTTTCTAGGTTCGCGCTTGTTCCTTTCACGTATTCTGGTCATCCTGCTTTGGACTTCTTTTGAGTCTGGTCATTTTAATTCTTCTTCTAGACCTTTAGGCTTTGGACCCCTGTTTGGAACCTACTTTGCCCCTTCTTTCTTTTTTATCTTCTTGAAATGAGTTAGGAAGGTTCTCCGCCATCTTTCAAACCGAATAACTTTTCCCCAGAGGAGGAAGAACTTCTCCAACGTATGCCTCCGAGAACGACTTGGTGGTTGTACGGGAAACCCTTAACCGGGGAGCAAAAATTGGAGAGCGTACTTTGCGGCTATGGTGGGGTAGGTAGAGGGAAGACAAGTCACCCTGTTCATTCTAGAGGTGGCCTTAGGGGTCGGTCTTCTTCAGCAGAACCTACAGGCCGAGGTAGATCCTAATCGTTAGAGCCTGTGCCTTGAGGTCGGGGGACTAGCCCAGCTAGGGCTTCCTCTTTAGAACCGCCCTTCGGAAAATTCAGGAGGGGAGATTCTTCTGTGCCTACCCCCTCCTCGGCCTCGCCTCTTGATCCCCCCACAACCTCTTCTCGTCCTATTGGCCCGTGTGAGGACTGCTCCTGGCTAGTTTCTACGGCCCTGATGATGGGCCGGACATGGGAAGCTGATGACATAGCTTTGCGATGTCGGCATGTTCCACCACGGGATGTCTCGGTTGTTAGTTCTCTATGTGTTTTGATGATAACTGACAATTGTAAACTAAATTTGGAGTTTGTCTTTGGTAAGTTGTAAAACTTACTGTTCAAGGCAAACTCGAGTCTAGGTAACGAAACTCGAGTTTAGGATCAAACAGAAGCTTCAATGCTTTATCAAGATTTCAAAACTCCAGGTTACCAAATACAAAAGTCTTCAAGATTAAAGTTTTCAACTGAAACTCGAGTCTGGACGTAGAAGACTCGAGTTAGGGTTATAACAGAGACACTCGAGCTCTTGTTTATTTTGTAAACTCTAGTTTTGATTTCAGAGACTCCAGTTTAAGATTAACAGGATGTTTTCAAAGTTTCAGCTACCACTGAAACTTGAGTCTAGATTTTGGAGACTCGAGTTTAGGACAAACTGAAAATACTCGAGTTATTACATGATTTCTAAACTCCAGTTTTGAAAATGAAAACTCCAGTTTGAGCCTTCAAAGATGTTTCAAATGTTTCAGTTCACACTGAAACTCGAGTCAAGATTTTGGTGACTCGAGTTTAGCTCAAACAGAAAACACTTGAGTAAATGACTGATTTGAAAACTTCAGTTTGGAAAATGGAAACTCCAGTTTACAAGAAAGTTTATGTGCTAAAAGTTTAAAGACTTGTAAACTCGAGTCTATGATTTGGAAACTTGAGTTTGAGATCAAACAGAAGCTTCAACGTTTTATCAAGTTTTCCAAACTCCAGTTTCAGTTTTACAAACTCTAGTTTGCAAAATGCAATAGCCTTCATGTTTTCAGTTTTCACTGGAAACTTGAGTCTGGATTATGTAGACTCGAGTTTGGCATATACAGAGATACTCGAGTTGATACTTGTTTTCTAAACTCCAGTTTAAATTTCAGTGACTCCAGTTTAGATGAAAAGTTGATACTTGTACTTAAATGAAAAGTTTTTCAAAGTTTCAATATACACTGAAACTTGAGTCAGATTTCTGGAGACTCAAGTTTAGGACTATTTGAAAATACTCAAACTATTACATGATTTCTAAACTTCAGTCTGCATTTCTAAACTCCAGTTTTGAAGCTGTGAATTTAAACTTAAGTTTTTTCATAAAAGCTTCAAACTCGAGTCAGTCACTAAATGACTCGAGTTTAGCCAAGTGTTCAAAATCTCATTTAAGACCAACTCGCGACTTTCCTCTCTGTAAGAACCAAACTCGAGTCAGTTACTTGTCAACTCGAGTTTAGGAAACTTTCAAACATATCTTGCTCTCTGGATGAACCTCAAACTCGAGTCTAGAATACCAAACTCGAGTTTGCTTCGGTAACTTTTGAAAACCAGATCAAATCAATTTGCGAAATCATTATGGGTTAATATGAAATTATCATATCTTGTTGCATTATTATTCAGACAGGTTCATCACAAGATCAGAGAGAATCAAAGATCCAGAATAAGTGCATTTAATGAAAAACCAAGAACAGGGGTGATTCTTCTCCCTTATCCTAGATGTTTAGTTCAGACCGTTGGAACATATTAAGATCACCTCAAACGGTCGAATTAAGATTGTGGAATGACAAAGAATCTGGAAGACGTTCTGCAATAACATATTCCAGGATTTCAGCAAAGAATTGAAAGAACATAGCAAAATTTGCAACTGTCATTTTCCAGATTTGCAACTGAACGTTGGAGAAGATATTGCAATGGCTAGCTCATCTAGTTAGGCTATAAAAGGCTATGAAGACTCAGAGCAAGATAGACAACGAAGCTACACTTGAACACATTTGCATTTTTGAGTCTGTATTGTGATTCTTTTATCTGTTCTTCAGTGTTTATCAATATCTACTCTTAGAGAGAGTTTGTTTCTGTTAATCATTTGATTGTAAAGAATCTCAAGTCAGGGGACTTGGAGATTAGTTGTACAACTACAACTTGTAAGGGGGAGTGAGTCCTAGGGAGAGGATCATCCTGTGTACAGAGTGTGTAGTTGTGATATCAGTGTACAACTTGTAAGGGAAAGTGTATCCTAGTGAGCGGATAGCTTTTGAGTACAGAGTGTGTAACTGATTGTAAGTGATAGTGGAAAATCTCAGAGAGTCTGGGGACTGGACGTAGGTCAAGGAGTTAGACCGAACCAGTATAAATCTTGTTGTGTCTTGTTCTCACTTCTCCTTCTCTACATTACCTTACTTCAGCATTTAATCTCTAGAATCGAGCAAAAGAATTTTTTTTTTCAAATCCCCAATTCACCCCCCTCTTGGTGATTTGCTCCGGTTTTTCATCGGTCATGTCTGTTTGTCCTGTTTTAGCACCTTCAGGTATATCCTTTTTTATTTCCTAATTTATTTTTGTTTTTTCCTTTTCTAGGTAGTATGTCGGTTTCATCTGATCCTGTTGAGGAGTCTGGTCTGTGGAGTTGGTCTCAGTCGTTGCCTCTCGCTACTTAGTGGAGAAATATGATTGGGTGGCCAATTTTGTACTATCCTGGTTGTCTAATATTACCAAAAAACAAATTTCCGAGCTCCCATTAAGGGACCGGAATCACTGTATGATTTCTCCTCCCCTTCCTGATGAACCAGTATACACCACCAGGGAAGGGAACGAAAGATCATTCTTCTTCTTTTACAAAGATTTTGTCACCAAGCTCGGCCTGCGCTTTCCGTTTACCGAGTTTCAGATCAAACTCTTAAACGTTCTTCATTTGGCCCCAACACAAATTCACCCTAATTCTTGGGGTTTCATAGTTGATTTCGAGCGACTATGTAAATTCTTAAATCATGCCCCTTCTACCCAGGTTTTCTTTTATTTTTTTAACATTCAACGGGCTTGTCAACCCAGTGAGCCTTCAGAGAAAAAAAGATGGGTTTCTTTCTATGGGAAGCCGGAAAGAAAACTTTTTCACGTGGCCACCGAAACATGGAAAGGTTTTAAGTCACCATTTTTCAAAGTTATAGCCGAGCCCGGTCATAAACCGTGGTTCTTGCAGGATGTCGATTTCAAGTTGGTGGAATTGACTTTTCCTTTGTATTGGTCAAAAACCCATTATGATCAAGATCCAAAAAATTTTCAGCCTACCGAGGAGGATTTTGATTCGGTCGATGTGGTCGCCATAATAGACTTGGTTGACCATGTGGTCGAGAAGAACGTCGCTGATGCTCGGATTTTTATCCGTCAATCGGTGGAGGAGTTGTATTCACCGAGTAGGGTCTTTTGTGATACTTGGTGTTTGAACCTTTGTTTATATTTCATTGCACTATTCTAATACTTCTTCGGCTTTTCTTGTAGAGCCTGGAATGGGGAGGGTGTCCTACAAGGAGTTGCCCAATAAATTCCAGGCCAAGAATAAAGGCAGCGAATCCGACTCCGAAGAGAGCCGTAGTGCCCGAGAAGAGAGCCGCTTCCCCTGCACCCTCCAAGGAACTTGCTATACGGAAGCGCTCCAAGAAAGCGAAAACTGTTGTCTCCTCGGATTTGGAAACTGTCCCAACCGCTACTGGAGATGCATCTCTTTCCCCTGATGCTCCTGCTTCTTCCTCTCTTCCTCGCTATCATTCAATTAAGAAAGGGGAGGTATGGGCCCAAAGGGTCTCCAACGAGCTGAAGTATGCGGTGAAGCCTTCGACCATATACTTTACCGGCTCCGAGCTTCCTTCCGCCAACATAGATGCCATCCAAGATCTTCAAGCTCGGTTAATGGAGGTCGTCGGTATAATGAATGCTTATGTCTCCATAAGGCATAAGTATTCGAAGGTGATCACCGAGCTCAAGTAGGGTTAGGTTGAGAAGGAGGCAGCCGTTAAGGAGAAGAAAACGGTAGAGGATGCTCATTTGAGGGCCGTGGAGGCTTTGAGCAAGGCCGAAGCTGACCGTGACGCGGCTCTAATTGACTTGGCGTGTGTGAAAGGTGATCTCCTTAAGTCGCAGGAATTGGAGAACACGCTCAACCATGCTCTTCATGCTGCGAGTGAGGAGCTAGCTGCTGCCAAGACCGGGATGGAAGAGAAGGATGCCGAGATTTCAAATCTTTAGGCCGCAGTGGTAGAGACGGCGGCTGAAGCCTTTAAGGATTACCTTGACCAAGTCCGAGCCCTTAATCCTTCAGAGAATTTAGAGCTTAACCAAGTGGATTTTAGCGCTTCAGTAGTCGATAGGCAATTTGTTCCTGCACCGCTATCTCCGGTCAAAGAGTCTAAGCATCAGACGGAGGGTAACCGAGCTCATACGGCCGAGGAGGAAGGTTCTCCGACCTCTACTATGCCTGGTCCCTCCTCTCCTGCCCAGCTGTGATGTTGTCTTTCTTTAGGAGTTTTCTGTCTTAGCAGCTCTAGGTTTATTTTTGTTTTTAAATTTCGTGTAAATCGGGCCTTTGGCCAAAAATTTCTAATGACAATTTCATCCCGGTCTTTCCGTGGATTTTTAGCGTGTTTGTCTTGTTTAACTTGTCAGTTTTATTTCATCCTTTAAACCAAATTCACGTTTAATTCGCTTCGTTAATGAGTAAAGGGAAACGTAATCCGGGCACGAAGTTTGATTCTTTCTATATGACTTGGCCAAAGTCAAGATATATTGCGCAGAGTCTGCAAGATATTCCACCAACGTTCATAAACGGGCTCGTTTACTAGTAGCTGGGCATTTTACATAAACAGATGATTTCACATAATCATCTAAGTACTTTAACTTGTAAAGTATTCGTCTGAGATAGAAGCCATTCACCACATGTTCGGGTCTTAATTAAAAAGAAGAACCTAAACATTTCGACCTGATCAGGATCTTTTATGGCAACGTCAACATCATCCTAGAACTCTGTTCTGATGCATTGTAACATTCATAAGATTTGTTAACAAACCCTACGATAACCGGGCTTGCGAAACCCTGGTTTCATTGATTAAGTTGCCTTTACTCGGCTATTTTTGTATTGAACTTCATAAACAATCATTTGGTCGGCCCATAAAGTAGGCCGCCTTCTTTATTGATTGCAATAGTTGCAATTACAAAGAAATTTAAAATAGATGGAAAATAATGCGTGAAAGTAAAATGATCCTAAAAAGAAAAAATGGTTCTCAGCCACTGCCGACATCCGTTAAAACTAAAAAGCGGTTCTCAGCCATCGCTGACACCACTGCATCCGGGTTCCGAGTAGATCTTGGTCTTTAACTATAGTAGATCCTTAATTTGTCCACATTCCAAGTTCGTTTAACGACTGTGTCATCCAATGCCTTAAGGACATAGGTTCCAGGCCCCATTTTGTCTGAAATGCGGTAAGGACCTTCCTAATTTGCTGTAAGTTTTCCATCCTGAGCATTTTTGTTTCCGATATCCACTCTACGAAGTACCAGATCACCCTTTCTAAACACTCGTGGCCTAACTTTGCGATTATACTTAGCCGCCACTAGCTGCTTTGTTGCAAGATCCCGGCAATGCGCTGTGATTTTGACTTCATCAATGAGGTCTAATTCCACAGCTAACTGTTCACTGTTAGCATGTTCTCCTTCTTCCTTCATGACTTTTGCCTTCCTCCATGATGTTTGCCTAATTTCGATCGATATCATGGCCTCACAGCCGTAGGTCAATCTGAAAGGTGTTTCCTGGGTCGAGGTTTGGACGCTAGTTCGATATCCCCAGAGTACTGGATACAACTGCTCGACCCAGTTATTTTCTGCATTTGTCATCCGTTTCTTAAGCCCGTCGACAATGATTTTGGTCGCCGCCTCAGCTTGCCCATTGGACTGTGGGTGTTCTACCGATGCGAAATGGTGCTTGATTTTGAGCTCGGACATCAGCCTCTGGAAGCCTCGGTTAATGAATTGAGTTCCGTTGTCGGTGACGATCTCGGCTGGAATTCCGAATCTTGCAACAATGTTTCTTTCAAAACAATTTTGTATACGTGCTGACGAGATGGTTGATAAGGGCTCGGCCTCGATCCACTTAGTGAAATAGTCCATTGCTACAACCAACCACATCATTTGCCCTGGAGTAGGTTTGAATGCTCTTAAGAGGTCCATTCCCCATTTGAAGAATGGTCATGGGGCCGTGATGGATTTCAATTTGGCCGGAGGTGGCCATATCATTCGAGCATGTTTTTGGCAACTTTCGCATTTTCTTACGTGCTCTTTGGAGTTGGCAACCATCGTCGGCCAATAATATCCAGCTCGGAGGGCTTTTCGGGCTAGCGCCTTAGCTCCTATATAATGCCCATTGATCCCTTCGTGTACCTCTGATAACACATACTCGATCTCTTCCAGGCTCAAGCACCTTATCATTGGAGAGTGAAGGCCTTTCCGATACAGTTAGTCATCAACCACCGTGTACATTAACACGGTTCTCTCCATCTGCTTTGCCTCCATGGGATCTTCCGGGATGATTCCTTTCTCCAGGTAATTTAAGATAGGCTTCAGCCAGTCTTTTGCCGCTGCGATGACCATAATACAAGTGGGTTCAGGCAAATTTTGTTGTATTACCATTCGCTGATTTCCCAGGTTCTTGGTGCTGGCTAGCTTTGATAAGATGTCCGCCCTCGCATTTTCTCCTCTAGGGATGTGGGTGACTATGACCTCGTCAAAGTTGGCCATGGCCTCCTTCACTTTCTCAAGGTACTTAATTAGCAAAGGTCCCTTAGCCATATATGATTCATTGATTTGGGCTGCGACCAACTGAGAATCAGTTGACAAGTGAATCCTTTTGGCTCCATTATCTTTTGCCTGAGATAGCCCGACTAACACTGCCTCGTATTTGGCCTAGTTATTGGAGGTTTTGAAATGTAATTGTAGGGAGTGCTTCATAGAAACTCCTTCTAGGCTTTCTATTATGATCCCTGCTCCACTTCCTTTGGCATTTGACGATCCGTCGACGAACACTTTCAAAATATTGAGTTTGGCCTCCGAGATTATCTCGGTCAGTACCAATTTCGCAATGAAGTCGGCTAGGGCCTGAGATTTAATTACATGCTGAGCTTCATACACAATGTCGAACTCAGACAGCTCGATAGCCCAACTAATCATTCGTCCTTCTAAATCAGGCTTATGCAATACTTGGCGTATCGGCTGACTTGTTCGGACAATTATTCGATGTCCTTGGAAGTAAGGGTGTAGCCTTCTTGCAGTGGTGAGGAGTGTGAATACCACCTTTTCCAACCTTTGATATCTCAACTCTGAACTTTGCAAAGTCCGGCTTGTGAAATAGATCGGCTTTTGTTCTGTTGATTCTTCCCTTATCAGCGCGGTACTTATCGCTTCTGGAGCCACTTATAAGAATAACGCTAAGTCTTCTCCAGGTTCGGGTTTTGATAGCACAGGGGGTGATGATAGACACCTTTTGATCTTATCAAATGCGGACTCACATTCCGGGCTCCATTCTCCGTGTTGTGCTTCCTTTTTCAATAACTTGAAAAATGGGAGTGCACTTTCTGCCGATTTTGGCAAAAACCTTGTTAGAGCGGCCAGTCTACCCATCAACTGTTGTACTTCTTTCTTGTTTCTTGGGGCAGCCATATTGAGGACGGCCTGGCATTTATCTGGGTTGGCCTCAATTCTTCTGTTAGTCAAAAGGAATCCGAGAAACTTACCCGCGGGAACCCTGAATGCACATTTTGACGGGTTGAGTCAGATACGGTGAGCCCGGAGTTTGTCAAACGTTTCCTATAAATCTTGGATTTGCTTGATTGATTTCACAATCATGTCGTCAATGTAAACTTCCACATTTCTTCCGAGCTGTGCTTCAAATACTTGATTCATCATCCTTTGATAAGTGGCTCCGGCGTTTTTTTAGCCCGAAGGGCATGACGTTATAACAATAGTTGGCCTTATCTGTGATAAAGGCTGTCTTTTCCTGGTCCTCGGGATGCATGGCTATTTGGTTGTAACCAAAATAGGCATCCATAAACGAGAGCAGCTGGAACCTGGAGGAGTTGTCTACCAATTGGTCTATGTTTGGCATGGGATAAGCATCCTTGGGGCATGCCCTGTTGAGATCGGTGTAATCCGTGCAGACCCTCCACTTGCCATTAGGTTTTTTGACCATTACCACATTTGATAGCCAAGTAGTGTACTGGATTTCCCTAATAAATCCTGCGTCCAATAGCTCCCGTACATGCTCGGTGAGGGCTATTTGCCTATTTGGAGCTATCTTCCTTTTCTTTTGTGTGACCGGCGTACAACGTGGGTTTATCGTCAGCTTGTGCCAGCAGAAGGTGGGATCAACACCTGGTAACTCCGAAGGTTTCCAAGCGAACACATCTTTATTCTTCAATAGCAGTTTTTCAAGCTCGGTTTTCTCTTACTTGGTGAGCGTACTGCCAATCTTTGTTATTTGCCCGGGCTCATCTCCCAGCTGGTAATCCATGAGCTCCCCATCGGGCTCTGCTTTCATCAGCTTCGCTTCCTCTCTTCCATCCAATTCTACCACATTCACCGAACTCGGTGTGGATAGCGCCGAGTTTTGAGTTCTCTTCTGCCGTGATGAGGATGTCCCGGGTTCATTATTTTTAACTGTCAAAAAGTAGCATTGTCAAGATTCCTTCTGATTCCTTTTAATGGTGACAACTTCATTTTTTCTGCTTACCATTTTTAACTTTTGATGCTTAGTTGATATTAGCATATCCCAACTATGAATAGTTGGTCTGGCTAAAATAATGTTATAGGACAAGGGAAAATCCGCTACAATGAATTTGACCCGTTCGGTCTTAAAGGCTTTCTTAGATTCCAAAATTATTTTCAGCTCTATATATCCTTTGGGACTTGTATCTTCTCCGTTGAACCCGATTAGGGTTGTTCTGCACGGCTTCAGATTTTCTAAATCAAGTTCCATCCGCTTGAAAGCATCCCACAGGATGATATCAACCGCACTGCCGGGGTCGATAAAAATCTTCTTTACTCGGCATTTACCAAGAGGCCGGTTATAACCAGCCCGTCTTGATGACCTGGGATCACGTCCCTTAAGTCTTCCTGGGTGAAGAATAACTTCGGAGGTTCTGCTTGCAGAGGTTCTGGCTTGAAGGAAGGTCATCCCCTGATGGTTAGGACTTCTCGAAGATATTTCTTCCGCTGACTCGTTGTGTCACCACCTCCTCCATAACCTCCACTAATGACGTTGCAATCGAATTCGGCTTCTGGGAACTCGTCATCGTCGTCATTCTTTCTCCGGTCCTCATCTGGCTTTCTCCTTTAAAGGATCGGGCTCTTACTCCGATCCACCTGCTTGCGTTTGCTGCCTTTTTACCCTTGCGTTTTGATGACGTATTGACACAACTTCCCATCTCGAACAAATTTCTCTACCGCATCTCTAAGATCCCAGCATTCATCTGTTGTGTGCCCAGGTCCATTGTGGAAATCGCAAAACCGAGATCGGTCCAATTTGCCTCTATTATACAGTGGGCGTGGTCGCTCCACCTTTCTCATCTCTGTCAGGGCCACTTCTCTCCACAGTTGAGCATGCGAGACTTTCAAAGGAGTATATTTTTCATATTTCCCCTCGTGCCTTCCTCCTCGTGTTTTTTGATCCGAGTTCCTGGATCGATCTCTCGTTGCTCGATCCTTTCCTTTCGGAGGTGACCGAATCGGACAAGATTTTCATCTTTAGATGCGGTTGCAAATCTTTTAACAGGATATTTATGACATACGGCATAAAGGTGGTACGAGTTCATAACTCCTTTAAGAGATACGGGAGAGATGTCTTTCGACAAATCTCTCACACGAAAACGTTTAGTAAACTCCAAATTGGCTTTCTGTCTTTCGACAAATCTCTTTTCTGTCTTTCCTTTCCCGGCGCGTTGGCTATCTGCATCTGCTCGATATCCAAATATTTCTTGGCTTGCTGATGGAATTCCTCCAAAGTTTTGATCACCTAAAGTTTTGATCTCCAAAGTTCTGTTGGTTAGCTAGGCTGTCCAAAAGGAGTAGGACTGACATACATTAGTTATACAATACTTCTATATTTAAAAATTATAAGTACTTTAGGTGTGCGTACGAAGTAGGGCTTTGTGGTTTTTATCTCCTAAGAAAAAAGATCCAATATTTTAGGCATACACAAATTAGACCTATTTTATGTGTAATTGGACAAATCTAAAACGTAGATTATTAAGGGAGAAAATGTGACTGTGATTAAGTCAGATAGAGATGCATAATTAGAAATAAAGGTGGGGAACTGTTTAATTAGTAAAGTCTTTTGGTCTTCACCTGCCCAAAATTAAAAGTCGTTGGTTTTTAATTTCCTTGGCCTGATGAGACTAAGTAGTTGAGGTAGTAGGTGTGAATAAAGTGTGGAACATTCATAAGTATTGCTCTGTATTTGGTTGAGTCTCGTTAAATCTTTGGCTTTCCCAGAGATTACTTGAAGTGGCAGTATGGCAGTTTCATTTAATCCATTAGAAACCAAAATGTTTGAACTGCATGTAACAAAACACCTACTTGATGGAATTAAAAAAAGAGAATTACCATAGATTCTAAGTAAGTAGATTAAAGGGAAAAAGACATTTAAATACCACTTCAACTTTGAAAACCCAGAAAAGACCATTAATACTTATAAATGATAGAGAAGGGATAGAGTGAGAATATGAGTTGTTGATGTTTTGGCTTAAAGACTAAAATGCACATTTCTTACTTTTTTTTTCAATATCTAATGATCTTGTCAATAGTCATTATTGGACTCTGCGTGTTGTTTGTCCCACCAAGAAATTTTTTTATTGGTTTATCCCTTGGGTCACAGGACAAGCGGAGAAATAAAATCTATCTTTAGCACATAAGTAGATTTTTGTTTAAATCATCAACTTTTTATTTAAATGAATTGTTTTAATGTCTGTTCATTTTCATTTTAATGATAGTGCGCTCAAGACATATAGAAATCTTTAAATCACATAAGAGAAGGTTACAATTTTATGAGATCTTGCATACACCTTGATCAAGAAATTAGTTCTTAAGAACCTGAAAGTCAAGAAGAGATTGACCAATGAGTTTGGTTATGCTTATTTAGAATTGTGCACAAAATTAGTTCTAAGAACTCAATGATCACACTTAGAGAAAAACACAAAACTTACAAGAACATATCTAGAAAAAAAAAAATGTAGTAAGTAGGTACACACAATTTAATGTTTTTTTTACACAATAAAATTCTGCACAAACTATTAAATGCAAATAATTAAGAATAAAATTAAAATGAAACAAAATTCAAGCAAAGACACTCTATAAACAATCAAAACCAAAGGATAAAAATAGAAAACAAATGAACAATTAATAAAACAATTTTTTTTTTTAAAGAGAAACAAGTGCCAATCTATAAACAAATAAAGATAATTGATATTGAAACAATTTTGATCCCCGGCAACGGTGCCAAAAACTTGATGGTTGGGGTGACAAGTGCAAGTATACACTATCAATGTAATACTAGCAAGTATCCCAGAGTAATAAAATATCGTTCCCACAGGGATCAAAGTTCCAATTACCAACCATCTTCACTTTACTTTATAGTTGACGCAATCATATGAGTTTTTGGTAAAAATATTAATTGTAAATGAAAATACAAAGAAATCAAATCAAATTTGGTAGAATGCAGTTAATAACAGCCTAGGGTCATGTATATCATCAATAATCCATTTAATTGTTCTTCATTTACCAAAAGCTAGATTAAGACCTAATCTTCTTTTAAGGTAGAATTTAATTACTTAACCTTTGAATTGGAATATGTCAACCGAATTTCTGATTTTAATCTAATTGCTTATTCCTAAGTCAATTAGCCTAATCCTTAATCCTAATATCATGTTCCCATGCTCATTAGAATTAATTCAGGCATTAAGTCCAAAATTCTTTATGGTTGCATAAAGCCTATGTCAAGTTCCCTTGCTAGTACCTTATGTTCTTTAATCAATTGAACCTAGAATTAACTAGTCTTTTCCAAGGTATAATTAATCTTTCAAATACTTAATTAGGTGATCAAACTAATTAAGACATTAAGCGTGGATTAAAGAAACATATCCAAGACAAACATTATGTAATTAAAAATAGAATTTCAATTAAACTTCATAAAGAATCCATACATGACCCTAGAAAAATACTTAGTTTATGCTATTCAAGAACAAAGCATAACAAGGGTAAAAGATGAACATAAAATTAAATTAAAACAAACAAAAGGAAATATTAAAACTAGACTACCATATAGGAGGTAGAACCTTCCATCTAGGAGTCAAATGAGCAAAAAGGAAAATAAAGAACAAAGAGAATAAAAGATGAAGATGAACATAAAATTAAATTAAAACAATCAATAAGAAATATCACAACTAGACTTCCATGTAGGAGGTAGAACCTTCCATGTAGGAGTCAAATGAAAAAGAAAGAAAACAATACATAAGAATCATGAAGAAAATCTAGGCCATACCATATAGGAGGCAAGAACTACAAGAGAGAAATTAGGAGAGAGGAGATCTTGATCATTTCCAAGTGTGTGTTGCTCTTCATAATCAGCCATCTATATATAGGAAGCTTGGGAGAACTATTGAGCCACAATTTTTGACTTTTGCACCTCCAAAACCGTGTCCTTTTGGCCAACTATTTTTGACCTGGATTTCGGTGGAATTGGGCTTTGTGTTCTTCATATGAAATGAAGCCCCGGATCTTAGCTTTCCAGTCGCGCAAATTTCAGCCCATTCTGAGGTCTGTAGCTCCAGACATGGACACGCGCGTGCGTCTGTCTTGGTCGTCTGCATGCACATGTGCCTCTCTGTGTTTATCTGTTTGTTTTCGTACGTGTGTGTGTCTGTGTGTACTTGTGTCCATGTCTGTCTAACTCTTACTGTGTATACGTGTGCGCATGAGTGTGTGCATGTGTGCGCGCGCACGCGCGTGTTTGTGCTTGTTCTTTCTGTCAGTTTTCGCGTGTGCACGCGTGTGTGTCTATGTTTATTTGTTTGTTTGTTTCTCTACGCTATGTGTTTTTGCATCCATTTGTTTCTATGTTTTTCTGTGTGTGTCTGTGTGTGTCTGTTTTTGTGTGTCAACGTGCACGCACCCATGTTGTGCCTTTATGTGTGCTTGTGCCTGTCTTTGTGTCTGTGACGTTTCTGCGGTGTGCGTGTGTCTATTTCTGTCTATCGGTTTCTCTGTGCATGTCCGTGTGTACGCGCGTGTGTTTGTATGTCTGTCAGTTTTTTTCTGTGTTTTTGTGTGCGTGTGTTGTCTGCTTGCGCCTGTCCTCTTTGTGTCTTCTGTGTGTGTGTTTTTTGCATGTGTGTGCTTGTCTAAGTTTGTGTGCGTATGCTTGTGCCTGTCTTTGTGTTTACCTTTCTTTTTGTTTTCGTCAGGGCCTTTCTATGTGCGCTTGTGCCTATCTCTATCTGTGTCTGTCTGCCTGTTTCCGCATGTGTGTGTGTGTCTGTGTTTATCTATCTTATTCTCTGTGTGTGTGTGTGTCTTTGGCTGTCTGTTTCTGTGTGTGTGCGCGCGTGTGTGCTTGTTTGTGCATGTGCCATTGCCTGTTGTCTATCTACTTTTGCATGTGTGCGTTCGTCTGTCTGGGTCTGCTTGTGCCTCTTTATGTCTTTGTCTGTCTGTCTGTTTCTCTGTGCGTGTGCGTGTTTCTTTGTCTTTCTCTTTGTGTGTGTTTGTTTGTGTTTGTCTTTCTCTGTGTGTGTGTGCGTGTCTGTCTATGTATGAGTTTTTCTGTTTCTCTGTATCTGTGTCTGTTTATTATGTGCATGTGTGTGTGTGAGTGTCAGTGTGTGTGTGTGTGTTATTATGTATGTGTCTGTTTTTGCGTGTTTATGAGTGCGTGCGCATGTTGTGCCTGTCTTTCAATCTACTTTTGTGTGCGTGCGTCTGTCTAGGATGTCTTCATGCACATGTGCCTCTTTATGTTTGTCTATTTAGCTTCACACACGTGTGTGTCTATCTCTTTCCGTGTGTACTTATGTACATGTGTGTGCGTGCACACGCGTGCTTGTGCCTGTCTCTTCTGCTTGTTTCCACGTGTGTGCGTGTGAATGTCTATGTTTATCTGTTTGTCTGCTTCTCTCCGCGTGTGCATTTTTGTGTCCATTTGTTTCTGTGCGTGTGTTTGTTTTTGCGTGTCTATGTGCACGCATGCATGTTGTGCTTGTGTCTGTCTTTGTGTCTGTTTGTTTCCGTGGTGTGCGTGTGTCTTTTTCTGCCTATCGGTTTCTCTGTACATGTGCGTGTATTTTTATGTCTGTGCATGTGTGTGTGTCTGTCAATTTTGTTTATGTGTTTTTGTGTGCGTGTGTTTGTTTGCGTGCGTCTGTGCCTCTTTGTGTCTTGTGTGTATGTGTGTTTTTTGTGTGCATGTGTTTGTGTAAGTTTGTGTGTGTATGCTTGTGCCTGTCTTTGTGTCTGCCTCTCTGTTTGTTTTCGTCAATGTCTTTCTGCGTGCACTTGTGTCTGTCTCTGTTTGTGTCTCTCTCTGTCTGTTTCCGCATGTGTGCGTGTGCGTGCGCCTGTCTCTGTCTGTGTCTCTCTGTCGAATGGAGGAACCTTTGCCCTCGGTTTCTTCACCCCCAACAACAACTCGAGAAAGTGCTATGTTGTAATATGGTATAATAGATCCTCCAAACCAACCGTTGTTTGGGTTGCTAATAGACAGAATCTTCTTTATGATAATAACTCCGGAGTTCTTACGATTAACACCCAGGGAAACATCGTTCTTGTTTACAATGATACCCATTTGAACAGAAATAGCTCTATTTGGACTTCTAATGTTTCAATCCCATCTTCTAGTCACACCTTTGCTAAGCTTCAAGACACTCGAAACTTGGTTTTGATCTGAAACCAAGGTACACGAAAGGTTATATGGTAGAGTTTTGACTATCCTAGTAATACATTCATGAAATTTGGGGTTGATCGGAAAACTGGTTTTAATCGGTTTTTTACGTCATGGAAATCCCCAGACGACCCAGGATTGGGAAACGTGACTCACATGATTGACCCAACAGGTTATCCTCAACTATTCATTTACAAAAATGGAGCTCCTTTTTGGCGGGGTGGGTTTTGGACTGGTCAAAGATGGAGTGGTATACCTGAAATGACACCCCACTTCATCTTCAAAGTCACCTTTGTTGACAATGCAAATGAAGTTAGCATGGTGACTCGAGTTGTAGATCCTTCAATTTTCTTAAGAATGGTGTTAGACAACATTGGTCATGAGACTAGAACTATTTAGCAAGCTAAGGAGAAAAGATGGCTCCAAGTATGGTATGGTCCAACAGAGGACTGTGACCATTATCACTGGTGCGGATCAAATAGTAAGTGTGACCCATATAATGGGGACACGTTTGAGTGCGTATGCTTGCCAGGATTCGAACCCATAAACCTGCAAGAGTGGAATATGAGAAATGGATCGAGCGAGTGTGTGAGAAAGAAGAATGTGTTGACGTGTCAAATCGAGGAGGGGTTTGTGAAAGTGGCACGTGTGATGGTGCCAGACACAAGAAAGGCACGTGTGGATAAGAGCGAGAGTATGAGCTTAAAAGGATGTGAGGAGAAGTGCATGAGGGATTGTTCGTGTGCAGCATATACAAATTTAGATGAGGTTAAACAAAGTGGGTGCTTGACGTGGCATGCTAGTATGGAAGACATCATAACATTTGGCAATGTGGGCCAAGATTTGCACGTGCGTGTGGATGCACATGAATTGGGTACATTCTTTACTTGTTTTACGTTTTTTCTATCAAGGGTAAAAGAAAATCAATCATCACTATTAATTTTTATGATTTTTTTTTTACTTTTATAGTTTAATTTAATTATAAGATTATAATTATAAAATATGAAATAAATATTAAAATTTTAAATAAATATCCTATTGCTTGATTTCTTTTAGTCTCAATTCTAGCTTATCAGAACCTTGCCCCCAAATAAGAGAATTGCTAAACTATTGAAATCTCATATCAAGTTTCAGGGCATTAATATTCTTTGAGAGCTTACTATCAATCCTCAAGCGGGTTATATAGGTTTTTCTTTTTTTTGGTAATAGGGGTATATAAATTTTGATAAACTAGAAAAGTGTTGCTAAAACTTGCATTCTTAATAAATTAGGGGCATGGAGGTAATTTGACTCAATTTTTAAATTCCACTTTGTTCCATGTGACTTCACTAATGATTTGTTAAGTTTAATAACTCAAATTAGAATTTAGTATAACAATATAATTATAAAAATAAAATTTTTCTTAAAATGGAGAATACAATTACAAAAGAATAAAAAAATACAAGAATAAAACATTATCATATTAAATATAATATTTTACTACTACCCAAAAACCTTTCAATGTATATTGATAAGATATGTATATTTATTGTGATCATATTATTTATTTTTAATTAAAAAATTTATATATAAGTTGTGATATCAAAATTCTTAATTTTTAATCTTCATCTCTAAATAAAAAATTTAATTATTTTTAAATAAAAAAATTTCCTATTATATTATCAAGACTTATTTTTCTTTTTGAAAAAAGTATCAAGTATGATTTTGATAATGAATATATATATGTTAGGATTAAATGCAGTCATAATAGTTCTGCATGGTGTAAAATAATTTATTAATATGTTTTTAAAATTCCAATAATTCCTCGAATAAAATACTTGTGCCTAATGAAAAAAGGGGGTCAAGCTGTAGGCAAAAAAGGGATTCAAGTCATCCATATACTCTTTTTGATAAAAAAAAAAAAAAAAGTTTAAAAATTAAACTACATATAAAATTTGTTTGTTAAACTTACTGTTCTAGGTTATGTGTAAAATCATACCTATTGATATTTAATAAAATACTATGTGCAAAATTTAATAAAATATTTTTATTATTTGTAAAATTTTCGTATCTGTCATTTATTGGATTTTTTTTAATTTCTTTTTATGTTCGACTAATGTTAGCCAAGTTCTTTAGTAGTTGACATATGGTGTAGGGAATAATATTTTATTTATTTTTATAAAATTTATTTTGTTCATCTATAATTAACAGCAAAGCCTAATTAATATAATATTATTACAATTACGTCTATGAAAAACTTGTTTGAACATAAATTCCGGTTTGGTGTGTTCTAGTATGCAGCTAAATATGGAAGGAAGAAGCATTATGGTTCTCTGGGCAAGGAGGGAATGGTGACACTCGTAGTCATTTCTATGTGCCTATTAACATTCCTGGTGATGATTTCTCTAGTGTATTGGTTTGTAACGTACAATAACCAAGGTAAGCTTTATATTTTCTAGGGAATATGGGAAAAAGTGCCCCGTTAAAAATACTTGATAAGTTTTTTCATACACACAAAGTATCAGAGTATTTATAATACTCTGCAATTTTTTGTACACACAGAGTATTAATTCACTGATTTAAATCTTTCTCACCAATATAATTTTTAATGGGGATTTCCCAACAATTTTCCCTTTTCATTCCCAAAAAAAAAAAAAACTTATTTGAAGGTTTGTCTTATTTTCAATCTAAAGTGATAATTGGTTGCATTACAACTCTTCTCTTACAATTTTTTTTTTTTTGTTTAACACAGCAAAAAGGTTGCACAAAGAATATTTGTTTGATGGAGAAAACAATTCTGATGTAACTCTCTTTGATCTAAAGGACGTAGTTGAGGCAACAGACAATTTCTCAGACACTAATATGCTTGGAAAAGGTGGTTTCGGTTCTATATATAAGGTAGCTATTATATGTAACTAGTCTCAAATTTCTTAAGTAGGATCAACATTTTTTTCAATGCCATTAGCTTATTAATTTATATAGTACTTGTTTAATATAACAAAGATAAAATGTACACATTCATGAATTAACTATGGATTATTTTGACATTAGGGTCTACTTAAAGATGGAATGGAAGCAAGCAGTGGCACATACACGCATACACACAGAGATAGAAAGACATATACACAGAGAAAGAGACAGACATAAACAAAGTAGACAGACAGCAGACAATCCCACAGACACGAGTAGGTGCGCGCCCTCGCACAGGCATACTCGCAGGTGTACTCACACACATATAGAGAAACAGACAGACGGAGAAACACACAGAATCAAAAAGATAGACAGAGACACACACATGCACACACACAGTGACACATACGACAGACACTCACACTCGCGCGGAAATAGACATACAACACAAAGAAGGGACAGACCCAGACAAGCCAGCGCACGCACGAAAAGGAAAATAGAAGGCAGGCACAGGCAGACACGCACGCACATAGAGAAACAGATAGACAGAGACATACACATACAGATACTTGCGCATGCGCACACGCTAAAACAAACAAGCAGACACAGAGACAAGCACAAGAGCATGTAGACAAACCCTATATATATATATATATATATATAGTTGGGTATACTTACTAGGTTCCAACAACATGGTTTGTGCTCGCTTCAATTTGGTCTCTACCAAATATTCTTGTCATGCCAAAATCTGCAATTTTTGGATTCATTGTGGAATCTAACAAGACATTGCTAGCCTTCAAGTCTCTTTGAATTATTCATAATCTTGAATCTTGATGAAGGTATAAAATTCCCCTTGCCACTCCACAAATGATATCAAATCTTTTCCTCCAATCTAATTGTAATCTTTTTGCTTGATCTAAATAAAAGTTGTAAGCTATTAAAAGTGAAGAATATATTGCTTAATCAATTCTTTTATTTTATAGAATTGAAAAAGCTGACAATAGCAATATGTTGATAGCTTAAATGACTATTATCAACACACACAAAAAAGAAAAGAAAGAAAGCTTAGATGATAAGAAGACATACCAAAAATTAACGAGTCCAAGCTTTTGTTTGGCAAAAATTCATATATCAACATCTTCTCTTCTCCATCTATGCAACAAACTAAGATCCTCACAAGATTTCTATGTTGGAGTTTTGCAATTAAAGTAACTTCATTTCTGAATTCTTCAATGCCTTGTCCAGAATACTTTGATAGCCTCTTAACTACTTGTGTGTATGTGTACGAGTGCGCGTGCGCAGGTTGTTTTTGTGCCTGTGCCTTTGTGTGTGTGTGTGTTCGTTCTTTCTTTTTGCTTTTGCCTTCATGCGTGCGTCTGTCTTGGTCTGCATGTGCCTTTGTGTCTGTTTGTTTACGCATATGTGCGTGTGTCTGTGTCTATCTACTTTTTTGTGCGTGTGTCTGTGTTTGTCTTTCTCTTTCTGCGCACACACGTGTCTCTATCTATTCTGTTTTTGTGTGTGTGTGCATGTGTCTGTGTGTGTGTCTACTTTTAAGTGTGTGTACGTGCGCATGTTGTACAAACACACACAGAGAGAAATAGACAAACAAAGACAGCACACGCGAGCGCGCTCAAAGATAGACAGACACAGACGCAGATAGACACAGACAAACAAAGACATAGAGAAACAAACAGACACACGTGTGTGCGCAGAAACAAACATACAGATAAAAAAGAAGGGCACAGGCACACACAAACAGACCCAGACAGACACACGTACGCAAAAACAGACACACACACGGAGAGTGAAACATTGACACAGAACGCGCAGACGTGCGAGCACAGAGGTAGACAGACACAGACACAAAGAAACAGACAAACTCATACATAAACAGATACGCACACACACACAGAGAAAGACAAACACAGACATACACACACACACACACACACATTGAGAAACAGACAGACAGACACAAACACACAAACACATGGGTAAACAAACAGATATAAAGAGGCACAAGTTGACCCAAACAAAAGAACGCATGCAAAAGCAGACAGACAGAAGGTAATGGCACATGCACGAGCAAGCACGTGCGTGCACATACACATAGAAACAGACAGACAAAGACACACACACATAGAATCAGACAAATAGACACAGACACACTCACACATGCGAAAACAGACAGAAGAGACAGGTACAAGCAGCCACGTGCGTGCGCGCACATACGCACACGTACACACAGAAAGAGTTAGACAGACACAGACACAAGCACACGCAGCCACACACGCTCGCGAAGACAAACAGACAGACACTGAGAGGTATATGTGCATGCACACAGCCCAGACAAATGCATGCACACAAAAGCAGATAGAAAGACAGACACAACACGTGCACGCACTCACAAACACGCAAAAATAGACACACAAGCATACACACAATGACACACACACACTGACACTCATACGCGCGCGCGCACAGAGAGATAAATTGACACAGACACAGAGAAACAGACAAACTCATACATAGACACACACACACAGAGAAAGACAAACATAGACAGACACACACAGAAAGACAAAAAAAGAGACACAGACACATGCACACATGGGAAACAAACAGACATAAAGAGGCACAAGCAGACCCAGACACACGAACACATGCACCCAAAAGCAGGCAGACAGACAGCAGGCAATTGCACATGCACGCGCAGGCACACGCGCGTGCGTGTGCACACATAGAAACAGACAGCCAAAGACACACACACACACACACAGAATAAGACAGATAGACACAAACACACACACACGCACGCATGCGGAAACAGACAGACACAGGCACATGCGCACGCAGAAAGACCTTGACGAAAACAAACAGAGAGACAGACTCAAAGATAGTCACAAGGCACACACACGCAAACTTAGACAAACACACACACAGAAGACACAAAGAGGCACAGGCGCACACAGACAGACACACGCACACAAAAACACAGAAACAAACTGACAGACATACAAACACACGCACACGCACAGAGAAACCGATAGACAGAAAATGACACACACACACACGCGAAAACAAGCAGGCGCGCGCAAGCCTTGACACGCAAAAACAGACACATACACGCACAACGCGGAAACAGATAGACACAGAGACAAGCATAAGCACACGCAAAGGCACAACACGTGCGCGTGAACGTAGACACACACGTATATACACACAGATAGAAACACATAAACAAATAGACATAGAAACGCACACGTGTAGAGAAATAGACAAATACACACACACACGCAGACACGCAGAAACATACAGAAGAGACAGACACAAACATGTGCGTGCTCACACACACATGCGAATACGTACACACGGAAAGAGTTTGACAGACACAGACACAAGCACACGCAGCCACACACACACGCGAAGTCAAACAGACAGACACATAAAGGCACATGTGCATGCAGACAACCCAGACAGACGCACGCACACAAAAGCAAATAAAAAGACAGGCACAACACGCGCACGCACTCACGAACACGCAAAAACAAACACATACACAATAACACACACACACACAGACGCTCACACCCTCTCGCGCACATAGAGATAAACAAACATAGACATAGAGAAACAGACAAACTCGTACATAGACAGACATGCACACACAGAGAGAGAAAGACAAACACAGACATACACACACAAACACACGCAAAGAGAGAGAAAGAAAGACACACGCACACGCACATGGAAACAAACAGACTGACATACACAAACGCACACTTGGGAAAACAAACAGACATAAAGAGGCACAAGCAGACCCAGACAGAAGAACGCACGCACGCAAAAGCAGACAGACAGCAGGCAATGGCACATACCCAGGCAGGCACGTGCGTGCGCGCACACACATAGACACAGACAACTAAAGACACACACACACATACATAGAATAAGACAGATAGACACACGCACACAAGTGAAAACAGACAGAGACACACAGATAGGCACAGGCACAGGCACAGGCGCACACAGAAAGACATTGACGAAAACAGAGAGGCAGACATAAAGACAGGCACATGCATACACACACAAACTTAGATAAACACACACGGAAAAAAAAACGCACACACACACAGAAGACATAGAGGCACAAGCGCACGGAAACAGACACACGCACACAAAAACACAAACAAACTGACACACACACACATGCACACACATAGAGAAATAGATAGACAGGAAAAGACACGCACATCACGGAAACAAACAGACACAGACAGGCACAAGCACAACATGCGTGCGCGCACATAGACACACAAAAACAGACACACGTACAGAGAGAAACAAGAAACAAATGTACACAGAAAGGCACACGCATAAAGAAACAGACAAACAGATAAACATAGACACAAACATGCACACACGTGAAAACACACAGAAGAGACATGCACAAGCACGCGCACATGTGCACAAGTACACATAGAAAGAGATAGACAGACACAGACATAAGCACAAGCATACACATACATGCGAAAACAAACAGACAGACACAGAGAGGCACATATTCATGCAGACAAACCACACATACACACGCACGCAAAAGCAGATAGAAAGACAGGCATAGGCACAACAAGCACACACACTCACAAACACACAAAAACAGACATAGGCACACACACAATAGCACGCGCACACACACAAATACTCACAAGTGCACGCACATAAAGATAAACAGACACAGACACAAAGAAACAGACAAACTCATACATAGACAGACATGCACACACACAGAGAAAGACAAACATAGATGGACACACACAAAGAGAAAGACAAAGACACATGCACACGCATAGAGAAACAGACAGAGAGAAACAGACACACACACATGGGAAACAAACAGACATAAAGACAGGTATAGGCGCACACAGAAAGACAGAGACACAAAGACAGGCATAGGCGCACGTAGAAAGTTCCTGACAAAAACAAATAGAGAGGCAGACACAGATAGGCACAAGCTTACACAAACAAACTTAGACAAATACACGCACGCAAAAAAACACACACAAAAGACACAAAGAAGCATAGGCGCGCACAGATAGACACACGCACACACATGCACACACATAGACAAAAACAGACAGACACAGGCACACGCAAACGTACACCGCGAAAACAAATAGACACAGAAGAACACAAGCACACACACAGGCCCAACACGCCCACGTGCTTTGCTTGTCTGTCAGTCATGCAAACAGATATGCACACAAAAACACAAAAACAAACTGACAGGTAGACATGCATAGACACGCACACGCATAGAGAAACAGGTAGACAGACACAGGTACACACACACGCACAGAGAAACAGGCAGATAGACACAGGTACATGCACACCGTGGAAACAGAAAGATACAAAGACATGCACAAGCACACGCGTGGGCACTACACGCGCGCGCATGTAGACATGCAAAAACAGACAGACAGATCACACACACACACACACAGAAACAGAGAAACAAATCGACATAGAAACGCACACGTGTAGAGAAACAGATAAACACACACACACACCCCTACACACACACACGGAAACAGATAGAGAGACACAGAGAGGCATAGACACATGCAGACAACCCAGAAAAATACATGTGCGCAAAATCAGATAGACAGGTAGGCATAAGCACAACACACGCACGCACTCACACACATAAAAATAAGCACACAGATATACACAGAGAAACACAGAAACAAATCGACACAAAAACACACACGCGTAGAGAAATAGATAAACACATACACGCACACACCCACCCATACACGTGAAAACAAACATAAGAGACATGCACAAGCATGCATGTGCATGCACTTATATGCACACTTGTACACATGGAAAGAGATAGACAGACACAAACACATGCACAAACACAAGCACACACACGTGAAAACGAACAGACACAGGCACATGCGCATGCAGATAACCCAGACAGACGCACGCATACAAAAGCAAATAGAAAGACAGGCACACGCACAACACGCACACGCACACATTGAAACAGACAGATAGACATAGAGACAAGCAAAGGCGTAAGCAAACAGACCTAGACGAAAACAAACGGAAAGACAGACACAGAGACAGGCACATGCATACACAGACAAACTTAGACAGGCACATGCAGGCAAAAACATAAGCACGGAATACACAAAGAGGCACCGGCGCACACAGACAAACACAGGCACACGCATACCGCGAAACCAAATAGACACAAAGACAGGTACAAGCACACGCAAAAGGCACATGTGCATGCAGACAACCCAGACAGACGCACACACGCAAAAGTAGATAGAAAGACAGGCATAACACGCGCACACACTCACAAACACGTAAAAACAGACACACACACAGGCAAGGCACACACACAACAACACACACACACACAAACACTCACATGAGCGCACGCATATAGAGATAAGCAGACACAGACACAAAGAAACAGACAAACTCGTACATAGGCAGACACGCACACACAGAGAGAGAAAGACAAACACACACAAACACACGAAAAGAGAAAGACAGAGACACATGCACAGAGAAACAGACAGACACACACCCATGGGGAAACAAACAGACATAAAGAGGCACAAGTAGACCCAGACAGAAGAACGCACGCACGCAAAAGCAGACAGACAGCAGGCAATGGCACATGCCCAGGTAGGCGCACGCGCGCACACACACACATAGACATAGACAACCAAAAGACACACACACACATGCGAAAATAGAAACAGACAGAGATAGGCACAGGCGGATGCAGAAAGACCGTGACGAAAAAAGACAGACAGACATAGAGACAAGTACAGGTGCATGCAAACAGACCTAGAAAGATGCATGCATGTTAGGCAAAAGCCAACAGAAAGAAAGAACACACACACAGAGGCACATGCACAAGCATCACACACAAGCACACACATACTTACACACACACAAAAACAGACAGACATAGACATGGACAGACACACGCGTGTGAAAACAAACAAATAAACATAAATAGAAACAGAGACACAAACCACGAATACAAGCGCCCATAAAGAGATAGAAAGACATAGACATAGAGAAACATAGGAACAACCCCAGCACGTGCGTAGACACGCAAAAACAGACACACACATGCAAAGAGAGAAACACAAACATAAAAATGCACAAGCATAGAGAAACAAACAAACACAAACACGCACACCGCAAAAAAAGCAGAAGAGACAGGCACAGGCACACGCATGCCCATGTGCGTGAACACAGGGAAAGAGATAGACACAAACACATTCACACGCACACATGCAGAAATAAACAGACAGACACAGAGAGGCACATGCACATGCAGACAACCTAGAGAGACACATGCACGTAAAACCAGATAGACAGACAAGCACAGGCATAACCAAGCACGCACTCACACACACATAAAAACAAACACACACAGGCACACACACAAACAAACAGACACGCGCCCGCAAAAATAAACAGACACATACAAAGAAGGGTACAAGCGCACGAAGACAGACCCAGACAGGCCAACGCACACACGAAAAAGCAAATAGAAGAAAGCCACAGGCACAGACACACGCACGCACACACACAAAGAAACAAACATAAAGAGACATACACACAGAAACAGATAGACACACACAAATACACACACATGCAAAAACAAACAAGCAGAAACAGAGACAAGCACAAGCACATGCAGAAAGAACAGACAAACAACAGACACAGAGATAGGCACAGGCGCACGCAAACAGACTCAAAATGACACACGAACACACACGAAATCGGAGAGACAGACATACACAGAGAAACAGACAGATAGACACAGACACACGCACACAAGCAGAAACTGACAGATGGACATAGAGACAGGCACAGGTACACGTAGATAGACCTAGAAAGATGCAAAAGCAAATAGAAAGAAAGAACAGACACACACACATGAAGCTAAGGCACAAGCACAACACGTGCAAGCGCACACACACACAAGAACAAACACACACAGGTACAGGCAAACACATACAAACACAAAAACTGACAGACAGACACAGACACAAGCGTATGGAAAAAGACAAACAGGCACACAGACAAGCACTGGCAGACAAAGACACACACACACACGCGCGGAAAAAGAAAACAGACACAAACAGGAACTGGTGCAAGCAGACAGACCCACGCTCGCAAAAATAGACACACACTTACCCATACAAAGAGAGAAACATAGTCACAGACTGCGCACGCTCCTATACACACAGAGAAAGACAGACACACGCATAGAGAAACAGATGGACGCACACATGCGAAAACAAACAGACATAGAGGTACAAGCAGACCTAGTCAGACGCACACAGGCAGACCTACAAAGACGCACGCATGAAGGCAAATGCAAACAAAAAGAAAGAACACACACACATAAAGACACATGTACAAGCACGGCACGCACATGCAAAAACACTTACACACACGCACATGCACACATATACAAACGCACACAGACACACGTAAGTGCAAAAACAGACAAACAAACACAGAGAAACATAGACACAAACCGCACACGCACGCACGAGAAACAAACAAAAAGACACAGAGACTGAAAGACATAGACAATGAAACAAACACAGACATAGACACACACACACAGAGAAAGAGAAAGACAGACACACGCACACGCACAAAGAAACAGATAGAAAGAAAAAAAAACACACACACACACATGCAAAAACAGACACAGAGGCACAGGCAAAGCCACTCAAACGCACGCACACTCACAAAAGCAGATAAACAGCAGACAATGGCACACGTACGCGCAGGTGCGCACGCACACAGACACATCCGCATGCACACACACATAAAAACAGACAGACAGAGACCCACATAGAATCAGACAGATAAACACAAACACATGCACGCGCGCGCAAACATGTGAATACAGACAGACACAGACACAGAGACAGGCACATGCACATGCAGACAGACCCAGACGGAAACAAACAGGCAGACACAGAGATAGGCACAGGCGTACAAAGACAAATTCAGACAGACACGCACGCAAAAACATATAGAAACAAACAAACGGACACAGGGACACACACACACCGTGGAAAGAGAGAGACACAAAGACAGGCACAAGCACACGTACAGGGAAACAGATACACACAAAAACACACAGAAAAGATACACACGCACACACAAAGGGAAACAGATAGACAGACACAGGCACACGCACACACGGAAACAGACACAAAGATAGGAGCAGATGCATGCAGAAAAACCCATACTGGCCCATGTGCACACGAAAAAGCAAATAGAAGACAGGCACAGGCACACATATGCACACACGCGCGCAGAGAAAACTGTAACACCTCGGATTTCTAAAGTTCAAATAACATAAATATTCCAATGGTTTTCATAAATAATAATAGAAATCCAAAATAATCAACATCCGGAAGGTGCCACCGCCGCACTTATATGGAACAAGTGCAAGGCTTCTTATTACAGGAAATAAATTTAAACTTACATAGAATGTTTATTTCGAAAAATTAGAATAAAAGAAAATAAATGAAAAGAAAGTAAATAACGCAAGTTTATTGTCTGTCATCCTCACTTCTCACCGCTAGCCCCAGTCTTTGAAACCTGTTCACTGAAATTCTACTCCCCCGAAGGATCATCGCAGCCCAGAATATACACATCAGCAAACGCTGGTAATCCTAAATAGGTAAAGGTAATATAAAATAAAATAAAATAAGTAAATAAATAAATTTGAAATGATTTGAAATAAAGTAAAATAATCACAAGTAATTAAAAAATAAAATAAAAATAAAGATGACATATATATGTATAATTTTAAATAGCACAAACATATTAATCAAAGCAAATATATATATATATATATATATATATATATATATATATATATAAAATCATGCGGTTTTTGCATCAAACATTAATCATTATCTTTTTAAATTCATTTAGACCCGGGAAACCCTGCCAGTCTGTTTAGTGGGAAGAGAACCATGGTAGACCCGGGAAACCCTGCCAGTCACAAATCATAAAATTGGCCATATCATCATTCTTCCTAGTGTGCACACGTCTTCCCAAATTTGCTACTAGTGTCCCGGGAAACCCTGCTAGACACCACTTTGGGAAGAATGGATATATCAGTTCACATCAAATAACATATCGAAGGCATAAAGCCTTAAAAGTGTGTTCATCACTTTAGGAGGTACCATCCCAAAGCTATCCTCCCACAATTAAGTTATTCAATCACACAGAAAATGGATTTCTCAATATATATATTGATAAGTATATATTTTATAATTAAATAAGTTTAGATTCTAAAATATTTTAGATTGAATTTATTAATGCTTTATACTTATTTAATTATCTTTTACACTTTTCTATCATTTAATTAAATATAGGATAAAATAATAAATTTTAAACGAAAATAAGGAAAAGAAAATTTATCATAATCTATCTTGTTATGTAACAATATTATATGAAGATAAAGAAAGATAAAATAAAATAAAATAATATATATATATGTGTGTGTGTGTGTGTGTGTGTGTGTGTGTGTGTGTGTGTGTGTGTATAAAATAGCATCTTGAATCAACAAGCAAAGGCAATATTAGATGTGGATAATGCATTGCTTATTTGATTATGCGCATGCATAAAGAAAAAAAAGCTCTGCTTCTCAAAAGATGTGTCATTCCTTCAATTATACAAATATCATACATGTATGTGCGGGTTAAAAGAACAAGAGGAGATAAATGATAAAAAAAACAATAATAAAAATAAAAGATAAAATGATGGACCCCACGGCAAAAAGGAAGAAGAAGAAACTAAAGTATATCCATTAAAAGATTGCAGCAGAGAGGGACGCACAGTAGAAAAGGCGGGACTCATGCAAACCGAGGAGGGAGATATAGGTGTATACAAAAATCATAACCAACCCTTTATGTCAAAAAGGAAAGATTTGTTCTAGGGATTAGGATTACCTGGTCTCAGTGTTTGCTAAGCTCCTAGAGAGAAACTCCGCCGTAAAGAATTTTTCAGGGAGAGAGCTAATGAGCGATGACTAAAGTTAGACGACTAAACCTAACTTATAATTTAGGCTCTTAGGGTTTTGTTATTAGCTGGGCTTTGTGGGTTGGGCTTTTAACTATTGACAATTAATAAATAATTAAAAACCAACAATATTTACTCTATGATTTAATATGTTATTCAAAGATGGAATAGGTAAACCCATAACGTGGAAAGGTTTTTTTTTTCACGGAATAGAAAAATGAATCTACACATTATATTCTTATATTTATATAATAGCTTGTTGAACAAAAATATTTGTTATTATTATACAAGATATATACAAATTTAAATATTTTTATATCGATAAATAGTACAGTTATTTTAAAAAAATTATATCGCACATAAGATATGTTCATATATTCATAAAATATCCTTGCGGTTACGATCATATAGGATACAAATTTGAATAATTTTATTTTGATGAATAGTACAATTTTTTTTAAAGGAAAATTATATTGTAGATAAAGATAAATATTTGTTTATTTTATAAAAAAACAAATCATAAAACAAATATTATTAAATTCTATCAATCAATATAAATTTAATAGAATCAAATATATCTAAACTAACTAAACTAATCAAAGTAATCTAAACTAATAAAATTAGATAATACCATACTATTATTATTATTATCATTATCATTATTATTATTATTTTATTATTACTACTACTACTACCATTATTTATTATTATTATTATTATTATTATTATTATTATTATTATTAACAATAATAATAATAATCTGGGGTATTACAAAAACAGACAGAGACATAAACACACAGATATATGCACGCGCGCACAGGCAAAAACAAACAAGCAGACACGAAGACAAGTAGAATTGCATGCAAACAGACCCTGATAGAAACAAATAGACAGGCACAGGCGCACGCAGACAAACTCAGAATGACACACGCACGCAAAAAAAAATACACACACACAAAATCAGACAGGCAAGCATACACAAAGAAACAAACAGAAAGACATAGACACACGCACACGCTCGGAAACTGACAGACAAACAAACAGGCACAGGTGCACATAGATAGAACTAGAAATATGCACGCATGCAGGCAAAAGCAAACATAAACAAAGAACAGATACACACATACACACACAAAGGCATAGGCATAAGCACAACACGCGCACACGCACAAGCAAAAACAGACACACATACAGGCACAAACACACAAATACAAACACACACACAAACAAACAGACACAGACATATACACACGCAAGCGGAAACAGACACACAAACATAGAAGGGCAGAGGCGCATGAAAACAGACACAGACAGACACGCACGCAAAAACAGACACACATACACATAGAGAAACTAAGACACAGATCGCGCACGCGCGTACGCAAAGATAGACAGACACAGACATAGGCAAACAAGCACACAGAGAAAGACGGACACAAATAGACACACACAGAAACCGACAGACAGGTGGGCACAAAGACAGGCACAGGTATACTTAGACAAACTCATATAGACAGGCACACAAAAACACACACAAAAGACACAAAGGCATAGGCGCACATAGACAAAAACACGCACGCAAAAACATACAGAAAACAAAAAGGGCAAATTACATAGTGAGAATGACAACAAAATCAATGTATCAAAAAAATAGATATAAGAAAAACATCAAACAAACAAAAAGGCAACCGATTTTTTAACTGTAAAAACTACATGCATTATAAATAAATATTAAAAATGATTTCATCAAAAGAATAATTAATATGTACTTTATTTATCAGTAAAAAATCATGTGAAAATATGAATATAAATAACAAATAATAAAGGGAGGATGAGATCCAATCATAAAGGAGAGAGGCTTCAATACATTAAATAAAAAAAATATATATTATCAAAGAAAAAATAAATAAATAAACGACTAACAAGTGAGAATGATTAAATATAAAACAATCTGTATAACAATAAAATAAATAACAACTAAATAGAGACTGACAAATTATTAATAAATAATTGGTTTAAAGAATGATTATTCATAAATATATAAAAAATATAAATAATAGAAATAAGGGGGGAATTACATAGTGAGAATGACAATTTAATCAATGTATAAGAAAAACATCAAACAAACAAAATTTAGAGACAAAACAAAATTTTTTTTCCTGGGTAAACATGAAAATGATAAACTATTAGCCGTCAAAACTACATGCATTATAAATAAATATTAAAAATGATTTCACAAAATAATAATTAATATGTAATTTATTTATCAGTGAGTTATCATGTGAAAAAATGAATATAAATAAAAAAATAATAAAGGGAGGATGAGATCAAATCATAAAGGAAAGAGGCTCCAATACATTAAATAAAAAACAAGAATACATTATCAAAGAAAAAAAAATGCTTAATCTAATTATTATAAGTGAGAAGTGAGAATGATAAAATCTAAAATAATATGTATAACAATACAAAAAATAACAAAATTAAATGGAGGAATGATAAATTATTAATAAATAATAAAAGGTCTGATTATAGAATGATTAATGATAAATAAATAAAAAATATATAAATAACAATAATAAAGAATTACATAGTGAGAATGACAACTTTTAGTGAGTCAATGTATCAAAAAGAAATATGTATAAGCAAAACATCGAACAAACAAAATCTAGAGGCAAACAATTTTTTATTCCAAGTAAACATGTAAATGATAAATTAATAATATAAACAAAAGAATAACAAATTATTACTAAACATTACAATATTTGAATGCAAAAATAACATGTATTTTATTTAGAAATAAAAAGTCGTTAAAAATAAATATAAAAAACAAGAAAAGATTGTATTTTATTTAAATAATAATAAAAGAAATAAATTAAACACATTAAAATTCGATTATACATACAGTATACATAAATAAATTAGTAAACCGAAATAAATACTATTAGTTAAAAAGAAAAAAAAAACAAAGTAAAACAAGTGAAAAGTTAAAACTACATGCATTATAAATAAATATTATAAATAATTTCATAAAAAATAAATAATATCTACTTTATTTATCAATGAACAATTCATGTGAAAATATAAATATAAATATAAATATAAATTAATAAAGGGAGGATGAGATCAAATCATAAAGGAGTCAATGAAAAATTCATGTGAAAATATAGATATAAATAAAAATTAATAAAGGGAGGATGAGATCAAATCATAAAGGAAAAAGGTACATGAAATAAATAAAAAAAAATATATTATCAAATAAAATAAATAGATAAACAACTAATCGAATTAGTACAAAATGGTAAAATATAAAATAATCTACGTAACAATAAAAAAATAACAGAAATAAACAAATGAATGGTAAATTATTGTTAATAAATAATGAAACGTCTGGTTAAAGAATGATTATTGATAAATAAACAAACAATATAAATAACAAAAATAAGAAGCATTATATATTGATAATGATAATGTATCAAGAAAAAATGTGTATAAGAATCAAACAAACAAACAAAATTTAGAGGCAAACAATTTTTTTTGGGTAAACATATAAATGATAAGTTATTAATAAACATTACAATATTTGAAAGCATAAATAATACATATTTTATTTTAAAATAAAAAATTCAAATGAAAAGATAAAAATAAAAATAAATATAAATAACATGAAAAAATTTGTATTTTATTTATGAAAATAATAAAAGAAAGAAATTAGACACATTAATTTTCAATTATCAAGATACATAAATAAATAAGTAAATAGAAATAAATATTGTTCATTAAAAAAAATAAGTGAAACAAGTGAAAATGATAAATTATTAACCGTAAAAACTTCATGTATTATAAATAATTTTTTAAGAAAATAATTAATATATACTTCATTTTTTAAATAAAAAATTCTTGTGAAAATATGTATATAAATAATAAATAATAAATGGATGAGATCAAGTAATAAAGGAGAGAGGGTTCAAAACATTAAATAAAAAAAAACAGAAATATATTATCAAAGAAAAGAAATAAATCAATGACTAACCTAATTACTACAGGTGAGAATAGTAAAATGCAAAATAATACGTGTAACACTCATGTATAGTTACGCTTTTAAGGGCAAACTTTATAATAAAAATGTAAAAAGTAATACCTAAATTTCTCTCCTTTTGGTGAGGAAACTTTCAACAGTATTCATAATAGCATTGTCCATTTCAGCATCTTTCCAACCACCCTCATAGGCCTTAACAAGTGTACGGTGATCACTATAATGACAAGAAAATTCTGATTTTGCGGCCTCTGCAAGCTACAATCAAGATATTTGACATATCAATCAATTTCAGTTCATAATGACGACATCAAGAAATAAGTTGCAAAATAAGCATGCTACAATATATTTTACTTAAATGCACATATCCATTTAACAATCATAACATATTTAACTGAAATGGTATCCTTTCCAATCATTTTTTTCATTTAGACAGCACAAGAAATGCAACATGCCACAGAGATCAACTTATATCATTAATATCATATCAAGTTCTCCAAGAAAAATATGGCACACACAAAATGTATTGTTGAGCCAGAAAAGCCATATAGTTACGTTTTTAAGGTCAAACTTTATAATAAAAATGTAAAAAGTAATATCTAAATTTCTCTCCTTTTGGTAATGAAACTTTCATCCAAAAGGGAACAAAACAAAAGAACAACAAATAAAAATAAAGGTAATAGAACCTTATACCAAAAACAAAGAATATACTAAAAAGACAAAGGTGATGGCACCCGACAGAACTTTGTAAGAGGAAATATAAATAATGGAGTGGCAAAAGCACAAAAGAGTCTTCCAGGCAAGATGCAATATAAACAAGACAGAAAAGTACTGAAGTGTGGACCATAAAAACTCAAACAGTAGAGAGAAGAATGGTATAACCACAACAAGAAATAATTAATTAATTAAAAAAGAAAAATTAAAACACCCAAAACATAAAATATAATCACAATGCAAAAGGAAAGAAAGAAGCACAGACTATTACTTCCCATTAAATCTTCTCCAGATACACATTTCCCACATAAACACATGCATTTTCATACAACTAAGAAAATAACAGAGCCAGAAAAATTTTATGACATCTAGAGTCTTAAGGAAATTGAATCTAGTGTCTAAACAATTGAAATAATAAATAAATGCCAAAAGTTATGATGCATGTTCATGTAAAATAGAAAGAAGAATAAAGTAAATTTCAATTGACCTTTCACAAAAGGGATTAGCTTTAGAAAAATCACAATTGTCTGAAGATAAGATCAACTTACATCCTTCTTATCTAATGGTGTTAGAAAAGGATCTCTCATACTGAGGAGGTCAGCAGCAACAGTTGATACAGGATCCAGGCAAGTGAAGATAGAACCTAATATGTGCGTCCTGCCAAGTATGGGTTCCACTGGACGCATTGTCAGGTCCTGCCCTTCGCACTCTAGCAAAATCACACGTCCTTCAAATCAAATTGCATGGATGGAATTGAGTATGGAATTGAGCACTCTCAGCAAGCAAGTTTATCAATGTAAGCAATTCGAACCAGCAAGTGCCAGCAAATGTGACAGTTTAGGGTTAACACGCTATTTTTTAGTGATATTTAAAAGGAGGGAAAATTTGTTTATTTGAGTTTTCAACAAATTTTCATATACAAAACTAAAAGAAAGTGGTAACTAATGTGCAATAGCTAGATTCCCACCCCTATGAACACAATTTAGAGCAAGCTACTAGCAGAAAAAGCAGAATTTTAATTCAAAAATGGTCACTCTTAACAAAACAAGGTATCATAGGCTAAAAAATCCAACAATACACAATAGCACAACACAACAAATTAAGAAATTCATTAACTAATTAGTCATAAAATAAAAAATATCAATAACAATTGAAAATTGAAATCAAATATTAATTAATAAAAAATTATACTTAATAATAATAATACATCACTCAACTTGCATGTGAGCAACCGTGGTGAAGAAGTGGAGTGAGAATAAAAATAACAACAATAATTCATCACTAAATTTGCACGTTAGCAACCGTGGTGAAGAGATGGAGTGAGAATACCTTTACCAGTTACCAAAACCCTAGTATCAGCAGTTTGCCCACTAAATTGTATCTTTCTCTTTTGTTAATTAGAAATAAGAAGAGGACATAAGAGAACAGTCAAAATTTCACCAAAGAATTTCATACATTATAGTTCAAACAAAATAATAATAAACAACAAAAATCACAAATACAACGTTGATATTTAATTAAAAAATTGAACAAAGAAATAAATAAATCAACTAAAGAAGAAAACATAATAAATAATAAATACCGGTTATTTAGCTAATTATTAGCACTTAAGCAAACAGATAAATTTAAAACAAGCAAATTTAGCCAATCATTCACAGTCAAGAAAAGATATTTAAAACAAGAAAACAAACTAATAATTAATTTGAACTAATACAAAAAATAGAGTTAGGAAAAAGGAGAAAAAAAATGAATGGAAATTCATTAACTAATTAGTCATAAAATAAAAAATATCAATAAAAATTAAAAATTGAAATAACATATTAATGAATAAAAAAAGATACCTAGAAGAAAATAATAATAATAATGCATCACTCAACTTGCTTATTAGCATTAAAAAGTGGTGTGAATAACCATAATAATAACAATAATACATCACTCAACTTGCATGTTAGAAGTGGAGTGAGAATAACTTTATCACTTACCAAAAACACAATATCATCAATTTGTCACTTCTCATCCGTTAATGAGAAATAGGAACAAGACGTGATTATGGACAGTAAGAGAATAGATAAAATTTCACCCAATAATTTCATATATTCAAATTCCAACAAAATAATAATATACAAAAATCGCAAATACAACATAAATAATGAATTAAAAATTGAACAAAGAAATAAACAAATAAACTAAAGAAGAAAATATAATAGAAGAAATATTTTATAAATAATAAACAACGGTTAATTAGCTAATTATTGGCACTGAAGTAAACAAATACATTTAAAACAAGCAAATTTAGCTAATTATTAAAACTGAAGCAAACAAATATTTAAAACAAGCAACCAAACCAATAATTAATTAAAACCAATAAAAGTTGAGATAGGGGAAAAGGAGAAAAAATGAATGTAAATTAATTGATTGCTTAGATATAAGATAAAAAATATTAATAAAATTTAAAAATCTAAATAACATTAATGAATAAAAAATGATGATGATGATGCTATTACATCGCTTGCATGTTAGCAAACGCGGTGAAGAAGTGGAGTGATAATAATAATAATAATAATAATAATAATAATACATAACTCAACTTGCATGTTAGCAACAATGGTGAAGACGTGGAGTGATAATACCTTTAATACTTACCAAAACCTAATATCAGCAATTTGTCCAATAAACTTTGTTAATGAGACATAGGAAGAGAACAAGACAGTTGACAGCAAGAGAACAGTCAAAATTTCACCAAATAATTTCATATATTAACATTCCAACAAAATAATAATAAACAATAAAAATCACAAATAAAACATAAATGATGAATTAAAAATTGAAAAAAGAAACAAATAAATAAACAGAAGAAAGAAATATAATAAATAAACTAAAGAAATATTTTATAAATAATAAATAATGGTTAATTAGTTGATTATTAGCACTGAAGCAAACAAATAGATTTAAAACAAGCAAATTTAGCTAATTATTAAAATTGAAGCAAACAAATATTTAAAACAAGCAAACAAACCAATAATTAATTAAATGCAAATAGGGAAAAAGGATGAAAAAATTAATATAAATTCATTGATTAATTAGTTATAAAATTATAAAAAAAATCAATAAAAATTTAAAATTTAAATAACATATTAATGAATAAAAAATGATACTTAATTATAATAGCAATAATAATCATACATCACTCAACCTGTTAGCATCAGTGGTGAAGAGGTGGAGTGAGAATACCTTTACCACATACCAAAAAGTTGGTCCATCCCATCGATTAATAATAATAATAATCACTCAACTACATGTTAGCAACAGTGGTGGAGAAGTGGAGTAAGAATACCTTTACCACATACCAAAAAAGCAATATCACATACCAAAAAAGAAAACTAATAAATTTGTTAGAGGAAATATATTCTCATTTTATAAGATGTTGTGATACAATCCCCTATTTATATACAAACAAGGACATAACAGTAAAGATTAATGAAAGCTAATGAATACTAATAATTACTAATTAGCTAATAACTACTAATAAATAGAGGATATTTACAGTCAATACACAATACTCCCACGGAAACCCATTATCATTATAACAATAAAAAAGAAAGAAATAGAGAAGAGATTTTACAAAGAAAAATGAATCATCTATGCCTCTTGCAACGAAGAACCACTTTCAATAATCAAAATCATCATAACTGAAGGTACACAACTACTTACTTTCAATAATCAAAATCTTCATACTGAAGGTACACTCCTGCTGCCAACTACAAGCAGCATGCTTTTCCTGGACACCACTGACCTATATGATTTAGTGTTAGGTTAATCCACAAAGTTATTGACCCACTCCAACAACTTAATACACAACATAACCCCTAAACAAAGAAGGGTACAAAAACAACTTAAGCTCAGTACTGAAATTACAAGATTAATTTACCTAAATCTGCAGAATACGTAAAAACCAAAATTTCATCTTACTTGAATGGAGACCATCTTGGTCACTTTTGTCAGTACCTCTACTCCAAATGAACTAACATTTATATCATTTAGTATTTCTTATCATGAATATGCAAATAACCTCCAGTGTCCATATGCTGAAGCCAAATCCACAGGTCTTGCTTGCAACTTGCAAGTCTCTCCACTTCCCTCTAAGTCACCTATTTTCAATTAAAGGGAATGAATTCACATATCTAAAATTACCATTTTGACCTAAAAAAAAAGATTATCTTAATCAGAACTATTACACTTTAGGTTCTTAGTAGCTCACGGCCATCTTGGTCAAAAGAATCTTCAATTTAAACAATGGGATAGATATTCTGATGCAAAGGACTTGTAAAGATCTTTGAGAGCATCACTAGAGGTCTATTGTTCTGCAAGTGATACAGAAAATACAAAAAAAAAATCAGCACATTTCTACTAAGGAATAACATTAATCCACACACCATTAACATGAAACTGTTTATGTAAACATTGATTGCCGTAACAACCTCGTGCTTTAAAAAGTAATTACAAGCTATTAGTAAAAATGACAATTTGGCACCCAAAAAAAATGATGAGAAATGAATATTAACACGTATATAGATATGAGATTGGCCTCTAGGGGACAATGAAAATTAAAGCACAAAAGAAATAGCCTATTTAGAACTCTTCTTAATTAAATTGTCCAACCTCTCCCCACTTGTAAGAGCATTGTCAATAATCTTGTACTGTTCTCCAATCAAAAGGAAACAACTACCTACACTGCATCTGACAAGAGATTGCCGACCCCTTGCAAAATAACCAAGTTCAGTGAAAAGATTAGCAATATAAGGAACCTGGATTGTTTCCCACGGAATTGCAGTAGGTTTAATGGTAACAGAAATAAAAAAGTAAATGATTGGAGGGAGTTTTTCGAATTGCAGTAAAACGAAATTAAAACAGAAACAGTAAAGAAAACGAGATCAACCAGACTAAAATGAATAACCCAGAACTAGGGATTCCAGAACCTTCATCAGACGAAATTAATTAAAACACCAAACTCGTGATCAATTTTTGGACAAACCAAAATCTCTGTGTTTGCCCAGAATTTCCCTCAACTGAACAACCGTCCAGAATGTTTTCAAAACAGTGTGTAACATCTAACAATCGCACAGTAATCACTTGAACCCAGTTCGAAATATGTCCTTGGGATTAATCGATCTAGATTTTTTTATCAAAAACCCAATCTGAATCCAGAATCGAATCCGATAAAAGAAGACAGAAACGAATTTAGATGTTACCGATTAAGCGCGAGTCCTCTGGAATATGGAATCCCTAATCTGTGGGTTAATCAGAAACATTTAGCCGAGCATAGAAGGGAAGAACAGCGAAGAACAAATGAAGAACATTTCAAAGAATTTTAAAAGTTTGTGTTTGATCTTCAAAAGTCTCAAAAACGAAAATACAATCTGTTTTTAGCCACCATCTGACCTAACTTAAAATAGAAAAAAAAAAAGGGCTCAAAGTCATAAAATATCCAGCCCAAAAAGAAATAGACTAAAATAGCAAATGGACCTTTATAAAATTCGGGCCCAAATAAAAATCCAGAAAAACATCTCTGACTTCGGCTCCAAGTTTGACCATCCTCTTGACCGAATTTGCCTTCTAAGCCTTCATAACATTTGTAGCCCTTTGAATCATCTAAAATATGAAAGAAAAATGAGGTAAATCCGATGTCTGGTTCAAAAGTTATGGTTAAAACAATGAAGCATATTAAATCTGGAATTTTTATCATAAAAATGAATTAAATCCAAATAAAAGCTCAAAGCCCAAATATGCATTAGAGCCCATTATTTATTAGCTAACAATCCTAAATTTATTACCCAAAATATACAAATAAGTGTGTAAAATATTCAATTATCAAATTCCCTCACACTTATCCTTTTGCACTCCTAGGCAAAATCAAAAAGAAAAGTAAATTGGAAGAAGGAAAATTCTCATTTCTAGTAATTGCCAACAATGTAAAAATTGAACAAAGATCACAAGGTTTCAAAGGACCAAGCAATCAAGACTGAAATCCTTTCATCTCAAATTACAAATCATGACAATCTCAATCAATGATGCTAATCACACAATGTGATCTCTCAAGGGATGCCCTCAATCAATCTCTCAAGTGTATAAGGTTATGAGTGTATCACTCAAATTCTACTCAAGAAAATTGTTTTACCATAGGCTTGCTCAATTTCTACTTCTCCACTACTCACAACACATGCATGCATAAATCAAGAGAGCTTATTATTAATGGTTGTAACAGGGTTAGGGTGAAGGTAGGTAAACATGGAAAAGAGAGGCTAAGCACCAAGGAAATCTAAACAAGTACTAATTAAAGAAAATGAAATGACTGAAATAATATGCATTCTTATTCTTTCTTCTTTGTTTTTGCTTTTCTTTTTTTCCCTCTCTTTTTCTTTTTTTTTTCTTTTGTTTTTGTTTTTTTGTCCTTCTCTTTTTGTCCTTTTTCTTGCTCTCTCTCTCTCTCCTCTCTCTCTTTTTTTCAATGACCAATTCAAATATCTCTCCCCCACACTTAAACACTCCTAAGCAACCCCCACACTTATATACAAACAAAAGTGAAACCAATGCTCAATGTAATTCCAAGGTGCAGTAAAAATTGGTTTTACACTTAGGTTAGTAATGTGGTTTGTAAAATAATGAGTCACAAATGCACAAAGGGGCTAGCAAAAAGAATATGATGCAAGGGAAAGCTATTTGGCCAAAGTAGGAAAATGAAACAAAACAAACAAGCCTCCATCATATTTACACATGTAAGTGAAAATGCAGTTTCAAAAAGAAAGGGAGCAAGTTCTAGAAAACATGAATCATGAGTAGATGCACACATAAAAGAAAGAATGGTAAAAGATGAGTTCCATTCAAGCAGGCCCAAAATCTCACACAAGGAAATATCAAATCATGCAATCAGCACCACAAAATCAACTACCAAGACATATAATCCAAGAGTCCAGAATTGCAGTCCAACAGAATAATCTATCAAAACCCAAGTGTCCAAGTTTGTGATATGTAGCAATCATAGAAAGAGAAATTATGTTATTCACGCATTGATTTTATTTGGAAAAAGAAAAGTGTGAAATGGAAGAAATAAAAGAAAAGAGATGTATAAAAAAAAAGAAAGAAGAATACTCCCCAAGGGGTTTATGGAGGATATGTGGCATCAATGAGGAGAATCTCTTCTTCCGCAGGTTGCTTCATGTCGCCCTCATGAAATTGCTTGAGGCGGTGTCCATTGACTTTGAAGGTCCGTCTAGTGGGTGGATCACACAACTCAACAGCACCAAAAGGGAAAACATTAGTAACCACAAAAAGGTCATCCTATCTAGATCGAAGCTTACCTGGCCCACAAAAAACTCTTTCCTCAAGATGTATTTGTCATGGAATGCCTTTGTCTTCTCCTTGTACAACCGCGAACTCTCATAGGCATCCAATCTAAGCTCATCCAACTCTTGCAGCTGTAGCTTCTATTCCATCCCAAACTTAGCCAAATCCATGTTACACTACTTAATGGCCCAATAGGCTTGATGCTCCAACTCAACCGGAAGATGACATGCCTTACCAAAGACAAGCTGATAGGGAGACATCCCAATCGGAGTTTTATAGGCGGTGCGATATGCCCATAAAGCATCATCCAATCGCTTACTCCAATCTTTCCGGATGGAGTTAACAGTCTTCTGAAGGATTTGCTTAATCTCTCTATTTGAAGCTTCAGCTTGACCATTGGTCTGGGAGTGGTATGCTGTGGAGACCTTGTGAAGCACGCCATACTTGCGTAGCAGGCACTCATGCTTCGATTGCAAAAATGAGAGCCTTGGTAACTAATAATGGCTCTAAGAATGCCAAACCTGCAAAAAATGTTAGACCTAACAAAATTCACCACCACAGAAGAATCATTAGTCCGGGTGGCTTTCGCCTCAACCCATTTTGAAACATAATCCACAGCCAATAGTATGTAAGTATGACCATAAGAAACAGGAAAAGGACCCATGAAATCAATGCCTCAAACATCAAAGACTTCACAAAACAATATAGGGTTTTGGGGTATCTCATGCCTACGGGAAATACTCCCTGCTCTCTAACAATTATCACATGACTTACAAAACATATAAGCATCATGAAATAGAGTAGGCCAAAATAAACCACAATCTAACACTTTCATAGCAATTCTTTGTGGTCCAAAATGACCACCACAAGCAGAAGACAAAAATGCAAAATAGAATCAAACTCATGATTAGGTACACATCTCCTAATTACTTGGTCACTACAAAATCTCCACAAATAAGGGTCATCCCAAACATAATATTTAAAATCACTTTGCAATTTCAGAGTGTGGGCCCTTGTGGAATCAACAGGTAAAACTCTAGCAACCAAATAATTAACCAAATCAGCATACCATGGAATCTTACCCTACAGCTGAAGAAGCTGCTCATCAGGAAAATCATCCTGAATAGGAGAGGGGTGAGAGGGAGAATGAGAAATGTGACTCAAGTGATCAACCACCCGGTTTTGTGCTCCACTTCTATCTCTGATCTCAACATCAAACTCTTGGAGCAACAACATCCACCGGATAAGTCGAGGCTTAGCATCTACCTTTTTCAAAAGAAATTTCAATGCAGCATGGTCAGAGTAAATAATAACTCTACTAGCTAACATATATGATCTAAACTTATCAAAGGCAAACACTATAGCTAACAACTCCTTCTCAGTGGTAGTGTAATTAGACTGCGCAGAATCCAAGGTCTTGGATGCATATGCAATGACATGAGAAGCTTTGTCAACCTGCTGAGCCAAGATAGCACCAACAACATAGTTTGAGGCATCACACATAATCTCGAATGGAAGCAGCCAATTCGGTGGTTGGATCACAGGGGTTATAGTCAAACACCGCTTTAAATGGTCAAAGACCAACTTGCACTCATCATCAAATGCAAAGTCAATGTCCTTGTGCAAAAGGTTGGACAAAGGTCAGGCAATCTTACTGAAATCCTGGATAAATCTCCTGTAGAAACCTGCATGACCAAGAAAAGAACGAACTTCCCGCACAGATGTGGGGTAAGGCAAAGCAGTAATAACATCAATCTTAGCAGGATCTACCTCAATACCCTTACTAGACACAATATGTCCCAAAACAATCACTGACTCAACCATAAAGTGACACTTCTCAAAATTCAGCACAAGATTAGACTCTATGCACCTATGCAAAACTCTAAACAAGTTAGCTAAGCATGCATCAAAACCAAACCCATATACAGTGAAATCATCCATAAACACCTCCATGCAATCCTCTAGAAACTCAGAGAAGATACTTACCATACAACGCTGGAAGGTGCCCGGTGCATTGCAAAGACCAAAGGACATCCTTCGGTAGGCATATGTTCCAAAGGGGCATGTAAAGGTCGTCTTCTCCTGGTCCTCAGGAGCAATATGGATCTAGAAGTAGCCGGAGTATCCATCAAGGAAGCAATAGTGAGACTTACCAGTCAACCACTCTAACATCTTATCAATGAATGGTAAAGGATAATGATCCTTGCGAGTGGCTTGGTTAAGTCTCCTATAATTAATGCAAACTCTCCAACTATTCTGGACTCGAGTAGGAATGAACTCATTCTTCTGATTGGCCATCACAGTCACTCCGGACTTCTTGGGAACCACCTGAACCGGGCTAACCTACTGGCTATTAGAAATGGGATATATAATACCAGCTTGCAAAAGCTTGGTGACTTCCTTCTTCACCACATCAAGAATAAGGGGATTAAGGCGTCTCTGGGGTTGCCTCACTGGTTTAGCCTCATCATCTAACAAAATCCGGTGCATACACATGGAGGGGCTAATACCAACAATGTCAGCTAATGTCCACCCAATCGCCTTCTTGTTTGCCCTTAATAAGCTTAGCAACTTCTCTTCTTGCTCCGGCAGAAGATTGTTTGCCACAATAACTGGCAGCTGCTCACCTACCTCCAAGTAAGCATACTTCAAATGATCCAGGAGGGATTTTAGCTCCAACTTAGGGGGTTGCTCAATGGAGGGACAAAGCTAAGTGGTTGTTCCACAAGTTCTGTAGTGTCTATACCTGAAATCTTGGAAACCATACACAAAGAAGCATAACTGTGTCTAGGCAACTCACTGTTAGGATCAGAATGCAGCAAATCATGCAAAGAAGAACTCTCACAATCAACATCAATAAGAGCATCACAGTCAATATCAGAATGCAAAGAGAGACTTTCACAATCAATGTCATCACATAATGCAGCATCAATCTCAATGCATATAGGACACTATGTGTCATCAAAGCAATCACAAATAGCACAATCACTCATAGATGCAATATCAGGAAAATCAGCATACCAATCAACAACAACATCATCCACAGTATCATCAATCACATCAATACAAAAAATAGAGTGCTCTTCCCTAGGATGTTTCATGGCATCAAAAATATTGAAATTCACAGAAATATCACTAAACTCCATGGAGAGAGTACTAGAATGCACATCTATTTTAGTCCTAGCTGTTTTCATGAATGGTCTACCTAATATGATTGGCGACCTACTGGTAGGACACACATCCTCTATATCTAAGATGTAAAAATCAGCAGGAAATATCAACTCATTAACTTTGACCAATACATCTTCAAGCAAACCAGAGGGATGAGCATTACTCCTATTAGCTAATTGAACAATAACACCAGTAGGATGCAAGGGACCAAGACCAAGAGATGCATAGACAGAAGCATGCATAACATTAATTGAATCACCTAAGACTAGCATGCAATCATCAAATCAATAGTTACCAATGATACAAGGGATAGAAAACATTCCTGGATCCTTGCATTTCTGAGGCATGGTAGGCTGGATGAGTGCTGATACATTCTAGTTCATGCTCGCTCGTTTATTTCCCTTCAATCACCTCTTGTTGGTTCACAACTCCTTCAGAAACTTGGCATACTTAAGAATTTGCTTGACTGCATCCAAGAGAGGAATGTTGATCTCAACCTTTTTGCATGTCTCTAGAATATCCTTCTCTTGTGCTAGTGCCTTTTCAGCCACTTTCTTGGATTGAATGGATCTTTGAGGGAAGGGAAGAGGAATAGAAATGTCCTTTTCAGTTTACTTCACCGCCTCCTTATCTTTAGAGTTACTCTTCACATTTCCTGACTCTTTATCTGATGTAATCACATCTGCAGCTAGCCTAGGCTCTTCCAATTGCTTGCCAGATCGTAGGGAGATAGCACTCACATTCCCCTTAGGGTTAGGAATGGTATGTGAAGGAAGAGTGTTGTTAGAACCTTAAGGTTGGAGTTGGTTCAATGATGTTGTCAATTGACCAATCTGGGTTTGCAAACTCTGAATGGAAGTTTCAGTTTGCCGTTGGAATTGCAATGTATTCTTGGCAAATTGCTTCATCATATCCTCAAGTGAGGAACTAGAAGAACCATTACCACTGCTACTAGGCTGATGAGTCACTGGAGGGGGTGCACATATGGCTGGTGAGGGAGGATTAGCTGGAAGAGGAGGTGGTGCATAATCTGGGAAACCTGGTGGTCTAAACTGTCTCTGCTGGTAACTGCCAGAATTATGATTGTGTTGAAATTGGTTGCCTTGATTCTGGTAGTTCTGGTTACCCTGATTCTGGTTCCAGCGGAAGTTAGGGTGGTTTCTCCAGCCAGGGTTATACTTATTAGAGAAGGCATTGTTTTGTTGTTGGTATTGTGACTTTCTTGGAAATACACCAACTGCAGCTACTGAATGATCTTAATAATTGGGATCTTGGAAGGTAGGGCAGAACTCAGTAGGATGATAAGGATCAGCACAATATCCACATGAATATCCCATCTGAGGAGGGGAAGCATGTATTGTTTGGGTAACTGCCAACTGTCTAACCAAAGACATCAAGTCATCAAGTCTATTTTCAAGTCTTCGTTGATCTACAAGCTGCGGTGTTTGAATCTGGTACACAGGGGTACTGTTTGCTCTAGTACTAAATTGCTGTGAGTTGGCAGCCATGGTAGATATCAAATCTCTAGCTTCCTCAGGTGTCTTATTCTGCAAAGCCCTTCCACTAGATGCATCAACCAGATTTCTATCATTAGGCAACAGACCCTCATAGAAGTATGTAATAAGCTGCTCAGTAATCTGATGGTGTGGACAGCTTGCACACAACCTCTTGAACCTCTCCCAATACTCATATAGGTTCTCCCCATTCACTTGTTTAATGCCACTGATTTCTTTCCGGATGGATGTGGCTCTTGAGGATGGAAAGAATTTCTCCAAAAATAGCTTGGCCATATCATTCCAGCAGGCAATAGATTGAGGTTGAAGATAGAACAACCAGTCCTTAGCTCCCCCTTCAAGTGAGAAAGGACAAGCTCTCAGTTTGATATGCTCCTCATTAATTGCTTGTAGCTTCATTGTGCTACAGACCACATGAAACCCCTTTAAATGCTTATGGGGACATTCACCTGCAAGACCATAAAACTTGGGAAGCAAATGGATAAGACCAGATTTAAGTTCAAAGTTAGCACCAAGTTCAGGATATTGAATGCACAAAGGTTGGTTGACTATTGCAGGGGCAGCCAATTCTTTCAAAGTTGGACAGTTTTCTTGTTCTGCCATATTTTCAGAGTTAGCAAAAGTACTACTAGAATCACTAAATTTAGAAGACTCAAGAGACACAGAATCAAATTCAGAATCTGAAACAGGATCCGTAGTTACTAATTGACTTAACCTCCCGGTCCGTCTAGTAGCTAGGATCGTTCTCTCTATTTCAGGATCTCTTTCTAATAGGTCATGTGGATCAATAGTACTCCTAGTACTCATACAGTAGCATATGGAAAAATGGAAAACTCAGAAAACAGCAAAAACAAACTCATAAAACCACAAAAACAGTCACAAAACAGCAAAACACTAAAATCACACTGAAAGACTCAAAACACAAACAGAAAACCACACTAGAAAATAACAAAAATAAATGCAGAAACAATATCAAATGATTTTTAAAATTTATGGGATCTGTATAAAAACACTCCTAGACCATTGGGGGACCTAAAAATGCAATAAAAAAATGATTATTTAGGATTGTTAGCTAATAAATAATGGGCTTTAATGATTATTCGGGCTTTGGGCTTTTATTTGGATTTAATTCATTTTCATGATAAAATTCCAGATTTAATATGCTTCACTATTTTAACTATAACTTTTGAACCAAACATCGGATTTGCCTCATTTTGGTCTCATATTTCAGATGATTCAAAGGGCTACAAATGTTATGAAGACTTGAAAAGCAAATTCGGTCAAGAGGATGGTCAAACTTAGAGCCGAAGTCAGAGATGTTTTTCTGGATTTTTATTTGGGCCCGAATTTTATAAAGGCCCATTTGCTATTTTATTCTATTTTTTTTTTTGGCTGGATATTTTATGACTTGGAGTCCCATTTCGTTTTGCTATTTTAAGTTAGGTCAAATGGTGGCTAAAAACATATTGGATTTTCGTTTTTCAGACTTTTGAAGATCAAACATGGACTTTTAAATTTCTCTAAAATGTTCTTCATCTGTTCTTCGTGGTCTTCACTGTTTTACTCATCTATGCTTGGCTAAACCTCTCTGATTAACCCACGGATTAGGGATTCCATATTTCAGAGGACTCGCTCTTAATCGGTAACATCTAAACTCGTTTCTGTCTTCTTTTATCGGATTCGATTCTGAATTCAGATTGGGTTTTTGTTAAAAAATCTAGATTGATTATTCCCAAGGACATAATTCTAACTGTGTTTAAGTGATCATTGTGCGATTGTTCAATGTCACGCCATTGTTTCGAAAACATTCTGAACGATTATTCAGTTGAGGGAAATTCTTGGCAAACGCAGAGATTTCGGTTTGTCTAGAAATCGATTACAAGTTCAATGTTTTATTTTTGTTTGATGAACATTCTGGAATCCCTGGTTCTTGATTAGTCATTTTAGTCTGGTTGATCTCGTTTTCTTTATTGTTTCTGTTTTAATTTCATTTTACTGCAATTTGAAAAACTCCCCCCAATCATTTACTGTTTTATTTCTATTACCATTAAACCTACTGCAATTCTGTGGGAAACGATTCAGGTTCCTTATACTGCAAATCTTTTCACTGAAATTGGTTGTTTTGCAAGGGGTCGGCAATCTCTTGTCAATGTTTCACAATAAAGTTCAAAAAACAATTAATCAATCCAAAAAACTAATGTAAACTAGGGAAAGGGACAACCGTGCAATGAAATCTTCTTTAAGTTATGAAACATAAATTCCCATCCTGGATGAGAATCATAAGCCCCTCCAATATAGTCCTTGCTCCTTGATGAATCCTCCTTGGTGGTGGTTCAGGATCAATCGGTAAAGGCTCCAAGATATGTGGTACATGTTGAGTCCCTTGGAGACCTATCCCATGAATTCCCTACAAGGAGGTATCATAATCAGTAGCAATATGATCAATAGAAATCATGTTAGTCATGTGTTGAAGCTCATGCATGCGTAAATCATGAAGTTGGATGTAATGACTGAATGGTAGTAAGTTAACTAATTGTAAACAACTTGAGTGATCATATCAACAATCAATACCCACAATCAAATCTAGCAACAAGTGAATTAGTTCAAGTGGAATTTTCTGTCACAAATTAGCAAACGTAGAGACTATAAGGACTCAAAAGTCGCACATCATATTCATACATTGAGTGATGAAGAGGAAATTCATAAATTCCAGCAACATCCCAATACAAACAAGATTCCTACATGCACAAAATACTTCAGCAACATTTCAGAGATATAGGCTATAAAAGTTGTCTGTAATTTGAATTTCCTATAAACAAGTTTAATCTTATGATCTCTAGCGTCAGTGTTCTGGATTCTTGTTCTACAGGGGTCAGTCTTGAGTCTTAAAAAGTTTTTGTATTCACTAGGTGATTACCTCCTACCCACTCTAATGCTAAGAAAACATATTTGAATACAGAAAATGGTTGAAGATTAGTAAATCATCAGGTAAAATAGGGAGAGATGAAGCTCTGTGAAGTTCAACATTCATTACTCAGGTTTGCCTCTTCAAAAAGAGAAAGACCTCATATCAAGACCCTTTAAAAATTGAAATCAGCTAGAACATTAGCTGTTACTCTTATTTATACACCTTGATCATTTTCGTGGAGTCCATTCAAGCAAATATATTTCCCAAATATCATAACAAAGATGCTCCAAACCTTCAAAATTATGAGAGAAAGTATAGTGAAATTGAAGGCATCGTACAGATCTGTAGTCAAAGAGTAGCTCATACAAGCAGGCCATCATTTTAACGAAATAGTCTGAGTAAAATTAACTCACGATTTATACTAATAAAAAGTTCCGCGGAGACTAATACAGCTGTTTCGCTAATAATTTCAAAATTTGGCATCATTCAATACAGGTTTATGTAAAGAATATTAGACTCTTAAGACACAAGGAGCAATAAAGTCAACAAAGCAAAATAAGAACATAGAAGTAAGGTCACCTTTTCTCTGTGAAAAGAGAGGAGGACCGCCCATTCTTTGGACGAAGAATTCATATTGGTTCTGAATTGCGTTTTCCTTGTTAGAACCAGCAAATATCGAATCGAAACCATTCTTCCTCATCATCACACACCCTGATCCAAATTGCTCAAATCATCAACGAAATATACAACCAGATATGGCAGCACGTCAACAGTCGTAATAGGCATGGGATGAAAAGATTAAAAGGGGGGAAACTAGAAATAAGAACATTTTGATAGCCAAACATAAATGAATGAATGGGGTACCTGTTGTAGAAATTAGTGGAGAGGTTAATGAAGGTTTGAAAGCCGAGCTTTTGAAAGAGATTGGTTTCATCAATAGCAAAAGCATCGTCCATGGGAACTCCACTCCATTCGGAGGCCTTCTGTTGCAGAGTTAGCATCCTAAAACGAGGCTCTCCTTGTTCTTGAGGGTATGCTGATTACAGACTAAAGAAACAATTTAACATTGACAGTGAGTGACCGGACTGAGGCCTGAGGGACTGCACGATGTACGATGCGCGATGCGAGTGTGCGATGTGAGAGCAGAGAGCCGACGGTGAGCGACTGAGGGGTAGGTCGTTAGGGTTTTCATTTTCACAGCAACTCACGAATCGAAGACGGAAGGGATTTTGAGGTAAGGGTCTGCGTACTCTGAGCTGAGAGAGTGAGGGATGTAATTAAAATTTGGAAGGGGGACTTGGGTTGGGTCAGACATAGACATAGGGTAATTGGGCCTGGAGATGAGGCGGGCTGAGGCATGAGGGCGAGTGGGCTGTGACGAGAAATGGGGTTATCAAAAAAAACAAAGAATGGGAAATACAGTGTTTATTCGGTTATTTCGGTTAAAACCAAATTAATTTAGAAAAACCGAACCGAAAACCAAAGACCAATATAAGTCTATTTTACAAACCGAACCGAAACCAAAAACTGAAATAACCGAATAAGTTTCGGTTCGATTCGGTTTTCGGTTTTGGTCTTCATTTGCTCACCGCTAAGAGGGAGTGTCTGAAGATGACTTACCCATTGCTGAAGTTCGAGAGGTCCACCTAAAATTGAAAGCTGAAAACTAGAAAAATCCTTTTTTTTTTGTTTAAAAGTAAGAAACATACATGGTGGCTTACTGGTTGGTAAGTCATTATACTTATATTCAATGAGAAATATTGAATAAATTATACGTATACACTAACCCTTTCTTGTTAAGATAAAATATCATTAAATTCCTTTTGAAATACTCAAATTCCAAGTGAGACTCATAAATTTAACAAATTCTAAATCAAGTCAAGCAATACAATTCAATAATTCAAGATTAAGGGATTTTTATTAGTGCTGGCGTGCCTCACAAGGATTTTTCCTCACCCTTTTCCTCATAATATAAACCGCAAAAGAACAAAAAAATCTGACTCAAAATAAAAAAAAAATATTTAGATATCAATAAACCGAAATACATTCCAATTAGAACGATTTTCCCAAGGGTACATATGCTACTTGTAGGAAGCCTCTTTACTTTCTTTCTTCGGTGTATTAATAAATGGTTGGTCAAGAACTTTGAAAGCTGTATGAGGAGGAGATCAAGTTCTCCACCGATTCTTCACTAAACATTATATACTCTTTTAATTGTATATCTTAAACCACGACTGAATCTTTGAGTCTCAAGAAGTAAGGGATATTAGCATGTCCGCCCTCCATTAAGGGCGTTCTTGGCTTGCTGAGCTCTTCAATGAGATATTCCAGATAAAAGATAGATGAGAAAGGCAACAAGAGGGTATATATGTAAATATTACCCAATTATAAAATCATGAATTTAGATGGTTGGACTGATTTAAAATTTGTTAAAATTAAAAAACCTCAATCACTTAGAATTAGAATGTGAGTATTTCAAAAGTTTTTTAATGAGATTCTTCCTCTCTTTTTTTTTCCCTATATTCAATTAATCAAATCTTTCTATCTCTATATAAATACAGCCCTTCTCCCCCTCACTCTCATATATGCATTAGCGATAAATAAAGAGAGCATTGTTGGGTATCCCCTCCAACAAAGGATGGAAATAGGCCATGTCCATATGGCCTAACTTATCATATTTAATAAATAGGTTAGGCTTAAACTTAAATTTGTTGTCAGACTTATTTGGATAAACAGGTCATTTCTATTTTTATAAGGCCTAACCTCGTCTACAAGACTAGCATTTTTAACATTTTTTGATAAAGGCATTGTATAAGTATATATGAAATCATCTAAATAATTTTATAAATTATTTCAAATGTTAGAAATAATAGAGAGGGAGGAGAGATGCGTACAGGTTCAGGTCAAATCCGGGTAAGCGTGGCTCACGTAAGGAGTAAACTACTAGAATATAATATAGTTTGCTTAGCAGTGCACCGAAACAAAGAATATTAAAGATGGGAAGAAAACGTGCAAGAAGATTGAATTGCTTTGGGGTAAGAAATAATGGTGGAAGCTTTAATTTATAGGGGCCAAAGAGCTCCTTCTTCTTACCCACCAAACAACATTAACTCCAGCAATAACTCCTTGGTTGAATTCGTCAATCAAGAGGTTCCTCTAGCAAAAAATAATAATAATAATAATAATAAAATAAAATTACTAATCACACGCAAGTGTGATTTTCATCAACAATAATTTCCGACATAATGTCCATTTGATTTGGGTTTTTTTTTTCTCGAGCAAAAGGTCTGGTCCATCAAGGGCAAACTCAATCCAAAGTCCAACATATAAATCTATCAACTGAGCCTTAATTATAAATATCACATCCCATTGTCATTACTCATTTACACATACTCAAACCTTACATTCACATCAATAATTCACCCTTGCCTCTCTTCTCTTTGATCGCCTGATATGGTAATGCTATCTCACTCCCTCTCTTTTGATTTCTGTTGCCATTAAAGCATAATAGTTACTGAGTTTATTTTACTACCAAATGTAATATTATAATCTTAGTAGAGAAATTTGTCGTCGTGGCCCGTGGGAAAAGTAAAAGATAAAATCCATCTTTATATGTCGATTTCACAAAATATCTCATTAACATTTTTTTACTACAAACGTTTTAGTCCATTCTATTAACACGGTTAGATGTATCTTTAAAAGGGTTATAAAAAATATTTATTAACCAAAATTTATATTAAATATACTTATTTCTATTGTGAATTCACAATCCACCAAGCCATTATTTTTCCTTAACCTTTCACTTCATTCTTTTCCAATAAAAGATTACCTGTTTTTGCAGCTTCATCTAATACATGAGCAAGGCACTTGTGTGCATATAAAGGCCTAGAAATTTAAAATCCTTATTGAAGAGATCCCACCTCTACATGCAAAACTCATTCTCCACATAGTGGAATTCAAGCCTCATCTCAAATGAGGTAAATATTAAATTAGTAATATGTCAAATCACTTGCATATTCATCAATCCTACACCAAGGGGAATTCAAACCTCATTCTCTCACTTTACATCACTACTGGCCTGACCACGATTTCAACCAGTTATATGCACCCTGAAACGATACAAACCACATCTTTATCTTGAATAGAAAAATTTACCTCTTCATAAGGAGGACTATACAACAAATACAGAATGGTTATAATAGGATTTATTCAAGCATCTAACACGTTGCCACCAAACTGCCAGGATTGTTTGGTGAAAACTGCACTGCACTGCGCCTCATTCCACATTGTATTCACCAACATAACTCCAGTTTCTTAACCAAGAAGAGACTAATCTTCTGACACTGAATCATCTGGATAGCTGAGTGTATAGAAAGACAGATTGTTTTTGATGCTGATGCCGTGATCTGTCAGTCCTGCCCCAGTTTCCCGTATTTAGCATGCTGAGACTACTGTTTTCCCAATATTTAGCTTGCTGAGAGGAATTAGGCCTGATCTGCTTTCAGAATTCAGAACATATCTTGTACCATTCACTTTCTTCGACTATAGTAGACTCCACTGCCAGCATGATGCCGATACCGTGATCCGCCAGTCCGGCCACCAGTTCCTTCCAAAGTGTTGCCACGACCAGCACCCTTGTTGCCTGAGCTCAGGAACCAGTTTGTGGGCTGGTTCCCTAATCCATTCAACTCCTCCTCTCCTCTATCATTATACTCCAAGACAAGCCTTTTGATGTCTTCTTTCTCCTGAAGTTCAGCTGCTTCTTTCTGCTTTGTAGTCTGCACCAATGAGCTATCTCGGGGAATGTACATCTGCTTTGTTTGTTGCTTGTTCCCTCTCTTCACGAGAACTTTCACCTGCACCTCTTTGTTTCCACCTGTCTCTTCATCCAATGCCTCATCACCACTTTCCCCGCCAACTCCTCTCGCGTGATGATCTTTGGTGGAACTCGCAAATAAATTCATTGGAATCATCATGTTTAATGTAGGACGACCTCGTAGCTCTTGCCTCCGCTGTTCCATGCTCTCCTGCATAAAAAATCAAATCCTGTGATTCAACATGCTACAACTGACAGCCTAACATCATCTATAACTAACTTTTTCCCCCACTAAATTTTTCTCATTAATAATATGTGTGTGTGTGAATAGTAATATAGTATTATTCATCTGTCATCTCCATTCTTGAGCTCAGCATGAATTCCAAGACAGTATTTTATAATGTTCTAAAACTGAAAATTCAGAAGGAAGCAGGATAAGAATAAAAATTTAAAAATAAAAAAAGGAAAGTCACAACTCTGCGGAAATGAGCAGGAGAAAATGAACAGATTATGCAGTTCCTTGCCTGTACTACAGCCTTGAGCTCCTGATCAAAACTGGCTTCTTCTTGAGGGTCCACCTCTGCCCCTGTCTGTCTCACATGGATTTCATCTTCCTCATCAGATGCAGGTACAGCCCCATCATCATCATCATCATCCTCATCTTCACTCTCACATCCGTTATCATGGTTTTCCTCATCTAACTCCTCATCATCATGTCCCTCAACATCAATTACTTCACTCCCTGAATCACTCTCACTGTCATTCAGATCATCTTGCACTCTATTGTCTTCTATGCCATTATCAATGCTCTCTGCCCATTCCTTGCTGAAGTATGAGATGTACTCCTACTTGAAGGTTTCTCAATGTCAGAATGCTTTTCACTATTGGCCTTGTCCGAAGAAGCAATATGGTCATGCTCCTCAGGCTCTACAAGAGCTGCATTCACTTCTTCGATTGATGTGTACCGAGTCATGTTGGGACGCAAACAGATCCTACATGAGCATCAATCATGAGTCAAATACAATGATATAATATCGATCTTTTTTTTTTTTTGGGACAATATTCATCAAATTTTATGATTAAAAATTTTAATAGAGCAAGAAAAGGGAATTTTGTCAATCTACGCTTAAAAGTCAACTTGACTAATTTAAATTTGAATCTTCCCTAACAATTTTGCCCTAGGCTCCAAGATCAAGAGAGCTAGGCTAGTAACAATAGTGTGGACCACATAAAAGCCTTAACGCCATTTATAAGCATCATAAAAGGGGGAAAATATGATTCTTCTATTCAGGCATTGTGAAATTACTTGTCATCCAGGAGTTTTTTCTGGGCACTTGATTTGGGTGCTTACTCTAGGGTTTTCTCAGTCTATAGATTGTTTAGAGAATAAAAACAGTGCCTTTGAAAACGTCCCTTTTCAACTAGTGCTGGTGTATTTAGGCAAATTAGCAATTAAAAATTTAGGCAACATTGATAATGTCCTTTTGCTTCATATGCTTGTATAAATACTAAAACTGGAAAAAAAAAAGAAAAAAAGAAGAAGAAGAAAAGATCTATTAAACAGCTGCATGACTGACCTGTATATCAAATTCAATGTCCAGTGGCAGTACACCTTTGCTTAGAATATACATCTGGAAGTGTACGAGGAATCGATCAAGCTTCCTCTTAGAAGATCCTCGGCCAAAGTAATGTCCACAGGTTTCAAGAAGAATAATGACCATCCTGATACGGAAACAATCTTCTGGTGGATCCAATACATCTTGCTGGAAGTGTGAAAATGTATATTATGTTAGAAGATTGCCAGATATGCAAAACCAAAACATTCATTCAATTAATTTTTTTTTTTTTTAAAAAAAAACTTGAACTATTTATCACCTACAGAGCATCAACATGACCTGCCAAGTTATTAAATACTTAATAATAAAATAGAACCTCAAATAAAACATGAATTTGATGTAGGAAGCACAGCTTAACGCAGTATAATTACACTCATGCATTTTGTTGCTCTTACATTCTACTCATGACATGAAGTAGCAGGTGCCAAGGAATCCTTAGGGGTAAAGATGATAGATATGGGAGGGGCATTAAAATTTTCATTCATACGTTCAAAAATAACAAATCCAAGGAATTAAGAGCTTCTAATTCTAACACAGTATGCCTCTCACTCAAAAGGATAAATATTTTAAACAATACAGCAAAATGATACATAAAAAGGTAGAATGGCACTTCAGCCTATTGTTGTCATTTATTCTACCCCACGGCTATGTTTTTCCAGCATGTGAGTTGTAAAGAAGTTTTATCACACTGCTATAAGACCAGCAATACTATATTGAAGTGCATGATAGGCTTTAAAGAGACAATATGAATATAAAGTGGAGGTAGTTGAGATGAAAATGTCGAGATGGATGTGTGGTTATACAATAAAAGATAAGATTCGTAATGATCATATACGCCAATGAGTTGAAGTAGCATCTATTGTCGTTATTTGTTGTGATATGTGGCCTATTAAGAGTAGCTAGTGTCTTCCTTGTGAGCAATATAAAGAGATCACTTCTACTATCCAAGAGATCACTTCTACTATCCAATACATGAAACATATCATTATCTTTGCATCAATCTTCTGAGTTACTGATTGAACTGAAAAAGGACAAATTTAAACCATACCTCTGGAGTTCCATGGCCAAAGACAAGAACTAGATATAGCGTCTCAAACATAACAGAGGAGTCTACATGCTCATAATTATAAAGTTCCCCAAGGAATCGCATATGGGCAATGCGTCGCTGCTGCATCCCATAGTCATTTAGCTCCAGCCCAAGTCTAATCTCCTCCAAAACCTGAAAGTCATGTTACAAATTTCATGATTCCAACTGAAAGCACAACCATTCGGTGAGAAAAAGTCTTATAAAAGAATCGATTTGAAAAGTTCATTTTTTCCCTGACGAGAGAGTTAGCAGCAGCTAAAACTGCTAATTCAAGCAGTCAGAATATACTTAAACCATTTAAATGAACACCACATTTTCTATGCCCTGGTTGGAGAAGGTTGTTTGCATCTTCAAGGGCAAATCTTTTCCCCTATGTATGTTGTGAGATAGAATTATTTATCACCTATTCAGGCATTTTTCTACTGTTCTGTTATGAGAACTTCTCTTATTCTATAGTACAAGGATATCTTCCCAGAAAAACAGACATTCACTAAAATCTAGATCACGAAATTGAATTGAAAAGAAAGGACCCTAGAAAAACCAACCTCATCAACTATAGCCACAGAAAATTCATCATGATAGCGGCTTAAACCAGCAGCCAGAGAAGCTATTAGATGTATCTGACCATATTTTCCTTTATGAACCTTCATGAAGCATTTCAAAAGGTATGATTCACTTTCACTCCATGGTAATTTACGGAGTTGCCTCAACACAAGCTCAATGGTAGACTTGTCAAGATCAGAGAAAAGTAATTTTCTGATATACTGCGGCAGAAAAATCACTTAGAATGTTAATTAGATACTTAACAGATATAATAAATAAAATGAACTTGAAATACATGTAACACCTGATGCAATGGAGGGCGGACTTTAGAAACTCGTGCAGATCTCTCTGGTGGCTTGCAAAGGTAGTAGGCATTCTCCACTAAAGTACTATGTCTGGGATCCAAGTTTTTCACATTTTTCAAGCGCATCAATATCTCCAACATTTTAGCCATGCGCATAGTAGTTTCAGGAGATCGATATAAGAAACGACCACAAGTTTCAAGGAGATTGCAAGCTACATCAATGTTTTGATGAGTGAAGTCATCTAAACAAGCCTGGGACACAATCAACCAAAACAAAATACAAAAAGCAATTAGTTTAAAATTTAAAATCATAGTCCTACATAATTCAATTCATTTGTGAATCAGAGCGACAGTAATGAGGGAATTAAGGGGCAGCTAGGGAATTTTCCACAGGGCTAGTGCGGGAATTTGATGTTAGTGAAAATCCCATCCACACCTCTATTATGCATAAATAGATGGGGTATGAGTGAAATTAATTCAATGGTATCATTTCGTAGGGATTTCACTTTTGCAACGTATTGTCTATGTCTCAATCTCCAAATCCTAACATTTAAAATTGACACTTAAATGCATCTTCCTAAACAAAACTTTTTCAAAGCAGGGAAATACAATGCAATTAAGTTACATAGTAGACATTACCAATTACAGAATCATTATACATAAAAAAATCAGACAAGACAAAGAAGTACAACAGAAAAAATAACGGAGAGAAAAGAGGATGCTGTGCCCTAAAGGGGGGATCAACATGGAAAGGGAACAAGTGTCTTGTTTTGGAGGAAAAGAAAATGGTTAATCTCCTTGAAATGTGGGAATAGTAGTAAGGAAGGGGGTAGTTTGGGAAATATGCTCAATAGGATATAAATAGGGAGTTGAAGAATGTAATGGTTTCAATTGAATATACATTTTACTGTTTACTTTCCCTTCTTCTCTTTCACCGCTGACATTTATACATGTCGATTGAGTATTCCCTTTGGTCTTCCTCTATCACTATTTAGATGACTGCTTGATCTAACATCCATGCCAATCCATGAAATCGATTTCTTTGTTCCACCTTTGACGATTTCTACCATTTTCTCTTCAACAGATGTCACTACAAAACTCAACTTCTCTTGTATAATCACACATCCATCTCAATATCTTCACTCGGTACTACAGACACACAAACAGACTACATCAATGTTCAAAGAAGGCATTATATTCACCTCCATAGGCAATCCAGAGGTTGAAGAAACAGGTCTATAAAACCACAACATCCATCATCCACTTCAAGCATCTCATCTGTATTTCCCATCAGCCCAAGATGAAAACGCATTGTTTCCTCTTGCTTTTGGAAAAATGAAGAAATAAAACCTATCCCAACATTGTGAATCCTGACCTCTAGAGGGTAACTCAAGTAATTCTTGTGAACCAGCAAATTTTCCATCATTACGAGCACACAAATGATCTCATTTCTTTGAGAAAAACATCAATCTGAGACTTCAGTGATGGTTGGGCAAGGGCACATGGTAGAAGAGATAAAGCAAAGAGAAGAACAGAAAAACAACCAAAAGTATGAAGCTTTTGATACAGCAGTGATCAACTAACCACCAAGAAGAAATCTAACTGATTGATAGACTCTTAATAGCATAAGACTAAAATGCCTTTGCTATAGCCTTGGTTGTATTTGTTAAAAGACCAATGCAGACTTATTTTAGAAGGAGAAAGCGTCAAAAGCTGAATTACTTATTTCTCTTAGTTGAGAGATTTTAGGAGTCAGTTTAGCAGAATAAGGAACCATAATGTTGTTAGGTGTTTACTGACATTCAATTTATTACTCTTAGCTGTTGCAGTCTTTCAGATATTTTAGGTATTTCCCATATATATCTTATCATTTCAATGTATTCCCAGATCTATAAATAGGCCAGCAACCTCTGAAATTAGTCATTTAGAAATGAATTAATGAAAGTTCAGTGTATTTCTGCATGTTTTGCTGCATAATTGGTTGAGAGATTTAGGAGTCAGTTTAGCAGAATAAGGGACCATATTGTTGTTAGGTGTTTCCCGACATTCAGTTTATTACTCTTAACTGTTGCAGTCTCAGTTATTTTAGGGATTTTCCATATTTATCTTATCATTTCAATGTATTTCCAGATCTATAAATAGGCCAGCAACCTCTGAAATTAGTCACTGAGAAATGAAAGTTCAGTTTATTCCATCTAAAGATTCTCCTAAACGTTAAGCTATAAGAACACTTAGAGTGAGATTCTAGCACTATATTTTCTGAATAGATTTATGATTTATCATCTTCCTTTATTGTGTTCATTAGTTTCAGTACTTGCCAATATCATATTGATATTATAACTTTAAATAGAAACGGCAGAGATGAAAAAGGAAAGAACATATGGTGGTCAAAAAAGATAAAAAGGTGTTGGAGTGGGCCCAGCTGCCAACTATGGGCTTTTATCATTTAAACCTAATTTTTTAGTAACTTAGTCCAGATCAGATCTGATTATAAGATCTTAACTGTTTTTCAAATTTCAAATTATTGTTCCTAGATCTTACGAATTCAAATTACTGTTCCTAGATTTTAGGAGAAACCCTAGTGAATAGATAAGATTATTGCTTCTATATATGTACGCATATATGAGATGAATAACAATAAGAAAAAAAGGCGCAGACCTTCATTATTTCATGGTATCAGAGCCAGGTATTCGGCTCACTTCTGATGTCATATAAACAGCCTTAAACAGTCAGCTGCGGGCCTTCGCTGTTGATGAAAGAGATCATCCCTCTGCGTCAACCGGTGATGGCTCAATAGGGACTGTACCATCGCACAATATGGGAATTTCTAGTGTTGGTCCGATTGGGGCAGCGCCGGATTTTCTCTCTCAATTAACCATAGCGCATAAACTGAATGAAAATAACTACCTTCAATGGTCTCGGAAATTTTGATGTATGTCCGAGGGAAGAAGAAGGCCAAGTATCATATCGAAGATCCACCTCCAATCAACTCGGCAGAATTTGAGACATGGGGGGCAGAAAACAACATGGTAATGGCTTGGTTAATAAATTGTATGACAGTTGAGATAAGTGAGAATTATCTTCTTGTTACTTTTGTCAAGGAAATTTGGGACTCTGCCCGAAAGACCTTCTGTGTTCAAGAAAATATTGCTGCAGTCATCCAAGTAAAGAGGGCTCTCCGAGAGCTCTATCAAGGAGAGAAGACTGTGACACAATATTATACTGCCTTGGTAAAACTATGGCAGCGATTGGATCTGTATGAAAATTATGAATGGTCTTGTCAAGCTGATATAATCTATCATAAACACCTACTTGATCGAGAGAGGTGCTGTGATTTTCTTCTTGGTCTTAATGACTCATATGAAGATGCCCGAGGACGCATAATGAGCATAAAGCCACTACCCCTATTGGAAGACGCCTTCAACCTGATCAAATGTGAGGAGAGTACAAAATTCTTGACTCGAGGCTCACCTAACTAGGCGGCAATCTCCCAAGAGGCGTCTACTCTTGCTGTTCATGGAAATCAAGGAGACATGAAGACAAGGAAGTCTACAAAGTGGTGTGATCACTGTAATAAGAATGGTCACACCAAAGAAGAGTGCTGGAAATTACACGGTAAGCCTCCAAACATGAAGCAGAAAGACAAAAACGATAAGAAGGGGCTAATGATAAATGGACCTGAAATGGACAATGATATTCTAAGCACTGAAGAACTCACGGTTCTGCGAAGGATTCTGGACAAACATATCGAATCATCCTCATCAAAAACCTTTGAGAAAAATTCTCCTTCTGTTACCTTGGCCAAATCAGGTACTACCCTTACATGTGCTCTTAGTAATGTAACTATTTCCAAAGATATCTGGGTTGTAGATTCTGGTGCAATAGATCACATAACAGGGTTCAAGGAACTATTTTCTGATTTTACTCACTATTCTAAGCATAATTCAGTAGAAGTGGCGAATGGCCAATTTTCATAAATTCATGGATCAGGCACAGTAGTAATATCTAAAGACATTGTATTAAAAAATGTCTTATATGTTCTAGAAATTAAGTGTAGCCTATTATCTGTGAAGCGTGTTGTTGATCAGCTAAGCTGCATAGTAACTTTTGACAAAATTGGTTGCCATTTTCAGGACTTGGCTTTGGGGAAGGTGATTGGGAATGCTGAAGTGTGGAATGGACTCTATTACATCCAAGGATCACTCTCAAATAAACCCTGTGCTGTGCACTCTATAATGGCTATAGAAGACATTAAATTGTGACATTCTAGGTTAGGCCACCCTAGTCTCACTTCTATGCGTTTGCTGTTTCCAAACATTAGTACCAAGTCTATTTCAGATTTTCAGTGTGATTCTTGTCAATTTGCTAAACAGACTCGAAATTCATATCCCACTCACAATTATAAACCCTCACATCCATTTAATCTCATTCATAGTGATGTTTGGGGTCTTTCTAAGGTTGCCAATAATTCAAAAGCTAGATGGTTTGTAACATTTATTGATGATCATACTCGGCTAACATGGGTCAGATTAATGAAAGATAAATCTGAGGTGTTTACAATTTTCAAAAAGTTCTACATCTTCATTCAAAATCAGTTTCAAATGTCTATTAAAATCCTTAGAAGTGACAACGGTCGGGAATATTTAAACTCAAACTTTCAACATTTTTTGACTGAAAAAAGGAATACATCACTAAACCTCTTGTGTTCATACTCCTCAACAAAATGGAGTGGCTGAAAGAAAAAATCGTCATCTCCTTGAGGTCGCTAGGTCTATTATGTTTGAAAACAATGTTCCTAGTAGATTTTGGGGAGATGCTGTTCTTACCTCAGCCTACTTAATTAATCGCATGCCTTCAAAAATACTGAATTTTCAGACACCTCTACAAATATTTACAAAAACTTACCCCAATTCTCCTCTTATTAATCCGCTTCCTGCACGGGTCTTTGGCTGTACAGTTTTTGTTTATAATGAGGGAGGAGGTAAACTAGCTACACGTGCTCTTAAATGCATTTTCTTGGGCTATTCCTCAACTCAAAAGGGGTATAAGTGTTTTTATCCAGCTTCCAACAAACTTTTTGTCACCTCAAATGTAAAATTTGTTGAAAAACAACCTTATTTCTCAAACACACCCATTCAGGGGGAGAGTAGGAGTGAATGGCTTGTTTATGAACTTGAGTATGATCAGCAATATAGTGTTTCCTCATCTACACAACTTATTAATGAACCACAAACACCATTTAATCCTACTTATTCTACCGAACATCATTCTGATTCCTTTGGAGACAGTTCAGAATATTCAGTACACAATCCCAGAAACAGACATCAGCAAAGTCCTGAACTAGCTATACCCCAAACAACCAATCCATTTGAACCTCTTAACTTGATTTCTGAATCTGAAACACATGAGACTAGGATGGATGACCCTGAGACAGCCACAGAACAGCAACATGGTGAAATAGATACTAATTCCACACCTCAGCAAACTCATGATCCTACAACCGAGACAAGTTCTGAGAATATGCATTGGCCTATTGCCTTAAGAAAAGGAAAAAGGAGTTGCACTCAACATCCTATAGCCAGGTATGTCTCATACAATAAACTTTCACCACATATGAAAACCTTTGTGGTTAATATTGAGAAGGAAAGCATACCCAGAAATTTTGAAGAGGCCATTTCTGATCCAAAGTGGAAACAAGCAATTGAAGAAGAATTGAGAGCTCTACATAAGAATGGGACTTGGAAAATCACCAATTTACCCAAAGGGAAGTCTGTAGTCAGCAGCAAATGGGTATTCACTATAAAATACAATCCTGATGGGAGTGTGAATAAATACAAAGCTCGACTAGTGGCTCGAGGGTTTACACAAACTTATGGCATAGATTATCAAGAAACCTTTGCTCCTGTAGCAAAACTTAACACTATAAAGGCTTTGTTGTCCCTTGCAGCTAATCTAGAGTGGCCTTTACATCAAATGGATGTAAAGAATGCCTTTCTAAATGGTGATCTTGAAGAGGAAGTATACATGGAGGTGCCTTTGGGACTTAGAAGCTCAAAAAATTCCAGCAAAGTATGCAAGCTCTACAAATCACTATATGGACTGAAGCAATCACCAAGAGCATGGTTCGAAAGATTTACTCGAGCTATCAAGGCTTGGGGTTATAAACAATGCCAAGCAGATGATACATTGTTTATAAAAGATTGAGATGGAAGAAGAACGATCCTTATCGTGTACGTTGATGATATTGTCTTAACAGGTGATGATGAAGAAGAAGTCACAATGCTAAAGCAAAATTTAGCATTAGAATTTGAGATAAAAGATCTCGGCCTATTAAGGTACTTCTTAGGAATGGAGGTGGCTAGAACTCAAAAAGGGATCAATGTCTCACAAAGAAAATATACATTGGATCTCCTCAAGGAAACTGGAATGTTGGGGGCAAGACCAGCTCATACTCCTATGGAATTAAATCAAAAATTAACAATTCGACCTGATGGCACATCTGTAAATCAAGAGAGATATCAAAAATTAGTTGGAAAGCTAATTTACTTGTCTCACACAGGACCTGATATATGTTTTCCTGTGAGTGTTGTTAGTCAGTTTTCTAGTAACCCGCAGAAAGAACATATGACAGCAGTATATAGGATACTTAGGTACCTAAAGAAAACTCCAGGTTTAGGCTTATTTTTTGCAAAAGGGGACTCTAGAAGCATCGAATTGTTCACTAATGCTGATTGAGGAGGTTCAAAAGTTGATAGACGTTCCACCACCGGTTACTGTACCTATGTATGGGGTAATCTAGTAACATGGAGGAGTAAAAAGCAACAAGTAGTCTCTCGAAGCTCAGCAGAATCTGAATACAGGGCATTGTCTCTTAGAGTATGTGAAGGTATGTGGGTAATAAGACTTCTTAAAGAAATTAAGGTTGAACCAGAAGAACCCTTAAAGGTGTGGTGTGACAACATGTCAACAATTAGGATTGCAAACAATCCTATTCATCATGATCGAATGAAGCATGTGGAAATAGACCGACATTTTATTAGAGAAAAATTGGAAGCAAAGGTGATGGACCTATCATATATTCCATCAGGAAAACAGGCTGCAGATATTATGACCAAATCGCTCACTCAGGGAAAGTTCGAAGGCCTTAGAAGCAAGCTGGGAATGATCAACATCTATTCACCAGCTTGAGGGGGAGTGTTGGAGTGGGCCCAGCCGCCAACTATGGGCTATTATCATTTAAACCTAATTTTTAAGTAACTTAGTCTAGATCTAATCTGATTATAAGATCTTAACTGTTTTTCAAATTTCAAATTATTGTTCCTAGATCTTAGGAATTCAAATTACTGTTCCTAGATTTTAGGAGAAACCCTAGTGAACAGATAAGATTATTGCTTCTATATATGTACGCATATATGAGATGAATAACAATAAGAAAAAAAGGCGCAGACCTTCATTATTTCAAAAGGTAACATGACTACATCGAGGTATTCGGAGAACCCTAATTTTTGCTTGCAATATTAATAGAGGGTGGCCTAGTACACAAGGCTCTCACCAAATGGGGACCGCAGAAAGTCAGGCATAAGCAGCCCTTGCAAGGGGAAAGGCCATTTCCAATATTTGAACCTGCGACCTCTAAATCACATGGTAGCAACCTTTATGGTTGATCGCAATGCTAATATTCAAAATAAATTTTAAAAGGTCAAAATTACTCCCTACAATCTAATATGCATTTCCTTTTCATTTGCCAATAATTTATTGAATATACTATGTAAATAACTACAGTGGGCCACTTATATTTGCCAAACAAAAACAAAGAAAGAAAAAACGTATGATGAGCAACTTGTGAGCAGTACAGCTCCCATTATTTTTAATATTTTGTATTGATAGATGATTTTGAGGAAAAGAACACATTTTTTTAATCAACAACACAGCAAAGGGGAATAGTTGTCATATGAAAAAGGGAGGAGGCAAATCTTGTGATTTCAGTAGCCAAATTTGTGTAAGAGAAAGGGCAGGCGCAAGTATTGAACACTAGAGTCAAGAAACTTGTTCAAAGGAAAACAAATAATATATCAATGACCATTTTTGTTCTAAATCGAAGCTTATTGATGGCCTGGATAAATCATATTCATGTCCCTAAGATTAACAGTTTGAGCCCAGAGGTTTTATCCCCTTGTATTTTTTTTTTACCTTTTCTTATTTATGCTTCTCTATTCCAGGGCACAAAATCATAATCATTTTTCTATGTGTTGTGCCTCTCGATCCATCATTCATCCACGAGTCTTCATTTTGTAGAATTTGCTTCTGAAACAACCAAGCAGGATGAACATGGAGGCGCCACTATGTAGACCTGCCATTAATCTCTCTATCTCTCTCAGCATCTGACTTGACTTGTCTCTCGCCCTAGACATCGATCTTTGTCGTCGACATTTATACTACCCATCATCGTAGTTGAACCTGTTTCTCATTCAACTGACACCAACTTCGAACGGTAATTTTGCTCCCATTTTGCGTGGGCACCGTTGATTCCGAGATTTTGATGGATTTTGTTCTCTGATTGCCTCTAAGTACATAAAGCTTTGAGCTTTTATCCCTCTTATTCTCTTCTCGTTTCTTTTCGCTTCCACTTCTAGTGTTAATTGATCGCTTTATGTGGGGGTATTTGACACTGTGCGAGATGGATTTTTTTATTTCTTGGATTAACTACAATTTTTTGTACATTTAACATCTATGCCATTATGCCATACTATTGGTATGATAAAAATTTTCAAGAAAATTTTTTGATATCAAGGGTGTTTAATTATCGTGAGCCTTTTACATTCTCGCATACTTGGTCATATTTAATAAAAGGGCAATAGTCTATAGTTCCCAATGGATATATGGCAATGAAACATGAATTCTTTTCTAAAGCTTGCAGTAAATGCACTGTCATATAATTCCTACCTCTAATTCAAGCTAAGGGGTTGTGAGGACGTTTATAATTTAATTTTTTTTTTCACATTTCCTAAAACTCCACCTCATAAAAGGGATTGCAATGTTTGATAATCTAATTCTTTATGTATATTTGTTAAATGGAAAAGGAAATAACTCTTTTATGTATAAAGTCATGATTATTCATTATGCTCAATTTCCTCTTCGTAAATCATATTCATAAGAGCATGTGAATTTTCATTCCTACAAACTAACGATGATTGGATCCAAGTAAGATTGGATACCAAGAAATAAAAAGATTTATATGGTTAATAGGATGAGAAAAAGCCTCTCAAGAAAGCAACATGGAGAAATAATTCAAGTCTTGAGAAAGCCAAACAAGCTATGCTTGTTGATATGAACAAGGAGACATCTACATCAATCCATCTTAACCAAGCAGGCTATTACAAGGACAAGAGAAATTATGGTGATATCTAACCTTACCCTCTACTGTGCATAAATGAAATTCATATCTAGGTAATAAATACTTGTCCATTGTTGCATTCCATTAGCAATCAATCACTTATGACTTTCAAAATGTTTTCAGATTGCTAAATGTACTATAAGTGAAATTGTGCATAACTTTCTAAGTTTATATTTTGAAATGCACAATTGTAAAATTTGTTTAGATTTCAATTCACTTTATAAAAATGCATACATATGTCTTGAAAAATATTTTACTGCGATTACATTCAAATGTTGTTTCAAAATTAGAAGTTGATATATTGAATGCCGGATATGCTTCAAACTTTTCTAGTTAAGTTTCCCCCGTCATTCACATATTGATCTGTGATATTTAATGTGATGCTTGAAATCCTCGTTCCTTATTCTCTAACTAGCTGGACCTTATGTGTAACAAGTTTTCTATGAGTCTCAAGACTATCTTCAGAAAAGGATTCAATTTGTGAAAGTCCTATGCTTATTGGATAAATTCTTATTGGCTGAGTTATTCCACCCATTATGAATGTTCATTAATGTATTGAATGTTAGTGCGTTAACCATTACCGTGGAATGACTTACTAGGATAATATTATGGAATTCTAGTAGTCATTGAGACTAATGAGTATGTGCTTCATCATCCATGAATCCTAGCACTCATCTTGATACTCAGATACATCATCAATTGTCTTTATCCATATTTTGAGTAACTATAACCATGTATTCAAATTCTTACCTTGAATGTTCATATATTTCAAGATCCTATCCTAAGGGGCAAGATTATCACTTGGCAATAGCAAAGTCATTGTGTCTATATATATTTCAATCCTATTTGGCCTTATTGGCTAATTCACTTTCTTCATGACTTTTGCCTATGGGAAAAACTCTTCAACATGTTAATGTTCGACATGTTCCCCAAATATGAAGCATTCTGATACATTCTTTAGCATGTTAACTTCCACCATGTTTATAGTGAGCATAGATTTTAAACATATTTAAAAAATGAGTCTATCATACATTAACATTTTTATTTCATAATGTATTATCTTTGTTTGAAAGAACATTTGAGATTTGAAACAATTTTCATATTTCATCATCATTTTTGAAAAATCTAATTTTATTCATGAACTATAGTTGATAAATGCTCATCTTTATGGATAAGATTTTCTACGCTCTTGATCAAACTTACATGTATTTTTATCAATGATCATCATTTCTACATAAAATGTTTTTAAAGATTGTTATTGATTTAAGACCAAGAGTTTTTCATGTTTGGTAAAAATATATGTCTTGGTTCAAAATGTTTTTCAAGTTGTATGACTCCAGTAAAACTTTTATGACTCCAGTCATGGTTGAGTTACTTCATTTATCATGTTTTCAAATGAAACATATCAATGATGAAGTAACTCCAGTCACGTAGATTACTTGAGTCATGATTCTCAGTGTAAAATATTCTTGAAATTACTTGACTCCAGTAAGTTTATGGTGACTCCAGTCATAGTGACTCCAGTAGTCACTTAATGACTCCAGTAGCTCTTTGCCTCAGGCAATTTTCAGTCCAAACCCGATAACTCTGACTTAAGATGACACATGACTCCAGTCATTAAAAGATTGCTCCAGTCATGATTGTCACATAGGCGACTTTAAAATAGAGTTACTTCAGTCATTAAATGATTACTCCATTCAACATGACACAGATACGCTATGAGTTTTTAGATTACTCCAGTAATCATTTTGTTATAATGTTTTGAGAGAGCTCATTGAAAGTGACTCAGTCACTTTATTTATTCAAATTTTATCTCATGAAGTTTTAGCCCGAGTAAACTCTTTTCTAAAATGATCCTTATGCTTTAAACTCTCTTAGATTATTATAGAAAGCGTAAGTGATTTCTTCATACCAATTTCAAGTCCACTCAAGTGAACTTGAAAATTCTTAATTCTGAGATACTATGTTGTGAGCAAGGATAGCTCCAAATCTCATAACTTTGGTATCACATTATTATTTGGTATCATAAAGGGTTTTGAAAAGGAAATTCATATTTTTTTTAATCATGCATTCATTAAGAGGGAGCTTCACATTCACATGTGTTTATATCTTAAAAGCTCATCTCCTTTTCTTGAAGAATTTTGTTTTAAGCTTGCTCATCTGCATTCACTATGATTTATTAGTTTTGATGATGAGTTAAAATGATATTTTCCTTTCATTATCTTTATTTAAAAATATCACATAGAAAGGAATATTTTAATATCTGATTGCACTAACAAATCTCTTCTATAAAGAAACGTGTCAATTTGTAACAAGAGAATTTGTCATTTGTTTTCCTTAATGTACTATAAGGCGAAACTATTACATTAAGTAAAGATGCTTTATTCAATCACATTGAAGCTAAGAAGAAGAAAACCTCTCGAAGCCAGCTGAGACATGTTTTGCAGAATAGCTATATGAAGAAAAAGAAAAAGATGGAAGTGATATTATGGAACAAGAAAGCAAGAAAATGGACTTCATCGATCATCCATCAAGTTGCAGAATCTACATGAGCATTTCTAATCTCTATATCTTTACATTCAGTAGAAATTCTGCACATGTTTGCTTTCAGTTTGCTCTAATCATGACAGTTTAAGTTTCTTGAAAAACCTCTCCAAATTGTTTTCAGACATATCTTCATAAAAACCCTTTTCTACTTGCATCATATTAAAAATCAAATACTCTCAAAGAGGGGGAGAGAAAATTGTTTTCTAGAGATATGATTAAGGGGGAGAGAAATGGCAAGAAAAATTATTTTCATATTTGCCTCTTTAAAAGTTTTTCTTCTTTGCTTTAACTTTTTTGCTAATGACAAATAAGGGGGAGAGAATGACAAGAAAAATATGTTGTGTCTAATATATTTTCACATTCATACATATTTTTCTTAAAGTATTTGTCATCATCAAAAAGGGGGAGAATGTTGAATATGATTAGTTTTGATGACGTCTTAAATACTTTGATAGATGCATTAGTAAAACAAAAAGTTTGTATCACATACATTGTCTAATGGGGAATAATCAAGAAGAAGAGAAGAGATTAAAGAAAGAAGAATTTGCATATTATAATGAGACTATCAACATTCAAGTTCTTATATGTGAAACTGGAAGTTTCTACGATCAAATGGAAGTTAGAATGACTCAATTCAAAGTTTAAATGAGCAAAATCGAGCTTTTCAGGAAAATATGCATGAGAACTAGAGTTCTCACTTAAGAACTAGAGTTCTTAGGGATAAACTCAAGTTCATTTTTCAAAACTTGAGTTCAGAACTCGAGTTCTCACTTAAAAACTTGAGTTCGTCTTATTCCAGTCACTCTGTTCACCTCTGTTTCACGCTCAGCCTGGGCGACCTCTGGTAAATCGATAATATCTCTCAAACCAGAGATCGGATTGAGGTAAGACCAATTTTGAATGAAACTAGACATACAATGCGTCATCTTGACAAAAATTCAAGTCCAAAGAAGATCAGATGAGAGAGATATGAATTTCTGAAGTTGCATCACCTGTTACCATCACACAATAGAGCAGGGTTCGGTAATTTGAGCATATCTCACAAAATACACATCAGAATGAGGTGAAAGTAGTGGCATATGAAACTAGACTCATATACCTTTCCAAAAACATAAAGATCACAGAAAACAAAGATAAAATGAGAGAAATATGATTTTTGGAAGTTGAGAGTCAGTTCAGGATGTTGCAAAAACATTGGTTCAAGAACAACTTTTATTAATATGATCATAGTGCTCAACATACGATGAGTTTGGAGCTGATTCTTGTTGCATTGGAAAGAAGACTTGAAGAACTTTATGAGCATGGGTGGTTTGGCAAAATTAAAGCTATATCGAAGATGTTACGCCTACATGTTCTTAAGTTCTTATGTTTGTCTCAAAGAACTTATGTTTTCAGTCTTGTTCAAAATGACAAACTTGATTCCATATTTTAAAACTTAAGCTTTGGAAAGACTTATCAGATAGTTCTCAGTCTGTCAAATTGAGAACTCGAGTTCTTGGTAGTAGAACTCGAGTTCGCAGCCTTTGCATCGCACAAATCCTTCAAAAATCAGAAAAGGTTATGAGAACTAGAGTTCTCGTTTGAAAGCTCTAGTTCATCACTTTATCATATCCGTGTTTTGAACAAAGTCCTCAAGAACTAGAGTTCTTGGCATAAGAACTCGAGTTTGCGAAACTTGTCTCTCCTAAATTCTTCAAATAGCAAAAGGGACTTTGAGAACTAGAGTTCATTAGTCAAGAACTAGAGTTCTTCATTATGGAAAATTCAAGAACTAGAGTTCTTGGTATAAGAACTCGAGTTCGCGAAATTTTGTCTCACCCAAATTCTTCAAACAGAAAAAGGAACATAAGAACTAGAGTTCTTAACTAGAGTTCTTGAGAAAGAACTAGAGTTATTCATTTTGGAAAACCATTGAGTCTCTTTCGAAAACACAAGAACTAGGGTTCTTAATCAAGAACTAGAGTTCTTCACTTTGGAAAACAACTGGATCTCTTTTGAAAGAATAAGAACTAGAGTTCTTAGTAAAGAACTAGAGTTCTTCAATTGGGAACAAAACTATGTCTCATTCGAAATATGAAGAACTAGAGTTCTTATTTAAGAACTAGAGTTCTTATGAACAAAAATCGCGATTCACCGTCTGTAATCTTCCAAATGATCTGATCTTTGTCCGTTACTTTCCATAATCATTTATAAAACATTTTTAACCTATTTGCTAGTGATTTTAGGGATTACAACGAAGTCTTATTCAAAAAACATCATAAAGTAATATTGGTGTCAGAGACTTGAAATACGATTGCAGAAACTAAGCACCATCACGGCAATTGATCTCTGAGCAAACAAAAGTCATTTCTGTTATTCCCATTCCTATGACTAACTTGGCAAATCAACGGATATTCAACAAAGCTAAGTAGGAGACGAAATTGATGAATCTAGCGAAGCACTTGACAGAACAAGTAACGACAAGTCTAACGGCTATATTTCAACGGCTACTTCCAACGGACATCCCACGGTCATATTCTACTAAAAGAATACTTAACAGTCGAATGCTCTTCATCTACTATAAAAAGGAGAAGCATTCAAAATAGACGAAGAGATAAGAGACACGAGATTACAGCTGCGTCGTCAAAATGCCATTACCCTGACATTTATATCACTTACTCTCCAAATATCTCAATGATCATATAATTACCTTAGAGAATGAGATTATTTGTAATGTACTTCAGTGCTTATCTTATCCACTTCTAAGAGAGAAGATTTATTGTAATCATTCTATTTGAGAGTTACTCAAGATTGGGTGATCTTGAGTGGGAAACCGATTACATCCTTATAGTGTGTAAGGGGGAATGTCTCAGTTAGAGATTTGGCTTCACAAGTGCTTGGTAAACTTGTTGGTTGTAAAGGCTTCTCTTGTGCCTGGACTAAATAAGAAAATAGTGGATTAAAATCTCAAGTGGAGTTTGGGGACTGGACGTAGGTCAAGGATTCGACCGAATCGGGATAAATTACAGTTTGCATATTCTCTTCCCTAAACTCTTATCTTCCTAGCATATATACCTGAATGTCTTACAAGTGCTTTATAGATTATTATTGTCATACGAATTGTTTTCAATAAGTTGCGAAAAGAATTTCAAAGTTATCAAAAGTTTTTTTTGACACCCAATTCACCCCCTTCTTGGGTGACAGTCAGGCTAACATTGACCGTCTACAAGCTTTGCAAGATCATTTAATGGAAACGGCCGGCGTGCTGGATGCTTATGCTGTTGTGAAACATAAGTATTCCAAGGTTGTTGCCGAGCTCGCCAAGGCTTGGGTTGATAGGAGAGATGCTGTTAGCCGGCAAGCGGAGGTTGACGAAGCGCGGATGAGAGTGGTGGAGGACCTAAAAAGGGCCCTTGCTGATAAGGATTTGGCTACCACCGAGCTGGCTCAAGTTCAAGCCAATCTAATCGCTTGTCAGGCTCGGGAGAGCACGCTTAACGCCTCTCTGAGCACACTACAGGGTCAATATGCGGGTGTGGTAAAGGACCTGAACTGTGCTTACTCCGATCTTGATGCTTCCAAGGCCGAGCTAGTGGCATCGACTGCTAAGGTGGAGAGGTTGGAAGTTATGGCAGTTGAGATGGCCGCTAACGCTTTCAAGGACTACCTGGCATAGGTCCCAGCTCTAAATCCAGATCTTTTCATGAACCTTGACGCTATGGATTTTAGAGCTTTGGTAGTGGATGAGCAGTTTGTACCTGTGCTGGCGTCTCCAGCTGAAGAATCAAGAGCCCAAGTTGGGGGTGAGCAAGATGAGGGAGCTGAAGAGGAGACCCCAGCAACCGAGGTACCAGATTCATCAGGGCCCATCAATGTCCAGCCTTGAAGCTTTGTTGTAGTACCTTAGGCTTATTTTCATTTTTAAACTTTACGTGATCCGGGCCTGTGGCCCAAAATTTGTGTAATGACAATTTCATCCCAGTTTTTCCGTGGATTTCCAACATATTTTGCCTGTTTATTTGTCCATTTTGCTTTCATCCTTTAAACCAAATCCACGTTAACTTCTCTTGTTAATGAATAAAGGGAAACATAATCCGTGTGCGTGACTCGGTTCTTATTGTATGACTTGGCTAAAGTCAAGATATATTACACAGAATCTGCTAGATATTCCACCAACGTTAATAAACGGGCTCGTTTACCAGTAGTCGGGCATTTTTTAAATGAACAGATGATCTTTAATAATCACCTAAATACTTTACGTTGTAAAGTAGTAATTCGAGATGGTAGTCAGTTATCATATGTTCAGGTCTTAACTTTTTGGAATCAAAACCTAAACATTTTGACCTGATCAGGATCTTTTATGACAACGACAACACCATCCAAGATATTGTTCCAATGTATCAGAACATTCATAAGAGTTGTCAACAAGTCTTATGGCAACCGAGCTCGCGAAACCCTGGCTGCATTAAACAAATTGCACTTATAAGGCTACACTTGCATTGAACTTGACAAACAATTGTGACGTCGGCTTAGAGAACAAGCCGCCTCCTTTATTGGATGAAATAGTTGCAATTATAAATGAAATTTAAATGGAAAACAATGCATAAAAGCAAAATAATCCTTAAAACGAAAATGCAGTTTTCTGCAACCACTTATTTTTGCTAAGACCGAGCTCAAAAAGGAGCTCACTTTATTGTTGTGTCATCTAAGGCTTCGAGGATGTATGTCCCTTCCCCTACTTGGGTAGCAATGTGGTAAGGTCCTTCCCAATTTGCTGCAAGTTTCCCATCCCGAGCATTCTTGTTTCCGACATCCGCTCTGCGAAGTACCAGATCACCTTTGCTAAACACCAGTGGCTTAACTTTGCTATTATACTTAGCCGTAACTAGCTGCTTTGTGGCCAGATCTCAGCAATGCACCGTAATTCTGACCACATTAATAAGGTCTAATTCTATCGCTAATTGTTCGCTGTTATTTAGCTCTCCTTCCTGTATGACCTTTGCTTTCCTCCATGACATTTGCCCGATTTCGACAAGGATCATGGCCTCACAGCCGTAAGTCAATTTGAAAGGTTTCTCCTGGGTTGAGGTTTGAATGCTAGTCCGGTATCCCCAGAGTACGAGATAAAACTATTCGACCCAGTTATTTTCTGCATCGGTCATCCGTTTCTTAAGCCCATCAACAATGATTTTGTTCACTGCCTTGGCTTGCCCATTGGACTGTGGGTGTTCTACCGAGGCATAATGGTGCTTGATTTTGAGCTCGGACATCAGCCCTTGGAAACCTTTGTCAATGAATTGGGTTCCATTGTTGGTGATGACTTCGGCTGGAATTCTGAATCTTGCAACAATATTTCTTTAGAAAAATTTTTGTATTTGAGCCACCGAGATAGTTGTTAGGGGCTCGGCCTCGATCCACTTAGTGAAGTAGTCCATTGCTACAACTAGCCACTTCACTTGTCCTGGAGCTGGCTTAAACGGTCCTAAGAGGTCCATGCCCCATTTATAGAATAGCCATGGGGTCGTGATGGATTTTAGTTCAGCCGGAGGTGGCCAAATTATCTGAGCATGTTTTTGGCAACTTTCGCATTTCCTTACGTGCTCTTTGGAATTGGCTACCATTGTAGGCCAATAGAATCCAGCTCTAAGAGCTTTTCGAGCTAGCGCCTTAGCTCCCTTATGTTGCCCATTGATCCCTTCATGTATCTCTGATAACGCATACTCGGCATCTGCCGGGTTCAAACACCTCATCATTGGAGAATGGAGGCCTTTTCGATACAGCTGTTCACAACCACTGTGTACATTACTGCGGTTCTCGCCATTTGCTTTGCCTCCATTGGATCTTCCGGGATGATTCCTTTCTCCAGGTAATTCAAGATAGGCTTTCACCAATCTTCTGCCGCTGCGATGACCATAATACAAGTCGGTTCAGTCAAACTTTGTTGTATTACCGTTCAATGATTTCCCAGGCTCTTAGTGCTTGCTAATTTCGATAGGATGTTTGCCCTCGCATTTTCTCCTCTGGGGATGTGGGTGACTGTGACCTCGTCAAAGTCGGCCATTGCCTCTTTGACTTTTCCGAGGTACTTAATTAGCAAAGGTCCCTTAGCCGTGTAAGATCCGTTGATTTGGGCTGCGACTAACTGAGAGTCAGTTGACAAGTGTATCCTCCTAGCTCCGTTATCTTTTGCCTGAGATAGCCTGGCTAACACTGCTTCGTATTCGGCCTGGTTATTGGAAGTTTTGAAATGTAGCTGTAGGGAGTGTTCCATAGAAACTCCTTCCAAGCTTTCTATTATAACCCCTGCCCCACTTCCTTTGGCGTTTGAAGATCTATCAACGAACACCTTCTAGATATTAAGATTGGCTTCTGGAATTATCTCAGTCGGTACCAATTCCGTAATGAAATCGACCAGGGCCTGAGATTTAATCGCATGCCGAGCTTCATACACAATGTCGAACTTAGACAGCTCGATAACCCAACTAATCATTCGTCCTGCCAAATCGGGCTTATGCAACACTTGACATATTGGCTGACTTGTTCGGACGATTAATCGATGTCCATGGAAGTAAGGACGAAGTCTTCTTGCAGCAGTCAGGAGTGCGAATACCACCTTTTCCAACCTTTGATATCTCAGCTCTGAACTTTGCAGAGCCTGACTTGTGAAATAGACCGGCTTTTGTTCTGTTGTCTCTTCCCTTACTAGCACGGCACTTACTGCCTCTTCTGCCATAGATAAGTACAGTATTAAGTCTTCTCCAGGTTTCGGTTTTGACAATATTGGAGGTGATGATAGACACTTTTTGACCTTATCAAAAGCGGCTTCACATTCTGAGTTCCATTCTCCGTATTGTGCTTCCTTCTTCAATAGTTTGAACAATGGAAGTGCGTTCTCTGCTGAGGTTGGCAGAAACCTTGTTAGTACAGCCAGTCTACCCATCAACTGCTGTACTTCTTTCTTGTTTCTTGGGGCAGCCATATTGAGGATCACTTGACATTTATCCGGGTTGGCCTCAATTCCTCTGTTAGTCAAAAGGAATCCAAGAAATTTACCCGCGGGTACCCTGAATGCACATTTTGCCGGGTTGAGTCGGATACAGTGAGCCTGGAGTTTGTCAAACGTTTCCTGCAAATCTCGGATATGATCGGGGTACTCGATTGATTTAACAATCATGTCGTCGATGTAAACTTCTACGTTTCTGCCAAGCTGCATTTCAAACACTCAATTCATCATCCTTTGATAAGTCGCTCAGTAATCAGCTTTATCTATGATAAAAGCTGTTTTTTCCTGATCCTTGGGATACATGGCTATTTGGTTGTAACCAGAATAGGCATCCATAAAGGAGAGCAGCTGGAATCTAGAGGAGTTGTCCACCAATTGGTTTATGTTTGGCATGGGATAAGCATCCTTAGGGCACGCTTTGTTGAGATAGGTATAATCCGTGCAGACCCTCCACTTGCCATTAGGTTTTTTGACCATTACCACATTCGACAGCTAAGTGGTGTACTAGATCTCCCTGATGAACCCAGCATCTAGCAGCTCCTTTACATGCTCGGCGAGGGCTGTTTGTCTGTCCGGAGTTATCTTCCTTTTCTTTTGTGCGACCGACGTACAATGCGGGTTTATCGTCAGCTTGTGACAACAAAAGGTGGGATCGACGCTTGGTAGTTTGGAAGGCTTCCAGGTGAACAAATCTTTATTCTTCAATAGCAGTTTTCCAGCCCGGTTTTCTCTTGCTTGGTGAGTGTACTACCAATTTTGGTTATCTGCCCGGGCTCATTTCCCAATTGGTAATCCATGAGCTCCCCATCGAGTTCTGTCTTCATCAGTTTAGCCTCCTCTCTTATGTCCAGCTCCACCACGCTCACCGAGCTCAGAGTGGATAGCGCCGGGTTTTGAGTTCCCTTTTGTTGTGATGAGGACATCCCGGGTTCATTATTTTTTACTGTTGAAAAATAACATTGTTGAGACTCCTTTTGATCTCCTTTAATAATGACGACCTCATTCTGCTTGCTAACCATCTTCAATTTTTGATGCTTGGTCAATATTAACATATCCCAACTGTGGATAGTTGGTTGTCCCAAGATGATGTTATAGGACCACGGGAAGTCCGCCACAATAAATTTAACTCGTCCAGCCTTGAAGGCTTCCTTGGATCCCAACGTCATTCTCAATTCTATATACCCCTTAGGATAAGTATCCTCTCCATTGAACCCAATTAGAGTTGTTCTGCATGGCCTCAGATTTTATGTGTCGAGATCCATTCGTTTAAAGGCATCCCATAAAATAATGTCCACCACACTGCCAGGATCTATGAACATTTTCTTCACGCGACATTTGCCCAGGAGACCGGTTATTGACAAGAGATTGTCAACCCCTTGCAAAATAACCAAGTTTAGTAAAAAGATTTGCAGTATAAGGAACCTGGATCGTTTCCCACAGAATTGCAGTAGGTCAGTAACAACGAAACAGAACAGTAACAATTTGGGGGGAAGTTTTTCAAATTGCAAAATAAACGAAATTAAAATAGAAACAGTAAAGGAAAATGAGATTATCCAAACTAAAATGATTAACCCCAAACCAGGGATTCCAAAACCTTCATCAGACGAAATTTAAACACCAAACTCGTGATCGATTTATGGACAAATTGAAACCTCTGCGTTTGCCCAAAATTTCCCTTAACTGAACAATCGCCTAGAATGTTTTCGAAACAGTGGCGTAACACCGAACAATCGCACAGTAATCACTTAAACCCAGTTCGAAATATGTCCTTGGGATTAATTGATCTGAGTTTTTAACCAAAAACCCAATCCGAATCCAGAATCGAATCCGATAAAAGAGACAGAAACGAGTTTAGATATTACCGATTAAGCGCGAGTCCTCTGGAATATGGAATCCCTAATCCGTGGGTTAATCAGAGACGTTTAGCCAAGCATAACTGGGTAAAACAGCGAAGAACGCGAAGAACACGAAGAACAGATGAAGAATGTTTCAGAGAATTTTTAAAAGCCTATGTTTGATCTTCAAAAGTCTCAAAAACGAAATTACAAAATTGTTTGTAGCCTCCATCTAACTTAACCTAAAAAGGCAAAACGAAATGGGGCTCCAAGTCATAAAATATCCAACCCAAAAGAAATAGCCTAAAATAACAAATGGGCCTTTATAAAATTCGGGCCCAAATAAAAATCCAGAAAACGCCTCTGACTTCGGCTCTAAGTTTGACGATCCTCTTGACCAAATTTTCCTTTCGAGTCTTCATAACATTTGTAGCCCGTTGAATCATCTGAAATATGAGACAAAAATGAGGCAAATCCGACATCTGGTTCAAAAGTTATGGTTAAAACAGTGAAGCATATTAAATCTGAAATTTTTATCATGAAAATGAATTAAATCCAAATAAAAGCCCAAAGCCCAAATAATCATTAAAGCCCATTATTTATTAGCTAACAATCCTAAATTTATTACCCAAAAGATACAAAATAAGTGTGTAAAATATTCAATTATCAGTTATGACTAAACCATCCTGATGGCCCGGAATCACGTCCCTTAATCGTCCTGGGTGAAGAACAATTTAGGTGGTTCGAGTCGTGGAGGTTCTGGTTTGAAAGTTGGACGCCCCCTGATGGTTGAAACCTCTCAGAGATATTTCTTTTGTTGACTTATTGTATCGCCACCTCCTCCACAACCTCCATTAATGACATTGCAATCGAATTCGGCCTCTGGAAATTCTTCCTCATCTTCATTCTTTCTTCGGTCGTCATCTTGCTTTTTTCTTTGAGGGACCGGGCTCTTACTTCGGTCCGTCTGCTTACGCTTGCTACTTCTCTGACCTTGTGTCTTAATGACATACTGCCGTAGTTGTCCATCTCGGACAAACTTCTCTACAGCATCTCTGAGGTCCCAGCATTCTTCGGTTGTATGTCCTGGTCCGTTGTGAAATTCACAAAACCGAGATCGATCCAACTTCCCTTTGTTGTACAGGGGGCGAGGTCGTTCTACTTTCTTCATCTCGGTAAGCGCAACCTCTTTCCAAATATGGGCACGTTAGACATTTAGCGGGGTATATTTTTCATATTTTCCCTCGTATTTTCCATTTCGGCCTTTCTGGTCCAAATTCTTCGATTGTTCCTTCGACGGGTGATCCCTTCCTTTTGTGGTAGGGCTTTTCGGCCTTTCCTTCCCCGGCGCATTAGCTATCTGCATCTGCTCGATATCTAGATACTTCTTAGCTCATCGATTGAACTCCTCTAGAGTTTTAATTCCTACAGATAAGACCGATCTCCCTATCTTGGACTCACTGTCCAATCCCGAGATGAGCAAATGTACATGCACACTCTCCGTCAACCCTTGAATCTGTAAGGCGGCCGCTTTGAAGTGATCCAAATATTTCTAGAGAGTTTCACTGGGTTGCTGTTTAATTCTATCCAACGTGTAGACTGACTTGGGTTGCTTTTTGCTTGTCACAAAGTTCAGTAGAAATTTTTCACTCAAGTTATTGAAGTTGGTGATGGATTTCGAGGGTAAGGTTCAGAACTAGATCTGTGCTGTCCTCGCAATGTTGAAGTGAACAGCCGAGATATGATTGGTCCTTTGAATCCTCGAACTAGCATTTCTGTGTCGAAGGTATTCAAGTGCGTTTGTGGGTCCTGGCTTCCGTCGTATTTAGGGAGATCGAACGTATTGAACTTCTTCGGATATTCGGCCTCTGTGATTTCATCTGAGAATGGGCTGTTGTTTTTTCCTCCATTTCCATACCATGATTTGTTCTTTCCGGACTCGTCTAGTCGAATTCCCTGGTTATCTGAAGAATGACTACTTTTTTGAGCTGCCCGAGCTTGATTATCCCGGCTTCTATCCCGTTCACTATTTTGTTCAGAATGTGTAGCTGAGGCTACTCTGCCTTGCTGATTGAGCTGGGATGGATCAATGGTTTGAGAATCGATGTCTCCATTCTCATTGTGCTGATTATCTTGGCGCTCTCTCTGGGGAAGGTCCTGTAACTGCTTGAGAATTTGATCCATCATCTTGGTCATGCGATCAATCTTTTGATTTTGGAGATTATTGCGTTCTCTATATTCTCAATCCGTTTGAGCATAGACCCAGCAATGTTGTGTAGCAATTGTATATCTGGGTTATCGATCTAGAATTCTTGAGAGGAGTTGGCTTGGTTGGCCTGTTGCAGCATTTGATCAGTGGATTTATCCTCAGGATGAGGAGGATTTGCCTCAAGTGGCTCCGCAGAAGGATCCCGGACGTTACCTTGGACGTCCTCCTGTTGTTGGTGATCGTTACTGCTTCGTTCTTGATTCTGCTCGTGTGTGAGCGTATGGCTTCTGCTTCTGGTATTAGCTATCGTTGGTCGCGGGGATTAAACTTTATAGTCCACACGGTCGGTGCCAATGTTCTGGTGTAGAACACAAGACTGATTGGATTAGCTTGGGGGAATCCCAGGGGCCTACGTACCACAGATTGGGATCAAAGTCCACATAGTTTGAAATTAGACGATAGGCTTGTTAAGGCCAGAGGGAGTGGGGGTGTGTGCTCTGTGTGAATTCAAAAGCTAGGGTTTTAATGTGCGTACCTTGTTAGGGTTTATACCCTATTTATATGCTTACTTGGGGCCTCCTTTAGTGGGTTCTGTTATCTTTATTATTTAAAAGATATTAAGATATCCTTTTAAATAATATATTCTTATCATGTGGGTAGTTATGATCTTGGTAGCTTCCTCTGTTGATCTGCTCCTTAATCATAAGGGGTAGTTAAGATTATATCTGGAACCATTAGTTTAGGCTCTTTTAATCATTGGGCCAAGCCCGTTTTTATCATATCTATAACAGTTTTGAATATTTCTCTGTTTCTTTCATGGCTGCAAATCACACCTTCTTCAATGATTATCGTCGCTCCGTTTGGTATTCTTTCATGTTTTGAATCTTGAAATCTATGATTAATCTTGATGCATAACTATTGAGTAATCTTTGTATGTCGCATTAAGGATTGATTTTCATGATTTCTTCCATTAAAACTGCCACATTTCGAGCTCTTAAATCACTGGAAAAGGAGTCACCTGCATTTGCAAGTCCGGCAGGTGGATTTAGGTCGTGATCGGGTCAGACACAGGTAATCGGGTCGGTTAGGAGTCCAAGGGGTTGAAGGAGATGCCTTAAATGACGTCTTCTTGAGCTTAAACACAAAATGTCGTTTCAATCATAGGCGCTCGCTGGACTTGCGTTTGGGCCTAGATTTTGGATCTTTTATTGCTTACTCCGTTATGGCCGAAACCCACTTTTGGACTTGTTCAACTCTTTTCTGCTTTGATTAATTGGTGCATTTGGGCTGAGACCTACTTTGCTTTGGACCTCAAAATTTTCTTTTAATTTAAATCATCTGGCCCTAATGAATTTTCTGAAGTTGCATGAATTTATTTTTTTATTCGGGCCTAAATTATTGGGGTTTTACTGTGTGGGCTAAAATTATATTTAATTGTTTAATTTTCTGCATTTTTTTTGTTGGGCTTTATTTATTTCTTTAATCAATATGCTTTATTTTTTGAGATTACTAGAGTTAAATAAACATTATTCATTGAGCTATTATTCTGATTTATTTATTTAGCATTATATTTGCTTATATAGTCTCTGACATATGCTATTGCTCAAATTCCTTTGTGAATTATTGTCTAAATGTTTATATTGCTGATTTTGGACATGCATACAATTGTTGGATTTTTAGTGAATATTCTAAGCTGAGACATATTGGAATTATTTCAATTTTTTTTCTTGGGAATTTTATTTATGGGTTGTACCATGTTTTCTATAATATCCTGATTTTTACTTTACCAAAAACCCCATACAATGTGTATATTCAATAAATGAGAAATTGAATATAAATTGTGTGATCGATAATCTTGAGTTATTGCAATTTGAAAATTGTGAGTAGAAGCTAGTAATAAGATGGACACTTTATTATAGTCCATATTTTGGCCTAAAGAAAACAAGAGAAGAATACTGATCATTTTGTCAATTTGGTACTCAAAGACACAAAGTCTGTCACATGAACACACACCAATGGATATTGGAATCCAACAATTATAATTCCCTAAATTGAAGTTGACCTTAATTTTGGCTTAGAGGGAGAATGTTATTTCACACAAGATAGTTTTTGTGTCCAAAAGAGGCCACAAATTTGACCAACATAAGAACAAAAAGAAGAAGCAAGACATTGAATACAAGATAGGGCAAGAAAGTAAACAAAAATCAAGTATAATGTTCTTGAAATATCATGACAACTCTTGGACAATAAGATGGATCAAGGAGGGGCCTTGTATCATGGGTAATCGCATTTGTCCAAGGCCATTTTTGTACACGAAACCAAGCCCACATTTTCAGGCCGAATAAGTGAAAGAAGAGACATGCACAGATGTCATCAAAGAGGAGAGCAAAGGACACTTGTCATGATATGGAAAAAAGATGCTTGCATGTTGGAACCTCTTAATGGTGAATCATCAAGCTCTTTAAAACATATTCAACCCATCTAATACATACATTTGCATGGCCAAAATGAGAGAAAATAGAAGGAGAGTGAACACACAAAAGAGGAAGAGAGAAGGAAGAAGAATTCAAAAACAAGGTGAGCTTTCTTGATCTAACTTGAAGTCTATTCTTCTCAACACCTTGTTAAGACCCTTAGTTCTAATAAAGCACTTCTCTTTGGTGTTTAATGGGAAAAGGCTAGCTGAAAGTTTGAAGGAGGATCAAGTTGGTCATAAAATCTCAAGATCAAGCCAAGGATGTAAAAGACTTGGCCTTTCTTGTGATTTTAGTTATGGTTGTTTTGGGAAATGCTTTGTTTATGGTTTTTCTTGGGTTTGAAAATATGAAATCCTAGGGGGGGTGTTCTGCCGAAACTTCTAAAAGCAACAAAGAACATGAACCAAGGCTAAGAATAACGAATAAGAGGCAAAACTAAGGTAAGATCATAATTTTATCAGAACTTGTTCATTCTTCAAGTTTTTGTAAAATTTTGGCCAAAGCTAAAACTCAAGAAAACAAGTTGATTTTTATGATTTTGAGATTACCAAAGTGTTTATAATTAAAAATGCAGTGGGAAAAAGGTTGGAAAAATTTTTAGAAAGCCATTTGGTACATAAATCATAAACTTAACAAGTTGTGTAAAAAAAAAAGGATGCCAGCTTTAAGTTTTTGGAGGCTGTTAGCTTGTGTATAGTTTTGACTAAGTGAATGAACTCCAAAAATTATGAAAATTTTCAAATTAAAAAAGGACATGCAGAGCTTTATTTTGATAGGTAATTGGTAATTTTTTGAGCTTTGTACAAGGAGTTATTAATTGTTAAAGTTAACCAAAATTGCTGGAAGTTCATTCTGGACAGTAGTGATATTTATTAATTCTAGGAATGTCACAAATTTTTTTGGTTATTGGTAGTGTCTTTTTGTGATAATAGACATGTTAAGGGACACGTGGCTTTTAGAAGCACACAATTTGAATTTTTGTGTAATCAGTTATGAGTTTTCAAAGATCAGTGAAAATTTTGGGCATAAAATCTACTAAGTTCGAAAATAGTACAAGTCTAGAATGGATAATTGACTAATTAAAGGTTGTAAGAATCATAAAGGAGGATAGGAACTCTTTTTAAATATTTTTGGGAAAAAAATTAATAAAAAATGTTAGTGTAACATCTCAAAATTTGGAATTTAAGAATTAAATTATAATATGGGATCAACTATGGAAGTTTGGCCTTAAGGAATTTTAAAATTAATATTTGGGATTAAAGGTATATTTTTCCATAAATTAAGGAAAAATGGTTGGAAATAATTTTTGGCCTAAATATTTTGAAGATAATATTTTATGGCCAAAATAAATTATTTGAGGAAAAAATAAATTCAAGGAATATTTATAAGGGATAAATTATGGCCCAATATTAGAAAGAAAAAGAGAATATGAAATTAGTGTTGTAACATCCCAAATTTGGGAAACTCAAATTTAAAAATGATAAGAAAAATTAATACGGAAATTTTGGGTTTAAAATAATTACAAAATTTAACTATCTCAAATAAAGACTAATTTCTCCATAAATTATTTTTGGAAGAATAACAATTAAACAAAATTTAGGAAGATTCTTATATTGAATTGGGAAATTATTTCTATCCAATAAGTACCTAATTGCAACACAAAAACATCTACTCCTAAAAAGCCAAATCCAAATCCTTAGTCTTGACCCAACCATAAAAAATGTGGCCCAAAACCAATGGAGCCCATGAACCAAATCTCTTTTTTTTCCCCCTTATTTGCACGTGAAGCAGGCCCAAAGGGATGAGAGAGACAATTCAAATCACAACTCAATATTATACTCCCTTCAAAGCCCAATCAAACATTCCTATCAGTTTTTTTTTCTCTCTCCTAGCCGTCGCATATACAAAACCAAACCAAAGGAAACAACACACATATAAGTATATCCTTTCAACACTTTGAACCCAAAAACTCTACCATTCTCATCGCCCCATTACCATCTCCAACCCAATCCAATTACTCCTCCATATCTGCTTCTCTTTCTTCAGTCTGTCACTCAGCGTTTTCGGCGATAATCCAGGAAAAACAGAACACGTAAGATACATATTCAGCGTCGAAAACAGATCCTGTGCAGCGAAGGAGCAACAAGACAAATCTTCAGACCATGCCTCTCGAGCCATGAGCTTAGTAACCGCTGGTCATGCTTTTGGACCTTGCACATTGATTGAACGTGAGTCCCTATTTAAACGATGCTTCGGCTCAGTCTCACGCTTTTCATTTATCTTCTGGCTAGAAGGAGAAAACGCAGTGAAGAGAGAGGGAAAATGAGAGAGAAAGAAAGAGAGAAGAGGCGAGAGTGAGCTTGAGAGAGATCGTTCTTGGCCTTGTTTTGCCGTTAAAAAAAATAGAGGGAGAAAAGAAGGAGAGACATAAAGGAAGAGAGAGATAGGCCGCGAGATTTGCCCTGTTTCAGCCTCGCGAAACAGAGGAGAGTTAGCGTCACTGTAAGCTTTCCGTCATCGTTTTCTTTTCTGTCTTTTCTTTGGTTTGCTGTTATGTTTTGCTGGTTTTTATTTTGGATATCATCGTTTTCCATTGTTGTCACTGAAACTGAGCAAAACTGGGTGTAGTTTCGGTGTGTGTGTGCCGCTGATCTTTGCTGCATGAATATGTGTGTGTGTGTGTGTGTGTGTGTGTGTGTGTTAGTGCACGAGAAGGATCAGAGAAGACGTCTGTGTGTGTTTCAATAATGATGCTTCTGTTCAGTTTCCTTTGATCTCTGGCTGTCATGCAAGTCTCCTGCATGTATCTTGCAGTGTGTGTGTATGCGAGAAAAAGGAAAAGGGAATGAAAAGATGAAGAAAAGGAAAGAAACTGAAGTTTATTGATAAACTTATACTATTATAAGGATGAAGGGATTGGCTCTCTCTCTCTCTCTCTATATATATATATATATAGTAGTTGTACATATGTGTAAGTGTATAATTATATTTAAATGAAATAAAAGATGATGCTGTAGTTGGCATATTATAAATGAAATATCTTAGTATTAGAGCTATATTTCAGTAAAAAGATGGAAGATAATTATACCTAAAATTATGCCCTAAGGATATGATATATTTTATGATAGGAAATATAGGTGTGTGTGTGTGTTATTAACTAAATTCTAGATATGGTTTAATGAAATTAGTATATGCTAATATAAGTGCAGAAAAGATATTGAGATATTGCAATGATATATTACCTATATCTTAGTATAAGTTAATAAATAAATATATTAGAGATTATTTTAAAAAATAAAAATAAAAGATAGGATGTGATCTAATTTGCTCCTAAATAATAGGATCTAAGCTAACTAACTAATTATTATAATATCACTTGCAAAATAAAGAAGATAAGTAAAAAGATAATATTTAGAAAAGGGATTAATTAATAAAGGAAATTATTAAATAATATTAATGAATAATAAATGGGATAAATAATAATAATGAAGGTATTATTATTGGTATAATTTTAATGTTATGAAATTATAAATTATAATTTTTAATATGTGGAATTTTAAGGTGTTATTAATTGTTAGTAAATTGATATTGATAGATTCATCGTGGAGTGTGTTAAGCCGTTTGAGAGCAGTGTGAAAGTAGTTAACTTTGGTGAGAGGTAACCACTTTCCACTTATTATATTATTGATATGCTGCTTATGAGTATTTGTTGAACTGATTATGATAGTTTTAAATAAAATTGCAATGTGAAATTTTTATAAGTTGAAATACCTGCATTCAAATGAATTTTTAAAGATAAGCTACAATTTCTGAAAAATTCTGGGCAGAGCTTAAGTTTTTGAAATTTGAGAATTTTTCTCAGCCATAAATCAACTTGGTGACTTTAGTTTATGAAAATAGACTTATCAAGGAATAAATAGAAATTGGAAGTCACTCCATTCGGAGTTATATAGACCAAGTTATGAATTTTTCAAATTCCCGTGGAAATTAAAGGTCAATTTCTGATAAGTCTTAAAATGGTCACATAAGTTGCTAATTGTGTTTAGCCTTCAAAGTAAAGTTTCCTATGGATAAATTGAAAGGTTAAATGGCTGAGATGATTTTATTCCATAGTGAATAGTGTTCAGTTAAATAAGTCCCTAATAAGTATACATCCCTAGCCATAAGGATATTAAGGGACAAGCATTTTGGGGTGGGTCTATAGAAGCTAAATCTTAATTATGTCATTAAGATTAAATCAATTAATGACCCATTCTCCATATAAATGTTATTTATAGGAATTCCCAAGCTCGTCCACACTATAAAATACTTGGATAGTTTTGAAGTTGCTGCACACTCAGGTGATAACTCTAACTTTCTATGACATGTGTATGTTTATTTGTGTTCTGGTGTAGAACACAAGAGGGATTGGACTTAGCCTGGGGTAAAATCCCAGGGGCCTACGTACCGCAGATAGGGATCAAATTCCACGTAGTTCGAAGGTAAATCGTAGGCTTGTTACAGCCAAAAAGAGTGGGGGTATGTGCTCTGTGTGAATTGAAGAGCTAGGGTTAGAACGTGTGTACCTTGTGAGGTTTTATTCCTTATTTATAGACTTACTTGGGGCCTATTCTGATGGGCTTTATTATCTTTATTATCTAAAAGATATTAAGATATCCTTTTAGATAATATCTCCTTATCATCTGGGTGGTTATGATCTTGACAAATATCTTGATAACTGCTCCTTAATTTAAGGGGGTGGTTAGGATTATAATTGAAGCCTCGCATTTGGACCCTTTTGATCATTGGGCCAAACCCATTTTAAACATATCTGTAACAATTTGTAATTATCATGCTTATGGATTTGTGTCTTACACACATAGTTGATTACATTTATATATTCTGTTGTTTGACCAATCACATGTGTCTTCCTATGTGCTAACGCAATGCTGCAAGGAGACAAGTTGAAGTATGGGCGAACTTAGGAGGAGTCTTAAGTCATTATTTTGCTGGACTGTATTAACCTATTTGCTAGATTTATTTAACTTTTGGATGATTATATATTATGCCATAAGGGCTTAACTTTAACTTACAACTCTAACAATCATAAACCTTTAACCAAGTTATTTTAAGCGTTCATTTTCAGTACTCATTCGTCCAAACTAATTTGCATGCTCTGTTGTGCTATTTACTCTAATAAGTACACACCAAGTTACATGAAGTACACTTAATGGACATAATAAGTAATGTAGTATTAGGAGCGTTACATTTTCAATCATTTGGGCTATTAAGTTGACAACCAAAAGGATTGATATATTCTCTCAGTCATGTCTTGATTCATATTTTGGGCCATGTATGCATTCATTTTAATTTTGGACAATCGTTGTTGTTCAATGTATTGGGTTATTGATATTGAGGCCTTCAACTTTGATTTCCAGATGTTATTTTGGTTCAAGATGTTGGACCTGGCTATCACCCAAGAGGGGGGTGAATTGGGTGTTTCATAAAACTTTAGGAACTTTATGAAAAACTTTTTGCAACTTATAAATTGACAATTAGATATTCAAAGATGAGCATGTACTAGAAATGTAAAAGATAAAGGAAGAAAGTATGCAAACTGTGATTTATCCTAGTTCGGTCCAATCTTTGACCTACGTCCAGTCCCCAAGCTTAACTTGAGATTTTCAACCCACTATTTGCTTTGAACTTAATTACACGATCTGTACTTGAAGTAATCCTCTCACTAGGATTCACTCCCCCTTACAAACCGTGATCAATTCACTTGCTTGATTACACACTCTGTACTAGAAGTAATCCCTCACTCGGATTCACTCCCCTTTCAAACTGTAATTACAACAAAGTGTTTCCCACTCAAGATCACCCAATCTTGAGTAACTCTCAGAATAATAGGATGATTACAATGAATCTTCTCTCTCATAATTAAGTGAATAAACACTGAAGCACAATACATATAATCTCACTCTCTAAGCTAAATATATGATCATTGAGATATTCAGAGAGTAGATGAAGCAGACGTTAGAATATTGGCATTTTCACTGTGTAAGCTCACATCCCTGTTCTTGCTCTCTCTCTCTCTCTTGTATCTGTATTCTGAGTCTTCATGGGTATTTATAGGATAATTAGAGGTACTAGCCGTTGCATTTTTCCTCTCAGTGATTCTTCAACGTTCAGCTGTAAATCTAGAATATTACCATTGCATATTTTTCTCTATTTATTCAATTCTTGGCTGGAATCTTGGATTTAGTTGTTGTAGATGGTCTTCTAACGTTCTTGTCATTCCATGAACTTAATTTGACCATTGAAGAGTGATTTGAACGTTTCATAACGGTCTGAGCTAAACCATTGGGATAAAGGAGAAGTTTCAGGTTTGTTCTTGGCTCTTCATTAAATGCATTTAACCCAAATTTGATTTTACCTTGATTCTTGCTGAAATCATCTGAAACTAATAAGCATATTGATCAAGTATATGTATATATGATGATTCGCAATTTAAGATATGGATAAAATGTATCATAAGTTTAAATCAGAGAGTTGAAGACGTGATTTGGAAAATAGAGATATGTCAGGCTTAAGTTTAAGCTATGTAGGCTTGAGTCTAATCGTGTTGGAAATCTTTAATAGCTCTCTGTCTGAGCTAAACTTGAGTTTATTAGTTTTAGGCTCAAGTTTATCGAATATCAGATCGCGACTAGCTCTCTGTCTGAGTCAAACTCGAGTTTATAAGTGATAGACTCGAGTTTGTAACATCCTGAATTTTCTGTCAACTTCCAAAGGTCATATCTCCCTGGTTTGAACTTCATTTTGGTTCATTTAACTCTTGATGTAAAGCCTTATGAGTCTACTTTCATATGCCACCGATTTCAGCTCATTCCGATGTGTAGATTGTGAGTTACGCTCAAAACATTGAAGCTTGGTCTCCTGTGTGGCGTGAACTTTTGATCCAACTTGCGAAATTCATAGCTCACTCATCTGATCTTCTTTGGGCATGAAACTTTGTCAAGATCACGCATTGAGAGTCTAGTTTCATACAAAATTGATTTCATCTCAATCCGATTCCTAGTTTAGGAGATATCGTCAAATTACCAGAGGTCGCTCAGCTGAAACGCGAAACAGAGGTGGACAAGGTTGTTGGAAATCAGTCAAGCTCAAGTCTGTAAGTGACAGGCTCGAGTTTGCTCGTGCCAGAGGAGAATTGAGTTGCTGGAAATCAACCAGACTTGAGTTTATAAGTATAGGCTTGAGTTTGCTCGTACCAGAGGAGCCAGAATTGCTAGAAATCAGCCAAACTCGAGTTTATAAGTGTAGGCTCGAGTTTGCTCATACCAAAGGAGCCAGAGTTGCTACAAAAAATCCAAACTCGAGTCTATAAGTGACAGGCTTGAGTTTAATTGTCCAGAAACTGATATTTGCTTGTTCTAACTCCGAATCGAGCCATTCCAACTTCCATTTGATTGTAGAGACTTCAAGAATCAATCTAAAAACTTGTATAATGATTTTCTCAAGCTATTCATCAAGTTCTTCTTTCTTTCTTCTCTCTTCTTGATTATTTTCCATGAATCAATTCTTCCTTTCTTCTCTTCTCTTGTTCTTTCTCCACATGAACAAATCTACATTAAATGTAGCAATTAGACAATGTATATTATATAAACTTTTTGCTCTTACTATGGCATCTATATAAGACATAATCAAATCTAATCATAACCAACACAAGAAAGTTACCTTAACTCCATTTTGTGCACAATTCTTTAGCATTTTCCCTTCTTTTCAAGAAATAAAATATTTGATAAATTGTTTGGGTTTAGTTTTTATTTCATCCCATAAATGGTTTCCTTGATCAGAATATTTGAATGATGAATTATTTTTAAGTGCCATTTTAATTGTTTGAATATGGGAAAATTAATTTTGGCTATTTTGCATTTGGTCATTTGCAAAATTTTGTTTTGGTATAATTACCTTAATATGTATGAAATTTTGGACATTTTTTCAACTATTTGGATGTTACAAAAATTATACTCCCTTCGATCCTAATTATAGGACGACATTTATGAGTTCGTTTTGGTCGTAATTATAGGACAAAATTTAATTTTTTGTCAATTTTTTTCCTAAAACACCCTTATTTTATTCTCTCAAGTGTGTTTGGCTTTTGGTAAGTATATACATTTAGATGCCTAGAATTTTCCAATCAATTAAAACTCTTAAATTGTTGGATTTTAATTTGTTTATGGATGAGTTGACGTTAATTTACCAATGTGTGTGTGTGTGTGTGTGTGTGTGTGTGTTTGTGCGCGCGCGCGCACACACACACACATATGTGTGCGTGTGTGTTTATGTATATACGTGTGTCTACACACACACACATATTTGTGTGCGCACACACACACACATATTTGTGTGTGTATTGTGTATTTATGTATTTATGTGTGTGGATGTGTATACATGTGTGTGTGGGGGGGGGTTTGGGGGTTTATATTTGGTATGTGTCTGGGGGGGTGTGTGTGTGTGTGTGTGTGTGCATACACATATATAGATATATGTATGTGTGTACATATACACACATATATGTATATATAGCAAGATCATCATTTCAATTAGAAAGTATGGAAAGGAAGATTCTAGGTTGGAAAGGTATGTTAATGTCATTGAAAATTTATATAAGGGCATTTTAGGAAAATGAGTAAAATTAACTAATTTAACTCCCCTCATTAATCTCCCCAAAATCGGTTAAATATATCTTATAATTAGGACCGGAGGGAGTACTTAAGTTGACGTATGCTGAAATTGATTTCTTAAACAATTTCTGGGTCATTAAATTAATTATTTGATATTAATCCCTCTAGTAAGATGTTCATATATTATATTTAATTTGGATGCACAAAATAGTAAGAGAATTTATCTATAATGATTATTTGGTCACATTTTATTGACTAAATTGGTCAATTAATTAAATTATCATTAAAGATTTGTGCATATTTGGAATTTAAGTACACATAGTTGATATTTGCGATTAACATGCATCTAGTGACTAGCCGCACTACCCTCAATATCACATATGTAAATAATCGCTTGTGGAATTTTTTAAATATCAACTCCAATTAGTGATTAAATAATTTAATCAAAGTGGGAGTATTTAAGTTATTTATATTCACTTTTGTTGATTAAATTGTTTAAATTGTCATTAGGTTATTGGTGCATATTTATGTTTCAGATGCACATGATATCATGGTTAGCATGCTTGTTTCTTGGGGATTAGCCACAACATCCTCAATTTTGTTACATACACATTTATAATCACATATGGCATAATAGAATATCAATTGTACTTAAATATATATAATTAGTCTTTGCCTTTACGTAGATAGTTATAATTGGATATTTAATTAGGGAGGGATAGAATGACAATATATTTTCTAAGTAGCCCACATGCATTAGAAAATATAACTGTGTACTAGATTCATCAATTCGATATAAAATAAAACTATGCTATTGTCTTTGCCCATAGGTAGATCTTAGTGATAGGAATTTATAATTGTATGATTTACATTGGTAAACAAACACTTGTTTGTGATGGTTTTTTTTTCTTTGCCTCTTATATTTATTTTGTAAGCATGATTAATTTTTTATTTTGACTTTGAAGCATCTTCTTGTTATCTATTTAACTGTTTAGTTTCATAAAATTTATTGGATATAATTGTTGAGCCTATAAGGAGATAAATATTACTCATTCCATTAAGATAAAATATACATCAGGAAAGTTATGGTGCTTAATGATACTAGCATAAAAGGTGATATAACATTATGAGATGTAATTATCTCATTAAATTAATCTCAATTAAGAGCTGGTCATCTCGAGTACATACCAATAGAGCAAAGTCAAGGGTTGTTTGCACACTAAAAGACGAATTAAAAGATTCTCAAATTATTATTACATTGTTTTGTTGACTATAAATTGATTCTCCATATTAGGGTAAGATGGTTCCATTAATTTTGGTGGAAGACATCATTAGTTTATTATCTCATAAGCCATTTACTCATTTTCATGAGTACATGCATGGATATTAGGTATTTATGAAAATGTGTATATATAAGTTTTGCTCATACTTGGAAAATAATGAGATTTTAAATTAGGGCTATCAAGCTTATAGTTAAAAGGCTTGATTGGAGGCGGTAATGGATATACACTTGCCTTTGATTATTTATAATTAGTGAAATAATTCATCTCTCCTCATAGTTGGCTTTTCACACCACAACACGTAAATGTTATTTGCTTTATAATTGAGTAGTGTCATTTGACACATTTAGAGTATATAAAGCAAAATTGGGTGGTTAATCTAATAAGCAAATTAAATATAATGAAATTAGTAGGATGAGATGGGTAACATGATAAGCACATCATTAGTGGACTAGAACTTAATATATATGTAAAGTTTCTTCATACTTACTCACCTAATATAGGTGGAATTTTTGTGAGAAGAAACATAATGTTGATAGACATTTTGCATGATATGGGTTTCCTCTTAATATATATGTAAAGTTTCTTCATACTTAAACTCACCTAATATAGGTGGAATTTTTGTGAGAAGAAACATAATGTTGATAGACATTTTGCATGATATGGTTTTCCTCTTAAAGGACACACTAAAGACAATTATGTATATTTTAAATGAGATTCCAACAAAGTTTATGTTCAAATCCTTTTGAAACCTCAGAGGTTAGAAGCTTGGTTTAAAATATAATCTTCCATATAATTTCCTTATTAAAAGAAGAGTGTGAAAGGAAAATATTTTGAGATACTGAGGCAACATATTTTGGTGAAGATGCAGATAGGTATTAGGACTTCAAGTGAGTTTGTCCATTATATCTTACAATTTGTGTAGTATTTTGAAATGCCAAAATATTTAGGAATGCCATATTTTGAAATGCTAAACTTATTGAGAGTGATCATATATGGAGGACTGCCACCTCTAATTATGGTAGAACATTGGTTTTATATCGCACCCAACTTGTCTGACTTAATAAAATTTCGTTTAGTTTTCTCAATGTCACTTGAGTACCTTCTATCACTCGAGATTGCTTGTCACTTTTATAATAACTTGAGTTCCTTTTCATGTGATCCCTTCTCTGTTTAACTTTGTTTTTCAATGCAAGAATAGGGGATCCTACAACCAAATTACTAGGAACTCAAATGCGTAAGTTAGTAATTAAATCATTAAAACATACCTAAAATGAATTAGAATGAAGGAAATTATTCATAATTCATTGGGATTTACCAATCCCAATTATGTTCTTATGTAGAGAAATTGATCCTTTGCTAATAATTTCATGAATATATCAGCTAGCTGAAGATAAAGTGGGAATGAACATCACTTTTATATCTTTCTTCTGAACATAGTCTCCGATGAAGTGATGTCTCACATCAATGAGATTGGTTTTAGAATGTTGAGCTTGATGTTTTGCCAAGCTTATTGTGTTTGTGTTGTCACAGAGTATAGGAATCTCCTTCAGATGTATACCTAAATCTTGAAGTTGTTGTTTCAGACAAAGCACTTGTGCACAACAACTTGAGGCAGCTACGTACTCAACTTTAGTTGATGATAAGGATATAGTGTGTTGCTTCTTGCTAAACCACAATACAATAAAGCCACTGAGGAACTAACATTGTCTACTGGTACTCTTCTTATCAGTTTTATATCCTCTATGATCTAAGTCTAAGGAATGTGCGATGACTTTACTGGCAACTGGCTGCCAAAGCTCTAGAAAATGTTGTTGATTTTAGATATGACTAATTTTAATGATGTCAAATATTAAGTGCAAAAAGTTTTTATAATGTATTTATTTTTTACATTAACTAACTACTATATTTAATGATTAAATATCTTGTGAATTGGTCAAGCAAATAAAGAAGATATCAAGTTACGATATAGAGATTGATTAAGAAGAAAAGATTAAGAAGATATTGAAAATTGAAGTTATCAAATGTGGGGAGAGGAAGTCAAAGAAAAGAAAGAAACTACGTAATTAGATTGTGGAGAATGAGTAGAAGGAGGAAGAAGAAGAAATAGATTAAATATAATAGTCAAGAAAAAAATGAATTATAAAAAAGGATTATGGAAAGTAATTAAGAAGAAGAAGATATTAAAGAAAGAAGAACTTACAAGATCTAATCAGAATATCAAAGATTCAAGCTCTTAGATAAGATATTGTAGGTCTCTATGATCAAATAGAGGTTGGAATGGGTCAATTAGAAATTAAAATGACTTATACAAAAGTTACACCAACTTTACTTGAGTGATCACTCGGGTGGCACCTCCAAAGATGATCACTGGGGTGACCACTTGAGTGATATTCTTCATCGTTGGCAACATCACTCAAGTGAAGTCATAATGATGACCATTCAGTTGTGCTTTGTTTTCGTTGGAAATATATCTCAACTCACACATCCAATTGATGTAAAACTTATTTCATATGAAGCTAGACTCTAAATTCGACATAACAACACTAAGGTCAAGCTTAACAAATTTCAAATGAAAAAGATCAGTTTTAGAAGTTGAAACTAGAATTTCTCATGTTATTCCAAAATAAGTTCAGTAATTTGGATGTATCTCACAAAATACACATCCAATTGAAGTTAAACTTGTTGCATATGAAACGACACTCAAAATGAGTTTCACATAATCCAAGATCAAGCTTAAAGAGTCTCAGGTGAAAGAGATATGGATCTCAGAATTTAACACTCGATGTTCTCATGACATTCCAGAATAGCGGTCATTCTTCATATCTTAACTTTTAGAAGACTAAGTTTTTGACTGAAACGTATTATATATAAAACTAGACTCAAGAGGCGTTTCAAAAACATTAAGATCATGCTTAATGATGGTCATCTGGAAGAGATATGAATTTTAGAAGCGCACAGTTGTAGAAAGACGTTGTTATAGACCAAATGCTATAAATATAATCATATCTTTCAAAATATAATGATTCTTTTTGCATTAGAACATAGACTTCAAGAGCTTTCTAATGATAGGTCATTTGGTAGATTTGGATTCAAAATGATTTCATCACTAGGAAAGATTACTCTACTGATGTGAAAGTTATACCTAAGATCACTGCGATGACTACTCGAGTGATGATCACTATCACATCACCACAGTGATCCAAGAGAGTGATATTCTGTAATATTTTTAATCACTATCTTGAATTTCACATTTTCTTCCAAACTTATATAAACCTTGATTATATTATTCCTAATCATTACTAATCACGTTTATATGAAGATTGCAGGTGATTAAGCAACAGATTAAGCTCCAATGACTAAACTACTCAAAAGTCGCTTTTGTGTCAAAGTTTCCAATGGTTATATTTCTATAAAGTTCAAAGACAAAATCGTAATGGTAATATGAATGTGCCTTACAAATACTTCATCATCTCCCACGGTCATTAAAGCTACATCAACCATAAATCGAAACGCATTTAAAGTCGAAAAAAAAGAGCTTGCACCATCACTGTCAAAATTCCAACACTCTGACTCCGACATTTATCTTATATTCTCTCAATTTTCTCAGTGTTCATGTAATATACTTTAGATAGAGATATTATTTGTATTATGCTTTAGTGTTCATCTTATTCACCTCTAAAAGAGAATATTGACGTAATAATTTATCATCAAGAGAGATTGTAATCTCAAGGTGTGTAAAGGGGAGTTGTTATCTTGATGAAAAGACTATATGTGGCTTGTAACACCTCTACTTTTGTAATACATGTACAAGCATAAGTTGGTATAGTAATAAGAAGCCTTGAGTTAATTTCGAAGCATTTATTATGACATAAGTTACTTTAAATGCCCCATGATAGAAATCCATTGCATGTCATTAAAATGAGGGTACTAAGTCAATATAAGAAGGAAACTATGTCAAATTACGTGGTAACTTCTGCATCAAGTAAGCTCAAAGATTGTAAACCAGTATAATGTATAAGTGACAAAAGACATTATGGACATGGAATCAAGAAGGAGAGAGGAAATAAGAACTTAGCCTAAGTACAAGAAGAAAATACTGTGATAGTGATGTTACGTCAGACACGTGGCGTTTCGGGGCCAGAAATGGGAATATCGGGTAGCACGCATTACGAGGTAGATACCAGACACTGGAATAAGGGTTCCATGATCCCCAAGGTATTAAACTCTGCCCACCTATGGTCAAGGAAAAGTACTGATAATCCGGGCCCATAAAAGTCTAGTTGAAGTACACGAGTTACGAGGAAAGGGTATAACCGACAAAAGGTAACTGAGCGGGACCAGTTAGGGGTTTCCGGAGTCGGGCCCAGGCCCACATATAAGAGAGGGACGAAAATTAGGTGGGCCAAGGGAGTAAATGCAAAGTCACATCGATTGTCAAAGAAAGTACAAGTCACATCAAGCAATTATGATGAGAGATAAAGAATAAAATAATCTGGTTTAATCTGGACCACATCTTTTAAAATTGATGTGACAATGAAGTGACATGTAATTAGGGCTAATAAATAGCATTTATTACACAAATCCAAGGGAAGATTTCGTGGGACCCAGACCTTGGAGAGAGAGAACGCGAAATGACAATTTTACCCCTAGCCCTAAAACCTACTACAAGCATCTTCAGAGACCACATCCAGGGGCAATTTTGGAATCCTATTCTTGCCTTGGAATGCGCCATTCATCTGCTCAAAGAGCCCTCTAGAAGACTTGAGAAATGTGTGGGGAAATTATAATTTAATCCGAAGCACTCTTTTAACCACTGGACAACAGCTGAAGTTGGGTAAAAGACTTCACCCTTGGAGCCTATATAAGGAGCACTTTCCCCTCCATTTTTTCCATCAGCCTAGCACAAAATAGGAGTGTAGTGGGAGAGTCTCCAGCTGAAGTTTCTGGTCCAAGGGAAGAGCAAGTCATCCGCAACCGAAATTTCGAGGTAAGTTCCCTAACCGACAACTTAGAAGCTCTTGTTTCTGCCCTATGGTGTTTTCATGTAGATGCAGTTGGATTTTAGTATTTTTGAGGTTCTGAATGGATCCAGAGGGTGTTTTTGTGTGGGGACATGTAACATCACCATTTTCCAAACTCACAAAGCTTAAGTCTTTACTATACAAAAATCTGTCGGTTCTTATAATTTCTGGGCAGCGAATACAAATCTGTGGTTTTCACATATCAAATGAACTTCAAATACTTTAATATTTTACATGATGAAAGTAGACATCCTGGGCATGACTTTTATATAATATTTTGTGTCTTTTTAATATTTCAACCGAGAGCTATTAAAGAATTAAAATGACTTAAAAACAAGCTCTTCCTCTCGGACCAGTGGCCAAAGGTTGGGAATCAGGGAAGGGTTCGAACCCATATGGTTTTGGGAATTATTTTTCCTATAAAATAGACATCCTAAGGGTTCTAAGGCCACTGATTTCACGTCAATATCATTTTTTTAGAATTTATTAAAAATCTGAGAAGTTGGAACAGAAACTCTGGAAAATTTTGATGCTATGCGAAATTTATGAAACTAGAAGTAAAGTGTGAATGTATGATTGAAAGCATGGTGTTTGGCTATATCTAGGGTATTATTACGTGTAGGACGCATCTCTGACCCTAAGGGAAGAGTTCACCACTATCGAGATTGTGCTAGGTAGTAACTGTAAACTTGCATACTCTATGTTACTTTTGCATGTGTGTTTTATCATGAGGTAAGGGATAGGACTGTGGTGCCTATGTGACTGTGTGTTCTTAGGTGACCATTGAAGTCCAGAGTATGTTGGGCTGTGAGGCCCTTGGCATGTAGGGTAGGTAGTACCTACTGGACTGCGTGTCCTTAGGTAGCTACTGAAACCCAGGTAATGTGGGGTAGGTGGAACCTATATGACTGTGTGTTTATATGTGTCCATTGAGGCCCTAGGGTAGGTGGTTGGGGTTGGCCTCCTTGACTACTGAGGCCCTTTGCGCGCTAAGTCCGAGGACTTGTCTTGACCAGGCAATCTTGTGGAGGTATTACATGCCGGTTTACTGTACCTGAGGCAGAATTATTTCCCCTGTTATGATTTGCATTACATGCATTGCATACATATTGTATATGAGTTTAACAGTTACTCTGGGGTTCAACCTTGAACTCCAGACCCTTTTGAGACACAGGAGTGAGACAGTGAGCGGTCGGTGGCTTTAAGAAGGTAGGGCGTGAAGCGGTGAAATGAAGAAATAGGGGATGCTCTATCTCATTTTGTACTCTATATTTTGGTTAATTGTGGGTTATAGTTAGTACTCTTTTTGGATGACTGTATTAACCCTTCGGGGACTCAATTGTTACTTGATTGTAAATGTTTATTAGTATGCTAGACTTGTCCAACCAAATCCTGTGCTCTGTGTGCTAACTCTCTGATAAATTAATTGGACTAAGAGAACAAGGGAAGGTGATTAAATATAAGGAATCCCTCTAACCCGCCACCCGAAAGGGCGAGGCCGATAGGGGTGTAACATGGCTTCACAAGTGCTCGATTTGAACTTGTGAGATTACAGTAATTCTCAGGTACGTGTTTCAAAGTTGAGGGAGACAATGGATTAAAATCTCAAGAGGAGCCTGGAAACTGGACGTAGGTCATTGAGGATTGGACTAAACTAGGATAAATCATAATTTGTATACTCTCTTCCCTTATTTCTTAAATTTTCAGCATATATGATTTCAATACTTAATTATTGACTTATGGCTCAATATCTTCATGTTTATTATTTTCACTTAGATGAAAAAAGATTTTTAAAGTTTTTATTTTACACTCAATCCTCCACCTCTTAGGTGTCAACTGGTTCTAATAGTCAATATAGATACTTGAATTGTTAATAACAATACCCAAGTTGTAAACGGTGGCCTAATATATATATATATATATATATATATATATATATATAATTTCTCAAGCAAAAGTTATAATATGGATGCCATAGTTGATAATAGTGATACTAAAGTTGTAAATGAGGTATTTGTTATTCAACAAATACCCTGTTTACAACTTTATTATCTCTACGAATAACCCAAGCATCAATATTGACGAATTTTATTTGATAAATGAAAAAATTTGTGTTGTCATTTACAACTTTAGCATCGTTATTAATAACTCAACCATCTATATTGACCACTTTTTCTTGAGGAATTTAAAAAATTATATATTAGATTGCCAGAGTTGATCATTGGTTATCGGTGCTGGAGTTCTTATGGCTAGTCACTAGCAAGGTCATCAAAGCTCTGATAACGGCAAGGGTTTGAGGGTTTTTCATTTAAAAAACATTTCAACATTCCAAATTAGTCTCTTTTGAATTATTGAAATTCAACATGCTTATTTGTCTTTTACCAATTTTGAACCACCCCCAAATAAGTTGAAATGAAGTCTCTTAAAACCTTTTGTTTTTTTTTGGCTTGATGGTGAAAGTGTTTTCCTTTCATTCTGTTGAAAAGTAAGTTCGAACCAGGCAATTCCACACAACACATATAGTTATTTTTTCAATTAACACCTGTTTGTAATCAATCAACCAACCAACTTATTTCTCCAAATAACCATTGCTAATTATTTCAATAGTTCAAAGAATGCATTGGAAACAAAATTAGTTTAAAGCAGAACCATAATATGCCTTGCTAAAAAAAGGGGTAACAAAAAAACTATCTCTTTGAAATTGATAGGAACATATCAGAAAATGGTATAGTCACATTTTTTACACTTATCACATAAAGAAAGTAACTACAATCTAGATTTGGTAAAAAGTCATCTGAAATAACAAATCTACCATGGCTTTTAAATGTTATGGCAGAGAATTGAATCTGTTTTCCTTTTCTATTCGATGGGTACAGAGTATAGACCATATAAAAATTTACAGCTTCCACCCTAATTTTTTTTAATAAAAAAAGAATTTCTATTGCCAAAGGCCTTATAGCCTAATGGCATGGAAGCTTAGCTGTAAGTGGGAGAGAATGAGTTTAATCCCATTTTTAATATCCCCCGTTAGTGTTGCCCCTTTAATTTAATCAATTGAATGACCAAATATTCTAATGCCTTTGTTCCTATTCACACAAAAGAACAAATTAAATTATGAATCTTCTTTCTTTGCTTTCCAGAAGAAAAATTAGGAAACCTTTTCAATCAGTTATGAAGTATAAATCACGTGTATTATTGATGTACCTCGAAATAACGGCAATGAGTCTGATTTTGAGTCTAGATCACCACTTTCAGATGACATCCCCACAGTCGTTGTCTCGCTAAACAAACTTCGCAGTGTTGAAACTCTTCGGCTCAACCTGGTTGGGGTTCTTGAAGATAGTGATGATTTAGAGAGGCAGCTACTTCTTGGAGACAGATTAACTTGCTCCAAAGCTAGGAACTAAAGTTCACTTGGGTAATCCCTCACACAACCGATGCAAGGTCCAGCTCCAGTAGTCCATTTGCAAGACAACTGTCTTCCCAGTTGGTATGATTTCATTCCCTTGCGGCCTTTTAAGTATTTACTCTGCCGTAATGGTTTCTCCATCTGTGTCATCTTGTTTTTGTAACGCCCCTATTTCCTAAGTGTATTATGAAGTCCAATTATGGCCCTAGGGTTCTTATTAGACTAATTCACGTGTATTTATCAGAGTATAGGTGTTAACATATCAGAGTAGAACACAACAGAGAGCGTATTTAGGCGTTTCGATGACTGAGTAACTGATTTCATATGCGCAGACATATACTGGTTAATTAAAATTCCCGAAGGAATATAAGTGTGATACAAATAAAATTCCATCGCGTTGTTTTAGTAATTGCGTTAAGGTACAGTTATCCGAAAGGTTCAACAAACTAATACACAGTCTAAATCTAAAACATAACTCCTCCTGAGTTTTTACGCGTATTGCTTACCCCTTTCTCCTGCTCCCAATCCACCGGACCCTAGCTAGGGTAAATTCTGAGATTCAATGCCCATTAAATCTCAGGTAACAGTTAACCTTATGCTCAAGTATAACAGTATACGCATGACATATATTCATTTACATTTCAGCATAAAACCATACATAGCACACAACATATGTAATAGTTTATATTTCAACAATACATAGCACACAACACATGTAATGTTCACCTCTACATAGCACACAACCCATATAAGGTTCACCTCTACATAGCACACAGCCCATGTAAGGTCCACATAGTTTGCACATAAACCAGTGCCACGCCCCGGAGCATGTCCTCAGCGCTAGGAAAACATCTATACGGCATTACCAAGACTGTAACCCGTTTTCAAATTAAAGCTGAATGTATTTAAAATGGTGACCTAAGACCCAGTCTTAGTCATAGTCCATGACCCAAGACCCAATCTTGTCCATCACTATATGAATCATCACATCACATATAAAGCATACAAGCAACATAAGAGTTAGAGTTACAGTACACGTCCGTACATTAGACCTTGACACTAGTGGTACATTCACCTTTAGGTACTGGTTCCAAACTTCTCTGGGTATCCTGTAATACCATCACCGCGTTATTTCCTTTATAATTAACATCCTAGAGGATTGCCTTGCCACTTATGACTCCTATACCCCTAGTAAATTTTATTCCGGTAATACCTTTTTTAATTAATCTTGACACTTTCAGTTAGTAAATATTTTATCAATCATTATTAATTTAAACTCCCAAGAGTCATCTTATTCCTTTAAATTAATAGTTTAATAACTAATCAAAATTAATAAATACCAACATCATATGAGAATATGATTTAATATTATTAATATGATTATTTTTATTATTATTATTAATTTAATAATTCTCAAAATTTCCAAAATATATGTTATCTTTCTTTAATTAATTTAGACTCTTTAATAAGTATGCTTTATAAGAATATAAATCATAATTTATAATAATAATAACAATAGCATATAAAATAAGTAGCAATATATGTATTGTAACATGCTTCCTCCAAAATATGTCAGCAAGACGTATATATATGGTTTTGAAACAGAGGCACTAAGTTATGCATTTACTATGATTTTTCTAAAACGAAAAATGTGTATAAATATATATACCCATGAAACTAGCAAAACCATACATATTTATGATTGCAAAAGCTTACTCTTTCTCATTCACGGTTTTCTCTTTCATTTTGCAGCAAATATGTATATATACAGATACAGTTTCAGACATACAGTAATATATATATATATATATATATATATATATATATATATATATAAGAATGAAGAGAATAACGCTCACTCCTCAAAAACCAAAGGACCCGATGACAGAAAAGAACAAACTCCAGCGTTTTTTTTTTCTTTCCTTTTCTTCTGCATAAGACAGTAGCATTTATCTATATACTTTTACTTATAAGACTCCAAAAAACGATGACAGCATGCTTCCTTTCCCACGTATACACTATACGTATATATATTAGATATTCTTTCATATTCCTTTCTCTCTTACGACATACACACACAGATACCCACTGGGCAGTCACGGCTTCATCCCATAATGTTGCAGAAAATATTCACATGCACCTCAAAACCGATGACAAAAGCTTCAGCGTTTTTCTCTATTCTTCCTTGAGTTCCAGCGGCACATGCACACATATTAAAGATCCTACATATATATCTATGACAGTGAAACCGATGACAGCAAAAGCATTTAATATTCTGATATATTTTCGGTTAAACGGCCTCCCCTGTTTTGGTTTCATTTTCAGTGAGTTTAAACTTGGTTTCCTTTTACTTAAGGTTCACAAACTACTGATGGTAATGATGAAAGCTTTGAGGAAGGTAAGTTCCATGACTTACCTTAGTTTTCAAGCTTGAACTGAAAGAGATAGCTAGCTGCACTTCTCCTCTGTTTCACCGATGAAAAATAGGGGTAACGTTGAGCTTAAGCTTCTCTCTCTATTCTTACTTCCTCTCTTCAAACTCTCGGGCTCTCTCTTCTTCCTTCACTCTCCTTTTCTCCGTCTACATTCTCAGCCTCTCTTTTTCCTTCTTCGTCTCACTCTCTGTTTCTGTCTCTTTCTCGGTGAAAGCTTGCTGAATGGAGGAGGGCCATATATAAAGTCTAGCGTTCAATTGCTGCCCAAAGGTCCAGAGCATAATCTTTCGGTTAAAAGGACACAGGGTTCAAGAGATAAGGCTGGTCTGATCTTCCTGTCTTTCTTCATTAAAATGAGACTAATCATGCTGAATCTCGATTACGGTGTGATTTTCTGCGGCTAATAAATGTGATCTTTCTTTTTCTCTGGTCCCGTCGGTTTGTTGGATAATAAGCAATGGAAAAATGGTATTGACTGGGGTGACTTGGGCTGAATTGTTTCTGCATATAATGAACTTCTGTTCCGTCGGTTATGGGCTGAAGACATGGGCTTATGTGTTTCTTCACTGCTACACGAATCTGCTTCTGTTCCGTGAAAAGCAAACGCTGAACATTGATTACTGTTGGATTTTCTGTTGCTTAAGTCGCGATCTGCCTCTTTCGGTTTGACTGATGCTGGTTAATGGATAAATGAATAATAGGTTTTGGGCTTTATGGATATTAAATAATGGGCTGAAACAATTGGACTGTGATCCAAAAATAAATTGCTTCTGCATTCCTTCGTCGGACTAATGGCTAAGAAACAAGAAAATGATTCATTTGTTGCTACTATGGGCTTCTTCACGTGGGCCCAAATCCAAATAATACGGGATGTGTGTTTTGGGCTTCTCATTTACACTTAAATACAATTAATATAAAATCTTAAATTTCCAATAATTAAGTTAATAATTATTCTAGGAAATTTGGCAACCTCATCCTCCATAATTTTAGGCCTAATTATTCCTTGTTTTAATTATTCTTTTCCCAAAACAAATTAAGGGAAGAGAGCCTAAATCCCAAACAATCATTCTCACATATAATTAAGGCCAAATTTCATAATTTAATTCCATAAAATATTAAATTTCAACTCCCAAAATTTGGGATGTTACAGTTTTTCCTTGGAAAAGTTTTGCTTCTTAACCATGTGATCTACCTCTGATGCAAAAGCTTGTGCACCTTCTTGAACTTGTTTAGAAGACCCCATTTGGAAACTCCCACAAATTTGATCCCTCCTTGGGATCTCAAGGTTGCTTAGTTCTCTTCCTAAAATAGAAAGCTTTGTTCTAGGTGTTGCCGTGGTAGAAGCAGTCTCTTTTTGTGGTAAATTGGCTTGTCTTCTAACAAATCTCTGTCTTCATCAATGATCTCTTCAACCTCCAAGCAACTCCTATTCTCAATCATGTCCATTATAGATGAGGGGTTTCTAAGATGGTTCTTGCTTCTTTCTGACTCTAAGTCGTCATCGTCAATTGCATTCATCTGCCCAAAACAAATAACAGTACCATGAGACATAGTTCTTCTGCATTTTACATGTTTTATAAGGATCGAAGTCTTTACAGTAGAATGTGAAACAAGGCCTTTATCTCTTAATACCTTGACATCTTAGAGATGCATATCGTTCTCCTGAAGGAATGAAATAAATTCCTTAAAATTCTCTTTAGTTGGACGATAATGGCCACTGTGAGGCCAAACTGCCTGTTGAAAACAAAAACATGATCATTTTTAGTGATACAACTAAAATAGTATAAATGAATAAATACAACAAATTGGATCGAGGAAGAAATAAATTTTAATGTTTCAATTTCTTGATCTATTCCTCTAGATAAGTTAATTCCTCAGTTTATAACTTGTTACACTTCAGTCTCTTTATTGGAATAAAGTGTATTCTTAATCAATATAAGTGTGTTACAACTTAGAAAAAATTTGAGGGACTAATTCCTATGGGAGAATAAATACAAGGACTGAATTTAGGGAGTTAGGTCTTATAAAAACCAAACTAAATGTTTGTTTTAGGATAGTTATGAGCCTTCTACTTCTATATACCTTTAAGACACCATGCTCAACCACTAATCTCCCGGCAGATGATGTGGCTCCTCCAGCCAAGAAGCTAGAATGCTGAAAAGAACCTTTTTTCTTCTTACCAACATATAAGCTCTTCGATGTGCTTAGGACAAAAATCCATTTGGAATTCCCACCTTCTCCATTAGTGTGAAGGAGCTCACCAGATTGCTTGTAGAAGAACCTTCCATCACTAACGACAACTTCATAAGCCGACCTCTCCATCTGCAAAAGGAGAGAAAAAAGTAATGAATATAAATTCAAACGAAAGGTCGCTCAAGTAATATGCATGATAAGTGGATGTTTCTGTTAAATGTAGGGAAAGCTTACTGGACCCAGATATTTAATACACTGGTGTTGAAGATTAGATCTAGGGCACCTCTCAAGGTTTACTTCCTTTCCTTGTCCTATATCTAGCCTGAAAATGTCAAAGGACGAGTTTAATGTCAAAAAATAGAGTAATAGGCTAAGTTGTGACCCAAAGAAAGATATTTTACAAAGCATATTACCAGTAGAAGAAAGGTTCCCTGCTTTAGCACTGGAGCCACTTATCATAATAGAAGTTTAGATTATGTCCAAAGCGGTGACGTGGATCAATCTGTTCCACACATGAGAATTTCAGAGGACATTAGTTTCTAAAAGATCCAGACATTGGTTCGTAAACAAAGCAATGATAGTAAGATCATGCATTTTACTAACCGCTTCCAGCCAATGCTGTAGAGCAAGCTTTCGACCTTTGTCATCTTTTGATAGACCTATTCCAACCTGAAACAACAAAGAAATGCTTATGGTCCTTTTTATCCGGTCTAAGCATTGACATGACATAACAAGGGAGAAAAAACTTCCAAAGCATCAGGACATGAGAAATACCTTGGCAGCTTTGGTTCTAGCTCTTGACCAGCGTGAAGTGGCAGTTTCCTGTTTCTCAATGTCAAAGAACGAGATTGAATTGCACTTGAGTTCAGCAAAGTCCAGGAGCTTCCACCTAAGAATGAAACAAAGGTCTAGATTAATGGAAACAAAAAAGATATTTTATAAAGAATAGCAGGGCTCTTATTGTCAAATTTGTATGTACTAGCTTTGTTCCACAAGAATCGCACAATTTGCTAGCTTTCTTCTGGTACGAAAGCTCTTATAAACATTCTGCAACTTCAGAGCAGCCATGTGCTTTGGGTTGCTCAGATCCAAAGTTTGTGAATAGATGTTTTCTTCTTTATGCTATAATCTAGGAGAGTGATCAAGATCATCTATCTCTTTCCTGTTTTGGCTAATCCTTGAGGTAGGCATGATTTTCTCACTGTCAAATGACTGAATCTTAGCTGTGATAATTCTCTCCATAGCTTTCCTCTTGAAGCTCACTCATTTCTCTATTGTCATCTTTCCAGAACGGAGACATTTCCTTATCATGGGTTCCGAATCATGATGTTTGAAACTAACAGACCGAACCAGGGTCTTGACTTCTTTGCCAAAACTGAGGGATCTTGCCATAGAAGAGTCCAAGCCACCATCTATATCATTGTACTTCGCAAATGGACACGAAAACGAAATCGCCATACAACAATAAAACAAATCTGATCAAATAAATGAAGTCCAAGATCCTGTAAGAAGACAGAAAGTTTACAAAATCATCAAAAGTGCAATAACATATAATGTATTTTCCAGATGTCATTATTATTCGTAACAATGAAGTGTCTAAGGAATAACTAATGCAATATGATATTCATGACTCTACAAGCTGTAAGAACTCTTAGCATTCTTCATGGTTCAACAAGTCCGTCAAAGAACTTAGAACACAAAAATCCATCAATACTCATTCAAGTAAAAATTTGGGGGAGAAGAATGTAGAACAGGAACTTCTTGAAAAATAGATGCATTTTACTTGCAAGAATGAAAGCCTTTCTTATCAAACTGATCAAGAAAATTTCAAATGGGACGTTAGAATTAACTCTGGATCTGCAAAAGCCATCCGTAAAAAATTTAGTCTCTATCAAGAAATAATTCCCAGAACAATCTTGTATTCTCATTATACTCCAAAAAATGCTCTACCAAGAAACCAAGCAATTCTCCGAATCAAGATAAATAACAAACAGCCAATAAACCCAGTAAGAGAATTTTCACCAAATCGTAAAATTTCAAACATAAACCAAAAAAGAGAAGAAAATCTTATACATTGCAACATAGTGCAACCATTCTACCTAATCTGGATTCGAATACTCCAGAAAACTTGAATAGCGTTAGGACATTCAGTAAGGATGCACAGAAATGAACACTATTGTAGCGGTTTCAATAATCAGAGAAGCAAAATAGGGGGTGAGGAGGCAGTACTTGAAGATTCGAGAACGAGAAATTGTAAGGGATGAGAATCGTTTGGTATGCATTTGGGAAGGAGCATTGGGAACAAACACCAAGCTCAGAATGGTAACGCTGAAAAACACCAAGCTCGAATGGTGGAAGTCTCGGAGCGCTTACTCGTTTTTATAAATGGAACGGACGAGGCATTGGATAGGTCGTTATAGAGCGAGACTGTGTCAATACATATATGACATTGATAGAGTGAGAGAGAATGTGTGTGTGACTTTGTGTGTGTGTAAGAGAGAGAGAGAATCATACATCATAACTATCCTTTCATCTAAGTTGGCCTTTAATGTTGTATCTTAACAAATTACGATATGGAAAAAAGTCATTGATAGTGCCAAAAAGCATGGCTCTCAAGTTGAACATTTTTTTCTTGTGAGAATCATACATCATAACCCCATCATCCTACAAGTGCTTTAATTAATGGAGCCACATAAATATCTATGTCATTCTTGGGTTTCTTGGGCTCCAACATTATAATGGACAACATGGAGTACTTATGTTTCATGTAGAGCCATAGGGGAAGATTTTATATAAACAATATTAATGGTCATATGCTGTGGGTACTACTTTACATCCTAAATGTGTTCATCTCATCAATAGGCAATACACGGCGCAAGTTACTATCATCTTTAGCAAATTTGAGATGATTCATATTAAACTTCTTCCATTTTGAAGAACCAGCAGAATGTCAAAGCATGCCATCACTATCCTTTCATCTACATGCCATCCTAATTTATTTATTTATTTTTTTGCATCATCAAGGTTGCTATACAAGCATTTAAAAATCTTGGTATAATGGGGAAATATCATAATGCATATTCAGGCTCTTCCTATTCTGTTAGTAGCACAACTCTTCTCAAATAGGACAATGTGTTAGGAAGTTGTGTTTAATAGAAGAATTAGTCCCTTACATTATGATGAACTAGGGCTCAAATCCTTATTGAAAAAAGTGTCTATATTTATTATTGAACAGTATCTCAAACATAATTATTTTTTATAAAGAAAATACAAGTCCCTATAAAAAAAGTCATGAGGTTGTGAATTTGACAATTTAGGGATAGGTTGCGTGTGTGGTATGGAAAAAAATATTGTTAAAATATTAATAATATAAGCTTTCTTTAAATTTATATGAAATACGAAAACTCCTCTTATATTAAGCGGAACGACCGTGAAGAATCTCATATGAAATATCAAGTAGTTTTCTTAATATTTTCAATATTTAAGTATAAAAAAAAGAAAAGGGTACCGAGTTCAACAACAACAAAAATTGTGATAAGGTACTTTGTTTTATCTTGTGACAAACACATACTCTAAGGGCCTGTTTGGATCGAAGAAAAGGTAGGAATGAAAATGAAAAGAATGGAATGGAATGGAAAAATATTTTGCCTTATTGTGTTTAGTTCGCATTAAAAAAGAAAATAGGTTGGTAGGAAAATTTTTATTTGACTAGAAAAAAATAATGCAAAATAACATTTTGGCCCTAAGATGTCAATTTCTAGTATGACACTTGAGTGCCCACACGCACACTTAGGTGTTACGGAGTAACACTCGAGTGCTGTCAACTTTCAATACATCAATCATCCACTTAGTCCATTCCTTCTCCTTCTAACTAACCAACACCATTTACATCTATCAAAGCTATGTATTGGCCTTCAAGCAATGATTTCCCCACCTCTTCCATTGACCCAAACTACTTGACCCACATTTACTATGCCTTCCTCAATCCTAACTCAACCGATTCTTTCAAGCTCAGCGTCACCCAATTTGACCAAACTGAAACTCCACTTCATTAGCAACTCCCCCGCCTTTGCCGCCATGGCCTCCACCCCTTAATCTCGCTTCGCCTTCATTAACTCCACCATCCAAGTCGCTCGCCAATATGGCTTTGACCTCAAGTGGGAACCAAAAACACATCATCTCCTTCATTTTCTCAATGATCGAAAAAATCTCCTTCTCTCAACCATCAGAAAAAATGCAGGCATCTGCGTCTCCTCTTCTCATCCTCTCCAATTGCATTTCTAGTAGGCATCTGTGTTTCCTGATGACGACGACGGAGGCAAAGAGGCCACTATTAGCTTCTTCTTCCTCCGCCGTCACTAATAAATTTGCTCCTAAGAAGGCGATGACCACCATTGAAGAAGAAAGAGATGGGTTGTTCGAGAATTTACTACCATCAGAAAAATAGTTTCACACCAATAACGAAATGAAAAAATATTTTCATGGATAAAAGAAAATTGGCTGTCATCGAAAAATGGTAAACCAAATGGCTCCACTAGACAAAAAAATCCGATTTTCCTTTTCGTTCTCCTGAATTTCAGCTATCCACACACGGGCCCTAAAGGAATGTGAATTAAGACATAATACCTGGAGCTAGCAGCAGCCACATTTATAAAGTATGGAGTTTATTAAGTTAAAAAATAAAAACAAAAACTGAATCCGGTTGGCAAAGTACAACTTTTCCTACGGATAGGATCAACATCAAGACTCTCTTACACACGTGCACATACCTCATACTCGTTAGTACATTCAACATTTTTGTTGTGTCCTCCGACTTGAAAGTTCAAGAAGATAGACGGTGATCGTTTTACTTTTAATTTTTAATAAAATTAGCTTCGATGTAAAATATGATATTTAAAAAAAAATATGTAAAAAATATAAAAATTTATGTACTTCCTTCACCGTCAAATACAGATAATAGCATTCTGAGCAAAAATAAAATACAGATAATAGCAAACCTCTAGTTACATGGTAATAATGCCACCGGAAATATTTAGATGAGGTCTCATGTTTAAAGTTGATATTGACATGCTTGCATGCTTTTCAAATTGTATTAAGCAAAAAAATACAGAAAATAAACAGTGTTATAAATATATGTATATGTATGTCCATTATTACTCACATGATTACTATTACTTCACATGTTTACTATTGCTTCACATGTGAAAGTTTAAAGGGAAATTACCTCTTATGACCCTGAGGTGGAAATTACACTAAAAACCTATTTTCCATCTATAAATAGAGGTCTTCTGTAAACATTCTGAATACACTTGAATGAGAATTTCTCTCTACTCTCTCTCTCTCTAAAATCTCTCTATTATTGTTCTTTATTTTCATCAATTTTATAACACATTATTGTTGGTTATGATTAGTTTTGATGATGTCTTATATTGATGTCATTATCCAGAGCAAAAAGCTTGCATACTACATTTATCTTCTACTTTAATTAACCCTTATATTAATGTAGATGTGGAGCTTAAACAATGAAGAATGATCAAGAGAGGAGATTGAAGAAAGGAGAATATTAATATGAAATTCTCTATGATCAAATGGACGTTGGAATGATGCAATTCGGAGTCAAAATAAGCAAATTCAAATTCAGCATGAATAGTACCGAGTTGCTACAGTACAAGCTGAGTTGCTACAGTGAACAAGATGATACAGTGTCACAGCACTACAGTACTCTGATTAATATTCATTCGTGAACAGTATCTTCGCTTCATTCTCGCAATTACTCGAGTAAGACACATATTACTCGAGTAATTCATGAAGTTCAGCAGCTCTGTTATGCTTTGTTTCACATTTCACCTGAGCAATGCCTGGTAATTCGATGATATCTCCCAAACCAGGAATCAGTTTGAGGTGAAACCAATTTTGAATGCAAATAGACATTCAATGCGTATCACTCACCAAATTTCAAGTCCAAAGAAGATCAGATGAGAGAGTTATGAATTTTTGAAGTTGCATCATCTGTTAGCGTCATACAGCAGACCAAGCTTCGGTAATTTGGGTGTATCTCTCAAAATACATATCGGAATGAGCTGAAATCAGTGGCATATGAAACTAGACTCATATACCTTTCTAAAAACATATAGATCATGGAAAACAAAGATCAAATGAGAGAGATATGATTTTTGGAAGTTCATAGTCTGTTTCAGAATTGTGCAGAAAGTGCTGATCATCATCAACTTCAATTCATCTGATGATAACGGACGAACTTCAATGAGTTTGGAATTGATTCTTGTTGCATTGGAAAGAAGACTTAAAGAGTCTTTTTTGGTATTGATGGTTCGTCAGACTTAAAGCTATATAGAAGATGTTAAGCTTACCGAAAGTTAATCTTCATGCTGCAAGTATGCTCAAGTTTTGAGATTCATCACATTTTGGAGATTAATACTTGAACAAGATCAATTGAATAAAAGCTTGATGATGAATCATGAAGGATACTCGAGTAATAGTCGAGTAATATTAATTTCGAAGCTTACTCGAGTAATGTGCTAAGTCTACGCAAGTAATGTCGTGTCTAATACAAAATGCAAGTTTTGCTCATGATTACTTGAGTAATATGATTTGGTACTTGAGTAGCAGTGCTGATGGAACAATTTATCGAAGATGTTAAGGTGACTGGAACTTCAACTTGACAGAGAGCAAATCGAAGGAGTCTATTATATTACCATTTGCCTTTGCCTCGAGTTGTTAAAATGAATGCCTTGAGTCAAACCTGATAAAATAGAATAAATGTACAAATCAAGTACCTTGACGGGACTCTACTCACCTCGAGTCAGCTAGCTATCACAGGAGCCTCGAGTCATCTTCACATATGCCTCGAGTCATCCTCTCTCTGTTTCTGAAAATCACCGTGTCCGTGATTACAAAATCTTCAAGTACAATCTGTTTACTTCATATCATCACTTACTATTATTCCTAATCTTGTTTAATCAATTTGCTAGTAAGTTTCAGATGATCAAATGGAGTATTTCTTGAAAAGCATTGAGATTCAAATGTTTAGCCGTAAAGTGAAGAAGCACTATGCCGTGTTTGTCAGAGAATGTTTGCGCCTCAAATGAAGAAATAGAATCGTCCAAATGCTGCCCATCCTGATAAATGGACATGGAGTCGTCAGACCATGAGAATGTCGACCACTGATGAATCTGTTGGAAAATTCAAATAGCCACAACGGCTATTTCCCTTTGAGCAGATGAACGCCACAATGAAGGACAACACACAGCAAAGTACATACGCTCCAAGAAACATGAATGGCATTGGAGAATGTTTCACGGTTCAGCAATTCTATCCGCCACTCACAACGGATACATATTTGAATATTCTCAACGGATAGATACGAATTGCAATAAAGTTGAGTAGGATGCAAATTTGATAAAAGCAGCGAAGCAATTGACAGAACCAGAAAAACAACAAAGCATTCAAATTTGTCAACCGCTTTCTCTTCAATGGACCGATATTCAGAATTATTACTATTCACAATGTCCAAAACGCAACAATCAAATATTTCCAAGAACATCAATACTAGTTGTCTATAAATAGAGGAAGAGCGACGTAAGAAGTGGCGAACGTAGAGATACGAGCTTACATCTTAAAAAATGCCAATTCTCTGAACTCATACACTCTCTGTTTCACAATGTTGATATAGTCTACCGTAGAGAGAGAAAATATCGATTATGTACTTCAGTGTTTATTTATTCACTTCTGAGAGAGAAGATTTATTTGTAAATCAATTTATCTGAGAGTTACTCAAGATTGGGTAATCTTGAGTGAAAGGTTGTAACTTTACAGTGTGTAACGGGGAGTATCTCGTAAGAGATTGTGAAGGCTGCACAAGTGCCCGACTAAACTTGTGAGATTGTAAAGGCTTTTCTCTTGTGCCTGGAGTAAACATGAAGATAGTGGATTGAAAATCTCAAGTGGAGCTTGGGGACTAGACATAGGTCAGGATTCGGCCGAACCAGGATAAATCATAGTTTGCATATTCTCTTCCCTAAACTCTTTTAATTCCAGCTTATATGTTTGAATGAATGACTATTGATTTACAACTTACTACCGTCATACGAATTGCTTTTTGTAAGTTGCGAAAAGATTTTCAAAGTTCTTAAGTTTTTAATCGGACACCCAATTCATCCCTCTCTTGGGTGACAGCCACATCCAACAATTATCAGCACGATCACTCTACCAAAGGTAGGATTTTTTTATTATCTTTTATATTTTCATTATATATATTCATTTTATCTATATGAGATAATCTTAACCATTATATGGAATTAAAGTTCTATTTTTATCGATTATTTTGAACATCGGGTTCCATGGTTAAGATTTGAGATTATTTACCATTTACTATTCACAGTAAATAGTAATTTTTACTATTCATGTTAATTTTACCTTTTTAAGTAATTTTACATTTTTATTCATTTTGACTCCTATATGGAAACCTAGATTTAATCTTTCAGTAATTTATTTTATTCACTATTTACAGTGAATAGTAATTTTACTATTCACGGTAAATTTATATTTTACTATTTACAGTAATTTATTTATGTTTATATATTCTTCCCGTTTATTTATTTCATGGTGGCGATACTAAGCTCCATTTGTAATTTAATTCTAATTCTTTACTTACTGCTTTATTTATTTATTTCATGGTGGCGATACTAAGCTCCATTTGTTTAATTTAATTATTTACTGCTTTATTTATTTTTCATGGCAGCAACACTAGTATTAGTGGGCTCCTTTTTATTTATTTATTTATTTACTGCTTTATTTATTTTCATGGAGACACACTAGTATCTATTAGTGGGCTCTATTTATTTATTTATTTAGCGTTTATTTATCTTTCATGGTGGTGCACTAGTATATATTAGTGGGCTTCATTTATTTAATTTACTTTTAATTCTTTATTGCTTTATTTATTTTTTATGGTAGCGACACTTAGTGGGCATCATTTATTTTATTTTTATTCTTTATTATTTTATTTATTTTTCATGGTGGTGACACTAGTATAGTGGACTCCATTTATTTTTATTTATTTACTGCTTTATATCTCCCTTCCCTTTTATTTTTATTTATTTACTGCTTTATATCCCCCTTCCCTTTTATTGTTTATGGCAACGACACTAATATATACATGTATATTAGTGTGTTCCATCTATTTATTTATTTAGCATTTATTTTATTTATCTTGAAGATAAACTGTTAAAAGGCCATATGTATCATAAGATCAAAATGCCATGGAGATATGAGGCACAAATTGACCTAAGTGATATGAGGCATAAATTGGCTTAAGACCATGAGATAAATTAGCTAAAAGCTAAGAGGCAAGTTAGCCTGATGCCAAGAGGCAAGTTGGCTTGAAGCCAAGAGAAAAAATTATGAAACAAGGCTTGATTCATAAATTTTATATGCCATCAGTTGTATAAAGGCCTCAAAATTGTATATTTGGCATTAAATATTCCCTCAAATTATGAGACAAGGGATTGTATGATCATGATTGATATTATAAATAAATATATCCAATTTGCTATTGCAGTAGCAATATTGTGATAAAGTCAAGAAATATTGTGGATTAATTTCTTGCCATGATCAAACAAATCAGTGAGTTATGGATCATGAATTTTTATTCAATTTTATTCCCAGAAGTGAATGAAGTAATAAATAAAATAGTGATTATGATTGTTTTACTATTATGATTGCTTTTCTATAATTATAACAATTTTGTGAATACGAGAGAGGAATATTCATAAAAAAAATAATTAAACAAAAGGCAATATTATTTCAACAAAGTTTAATAGCGAGTGGCTCAACTCCATTACAAAGGTTAATCATCTCATTCTGAAGATATTTAATGTCATCTTCTTTTGCTTTTCTTGAGATAGGATCAAGATGAGGTAAAGCTCTTCGTAATATTGAGATATGCCTCATAAGTTTTTGAAGCTTTTTGTAAGGCCACTCTGTTAACCCTCCTTCTTTATAAATTTTTTGAATGGTGTGAGTACTCATATTTAAGTGTTTACTCGCATCATCAAGGGTTAAGTGAAAATAATTTCTTAAATCATGGAGCGTCGTTCTCTTTATTCTTTCTCGTTGCTCCATTGTTAATCTATATAATTCACCCTGATTAAGGGATGAAGTATCATATGGAATATTAACCGCGGGTTGTTTTCCTTTATCTAATGGATTTTTAATGTTGGTTTGAAATGAACTCCCGCGGGGTTCATTTGGATTTTTCGTCCATTCCAAACCAACACAAAGGACCTTATAATAGGCTAATACATGATCATGCATCAAGTTATATCCTGATGCTTGTAAATCTATCTAATACTGTGTCAAAAAATATTTGATTTCTCCAAAATTTTTATTACTAAAATCAAACATTGGAAGCCTGTCAGTATTGTAAGATTTATCTTGTACATTTTCAAATAAAACAGCGTGGGAAATCATACATGTTCTCCTTCCGTGAACTTCAAGTTTATGACACTGAAGTCCATTGGTATGTATGATCTCCCGTAAAACATCACAACAACTACATTCCAATAAGCTAGTAGTTGTTAACTGGCTGGTAGTTGCTGGCTGACTAGTGGTTATAGTTGGCTGGCTGGTTATTGTTGCTTGCTGGCTAGTGGTTGCTACCAGACTGATGGTTGTTTGTTGGCTGATTGTTGATGGCTGGCTGATGGTTGTTTGCTGGTTTGTGATTGCCGACTGATTAATTGTTGTCACTATTGGCTAAACTGGATTGGTAGATTCCATCAGTTCTGCCATAGTTCTATATTTCTTAACAGGCCTCCTTGATGAACTTACTTTAGTTGTACCTTCAATCCTTGAAGATTGAGGAAGAACATTTGTTCTTGGGGGAGAAGTAGGTACATTTGAAGCAGAAGGAGGAATAAATGTGTCTAAAGGATCAAAAAATAGTAAAGAAGAAAATGACAGGTTTGTCTGATCATCATACAACAAAGCATCAAGTAATGCTGTGTCTGATTTATCAGAAACCGGGATAAAATTGCTTGGTCCTGCCATGGAAATAGAATTTAGAGAAATATGTGTGAGTATCTGGTAGTTGATATTATCAGATGCTTGAGTGTTTGTGAGGCATGTTCATTTGCCTTCCTCTATTTATAAGCCGAATTAAATCCTGTTAAATCTCTGCAAATCTGCTCCTTATAAAGCACGAGCTTAGACACTTTTTGACTTTATATGCATACGACAACCGGAGTTGTTGCGCCTGTGATCCCACAGTAATGCATGTTGCATCTGTGATTCCACAGTAATGTATTTGTAATTTCACAGTGTTGCGCTCGTGAATCTGCAGTGATACACCTGATGATTTTGTATTTTATAATAATATATATTTGATTGTTGATTTTGGAAAATGGAAATTTTGTTACCAGAAGTAACAAAATTATGCATTAAGAAATTTGTGGAATTTTAATGACATCTGTAGAAATAGATATCATATATGGAATATTGTATGGAAGTTCTATGAATTAATTTTTACGGACTCACACTTGAGGGGGAGAATGATATATATATCAAGTGTGAGTATCTATGAAAGTTTGATGATAAATTATATGGAAAATTGGCATGACTCGTTTGATCATCCGAGTCGTATAGTTGCATGTTCTCAAATAAAAATGATTATGAGAATATTATTGGAAATAGATCTCTGGAAATATATCAAATTGAAATATTATATGTGTGATTATAAATCTGCAAAGTTTGCAGTGATGTTTGCAACCAGAAGTTTGAAATTTATTATGCGCGCAATTTCCAGATTAAATGATCCAGAAATCATATATGAGTAAATCAAAGATTATGAGAACATTGTTTATATATATATTTGCAACAATTATATAATTCAACAGAATTCTCCCCATAAAATTGGATTTTGGTTAGGAGCCAAATAAATTCCATCTTAAAAGTTTTGAATGTGCCATGATTATTAATTCTCTATAATGCACACAGATAGATATACATTGTATGATTAGATGAGGGGGAGAAAAATAAGTAGATTGGGTAAAGAGATTAACTGGAATGAATTATCATTGGCTCATTTTGATCCTCGTGCAAAGAAATGTGCACTAAAAGTTTAAAAGATAATTCATTGCGGAGTTTAGCTAATTGAATGCTAAAAGTATTTACTGACCTAAAGAAAGTGACAAAGTCACATGTCCCAACTGCAAATGCTCCTATATTAATTGTTATAAAGCACGCCTGAAGCATTGCAGGTCCATCGGTTTTAAAGATAAAAAACCTCAAAAGAGAAAAGGAGCTATAAAAATATAGATGATCAAGTTGAGGATAATTAAGAAAATCTCCAGAAGAGCAATCTCATGTAGAGTTATTATCTCCAGAAGAGATATTACAAGAAGTGAGTATTGTGGTCTAAAAAAAACCTAGGTACCTGAAATGTGTGATAATTATGAGATCTCAATAAATTATAAATGAAATCCGATGGGACCGAAAAATAAAGTCAACGTTGACAATATTTATGTTTATATGATAGCAATGCGGTAATAAATGATAATGAGGATCATGAGCCACAATATATTAGTGTGTGCTAGAAGCACATGCCCCTGAAGGACATAAGGTGCCAGACACATATGTTCCAGAAGGACTCAGGATGCTAGAAGCATCAAATTCTCGAGAATAATCAATTAAATAAATTCATATATTACATGAAGGATTTATAGTGCATATAGTATCATTATCAGAATGAACATTAATTAAAAGTTTTATATGCACATGTATATTTATGAAAAGATTTAGATGAATTTTGTTATCATTTTACTTGAAAGATTTGAATCTTGCAAGTATACAATGAATAGTTAGACTTGGCGTTTCTATTGTTCTATAGCGAATAACAGAATACTTGATGACAGAAAGGATGATATGCTCAGAAGAACATTGAAAATAATGTAGTCATCAGGGGAAGCAAATCAAATGTAATCAAGAGGGGGAGATGATATACGTTGTACTCTTTTTCCCTTATCTAGGTTTTGTCCTACTGGGTTTTCTTTGAAAGGTTTTTAATGAGGGAGCACTGGATAGTGTATCAATGATTGATGTACTCTTTTCTTTAGCTAGGTTTTTATCCCAGTGGGTTTTTCCTAATTAAAGTTTTTAACGAGGCACATTCATAATGGACATCCAAGGGGGAGTGTTATAAATATATGTATATGTATGTCCATTATTACTCACATGATTACTATTACTTCACATGTTTACTATCACATGTTTACTATTGCTTCACATGTGAAAGTTTAAAGGGAAATGACCTCTTATGACCTGAGGTGAAAATTACACTAAAGGCTCATTTTCCATCTATAAATAGAAGTCTTTTGTAAACATTCTGAATACACTTGAATGAGAATTTCTCTCTACTCTCTCTCTCTCTCTAAAATCTCTCTATTATTGTTCTTTATTTTCATCAGTTTTATAACACACTGGAATATACCTTTGGCTTTTTAATTTTTATTAAATTTCAATTTAGTCTCTTGAATGATGAAGTGTATTTCACATTCTTTAACGTTAATATCATTAATCTTATTTATTGAAACTAATGACTTAACATATGCTAACAAACCATGTTTAAAATTTAATATAATATTTTTATATTTTGAAATATGAACTATCGAGGTTTAAATTTTTTGTTAGTTGGCATATGGGAAATATTTATTTTAAATATTCTTTCTTAGTTTATGAATTTTGAATTAAAAATAATATATCAGCATTTAATTATAAAAGTCATAATTTAAATATTCGAAGTCAATATTTTTTTTGTAAATGTGACTAATGGCCTTGATATTAAAAGGATTAAAAATACAACTTAAGGGAATAAAATTGTTAATAATCAAATGTATATTTAAAGATTAGACTCAAGCATGATGTAAATTTAGATGACCAAACTTATACTCCAACCAATAATAAATTAGAAAACTTTTTTGCTATTGAAGATTTATAAAAAAATATGATCCAATCATTCATAAAAACTTTATGTTATTAATAAGTTGTTGGTTAAGATGGTAAGGGGCCTCACCTCGTAAAAAGAAAAATATAAATTCAAATATCAGAAAATGTGTATATTGGGAGAAGTGTGGGACAACATACTTTCTAAGCCTTGAGAGGGAGACCCTTGATCAAATAAAAAAAAAAAATAAGGTTAACTTTATAAAAATGCGCCTCATAAATAATTATGGGAATTATTTTAATGAAGAGTAATAATTATTGGCCTAACTACATATTTTTGTTGGAGGTAAATAAGAATTATAAAATATTTTTGCACCCTAAATTATTTCTTTAATGCAGGCCTAGTTTCCCTTGTTACTTGTACTTTATTAATTAATACTTTATTTATCCCTTATTATACGCTTCAAATAACCGATTTGTGTCAATGGAAATATGAAAATTATAGTTTAAAGTAATAAATATGTATTATTTTTTCAACTATACCCTTAGGGACAAAGAACATAAGTGAGAGAAATAAATATAATAATACAGTCAATATGAAGTAAAATTGAAAAAGAAAAATACAATAAATGCTTACACAAATCTAACATGAAGGTTATATTTTGAGAGATAATCTATTAGAAATTTAAAACCTATAATGGATCTGTTTGGAGTACGGCTTTTTGAGTTTTTTCTACGGTAACTTTGAAAAAAAGTCCGTTAATGTTGCCATATGATTTTGGATCCGTTTACGTTGAGTTTAAATTCACTTAATTTAAAGCTCAAAAAGCCTGTTAAGAAAAAAGCTCCACTTTTGAGCTTTTTCCAAAAAGCTCTTAGCTTTTTGACATAGGCCCTGCCGTTTCTACCACCATTAACCTAAACCCAAATCATTATTTATAACTTAACTTTTTTCCTACCAAGTTTTTTTTTAAAGTCAGATAGCTTTTAAGCCATTGCTTCTACCGCTAACCAAAATAGACCCATTAAGGAATGGAGGAGCAATGGAGAGAGTAGTCAGACCCAAATCTTTATGAATTATATATACTCACTTATTGTCTGATTTATAAAACCATTTGAATTTTGAACTAAATCAATTAAATTTAGCTGGGAACTTGGTTACAATTAATTAAAATTTTCTATTCATAAAAAAATTGTCATAATATTTTTAAATTATGCTTCATTAAAGTCTTTAACCTGTATATTCTAAAGTCAAATATTTGTTTCCCCTAAAAATAGTGAGAAATAGTAGAAATGAATATCATATTGGATTTTAGTGCTGTCAAATAATGAGGGCATTTTTGTTAATTAATTGAAAACGACATATAATTGGGGTTGGAGGGAGTACAGCTTTTTTCATGATATAACAAGATTACATTTTTGATAATATGAATACCAAAAGTAGATGAATAAATAAATGGCATGCCAACACAAAGGAGAAGAAAATTAGTAGTCGGTGCTTTATGATGTCTACATAAGCGTGTTGGCCTTTCGTAGTTGTTGAGCCTCTGCAGGTTGACCAAAAGGGCAGACAGTAAAAGCACCAAATTCCAAAAATAAATTCAACTTTTTTCAATAATATTAACAACAAAAATTCAAAGCTTCCTGCTTTAGAAAACAATTAAAATAAAAAAAGAAAAGAAAATGTTCAAAGCTAACATCCTCAAGCACAAGACACCAAGGTTTCCGGGTTCACACGCATTCTCAAGTTCCAATGATAGCATTATCTCCCAACTACAAATATATGGAAAGAGTTAAGTTTCTTAAACTCCTAGATTTTCTGGTAAAAAAAAAAAAAACTCCTAGATTTCATATTTTAAATTGGGTGATTTAGTATTAAAATTAATTTAATGTCCTTTATATATATATATATATATATATATATATATATATATGAAATTTGATCAATACTCATCCGGTCTCTTTCGTAAGTAATTTTTGTCCTTAAAAAAATAATAAATATTTCTTCTAGTCCTTATTATAAGACACCAACTAGCAAGTGTATTTGATTCTTTTTATAAAGCACTTGTTTGTTTCTAAGGAGCATTTATTTATTTTTTTTTTCTATATATGCCCATAATTAATTGGGGTAATGAGTGAGAGTAGTGATAATAATATAATAATAGAATTTAGTACAATTAGTAGGGGATATATTGAAAATTATTTAAATTTTAGGACAATTTTATTAACTTTAACTGTTTTTATTGGTTTCTAAGAAATGTTAAATTTATTAGTTTTGGTGTTGAACCATTTTATAACAAATTAGAAAAAGTGACCCTATCAAAAAGTCCCGTATATTTTCAACAATTTGTAGACCTGTGATGTTTTTTTTTTTTTTTAAATTATTGAAAACGTCATTTATTGAGATATTATTATGTTGAATTGTTGACAATTAGATTATTGTGGATATATATTGATCCGGTGTAGATCACAAGTTGGGTTGGACTTGGCCCGGAGTGAAATCCCAGGGTCCTACGTACCACAGTGTGGATCAAAGTCCACGTAGTTCGAGGGTATACGACAGGCTAATGATAGCCAGAGGGGGTGGTGTGTGTGCTCTGTGTGAATAGAAAAGCTAGGGTCTTCCAAGTGTGTACCTTGTAAGGGGTTTACCCTATTTATAGGCGTACCTGTGCCTTATCTTAATCAGTTGGATTCATCCTTTATTTTAGGGATATCAAGATATGCGTTTTTTGATAGATATTCTTGATACATAGGCGGTTATCATAACAATAGATATTTTGATAAAACCACTCCTATTTTCAAGGAAGTGGCTATGAGCATAACTGAAGTCATTTTGACTAGGCTCTTTAGTTATTGGGCTGAGCCCATTTACGAGATATCCGTAACAGTTGCCCCCCAGCCCGGTTGTTCAGGGCTCCGAGCAGTCGGGATGTACTTGCCAGGTTACGTCCTTTGCTCTAGTTCATTTCGCTGTCCTGAGGTTTTTGATTTCTAGTTCTTTTTCCGAGGTCGGACATTTTTGGTCCCCGGGTTACCCCCTCTGTCACCAATTTGCATTCCGGTTTATTTGAGTGGAACACGGGTGCCCCCCATCCCGGTTAACGCGGGTTGCATTCGTTTGCTATCCCGAGAGAACATTAATGTTTGGTCTTAATGTTCTATAATTTTGATTCTAGGCCGAACTCCTCCCATGCTTTCTCGGACTTCCCCTCTTTATTCGTGTCGGGTAGTGTTGATATTTCTATATCGTCTTACTCCCCGTTTACAGGTACCTTGTCCAGTTTTTCGTGGATCAGGACTTGTTGCCCCCAAGTTTGAGATTGCACGGGGAGTTAGGTCGGGCAACCGGGGTGTATTCATGTGGTCGGCCACGTGAGCATTTCGATCCGGGATCATTGTCCGCCTCGTCTGTTGATCCAACACTCGTCTTATCTCGAGGCCACGAGTGTCATCATTGCCTTCTGCTGATTTGATGTTTACTAGCCGGCCTCTGAGTAGAGCAATTGCCCCATTATCTTGGTTTTCGTGTTTGCCTACCATCAGCATTAAATGTGCACGCCTTTTAACGTCCACGTCATTATTTGTGTATGGGCCCTTTGGGCTTTTGACGGTTGAGTTTCTTGCCTCTCACCCGTCTGCTTGTTTTGTTTATAAAAGCCATCGACTTTCTGCTTCTTGCATTTTGAAAACTGCCAAACCTTGAATTTTCCTTCTTGAGAGAAACTTGCAACCAGTCACCCGTTCATCTTCCTCAGATTCCCATTTCTGCTCTTCGTGGCTCGCGCATTTCCTCTTCCCTTAACTTATTTCAAACCAGGTACTTTCCTTATTTCCTTCTCTGGTTATTTGGCTGTGTTTTCTTCTTTCTTTCTCTATTTCTTGGTATTTTCTTTTTTCTGGGTAGGTTATTGTGAGTTCTTTCAAGTTTCTTCCCCTTTGGGTTCTGGCTTCTGCTTTGTTCTTGAACTTCTCTGAACTTCTGGTCTATTCAATCCTTTTTCTCTGTCTTTGGTTTTCGGTTTCCTGTTTAAATTCTATCCTCTCGGGATGAGCCATCAAGGTTCTCCTCCGTCTTTTAATCCAAATGCTTTTTCCCCGGAAGAGGCCGAGCTTATTCAGCGTATGCCTCCCCGGACAGCTTGGTGGCTGTACGGGAAGCCTCTGACCGAAGAACAAAAGAGGGAAAACGTTCTCCGTGGTTATGGCGGAGAAGGTGGTAGTTAACCAGGTCGTTCTGGTCGGGTTAGGGGAAGGGCTCGAGGTCGGTCTGAGTCTGTAGAGCCCGAAAGTCTAGGCCGGGGGATTACTGCCACTAGGGTTTTTTCTTCAGAGCCGCCCTTAGGAAAGGGTAGGGGGGAAAGTCTTCCTCTACCCGCCTCTTCCTTTCCTTCACGCGCGGAGCCCCTAATCTCCCTTACCCGGCCTATCGGCCCGTGCGAGGAGTGTTCCTGGCTGATATCTGAGGCCACGATGGTTGGCCGGTCATGGGAAGCTGACGAAATAGCTTCACGATGCCGGCATATCCAACCGCGGGTTGTTGGAGCCGTTTCTACCCGTCCCGCTGTACTATCTTCAGGTATCATTTTCGTTTCTAATTTATTTTTGTTTTGCCTTTTCTAGGTAGTATGTCAACTTCTCCGCGTCTTATCGAAGATTCCGGATCCGTGGAGTCAGCGGCCGTCAGTATTCCACGTCATATTGCTGAGAAGTATGACTGGGTGGCGACCGGGGTGCTGTCCAGGCTATCAAAAGCCACGACCAGTCAGATCGCCGAGCTCCCATTAGGGGACCGGGATCATTGTTCTTTATCTCTTCCCGGCCCTTCTGAACCGGTGTGCGTTGCCCGGGAAGGGAACGAGCTCTCCTTTTTCTTCTTCTATCTAGACTTCGTCAAAAAACTCGGCCTTCGCTTTCCATTTTCTAGGTTTCAAGTAGATCTCTTAAACATTCTTCAGCTGGCCCCCACTCAGATTCATCCCAACTCTTGGGGCTTTATTATTGCATTCGAGCGGCTTTGCCGATTTTTAAATCGTACTCCCACCACCGGGACATTCTTTTATTTTTTTTACATCTAACGGGCTCGTCAACCCGGGGAGCCCGAAGAAAAGAGGGGTTGGGTTTCTTTTCGGGGGAAACCGGACAAGAAGCTTTTCCATGTGGCAACTGACACCTGGAAAGGCTTCAAGGCTTCTTTTTTCAAAATCAACGCTGAACCCGGTCATAAACCGTGGTTTCTTAAGGACGTCGATTCCAGCTCGGTGGAGCTGCTGTTTCCTCTGTATTGGTCGAAAGCTCATTATGACCAAGACCAAAGCATATTTGCATCCTCCGATGATAGCCTAGAGCCAGCCGAGGTTGAAACCGTGATAGCTCTGGTTGACCATATGGCCGAGAAGGATGTTATTGATTCCCGGATTTTTATCCGACAGTCGGTGGAGGAATTGTATTCACCGAGTATGATTTCTGTTGTTGTTTTTTTTTTTTTTGGTATGCCCCTTGTCATTTCTGATGTTTGTTATGTTTTTTGTAGTGCCTGACATGGGGAAGGCTTCTTTCCAAGAACTGGCCGAGAAGCTCCGGGCTAAGACCAAAAAGAAAGGGGAGTCCTCTTCCCAGAGCAAAGCTGTGGCGGCTCCTTCGCCTGCCGGGACTACTGCTGAAAAGAGGGCTGCGCCCTCTCCGGCCTCTACGGATCTCATTCCGCGCAAGCGATCGAAGTCCGTGGCGTTGTCAATCTCGGTCGCAGAAGAGAATCCGGCCTCTGTCCCGGACGCCGGTGCTGCCACAAGCGTCCCTCCTCCCCCACTTCCTGGTAAGTCTCGCCTTCACTCGCGGGGTGAGGTATGGACTGATGGGGTCTCGGAGGAGCTCAAATACGCGGTGAAGCCTCCGAGCAAATATTTTAGTGGTGAGGCCTTTGCCGACTCCGACCTCGATCACCTGCAGGTCCTGCAGGACCACCTAATGGAGACGGCCGGCGTGTTGGACGCTTATGCTTCTGTTAAGCATAAGTACGCTAGGGCTGCAGCCGAGATTGCCAAAGCTTGGGTTGAAAAGAAAGAGGCCGAGATCAGGCAGCGGGAGGCTGAGGAGGCGCGCCTGAAAGCGGAAGAGGCGCAGATACAGGCGGTGGAGGAGCTATCAAAGGCCCTTGCTGAGAGGGATCATTTCTCCACCGAGCTTGACGCCAGTCATGCCCGGGAAGACACCCTCAATGCCTCGCTGCACACCCTGCAGGGTCAGTATGCGGGGCTGGTGAAGGACCTCCATCTTGCCCAATCCGACCTCGACGCTTCCAAGGCCGAGCTCGTGGCGTCCGCTGCCGAGGTGGATAAGCTGGAAGTCCTGGTCGTGGAGACGGCTGCTGAAGCTTTCAACGTATGCCTGGCCCAAGTCCGAGCTCTGAATCCGGACATTACGATGAACTTAGACGCTGTGGATTTCAGAGCTTCGGTAGAGGACGGGCTATTTGTACCAGCGCCGCTTTCTCCGGTCGAAGAGTCCGAGCATCTCGCGGGGGATGACCGTGTTCAATTAGCTGAGGAAGATGCTCCGACGACCGACGCCCCTGGCCCTCCTGTGCCCGACCAAGCCCAATCTTGATGCCGTCCTTCTAGGATCTTTTTTTTTTTTTTTTTTTTTTTTTTATGTAGTATTTTCATTTTCATTTTTGTTTCTTCTGTAATCTGGGGCCTTTTGCCCTCAAAATTAATAATATGACAAGCCGGTATTCCCGGATTTTCTAGCATCCTCAGCTCGTCCATCTTACATGTATTTATTTTCATCCTTTAAACCAAACTCGTGTTTTAATTCACCAGTTGATGAGTAAAGGGGAACGTAATCCGTGCACGAAGCTCGGTTCTTTATTTTATGACTTGGCCAAAGTCAAGATATATTGCGCAGAATCTGCTGGTTATTCAACCGACGTTTTAACAAACGGGCCACGTTTATTAATGGTCGGGCATTCTAAACAACAGACGATTTTCAAAAATCATCTAAGTACTTTATCTTGTAAAGTACCGTACCGAGATGGTAGCCAACTGCCATATGTTCGGGCCCTAATATCCTTTTTGAATAGGAGCCTAAACATTTCGACCTGATCAGGATCTTTTATGGTAATCTCACACCACCCCAGGGGACAGTTCCGATGCATCGTAAGCTTTACAAGACTTGTTGACAAATCTTATCATGACCGGGATTGCGAAACCCAAGTCTTTGTTTAATTATCTTGCTTTTGTCGCAGCCTATCTTTGCATTGATTTCACAAGTAATAACTAGGTTGGCCTATGAATTGAACCACCTTTTTTTATTGATTGAAATAATTGGAATTACACAATTTTTAATCAATGGAAAATACTGCTAAAAGCAAGACAATGCGTAATAAAAAACGGTTCTCGGTCACCACCGACATCCGTTGAAGCTAAAAAGCGGTTCACAGTCACCACTGACATCCGCTGTGCGTTTATTCCGAGTGCATCCCGGTCTTTAGCTGTAGTAAGTCCTTAGTTTGTCCTCGTTCCATGTTCATTTAATGGGCGTGCCATCTAACGTCTCAAGGGCATAAGTCCCGGGCCCCATTTTGTCCGAAACACGGTAAGGACCCTCCCAGTTTGCTGCAAGTTTTCCATCCCGGGCATTCTTATTTCCGATATCCGCTCTGCGTAATACCAAGTCACCTTTATCGAACGCTCGCGGTCTAACTTTGCGGTTATACTTAGCCGCCACCAGCTGCTTCGTTGCCAGATCTCGGCAGTGTGCCGTCGTTCTCACTTCATCGATGAGGTCTAGCTCGGCTGCTACCTGCTTGTTGTTAGCGTGTTCTCCCTCTTCCATGACTTTGGCTTTCCTCCATGATGTTTGCCCAATTTCAACCGGGATCATGGCCTCGCATCCATATGTCATTCGGAAGGGTGTTTCCTGGGTCGAGGTTTGGACACTAGTTCGGTATCCCCAGAGTACCGGGTATAGTTCCTCGACCCAGTTACTTTCTGCATTACTCATCCTTTTCTTGAGCCCGTCAACAATGATTTTGTTGGCTGCCTCGGCTTGCCCGTTAGATTGCGGATGCTCTACCGAGGCGAAATGGTGCTTGATTTCGAGCTCGGACATCAACCTCTGGAAACCTTGGTCTACGAATTGAGTACCGTTGTCAGTTACGATCTCGGCAGGAATCCCGAACCTTGCAACAATATTTCTTTCGAAGAATTTTTGTATTCGAGCAGCCGAGATGGTCGACAGTGGTTCGGCCTCGATCCACTTAGTGAAATAATCCACAGCCACCACAAGCCATTTCAGTTGCCCTGCGGCCGGTTTGAACGGTCCAAGGAGGTCCATACCCCACTTAAAGAATGGCCAAGGAGCCGTGATGGTTCTCAACTCGGTCGGAAGTGGCCAGAGGATCCGAGCATGTTTTTGGCAGCTTTCGCACGTCCGTACGTGCTCTCTGGAGTCCGCGACCATTGTCGGTCAGTAGTATCCAGCCCTTAGGGCCTTCCGGGCTAACGCCTTTGCCCCCATGTGTTGTCCGTTTATCCCTCCGTGTATCTCTGATAGCACGTACTCGGCCTCTGCCTGGTTTAAACATCTCATCATTGGGGATTGGAGGCCTTTTCGGTAGAGCTGGTCATCGACCACCGTGTACATTAACGCGGTCCGTGCTATCTGCCTTGCTTCCCCGGGATCGTCCGGGCTAACTCCCTTTTCCAGGTAATTTAAGATTGGCTTTCGCCAGTCTTCTGCTGCCGCGATGACCATGATACACGTAGGCTCCTTGAGACTTTGTTGTATTACAGTCCGATTATTTCCCGGGTTCCTGGTGCTTGCTAATTTGGAGAGGATATCTGCCCTCGCATTTTCTCCCCTGGGGATGTGGGTGACTAGGACCTCATCGAAGTCGGCCACTGCCTCTCTGACTTTCCCCAGATACTTAATTAGCAAGGGTCCCTTGGCCGTGTATGAACCGTTGATTTGGGCCGCGACTAGTTGAGAGTCGGTAGAGAGATGAACCCTCCTGGCCCCATTGTCTTTTGCCTGTGATAGCCCGGCTAATACAGCCTCATACTCGGCCTGATTATTGGACGTTCTGAAGTGTAATTGCAGGGAGTGTTCCATGGCGACTCCTTCCGGGCTTTCGACTATGATCCCGGCTCCACTTCCTTTGGCGTTTGAAGAGCCGTCTACAAATACTTTCCAAACGTCAAGGTCTGCTTTCGGGACTACCTCTGTTGGCACCAGTTCTGCAATGAAGTCGGCTAAAGCCTGGGACTTAATAGCACGCCGAGCTTCATATACTATGTCGAATTCGGATAGTTCGATTGCCCAACTCATCATTCTTTCTGCTAAGTCAGGTTTGTGGAGTATTTGACGTATGGGCTGACTGGTTCGGACAATTATTTTATGCCCCTGGAAGTAAGGGCGTAATCTCCTCGCGGCAGTTAGGAGCGCAAAGGCCACTTTTTCCAACCTTTGATATCTTAGCTCCGAACTTTGCAAAGCCCGGCTTGTAAAGTAAATCGGTTTCTGTTCCCTCGAATCTTCTCTCACCAGGGCGGCACTTATCGCTTCTGGGGCCACGGATAGATATAATATCAAATCTTCCCCGGGCTCGGGTTTTGTCAGCACGGGTGGTGATGACAGGCATTTTTTGATCTTGTCAAACGCGGCTTCACACTCTGAGTTCCATTCTCCATGCCGTGCTTCCTTCTTCAATAACTTGAATAAAGGAAGAGCATTTTCTGCCGATTTCGGTAAGAACCTTGTCAGCGCGGCCAGTCTGCCGGTCAATTGCTGTACTTCTTTTTTGTTTTTTGGGGCAGCCATATTGAGGACGGCCTGACATTTGTCCGGATTGGCCTCAATCCCCCGGTTTGTCAACAGGAATCCGAGAAATTTACCCGCTGGTACCCCGAATGCACATTTAGCTGGGTTAAGTCGGATTCTGTGAGCCCGGAGCTTATCAAATGTTTCTTGCAAATCTTGGATGTGGTGGGATCGCTTAACTGACTTTACGATCATATCGTCAATGTAAACTTCGACGTTCCTGCCGAGTTGTGCCTCAAACACTTGATTCATCATCCTCTGGTAAGTAGCTCCTGCGTTCTTCAGCCCGAAAGGCATGACATTATAGCAGTAATTTGCTTTTTCCGTGATAAAAGCTGTTTTCTCCTGGTCTTCAGGATGCATAGCTATTTGGTTATAGCCGGAATACGCATCCATGAATGAGAGCAGCTGGAAACCCGAGGAATTGTCCACCAGTTGGTCAATATTTGGCATGGGGTAAGCATCCTTGGGGCATGCTTTGTTGAGATCGGTGTAGTCGGTGCACACCCTCCATTTGCCATTTGGTTTCTTGACCATTACCACATTTGACAACCACGTGGTATACTGGATTTCCCTGATGAATCCCGCATCCAGCAGTTCTCTTACATGCTCGGTTAGGGCTTCCTGACGGTCCGGTGCAATCTTTCTTTTCTTCTGCGAGACCGGCGTATATCGTGGATTTATGGTCAATTTGTGACAGCAGAACGCCGGGTCAACTCCTGGTAACTCCGAAGGTTTCCAAGCGAATACGTCCTTGTTTCTCCATAACAGCTTTTTGAGCTCGCTTTTTTCTTGCTCGGCAAGTGCACTCCCGATCTGGGTTATTTGTCCGGGATCCTCTCCTAGTTGGTAGCCTGTGAGCTCTCCATCAGGCTCTGTTTTCATCATCTTTGCTTCTTCTCTTACATCCAGCTCTACCACGTTGACCGAGCTCGGCGCAATTGGCGCTGAATTTCGAGTTCCTTTCTGCTGCGAGCTCGATGTTCCGGGTTCATTGTTTTTAACTGTCGAGAAATAGCATTGCCGGGATTCCTTCTGATCACCTTTGACGGTGACGACTTCATTGTTCCGACTTACCATTTTCAGCTTCTGATGCTTAGTTGATATGAGCATGTCCCAATTATGAATGGTTGGTCTGCCTAAGATTATATTGTAGGACGAAGAGAAATCCGCTACAATAAACTTGACTCGCTCAGTCTTGAAGGCTTCTTTAGAGCCCAAGGTCATTTTAAGTTCGATACACCCTTTGGGATTTGTATCCTGTCCGTTGAACCCGATTAAGGTTGTCCTGCACGGCTTTAGATTCTCTGGGTCGAGGTCCATGCGCTTAAAGGCGTCCCACAGGATGATATCCACCGCGCTGCCAGGATCGATGAATATCTTCTTTACACGGCATTTTCCCAGGAGGCCGGTTATGACCAGTCCGTCTTGATGACCCGGGATTACGTCCCTCAGATCTTCCCGAGTAAAGAACAGCTTAGGAGGCTCTTCTGTTTGCGATGGCTCCGGCTTGAAGATCGGTCGTCCCCTGATGGTTAAGACTTCCCGAAGGTATTTCTTCCGCTGATTGGCGGTATCGCCGCCACCTCCGTAACCTCCACTAATGACATTGCAGTCAAACTCTGCTTCCGGGAACTCGTCCTCATTGTCGTGCTTTCTCCGGGCTTCCTCCGGTTTTCTCCTCTGGGAGACCGGGCTTGTACTCCGATCCGTCTGCTTGCGCTTGGCTTTCTGCCCTTGTGTTTTGATAACGTACTGACGTAATTTTCCATCTCGGATAAACTTTTCCACCGCATCTCTAAGGTCCCAGCACTCATCCGTTGTGTGCCCGGGTCCATTGTGGAATTCACAAAACCGTGTGCGGTCCAACTTTCCCTTATTATAAAGTGGTCGGGGTCGCTCCACCTTCCTCATCTCGGTCAGGGCTACCTCTCTCCATAACTGTGAACGAGGGACATTTATTGGAGTATATCTCTCATACTTCCCCTCATGCCTTTGTCCTCGTGTTTTCTGGTCCGAGTTACGGGGTCGGTCTCTTGATGCCCGGTCCTTCCCTTTCGGAGGTGGGCTTTTCTGTCTCTCTTTTCCCGACGCGTTGGCTATCTGCATCTGTTCTATGTCCAGATACTTTTTGGCTCGTTTATGGAATTCTTCCAGCGTCTTGATCTCGCCAGATATGACCGATCTCCCCATTCTGGATTCGCTATCTAAGCCCGAGATGAGCAAGTGTACGTGGACGCTTTCCGTTAATCCCTGGATTTGTAATGCGGCAGCCTTGAAACGATCCAAATACTTCTGAAGGGTTTCACCGGGTTGCTGCTTGATTCTGTCCAGCGTGTAGACCGACCTGGGTTGCTTTTTGCTTGTCGCGAAATTCAGCAGGAACTTCTCGCTCAGGTTGTTGAAGTCGGTAATGGACTTGGGAGATAGAGTCCGGAACCAAATTTTGGCGGCTCCTCGTAACGTTGAGGTGAACAGCCTGGAAATGATTGGCCCCTTGAATCCTCGGACCAGCATCTCAGTGTCGAAAGTGTTCAAGTGTGTCTGGGGATCCTGACTTCCGTCGTACTTAGGGAGGTCGGATGTATTAAATTTCCTTGGGTACTCAGCTTCTGTAATTTCATCTGAGAACGGGCTGTTGTTTTGTCCTCCCTCCCCATACCACGTCTTGTACCTGCCGGAGTCTTGCGGAATTCCCTGATTGTCCGAGGTACGGCTGTCCTTCCTATGTGCCCGGGCTTGATCCTCCTGACTCGCGTCCCGGTGATTATTTTGCTGAGAATTTTTTGTTGAAGCTTTTCGGCCTTGCCCGGGATGATCCTCCTGTAGGGGGTTAATAGTTTGGTGATTGGTTTCTTCGTCTTCATTCTGCTGACCTTCCCGGCGTTCCTCCTGAAGAGGGTCTTGTAAGTGTTTAAGAATTTGATTCATCACCTCGGTCATATGGTCAATCTTCTGGTTCTGAAGATTGTCGCGTTCTTCCACATTCTCGATCCGTTTCATCATTGACTCAGCAATGTTATGTAGGAGCCGTATGTCCGGGCTTCCAATCTGAAACTTTGAGGGACCAGCGTGGTTGGTATTTTCCAGCGTTTGGCCTGCTCGTCCATCCAGGTTCGAGTCCGGGGACTCCTCCATTTGTTCCTGATTAACGCCTTGAACGTCCTGCTGTTGGGTCTCGCTAAAATTTTGTTCCTGACCTTGCTCGTGTGCATGCGGGTGGCTTTTACTTCTGATATTAGCCATCACGGGTCACGGGAATAGGACTTTACAGTCCCCACAGACGGCGCCAATGATCCGGTGTAGATCACAAGTTGGGTTGGACTTGGCCCGGGGTGAAATCCCGGGGTCCTACGTACCACAGTGTGGATCAAAGTCCACGTAGTTCGAGGGTATACGACAGGCTAATGATAGCCAGAGGGGGTGGTGTGTGTGCTCTGTGTGAATAGAAAAGCTAGGGTCTTCCAAGTGTGTACCTTGTAAGGGGTTTACCTTATTTATAGGCGTACCTGTGCCTTATCTTAATCAGTTGGATTCATCCTTTATTTTAGGGATATCAAGATATGCGTTTTTTGATAGATATTCTTGATACATAGGCAGTTATCATAACAATAGATATTTTGATAAAACCACTCCTATTTTCAAGGAAGTGGCTATGAGCATAACTGAAGTCATTTTGACTAGGCTCTTTAGTTATTGGGCTGGGCCCATTTACGAGATATCCGTAACATATATATATATATATATATAAGAAGCAAGGTGAAAAAATAAAGTATTGATGAATTAAATAAATATTATAATGACAGACAATATACGCTTTTGCCACCACAAGCTGAAATAATTTCTACAGAGCAGAAAGAGAAAATGCTTTGTTTCTGATGGCAAAAGCAGATTGGTTTTGTAATTTCTATGGATAAACCCTTTTGACAATATACTCGTACAACTACTGAAAAGTATTTTTGTTTTTATTAGCTCATAACATACGATAAAGTTGCAGTCAAACCGATCTGCAATACACGAGAAGATTACAGGAAGTTTCCCACAATAATGTATATATTCACACTCACTCTCAGCAACCAATAATTTGTATGAAATTTTTAGTAACTTTTTTTTTTTTAATTTTTACCCCCAAATTAATTATTACTGGTAGTTTGTGTTATAAAATAGAGGAAAAGATAAAAAGAAAGAAAGAACGGTAGAGAATTGAAAAGTAAGGAAGAATAATTATCATTTAATATTTCAGTACCAAGTACGTAATACATGGGCGTATGAAGAAATAATGAGAAATATAGACACATCTATATATATAGTATATTAATAAAAACTATTATTTTTAGTTTTTATTATAATACACCAACTAACAATTTTCATAAACAAATAAAACTGGTTAAGACATTAATTTTTTTTCTAAAATTTAAGTAATTTTCAATATTACATTTACTAATTATACTAAACTATAATATTTATACTCCTTTAATTTTCCACAATATAGAGCATTTTTAGAAAGAAGACATTATTTAAAATATAAGTCACATCCAGTTTAATTAATATTTTTTTACCTGTTTTGATCGTGTGATTATTATTTACTTTCCAACCTTACCCACCTATTATATTCTCTATCTCTCTCTAAAATAACATTATCAATGCAATTAAACACATTTGTTAACAAAGGTAAAATTAAAATAAAATTATAGCTGAAATGTCATATATTATGAACCATAGGAAATGTTAATATTATTCTCTTCTACTATCCTTATTAAATATGAGCATACATAAAAAAATATTTAATGTTCTTTGAAAATAAATAAGTGCCTTATAAAAAAAATAAAATAAAAATGGTAGTTTTTGTCCTAAAATAGAACTAGATGAAGTAATACTTTATTACTCCACAATTTGTTGGTCTATGATCCACTCATTCTCTTCATAAAGAACAGTGTTTTTGGAAAATAATATGTCTGGTCCTTGTTACAAAATAAAGCACCCTAAACATCTCATCAAAATTAAGAAGAAGTGGTTAATTCATTAACTATATTTAATTTTGTTACTTTACCTTTATTTAATGAATTAATGAATACAACAATTATATTCAAGGAGGCATAAAAGTTGCAATTAAGGATATTTTAAAGAAGGGGAATCTTTGAAATATAATGAATACCCCACTTGGATGACCTAGTAATGACCATCTATTTCATCAAAAATATGTTTTATAATAAGGATAAGAGAAAGCTGTATATTTTATATATTTATCACTCTAGTCTTATTTATAAGTATCTTTAACTAAATACACATCAAGTAGTGGTAGTTAGATCAATAATTATGAGTGCAAATTTTTAAATTTTCCCTCATTTATGAATGAACATCTTACAACTTTTTCTTCTCTCTCTGTTTTCATTGGTACAATTAATATAAGCAAAATTTTCATAATCTAATTTATTACTCTAGAAGTAGACCTATAATGAGGACCAAATTTTTTTTGATAAAATGAGATTTATAAACAGGATCAAAGTGGTATTACATTAAACAATTTATTTGTCTATGTGTTTTAGTTGCTAATATCTTATAAAAAGAATCGTGTGTATTTTTTTTATTTCTCAAGTTTATAATATAAGTCACATCAACTAATTCAATAAAATAGAAAATTGACAATTAACTTATTAAATTTGTCTAAAACTGATTTTTTTTTTCTAACTTTACATATATTGAATGATATCTGGATAAAGAGAAAAAATAATGAGCCACATAGAAAACGGAAAAATTAATAAATAAATATTAATTGCCTTTCAAATGGCTTATATTACAAACTAAAGAATTTTTTAGAAGTTACTGGTATTGTAGATTAGAGGGAGTATATATCACCAATACACCTAAAATTAGACAGCCAGAATGTTAAAAATAATTACTGCCACCTCTGTTCCTTAATATTTTATTTCGTCGTTAAAATTGATTTTATATTAATAATTAGTAGGAGTATTTGTGAAGTTTGGCGGTGGATCAATGTACAGCTCATATCCATCATCACTAGTCGGCAGCATAGTCTTGAATGAAAGTTATTAACTGGGGGAGTTGAAAATGAGAATTCCACTCTAGGTAGAAGAAATGAATTATCATAACATTATAAAAATTAATATTCTTATTGACCTGAATTATTTAATTTTTTTCCCAAAATTTATTTGAACACATACAGAGAACAATGCAGTGGTAGTGTGTTTCTCGGTGCGCCCGGAATGGGATGGTATAAATAATTAAACATAAGCGTTATAAAATTATTTAGGGAAAAATCTTATACTCATAATATTGTTCTTAACTTAATTATCTAATTTAATTAAATTAAAAAAAATTAATGACAAAAAAATTAAGAAAGTTAGTTAAATTAGTTAATATGACATATTTTTTCTAAAATACTTTAATAAGATTTTTTAATTCCATCTCTCCCACATCTACTTAATTGTTGTTGAAGGAATATTGATACGGATAATTTGAGAAAAATTGATAAGTACACAAAATAGATCTTATATTTAGGATTTAAATAAAAAAAATTGACTATTATTTTGTTTTGCCTTAATTACTAATACCCTTAATCTATTTTAAAAAAATACATTTAGGTTCAAATCATTAACTCTATTAAGAATATTCTAAAATTATTTTTAATAAAAATTTACATTAAAATAAATTTTATTACTAATTCCCCCTTCATCATATCAAATCCATAATAGGAAAAATTATAAAATTATAAAATATAATCAAAATTAATAAATTTTAAAACAAATTAGAATTTTTTTGAAAATTATTCTAATCATTTTTTTATAATTAATTTTTTCACAAAAATAAATATTTAAATGAATGAAGGTGTAAAAATATTCCAGAACTTTTACTAAAAGTGTTTCAGTATCATATATATTTTGATGGTGCAAAAATATCTATGAATATTTAAAATTAAAGCAAAAATGTCAACGCTGTTAAATTTGATTTAACTTATTTCTTTTTGTAATGGAGTCCACACTCTTTTTCATATGCACAAGTAATGGTGTTAAATTATAGTTAACGGTGTTGTCACTTTTGCTCCCATATTTTTACTAAAAGTTAAAGGGTATTTTTTTTCCTTAAACCTATTTAAATTGTGCTTATGATAAGAAAGGGTATTTTGGGCTAAAAAAAAAGCTTGAGAGTCAAACTTCATGGTTCACTAACAATTGGATGGATGAAAAAAGAATCTTCAAAATATAATGAAAATTTTTGTAACATATATTTTGATTTCAAAAGAATTTTATGAGTTTTTGAAATAAAGGAAATGTCTGTATGATTAAGGTAAATCAAAGTGAAGATAAGAATTAATATCAACTCCCTGCAAGGATAATATATTTGACAAGGAAAAGTTCCATAAATAAAATTGAATTTAATAAGAGGTATATCCATAAACTTGTATTAAATGTTTGAGTAAAAATGTGGGATTGTTGCCAAAAATGGCGTGCCAGAGAATCAAATAGTCTTAATATGTAACCTGACTTCTCTCTTTTTCTTTTTAATAGTAAGACAATTTATTAAGCTAAATAAAAAGCTACATAGCAAATGGACCCTCCACAAGGTCATACTGCATTAAAGAGAGCAGGAAGGCCCGTGATACATCATATATGTTGCATAAATAGAAAGGAAATGCAAAATATAAACAAAATAGAGCATATTATCACCAATAAGTTATTGATTGACGTGGTAAAATGTCTCACCCAAATAAGGAAAACAACCCAGATTTAAATTTCGAGAAGAACATTTGTTAGGAAATATGAAAATCTTTTTCTCTATGAGACTCTAGAGGAAAACATTGATCTAATAAAAAAAGTATCTTACCAATAAGTTATTGGTTGATGTAATAAGTAACCTTACCGCATAAAGAGAGCTGACCCCCGGAAATTAATTAATATCTTATTAATAGGAAGATTTCACTTGTTCATAAAAGAGTTACACACTTAGTCCTATAGTAAAATTTCATAATGTTATTTTTAATTGAAATAAATTTGGTCTTATAGTTCTTTAATAAAAGTTCCACAAGAAAAAAAAGTATATTGATTTGAATGTCGGCCCAAACGGAAGTAGGCCTAGTAAAGGCGAGTCCATGCAAAGCACCTATCATGCACCAAACTTGGTTTTGCTATTAAGCAAATGCTTAGTAGGGAGAGTTAATCAAATATGAACCATCTAAATTTGCTTGACGGTCTAGATTTGATATTTTAAAATTTTATATTTTCTTTGAAAAATTATTTTAATAGGTATATAATATAAAATAAAGATAATCTCTTAATTTTGTTTTCAAAAATAAGTTTTTATTGAAAAACCATCATTTTATTAAAATTTAAATCTGGATCTTTCAACACCAGATCTAGATGGTTTATATTTGATTAGTTCTTCCTATTAAACACTTTGCTTTATAGCTAAACGAAGTCCATTACGTACCAACAAACCAACTGCCATGCAATGCCTGAGAAAAAGTTCCAGCCCCAATCAAGAGCCTTGGGAGGATGAAGGATTGCTCGAAACCACCAAGACACGCCGCTACGAGATCTCAGAGCGAGCCAAAGCCTCACGACGTAGAAACCTTTTACTACAGAGAGCACAAGCTAACAAGGAAACAATTGCTTCTGCATAACCAACCATAGAAAAAGCTCATGCCAGTGGGGGTGGCTAACCAAAGCCAAAAGTAGAACAACACTATAAAACCCCGTTTTATAGAGCAGCAGGAGCATCAAAATTCGAAAAGAAAGAAATATTATCCGATATACAATTAAAAACTAGAACAAAATAGTCAAAGCAGTAAAATTTTTGGTGATACTATCACTCCGTATGGTCTGTTTCATAAGTCCAGCTTGAATTGTTTTTTTTGGTTCTTATTATTAGTGTACTTGACATTGTTACTAGTTTGCCTCCTATTAAATGAAAGGAAAAAATGATTTAATTCATGCTGGAAAATATGAACAACAAACAAAATGATAATATTGACTACTACACTAATTTAATTTTATATTTTATTAAGTTAAATAAAACAACTACAGTAATTATAGTCATTTTTCTCTCTACACAGGAAGCTAAAAATAATGAGGTAATAACAGAAGGAATATACATTGCTAGTTTACAACCTACTTGGTGAAGCCCTAGTCCCATACTTGTATAACACCCACTCTTCAATAACCACATACTTAAAAAAAGTATCAACAGAAATCCATTTCTACAACGCCAAATTTTTCCCAAAATATTTACAGTGTCAGAATAAATTTAATTTCTAAAATATTTCAGAGTTGATAAAATGAAAAGGTCATATAGTCATGATAAATACAAATAACATAACATACTCTGAAAGTATAAAAGAACCTTTAAGACTCACTCCATAGGTTCCTCCTCTTGCTCCCTACTAAAACAATATCTTGAAAAAAAAAAAAATAACCACAAGATCCAAGGATTTTGATAACCATTGGTTATTCAAAAATATACATGTAAATTAAGATCGAGAACATACAATTTCAAAATCAAGTTTAACTTACAATAATTTATTAATATTATATATTAACATAAAAACTTTCACAAACTAGTTCTCAATCTGGTTAACAAAATCCCCTCCAAAAACAAAAAGGTTCCAAAATGATTAAACATCATTTTACTTTCCAAATATTGTTCACAAGAGATTTCATAAGAACATGTCTCAACCTTGTTATACAAAATAATTATACAAAAGCCTTAATATTCATATCATAAATTACACACACACACACGTTATACAATAATGCAATATGCCTCCCTTATATCATCGTCTATCATTATACCGCTGGTTGGAGCCATAGACTAACATATAGTCCAATTGAAACCCAACAATTTAACTGGATTGTCTCAAGCTCACAGATCTTAAGATACATTCGGCCATAGGTATATAGCTTAAGTCTGGACTATGAATCCCCTCCTTAAAAAACACAACTAAGAAGATGTTACCTTTCTCACAGCTCCAATGCAATCCCGGCCATAGGAAGACATGGAAGAAGGGGTGCTGACAACTACCATACACTGTGGACCGAGTGATAGCATAAATTGATCTCATCATAAAAATTTCTCCTTACTCCAACCCATCACAAATATACCACCATTCATATGCATCAATGACAAACCATCACAACAAAATAAATAATATTTTCATAATAATATATAAGCATGCTTAAACTTTTTTTAAAGTAATAACCATGAGCTCTAATATACAACAAGCATGCTTGATTGGGCTAAAGCAAATCAAATAATTTGGGTAGCTGAATCAATTCCTTTGTCCCAAAATAAATGAACTAAGAAAAATAAGCCCTAACTTCCAATTATAACTCTTCTTGGTCCAAATTTATAATACATCTCCATATATTATTAAATCCAAAAATTCAAAATGTTACAAGCACAAGATAACAAGTGGGACATGAATGTGTCAGCAATAACATTCCAAAAAAGAAATGTATATATACCAAAATATTCTTAAGTAATCAGAATTAATATATGAAAATATAAAATTAAGTTGATTATTATAAGTATTATAAGAATATATGTGTGTGTGTGTGTGTGTGTGTTTGACTCAAATGGTATACGTATGAGTGCATGATCAGACTAAGATTGATGAGGCTACTCATGGGATCATCAAAGGGATAAAATGACCCTAAATAAGAAGACTTGGAGGAATGTAGAAACTTTTGACTTAGGAGGGAAGAAAATAAAGGATCAGAAACTAATAAATGAAGATAAGTTTGCCAACAAGGATTTAGCCAAGCAAGAATCAATGCAATCACAATATGATAATTCTTTATTGTTTCTAATAAGGAAACATAATAAGAGGACAAGTCAAAAAAGGGAAAAAAGGAAATAGCCTTGACTTGCTACCAATGTGAGACTTTCTTCTTCCTGAGTGATAATGCCTTACGAGATTATGTTATTTTCTAAACCGGTTTTGGCTTTTTTAATATATATTTTTATATTTTTCAAACTTATATTTTTTTTACTGAATTTAATTATATGAGAAAAATGCCAAATTAAAATTGCCGTGTGCGGACTTCTATGAACACCCAAATTACTACAAGGTTCAAACATTTTTTTATTTGCAACCGCATTTTGTGATTTTAGATTTATTTACTATCCGGTAATGTGCTGGATGCCTATCACGGAAATGGCCATCAAAATTGAGTGAGTGTGTTTCCTCTTGGCAGAGAGAGATCATCACGTTTAATGCATAATAGTTTTTTTTTTTGATATAGAAATTTTAGGAAAGGGGTTGGGTTCACCTACGATCCAAGGACAGGGCGAAATCTCCCTTCCTCCCAGGTGATACCAATGTTGGGCAGGGCAGGGCAAGCCATCTATTACCCTCAGACGTTTACCTAAACATCCAAGAGCTAAGATGCCTCCCCCAATGCCTTGACCAACTCCAGGATCGAACCCATTCCCTTTGGTGAGATTTGGTGAGAGTATCTGACCCCTTTGTTAGTTGAACCCGAGGACGAGTGTTCAAACATATTGGCCTCTGATGAAAAAATATCTATGCCTAGAAAGGAAAAGGTTGAGTGGGTGGGTATAGAAGATTTACAAGGGGTTTAGAAATTAAATACCCATATCAATTAAATACCCACATTCTACCCAAAAAAGCCCCACAGATTAATCCACCAAACCCTCACTTTGGATCCCCATTGACCGGACCTCATGCTGCCAATCCCGATGAATCAAAGCATCAACCTAGCAACACCTGGTAGCTACTTTTGTCTTTATTTAAGAGTTAATAGTTTATTTTGTTCTGAAAGTTGGTAATTTTAGTTTAAAATTTTTTTAAGAGACAATTTTTGTCCCGGAAGTATAAAAGAAAAGAGCAATTTTACCCTAGCCGTTCTCCGAAATAATTTTAACTATTAGTTAATCAAACATGCCAAATTGATAGTTCCCATGTCCTTCACGTTATTTTTCGTAATGTGCAAATTTTTCCTAAACGTTTTAAATCTAACTTTAAAAAAAATGAAGTAGATAAAACATGGATTTTCGGGATAAATTTAGACCTTAACAAAAATAAAGTGGATGACATGCAGACTGTTAGCTCAACATATTTAATACTTCCGAAGAAAAATCCCAAAAAACTTTCGGAACAAAATTACTATTAGGTGATAACTTTCCAGGCAGCCCTTAACCTTTTCCTAAAATGATGTTTGTGAATTTTAGTTTGACGGCATTTTGAAACTTATTGTACAAACACTTCTCTTTCGTAAGAAACCTCTAAAATAATGATAATGATGTTTCTGGGATTTTTAAGGATGGCTTTGTTGTGTGGTTATATTTTCATATTTGGTATACTACTCTTACAAATTACCTACTCTTCTGACCCTTTTTGTAAGGGCGTAAGGAAGGGATAGAAGAAATTTTTTGGTCATATTTATAAGGAAAATAATAAAAATTCATATAAATATGCAATTTTACTATTAATTTATTATTGTATCAACTTTTTTTTATAACATATAATATATATTAAATAGAGGTAAAGATTAAAATTTGTTAAACTTTAAAATATAGTAAAGTTTTTCTTAATCTATGTGAAACATGTTGGAAATGATTTATAAAGAAATTCATCAGAGTATAAAGTAAAATTTAAATATAGAAAATGAAAAAAGTTTGAATACGTGTATATTTAGAATAAAAAATAATAAAATAAATATAAATAAAATTAACGGAGTTAGATTGGGGTTGCTGGCAACTTGGGTTTAGTTCAAATCAGATGGAGCTTTATGTCTTTTCCTATTAATAATAGTAGTAGCAGAAAATCGTGTTAAATTTGGTTAGTGTGGAGTTGAGATTGATCAATTCCTAATATATTATCACGAATAAAATTGTACCACCAATATTTTGGGTTTGACTTATTTCTGCTGTCACTATCATCCATTGCCTGTCCGTTGCTTTTAAAACAATGCTATTTAATCCAAATGAATGAGATGAGATGCAAGTCACACAAGACAAGTGAAAGGAAAAAACAAAGAACAAAAAAGTAGCATTGTGGATAGACATAACAAATGTAAAAGTAGGATTCATTAACTTTGGATCATTTTTGGCTAAAAAAATATAAAACTGTATTTATTAGATATAATCAATATTTTTTCGGTACTAGTCAGTATTCTAAAATATTTTTTCAAGATCTTAAAATAATTTTTTAAGATCATGAAATATCTTTTCGATACCAGTCAGTACTTCATGATCTTGAAAAATAATTTTAGGATCTTGAAAAAATATTTTAGGGTATTGACTAGTATTGAAAAAAAAATATTTCATGATCTTAACAAATAATTTCAGGATTTTGAAAAAATATTTTAGGGTAGTGATTGGTACTAAAAAAATACTTAATGGTCTTGAAAAATAATTTTAGGATCTTGAAAGAATATTTTAGGGTGCTAACTAGCATTAAAAAAATATTTCATGATCTTGAAAAATAATTTTAGGATCTTGAAAAAATATTTTAGAGTGTTGAATTGTACTAAAAAAATACTTCATGATTTTGAAAAATAATTTTAAGATCTTGAAAAATGTTTTAGGGTACTGACTTGTATTGCAAAAATACTACATGATCTTAAAAATTATTTTAAGATCTTAAAAAATTATTTTAGGATATTGAATGGTATTGAAAAAATATTTTAGATTACTTAAAGGTATTGAAAAAAATATTTATTATATATCTAATAAATACAGTTTTATATTTTTTAGCCAAAAATGATTCACATTCAATGAATCCTAGTTTTATATTTGTTATGCTTGTTTGCCAATGCTCCTTTTCGCTTTTTTTCTTTTTTGGTTTTTTCCTTTCACTTATCTTACGTGACTTGCATCTCATTTCATTCATTTGGATTAAACGTTGTCATTTTAAACCAGTGGACAGGCAGCGAATGATAGTGGCAGCAAACATAAGCCAAATCCCAATATTTTAGAGTGCTTTTTTTTTTTTTGAAAAATGAAGGCAAGCTGAAGCTTGAAAAGTTGAGATTGGAACTAGATCATGAAAATCTAGCCCTAATTACATCAAAAGAGAGAATAAACTAAAATTGGCAGACCAATTGGTCCTTCAAAACCAAATAAGACACCCTCTAAGAATTGTTGGAATCAGGACCACATCAGCATCAATAGGAGCATTATGCCCTTCTATGGCCATAAAGTCGGCACATGAGATAATGTCACGCGAAGAATGATGAAGCTCTACACTCCAATCCCGGAAGAGAAGATCTTTGGTCTCCCCGATAATTCCTCTTAGCGGATGATCAGTAGGGTAATCTCTCATAAGTAGGGGTGGAAATAGGTCAGGCTAGGCCTCACCCTTAACAGGCCAGGCCTGTTATGTAACATATTGGTCTGAGCCTGGCCTGTGGCTTGTTACAGGCTTATTTTTTGGCCTGGCCCTGGCTTGTGGCCTGTTAAGGCCTGTTTTATTTTTTATTATTATTTTTTTATTTTTTTAATTTTTTAAACTAGTAGGCCACATGCCGAAAATAGGTCTACTTTAAACAGGCAAAAAACAGGCCAAAATTATATAAATTAATACTAATAATATAAATAACAGGTCACAGGCCGAAAATAGGCATACTTTAAATAGGTTAAAAACAGGCCAAAATTACATCAATTAATACTAATAATATAAATAGGCCTAAAAGGCCTCTATCAGGCCTGAGCTTGGCCTATTAAGAGAAAACATGCCTCATAAGAGGCCTTAGCCTGGCCTTTTAGCCTGACAGGCTAGGCCTGAGCAGGCTTTTAACAGGCCAGGCCACAGACCCCTGGTCTTTTTCCACCCCTACTCATAAGGATGTTGATATTTTGTAATCCCATCTGATGGCCCACTTTCAGCCCTATCATGATAGCATATATTTCTGATTCAATGACAGTATGGAGCCCAAGGGATTTATAGAATCCCATCAACCAATGTCCTTGAGAATTCCTTATCAGTCCTCTGCAAGCTGCTTGGTGCTGATGACGAACTGATCCGTCCACATCAATGTAGACCGCATTCACAGGAGGGGGTCCAAGTCTCTTCCTTAATCCTGTCAATATGGAAAATCTTGTGGATTAGAGTTTGATTAGTTGCATTTTCCATAAGAAGGTAGTTACACAAATGAAGCATCTCCCTGGTATCGGTGCTTTTGCTTTGGAATAAAAACTTGTATCTAGTTGTCCAAAGGATCCAGCACACCAAGCTAAAGACTTTTGGCCAAGAGAAATTCTGAAATCTTCCTTTCCCAGGGTTGTGATTGGAATTCCAATTAAGCCAAACCTACAAATTACCTGCGCAAAATTGAGAAAAATGGTTAGGTTTTAAAATATGCTTCCACAGGATTTTAGCTCTCTCACAATCCCTGATTATATGGATCGCATTTTCATCTCTATTATAATGAAAAGGGCACAAACTAACATTAGAAAGGCCTCTTCTGGCTCTGAGAGAGTTAGTTGCAAGCCTCTCATGCCCAACTTGCCACATGAAAAATTTAATCTTCTCAGGGAGTTGCCATTTCCACATCCGGGTCTAAAAGCTGTTGTTGTTTTCTCCTCTATGGTCGGAGAGGTAAAGATAAGCTGATTTAACAGAAAACACCCATCTTTCGCAGCTCTCCAAGTGAAACAGTCAGGAAAGATATTAGAAGGAGGGTGCATTTTGGAGATTGTGTTAATAATTGAATGAGGTAAAATGCCTTGCCATCTATTAGAATCCCATTTCTCGTTATGCAGTAAGTGGTCTCTAACCGTGTCATCAACATCAACTAAGGATGGATTTGCAGCAAAGGCTATGAGGGGGCGATCCAGGGGAAGCCATAGGTCTTGCCAGGACTTGGTTCCTGCCCCATTATTAACCTTTTTCCCAATACCGGTAAGAAAGCTATCCCAAACTTCAACAATAGCTTTCCAAGCAGAGGATGAATTTTTCTTCTTGAGGATAGTAGGGACGAATGAGGCACCACATTTATACTTAGCCCAAAGGCATTGAACCCACAAAGATTTGAAGAGGCTCCAACAGAGTTTCACAATGAAGGCTTTATTCTGGCGCCGAAGATTTTTGATGCCAAGACCCCCCCTGCTTTTTAGCGTGCGTAATTTTATCCCAAGCCACTAGATGCATTTTCTTCACTTCTTCATGTTGGGACTAAAGGAAATTCCTCGAGATCTTATCAATTTCCTTAATAGTGCAGATAGGAAGAAGGGTTGACTACATACAATAGCTGGGCAGGGAGGATAGAACAGATTTAATCAACACCGCGCGACCAGCAATATTCAAAAACTTGCTTTTCCAATGAGACAATTTTTTCTAAGTTTTTTGAATGATAGGATGGTACGTGGATTTCGATACTCTGTTATGAATAAGCGGAACCCCCAAGTATTTCCAAGGTCAGAAGTGATTCCAATCCTAAGCAATTGACTAAGCTCGAGAGCTCTATTGAAGTTAACATTAGCAAAGCAAAGCATTCGAGATTTTTGTAAGTTAATCCTATGACCTATTACCTCACAGAAACTTTGCATGACTTTACGAACTTCAATCATTTGATTAGGAGAAGCTTCTGTAAATAGAAGAAGATCATCAACAAAGAATAGGTGAGAGATGTGGGGACTCCCTCTTTTGAAAGAGAAAGGTTTCCAACATTTAGCTTCACACTCAGCTTTAATGAGGTGCCCAAGGTGATCCATACAAAGAATGAAGATATAAGGGCTTAAGGGATCTCCTTGCCTAATACCTCTAGAGGGGGTAAAACTTGGGCTGTCATCACTATTCCAAAGAATAGACATAGAGGTTGAGGAGATACAGGCCATAATAAGCTCAATAAGACTATCCTCCAACTTCAAGCACATGAGAGTGTTCTTGATAAATCCCCAATCAAGCCTGTCAAAAGCTTTTTCCATGTCGATCTTGATGGCTACAAATCCTTTCTTCCTACCCTTTATTCTCATGGAATGCATGATTTCTTGGGCAATAAGAATATTGTCGCAGCTGGATCTGTTAGCAATTAAGCTGCATTGCTCAGGACTAATAAGATGGGGCATAATATCCCTAAATCTATTCGCTAGAATCTTAGTAATAACTTTGAAACTAACGTTACACAGAGATATAGGGCGAAAGTCTCGCAACATAGAGGGATTATCAACCTTGGGGATAAGAACAACCTTGGACTTATTTATACTAGCCATATTAGAAGGGTTGTTAAAGCATTCTTCAATAAACCCACATATTTTGTCTCCAACGACATTCCATTGAGATTGAAAGAAATTGGCTTGAAGGCCATCAGGACCAGGGGCTTTGAAAGCGCCCATGGTAAAGGTTGCATTCTTTATCTCACGCCTAGTAACTTTCCTTGAAAGCATGCACAACTCTTGAGCTTCTATGGTAGGAAAGTTTGAGCTCCACCCATCAGGATCCTTAACAGAGTTGTCACGAAGAATAAAGGTTCAGAAAGAAATTATGAGCCATCATTTTTGCAGAATCATGATCTTCAATCCACTCTCCATTCTCATTCTGAATGGCTCCAATTCTTTGCTTCTTCCTTTTAATATGGTAGAAGCATGGAAAAAGCTCGTATTCCTATCACCCCCTTGAAGCCATTTACTCCTAGATTTTTAGAACTAATGGATTTCTTCTTGGGTAGCCACTTTGTGATATTCTTCCCATAGCTTTTTCTCCACCCTAAACAAGTATGTCTGTAAGTTCATCCTTCTGGTTTTATTGATTCCCTCCAGACGACTAATAAGCTCTTGCTTCTTTTTAGTGAAGTTACCCATGGGTGCAAAAAAAGTTTTTAAGACCAGACAAAAGAGGCATCCGCAGACCAGACTTGCGGCTGGTCTTGTTCCAGCCGGTATTAAAAGTATATCTTTAAGAGCGGACTTCAATCAGTCTTAAATAAACTATTTTAAGACCGAACATTCAAAAACACCAGGTCTTAAAATTGATACTAAATCCAACCAAATATTTTTTTTTGTCAGTCCTAAAACTCAATTTTTAAGACCGGACAAACATTTAACCGCTCTTAAAAGTTCTATTTTTTAAGACCGGACAAAAAATAATTATACGCGGTCTTAAAAGACTTACTTTCAAGACTGGTTGATTAATACGTCTGGTCTTAAAGATTAACTTTTAAGACCAGGCATATTAAAACCAACGGTCTTGTAAGACCAAGTTTTAGTATCGCATATCAAATATGTCGCCTGACCTTTAAGACCGCGCATTTAAGTAAATCCGAATACATCCGGTCTTAAAAGTTGAACTTTTAAGACCGGCGTTTTTGTTTTATCGGTCTAAAGTTTCCTTTATTTTTTCCTTGTTTTGTTCTTACTGATCATCTATATACACAAATCCATACCAGCCAATCCAGCACATAAAACGGTATACTTTAAGCTACAAGCTATGAACAATATAATTGTGGATAAATTGAATGATCTATACACAAATCCATACAAACCAATCCAGCACAGAAAAGGCTACAGTTTAATCTACAAGCTATGAACAATTATGAATAAATTGAATTGGGAAAAAGTAGATCGTAGCTAGAAAACAAATATTATTGCCCATAAGTTACAAATACAAATACAATAAGCTGTTGCAATAACATATACCACATACACTTAAATCAACATACATGCCCAATATTCACCATGCCTTCATCCGATTCCCACCTAACAACTCCTTGATCATTCCACCATGTACAACTCCCTTAACAGGATCTTGATAAGTTTTGTGGAGTTCTAGTATGATCTCTTCTCTGTGTAACTGAGCAGAAACAATAATCAACACTTAAATATTAAAAATCCAGAGATAATAAAATCCGTTACTGATTAAGCTGGTTGTTACATATTAGAGAAAATTTACCTTAACATTGATCTTTGAGGGCCAAATTTTCAAGATATTGCTTTTGTAGCTTTACAGCTTCCCTCGGCTGAGAGCATTGGATCGAATCCAGCTGCCACAAACATAAAACAAGAACAAACTTCATAGAGTCAGTAACATCAGTTAAAAACATAGAAGGAATATAATATAGTTAAAACCTTAAATTTACCTTAACATTTATAAAAGGGATATCCTCCCATATCTCTTCTTGATGATCATTTCTTATGCCGGGTTCATTATCCGCTTCATCTTCTTCGTTCATGTTCGGTAGACCCCTTGAAAAAGGAGTACTGTCAGGAAGACCATAATTTTCATGACTTTTCTCATCAATATCGATGACCCTTTTACCTTGGAGAGCTACAGACCACATTTTATTTGCTTGATCGGTAATATAAAAAACTTGTTTCGCCTGGTCTGCCATAATAAAAGGTTCATCTCCAAAACTTGTATTATTGAGATCGACTAACGTAAATCTGAGTTGATCAATCTGAACACTACTGTTGACATTAACTCACTTGCATTTGAAAATGGGAAATCTAATGAAGACATAATCCACCTCCCAAATCTCTTCAATAACCCCATAATATGGCATGACTGCCAATTCAAGCCGCTTGTCTTTCAAACTGGAGAGTGCATGGATTCAGCCTCTAACATTACACCACTGTTCTGGACGGTGCTCCTCTCATCTAGGGACTTTGTGTAAAATGTGTAACCGTTGATCACATACGAATTCCAACTGAGGACATCAACTTCAGGACCACGTGCTAACCATTTCATTGTCTCAGAAATAGATTCCTCTCCCTCAACCTTTTGTTTGAATTGGTTTACAAATGTTCTGTTATGCTCCCTAATCAACCTTTATTCAGTCATTCGGGGATTTTCTTTCCTCACAGTTTCTTTATGGGCAGCTATGCTGGCCTGAACTTCATCAACATTATTCAAGATGTATAAGTGAACTTGTGACAATTCATCAGGATCCACTCTATTTACTGAGGCCCCCCGTCTACCCCCTTCAGCATGCTGATGTTTTGGAAGCTCGATATGTCTTACTTTGGCCAAATAATTTTGACAAAATTCCATGGCCTCTTCAGATACATACTTCTGAACAATTGATGCTTCTGGCCGGTATGCATTCTTCACATACCCTTTTAGGAATTTCATAGATCTTTCAATTGGGTACATCCACCGTAAATGGATAGGACCGGACAACTTGATCTCCCTCACTAGATGAACAATTAGATGAACCATGATGTCAAAAAATACAAAAAGCCTCTCAAGGTGGCATAAGATAAGATATCCTTCATTCTTCAATTCATCCAATTGTTCAATCTCGAACACTTTACTGCAAACAGCATTGAAGAACAAACAAAGCCTAGTCAAAATGTGTCGAAGATCATACTCGGTTATGCCTCGAATGGCTACTGGGAGGAGCTGTTGCATCAAGACATGACAATCATGAGACTTTTGGCCTACCAATTTCAAGTCCTTCATCGATACAAGCCTCTTAAAATTTGAAGAATACCCCGACAGAACTTTTGTGCCATGCAAACATTAACAAAAACTACGTTTCTCATCCTTAGACAAAGTATGAGAAGCCGGGGTACAATAAGTTCTGTTACCATATGGGCTTGAATGTAAGTCTTCGCGTATTCCCATTTCTTGCAAATCCAATCTTGCCTTCACACCATCCTTTGTGCTACCTTGTATGTTGAGAAGCATGCCAACATACGTTCTTTTCCACACGCATGACGTCAATACAGTGTCTCACATCATGGTTACGCCAATATAGAAGATCAAAGAATACCGATATTTTTTTCATATATTTGTTTCTTTTCTACCTTTTGCAGTCTTATCGAAGACGACACTTATATTTTTCACCTTTACATATACTTGCTCCCTAGTCAATGCCACCAGAGCATCTTCATGCTCTTGGCCACCAAGAAAGGCTTTCTTTAATCGACGATATGGGTGGCCCTGTCTAAGAAATCTTCTATGTCTAAGATAAACCGTCTTTCTTTTATGTTGAAGTTGATGGTAGCATGTGCCTTCTTCACAAACCAGACATGCCTTATGGCCTTTTATACTATATCCTGACAAGTTCCCATATGCTAGGAAGTCATTTATGGTACAAAATATCATGGCTCTCATTTTGAAGACCTCCTTCTTGAAGGAGTCAAAAACATCGACACCTTCCCACAACTCCTTCAAGTTTTCGATCAAGGGCTGAAGGTAAACATCAATGTCGTTTCCGGGTTGTTTTGGTCCCAAAATCAACATGGACAGCATGATGTACTTTCATTTCATGCATAACATAGGAGATAAGTTGTAAATAATCAGGAGTACAGGCCAGGAGCTATGTATGCTGCTAAGGCTTCCATATGGATTCATGCCATCCGTGCTAAGGGCAAGCCTAAGGTTCCTAGGTTCTTGTTTGAAGGTCGGAAATAATTGATCGATTATCTTCCATTGAGAAGAATTGGTAGGATGTCGAATCTTTCCATTAGAAATCCTCTCATCTACAAGCCACCTCAAATTTTTTGCATCATTTTCATTAGCGAACAAGCGCTTGAACTTTGGTATGATTCTAAGATACCACAACACTTTTGCAGGCCCCTTATTTGACTTATACCTTGGGGTTTCACATACCGGACATTTCTGCTTATCTTCAAACTCATTTCTATACAATATGCAATCATTCGGGCATGCATGGATCTTTTTGTACTCCATCTTGAGTGGACAAAGAATTTTCTTAGCATCATAGTATCGGTGAGGTAGCACATTATCATCCGGAAGCATGTCCTTAAAAGCCTCAAGCATTTTTGAAAAACTCTCGTCGCTCCATCCATGACGTGCTTTCAAGCTGACCAATCTCAAAACGGCGTTCAACAGATGGTATTTTTTACACCCAAGGTATAGTGGGGTCTCTGCATCACTGCACATATTACCATATGTATGTGATTGATGAAAAGCCTCTTTTCCTACATCACAAATAATGTCTTCTATGCGATCATCCATATCAGCATCATTATCATCAGATGTCACTTCTCCGTGTTGAGACCCACTTGGCATTTTTTCACCATGCCATACCCATACTGTATAGGTCTTACAAAATCCTTAACAAACTAAATGTGTGTGTATAACTTCAGGACTTAGTCGCCTCTCATTAAAACATCGTACACAAGGGCAATAGAACTTCACATTATCATCATGGGCATTTTGTTTAGCAAATTCTATAAATTCCCTAACCCTATTCTGATATTCAACACTCATCCGTAAAGCATTTATCCAACTACGATCTATAGTACAATTCCTATAGACGGAAAGATTTAACATATAACATAATCCGTTAAAACAGAAACTTGCATATAAAATAAGCCAACTACAAATGCGTATATAAGCTAAATGTAGGTTCTGTCCTATGGTCATAAATGTATCATAGTGAATCAAGAATACAAATAAATGCATGACGAGGAAAATAAACACATCGCAAGTAGGTTTTGTGGACTCACCTGTAGCATATAAGGTCAAATGCGCTTGCTGAGTCTATCTTCTCCTGCCACGGATGTTAATGTTGCAAACAGTAAGAGTTGAAAGGCGAGGCAAATCACCAAGAGGGGGGGTGAATTGGGGATTTTAAAACTTTCTTTGACAATGCTCTGGAATGTGTACGTTAAAACAGGGATGAACAGAGGTGAGAAGAGGAAAGCAAGACACAACAAGATTTATACTGGTTTGGTCTAAATCCTTGACCTACTTCCAGTCCCCAGACTCTCTGGGATTTCCACTATCACTTACAATCAGTTACACACTTTGTATTTGAAGTTATCCTCTCACTAGGATACACTCCCCCTTACAAGTTATAAACTGATATACCCAATCTCCAAGTCCTCAGACTTGAGATTTTCACAAGAGAATGATTTTAACAACAAAAGACACTCTCTCTAAGTGTAGATAATGATAATCACTGAAGTACAAATTTTTCTCAAAGTATTTCACAGAAAAACTAAAGTAGTAGATGTGATCTTGTATGTGTAAGCTTCTATATCTTTCCTGCGTTTTTGAGCTTCCTTTTATACTTGAGAAAGTTCATTTGAATGTTCCATATCAGAATATAGCTGTTGGAGCTCTACTTAGAATTTTGACGTTGGACATCCACCATGAGCTTGCCCGTTGAGCATTTCTGGATTCCAGCTTGTATTTGGTTCTGTGATGTCTGTTGCTTTCTTATCCTTCAGTATATTTAATTTTGAAGATAATATTAATCATCTTCCATCAGAATGGGCAGCAGAAGGAATGTCTTCAATTATTTAATCCAAATTGCAAAATATTCTTGACAAGTGCACTGTACCCCATACTGGAAAGTTCACTTTCCAGATCACCAAGCATGCTTACTTGATTCAAACTTCAATCCTCATTCAATTCATCTGAACTGAAAGTGGAAGAAATCACCAAGAGGGGGGTGAATTGGGAATTTTTAAAAAAATTCTTTTCAACTCTTAAAAATGAAGCTTAAGAAATGAATAATAAAAGAGTAAAAAATGAAAAGCTTAGACACACAGAATTTATACTGGTTCGGTCTCAACCTTGACCTACGTCCGGTCCCCAGATACCTTCTGGGTGTTTCCACTAATTCAACAGTTTGTCAATTACAACAATGAAGACCAGACACAATCCTAATCACCTAGGACTTGCTCCTCCTTACACTTTGTGATTGAACAAACCAACTCATAGGTTCCACAACCTTGAGTTCTCACAAACAAATGCTTTCAAAAATTTACAAACTCTCAAAAGAGTAGATAAGGATAAACACTGAAGAACAGGTTGAAAATAACAATACAGACTCAAATTTCAAAGTATAATCAAGATAGCTTCGTTGTGTCTCTCTTGCTTTGAGTTTTCACAGCCTCTTATAGACTGAATGGATAAGCTAGCCGTTGCAATTCTTTCTCTAATGTTCAGCTGCAATTCTGTAGAAATGGCAGTAGCATATTTTGCTCTGTTCTTTGAATTCTTAGCTGGAATCTTGGAATTTAGTTGTTGCAGAACGTCTTCCAGATTTTTAGCCATTCCATGATCTTAATTCGACCGTTTGAAGTGATCTTAATGTGTTTCAACGGTCTGAACTGAACATCTGGGATAAGGGAGAAGAATCAGCCCTATTCTTGGTTCTTCATTTAATGCACTTATTCTGGATCTTGATTTCACCTTGATCTTGGCTAAACCTTATATGAAAAACACTCAAAACTTCATCAAGGACATTAGAAACAATAATATCATATCATGAAATAATTTCAGGAAGACCCATTAAGATTTTGTAGATCAACATCATTTGATTTTTCAAAATCCCCGATGCAAACTCGAGTTTGTTCTTCCAGACTCGAGTTTGGGGTTCATCCAGAAAGCATGTCTGTTGATTAGAGATCTAAACTTGCAGTCTGTAAAAGCTAACTCGAGTTTGGCTTTTACAGAGAGAACTGTCGGGCTTTGGACTTGGCATGGAATTTTGGTCCTGCTCCTAGACTCGAGTCAATTAGTGACTGACTCGAGTTTGGGTCTATGTTTGAAGAACAAGCCTAAGTTCGTGATTTTCCAGACTGGAGTTTAGGAGACAGACTGGAGTTTTGGAAAGATGGTAGATATTCGAGTGTTTCTCTATTTGTCCTAAACTCGAGTTTATAATGACAGACTCGAGTTTATGTTTGAGCTGAAGCTATTCAAATCTTTCTGTTTGGTCTAGACTGGAGTTTGTAACTCTAGACTGGAGTTTATAACTTGGCCTGGAACTCGAGTGTCTTTCTGTTTGGTCTAGACTGGAGTTTAGGAATCCAGACTCGAGTTTGGCTTGTTTGGAATTCTGAGTGCTCTCTGTATCTTCCAGACTTCAGGTTTGGTTTTGCAAACTGGAGTTTGGCTTGTTGTGAAAATTTCTGATTGCTTTCTGTAACTCCTTAGACTCGAGTTAGTCCAAGCAGACTCGAGTTTGGCTTTCTTCGCAATAGTAAACAGCTTTCTATCAACCCTCAAACTCGAGTTTACATACCCAAACTCGAGTTTGCCTTTGACAGTGAGATTTTCATATTGCCAAAAACAAACTTCATATCAAGTTTACAATTGCTAGTTATCATCAAAACACATTGAGAACTAACATGAACTTCATCAAAAATATTTGTTAATCAAGAATAACAATAATAAAGAATGAGAATAATAATTATCTCAACATTTAACATGGATCAAATCACATTTTCTGTCGTTTTCCAGATAGGTTACTGTAGTAAAGAGATAATGACTGGAGCCGTCTAATTCATATTGCAAAACTGAGTAACTTTCTGTCATACGCTTACTAGAGTCATCTCACTGTTACTGGAGTCATATTGCATCTTTTAACATTCTTGACTCAAGTCTACTGGAGTAATTCCAAGTTACTGGAGTAACTATGGCATGTTTTACTTTTGTCTTCAATTTTACTGGAGTTGGGTCTCTATTACTGGAGTAATCTGAAAGTCATTTTGTTTCTGTCTGCGATATGACTGGAGTAATCATTTAGCTACTGGAGTAACTGAGGTCTGTTTAGTTTCTGTCATCGAGACTACTGGAGTAGGACCTTGGTTACTGGAGTAACTATGGTTCATTTTGCTTCTGTCTCCGATCTTACTGGAGTAATGACTGAGCTACTGGAGTAGTTTAGGTTCATGTGTTTTCTGTCTGGGATGTTACTGGAGTAGCGGAAAACTTACTGGAGTAATATCGGGATTGGACTCTGGAACTTGTCTGACAGTGAAGCATTACTGGAGTAGTTAAGTGACTACTGCAGTAATGTTACTGGAGTAACAAAATAATTACTGAAGTAACTTCGAAGGGCTATCGGGTTTTGGTTCTGGAGGTGTCTGAGAATGAAGTGTTACTAGAGTAGGTAAGTGACTACTGCAGTAACCTTACTGGAGTAGCAAAAAGCTTATTGGAGTAACGCGAACACAGAAACGTTTTACAGAAGTTTTTGACATATTTACTGGAGTAGATTACGATGTTACTGGAGTAATGCATTTTGAAAAATACTTTGTACTAAGATATATTACTAGAGCACCGTGAGCACTACTGGAGTAAGATTACTTTTTAAAAACATTATGAATCAACACAAGTTACTGGAGTAGCGTAAGCTTACTGGAGTAATCAGACTTGAAGACCTTTTGATACAGTCATGTTACTGGAGTAACTGAAATACTACTGGAGTAATATTTCATTAAAATGCAATTTAACAAGGCATATTACTGGAGTGAGAAGAACATTACTGGAGTAAGGTTTTTCCAAAACTTTTGCTAATTATTCAGAAACTTAGTGAGTGAATAAAATCAAGATCTTTATTATTTACAATTGTCAAGTTATCATCAAAACACATAGAGAACTAACAAGAGTAACCTGAAAACACTTGTTGGTCAGTTGGGTAGGTCCCAAAAGAATATTTCATCGATTTTGGTCAACCCATGTAAAACCCAGAATGATAAGTAGGAAAAGCATATAGTTATATAGCCGAAACAACTCGTACAGCTTAGTCTTTAGACGTTAAGCTAAGGAACCAGAAAGTTGTTGTCGAGAGTGGAACGCGAAGCAGCGACAAAGCAACACACAAACACTGGAGACAGAACCTGAGTAATTACTTTTGGCTAGATGAGAGGGGTTCATACAGGGAAATTTAATTTTTCCACGCGAGTGGCACGAGAGAGACATTTATTATTTGGGATATTATTAAGATCGGTCAATTAACAGTTCTACGGTCCTAAAGATATATTTAAATTATATTGAACTTTTTAAGACCGAAGTTTTATAAAACTGCGGTCCTAAAATAAATTTAATTTAAATTTTATATTAAAAGTTTTAAGACCAGAGGTAAATAATACTGCGGTCATAAATAATTTTGGACCGCATGTTTTATAAAACTGGGGTCTTAAAAGTCAAATACTTTTTAGTATTAAAACGAAAAATTGCTGCAGCAATTGAATGAAAATAAAGAACACTAGAGTTTGGAGAATAAGCTTTTTCTTTAATGGATAATATGGAAAAAAATAAAATATAAGCTTAGTTCTTATTAACAAAAACAAACTGAACAACATGCAAGTACAAAAGGAAAAAAAGAACAACAAACTAAAAATTAAGAAAAACAAGATTATAATGCGACTAAAAATCCTAGTCCTTGGTATCATCTAATGTCTTGAAGATAGAGGCTTCAGCAGCAGTAATTTCGCGCCGGATATTAGCAATTTCCTGTATTATACAACTCAGTTTCACTTCATAATCATCAACCATGGGAACGTTGGGATCAGGAGGTTGAAGATGGGGAGCGGGAACGTCTTCGTGGTCTGAAGGCTGGAGGGGGCCATCAACCTCTTCATCATCCGAAATAACAATGGGTCCAACGACCCCTAACTCCTCTGTCGGAACGAAACGACGCACTGGAAGAGAACCCACGAGAGATCTGGTGTGGGCACGAGCTTCAGGAGTACTCTTGTGAGGGGTTATCTTGTATCTAACCATTGTTTGAGCAGTTGGGGAAGGAGGGGCAGAGAGCTACGTAGTGTGGAGTTACGAGGTAATGAGGACTTAAGAAGGACAGAGAGGAAGCGTGTAGTTGATAATAAAGGCAGGACAACAGTAGTTAATACTCAAGTGTATTAAGACCGTTGTATAACATATCCACGATCTTAAAAGTCTATTATTTATTATTTCATTAAAATACCTTTAAGACCGATCTTTTATATTATACCCGGTCCTAAAAGTCTATTAATATTTTTCCATTTAATTACCTTTAAGACCGATCATTTATATTATAACCGGTCCTAAAAGTCTATTAATTTTTTTTAAGATAATAAATTTAAGAACGGATCTCTTACAATATGTGGTATTAAAAGTTCATTCTTCTCAAGTGAGAGACACCAGAGTCGCATCCTTACACTCTGTTCAAATGAATGATTCAGAGTCTCTTCTGCTTCTAGATAAACTTCCCAACTAGGTGTCTCCTCGTATTATGATGAACTATGCGTCTCCTCGGTAACAGTTCCCGCGTTTCACATTCTTCAGGATGGCTTCTCTATTTAAAACCATTGTTACTTTACATTCTTCACATTCTTCTCAATCACTTCTACAACCTCCATAATGGCCGCTCCACTACCACCAGAAATTCACAACAATGGTCCTCCCACTCCACCACCACCACTGCCCAACAATCCTCCTCCACCCCAACAATCCACCTCCGTACCCTCCTCCGCTGCCTCTAAACCCCTCCACCTGACAAATGATGCAGCACCTCCTGGCCTATGTCGCTCATATAGACCGACGCATTGGCCAAATGTTTCAGGTCTACCACGCCGTCAACAATAAGCTGAAGATGTTACTCGACGCCAATGACGTCTAGTACAATCTCTCTAACGACGACGTCTCTAACCTCTCTTCCGATCCCTCCCTCCCCTTCAACAACGACGGGGGGATTAAATATTTTTATGTTTTTTTTGTTTGTTTGTACTCTTCCTGTCTCACAGCGGGCAAGAAAAAAAATGATAAATAATTTTTTTTCCCATTTCGATTGTCTGAGTATAGTATACTTTCATTGTCTCGATTTTGTTTCAGACAAAAAGGAAACAAACAAAACCATAATTGAAAAGTGATTAATGATAAAAGTTCACAGAATATAGATAACAACATACAAAACGAAGCGAAAAAAAGAAAACTTTTACCTTTTAATAATAAAAACAAACACGGTGACAACTCTTCTCAAGCCTGGACCACCATTACCGTCGGTTTTACCACACCCAGAGCTGAAAATTTCCATTATCTTTCTTCTTTTCCGACAATGCTCTTCAGATTCTGGAGTGGTAAAACTGACGACGACGAGGGTCCTGAGCTTGAGCTGAACACTAGAAACTCGAAGTGTTCTTGAACCCTAATTATTTGTCTTAAAAGGTGAGACATCATTTCTATTTATAGGAAGATTATTAAGACCGGATATTTAACAAATAGACAGTCCTAAATATCTAGCCATATTTAATTTAGAATAATCGAAGAATTTTAGGACCGGACGTTATATAAATGAGCAGTCTTAATAACAAAGACCTTTAGGAGAGTCTTTTTAATAAATATGCGGTCTTAAAAGTGACTTTTAAGACCAGAGATGTATCAAAAATACGGTCCTACAATCAAGGCTTATTATTTTTTTAAAAAAAACAAACACCTTCAGGAGCGTCTGTTTAATAAACATACGGTCCTAAAAGTCGCGAATACTTTTCAGAATCTCTTACTGCTAGTTACAACTCTCCGAAACTCAAATATCAAGCAATATCCACCATCCAATACATTAAGAAAACCAAAATTACACAGGCTAAGAAAATTGTTCAAAAAAATAAACAAATTTATTATATATTGAATTATACAAATTGTAAAATTTTTCATTTACAGAATTAATTTACAAATGAATGTAGTACTATAATTACAATTGTTGCTCTACAAGCATATATTTACAAATGAATTAGTACTGTGATTGTTGTATTTACTCTAAGATGTCAATAACATGTTGGCAAAACACACTACGGATGTGGTCCACCTCATCAGCAGACAAGGAAGTCTCAGAGGCAAACCTCTGTAACATCAAAGAAATAAACTGAATTAATTGGCATGCATATTTCATATGTAACATTAATTAAGACAGAAACAGAATTCAACCATAATATGTAACATCAAATACATTTACCTTTGCAGTGAGTTTATTATCTGGTTGAGTGATAATATCATACATGTGTTTCATTATGTACAGGCCACATAAGTTGGATCCGATTGGTTGCTATGAGTCTGAAAAGAACAAGAAATATATATAAGATTGAGCATATATAGCTTACTGACCAACTTCACAAGGCAGTATGCCAGTGTCCAAATATGTACTAACCTTTGGTGTGAGCCATCTAGGATCTTTGAGATCACTCCCTCGTTTTTTTCTGACTTGGTTTAGGAAGGTCTTCATGGCACTATCATCAAAATCACAAATTTATCAATAATGTTCGTTGGAAATTCACATAAGAGATTTTCTTACAAGAGAATCAAAATGACATGCTTACCTGTTGATGATCTCATTCAACAGAACCTTTGGTTGGCCGTGAGTGGAGCATAAGAATAACACCGTATTCAAGTCCATGATCAAGACGAGCAACTGCTAGTGGGCGCTGAAATTTCACAGATATCACATACTCAGTGATATATTATGCAGAATTAAGTGAATTGCAACAAGAGATCGATTGTGATATGTACCTATGGTAATATGAAAAGAAGTACACCTTCCTTCTCACTTCACACAACCTATTTGATATGTACTTCTGTCTTTGTTCCACGGTGGCTTGGCTTGTATATACTGGGCACAAGAATCCAAAATCATTGATTCTGCCCTGTTGCTCCAAATCTTGATGCATGAACCTACAATAACGACATCAATCAGGGAATTAGTATATATGCATGTGTGTCTAAATTATGTACTCATAAAATAAGATACTTACATACACCACATTTGAATAATTGCTGATGTAATCTCCTCTCCAGGAAGCAGCAGGGACTTCATATCAACGATGTCAAAGAAAACTGGTTGAGGTTCATGAGGAAGCCCTACCACTTCCTGTATATCCCACAATTGACATGAAAATTCTCCTTTGGATAGCATTTAGGATATTTTATCCTTGGCCCCTAACTTAGCTGTAGGGGATGCAACTTTAGGAGGAGGGGATGCAGCTTTATTAGGAGGGGATGAAGGTTTATTATGAGGGGATGGAGATTGAGGAGGGGATTGAACTGGAGGAGGGGATGAAGCATCAGGAGGAGTATAGACATCTACAAGCTTCATCAGCCAAGAGATGAAGGTTCCCTTGACATCACTCACACGCTTCAGCTGATAGGTTGGGAGAGGGAGAGGTGCATTAATGATCACCTCTTTAATTGACACTCTGACTTCATCATCAGCCATTTGTTTGTGGTGTAGAGTTGATCCCAAGTTGTGGACAGTCCCTTTAGCAACTAATTGTCTAGTTGGTTCTGCCACGTACAGGTCATAATGTTGCTCTAACTGTCCAACAATGCAGCCCCCTCTTGTGCTCTGCTGCACAGGTGCAGGTGTATGTGTGAGGGGAACACTGGTCTCTGGCCAAGAGCTAATAAGCCTCTTCATCTCCATCATTTCCTCCTTCATTAGCCTCATCTGGGCTTCAAACACTCTTTCAATGCACGTTCTTTAGCCGCTGCCTCCTCATTTAATTGTCTAACCATTTGGTCCATCTCCTCCTGGGTAACCATACTTTGCCTAAGTCGTTTGGTTTTACCAAAGTATTCTTTTAGGCCTACTCGTCCTCCGATCCCCCTTACCCGCCCCGGGTGATCCAGTTTTCTGGTCGTAACGGTCAGAACATCATTTCTCTCACCCAACATAAAAGATCCCTATGCTTCTTTCTTTTTTAGATCTTCCTGTAAGATACAGATAATGAGAAGCTTAGTAATGAAACATGTTTAGTAATTAAAAAATAACAATAAATGATACTTACAATTTTCTCAGCAACTAGATGAGTTTGTTCACTCATGTAGGCGCCTTTTTTTGGTCGCCGAATATATAGCCACAAATCCTCGCGACATATCGGGGATGCCTGTTGATCAACTACAGCAGAAGGATTGGATTTAGCTTCTTCTTCCAATCTCTTCTGCTTGGCCTCCATCATTTCTTCTTCGGCCTTTGCATATCCCCCACGAGAAGCCCTATGCGGGCAATCATTCCTTCTCCCTATCTCCTGTGCTTGTGTGCTTCTTCTCTGTGAATTAGAATTGACAACAACTATTAATTATGAATTCAAGCCATCTCACTAAAAGAAATTATAGAACTTCTGCTTCATATGAACCTCAAACACTAGTCAAATTCATTTCATCAAGTTTCAATGTTTGATTTAAGGAAGATGTAGAATTGTATAGAACTAAGATATTAAGTTACTAATAACAATGTATAACCACTACCTACTATAACAGAACTAGCTAAGAATATAATAACGGTTAACATATAAGACATGCATACTCACACATTAAACCATCATACTCAAATTCACTTTTGACTTACTTGAATATATACTTCTACTCACACATTGAACCATCTAACTAACAGGATTAGACAAACACAATAACATTCACATATCTGCACAGGTTAATAAGCAAACAGAAAGGCCAAACAAAACTAAATATGAACTCACCAAAGCATCAGGAGTGGTTCGAAGCTGAACAAATTGATCCCAAATTTGTTGATCAATGAATGTGTGCTTCGCCCACGGATTATGATCAGGTCGAACATCGGCAAAAATATAGGTGCTAGCGAGAAAGGTCTTAAATTTCCTCCACCTATCAACACAATAAGACAAGGTCTTGGCTTTCAACTTGTTAGAGTCAGGGACAGTGTATGAAAGCCGGATAGTGTCCCAGATAGGATCCTTCACTATGCGTTGGTCAACATTTTTCCACTCATCTATCAAAATGCTGATCTTGCTGTGTGCCATATAGCCAACATAACTATTATATTCGTGTTTATTCGAACCGACAGGTTCCAACCTGTCATTAAACTGAATCTCGATCCTTGACCCTGCGTTTCGTTTTACGGACACGATGCTCATTCGTGTGCCACTTCTACTATGGCGTGCAGGGCAGTCACGAGGCTCATTTTGAGAAGAAGAGGGTTGGTTCTCGCTCACACCAGTAACATCAATAACTGGCGTTGACTGAACAGGGTGAGAATGGTTTTCTCCATTCGTTTTTGATAAAGTAAGAGAGTGGCGGTGCAAAGGAGTAACGCTTGAGAAAGTGAGAGAGAGTAACAGAGGAAGGTGGTGGTTGGCGAGGAATAGACGTAATGCAACAGGAAATGGGGTTTCGTAAAGAGAACAGGGGTTTCAGAGTTCAAACAGTAAGATGTAAGTCATAAGTAAGGTTTAGCGTGAAGAAGTATATGTTTCCATTTTTAAGAATGTTATTAATGTAAAATTTACGTCAGCTCTTAAAAGTATTAATTTTAAGACCTCATTTATATATGTCCGGTCTTAAAAGTTTTATATGATTATATTTAAATATTTCTTTATTGTTCTTGACTATAGAAAGTATAAGTCGGTGATGTACGAGTTTTCTCTATAATGTAATCCATATTTTATTTTTTTTAACATTTTTAAGAGAGGTTGGTTATTTTAAGTGGCCTGAATATTATATTTAAGAATTTATACGATAGAAGAAGTTCTTTATATTTACAAAATTGTCACCGGTCATATATTTAAGACCAGCCTTTATTAATGTATAAGTTACGTCCGCTCTTAAAAGTATTAACTTTAAGACCTCATTATATATGTCCGGTCTTAAAAGTTTTATATGATTATATTTAAATATTTCGTTATTGTTCTTGACCATAGAAAGTATAAGTCGGTGATGTACGAGTTTTCTCTATAATGTAATCCATATTTTATTTTTTAACATTTTTAAGAGTGGTTAGTTATTTTAAGTGGCCTGAATATTATATTTAAGAATTTATACGTTAGAAGAAGTTATTTATATTTACAAAATTGCCACCGGTCATATCTTTAAAACCAGTGCCTAGAAACTCCGCTGTAAATGAGGCGGTCTTAAAAATTGATGCGGGTGAAGAAGTTCTTTATATTTACAAGATTGCCACTGGTCATTTCTTTAAGAGCGGGGCGTTGATAATCCGCTGTAAATGAGGCGGTCTTAAAAATTGATGCGGGTGAAGAAGTTCTTTATATTTACAAAATTGCCACCGGTCATTGCTTTAAGAGTGAGGCATTGATAATCCGCTGTAAACAAGGCGGTCTTAAAACACTTTTTTGCACTAGTGACTTCCTCTTTTATTGTTCCATTCAATAGCTGAATTTTGAAAGCTTTGTAAGTCCTGGAGCCAATTTTTCTCATGCCAAACTTCTTTAGTGAGGTCTTTGAAATCATTTTCAAGGGTCTAGGAAATTTGGTAGGAGAAAGTTCTTTGAAAGGTTTTCCTCTGAGATGAAGGGTTCGAGTTTACCACCACAATCCTATGGTCAGATTTGAACTTGAGTTCATGGCGGACAGAGAAGTTGGAAAATAGTTAAGCCAGCTGAAATTGGTAAAAACCCAATCCAATCTCTCCTTCAAGCCCTGTCTTTCCCAAGTGAATTTGTCTCCTTGGACTCTGGCCTCAATAAGATTAGAGTCATCAATGCAATTTCTGAAATGTTGCATTGAGGCTCAAAAAGGATTGACTCCTCCAAGTTTATCGCTTGGGGACAAATAAGTATTGAAATCACCTAAGACTACCCAAGGGAGATTGGAATTGCTAGCAATCGAACCAAGAGAATTCTAAAGAAAAGTTCTTCCAATAGAATTAGTTTCACCATAAACAATATTAACAAGGCTCATAGAGTTATTGTTATGCGCTTGGATCAGACAATGAAGTAATTGAGTGGCAGAGGAGAGATAGGTAATATCAAAATCATCGTTGTTCCACAAAAGCTAAATGCCCCCAGAAAACCTACTAGATTCTACTTGAGTCCAATTAGAAAATCCAAGCTTGTGACAAACTTTATCAACTCTATCTCCACTAATACAGGGCTCCATAAGGTAGAGAATATTAATGCAATATTTGTTCACAATATCTTTGATAATTAAAGGGAAATTCCGGCTACCAGCTTCCCTACAATTCCAAGAGGCAATAATCATTAAAAAAATAATCGGCACAAAGGTTCAAGAGGAGATTCAGGCACAAAGGTTCCATTGTCCTCTATGAATTCTAGTGTGAGATCTTCATTTGGGTCCCAATGATTGGGCAGCCGAAGACTGGAGAATTGAGATAAATTTTGATCTTGCTCCTTAATTGAATCTACATGATTTTGCTCCTTTTTGAAAGATGGAAAATTCACAGCTGGAGCTTCGAACCCCTGGACAATATTTAAACTTCTGTGGACATTAAGTGAGTACAGATCCCTTTGCTCTTCCTTTTAGAGTGCTTGTTGTGGTTAATATGAAAGACCACATCTGAATTCACGATTAGGCTTCCTTCAAAGGTCTAAATTTGCGTCTTATTTAGTCCAGCTTGTCTCAAATTATCCAGCAGCTCCAATGGGATATTAGGCCCATTTTCTCCAATGAGTTTAAGAGGCCCATTGGTGGAATTCTTGTTAACTTTTGGCCTATACTGAGACTTGAAGCTTGACTCAGCTCTTGAGACTTGAGACTTTCCAGCTGGATCCTTTCTCTTTCCCTGGTTCAGTTTTAACAATGGGTTCCTGTCTTTTCTCTGCTCAGATTGCCCGCTCGAGTCTCGACGCTCTTGGTAGGCATGGTTTCTTCGTGAGTTAGGTGAGTTTCCTCTCCCAAATCTTCGATTGCCACAAAACATGAGCTCTAGCCGTTTGCTTTCGTCATTTGACCATTAGCTTTCGTCTTTGGTCAAGTCCCCAAGAATTGGCGATAGCCATCTCTGCAATCAAGCCTTTGCAGAGGTCGAGCTCGGCTAGTTCGTCGGCTAGCCAATATCCAGGGGTTGAAAGTGTCATCCGTGGTCGGTGCCAGAGTGTTCATTGATGGTCGATTTGGTGGTTCCTGCAGAGATTGTTGCGGTAAACTTGGATCATTCTGGGCATCCGTTGAAGAACACTTGAAGGGACATTTATCTCGCCTATGTCCAAAACGCCCACAGGAAAAATATGTAAGAGTGAGTCCTTTATATTCCACGTTGAATACTGATCCTGCAACAATCACCTTTGGAACCAAATATTTTTGAAGGTTCAGTTCTATACAAATTCTAACAAATTTCCCTTTTTGGATTTGGGGTGTTGTAGCTTGAAAGTCATGTTCATGTCTACTTTAAGCGTGTGTCTGATTCGATCTCCTAGCCTTGAGATACAATGCTTATTGTAGCAATGCATTGGGACATCTGGAATTCGAACCCACATCGCCACTCTGCCTAGAGGATTCTGGTATGGATTAAAGTACGGTGTCCAGCGTTGAATCAAGACGCAATGTTGTTTAATCACCCAGTTGCCCTCATACAGAACCTTTCGATATTGAGATCTCTATAATTCCTAGTCTTGAAATATGATAATGAAATAATTATTTGGAATGTCTATAAGCTCAAAGTTGGAAAATCCCTAGAGGTTTATTAGAAGATCTTTTAAGACAAAAAGATTAAATTTCTTTCTGAGCACAATGAGGATCAGGGAGTAATTCCATGGTTCACACCACTCATTGTATTCCTCTTCAGTACATGGTGCTACTGGATACGTTTCCATAAGCTTTTTCATTTCTTCCAATTCTTTAGGTAATTTCCAGCATATATCTTTCTCATCGGAAAAAAGATCATCTTCCTCCATTAGATGGTTATAGTGAGCAATTCCATTGAATCCCATAAGAGAAGCATGGTAAGATGGAAATTTCAGAGCGTTTTCCTCTTTGTTGCCTCTCGATTACTGCTTTCAACATTCTTGGATTTTCCAGAAGTATGCTCTGTTTCATTGTTCGACATAGTGTTGTCTATGATAGCTTGAGGAATTTCTTCTATTTTCTTTTTATTTTTCCTATCGTCTTGCCCTTCAGCAGGTGGACGATCCGGTGGTAGTTTATGTTGGCCTGAGTCTAACAGAGGATAAGATTTGGATATGTCGGAAGCGTTCATGAGAGAAACTTCACTATGTGTGATGTCATTTTTACTGTAAGGGGAGCTGTACAGAAAGGCAAGAGGGTTAGTATTGAATTAAAATATCAGGCAAAATCCAGTTGAGTGAATACACTAATATTTTAGAGTGCTTTGATGTGATAAAAGTGCACTAATTTATACACAACTATACTACTCAATCTAAAATAAATTACTTTATACACTTTATTGTTTAAATGTTTGAAAAATATAATTTTAAATGTGAAATGTGTCACCTAAGGGAACATGAAATCTGTATAAAGATTCAAACACTAACAAACTGCGTTTCCATACCTATCCTTTGGATAGGCAGGGGACACTCAGCCTCTCTGAACCGTCCAGATCTCATCTGGATGGTTCAGATATGTTTTTTTTTACTTTTTATTTTTTTTTAAAAAAAATTTCAAGAGGTAGAAAATCTAAAATAAAGACAATCTCTTAACTAATTTTTTTTATTTAAAAATCAAAAGATAAAAAAAAAATTTTAGATCGTCCAAATTTCATTTAGACGGTCTGGGGAGGCTAGATGTCAGATAGGCAAGGAAACACAGTCTGACACTAACCCACTTCTAGTTGGTACAATCCTTTCTTTGTGATATGTAACCTATATTTAATTATGCATCTAATTGAAGATATATTATTTTTAAATTAGAGCGCTAATCACTTACTTTTTAAGTTATCAATGAAATTGAACTTGTGTCACCTTAGAACATTTCCTAAAAGTTAAAACCCATAAATCTTTATCTAACTAGTTTGGTGGCCACACACCATCTTTTCTTTCTCTATCCACCCAAGAATCTCAACTACCAAAGTTGGCGCCTTGTTTTTTTTTTGGGGACTATCTATTTCCAGAGCCACTGGCAAATCTTAGTCAACTATCTGTTGAAATCTTGATTTTTATATACAATCACCCAAACACGTATTTTGATTTAATCAATTATGTGAAAACCAAACATCCATATTTTCATTAAAATTAATTTTGAGACTCTCAATTAAACACACATATTTTCATTAAAATCAATCATGAGACCACCATCATGTTTCCCAATATGAAAGATATTATATACTCTACCACTTTGATCCTATTTATAAGTACACTTTGACTAAATCTCACATAGTAAAGAGAGGTAGTTAATTCAATTATTAAGGGGGTAAATTTTCAACTTTGCCCTCATTTATGAATGGGTAATTTTTAACTCTTTCTTCTCTCTTTATCTTTATAGGTACAATTAATATGGGTAAAACTGTCACAATTTCATTTATTACATGAAACTGAACTTATAAATAGGACCAAATTCTTTTAGTCAAAATAGACTTATAAATAGGATCAGAGTGGTATTTATTAGGAAAAGTTAAATCATCAGTTCCATCTAACTTTTTATCAGACTTGTGGAGTTTTCTTGTTGAGCTCTTACAATTTTCTCAATTATAAATATTAGTTTTCATGCTTATGATATCATAATTGAAGATGGAATATCACCTAGAGGGGGGTGAATAGATGACTTAAAAATTTAATCGCTTAATCAAAATTTTGGCGAATTAAGGCAGAATACTAACTGAGCAGGAATTAAAGTAACAATGGACACGAGGCAATTTATCTTGATTCGGTCTAATCCTGACCTACATCCAGTCCCCAAGAACTCCTTAGGATTTTTCACTAACTTTCCAGAGATTACAATTACAACTTGGGATGATCCTCTCACTCACGGACTCACTCCCCCTTACTGCTTGTAATCGTACACCCACACTTAAGGTTTCGCAACCTTAAGATTTTACAACTGAATGAAATAAAATGAGTGTTAATAACTCCTCACGAGTAGATAATAAATGATCACTGAAGTACAGGGAAATATCCAAAGATATTGGAAGTGGATAGAAATAATAACTCAGAGTAAATGCGTAGAGTTTCGATAGGTAGCTGAATTGAATGCTTCTTCAATTTATAATTGACTTGTACACTAGCCGTTGTCTTGATGCGTAACTGTGGCAGGCAAAGATAAAATGACTGTTGGCATTTTGGCACTGTCTGCTAGCAGTTTGAATATTCGAAGAACAGTTGCTTTACCAACATTCTTATTCCTGAAGAGAATGTCCGCTTAACACATTTGACCGTTAGGGTTCTGAAGGAGAATGTTGTCACTCTTTGCTTTTTATTCTGATATCAGCTGTAATAAATGTTGATGACGTCATGTTGGCTTTTTATCAGAACAGAAAGAATTCCTGATCTTTTTCATGGCAAGACAAACTTGAATCATAGTTAGTAGTATAAAGTAATTATAGTATGCAAATAAGAACAAAGATCAAAGATAAGTATGTGTAGAGATCAAATCAGTTCACAAGATTATTTTTTTTTCAGTTCAAGACATCTCAACCTCAAGTTTCTGGTCAACCTCGAGTTAAACTTACCAGCCTCGAGGTTGTGAGCTAGAAGTAATCTCAACGACAGAAGAGTATAACCTCGAGTTTTGATATCAACCTCGAGTTTTCCATGAACCTCGAGGTCCATTATCCTGCCTTGAGGTTTTTTGATATGCCTGTTGAAGATCGTATTTGAAGAAGCTGCCTGACCAGAGAGACTCAACCTCGAGGTATGTATCCAACCTCGAGGTTTTGCCCAACCTCGAGGTTATCATTTGAACCTCGAGGTTTTAAGAGAATGTTAAATTGATGAACTGGGATTTAAAACCTCGAGTTTATACACTGACCTCAAGTTTTTGGTTAACGTCGAGGTACAGTTTTCAACCTTGAGGTTTTTTTACAGCAGCACTTTTGATTTTTTGTTTTTCCTGATTTTAACAAGTCATCTTCTTTTATAATGTTGCCTCATCATCAAAACATGGAAGCTAACATTCTCCCCCTTTTTGATGATGACAACATTAATTTTGGTTTATCCTTAACATGTTATTCATTTTCATTTCAGAAAGGAAAATTTAGACTTTTTGAACAGAATAACATTAAGACATGACTTCATATTATCAGTTGAACATAGGAAGATCATGAAAAGCACAGAGTTATAACATTATGCAACATATTACACAAAGTTCTCAAAATCAGAAACTAAAACAACATATCAGTCAATACTATCTAAAATCCTAAAGCTTCATTTCTACAGATGTTTAAAAAATATTTCTGCTGCTTGACTGCTGTTGCAAAAAAAATATTTTTGAACTTTTGCTGCTGCACTTGCCTAATGCCTTACTTCCATGCCTATTGCTTCTCCCCCTTTGGCATCAATCAAAAAGGTGGGAGCTGATCTAGGAGGAAAATGGATGAGAAATGGATGGAAAGGGTAATGGACAAGAGGTGAAGGAAGGAGGAGGAAATGATCATGAAATCTCAGGATGAGGGTCTGTGTCCTCAAATAAGTCTACTGTGGAACTTCCAGAATAGGTTATGTGAAGAGGAAGGGGTGAGGTAGAGGGAGCTAAGGTAAGAGTAGAATCAAAAATAGGTAAAGAAGGTGCCTGAGAGGTAGGAAATAAGATGGAAAGAGATACAGAAGAGGTGGGAATTGGAGGAATAGAGGATTGAATTGGAGAGGAAGAAGGTGGATGAGAAGGACTTGCTGCTGGAGATGCTGGAGGAGGAGTTGGCTGAGTAGCTAATAACTTGTCAACCTTCTCCATCAGAAAGACCACCATGTTTGACATGTTTGTCATACTGTTGCTATGATCTTGTAAATGTCCAGAGATAGCCTCCACATGTTCTGAGAGAACTATATGATCTTCCTGAAGATCAGTGACTTCTTTAACCAACTTTGAGATTGCAGTCTCAAGCTTGACACAGAGGGTGTTTTGAGCAGCAATAGACATTAGCACAGGACCAAGGCTATCAGACACAGCTTTCTCAACGATGGACTTGATTTGAGGACCAAGAGAGAAAGGTGTGTACTGAGAGGAAATGCCTGGACCCGTGGAAGGAGCCCTGGACTTAGACTTAGAGGCCTGGGAGGCTGATGGGACTCTTGATTCTCTAGAACCTTCAGGGAAGGCAATCTTTATAAGGTTTAGTAGATTATTGCCAAATAGGTCTAGAGCCTTTTGAAAGTGGAAGAAATCACCAAGAGGGAGGGTGAATTGGGGATTTTAAAAATTCTTTTCAACTCTTAAAAATAAAGCTTAAGAAATGAATAATAAAAGAGTAGAGAAAGAAAAGCTTAGACACCCAGAATTTATACTGGTTCGGTCTCAACCTTGACCTACGTCCAGTCCCCAGATACCTTCTGGGTGTTTCCACTAGTTGAACAGGTTTTTAACTACAACAATGAAGACAAGACACAATCCTAATCACCTAGGACTTGCTACCCTTTACACCTTGTAATTAAACAACCCAACTCACAGGTTCCACAACCTTGAGTTCACACAAACAAATGCTTTCAAAAATTTACAAACTCTCAAAGAGTAGATTTTGATAAATACTGAAGATCAAATCAAAAATCACAATACAGACTCTAAAATGCAAATGTATTCAAGTGTAGCTTCGTTGTGTGTTATTTGCTCTGAGTCTTCATATCCTTTTATAGCCTAGCTAGATGAACTAGCCGTTGCTTTTTCTTCTCCAACATTCAGCTGCAAATCTGGAAAATGACAGTTGCTTATTTCGCTCTGTTTTTTCAACTCTCAGCTGGAATCTTGGAATTTTGTTGTTGTAGAAGGTCTTCCAGATTTTCAGTCATTCTATGATCTTAATTTGACTGTTTAGAGTAATCCTGAAGTGTTGCAACGGTCTGAACTGAACATTTGGGATAAGGGAGAAAGATCACCTTGTTCTTGGTTCTTCATTTAATGCACTTATCCTGGATCTTGATCTCACCTTGATCTTAGCTAAACTTTTCTGAAAAATACTCAAAACTTCATAAAAGACATTAGAAACAATAATAACATATGATAGAATAATTTCAGATTTACCCATTAAGATTTCGCAGATCAACATCATTTGGTTTTTCAAAATCTCCGATGCAAACTCGAGTTTGTTCTTCCAGACTCGAGTTTGGAGTTCATCCAGAAAGCATGTCTGTTGATCAGTGGTTTAAACTTGCAGTTTGTAAAAGCAAACTCGAGTTTGGCTTTTACAGAGAGAACTGTCGGGCTCTGGTCTTGGAATGGAACTTTGGGCATGAAGCTAAACTCGAGTCAATTAGTGACTAACTCGAGTTTGGGTCTATGTTTGGAGAATATGCCTAAGTTCGTAATCTTCCAGACTGGAGTTTAGGATCATAAACTCGAGTTTGTAGTGTAGCCAAATGGATGATTTTTCTGTATGATTCAGACTCGAGTTTGTGAAGCAAACTCGAGTTTCAGTAAGTGCTGAAACTTTTGAGATTTATCTGGGTCAAGTGTAAACTGGAGTTAGAAAGGCCAGACTGGAGTTTGGGAGTCTATTGAGTTTTCTTGCCTTTCTGTTTGGTCTAAACTCGAGTTTGATAATCTAGACTCAAGTTTGGCTTGCTTGGGATTCTGAGTGTTCTCTGTATCTTCTAGACTTCAGGTTTGATTTTGCAAACTGGAGCTTGTTGTAAAAAATTATGATTACTTTCTGTAACTCTGCAAACTTGAGTTTGCCTATGCAAACTGGAGTTTGGCTTGCTTTTGTAAAATCTGAGCTTCTATTTGTCAAGTCCAAACTTGAGTTTAGCTATCCAAACTCGAGTTTGCCTTGAACAGTAAGTTTTACAACTTACCAAAGACAAACTTCAAATTTAGTTTACAATTGTCAGTTATCATCAAAACACATAGAGAACCAACACCTTTGATTGCTCCATTGACTCCAAATACCAAATCTTTTCATTGAATAGGATGACAGAGACTAGGCTTGGGAAAGGGATTGAAGAGCTTCTTTTAGAGTGTTGTGCATACTTCTTCATCTCCTGGAAAATCCAATGTCCCAAATTGTGAGGAACCTTATCCACAACAGAGGCAAACAAGGAGTATTCTTTTTGAGTGAAATGAGTGTAGTTTCTCCCTTTTTGCACAAAATTCCGAGAGTATATATACCATAGAGCTCTAAATGTTGGAGGCATTGTTCCTGGAGTAAACTTTAGAGGCTCAAAAAAAGGTATATCAAGTTGAAGTATCTGGTATATTTCCTCATTAGTGTATTTAGTGGAAGGAATATCAGGTGGATTTGTTATTTGCAAGAGTTTAGGTAATCAATAGTTATCTCTATGCTTTTACCCCTGACTTTGGTAACTAGCTTTTCATCCTCTATTTTGTTCTTCTGAGAGTGATAAGTCATATGAAAGTAAAAGATTCTAACTAAAGTGGGACTATAGGAGGCTCGAATAGACAGAAATAGTTCATAATCCTTGAATCATGGGTATAAGTCCAAATTGAAGTTAGATTTAAGCTTTGGAAGATCTGCATACACTATTGGACAAAAGGTTCTAGAAGCATAATTTTCTCCAAATTTCTTGCTTTCATGAGGAGTAAATAGGTGAGGCCCACAAACGAAATCTAAAGGAGGATTTGTCTGAGAAGCATGATAGATTGAATGGATTGCTGGGATTTGGAAAGATTTCGAACCTGTGGTCTTGGAACCAGAAGCAGAAGCGGAGGTACCAGATTTCTGAAATGACTGAGACGAAGGAGGCTTCTTTTGTTTCGGTGATACAACAACAATTTCTTTGTCCCTTCTCGTCATTGCCTTTGGGTCTGTAGGCTTCTGCACTGGAGTCTCAGAAGGCTCTTGAATGACCAGATTTTTGGGTTTTTTGGCTAAAGGTTCATCAAAATTCACCTTAGGTCGAAATCTTTTTGTAGGAAGTTTGGAACGAGGTGCTTTGAGAATGGGAGATGAAGGTTTAGGGTTTTGATCAGTGCTTGATTTCAGAATTTTAGCAGAAGATTTAGGAGACTTAGATGATTTAAGAGCAAGCTTAGGAGCCATTGAGGGGAGAATTGCACTTCGAGTTAGGGTTTAGGTTTTGAGAGCGAAATGAAATGGGATGGAACAGAAGAACGAGATTTAAATGACCTGAGGGATGACCTCGAGGTTCATTTCTTAGCCTCGAGGTTTATTATAAACTCGAGATTGATTAATAATCTCGAGGTATATCTGCATTTAAATGATCTCAAAATGGACTAAGTCTAACCTCGAGGTTATTTACTGACCTCGAGGTTTACACCAAACTCGAGGTTGATAACTCAACCTCGAGGTTTTGCGAGACTATTTTCCCAAATTCTTTCTTCTCGTCTTAATTAACTGACTCAAGGTTATTGGTGGCCTCGAGGTAAACTGGACTCTGTTTAGCTCTGTTTTCTTATCCCCATAACAGAGTCCTGCAAAAACACTTGTAAACCACTTCGAAGCTTAAGTCAGTAATCATCAAAACATGTATAATTTCAATTGAATATTGTTGACTTACAGCTCATTGGGATTTACCATTCCCAATTCTCTTCTGATGAATAAGAATTGTTCCTTTGCAAGTGGCTTAGTGAAAATATCAGCAAGTTGCAGATGTGTGGAAATGAACATTACTTTGACATCCTTTCTTTGCACATGATCTCAGATAAAGTGGTGTCTGACATCGATATGTTTGGTCCTTGTGTGTTGAACCAGATTCTTTGCTAGACTTATGGTGCTTGTGTTATCGTACAAGATTGGAATATCTTTCAAATGAATGCCTAAGTCTGACAATTGTTGTTTCAACCACAGGACTTGTGCACAACAACTAGAAGCTGCAACGTACTCAGCTTCAGTAGATGAGACAGCCACAATTGTTTGTTTCTTGCTGAACTAAGACACCAGAGAGCCACTAAGAAATTCACATTGCCTACTGGTACTCTTCCTATCAGTCTTATAGCCTGCATGATCTGAATCAGAATATGCAACCAGACATTCTTGTCCTCCTTTTGGAAACCATAATCTAAGCTCTTTTGTATCAGCTAGATATCGAAATATTCTCTTCACGTGCTTTGCATGAGATTCCTTTGGTGCAGCTTGGAATCTAGCACACATGCCCACACTAAACTGAATATCTGGTCTACTAGCTATCAGATACAGTAAAGATCCGATCATTCCTTTATACTTGGTGATGTTAAAATCCTTTCCTTTTTCTGTATCAGCATCCAGGGAAGCAGTTGAGCTCATTGGAGTGTCTGCACCATTGCAATTCTCCATTCCAAATCTTTTGAGCAAATCCGGCAAGTATTTGGTCTGGGAAATAAATATCTCATCCTTTGCTTGATTTGCAGACTAAGAAAGTAGTTCAGCTCACCCATCATAGACATCTCGAATTCACTCTGCATTTTCTTTGAAAATTTCTCACATAAGGATTCATTAGTAGAGCCGAAAATAATATCATCAACATATATTTGCACAATTAATAGTTCATTAAACTTATTATTCTTAATGAAGAGTGTAGTGTCTGCTTTTCCTCTTACAAAACCTTGATCAAGCAAAAATTTACTTAATCTCTCATACCAAGCTCTAGGAGCTTGCTTAAGACCATATAAGGCTTTCTTTAGACAGTAAACATGATCAGGGTATTGGCCATTTTCAAAACCAGGAGGTTGTTCTACATAAACCTCCTCTTGTATAAAACCATTTAGAAAAGCACTCTTAACATCCATCTGATAGAGCTTGATCCCTTTGATGCAAGCAAAGGTTAGAAGAACACGTATTGCTTCAAATCTAGCTACAGGAGCATATGTTTCTTCGTAATCAATCCCTTCTTCTTGATTATAGCCTTTGGCAACAAGTCTAGCCTTGTTTCTGACTATGATTGCAGATTCATCTCGTTTGTTCTTGAATACCTATTTAGTGCCAATGACCAGATGATCTTTAGGCCTAGGTACCAAGTCCCAAACTTGATTTCTATCAAATTGATGTAGCTCCTCTTGCATTGCGATAACCCAATCATTGTCTGATAGGGCTTCGTCAATTTTTGAGGGCTTAATCTTAGATATGAAGGCAGAGAACATAACCTCATTTAAAACACTATTTCTAGTTCTCACTCCTTGATCAATGTTTCCTATAACTTGGTCAAGAGGATGATTCCTAATGAATGCCCAAGCTCTAGCCTGAGATTGATCAGGATGATTTTGAGAATCATTTTCAAAAACATCTTGAGAATTTTCAATTGAAGCAGCGGTAGATTTTGAGAAGAATTGATTTTTCTTGATAATTTTATCATCCTCATCTACAGAATTCATTAATTTAGACTCACATAACACTAAATATATTGACTCTTTGACTATACGGGTACGTTTATTAAAAATTCTATAAGCCTTACTCCTATTAGAATAGCCAAGAAAGAGATACCTTCATCTGATTTAGAATCAAAATTACCCAGATTATCCTTACCATTGTTATGAACAAAGCATTTACACCCAAAGATGTGTAAGTGAGCCAAGTTTGGTTTTCTCCCTTTGTAGAGTTCATAGGGTGTCTTGTTCAACTTCTTCCGTACATAGGCTTTGTTTGAGATGTAGCTGGCTGTGTTCATGGCATCTGCCCAGAAAACTTGTGAAGTCTGATGCTCATTTAACATTGCACAGGCCATCTCAGTCAGCACTCAATTTTTCCTTTCCACCACACCATTTTGTTGAGCAGTTCTAAGAGCTAAGAAGTTATGATCTATCCCATGAGCTTCACAAAAACCTCCAAAGGCTTGATTTTCAAACTCACCTCCATGATCAGTTCAAATAGTTGTAATGCATATACCTTTATCGTTTTGCACTTTCTTAGCAAACACTGTAAACAGATCAAATGTTGCATCTTTTGAAGATAAAAATATTGTCCAAGTAAAACGAGAATAATCATCTACTATCACTAAGGTATATAAATTCCCCCCTAAGCTCTTCACTCTGGTGGGTCCAACCAAATCCATGTGAAGAAGCTGAAGAGGCCTATTTGTTGAAATTTCAATTTTATTTTTGAAGGATGATTTAGTTTGTTTGCCCTTTTGACATGCATCACAGATCATATCATTTTTAAAATGAATTTTGGGCAAACCAATTACTAAATCATTTTTCAATAACTTGTCTAGCTGATGCATATTAATATGTGCAAGTCGTTTATGCCACAACCAACTCTCATCCAAGTTGTTAACAAAACACTTTTCAAAAGCAATTTTTGGTAAATCCAATGTATAGCAGTTACCTTCTCTAAGAGCCTTAAATAATACCTTAAGTTTACCTTTATCGATGAAAAAGTCATCTTTGTTGACAATGAGGCATTCTTCTGAGTCAAAAATAATCCAATTGTTCTTATCGGCACTCTGACTCATGCTCATAAGGTTATGGCACAGTCCTTCTACCAGATAGATGTCCTTGATGAGAGGACCTTCTTTTGTCCCTATCTCACCTACCCCAGTGATTTTTCCAGATTGATTTCCTCCGAAAGTAACTTTACTACCATCTCTTGATTGCAGAGCAATGAATTTATCTTCATCACCCATTATGTGTCTGGAACATCCGCTGTCAATGTACCACTTATTTACTCTAGATGCTTTCAGACACACCTACAAGACAGGAGAGATTAAGCTTTAGGTACCTATCTTTTCTTGGGTCCTTTGGGGTTAGTCTGAGGCTTAGAACCATAGGTTCCTTTGGGTACCCATTGATAATTTCCTACAGGTTTATCTCTTCTTTCCTTTTTATGAAAACATGATGATGTGCTATGACCCTTCCGATTACAATAATTATAATGAGCAAAAGGATTTGATGAATGCACTGATTTTTGAAAATAATTTAAGTATGATTTTCCACCAGTTTTCTTTTTGCCCTTCTTCTTGTCAAAAATAGGATTATATCCTATACCTGATCTATCATTTGTAAAATGTTGGGCATTTAAGATCACATTAAGCATTTCACTTCCTCTGGTGAATTTTTCAAGAGTTTTTGTAAGATATAAGTTCTTTTTCTCCAAATCAAGACAATCCTCACAAAGTATGTTTTTGTCAGTAAAGTTTTTAACTTGCATTTCAAGAGAAGTATTTTTTCTTTTCAAATCAAAATATTTATCAGCAAGTTTTTCAAACTCAGATTGCATTTCACTGTATTCATCAAACAACTCATCGTAAGTGGGTAATGAATCGTTTACCTCACTATTTTTTGGTTGTTGTTCTTCTGCAACTAGGCAGGCATTTGCTGTTTTTGCTTCTTCTTCACTTTCTTCTTCTGAAGAGTCATCTCCCCAGATAGCTGAAACATATGCCTTCTTCTTGAAGTTGTTGAACTTCTTTTTGTCTTTCTCATTGCCCTTCAGTTGAGGACACTCTGATTTGTAGTGACCAGGATTTTCACACTCATAGCAAATGATTTGATCTTTCTCTTTGGATTCACGTCTGCTACTGGAACCTCCTTTTTGAAATCGATTTCTGAAGCCTTGATCCCTTTTGTAAAATTTCTTGAATTTTCTCACGAACATACCCATCTCATCGTCCTTGTCCTCTTCATCATTTTCTTCCTTTTCTTTAACTGCATTGAGGGCAACTCCTTTGTTCTTGTTGTTGTCGTTGATCTCGTCCAAATCTTTCTTGAACTTCAATTTGCTTTCGTATTTAGATAGGCTTTCGAATAAAGCTGCAACTGAAGCCATTGATTCACCTCGAGCCTCTTTTATAGTTGTGACCTTGGCTTCCTAGTCTTTGGTTAGTACGTTAAGGATCTTTCTGACTTAGGCACATTGTTCATAGGCTTTGCCCAATGCAGCTAGCTGGTTTATCAAATGAGTATACCGGATTTGAAATTCAGCAATTGATTCTCCGTTCTTCATTCTCAGCAGATCATACTCTGTTGTGAGAGTGTTGACTAGGTTCTCCTTTATAGCCGTTGGTCCTTCATAAGCAACCTCCAAAGCCACCCACATTTCTCAAGCTGTCTCCAGATTGCAAATACGAAAATACTCTTGTTGACTGAGTGCGCTCTAAAGTAAGAGTATGGCCTTGCTGTTTAAGGTGACATTTCGTCTATCATTGTCATCGTAATCTTCTTCCGGCTTTGGAAGTCTGAGGTCATTGTCAAGGATAGTTGGTTCGTAGTTTCCTTGCTCAGAAACTCTCCACAAGCCGAATTCTGTTGCCATCACGAACACTTTGAATTTGTTTTTCCAAAACGAATAGTGCTGGCTATTGAATCCTGGAGGTCGGTTGATTGAAGCACCATCAGGCAATATTCCGTCCATGATCGAACTCTGGATGTTAATCCGATCTGAGCAACGAGGCTCTGATATCAAATAAAGATGGAATATCACCTAGAGGGGGGTGAATAGATGACTTAAAAATTTAATCGCTTAATCAAAATTTTGGTGAATTAAGGCAGAATACTAACTGAGCAGGAATTAAAGTAACAATGGACACAAGGCAATTTATCCTGGTTCGGTCTAATCCTGACCTACATCCAGTCCCCAAGAACTCCTTAGGATTTTTCACTAACTTTCCAGAGATTACAATTACAACTTGGGATGATCCTCTCACTCACGGACTCACTCCCCCTTACTGCTTGTAATCGTATACCCACACTTAAGGTTTCGCAACCTTAAGATTTTACAACTGAATGAAATAAAATGAGTGTTAATAACTCCTCACGAGTAGATAATAAATGATCACTGAAGTACAGGGAAATATCCAAAGATATTGGAAGTGGATAGAAATAATAACTCAGAGTAAATGCGTAGAGTTTCGATAGGTAGCTGAATTGAATGCTTCTTCAATTTATAATTGACTTGTACACTAGCCGTTGTCTTGATGCGTAACTGTGGCAGGCAAAGATAAAATGACCGTTGGCATTTTGGCACTGTCTGCTAGCAGTTTGAATATTCGAAGAACAACTGCTTTACCAACATTCTTATTCCTGAAGAGAATGTCCGCTTAACACATTTGACCGTTAGGGTTCTGAAGGAGAATGTTGTCACTCTTTTCTTTTTATTCTGATATCAGCTGTAATAAATGTTGATGATGTCATGTTGGCTTTTTATCAAAACAGAAAGAATTCCTGATCTTTTTCATGGCAAGACAAACTTGAATCATAGTTAGTAGTATAAAGTAATTATAGTATGCAAATAAGAACAAAGATCAAAGATAAGTATGTGTAGAGATCAAATCAGTTCACAAGATTATTTTTTTTTCAGTTCAAGACATCTCAACCTCGAGTTTCTGGTCAACCTCGAGTTAAACTTACCAACCTCGAGGTCGTGAGCTAGAAGAAATGTAATATCCGTTTCATATTGATCACAAAAGGACAAATGTGACTCACTTTGCATTCCTTCATGCTTATTCACGGGTGGCACCTTTTTTTTCATTTCAAACCATGGGACCATGTGTTTTCCTCTTATTTTATTATAAAAATTGATCATGATTAGAAGCAAGCAATCACGAGTGCAAACATATATGACTCCTTCTTCCTTTTTCATTGCAAATAATGGGACCATATGTCTCATTCTTTTTTTTAAAAAAAAAAATTGAGGTCACGGGCAAGCAAATGAGAAAGTCATGGGTCAAGTCTTTGAAGAAAAGAAAGGAATGATCAAATAATGCTTTTGCGGATATCATGAAATAATTCAATGAGAGAAAGCAAATGGGTGTGAAATGGAGAGTGACCACTGGGTCCATATGTTTTCTCTTTTCTTTCACATGATGCACAGAAGGCCAATTATTATTAAGAGGAGACTTTTATTCTTTCTCTTTCTCATTGCCGTGGGAGGATAGGAGGATAAATGGAAATTCTCTCTCTTTCCAAATGATATACAATGATTAAAATCTCATTCCTTCCCTTCACTTCTCTCATTTCAACGGTACACCTTCTTCAAACACCAAATCATTATATATTCATCCTCTCTCTTCCACGATTAAATCTTATCATCCAAGAGTGAAGTTTAGTCAAGAAGATCTAAGAGGATCAAAAAGAAGGTAAGAATATTCATTTCTTCTTCAAGGTTTGAAAGCTTTTGATTGAAAGTTAGATTTATAATCTGAGGCAAACTCAAATAAATAAGTGGAGTTTGTTAAATATGGACTCACCAATGTATTCATCACTGAAAAAGGATTGAGAATATGTTGGTGAATGAATTTTTAAAGGTATTTTGGAAAATAAGATCATAAGCTTCATAACACGTTGACACCGTCAGTTTTAAGGGTCTGGAGTCAGTTATCTTTCGTGTGTGGTTTGACTAAGAAGATGGGCTCTAAAAATTATGAAAATTTTACAGGAGATAGTACACTTCTTAAGCTTTAAAATGAGCATTGGTTCACCCCAAACGAAGATCTAAAAATCCAGTTATGATTTTTGGAAGTTGGGTTACAAAACAGGAAGTATTCTTGACTGCCTCGGGAGTGACAAAATGACGTTGGATTTCGTGCTAGGCAAACAAATTCTAAAAATTATGAAAATTTCCAGATTTGTAGTAGACATATAGAGTTTTAATTTGATAGGTATACAGAAAGTTATGAATTTTGGAAAATGGGTTACAGATCAGCAACTGTTTCTGAACAGTGACTATAATTTCAAAATCTGGGAATTATTAGCATATGATAAAATTCTGAAACCAATTTTTCTAGAAGCTAGACTTAATAAGGAGTTCATATAATTTTGAATCACCTAAAACCGATGTCTAGAACTCCAAATACAAATTTTTGAAGATCAACTACTGTTTGCTGGAAATTCTGACATATGACGAAAATAAGGGAAATATAAGCTCATATTAAATTCCCTAATAAGAAAAGGGATTTAATGATTATGGACACATTAATTAGGCTTATTATAGATCATCCAAGAAAATATTTATTAAAGTGAAATCAACTATATTTATATTTTATTATTATTTTAGGTTTATTGCGATCCTTTACGCCAGAGAAATTATTAATATTCGTGGTCGACTGCCAGGTAGTAACCTTAATCTTCATATGCCTTGTGTTACATTGTATGTTTGATTTTCCATGGTTGTGGATCTGTGTCTCGTGAGAGACATGCGTTTATTTGTGCATTCAGGGTGGTCTGGGTTTGGCGCCCGACTACCATGTCTTTCCTAGCGCTATGGATCCGGGGTTTGCTATCTGAGCAGCCCTGAGTTTACTATGACTTGGTCCTTCCGCAGTAAATATTGCATATGTGTGGTATGTCTTTATTATACTGCGTGTTGTTACTGAATGCTTTGTATTTAATTATTTTCAGGATTATGGTGACATACATGCGTTGCATACACTTTTCATATGAGATTAATGGTTACTTTGGGATTCAAATATGAATCCCAGGCATTTGTGAAGCTTCAGGTAGTACTACTAGAGCAGCGATAGGTGATCACGATAATGTTGCAGAGTAGGACTGAGGTTTATGGTGGTGATTGTTGGTGTATATTTAAGCTTAGATGACGGTAATATTATTTTTGATATAGCAAATTTTGCAGTTCGTACAAGAAATACAAGAGTGAAGAAGGTGATCATGGACGTAAGGATCAAGACGGAAGAAGAATTTTATTTCTGTCTATTATATATATATATTTTTAGAGTATTCATTAATTGCACATAAATGACATATTTCAGTTATAGTATAAGTGAATAGTATCATACTCGCGAATAGTAACTTCGGTATTTAAGATGGACGCTTCCGTTTACATAATAAAAAGGGTGTAGTTAAGGTGGGTGTTACAAGTAATCTCAACGACAGAAGAGTATAACCTCGAGTTTTGATATCAACCTCGAGTTTTCCATGAACCTCGAGGTCCATTATCCTACCTTGAGGTTTTTTGATATGCCTGTTGAAGATCGTATTTGAAGAAGCTGCCTGACCAGAGAGACTCAACCTCGAGGTATATATCCAACCTCGAGGTTTTGCCCAACCTCGAGGTTATCATTTGAACCTCGAGGTTTTAAGAGAATGTTAAACTGATGAACTGGGATTTAGAACCTCGAGTTTATACACTGACCTCAAGTTTTTGGTTAACCTCGAGGTACAGTTTTTAACCTTGAGGTTTTTTGACAGCAGCACTTCTGATTTTTCGTTTTTCCTGATTTTGACAAGTCATCTTCTTTTATAATGTTGTCTCATCATCAAAACATGGAAGCTTACAGTAATTAGTGCTGATATGGATGCTAACTAAACAACATGTAAAGTGAGAGGCAAAATAGAAAATAAAAATATTTTTTTAAAAAATAAAATAATGGAATAAATTTTTTTATTATCAACATTAAAAAAATTAGCATAGTCAAAACCTTCTCCTTACATTTATATATAGTAGGTAATTTGGTTGATTTTGATTTATTTAGATTCATGTGACGAAATGAATTAGTGCATATATTAAGTGACAACCATGTTATCAGCCACCTACATCGTTTCTCTTACAAATTATAAGTACAGGGACCCATATTTATAGTTGAGGAAACTATAAACACTCAATAAATATAACGACTTAATTAAAAATGATGAAGTAATTTTTTCTAGTCTATTAACTCTTGGATTCTGTTTATTTTTTAATCCTTTTTTATCCATGTGTATGATTCAAAAGATGAAATCAAATAACATGAAATTAAAAAAAAAAACGAAAGTAAATTTTTAAATAATAATTAAAATCAAGTCAAAAACAAATATATAAAGGAAACCCAAAATCATTTACCATGTAATAATAGGGATCATATATATTTTGAAAATAAATTGAGATTTTTTAAAGATTAAAATATCTCTTAATGAGTTTTTATTGTCATCCTTTTCTAAGCAGAAAGAACTAACACACCCATCATTCCTACTATTGCATTCAAATCCTCTTAATTCCCTTACTACTACTACTACTACTACTAGTATTTTAGCCAATTTCTTACTTCCCTTACTTAGTTCTTACACTTAGAATTCATAATTATTAAACAAGACTTTTGAGCCGTGCGATGCACGGATATGTTAAATTCTTAAATGGTTTTAACTTAACATACATGATATCATGTTAGGGTCAAACAATTTTCCTCCATCAAAATATGACATCATTTACATTGTACAATGACAACAAAAACTATACATTGAAACAATTACTGTAGTGACAAATTTTGAAAAACTTCTCTATAAACAACATTTGTTCTGGTCTTACTACATTTGTTGTACTCATCCAAAATAAGTAATTTCAAACCATTGAAACTCTCCACCCTAGATAGTGCAACATATAGTTGCCCATGTGAGAAGATTAGGCTTAGTAGTTAGAGACCAACATCAGTCATGGATTGTCCTTGACTTTTGTTAATGGTCATTGTAAATGATGAAATGATAATGGGGAATTGCCGTCTTGTCAAAGTATAAGGAAGTTTACATTCAAATGGGTTCATATCCACTCTATAAATCAAAATATCTTCACCAACACTTCTGCCATTCAATGCCTTAGTGTTAATGGAATTTTTTCTTAGTTGTGTAATTTGTAGCCTTGTATCATTACACAACCCTGCTGCCTGATCAATATTCCTTATTAACATAATTGGTACACCAACTTTCAATACCAATTTATGATGAGGAATCCTTGAGCATTTAATTACATTTAGATATTCTGTATCATACAAATCATCAAAGCTTCCATTTATATTTTCTATACGACATATAGAGTCAGAACTAAAGTACTCAACCGTGACAATGACATATGAAACTCTAAAATAACCGTAAAATAGTAGCGTTGCTATAGAATTTGCTATAATTTAAGTACTACTCTATCATAGTTTTGTGTATTTTTGTGTTTAGTTCGACTTTAAAATATAAAAAGATGATATAATACGTAGATATTTGTAATTATTGTTCAGGTCGAAGTTTTTGACCAACTGTTGTTTAACTCTGTTCAGCGGGTAGTAGGGTATGGTGTGTACAGAAGAAGGTTGATAGGGCTCAATTAACACTATGGCTGCATTTAATAAATATTCCAGTAAAGCATAGAAACTTCAGAGGATCATTGGAAATATAATTACCGATTACTGCAACACTTGTATAGTCATCATATAAGTGCATCATAACTATTGATTAGGTTATGTGTAGCAGGAAAAATGACCAATCACGTGGGGGGTTTTGCAGTAAAATGAAAGAAAAGTCAATATGCTAATTAATATGTGCACCCATCTATTTAACCTGAAGTCTCATATACACCAAACTACAATTCATAGATAAGACAATGTTACTGTATACATTTATTTCTATCAAGAAGTAGTTCTAGTAAAATAAGTGTGCCTGCTCAAATATATATGGGTGAAAAGTAAGAGCAGAAAAAATAAAGACGGTTTACGTGTAGTCTACTGTAGATAGCATTTATCTGCCTTGCAACTATTTGTTAATTTATGTGTATCTGCAAGACTGACCAACCACAAAAGAAATTTTGCAGAAAGAAATGAAGAAAAGTAAAGATGGAAATTAATAGCCATCTATATGTGGTTAAACTAAAGTTCCATGAAATTGTACTACAATAAAAAGACGAGGCATGGTTACTTTATACATTCATCACACCTATATATATATATATATATATATAGGTGCTAACCAACTTGCAGTAAAAGGATTATTACTCAGTAAAGATATGTGTGAGAAGAAACTGTCAAATTGTCATAACATCCATCCATATTTAGTACTGAAGTTTTCAAAAAACAAAAAATAAAAAGACAGTAGAAGGGTTCATCTAACTGGAAAACATACAAATTAACATAAACTAAAGTACTTGACAAACAACAGCAAAAGAAACAACAACAATTCAAATGGCAGCAGAAAGTGATAATAACTCCTGTTCACTCTCAACTCTCAAGTGTTTGTGTGTTGCTTCATCGCTGTCGCAAGACAGATCTCTCGACAAGCTAGTGCTGGTCAGCTTTTCACTTTCTTGTTGGTTCCTTAGCTAAACGGCGATACACCTGTAAGATGTGTATTTCAGTTACATATATTTTTTATTTTTCTGCTTTTCATTCTGGGTTTTTCATGGTTTGTATGAAGTCGGTGAAATGTTGATGTGGGTTACTCTGTTTTATTTCAATACTATACTTTGAAGTTTATGTTTGCACTTGAGACCTATCTGAATGACCAAAAAGTGAACTTAGGGTTACTTTTGTTGTCTGCATCTATTTTTCGCGTCATGAATTTATTTTCCTTAGCTTCTTGGTTTGACTGTACGTGATACATTTATGAGCATGAGTGATTCTTCATGTTGCATTTAATGGCCAAAGTCTTTTTTTTTTGGGAACAATACTAGGATATTACTATTAAAAGGTATTACAAGCTAAGAAAACAAGCTCCTCATGATGGAAATTTAAAGACAAATAAGAGATTCAAACATACACGAGTGATTCTTCGTAGTTTATAACATGGCTTAGTTTATATGCAATTTGGACTTGGCTTAGTTTATATGCAATTTTCAATTTTTTCGGATTATGTATGTTAAATCTTTCCTATTATAGGAATTTTACTATGGATCGTAGTTGGATAAATGTGAGATGGACGAGTGTTGAATATGAGAATGGGGTGAGGGAGAATTTATAGAGTTTGCTAAAGGAAATGCCCATGATGGTAGTGGGAATTTTTATTGCCCATGTGTAGAATGTTTGAATGAGAGGTGAGTAAGTCCTGAAGTTATATACACACATTTAATTTGTGAAGGATTTTGTAAGACCTATACAATATGGGTATCGCATGGTGAAAAAGTTCCAAGTGCATCTCAACATGGTGAAGTGTCATTTGATGATAATGAAACGGATATGGATGATCGCATAGAGGACATTATTCGTGATGTAGGAGAAGAGGCTTTTGAGCAATCACATGCATATGGTAATATGTGCAGTGATGCTGAGACCCCGCTATATCCTGGGTGTAAAAAAAATACCAATTGTTGAACGCCATTTTGAAATTGGTCAGCTTGAAAGCACATCATGGATGGAGCGACAAGAGTTTTTCAGAAATGCTTGAGGCTTTTAAGGACATGCTTCCGGATGATAAAGTGTTGTCTCATTGATACTATGATGCTAAGAAAATTCTTTGTCCACTAGGGATGGAGTACAAAAAGATCCATGCATGCCCGAATGATTGCATATTGTATAGAAATGAGTTTGAAGATAAGCAGAAATGTCTGGTATGTGAAACCCCGAGGTACAAGTCAAATAAGGAGCCTGCAAAAGTTTTGTGGTATCTTCCAATTATACCAAGGTTCAAGTGGTTGTTTCCAAATGAAAATGATGCAAGAAATTTGAGGTGGCATGCAGATGAGAGGATTTCTGATGGAAAGCTTTGACATTCGACCGATTCTTCTCAATGGAAGAAAATTGATCACTTATTTCCGACCTTCGGGGAAAAACCTAGGAACCTTAGGCTTGCCCTTAGCACAGATGACATGAATCCTTATGGAAGCCTTCGCAGCATACATAGTTCATGGCCTGTACTCCTGATTATTTACAACTTATCTCCTATGTTATGCATGAAACGAAAGTACATCATGTTGTCTATGTTGATTTCAGGACCAAAACAACCCGAAAACGACATTGATGTTTACCTTCAGCCCTTGATCAAAGACTTGAAGGAGTTGTGGGAATAAGGTGTCGATGTTTTTGACTCTTTCAAGAAGGAGGTATTTTAAAATGAGAGCCATGATATTCTGTATTATAAATGACTTCCCAGCATATGGGAACTTGTCAGGGTATAGCAAAAAAGCCATAAAGCATGTCCGGTTTGTGAAGAAGGCACACGCTACCATCAACTTCAACATAGAAGAAAGACGGTTTATCTTGGACATAGAAGATTTCTTAGACCGGGCCACCCATATCGTTGATTAAAGAAAGCCTTTTTTGGTGGCCAAGAGTATGAAGATCCTCCAGTGGCATTGACTGTGGAGCAAGTGTATGAAAAAGTAAAAAATATAAGTTTCATCTTTGGTAAGACTGCAAAGGGTAAAAAAGAAACAAATATATTGAAAAAGAGATCAATCTTCTTCGATCTTCCATATTGGCTCAACCTTGATGTGAGATACTGTAGTATTGATGTCATGCATGTTGAGAAAAACATATGTGATAGCTGTTAGTTCTATGTTTTGATGATGACTTGACATTATAGAGAAAAATAACTTCTTGTCAAAAACATGAAATATGGAATCAGACTTTTGCTGATAAATTACCTCAAGGCTAAATATATTACCTCGAGGTTATAGTCAAACTCGAGGTTACTAATGAACCTCGAGGTTCCAAGCCTTAGCAATCCTTAGGATATTCCTTGTGACAACCTCAAGGCTTGAAGACTAACCTCGAGGTTAGTTCAAAACTCGAGGTTGAAATAATACATCAAGGTTGAGTTCATGATTTCAATGACCAATATTTCGTGACCTATTACACTCAACCTCGAGGTAGGCAAATGAACCTTGAGGTTACCTCCAAACTCAAGGTTATAATAGTGACTCGAGGTTGCATACTTCAGTAATAAAAAATGCTTCTGATTCATAACCTCGAGGCTGGTATCTTAAACTCGAGGTTAATGAGAAACTCGAGGTTAAATAGGAAACTCGAGGTTTATCGTGTTTGAAATGATATATGCTTATATGTAGCTTCTACAATCATTTTTGTATCTAACCCATAAGAATATGATTTCCTTTTCTTGCTGATATTAGACTGCTTATAACTAATCTTATTTCAAAGCTTGTTTTATGGAGAAATAAGGAATTCCTTCTATTCTGATAAAAAGCAAACATGATATCATCAGCATTAAATGTATCCGACGAAAAGCAGATATTTGAAGATTAAGAGTGACAACATTCTTCTTGTCGAACTCCAACGGTCAAATATTAAAGAATGAAGCAAAAACATTATCCAGGAATATGAATGCTTGTCTGAAATTATTCTTCAAAGACTAACCACTAGCATTAAATGCTAACGATCCTCTCCAAACCGCCAGGATTTCATATGAGGACAACGGCTAGTTTTTACAACGGCATTAATGGCATGTTATAAATACAAGAAGCATTCAATTGAGCCAACCACTGAAACTCTGCACATTTACTCTGATCAATTACTCTTATCAGTTTCATTCAATATCTTCAGATATTTTCCTGTACTTCAGTGTTCATTTCTTATTCACTCGTGAGGAGTTATTTAAACACTTATTTAGTTGTAAAATCTTAAGGTTGTGGAACCTTAAGTGTGAGTGTAAGATTACAAGTAGTAAGGGGGAGTGAGTCCGAGAGTGAGAGGATCATCCCAAGTTGTATTTGTAATCTCTGAAGAGTTAGTGAAAATCCCAAGGAGTTCTTGGGGACTGGATGTAGGTCAGGATTAGACCGAATTAGGATAAATTGGCTTGTGTTTACTCTTCTTTAAACTTCCGCTTAGTTAGTGCTTTGTTTTAATTCATGAAAATTATGATTAACCGAAAAATTTTCAAATCACCTATTCACCCCCCTCTAGGTGATATTCCACTTTCAATAGCATTGTTGGCACGCTTCTCAACATACAAGGTAGTTCCAAGGATGGTGTGAAGACAAAATTGGATTTGCAGGCAATGGGGATACGGGAAGAGAACTTATTGTCTCTCGGCTTCTCATACTTTATCTAAGGATGAGAAAAGAAGTTTTTGTGAGTGTTTACATGGCACAAAAGTTCCCTCGGGGTATTCTTCAAATCTTAAGAGGCTTGTATTGATGAAGGACTTGAAATTAGTAGGCCAGAAGTCTCATGATTGTCATGTATTAATGCAACAACTGCTCCCAGTAGCTATTCGAGGCATTGCTGAGTATGATCTTCAACACATTTTGACTAGGCTTTGTTTCTTCTTCAATGCCGTTTGTAGTAAAGTTTTCGAGATTGAATAATTGGATAAATTGAAAAATGAAGGATATATGATATTGTGCCAACTTGAGAAACTTTTTGTTCCTGCATTTTTTGACATCATGGTTCATCTAATTGTTCATCTAGTAAGGGAGATAAAGTTGTGCGGCCCTGTCCATTTATGGTGGATGTACCCAATTGAAAGATCTATGAAATTCCTAAAAGGGTACGTGAAGAATGCATACCAGCCTGAAGCATCAATTGTTCAGAAGTATGTATCTGAATAGGCCATAGAATTTTGTCAAAATTATTTGGCCAAAGTAAGACATATCGGGCTTCCAAAACGTCAGCATGCTGAAGGGGGTAGACGAGGGGCCTCAGTAAAGAGTATGGATCCTAATGAATTGTCACAAGTCCACTTATACATCTTGAATAATGTTGATGAAGTTCAAGCCAGCATAGCTGCACATAAAGAAGCTGTGAGGAAAGAAAATCCCCAAATAACTTAACAAAGGTTCATTAGGGAGTATAACAGAACTTTTGCAAACTAATTCAAACAAAAGGTCGAGGGAGAGGAATCTGTTTTTGAGACAATCAAATGGTTAGCACGTGGTCCTGAAGTTGATGTCATAAGTTGGAATTCGTATGTGATCAATGGTTACACATTTTACACGAAGTTCCTAGATGATATGAGCACCGTCCAGAATAGTGGTGTAATGTTAGAGGCTGAATCCATGCACTTCTCCAGCTTGAAAGACAAGCGGCCGAAATTGGCAGTCATGTCATATTATGGGGTTATTGAAGAGATTTGGGAGGTGGACTATGTCTTCATTAGATTTCCCATTTTCAAATGCAAGTGGGTTAATGTCAACAGTGGTGTTCAAATCGATCAGCTCGGATTTACATTAGTCAATCTCAATATTACAAGTTTTGGAGATGAACCTTTTATTATGGCAGACCAGGTGAAACAAGTTTTTTATATGACCGATCAAGAAAATAAAATGTGGTCTGTAGCTCTCCAAGGTAAAAGGGTCATCGATATTGATGAGGAAAATGATGCAAATTATGGTCTTCCTGAGAGTACTCCTTTTTCAAGGGGTCCACCAGACATCAACAAAGAAGATGAAGTAGATAATGAACCCGGCATTAGAAATGATAATCAAGAAGGGATATGGGAGGATATCCCTTTATAAAAGAGTCGTCAATTCATAAGGTAATATTTATCTACACAATTCTTTGAAAACTTTAAGGTTTCAATTTATGTTTTTAACTATATTCAATTCCTTCTTAATTATGTTCTTAAACAATGTCGCTGATTGCCTTTTGTTCTTGTTTTTATTTTTCCGGCAGGATCCAATCAAAATGGGCTAGCTTGTTACAAAAGAAGAGGAATGTTAGTTATGTTCATTGTTATTGGCCGGGTGGGATTCCGATGAAGACAAGGTGATGAATTGGTATATATGTTCATTTAGGTATTGTACACTGTTATTTGTAACTCATTGTATGTATTTGTCTTATTGTATTATTACATTCATTTATTATTAGGTTTAATTTGTACTTTAAAAGCTAGTAACAAGCTACAGTCATTATGATGCCTGGTGAATGATATCTGTATCCATTTCCAATTCAATTATAGTAATAAAGGATTGTTCATATATATATATATATATATATATAGCTTGTAGCTAGCTTAGAGTACTGCCTTTTCTCTCTTGATTGTGTGGCGAATTTGTTTTGAAACAAGGGAAAATTCCACTTTTAAGACTGGTCTATTGAATGTCCGGTCTTAAAAGTCAGAATTTTTAGAGCAGAGACTATTCCTTACGGTCTTAAAACTACTAATAACGGTCTTAAAGACTAACCTTTAAGACTGGTGTATTTGATGTCCAGTCTTAAAAGTCAGACTTTTTAGAGCGGACGTTATTCCATACGGTCTTAAAAGAACTAATAACATATAAAAAAGACCAACCTTTAAGACCGCACTTATTAATTTAGTCCGATCTTAAAAGTAATATTTTTAAGATCTTGTTATATGTTATAGTAAGGTCTAATTTTCTTTATTTTTGAGACCGGTGCCTATGTTTGTTCGGTCTTGAAAGTTACATATTTTTAAGACCTGATGATATTTAGTCCAGTCTTGAAAGTGGTGTATTTAAGACCGGACCGTTTATTGTCTGGTCTAATAAATTTTGGTTTTAAGACCCAACAAAATATATGCAAGGTCTATATAGTGTGATTTTTAAGACCTTTTGTTTCTTACGTCCGGTCTTGAAATATTTCTTTAAGATCAGTTCGCGTCCGGTCTTAAAAGTTACATACTTATAAGACTGCCTGGAATGAGACCGGTCACTGGTCCGATCTTACGAGGCCTATTTCGTCCAATCTTAAAATACTTTTTTGTACTAGTGCCAATCAATAACCATCAATTGTAAGTTCGACCATATATAAGTATGTTGGAAGTAGAAAAGAGATCATCTCCCAATCTTTTTCTCCTTACCCTTCATTAGCCCATCTGAATCATTGAGAAGGTAAAAAAAATGATAATGAGAGAAACTCAACCTGTTGAGAGTATGAGTTGTGACAAAAAAACGCTTAACCATCTCAATATTGAGCTTATATTTATTATTATTATTATTATAATAATAAGTATTGGACCAGTTATTAAACAAGTAAAGGCAATGGTTTAAGCTTCATTGGTTGGATTAATTGTGATTGAATAGTTATCAAATAAATTATTAATAAAGTAATTTTTCTTAAAAAAAATTAATTATTCAATCCTTATAGTTTCACCAAGTTTGTAACTCAACGCCAAAGTTTGAATCGTCACGACTTAGTCCCTGAAGTTTAGTCAATTTATAGTTTCATCCTTACTATTATAGAGTCAAGGTGAATCATTGTGACATCCTAAAAGTTTGAATTAGGAATTAAAATAAGATATGAGATTAATTATGAAAAATTGGCCTTAATTATTTTAGAAGTAATATTTGGAAATTTAAGGCATACTCTTCCTAACTATTCATTCTCACATTATTCATTCATTAGGCCAATTCCATTTTGATCTCATTTGCCCCACTTATACGACACATCACATACTCCCTCACTTAGCTAAATATCCATTTGGGCCAACACTCATTTATCCAATACAACTAGCACCTCTATTCTTTCATGTCTTATTCCTTCAGTCCATTATCTCATTAGGCCTATGTAATAAGCATGGTACTCAAGCCTAATGTCTCACACTTAGCCTCACCATAAATTAACACCCCATTTTGTTCGTTATTACATGGTACCATGTGTTCCCCCCATTAGCACATTATGTTTCCCCGCTCAACTCATTTCTTATTCTCATTTCTTTCAGCTTACACAGAAACTCTCTTTGTCACTCATTCTCTTCTTCATTTTGGCCAGCTTCCTTGTTTCCATTCCATCAGCCCTGCATCCTCCTCTCACCTAGCCACACACTCCATTCCATCTTCCTACAGAAGGAGCTAGAGACTAAGAGAGAATGAGACAAGATAGAGACTCCTACAGTGAGAGAGTTGATTGAAGAGGAAGAAGCCGTGATCAAATTTCACATGCAAATTGATTTCTAAAGTTTAAGTAAGTTTTTAAATCATTTTATATCAAATTTCAAGGATTTGCTGAAGCTTGGGAGTGATTGATGACCAAAACTCATGGTTTTCGAGAGAGAGAGCTCATGGTGGTGAATGTAGCTACATCCATGTCATTTTTAAACTGATCTTAGGACTCTTTTGTCTCTGAAAGTAAGCTTAAAGTCCATGCATATTTGTTATATGCACCTAGGGTCTGAGTTCCAAAAGGTTTGAACCACAAAATGAGCATACAAGCTGATTTTCTTACTATTGGATTTTAGTCTAAAGACTGAGACTAATTTTTAGGTCATTTGAAGAGGTTAAAGGTTGAGTTTTTCTCTGAAACTTTTACATGAGATAGTATTCTCCTTTGGATCACCTAAAATGGAGATCTATAACTTTAGTTATGATTTTTAGAAGTTGAGATATGAATCTTAAAACATTTTGGTATCATTCTGGAGGTACTCAAATGACGTTGCCTTTTTAACTAAGTAAACAAAACCTAAAAATTGTGAAAATTTTCAAATATGTAGTAGAAAAATAGAGCTTTACTTAGATAGGTAATTGTTTGCATTTTGATAAGTATATAAAAAGTTATGAATTTTGGAAAATGGGTTACAGTTTTGAAACTTCTTCTGATCAGTGGTTACATTTTTGAAATCTGGGAATGAATGGCATGTGATAAAATGATGAAACTAATTTTCCTGGAAAGTATACTTAATAAGGAGTTCATAGGTTTTTGAACCACCTAAATTGGATACCCAGAACTCCAAATATGAATTTTTGAAGTTGAACTATGAAAACTGATAAGTTTATGTTCCTAGATTGGGCAGCGCTTAAGTTTTTGAAATTTGGACATTTTTCTCAGTCATAAATCAACTTTGTGACTTTAATTTATGAAAATAGACTTATCAAGGAATAAATAGAAATTGGAATCATTCTATTTGGAGTTATACAGACTAAGTTATGAATTTTCCAAATTCCCATGGATATTAAAGGTCAATTTCTAATAAGTCTTAGAATAGCCACATAAGTTGCTAATTGCGTTTAACCTTCAAAGTAAAAGTTTTTTTGGATAAATTGAAAGGTTAAATGGCTAAGATGATATTTATCCATAGAGAATAGTGTTTAGTTAAATAAGTCCCCAATAAGTATACATCCCTTGTCATAAGGATACTAAAGGATCAACATTTTGAGGTGGGTCTAAAGAAGCTAAATCTCAATTATGTCATTAAGATTAGATTGGCTAATGACTCATTCTCCATATAAATGTTAATTATAGGAAGAGATAATTGTCCAAGCTTGAAGGTCAAGCAAATTGAAAAGAATAATACGGAAGGTGTTTTGTCGGTAAGACTGACATGTAGTAACTCTAATATAACATTCTTTGCATAGCTATATATATTTGTGTACGCCATATTTGTATGTCCCACCTTATGAGGCTAGCACCACTCGTGGCTCAATTGAGCAGAAGGGCCGACCATGGGGCTAGCTTCCTCGTGGCTAGGCAAGGCCTAGTGCATTCAGTATTGTCGGTATTGATTACCTGAAATGAATTTCCTTGTGCTAATGTATTTGAAAATCATTAAATGAACTCTTGTATCATAAGCTGCATATGGAATGTAATACTTGAATTTGAATTTGAATATGAACTTGAGTTTGAATGTTTTATATGCTGTGTGAACTACTCTGTCTAGTTGATTTACATGTATTGCATATGCTAAAATTTGAGATTAACCTGTTACTCTGGGATTCATTCATTTGAATCTCATAACCTTCCAATAATCCAGGGTGTGGACATAATAGTAAGCAAGGCTCAAGAGGAAAGGGTATAGTTACCACATGACATAAAGAAGGCGGTGGAGCTGATAGTACAACTTACTTTATTTTGTTTCACCTTCTATATATATTCCTTTTGACTTAGTTAATATTTTGAGATAGCCATATGTGGCTACTGGGATGTATATTTATGCAGATACTATAATATGGTAATGGTAGATTATGTATGTATTGTAGCTGTATGAACGAGTACGTATATAATGAGCCCATAAATGAAATAGATTATGAGTGAATGGTAGAGCACTATGTTAGATATAATACATAAGAAATACTCTGATCAAATCTAACTAGGTCTAAGGGTAGACGAATTTGTTAATAAGAGTTTGAACCACTTATTTAATGTTTATGAAAGTTTTAAATTTTTAGAAAAGCTCATTCAAACTTTAGTTTTGAAATCTATGAATGGGTTAAGTTTTTTATATATATTTTTGAAAGGGAATTTTTTTTTTACTTTTCAGGATCAAACCTGAACATAGTGGTTTAAATTTTTTATTAAATAATACATTGAATCGAGTTAGGAAGATGTCACTCTGTCTCTAGACTCAAAACAATAGGGTGTTGCAATCATGCTAATAGATGTGTCATTAACGGTACTGACATGTCATTAACGTGTTAACTTTGTCAAAGGTTACCTCCATTATGTCCTGTCAGCGTACACATAGGATAAGTTTTTTTCTTTTGCAAAAAAAAAAAAAAAGAAGAGTTACTTCGCAACGGAAAAGGAAAAAAAATGTAGAGATGATAAAGAAAAAGAACAAAAACTTACACCCCTTCGGACCTCTCTCGCTCACCATCTCTAACTAACTTCACCACATCATACTCCGATTGCTCATTGTTCTTGCTGCTTTGAGGTCAAGCAATTGAAATAGCTTTAGGGTCCTATCGTTGCTAATCTATGTTGGCGGTGGAGAGATTGCACATAATCCGTTACCTCCAGGTGTTAGATATACTATTTTCTTCACCTACTTTCAATTTATATGCCTCTTTCTGCTTTTAACAGTTAGGATGACAGAATGAGTGAGAATAGGATATGTCGACCTCAAAGGACTTCAAATTGTTTCTTTTAAATAGATAGCAATATGGCTATGGTTTAGGATAAAGAATGAGACATGGTTAAAGGAAGAAGTGTACTCAATTGGTGAAGGTGTGAAAAATAAGGACACTGTGGTGAGAGAGTTGCTAAACAACAGTGTCAAATCAGTGGTGGACCCAGGATTTTAGGTTTATGGATGTACAATTAGTGGTGGGATTCGGGGGTTTGGAGTCAGCGGCCCCGAAATTGTTTTTAAGGAAAACTTTGAATGCATTAAAAAAATAAAAAGAATATAAACAATAAAAGGAAAGAAAACTTCAACTTAACATAGAAAAATAATAATTAAGAGTCATTAGCCTACCACCAGTAACATTACCAAGACTTGAAGATAGAATCCGTCCATTGTCTCTCTCTCTTGTTGGTTGCTTGTCTGGTTCCAATTACTCCATAAAATATCCCATCAATCATTTTGGCACAAGTTGCAAGCTTTGAAAATTTTAAGAAAGTGAAAGGATAAATTAGTCCACTCATAAATTTATGGCTTTGAACAATTGAAAAATAAAACTCTTGCATTGCATGACCTGAGGGTTGAGTCAAAAGCAGAAATTTCTAGTTGCATTTTGTACAAGGGAGAAATTAAAATCCATTATCTCCCCTAGTCACTCTCGCTCTTCCTCCCCCTTGCTTTCCTCCTCTTGTGATAGCTTCCACCTAGCAGCTCCGTCTGGAAAGTGTCGCAACATCTCTCTCTACACACACACATATATAATTGATCTCTTTGGCTTCAAAACTTGACTAGTAAGTAAAAGATCAAGAGCTTGAATGACGAATCTGAAAGTAGGTAGTCGGCTGCCATGGGTGGGACTTGGATCTGCCGTGTGGATTCAAATAGCTTCTAAAAAAGCCTACACTTTTCCTCTCTACTCTCGCTCTCTAAGATCTGTTCTTGGTTTTAACCAGTGAAAGATTGTGTAAAATCCCATCTTCATAAACGTTTCCAGAGCTGGGAGAGTTGAAAATATTTTACATAAACAAAGAGTAACTGAATAACATTGTATGTAATATATCTAACTGAACATTTACTAATACAGTCAATCCATGTCTAATACTTCTAACATAAGTATCCCAAAAAGATAATGCCTCCACAAGGTCCTCACACCGGCTTCTTACCCTTGTCCCCGATCCTGACTTCCCAGGATCCTGAAGCTATGGCAGGGGCTGAGGTTCAATTTCCATTGAACCTCAGGTAACGGTTAACCTCATGCTTATGTAAACAGTATATGACAGTTATCACAGATATACAACATAATCATAGTTTCAAAACAAATATCCACATGTAAGGCAATAACATAACACAGCCACTGCAATATGTATGTTATCCCAGTCTGCACATAACCAGTGCCACGACGGCCCATCGTGTCCTCAGCGCTAGGAAAACTCAACGGTGTTATCAAGACTATAACCTGCATACAATTCAACATTCATGAGCAAATTTCAAAATAGAGTATCATCATGTGAAAACAATTATCATATATAACCAAACCATAAGCATAAGCGTTAATGTTACAATACGCGTCCGTACCTGAGTTTAACGGGTCGTTGGGTACGTTCGTTGGCGGTACGTGTGCACAGTCTATCCTAAAAGGGTGATATTGTCTCAATTACTTCTCAAGCAACATTTCAAGAGACACCTTGGTCATACTTGACATTTTTACCCTTGAAGGATTTATTTTCATTTATTTCCACATAATTTTCGGAAAAAACGCTGATGCAGAATTTATAGGCAGAATTTCGTCTAACTTTGAAAAATCATAACTAATTTCAGAAAAATCGAAAAGAGGATCCGTAAAATTTTCCGGAATCCTTGAGATGTCTACGTTCAAGGAAAAATACTGGAACTTACCCAGAACCCATGGATAATTCCCAGTTTCCAGAATTCAAACCGCTGCCCAGAATTTCACTTAGAAATTGTAGCTTAACTTCTGGGATTTTTATCTTTTTGCACAGAACTTCAATTGACATACTCTTTATATATCTGGAAAGCCCTAAATATCTACTTTCATCATGAATTCTCCAAGAATTTTAGAACATCATCTTCATCATAAAATACTAGCATTTTTACTACTGACTCCAGAAGTTCCTATTTGCTGAAATTTCGCCAGAGCTTCGCTATTTTGATCATAATCTTCCAAAAATTTTGCTATAACTTCTTCTTCATCAAATTTTCGAAATAAAGCTATTGGAAACCATAAAAACATGAAAATAAAACTAAAATTGGAAGTTTGATGATCAAAATAACATTTCTAGCATTTCTACTTCATAAACTAAGAACTTAAACTTGAAAGCTAAGAACTCTCTTACCTCTTGAAGACCACTTGCCTTCTATTTCCAGCAGCTCCTCCCTCTCCCTTTCTCCCTATATTTCGGCCAAGGCTAGGAGATTTGGTGTGGAGAATGTGCTAACCAAGGTTATCTATTTATAGGCCAAGGGGGGTTAAACATCTAACACTTCTACCTTAACCATGACTCTTGGATCTTTGCTTGGAGAGAAAGAAATGATCTAAGCCTTCCACCTCCTCCTCCTCCTTCTTGGCCGTCCCCCCCCCCTTTTCCTTCTAGAAATAATTTTCTTTGTCCCCAAGAAAGACTCCTTCTTCATTAAGTTAACCCAATTAATCCCAAATCCTAATTTAGTTAGGTGTAAGTTGGTGTTTAAATTCAAAATCCAATTTCACTTTTGGAATCCTAATTTTATGATTAGATTTATGGTGATTTTTAATTCCCAAAATGCTTAAGTATGAATTTTAAAAGTAACCGAAAATATCTTTGGGAATAGCCAAGTTGAAGCTCATAATTCCCTGATTCTAAATATGTATTTATCTTGGACATTTAACTTCAATATCACAAGTTATGATTTAATTTCTATAGGTTTTCTCCTAATACTACTTAATTAAATATTTCCTTGGTCACCAAGACAAGCTAAGCTTCCTCTTCACACCTCTTGACCTTTTAATTTTCCTTCTTTTTCTTTTTTTTTTCTTCATGGAATTTCGCCCCCTCCCCTAATTTTATTTATATAATTTTGTCTTCAATGTTCTCATATTTTTATGAAGGAAATTCTCTCATTGGTTCATTTAGATTTTAGGATTTAAAGTTAATATCATTGTATAATTTATTTATTCTTACTTAGAGAAATTTTGTCTCATGAAGTTAAATTAGGAATAAATGAGTTAAGTCCTTATTTAATCCCTAAAATATTGTTTTTTATATCAACAAGCTAAATTAATTTGTATACTCCTAAATTCTAAGAAAAATTCCCTATAAGCAAAAATAAATACAATACCAAAAATTTGAGACCCCATATTCACCTATTTGAAATAGGTATTATCTATGGAAATATAATATTTATGATAATTATTTTTATTTTTATTATATTTTTTTTCCGGGTATTACAGATTGCCTTGCTCGGTCTCGCCGCCGATGTTGGCGAGAACGTTGATCTTCTTCCTGGTATCGCCTCCAACAACTTCCTTCCCTGGCTCATTCTATATTCCTATTCCCTTCATAACTAAATTAGCTCCTAAAAATTTATGTGTACACGTGCGTGCACTTGCGCCTACATAGGTCTGCCGCTGTGTCAAATAAGATATGTTGGTAAGTGAAAAGGGTTTTGTTTTGTCTGTTTTCGAAGAAGAATATGATTTTTTTAAAACAATTATTATTTTTTTTAAATCATTACTATTTTAGTCAATATCATTACTCAATTGGTTACAGCCTACAAAAATAATGATGGTTTTGATAAAAATATTAGGTTTGACAAAAATTATAATAATTTTGACAAAATTGTTAGGAATTAATTGAAAAAATGTGTGAAAAGGGGCATTTTAGTCTTTAAGCAAAAACATAAAGAACCTATATTCTCACCTCATCCCTTCTCAGTCATTTACAAGTTTTAATGGTCTTTTTTTGGGTTTTAGAAGTTAAAGTAATATTTAAATGTCTTATACATCTGATTTCATAGATGTTAGTTATGATTAGTTTTAATTATGCCTTATATAGATGTCACTCTTAAAAGCAAAAAGATTGAGTAATATAGTTATCTCTTACATTGACTAACTGTTGTACTTAAAGTAGATTAATCCAAGTTGAATTGTAAAGGTTAATCAAGAAGGAGATAAGAGATTTTAGAAAGAAAGAGTTGAATCATGAAGAATGATCAAGAAGAAGATCAATAAGGAAGTATTGAGTGACAGAAAGAAGCATCTGCAAAGAAGCAAAAAAGTTATCAAAGGATTTTATGGATGTTCAAGAAGAAGAGGAAATATTGAAGAAGGTAGATCTTAGAACGATAAAAAAGTATTGAAAGAAAGAAAAAGTTGAATTATGGAGAATGATCAAGAGATGAGATTTCAGAAAGAAGAAATTGAAGAAAATGTTAAGTTCAAGAAGAAGAGGAAATATTGAAGAAGGTAGATCTTGAAGAAAACAATGGTTCCAAGTGAAATGATGAAAATTGATCAAGATGGAAGATGGAAAAAGAAGAACTTGCTAAAGATATCATTATTCAAGTTTTAAGATTGATCCTAGAAGTTTCCATGATCAAATGGGTCAATTCAGAGTTAAAGTCAGCAAAAATCAAGTTTTGGATGAGAAAACTTGAGTTTCCAGGTCAAAACTTGAGTTTACTACCTTACTACAGTAATTTGCCTCTGGATTGCGAGAAAACTCAAGTTTGAGAGTCAAAACTCGAGTTTGGAAGTCAAAACTCGAGTTTAGGAGTCAAAACTCAAGTTTGGAACTTAATGACTAGATTTTTGAGTGTCTTCAACATCTCTAGCATCTCTAGACCCGACAAACTTGAGTTTCCAAATGAAAACTTGAGTTTCCAGCGCTAATTAGCAACTCTGTTCACCTCTGTTTCACGATCAGCTTAGGCGAGGTCTGGTAATTCGATGAAATCTCTTAAACCAGAGATCGGATTGAGGTGAAACCAACTTTGTATGAAACTAGAAATCCAATGCGTCATTTTGAAAAAGTTTCAACCCCAAAGAAGTTTATATGAGAGAGATATGAATTTCTAAAGTTGGATCAGGAACTCACACCACACATCAAACCAAGCTTCAATGTTTTGAGTGTAACTCACAATCTACACATCAGAATGAGCTAAAATCGGTGGCATATGAAAGAAGACTCATAAGGCTTTCCATAAAGAGGTTAATGAACTAAAATTAATTTCAGATCAGAGAGATATGATCTTCAAAAGTTTACTGTCAATTCAGGACGTTGCAAAAACACTGATTAAGAACAACTCTCATTCATCGGATCATAACGGACAAAATACAATGAGTTTGGAGCTGATTCCTTTTACATTGGAAAGAAGACTCAAAGAGCTTTATGGGGATAAGCAGTTTGCCAAATATGGAGCTATATCAAGTCAGAAAGCAACCAAAGCCAGAACAACTTGAAAACTCGAGTTTACAAGTGAAAACTTGAGTTGCTATCAAACAGAGAGTACTGAACGTTAGAGCATCTTCCAAACTCGAGTTTATGAAACAAAAATTGAGTTTTGATCAGACAGAGAGGAATCTGGAGTAACACGACAACCTCAAAACTCGAGTTTCTAAGTCAAAACTCGAGTTTACACCTTCGCTTTAGAAAAATCAACATGTCGAAAATTTCATTTTTGATCTAGAAAATCCAGATGCTTACCCACATGATTTATAACACTTCTTAACATCATGTATATCATTTTTCTACATGTTTCAGAGAATAGTGGTTTGAAAATCACAAATTGTTGATGTATCAATCAATGCTTCTCCACTATGGAATGAATGTAAGTTATATAAATTAACCAAAAATATGAGACTAAAGTCTTCCACATATCCAATTGAACAGGAGAAAATTGAAGCCTTCTCCAAATGGTTGTTGCTAGTGGGAGAAGGAGTCACTAGATTACTGTACGATGGTATTGCGAATATAAAATTCTCATCTGATATGTTACTTTATGATGATGACAATCTAATAAGGTGCATTGCTCAATCTACGTACCCAAGTTTAGTGGAGTGTATATTCGACGAAGGATACCTAAACTACAGGTCAATCCTAACACCAATAATAGAACATGTTGATTCATTGAATGAGTATATTTGTTCTTTGCTACAAGAAGATGGAGTAGAGTACTTTAGTGTGGACTCTATTAATTGCATTGATTGTGCTAATGATAGTTTTGATGATCCATATGACACAAAGTATTTAAATTCAATTAAATATTCTGGGATACCCTATCATAAATTGGTTCTAAAGGTTGGAGTACTGGTTATGTTAATAAGGAATATTAACCAAGAAGTAGGACTGTGCAATGGTATAAGGCTTCAAATAACACAACTTGGCAACAACGTCATCAAGGCGAAGGCGCTAAATGGCACAAGTGTCAGCGAAGACATTTTGCTACACAGAATGGATATGAACCCATCTAAATCTAAACTCCCTTTCAAGATGACAAAAAGGAAATTTCCAATAATTTTTCATTTGCAATGACAATTACAAGAGCCAAGGGCAATCAATGTCAAATGTAGGTCTTTACCTTCCAAGCCCAATTTTCTCACATGGTCAACTTTATGTTGCTCTATCAAGAGTAAAGAGTTTTAGTGGTTTGAAAATTCTCATATTAAATGAGTTCAATAAGTGCGGTGACACTACTGTTAATGTTGTGTATAGGGAAGTCTTTCAAAACCTTTTATTATATTCATAAATGAAAAGATTTACTTCAATTTCAAATACTTTGTCACAGTTGTGCCTTGCTTTTAATATCTGATTGTGCATAATATTTACCTACTGACAATGTAGTTGCAGTTATTGATCTATACTTTAAAACCATTGTGTATTCTATGCCTCGTGCATCGCACGGGTCAATAGTCTTATTTATATGATAAGTCAAATTTTTATATTTACAAGTCAACTTGTGTCATTTACAATTGAAATTAAAAAAAATTAAAATTCTTCTTACGTACTTATTAGTATTTATTTTTCCTACTTGAGAATTATGAGTAATTTTCTCACAAAAACACATTTAATAATATTATATTTTCTCATAAAACATTAATAATAAAATAATCTTATAATTAAGTCTTTACCTTCTTCTTCAATTTTATATTTCTCACCTACATTTCTTCTTTTATTCTTTTCTATGAGGATTACTTCGTTAATAGTACCTCATAAATACAAGATATATAGCACTCACAAACACATCAACACCGGATTCAAACTCAGATCCTCATCCAAGTATCACAAAGGCAGCTACATAAACAATAAGTAAAAACTAAGTCAATAAAAAAAACCAAAAATGCCATGCAAGCAAAAAGGAAAAAAATGTGAAAAAAGGATTATATATATATATATATATATATATATATATATATTCTCATTCGGTCTTAAATCTAGGACCTGGAGCTAGTCGTGGGTTAATTTAGGTTCTCTCCCTTTTCTTCAATTGGATTTTGTGTTTGGGAAATTCCATCTTGGGGCCCTTGTAATAGAAAAAAAAAATTCAAAAAAGGCCCCAAGATTATGAAAATACCAGAAAAGGCCTTAGGGCCTTTTCTAGTATAAATTCATTAAAACTTTAACAATTATATCAGCCCCATTAACAACTATATCAGCCCTGTTAATAACTTAAGTCTTAATGAATTTATACCAGGGCCTTTTCTGGTATTTTCATAATCTTGGGTTTTTTTTTTTGAATTTTTTCTCTTATAAGGGTCCCAAGATGGATTTTCCCTTTGTGTTTTCCTCTTAAATGAATTTATAGGGCATGGTGAGGCGTATGCCATGGTATAGAGAGACTTGTCAGTATTGGAATAACGTAATTTAAGGTTTTGATCATTTACATTCTTGCATTAATCATGTATCTAAGTAGAAAGTGATACACACTCAACCGCTTCTCCTGTTGACGTGGAAAGATTCAAAGACAATAATGTAATGTAAACCAGTCCCACATTTTTATTTCTATATATGCTTCCCTATCACAAAATCACGTCATGAGGGATGATCAATATACATACACATATATTTGTATCTTACACACTCACACACACAAGTGTGTAAAATAGTGAACACAAAATTATGAAACTCAACGGAGTTATTCAAGAAGTGAGAAAGGCTTGTAAAGGCTATTATTTATTTTTAGTTGTGTTCCCATCACCTCTGACATGATGTCACCTTATAATGATGTTAGATTTAAAGAAATAACTCAATTCTAAAAGACTAACATATTAGAAGAAAGTTTGACCCCTTTAACTTATATAAGCCTCACTTCACTTGTGAGGATCCCAATATAGAACTCAACAATATACCCCCTTGAGAGCACAAATCCTTAGAAAAACCAGAACCTAAAAGCTAGATATTATAGTTGGGGAAAGCAAATGTCTTTAAAAGCCCCTATTTCAAAGTCACTCTGCCAATGAGGGACTCATGATTCTAGAGACATAATATGGGTTGGGCCTAACCCGTTAAAATTTTATGGATTAGGTTATGGAAAATGGACCCGTTTTAATGAGGTCTTTTGGGCCTAAATTCGTATAAACCTAGAATCATAACAGGGCAGCCCATGTTTATTTTATTATATCTGTTAACAGTTTTGGAATTCTAAAAAGTAAAACCCAAAAAATAAAAAACCCCCCTCCCTCCCATCCCTTCAATTGATCTTGTGAATTGTGATGTATGCTTAATTTATAATGTTTATAACATTGAATTTGATGTTTTATAATCACTTTATGTTTGTAATGTATTTTTATAATTTACATTAGTGAGAAAAGATTTTTCATTTTATGTTATGTAATAGTGTAATAGATAATTAGATAAATATTATTATGTTGTTTAACATTTCAACTTAAAAAATCATACTACCTCTATTTCTGAATATAGGAGTTAGATGATAAATTTTCAAATATTAAAAAAGTGGTTAAATTAGTTACTTGTAACAAATATGGTTTAGTTTTCCTAGAATACCCTCTTTAATCATAATTACCTTTGGATATGGAAACTCCCTTATTGTATGTAATTAATAAATGTGATACTTTGGGTAAAAGTTTGAATTTGGGACATAAAGTGAATTGGGTTCTTATATTTAAGATTAAATTAAATCATCAACAACCTCTTTTATCAAGGACTAGAGGTATATAGTACTATCTTTAATCCATAAAAAATAAGAGCAAGATTAGAAAATTTCCTAGATTTAGTAAATTAGTTAGTATTTTTAAGAAATGTGTTTGCGTTAGTTTACTAGAATACCTTTTTTAATTATATGCATTGGAACTACCCTTTTCATGAAAACTCTTAGTATGTACAATCAACAAGAATAATTTGGAGTAAAAATGATCAATTTAGGAGTTAAAGTAGATTGAGATATTATATTAAGAGCTAAAATAAACCATTTGTCTAACTCTTATATTAGATAACTGAGTAGTTACTTCATATGTGTGTAGTGGGGTTGTGGCTTTAGTTTTCAAATTAGTGACAGGATCCAACTTTTAAGGCACACAAAAATGAGACCTATTTTATGTGTACATATGTAGTCAAATCAAAACTTTAAAGACAAAAAACCTAAGACACGACTTAACCCATATATGTGTACAGAGGCTGTACAATTAATGGAAAGATCTATTTCATGGCTCCCTCCAACTCCTTCATCTGACGACAAAGACTTGAGCTCAATAATATTAACGATGAGAAGGATTGCCATGAATGTGATTGTGATTGTGCGTGATAGAGGCATTCAACCAAACATTCTTTAGTTAAAGTTTTGTGGTCTTCATCGGGCCAAAAGTAAAAGTTGCTGTTGGCCAAAAGTATTGTAGTTGAGGTCTGGACAAATTTTCAGAAAAGCCATCTTTTCACCAGGTTATTAAAACCGGACCGATTAATGAATCGGTCGAGAAACTGAGTTAAGGGTTAGTGAGTTAGACCGGAGTTAAACCGGGGTCAAACCGGTAAAGTGAAGATTTTAGGTTATTAATACAAAATTATAAAGAAAATAATTTTGTTTAATAATAAAAATATGTCATCAACTTATAAAAATAATTATGTATATTATATATATATATATATATATATATATATATATATAACTTTTCATCCGCGGTTATTAATGAGTGACAATTTGTTTATTTGCTTTTGACTTTTCCTCACCTCAAATACATTCCAACGTCATCCATTTGTATACCACGTGCTCTCTCTCTCCTTCTCGCCTTCCCTTGCTTTCTATAGCAGAGATATTTTAAATTTTAATACTTATAATTGTAATTATAATTTTTATGATAATATTTTTCACTCAATACTAAGTACTATGACAATGACTACTGAAGGACAATGGCCCATACCGACTGTCACATCAGTGTATAATGTACCATTCAGATTTTCCAGTAAGGATAATCCAACAGCCAATATTGGTTCTTTGCCATGGCTAATCCAAGTTTTCAATCTTCACTTAGTTTTGCTTGCAACACGTTATGTAAGGTCATCATTATTGGTTGATGTAAAGACAAATTTAAAACTTTATCTCTTGTGTCTTGGCACTCTCCCCTTCACTATCTTTGCTCTCACAGACACAATAAGCAATACTCGATCTCATCCCATCCCCTCTCAAACACAGTGACGGGTTGTGGGTGTCTTCTCTTGCATCACGTCTCTAGCCCTATTTTCCTTCTCATCCCTCCCTTCTTCTCTTCTATGTGTTTATCGCAAGTTGTAGTGATTTTTCTTTGTTTCATCATGAAATTTCTGTGGGTCTGGTAAGTATTTTTATTTGCATATCTTACCCTATTTTCCTTCTTACCTCTCTCTTCTTCCTTCTTCGTCCATATCAACTTTCTTCTTCCTTCCTAGACATCCAGCGTGTTTCAAACAACACCGATTCACTCCAGGGAAAAAAAAGAAGCCAAACTGATTGTGTGACTCAATCAACTCAGCCGAGTCAGGCCGAGTTGACCTAGTTGACTTGGATCAGCTCCAATTAAGGGCATGACCACGATTTCTATGGTTTTTCGGACCGGCTCAACTGCCGGTTCGCCGGTTTCCGGTCCGAACCGGCCGGTCCGGTCTGGGTTTAAAACCATGTTTTTCACCCTTTAAGGAAAAATATCTTTGCTACATGAGTTTTTTTTTAATAGTAACGCCTTCCTAATAAGGTAAGAAGTTATATAGAATTGTTATAAGTTCAGCAATGACTTATAGTAGTAATTGCTAGACTTTAAAGAATAACATGAGCATAAAGTGGGGTAGTGGAGATAAGAATGTTAAGATAGATATGTGGCCATACAAAAGATAATATGATCTATAATCAATATATTCATAGAAAAGTTGGAATCACATCTATTGAAGAAAAAATCATATCAAATCATTTGAGGTGGTTTGAACTCATTCAAAGAAAGCCATTTGGCTTGTCATTTTGATGGTTGATCAAGCAATTCTTTCAAAAGGGGTAAATGAAGACTGAAGAGAACAATTAATGTGTAACACCCTTAATTCTTTACTACTTATTATGTCCATTATGTTAGTTCTTTATGTGTTTTAATGATAACTAACAATAGTAAACAAAATGAAGTTAATGGTTTAAGTCAAAATACTTTTATCTTCATGAAACTTAAACCAACAACTTACTGTAAAAAGTGACTTCAGCTTAAAGTTGTAAAATTCGAGTCAATACAAGATAGAAAGCTTTCATAAGTAATTGAACTTATGGTTAACTTGAGTCAATGTAAGGCTGAGAGCTATCAATGTATTTTATACATATATTAAATTAAGTTAGTATTTCTTAACTTAAGTCATGAACTCTTATGAAATATTTATGAAATGTCATTAACTCGAGTTTGTGCTATTTGACTCAAGTTATATTTTGACTTAAACTTATTTTCAAACTCATAAGTCCTTAATTTGAGTATGTAAATCTTAACTCGAGTTTAGTAGTTAAAACATATTTTGCAATGATCTAGTTCACTTTAATTAGCAACTTAATGACTTGAGTTGACACGATTTCAAACCACTTTCAAAATGCCATTTCAAAATTCACTTTCGAAAGAAGAGCTTGACTCAAGCCTATAACTCTTAACTCGAGTCACGCACTTGAGTTAGAAATTTTAACCTTGAGTCTAAGTCATACAAAGATATCTTCATTTAAACTTCAAACTTATTTTCAAAGAAAATAACTCATTAACTTGAGTCAAGAAATCTTAACTCGAGTCATGCACTCCAGTTTGCCTAAATAATTTTGGGTGTAAAATGATCCTGTTTTACAATCACCGTCTTTATAAATGCTAAATCTTCAAGTGCGATGTGTATACTTGATATCTTCGCTCATTATTACTTTTAGCAATGTTTAATCAATTTGCTAATGAGTTTCACAAGATCAAATAAGTGATTTAATGCAGATTAATCAAAAAGCAAATGATTACGTCAGATGCATTAAATGTTGGTTCAAAAAACAAAACACCAATTTAAGCAATCAACCTTTGAACATTCCGAAGGCATTTATGGTTTCTTTCCATATCTAGTTACTTGCTCATCCAACGGGAAAATATTAAGGAACGAGAATGATGACACTGATTGAAGAATGAAGAATGAAGACGTGTAAGTAACGATCAAACAATCAAGTCTCAACAATTATCGTTATTACTCTGAACGGTTTAATCTTAAGCTTCTCCAACAGTCATAAATGACAATCAATATAAATACCAGAAGCATTGAATTCTCAAACTACCGAAATGCTATGCATTTACTGTGACATTATTACACATAATAGTTTCATACATTTGTAATATCTTCGGATATATATACTTCAGTATTTATCAATCTACTCTTTTAGAGAGTTTATTACAAAATCATTATTCTTATAAGAATCTCAAAGTTGTAGGACTTTCAGATTGAGATATTTGATTACAACTTGTAAGGGGCAGTAAATCCTAGTGAGGGGATTACTTTCAAGTACAGAATGTGTAATCGATTAGAGTGATAGTGAAAAACCTAAAGAGTTTGGGGACTGGATGTAGATCAAGAGTTTAAACTAAATCAGTATAAATTTATTGTGTCGATATATCTCTATCTCTACTCAGTTATACTCTGTTGTATGAATCCATTTTCAAAGAGATTCAAAAAGGATTTTTTAATCACTCAATTCACCCCCTCTCTTAGGTGATATCCCTGCCTTCACATTATCATATAGTACTTAAGAATATCATCAAAGTGGTGGAGCGGTAGAGCATATGATATGGTTTAAGCGGATAAGTAACGGATATTACATGCCTATAATTTAAAACTAATCGCAGTATATCTGGTCGGGAATAAGATCAATACATTTATCCAAGCATTTAGATACTAAATATCTAACAGTATGATACAATCCAAAATATTTAAAACTCCTTCCAAGTCTTCACATGTATTACTTACTCTTTGTTCTGGCTCCTGATCCTCTTGATCCTAAAGCTAGGGTTAAGTCTAAAATTCAATAGAATTGAATCTCATGTAACATTTAACCTCATATGCAAATATAAACAATATATGACAGATATTCACAACAAAATCCAGCAACCACAATACATAACACATAACAAATGTAATGTTAACAGCTAATGCACTCATTAGTGCCACGTGTCCTCAATGCTAGGAAAACTAAACATGCAGTATTATCATAACCATAATCTACATCTAGCTGAATGAAAATAAACACATGACCTAAGTTCCAGTCTTAGTCACGGTGCATGACCCAAGACCTAGTCTTGTCTATAATTCTAACAATCATGAATCAAACAATTATATATATGCATACAAGACACAAAAGATTAAAGTTATAGTATACGTTTGTACCTCTCTCCACGTAGTTAGGGTTATGCTTGATTATTGCAACCAATCCTAAACTTTCCCGAATATCCTTTAATATTATCACCGCATTATTTCTTTTATTAATATGATATTATAATAAATACCATATTTCTTGGAATGATAAACAAAAATATATTTTCACCACTTTTGACCATTTTACCTTTAGTGGATTTGTTATTCCATTTTTACCCTTATTCTTCCTTAAATTTGATTTTCCTCATTTTCTTGGTAGATTTTTCATAAACTTTGAAAAATCATAGTTGAATGTAAAAAAAATCAAAATGGTGTGCTTTCAAAGCCTCAATGACCCTTAACATGTCTCGTTTTATGAAAAAAATAATCCCAAATGCCATGAAAATTGGAGCTATTCCTAGTTTTCATATCTCTCAACACTCTTCAGATCACATGTCCAAAAACATAAATCAGTTTGAAAAATCCATATCGTTTTGTATAAAACTCTAAAAATTACTTATTTTATAACAAAAGAAATCTCTTTTTGCCTACTACATGTCTAGAAAATTTCAGGATTTTTAAGCATAATTTGATCAGCCAAAATGCACGCTCAATTAGTATTGTACCAATTGAACTTCAAGAAACATGGTCCAATTTCAAAAATCTGTAACTCCTTGTACAAAGCTTTAAAAATTCCGTGTTAGCTATTCAATTAAACCTCTAGATGTATACTTTATTTCTGAAAAGTATCATGATTTTTAGAGATTATTTACTTGGTAAAACATTATTCACAAGTCAAAGGACTCCAGTGAGTTCAAATCTGACAATTTTTCCAACTTTTACCACTATGATCCTTTGGTTTCAAAAGTCAATTTCCACCATAATTTTATTCTATTTTTTTTAAGCCTATTGGTGACCTTAAAATCATGAAAATAATTTTGTTTCATAATTTTCTTAATTAAGCCAAATCCTTGGTTAAAATCACTTTCCACATAAAATGATGATTTCAACCATAGGTTTGCTTCCAAACTTAATCCTGGGGTCTTTTTGATAATGTTATATCTTATTTTTAGAGATTTTGGGTAGCATAAACCCTTAGAGTTTTATGGCTCTAAATCCTAAGAACGCCATGAACAAAACCATTTTAGGTCACAAACACTAAGTTGAGCTTAAGATCTTACCAACTTGACTTGATAGTTGTATATTGTGATCAACTTACTTCTCCTTCCTCTCTTCAATATTTTTGGTCTTCTCCCCATGAACACTATGAGAAGACACTTTTATTAAAGCTAATGGTTAAAAAAAAAAATCATGAACAAAAAACCTACCATAAAGTAAGACTTACCTCATGTAACCAAAGTTGTTTCCTTCTTTCCTTCTCTATTCTCCATGGCACACTCACTCTCTCCAATTGATCAAATGTGTTTTCAATTTGGTGTAACATGCAAGAGGAGACCATCTCTTTGTGGGACCCACAAGTTAAATTACCCTTTTACCCTTACAAAATATCACACTTCCTTGACTCTGCCTTCAAGCTTCTCTTATCTCTTCTCCTTCCTTCATCAAAACTGCCCTCCTCTTCTCAATTTTGGACCCTTGGATTGCTACTTCAAATGTCATCTCCCTATGACTTGTCTCCTTTAGTTTCTAAATGATTGTTAGCTTAATTAACGTGTGTTTTATCATGAAATATCTTGGATATTTATCATGAAAACTTGGCCAATAACCCTCCTATGTGCTATTCGAATTGGAGGACCTTTGGGGCAGTTTTTGTGATGTCATTTGATGATATAATTAAGGGTTTGGTTGTCCCTTAACTCTAAGTGTAATAGTGTAGTTGGTTTGTTACCATATTAAGGGCATTTGTATATTATTCTTCAAGTATTTTTGTGTCTTCTTTTTGCCTTATGCATTTCAAAAATATCAGCCCTAATGAGATGTCTTTATTGGTTTTTATCAAGTTGAAGACATTTGCAAAATTTGGACAAAAATAATATAGGTGTTTATCCCTTGCTTGACATGTGTAATTTTAGCATCGAATGCCTTAAATATTATGTGTTTTATCCCTTTTTATTTATACTTATCTTCATTGTCTTCTACTTCTTATCTTTTGGCCAAAATATAGCCCTATGAAGTAGTTACATGTGTTTTCCCTTAATCTCAATTGATACAAGCTCATTTGTCAATTAGTAGTTGCTAATTTTTTTTTTTAATTTGACTAAGTGTCTTCATTACCTTTTCTTGTCTCCTTTGGATTTAAAATAACCATCATTTTGTGCTACTTTTATGTCACATATTATGGCCCCTGAATATAGTCTGATAATTAACCATTTGTTAATTATTAATTCCAAAGTGAAATTTGGATACAAAATAATAATAATAATAATAATAATAATAATAATAATAAATAGATTATAATTCTTTGAGACACATATTCACCTTTGTATTTTGCTAAGTATTTACCAAAATACATGGTTTTTGGTAATAGGAAAATCAAGGTATTACACAATGAAGTTATTAAGCATTTGATATGGTTTGGACTCATTTAAAGAAGGCTATTTGACATGTTAGTTAGAGGGTTGATTAAGCAGTCCTTTAAAATAGGGTAGAGAAAGACCTAAGAGAACATTCAATAAAGTTATTAAATAATAAATTTTTGTAGTTGACCCCACCTAATAAAATAAAGCTTTGTTGTTGTTGCACTACTGAAGAAAAGGCATTTTAGATCAGATAAGAATGGTTGTTTCGTTTAGTTTTATGTTAGGTCTTATATCAATTGGTTTATAAAATTTGGTACATCCTACACCAGTCTGCAATTGATCTTAAAAATAGTTAAATGACTATTCAAATTACATATTTAGACCTTATGCCACTACAATCGTCATCTAAATATAATCAAATTATATATTTAACAATATTCTATATAATATAATTTACTAATAAAGTATATGTATTCTATCATAAAATTAATTTATCAAGCAAAATACAGAAACAACAACAGAACGTGATCAAGACTAGAAATAAAAATATTTTTTTCATTAGTAGTTTAATTTTTTTCTAGTCCGAAGGCAACATCAATACATTGATTAAAAAAATATTTTACATCATAATAAAAAAAAAAAGCCCTTCAATCTTCCTCCTCATTCCCGAAGGCAAAGGAGAAAGTAGAGAAAGGGGAAGAGGGGTCATTTGAAAGATTGTGCCCAACGTAATTGGCATTGAGGACAAGGTTCAGTTTGTTGTTGAAAGTATGCAACAAAGTAAATAGTCTTCCAAGGAGTCTCTTGATGTGATCCACCTTTGCATGGAGGCGCTAAAGAAGCTGCCACATTGAAGGGGGTGGAGGGGGTGGAGGCTATAAAGGAGGAGGAGGAGGAAAAGTTGAACGAACAGAGGTAGCCCTAGTACGTACCATATTGATATACGAGGGAGGAGAGAAGAGGAGCTAGAACTAAAGAAACGAAAGCAATGAAGAGTTTAAATAGACAAGGCAAATAAGGATTACATTTATTGAAGTTGCCTCAGATTTTGAAGAGATGTGTAGTTGGGAATCTCACCTTGGAAGTTGAAGAAACTCTAAAATATTTAAGACTAGGTATAAAAAAATGATAATATTTTAAAAGGAAATTTACATTGAATGTATACACGTTTGGTCTAATAAGAATTTAAGCTTTTTAAATTTCTTAATAGTAATACTTATTGACATTGCATTATATATATTACAATCGGTCTAGAAAATATTATTTAGAATATTATTTAGACCGTGCAAAAGTGTGATTGGTTTTGATTTATATCAATATTTATAAAAATGTTACTCATTATACTTTTTAAACCATTTACACTTATAGAAGTCTAGATGTGGTGGTTTTATAATTTTTTTTTCTTTAATAGTGATTCTTCCTCTTTCTAAAAGTCAAACCTAGCAACTCATCGTTGAAGATTTGACTCCGCCATGTCCCTTGAAACTGTCAACCATGAGTAGGTGTCGAATTAGATGGATGGTGTGCATTTCTCTTGTGTTTTGTACCTTTTTCATGTACTCATCTGGTCTTTATTATAAGGCATCAACTAACAATTATCACAAACTAATAAAAACAGTTAAAATCAATAAATTTGTCCTGAAATTTAACTAATTTTCAATATTATCCCTACTAATTGTACTAAACTCTAATATCATTTTAATTATTACTTTCAACCACTATCTTTATTAATTATGATCATACATGAGAAAAAATATATTTAATATTGTTTGGAAACAAGTATATGCCTTATAAAAATGATTAAATACACTTGTTAGTTAGTGCGTTATAATAAAAACCAGAGAAAGTATGAGTTTTCTATATATAGAATTGGAAGAGAGGGTTTGGGCCTTTGCTTGAGGAACACTATGGAAGTTAGGGTTATAAAAGGGTGTACCTATTACTAGGGCCCAGAGAATCCTTTTGGGCTTAGGATTAGGACTTTGATAAAGTGATGTAATAAGTGATTTAATGGCTCATCACTTGTAGTTTAATGGGCCTTAATGGGCCCAAAGGCTAAGGTCTAATAGCTTAGATGGAGGAATTAATCCTTTCTTTGATACAATCCTTGTTTTTTTTTAATACAGATTAAAAATATTGTTTATTAAAGTGAAATAATGAGTCCATAAAATTTAATTGGATGAATGGGTTTCAACTCCAAGAATGTCGCGAATAGGGTTGTAGCCCACAAAAAGTGATAAGTGTTTCTTGACGTTTTTTTTAAAAAATCAATGCTTATGCGAGAGTAATGCAACTTAATTTTATCTATTTTGCAACGTAATTTTTTTAAGAAAAAACTTCCTCAGCTTTTGCATCTTCCACCTCTCCAACTTCTTCAGTTGTTTCATGTCTCGCCAATTCGCGTTATCGTCTATAATCCATCTACCTCGATTCAATACATGGCTTTTTTTTAAAAAAAAAACCTTTCTATTCCATTATAGAATTGGGGTAAAAGTCGAATACCTTACCCGGGTAGTACTTCAACAAGTGTATAAAGTTATTTTTTTTATTTTAAAAAAAATTCACGTAAGTTATCTCTACCATTGGTATAAAAAAGTACCTTTTTAGAAAAAGAAAAAAAAACATTTTTCTAGCAAGTGATTTTAAAATCACTTTCGACAAAATGATCCTATTTCTTAAAATTATAATAATCATAATAAGCAAACAATATGCATTATATATTTAATAAATTGGAAAATGGATGCTTACTTGAATCATTAAAATTATCTAACATACCCAAAAAATACATTTTACCATGAGGTTTGATACAGTTGGCACTTAGCTTAGTTTTTTAAGCATTTAGTTAGGGGTTCAATCCATGACGGTGTGTATAGAGGGTCTCGTGGCTAACATTAAAGCTCCTTTGAGAAGTCTAAGGTGTGAGGAGATTAGTTATCACTGTCAGTGATAGATACCCTAATCCCACCCAAAAATAATAACATGGGCAGAAAGTTCAATTCTACTCAATTTATTTACAAAAGAGCAATGGTTTATTTCGTGGCTTCAACGCTACAACATTTATGCATCATTATCGTTCATAGTACTTAAAATAATAATACATATTATTAACTACAGTAGTATTCTAGCAATATTATAAGAACATTAGAAACCATGAGGATCAAATTTTTCAATGTGCTCCAACCACAATAGTACTCATCTCATTTATTGAATTAACCCCTTCACTCATTGATAGATTTGAATCATCATAAGTTTCCTTGAAGAGAAATGCTGGTTGCTTTGGAGGAGCAAGAGTCGAGTCATTATCCAACATGGAAACAACTTCTAACATAGTTGGCCTATCTGTTGCATATTTTGAACGCATAAAAGCCCAATTTGGATGCATTTCAGAACTCCATGTTTTGGACATACTTCACCTATTAATGATGGATCAACAATCTCCATAGCTCTACTTTCTCTCCAAAGGTTCCAAATATGAATTAATCGAATCCATTCGACAATTAGACTATTACTAAAGAGCAAACTTAACTCAAGTTGTTCATTATCTATACTTACATGTCCAACCAAAGTTTTAAAAAAAAAATCATTCCTTCTAAATACGTGATATTTTAGCTTTTTCTAGTGTTTTTCAAAATTGTGGAAAGTAAGAATGAGTGCGTGTATAGTGCAATACTAGGAAACTCTAGTCACATATATATAGGGTAGATAGTTGACTACTTACTAGGTTCCAACAACACAAATGGTGTTTGCTTCAGTTTGATCTCCACCAAATATTCTTGCGATACCAAAATCAACAATTTTTGGATTTATTGTTGAATCTAATAAAACGTTGTTGGCCTTTAAGTCTCTATGAATTATTCGTAATCTTGAATCTTGATGAAGATATAAAATTCCTCTTGCAACTCCACAAATGATATGAAATCTTTTCTTCCAATATAATTGTAATTTTTTTGCTTCATCTAAATAAAAGTTGTAAACTATTAAAATTAATTGAAGAGTTTAATATATTGCTTGATCAATTCTTTCATTTTGTAAGAATTCAAAATGTTGACAATAAATTATATTGCTTGATCAATTCTTTCATTTTGTAAGAATTCAAAATGTTGACAATAAATTATATATGTAGATAAATTAAATGATAAGAAGACATATCAAAAATGAAAGACTCCAAGCTTTTGTTTGGCAAATATTCATATATGAACCACTTATCTTCTCCTTCTATGCAACACCCTAAGATCCTTACAAGATTTCTATGTTGAAGCTTTGAAATTAAAGTAACTTCATTTCTGAATTCGCCTTGTCCAGAATATTTTGATAGCCTCTTAACTGCTATTTCAATTCCATCTTTGACCAAATCCTGATGTCAAAATACATAGTTAAATAATTCATGATTGGGATTAATGTTTCTCATGTTGTAGGAAAAAAATTATCTCATGTCATACACACATGAAATGGTGGGACCCATATATACATATATTAATTCATATATGTATATGTGGGTCCCACCATTTCATATGTGTGTAGGAAGTTTAGTTTTCTCATGCAACATGAGAAAACTAAAACCCTTCATGATTTTATACATTTTGTCTTTGTTGTATGGAACAAGTACTAGACATAATAAGCTAATGGCAGTAAAACAAGTACTAGATATAATTATCATTGAAAAACAATTGTACTTGATCCAATTTATGAATTTTGAGACTAGTTACATAGGACACCTGGCCTACCTTATACACAAAACTAGAACCTCCTTTTCCAAGCATGTTTTTGTCTGAGAAATTGTTTGTTCACTACTACAAAAAACGTTAAAAACGTCCTAAATTAGAGGCAATAAACATCCTTATTGAGAAGGACTCGGACCAGGGGAAGTAGTAAAAATGCATCCTATAGTTAATATAGGACGCCTTAAAAAGGCGTCCTATAGTGAATAAAGGATGCCTAAAAAAGGCGTCCTATCTTTCCCAAGGACGCCTTTTTAAGGCGTCCTTTCTTTTAAATAGGATGCCTTTAATGGGTCCTATTTCCATATAAGGCATCCTATACTTAAGTTTAGGATGTCTTATATTAGAATTTTGTTTTCAAAAAATGTGCTACTTCGTGGGCATTGATAAACTGAAACCTATAATGGTATTTAAGCATGCAATCTGATTTCAAATCCACTGTGATTTGTGATAGCAAAACTCTTTCACATATTCAAAAATTCATGTACAGATCAGTTTAGACCAAAATGCACTTGGCAACCATGAAGACCACAGCTGATCATATTAGCTCATGAAATCCAGAGGTAAAGTTCCATGCATAATGCAGAAAAGTTTCAGGGTAAGAATTCGACTTTAATGTTTTCATCTAATGCAATTAAGGAACATTGACAGCAACAAAGTACAGTAATAAAATTCAGCAGTAAGTGACCAACAACTTCAAAATCTTATTTTCCAAACTTTTGTAATAACAATGAGCATCCCACAACAACAACAACAACAACAAAACATGATGTACATGATATGTATATGTGACCAACAACAAGTCACCAACAACAGGAACAACAAAACAAAGTTTATAATTTGAATTCAGCAAAAAGACAACAATTAGAGATTCATATGATTAATCATATTCCTATCAAGTGAACCACAAGTCACCATCAAATTCAGCAGCAAGTGACCAACAACTTCAACAACAAACTATTACTTAAACTGACCAAAAATTCATGTATCGCTCCAAGTTTCAATTCCAATACAAAACAAGGATCACAACAACAACAACAAAACTCTAAATGATTGATATGATTTTCAAGGCTATTAACAATTATCAATTCTGCAGAAACCAAAAGTATTAAAGGCGAACAAGGCAACACATGATGTACATATCTATATATGTTGAATAAAATTTGCAGCAAAAGCTTCCCGAACTGTATCGATCTCTTCCTCCGAGCATAGATCCAGACTATCAAAAAGCTATAAATTCGAAAAAAATGTATAAGTTAAACCAATGAAGTTAATGAAATAATTAACTCAAGTAGAACAAAAAATATTATCATTTGAGAAACACAGAGCGAACACGTACGTTTTGAAAACCTGTAGTACGTCCGCTCGAAACGATGGTATACATATAAAACATAACGTAGTATCCGCACTCAGAGGTCCCTGGCTGTCGAGGGCACTATAAATCAAAAGCAAATTAATCAATTCACATTTTGACCTAAGCCACAACTCATAAAGCTTTCAGCGGGCTATAGCAATCTAGCCGGTTTATGATAAATATTCTAGGTTTCAAAGAGATCGAATCACGACAACCACCAAGCTAAACTTATGAATCGCATCAGCTTCAGCACATCGTCACTTATTTAGCGAGGTGAGTGCACTTTTTAGGGCAGTGCTGCTGCGCCAACAAAGGAAAAAATATGGGGAAGAAGACGAAGAAGCCTGGGAAAGGCAAGGAGAAAACATAGAGAAAAACTGCGAAAGCAAAGGAGAAGAGAGCTAACAGGGAGACCAAGACCTTTTCGCCAAAGGACGATATCGATGGAAAGTGCTGAGCATGTTCATGATGATTAAAACTCTGTGTAATGACATCCTATTAAAGTCACAAGCAATGCTTTGTTCATTATTTCTATTATGTTTACTGTCAAAAATTTTGTACATACTGAACCTTGATGGCGGCTGTATTCATATTTTTTCAACATCGGTTATCTTATTTGGAAATTGATCCATGTGAGGGAGAGAAGAAGTCCCTCGCGTATTTTGCTACACATATAACTAGAAAAATTGATCTTTAAAGGTCCCAAGCACTTGTCATCGCACTTCAAAACCCTTGTTAAGGCGCCAAGATCTATTTGACAAGGAAATTTGTATGTTGCATGATTTTATGAGTTCTTTAGAGTTTTATATTAACAGTCTACGGACTGATTTAGAGGCAAAAACTACAAAGCTGAGTGATAGCCTAGTTTATCAATCTGTCACGATTGAAGAATTAAGCTTCAAATGCCAGGAATTTCAAAATTATGTGGCCACTGTAAACAAATTGAAGGAAGAAAATACTTCTTTGCAAACCGTACTCCAGCATCATGAACAAAGAAGAGGAGAGTTCTATAGAAATAAACTCGACGCATCCAAGTATTCCTTTTGAGCCAGAAAAATATGGCGCTTGAATTTGCAAGACAAACAAAAGCTAACCCAAGAGATTGCTCGACAATCAAAAGATGCCTGAAATATGCTCTACTCCTTTACCCGCAAGGAGCTTCTAGAAATAATTTTTGCTAAACTTGGCAAAGAGAGGAAGTACACTAGATATACTAAGACTCAAATGATAGAGTATCTTCTTAAGATAATTTCTAGCAAATCCAAGTTGCGAATAGTCCAAAATAATAGTCACATTGGTTCTAAAAGGAAAAGTGGACCTATATCTCAAGATTTACATTATGTTCCTCTGGCGAATAGTAAAGAGGAAAAAGTAAAATCACTATTGTGTCAGAATGTTGCGTGCAGAGCTACTTTGTGTCTTGAAGATGCTTTTTGTAAGAGATGTTCGTGTTGTATTTGTCATTTTTATAATGATGACAAGGATCCTAGTTTATGGCTAACCTTACGAGGATTTGATCTTGATGAGAAGGATTCATGTGGAATGTCTTGTCATTTTACAATGTGCTTTGAATTATAAGAAGTCTGGCATTTTGAAGGGCATATTTAGTACAACGTTAGATAAAAGTTTTTTCTTTTGTTTTTGTGGAAAAATTAATGGATTAGTGAGGACATGGAGAAAGCCATTATTGGTTGCAAAAGAAGCTAGAAGAGTTGATATACTGTGTTTCGGACATCCTTAGCTCACAAAATTATTTTAGGGACTGGGGTATACAAGGAAGTACATAAGATTGTAGAGGCTGCTCTCAAATTGCTTAACAATGAAGTAGGGCCTCAGGATCAGGAATGCTTAAGGATGACACGAGGCTTTGTGAATAGGCTCTCATGTGGTGTTGAGCTTCCTTTGCTTGGGGACGCTAGACAGTGAAAGTGACATAGCATTAGGAATTTTATTTGCAATTTTTATCAATGATTGGGAGTGTAATTTAGTTAAAACTATGGATGAATCTCTTATAATGAAACAAGGAGAAGAATCATTGAGAGATATTCACAGGAGATTGGAGACTATCTTAATTTAATAGTAAGATCTGCAATATTCATTGAAGACAAACTTATAAATGACAGAATTATATCATTGTGTTATATAGGGGTGCTTCAAGTTCTCGAGTGTCTTGGCGTGGATGGAGATGAGGAACAAAATCCGCCATATTAGCTGCTGAGCAAAGGGTGAAACATGGCTTGTGTTCATTGTTCAAAATTTCGTCTTGACAAAGGTTTCAGACACCCAATGCAATAATGAATTTACAATAAATGGGAGCAGCATTGTCTAGAGAGGAAAAAAGGCAGAGCCCAACTAAACTAAATCTAGTTAAAATCTAGGCTCTATGTAAATTTTTGAAGGCGGACCCCGGTTAAACTGAATCTAGTTAAAATCCGTGCTCCATGTAAATTTTTGAAGGCAGACCCCTGTTAAATCGAATCTGGTTAAAATCTGGGCTCCATGTAAAGTTTTGAAGGCGGACCCTGGTTAAACTGAATCTAGTTAAAATCCGGGCTCCATGTAAATTTTTGAAGGCGAACCTCAATTAAACCGAATCTAGTTAAAAACTGAGTTCCGTATGGAGTCTGCCCCTACGGAAAGGATGAAGGCGAAACCCGGTTAAACTAAATCTAGTTAAAATTTAGGCTTCGTATAGCGATCGCAATGCCGCCAAGTCTATTTAAATGATTGAATTCAGGGTAAATAAACTCGTTTTAAGAAATCATATTACAATGGCAATGCCGCCAAGTCTATTTTAGATTCATTTATTGGAATCATTTTGCGACAGCAATGCCGCCAAGTCCATTTAAATGAATAAATTCAAGGTAAACAAACCCATTTTCAAAAATCATATTGCGACGGCAATATCGCCAATTTTATTTAAATGATTGAATTCTAGGTAAACAAACTCATTTTCAGAAATCATATTGTAACAGCAATGCTACCAAGTAGGGGTGAGCAAGTGACCCGTAGCCCGCCGAACCACTCGTGACCAGCGATATTTTACCTGCATGAAGCCCGCCCAAATTCGGCCCGTAACAGGAACGGGCTACCCCGTTACCCGTTTATAATAGACGGGCGGGTCACGGGTTGAGGCATAGGTACCCCATGCCCGCCCATGACCCGTTTATATATATATATATATATATATATATATATATATATATATATATATATATTATAAAAAAAAAAGCTTTCTCAACTCAGCAAATCCATCCTTCTCAGTGATACAAAAGCTATGGAAACCCTCCAACAATTGTGGGGTAAAATTTGGTTTTGTCTTAGTGAGACAACAGCTCAGCAGGTCCAGAATTATTTATTCAAAAACGACTATGGAAACAATAATTGGAGGGTTGAATCATTATTAGACTTGGCTTTCTATCAGAAGCATCATTACCCTCTGGATTCATCCAATTTATGAATCATACTAATTCAGTGTCCCTTGTCTAGTCAAAATCAAAACCTTGGCTTAATTAGAGCACTAAACATAAGACAAGTAAATAACTTTCTTTTTCATGGGCTTTGTCCTATATATAAACAACTATTTTACTTTGTCTAAGACTTTAATGTACTTTTTTTTACCCTCAATTAATTGTATATTCTTTTTATTTCTTTTTCACATTCATTTTCTCTCATTTTTTTCTCACTCTTGCTCTTTCTCACTCTTAATCTTCATAAATAAGGGTATGCGTGGATGTGTGTGTATTACATATTCATTATTTTTAACTAATTTTAACCACCATTTCATTATGTATGATTTGAATACTTGTTATATACTTATAAAAAAGACACGAGGAAATATATATTTTTAGAAAAAATAATTAAATTAACTAAATATTTTTTTTTATACCTGAATTAGTTATGTAAACCCTACATTTAATTTAATTATTATGTGATATATATATATATATATATTGGCTAGAATATCAGTTGATATAAAAAACAGCAATTAATGCGGAGAGAGACGTGCCATTCAATTTGGGGTTACATGGTAGACTGTTCATCTTATCTCAATTCACATAGGCTCGAGGTCAATAATATCAATGGAGAGAATGCATGTCAAGTCTTCTATTGTGCCAAATTTTTCCTCCTACCTGTTTTATTAGGCTTGGCCATATCTTGAAATTTTGGAATATTAGGGTAAAAATAGCATTAGAGATGTTTTTTTAATCCTAAATCATGTGCCTTCTTTGAGAGCCGAGCTTGCCTGTTTTTACAACCGATTTAAAAGACATTAAAATATTTTTTATAAAAATAATATTTATAAGCTTTTAGACATTTTCAGCATTCAACTAGTTTAAAATATACTTTTTAAACTTGTTATTTGTACAACTAGTCTAAAAAGTATACAAAAATTAAATAAATTACAAGCTTTTACACTGGATTTTGTTAAATCCTATCTATAAAGTGATTTCAACCCTAAAAACAACTAATTATACTTCACTTAGCCAGCCCCTTTGTAACCATATTTCAGGATCTTTGCGTCTTTTCATCTTCTTTCATCATTGTTATGAAGCTCTCCCCTTCCTCATCTCATCACTCATGATCTCCTCCCCAATTACTTCAAGAGCAACAAGTTCACCATCTCCATTCAACGGTTTCCTTGACACTAGTTTTCTTCTATGTACTATCTTTTTCTTTATGCTTGTTTGCTTCTTTGTGCTCCTTGGTTTCCAGATCTCCTCCCCAACTACTTCAAGAGAAACAAGTTCTCCATCTTCATTCAATGACTTCCTCGATGCTAGTTTTCTTCTCTGTGTTTGTCTTTTTCTTCATGCTTTTTGGCTTATGTGTGCTCATTGCCTTCCAGATCTATGCTCATGTCTAGATTAATTGAGTGCATGTTGAGTCCAAATCTAGGTTCCTCATATCTAGATTGAGTAATCTCAAACTTGAGCAGCTCAACAATGGGACATTGGATAGATTTTCCAAGAAAATGTCAAAGTTCTTTTTATCTTTGTTTTAATTTGATCAAATATATTATTGTTATTTGAATATGGAAAACTTGAATGTATGTTCAATATAATATTTTCTACTCTTTAATTAGCTATTGTTATTGTTGGATAGGTTGTTGTGATTTTATTATATATGTTTTTTTCTTAATTTTTTCAAATAGATCTTCTATTTTATTGAGATATGGATATACTATTAGATCTAATAAAATTGTAACTTCTCTTATGTGATTTTAAGATTTCTATATGTCTTGAGCGCAGTATCATTAAAATGAAAATGAACAACATTAAAACAATTCATTTAAATCAAAAATCGATGATTTAAACAAAAATCTACTTACGTGATAAAGATAGATTTTATTTCTCCGTTTGGCCTGTGACCCAAGGGATAAACCAATAAAAAAAGTTCTTGGCGGGACAAACAACACGCAGAGTCCAATAATGGCTATTGACAAGATCATTAGATATTGGAAAAAAGTAAGAAATGTGCATTTTAGTCTTTAAGCCAAAACATCAACAACCCATATTCTCACTCCATCCCTTCTCTATCATTTATAAGTATCAATGGTTTTTTCTGCGTTTTCAAAGTTGAAGTGGTATTTAAATGTCTTTTTCCCTTTAATCTACTTAGAATCTATGGTAATTCTCTTTTTTTAATCACATCAAGTAGGTGTTTTGTTACAGGCAATTCAAACTTTTTGGTTTCTAATGGATTAAATGAAACTGCCATACTGACCACTTCAAGTAATCTCTGGGAAAGCCAACGCTTTAACGAGACTCAACCAAATGCAGAGCAATATACTTATTGGACAATCGAACTATATATGAATGTTCCACATCTTTATTCACACCTACTACCTCCCTACTTAGTCTCGTCAGGCCAAGGAAATTAAAGACCAACGACTTTTAATTTTGGGCAGGTGAAGACCAAAAGACTTTACTAATTTAACAGTTCCCCACCTTTATTTCTGGTTATGCATCTGATTTAATCACAGTCACATTTTCTCCCTTAATAATCCGTGTTTTAGATTTGTCCAATTACACATAAAATAGGTCTAATTTGTGTATGCCTAAAATGTTGGATCATTTTTCTTAGGAGATAAAAACCACAAAGCCCTACTTCCTACTCACACCTAAAGTACTTATAATTTTTAAATATAGAAGTATTGTATAACTAATGTGAGTTAGTCCTACTCCTTTTGGACAGCCCAGCTAACCAACAGAATACATTTTGGTGCATATGGGCTCGTTCCATCTTGTAACATCCTAAATTTTGAGATTTGAAAATTGAAATGTTGAATGGGAAATTATTGTGAAATTTAGCCTAAAGTAATTATAAAGTTAACTATCGGACATTAAGGCTTATTTTTCCTTGAAATTTTCAGGAAAAGAATAAATTCAAGGAACACTTATAAGGGACAATTTTTGGCTTAAAAATTATAGAATTTATACTTTATGACTTAGAGGAATTACTTGTGGAAGCAAAATCCTTATATGGAATTAAGGATTTATTTTTAACACTTATTCCATTATTCTTATTTAATTGGCAAGCAAAATTATCCTTCCCTTGGATACATTATTCTGGACAAGAATGCATATATATCCATGGATGATGGTCCTATTTGGCTCAAACCCAAACCATTCTTATCATCTACTCTCGGCCCAAAACATGAATAGCCTATTCCCCTTAGCCCATAAATCCTTTCAGCCCAGTGAATGTAATATCCCAAATTTTTTATTTATCAGAATTACATGTATAATGTGGATATTTAGTGGAATAAAATGAGAAATTTGGCAAATATTTGTTTTACTGGGATTTTTGAATTTTGGATAAAATGTGAAATAAAGATATTTTTCATAAAATTAAGATACCAATGACCAATTAAGGTCATAATTTGGAGTAAAAAAAGGTTGATTAAATTTTCCTTCATAAATGTAATTAAGGAAATATAAATGGCAATTTAAGGCTATTATTTGTCTATTTAAGAGATTATTTGTTGATTTTGACCAACAAGTAAATTTTTAAAGAAATTGTGGCTACTTTGGGATTATTTAAAAATGAAATTTAGATACTCTATGATTATTATTATTTTTGAAATAATGTAGGAGAGAAAGGGAATAATGAATCTATTAAATATTAAATTGAGGAATAGTCAAAATTTAGATTGTCAAAGAGAGCAAGTGATTGGAGGAAATTGAAGATAATGTTGGATCCTTCCCTATTGATGAGTTTTAGTCAAAATAGGAGGAAGAAGACAAATTGAAGGCATATGCACATTTGTATGGCTATGGTTGCTGCAAGTAGCCAAGTGGAAAATACAAGTAATTGTAAAAGTTGGTGACATCAATAAGGAATAAGCCATGCAATTTTATCTTGGATCCTATGAAGACATTTGTCATGCTAGGGAAAATTATGTAACTAGATGACAAGTGATTTTGTGCATGTAATTGAGCTTGGAAAAGTTGAATCAAGACTTCATGGAGAAGTCATACTTTTAGGGCAACTAAGGGGCTTCCATAATGATAAAAAATTTATCTTATGTAATAAGCTAAAAAGACAATCAATGAATCATAAGATGCCACATCATGTGGTAGGTAAAAAAATGTGATGTTAAAATGGCCAACAGGGCAAGTAAAAGCAAAGAAAGAAGTGGTAAAAAGGGTGACATGTGGTAGGTAAAATTTGTGAAGCAAGAAGAAGCCAACAAAGCAAAGGTAAAAGGAAGTATATTTGATGACTTCATTTTCCCTCCTACCATAAATTTCGAATGACATGGGGGGGCATGTAGACCAAGCTTTTACCACATGCAAGATAAATTGGAAGTCCCAAGAGAAGACATGTTTCGGTTAAATATAAGAAAAGGGAAGACCAAGCTTTTACCATAAATTTCGAATGACATGGGGGGGGCATGTAGACCAAGCTTTTACCACATGCAAGATAAATTGGAAGTCCCAAGAGAAGACATGTTTCGGTTAAATATAAGAAAAGGAAGAAGGAAGATACAAAGCAAGTAAAAAGGGACTTAAGACAAGGGCAAAATAGACAATGAACAAGAGGGGCACTTGGGTCATTTACCTACAATTATAAATGCCATCCCACTCCTCTTATTATGAAAAAGTCGGCCAAGAACTCCAAGGAAAGAAGGGAGACCAAAAACTTAGAGAAACAAGGAAGAAAGAAGGGAAATCACAAAGAACTAAGGTAAGGTGTTGCGATTGGAATCCCTATTTCTCTTCTTCAATTCTTGAGAATTATATAATATGAAAAACTAATGATTATGGTATATGTTAAGAAAGGCCGAAAGCTAGGAGACTTCAAGGAGGAAGAAAAAGTTTCAATAAGTGCAAGTCAAGCTAAGTAAGTGACTTATGTAGCCTCTTATACTTGTTAATATTGTTATTCTTGGAATTAATTCTCTATTGTTTTGTAGATTTGAAGACCATGACTTAAAGAGGAGATTCTATATAATGACATATCATATGAATCTAAGAACATATTAGGCCTTAGCATGTATTAAAAAGGCCAAATCTTACATAAAATCGTAAGGACTAAAAGGAAAAAATAAGTTCCCTTTCATATAATAAATTCAAACAGCCCCAAAGCATCAAGGAGCAATAGGAATGAAGAGCATCCATCTGGTATATCTTCCATTTGTTTTGTGCTAAAATTGTTGTGAGAAGTCTGATAGTGTCAATCCTTGCAACTAGTGTAAAAACCTCTTTATAATCAATTCTATATTTCTATTTGTAGCCTTTAGCTACTAATATCGTCTTGTGCTTCTCCACCTTTCCTTCTTTGTTGGTCTTTGTCTTGTATACACATTTTACTCCAATGGGCTTATGCTCCTTGGGCAAAGTTGTGAGCTCCAACATGTCACTCCTTTTAATTGTGGCGGTTTCATCATTCATAGCTTTCTTCCATGTTTCACCTTTTGCTGCTTCTTCATATGTCACTAGATCACATTCAACCACTAAACAAAATAATGAATAATCAAGTGTAGTTTGTACCGGGTTTGTAGCATCATAGATATCACTTAATCTTCTCATTTTTCCTATTACTCCCCCTGAATTGCTACTATTGCTACTGCTTCTTGTTGTTGATGGTGTAGATGCAGGAGTTGTTGGATTAGGACTTACTGGAGGAGTTTGATCATTATCTACTTCAATTGTTTGGTCTTTTGAGTCAACGTCATCTCTAAAGAATAAGCCTTCCTCACTTTTTTGTTCATCACTCTGTTAGTTTTCTATGTGTTTTGATGATAATAGACCATTGTAAAACTAAAAGTCTTTTAACAGAAAGTAAAAATAAGTGTTTTGAACTTAGGTAAACTCGAGCCTAACTTGATAGACCCAAGCTTACTCGTGACAGAGAGCAAAGTTCATGTTTTATAACTAAGGCAAACTCGAGCCTGTTGTGGTAAACTCGAGCCTGCGTCTTACAGAGAGCAAATTAAGTTATTAGCCCTTAGTTAGACTCAAGCCTACCTAAATAAACTCGAGCTTGTGCCTTACAGAGAGCATGTCACGTTTTTCACTTGAGCATGTATTTCTTAACTCAAGCCTAAGTCTTACAGAGAGATCCTCAAATAGAATTTCATGTGAGTAGACTCGAGCCTATGAAATTAGACTCGAGCCTGACCCTTCCAGAGAGCAATCAAATGTTCACTCAAACATAGGCTCAAGCATAATGTTTTAAACTCAAGCCTATTTCTGATTTGAAGAAGTCTTAACAGCGTATGACTGAAGCAAACTCGAACCTAACACTTACAGACTTGAGTTTGGCTCAGACAGAGACCGATCAAAGTTTCATGGCCTGATCAGACTCGAGCCCAATTTTCCTGACTCAAGCCTACGTCTTTGTGCTTAAGCTTCTTATCATTGCAAATCATCTCTAGACTCGAGCTTGTAACTAATAGACTCGAGCCTGTGCAATGTTCCAAAATACTTTCAAACACTCATCGCGACAAATACTAAAATCCAAAGGGCAAACTCAAGCCTGCTAACTTTATGCTTGAGTGCACATGAACAAACTCGAGCCTGCTGAAGTTGGACTTGAGCCTAACGAGACCTCTGTTTTACTCTTCGGGTTTTCATTTCTCTGATTCACTCTCATGATGTGTTTTAGGCCTATATAAGACTATGAATCATCATATATATGTTTACTATGTTTGTTCATGAATTTTATATCACATTAACACGTTTTGAGCTTCAGATCAGATCTGGTTTAAGAGCATTTAATGCAGGATCAAAAACCAGGCTAAAACTTCTCCTCTATCCTAATAGTTCAGCACAGACTGTTATGGATCAACCAAATCAATCTCCAACGGTCAAAAATGGATTATGGAATGGAAAGAATACTGGAAGAACATCTACAACGGCTATATCTAAGATTCCAGTCAAGAATTAAAGAAATGACGAAAAAATATGCAACAGCCATTTTCCAGATTTACAACTGAACGTTAGAGAAGAAAATGCAACGGCTAGTTTCACTGGTTAATCTATAAATACCCATGAAGACGAAGAGCAACACACACAACAAAATTACATCTTATTGCTTCTTTGATCTTTAAGCTCTGTTTATGCGAAATATTTTTGAACTTCAGTGTTTATAATTATTTGCTCTTTAAGAGAGTTTGATTTCGAAAATCATTTCTGATTACTTCTTGTGTAAGAACTCAAGGTTGTGGAACCTGTGAGTTGGGTAGTTTAATTACAAAGTGTGAGGGGGAGTAAGTCCTAGGTGATTAGGATTGCATGTGATTTACATTGTTGTAATTAAAGCTCACTAAGATATTAGAAATACCCAGAAGATATCTGGGGACTGGACGTAGGTCAAAGTTGAAGACCGAACCGGTATAAATCCTTGTGTCCAGCTTCTCTTCCTTCTCCTTTTTTTATTTCAAGTTTTTTTTAACTTAGACATCTTTGAAGAGAAATTTTTTAAATCCCCAATTTACCCCCCCTCTCGGTGATTTCTTCCATCTTCACACTCCACTTCTAGTACTCTGTTTCATCGATCAGTAAACTTTATCCTCTTCTTCAATGCTCGAGGTGGTCGTGGTGGATATGGCCAATCAAATAGAAAATTTGAAACTTATACAACAATATACGAACATGGTCAAGGATCATATAATCGAGGTCGTAGCCAAAGCCGAGGTCAAGGATTCTTAGCCAGAGGAGGAGGCAGACATCAACAAAGAAGTGATAAATCCCAATTACAATGTTATAATTCTAATAGATTTGGTCATCTCAGTTATGAGTGCAGAGATACTACTAAATTTGAAGGGAGAAGTCATTATACGGTAGATGTAGAAAAAATTGATGAACCGCCATCTTGTTTACTTACGAAGGTGAAGAAGATAATGGAAAAAATGTATGATATCTTGATACTAGAGCAAGCAATCACATGTGTGGTAAAAATGAGTTATTCATAGAGTTGAACGAAGAAGTCCAAAGAAAAGTCACATTCGGAGATCTATCAAAAATCTCAGTCAAAGGCAATGGTAATATCATGATATTTACAAAGAATGGAGATAGAAGATACATTACAGATGTCTATTATGTATTATCTTTGAAGAGCAATCTCCTCAGTCTTGGTCACCTATTCGAGAAGGGATATGACATACATTTGAAAGATAGCTCTCTTGTCATGAGAAATCAACAAGGAGAATTGATAGCGAAAGTTGAAATGATAAGCAATCGTCTATTCAAGTTGAATATATAGATAGATGGAATCAAATGCAAAAAGTCTATCATTAAAGATAGTTCATGGTTGTGGCATCTCAGATTTGGTCATCTCAGATTCACTGACCTAAAGTTGTTATCAAAAGTAAAGATGGTGAATGGATTGCCAACAATAAATCATCCAGATCAACTATGTGAAGGATGCATGCGAGGAAAGCAACACAGACAAAGATTTGAAGTTGGCAAGTCATGGAGAGCAAAAAGACCATTGGAACTAGTTCACTAAGATATAGCTGGTCCATTTGACATTCCATTACTTGGAGGAAACAAATACTATATCATGTTTATTGATGATTTCAGTAGAAAAGCTTGGGTGTATATCCTCAAAGAAAAATCCAAAACTCTTGATAAATTCAAGGAGTTTAAGGTGGTGGCAGAAAAGCAGAGTGGTTAGTATTTAAAGGTGCTCAGAACAAATAGGAAAGGAGAATATACTTCTAGATTATTTGAAGCATTTTGCCGGGAACATGGAATAATTCATCAACTGACAGCTACCCACACACCATAACAAAATGGAATTGCAGAAAGAAAGAATTGTACAATTCTTGATATGGCAAGAAGCATGATTAAAGGAAAGCATATGCCGAAAACATTTTGGGCCGAAGCTATTCAGTGTGCTGCCTGTCTATTAAATTGGTGTCCAACAAAAAGTGTCAAGTTCAAAACATTAAATGAAACATGGAGTGGTAAGAAGGCAGATGTGATCTAAGAATTTTTCGTTGCATAGCATATGCCCATATTCCAGATCAGAAGAGGAAGAAGTTAGATGACAAAGGAGAAAAAGGCATTTTCATTGGCTATGAGCATTGGAGTAAAGCTTAGAAATTGTGTAATCCTCTAACCAAAAAGGTAGTTGTCTCAAGAGATGTAGAGTTTGATGAACCAGAGTACTGGAAATGGAGTAATGAAGAAAAAGGGGAGGAAGGCTTATTCTTTAGAGATGACATTGACTTAAAAGACCAAGCAATTGAAGCAGATAATGATCAAACTCCTCTACTAAGTCCTAATCCAACAACTCATGCATCTACACCATCAATAACAAGAAGTAGTAGCAGTAGTAGCAATTCAGGGGGAGTAACAGGAAAAATGAGAAGGTTAAGTGATATCTATGATGCTACAAATCTGGTACAAACTACACTTGATTATTAATTATTTTGTTTAGTGGCTGAATGTGATCCAGTGACATATGAAGAAGCAACAAAAGATGAAATATGGAAGAAAGCTATGAAATCACCGCAATTAAAAGGAGTGACACGTGGGAGCTCACAACTTTTCCTAAGGAACATAAGCCCATTGGAGTAAAATGTGTATACAAAATAAAGACCAACAAAGAAGGAAAGGTGGAGAAGCACAAGGTGAGATTAGTGGCTAAAGGTTACGAACAAAAATATGGAATTGATTATGAAGAGATTTTTGCACCAGTTGCAAGGATTGACACTATCAGACTTCTCATAACAATTTCAGCATAAAACAAATGGAAGATATACCAAATAGATGTGAAGTCAGCTTTCGTTAACAGCTACTTAGAAGAAGAGGACAAAGTTCACTGATTGAAGAAGGAACTATATGGATTAAAGCAAGCTCCAATAGCATAGAGCACGAGAATAGATGAATACTTTTAGAAGAATGAATTTTTGAAGAGCCTATACGAGCATGCTTTATACACAAAAAGGAATGAAGATGGAGATATAATGATCGTATGTCTATATGTGGATGATATGATCTTCACAAGAAACAATCCAGGTATGTTTGTTGAATTTAAGAAAGCTATGACTAGAGAATTTGAAATGACAGATATTGGAGAGAAGTCTTATTTTCTAAGAGTTGAGGTCGAACAAAGGGAGGAAGGAATATTTATGTCGCAAAATAAATATGCACAAGAGATATTGAGCAGGTTCAGAATGAATTCTTGCAAGCCTATGTCAACACCAATATAAAAAGGAATGAAGTTGACAGCTCATTCAAATAAAAAACCTGTAAATCCAACACTATACAAGAGCTTGATCGGAAGCTTGAGGTACTTAACTTTCACTAGACCAGATATTATGTATGTAGTTGGTTTAATTAGCATATATATGGAACGGTCAAAGCAAGATCATTTTTGTGCAGCAAAGAGAATTTTGAGATACATTAAAGGAACCATCAATCATGGACTATTCTATACACAGTTCCAAGATTCAAGGTCAATTGGCTACTCAGATAGTGATTATGGTGGAGACTTAGATGATTGGAAGAGTACTTCAGGATATGCATTTCATATTGGCCCAATAATATTTTCATGGTCGTCAAAGAAACAACATACAGTTGCTCTTTCATCATGTGAAGCTGAATATATAGCCGCTACAACATGCACATATCAAGAAATATGGCTAAAGAATATTTTGAACGAGTTATGTTATAAGCAAGAAGGTTCAATCACTATATATGTGGACAACAAGTTGGCAATTTCACTAGCAAAGAATTCAGTCTCTCACAACTAAAGCAAGTACATTGACACCAAATATCATTTTATTCAGGAGCAGGTCAAAAATAAAGTCGTGGAGTTAATCTATTGTAGAATTGAAGAACAACTAGCATATATCGTTACGAAGCCATTGAAGGCGGATACATTCAACAAGTTCAAACATATGATTGGTATGCAAAATCAAGTTTAAGTGGGAGTGATAGAAGATCAAACTCAATTTTTCCTCTCTCTCACTGCCAGATTTAATTAAGCTATCAAATAAATGGAGAATTGGATGCTGTGAAAAGCTGGCAAACCAAATGGAGTGGTGGAGCTGAAGATTTCATGCAAATAATTAAGGAGGAGAAGGTGGAATAATTAAAGGGCCAAAGTTGTCAAAAATGGATATCAAGTAGGAGCTTGCGTTGTCAGGTGCATAGCAAAGTAATTTCTTGAAGCAAATGGTCAACAATAGTGACTGATAACTCTCTATATTTTATATATTTAAGGTACACTTTGGAAATATTTGGAGAGTTATCTAAACAATTTTAAAAGAGTTCTACGAGATTATATGATTATAGGCTCAAATCAAATTGGTGCATCATTTGTGGGGTTTCAATTTAAAATAATTGTTTTTGAGTTTAGGAAATAAATAATAGTAATGAGAGGTTTTCTAAAAAGAAAAAGAAAAAAAAAGAGAAAAAAAATTAATAGTAGTAGTAGTAGTAGTGTTATTGTTATTACTATTATTATTATTATTTGATTCCTTGTATTTTCCATAATACCCAGGAGACCATTTAGCATATGAGATAAATGATTTATGGATTGAATGAATTGGGCTAAGTGGACTCTCGACGTTGGGCAAATGAATTGGGCTGCATGGATATTAAATGGAGTTGAGCCCAAGCTAATTAATCAATGAATGAAGAAGACCTAAAAGAAAAAGAAGTCTGGACGAATGAGAAGGAGGCAGGATTAATGAATAAAAGAGCAAGAGGCGGACAGAAAAAAAAAAAAAAAAAAAAAAAAAAAAAAAAAAAAGAGACAGAGGGAACGTGACAACTGAGGCGTGAAGGTCATATTCTGGAGGTGACGGTTGGAGTGAAAAAGAGGAGCAGAGAAGGATCTGGAAGTCGGCAATTAACTCAGAGAGCAGCAGAGGCTTCACATCTCAATTTTTTCAACTAAGCTATTCATTCAGAAGCAGAGACGCTGGAGAATGTCGAACCAGAGGAAGAGATCATGTTCTTAATTTCACTGCTCTATTTTTATTCTCTTCTCTTCGATTTTTGTTATGGTGCTGTAATCTGGATTTATTGTTGTGCTGTGATGTTGATTAAAGTCCTCTGTAGCTAATTTCTTTTGCAACCTAAAGGAACTATGAACTTGTTAATGGATTAAACTTTGTTTAATCATTTAGTTATAATTAGTATTAATTTTGGTTGCTTAATCTTGTTTAGTTTTATTTATTTAGTGATTGGCCATCATTAAATATGAATTCGAGCATTAGGATTTACCTTGATGAAGAGGATTTTAATTAGGCTCTGAGATTAAGTAATATGAGATTAAATTACGATTTAATTTGCAATTAGGATAGACATATACCAAATAGCCCCATATAATTGTAGAAGAGTGTGTCCGAATTAAATTGCCTCTTGAGTAAATTTGTTAGACATACAAGTTTCTACTTAAGAGAGGGTTGTAAGTGGACCACAGACACTTATAGCTATTAATACTTGAAATTAACAAAATTGATCTTAAGAATAATTAAATTTGTGAAAAAAAGGTTTATGAAGTTAATAAGGGATTAGTGACTTTGGGTTGCTCATTTGATATTTGTGGTAGTTGATTTTAATTTTAGTTTTGATTTCTTTTCTCATAATTAAATTCACTTTGATTTGCTCAACTAAAACGAAATTGTAAAATTAATGCCTAACCGAAGTTTTGGTATAAAGTTCTCGTGGAAATGATACTTTACTCACTCTTTATTACTTGACATGGCCCATGCACTTGCAGAGTCTTAGGCTATAAAGTTTTGCTCTATCAGTGGCTGCATTAATTAAATGTTCATTCAAGAAATTTGCACGTCAACAATGATGGCTGCGTTAATTAATCTGTGGTGTTGGTGGTATAGAAAATAATAATGAAATAGTATACATTAAAGTCAATCAGTTTCCTGCACCTATATATATGTGTGTGTTACAATGTCATGTATTAGTTGTATCTAAAAAGAGAGATTTGAGAGAAGGAAAATTCAGTGTCGAAGCACTGAGAGAAGAGGAAGGAAATTATTTTGTGAGAGAAAAATACAAGATTGTTGTTGAACTTGTGGAAAAAAAAAAAATATAGAGGTGTATTGTATTTGAATCATAGAAGTAGTGTTTTTTTTCCCTTTTATATCTTAAATTTCCAACAATTATTAGAGTAGGATGGGGAATGATAGTAGAAGGATAGATATGTAAAATATGTATATGTTAGATGCGAGATGTAGAGGATGTAGGACGTAGATTCTAGATACTTTCTCTAGATAGTGTAAGATAAAGACTGACTAATAGGTGTTTGGAAACTAGGTGTAGAATATGTTAGAATATGGAACCCTTGTAAAATATAAACGCATGCTATGTGAAATAATATATAATATGTTGTAGTATGATTGTGCATGTAAATGGCTATTACATTTCTATTATTACCAGTAATTATCTTTGTGTTGATGTCTTGTAGCAATATTTAAGGATGCCAAGACTTCGAGGAAGAATTAGAGGAAGAGGTAGAGACAGGCCTCCACGACAAGAACCAAGACATAATTCACAAGAGCAAGATCTTGTGCAGCAGATTCTAGGTATGCTCACCAAACAACATGATCAGGAACACGAAGAGGTTAAAGGAAAACAAAATGAGGATCAAGAGCAACACGAAGAGGAACGAGCAAAAGAATCTGCTCATATGGAGGAGCAAGATCAGGAAGTTCCACAACGTGAACAAGCAAATAATAAGACTACTAAGACCGCATAATATTGGGGACAAAATTTTGCAAACATTAGCCCACAGTATTGAAGGCGGAAGATATCACCAAGAGGGGGGGTGAATTAGGGATTTTAAAAAACTTTTTGATTGCTTCTGGAAAACGAACACAGACCCAAGTATGATAGAGAGAAGGAGAAGAAGCTTGACACAGAAGATTTATACTGGTTCGGTCTCAACTCTTGACCTACGTCCAGTCCCAGACTCTATGGATTTTCATTATCACTTCTTCAACCGATTACACACTCTGTACTCGAAGTAATCCTCTTATCAGGATTCACTCCCCCTTACAAGTTGTAATCAATAACCCAATCTCAAAGTCCCACTACCTTGAGATTATTACAAAACAAATGAATCAGTAACAAACTCTCTAGAAGATCAGATTGATAAACACTGAAGTATATATGTATCAAAGATACTTTACAGAAGAGTAATGAATAGAGATTTGAACGTTGGTTTTTGCTATCTGTTTCTGTATCTCTTCTCTTCATTTTCTTAGCTTCTTATACTTGAAGAAATCCATTTGAATGTTCTATCCAGAATATGACTGTTGGAGATCAACTGAGAGGTTGTTGTTGGAAGCCCACTGAGAAAGTCGTAGCTGGAAACCCACTGAGAATAACGCAGTTTGAACATTCTTGATTTATGCTCTTGGTTTCAGTAATGGCGGGCAGTCTTATAATCTGGAGGATTTTGAGGATAATGTGGATCTTTCATTTATGGTCCTATTTGTTTAATCACAGACCATTTCCCAGAAACACGGCGTAGTGCATATTCCACTTTACAACTCATCATTTGAATCTGAACGTTTTTGAATCATAGCTCCATTTGATCATCTGTAACTTAGCAAACTTGGTTAGAAGATGTATAGATCAATAATATGAAGTACCCAAGCTATAATCAATGGGTTGCAGATTACGAAGAACCAAGATTTCAAATGCAGATATTTATTCTCGAGAACTATCGAAGTCTGTTTAATTATTCTCTAGAATCAGTTCATTCATACTTGAGAATTCCTTCATCTAAATTGAAACAACACCTCGCATAAATCATCAGACTCGTCAATTCTCCAGAGCTGACTTGCATGCTCGAGAACTGTGCTTGAGAATTGGTCTGTGATTCTTGAGAATCACCTCAGAAGAAAACGTTAAACTGAATAAGCTATCGTCCATTCTCGAGAACTGTCTTACATTCTCAAGAATTGTTTCTGATTCTTGAGAATCACTTCAGAAGAATATATCAGATAACTTCATTCTCGAGAATTGACATACCATTCTCGAGAATTGGTTTTTGATTCTCGAGAATTAAGTTCAGAAGAATATGCAGCATTCGTTCATTCTCGAGAACTGAGTTACATTCTTGAGAACCATTCTCGAGAATTGATCTCTGATTCTCGAGAGTCATATCAGCAAGTTAGTTCCACTGTGATCCGTAGAGCCATTCTCGATAACTGATAGCTAATTCTCGAGAGTCATTCTCGAGAATTGATTTTTATTCTCAAGAATCACACCAGCAACATCATTTCTTCATTTTGATCTGTCAAAGCATTCTCGGGAATATTCTCACTAGCAGCAGTAACTTTTGGTAAACTTAATGACAAACCACTAAATGCTCTTCAAGTCTTCTTTCCAATGCAACAAGAATCAGCTCCAAACTTACAGCATTATGATCGGATTAATAGAAGCTATTCTGGACCAATCGTTTTTGCATAATTCTGAACAAACTCTAAACTTCCAAAAATCATATCTCTCTCATTTGATCTTTGTTTTCTATGATCTTTATGTTTTTGGAAAGGTATTTGAGTCTAATTTCATATGCCACTGATTTCACCTCATTCTGATGTGTATTTTGTGAGATACACCCAAATTACCGAACCTTGTCCAGCTGTGTGACGGTGACAGATTGAGCTACTTCAAAAATTCATAGCTCTCTCATCTGATCTTCTTTGGAGTTAAAATTTGGCCAAGATGACGCATTGGAAGTCTACTTTCATTCAAAATTGGTTTCGCCTCAAACCAATTCCTGGTTTGGGAGATATCGTCAAATTATTAGAGGTCACCCAGCTGAGGCGCGAAACAAAGTAGGAAGAGACACTGGATTCTCAAGAATTGGCACGCATTCTCCAGAACCATTCTCGAGAATGCAGAATGAATTCTCAAGAATGCAGAATGAATTCTCGAGAATAATCCCGAAGCACTGTAGCATTATTACTGTAGCAACTCAGGTACTATTCATGCTGAATTTTGAACTTGGTTATTTTGACTCCGAATTGCGCCATTCCAACTTCCACTTGATCATAGAGAATTTCATATTAATATTCTCCTTTCTTTAATCTACTCTCTTGATCATTCTTCATTGTTTGAGCTTCATATTTTGAGGTACTTATTAATTGACTAGAGGCATATCAAAGAGAAGTGAGACTTCAAATTTGCATAGGATATCAACGATTAATTACATTATAATTGTTATCATCAAAACATCAAAAACATGAGAACTAACAAGTATTTCGTGGGAAACTTGATTCGCAGATAGCTAAAGATTGGCTCTCATGATTGGAAAAGATATTTCAAGTTATGGAGTGTCCTGATGAGAGGAAATCGCAATTAGCCATTTATAAACTAGAAGGTACTGTAGACAAATGGTAGAAAAACACCGAGATGACTTTAAAGGCACGACGTATTCCCATTACTTAGGAGGCGTTCCAAGAAAAGTTCAATGACAAGTATTTTCCTCTATCAAAATGGGTAGACAAGGAGACAGAATTTTTGATGATTAAGCAAGGAACAATGATTACCTTTGATAATTAACTTGCCAGATTTATTCGTCTATCTCGATATTGCACTTATCTTAGAGCCTTGGATGATGAGACCTAGACTTTTGGTAGACTAATTGGCATATTAAAGTATGAAATAAGAGAGAAATTAGTTTCCTGACGATTCCAAGAATTTAATCGAGCTACTGAGGAATGTCGGATTATCGAAAGGAATTTGAATGAAGTACGCAAATCTAAAGGTAGTTCAAGCCGTGGATGTTAGTTCTCTATATGTTTTGATGATAACTTAACATTTGTAAATTAAAAGAATAAGATTTCATGCATTTACTTAGTTTTCATAAAACCATTACTCCAGTAATGATTATGTTACTCCAATAACATCACTGTATGTTCATGTATATTACTCCAGTAAGTGGTCCGCTACTCCATTAACATGCCTTATTAAATTGCATTTCAGTAAAATGTTACTCCAGTAGCGTGTCTATTACTCTAGTAATATGTGTTGATTCAAAAGTTTTTCAAAGCAATCTTACTCCAGTTGTGCTCGTGATACTCCAGTAATATATCTTAATCCAAAATGTTTTTCAGAATATATTACTCCAGTAACTCCTAAAGCTAGTCCAGTACGTCTGTCATCAAGTCTTCTGTAAAACGTCTTTATGTCCATATTAGTCCAGTAAGATTTTTGCTACTCCAGTAGTCACTTAGCTACTCCAGTAACCCTTCATTCTCAGTCACCTCCAAAACCAAAACCCGATAGTATGTCGAAGTTACTCCAGTAACTATTTTGTTACTCCAGTAACATTACTGCAGTAGTCACTTAAGTACTCTAGTAATGCTTCACTGTCAGACAGGTTCCAGAGTCCAAGCCTAATATTACTCCAGTAACTGATCGGCTACTCCAGTAACATCCCAGACAGAAAGATCATGAACCTGAATTACTCCAGTAGTCAGGAGCTTACTCCAGTAATATCGCAGACAGAAGCTAAATGAACATGAGTTACTCCAGTAACAAGGTCACTACTCCAGTCATATCACAGACAAAAACAAAATGACCCTCAGTTACTCCAGTAACAGTGATATTACTCTAGTGATATCGAAGACAAAAGCAAATGAGAGCTAAGCTACTCCAGTAGTCAAGTGGTTACTCCAGCTACACCTTTGTTATAAAGGAAGGTTACTCCAGTAACCTATAGACTACTCTAGTCAAACTGAAGATAGAAGCAAAATAAGGTTTAGTTACTCCAGTAACTTGTGGGTACTCTAGTAGCCTTGAGTCAAGAATTCTATCAGAGGCCATATGACTCCAGTAACATCAAGATGACTCCAGTAAAGCTTGTAACAAAAAGCCTTCAGTCACTATGATCTACTCCAGTCACATATTTCCTACTGCAGTAACTCTTCTGGATAGCAACCGAAATCCTGTTTTAATCAATGATACTTACTTGTTTACATCTTATTACCATTGACTATTAGTATCTGTCATGATTAACTAGTTTGTTTAAGTGAAGTTCAGTTAAACCGAAGCTAAGATCAAGACAACCAAGTGAGCATGCTTGCTGAGCTGTAAAGTGAACTTCACAGAATGGTCCACTAGCGCGTGTGTCGGGGAATATTTTGCAACTTGGATTAAATAATTTTGGACATTCTTCTGCTGCCCATTCTGATAAAGATGATCAACATTACCATCAAATTAAATACTCTTCAGTAGCAGACAACACTGAATTAGAAAACATGGAATCCAGAAATGCTCAAACGGTCAAGTTCATAGTGGATGTCCAACGTCAAAATTCTGAGTAGAGCTCCAACAGCTATATTCTGATATGCATCATTCAAATGAAGCTCTTCAAGTATAAATGAAGACTCAAAAACACAGAAAAGACATAGAAGCTCAAACATACAAGTTACATCTAGCATTTCTGTTTTTCTGTGAATTACTTTGAGAAAAATCTGTACTTCAGTATTTATCATTATCTACACTTAGAAAGAGTGTTTTGTGTTGTTAAAATCATTTCTTTGTAAGAATCTCAAGTCTGGGGACTTGGAGATTGGGTATATCAGTTTACAACTTGTAAGGGGGAGTGTATCCTAGTAAGAGGATAACTTCAACTGATTGTGAGTGATAGTGGAAATCCCAGAGAGTCTGGGGACTGGACGTAGGTCAAGGAGTTAGACCGAACCAGTATAAATCTTGTTGTGTCTTGCTTTCCTCTTCTTGTCTTTGTTCATCCCTGTTCCAGTGCATACATTGCAGAGCTTTGTCAAAGAAAATTTTTAAATCCCCAATTCACCCCCCCTCTTGGTGATTTGCTCCGCTTTTCAATGGAGAATCTAGTTGCGAAAATCTATCTCAGAAAAGAAAAGGATAGTGGTTTAAATCTCAAGGCAACAATAAAAGAACTTCTCAACTTGGGCAATGTAGCCACCAGAGACCTAAATTTCATTCGGGAAGAAATTGCAATGGCTAATGAGTTTGTTATACTTGTCGTAAGCCAAGCTATTATAGTAGAGATCGCCTACAGTTGGCAGTAGAGAAGAGGAATAAAATCAAGGATGTGTGTTTGCTATGACAAAAGAGGAGGCTAGGAAGTTCTCGGAGATGATTTAAGGTACTATTTCTCTTTATGGTAATTTATTAAAAATCACTAGTTCAAAACAATTAAATCTGGTCGTCTAGATCTCATCTAAAGTCCAGATGGGACAAGCGTTCGGTACACGTTCCCTAATGAATACGCGTCATGTTAAATGGCAGTACTACAAATATCTTATCCTTTTAACTTAGCTATATATAACCCTCTTATGAACTTTAACAATAGCTTTATCTCTTGCTCTATTACCACTATAAAGCTCTATTTTGGAAACGACCTAATTCTAATAAATGTATCATTGTTCCTTCTCTTGGTTCTTCATTCTTCTTCTCACCTCCTTACTAGAAGAACCCCAATCTAGCCCATTAGGGATGGCGATGTTTTGGTCTTAGATGGAGGAACCTTTGGTCTTGGTTTCTTCACCCCCAGCAACAATTCAATAAAGCACTATGTTGAAATATGGTATAATAGATCCTTCAAACCAACCGTTGTTTGGGTTGCTAATAGGCAGAATCCTCTTAATGATACTTCCGAAGTTTCATCAATTAACATGGATGGAAACATCGTTCTCGTTTACAATGATACCCGTTTGAACAAAAATAGCCCCATTTGGTCTTCCAATGTTTCCATCCCATCTTCTTGTCACATCTTTGCTAAGCTTCAAGACACTAGAAACTTGGATTTGATCAGAAACGATGGTAGACGAAAGGTTCTATGGTAGAGTTTTGACTATCTTAGTGATACATGGCTTCCATTCATGAAAACTGGGGTGTACCAGAAAACTATTTTTAATCGGTTTCTGCAGTCATGGAAATCTCCAAACGACAAAGGATTAGGGAATGTGACTCTCATAATAAACACAACAGGCTATCCTCAATTATTCCTTTACAAGAATGGAGCTCCATTTTTTCGGGCAAGGCCTTGGACGGGTCAAAGATGGAGCGGTATACCTATCATGACAGTCAACTTCTTCTTCAACAAAACCTATGTTGACAAAGCTAATGAAGTTAGCATGGTGATCCGAGTTATTGACCCTTCAATCTTATTAAGAATGGTGTTGGACAACACTGGCCATGTGACACGAACTATTTGGCAAGTAAAGAAGAATAAATGGCTCCAAATATGGTATGGTTCAACAGAGGACTGTGACCACTATTGTCAGTGCCTGTCGAATAGTAAGCGTGACCCATATAATGTGGACAAGTTTGAGTGCATTTGCTTGCAAGAGATTGGAAATTGAGAAATGGATCGAGCAGTACGAGGAAGAAGAATGTGTCCACGTGTCAAAGTGGGGAAGGTTTGTGAAAGTGGCACATGTGAAGGTGCCAAATACATCAAAGGCATGAGTGGATAAAAGCAAGAGCATGAGGTCTAAAAAGTATGACCGGTGGCATTTTCATAAATAAAAAGAACATTTTAGACTAGTTTCTTTAATGTGAGGTCTAAAAGATATTATTTAGACCATTTTCCCAATCAACCGATCTAACAGATTAAGAAAAAAAAATTCTATTACTTTTAAGACCTGTTGTTACAAATAACCAGTCTAAAAAGTTTTTTAAAATGTCTATTACTTTTAAGATTGATTGTTACAAAGAATTGGTCTAAAAAGTTTTTTTAAAAAAAGAATGTCTATTACTTTTAAGACTGGTTGTTACAAATAAAAAAAATTTCTATTACTTTTAAGACCAATTGTTACAAATAACTGGTCTATAAAGTTAAAAAAGCAATGTCTATTACTTTTAAAACCGGTTATTACATATAACCAGTCTAAAAGATGAAACTTTTTAGACCTTACATTTCTTATAACTGGTCTAAAAGATAAATATTCTCTTTTATTACACCAAAAATTGAATTTTGCTCTCTAAACCTTTCTTCTTGTAGTGATAACTCTCCCACCACTACAATCTCTAGGACTCTCCTTCTCCAACTATCCTTATTAATCGTCTGCACCTAGTGACCCTCGCCAATTTTTTTGCCATGTATCACTACCGTCTCCTTTAGTTCTGGCGATCACACCTCACGATTTCTCCAAGCACATCCAGCTTTATTATCGCCACCTCCTTCCTACACTCACCCTCTCCTTCAACTCCATTATCATGCCTTTCATGACTTTACTTCTTGTTGCAGAGCCTGTCGCTGCTACACACAGTCTCTTCCAGATGCTACCATTTCATCTCAATAATCAGTAATTTCATGAAACTCTGTCATTTTTATTGGATTTTAGGTTTTATGATGACATTTGTTGTTGTAAGAAGGTGTTTTTTGGTTAGGAATGGAAAGTCTCAATTTGTTTTCTCTTCCAAATTTGTTTTCTAGTTAGGTATATTCATTACTTTTTTGTTTTATGTATGATCCTGTAAGGGCTTGGTTTCTCTTCTCCATAGCGGTTTCTCAAGTGCTTGAAAGTGATGGCACGGTCACTACAACTGCTACTTATACCTCTGTTCACAGCGATTTAGATCTTAACCGTACTTCTCTTCATCGAAGGCCCCTGTTTGAGTCTTCTGCTGAAGATGGCAATCATAAGTTGGAAGGTACTAATGTGATCAATCAAAAGGTTCCACAACAGTTCCCTGATGTTTCTGCCCTCAAGTTTGTTTATCATCCTTTGATTCCAGCTTATTGCATAATCAAGGAAAGCCCTCTCAGTTCCAACAAAATTTTCAAAGATGGAAGGTGAAGTATGAGTGTAAGTCCCTAGATTACTTTAAGAAGCTCATTATCACCATTAATGGTAGAAGCCCTGGCCCCACCATCCAAGATCAAGAAGGTGACACCATCATCATTGAACTCAAAAACAACTTGCTCATCACCATCCATTGGCATGAAATCTATCAAGTTCAAGAAGCTGACGCTATCATCATTGAACTCAAAAACAACTTGCTCATAGAAAACGTCACCGTCTATTGGCATGAAATCTATCAAGTTAAAAAAAATCCTTTCAAAATGAGGCTGATTGTGTCTAAACCAGTTATTTTACACAACCAATCTTAAAAGTCTTACCTTTTGGACCTTATATCTTAAAAAATTGGTCTAAAACGTGATTTTTAAGACTGGTCTTAAAAGTAACAAGCTTCTTAGACTAGCTGTATCGAGACCAAATCCAATCTAAAAAACAAATTTCACCCAGTTAAAGGCAATTTTTGCACTAGTGTGTGTTCCAAGGTTTTGATTGTTAAGGAGCTCGATCAGTTGCAACACAAAATCATTCTTACCCTTTGTCATTTGGATATGATCTTTCCTCCATCTTTTTTCACAATGACGGTTCACTTTATAGTCCACCTTGTTCATGAAACAAAGCTTGATGACCCAATTCAATATCAATAGATGTATCCTATTGAGAGGTACTCATTTTACATATGCGCATCAACATTACTTTCTAAATTTGCTAGTCACACATTTAAGCATTTATTAACATTTTTTCTTCTTTACTTTATAGGTCTCTTTGGAAATTCAAATCTTATGTTAGGAAAAAGGCATGGCCAAAAGGTTTTATAGTTGAAGGTTATATAAGAGATAAGGTCCTGTATTTCTGTTGATTTGCATGCAGATTACTAAATGACCACAACCTACACTTGCTAAATTTCAGAGCTCTTGCGGTCAGCCCTCTTGACCATGCAAAAAGGTTTTTGGCATACAATGTATTGGTTTCAAATTTTGCATGGTTTAACGAGATCAGTGATTGCTAACTCAAAACTTGGGTGTTTATGGCATCTTTGGGTTAAGGAGCTATACAAGCAGTAGTGGCAACAACATGTAATTCAGAGACATCCCATATTATGGAAAGATTATTGATGTCGTTGAACTAAATGACAAAGGCCTATTCATTGTGATGATATTCAAGTGTTTGTGGGCAAATACGACAACTTCCCAAGGACTCACAACTGACGACTTAAGAGTCACATTAGTAAATTTCTCCCAGTCAATTCACACTAGTCAATCTCAAGATGATGACTAGTGTGAATTGACAATCATGATGAACATGAAAAGCACTCTCATAGTCTAAATCATGATGAACATCACAATCAATATCAAAATGCCTATTAAAATCAGTATGACAATCATGCTCAGAGTCTATAAGCGAAACCGAATCACTACTTAAGTCAAAATTAGCATACAATGCATCATCAATCTTAGTGCCTATAGGACACCATGCATTATCAAAGCAGTCACATACAACATAATCACTTATGGATGCAATATCTGGAAAATCAACACACCAATTAGCAACAACATCATCTACAGCATCAGATATCACATCAGTGCAGAAAATAGAGTACTCCTTCCTAGGATGTTTCATGGCATCAAAGATATTGAAATTCATAGAAATATCACCAAACTCCATAGAGAGAGTACCAGAATGCACATCTATTTTAGTCCTAGCTATTTTCATAAATGGTCTACCAAGAATTATTGGTGACCTACTATTAGTAGACTTATCCTCCATATCTAAGATGTAAAAATCAGCAGGGAATATCAATTCATCAACTTTGACCAATACATCTTCAAGTAAACCAAAGGGATGGGCATTACTCCTAATAGCTAGTTGAACAATAACACTAGTAGAACGTAAGGGACCAATACCAAGAGATGTATAGACAGATGCATGCATGACATTAATAGAAGCACCTAGATCTAGCATGCAATCATCAAATCTATAATTACCAATAATACAAGGAATAGAAAATGTATCTGGGTCCTAGCACTTAAGAGGCATGGTAGGCTGGATGAGTACTGATATATTCTGGTTTAAGCTCACTCGTTCATTTCCCTTTAGTCGCCTCTTCTTGGTACACAACTCCTTCAGAAACTTGGCATATTTAGGCATTTACTTGATTGCATCTAAGAGAGGAATGTTGATATCAACCCTCCTGAAGGTCTCTAGAATGTCCTTCTCTTTGTGCTTGTGCTTTTTTGCCACTTTCTTAGATTGAATGGATCGCTAAGGGAAAGGAAGAGGAATAGGAATGTCCACTTCACTTTGGTTCACTGCCTCTTTATCTCTAGAGTCATTCTTTGCATTTTCTGACCCTTTATCTGATGTAATCACATCTACAGCTTGCTTAGGTTCTTCCAATTACTTACCAGACCATAAAGAGATAGCACTCATGTTCCCCTTAGGATTGGGTATGGTCTATGAAGGAAGGGTGTTGGAACCTTGAGGTTGGAGCTGGTTCAATGTCGTTGCCAATTGGCCAATCTAAGTTTGCAAACTCTAAATGGAAGTTTCAGTTTGTTGTTGGAATTGCATGGTATTCTTGGCAAATTGCTTCATCATGTCCTCCAGTGAGGAACTAGAGGAACCACTACTACTGGGTTGTTGTTGTGCTGCCTGTGGAGGTGTTCATATGGTTGGTAGAGGATGAGGACCTAGTAGTGGAGGTGGTACGGAATGTGGGAAATTTTGTGGTCTAAACTGCCTCTGCTGGTGATTTCTAGAATTCTGATTCTGGTAGTTCTGGTTTCCTTGATTCTGGTTCTAACAAAAGTTAGGGTGGTTTCTCTAGCCAGGGTTATAGGTATTAGAGAAAGCATTGTTTGGTTGCTGGAATTGTGGCTTTCCTGGGAACACACCAACTGCAGCTACTGATTGGTCTTGGTAATTGGGATCTTGCAAGGTAGGGCAAGAATCAGTAGGATGGTAGGGATCAAGACAAAACCCACATAAATACCCAATTTGAAGAGGGGAAGTCTGTACTGTATGTGCAACTGCCAACTGTCCCACCAAAAAAGTCAAGTCATCAAGCCTGTTCTCAAGTCTTTGTTGATCTGCAATCCGAGGTGTTTGAATCTAATATACAGGGGTATTGTTTGCTCTGGTACCACACTGTTGTGAGTTGGTAGCCACAGTGGATAACAAGTCTCGAGCATCCTCTGGTGTTTTATTTTGCAGAGCCCCACCATTAGAAGCATCAACCAAATTTCTGTCATTAGGCAGTAGACCATCATAAAAGTAAGTAATCAAGAGTTGCTCAATAATCTGATGGTGTGAATAGCTTACACACAATCTCTTGAACCTCTCCCAATACTCATGCATGTTCTCTCCATTCACCTGTTTAATACCACTGATTTCTTTTCGGATGGAAGTAGCTCTTGAGGAGGGAAAGAATTTCTCTAGAAACAGTTTGGCCATGTCATTCCAGCTACCAATGGATTGAGGTTGAAGGTAGAACAGCCAGTCCTTAGCTCCTCCTTCAAATTAGAAAGGAAAAGTTCTCAATTTGATATGCTCCTCATCAATGACTTGTGGCTTCATTGTACTACATACCACATGGAACTCCTTCAAGTGCTTATGAGGACATTCACATGCAAGACCATGAAACTTGGGCAACAAATGGATAAGACCAAATTTCAATTCAAAGTTAACTCCAAGTTCAAGGTATTGAATATATAAAGGTTGATTGACTACAGTAGGTGCAATCAATTCTTTCAAAGTGGGACGAATTCCTTAAATAGATTCGACTCAGAATCTGAAACAACCTTTGTAGTGACTACTTGACTTAACCTAACAGCCCTTCTAGCAGTTAAGATATTCCTCTCAATTTCAGGATCTCCTTATAACAAATCATCTCGATTGGTAGTATTCCTAGTACTCATACATCAGCATATGGTAGAATGGACGAATTCACACAACATCAAAAACACCTACAAAATAGCAAAAGCCACCTTGCAAGACAACAAAAACACTAATATGACACTAGAAGACTCAAAACACAAAAATAGAAAACTACACTAGAAATTAACCAAAGCAAATGCATAAACACTATCAAATGATTTTTAAAATTTATAGGATCACCACAAAAACACTCCTAGACCATTTGGGGCCCAAAAATGCAATAAAAAAACTTAAAAAATTAAAAAACCGGTCTAAATGATGAAATTTGAGTTTAAAATGAAGACAACATGGCAAAGCAATGTATCTTGATATTTAGGCCGAAATCTATCAACTGGCAAAATTTCAGCCCAATCAGAGATAATCGCATGTCTTAGTAGAAATCCTAGAACAATTTCAAAAATATCGGCTAGTTCTACCAAGACCAAAAATATAGTGAAAAAAGGGGCTAAACGATGGAATTTGGCAATTTTAAGTAAGACCTCACTCTTAAAAAGGGGGTGACTATTATTTAGAATGCCAAATTCTTTGTAAAAAAGCCTTGGTTCAAGTGATCTGGGTGATCTATCCAGTCACCCGAACTGATTAAACTACTCCTAAACTACTTTACTGTTACTAATGAAACCGATACGAATTCCCCGGCAACGGCTCCAAATTTTGACAAGAGATGCCGACCTCTTACAAAATAACCAAGTTCAATAAAAAAGATTTGCAATGTAAAGAACCTGGATCGTTTCCAACGGGATTCACAGTAGGTTCAATAGAAATAGGAAAATAGTAACAGATTGTGGGGGGAGTTTTTTAATGCAATTAAGAATGAAAGCAAAACGAAACATATAAGGAAAACGAGATTTAATTAGACTAAAAACGACTAACCTAGAATCAAGAATTCCAAAACCTTCATCAAACTAAAATAATACACCAAACTCGTGATTGATTCTGGACAAACATTTCTCTGCGTTTGTCCAGAAATTCCCTCGACTGAACGATCATCCAGAATATATTTAGAACAGTGGCGTGTCACCGAGTGATCGCACAGTGACCACTTAAACCCAGTTTGAATTGTGTCATTGGGATAATTCAATCTAGGTTTTTAATCAAAAACCTAATCCGAATTCAGAAATCAGATTCTATAAAAGAAGGTAGAAACGAGTTTAGATGTTACCGTTTAAGCGTGAGTCCTCTGGAATACGGAATCCTTAATCCATGGGTTAATCAGAAAGGCTTAGCCGAGCATAGCCAGGCAAAAAAACGAAGAACACGAAGAACATCTCAGAGAATTTAATTAAAACGTTGTTTAATCCAATAACAATGTAAAACGTAATAATGTCCTGTTTTCAGCCACCATCCAATTTTTCTTTTACAGGAAGGATGAATCAAGATGACTGAAAATTAGGAATCAATCCCCTAATCATAGGAAAATTCTAATCAATATGAAATCTCTAATAGATTAGGAAATTTCTAATAATTGGTCCTTTATTACAAAATTCGGGCAAAATAAAAATCCAGCAAAATGGGTCTATTTTTAGCTCCAATTTCATCCATCTTATTGTCCAAATCAGCCTTCCAAGTCTTCATAACAATTGTAGCTCTCTGAATCATCTGAAAAATGAAAGAAGAATGAGGCTAATCTGATATCTAAATCAAAAGTTATGGCAAAAATAGTGAAGCATTGTAAATATGGAATTTTATTACCAAAACCGAATTTAATCTAATTAAAAGCTCAAAGCCCAATTAAGTAATAAAACGCCTTATTTCTCAATTAAACATTCCTAAATTATTAACCAAGAGATAAAAATAAGTAGAATAATATTCAATTATCAATTAGTCATATATTCTTGCCTCAGAGACACACCAGGTTTATTATGTTGAGGATGAGAGGCACAAGGATTGAAATATGGTGGTTAACTTAAAGCCTCGAAACCTTTACGATATGGGTGATAGTGATAACATCACTTATGAGAGTGAGTTATTCCAGCCCTCCAATTTCAAAAACTTCTTCCTTAAAGGTGATTACAATTTACCTATAGCTCAATGAAATTTTATAAGTTACACTTTGTTATCATTTAATTTAAGTTTAATTTTTCTAAAAAAGTATTAAAATCACCACTAACATTTTCTCCACACATTTTTTATAGGGATGGCGATGAAATGAAGAATGATTAAACAAATTATACTTTTGTTCTTGTAAACCTCAATTCACACACACACACACACACCAATGAACTTTTGTAGTGGTTTTATAACTACTACAAACATGAAACCACTACAAAAACTACCATAAAAACTGCTACAAATAAAAACTATTACAAAATCCATTACATCAACTACTACAAGAGTTACGCATATCCTTATAAATACATCCACCACACTTCCATTTCTTCCCACCTCTACTCTCTCGTTTTCTCTCATTTATAATAGTTTTTTTGAAGAGGTGAGCAAGCTAATCAAATATGGTACCTTTTTTAAAAGAATATTTGATTTCAATGTGTTATTTTTTTTTCTTTCTTATAATATTGATACTAATTATTTGTTTTTTCTTATCCAGAACTTTAAGGACATTTCCTCAACATTCCTTCTGTAATCATCAACATTTATTCCATAATAAAATATCATCTAGTGGACAACATAATAAGTCCTTTTTATCAACACATTCTCAATATTATAATATTTATCTTATCCAACTTAAGTTAATTATGTTTTTCAAATATTGATGATTATCATTTAAATTGTACTTAAATAATAAAAAAATTCAACATAATATTGTAAGAATGGACTCAAATTACGGTTTTGGTTTTTCTTTTTTAATTTTGCAACATCTTTTTGCAGTTAGAAAACCGCTACAGATTTAATTCAAATTAAGAATAAATATTTGACGCAATTTTTGAAATTTCATCCAATATTTGTAGCAGTTGTATTGATGCCATTTTTTTAAAATTCCTGGACGTACTACTTAGTAGCAATTTAAGAACCACTACAATATTGGAGCCAAGTTCTCAATTTTCCTTTCACACCACTCCAAATTCTACCAAAATTTTTCGCCAACATTTTTAGCGATTTAATGTGTCACCTCGAACGCATCTTATAGTGGCAAAGTGAAACTGCTACCAATACAGTAGCAGTATTATTATGTGAGTATTGTTTCTAATAAACTGTTACAAAACAACTTGCAACAATGTATTTTAAAACAGTTCGTTACTGTTATGCCATTTTAACAACAACAAAAAAATAGTTGTAACATCCCAAAAATTTAGGAACTTAAATTTGAATATTATAAGAAATTTAAATACTAATTATTTATCTTGGTCTTCATAATTATAAAATTTAAATTATTCAAAATAAAGACTAATCTTCCTTAAATTAATTTGGGAAGAATAATAATTTAAGGAAGCAATTATTTTAGGCCAAAAATATTTTGAAAACAATATTTTATATTGAAGAAAATAATAATAATAATAATAATAATAATAATAATAATAATAATAATATGCTTAAAGAAAGGAATTTTTGGAAATAATTATTTCTATCAATATCTAATGACTACAAGCAAGAATTTTGTTCTCTGTTGGCCCAAACCGAGACCCAGGGTTCGTCTGTTTTTCTTGTTCCTTCGGCCCAAAGGCATTTTCAAATGCCCAAAAACCATAACCAAATAACCCCTCCAACCCATTTATCCAATAACCATTATTGTTTTACGCACCGCTTCGCCAAACCCAAGAATCAGGAAGATTACATCAGTAAATCTGTAGCAGTAGGTAAGAGATAAGCACCAGCGATAATCGCGCAAGATCAGTTCAAGACCATACCTTCATCAGTTCTCGAGCACCACGGCAAACTCCAGCTGGACAAAGCCCTTTGGTCTGAACTCCCAAAACTCATGTATATATTACTGCTCCCATTCTTCTCCACCTCACCGAAAGGAAAAAAAAAAAGACACAACAGAAAAGAAGGGTGAGATGAGAGTTCAGTGAGAGAGTTCGAGAGTGGAGAGCTTCGGTGAGAACCAAGAGAGAGAAGGAAAGGAGAGAGAGAGAGAGAGAGAGTTGAATTGAAGCATGACTAGCTCTGCTCACTACCATCGGAAACAGGGGAGTTTGGATGGCACCGATTCTCATCGTTCAAGTCGATCAAGTGAAGGTGAATCTTGGGCCCCTTCTCCCTTATATTTCCGTCATTTTCTTTTTTTTTTTTTAGATGAAGTTGCAACCATAGGAGCTGAAACTGAAGCCAAAAATAGGGACTGAGATGCGTAGGGTAGCGTCTGCGTTTTGTCTCTGAGTCTCTTACGTCAGTTGTGCTGGGTGAGGATGGAAAGAGAAATAGGCAGAGATGCCGAAACCATTATACTCATTTCCTTCCAACCTCAGTTCAACTTGAAACTAAAACCCAGCTTTTCTTTTACTTTAGCCGTCGGGTTCAGGGGGAAATATCCAGTTACATTTGCTCATCGGGAGTCTTTGTTTTTCTGGCTGCAAGTGTGTCCAATGCATGCCTATGATACAGTTCAAAAATATTATTAGGAAGAAAGAGAAACAAGAATATAATATATATATATATATATATATATATATATATATAGAGAGAGAGAGAGAGAGAGAGAGAGAGAGACGCGGAGCAGGATTTAGGATTTAGGATTTAGAGTTTATGGGTGCACAATTAATGTAAGGGTGGAAAATATTTTTTTTTTAAGGAAAGTTTTAAATTAATGCATTTTCTAAAAGGAAAAAAGTTTGACAAGATTAAATAACATGTTGCAATCTATAAGAAAGCAGGAAAGGAAGCAAACCAAAATGTTAGCTTCAGCTTCAATTCATCGTAAATGAAAATCACAAGGTGGGGTATTACCTTCAAATATTCATTTACAGGAACACTAAGCATTCTATAGTTACTATAAATGAAATTAGGAATAGCTAATTAGGAATTTGAATAGCTAATTAGGAACCAAATTTCTTTTTAAATTTGGTTACTATAAATTTGAATAGCTAATTAGGAACCATATAGTATTACTATAGTTACTATAAATTACTATAAATTAGCAACCATTCTATAGTTACTATAAATTAGAAACATAGTTACTATAAATTTTGGTTCATAATTAGCAATTTGAATAGCTAATTAGGAACCAAATTTCTCTTTAAAAAAATCAAAACAAACATAAAGATATAGACACAGTGAACACGTAGCCAATCTAATAACAATGAAATTGCAGACAAATTGATTTTCCAGTAAAACAAACAGATATCGAATTTCCAGTCTAGATTCATTACAATCGATTTAAGTTTTCCAGTCTAGATTCATCACAAATTGCAAACAAACAAACATATATCGATTTTCCAGTCTGGATTTATCACAAATTGCAGACAAATTGACGGAAATGGGCAGTGAAAATCGACGGAAATTGCAGACTGAAAAATAGAGACGGAGATCCAAAGCAATTTCAAGCCGATGAAAGGAAAATTAAAGCTACAAACTTACCTTTTAAATTGATTGCCGTCGCCGAGAGAAGAGAAGGATTGACCGACGGAGAGTGACAGCCAGGGGCGAAGCCTACAGCCAAGACGGAGTGATCGCTTCCTGATTTTGAATGGAGAGAGTGAGAGAGCAGGCAGGATTAAAGGATGAAGAAATGGGAAAGGGGAAAGAAGAAAGTGATTCGAAATCGAATGGGGAAAGGGATGAATCGAGTGAGAGCAGTAGCGGAGCAGCTCTGGGAAAGGGAAAGGATTTCGGATGGATGAAGAAATGGGAAAGGGAAAAGGGAAAAGTGAATCAAATGGGGACAGGACGCAATGAAGAAAGGGAAAGGGAAAAGGAAAAAGAAAAAGGGATGAAGCAGCTCTAGAGGTTCGAACCCATGATTATAGGGTGAATTTGTAAAGTCTTAACCAACTCTTCTATCTATATATGTTTTCTTTCAAGTTATATATATTTTTTTATGCGTTCATTTGCCCCCATAGGCACTAGTGTGGCTCCGCCCCTGTATATAGATTACATGTGCATGTGGCAACTTAATGAATTTTACTATCTGTCATCGTTTTTGTCTACTATCATCATATTTTTAGCATCGGTACACACACACACACACACACACACACACACACACACACATATATGAAAGGAAGAAAGAAGAATGTGGAAGGCAACTGTTGCTCTTTGTTTTCTTTATGGTGCCCTTTTGCTCTTGTGTTGGGGTATGAGTTTAAGCAACCTCATATATATATATATATATATATATAGAAGCATAGGAAAAGCATGTAAAAAGTCTGTCATTTTTATTGTACTTTGAGGCATACCATAAATATTTATATAAGATTTCATTGGAGAATAGAAGAAAAGGGGCGTACTTCAATTGTCTTCTACTAGGAATATTAGGAATATGCTTCTAGGTTTATGTCTCCATTTCATAGATATATATACCTATAGGAAGAAGAAGAAAAATAACGATGATAACATCTATAAATAAAATAAAAGTGCTGCATCATTCAATATATGCATATATATACTAAGGAAATATTAGAATAATGCTAATGATAATAATATAAAAAAATAATGATAATCATGAAATCAAGAATATAAGGATATGATCCAACTTATTCCTAAATAATAGGAAAGTAGGAGTAATGAAATAAATAAAGGAGTAGTTATTTCCAAAAAAGATAGGATTTGAGTTAGATTATTCCTAAATAATAGGATTTAGATTTAACTAATATTATCTCCCCTGTGATATCATTTACAAATAAAGAAGAAATAAAAAGATAATAATTAGAAAAGGGATGAAAGAATAAATGTAATTATTAAATAATATTAGTGGGATAAATAATGTCTACTTAAGGTCTCAATCCCATGTTTTGGAGAATTCCAGTTAATAAAATAAAAGAATAATAATAGTGATAATAAGTGTCATTATCATTAGGAATCAGGCAATAAATAACAAGGGAAATAAATAATAAAAGGGATTATTATTAAAATTAATATATTTTTTATTTATCAGTTACAATTTTGAATATATGCAATTTTTAAGGGTTATTAATTGTTAGTATATTGGTTGTAATAGATTCATCTGTGGAGAGTGTTAAGCCCTGGTTTGAGAGCAGTGCGAAAGTAGTTAGCTCTAGCGAGAGGTAACCACTTTCCACTTAATATGTTATTGATATGTTGTTGTTAAGTATTTGTTAAACTGATTATGAATGTTTTAAATAAAGTCTGCCATGTGGAATTGTTATGAGTTGTAATACATGCTGTCAATTCAATTGAGAACTGATATATGATGACATGGTCATGGGGATTATCCAGGAAATTTCCCTACTAAAATGTTATGATAATTATGGAATGGGAATAATTACGAGAAGAAGGAGATGTTATTTACACCACGTGATGATGTCTCCATTGGTGCACGATTGTTGGTTTTTTATTGTCCCAACAGTTTAATGAGGGACTAGCCCAACAGTTCAATGAGGGACTAGCCTAACAGTGCAAGAGGGTTTAAGACACCCCACCAGTTCAATGAGGGGAAAAGACCCATGGTTTGGGACAGGTGCTCTGAGGATTTTGGCCAATCTTTATCATTTGACTAGTGAGCTTTTAGACTAACTAGTAACATAGGTGTAACTTAGCCCATGGGTCTAGTCATAAGAAATAAGGCAGTTCGGATGGATTAATGGGAGGTATTTGGGTATTGATTATGAACAGAATTGTGACACCCATTATGATACTTGATTATAATATAATAATGGATAAAGAGGATGTAGATGAATTGTTTATTTTGAAATGGATCTGTTTTATTTTGGATTGAATTGTTTATTCCACTTGGCATCTCACTAGCACTTATTGATATTCGTAATGAGCTGGACTGATGGTTACAAAATTTTTCACAGGTGACCAGTTAGGCCCAGGTGAAGATGGAAGAAATCACCAAGAGGGGGGTTGAATTGGGGATTTTAGAAATTTTCTTTCTGAGTAATATGCAAATTTTCAAAACTCAAAGTTAGAAGGCAAAGGTAGAAAAGCTAGGACACAAGAAATTTATACGGATTCGGTCCTAACCTTGACCTACATCCAGTCCCCAGATATCTTCTGGGTTTTTTCACACTATTAAGATTTTCTTATTACAACAATGTAACGACCAAGCAATCCTAATCCACTAGGACTTGCTCCCCCTTACACTTTGTAATCAAAAGACCCTACTCATTGGTTCCACAACCTTGAGTTTTCACAATCAAACAATCAAACAAATTTTCAAAAAGAGATTACTCTTAAAAGAGCATATAGAAATAAACACTGACGCTCAAAATACAATAATGACTCAAATGAAAAATGTGATCAGTCATAGTTCTTGTGTGTGTTTTCCAAAGAGTCTTCCTGGGTTTTTATAGTTTGATTTAAGCAAACTAGCCGTTGCATTCTTCTCTCTTGCTTAGCAACGTTCAGCTGAAATTCTGGGGGAAAAAATGATTGTTGCATGTTTTTCTCCAATCTTTCAATTCTTGGTTGGAATCTTGAATATAGCCGTTGTAGATGATCTTCCTGAGTTCTTGTTGTTCCATGATTTCTTTTTGACCGTTGGGAAAAGATTTAATCGCTCTACAACGATCTGTGCTGAACTTTTGTCATAAGGGAGAAGTTTCAGGCTTGTCTTTGGCTTTGCATTTAATGTTCTTGACCTAGATCTGTTATGTTGAAATCATCTGAAATAAATAGTGAAATTGATCAAGCATGTGTATGTATGATGATTAAAACATTAATATGAGAGGAACTTGATTTATGAGCATGAAACGAATGATCATGAGATCTTTTCTTGAAACAGAGTCCTGACAAACTCGAGTTAATTTCACTCAGGCTCGAGTTTACTCGTGTTGCAGACTTCATGATATCTCTCTATCCGAACTAGGCTCGAGTCTATAAGTGCCAGGCTCGAGTTTACTTCACTTAGTTGTCTTCCATATGAAGAGATAGGCTTGAGTTTACTCAATTGAGTTCGAGTTCAGTTTCCAAGAATGCTCTTTGTAAGGGTTAAGCTCGAGCTTATATTTATGGGCTTGAGTTTACTTCCATGATCAACGAAAAGATCTTTGTCTTGCAAGACTTAAACTTGAGTTAGAAAAATCAGGCTTGAGTTTCATATATTCATTGTGCTCTCTGTAAGACATAGACTCGAGTTTATCATGTCAGACTTGAGTTTATTTATTGGAAAACTACTAGATTTGCTCTCTGTAACCTGTAGTCCTGAGTTTATTTTGATAGCCTCGAGTTTAATTCAGTCAAAATTTAGACACTTGTTTTTTGTCACGATTAGGCTCAAGTTTGGCATACTTAGGCTCGAGTTTGACCAATCAAACTTCTACCTTCCTTGTTCTTGCAATTAAGAACTATTTCTTTGTTTACAATTGTCAGTTATCATCAAAATACACAAAGAACTAACACCAGGTACTTCAAGGAATCAGACAGAAGTGGAGTGTTTTTATTCCAAGTAGGACTTCTGTCTTTTGATGTATAATAGGGATAAATGTATATTGCCACACTCTAGGGCTTATGATGCATACTTTCGCATGTTTTGAAAATTTTAAATTCCGCATAAAATTCCAATGTTAGATTAACTCTGATCATTATGTGATAATTATGGTCATTATAAATGTTAATTTAGTTAATTAAAAGGTAGTTGTTTCAATAGTTTCTTTTGTAGTGATAGATTTGTGATTTATATATGCCTATTCAAAGCCAAATTATATTCATGTGAGATAATATGCTTGAAATAAAAACAACACAATTCAAATACTTAATAATAAAAATATATTTAGTTGAAATGATTATTGACAACTTTCAATATTATTTTGTAGTGGCTATTTGTCGCTTGAATATGCAATGGAAGCAATTTTCTCAATAAAATCATATACATATAGCTTTGGAGTTTTGCTTTCGAAGATTCTTACTAGCAGAAAAAATAGTGGTCATCATGATGATGTTTCTTCTACTTGGTTGGACATGTAAGTATTATTATGGATAATGAACATCTTGAGTTAAGTTTGCTATTAGCAATAGTGTAAGTATATCTAATGTTTTAAATTAATTCATATTCGAAACCTTTGGAGAGAAACTAGAGCAATGGAGATTGTTGATCCATCATTAAGGGGTGAAACATGTCCTCAATATGAAGTTATGAAATGCATCCAGATTGGGCTTTTATGTGTGTACGAATCTGCAACAAATAGGCCAAGTAAGTTAGAAGTTGTTTCCATGTTGGAAGAAGACTCGACTCTTGCTCCTCCATAACAACCAACATTTTTTTTCAAGAAAACTAATTAAGTGTGATGATCCAATTTGTCAACCAATGAAGGGGTTAATTCAATAAATGAGATGACTACTGTTGTGGTTGAAGCTCATTGAAAACTAAGACTAGCTCTCATAATGTTCTTATAATATTGCTAGAATACTTCTGATGATGTGAATTTATGATTTATTATTTTGAAAATATTGTAAATGATAATGATATACATATATGTTTTAGCATTGAAATCAAAGTTTGAATGAGGTTGATGCATATATGTTTTATTATTTTTAAAACATTTTGTAAACTTGCTAAATCATAATCAGGCTGGATTTTAGTTGTTAATTACCAGCAAAATTTGATATATATCTTCTTTCCTATAACCTTCTGTTGTTGTACATATATGGCATAGCCTATTGTGTTTCAGGAAGAAAAGAAATGGAAATGTGAAATATTATTTCTTATCTAATAATGTGACACAAGTGTGCTTTTATAAGCATAATAAGTAACTGATATAGATAGAAAGAATCTTCTAACTAATTCTGTTCTCATAGTTATTTCCTAACTAAATTAATTATTCTAACTAATACTCTAATACCCCCTTAAGCTGGGGAATATACATCAATCATACCCAACTTAGTAAGGAATGTACGAAAAGCTGAAGCAGGCCAAGCCTTAGTAAAAATATCAACTAATTGGTCTTCAGACTTAATGGGAAGAAGATGCAATAATCCTTGTTGAAGCTTTTCTCGTACAATATGACTATCAATATCCAAATGTTTTGTACGCTCATAAAGGTAGGATTTGTAGCAATATGCCTAGCAGATTGAGTATCACAATACAAAGAAGCAAGACTAGACATAGGAAGACCAAAATCTTTGAACAAATAAGGAAGCCATTGGAGTTCACATGTAGTTGCAACAAGGGCCCGATACTCAGCTTCAAAAGAGGAGGTAAAAATTGTTGGTTGTTTCTTAGAGCGCCAAGTAATCAAAGCTTGGTCAAGGAATCCACAAAAACCAGTAATAGAACGTCTACTATCCACACATCCAGCCCAATCAGAATCACTAAATGCATTAAGTTTGATAGTAGATAAGACAGGAAAGAAAAGTCGTCTACTCAGAGAACCTTTAAGATATTGCAAAACGTGATAAAGGGCCTACAGATGTATATCAGTAAGCTGCTATACAAATTGGCTTAATTGTTGAACAACAAAAGAAAGATCAGTACGAGTATTAGTAAGGTAGAGTAAACGACCAACAAAAGTGCGATACACAAATGGATCAGCCAGAAGAGTACCACTATCATCTAAAAGCATAAGATTATGAGCCATAGGAGTTTTAGTAGGTTACATTCCAAAAAATCAACACCAAACAAAAGATCCAAAATAAATTTTCGTTAACACACAGAAGTTCTAGTGAAATTACGAGCAATTTCCAAACCAAGGAAATATTTAACATCACCTAAATCCTTGATCTTAAAACAATCATTCAAAACAGCCTTGATATGATCAATTTCACTCAAATCAGTACCACCCACAATGATCTCATCCACATAAATAAGTAAGGTAGTAAAAGAAGCTTCAATATTCTTGAGAAAAAGAGTGATTAGCCAGGGATTGATGATAACCACATGATACAAGGACTTTAGACAATTTAGAGAACCACTAACGACTTGCCTATTTGAGACCATAAAGGGATCTCTACAGCTTAAAACCTTATGTGGAGAAGAAACATTTAGACCCAGAGGTGGCAACATATAAACCTCTTCATCCAAATCCCCATGTAAGAAAGTGTTATTAACATCTAATTGCTTCAAAAAACCAATTGTAAGCTACGGCAAGAACAAGAAACAATCGCATAGTGGTCAGTTTGATAATAAGGGAAAATGTGTCATTGTAGTTAATACCCTCAACTTGTGTATAACCTTAAGCAACAAGTTGACCTTTATAATCATTAAGGGCACCATCTGAGTTATGTTTCTTAGTAAAAATCCACTTACACTCGATAAGGCGTTTGCCAAGAGGTAAATTAGTTATCAACCAAGTTTTATTTAATTGTAAAGCATCAAGTTCAGCCTTAATGGCATCCTGCCAGCCCTTGAATTGAATAGCTTTAGAGTAAGTCTTAGGGATATCATTTGAAGAAATTGAATAAGTAAAATTATGATGACTAGGAGAAAGTCGATGATAAGAAAGAACTTTAGAATGAGGATGATATATACATGTCTCCAAAGAATCTAGTAAAACTAAGCACATTGAAGGGTCAAATGATAATCATGAAGATATAAGGGAAGTCGATGAGATCTAGTGGAAAGTCTAGGTAAAGATGGAGGGGAAGCATGAGAGGTAGCTAGTGTAGGAACAATAGATTGCACAAAATGATCAACAAAATCAAAAGGAGGGGTCTCTTGTGGATAAGGTATAAAATCAGGACAAATCTCAGAATTAGGGTTGTAAAAAGGACAAATGGACTCATAGAAATAAACATGGCGAGAGATAAGGATATGCTTGTTTTCCAAATTTTAAAATGAATTTATTTGCTCATTTGTCAAGTTTGGTTCAGCTTTGCAAAACGGTAGAAGAAAAACATAGGCAACCAAAAACTCTTAACATGCTAAAATCAGGGGGTTTATTGAATAACATTTCAAAAGGAGATTTATTGCCTAAAATAGGTTTAGGCAATCAATTGATAAGGTATATGGCATGGGAGATTGCATAAGACCAAAAAACTTTGGAAACATGGACTTAAAATAAAAGGGCTCTAATAACATTAAGGATATGCTGATTTTTTCTTTTAACTCTACTATTTTGTTCAGGAGTCTCAACACATGAAGTTTGATGAATAATCCCATATTCATTAAAGAAATATTTCATTTGAGATCCCATACTATTATCTATCCTAATGATTTGAACAATGGTACCAAATTGTGTAGAAACCAATTTAACAAAATTTTGAATGCAAGTTTGAACCTCAGACTTGTGTTTAAGCAAATAAATCCATGTGTATCTTGAATAATCATTAAGAATCGTCAAAAAATATTTATGACCATGCATAGAAGGTAAATGATAGGGACCCCATATATCTATTTGAACTAAAGCAAAAATCTTATTAGAAATACTATTGCTTACAGGAAAATGCAACTTTCATTGCTTGGCAAAATGACAAACATCACAACAATGAAAAGAAGTATTATATGGAATATTTGGATACTACCTATGAAGGGAAAACAAAGTCTGTTTAGACAAATGTCTTGAGCGAAAATGCCAAGAATCAAATGGAGTAGAATTTTCAATAGTGGAAATGGAACTAAGGGAGAAGGAATCATATCTGCATGTTTCATGATATACAGCCCCTTAACAACTTCAACTGAACCAATCATCTTCTCTGAAGACTGGAGTTGAATGTGGCATTAGGATTTCTAAAAAGAAACAATACAACAAAGTGATAAGGTGATTTTAGAAAACGAAATAAGATTGAAATGGAAATTTTGGACATATAAAACATCCTAAATAACAAAAGAGTTAGAGAATTGAACAATGCCACTATAGACAGTTAGTATATGAGTACTATTAGGAAGGTTAACAGAAATGGGTTGAATTTGCTTATAAGATGCAAACAAAGAAAGATTAGAATAAATATGGTCAGTAGCTCTAAAATCTATGATCTAAAAATCAGAAAAGGAACAAAAAGAGCTAGGAAGAAGGTTACCATTGGTAGAAACCTTATAAACATAAACTGAAGGTAGAGAAGATGCATCAGGTTGAACAAGAGCCAACAATTTTTGATATTATTCTAGTGTGAAACTATATGTTGGATTGGCTACCCGATTAGGTTCAGTGAGACCCTTACCAAAAGTATTATCAGTCGATACAACATTGACTTCAGAACTTGAAACCCAGTGGGAAACCATGTTTCCTATAACACGTTGCCTCAATGTGTTTCCCTTTCCCACAATATGTACACTATTTTCTAGAAACAGAGTAATTTGCTTAAGCAATCCAACACCAGCAACAGAAGCAAGTGATTGTTGACCAAAAGACTTAGCAAGTAAGGTTGTGATATCGGTTACTTGATATCTCATTTCCCTTTCTTGCTGTTGAACTAAAGCAAAAACTCAATTAATAGATGGTAATGATCTATTAACATAATTTGGGATTTAACCGATGAAAATTTGTCACTTAAGCCTTTCAAAAAGCGGATTAGGTAATCTTGTTTCACATGCCTCTTATAAGTCTCAATAACACCACAACAATATTTTGGATTGCAAGAACAGCTGATTAGAGGCCTTAATGTAAAATATTCATCCCAAAGAATTTTCAGTTTTGTAAAATAATCACTGAAAGGAAGATCAACTTGTTTTAAACCTTGGATATTGATAGAGATTTGCCGTGATGTCCCAAAATAACCAAGTTAACAAAAGACTTACAATATAGTGTAACCTGGATCATTTTCCAATGAATTCGCAGTAGGTTTAATTCATAACAGTAAAACAATGGAATAGTAAAAATGGGGGGGGGGCTTTGGTTCAAACAGATTAAAAATGAAAATATATAGAAACAAAATGAAATAGACAGAAACAGATAAAATTGATCAACCCAACATTCAGATTCCAGAGACTTCCATCATTGAACAAAATATGAACGAACTCGCGCTTGGTTTTGGACAAACCGAAATCTCTGCATCCATCCAGAGAATCCCTTGACTAAACAATCGCCTAGCATCTATTCGACCAGTGGCATCTCACTGTGCTATCACACAACAACACTTTAACATACTTCGAACTCAGTCCTTGGGATGAACCAGACTGAATATTAAATCTAATATTTAAACTATTTCTAGAAATCGAATTCAATAAGATGAAAAAAAAATGAGTAAAGTTACTAATTAAGCACAAGCTTTCTGGACGTATCATGGAATCCTCAATGTTGGGTTAATCAGAGAAATTTAGCCGAACATGACTGGAAAAAATGAAAAACAAATGAAGAACACGAAGAACATTGCAAAGAAAATGAAACTTATGTGTTTAATCCGAAATAAACCAAAAACGTAATGACATAAGATGTTTGTGACTATTGCATAACTTAAACTTAACCTAAAATGGAAATGGGCTAGGGCTACACAATGGCCCAAAATGAAATAAATGACAAATGAGTTTTTAAATATAAAATTCGAGCCCAATAAATATCCAGAATTATACATATGTCTTTGGCTCCAACATTGATCGTCCTCTTGACCGAATTTTTCCTTCAAGTCTTCATGTCAATTGTAGCTCATTGGATCATCTGAAAAATGAGACAAGAATGAGGCAAATCTGATGTTTGGTTCAAGAATTATGGTAAAATTAGTGAAGCAATATAAAACTGGAAATTTATCATTAAAAATGAATTAAATCGAAATAAAAGCCTGAAGTCCAAATAAGCATTAAAACCTATTATTTATTAGCTAACAATCATAAATTTATTACCCAAGAGATACAAATAAGTGTGTAAAATATTCAATTATCATATATCTTCTTGAAGGTCAGCTAGCCGAAACACATCGTTATGAGAGAATCACACATTGAGATCCTCCCAGATGTTGCTTGCCTTATCAATCCACAGTATGCTTAGCACGAGTGAGGAAGAAATCGAGCAAGTAAGCCATGATAGCACCATCATGTTGCAACACTCCCAAGTAGGGTTTGGGATTGGAAGATGCTGGAACTAGAAAGGATCGATCAATAAAACAAATATTATTCTTTGAAATCAAGGCAATCCTCATAGCACGCGCTCACGAGTGAAAATTAGGGCCAATCAGTACCGCAAAAACTAGAACCAATGAAGGATTTTCAATCAAATGAAAATAATACGGATTTGCAATTGATTGTAATGGATCTATCTAAGTTGAAGGTGTTACGCCAATCATACTTCCAGCAGAGGAAGAAATTGTCATCATTGTGAATAAGCAACCAGAGAGAGATGAAAGGAAAAGGTGCTTGAAGGCTATAGGCAGAAAATGCCAAAACACGAGAAAAGGAGGCAAAACTGACTAGGCATGATATGTCAGTAATCAACAGGAATCACGTGAAATTGCAAGAAGAATGCATACGGAAGCTAAAAAAATTTCAGAAGAACACAAAAACTCAAAAACTTTCTTGCTTTGATATCGTATTGTGTTTCAAGAAGAAAAGAAATGGAAATGTAAAACATTATTTCTCATCTGATAATCTGACACCAGTGTGCTTTTATAAGCATAATAAGTAACGGCTATACATAGAAAGAATCTTCTAACTAATTCTGTTCTAATAGTTATTTCCTAATTAAATTAATTATTCTAACTAATACTCCAATATAGAATGACCCCCAAAATTAATCAGTCCTCAAAATTAAGAGTGAAAGATAGACATCCTCAAAATTAAGAATAAAAAGCGTTATTGTTATTAAAATATTGCTACAATTTTCTTGAAAACAATTACCAAATTCAGCTACTAAAACAGTGGGGGGGAAATTGAGTGAAAGGACATTTTTATCCATAAAGTATTTTTGTAGGAGTACTAATCACTATAAACTAATATCACTTTTCATTTTTGTAGGAGTACTGATCACTATAAACTAATATCACTTTTCATTTTAGAGTGTCTTGGAGGGCTTTGTTTGTGATTTATAACTTCATGTATATTAAAATACCAAGCACATCCAGTTTCATCTTCCTGGCGACCTTTGACCACCAAGCATTGCACTGCTTGGCCGGAAATAATTTAATGGTTGCCAACGGGACTTCAGAGCATTTTCAGATATCCAGCGAGATTATCAAACCAATTTCAACCTTATAACAAAGAATTTAAATTAGAATTTCAAAACAGCCATAAAGATGAAATAATGAGTGGTGTTTAATTTAATGGGGGTAAAAATAGAAAGAGTATCTTAATTAACATTATATTTTGGACAAAAAAGTGTAACGTATATATTGATCAACCCTATTTAAGAGTGCAGTTTAAACAATTCATTTTGTTTTGAATGATTTTTCGTTGTTTTAATCTCCAAGACTTTTTTCACGACATTTGGATTTTTTTTTCATATTTTTATTTTAAACCATTTATTTTATTTTTCTTAGAAAAGTGAAATATGTTGAATTTAATTCTTAATTTTCCATTAAAAATCTTCAATATTCATCCTATAAATTTATATATTTATACTTATAATTATATTTATTTCAATACATAAAATAAAAAATAGGAAAAGTTAATATTTAACCCTTATGGTTTTTACCAAGTCTGTAACTCAATTTTTATAGTTTGACTCATCACGACTCAATCTCTGAAGTTTTCTCTATTTTTAAACACTCCTAAGTCATTTTTAACATGTCCCAATGCTGTGTTAATCAACAATTTTAGAATACGCTGAGTTGGCTCCTTATCAGCACTTGGTTTGTTTTTTTTTTTTTTTGGAACCATTCTATATTATTCATTGCTAGTAAAAAGACTAGTACAAAGTAACGAAGGCTTTGCATGCCTAAACAATGACACACCTAGCCAAAAGCAATCACGAAATGGATAGATAATGAAGAAAACAAAATGAAGAACAAAATGAAAAACACGAGAAAGCAGGTAACATATTTCGCTTCCTGAAAATAGCTAGACTGATCATCCAAGATCCCTTGGACTGGGGGTAGTCGGGGGGTTCCTCGTCGGAAAATCTGAGTTCTTAATGTCTTCCTCCAAAATCAATAACCAAAGGAGTAAGAGTCTCTCCACCCACCCAATTTGGCACACTCCCTTATTAGTGGATGCAGCAAGATGATCTGCTGCTCTATTTCCCTAGCGAGTGATGAATTTGATCACGTAACAAGGTTCAGATTGAAGTACACCGATGATGTCGTCGAGGATACCACGAGCTTGCCATTCACAGCATTCAGGCTGGTTTTTTCCAGGCAGCACACAAGGGACTGGCAATCGGATTCAAATAACCCATTCTTGTTCCCCAGATCTTGAACATAAATCAAAGTTTGTTTAAGCGCTAGGGCCTCTGTCATGACGGCAGATATAGATTTAATCTTGTCAACAAAAGCCCACTTCATATCACCATGATAATCTCGAGAAATGAGTCCTATGGCTACTCCTTTAGTATGTTCTTGAAAGGCTCCATCAAGGTTAACTTTGAGCATATTCTCAGGTGGTGAAACCTAAGTAACAGCTAGTTTGGGGATGCTATCAACATGATCATTATTATTGGTCTTACATACCTTCTAGTAGTCAAATAAAGAGTAAGATGCTCATTCAATGACCAAGGTAGGATCAGGCTCTGTATTGTTGAAGGCTTTACCATTACAGCATTTCCAGATATACCAGAGGATCCAACTAATGTGCACTTTGTCAAACTCTGAAAATTGGAAATTCGGTTGCATGAGGTCCAACCACCATATTTTGAAGTCGTTAATATTATGTAGATCCCATATAAGCAATAATCTGCTGCCAAACCATACACACCTTAACCAGGAGCAATGAAAAAAGAGGGGCTCAGTCATTTCACTCTCTGCTAAACATACTATTAGTTCTCTATGTGTTTTGATGATAACTTGACAATTGTAAATTAAAAGAATAAGATCTCATGGATTAGCAAAAGTTTTGGAAAAATCTTACTCCAGTAATGTTCTCCTTACTCCAGTAATATCACTTGTTTTGAACTTTAATTACTTCAGTAAGTCGTGCATTACTCCAGTAATCTGCCTTGCTAAAACACATTTCAGTGAAACATTACTCGAGTAATGATTCTGTTACTCCAGTAATGCGCCTGTGTTCAAAATGTTTTCAAAGTTATATTACTCCAGTAGTACACTTGATGCTCCAGTAATATGTCTTTGTCCAAAATGTTTTTTTCAAAATGCATTACTCCAATAATGCCTAAAGCTACTCCAGTAAGTATGTCATGAAGCCTACTGTAAAACGTCTCTGTGTCCACACTTACTCTAGTAAGAGTGACTCCAGTTGTCACTAATGTACTGCAGTAAGTCTTGGCGTTCCAGTCATTTTTTAGTTGCCTTCAAAGACAATCCCGATAGCCTTTCTGGTGTAAATCACGTTACTCTAGTAATATTTTTGTTACTCCAGTAACATGACTGGAGTTGTCACTTAAGTACTCCAGTAGGTCTTCATTCTCAGACACTTCCAAATCAAAAACCCGAGAGTCCTTCGAAGTTACTCCAGTAACAATTTTGTTACTCCAGTAACATTACTGCAGTAGTCACTTAACTACTCCAGTAATGCTTCACTGTCAGACAGTTTCCAGAGACCAAGCCCGATATTACTCCAGTAAGTTTTCGGCTACTCCAGTAACATCCCAGACATAAAACACATGAACCTAAACTACTCCAGTAGTTGAGCCATTACTCCAGTAAGATCGGAAACAAAAGCAAAATGAACTATAGTTACTCCAGTAACCAAGGTCCTACTCCAGTAGTCTCGATGACAGAAACTAAACAGACCTCCGTTACTCCAGTAGCTAAATGATCACTCCAGTCATATCGCAGACAGAAACAAAATGACTTTCAAATTACTCCAGTAATAGAGACCCTACTCCAGTAAAATTGAAGACAGAAGCAAAATATGCCATAGTTACTCCAGTAACTTGGAATTACTCCAGTAGACTTGAGTCAAGAATGTTAAAAGATGCAATATGACTCTAGTAAGCTATGACAGAAAGTTACTCAGTTATGCTATATGAATTAGGCTACTCCAATCATTATCTCTTTACTGCAATAACCTATCTAGAAAACGACAGAAAATGTGATTTGATCTATGTTAAATGTTGAGATAATTATTATTCTCATTCTTTATTATTGTTATTCTTGATTAACAAATATTTTTGATGGAGCTCAGATGAATTGAATTAGGATTGAAGTTTGAATCAAGTAAACATGCTTAGTGAGCTGGAAAGTGAACTTTCCAGTATGGTGTACAGTGCACTTGTCGGGAATATTTTGCAACTTAGATTAAATAATTGAAGACATTCCTTCTGCTGCCCATTCTGTTGGAAGATGATTAATATTATCTTCAAAATTAAATATACTGAAGGATAAGAAAGCAACAAACATCACAGAACCAAATACAAGCTGGAATCCAGAAATGCTCAACGGTCAAGCTCATGGTGGATGTCCAACGTCAAAATTATAAGTGGAGCTCCAACAGCTATATTCTGATATGGAACATTCAAATGAACTTCCTTAAGTATAAAAGGAAGCTCAGAAACGCAGGAAAACACAGAAGCTTACACTTACAAGATTACAACTAGCATTTCAGTTTTTCTGTGAAATATTTTGAGAGAAATCTGTACTTCAGTGATTATCATTATCTACACTTAGTGAGAGTGTATTTTGTTGATAAAATCATTTCTTTGTAAGAATCTCAAGTCTGGGGACTTGGAGATTGGGTATATCAGTTTACAACTTGTAAGGGGGAGTGTATCCTAGTGAGAGGATAACTTCAAATACAGATTGTGTAACTGATTGTGAGTAATAGTGGAAATTCCAGAGAGTCTGGGGACTGGATGTAGGTTAAGGAGTTAGACCGAACCAGTATAAATCTTGTTGTGTCTTGCTTTCCTCTTCTAACCTCTGTTCATCCTTGTTCTAGCGTATACTTTTCAGAATACTGTGAAGAATTTTTTAAATCCCCAATTCACCCCCCCTCTTGGTGATTTGCTCCGCTTTTCACATACAGGGCATAACTCTGTGTTTCTTCTCTTCCGACAAATAAGAGCTGTATTTGTGACTATGGCATCCGACAAAACTCGCCAAAGGAAGTTGACCAATCTTGGGGTCATCTTCATTCTCCAAGTCTCTTTCCAGGCGTCACTAGTCATTGGAGTTGATGTTCCTGCTATATGTAGACTCTCGACAAAAGTAGCGGTGGAGTTGTTGTATCCCAATTTTATAAAATAAACGTCGATCTTGGCCAAGGTCCACCACAACTTGTCTTTAGTTAGGAGTTGTGGGATTAGGATAGCAGCGATGGCCTCCCCTATCTGGTCATCGATCCTTGTCCTAATCGATGACAAGTCCTAGCTTTCTCTATCGTTAGAAAGCAATGTTGCTACGGTTTGGTTTGAGTTCTTAAGGGTCTCATCTTCTGTCAGTATTTTACAAGAGGGTAAGGATGGGATCCATTTATCTTGCCAAGAGGCTCGGTGCCCCTTTGTTGCCTCAAGGAAAGATTCATTAGGAAAGTAGAGCCCCTTAATTACTTTTGCCCATAACTCATTTGGATTTTGTGATAATCTCCAGGCTGATTTTGCTAGAAGGGCATTGTTAACTTTTAAGAAGTCTCTAGATCCCATGCCCCCTTCAACTTTAGGCCGAGTTAGTTTGTCTCATGCTATCCAGTGCATTTTGTTTTGGCCCTCCCACAAAAAATTGGCAACTAGACTATTTAACTCTTTACAAACTTTGACTAGAAATTTGAAGCACGTCATGGGAAAAATTGGAATGGCATTGACGATTGCCTTGATCAAAACTTCCTGCCCTATAAATGATTGTTGCTTCCTTATCCAATCGAGCGCCTTTTTGCTAACTTCTTCACGAACATAGGCTAAGGTCTAGTACTTTTTCCCCATACCACGGAATACCCAAATATTTTCCTTGATCCAAGCTCTCGCTAATGCCTAAGGTATCCCTTATTGTATGCCATATTGGTTCTCTAGTATTTGTTGAGAATATTGTGCTTGATTTCTCCAAATTGGTCTGTTAGCCTGACACTAGGCAGTAACTCTAAAGGATCCTTGATAAGACTTGACAATTCTGGATATCTACATTCATAAAAAACAAGGCATCATCTACGAAAAAACTATGTGTTAACATTGGGTAGTTGTTACTCATTTTGATCCCTTGTAATTGGCCTAGAGCCAAGGCTTGGTTAATCATGCAAGAAAGGGCTTCCAGGGATAATGTAAGTAGATAGGGTGAGAGGGGGTCTCCTTAGTGGAGCCCTCTACTTAGAGTAATAGAAGTAATTTTTCCCCTGCAATGCATAGATTAAGATTTACATATTCTATGCAGTTCATAACAAGATTAACCCACTTTTGGGTGAAGCCAAATTTTACTAATACATTTCTTAAGAAATCCCATTCAACTCTATCATAAGCCTTGCTCATGTCCATTTTTAAAGCAAATTCGTATTTATTTTCATTTTCCCTTCTTCTTAAATAATGGAACACTTCATGGGCTATGATAATGTTTTCTTGAATTAAGCAACTAGGTACAAAGGCACCCTAGTATGAGGAAATGCATTTATTTAGGCATCCTTTCATTCTATTAGCCAGGACTTTGGAAATTATTTTATATGAAAAATTGCACAGGCCAATAGGACGGAAGTGTGAGACTGATTATGGCTTATCCATCTTTGGGATGAGAGTGATGTTTGTTCCATTAATATTACCAAGGGTAAGATCATGATCAAAGAAATTCTTAACCATTGTAACAATTGTATCTCCTACCTCATCCCATGAAAATTGGTAGAATTTACTTGAGAAGCCGTTGTTAGTTCTTTATGTGTTTTGATGATAACTGACAATTGTAAACTTAAGATGAAGTTTGTTTTTGGTAAGTTGAAAAACTTGCTGGCAAAGGCAAGCTAGAGTTTGGGTTGTCAAACTCGAGTTTGGACTTGACAAAGAGTAGCTCATTTTTTATGAACTAAGCCAAACTTCAGTTTGTATAGACAAACTCGAGTTTGTAAGAAACAGAGAGCACTCAAAGTTTTTCACATTAACACAAACTTGAGTTTTAGTTGTACAAACTCGAGTTTGCACCAAACAGAGAACCTTCAATATTTTCTATAGTATGACAAACTCCAGTTTGCTTCTGCAAACTCGAATTTATGTCTCTAAGAGAGGCTTTCAAGAATTTGATAACTTGACAAAACTCGAGTTGAGTTTTCATAAACTCAAGTTTGTGTTTGGCCTAGAGTCTTAATGTTTTCCATCCTTAGAAAACTACAGTTTGTTATGACAAACTCTAGTTTGTACTTGGCCAAGAAGTTTTCCAAGTTTTCTTAATTTTGAGAAAACTCAAGTCTATTTTTATGAACTCGAGTTTGGAATTGACAGAGAGATTTCAAAATTTACTCACCTTGACAAAACTTAAGTTTGATTTAAAAAACTCTAGTATTCCCTTGGCAGAGAGTTTTTTTTTAAGATTTTCAGTTTTTAAAGAAAAATCGAGTTGAGTTTTGTAAATTCGGGTTTCAGCTAAGCAAGGAGCTATGCTCTATATCTGTGATTTGAAAACTCCAGTTTTGGTTTTTGTGGACTTAAACTTATTTTCTCATCATAAGTCTAAAACTCGAGTTAGTCACTAATTGACTCAAGTTTTACTTATTCATTCATATTATGCTTCAATGCTCAAATCACGACATTCTTCTCTGGAAGAACTAAACTCGAGTCATAGTTTTAAAACTCAAGTTTAGTTCTAAAGCAAAGTTACAAACTCCAATTTGGATAAATCAACTCGAGCTTGTGTTGCTCATTTTTGAAAATCAAATTGCTCAAATTTATGAAATCTTCATATTTGATCTTAATACTTCTTAACATCACGCATTACTATTCCTAACTATGTTTCATCAGTTTGTTAATGAGTTTCAAATGCTTTAAAAAATATTAAATGAAGATTTAGTCAAAAAGCAAAAAAAGCAATGTCAGAACATTTATTGCAAGTCCATAAAGTTGCATTCTTTTGGACAATCATTCTACAAACATTGCAAAGGGATTAATGTTTTGTTTCCCTATCCAGAAGATGCTCTTTGAACAGATTTCTTTCAAGAGAAGTCAACCATAAACTTATGTGCAGCTGATTCTACTAAAGGATAGAAAGAGAAGAAAACCTAAGTGTTTCCAACAGCTACTCCAATGTATCCAACAGTTACATTGAAGAATCAAACGGTCATTAAATGCTCTATTCATATACCTGAAAGGTTTTTTAAAAAAAAAAAATTGGTGGAGACATGTTTAAAATTAACTGACAAGAGATGATGATCATGAAAATGGAAGAAATCACCAAGAGGGGGGTCAATTGGGAATTTCAAAAAAAATTCTTTTGAACTCTTTTTCAAAACTTTGAAAAATGAATAACGAAATAGTAAAGGAAGAAAAGCTAGACACACAGGATTTACACTGGTTTGGTCTTAACCTTGACCTACATCCAGTCTCCAGATATCTTCTGGGTATTTCCACTAGTTCAACAGGTTTTAACTACAACAATGTAAATCACATGCAGTCCTATTCTCCTAGGACTTGCTCCCCCTTACACTTTGTAATTAAACACCCCAACTCATAGATTCCACAACCTTGAGTTTATACAAACAAAAGTTTGAAAAATGTTTTCAAAGAATCAAGACTCTCAGAAGAGTAAATATAGATAAACACTGAAGAACAGGTCAAAAACAACAATACAGACTTAAATTGCAAATGTAATTGAATGTAGCTTCGTTGTGTGTATCTTGCTCTGAGTCTTCATAGCCTTTTATAGGCTAACTAGAGGAACTAGCCGTTGAAATTTCTTCTCTAACATTCAGCTACAAATCTGGAAAATGACAGTTGCATATTTTCCTCTGTTCCTTCAATTCTCAGCTGGAATCTTGGAATATGTTGATACAAATAGTCTTCCAGGTATTCAGTCGTTCCATAACCTTCATTTGACCGTTGGAGAGTGATTTAATTGATCCATAATGGTCTGTGCTGAACCATTGGGATAGAGGAGAAGAATCAGCCCTGTTCTTGGTTATTCATTTAATGCACTTATTCCAGATCTGATTCCATCTTGATCTTAGCTGAACTTATCTGAAAATTACTCAAAACTTCATCAAAGGTGTTAGAAACAATAGAATCATATGATAAAACATTTTCAGATTAACCCATAAAGATTTCGCAGATCAACGTCATTTGGTTTTTCAAAATCACCGATGCAAACTCGAGTTTGTGGTCCTAGACTCGAGTTTGGGGTTCATCCAGAAAGCATGAATGTTGAGCAACGACCTAAGTTGGAGTTTATAAATATCAGACTCGAGTTTGGTTCTTACAGAGAAGACTATCGGGCTCTAATCTTGGAATGGAACTTTGGACATGTAGCTAAACTCGAGTCAATTAATGACTAACTCGAGTTTGGGGCTATGTCAAGAGGATAAGCCTAAGTTCAAGAACTTCCAGACTAGAGTTTAGAAGCACAAACTGGAGTTTCCAAAAACAAACATATTAGTGGTCTTTCTGTATGACTCAGACTCGAGTTTACAGATGTAAACTCGAGTTTCAGCAAGAACTGAAGCTTTGAAATTCTTCTTGGTCAAGTGTAAACTGGAGTTTGGAAACAAAGGCTGGAGTTTGCAAGACTTATGAAAATACTGAAGTTTCGAATTCTTTCTATTTAGTCTAAACTCGAGTTTTAGGGTCTAGACTCGAGTTTGTCTTGCTCAAAATTTTGAGTGTTCTGTGTATCTCCCATACTTCAAGTTTGTCAGAGCAAACTAGAGTTTAGCTTGTTGTGAAAAACTTTGATTGCTCTCTATGTCTTCGCAAACTCGAGTTTGCCGAAGCAAACTAGAGTTTGGCTTACTTTGCAAAAATGAGCAACTTTCTGTCAAGTCTCAAACTCGAGTTTACATACCTAAACTCAAGTTTGTCTTTGCCAGTGAGTTTTACAACTTTACCAAAGTCAAATTTCATACTAAGTTTACAATTGTCAGTTATCATCAAAACACATGGAACTAACAGATCAGACCCTAGTGGTTCAATATGAAAAACCTACACAAAAGGAAAAGAATGACAAAAGGTTTCATTTCCTATAGCTCGGTCAATCATTTCCTTTATAGTTGCTTCCCCTGCTCTTCAATTACACTAGGTAAACCAAGATCTATTAAAACCCAGGTCAATAAGAGAGCAATCGGATACAAATTTTTGGAAGTTCAAGATTTTCCGGATGGCTCTTGGGTTCCTATTTTTCCTGGTGGGACATGATGTCATTGAAGTCACTCAAATGTAACATCCCAAATTTTGGATTTTGGGAATTAAGGATTAATTATGGGAAATTTGGCCTTAAAGAATTTTAAAATTTAGAATTTGAAATTTAAGCATATTTTCCCAAAATTAAGGATTATTAGTTAGGAAATAAATTTTGGCCCAAATATATTGAAAATAATATTTTATGGCCAAAATAAATTGAAGGAAGAATAAATATAATTCAAGGAATATAATAAGGGATAAATTATAGAATATTTGAATCAATTTAGCCACATTTCCTTACCACGTGCTTATACATATATGCAGAAACATTTTACCATTGCATCTACTCATTTCTATGGCCCATTCTCATTCATTCCATTTTGGCCCATATACCTGAACCTATCTAGCACCCATATTCATTTGCAATTCTTTATTTCCTCTTGGGCCCAACACGTGCAGCAAATGGATACTTCAACAAAACACTCATCTTGCATTATTCCCTTCCAATTAATCAATGATTGATGCTATTCTCCATTTCGGCCCATAACGTGTTAGCAGAAGGATGACATATCATCACCAATTAATTATTTTGGGTCATAACCAATTCGGACCAGCAGACAAAACGCAGCCCATGCTTCACTGTTCTTGTCATTTCAGCATATTCCATACTCCACTACTTTTCTTGAGTCTCCAACCTGTCCGCCATGCCCCACCATTTGCTCTTGAACTCTGCAGCAATCATTAAGCACATACTCCAATACTTCTTTGTTTCATTTCAGCATATCAGCAAGACTCCACTGTCTCAGTTATAGTGTCATGCTCCACGTTTTCATTCGAAATTGCAGTGCCATATAGTTCTCCATTTCCATTTGTTCTCCTTCAGTTTTTCTGCAGAAAACGAGAGTGAGATACACAGAAAAGAGAGAGTCTGAGAGCGTGAAGGAGAGCCCGAGAATGAAGGAAGCTGAAACTGAACTCATTCTCCATTCTCGTTCGTTTCTCATTCGTCCATTCAGCTCTGCACAGAAAACAGAAATGAAACGAAACGAAACAGAGGGAGAGACATAGAGACCGAGAGAGAGAGAAAGAGAGTGAGAGTTGAGAGAGAAAACTGAAACCACTTCTTCTCTGCATGTGCCGTCAAGAAGAGAGGAAGCAAATCAGTGTCATTCTTCATCGTTTCGATGTGAGCTTCAAAGGTAACTATGGTACCTTTCCTTCCTTCAGTTTCTGTCATTGATCCATAAAATATGAAGCCTAAGAAGTTAATCTAAAGCTTGCTGCATCTGATTCCTCTGCTGGACGTGATGGTGTATGCTGTGAGAGAGAGAGAGACCTCAACTTTGCATGAGTCAAATGGGTAGACGTGTATATATATAATCATATATATATAGAAAAACTGAAGAAGAATGCTCTGGCTTTCTTATACTAAACAGAAGAGATTTTTGCTGTTATATATATCATATATGCTTGCTGAAAAGAGAAGAAGAACGATGAGCCATATATGCTTACTATATGCTTGTTGCATGTGTGTGTAACGCATATATATGAAACTAAGGGAAGAACTATTGCAATGCGTGAATACATATACATAAAGTGCTGCATATGGAATAAAAGAGAAAGGAAAACGTTACGGCATGTATAGCTCTGTTTTTCTTGGCTCAAACAGAATTGATCAGCGTCTGCTACAGTGTTTTTGTAAATGAACAGTGTACGTGTCCTGTAGCAATTAACGTTATGTCCACATGCAGGATTTTCAGCTGGGCAGTGATTTTTAAGTAGGTCAAAACCATAGTAAACGATCTTCTTTGACCCTGAAATTTTATGGACATATAGTACACATCTTAAGCTTTAAAATGAGTTTTGATTCATCTTAAAATGGATATGATTTGATTCATCTTAAACTTGAGCCTATTGCTTACAAAGAGCATTTTTGTAATATAGACTCGAATACAACTCTGGAGACTCAAGCCTTTTTGTGATATCAAAAGGAGTTTTACTAAAACAAACTCGAGCTTGGAACTTATAGACTCAAGCTTGACTCAGACGGAAAGATATCAAGAAGTCAACAGAATGATTATACTCGAGCCTACATATCCTTAACTCGAGTCTATCGGAATTGTGTTTCATAGACGAGATGCGAAATCTATCTGATTCATATTTACAAATTTATTTACTCACATATTAAGTTGTGAATCATCATATACTCATTTGCTTGATCAAAACTATTTCTAGTTTCAGAAGAATTTGGCAAACCGGATCTGGGTCAAGTGCATTAAATGAAAAACCAAAGACAAGCCTGAAACTTCTCCTTTTTCACAAAGGTTCGGCTCAGACCATTATAGCTCAATCAAATCATTCTTCAACGGTCAAAAATGAATCATAGAACAACATGAACTTTGGAAGATCATCTGCAACGGCTAAATCCAAGATTCCAGCTGAGAATTGAAAGAATGGAGAAGAATATGCAACAGTCATATTCCAGAATTGAAGCTGAACATTGCAGAAAAAGAGAAATGAATATGCAACGGCTAGTTTGTCTAATCAAGCTATAAATACCCAGGAAAGACTCATTGCAACACACAAGAACTACAATTGATCACATTTTTCAATTTGAGTCATTGTTGTGTATTTGATTTGAACGTCAGTGTTTATCATATATGCTCTTTTGAGAGTAGTCTTTTTGGAAATCATTTTGATTGCTTGTTTGTGGAAACTCAAGGTTGTGGAACCTGTGAGTTGGGTATTTTAATTACAAAGTGTAAGGGGGAACAAGTCCTAGTTGATTAGGATTACTTGAGTGTTACATTGTTGTGATAAGAAAGCATTGATAGTACTAGAAAAACCCAGAAGATATCTAGGGACTGGACGTAGGTCAAGATTAGAACCGAACCAGTATAAATCCTCTATGTTCAAGCTTCTCTCTCTTTGCCTTCTTGCATTGTAGTTTTTGAAAAACTTAGGTGTCTTTACAAAAGAATTTTTTAAAATCCTCAATTCACCTCATCTCTTGGTGCTTTCTTTCATTTTTCACTTTTTCAACGTCTTGAAATTGCGTGGAAACTCTGCTACCCTCCTCATTTTTCATGAGGATTTCAGAATGCCTAAAATGTTTGCGAGATTCCTCCATTTGGACCCTAGATGGCCACATAATTCATTTGGGCCTAATTGAGGTTAGAAGAACATGAACTTTTTCCAAGTCTCAGAATTGCGTGGAAACTCTCCCACCCTCCTCATTTTTCATGAGAATTCCACAATGCCAAAAATTGTTGCGAGATTCCTCCATTCTGGCCCAGAAGGGCCTTATAGGCCATTTGGGCCAAGTTCACGTCGGAAGAACACGAACTTTTTCAACGTCTCGAAATAGCATGGAAACTCACCCACCCTCCTCATTTTTCATGAAGATTGCAAAATGCCTAAAATTGTTGCGAGATTCCACTATTTGGGCCCTGAAAGGCTGCATAGGCCTTTTCGGCCTATTTGAGGTCAGAAGAACACAAACTTTTGCAACATCTCGAAATTGCGTGGAAAATCTCCCACCCTCCTCATTTTTCTTGAGGATTTCAGAATGCCTAAAATGTTTACGAGATGCCTCCGTTTGGGCCCTAAACGGCCACATAATTCATTTGGGCCTAATTAAGGTCATAAGAACACAAACTTTTTCATCGTCTTGAAATTGCGTGGAAACTCACCCGCCCTCCTCATTTTTCATGAGGATTGCAGAAGGCCTAAAATTGTTTTGAGATTCCACTATTTGGGCCCTGAATAGCCACATAGGCCTTTTGGGCCTACTTGAGTTTAGAAAAACACAAGCTTTTTCAAAGTCTCAAAATTGCATGGAAACTCTCCCACCCTCCTCATTTTTCATGAGAATTTCATAATGCCAAAAATTGTTGCAAGATTCCTCCGTTTGTGCCCTGACCAGCCTGTATAAGAAAAAAAAAACAACAAAATTAAATAAAAGCAAGGTAATTAATGATAAAAAAAATTAACACAAACATAGAAAGAGACACACACAAGCAAACACAAACAAAGACACACACACACATACACACACCATTTGTATTAGAATAAACAAAATAACAAAAGTAAACAGAGCCCAGAAAATGAATCATAAATTATTAATAAACACACACACATAATAAAAAAAACACACACACAGAAAGAGACACACGCAGACAAACACAAACAAAGATAGAGACACACACGCACGCACCATTTGTATTAGAATAAACAAAATAACAAAAGTAAACAGAGCCCAGAAAATGAATCATAAATTATTAATAAACACACACACATAATAAAAAAAAACACACGCACAGAAAGAGACACACACAGACAAACACAAACAAAGACAGAGACACACACACACGGACCATTTGTATAACAACAAACAAAATAACAACACTAAGCAGAGGCTAGGAAATGAAAGATAAATTACTAATAAACACACACACTAAAAAAATAACAAAACTAATTAAATGCAAGCACATGAAATATAAATTATAAATAAACACACACACACACACACACAATTTGTATAACAATAAAAAAAAAACAACAGAACTAAATAAAAGCAAGCTAATTAATGATTAAAAAAACAAAACACACATGGTGAGATACACAAACAAACAATCACAAATAAATATAGAGACACAGACACACAATTTTTATAGCGATAACAAAATAACAACACAAAACAGATGTCAGGAAATGAATGATAAATTATTAATAAACACACACACACTAAAAAAATAACCAAAGTAATTAAATGCAAGCAAATGAAAGATAAATTATAAATAAACACACAAACACAACCTGTATAACAATAAAAAAAACAACAAAATTAAATAAAAGCAAGGTAAGTAATGATAAAAAAATTAACACATACATAGAGAGAGAGACACACACATAAACAAACACAAACAAAGACAGACACACACACACACACACACAATTAGTATAACAACACTAAACAGAGGCCAGCAAATGAATGATAAATTACTAATAAACACACACACACTAAAAAAAAATAACAAAACTAATTAAATGCAAGCAAATGAATGATAAATTATAAATAAACACACACACACACACACACAACCTGTATAAGAATAAAAAAACAACAAAATTAAATAAAAGCAAGGTAATTAATCATAAAAAAATTAACAAATACATAGAAAGAGACACACAAACAAAGATAGAGACACACACACACACACACAATTTGTATTAGAATAAACAAAATAACAAAAGTAAACAGAGCCCAGAAAATGAATCATAAATTATTAATAAACACACACAAACAATAAAAAAAAAAAAACACACACACACACACAGAAAGAGATACACATACACACACAATTTGTATTAGAATAAACAAAATAACAAAAGTGAACAAAGCCCAAAAAATGAATCATAAATTATTAATAAACACACACACATACACACACAGAAAGAGACACACACAGACAAACACAAACAAAGACAGAGACACACACACACACAACATTTGTATAACAACAAACAAAATAACAGCACTAAGCAGAGGCCAACAAATGAATGATATATTACTAATAAACACACACACTCAAAAAATAACAACACTAATTAAATGCAAGCAAATGAAAGATAAATTATAAACACACACTCACACACACACTCAACCTGTATAATAATAATCAAAAACAACAGAACAAAATAAAAGCAAGCTAATTAATGATAAAAAAAATAACACACACATGGAGAGACACATACACAAACAATCACAAACAAACACACACACACACAATTTTCATAACAATACACAAAATAACAACACAAAACAGATGCTAGGAAATGAATGATAAATTACTAATAAACACACACAAACTAAAAAAATAACCAAAGTAATTAAATGCAAGCAAATGAAAGATAAATTATAAATAAACACACACACACAAACAAAGATAGAGACATGTAACACCGCAAATTTTTGGGATTTGGATATTGAAGAATTACGTGGATTTAAATTATAAATTTGGGCAAAAATAATTATTTGCAATTAAGGTTTGATTTTTCCTTGATTTATTTGAGAAAAGAATAAATTTAAGAAAAAAAATGGTGAATGATAATTGAGGCTTAAAATTATAGAATTGGTATTTCAAGGCCTAGGAAATTAAGAGTTTAATTTATTTGAGATTATTGTAATTAATGCTAATTGCAAATAAATTATTGTAAAAAAATATATATATTATGGGCCACGTATCATCACCAAAATGAAGCCAACCCATTATTCTCAAAGGCCCAAAACATATGTTCAGCATTTGCTTAACTTTACCCACGCAAAAAGCAAATAAATAACTTTATTATTATTATTATTAAATCACCTTGTTTTCATCAGCTCAGTCCCGACATTGAAGTAGAAGCAGGTTGATTTCGTTTGGACCACAAAAGCCCATGCCTTCGGCCCATATGAATAAATACATAATCAGTCCAAGAACCAATTAGTAGTTCCGGCCTAATGAGATCCAAAACGCAAGGCATGCATCAGCACGCAATGGATCAATTTCTTTTCTCTTTCCCCACCGAACTCGACCAGAATGACGCAAGAAGCAACACGTTACAGGTCCAGCTGTCATCTTTACACTATGCATGCAAGATCATCGAGTCCTATATATGTATCTGCTATTTCATCTTTCTTTTCCTTAGAAACGCAAAGTGAGAGACGGAGAAGAGAAACAGAAAGTAAGAGTGTTAGAGTGAGGAGAGTCCGAGAGTGTAAGAGTGGAATCAGATTCAGCTTTCTCTGTTTTTGTATTGGCGGAAAAGAGGAGTGCATCAGCAAAATATTCATCACCTTTGGAGCTTGACAACTGAAGGTATTTGTTAAGCCTTCCTTTCCTCTTATTCCCTTCATGTTTCAGCGCAAGATAGAAGTACTATGCGTAGGATAAGCATGATAATGTTGAAAATTATACCCTAAGGCTAATCATTATATAACTAAAACTAATTGAGATATCGTATTTCATATTTGATTTATAGAGATAAATCAATTATATATCTGATTAGTTAAATATATATCTTTTCTCAGATTTAATTTATAAAAGATAAATTAAATCTGTAGGCTTTTAATTTTAGATTAAATAAATAGATTAGATTAGATCTATTAGATAGATTTAATTAATACTATTTAAATCTAAAATTCTAATTTAAAATGATTTGAGATTAATCTTGAATATTTTAATACGGCCCAATTAGGGTTTTAGAAACTCTATAAATAGACATTGATCTAGTCGTATTAAAATAAGAGAGAAGAGCCGCAAAAGAAAACCCTAGAGAAAAGAAAAAGCGTAAGACGCAAAAAGTAAGAAGACGCTACCACGCTAACGTTTGTGTTGAAAAAGCTGTTCGGTGTGGATACCGGTAAAGGAAGGCGATTCGAAGAGTCGACTTCTACTGATCGAGAAGATAGCCCACCAGTTCAAATAGACCGAGACGCACACGAGCTTTTGGAAAGGTACAATTTCTTATAATGAACCTTGATTTAAACGCGGTTGAGCGATCATCTTCGAGATTCGTAAAGTTTTTAATTCCGCTATGTGTGTACGGATTCCAACAGATAAACCCACTGGAACTTAAAATGAAAGAAAAATAGAGAGCAATAAACTGAAAACCGAAACTGAATAAAGACTTAGGCTATATATATAGTCATGCATGGTTGCTTTGTGCATGATGTTGGTCTTCTTTTCTTTGGGTTACTACTGTATGTGTTTGCCTTTGGAAATAGTAGGAGATCAAACTTAGAACAAAACCTGAAACTTGAACTAAATATATATATATACCTTGTTGTCATTGGGTTCCAAAATAAAGAACTTAAAAGAGTGTAGTTGCTGAAAACTAAAAACAAAAACGAAGCAAACAAGCAAGGGGGGCTGTAAGCTTGAGTATTGTAACATCCCAATTTTTAAAAGCGGAATTTTTTTTTTCTTTTTATCAGAGTAGAGCATCGGAGCAAGTAAAAGAGTGAGTAACTGATATATCATTAACTGTGGTGTATCTGTCTGTTTATAATGTACAGTACATTTATCAGAGTGATGTTATAACGGTACGTGTCTAAAAATAGGAACTTCGGTCGGGTCCTTACACTTTCTGCTTACTTTGGTTACTCCTATCCTCAGTCCTTGGTGCCCCGGACCTGAAGCTATAGTAAGAGCTGTGGTCCAATACCCATCGGACCTCAGGTAACGGTTAACCTCATACTTATGTAACAGTATATGACAGGTATCACATAATAAGAATATACTCACAGTTTCAAAATCATAAGTACATGTAAGGCAATAACAAAACATAGCCACTGCAATATGTATGTTACCCCAGTCTGCACTATTCACCAGTGCCACGATGGCTTATCGTGTCCTCAGCGCTAGGAAAACTCAACGACGTTATCAAGACCATAACCCGTATTCAATTCAATATTTCAAGAGCAAACTTTCAAAAACAGGGTTTCAACATATGAGTACAACTATCATATATAAGCATACCATAAGCATAAGAGTTAATGTTACAATACGCGTTCGTACATTTGTTGAACTTTGGTACGTCCTGCTGGTTAGAATGTGTTCACAGTTATCCTATAAGGGCAATATCGCCTCTATTAATTTACAAACATTATTCCAAGAGATATCTTGACCACAAATGACAATTTTACCCTTGGTAGATTTATTTCTTTAATTATTTCCACAAAATTTCGGAAAAACGCTGGTCCAACATTTCTGGGCAGAATTTCGCCTAATTTCGAAAAATCATAACTAATTCCAAAAAAATCGAAACGAGGATCCATAAAATTTCCCGGAATCCTTGAGATCTCTATTTTCGAGGAAAAATATTGGAACTCACCCAAAATTCAAGAAAAATTCCCAGTTTCAACATTTAAAACCTCTGCCCAGAATTTTCCCCAGAAAACGTAGCTTATCTTCTGGAATTTTTATCTCTTTGCACAGAACTTCCAATGACACACACTATACATATTTGGAAAGCCTTATATGTCTACTTTCATCATGAATTTACTCAGAATTTTAGAACCTCATTTCCTTCATGAAATATTAACGTTTTTGCTACTGACCCCTGAAATCGCTAACCGATGAAATTTCGCCAGAACTTCGCTATTTTGATCATAATCTTCCAAAAATTTTTGTCATACTTCTTCTTCATCATTTTTTTGAATTAAAACCATTTTTAACCATAAAACACATGATAACAAAAATAGATTGGAAGATTATAGATCTAAACAACATTTAAACTATAAACTAAAAGCTAAAGCTTAAGAACTAGAGAACTTACCCTTGGAGAATCTTGTTACTCCTTCTTGCTCCCCACTAACTCTTACTTTCACTCTATTTTCATATGCTTCTTGCTTATTTTGGTGTGAGCTTTGTGAAGGCCAAAGCCCCCTATTTATAGCAAAATGTGATGGCATTTTGGTAGTTCTTTCAAACCTAACCCATCTTGCATTTTGGCCTTCGGATCTAACTTGGTAAAGAGGTTTTAATCTCACCCCTACACCTCCTCAAAACCGCCCTTCTCTCCCCCTTCTTCTTAGATTTTTGCTTCATTTCCTATTTACCCCAAATATTAATTTAGTTAGGCACAAGTTGGAATTTTTATTCAAGATCTAATTTCACTTTTGAAATCATAATTTTATGAATAGATTTATGGTAATTTTAAACTTCCTGAAACACTTAAGTATGAATCCTAAAAATATACGAAAATGACTTTGGTTTCAAGCCCATAATTTACTGGTTTCAAATGTCTACTTATATTTAGTACCTAGTTTCAATATTTCAAGATATGATTTAATTTCTATAGATTCTCATTCACTTGCTTCTGATTAAAGAATATAATTGCTCCTTAAGTTTTGTTTTGGATCTCAAATTATTATTTAATTTGGTTTAATTTTGACTTCTTACTACACTCACACACATACACAACTCTTGGACACACACACACACACTCACAACACACACACACACCACACACACACTACACACACACTCCACCTTCTCCCCCTTCTTCTCTCTCCTTTATCTTCTTCCAACACATTTAATTCAAAGCCTCTAAAGTCTTCTTATCTTCTTCCATACTCTATTGGCCATTTATTATCTAATTATCCCATGTGTTTGTATGTCTATTTTAAAACAAATTCCCTCTTCTTGTTGCCCAAGAAAACCGTCCTCCCCTTAATTAATAATTTATGTTTTAATGTTCTCACCAACTCAAGAAGAAAAATCTCTCATTGGTTCAATTTAGGATTTAGGATTAAGGTTAATATAATTTGGTTCTTCATTCTTTAATTAGTAATTTTTGCCACTTTTATTTAAAAGGGAGAATTAATTAATCCTTGGTTACTATTGCTAGTATAGTGCTTTAGGGGTTACTAGGCTTAATTACCAAAATTTGACAAGGGTTCTAACTTAATTTTGATGATTAACAACTCCTTGTATGCTAATCTTAGCTTCTAAATACCATTTGGTCCTTAATTTAATTATGCCCTTTGTGAATTAATCATTAACAAATTTCAAAAATTAATAAAGTACCTTAATTATTACAATTCCAATTGCCCAATAATTGTTACTAATTTCCTCTAATTGATTTTATCATCCTCCGATGATTTTAATTGTTAAAATGGTATAATTAAGATTATACTAAATTATGATAATCTTAGGATATTTTATGATCCTTAATATGATTTAGAAAAATTAGTCTTTAGGCTTCCTAATTCTAGGGAAAATTGCCTAGGAATAAAAATAAATACAACACCAAAATTTGAGACCACATATTCACCTATTTAAAATAGGTATTTTTTTTATCAAAATATAGTGGCTATGCTAAATAGGATTTTTAGGGTATTACAAGTATGGTGTCTGTTTAATGGGTGTTTAAGTCAAAGAAATACTTTGCTGTCATGTTATTTATTTTACTGTTCAACCTTGCTGAATTCATAATCCAAAAGGAATAAACTAAGTATATATATATATACATATATGTCGTGAGTCTGTGTGTCTGTGTGGTTATGCCGAGGAAAAGGAAGAAAGAAAAGGGAACTAAGACAACTTATATGTGTGTGTGTGTGTCGGGTTCCTTTGAGTTTAAGAGTGAAGCCATGCTGATACATTTTGCTGTGTGTTTGCGTATAAAAGAAAGGAGGCATGTTATTATAAACAAATATGATTTTGCTGTCAAAAAAATGCCTTCTGCCGTCGGGTTTCAATGTGAATTAAAAGGATGATTTTTGCCTTCATACACTTATATATATATATATATATATATATATATATATATATATATATATGGAAGACGTGTTTTAGGGCTGTGAAAGGAAAGAAAAAGGAATAGACTAACTATATATGCATATATGCCGTGGTTGCTGTCAAGGAAGGCAAGAAAAACCCATGGGTTAAAGTTAGGTATATATTATGGTGTGAGTTATTGCTTTTTGCATCTGTGAAATAGTGACTGTTGGCATTTCTTATTTATCACGGGGGATGGGCATGGATTGCGTCTTGGCATTTGCTTATATATATGTGCGGGTACCTGATGCAAGAAGAGAACTTTGTAGAAATATATATATATATATATATATATATATATATATATATATATATATATATATATATATATAGGAAGCATGCATGATCTCTGGGTGTGCATATAAGAAAGAAAACCGAAAGCTTTTTGTCATAAGTAGAAGGGAGAAGGAAGAAGTAGGTGTATATATAAGTGCATTTGAGGTTATACCGTGAGAATAAAGGGAAGAATGAAGAAGGAAATAAGTACATCCGTAAGAGAAAAAGAAAACACATGGGTCTGTTTGTGTATTAAAGTCATCGGGATAAATGTTCAGAATGATCACATTCAAATAAGACAAAATCAAGACAAATATATATTTGTGTGTACGTGTTGCTGCGTCCAGTGAAGGAAGAGTGGTTTTATTTTTCATACCTATATGATATGAGTTGTATACGTGGATGGGTATATGAATATATGGGTATAAGATAAATAATTATCATGAACAAAAATGTTGCTGTGGATTTGTGCAAAAAAAATATATATAAGAACTATTAATTAATAATAATTGAGGGTTATTATTAATAAAGAATAATGGAAATATATAAGAGTTATTAATTAATAATAATTGAGGATTATTATTAATTAATAAAGAGTAAAGGAAATATATGAGAGTTATTAATTAATAATAAATGAGAGTTATTATTAATTAATAAATAGGGGTATTATTGTTAGAGAAAAATTAAGGAATTAATAATTATTATTAATCCTTAGGCTAATTCGCATAATTAGTTTAATTGCGATTCGAATAAGTGACTGACAGTGATGATAAACATTTTTAGGCAGACCTTAATATTTACTTGATCCCAACAACTTTAGTACATGGGAGAGGGATACACGGTTGAGGTAGGTAACTTTAATCTTATAATCATGTATGTTTATGTTATGCAATTATTAGCTGATCATGTATGCTGGTTCAATTACTTGTTTATATTTCCCTAGCCATAGATTTGAGGCTGCAGTCTCATGGGGTTGCGTGTCCCAGACAAGGGCTGCGGTCCTTGACCGTTAACTGCGATTACGGTTACGTGTAATTTCTTCCATGCTTTAAACATGTGCTATTATGTCATTTCTATTTTTATACATGTGTATGAGATTGACTGTTACCTTGGGTCCATTCATTTGGACTCCAGACCCCTGAAAGATACAGGTAGTTGGTTTAAGATCAAAAGGACAAAGCGCAACTGTAAGGACTACAACAATTGGAACTTTCTGGAAAAATAGGAATAGTTAGACTGTATTTAATGTTTATCATTCGTCTGTTTTAGATTAATGTATTAATATCCCTCTATGGGATAGATATCGAATCGCGAAAAATTAGCCCTTATTTTCCAAACTAAGTTTAATTTCAAAAACTTCGATTACAAAATCTAGTCGTCCAAATCACCTCGATCCCTTTTCCACGATAACTCTGATCAATAAAGGCTTCAAAGGCCGAGCGTCACAAGACACACACACAATTTGTATAACAACAAACAAAATAGCAACACTAAACAGAGGCCAGCAAATGAATGATAAATTACTAATAAACACACACACTGAAAAACATAACAAAACTAATTAAATGCAAGCAAATGAATGATAAATTATAAATAAACACACAGACACACACAACCTGTATAAGAACAGAAAAACAAAAAAAAAAATTAAAAAAAAGCAAGGTAATTAATGATAAAAAAATTAACACACACATAGAAAGAGACAGACACAAACAAAGACAGACACACACACACACCATTTGTATTAGAATAAACAAAATAACAAAAGTAAACATAGCTCAGAAAATGAATCTTAAATTATTAATAAACACACATGCACAAACAAAGACAGAGACACACACACACAATTTGTATTAGAATAAACAAAATAACAAAAGTAAACAGAGGCCAGAAAATGAATAGTAAACTATTAATAAACACACACACAAAATAAAAAAAAAAACACAGACACACACACAGAAAGAGAGAGACACACACAATTTGTATAACAATAAAAAAATAACAACACTAAACAAAGGCCAACAAATGAATGATAAATTACTAATAAACACACACACTAAAAAAATAACAAAACTAATTAAATTCAAGCGAATGAATGATAAATTATAAATAAACACACAGACACACACAACCTGTATAAGAACAAAATAACAAAAAAAAAACAAAATTAAAAAAAAGCAAGGTAATTAATGATAAAAAAATTAACACACACATAGAAAGAGACAGGCACAAACAAAGACAGAGACACACACACACACACACCATTTGTATTAGAATAAACAAAATAACAAAAGTAAACAGAGGCCAGAAAATGAATAGTAAACTATTAATAAACACACACACACAATAAAAAAACACACACACACAATTTGTATAACAACAAACAAAATAACAACACTAAACAAAGGCCACCAAATGAATGATAAATTACTAATAAACACACACACTAAAAAAATAACAAAACTAATTAAATGCATGCAAATGAATGATAAATTATATAAAAAAAAAAAAAACACACACACACACACAACCTGTATAAGAACAAAAAAACAACAAAATTAAATAAAAGCAAGGTAATTAATGATAAAAAAATTAACACACACATAGAAAGTGACATACACAAACAAAGACAGAGACACACGCACACACCATTTGTATTAGAATAAACAAAATAATAAAAGTAAATAGAGGCCAGAAAATGAATCATAAATTATTAATAAACACACACACACACAATAAAAAAAACACACAAACAAAAAGAGACACACACAGGCAAACACAAATGAAGACAGACACACACACACAATTTGTATAACAACAAACAAAATAACAACACTAAACAGAGGTCAGCAAATGAATGATAAATTACTAATAAACACATACACTAAAAAAATAACAAAACTAATTAAATGCAAGCAAATGAAAGATAAATTATAAATACACACACACACACACACACACACAACCTGTATAACAATACAAAAACAACAAAACTAAATAAAAGCAAGCTAATTAATGATAAAAAAATAACACACACACACACAAACAATCACAAAAAAGAAAGAGACACACACACACACAATTTTTATAATAATAAATAAAATAACAACAAAAAATAGATGCCAGTAAATGAATGAGAAATTTCTCATAAAGATACACACACACACTAAAAAAACTAACCAAAGTAATTAAATGCAAGCAAATGAAAGATAAATTATAAATAAACACACAAACACAACCTGTATAACAATAAAAAAAAAACAGCAAAATTAAATAAAAGCAAGGTAAGTAAGGTAAGTAATGATAAAAAATTAACACACACATAGAGAGACACACACAAACAAAGACACACACACACACACACACACAATTTGTATAACAACAAACAAAATAACAACACTAAACAGAGGCCAACAAATAAATGATAAATTAGTAATAAATACACACTAAAAAATAACAAAAGTAATTAAATGAATGCAAATGAATGATAAATTAAAAATAAACACACACACACACACACACACACAACCTGTATAAGAACAAAAAAACAACAAAATTAAATAAAAGCAAGGTAATTAATGATAAAAAAATTAACACACACATAGAAATAGACACACACAAACAAAGACAAAGACACACACACACCATTTGTATTAGAATAAACAAAATAACAAAAGTAAACATAGCCCAGAAAATGAATCATAAATTATTAATAAACACATACACATAAGCACAAACAAAGACAGAGACACACACACACAATTTGTATTAAAATAAACAAAATAACAAAAGTAAATAGAGTCCAGAAAATGAATAACAAACTACTAATAAACACACACACACAATAAAAAACACACACACAGAAAGAGACACACACACAATTTGTATGACAACAAATAAAATAACAACACTAAACCGAGGCCAGCAAATGAATGATAAATTACTAATAAACGCATACTCTAAAAAAAATAACAAAACTAATTAAATGCATGCAAATTAATGATAAATTATAAATAAACACACACACACACACACAACCTGTATAAGAACAAAAAAAACAACAAAATTAAATAAAAGCAAGGTAATTAATGATAAAAAAATTAACACACACATAGAAAGAGACACACACAAACAAAGACAGAGACACACACACACACCATTTGCATTAGAATAAACAAAATAACAAAAGTAAACAGAGGCTAGCAAATGAATGAGAAATTACTAATAAACACACATACTCAAAAAATAACAAAAGTAATTAAATGCAAGCAAATGAAAGATAAATTATAAATAAACACACACACACACAACCTGTATAACAATAAAAAAAAAACAACAAAACTAAATAAAAGCAAGCTAATTAATGATTAAAAAATAACACACACATGGAGAGACACACACACAAACAATCACAAAAAAGAAAGAGACACACACACACAATTTTTATAACAATAAATAAAATAACAACAAAAAATAGTTTCCAGAAAATGAATGATAAATTTCTAATAAACACACACACACTAAAAAAAATAACCAAAGTAATTTAATGCAAACAAATGAAAGATAAATTATAAATAAACACACAAACACAACCTGTATAACAATAAAAAAACAACAAAATTAAATAAGTAATGATAAAAAACTAACACAAACATATAGAGAGACACACACAAACAAACACAAACAAAGACAGAGAAACACACACCCACACAATCACACAATTTGTATAACAACAAACAAAATAACAACACTAAGCAGAGGCCAGCAAATGAATGATAAATTAGTAATAAACACACACACTAAAAAAAATAACCAAAGTAATTAAATGCAAGCAAATGAAATATAAATTATAATTAAACACACAAACACAACCTGTATAACAATTAAAAAACAATAAAATTAAATAAAAGCAAGGTAAGTAATGATAAAAAATTAACACACACATAGAGAGAGAGACACACAAACAAACACAAACATAGATAGACAGACAGACAGACACACACAATTAGTATAACAACAAACAAAATAACAACACTAAACAGAGGCCTGCAAATGAATGATAAATTACTAATAAACATACACACTAAAAAACATAACAAAACTAATTAAATGCAAGCAAATGAATGATAAATTATAAATAAACACACACACACACACACACACACACACACAACCTGTATAAGAATAAAAAAACAATGGAACTAAATAAAAGCAAGCGAATTAATGATAAAAAAAATTAGCACACATACACATAGAAAGATACACACACAAACAAACACAAACAAAGACAGAGACAGACACACACACAATTTGTATTAGAATAAACAAGATAACAAAAGTAAACAGAGGCCAAAAAATGAATCATAAACTATTAATAAACACACACACACAATAAAAAAAATCTTGGTTATGATTAGTTTTGATGATGTCGTATATAGATGCCATTAGTAAGAGCAAAAATTTTATATAATATATATTGTCTAATTGCTATATTTAATGTAGATTTGTTCATGTGGAGAAAGAACAAGAGAAGAGAAGAAAGAAAGAATTGATTCATAGAAAATAAATATGTTAGATTTGTTCATGTGGAGAAAGAACAAGAAAAGAGAAGAAAGGAAGAATTGATTCATGGAAATAATCAAGAAGAGAGAAGAAAAAAAGAAGAACTTGATGAATAGCCTGAGAAAATCATTATACAAGTTCTAAGATTGATTCTTGAAGTTTCCACGATCAAGTGAAAGTTGGAATAGATCAATTCAGAGTTAAAATGAGCACGTTGAAGCTTCCGGATGAATAATGACCGAGTTACTCCAGTAATCATTAACGTACTGCAGTAATATTCAAGACAGAAAGCATTTGATACGCTTTTTACTGCAGTCACCACATGCTACTACCGTCATATGAGTGTTCCAGCAACTCTGTTCAGTGTTTCACCTGGGCGACGTTCAGCAAATCGATGATATCTCCCAAACCAGAGATCGGATTGAGGTGAAAACAATTTTGTATGAAACTAGACATCCAATGTACTATCTTGGCAAAAATTTAGGTCCAAAGAAGATCGGATGACAGAGCTATGAATTGTTGAAGTTACACCATCTGTCAACGTCACTCAGCAGACCAAGGTTCAGTAATCTGAGCATATCTTACAAACTACATATCGGAATGAGCTGAAATCAGTGGCATATGAAACTAGACTCACACACCTTTCCAAAAACATCAAGATCACAGAAAACAAAGATCAAATGAGAGAGATATGATTTTTGGAAGTTTGGTGTCTGTTCAGAATTCTGGAACTGATCCTCAAACAAGTGAAGAGTTGATGATTACTCCAGTAAGTTCATTGTTACTCCAGTAACCGTGACTCCAGTAGTCACTTAGGCACTCCAGTAACACTCTACTCTTAGCCATTCTCTGATGAAACCCGATATCCCATGAATCATAAAGACACGTTACTCCAGTAATGCATTAGTTACTCTAGTCATCTTGATATTTTTACAATAGAGCTACTCCAGTTATCAAGATGCTACTCCAGTCAAACCTATCACAGAAACGAAATGACTCTTAGTTATTCCAGTAAGTAAGTGATTACTCCAGTAACATCGAGACAAAAACTTTGCAAGGAAATTATCTTTTATGTTACTCCAGTGACTTATGGGTTACTCCAGTAAAACTGAACACAGAAACGAAATGATCCTTAGTTACTCTAGTTACTTAGTGACTACTCCAGCAAACATATGTCAGAAACCTTGTAATTACTCCAGTCATCAGTAGCTACTCTAGTCACATAGACACAGAAGCGCGACTCTGTTTCAGGAAGTGATTTGATCTCATTTGCTCTATATGATTCAAGATTTCAATCTACAATTAGTCTCTGTTATACTTGATCAATTTTTTCATGAGTTTCAGATAAACATAGCAAAGATCAAGGAGAAATCTAACTGGATAAAATGTAATTAATGAAGAACCAAGAACAAGCCTGAAATTTCTCCTCTATCCCAAGAGTTCAGCTTTGGCCATTCAAGGACGATTGAATCATTCTCCAAAGGTCCAATAAAGTTATGGAAATGACAAGAACATTGGAAGACCATCTACAACAATTATATCCAAGATTCTAGCCAAGAATTGAAGAAATAGAGAAAAATATGCAACGGTCATATTCCAGATTTACAGCTGAACATTGAAGAATCATAAAGAAAAATATGCAACGGCTAGTTCCTCTAATTATCCTATAAATACCCATGAAAACTCAGAATACAGACACAAGAGGGAGAGCAAGAACAGGGTTGTGAGCTTACACAGTGAAAATGTCAATATTCTAACGTCTGCTTCATCTACTCTCTGAATAACTCAATGATCATATATTTAGCTTAGAGAGTGAGATTATATCTATTGTGCTTCAGTGTTTATTCACTTACTTCTGAGAGAGAAGATTCATTATAATTATCCTATTATTCTGAGAGTTACTCAAGATTGAGTGATCTTGAGTGGGAAACACTTTGTTGTGATTACAACTTGTAAGGGGAGTGAATCCGAGTGAGGGGGTTACTTTGAGTACAGAGTGTGCAATCAAGCAAGTGAATTGATTACGATTTGTAAGGGGGAGTGAATCCTAGTGAGAGGGTTACTTCAAGTACAGAACGTGTAATCAACTTCAAAGCAAATAGTGGATTGAAAATCTCAAGTGAAGCTTGGGGATTGGACGTAGGTCAAGGATTGGACCGAACCAGGATAAATCACAGTTTGCATACTCTCTTCCCTTATTGTAACATCCCAACTTTTCAAAAGCAGTATAATTTTTTTTTTCATCAGAGTAGAGCATCGGAGCAAGAGAATAACTGATACATATATTCAAAATGACGTAAGTCTGGCTAATTATAGAAACGGTACAAAGACTGAGACTTTTTGAAGTAAACAACCACAAAGGTATTCCCCTGACTTTACCCATGCCATGGCAACAAAAGATGGTCTTCAGCCGAGTTCCTATAAGTGCTTCTTGCCTTTCTCCTCGGTCCTCGGACCTCCCGATCCTGAAGCTATGTTAAGAGCTGAGATCTCATGCATACGGACCCCAGGTAACGGTTAACCTCATATTTACATATACGGTATATAAACACAGCAAATGAATCACTCCCAAATATGTCACTCCTAGTGAATGCAAATGTACCGCTCCCAGCGAAATGTACCACTCCCAGCGAAATGTACCACTCCCAGTGAATATAGATATACCACTCCCAGTGCATGCATATGTTCAGTTATCCTCTAACAACACTAAGTAATCAAACAACACACCACCAACATGCATACAACACACGTACCACATACACGCATACCATAAATATCAGAGTTAGTGTTACGGTACGCGAACGTACCTTCGTTGACGCTATACGGTATTTCTGGCGGAATACTATGTTTGACAGCAATACGACGGCGGTACAACAGCGGTAACAGCAGAAACAACGGTTCGTGATTTCAGATATCCTATAAGGATGATATCACGTTTATGAATATTTAATATCATAATAGGCATTTTAGGTACAAGTTACCATTTTGCCCTTAGGTTGACAAATCGACGAGATTTTGCCAGAGCTTCGCTATTTTAATCTTAATCTCCCAAGATTTTGACATACCTCTTTCTCCAATATATTTCTGAAATAAATATCATATCTATCCCTAAAACATGATATCTAAATTGACTTGGAAGATTAGAGATTACTCTAGCATTTCTACTATAACTACCGAAAAAACTTAAGACTAAAGACTAGAGACCGAAGAACTTACCCGGCACTTTGCTATTTCCATAGACTCATCCTTCTCTCTAAAATCTCTCTCTAGAAAGCTCTAGGATTTGTGAAGAATGAAGAGAAATGTGAAGGCTATTTATAGAAAAAACCAATGGCATTTCGGTAATTCCCTTGAACTCTGTCTGGTCAGTTTTTGACCGTTGGATCACACTTTTTTGAGGTGGCACGATCCTGGCCTTACACCTCACTATGATGACCTCATCCTGAGTCATCAAAGTGATGTCATGCTTGCATCATCTCTTGATATATGTGCCTTTATATGATAAAGTTCCCTGTTCGGTATCCTAATCGCGTAATCTTGGGAAATCTCAAAATTCCGGAGCAAGGTCCTGAAGATCTTTTCTTTCTCTTTCAAGATACTTGGGTTATCTAAATTTTTGATCTCATTAAGGACATTCCGTTATCTGCTGAATATTTCGGCCAAACGCCATTGGCTACGGAAATTGCGTCTGCCGACGTCAACTTCTGGATAAAAATCCACTGATTAATAATATACTCTGGTTTTTACCAACTTATCCCTGGATTCCAGTTTATGAATTATTTTCCATCGGTTCTCATTTCTACTATCTGTTCTAACTTCACAAAATATCTTCTTGGCCTTATCTCATGATCACTTCGTCGGTTACGGAAATGACTTTGGAGAGAGCCTAATTCGAGATAAAAATTCACTTGTCTATAATATACTCTGACTCTAGAAACTTAGTTCATGGTTTTCTAGGTAGGATTTTAATTCTATCCGTTCTCGTTTATCCTGTATAAAATATCACAATTATAATATTATTTAATTACTAAATATCTTAGATATTTTTTCTTAATTTCCATTTTAATTTTTCTTTATTTTTCTTCATAATTTCGTTTATATATATATATATATATAAAGTAATTTCCACCTTTTTCTCTTTATCTTATGTCTAAACAATTAGTCATTAATTATCTAATTAATCACTTGCTAATTGTTGACAATTTTCTTAATTAGTAATAATTATTATCTCACAACTATTTCACTGACATTGGTAATTTATGTACCATGCATAATATTAAAAATCATGCAGTCCAATATGGGCCCCCAATACTTTTAGATTTTTCTCCTGTAATTTTTCCAAGGTAATAATTTAATAAATTACCTAAATTAGAGACAACATACTTTCCAATTTTTAATAAATATTTAGTTGCCTCTTAGGATTTTATCATAATTTTCTCAGGGTATTTTATAACCCATAAATATTTTAGGGACCTATTTGCAAAGTATCTAATGTTTTAGAAACCTTTTCGCGCATTATTCAATCTTAGGAGAAATTGTCCCAATAAAAAGATGAATTCAATACAAGGTGTTTGAGACCTCATATTCACTTATTTCCAATAGGTATATTCTACCAATTTATGATATTTACCCTACGTCAAATTTTAGGGTATTACACTTATCTTTTACATCTCCAATATATGCTTATTGTATATCTAACTGTCATCCAAACTGATTTCAATAAGTTGCGAAAAGTTTTTAAAGTTATCCAGAGTTCTATCAAACACCAAATTCACCCCTCCTCTTGGGTGATAGTCAGGTCCAACAGAAAACACACACACAGAAAGACACACACACACACACACACACACAATTTGTATAACAACAAACAAAACAACAAAAGTAAACAGAAACCAGTAAATAAATCATAAATTATTAATAAACACACACATAGAATAAAAAAAACATAACAAAACTAAATAAATGCAAGCAAATGAATGATGAATTACAAATAAACACACACACAATTAGTATAACAATAAAAAAACAAAATTACATAAAATAAATCTAATTTATGATCCAAAATTAACACACACATAGAGAGACACACACAAATGATCACAAACAAAGACACACACACACAATTTGTATAACAATAAACAAAATAACAAAAGTAAACAGAGCCCGGCAAATCAATCATAAATTATTAATAAACACACACACAGAATAAGAAAAACATAACAAAACTAAATAAATGGAAGCAAATGAATGATAAATTATTAATAAACACACACAGAGAATAACAAAAACATAACAAAACTAAATAAATGCAAGCAAATGAATGATAAATTATAAATAAACACACATAAATCCCGTATAACAATAAAATTAAATAAAAGCAAGATAACTAATGATAAAAAATTAACACACACACATAGAGAGACACACACAAACAAACACAAACAAAGACAGAGGCACACCCACTCAATTTGCATAACAACAAACAAAACAACACCACTAAATAGAAGCCAGCAAATGAATGATAAATTATTAAAAAACATGCACAATAGAAAAAGAATAACAAAACTAAACAAATGTAAGCAAATGAATGATAAATTATAAATAAACACACACACACACAACTTGTATAACAATAAAAAAAACAAAATTAATTAAAAGCAAGCTAATTTATGATAAAAAAATTAACACACACATAGAGACGGAGACACACACACACACACAATTTGTATAACAACAAACAAAATAACACCACTAAATAGAAGCAAGTCAAATTAATGATAAATTATTAATAAACATGCACACAAGAAAAAGAATAGCAAAACTAAATAAATGCAAGCAAATGAATGATAAATTATAAACAAACAAACAAACACACACACACATACACACACAACCTGTATAACAATAATAAAAAACAACATACCTAAGTAAAAGCAAGCTAATTAATGATAAAAAATAAACACACATATGGAGAGATACACACACAAACAAACACAAACAAAGACACACACACACACAAAATTTGTATAACAATAAACAAAATAACAAAAGTAAATAGCGCCCAGCAAAAAAACCATAAATTATTAATAAACACACACGGAGGAAAAAAAATAACAAAACTAAATAAAAGCAAAAATTGAATGATAAATTATAAATAAACACACACAAATCCCGTATAACAATAAAAATAAATAAAAGCAAGGTAACTAAAGATAAAAAATTAACACAAAGAGAGAGAGATACACACACAAACAAACACAAACAAAGACAGACACACACACACACACACACACACACACAATTTGTATAACAACAAACAAAATAACACCACTAAACAGAAGCCAGCAAATTAATGATAAATTAGTAATAAACACGCACACAAGAAAAAGAATAACAAAACTAAATAAATGTAAGCAAATGAATGATAAATTAAAAAAAAAAACACACACACACACAACCTGTATAACAATAGAAAAAACAACAGAACTTAATGATAAATTATAAATAAACACACACACACACAACAAGTATAACAATAAAAAAACAAAATTAAATAAAAGAAAGCTAATTAATGATAAAAAAAAAATTAACACACACATGGAGAGACACACACACAAACAATCACAAACAAAGACAGAGACACAAACACGCACAATTGGTATAACCATAAACAAAATAAAAAAAGTAAATAGAGCCCAGCAAATAAATCATAAATTATTAATAAACACACACACAGAATAAACAAAAAACATAATAAAACTAAACAAATGCGAGCAAATGAATGATAAATTATAAATGAACATACACAAATCCTGTATAACAATAACAAAAATATAAAATTAAATAAAAGCAAGGTAACTAAGGATAAAAAATCAGCACACACATAGAGAGACAAACACACAAACAAACACAAACAAAGACAGAGACACACACACACAATTTGTATAACAACAAACAAAATAATACCACTAAACAGAAGCCAGCAAATGAATGATAAATTAGTAATAAACACGCACACAAGAAAAAGAATAACAAAGCTACATAAATGTAAGCAAATGAATGACACATTATAAAAAAAACACACACACAAACACACAACCTGTATAACAATAAAAAAACAACAGAACTTAATAAAAGCAAGCTAATTAATGATAAAAAATTAACACACACATGGAGAGACACACACACAAACAATCACAAACAAAGAGAGAGACACACAATTTGTATAACAATAAACAAAATAACAGAAGTAAACAGAAACTAGCAAATGAATCATAAATTATTAATAAACACACAGAGAATAAAAAAATAAAAAAACTAAATAAATGCAAGCAAATGAATGATAAATTACAAATAAACACACACACACAGCCAGTATAACAATAAAAAAAATAAAAGAAAGCTAATTTATGATAAAAAATTAACACACACATAGAGAGACACACACAAACAATCCCAAACAAAGACACACACACACACACACGCAATTTGTATAACAATAAAAAAAAAATAACAAAAGTAAACAGAGCCTAGCAAATCAATCATAAATTATTAATAAGCACATACTCAGAATAAGAAAGACATAACAAAACTAAATAAATGCAAGCAAATGAATGATAAATTATATATAAACAAACACACACACACAACCTGTATAACAATAAAAAAACAACAGACCTAAATAAAAGCAAGCTACTTAATGATAAAAAATAAACACACACAATTTGTAGAACAATAAACAAAATGACAAAAGTAAACAGAGCCCAGCAAAAAAACCATAAATTATTAATAAGAAAATACAGAGGAAAAAAACATAACAAAACTTAATAAATGCAAAAAATGAATGATAAATTATAAATAAACACCCAAATCCCGTATAACAATAAAATTAAATAAAAGCAAGGTAACTAAAGATAAAAAAAAATTAACACACACAAACAAATACAAACAAAGACAGACACACACACACACACAATTTGTATAACAACAAGCAAAACAACACCACTAAACAAAAGCCAGCAAATGAATTATAAATTATTAATAAACACGCACACAAGAAAAAGAATAACAAAACTACATAAATGCAGCAAATGAATGATAAATTATAAATAAACACACACACACAACAAGTATAACAATAAAAAACAAAATTAAATAAAAGAAAGCTAATTTATGATAAAAAAAATTAACACACACATGGAGACACACACACACAAACAATCACAAACAAAGACAGAGACACAAAGACACACAATACATATAACGATAAACAAACTAAAAAAAGTAAATAGAGCCCAGCAAATAAATCAAAAATTATTAATAAACACACATAGAATAAACAAAAAACATAACAAAACTAAATAAATGCAAGCAAATGAATGAAATAAACACGCACAAATCCCATATAACAATAACAAAACAATAAAATTAAACAAAAGCAAGGTAACTAATGATAAAAAAATCAACACACACATAGAGAGAGACAAACACAAACAAACACAAACAAAGATAGAGACACACACAGAAACACAATTTGTATAATAATAAACAAAATAACAAAAGTAAATAGAACCTAGAAAATAAATCATAAATTATTAATAAACCCAAACAGAATAAAAAAAACATAGCAAAACTAAATAAATGCAAGCAAATGAATGATAAATTATAAATAAACACACACACAACCAGTATAACAATAAAAAAACAAAATTAAACAAAAGAAAGCTAATTTATGACAAAAAAATTAACACACACGTGGAGAGACACACACAAACAATCACAAACAAAGACACACACACACACAATTTGTATAACAATAAACAAAATAACAAAAGTAAACAGAGCCCAGCAAATCAATCATAAATTATTAATGAATGATAAATTATAAATAAACACACATAAATCCCGTATAACAATAAAAAAACAATAAAATTAAATAAAAGCAAGATAACTAATGATAAAAAATTAACACACACATAGAGAGAGACACACACAAATAAACACAAACAAAGATAGAGGCACATACACTCAATTTGAATAACAACAAACAAAATAACATCGCTAAACAAAAGCTAGCAAATGAATGATAAATTATTAAAAAATACGCGCAATAGAAAAAGAATAACAAAACTAAATAAATGTAAGTAAATGAATGATAAATTATAAATAAACACACACACACACACACACACACACACACACACACACAACCTGTATAACAATAAAAAAACAAAATTAAATAAAAAATTAACACCCACATAGAGCGAAACACATACACAATTTGTATAACAACAAACAAAATAACACCACTAAACAGAAGCAAGCAAATTAATGATAAATTATTAATAAACACACACAAACACAACCTGTATAACAATCAAAAAACAACAGAACTAAATTAAAGCAAACTAATTAATGATAAAAAATTAACACACACATGGAGACACACACACACACACACATACATTTTGTATAACAATAAACAAAATAACAAAGTAAACAGAGCCCAGCAAAAAAACCATAAATTATTAATAAACACACAGAGAAAAAAAACATAGCAAAACTAAATAAATGCAAACAAATGAATGATAAATTATAAATAAACACACACAATCCCTTATAACAATAAAATTAAATAAAAGCAAGGTAACTAATGATAAAAAATTAACACACACATAGAGAGAGACACACACAAACAAACACAAACAATGACAGAGACACACAATTTGTATAACAACAAATAAAATAACACCACTAAACAGATGCCAACAAATGAATGATAAATTATTAATAAACATGCACAAAACAAAAAGAATAACAAAACTAAATAAATGGAAGCAAATGGATGATAAATTATAAATAAACACACACATAATCTGTATAACAATAAAAAAACAAAATTAAATAAAAGAAAGCTAATTCATGATTAAAACATCACGAACCCCAAGAAAACATGCATAGGATATTACATCTTAAGGAAAATAACAGTAGACATAGCTGAATAAATATTTTCCTAATTCGAAGCTTAATTTGATAATATTAAATCACCTTTGATCTTTCAAACTCATTTAACCATCGTGTCAGATTTTCTGACAACACAAAAAAATCTCTTGGTGCTTCATCAATTGCATAGCAATAGGCCGAGTCCTTCATCTCAAGGGTTACTTCTCCAAGCAACTGAGAAACCATGTCACAATGAGGTTTCATAATACATATAACATAATATGATATAAAGAACAAATATTTATTAATAAGCATGTACTTTAAGTGTATTGCTCATATGAGATGGATGATAATGATTAGAGCCTAAGGGGAAGAAATGTAGTAACTAAGAATTAAGTGACATGAAAAGATGAAGATTGAGCGAGATGGGATGTATTTTCTTCAGTTCTTGTTTCACTAACTCCTTTTGTTTGCATCCGAGTTCTATTTATCGGTTGTTCTATTATTCTCACTTACCCTGCCAGCTAAGTTACCACAGCTACTCTGATATTTGAATGACACGCAACAAGAACTTTTATTTCTTGTGGATTCATTATTGATTCTAACAACATTATATAGTAATCGGAGGGTCAATTCAGAGCTATTTAGAAGTATTAATCTCAAGCATTACCATCCATACATAATTTACAAAGAGGTAACAACCGAGTATACAAAACTAAATAAATTATTAGTTTAATTTCACACCTTGACCATCTATATCTTTGGTACTGTCAAACTTGAATCTAAAACGTTTAGTTACTTGGAGAAAAGGACCATTGGATCTTGTTTAGGTATCATGCACTCATGCAAATTCGTCATAACATGAATTCTAATTAACCAAACCTTTAGATTGTGCAAATGATTTGATATTTCAACAACTGTAACTCCCATGTCATTAGCCACAGGGCAAGTAAAAAACATATAGCCCTTGCTTATTTTCAGACCTGATAATCAAATAAACAAATTCAGTCAAACAACATATTTATAAATTAGGTAGAAATAAATTGATTTTCTAGTAATCATATCAGGAAAAAGCATATCCCAAAACAGTCAGCATATATGTCCATTGAAAACTGGTGAATGATTGAATCGGATCCACCTCCACTTCCAATACTACTAGAACCAAAAAGAATAGAAATCCAAGAACAGAAAAATTAATTTAAAAATCAAAAGTACTAAAAAAAAACTTCACCTTTTCAGTATCGCAGCAACATCAGAGTCCTTTTGGGCAAGTAATGGAGGGGGAGTCTGCAATGTAAACAATTTGATGCATATACAATTACTCAACTATTTCCATAGGTAATGTATTCAAAACTAATGTATTTCTCTGATGTTCCGTTGAACAAATAAACATGAGATTTAATTGTATTCATTCAAAGCTAATCAAGTCTACTTGTGTGAACAGAATGGCCAGTCCTTACACACCTTGTGAAAACTCGAAGTGCAAGTGGTATTTATCTGTGGAAGTAAACGTAAGTATTGCACATCACCCAGCTCCAAGCGGGTCAAAAGCGTCAGCATCACTTGGTAAAAGATAATATTAGTAAAAGTTTAGCCGCAGAGACCTATTTCAGACTCAATTTTAACAAGGTTTGAATGCAGAAACAATTCAGCAACTTAGCAACAAAATCACAATTTTTATTTGTATAAGTACAATCATCATCTACGGGCAAACTACACATATATTTGATTTAAACATAGAGTGCATTTTCGAAATGTCATCAAAGGAACCGTTTTAAGTATTTTTTATCCCTTCAATAGAGTAAACACGGTTTCAAGCTAATGAGGACGACTGTAAAAGCAAACTTTCATACATAGTATCTTTTTACATTGATGATCAGAAATCAGCAGGTCAAAATAATAGGAACGGTGTCTAGATTTTTTAAGTACACAAAACTGAAGGTCTGATATGTTGAGTAGAAAACCTCTTCCTTCATGTCAAACCTCCATGAAGCAGATTCTTTGATCAAGGAACATATTTGGCCACTGGAAATCCTGTGAGCAGGAAATACTTCACAGAGAAACTTGTTCACTACATATTCATCTACTCCATCACTGAGGGAAAAACAGTGGATTAACTTGACAGTCCAAACAGACGTTGAGACTTGAGAGAGCATATTTACCTATACATTAGACTACTAAGTTTGAAATATGTTTCATCATCATAAAAAATAGGTGGCAAAAGGACAACCTCCCATCCCCATCTGGCACGTATAATCTCCTACCAATTATCATTCATTTTATTTAACAAAACCTAAGAAAGAACCTATGGCTACTAGAATATAAGAAATCTACCTCAACGTAATGCTCAGGACTTTCTGGCAAACAATAATGAATTACCTGAACAGAGGTAGACAAGTATAGAATCAAGAACCAATATAGAAAGATCACTTGCCTATCAATTAAGCACCACTTTATGAAATACAAAAAAAGTACAATGCTTACAGAATGGCATTTTTAAGTGCATGATTATCAACAACAAACAACTAAACCCAGGGTGAACATGATAACAAGAATACATAATCCTAGTAAAATTTTACTGTCAGAAGTCAGTAGGTACAAAAAATGTAGAAAGCAAACTGTAATGAGACTTACAGCTCCAACATCCCTTTTGTCTAATCCCATGCCAAATGCAACAGTTGCAACAATTTTCACAAAAAATTACAAGGTTAATCAGTCCGCAAAGTGAAGTGTCATTTGAATCACCAATAGAGAGGGTACGTGCAAATTAGTCTTAATAATTATTCAAATGCCTCTGCACACCTCAAAATTTATGATAGAAAAAAATGATCTTACCACTCTGATCTTGTTGGAACCAAACAACTCCTGTACATAGCTATACTCCTTTGCAGGAACACTGCTATGATAGCTCTAGATAGTAGTAGTTCACAATTATCATCAGATTTAATATCCAGCAGTAAAGATTACACACGGAAATCTACATTATCATATTATGAAAAGGGTAAAAAATGGACCTAACCTTCGCAGAGATACTATTGTCACTCAAGTATTTGCTAATCATACCAGCTTCAGACTGGAACAGAAAGAACACAATTAATGCCTAATGCCCCCAAATATCAAAATCCTAGGATATCCGCCAAAAACAAGGATGTCCATCCCAAAATTGGGCCAACTAATCCTGCATAAATTTTACACATCTACTACTACGATTTAATGGAACAAAGATTATTGCAAATATTATGATATTTATATCCCAAGAAGTCTTAGCTTATTCTGTATTCTTAACTTTCATTCCAGCATTTTAGCAATGTTAAATTATTAATATCTCAAGCATAACAATTTCATATTCAAATTTCAAAAACTAGGACCATTTAACTTGCCTATTTCTAGCTTAAGAGACTGATAAATGCAAATCGTCTGTCAACTGTGTCTTCTGGATGAGATTTGTGCAAGAAATATCCAAAGCAGACATGACAGAAATTAAAGTTATGGTTGTAGCAGTTGCTGTCATTGCCAGAAAAGAACCTGCATTGATCTTTTTGTGGCGAAAAGATGCCCTAAGCCTCATGAATGAAGGGCAAAAATTGTGTGACCTGCAAAATAAGAAAATTGTCAAGATGTGTATATGTTGACATTACCAAATGGCTCCAAAATCCACTCACCATTCAGAAATACAATGGGCTTCGTCAACAACAAGAGATAAACACTAGCTCATTCTTTCCAGTTACACAAAGAGACTCTCACCTCCTCTTTTCTCCATGTCCAGTATTGGTCATTGATGTTCTCAATCTTTTTATTGCGAGGAAAGACCTGCACAAACACAATGCACGATGACATGAACATGTTTGAACACTATGCACCTTTGTTTAATAGACTAATAGTCAACAACAGCAGCAACAATAGAAGACACAAGATAGCCACAGATTCTACCATTAAATTTTATAATCACTATTATCAGTATTTCACACCTATCTTGTAATTGAAAACTTCTAGCAACCTAAGTTCTGCATTAGGATGAGACAACTCCAACTGAAAAAATGTATAAATTACAAGCAGTAAATGGAGGGAAAATTGAAAATTATATGATAGATTCCTAGGCAAAACTCAAGATCCAAGATATTGCACAAAAATTAACAATTTCAAAGCAGAAAGAGGGAGATACTTCATAATGTAGCAGTTTCAACTCCAATAATTCACAACTCTAAACTAATTGGTTAATTAATAAGACACGAGCAAATGAAGGAGATAATTCAAATCTTAAAAGACAAAATAAATAAACAGAAAAATAGAAAGGAATAATCTATCAAATAAAAGGAAGACAATGAATGGGATAAGAACTTCTTCAAATTTATAGTAAACATAAATAAATATAGAAAAGACACTAGCAACCAATGAATAACATACATATATGAATTGAGAAGATAAGTAACTTTACAAGTACTAAATTTAAAACTAACAAACAATTAACAATTCATTATAAAACAAATAACATGTCTCGTGAAAAAGTAAATTAATCAATTAATAATTCATTCAGAGTAAGGAAATAAATTCATTAACAAGATAATAAATAAAACAAATAGACAACTTCAGGCAAAAAAATAATGAATGCTAAATTATTGAGGAAGAAACTATACAGTATTTGAAATAAGGCATTAATAAGCAGCCTGAATAGTTAAGTAATATAGATAATATTTATAAACAATAAATATAAATAACAAATACTGAGGGGCAGGATGAGAGCAAATAATAAAGAAGAAAGGAGAAATAAATCAATACATCAAACTATAAAGGGTTAGGATGCATCTTCAAGTATGGAAATATACCTCAAACTATAAAGATAATTTGGTTCAGACATGCATAATCAAACAAGACGTGGTATAAGTTACTCCGTTGCTCTCTCATATTTAAGAGCAGCCTCTTGCCTCCTCAATAATTAGGTGGAAGCCAAATCCCATTAGTAATGGAAATGAGTTCCTTTGGATTCAGGTTTCCTCCCCTCTTGGAATTTCTTTCCAGCCATACTAATTTCAGAATTTCACCTGCAATACAAACAACAATCAAATAGCCAATGTCCAAATCTGGAAATTAAAATTGCTGCTAAAATAATCATTTTAATCAAAATCTCCTACTATATGCATTTATGTTATTCATGCCTCTAATTATGCAAATAATACTCTATATTCTTCTTAAAATCCAACAAAAATGCTCACTTAACCTATAAAGATAATGGTTTATCGAATTCCCCCACACTTGCACTTTTGCCCTCCCTAGAAAAAGATTCAATCAAGGAAATCCAATACAAAACCAAATAGATATATAAGTGAGAATGTAGCAAGCTTAAATCAAAATATGCCAACATAGTAGTATATCGTACTTCAAATACTATCACAAGCAAAGTGTACAAATGCAAATCAAATAGTCCATGTACTTAGCCTAGCCAATAGTGAGTAATGCTTTAGAATACAACTTGGTCCTGTTTTGCTCTTCTCACGTTCCTCTCTCTTAAGGTAATTTCACTCCTCTCCACTAGTCCAACTCCTACCATAGGCTTGTAATATGTCTACCATCTCCACCACTCATTATACACTATAGTAATGAATTTAGAGGTCTTTGCTTTGGTTGTAATGTTGACAAGGCCTAAGTGGAAATGGAAAAAAGAATGGCACGTGATCTGAAATATACACAGGTGATGAGCGATAATTAGACAAACAAGTGGCTGAAACTTCAGCATTTTCTGTCATGTACAACAATGTTGAAGCATAAATCTATTAGTTCAAATTATATTCATAAGCTGAAAGAGTCCTTTGGACAATTTGTTCTCTCCTTTTCCTTTTCTCTTTCTTTTTTCCTGTTATTTTGAAGACACTTGTGTTATGCCTTCTTTACCTTTGTTTTCCTTTGCTTCCTTCTACACATATGGCTTTTCCTTTCCCTTCGTTGCCTTTTTCTCCTTTTTTTGATTCATATATTTTTTTCATTCTGGCTTTTTCTGTTTTCTTTCTTCTTCTTTTTTTCTATACACTAATCTATATTTTCCTTTTCTCTATCCAGGAACAACTAATCAGCCTTATCAAACTCAATAAGTGATGTGATCAATGTTAACCAAGTACCAAAATATACAAAAATGTATCAAAGTATCCAATTATTTTCATCTCAAAGGAAATTCTATCAAATATGAGATCGAGTCTCATGTATAAATTTGGATTCAGTACATGGGGTAAAGAAGAAACGAAAGTGAAGGGCTCAATGGGGTTAGCAAGAGATTGATTTAAATGGCTTGTGTTTGGGATAACGGGTGAAGAAATAGAATGCCTCAATCATATTCATGACTCTTGTGCAATTATGTGGCCTTCGTTAAGACACAAGACAAGTTCTAGAGGATATTGAATCAAGTGGAGTATGCACACTGAATTTATGAATGATAATATGTCTCAAATCCTTCCATCAAGGTTTGTGCATTCTAAACTAACTCACACAAGGCTAGACCATGCATGTGACCATTTTCAATGCAAGAGAACATTTTACTTATGATACAAATTTTCCAGAAGATAAACCACATTGTTAGCATCAATATAAAAAAAGTACTTGCTTCATTCATTCATGATAAAATCGGTTCTGCATGTGTATTTTAGAATTAGGAAAGGCAGTGCAGAAAAATTCATAAATCAAGCATTGTTTAGGAAGGATTCAGCTAATTCAACTCTGCACCAGATTCTCAGAGCATGTGATAAGTTAAAGTCAACAATCAATAATTCTAGCAAAGGTTTTATCCAAAATTCCTGTACAATCACCTATAAAATCAATCAACTAAACTCCCCCACAGTCATACTTAGCATTGGCCTCAATGCAAGCTTAGAACAACCAAAGAGGCCACAAAATCATCACCCTAGAACTACCTTTTCCTAATGATTTTGTCCCTCCCCCACACTCATTTTAGGCAATCAAGCCCAACAAGTAATTTCACAAGCAAGTCAATATAGTAAAGGGAGGAAAGGGACAACCATGTAGATGAAATCTTCTTAAGCTCTGGAAGCAAAAAATCTCATCACAAATGATAATCATAAACCTCTTGAGAATAGGCCATCCTCCTTGACAAATCTATGTCGATAGTACTTTCGATTCCATGGCTAAAGGCTCCTCAATGGAAGGCGGAGAGTGATCCTTTCGGAGTGCCTCCACATCAAGTTCCTTCAAGAAAGAGAAGGAATTAATGTGAGCAACAACTATAAAGAAATGGGGATAAGATTTAAGTATGTGCAGAGGAAATTTGCAAGAAAGAGTTGCATGAGTAGTTTGGAGACTGACAATTTACAGTGCTCAATCCCACAATTATGCTAAAAACAAGATCAAAGAGGCACCCAAAATGACTAAGCAACTCCAGGACAGAATGTAACCAACAACCATCAGTAGTTGCAATATACTATTCCTCGAATCACCATTCAAATTCAGGCTTAATTCTCAACAATTCTAACATGTCAAAGCAAAAATGCCAACAGTGCTAAGCTTATGTAGGCTATCAAAAGAACATTTCTAAAGATGCACAATTCATCAAATCCCCAATTTCCTAATTAAATCTTGTGAGTTCAAATTTGAGCTCTGAAAAATATGGGATTAAGACGAAAATGGGCAGAGACTTATTTCTAAGTTTATAGTATCAGTTGCAAAAACTTTTCCACAACAACCACAAATTTTGGAACTGAAGAACCTTTTCAATTCTCATAATAACCAAACATTCAGATGCGAAAATTCATTTCACTGATGTTATATACTTAGAAACTAAGTCTCTGTAGCAAACTCAAGTTTTCAGAATTAAATAATACAGTTCAGATATCATGAAAACCAAGCATATATCATCAAGTAACCAGGAAATTAAGACCTCATATGCTTTCATTATAGAGACTACTAAAGCAAGCAAGATAATATGCTAATCCTCAATCCAAACATACAAGTTCAAGCCTAAATTCATCACACTTCACCATTGAATTAAAACCACAGAGGCATCATATCACTACTGCCATCAAACTCAACTCTAGTATAACTAAACCCAAGAAATTCCTCTTCTAAATGAATAAATACAATCTTTATAAAGTTCCTCTTCTAAATGAAATTCAATGGGATCCCTTGAAACCATGTTCACATCCTTTCCTAAGGTGCCATTGAAATTAGAATGGACAAGGAGACCATTGAGCAAATTCCTCTTATATGTAACTACAAAAATGTGATTTAAAGATGTATCAAATGATGGAGCAAATTGTATTATCCAATATAGAATGAGTCTCAGGTAGGATATGTAAATCAGTCTCTTAGACAGGATACACAAAAAGATAGGGGGTCAGTCAATTGCAACTTCACACATTTAAAAGATCAAACTTCACTCTAGCCTAGAAAAATTGTAGCGATACAAGTGGAATGCCCTCGAATCTTAATTTTTCTCATGAGAATTATAATATAATTTTATAGAATATTAAACCTCTCCCAACAAAAAAAAATATTAAATCTCAACCATTCAGTTTTTAATCCAAAAAAGACGGAATAACTAAGGCGTCCTGAATAAAATTCAGGACTCCAAAAGTCATAATTTTTAACTACCCCTACTTAGACGTCCCTCTAAAAAATGACGTTAATTAGGTCTTATTTAGGACGTTTTTTGGGTGTTTTTGTAGTAGTGATTTCTAAATGTTGTTTGAAAATAATTGACTATTGGACAATATGTAGTAAAAAGATCTATAAATTAATGAAATTACCTTGATGAACTACTAAGTTACAACTTTTGGCGTAATTCAAGCATATAAAGAAACTGAGAAGGAAGTTGCCAAAGTAATTCCTACTTCAATTGACTTTGAGGTGATTGACATAGAATCTCTAACAACTCTTTATATGAAGAACTTGCAAATTTAAGCTAATAATATTTACAAAGCACTTAACACTAACTCTTACACACACACATGTTAGTTCTCTATGGGTTTTGATGATAACAATCAATTGTGGAATCAAGAATGAAGAGTTGTCTCAAGAAGTTGAAAACTTGCAGATTGAGGCAATACTCGAGTTTCAGTAGGAAAACTTGAGTATTGGGATTTCAAAGAAAAGCTAATGCATTTGACTAAGGACAATACCACAGTATTCAGATGAATACTCAAGTATTGGAGCATACAGAGAGCATCGCAAGTTTTCCATTAAGGAAACTCGGGTATTGACATGAAAACTCGAATTTGAGCCTATATAACTCTTCAAACAATTTTAATTGAAAATATAAAACCCTGGTTTGGAAAACCACAGTTTTGAAAACTAAGGTTTAGAATTTGAAAAGACAGTTTTTCCAACTTGGCTCCAGAACTCAAATATTTTCTTTTTCAAATGAAAACTCGAGTATCATTAGAATACTCAAGTATTGGGCCAAGCTAAGGTGCTCTTAAATTAAATCACTTATAAACCTTAGTATTGAAAACCTTAGTTTTGGAAACCACAGTTTATCATTTACTCAAATGTTTTCAGAGTTTCAAAACTAAAGAGAAAACTCGAGTATGGAGACTGAAACTCGAGTATTGAGCCATACAGAGAGCTATCAAGTTTTCTAAGCCCTCAATACTCCGGTATAGGATGAAAACTCCGGTTTTGATGTTTTGGACAATTATTCATCAAGAGTCCAAAACTCGAGTATTGGAAGAATACTCAAGTATCGGCTTAAGTTCATCAGGAACACCAAAACACAAATCGCAAGTCTAGTTTCTAGAAGTAGAAGACTCGAGCATAGACTCAGAAACTAGAGTTTAGGCTTAAGTGCATAGTGACAAACTCGAGTATTGATGCACAAACTCGAGTATTGGTCGCGCCTTCTGATAATTCAAATTTATGAAATCTGTGGAATGTTTATGGAATGATTCCAATGATTTATATTCTTAATTCTTATCATTACCAGATATGTTTAATGTGTTTGCTAGTGTTTTTCAGCCCAATAACAGATGATACAAGCAGATTAAAAGAGCTGTTAACACAAAAGGCAAAGTCTTATCAGAAGTAATAAATGCAGACCACCAAACTTGCTGAAATCTCAACTACCAAGCATTACATGGTGGAAAAAGGATAAAGAGACTTTCATTTAATTGAGGATTGACAATTCCAACAGATATAAATGACTAGAAGTCACTCACTATCCTACAACTCAAGAAACAAGCACAAGTGTAGAGAGAGAAAGGACCAAACTGCTTCTAACAGATAGGAAACTTCTCTAACGGTCAAATGAATGCTAGCAATGGCTATTAATGTCTCTCTAAGTATAAAAAGATCTGCATTCAAGTCTCTACCAAGAACACTGAGTTGAAAAACGAAATTGTATTAAAGTTGTTCATTTATTAGAGTGCTTCTTCTATAGAGTGTCGATTGACACTATAGAGCTTCAGTGATCATCTTATCTGCTCTGTAAGAGAGTTTTATCAATTTTATTTGATTGATTGTGAGTTATCTCAAGTCAGGGGACTTGGAGATTTGGGAAGTCATTGATTACAACTTGTAAGAGGGAGCAAGTTCTAGTGAGAGAATTGCTTCAGAGTTACAGAGTGTGTAATCAAGTGATTTAGTAAAAAGCTCAGGGTGCCTGAGGACTGAACGCAGGCCAAGGAGTTGGGCCGAACCAGTATAAACTGGTGTACATCACTATTCTTCCCCGCTCACTGATTTCATTCGGTCAATCACCATAAGAGGCAAAATCGCGAAAATTTTTTAGAATCCCCAATTCACCCCCTATTGGTGATTCAACTCCTCTTACAACACACACACACTTTAAGGACAAAACAAAATTTGGTTGAACAACCCAATAAATTTTCTATTTCTACCTTTTGTATTAATATACTTATAATTTCTTATTTCAACAGTGGTATTGAAAATATTCCAAAAGACATTACATCTATGATAGCCAAAATAAATACTTGCTGAATTCATTTAGAATCTGAAGATTCACAATCAGATCCACCTGCACAAGTAATTTTACTACTTTCATTTAAAACTTATAGTAGTTTTTTATTGGAAGAGATCATTTGTATGAGAAATCTTTTCATTTTCTAGTTTGATGTTTCAAAGGTCAAAAACAGAGAAAGAACGAGTTAGAATACATGCTTCACAGCTACAAATGTCTACAACTTCACAAATACAGGGTTGATCAAATTGACATTTTCAATATCTGTTTATTACCAACATGAAATGATTTTAAGTGTGTAGATGAAGATCCTTTTAGTATATAAAAAGGTTTTTAAAGCTAAGACTCATTTGTATTTCTTTTTAATGGTTCCAGTATATCCAATGACTAAACAATAATCTTTTGGATTCTTGATTATTGAACATTGAAAAATAGATCTAAAATGTACATATTTTAAGGGGAAATTACACTATGGTCCCAAGGATAAGAAAAAATTACAAAAAAGTCCTAAACCAAAATCTTATATTGCCCGAGATGATAGAGGCCTTTAATAACATGAAATACCACATTAGTAACTGGAAATGCTATGTAAACAACAAAAATTTTTACAACTTGAAAAGTCGTATTAACAACTTGAAAGGTTATATTAACAATTAGGAATTTTTGTTGTTGACATAGCATTTCTAGTTGTTAATATGTCATTTTCAGTTGTTAATATGTCATTTCTAGTTGTAATTAATATGACAATTAATTACAAAAAAGTCCCAGGGACTTTTTTTATATGGGATTTTGGTTTGGGTTTTTGTAATTTTTTCTAACCCTTGGGACCACAATGTAATTTTTCCAATTTTAAGTGTCTTTTTTTTTCAGAATTATGCAGAAGATCATGACATGAGAGCAAATCAATCAAGAAAGCAATCTGCAGGACCAATTGATATTCTCTATAGAAAAGATTATACATTAGTAACTTTGTTGCCTTTTTTTGTAATTATAAAAATTGAAGTATTCTATATTATCATTTTATTCTTAGCCAGCATTAGTCTGTTAGTTTGCATGCTCACATTAAGATGTTTGTTAGAGTACTACTAAGGAAACAACAAAATGAATTGATGAAAATACTACTGGTAATAACTCATTTCCAAAGAGCACTTGTATGTCTTCTAAGCTTTCTCATAACAAGAAATTCATTTCGAAAGAGAACCAAATAAAGACAAGTATATTTTCTTTTTCATTTTGTTCAAGAAGCAAGAGATCGCTCAAGTGTTCAAGAGGAAGTTGAATCAAACAAGCCTATAACTATAACATTGATCCTTCCCCAAGTCACCCCTCCTTTCCATCAACGTAAGTTTCTTTTTTTGTTTATATGATTGTCATACTCTTTTTTTGTTTGAACAAACTTTCTTAATTGTGACAAAATCAAAAATTGTTGCTACTGGCACTGCTTCATCTCCTAAATCGGGAGTTTGTGAAATTTTTTAACTTGTGAAGCTAAAAGATAGTGAAATGGCTTTTCTTGCACAAGCACTTGAATGATATCCTCAACTATGAATTCTGTGGTTTTCATGATATCAAGAACATCACTCCCAACATATGATAGCTTGGTCCTACTGAGTGCTAGTAGATATTTCGGTGGTGCTAGCCACAAGACTCCTTATAGCATCACAAGTTCAAAAATGTCAACCTTGGAAGCTAACTCATGTGATGTAACCTTACTTGCACTACAAAAAATATATATATATATTTCCTATAGAATTATCGATGAAATGATATCTTCCAAGAATTAGTAACTTCTGACAAAATGGCAACAGAAATTCCGTCAAAAAATTTTATCAAAAATTCCATCACTAAAACATTTAAGTTTTTTTAAAAAAAAATTAATAGGTCATTATTGACAGAATTATGTGACTAATTTCTTGGATAATGTTACGTTGCAGACAAAACCTTTTGTCTGCATTGCGAAAAATTTTGGGAAAATTGACATGGAGGCCCAATTTACCAAGATATTTTCAGAAAAGGCCCTCCACACTTTCCCATACCAAGATATTTGCATGGGGCCTTTTCTGGTATTAACTTCCAAGGAAAATTACCAAAACGCCCCCTTGTGTTAAAAAAGGAAATGAAGATTGTTTTGGCGCTGAAATGAGGGAAAAAAATGACAGCTTTCTGGATGTTTATCTGCTGCCATGATCGTTCGTCTATCTCCTTCGTCTTGCTTCGTTTGATCATTGTCGTTCGGTATTTTCATCTCCTGGACTGAAAGTAGCTTATCCTGGTTGTATATTGTTGCCTCTTCTTGGTGGTTATTGTTGTTCATCAACATTTTTTCAGTCGAAAGTTTGGGTTAATGAAAGGTAGGAGGTTGAGCTCATTTATGTAATTATTTGGTAGAATATAGACAAGAAATGCTAAGTTTTTCATCAAGATAGCTTAATCACCATCCTTCCTCTTTTTTAATCTCTCTAGGGTGGGGTCCATAAAATGTTGCTCTGTTTTTTGTCACAGAAACAGAGGAAAATTTATGTATTTTAGTGGGAATGGGTGAAAGTGATCAAGGAATGAAGATTGAAAAATGCTGAATTTTGATAGTTGTTAATACCTACAGTGGAAGTTGTTAATACCATCTGTTTTTGTTGTTAATATGGCTGTTTAACTTGTTAATATGAGGTGAATTTGAAAACGTGGTAGGGGATCAAGGTTGTTCTGTTTTTTGGGCATTGAAACAGAGTGAGGTCTGTTAGTGGGAATGTTTGAATGTAAAAATACTTATACGGGATAGTTGCTAAAACCTACAGTTGAAGTTGTTAATTCCTTCAGTTTTAGTTGTTAATTCGACTGTTGAAGTTGCTAATACTAACTCTGTTGCATATTGTAATTACAGATGGCTAGTAGTTCAGGGAAGAATATATTATGTTTCTTTCACATGGGGGGGAAGTTTGTACAAGATGCAAGTGATTATGTTGGAGGAACGGTAAGAACAAGATGCATAAAGGAAGGGACCACATATGAAGAGTTGCAAAGAACAATATCATCTTTAATTGGGAAAGGGTTAGCATGGATACATCGACATTTATTGATCTTGTGGATGATGAAGGGGTGGATCACTTTATACAGTATAATGACGAATACGGTCATGTCTATGTTGAAGAAATTGGGAATAATGACAATAGACTTGCACGGGCGGAAGAAGAAGAAGTGTAAGTCTTGATGTGTTAAGAAATGCAATTTTTTCATATGTAAGTTGCAAATAAAGTCTAAACACATTGTCATTACAAGCACTAATACTTGTTGTTTGTCACAGGAGTTATGACGTTTATGGAGGTTCAGCCGGGTTGGCCATATCGCCCCCTGAAATATTCAATGAAACACAAGAGTTGCCCTCATTACCGTGTTCTTCTCAAACCGTGCCATTAACGAGGCCTGAAATGAATCATGGTAAATGGAAAGATTTGATCATGGGAGCAGGACAGATTATTGCAAATGCTGTGACCCTCCGTGAGATGCTGTACAAATATAGCATTGCACACAACTTTGCCTATAAATTTGTGAAGAACAAGCCACAAAAGATAATAGTGAAGTGCAAGGTTGATGGTTGTCCTTGGTACCTTGGTGCATATTCAGCTGGAGGAGAACATCAAGAGACCGAGTTTCTAATCATCAGGACATTTAGAGGTGAACACATACACCATGCACAAGATAGCCTTATTGTATCTCATCCACCTAAGTGTACCCTAACATCATCGATTGTGTTGGATGGTTTGAGATGCAATATTGAGAAGACACCCCATGAAATCCGAACTGACTTATATAGAGAATATGGGGTTCAGCTCAACTATCATCAAGCTTATAGGGCGAAAGAAAGAGCGGTGATGCAATTGCATGGTCGAGTACAAGACTCTTACCGGGTTATTCCTTGGATGTGCCGCAGACTGGTAGAGAGTGATCCAGACACTGTCGCAACATGGGAAGGGTCACCTGATAATAGATTCCAGCGGCTATTCATTGCATATGGGTGCTCAATTAAAGGTTTCGTACACGGTTGTCGTCCAATACTTTACATAGACGGATGCCATCTTAGTGGCCCTTATAAAGGAACATTATTGTCAGCTTGTGCTTATGATGCAGACAATGACATGTTTCCCTTAGCGTATGCCATTGTGAGCGGTGAGACATATGATGATTGGGCTTGGTTCCTAAACAAAGTAAAAGACATTACAAGACCACTGGTGATAACAATTGTTTCTGACCGGAATAATTCCATCATTGGTGCTATAAATGATGTATTCAGGCACTTGTGATTCCACGATTTCAATGAAAATTGGGTCGATGTTAAGAGGTGCTTCGACAATAGCACTTGATTGTTGGTGGTGGTCGTCATCATCAGTGTCTTGAATATCTTCAGCCGCCGAGTCATCAGATTTCTCTTGGTCATCGTCTTTTTCAGACCCATCTTTATCTTTATCATCGTGTTGCTCAGAGTCCCCGGAAGTTGTAGGATTGTTGTGGGGGGATTCATCATCTTCGTCATCGTCTTTGTCAGCTCTTTGTTGTGGCCCTTCATTTTTATTACTGCCCGATGTTAGTCTTTCTTGAAGGGCTAACATCTCTTTCCCCACCATAGAGACAAGCCTATAATAGGTACTGCGAACTTCCTGGAAAGCAAAAAATGCGTTGTTAAATGATGAATGACGACAACATCAGCAGCCCTCAAAAAGCAGTCCTCAAATAGTCCTCAATCACAACATCAACATTCATATTAAAATGGCATAATGGTCAAATTTTTGAAATTTAAAGGAGTAATTCAGCAATAATAATTGTCATGAATGGTCGAATCACGATATAGATGGATAGTGAATAACTAGATAAATACCTAATTCAGTCAACATAAAGAAAAAAGAGCACACATTACAAGTGTTTCACCCAATACGATTTAGGAAAAAATTTAAAAACGATCAGAACAGGATACCATCACAGTTCACTATAGTATTGTACCATCAAACACATGAACAAAAGGTATGCTTACACAAATAACGTTATATTAACAATATGTAATTGTCATGAATATTTGTAATCACACATTACCGGGTGAGTGAGCATCGTTTTAGGATCAAACGATGGTGACGTGGAGACTGATGGCTGTGAGTCGCCGCCTGGTCGCTGAGAACGAGAGTGACCAACCAGAAGGCCTTTTTGGCTTCGTTTCTCGAGCACCAGTCTGCTCTTAACGATGTCATCCGTCCAATAAGCCATGGCTGAATTGGGTGTAGGGGCTATGGCGTCAGCCAAAGGAAAATTCTGCAAACAAAACAGCTGAAAAAGAAAAAACAAATTCAAACCATTAATAACAACACCCAACAGCTGATGTATAATGTTTAATAACAAATTCAAGTAGACACAACTTACCATGAGGAAGTATACACATCCTCCAACAGTTTTGCTCTTTTTGCCTTTGGACTTGTGGGAGTTGTCCTTGAAATCAGCGATCTCATTGACAAGTTCATGAAGGACGAAGGAGCACCAATCGAATTGGCCAAGTGCATCCTTAGTAACCGTCATCAACTTCAGCATACGGCCACTAACATAGACGGATGCACTTGGTGCCAAGAGGGTACCAAGGGTGAATAGGACAAACAGGAACTCAAAGTTGTCATCAATGGTTCCTAACAACATGTCACCGATTATTTTATAATTCACTTTCTTGTATACAGTTCTAAAGTCCTTTAAAATAGGATTTTGGTCGCTCACGGTAACTTTGATCTCCCGCCCCCCCAAAGGTAGACCCAAAAGTTGATGGACATCTTCGGCCCTTAAAGGTCGGGTCTCCCCTCGAATGCAGACTTCCTTTGTAGGGGGGTCAAAACATTTCATATACTGGGCGCATAGGGACCGGTTGATCTTTCTGCAGCTTATTTCAAGTAACCTATCAAACCCTATCCTTTGAAGCCTTGCCATGGCTTCAGGTTTGTCCTTTAACTGCTCAGCCACTTGCATGAAAGTGTTGGGTGCGCATCTTGTTAGGAATGGCGCGGTGTATTTGTCCACTTGGGCCTTGGCGGGGCCTCTTAATAGTTGGGCCCTCCTCTTGTATTCAGCTTTTTGATCGGCACTTAAACCCTTCCACACTGTTCTTAGTTCTACACCTAAGCCTTGATAGGTTTTTTGACCTCCTTCACCTTTCTTTCCCTTGCCCTTCAACTTTTGTTTTTGGTCGGGTCGCTTGAAGAACTCTTCAGTGAACAAGTTGTACCCAGAAAACCTAGCAGCCCTCTTTGAACTACTCATTCTTATCAACAGTGCAATATGAAAACAATAATCAGTGTTTTAGCAAATGACATTGTAAGTACTAAAGTAGGTTGTTTCTTCACCAAGTAATTCAGTTAAGCTAACAACTTGCAGCCAAAACATTCAGTAGTGTATTCAGAAGTCAACAAAACTAATGATTCTGATGTTGAGGGAAATAGATAACATGCATTTAATTACAACAATGGGGCCAATCAACAAAATCAGCTATATTCAAAAGTTCTACTGCACAGATACATGAATGCAGAAACTCAAGGAAAGTGAATGTATTCAGCAGTCAACAATTCTAATGTTTCTCGTGTTGAGGGAAATACATAATAGGCATTTATTTCCAACAAAGGGGACAAGTTCAGCTGCGCAAGAGAAATAAGTCTTCAAGCAACAATCAGTCCTCTAAATTGTAATTACAAGAATTTACACTTCAACAAGTATCGAACAGAATTAGACAGGTTGACAACAATTAATAAGGATAAAAGAAAATTAATGCTCAAAGAAGGAAGGAAGGGTTTGCAAAGGACAAACTTGGAGAGTACCACAAGGTATAGAAACTGCCTTCCATTTGCCTAAATTAGCATTACTACCCTTTTGAAGAAACCTTAATGCTCTCACAACCTGAAAATTAAATCATCGTATCTACTTCACCTTTGCTAAAAAGAATCAGTTGCTCCTCACAAGAATATTTGCGCAAAATAGGAAGTAGCGGACAAATATTAAGTTAAGCAAATATAGATGAAAAGCTCACTCGTTCTAGAGGGAAAAAAATGCAGATGCACTTGATGTTTTACCCCCAGCATTCAAGGCTACTCTGCCTTGCCAATCTATAACTGGTGAGCCACTTGATCCTCCCTTGGTTCCAGACGCAGCCTGGAAATAGATATGATTGAAATCAACAATGGGACAGAAGATGCACAATTAGACACACTAACCAAAAATATGTAATACTAGTTCTAAACCACTTAGCCAAAAATTTGAACATATTTTGTCAGGACTTCAATTCTAATGTTTTCCCTTTTTGACATGGTGAAATCCCTTAGTCTATTAGGAAGTTAAAGTAGAGATGGATACATAATTTGTGCTAACATTATGGTATGATTATAATGTTTGATATCTCTACAGATGGTATGGAAAAATTTACTAAAGACTTCTTTAGCTATCAATATTGCAGCAATAATTTATTGTTTTACGCATACTAAAACAGAGGATATGAATGCTTCATTGCTACATATTCTAGAGTAGATATAATTTGATTAGTATAAATATGTTACAGGATCACCGAGTTCCCTTACTATTCAACAGCAAGTCCATTAAGATTGCCATAACAATGCTGTTCACAATATGATATATTCATGTTAGGTTATGAAGTTTATTACCCTAAAACTTAAGTCAGGTATTTTATATGGGTTTGTTAAAGTGGCATTGAAAATTCAAGGAATGGAACTGTGAAAAACAAATAGATGAGTATTTTTCCCCCCTTCTTTGGTTGAAGAAATGATTAGATCAAAGGATGTATTTATTGAGTTATAGATGAATGCAAACTAGACATACAATAGTGCTAAGTACTGAGAAAAAAGTTTGAAATTCTAATTCTTTTAGTGACTGAGGCAAAGTACATCAATAGATAGATATGGGAGGCTACTCTTGGAGACAAAATTGCTATAAGGGATGTTATGGACTAATAAATAACTAATGTGTTTAGATTCCAAAAGTAATTACATTATCTAATCCCTTATTTAGGCATCAAGGGGTCAAACCAAAGTGGCTATGATATGATACTAAGTCATTAATGCCAAAATTTTGTCAACATCAATCTAGAAAGCCGTCGGGGAAAATATAAGTAAAACACAGAAAACAATTAAGGCAGTGAGTAATCAAGTTCACTCCTTACAATACTTTTGTATCCAAATAGAGTGATCATAACTAGAACATACACAGCCATACTGTATCCTCTAATTGCTAGCTGGGATAAAATTAGAGGATCTCTGTATCAGGACATTTAATAATTGACTTGATGGAACATAAATAGTAAGCTGGAACTTCATTTTATCATGCCATACTTTATTAGGACGTCTTTTTAAACAGAAACCTAGAAAGACCCAAGAGCATAAGAATTCATGTAACTTAGTAATAATCAATCCTCTAATTGCAATTGCAAGAATTCACACTTCAACAAAGACCAAAGAGAATAGGAAAGTAAAAATTCATCCTCTAATTGCAACAATTAATGGAGTTCTTACCATTCTCTGCTTAACTTAAAGTAAAAAATTAATCCTCTAATTGCAGTTGTAAGAATTCAAACATCAGTAAAGACCAAAGACCATAAGAAAGTAAGACTTTTACCAGGAAAACGAAGGCAAAAACTAGAGGAGACAACCTCAGACGACGGAGGTGGCTTGGTACTGCAAATCTACAATGCAAAGCTGAAGCTTGCGAGAAAGGAAGGAAGAGTGACGATGGCGCAGTGATAGATTGAAGTATTCATCAAATGGAAGAAGAAAATGACGGATGATGGAGGGGCTGGCTGATGCTCGAATTAGGGTCATTGGGGCTGTTTGCCGGAGGACAAGGAAGAAGAAGGCGGTCTTCTGGTAGTGGCAATGATGGGAGAGGCATATCAAGCATGAACGACGGAAGGCTTCACGCGAGCGAGGATGAGAGCGGTGACAATGGCAAGCAAACCAAAGGAATACCCAGTTTCAAGAATGGTTCAGAGTATAGAGAATGGTATAGGGTTGGGGGTCTCGATGATGGTTCAGTGGGTATCTCTGGATGGTTTTTTGGTCATTTTGTATTGAAACATAATACCCATAAAGGCCCTAGGGCCTTTTCTGGCATGTGAAAGTTTTCTGGGCCTTTTTTGTAAATATGTTGCTACTTTGGGCCCTCATATGCATTTTCCCAAAAATTTTTCCATCCTCTTATAAAAAAATTTCCCTCTGCAGCTTGAAAAATTTCCCTCCCCACCATAAAAAAAATTTCTCTCGGCAACGTTTTGGCTTCTTTTTCTTTTCCACGGCTGCTCTTTCTTCTTCCCCTTCTCCTGTTTTCATTGAACCACCGGCAATGGAACTATAAATCCTAGAAACCACCTCGCCTCTCGCTGCTGTGCATTTTCAACCTTAGATTCCCACTGCACTTCGCCTCCAGAAGCTCGGGCGGCAGAGAAGCAGTTAGTCGGCGATTGATTCATAAAGGAATACAATTTTTTTGTTGGCCAAAATAAATGAATACATTAAATTTCAAGTTTTTCAAGCTCTTTCCGGCGGTAAATGCCTTTGCCTTCAATTCAAACCCTAACTAGTAAATCTTCGCATCCTCGTTCTAATCCGTCAATTCATTTCAATCTCTTCTAATTTGGTTGCGTTTGGCGGCAAAAAGTCGTCTCTGAGCCAGGATTGGTGTTTTTGATTCTTCAGTATCTCGAGGAGGAGAAATTCAAGGAGGCTGTCCATAAGTAAAGCCCTTTTCCATGCTCTTCTACTTCTTGTGTCGGATTTTTTATTTTTATTTATGTTTTGTTTTGACCACGGTGATAACTTGTGCATGTGATTCTAGCTTGGGAACCATTTAGAGATTTAGTTCCAGAAAATTAGAGAGGATATTTTGTTGAAGCTTACAGGAAGAGATTGAATTATGATGATAAAGAAACGTAAGTGAGTGTCTGTTTGGTTTCCTCTGCATGACTTCTCTTCCCCTGTATTTTCTCTTGTTGGTATTTGAATGTCTGAGCTATATTTCATCTTTTGGCTTGAATTATAAACTGTCTAGTTTATGAAGAGTTAAAGAGATTTGAACTATTTAGAATTCTATATTAACAAGTCATCCTATGGCTTCTACTGAGATTAATAGAGTATTTAATTTCTTTTATATATTGTTATCTTGAGGTTTATTTAGAAAGAAAGGCATCTTGTGTTTGTTTAGTTTCCTATGTACTTTTAATATGTGGATATTTATTGTGTTTGTGTCAATGTAATGTTCCTGAGATCCAAACTTTTAATTTGCATTAGATGTAATCATGTCATATATTCACTATTCCAGGCTGATTCTATTGATTTGGTCATCAGACATACCATCACAAAGTAAAGCCTGTGTTTTTCTATCTTTTGGAAGAAAAGGAAAGGGACCTATATTTTGGAATGAAATTGATGCAACCATCTCGATTCATGGAATTGAGAATATGCAAATTAAAATTGAACCTCGGATAAGAAGTCACAACTTCTCGAGGACTATTACTGGACATGGGTTCAGGGAGCAATCACTATGTTTATTGTTCAAAGTGTAATATAATAATATTTTCTTTCTTTTTTTTCCTTTCATTTTTTTAGGGGCCTGCTGAAAGATTTTGTTTTTGGCCATTATCATGTCAAAAGAGATTGATCCCTCTCTCTCTTCAATCTTCATCTCGTAGTATGCAGCTCTACTAGAGCATGGGCTAAATGGGAAATGATGACTGCGCATCAAATTCCAATTGATGACAACATCAAAAGGGGGGATGATGATTACTTTTCACTGGCAGGTTTATCAAATGAGGAATATAATATAAGACTTTTGCTGTTTGACCATTTTTTATAAATTGTTTTTATGAAGAATGCTTGGCTTAAATTCCAAAATCAGCATCTTTTTCTTTATTTTGGATTTCATCTTTTCTTGAATCTTTTATTCCACCGTTACAGAATTGATGTTATCTTCCAACACATTTCTTATTCCCATTGTCACATTGCATGTTGTAAAACTTGAAGTGCAAAGACTCATCTTATCTATGCATTGTTGGTGCATATAATAATTTTTGTGGTTATGAATTCCATTATTCGCTTGCAGAACCTTTTGAACTCTATAAACAAGCTTTTGAAATTTCTTAAAGGTTAATGCCATTTCTGTTGTGGCAACTGCATAATGTTTTGTTCTGATAATCTGATGGAAAAGACATGGAGAAGCTTAATTGTTTTGGTCTCAACACCTCGCTATGCGCCTCTGTATATTGATGCTTAATTATTAAGTCGCCTGCATTTTATTTGTATTATTAAATGCATAGACTCAATCACATATGGAAATAGCAATTTTTCTGCCTTTATGAAATACATTAGCTGTTTACTGTATAAAATTAATTTCAAATCGAGTTCAAGTAATTTTCCCAACTATTTCAGTTTTTGTTGAATAAATTAAAATCTTTTGGACTTTGTGCCACACAAATAAGTTTTATTTTGAATCTTCTGCTCACAGGGACCACATTCTTTGGAGAGATTAGGGACCTATAACTATACTATGTGAGTACTCTTTTGTTTAGGGATTTTCTATTTTCATGTCATTGGTATTTCCTTCGGCCCGGACACGGAGGCTCTGTTTGTTGCGATGGTTGATCGTACTGATGGAAGCTTGTTAGAGTTCAACAGGAAACGTTGTAATCAATATGTAGACTCCATATTTTAGAGGAGGTTCTCTCAGCTTGTACAACAAGTATGTTATTTGTAATCATTAAATTTTCCTTCACAACCATGGTGATTTATAATAAAATGTTGGTGTTTTCAGTATTTTAGTTACGTTAAATGTATTACATTTTCTAATTCAATGAACAAGTTAATTTTCTCATTTAAGCGTGTCAAATTGTCCAAAAAAAAAAAAAGTTTAAAAAAACGAAAGAAATTAGTCAAAATTTTGGAAATTCTGTAAGAGATTGCCCATAGAATATCCCGTCCTTAACGGAATGATTCCCTTACTCATTTCCATGGCTAATGAAAACTCTTCAAAGCTCTTGAGGTAAAGCCAAATCCCAATCATCAAAACTTGAAATCTTAGTCACTCATTCAGGTAGGAGTGATAGCAAATTGTTTGGAGCTCTTAAAATCCATGGAAACTAAGCCAATAATGCTCCGGAAGGACGGGGAAGGTCAGAGTAGCAACAATGGTGGTATGGAGGTGAGGTATAGGGGTGAAAAATGCAGCTCCGCTAAGGTACAATTGTCTTGTCTTATTCCTTCCCTTTCTTCGTTCAGTTTGCTGGCGTTGAAGGAGGTAAGGCTGGCAGTGATGGTAGTGGCCTGAGACAATGAAGAAGACGTCGGCGATGAGAAAGAAGCTAGTGGTTCAAGCCCTCTGTCCGAGCTCTCTCACCCCGCAACTGTGTATCTGTTACACACCTACCGACCTCACCCTTTCGGGTGGCAGGTAGTGTGATCTTTTACTCATATTCAATTCTAGCTTACTTTTTCCAGGTTAATTCATGTTACACATCAGAGTGTAAGCAATAAAGCATACACTAGTTTGGACAATAATATATTGGTAAGAATACTGAAAGATAAACTTTTCCCCGAAGGGATCAAAAATATATAATCATCCAGGTAATAGTGTCTGACAGGCTAAAATAAAATATTACAGTCATCTAGATAATCACAACAAGTATCCAAAAGAAATCACCACCATCCATCATCCTACTAGCCTTGCTCCGGGGTCTTACCTCTGTCTCCTCACTCCGCTCTAGATAAACTGCTAGAGGACTTAAAAGGGGCTAAGATTCATAAGTGAACCCCAAAGTAACCGTTAATCTCATATAAAATGTATAACTATGCATGTAAGAAAAACCAAGAATGAAAACACAAACCACATAGCATTTAGTATTATGCACACAGCAAGGCACACAGCCAAATCCGGAACTTGCAATCCTAATAGCACACAGCACAGATTGCAGGGCACGACACATAGCAAGACTCTTATTGAACACAACATATTCTGGTTCCAGAGCTCTTGGAAATAAATGATTACCAAATGTATACAAAACGGTAAAACATACACACACAAGTCACACAAAGTATATGAGGATTAAGGTTACTACCTAATAGTCAACCACGAATATAAATGAATTTTCCTGATGCACAATATCACAAATAGCCCTAAAATAACCAAACAAAAATATAATTAATTCCTCCTTGGTAAATATTTCCTTTTGATAAATTAAAATAAGCCCATTTCATGTGTCCATATTTACCAAATTTCTTTTCTTATCAAGGAATTTAATATGAGTTTATATTCCCTTTATTTTGTCATTTTTCAGGATTTTCCAGAAAACAAATACCGATCTTCAAAAATTCACAATTAAATCTAGGAACCTTTTTTTAAGTTGATTCCAAAGCATAAATGACCCTTAATATGTCTATTTTTATCCAAAAATATTATCTTGGGCCAAACTTAAACGAAAATCTATTTATAGCTTAAAACGTCTCTATTGTCCGAAATCAAGTCCAGGATCAGAGGGTCATTTTTAAAAATTCATTTCTCTTAGCACATAATTCAGAAAAATACCTGTTACCTATCAAATTAAAGCTTATGATGTCTACTTTAATATTATAAAATTTCATGGTAATAAAACATCATGCACTACCCGAAAAACGTGCCACAATTTCTCTGCATATACAAGATTTTCCAAACAAAGTGCTAGTTTCGGTATAATCCAATGCTTGAGCTTTCAAAATTTTTACCAAACCTCTACCCTACACAATTTTTCGTTTTCAACACAATGGAACCGTTAAAATGACCAAATTCCCACTCTTTAGGTTTTCCCTTCTATTGGCTGAAATTACCTTTAATTATAACAATTTGTAAATTCACAATTTATCCACAAATTAGGTTCATATGTTCACAAATCATCATATAATCACATTTTTATGAACAAATCACCATGAGACTCCAAAATCCCTAATTGGCTGAAAATAGAAGATTCCATAACATTCTCAAAACTCAACCAAACTTCAAATCAATCAGTTCAAATCGAAGCTTATGCTTACCTTATCACGATTCTACAACCGGTTCGGAATTTCGCCAGTAGCTCGGCTAACCCAATGACTTGAAACTCCTCCTATGAGAAAATCAAAATCGTAGAATTGAAGCTCTCGAAGAGTTGAACAATATTTGTGAAGGGAATTTTTGGATCGGAGATTGTTTGGTAGGAGATTTTGGCTACTCTATTTTTCTCTCTCTTCTTCCCATTTTCTATGCCATTGATGAATTATTCTTGAGCTTTTTCTTTCTTTGTTCGGTGCACACAATTAATTTGACCGAAAATGACTTAGAAGGAAGAGATTTAATGGATATTAATGAGGCAAGGTCGGTGGATGCATGGCAAAATTTTATGACATTATACTTTCATTTTATTACAATTATGCCAACACCTTTAATTCATATATATTGCTTGACGGAATGGGAATGAAATGGGGCTTTAATCACAATGAACATTCAGGAAATACCTTTTTACTTCAGCCAAATAAAATATAATAAGAGGTAGGGAGGTGGTAGCATTTAGAAATATACAAATATATATGGCATAATGTGAGGTAGGTATTACTTCTTAATCACCTTTAATCTCCTACAATATTTTTGTTGGCAACTTAATTCTTTACTCATTTAGTTGCTTATATTGAATGAGCATTAGGAATTAATCCTTAATTCCTTATGTCCCATTTGTGCCAACATATGACTCAAAATTTTAAGTTTCGACAAAACTAGGTAAAATTAATCTTTCGTCAAAATTTCTCTATTTCTTTTCTCTAAATGCAAATACATCATACATGGAATTTGTCACAGCAAATTTAGGATATTACAGTATCCAAACTCTCTAAAATTTACAGTCTTCTTTCATGGCGAGGTGAGGTCGCCAACGCCAATTGTAGTAAGGGTGAAAGTTGCCAACGACTATAATGATGAAAAGGAAGGTGGAAGTGTTGAGTGAAGGGTCGAAGGTCTGAGGTGTGTTACCGCGAGAGGATCTGAGCTCACAACTTCAAAAACTATCAAGGAAGAAGAAGCTCTCTTGGTCAAACTGGCCTATGTTTTGACCAGGTGTAAAGATTCAAAAGTTTGTTTAGGGACTTATGCTAAAATAATAACTTATTTTGGGTTTAAATAGAAATTTAAAAATTTTGGGAAATTTGATGTAGTTTTATCCAGTCCTTTTCTTCATAGATTTATATTTTCCAGAACTTCTGGGCATTTTCTGTAATTTTTGCTAGTCCTAAAAAATATTAATTCTTACCCGAATTCACATTTTCCAATTTCTTTCTAAAACACTTACAGTGCAAGCCTAAAATAACATCAAAAATCTAAGAAATCATTTGCATGAATAATTAACAAATTATGATTATTTTGCCCCTAATTAAACTAATTCAATACAAATATCTCGAATTTAAATTAGTGCTCAATCATATACTAATGATCTATGAATTACATTTAATTATCCTATGACTATGTGATGCACAGGTGAGAGGCTAGTATTTATTAATGTAACTTATACAAAAAATCACTTAGATTTCTAAGGGAATAACTAAAATATTAAATTAAACATTTACTAAATATTTTGTACCAAACTCCTCCATTATTAATTTATAAAATATTGTGTAACTATCCTTGCTATCCATGTTTCATGGCCACCTCATTTTTCTTTTCTTTACTTTAGTGCTTAAAGCTTGCCATTTTGTAGATGTATCGTCTAGGACGGTGCTTATTACTCTATATAATTAGATTCCCTAAATTTATTATGAAAAAACTTATAAAAATATAGTTCAATGAATTTGCAATGGCACGAAGACAATTGGAAATGACACAAACTGAGTTCGAAGCAATTGATTCTCAATTGTCGGGTGTCTTGGATGTAATACCCTAATTTTCCAATTCTCATAAATTTTATATTTTATGGATTATTAGAAAAATACAAAGGTGAATATGTGTCTCAAAGAAATATAATTTAATGATTATATTTTCTTCCAAATTTAATTAAGAAATTCATATAAACATGAAATTTGAGTGGTAGATGAGGTAGATTTTCATGTGGTATTTGATTGGAGGATGAGTTTTAGTAAATGGAAATGAAGGGTAGATGGTTGTGAGGTAAATTACCATGTGATATTTGATTGGAAGATAAGTTTTAGTAGATAAACTTATTAATGGTAGATGGGTAGTTGGTTTATCATGTGATTTTTGAAAAGAAGTTGAGACCCAAAATTCTATAAATAGATCTTGAATTCCTCTTCATTCTTCACACCAAAACTCAAAGCAAGATAGAGAGTAAGGCAAGATAGGAGCAAGAAGAAGAAGGAGTAAGAACTTCAAGAGGTAAGTTCTTAAGCTCTAGCTTATAGATTTTTGGTAGAATTGTAGTTTAATTCAAGGAATTGTAAATTAAATTTCTGTACATGTTTTTAAGGTCTCTAATGAGTTTAAAACGAAAATTAGAGTGAAATCATGATGGGAAATGGTTTTTGAGATCAAAGGAATAATATTATGAAAAATGAGAAAATTCCCAGATTTCAATTTTTCTGAAGTCAGTCACGTTGAGGAAATTATTTTAAATAGTAAATGATTTTTAAAAATCATGATATTTTCCAGATATAAAGTAGACATCCAGAGCTTTCTATCGATATATAATTTGTAATGTTTTAAGCTCTAGACAAGGAGTTATGAATTTTTAAAGTTAAGCCTTGTTGTCTGGATGTTGAACTGGAACAGTAGTTAAAGAAATTAAAACTAGTAATGACCTGGTGATTACAAGTTAAAGCCGTTATTTTTCTATAAAAATAGACTTGTTAAGGGAAATTTTGGCTTTGGAATCACATCATTTCGATATTCGTACAATTAGTTTTGATTTTTCAAAGTTAGAGGAAACTGGACAACAATGCTGAAATTTCGTTTTAGGGGAATTTGAGAGATTAACAATCGATAATAATCCTCTAAAATAATTCGCGTAGGAGTTCTTAGTGACGTCAAAAGTGACTAACAACAATGATAAACATTTATAGGCATACTTTGACACCTTTACTGATCCCAGTACCTTCAGAAGAAAATTAAGAATTTAAGCTTGAGGTGGGTAACTCTAATCTTATAATCATGTGTGTAAGTGTTTATGCATTAATTAGCTGATCATGTATGCTAGTTGATTTACCTATTATATGTTTTTCCTGGCCATGGATTAGAGGCTGCAGTCTCATAGGGCTGCGCATCCTAGACAAGGACTGCGGTCCTTAGCCGTTAACTGCAGTTACGGTTATTTATAAATTCTTCCATGCTTTAACATGTGCTAAACTGTTATTTATGCATTCATACATGTGCATGAGATTAATTGTTACTCCTAGGGTCCATTCATTTGAACCCTAGATTGAATGAAAAAGACAGGTGAAGGATTGGGATCAAAAGGAAAGATGAAGCTGTAAGGGTTACAGTCGCAGGGAAATAATACAAGAAATGGACCGTATCAGTTTGTTTATCATTTGCTTGTTATATTTGGATTATTGTAATAAGATTTCTATCAAGGGATAAGTTTCACTCGTGAAAATTTTATCCCTATAATTCTGAATTAAGTAATTTCTATGAAAGTTTTATTCTGCTAATAAGTCGTCCAAATCTTTTCGATGCCTGTGCGCGTAAACTCTGATAAACAGAGGCCCCTTAAGGCCGGGTGTTACATTGGAAGACAACAAGAAATTGGTTATGGAGATAACAGACTTTAGAAAAATAATAAGTGCCAATTAAGAAGAGACCCTGTGGCCTTTGGAATATAAGTGTGTGTTTGATTTGTACTCTGCTATTTCATTTCTCCTTCTAAAAAGACTAGAAAGAACAAACCATCCATTCATTTCTTGCTTGATCTATTATATGCAGTTTGGACTTTACCAGACAAAGGTGGAAAATGAAGTTGAAGGAAATAAAAGTAAGGCCCTCTGAATTAAACAATCCCACAAAGATCAGAGCAAAATTGAAAAGGTCAGAGCATTTAAGCATGAAACAGAGCATCTAGATGTACAACACACACACACACTCATACAGAATAAAAAACAGCAGCATGTAGAATAAAAGTGAATGAATATTATACATTCAGAAAATTACGTGACAAAAAAATAGACACTTGGAAAATTAAAGTATACATACAATAAAATACACACACACACATACAAGAATTAAATATTTATAGCAATCTAAAAATGCAATTTTTTGTTACCTTTTTCTTGACAAAAAAACACGATTCAAGTAAAGTAAAAGATCGTACAAAAGTATCCATTGCCGCAACGACTTATTTTTTCTTTTTTCTTTTTTTGGGTCTATTTGACCTCAAAATTTTAAGAAAACACCATTTTATTGTCAAAATTTTAATGGTATTAGTACATCTACTTTTGTTTTTCTAAAGAAGTGTCGTTCTTGCCTGACATTGGGTTAGTCATAGATATAAAGTATTTTGTAATAAATTAGAGACAAGTAAAAAAACAATGTGCAATGCTTTCTGATAAAAATAAAAATAATAAAACTATATTTTTTTTAAAAAAATTCAGATTTATTTTGTTGTTCGAATTTTTCAAGCACACATTACTCCAACAGATAATTTATAGTTCTTCATCACCATCATTTATCTATTTTGTCAGAATGATTTCTTGAACTGAATTGATACATAAACTCAACCAGCCTATGAAAGGACCGACTAAAAATCAGTGAACTAGAAACATCCATATCAGTAAAAGTAGACCGGATGCCAATATAAATAACATTGAACATAATCGGAATCTTTGATTACAAGAGTGGCTTGATCTTCATCTCTTTGTTGCTTTCAATACTTATCAGACAACAAATATATACTTTTATGGAGATAATGCAAATATACTAGTAATTTATATGTATTTAACTATTTGAGTCAAGGCAACTTGATAGAACTTGTCGTCTAGTCTACCAAAAATACTAAGTTAACGATAGTATAGTGATAACTAGCCTAGATCATTCTTCTCTAAGGAGCCTAATGAATAAAGAAGGTCAGAGGTGTCAATAACCTAATGATGACAATTAAGCTCTTTTAATAACTAATTCCTCATAATCTTTTTTAATTACAGGTAATGCTAACAAGGGCATTTAAAACATGACTTCCCAATAAAATCAGTCAATAAACTATGAAAATTGGTAAATATGGAATTTATCTCAACTTATGCAGGATATAAGTATTTTGTGTTTTGACAAAGCAGAGTGGATTTGGAAGCGATGTTAAAGTAAAGATATAGGTTATGGAATATCTAAATTGATTATAGTTTTTTATATCTTGTATAACATTTTAATACATGTATTACAAAATAAATTATTTTAATTGTTGTCAATTCATCGCCTGAAAAATTGGGAGTTTGAAAACTATTCCAACTGAAATGGCTTTACTTCCTCAGACATTTAAAAATGATATCCTCAACTATTACTACCTCACGAATATCATTCACAAAGTCTGATAGCGTTTAAACTCTCTGGCACATGCATAAACTCTCAGACATTTGATGGATGATCCATATCTGTCATTAAAACTGACCAATTAAACTATATTAGATAGCTCAATCTTTTTAAATTGGCAAGCATAATTAATTTATCATTCTCTGCTTTTACTTTCCTTTAATTTCACAAGACAATTAAAGAAAACTCAAGCCCATAATTAATATATTCACCCCAAATTAATATATCATTCTTTGCTTTTACTATCGAATCTGGTTAATTAGAGTGATTTGTGCTGACATATTGTCACCCCAAATTCTCAACCTCTCCTGAAATTTACTTGAGCCATAAATTAATATATTCAAGGATCAATAGTCATGTGTCCTTTAAAACAGATAATTAATATATAATTTAAATTCTTGGTCTTTAGAAGTAGGCATAATTTTTCTCTACTTTCGAAATGTGTATAGGATCAAAACTTCAACAAAAAAAGAAGATCAAGTGCCCATTAACACACACACACACACAAAATTTTGCTCACTTTCTTGTTCAATATAACATAGCAGCCAAATCGGTTTTTTTTTTTTTTTTTAATTTTCTCTTTTTATGATAGTAATAATATATGAAAATTTTATACACCAACACCAAGCACCTATGTGACACCCCTAATGCTATGTTTATTATAATGTCCAATTATGTTCCTATATCTCTTATTAGTCTAATCAACAAGTAATTATCAAAGTGATGACATTAATAGATCAGAGTGAGTCACAATAGAGAGCATGCATTAGCATTTGGACAATGAGTGACTGATAACATATACCCAAACATATGGTAGTTAATTTGAAATTTTTGGAAGAGTATTCACATGATACAATTTAAAATTCAGAAATAGTTAGAGTTAATTCCATTGAAGCATGTTGGTTGCATAGTTATCCCAAATTTACTGTCAGTCGAATGGTTAATATTATACAATCTGAAATACTAGAATAAAAATTCACTTAAATAAATCTCATCCTTTGAGGTCTTCTTTTCTTCAACTACTCCAGTTGTATTACCTTACTGCCTGACTCAAAACATTTTCCCAAATCTTTAGATATGTCTAAGATTTAGTGATTGAATGAATATCAGAATAATGGTTAATCTCATATTTGTAATACCCCAATTTTCATAATACATGTAAATCTTAAATTTTAATAAATAACACCTATTACAATAGGTGAATATGTGGTCTCAGAACAAGTGAAATAATTATCTTATTTTCTGAAGGTAATTTCTTATGAAATTAGAGTAAATGAAGAGCTAAAAGCCCTAAGTGAATTTATGGGTCATAAAATACCCTAAGAATGTTATGATAAATCCTAAGAGGCAACTAAATATTTATTGAAATAGAGAGTATGTTGTCTCTAAAGTTTTAATTAATTTATTATTATTTTTAGGAATTACACCATTTTAACAACTTAAAATCATCAGAGGATGATAAAATCAATTAGAGGAAATTAGTAACAATTATTGGGCAAGTGAAATTGCAATAATTGAGGTACTCTATTAATTTTTGAAATTAGTTAATGATTAAGTTTTTAAGGTCATAATTTAAGACCAAATGATATTGATTAGCATACAAGGAGTTGTAATCATCAAAATTAAATTAGAAACCTTGTCAATTTTGGTAGTTAAGCCTAGTAACCCCTAAAACATGATATTAGAGATTAAAATTGGGATTTTACTAATTATTCCTAAATTATCATGAAATGGCGAAAATTGTTAATTAAAGAAGAAAGAGATTATATTAATCCTTAATCCTAAAATCTAAGTGAACCAATGAGAGAGTTTCCTTCTTAAAGTATGAGGAAACATTAAGGTATAATTGATAATGAAATTAAGGGGAAGGGGGACGAAATTTTAGGAGGAAAAGGAGAAGGAAAAGATTAATTAATAAGTCAAAGGTGTATAGAAGAAGCTTCAAGACTTGGTGATCAAGTTGTTTGTCTTTGGGAGCAAGAAATGGTTTATTAATCAAATAAAATTAGATGAGAACCTATAGAAATTAAATCATAACTTGAAATCTTGAAACTAGATCTTCAAGATAAACACATATTTGGAATCAGGGAATTATGAGCTTCAATTTGACTATTCCCGAAGTCATTTTCGGTTACTTTTAAAATTCATACCTAAGTGTTTTGGGGATTAAAAATCATCATAAATCTACTCATAAAATTAGAATTCCAAAAGTGAAATTGGATTTTGAATTAACACACCCAATTACACCTAACTAAATTAGGATTTGGGGATTTATAGGATAACTTGGGAAGGAAGAAGAGTGTCTTGGGGCCAAAGCAAAGCTCCTTCTTGAGGAAGGAAGAGGGGAGGACGAAAATGGGAAGGTGTAGGGCTAGGATTTATGCTTCCTCACCAAGCAAAACTCAAGGGCCAAGATCAAATTGAATTTCTTGGTGGCTACTCCTTGATTTGGCTATAAATAGAGACCCTCTCTTCACAATTTTCTCACCACTTCCTCAAGCTAGGAACCAAAATATAGAGAGTAAGGGAGAGTGTGGAAGAGCTTCAAGAAACAAGAAGCAAGGTTCTTCAAGAGGTAAGAGAGTTTTTAGTTTTAGTTTAAGTTCATGGTTTATGAGATAGAAATGCTAGAAATGTTGTTTTGATCTTCAATCTTCCAAATATAGTTTTATTTTCATGTTTTTATGGTTTCCATTGCATTTATTTCGAAAAATTGATGAAGAAGAAGTTATAGCAAAATTTTTGGAAGATTAGGATCAAAATAACGAAGCTCTGGCGAAATCTCCTCAAACAGTGATTTCTGGAGTCAGGGGTAAAAACGTCAGTATTTTATGATGAAGATGATGTTCTAAAATTCTGAGAAAATTCATGATGAAAGTAGACATCCAGGGCTTTCCAAATCTATAAAGAGTGTGTCATTTGAAGCTCTGTGCAAAAAGATAAAAATCTTAGAAGTTAAGCTACAGTTTCTGGGCGAAAATCTGAACAGTATTTAAAAACGTGAAATCTGGGAATTATCCATGAATTCTGAGTAAGTCCCAGTATTTTTCCTCAAAAATAGACTTCTCAAGGATTCCGGGAAATTTTACGGATCCTCATTTTGATTTTTCTAGAATTAGTTATAATTTTTCAAAGTTACCGAAAAATCTGCCCAGAAAATGCTGCACCACGTTTTTGAAGAAATGTAAGGGCAATATTGTAATAATAAAGCCATCAAGGGTAGAATGGTAAATAGAGGTGGAAATATCTCTTAGAATGTTATTCTAAGTGATATGGTGATATGTTAGGATATCCGGGAAGTCCAAAGCCGGAACCAAAGGTCGGATGTTTGACGACTATGCGGTAAAAGGTACGGACGCGTATTGTAACATTAACTCTTATGCTTATGGTTTGGTTATATATGATTGTTGTTTTCACATGATAATACTCTGTTTTGAAATTTATTCATGAGAGTTGAATTGTATACGGGTTATAGTCTTGATAACACCGTTGAGTTTTCCTAGCGCTGAGGACACGATGGGCCGTCGTGGCACTGGTTATGTGTAGACTGGGGTAACATACATATTGCAGTGGCTGTGTTATGTTATTGCCTTACATGTGGATATATGTTTTGAAACTATAATTCTGTTGTATATCTGTGATAACTGTCATATACTGTTTACATAAGCATGAGGTTAACCGTTACCTGAGGTCCAATGGACATTGGACCTCAGACTAAATGAACAGTACAGGAAGGAAACCGGAATAAAGAAGGTACCGGCGGATAGAACCGTAAAGAGGCAGCGGTCAAAGGCAAAGGTCGGTAGCGGTAGAAGTTATAAGAACTTAGCTTATGGCCCGAATTTAACAAAGTTACCTTGAACAGTTTGGTGTCTAAGGCTGGGTTAATCTATGTGGGAAGCCAATCAGTCGCCGTATAAGTCGGTGAGGCCCCATGATAGACCCCTACCTGGCCAATCTGTTTAATTAACTGATGTTAGGTTCCAAGTCATGGGTTTAGTTTAAAACTTTCTTTATCAGAGGATTGTATTTAACCTCTGTAAATTGTATCACATGAATATTCTTTTGGGATATTTAATATATCAGCTTATGTTAGGCATCATCATATGTTTGGGCATTTTTATATCAAATACTCGTTGTCCGGATCTTAGCGCACGCTATCAATTTCTGCAGTACTCTAAGCTGTAGCATCTCAAACTCTGTTGTTTTTCTTAAAACTAAGTGTCGACCGACACGATTTTCGAACCTGGAATTTGGGATGAGGATGTTACAATATTCAAAGTGCAAATTATACACGACGAATGTTTCATATATTGTAAAATAAAAGAAATCATTCAACAAACACACCGCAACTAGACTACAAAGCCTCAGCGTTAGGAAATCAAACATGTAGTATTATCATTTACAACAATAATCCACATTTACATAGACTCAGGCATAAAAACCCAACCAAGAATCCACAAGACATGAACATATAAGGCATATATAAAAACACAAGGAATTGGGGATTAAGTTATCAACTTCAACTCCACAAATACTTATAAAGTCCCCGGCAATAGAAACTCGTTTTTCCCTTGATATCCTAAAATAAGATCATTATAAATATTAATTTCTTTTTATTTTGTAAGGTATTATATTAAATATCGTTCTTAAAATATTAAAAGGGTTTTCCTTATCTTGAAGTCCCTCTTTAATTCATATAGGATAAGTCTTACATCTTTGACTTTATTATACTTGATTTTCTCAATATTCACATTTTTGTCCAGAAAATTCTAACAAATTTGAAAAATCATAATTAAATGCACGAAAATCCAATTAATGTGTTCCCAAAAGCTGTGGGTCCCTTAAAATGTTTATTTTTAGGGAAAATACTCCCATCATTCATAAACCTTCTCATTATTCCCAAAATAATAAAGTTTCCTAATTGTTCAAATCATGCTTCTAGAGACATGGGTCAATTTGAAAATTCCATATCTTTTCATACAAAACTCCAAAACTTTCTTGTCACCTTGGAAAGTTTCATAACTTTTTAACATCATTTGATCAATTAACAATTACACACTATCACTACTATTCAAATTGCTCTTCTAGAAACATAAGTTTTTTTCAAAAATATATAACTTCTTGCACAGAGCTTTAAAAATTACAAATTACTCATCAAAATAAATCTCTCTCTGTCTACATTATATCTGGAAAGTTTCATAGCTCTTAGACATCATTTAATCAGTCAAAAATTATGTGTTACCTATCAAAATAAATCTTTCTCTTTCTAATGTATTTTTAGAATTGTTTATAATTTTTGGATATCATTTGATAGGTCAAAAATCACGTACAAGTCATTTGCCTCCAAAAAACCAAGATTGGCAGATTTTTATAACTTGTACAAATTTTATCTTTTGCTTCTAAAAATCACTTTTCACCATGTTTTCACTCTGTTTTTTCATTTTAAATCTATTGGTAACCTCAAAATCATGAAAATCATTTTGATCTGCTATTTTCTTGCTTAGGTCAAAATATAGCCTTAAAACCAAGAAAACCTCTTTTTCATAAATCATGATTTTTAGCCTAGTTAGTCTTAGATCTTGGCTTTTTGATCTTTGATCATGTGGGTTCTTATTTTGTGCAGTAGACCCCTTAGGGTTCCATGACTCTATGTCCCAAGAACAACGTGAGCAAACTATTTTAAACCAAAGAAAACTAAGATTTAGCCAACTATATGAAGTATCACAAAAGAGGGTTAGATCTCTACCTTCTTGGCTTGATCTTTCTGTTTGTGATAAGTCTTCTTCTTCCTTTCCTTTCTCTAAGTTTCAACCTTATCATCAATAAAACACCAACGATGAGTATTTTACTAAGGTTAGGGATTTATGGAAGATTATGAGAAGATGAACTTATCAAAGCACAAAAACACTTATCTTGGTTCTTGAACCTCTTCCTTCTCTCTTCCCTCTCTTTAGATTTTGGCTTCCTCTCTATTCTCTAAGGAAAGATGTGTTTGATTTCAAGATGACAAGTGCTAAGGAGTGTTGGGAGTTTGAGACTTGATAAGTCAATCACTAAGTGTATGCTTCTTGCCAAAAGGATTCACTAACTCTCTTTGCTTGTTTTTTGATTCAAACATGTGGTAAATGTGTCTAGGATTCATCTTTTCCTCACTCCCTCCCCTCTTGGCCGAACATGTGCCTTGGTGGGCAAGAAATTGTGTCATTTTGATGATATAATCTCATGCTTAGGTGTCCCTCTTCTTGAGCCTTTCTCCTTGTGCCAAGTGGCATCATAAAATTGCTTTGATTCATCTTGATCATCTTGTCTCCTAGCTTAACATGTGGCACTTGGATTTGTTGATTTTTCAATCTGTCACCATTTATATGTTAGAATGTCACATTATTTTGATCTTTATGCATTAATTTATCTAAGTGACAAGCATTCATTTTTATTGTCAAAATTGACTTAGGAATAATCAATTGATTGTCAATGTTACAATAGATATTAAATCTTAGCATTAAATATTAAATTTCAACATTTTGTTGAATATTCATAATTTAAAGGGATTTTCGGTAAAACGGAAATTAGGATGTTAAACTATATCCATCAACGTAAATGTCTTTTCCTTTCCACTTGTGATGGCGTCCCCTATTTTCATGAGAGCACATCCACAAGTCCCTATTTTGCTCTGTTTTATTATGATACTTCCCCTCTAGTTTTTGTTATGATATAACCAAACTTGCATGCAAGGTTGAACTTGTGGAGTGCTTGTTTAAATTCCGCAGCTTTGTGGAAAGTTCATCAAGATTCATTAAAAATGCAAATTAAAAGATTTATCTTGTATTTATTCTTGCTCAAGTAAAAGAGTGATTTTTCTCTCTCTAATTTTTTGAATTCACTCTAGTCTACTTTTTTTTTTTTTTTTTTTTTTTTTTATCAGAACTCTAGTCTACTTCAATTGAAAATATTTTTCATAACAAGAGGGAGAAAACATTTGTCGGATATACCCTTCTTTTTTTTTGAGTTTTTTTTGAAAATTATTTCCGATTTAATTTAGAGACCTCCACTTTTATTAATTTTGTCTTTTCTTTTCTTCATTTTATACTTGATAGGGCAAAATTTATAGCCTATAATTCCGTAAGTATATGGGCCGTATCAAGTAATAAAGAGTAAGTAAGATATCGTTCCCACGAAGACTTAGTATCCACAACTTTGATCAGACGTTAATTTTACACTTTCATTTAAGTTGAGCAAATCAAAGTGAATTTAATTAAATGAAAATAAATTAAAATCAACTACCACAAATATCAAATAAGCAACCTAGAGTCACTAATCCCTTATTAACTTCATAAACTTTGATTTCACTAATTTAATTAGCCTTAATATCAATTTTGTTAATCTCGAGTATAAATAGTTATAAGTGTCTGTTGGTCCATTTACAACCCTCTCTTAAGTATAAATTGTTATGTCTAACAAAATCACTCCAAGAGGCAATAAAACGCGGACACACTATTCAACAATTATATGGGGCTATTAGGTATATGTCTATCCTAATTGCATATTAAATCGTAATCTAATCTCATATTGCTTAATCTCAGAGCTTAATTAAAATCCCCTTCGTCAAGGTAAATCCTAATTCTCAAATTCATATTTAATGATGGCCAGTTACTAAATAGAGAAAATTAATCCAGATTAAGCAACCAAAAATAATACCAATTATAATTAAAAAATGAAACAAAGTCTAATCCATTAATAAGTTCATAGCTCCTCTAGATTGCAAAGGGAAATTAACTACATAAGGCTTACATAAGGCTTCAATCCATAACAAAGCAATCTCAAAATCTAACATCAAAGATTATAATGAAGATGAATAAAGTAAAGCAAGGAAGGGAATAATGCTACTGCTTCAAACCCTCAGTCTCGCTGTTCTCCTCTATCTCCATCTCGTCTTCTGTTCTGCTTCTTCTTTGATTGTCGTTCCGCGTGTAGCTTCCCGTGGAGCGTCTCTGATTCCTTCGTGCTCTGTTGCTGCGTCTTTCTCCCTTTTATTCTTTTCAATTCCGCCTCCCTCACACGTCACCCACAGACTTTGTAGCTTTTAGGTCATTCATTAATCATTAATCCATGGAATGAATTGGTGGCCCACGCGCATGCTTCTTTCTTTTCAGCCCAATTGCCATTTGATTTTCTGCGTCTTTTTTTTTTTTCTTTTGTTCTTTTTGTGTTCATTAATTAATTGCTGCCTCTTCTTTCTTTTTCAATTCCGTCCAGCCCTCCTTTTTGGTCTTTTTGGTCAATCATTCATCAATTGAATGAATTACCTAGGCCCAACTCATTTCCAATTCATTGCTTGTGGGCCCGCGCATCAATTGCCTTCTCCAGCCCACAATTCATTCAAACCGTAAGCTCCCTGATTGTGAAAAGCAAGGGGAAATTACAAAATAATACTAATAGTAATAATAATAATAGAAATAAATATTTATTTCTTCTTTTTCTTTATTTTTTTTAAAACTTCTAATTACTATTATTTATTTCCTAAACTCAAAAACATTTATTTTTATTTGAAACCCCATAAATGATGTGCCAACTTGATTTCTCTTAAAATCTTAAGAAAATCTCTTTAATTTAGTATTAATGACTTCCTAAATATATCAAAATATACCACAAATCTATTAAAATTAGGAAGTCATCAATACTTATCTTAAAGACTCTGTTATGAACCAATAATGAGGCTCAAGTTTAATACGGTCCAACAAGGGGTAATCCATATCAGAATCCACATCAGATCCTAACCAACCTAAAATCAAAGAGATCATATCTAATGGTACACGGACTCTCTCTTAGTTATAATTCTACCATCACTGTGCACACACCACCCCTTAGGGGAAACTCATATTGTTTGCACAGTGATCCACGACACTCACCAGTATCTAAGCCATAGATATATGGGAGAGCTTATTGATCTTATATCGAACCACTAGCCCACTGGTTAGACATTTTTGTTCTTATACTGAACATTGGCACCGACCTGGGGACCGATAAATTTTGATTCCCATGACCAACGATGGTTAACACCAGAAGCAACAACCAGATACCCATGTAAGGGAAGAACCAAGAACACCATGATCAAGATCGCCAGCAACAGGAAGACAGTCAAAACCATGACGTCATGCATGCTGGGGATGTATCAGACACGGCTTCCTCCCCACCTGTGGCCCACCCTCAAAAAATGGTGCTTCAACAAGCTGGTCAACCAGCCCCTAGCAAGTAGTTTGAAATTGAGAACTCGGATATTCGCCTTCTACACAACATGATGGGATCATTGTTAAGGCGGGTAGAGATGATGGAGTGTGCAACCACCTTTAGAGCTAAGAAAACGCTCAAATAATGCGGATGTTGGAGGAACATTTGAAGCAAACAAAAACCCTGGCTCATGAGGAGAATTGAGATAACTAATGAGTGTTGGATGACTAGCGTACGAGGAAAGGAAATGCTAATCAACAGGTAATTGATCCTCCTCGCATTGAGGAACCGTGATCCGGGAAGGACGCTCTAACTAACAATGCTAAGTGAAGCACAACCAATCAAGATCAAGCTCAAAACCATGAAACTCAGAACGATCACTAGAGAAAAACAAGCAGGTTGCGGGTAACCAAGATGCTTGGAAACAAATGGCCACTAGGAAATATAGAAGGTGGTATGGCAAAAGAATAAAAAGCAACAGCCCTTTCTCGGACAAAATAGCAGATGCACCTTATCCAAAAAATGATGGTGCATTCGACATGCCAAAGTATGATGGAAGCCAGGATCCCCAAGCCCATCTCAACACCTTTGATATGGAAATGCTCGTTCGAGGATACAAGGGGCCCATAATTTCTTTTCTGTTTACTGCAACTTTGCGAGGGGCTGTGCAAGTATGGTTTCGTAGCTTGCCACCAAGGACAATCTTGGATTTCGATGAACTAGGAGATAAGTTCTTACTTAACTTCACAACAAGTAAAAAACAACCAAAGTCCGTATTCACTGTAGATAAGATCAAGCAGCATCCTGGTGAGATGCTTCAAAAATATTTGGATCTCTTTAAAGCGGCCTCCTTGCAAGTACAAGAACTGCAAGAAAATTTGCACGTACACCTACTTATATCCGACCTGGATGCCGAATCATGGATGGTGAGATCAATATGGAAGGCTAACATCAAGATCCTAGAATACTTTAACACTTGGGCAAAAAGATAACTAGAACTGGAGCAAATGGAGATAGCCAACACTATGGGAAAGGAAAGGAAGAATAGTCCACCACAGAAAAGGAAGGAACAGTCGAAAAACAAGAGGCAAGATTCCTGTGCAAGGAACCCAGATCATAAGCCCTAAGGTGGCAAGTATGAAGGGAAATATGACAAATATACTCCCTTAAATGTCTTGCAATCACAACTATAGAGGGAAGTAGCATTGACAGAAATGAAGAAGGTAGACCGACAGTGACAACTCTACAATAAGGGAGGCCTTGATCGATCCTGGTACTGTGAGTTCCATGACGGGCTAGGACATATGACCGACAAGTGCTGGGACCTTAGAGATGCTATGGAGAAAGTTTTCAAGGATGAGAGATTGCGACAATATGTCATAAAAACCCAAGGATAAAATAGCAATAAACGTAAGCCGACAAGCCATAGCAAGAGCCCTGCACTTGAGAAGAAGAAACAAGATAAAAAACGAAGGAAACCTGATGATGATGATGAATTCCCAGAAGCCAAGTTCGATTGCAACGTCATCAGTAGAGGTTATGAAAGAGGAGGTGATATGGTGAGCCGAAGAAACAAAAATACCTAAGAGAGGTCCTTTCAATTTGGGACCACCCAAAATTCAAAGAGGATCCTAGCAAGCCGGAACCTCCTCAGTTGTGCTTCGCCAAGGAAGATTTGAATGATGTAGTCCCAAAACACCAGGATGGTTTGGTGATTACGGGCACCTTAAGAAAGTGTTGGGTTAAAAAAATCTTTATAGACGCAAGAAGCGTCACAAATATAATCCTTTAGGACGCCTTCAAAAGAATGAATTTTGATCCGTAAGATTTGAAATTGTGCAAAACAACCCTCATAGGGTTTAACAGAGAAGACACTCCCCCAAGGGATACATTGAACTCAAGTTGACTTTGGGAACGAAGGAAGCCTTCAAAACAGGATAGGTGAGGTTTATCGTTGTCGACTTCCCATCCTCCTATAACATAATATTGGGAGGACGGACTATCCACAACTGGGATATGTTGGTATCTACTAAACATCAGAAACTGAAGATGGTGGGCAGTAAAAATGAAGTGGTTACCATCAGAGGAGACCAAAAGGAATCCCACTAGTGTTACTTTGCCACTGTAAAAAATGGGGAATAGGGACCTTCTTCCCCGCCTTGAATTTGAAAAGGAGAAAAAAGCATGAGCACGAACAGACCACAACAACAAGGACAAGGTAAACATGGTTAAGCTGGATATGCAAAAAGAAGCCTAGCCCATGAGAGCAAAGCTGGATGGCGAACTAAAAGATCTCATCTTAGGAACAGACCTAGGACAAGTAACCAAAGTTAGAAAAATGATGAAACCTGAGGCCCAAAGCAAATTGGAAGAATTTCTAATAACCAACCAGGATGTATTTGCCTGGAAATCATCCGTAATACCTGGAGTAGATCCAGAATTTTGTTGCCATAAGTTGGCTATTAATTCGGGGTCAAATCCAGTGGCACAGAAAAAAGAGAAAAATAGACCTAGGAAAGAGGTTGGCATTGGCAAGACACATGAAAGAATTGCTAGAGGCTAGCTTCATTTGAGAAGTGCAATACACCACTTGGCTGTCCAAAGTTATCATGGTCAAAAAATCGAATGGGAAATTGAGAGTTTACACTGACCTCAATAAGGTGTTCCCCAAAGACGTGTATCCAATACCCAACATAGACCAGTTGGTTGATGATATGATCGTCAAATCGACAGATCCAGCAAACCATGTTTGAGATTTGCAACAGATGTTCGACGAACTTAGAATAGCTTTTGGAAAAAATAGGAGTATTTGGTAAATTCATGACAAAACCTAGATTTTGATGCAAAATAGCTTTTGGAAGAAATAGGGGTGTTTGACAAACTTTTGCCAAAACCTAGGTTTTAATGCATAATAGTTTCTGGACAATTTTGGGGTGTTTGGCAAACTTTTGTCAAAACCGAGAAAAATAATAATGTTTGGATAACTTCAAAACTTAGGTTTTGAAGTTATCCAAACATTATTATTTTTCTCCAAAAGCTATTTTTCAAAAATCATTTTTATCTCATAAATTTGAAAAGCTATTTTTCAAAGGCTATTCTCCAAAAGTCATTTTTACCTCATAAATCCCTAAAGCTATTCTCCAAAATTTATACCCAAACAGGCCCTTATTTCTAGCCATAAATCAAATATTTTTGCCACTAATTGGTGAAATTCTACAAGGAAACAGTTTAGTCCAAGTCTAGAAATTTTAACAAAAAGTTATAGCAAACATAATCAATCTCAAAGGTGATAAAGTCCACCAAATCAAAGCTATTTACAAGTAAACAGTGGCTAAAATAGAGCAAGATGAAGGAGAAAAACAAATTAAACATGTCACCTAATTAAAACTAATCCCTAAACAAATAAAAAACACTTTGCAACGAACATGGAAAAAGTCAGAGAATAGAACCAAAATTTTAGCCAAAATATTCATGGTTTTGTGTTACACCCCAACTGCCCTCACCCTTTTGGGTGGCGGGTTAGAGGGATCCCTTTTATATTTATTACCTTTCCTTTATTAATTCCATATTAGCATATATTAGAGTGTATGCGGCAGATCATTAATTCAATTTGGACAAATATGACATACTGGTAAAAGTACGACCAAAAATAGAAAATAGTCCCCACAGGGTTAAGGGTACAGTCATCCGAAAGTAAATACTGCAGAAAGTAAATAATATAGTCATCCTAAAAGCTGTAAATACAAATGATGTCTCACAATCACGTCATGAGGTATTTTAATATGATGCAGATCATTGGGAAGACTGAAAAATGCAGTGTTTGTAGATTTTAATATGTGTGTGTGTTAATTTTAATTTATTATTCTTCAGTGTTGGTAGATTTTTTCAAGAAAATATGGTGTAGATCACTGGGAAGACAGAAAAATGCAATGAAGAGCCTTTGGGTTTACCTCGTAATAATTCTTCCCTTTCTTTGTATCCAGAGAGAAGAACTAGGGCAGGCAACGAAGGAAGATTCAAAAGTAGTGTAAAGGAAAATTGATGTTGAGAAAAAGCAATGGTATGAGGAGCTAGGACCCATTTTGGTGACAGAAGTAGAATTTTGGGAACTGAAGGCGAATCCTTCAAAAAGGGAAATGGAGAAACCCTTCATTTATAAACAATAAATTCATTTGAAAATATAAATATAAATAACAAATAATAAAGGGAGGATGGGATCAACAATACATTACATAAAAGACAGAAATATATTTTTAGCAAAGAAAATAAATAAATAAACGACTAATCTAATCCGTACAAATGGGAATAATAAAATGTAAATAAATAACAACTAAGCAAAACAAGTGAAAATTATAAACTATTAACAATGAAAACTACATGCATTAGAAATATATATTATAAATAATTTCATCAAACAAATAAAGAATACGTACTTTATTTATGAATAAAAAATTCATTTGAAAATATAAATATAAATAACAAATAAGAAAGGAAGGAAATAAAGGGAGGATGAGATCAAATGGTTCAATACATTACATAAAAAACAAAAATATATGATTAGCAAAGATAATAAATAAATAAATGACTAATCTAATCCATACAAATGAGAATTGATAAAATGTAAAATAATATGTAAAATAATACAAAAATAACGAGACAAGCAAAAGCAAATGAATGATAAATGATGAAAGGTCTACTTAAAGAATGATTATTGATGAAAGAATAAACAATATAAATAACAGAAATAGGGAGATTACATAATGAGAATGAAAACTTAGTGAATCAATGTATCAAAAAAATATTTAGGCAAGTAAACATGTAAATGATAAATTATTATTATAAAGAAAAGAATGACAAATTATTAATAAACATTACAATATTAAAATGCACAAATAATATGTATTTTATTTAGAAATAAAAATTCAAATGAAAAGATAAAAATAAATATAAATAATAGTAAAAAATTGTATTTTATTTAAAAAATAATAAAAGAAAGAAATTAAACTCCTTGACTTTTATTTTATGAGAGCAAGGCGTCAAATAAAAGTAAAAGAAATACCTCTTTGACTTTTGCCGTATATTCGCAGGTCTTTTCCTTGACTCTGCCGCAAGAACCATAGATATTTCCCTTCCAGCAAAAATCTGTCCATTCATATGATATTGTGCCTCTGAAGCATCATAAGGATCAACAAATTGCACAAATGCAAATCCACGAGGTTCGTTGTATAGGGGAAACAAGTAGACCACCATTATAAGAATGTTAGACCAAACTCTGGCAAACCCATATTATAAATTACACTTGCGGCTCAGAATTTTCATACCCAGTAATCACTGCATATAACATTACTTAGGGATAAACATAGCATTCATGAGAAAATGAATAACAACAGAGACAAGAGCACAGTAGAGGATGTTGAATTAACCAAAGCCACTAAAATCCAAGCTAGTGGCTGACCTTTTTCTATACATTCAAGCAGTAAAGGCAACTTCAAAAAGGCAAGGGACTTGAAAATTCTTCAACACTTGAATTTACATGCAATTGAATTCAATGTCCCCACATTAAAAACATCCTCATGAAGTCTTCAATAGGACAAGTATCAATCTTCTTCCATCAAACTTCTATTGATAGTATAATTATCTAAGTTCTCTTTGTTGGGATTCGTACACGCAGCATAATTAAATTTATCCAATAAATTATGAATCCCAAGAAGAGGATCTATCAACAACATTTAAATCAGGTTAGTAAATAAGAACCGTACCTATGCGAACTCGTGTGCGTGCTTTGCAAACTCGTGGGCTAACACCTTCTTGATCTATCAATCTCTAGGAGCCGACTCTATGAATCCACTCCCTCTACCGATATCCACACCGAGCAGCACTCCAACATAAATGGCAGCGTGCTAGCGCCTTCAAGCTTTTGTCTCACGTCTCTCTTCTAGGGTTCTTTTGTGGTTCTTGAATTCTTTCTTGTGTGTGTAATCAAATTACTTACGACCTAAGGGTATTTTATAACCCTTATGGGCAACATTAAATATTCAAAATCAATCTCATTAATTTTGAAATTGAATTGGAAATTAAATCTGTCTAATTGATTCAATCCAATCAATTTATTTAATGCAAATTAGAAGCTAGCTGATTTGATTTATCGTCATAAATCAAGTCTGAGATATGATATCTATTAAATCATTGATTTATCTTCATAAATAAAATTAGGAAGTTATTTAATGATTAGCCCCTAGGGCATAATTTCCAACACTCTTCACATAGGATCACTCTTCGTATGAACACTTATAAACTTAGGTTGACCTTTTTCTATACATTCAAGTGGTAAAGGCAACTTCAAAAAGGCAAGTGACTTGAAAATTCTTCAACACTTGAATTTACAAGCAATTGAATTCAATGTTCCCACAAACTTAAAAACATCTTCATGAAGTCTTCAATAGGACAAGTATCAATTCCATCAAACTTCTGTTGATAGTGTAATTATCTAAATTCTCTTCACATAGGATCACTCTTCGTATGGTCATTTATAAACTTGAGAACCAATATGTTAGGCAATGATAAATAGTGAGAGTAGCTATCCTCAATTGTGGGGCTTGGTCTTGTTATACTTCAATTTCAAACCAACATAACCCCTAACAAACCAGTTCAAAATTAATTCATGAAAGCAAAGTAAAAATATTTTGGAAAAAATAAAATAAAATTCAGTTTGAGGGAGAGAAACATCCATCGTCCCCTAATTTCTCAATGATTTAAGCGAACAAAACATACAAGAAAACCCGGAATTAACTGCCAATTCTATTGTTCTTACCAATTTAAAGAGTGTCACTTGCAAGTATGAGTAAATTCTTTCATGAAATTTATCTATTTATATTGCATACCAGGTCGAAATCTTAGCATAGCTGCACAAGTAGGAACCTAATCAGATATGCATCATGTAATATCCTAAATTTGCTATGACAAATTCCAGATACGATGTATTTGCATTTAGAGAAAAGAAATAGTGAAATTTTGACAAAAGATTAATTTTGCCTAGTTTTGCCGAAATTTAAAATTTTGAGATACATGTTGGCACAAATGAGACATAAGGAATTAATGATTAATTCCTAATGCTTATTCAATATTTGTAACTAAATGAGTGGAGACCAAGTTGCAAATAAAAATCTTGTAGAGGATTAAATAAGATCATATTAGAATTAGATCACAATGGTAAGATGGTAAAATTGTGGAAGATTAAGTCTTGTAATTTCCCTTTTTGCATCCACTGACCTTGCCTCATTAATACTCATTAAATCTCTTCCTTCTAAGCCATTTTCGGCCAACAATTACATTAGAATTTATAACTCAATGGTAATATGGTAAATAAATGAAAAAAAGCAATGTTTTATTATTGGTTAATTCTCCACCGACTTTGACTTTCAACATGCATTAAATCATCTTCTACCAGCTAGATTATGCAAGAGGGAGAGAATAGCTCGAAAATCAGTTGAAAATGGTGTATTTAAATGGAAGATGAGAGAGAAAAATAGAGTAGCTGAAATTCCCTATCAAACCACCTCCGATCCAAAAACTCCCTTCACAAATATTGTTTTACTCTTCGAGAGCTTCAATTTTGCGGTTTCAGTTTTCTCATAGGAGAAGTTTCAAGTCATTGGGTTGGCCGAGCTTCTACTGAAATTCAAAACCGATTGCAAAATCGTGATAAGGTAAGCACAAGTTTCGTTTTGAACCGATTAATTTGAAGTTTGGTTGAGTATTGAGAATGTTATGAAATCTTCTATTTTTAGCCAATTAGGGATTTTGGAGTTTCATGGCGATTTATTCATGAATATAGGATTATATGATGATTTGGGAATATATGAACCTAATTTGGCAAATAAATTGTGAATCGGAACGTTGTATATGTGGTCTTTGAATTTCGGTTGGTACAAGGAAGAGCTGGGGAGTTTGAGTTTAATTTTGATGATTTTAATGGTTTCATTGTGTTCAAAATGAAAAATTGTGTATGGTAGAGGTTTGGTAAGAATTTTGAAAGCTCCAGGGTTAAATTATACCAAAACTAGCAATCTATTTGGAAAATCCTGTATGGGCAGAGAAATTGTGGCACATTTTTGGGGTAGTAATTGATGTTGGATTACCATGAAATTTTATAGGATTAAATTATACATCATAATCTTTAATTTGATAGGTAATACGCATTTTTATGAATTGTGTGCTAAGAGAAATGAATTTTTGAAAATGACCCTTTGATTCTAGACTTGATTTCGGACAGTAGAGACATTTTAAGCTATAAATGGATTTTCGTTTAAGGCTGCTAAAGATAGTATTTTTGGTTGAAAGTAGATATATTAAGGGTCATTTAGGCTTTGAAATCAACTCAAAAGAAGGTTCCTAGATTTAATTGTGAATTTTTGAAGATCAGTCATTGTTTGCTAGAAAAACATGAAATATGATGAAAATAGAGGGAATATAAGCCCATATTAAATTCCTTAATAAGAAAAGAAATTTATTAAATGTGGACATGTGAATTGGGCTTATTTTAAATTATCAAAAGGAAATATTTACTAAGGAGAAATTAATTATATTTGTATTTTGCTATCCTAGGGCTATTGTGATATTGTGCGTCGAGGAAAAGTTCATTTATATTCGTGGTCAACTATCAGGTAGTAACCTTAATCCTCATATACTCTGTGTGACTTGTGTATGTATGTTTTTCCTTGTATATTGCATACATTTGGTTATCATTTATTTCCAAGCGCTTTGGAATCAAAACATGCTGTGTGCAATAAAAGCCTTGCTGTGTGTCGTGTCCTACAGTCTGTACTATGTGCTATTAGGACTGCTAGTTCTAGATTTGGCTGTATGCCTTGTTGTGTGCATGATACTGAATACCATCCTCACATAAGTAATTTCCTAACTCTCCCAAAGTGCTTCGGCACTTATCTCTATTTTCTTTCTAATATCTTTGATCTCTCTCACTTTCGGATCTATCTTCCTATTGATTTTCATCGTAATCTATATATATTAATTGTTGTGCCAACATTATATTGATTGCTGCCTGCTTTTCTTCGTAGTCTCTGGAAACTGCTCATGATGTGTAGCTTCTTCTTAGGTTCTTCTTTTAATTTCATTTATTGACTTTTCTATATTTTCTACTTAACAAACTTTGTAGCTTCATCGCCAACATTCCTATAACTTCCTCTTTCTTCATGTTGCTTCTGCTTTCTTCCTTTATAGCGCAATTAAAAGGAATGACATGTGAGAGATCACAACTATGCCTAAAGGGGATAAGCCCATTGGAGTAAAGTGAGTATACAAGACAAAGACCAAAAAAGAAGAAAAGGTGGAGAAACACAAGGCAAGATTAGTGGCTAAAGGCTTCAAACAGAAATATGGAATTGATTATGAGATAGATATTCTGTGTGAGAGAGAAAATAGTTGTGTATTTTCTATTTGTATTAAACTTATTTCTTAATATAAGTATTGTCTTCATTTGTCTATACCTCCAATTTCCAATAAGTGGAATCAGAGCCAATGTTGATAAAGATGGCAGAGATGTTACAACTACAAATTCCAAAATTGTCAAAAGGCAATTATGGAAACTAGAGTATTCAAATAAAGACGTTATTAGGTTCTCAAGATATATGGGACCTTGTTGAGGATGATACACGGAGCCTGCCAATGCAACTGCTAAAGCAAGTTTAACAGATGCTAAAAGAAAGACGCTTAAGGAGTCTCGGAAGAAAGACAAGAAGGCTTTATTCTTAAGTTTTCAAGGTGTTGATGAATCAACCTTTGAGAAAATATCAGACGCAAAATCTTCCAAAACCGCGTGAGAGATATTACAAAGATCTTGTGAAGGAGTAGACAAAGCCAAAAGGGTATGATTGCAATCCCTTAGAGCTGAATTTGAAAATGCAGACTACAGAGCCAGTTACATATTATGTTTCACGAGTGCAAAAGGTGGCTAAAGAAATGAAAAGAAATAGAGAGACTTTAAACGATGTCAGAGTAATGGAGAAGATTCTGTGGTCCTTAATAAGAAAGTTTGATTACATTGTTACTGCCACACTACTACAAAAAAAAAATGAAAAAACAACCTAAATTAAGACCTAATTAACATCCTTTTTCAGATAGACGTATGTGGGAGGGTAGTTGTATTTAGAACGTTTAAGGCAACCTGAACTAATTTCAGGACGCCTCATAGGAGGCATCTTGAAACATGATTCAGGATGCATCATATGAGGCGTCCTGAATCATGTTTTAGGACGCCGTAAATCTTTTTTTTTTTTAAAAAAAAAGAAACCCATATGGATGCAAGAAGACACAGAAAATCAACCCAAAATCTGAAGAATAATTTCACGCTAAAAACTGAAAAAGATTGAGGCCCATTTCCGAAATTTTACATCATGAGGAGTATTTTTAGGCCTTATTATGACTCCATCAAACAGGAAAACAACAGATTATTCATAGTTTTGCGATGTTCGATCACAATAATATATAATCTTGGATTTTGCGAACAAGGACCAAAATCTTAAATTCATAAAATTAAACCAAAAAAAAACAAAGACAACACCCAAATCGACATACAACCTGAAGGAGCCGTAGATCTGAATGAAGGCTTCCTCACTCCTCAGATCTGAACGAGAGCCGGTGAGGGTGTCCCAGTTGTCGAGGGGGGACCAGTGGTTCCAGTAATCATCGTTGTCGGCAGGAGGGCTGGTGGTTGTGGAGCCGGAGAAATCAAGTTCATGGAGGGAGTCAATACCCGTGATGGCGAAAGAGAAGCTTGAGCTGTGCAAGCTTGTCATGAACTCTGAGTGAGATTGTATGAGGCGATGGGGAAGAGTGGGAGTGGGAGAGAGGAGAAGGGGGTTGGAGGAAGAGACAATATAATATGTGGCGATGAATTAAGATTTGGCGGAATGAATGAGGACCAATCAGGGTGTGGGTGACGGAATCATATAGTTATTGAATAATTTTTAATGAATTAAAAGGACTTTGGCGCCTTGAACCCATTTTTAGGGCGCCTAAAAAATAACTTTAGGCGCCTTAAACTATTTAGGGCGCCTAAAGTTATTTTTTAGTTAGGGCGCCTAAAGTTATTTTTTAGGCGCCCTAAATATTAGTTTAGGGCGCCTAAAATTAACTTTAGGCGCCCTTAGGGCGCCTAAAGTTAATTTTAGGCGCCCTAAACTTATTTAGGGCACTTAAAATTAATTTTTTGGCGCCTAAAGAATTTTTTGAAAAAAATTTGGCGCTAGGGTATTTTTCTGGCCTAAGTCTTAAAATTAATTTTAGGCTCCCTAAATATAAGTTTAGGATGCCTAAAATATTTAGGCGCCCTAAACTTATATTTAGGACGCCTAAGTCTCCGCCTATACTTTTTACTTCTTTTTTTAAAATAAGCACGTCTTTTGGGAAGTAATATCCACTTTTTGTAGTAGTGCCATTGAAGAAGCTAAAGACTTGTCAGTTATGTCTATTGATGAGCTTGTGGGTTCTCTTCAAGCTCACGAGCAAAGAATGAATCTAAATGAAGGCTCTAGCAATTTGGAGCAAGCTTTGCAAAGCAAATTATCTTTGAATGAAACTCAAGCTAGCAGTAGCAGCTATAGACGTGGTAGAGGAAATTGTGATGGTTATAGAGGTAGATATAACACCCGAGGTAGCTTTAATACTTGAGGTGGTTGTGGTGGACACAATGGATATGGCCGATCAAATGAAAGATTTGAAACCTATACAACAACATATGACCTTGGTCAAGGATCAAATACTCGAGGTCGTGGCCAAAGCCGAGGTCGAGGATTCATAGCCAGAGGAGGCAGATATCAGCAAAGAAATGATTGATCAAATGTTTGACGTGGTGTCCCATGTGGCGACGCCACTTGTACGGTGGTGCCATGTCACGTGGCTCCACTTGTGGCATCGTTTGACGTGGCGCCATCAACTACCATATTTTAGCAAAATGTTTGAAGAGTACCCTAATGTGATAATTTTTTTAAAACTAACTCCTATTTTGGCAAATTTCCCTGCAATTAAGTGTTTAATGAGTTAAATAAACAATATTTAACAAGACAGTGCCAAACTAAAGAATGAAAAGATTAAGTTTTGCGGATATATATATATGTATGTATGTATGTATGTATGTATGATAATAGAAAGAAGTCAAGAGCTATTAATGGTATATATAAGATTGCAGCAATCAACATGTAGTTGGCTACTAGTGAGTGTTCCCATAAACTTTGGCTCGATGAAACTATATTTTATTTGTTATTATAGTGAAATTATGAAGATGTTAATCAAAGAATATAAGTTGGGTGATTCAAATGGAGAAAGGTTATTGAAGCATTCTATAGTTTCAAAGTACCGAATAAAATTAAAGAGAAGTTTTTATTGAATTGTTATATGACTAGCAATATTATACAATAGTGAATGCATGCAGGACTTTAAAAGAATAACATGAGGTTAAAAATGAGGTCACAGAGTTTAGGATATTGGTATAGAAGTGTGGTATAGTTATATGAGAAAATATTGAGATTAGTAATATAATAAAAATATAATGAGGAACAACTGGTGTGATGTTTATTAAAGAAAAACTAACAGAAAATCATTTGAGGTAATTTAAGTAGGTAAAAAGCAGGTCATTGGAGGCATGCACCAACTAGACAACATGGACTACTTTGGAAGGGTAAAAATGTCGTAGAGACGACATTTTGAATAACAATTAATCTAAAGATTTAATTGTTTATAGAGTAAAGTAACAATGTACGATCATATAGCCAACACCATACAGTGAGAGATAATGCTGCATGTAGTATCACTACTACAAAAACCCTAAAAAACGTCCTAAATAAGACCCAATTAACATCCTTTTTAAAAAGGAAGTCTATGTAGGGGTAGTAAAAGATTCTGATTTAAGGCGCCCTGAATTTTATTCAAGACGCCTTAGTTAAGGTGCCCTGAATTTTATTCAGGACGCCTTAGTTAAGGCGTCCTGAATAAAATTCAGGGCGCCTTAACTAAAGCGTCCTGAATAAATTCCAGACGCCTTAATGCCATTTTTTTTACAAAAAAAAACTAGGAAAACCATTCCAATCAATCCCAGGTTTTCCCTCACCAGATCTGAAACCTAAACGTAAAACGAAAAATTCATGAAGAGAGAGAAGAGAGAATCAGATTGCACAACCATGACCATACAAACTTAGATGGTCATACACAACCACGCATGTAAAACTAATCGAGACGCAAGAGAAAGTTGGAAGGCAAAATCTAGAACAGAAGACAAGACAAAGATTGAAAAACAAAAATTAAATCCAGCAATTACAGATATCCCAGAAAGAAAGAAAGAAAAGCAGAATCTATGCTCCGAACTCAAAAGTTGAAAATACGAGATGCACAGGATGAACCTTGAAAATCCGAGAGGCCAGCCGCATCGTCTGTACGGAAGAAACAAAGGCAAATGACGCCGTTAGCGTGAAAGAAGCAGAGGCTATTCATGGCGTTTGCTCGAAAGAAACAGAGGATCTAAGATTTTGTTCGCGATAATTGTTAAAGAAACAGGGGACCTGAGATTTTCTTCGCTATAATCGCGATTTCTTCCTTTGCGAAGCATTTTCGTGCAAAAATAAAAGGATCATCAATGGAATTGCAAGAAATAATACCCACCTAAAACCCTAACACAAAACTAACCCTAGCCGCCAAAGGAAAAGCCAAACCCCCATCAAATCGAATCAGGAAAAACGACTAAATCAAAAATAGAATGAGATTTAAAACACTCACGGGGCCAAGCCAGCCTTCTCCTGAAGAAGACAAAAATCCGCGATCTCTCCCTCTTGAATCTGCTTACGAAGGTCCTCCAACTTCTTTTGCTCAGCATCATGATTTTGGCCCGCCTTCCACACGTCGCCGTCGGTGAGGGAAGGAGAGGCAAGAGAGGGTTCGATGAGGAAGGGCAAGGGATTTTAGATATAGTTAAAGCTGGGGCACGAGTTTTTAGAAGGCTGGTCACGGGCTTTTAGATGGCTATAGGCGTCCTGAACCACATCGAGGGTGCCAAAAATATTATTTTTGGCGCCTTGAACCATTTTTAAGGCGCCTAAAATTTTATTTAGGGCGCCTAAAATATATTTTTTGGCGCAAATTTTTGGCGCCTAGATAATTTTTTGAAACAAAAATTTGGCGCCTAAGTCTTAAAATTAATTACTTTAGGCGCCCTAAATTTTCTAAATAAAATTTAGGGCGCCTAAAGTATATTTTAGGCGCCCTAAATAAAGTTTAGGGCGCCTACTTTTTTAAGCTATTTTAGGCGCCTTAAACTGATATTTAGGACGCCTAAGTCTTTGCCTATACTTTTTACTCCCTTTTTAAAAATAAAGACGCCTTTTGGAGAAGTAATATTCACTTTTTGTAGTAGTGTATTAGATAAATAAGAACAGTATTTAAGTCTATTATAATGAAACAAAATTTGTAGCTTGATGTGCACTTACAATGGAACAAGTGTGTTGCCAAAGTATCATTGGGCATATATTCAGCAACAAGTAACCTCTCGTCACCAGCACTGCAGCATCCAAGTAGACTTACCAATCTTTCGTTCCTTAGATGACTAATTTTCCTGGCTTCTGCCTGAAAGGCCAAGAAAAGAAAATATTGCTAAAATAATAAATAATGAAAAGTCATGCGTCAATAGAAAACCAGATTGCCTATCGTGTGGAAAATAAAAATCCAAAATGGTGAAAAACTGATTCAAGAGACAATATGAGTAAAATGTAAATCCTAAAAGCCATAAATCAAGTCGATTACTATGATGCTTCCTAGTTTATGAACCAATAATCATCCTGCACCCTTTTTAAGTGGAAAAGCACACACACACGTGTGTGTGTCTGAATACAAAGCTAGAAAATGTGATGTTTAGCACAGTATAAGATATAGCTCAATGAGACCAAATAACAAGAACAACAGCAATGTTGATGATTACGAAGATGTTCCATTAAGCTTAAAGAGAATATATGCCATTTCCTCTTAGGTGATGCCTACTTATATCAATGTCAAGATAATATATATACGCGTGCGTGCGCACGTATTTTAAGTAGCTTGTACATTTGGATCTACCCCATCAGATCAGCTGGTGATGCCTACTTATATCCTTGTTCAAGATTTTACTTCAAAGTCTTTAGCCATCTAGATTTAGAAAAGGTAATTTTGGTAAACTAAATCCTAGGCGAAATAAAATCTTAATCAGGAAATGGAACGAAATAATCAACGTAAAGGACAAGTTGATTTCATACAACCATGCACATTTAAGTTTGATTTGATAAGAGTACATACTTACCACTTTTAGATAAAGAAACACAAACGCAGAAGATTTAAAGAGAAAGCTTCATCAAAAGTTGAAACTTATGTCACACACACACACTTACTGCAAATTGTCGGGCATCAGGCCAAGCCAGTTTATTGAACCGTTTGACGGTAATCAGTGTTTGATTCTCCATTTTCCCTTTATAAACCAAATTTGGAGCATTTTCTCCTCGTTCGGAAGCTATATTTTCAAGAGCAAATCAGGAATAGCCTTGATGAGCTAATGAATTGTGAACTCTTGAAATAGTTGCACATGAGTGGTCTCACTTTTCTTTTCATTTTCTGAACACGGAATAAAAAATCAGTTATTGAAACCACTCTCATCATAGTAGCAAGAGAGATGTACATACTGATGATTTACTACAGATTTTTTTTTTTTTTTTTAAAAAAACAGTGGATTAACAACGGAATTAGATGATTTGGGAGCCAAATAGACTGTCATTGATTAATTAGCGACGAAATTCCGCTGGTAAATCAATTTTGCGGTGGAATTCTGTTGCTGCTTGACTGCTTTTTTGTATTGATCCGCGTAGAAATCCTTTTTGAACCAGTGTATGACAAAGCCCTTATTTGCACTAGTATAGGTAAACTTACTGTCAATGTCGTCCTCAGGCAATAATGAACCTCTCTGCTCTATGCCAGAGCAGCATGCTGAGAGCTTGGAAATATTACAACCCATTATAAACCTAGAATACATCAATAATCATCCATAAGTGAATTTAGATGCTTCAAATTTTTAGCCAAAACTAGTTCAAAATGATATATCTAGCGTAGTGTCTGTTGATAAAAATATTTTTCCATGACTTTAGTTTAGATGCCTCAATTTGTTTTTTTGTTTGTTTTTGTTTTTGTTTGTTTGTTTGTTCGTTTGTTTTTTTGTTTGTTTGTTTGTTTGTTTTTTTTTTTTTTTTTTTGCGTTAAAGGGTCAGGCACTAATCACATGAGATTATAAACAATATCAAACTCACAATGCCTCAACAAGGCTATTATCGGATGCTTCAAATTTTTATTTTTCACTGTTCTGCTGCCTAAGTTTCACATTTTGATTTTCCCAGAAATGTTTGCATTAAATAGGAAAAGAAATTATCGATTAGGTTAGGAGATTCACAAAGTCAAGATTTTTCACAATTGAATGTCTCTTCAGGCCCCAATTTGGGTTCCTGAAACAGTGAAACAAGTACCTGAAGCAAACACCGAATAATTAGAACAGGATTGAATAATATTCAACATTATTACAGCAAATTAAAAAACCATCCTTTGTCCCGGCGAAACAATAACAATTGTTCAATGCGACTCATGAACATCAAAGCCTATTAGAGAAAAAATAATGTGTTGGTCTAATATTAAAATAACACAAAAATTTAGCATACCTCTTTGAAAGCAACCGACCGATGAACTTGTTCTGGAGAATTCAGAGACTTCAAGTAACAGGCACGGAGTACTGCACATTTACATTAGAGCAAAGATGGTATTTAAAGAAAAATGGGAGCAAAACCTGAGCATCAAAACAAAACTGACGGTTTTGCACTAGCTGGTTTCAGTCCAGAAAGTGGGAAAACTTTCGTTTTCTTCTTGTGATTTGAGCGACTGTTATATGAAATTGTCATACTTAGTCATAATGAAAGTTAGTTTTCGTGAGTAAATTGGGCCTAAATTCCTGGTTGTCATCTTCTGGTGTTTACGTCCTTGAGCAAACTGAAAGTTTCAAAATTACACACAAAACTGTAAGTGAAAAAGCATCTTATTATCCTAGTTTCATAATGGTGCTGCCGAGCAATTCATCTGTTTTCCTCGTAGTATTGACACCTGGAATGACTCAGAGGGTTGACTGGGTAGATTATTGGTGACCATGTCTCCAAATCGATATAGAATTTTGAGTGAATCGGATTAACATGGTTTTGACTCAGTTCAACCCATTGAATTGACCGGTCACGTGGGTTGGTGTTTATATTCCACTCCCCCCCCCCCCCCCAAAAAAAAAAAAAAAACGCCTGAAAGATGTCATTTTATTGTAATCAATTAACCAAATGAATTGGAGAACCCCCATCACGATGCACCCAGAAGATCAGCCGTAAATAACTCTTATGATTGTTGGTAAAGAATAACAAAATCAAGTACAATGATAGTGTTCTTAAGAATTATTCTACAAACCTCTCACTTAAATAGGAAGTAGCACTCTCTAGGATTAAATGAATCATTCCTGTAATGAATATAGGGAATATAGGGTAACAGAACAAGAACATGCGGAAGAAAAAATAATTCAATGAATGATAATTGAGACTTGGGTTAAGGTGCAAAAATGCACATTTGCTTTACTTTGAGGAGCGCCATCACTAAGTGTTTTTTTTTAGGTGCAAAAGTGTACACATGGTTACAAATTAGGTGTAAAAATACCTATTGACTGTTAAGTTTGATTTTGACCGTTAAGTTTAACTTTTTTTGCTTTCAAAGATGCAAAAACACACATATGGTTTGATAAAAAGAGTGTTCAACACTAAGTGTTGTTTTATTTAATAATTTTATTTCAATTAAAGAAAAATTATTATTTTTCTATGTACAATTCCTAGAACGTCAATTTTTTATTTCCATAATTTATTTTTTTTAAAATCCTTATTAATTTTTCTAATTAATAATTCATAAATGAGTATTTATACATTTACAATTGATATTATAAATACTATATTTAATTAAAAATAATTTTAATTTTTTGATCAAACAAATTGAACCAAAAATTATTTAAATAATTTTTCAATCAAAACCGAATGATATTATTTAATTTTATTGCATTAAGAAATATGCAATATAAATGTTTGCATCTCGAAATGAGTTATTTTTATTTATATGATGCATGAAAGTAAATCAAGGAATATTATAGTCTTATAGTTATAAAGTTGACTTATAAATACTCATTTATCATTTATTAATTAGAAATTTAATAAGGATTTTTTTTAAGAAAAGAAACTAAATTATGGAAATAAAATTTTTACCATTTTTACCAATTGAATAAATCCTCCTTTTCAAAATGATCAATCAAAAGAAAAAATTTGGCCTCTCAGAAATTACACCTAGAGAAATAATATTTTTTCTTTAATTGAAATAAAATTATTAAATTAAAAAAAACATTCGGTGTTGGACGCTCTTTTTGCCAAACCACATGTGTATATTTTTGCACTTTTGAAAGTAAAAAAGTCAAACTTAATGGTCAAACAGTATTTTTCCACCTAATTTGTAATCACGTGTGTACTTTTGCACCTAAAAAAAATTTAGTGTTGATCACTCCTCGCACATGTACGTTTTTATACCTTAACCCTTGAGACTTCTTATTCTCTAGTACTTATGGATATCTTGAAGTAGTGTGAAGCACTTGTTAAATTCATAAACGATATTAATTCATGAATCAACATAATTCTTTAATTTATAAGAAAATAACTTCTTAGAACACATATCCTCATTACTTTAAACATTTCAATAATATTTGATAAACTCTTTCTTTGACACCCCTAAATAATATTTACAACACAAAATATGTACAACACAATGGATGGCCAAATTTTTAATACCTCAACCTTCTACTAACATAGATGCTCTTATTCTTGGCCCTTTTCAAAAATGGAAAAGTTAATGTATAATTAACATGACATTATTATTTTCTCAATCAAGACAATAGCACTAAACCATCAATATCACTGTTCTCCCTGCCCACTACGTGGGAGCATCGTTCTCTCCACTAAGCGTGAGAGTGGTAAGGTTTGGGGGTCCAGAGGGGGATCAGCGTCGGTGAAAGGAGGAGCGGTGAGTCAGTCGGAGTTCCTTATAGAGACAACGGTGGTGATTGAGAGTGAGAGAAGGAAAAATCACCTATGGAAGAAAACCACATCTCGTCTCCGTTGATATGGAAAGAGGTGATTGAGGAGCCAATCCTACTTGGCAAGGTTCTCTCGTCCAGAACATACTCGAGAGTAGCCATGGAAACAATATTGAAGAAGGCTTTGAATCTACATGAAGGAGTTGATGTAATCGAAATCAATGGGAATGCTTTTATGTTCAAATTCGCAGATGAAGGTGAATTTAGCAGGATCTTGCGTGGACATCCATGGTTTATTAACAAAAGGATGCTGGACCTGTTAGAAAGATCAAAGTACAAATCATGCGAGGAGTTTGATTTCAGCCGTAGTCCTATCTGGATCCAGATGCACAATGTGCCAATGGAAGCAATGTGCCTGGAAAATGCAATTAGAATCGGAGGCAATGTAGGTGAGGTAATGATAGCAGAAAATCCACAGTACAACGGAAGGTACCTTCGAAACTTTCTAAGAGCCAGAGTTTTTTTAGATCTAAGGAAGCCTTTAGCATATGGATTATGGATTCCTAGACCGGATAATAACTAAGTTTGGATATCACTTAAGTATGAGAAGCTGCAGAGCTTCTGTTGCAATTGTGGCAGGGTTGGACATGATAACTGAATCTACAAACTGGAAAAGATGATGTCGGTGGTTAAACTAGAGGAACCTAGATTAGGAGCTTGGTTAACTACTAATCAATGTCATAGTTGGGAGGAAGTATTGGAAATAGTGTGTGAAGACTGGATTGAGGTTGATTATGTGAGGCGAAGGAAAGAGGATGCGTTGGTGAGAAAGGAAAGGAGAATAAGGAAAAAAGAAACAAGGAAGCTAGGCTGGAAGAGGAGGACCTATTCTTCATCAAGATTAATAAATCTCAGTCGGATAGTAAAGATTTGAATGCCAGGGTGGAAAAGAAAAGGTCTGGGAATTTATCAGAGTTTGATGAAGATAAAAAAAGGCCTGACAAAACCATAACTGAACAAGAAGGAAGTACATCAGTACTAGTGGAGATTAATGGTAGTAGAAGGAGGTGGAATACTACTGAACAAATGGAGAAGGAGAGAAGAAGAATGGACCCTATTGTCAAGATTGAGGTACAAAAGAAAGAAGATGGGGAAACTATCAGTGAAACAGATGCTGATCAAAAGTAAAATTCACTAGCTATGGTAGTGTATAATTGAGGCACTCTGAATGAGGTCATCAATGGTGTTAGTTGCCTGAAATTGAAAAGGAGTGCAGAGGAAAATTGGGAATACTCAGATTCAAAAAGAAGGAAGAAGGAGGAAGTGAGTCCCATTAATAAACTAGCTATAGCTGTCTATGCAGAGAATCTAAAGAAAGCAAAGGCAAGAATGAAGAGGTATGCTAAGCGAAGAAGCAAAGCTAGGAAGGAAAATATATCTGAGGAAGAAATGAACTAGGATGAGGTAATGGTGGATAAGGAGAATCATGATAGTAGAGACTTAGACTTTGTTTTTAAAGCTGGAAGAGGAAGGAGGAAGAGCGAATCATTTGCAGGCATTGGTGGCTGGCCTAAAACAACCACAAAGGCGCCATGGAGATTTTATCATGGAACTGTCAAGGATGGGGAAGGACCTTGACAGTCTAGAATTTGAAGGACATGATCAGTAAGTTTCGTCCTTCATTAATCTTCCTGATGGAAACTAAAATAAGTTCTGTGAAGATTGGAAGAATAAGGATATGATGTGGATTTGAGAAAGAACTCTATGTTGAACCAAGAGGATTGGCTGGTGGTCTATCACTTTGGTGGAATAACTCTACTGCCTTAACGGTACTGTATAAATCCAAAAATGTAATTCATGTCTCATTGGAATCCAGTAGTTTGGTGGTACCTACGCTTATCACTTTCATATATGAACCACCGAAAGAGGGGGAAAGAAGGGTAGTGTGGGATACAGTGAGGAAATTGGCAGTCAATGTGAAAGTATCTTGGCTGGTAGTAGGAGACTTTAATGATGTGTTAACATAAGCAGAAAAAGAAGGTGGAAATCCTAGATCTATGCGGAAGATCATTAACTTCCAGAATTTGTTATTAGACTGCAGATTTATGGACTTAGAGTTTAAAGGATCAAAGTTTACTTGGTGCAACAAAAGAGATAATGGTACAATAAGAGAAAGGATTGATTGGGCAATGGGCAATGTTGAATTTAGGGAAGATTTTAAGCATGCAGTAGTCTTCCATATAGATCTGATAGGATTTGACCACCATACCTTAATTTTTGATTGTTGCTACCACGAGGAAAAGAGAGCAAGATCCTTCAAATTTGAGGCTAACTGGGTTCAGCATGAGCACTATCTGCAGATTGTAGAGGAAGGATGGAATGGAGTGGAAGAATGGTGTAGTGGATGTAGTTAGAAGACTAGAAGCTTGTTAGCTAAAACTCACTATATGAAGTAATAAGGAGTTTTCTAACTCTAGGAAAGTAGTGGCTCAGTTGAGAAGCATGCTAAATAACTGCCATAAGGGAATCAAGACAACTGAAAAAATGTTAGCAGCAGATGAATTGATCAAGCAAATTGAGGATGCATGGAGAAGAGAGGAAGTTTACTGGTGGCAAAGGTCTAGGATTACATGGCTGAATGAGGGAGACCGAAACACAATTTTTCCATGCAAGTGTAATACAAAGGAGACAGAGGAATAAAGTCCTGTGTTTAAAGGATGGAAATGGGGAGTGGCTGGAGGATAGAGAAGATATAGATAAAACTTTTAGCAACTTTTATCGTACCTTATTCAGATCAGGGGATATAAGAGCTATGGAATAAGCACTATCTTATGTAAAGAATGTGGTCTCTATGGAAGAAAATGACAGACTAAAAAGGACAGTTACCAACCAGGAAATTGAGGAAGCGGTGTTTCAGTTAGGTGCCAATAAAGCCCTTGGACCTGGTGGATTTTCGGCCTTGTTCTACCAATCAGATTGGAAGGAAGTGAGTAAAGAAGTTTGTGTGATGGTACAGGATTTTTTTGATAACAGAGCTGGACTGGAACAGATTAATAGTACTAATATAGTCCTTATACCAAAAGTAGACAACCCAGAAGAAGTAAATCACTTCAGGCCAATTGGACTCTGCAATGTAGCATACAAGATAATTGCTAAAATCTTGACAAGTAGAATGAGAAGCTTGATGAATCAATTGGTGTCTCCTAATCAGAGGGCTTTCGTAGCTGGTAGAATGATTCAGGATAACATCATAATAGCACATGAAGCATTCCATTACTTGGAGCTCTAAAGGAAAAGTAGCAAATGGGAGTTTGCCTTGAAAATAAACATGAACAAGGCTTATGATAGAATTGAATGGGATTTTTTGGAAGAGGTTATATTAAGGATGGGGTTTTGTAAAGAATGGGTGGAGTGGATTATGAAGTGTATATCTACAATAAGGTTTAATTTGTTGGTGGATGGCATAAAATAGACTCCTTTAAGCCTAGACGTGGAATTAGGCAAGGAGACCCAATTTCGCCTTATATGTTCATACTTGCTTCTGAAGTTTTGCCATTGATGATCCAGCTACATATAGAAAGGAAGGACCTGAAAGGAATTAAGCTAGCGAAGAATGCACCAATCCTATCTCATTATTTCTTTACGGATGACGCAATTTTGTTTCTTAAGGCTAATGAGGACAATTGCAGAGTTATAAAGAGGATATTGGAGGTTTACTGTCAAGTATCAGGACAGATGATGAACTTGGAAAAATCCAGCATCTATTTTTCTTCTAATACACCTAGGAAAGTCAAAGAGGAGATATCAGGCCTCCTAGGTGTGAAATATTTTGACCAAGCCAAAAAGTATTTGGGGCTGCCTGTTATATGGGGAAGGTCCAAGGCTGCATCATTGGCAATTATAAGGGACAAAATTGGGATGAAGTTGCAGGGTTGGAAACAGAGGCTCCTCACCTTTGCAGGAAGAGAGGTATTAATAAAGGCTATAGCAAATTCTATTCCCATGTATCCTATGACTTGCTTCTTATTTCCTAAGAAAACATGCTTAGAAATAGATAGCCTCATCTCTAATTTCTGGTGGGGACAAAAGGAGGAGGGGAATTCGATCCATTAGAAAAGTTGGAAGATCATGACAAGGAAGAAAGGAGATGGAGGATTGGGATTCAAAGACCTCATTTGCTTCAACAAGGCCCTTTTAGCAAAGACAACATGGAGACTTCTAATGCAACCAGATGATCTATGGTGTAAAATCCTAAAAGGCATTTATTTTCCTAAAGGGAGCTTCTTGGAAGCAAAAAAAGGGAGAAGAGCGTCGTGGGGTTGGTCCAGCTTGCTAAAAGGCAGAGAACTCTTGCTAAAAGAAGTATGTTGGAAGGTGGGAAATGGGGAGAGTATTCAGATTTGGAAGCATCACTGGATTCCAGGACTTAGGGGATATAAGTTGAATAATGTGACGATACCTGAGGAAGAACAAGGTGATACAGTAGCAGATCTCATTAGCAGTGGGCAGTGGAAGCTTGATACTATCAGTGGAAGAATAAGCAGTGAGGAGATGGATATGATACTTAAGATCCCTATTCCTATCATATTGGGAAGGATTGGGTAGTCTGGATGGCAAGCAATGATGGAATCTACTCAGTTAAAACTGGGTATGCAGTAGCTAAGGCAGAAAATAACTAGGAAAGAACCAGAGACCCAGGCACTTCCTTCTCTCCATCTAAATTGCTCTAGAAATCTATCTGGAAAGTTCCTGTTCCCCCAAAAATCCAACATTTCTTGTGAAGGTTGGGGAGTGGAGCGATTGCTACTAGAGAAGCCTTGTTTAAGCGTAAATGCACTGACTCTCCTCTGTGTCCTATATACCTTAAGAATAATGAAACAATAGAGCATATGTTATTCTTATGCCCTTGGACAAAACCGTGCTGGTTTGGTTGTCCTCTTGGATTGAAATTTAGCAAGTGGTCAATAAGGCGTTGTGAGGAATGGCTAACTGATCTGCTGCAGGGCCAGGATGGATTGGATGACTATGGTAAGGCAATCTTCACCACAATGTGTTGGTGGCTGTGGAAGAAAAGGTGCAATTGGGTATTCAGAGAAGAAATTGCAGATGCTAAGGATGTGGTGTGACTGGTTAATAGTCAAGTTAAGGAATTCTAGGAAACAAAAGCACAGAAAAAATTGGGTAACAGAAAGGTTTTCAGGACTACCATTGTAAGGAAAGAGAAATGGGAACTTCCTCCAGCTGGAGTAGTGAAGATCAATGTGGATGGATCCTTCAAGGAGGCTACGAGTACAGCAGGTATAGGATTAGTGTGTAGAAATGACGGGGGTGTGCTGATGGGATGTCTGGGAGGATCTGTGATAGCCAATTCTCCACTGATGGCTGAATGTTTACCAGTCAAAGAGGCGCTAAGACATAGGAGCAAATTTCCAGACTCAACAATGATTGTAGAAATGGATTGTGAAGTTTGTATAGATTGATCATAGAAAAAAGAATAATAGGCTGTGATTGGAGGTGTTGGGATATATTGGCAAAAACTCTTGGCTTACTGGAATCGATAGAAGGGGTATTATTTTCCTTGGTGTCAAGACAGGGAAACAAAGCTGTTGATTGTGTAGCAGCTATTGCGGAAAAGGGGATGTACCAATATGTTTGGTTGGAATTTGAACCATCCTCTTTAAGCAATATTTTAGTCCATGATTTACTGCAGGCTAGGAGTGGAATTGCAGATATAGATACTGTAAATGAAAGGGAAGGAATAGGATAAACATACGAGAATGGTACTGGTATTAATACTGTTAGGATATCTTTCTATTTTTTTTATATAGCTCATGTCTTTGTTAATTGGTAAGGAGTGTGATAGGTTGTATGTTTAGGTGTTTGTGAAGTGTTTCTTTAGCTTCGGCTATTAGTGTGTGTAATATTTGATTCTATTTTTAATAAAATTGATATTTTTGTGCAAAAAAAAAGTATAATTAACAAAAATATTAGGCCAATTGGTTCTCAATTCATACATCACAATTTAATTAACAGTACTTATCGAGATATTTTTAGATTACTCGGATCAATAAAATCTGACACCAATAGTAATACTTGAATGGCATATTAATTAGGGTTAAGATGTAAAAATGCATATATGCTTTATCCGAAGAGCGTCCAATACCAAGTATTTTTTTAGATGTAAAAGTGCACACATGGTTATAAATTAGGTACAAAAATATTGTTTGACCATTAAATTTGAATTTTTTTTCTTTCAAATGTGTAAAAATACACATGTGGTTTGACAAAAAGAGTGTCCAACACCAAGTTCTTTTTTTAATTTAATAATTTTATTTCAATTAGAAGAAAATTATTATTTCTTTGGATATAATTCCTGGGAGGCTAAATTTTTTCTTTTGATTTATCATTTTGAGGAGGATTAATTCAATGGGTAAAAACGGTAAAAATTTTATTTCCATAATTTAGTTCCTTTTTCTAAAAAAATCCTTATTAAATTTTCTAATTAATAATTGATAAATAAATATTTATAAGTCAACTTTATAACTATAAGTCTATAACATTCCTTAATTTACTTTCATCATCATATAAATAAAAATAACTCATTTAGAGGTGCAAACGTTTAAATTTCATATTTCTTAATGCATTAAAAATTAGATAATATTATTCCATTTTGATTGAAAAATTATTTAAATATTTTATAGTTCAATTTTTAGATCAAAAAATTAAAATTAATTTTAATTAAATATAGTATTTATAATATCAAATTTCAATTGCATAAATACTCATTTTTTTAATTATTAATTAGAAAATTTAATAAGGTTTTAAAAAATATATAAAATAAATTATGGAAATAAAAAAATTTGACCTTCCAAGAATTATACCTAAAAAAATAATAATTTCCCTTTAATTGAAATAAAATTATTAAATTAAGAAAAGAACTTGGTGTTGCATGTGACGCCCGGCCTTTTGGGGCCTTTATTTAATCAGAGTTAGTGCGGAAATAGATCGAGGAGATTTGGATGACTTGATTTTATAAATCGAAGTTTTTGAAATTACAATAGTATAAAAATACGAACTAGTTTTTCGCGATTCGATATCTATCCCATAGAGGGATGTTATTACATAATTCCAACATTGACAAATGATAAACATTATATACAGACTAATTATTCCTATTTGTCCAAGGTGTTCCATTTGCTGTAACCCTTACAGCTGCTCTTTGCCTTCTGATCCCAAACCAGTACCTGTATCTTTCACGGTAGCTGGAGTCCAAGTGAATGGACCCCAGGGTAACAGTTAATTTCATGCACATGTATGAAAATAGAAATAACATAATAGCACATGTTTAAAGCATGGAAGAAATAACCGTAACCGCAGTTAACGGCCAAGAACCGTAGCTCTTGTCTAAGACCGCAGTTCCATGAGACCTTAGCCTCAATATCCATGGCCAATCAGGATAATATAAACAAGTAGTTCAACCAGCATACATGATCAGCTAATATTTGCATAACATTAACATACACGATTATAAGATTAAAGTTACCTACCTCAACCTTGATTCCTTATCCTTCCTTTGTACTGAAGTTGTTGGGATCAGAACAATATCCAGGTCTGCCTAAAAATAATGTTTATCATCACTATCAATCTCTTATTCGAATCGCAAATAAACTAATTATGTGAATTAGTTTAAAGGACTAATAATAATTATTAATCCCTTATACACTAAGGTTTGTTACTCTCATAATTGTCCTAAAGAAAATCCAGCAACTTTAGATATTTTTAATTAATTGCACAAAAATCATTTTAATGTGTCGTCAACTCTCACGTGTTTATTGACAACTCACCTTTCATATGAAAATATTTCCAAAGGTTATAACTTGTCAAATAATTCCAAGATTTTACGTTTTCCTTCACTGTCCAGTTAAACTTCCAGATTTCATAGCTTAACTTTAAAAATCCATATCTCATTGCACAGAGCTTTAAAAATTACAAAATATATATCAATTTAAAGCTTTGCATGTCCTATTTAATTCTGGAAAATTTCATAATTTTATCTTATTCCAATAATTCCCAGTTCACAAAACCATCAGGTCTGTCCAGAAAACGTCACCGAAAAGTTACAGGATTTTGACCCATTTTCCAAAAATTATATCTTGAGCTATAGACCTCGGTTTGAGGTGAAACAAAACTCATTTTAAACTTTAGCATGTGTACTACATGCTCATAAAATTTCAGGGTCAAAGAAGGTCGTTTACTATATTTTTGACCTATTTAAAAATCATGCCCAGTGGAAAATTCAGCGCATGAACAGTAACTTTAATGCTACAGTAACATGGGGTACTGTTCATTACGAAAATACTGTAGCTGACGATGAAAAATTCTGTTTCTGCTTCAGAAAACAGAGGAACACGTGCAGTAGCATATATATACGCAAGCAAAGTCCTCTTTTTCATTCACGGCATGCACCCATATATTTCCTCTCATATGTTCTTTTCCTCACACCCACGCAGAGAAATATACACATACAGATGCAAACAGAATGTCTTACATGCAGTGTTTTATTCTTTTCCTTTTCTTTCCTTCCACAGGCCAGCAGCGTTTTGGACAGAACAAGAGAGGTATGACAGTAAAATACTCAAGGGAAACCATGGTAGTTTAACACACTCGACCTCTCACCTCACATGCATATGTTTGGTTTAGTTTCATATCAGTTTCAGCTTTTCATTTTCTTAAGGTTTCACAAGAAACCGATGACAGAAAATGAAGGAAATAAGAGGAGAGGAAAGCTTGACAAATACCTTCAGTTTTCAAGCTCCAAAGGTAATGAATACTTGCTGGTCCTTTGCTCTATTTTTGTCGGCCAAAACAGGGCAATATAATAATACCAGCTGAATCCTCTCACTCTCGGTTACTCCCTCTCTCCTTCCTCTTCTCCTTCGACTCCCTCTTATTCGCTTACTATCCCTCGGTTTTTCAAGGATTGAACAACAGACTCAAGCTTGCTGATCCTACTCTGTTTTCTGTTTTGTTTCACTCACCGTCTCACTCTCTCTCAATCTTTCACTCTCTGGGCTTCCAGTGACCGCACATAGAATGGGAAAGACGAAGTATGTAATGGTGCACGGAGAAACACTGAAATATGGCTGTGATGGTTGCAATTTCCGAAGAGAAATAGTGGATTATGGGTTAAGAGCAGAATGACCTTACATGCATAATGACAGCTGGGTGTCAACGTGTTGGTTAGGCAAGTGATGGTGTTTTACTGATGTTAATGATGTTCAGCTAATGCTAAGGCAATGAGCACTGGATCGGGTTTGGGCTTGGGACTTGAATCCAAAATCTTGAACTTTATATCCTACATGCATCTGTTCGAGTTTGGCAGCGCAAAGAAAAGGAAAAATAACCAACTGTTTCATACTTTTTGCTTATGCGTTTTGTTGGACCAATTTTGGATGTTTTTGCTGTGTCATTGGCTTCTCATGTGGCTTTAAACTTTAGCAAATGACTCGGTTGATTTTGGGCCTGTCTTATATGCCGAAAACCGTGGCCACTTAGTGCTGTTTTTTTTTAAACATTACTTTATTTGCAATTTACTTTAATTGCAATAATTCCATAATTCCAAGGAAATTAAATTTTCAATTTCCTAAGCCATAAAATATTAATCTTATAATATTTAGGCCTCAATTAACACTTTCAATTATCCTTTGAATTTTATTCTTTTCCCAAAATAAATTAAGGGAAAATATAGGCCTTAATTTCCAAAATTACTTCTAGAAATAATTAAGGCCAATTTATAAATTCTATAATTCTTTGGCCTAATTTATCCTTCAATAATATTCCTTAATTTATGGAAAATATGGCTTAAATCTCAAATTCTCAATCTTTAAATTTCTTTAAGGCCACATTTCCCATAATTGATTCTTGATTCCCAAAGTCCAAAATTTGGGATGTTACATTGCACGCTCTTTTTGCCAAATCACATGTGTATTTTTACATCTTTGAAACAAAACCAAATGTCATACTTAATGGTCAGACGGTATTTTTTCACCTAATTTATAACCACATGTACATTTTTGCTTATAAAAAAAACATTTGGTGTTGGACGCTCATTGAAATAAAACACATGTACATTTTTGCACCTTAACCTTATTAATTATTGTAAGATACGAGTTAGTTTCTTATTTTTTTTAATACATACTAGGTTTCAGGGCTTATCAGGATTATGTAGTATACCTTCAAACTCAATATATTCTTGTTAATTGGTCTAATTATTTTAATATATAAATAGTAATTTTAATGCTCCCTCCAGTCTAGTTTCAATTTTTTTGATGTGTTTGTCTTTCTATAAGCTACATTTTGGAGATACCTAAACATTTAATGCATTTTTTTTTTCATTTTTACCCTTAATTAATAATATGACTAGCTAGCTATCTCATCTTTTTTTCTCTCATTCTTTCTTCATTTTTTTTCCATTTATTCTCTCTCCCACTCACTTTTTATAGTTGTTACTGGTTGAGGTGGTAAGCGACCTCACCTTCGTAAGGAAGAGAACACAAATTTGATTTCCAAGAAGCATACTTATTGGGAGAGGCGAAAACCCTTTACACTCTACCTCGAAATGGAAAACTCTTGATTTTTACCAATAGGGGTGTTTTGAGAAAATAATTTGTATTTTTATTTATTTTAGCTAACCTTTCGATTTGCGCAATTTAATTATTTTGAAACTCTTGATTTTTACCAGTTGAGAGTGTTTTTTATGGTAAAATTTGGGTAGACTTAAGAACAAGAGTTGCAAGTAAAAATGTGTGTGGGTCTTTTTTATTTGAATAAATAGAAGGATTCAATTCAAGATTTAATCCTACAACTTGAAGAGTAATTGGCGAAAGATCATTAATTGCCCACCAATAAATTGGTTATATATATATATATATAGAGAGAGAGAGAGAGAGAGAGAAAGAGGGAGAGGGTCTAATGGCATTTTTTATGAGTCAAATCCGTACTAATTACATAAATAGTTATTGACGTTTAGTTAACCTTCTTTCTTTCCAACTGCTCCTAAATTTGTTAATAATTGTTTTTTAAAAAAGCTTTATTCACATAAAAAATATAAATAATATGTAAAAAGTGTTGCAAGTATTACCATATAAAGTATTGTACATGTTCATGCTTTCTTCAAGATTCGAAGAACCTAATCATTACTTTCATGTTTGGTTAAAAACAATCATTACTTTCATGACTCATTCTATCTTAAGTCCTCCCCATTAATGATTCAAGTCAAGTTATTAAATACATGAACATGTATTAAATATACCAAGATTCATTCACGTGGCAAAATGTATATCATAATGTTGAATAAATAGAACTTAATTCATGTATTAGCGTTTATTAATGGTCAGAGGCCTATATGAATAATGGTAGTGCAGAGTAATGGGTGGCTTGAGAAGTGCAAGGCCAAACCCATAACTGTCCATTTAACTTCAAATAAGTATGGGCTAACCGATTCTTGTAGCTCAATCCTTTGAACCTCTATAGACGGGTTAACACATAAATAAGCAAGTTAACTAAGCTTTGGGTAACCAATTTATATTTGACCTGTTTATTATTTTGAAAAAAAAATTTACCCATTAAGTATCCAGCCAAATTCATCATTCAAAATTTTGAAATCCTTAAATCTTCAAGGTTTAATAATTACCATTCACACAAAACAATATAAATTTAGACAAGTACATAACATAAATTTATTCAAGATAGAGAGTCAGAAAATGTCTTTGCCTTATGTTAGAATGCGTAATGGGATAAGTAGCTAATAACAAAAAAAATTTACACTAAATAGTGGGTACGGGTAGCCCATATGTGTACCGTAGCCTGCCCATTTAAGTCTTAAATGGACGGGTTCTAACCTCTCCCGTTATAGGTTTATTTGAGTGTGCTTAAAATGGTCTAATTATACTAGGTTACAAGCGGGCTTATAGGTTTTAGGTTCCATACTCAATCCTATAAAATGGGTTGGATCTAGCGCGTTAGTCTCTTACAAGAAGACAAACCAAGGTTCAAATTTTACTAGAAAAGATACCTACATTTAGATTTACATAACACCTCATTATGTATATTTTTTTCTCCGTTCTAAACTTTTTCTTGCTTTTATCAAATTGCTCGTATTTTTTCTAGTTTTATAATAACATGTTATCAACACGAGTATATGCTAAATAAGTATCCAAGTTGAAATGTAGGTCCTATTAGTTCTTGGTCATCTTGTGAAGATGGTTTGGTCCAAATTCTTGGTGATGATTTCTTCCCCCAACACATACAGAAAAACTAAGGGAATTACAATCTAGTCATTTTCAAAGGAGGAATTTATTATTCATGCATGGTTGGATATTCTTAATTAATTTTACCCTATGCGCTCTGAAGTTTCTTCTCTAATTATGTCACAAACTTGATTCATATATATATCTTGAAGATGGGCAAGTTAAATTTGATAAAAATGAACTCGATAATCATTGTCTTATTGAACTATGCCTTCATTTGTAACTCATATGATTTTCATATTAGTTTTAGAATTTCTCCTAATAACATTATATATAGTTGTTGGTACACAAATTATATGGATGTGTAGTTAAATACTTGAATTTGGGCATATCTCTAGATGCTAAGAAACGATTAGTGCTCCTCAACATTGAATGATAATAATTGAAGACCTCAATGTTTTTTACCAATCCTGTTTCTCACCTGAAGTCTTAAAAGTGATAGCTTGTATGTGTACAAACTGAGATATCTTGAAGGTGTTTGATAGCCATCATTGACCAAATGATATCTTTCTAAGAAATAATGAAATTATTGTGACAACTATTGTGAAATCAACCCAAATATAAATGAATTGAAAATAAATGACATATATCTTGAAGTGGATGGGAAAAATTCATGGATCAAGTTGAGATAGCACAGTCAAACACATGAATATCACGTACAATACGTTGGTTGTAACATCCCAAGTTTTTAATGAAATTACCAAGTAATAACTAAAAAGCACTTGAAGCCCAAACTACTCCTATGGGATAATAATTTGATCATAGAGACACACTTTGGAACCCATGAGAGTGAGACAATATGGCTTGTTCTATATGGAAGTTTGGGTTTTGATTAGTGAACGACCACCAAACAAGGAATATTTTGAGGCCCATATGATGACAAGGAAGGCCCAAATAAGTGTTAGAAGTAGGTCTAAGTCTGACCTACATCTTTAGGTGGATTGACCCTAATTTTAACTCATTTAATCCTACTAGACCTCCTGCGTTTTACTTAAAGGACCTTGGTAAGACACATTATGTGACACCGTTCTCAAAATTTTGACACAGAAAAGTCAAAGATCTCTGCTTGGTTTCATTTCAAGAGCTCCCTAATGGTCCTAATAGTTGGATAAGGACCTGTTTGGAAACTTCCCAAAACCTAGATTTTATATAAGTCAAGATAAAACTTTTCTCACATACTTATCTCATAAATCCCAAATGTAAGTCTTAGAAGGTTTTCAAAAAGGCATTAAGCCTTTCTTATCACAATTCCCTCCCACTTTCTCAGATTTAGGAATTATAGAGAAACTAAGTTAGGTCTTCAGTTCCCCAAATTAGGGATTTTTCAAGAAGATTGGGCTTTAAGGGCTAGAATCCCAAATAAAGATCATTAACGCTTTGATGACTTCAATTCTTTTTTTGCTCAAAGACGAGTATCTATTACCACTTCAGGGAAATAACGAAACAGACACAGAGGTAATATAACAAATACGAAGCAAAAGGATACAACCAACAGAATGCAACAAGAAAGACCAGCCGAAGTCTAACCAAATACATAAACAAAAGGAAACTAATACAAATTAACATAAACTATCACGCCCCCACAGAGCTGGATCAGGAACCATCATTCATGCTTGAAAAAGTCTATTGGCATCCACAGTTAGAAGAGATTGCAAGGAGGGTGTTGGTTGAGAGACCCACCTAATTGGGCACACCCCCTTACAAGCACTTGTTGCAAGATGTTCTGCAACACGGTTGCCCCCACACGGAGTAAAAGCAAGCGAGAACCCAACTTTGGAGGCAAGAAGACTAATAATGTAATGTAAGATGCTTCTGAAATGCTAATCAAATAAGGAAGGCAATTTTGCAGCAACACAATTAATCAAAAATAGATAACTAGATTCAGAAATTGCTTTGTCAATCCCAATATCCAGAGCTAATAAGAGGGCCCTTTTAAGAGCTAGAGCTTCCATCATGAATGCTGAAAGAGATTTTAATTTATCCACAAAACCCCATTTAAATTGCCCTGCTTTATCTCTGCATATCATGCTAATAGCAGCGTCTTTACCCACCCTTTGAAATGCTCCATCGCAATTAATCTTGACATATCCAGAAATGGGGGGACCAGTGAATCAAACAACAGGGTGCTTTATCACTCAATATGGGTTTAGATGGTGAATAACTAGGGAGATTCAAATATTCAGCAGCACTTTTCCTCACCATTTCCAACACCAAATATGGATTTGGTTCAATATAATTAAAAACTTTCTCATTCCTTTGTTTCCAGATATACCACAATAGCCAACATATAAGTTCTATATCATGACTATTAAGAGAAGACATACCATGGAGCTAGAGCCCCCACATGTTGATATTTGTAACACTATGGAAATCGAGCCTAGCCCCTAATTGACATCCAAACCAAATGCAGCGGGTCCATGCACAGTGGAAAAATAAGTGCGTTTTCCTTAGCTTCCTCACATACAGGGCATTTGTTTGTTGACAATCTCCTATTTTTGAACATGCACCATTTGTGGCTATGACATTATTAAGAAGCCGCCAAATGAAGTGTTGAACGCGAGGTATAATTTTGAGCTTCCAAACAAACTTTCAGCAAGCTGAAGTTACCACTACCGATGAGCTAGCTTTGCAACTTGTAGAAAGATTCTTGGATTTTTCTACAATGTACCCCAACTTAACCTTATACTCTCCATTTCTAGCAACCTCCCTTACAAGCTTGTCTTCCACACCATTAACCGGAATAGGAATCTGGTAAATGACATTTTTAACTGCATCTGATAGAAGGTGTTCTACTGGGTCAAGTTTCCATGCTCCATTGACAATAAGATCACATACTTGACCTTGTTGGACATTCAGATAATCATAATCAGGCTAGTGCTCAGATAACAAGGTTCCAGGGATCCAGGGATCATTCCAAATCTGAATAGCTATACCCATTCCAATATCTCAGCGAAATTTTTTCTTAAGCATGTCCCGTCCCATTATTAAGCTTGACCAGTACTAGGAGGCTTTGTATCCTTTAGAGGCATCAAGAAATTCAGTTTTTGGGAAGTAGATACTCTTCAGAACCTTAGCCCACAAATCATTAGGTCGTGAAAGTAACCTCCATGTAGATTTCGCTAGCAAGGAATCATTCAAAGTGATGAGGTCCTTAAAACCCATGCCACCTTGATCTTTTAGGGAAGTTAAAGAATCCTAATCTTTCGAATGCAAACTTCTCCCAAAAGCTCTCCCATCCTACCAGAAATTAGCGATTAAGCTGTGGATTTCCTTACAAGATTTGATTGGGAACTTGAAGCAATCTTGTATGACGGGTTTGATCATCACCTTACAGCCAGCAAAAGAGAGAAAAGAGGACCCTCAGCCTTGCATTTTCCTTATGACCTGCTCTCTTTTATATGCAAGAGCTTGGTGCTTTGAATTCCCCTATATGCTAGGTATTCTAAGGTAATTCATTGGGTCATTTGCAGTTGAAATACCCAGAATATCTCCCACCATAGCCTTCATTTAGCAGGGGTATTAGAGGAAAAAAATATGTATGACTTATCGAGATTTATCACTTGCCTTGACGCAGCACAGTATTGGGAGAGGATTTTTGCTAAGTAGGTACAATCATTCTTGTTAACATTCATATAGAAGAGAGAATCATTAGCAAAGAAGCTATGCGTGAGCACCGAGCATTTATGGCTTAGTTTAATCCCTTTTAAGAGGCTCACTGCTTGGCTTTTATTGATCATTAGAGATAGCACCTCTGCAATAATGATAAAGAGATATGGCGAGAGGGGATCCCCTTATCATAATCCTCTGCTCGGATAAAAGGAGCTGATGATTTCCCTTGATACACTAATATACAACTTGACTGATTATACACACCCCATGATAATATTAACCCACTCAACGTAAAAACCTAGATGGAGCAATGCTTTTTCCAGAAAAGGCCACTCAATACAATTGTATACCTTGCTCATGTCTATCTTGAGTGCAAATTCATATTTGCCCCTTGATTTCTTCCTTCGGAGGTAGTGGTAGACTTCATGGGCAACAATGATGTTATCGTGGATGTAATAGCTAGGTATGAAGGCACCTTGAGTTGGAGATATGCACACATCTAGGAGGGGCTCCATCCTGTTGGTAATGATCTTACATAATCTTTAGGAGAAGTTACATAGACCGATCGGTCTAAATTGTGACACATGATCAGGTTTCTCTACCTTTGGAATCAACATGATATTTGTATCATTTAGCATACTAATTGTAGATTTTCCCTCAAAAAATTCCTAAACCACTTCGTAAACAGACTCCCTAATCTCCTCCCAGGAATTTTGGTAGAATAGGCCAGAAAATCCATCTGGGCTAGGAGCCTTAAAAGAACCAAGGTTGAAGGCAGCTGTTTTCACCTTATTTCTGGAGACAGGAAGCATAAGCCTCTGGTTCATATCAGCTATGATTTTGGGATCAATGAAGTCTAGCACCAGGCCCAAATTCGATGGAGCAGCGGAGGAAAATAGCTTCTGGAAGTATTGTGTAATGTTCTGTGAAATTTTAGATTTCTCCATTAGCTAATTACCATCATTATCCTTGATAAACACAATACTGTTTCATTTTCTCTGCTTCAATGTGGAGAGATGGAAAAAGCGAGAATTACTATCCCCTGCTTGCAGTAAGTTAACCCTTGATCGCTGCCACCAGAATTGCTCCTCAAGAGCAAGGAATCGGTTAAGCTCCAGTTGTAAATCAGCAATAAAAAGGGTAGTTTCTTCATCTCTGTCCCCTTGTTGTAACTTAGAAAGGCATGTTTGTAAGCTCTCTATCTTCCTGATATTATTGAAAACTTCCCTATAACTCCGTTTAGTGAGCTCACTTCTGCATCTTGTCAAGCTCTGGTTAAATAACTCTATTGCCGACAAACTACCCTCATGAGCTGTGTGCTAGCTATTCTTGATCAGCCGAGGGAAATTTAGATAGGCATCCCATAATGCCTCAAAGCGAAAAGCACATTTCTGGCGATGCCCTTTAGGGAAAGACTCCACCCACAGCATATGGTGATCAAAGCCAATTGGTTCAATGTGAAGGACATGAAGATTAGGAAAGCATTCACTAAGCCAGGTATTGCCCAATGCCCTGTCAATCCTTTCTTTGATAGTGTAATGGTGATTTCTGTTATTACACCATGTGAATTTGTAGCCATGGAAACCCAGGTCGTCAAGCCCGCAATAATCAATGAATAGCTTAAAATTCAATATTTTCCTCCATGATTTTGGATTGCCTTCACTCTTCTCAAATTGGGATAGGATATTGTTAAAGTCCCTTACACACATCCACGACTCACTTGTTAGTTCTCTATGGGTTTTGATGATAACAATCAATTGTAAAATCAAGATTGAAGTTTTGTCTCAAGAAAGTAAAAACTTGTTGTTTGAGGCAAAACTCAAGTTTTGATCCTTCTGGCCAAAGGCTAAACCGTAATTTCCTTCTGGAAACTTGAGTATTGGGCCTTACAAAGAGCATTGCAAGTTTTCCATCAGGGCAAACTCAAGTATCAGTTTGAAAACTCGAGTTTAGACCAAAGAGACCCTTCAACGTTCCAGTTTCCAGATTTTCTAAGTTTTTCCAAGTTTTGAGAAAACTCGAGTATCAGTTTGGAAACTCAAGTATTGAGAGTCAAAAATGTTTTCATCTGAAAACTTAAGTTTATGAAAAGAAAACTCCAGTTTTCCTCTTGGCTCCAAAATTCAAATGTTTTCATCTTTCAAATGGAAACTCGAGTATGGCATTGAAAACTCGAGTTTCGGGTTTAGAGAGTCGAGTTTTGGGTCATACAGAGACCATTGATAGTTTTCATCATTTTCTATACTCCGGTTTCAAATGAAAACCCCGGTTTTGATGTTTCAGACATATTTTCACTGAGAGTCTAAAACTTGAGTTTGACTTGAAAACTTGAGTATTAGTCCTAAGCTAAACTGAAGCTCCAAAGCTCAAATCGCGACTTTCCTCTCTAGAAGGAGAAAACTCAAGTATACACTTAAGTGCATAGTGACAAACTTGAGTATTGATGCACAAACTCGAGTTTGGGTCGCATCTACTGAAAATTCAAATTTGCGAAATCTAAGAAAAGCTTGTTGATTGATCTGAATGCTTTCTAATATTAAGTATCAACATTACTAGATATGTTTAACGTGTTTGCTAGTGTATTTCTGCTGATTTAAAGATGACTTCAGCAGATTATTGGAGCTGTTATAACTAAAGCAAAAAGACATGTTAGAGCATTAAATGCAAGGCCACCTAACTTGCCATATTCTGATCTACCAAGCTCTGCACGATGCAAAAAGGATAAAGGGACATTCAGCTACTCAAGACTCTGACATTACAACGGATAAAAACATAATGAAGTCAGTATTTATCCTCCCAACACACAGAATGAGAAAAAGAGTAGAAAGAGAAGAGACCAAAGTGCTTCTATCTGATAGACAACTTCACCAACGGTCATATTGATGCTTGCAACAGTTATTAATCACACTCTAAGTATAAATAAAGCAGCATTCAATTCTTCTCAACAACTATTGAGCCAGAAAATGAAAAGCATTCAATTTGTTTATCTACTCTTAAGCTTTTATGTACAGAGTATCTTTTGATACTATAGAGCTTCAGTGTTTAATATTATCCACTCTTTAAGAAACTTTATTATTTAAACTTCATTTATTGTTAACAATCTCAAGTCAAGTCAGGGGACTTGAAGATTGGGGTTCATAGATTACAACTTGTCAGGGGGTGCAAGTTCTAGTGAGAGAATTGCTCTTGAGTTATAGAGGGTGTAATCGATTGAAGTAGTGAAACTCTCAGGGTGCCTGAGGACTGGACGTATGTTATAGAGTTGGACCGAACTCATATAAATCTCTATGTCTCTACTCTCTCTTTCTACTCTCTGTCTCGCTCTTTTTCATTGCTGTTAAAACAAGACTTACAAAAACACTTTTAAAATCCCCAATTCACCCCCCATCTTGGTGATTTAGCTCCACTTTCATCACCAATATTACTGCAGATTTTACGTATCTCCTGCCAACAGATCATTCTATCCTCCTCTCTAGTCAGACCATAGAAAATGCAATACAATCAAGTGTGCTTATGGCTCCAAAACTAACCCGAATGTGAATGTAATTTCCAGAAAAGGCTAAGATCTCCACAGTAACAAAATCCTCCCACCACAGTGGGAGTCCACCACCTAATTCAATTGGACCTATCGTCCACTCCTTAGTAAAACCACATTTTCTTCTCGTCTTTCTCAAATATTTATTCTTCTGCTTGGTCTCCATAAGGAAGACCAAGTGGGGTTTCTTCTTCTGGCACTCAGCCTTCAAATTTCTGGCTGTCAGGGCACCCCCTTAGTGCTTGATAGTTCCATGCCAGGAGATTCATGGCGAACCGACAGCTAGTACCATCCAACCACCGACGTGTTAGGGAGAAGAAGGCTTAACGGTATCATGATTGTCGGTGACAGATGCGAGCCAGCTCTTAGGGAATTCAATTTCCCCTGTCATAGAAAAACCAATAGATGGGTCAGAGAAATTACCCCTATTTTGTTTTGTTATTTTGTTTTTTATGAGAATATCATTTCTGCCTTGAGCCAAAACGACGCCATTTTGGCCCCCCCTTTTTTTTCTTTCCCTTCTTTTGCTTTCATATCTTCATCTCTTCATTTAAAGAAGAGCCAAAACGACGTTGTTTTTGCTTAAGGCAGAAATGATATTCCCTTTTTTTTTTATTGTGTGTGTGTTTATTAATAACTTATCATTCATTTACTTGCCTCTATTTAGTTTTGTGTGTGTTATTAATTTATCATTCATTTGGTTGCCTCTACTTAGTTTTGTTATTTTATTTATTGGTTGTGTGTGTGTTTATTAATAATTTATCGTTCATTTGGTTGTCTCTATTTAGTTTTGTTATTTTGTTGAACTTTTATTGTTATACAGATTTTGTACATGTCTGTGTGTGTGTGTGTGTGTGTGTGTCTGTGGTTGTGTGTATGTGTGTGTCTTTGGTTGTGTGTGTGTTTGTTTTGTTATCATTCATTTGCTTGCCTTTATTTAGTTTTGTTATTTCTTTTATTGCTACATAGATTGTGTGTTTGTGTGTGTGTGTGTGTGTTAATAATTTATCATTCATTTGCTTGCCTTTACCTAGTTTTGTTATTTTGTTATTTTTTTATTGTTATAAGGTTGTGTGAGTGTGCGTCTCTGTGTGCGTGTGTCTGTCTGTCTTTGGTTGTGTCTATTTTGTTATCGTTTATTTCATAGCCTCTATTTAGTTTTGTTATTTGTTCTATTGTTATATAGATTGTGTGTGTGTGTTTATTAATAACTTATCATTTGTTTTCTTGCCTCTATTTAGTTTTGTTATTTTTCTTATTGTATATGAATTTTGTGTGTGTGTCTTTGTCTGTGTTTGTATGTGTCTGTGTGTCTATATGTGTGTGGTAATAATTTATCGTTAATTTTCTTGCCATTACTTAGTTTTGTTATTTTTTTATTGTTATATAGATTGTGTGTGTATTAATAATTTATCATTCATTTGCCTCTATTTAGTTTTATGTGTTAATAATTTACCATTCATTTGCTTGACTTTATTTAGATTTGTTATTTTTTTATTGTTATAAAGATTGTTTGTGTGTATGTTTATTAATAATTTATCATTCATTTGCTTGCCTCTATTTAGTTTTTTTAAAATTTTTTTATTGTGTATGTGTGGGTTTATTAATAACTTATCATTTATTTACTTGCCTCTATTTAGTTATGCTTGCGTTTATAATTTATCATTCATTTTCTTGCCTCTATTTTGTTTTTTATTTTGTTATTTTTTCCTTGTTATATAGATTCTGTGTATGTGTGTTTATTAATAATTTATCATTCATTTCCTTGCCTCTATTTAGTTTTGTGTGTTAATAATTTATCATTCAATTACTTGCGTCTATTTAGATTTGCTTGCCTCTATAAGATTGTGTGTCTCTCTCTCTCTCTCTCTCTGTATTTGTGTGTGCGTGTCTGTCTGTCTTTGGTTTTGTGTGTGTGTGTGTTTTCTTATCATTCACTAGCTTGCCTCTATTTAGTTTTGTTATTTTTTTTATTATACAAGTTGTGTGTGTCTGTATTTGTATGTGTTTGTGTCTATGTGTGTAGGTTAATAATTTATCATTCATTAGCTCTCCTTTATTTAGTTTTGTTATTTTTCTTATTGTTACACAGATCTGTGTGTGTGTGTATGTGTGTTTATTAATAATTTGTCAATTTCCTTTATTTAGTTTTATGTGAGTTAATAATTTATCATTCATTTGTTTGCCTCTACTTAGTTTTGTTATTTTATTTTGTATGTTTGTGTGGGTTTATTAATAATTTATCGTTCATTTGCTTGCTTCTATTTAGTTTTGTTAATTGTTATACAAATTTTGTGTGTGTGTGTGCGTGTGCGTCTCTATCTCTATGTGTGTGCCTGTGTCTGTCTGTGGTTGTGTGTGTGTGTGTGTGTCTTTGTTTTGTTATCATTCATTTGCTAGCCTCTATTTAGTTTAGTTTTTTTTTCTTATTGTAATACAGATTGTGTGTGTGTTTATTAATGATTTATCATTCATTTGCTTGCCTCGATTTTGTGTTGTTATTTTGTTATTTTTTTTATCGTGTGTGTGTGTTTATTAATAACTTATCATTCATTTGTTTGCCTCTATTTAGTTTTGTGTGTGTTAGTAATTTGTCATTCATTTCGTGATCTCTACTTAGTTTTGTTATTTTATTTATTTATTGTGTGTGTGTGTGTGTTTATTAATAATTTATCATTCATTTTATTGCCTCTATTTAGTTTTGTTATTTTGTTAAATTTTTATTGTTATACAGATTTTGTGTGTGTGTGTGTGCGTGCGCGCGCATTTGTCTCTATGTGTGTGTGTGTGTCCATCTGTGGTCGTGTATGTGTGTTTTGTTATGATTGATTTGCTTGCCTCTATTTAGCTTTGTTATTTTTTTTTTATTGTTATACAGATGTGTTTGTGTTTATTCATAATTTATCATTAATTCACTTGCCTCTATTTAGTTTTTTTTAACTTTGTTAAATTTTTATTGTTATACAAATTGTGTGTGTGTCTCTCTCTCTCTCTCTCTCTCTCTGTGTGTGCATGTGTTTGTGTCTATTTTGTTATCATTCATTTGTTTGCCTCTATTTAGATATGTTATTTTTCTTCTTGTTATACTAATCTTGTGTGTGTGTGTTTATTAATAATTTCTCATTCATTTGCTTGCCTCTATTTTGTTTTGTTATTTTTGTTATTTTTTATTGTTATATTGTGTCTCTGTCTTTATGTGTGTGTTAATGTGTGCATGTGTCTGTCTATTTGTGGTTGTGTGTGTTTTATTATCATTCATTTGCTTGCTTCTATCTAGTGTTGTTATTTTTTTTTCCTTATTGTTATAGAGATAATGCGTGTGTGTATGTGTGTTTATTAAGAATTGATCACTCATTTGCTTGCCGCTATTTAGTTTGTGTGTTAATAATCTATCATTCATTTGGTTGCCTCTGTTTAATTTTGTTATTTTTGTTATTTTGTGTGTGTTTATTAATAAATTATCATTCATTTGCTTGCCCCTGTTTGTTTTGTTATTTTGTTATTTTTTTTATTGTATGTGTGTGTGTGTTTATTAATAAGTTATCATTCATTGGTTGCTTCTATTTAGTTGTGTATGTGTTAGTAATTTAACATTCATTTGGTTGCGTTTACTTAGTTTTGTTATTTTATTTATTGTGTGTGTGTGTGTGTGTTTATTAATAATTTATCGTTCATTTGCTTGTCTCTATTTAGTTTTGCTATTTTGTTAAATTTTTATTGTTACATAGTCTTGACATGACATCTCCTATTTGTAAGAAATTCTGAGCAACAAAAAAATAAACCACGAGTCTTATTTGTCTTGCTTCCCCCAACTCTAGCTTCAGAGATACAGATAACATATGGTTCTTATCTGTCTTGCTTATCAATAACTGCTCATGGGAATTTTGAAAAAAACTCTCGAGCTTAGAAATAGTTTGGAATAGGGCTTATATATCTCTCCCTTATCCTTTTCTAAAAAGCCTGTTTTTCTAGTGGATTTTTTTATGATCATAGCCTATGAATTTTAGGAGTGGAAAGAATGTGTTAAACTAGAATTTTATGAGAATTACACCTCACTTTAGCAAATGAATGGCTCACGGAAGTGAGTCAGGACCATACTTGACAACAAGAGTGATGAAGAATTTCACCTCAACGAGTATTAATCTCACCGAGGCGAGTTGTTAAGAAAAATTAATGATGAATTATTTCCTTTTACAGGTTTAAATGCAAGATAGTGTGATCATATTGCTACACTAGATAATGATATGCTCAAGTGGTTATGATGAGAATTATTGTAAAATGCCCTTTGACAACGATAGCATGTTAGTATGTGATTGATAACTATAGTATGCTTATATGATATGATAAACATGGTTTGCACTAGTAACTAATTACTCATATGTGAGAATGGTATATGTTAAGAGAGGTGTGTAGATATTTTATTGTCTATATATGATAGTAATCCATTGTTGGGATTCGTACATGCAGCAAAAGAAATAAACCAAACAAAATTCGAATCCCAATTTATGGATCTATCAATAGTGTTTAAATCCGATTCTTCAAAATTATACCTTAATATTAGAATCCTTAAATTATGGGATTCCTCATTATCTTGCCTTTAGCTTTATCCCTAATTTTCTGCATTATGTTCTGCTACTTTATCCCTAAATTCCTACTACTTTTCTCTCCACTATAGCTCCACTCTAGCCTATATATATTGTATTCTCCCAACATCATCAATAAATCAGATATTAAGAGTGTTTTCAACACTTACATATGTGTGTCATTTGATCACTAAGAGACAATTGAACGAATCAGCTTCTTCTACCAGTATCCACATGAATAGGACCCCAACACCGGCAGCATGCAAGCACCTCTAATGTTTTCTCTACTCTTTATTTTCTCTTGTGGCTTTTTTCTAATAATACATCTGACTGTCTTAGAGTTTTCAAACTCTAATGGGCATATTATATATTCAAAATTAATCTTAATTAATTTTGAAATTTGAACAAGATTAAAAATAATATTAATATAATTAAATCTGTCCAATGTAATACCTGGATAATTATTTATCTAGAACATTATATTGACAAATAATACCTATTGAAAATAGGTGAATTTGTGGTCTCAAAACTAGTGCAATAATTACCTTATTTCCTAAGGTGATTTCTCATGAAATTAGAAGGAATAAAGAGCTAAAAATCCCTAAGTGACTTTGTTGGTTATTAAATACCCTAAGAATATTATGATAAATCCTAAGAGGCAACTAAATATTTATTAAAAAAAATTGAAAGTATATTGTCTCTAATTTAGGTCATTTATGAGATTATTTTCCCTGGGAAATAATGAGGCAAAATTTAATATCATTTTGGGGAACATAAATTGCGCTATGATTTTTAATATTATGCATGATGCATAAATTATCAATGTTAGTAAAATAGTTGTGAGAAAATAATTAATCCTAATTAAAAAAATTGTCAACAATTAGTAAATAAGTAAATCTCTATTTATTAGATTAATTCCAAGAACTTTCATAGTTAATTGGAAAAAAATAAAAAAAATCCAAAAAGAACAAAGGCATCATGCAAATGAATAACAAAAAACAAAAGAACAACACTAAACAGAGGCTAGCAAATGAATGATAAATTATTAATAAACACTCACACAATAAAAAGAATAACAAAACTAAGTAAATGCAAGAAAATGAATGAGAAATTATAAATAAACACACACACACAAACACACACATAACCTGTATAACAATTAAAAAAAAGAATATTAAATAAAAGCAAGCTAATTAATGATAAAAAATTAATACACACATAGACACACACACACACACAAAGACAGAGACAGAGACACACACAATTTTTAAAACAAAAAACAAAACAACAACACTAATTAGAGGACAACAAATGAATGGTAAATTATTAATAAACACGCACACAATAAAAAGAATAACAAAACAAAATAAATGCAAGAAAATGAATGATGAATTATAAATAAAAACACACACACACACACAACCTGTATAACAATAAAAAAAAATAACAAATTAAATAAAAGGAAGCTAATTAATGATAAAGAATTAACACACACATAGAGACACACACACATACAAACACAAACAAAGGCATAGACACACACAATATTTGTATCACAATAAACAAAAGAACAACACTAAATAGAGGCCAGCAAATGAATGATAAATTATTAATAAACACTCACACAATAAAAAAAATAACAAAACTAAGTAAATGCAAGAAAATGAATGATAAATTATAAATAAACACACACACACACACAACCTGTATAACAATAAAAAAACAAAAATATTAAATAAAAGCAAGCTAATTAATGATAAAAAATTAACACACACATAGAGAGAGACACACACATACAAACACAAACAAAGACACAGACACAGACACAATTTGTATAACAACAAACAAAAATAACAACACTAAATAGAGACTAGCAAATGAATGATAAATTATTAAAAAAACACACACACAAAAGAAAAAAAAACACAACCAAACGAAATAGATGCAAGGAAATGAATGATAAATTATAAATAAAAACACACACACAACCTGTATAACAATAAAAAAAATAACAAAATTAAATAAAAGCAAGCTAATCAATAATAAAGAATTAACACGCACTTAGAGAGACACACACACATACAAACACAAACAAAGGCATAGACACACACACACAATTTGTATAACAATAAACAAAACAACACACTGAAAAGAGGCCAGCAAATGAATGATAAATTACTAATAAACACGCACAGAAGAAAAAGAGACACACATAAACAAACACAAACAAAGACAAAGACACACACACACACACACAAAATTTGTATAATAATAAACAAAATAACAAAAGTAAACAGAGCCCAGCAAATGAGTCATAAATTATTAATAACCACACACACACAACAAAAAAACATAACAAAACTAAATAAATGTAAGAAAATGAATGATTGTAACACCCCCAAATTTCTAGGAATTATAATAACATAAAATAGAGATAATTTTTATAAATAATACCAAAATTTAAAATAGCTAAATTTGAGAAGTGTTACCGCGGCACTTGTATGGGACAAATGCAAGGCTACTTATTACATCACAATAAATCTAAACCAAAACAAAATGTCTTGTGTGAAATATAGAAATAAATAGGGAGATAATTAAAATTTCATTGGACGTCTTTCCTCACATCTCACTGCTAGCCCCAAACTCTTGACACCTATTTCACTGAAATTCTGCTCCCCCGAAGGATCATCGCAACCCAAGAACACAAACATCAGCAAAGCTGGTAATCCTAATTAAGTAAAGATAATATAAAATAAAGTAAATAAACAAATAAATAGAGTTAAAATAAATTGAGATAAATAAGGTAATTATAAAATAAAATAATTACATATTAAAATAAAATATCATGTATGTGTAAAAAAAAACGTCATTACTTATAAAGTTCACTAGTGGGAAGAGAACCATGGTAGACTCGGAAACTTGCCAGTTTACCCTGTGACTCGGAAACCTGCCAGTCACAATTCATCAAATTTGGCCATAAAAATATTTCTTCCTAGTGTCCACACCTCTTCTCAAAGTTGCTACTAGTATCCCGGAAACCTACCAGACACCACTTTGGGAAGAACGGATACAATCGGTTCACATCAAATATTATTTCGAGGGCATAAAGCCTAAGGGTTGTGTTCATCACTTTAGGAGGTACCATCCCAAAGTTATCCTCCCACAATTAAATTATTTAAATGCACTTAGAATAAAATTACTAAATTATTTCTATGCAATTGAACTTATTAATATTCAAACATCATTAATATCAAAATCAAACACGCAAAATCAAACATCAAAATCAAAATGTATGTGTTCAAGTCAATTCATTAATATATATATATATATATATATATATATATATATATATATAACAGAACCGAAGACGTTGAACCGAAGACATGCAGCGTTATATATATATATATATATATATTCAATTTATCAAAATATATATATACAATTCATTAATATATATAAAAAGAAAGTCGATTAAAATAGCATTAGGAACTAATGCAATGACTAGATCGGAATATGCCCTGGCTTGTGTGAATGAAAGAAGAGATCAGAGCTTCAAAATTCCTGCCACACTACAAATATACATACAATTCACTTATGCATGACGTATTGGATGGATGAGAAATAAAGAGTTGAGAATGAATAATGAAAAAAAAGGGTCAGAGCCTCAAAAGTCGTGCCATACTTCAAATATACGTACAGTTCACTTATGCATGACGTATTGGGTGAATGAGAAAGCAAAATGGATCAATGATTTTATGTAATAAAAAAAACATTGTTCTAGGGTTTAGGATTACAATCAATCAATTCCGATCAATTTGCTAACACTACCAACAATTAATTCTTATTGCTCTAGAGATTAGGATTACCTGGTCTCTAAGTTTGCTAAATTCCTAAAAGAGCAATTTGCCGCAGAGTTTACAAAGAAAGGAGTAAGGAGAAGAGAAATATGAGCGAAGACTAAGGTTAGGCAACTAGAGCTAATATTTATAGTTAGAGCTAAACTTGTAGTCAAGGTTAGGGTTTAGCTATGGGTTAGGCTCTTTAGCTATTGTCAATTAATTAATTATAAAATATTACCAAAATTATTAAATTCAATCAAATCAATCAATCTAAATTAATAAAATCAGATTCATCTAAACTAATCAAATCAATCTAAACTACTAAAATTAAACTAATACTATATTATTATTATTATTATTATTATTATTATTATTATTATTATTATTATTATAAATAAAAATAATAATAATCTGGGGTATTACATTCTACCCTCCTAAAAATAAGTTTCGCCCTCGAAACTTAAATATGTACCTTCGAATAAAGCCGGGTATTTGTTGCGCATATCGTTTTCTGCTTCCCATGTTGCTTCTTCTACCTTTTGACTCCTCCACAAAACTTTAACTAGTTTGATTGTCTTGTTTCTCAGCATTCTTTCACTCCTATCAAGGATCTTTACTAGGAGTTCTTCGTAGGTGAGATTCCGATCTATCTTGATAGACTCGGGCTGAAGCTTGTATGAAGGATCTGGTATATATTTCCGGAGCTAAGATACGTGAAAAACGTCATGCATGATCGATGGTACTTTTGTCGTTAAAGTGATCAATTAAACTAGGTCCTAATTAATTATGTAGTTTAGGGTCAACCTAGGTCATTCTCCCAAGGAGCAAGCTATGGGTTTTCTTTAGGTTAAAATTTAGGTGATGAAAAGATGCAGTGAAATATAAATGGACCTAAACTAAAATGTAAAACACTCTCCTATATGCAATTGACTCTAAAACCTATATGAAAATGAAACTAATCTATATGAGTTGAATGCAATTTTTGGGGGGTTTTCTTATGAGAAAATAATTAAAATCCTACTAAAAAGATTGATTAAAAGCAAATAAAATAATAAGATTTAATTCAGTGATGATGATGAAGGGGACAACTTAGGGATTGCATGGAGTCAACTTTCTTAGCCTAAATCAATTAATTAGACCAAAAGGAGATTAATGAATTTAATTACCCTATCGAACATGGGAAACCCTCTAGCTCAATAACACCTATTCCACTAGAAAACTCATAATGGAATAAGCGGTGGCTAGTTAAACTCATTAAAATCCAACACCTTTGATTCCAAAATAATTTAGAAATCTTGTTTACAATTATCCAATTGAACAACTAGATAATATATCAACTCAATTAAACAATTAAGATGATAAACCCAATTAACAATTAAATTAATAACGAAAACTCAATTACTAATTTAATTGACAATCTCAAGGTTGCAAACAAGAGTTCAACAATAAGCATAAAACTTCAGATTATCAGTCTAATTCAGAAGAAATAAGTTTACAATCTAAAACTAGATTGTTCTCAATTAATACAACTCGAAATCCTTTAAAACTAAATAATCTCAAGTTTGAATTAAAAAGATAAAAAGAAAGACACTCCCTTGTAGTCTTCAAGTGTAAGCCCTAAGCTTTAGCTTCTTCCATGCTCCTCCCAAGTTGTCTCCTTAAGAGCTTAAGCTTCCATGAAAATCATTCCTCCTCCAAATATTATGCAACTCACGGCCATGATGATTCAAGAAAATTGTGGTGAATTGATGGGTATATAAATGCCTTGACACACACCCTTACCCTTACGTGGCTCTTGTGTGTGAGAGGAATGGATTTAATGGATAAATGCGTGGGACCCGCGGCTGGATGAATTGGAATTGAAGACTCTACGTAAATTGGTGATGAATGATTCAATTGAATCAACTTCAGTCTTCAGCTCCTCTCGTCTTGTGGCGTGGTCTTCAATCTTTCGGCGTTGTGGTTATTCTTCAGCGTGTCTGTGGCTCGCGGCGTGGTGGCGTGGTGATTAAAATCTAGCAGCTAGGTTAATTAATAGGAGAGGAAGAGAGGGCTTTTAGGGTATTAACTTGAGCCCAATAAAATTCAAGTAGTCCCATAAAATTTCACCATTGAATTTCCTTTTAGTTATCCTGAAAAATCATGCACCATAGGATATTATAAAATCACAATCTATCATATATCAAGAGATATTATTTAATCAGAATATTTATAATTTAATAATTTAAGCCCAATATCTTATAATTAATTCATATTTACATTATTTCCTAGAATAGGCTAACAATCTAAATATTATCTAATAATTCCAAATTAGCCTAAAATAATCCCCAAAATAATTGAATAAGGTGGGATAAAAATATGAAAATTGGGATTTATCAATGCACATTCTCCAATTCCATTGGAAGAGCTAATCTGTATGACACTTCACCAATTCGTTCAATAATTTCATATGGGCCAATATACTTTGGACTCAACTTGCCTTTCCTTCCAAACCTCATCACCCTTTCATCGGTGATACTCTAAAGAATACTTTTTCTCCAGTCTCAAATTCCACGGGCCATTGTTGTTGATCTGCATAGGACTTTTGCCGATCCTGAGCTGTTTTCATCTTTTCTTGAATCACATTCACTTGTTTCATTAATTCTTGAATCATATCTGGGCCCACAATGCCGGCTTCTCGAAAGTCATTCCAACATAATGGGCTCCTGTACTTCCTACCGTATAATGCTTCATAAGGTGCCATGTCGATGCTCACATGGTAACTGTTGTTGTAGGAGAACTCGACTAAGGGTAAACACTTATCCCATGAGTGATTGAATTCCAACGCATAGGCTCTTAACATGTCCTCCAGAGTTTGAATCGTCCTCTCCGTTTGTCCGTCTGTAGCAGGATGAAAGGCTGTACTATATTTGAGTTGGGTTCCAAAAGCCTGTTGAACCTTGATCCAAAAGTTTGATAAAAACCTTATATCTCTATTAGAAACTATGTCCTTTGGGACTCCGTGCAACCTCACTATTTCTCGTACATAGGCTTCGGCCAGTTGGTTCAGACCCCATGTGTTTTTCATTGCAATAAATCTTTCGGTCTTAGTCAACCTGTCAACTATGACCCAGATAGTATTCTTATCCCCTCTAGTCAAAGGTAAGCCTATGACAAAATCCATAGAGATCGACTCCCATTTCTCTCTTGGAACTTCCAATGGTTGTAACACTTTTGCAGGTCGCTTGTGTTTGATCTTCACCTTTTAACAAGTCAAACACTTTGCCACAAATTCAGCCACTTCTCTCTTCATCCTAGGCCACCAAAAAATCTTCTTCAAATCTTTATACATCTTCACCTATCCCGGATGAACAGAGTAGGGTGTATCGTGAGCTTCCTCTAAAATCTTTCTCTTTATACTTTCATTGTCAAGCACACATAATCTACCCTTAAACTTCATTGTTCCTCCCTCATTAACTTCAAAGTCTACAGCTTCTCCTTTGCCCTTCTTCTCCTTGATTCCTTGCAACAAAGAATCAGACGCTTGCGCTTCACGGATCTCATCAAAGATAGTTGCTTGAATGGTGAGAGCATTAAGCGTAACTCTTTGCTCTGCGGGTAAAAGCACTTCAACCTCCTAAACTCCTCATATAATTCATTGGGTATCACAAAAGCATTAAGGGTATGTCTCGATTTCCTACTAAGTGCATCGGCCACTACATTGACCTTGCCTTTGTGATATTTGATTTTGAGATCATAATCCTTAATCAACTCTAGCTACCTCCATTGCCTCATGTTAAGCTCCTTCTGGGTGAAGATATACTTCAAACTCTTGTGATCTGTGTACACCTTACAATTCGAACCATATAAATAATGTCTTCATATCTTCAGAGCAAAGACCACAACAACCAACTCCAAATCATGGGTGGGATAATTTTCTTCATATGGCTTTAACTGCCTTGAGGCATATGATATCACCTTCCCATGTTGCATCAAAACACAACCAAGTCTATTTTTTGATGCATCACTATAGATCTCAAATCCACTTGTTCCTGATGGCAATGTCAATATCGGAGCTGTAGTAAGTCGTTTCTTGAGTTCTTGAAAAGAGGTCTCACAAAATTCGTCCAAATGAAACTTTGTCGTCTTACGTATCAGCCTTGTTAGTGGCTGGGCTATCTTCGAGAAATCCTTGACAAACCTCCTATAATAACTCGCCAAACCATGAAAGCTCCTGACTTCCGCAACATTTGTAGGCCTAAGCTACCCAGTGATAGCTTTAATCTTTACTGGGTCGACAGAAACTCCTTGAGATATTACATGACCTAAAAAGGCGACTCTCTCCATCCAGAATTCACATTTTGAGAGTTTTGCATACCATTTATTCTCTCTCAGAATATCCAATACAATCCTCAAATGTTGCTCATGCTCTTCCCTTGTCGTGGAATACACCAAAATATTGTCTATGAAGACCACCATGAATTGATCCAAGTACTACCTGAAGGTTCTATTCATCTGGTCTATAAAAGCTGCTGGCGCATTCATTAAGCCAAAAGGCATGACTGTAAACTCATAGTGCCCATATCTTGTACGAAAGGCTGTCTTGGGGATGTTGTCTTCCTTGATTCGTACTTGATGATATCCAATCCTCAAATCAATCTTTGAGAACATACTTTCCCCTTTCAGTTGATCAAACAAGTCTTCGATCCTTGACAATGGGTATTTGTTCTTTATAGTCATCATGTTGAGCCCTTTGTAATCAATACACAGCCTCATACTCCCGTCTTTCTTCCGCACAAACAAAACTGGAGCTCCCCACGGTGAGACACTCGGTCTTATGTACCCCTTGTTCAACAGCTCTTCAAGTTGGGTCCTTAACTCCTTCAGTTCTGCCGGAGCCATCCTATATGGTGCTTTTGATATCAGAGCAGTGCCGGGCATAAGGTCGACAGTAAACTCAACTTCTCTAACAGGTGGCATACCCGGAATCTCTTTGGGAAAAACGTCAGGATATTCCCTGGCCACAGGTATTTTCTCGATCTCCTCCTATAGAGTTAAGTCACGAACGTTGCACAAATAAACTGGGTGTCCCTTTATCAAGAGACTCTTAATAGTCATAGCAGAGACTATCTGAATGGAAGGTTTATGTACAATACCTTTATAAGAGAGGTATTTCCCTTTTGGTGTCTTCAATGACATCTTTTGCTCCCTACAATCTAGCTTAGCCCTATATTTTCTAAGCCAATCCATACCCAAAATAACGTCGAAATTAGTTAAGTCGAGCTGGATCAGGTTAGCTGGTAGCTTAGAGCCAGCTATACTAATCGAATTGTTTTCATAAACATTGGAGCAAGGGATGACAATTCCAGAGGGTAAAGTAATGTTGGTTAAAAAGGTCGAAGATGGTACCATTCTCGTCTTCTCAACAAACGAAGATGAAATAACAGAGAGCGATGCACCGGTGTCAAACAAGATATAAGCAAGTAAAGACAGGAGTAAGAAGGTACTGTGATGACATCTGGGTCTGTTGCAGCTTCAGAGTGGCTCATGACATAAATCCTTCCTTGATTTCCTATGGTTTGATTAACAGCCACATTCTGACCAGTTGCTCGGTTTCCTCCAGCCCCATTGTTGAGGTTTCCAATAGTGGCATATTGTCGATTCCCTCCACTTCCATTTTAAAAGTTTTGTTGGTAGTGCTGTTGATTGTCATTGTTCTTACCCCCTTGGTTGTAGTTCCCATTTCATCCTCCATCTGGTTTTGGCTGTCCTCTTTGGGAGCCTATTTGCAGATTAAATCCCCTAATGGTACATCGGTCAGCTTTGTGCCCCTTGTCACCACATTGGAAACAAGTTATGAGTTCTCCATTACACTTCCTCCCTGGGTGTTGTTCCTTGATGTATCCTCTACAAGGATTTGATCTTGTTCCTTGAGCTTGGGTCTTGGGTTGATTCTCACCATAATTACCCTTACCAGTGTACTTCTGTCCTTGCGGTTGTTTGCCACCCTAATTGTTGTCCTTGTTATTGTAACAAGGCTTCTTGTCACTACTAGCTTGTTGAGGACCACTGCTAAACTGTCTTCTTTTGTTCCTCTCCATGACTTCCTCTTCAGTTTGTAGGATATCGAATACGTTCAGAGCTCATTCATAAGCTTCCTGGAAGGTCTTTGATGGTATACCCCCTAAGGACCTCAGGATCTTGAAGGTTAGCCCTTTTTCATACTTCTGCGCCTTGTCCTTCACCGTAGGAATGAGGTTCGAAGCAAAGCGCGAGAGCTCAATGACTTGTCATTGTACTCCTGTACTGTCATCTTTCCCGCCATCCTGAACCTTATAAACTCCTCCTGCTTCTGCCACTTAATTGCATCGGGGTAGAATCTATTGCGAATCCGTTCCTTAAAAGCCTCCCAGTCGAATCCTTCTTCAGCTAAATAGCCCGTCTTTACTATGGACCACCAGCTATCTGCCTCCTCCTTCAAATAAAATGAGCCTATGCTAATCTTCATGTTATCGGGGCAATTTGTCACTTCATACAACTTTTCCATATCGCAAATCTAGTTTTCAAGTGTGATTGGATCGATAGTCCCTTTGTAAGTAGGTGGATGATGAGACGCCACTCTCTTAAAAATGGTATTCTTAGCATTCGTCTATTGGACATTTTGTTGTCCAAGAGCCAAAGCAAGATTTTCAATGGCCCTTATATGTCGGTCTATTTCCTCAGCAACACTGTTGTTTGCAGCCATTCTAGGGTTACGACGGGTATAGTACCTAATCATAAAGCGTATGTTTTTAAAATCCTATGCATTTGAGTTAACTCTAACTATTACTTACTACACATAATTATATTATATATCGAAATTCAATCATCACATAATGCACTATAAATTCAAATGATAGTCAATATAAATTCAAATGCTAAACCAACATTCTTTATTTAAAAGAGTAATCATTACATCATTCTTCATTGTTCATAAGAAAATAAATAAATAAATAAGTAATTCTAGAAGGAACCCTTTAACCTATAGGAAATTCTACCCATTTGCTCATATTCCCAACGCTTCCTAAGGATTAGTGGTGAAGGTTCTTCTAGCCTTTCAAGTTTTTCTTCACAACTCCTTAATGCGTCTTTTAATATAGTACTTCGTGGTCTTGGACGTTTGTGTTGTCCGGTAATTCTTAATATTCTTTTTATCCTAGCTTCTATCTCTTGAATCTCCTTCACAGTTTCGCTTATAAACTCTATTACTTGTTGATAACCATAAGGAAACCAACCCTTATAAGGGATTTTCTTTTCTAGCATATTTCTCACTCTTCCAAGGCTTCCATCCTTTGGTAGTGCCCTAATTAAGTACTTAGTCCTAACGTGAGGAGTAATTGTCCATGTTCTGTGCTCCCTACTGTAAGCCTAAATTGTGATCCAGAGCCTTAAGGCATTTATTTCTATTGACAATCTCTCGTCCCATTTGTACTTTGATGGCTCTCTCCTAATCACCTCTCCAGCATTCCTTCTTAGGTTCTCCATTTGCTAAAATAAAATAAAGTAGAATACCATGAAATTTATAAGTCAATTAAAATTCTAAATCACAAAGATTTTTTTTTTTGGCATACAAATATCATAATTTCAAATAAACGAATTATCCAAAAAGGTAAGAAAATAACCCTTCTCTACCCATCTCTCACGTTATTTATTTATTTATTTTTTAGAAAAATATATATATACTCTAGGATCTTCGATCCCTGAGTTAGTATCAAAAGTGAAGCTAAGCAGAACCTTAGCCTCTGATACCATTTCGTAACACCCCCAAATTTCTAGGAGTTATAATAACATAAAATAGCGATAGTTTTTATAAATAATACCAAAATTTAAAATAGCTAAATTTGGGAAGTGTTACTGCCGCACTTGTATGGGACAAGTGTAAGGCTACTTATTACAGCACAATAAATCTAAACCAAAACAAAATGTCTTGTGCGAAATATAGAAATAAAAAGGGAGATAATTAAAATTTAATTGGACGTCATTCGTCACATCTCACTACTAGCCCCAAACTCTTGACACCTGTTTCACTGAAATTCTTCTCCCCCGAAGGATCATCGCAGCCCAAGAACACAAACATCAACAAAGCTGGTAATCCTAATTAAGTAAAGATAATATAAAATAAAGTAAATAAACAAATAAATAGAGTTAAAATAAATTGAGCTAAATAAGGTAATTATAAAATAAAATAATTACATATTAAAATAAAATATCATGTATGTGTAAAAAAAACGTCATTACTTATAAAGTTCACTAGTGGGAAGAGAACCATGGTAGACCCTGAAACCTGCCAGTCTACCCTGTGACCCGGAAACCTGCCAGTCACAATTCATCAAATTTGGCCATAAAAATATTTCTTCCTAGTGTGCACACATCTTCTCAAAGATGCTACTACTATCCCGGAAACCTACCAGACACCACTTTGGGAAGAACGGATACAATCGGTTCACATCAAATATTATTTCAAGGGCATAAAGCCCAAGGGTTGTGTTCATCACTTTAGGAGGTACCATCCTAAAGTTATCCTCCCACAATTAAATTATTTAAATGCACTTAGAATAAAATTACTAAATTATTTCTATGCAATTGAACTTATTAATATTCAAACATCATTAATATCAAAATCAAACACACAAAATCAAACATCAAAATGTATGTGTTCAATTCAATTCATTAACACACACACACACACACACACACACACAAATAACAGAACCGAAGACACTGAACCGAAGACCGAAGATATGCATCGTTATATATATATATATATATATTCAATATGAATATATATATATATATACACACAATTCATTAATATATATAAAAAACAAAAAAGTCGATTAAAATAGCATTAAGAACGAATGCAATGATCAGATCGGAATATGCCCTGGCTTGTGTGAATGAAAGAAGAGATTAGAGCCTCAAAAGTCCTGCCACACTACAAATATACATACAGTTCACTTATGCATGACATATTGGATGAATGAGAAATAAAAGAGTTGAGAATGAATAATGAAAAAAAAAGGGTCAGAGCCTCAAAAGTCGTGCCACACTTCAAATATATGTATAGTTCACTTATGCAAGACGTATTGGGTGAATGAGAAAGAAAAATGGATCAATGATTTTATGTAATAAAAAAAATATTGTTCTAGGGTTTAGGATTACAATCAATCAATTCCGATCAATTTGCTAACACTACCAACAATTAATTCTTATTGCTCTAGAGATTAGGATTACCTGGTCTCCGCGTTTGCTAAATTCCTAAAAAAACAATCTGCCACAGAGTTTACAGAGAAAGGAGTAAGGAGAAGAGAAATATGAGTGAAGACTAAGGTTAGACAACTAGAGCTAATATTTATAGTTAGAGGTAAACTTGTAGTCAAAGTTAGGGTTTAGCTATGGGTTGGGCTCTTTAGCTATTGTCAATTAATGAATTTTAAAATATTACCAAAATTATTAAATTCAATCAAATCAATCAATCTAAATTAATAAAATCAGATTCATCTAAACTAATCAAATCAATCTAAACTACTAAAATTGAACTAATACTACATCATTATTATTATCATTATAAATATAAATAATAATAATCTGGGGTATTACAATGATAAATTATAAATAAACACACACAGACACACAACCTGCATAACAATAAAAAAATAACAAAATTAAATAAAAGTAAGCTAATTAATTATAAATAATTAACCGACACATAAAGAGACACACACATATACAAACACAAACAAAGGCATAGACACAAACATAATTTGTATAACAACAAACAAAATAACAACACAAAATGGCCAACAAATGAATGATAAATTATTAAGAAACACACACACACAATAAAAAAAACATAACCAAACGAAATAAATGCAAGCAAATGAATGATAAATTATAAATAAAAAGACACACCCACAACCTGTATAACAATAAAAAATAACAAAATTATATAAAAGCAAGCCAATTAATGATAAAGAATTAACACACACATACAGAGACACACACATACAAACACAAACAAAGGCATAGACACACACACAATTTGTATAACAATAAACAAAAGAACAACACTAAACAGTGGCCATCAAATGAATGATAACTTACTAATAAACACGCACACAATAAAAAGAATAACAAAACAAAGTAAATGCAAGCAAATTAATGATAAATTATAAATAAACACACACACGCACAACCAGTGTAAAATTTAAAAAAACAATAAAATTAAATAAAACCAAGCTAATTAATGATAAAAAAAATTAACACACACATGGAGATACACACACACATATACAAACACAAAGACACAGACACAGACACAATTTGTATAACAATCAACAAAATAACAAAAGTAAACAAAGGCAAGCAAATGAATAATAAATTATTAACAACAACACACACACAATAAAAAAAACATAACAAAACTAAATAAATGCAAGCAAATGAATGATAAATTATAAATAAACACGCACACGCACAAGCTATATAAATTTAAAAAAACAACAAAATTAAATAAAAGCAAGTGAATTAATGATAAAGAATTAACAAACACATAGAGAGACAAACAACATACATGCACAAACAAAAGCTTAGACACACACATAATTTGTATAACAATAAACAAAAAAAACTACACTAAACAGAGGCCATCAAATGAATGATAAATTACTAATAAACACGTAAACAAAAAAAATAATAACAAAACTAAGTAAATGCAAGCAAATGAATGACAAATTATAAATAAACACACACACGCACACCCTGTATAAAATTTAAAAAAACAACAAAATTAAATAAAAGCAAGCTAATTAATGATAAAAAAAATTAACACACACATAGAGAGACACACAGACATACAAACACAAAGACAGAGATAGACACCCAATATATATATATATATATATATATATTATTTTTGTGGTGGATTATAATGTGTGTATGAATTTGTATCCATAAAACATATTTTTATGTGATAGCATTTATTAAAATTAATTATGAGTCATTATTTATTATGCTCAAATTTTGCCATTTATATATTTATAAAACTTATTATGTTTGCTTGGAGTTTGTATTTATTAAATCCCCGATTTAAGTATTAATATTGTGTCGGTTATTGGATAGTTTCAGGGAGTTTAAATAAATTTTAAAAGAATCATAATAATAATAATAATTAGAAAAAGGATTAAGTAATAAAAGAGATAAATAAATAATATAAGATAATATTATGATGGGATATTATTAGAAAATTTAGAATAATTATAATAATAACAAATAGTGTTATTATTATTAAGAGAAGGAATGAATAATGTTTAAAAAAAGGAAATATGGGATAAATTAAAAATAGATAATAAAGGGGAAATTATTAACTAACTGAAAGAGTTAGCAATAATTAATAATAAATTAAAAAGGGTATAAACGAAATAACAAACTTACCAAGGGTATAAGGGTCATGAGTGGCAAGGCCCTCTCTTAGGATGTTAAGGCCATCTTTTAGGATATTAAGTATAAGAAAATTAACGCGGTGTGGTATTTTAGGATAACTGGAAAGGTTAGATCCAGTACCGAAAGGTGAACGTACCACTAGTGCCAAGGTCTAAGGTACGGACGCGTACTATAACTTTAACTTTTATGTCTTGTATACTTATATGTGATGGGATGATTCATATGGTCATGGACAAGACTTTGTCTTGGGTCATGGACTGTGACTAAGACTGGGTCTTAGGTCATCATTTTAAATACATTTAGCTTTAACTTGAAAACGGATTACAGTCTTGGTAATGCCGTATGAATGTTTTCCTAGCGCTGAGGACACGTCAGGGGTGTGGCACTGGTTTATGTGCAAACTATATGGACCTTACATAGGCTGTGTGCTATGTAGAGGTAAACCTTACATGGGCTGTGTGCTATGTAAAGGTGAACATTACAATTGTTGTGTGCTTTGTAATTGTTGAGATATAAACTATTACATGGGATGTGTGTTGTATATGGTTATATGTTGAAATGTAAATGAATATCTGTCATGCATATATTGTTTATATTTGAGCATAAGGTTAACTGTTACCTGAGATTCAATGGGCATTGAATCTCAGAATTTACTCTAGGTTTAGGATCAGGAGGATTGGGAGCTGGAGAAAAGGGTAAGCGACACGCATAAGGACTCAGAAGGAGTTTTATTTTGGACTATATTAAATATGTATTGTTGAACCTTTCGGATCACGGTAACTAAACGCGTTAACTAAGATCAAACTCCCAAATGCTATTTGTCTTCTGATCAGAATGAGAGAGGGAGAGTGAGAATTGGACTTGGAATTTTGTGAGAAGGTGGGGCGAGAAAAGAAAAGGGACAATGGAGAAAGGGGTGGAAGGTGGAGAGGGCGACACGTGATGGGGATTAGGTAATAGGAGTTTTATAATTGATGTTAGTTATTTTACATACATATATATAATCGAATATAACTTTATATCTTAGGTAATAGGATCTTACGATCTGTGTCGATCCCTCGATTTACGATCTTCACACCCCCTCCCAATCTTATATAGGATCTCGATTTTAACAACATTGCATATAGGATCAATGTTAAGAGAAATGGAACAAGTGAAATTCCTCAACCAACACATGTGAAGGTTTTTGATGAAATAAAAGAATGAATTCAGTCATTATATTCTTATATTTATTTAATACCTTAGTTGGACAAAAATATTTGTTACAAGATATTTACAAATTTGAATAATTTATATCAATAAACAGTACATTTTTTATATGAAAAACTTGTACCATATATATATATTTACACTTATATTTATATAATATCTTTGCTAGATATAAATAGTCGGTGCGACTATATAGCTAGGATATATACAAATTTGAATAATTTTATTTTGACAAATAGTAAAGTTTTTTTAAAAAATAAAAATATATTTTATATATAGATAAATATATAGTTTAAAAAAACAAATCATAAAACAAACAAACTAATTTTCATTATCAAACAAATTAACTAACTAATTAAAAATAAAGAGAAAATATTAATTCAATACCGTTGAATTAATAAAAAATGGGATACATCTAGCTACCTCCAATTTTCCTTTTCAATTATAGGAAGGTGTTCTAATCTTTTAATAACATTCAAAAATTCTTAATTAGGCCTCTTGTCCTAATTAATAATTTATTAAAAGTGTATGCCGGAATTTTGATTTCAATATTTCAATTGGATTTATACATGATTCTCTCTTTTATTAAAAAAAATATGTCCATATTTAATTGTGTATTTTTTTTTTTCTTTTTGTTCAAACATAGTTAATTGTGTATAGTCATAAATAAATTTTCTAAGTGAGAATTTTCATTAATGAGATCCATAGTGTTAGTATTATGGGCTAAAAATGTACTTTATAAACTTTAAGTGATTAAACTAAAACTTGAGGATTAGAGTATCAAACATATGCTTTAACCTATCTTGAATTTTGACCACATTTGAATGTTGTTTTCTAGAGATACATTGTCGCCAGTCGCCACCAACACTAGTATCTTCAATGACATATGCACAATAGCATATTTTATAATAGAATTTAGGGTTAACTAGTAAATCCATCACAAAAATATACTCCTAAAAGTAATGTTGTCCTGAAAGTTTTTTTGGGTCTCAATGTATGTTGTCTCAGAATTCTACAAACGTAGTAATGTTGTCATTTTTCGTTAAAAAATTAACAATCAATGTCAATTTTTAATGGTTAACATTAGTTTTTTTAACAGAAAATGATAATATCGATACGTTTTTAGACTTTTAGGACAATATTGAATCTGAAAAAACTTTCACGACAACATTACTCCTAAACTTATATTTTCAGGGTAGATTTACTATTTAACTGTAGAATTTATACAAATAAGTATTAATTAATAAGTAATTTGCAAAATTAAAAAATAATGAAAATATAAAATATAAAAAATATACTACCTGAAAACACATATTATAATAGATTAACAATATCTTAGAATATTCTCTAAAGGAGATAACTTTTATACTTGTTCAGAACTCGAACACTAAAAGCTTATCCACTACTAGTGATTATTGTATGCTAAAAAATTAAGAATAACTAAATAAAATAAAATTATTAGTTAATTTTTAAAAAATTATGATGTATTAATTTAGATTTATGATATATTTTTTAAATTTGGGTTTTTTAAATGCAATATTATGGTGAATTAAACGAGCCAATTCCAAAGTGATTCACAGGCTAGCTTGATTGACTCATGTTAAATGACTCATAGGATTTTACTAAAAATTAATTCTAAAATTAAGTATCAACTCACTAAATTTGTGGGTCAAATAGGTCAACTGGTTTTGATAATATAATTTTTGATAAGGTTAAAGTATAAAAATGCATATGAGATTTTTCTAATAATAGCCTAACAACAAATGCTTTTTTTTCTGGGTAAAAGTAACTGTGGCTATAAAAATGAGAAAAATACACATTGGTGATTAGTTTAATTTTTTAAAAAACTTTTAAAACTGATATAATTGCTGACTCAACTAAGTTTAGTTTTAGCTGGCATCAGAAAAAAGGGAGAGAAAAAATCCCCAATCTACTCATTCATATTAATTTATTATTCTTTTTAAAAAAATGAAAAATCCTTTGCCTAATTGCCATTGGCGCCTCCTCTCAGTAAACCTTAACCGAAGGAGATGGAGTGATGCCCATAGCCAAGCATGGCACCTCCAGTAATGCTTCATTGACCCTATATTGCATAATTAATTAGGACCTGGTTTAATTGATTGCTTTAGCGACAAAAGCTGCTCGATCAATTTTGGTGCCGTTGCTGGGGAGCAATGGTTAGGCTTTAGGTTTGACTTCTAGGTGATTTGCTAGGTAGTTGTTTACTGGAACCAGTCTACTCTTGAAAATTTGAACTTGATCCCTCCTATATACATATATGATGGCTTGGAATGCTTCAATTTATGAAAATAACCATTATACTTCTATGTCTTATCATTATGACTGTGGAGTTTAGCAGATATATGATCCATATTCAAGTGCACATAATCCTGGATGGCATGATCACTTAGATTTTGGATATGTCAATCAAATTGTTCCAATTGATGATGCGTACTCCAGGTTACAAAGTAAGATGGATATTATGATGACAATCATTCAAGAAGGGGCAAAGCAGCGTCAACAGATTCAAGCTCTACAAATTCAATTGGAGGAGTTGTCAAATGCAATTAACAATAGGCAGAGTGAAGATTTAGAGGTTCAGAGTGAATTCCCGTATGGTAATATACTTTCACCTTCTAATGATTCATTCCCTTTGTCTTCTACGACTTCAAATGATGGGATGATTGGTACATTAGCTGAGTATGCATGCACTGATGTTGTTTCTGAATTGACTAGTTCTATTGACTTAAATTATATTGAATCTTGTAATGCATGCATTAATACTTCTTCTCATACATCTGGTCCTATGAATTCTATTGATTCTGATGAAGAAGTTGATGAAGAAATTGTTGTTGACTCCCCGGACATTATTGATTTTAAAGATACCCTGCTTAACACTAATCATGATGATGCTTTGAATGACAGAAGTAACATCTCTATTGATTTTATTGATACTACTCATGATCTTGACATGATTGTTGTTAATGGGGATACTATTAAAGATAAGTGTGGGGGAAGCCTTGATTTAGATATGCATTTAGAAGGTAGGACCATATTGAATCATGATGTTTCACATGTGGAGTCTGTTTTGTGTGATGATTTGAGTAAGCAAGGTGAGACCATTCTGAGTGATCAATTGATTCATTCTTTAGAGAATTTGACTCTTACTGAGGAGAGTCATATTGATTTTATGGGTTGCTCAAAATATCTGGAAATTCCAACACTTTATGCTGATCAATTTTTCTTGAGATCTTCCTTGATTCTTGATCAATCAAATTTTATTGATTATATTCATATAAAACGAGATACTGCTTGGAGCTATGATTTTGTGTAGGTACATGGATCGATTCCTCTCATCCAAACACCCTCTATACTTGAGTTGAAATGTTATCTGCGGAGCTTAAAAAGGGAGATGCTTGCTAAATATCAAAAGAAGACAACACTTGTGCTCTCATGTGACTTACAACCAGACAAAGGAGAGAAGCCAATTATGCCACTTTATTTGAGCCCCCAAGCTTTTAATAGTCTGGTTGTATTCCTTCCTTACTCTTTTACTTGCATGGCTGGTTATTATTGGCTAAACCTATATTTTGCATTGAGGACAATGCATGATTTAAGTGTGCGGGAGGGATTTTTTTCTTACTTTTAGTTTTCTTTTTGTTTTCGAAATGAGAAAAATAAAAATATTTTGGTTTTTGTTCCTTGTTTTCAAGAAAAGAAAGAAAATTTTTAATGTTAAAACTGCAAGTTTTTAATAACTTTAGTATGATGCATTCTTGATTTGAAGAGTGATTGATCATATTTTGAGTTGGTGAACATAGTGGCAATGAATTTGATTTTGGTAAATTTAAGCTAGTGATCATATTCCTAGTGAGATTTTGAGCCTAATACAAATATTTTTTTTTAGTGTGTACCCCTATCTCTTTACTTGATCTAGAACTTGATTTGAATCTTATTTGAGGCCGCATTTTATGCATGAGTATTCATAAAAATGATAAAGACATTTATTTCATTTTAGCCAGATAAGCCAGAAAGCCTACCTTTTTCATACATATATCATTTAATTTGTTTAACCCCTTTGAGCCTCCCCCCCCCCCAATTTTGTCTACACCCATCGCCATTAAAAAAAAAAGAATACCCTTTTTGAATGTCTTAGGAGTTGAAGAGCATTGTATTATCTCTTTTGGATGGAAGAACATGCATAAAGTTAGGAATTGAATCATTGTGAAAAATATGGTAGGTTATCTTTAAAAAGAAAAAAAAAAAGGAAAAAGAAGGGGAAAAAATTGAAAAAAAAGGTGAAAAAAATGAAAGGAAAAAAAGGAAAAATGAAAAAGAATGGATTATTCAGATTTAGTTTGGTTTCTCTCATCCCATATTCTCTATTTATCATTCTCTTCATTTTTTAAGATATTCAACTTTGTTTTTCCAAACACTGTACCCTTTCTTTCTTAACCTTAACCCCAGTACAGCCTAATAAAAGTCCTTTGGATTTATGCATGCACTTGCTTTATTAGCGGTAGAGAACTTGGATTCTTGTCAAGCCTATGGAAAGAATATTTGATAGGGATGAATTTGAGCGTAAACACAAACCTATACAATTTTGAGTGAAAAATGACATACACATTATCCTTGGTAAGAGATTTCTAGCTTAGGTTCCCCTTTGTCAAGTAAATTGCCATGATGTTTGCTTTCTTAATTTATGAGAAGATCATTTGGATATGATAACTGTTGAAATGCTTTTGTTTCCTTATTGCTTGTGGTTGGAACATTCATTTTTGAAGTTTTGGTTTAGTTTAGTTTTAGTTTTTTGTTTTATTTATTCTCCCTTGGTCTTGATTTGTTTTGCCCGGGAGTGCAAATGATAAGTGTGGGCCTGTGGGGGAGTTGATAAATCCCAATTTTACTATATTTTATCCCACATTAATAATTTATTTTGGGATTATTTTAGGTTAATTTGGATATATTAGATAATATTTGGATTGTTAGTCAATTTTAGGAGATAATATAAATCTGAATTAATTATAAGATATTGGGCTTAAATTATTAATATTTTGATTGATATCTTGTGATTAAATAATATCTCTTGATATATGATAGATTGTGATTTTATAAGATCCTATGGTGCAGAATTTTTCAGGATAGCCAAAAGAAAATCCAATGGTGAAATTTTATTGGGCTACTTGAATTTTATTGGGTTCAAGTTGATACCCTTAAAGCCCTCCCTTCCTTCCCTTTAATTAACCTAGCAGCCACCAACATGAAGGCATGCTCTCTTTGAGAGCCATCATCACACCGTAAGCTATAATGCCGGAGATAAGAGATCACCACGCCGCGAGAAACTGAAGACGAAGACGCGGAGTATAGACGGAGGTACTGGATATTGCGTGAAGTTTTGGAGGTTCTTCTTCATTCATTCAATAATTCATTGTCTTTCTCTAGCCACGGGCACACATACATACAGGACTTCAACGCATACAAACTATTCCAATATTCATCAAGAGACCACGGGACCCACGACCATTGAGGTTTTAACCACTATTTCACAATTTCTATACATGGCGGTGGTGACGTGTTTAAAGCTTGGTGAGGGAAATTCCATGGCTGCATAAGCTATTTGGGAGACAACTTGGGAAGAGCATAGAAGAAGCTAAGGCCTAGGGCTTACACTTGAAGATCACAATGGAGTGTTATTCTTTTTATTATTTTAATTCAAACTTGAGATTATTTAGTTTTAAAGGATTTCGAGTTGTATTAATTAAGAACAATCTAGTTTTAGATTGTAAACTTATTTCTTTTAGATTAGACTGATAATTTAAAGTTTTATGCTTATTGTTGGACTCTTGTTTGCAACCTTTAGATTGTCAATTAAATTAATAATTAAGTTTTTGTTATTAATTTAATTGTTAATTTGGTTTATCATCTTAATTGTTTATGTTAGTTCTCTATGTGTTTTGATGATAACTTAACAATTGAGAAATAAAGGAATAAGATTTCATGCATTTACTAAGTTTTTCAGAAAAATCTTACTCCAATAACTGATATGTTACTCCAGTAACCTCACTGTATTTTCACGTACATTACTCCAGTAAGTGATCAGTTACTCCAATAATATGCCTTGTTCAATTACATTTCAGTGAGACATTACTCCAGTAGTCATTTTGTTACTCCAGTAACATTACTCCAGTAGTCACTTAATTACTCCAGTAACCCTTCATTCTCAGACACCTCCAGAACCAAAACCCGATAGTCTGTCGAGCTACTCCAGTAATGCAATAGTTACTCCAGTCATCTAACAGCCTTTACACTAGCATTACTCCAGTAACCTCACAGCTACTCTAGTAAGCTCAAGGACAGAACCAACTTGAACCCAAATTACTCCAGTAAGCAAGAGCTTGCTCCAGTCATATCTCGGACAAAAACAACAATGACACTTAGTTACTCCAGTAGCCAATCCCTTACTCTAGTAATGTTAGAAACAGAAACGATTTAAGAGCTTAGCTACTCTAGTAACCTAATGCCTACTCCAGTAGACTTGAGTCAGGAAACATCTCATGATTATTGAACATTAGAAAAACTCGAGGTTGGAAAAATAAACCTCGAGGTTTCTTGAAAACTCGAGGTTGGGTAAGAACCTCGAGGTTGAGATGTCCAGAACTGAAAAATGATGTTGTGAACTGATCTGATCTCTTATTTAATTTATTCATCTCTTATCTTTGATCTTATTTGCATACTATGAACACTTTAAACTACTAACTATGTTTCAAGTTTGTCTTACCATGAAAAATCAAGAATTCTTTCTGTTCTGATAAAAAGCATACATGATGTCATCAGCATTAAATGCATCAAACAGAAAGCAAATACAGAGTGACAACATTCTTTCAGAACTCTAACGGTCAAATGTGTTAAGCGGAAACATTCTCTTGAGGAATAAGAATGTTGGACAAGCAACTCTTTAAAGAAATTCAAACTGCTAGCAGTCAGTACCAAAATGCCAACGGTCATCTTGCTTTACCTGTCACGGTTTCGCAACGGTTGCCACGGTTTCCCAACGGCTGTATCAAGACAATGGCTAGTGTACAAGGTCATTATAAATTGAGGAAGCATTCAATTCAGCTACCTACCAAAACCCTGCGCATTTACTCTAAGTCATTATTCTTATCAGTTTCATTACTTCCAATATCTTCGGATATTTTTTGTAATTCAGTGATCATTTATTATCCAACTCGTGAGGAGTTATTTAAACATTCATTCCATTCAGTTGTAAAATCTTAAGTTGCGGAACCTTAAGTTGTGGAACCTTAAGTGTGGATGTACAATTACAAGCAGTAAGGGGGAGTGAGTCTGAGTGATCATTCCAAGTGGTGTAATTGTAATCTGGAAAGATAGTGAAAAATCCCAAGGAGTTCTTGGGGACTGGATGTAGGTCAGGATTAGACCGAACCAGGATAAATTGCCTCATGTCCACTGTTATCTTTATTATTCTGCTCAGTTAGTTTTCTGCCTTAATTAGCGAAAGATTTTGGCTAAGCAAGTAAATTTTTTAATCACCTATTCACCCCCCTCTAGGTGATATTCCATCTTCAGTTTAATTGAGTTGATAAATTATCTGGTTGTTCAATTAGATAATTGTAAACAAGATTTCCAAGATTATTTTGTGATTGGTTTTTAATGGGTTTAATTAGCTACCACTTATTTCATTATGAGTTTTCTAGTGGAATATGTGTTATTGAGCAAGAGAGTTTCCCATGTTCAATTAGGTAATTAAATTCATTAATTTCCTTTTGGTCTAATTAATTGATTTAGGCTAAGAAAGTCAACTCCATGCAATTCCTAAGTTGTCCCCTTCGTCATCATAATTGAACTAAATCATTATTATTTTATTTGCTTTTAATAAATATTTTTATTAGGATTTCAATTATTCTCTCATAAGAAAACCCCCTAAAAATTGCATTCAAATTCATATAGATTAGTTTCATTCTCATTTAAGTTTTAAAGTCATTTTCATCTTACATTTAGTTAGTTTAGTTTCATTTCATTGTATTTTTTATCACCTAGATTCAACTTAAAGGAAACCCACAACTTGCTCATTGGGAGAATGACCCAAGTTGACTCTATATTACATAATTAATTAGGACCTGATTTAATTGATTGCTTTAGCGACAAAAGCAGCTCGATCAATGCCTGAACCTATAATGGAGGCAAAAGGTCTGTGAGCCTATAATGGAGGTAAAAGGTCTGAACCTGAATGCATACCTTTTTTTTTTTTTTTTTAGGTTTAGGCCTAATGCCTTAGGCATGACTCTTGATAAGGCTTGGTTGAGCTTGAAACTTTTTAAAAAATATACTTACAATGTAAGCCTTTAAAAAAACTCATATTGCAAGCCTTGAAAGCCATAAAAGTTATTCCCATAGATTAGTTTTCTTTTATGGACTTTATTTTAATCAGTGACTAGTTTTCTTTATTGGTTGAAATTTATTTGCAATTAAGAGTTATTCCCATAGATTAGTTATGCTTGATCTAATTTAGTTTTCTTAATCTTGTTTATATTGTTACAACTTTGTGATGGGCTATCATTGAACATGTTTTAAGAATTTATGATTGAACATTTGAACGTGATGAATGAAATATTAAATTCATCATGAGATTAAGTAATGTAGAATTGGATTTTAATCTATTTTTTTTATATAGGATAGAGGCTCCATATAATCTCATGATATATGTCTACCCTATACGTAAATTAGATTAAAATATAATTCCGCCGTATTACTTAATCTCAGCCAATTTAAAATTCCCTTCAATAAAGCTAATCATAAATCTCTAATACATGTCCAATATCAATGGTGGCAAGTCAGTAACCAGTAAACAATATAAACAAAATTAAGAACACTGAAATATATTTAACATAACTAATAATTAAGCGGAATAATCTCTAAATTGCAAATAATTAAAGTCCATAGCTACTCTAAGTCAAAAAAGTAAACTAGCCACATATGGATAAAATAAAATTCATAAAAGAAAACTAAAATTCAGACTCGATAGAGAAAATAAAGGAAGAGAGAAAAGAAAACCCAAAAAATCTTGCTTCTATTGCAGAAGGACAGAAAAATCTGTTGTTGAAGCATTGTTCTCTTGCTATTGTCGCAGGTAACCAAGGTGTTCTCGTTGTCGTTGAATAGATATGCGTTATATTCTCTATTTTTGGCTTCACAAAATATGGAGATTCAAGAGGTTAAAACATGTTTCTGGAGCCTAAAACACCGTATTGAATGCCCAAAACACACACACACACACACACATTTGGAGGAGGAAAGTTGGGCCACTATCTTGCGTACTTACTATTTAGACCCAAATACATGTTCTAACTTTCATCTCAAGTCATGAATGAGAATAGATATTTGAAGTATCATAATGGGTTTGAAGAAGGTTTGGTGGGAGTTTCAAGAAGCATTACTTGAAGACCCGTTCAACCCAAGTTTGTTTAAGTCAGTCTTTTTAATTTATTTGATAATTTTTTTTATTAAGGCTAAATGCCAAGAGCAATTAATGAGTGCTTTAAGTGTCATTATCAGTTATTATTATGAATATCCTATAAAGATTAGAATATTATCTAATCCCAATAATTTTCAAATGGTCATTCATGGTCTGACATATTCAATGTCCAATCATATATTAGGCGATCTTAATCTAATATCTTTTCAAATCCTTAAACAAACCCTATCATCCGATCGATATCCTTCAATATATTTTTATTCATTAACCACACTAAATCCTTTTTCATCAGTTAGATTAACTAAATAATCTAATTAAAATACTTGCGAAATATCTTCACTATATATATATATATATATATATATATATATATATATATATATATATATCCCTCATTATCCATCAACAACCTTTTAGGCTTTTAGGGTTAGATTTTATGTAAGAGTCCTAATTTGAGTTGGGTTATAAATATCCCTTTTATGTTAATTTTGAATGCAGATTCGAATAAAGAGAATTATATTCAGTTTCTTTGTGAGAAAATATTGCTTGCTTTTCAGTGCTCTAGATTGAATATGGTGTTTATTCGAGAAATAAGTGTTCTAGATAGAATACCTCGTGGCATTCTTGTGACATATCATTGGGTTTCCTTAAGTGATTTCAAAGTGCACGTGCGCTTCCACATCATTTGGCATCACTCAAGGAAACCCAATGATGTCTAACAATCACGTTATGAGGTATTTTATCCGGATAATACCCAAATAGCCACAAGATATTCAATCCAGAACACTGAAGAATGCTCCCTCAGAACTGAATAGTTCTCTTTATTCGACTTTGCATTCAAAATAACATAAAAGAGATATTTATGCCCCAATAAAGCTAATTCTAACTAGGAATACTCTTAAAGAAATAATAATTTAACCCTAAAGCCCAAAATGATTGTTAGAATTTGAAGGATTGGAGTAGAAATGAAATAAAAACCTTTAAATATTATTTAATTCTTAATACTAGCAACTGAGTAAGAGCCTTTACATAGACAAACCTAGCTAGACTGATCTTAAAATCTAATCTAATATATTTTAAATAAATCTAATCAAATATTAATATCAAATATCAACCTAGGATAAAAAATATCTCAACATGAGAATATATCAAATATTAATATAAGATATAATAATATCTTAACAATGATATTGATAGATAATGAAGGATATGGTGAAGATATTTGACAAGTATTTTAATCACATTATTTACATAATCTTATTGCTAAAACCGGTTTAGTGTGGTTAATGAATAAAAAGATATTGAATAATAGGGTTTGTTAAGGATTTGAAAAGATATTAGATTAAGATAATCTAATATATGATTGGATATTGAATCAAATCATAAATGACAATTTGATTATTATAGGGATCAGATAATATTCTAGGCTTTATAGGATATTCCTAATAATTGATAAATAAATCTTCATATGACACTGATAATACTTGGCATTTATCCTTATTAAAAAAATGAAAAATATCAAATAAATTTGAAAAAAATGACTTAAACAGACTCGGGTTGAATTGGTGTTCAAGCCGTGCTTCCTAAAACTCCTAGCAAACCCTCTTTGAGTCCCATTAAGATGCTTTATATTACTATTCGCATTCATGACTTACCTTGGCAAATTAGAACATGCATTTGGCTAGATTGTCCTACTCTTTTAATGTACTTTGGAATGGTGCAACTACAAAGTATTTCTCCCCAAAGAGAGGTCTAAGGCAGTGGGATCCTATATCCCCGCTGCTATTCATACTTTGCATGGATAGATTGTCCCACCTTATATGTGATGAAGTTCAGAAAGGGTAGTGGAAACCCATTACTACCTCGAGGAATGGACTGCAAATCTTACATTTAATGTTTGCGGATGACCTCTTGCTCTTTGGGGTTGCAAGTGTGGCACAAGCTGAGTATATGATGAGTCGACATGGAAATAGGCCAGGCTTTGGCTAAATAGGCCTGAGCCTGTAATGGGGTAGAAGGCTTGAGCCTGAATTCAGGCCTTTTTTTAGGCTTAGGCATGAGCCTTCATAAGGCTTGGTCGGGCTTGAAGCCTTTTTAAAGGCCTACTTACAATGTAGGCCTTTAAAAATGTCTCATATTATAGGTCTTGAAGGCCATAAATGAGCTTTATATACTTTGAATTTATCAAAATCTATATAAATATAATTTGAAATTAAAATATAAGAATGAAAAATAATAAATATTATGTTATTTATTTAATATGTAAACAGGCGAGGCCTGAAGGCCTATAGGCCAAGCCTTAACAAAATAGGCCTGGCTTATTTACATATTTAGGCTTTTAAATAGGCCTTGGCCTGGCCTTTTTGACAAACAAGTCAAGCCTAACTAGGCCCTAAATAGGCCAGGCTGTAGGCCGCCTGATAAGGGCCTGACCTATTTCCACCCCTAATGATGAGATGCTTGGATTTATTTATGAAGGCTTTCGGGGGAAAAATCAATAGGTCAAAGTCCTCAATCTTCTTCTCGCCTATAGTCCCTCTGCGGACAAAGATGTGTATCAAAGAGAAGTCCCCGATGAATATCTCCTCAGAGATTGGAAGGTACCTTGGGTTTCCCCTCTCCAAGCATAGAAACTAGGGAAACTTTTCAATATGTGAGTGACAGAGTGAGGACAAAACTGTCTTCATGGAAGCTGAACTGTCTTTCTATGGCGGGCAGAGTTACATTGGCAAAGTCGGTTATAAGCATTATTCCCCTTTATCCCATGCAGGTTGCAAGATTCCCAGCTAGTATCTGTTTAGAAGTCGGAAGGCTCCAAAGAAATTTCATATGGGGCCATGCGGAGTCAGTGAAGTCTGGCATATGATTGGTTGGGAGCAGCTATTGAAGCAAAAAGAAGTAGGGGGTCTCGGTATTAGGAGGTTATCCTCAGTTAACAAGGCATGTGGTGCAAACCTTGTGTGGAAGCTGACAGTAGGCTGTGAGGATCTCTGGGCAAATTTTTTACAGCACAGATATATGTTGAGGGAGGAGGACATTCTGTTTTCTTGCTTTCCAAGAGATTCCAAACTCTGGAAATTTATTTGCAGCCATAAGGAGATAGTGGACAAGGGTGGTAAATGGAGGGTTAGAAATGGAGCCACGGTTAGCTTTCTAAATGACCCCTGGGTTGATGATGGCATGTGCCTAAAGAACTTCTGCATACATCAAGCTTCAGATTTGGAAGATGAGTCTAGAGTGGCCGACTAGGTGCAGGGTGGTAGTTGGGATCAGAGTAAATTGGTGGATCTAATTAGCCCCTATGGGATCAGCTGTATTAAGGCTATGACACCTCCATCAGCTGAGGCAGGGAGCGATTTAGTGATCTAGGGGCTCAACCCAAATGGTGAGTTCTCAATTAGAAGTGTATATAAGCTTCTGGAACATCATGGGCAATCTATTGAGGGGAATGTGTTTAAGTTTATTTGGAAGTAGAAGGGTGCTGAAAGAATTAGAATGTTTATGTGGAGAGCTACCCTGAATAAACTACCAACCAACTTGTGGAGGAGCTCATAGTCCCAGGCGTTAGGATGTGTGAATTCTGCAAGGAAGGAGTGGAAGACTTGCTGCACGTCCTCTGTGACTGCTCATATGCGAAGAAATTATGGCTTAATCTGATCCCATCTAGTTCTGGCCCCGAATTTTTTGGTGCTAATTTACTAGCTTGATTGCGATTAAATCTCCAAAGGAAGTTAGGAAGGGGTTCGGCTTCAGACTGGGACCTTGTATTTGGAGTATCAATTTGGATGCTTTGGAATTGGAGAAATCGTTCATTGTTTGAACCAAATTTTGAGAAAGCTCGGGATCCAGCTTTGGTTATCTCTCAATCTTGGTTGCCTTATACAATTAGAGGTGGATCCAAGATAGGGGTAGAATATGAGTCGCAATCTCTATCTACTAGGTGGCAGAAACCCCCAGAAGGATGGGTGAAATTGAACGTCGACGGGGCAATTGCACGGCTATCGTCAAAGGCTGGATGTGGTAGAGTCTTGCGGGATAGTAATGGGTCCTGGGTTCTGGGATTCTCAAAGTCAATTGGTACGTGTTTGCCTTACTTAGCAGAATTGTGGGCGGTAAAGGATGGGTTGGGCTGGCCTGGGGATTGGGACTTAGATTTGTCATCCTGGAGTTTGACTCTCAAGAGGCACTGTCATCTCTAACTAACAGGAACCTTGTGCAGGAAGATTTATTAGTGTCAAACATAGGAGAGTTAATAGAAAGGGATTGGCGGGTGAGTTTGAAGTTTGTTCCTAGGGAGATAAATAGGATTGCTGACTCGTTGGCAAAGGTGGGAAGTGATAGATATGAGATTTTGATGTCTTGTCCATCGTTTATGTGGATGTGGATGGATCAAGAAGGTTTGAGATTAATTTCTCCTCATGTGTAATTTATATTTTATGTAGGCTTTTGCCATCTTTCATATAAAAAAAAAAGAAAAAAAAAAAAGAATATGCATTTGGGCCTAAATATGCAACAATGTGGCCCAACTTGACTCCTCTAAGTGTATAGTTATGTTTATGGCCTCGAATGCTGTATTTTAGGCTCCAAAGACATGTTTTAGCGTTTTGAATCTGCATCTTTTATTTTGGGCATTCCTCCACTTGAGTAATCTCGTGCAAAGCGATATAATGGCCCTTTTGTTCATCTCAAGAAGACAAATAAAATATCTTATTTTTGAAAACTTCCAATTAAATTATTATTGTTTTTCCTTTTGTATGTAATTTTATTATTTAAAAGAGTCATCTTGTATTTCCTAGATTATTATTAAGATTTGATATGTCTTTTAGAAATTTTGAATTATCCTAAGAATCTTTAAATTTATTAGTAATTTTTCTTGTTAGGATATTATTCTAGATATATGAGTTACCAAATAGGGATCTTAAGGATATTGTTTAATATTTTATTATTATATCCTTAACTTTATTTTTATAGATGACATTTATATTGTGCTTGTTTGGAGAGAACTTTAAGTAGCTTAAAGTTAGAAAAAGCTGTAATAGGGAAAAAAAACCCTTAAAGTGGAGTGTTTGGATTGGGCTTTAAGTCTATTGAGCTTTTTTTTTTTTTTAAGAAAAACTCCTAAAAGCTAGTTAAGGAAAAAGTTTCATAGAGTAGCTTTTTCTAAAAAGCTCTCTTAGCTTTTTGACATGAGCCTCACCACCTCTACCACCATCAATCTAAACACAAATCATATTTACGACCTAACTTTTTTCCTATAGGGCTTCTAAAAAAGTCATATGGGAAATAAGTCATCACTAACCCAAACAGGTACATTCTAAATATCTTTAGAATATCTTATATAGATTATCTTTTTAAATGTTTTGAGTCCTATTAGGGTTAGGAAGTTTCTTTATTTAAAGGTTGAGTTGCACTCAATTTTTGGCACACTACAATTTTTATTTTTGAAAACAATTCTCCTGTAGTGGTTAGATAAAACAGCTACATATATATGCATTTGTAGCAACTTTAGGAGAACCTATACTAATTAATATACAATGCTTTGACCATGCACAAAGGCACAAGCATTTGTGTTGACAGTTGTCGCAGTTAACATCAATAAACCACTACAAAATGAAGGCACCATGTGGTGCAAATGTTTGTGGCGATTACAATGTAACGATTAAGGGACCTATTAATGACGCAACTAGGGCAAGTGATGCTTGGGCTTCGATAGTTTTAGTGGTTATTGGTCACCGTTTTAACATCCCAAATTTTCATTCATAAGACTAAGATAGTCTTGTGAAAGAAACATTTAGCACTAAATATAATTTAGTGAATAATTATTTAAATAAGGAAGATAAATCTAAAATAAATTAAACATTAAATTTAAATAAAGTCTAATAAAAATATAATTAAGCAATTATTATTATTGAATTTCTTAGGAAAATATAAAATACTAAAGTTGATAGAGGTTAAATGAGAGTATTTAATTTTAATTTTAATTAAGTGTGTATAAGTAAATAAATAATAAAATAAAATAAACGTGGAAGTTCCATATAGACTAAATAAGAAGAATAGAGAGCTCTTAGAGCTTATATATAGGAGTAATGAGGTGGACTGAATGTACAACTTTTCTATTTTCACATACAACCAGGGCAACCTTTGTAAAATGTCATTTATATTTTTGTGTATGGTTGGATTAGCTTGAAATTTGGTTAGACCATCGAAGACATTTAACACATCAATTTCAATGGTTAGATTAGAAAGTAGTGTCGTGGGTTACAAGTTACAAAGCTCAAAAGATGAATGAATTTCTAGAACATGGAAATCAAACCCCAAAGAGAAGAATAAATCTTTACTGCTAATTCCATAGTTGGATCATTGTGAAATTTTTTGAACTTGTTTGAGACACCCTATTCAAAAAAACTAATGGTGGGATCTTCGATTTGATGCCTCAAGTAAGAGTAATGTTTCACACATTGAATTTGTTATTTCAAAAATAAGAGATATATGTCATAGATTTAGGAGTTTTCTAGAGGTTCTTAAGGTTAAAATCCCAAATTGAGATAGAAACTTTAGACAAGGCTAGTCTGATGCTCTGATGGTCTTAATTCTCAAATCTAATATAGTTCTAATATAACATTTCCTACTTGTAGGAAATTCTGAGCAACTAGATAGAAGAGAAATTATAAACATCTAATATTGCCAAAAGACTCTACATTAATTATGTTTCTTGTTACTTTGAGCTTTGGGATAAGGATTTTCCTTAGTTGAAACTTAAAGAATACTAAGTAACATTTTCATATCTATTATATTTATCATTGATGCTCATGGGTTTTTTCTGAAAAACTCCACAAGCCTAGAATGAGTAGAACTGGTATGAACCTTGCTATTTTATGACCCATAACACCTTTTGGGACCATTGTGTGAATCATAAGACTAGATAGGTTGATTTGTGAAATCATTAGAGACAACTATAGGTTTGGATGTATAGACTGAATTGTTTTTGGTATCTTTCTGATTCATGCCTCATGAGTGGTCGGTAAAGGCAATTGAACTATTGATGCGATGTGTTTTTGAGTATGAGCTTGACGAGTATATGTGCTATGTATGTGATGTATTGAGATTCTGTATTGCTCATATATTGTCGATTAAGTGGAAAAGAATATATGCCTGTGTTGGAACATGGTGAATCTATGTTATGAACTTGAATGCATGAGTATGAAAATATGAAGATCCCTTGAGAATAATGTGATATATATGGAGGATTTATTGAATGACTTATGATTGATAAAAACTGAATACCATTGAACAAACTACTAGTTGATTATTGTGGACAGTAGCATATGTTTTACAAGACATATTTTCCTATTAGGACACTCTGGGGGCTTATGGGCGGTATTTTTGAGGCCTAACCAGTATTCCCCAAGGTAGTATCCCAACTTGAGGAACCCATAATACCTTGTGTGCTCTGTAGCACTTTGGCAATCTACATCACACTTGTCAAGAGCTTATGAGAGTAACCCAGTAACTTGAGAAGCTAGTATTTAGCTAATAAGTTCAATCAAACGAAACAAGGAGGGTATAAGGATATTTCAAGTTAATGAAAGATGAGTAATCATGCATAATGACATTTTGTGAAAATTATATTGTGTTGTGGGTAAATTTTCTTTGAGAATATATGAATGGATATGATCATGCTTTTGATTAGTATATCTGCTACCCTCTGACTTATTATATATGCCACCCTCTTACTTATTATATCTGCTTGCCTTTTTCCTAATATATCTACTTGACATTTTTTTATATTAGTCCCACCTACCCCCACAGGCGATGTCAGTGGTAAAATGGGTAGTGATTTTGTTACTGAGACATTTGTCTCATCCTGTTACTTCTCTTTTCTTTTTCTTTTTTTCTTTTCAGGTAAGAGCTTGAGGGCAAAAGTAACTGGGAAGGCATTTAATGATGTGGCTACCCTAAAATGTAGCTAGCTGTTATTGCTTATTTCATTTTTATTGTCACATTTAGGAAATTTATCCTATTACATCATACTGCATGTAAATCTACTTATAATATATAATTGCACTCTTTTGATGGGAACTATGATGTTTATTTATTTAATTTAGATTTTTTATTTGAGGAACTCATTTCAATGTCATCTTTGAAGAAATTTTTGAAAATCATGTTAAGCTTAGGGTTAATTAGAGATGGTGTTACATTTTAATATCAGAGTCTGGTTCGGTCCTTTTGGGGATGCTACCTATTGCATTGCATATAGATTGTGACAATAAGTGTGAATAGGTATAACCCTCCTAGTTACCCCCTCATTAGTATCAACTCGATTTTGTTATTTTTGTTTCCTTTTAGCTTGACACACCTAAGGTGATTTGTATGCTTAATTAGGTGGGGAAAATCATAAGATCTCGTAGATAGGACAATAAAACAACGAGGAAGTTTCCATAACTAGTTTGAGTATTTTGATCCTATTAGAGGTCTTGGTAATTTAAATGTAATGTGTGCCCTTCTCTTTTTAGTTTTAGTTTGTAAGTGATTAAAGAAAAAAGTAACACGAAGCCTCAAAGTTAATTCCTTGTACTCTTGTGGTGATCTACATAGGAGGGGAGAAAAGGTTTTAACTCACAAGAGTCAATCAATTAGTACCAATTTTTGTATCAAGATATTACAACTTTGATAAAATAAAAAATATACTTCTAAATCTTAATGGAATGGTTTAAAAAATAAGGCAGCATGACTAGAAAACATATTGTTAGAAAGGTTTTAAGGTTTTTCAAAGTAATTAGATTATATATTTTATGCATATTTTTAGTATGACACAATACTAAGCAACCTACCTCCACCTTAATATAAGGATTCTACCTTGAGGGAAATGAGAGAACTAGTCTCGAGCAATGCTAGGGATATGGAAATTTCTATCAATGAAAGAATACATATTAGAGAATATAGATTTTTAAAAAAGAAAGAGAAATGGCCTAGGATGAGTCCAAGTGGACAACAATATAGATAATAAGTATCCTTATACAATAGGTGGCTTTAGTAGCAAAGTGAAGCTAAGAATTTGAGAATAAGACTAGTTGTAGGGTAGATCTTGTTCTTAAAAAAGAAAACCAAGGAGGTAGAATATAGTATTCCTACAACTATTAGGAGTAAAAAGAGAGAGATTTAGACTACTAGGTCATGATATGGAAGTAACTATCAAGTGAGTTGAATGGGAATTGTGGTTCAAAATTTGATATAAATATTATAAGAATTCCTTTTAAACCAATTTTATTTTTCGCATTACGGACTTGTAACCTCTAGTCCTTTCCTTCTCCCACTCCTTTAGCTTATGAAATATTCTTTTAGCATCTTCTAAGTCTGGCCGAAAATCTAAAAAATCAAGGGAAGAAGGAAATCTTTCAAGAAATACCAAACAATGATCACGATAAGCAATTCTAAGCCTACTGGTGGTGTATTGGTGTTTGCTCGTGATTTCTTTGGTTTTTTGTGATTTTGGTTGGATGAAACCCTAAGGGGAGGGTTTGTTTGAGTTTCTAAAAGTGGGTTATCATACGCGTATGATTTAAATAAGAACTGAAATTAGGGTGTTCAAAATGAAACTATCAAAAGATTTTTGGCACTTGAATCCTAGTTTCGGTTAGGTATAGGGCAAACCTAAGGAGTTGAAATTTGTTCAATTTGATTATTCCATTGTGTTCAAAACATGGAATTGTGTGAGTACAGGTTCAGTAGGAATTTTGGAAGCTCCAGGATTGAATTTTTAGAAGCCCAAAAATCTGTCTTGAAACTCTTGTTTGGGTAGTCATTTTGCAACACATGTTTGGGGAAGTAAATGATATCCAATTGCAACAAAATTTTTTAGGATTAAATTAGACATAATGAGCTTTACTTGATAGGTCATTTTTTGAATTTGGACTTGTGTACATGGAATTATGAATTATTTAAAATGTCCTACAATTCTGGAATGGAATTTGGATAGAGGTCACTGTTCTATTGAATTGGAAATAGTATGTGTGTTCTTAGCTACTGGAACTATTTTTACTTGAAACTAAACTTAATAAGAATTACATAGGCTTTAGAATCACCTCATTTGGATGTTTGTGCTAGGGTATATGATTTTTCAAAGTTTTGGTATAAATTCTGAAAAATCAAGGCAAATGTGTAAACATGAGGGAAACAGTAGAACCTTTAACATAGCCTAAGTCTAGTAATTTTATATTTAGACATGCTATATTAAATGACATTTGGAATGTCTAAAATTGGAGTTGGTATTGACCATTGTTCATTATAACATCCCAAATTTTGGATTTTTAGGAATTTAGGATTATGATTGAAATTTGGCCTTAATTATTAAAAAGGTAATATTTGGAATTGAAAGGAATATTTTCCAAAATTTAAGGATGATTATTTGTGATCAACTTTTGGCCTGAATATTTTGAGATGATATTTTATGGCCTAAGAAAAATATTTATTGTAGGAGAAAAATTCTTAAATGGAAAAAAAAAGGATTTAATTTCCTTCACTTATTTAAAGTTGCGATTACAAATGGAACAAGTGCATGGGCTTCTTAACAACCCATATATTTAACCCAATTCACATGGCCTAACATGACCAGCCCATGCAGATCATTTTTCAGCCAGATTCTTGCCAAAACGCAGACTATATGCATAAGGAAAATGAATTGATTTTCAGCCCATCTCATTTTCTGGGCCCAATGTGTATTCTTCAAAACCATTGTCTTGGCCCAACACATGAGAAGCTGAAACATCATCAATGAAGAGCCCATCTTGTTAAATCCCAAAACCCATATCCAACAACCAGTTGATCATGGCACCACGTGAGAAGCATATGAATCCCATGCTATCAGCCCAAACCACCTCCAGCTATTATCCATCAGCAAACGAAAGACCAAAAACTGAAGAAGTGGATCGCGTTTAGCAGCAGAAGATCATACAGCCACGTCATTTACGTAACAACAACAAAAATGCTGAAATAGGTCCATATTTCTGCGAAAGATCAGCTAAGGATCATCAGACAATACCTCTTCCAGTCAAGATCTCGAGACCCACGTTGAATAACCTCTGGATCTTGCAGCTCGCACTGGGTCATAAGAACTCTTTAAAACAATATCATTTTAGCCTCGCTTTCACTTGTTTCTCATTTGTTTGGCAGCAGTGAAGAGTGAGAGAAACCGAGAGTGAGGGAAAGAAGAATGCTGAGAATGAGAACGTGAGGATCAGAGAGGGAGCTGAAAACTTTCTGCTCTGTTCTTGAGTCACCGAAACAGAGGCGATAGAGAGAGAGAGAGAGTGAGAAAACGGAGAGAGAGGCATAGAGACAGTGATCACGGCTAGCATGTGCACTTGCATTTTGACAGCAAGGTAGACATAGTCTCTGGGAATTCAGCAAGCACAGCTTCCTCCTCCCTATTATGCCCGCGTAGGCTCATCCATACTTCCTCGATCCATTATTCTTCTTTCGGCCATTCAACCAGACACGAAAAAATAGAGAGTTGACAGCAAGAATGTGAGTATTCTTTTCTGTAAATTTATATGCTGAAGACGTGACTGACCAGAAAAAGGAAAAAAATGAATACATACACACACACACACACACACACACAAACAAACTATGAACTATGGCATTTGAGAATAAAAGAAGAGGAAGATTACTGTACGTATATACTTACTGAAAAGGAAAGAAAAACGCATCTGTGTTTAATAAAATATATATGCATCTGTGAAATCTGTGTGAGGGCATGCCGAGGAAGGGAAAGAAGACTTAATGAGTGATCAGGTATATGTGTGTTGGGTGTGTTTTCTGCATGAGTAAATATATATGTGTGTGACAAGCATGGGAGTTTTACTTATGGACTTCACTGTTTGAGTAAAAGTTGCAGGAAATAATTTTTGAGATTTACATAAAAAGGGGGCTGTCTGCAAATCTGCAAGAGGAAGTGTTCCTATGCTAGGTATATAACATGATTTAGGTTGTTTTGATTATGGGAGGATAGCTATCATGACAACTTAAATTAAGAAGCTTTAAATTGAAGGGAAACCTTGCTATTTCCAGCTATTCAAGCATCAAATTTCAATACTGTCAGCAAAAGAGGTTAATGAAGCTGAAAAGTTTCAGATGTTGTTAAAGTCACTGTTTGGAGTCTTATTATGAATATTTAGGAGTGTTTACATGATAATTCCTATGTGTGGGATGCAAGTATTGTTATATATGAGAATTCTAAGCAATTGGGGTATGATTTTAAGTTTTAGGATGAGGTCTGTAATGATAATTATAAGCTCAAAATTTCCAATTTTAAAAAGAATACTTGGGCTTTTACGATGAAGCTATTATAACAAGGTAATAAAGAGTGAATTTAGAGCTTTGAAACTGATTTAAAGTCATGTTTTATACCTTAAATTGTTAAGTGATCGTTTTAGATGACTATATTATAGTTGGAGAAGCTAAAATGATGATTTTAAGGACAAATGTAAAGTTGGTGAATTTCAGAACTTAGTTACTGGTGTTGTCCAATTGATGAAGCTTGAATATAAAGAAAGTATATATTTGTTTGTGCATGAGTGAAATCAGGGCTTGATTGGATAAATGTTTGAGGCTCTAAAATGATTCATGGTTTCTCTGTTATATAGCTAAAATTATTATTAGAGATATCTAAATGATCATTAATTAGATGTTTGTAAAGTTATAAAATTTCTAGTACATCAAAAGACCCATTTTATTGAAATGGTGAAGTTTATAAATTGGAGCAGTGATGTTTAATAAAGTTGGGTAAAACCTACGCAAACAACCTCTTCTGACCATGTAATTTGGTGGAGATTAATCAAGCTTTATTATTTGTACATCTTAGGTGGTTAAAGTTTTATTTGGATGCTTAATGTTTAAAAAATAAATTTAAGGAAAAATTAATCTTTTGGTCTCTATAATTTTGATTGAGTTGTAATCTAGTCCCTACACATTGACACGATGCAACTCAATCTCTAAATTTTGACCAAGTTGTAACTCAATCCTTGAATTTTGACTAATTGCAATTCAGTTCATATAGTTTTAACCATTTTAAAATATAATCACCTACCTTTAAAATATAATCACCTACCTAAGCACTAAAGTATATATGTCCTACCTGTATTCCATTAAAAAAGGGAATGTGAATGATATATATAAATATATATTACAATCTAGTCAAAAATTATAAAGGCCAAAAGATCACTTTTCTAAATTAAATTTGTAACTTATATATTGCATTATTATCTCATTAATGATAGTAATAGTGTAGCTTTCTGTATTTAATGAACTTGATTTCTTCCAATTTCAATTTAATTATATGGAGTTTGAAGTTGTGGAAAATCCAAAAATCAATTTGAAATTCAATATATATAAGTAAACCCTAACCCCTAAAAGCCTAAACTCCATATGAATTATAGGTGATAATACATAACATACATTGTCTCTACTAACTTGTGTCACATTTACTTTACTTTCATATTTTCAACCATTTGTAATCTCCGATTAAAATTATTTTTGAAAATGTATAGATCATTCACATTCCATTTTCTAATGGAATGGCCCATGCATTGTACGAGTAATCGGTCTAGTTTATATTATATATGCAATGAAAAAATTATATTTTACTATTTATTAAATACTTAATGATAAATAAATGGGAAAATTCCAAATAAATGACATTTCAATTTGTAAAACCCTTAGAAGTCCATTGAATTTGTAAAAAGACGCAGAAGTGACTAGGACTATGAGGGATATGCAAATTCGGGCAAAATTACCTTTTTGCCCTTAGTTTAATTTTTTTTTAAAAAAAGAAATACCCCCACGCCCCGCCGCCCTTGCCACCCCACCGTGGTGGACTGCCGCCGGAAGGCGGTCTGCTGCGGCCGACCTCCGCTGGACGGTAGTCCGTTGCAGTCGACCTCTGGCAGACGGCGGTCGGCAAGGCCGGGCGGCAACGCACGGCAATCGGCCGCGGTGGTCGGCGGGGTATTTCTTTTTAAAAAGAAAAAATTAAAAACTAAGGGCAAAAATGTAATTTCACCCGAATTTGCATATCCCTCATAAGTCCTTGTCACTTCTGAGTCTTTTACAAATTCAATGGGCTTCTAAGGATTTTACAAATTGAAATGTCATTTATTTGGAATTTTCCCTAAATAAATTCAAAAATCACGTTTTTTAATGAAAATTTTATAAATCTTTTACGGACAAATTATTTAGTTGTATGAATATTTTTATTATTGGATTTTCAATCAAGGTATGTAAGTGTATGATTGTGTATAATATGGTTAATAATAAGCACGTGTGATAATTAAGAAGTAAGAAACCATTTATTATCAATAATATAATGAATTATATACAACTTTTTTTTTTCTTATAATTATATGCTCTTGCGTATCTGGTACAAACAAAATTGTATAATTTAGATTGTATGGATAAACATTTAGGCATTGGTTGGTAATTACCTACTCAAAAATAATTTTGTATAAAAACTACTTTGTTGGATCATAACTGTATGATATAGATAATTAATCCGCATATTTTAAAAAAATTAATTAATCGTAAAATATTAGTTTTGTCTCTTTGGTGTGTAAAACAATATGGTTGAAGGGTGTGAGCTTCATCAATAAATTATTAAACGAAAATGTATGAGAAGGGAGTTTTGTGAGGACAACAGGCATAAACAAGCCAGTAGTCTTATTATTACTACACAACTTCCATGTAAAAATTATTGGTAATCATAAACAGAAAACACCAAAATCAAAAAGCATCACAAACATGTTAATTACTAACAATTTTTGCCTGATGAGAAGTCTTATTTCTATCATCTCATGCTCGACCAGTTTCATGTTGTCGATCTTGATCATTTTGGGAAGTTAATTGATACCATTGAAATTTGGGGGAAACCTAATGTTCATGTTAGGCTTAGTATTCTTCAATACGCTTTTACACTTTTGATCGGTACAACCTATATATACATGCACAAGTCATACAAAAAAATAACGTAAGTGTAATTTCAGAATGAGCTTTAATTTATAGCAATTAATTTTCTCCAATAAATAAATTAATTCTCAAAATGATTAAAAAAAAGTTATACATACCCTAACGGGGTTGTAAAAGCTATTCTCGCCTTTGACATTCTCTTAAGTGAGCAATGTAAGTGAAGACCCGAAGAGATCCACATTGGGGTCCAAGCCATCAATTTTAATTGCAAGAGTGGTGGATCAGTTAGCAAAATTCATAGCCTAACAGAAAAGCATTTCAAGTCTTCATTAAGTGACAAATAATTAACTCCCAATAGGTAATTAATTAAATCCAAAATTCATGTGTTACCTTTATTCTTAAGTAACTCTTGTTCTCAATGTTATCTTTCCAATCAATTGCAGATGTGACAAGAGATTGTTGACCCCTCAAAATAACCAAGTTCAGTAAAAAGACTTGCAGTATAAGGAACCTGGATCATTTCCCACGGAATTCCAGTAGGTTTAATGGTAACAGAAGTAAAACAGTAAATGATTGGGGGGAGTTTTTCAATTTGCAATAAAATGAAATTAAAATAGAAACAATAAAGGAAAATGAGATTAACTAGACTAAAATGACTAATCCAGAACCAGGGGTTCCAGAACCTTCACTAGACGAAAATAAAACACCGAACCCGTGATCGATTTCTGGACAAACCGAAATCTCTGCATTTGTCCAGAATTTCCCTCAATTGAACAATCGTCCAGAATGTTTTTTAATTTTTTAAACAGCGGCGTAATACCGAACAATCACACAGTAATCACTTGAACCTAGTTCGAAATATGTCCTTGGGATTAATTGATCTGAGTTCTTAATCAAAAACCCAATCCGAATCCAGAATCAAATCCAATAAAAGAAGACAGAAACGAGTTTAGATGTTACCGATTAAGCGCAATTCCTCTAGAATATGGAATCCCTAATCCGTGGGTTAATCAAAAGCCAAGCATAGATGAGTAAAATAGTGAAGAACATGAAGAACAGATGAAGAACATTTTAGAAAATTTTAAAAGTCTATGTTTGATCTTTAAAAGTCTCAAAAAGGAAATTACAAAACTGTTTGTAGCCACCATCTGACTTAACCTAAAATAGCAAAACGAAATGGAGCTCCAAGTCATAAAATACCCAGCCCAAAATAAATAACCTAAAATAACAAATGGGCCTTTACAAAATTCGGGCCCAAATAAAAATCCTGAAAAACGCCTCTGACTTTGGCTCCAAGTTTGACCATCCTCTTGACCGAATTTGCCATCCGAGTCTTCATAACATTTGTAGCTCTTTGAATTATCTGAAATATGAGACAAAAATGAGGTTAATCCGATGTATGGTTCAAAAGTTATGATTAAAACAGCGAAGCATATTAAATCTGGAATTTGTATCATGAAAATGAATTAAATCTAAATAAAAGCCCAAAGCCCAAATAAGCATTAAAGCCCATTATTTATTAGCTAACAATCCTAAATTAATTACCCAAAAGATACAAATAAATGTGTAAAATATTCAATTATCAAGATGCAAGACCAGAAGTTCTTCCTTTTGGTCGACTTAATGATGATGAGAAAGGAAATAAGAGAAGTCAAAGCCTTATTGGACGTCACAAGGAAAAATTTGGGCAACAAGTAAAGAGACATCTACTACATTCAGCATCTCCCCTCTTTTTCTGCATTTTGGCCAACTTAATGATGATGAGAAAGGAAATAACAGAAGTCAAAGGCCCGTTGGGCATCCCAAGGCAAAACTTAGGCAACAGATAAAGATAACTTGGCCAACAAGTAAAGAAACTTCTGCTATATGCAGCATCTGCCCTATTTTTCTCCATGTTGATCGACTTAATAATGATTAGGAAGGAAATAAGAGAAGCCAAAGGCTTGTTGGACATTCCAAGGAAAAACTTGGGCAACAAGTAAAGATAACATGGCCAAGAAGTAAAGAGACTTCTACTACATTCAACCTCTCCCCTCTTTTTCTTCGTGTGGGCTGAGTTAATGGTGATGAGAAAGGAAATAAGAGAAGTCAAATGCTTGTGAAGCATCCCAAGGAAAAACTAAAACAAGTAGAGATAACTTGGCTAACAAGTAAAGAGACTTGTACTATATTCGACCTCTCCCCTCTTTCTTTCCATGTTGACTGACTTAATGATGATTAGGAAGGAAATAAGATAAGTCAAAGGCTTGTTAGGCAACACAAGGAAAAACTTGGCCAACAAGTAAAGAGATTTCTACTATATCCGGCTTCTCCCATCTTTTTCTCCATGTTGACGAACTTAGTGATGAAGAGAAAGGAAATGAGAGAAGTCAAAGGCTTGTTGGGTATCCCATGGAAAAAGTTGGGCAAATGGTAAAGATAACTTGGCCAACAAATCAAGAGACTTCTATATATTTGGCCTCTCCCCTCTTTTACTTCCTTTTGGTTGACTTAATGATTATGAGAAAGGAAATAAGACAAGTCAAAGCCTTGTTGGGCGTACTAAGGAAAAACTTGAGCAACAAGTAAAGATAACTTGGCCAACAAATAAAGAGACTTCTACTATATTCGGTCTCTCCCTTCTTTTTGTCCATGTTGACCGACTTCAAGAAAATGAAAGTTTAGTCAACTTCTTGGACTTGGGAATAAACCTGCATTCCCACCTTATTTCCCATGAGGATCCCAGAATGACTAAAATTGTTATGTGATTCATCCGTTGGGAACCTCTATTAGTTCTCTATGTGTTTTGATGATAACTGACAATTGTAAACTTGGCATAAAGCTTGTCTTTAGAAAGTTGAAAAACTTACTGTCAAAGGCAAACTTGAGTTTAGTTATGTAAACTCGAGTTTGAGACTTGACAGAGAGTTGTTCAACACTGCAAGAAATCCAAACTCCAGTTTGCTTAGGCAGACTCGAGTTTGCGAAGTCACAGAAAGCAATCAAAGTTTTTCTCAACAAGCCAAACTCCAGTTTGTGAAAACAAACTTGAAGTCTGGGAGATACAGAGAGCACTCAGAATTTTAAGCAAGACAAACTCGAGTCTGGACCATGAAACTCGAGTTTAGACTAAACAGAAAGAATCCAGAAAACTTAGTATTTTCATAAGTCTTGCAAACTCCAGTCTGTGTTTCCAAACTCCAGTTTACACTTGACCAAGAAAAATCTCAAAGTTTTAGCTCACTGAAACTCGAGTTTGCTTCCCCAAACTCGAGTCTGAGTCGTACAGAAAAGACCACCAATATGTTTGTTTTGTAAACTCCAGTTTATGCTTCTAAACTCCAGTCTGGAAGTTCTTGGACTTTGCCTTATCCTCTTGACATAGCCCCAAACTCGAGTTAGTCATTAATTAACTCGAGTTTAGCAACTTCTCCAAAGTTCCATTCCAAGACCAGAACCCTACAGTCTTCTCTGTAAGAACCAAACTCGAGTTAATATTTGCAAACTGCCAGTTTAGACTGTTGATCAACATTCATGCTCTCTGGTTGAACCCCAAACTCAAGTCTAGAATTACAAACTCAAGTTTGCATCGGTGATTTTGAAAAACCAAATGATGTTGATCTGCGAAATCTTTATGGGTCAACCTGAAATCGTTTTATCATATGTTACTATTGCTTCTAATGTCTTTGATGAAGTTTTGAGTGATTTTCAGATAAGTTCAGCTAAAATCAAGATGGAATCAGATCTGGAATAAAGTGCATTAAATGAAGAACCAAGAACAGGGTTGATCCTTCTCCTCTATCCCAATGGTTTAGCACAAACCGTTATGGATCAATTAAATCTCTCTCCAACGGTCAAATGAAGGTTATGGAATGACTAAATACCTGAAAGACCTTTTGCATCAACATATTCCAAGATTCCAGCTGAGAATTGAAAGAACAGAGCAAAATATGCAACTGTCATTTTCCAAATTTACAGCTGAACGTTAGAGAAGAAATTGCAATGGCTAGTTCATCTAGTTAGCCTATAAAAGGCTATGAAGACTCAGAGCAAGACACACACAACCAAGCTACTTTGATTATATTTTGTAATTTGAGTCTGTATTGTGATTTTAAATTGATCTTCAGTGTTTATCATTATCTACTCTTTTATAGGTAAACTGGAAGAACTAGCCGTTGCATTTTCTTCTCCCTGATTCTTCAACGTTCAACTGAATATCTGGAAAATGACCGTTGCAAGATTTTCTCCATTTATTCAATTCTTGACTAGAATCTTGGATATGGACGTTTGTAGATGATCTTCCAATGTCCTTGTCATTTCCATAACCTGTTTAGACCGTTGGAGAGGAATTCACTCATCCTTGAATGGCTTTAATTGAACTTTCGAGATAAAGGAGAAGTTTCAGGCTTATTTTTAGTTCTTCATTAATTTCACTTTACCCAGTTGATTTTCTCCTTGATCTTTGCTATGTTTATCTGAAACTCATGAGAAAATTGATCAAATATAACAGAGAATAATTATAGATTGAAAATATGAAGCATATAAAGTTAATGAGATCAATTTGTAGGCTTCCTGGAACAGAGTCGCGCTTCTGTGTTTATTCAACTAGAGTAGCAACTGATTACTGGAGTAATCACAAGGTTTCTAACTCATGATTACTAGAGTAATTACTAAGTAACTGGAGTAACTAAAGATTATTTCATTTATGTGTTCAGTTTGACTGGAGTAACCCATAAGTTACTGGAGTAACATAAAAGAAAAATTACTTTGCAAAGTTTTAGTCTCGACGTTACTGGAGTAACAATTTTGTTACTGGAGTAATTAAGGTTCATGTCGTTTATGTGTTAAGTGTGACTGGAGTATCCTTGAATGACTGGAGTAATTAAGGTTTCCACATTTCCTGTGACCAATGTGATTGGAGTAGCATTTTAAGTTACTGGAGTACATCTAGTGTAAGGTCTGTACTATGACTGGAGTAACAATTTTATTGCTGGAGTAATATCGGGTTTGCCTCTGGAAGTGTCTGAAAGTAAAGGGCTACTGGAGTAACTAAGTAACAACTGGAGTAACCATTACTAGAGTAACAAGACCGTTACTGGAGTAATGCGTTTTACACCTGACAGGCTATCGAGTTTACTCTTAGACATGGCTCAACAAGGTGACTTACTGGAGTGAGTAAGTGGTTACTGCAGTCACACTTACTGGAGTAATAAAATCATTACTGCAGTAAGTCTAATACACAGACTATCGGGTTCAGCTGGAAATGTCTTGGTTACTGGAGTAAGACACGGGTTACTGGAGTAATGCAAGTAAAAGCCAAGTGTTATTACTGGAGTAATTAAAACATTACTGGAGTAATGTTTTCAAAAACTTATGAAATGATTGAAATCACAATTTTTGCTAATTACAATTGTTAAGTAATCATCAAAACATATAGAGAACTAACATCAGTTCCCAAACTTGAGTTTCCACCTTTAGTTTTGAAACTCTGAAATTAGTTGAGAAAATGCTTAAACTGTGGTTTTCAAAACTATGGTTCTCAATACCAAGGTTTATAACCAATTCAATTTTAAGGACTTCTTTACTTGGCCCAATACTTGAGTATTCCAGTGATACTCGAGTTTTCGTAAAAACATTTAAATTCTGGAGCCAAGTTGGAAAATTGTCTTTTCAAATTCCAAACCGTAGTTCTCAAAACCATGGTTTTCCAAATTGAGGTTTTCTATTTTCAGCTAAAACAATTTGAAGAGTTACATAGGCCTAAACTCGAGTTTTCATATCAATACTCGAGTTTCCCTTAAAGTAAAACTTGCGATGTTCTCTGTAACTCCCAATACTCGAGTATTCATTTGAATACTGCGGTATTGACCTAAGTTAAGTGCATTGAGCTGTTCTTTGAACCTCAATACTCGAGTTTTGTTACCAATACTCGAGTATTGCCTCAATCTGCAAGTTTTCAACTTCTTGAGACAACTCTTCATTCTTGATTTTCCAATTGATTGTTATCATCAAAACTCATAGAGAACTAACATTCTCCCCCTTTTTTATGATGACAACACTTGGAAACCAGAAACTCTTCAATTTCTTGAAAACATTTGAACTTTATGAAAAATTATAAGTCTTATGAAAAAGTTCAATGTCTTGGTTTTGTAAATGTTAGTTTTGTCATGATGTTTATCAAAACCATTGAAATTTTGAATACTTCAGTATTTATACTTTAATGAACTTGTTCATCAATTAAATGCAAAGCATAAATTCAATGTGATAACATTCAACATGGTTTATAGCAAAAGCATTCCTAGCTCGGGGTACAGAAATCCATACTTGCTATAAACATGAGTTAAAAGATAAACACAGCCTGAAAACATAGTCATGAGATAGAATAGTTAAATTCAAAAGATTCAGCACAACACAAGACTAACTCCTAAACTAGATTTTCAGGTTTCTGATTCTCTCATTCTCTCCCCCTTTGTCATCGCCAAAAAAAAAATAGAAGGAGCGGAAATTAGAGCAAAGTAAAGGGAGTATCAGAAGATAGAAGTGTGAAAATTTTTAATTAAGAAGTTTCGTCTATAATCTTTCAAAAGAGATAGCAGTGATCTTGTAGGGCCTCCCTGCATTGAGATTTTTCGAAGAAGAACAGAGAAGAGGTGCAGAAAGAACAAAAATAGTTACAAGAGAAAATTGAGGCTCGTAGAGACTTTTTGAGTTCGATGCGACAGTTTTCAAAATCACCTCACTTACAAGTTACTACATACTCGAGTATTCTACTCTAAGTTGAAGTGTAGATTGATAACTAACCTGGACTTCAAAAGTGTTCTGTGAACTTTTGAACTTCCACGATCGATACTGTAGTATTATACTTACATACTTGAGTATTCAGTTTGTCCAAGCTTTCCACTCTATGATAGTTCCGACAATACTCAAGTGCTCAACCTTTATTAGCAAAACTAAAAGTTTTCTCAGCATCCTGGAAAAAATGAAGCTACAAACTCCGACACCTAAGTTAGTAATCTTATAATCATCAAAACCTTGGTTAATAAGAAATTTGAGACTTTAAATGCATTAAAAACCTTACAATTCATTGGGATTTACCATTCCCAATTCTCTACAAATAAAATTAAATTGTTCTTTGGCTAAAGGTTTTGTAAAAATGTCAGCCAGCTGGAGATGAGTTGGAATGAACATGACTTTGACATTTCTTTGCTGAACATGATCCCTTATGAAGTGATGGTGAACATCAATATGCTTGGTTCTTGTGTGTTGCACTGGATTCTTGGCCAAGCTTATTGTGCTAGTGTTGTCACACAATATAGGAATCTCCTTCAATTGAACTCCCAATTCTGATAGTTGTTGTTTGAACCACAATACTTGTGCACAACAACTTGAGGCAGCCACATACTCAGCTTCGGTTAAAGAGACAACAACACTTGTTTGCTTCTTACTGAACCATGATACGAGTGAGCCTCTAAAGAATTGACATTGACCACTTGTACTTTTCCTATCAGTTTTATATCCAGCATGGTCAGAATCTGAGTATGCCACCAAATATTCTGGTTGACCTTTGGGAAACCACAAGCCGAGGGTCTTCGTGTCAGCGGGTATCCGAAAATTCTCTTGACATTTTCAGCATGAGATTCCTTTGGAGCAGACTAGAACCTTGCGCACATTCCTACGTTAAACTAGATATCTAGACGACTAGCAGTTAAAATAAAGCAATGATCCTATCATTCCTCTATATCCTGTGATATTGAAATCCTTTCCCTTTTCATCGACATCCAGCGAAGCAGTAGCACTCATCGGTGTGTCAGCACCATTACAATTTTCCATTCTAAACTTTTTTCAGGAGATCATTTAGATATTTGGTCTAAGAAATGAAGATTCCATCTTTCCGTTGTTTGATTTGCAAACCAAGGAAATAATTGAGTTCTCCCATCATAGACATTTCAAACTCTCCCTGCATTTTCTTGGCAAATTCCTCATACAAGACATTATTAGAAGCACCAAATATTATATCATCAACATAAATTTGCACAACTAAAATCTCATTCAACTTATTACTCTTAATGAAGAGAGTTGTATCAGCTTTGCCTCTAACAAATCCTTGATTAAGAAGGAACTTGCTTAATCGCTCATACCAAGCTCTAGGAGCTTGCTTCAGTCCATAAAGAGCTTTCTTGAGATGATAAACATAATCTAGATGATATTCACTTTCAAAACCAGGAGGTTGTTCTACATATACCTCCTTTTGAATAAAACCATTTAAGAAAGCACTTTTTACATCCATTTGAAAAAGTTTAAACCCTTTAGCACAAGTAAAGGCTAGAAGAACTCTTATAGCTTGTATATTATTGTCCAAACTAGTGTATGCTCTACTGCTTATACTTTGATGTGTAACATGAATTAACCTGGGAAAAATTAAGCTAGTGTTAGTTCTCTATGGGTTTTGATGATAACAATCAATTAGGAGATCAAGAATGAAGAGTTGTCTCAAGAAGTTGAAAACTTGCAAATTGAGGCAATACTCGAGTATTGGTAACAAAACTCGAGTATTGAGGTTCAAGGAACAGCTCGATGCACTTAACCTAAGTCAATACTGCAGTATTCAAATGAATACTCGAGTATTAGGAGTTACAGAGAACATCGCAAGTTTTACTTTAAGGGAAACTCGAGTATTGATATGAAAACTCGAGTTTAGGCCTGTGTAACTCTTCAAATTGTTTTAGCTGAAAATAGAAAACCTCAGTTTGGAAAACCACGGTTTTGAGAACTACGGTTTGGAATTTGAAAAGACAGTTTTCCAACTTGGCTCCAGAATTTAAATGTTTTTACGAAAACTCGAGTATCACTGAAATACTCAAGTATTGGGCCAAGCAAAGAAGTCCTTAAAATTGAATTGGTTATAAACCTTGGTATTGAGAACCACAGTTTTGAAAACCACAGTTTAAGCATTTTCTCAACTAATTTCAGAGTTTCAAAACTAAAGGTGGAAACTCAAGTTTAGGAACTGAAACTCGAGTATTGAGCCATACAGAGAGCAATCAAGTTTTCTAAGCCTTCAATACTCCGATATAGAGAGAAATCTCCGGTTTTGATGTTTTGGACATTTAATCATCAAGAGTCTAAAACTTGAGTATTGGAAGAATACTCGAGTATTGGCTTAAATTCATCAGAAACACCAAAGTTCAAATTGCGAGTCCCGTCTCTGAAAGGAGAAGACTCGAGTATAGATTCAGAAACTGGAGTTTTGGCTTAAGTCCATAGCGACAAACTCGAGTATTGGTGCACAAACTCGAGTATTGGTCGTGCCTTCTGATAATTCAAATTTGTGTAATCTGTGTAATATTTATGAAATGATCTGAATGACTTATATTCTTAATTATCATCGTTACCAAATATGTTTAATGTGTTTGCTAGTGTATTTCAGCCTAATAACAGATGATTCAAAGAGATTAAAGGAGCTGTTAACAGAAAAGGCAAAGTCTTATCAAAAGCAATAAATGCACACCACCAAACTTGCTGTAATCTTAACTACCAAGCCTTACACAGTGGAAAAAGGATAAAGAGACTTTCATTTAAGTGAGGACTGACAATCCCAACAGATATAAACGACTAAAAGTCACTCTCTATCCTACAAGTCAAGAAACAAGCACAAGTGTAGAGAGAGAAAGGACCAAACTGCTTCTAACTGAAAAGGAAACTTCTCCAACGGTCAAATAAATGCAAGCAACAGCTATTAATGTCTCTCTAAGTATAAATAGAGTTGCATTCAAGTTTCTACTAGAACACTGAGCAGAAAAACAAAACTGAATTCAATTTGTTCATTTATTGTTGTGCTTTCTAGCACAGAGTGTCGGTTGACACTATAGAGCTTCAGTGATCATTTATCTACTCTGTAAGAGAGTTTTCATCAATTGTATTTGATTGATTGTAAGTTATTTCAAGTCGGGGGACTTGGAGATTTGGGAGATCATTGATTACAACTTGTAAGGGGGAGCAAGTTCTAGAGAGAGAATTGCTTCAGAGTTACAGAGTGTGTAATCAAGTGATTATAGTGAAAAGCTCAGGGTGCCTGAGGACTGGACGTAGGCCAAGAAGTTGGGCCGAACTAGTATAAACTATTGTACATTGTTATTCTTCCCACCTCATTGTTTTCATTCAGTCAATCACCATAGAAGCAAAATCGCAAAAATTTTCAGAATCCCCAATTCACCCCCTCTTGGTGATTCAACTCCTCTTTCATTTGGTATTAGAGGAAGGTCTTCTCAGAAGAGCTTAACAACTCGAGAAGGATCCTCATGGATTATTGTCTTTCCAATGGAGCTTCGAATGATAGACCTCCTGGCTTCAGGGGAGAATATTACTCACTCTTGAAAATCAAGTTCAAAGCATTCATTATGGCATCTTAGTGTGATTTATGGCGAGTATTCGAACTCGGAAATTATCTTCCGACCACAATCATAAATGGTCAGAAAAAGCTCAAGCCTGAAGAAGATTTTGATGACAAGGATAGAAAGAATGTTACTTCAAACAGTAAGGCGATTCTTGTATTACTGAATGCTCTTAGTCAACAACAGTTTGTCCAGATATGTACTCTGCCTACTGTGAAAGAAATGTGGGAAAAACTAGAAATGATTTATGAAGTAAAGAAGGAAAAACAAGTCAGTACTTGTCTAGTTGCTGAAGAGGAAGGGCAAAATAACAATGCTGATGAGATATGTCTGAAAGCTCTAAGATCCAACAAATGGTACATAGATAGTGGATGCTCTAGACACATGACGGGAGATCACTCAAAATTTGCTTCAATCATTCCCAAGACTGGTGGCAGAGTAACTTTCGGTGGAAATCAATCTGGAAAGATTGGTGGCATTGGAGAGATTGGAAGCAGTGAAGGGCAAATGATTAAAGATGTTTATCTTATTGAAGGACTTTGCCACAATCTCCTCAGTGTGAGCCAGAGCACTGATAAAGGTAACTTAGTTATATTCAACTTTGAAGAATGCTTGATTGTGAACAAAAATGATTTGCCTTTTGAAACATTAAAATCAAAAGCATTATTTAGAGCTCCTAGAGAAGGAAACTGTTACACATTAAATCTCTCTAGTTCTAGTTCTGTTTCTGAAAACTGTTTCGTAAGTAACTTGAATGAAAGTTGGCTGTGGCATAAGCGGTTAGCTCACGTTAATATGCATCAACTTGATAAGTTATAGAAAAAGGACTTAGTCATTGGTTTGCCAAAGATTAATTTTAAAAAGGATGTGATTTGTGATGCGCGTCAAAAGGGCAAACAGACTAAGTCATCTTTTAAACCCAAAAATGAGATTTCAACTATTAAACCTCTTCAACTACTTCATATGGATCATATTGGTCTAGCTAGAGTAAAGAGTCTTGATGGAAATCTTTACACTCTAGTTATAGTTGACGATTTTTCAATATTTACATGGACTATATTTTTGACATCTAAAGATGAAACATTTGATCAGTTTGTGATTTTTGCCAAAAAGGTCCAGAACGAGAAAGGTATTTCTATTGCAGGAATAAGAACTGATCATGGAGGAGAATTGGATAATCATGCCTTTGAGGAGTATTGTAATACTTTCAGGATCAGCCATAATTTTTCAGCTCCAAGAACTCCACAGCAAAATGGTGTTGTGGAAAGGAAAAATCGGGTATTAACAGAAATGGCCAGAGCAATGCTAAACGAGAACAACACTTCGTAAGTCTTCTGGGCCGATGCAATGAGCATAGCATGTTATATCTCTAATAGAGCTTATCTTCAAATTTGCGCATCTTCGGGTGTAAGTACTTCATCCATAATAATGGTAAGGACAGCCTAGGAAAGTATGATTCCAAGGCAGATGAAGGTATATTTCTGGGCTATTCAAACAGAAGTAAGGCTTATAGAGTATTTAATACTCGCACTCGCATTGTTGAAGAATCAATGCATGTTGTGTTCAGGGAAACCAATCCTAACAAATCCCTGGATGATGATGAAGAAGAAAATGTTTTTAAAAATCAATTCTTTTTGAAAACTACTCCTGCTTTTGCCAAGAATTCTGAGGATGTTTTTGAGATCAATCCTCAAAATAATCCTAAGAATTCTGATTCTTCTCAACCCAGAGCCTATAGATTCATTAGAAATCATCCATTAGATCAAGTGATAGGCGATGTTAATTAGGGTGTGAGAACCAGAAGCAGCACTTTAAATGAAATAACCTTTTCTGCTTTTATTTCTAATATTGAGCCTTCTAAAATTGAAGAAGCCCTTTCAGAAAATGATTGGGTGATAGCAATGCAAGAAGAGCTTCATCAATTTGAAAGAAATCAAGTTTGGGACTTGGTACCAAAACCCAAGGACTATCCAGTCATTGGGACAAAATGGGTCTTAAAAAACAAACGTGATGAAGCAGCAATTATTGTCCGTAATAAGGCAAGATTGGTTGCTAAAGGCTATAATCAAGAAGAAGGGATTGATTATGAAGAAACTTATGCTCCAATTGCAAGATTAGAAGCTATAAGAGTTCTTCTAACCTTTGCTTGTGCTAAAGGGTTTAAACTTTTTCAAATGGATGTAAAAAGTGCTTTCTTAAATAGTTTTATTCCAGAGGAGGTATATGTAGAACAACCTCCAGGTTAATTCATGTTACACATCAAAGTATAAGCAGTAGAGCATACACTAGTTTGGACAATAATATACTGATAAAATAATACGGAAAGATAAACTTTTCCTCGAAGCGATCAAAATATACAGTCATCTGGGAATAGTGCCTGACAAGCCAAAATAAAATACTACAGTCATCCAGATAATTACAAGTATCCAAAAGAAATCATCACCATCCATCATCCTATTAGCCTTGCTCCAGGGTCTTACCTCTGTCTCCCCACTCCGCTCTAGACAAGCTGCCAGAGGACTTAAAAGGGGCTGGGATTCACAAGTGAATCCCAGAGTGACCATTAATCTCATATAAAATGTGTAATAATACATGTAAGAAAAGCCAAGGATAAAAACACAAACCATATAGCATTCAGTATCATGCACACAACAAGGTATATAGCCAAATCTGGAACTAGCAATCCTAATAACGCACAGCACAAACCACCAAGCACGGCACACATCAAGGCCCTTATTGCACACAGCATGTTCCGGTTCCAGAGCGCTCAGAAATAAATGATAACCCAATGTATGCAATATATATGGCAAAACATACATACACAAGTCACACAGAATATATGAGGATTAAGGTTACTACTTGGTAGTCGCCGACGAATATAAATGATTTTTCCCTAGTGTACAATATCACAATAGCCCTAGAATAGCAAAATACAAATATAATTAATTTCTCCTCAGTAAATATTTCCTTTTGATAACTTAAAATAAGCCCAATTCACGTTTCCACATTTATTGAATTCCTTTTCTTATTGAGGAATTTAATATGAGTTTATATTCCCTCTATTCGTCGTTTTTTAGGACTTTTCAGCAAGCAATGACAGATCTTCAAAAATTCATAATTAAATCTAGGAACCTTCTTTTGAGTTGATTCCAAAGCTAAATGACCCTTAACATGTCTATTTTCAACCAAAATTACTATCTTGGGCCAGCCTTAACGAAAATCCATTTATAGCTTAAAATGTCTCTGTTGTTCAAAATCAAGTCCAGGATCAAAGGGACATTTTTAAAAATTCATTTCTCTTAACACAATTTAGAAAAATACGTGTTCATATCAAATTAAAGTTTATGATGCCTACTTTAATCCTGTATATTTCATGGTAATCCAATATAGTTCACTACCCCAAAAACGTGCCACAATTTTGCTGCCCATACAGGATTTTCCAAACAGATTGCTAGTTTCAGTATAATCCAATCCTGGAGTTTTCAAAATTCTTACCAAACCTATACCCTACACAATTTTTCATTTTGAACACAATGGAACCATTAAAATAACCAGATTCCCACTCCTTAGATCTGCCCTGTTCAGACCGAAATTCAAAGACCACATATACAACATTCCGATTCACAATTTATTTGCCAAATTAGGTTCATATATTCCCAAATCATCATATAATCCTATATTCATGAATAAATCACCATGAAACTCCAAAATCCCTGATTGGCTGAAAATCGAAGATTCCACAACATACTCAAAACTCAACCAAACTTCAAATCAATTGGTTCAAATTGAAGCTTACACTTACCTTATCACGATTCCACAATCGGTTCGGAATTTCAGCAGTAGTTTGGCTAATCCAATGACTTGAAATTCCTCTTATAAGAAAACCGAAACTGTAGAATTGAAGCTCTCGAGATGTAGAACAAGTTTGATGAAGGAAGTTTTTGGATCAAAGGTGATTTGGTAGGAGATTTTGCTTCAAGTTCGTTTCTCTCTCCTCTTGGATTTCTTCACCCCATTTTTGGAATTCAAGCTTCTCTCTCTATGTTCATCTGATTCTAGCCGAAAATGAATGTATTAAGAAGTGATTTAATGGATGTTATCTTGGTCAAAGTCAGTGGAATTCTTGGAATATTAGAAGACATTGCACTTTGCACTTAATTACATTATGGCATTGCTTTTTGACTTCATTTGTTTTTTTGTTTGATCAAAATGAATGGAAATAAATAAGGGATATGGATATTACAGATATCGTATCTCAGATTTAATTTTTGAAGATAGATATCATATTTTAGATTTAATTTATGAAGATAATTAAATCAGCTAGCTTTTAATTCGGATTATATCACGCCCGGCCTTTGAGGCCTTTATTTCATCAGAGTTTACGTGGCGACAGGGATAGAGAAGATTTGGACGACTTGATTTCGTAATCGAAGTTTTTGAAATTACAATAGTATGAAAATATGGACTAATTTTTCGAAATTCGATATCTATCCCATAAAGGGATGTTAATACATTAATCCAAAAAGATGAATGATAAACATATATGCAGACTAATTAATCCTAATTTCCCATAAAGCTTCCACTGCTGTAACCCCTACAGCTACTCCTTGTCTTCTGATCCCGAACTAGTTCCTGTATTCTTTCACATGAACTGGAGTCTAAATGAATGAACCCCAGGGTAACAGTGAATCTCATGCACATGTATGGAAATAGAAATGACATAATAACACATGTTTTAAAGCATGGAAGAAATTACATATAACCGTAACTGCAGTTAACGGCCAAGGACCGTAGCCCTTGTCTAGGACCGCAGCCCCATGAGACCACAACCTCAAATCCATGGCCAAGAAAACATAAACAAGTAATTCAACCAGCATACATGATTAGCTAATAATCGCATAACATTTACATACATGATTATCAGATTAAAGTTACCTACCTCCTTGTCACTTCACTGAAGTTGTTGGGATCAGATAAATGTCAATGTCTGCCTAAAATATGTTTATCATCACTGTCAGTCTCTTATTCGAATCACAGATAAACTAATTATGTAAATTAGTTTAGAGGATTAATATTGATTATTAATCCCGTATTTTTTTTCTCTCTAACAATAATAATAAATTTATTATTATTATTATTATTATTATTATTCCGAATAATAATAATAATTCCTCATTTATAAATTATTATTTTCACTCCTTCCGAATAATAATAACACACTTGTTATTATTATTATTATTATTATTTTATTGATTATTATCAACTCTCTATAATTAATAGAAACTCTTATTAATTGCTTAATAATTCCTTTACTTTTTATTAATTAATAATACTCCTCAATTATTATTAATTAATAGGTCTTACATATTTCCTTTTTAACCCTTTATTTAATATTTACTTATTTATAAGCTCAAATATACCCAGTACAAATTTTGTCAGAGTCACTTATCAATATGCGTTTCTTTTCTTTTGCAAACAATCTAAATGTGTATTTCTAATATATATTGACTAAAAAGAAGAAACAACACGCGCTGGACCAAGGAAAAGTTGCAGCAACATATGAGACATCATGAAAATATACATACTCTACCTAACATGCTGCATGTTGTTCCTTTCTTTTCCCCTTACGGAAAACAGTAACACGTACGCACACATATATACATATATTTAGTCTTTATTTCCTTTCTCTCCTTGAAGATAATAAGCCCAGTTTTTATGCACTATCAAATAGACACTCATATAGTCATAATTTATGCTTCTATAATTTTCATATATAATTACACATACACAGAAGGATTCCTGTAGAACTCCCAAATTAAAATAAATATATAAGCTAAGTGTTACAGATATCTCATAAATGGGCCCAGCCCAATAACCAAAGAGCCTAGTCAAAATAGCTTCAGTTATGCTCTAACCGCTTCCTTGAAAATAGGAGTGGTTTTATCAAGAATATCTATCATCATGGTAACTGCCTATGAAAGGAGGAGATTATTCAAAAAAGCATATCTTAATATCCCTAAAATAAAGGACAAATCTAACTGATTAAGATAGGGCCCAGGTACACTTATAAATAGGGTAAACCCCTTACAAGGTTCACACTTCTGAAACCCTAGCTTTTCTATTTACACAGAGCACACACACCACCCCCTCTGGCTATCATTAGCCTGCCGTATACTCTCGAACTACGTGGACTTTGATCCACACTGTGATACGTAGGACCCCAGGATTTTACCCTAGACCAAGTCCAACCCAACTTGTGATCTACCAGATCACTAAGAAAATAGCTTCTTTCTCAAGCCTTATATTCGTACAATCAGGTCCATATATACATATATTTGTGACTTTAACCCATGTGCTTTCTCTCTTTTCTTTTCTACATGCAGCAAAAGAAAACGCCACAACCAGACAAATATATACATACCCATGAACTACTTCATTCCTTTCTTTTTCTGAAAATGGAAACCACGTGCCATATGTATAAGCATATATATATATTGAGATTTCTTCTCTTCTCGCAACAGTAAACTCACACAAACGATAATATATATACATATCTATTTCTTCTTTCCACTGCACCACCGAAACACACACACACACACATATATATATTGATCTACTTCTTCCTTCTCTTCTTTCAGCAACCCGACACTTATATATACTGCTGGATTTATTTTCTTTTTGTCTTATCTGAATACACCGATGGTTCTAATGCACACACACACACAGACCCATATATACATATATATTAAGCTTACACCTATCCTCTCTTTTCTTGGCAAAACCGAACCCATTTATGACAGCAAAATGACCCCCCAATATGTTCAGTATTTTGCATGCAAGTTCAGTTCTCATTCTTTTGTTTCAGTTTCGGTTTGGTTTTTCTTCATTCCATATATAAAAACTCATAAGACTCACAAGCCGATGACAGTACAGAAAACGAGCTTCAACTTTTCTTTTCTTTTCTTCATGCAGACCCGTTACACATATATATTAAGAGTCCCCTTTTTTTTCGCAAACAGCCCCTGTTTTCTGGTTTTCACTTTCAGTTTATATTTTAGTGTCTTCACTTTCAGATTCTTTTTGATTTCATTCTAGCTAGACTATGACAGAAACGAAAAGAAAGGAAAAATGGAAGTCACCTTCAGTTTTCGGTCTCCAGAGGTGATGATCAGCCGCTGATTTCCTTGCTCTGTTATGCTTCGGCACAGAGGAAAGATGAAGCTTGGTATACTTCTCCCAACTCTCACTCTTTTTCTAATGGGATGAAACATGAAGGAGCAGAGACGAGACATATATATAAGGGCTCATTGATCTCGCATGCACTGTGGAGGGGCGACAGCTGGCTTTATGACGTGTTGCTAGCCGAATAGATCAATGAATCAGCTAATGGTTTTAATCACTATTTCCTGGTTGGGTTGTTGGGGCAGTAGGTGGGCCGAAACAATAAAATGGACATGGGCCAAGATGAGTTTGTTTGCTGGTTCTATCGGGTTGGAGCTGGAGAACATGGACCGAAATGATTAAAGCCTTAATACATATGTTTCCTGCTTCTTCATTATTGCTCACGTGGGACTGGAAGTGCAGAGATGTATCGTATAAATAAAAAAAATATGCAGGATATAGTGGGATGAGCATATTGGGCCGTTTAAATAGGAAGCCCATGATTTTTCTCATTTGCAATTTGATTGCAATATATGGATAATCTCAAGAATAAAATCCTTAATAATTATTCCCATAATTCTTTTCCCCAAAATAAATTAAGGGAAAATATAGGCCTTAATTCCCAATAATTATTTTAGGCCATAAATTATCCCCAACTAAATTACTTTTAATTTATGAAAAATATGCCTTAAATTTCAAATTCTCAATCTTTAAAATTCTTTAAGGCCAAATTTTCCATAATTAATTTTTGATTCCCAAAGTCCAAAATTTAGGATGTTACAAGTTAAAGGATGGATTTAAATTAAATCTATTGGACAGATTTAATTAATATTATTTGAATCCAATTCAAATTTCAAAAATTCATTAAGATTAATTTTAAATATGTAATATGCCCATTAAGGTTTGAAAACCCTAAGACAATTAGACGTATTAGAAAAGCCGCAAGAGAAACCTAGAGACAATGAAAAATGTGAGAAGCACTAGCACGCTACTTGTGTCGGGGTCTTGTTCGTGTGGATACTAGTAGAAGGAGCTGATTCGTTCAGTTGGCTCCTAGTGATCGAACAAGACACATATGAAAGGTACAATTTTGAATAATTAAATTTAAACGCCATTGATAGATCCATAAATTGGGATTCAAATTTTTCATTTGGTTTATTTCTTCCGCTGCATGTACAAATCCTAACAAAAACCATCATTGCACATGTTAGAAGATGAAGAGAAGTAGTCGCACGTAGTAGTGGCTAATAAATGGGTACTTAGTTTTAGTGGCTAATAAATGGGTACTTAGTTTTCATGCCTTATCATCAAAGAACAAAGAAGCATATACATATTAACATTATCAGCGTGGGGAAAGGGAAAGGTTTTGAACCATTATGATAGATTTTGTGTAACAATTGTCATTCTTTGAGACAAAATATAGCAGTTGCTTATAACAAATGTTATTTATTTACATGTTATTCTTATAGGTAACAAGTTTTATTTAATAACTGTTATGTATTTTACATATAAAAAAAAATTGGTGGTTGATTATGCAACTACCATTTAACAAAACAAAAAGACAGTATGCCAAAAAAACAAAAAAATAACTTATGGAGATGTTTTAAAAATCTTATGCACCATCATATTCTTCCTTCTCCAGTAACTTGTCTACCTTCTTGTTCGAAGAGCGAACAAGATTGGTAAGTTCCTTCAAGCACTCGTCCATGCATCTTTGCTCTTGTAGGTAAACATAGACCATATGATAAAGCTCGTAGGCCAGTGGATGAGCCTTTCGTGGCTTGTTGGTAGACGGAGTTCATCTTTTGGCTTGTCCCAAGATGATAAAGCATAATTTTTCTTGCGTTTGTCCATAAGTTTGGTGAAGAAGAACAAAACCTTGTAGTTGGCTATAAGAAGTTGAAATGGAAGTGGAGAAGTGGAGTTCAACTTTCGAACATTTATTTAGAGAGGGTTTCATGGATTATTGAGCTGTCATATCCTTTATATTTACATATCATAATATTTTATAAATAGTGACGATTAGTTTTTAATAACCATTTGGAATTTGAGGTGGTATTCTAATAAGGGACTAGTCTTTCTTAATAGCTGTTATGTATTTGATATTTTTTTAAGGAATAAATATCATTTTTGTCATTGAAGTTTAGTCTAAGAAGTACTGGTCTCTGGGAAGTTTTTTGTCTCATTTTTTCCCTGAAAGTTAACAAATCAGAGAAATTTTGCTCCTGAAGTTTTTTTTAGGAGTAATTTTGCCCCTAAGAATTTATAAATAAGAAAAACAATTTAACGGTCAAGATTAACGTAAGGACAAGATTACTACATTTTTAAACTTCCGAGTGACCAGTGTAACATCCCAAGTTTCTGGGATTTTAACATTGGATCATTATATGAGAATGAAATGATAAATTTGGGCGAAGATAATTATTTGCAATTAAGGTTTAAGTTTTCCTTAATTTATTAATGAAGAAAATAAATTCAAGGAAAATAGAGGATGAAAATTGTAGGATTGAATATTAATAAACTTATTTCCATAAATTACAATAAAAGACCAATTGCAAATAAATTAGTGTGATAAAATAAATTATCACTATGGTCAAATAATAATTATAATGTGACAAGATTAATTGATGAATGACTTAGGAAATTAATTTTTGATTTATGCATTTTGTATAGTCTAATTGCGGGTGCACATTAGGTGCCAAGCACCTTATGTGCCCCTTAGGTGCCCATCCCTCTATTAGAGGGATGGGCATATTTTTTTTAATTTTTTTTAATTTTTTTATATATTGTATTTATTTATATTTAAATTATATGCTGCTTTCTGGAAAAAAAAATTTCACTCAGTATCTCAAATTAATTAGTTTTCAATCCTGCATTCAATAATATTTATCTATAATACCAGTATAATGAAAACTAATTAATTTAAGATACTGGATGAAATTTTTTTTCCAGAAAGCAGCATATAATTTAAATATAAATAAATACAATATATAAAAAAATTAAAAAAAATTAAAAAAAATATGCCCATCCCTCTAATAGAGGGATGGGCACCTAAGGGGCACATAAGGTGCTTGGCACCTAATGTGCACCCTCTAATTGCAAATGAAGAAAAAAAAAATTAGATTGGGCCACGGTTTCGGCCATATTGGCAGGCCCAAAACACAGCAAGTGAACGTCAAAAAAAAAATTTATTGTCCAATAAACAGCACCCAAAACGCATGGTAGCATTAGCGTATTAGTTTTATTTGGTCTTCCTTTTTCCTTCAACTCGGCAAGACGTGATTTAAGCAGCAAAACATGAAATTCATTTAAGCCCACCGAAGATACTGAATCAGAAACCAAAGAGCAGTACCCAAGCCCACAAACCCGATCCAGCAACAATGTCATTAACCTCAAGTAAGTGTTGTCTAATAGCCATTAAAAACACAAACCGCTGCCTAACCTCCACGTAAGTGGACAAGTGGACAGATGTCCGAAAATTTACATGCACAAATGATCATCAAATGGCTATATAAAGCCATTCCACTTCAGCTCTTTTCCCTTCGTTTTCATATGTTCAGTATACACAGAGAGAAACCGTAGACAGAGAGGGAGAGAAGAGAGACCGAGAGAGTGTTTGAGAGTTTCATTTGTTCCTCTGTTTTTGCTCCGTTATTCAGCAAGCGAACAGAGTAAGGAAACCGGCGCTGTTCAGCATCTCTGGATACCAAGGACTGAAGGTGACATTCATCTTTCCTTCCTCCTTCGTTTCTATCATTGCTAAGATAGTATACAACCAAAAAGAAGGTAAAATGAAGACACCAAAAATCAAAACAGAAAAGAGAACGAAAAACAGGGGTTATTTGGGTTGTTTCAGATATTTAGTTTGCTGCCTTTAGGTTCAGTATTGTTGCATGGAGTGATCTCAAGTTGATGTTAGCTGATATATATATATATGAATTGAAGCTGTTGTATGAGTATTATTTTCAGATTATGAGTTTGCTTCTGTTTGTTTTGTTGCTGTATAATACTTCGGTCCCGTGAATTGGTCATGCACGAAAAAAGGGAGAGTGTGAGTTTATGTTGCTGTATATATATATATGCTGTCAGTGTTCTTTTTATTGCGTGGGGGGCTGTTATGGTCCTCTTGTTCTGCTGCATGCATTTTTCCTTGATACATGTCGGGTTTTGCCTCTGTTTGTTATTTATGTCTTTGCTGCATATGTATTAAGAAAGAATGAAGAAAGAGATAGGTATATGTGCATAGGTCTCGGCACATGCAGCAAGAAAGAGAGGAAAAAATATATTTGTGGGTGTGAGTGGTTTCATTTATTTTGCTGTCATATGTCGGGAATAAGGGAGAAGAGAGGAGGGTTTTTTTTTTTTTTTTTTTTTTATTTATCTACTCATATGAATGTATGTGTGTGTGTGTGTCGGGTTGTTGAGAGAAGAAAGAGGAAAAAGTGTTTTGATATATATGTGTGGGTGTTTGACTGTGCATGGGTAAGTGAGCAAAGAAAGAGATAAGTATATGTATATGTGAGTGTGTTATTTCGCTGGACATATGCTCTTTATGTGTGTTTTTATATATGAGGGTAGTTTGCTGTTAGAAAGAATAAAAAGGGAAGAGTAGATATAAATATATAAGTGTGTGTGTAACGTGTTTGCTTGCTGAAGAACTAAGAAGAAGAAATATATATGCATATATGTGTGTTTTTGTATAAAGAACACTAAATGTTTAATAATAATTAACACTATTGACAAGATTGGTCTTTAATGGATTAAATGAATAGATTAAATCATATTGTATAATGATGAACATTTATCGGTCTTGATAAACAAATAGTTGGCAAGTGATGTTAATAAAATTGATTATCTTTTTAAGTGAAGATAGTCACTTATTTAATTTGATTGGTGTTACTATTAGGATAATAATAATAATAACAAACCATGTTATTATTAGGAAAGAGTAATTGATCTATAAATAGGGAATTATTGTAATTATTATCGGGAATATTAATAAAATAATAATAATAATAAATTGTTATTATTATTATTAGAGGAAAATTAAGGGATTAATTATTATTAACCCTTTAAACTAATTTATATAATTAGTTTATCTGCGATTCAATTAAGTGACTGACAAGCGATGATAAACATATTTTTAGGCAAACCTTGATATTCATTTGATCCTGATATTTTCCGTGAAGTAAAAGGATACAAGGTTGAGGTAGGTAACTTTAATCTTATAATCATGTAGGTTAATGTTATGCAATTATTAGCTGATCATGTATGCTGGTTGAATTACTTATTTATATTTTCTTGGCCATGGAATTGAGGCTGCGATCTCATGGGGCTGTGGTCCTAGACAAGAGTTGCGATTTTTGGCCGTTAACTGCGTTTACGGTTTGTGTGTAAATTCTTCCATGTTTCTGCATGTGCTAAAATGTCATATTTAATTTCATACATGTGCATAAGATTAACTGTTACCCTGGGGTCCATTCACTTGGACTCTAGACCACGTGAAAGATACAGGAGCTTGTTCGGGGTCTAAAGGCAAGAAGCAGTTGTAGGAGACACAGCGGCTAGATCTGTTGGATATTTTGGACTTAATGTATTGTAATAGTTGTTTATCATTCGCTGAATTTTGGGATTACTGTATATAACATCCAGGTGTAGGATGATAATGAATCGCGAAAAATTAGCTCGTATTTTTTCTATTATTGTAATTTCGAAAACTATTATCTTATAATTTAAAATTGTAATACCCCAGATTATTACTCCCTCCGGTCCTAATTATAAGACATATTTAACCAATTTTGGAAAAATTAAGGAGATGAGTTAAATTAGTTAATTTTACTCATTTTCCTAAAATGTCCTTATATACATTTAAAATGACATAAGTAAAAGTTAATCAACAATTTTACCACATATCTCCCTAACCAATTTTCCTTTCCACATGTTTTCTAATTGAAATAATGGTCTTGCTAGATATACATATATGTGTGTGTATATGTATACATATAGATCTATCATGCATACACACACACAACCATATATCTACAGAAAGATATATATATTGACACACACACACATCTATATACATACATATATATGTTTATAGACAACACACACACACACAAACACATATATATAGACACACACATACAAACACATATATATATAGACACACACATATATATACATACTCACACACACACATATATACATGCACACACACACAAACACATATATATAGACACACACATATGCACACATACATATATACACACACACACACACACACACACACACACACACACACAAACACATATATATAGACACACACATATATATACATACATATACATGTTTATAGACATACACATGTGTGTGTTGTAACCCATATGCATATATACTTACCAAAAATCAAACACACTTTGAGATAATAAAATAAGGGTATTTTAGGAAGAAATTAGTAAAAACTAAAAAGTTGTCCTATAATTAGGACCAAAACTAATCTCTAAATATTGTCTTATAATTAGGACCGGAGGGAGTATTATTTTTGTTGTTAATAATAATAATAATAATAATAATAATAATAATAATAATAATAATAATAATAGTAAAAGTAATAATAGTAATAATATAGTATTAGTTTAATTTTAGTAGTTTAGATTGATTTGATTAGTTTAGATGAATCTGATTTTATTAATTTAGATTGATTGATTTGATTGAATTTAATAATTTTGGTAATATTTTATAATTCATTAATTGACAATAGATATAGAGTCTAACCCAGAGCTAAATCCTAACTTTAACTACAAGTTTAGCTCCAACTATAAATATTAGCTCTAACTGTCTAACCTTAGTCTTCGCTCATATTTCTCTTCTCCCTACTCCTTTCTCTGTAAACTTTGTGGCAAATTGCTCTTTTAGAAATTTAGCAAACACGGAGACCAGGTAATCCTAATCCCTAGAACACAGTTGATTTGTCATGATATTAATCAATTCACATCGATTATTGATTATAGTATGATCTCCTATATGCACATATTTTTTTCGTCTCGGTTTGTGTGAATCCATTACTCCTTCCATGCGTCCCTCCTATACTGTTTCGTTTTGTTTTGATTCATATAACTACTACCTTTAATAATAATAATAATAGCCGTACTATTTCTTTTTGTCTTCGATTCATATAACTACTACTTTTACGAATATTAATAATAGCCATACTATTTCTTTTGCTTTTGATTTACATAACTATTACTATTATTATTACCTTTTTCTTTTATTTTCTATCTATTATTAATTGTTTGAATGCATATGTATATATATAGATTTGAAAAGAATTTTAGTTTTATTTTTAAATTTTCATTCTCTTATTTTTGTTATGTGATTGAAATAATTTAATTGTGGGAGGATAGCTTTGGGATGGTACCTCCTAAAGTGATGAATACACTCTTAAGGCTTTATGCCTTTGAAAATTTATTTGATGTGAACCGATATATCTGTTCTTCTCAAAGTGGTGTTTGACAGGGTTTCCTTGGACACTAATAGCAACTTTGGGAAGAGGTGTGCATACTAGGAAGAAATTATGATATGGCCAATTTTGATGATTTGTGACTGGCAGGATTTCCCGAGTCTACCATGGTTCTCTTCCCACTAAACAGATTGACAGGTTTCCGAGTCTAAATAAATTTAAAAAGATAATGATTAGTTTGGTTGCAAACACCACATGATTACAAATATTTTATTTTCATTTTATTTTATTTAAATTTATTTAATTATTTATTTTATATTATTTTATATTACCTTTACCTAATTAGGATTACCAGTGTTTGCTGATGTTTGTATTCTTGGGCTGCGATGATCCTTCGGGGGAGCAGAGTTTCAGTGAAACCGGTTTCAAAGGTTAGAGCTAGCAGTGAGAAGTGAGGAAGACGTCAAATTTTAATTTTGATTTCATTTAATCATTTTTATTTTATTATCTTATTTATTTTGTTTTGGTGTTGTGCAAAACTATTTAGATTTAGATTTATTTAATGTAGTTTGTAACCTTGCACTTGTCCCATACAAGTGCGGCGATGACACTTCCCGAAGTTGATTATTTTGGATTTTTAGTTATTATTTATGAAAACCATCGAAGTTTTATGTTTTTTAACTCTAGAAATTCGGGGGTGTTACAAAAGTCATCCAAATCTTCTCGATGCCTGTCACCGCGTTAACTCTGATTAAATAAAGGCCCCAAAGGTGGGGCGTCACAACTAGTGCTCTTTAGGTTAAACTTCCACGGCAAAAATGGTATTTATCCCTTCTTTTAATTTTAATGCATGTATATTGCACATGTCAACCACCATATTACAAAGAAATCAAAATATGTGAATGTAATTAGGGATTTATGACGTTTTTTCTGTACTAACTCTTAGATATGTTATTTTTCTTACAATATATTTAAATTTAAAAAGCAATTAAAGAAACAAAAAGAACAGTGGCAAGTAGCCAAATGATTTGTTTGTTTTAAAGTTTTGGTTTTAATAGTGTATACATGTACATAAATAAATGTTAATATATTCTCATTTATTGTCTTGTTCTTTATATAAAGGAATGTAAATATATATTGTGATCCGTTATGTAAATGTTTATGTAGGGGGGATATCGAAAGGAGAAACCCCCTCTTATTATATTTTCTTTTAAAAAAATTAGCTTCAATAAATCATGGTTGTTACTTAACAACCATTATTTATGTCAACTATATATAATTGTTATTTAAATAAATCCATTAGCATTACTACTAATATATAATAGTTGTTTTGAGTATAACATGTATAACAGTTGTTAAAGCGGAACCGTTATGTATTATAAATTACCATATATTTATAATAGCATTGTGTACGTCATGACCTCACCATGCCTTAATACATAACAAGTTTATGCTTGGACTTATGGTTAAATACTACATTCTAACCTGGTAATTTAAAATAAAGACCCAAATGACAATTGGAATGGTTTTACAGATGAGAGGTTTGTTTTAATAACAATGTTTGGTGAATTGTGCCATTTTTCTAACCTGGTTCAATAAATTAAGTGGTTTTAATCCTTTCTAACCATAATAGGCATTTTCAAACACATTATTTCAATTCTTTGCTATCATGGTTAATTTCAATTTGAAAAGAAAAGAACTTTCGTTATTAGTGTTTGATGTTTGCAAAATGTTGACTGGAAACTTTCTACTATGGCAAGCCTTTGGGTTTAAGTTTGTGACTTTGTGTTCTCATTTGCACAATATTGTTTATTATCCTAAGATTTGGATTAAGTGAATGGATAATGGAGTTTTAAGGAAAATATTTTGTGGTACTCCTCTATAAATAAGCCTCGCCTAGGGTTTTGAATCATTAACACATTTTTTTTAATTTTAATTTTTAATTTTCTTATATATTTATTTAATGAAACTTCCTAACTTGAAACCTAATCACCATAAATGATAGATATTTTTCTAATTTTTGTTTTTTAATTTCTTATATTATTTCTTAATATCATTTCCTAACTTGAAAACTAATCACCACCGAGGAAAGATATTTTTTCAATTTCCATTTTTTTTTTATATTTTCCAAATAACATTTCCTAATTTAAACCAATTAACCAAAATGAGAGATTTTTTTCTTGTATTATTTAATTTCTATGTTTTTCCCCCATAATGACTCCATACACATTTTCCAAATCCAAATATCAATCAACTGCAAGCGAGGTTTATGATTTCCAAATTTTCTTGGTCATTTAGTGCGGAAAAGACTTTTCTAACTCTTACCATTTCCTTGTCAAATCTCAATCACGAACCAATTACCATAAATGACATTCATTTGGCTTTGAAAGGAGAAATTTCCAAGTCAACTGTGTAAGTATCAAGGCGAACTCTTATTACCATTTGTTTTATTTTTTTTTAAGGTTGGGCCCGGACAAAAAAATGACGTGAGAAATCAAAATTCAAATGGCTTTTTAACTTCAAATTTGAGTAAATGTGATACTCAAATAAGAAGTTAACCATTTGAATGTTACCCATTCATTTTATTAGATGATTTTGACGTTACAATGAAGAAGTTGAAATGTTCGAAATAATATTTTAAAACCTTAATATGTTTTATAAATGAATTTGGAGTTAGAATGCCATATTCCTCAGAATATAAGACATACAATATGAATAAGTTATTATGAGTGAGTTCACAAGAAAAAGTACAAATTTGCATTAGTAATGAGCATTAGAAACGAAATCTTATATTAAAAATCAAAAGTAATAATATACAATAACATCCATGAAAAAGAACCAGTAACAAAATATCAATTGTTTTTTTTTTTTTTAATTTACATCCTGTAATACCTACCGACCTGTATATCATACCGACCTGTGTATATCATTTTTAAATTACAAGTTAAAAACATTAATATAAAAATGACAGTGAAACTAAAAGGGTCACATATCTAATAGTAATTCACAATACACTATTCATAAACACATTTCAAAATTAACATGTAAACACCAACCCGTGCAAGCACGAGGAGGAACTCCTAATTTTTTTAATTAAAAAAACTATAAATAATTTATACCATATTTAATATTCAATTTTATCTTCTTTTTTTTTCATTACAAGAAAACCGCTTCTAATCATGTTCTCACACTCCTTCCATCTCCATACTTAAAATTTCTTTGTAGACATTGTCATAATTTAACAAAAGAAATTGAATGCCATGTCAAAAGATTTATTTTTCGAAAACAATGTACAATTCTAAATCTTAATGCATTGCCTCGTGTGATAATTCACCAACTAATTACAAAAGTCAGCACCAAAGGGGGCAAAAAAGAAAAGCAATTCAATGTACAATAAATCCAAAACATATAGTACAGAATTGAGAAAAGTCCCACTATATCTATGGATAATTATTGAACAACCAATCTCTTGAGATGATCCAAGAACACCTCAAAGCTAACATCATCTGTGAAGATAATATCCCCTCCAGGAACAGCAGCGTCAGAATTATAAGTAGCAGAAGGATTTAACTTTGCCAGGAGAAATCGAGCCTAAATAAAACAAAGCCCACATCAATATTGTACACACTGCTTGTAAATATAGATGGTATCTCAAAAAGAAGAAACACCGTAGGCAAACAGAAGGTCTTTCTGGTAAATGACAACCTTTCATATCACACAAAATAAATATGATTTCTAACTTTTTTTCAAAACAACCTGCTGATATCAAATACTATATGCCAATCCAAATTTAAACATCGTCAGGCCCATAAAAGTCTTACTTCCATGCTACCTAACTCAGTCGCCATTAATGGCTATTTTTTATTATTTAATAACAATTCTCTACAAATTTACTCCTTCTGTACTACTTATTCCGTTGTATAATTCTGCCCCATGGAAGGGTTTATGATTGGGGAATTTCAAAAACCAGTCAGCACTGTTAAGGATTGGGGGAAGTCCAAGATGCTACATAAATATACTCCATCCGTTCTTTTTTCCAAGACACAATTAACCAAACCACATTGATGAATTTTTTTTTTTTTTAAAAAGTTGGTTAAAATTAGGACCAAACAATAAACAGTAAAAAATATAGCTTTTTTTGTTTGTTTTTAAAAATACCCATATTTATGGGGAGAGAGAATGTAAGATAGAGAATAAGCAAATTACTAGAAGAGGTGTATGATGGAGAAGAATGTGCGGTGGAGTGTGTGCGTGTATGCAATAATTGCAATGGTATGAGTAATTCAGTGGGTCAAAATGGGAAAATAACCAAAAAATTGGAGACAACATCTAAGTGTCTCTTATAAATAGGAACAAGTCATACCCAAAACTTGTCTCTTATACAATGGAACGTTGGACAACCCTTTCCCCTTTGGAAAGAACCTAAATCGGTAAGATTGTACACTAATTTGCAAAGAAGGCTTCTCCCTATTTTATAAAATCAAGCTTTCCCTTTCTATACTTGCACAAGATGGAGCAGCCTAGGAGTTTCAGCAATTCTTCAAGAACAATAGCCACTAACATATGATGAGGGATTATTTATCTTATAATCACTAGAATTTTAGCAAATAATCAATTTTTCCATACATCAAGATTTCTCAGCAGAGGAAAAATATAGAAGTGGACAACATTAGCATGTTCTGGACAGAATGGCAAACAGCAAAAGGTGAAATATACTAAGTCATCACGAAGGATCTCCGCAGTAAGTAGTAGAAACAATGCAAAACCCTGCCATGTAGGGAGTTTCACATATTTAACATCAAATTAAGCCAAAGGAATAGGAAATAACCTGAGACCCATGCTGATCGCAAACAACCAGGCGAGGTACAGGAAATCTTTCCTTTATTATTAAATCTGCATCGTCATGAGGTGCTTGAAGTAACTGCGCAAATGCCTACAAAATAGAGGGACTATGCTTAATTAAATGGAGTCAAAATATAATATACATAGTAATGCATATTCAGCCCCTGCAAAGACCTAGAGAAAGCATCCAAAAGTCAGTTTCAACTATCAAGCATTAATGGATACATGACATCTGATGGAGTTCCTTTGAGACCTTAATCAGGCTCAAGATCTTGAGAACCTGTGTATATTCAAATTTACATTAGGGCTCACCCTTCATGTTTTGGGTCATACATGAACTTAATTTCATGTCAGGATCAGGCAGGGTTTTAGATGTCTTATAATCTTAATGCTCAGCCATGGTTCTGAATCCTAAATCCTACAGGGAATTGTATAAATGCCTCAAGAAACAGTAGTACAGACCAACAAAACAAAAGCCTTGCGCAAGCGAAACTATTATGATAGGATGTACAAGCAAAACTGAAATTGTTGCACAGATCAGCAGAAATGTCTCTTTCTAAGGGGTTGTTTGATATGAAGAATGAAATGAAAAATAGTTTTGTAAATGAAATATGCCCTTGGGTATCTTGAATAAAACAAGTAGCAGGAGTAGTAACAACAGTTGAATCACGATAACATGGATATAATATGTCACGTAAATCAATTTCAACATAAAATATAAAATCTACAATAAGATGGAATATTCAGAAACTATGAACAGTACAGCCCATTCATCAAAGTCTGTGTAAGGCAAGGGGGCCGCAGATAAAATTATTATTTCTTTCGTGATGGCTTGATCTTACCTACTTTTCTTATTTTTCAATGATGATAGGATAGCATTATATTATGAGTTATTTTAGAGGAAATGGCAGACATAGGCAGTGGATAGTAACTAGTGGGAAGCCAGAAAGTAATATTGAACAAAGTCAAAACAGATGTGGTTGAATCAGGTAGGAATGAATTTGTTGAGCAAGCTGGCAGAGTTGGAGAAAGTAGAGTCCATAGAGGCAGGAAGATGTGCTTCAAAACACCAAGTAGAAGACCATCTTAAGATTATCGAAAAGAAAGCACAGTCCTCCAGTGGAATATTGTGCTACGAAAATGCTTATATATGGTTGAGAAAAGCACACAAAAATGACATCGGAAAATGTTCAGTTGTTCTTTAGAACATGTGATATTTCCATTTATTACTATACTATTAATAATCAATATCAATATAAAATTCAAAATTTAAGAAAAGATACCAGTACAACTCATTCTTCAAAACATGTGATATATTTATTATTGTTTAGTCAGTTCAAAGAGGATTGGCTTGGATTCATGTCTTAAGCCATTCATTTTCTTTTATTTGGACAGGATTTAGGAAGAATGACCCATAAGGACCATGGAAGGAAATTAATTATTTTAAAGGATCAAGAATTTACCAAAAGCCTTGTAGCCTACTAGTAAGAATGCCCCCTATAAGCGGGAGATCATAGGTTTGATCTTGCCCTTATAACTCAGACCGTTAGTGCCTGCCCTTGTAACTTTAAAAAAACAAAACAAAACAAGATCAAAAAATTTTAAATTGGATAGAAGGATCAGGGTTTGGTTGTTGGCATCTTGCAATCCATATACCTAACCCCATCTAGTGGGATAAGGCTTTGTTGTTGTTATATAAAAAGATCAAGGGTTTTAAAAAAGTAACGGGGCAAAAATGCCCTTATGTAGTCGACAGATAGTTCAGTTGCAAATTGTAGAAGATTAGTTTTGAATCACAGAAACTCAATAGCAAATCTTGGAAGTGTTAGTTCTCTAAGTATGTTTTGATGAGAACTAATCATTGTAAACAGATTAAGACATGATCCAAGGTAAAATGATTTTATCTCTCTCAAAATCAGATTTTGTCTATCTGTCATTTTTGCTATCCTGAGTTGTTAAACTCGAGCTGAGTTGAGCTTTATTCTTTTTTGAAATGCCATTTTGACTCGAGTCACTTTTATTAGTCTCAAGTTCGGAGATAAATTCGAGCCAACATTATGTAACTCAAGCCAATTGTCAGTGAAGTTAAAATGTTTTCAAAATTATACTTTATTTAACTCAAGTCGGAGGCTAATGACTCGAGTCATAATTCTGACTATTAAATTCAAATATATGTTAGCTTAAGCCTTCACTTATCACCTTGAGCCAAAAAGATCTTCAAATAGTGTTCAAAAAGGTTTTATCCTCTTTAAATTGACTCAAGCCAATTATCCTGTGTTTGAAAATCTCCACGTTTGAATCTTTCAATTCATTAAGATTGTTTTAGATACTTCATATCATCTATCATTGCTACTTATAACTATATTTGACCAGTTTATTAATAAGTTTCAAATGATTAGAATGTGGATTAACATTGTTATTGGATAAAACAATCTTATGTGTCAGAGCATTAAATGCTCTTGCCTATTCAAGACACTAATCTAGCAACCATTCCTCTAACCACTCGAAAGACGTTTCTGGCAAGATAAACTTCATTCCTATTGCTATGTCTCAACAGTAAAAAATGCAGGAATAAAAGAATTAAAGAATGTTGAAGAGGACAATTATTCCAGAGCATTAATGGCTCAACGCTTCATCACTCTAACGGACATTTGAAGAGTCTCAACGGATTCTACAACAGTCATAAATGTCATCAAATATAAATATCAGAAGCATTGAATTTGCCACCTATTGAAACGATGTGCAATCAATTCGACTCAACTACAATTTACTGTTTCATTAACTTAGTTTAATATCTTCATATAATATTTTTGTACTTCGGTGTTTATTAATTATCTGCTCTGTGAGAGAGTTAAACACTTATCGATTTATTGTTTATTCGTCAAATCTTAAGGTTGTAGAACCTTAAATGTGGGAATACGATTACAGCTTGTAAGGGAGAGTGAGTCCTAGTGTGAGAGGATCATCCTAAGTATAAAGTGTGTAATTGTAACTGTGATTGATTAAGAGATAGTGAAATCCCAAGGTGCTTGGACTGGACGTAGGTCGAGGAGTTAGACCAAACCAGTATAATTTCTTTGTGTTCTTTCCTTCTCTATCTCTATCATTGTGATCTTGAGCGTTCAGCGAAAAGATTTTTATAATCACCTATTCACCCCTTCTCTAGGTGATATTCCACCTTCAGAAAGATCAATTGCAAATAAGTTCTAAATTATAGAAGCTTTGTAAATATGGGAGAACCCAAACTCTGAAAGACACAGGAAATATAAGGCAGAAGGATAAATCTTATATGGGTTGACTCCAGTATCTAAGTCTCACACCCTAATAGCCAAGGGATAAATCTCAATTACTATAGAGCAAAGCAAGAATCTCACTCTACTAATATCAATAACCAACAAAAGAAGAATCTCCAATTGAATAAAAATGATATCTTTATTTCTCAATCCTAGAGGGTGAGCCTTGGAGCTATGTGACCAAGTCGTCACAGGTTCAAATCTTGGAAATAGTTTCTCTGTTTGCAGGGTAAGGCAGTATACATCTAACCCTCTTCAAACCCCACCCAATGGGAGCTTCAAAAATTTATAACTCATTTACAATTGATCTTTCAAGTTTGCAATTGAACTTCTACAATTTGCAACTGAGTTAAGTGTCATTTGCATAAGGGCATTTTTGTCCATTTACTTCCCTTTTAAGACGCTGGTCCGCTTTGTAATTTTAAAAATTCATGGTCCTTTATAATGATTAATCTCCTTCCATGGTCCCTCCGTGTCATTCTCCCTCAGTTACGTGAGAGTTACGTGAGAGTCCTATCATCTATCAGTGTATATTAAGTTCTATTTAATAAAGTTCAAAGAAAAAAAAATTAAACCCTGAATTTCAATAAAAACTACACCAAAAATATTGAAAGGATTGATCTTTCAGCTTATGCTTTCTTGATGTGTAGGTTCAGCTTTGGGTGCTTATCATTGTGATGAGATTCGGACCATCCATATTTAATCTGAAAGGTTCAGATAGTGATGAGCACTGCATCCTCATCATTTTGATGAGCATCACGATGTGTATTATCTGGGCCCTAAACCCAGTGAAAGGGCCCTATTCACTGGTCAGACTTATGCAAGGAGACCAAGACAGAATCCAACAACACAGACAAAAGGGGTTGACCCTTTTGGGGTTGACCAAGGCAAAATCCAACAACACAACCAAAAGGGTCAACCCCTTTTGTCTGTGTTGTTGGATTCTGTCTTGGTCTCCTTGCACAAGTCTGACCAGCGAATAGGTTCCTTTCACTGGGTTAGTAGAACCATCTTATTCCAACACAGTAAACCCAGGTGACCACAAAATGAAAATACGCATGATTGAATTAAACATGTCCAAAAATACCTGATGTTCAGGTTGATGATGATATCCACCTTTTCGCCATTGAGCAATGGTTGAACCATGGAAAATAACAACGGTAAAGAAAGAATCCAAAACCAGGATCCTGTCAGCTGCAATGGCGGCCACATCAAGAAGAGCAGGTTCTGCACCTGAATGGAATGAATAAGAAATCAAAGAAGGCTGAACCATCACAACAGAATTGGCAACATTTTCACGATTCAGTATCATTCGGAAATATGCAGTTTCATCAGGGCTGTTGTTGAAGACCTGTAACATGTATGAAAAAGAAAATAAAAATCTTAAACACAATTAAAATCAAGGATATAATTGAAGCCAACATCAGAAAAAAGAAAAATGAATACCTGAACAAACTGAGAGCGTCGTAAATGAAACAAAAACTGGGGGAATATTGCCAACCTGGGAGACAAACTGAAAGATGATAAAGAATCTTTCTGGTAATCACCAAACCGGGAACATAAATTTATCAATGCTTTATCCAACCATCTGATAGGATCAAATTCAGCCTGAATTCAAATTACCATAATGTCAAATGTTGGTAAAAATGCAAAATTTATAGAATTCATATCAAAAGGCCATTTCAATGTGCAGTGAAAGAGCCTGCAGAAAATTTCCAAAACTGTGGACAAGCAAGAACACTCAGCGCACCCTCTCATTACAGATGTCAAAACTTCACACCCAAGAGCTTTCAAGGAAAAGAGCATATCAAAGATGACAATAAAAACTATGGGCCTTCACTTAAAAGATTAAGTTGAGTTGGAAGCGGTCCTTTATAGAAGATATAATTAATTGTATGGTTGTGTACCAAGCACACAAATGGGACAAAATAATACCTAAGGAGCCCTCTCTCAAGAAGGGCCAAGTGGGATCAGGTGTATGTTAGAGGCCAAAAAGCAACCTGAAGGGGCACATTGGGATTTACGGGGATAGTAATTAATTGTGTGTTTTCCGGGTAACAGGGAGAGAGAATGGGTGGAGCAGGAAGGATGTTTGCAGTTTTGGGTAGGAGATTGTCACACCCATTCTGAACTGCAAACTCAGTTCAGTTGTGTCTAAACCGAATGTTTCATTCGCATTTGTGCTTTTTTGTACAATCACACAGTTGGTCCTTATTATTTGGACTCTCAACCTCACCAATGAAAAAGGGAGGGCATACTCAATGGTAATGGGTTCACTCAGATGGAAATCATGCGCTATACTCACCAGAGACAGATAATCTAAGAGAAACATGTTACAAAAACATCCAATATTAGAGCTACAAAATTCAGTGCTCACCTCTGTTTCCATTTTAAAAGAGACTTGGCGTGCCATAACAATTACAGCTGCTTCTTGGTCAAACCCAGCAATCAATTCCTAAAATGTTATGGCAGCTTTCAAGAATTCCATAAAGTGAATGGGCAACAAATGAACAGAACACAATGTTAAAATCTACATTCACAGAACAAGAAAAAAGGGGGAAAACACAGAAGAACCAGGAATCCTCATAAAACATCAAAGGACCGGGGGGGGGGGGGGGGGGGGGGGGGACCAAGCCAAAAGAAATGAAATCTTCGTTGGGTTTGGTCAGTCAAGTAAATATGCACCCTTTGCATGAAAATTATCAAGAAATATACATACAAATTCTGCACCTTTACAGCTTTACTAACTGGATCCTGGCAGATCAGCTATGCTAGGAAGAGAAATGACAGAACAACACGATTAGAATTAACAATGATAACGATAACTTATTTTCAACAACAGCCATTTTACTAAAACTGAAAGTAATAAATCCTAATAATTTGAAAATACCACAACAGGCTAACATCATACTAGACTCAAACCTCTATTACAAGATCATAAATCCCAAATGGTGATTAAATCTTTAACAAATAAATAAATAACAGCTCTCTCATTCTGCATCACGTATCAGAAGAAAGCAAAGTAACTAAAATTATTATTATTTTACTTGTTTCCTGTTATTAAAAGACAGTTTATCAGTGCTCTGAAAAGCCAGAAATTATCATCATCCAAAGCATAGAATCACAATTCAGTAAAAAGGAGGACGGGTGAGGAGGAAATAGACATAAATCAAGGGATGACAGTAGCAAATCATGCCTGTATGCTTCCTGGTCCAGCAACCCATCTCCTGGAAAGGGTTGTAACTCGAAATCTCATTTGCCCACTGTTATTCTGATAACTGAATCAAAATATCTGTATCAAGTGAGGAATATTTCATCTATGCAATCATAACTGAAAATAGATTACACAGAAGGGTTCTCTAGGATGGAGAATTCATACTAGGTCATAAATTGGAAGTAAAATTGATTGCTTGTAGACTGAACTGTAGCATCAGGACTTTCCTTCCTCACGATGTCAAAAAATAGACACAATGACGTTGATTTGTCAAGGCCACACATCTTCCATGCACTTGTACCCCCCTGACCAACGACAACATCTGAACACAATGGACCTTTCTGCATATACAAACACACTATTAACTGATTGAGCATATAAACAAGGGTTAAGAATAGAGCAGTTTTTCCCTAATAGTTATTTCAGTTAATTTTGACCGTTAGTTGACCAAATATATTAAGTTGGCAGTCCACATGTCATCCATATCATTTTCGTTAAGATGCAAATTTGCCCAAGAAATTTTAAATCTAATTTTGAAGAAAAATGAAGTAGATGATGACACATACTTTTGTGGCAAATTTGCACCTTAACAAAAATGACGTGGATGACAAGTAGCTGTCGTCTCAGCAGATTTGATCAACTAATGGTCAAAATTAACCAAGATAATAGCTAGAGATTGCAAAATTGCTCCATTTCTGACACTTTCTGGGCAAAGTTGACCCTTGATAAAAACTTCCAAGGCAAAATTACCCCTTAACCCAATAAACAATTAGTAAAAATGAATGAAGAAAGGTTCAAGATATACCTTTTCAAGAGATGCACAAGGACCAATAATACCTTCAACTTTAATATCCTTAGAGCAATTTACCTCAAATATTCCACTGCAAAACAAAGATAAAATAGGGGGAGCTTTAAATGCAAAAGAAGATTATGAGCCCCACAAACATTAAGTTAAGGGTGGCCTAGTATGCAAGGCTCTCCCACCAAGTGAGGATTTTAGGGAAGGATAGATATACGTAGCTTTACCTCGCGAGTGGAGAGGCCATTTCAAAACAATAATTATTAAGTTAGAACTAGATATTAACATCATTAGATTTAGCTTCAGAGACAGATATGTTGCCATTAAAAAGACATTTCCATATAACAAACAATCATGATTTTAAAGGAGAAACATATATGAAATGGAAGTTTCCCTTCATGACATCAGGAATTCAACTGACCAAAAAATATCCCATCATTTTTCTATATACATTGAACAAAGGAGAAACGATAACAAAACAATCAAAAATAAATGCTTTTTGCATTTCCCTTTCTATAATAAATAGTGCCTTTAATCATGAGCACAAATACACAAATCATTTAACCCTTAGTGGTTACATGTAAATATCCTAATATTATGCTTCTAACTTCTGACAACTGTCCTGTGTTAGTATAACTTCTGAAAACACGTTTGTTTCACAAAAATGGAATTAAGTAAAAACAAAATGATGGAATACAAGAATGATATCTTGAAGAAAATATATCTTGCTTTATATATTTTATTACTTTATGTTTTACTTTATTTAGCAAGTTGTGTTTCATCATTACATGTATTATATGGGCATCCTCAAACCTTCCCTAGTAAGTTTCCTTCTAGGTTAAGGAAACCAAAGCTGCCTTTTGCTTTATAATATTAGCAAGTTGCAGCAACCTTGCTCTATAAATGGAATTTAGACAACATGTGTAAGGAAGACTTTATGAATGCCATCGCTGTGTGAGCTCTCTATCTCTCCCTCTCACGTGAATCTCTCCCTCCTCTGGTATGAATGCCATTGCTGTGTGAGCTCTCTATCTCTGTTGTAGTTCCTCCCCCTTCCTCCTCTATTCATGTTCTGTTCTCCCTATTCCTCACTATCTTTGTCTATTTTCCTACCTATCCTAGGTTGCTTTGGTTCCTACAATCCTAGGTTGCTTCCGTCACTGGAAAGTTGTAGAACACTCACAAGAAAAAATCTTAATCCTCTGTTTTCGCAACTATCCAAACCAAAACAACCACTTCTCGACGTCGGAACACCGAAAATCCACCACCATTGTGTTCAGAGTGGATAACCTGGCCAGACCACTAAAGACTGCCACCATCTGATAATGCACACACTAGTGAAGTTGTTATGTTTTTTGTTGTAGAATTAAGAAATAGAAAAGAAGAGAGACACAAGAAGTACAATAGAAGAAGAAGAAGAGAGCTTCAACTACTCTCTCATGGTTTTGTATTGCACACCAATATAATCTTACAGAAATGGCAGAATGGCTATTTATAATACTATAGCCTCCCTCAAGTCCTAACTAATAGCTAGTTAGGATTAGTGACTAATTACCCTACTAATTATCTAGTATACAATTAGTTTGCAATTAGGTCCCTAGATCAATCTTACAATTAAGTCCCTAAATGCAGAAATGTATGATTCCATATCAACTGAAAAACTTCTTGACAGTGTAGAGTTCTCTGTCTTGAATGCTGCTATACACAAGTACAACTCACTTGTTTGATGCTAAAACAAATAGAAGCAATAAATCCAATACAGACCCAAATAGCATTTTGATCAGCTGTTCGCAGCAAACTTTGTGCAGGAGAGAACCGAAGAAATGAGACTCCTTGCAACAGCCTGTTATTGGGAAAACCCATAGAAAATATGCAACCCAAATGCTGAGTTATTGGGCTCTTTTGTTCGCTGTTATCTTCCAAGCTCAAAAACATATCAAAAATTATTAAATCCATTGTCCTATTAAGATGCTTTTGCTGTTGAAAGAATATGCCATCCAGCTGTAACCCATTAACATTCTGCTGCCACAGAGAGAAATTGCAAGACACTGAAAAGTTGGGAAGGTAGAAACTAGCTGTAGTTTTTATTTTTCAAGCTGATCTTCACTTAGCCATGTAACTCCTAGGAAAAGAGATTTTAGTACAACACAATCCTTAGCTTGCCATGCAACCCTTTCACTTTTCTTTGACACACAGTGCCCTTTCTCAATTTGTACAGACTAACAAACTGAAGGATAAACAACGAATTGAGACCTGATGAAGAAATCGAATTTGGAGGCAAGATACAACTTGAAACAGCCAGCGATGGTAATGAAGAACTTGGGTTTCCCATTCTGTTTGCTTTCAAAACAGTGCTTATTGTTGACCCTATTCAAAGAATATTGAAGCTGAATTGGACAGAACAAAGGCGAATTAAGGGTCAGTCAAACCTTTACTGTGGGGACACTGGGACCCACTATATACAGATGCTAAGCTCATATTTTCTCACTTGTCTGGGTTTCAAAAACCAAAAGCAACCCCACCTCTTCATGAGTTGTTTCGTTCAAGCTTACCCACGTTTTCGGTCAATGAAAATTACCTATGAATTTATCGTTGTGGCTTTCAATTTCCTTCTGTTTATGAATATCCAGGAGCTTTGTCACTTCTTCATCATCTTGAGAGTCGTCTTTAACCTGTGATGGACTCAAGGAACATGTTGGGAATTCTTTGGTCACTGCTTGCTAATTCTTGAACTCCAAAGCAACCTTAGATGGCATCTGCACAAAACTCATCCTTTTTCAGAAAGGGAAGCATATTGCCCTCCTATCTAGCCATCACAAGAATGTCTCCTCTGTTCTTACAAATACTCGGGCTTGATACATGGTTACTTGACTAAACAATCTGACTGAGTTAGCAATCTCTTCTTCCAGCCTAGCAACATATGTCTCAACAAGACAATCTTCTGGCATATCTAGATTGGTTGAAAGGGAATCAAATGCGTAATTAAAATTTGCTATGGACCCCTCTTGTCGAAGATACCATAGCTAAAGTCGCCTCTTTGTTTGTTGGTCTCGTTCTTCGAAGTTTCTTAGAAGAAATTGAGATGAGGATGTATAAGTCATGATGGGAGATTCTTTTATTCTTTTTTACATTCGAAATCGTAGTAGGAGGCCAAGAATGGACCATTCTGATATTACTGTTATGATTATTGCAATAGATCTGAGAAATAGTGATAGAAGAGAGACACTATAGATAGAAATAGAAGAGACGAAGAAATCAGAAAACACTATTATTCCATCATCTATCATAATATGGATTACAATAGGGATTAGGCCATTATTTATAGTCTAGAGTGACTTAATAACCAAGCAATTCAAAGTTAACTAACTAACTTTCTAACAGATGTATTTCCTAACAACCCCCAACTAACCTTTAACCTTTTATTATCTTTACATATAAATCTGCTATGATTATTGCAATTAATTTGAGAAATAGAGGCAAAAGAGAGACACTATAAGAGAAGAGACAAAGAGAAATCAGAAAACACTATTATTCCAGCATCTATCATAATCTAGATTGCAATAGGGATTAAACCCTTATTTATAGTCTAGAATGACTTAATGACCAAGCTAATTCTAAACTAACTAACTAACTTTCTAACAGATGTATTTCCTAACCACCCCTAACTAACTTTTAACCTTTTATTATCTTTACACATAAATCTGTGATGATTATTGCAATAAATTTGAGAAACAGTGGTAGAAGAGAGACACTAGAGACAGAAATAGGAGAAGAGACAAAGAAATCCGAAAACTTCCATCATCAACCATAATCTGGATTGCAACAGGGATTAGGCCCTTATTTGACTTAATGACCAGACCAATCTAATTCTAAACTAACTAACTTTCTAATAAATATATTGCCTAACAACCCCTAACTTACTTTTAACCTTTTATTATCTTTACATATCAATACCCCTTCCCCAAAACATCCTTCCTTCAAGGATGTTGAACAACAAAATATAAATCTGAAACCAAAAACTAAGCCTTGGAATTTTGGAAAAACTTGTGAAATTGTGTACAAATTTTTGTCTTGAATACTGCTACACACTAGTACAATTCACTTGTTGGGTTCTAAGCCAAATGTAAATAATGGGTATAATGGGTCTAATGTTGAACTAGGAAACAATTGGACCAAGTACCCAGAACCTTGAGCATTATCACTAATTTTCCCTTGAACCAACTGATAACCAAGCTTCTTGCAGAAGAATATTGAAGGTAAAATGCCCACATGTGATACAAAGTTAGTCAAACATTGTAGAAATAACTTTGGGCCTAATTTTTGAAAGATAAAACCCATATGCCCCTTATTTTCAAAATTTTTTTGCCCTTCCAAGAATATGCAAGCCAGCTGTAACCCTTTATTTGCAATAGGTTGAACAGTGTTGAAAACAGGATGAGCTGGAGAAAATATGACTCTACACAGCACCAGCTGGAACCCACTAACATGTGATGTCTTGCTCACAACCTTAGACCTGGCCATAGGATTCAAAACAACCTTAAAACCTTCAGTAGAGTCAAAGCATGAAGAACCATTAAGAGCATAAGTGATTTTCACATCATTCTTGGGCAATACAGAATCGAACTTAGAAGAAATTGAAAGAACACAACCCGGACTTGACACAGGCTCCTTGGGTTTAACCGAAAAACCATTTCTTTCCTTGATTAACTGGGACCCACTTTCTGCAATCATCAATTTTGCACTTATGCATGTCTTTGGTACTTGATTTCCTAAACTAATGGCATCAGTATCTGCTGTAGGGTTACCATTCTTCGTCCCACTCAACTCGTTCTACTTTCTTCGTCCCACTGAACTCGTTCTGGGTAGACCTAAAGAGATTTAGACTCGGTGTGTCTTGAAGGTTTGTGTGTTCGACTCGCTTCCGTTTATGCTTGCCGCACCTCACAGTTTTCTTGGGTCTTGTTCTTTTTTGGACTAGCAAAAACTTCTTGCACTTCATATGGAGTCTTTTGAGAACAACTACCATCTTCTTTATCTTTCAAGACTCTTTTTGCCTTCTCCAATCGCCACTGCGGATAGAAGTCTTCCACCCTAGCAATAGAACAAGCCTCAAGCATGGTTCTTGGTTGAAAGAGTTCGACTAGGTCATAGATTTCGTCTTTTATCCACCCAAATATTCCACAACTATGTTATCTTCTGGCATCCAGAGCTGGAATCTTGTTATAACATCATCAAAAAGTTCATTATACTCCTTCACACTGCCAAGTTGCCAAAGCCGGTAATCACTGTTATTATGGGCTGCCTAAACCAGTGCCCGTAATTCATCTCTCAAGCCCCACACGGTATCTCGCAACTCATCTACCTTATTTAGTTTTTCTTCAAGAGCCAAAACTCTGTATTCCATGGTTCTTGACAATCTTGCTCTAGTTCGGAACATCCACCACTGTCTCCCGGATGGTCAACACTTACAAAACCAGACTTGAAAACAAAACAGAAACAGAAGAGGAGGAAAACAGAATCATAAACTGAAGAGATTGTCAAAATGCAAAAATGTATGATTCCATATCAGAAGCCCTCTGTGCATTGGCTTAACTCACCATACACGCGGGTGCTCTTTTCCACGCGCCATCATGCAAAATCATCCAGAACCTATTTTCCTACATTTTCTTAGCTTTTTCCTAGGTTTGTCTTCATTCCAGTCAACCTTAGATGAAACAATCATCATTTAATGGCTTCTTTTGAGGTAAAAGTTTAAAAATTTTGCTTTTTAAGCTTTGCTATGATGCTTGAAGAGTCAAGAAAGTTGAAATATGGCACAAGGAGTTCTAAAAGTCCTAGGAAAGCAATAGAGCCAAGTTATTACTATGAGAGATCCCCCATCTTTGATCAACCTAAAAGTACTGCTCTTAGGGTTGGTCACATTGCTTGAATCAATAGTTATAGGCCTAGTAAACTAACTCCTCATGTTCAAGAGGAAAAAAAAAAAAAACTACTCATGAGTTTATCAATCATAATCAGTGAGGATGTAGGTAACATTGTTATAATGAATACTCGGAAGAGAATCATTATAGAGAACATGAAACATCTCATAGAAATGGTTGAAGGAACTTCAAAAGGAATCCTACTAGCACCACCACCAAGAAAGTTAAGGAGCTCCCAAAATTTCATGGGAAACTAGATCCTAATGCTTTCTTAGACTAGTTGGCTAACATAGTAGACTATTTTGAATGGTATGACATGAATGATGTTGAAAGAGTCTGATTCACAAAGTAGACGCGTGTGCGATCTGCAAGAAAGTATTTAATGTAGAAAGAAACCTTGAACTGCTAGATCGACATCCAATCGTGAGATGGGATGAGATGAAGGAAAAGTTAAAGGAGAAGTGTGTCCCAGCTCATTTTAGGAGTCATTTGCTTGACAAGCTCATAAATTCAAAGCAAGTTTCAAAGGTCTCTAATTATTGCGGGACATATGAATATTCTGATCGATTTTAGTACACAGAGCATCAATATTTTGAACATACAAATCGCCATCACTATAAGTATGTTGATTAATGTTAGTGCCATGATTTAGGGAATGTGTCCCCCCATGATTCCCTCCCTAATTTAGGGAATGTCTCCCTCCTTGTTTCCCTCCTTAGTTTCCTCCCTATTTCCCTCCTTTGTCCTTCTACTTGGTGTATAAGTAGGTGTTGTATATGTGTATGTTAGGGGAAGTTAATATGAATACATTTTCATTATGTAGTTAACATGGTATCAGAGCTTAGGAATTGTTCTTGGGCAATTTGAGTTTTCCGGTGGCCGCTGTTACTGTAGCGTCGGACGTACTGTAGCATGAACAGTACTTTGTGTGAACAGTAACAGTGCCAGACTCCAGCTTGCGAGCTCGTGTCATTTCAGTTTCTGTCAATTTTCTGGTTGATTATTGGTACTATTCTGTGAACAGTGGTCATTTGCTAGTATTCTGTGAATAGTTCTTTGTTTGTTCCTGTAGTTCGCACGGTTCACAAGGGGGAGAAGAGAGTATTCGAGTTCTGTATCAGTCCACTTCTTGGAACACGCGCCATCCCATCGTCCTCCTCGTCCTCCGATCTGCATTCGCCTGAAATTTGGTGACCATCCGATGCCTCCGTGACGGCGCGTGGACGACACGCGTTTTGCCGGCAGAAACTTCCGACGGCGCGTGGAGGCGCTTGAAGAGGAGTTTGGTCCGGTGACTTCTTGATTTGCCCACTTCTCCTTATTTCCGGCTATTTCCCGAGTGTTGATGTTTTCAGACGATGTTTGGAATTTTCCGGCGACGTCACCGGAGAGGATTTTCAGTTTCCGGCGAACTTTTCCAAGTTCCGGCGACCTTTAATCAAGTGGTGCTCTGTGTTTCTAGCAAGTGTCTTTGCATTTCCGGCGATATTTCCAGATTCTGGCGACTGTCCCAGATTCCGGCGAACTTTGCCAAATTCCAGTAACTCTGTATTTCCAGCGAAATTTTCAGATTCTAGCAAGTGATCTGAGTTTTTCGGCAAGTGCCTTTGTATTTCCGGTGAAGGTGTTTTGTGGAGGTGATGGTGAGATCTCAAGATTATGGTTGTGGCTCTGCTTACTGGTTTGGTGGAAGGAGTTTAGTGAAAACTTGGTGGAAGGTTGCTGACTTGTTGGTGATGGAGGAGAAGAAAGTTTCTTCCTCTCTTGTGTTTGTAGTGCTCGATTTGATCTGTGAAGTTTGGTTTCTGGTCAATTTGTTTTTGGTTTGGTGGTTATTTGCTTCCTGGTTATGGAAGTGTGTTATTTGGTCACTAATGTGACGTTTGCTGTCCTTATTTTTTGGTTGTGCTATGTTCTCCAACGTTGAATCTTCATTGCCGGTGTGTATAGGCCGGTTCTTTGCTTTGAAGGTTGTGTTGTGAGACATAGTTCAGTTGTGTCCACTATTTCAACACAGTCGGCGTTTCGTTTTGTGCACGCTCACTTGTTTCTGGTGGCTGGATGTTTTGTTTGTTACGTTTTCCAGCACGTTCGTGGAGTGCTCTTTTGTATTTGGCGTCGTACTTGTGGTTGGCTTCTGTGGTTTGCTTATTGGGTTTTAGGATTTAAGTTCTTCATTCCAGGTTGTGAGTTGGCATCTTCTGTCATTTGGCTATTTTGGGCAATTATTTACTGTTTGGTGGTCCTTGTGCGACCCGTTTGCTCTTTGCCTCTTGTGAGGTGTTTCGGTTGTTGGTTTGGTCTCTTGTGAGACCGTTTGCTGCTGCTTCAACTCTGATTTGGAACTCTTTGCTGATTGGGCTCTTGGTGAAGTTGTTGCTCACATTCAAGTTGTGTTCAGCTTGAGGGGGAGTGTATGAAATAAGTTGTGTGGTGAAGTTGTGTTGTGAAGTTGTATTTTTGATCAGTTTTTTATCTTTGTAACAAGTTGGGCATGATTATCATCTATGCTCCAACTTGAGGGGGAGTGTTAGTGCCATGATTTAGGGAATGTGTCCTCCCATGATTCCCTCCCTAATTTAGGGAATGTCTCCCTCCTTGTTTCCCACCTTAGTTTCCTCCCTATTTCCCTCCTTTGTGTCCTTCTACTTGGTGTATAAGTAGGTGTTGTATATGTGTATGTTAGAGGGAGTTAATATGAATACATTTTCATTATGTAGTTAACAATTAAAATGGATATATCAGTATAAATAAGCTGAATTGTCAACGCGAGGAAGAAGATCATGAGCAACCAAAGACGATTTGTGGGAAGAACAATTCACGACAATGCTAGAACGAAAGCATTAAAGTTGGAAGCAAGAAGATGATGAGAGGAAACATCGATGGGACGCTTCAATGAATGCTCTTTAGCAACCAATGAAGACTATTGGCAATACAATGACAATAAAGCAAGGATCTAATCGAATAGACAAAAAGGCATCAAGTGAGACAACAAAGGTTCCCACAAATACTCTAGTAGTTAAGACGAAAAAGGATTATGGTCATCTTTTCAATCACAGGAAAGATTCTCTAAGCAATGATCAAGTAGTTCTAGATACACTAGTGAAAGTGCCTCCATCTCACATTGTGAGTTGTGACCATTGAGGACCAATTTCATCATGTGTCCACTCTTCTGCAAGCTGTATCACCTAGGGCCATTCCATTATCTAACAGGTCTCTCCATGAGTATCTTGTTTGCTGGAAAGGCTTTCTAGATATTATCAATGAAGTTGACAAAGGAGTTATTAAGAAGCAAGAGAAGGAAGCTGAATCAAAAGAAATCTCTGTGATATGTGAAGTTGTTCAAATTCATCAGATTTCGACTCTAGCTTGCTTTCCTAATATTCGAACTCACCAAATTCATGCTAGATATCGTCTTGAAGTTGTCGAGGCTTTGAAAGAGCATATTATTTTCCAATTCAATGATAATGCTACAAATACCTTTTTCATTGGAAAGGTTTTCCAAATCATCAATGACTCATTTTTCACTATCTTGGTCGGTGGAAAGGATTTCCGGATTGAAGTGCCATACCACCGAATTCTACCATCACCTCCCCAAATTTGTGCTTCCATTTTAACTCGTCAGGAGCCAAGTTCATCAAGTAGGGGAAAAATGATGGAATACAAAAATGATATCTTGAAGAATCCTATAGAAGAAAACATATCTTGCTTTATATATTTTATTACTTTATGTTTTACTTTATTTAGCAAGTTGTCTTTCATCATTACGTGTATTAGCAAAGCTGGGCTATCATTGAATTGGCTGCAAGTGGGAATGTTTCCTAATCATAAAGGAAACCCTCTCTAGAAGGAAATCCTCCCTAGTAAGTTTCCTTCTAGGTTGAGGAAACCAAAGCTGTTTTTTGCTTTATAATATTAGGAAGTTGTAGCAACCTCGCTCTATAAATAGGAATTTAGACAACATATGATGAATGAAATTTGTTAGCTATATGAGCTCTTTATCTCTTCCCCTCCCTGCATTTCTCCCCCTCAATATCTTATTGTCCTTCTCTCAGTTTTCCCCTTCCCTTCTCTGTCCCAGGTCAGTTTTTCCCTCTCCCCCACCTTAGTTTCTTCATAATTCAACCAAATTCCAATCTGTTTGTGTTAGAATCAGTTTGTTGGTGAGTGTTTTCGTGGACAATTTGAGAGAAAAATATTACTCTGAATCCATTAATCTCTGAATAAAAGAGAGTATATATGGACTTTCATATAAGCAAACCTAGAGCTAACCTTAGAATCTAATTTAATCTAATCAAATCAAAATAATTAAAATATAATATCCTAAGATTATATATCCATATCTAATCCTAAGATATAATGATATAATATCATAAGATATAATTTATCCATATCTAGTCCTAAGATATAATAAATATCAAATTTAATAATAAGATAATAATTAATCTCTAAATAATCAATAATAAATGCATAATATTCCCACAGTTTTACATCACGGAAGTAGCATAAAAAAGTAATTTTGTGAATGTAATTCTTTTATATCCTTGAATTAATTTAAGAAAAACCAAAAAAACAAATAAGAAGGGACAATGAATGTTAAGTAATGAGAAATGCCATTAGCAGTGACATTACATAAGCCTCCTAGTCTGGACGCATCTTAAATTTTAATTTTCATATATAGATGTCCTAGTATATGTACATTTTCATATTTTAAATCAGTTAAGATCTATTTAATCAGTGGATCTCTGAATTGGATTTGAAGTTTAACTTAATTTAGACTTTGAGCTTGTTATAGTTAGAAAAGAAAAAAAAACACATTCCAACCTTCAATGTCAGAAAGCATATAAAAAATCTTGAAAGTTGTATGAAAAAAATTCATTAGTTTCTATGCATGAACCAACTAGGCTGACTTTTCTAATTCATCAAAAGCACGAGAAACTGAAAGTATGTTTACATAAAAGGGTTTAATGTTTCTACTTTTGCTACAGAAACATTTTTTTTGTCTCATTCACATAAAAATGGGTGGGTCCCATTATAAAGAGAAACGAGAGAAAATATTAGTGGGACCCGCTCACTTTTATGTGAGTGAGGCACTGCAGCAAAGACAGAAGAAACATTAAAGCCTTATATAAAATGAGAAACATAAGGACATACTTTGATGATAGCCCTAAATCAAAGTCACCCGATTGAAAAACACGTCTAAGTGAGTCCTTGAACACCAAGTGGCCAAAACTTTCAGCTAGTACAACAAGACCGCCAGTCCTTTCAATTGCTGTTTTAAGTTCAGCAATGCCCACCTGGGTAAGCAAGTAGAGGGCAAAAAGAACATTACTTCAAAATAAATGGATTTGAAAAGAAAGACTCCTATCAAAAAAGTAAAAACCAAAACATAGCAATTTTAAACATGTTTGAAATCAAGTAGGGCCAAACCCAGACTACTGGGCCTGAAAGGATAGCTATAAAAAATAAAAAAATAAAAAAAAATCCACCATTTTTCAATAAGAAAATACAATACCCTAAGAAAACCCATTTTACATCTTTTAGGGTCTATTTTCTCACTTAAGGTTACATAGTACAAACAAAACATGTGAACCGGAAAGTCTTGGACTGTAACAAAAAATTTCCCAGAACATTTATGATGAACCAAACATGGGAATGTCAATTTATTTTTATTTTTTTTACCGAATAAATGGCCATTGGAAAACCATATAGAAAGAGACGCTAAAATCCTTTTGTTGCCTAATTGCACTAACGTCCTACAACCTAAAGGGGGATCAAAGAAAGACCAAAAATTAACATTAAGATCCTGCGCCAATCTGGCAAGGCAATTAGCATATTCATTGGCTTCCTATAGACATGATAAAAAACAACATTCCAGTCGCTTACTATTTAGGTACTTCAACAAATGCATCAGTGTCTTGTCTCTGGTGATTAGATTGATAGCTTCAGCCAAATGACTAGCCACAACCACTTCAATAAATGCATCAGTCTTTTTATAAACCCTTCAATGATATTTCCTAAAGAAACATGAATTTAGCCGCCACAATAAGCTTTTCCTTGTAAATTAGCAGATCCATCAATGTGTGACAAAACCAATTCAATTATAAAGGAGACCAAAGCTCTTTTTCGATGTAATACTGGATCTCCCTCTTTCCTCTCGAATTTCCATCATGCTCTATACACATAATAAAACCAATTCTTCCGCTTACCTAGTATTTGACAAAAATATGTTGCAGCATTCTAAAATTCTAGGAATGTCACATTTCTTATCATTCCTAGTGATGTAAGATTCAGGAAACCAAACACCCCCTATACGCTTAGGACCTATCAAACTATAATTACCATATAACTGCACTCTATAGACACAATAAGGGAGAGATAAGCATAGCCACGGAACTAAAAATAATTCCAAGAAAAATATTATTGCCATTGTTGTCACCCCACCACCACGAGCACCACCTCTTCTACTGTTGCTTGTGGCTTTCAACAAACTAACCACTAAATCATTGCCAATGCCACTATCACCAGCCTGCTGCCACCGCAATTACAACCTTCACCATTCCACCGCCATTCTCACCACTATTAATACCATAATTGTTACGGACAACTATCACTCCACCATGTTATTCAAGAAATTATATATTATTTTGAGGGGAAACTGCTTGCCCCACAAACACCAAACACTGCTTCAGTATTTTATCACATTTTACAAATTCTGAAATTAAATGGATGTGGCTTGTACCAAAAATAAACGGATGGAGGTTTTGTAGGGTTCTAAAGCTTATATACCAATTTAGTAATCTGACCTTAGTTCAAAGGGATAAATAGAAGTTTCCCTAAATTTTTATTCATATTGGGTAAGATATTATTTCAACATATCAGCATTTACATAAGATTATAACATTAAATACATTATATGTTGATGTAACAACCCCATGAAAGAATAAATATTTATACAATGAATAGCGTATTCAATTCATCCAAAATTGTACAATCCCATATATTATTAGAATATAAAATTAAGAATCCCATGGTTGTGAGCAAGAGTTATTACATTGTTAGGATATTATTTTCAAATTTCAAATATATATCTCATTAACAGGTCTTATTACATTGATTGTGAGCAAGAGTTGACTCAAACAGACCTTTTCGATTTCAAAGCAATTCTCAGCGCGGATGCTTGACATCCAAGACATGTCAGAGAAGGACAAGCTCTTTTCTTTCCTAGAAGGTCGTAAGCCATGGGCAGAACCTGAGTTGTAGAGACGAGGAGTGAGTGAGATGCCGAAGGCAAAGTACTTTTTGAAGGGAAGAGATACTGTTAACAGTGGAATTAGCCACTCTTTGAAGAAAGAGGAAGGGAACAGACTAGCTTGACTCACTCAATAAAAGGAAAGGAACGAAGGTGGAGGAGACAAGAAAGAGAGGAAAAGAGTTTAAAATAACGATGTAGAGGGGGCCCACCTCCCCCTCTTTCTTTACTACTTACTGTCGATTAGTTATAGTATACGCAAACTGCTCATTTGCGATAGCTGATATGCGACTAAAGGTGGTTTCATTCGTCTTTCGCCTGCCTTGTCCCTGTCATAGAGCCCTAATGAACAAGCAAAAGAGTTGCGGACAGTAGTAAGAAGAGGTAATTTCTTGCAAGCCTTGGCTACAATAAAATGTCTGTGTCCAAGTAATTGTTGAACTCTAGAAAAATACATAGCAAGACTGGTTACAAAAGGCTTCACACAGTATAAGGAGAAGATTACATTGAAACATTCACACTAGTAATACAATCAGGATTCTCTTGCATGGATTGAAGCAATCTCCATGTGCCTGATTTGACAGATTCACTCAAGTCCGCAAAAGACATGGATCCACTCAAGGGCAAAGCAATCATGAGGGTAAGATGGTTGTTCTAGCTGTATATGTTGAATAGTTTGATGACATAGTCCTTACTAGAGACGATGAGGTAGAGATCAATCAAATCAAAAAAGCCCTTGCATGAGAAATCCAAATAAAAGACCTTGGGGAAATGAAGTACTTTCTTGGGATGGAAGTTGCTCAGTCAAAGGAAGGAATTAATATCTCCCATAGAAAGTATGTATTGGAGCTTTTAAAGGAAACAAGAATAATAAACTACATAGTGACACACCAATATGGGTTAATAAAATAGATGAAGAAGCAGACCTTGCTACCTTGGCAAAGCAGTGGACATAGGAAATTACCAACGAATGGTAGCCAAACTAGTGTACTTGTCTCATACTAGATCAAACATTCCATTTGCAGTTAGTATGGTCAACTCGCACTCCCATGATCCTAACCAGAAACATCATAATGAAGTCTACCAGATCTTATATTATTTGAAGGGATCTCCTAGATGTGGGTTGTTGATAGAGTACCAATTAAATAATAATTGATATTATTTAGAGAAAAATAATATCAATTATTATTTTTCGGTTCTTTAATTATTTAATTAATTGAGTCTGTTTTTTTTTTTTAATCTTTAGGAAATCAAGAAATAAGTGGAATATCCTACTAGATAGATTTAGTTGCTAATCTAGGATTATGAGTTATCTGAATTTCATATTTTGAATCTCGTATTTGAATTTTGAATTAGAATCTTTCTCTCTATAAATTATTATAAATAGGCATAGTGCCTCATCAATAAGAGCATGGAATATTTCAGAGGGTAAATTGGTTTAAGAGATTCTCCTAGGGCTGTTTTAGAGAGGAGGTGAGATTCTTGCCTATTCTTTATCTCAAAATTTCTCATAGTTTTCTTAATTTATTTTCTCATATCAACTTTAGTTATCTCTATTTACAATTTGTAGCATATTAGGACTTAACGATAGAGTCCAATGATACTTCCCTCTTTATTCATGAGAATTGTATAGGTTACAAGGAAGTAGAATCTATTGTAACAGATTGAGAACTTCTAGGGAATTCAAAATTCAAAAAAGGGAATCTAATCTTAACTAATCTAGAATAACAACTTACTCCTATAACATTTAACTTATAATATTATTTACAAAATAATACAATTACCACACTCCCCCTCAAGTTAGATCATAGATACGTATCATGCCCAACTTGCATATAAGGCCTTCAAAGATGTCCTCAGGTAGTCCTTTTGTAAGTATGTCAGCAAGTTGTAGTTTTGTAGGTATGTATGAGAGATTAATGATTCCATCTTCAACCTTCTCTCTAATAAAGTGGCAATCAACATCAACATGCTTAGTTCTACTATGTTGGACTAGGTTCAATGCTATGATTAAGGCTGCCTTATTCTCACAATAAAGTCTCAACGGATATTCTATTTGTGTGTAAGTCTTGTCAGCTACTCTTTTTAGCCAAATTCCTTCCATAACTCCTTGAGATAGGGCTCTTAGTTCAGATTCTGCACTACTTCTGGCTTTGCCAAGTTACCAGATTTCCCCAAAAAAATGTGCAATAACCTAAAGTAAACCATTGTTCTCTTGGTCTCCTGCCTAATCTGCATCTATGTATATCTTAATACTTCTTAGATTTGTCTTCTTCAAGGAGTCCTCGACTAAGTGTTCCTATAAGGTATTTCAAAATTTTATATGTTGCATCCATGTGTTTTTTCTTTGGTAAATGAATATGTTGACCTGCAACACTTACTGCAAAGGCAATGTCTAGCTGAGTGTGGCAAAGATTTATGAGCTTTCCAACTGATCTCTAGTAATGTCCTATGTCTGCTAGTTTTTGAGCTTGTTATTGTTTCTTCCTTTTTGCAACTTGTTTGGTTGTTGGAGGTTTCATGTTGTTGTTCTTCTTTTTATTAACATTGATAGGTGTTTTACTTAGTTTACATCCAAGCATGTTAGTTTCCTTAAGTAAATCAAGGACATACTTCCTTTATGAAATGTGAATTCCTTCTTTTGACCTAGCCACTTCCATTCCTAGGAAATATTTCAAATTTCCAAGGTCTTTGACTACAAATTCTTGATTTAAAGCCACCTTGATTCTACTTATTTCTTGAGGATTGTTTCCTGTCAATATGATGTCGTCTACGTATACTATTAGGATAGTAGTCATATCTTCATTGCTCATAGTAAGCATAGCGTGATTAGAAAGACATTGGTTATAACTTTCAGCCTTCAGAACATGTGAGAATCTATCAAACCAGGCTAAGAGACTGTTTTAGTCCATATATGGACTTGTTCAGCTTGCATACATGTTTGCTATGTCCTTTTTCAAAACCAGATACACTTCTTCTGTTAGCTCCCCATTTAGGAAGGCGTTTTTGATATATAGTTGTTGTAGAGGCCAGTCTAGATTTGCAATAATGGAAATGAGTATTCGGACTGTGTCTAGCTTTGCTATAGGGGCAAAAGTTTCATTATAGTCCAAATCATATGTTTGTGTAAAACCCTTAGCAACTAGCGTAGCTTTGTACTTTTTAGAGTACTATCAGCACTGTCACTTGCACCCTACTGCCTTTTATCCTTAGGGTAAGTCAGTAACATCCCAAGTATGATTCTTTTCAAAGGCATTTAATTCATCCATGACGGCATTTTTCCATTGAGGAATTTCTAGTGCCCCATGTACATTTGTTGGAATCTGAACCTGATCAAGCTTAATGACAAAATGACAATATTTCTATGAGAGATTAACATATGGCATGTGGTTTTGAATAGGATGTTATGTACATGAGCGTGCCTTCTTCCTCAGTGCAATAGGCATGTCTAATTCCTTGTTGTCTACAGGATTCACCCTCGATTGGGAGAGTGGCTAAGCCTCAGGCATAATAGACCCTCCTAGTTTTTTGTTCCTCCTAGAGAAAATTCATGTTTGTCTCCCCTTGTTTGTGATGGCCTTGTGGGTAATTCTGGAGTAGGAGATATGATCACGAGATAGGAAGGTGATATATGTTCAAGTATAGTAAGAGCAAGCTGAGAGTCACTCTAATTCTCCCCTGACACGAAGGTTGTGAGTAAAAAGGCTTGGTTTCGACAAAGGTGACATCTCATATGACACATATATGTTTAGATTTTGGGTCATAACACCTATGGCAATTGGAATAGCCAAGAAAGATGCAAGGGATGGACTAGGGGTCAAATTTTGAAGGAGGGTGATGGATATGGACATAAACTGTGCAGCCAAAGAGACAAAGAGGGAGTAATCAAGGTGTGAGGTCACATGAGTGTCACGTAATTTATCAAGAAGGGAGATGTAGGAAAGGATACGTGTAGGTAGTCTATTGATGAGGTGAGTGGCAGTGAGGATTGCATCACCCCATAAATATTTTGGAACATTGCAAGTGTACGTAAAGGCTCTGGCAATGTCGAGAAGATGGCGATTTTTACATTCTGCAATGTCATTTTGCTGACAAGTGTTACTACAAATACTTTTATGAATGATGCCATGAGATTTCAGAAAATAGCTGACAGTATGATTGAAATATTCATCGTTCTCAGAATGTAAGACTTGAAAGGTAGAGTTGAAAGAATTCAACAAATATATTTAAGACATCAGATTTTTCTTTTAAGAGGTGCACCCAACACATGAGAGAGTGATCATCTATGAAAGTGACAAAGCATTTGGAAGATGTACGATCAGGAATTTCATAAGGTCCCCATACATCACTATGGATGATGGAGAAGGGACAAGTAGAGTGATATGTAGTAAGGGGGAAGGTAGCACGATGATGTTTTGCTAATTCACAAGTATCACAATGAAAATTGACATCATTATTGCATGAAAATTGAGGAAATTTTTTTTGAAAATATTGAAAACTAGGATGATCTATCCTTCTATGCCACAACATCAAATTATTGTCTAAAGTAGGGCAAACAAAGGTCTTTATCTAAGATGACAAGGCACTCGCAGAAGAATCATCAAGATAATAGAGGTCATCATACTCCTTAGTTGTGCCAATCATCTTCCCCAAGAAGAGATCCTGAAATATACAATTGAGTGGCAAAAAAGTGAGCACAACAGTTTGCATGTTTAGTCAACTTGCCAATTGAAAGGAGATTATATGCCAAATGAGAAACATGAAGTACAAAATCAAGTTTCAGGTTCTTTGTGAAAGGCACAATACCAATGTCAGCAATAGAAGCACAAGTATTAGTGGTTGTACGAATTCGGTCATTACCAGCCAAAGGGGAATAGGAGGTAAAGATTCTAAATTCTGAGGTCATGTGATCAGAGGCGCCTGTGTTGACTATCCATTTGGGCAGAGATGATGACAATATAAGAGTAAGATGATCATTACCTTACTTGGCAAAGGAAGCAAATGGCCCTTGAGAAGACTGTAAATTTTTCAGCAAGTCTAAGAGTTGACTTATCTGTTCTGAGTTGAAGGAAGAGGGCATTAATTCAGATGAAGGTTCAACCTTGATGATTGTTTGATGAGCAGAAGGTGATCTTAGTTTTTGAGGTTACCATTCGAGCGGTTTACCATGAAGTACCCAGCATTTGTCCTTGGTATGACCAATCTTATAATGATCACGCGTCGGACGAGATTTGTTAAAGGTAGAACCTAAGGAAACGTGCTTACTGATTAGGCCGAATGATTCTGGACCTGGAGAGATGGCCTTAGAAAGCATGGTACGTTGACGGGATTCCTCATGACGTATTTTGGAATATACTACCCGTAGAGAAGGAAGAGTAGAATGACTCGAGATCCTTGCTCAAGCATCATCATTTCTAGGGTTAAGGCCAGCAAGAAAAATCAAAACACGATCAGTGTTGACATTCCGTTGATGTCGAGTAGCATTGGGGGATGACGTCCATTCATTATTTGCCATCTGATCTTCTTCTTGCCAAAGAGCAATGAGTTTGAACCAAAATCGAGTGTATCGCCAAGAGCCTTGAGATGATTTCCAAATTCAGCGACAAAGATTAAATAATTGAGACAAATCTTCGACATCGACATAAGAATCTCGAACTACTTCTCAAATGTCCTTAGCAGTAGGAAGATACATGAAGCTGCATTTGATCTGCGAAGACATGGCATTGATAAGCCAAGAGCAAACAAGGTGAATTTCCCACTGAACCCAGGTAGGAGAGTTCTGGTTTGACAACAGCCTGATTTCTCCAGTAGGGAATTTTCATTTGCCACGGCCTTCGATGGCAAGCAGGACTGCCTATGCCCAATCATGGTAGTTGAGAAGATTTAATTTTTCCAAAACTAGTGGCTATCAATGGAATTGAGAAGGGTACAGGTGTCGCTAAGTTTGGGAACCAACGAAATGTTGTGAGGCAACTCCATTGATGTGGAAGTTTAAGGCGAATTGATCTCGTTGATATTGTCGAAGCTATAATGCTCTAATACCATGTAGCATATGAGAACTTAACTATATAGTCCAATGACACTTATTCATGAGAATTATATAGTTTACAAGGAAGTAGAATCTGTTGTGACAGATTGAGAACTTCTAGGGAATTCAAAATTCAAAAAAGGGAATCTAATCTTAACTACTCTAGAATAACAACTTACTCTTATAATATCGAACTCATTATTTACAAAATAATACAATTACCACACATTCTCATTCTCATATAACTTTCCCATTACTCAATCGGTACATCATTATTGGTATCAATGTCGTTCTATCCAAAAATGTCACTTACCCATTCACCACCCCTCCCGACATATTCTCATCCATCACGTAAAAGATACTTTCCCAATTATGATGGTGGAGATCCACAGTCATGGATTTCAAAGGATGAGAATAATTTTCAGCTTTATAACACTTCTGAGGATTTCAAAGTCAATATAGCATCCAGGCATTTAGAGGGCGGCGCTTGTGATTTGTTCATCACCATTAGCATGGTGCGTACAATCCTCTATTGGGATGAACAAGTAGAGGTATTATTGGAACATTATGGGCCAATAGAATTCCAAAGTCCCAATGAGTATCTTTGTAGCATGCAACAGGTAGGGAGTGTTAAAGAATATAGCTTAGAGGCTGCTAAATGTTCAACACGAGTCAAAAATTGGCCACAACACTACCTTCTTGGAATTTTCCTAGGCGGCCTGAAGGAAGAATTAAGAGCTGAATTGAGGATTTGTAGGTCCTGTACTCTATATGATTGACTTGCCTAGCCCTAAAATATGAGAAGCTCATGTTATCACGTGGGCCCAATCCAAAGCACTTAAGCAACCAAGTTTGCATAGCACAACCTAGTCCTCAGACAACTGGGGATGCACAATATGCGTCTAATTCATCAAACAAAAATAAACCAATTAAGCCACCCTCGCAATTGACTCAATACACAACATTGACTCCAACGAGACCAACTCAACTAGATATGGAACCTCAAATCCAGAGGGAGAAGGGAGTGTGCTATCAGTGTGGAGAGATCTTTTGCCTAGGACACTACTGCAAATCTAAGCTTTTCACCGATGAAGATCACTTTGGAGAGATCAAAAAGGTTATGTCTCCATTAGTAGTTAAAGTTGAGGCCGAGTTCAAAGGGAATGCTACAGGAATCTCATTTAACACTGAAGTCTGCAAGTCTTCAGCTTCAATGATGAAGAGTATTGTCCAAAGTCATAAAATTCTAATTCTTGCGGATAGTGGGTCCAAACATGATTTTGTATCCAAAGACTTGGTATCTGGCATGTGTCTTCTTGTTTGGTCTACTATTCCTTTTGGAGTCTTACTTAGAGTTGCTGATACAACTTACATTGCCTTCCTACCACCTCTACCTAAACCTCTACACATACAAGATAATTTGTATGTTTTTCCTTGAGGACAAGGCAAATTTACAAGGAGGGGATAATGATAGAGTACCAATAAAATAATAATTGACATTATTTAGAGAAAAATAATATCAATTATTATTTGCTGGTTTTTTAATTATTATTTAATTGAGTCTATTTTTATTATCTTTAAGAAATCAGGAAATAAGTGGAATATCCCACTAGATAGATTTAATTGCTAGAATCTAGGATTATGAGTTATCTGAATTTCATATTTTGGATTTCGTATTTGAATTTTGGATTAGTCTTTTTCTCTGTAAATTATTATAAATAGGCATGGTGCCTCATCAATAAGAACATCGAATATTTCAGAAGGTAAATTGGTTTTGGAGATTCTCCTAGGGTCGTTTTAGAGAGGTGAGATTCTTGCCTACTCTTTATCTCAAAATTTCTCATAGCTTTCTCAACATATTTTCTCATATCAACTTTAGTTATCTCTATTTACATTCTCATTCTCATATAACCTTCCCATTACTCACAAATTGTTACCTCATCAATTATTGTTAAAGAAGACCAATAAATGGAATGTAGAATTATTTATAGATGCCAATTGGGCAGGTGATCAAGATGACCGACAATTCACTTTTGGATACTATGCATAAATATGGGGTAACTTGGTCAAATAGAGAAGCAAAAACCAAAGTGTAGTCGCTAGAAGCAGCGCTCAGGCAAAATGTAGAGCTACAGCACTAGGCATTTGTCAAGGCATATGGGTTGAAGACTTGAGAAAATGTATAAATCTGCCAATCAAGGTCTATTGTGATACCATGGCTACAATCAATATTGCTCACAATCCAATTCAGCATAACAGAACCAAGCATGTCGAGATAGATAGACACTTCATAAAAGAGAAGGTTGATGAAGGTATTGTAGACCTACAATACATACCATCTAAAGAGCATACCGCTGATATCCTTACTAAAGGACTATCCATGGACAAGTTCGAATATCTTATTGGCAAGTTGAACATGAAGGATATCTCTAGTCCAACTCGAGGGGAGTGTATAATCCCATATACTATTAGAATATAATATTAGGAATCCCATAATTATAGGGATTAATTGAATCTACAGATTATAGGAGATAATTGTTAGGATATTATTATCAAATTTCAAATCTAGATCTCATTAACAGATCTGATTCCCTCGTGTATAAATATAATCACCCTCATCTGAAAAAATAACAATTATTCTTTCATCTGATTATTTTCAAATATTGTATCAGTCCTTATCATATGTGTTTCACCAAACAAGGCCAAAGTTGCAGTACATCATATCCTGAATATGTAATAAATGCATCTTATGCTAGAATAGCTACAGACAATAAATTTCAACTTTTTAACACACTGCACTGAAAAGTACATAGAACATATGAAGAAGTCAACAATGAATAAAACCAGATGTAGTTAAAGAATCACTTAAATTGTGAATATTCTATACCCGACTATACAATAGCATAGAAGAGTTTTAAAAGCCAAAGGCAAAGGCAATCATCTGTCGTCTAGGGATTTCAAATCCCAGATAATGCAAAGTACAGGAAGGAAAAATCCGCCATAAAACAAAATCATTACCTGATCAAGAGCACAAGCAAAGAGATCTAGCACGTGACCTTGATGCACAAGCTGTTTTGAAAGACCCTCGTAGAATTTTACACATTTATGATAATGTGGCACAGAATCTTTATCGAGGTCCTTGTGAGAGCGAATTGGTTCAGATAAACTTTTTGACACAATCTGTAAATATAAATAGAATAAGATAAGCTTCAGTAATTGGTCAAATGTAATGAAAAATCATACTTTCAAATGATACTAGAATACAAAAGTTCAAAGGAAATATATAATTTTAGAGTCTTCATAAGTACCTAATATCACAAACAGTTATTCAAATTTTCTGTCTCATCGTAGCTTTATATTTCAATGCACCAAATACGAAACCAACAGATTTTAAGGACTTTTTATTGCTTCAACTTCAATGGGGCTTCATAAGGATCAAACATTTGTGAAGTTCAAGAAAATTGTAAACTGGGAGGAACCAAATATTATCTTCACATTCACTGAGCCTCGACTAAATCCAAAATCCTGGGGTAGGGTAATCACCTGAGACTTGACCCTTCTTTAATTGCTCAGTCATTTGTACAGGAACTACTTTGTGGGCCAATATTCTCATACTATTATGTGGCGTCAGACACTTGACATTCAAGACCTTCATGTTTGCAAACAACTTAGAAATAGTAATAATAATAACAGCAGCAGCTGAATGCCAGATGCTCCTCATTCTCTAATGCATGCATGCCAAACACATCCTAAACTCCACCATACCATGCATACCAAAGTGAAAGTACCAGTTTACCCATCAAATGCTACCAAATGTAACATATATCTTTATCCAAATACTAAAAGATTTTCATGAAACCTATAGATAACATATTGGCCTTGACTAATGAGGAGTAATTTTCCACACAATCTTAGATGAAGAATACGGAACACATTAATGACCATGATCAGTTATTCTTACAGAAGCAGGTCCTTCAGTTGCTGGCCCACCAACAAAAGCCATTATTCTGGCCCCTGAACCAGGAACACATGCCCCCAACAAACTGGCTGCAATACTGAGTGCTGCGCTCGTGCATCTGGTTGGACGCTGATCAGCAGGTACAGCCCAAGGATCTCTCTGCAACTCCTCCAAAACCTGTTAATTTAAGAAACAAAGATCAAAGTAAAGAACCAAACACAACAGAGACAACATAAAATTCCCGTTTCACTTTTGCAGGCAAGTGATCCCATCACAACTAATTCCTCTAAATGCCTCAAACACAGAGATATCCAGAAATGGAAAGTACCGAATTGAAAGTGAATTCACATTCAGATGCAGGCAACAAGAAACGTGCAATGCTTTCAGAAGATAATCCATCCCAAGCACCAGCAATAACCCCAGCGCTTGGTTTCGGTTTCCTAGCAAAGAAACTCATCTGCTCAAGAAGCTGGTCCTTAGTCACGTCCTTAGACCCTTTAAAAACATACGTCTTGGGAATTTGACCGAAACCCAACTCATGGACGTTAACAAAAGTCCCAAAAGTGATCAACCCGACAAGAGAATTATCAGGTAACAGCTCAATGGCCTGTGACAAAGCAGACTTCAAGAATGCCATTTCCTCCTCAATTATACAGGTATCAACAACAAACATGAAAACGGGTGGAATAGAAGCCACTTCCCCGGGAGTCTCATACTCGATCGTAGTATACTGAGGGAAGAGTTCAGCGGGAAGGTTTTCATCGGAGATGGAAGCATATTGAGGAGGGAAGTGATTGCGCTGAAAGCAGAAAGGGCATATCCAGATCTTGGCAGCGAAATCGACGATACAGAAGGGGTTGAGGATGGCGCGACAGGTTCGGCAACGCAAAGGGGAGTAAGGGAGTACGGGCATATTGGCGAAGTGCTTGATCGGAGTGTAGATGGCGGAGACAGGGACAACACAGTTGATGGCTTCTTGCTTACTTCCTGGGATCACATTCCATGGCATTCGAACGCCGTCCTGTGCTTCTAAATCGAGGAATTCCGCCATGGGATTCAAGAGGGCTCTTCCCTGCGCGGGAGAAGGAGGAATGGATGACGAGGTTGCTGTTCACTCAACTGGGACAGGGGCAATAATCGAAGAAGAGAGAAAATGTAGTTTGCTGATCTCTCACTCCCCTCGAGCAGAAGCGATCATGCAGGCAAAAACCAGGTAACAAATTATGACTGTTAAAAAATATTACTCAGATTCTATCAAGGGGGTAAAAATACCCGCCCACACTTTTTCCCAAATTCGCACCTTTTTTCCCCTCAAAGGATATACTTCTATTAATACCATCACAAAATGTAGCATTACAAGGAGAAAAGCAACCGGGTGGAATAACAGACAAAAACAAAAATGACCAAAAAAAAAAAAAAAAAGATACAAAGAGAAACCAACGGTTGCCTACAAATAATAAAATGGAATAACTCAACCTAGTTCTCTCGATCGCTCTGCTAGAGTTTATCGCGATCAACTGCTGAGAAACCACAATGATCCGCCACCCACTGTGACGGATAAAATGAGTGTCCCCTCCGGTCGCTCCTTGCGAGGGGGGGAATTTGAGGTAGATCTAAAGGAAGAACGTGAGGAGAACACTCGAAGGAAGAGGAAAGTAAGCTTCACGACCAATGAATTTTCTGGGAATAAATCGATCAAGATATGTGATGAGAAGTGAATGCATCCAGATAGCAACGATCAACAGCCAAGGTCGTATAGAGAGTCTCTTTTGCAGAATGTGAGATCGGAAAGTTGCTGGTGGGAATGGTCGAAGAATGACAAAGACGATGAGTTAGAGGATTTCGGATCTGATACGGATTTTGATAAGGTTCTAAATCCTCATGATGGAATTCATATTGATTTGTCTAATCCACTATGTCCGAAATTTGATTTTGAAGAGAAAGAAAGAGAAAGAATTATGAAACCGTTTCGTAGTACTCTAGTTGTGAAACTGATGGGAAGATAATTGTCATATGGATTTATGGTAAAGAAGCTGAACCAGATTTGGGCAAGGAAAGGGAATATTGATGTGTTTGATCTAGATCACGATTACCATCTGGTGAATTTCCAACAAAAAGAGGATTATATGGAAGCATTGACGGGTGGACCATGGGTAATCGCTAATGCCTATTTGAATGTTGCAAGATGGAGGCCAGATTTTAATCCGAAAGTGGAGAAGATTACCTTTGTGGTGGCATGGGTAAGGTTTCCAGATCTCCCTGCACCCTTGTTTGACAAAAAATTTCTGTCGAATTTAGGAAATGCAATTGGAAAGGCTATTCGGTTGGATGTGCACACTGCACAAAGAGCTAGAGGGAAGTTTACTAGAATGTGTATTGAACTTGATCTCACAAAGCCTCTAATCCCAAAATTTTGTGTGGAAGGGCAGACTTTGAGCGGTGTATACGAGAGTTTGGGTTGCTCGTGCAATAACTGTGGGAGGATTAGACATAATAAGGAAACATGTGCTGAATTCCATCGTGAAAATGAAAGGGGCATGGAGGTAGAAGGAATGGAAGAAGGTGCTAATAGGGGGAGGATAAAGAAGGTGAAAGGGACAGATGGAAGACAGTGCAACGCCCTAGGAGGCAAAGAAACAACACAACTTCAGCTTAAGAGCATTAAAAAAGGTTCAAGGCGTTGATTATGATTAGTTTTGATGATGTCTTATATAGATGTCATTATCAAGAACAAAAAGTTTGCATATCATTTATCTTCTACTTTGATTAATTCTTATATATTAATGTAGATATGAAGTATAAACAATGAAGAATGATCAAGATGGGAGATGGGAGAACTTGATGAATGGAATGAGAATATCATTATACAAGCTCCAAGATTGATTCTAGAAATTTCTATGATGAAATGTAAGTTGAAATGACTAAATTCGGAGTTAAAATAAGCTACAATTGGATTCCTGAAGTCATTCTCGAGTACTATAGTGTAATTCTTGAGTATGGTATTGTTCATGTGAAAATTTCAGTTATTATTGAACCATTCTCAAGAATCATATAGCAATTCTTGAGAATCAACGTGTGTCAACTACTCTGCTCAACTCTGTTCACATTTCACCTGGGCGAAGTTCAATAAATTGATGATATCTCTTAAACCAAAGATCGGATTGAAGTGAAACCAATTTTGTTGGAAACTAGACTTCTAATGCGTTATTGTGACAAAAATTCAAGTCTAAATAAGTTTATATGAGAGAAATATGAATTTTGGAAGTTTCCCCATCTGTTACCGTCATATAGCACACCAAGGTTTGCTAATTTGAGAATATCTCACAAACTATAAATCAGAATGAGCTGAAATCGGTGGCATATGAAACTAGACTCATATACCTTTCCAAAAATATCAAGATTATAAAAAACAAAGATCATTTGAAGGAGATATGATGTTTTAAAGTTGATAGTCTATTCAGGATGTTGCAAAAAACGCTGGTCAAGAACAACCTCCATTCATCTGATGATAATGGACGAAATACAACAAGTTTAGAGCATATTCTTCTTGAATTGGAAAGAAGACTTGAAGAGCTTTATGACCATGGGTGGTTTGACAAATTTGCTATCGCAAAGTAATTCTCGAGTACTAGTTTAAAGTTTCATAATTCAATTCAAATGGAATTGATTCTCGAGTATTAGCGGGATCATTCAGCTTAAATGTCCAACTCTCATCAGAAGCAATTCTTGAGTACTGGTATATGATTCTCGAGAATGGGTAAGTGATTCTTGAGAATTGGTAAGTTATTCTCGAGAGCGCTTGGTCTAATATCTACGCATTTCTTTCTGGTCACATGTCCAATTCTCGAGTATAAGTTCTTGATTCTTGAGAATCACTCAGCATAATCTTTCACATTCTTTTCTTGTCTAATTCTCGAGTATAGAAACTAGGATTCTCGAAAATGCTTGTATGCTTAATGGTTACAATGCTTAATTACTCATAGTCACTATAATTCTCGAGAATGCACATCTAATTCTCAAGAATGCTCGAGATACACACTGATAAGCTTATGAACATTTAAACACTTACACACTATAATTCTCAAGAATGAGCAAGATGATTCTCGAGTATCATCATGTCACACACACTTTGTAAGGCATTTGAACCAATAATTCTCGAGTATACATGAACAATTCTTGAGAATGCTTTTCCTGGAACACATTACACTTTACGCATCATTAATTGCCTGGAACTCTATGGGTCATTACTTATTCTTATTTAATCGTATTCAAACCTGTTCATATTATATTTTTGAGTGGCTTTTTGTTTGATTAACCTTGTTTAAATTGAGATTAGCCGAAAAGCGATCCAACGTGGCAGGAGCATTAAATGCATCTTAAAAAAACATAGCAACAATCAAAACTAAAGATGTGGCAGACGAAATCATTCCTTCGAGGGATATGTTTATTCCAGCTATTATTCTGGGTCAACCTCTACACAAAGTACAGTCGACGGTGAATGCATTTAATAAAGCAATGGTCGAATATGTTCAACGAAAATCAATAGTGCCTATAAAGAAACTCAATGGCTAGTTTGCAAAGCTTCCAACGGTCATAATGACGATCAATTATAAAAGGAGAAGGATTCAAAATGGATAATACAGAAGAGTTTGCACTGTCGAAATGCCAACACTATGAATGAAACGCTCAATTCATATACTATAGGTTTCATGATGTTTATATAGTTTTCAATAGAGAGTGTGATGATCAATTATGTACTTCAATGATTATTATTCATCTACTCTGTGAGAGAGTTTAAACACTTATTTGATTATCCGTTTAGTGATTAAATCTCAAGGTTGTGGAACCTTTGAGTGTGGGTGTACAATTACAACTTGTAAGGGGGAGTGAGTCCTAGTGTGAAAGAATCATCCTGAGTACAGAGTCGGTAATTGTATGTGCGTAAGAGGATATCTCGGAAAGAGATTGTAAAGGCTGCACAAGTGTCCAGCTAAACTTGTGAGGTTATAAAGGCTTTTTTCTTGTGCTTCTTTAAACAAGGAGATAGTGGAAATCTCAAGTGCAGCTTGGGGACTGGACGTAGGTCAAGGATTGGGCCGAACCAATATAAATCTCTGTTTGTATATTCTCTTCCCTAAACTCTTACATTTCAGCATATATGTTTTGAATGACTGTCTATTAATTTATAAATTATTATTATCATTCAAACCTCCTTTAGTAAGTTGTGAAAAGATTTTCTAAGTTTCCAAAAGTTTTATCCGACACCCAATTCACCCCCCTTTTGGGTGATAGTCTGGTCTAACATAAGGTTCTCTATGCTGCTAGAGGAATCAGGGGATATACAGGGTGAAACAATCGTATATGGGAAAGATAACACAAGGGGCAGTAAGGAGACTGGATATAGATAAGGGGGATCCAGACAAATGAAACAAGCAGGGAGGAATGGGCCTAAGGGAGATATATGAAAGGGGTCAGAAAAGAATTCAAATATGGAGAAGGAGTAGATACCTCAGGGAAGCTGAATGTTTGGGAGGGAAGGTGGTAATTCTGATCAGTTTGTGCATTGTAGTGTCTTTGGAGGGGGGGAGACGCTGTTTACGGTAGTCTATGCCCATCCCAATGAACAAAGACGACTAAGATTATGGGAAGCGCTTTAGCAATTAGCAAGTACTGTAGAAGAACCATGGATGCTAGCTGGAGATTTTAATGAGATAAAATCACCAATGGAACAAAAAGGGGGTGGAAGGGTTAATGAAGTGAGATGCAGAAGGTTCAATGAATGGATCTAATCAAGTAACTTAATGGACATTGACTCTCATGGTCCATTTTTCACATGAAAAGGGCCAAAGTGGGAGGACTTGACAGAGTCTGTAAGCAGTTAGGTAGATGTCTATGCAATATAAGATGGCACGAAAAATTCGTGAATGCTGAAATCATAATAATACCAAGGATTTGTTCAGACCACCATCCAATGCTTGTGATATTTGAGGAGGAAACACAGGGGCATATGGTATGGAATTTTAGATACGAAGCAATGTGACAGATGCATGATAGTTTTGGGGATATTATGAGGGATAGCCGGAAAGGGACTGAGGAGGCTCACAGGAAACTTGAAGTACTGCAAAAGAATTTAATCAGCTGGAACAAAGAAGTATTTGGTAGTCTTGGATATCGAAAAAAGAGACTGCTAAATAGATTGTATGGCATACAAAAGAGCATGGAAAGGTATTGTAATCCTTTCTTGGTAAAGTTGGAAGCCGATTTGGAAGAGGAGTTGTTGACAACCTTAAGATAGGAGGAAATTCTTTGGTACCAAAAGTCGAGAAGTAGATGGTTGGAGGAGGGGGATCAAAATACCAGGTATTACCATGCTAAAACCTTGGCAAGAAGAAGGAGAAATAAGATCAAAATGTTGAAGAATAATAATAGAGAGTGGATTGAAAAGGAGAATGATAGTACTGACATGTTCCAAGGCTATTATAATAGTCTATTCAAGGAAGAGAAGGAGGATAGGGGATGGTTAATTACAAATCAAATGTGGGGGAAGGTGGAAGAGAGTCAACTAAGAAGAATGGGGAGAAATATAAGCAATGAGGAAATTCATAGGGCTTTTTGTCAGATGGGAGCATGCATGATTTCAAGACAAGTATGCTTTCAATCAAGTTCAAGACAAGCATGATTTCAATCAAGTTCTACACCTAGATTAGCTTTCTTAAGTCAAACTCAAGTGAATAAATCAACCAAATGGAGGCCAATCATTTAGAAACATTAAGCTAAAGTTGAAATCAACACATATATATTTATCTACCAAAAGAGTGGAATATACAAGTATTAATCCATACAAAGGGTTAAAAGAACCCTAAAATAAAAGATTTAGCTACTCATATCCAAATACAAAGAGATTCTAAACAAAGCTATCGAATACATGAAGATACCAAGTAGAAAATAGGAGAAAATGAGGAAGAACCAAAGTGAAACTCTCAAAATCCCTCTTGAGATAAGTACCAAAGCCTCCACAATGCTCCAAATCTCTCTCCCAAGCTCTTCACTTGGCTGCTCCAATGTTTCCTAGTGTGAGAAGTGTGTTTTTCAACCTTTCCCTTTAGGTTAAATAGGGTTTTTCTGTTTCTGAAGTTAAAACACGCAGCTGTACTTCTTCATGACTGGCCACGGCAAGTTGCACAACTTGTTACGGCAAGTTAAGACAAAGAGCTATTTTTCTCAACTAGCCATTGCAAGTTTGTGAACTTGATGCGGCCAGTTGTACAAGTCGATTAAGCCATTTTGGATATGCAAGAAAAGATTGAGGTTGAGGTTGGAAAGCTAGTGTTTGAAGTGACCAAGGGCAACCATAAGCTGGTTGATGCACAGGATGCAATGAAGGAGAAGGTTGAAAATTTGTCTGGTCACATAGAGGATCAAGAGGCTAAGATGTATACTTTGATGGTCATCAATGTCATTCTCAGTGAGAAGATGGATAAGATTCTGAAACTTCTGGGTGATGGCTCTTCTTCTTGGTTTGGAACACCTACTGGCTTGAAATCAGAAGCCTCACCCTCACCTTTTACCTCACCTTCATTCACCTTCACTACTCCAATTATACCCTCATCTGACCCTATAATTTCCACACCTGCTACTGAAGTAATTCCACCATCTCACACCTCTACAGTCAGACTTGACTCTCCACCTCCTACCCTTCTAGTACCCTATCTCAGCTCTATCCTCTTTTGTTGATGACAAAGGGGGAGAGAATACAGAAAAACCAGAGCAATAGAGAGTTGAAGAGTTTTGGGATTATGTGGTTATATGTTTAGTTTTTGTTTTGGTCAATACTAGTTGCATTGAAGTTATGTGTTTCTATTTTGGCAATTTCAGTTGTAATTTGAAATTTTAGTTGTATTGCTCTTAACTGATATGAATCCAATTGTTTAATTGACATGTGTTACACTTGCTTCTGCTATATGTTAACTATGATATTTGTTAAAGTGCAAGTAGTTGGTTCTGTACAATTGACTAACTGAAGTCCATGTGCCTAAATGCCAATTTGTGTAATTGCTTAAACTAAAATCAATTTGCTTCTTTGTGCACTTCAAACCACTTTTCTGCAAAATCATTTCAAAACTCCAAATTTGTCAAACTTTTGAAAATTTTGGTTTACAAGTGTTGTCATCATCAAACCGGGGGAGGGGGGATATTAATTCTCTTTGTGTTTTGATTATAACTAAAAATTGTAAACCCAAGTTGAAGTTTGTATTTGTTAAGTTGAAAAACTTACTGTTAAAGATAAACTCTAGTTTTGGTTGAAAACTCAAGTTTGGACTTGACAGAGAGCAGCTCAAGTTTTTGTAAACTTAGACAAACTCGAGTTTAGACCATATAGAGAGCTCCTAATTTTTTCAAGACAAAGCAAACTCGAGTTTAGTTTTAATGAACTCCAGTTTTGACAAGACAAAGATATCTAAGTTTTCTAAGCTTTGTTGGAAACTCGAGTTTGTGTGAGTAAACTCGAGTTTGTAACATATAGAGAGCTATGCTCCATTCTAAGCTTGATAAAACTCGAGTTTTGTTTTTAAAACTCCAGTTTGCATTTGCCAAAATATTTTACAAAGTTTTCTTTCTTATGAGGAAACTCGAGTTTAGAACTTACAGAGAACAATTCAATATTTCTAAAGATTTGAAAACTCCAGTTTCCAATTGCAAACTCCAGTTCAAACCATATAGAGAGAGTTTTCCAGTTTTTCTAAGTTTTGTGGAAACTCGAGTTTGACTTTGTAAACTCGAGTTTATGCCAAGCAAAGAGCTTTGCTCTATTTGAACTTTTTGAAAACTTTAGTTTTTGAGCTTTTGGACTTAAACTATGTTTTCACTATAAATGTCCAAAACTCGAGTTAGTCACTTAATGACTCGAGTTTTGCCCTTGCTCAAAACTTGCCACGAAGATCAAATCGCGACATTCTTCTCTCGATGAAGAAAACTTGATTTAGGTTTTGGAAACTCGAATTTATGCTTCTGAAGTAAATTACAAACTCCAGTTTGGATGAACAAACTCAAGTTTGCGTCGCAGAGTTTGAAAATCAAATTGCACGAATTTGTGAAATCTTTGTGTTTGATCTAGATACTTCTTATCATCACACATTACTATTCCTAACTATGTTTAATCAGTTTGTTAGTGGGTTTCAGATGATTTAAAGAGTATTAAATGAAGATTTGGTCATAAGCAAAAACTAATGTCAAAACATTTATTGCAAAGTTCATAAAGCTTGCACTCTTTTGGACAATCACTCTCTACACGTTGCAAAAGGATTAATGCTTCCTTTCCCTAACTAGAAGTTGCTCTTCCAATTGATTAAATTCAAGGAAAGTCAACCCTAAATCTCTGTGCACCTAGATTAATTGAAGAGTAGAGAGAGAAGAGACCAAAGTGTTTCTAATCAACTCAACAATATCTCCAACGGTTACATTGAAAAATCCAATGGTCATTTATTGCTCTCTTGATATATATAGAGTTGCATTCAAGTCTTCTCAACAATCAATCCACAGAAAATGAAAATCATTCAAGTTTCCAACTACTCTTTCAGTTTTCTATTGTTAAGTATGTAACAGCCTGAATTTTGGGTCTAAAGGCTTGTGAATTAACCTATTTTTGGGAGACTACTAGGCCCTACTTATGAAGAGTGCAAAGTCTTGAGCTTAATATGAGAAAGAACTTAAGATAATTAACAAAGTTATTTTAGACTTGGGAAAAGGTTATGGAACATTATTAGAAGGAAAAAATGATAAAACATCATAAAGATAAGGAGTGATTAAATTGGGTGTAATACTTATTTATATGTTAATAGGTGTTGTTATTATATACGTGGTTACGTGTTATTTATATCAAAAGGTATTTGTGTATGTGTTGAGCCGTGGTTAATCGATGTGTCATAAATATGTGTCTTGTGTAGGTACGAAATAGGTGAATGGGTTATTAAGAGGTGTTGGTGATTAAAAGATGACATGCGTGTATAGATTAAGTGGGTGTGTACAGAATTATGTGAGTAGCCGTGGAAAACAAAAGGGAAAGAAAGAGTGATTAAGTGTATGAATGATACGTGTGTTAATTATGCATTGCCAACACAAGAGAGGTTTCATTTTTCTTTCTCCAATGGACGTGTGGCATCATATCTTAAGTATATATACAATGATCTCTTCAATTCGGCTGAATGAATACATATTGTGTTGTGTAAATATGAGAATGTGTGTGTTGCTTATAGGTGTCTTGAAATGGTTAAATGAATGACACCTCATTCTTTATATTTTAACTTGTCGCCATATGTCCAGCAATTGTAATCAATTAAGTATCCTATTAACTCATTACTTTCTATTAAAAAATTCAGCCACGTATTACCATTTTTGCCGCCACCTCATTGTCCCATTTCCTCAATTGCTTTATTCGGCTAAACACACATAATCAACCAAACTAATTCATGCTTCCCATTTCAACCTACACGTATACATAACTAAGTGATACTTGGCACTCATGTACAACCTTCTTATTAATCTCTTGCCACGGCACAAGCATACAACTTTCACTTTGTATTACTCTATAAATACTTCACTCTTTCCACGGCAACACAAAACGAATCACTATATTTACTCTTTCTCTTTTCACGGACATCATTAGTTATTTATTTTTCCTCTCATCTCAACTCCCTTATTCAGCCAAAGTATAAGATACACCATTCTAGCCTCATTCATTTGTATTCGGTTAGAACATTAAAGATAGGGTGAGAGAGAGATCAAGAACAAAAGGGAGGCCGAAGAAGAGAGGTACAGGGAAAAGTATGATCAAGGTAGTAACCTTTCTCTCACATATTATGTATATCTTTATATGCATGTATTTATCATTGTATGTATTTATATAAATGCATGAATGCCGAATGTGTTGTATGATTGGTATATATAAGTGATGATTGTACTTGCATGTATTGTGTATACATTGTATGTAAGTGATTGTTAACGTTATTACTGGGATTCATTTGAATCCCAAGAATTATTTTTGGATAGCTTTAATTTTTACAGATAGGGTAAGAAGCACAGGAATGAAGAAGGAGGACGCAGAAGTATAGACCAAGAAGGGTGAAGTTTTTACCGTTTAGTTTTATTTTAATAAAGTGTAAGTTTAGTTTTATTTTAATAAAGTGTAAATTACCATATAGATGAGTAGTAACTTCAATCTAAGAATTTTCTGGAGAAAGCATCTATGTACTCAATTTCGTAGTTATAAATGGTGTATTTTGGACGGATGTTTCAAAGTATCTTTTGATACATTTGTATTTTAATGTTTATCATTATCCACTTTTAGAGAGAGTTTCATTTATTGAAATCATTTATTGTAAGAATCTCAAGTCGTGAGACTTGGAGATTGGAAATATCATATTACAATTTGTAAGGGGGGGTGTATCCTAGTAAGAGGATAACTTTCAAGTGTAGAGTGTGTAATTGATATTGTGAGTTAGTGAAAATTCCAGAGTGTCTGAGGAATGAATGTAGGTCAAGGATTTAAACTAAACCAGTATAATTTCCTCTGTGTTAAGCTTCTCTTAACTCTCCTCTGTTCACCTCTGTTTTACTTCTATAAAACAAAGTAATTCGAAAAAGTTTTTAAAATCCCCAATTCACTCACCTCGGTGATTTGCTCCATTTACAATCCTTTGAGAATTTCTGTAATGTAAGCAAGAGCTTTATATCATTATATTGTACTATTTTGGTTTTGCCTACTAAACTACATATAAATACTCTGATGAATGTTGGTATACCAGTGCCATATTACATTGTAGCCTCTCTCTCCCCTAATTTTTCTCCATTACTTTAAAGTCGTCTTCTCTCTTATTTCTTCAACACAATAATAGGTTTTGGGAAATTTCTTAAAGGACAATTCCAACAAGGTTAGTTTATTCGTTTGATGTGCCTTGTAAACACATCCATTTCTTAGAAAACGGATGGTAACGTCATTGTTGTGACTATGCAATAGGTTTCAGTTCTTAATGTTTCTTAATGTTTTCCTTAGGTTATTCTTCTTAATTAACCTATATTCACATGTTTAATCTCTTTCTGTAAATAAGAAAATATTTATATCACATTCTGCTATGCAGATACTAGTAAGTCATGATAAGTAAATATGGGGCAAGGATGTGATGCAGAATTTCACCCGAGATACGAAAGCTTTTGGGTATTTTGGAATCTTATATGTTTTTTTTGATATATTTGGAGCCTCTTTTCATCCACTTCGCATTTCTTGTAACTCTTTGAATATGTAAGAGTTATTTGGATGGTGAAGGAAGTGCATGTGTTGACATTTTGATATATAATTTCTACTTTATTTGGACTCTTTTATAATTTCTACTCTTGTAAGGTCTTCATGTATTGAGAGTAATTGAACTTTGAACAGTGATGCTGTTTTTGTTGAATGTTATTATTATAAGCCAATTCTATGATTAAGATGGCTCTTAATTGTGATCAGGAATATGATAAATATTATTGATACAACTTGGTTAACATCAAAATATATTAACAGATTTTTTTCCTTGTAGAACTTGTGGGATATTGGAAATAATTAGAAATCTACCTCTTTCTAGGTTTTGATTATTTCTAAAAAATGTAGAAAAATTAAAAAAAAAAATGTTGTAATATATCTCTTTTAAAAATATTTGATTTTTTTATGGGGGGAAAAGCTTAAACAAGCCGGATATGCACCTTAAGAAAGGATGTTATAAAAATGAAAAATACTAAAATCTAAAAACATGTAAAAAAATAAATTCCTAAGTATACGGCTAAATCACGTACGGGGATATCAATTATTTTACCAATTATTGTCCCTCTATCATAACAACTGGTGTGTTAATCCCGAGTCACTTTCAAATTTAATTAAAACAGTCAATATATTATTGAAAAAACTTTTTTCCCCATTTGGTCAAGGTATAACTCCTTTCAAGATTTTTAAAAAATATTTATATTTCCCAACAAATATGTTTCCGGGTTTCGAACTTGTATTCTCCCAATTTTATTTTTCATTTTGTCTTTTTATTAATCACTTGCACCTAGTACCTATTTAAAAATAAGGTGAACCTAAGGATATGATAAAGTGGGGAAACAAACTATAGACCTCGTTAAAAATAGATAAAACAATAAGGATTTAACAAAAAACTAAAAAAATTATAATGACCTGATTGAAAAATCAGTTGAAATTATAAAATACTTGAGATTAATTATCCCTTAAGTTGGTATCACTAACAACGTAATCAAATCCAAATCAAACAACATTTTGAGAACCCAAATCCCTTTAGTAATATCCTGACTTTTAGGCCTAAAGATTAAGAATAAATCTATATCAGATAGATAACTAAGCCAGTTCGAGAAGAATTGAATTTTTCCCAAAACTTGAAATTTTGGGACATATGTTAGTGCAAGAATTAGGCACATGAAATTAATATTTAATTGATCCATAAGGCTTCTAATTTTTTACCAACAAAGGAAGAATAAATGTAGAAGCTAAATGGTCAATAATACATTAATGAAATGCAATCAATGAGATTCTCAAGTGAGCATAATATCTTAGCTAAGTGGTAAAAGGGGAATGTTTAATAATTATAGAGCATGTGCCTTGAGACAAATGAGTAGCCTCCAAGAAATTTAAGAAACAATGCATTTGTGACAAGTATGCATGTAGATAAAGCAAGAGAATTGGGCACTGTTGGGATCTGTACATACAACGGAAGGATTTATCCAATAAAATTTTACAAATCCCATAAAGAGAATTTATCAATAGTGTTTAAATCAGGTTTATTAGGAATTGTACCTTTGCGAACTCGTGTGCGTGTTTTGTGAACTCGTGGGCTAACGCCTTCTTATTCGATCAATCTCCAGGAGTCAACTCTACGAATCCACTCCTCTACTAGTATCCACATCGAACAACTCTCCAACACAGACGACAGCGTGCTAGCGCCTTCTTACTTTGCGTCTCACGTCTTTTCTCTCTAGGGTTTTCTTTTCGCACCTCTTCTTAATACGTCCTGTGAATTATTTCTTAGGGTTTCAAACCCTAATAGACATATTATATTGTAATACCCCAAATTATTATTATTATTGTTAATAATAATAATAATAAAAAAAAAATAATAATGGTAGTATTAGTAATAATAATAATAAAATAATAATAATGATAATGATAATAATAATAATAGTATGGTATTATCTAATTTTAATAGTTTAGATTACTTTGATCAGTTTAGTTAGTTTAGATATATTTGACTCTATTAAATTTATATTGATTGATATAATTTAATAATATTGTTTTTTTATAAAACAAACAAATATTTATCTTTATCTACAATATAATTTTCCTTTTTTTAAAAAAACTGTACTATTTATCAAAATAAAATTATTCAAATTTGTATCCTATATGATCGTAACCGCAAGGATATTTTATGAATATACGAACATATCTTATGTGAGATATAATTTTTTTAAAATAACTGTACTATTTATCGATATAAAAATATTTAAATTTGTATATATCTTGTATAATAATAACAAATATTTTTGTACAACCAAGCTATTATATAAATATAAGAATATAATGTACAAATTCATTTTTCTATTCCGTGAAAAAAAAACCTTTCCACGTTATGGGTTTACCTATTTCATCTTTGAATAACATATTAAATCACAGAGTAAATATTGTTGGTTTTTAATTATTTATTAATTGTCAATAGTTAAAAGCCCAACCCACAAAGCCCAACTAATAACTAAACCCTAAGAGCCTAAATTTTAAGTTAGGTTTAGCCGCCTAACTTTAGTCATCGCTCATTAGCTCTCTCCCTGAAAAATTCTTTACGGCAGAGTTTCTCTCTAGGAGCTTAGCAAACACGGAAACCAGGTAATCCTAATCCCTTGAGCAACAAAAATTAATTGTTTGTAGCATTAGAACGTTGATTAGAATTAATTGATTGTAATCCTAATCCCTAGAACAAATCTTTCCTTTTTGACATAAAGGGTTGATTATGATTTTTGTATACACCTATATCTCCCTCGGTTTGCATGAGTCCCGACTTTTCTACTGTGCGTCCCTCTCTGCTGCAATCTTTTAATGGATATACTTTAGTTTCTTCTTCTTCCTTTTTGCCGTGGGGTCCATCGTTTTATCTTTTATTTTTATTATTATTATTATTAATCATTTATCTCCTCTTGTTCTTTTAACCCGCACATACATGTATGATATTTGTATAATTGAAGGAATGACACGTCTTTTGAGAAGCAGATCTTTATTTCTTTATGCATTCACATAAGCCAATAAGCAATGCATTATCCACATCTAATATTGCCTTTGCTTGTTGATTCAAGATGCTATTTTATATACATATACATATACATATATATATATATATGTGTGTGTGTGTGTGTGTGTGTGTATTATTTTATTTTATTTTTCTTTATCTTCATATAATATTTTACATAACAAGATAGATTATGATAAATTTTCTTTTCCTTATTTTCGTTTAAAATTTATTATTTTATCCTATATTTAATTAAATGATAGAAAAGTGTAGGAAGATAATTAAATAAGTATAAAGCATTCATAAATTCAATCTAAAATATTTCAGAATCTAAAATTATTTAATTATAAAATATATACTTATCAATATATATATTGAGAAATCCATTTTCTGTGTGATTGAATAACTTAATTGTGGGAGGATAGCTTTGGGATGGTACCTCCTAAAGTGATGAACACACTTTTAAGGCTTTATGCCTTCGATATGTTATTTGATGTGAACCGATATATCTGTTCTTCCCAAAGTAGTGTCTGGCAGGGTTTCCCGGGACACTAGTAGCAATTTTGGGAAGAGGTGTGCACACTAGGAAGAATGATGATATGACCAATTTTGATGATTTGTGACTGGCAGGGTTTCTGGGTCACAGGGTAGACTGGCAGGGTTTCCCGGTTTTAAATAAATTTAAAAAGATAACGATTAATGTTTGATGCAAATACCGCATGATTATATATATATATATATATATATATATATATATATATATATATATATATATATATATATTTGCTTTGATTAATATGTTTGTGCAATTTAAAATTATACATATATATGTCATTTTTATTTTTATTTTATTTTGTAATTATTTGTGATTATTTTATTTTATTTCAAATCATTTCAAATTTATTTATTTATTTTATATTATCTTTCCCTACTTAGGATTACTAGCGTTTGCTGATGTCTGTGTTTCTGGACTGCAATGATCCTTCGGGGGAGCAGAATTTCAGTGAAACAAGTGCTAAGGGCTAGGGCTAGCGGTGAGAGTGAGGAAGATGTCCGATTTTAGCTTTATTTAAATTTCTTGTATTTTTATTATTTTATTTTATTTTGCGTAAAACATTTTTGTTTAGGTTTAGATCTATTTAATGTACTTAGTAGCCTTGCACTTGTCCCAGTACAAGTGCAGCGGTGACACTTTCCTGATGTTGAATATTTTGGATTTCTATTATTATTTATGAAAACCATTAGAATATTTATGTTATTTGAACTTTAGAAATCCGGGGTGTTACATATATTTTCAAAATTAATCTAATTAATTTTGAAATTTGAATTTGGATCAAACAATAAATTTAATTTAATATATCCAACAGATCTAATTTAATCTAATTATTTAATCTGAATTAAGAGCCTGCTGATTCAATTTATCTTTATAAATTAAATATGAGATATGATATCTGTCTATTTAATTAAATCTAAGATACTATATGTCAATTCAAATTAAATCATATATATGATATCTCAGTTTATTTTAGTTATTTAACTTATCAAACAAATTAAATATGAAATTTTATATATATATATATATATATATATATATATATATATATATCCACTCTAGATTAAACTTTGCATTCATTAAATCTTAGATATATCTAAGATTCAATGAATCTAGACACTATTGCTCATGTTGGGCCATTCTTGTGTGCGACCCTGCAAGCCCACATGAGATTGGCAGTGGGCCAATACCCAGCCCATAAGTCACAAGCGGCCTTTAGGAAGACATTGTGACTACCCAATTCATATGGGGATCAATGATACAATACAACCTATCATACAACCATATCACGTCCCTTTTGTCGCGAGATAATTTGGTCAAGGATGAAGCATGGATAATGTCAACCTCCTGTTCTTAACCATTACTTTCTCAATTCTTGAGTAGTCTAACAATTGAAATGGAAACTCCTTCCCATCATAGTATGACTATACATTTCTTAGACTCACTCATAAACGGGCCCAGTATTACCTCTCTACAGATATAAGGGACAAATTCCGTCATGACCATTCACATTCCTCTGCATGAAAACCACTAATCCCGATCGAAGCCTTTATCATCACCTGGTCAAAGGTGACTTTTGACTAGATCAAAGATCAACGACTCTTATGTAGGAAATCCATGATGATCTCAAGTCAAAGGGCGTTGTAACGTGGTTATACATGAAATAATCTTATGACTAAATCTATGCAGCTTTCTCATAGTGGGTCATTCCAGCACCTTATACTCTTACAAGTGCCTAAGACTTTGATTCGCATCTCCATACTCATCAAAGTCATACCGATCTTATTTCAGCTTTGCTCCCACATAGATGATCGACCAGGGACATTTAAGACAATCTTTATGATATGTCCAAGAATACAGTTATCATAACAAACATGCAAACAATATGATTGTTAGTTTTCAACCAAGTTTTGATGATAACTAAACACTTGTAAATCAGTGGTTTAAATAAGAACTCGATTTCATGTCTTAAAACTCCAGTTCTCATTTCAGCTAAATGAAGAACTCGAGTTCTTGGTTCAAGAACTCGAGTTCGCGGCCCTTGACAGAGAAAAATGTTCAGAATTTTAAGGAACTCGAGTTCATTAGCAGCAAACTCGAGTTCATGAACTTGAGTTCTTGGTTATGAACTCGAGTTCTCTCTGTAAGAAATTTGGTCAAGACTAAGAACTTGAGTTCTCTGTGCAGAACTCAAGTTCTCTTTATGAGCATCTGATCGAAGTTTAAGAACTCGAGTTCTTAGACTAGAACTCGAGTTCATGAACTTGAGTTCATGATTGAGAACTCAAGTTCTTTGAAAACCAACTTGAAGCGAAATTGAAGAACTCGAGTTCTTGATTAAGAACTCAAGTTCTTTGAAAATCAATTTGAACCGAAATGAAAACTCGAGTTCTTGGTGATCAACTCGAGTTCTTATCTTGCAGATCTAAAATTCTCATAAGGAATCAAAAGAACTCGAGTTCTTGTATAATAACTCAAGTTCTAGAATCGAGTTCTACATTGAAAACTCGAGTTCTTGTCGCTGTTAATGATATCTGATTCTGCAAGAATTTGATCTTTGGGTTATAACTTCTAGAATCACATAGAATGATATTTAAAGTGCTTCTAACGTGTTTGCTAGTAATTTCAGGGACTTAAACGTTGTATTATTCAAAATCAACATAAAGCAAATGCTCACGTCACTGCATTTATTACATAGCAGCAGAAACAGAGCAACAAATGGAATGAGCCGTGCAGCAAAGAGAAACATTCTTCCAGGATTACTTAATCAAGACATTCTTCTGCAAAAGCATTCTCAACGATCAACGCATTTAATGAAAGAACAGATTTCATTAATGAAGCCTCAACGGTCCATTTGGTTGATCGAGGAACAGAGCTGTGTCTAACGGAAAATTAAATTAGTCACAACGGTAACTATCAAGTTCCTCCAACGACATTAATGGCGAAAGAGTATAAATGCCCAAGCATTCAATTCAGCCAACTATCGAAACTCTGCGCATTTATTCTGAGTTATTGATCTTATCAGTTTCATTACTCTCAATATCTTTGGATATTTTCTTGTTCTTCAGCGATCATTTACATCTACTCGTGAGGAGTTATAAAAACATTCATTTCATTCGATTGTAAAATCTTAAGGTTGTGGAACCTTAAGTGTGGGTGTACGATTACAAGTAATAAGGGGGAGTGAGTCCGTGAGTGAGAGGATCATCCCAAGTTGTATTTGTAATCGTAAAGATAGTGAAAAATCTCAAGGTGTTCTTGGGGACTGGATGTAGGTTAGGATAGACCAAACCGGGATAAATTCTCTCGTGCTCATTCTCCTTTAAATTCCAGCTTAGTTAGTCCCCTAATTTGCAAAAATTTTGATTAAACGATTATATTTTTAAATCACCTATTCACCCCCCTCTAGGTGATATTCCATCTTCAATGATAACTAAAAGGAGAAATACTTTAAATAATAATAATGTTAAGTACAATGATCTGCTCCTAGGGCATAATTTCCATCAGGCACATGTTGAGACAATTCAAGAAGCTCCATGTGCATGAGAATTTTGAAAACTTGGGAAGGAAAGAGAAGACCAAATGGATTCAGAATCAAAGTAAATATTCTTCCTTGACCTAAGTCAATGATACATGGCAACCTAAGGAACTATATTGATCTCACAAGACAACCATGTAGATAAGTGTCTTCAAGATAAGGAAATAAATTAAAAATCTCCTGTTAGGGTCCTATGTTTTCGGCCAAAATAAGAACAAGAGGGAGAATCCATGATGTCATAAGGAATTATGCCATATTAGAAAGGTCAAGAGGTGTATTGAAGAAGTCTTTCCAACTATGCATCAAATTTAACCACATGTCCAAAATAAGAGTAGAGATTAAAATATCTCCTTCCAAGCACTCTATGATTTGATCAAGTGGCCAAGCAAAGAAGATAAGGTGATATCATATTAAGGACATGAGGATAATAAAAGAAAGAAGAGAAAAAGAAGGGCAATTTGATTTGGATCTTTTGGTGTGGGACCACAAGACTTGATTCAAGTCAATATAGAGATAATTGAACCTCTTTTTCTCATGCTTATAGTCGACTAACCCAAAGGAAAGAGCCAAGGAAAGTGTTGACAAAAAAGGAAAACAAGAAAAGGAAAGGAAATCAAGGTAAGTATAAAATACCAAAATCCACATCTCTTCTACTTGCTTAGCTTGACTATCTTAAATTCTAAAAGGCTCTCTTGCATGGTTTATGCAAGGTAACCAGAGCTTGGAGAATCAAAGGAGGAAGGAAAAATAACAATAATCACAAGAACAACCAAGTAAAAAGAGATCATAGTCTCTTGGTAGTTGTTCTTGTTGTTCGTGATGATAAAATCAATTTCCTCTTGATTTTATAAGATTTTGAAAGTATAAATACTTAAGAGGTGGCACTATCCATGTGGTCAAAATGGATTAAAACATGTTAATGATCTAAGTCACAAATGATAAGGTAATTGAAGGCTAAATCATGACGTCCTTGAAGTAAAATTGGAAAAGTAACTTTTGAACTCTTTAAGCCCAAAAACAAGAAGAAACAATGAGATTTTGATCATTTTGATACTTCTAGTTAGTTTAAAACAAAAATTTGTATGGGATAGAAGTTAGAAAGTAATTTTGGAAGCTTTGGAATTAACAATATGAAAAGCACTACAATTGCCAATGATAAGTTCCTGTGAGGTAGTGGACTTGCGTTGCGATTTTGAATAAGTAAATGGTGTCCAAAGGCTATTAATTTTTCCAGAATCAAAGTAGACATCACAAGCTTTTACTTGATAGGTCATTTGCCTATTTTGGATTTGTGTAGATGGAGATATGAATGTTTGAAAATGGCCTATGATTCTGGAATTCAAATCTGGGCAGTGGTACTGTTTTATTTATTCTGGAACAATATGCATATGTTTAGCTATAAAAAAATATTTTTCTGTAAAAATAGACTTATCAAGGGTCACATAGTCTTTAAAATCACCTTAATTGGATATTTGTAAAAAATGTTATGAATTTTCAAAGTTTATTTAAAGTTCTGGTAGTTTTGGTCAAAGGTGCAAAATTATAAGAAATAAAAGTCAATGATAATATAAATGATTGTTTGACTCTTTTAGCTTTGAATTAGGTATAAATATAATAGCTAATTCTAGTACCCTAGAAATAAGGAGAGTTTGTATAGCTAATTATCATTCTCCACAAATGTAGAATTATAGGAATCTACGCTTGCTTGAAACAATAAAAAAACCCGAAAATCGACCCAGGAAATCATAAAGCAATCAAGTAGTAACTCTAATCTCACATTCTTTGTTTGACTCTGTATGAATGTTTAAATCATATTTCTGATGGTTTCACCTATATGAGGCCAACATCTCTCGTGGCTCAACTGAGCGAAAAGGCCAACCATGGGGCCAGTTTCTAGGTGGTTAAGTTAGGTGTAGGACCTATTAGACCAGTAGTTCATAGGTGGTGAATCTAGTTGCATTCAGTAGTCCTTGGACCAGTACCCAATGTTGTGATCATGAGTCATATAATTATTGTTTGCAGTTTATGATGCTTGCCATTCTATTATGATTTCTGTATACTATTATGCTGATGTGGACTATGTTCTATTTGTAATTTATTTTCATATACTGTATATACACTTGTGCAAAAAAGTGTTTTAAGATTGCCTCATTTAGAGCGGAGAATCGACGCCCCGCTCTTAAAGAAATGACCGGTGGCAATTTTGTAAATATAAAGAACTTCTTCCACCTCATCAATTTTTAAGATCGCCTTAGTAAGAGCTGATTAATAAACCTACGATCTTAAAGATATGATTGGTGGCAATTTTGCAAATATCAAAGATCATCTTGGACCGTATCTTTTTCGATAGGTCTTAAATATATTATTCAGACCGCTGGAAAAACCAACCGCTCTTAAAACATTTATAAAAAAAATGAAATATGAATTACTTTAAAGAGAAATCATGGACATCCCGACTTATATTTTACTATGCGGTTAAAAATAACATGGAAATTGTTAAAAATAATTGTATAAAACTTTTAAGACCGGACATATATAAATGACTGCTCTTAAAACATCTCATTAAAAATAATTATAAATAATATGAAATTATTGAGAAATCCCGTACAACCAGACTTATATTTTTTGCGGTGCAATATAATAAAGAAAGATATACAAAAATGGTAAAAAACTTTTAAGACCGGACATATATAAATGATGTTCTTAAAGTTAATATTTTTAAGAGCGGACGTGACTTCTACCTGGTACTAAATAATGAAAAATTTAAACTAATAGTTTATTACTTTTAAGACCGGACGTAATAAAAGGACGTTCTCAAATGTTAACCTTTAAGATCATCGTTTTGAGTTTCTCCGGTCTTAAAAATTCCCACTATAACCTTTAAGACCGTCGTTTTGTGTTTCTCCGGTCTTAAAAATGCCCACAATATTTCTCGCGCGAAACCTTAACTTGTGTCTTACGTCTTACGTCTTTCTGTCTGAACACTGAAACCCCTGTTCTTGTTGTGAAACACTCAAACACCTCTTCCTATTGCATTACATCTCTTCCTTGCAAATCGCCACCATCCTCTATTAGTCGCTCATTTGCTCTGGCATTCCTTTCTTGCACCACCTCTCTCAATCTCTTTTCTTGTTTCGAAAATGAACGGAGGAAACGAGTGTAGTTATGTTCCTGAAATGCCAGTTGATGATGTGACTGGTGTTAGTCAGAATGAACAATCTCCTTCTCAAAGTGAGCCTCCCCGTAACCGCCTTGCAGGCCGTCGTGGTAGAAGAGGCCCCACCCGATTGAAAGAGCTTACCCTAGAATGGAGTGCCAATAAAAAGCTCGATATACAATTTGATGCACATTTGGCTCCTTTGGCTTACAAACACGCAGCAAGCCAAGCATTTTGGTCGACGAGTGGAAAAATGTCGACCAAAAGAAGGTGAAGGATGTTATCTGGGACTCTATCTGACTTACCTACAATGTTCTTGACGATGAGAAGTTGAAAGTCAAGACATTGTTGTATTGTGCTGATCGCTGGAGGAAGTTTAAGACCCAGTTAGCGAACAACTATATTTTTGCTGAGGTTCTGGTTGGTCAGCCTCGCCCTAATCCTTGCGCCAAGTATGCCTTTCTTGATGAAGCAACATGGCAACAATTTGTTCAGATGCAGACTACTAAAGAAGCTTTGGTGAGTCTATATTTAATTTTTTTATCCCTTCTTGTATACTTATTAACCTGTGCAGATATGTCAATGCTATTGTGTTCATTTATGAGGCCGTTAGTCAGGTTGCTTGCTTAGGAAGGTATTCTGTTACAGTAGGTCACGTAGACATTGTTGTTAGTTAGTTTGTATGTTAACTGTGTAATGGTATATGTGCATGCTGTTATTGAACCAGTTATGATAAATGAATGAATGAATTGACTGAGTTGGCAGCAGTTCTGCAACTACCTTTCCTCTGTTTCTCTCTATTTATTATACAATTCTACATTTTCCTTAACAAAGTCTTGAAACTTGATGAAGTGAATTTGACTAGTGTTTGAATTGAGGTCTGGAATTCATAATGAATACTTGTTTTCGATTCTGATTCACAGATAAGAAGACAACAAGCATAAGAGATTGGGAGAAAGAATGATTGCCCACATACGGCTTCTCGTGGTGGATATGAAAAGGCCAAAAAAGAGTTGATGGCCGCCAAGCGAAAGAGATTGGCAGATGAAGCTCAAGCCAATCCTTCTGAGATATGTGATCCGCAGCCGCCATCTCCAATACGTTGTGAGGAGTTATGGCTCTATATTCGCAAAAAGAAAGGCGAGGCATACTCTAGTGAACAAACTTGTGTAGTTGTTGAGAGAATTGTAAGTACCGTTATTTTTTACTTTTTAGTTACTAAACATGTTTCGTTACTAATTATGCTCTTGTTATCTGTATCTTACAGGAAGAACTCAAAATGCAAGAACAAGAGGGATCATTTGTCTCAGACGAGAGGAAAGATATTCTTACCGTTGCGACTAGAAAACCGAATCATGCGGGGCGTGTAAGGGGAATTGGAGGACGGGTAGGCCTTAAGGAATACTTTGGTAAATCCAAACACCAAAGACAATCAATGGTTACCCGGGAGGAGATGGAACGTGCGCTGGCCAAAGCAACTGAGGAAGCAGAGGCCAGAGCAGAGAAGAAAGCAGCTGAGCTAGAAGCTTCATTAAGTACAAAGTTTCAAGACGAGCTGAAAAAGATGAAGGAGGAGATGATGAAGATTGTCAGCTCTCGTGGAGAGAGCACTGTTCCCTTCCCACACTCACCTCCACTTGTCTAGTAGAGCACTAAAGGGAGCTGCATTGTTGGACAGTCAACGGATCATTATGAGCTCTACATGGAAGATCTTGGTAGACGATTGGTTACAAGAGGGAATGTCTACAACTTGAGATTAACTGTACACCATCGACAAATGGCTAATGATGAAGTCAGGGTGTCAGTTGAAGAGGTGATCATCGCTGATGCACCTATCCCTCTTCAAACCGATCAAATGAAACTTGTGAGTGATTGCTTGGGAGGCTTCATCTCGTGGCCAGTGAAGTTTGTACGTGTGTGTACTCCTCCTCAAGCCTCGCGTGATATTTTGCTCGCTCCTAAGTTGACTGCCAAGGATGAGATTGGACTTCTGGTAGTCAATCAAACTTTTAAAACCAGATCATGGCCTCTAAATGCTGTAGTAGGCCTAAAAGAGAAGCTACTGGTCTTTATTGACCAAGAAGATTTAATCTCCCTTCTCTTTCCTAAAAAGGAGATAACTGATGCAATTGTGCTGTTATTTATGAAGTAAGTAATATCTTCTTCTATGAGTAAGTACATAATTTTAAGAGGTGTCGTTTATACATGTACACATACATATATACTAGCTAATTCACTTATACATGTCATTATTGTAGGTTGATGCATCGTGAGATGGAAGTACAGGGCAGAGAACATGATTTTGGATTCTTGTGCCCAAACTACCTAAGTGGGGCAATCGTGAATCAAAGAACAACATACATATCTAGGAGGTTGTCTAACAATATGAGAAGGTGGTACCTTGCACCATTCAACCATTCTAACCATTGGCAGTTGGTCCTCCTTTCCGCGGAGGAAAATAAAGTAGTCTTTCTATGCTCCGTTCATCACAAACCAGTGCCTATATTAAAGCAAATGGTTGATAAGTAAGTAGCGCATGTCATTTTGTCACTGATTTTTGTCTAAAATTTCTTCTGTGAATTTTCAGTTACCAATATTGATAATTTAAATTTTTGATTTTAATAATAGGGCCATGTTGGAATACCAAAAGAAGGCCAAGAGAAAGGCTGGGCATCAGGTCAAAGATACTATATGGATCAAACCATAGGTTAGTACGCATGGACACTGCCTTGTGAACTGTCACTGTGTATGCACTCTTATAAATATATTTCTTGTTTGATTTTAGACACGTTGCCAACCACATGCTTCTAACTTATTTGGGCTTTACGTCATGCGACACATGTATGATATTATCACGTGAAGAATTCTGTCTATCACTGAAAAGGTAAATGTATTTGATATTATACGTACATACGTTTGGCGTGCTGACCCCTTTGATGAAAGGAATTAAGGTAGTCTAATATATATTTCTGTCTTTGATATTACAGACGTTTGATTGCGCTGACCCCTTTCCTGATGGTGATATTGAGCGCATACGCCAAGTCATTTGTGAATTTCTCATTTAGGAAATCGTAAATGCCCCCCAGGATTAATTTGTAAATATATTACATCTGATCTTCTGTAAATAATAATTGAACAATTGTATAGTTTAATGATCAATAATTAATAAAATTGTTTATTCATTTCCAACAAATTATATTGATGCTTTCTATTTTTTGTTGCTAAATGTATTGCATGGAATTAGTTCTTAAACCTTTAGGACAGGATGCTGTAAAATGAGCTTATTAAAGAGTTCAAAATGTCCAGTGAGACTTTTAGGACCGTCTATTTCATATAAGTCCGGTCTTAAAAGTCTTAGTATAATTTTTTAAAATATGGGAGACTTCTAGGACCATCTATTTCATAAAAGTTTGGTCCTGAAGGGCTTTTTAAAAATACGTTAATTTAATTTTAAAATATGCGAGACTTTAGGAGTGGCTAGTTATTAAATGACCGTTCCTAAAAGTCTATGTGGATCCCACCATTTCATTCGTTATGTAGGAATCTTCTTCTAAGAAATTTAAACTAAAATATTTTAGACTTTTAGGACATGTGAAATGGAAAAAATTGAAGGAAATTGGCCTTCTCAAATGCTGTATAACAAGCATTTGTGGAGTTTTTCATAGGTTGCCTCACACACCAAAAAATAGAAAGACTAAAATCCAAAACCAAGATACTTTTAGGACCGTCTATTTCATAACAGTTCGGTCCTGAAGGGCTTTTAAAAAATACGTTTTTAATTTAAAAAATATGCTACACTTGTAGGAGCGACTTTTTAATAAAAGTCCGGTCCTAAAAGTCCATGCGTAGATCTTTAGGACCGGCTTTTTATATGTCTACAGTCTTAAAAGTCTTTTTTAAATAAAAATAATTTTCTATTTCTTTTATACATAAATGATGTTATGTTCAAATCAAATCAACTAAGCAAATATATCATGGTTAATTTTAAAGTCAATTAGCGATGACTCACGAGGACTTTAATTTGCATGTTTTGTATGTTCTTAATTAATGTCGTTATTATATTTTTTTGAACAAATTAATTTTCATTATATAACTTATGTTAATTTCGAAGCCATTTTTGGAACTTCTCAAGTGTACGCAATCAGGTTTGCCAAAAAATGGCCGTCATGGTCCCCATCATATATATATTTTTTATGCTGCCCCCTAGAAGGGTAGGAACCAGTACATACAAAAAAAACATACAAGAAAATAAAAAAACTAATTAATCCTCCATTTTGTTGCCGAAGGAGGAGGAGGAGGAGGAGCATGTAGTGTCTGCTTCAAAAGTAGGGACCTTGACGTCATTGGCATCGAGGACCATGTTGATCTTCTTGTTGACGGTATGAAGGAGGCCACAGATTCTGCCCATGTGTCAGTCCATGTGATCGACGCGGGCCAGCAGATGCTCTACAATATGCTCCACCGTTGGATTTGGCAGCAGAGGGGGAGGTCTCACAAGTAAGAGAGGAGGAGGAGGAAAAGGAGGACCCGATGGTAGTCGAGGTGGTGGGGTAGCAATTATAGAATCGAACATTGTAGAAGAAATAAGGATGTGGAGAAGAATGTGAAGAAACTAAAGTAATGAGGGGCTTAAATAGATGGAGCACCATCGTTGGATTGTCTTTCGAAGCCGAAGAGACTATCAATCATCATTACAGAGTGTAAGGATACGACTGCACCTCTTGGAATTTGGAACAAAGGCACTTTTAAGACCGCATATTCTAAGATAACCGGTCTTATATGTATTTTTTAAGATCAATTTAAGGATCCAAGTACATACACAACTACTCTAGGATACAAAGAGATTCATTTGACTGAAGCATTAAATTTTGGATGCAACTCCTCCCAATATCAGAATTTGTATCAACGACACTTTTAAAGATATTACAAATTTCAAATTAAATTCTGATTAGTTTAAATTAAAAATTAGTAATCTATAGGCCTTTAGGACAGGACCTATATAATTATTAGGTCTTAAATATTATTACTAATTATTTATTGCCAATTGAATCCAATATTCTCACTTTCCCATGTCTGAAACAATGAAGTATATGTCCTGCCATATGGAATGGAAAACATTGAAGGACTTAATTTGGCCTTCTCAAATGTTGTATAACAAGCATTTGTGAAGTTTTTCACAAGTTGCCAACGCACACAAAAATTGAAGACAACCAGGAGACTTTTAGGATCGTCTATTTCATAACAGTCCGGTCTTGAATGACTTTTAAAAAATACGTTTTTAATAATTTAAAAATATGCTAGACTTTTAAGAGCGACTTTTTAATAAATGTCCGGTCCTAAAAGTCCTTTAGGACCCGCATTTTATATGTGTACGGTCCTAAAGGTCTTTTGTTTTTTAAAAAAATAATTAATTATTCTATTTCTTTTATACAGAACTGAATCAACTTATATTATGTTCAAATCAAATCCCATATTCTCACATTCCCATTTCATATCCCTCTGCTCCCCTCTGCCCTAAACCAAGCTAGACAATGGTTAGATACAAGATAACCCCTCGTAGGACTACTCCTGAAGCTCGTTGGAAGATCTTGAGACAACTCGTTGGGCTACGTCATACTCAGACCAAGAAAACGCGTTCTGTTCAGATGGAGGAGTCTCGAGTCGTTGGACCCATTGTTATTTCAGATTATGAAGAGGTTCCCGCACCCCCTCTCCAGCCTCCTGGTCTTGACCCTGAAGAAGTGATACTGATGTGTATAAAACAGGAAATTGCTTATATCTAGCGGGAAATTTCTGCCGCTGAAGCCGATATCGACAAGACATTAGCTGATAATTAGCTTTAGGACTTTTAGTCACATTGTAGGTTGTTTTTGTTATTTGTAAGTTTGTTGTTCTTATTTTTCCTTTGTTCTTGCATATTCTCCATTAATGTAAAAATGAAAATGAACTAAGCTTATTAATGGAAAAGACCTTATTCTCAACGTACTATCCTTTATTTTCATTCTGTTGTTGCTGTTGTTGAGCAAAAAAAATATTCAGTTGCTGTTGCTGCAATCTTGTAGTTTAATTCTAAAGAAAATGCAGACTTTCACTAAATTCTCATATTAAAAAAAAAGAGACTTTTAGGAGCGGACGCTTAATAAGTAACCGATCTTAATTAATTCATTTAGGAGCGTATGCTTAATATGTAACCGATCTTAAAACTTCTATACCTTTATGACTATATGTTTTACAATTAACCATTCTTAATGACATTAAATATAAATGATTCTGTCGCGCGGAAAAGTTAAATTTTCCTCTCTGAACTTCTTTTGTCCCGCCGAAAGTAATAATAACTCCTGTTCACTCTCAACTCTCAAGTGTTTGTGTGTTGCTTCGTTGCTGCCGCGAGACAGATCTCTCGACAAGCTAGTGCTGGTCAGCTTATCACCTTTTGGTTGGTTCCTTAGCTAAACGGCGATAGACTTGTACGTAAGATGTGTATTTCAGTTACAAATATATTTTATTTTTCCTCTTTTCATTTTGGGTTATTCATGGTTTGCACGAAATCGATGAAATGTTGACGTGGGTTACTCTGTTGTATTTCTATACTGTACTTTGAAGTTTATGTTTTACTTTAGACATATCCGAATGACGAACAAGTGCACTTAGGGTTACTTTTGTTGTTTGCATTTATTTTCCGCGTCATGCATTTATTTTCCTTAGCTTCTTGGATCGACTGTACGTGATACATTTATGAGCACGAGTGATTCTTCATATTGCATTTAATGACCAAAGTCTTTTTTTGTTTGTTTTTGGAACAATACTAGATTGACTGTATACGATACATTTATGTTGCATTCAATGGACAAAGTCTCACTCATATGCATTTAATGGACTTGGCTTAGTTTATGTGCAATTTTCAATTTTTTCGGATAATTTATGTTAAATCTTTCCGTCTATATATAGGAATTATACTATGGATCGTAGTTGGATAAATGCGAGACGGACGAGTGTTGAATATGAGAATGAGGTGAGGGAATTTATAGAGTTTGCAAAAGGAAATGCCCATAATGGTAATGGGAAGTTTTATTGCCCATGTGTAGAGTGTTTAAATGAGAGGCGAGTAAGTCCAGAAGTTATATACACACATTTAATTTGTGAAGGATTTTGTAAGACCTATACAATATGGATATGGCATGGTGAAAAAGTTCCAAGTGCATCTCAACATGGTGAAGTGTCCTTTGATGATAATGACATGGATATGGATGATCGCATAAAGGACATTATTCGTGATGTGGGAGAAGAGGCTTTTAAGCAATTACATGCATATGGTAATATGTGTAGTGATGCTGAGACCCCGCTATACCCTAGGTGTAAAAAATACCAATTGTTGAACACCGTTTTAAGATTGGTCAGCTTGAAAGCACGTCATAGATGGAGCGACAAGAGTTTGTCAGAAATGCTTGAGGCTTTTAAGGACATGCTTCCAGATGATAATGTGTTGCCTCATCGGTACTATGATGCTAAGAAAATTCTTTGTCCACTAGGGATGGAGTACAAAAAGATCCATGCATGCCCGAATGATTGCATATTGTATAGAAATGAGTTTGAAGATAAGCAGAAATGTCCAGTATGTGAAACCCCAAGGTACAAGTCAAATAAGGGGCTTGCAAAAGTGTTGTGGTATCTTCCAATCATACCAAGGTTCAAGCGGTTGTTTGCTAATGAAAATGATGCAAGAAATTTACGATGGCATGCTGATGAGAGGATTTCTGATGGAAAGCTTCGACATCCGGCCAATTCTTCTCAATGAAAGAAAATCAATCAATTATTTCCGACCTTCGGAGAAGAACCTAGGAACCTTAGGCTTGCCATTAGCACGGATGACATGAATCCCTATAGAAGTCTTAGTAGCATACATAGTTCATGGCATGTACTCCTGATTATTTACAACTTATCTCCTATGTTATGCATGAAACGGAAGTACATCATACTGTCTATGTTGATTTCGGGACCAAAACACCCCGGAAATGACATTGATGTTTACCTTCAGCCCTTGATCGAAGACTTGAAGGAGTTGTGGGAAAAAGGTGTCGATGTTTTTGACTCTTTCAAGAAGGAGGTCTTTAAAATGAGAGTGATGATATTTTGTACTATAAACGACTTCCCAGCATATGGGAACTTGTCAGGGTATAGTATAAAAGGCCATAAGGCATGTTCGGTTTGTGAAGAAGGCACACGCTACCATCAACTTCAACATGGAAGAAAGACGGTTTATCTTGGACATCGAAGATTTCTTAGACGGGCCACCCATATCGTCGATTAAAGAAAGCCTTTTTTGGTGGCCAAGAGTATAAAGATGCTCTGGTGGCAATGACTAGGGAGCAAGTGTATGAAAAAGTGAAAAATATAAGTGTCATCTTCGGTAAGACTGCAAAGGGTAAAAAAGAAACAAATATATGGAAAAAGAGATCGGTCTTCTTCGATCTTCCATATTGGTGCAACCTTGATGTGAGACATTGTATTGATGTCATGCATATTGAGAAAAACGTATGTGATAGCATTGTTGGCACGCTTCTCAACATACAAGGTAGTTACAAGGATGGTGTAAAGGCAAGATTAGATTTGCAAGTAATGGGGATACGGGAAGACTTACATCCAAGTCCGTATGGTAAGAGAACTTATTGTCCCCCGGCTTCTCATACTTTTATATAAGGATGAGAAAAGAAGTTTTTGTGAGTGTTTACATGGGACAAAAGTTCCCTCGGGGTATTCTTCAAATCTTAAGAGGCTTGTATCGATGAAGGACTTGAAATTAGTAAGCTAGAAGTCTCATGATTGTCATGTATTAATGCAACAGCTGTTCCCAGTAGCTATTCGAGGCATTGTCGAGTATGATCTTCGACACATTTTGAGTTTCTTCTTCAATGCTGTTTGCAGTAAAGTGTTCGAGATTGAACAATTGGATGAATTGGAAAATGAAGGATATCTGATATTGTGCCAGCTTGAGAAACTTTTTGTTCCTTTATTTTTTGACATCATGGTTCATCTAATTGTTCATCTAATGAGGGAGATAAAGCTGTGTGGCCCTGTCCATTCCCGGTGGATGTACCCAATTGAAAGATCTATGAAATTCCTAAAGGGGTACGTGAAGAATGCATACCGGCTAGAAGCATCAATTGTTCAGGAGTATGTATCTGAAGAGGCCATGGAATTTTGTCAAAATTATTTGGCCAAAGTAAGACATATCGGGCTTCCAAAACGTCAGCATGTTGAAGGTGTAGACGAGGGGCCTCAGTACGGGGAGTGGATTTTGATGAATTGTCACAAGTCCACTTATAGATCTTGAATAATGTTGATGAAGTTCAATCCAACATAGCTGCACATAAAGAAGCTGTGAGGAAAGAAAATCCCCGAATGACTGAACAAAGGTTGATTAGGGAGCATAACAGAACTTTTGCAAACTGGATCAAACAAAAGGTCGAGGGAGAGGAATCTGTTTCTGAGACAATGAAATGGTTAGCACGTGGTCTTGAGGTTGATGTCATTAGTTGGAATTCGTATGTGATCAACGGGTACACATTTTACATGAAGTCCCTAGATGATAGGAGCACCGTCCAGAACAATGGTGTAATGTTAGAGGCTGAATCCATGCACTTCTCCAGTTCGAAAGACAAGCGGCCTAAATTGGCGGTCATTCCATATTATGGGGTTATTGAAGAGATTTGGGAGATGGACTATGTCTTCATTAGATTTCCCATTTTCAAATGCAAGTGGGTTAATGTCAATAATGGAGTTCAGATCGATCGGCTGGGATTTACATTAGTCGATCTCAAAAGTACAAGTTTTGGAGATGAACCTTTTATTATGGCAGACTAGGCGAAACAAGTTTTTTATATTACTGATCAAGCAAATAAAATGTGGTCTGTAGCTCTCCAAGGAAAAAGGGTCATTGATATTGATGAGGAAAATGATGCACATTATGGTCTTCCTAAGAGTGCTCCTTTTTCAAGGGGTCTACCGGACATCAACGAAGAAGATGAAGCGGATAATGAACCCGGCATCAGAAATGATCATTAAGAAGGGATATGGGAAGATATCCCTTTATAAAAGAGTCATCAATTCATAAGGTAATATTCATCTACACAATTATTTGAAAACTTGAAGGTTTTAATTTATGTTTTAACTATATTCATTTCCTTCCTAAATATTTATGTTCTTAAACAATGTCACTAACTGTCTTTTGTTCTTGTTTTTATTTTTCTGGCAGGATCCGATCGAAATGGGCTAGCTTGTCATAAAAGAAGCTAGGAATGTTAGTTATGTTCGTTGTTATTGGCCAGGTGGGAATCTGATGAAGACAAGGTGATGAATTGGTATATATGTTCATTTAGGTGTTGTACACTGTTATTTGTAACGCATTGTATGTATTTGTCTTATTGTATTAATTACATTCATTTGTTATTAGGTTTGTAGTGTAATAGCTAGTAACAAGCTCATTCATTACGATGCCTGGTGAATAATATTTGTAATCCATTCTCAATTCAATTATAAATTGAAGCTTAGAGTACTGTCTTTATATGCTGGATTTTGTGGCGAATTTGTTTTGAACAGGGGAATATCCACTTTTAAGACTGGTCTATTGAAGGTCCGGTATTAAAAATCAGACTTTTAAGAGCGGAGGCTATTCCTTACGGTCTTAAAACTACTAATAACGGTCCTAAAGACGTTCTTTAAGACTGGTGTATTTGATGTCCGGTCTTAAAAGTGAGACTTTTAGGAGCAGACTCTATTCTATACAGTCTTAAAATTTACCTTTAAGAACGCACTTATTAATTTAGTCTGGTTTTAAAAGTTATTATTTTAAGACCGGTTATATGTTAAAGCAAGGTCTTATTTTCTTTATTTTTGAGACCGGTGAATATGTTTGACCGGTCTTGAAAGTTACATACTTTTAAGACCTGATGACATTTAGTCTGGTCTTGAAAGTGGGGTATTTAACACCGGACCTTTTTTGTCTAGTCTTATAAATTTTGGTTTTAAGACCGAACAAAATATATGTAAGGTCTATATAGTGCGATTTTTAAAACCTGTTGTTTCTTACGTCCAGTCTTGAAATATTTCTTTAAGACCGTTTCGAGTCCAGTCTTAAAAGTTACGTATTTATAAGACCGCCTGGAACAAGACCGGTCGCTGGTCCGGTCTTACGGGGCCTATTTGGTCTGGTCTTAAAATACTTTTTTGTACCCGTGATACATTGCATGTAAGATTAACGGTTACTTTGAAATTCTTCAAGATCCCGGCTTCTGTAATTATAAAAATTATGAATAGTACATTGGACATGGCTGCAGAGGCAAGACAGCAAACATTGCCAATTGATGGATGCAACCATGATCAATAGATCAGAATTGTTTTTCTTAAAGTTTAGTTTTAATATTATTGGGTAGAGTTTGAAAAAACAGCAGAATAGTCTAGTTTAAAATTTTATTATCAATATACTATACCCAAACTGTTTTATCATTGTACCGCACTATACTGCTCTGATATATAATGTATTATCGAAAGGGTGTGACACCTCTTCCTTTTGCTAATAGCTAGATAAGATGTTCACCTTTTTTGAATAAAATTCACCTTTATTTATATAACTTGAAAACATTTGGATTGTGATAATAAGTACGCACATATATTCGAATATAGTATTCATCTTTCTAAAATATATACACATACAAAGAAAAGTACGCTAACTCGGAATAAGATGTCAGGACTATGTAGCTCACCTACTCAAAATGCATCACATTATTTATAGCCCACAGATAATAAAGCTCTCTATAATTATGATTTACAAAATCAAATCTAAACAATTCATATTTTTCTTAAAAAAAATCATTAACCTTTTTTTTAACCATCTAAATGTGTTTCCCCTACATGGATCATAGAGGACCCATATAGCGTCTATGCAACAGAGCAATTTCACAATGCCCTTGTAATCTGTAGCCTGGTTAATAAACCAATTAAAAACTTAAAAAGCAAGCCAAAAAAATAAAACACACACAGACAATTAAATGAAAGCAGGATTTATAAAGTGAAGAAAAAAATTGCAGTGAATAACCCAGATTATTCCGCATTCACAGAGCTATAATGCCTGGAATTAACCTAAAAGTAGAACATGATACATCAAGATTCAAGACAAGGTACTATTTATTCACTGAACCGTCAAACAAGCAAATACAGGAGAAAGTTGTAAACGCGCACAATAGGAGGACTTTAAGATCGTCCTTGAGATTTCTTTTCCCACCATTCCATGAACTTAACCTGTGCGGAGGCGGTATCCAATCTGTAAAGTTGAAGCGCATGATTTGCAATTTCATGGTCAAATGTCCATCCAAACACACCCCCAGCAACAAAAGACAGATCTGCACCTGTTGGGTACGATAAAAAAAAGAACGGTGAAAGTGTCAACAACAGCAAGTATTACATCCAAATGATTGAAACCTGTTCACAAAGTTTCTTCTTCTTTCATCGCAAATCAGTGTGTTTTGAGGAGGCAAAAAACTGTCTGCAGAGAAGCAGCGCCAACCACACAGACAGTGATTAATTTAGATTTCAAAACTTGAACTCCCAAAATGAGTAGTTTAATTTAAAGAAATGGGGAAATTTATAAATTATAATCAAGAACTATAAAAATATACTCCCTTCGGCCCTTTATATAAGATATGTTTTGGGAGTAAATATTGGTCCTAAATATAAGAAAAAGTTTTTATATCTGACAATCTTTTCCTAATTTACCCCTACTGATATTCCATTAACAATAATCAAGAAGGAAAAAGAATAAGGGAATTGAGAAAGATGACTAGGCATTTTAGAAAATATAAGTCATATTAACTAACTCAATTAACTTTCTTAATCTAATAAGTATGTCTTATATTAAGAACTGGAGGGAGTATTATCACTGATTCTTCTTAAAGTTATAACCCATACTCCGTTAAATTACAACTTAATTTTCTTAACGTAACAAGGATCTCTCAAGGACCCACAAAAATAAGAAACAACTTATACTCCATAAGGTCACAATGTGAGTTCGCAAAAAAAAAAAAAAAAAAAGGTCACAATGTGATTTTAACAATAATTGATGGATGTATTGAATAGATTACAACTTTTGGATGAAAATACCGTGATAACGTCTTGAAGATCAAGTTATAAATTTAGGAACTCGAATGGTAATTTAAAAACCCTCTAAGGGTACCTTATCTCCATGGATTTTGAGAGAAATTTTAATTTTCATGACTTTAACTACAATCAATATAAAATTAAAGGATCCGCACAGTTGTACAAAACCGCTGTTCACTATCAAAAGAGGATATAAAACAGGGAATACGACATTTAAATAAAAATCCTAAACTTGTAATGTCAGTTAAAAACTTTTTAAAAAACCAATTCTCCTCAAGGATCAATCAAATAAGTTACTATTGTTGCTTATTAAAGTCATGACTCATGTTTACTAACATTTCTGATCTTTCATGTGTTACAGGTGTGTTTTCATGCAAAGGTAGCAACAAACTAGAAACATTCTTATAACATATAGAACAACAAAGTGTAACTTTTGACAACATGATTTCCATGGTCATTGAGAATCAGAAGTATGAAATAGTAACTTTAACAAGCTTAAATAATAATTTAATTCTACAGTCCTTGAGAAGAATTTTATTTTTTATGGCTCTTGATATGTAAATTGTAAATGTTAGTAATTAGGTAATTAGGGTTAATAATTAGGGATAAGATATGGCACACGCTTAAGTCCTAGAGGCCGCACTTAGAGAAGAGTTAGTTACTAGCTGTTAGTGTTGCCTAAGGTCTGATTTGATCCTATATAAAGGAAGTCCTAGGCTATTATATGGTTGTTGTTAATCATTTGATGAATGGGACGTATTGAAGTCTTTCTGTGTTCTATCTTCTGTCTCTTCTCTCCCTCTTCTTCTTTCCCTAAATTCTTCTACAGTTACATATCAGTGGTATCATAGCATTGAATTCCTTGGCCTCTTCTCTATTTTTCGTTGTCCTTGAATGGTTGTCACATGGTCCCAAAATTCTGTTGCCACCATGTCTGATCCTGCCTAAGCTTGTTTCCAGACCATCAAAGAGACACTGCAACATCTTTTTGGGTTGCCGGTGGTTGTCCAGGCTCTCTCTAATTGCTTGGTTTCCTTGGAGATTGATCAAGACTTACACCTACAGGGGGCTGAAATGCAAGAAAATGTCGTCCCTCATAACAATGCTCACATGGGGTACCATCGACCTAAGACAAAGGAAGGGGGCTATACTCCTCCGATGTGGTTAACCAAAATGGAATTCCCAAGATTCCAATGTATTGACATTATAGGATGGATTCACAATTATGAGTTCTCAGAAAATTGGAAGGTATGAATCACCAGTGTCAATCATGATTAAAAAGGTTATGTTTGGCATCAAGCATTCATGAAAGAAGAGCAAGGTCAAGCGATTTCTTGGATGGAATACAAGCATGCATTCTGGGTTCGTTTTGGCTCTCCTATGAATCACCAGGCTCTTTCAAGCGCTTTTATCAAACAAGCTCGCTAGACGACTATAATGACGAGTTCGACACTCTCTGTTGCAAATAACGATTATGTCAGAATCATGCCATTCAAGCGTATGTTGAAGGGCTTTGTCGTGACTTTGCAAGACAAGTTCGTTTACAAAGACCTCGATCATTGTTGGAGGCTAGAAGTGTCACGAAGATTTACGAATATAACATCCAAGAAAAAACTACCTTGAAGGCATTGCCACAATGCATCAATGGCGAAGTGCCTGGTTCTTTGTTTTGATGGAATAATTCCAAGAACCCATCTTTTTCGAGCAAGTCTCAAAATGCTGACAATAAATCAACTTCGTTAGTCAAACCCGATGTGTATTTGGGAAAAACTAACAGCAACTTCAGTGTTGGCTCTTCAACAACTTCTACGACATGAACAAGGGGATATAATTCAAAAAGGGCACAGGCTTTCAATCGAGATTATCTGGATGAACTTCGCTCCAAAAACATTTGCTTTTACTATCATAAATCGTTCTCTCGTGGTCATACATGTCCTTAACATTAGTGAATGCAGGTTCAATTAATAGAACTTGATTATGATGGAGTAGGGGAGGACATGGCATCATCATAAGAGAACAATATGCCTCAGGTTGAACCTCTCCCTGAAGCAGATGAATGCCTTTGAATTTCCCTTCATGCAATTTAGGGGAGTGTTGGTATAATCTCTTTGTGAATCCTAGGTTATGTGGGTCGTTGACCAGTACAAGTATTGATAGATAATGGAGCATCTAGTGGTTATCTAGATTATCACTTAGCTTGCAAGTTTTGATGGAGAGAGAATTCTAAATCAGGTCGTGAAGTAGATGTTATTGGGGGTGCTCAGTTGAAACTTTTTGGCATTTAGAAGGATTTCAAAAGGAAAATGTAGGGCCAAGACTTTGCTTTTGATATGAGGGTCATGGAAATCAAGACTTATGACATTGTTCTAGGATTACATTGGTTACAAAAAGTAGTGCATCACGCCTTTTGGAACTATGATGACTTGTCCATGACTTTTTGATATAATGGTTGCATGTGTACTTTGAAGCCAACTCCTCCATCAAATTGTATGATGGTTAGAAGAATTGATGACCATATGACATATGGCAGTTAACTCTTCCTCCTTCATGCTCTTGAGGATCTGAAACACAAGCATATACTCTAAAGGACAGTCATAAGGAAGTCAAGGGTGGTATTAGGAAGTTGTAAAAGGAGTATGGGGTGTTAGTATTTAACACCTTTTACTATTTGGTATTTCATGATCTATGTATTTGAGCACACTTCATCTTCATCATATTTATATCTTGCCTATATTTTACAATTAATATGCGTTTAAAGATAAAGGCCATAGAAATAGAACAAGTGTACACTCAAGGTGTTAGTTCTCTATGTGTTTTGATGATAACTGACAATTGTAAACTTAATTTGAAATTTGCCTTTGGTAAGTTGTAAAACTTAATGTTTAAGGCAAACTCGAGTTTTTGGTAGCAAAACTCGAGTCTTGACTTGACAAGACATTGGCTCAGTTTTTACAAAGCAAGCCAAACTCCAGTTTGTATGGACAAACTCGAGTTTGCATTATACAGAGAGCAATCAAAGTTTTTTAAGAGTTGTAAACTCGAGTCTATGTTTGGAAACTCAAGTTTAAGATCAAATAGAAGCCTCAACGTTTTATCAAGATTTCAAAACTCCAGTTTCATGTTTACAAACTCCAGTTTTACCAAATGCGAAAGTCTTTAAGTTTAAAGTTTTCACAGGAAACTCGAGTTTGGGTTTTGAAGACTCGAGCTCAGTTAAACAGAGACACTTGAGCTGGTGTTCATTTCGTAAACTCCAGTTTGTTTTCAAAGACTCCAGTCTACACTTGACTGAAAGATTTCAAAGTTTCAAATTACACTGAAACTCGAGTCTGGATTCTGGACACTCGAGTTTAGGACAAACTGAAAACACTCAAGTAACTACTTGATTTCTAAACTCTAGTGATGAAAAATGAAAACTCCAGTTTTGCAAATAGAAACTCCAGTTTACACTTGACAAAGAAATCTTAATGTTTCAGTTCTCACTGAAACTCGAGTCTTGGATATCAAAACTTGAGTCTATACCATACAGAGAGCTATGCAGTATTTCAGGTTCTGTAAACTCCAGTCTGCGTTTCTAAACTCCAGTTTTGAAGCTACGAACTTGAACTTAAGATTTTCATAAAAGCTTCAAACTCGAGTCAGTCACTAAATGACTCGAGTTTAGCCATGTGCTCAAAACTTCATTCAAGACCAACTCACAACTTTCCTCTCTGTAAGAACCAAACTCGAGTCAGTCACTCATCAACTCGAGTTTAGGAAGTTTTCCAAAATACCTTGCTTTTTGGATGAACCCCAAACTCGAGTCTAAGATTACAAACTCAAGTTTGCATCGGTGATTTTGAAAAACTAGATTAAATCAATCTACGAAATCTTTATGGGTTAATATGAAATTATCATATCATGTTGTATTATTATTCCTAACATTATTGATCAAGTTTTTGATAAGTTTTAGACAGGTTCATCACAAGATCATTAACAATCAAAGATCCAGAATAAGTGCATTAAATGAAGAACCAAGAACAGGGCTGATCTTTCTCCTATATCCCAGATGTTCAGTTCAAACCGTTGTAACACATTAAGATCACTTCAAACGGTCGAATTAAGATCATGGAATGACTAAAAATCTGGAAGACCATCTGCATCAACAAAATACAAAATTCCAGTTGAGAATTAAAAGATCAGAGGAGAATATGCAACTGTCATTTTTCCAGAATTGCAGCTTAACATTGGAGAAGAAAATGCAACGGCTAGTTCACCTAGTTAGTCTATAAAAAGCCATGAAGACTCAATGCAAGACACACACAATGAAGCTACACTTGAATACATTTGCAATTTAAGTCTGTATTGTGATTTTTGATTTGTTCTTCAGTGTTTATCAATATTTGGAAGAAATCACCAAGAGGGGGGTGAATTGGGGATTTTAAAAATTCTATTGAACTCTTTTTCAAAAACTTGTGAAGTAAATAGCAAAAGAGTAAGGGAAGAAAAGCTAGACACACAGGATTTAAACTGGTTCGGTCTTAACCTTGACCTACGTCTAGTCCCTAGATATCTTCTGGGTATTTCCACTAGTTCAACAGGCTTTAACTACAACAATGTAAACCACATGCAATCCTATTCACCTAGGACTTGCTCCCCCTTACATTTTGTAATTAAACAACCCAACTCACAGGTTTCCACAACCTTGAGTTTTACACCAACAACTATTGATTTCAAAGAATCAAGACTCTCAAAAGAGTAAATCACAATACAGACTCAAATTACAAAATATAATCAGATGTAGCTTGGTTGTGTGTCTTGCTCAAAATCTTCATAGCTTTTTATAGGCTAACTAGAGGAATTAGCCGTTGCATTTTCTTCTTTAATGTTCAGCTGTAAATCTAGAAAATGACAGTTGCATATTTTCCTTTGTTCTTTCAATTCTCAGCTGGAATCTTGGAATATATTGATGCAGACGGTCTTCCAGGTATTCAGTCATTCCATAACATTCATTTGACCGTTGGACACTGATTTAATTGATCTATAACGGTCTGTGCTGAACCATTGGGATAGAGGAGAAAGATCAGCCCTGTTCTTGGTTCTTCATTTATTACATTTGATTCAGATCTGATTTCATCTTAATCATTTTTGAACTTATTTGAAACTTACTCAAAAACTTCATCAATCATGTTAGAAATAATAGTAATACATGATATGACATTTTCAGATTAACCCATAAAGATTTCGCAGATCAACACCATCTGGTTTTTCAAGATCACCGATGCAAACTCGAGTTTGTAATCCTAGACTCGAGTTTTGGGTTCATCCAGAAAGCATGAATGTTAAGTGAAGGTCTAAACTCGAGTTTAGGAATGGCCAACTCGAGTTTGGTTCTTACAGAGGGGACTGTCGGGCTCTGGTTTTGGAATGGAAGTTTGGACATGTAGCTAAACTCGAATCAATTAATGACTAACTCGAGTTTGGGGCTATGTCAAGAGGACAAGCCTAAGTTCAAGAACTTCCAGACTAGAGTTTAGAAGTACAAACTGGAGTTTCCAAAACAAACATATTGTTGGTCTTTCTGTATGACTCAGACTTGAGTTTACAGATGTAAACTCGAGTTTTAGCAATAACTGAAACTTTGAAATTTTTCTTGGTTAGTCGTAAACTGGAGTTTGGAAACAAAGGCTGGAGTTTGCAAGACTTGAGAAAATACTGAAGTTTCTGAATTTTTTCTGTTTAATCTAAACTCAAGTTTTAGGGTCCAGACTCGAGTTTGTCTTACTCAAAATTCTGAGTGCTCTCTGTATCTCCCAGACTTCAAATTTGTCTAAGCAAACTAGAGTTTGGCTTGTTGTAAAAACTTTGATTGCTCTCTGTGTCTCTGCAAACTCGAGTTTGCCTAAGCAAACTGGAGTTTGGTTTTCTTTGCAGGTTTGAGCAACTCTTTGTCAAGTGTCAGACTCGAGTTTACATTCCTAAACTTGAGTTTGCCTTTGACAGTGAATTTCTCAATTTATCAAAAGCAAACTTCATTTTGAGTTTACAATTGTCAGTTATCATCAAAACACGTAGAGAACTAACATTCTCCCCCTTTTGATGATGACAACACTTGTAAACTTAAAATTTCAAGAATTTGACAGATTGAGCATTTTGAGATGAAGTGTGACAGATGTAACAATATATTAGAAATTCACAAACATAGAAGCAACAAGTATAAAAAAAAAGCAAGTTCATCACATAAACCATATATAACAATTGTCATTTCAGCAAAAAAAAAAAACACACAAACGTTTACACAAAAGCAAGTACAGACTCAAAGCAACAACATAACTCAAGATTGCTCTGTGGTTTCTTCTCCCCCTTTGTCATCATCAAAAGGAAGTGTGGGGTTAACCAGAGGAGTAAAAGCACGAGTGGTCTGTGAGGGACCAGTAGTGTTTGGGGCAGCAGTGGTAGATGTAGAGGTTGAGATGTTGAAGTGTTGCAGAATCTGGTCTAGTTGTGCCTTCATAGCATCTTGTGTTTCTGTCAAAGCTTGGTTTGTCTTGGTTAATTCAGCTACAAGCTTGGCAACCTCTGATTCAATGTTTGTAGCTAGTCTGGAGATTGCAGCATCAACTATTTCCTTGATTTTGGCAGAAAGATCAGCTGAGATAGAAGGCTGAGGAGGTGGAGGAGCTGATTGAGCTTCATGGACTTGAGAAAAAGAGGCTCTTGTTCTTGAAGGTGCTCTTGACTGCCCAGACCCTTCAGCATCAAAGTTGATCTTCATGAGGTGGAGTTGAGGCTTCCCAAATACTGGAGGTCTGACAATGGTGTCTATGGCCCCAACATGCCAAATCTTGAAGTGGAAAAGGATAACAGATAAAACAGAAGGAAATGGAATGTGAGATGTTATCCTGGATCCAAATCTGAATCTAACCATCTCTTCAAACACCCACTGGCTTACATTAATTGGCAATCTTCCCACTATAGCAGCAAAGGGTGCATAATCTCTCTTGATGAAGTGGGTGAAATTACCACCTTTCTGAACCAAGTTCCTGGAGTAGATGTACCATAAAGCACGGAAGGTAAGAGGCATAAAGGCTGGGGTAAAGTGAAGAGAGAGTAATTGGTCATCAGTAATAGGCTCGTTGGGTTTTAGGATTTCAAGACATTGCCTATTGGAATATTCTATGTAATGGTGAGGTGAGGAGGAGGATTGTCAATGTCCAAGATTTTGTTCAGAATTGTAGCAGAAAGGGTGATCTTCACTCCCCTAACCGTAGTAGTGATGCTCTCTTTATCTAGAATTTGGTCATCATCCTTTGTGGTATCCCATTGCATATTGAAGTAGAAGAGTCTCACTATGTTGGGGATATAGTGGGCAAAAATGGATAGGAGTTTTTGAACTGATTCAACCAGGGGGAAAGGTCAAGATTACACTCCTGTTTCAGGGTTTCCAGGTTTACTGAGACCACAGGGAAGGAGGGCTTTTTGCCAAATTCTTCGTTGAATTTGGTAGCTTGTTGGTTAGACAAGATTGTGTTCTCAGTGAAGAAGTCAGATGGGGGTGAGGAGTGATTATAAATATCAAGAATGGCCTTGGTTACCGTTTGAGTCTCAGGAGATTGATCAGTCTGTTCAGCAGAAGTTGGTTTTGGAGAAGATTGAGCCTTGGAAGAAGCTTGGCTCGTTCTCTTTCTCTTGGACCCTTTTGAAGGTTCATCAACCTTCTCCTTCCCTTTACCAAAAACAGGGTCTGGCTTCTTCTTTTTTTGCTCCTCAGAAGGCTCTTGGATTGTGATTCCCTTTGGTATTGGAGAGGAATGAGGGATACCTGGGATTTTCTTGTCAATTCCTAAAGCAAACTTCTTGGGGATCAGCTTGCTTCTCATGGGTCTGTGAGCAGGGATCGTTTTGACCCTTTGTGTTCGTTGAAGAAGAGAAGGTGGGGGTGATTTCGAAGCTTCATCATCTTGGGAAGGTCTGGAGGGTTGATTGGATGCCGTTGTAGGTTGAGAGGGAGCGAATTTGAGGATGGGGTAGAGAGATTGCAGAGAAAACTCTAGGGCAAACTTGAGTTTTGAAGGTTGAGAATGAACAATCACAGTAATCACATATATATAGGGTTTCGACAAACTCGAGTTTACACTAACTGACTTGAGTTTGCAAGAATGTAAACTTACCTGGACTTCAAGGATGTATGTGTGAATCCTTGAATTTCCTGATAAACTCGAGTTTGTACACACTGACTCGAGTTTGGAGTGAGTTTGGAGTCTCTTCAGAGTTTCAGGCTTCTCTGTGTGTGGTGCAGACTCAAGTCACTCACTTAATGACTCGAGTTTGGAGGCTCTCCATGAATTTCAGGATTTCTTTTGTCTGATGCAGACTCGAGTCAGTCACTTAATGACTCGAGTTTGGCCTGATTCCAGAATCTCAGTTGTTCTCTATCCCTGATAAACTCAAGTTTAAATTCTGAAACTCGAGTTTGCCTCCTGGCAGGCTTTATTATGCATCCTGCAAAAACACATCATTCCCAATTCTCTTCTTATGAAGGTAAATTGTTCTTTCGCAAGTGGTTTAGTGAAGATGTCAGCGAGTTGTTGATGAGTTGGGATAAACATGACTTTGACATCTTTCTTTTGAACATGATCTCGAATGAAATGGTGTCTGACATCAATATGCTTTGTTTTGGTATGATAGACAGGACTTTTAGCTAAGTTGATAGTATTGGTATTATCACAAAGAATGGGAATTTCCTTCAAGTAGGTTCCAAGATGTTGGATTTGTTGCTTGAGCCATAGGACTTGTGAGCAACAACTTGAAGCAACAACATACTCAGCTTTAGTCGAGGATGCAGCTACTGTGTTCTTCTTTTTGTTGAACCATGAGACAAGTGAATTTCCAAAGAATTCACATTGTCTACTTGTGCTTTTACAATTAGTATTGTATCTAGCATGGTTTGAGTCAGAATATGCTACTAAATGTTCAGGTTGACCTTTGGGAAACCATAAGCCCAATTCTTCTGTATCATGCAGGTATTTAAAGATTCTTGTCACGTGTTCAGCATGAGATTCCTTAGGTGCGGATTGAAATCGAGCACACATCCCCACACTGAATTGTATGTCTGGTCTGCTTGCTATCAAGTAGAGTAATGATCCAATCATGCCTCTATACCTTGTGATATTAAAGTCTTTTCCCTTCTCATTGGCATCTAAGCCAGCAGTTGAGCTCATTGGTGTGTCTGCCCCATCACAATCTTGAAGACCATATTTCTTGAGCAAGTCTCTTCTATACTTGGTCTGAGAAATAAATATCCCATTTTTGCGCTACTTGATTTGTAGTCCAAGAAAATAATTGAGTTCTCCCATCATTGATATTTCAAATTCACCCTGCATAGTCTCAGAAAATTCCTTGCACAAAGCATCATTAATAGCACTAAAAATAATATCATCCACATAGATTTGTACAAGTAAGATTTCATTAAGTTTGTTCTTCTTAATAAAAAGTGTGGTATCTGCTCTTCCTCTTACAAATCCACGATCTAGAAGAAATTTACTTAGTCTTTCATACCAAGCTCTAGGAGCTTGTTTTAAACCATATAGAGCCTTTTTTAATTTGAAAACATGATCTGGATGAAATTCATCTTCAAAGCCTAGGGGTTGTTCTACATAAACCTCTTCCTGAATAAAACCATTTAGAAATGCTGATTTCACATCCATTTGATATAGTTTGAAACCTTTAATGTAAGCAAAGGCTAGAAGAACTCTTATTGCTTCCAATCTTGCTACTGGAGCATAAGTTTCTTCATAATCAATTCCTTCTTCTTGATTATATCCTTTGGCTACCAATCTTGCCTTGTTGCAGATAATGATTGCAGACTCATCACGTTTGTTCTTGAATACCCATTTAGTGCCAATGACTAGATGGTCTTTGGGCCTGGGTACCAAGTCCCAAACTTGATTTCTTTCAAATTGATGTAATTCCTCTTGCATTGCTATCACCCAATCATTGTCTGAAAGGGCTTCTTCAATCTTAGAGGGTCATATTTCTAAAATAAAAGCTGAAAAGGTGACTTCATTCAAAATACTTTGTCTTGTTCTAACTCCTTGATTTGCATCACCTATAACTTGGTCCAGAGGATGACTCCTACTGTATTTCCAAGCTCTAGGTTGAGTTTGACCAAAGTTTTCACAATCATGTTCAGATTCAACTTCTGATTCTCAACTTCATCATCATCATCAACCATGGATTTGTTAGAATTGGTTTCACATAAAACAATATGAATTGATTCTTCTATGGTTTGAGTAGAATGGTTATATACTCCATATGCTTTACTCGTAGAGGAATAGCCAAGGAATGTACCTTCATCCACTTTTGAATCAAATTTACCTTGATTTTCCTTACCATTCTTGTGGATAAAGCACTTGCACTCGAAAATGTGCAGATGAGCTATGTTGGGCTTTCTTCCTTTGTAAAGCTCATATGGAGTTTTGTCTAGCTTCTTCTTGGGATATGCTAGGTTAGAGATGTAGCAAGCTGTGTTCATTGCATCTGCCCAAAACACTTGGGAGGTCTGATTCTCATTCAGCATTGCTCTTGTCATTTCTATGAGAACTCTGTTCTTTCTTTCTACTACTCCATTTTATTGGAGAGTTCTTGGAGCAGAGAAATTGTGATCTACTCCCATCTCATCACAGAATTTCTCAAAGTAATGGTTTTCAAATTCTCCTCCATGACCAGTTCTAATTCTTGCAATGGATAAACCTTTCTCGTTTTTTACCTTCTTGGCAAAAACAGCAAATTGATCAAATGCTTCATTTTTAGCAGATAAAAACAAAGTCCATGTATATCTTGAAAAATCATCAACTATAACTAGAGTGTACAAATTTCCACTAAGGCTTTTAACTCTAGTTGGACCAACTAAATCCATATGCAGTAATTGAAGTGGTCTATTAGATGAGATCTCAGTTTTTGATTTAAATGATGATTTAGTTTGTTTTCCTTTTTGGCAAGCATCACAAATCATATCCTTTTTGAAATTTAGTTTAGGCAATCCAATAACCAAATCCTTTTTCATTAATTTATCAAGTTGAAACATGTTGACATGAGCTAATCGTTTGTGCCACAACCAACTTTCATCTAGATTACCAGTAAAGCAACTTTCAGGGGATAAATTATTAGAGAGGTTAAGAGTATAACAGTTACCTTCTCTTGAGGCCCTGAATAAGGCTTTTAGTTTGACATTGTCTAAGGAGAGATCATCCTTGTTAACAATCAAACATTCTTCTGAGGTGAAGATAACTAGGTTACCTTTATCCGTACTTTGGCTTACACTAAGGAGATTATGGCATAGGCCTTCCACAAGGTAGACGTCTTTTATTTTTGGTCCATCATTGTTGCCAACTTCACCAATACCAGCTATCCTTTCGGATTGATTTCCGCCAAATGTAACCTTGCCACCTTCCTTGTGTATGCTTGTTGTGAACTTGGATTGATCCCCCGTCATGTGTCTAGAGCATCCACTATCAATGTACCATTTACTGGATTTTGATGCTCTTAGACATACCTGCAAATTTGTGAAATTAAGTTTTAGACATTTCATCTTGGGTCCTTTTGGGTTAGTACATGTCTTGAGAGCCTCATAAGATCCCTTAGGCACCCATTGATAGTTTCCTATAGGTTTGCTTTTCCTTTCCTTTCTATGGAAGCAAGAAGAAGTAGAATGCCCCTTTCTATTACAGTAACTACAATGGGCAAAAGGATTAGAGGAGTGAACTAATTTCTGAAAATAGCTCAAGTAGTTCTTTTCTCCATTTCTCTTTCTACCTTTTCTTTTATCAAGGTCAAGCTTATAGCTAATGCCAGACTTATCATTTGTAAACTTTTGCTGTTTTAAAATGATGTTAAGCATTTCACTTCCTTGGGTGAATTTTTCAAGAGTTTTTGAGAGATGATCATTTTTCTTTTGCAAATTGCAGCAGTTTTCACAAGTCTTTTCGAAAGTGGGAGAGGAAGTGTTTTGTTCTTCTAAAAATTTTATTCTTCTTTTTGAAATCAAAAGTTCTGTCGCAATCTTCCTAAATTCTGAATAGAGATTATTATACTCAGAGAGCAATTCATCAAAGGTTGGTTCAGAATCACTTACCTCTTCATTATTAGATTCCTCTTGAGCGACCAGGCAAAGATTTGTGGTTTTCTCTTCATCTTCTTCTTCTTTATCAGATGAACTATCTCCCCAGATGGCAGAAACATAGGCCTTTTTCTTGAATGTGCTGAATTTTGTCTTTTCCTTTTCTTTGTTCTTTAGCTGAGGACATTCAGACTTAATGTGACTCGGCTTGTCATACTTATAGCATATGATAGGCTTCTTTGCTTCTTTGTTGTTGCTGTTCTTGTAGGACTTTCGGAAGGCTTGATCCTTTTTGTAGATTTTTTTGAATCTTCAGACCATCATTCCAATTTCTTCTTCATCTATCTCATCATCATCAGAATTTCTATCTTCCTTGACAGTTTTGAGAGCGATTCCCTTCTGTTTGCCTTCCAATTCGTCAAGTCCTTTTCTGAACTTGATTTTGCCTTCGTATTTTGACAAGCTTCCGAAGAGAGCAACTATGGATTGCATGGATTCTCCTCTTGCTTCCTCAATGACTGTCACTTTAGCTTCCCAATCTTTGGTTAGTATATTCAAAATTTTCCTTACCTGAGTTCTTTGATCATATACCTTTCCCAAGGCTGACAGCTGATTGATCAAGTGAGTGAACCGGAGCTGGAACTCTGTAATTGATTCTCCAGACTTCATGCGTAATAGGTCATACTCAGTAGTGAGTGTGTTGATTCTATTCTCCTTGATCCCTGAGGTTCCTTCATAGGCGACTTCTAATGCATCCCACATCTCTTTGGCATTGGGCAAGTTGCAAATGCGAAAGTAATCCTTTTGGCTCAAGGCACTTTGCAGCATTAGGATGGCTTTGCTGTTAAGAACAATTTTCTTTTGATCATTTTCATCAAACTCAGCTCTCGTTTTTGGCACAAAGTTCTCACCAACTTTCTTTTTAGGAACATAGTTCCCTTCCTCAATTACTTCCCACAGACCATACTCACTAGCCATCACAAATACTATGAATTTGGATTTCTAGAATGAGTAGTGTTCACCATTGAAACCCGGTGGTCTGTTTATTGAGGCACCATCTGGTAGAATTCCTTCCATTGGATCTTTTTGTCTAGGATGTTAGTCCTTTGAGTAGACAACTTATCCTCTGATACCAAATGGAAATGAAAGAAATCACTAAGAGAGGGGTGAATTAGGGATTTCAAAAATTCTGTTGAACTCCTTTTCAAAAACTTGAAAAGTAAATAGCGAAAGACTAAGGGAAGAAAAGCTAGACACACAGGATTTATACTAGTTCGGTCTTAACCTTGACCTACGTCATGTCCCCAGATATCTTCTGGGTATTTCCACTAGTTCAACAGGCTTTAACTACAACAATGTAAACCATATGCAATCCTATTCACCTAGGACTTGCTCCCCCATACACTTTGTAATTAAACCACCCAACTCACAGGTTCCGCAACCTTGTGTTCTCACAAAACAAGTAATCAGAAATAATTTTCAAAATCACATTCTCTTAAAGAGCAAATAATCATAAACACTGAAGTTCAAAAAATATTTTGCATAACAGAGCTTAAAAATCAAAGAAGCAATCAGTTGTAATTAGGTTGTGTGTGTTGCTCTTTGTCTTCATGGGTATTTATAGGTTAACTAGTGGAACTAGCTGTTGCATTTTCTTCTCTAACGTTCAGCTGTAAATCTGGAAAATGACAGTTGCATATTTTCCTCTGTTCTTTCAATTCTCAGCTGGAATCTTGGAATTCATTGATGCAAATGGTCTTCCAGATGTTCTGTCATTCCATAACCCTTATTTGACCGTTGGAGAGTGATTTATTTGATCTATAACGGTTTGTGTTGAACCATTGGGATAGAGGAGAAAGATCAGCCCTGTTCTTGGTTCTTTATTTATTGCATTTATTCCAGATCTGATTTCATCTTGATCTTTGTTGAACTTATCTAGGATTTACTCAAAACTTCATCAAATATGTTAGAAGTAATAGTGTCACATGATAAAACATTTTCAGATTGACACAATCTAGTTTTTCAAAATCACCGACACAAACTCGAGTTTGTAATCCCAGACTCGAGTTTTGTGTTTATCCAGAAAGCATTAATGTTAAGCAAAAGCATAAACTCGAGTTTAGAAATGGCTGACTCGAGTTTTGGTTCTTACATAGAAGACTATCGGGCTCTGGCCTTTGAATGAGATTTTGGACATATGGCCAAACTCGAGTCAATTAATGACTAACTCGAGTTTTGGGCTTTGACACGAAGATAAGTCTAAGTCCAAAAACTTCAAGACTGGAGTTTAGAAACCTAAACTGGAGTTTTCAAATCAGACACATTGTTGAGCTCTCTGTATGACTCAGACTCGAGTTTACTACTGGAAACTCAAGTTTCAGCAAGAACTGAAACTTTGAAATCTCTTCTGTTTTGAGACAAAACTAGAGTTTGCAAACAAAGACTGGAGTTTACAAAACTTGTGAAAATGCTAAAGTTTCTGAATTCTTTCTATTTAGTCTAAACTCGAGTTTTAAGATCTAAACTCGAGTTTGTCTTGTTGTCAAAACTTTGAGTGCTCTCAGTATCTTCTAGACTCGAGTTTGCCTGAGCAAACTAGAGTTTGGCTTCTTTTGTAAAATATGAGCTACTCTCTGTCTAGTCCAAACTCGAGTTTTGGTACCTAAACTCGAGTTTGCTCTTGACATCAAGTTTCACAACTTACCAAAAAAACCTTTATATTTTACAATTGTTAGTTATCATCAAAACATATAGAGAACTAACACGGTCCAATCCTTGACCTACGTCCAGTCCTCAAGCTCCACTTGAAATTTTCACTATCTTCTTGTTTAACCAGGCACAAGAGATAAGCCTTTACACCCCCACAAGTTTGTCCAGGCACTTATGCAGCCTTTACAATCTCTCACAGAGATTCCCCTTTACAACCCGTAAGGTTATAATCAATTTTCCCACTCAAGGTCACCCAACCTTGAGTATCTCTCAGAAAAATATGATTTACAATTTATCTTCTCTCTAAGAAGTGATTATGATAAACACTGAAGTGCATAAGAGATCATTTCACTCTTTCTAAGATAAGCGATGAAAGCATGAAAAACAGAGTGAGAAGAGGATTCAGAATTTCGGCATTATGACTGTATAAGCTCACTCTTCCACCTTCTTGCGTTTTGAATTTGGTTCTATTTATAGATGAAGGTGTTGGTTATGATTAGTTTTGATGATGTCTTATATAGATGCCATTAGCAAGAGCAAAAAGTTTATATCATAAAGTTTATACCATATACATTGACTAATTGCTACATTTAATTTAGATTTGTTCATGTGGAGAAAGAACAAGAGAAGAGAAGAAAGAAAGAGTTTATTCATGGAGAATAATCAAGAAGAGAGAAGAAAGAAAGAAGAACTTGCTGAATAAACTGAGAAAATCATTATACAAGTTCTTAGTTTGATTCTTGAAGTCTCCAAGATCAAATGGAAGTTGGGACAACTCAATTCAGAGTTAAAACAAGTATATATCAGGTTCTAGATGAGCAAAATCGAGCCAAACACTCAAAAGTCAAGTTTACTGCATTACTGGAAGTGATTTGCCTCTGGATTATGAGAAAACTCGAGTTTAAGACACAACTCGAGTTGGTCACTTAATGACTCGAGTTTGTAGTGTCTTCAGCAACTCTGGCGTCTCTAGATCATCAAAACTCGAGTTAGACAATGTAAACTCAAGTTTGGAACTCAAAACTCAAGTTGGTCACTTAATGACTCGAGTTTGTAGTGTCTTCAACAACTCTGGTGTCTCTGGATCAGCCAAACTCGAGTTTGGCAATGTAAACTGGAGTTCGGAACTCAAAACTCGAGTTAGTCACTTAATGACTCGAGTTTGGCAAGCTTTCAGCAACTCTATCCAACTCTGTTTCACGATCATAACTGGCGACCTCTGGTAATTCGATGATATCTCTCAAACCAGAGATCAGTTTAAGGTGAAATCAATTTTGTATGAAACTAGACATCCAATGCATCATCTTGACAAAGTTTCATGCCCAAAGAAGCTAAGATGAGAGAATTTCAGAAGTTGGAACAGGAATTCACGCCACACAGTAGACCAAGCTTCAATGATTTGAGTGTATCTCACAATCTACATATCGGAATGAGCTGAAATTGGTGGCATATGAAAATAGACTCACAGACCTTTCCAGAAACATAAAGATCATGGAAAACAAAGATCAAATGAGTGAGATATGATCTTCGAAAGTTGACTGTAAATTTAGGATGTTGCAAAAACGCTGGCAAAGAATAACCTTCATTCATCAGATCATAACTATCAGAATACAATGAGTTTGGAGCTGATTCTTCTTGTAATAGAAAGAAGACTTAAAGAGCTTTATGGAGATGGGTACTTAATTCCAGGGATTGATCTTTATCAAGTCAGAAAGCAAAGAACTTGTGAGAAGGATATTTGATTGAGCCATGGAGAAGAAAACTCGAGTTTGTGTTAGCAAACTCCAGTTTTGCACTTGACAGAGAGCAAGATATTTTCATCTTTGAAGGAAACTCGAGTTAGACACTTAATGACTCAAGTTTAGCATTTAGTTCAAGTGTGGTTCAAAACTCAAATCACGACATTCCTCTCTGGAACACCTAAACTCAAGTTAGGATTTCCAAACTCCAGTTTAGCTCGCTGTAAACTCCAGTTTAGCTCATTGTAAACTCTAGTTTAGTTTACAAACTCCAGTTTGTGGCAGACAGAGAGCTCATCAATATTCTGAACTTTCTAAACTCCAGTTTGCATTTGAAAACTCCAGTTTAGAGTTTTGTGGACTTAAGCTTATTTTCACTTCAAAAGTCCAAAACTCGAGTTAGTCACTTAATGACTCGAGTTTAGCCTTATGTTCAAGTGTGTTTCAAAACTCAAATCGCGATATTCCTCTCTGGAAGACCTAAACTCGAGTTTGGATTTCTAAACTCCAGTTTAGCCCGATGTAAACTCTAGTTTCATTTTGCAAACTCCAGTTTCAATCGCTGAAGTTTTAAAAATCAGATTGCGCCAACTTGTGAAAACTTCATGGTTGATCTTAATACTTCATATCACTATTGCTATTGTTTCTAATCATGATTAATCAGTTTTCTAGCAAGTTTCAAATGATTAAAAGCTTCAGATAACACCAAACTTGATGGAATTCAAGATCTGTCATAAGCATGAAGATGAAGGTAGCTGCAGATTTTCAGAAATGGTGAAGAAGGCAGAACCAAATGAGAAACTTGGAGAAACAAAATTGAATGCTCAATTGGAATGGATTTAAACATTCTATAATCTTGATATGCTTGAGTTTCAAATTCCAGAATATATAGATTTGCTTTAAAATCAATAAAGCAACTCCATGGACCACTTGTATTATTTTAATATATCTTCTCAACCAAAGCAAATAGATGACAGCCTGGAAAGAAGCCCAACCTTTCTTCAATGCAGACAATAAGGCTCCCACCAATAAAGGCTGCTGAACATCATGGGAGACATTCTTGAAGGGATAAAACTTAAATATTCAAATCTGAATTATTCCCAACAGTCATATTCAAACAGAAGTGGTCACAACAGCTAGATTCATGGAGAAACACTCACAATAGCTATATTTTCGAATGGGTTCAAGTCTCAACGGATCTACAACGTTCATATACTTCAAATCAGTATAAATACCTGAAGACTTGAAGACTCAAGTGGTGAAAAAACGCAGAGACATAATCTTACACCTCTAACATGCTAATACTCTGATTTTCGCATCATTTACTCTCTATTCTCAATGCCTACATAGTTTATCATTAAGAGTAAAATGATTTGTATTGTGCTTCAGTGTTCATCATATTCACTTCTGTGAGAGAAGATTGATTGTAAATTAGTTTATTTGAGAGATACTCAAGATTGGGTGATCTTGAGTGGGAAACACTGTGTTTGTGATTACAGCTTGTAAGGGGAGTGAATCCTAGGGAGAGGATTACTTCAAGTACAGAGTGTGTAATCAAGCAAGTGTATTGATTACAGTTTGTAAGGGGGAGTGAATCCTAGAGAGAGGATTACTTCGAGTACAGAATGTGTAATCAAGCTCAAAGCAGATAGTGGATTGAAAATCTCAAGTGAAGCTTGATGACTGGACGTAGGTCAAGGATTGGACCGAACCAGGATAAATCACAGTTTGCATACTCTCTTCCCTTATCTTTTACATTTCCAGTACATGCTTATATTTAAATATCTAACTGTCAAGTTATAAGGTGCAAAAAAGATCTTTAAAGTTTCTAAAGTTTTATCAAACACCTAATTCACCCCCCCTCTTGGGTGATAGCCAGATCCAACAGAAGGTGTTCTGAACATTGGAGAATATAGCTGTTGAGAATGAAGACGTTGAGAATATGACTGATGGAAAAATATAGCTGTTGGAAGCTTTTGGCACTTGACAGCTCAGCATCTTAAACTTCATAGAATCCTTCATTTGATCATCTGAAACATGTCCACAAATGATATAAATGATGTTAAGAAGCGTTATAGATCATTTGGGTAAGTTTCTGGATGATCTGGATCAGATTCAAGGTTTTCACAACTTTGATTTTTCTGAAGTTACGATGTATATTGGAGTATTGACTCAGAAACTCAAGTATTGAGCTTATAGCATTACTTCAGATTCGTCTCTGTATGTCCTATACTTGATTTTTGCTTCCCATACTTGAGTATTGAGTATCCTCTGACGTTCATGCTCTCTGTTTGAGCTCTACTCGAGTATTCATTCGTAAACTCAAGTATTCACATTGTCTTGGACTTTGGTTGCTTCTAGACTTGATGTTGCTTCAATTTTAGCAAACCAACTATCCTCATATAGCTCTTTGAGTTTTTATTCCAATGCAACAAGAATCAAATCTTAATTTGTTGGAATTCGTCCGTTCTGATCCGATGAAAGAAGATTGTTCTTTAACCATCATATTTGCAGCGTTCTGAATTTTCGTCAAATTTTGAAGACCATATCTCTCTGGTGTGATCTTCATTTTAGTTGAATCAAGTATTAATGGAAAGCCTTATGAGTCTTCTTTCCAATGCCACCAATTTTAGCTCGTTCCGATTTGTAGATTGTGAGTTACACTTAAAACATTGAAGCTTGGTCTGATGTGTGGCGTGAATATTTGATCCAACTTTAGAAATTTAAAGCTCCCTCATCTCATCTTCTTTGGGCATGAAACTTTGTCAGGATGGTGTATTGGATGTCTAGTTTCAGCCAAATTTGATTTCACCTCAATCCTATGTCTGGTTTAAGAGATATCGTCGAATTACCAGACCTCGCCCAACCCTGATTGTGAAACAGGGATGAACAGAGTTGCAGTAAGAGCTGGAAACTCGAGTATTGAGGAGGAAACTCGAGTTTTGTCGGGTCCAGAAGTGCCAGAGAAGTTGAAAACACCCAATATTTGAATACTTAAGTTCCATACTCGAGTATTGATTCCCATACTCGAGTATTGACTTCCATAGCCCAAATTTTGACTTGGAAACTTGAGTTCACTCCCAAACCGGGGTTTTCTAAACTTTAGTTTTCCAAACCACAGTTTTCTCATCCAGAAGTCAATTTCTGCAATAAGCTTTTATACTCGAGTTTTGACCTGGAAACTCGAGTTTTCTCTTCCAGAATCTGATTTTTACTATTTTTAACTTTGGATTGAGCTTCTTCAACATCCATTTAATATGAAGACTTTTAGGATCAATCTAAGACCTTGAATATTGACTCTTCTCATTCCTTTTCTCAAGATCTTCTCTTTCTTCCTTCTCTCCACTTGGATATTCTTCACATCTTTATTTCTTCTCCTTTTCTTGAACATTCTCTTTATTCACATTTAAGCTAATCTTGGACTTGATATCCTCATTCTATCCATCAACTTCTTCCAACTTCCATCATCTCCAATCTTGATCACTCTTCATCATTTAACTTCAGTTCATCATTTTTCTGCAAGTTCTTCGATATTTCCTTTTCTTCTTGAACTTATCATTTCTTCTTCTTTCTGAAGTCTCGTCTCTTAATTATTCTGATCTTGAATAAGAATACTCCATTCAATAGATTCTTTCTTCTTCAATTTCTCTTCTTCCTCTTTTTCTCCTCTTCCTTTTCCTTATCCTTATCTACATTAAATTCAAGAATTCATCAATGGAGGAGATAAACATACTACTCAATCTTTTTGCTTTGAACAATGGCATATGTAAAAGTCATCATCAAAACTAATTATATTCAACACCTTTCTGACCAGAATCCTGTAAAGCCTTCCCAGTGCTTCTTGAAAAAGGATTGTGAGGAAGAATCTTCCATCTCTGGCAGAACAATTGAAAGAAAACATGAAACTATATAATTTTGAAATTTGTTGGATATGCATGCCAGATAAAGAACCTTAAAATCCAGCATATAAGAAGCCACAAAATGCCTATAATGCCCAATCAAGGAGCATGTTGAATATACCTTCAACTTAGGAAAGAAAAACATCTGCTATAACAACGGAAAAAGATAGAACCAAACACTTTTCAACAAATAAACCCATAAAATGTTAGCCAAAGAACAAGAAAATATCTAAGATTAACAAAGCAGACATTAGCAAGATAAACAAACCTAGAATACCCTATAAATCAGAATAGTATAGCCAAAGAACAAGAAAATATTGAAGATTAACAAATCAGACATTAGCAAGATAAACAAACCTAGAACACCCTATAAATCAGACTAGTAACTGGCAATATACCAACATTTCAATGCTCTAATAGATACCGCACACATCACTGTGACTCGCCCAACACACACTAGCTAATATTAACCAAACTAATAGCTCCAAGGACGGAACCAGAAAAAAATTATTGAAAGAGGGAGTTATATTTATGATCATTATAAATTAATTTTCACTAAATATTTATTTAGTTAATAGTTTTTAAAAGTTACCACAGTAAGATCAAGATATCAATGACAGAAGCTTACAATAAAAGGATAACCTAGTGTGCAAGACTCTAACCAGATGGGGTATGTGGGGAGAGATAGAGGCCTACAACCTGACCCCTTAAGTACTAAATGGGGTATGTGGGGAGAGATAGAGGCCTGCAACCTTACCCCTTAAGTGGAAAAGCTTATAATAATGAAGACATTTTTTTTATCAAATAATCCACCACCTCGTTCATTGTATATGAAACTGAACATTTTTTCTTTAAGCTGATATTATTTTCTGAATAAACTAAGCATTGAGAGGGAAGACTGGAAAATGGGTTCACAGGGCAATTTGTGATCGCCCCTGAGTGATAATTCGCACCATAACTTTCCTCATCAATATAAGAATAGATTACCTTGACTAATATTACAGGAATAGATTGCTATAAAGGTTGATTGCCCAACCTGGCTCTTTCCCTAATTACTAAGGGACAGATGAAAATTGTAGGGGAGTAGACTTTAAAATGTCAAAAGAAGTAAGAAAAGATACAAACAAAAATACATCAAAAAGAATTAGCCAGAGGGGGCAGTTGCCCCTATTGGCTTGAACCTAGTTTCGTCCCTAAATAGTTTTGGATAGAAACGTTTTCCCAAATTTGTCGAAATCAATTTCCAGATTCAATAAACCCGATATCAGTTTTCAACTTAATCAAGTATCGGAATCGTTTATACAAGCAAACTATGAAATCAACCCAAGACCACCACAAAAGCGCAATAAAGAAACTAATGCCAAATGCTAAAATTTTGAAATCGATAAATTATTACCCTATGAAATGATAGAGAGATGAAGGTATGGATTAGAAAAAGCAGGGAAAAGTGTATGATGAGGATGCAGAGGTGGCTTGAGAACTAATGCTGTAAGGACGAGCTCCGATTTGGATTTCTCTGCATGAACTTCAACAATCCTAGACAACCGTCGTTGGCAGCCACTTTTATTAGTGTGCTAAAAAAATTGATTTTTTTAATCTTTAATCAATTAATTTATAATACTTAAAAATTAATTTATTAGGGATATCCATGGACCAGATCAAACCGGTTGGGGTTAACCCAAGGTCTGGTCCAGGAGGGATCTCGGTTGGACAAATCAGCCCGACGTCCGGTCTAGTATAGCACCAGCCCGAGTTCAGGCTGGACCAAACCAGTGGATTGCAGTCTAGGACCTTCTTTTTTTGGGGGGGCACTTCTTTGGACAATCATATATCTAAAAAAATGATGGAGATCTTAAATGACAATCAATAAAACATGAAAACCACAACAGATTCTAAATAACAGTAATAATAGTAAATGCTAAGCAAAACTGTAGCAGTCAAATTCAAGGAAGGAGGGAAACAAATTAAAACAATGACCACCGTTGTTTACAATACATATTAACAAGATTCAAGATGACTAGAGCAAACAATCAGCAACATTCATTCAAGGCTTACCTATAATTTTCCAAACCTAAACTACTTAGGGCCCGTTTAGTACAAGGAAAATTTGAGGAGGGAAAGGAAATTAGAGGAGGGAAAGGAAGATTTTGAAAGATAAGGGAAGATAGTTTAAGGGAAGATGAGTTGTTTGGTAAGAAGAAAATGAAAGGGTAGTAGTTGGTAAAGAATTGGGAAATGTCTATGTTACCCTCAAGATAATTAATTCAAAATAAAAAAGAAAAATATTTTTTTTGATAAAATATATTTTTTAAAAAATATGCTTTTATCAAATTCGAATTTGTGAGAAAAAAAATTCCACCAAGTTTGAACTTTCCCGCCAAGTTCAAACGTCCCGCCAAGTTTGATTTTGAGTGGTAAATTTGTCCAAAAATGTGAACAATGACATGGGAAGTTGAAATCCCACCAATTATGGTGGGATTTTATCTTCTCACATGTGAGGGAAGATTGTTGGGCTCGGGAAGTTGGATTTCTGGACAAATTTGCCCGAAATACATACTAAACGAGGGAATTCTCCAATCTTCCTTTCCCTTCCCACCAATTCCGTGTACCAAACAAGCCCTTAGAGCAATATAGAATAGCAAGATTCAGGATGACTAGAGCAATAATCAACAACATTCACACAAGGAAAACAAAGGATGGGAAACAACAACAACAATAATAAGCAATAAGGGTACAGTGAAGGGAAGATGCCTTCACTGTTTAATGAACGAGCAACGAACAATCATGGGTATTGTGAATCAGGGTATTCATACGTTAATAACAATGAGCAAAGAACATTCTGATTATAATTTTAATCAGAATGAGAAATATCAACATCAATAATAGAAGTGACCCACAATAAGCAACGAATAAGCAAAATAGTAATAAGCAACGCTATTCATATATCAATAAAAAAAACAATGGAAATCAACCCCAATACCTAAGAAAAAAACGCCCCTGTTTACAAAATTTTGCCAAATTGAAGGGAGAACAAAATCGAAGCTGGGTTTCTTAGTTCTAATATTCGAAGGAAGATGCTAGAATCAAAGCTCTAAAATTTTGCACACTCCAATTGTTCTGTAGTAAGAACACAAATGTTCAATACCAAAGGATTGGTGATTGTTTATGTTAGATCAATGTAGTCCCTAAGGAATCTAAGGAATGGATCCTAAGGAGAGGGCAGTGACTCAGTAATATCTATGGAGGAGATATCACAGAGCCTTTGAAGATCACCATGACATACAGGAATGGCAATAGCCAAAAAGGTAGTGGGGTGTGTGCACAGTGAAACAATATTTAGAATAGATCAAAACAGTCCGTGTACCTTGTGGGCAATCTCCTATTTATAGGGATTACCTAGTGTTTCGGCCCACTCCAGTGTTCGTTAGTAGTCCGCCTCCTTATTGGGATCATGCTTGCTCTACTACCTGTTTTATGTATGATAATAAGCATGATTATAAGAGGATTGATATTTTACTTGATTAGGAGAATTTTGTTATAAAGCCTCCTTGTTGGGCCTATCTTCATAAGGCCTATTTTGCCAATCCGTAATAGTTGCCCCCAAGCTCAGTATCTCAGGTCTCTGGGATACCGAGATTAATTGCTTCTTTATGTTGGCTTTGACTCGACTAGGTTACTTTATGACTTTGGATTTTAATCACCCAAGTTTCTATTTCAAAGTCTGGTCATGACGCTGGTCACCGACTGGGATCTAAGGTAACTTTGCACTTGCCCCCTGACATGCCTACCGAGCTTGCATTGTTCCTCGGTTTTCATGGTGGGTGGGATTAACTTTTTCCCTTCGAGTTGGTTAAACCTCGGCATGCCGAGTTAAAATTCCCTACCACTTGCTGGCCTATGTTGCCCCCTAATTCAAGGTACTATGTAAAAGCATGGGCATATGAACAGGCGTGGTCTTTCGATAGCCAAGACAACAGAGTGCGTAGCAGCGTATAACTGCCATTCTCCCTTAATGCACTTGACAGCCTCCATTGGTTTTCGTGCGCATTTATTGCTTGTGTCTCTTCTGTTAGCCATGATTGCACTTTTTAGGGTTTTTTCAAACCTATTTCTTCGTGCTTGCTGACATCATCAACCCTGTCTTTTCAAATTCGCGACTGTTGGCGTTATTAAACTTGCCTTTTCAAATGTATAGTGTCTACATAATCACAGATGTCATGTTGCTTCAAATTTTTATGCTTAGACGCTCTCACTTTTATTGAGGAAAACAGCTCTCTAGCCAAGTCCCACAAAACTTTTTCTTCTCTTCCAAGCTTCCTAGTCCAGGTAAACTTTATCATCACTTCTCTTGATTTATGATCTTTACAAATTTTTCCTTCTTCTTTGCTGCGACTCTTCTTCTTTCCTTCTTGCTGAAAACTGAGTTCCTGGTTTCTGGGTAGTGTTCTTAGGTGGCTTTTTTTAAAACTTTTGGGTCAGAACACGTACCCCTGCTTCTTTGCTTGGTTCTTCTTTACATCCGATAGACAAAAATCCAGACATCCCCATAGACATGTATGGTAGGCCCATTCCTCAAGAGGATAGGGAGGTCGTAAAAAGGATTTCTGACAAGGCGGCCTATTGGTTTTAGGTTGATCGTCGTTCTGAGGAGTCTGTGAAAGAAGATTTGCTTAAGTCCTCTGGTAGTGGAAGTAGGAATGTCACTGTAGAGCTATTCCTCCTCCTTCCGTTGAAACAATCCCAATATCGGTATCCCTTTTCCTTCGACTGACCCCCCAAAATAAACTCCACAAACCCATCCCCTTCCCAAAATCGTCCCTAGGACAAGTGCTGCCATGAGTATATCACACTTGCCCAACTAGGTTGTTACATAGAGGCAAAGATGGTGCTGACAAACTGCACACATAGCCTAGATGATCCCTTGGCACATACCTCTCCTAGGCCGACCTCCCCCATTCAAGGTCATACATCTTGCGACGCTTGCTGTCGTAAAAGCATTGATCTAGCCAGACTTGACTGAGACTTAGAGGCCGTCATGGTGTTAACTACTTGCCAACATAGTTCTGCTCTTACTATCATCTCAGATGCTCTTGAGTCTAGTCAACCTAGCGTGACTCCTTTTACTTTGCATCGAAGTAGATTTCCTCTGACTCCTGTCTCTCTTCTTTTTATATAGGTATAGATGGTGTCCTCGTCGCATTTGAGTAACCAGTCAACTGCTGAAGAGTTGGGGTTTCTGAACTCTCTCATAATCTGGGACATTACGTAATAAGCAATAAGGTCATGTCAATCTGGAGTAATATGACTTCAAGAGAATTTAAGGGGCCCAAATTTGCCAATGGTGAAGCGTATACCATGCGCCTATCCATAGATCGTGAATCCGTGGCGTCTTGGAGGGTTGGGAATTCCGAGCCTAATTTCTTTTTTATGTACCGAGATATACTTACTTGTCTAGGTGTAACTTTTCCCTTTTCTGATTTCATAATCCGACTACATAGCCATCTATGCATTGCTTTGACGCAACTGCATCCCAATAGCTGGGACTATGTCCTAGCCTTTGAATCCATTTGCATAAAGCAAAAAATAACCTTTACATTGCCCCTCTTCTTTCATTTCTTTTCCCCTATGGATTCATACAAAACCAAAGAAAAACCGATAGAATTTGCATGGACCACCCTTAGGCGTGTTCGTGGTAGAAAACTCTTCAACCCTTACACCAAATCATTCAAATCTTTTAAATCGGCATTTTCCAAAGTTTAGGCAATCCCCAAGCAATAACCGTGGTTTCTTCAGACAAACAACTTTGGTGAGCTTAGGGGAAAGGTCCCCTTTTATTGGGCCAGCGAGCACTATGACTTATCTCCCCAAGCCTTTAACGTTAAAGAGAGTAGCTTTAACTCGGATGAAAAAGAATCTATAAAGCTTTTACTTGATCTCGGCAAAGCTTTGGGATTGTTTGATGCCAGTGTGTATTTATCAGTCCCTTTAACTAGGAAAAAGAAATTAACAACAAGTATGCATAGTATTGTAGTCGATATGTCTTTTGTCATTGTTTTATAAGCTTACTAACCTCGTTCTCATCTTGCAGAACCAGCGATGTCCAAATTGCCGCTATATATGAACAAGTTGGCTTGAAAGGCAATTGCCCAGGAGGCCAGTTCTGGCGGAAAAAGGAAGGCCCCTCATTCCGGAAAAAATTCCCAAGAAGCTCCCTCTGCAAAGAAATCCAACACTATGCAGGCAGATTCGGCTCTCCACATATCCAACATTCTTGCAACGCCCCATGCCGAGCTTGTAACCTCACCCTCATCAACATCGGCCCAAACTAACCCCCAGACGTCAGTGGCCCCAACCTCAGTGAAATATCTATCTCCATCCTATATGTGGGAGAACGGGGTCGATCCTTTCGTGCGAACCAGTATTCAGCCCTCGACTAGATAGTTTAAGCCCGAGCCCTTATCTGCAGCAGAGGATCATATAATGGTCGAGATTAAGCAGAAAGCCATTTGTGTTGTTGGGCTAGCCCAAGTCGTAGGCTTCTTCAAGACCAAATGGGTGGAGGCAGAGGCAAAACTGAAGACCGTTACAATTGAAAAGGAACTGGGGTGAAAACGGTGGTGGCAGCAGCTATGAAGTTGGCAGAAGATGCCCGAGACAAGGCATTGGTTGAGGCTGAAGAGGCCAAGCAGGCAAAGGAAAAAGCCGAGGAGGTTGTCACTATCTTAGATCACAACCTCAAGGCGGCCAGGTTAGAGGTCCTAGAAGAGAAAGAAAAACGCCAACAGGATGCCAATGAACTATCTCAGACTTTAGCCGTGGTGTGAGATCTTGAAAGGCAACTTGCCACGACTAATGCTAACATTGTCGATCTTGAGAGCAGTGTCAAGGATGCCTTCGCCAATGCCTTAAAGCAAGTGGCACTGCTGAACCCAAACGTGACACTCAATCTTGAGGGTGCCCGCTTTGATACAGTTGTGAGGGAAGGGCAACTTGTCTAAGTCGCTGCTCTCGTTGTGCTAACTGTTGATGGACCACTGGTGTAGAAGAAACTATTGGAGAATAGCAGGGTGGCGAACAGGGTGGAAGTGCTAAATCGTGGTCACCTGTTGTGCTGAGCTCCGAGGCACCGACATTATAATAGCAATTTTTTTTTGTCCGAGTTAGAGACTCAGGCTGAATATTGTAACTTTTTGCCAATGAATGAAGTACATCTTCTTTGCAATTCTTTAGTAAATTGTCTCATCTAATACCCTGAGATTGAATTTTTTTTGTTGTTTTATCCTTTTGCTTGAACGCCCTTGTATTATGCTTGGATTATTCCATCACGTGAAAATAATGTATCCTGGGTTATTAATAACTTTGTTACGTGTTTAAGTTTAGCCTTAATCGAATCTTAACCTATCCAACTTGATCAGGGTCGGTGTAACAGATTTATTAACTCAGATATCATCGTCTTGATGGGCCTTTCACTAGGCTGTTAATTTTGAACTCATTTTTTTAAACCTTCATTCATTAAGTAGGCTTGGCGGCATTACCGTCTCAAATAATTCAAATTTAAGAAAATCGCCGTAGCGAGTAATTCCCATTATGAATTTAAATAGGCTTGGCGATAAAAACCGTCACATAAAATTTCTGAAAATGAGTACCTTGACCCATCACTCATTTATTCAAATAGTCTTAGCGGTATAACTGTCATAGTTGGCTCCATAGGTGCTTACATAAACTTGCGACTAAGTCGCCTCATAATAGACTCACGACTAAGTCGCCTTACAATAGACTCGTGAATATGTCGCCTCATAATAGACTCATGAATATGTCGCCTCATAATAGAATCGTGACTGAGTCGCCTTACAATAGACTCACGACTATGTCGCCTCATAATAGACTCGCGATTATGTCGCCTTTGGACTTCAGCCTTAGCTGTAGTAGGTCTTTAACTTGTCAGCATTCCATATCTTCTTGATAACCTTCCTTTCCAAGGTCTCAAGCACATAGGCTCCATGACTTAGTCTTCTTTTACCTAATATGGGCCTTCCCAGTTTGCCGCCAATTTTCCTTCATGGGCATTTTTGTTCCCTATATCGGCTCTTCACAGTACTAAGTCACCTTTCTCAAAAGACCGAGATCTCACTTTTTTATTATACTTGGCTGCAATGAGTTGTTTAGCAACGATGTCTCGGCAATGTGCAGTAACTCTGATCTTGTCAATGAGGTCCAACTTGGTGGCGATGGCTAACAGAGATTTGTCGTATCTCCCAAAATAACCAGGTTAATATAATTTTGCAATATAATGGGGAACGTGGATCATTTTCCCAACGAATTTGCAATGGGTTTACATCAGCAACAGTGAAACAAAAACAGTAAAATTAGGGGGGGTTTGGTTCAAACAAATTAAAAATGAAATAAACAAAAACAAAACGAAATGGAACAGATTGAAAACAAATTAAATATAGATTAAAATCAATCAACCTAAGATTTCAGATTCCAGAAACTTCCTTCATTGAGCAAAATAAGAATGAACTCGCATTTGGTTCTGGACGAATCGAAATCTCTGCATTCATTCAAAGAATCCCTCTACTAGACAATCGCCTAGAATCTATCTGGACAGCGGTGTCTCACTGTGCTATCGCACAGCAACACTCAAACCTAGTTCGAACTCAGTCCTTGGGATAAACTAAACCGAATGTTAAATCTAATATTTGAACTATTTCCAGAAATCGAATCTGATAAGATGAAAACAGAAATGAGTAAAGTTACCGATTAAGCACAAGCTCCCTAGATGAATCATGGAATCATCAATGTTGGGTTAATCGGAGAAATGTAGCCGAATATGACTGGGAAAAACGAAGAACGCGAAGAACACGAAGGATATTACAGAGAAAATGAAATTTCTGTCTTCAATCCAAAATAATCCAAAAACGTAATGACATATGTGTTTGTGGCTGCTACCTATCTTAAACTTAACCTAAAATGGAAATAGGTTTTTAATGGCCCAAAACGAAATAAATGACAAATAGGTTTTTAATTACAATATTTGGGCCCAAAAATCCAGAAAACGTCTCTGACTTCGGCTCCAAGTTTGACCATCCTCTTGACCGAATTTGCCTTCCAATTCTTCATAACATTTGTAGCTCTTTGAATCATCTGAAATATGAGACAAAAATTAGGTTGATCCGATGTCTGGTTCAAAAGTTATGGTTAAAACAGTGAAGTGTATTAAATATGGAATTTTATCATGAAAATGAATTAAATCAAAATAAAAGCCTAAAGCCAAAATAAGCATTAAAGCCCATTATTTATTAGCTAACAATCCTAAAACTATTACCCAATAGATACAAATAAGTGTGTAAAATATTCAATTATCAATGGCTTGGTTGTTGTTCTCCTCATGTAGAGCCTTAATTCTCCTCTATGAGGGTTCCCAATTTCCACTGGTATCATAGCTTCATAGCCATATGTCAACCTATATGGGTTTTCCCTCGTGGATGTTTGGACGCTGGTTCAATATATATATTTATATATATATAGAGCCTTAATTCTCCTCCATAAGGGTTCCCAAAAAACTTTGAATACTTACAACTCGTGGGTGAAGATTTTTGGAGCAAAATTAGACCTTGATTCTTAACTATTTATTAGAGAGAGAGAGAGAGAGAGAGAGAGAGAGAGAGTGTGTGTGTGTGTGTGTGTGTGTGTGTGTTGTTATGGACTCATATATGAGGCCTAATTGCTGAGTGGCCCAGCAAGGGCAAGTTATACCAAGATTTGCGTATAATAAAGAAAGATCCTAATCAGTCTATAATCAAGGTAATAATTAAGGCGTGATAGCACAAATACATGGGCCAGGAGGCGCACAAAGCCTAAGAGTCCAACCCTAAGGTAACTTCTCTAAATAAGAGATAAACATAAATGGTACATCGATTTTATTCATCCCTTCTACTATTTGGCCTTACTGTGCACACACCCTACCCCTTTTATCTAAATGTCATTCTCGTGCACAGTGATCCATTGCTACTCTTAGTATCTACTTTGTAGATATCTGAGAGAGCCATTTGATATTCCATTTGGTATCTACCTTATAGATATCTTGGAGAACCCCTTGATCCATTATAAGAATACACTAGTCCATTGAGGCTAGACATGTGTGTTCTATACAAAACATTGGTGCCGACCATAGGGACTATAATCTTTTATCCCCGTGACCAGAATGGTTGATACTTAGAAATCCGATGTAAAGAATCAAGAATTGCCCCAATCAGAGGAATGGACCATTCAATATCAACCTCAACCTGACATTAAAGCCATCTCGGACCATAACCATATGGCAGTTGAAGATGTTTTCAACACAGTATCTTCTCCAGCATTCGCGTCGACCTCTTAAAATGTGATTGCCCACCAAGCCCAGTAATAAATTCCGTAGAGCGTAGACCCGACATTCGTTGCATGCAGAATATCTTAAACACAATGATGAGTCACATGGAAAGGATGGAGCTTCAAAATTGCCTTCAAAGGCAAGAAGACATCTAACTCATTTAGGAGGACATGGATCACTAGAATATAATGCAGTATTGCAGCAGGAAGAAATTCAAAGAACGGAATTATTCGAGGAATGCTTCAGGCAAATTGAGAGCCTCGTGAGTAGTAGTAGCCGAGATATTAGTGGCCCTAGTCGGGTTAATGTTTCAGCCTCCAATCAAATAGCTATTGGAGGCCATCAAATTAATCACACTAAAAGTGGCTTGGCCAACCAATACTGAGCCCAAGACTGGGCTCCGAATCTCGAAGTTAGGGGTCTAGATCATATTCTCATGAACAACTAGCAAGTTAGGCCCAACCAAGAAATAGGAGTTCCCAACCAGGATACTAGAGTTCTCAACTGAGGTATTGAAATTGCAAACTGAGATATGCCCCCAAGATACAATTGCACCTGGAAGATACAGGAGGAAATATGATAGTAGACAGAATAACATAAATCCTTTTACTGATGAGATCGCAAACGCCCTTACCCCAAGGATTTCAATTCAGTCGATTTCCCAAGGTATGACAGTAGCCAGGATCCACAGGCTCACATTAATACATTTGACATAGAGATTTTGTAAGAGGATTCCAGGATCCTATTATTTCTCTCTTATTTATTGTGATACTGTGAGGAGCTGTACAAGCGTGGTTTCATATTTTACCACCCAAATCAATCTAGAACTTTGAGGACTTGGGAGAGAAGTTCTTATTGAATTTTGTGACTAGTAAAAAACAACCAAAGTATGTGTTTACTCTCAATAAAGTTAAACAAAAGCTAGGGGAGATACTCTACAAGTATCTGGACTGATTTAAGTATGCCGCCTTACGAGTTTAAGGATTGGAGGAAAGCGTACATGTACACTTGCTTATAGATGGCTTGGATCTTGACTCTCAGCTGGCACAATCAATCTTCAAGGATCAAGTAAAATCCCTGGTAGATTTTATAACCAGGGTGAAGAAGTACCTTGAGTTAGAGCAAATGCAAATAGCCAATGCTCCAGGGAAGAAGAGAAGGAATAGTTCACCTTAGAAGAGGGAGGAACAACCTAGAAACCAAAGGCAAGACTTCCATGGGAGGAACCTGGACAATAAGTTTCGGGGCGATAAGATGGAAGGAAGTTACAAGAAATGCACTCCTTTTAATGTTTCTCAATCACAAGTTTGGAAGGAGGTCACTTTGACCAAGATGAAGAAAGTTGATTGACCTTGACCACTAAACAATAAAGCCATCCTAGATCAGTCCCAGTTTTGTGAATTCTATGTCTAACTAAGACACTACAGATCAATGTTGGGATCTGAGGGATACAATAGAGAAGTTTGTCAAAGAAGGAAAATTTATGTGATTAAAACCCAGGGCAAAAAGAATAACGAGCGCTAGCAAGAAGGACCAAGCTCGGCCCCTGAGAAGAAAAGGAAGGATCAAAAGCAGAAGAAGCCTGAAGGCGGCGGTGATGAGTTCCCTGAACTCGAATTTGAGTGCAATGTCATTAGTGGTTTATTTGGAGGAGGGGGAGACACGACAAGTTAGAAGAAGAAATATCTGAGGGAGGTCTTGTCCATAAGAGACCAGCCAAAGTTTAAAAAGGACTCAAGTAAGCCTAAACCTCCCCTATTGAGCTTCACTAAGGAAGATTTAAAAGATGTAGTCTCAGGCCATCATGACGGATTGGCGATCTCAAGAACACTAGTAAATTGCTTGGTGAAGAGAATTTTCGTAGATGCCGAAAGCGCGGTGGATATTATCCTTTGGGATGACTTCAAAAGGATGAACCTCAATCATAAGGACTTAAAGCCATGCAAGACAACCCTCATAGGGTTTAATGGCTAATACACCCGTCCTAAGGGATACATTGACCTCAAATTAACCCTGTGGATGAAGGATGGGTTCAAATCATAATAGGTTAGGTTCGTTGTTGCCCATTGTTGGGATTCGTACACGCAACAGAATTAAAAACTTACAAATCCTATTGGAGGATCAATCAACAGTGTTTAAATCAAGTTTGAAAAAGAACCTTACATATGCGAATTAATAAGCGTCTCCTTCAATTTGATCTTGTGGGCTACCTACTCGATCAACAGGAGCCGACTCTGTAAATCCACTCCCTCTGCTGGTATCCATACGAACGGCCTCTAACACTGATGGCAGTATGCTAGCGCCTTCAGTATTCTCACGTCTCTCTATTTTCTCTCTAGGGTTTCTTACGGCTTTTCTAATATGTTTGACAAAAAGTCCCCTAGGTTTTTCAAAACTCGATAGGCATATTATATTCAAAATTAATCCTTATTAATTTTGAAATTTGAATTTGGATCAAAATAATATATTAATTAAATCTATCTAATAGATCTAATCTAATCTATTTATTTAATCCAAATTAAAATCCCTCTCATTCAATTTATCTCTATAAATTAAATATGAAAAATGATATCTATCTATTTAATTAAATCTGAGATACTATATCTCAATTCTGTAAGCTCCCATGGATGTTTTGATGATAACCAAACTGAACTTAGTCAAACAGAACTCAGGAAAATCATATACTGAACTTGTTGATATATTAACTCGAGTTTAAAAGATGTGACTCGAGTTTGGGACCAAACTCGAGTCAAGGCATTTAAGTAACCTTGTTTTACAAGCTATACTGACTCGAGGTAAGAATATGAAACTCAAGTTTAGCTTGAAACTCGAGTTAGGACATGGTAACTCGAGTCAAGCAGAAGTATTTCAATTAAAGTGATATTTGAACGTTACCTTTAAATTCTTGAATATTGACTCGAGTCTGAGAATAGAAACTCGAGTTTGTTCCTAAACTCAAGTTAGCTAAATGAAACTCGAGTTAAGAGATATATCTATCCTCGTAGTGTTCTACAATTCCATGCATTAACTCAAGTCTGTAATCTGTGACTCGAGTTTGAGATGAAACTCGAGGTAGAGATCGTGACTCAAGGCAAATTATGTTACAAATCAGAAATGTTTGGTCTGGTCGATCGATGATTAAATCACAATTAATTTTAAACATGATTTGGTCAATCTCTGCTTTTTGATATTATTATCCCTAACCATATTTAATGAGTTTTTGAATGAAATCTCAAGAAGATGGGTTTCTATCTGGAATTAAAAGTAGATACATGATGATGTCAGCAGCATTTAATGCAATGCCCATATCAACTGGAAAGCATCTAACGATAATGATAAAGGACTCCTATATTCTTTTTGCTTATAATGCAATGGTCGAATAAGGAAGAATGAACCAGAGGCATTCTTCACAAAAACATTCCTTATGCATGGTTATCTTCCCAACGCCAACCACCAGCATTTAATGAACCTCCAACGGTCATAATATCAACACTGGAACTACCAGAATTACAAACAAGAGACAACGGCTAGATTTTAACGGCATTAATGACGAAGCTATAAATTGAAGAAGTATTCATTAGCGCCAACCACCGAAGTTACTGAAACGCTACGAAATTTATTAGCATTCATTGTACTCTGTTTCTGTAACATTTCTCTCAACTGTGCTTCAATGATTATCACTTAATCTACTCATTAGGAGTTTTGAGATTTTTACTTTGAGAGCTTTGTAAAATCTTGAGGTTGGGACCTCAAGTGATTGGGTAAACAATTACAGCTTGTATGGGGGAGTGATTAGTGAGGATCATCCAAGTACAGTGTAATTGTCCGAGAGAATTAGTGGAAATCCCAGGAGTTTTGGGGACTGGATGTAGGTCAAGTTTAAGACCAAACCAGGATATATCGTCTGTGTATTTATCTCTCTCCTCCTTGCCTTACTTAGCCCCGAAAATTTTTAAAGTTTAACAATATCACCTATTCACCCCTTCTAGGTGATTTACAAATTCAAATTTAAATTAGATATATGATATCTTTATTCAAAAATTAAATTTGAGATACAATATCTTTATTTGTTTTAGATATTTAATTTATCAAATAAATTAAATACAAAACAAATATTATATAATAATATTATAATCTCTATTAAATAATATTATTATATTATTTTCAAATTTAATATATATATATATATATATATATATATATATATATTATAGTCATCCTAGATTATATACAGTATTCATTAAATCTTAGATATATCTAAGATTCAATGAATCTGGACACATTTGCTCGTGTTAGACCATTCTTGTATGTGACCCTACAGGTTCATATGAGATTGGTAGTAGGCTAATACTTGTACCAGCCCACAAGTCACAAGTGGCTTTAGTAAGACATTGCGACTACCCAATTCATATGGGGATCGATGATACAATATAACCTATCGTACAACCATGTCATGTCCCTTTTGTCACGCGATAATTTGGTCAAGTTTGAGGCATGGATAATGTCAACTTCCTGTTCTTGACCATTACTTTCTCAATTCTTTAGTAGTCTAATAATTGATATAGAAACTCCTTTCCATCGTAGTATGGCCATACATTTCTCAGAGTCACTCATCGAAGGGCCCAGTATTATCTGTTTACAAATGTGAGGGACAAATTCCATCTTGATCATTCACATTCCTCTGCATGAAAACCACTGATCCCGGTCATAGCCTTTATCATCGCTTGATCAAAGGTGATTTTTGACTAGGTCAAAGATTAGCGACTCAACATGTAGGAATCCATGATGATCTCAGGTTAAAGGGCATTGTAACATGGTTATACATGAGATAAACTTATGACTAAGTCCATGTTACTTTCTCATAGTGGGTCAATCTAGCACCTTATACTCTTACAAGTGCCTATGACTTTGATTCGTATCTCCATACCTCATCAAAGTCATATGGTCTTATTTCATCTTCGCTCTAGCATAGATGACTGATTAGGGACATTTAGGATAATCTATAAGATGCATCTAAGGATACAGTTATCACTATAAACATGCAAATGAAATGATAACGAAATGGAGAATACTTTAAATAACGTTAATGTTAAAAGTACAATGACTTGGCCCTAGGGCATAATTTACAACATTCCCATCAACCTAAAACGTGATCCTTAAAAGGCCAACTATTCACAATTGGTATATACTGGTGTCCACCAAACATCAAAAGTTGAAAATGATAAGCAATAAGAATAAGGTGGTGACTGTTAAAAGAGACCAAAAAGAATCCTGGCAGTGTTATTTTGAAACTATCAAAGGAAGTGAAGGAGGCCGACCTCTCTACCCCGGCCTCATGATGGAGAGAATAATGCAAGCTGAGAAAAAACCAAACAACTTTGCAAACTGGTAAACATGATGGAATTAGATATGCATGAATATGCCGAGGTATCGAGACCGGAACCAGATAGAGAGTTGGAGGACCTTTCTTGGGTACAAAGCCGGGAAAAATTAGAAAAGTTGGCAAAGCTTTGGATTCGAAAGTCAAAGCTGAGTTGATCAAATTCTTGAAGACGAACCAGGATGTGTTTGCCTAGAAATCATCTAAGATACCTAGAATTGACCCCGAATTTTGCTGTCATAAACTGGCAATCCATCCGGATCAAGCCTGGTCACACAGAAGAAAAAGAAGCTAGGCCCGAAGAGGAGACAGGACCTGCAAGAACATGTGAAGGAATTGTTGGATGTCATATTCATTCAGGAGGTATAGTATGAAAATGGAGCAAATCACCACGAGGGGGTGAATTGGGGATTTTAAATTTCTTTTTTGATTGCTTTGTTTTCGAATACTAAAACATAAATGTGCAGAATATAGGGAAGAAAAGCAAGACACTCAGGATTTATACTGGTTTGGTCCAATCTCTGACCTACGTCCAGTCCCTAGTTTCTCTTGGATTTTTTTTTTCACTATTGCAATTGATAACACACTTTGTAACTCAAGAGTAATCAATATCCCAATAGATTCTCTCACTAGAATCTACTCGCCCTTACAAGTTGTAATTAATATTCCAATCTTCAAGTCCCCAGACTTGAGATTCTTTACAATGGATGATTTACAACCAAATAAACTCTCTCTAAGAGTGGATAGATAAATACTGAAGTGCAAAGTATTAGAAGATACTTTTCTAGTGAAAACTAAAAGAATAGATAGTAAATTTAAATGCAATTCATTTTTAGCATATTGGTTGTTGAGAAGAATTGAATGCAACTCTATTTATACAAAGAGAGTATTAAATGACTGTTGCAATCTTCATTGTAACCGTTGGTGCATTAATTCAGCTATTGGAGGCACTTTGGTTTCTTCTCTCTCTACCGTTGAAGGCACTTTGGTTTCTTCTCTCTCTACTCTTCAATCCATTGGAATGTCAGAAGCTAGTTTAGGAAAGAAGAATTAAACCATTTTGCATCGTGCAAAGGATGATTGTCCAGAATATAACAAGTTATTTGTACTTTGCAATAAATGCTCTGACATGCTTTTTGCTTTTGTGTTGCAACTCCATTTTAATCTTCTATAAATCATTTGAAACTCACTAACAAATAGGTTAAATATATCTAGTAATAGTAATGATTTATGATAAAAAGTATGAAGATTAATTACAAGAATTTCGCAGATTCAGAGAATTTAAAATTTCAGATTCTGCGATACAAACTTGAGTTAGTTTATCGAGACTCGAGTTTGTAGTTCACATCTGAAAGCCTAAACTCGAGTTTTATAATTTTGACTCGAGTTTACTTTATACAGAGAATAAAGTCACGATTTGATCTTTTAAACAGATTTAGAGCAGAGTCTAAACTCGAGTCATTAAGTGACTAACTCGAGTTTTGGACACTTAATGTCAAAAATACATTTTGAGTCCAGAAGCTCAAAACTGGAGTTTTCTTTTAAAACTGGAGTTTTCAAATAGTGTAAAGAGAGTGATGTTCTTTGTATGGCATAAACTCAAGTTTGTAAAGTTTAACTCAAGTTTCTACAAAAAACTTAGGAAAATTGAAAAGCTCTCTGGATTGATCAAACTAGAGTTTTCATTTCGAAACTTAAGTTTTCAAAACCTTAGAAATATGTATTGTTCTTTGTGAGTTCTAAACTCGAGTTTTCTCAAAGAAGAAAACTTTGTAAAACATTTAAGCAAATGTAAACTGGAGTGTCCAAAATAATGACTTAAGTTTTTTCAAGCTTAGGATAATATATCTTTCTGTATGTTGTAAACTTGAGTTTGCAAAACTTTAACTTGAGTTTTCACAAAGCTTGGAAAAACTCAGATTTCCTTGATATGTCAAACTGGAGTTTGTTAACATATGATTGGCTTCTTTGTTTCCTTGTTGTTGCTGGTCTTGTGGAACTTCCGGAACCCTTGATCCTTCTTATAGAATTTTTTGAATCTCCGGACCATCATTCCAATCTCTTCATCATCAATCCCGTCATCATCAGAATTTTTGTCTTCTTTGATAGTTTTGAGAGCAATTACCTTCTGTTTGCCTTCTATTTCATCAAGTCCTTTTCTGACTTGATTTTGCCCTCGTATTTTGATAAGTTGCCAAATAGAGCTGCTACAGATTGCATGGATTCATCTCGAGCTTCTTCAATGGCTGTCACTTTAGCTTCTCAATCTTTGGTTAGTATATTTAAGATTTTCCTTACCTGTGTTTTTTGTTCATATACCTTTCCTAAGGCTGACAGTTGAATGATGATATGTGTGAACTGAAGCTAGAACTCTGCAATTGATTCTCCAAACTTCATATGTAATAAATCGTATTCAGCCATGAGAGTGTTGATTCTATTCTCCTTAATTCCTGAAGTTCCTTCATAAGCTACTTCTAAGGCATCCCACATTTCTTTGGCACTAGGCAGATTGTAAATGCGAAAGTACTCATTTTGGCTCATGCACTTTGCAACATCAGGATCGCTTTGCTGTTGAGGACAACTTGCTTCTGATCATTTTCATCAAATTCAACTTTAGTTTTTGGCACAACATTTTCTCCTACCTTCTTAGTAGGAACATAATTGCCTTCTTCAATTACTTCCCACATACCATACTCACTGGCCATCACAAATACTTTGAATTTGGTTTTCCAGAATGAGTAGTATCCACCATTGAAACCTGGTGGTCTGTTGATTGAGGCACCATCTAGTAGTATTCCTTCCATTGGATCTTTTGTCTAGGAGGTTAATCCTTTAAGTAGACAACCAATCTTCTAATACCAAATAAAAATGGAAGAAATCACCAAGAGGGGGGCGAATTGGGGATTTTAAAAATCTTTTCGAAAACACCCAAGTTTTTGGATTGAAAACAGAATGTAAGAAGGCAAGGAAAGAAAAGCTTAGACACAGAAGATTTATACTAGTTCAGTCCTAACCTTGACCTACGTCCAGTCCCCATATATCTTCTGGGTTTTTCAACTATCAATATTCTCATATTACACCAATGTAACTCTCAAGCAATCCTAATCCCTAGGACTTGCTCCCCCTTACACTTTGTAATCAAATAACCCAACTCAGGTTCGACAACCTTGAGTTCCCTCAAACAAGTAATCAAATGATTTTCAAAAGCAAACTCTCAAAAAGATCAGATATAAACAAACACTGAAGCTAAAAATGTTGTATAATACACAAAGACTCAAATCCAAAGATGTAATCAGTTGTAATTTTGTATGTGTCGATGCTATGAGTCTTCCTGGGTATTTATAGCTTAATCAGAGAAACTAGATGTTGCATTTTCTTTGTTTTTATTCTTCAATGTTCAGCTTCATCTCTGGAATATGATAGTTGCATATATTTCTCTTTTTCTTCAATTCTTAGTTGGAATCCTGGATTTAGTCATTGTAGATGATCTTCCAGAATTCTTTTCATTCCATGATCCATTTTTGACCGTTAGAGAGTGATTTGATTGACCTATAATGGTCTGAGTTGAACCATTGGCACTACAAAAAAATTGGTTTTTTGCGATGGAAAAATTCCGTCGCAAAATAGGATTGCGGTGGAATTCGTCCGTCGCAAAAAAGGCCTCACAATTGTGACGGAAAATTGAATTTCTGTCGCAATTTGTGACAAAATTTAAATTCCATTGCAAATTTTGAAATTTGCGACGGAAAATTTTCCGTTGCAATTGTGACGGAATTTTTTCCGTCACAAAAAATAAAAAATAATTAAAATTTCAAAAAATAATTTTAATTAAAAAAATAAAAATAAATTTAAATTTTCAAAAATCAGAAAAAATATTATATATATATATATATATAAATTATTAAAAATATATATAACATTACATAAAAAATGTAAAAATCATTAAAAAAGTAAATAAATTTCAAGGTAAATTTTGCATATGATAAAAATATAAAATAACAATCATACAGAATTTTTTACAATAAGAAAGCTAATATATATGTTATAAAGTTGTGAACAATAGATACTGAAACATAATCTATAAAACAACAACATGATCATCATCATCGTCACCAGGGTGGTCATTACCACCGCCAAGAGGGTCATCAGCACTAGGTGCCGGCTAAATACCCTTAGACTAGAGTACAAGTTGCAGCTGCCTCACCACGTCATTTGTTCGCTGTCGCACTTCTACTTGCTGCCATATCCTCTCTTCTTGCGCCTGCAACAATGCCTTCATCCTCTTAAGCTTGGAGTTTGTGATGAAATGTCTATAAGACCTTGTTGAGTTTAGAGCAGGTTCTACTTATGGCTCCTCTCCATGAGCTGCTATAACTTCATATCAAGCATCAAGTATCTCACTAAGACGATAGCTTGCATAATCACAGAAACATTAACACCTAATACCATAACTAAGAGAACAGATATACAAGACCAGAATATTTATATAAAAAAAACTAACAAAAAGGCCAACGATTTTAGGGAAATTTCATCATCTTTACTTTCTAGATTAGGAAAAATAATATGCACTATTTGAATTTAGAAGGTAAGTAGTGTAATACCCTAAAATTTGACTTAGGGTAAATATCATAAATTGGTAGAATATACCTATTGAAAATAGGTGAATATGAGGTCTCAAACACCTTGTATTGAATTTACCTTATTATTAGAACAATTTCTCCTAAGATTAAATAATGTGTGAAAAAGGTCCCTAAAACATTAGATAATTTGCAAATAGGTCCCTGAAATATTTGTGGGTCATAAAATACCTTGAGAAAATTATGATAAAATCCTAAGAGGCAACTAAATATTTATTAAAAATTAGAAAGTATGTTGTCTCTAATTTAGGTAATTTATGAGATTATTTTCCTTGGGAAATAATAAGGCAAAATTAAATATCATTTTGGGGGACATAAATTGCCCCATGATTTTTAATATTATGCATGATGCATAAATTATCAGTGTCAGTAAAATAGTTGTGAGAAAATAATTAATCCTAATTAAGAAAATTGTCAACAATTAGTAAGTGATTAAATAAGTAATTAATTGTTGATTGTTTAAACATGAATAAAAGGAGATATCCAAAGTTAATTATATGAAACCCCTAATTTGATATTAATGACCAATGGAGGGTCAAGGTTGGCATAAAGAGTGTTGCTAATTAATTTAGCATAATTAAGAGGTATATTAAGTGAATTACAATTATTTTTAACAAAATAAGTTTGCACTAATTGAGATTAGTTGCATAATTCTTCAAGATGATTAAAGACAAATTAAAAGTATCAAATGAGGGCTAATTATATTTGAAAATAATTAAGCCAAAGATAATGAAATAATATCTCAAGTAATTAAGTTTAAATCTTCATGTAATTGAGTCAGCTAATGGCAAAATATAATTAAGGAGCATGTAAACACTTGATTAACATGATAATTAAGAATTGTTAATTAGTGTTGAAAATTCAACAATGACACCTAAGCCTTGATTATGTCATCAAGATGACATCACAAGAGCACATGTGTGTGTTGTGAGTGTGTGTGTGTGTAGTGGATGAAAGAGAAAAGATGAATCTAAGAAAAAGGGGGGGGGGGGAGGTGGCATTTTTTTAAGAGGTGTAAGGGCAAGATTAAGACTTCTTTACTAAGTTTAAATCCAATGGTTAGAATAGAATTAAAGTTGCTAGGAAGTTAACCAAGGATTGGCTATAAATAGAGAGCTCTCCTCTCTTCATTCTTCACACCAAACTCATACCAAAGATTGGAGAGTTTAAGAGGAGAGTGAAGCAAGAAGGAGGAAGGAGTTCAAGAGTCTTCAAGAGGTAAGCTCTAGTTCTTAAGTTCTAGTCTTTAGTTTTTATAAGTTCTTAGTATAAATGCTAGTTTAATCTAGAAAATTAGAGAATAAATTCCTATACTTTTTTTTAGGCCTTATTGCATTGAAAAATTCCTAAAGAGGTAAAAACATAGTAGGGAATAATTTTTGGGAAGCAATGGATTAATGTTGTGAAAGTTGTAGAATTTTCGGTTCTTAAATCTTAGACAGGCAGCGAAAAAGATGCTATGATTTTATGTACCAAATAAAGTTATAAGATCATGAAATTTTCCAGAAAGAAAGTAGACATGTAGGGCTTTCCAAATATATAAAATATGCAATGTTTTGATCTCTGGTCAAGGAGATATGAATTTTTGAAGTTAAGCCATTTTTGTTGGAATAAAATTTGGGCAACGTTGAGAAAAGTTAAAACTGGTAATGACTCACTAATTCTGGGTGAAAATGAATATTTGTCCTCAAAAATAGACATCCTAAGGGTTCCGGGGAATTTTACGAATCCTCATTTCGATTTTTGTAGAATTAGTTATGATTTTTCAAAGTTACCGAAAAATCTGCCCAGAAAACTCTGCACTACGTTTTTAAATAAATGTAAGGGCAAAGTTGTAAATAACAAATCCACCAAGGGTAGATGGGTAAATAGAGGTGGAAGTATATCTTAGGATATTATTCTAAGTGATATGGTGATATATTAGGATATCCGGGAGGTCCAGGACTGGATCCAAAGGTCAAACGTTTGACAATTACCCAGTGAAAGGTACGGACGCGTACTGTAACTCTAACTCTTATGCCGCTTGTATGCTTTATATATGATGAGATGATTCATATAGTCATGGACAAGACTGGGTCTTGGGTCATGGACTGTGGCTAAGACAGGATCTTAGGTCACCTTGTTAAATACATTCAGCTTTTAATTTGAAAACGGGTTACAGTCTTAGTAATGCCGTATAGATGTTTTCATAGCGCTGAGGACACGCTCCGGGGCGTGGCACTGGTTTATGTGCAAACTATGTGGACCTTACATGGGCTGTGTGTTATGTAGGTATTGTTGAGATATAAATTGATACATGTGCTGTGTGCTATGTATAGTTATATGCTGAAATGTAAATGAATATCTATCATGCATACTGTCATACTTGAGCATAAGGTTAACCGTTACCTGAGGTCCAATGGGCATTGGACCTCAGTCTTAATGAATAGTACAGGGAAGAAACCGGGATAGAGAAGGTGCCGGTGGAAAGAGCCTTGAAGAGGCAGCGGTCGAAGACAAAGGTCGATAGAAGTTATTAGGACTTAGTTTCTGGCACAGATCTAACAAAGTTATTCCAGACCATTTGGTGCTTAAACTAAGGATGGTTTCATCGGTGGGTTGTCACAAGTCGCCATAGAGTTGGTGAGACTCCCATTAGATTGAACACCAACTTGGCCAAATTATCTGATTAACTGATGTTAGCACTACTAGAAAACAATAAATTTGCGACGGAATTTGCGAGGGAAAATTATTCCGCCGCAATTTGTGAGGGAAAAAGTTTTTCCGCCGCAAATTGCGACGGAAAAAGTTTTTCAGCCGCAAATTTTCGCCGGCACTGGTATTTCCCACAAAAAAAATTGCGACGGAACAAATTTTGCTGCCGCATTTTGCGACGGAAAAACTTTTTCCGTCGCAATTTACGACGGAAAAATTTGTTCCACCGCAAACTGTCAGTTCCCACCAACAGTTTGCGACGGAACCACTTGTTCCGTCGCAAAATGCGCCGGTTTGTGACGGAACAAGGCGTTCCGTCGCAAACTGTCGGTGCAGTTTTGCGATGGAGCCCCATGTTCCGTCGCAAACAGGCCGGTTTGCGATGGAACAAGTCGTTCCATCGCAAACCAATTTTTAAAACCCCCTATTTCTTCTTCTTCTCGCACATCTGAAGCTTATTCTTCATCCGTCCTCGTTGAAGCTTTCTCTCCTCACCAAGTCCGGCCACCGTCCCACGGAGCTCAGCCACCTCCATCTTGAGCCATTATCTGCCTTTCTTGCTCTTCTTTCTCCGCCTCAAGCTATGAACTTCAACGGGTATGTTTTATTTTTAATGATCTTTTGTAGAATCCTTAATGTGGGTAACTTATTCTTTCTCCGTCACACATTTGTGCAATATATGATTTCAATTTTTAAATTCTTGCTCTAGCTATGTATAAATGCCTTAGGTTTTGCATATTGTTAAAGAAATTGCCGACGATCTACTCTAAAATACTTTAGTCCTTAACCATGTTTAAGGTAGTTAGTGTTATTTTTGCAATGAAATATTTTCTGGGCAATCCCAACAATATACAAATATGTTATAGGATATAAAAATTAATAATTATAGTGTATATAAACTAATTGTCTTTAAATTCTCTAAATTGAAATAAAAATATGGTATTACGTCATTTATTTTGTTCCAAAAAATAATGTTATCTTAATTGCATGTTTATTCAATTAAAAACAATACAATAGTTAAGAAATTAAAAAAAAAAATTGCTATATTATTCCTTGAAAACATTATCAAAATGAAAGGGATTAAAAATACAAATATTATTTTATATGAATTAATTATACAAAATATTCTTATTTTGCCTACCTATAGAATGAAATTAGATTTCTTTTGGATTCTACTGTATGATGTATATGAATTGGATAATAAATTGAAATTTTTTAAAGGTTTATGTGTAAAAATGTTGAAGAAATGAAAACACAAATGAATGAAATCTATTTATATATTACACGGCAGTAGTAGAGGTGGTCTTGAAGGACAAATAAATTGAAGTAGGATAAATAAATTGACTTTGTAATGTTGGTTTTGCAGAAGATAATATGGTAAAGGAATTAGAACAGACAATGAGGGAGCAAGGACAGATGCTTAGAAAGATGCGAGCACTTCTCTAATCCCTATCGAAGGGCAAGGGTACGGAGCTGCCTCCTGATGGTGACGATGACCAGACTGCTATTGTTTAGAGTTTTTTTAGTTTATTTTGGAACATTATATTTGTAATATTTTGTTTTTGCAATGTAGACTCATAATATTTTGGAACATTATATTTTATTTTTATGATATACAATTTATTTTATTTTCTAATTTTTTTACATTTTTTATGAATTTTTTTTTGTTTTTTCGGATTTTTTTTATTTTTTTAAATAATTTAGAATTTTGCGAGGGAAAGGTTTTCCCTCGCAAAATCTGCCAAATTGCGAGGGAAAATTGTTTTCCCTCTCAAAATGTGAATTTTTGCGAGGGAAAATTTTTCCACCGCAAATTTCGAATTTTGCTAGGGGGAAAATAATTCCCTCGCAAATTCAAATTTTGCAAGGGAAAATTTTTCTGCCGCAAAATTCAAATTTACGAGGGAAAATTTTTCCCTCGCAAAAATTTTCATTTTGCGAGGGAAAGTTGTTTTCCGTCGCAAAATTTGAGATTTTGCGAGGGAAAATGCATTTTTTCCGTCACAAAACTGATTTGCGAGGGCTTTTTTTGTGACGGACACTTTTCCGTCGCAAAATTATTTTGCGACGGAAAATGCTTGTTTTGCGATGGAAAAATTCCGCCGCAAAAAATGAATTTTCTAGTAGTGAGGTTCCAAGCCATAGGTCTAATTTAAGACTTTCTTTATCAGAGAAATGTATTCAAATCTCTGTAAATTGTATCACATGAATATTCCTTCGGGATATTTAAAATATCAGCTTATGTCGGGGCATCATCATAAGTCTGGGCATTTTATATCAGATACTCATTTTCCGAATCTTGGTGCACGTTATCCATTTCCGCAGTACTCTGAGTTGTAGCAATCTCAAAACTCTGTGATTTTCTTAAAACTAAGAGTCGACCGACACGATTTTCGAACCTGGAATTTGGGATGTTACAAGTAGACAACATCTAGGGAATGTTCCCCGCTACAAATTCAGACTTTCCTGAATTAAAGATGTATGATAACATCCAAAGGCAACAACAACCTAGGCAAATGTCCCTTGTACAAGGATTGGCATTGGTTGAACACCCAATAACGGAAATTGGGAATTCCTTGAGCATCTGTAACACTTATAAACAACATCTAGCAAACATTAAAACACTCATATAAGATATCTGTTACACACAAAAAGAAGCATGCATCCATACATAGTCGCATACTTACACAACATCTGTATAAGATTTTACAATATTTATTCGATAAAGAAACATGTATCCACTCACAGTTGCAACCTTAGAGGACATCTTAAAATGATTTTAGTGAACTATATAATCACATCCCAACATAGTACCCATCCCTCTTCTCTAGAGTTTTAACTATCATCCTTCCTTATGATGTAAAATATAAAACCATCCCACTTCATCGCAAGTCAATAACATTGCTCCTTGTCCTCCCCTTAGAGAATGAACTATACCAAGAATATCCACAAAAATTGTGCAAAAACCAATACATTTCACATATAACAAGCAACCATCATATTCTAGACAAAAAGATGGCCGAATTAGAAAAGTCAACCAGCAACAAACACATGGACAAATCATTGAGGACCTCAGTTCTAAAATGTCAGACAACATAACCTCCAAGTATGAGTTAACAATTAATACATATTTTTTGTTTATCCTTTAGCATTTTGACTCCAATATCAAACACTCAATTCAATTGCTTGCACTGAAAATGAAATTAATGAACGTGTAAAACAAATACTAATCCAGATGTCTAGCTTTTGCTAGAAAAGGCAGTACTTATTTGTGCATTCATAAATAAACACTCAGCATGAAGAATGCACATAACATAAGCCTGAACCTCCCTTTTTCAATTGGTTACATGGGAGGCTAACTAGTCTAAAGCAGAAAGCATCAGCCCCCTTTAAAAGGAAATCATTTCACCCCTCATGTACTGCAACATGGCCATAATACCAAAATCTTTTAAGAGAAACAAAGTAAATACCAACCCTTATGCGTTAAACAATTTCATTCTTAATTGGAAAGTGAGTAAATTCTGCAACTCAAATTATTTTGCCACTAGTCAAGTCCAATTTGAAATTACTTAAGAGCAATAATTACATCAAGGTTAAAGGAAGCAAAATGATTGACATGCCACCCACATTCATCCATAAGACAAACCAAGAACTTTTAGAATTTATGATAATTCCAGAAGACATTTCACGTCATATTGACAAAGTATAGCTGAATAGATCTTGAAATTCATCAACAAAATATTAGTTACTGTGAGAGTAAGAAGTTTCAGCATAGCATTCTTGGGTCTTTCAGTAATTCTAAATCCTAGCTTATAATGCAAAGTTTATCTGAATTTGCTTTCAATGAAGGATGCCATGAAAAATGTATAAATACCCTTGCAAGGCAGGGCACATAACCAGCACAAAGTGACAAAAATCAGTTAACATTTGAGTTAACAATCATATTATAATTAATACAGCTGGAGACAATTCATTTTTAGGAAAGAGATTTGTAGCTTCTATTGGATCAGATTGCAAGTGTTTCTTAAAAGTCCTTGGTTAAAAACGAAAAAATAAATTAATGATTGGAAGTTCACACTAATTATCTTCTATTTGATCATATTCATGTACTAAACTGACATAAAAATTTATTCCTATCCTAGCAATAACTTTCATATAGGAACAAAGAAGGAAGAGAAATCAACAAAGGTTCTAAGTTTTTAACTTACTTGACCTCATTTGTAATGACTTCAAAAGGGTTTGATCCTGCTCCAACGAATAGCAGATGAGTGCCACCAAATACCTCAACATCAGGGCATCCTAAATCCATTGAGACAAATATATAGTTCAATTTGAGTATATGAGTGTATGATATAGCATTAGAATTTGATATGCATTCATTTCAACTATGAAATGCAAGAAACAAAAGTTTAGAAAGAAAGAAAGAAATAACGTATTGTAAAACAGAACAGCTTGACATACCACTAGTCTAACTAAGAACTGTTGAAAAATACAACCAAATTTTACCTTCCCATAATCTTCAATCACAACACCTCTAGTAATCTTCCACAACTTCACTAAACCAACAATATCCTACAAAGAATTCATATATCAGATCACAAAATCGTTGAAACAAAGACTAGCAACTTAGCAGCAGAAAATCAAAACATCATTAACAAAAACATGTTGATAAAGTAACATGACCAAGAACTTATCATAATTTCAGTCACAAAATGGAAAATCATTAGTACCACATCCCCTTACTGCACAAACTAATATGGAATAAATAAAATATGGCACTTCTTCAAAAGCATACACGCAATGGGTATAACAAGTTTCCAAAACAATATGCCACTTGATAGACCATATAATGTGGTCTTAATAATTAGTAGTATAAGACAGCAATAAGAAAATAAAGGCAACTTACAGGGGTAGATCCTTCCAGTGACACTCTTGCCCTAGAAAAGGACAAATTTGAGTGATTAGGGCTTAGTTAAAGATAGAAAACACAGTTTACCCATAGAAGAAAAAACCTGAAAACTTACAACAGTGCCGGCAGTGTTGTCACAACTAGTTTCAATGCCCAAACAAGAAAAATGATTACCTTAGGAATTGGGCTTCTGGGTGATTTTCTTTTACCAGACAGCTTGCTGGAGTGAGCAGCTGGAAGGGGTATAGCAACTCAAGCAAGGAAGGAGAGATGAACGAGCGAGAGGGGAGACCGAGAGATTTTGAGCCTAGGGCAAATGGATCGGAAAGCAACAGTAGATGTATTCATATTTCACATTTGCGACGGAATTTTTTTCCGTCGCAAAAAGTGTGATTTTTTGCAACGAAATTAAATTTCTGTGGCAAAAATCAAATATTTTGTAGCAAAAAATTCCACTTTTTGCGACGGAATTTGTTTTTCGTCGCAAATTTTTTATCTGATTTTTTTTTAATATCAAAGTTTGCGATGGAATTTGAATTTCGTAGCAAAAAATCCCACTTTTTGGGACAGAATACAAATTCCGTCGCAAAAATCAAACATTTTGCAACGGAAAGCAAATTCCGTCGCAAATTTTTTTCTATCAAAATTTTCGACGAAATTTTTTTCCCGTCGCAAAAAATCACACTTTTTGTGACGGAATTTTAATTCCGTCGCAAAAATCAAACATTTTGCGATGGATTTTAAATTCCGTCTCAAACATGCTGAAATTTGCGACGAAAAAAATTTTGTCGCAAATTCACTCTTTTCTAGTAGTGTGGGAAAGAGGAGAAGTTTCAAGCTTGCTCTTGGTTCTTCATTAAATGCTTTTAACCCAAATCTGATTTCAACTTGATCCTTGTTAAATTGATCTGAAACTAATAAGTATATTGATCAAACATATATATGATGATTCACAACTTAATATGTGAGCAAATCAATCTATAAGTATGAATCAAACAAATAGAAGATGTCGTTAGCGAAACAAAGTTCCGCTAGGCTCGAGTTAAAATCATGTAGGCTCGAGTCTATCTTTTTTCAAGCTTTGATGACTCTCTCTGTCTGAGCCAAACTCGAGTTCATAAGTTTTAGGCTCGAGTTTGCTTCAGTCAAAACACTTTTGAAATTCTTTCAATAAGAGATAGGCTTGAGTCTACATAATCATGTTTGAGTTCATATATGAAAATATTTTGAATGCTCTCTGTAAGGGACAAACTCGAGTTTAGCTTTAGCAGGCTCGAGTTTGTTCGCATGAACAATTGACAAAGAACTCTCTATAAGACTTAAGCTTGAGTTAAATAAAACATACTCGAGTTACAAAATGGCAACATGTTCTCTGTAAGGCATTAGCTCGAGTTTATTATGACAAACTCGAGTTTAACTAAGAGCGACAAATTTGTTTTGCTCTCTGTAACCTGTAGATTCGAGTTTAATATAATGGGCTCAAGTTTAGTTCAGATAAAATCATAAGACTTGCTTTCTATCACGAGTAGGCTCAAGTTTATCAAAGGAGGCTCGAGTTTGCCAAAGTTCAAAAACACTTATCCTTCTTTATGTTAAGTATGAACTCGAGTTTAACAAGTTTAGGCTAAAGTTTAACTTACATAACAAGGATTAAATTAATGTTAACAAATAAACATAAAGAGCAACTTCTTAGTTTACAATTGTCAGTTATCATTAAAACATATAGAGAACTAACAGAACTCAGAACAACGTAGAAGCGAGATACATCTCTAGTTTGGAACCCGGATAAACTGCATATATCCTGATTAAATTTGAGTTCTATGTTAAACAATCAATGCATCCCAGTAGCCTAGAGACCTGAACTATCGGGATGGGGGCAACTGTTATGGACTCATATATGAGGCCCAATTGCTAAGTGGGCCAATAAGGGCAAGTTCAACCAGAATCTGCCTATAATAAAGGAAGATGCTAATCAACCTATAATCAAGGCAATAATCAAGGTGTGATAGCACAAATACATGGGCTAGGAGGCGCATAAAGCCCAAGAGTCCAACCCTAAGGTAACTTCTGTAAATAGGAGCTAAACATAAAAGGAATATAGATTCTATTCATCCCTTTTACTATTCAACCTCACTGTACACACACCTACCCCTTTTGGCTAAACACTATTCTTGTGCACAGTGATCCATGACTACTCCCAGTATCTGGCTTATAGATATCTGAGAGAGCCATTTATATTCCCTTTGGTATCTGCCTTATAGATATCTTGGAGAATCCTTTGATTCAATATAAACATACTGTGTTCTGTACAAAACATTCATTTATTATATGCGCGCAGCCTAGGCTTTATTACCTTTAACATTTCTTTTTATAAAGTTAAATTAACTAGGTAATTTCCTTCATACTCTCTCCCATATGCAATGCACGCATACATACATATGTTCACTTCCGTTGGATTTAAGGAAAGTAGAAAAGAATCTTGTCTTTATCTTTTTAATATATTTTTCACTTATTAACCGTTATCTTATATTCTTATGTGCTTTAATTTTTTTAATTACTATTTTTATAAAATAGATATAAAAATATTTTTTTTACTATTTTCTTAATTTTTTATTGTATAGAGAACGTACAATTTTATTTTTATTTTTTTAAAAATGAAACATCGCAAGTTGACTCTAGCTACTGCATTGTTTAATTTGATTGAACTCAAGATCACCAAAAATATTATTAATATATATATTTAAAATTTGGAAAAAGACAAATAAATATCATTTCAACTTCAAAATCCCAAATTAAATTTGTTTCCTATAAAAGTATAGGTATTAACTATAAGAATACAGCAATTGATCTCATTTTAATAAGATATTATTGATTTGAAATTTTGAAATTGAAGTGATTTTTTTTTATCCCTTTAAAATTTTAGTGACTTTTTATATTCAATGCGTGATTAAACTTTTATGAATTGCCTTATAATTTTTATTTTCTTAATTTAGCTTATAGTTAAAATTTGGTCAACGTACGATTACAATTTTATCAATATATACCATCATATATGTTATCATAACAATTTAAATATTCATTGTTTAATTGTATCCAAAGTAATTAAATTTAATGTATGTTACATCACCGCATTCATACATATAAATTAATTGTATTTTACAATATCATATATTTTGTCCTTTTGCTGACATAATTAATCAAACATATGTTTTAGTGTTCAAATGATATATTAAGTAAATCCACGTTAATAAAATCTAACGGCACATAAGCTCAATGATAATTAATAAATAAGAATTAACTAATTTTTTGAACGTTAGGAACTAAAAAAATTGAATCAACTATCTGACGACAAAAAAGAATAACTCAACCCAAATATTAAATAAAATATTTCCATAGGGTTGATTATTTTATTATTCTGCCACATTCATTTAATCTCTCTCTCCTCTCATATCCTATTCACTTTCTCTCAGCAGTGCTCATCCTCCATTATTATTCCCTTTCTTTTTCTATTCGTTCTTAGGTCTGAATCATTGATCACTGCTCCAACTTTTACATTTATATTTAATCTTAATCTCTTCACTGTTCTTAATCTTATAGTAATTCTCTTCTTTTAGCTATATAATAATATAAATTTTTCTTCCCTGTTTAATTTCCTGTTTTACTTGCTTTAGCATCTGTGTGTGTGTTTATGGCCGGCCTGGACTTGGGTTCTTCACAATCTCATCACTTTCTGCATCACCATCAGCTTCAACACCGTAATCTTCAATCAGGCCACGATGATGATGATAACCAAGAAGATAGTACTAACCCTAACGGGGTTAACCCGGCCGGTCCAGGCGATGTTGTTGTTCGCCGGCCTAGGGGTCGGCCGCCGGGTTCAAAGAATAAGCCCAAGCCATCAGTGATTATCACACGTGAGAGTGCCAACGCGCTCCGAGCTCATATTCTTGAGGTAAGCAGCGGCTCTGATGTGTTTGAGTGTGTGGCCACTTATGCAAGGAGGAGACAGCGAGGGATCTGTGTGTTGAGTGGTAGCGGCACCGTCACCAATGTGACAATCCGGCAGCCATCAGCGGCTGGGGCTGTCGCGACGCTGCAGGGGCGGTTCGAGATACTGTCACTGTCCGGATCTTTCTTGCCACCTCCGGCTCCGCCTGGTGCGACGAGCCTGAGCGTATTTCTCGCCGGAGGGCAAGGTCAAGTGGTCGGAGGAAACGTGGTTGGCGCGTTGGTGGCGGCTGGGCCAATTATTGTGATTGCTTCTTCATTCACCAACGTAGCATATGAGAGATTGCCATTAGATAATGAGGAGGAACCCTTACCAGTCCAGAACGGCAGCGGCGAGGATGGCGGCCGAGACATGAATGGATTTCCGAACTCATCTTCTGGTCTTCCCTTCTTGAATTTGCCTGTAAACATGTCTCAGTTACCACTTAACGGTAATTGGGTTGAAAATTCTGGTGGAAGATCTCAGCCATATTGAAGCTTTCTAGGGCACAAAAAGGTGACAGTCAATCAATTAATTTCGTTTCTATATCTCTAACTATGACTACTTGTGTTGATTCTGTAAATTTCTCTTTAATTTTGTGAAAGATTGATTCTCTTTGTTGTGTTGTGTTTGGTTAATAATTAGCTATATGTTTGAATTGTCGAACATTAATTTCTCCTTGTTGAAGACTGCTATCTCAGATCTATATCAGATTAAGCGTTAATAATTAGAGTCCTTTGAGTGGAATATATACAATTCGTTGTTCGATGATGTGCTGTTTGCTGGATGGAACAAATAAAATGTTTTATATTATTTGTTCTTGGATAACTATAAAATTATATATATTTGTTTAATGAATTACTAAGTGTAAACCAATTTGATAACCTAATCCTTGAACTTCCGCAACAATTTCTTCGATGTTTCATGTTTGTCTTGTAGCTAACCTTATTGTCTTGGCCTCTCATATTCTGTATTTATAATTTTATTTGGCTAGATTTTGTGATTTTTTTGCCCTTATTTTTATTTTCTCTGAAAGATTGGTTCTCTGATGAATAAATGCCTTGTGTTGGGTTGTGTAGGTTTGAAATGTTTGAATTATTACTATTAAACATTTTTCTTCTTAATTTTCTTGTTGGAAACTATCAGATCATGCGTGGGTAATGGTTTGTTTGTTTGATGTAGTGTTGGGTATAGTAGGTGAAAAGAATATAATGAACATTGTTATTAAAATTAATTAGTACTTTATGGAATGCGCCAATTAATGTTTAGTGATTACTTGTGACAAAAATCCAAAGGGGGAAAAACCAACATTCAAAAACCAATTGGATAAGTTGGCAAAAAGAAAATCCAATTGGATAAACTAATTCTTGAACTTCCAAAGGAATTTCTTTTTCTGTTAATTTGTTGGTCTTGAAGTTCTAAGCTAAGTTTGTTTATTCTCTCTCATGAATGTTTCAAGAAAGTTCAAGAACATTAATTAAAACATATATTTAATAAACTAATTACAATGCTATACGTATAGAAAGTGCAAATATATATGAACATATACCAAATATATCTGATATCTTTTAATAATACAACTCATTCTGTCATGTGTGTTTATTGGAAAACTTGCCGGCCTAAATGGCTAAAGGAACTATATACATAACTCTGATCAATTTTATAATTCAGTATGATAGCAAAAGCTCTCAAAGACATAACTTTCTCAATTAAAAAGGAATCATATAAAAATTCACAATTGAAGCTAACATTGCATGCACACTTGAGGCTAATCTGTTCTGTTCTTAACAAATTTAGTTACTACTATAGCTCTTTTAATTAAGAGTATGTACAAATTCCACCTTAGCGATCTATTGCAATTTTGTGTGTGCACCCGCATGCATGTCTTATTCATAGTATCAAAATTCAACCTAAATCGGCTATTTAGACCACTGAATCAATGAATCAGTAACCAGTATTCTGACTAGCTAGTTTTAGATGGATCAATATAATTGAGATGGGTTTTATATATTTTTCCTGCTCTTTCTAAACATGAAACGATGTTGTTTAAAGCTTAAAAAAAAAAAAAATAGCAGCTCATGAGATATATGTTTTAGTAACACTGTTTTGTTGAATTATATGTGGTTTATACATGAATGTTTCATTTACTTGTGAATTAATGTGGTTTTGTTAAAATATTACCACTTTCAGTGTTATATTTGATTTTTTTTTTTTTTTTGAATCTTTTAGTTGCCTATAGTATTATTAGTTTACTCAAGATTGGGTTGATTTCAATTCAACCATTGGTTAGAATTATCAGTCCGATTTTCAGTAGCTTAGTAATACTTAGTATTGATTTATTCAAAAATAAAATTGATGAAGTTTGTGAAAAGCAAAACGGTTTAGGAAACAATAATGTTGTTTTGTAGCTTATTGTCTTCAAGTCGACAAGCTGACTTTGAAACATTGGATTCTTATAAGATAGGTTTTAAATTGCTTGCAGCAGGGCTCGTGAACAACACACCCCCCGCCCCCCCAAAAAAAAACAAACAACAACACACACACACTTGAATTATATTCTTAAAAGCATCAGTTTTTGTTAATCTAGCTTTAAATTAAGGGAGAATTATATTTAGGTTCCAAAGACCAGAGTTAATTACAAAAAAGTCTCAAGAGGAACTTTTTTTTTTTATAGTAATTACAGAAATTTTAATAACAAAAAATATCATTTTAACAACTGAAAATGTCATTTTAACAACTGAAATTTTAATATTGGAATTCTAAGACTTTTTGTAATTTTTTCTGTTCCTTGGGACCCAAATGTACTTCTTCCTTAAATTAATCATATTAGTTCTTGCATGTTTGTTTATTGGTTTTCTCAATTTTCGTTTCGTTTGATGTTTGAAATATGCACTCAAAGTACTATCGGTGATTTATTTTAGAAGTTAGCTTGAGAAAAGAAATGTGAAGCATAGACTTGCAAATCTGCCAAATTTTGAGGTAAGGATAGATAGCCCTTAACTTTTTAAAACCCAACAATGAAATTCACAATTTTAAAATTCTTTTTAAAATTAATTTTTCTATTAATTAAATAATAGAACACGATACTTGACAATAAAATGTATATATTCTACTGAACTTTAAAAAAAATGATAAAAAACATCCCATCTAACGTTTGAAGAACTAACATGTATGAGAGTTATATGAACTGATTTAAAAATTATATATCCCTCAAAAGAAGGCTATATGCGATTTAGGCATGTGTGTCTGTTTGTATATTGCTCCATCCGGTTAAATCATCAGATAGAATTATCATTTGATTTAATTTTTCCTTTTCTATTTTTTTGGCACCTAGTTTCTTAAATTTTTTTATAATTAATTAGTTTTTATGACATGGTGGAACTGTATGTTATATGAATTTCTTGTTAACTTGTTAACTCAGTAATAATTACGAAAATTCAAAAATAAATAGAAGATAATTTTTTCCAATTTTTGTATTGTAAGAGTTATGTAAATTTCTTGTTAACCTGCAAAATTAATCGTTGGATAAGATTCTTCTAAGTCTTAAATCGATTGTGTATAGTACTGTACTTGAACAAAGAAAAAAAATATATGACTGATCGGTTTGAAGCTATTGTTTTACCGGAGCATTTGTATATTGCTAATACAAAGAAAAATAATCAAACTTTGTTTGAGAAAGTTTGGACAAATGGACTACATATACATATATAGGTATATTCTTATTACCTATTTGCAGATTGTTTCGAGAGATGTATGATTCTGTAAATTTTTCTTTTCGTGAGGACCTTTTGCGTTTGTGTTGCGTTGGATAGGTTAGTTTGGAATTTTTAAACATTGCTTCTTAATTAGCTTAAACCATCTCAATCTACATCGGTATCTGCATTTATTAATCAATCAATATATGATTACCTAATTCTTCAACCCCCACAACAATCACTTTGATGTATGTTTTTTCGCCTTGTTGCTAATTAATAAATTTAATTGGCTATATGTAATGCTGTTCAAATCATAGTTTTGCACTAAATTAAATGTGGGTATATCTTCTAACAAGGATTTATATTCATTTCATTATATGAGATCTCTAGCTGCTTACAATATATTTTTTTTTGTCAAGTTCTCTCTCTCTGTTTTTTTTAATTGGCGATATAATCTCATTCAAGTCATGGTTGTGCACTAAATTAAGTTCGTGCATCTCTCTCAACAAAGATTTGAATATTTGATTCACTGTGTTGTAAGCAACTAGCTGCTTACATTAGACCTAACCATTGTGGAAGAGGTTAGCCCTTCACAACATAACAAACCAAGATTCAAATTCCATTGAGTGAGGCACCACACAAAGATCCTTTAACACACACACCTATATGTGTGTGTGTGTGTGTGTGTGTGATGTATATATGTATGAGGGCCAAAGAAACTAGTCATATATCATACATACATATATACATACGTACGTAGGAAAAGTTATTTTTTTTTTTTAAAGTTTCTTGTGTCTGATTAAGTAGAGAGATTTCCAAAAAAAAAAAAAAAATCCCATTAATATAAATTATGATTCCCTCAAATGACCTTGCAGTAATGATTCTATTGAACTCTCAGATTTGGATAGATCCTTGTCATAAATTAGTATGTAAATAGAGTGTCATGCATGTTACTAACTAATTAACTAATCGTGTTGCCTGAATTGTATAAATCACGATGCAATATTGTATAAATCCTATATTACTCCCCCTCAAGTCCTAATTATATATAAAGCAAAGTTATATGTACTAACTTCACGCCGGCCGGTTCTTAAATAAGTAATATAGCACATTAAAATCGACATGTACATTATCAATATGAATACATGTAACATCCCACTTTAAAAAAAATCCCTATATATTATGAATATTTACTAAAATGTTGAAATTAAATATTAAATAAAATGCAACAATTTCATATCTATTGTAATACTGATAATCTATTTATTATTCCTAAGTCAATTTTGATAATAAAAATGAATATTTGTCACTTAGATAAATTAGTGTGTAAAGACCAAAGGAATGTGACATTTTGACACATAAATGGTGACACATTGAAAAGTCAATAGGGACCCCTAGAGAAGGCCCAATAATTGGCTAATATGAGAAGAATAGGGAAAAGATGAAGTCTTGAAAAATCTTGCATGTGTTAGAGCAAAATCAAAAAGTCAAAGCGCCACATGTCAAGCTAAGAGGTAAGATGATCAAAATGTTATAGAAGGGGGACACCTAAGCATGTGATTATGTCATCAAGATGACACAATTTCTTGCCCAAGCAAGGCACCCAATTTGGTCAAGAGGGGAGGGAGAGAGGAAAAAATGATGACTTGTTCAAGTAAGCAATGCAATGAGAGTAGGTGAGAGTGGTTGAGACTTTGGGCAAGAGAGGACATTTTGCATTAAGTACAAGACACTTCAAGACCTCTTCTTGTCTTGCTCTTGGATGGCCTAAACAAGGAAAGGAAGAGAGAGTGAATCAAACACAAAATAAAGAAGAGAAGAGTGAAAGGAAAAAGCCAAGGATCAAGGTAAGTTTATAATGTTCTTACAACTCCTCTTCTCATCTTCTTGTGTAAGTTCATGGCCCTAATAAAAACAATCTTTGTTGGTGTTTTATGATGAAGAGATTGAAATTTTGGAGACCCAAGAGGAAGGATGTTTTTCCACAAAACACAAAGATCAAGGCTACTTGATACCTAACTAATCTTCTGTATTTCTTGTGGGTTATTCTAAAAAAAAAAAAAAAAGGCTTGATCTTAGGTTTTTTTTATTAAAATGGTTTGTTCATATTGTTCTTGGGATATAGAGACATGGAACCCTAAGGGGTCATGCTGCCCAAATCAAGACCCAACATGGTCAAAGACCAAAAAACCAAGATATAAGACTAAACTAAACTAAAGATCATGACTTTGTAAAAAAGAAATTTTTCTTGGCCTTAAGGCTATATTTCGGCCTAAACAAGAAAATGGTAAAGTAAAATGATTTTCATGATTTTGAGGTCACCAATGGGTTTAAAACAAAAAATAGTGTTAAAATAAGGTGGAAAGCTATTTTTGAAAGTAAAACATCAAAGTTGTAAAAATTACAAAAATTTGCCAGTCTTGGTTTTTCTAGAGACAGATAACTTGTACGTAATATTTTACCAATCAAATAATGTCCAAAAATCATGAAAATTTCCATAAATAAAGTAGACATAGAGAGATTTATATTTTGATGGATAATACGTAATTTTTGGATCTCTGTACAAGAAGTTACATATTTTTGAAAAAGACTTATATTTATGGAGGTGCAATCTGAATAGTGATTGTACGTGATTTTTGAATGATCCAATGATGTCTAAACATCATGAGAATTTTCAGAAATAAAATAGATAGAGAAAGATTTATTTTGATAGATAATACTTTATTTTTGGAGCTCTATACAAGGAGTTACATAAAAAGAGTTATGTATCTGGAAGTGAAATCTGAACAGTAGTGACTTTGCATAATTTAGTAGATAGAAATAGCTTTCTTTTGATAGGTCACAATAAATTTTTAGAGTTTTGTATGAAAAAAAATATATTTTTTAAACTGACTCATGTCTTTGGAAGTATGATCTAAATAATTGGAAAACTTTTTTATTCTAGAAATAATTAGAAAGTTTTTTACTGTTGGTATTATTTTTCTATAAAAATATAGACATATTAAGGGACTTAGATCTTTTGAGAGCGCATCAATTGAATTTTTGTGAATTTAATTATGATTTTTCAAAATTGCTGAATATTTTTGGACAGAAATGTGAATAGTCTAAAAATCAAGTACAACAAAGTCAAAGATATAAGACTTATCCTATATGAATTAAAGAGTGACTCAAGGGACAAGGAAAAACCCTTTTAATATTCTAAGAATGGTATTTAATATAATACCTTACAAAATAAATAGGAAATTAATATTTATAATTGTCTATTTTTAGGATAATATAGGAAGTCGAGTCTTAAGCGCCGGGAATTGATATTAATTACGTGAAGTTAAGGTTGGTAACTTTATCTCCAATTCCTTGTGTTTTTATATATACCTTGTATATTCATGTCTTGTTGATTCTTGGTTGGGTTTGTATGCTTGAGTCTATGCGTTTTATTCAGGTAGGTGTGTATTATTGTTTAATATGATAATGTTGCATGTTTATTTTCCTAGCGCAGAGGATTCATGTCTAGGACATGTAGCACTTGTGTGTGTTGGGATTCGTACACGCAACGGAATCAAAATTTATCCAATAAATTACAAATCTCAAGAAGAGGATCTATCAACAGAGTTTAAATCGGGTTAGTAATTAGAACCCGTACATTTCTAAAGCTCGTCTGCGTCTTGTTCTATTTGAACTGGTGGGCTACCTTTTCGATCAGCAGAAGTCGACTCTTCGAATCGCCTTCCTCTATTGGTATCCACACTGAACAGCTTTTCAACATGAACGTTAGCGTGCTAGCGCCTTCTTACTTTTGCATCTTACGCTTTTTATTTCTCTAGGGTTTTCTTTTACGGCACTTTTCACTTATTTTAATACAACTAGATCAATGTCTATTTATAGGGTTTCTAAAACCCTAATTGGGCCGTATTAAAATATTCAAGATTAATCTCAAATCATCTTGAATTTAAATTTTAGATTTAAATAGCATTAATTAAATCTATCTAATAGATCTAATCTAATCTATTTATTTAATCTAAAATTAAAAGCCTACATATTTAATTTATCTTTATAACTTAAATCTGATAAAAGATATATATCTATTTAATTAAAACTCAGATACTATATCTCAATTTAAATTAAATCGGATATATGATATATTTAATTTGAAAATTAAATCAGAGATTCAAGATTAATCTCAATTAATCTTAAATTCGAATTTTAGATTTAAATAGCATTAATTAAATTTATCTAATAGATCTAATCTAATCTATTTATTTAATCTAAAATTGAAAGCCTACAGATTTAATTTATCTTTTATAATTTAAATATGAGAAAAGATATATATCTAACTAATTAGATATATAATTGATTTATCTTCATAAATCAAATATGAAATACGATATCTCAATTAGTTTTAGTTATATAATGATTAGCCCTAGGGCATAATTCCCAACACACCCACTTGCACTAGGTACAATCATTATATATATATCGTCCCTAGATAAAATGTATTTATTGATTCTTAGACATATCTAAGATTCAATGAATTTGGACACTATTGCTCGTGTTAGGCTATTCTTGTGTGCGACCCTATAGGCCCACATGAGATTGGCAGTGGGCCAATACTGTACCAGCCCACAAGTCGTAAGCGGCCTCTAGTAAGACATTGTGACTACCCAATTCATATAGGGATCGATGATACGATGCAACCTATCGTACAACCATGTCATGTCCCTTTTGTCACACGATAATTTGGTCAAGGATGAGGCATGAATAATGTCAACTTCCTTTTATTGACCATTACTTTCTCGATTCTTGAGTAGTCTAATAATTGAAATGGAAACTCTTTTCCACTATAGTATGGCCATTCAATTTATACAAATGTGAGAACCACATGCCGTATTTAATACCCATGTTAAGGAAGTGGAAAAGTGAATATCTATGACATAGATACTTGAAGCGATAGCCCCTCTATCTTCTTGTTCTTTTTCAGATCTTCAAGGTGGTGTTTGCAGTTCCTCTTCCAATGACCGATTTCATTACAGAAGAAGCAGACCCCATCCTTCGGAGGTTTTTCCTTCTTGGCTTTCCGTTTCATACCCCTTTTGCCTTGCCTGTCGCAGGAACATTTCCTTAAGATTAAAAATCATCTCAAAGGCCTCCATATGTTCCAAATCTCCATCGAGGTCTGGAACCATAATGGCAAGCATCAGGCATCCTGCATCTATAGAGTCATCCAGATGCTTCATGTAAGCATCTTTCTGAGCTCTTGGAGCTTTAGCTACTGGCTCGTCAGGAATAGGTTAATTGAGGAGATACTCCTTTCTTTCGTCTTTAGAATCAATGCTTAAGTTCCCAAACAAGTTTAAAAAGTTTGTCTCATTGAGTTTGCATTGAGGGTGTGATAGTATTGCTGGACGATATGATTCTACAACTAATATATGCAAATTTTTAGTAGTAACCTCCCACTGAATTAATAACCCTTATTATAATTAGTGGGTTAAGATCCATATTTTGCTTAAATTTAAGTCTGCTTTGGCATGACACTTAAAATCAAGTTATTTAGGTAGGCAACCCCTTTACCAATTACATCATATGTAACTCTTAGATCTTTATGGCATTCAATCATCATATGACCGTCACATTTAATCCCACTTAATGCCTTGAGATCCAAAATCGTTTTGATGATCTTAATTAAGTCAAGACAATAATGAATGTAGAGTATCACCATTACTCTCTCTTGCCTCACCAAGATTACTCAGATGCATCCACTTAGGTGGAACATACAAATGAGTGATCTAGGTTTTGACAAGTATTCATTAATTGACGGCATTGTGACTTAAGATTTTATTTAGAAGGTGTTATTTGATATTTTATCTAATTAATCCTATTAATTGTACCTATGTGAATGCAATCATTATTGTATATCATTTAGTATCTTACTTAATCATGCATTGATCAAATCAAAAACATAATTAAAATTCGTGTTACAACATGGCTCATCTATCCTAAAATCCTCTCAAGCCAATAAAAGGACTTCTCTAGATAATAAAAGAGAAATACATAGGAGAAACTTCGTTTCAACATACGAGGGAAGTGAGATGAGAAGAGAATATTGAAGATGGAAGAAATCACAAGAGGGTGGTGAATTGAGGATTTTAAAAATGACTTTTTGAATGACACCCAATTTTTCTAAAACACAAAGCAAGAAGGCAAGGAGAAAAGAAATAAACTTGAACACAGGAGATTTATACTGGTTTGGTCCTAACCTTGACCTACGTCCAGTCCCCAGATATCTTTTGGGTTTTTTTACTATTAATGCTTTCTTATTACAACAATGTAACACTTCAAGCAATCCTAATCAACTAGCACTTGCTCCCCCTTACACTTTGTAATCAAAAGACTCAACTCACAGGTTCCACAACCAAGCAATCAGAATGATTTTCAAAAAGATTACTCTCAAAAGAGCATATAAAATAAACACTAATGTTCAAATCAAATACACAACAATGACTCAAATTGAAAATGTGATTAGTTGTAGTTCTTGTGTCTTGTTGCAATGAGTCTTCCAGAGTATTTATAGCTTAACTAGAGAAACTAGCCGTTGCAAATCCATCTCCCTTTTTCTGCAATGTTCATCTTCAACTTTGGAATATAACAGTTGCATATTTTTCTCCATTCTTTCAATTCATGTTTGGAATCTTGGATTTAGCTGTTGCAAATGATCTTCCAGAGTTCTTGCCTTTCTATGATTTGTTTTTGACCGTTGGAGGATCATCTGAGCGAGTTGTAACGGTCTGGGATGAATCATTGGGATAAAGGAGAAGTTTCAGACATGTTCTTGGTTCTACATTAAATGCTCTTGACCCAGTTCTGATTTGCTGAAATCATCTTAAATAAATAATCAATTTGATCAAGTATATGTATGTATGATGATTCGAAACTTAATATGTAAGAAATTTAGACTTGTAAGATTGAAACAAATTATCATGAGATCTCGTCTTGAAATGGAGTCCCGATAAACTCGAGTTAAATCCACTCAGGCTCGAGTTTACTCGTGTTGTAGACTTTATGACATCTCTCTGTCTAAGCCAGACTTGAATCTATAAGTGCTAGGCTCGAGTTTGCTTCAATTAGGCGCGTTGCATCCAAAGGATAGGCTTGAGTTTGCGCAGTTGGGTTCGAGTTCATTTTCCAAAGGTGCTCTCTGTAAGGGTTAAGCTCGAGCGTAGATTAATGGGCTTGAGTTTGCTTTTATGACCAACTAGGAGACCTTTTCCTGCAAGACTTAAACTTGAGTTAGAACAATCATGCTTAAGTTTCATATACTCAACATGCTCTTTGTAAGACACAAACTCAAGTTTATTATGATAGGCTTGAGTTTAATTATTGGCGAACAACTAGTTTCGCTCTCTAAAACCTGTAGGCTCTAGTTCATCATAATGGGCTCGAGTTCATCTTTGATAAAAAACTTGACACTTGTTCTTTGTCAAGAGTAGGCTTGAGTTCATGAAGGGAGGCTCGAGTTTACACAAGTTCAAAAAACTTTTCCTTCTGTTTGTTAGGCATGAACTCGAGTTTAATAAGATTAGGCTCGAGTTTGACTAACACAGTAAAAATTAGAACATTAGCAAACTTCAATCTTACCTTGAACTTTAATATCAAAACCTTACTTCTTAGTTTACAATTGTCAGTTATCATCAAAACACATAGAGAACTAACAAATATACATCAAGAATATTTAGAGAGAGGCATGGCTCGCCGCCCATATTTAGATTTACAATACTTGCAAAACTCTATGAGCCATGTTGTTCACCATACCCAAACAACATTTGAAAGGCAAATTACAACAGGTAATTATTCATACAATATGAAAGAAAATGTCATGATTAAAATATCACAACATAATTATAATAATTGTAATGTGATGCCAATTCCCAATTTCCATCCATTACGATATATAATCAATTATAATTACAACAAATTATTAATTATAACCCAATTATAACTAATTATAATTGATTCAAATCACGTCATCATAACACACAATATACACTCTCAATATTCACGTTAATAACGTGAATTATCTTTAAGAAACTATTGACCAATCAATATTTATGTTAATAGCGTGACCAATATTTCCATAACGTGAATCAATTCCTATGTGTTTCAATTATCATAATCATCAAATGGTGGTCACATTATATAATTACAATAATCATAACATAAACTCAATTTAAATGCACAATTGATCTGAATCTAATACCACTGTTGGGATTCGTACACGTAACAGAATCAAAATTTATTCAATAAATTATGAATCCCAAGAAGAGGATCTATTAACAGCATTTAAATCAGGTTAGTAATTAGAACCCGTACCTTTCTAAAGCTCGTGTGCGTCTCGTTCTATTTGAACTGGTAGGCTACCTTCTCGATCAGCAGAAGTCGACTGTTCAAATCGCTTTCCTCTACCAATATCCACACTGAACAGCTTTTCAATACGAACATTAGCGTGCTAGTGCCTTCTTACTTTTGTGTCTTACGCCTTTTATTTCTCTAGGGTTTTCTTTTGTGGCTCTTCTTACTTATTTTAATACGACTAGATCAATGTCTATTTATAGGGTTTCTAAAACCCTAATTGGGCCATATTAAAATATTCAAGAGTAATCTCAAATCATCTTGAATTTAAATTTTAGATTTAAATAGCATTGATTAAATCTATTTAATAGATCTAATCTAATCTATTTATTTAATCTAAAATTAAAAGCCTACAGATTTAATTTATCTTTATAACTTAAATCTAATAAAAGATATATATCTATTTAATTAAAACTGAGATATTATATCTCAATTTAAATTAAATCAGATATATGGTATATTTAATTTGAAAATTAAATCAGAGATTCAAGATGAATCTCAATTAATCTTAAATTCGAATTTTAGATTTAAATAGCATTAATTAAATTTATCTAATAGATTTAATCTAATCTATTTATTTAATCTAAAATTAAAAAAGCCTAGAAATTTAATTTGTCTCTTATAAATTAAATCTGAGAAAAGATATATATCTAACTAATTGATTTATCTTCATAAATCGAATATGAAATATGATATCTCAATTAGTTTTAGTCATATAATGATTAGCTCTAGGGCATAATTCCCAACATTGTGTGCTTACGCCAGTAATGATAAATGTGTTGTGTGCTATGTAATCCAATTGCTATGTGTTTGTCGAATGCTTTCTTTTATTCTGTAATATATGAAATATTTGCCATGTATGATTTGCACTTTGAATATTAGATTAATTGTTGCCCTGAGATTCATCTGACTACTGAATCTCAAACATACCTAAAGATTCATGAAGATGTTCTGGATCAGACAATAAGAAGACACCGAAAGAGAGGATTTATTTAAGTGAACTTTTATTCTAACATTTCGGATTGTATATTACTAACTATTCGAATGACATTAAATTTAGGATAATTGTACAACCAACATCCTCCAACGGGCCTTATTAACCCTAACTATTTCCGAATTTTAAATTATATCATGCGAATATTACTGTAAGAATTAAAATTAACTAGCATATGTATAAGCATATGTTATCAGTTACTCACCGTCCAAAAGTTATGCATGTTTTGTGTTGCGAATTATCTTGATATGTTAACGCCATCACTCTAATAATTACACGCTGATTAGATTAATAAGCTATAAGAACGTAATTAGAATCATAATAGACATAGAATTTGGGGTGTTACAACACACACATACTTAATATAATTGATAGAGTAATGGAATTATTAATAGAAAAAAATAGTTGAAAAAAGCGAGATGAAAACCAACATTAAAATATTGTTAAAATGCAGAAGACAATATAATATTGGAGCAGCCTAGATTTTTTTTTTCTTTTTTCTTTTAATTAAGCAACCTAGTTATAAGTGTTGGTCCTTGTAAGTTTAAAAAAAATTATATCTGTGCTTACAACATTATTAAATTAACCTTTTGACTGGTCGCCATTTATAGCTGATTTGGTAATATATATTACCTTAATATTTTGAAAATACATTATTGATTACATCAACTACGATCACTACTCCAACCATTTAAGCATCGATATCATCGCTGATCACGTGTTATGCACATTTGACTGAGCTTTGAAACAAACATATGCTTTTGATTTATTAATGGGGAAAATTACACTGTGGTTCCCAAGGATCAGAAAAAAATTATGAAAAAGTTCCAAACCAAAATCCCATATCAGAAAAGTCCCAAAAAAGTCACTGAGACTTTTCTGTAATTAATTGCCCAAGATGATAGAAACCTTTAATTACATAAGATGCCAAATTAACAACAAAAAATGTTATATTAACAACAATTTCTAAATGACTTTTCTGCCCAATATAACTTTTCAGTTATTAATATAGCATTTCAAGTTGTTAATACGACTTTTCAAGTTGTGAGAATTTTTGTTGTTAAAATAGCATTTCCAGTTGTTAATATGACATTTCAAGTTGTTAAATGTCTTTATCATCTTGGGCAATTAATTATAAAAAAGTTCCAAAGACTTTTTTGAGACTTTTCTAATATTGGATTTGGTTTGGGACTCTTTTTGTAATTTTTTCTAATCCTTGATACTACAGTGGAATTTTCCCTTTATTAATATTGTTGACATGAATCACTGAGACACACACATACATTAGCATTTGAATACCACATATTGTTTATTTCATTATTGAATCTTAGTGGTACTTTAGCAAAAATTTATTCAATAATAAAATAATAGAAATTATTTTATAATTTTATTTACGTATATAACTTTAGAAGGATAGCAAATGAGAACGTTATCCAATTAAGCACAATAAATATCGATATTATAAACAATAAAATTGAGAGATCTCTTTACGCACTCATACGCGCGCGCACCGCGGTGTGTTTTAAAAATATAATTATTTTTATTAATACGCATGGATAAAAATAGTTAAGAACATTAATTTATTATAAAATTTAAATGGTTTTTAATATTATTATTGGGAATGGAAAAAAAAAAGTTATTCTTCAATTTAAGGTGAAAATCTATCCATAAGTATTATGCAATACACACCTAACACCATAAGATTTCCGTAGGATAGAAACTTTAAAATGTTCTAAAAATTATATGGTTGTTAAGTCAATCAATGTTAACCATTTAATAAATATATGTAAGTACAAATGACAGTCTAGTGCATAAAACTTCCACTAAGTTTGGAAAGAGTTAAATGTACCTAGCCTTACCCGACGTGCGGCGGAGAGGCTATTTGTAAGATTAAAATGCAAGTAAAAAGATGAAAAAATAAACATGAAAAATTGTACAAATTAAAATGTGTGTGCTTTAAGTCAACCAAAGTTGACTGTTTAAAAAATAGACCCCACATGCCTTGCATAGTGTTTTTACTCCCTATGGCATTGTTTGCCACTACCTTCTGCATGATAAACTGGCTACAGGCTTGCTCTGTCCTCTCCTTTTAACTTACTGACATGAATTATAAACGGTCAATATATCGGTTCATCGAATAATGGTTATGATATTTTTACATCATTTTAAAATTTTATGTGTGTCTTTGCATATAAGAAAAATTCACGGAGCAAGGTGTGCTTAGCGAAATTCTTTGTAGGTAGATTTGCTCCTTATTTCTTATTCTTATTAACTATGCTAAACTCTAACATATTATTAATTTTTTTTATCATCCTTATTAAATATAGGATAATGGGAAAAATATTTAATACTCCTTAATACTATTAAATAGGCTACAAAAAGGACTAAGAGCACCAAGACACTGTTAGTTAAATTTGGGTGCTACCTGACGTTCAAGCACAAAACTCATGAGTAGGAAAAAAAAATTGTTCTTCACTAATTGCAACGGAATTTATAATTTATAACCGTAACTCTTTACGGTATTTATGAGAAAAAAAATTATTCTTCACTAATTGCAGCAGGATTTATAATTTATAACCGTAACTCTTTACGGTACTCATTTGAACCCGTAACACTTTACGGTACTCATGAGTTACTTAAATAAGCTAATTTATAAGAACCCATAACTCTTACGGTACTCATGCGTCACTTTCTAATTTATGAAAACCCGTAACTCTTATGGTACTCATGGAGTGAAAATAATAAATATCTAATCATTATGAAAACCTGTGACTCTTTATGGGTGCTCATGAGAACCCGTAACTTTTACAGTACCCATGGGTAATGATTATAATTATGTTTTTTTTTATCTTTATTACTTATTACGGATCCCGTAACTCTCTACAGGTGTTCATGAATTATCCCAAATTAAACTATAAAGAAATACTCATGGGTAGTTTCAAGATCTACTTATTAAAACACATGGGTTCTATATTTACCTTAGATCATTGAAGACTTCAAAGAGTATGAGGTCATCTAACGCTGATCCACACGGCTATCTCCCGATTGCCTTGAGAACTCGCTCCTTCTATTTGATTCCTCTCTTCCTTGAATGCTTGCTAGGCGATGACAAGGTTGAGGAGTCAAGGTTCTTGGGTTTTCTTTTATCTCAAGAAGACTAGGTTTCTTGAGATTAGAGTTTTTGGAAAGGAAGAACAAGAAAGCATTACCTATGGATGGCGCCTCATGTTCCCTTTCTTGGTGTTTTGGCCGAATAAATTAAACAATATTGATGTATCGTATAAATTTATTAGCCAACACCCGAATTATGGTTCAAGATTAATGACTCATTAATTGGTATTATCCAAATAATTAATAAAAATGGATTAAATCCATATCTTGAATTATTTCTTGAATTAATTATTCAAGATAATGGATCATATACATATCTTTAATTATTTTTTGGATTAATAATTCAAGATAATGGATCACATCCATATCTTTAATTATTTCTTTATCATTTCTTTATCCAATCTTTATTGAACATTTATACACACACAGATAAATATATTAGATAATTCAAAATTATCTTTATAACCCAATCTCTTGAATTTAAAATTAAAATTAAAATTTCAAAATCAAAATTCGAATTTCAAGTTTAAATTGGCCTAAGACCTTGTTTGGTCTTGTAACATATTTGGACCCATTAGTAGAGAAATTAATTTCCCACTAAGGAATCATCTATGGCCCCATTTTATATATTGGGCTTAGAGTCCCACTCCAACCCAAATACACCTATTTTCTTAAGAAAACCCAATCACAATTATTGGCCCAAGTTTTCTTAAGCAATCAAGAATAATCTTTGTGTATGACCCATTAAGCCCAATTAATCACTGACATAAATAACCTTGGACCAATCAAACTCCTTTAATGGGCCCAAGTTATCTAATGACTACATAAGACACTAGCAATGCTCTGTAGCCCCATAATTAATTGAGTTGATCAAGTGATCTACCTTTTCTAATTTGGATACCATGCCAGCATCATCCCTCACATCATCATTCACATATAGTCAAGACCAAAGATGGAGTATCATCTCTCTTGGTTGACTAAATATAGCTTTTTCATAGAACTAGGAATCTTCTTCTATTGACTCTAAGATGGAACATGACTCTTCATGATCCCTTACTGTACACAGATTTCCAAGTCAACTAGAAGTCATCCAAGTCTTATCGGACTTGTGAAAGACTAATCCTTTGTAGGGGACTGTGAGTCCTTTCGGCATATCCATCTACACTCATGCATTCGAGTCATACCCAAGAGTACACTGTTCTTGCCATTCTTAGATGGATAGAGTTGCGTAGTCAAAGTATGACCCTAAGACACAGTGCTCAATGACATCCTCAAGTCTAAGACGATCTGCAGTACCAACTGTTAAGAGACTTTTATATCCAATGATGCTTCCTACAAATCGTTGTGGAGTCTCTTGGCGGGTCTGTTTGGTGCTATCTGTCCTCTAAGAAATCCACCCACGACATCGGCTAAGGCATCACATACTTGTATTTCATGAGGTCTTTACCTTGTATCTCTATACAAGTAGATGATGTCGCACTAGTCTTATTGAAATCATCAATACCCTTTCTTGGTGATTCAAGAATAGGAACAAGTTTTAGACAATCGAATTCATTGTTCTCGAGTCCTCTTGATCGAGTAAACACCTGTTCTATTCTTAGGGTTTTTATCTTTAAACGCATATTTACTTTAAATAAAAGTGAGACTCAAATATGATAAAGAAAAAAGATGCTCAATTTTATTAATCACAAAATACTAAACAGAAAAAAGGTGTTCATCTGTCAAAACAGATTGTCTCTAAGACACCTATTTACTAACAGACACTCTATTTATGGGATTTGCGGGAGTAGTTAGAACAAGGAATCATATTAACAATGGATAGGGGGAAAATCATTCTCTACAAAATTTATTAAAATTACACACAATATACGCACCATTTTTGGGGTCAATTTAAAGAAGATTTTCATGTAAGTTTTATAAATATTAAAAAGACGCTTTTTTTTAGTGAAAATAAAAAAATTCCATATTATCTCTATATTTTTGTATACAAATATAAAACATATTGATATAAAAGACAGATTATTAATAAACCATGAAGAATATAACTCACTGTAGACTTCGTGTACCATGCATGATACTAGTGTAAAATATGAAATAGAACAGGCACATTAGGATTCTCATCGCTAAAAAAGCGAGGCTGTTGATTTTCTAAATGGTTTGATCTATGAAATAGAACAAGCATTAGGATTCTCATCGCTAAGAAGTTGAGGAGCATAAACATAATGGATGATGTAAGGAACATTATGTTTGGCCACAATTTCAACTTTGGTGTCTTCTTGAATTTGTATTATCTGTGTGGTTTCTTCTAATCCATCACTTATCTCCTTCTTCATATTTTCTTTCTCTTTCTCTTTGGTTGATGCAACAACAACAACAGATTTCTCTTCTCCTTTTTCCTTCTTCTCTTGTTCACCATCTTTCTTCATCTCTTTCTCTTTGGTTGATGCAACAACAACAGATTTCTCTTCTCCTTTTTCCTTCTTCTCTTGTTCACCATCTTTCTTCTTCTCTTTCTCTTTTTCTTTGGATTCACCAGTAGACTTGCCTTCTCCTTTTTCTTTGGTTGATTCAACTGCCTTACCTGATGCGACCAAATATATACTGCTAAATTACACGGAATTTTGAAAAGTTGATGAATCGATCTAATAGTGTAGATAATATTTCTTACCTTCTAGAATGTGAAAATTAATCCTTTTAAACATTTAAATTATTTGTATAGATATTACATGGGGGGAAGAACATAAATACCCCTAATATGCAAATCCCGATTCAGAACCTCGAAATGAGCAAATCAATGTGAAGTTCTCAGTTATTTATCTGTGATTAAGATTTGCAGCGAAATGATCTAAATTAAATGTCTATAATTTGAAATCTGGAAAACAAAATGACAAAGACAATTTATCAAATAAAAACTTAAATTTATAAAAAGATATCAACAAATAAGTCCATGACTATTATTTTCACAGAACTAGTGAATATCAATGGCAACAATAATTTAACAAGTAACAATTTTAATTTATCAAATGAAAACAACAATTAACGTAGTGACAACTAATTTTTCTAAGAGCAATTAAGTCATTTCACCAAAAAAAAAAATTTTAAAAATAGCCCCTGAAGACTTCATAGGAATTAATCCATTTCGATTAATTGTTTTAGAACTTTCATATTCCAGTGGTCCTTTATATCTTTCTCCCGATTACAATACTCTATCTGTGGCATTATTTTATGGCTTCATTCACTAACATGTCATGGTGGTCCCGGGACAATGAACCCATAAAATATATACTCCTATATTTTAACTCTATGTTTAGAGAACATGCCTCGTGATACATAACGCTTTTTAAGTGAAAGAATGAGCGGATTAATAACAATTACTAATATGAAAATTAAGAAAGTTGAAGAAAGTTTATTTGTCAAACTTGGAAGGCTAATTTGATTATATATGTTTGATTCAAACATATTATTTAATTCATAATTAAGGAAATCTAACTATATCTTATTGACGATTCAAGACACACACACACACACATATAATGATCCTCACCCTTTTCTTCTTGTTTTCCCTTTTCTTTGTCTTCAACCTTTTTCTCATCCTTTGAGGAAATAATCTCTGCATTTTTATGCACTTTTCTTTTCAGAAACCTTAACAATCTCTCAGGTTCAATGCTTCCTTCAATTGTCACAATTTCAGCTTCCTGGTCAGTTTTAACACTGAAAATACCTGCAAATTTAATTCTTCATAAGAAAATACTTGTCATAAAAAATTGAAACATTAAAATTTTACATATTTAAAAATTGAAATACTAGGGTTTTGGTTACCTCTGTGTTTGATTAACCTAGTTTTCAGGTCTCTCTCGCATTTATCACAATGCATGTGAACCTTTGCTGTGATTGTGCGAGTTATTAGCTTCAAATTGATCACACAAAAATGGTTGAATTAACATAATATGCAAAATTAAGTAAAAAATTAAGTCTGACATTCAACCACTCGACAGGAATATAATAAGTTAAGAGTGATTTTGAAGGAGTATTATTTTTTTCAATAATTTTTTAAAATTATGAAATTTTATATATTTATAAATATACAGTAAGCTTAAACATATGATGACCAATTTGTTTAACTAACTTACTAAATAAATAGAATCCAATTTCCAATTCTTGGTCATTTAAATCCTAATGGGAGTTAGTCGAGACTTGATACAATTTTTTTTGGTAGACATGATACAATTTAAATAAAATTATTGACTTAATTGGAATAGATAATGTCATGTCTAATTCAACCTTATTCCGTGAATCTTATATCGAACCTTGTGCATAACACAATAAAATATGTATTATCATTATATATATGAAGAATTTCTTTATGTTGGCAAGAAAATAAGAATTTAATTTCTTTATGAACATGATTATTCATGATAGTGCCAAAAAGTCTACTTTGATTCTCTGATTTCATATAGTTTTTATCCCTTCATTTTATAAACTATATATATTAAATGCTCTAATACTAATATTGTTAGTCTCAAATAATAAGTTTTGATAACAATAGTTTTTATTTTTTAAATTAAACTTAATATATCAATATTTGAGAATGTTTTATCAACATTTAAAATTTCAAAATCAACTCCTAATATTACAGTTAAAGGGCTAAAGAGACACTTTATATAATTAAGCCGTCAATGGATCAAAATTAAACCTTATGTAAAGTAAATTAAAATAATTAAATAGTGCACTTTTCCCAATATATATATATATATATATATATATATATATATATATATATATATATATATATATAACCAGATATATGTCACTCTATCCACAAAATCATAGATAGTGAAACTATATAAAGCCAATCTATAATTGGTACTGTTTAAGACATGAGGCCTGAGGTTTAATTGAATTATAAGGAAAAAAGAACAACTTACTTCCTTCTTGATTTCCATTGGTTTTTCCTTCGGAGGTTCAAGCCTGATTTTAGGGGATATTAAGTCAACTTTTTTATTACTCTTTTTCTCAATAATCTTCAGTATCTTCAAAGGGTCCAATTTTCCCTTCACTTTAACTTCTCCTTTCTCCATATCTGTGTCCACATTCTGAACCCCTGTTCATTATTCAACACCATATATATATACTTAATTAAGTTTCATCAAATCTCTCACAAGAATAAACTAAATTTCAAAATAAATAAATCCGCAATAAGACACACACACCTTGAGTAACAAGAAGATGCTTCTTGATTTTTCTTACACATTGCTGGCAATGCAGATTAACTTTGTAAATGGCATTAATCACTTCACTTCCCTCTTTCTTCTCTTCTTTTTTCTCTACCACTTTTTCTTCTTTCTTCTCTTCCTTCCCGGCTGCCATTATTCGCTTTGACGTGATCTGAAGAGAGATTAATGAGAGTTACTACCGAAGAAAAACTTATTAGGTGTGCACACATATATATCAGGTTAGTGGGTTTGTTTGCAAAAGCTCATCATCATGATGGTTGTGATTTTTATCTAATTGCACAAGTTTAGAAACTTTTAAGTTTCTAGAGAGATCATATTTTTCTATATGGTTGGTAGTTCACCTGTTATAGGAAACTTGCTCTCGTATATATATAAGAACACAAGGAATTATGGAGTCAATTACAATTCCATAAAGACCTTATGTTTTGTTAAAGTTAATAGGTAAGCCCTTTTTTTTTTCATTTATACTTACTTTTTATAGTTTTTGAGTTTATAAATTGATCTTATATAGTCCTTGATTTATGCACACAAACACATATTATGCGAGTTATTTTTATTTTATTGTCTCTATTGTTACTATTTTTGCGGTCATCAATTAGACATATTCGAAGTATCAAAAGTACATGTAGACAGTAATATATTTTGTTACGGTTAAGAAATTTATTAATTTAATTTCAATATTATAATGGGGATACGTGGTTATTTTTTTGCTGTTTTTATATTCCGTGCAGTGAAACGGCACGAACTAAAGGCCAGCACAAAAAAGTAGTGGAAAAAAAATTAAATAAGTAATAAGGAATGGGTTACAAACTCTATAACTTAAAATATTTTAGGGACTTTAATAATAATTTTTTTCGTTTGTATAATTTTAATAAAACTTAACAGAAATATATGTAATTAAACTTTTTATTTCATTATTAGAAAATCAGATGTTGTAGTTGAGACTTTTGACTTGAAGCAGAAGTAGACAAGTGTAATACTACATTTTGTCATAAGATCTACTTTAAGGGTTACATTACAAACTAGATCTTATATATTAAAGTTCAAAGGTAGTAATTAATAAAGAAAATGCATTCGGTAAGCTTGTAACTAATGCCCTTTTTTATTCCGATTCTGATTCTAATTCCGCTTCTACTTCCATATGCTGATTTCCAACTTTCCACACAAGGCATAAAGTTGTGGTGTCCCCCCCCCCCCCCCCCCCCCCCAAAAAACCCCCCCAAAAAATAAAAATAAAAATAAAAACAGAAATGCATCATAATGTGCAAAAGAATGCAGAATTATATATAATGGCTTAAAGGTAAAAGTTTTGTCAAATTGCGGGCATGATGATTGATCCCTTTCTTATGCATACACGAAATAATACGCACATGATTATGCTCATTATTATTATTTACTTGAAGATAATTAAATTTATTTTCAAAAACAAGTAAAATGATACGCAAGTTAACGGGTGCATCTTTACATGAATAATCCAGATAAACAAGAAGAAGCCCAAAAGCCACGAAAACCAAACTAGAGATAAGGAAAATAAATGTTGTAGAGAGGAAGACCAACTGGTAGTCTGGTACGTACTAACAAGACTTGAGACAGCACGTTGATGCAATTATATTAATTCTCCTCCTTAAACTCTTTCTCCGTTCATCAACATCATCCTCATTATTTGTAAAGCTAACGATTAAAAAATTAAAAGATGAAGCACGGATGAATCCCTTTTTATATATTATATATGTTATTTATACATATACTTTTTTCTTTTTTCTGGCTTTAATTGCACTACTTATAGTTATTTTGGATGAAAGTTGATTATATTGAATGAATGGTAAAAGGGCAGATTGCTATGCTTTTATAATTTCGCTTGATGATAAACCTGATTGGCAAGCATGAAGATATTTTTTGATGCATGTGATTAATTGCTGGGAAATTAGGAACAATAATTAAATCAAAAGAAATTAAAACCCAAAGGTGATAATGAACCAGAAAAGATGGGTTTTGGAACTCAAAGGACCACATGGCGCCATGCATGATGGGATACTGGGGTCCTTACTCGCGAGCTATCTGGTATGGATGTTTCACAATCAAGTTTATGGATTCTAATTTCCAATCCTTTAATGGTGTATTTGGATGGTAGAAAATTAGGGGAGAAATTGGAGGGAGAATGTATTTTCCCTAGCTTGGATGGGAGGAGAAAATAGGTGTACACTATTACAAAAAATAGTTTTTACTTCTCTAAAAAAGTCCCGTTTTTTTAAATAGGGAAGCAAAAAATAAAGCTGGTGGCATTTTTATAATTATGAGTGGGAAATTTGACATATTAGGTGTCCCTTTTAAAATAAGGATGTCAAAAGTAGTCTTTTGGTGTCATAATTCAAAATTGGGATGCTTAAATAAGAATTTAGGTGTCCCAATTAAAAATTAATTAGGACAATTAGGACACCTACAGGCATACCTTATACCCTCATCCGCATACTCCCTCTCATTTGATTCCCTCAAACAAAAACTTTTCCTTTGGTCTCTAGTGTTTGCGACTCACCAGCAATGGCGATAGTCACGGCCTCCCTCTCCATCCCTTACGGCGACGACGTCTCTGGCTTGCAAATCTACAGATCTACTTCCATCGAAGTTTCTTTGACAAATCCGATGACGACATGCGACGCTGTCAGGTCCAGTGATGATGACAACACTGCTATGATGCTTTTCTCTTAATCAATTTTTCAAGTTTTGCATTGCTTTTTTCTTCTTCTGTGATTTCCATTATTGTTCCTTTGTCTTCAATGTTGCTTATCGCTCATCACTCGTCACCAACTTCCCATGCTCAATCATTACATAAGACACAACGACGCTGAAAGCCGCCACAGATGAAAGTCCTAGCATTGAAGGAATAATTTTGATGTAGATCCATTGCAATGCGGTCACCAACTTGGTTCTCCGATGATCTTGTCCTATGTATCCTCACCAAATTAGTTCGAATGCGACGTGCCCCTTCAATTTCATCAGTTCCAGTTACAACAATACATGCGTGTCTCAATAAATTTTTGAAATATTTATTGTTTTTAATTGTTAGTTTTTATGGGTTAGTTCTCTGGCATGTTTGATTTTCTAGGTTCAAGTGTAAGAGATTCCATGGTTTAGGCCTAGGTTGGAAATGACAGAATCCAGACCTAGACTCCAAATCCTGGCTACAACGGAATCTGGACCTATGGCTTATTTTACTGACTTTCATTTTTTTTTAAGAAAAGCTTATAGCATCCTACAAAAAAGGACGCTGTAAGTATCTTACGAAGTCCTTTTTTTCTGGCATGCCATAAGTCTTATTTACTACACATCCCTGGAATAGGCTTCCCTTGTTTTTAGACATTAAAAAGCGTAAAAAATGGACGCTAAAAGCAATATTTGTAGTAGTTGGAGAAGAAAAGTGGGAAGAAAACATGATGTGGTTCCCAACTTCCCAAGCTTTTTTATCCCCAAATTTTGTTTCCAAAGATGGAGAGACTTTGGAGAGAGGATATGTTTTCTAAAATGGTCCTTGATTCCTTTGCCCATGTCTCCATCTTTCCTTACCCCTCTTGTTACTACATTATTTCTTTATATTGATTACATCAAAGACTTCCCCTTCGAAGCTTAGAGAGAGAGCAAATAATTCTCACATCTCGCAATAAGTGCGCTTCTCAGGATTCAAACTTATATTATCCTTCTCACAATTAAGGTGTCTTACCACCTCAACCAACTACTTTTTGGTCCTGTTACTGCATTATTTATTCCATGCCACTGTTAAATGCTTTATTTTTTTTATGTTATCCTCCTTACAGGGCAAAGCTCCTTACCACCTCAACCAATAGCTTTTTGGTCTTGGTACTACATTATTTATTCTATGCCACCACCATCAAATGCTTTATTTTTTAATAAGAAAAAATAATTCTCATTTTTAAATGATACCTACGAAACTATGACAAACTTATATATATGTATATAGGTATAGATCTACACACATACATATAGATGTATTAATAAGAGTTAGATTGAGAGTTTACCCTCTAAGAATATTTTGTTGACAATACAGTGTTATTCTAACATCTATGCTCGATAGCATGCAAAAACAAAAAAAGAAAAAGAAAAAGAAAAGAGTATGGTTTTACTAGAAATAGTTTATGTATGGCTTTTGCATATGATGCTTGAGACCTATTGGGGATATTTAAGGTTGTAAGTCCCCTAGTGTTGAGTCAGCCAATTTACCCCCATACGTAGGGGGTATCATATCTTAGATCATATATGTTTCATATGCGGTGGTTAGAGCAAAATTGTGATGAATTATACCAAGACGTTAACAAAACATTTTGATAAGTGAAATCTAGTAAATCTTTAATCAATATACCCCTATGAAACCTAACGATGCTGATACTAATCAAGGCAGATTTAAATTGTTGTTTTTAAAGCTCTTTTATTTCCGCCCTTTTAATTCTCGCTCTTTATTCTTACTGCTCTTTATTCTTGTACTTTATTTAAGCTTTTAATTATGTCTTCTATTTTTCGCTCTTTATCACTTTCTCGTCGTTCTTCTTCTTCTATTTCTTCTTTTGTTCCAAACTTTTCCATAAACAATAAAGGATCATTTTCTTCAACAAACAATATCTTTAATGAAGAAATTTAGTTTAAAGATATAAACCAAAACATTGATGATTGGACTCTTCCTCTAATCGACAATGACAATCTTTACACTCCTCAAAATAGAAGTTGGTTTTCAAAGTCTGATTATGTAATTAGGATCATTGAAGAATCAATCTCTATTCAACCAGACAAGTAAGAATTTTTCCTTTTATCTCCAAAATCCGTTGCCAAACACAAACAAACTTACAATTTTTTGCATATTAGGTGTGTACAAATTGCTCTTAAACCACTTGTCCAAAGAGGCTTAAATGTCTTCGGCTTAGTCTATCTTAGAGATACAAGGCATTATAAGTTTATCGATTCTCTCTTGGCAGTTGTTGAAGTTGGACTCCAAGATTGACCTATTTACTTCAATTGCTATCCTGATAGAATGGTAGATTTGAAGGATAGACATGTCCTTGAAGCTCTCAAACTCAATATCAAACTCAATGGTTTTTGTTAGTTCTCTATGTGTTTTGATGAAAACTGACAATTGTAAACCCAAGTTGAAGTTTGTCTTTATAAAGTTGGAAAACTTACTATCAAAGATAAACTCGACTTTTGGTTAGAAAACTTGAGTTTGGACTTGACAAAGAGCAACTTAAGTTTTTGTAAACTTAGACAAACTTGAGTTTAGTTTTAGAAACTTGAGTTTAGGTCATACAGAGAGCACCTAAGTTTTTCAAGACAAAGCAAACTAGAGTTTAGTTTAATAAACTCCAGTTTTTGACAAGACAGAGAAATCTAAGCTTTTCAAGCTTTGTTGGAAACTCGAGTTTGTGTTTTGTAAACTCGAGTTTGTAACATACAGAGAGCTATGCTCCATTCTAAGCTTGAGAAAACTCGAGTTGTCTTTTTGAAAACTCTAGTCTGCACTTGCTAAAGTATTTTACAAAGTTTTCTCTCTTATGAGGAAACTTGAGTTTAGCTTTTACTAACTCGAGTTTAGGACTCATAGAGAACAAAATATTTATAAAGATTTGAAAACTCTAGTTTTCAATTACAAACTCTAGTTTAAACCATACAAAAAGTTTTCCAGTTTTTTCCTAAGTTATTATGGAAACTTGAGTTAGACATGGTAAACTTGAGTTTATGCCAAGTAGAGAGCTTCGCTCTATTTGAACTTTTGAAAACTCTAGCTTTAAATAAAATCTTCAGTTTTGAGCTTTTGGACTTAAAATATGTTCTCACTATAAAAGACCAAAACTCGAGTTAGTCACTCAATGACTCGAGTTTTGCCCTTGCTCAAAACTTGTCTCAAAGGTCAAATCGTGACATTCTTCTTTGGATGAAGAAAACTTGAGTCAGATTTATGAAACTCGAGTTTAGGCTTCTGAAGTAAAATACAATCCAATTTGGATGAATAAACTCGAGTTTGTGTCGCAGAGTTTGAAAATCAAACTGTACGAATTTGTGAAATCTTTATGTTTGATCTAGATACTTCTTATCATCAATCATTACTATTCCTAACTATGTTTAATCAGTTTGTTAGTAAGTTTCAGATGATGTAAAGAATATTAAATGGATATTCAGTCAAAAGAAAAAAGCAATGTCAAAACATTTATTGTAAAGTTTAGAAAGCTAGCATCCTTTTAGACAATCATTCTACACATGTTGTAAAGGATTAATGTTTTGTTTCCCTATAAAGAAATTGATCTTCCAACGGATCAAACTCAATAGAAGTCAATGATAAATCTCTATGCACCTGGATTAACTGAAGAGTAGAGAGAGAAGAGACCAAAGTGTTCCTAATCATATCAGCAAGGTCTCCAACAATTACATTGAAGAATCCAACGGTTATTTAATGCTCTCTTGATATATATAGAGTTGCATTCAAGTCTTCTCAACAACTAAGATTAAGAAAACGAAAAGCATTCAAGTTTCCAACTACTCTTCTAGTTTTCTACTATCAAGTATCTTTTGATACATTTGTACTTCAGTATTTATCACTATCAACTCTTAGAGAGAGTTTTGTTTATTGAAATCATTTATTGAAAGAATCTCAAGTCATGAGACTTGGAGATTGGGAATATCATATTAGAACTTGTAAGGGGAGTGTATCCAAGTGAGAGGATAGCTTTTGAGTGTAGATTGTGCAATTGATATTGTGAGTTAGTGAAAATCCCAGAGTCTCTGGGGACTAGATGTAGGTCAAGGATTTAGACCGAACTAGTATAAATTCCTCTGTGTCAAGCTTCTTTTAAATCTTCTTTGTTCACCTCTGTTTTAATTCTATAAAATAGAGTAATTTGAAAAAGTTTTTAAAACCTCCAATTCACCCCCTCTTGGTGATTTGCTCTATTTACATTTGGTTTTAACATGCATGAAACTAGGATCTATACCTATTATCATAATATATAGGATATAGTATAAAGTCTCAAACTCTAGCTTTTATGGTTCAAAGATATCCTACCAACAGACAAACTGTTGTCTTCTTAATTGACCATACAAATGCAAACATCACAATTCCTCAAACTATCATGTGAAAATACGTAGTCTTGCCAGATGATTGGGTTATGGAAAAGGTTGTCCAAGCTATACCAAGACCTATACCTCAAATTAGCATAATTTCACAAACATAGATTGAGAGTGTTAAATTAACTTTTGATAGGCCCAGACATTTTTGTCACATATCCATATTAGGATCATCAAGATATGAATATTTTAGATCTGTAAACTCTGAATTGGCAAAATGTCTTGCACTTCAGAACAATCTCTTCCTTCAGTAATTCACATGCCACCTCCACCGGCAACAACAAACCCTTTACCCACAAATGTCTTAATTCAAGGAATTGCCAATTCTTCAAACATTCCTCATGCAAATTGCCAAAAAGAGGATGACCTAAGATCAATAAAGTCTCTAACCTCAAATGGACCTAGAAGAAGGCTCAAGTGATAGTGAGGAAGAGCTTCAAGGTACTAATACTAGAGGTAGTGTACAAGTGCTAGTAGATTTAGAAGGCATGAGCTTGACATCCAACACCCAACTCAATGCATTTAGTGGTTTAGCAAGCATTTAGAAAAAAAGAGGAATGAAAGGGAAAATGGATGGAAAAAAAAACATCGTTGTAGAAACAACTAGCTGATGCTATTAGTGCTTTACTTTTGTGTTAGCAATGATAATCAAACGAGTGTCATTATAGCTAAATTACTTATCATTTTGAAGATTGTCATTGACAGTGATTTTTGAAGGCAATGTTGTAATATCACCCATATTTCAAGGATTTCATAGGAGCAATTGATGGAACTCATATCAAGTGTGTGGTCAACCAATCGAAGCAAGACAATTATATTGAAAGAAAGGGATATCTAACACATAATATCATGGTTGTCTATGATAGAGATATGTGCTTTACTTTTGTGTTGGCAGGATGGGACAGTACTATTTATGATGATTGTGTCTTCTGGACTACGATCTCCACTCCAACTATGAACTTCCCTCGTCTACCTGAAGGTATATCTCTGACATCCTCACTTCAACTACATTAATTTCAGTTTTTATTTTACATTTCCTATAATTTAACAATGTCAAATAAATGTAAACATTTATTAGGGAAATATTACTCGGTTGACGCTAGCTATCCAACACCAATTAGATATATTTATATGTATAGACGTGAGTGTTAACACCTTCTAGAATTCATGCGACACTTGAGATTTTAATCACAACGAGTACTTCAATTTTTATTATAAAAGTTTGAGGTGCACGATAGAAACGACATTTGGAGTCTGGAAGAATATGTTTCACATCTTGCAAAATATGCACTCATATAACTTTGAAACACAAGTCCACATAGTTTGCACAACAATAGCGATACATAATTTTATCAGGAGATATCCCCAAAATGATGTGGAATTTGGTCAAGTTGAAGAAGGAAATATGGGTGATGAAGATAATGATGATCAACTTGATGAAGAATCCTCATCATTATCTTCAACACAAATGAATTGTGTTTATGATCAAATCAGAAACCAACTTGTAGGAGATAGGTTTATTTAAGCACATCATTGTGTTGTAATTTTTTTAATGCTAATTTTACTATTTTAGTTAGAAAATTTATATTTATTTTTAATTTTTTATCCCAAATTATCACATTTTATACTACACACACACACACACACATATGATTCATGCCATTTTCAGTCCTTTTTTATCTCAATAAAAGTCACTTCTACCATTGCTGTCCTAAACGGGCCCTAATTCATTCTAAATCCATCAAGTTATCTCGAAAAAAGGATAAATAGGATGGAAATTTAATAACTCCTTTTACTTTTCAAATTTTAAATGTTCTCACACCATCCTAGTGGGGACAAAATTTAAACAAACAAAAATTTTGGGATATTGATTTTGAACCTAAAGGATATAATTATTGGGAATACTGTAATGCCTGGTATATTGTCTTTTGGTATCAAAACAGATTTTTTTTAAACATACTTGATTTATTTACTCTAAAACATGTTAGATATGATTAGTTTTAATGATGTCTTATATTGATGCCATTTGTATAAACAAAAAGTTTACATACTATATTTATCTTCTTCATTGACTAAATTCTTGAGCTTAATGTAAAATCAAAGATGTAAAGGTCATCTATTAAGAATGATCAAGAAGAAGATTGATAAAGAAGTATTGAATGCAAGAGATTGTTCAAAGATGGGAAATAATCCAGAAGGAAATCAGAAATTACAGAAAGAAGATGAGTCAAGTGATCAAGAATGATCAAGAGAAGAAGAAAAAGAAGAAGATTAAGGAGGTCGAGGATATAGATGAGGATAAGGAAAAGGAAGAGTAGAAAGAAAGAATAGAATTGTGGAGAATGATCAAGTGAAGTGAAGAAAGAAAGAGAAGATCTTGTCAAAAAGACTGAGAAAAATCAATATACAATGTCTTAAATTGATATTACAAGTCTTCACAATCAAATGGAGGTTGGATGGGTCAATTCAGAGCTAAAGACAGTGGAAATCGGGTTCTGGAAGTGAATACTTGAGTTTGTAGGTCAAAAATCGAGTATACAAGCTTACTGGAAAAAATTGCTTTTGGACGGAGAAAACTGAAGTTTGAAAAACTACAGCTTCGAAAACCATGGTTTGGGCGTCAAAGAGTCAAAACTTGACTATGGGAGTCAATACTCAAGTATGGAACTTAATGACTCGAGTATTGGGTGTCTTCAACTTCTCTCACGCATCTGGACGCGACAAAACTCAAGTTTCCTCTTCAAAACTAGAGTTTCCAGCTCCTTCAGCAACTCTGTTCACCTCTGTTACACATACAGCTTTGAGCGAGGTCTGGTAATTCGATGATATCTCCTAAACCAGACATTGGATTAAGGACAAATCAAATTTGGCTGAAATTAGACATCTAATGCGCCATCTTGTCAAAGTTTCATGCTCAAAGAAGATCAGATGAGAGAGCTTTGAATTTCTAAAGTTGGATCAAATATTCACGTCACATATCTGAACAAGCTTCAATGTTTTGAGTGTAACTCAAGATCTACAAATCGGAATGAGCTGAACTCAGTGGCATTGGAAAGAAAACTCATAAGGCTTTCCATCAATACTTGATTCAACAAAAATGAAGATCAGACCAGAGAGATACAATCTTCGAAAGTTGACTAATGTTTCAAGATGATGGAAAAACGCTGGTTTAGAACAACTCTCCTTCATCAGATTATAATGGATAGATCACAACAAGTTTGGATCTGAATCTTGTTGCATTGGAAAGATGTGTCAAAGAGCTAAATGAGGATAATTGATGAGCTAAAGAAAGGAGAATGATCATGAGAGAGGAGATTTCAATAAGAAGAAAATGAATAATGTAGAAGGTGTAGAAAATGATGAGCTAAAGATTGATCAAGATGGAAGATGGAACATTGAAAAAATTGATGAAAATATCATTATACAAGTTCCAAGATTTGTTATGGAAGTGACCATGATCAAGTAGATATTGGAGAGGGTCAATTCAGAGTTGAAAATAGTAAAAATCAAGTTCTGGAAGAGAATACTCGAGTTTCCATGTCAAAACTTGAGTATATAAGCTTCTGCAGAAATTTGTTGGAAACTGTGGTTTTGAATACTAGAGTTTGGAAAACTGAGGTTTGGAAGTCAACTCGAGTTTCCAAGTCAAATTTGAGCTATGAAGGTCAAAACTCGAGTATAGGAATCAATACTCAAGTATGGAACTTAAGTATTCGAATATTGGGAGTTTTCAGCTTCTCTGGCATTTCTGGACTCGACAAAACTCGAGTTTCCAAATGAAAACTCGAATTTTCAGTGTTCTTCAGCAACTCTGTTCACCTCTGTTTCAGTTCAGCTTTGGGTGAGCTCTAGTAATTCGACGATATCTCTTAAACTAGAGATCAGATAGAGATGAAATCAAATTTGGTTGAAACTAGACATCTAATGCGTGAACTTTACAAAGTTTCAAGTCTGAAGAAGATCAGATCAATGAGCTTTGAATTTCTAAAGTTGGATCAAATATTCACGCCACACTTCAGACCAAGCTTCAATGATTTGAGTATAACTCACAATCTACATATCGGAATGAGTTGAAATCGGTGGCATTTGAAAGAAGACACATAAGGATTTCCATCAAGACTTGATTCAACAAAAATGAAGATCACACCAGAGACTTGATTCCACAGCAAAAACGATGGTTAAAGATTAATCTTCTTTCATTGGATCATAACAGACGAATTCCAACAAATTAAGATCTGATTCTTATTGCTGTGGAAAGAGGACACAAAGAGCTTCATGGGGATAATTGGTTTGCTAAATATGAAGCTATATCAAATCAGAAAGCAACCAAAGTCCAGAACAATGAAAACTCGAGTTTACAAGTGAAAACTCAAGTATAGCTCAGACAGGTAGCAATGATCGCTAGAGGATTTTCAATACTCGAGTATGGGAAGTAAGACTCGAGTATCGGACAGACAGAAGCGAATCTGAAGTAATTAAACAAGCTCAATACCGCGATATTCAAGTCAATACTCGAGTATATACCGAAACTTCAGAAAAATCAAAGTTCCGAAAATCCTAAATCTGATCCAGATCAACCAGAAGTTTTCCTAAATGATCTATAACATTTATTATCATCATTTACATCATTTATGGACTCATTTCAGATGATCAAACTGTTAGGATCCGGTTGAACCCAAGAGGGGGTAAATTGGGTGAAGATAAAAACTTGTAAACTTTTTGAAATCTTTTTGCAATTGGGTAAAATCAATTTGTATGATTGTAAAGAATTTAAAAGTTGTAAACAATCATTCAAATATACATGCTGGAAATAAAAGAGATTAAGGGAAGGGAATTGCAAACTCAGATTTATACTGGTTCGGTCCAACCTTGACCTACGTCCAGTCCTCAGGTACTCTAAGCTTTTCACTATTCTCCTTGTTTAACCAGGCACAAGAGACAAGCCTTTACACCCACAAGTTTATCCAGGTACTTGTGCAACCTTCACAATCTCCCTCGGAGACTCCCCCTTACTACTCGTAAGGTTACAATCAAATTCCCAACTCAAGGTCACCCAACCTTGAGTATCTCTCAAGAAAATATGATTTACAATTTATCTTCTCTCTAAGAATTGATTATGATAAACACTTAAGCTCATTATAATTGAATTCACTCTCTAAAAGATAAGCCAAGAAAGCTTGAAAAACAAAGTGAGAAGAGGATTCAGAATTTCGGCATTATGTCTGTGTAAGCTTACTCCTCCACCTTTCTGCGTTTTGAATCTAGCTCTATTTATAGATAAAGGTGTTCAAATCTTTGGAGAATATAGCCGTTGTAATCTGAACCGTTTGAGAATGAGGTAGTTGAGAATATAGCCGTTATTTCAGCTTTTCACTTGACAGCTCAGCATATATTGATCTTCACGAAATCCCTCGTTTGATCATCTAAAATGTGACCACAGATGATGTAAATGATGAAAATAAATGTTATGAATCACTTGGGTAAACTTCTGGTTGATCTGGATCAGATTCAGGATTTTTGAAGTCTTGAATTTTCTGAAGTTTCGGTGTATACTTGAGTATTGGCTTGAATACTGCGGTATTGAGCTTATAGCATAGCTTCAAATTCGTCTCTGTCTGATCTATACTCAAGTTTTGCTTCCCATACTGGAGTATCGAGGATCCTTTAACTTTCATTGCTCTTTGTCTGAGCTATACTCGAGTATTCATTCGTAAACTTGAGTTTTCAACTTGTTTTGGCCATTGGTTGCTTTCTGACTTGATACATCCTTTAATTTAGCAAACCAATTGTCCTCATACAGCCCTTTGATTCTTCTTTCCACAGCAACAAGAATCAAATCTTAATTTGTTGTAATTCGCTTGTTATGATCTGATGACTGAGAGATGTTCTTAAACCAGCGTTTTAGCAGCATTCTGAATCTTCAGTCAACTTTCGAAGAGCATATCTCTTTGTTCTGATCTTTATTTTTTTTGAATCAAATCTTGATGGAAAGCCTTATGTGTCTTCTTTGTAATGCCACCGATTTAAGCTCATTTCAATTTGTAGATTATCAGTTACACTCAAAACACTTAAGCTCGCTCTGAAGTGTGGTGATAACATTTGAATTAACTTTGGAAATTCAAAGCTCTCTCATCTGATCTTCTTTGGGCTTGAAACTTTGTCAATATGACGCATTGGAAGTCTAGTTTCAGCCAAATTTGATTTCACCTCAATCTGATCTCTGGCTGAGGAGATATCATCAAATTACTAGAGCTCGCCCATTCTGATCGTGGGATAGAGGTGAACAGAGTTGCTGTAAAAGGTGGAAACTCGAGTTTTGAAGAGGAAACTCGAGTTTTGTCGGGACCAGTCACACAAGAGAAGCTGAAAACTCCCAATACTGCAGTATATAAATTCCATACTCGAGTATTGACCCCATAGTCAAGTTTTAACTCTTTGACGCCCAAACTGTGGTTTCTGAAACTATGGTTTTCCAAACTACAGTTTTCTCGTCCATAAGCAAATTTTTCAGTAAGCTTGTAAACTCGAGTTTTCTCTTCCAAAAGCTGCTTTTTGCTATTTTCAACTCTGAATTGGCCCTCTCCAACATCTACTTGATCATGGTCACTTCCATAACAAATCTTGGAACTCGTATAACGATATTTTCATCAAGTTTTTCAATGTTCCATGTTCCATCTTGATCAACCTTTTCAATTTCTTCTCCTTTTCTTTTTCTTCTTTCCCTTTTCATTATTCTCATCTATATCCTTGAACTTCTTGATTATTCTTCATAGATGAACTTCACATCTTTAATTCTACATTAAATACAAGAAGAATTAATTAATCAAGAAGATAAACATATTACTCAATCTTTTTGCTTTGACTAATGGCATATGTATAAGTCATCATCAAAACTTATTATATCCAACATTCTCCCCCTTTTTGATGATGACAAATACTCCAAGAAAAATATGCATGAATATGAAAATAGATATCATTAGACGCAACATATTTTTTTTGCCATTCTCTCCCCCTTATTTGTTATTAGCAAAAAGTTTGAATGATTGCTTAACTCTTTACTTCCAGCATACATGTTTGACTGATTGCTTATAGTTTTATAACTCTTTATTATCATTCAATCTGATTTCAATGAATTGTGAAAAGAATTTCAAAGATATAAAGTTTTTATCTTCACCCAATTCACCCCCCTCTTGGGTTCAGCCGGATCCTAACACAATAAACGTTAATGAATCCTCAATACTCGAGTTTACACCGTAACTTCAGAAAAATCAAAGTTGTGAAAATCCTGAATCTGATCCAGATCAACCAGAAGTTTACCCAAATGATCTTTGATACTTATTATCATCATTTATATCATTTGTGGAAACATTTCAGATGATTAAACGAAGGATTTTATGAAGAACCAAAATGTTGAGCTTTCAAGTCTCAAAAAGCATTATAACGGCTAGTTTTCCATTTGCTGGATCCTCAACAGCTCTATTTTCAACGGTTCATTTCTCCAACGTTTAGAAGACCATCATCTATAAATAGAACCAGATTCAAAACACAAGAAGGTGGTGGAGTGAGCTTACAATGTCATAATGCCGAAATTCTGAACTGCCTACACACTCTGTTTTTCATACTTTCTTAGTTTATCATTTAGAGTGTGAGATGATTTCTTATGCACTTCAGTGTTTATCATGATCACTTCTATGAGAGAAGAACTATTGTAAATCATATTTTCCTGAGAGGTACTCAAGGTTGTGTGACCTTGAGTTGGGAATTTGATTGTAACCTTACGGGTAGTAAGGGGAGTCTCTGTGAGAGATTGTGAAGGTTGCACAAGTACCTGGATAAACTTGTGGGGTGTAAAGGTTTGTCTCTTGTGCCTGGTTAAATAAGGAGAATAGTGGAAATCTCAAGTGGAGCTTGAGGACTGGACGTAGGTCAAGGTTGGACCGAACCAGTATAAATCTCTGTTTGCAATTCTCTTCCTTGAACTCTTTATTTCCAGCATACATGTTTGAATGGTTGTTTATAGTTTTATAATTGTTTAATATCACTCAAACTGATTTCAACGAATTGCAAAAAGATTTTTAAAGATTGAAAGAATTTTTATCTTCACCCAATTCACCCCCTATTGGGTTCAGCCACGTATTTCATTTGGTATCAGAGCTAGGCTCTTGTTTAAAAGACTTAACCGTCTCAAGAGTTTTCAATGGCTGATTTTGGGTTTTGCTTATTTTCTGAAGGTTTTGATTATACTATTCCACCATTTTTAAAAGATGTTGATTTTTGGTTTTGGAAAGCTAGAATGATTTCGTTTATAAAATCATTTGATTTTGATATGTGGAAAATATTTACTAATGATTTTGATTTCAAACCAAGTAAGGATTGTACAGAAAGAGAAAACAAAATGTTTTCTTTGAACATTAGAGCAATGAAATTTCTTTACAGTGCATTGACAGAAAATTATTTTGAGAAAATCAAATTTTGCTCTAGTGCTAAAGATGTATGGGATACTCTTGACTCTATTTATACTTCTAACAACTATATTGAAGTTGAAGGTGCTAACAGCTCATCCGAAGCAATTAGTTGCAAATCCATTGATGAACAACTGGAAGTTGATGATAAAGAAGGAAAAATCATTGAACATCTTCATGATCCAGTCAACACAAAAGAACAAGAGAAAGAGGATTCCCAAGATGAGCCCATGGACGAATGTGATCAATCATCAGCTAGAGCTCAAGATGTACATATGGTAAAAAGCTCCAATTCTTCATGTGTAGTTGAGAAAGATGATTTTGAAAGTTTGCATAAAATTGTTTTCCAACCAATCACTGATTGTATTTTGAAAAGCAAAAATAGTTTTGAAAACAATGCTGGAAAATCTTGTGGGAAGAATGAATTTACAAATATGAGTCATTTCATATTATATCCACTCAACCAACATAATACTTGCAAAAATGTTCTTAATAAGCATCATTTTATTATTTGCAATTATTGTGGTAAATCTAGTCATATTTCTTACACATGCTATATTAAGAGAAATTCTATTATAACAAATAAATATGTTTGGGTTCCTAAAGGACAATCAATGTCCAATACTAACAGTCAAGGACCCAAGTATAAGTGGGTACCAAAATGTCCATCTAGTGCTTTGTGTGTGCATATTGGTTCCAAGAAGAATAGACAGAAAGGTACTAGGAAGACGAAGAAGAATCCAAGGGTTTCTCATGTGCCTAGAAGAAGATTCTCATCAAATAGGAGAACCCTCTTGCCACCCATTGCTTTAATTATGAAGTCAACTCACAAAAAGAAGCAATGGAGGCAAGCAAGAGGAATATGCTCCACCTCAAGAACAAACTACCATAGAGTACCATTCAACTATCTTGAGGAGGACAAGAGGAGTAGGATTTCTCAAGTATCTAATAGAAGACTCTTGGAGTCTATTTCTTTTGAGAAAGCTTTGCCAATACACAGAGAAAAACAAATGAAGAATCAGTTGGTAAGCAAAGCCAATCCTCCAAGCACCTAAGGTAAGGGTATACAATGGTAAAATATACGCTTATCTGTAATATGTATTGAGGTTTTTATATTTTGGATACCTTAGGTATGAGCATTGCAACTATCTTGAAATTGATCTTTCACATTTTCTAAAAATCCACTTCATAGATTTATAAAAGGGATTGCAATGTTCAATAGGTTTGATACTTTATACATATATGATGATTTCTGAAAGAAAAGTATTTCTTTTATGCATAAAGTTATGATTAATTCACTGTTCTTTGTTATTCTGAATTAATTATATTCATAAGAGCATGTGATTTTAGTTTTGATTACTACAAGCTAACGATGATTGGATCCAAGTAAGGTTGGGTACCTAGAAGGAAAGAGATTTATATGATTTTGTAGGATCGGAGAGCATCTCAAGAATGCAACATGGAGAAATGATCCAAATCTTGAGAAAGCTAAACAAGCTATGCTTGATGTTGGTTGTGAACTTTGGAAAAGAAGTCATCTATATCTCAACCAAGCAAGCTTCTATGAGGATGAGGATATATGGTGATATCTAATTCTTACCTTATACTTTGATTATATGAAATTTATTATTGACTTGTCGTTGGCTAAATTAAAAAAAAAAGGTTTTGAAACTTATTCAATTTCAATCAACAATCTTATTGTCAAAGCAAAACTCTAGTTTTGGAAAACTCCAACTTTGACTTTGGCATAGATTTCTCAAGTTGTCTTGCTATGCTTAATTCGCAATTTATGATATGAGCAAGTGTGCATTCTCCAATTGTACTGATTTTATTACATGAATGAAATGCTCAAATCATTAACTATGTTGATTGTTATTGCATTGAATTTATGCTTTGCATCAAATTGAAAAATATTTTTGAAACTCCAGTTTTGAAAACTCCAGTCTTGGAAACTTCAGTTTTGATGTTTTGGGCAAAATCTTGCAAGTGTCCAAAACTCGAGTATTGGATAAGTTTAAACTGAAGATCCAAAGCTCAAATCGCGACTTTCCTTTCTAGAAGGAGGATACTCGAGTATAGACATAGAAACTCGAGTATAGACTTAAGTGCATAGTGACATACTTGAGTATTGATACACAACCTCGAGTATGGGTCGCATCTCTCTAACTTTAAATTTTACAAAATCTTCATGTTTCATTATCATTCTTGGAAAATCTAATTTTATTCATGAACTGTGAATTGATAAACACTTATCTTTATGAATAAGATTTTATATGCTTAAACTTATAAGTGCTTTATCAATAACATATTTTCTGCATAAAATATATTCTCAAACTGTGATTGAAAAATAACATTCTGGGTATCATATAGTTATTACCCTATTTGATTCATTGGCTTGAACTTATTTGATTGGGTAAAACTCTATGTTTCGATCTTTGATTGTCATACTCTTTGCTTAATTATCATATAGTTATATCATATAAAAGCATAAGAGTTTTTATGTCTAACCTTGTGTGGACTCAACAATCATTGAGTACCAAAGAATGTGTATTTTGTAGGAATTGACCAATATGTTCTATAGTCGAAATACAAAGAACATGGGCAGACCTTAGTGGCAGTGTTAGCAAGATTCTGTGTATATCACTCACTGCAGGAATTCATGAGAAAACTCAAGTTTGTCTAGAGAAATTTGAGTTTGTGCCATTTCTCAAGAATATTCAAGTGTTCACAGTATACGCTGGAAATGAGGTCATTGTATGCTTGAAAAAGTCAAGTTTTTATGCTAACAACTCTAGTCGGTAACCCACATTAAATGAAAACTTGAGTTATGGTTGCTACCATGTATCAATTTGGCCTTTTTCCTGCTCTTACTGATCTCTTCAGGCTAATTTGATTTTATTCATTTTACATCATGAAATATACACTGAACAGATGCATTTTTTTTTAAAATGATCCTTATGCTTTAAACATTTTTTAATCATAAAATGCATAAGTGATTTCTTTATACCAACTACAAGTGCACTAGTGTGAACTTAAAAGTTTTTAATGCTGAGATACCATGAAATGCCACAGCAAACCGGGGTGGGTGCGCTAAGCAGTTTCATTTGGTATCATTAACATTTGGTATCACACTATTATTTGGTATCATTAAAGAAAGTTTCAAATTCTTTTTCCATCCATTCATTAAGGGAGAGCTTCATACTCACATGTGTTTGATATCTCAAAAGGTCATTTCCCTTACTTGAAGAAATTTTTACCATACTCATTTGCATTCATAATGATTTATAAGTTTTGATGATAAGTTAGTCTTATATCTCATATCCTCCTTTCATTATTTTAATTTGAAAATATCATTTAGAAAGGAATATTATGATATATGCACTAACAAAGTTCTTTTGTAAGAAAAGCTTTCAATTTGTAGCAGGAGATTTTGATATTCCTTAATGCATCATGAGGAGAAACTATCAAATTGAGGAATATTGCCTTCATGTTCCATCATTGAAGTTGAAACATGCTCTATAGAAGAGTTGTATAAAGAGAAGGCAAAGGATTGAAGATCTCCCACAACAAGAAAGCAAGCAAATGGACTTCATCGATTATTTATCAATTTGCAAAACCAACATGAGCATTTCTAAACTCTACCTTTTTATGTTCGGTAGAAATCTTGCACATGTTTGGTATCTATATGCTTTCATTGAGAAAATTCTAAACATGATTTGTTTTCATAAGGGGGAGAGAAAACATTTTCAAATTTGGGAAAGCAAATCGTTTTTATCGATTCAATCTAATCATTTTATTGTGAAAGGTTTCTTGAAAATTTCTCCAAATGCTCTCAAATTTGTTTTCATAAAAACATTTCAAATTGCATGTTATTTGGAATAGAATATTTTTCATATTGGGAAGAGAAAAATAGCTCATTGACTCATTCTGATCTGATTTCATATCTATCTCTCTAAGTCTTTACTTCAACTTTTTGCTAATGACAAATAAGGGGGAGAGAGTGGCAAGAAAAATATGCTGGGTCTAATATGTTTTCATATTCATACATATTTTTCTTAAAGTATTTGTCATCATCAAAAAGGGGGAGAATGTTAGATATGATTAGTTTTGATGATGTCTTATATTGATGCCATTTGTACAAGCAAAAAGTTTACATACTATATTTATCTTCTTCATTGAATAAATTCTTGAGCTTAATGTAGAATCAAAGATGTGAAGATCATCTATTAAGAATGATCAAGAAGAAGATTGATAAAGAAGTATTGAATGTAAGAGATTGTTCAGAGATGGGAAATAATCCGGAAGGAAATCAGAAATTACAGAAAGAAGAAGAGTCAAGTGATCAAGAATGATCAAGAGAAGAAGAAAAAGAAGAAGATCAAGGAGGTCGAGGATATAGATGAGGACAAGGAAAATGAAGAGAAGAAAAAGAAGAGTAGCAAGAAAGAAAGAAAGAATAGAATTGTGGAGAATGATCAAGTGAAGTGAAGAAAGAAAGAGAAGATCTTGTCAAAAAGACTGAGAAAAATCAGTATACAAGGTCTTAAATTGATATTACAAGTCTTCACAATCAAATGGAGGTTGGATGGGTCAATTCAGAGCTAAAGACAGTGGAAATTAGGTTCTGGACGTGAATACTCGAGTTTCCAAGTCAAAACTCGAGCATACAAGCTTACTGGAAAAATTTGCTTCTGAACGGAGAAAACTGAAGTTTGGAAAACTACAGTTTCGGAAACCACGATTTGGGCGTCTAAGAGTCAAAACTTGACTATGGGAGTCAATACTTGAGTATGGAACTTAATGACTCGAGTATTGGGCGTCTTCAACTTCTCTCACGTATCTGGACCCGACAAAACTCGAGTTTCCTCTTCAAAACTCGAGTTTCCAGCTCCTTCAGCAACTCTGTTCACCTCTGTTACACATACAGCTTTGGGCAAGGTTTGGTAATTCGATGATATCTCCTAAACCAGACATCGGATTGAGGTGAAATCAAATTTTGATGAAACTAGACATCCAATGCGTCATCTTGACAAAGTTTCATGCCTAAAGAAGATTAGATGAGAGAGCTTTGAATTTCTAAAGTTGGATCAAATATTCACGTCACACATCTGATCAAGCTTTAATGTTTTGAGTGTAACTCAAGATCTACAAATCGGAATGAGCTAAACTCAGTGGCATTGGAAAGAAAACTCATAAGGATTTCCATAAATACTTGATTCAACAAAAATGAAGATCAGACCAGAGAGATACAATCTTCGAAAGTTGACTGATGTTTCAAGATGATGGAAAAACGTTGGTTTAGAACAACTCTCCTTCATCAGATTATAATGGAGAGATCACAACAAGTTTGGATCTGAATCTTGTTGCATTGGAAAGATGTGTCAAAGAGATAAATGTGGATAATTGGTTTGCCAAAATTAAAGCTTTATCAAGTTAGAGAGCAACCAGAGTGCTGAACAATTGAATACTTGAGTTTACACATGAATACTTGAGTATAGCTCAAACAGAGAGCAATAAACGTTAATGAATCCTCAATACTTGAGTATGTGAAACAAAACTTGAGTATAGATCAGATAGAGACGAATCTGAAGTAATGCTACAAGCTCAATACTCGAGTTTTAAAGTCAATACTCGAGTTTACACCGTAACTTCAAAAAAATCAAAGATGCGAAAATCCTGAATCTGATCCAGATCAACCAGAAGTTTACGCAAATGATCTTTGATACTTATTATCATCATTTATATCATTTGTGGACACATTTCAGATGATTAAATGAAGGATTTTATGAAGAACCAAAATGTTGAGCTGTCAAGTCCCAAAAAGCATTATAACGGCTAGTTTTCCATCTGCTGGATCCTCAACAGCTCTATTTTCAATGGTTTATTTCTCCAACATTTAGAAGACCATCATCTATAAATAGAACCAGATTTAAAACACAAGAAGGTGGTTGAGTGAGCTTACTATGTCATAATGCCAAAATTCTGAACTACCTACACACTCTGTTTTTCATACTTTCTTAGTTTATCATTTAGATTGTGAGATGATTTCTTATGCACTTTAGTGTTTATCATGATCACTTCTATGAGAGAAAGAACTATTGTAAATCATATTTTCCTGAGAGGTACTCAAGGTTGGGTGACCTTGAGTTGGGAATTTGATTATAACCTTACGGGTAGTAAGGGGAGTCTCTGTGAGAGATTGTGAAGGTTGCACAAGTACCTGGATAAACTTGTGGGGTGTAAAGGTTTGTCTCTTGTGCTTGGTTAAACAAGGAGAATAGTGGAAATCTCAAGTGGAGCTTGAGGACTGGACGTAGGTCAAGGTTGGACCGAACCAGTATAAATCTCTGTTTGCAATTCTCTTCCTTGAACTCTTGATTTCTAGCATACATGTTTGAATGATTGTTTATAGTTTTATAATTGTTTAATATCATTCAAACCGATTTCAACGAATTGCAAAAAGATTTTTAAAAATTGAAAGAATTTTTATCTTCACCCAATTCAGCCCCCTCTTAGGTTCAACCATGTTTTTCAAAACAAAAACCAAGTCAAACTTTCCTCAATGGTTTTCATAGTGGTGGAATTTCTTTGTTTCTATACCAAAGATACTTCCTTCAAATATCCAAAAAGCCTTTGAGCTTTTCAAAACAAAGTTTAATGTCTATGAGTTTTAATCATTACTGACAATTGTAAATACAAAGTGAAGTTTGTATTTGGTAAGTTGAAAAACTTACTGTTTGAGACAAAACTTAAGTTTGGAGTTCCAAAACTCGAGTTTGGACTTGATAGAGCAGCTTAGTTTTATAAACCTAAAAGCAAACTACGGTTTGCATTTACAAACTGCAGTTTATGTAAAAAAGAGAGCACTTAAAGTTTTTCAAACTAAACCAAACTCGAGTTTGTATTAGTAAACTCGAGTTCTTGTGAGACAGAAACACTTCAATATCTTGAAGACAAGAAAGCTACAATTTGATACTCTAAACGTCAGTTTTAAACCCAGCTAACGGCTATATAGAGGTTTCTATGTTTTGAGAAAACTCGAGTTTAAGTTTACAAACTCAAGTTTAAATCAAGTCAAGAATTTTCAAAGATTTCATGTTCAAAACAAACCGCAGCTTACATCTATAAACTCCAGTTTGTCATTTACAAAGAGTTATCAACATTTTCTATAACCTTAGAAAACTCAAGTTTAATAATTAAAAGAAACTCGAGTTGAGTTTTGGAAACTTGAGTTTATGTCAAACAGAGAGCTATGCTCTATTTCTTGAACTTGAAAACTCTAGTTAAGCTTTGGAAACTATAGTTTTGAACTTCATGATTTTAAACTTAGTTTCTTATCAAAAGTCAGAAACTCGAGTTAGTCACTAAATGATTCGAGTTTGCTCATATGCTTAAAATAAATTTTAAACTTCAAATCACAACGGTCATTTCTAGAATGAACCAAAACTTGAGTTTGATAATTAATGACTCAGGTTTTGCACTGCTTCAAAATATGTTTAAAAAATCTGATATTGCGATAGTTATTCCTAGAATGAACAAAACTCCAGTTTGTTTTAATAAACTCGATTTTTCGTCACACAATTTGAAACTCTGATTTCTAGAAATATGTGATTTCATCCTATTTAATCTATATACTTCATGATTTTACTTTATATTATTCCCTGTTATACTTGATCAATTTATTCATGATCTACAGATGAATTTTGTAAGGATCAAAGTGAAATTAAATCTGGGTTAAATGCAATTAATGAAGAACCAAGAATAAGCTTGAACTTTTTCCTCTATCCCAGTGGTTTGGCTCAAACCGTTACAGATCATCTAGATCACTCTCCAATGGTCAAAAAAAGTTTATGGAATGATAAGAATACTAGAAGACAATCAGCAACAACTAATCCAAGATTCCAGCAAAGAATTGAAGAAACAGAGAAAAATATGCAATTGCCATATTCCAAATATCAAGCTGAACATTGAAGAATCAGAGAGAAGAAAATGCAACGATTAGTTTCTTTGGTTGATTACAAATACCCAAAAGACTCGAAGAACAAGATACAACAACAACACACGATTACAATTGATTACATTCTTGTTTGATTCTTTGTTGTGCATACTATTATTTGAACTTCAATGTTTACTCATATATGCTCTTTAAGAGAATTTGTTTTTGAAAATCATTCAATTACTCATGTGAGTTGGGATATTTAATTACAAAGTATAAGGGGGAGCAAGTCCTACGTGATTAGGATTGTTTGAGAGTTACATTGTTGTAATTAAAGGTTATTAAGATAGTTGAAAAACCCAGAAGGTATCTAGGGACTAGACGTAGGTCAAGGTTAGAACCGAACCGGTATAAATCTTACTGTGTCAAGCTTTTCTTCCCTTGCTTTGTTATACTCTATCTTCGATCTAAAATTTGGGAGTTTCGATTTTTTTTAAAATCCTCAATTCACCCCCTCTTGGTGATTTCTTCCATTTACAATGAAGATCCTTTTCCAATCAATCTACATTATTTTTCAAAATTATCTGTCTCCTGAATATTCTCCTAGTAGTACAGGTTTTCTCATACAAACAAAGATTCTCTAGTCTTATGACTACTTCAAAGAATTCCTTTAATAAGGTGGTGGACCAAATTTGACCATAAGAGAATAGACTCGAAAGCAATAGAATTATGGCTTAAAATAATCTTGACTTCTTATGTGTTACTAAGCAAAGTAAGTATTTAAATCAGAAATATTTCAGACTTAATCAAAACTTGCATCAATGACCAACATGTTAAAGTTTATGAATGAACTTAACTCTATGCTCAAAACTACTTCAACAAGAAGACTAAAAAAAAGTTTAGGCCATCACTTCAACAGCCTTTAAAGCTCGAGAAGATGATGATTTTCTTCAAAGTGATGATGAAGATCTCATAATTGTCTTAGACAAAGACTAAACTCACAGTTTTCACCACAAGCATTGTTGTATTCACTAAACACTGTAGCTTTCATAGAAAAACTATTCAAATAAATCACTATGGTGTTGGTAAACACTATAAACTGTAGTGGATTGTAGCAAACACTATAGCGTTGGCATGCACTATAGCAAAATGATTACCAAAACTGTGCAAATAGTGCCAATAAATAGCCAATTATAGGTCAAATACTGTTCAAATAGTAACTTTGAATGCCTATTTAAGGACAAGTCTCACTTTAGAGTAGGTCACATTCAAAGATAGCCATACAGAAGTTCTCTTCAAAGGGATAGATGAAAATGGAGCAAATCACCAAGAGGGGGGCTGGATTGGGGATTTTAAAATTCTTTTTCGGATTGCTATGTTTTTCAATGTTAAACAGTACTGTTAAGAGTATATAGAAGAAAAGTAAGACACACAGAATTTATACTAGTTTGGTTCAATCTCTGACCTACGTCCAGTCCCCAGTCTCTTTGGGATTTCCACTAATCTAATTGATTACACACTTTGTACTTAAGAGTAATTTTCTCACTAGAATCTACTCCCCCTTGCAAGTTGTAATCAATATGTCAATCTCTAAGTCCCCAGACTTGAGATTCTTTACAAAGGATGATTTACAATCAAATAAAACTCTCTCTAAGAGTAGATAGATAAACTGAAGCACTGAGTATCAAAAGATACTGTACAAGTGAAAACTAAAAGAGTAGTTGTAAAACTTGAATACAATTCTTTTTTTAGTAGTCTTGGTTGTTGAGAAGACTTGAATGCAACTCTATTGATACAAAGAGAGTATTGAATGACTGTTGCAATCTTTATTCTAACCGTTGGTGTACTAATCCAGCAGTTGGAGGCACTTTGGTTTATAGCTCTACTCTTCAGTTAATTCTTTCTATTCAGAGGATTAATGTTGAGTTTCCCTAATTTTTTGTCCGGTGGAATGTCAAAAACTAGTTTAGGTAAGAAGTATTAATCCATTTTGCATCGTGCAGAGGTTGGTTGTTCAGAATATAGCAAGTTTTTTGACTTTGCAATAAATGCTATGACATGCTTTTTCACTTGTGTTGAATCTACACTTTAATTCTCTTGAATCATCTCTAAATTGATTGAAATTCACTACCAAACAGGTTAAACAATCTAGAGATGGTGATGAGTGATAATACACAACATATAGATCAATCACACAGTTTTTTGCAGATTCAGATATTTCAAATTTTGAATTATGTGATATAGACTCGAGTTAGTTCATCAAGACTTGAATTTGTAGTTCATATTTAAAAGCATAAACTCAAGTTTTATATTCAAGGCTTGAGTTTTCTTCATACAGAGAAGAAAGTCGTGATTTGATCTTTGAAACATGTTTGGAGCAGGACCTAAACTCGAGTCATTAAGTGACTAACTTGAGTTTTGCACACTTAAGCTGAAAATACATTTTAAGTCCAAAAGCTCAAAACTACAGTTTTCATACAAAACTGAAGTTTTTAAATGGTGAAAAGATGTGATGTTCATTGTAAAGCATAAACTCGAGTTTGCAAAAGTTAACTCAAGTTTCCACATAAACTCAGAGAAATTGAAAAGCTCTCTTGATTAATCAAACCAGAGTTTTCATTTCGAAACTTAAGTTTTCAAACCTTAGAAATATGTGTTGTTCTTTTTAAGTCACAAACTCAAGTTTATGAAAACTAAACTCGAGTTTTCTCAAGGGAGAAAACTTTGTAAAACATTTAAGCAAATCTAAACTGGAGTTTCCAAAATCATAACTCAAGTTTTCTCAAGCTTAGGATATTATATCTTTTCGTATGTGAAGAAACTCAAGTTTCCAAACTCTAACTTGAGTTTTCACACAACTTGGAAAAAAAAAATAGATTTCTTGATTTGTCAAACTGGAGTTTGTTCTCTATTTAGTCCAAACTTGAGTTTTCTAGCTAAAACTCGAGTTTGTCTTTGACAATAAGTTTTTGTACTTTTCAAAGACAACCTTTTTTATTTAGGTTTGCAATTGTTAGTTATCATCAAAATATATAGAGAACTAACAATAGAGAACTAAGATCTAAAAAATGGTGTAATTCATATGAAGAATGGTATAATTCGTATGAAGAATTTGAGGTCAAAAAAATTATATGAAGAATTTGTAGCATTATGTAAACTTTATTTTTTTTTAAATGATCTAATTAAGTTCCTGGTAAAATTAGTTGTCATTATTTTAGTTGTTGTAATTGCCCGGCTAAACCTAAGAAGGGGTGAATTGGGTGAAAGATTAAAATCTTGGAACTTAAAAAATATTTTTGCATTTGCTAAATCAATAGTTAGATATTCAAATAAACATGTATGCTGGGAATATAAGAGTTCAGGGAAGAGAATATGCAAACTGAGATTTATACTGGTTCAACCTAATCCTTGATTGTAAGCACCACTTGAGATTTTCAATCTACTATCCTCTTGTTTAATCTAGACACAAGAGAGGCCTTTACAATCCCACAAGTTCACCCAGGCACTTGTGAAGCCAAATCTCTGATTGAGATACTCCTTCTTACACACTGTAAGGATACAATCGATTTCCCACTCAAGATCACCCAATCTTGAGTAACTCACAAATAAAATGATTACAATGAATCTTCTCTTTCAGAAGTGAATGAATAATCATTAAAGTATAATACAAATCATTTCACTCTCTATGATGAACTATATAAGCATTGAAAATAGAGTGTGTATGAGATAAACGTTGGATTCATAATGTTGGCATTTTGATAGTGTAATCTCTTGTCATCATCTTTCTCCATCTTGAATGTGACTCTACTTATAGGTGAAGATCATTTGACCTTTGAGAATATGTCCGTTGTGAATAATAGCTGTTAAAGATTAGTTGGAACTAGCCATTAGAGCTTTTGCAGTGCATTTAATGTTCTGACATCACTTTTTGCGTTATGCTTAAACTTTAGTTTAATGCATGTTTGATCATCTGAAAATCACTAGCAAATTAATTAAACATAGTTAGGAATAATAGTAACAAATGATATGAAGTGTATAAATCATTCATGAAGATTTCGCAAATTCAGAGAAGATGATTTCAAAACAGAGACAACTAAAACTGGAGTCTGTTCAAGCAAATTGGAATTTGCAATATTTTCTCAAAAGCAAAACTAGAGGTGAGAAACACAAACTCGAGTATAGTTCTTTCTTAGGCAAACATCATGATTGAGCTTTGAAGAACATCTTGAAATAGGAGCAAACTGAAATTATTATGTGACAAACTCGAGTTTGACACTATTCATACTGAAAAAGAGTTTAAGTTCATAAAAGCTCAAACTGGAGTTTTCTTAAGTTCAAAACAGCGAGGAGCTCTCTGTTTGCCACAAACTGGAGTTTGCTAACTCAAACTCTAGTTTGCTTAAAAGATAAAAAATTTGAAGACTCTTAGCCAAATGTAAACTTGAGTTTGACAAATTAAACTCGAGTTTGGTTAGGATGAAGAAAGCTTTAAGACTCTCTGCCAAGGATAAATTCAAGTTTAACAATAACAGGCTCAAGTTTATTTAAGGATAAGATCTTTTGAAATACTCTTGGCCAATCTCAAATTCAAGTTTACATGTCCAAGCTCGAGGTAAGAATCCAATGCAAAAAGAATTAGCTCCAAACTCGTTGTGTTTTGATAGTTATGATCCAATGAATGAAGGTTGTTCTTTTACTAGCATTTTTGCAACATCCTGAATTGATTGTCAACTTCAAGAGATCATATCTCTCTCATTTTATCTTTGTTTTCCATGATCTTGATGTTTTTGGTAAGGTATGTGTGTCTAGTTTCATATTGTTGGTTATGATTAGTTTTGATGATGTCTTATATAGATGCCATTAGTAAGAGCAAAAAGTTTATATATATCATATACTTTGGCTAATTGCTACATTTGATGTAGATTTGTTCACATGGAGAAAGAACAAAAGAAGATAAGAAAGAATGAGTTGATTCATGGAGAGTAATCAAGAAGATTTGTTCTTGTGGAGAAAGAACAAGAGAAGAAAAGAAATAATGAGTAGATTCATGAAGATTAATCAAGAAGAGAGAAGAAAGAAAGAAGAACTTGTTAAATAGATTGAGAAAATCATTACACAAGTCCATAGATTGATTCTTGAAGTTTCTACGATCAAGTGGAAGTTGGAATGAGTCAATTCGGAGTTAAAATGAGTAAGTTGAAGCTTCTGGATGAATAATGATTGAGTTACTCCAGTCAAAAATATGTTACTCCAGTCATTCCTACTGCATTTGTTGAGTTACTCCAGTCACCTACGCGTTACTCCAGTCATATATGTGATATGGGTGCTCATTACTCCAGTCGTCACTTAGTTACTACAGTAAATCGCGTGTTTCAGTTGCTGGTTTCATTTCTGTCAGGTGGTTACTGCAGTAATCATTAACCTACTGCAGTAACGGGTCAGACAGAAAGCTTCTGGAGCGAAACTACTGCAATAAGGGTCGCATTACTCCAGTCATACGGCTGTTCCAGCAATTCTGTCAGCATTTCACCTGGGCGACATTCAGTAAATCGATGAAACTAGACATCAGCATTTCAACCAGAAATTGTATTGAGGTGAAATCAGTTTTGGATGAAACTAGACATCCAAGGCTTCATTATGTCAAAAATTAAGGTCCAAAAAAAATCAGATGAGAGAGCTATGAATTTTTGAAGTTGAGCCAACTGTTAACGTCCTGCAGCTGACCAAGGTTTAGTAATTTGAGGATATCTCACAAACTACACATTCAAATGAGTTGAAATTAGTGGAATATGAAACTAGACTCACACACCTTTCCAAAAATATCAAGATCACCAAAAACAAAGATCAAATGAGAGAGATGTCATTTTTGGAAAGTCAGTGTCTGTTCAGAAATCTGGAAACTGATCCTCAAACAAGTGGTGTTTTGATAACTCCAGTAATGGTCTTGCTACTCCAGTAATATTGTGCTCTGAATATCACTTTTGTGAAGTCATTACTCGAGTAATGAAATGGCTACTCCAGTAAGGCTTACTCCAGTAGTCACTTACCTACTCCAGTAAGTCACCTTTTTCAGACATGTCCAAGAGTGAATCCGATAACTTGCCAAAGAGTAAAACATATTACTCCAGTAACAATTTTGTTACTCCAGTAATCATTTAATTACTCCAGTAGCTCTTCACTTTCAGACACTTCCAGAGTCAAAGCCCGATCTTACTCCGTAAGCCAATTGTTACTCCAGTCATCTTGGCACTTTTACACTAGAGTTACTCCAGTAACTTCGAGACAGAAAATGGACAAGACTTACATTACTCTAGTAGTTAAATGATGACTCCAATAATATCGCAGACAAAGAGCAAATGAACTTGAGTTACTTCAGTAACTGAGTTCTTACTCCAGTAAGGTCGAAGACAGTAACATTACAGGACTAAGGTTACTTCAGTTGTTTGGTGAGTACTCCAGTAATATGGAGACAAAGAGCAACTGATTTTCATTCAGCTCCAGTCACGCAAAATGCTACTGCAATCAAGACGAAACTGAAAGTAACTGATTCAAGCCATCAAGAAAGCTACTCCAGTAACAGAAGAGTTACTCCAGTCATAACAGAACATTTTCAACAGAGCTACTCCAGTCATCGCTAGGCTACTCCAGTCAAATTTGATGCAGAGACGAAATGATTCTTAGTTACTCCAGTAACTAAGTTGCTACTCCAGTAATGCGAAGACAGAATTCAAGGAAGCATTTGAAAATCACCGTGCTCGTAAAATGGAAATCATTGATTATGATTTCATTACTTCATATCATCGCTTACTATTATTTCTAACATTGTTTGAACAGATTTTCTAGTAAGTTTCAGATGATCAAATGAAGAATATCATGAAGAGTCAAATGCTGAGCTGTAAAGTGGAAAATGCACTACGCCATGTTTGCTGGAAGATGTCTATGATTAAAAAGGCTGCTGAACATCATGGGAGACATTCTTGAGGGGACAAAACCCAAATATTCAAATCTGCAATTTCCCAACAGTCATATTCAAACAGAATTTGTCACAACAGCTAGATTCATAGAGAAACACTCACAACAGCTATATTTTCAAATGGGTTCAAGTCGCAATGGATCTACAACGTTCATATACTTCAAATCAGTATAAATACCTGAAGACTTGAAGATTCAAGTGTGGAAGTGCAGAAAAACGCAAGAGGGCAAAGATAGACAAAAAACAGGGACGTGAGCTTACACTGTCAAATATGCCAATACTCTGAATCCAACGTTTGGGTCATATACTCTCTAGTTTCAATGCTTATATAGTTCATCTTAGAGAGTGAGATTATATGTATTGTACTTCAGTGTTTATATTCACTTCTGAGAGAGAAGATTCATTATAAACATCCTATCATTCTGAGAGTTACTCAAGATTAGGTGATCTTGAGTGGGAAACATGTTGTGTTGATTACAGCTTGTAAGGGGAGTGAATCCTAGTGAGAGGATTACTTCGAGTACAGAGTGTGTAATCAAGCAAGTGTATTGATTACAGTTTGTAAGGGGGAGTGAATCCTAGTGAGAGGATTACTTCAAGTACAGAACGTGTAATCAAGCTCAAACAGATAGTGGACTGAAAATCTCAAGTGAAGCTTGGGGACTGGACATAGGTCAAGGATTGGACCAAACCAGGATAAATCACGGTTTGCATATTCTCTTCCCTAAACTCTTGTATTTCCAGTATACAGGTTTGGATAACTAATTACTGTCATAGAACTGATTTCAAATTAGTTGCGAAAATTTTTTAAGGTTATCCAGAGTTTTATCAAACACCCAATTCACCCCCCTCTTGGGTGATAGCCAGATCCAACACATATGCCACTGATATTAGCTCAATTGGATGTGTAGTTTGTGAGATACGCCCAAAATACTAAAGCTAGGTCTGCTATGTAGCATGAATTTCAGTTCCAACTTCTACAATTTATAGCTCCTTCATCTAAACTCCTTTAGGCTTGAAACTTTGTCATAATGACGAATTGGAAGTCTAGTTTCATAAAAAATTCTTTTCACCTCAATCCAATCTCTTATTTAGGAGATATTATCAAATTACTAGAGATAGTACATGCTGAACGTGAAACAGAGGTGAACAGAGGAGCTAAAAACATGACAAACTCGAGTTTATAGTGGCTAATTCGAGTTTAACTAGACCAAAGACACCCGAGGTGCTGAAAACACTATTAAATTGAGTTAGTTAGTGACAAACTTGAGTTTTGAGTCCTAAACTTGAGTTTTGTGTCCTTAACTTGAGTTTGCTCATATCCGAGAAGCAAATCACTGTAGTAAGGTAGTAAACTCAAGTTGAAACCTTGTGACTCGAGTTTGCTCATCCAGAACCTTATATTTGCTTGTTGAACTTTAAATTGAGTCATTCCAACTTCCATTTGATTGTGGAGACTTCTAGTATCAATCTACAAACTTTAATAATGATATATTCCATTCAGTAAGTTCTTCCTTCTTCAATCTCTCCTCTTCTTCTTGATTATCCAAAAAATCCTTTGATAACTTCTTGCTTCTTTGTAGATTGTTCTTTCGGTAATCTCTTATTTCCTTCTTGATTATTCCTCATAATTGAACACTTTCTTTCTTATCTTCTCTTGATCATTCCCCACAATTCAATTTGAACTAATCTATATTATATATAGTAATTAGTCAATGTAGGAGATAAATATATTATACAAGCTTTTTGCTCTTACTATTAGTTCTTTATGTGTTTTGATGATAACTGACAATTGTAAACTAAAATTGTTCTTTGTTATTAAAGCTCAAAGAAAGGTAGAAGTTTATTAACATTGATTTCGATCCTTTTTATGTTAGTCAAACTTGAGCCTAATCTTACTAAACTCGAGTTCGCACTTAACATATAGAAGGATAAGTATTTTGAACTTATACAAACTCGAGCCTCCCTTGATAAAATTTAGTATACTAGCGACAAAAAGAGTTTCATGTGTTTTTATCTGAGATAAACTCGAGCCTACAGGTTACAGAGAGCAAAACTAATTGTTTGGTCTTAGTTAAACTTGAGCCTAGCATAATAAACTCGAGCTTAAATCTTACAAAGAACATTTCGATATTTTGAGACTTAAGCATGTTTTACCTAACTCAAGCTTAAGTCAGATAAAGAGATGTTCCTTAGTTGTTCATTAGAACAAGCTCGAGCCTGCTAAGCTAAACTTGAGCCTGTCCCTTACAGAGAGTACTCAAAGTATTTTTGTGATGTAGACTCGAACATGGTTGTGCAGACTCAAGCCTATCTCTAATTTTGAGAAGTACCTGAGTGAAGCAAGCTCGAGCCTGGAACTTACAAACTCGAGTTTGACTCAGACAGAGAGGTGATAAAAAGTCTATAACACGATTAGACTCGAGCCTATATGGTTTTAACTCGAGTTTAACGGAACTCTGTTTCGCAAACGGGATCTTATACCTATTTGATTCTGATTTATAAGTTGATTTACTTAAATCATAAGTTACGAATCATCATATATACACTTGATCAATATGCTATTATGTTTCAGATGTGGGATGCATTAGAAGTTGCTTATGAAGGAACTTCAGGAATCAAGGAGAACAGAATCAATACTCTCATGACTGAATACAATCTATTACATATGAAGTCTAAATAATCAATTGCAGAGTTCGAGCTCCAGTTCACACATCTCATCAATCAGCTGTCAGCCTTGTGAAAGGTATATGAACAAAAAGCTCAGGTAAGAAAAATTTTAAATGTACTAACCAAAGATTAGGAAGCTAAAGTGACAGCCATTGAGGAAGCACAAGGAGAATCCATGCAATCTATAGCAGCTCTTTTCAGAAGCTTATTAGAATACAAAAGCAAAATCAAGTTCAGAAAAGGACTTGATGAAATAGAAGGCAAACATAAGGGAATTGCTCTTAAAACTATCAAAGAAGACAGAAATTCTGATGATGACAAGATTGATGATGAAGAGATTGGAATGATGGTCCGAAGATTCAAAAAATTCTATAAGAAAGATCAAGGATTTCAAAAGTTCCACAAGACCAGCAACAACAAGGAAGCAAATAAGCCAATCATATGTTATAAATGTGACAAACTTGGCCATATCAAGTCTGAGTGTCCTCAGCTGAAAAACAAGGAAACAAAATTCAACAAGCTCAAATAGAAATCATATGTTTTAGCAATATAGGGAGATAGCTCATTTGATGACGATGAAGATGATGAAGAACAAACAGCCAATATCTTCCTAGTTGCACATGATGAATCTGAAAAAGAAGAGGTAAGAACTTCTAAACCAATTTATGATGAATTACTTTTTGCGTATAATGTCATACAATCTGAATTTGAAAAGCTTGCTGAAAAATACATTGTTTTGAAAAAGAAAAACATAACTCTTGAACAAAAAGTCAAAGATCATTCCGGAAAAGATATTTGTGAAAATTGCACTGATTTAGAGAAAAGAAATTTATATCTTACAAACACTCTTAAGAAATTCAATAAAGGGAGTGAGATGCTCAAAGTAATCTTAAAAGAACAAAGGTTCACAAATGATAAATCAGGAATTTGATATAAACCTGATCTTGATAAAAATAAAGGGAGAAAGAAGAATGGAGAAAAGAACTACTTAAGCTACTTTCAAAAATCAGTTCATACCTCTAATCCATTTGCCCACTACAACTATTGTAATAGAAAAGGTCATACCACTTCTTCATGTTTTCATAGAAAGGAAAGAAAAAACAAGCCTGTTGGCAATTATCAATAGGTGCCCAAAGGATCCTATAAGGTTCTTGAGACACATGCTAACCCAAAAGGACCCAAGACAAAATGGGTTCCTAAGACTTGATCTCATAAATTTCGCAGCTTTGTCTAAGAGCATCAAAATCCAGCAAGTGCTACATCGACAGTAGATGATCTAGGCATATGACAGGAGATCAAACCAAATTCACAATAATCAAGCACAAGGACGGTGGTAAGGTCACATTTGGTGGAAATCAGTCCGAAAGGATAGCCGGGATTGGTGAAATCAGGAACAATGATGGACCACAAATAAAAGATGTCTATCTTGTGGAAGGCCTATGTCATAATCTCCTCAATGTAAGTCAAAGCACAAATAAAGGTCCAAAACGAGAAAGGACTTTCTATTGCATGAATACGCACGGATCATGGTGGAGAATTTGAAAATCATGCCTTCAATAAATTTTGTGAAACTATGGGCATTGATCATAACTTCTCAGCTCCTAGAACTCCTCAATAAAATGGTGTTGTGGAAAGAAAGAATAGAGTACTCACAGAAATGGCAAGGGTAATGTTAAATGAGAATAATTCTTCCCAAGTATTTTGGGCTGATGCCATGAGTACAGGATGATACATTTCCAACAGAGCATACCTCAGGAAAAAGCTGAACAAAACTCTTTATGAGCTATACAAAGGAGGGAAGCCAAATAACTTAGCACATTTGCACATTTTTGGCTACAAGTGTTTCATCCACAACAATGGCAAGGACAATTGGGGAAAATTTGATCCCAAATCAGATGAAGGTATATTTCTTAGTTACTCTAATAGAAGTAAGGCTTATAGAGTATTTAATGTTCGTACTCGCACTGTTGAAGAATCAGTCCATGTAGTTTTCAGTGAGAACAAATTAAACAACCCACCTAATGATGATGCTGATGATGAAGTCATCTGTCAAAATCAACCTTCTTCGAAAATATTCTCTGATTTAACAGATTCTGAAAAACCTTCTCAAGAAGAAACAAAAGTTGAGCCTGAAAACCCTTTGAAAACTCTCTTCAACCTCAACCACGTGCCTGGAAATACAGTAGGAATCATCCACTGGATCAAGTTCTAGGTGATGTTAGCGAAGGTGTGAAAACTAGGAAAAACATCTTAAATGAAGTAACCTTCTCAGCTTTCATTTCTGAAATTGAACCCTCTAAAATTGAAGAAGCTCTTTTAGATAATGATTGGGTGATAGCAATACAAGAGGAATTACATCAATTTGAAAGAAATCAAGTTTGGGACTTGGTACCCAAGCCTAAAGACCACCCAGTCATTGGCACTAAATGGGTATTCAAAAACAATTGTGATGAGTCTACAATCATTGTCCGGAATAAGGCAAGACTAGTTGCCAAAGGCTATAATCAAGAAGAAGGAATTGACTATGAAAAAACTTATGCTCCAGTGGCTAGATTGGAAGCATTAAGAGTTCTTCTAGCCTTTGCTTGTGGCAAAGGAATTAAACTTTTTCAAATGGATGTTAAAAGTGCTTTTCTTAATGGTTTTATTCAAGAAGAAGTCTATGTAGAACAGTCTCCTGGTTTTGAAGATGAATTCTATCCTAATCATGTCTTCAAATTAAAAAAGGCCTTATATGCTTTCAAACAAGCTCCTAGAGCTTGTTATGAGAGGCTCAGCAGATTTCTTCTCGATCATGGATTTGTAAGAGGTAAAGCAGATAATACATTGTTCATCAAAGGAAATAAACTTAATGAAATCCTAATTGTGCAAATTTATGTGGATGATATAATTTTCAGTGTTACTGATGATGTTTTGTGCAAGGAATTTTCTGAGATTATGCAGGGAGAATTTGAGATGTTAATGATGGGTGAGCTCAACTACTTTCTTGGTTTACAAATCAAGCAACACAAGAATGACATATTTATCTCTCAGACCAAGTACTTAAGAGACTTGCTAAAGAAATATGGCCTTAATGACTGTAATGGAGCCGATACACCAATGAGCTCAATTGCCACCTTAGATGTTGATGAGAAAGGCAAAGCCTTCAATATCACAAGTTATAGAGGAATGATTGGATCATTACTATATCTAACAGTAAGTAGACTTGACATGCAATTCAGTGTAGGGATGTGCGCTTGTTTCTAATCAAATCCTAAAGAATCCCATGTTGAACATGTAAAGAGAATCTTTAGATACTTGTGTGATACAGAAGAGTTAGGACTATGGTTTCCTAAAGGCCAACCTGAGTACTTGGTAGCATATTCAGACTCTGATCATGCCAGATACAAGACTGACCATAAGAGCATAAGTGGACAATGCGAATTCTTTGGAAGATCACTTGTCTCTTGATTCAGCAAAAAGCAGGCCACAGTAGTCGTATCTTCTACCGAAGCCGAATATGTTACTGCATCAAGTTGCTGTGCTCAAGTTTTATGGCTCAAACAACAAATCCAAGATGTGGGAATTTATCTGAAAGAAATTCCCATCCTCTGTGACAAATACAAGCACAATAAGCTTGGCCAAAAACCTTGTCTATCACACTAGAACCAAACATATTGATGTTAGACGTCACTTCATTCGTGATCATGTCCAAAAGAAAGATGTCAAAGTAATGTTCATCCTAACTCATCAACAACTTACAGATATTTTCACCAAACCACTTGCAAAAGAATAATTCACCTTCATCAGAAGAGAATTGGGAATGCTAAATCTCAATGAGTTGTAAGTTGTTTCTATCCCATTGATAATTATGTTTTTGATGATAAATCGTTACTAATTTAGGCATCGGAGTGTTTAGTCATGTTTTATGCAGGATAGGTAATGATCATCAATTGAAGTATGCTATCAGGAGAACAAACTCGAGCCTATCTATAACATGCTCGAGTTAACTGAAGGCAGAGAGCAAAAGTCATATTATGTGAACACACAAACTCGAGCTTGTAAATAACAAACTCGAGCCTATCGAAGACAGAAAGCAACTCAACTGCTATCAAGAAAGGGAAACTCGAGTCTAGAAAAGAGAACTCAAGCCTACATGAAAAAAAAACCAATCCAGCCTCTAGAAGACTCTAAACTCGAGCCTATTAGTGACAAGCTCAAGTTCACCAACGTGTGTCAAGTGTTCATATATACACACTTGACATCCAGGTCAGTTCATTTTTATCCAAACTCAAGCCTGTTCTTGCAAACTCGAGCAGGTAATGATAATCAATTGAAGTATGCTATCAGGAGAACAAACTCGAGCCTATCTATAACATGCTCGAGTTAACTGAAGGCAGAGAGCAAAAGTCATATTTTGTGAACACACAAACTTGAGCTTGTAAATAACAAACTCAAGCCTATCGAAGACAGAAAGCAACTCAACTGCTATCAAGAAAGGGAAACTCGAGTCTAGAAAAGAGAACTCAAGCCTACATGAAAAAAAAACCAATCCAGCCTCAAGAAGACTCTAAACTTGAGCCTATTAGTGACAAGCTCAAGTTCACCAACGTGTGTCAAGTATTCACATATACACACTTGACATCCAGGTCAGTTCATTTTTATCCAAACTCAAGCCTGTTCTTGCAAACTCAAGCAGGTAACTCGAGCCTGCAAATCCTATGCTCGAGTTTGACATGCATTATATATTCCTGACGCTCGATTGTTGCTCTTCACTCATCATCTCCCTCGAGCCTAACCTAAAACTATCAGAAACCTTCACTCTTTCCTCTGAAAAACAATTGATTCTATCATCGGATATGGCTCCTAAACGATCTACCATCGAAGCTTGAACTGATTCCGCCACAAATTATGCATCTCCGCTTCTCCTAAAATGACATAAGAGGGAGAAATTCGCTCCCAAGAAGCTTCAGACAGGGATAGATAGCAGGATTCTTGGGGTTACTACTAATGAACCCATTCCCACCTTCAAACCGAAGAAATTGGTCATTTATTAACCCACTGGAAGTCCCAAAAGGAAGACCATCGATCCAGAAATAGCCTATAGGAAAGATAAAGAAAAGATCTCAGAGGTTGTCAAGCCTCTCAAGAAAAAGAAGTCATCAGTATCAACTTTTGAATTTAGAAGAACCAACAAAGATCAAAGATCCTCCAAAGCTACACCCTCCAAATCACAGTCTAAGATACCTACAGAACCCCCTGCAATTTTCAAAATTAATGACACTACCTCAAAGCCCAAAGAATTCCTTGATATACCTATAGAATTTCTGGGCAAGGAAGCTACTAGATTGACTGAACAATTTTCCCATAAGACATTTTGTCCTGTAGCCTTAGTCGATATGCAAAGTATTAAGGATGAGTGCAATATTGATATATCTCCTTGGCTCAAACCATTTGAAACCTTGTTATCCATAAGAGCATCCTATAGTCCTTCAGTTGTCGAAGCCTTTTATTTCAGCATGCAGTTTGACAATATACTAGATGGTGAAGGAAACCTTCTAGAAGAGAGATTTACCACCAACCTAAAGGGACAGAAAATCACTATATCTCTAGCATATTTGAACTCTCCACTGCAAATTGTTAGTTCTCTATGTGTTTTGATGATAACTGACAATTGTAAACTTAGTATAAAGCTTGTCTTTGTTAAGTTGAAAAACTTACTGTCAAAGGCAAACTCAAGATTAGGTATGTAAACTCAAGTTTGAGACATTGACAGAGTGTTGCTCAACTCTGCAAGAAAGCCAAACTCCAGTTTGCTTAGTCAAACTCGAGTTTGCGGAGTCACAGAAAGTATTCAAAGTTTTTCACAACAAGCTAAACTCCAGTTTGCTCAGACAAACTTGAAGTTTGGAAGATACAGAAAGCACTCAAAATTTTGAACAAAACAAACTTGAGTCTAGACCATGAAACTCAAGTTTAGACTAAACAGAAAGAATTCTGAAACTTCAGTATTTTCACAAGTCTTGCAAACTCCAGTCTTGTTTCCAAACTCTAGTTTACACTTGACCAAGAAAAATTTTAAAGTTTTAGTTCTTGCTGAAACTCGAGTTTGCTTCTGTAAACTCGAGTCTGAGTCATACAGAAAGACCACCAATATGTTTGTTTTTGAAACTCCAGTCTGAAAGTTCTTGAACTTAGGCTTATCCTCTTGACAAAGCCCCAAACTCGAGTTAGTCATTAATTGACTCGAGTTTAGCTACATGTCCAAAGTTCCATTCCAAGACTAGAGCCCGACAGTCTTCTCTGTAAGAAACAAACTTGAGTCTGATATTTATAAACTCCAGTTTAGGTCGTTGCTCAATATTCATGCTTTTTGGAAGAACCACAAACTTGAGTCTAGGATTAAAAACTCGAGTTTGCATCGGTGATTTTGAAAAACCAAATGATGTTGATCTGCGAAATCCTTATGGGTCAATATGAAAATATTTTATCATATGATATTATTGCTTCTAACATCTTTGATGAAGTTTTGAGTAATTTTCAGATAAGTTCAGCTAAGATCAAGATAGGAATCAGATCTAGGATAAGTGCAATAAATGAAGAACCAAGAATAGGGCTGATCTTTCTCCTCTATCCCAATAGCTTAGCACAGACCGTTATGTATCAATTAAATCACTCTCCAACGGTCAAATTAAGGTTATGGAATGACAGAATATCTGGAAGACCATCTGCATCAACATATTCCAAGATTCCAGCTGAGAATTGAAAGAACATAGCAAAATATGCAACCGTCATTTCCAGATTTGCAGCTGAACGTTAGAGAAGAAAATGCAATGGCTAGTTTCACCAGTTAACCTATAAACATCCATGAAGACGAAGAGCAATACACACAACAGAATTACATCTAATTACTTCTTTGATCTTTAAGCTCTGTTTATGCGAAATATTTTTGAACTTCAGTGTTTATTATTATTTGCTCTTTAAGAGAGTTTGATTTCGAAAATCATTTCTGATTACTTGTTGTGTAAGAAACTCAAGGTTGTGGAGCCTGTGAGTTAGGTAGTTTAATTACAAAGTGTAAGGGGGAGTAAGTCCTAGGTAATTAGGATTGCATGTGATTTACATTGTTGTAATTAAAGCTCACTGAGATATTAGAAATACCCAGAAGATATCTGGGGACTGGACGTAGGTCAAAGTTGAGACCGAACTAGTATAAATCCTTTGTATCCAGCTTTTCTTCCTTCTCCCTTTTTACTTCAAGGTTTTTGAAAACTTAGATATCTTTGAAAAGAAATTTTTAAATCCCCAATTCACCCCCTCTTGGTGATTTCTTCCATCTTTACAAATTTCCAAACCACCACTTGCTACTGAATACAAATATACTGACAGGGAAATATTCAAGCTCCTTCGACCTAATGAACCTATTCCCACTTCAGGAAAGCTCCTAAATTTTACTCCAGCTGCCATGCCCACTGAATATAGAGTTGTTTGGTATATCAATGCCAGAAACTTGCTACAAAAGGGTGGGAACTTCACACACTTTGCAAAGAAGGATTTTCTTATCTTTGCCTCTATTATTGATAAAAGGCCCTACAACGTAGGATATTGGATCTTCCAAGAGATGTCAAGATTCAGATTTGCCTCAAGACACTCTTCCCATATTCCTTTTCCCACTTTGGTCTCAGTGATTCTTTTTCATGAAAAGATTTGGCATTTGGCGTCAAATGAACAACCTGTTCCTACCCCTATCTTTGGAAAACATCATTTGAACCTTATAAGGATAAACTTGGAAAAAGGTTCAGGACAGTCAAGGGCTCCATCTTATATAAGAACTCCAAAATCCAAAGTCAATAAAGCCCAATTAGCTCCACCTCCACCTCCATCCTCTCTTTCAGCTAATATGGCCACCTATTTGAAAGATCTTGTAGCACATGCTATATCAGAAGCCTTTTCATCCTTCCATGTCATAATGGTAGCCCAATATCATGACCTTACAGGGAAAATTGAGACTGAAGTAGGGAAGATGGTTTCTAAGGTAACCAAGAGGCACAACAAGTTGGTTGAAGTCTAAGATGAAAATGCTGATATACTTGAGGACATTGTTGATAATGTGGAAGCTCTTCAAGGACATTTTGATGACTTTAAGGTCAAGATTAGGGATATCCACACCCTATATTTTTCAGTCAACTCCAAACCCGAACGACTGCTGAAGATCGAAGAGAAAGCAGGACCCTCATGCTCTATTCCTCCTTCCACAACCCATATCTTACCCTCTTATTCACCAACCAACAACTCACCCTCTCACCATTCACATTCATCCCCTAACATTACCTCTCACACTCCCATTCTATCCTCTCCCACTCTTCCTCCTTCCTCACCTGCACAGTTAAATCCCATGCTAGATATCATTCCATATGTTGCTCCTATTCCTACATCTTCATCTGTTCCCATTATCTCTCTCCCATCCTCTCCAGATTCCCTATCACATGATCCACCTTCTCCACCTCATTCCACCACAATTCCTCTTCTCCGAACTACGCTAACTATTAAACCTATCACCCCTGTCCCCGCCTCTGATCCACCCCTCTTTGCTAATGACAAAGGGGGAGAAGAAGAGTGAAGATATCTAGAGTTTATTCTGAGCTTTACTTGTTTGTTACTTCATTTTGATTGGATGTATTGAAGTTCTTTTGGTACTATCTTAGATCAATCTTGTATATTGAATTCAATACAATGAATGTTTAAGCATCTGAGCCTAACTTAAATAAAATTTACATCTTGCTTAAACCTTACATGCTAATCCTATCAAAACCTCTGTCAAGATAGTTTACAAGTGTTGTCATCATAAAAAGGGGGAGAATGTTAGTTCTCTATATGTTTTGATGATAACTGACAATAGTAAACTAAGAAATTGTTCTTTGTTATTAAAGCTCAAAGAAAGGTAGAAGTTTGTTAACATTGATTTCGATCCTTTTTATGTTAGTTAAACTGAAGCCTAATCCTACTAAACTCGAGTTCACACTTAACATACAGAAGGATAAGTATTTTGAACTTATACAAACTCGAGTCTCCCTTGATAAACTTGAGCATACTCCTAACAGAAAGAGTTTCATGTATTTTTATCTGAGATAAACTCGAGCCCATTATGTTAAACTCGACCCTACAGGTTACAGAGCACAAAACTAGTTGTTTAGTCTTTGTTTAACTGGAGCCTAGCATAATAAACTCGAGTCTAAACCTTAGAGAGAGCATTTCGATATTTTGGGACTCAAGCATGTTTTTCCTAACTCAAGCTTAAGTGAGATGAAGAGTTGTTCCTTAGTTGTTCATGAGAACAAGCTTGAGCTTGTTAAGCTAAACTTGAGCCTATCCCTTACAGAGTGCACTCAAAGTATTTTTGTGATGTAGACTCAAACATGGTTGTGCAAACTCAAGCCTATCTCTGATTTGGCAAGTACTTGACTGAAGCAAACTCGAGCCTGGAACTTACAAACTCGAGTTTGGCTCAGACAGAGAGGTGACAAAAAGTCTATAACATGATTAGACTTGAGCATACATGGTTTTAACTCGAGTTTAATGGAACTCTATTTCGCAAACGGGATCCTATACCTATTTGATTCTGATTTATAAGTTGATTTACTTAAATCATAAGTTAGGAATCATCATATATACACTTGATCAATATGCTATTATGTTTCAGATGAATTTAGCAAGGATCAAGGTGAAATCTGATTTGGGATTAATGCATTAAATGATGAACCAAGAACAAGCCTGAAACTTCTCCTCTATCTTAATGGTTCAGCTCAGGCCATTATGGATTATCCTGATCACTCTCCAACGGTCAAATAAAGTTTATAGAATGACAAAAAAGCTGGAAGATCTTTTACAACGACTACATCTAGGATTCCAGTTGAGAATTGAAAGAGTGGAGAAAAATGTTCAACTATCATAATCCAAAAATGAAGCTCAACATTGAAGAATAAGAGAGAAGAATATGCAACGACTAGTTTCTCTGATCAAGCTATAAATACCCAGGAAGACTCATTGAAACAACACACAGAACTACCACTGATTATGTGTTCATTTTGAGTCATTATTGTGCATTCTATTTGAACTTAAGTGTTTATCAATATTTGCTCTCTTTGAGATTATTGTCTTTTGAAAATCATTTTGATTACTTGTTTGAAAGAACTCAAGGTTGTGGAACCTGTGAGTTGGGTCTTTTGATTACAAAGTGAAAGGGGCAGCAAGTCCTAGGTGATTAGGTTTACTTGAGAGCTACATTGTTGTAATTAAAAGAAGATTGATAGTTGAAAAACCCAGAAGACATCTGGGGACTGGACGTAAGTCAAGGTTAGGACCGAACCAGTATAAATCTTCTGTGTTTAAGCTTTTCTTTCCTTGCTTTCTTCTTTTACTCTGTTTTCATTACTAAAAGAAAAAATTGAGTGCTTTTTGAAAAGATTTTTAAAATCCCAAATTCACCCCTCTCTTGGTGATTTCTTCCTTTTTCACTTACTAATATCATCTATATAAGACATCATCAAAACTAATCATATCCAACAATAATTTGATAAGTTAAGATTTGAAGGCTTAGAAAACATGAATGCTCTCTGTATGGCTCAAAACTCGAGTTTCAGTTTCAATACTCGAGTTTCCACCTTAGTTTTGAAACTTAGAAAAATACTTGAGTAAGTGATAAACTGTGGTTTTCAAAACTGTGGTTCTCAATACCAAGGTTTATGGCCAATTTAATTTTAAGAACCTCTTTGATTGGCTTAATACTTGAGTATTCCAGTGATACTCGAGTTTTCATAAAACATTTAAATTCTGGAGCCAAGTTGGAAAACTGTCTTTTCAAATTCCAAACCGTAGTTCTCAAAACTGTGGTTTTCGAAACCGAGTTTTCTATTTTCAGCTAAAACCATTTGAAGAGTCATATAGGCCTAAACTCGATTTTTCATGTCAATACTCAAGTTTCCCTTAATGAAAAACTTGTGATGCTCTTTGTAACTCCCAATACTCAAGTATTCATTTGAATACTACAGTATTGACCTTAGTTAAGTGCATTGAGCTGTTCTTTGAAACTTAATACTCGAGTTTTGTTATCAATACTCGAGTATTGCCTCAATCTGCAAGTTTTTCAACTTTTTGAAACAACTTTTCCTTTTTGATTCCATGACTGATTGTTATCATCAAAACCCATAGAAAACTAACAATTTCAACTATTACCTAGTATAGTGAATGTTTTACTAGCTTTAAGATGTACTCTAGACACACTAGTCTAAAGTTATCATGCCAACCAGCATCCTATATAGTGCTAAGCATCACATGTTTTATGGCCTAGAGACATCGCCCCATGCAACCTTGCACATCAGGACTTACCGCCTCGAGCCTCTGCTCGTCTATTTCATCTAAGATTTTTCCATTTAAGCTTTAGATTACTTTTTCTTTCTTAGCATTATAGTTGAAAAATATCATCTAACCCATCTAGTTCAGATTCTTGGACCATTCTATTAGTTTATGTTCCAATTTTCTAGTCTCCAACTACACCGCTTTGGTTTTCAACACAATAGCATCGATAATCATGTCATCACTATCAAAAACCATTGTTTGTCTTATCTTAAAATTTTCACACATTGAAAACTTTTCATGGTCGCAGTACATTTCACAATCTGCACTAAACCAAAAAGTAATAGTGCCTTCATACTTTCAAAGAAAATGTTATCGCTGCTAGCACAAATTTTGAAAAACAATTCATTACTAGATCAGTTCAAAACTTTTACTACCGGCACATATATATGAGCGGGATAACTCATTTTACAAATTTTTTTACAGCTTGAGAACACACGCCACCACATCAACCACTCGGTATAGTGAGCGCTCTATCCCAATCCCAAATTTAGCCATTGCATTCCTTTGGCCTCAAAGAGTCACCAGGAATCAATAGTGTCGTTAACTAATGTAGGAGAACCCCTGCCCCTCCCATAAGAGACCTAGTGTTCGCACTGGCACATAAAGTAGCATCCCTATCTAACGGTAACTCAGTCTAGCCATAGACAGTCAAGTCCTACTAGGCAAAATACACGCCCCTACAAGGCAAAATGTTATGGATTGGGTGCGTTCACTGTTGGTGCGATTTATTATTCTCTCAAAACAAATCCCCTTAAAAATTTTTGTTCAAAAAGACCTTGCTAAATGGCCAGCGAGTTCAAACATTTCAAAACATATGGCAAGACCCAACAAACCGTGTACATTTACAACAGCTTCTGTCCTTCCAGTTCAATACTACTGTTACCACCACATAGTTGAAAACTCAGTTTCAAACTCTGGGTTGTAACAAACCCCTTTTACAAGACAATATCATTTCAAAAGTGACCATAACCCTAGTCTTAAATTTTTTGTTGAAAACATTTTATTCAAAAATTCGATTTTGAAAATAAGCATAGCAGGTGTATCGGTAAGTTTAGAAATTCAATTTTTAAACCCTAGTCAGGAATCAAACTACTAATCTTAGAAGGTCATTATTCCGGAGTCAGGTTCAGAAGATGGGCGTATTAGTAACTAAGCGGTGAACGGTACGTTCGCGTACTGGTAAATTTAACTCTCCTATGTCTTGTATGGCTTTGATATGATTGACTGAATCATGTGTGTTTACATTCAATTGGCTGTGGACTGTTGTATTTATACGATAATGTTGCATGCTTATTTTCCTAGCGCTGAGGAACCTATGACTAGGTCACAAGGCACTGGTGAGTACTGATAGTGATACATGTGCTGTAGGCCATTGTAATTGTGTACCAATGTGTATACTGAATGCATGTTTGTTGTGATTATCTATCATATACTGTTTGTACTTTTCATATGAGGTTAACTATTACCTGAGATTCAATGGGTATTGAATCTCAGCCTTGACTAAAGGTTCAGGTAAGGAAATCTAGACCTAGGAAGGCGAAGTAGACAAATTCGCGAAGAGGCACCGATCGAAGATGACGGTTTGAAGATAGTTGATAGGGCCTAGTTTTTGGCATGGATTTGATAAAGTTATTTTAAACCAATTGTACTTAAACTAAGAAAGGGTTTATCGGTGGGTTGTCATAAGTCTCCGTGAAAGATGGGGAGACTCCCATTAGACTAAACACTGATCTGGCCAATATGATTGACTAACTGCATTGGTTTCTAAGCCATAGGTCTAGTTTAAAGACTTGGGTTGTCAGAGAGATGTATTTAAATATCTGTATATTGTATCACATGAATATTCCATCGGGAAATTTTAATATTCCAGCTTATGTCGGGGCATCAGCATATGTCTAAGCATTTTATATCAGATACTCATTGTCCAAAAATTTGTGCATGCTTTCCATTGCTCGAAGCTGTGGCACCTCAAACTCTGTTGATTTTTCTATAAACTAAGTGTCAACTGACATGTTTTCAAGCATTGAATTTGGGGTGTTACAAAATGCATACAAATAATACATTGTTAATTTCTCTTATTCCTATACTCAACAAGTTTGTCTCTAATTCTATCACGAAGCCAATTCATTTGTATTAAAGATAATGTATGAATATTTGACGAGGAGCGTTAGCAAGTGGATCATCTTTATCTTCATGAGCCAAATCTCCTTGTTCAGCTTGAAAAAAAAATCATCATCATTTTAGGAAAAGCTTCAGATGAGATTGTGTATAACAATTGTTACATAAGCCATATGGATTTCAGTTTCAAAACTATAAAAGGGCATATTTTGCAATATTTTAAATTTATTCTTCCAAACTGCAAATATCCTTTCTATGTGCACTTCAAACTTGAATGATAATAATTGAAGTACTCATTATCAATTTGAAATCCCAGTTGTCACCTGCATTGTGGAAGGTCATAACGTTCACTTCTATAAGGACCAAGATATCCAATTGGTGTTGGATAGCCAGCATCAACCAAGTAATATTTCCTTGATAAGTGAGGAATTTTTGTGACACTTACATATTATAGGAAAAGTGAAATAAACACAAAAAAAAGTAATTGTAGAGATGGTGTTGAAGATATACCTTGAGGTGTATAGGGAAAATTCAAAGCTAGAGTAGTGATAGCAGTATTGAACAAACGTGCATCATGTGTTGTGCCCTCCTAGTTTTCCAACACATAAATAAAGCACATATCCCAATCACATACTACCATAATATTCTGTGTTAGATATATCCCTTTCTCTTGACATATCTGTCGTGCTCAGATTTGCTCACCACACAACTGATGTGAGTTCCATCAATCGCTCTAATTGCATTCTTGAGATATGGGAAGTAGAGGTGATCAATGGATATATTTGGGTGATAACCATAAAACTCAGGATCAAGTGGTTTGATGTTTTCAGTTGCTAGATTGACACAAGTATTTAAAACCATGTGGAATAATCTACTAACAGTTTTTCTTGAATGTTGAAACCATTCTTGTATAATTCTATTTCATAAACCATGGCCAATTGTATATAAGAACATTGATACCATTTCTTATACTCTTGTGTACTTTGTGTGCCATAACCCATGCTCTACCAATTTAGAGCATAAATAAAGGAAGACATGTTTTCACAACATACTATGTCATGGTCTTGCAAAACCTCATGCACCCACATTGTTCCTGTTTGGTTACTAGTTATACGTGGCTCTTTGCAAAATGGTGTCATATGTTGAGCCACCAAAGCAGCAATCTGTACATTATTTGTTACCTTGTCCTCCATAAGAGAAACTTGTAAGGCCCTCTTTTGGGCACGAGACAAACATCGTCCTTCCATGGAGAATAAAACTTGTGTCAAGGCGAAGACTTAACCGAAAGAAAAACATAAATAGGTAGGTCATATAATAGGTGCGTCAAACATACGAGTATATAAAGTTTAACATAAAATAACAATAATAAGTGTCAAACATAAATAGGAGTGTTAGACAAAATACAAAAATTATAGCATAATCAACTATTTATAAGTTCCATAACTTTGGTTTAGTTTGTCGAGGATTCTCGCCATAATGGCTGTTGTAGGGATGGTACTGCAACCACTCTACCAAGTCACCTCTCTCATCTCGTAGTGCAAAAAACTGTTAGATATGCTTTGTTTTGATGATGACAAATATACATATCAATATCAAGAGAAAAAAGTTTATATCATATACATTGACTAATTGCTATATTTAATGTAGATCAATTTAAATATAATTGTGGAGAATGACCAAGTAAAGAGAAGAAAGAAAGAGTTGAATTATGGAGAATGATCAAGAGATAAGATTACAGAAAGAAGAATCTGCAAAGAAACATGAAGTTATCAAAGGATTTTGGAGATAATCAAGAAGAAGAGAAGATATTGAAGTAGGAAGAACTTGCTAAATGGAATATCATTATTCAAGTTCTTAGATTGATATTAGAAGTCTCCAAGATCAAATGGAAATTGGAATTGTAAGAGGAGCTGAATCACCAAAAGGGGGGTGAATTGGGGATTCTGAAAATTCTTCGCGAATTCAGCTCTTATAGTGATTTATCGAATAAGACCAGTAAGTATGGAAGAATAGCAGTGCACAATTTTTTATACTGGTTCGGCCCAACTCCTTGGCCTACGTCCAGTCCTCAAGCACCCTGAACTTTTCACTAAAACATTTGAATACACACTCTGTAACTCTAAAGCAATTCTCTCACTAGAACTTGCTCCCCCTTACAAGTTGTAATCAATGACTCCCTAAATCTCCAAGTCCCCCGACTTGAGATAACTCACAATCAAACAAATACAATCAATAAGACTCTCTTTCAGAGAAAATAAGATAATCACTAAAGCTCTATAGTGTCAACCGACACTCTGTACTTGAAGCACACCAATAAATGAACAAAGTTAATACAATTTCATTTTCAGCTTTATGTTCTGGTAGAGACTTGAATGCAACTCTATTTATACTTAGAGAGACATTAATAGTCGTTGTTGACATTCATTTGACCGTTGGAGAAGTCTCCTATCTGTTGGAGGCAGTTTGGTCCTTTCTCTCTCTACACTTGTGCTTGTTTCTTGAGTTGTAGGATAGAGTGTGACTTCTAGTCATTTATATCCATTGGGATTTTCAGTCCTTAATTAAATGAAAGTCTTTATCGTTTTTCCACTGTGTAATGCTTAGTAGTTGAGTTTGCAGCAAGTTTGGTGTTTGCATCTAATGCTTCTGACAAGTCTTTGCCTTATGTGTTAACAGCTCTTTTAATCCGGTTGTATCTTCTGTAATTGGGCTGAAATACACTAGCAAACACATTAAACATATCTGGGAATGATGATAATTAAGAATATAAATCATTTGAATCATTCCACAAACATTACATAGATTTCACAAATTTGAATTATCAGAAGGCGCGAACAATACTCAAGTTTGTGCACCAATACTCGAGTTTGTCATTATGCATTTAAACCTATACTCCAATTTCTGAGTCTATACTCGAGTCTTCTCCTTCTAGAGACGAGACTCGTGATTTGAGCTTTGATGTTCCTGATGAACTTAAGCCAATACTTGAGTATTCTTCAATACTTGAGTTTTCACTCTTGATAAATAATTGTCCAAAACAACAAAATCGGAGTTTCCTTTCTATATCGGAGTATTGAAGGCTTAGAAATCTTGATAGCTCTCTGTATGGTTCAATATTCGAGTTTCAATCTTGAGTTTTCTCCTTAGTTTTGAAACTCTGAAATTAGTTGTGCAAATGCTAAACTGTGGTTTTCAAAATGAAGGTTTTCAAAACTGAGGTTTATAAGTGATTCAATTTTAAGAACATTTTTGCTTGGCCCAATACTTGAGTATTCCAATGTGATACTCGAGTTTTCACTTGAGAATAAGATATTTGAAAATCTGGAGCCAAGTTGGAAAACTGTCTTTTCAAATTCCAAACTTTAGTTTTCGAAACTGTAGTTTTCCAAACCGAGGTTTTCTATTTCAGTTAAAGTTTTCCAAACCGAGGTTTTCTATTTCAATTAAAAATATTTGAAGAGTCTCATAGGCCTAAACTCAAGTATTCATGTCAATACTTGAGTTTCCCTTATTGAAAAACTTACGATGCTCTCTGAATGCTCCAATACTCGAGTATTCATTTAAATACTGTGGTATTGTCCTAAGTTAAGTGCATTGAGCTTTTCTTTGAAATCCCAATACTCGAGTTTTGCTACTGAAACTCGAGTATTGCCTCTTTTAGCAAGTTTTACTTTCTTGAGACAACTCTTCAACCTTGGTTTCATAATTGATTGTTAACATCAAAACCCATAGAGAACTAATAGGAATTACTCAATTTAGAGTTAAAACAAGCAAATATAAGGTTCTGGATGAGCAAACTCGAGTTCTAAGGTTTCAACTCGGTCATAGCCGGGGTAATTTACTCTAAATACCATAAAGCTCTTTAAGTATTCTTTCCAATGCAACAAGAATTAGCTTCGAACTCATTGTATGCTGAGCATTAAGATGAAATTTGTAACATCCCAAATTTCTGGGATTTTAACATTAGAGTAATATATGTGAATGAAATGTTAAATTTGGGCAAAATTAATTGTCTGCAAGTAAAGTTTAAGTTTTCCTTAATTTATTTGGGAAGAAAATAAATTTAAGGAAAATAATAAATAATAAGGGACTTATTTCCATAAATGACAATGATAGACAAATTGTAAATAAATTGATGTGATTAAATAAATAATCCCATGATTAGGTATAATCATAATTTAAGTGATATATATATATATATATATATATATATATATATATATATATATATATATATAATTGCAAATAAAAGGGATTATAAAAAAAAAGAGGAAGATGTTAGGCCACGGTTTGGCCCAACAAAAGCAAACCCAGGATGAGAAAACAAAACACAAAAGACAAATGAACCACTTTGTTTTTCAACGGCTTCAGTCTCGACAGCAAAGGGAAAAGCCGTTGAAGTTGTATGTTTCTGAATAATGGAATCTTGGGCCCTTATGCAATTAATTACCCAACACAATAAACAAATTAAGCTTGATCCATTTTTCAGTAAACTAGTGTCAGCTGAAACCGAAGGAACCAAATAAACCTCAGCAAATCATAATCAAAGCAATAAGCAACACGTGGAGGGACAGCTGTCCGAAATTTAACATGCAAGAGCAGATCATTGATAGTTAAATACTGTCACCACTCCTTCGTTTTTCACTCTTACTGAGACACCAGCCGAGAGAGATAGAAAGAGAGAAGTGTGACCGAGAGTTATTTGAAAATCATCTTGCTCTGTTTCGGGAATTTTGGGAACAAAAGGAACCAGCAGGCGATCCTGTCATCATTGAGAGCATCAAAGGTGATAGCTACCTCTCTTTCCTTCGTTTTCTTCTTCCCATCACTGCCTAAGCCTAACATGAAGTTAAAAGAAAGATATATATAGGATACTGAAATCAAAACAAAAAAAAAGAAATGAAAAACAGGGGCTGTTTTGGGTTGTTATAGACATTTTGTTTTCTGCATATAGAATCATGGTAAATGCATGATATATATATGTATAAGTGTGTCTGTGCATGACGGGTATAAGGAGAAGAGAGGGATTCTTGTTTTGTATGGCTAAATATATGTGTGTGTGTACCGAACGAATTTGTTGATGGTATGTTAAAAGAAATTTTGCTTTTGTTTGTTATATATAGGTTTCGGCATTCACAGCAAGAAAGAAAAACTATATATATATATATATATACATATGTCCAGGTGTGTGTATCGGGTATAAGGGGAAGTTTTTATTTTCTTCTACATGTTTATATGAGTGTGATTTCGGTTTCAGGAGCCTTGATCTAGATACACATGTAAGAACTTAAATATAGATATATGTGTGAGTTGCTGTATGTTTCCTTCGGTCATATGCGTGATTTTTTTTTTGTTTTTTTTACTGTCATAAAAAATCAATGTATTTTGCTGCATGAAATGATCTTCTACCATCGTTATTTTCTATGCTAGTTGTTGTAAGTGCTTTCCTTTGGTGCATGAGTTTGGTTTTGTCAAGAAAGAAAATGCATGGTACTGTAGATATTATTGTTGCTGCATTTTTAGAGTGGTTTCGGGCTGTCATTAGAAAGGAAAAAGAAATGAGTTTGCTGTGTGAAAGGAAAAGCGATGGCCGCATGTTTTCCTATATGTCTGTATATGAGTTAATGAAAGGCAAAGAAGTAATATTTTGCATAATAATATATGGAAGCCGTGGGGTCTAGGGAGAAGAGAATTTCTAATATGTATAAATATATGTGTGTGACGGCTCTGGAAGAAGAATGAAAACGAAAGTGTTAGTGTGTAGTATATATATTAAACTCAAACCTATCCCTTATTAATGCTGTGGCGTTAAAGAAAGAAAAGAAGGGTCAAAACTGATAGGTATGTGTATATGCATCATGTTCTTACTGGTTGTGTGTGAGTTTATGCATGGCGCGTCTGTTCCTCTGTTTTTTCTGGGCAGAAACAGATTTCACAGCGGAAGCTACAGTGAATCCGTAAATGAACAGTGCGCCGGGTTACTGTAGCAATGACACTGTTCACACAGAATTTTCAGCTGAGCAACGATTCTTAAAAAGGGCACAAAAATAGTAAACAACCTTATTTGACCCTGAAATTTTATGAGCATATAGTAGACATGCTAAAGTTTAAAATGAGCTTTGGTTCACCTCAATCAAAGGACTGTAGCTCAAGATATAATTTTTGGAAGATGGGTCAAAATCCAGGAACAATTCTGTAACGTTTTCTGGGCAATGGTTATGTTTTCCTAAACTGGGAATTATTGGAATAAGATAAAATTATGGAATTTTCCAGGAACAAAGTAGAGATGCATAGATTTCTTTTGGTGGGTATTTTGTAATTTTCTGAGCTCTGAGTAAAGAGTTATGATTTTTACCAATGACCCTAAGTTTCGGAAGCTAAAACTGAACAGTCTGGATGTTTTTGTGACCTGGGAATTATTTGACAAGTTCTGACCTTTGGAAATATTTTTATATGAAAGGGGACTTGTCAATGAACACGTGAGAATTGTCGGCACATTAAAATGATTTTTTTGCAATTAATTGAAAATACCTAAAGTTGCTGGATTTTCTTTAGGACGATTATGATTGAAACAGATCTTATTGTTAGACAAAAATTAAGGGATTAATCATCCTTTAAACTAATTTATATAATTAGTTTATTTGTTATTCGAATAAGAGATTGATAGTGATGATAAACATTATTTTTAGGCAGACCTGGATATTGTTCTGATCCCAAGAACTTCAGTACAAAAGAAGAAGGATATACGGTCGAGGTAGGTAACTTTAATCTTATAATAATGTATGTTAATGTTATGCAAATATTAGCTGATCATGTATGCTGGATGAACTACTTGTTTATATTATCCTGATTGGCCATGGATATTGAGGCTGAGGTCTCATGGGGCTGCGGTCCTAGACAAGAGTTGCGGTTCTTGGCCGTTAACTGCGGTTACGGTTATTTCTTCCATGCTTTAAACATGTGCTATTATGTCATTTCTATTTTCATACATGTGCATGAGATTAACTGTTACCCTGGGGTCCATTCATTTGGACTCCAGCACCCGTGAAAGATACAGGTACTGGTTTGGGATCAGAAGGCAAAGAGCAGCTGTAAGGGTTACAGCAAGTGGAACACCTTGGACAAATAGAAATAATTAGTTTGTATATAGTGTTTATCATTTGTCAATGTTGGAATTATGTAATAACATCCCTCTATGGGATAGATATCGAATCGCGAAAAACTAGTTCGTATTTTTATACTATTGTAATTTCAAAAACTTTGATTTTCAAAATCAAGTCGTCCAAATCTCCTCGATTCTTGTATTCTGCACTAACTCTGATTAAATAAAGGCCTCGAAAGGACGGGCGTGACAAAATTAATATAAGCTATTATGGACTAACGTTTTAGCACCATCCTTAACAGACTATGAACTTCCAAAAATCATATTTCTCTCATTTGATCTTTTTTTTTCTGTGATTGTGATGTTTTGAGAAATGTATGTGAGTCTAGTTTCATATGCCACCAATTTCAGCTCATTCCGAGGTGTACTTTGTGAGTTATACACAAAACATCGAAGCTTGGTCTGCTGTGTGACGTGAATTTCAGTTCCCAATCCCAAAATTCATCTCTCTCTCATTTGAACTTCTTTGGACTTGAAAATTTTTCAAAATGACCCATTGGATGTCTAGTTTCATACAAAATTGGTTTCACCCTAATCCCATCTCTGGTTTTGGAGATATCATCAAATTACCAGACCTTGCCTAGGCTAAAAGTAAAACAGAAGTGAATAGAGTTGCTAAAAATCACTATTGACTCGAGTCAATTAGTGGTTAGCTTGAGTTAAGACCCAAACTCGAATCTATGATTTCCTAGCTCGAGTTTTGGCTTCCTGGAACTTGAGTTTGACTTCTTGGCTCGAGTTTTGACGTCATGGATCTTGGTTTTGCATGTTTTAACTCCGATTTGAGCCATTCCAACTTCCATTTAATCGTGGAGACTTCTAGAATCAATCTATGAACTTGTATAATGATTTTCTCATTCCATTCAGCAAGTTCTTATTTCTTTCTTCTCTTCTCTTGATCATTCTCCATAATTCAACTCTTTCTTTCTTCTCTTTTCTTTATCATTTGACTTCACATCTGCTGCTTCTTTGATTCAATTTCCTTCTCTAATTCAATACTTCTTTATTGATCTTCTTCTTGATCATCCTTCATAAATGAATTTCACATTTTGAATCTACATTAAATTTAAGAATCAGTCAATGTGAGAGATAAATATAGCATGCAAATTTTTTGCTCTTACTAATGGTATTTATATAAGACACCATCAAAACTAATCAAATCCAACAATATTGAGTTGTCCTTTGTAACTTCTAAACTCGAGTTTGTAAAACTAAACTCAAGTTTCCTTATAAGAGAGAAAACTTTGTAAAATACTTTGGCAAATGCAAATTGGAGTTTTATAAATAGAACTCAAGTTTTCTCAAGCTCAGAATGGAGCATGGCTCTGTGTAAGTTATAAACTCGAGTTTACTCACACAAACTCGAGTTTCCAATAAAGCTTGGAAAACTTAGACTTCTTCTGTCTTGTCAAAACTGAAGTTCATTAGACCAAACTCTAGTTTGCTTTGTCTTGAAAAACTTAGGAGCTTTCTGTATGATCTAAACTCGAGTTTCCAAAACTAAACTTGAGTTTGTCTTAGTTTACAAAAACTTGAGTTGCTATCTGTCAAGTCCAAACTCGAGTTTTCCTTTAACAGTAAGTTTTTCAACTTAATAAAGACAAACTTTAACATGGGTTTACAATTGTTAGTTATCATAAAAACACATAGATAACTAACATATGTGAATGATAGGGAAAACTCTACTGGACAAATTTGAAGCCTATGTAACATTTAGTAAATAAAGAGTTGACTTCCGATTTTCAAATTCCATTCAAATATTTTTCAAAAACATGTATGTATTTTCATAAAGACAAGGTGGATTGAAATCCAAACAAATTTTAGAATTATGCATTTCAAAAGTATAAACTCATAAAGTTATGCACAAATTCACTTATGGTCCATCTAGCAATCTGAAAACATTTGAAAGACAAAAGTGATTGATTGCTAATGGAATGCAATGATGGACAAGTATTCATTACCCTCATATGTAATCATTTAAGAGCAAGATAAGGTAAGAGTAGATATCACCGTAATTCCTCTTGTCCTTGTAATAGCTTGTTTGGTTAAGATGAATTGATGTAGATATCTCCCTTTTTCGATGATCACCATCAACATCAACCATTGCTTCTTTTGCTTCCTCAAGAGTTGAATTGTTTCTCTGCATAGTTGCTCTTCTGAGAAGCTTTTCTCACCTTTATGATGTGTTTCTAGGGCCAGTGATTTTTCTCTACTATAGTTGAGTACAATGAGATATTTACTCAAGTATGATGTATTAGTTTCTCAGTATCAGTGGTCTATCTTAATATTACTCGAGTACCCGAGTCTTCTTACTCGTGTATGCTACAATCAGATTCAATGACGCCACGACTTTACTCAAGTACAATTTCCCTTTATTCAAGTATGGTGCTTTCCTGAAATACTAGCATGCTCATTAAGCCCCGACAAATACTCAAGCATGTTAGCCATTACTTGAGTACATTTTAAAAAATGCAGTTCATCAGAGGGGATTACCGAATCATTGTATATGCATAAGGAATCAAACTATTGAATATTGCAATCCTTTTAAAAATCAATAATTTTCAAGATATATGAAAGCTGAATTTCAAAGTAGTTTGCTATACTCATTCCTATGGTTCCACAATATAAAACCTCAACAAATATTACAAATAATAGCATAGGAGGTTTTACCACTGTTTACCTTTACCTTAGGTACTTGGAGGATTGGCTTTACTTACCCACTAATTCTTCATTTGTTTTCCTGTGGGTGCATATAAAGCTTGCTCAAAAGATATAGACAGTAAGAGTTTTTTCCTTCGTGCATGAGAGATCATTCTTTTCTTATTCTCCTCAGGATAGTTGAATGGCACTTCATGGTAATCCATTTTGAGGTGGAACGTATTCTTCTTACGGGTGTCCATTGCTTCTTATAGGTTGAAGATAAGCTTGTAGCAATGACCTTTCCACGAGTTCTCCTAATTGATTAGAATCTCATCTTAGGTTCATGAGAAACTTTTGAATTCGTCTTTCTCATCTTTGTACCCTTATGTTCATTTATTTTGAAATCATCCTGCATACATGGAGAACTGGATGAACATTTAGGTACCAAGTTATACTTGGGTCCTTGTTGGTTAGTATTGTACCTTGCTTGTCTTTTAGGGACCCAAACAAATTTATTTTTCACATTATAATTTTTCCTAATATAGCATGTATGAGAAATATGACCAGTTTTACCATAATAATTGCAAATAATAGAATGATGCAATGTCAAATGATTCATGTTAATAGATTCTTCCTTCCCACATGATTTTCCAACATGATTGAAGATTTTTTTTTTGTTTTTCAAAATAAAATCAGTAATTGGTTGAAAAAAAATATTATGAAAATGTTAAAAATCATTTTTCTTAACTACACAAGAAGAATTGGAATTGTTTACCACATGTGTATCTTGAATGATAATGATTGATCATAATTGTCCATGAGCTCTTCTTAGGAATTCTCTTTCTCTTGTTCTTTTATGTTGACTGGATCATGGAAGTATTCAAAGATTTCTCCTTCAATTTCCAGTTGTTCATCAACCATGGATATGCAACTTTTAGTTTCAGATGAACTGTCAGCACTTTCAACACCAACATGATTATTAGAAGTATATATAGAATTAAGAGTATCCTAGATATCTTTAGCACTAAAGGAAAATTTGATTTTCTCAAAATCATTTTCAGTTAAAGTACTGTATAGAATTTTCATTGCTCTAATGTTCACGAAAACATTTTCTTTTCTTTTTCTGTCCAATCCTTTCTTGCTTTGTAATAAAAAAAACATTTGTAAAAACATTACACATATCAAAATTAGATGCATTAATAAAACTTCTCATTCTAGCTTTCCAAAACTAGAAATCAATATCTTTTAAAAAAGGTGGAATGGTATAATCAAAACCTACAAAAATTAAACAACACCCAAAATTAGCCATTGTAACTCTTGAGACGGTTAAGTCCTTTAAATAAGAGCCAAGCTTAGATACCAAATGTTGGACTTGACTATCACCCAAGAGGGGGGTGAATTGGGTGTCTGATAAAACTTTAGGAACTTAGAAAAACTTTTCACAACTTCTAAATCACAGTTAGATATTCAAATAAACATATATTGGAAATGTAAAAGATAAGGGAAGAGAATATGTAAACTGTGATTTATATTGGTTCGGCCTAATCCTTGATCTACGTCAATTCCTTAAGCTTTACTTGAGATTTTCAATCCAGTATCTACTTTCAACTTGATTACACATTCTGTACTCGAAGTAATCCTTTTACTAGGATTCACTTTCCCTTACTAACTGTAATTAATACAACCACTTGATTACACACTCTGTACTCGAAGTAACCCTCTTACTAGGATTCACTCCCCTTACAAGCTATAATCAATACAATGTGTTTCCCACTCAAGGTCACTCAATCTTGAGTAACTCTCAGATGGAATGTTTACAGATAAATCTTCTCTATCTCATAAGTGAATAAATAAACACTGAAGTACATAATCAATCATCTTACTCCCTACGGTAAACTATGTAAGCATTGAGAACAAAGTGTATGAGTTATTGAATTATCAATGGTGAAGAAATAAAATCATTTTGTTGGCTTCAGCGAATCACTCATCAATCATTATCACTCCTTCAGGTTTAAAGACTTTGCAATTTATAGGTATTTGGGTTTCGACCATTGCGAGCATTCGACCATTGGACTGTTCTTCCACTTTAGAATATGACCGTTGGTTGTCTTTTAGATGTAGCTGTTGGAGCTTCTTAATTCCATGACTCAAAATAAAAGCTGGAATAAGAATGCTCCGAAGGAATGATATCGTCTGCTATGAAGTTTAGTTCCCATTGTTTCCCTATTTTTATGAGGCGCGTTTAATGCTTCTGCCACGTCGGATTGCTTTTCGACTAGTCTCAATTTAAACAAGGTTAATCAACAGAAACTCACTTAAGAAGATGGTTAGACATGAAATAAATAAGTTTGAGTATTATTAAGAAGGCATAAGTGATAACCCATAAAAATTAGTAAAGAGATTAGCGACACAGTGATAACAGAGAAGATGTTGAGAGTTCATACTCAAGAGTTCTTTTATCATTCTTAAGAACTTTTTAAAAAATCACCTTACTTATGTTCAAATTTTGCCAATTCTTGAGAATCACTATTATCATTCTCAAGAACCATACTCGATCGAGAATCAAGATAATGATACTCAAGAATTCCACTTACCAAGAGCATTTACCATATTAAACTCAACATACTCGAGAATCAATTTCCCAATATTCGAGATTTTATATGCGATAGTAAATTTGTCAAATCACTCATGCTCAAAAATCTCTCAAAGTCTTCTTTCCAATTCAAGAAGAATCAGCTCCAAAGTCGTTCCAATTCAAGAGGAATCAGCTCCAAACTCGTTGTATTTCGTCTGTTATAATTAGAAGAATGGAGATTGTTCTTCACCAGCATTTTTTCCAGCATCTTGAACTGACTGTCAACTTCAAAACACCACATCGCCTTCAATTGATCTTCGTGTTTTGTAATCTTGATGTTTTTTGAAAGGTATGTGAGTCTAGTTTCAAATGGCACTTATTTTAGCTCATTTGGATTTGTCGTTTGTGAGATCCACTCAAAATACCAAAGCTTGGTTTGCTGTGTGACGTTGATTGATGTGTCAACTTGTGAAAATTATAGCTTCTCGTATGAACTTCTTTGGGTTTGAAACTTTGTCACAACGATGCATTGGGAGTCTAGTTTCCAACAAAATTGGTTTCATCTCAATCTGTTCTCTGATTTGGGAGATATTATTGAATTACCAGAGCTCGCCCATGCTGAACATGAAACAGAGGTGAATAGAGTAGCTGAAACACGATGATTCTCGAGAATGACTGATGATTCTCGAGAATGATTGATGATTCTCGAGAGTGGCTCGAGAATGATTGAAATTCTCACATGAACAATACCGTACTTGAGAATTATGTTGTTGTACTCGAGAATGACTTCAGGAATCCAACTAATGCTTATTTTAACTCCGCCATTTCAATTTCCATGTGATCATAGAAACTTTCATATTGACATTCTCCTTTGTTTAATCTCCTCTCTTGATCATTCTTCATTGTTTAAACTTCATAGCTTCATAAATATATAAGGATTAATCAAAATAGAAGCTAAATGTAGTATGCAAGCTTTTCTCTCTGGATAATCGCATATATATAAGGCATCATTAAAACTAATCATAACCAACACAAAACACAACAAGATTTATAATGGTTCGATCTGACCTCTTAACCTACGTCCAATCCCCAGACACTAGGATTTTCACTATCACTTAGAATACACACTCTGTACTCGAAGTTATCCTCTCAATAGGATATACTCCCCCTTACAAGTTGTAACTTGATATTCCTAATCTTGAAATCCCATGACTTGAAATTCTTGCAATAAATTATTTCAATAAATGAAACTCTCTCTAAGAGTTGATAGTAATAAACACTGAAGTATAAATGTATCAAAAGATACTTTACAGTAGAAAATTGAAAGAGTAGTTGGAAACTTGAATGATTTTTATTTTCTGTAGATTGGTTGTTGAGAAGACTTGAATTCAACTCCTTATACATAAAGAGAGCATTAAATAACCGTTGGATTCTTCAATGTAACCATTGGAGACATTAGAGTAGCTGTTAGGACTTAAGAACACTTTGGTCTCTTCTTTCTCTATCTTCAATTAATCTAGCTGCACAAAAGCTTATGGTTGGCTTCTCTTGAATTAAATCTGTTGGAAGAGCAAGTTTTTAATAGGGAAAGGAAACATTAATCCCTTTGCAATATGTGTAGAATGTTTGTCCGAAAAGATGTAAGCTTTCTGGACTTTGCAACAAATGTGCTGACGTCACTTTTTGCTTTTAGCTAAATCTTCATTTAATATTTTCTAAACTATCTAAAACTCACTAACAAACTGAATAAAGATAGTTAGGAATAGTAATGAGTGATGATACGAAGTATTAAGATGAAACATAAAGATTTCATAAATTCGAGTAATTTTGATTTTCAAACTGGGCGACACAAACTTGAGTTTGTTCATCCAAATTGGAGTTTGTAACTTTGCTTCAAAAGGCCAAACTCAAGTTTCCAAATCCTAACTCGAGTTTAGTTCTTCCATAGAAGAATGTCACAATTTGATCTTTGAAGTATATTTTGAACATATGGGCAAACTCGAGTCGATTAGGGACTAACTCGAGGTTTGGACTTTTAAAGTGAAAATAGGTTTAAGTCCTCAAAACTCAAAACTAGAGTTTTCAAAAACTTAATTGGAGTTTTCAAAGTCACAAAAATATAGCATAGCTCTCTACTTGGCACAAACTTGAGTTTACAAAACCAAACTCGAGTTTCTTTTAAAATTGAAAAACCTTTGAAAACTCTTTGCCCAGAGAAAATTGGAGTTTGCTAAAACAAACTAGAGTTTCCTCAAAGTGAGTAAAGCTTGAAAACTCTCTGTCAAGCCTAAACTCGAGTTTACAAAGATAAACTTGAGTTTTCTCAAAACTATGGATAGCTTAGAAAACTTTAACCAAGTGCAAATTGGAGTTTGCCATAGCAAACTGGAGTTTGCTCAAGATGAGAAAGCATTAAGACTCTTGGCCAAGCACAAACTCGAGTTTGGAAACCTTAACTCGAGTTTGGTCAAATTTATAAATCCTTGAAAGTTCTCTAAGAGACACAAACTCAAGTTTACAAAAGCAAACTGGAGTTTGTCTTACTTCAAAAAATATTGAAGGTTCTCTGTTTGGTGCAAACTTGAGTTTGTAAAACAAAACTCGAGTTTGTCTTAATGTTAAAAACTTGTAGTGCTCTTTGTATCTTACAAACTCGATTTTTCCTATGTAAATTGTAGTTTGCCTTAATTCATAAAACTTGAGCTACTTTTTTGTTAAGTCCAAACTCGAGTTTGACATCCAAAACTCGAGTTTGCCTTTGATAGTAAGTTTTTCAACTTACCAAAGACAAACTTTATCTTGAGTTTACAGTTATCAGTTATCATCAAAACACATAGAGAACTAACATATTTAATCTTTCTCTTTGAATTCTCGTTTGTTATTGCTTGTGCTTCCTTTCTGAAATCAATTTCTGAAGCCTTGATCCTTTTTATAGAATTTTTTGAATCTTCCCATGAACATCCCCATTTCATCATCATCATCTTCGTCTTTAGTTTCCTTCTCTTGAAAATGGAAGAAATCACCACGAGGGGGTGAATTGGAGATTTCAAAAATTCTTTTGAACTATTTTTCAAAACTTGAAAAGTAAATAACAAAAGAGTAAGGGAAGAAAAGCTAGATACACCGGATTTATACCGGTTCGGTCTTAACCTTGACCTACGTCCAATCCCCAGATATCTTCTGGGTATTTCCACTAGTTCAACAGGCTTTAACTACAACAATGTAAATCACATGCAATCCTATTCACCTAGGACTTGCTCCCCCTTACACTTTGTAATTAAACACCCTAACTCACAGGTTCCACAACCTTGAGTTCATACAATCAAAAGTTTGAAAAAATGTTTTCAAAGAATCAAGACTCTCAAAAGAGTAAATATAGATAAACATTGAAGAACATATCAAAAACTACAATACAGTCTCAAATTGCAAATGTAATCAAATGTAGCTTCGTTGTGTGTATCTTGCTCTGAGTCTTCATAGCCTTTTATAGACTAACTAGAGAAACTAGCCGTGGCATTTTCTTCTCTAACGTTCAGCTAAAAATCTGGAAAATGACAGTTGCATATTTTCCTCTGTTCTAACAATTCTCAGCTGGAATCTTGGAATATGTTGATGCAGATGGTCTTCCAGATATTCTGTCATTCCATAAACTTCATTTGACCATTGGAGAGTGATTTAATTGATCCATAATGATCTGTGCTGGACCATTGGGATAGAGGAGAAGGATCAGCCCTGTTCTTGGTTCTTCATTTATTGCACTTATTCCAGATCTGATTCCATCTTAATCTTAGCTGACCTTATCTAAAAATTACTCAAAACTTCATCAAAGATGTTAGAAGCAATAATATCATATGATAAAATATTTTCAAATTAACCCATAAAGATTTCACAAATCAACACCATCTGGTTTTTCAAAATCACCGATGCAAACTCGAGTTTGTAATCCTAGACTCGAGTTTTGGGTTCATCTAGAAAGCATGAATGTTGAGCAACTGCCTAAACTGGAGTTTAGAAGTATTAGACTCGAGTTTGGTTCTTATAGAGAAGAGTGTCGAGCTGTGGTCTTTCAATGAGACTTTGGACATATGCCTAGACTCGAGTCAATTAATGACTAACTCGAGTTTAGGGTTTTGATAGGCAAATAGAGTTAAGTCCAGAAACTTCATGACTGGAGTTTAGAAATATAGACTAGAGTTTACAAAGGCAGGTATTTTGGTTGAGCTCTCGATATGACCCAAACTCGAGTTTACAGATGTAAACTCAAGTTTCAGCAAGAACTTAAACTTGAAGTGTCTTTTGTTTTTGAGACAAACTGGAGTTTGCAGATAAAGGCTAGAGTTTACAAAACTTATGAAAATACTGAAATGTTTGAATTTTTTCTGTTTAGTCTAAACTCGAGTCTTAGGGACTAAACTTGAGTTTGTTTTGTTGTCAAAACTTTGAGTACTCTCTGTATCTTCCAGACCTCAAGTTTGTCTGAGCAAACTAGAGTTTGGCTTTCTTTGCAGAATTGAACAACTTTCTGTCAAGCCTCAAACTCGAGTTTACATACCTAAACTCGAGTTTGTCTTTGCCAGTGAGTTTTACAACTTTACCAAAGTCAAACTTCATACTAAGTTTACAATTGTCAGTTATCATCAAAACACATATGGAACTAACATCTCTTTCACAACATTAAGAGCCACACCTTTGCTTTTATTGGTGTTGATTTCATCCAAGCCCTTCTTGACTTTCAGTTTTCTTTAATATTCAGATAAGCTTATGAATAGATCAGCTACTGATTGCATTGATTCTCAATGGGCTTCTTTGATTGCTATGACTTTAGCTTCCCATTCTTTTGTTAGAACATTGAGGCTTTTTCTTACTTGAGGGGCTCACTCGTACACTTTATGAAAGCGAAGCTAAATCACCAAGAGGGGGGTAAATTGGGGATTTTTAAAATTCTTTTTGAAGGTTCTGTTATGTAACACTAAAATAGGGTAAAACAAAGAGTGAGTAAGAAGAGCAAGACACAAGAGTTTATACTGGTTCGGTCTAACTCCTTGACCTATGTCCAATCCTCAGGCTCCCTGAGTATTTCACTATAACAACTTATTACACACTCTGTAACTTAAGAGTAATTCTCTCACCAGAACTTACTCCCCCTTACAAGTTGTCATCAATAACCCTAATCTCCAAGTCCCCTCACTTGAGATTATTTACAATAAATGAATTACAATCAATGAACTCTCTCAAAGAGTAGATAGAAATAAGCACTGAAGCACAATAGTATGAAAAGATACTTTTTACAAGAAAACTTAAGAGTAGTTGAAAACTTGAATGCTTTTTCATGTTCTGGCTCAATAGTTGTTGAGAAGAATTGAATGATGCTCTATTTATACCAAGAGAGTATTATATAATCGTTGCAAGCTTCATTTTGACCGTTGGTGCATTAATATAGCTATTGGAGTCACTTTGGTCTCACCTCTCTCTACTCTTTTGTTCATTCCTTGTGTACAAAGTTTAAGTGTTGACTTCCTTGAGTTTTATCCATTTGAATGTCAGTGACTTGTTTAGGTAAGAAGCATTTATCTATTTTGCATCGTGCAAAGGTTGTTTGATTAGAATATAGCAAGTTAGTTGTCCTTTGCATTTAATGCTCTGATATGCTTTTTGCTTGTGTTGAAACAGCACCTCTAATCTTCTTAAATCATCTCTAAAACAACTGAAATTCACTAGTAAACACGTTAAACATATCTAGTAAAGTTGAAGAATAATATTAGAAAGCATTAAGATCAAACAAGAAAGATTTCACAAATTCGTCAGATTTGAATTTTCAACAGCCTTGACACAAACTCGAGTTTGTGTATCAAGACTCGAGTTTGTCACTATACATTTAAATATAAGCTCAAGTGCCATATCAAAACTTGAGTTTCCTCCTTCCAGAGAGGAAAGTCATGATTTGAGTTTTGGAACACCATTTTATCTAGAGACAAAACTCGAGTTTTCAGGCAATACTCGAGTTTTGGACTTTTAATGAGTGTGTCTGAAACCTCAAAACTATAGTTTTCAATTAATACTAGAGTCTTGAAATCACTGAAAAACATTGATGCTCTCTGTACAGCAAAAACTCGAGTTTTCAAATCAATACTCGAGTTTCCACTTAAACATTGAAACTTAGAGAGATTTGTGATATTTCAAAACTAGAGTTTATAAAACTGGAGTTTCCAAAACTAAAGTTTTGAATACATGGAAAATAGTGATCTTTTATGCTTGGCCAATACTCGAGTTTCCAATGCTATACTTGAGTTTCCATTTAAAACATGAAAACATTTGAAATTTGGAGCCAAGCAAGAAACTGGAGTTTTCAATTCAAAACTTAAGTCTTCAGATATTTAAAGTGTGAAAACAGTTTGTCAAGCCAAAACTTGAGTTTCCAAACTGAAACTTGAGTTTTGCCAAAACTTGGAAAAACTTAGAAAATCTAGAAACTGGAGTTTCCTTTTAAAACTAGAGTTTTCACAAGTCAAAAACTTAGATGACTCTCAGTATGATCAAAACTCGAGTTTCCAGATGAAAACTGAAGTTTTACGTTTCTTTAGAAAACATTAAAGAGTCTCTGTATGGCCTAAACTCGAGTTTCCAAACCAAAACTCGAGTTTGTCCTGATGAAAAACTTGGAATGCTCTCTGTAAGGCCAAAACTTGAGTTTCCACTAGGAAACTGCAGTTTTGCCTTTGATCATTAAAATTTAGCTTTTCTCTGTCAAGTCAAAACTCGAGTTTTGATTCCAAAACTCAAGTTTGCCTTAGACAACAAGTTTTTCAACTTACTTAAGACAAACTTCAATTTGATTTTACATTTGTGTGTTATAATCAAAACATATAGAGAACTAACACTTTACCCAAAGCTGCAAGCTGATTGATTAAATAAGTAAAGCGAAGTTGAAATTCACTGATGGATTCTCTGGTCTTCATTCGAATAAGATCATACTTGGCTATCAAAGTGTAGATGTGATTCTCTTTGATGCTAGAAGTTCCTTCATAAGTTATTTCCAACGCCTTCCATATCTCCTTTGCAGTTGAAAGATTGCAGATATGAAAATATTCTTGTTAACTAAGAGCACTTTGAAGCATTAAGATAGCTTTGCTATTGAGAGTGACCTGTCTTATGTCATTTTCATCATACTTTTCTTTAAGTTTTTTGATTCGAGTGTCCTATTAGACCTTCGATGGCTTTGCGTTACTAGAGTAGGCTCATCAACTTGTTGTGAGTCTTTTCCGTTTTCCATTTGTCGTTCTACGTTGTTTTGTGACTCTTGAACTTCTCCAAGGTTCACCTTACTCCCACCAGTTCTTTTAGAGATAAACTTGTTCTCCAGAAAGACATCATTCCGGATAACAAACACTTTGTGATTGGTAGGATTATAGACATAATATCCTTTAGTTTCCTTAGGATACCACACAAAAAGGCATTTTGAGGATCTGAATGATAATTTATCATAGGTTTGTTGTTTAACCTCATATCCTCAAATTTTAAGAAATGACAAACTGAGTTTCTTCCTAATCCATATCTCATATAGTGTCTTTTCAACTGCCTTTGAAGGAACACGATTTCATGTGAACGTAGCTGTTTCTAGGGCATTGCTCAAAAGGACGGTAGAAGATTTGTTTGACTCATCATGATCGAACCATATCTTATAGAGTTCAATTTCTCTACTCAGAAACACCATTCCATTGTGGCGTTCTTGGAGGAGTTAGTTGTGAGATGATCCTACAACTCCTAAGATGATCAATGAACCCTTAGCTCAAATACTCACCACCTTGATCAAATTGAAGTGTTTTAATTGTTTTGCCAAGTTGGTTTTGCACTTCATTTTAGAATGTTTTGAACATTTTAAAAGATTCATACTTATGTTTCATTAAATAGATATAACCATACATACTAAAATCATCTATGAATGTAATGAACTACATATAACCTCCTTTAGCAGATGTATTCATTGATCCACACACATCAATATGTATAAAGCCCAACAAATCAGTGGCTCTCTCACTATGTCTAGTAAAAGGTGTGTTTGTCATCTTTCCCAATAAACAAGACTCACATGTATCAAATGATTCAAAATCAAATGAGTTAAGAAATCCATCTTGATGAATTTTTGAAATGTGTTTCTCATGTATATGGCCTAGACGACAATGTGATAGGTAGGTCAGATTCAAATCATTTGACTTGATCCTTTTGGTAGCCACGTTATAGATATGTTCATATTGGAATGTTCTAAATTTAGTGAATAATGACCAAAATGCAAATCACCATCAACATAAAAAATATTATTATGATAATAGATCATTTACCACCCAATAATATAAGTAAAACCTTCCTTATCCAAATAAGAAAGAGAAACAATATTGCTACTCAAAGCAAGAACATACAAGCAATTGTTCAAAATTAACAAAAGCCCACTAGGCAAAACTAATCCATAAGTGACTACGACTAAAGTAGCAACTCTTGCACGGTTTCCATCCCATAGGTCCACTTTGCCCTTCTTCAACTTTCTACTATCCTTAAGACCTTTGTGAGAACCACATGCAGTATCTAATACCCATGTAAAAGAAGTAGAAAAATGAATGCCTATAACAAAAATACCTGAAGCGACAACCCCTCCATCCTTCTTGTTTTTTTTCAAATCTTCAAGGTAGAGTTTGCAATTCCTCTTCAAATGACTAGGTTCATTGCACAAGAAGCAAACCTCATCCTTAGAAGGCTTTGCCTTCTTGGCTGCGGGCTTACTTATGGGCCTGTTTGACTCTTTGGTTTTACCAACTGAGTCATTACCCTTTCCTTTTCCCTTGCCTTTCCTTTTCGTACCCTTTCTTTTCTGAACCATCAAAATAGTGTTAGGCCTCTTCTTAACACTCTGCTCAGTAGTTTTGAGCATCCTATGTAGTTCAATAATTGATTTCTCCATGTTTTTCATGTTATATTTCATGACAAACTGGTCATAACTTTTTGGGAGTGAGTTCAAGATCATATCTGTAGCTAATTCCTGGCTCATGGGAAATCCAAGCCTCTCATGGTGATCAATAAAGCCTTTCATTTTCAACATATGGGGACTAATTGATGTACCTTTAGCCATCTTGCAAGAATGTAAGGCCTTTGTGGTCTCATACGTCTCTTGTCTTGCCTATTGTTGAAACATTTCCTTGAGATGTACAATCATCTCAAAAGCCTCCATATGTTTCAGATCTTTTTGGAGTTTTGGAACCATAGTGGCAAGCGTCAAGCATCCTACATCCACAGAGTCATTTTGATGCTTCATGTAAGTATCTTTTTGAGCTATTGGAGCATTGGTCTCAAGCTCATCAGGAATGGGTTTATTGAGGACATAAATATTTCTTTCCTGCTTAAGAACAATTTTGAGTTTGTCCTTCTCAAGGATTGATCGTAATGATAGTGTAGTGGTATTACTAGTCGACATGATTCTACAATTAAAATATGCAAAGTTGGTTAGTAATATCCCACGAATTAATAACCCTCAATATTGTTAGTGGGCTAAGATCCATATTTGGCTTAAAATTAAGTTTTCTTAAAATATGCACGGTTTCCTATCTTCCTTGTGAGTCTTGAGGGCAATTCCTTTCTGTTTCCCTTCTATTTCATCAAGTCCTTTTCTGAACTTGATTTTCCCTTCATATTCTGATAAGCTACCGAAGAGAGCAGCTACAGATTGCATAGATTCTCCTCTTGCTTCCTATATGGCTGTCACTTTGGCTTCCCAATCTTTGGTTAGTATATTCAAAATTTTTCTTACCTGAGTTCTTTGATCATATACCTTTCCCAGAGCTGACAACTGATTGATCAGGTGAGTGAACCGGAGCTAGAATCCAGTAATTGATTCTCCAGTCTTCATGCGTAGTAGGTCATATTCGGTGGTGAGTGTGTTGATCCTGTTTTCCTTGATCCCTGAGGTACCTTCGTAGGTCACTTCCAATGCATTCCACATCTCCTTGGCACTGGGCAGATTGCAAACGCGAAAATACTCCTTTTGACTTAGTGCACTCTGCAACATTAAAATAGCTTTGCTGTTAAGGACAACTTTCTTTTGATCATTTTCATCAAATTCTGCCTTTGCCTTTGGTACAACATTTTCTCCTACTTTCTTTGTAGGGACATAATTGCCATCCTCAATAACTTTCCACAGACCATACTCACTGGCCATCACAAATACTTTGAATTTGGATTTCTGGAATGAGTAGTGTTCACCATTAAATCCCGGTGGTCTGTTTATTGAGGCACCATCTGGTAGGATTCCTTCCATTGGATCTTTATGTCTAGGATGTTAATCCTTTGAGCAGACAACTAGTGCTCTGATACCAAATGAAAGTGGAAGAAATCACCAAGAGGGGGGTGAATTGGGGATTTTAAAAAATTCTTTTCAACTCTTAAAAATGAAGCTTAAGAAATGGATAATAAAAGAGTAGAAAAAGAAAAGCTTAGACACACAGAATTTATACTGGTTCGGTCTCAACCTTGACCTACGTCCAGTCCCCAGATACCTTCTGGGTGTTTCCACTAATTCAATAGATTTTCAATTACAACAATGAAGACCAGACACAATCCTAATCACCTAGGACTTGCTCCCCCTTACACTTTGTGATTGAACAACCCAACTCACAGGTTCCACAACCTTGAGTTCTCACAAACAAATGCTTTCAAAAATTTACAAACTCTCAAAAGAGTAGATAAGGATAAACACTGAAGAACAGGTTGAAAATAACAATACAGACTCAAATTTCAAAGTATAATCAAGATAGCTTCGTTGTGTGCATATTGCTTTGAGTTTTCACAGCCTCTTATAGACTGAATGGATAAGCTAGCCATTGCAATTCTTTCTCTAATGTTCAGCTGCAATTCTGGAAAAATGGCAGTAGCATATTTTGCTCTGTTCTTTGAATTCTTAGCTGGAATCTTGGAATTTAGTTGTTGCAGAACGTGTTCCAGATTTTTAGCCATTCCATAATCTTAATTCGACCGTTTGAAGTGATCTTAATGTGTTGCAATGGTCTGAACTGAACATCTGGGATAAGGGAGAAGAATCAGCCCTGTTCTTAGTTCTTCATTTAATGCACTTATTCTGGATCTTGATCTCACCTTGATCTTAGCTAAACCTTATCTGAAAAACACTCAAAACTTCATCAAGGACATTAGAAACAATAATATCATATCATGAAATAATTTCAGGAAGACCCATTAAGATTTCACAGATCAACATCATTTGATTTTTCAAAATCCCCGATGCAAACTCGAGTTTGTTCTTCCAGACTCGAGTTTGGGGTTCATCCAGAAAGCATGTCCGTTGATTAGAGGCCTAAACTTGCAGTCTGTAAAAGCTAACTCGAGTTTGGCTTTTATAGAGAGAACTATCGGGCTTTGGACTTGGCATGGAATTTTGGTCCTACTCCTAGACTCGAGTCAATTAGTGACTGACTCGAGTTTGGGTCTATGTTTAAAGAATAAGCCTAAGTTCGTGATTTTCCAGACTGGAGTTTAGGAGATAGACTGGAGTTTTGGAAAGATGGTAGAAATTCGAGTGTTTCTATATTTGTCCTAAACTCGAGTTTACAATGACAGACTCGAGTTTATGTTTGAGCTGAAACTATTCAAATCTTTCTGTTTGGTCTAGACTGGAGTTTGTAACTCTAGACTGGAGTTTATAACTTAGCCTGGAACTCGAGTGTCTTTCTGTTTGGTCTAGACTAGAGTTTAGGAATCCAGACTCGAGTTTGGCTTGCTTGGAATTCTGAGTGCTCTCTGTATCTTCCAGACTTCAGGTTTGGTTTTGCAAACTGGAGTTTGGCTTATTGTGAAAATTTTTGATTGCTTTCTGTAACTCCTTATACTCGAGTTAGTCCAAGCAGACTCGAGTTTGGCTTTCTTCGCAGAAGTAAACAACTTTCTGTCAACCCTCAAACTCGAGTTTACATACCCAAACTCGAGTTTTCCTTTGACAGTGAGATTTTCATATTGCCAAAAACAAACTTCATATCAAGTTTACAATTGCTAGTTATCATCAAAACACATCGAGAACTAACAGTTTTGACAAGTATTCATTGATTGGCGGCATTACGACTTAGGATTTCATTTAGAGGGTTTAATCTAATTAATTCTATTTATATGATTGAAATGATAGTTGTATCTCATACAAACAACACATAATACGTAAAATAAACATGTCATGATCTAATCAAAAGCATAATTAAAATGTGATACAACATGGCTCACCTAACCTAAAATCCTTTTTAAGTCAGTGAGGGGACTTTTCTAAATAATTAAAGAAAATTACATCAAGAGAAACCTCATTTAAACATACGAGGGGAGTGAGATGAGAAGAGAATGTAAATAGAGAATATTTAAAGAAATGGCATGGCATGTAGGCCATATTTAAATATTACAACCATTGTAAAGACTAAAGCCATATTGTTCACCATACCCAAACAAATTTGAAAGTAAATCACAACAGGTATTAATCATACAATATGATTTAATTAACCCTCAAAGACGATTTATCCAATCAATCGTGTGTGTGTGTGTGTGTGTGTGTGTAATTTACATTAAATTAAATACTAAACTCTTTTTCTTATAATTGCACATCATAGGATTAAAACATGAAGCAAAAGCAATCAAATTACAAATATATATCCAATATATATTTCGAAATTGCATACATGAAATAAATAACACATATATATACATTGTTTTATATATAAAAAAAATATGAATCTTCTTATTTGAATGGTACAAGAAATTCCGTTAACATATATATCCAATATATATCAAATAAATTTTGTTATACATATACATACACACACACACACACACACACACACACACACACACACACACACACACACACACACACACACACATATCCCATACATATAATCACATTAAGAACATAAACCTAATTTAAACGCATAATTGATCTAGCTCTGATGCCACTGTTGGGTTTTGTACACGCAGTGGAATGAAATTTATCCAATAAACTATGAATCCCAATAAAAAAATCTATCAACATCATTTAAATTGAGTTAAATAATTAAGAATCGTACCTATGAGAACTCGTGTGCGTGGTTTGCGAACTCATGGGCTAACACCTTCTTGGTCAATCAATCTCTAGGAGCAAAACTCTATAAATCCACTCCCTCTACTAGTATCCACACCAAACAGCATTTGAACACGAACGGCAGCGTGCTAGCACCTTCATGCTTTTGTCTCACTCTCTTTTATAGGGTTTCTTTGTGGCTCTTCAGTTCTCTTGTATGTAAATCAAATTACTCACAGCCTAATGGTATTTATAACCCTAATGGGCTGCATTAAATATTCAAAATCAATCTTATTAAGTTTAAAATTGAATTGAAAATTAAATTGTATAACTGATTCAACACAATCTATTTATTTAATGCAAATTAAAAGCCAGCTGATTTGATTTATCTTCATAAATCAAATCTGAGATATGATATCTATCTTAAAAATTCAAATCTAAGATACGATATCTCAATTAGTTTTAGTTATTTAATGACTATCCCCTAAGGCATAATTTCCAACAAAAGCAGCCAACGTATCTCTCCGAGCTGAATCACAACAAGGTGGCCGCTGGTATATAGAAGAGTAACAAGAGATTAGCTCCTAAATTCAAAAAGACTAGAGCCAGAACAAGTAGCAGTGATGTGATCCCACGCAAGTAGTCAAGGGCTGGTCAAGGATCTTCAGCCCATCAATCTAAAGTCGCCACGGCCTTTGTTGCTCAAGCCTTGCTCAACAGATCACTTCAACCTCTCTTCCTCCTCCTCATCTTGTGCTCTCCCACAGGTTGGTTTTGACAAGCGGGATGTCAGAGGTTTTCAATAATGTCATTCATCCTCTCAAGCGATATTATCAGCCAGTTGAATTCTTAGTGACCGAGTTACGGGAGATTCAAGTAATTGAATTGAATGTTATAAGGATGGCAGGGATGGCTCACGCCTTTGTATCGGTGAAATGTAAATATTTCATGGCTTATACTAAGTTAAGGCAGGCCAGAGTGGAGAGATATGAAGCTATCAAGCAAAGAAGCAAGGTAGTTCACGAGCTTTAAGCGGCCAAGGTTGAGAAAGACAAGGCTTATGAGGAGCTTGCAAAGGCGAACTCGAATCTGCTTCGTTCTTAAGAAACTCATGCTTCCATGGTGCAATCACTAAAAAATCTTCAGACGAAGCATGAGGACACTGAAGCTAAGTTAGAGTTTGCTAAGGGTGCCCTTGAAGCTACTAATGTTGAGGTCACTCAGCTTTTAGGCGACATACAAGACACTACGGCGAGTGCCTTCGACCATGCCTTAAAGTAGATCTAGCTTATGAATCCTGGTGTTGACCTAAATGTTACTGGGTTGTACTTCAAGAGTTTTGTCAATGAAAGCGGCTAACTCATCCCTCCCTCATCATCCTCTAGTGTTAACTCTAGATCCCAGTTAGATGGGAGTTAATAAGAGGGTCATAAAGAGGGCGGTGTCGCAGTCCATGCAGAAGAAGAGTTAGAGGTTTAACTGGGGGCTCAATTTGAGCCTTGAGCTTGCCACTTATAATGACCTTACATCCCTTGGCTCTACTTTCCAAGACAAACCTAAGGATGCCATAACAAGCCATAAAGGTCTGGGATGCTGATTTGATTTGTATATGTTTTGTTTGGAGTACTAAAGCTCCTGTTTGTTTTTGTAACAATTTTCCCGAGTTACTATTCGGTTTATATTTTCCTAGTTGTAATTGCTCTGTACTTTGGATGTAATTCGACAATCAATGAAATTTAATTCATTTAACAGTTTCGATTTTATTTTCATATTTTATCACATTCTTGAAAGATAAGCATGACTCTTATCTAACTCGTATGTATTTTTGAGCTTTATCGCAAATACAACAAATTAATAATATGAACCCAAATATTGTGTAAGAGCTCTATTCAATGACTTGGCTAAATTCAAACATATATTATGCATAATCTGCTAAGATATTTATCCGATATTAATAACCAGGTATCATGTAAGTGATGATTTTTAACAAAATGATCACAATATCCCAACTTTGTTTAACTAGAATTTAATCCGAAGTAAGGGTGACGTGTCGCATGTTTAAACTTAGTTTTTAACAAAGACTTCAAACATTTCGACCTGATCAAGTCCGCATAACAATTCACCTTGTTACCCCGAAATAAAACTTCCATGCATCATAACTTCGAAAGCTTGTCTTTAAACCTTTGCTATATTTGAGACCGAGTTCGTTTTCCTTGACATCATTTATTCATTCACGATCGCTTTATTAGAAGTCGAGCTTTTATACCCTGGTTGCATTCTGTTCGTGATTGGCATATTTCGCAAATGAGAATTTCTTTGTTTATTCAATAATAACTTACTAACATAGGCGACTTTAAACAATCCTAAAAAAGGAAAATTGTGCTTAAAGCAAAATAAACTTAACATAAAACACAGTATTTAACTGGAATACGCTTAGTTTATCTGGGTTATATGACAAAGGTCACAGAACTCGATATTTAACTGTAATACACTCTTAGTTTATCTGTATTCCATGTTCTTTTTATTGGGTTCTTCTCTAGTGTCTCCAACGTATATACTCCATGGTTAAGCTTATCTTTAACCCAGTAAGGGCCTTTCTAATTCGTGGCTAGCTTTCTATCTTGTGCATTTTTAATTTCTAATGTCCTCTCTTCGAAGTATCAAGTCACCTTTTTCAAATAACCGAGTCTTCACTTTTCAGTTGTATTTACCTGCGATGAGTTGTGTAGTGCCCATATCCTAGCAATGTGTCATGATTCTAACTTCATCTATTAGATCTAACTCCACAGCAAGCTATTCATTATTCTTTTCTTATCCTTCCTGAAAAGTCTTTATTCACTTCCAAGATGGCTGGCCTATCTCCACCGGGATCATTGCCTCACATTCATAGGTTAACCTGAATGGAGTTTCCTGAGTTGATGTTTGAACATTAGTCTGGTATCTCCATAAGGCAAGATACAGCTGCTCAACCCAACTAGATTTGCCTCCTCTATACTCCTTTTTAGGCCATCAACGATAATTTTAATCACTGCTTCGGCTTGGCCATTATATTGTGGATGTTCCACTGAGGCGAAATGGTGCATGATATGGAGTTAAGACATAATTTGTTGGAATCCCTTGTCAATAAACTGAGTCTTGTTATCCGTTATTACTTCTGTCAGGATTTCAAATCTAGAAATTATGTTTTGTTCAAAAAACCTTCGTACCGGAGCTGATGTAATTGTTGTAAGTGGCTTGGCCTCAATCCATTTGGTGAAATAGTCAATGGCTACAACAAGCTATCACAGCTATTCTAGAGCCACTTTGAATGGCCTTAATAAGTCCATGCCCCATTTGTAGAATGGACATAGAGCCGTGATGGATTTTAGCTCAAGGAAGGAGAGCAAATTATATTGGCATTTTTCAAGTAGCTTTCGCATTTTTTGACATGGTTCTTCGAGTCGGCCCCCATCATTAGCTAATAATATCCTGCTCGCAGAGCTTTCTTAGCTAGAGCCTTAGCTCACATATGTTGGCCATTTGTTCCTTCATTTACTTCGGCCAATACGTACTTGGCCTCTTCCGAGTTAAATCATTTCAACATTGGAGAGTGGAGACCCTTGCGGTATAAGTCTTAGGTACCCATCCTTTCTTGGGTCCTTTTAGGTTAGCATGTGTCTTAGGAATCTTGTAAGATCCCTTTGACACCCATTGATAATTTCCTACAAGTTTACTCTTTCTTTCCTTTTTATGAAAACAAGAAGAAGTGGTATGACCTTTCCTATTGCAGTAATTACAATGACCAAAAGGATTTGAAGAATGAATAGATTTTCTGAAATAGTTCATGTAGGATTTTTCTCCAAGTTTCTTTTTGCCTTTCTTTTTATAACAATTAGGTTTGTACCCAATACCTGATCTATCATTTATAAACCTTTGTTGTTTCAAAATTACATTGAGAATTTCGCTACCTCTAGTGAATTTCTCAAGTGCCTTTGTGAGATGTGAATTCTTTTCCTTTAAATCAAGGAAATCTTCACAATCATTATTTTCATAAGAAAGATTTTTTACTTGCATTTCAAGAGTTACATTTTTCTTTTTCAAAGATATATATTTTTCAACAAGTTTTTCAAACTCAGATTGTACAACAATGTACTCAGTAAATAATTTATCATAAGATGGTTTTGAATCATTTACCTCATCTTCTTTGTCATGTTGCTCTTCTTCTTCAGCAACCAGACAAATATTTGCTTTTTCTTCCTCATCAGCTTCATCTTCATCAGATGAGCTATCTCCCCATATGGCTGAGACATAGGCTTTCTTCTTGTATTTATCGAACTTCCTCTTTTCTTTATCCTTGTTCTATAGTTGGGGGCACTCTGACTTGATGTGGCCAAGCTTTTCACACTCGTAGCAGATGATTGGCTTCTTTGCCTCAAAGCTAGAGCCACCCTTGTGAAACTTCTTGTATCCTTGGCCCTTCTTGTAGAATTTCTTGAATCTCGGAACCATCATGCATAGCTCTTCATCTTCATCTTCATCTTCCTCTTCATCATCATCATCCAATTCTTTAGCATCTTTGACAGCTTTGAGAGCTAACCCTTTGCTCTTACTATTTATCTCATCAAGTCATTTTCTGAACTTGATCTTTCCTTCATATTCAAACAAGCTTCCAAAGAGAGCTGCCACAAATGCCATTGATTCTCCACGAGCTTCTTCAATGGCAGTGACTTTGGCTTCCCATTCCTTACTGAGAACATTCAACATTTTTTCTTACTTGAATTCATTGATCATATATCTTTCCCAAAGTAGCAAGTTGGTTGATCAGATAAGTGAATCTGAGTTGGAACTCACCAATAGATTCTCAAGACTTCATACGAAGAAGATTGTATTTTGTCATAAGAGTATTGACTCTATTCTCCTTGACTCCAGTGGTTCATTCATGTGCAATCTCAAGAGCATCCCACATTTCTTTGGCAATTGCTAATATGCAAACAAGAAAGTACTCCTGTTGACTTAGAGCACTTTGTAGCATTAAAATGGCTTTGCTATTGAGAGTGACTAACTTTTTGTCATCCTTATCATATTCTTCTTCAAGCTTTAGAACTCGTACATCATCTTGCATTGATGAGGGAGCATAGTTTTCTCTTTCGAACACCCTCCATAGACCATATTCAGAGGCTAAAACAAAGACTTTGAATTTGGCTTTCTAGAAGGAATAGTGTTCACCACTGAAACCAGGTGGTCTATTGATCGAAGCTCCATCAAGTAGAATACTGTCCATAGTAATCCTTCTCGAGATGTTAAGCTCTTTAGAGATGTGAGATACACTCAAAACATTGAAGCTTGGTCTGCTATGTGGCGTGAATTCTAGTTCTAACTTCCGAAATTCATAGCTCTCTTATATAAACTTCTTTGGGCTTTAAACTTTGTCAAAATGACGCATTGGATGTCTAGTTTCATACAAAGTTGATTTCACCTTAATCCGATCTCTGGTTTTGGAGACATCACCAAATTACAAGACCTCACCCAAGTTGAACGTGAAACAGAGGTGAACAGAGGAGCTGAAAGCATGACAAACTTGAGTTTTGAATGGCTAACTCAAGTTTAGCTAGTCCAAAGATGCCAGAGGTGCTGAAAACACTACTAACTCGAGTCATTAAGTGACTAACTCGAGTTTTGCGTTCCAAAGTCAAGTTTTGTGTACTTAACTCGAGTTTTCTCGTATTCCAGAGGCAAATCACTGCAATAAGGTAGTAAACTCGAGTTGAAACCTCAGGACTTGAGTTTGTTCATCATGAACCTTATATTTGCTTTGTTTAAACTCTGAATTAAGCTATCCCAACTTCCATTTGATCTTGGAGACTTCTACTATCAATTTAAGAACTTGAATAATAATATTCCATTCAGCAAGTTCTTCATTCTTCAATCTCTCCTCTTCTTCTAGATTATCCCCAAAATCCTTTAGTAACTTTTTGCTTATTTGCAGATTCTTCTTTCTGTAATCCCATCTCTTGATCATTCTTGATCATTTGACTCTTCTTTAATTCAATTTATTTCTCCCATTCAATACTTCTTTATTGATCTTCTTTTTGATCATTCTTCATAAATGAACTTCACGTCTTTAATTCTACATTAAGTTTAAGAATTAGTCAATGAAGGAGATAAATATAGTATACAAGCTTTTTGCTCCTGCTAATGGCATCTATATAAGACATCATCAAAACTAATCATATCCAACATTCTCCCCCTTTTTTATGATGGCAAATACTTTAAGAAAAATATGTATGAATATGAAAAAGTTGATTTTAAGACCCAACATATTTTTCTTGCCACTCTGCCCTCTGTATTTGTCATTAGCAAAAAGTTGAAGTAAAGAAATACTTGGAGAGACAGATTAGAATGAGTCAATAAAATGATTTTCTCTCCTTAATGTGAAAGTATTTTCAATCTTAATATGATGAAATTTGGAATATTTTTATGAAAACAGAACATGTGCAGAATTTTCACAATTAAAGCATATAGAAACCAAACATGGGCAAAATTTTCACTGAATATATAAAGATAGAAATTAGAAATGCTCATGTAGATTCTGTAAATTAATGAATGATCGATAAAGTCTATTTGCTTGCTTTCTTGTTGTGTGAGATCTGTAATGTGCTCTGAATTGCCTCTGAGATATGGAATGAGACTAAAGTACAAACTTCTTGAGTTGTATATCATAGTCAGTACTCAGCTTCAATTCTTTGCCTTCTCTTCATAGAACTCTTTTGTAGAGCATATTTCAACTTAAATGATGGAATGTGAAGGCATTATTCGTCAATTTGATAGTTTCTCCTTATAGTGAATTGAGGAATATCAAAATTTCCTACTACAAGTTGAAAGCTTTCTTTGCAAAAGAAATTTCTTAGTGCAACCAAATATCAAAATACCCCTTTCTATATGATATTTTCAAAATAAGATAAATATAAGATATTTTCAAATTTAAGGTTGACTCATCATCAAAACTAATAAAAGAAAGTGAAAGCAAATGAGTATTCTTAAGAGGGTTTTCTTCAACAAAAAAAGGAGATGAGCTTTTAATATATAAAACACATATGAATGTGAAACTTCCTCTTAATGAAACCAAATAATAATGTGATACAACAGTTATGAGATTTGGAGTTATCCTTGCTCACAACATAGTATCTCAGAATTAAGAACTTTTAAGTTCACTTAGGTGGATTTGAAATTGGTATGAAGAAATCACTTATGCTTTCTATGATGATAAAAGAGTTTAAAGCATAAGGATCATTTTTAAAAATGAGTTTGCTCAGGCTATACTTCAAAATGTAAAATGTGAATGGATAAAATCAAATTAGCCTAACAAGAGATGCAAGAGTAAATAAATAAATGAACTGATATAGCAGCGCATCAAACTCAAGTTTTCACTTATTGACTCGAGTTAGCAGTGTTTTCAACACCTCTGGTGTCTCTGGACCAGCTAAACTCAAGTTAGCCATTCAAAACTCGAGTTTGTCGTGTTAGTTCTCTATGTGTTTTGATGATAACTGACAATTGTAAACTAAGAAATCATTCTTTGCTATTTAAACTCAAAGAAAGGTAGACGTTTGCTAATATTGATTTTATTCCTTACTGTGTTAGTCAAACTCAAGCCTAATCCTGTTAAACTGGAGTTCATACCTAACATACAGGAGAAAAAGTACTTTGAACTTAAGCAAACTCGAGCCTCCTTTGATTAACTTGAGCCTACTCGTGACAGAGAGTGAGTTTCATGTTTTCATCTGAGATAAACTTGAGTCCATTATGTTAAACTCGATCCTACATGTTACAAAGAGCAAGACAAGCTGTTTACTCTAAGTTAAACTCGAGCCTAGCAAAATAAACTCGAGCCTGTGTCTTACAGAGAGCATGTCGACTTCTTGAGACTCAAGCATGTTTTGTCTTACTCAAGTTTAAATCTTACAGAAATGTCTCTCTTAGTTACTAATGTAAACAAACTCGAGCCTGATAAACTAAACTCGAGTTTGTCCTTTACAGAGAGGATTTTTGAAATATACTCGAACAAATTAGTATTGACTTAAGCCTATCTCTGCCTTCAATAATAATTTTACTAAAACAAACTCGAGCCTGAAACTTACAAACTCAAGTTTGGCTTAGACAGAGAGATGTCACAAAGTCTTCAACACGAATAAACTCGAGCCTACATGGGTTTAACTCGAGTCTGTTGGAACTCTGTTTCATAGACGAGATTCTATATCAATTTGATTCAGACTTTCAAGTTTATTTACTCACATATAAAGTTTCAAATCATCATATATACAAATGTTTGATCAAAAAGTTCATTTATTTTAGATAAATTCAGTAAATCAGAACTGGGTCAAATACATTTAATTCAAAACCAAGAACAAGCCTGAAACTTCTCCTCTATCCCAATGGTTCAGCTCAAACCGTTATAGCTTGATCAAATTGAAAATGGAAGAAATCACCAAGAGGGGGTGAATTGGGGATTTCAAAAATTCTTTTGAAAGATGTCTGAATTCTTTTTCAAAACTTGAAAAACAAATAACGAAAGAGTAAGAGAAGAAAAGCTGGACACAAAGGATTTATACTGACCTACGTCCAGTCCCCAGATATCTTCTAGGTATTTCTAATAGTTCAACAAGCTTGAATTACAACAATGTAAACCACATGCAATCTTATTCACCTAGAATTTGCTCCCCCTTACACTTTGTAATTAAACTACCCAACTCATAGGTTCCACAACCTTGAGTTCTCACAAAATAAGTAATCATAAATGATTTTCGAAATCACACTCTCTTACAGAGCAAATAATCATAAACACTGAAGTTCAAAAATATTTCGCATAACAGAGATTAAAGATCAAAGAGGTAATCAGATGTAATTCTGTTGTGTGTATTGCTCTTCGTCTTCATGGGTATTTATAGATTAACCAATGGTACTAGCCGTTGCACTTTCTTTTCTAACATTCAGCTGTAAATCTGGAAAATGACTATTGCATATTTTCCTTTATTTCTTCAATTGTTGGCTGGAATCTTGGTTATAGCTGTTGCAGATGATCTTCCAGTATTCTTGTCATTCCATAATCCGTTTTTGACCGTTGAAGAGTGATTTGGTTGATCCATAATGGTCTGTGCTGAACCATTGGGATAGAGGAGAAGTTTCATCCTGGTTTTTGGTCCTGCATTAAATGCTCTTAACCCAGATCTGATTTGAAGCTTAAAACGTGTTAATGTAATCTGTAACTCATGAACAAACTTATCAAACATATATATATTGATTTGTAATCTTATATAAGTGCAAAACACATCATGAGAATAAATATGAAACACGCGAAGAGTAAAACAGAGATCTTGTTAGGCTCTAGTTCAACTTCAGTAGGCTCGAGTTTGTTCATGTGCACTCAAGCATAAAGTAAGCAGGCTTGAGTTTGCCCTTTACAATTCAGTGTTTATCATGATGAGTGTTTGAAAGTATTTTGGAATAGTACACAAACTCGAGTTTATTAGTGACAGGCTCGAGTCTAGAATTGTTTGCAATGAAATGAAGCTTAAGTACAAAGGCGTAGGCTTGAGTTTGAAAACTTAGGCTCGAGTTTATTTGGGCCATGAAACTTTGATAGCTCTTTGTCTAAGCCAAACTCGAGTCTGTAAGTGCTAGGCTCGAGTTTGCTTTACCCATACGCTTTTGAGACTTCTTTCAATTTGAAATAGGCTTGAGTTAATGACATTATGCTTGAGTAAATATTTGATTGTTCTCTGGAAGGGTCAGGCTCAAGTCTAATTGCTTAGGCTCGAGTTCACTCATATGGAATTTTGTTTGAGAGGCTCTCTGTAAGACTTAGGCTTGAGTTAAGAAATATATGCTCAAGTTTAAAATCATGAAGAAATGCGACATGCTTTCTGTAAGGTACATGCTCGAGTTTATTCTGGTAGGCTCGAGTCTAACTAAGAGGTAATTACTTAATTTGCTCTCTGTAAGACGTAGGCTTGAGTTTACCATAACAGGCTCGAGTTTGCCTTAGTCATAACACATGAAACTTGCTCTCTGTCACGAGCAGGCTCGAGTCCACTAAGTTAGGCTCGAGTTTGCCTAAGTTCAAAATGCTTATCTGCTTTTTGTTAAGTGTAAACTTGAGTCTATCAAAATTAAACTCGAGTTTAACTAACATCATAAGATTTTAAATCAATTTTAACAATCTTTAAGCATGTTTGAACTTTAGCAACAATAAAATCCTTTTTAGTTTACAATGGTCTATTATCATCAAAACACATAGAGAACTAACATTCTCCCTCTTTTTGATGATGACAACACTTATAAACTAAATTGATAGAAGTTTTGAGATTTTCAAAATGCTTTTGACAATGGTGAACAAACACTGAGTATGTAGAGTTTAAATTCATTTGAGCAAGAATCAGAGGCACACAATGCATTGCATATTACTCTAGATATCTGGAAATTCATTGTATTAACTTCAAAGAATTCAAGCTACAGAGAATTACACAAACTAACAGCTGAAAGTAATTTAACTCAAAATAACTAACAGCTAAAAACAAGATAATTGAAAGCTCAAATCATCAAAACATCAAAGCTCAAAATATCTCTTCACTCTTCACTTTTCTTCTCCCTTTGGCATCATCGGAAAGGGGTGGATCAGAGGCAACCACAATGGTGATGGGAGTGATAGGCAATGTTGTCTTAAGGAAAGGAACACTGGGTGGAGGTGGAGGTGGATCTGTGGAAGAAGAATCTAAAGAGGATGGTATAGAAATGATAGGAATAGAAGAAGATGGAGGAACAGGAGGTACATATGGAACAATAGCAAGAATAGGATGATCTGGCCTAGGAGATGAGGATGGATGTGTAGGAGAATGTAAAATAGGAATGTGTGAGGAAATGTGAGGAGATGAAGATGAGTGGTGAGCTGAGGAAGAAGAGACAATAGGAGAGGATACAATTGGAGGGGATTTAGAGACATGGAGGGGTAATCTTCTTGTGGAGGAAGAGGATGAAGGAGTGTGAGCTGAGGGTTGAGGATTGGGTCCTGGGGTGTTCTGTGCTTCCAAGAGCTTGGAGAGTTTATCCACTTTTTCATTCAAGGCCTTCAATTATTCACCTTGAGCATCTTGAACTTCCACCAATGTGTCGTGGATTGAAGTTACCTTGGCAACCATTCTTCCAATCTATGTCTCAATTGCTGTGATGAGGGTATTGTATTTAGTATCCAGATTGGTTTAGAAGGTGTGAAAAGTGTCAGCAACAGCATGTGCCACAAGGTCTTTCAAGTAAGTGGCCATATCAGCTGATAGAGATGATTGTGGTGGAGGTGGAGCTGACTGGGCTTCATCTACTTTGGATTTTGAAGTTCTAGACTGAGAGGGAGCCCTTGATTGCCCGGATCCTTCTTCCAAGTTAATCCTCAGAGATTCAGATGATGTTTACCAAAGATTGGAGTTGGTACAGGATCATCATTGGCCAAATACCATATCTTCTCATGGAAGAGGATGACTGAAATTAGCAAAGGAAAGGGAATTTGAGAAGTGTGCCTATAAGCAAATCACAATACTTTGAATTTGGATTTCCAGAATGAGTAGTGTTCACCATTAAATCCTGGTGGTCTATTGAGTGAGGCACCATCTGGTAGTATTCCTTCCATTGGATCTTTTTGTCTAGGATGTGAATCCTTTAAGTAGACAACCTATGCTCTGATACCAAATGAAAATGGAAGAAATCACCAAGAGGGGGTGAATTGGGGATTTCAAAAAATCTTTTGAAAAATGCCTGAATTCTTTTTCAAAACTTGAAAAACAAATAACGAAAGAGTAAGAGAAGAAAAGCTGGACACAAAGAATTTATACCGGTTCGGTCTAAAACTTGACCTACATCCAGTCCCCAGATATTTTCTGGGTATTTCTAATAGTTCAACAGGCTTTAATTACAACAATGTAAACCACATGCAATCCTATTTACCTAGAACTTGCTCCCCCTTACACTTTGTAATTAAACTACCCAACTCACAGGTTCCACAACCTTGAGTTCCCACAAAATAAGTAATCATAAATGATTTTCGAAATCACACTCTCTTACAGAGCAAATAATCATAAACACTAAAGTTCAAAAATATTTCGCATAACAGAGCTTAAAGATCAAAGAGGTAATCAGATGTAATTCTGTTGTGTGTATTGCTCTTCGTCTTCATGGGTATTTATAGATTAACCAATGGTACTAGCCGTTGCACTTTCTTTTCTAACGTTCAGCTGTAAATCTGGAAAATGACTATTGCATATTTTCCTTTATTTCTTCAATTGTTGGCTGGAATCTTGGTTATAGCCGTTGCAGATGATCTTCCAGTATTCTTGTCATTCCATAATCCGTTTTTGACCGTTGAAGAGTGATTTGGTTGTTCCATAACGGTCTGTGCTAAACCATTGGGATAGAGGAGAAGTTTCAGCCTGGTTTTTGGTCCTGCATTAAATGCTCTTAACCCAGATCTAATCTGAAGCTTAAAACGTGTTAATGTAATCTGTAACTTATGAACAAACTTATCAAACATATATACGATGATTCATAATCTTATATAAGTGCAAAACACATCATGAGAGTGAATTAGAAATATGAAACACGCGAAGAGTAAAACAGAGATCTTTTTAGGCTCAAGTTCAACTTCAGTAGGCTCGAGTTTGTTCATGTTCACTCAAGTGCGAGGCCGATAGGGGTGTAACACATGAGGGTTTATAAAATTTAGTCTTTTAAAAATGAGTTATAGCTTTTCTCAAGCTCTAATCACTACTACAAAAAACATCAAAAACGTCCTAAATTAGAGGCAATAAACGTCCTTTTTGAGAAGGACATTTGAAGAGGGGAAGTTAAAAAAATTAGGCATAAGGCGTCCTGTGAAAAATATAGGACACCTTAAATAAAGCGTCCTATGATAAATATAGGACGCCTTTCTTAAGGCGTCATATTTTAAAATATAGGACACCTTTAATGCTTTGTTTTTTTAAAAAAACAAAACAAAACCCTAGATCTGGAACATATCAGATGAAGCAGCTTATTTCAGCATCAATCGCGCAATCACGGGTACAAAAAAGGCTTTTGAGACCGGACGAAAAAGGCATCGTAAGACTGGATCAACGACTGGTCTCATTCAGGTGGTCTTAAAAGTCTGTTACTTTTAAGACCGGATTCGCAACCGGTCTTAAAAAATACTTTTAAGACTGGACTTTTAAAATATCCGGTCTTAAAAGTATCATTCTATCACAAAAAAAGGGACTTTTAAGACCAGTTGCGAAAACACATCTAGTCTTAAAAGTCCCTTTCTATTAAAAAAATACCTAGAAACCAGAAATTTGTCCGGGTGAGCAGCATATTAGGGATAAATTTGAATAATCTTCTTTGATACAAATCCAACACCACCATCCCATCCTTTTGGAGGCTGTACAGATCACATCATTTAATCACTTAAGTTAGACTATCCCGATTCAATGAAGGATGAAAACTTGAGTTCTCTTTAAAATGATATAGCAAGTGAGAAACTAACCTGATTCACAACATAGTATACTTTGAAACGATCGGGATAATTAGCAACAAGACGGTCCAATTCTTCCTGCATATATATAAATATGCAAATTACTATAAATGAGAAGTAAACAAACATTGTGCACCTTAAACAAAGACATACTTGGAACGTTACAGTGATTCCAGACCCTCCAGCAAGCATCTCAAAGATAAACCCATCCAGCATCTCGAATTGGCCTCAATTCATAAATTCTGGCTTGCAAATTTTCCAAGTTATAAAAGCAAAAATAAAATAGATCGAAGAAGACAAAGTAAAAATTGCGAATCTGGAGAAACTAGAACCAAAACAAGAAACCTTCAGAGCAAAGAAGGCTAGAGCAATTTTCGTAGCGTTAGAAAATTTGTGAGTGAGGTCCTTAAGATAAGATAAGATGAGTTGAAAAGAGTAAGGTAAGATTTAAAAGGTCGAAGAGAGGTTTAGAGAGCGAAATTCAATTTTCAAAGAGGGAAAATAAAAAATTCATTTTTTAGACTTTTTAGACCGGACTTTTTAAACATCCGGTCTTAAAAGTATACTTTTTAAACCGAACTTATTAAATATCTGGTCTTAAAAGTCTTTTAGAGAAGTTTAGAGAGCGAAATTCAATTTTCGGAGCGGGAAAATAAAAAAAAAATTCATCTTTTAGACTTTTTAGACCGGACTTTTTAAATATCCGGTCTTAAAAGTATACTTTTTAGATGGGCATTTTTAAATATTCGGTCTTAAAAGTCATATTCTTGACAAAGATCTTAGTAAAAGGACTCTCCTGAAGTATCCACAGCTTTATGGAGCTGAGCAGAGAAATGAGGCCTACAATGAACATTTATTTTGGTTGACAATTGCTGATACTCTGTGGCAAAGTATTGTAGTGTTCTTTGTTCCTCTTTTCGCTTATTGCGGAAGCACCATTGACATATCAAGCATTGGAGATCTTTGGACTCTTTCTTTGGTTATTTTGGTTAATTTACACTTGGCCATGGATATCATAAGGTGGGCTTGGATTACTCATGCAGCCATTTGGGGTTCTGTTATTGCAACCTTCATTTCTGTCATGATCATTGATGCTATACCCACTTTTCCTGGTTACTGGTATGCTCTCCTTTTCCCCATTCTCTGTTTATTTTGGCATGAAAGCATTTTTTGATAAATTTCTACTGATATGCTTCCTTTGCTTCGTACATTATCTGTCATTACTAATTCTGGCATGACCTATTTGATAGTGTAGTTTAATTGCCTTTGCCCCAATTTTCATGTTTTAAAGCATCCCACTGGAATAGGCTTACACAAAGCGAGGTAAACCTGAGGAAAATATGGAATTGTATAATATAATTTGCTGCTGATTTCTATTTTCTGATAAATGAATCTTTAACATCTTGTACTCAAAATATCAGGATTTTAATGACAAAAAGGGGAAAACTATTGAAATCAAAATGTTCAAAAGCCACAAAGCAATTTATTCTTGCAGTTCGGGTTAAGGGTTTATGGTTCTTCGAAACTCACGAACCAATATGCGCTTGTTTCTCTATTTAGGCTGATGGGTAGAATGTACAAAAAACCTTTCCATTTTGAGTTTAATCAGGTGGCCGGTTGCTTGAATTGACATTTATATGATGCGAAAGATTTCAATAAGCCATTCCATATCGTTAAAGTTTGAGACTAGCTACTGGCCTCACCAATTTGAGTTGAAGTTTGTAGATTGACCACATGGTCATGAACTTTCGAGCCAAATTTTATATTCTGGCTGTTGCATTTTCAACTTGACGAATTTGGGTGATCTAGTTGTGCGTCTAGTTTCAACTTGAGGAACTGCTCAATTGGCTATCATTTTGCATGATAATGTGATGTATAAATTAAATTTAGCTTTTGCCTATGGAAGTGGTTAATTGGCTTGATTTTGAAGTTAAAAATAAAAAATAAAAAAACTATTCATACTACATATGTCATCACAAAAATTATACAAGAGTCAAGTTCATGTTAAATCATTCACTACTACAAAAAGTAGATACTACTTCCCCAAAAGACGTCCTTATTTTAAAAAATGGAGTAAAAAGTATAGGCAAAGACTTAGGCGTCCTAAATATCAGTTTAGGGTGCCTAAAATATATTTTAGGCGCCCTAAATTTAGTTTAAGGTAAATTTAGGGCGCCTAAAATTAACTTTAAGACTTAGGCGCTATTTTCCAAAAAATTCTCTAGGCGCCAAAAATTAGCGCCAAAAAATTAATTTTAGACGCCTAAAATTAACTTTAAGACTTAGGTGCCAATTTTTTTTCAAAAAATTCTCTAGGCCCAAAAAATTAATTTTAAGCACTCTAAATAAGTTTAGGGTGCCTAAAATATACTTTAGGCGTTTTAAATTAAGTTTAGGGTGCCTAAAAATATTTTTAGGCGCCCTAAATATGAGATAGGGGGCCTAAAATATTAGGCGCCCTATCTCATATTTAGGGCGCCTAAAATCACGCTTTGGATATAAAACCTATGCTTTGTCTTCCTCATTCATCGCTGTGTTGTGTTGCACTTCCCTCTCTCTCACAAGGAGCTCAAGCTCTTTAGTCCTTCCCTTCTCCAGGGTTACGCATTTGGTTTTCTTTGACGGTAATGATTCTTGTGAACCTTGGAATGGGGGTTTAACAGGGTCAAATTTGCTTGTATGCAGCAAATTCTAGTAGAGGAGTGCAGTGCTAAATAACTAAATATGGGATGGCAAAAAAAAAAAAAACTATATATTGGATTCAAATGATAATGTTTCTCGCATGTAGCATAAATTAGCACTTCCATCACCAAACACTTAATGGCTATGGATTTCAATCTCTCCGTTTCTTGTCTCTTTCGAAGAGAGATGTTGGCACAATTGCACAAAGTGTGTGTGCGCGTGAATGTATCATTCAAGTGAATGTCTCTTGTCACTAAGTGTGCCAGTTTTCTGTTGTCTTGGCTTATTTAGGAAATTTCTTATGTTATTTTTTTCCGTTTTTTCCTCTCTACTTTCACGGCTGTCTATGAAAGTGGTCATGTCTTGTATGGGTTCTTCAAAGCTTCGAAGGTTTCGTGCTATTCTCATTAAGGTGACCTAGAAAGTTTCTATAATTTAGGGATTACAATCAAGAATATAATTACGAAATTCAAAAAATCATTATATGCTAACTTAATTCTTGAAATCTCTCTAACAACTTAATTAAGATAATTTCATAATATAATCTAGGGATTACAATCAGGAATATAATTACGAAATTAAAAAAATCATAATCTGCTAACTTAATTACGAAAATCTCTCTAACAACTTGATTAAGATAATTGTATAATATAATTGTATACGCTAACTAATTAAATCTGAACTTCCAACAAATATATAGAGCACTTTTAAGACCAGATGTTTAAAAAAGTCCGGTCTAAAAAGTCTAAAAAATGAATTTTTTATTTTCCCGCTTCGAAAAATGAATTTCATTCCCTTAGACTTTTAAAACTGGATGTTTAAAAAGTCCGGTCTAAAAAGTCTAAAAGATGAATTTTTTATTTTCCCGATCCAAAAATTGAATTTCACTCTCTAAATCTCTAGAAAATAGACTTTTAAGACCGGATATTTAAAAAGTCCGGTCTAAAAAGTATATTTTTAAGACCGAATGTTTAAAAAATCTAGTCTAAAAAGTCTAAAAGATAAATTTTTTATTTTCCCGCTCTGAAAATTGAATTTCACTCTCTTAGTAAACTTTAAATTTAATTTCTTAGTGTCAGCGTAAAGGATTATTATCAACATGTTGAAAACTTTAATTGTAGATTGTGAAGAGAAATTGATTGTGCAGGAATTTCATATCCTTGGTTGGGCCATTTTTTGTGGCAGAGGATTTTTATTTTTGGGATAAAAAAGGACAAGATCTAGTCTCTGAGTTTAGTACAAAACATATAACATCTAATCAATAAGAAAAGAGCTAATAGCACAGAGAAAGCTGCATTTAACTATCCGTAGTCATAGCGATCGGCTAACAAAGTTGCATTTTCTTTGTGCAGAATGATTAGATTGCCAGTAGTTTCGTGCACCATCTTTGTTATCTGTTCATCATACTATTGCGCAATCAACTTAGGTCAGTTGCTTTCATTATTAAATCGCATACTTATGGATTTAAGTGTTTTTACTCTAGTCCTTGAAATTTTCCTTTTGTCTTCTCTTTATTATTTGATTATTGTGTGTTGTTGTGGGCTGATTGTTGTGTGTTGTTGAGGGCTAGAAGGTCAAACTCATTATTAAGATACTAATGTGAGATTCTAGATTGCAACATGTTGAGAATTGAATATTTTTCTTTATTTCTGTTTTAATTCTTCCTGCAAGTGTTAGATTTGAGAATACTATTGTGCTGAATATCATTTTGTAGAAGCAACAATTTTTTTTTTTTAAAAAAAAAATAGGCTTAAGACGTCTAAAACTTGGTCTTAGACTCCTTAAGCTCAAGCTTAGGCGTCTAAGACCCAGAGCTTAAGGCGTCTAAGAACCTTACTTAGATGTCTTAAGCTACGACTCAATGACCAATGACGCCTTTACTTTATACTTATGGAGTCCAAGATGTATTAGACGTTGTAAGTCATATTATACAACGTCTAATTAATAATTAGACGCCGTATTCGAAAGATACTACGCCTTCTCGATAGGCGTCTCGTAGGAAAAGGATGCTAAAAGTTAAAAAAATAGGACGCCGTAGACCTGTTTTGTAGTAGTGTTTTTTTTTTTTTGTAAACAGAAAAAAAAAAAACCAAAGAAATATATTACAGTGCTTATATAACACCGTCAAATATAATCTCATATATTTATAGTTCTTTTAAATAATCGTTATCTATTGCATTCCCTTAACTTTGCCTATATATATTTCATAGTTTCATGAAAACCGTTTAAGTATGGAGTGTTTACCATCAGCTAATATGTAATAGTGTCAAAAGTTTCCTGATTGAAGAGATGACATTGAAAGCTACCCCTAATAAATGCACGTACATATGCAATCAATCAATTTAGGGTATAATTTGGGGAAAATGTTAATAAATATGAGAGGAGATTGAGATAGATCTTACATTTTAAATAAAAACAAACTTCTACGTTTTCTATATCAAACTAACGTATACCTTCTTCTTTTTTCTTTTTTCTTTTTTTTTGTTTTGCCGTATACCGTATACCCAAATTTTGAACTGTGCCCTTGCTGGGCCCATGGCCCGTGCGCATAAATTTTTGTGTGACGTATAAGCTACTTAGATAATAATTGAATGTAAGTTATTAAAGGAAATATTTTAGAAAATTTAAAATACATTATTATTAATTAATTTTTGTAATTTTTTTATTTCCTAATTATTTAACTAACTTTAAGATTGGAGGGAATATTATTTTGCAACCACTCATGATCATAGGCGGATATCGTTAGATCTAATCCTAGTGATTGTGAGAAAAATTAAAGAATAAAATAATGAATAAGTTGTGAGGCTAGCTGTGATGAAAAGACAAAAAGTAAAATTTATGGAACATTAGATAGGACGTATAATATGTTGATGAATTGCATCCAATAGACATGCTCTGTATAGCCAAAATTACTGAAGGCACATCAATGTCCATTCGAACTTTTTTGTCCACCATTTAATTGTATGATGACACTTTTGACTGAAAATGCATGCAAAAGGTATATGCCACGCCATTTTAATTAGTGCCATATAAAATATTTTTTTTATAATGGTTATTATCAATTATATATAACAGTTCAAAACCACATGCCGCTACATATGCTCAGCGTAAATCAATAACTTTTTTGAACTATTATATATTAAGAGCATATATATTGGCTCTTTGTTAATTGTAGTATATTGATTTTAATTTTTTATTATATATAGTTATTTTTAATTTATTATTTATTCTTATTTACTTTTACTATTAATATTTATTATATACGAAATTATAAGGCTCAAGTACGGAAAAAACCTTAATTAATTAATTAATTAAGAAAATGCCACTACGGGAAAACTATTAACCCATCTGCCCCCCATAATCAATTATATGCCTTATGTAATCGATTACAGAGGGTCAAGTTTCTTTTTTTTTTCAAATTTTGCACTATGTAATCAATTACGTTACTATAGCGTAATCGATTATATAAAATTTACACTATTTAATCGATTACGTTACAGTGCATAATCGATTACATAACCTCAGATGACAAATATGGCAGTTACAACACGATGTAATCGATTACGCCATAGGCCATAATCGATTACATATCGCGTTTTCAGTTTTTTAAAAGCCCAAACGCCACATAACCCTTCATTACTTATCCATCTAACTGATTAGAGCTCCCCATTCTCCTCCATCTTCATTGTCGTTCACAAAGCGTCGGATTCAAGCATTGGGTTAAGGAAAAATCGAAGATTTGCTCTCATTTGCGTTGATTTCGGTATGTTTTTGGTTCCCATTGCGAATTTGTCCATATTTTCTTCGTTTTTCTGAACATATGGTGCATTTAATCTATTAAGGCTTGTTTTCTTTGGGTATGTAGTGTTTGGATCATTGATTTGAATTGTTGGTTGTTTTTTTTTGAACAAATGAGAGATTAAATTAATGTTTTTGTGCGTTTTGGAAACAATGTGTGGTTGTTTGCATGTGAATCTGAAGCAAATAGTGGGATTTAAGCATGAATTACATGTTATTGTGTGTATGGATGTTGACAGTTATTGATTATGTTTGTTTTGATTGTTGATTGTGCATTTTACGGATAATGACATTGTGACCGTTGATGGATATTGACATTTGCATTGTGATTGCGCCCAATTAATTGTGTTTGTTTCATGTTTGTTGATGGTTTATATTGTCTCTTTGTAGGTATTTGTTGTCATCATGCCTCCACGCAGACAAGTTGATAGTCAGACGGAGAGACAGAAGAAGCAGCAGAGGGAGGGTGATGCATCCGGCTCTCAGGCACAGCCAGAAGATCTCCGTTACGGATATCTGTTGGACCATTTTGCAGCGGCCCATAGAGCATTCATACAACACTTTGCTAGCAGAACCGTCATCAAGCTCAAGTCACTGGACATGGCGGTTTTTTGTAGAGGAGAGATTTGATATAGTCCCACTGCTGGAGGCTTCACATTTGGATGGCTTGGCGGAGTTCGTCTATCCCTACTCAGAGGATATGGTAAGAGCTTTCTACCATAACCTCAGTTACATTCATGGGGTGCTAAAATCGCGTGTCAGCAGCATTCATATAGAGATGACTACTCCCATATGGGCCCACATACTGGGATATGATTTTGATGCGGTGAGCACCACTGAGTATGATAGGGATAGCACATCACCCCTGCCTGGATTTGATTAAGCCGCCTCTGTGCATGACATCAGGAGGCCATTGGGTCAGGGAGCTCTTTTCACTGTAGGGCAGCTGACTGTGGATGCACGGATCCTCTTCTACGTGCTGACGCATATTTTGTTCCCTCGGGCCTACAATCATTCCAAGGTGTTGAAGGTTGATATATCGATCATGTGGGCCATCTGTCATGCCCGGCCGGTGAATTGGACACATTATATTTGTTAGATGATGTACAAGGTGAAGCAGAAGGAGAACACCGCACTCCCATTTGCCTATCTAGTCCACCGTATATTGGTCCATTTTCATGTTTCGATTCAGACTGGGGAGATGGTGGACTAGACACATTGGAACGCTGTCTTCGGGAGGAACCTATTGGAGCAATGCAAGATCTCGAAGAATGCATATAATGTCTAGGTATGCACTGCTGCTGATGAGGAGGACGCACCGTTTGTTGCACCCGTGGTTGATCCTGAGGTCCCTGTGCATGACGATGACAATGCTGAGGTGGAGGATATGGTTGAGTCGGATGGTGGATTCTCCCTCCGTGATGTGATGATGCAGATGAGGAAGATGGAGCTGAGATAGAAGAAGCGGTGGAAGAGCCACGTTGACGAGGAGAATGAGCAGTGGCGATGGATGCAGAGCCGGATGAGGGCGCTGGAGGATGGATTACGTTAGTTACAGGTCAGATAGGACCAGGAGGCGGTTGGGGAGGAGGAGGAGGTAGATTAGATACTTCTGTTTTTGTTTTTTGTTGAACTTGATGTTTGTATTTGGTTCTTGTATTTTTTTGTTAGACTTCATGAATTTACACTGACTATGGCATTTAATTTAGTTATGAATGTTTATGCTTTCATTTCATATGATTTAAGGTGATGAATTTTGCAAATGACATGTCGTAGGCATAAAAAACCAATATAGGGACATTAATGGACTAAGCCTAGTGTACACCATTAATTATTGGCAAAAATACCTTCCCCAAGTCACATTTATACGTAAAATGAAGTTGGACATGAGTTTCCACATGCACCTATTCGAATTAGCTCTTCGTTGTGCTTCTGCAACTGGTGTAATCGATTACACCATACTGGTGTAATCGATTACACTAGTTCCAGAAGCACAATGGACCACTGAATTTGAATGGGTGAATAGGGAAACTGATGACGGACTTCATTTTACCTATAAATGTGACTTGGGGAAGGTATTTTTGCCAACAATTAATTATCTACACTAGGCTTAGTCTATTAATGTCCCCATATCAATATTTGGACAATGACAAAAAGTATTTTGACATTTGCATTCAAGCTTGTCTAAAACAATTAATTATAAACTGAACACCAAAATACATCAACAAACACAGTACACATAACTTCACCAATGTTATCATAAATGCAATACAATTACATAGCTTGTCCACTTTAAGCCCAGATATTCCTCAACGGACACGTACGTATATTATGACCAACTTGCTTGCAATGCCGACATCAAGACTGACTGTTTGACGGTTGAGACTCTACCGAATCCATCTCATTTTGTATCCTTGTAGACTTTGGTCTTCCCTCTCTGCGTGACAAAGTTGCATCCGGGATAACGGTTGGGTCATCTACTTGTTGAATTAATCATTCATTGTGTAATATCCCAAATTTTGGAATTAGAAATTAGAAATGTTATAATGAGAATAAATATTGGCTTAGAAATTTTAGAGTCAATATTTAATATTTATAGAAGCTAATTGAGATTAATAAGTATCATGAAAGGCTTTTAATATGATTTTCGGTATTATTGCGATAGGCATCACGGGAAAGTCAAAAGTTTGTATAATTGGGGGAGTATGTTTGCTGGAGGTTGCTTTTGGAAGATGAGACACGATGATGAAGATAATGTTCACACACATATCAACATATTTAATTGAGGGAAAATGGTAAAGTAGGAAGGAAATATTTAAATATGCTTGCCTGGTGTATTATGAAGGAACAGAAATATACACACACACTTTAAGGATTAAAATAATATGGCACATCCCAATCTTCTCAATTATTCGGATGATCCCCACTCTCCATTGCCAACACTCATTTTCTCTTTCGGACAGTTCCAATTTCTTATCCATAATATTATTCAGCGCATTAGAGAGACATATGGGACAGCCGATATGCTATTAATTTCTTCATTATACTCACTTTCGGCAAAGCACATCAGCAATGATCATAAGGCGATGGAATGACAAACATATGTGGCCAACTTGTCTTCCACTTTCAAATTATCATTCATTTTCTCTATGCATTCACGGGTGATGGATGCATGTTTCGGGTGGACTCTATGCCTGCACGTCTTATTCACTCTTTCAATTATATTAGGATTGTGTTTTCTCTCCATTTATTTTCTGCGAAGACACACACAAAGAGAGTGTGAGTTATAGCCAACGAAAACACATAGAAAGAGAGAGAGAGTTGGAGATCATCGGAGGAAGGAGAAAGAGGTTTGGGATTTTCTCATGCAAGCTTTTAATCTCTTGTTGGTAAAGGTGAGTCTATAAAACGTTTTTCTCAACAGATTTCCAAAAGTTTAGGCTCAAGAATTATGGTTGCAAGTGTTGTTTTACATCTCTACAACAAAAACTTAGAAACAAAGCCCATCATATATTTCGTTTTTATGGGTTAATGGTTGAGTTTTTATGCGAAATTCTTATGGGAGATAGTACTCTCCTTAAGCCTTAAAATGAGCTTTGATTCACCTCAAATGGATGTCTATAACTCCAGTTATGATTTTTGGAAGTGAGGTTATAAAACTGTGAACGTTTTGAGAGTATTCTGGAAGTAGTAATATGACGTTGAATTTTTGACCAAGTAAATAAATTTTAAAAATTACGAAAATTTCCAGATTTATAGTAGACTTATAGAGCTTTAATTTGATAGGTCACAAGCTTAATTCGGATTTATAATCAGGGAGATATGAATTTTTGAAGTTAAGCTTGGATTTGGAATGTTTTCTGGAACAGTCATGATAAACGGAAAATCTGGGAATGATCTGTATAAGATAAAATTATGAAAATATTCCAGGAAATAGAGGACATGCATAGCTTTAATATGGTGGGTATTTCGTATTTTTCTAAGCTCTGATCAGAGAGAAATAAATTGAAGAAAGTGACCTTACGTTTTGGAGAAGCTCACTGAACTGCCTGGACATTTTCGAAATCTGGGAATTTTGGGCACATGATAAAATGCTGAAACCAATTTTCCAAGAAACTAGACTTGATAAGGAGTTCATATAATTTTGAATCACCTAAAACCGATGTCTAGACCTCCAGATATAAATTTTTGAAGATCAGCTACTGGTTGCTGAAAAATCCTGAAAATGACGGAAACAATGAGAATAAAAGCTCATATTAAATTCCCTAATAAGAAAAGGGATTTAATGAATTTGGACACATTAATTAGGCTTATTATAGATCATCAAAGAAAATATTTATTGAGGTGGAATTAACTATATTTATATTTTATTATTATTTTAGGTTTATTGTGATCCTTTGCGCTGGAGAAATTATAAATATTTGTGGTCGACTGTCAGGTAGTAACCTTAATCTTCATATGCCTTGTGTTACATTGTATGTTTGATTTTCCATGGTTGTGGATCCGTGTCTCGTGAGAGACATGCGTTTATTTGTGCATTCACGGTGGTCTGGGTTTGGCGTCTGACTACCATGTCTTTTCTAGCGCTATGGATCTGGGGTTTGCTATCTGAGCAGCCCTGCGTTTACTAGGACTTGGTCCTTCTGCAGTAAATATTGCATATGTGTGGTATGTCTTTATTATACTGCGCGTTGTTACTGAATGCTTTGTGTTTAATTATTTTCATGATTATGGTGAAATACATGCGTTGCATACACTTTTCATATGAGATTAATGGTTATTCTGGGATTCAAATATGAATCCCAGGCATTTGTGAAGCTTCAGGTAGTACTACTAGAGCAGCGACAGGTGATCACGATAATGGTGCAGAGTAAGACTGAGGTTTATGGAGGTGAGTGTTGCTGTATATTTAAACTTGGATGACGGTAATATTATTTTTGATATAGCAAATTTTGCTGTTCGTACAAGAAATACAAGAGTGAAGAAGTTGATCATGGACGTAAAGATCAAGACGGAAGAATTTTATTTCCGTCTGTTATATATATTTTTTTAGAGTATGCATTAATTGTACATAAATGACATATTTCAGTTATAGTATAAGGGAATAGTATCGTACTCACGAATAGTAACTTCGGTATTTAAGATGGACGCTTCCGTTTACATAATAAAAAGGGTGTATTTAAGGCGGGTGTTACACATTGCCTATCAGATATCAGTGTGCAGCATATACTTGACTAATGTATGGTAAGGTGAACACCGAGTCAACATAATCATAATGGTTCAAATTTTTGGCCCTGCACACTACTAAGACATGGACGAAGGGATACCTTCTTGATGTAAACCTCCCACATTGACATTTGCACGGTTGATCAAGTCAACCCGCATTATGTCCCCAGCGTATGCGTCCTCGACCTCAAACAACCCTAATTCTTTGTCATATAGTTGCACCCGACACGTGACTGTCAACTCGTCCATCTTTTGTAGCTCGTCTTCAACCTTTTTAGAGACTATCCTACTTGCAGACATGTGTTTGGTAATCTCAACACACCTCGTGATGAAATATTCGACAAATCTACTACATGTGATCTTGACCAATGTGGTTATCGGTAGATTACGTGCCCCCCTGAAGATCTTGTTGACACACTCGGATAGGTTAGCCATCATGTGACCAAACCTCTGTCCGTCTTCATCGTAGGACCTGCACCATTTCTCCTTTGGAGCCCGATCAAACCAGGACGCAACCTGTGGGTTTGTTTCAATGAACTCTTGAAACTTTATGTCAGAATGAATCTTTGAACTCATGTACCCTGCATGACAGCGAATGCAAACTCATCACAATGGAAACAAATCAATGATTACAAATATGTGAAACAAGTAAGTGGAATGTGAAATTTCCTACCTAGTGTCATAATTGTTTTCTTCAATTCAATATCCTTAAACCGAGTGTTATATTTACCGAGTGTTATAGTTGCTCCCGAAATGACGTAGGCAATCCACATGATAGGCATTTGGAGGCTGCCAGGCACGGTGATCTCTAATCGCCTTTATGATACTGACATGACGGTCAGATATCAAACAAATACCCTGCCTCTGGGTCACATGAACATGTAGGAGATCAAGAAACCACCACCAATCTTTGTACTTCTCACCAAGAGGAACAATTGCAAAGGCAATAGGCAGTAGCTTCCCATCCCCATCCTATGAAGTCGCAATCAACAAAGTGCCTCTGTATTTTCCATACAAGTGGGTGCTATCAATTTGCAGTACGGGTTTACAATATTTGAAGGCTTCAACGGTCTGGTGAAATATCCAAAAAACCTTACGGAGTATGCATTTGTCGGTGTGAACATGCCGGCCATCAAAGGCTTCAAAGATATCTAGCCTGAAAACCGAATCCACATTACATTGCGTCATGTATGTCAACTAATTGGGCAAGAATGTAGATGATTCCTCCCAATCACCAAATAACTTCACAATTGCCTTCATTTTTGCCCTCCAGGCCTTCTTGTATGTTACGTTATATCCATACATATGCTGTATCCTCTCTTGTATCAGCGCCGGTTTTACAGCTGGATCTTCTCTTAACGTACTTAGTGAAAACGAATCATAGTCCATTAATGTGCTGTCAATAAACAATCCGAATGACACTGCAACAAAATAGAAAACATACCGATAATAGCTGCACATATAACATCTAAATCCAACTGTTTGTGATCCCATACGAGAGCCTGGTTATGGCAGGTGTATGTTGACCCCACTTATGAATCACCCAACAGTTTCCATTCTTGGGGACCATTGCCCTCATGTGCCAAGGACAACCATCGGCATCGTTTCAATACCTCATGACAAACCTATGGTCATCGCTTTTCTCAACTATACTTGTGCGACGAGACTTCACGCAATATAATTTCACTGCATGTTGCATTTCAGACTTCGAAGGAAACTGTTGATACAAATATAATGGATCACCTAAATGCCAACCACCTTGCATGTCATCATCACCAAACAACTTCTCTGTCTCATCATCACATTGCACCCAATTAATACTGGAATAGTGCGGGCTTTCATTCCAAAATGGCTCAATATCAGTTCCTACAACTGTACAAATGATTTTTTTTTTTTTGTCAAAACCACTCAATAAGAATTACAAATAAAAATACAAATACAAATTTACTAACTTACTACTACTACCTGGGTCAACACGAAGCGGTGATGGTGACATTCCTAAGGTATTCAGGTCCACAGTGTTCGTGTCATCATCAAAATCACCCTCAACATCAGTATCTGACGAGTCACCTAGTGGAATTACACTATCTGGTTCTCCTTCCTCGCTGTGAATATCCTTGTCTTCCTCACCATCTTCTTCCTGATCCTCTTCTTCCTCCGTCAATCTCAGTTGACTTAATACTTGTAAAGGTGCAAATAAACTGACAACTCTGTCTTCTTGACCATAATATTGTGGACATCTTGTATGCATGGGAATAGATGATGCTTCACCAGATTCAACCTCAACATAAATCTTAATAAAATTTTGTGATTTCCGATTATCAAAGGCATCTATAATACACTCTACGTCTTCATCATCACACACATCGTTACTAATGTAGTATACACTATCAAAACTAACAATAGTCTCTACTTTGGCAATCACCCGATGAATGCAATGGTTGCCATGTAGCCCCAATTTTTATCAAATCCTTTCTTTGAGCTGGTTGTACGTAGTGCCCTGATTGATTTTCATCATTTTCTTTTTTCCTTCAAATTACACACCATCGGGACCTTCAAAATGCCTCCCACTATGGTAGATTACAGCAACGTAGGCGTTAGAACTTGAACTCATCCTTCACAACAAAAATTGGGAGCTACAATGGGATGGGTTTCAGATTCTACACAAAAACAAATGTGGATGAAGTTAAACTACAATGATTACACAACAATACTACTTTCAAAGAGGAGAATGACCTTACACTTTGATGGGTCGCGAAAAAAATGACCAAAACACGAGCAACCAGAGAGCTTTAGGGCAAAAATGTGCAAATTGTTCCAAATGAGCTCAAATTTCCTTTTAAAATACACATCTGTCGAAATGTAATCGATTACATAGTGCAAATTTTATGTAATCGATTACACTACAATGGCGTAATCGATTACATAGTGCAAAATTTGAAAAAAATGAAATATGACCCTCTATAATTGATTACATAAGGCATGTAATCGATTACAAGGGGGCACATGAGTTAATAGTTTTTCCGCAGTGGCATTTTGATAATTAATTAAGGTTTTTTCCATACTTTTGCCAAATTATAATCAATGATAATAACAAAATAATAATATTAAATAAAAAGCTTATATTTATAGTATTCAAATTTCAATACATTATAGATAAACATCATACAAGTTAAAAGAAATTAATAACTTAAACACTCTCACAACAAAATATTATCTTATAATGTTTTGAATTCTAAAAGAAAATCAATTAATGAAAATTTTCGCAACAATATTCTCAAATGTCTTTGTTGTATATTGTCTATAGATCACGTATTAGTACACTCCAAGAGTTCAGTCACATATCCTTTAGCTGCAAAAGGATAATATATATATATATATATATATATATATATATATATATATATATATATATATATAAACAAGCAAATCTAAAAATTTAAACAATGCTCAGTAGGGCTAAGCAAGTCGTCCATGGCCCAATGAGTTCACCTAAGCCCAATGAAAAAGTGTCAAATTTGGCCCGCTCAAGAAAGAACTATAATAGGCGAGCTTAAATGAGTGAGCTTCTGTATTAAATGGGACGGGCTATGGGTCCCTTGCCTGCTCATATATTTGTGTATATTATATATATTTAAGTATAAATTTAGGCAATTGAGTCCATATTAATTTAATTATATCTCACATTTGTTAGATAAAATATATATTTAAATATAGATAAATTATATTATATATAAAGTGAAGTTAAAGTTGCTTTTGAAGCAATTTTTAATGAAGTGATACAGTGTGAAGTCAAGTTGAATTAAATTACAGACATCTTTGGGTTGCTTATATGATAGCTTTATTACTTGTAATGAAGCATCTGGAACTCAATTTAAGTTAGCATTAAAGCAAGTTGATGATAGTTTTTATGTTGGAAATGTTTTAGTTTGAGAGGTTGAAACTGAAATGTCCTTGTCTGCCATTAATCATACATTTTAAGAAGTTTTGGGCCAACTCATAGATTGTGACTAAGAGGGTTAATCAACTTTCAAATGTGGATGAATATCTTCGAGCCAATTTAATTGAATATTGTAAATCAAAATTTGACCTATTAGCATGGTGGCAAGTGCATGCTTCAAAGAATGAAGTTCTAAATTTGATTACACGTCTTCACATAGGCTTTATAAATTAGCTTTTAGTATTGAGGGTTGAGTAATAAGTACTTTTAGAAGCTCCTTATCTTCAATGATGGCTAAGGTGCTCATATGTATTCAAAACTAGTTATGTAAAAGTCCTTCCAAATAGAAGGAGGTCGATGTTGATAATTTTATGCATGTCATTTCATGTGTGGTTTTCAATGAGGAATGATGAGGATTATGGTGATTTATTATTTTTTTCGTAAAATAATTTTTTTTCCTTAGAATTCGCCATTTTATATTTCATATCTTTCATAATCCTACTTTTGTTTATATTAGAGAATACTTAACGGTTATTAGGGAAGAATCATAATTTATTGCTAAAATATATTTAACAGTCCCAAGTGAAAAACCGTAATGTATTGTTGAATATTTTTTTCCAAATCCTATCTTTTTATATTTCATATCTTTCATAATTTCATATTTATTCATATTAAAGAATACTCAACAGTTCTTTGATGTGAAGAACTGTAATGTATCATCAATTATTTTTAGGATCATGTCTCCTTATATATGAATCTTTTGGAATCCCACTTTTATTTATATTAAAGAATAGTTAACCTTCTTTTTTTAACTGTAATGTATTGTCAATTTTTATTTTTTTTATTGTTAAGTATTCATGAAGAATATATAACAGTTTATTGTGGAAAATTGTCAAATATTATCAAGTATTTTTTGTTTCAAAATCATGCCTTCTTATATGTGACAGTTATCAGTTTTTAGTTGTTTAGTATTCTAAAAAAAAAAAAAGAACAAGTATTTAGGAATTATACTTTATGGTTAATTATTACAACCCTTATATATTTGTTTTACTGCTATGAAGTTATGAAGACAAATCGTTTGAAGGTCTAATATGATAGTTATTTAGTAGGAGCTGTCATATTTGTTCGTAAACACATGATGGTTAAAAATTACATGAATTCTACCTCTCAATACATGATGGTACACTTTTTAACAATTTGTTTTTTGCATCATATATTCTTATACAACATGTGCCTCAACATACATATTGTTTATTCACTCTAGTTGAATTTATTAAGCATTATATATGTTTAAATTTGTACCAATGAATATTTTTTAAAAAAAGTCAAAACTTATCTCTCTCTCTCACACACACACACAAAGTTACGGACTTGTATAAGGCCTATTTGCAATATGGCCCAACAAGGGATAATCCATGTCAGAATCCACCTATAGTGAGGGGAGATTCTAACTACCTTATAATGGAGGCTACAATCAAGAAATTTGCAGCTATGGCGGCACAATATGTGGATCATGAGGTGCACAAGGCCCAAGGGTCCAAACCCTAAGGTAATATCTACAAATAGGAGGTAAACCTTAAAGGTACACAAATTCTATTCATCCTCATTTACTATTAAGCCTCATTGTGCACACACCCCACCCCCTTTTTAGATAAAAGCCATATACGTGCACCTGTGATCCAACATTCTCCTCTATATCTCCATTATAGATATCTTGAAGTAATCATGTTCTCTTTGGTGTCTGCCTTATAGACATCTTGGGGTAGAAATTTGATCCAATATAAATACACTAGTCTAGAAGGGCTAGACATCTGTGTTCTCATGCAGAACATTGGCGTCGACCATGCGGAACGATAAAATTTGATGATATAAATAGAAAGAGAAAAGGGTTTGCCCTCAAACCTGTCAAAGAAGCTAAAGAATCAGATCATGATGAAAAGGAAGATGAAGATGAAAAGCTAGACATGATGGTCCGAAGATTCAAGAAATTCTACAAGGACCAAAGGTACAAGAAGTTTCACAAGGGTAGCTCCAGCTTTGAGGCAAAGAAGGCAATCATCTGCTACGAGTGTGAAAAGCCTGGCCACATCAAGTCAGAGTGCCCTCAGCTGAAGAACAAGGATAAAGAAAAGAAGAATTTCAATAAATTCAAAAAGAAAGCCTATGTCTCAACTATATGGGGAGATAGCTCATCTAATGAAGATGAAGCTGATGAGGAAGAAAAAGAAAATATATGTCTGGTTGCTGAAGAAGAAGAGCAACATGACAAAAATGATGACGTATATGATTCAAAACCATCTTATGATGAATTATTTGCTGAGTACATTGTTGTACAGTCTGAATTGGTAAAGCTTATTGAAAAATATATATCTTTGAAAAAGAAGAATGTGACTCTTGAAATGCAAGTTAAAAATCTTTCTTCTGAAAATAATGCTTATGAAGATTACCTTGATTTAAAGGAAAAGATTTCACATCTCACAAAGGCACTTGAGAAATTCACTAGAGGTAATGAAATGCTCAATGTCATTTTGAAACAGCAAAGATTTATAAATGATAGATTAGGTATTGACTACAAACTTGATTTTGATAAAAAGAAAGGCAAAAAGAAACTTGGAGAAAAATCTTACATGAACTATTTTAGAAAATCTGTTCATTCTTCAAATCCTTTTGCTCATTGTAATTATTGCAATAGGAAAGGTCATACTACTTCTTCCTGCTTTCATAAAGGGGAAAGAAAGAGTAAACCTGTAGAAAATTATCAATGGGTGCCAAAGGGATCTTACAAGATTTCTAAGACACATGCTAACCCAAAAGGACCAAGAAAGGATGGGTAGCTAAGACTTGATTTTTCTTGTCTTGCAGATTTGTCTAAGAGCATCTAAATCCAACAAGTACTACATTGATAGTGGATGCTCTAGACATATGACGGGAGACCAATCCAAATTTACCTCAATTAAGCCTAAAGATGGTGGCAAGGTGACCTTTAGTGGAAATCAATCTGGAAAGATTGCTGGTATTGGTGAAATTGGAAACAATAAGGGACCACAAATCAAAGATATCTACCTAGTGGAGGGACTTTGTCATAATCTTCTCAGTGTAAGCCAAAGCACTGATAAAGGTAACTTAGTTATCTTTGATTATGAGGAGCGCTTGATTGTGAGTAAGGATATTATCCCTTTGGAAAATATAAAATCAAAAGCTTTATTCAGAGCCCCTAGAGAAGGCAATTGTTACACACTCAATCTTTTTAGGAATGGTTCTGCTTCTGAAAAATGTTTTGTAAGAATTTGGATGAAAGTTGGTTATGACACAAGCGATTAGCTCATGTCAATATGATCCAACTTGATAGACTACTTAAAAAGGATTTGGTAATTGGTGTACCTAAACTTAAATTTAAAAATGACATGATTTGTGATGCTTGTCAAAAGGGTAAACAAACCAAATCATCTTTCAAATCAAAAAATGAAATTTCAACGAGTAGGCCTCTCCAACTACTCCAAATGGATCTAGTTGGACCAACTAGAGTAAAAAGCCTTGGTGGCAATCTTTATACCTTAGTCATAGTTGATGATTTCTCTAGATTTGCTTGGGCTATAATTTTATCATTTAAAGATGAAACATTTGATTAGTTTATTGTTTTTGCCAAGAAGGTCCAAAATGACAAAGGTGTATCTATTGCAGGAATTAGAACTGATCATGGTGGAGAATTCGAAAATCATGTCTTTGGTAAGTTTTGTGACAACATGGGAATTGATCACAACTTCTCAGCCCTAAGGACTCCTCAACAAAATGGAGTTGTGGAAAGAAAGAATCGAGTCCTCACTGAGATGACAAGAGCAATGTTGAATGAGTATAATACTTCACAAGTATTTTGGGTTGATGCAATGAGTACAGCTTACTATATCTCAAATTCGGCATACCTCCGGAAAAAGCTGAATATAACTCCATATGAACTATACAAAGGTAGAAAGCCCAATCTGGCACATTTGCACGTGATTGGTTGCAAATATTTCATCCACAATAATGATAAGGATAACTTAGGTAAGTTGGATCCCAAGGCGGATGATGGTATATTTCTGGGCTATTCTAATAGAAGCAAAGCTTATAGAGTCTTTAATACTCGTACTCATATTGTTGAAGAGTCGATGCATATTGTATTCTATGAATACAAATCTGATAAATCCTTGGATGATGATGAGGAAAATGTTTTTAAAAATCAATTCTTTTCGAAAACTACTCCTACCTCAATTGAAAATCCTTAAAATGTTTTTGAAGCTGATTCTCAAAACAATTGCGAAAATTCTAATCAATCTCAGCCTAGACCTTGAAAATTCATAAGGAATCACCCTTTGGATCAAGTAATAGGTGATGTAAATCAAGGTGTAAGGACTAGAAACAGTGTTGCATTAGAATACTCGAGTATTGAGCCAAGCAAAGATGTTTTAAAAGTTTATCACTCATTTACTCCAGTTTTGAAAACTCCAGTTTAGCACTTTCTAAAATGTTCTCTAAGTTTCAAAATTAAGGAGAAAACTCGAGTATAGGAATTGAAACTCGAGTATTGAGTCATACAGAGAGCTACTAAGGTTTCTAAGCTTTCAATACTCCGGTATAGCATGAATATTTCGGTTTTGATGTTTTGGACAAAAACTCATCAAGAGTCCAAAACTCGAGTATTGGCTTAAGTTTATCTGGAACTCCAAAGCTCAAATCGCGAGTCTCGTCTGTGGAAGGAGAATACTCGAGTATAGACACAGATACTCGAGTATAGGCTTGAGTGCATAGTGACAAACTCGGGTTTTGGTTGCGCCTTCTGATAATTCAAAACTATGAAATCTGTGTAATGTTTATGGAATGATCTAAATGATTTATATTATTAATTATCTTCATTACTAAATATGTTTAATGTGTTTGCTAGTGTATTTCAGCCAAATTACAGATGATTCAAAGTGATTAAAAGAGCTGTTATCACACAAGCTAAGTCTTGTCAAAAGCATTAAATGCAAGGCTACCTAACCAGCTATACTTTGATCTACCAAGGCTTACACGAAGCAAAAAGGATAAAGAGACACTCACCTAATTCAGGACTGACACTCCCAACAGATACAAACTACTAGAAGTCACTCTTTATCCTAAAGATCAAAGAACAAAGAATAGAGTAGAGAGAGAAGAGACCAAAGTGCTTCTAGCTAATAAGAAACTTCACCAACGGTCAAATGAATGCCTGTAATGGTCATTAATTATACTCTAAGTATAAATAGAGCAGCATTCAATTCTCTCAACAACAACTGAGCTGAAAATCGACAAAGCATTAATTTTGTTCATCTACTCTTAGAGTTTCCTGTACAGAGTATTAGTTGATACTACTTGAGCTTCAGTGATTAACTTATCTACTCTTTAAGAGAGTATTTCATTTGTATTATCAATTGATTGTAAGAAATCTCAAGTCAGGGGACTTGGAGATTTGGGGATCATTGATTACAACTTGTAAGGGGGAGCAAGTTCTAGAGAGAGAATTGCTTCAGAGTTACAGAGTGAGTAATCAAGTGATTTAGTGAAAAACTCAAGGTGCCTGAGGATTGGACATAGGCCAAGGAGTTGGGCCGAACTAGTATAAACTTTCTTGCATTTCTATTCTTCCCTGCCTACTGATTTTATCTGATCAATCACCATTAGAGCCGAACTTGCAAAAGTTTTCAGAATCCCTAATTCACCCCCCCTCTTGGTGATTCAGCTCATCTTTTAGTAACAAGGCAAGATTGGTTGCTAAAGTTTTTAATCAAGAAGAAGGAATTAATTATGAAGAAACTTATGCTCCATTGGCAAGATAAGAAGCCATAAGAGTTCTTCTAGCCTTTGCTTGTATCAAGGGATTCAAGCTCTATCAAATGGATGTAAAAAGTGCATTTTGAATGGTTTTATTCATGAAGAAGTTTATGTTGAACAACCTCCTAGTTTTCAAGATGATCTCCATCCAGATCATGTTTATCGCCTCAAGAAGCCCTTTATGGTCTTAAGCAAGCTCCTAGGGCTTGGTATGAGCGATTAAGCAAATTCTTTCTTGATCAAGGATTTATTAGAGGAAAAGCAGATACAACTCTTTTCATAAAGAGTAATAAGCTTAGTGAAATGTTGATAGTGCAAATATATGTAGATGACATTATATTTGGTGCTACTAATGATGCTTTATGGTGAAGATTTTGCTAAGAAAATGTAGGGAGAATTTGAGATGTCCATGATGGGAGAACTCAATTATTTTCTTAGGTTTCAAATCAAGCAAAAAAAGAATGGAATCTTCATATCTCAGATCAAGTATCTCAATGATATGTTGAAGAAGTTTGGGATAGACCAGTGTAATGGAGCTAACACTCCAATGAGCTAAGCCACTTCTTTGGATGCTGATGAAAACAACAAAGATTTTAACATCAAAAGATATAGAGGAATGATTGGATCGCTACTCTATCTCACTACAAGCCACCCTGACATCCAATTCAATGTTGGGATGTGTGGAAGGTTTCAATCTGCTCCCAAGGAGTCTCATGCTGAAAATGTGAAGAGAATCTTCAAATACCTTGCTGACACAAAGTCCCTTGGTCTGTAGTTTCCCAAAGGTCAAGCTGAACACTTAGTGGCTTATTCATATTCAAATCATGCTGGATACAAGACAGATAGAAAGGGCACAAGTGACGAATGTCAATTTCTTGGTGGTTCACTTGTCTCTTGGTTTAGTAAGAAACAAATAACTGTGTCTGTGTCATCGACTGAAGCTGAGTGCATTGCTGCATTAAGTTGTCGTGCCTAAGTCTATGGCTCAAGCAACAACTTTTGGATATGGGACTGCATCTCAAAGGAATTCCAATTCTTTATGATAATACTAGCACAATAAGCTTGGCGAAGAATCCAGTTCAACATACTTGGACCAAGCATGTTGATGTGAGACATCACTTCATAAGGGATCATGTTCAGAAAAAGGATGTCAAAGTCATGTTTATCCCAACTCATCTTCAACTTGCTGATATCTTCACCAAACCATTGGGTAAAGAGTAATTCAACTTTATAAGAAAAGAATTGGGAATGGTAAATCCCAATGAGCTGTAAGCATCTCTTACTCAATGTTAGTTATGGTTTTGATGTCTGTCAATTACTAATTTGAGCATCGGAGTGTTTGGTTGAGGTTTATGCAGGATGTTTTTAATTGGTAAAGTTTGCTATCTAAACACACAAACTCAAGTTTGTGTTACCAAACTCAAGTTATATTGGGGACAGAGAGCGGTCTAACACTTTGAAGAAAGCCAAGACTCGAGTCATTAAGTGAATGCCTCAAGTTTCCATCAGACAGAGAGCAACTTATGTTTTGGAGCAAACTAAAACTCGAGTCAGTAAGTATTAACTCGAGTTTTGCCGAGGAAGCTCAAGGATTCTCACATAATCCTTGACATCCAGGTAAGTTTGCATGTATGCAAACTCGAGTCAATTAGTAGTAACTTGAGTTTGTCACTCCCTATTTATATATATGGATGTTTGTCATTTTGCAAACCCTCACTCAAACTCTAGTTTGCCCTAATTTTTCTTCTACTCTCTCTCATCTCCTCTAGCCATTTCCAATGCTCCAATCATTTCAACCAAAACAATAACTCCAAAAAGATTAGTTAAAGAACCTGTGTACACTACCATATCCTCTGAATCTTCTGATGCTTCTCCTCCACCTCCTCCACCTCCTACTCAACCCCCTATACGTATGAAATCCTTTCCTAAAAGGTTTCATTATGGCCTTAAGGGAGAGCTATAAGAAGCAATGTCGCCTCCCATCCAATGGGAATCTCTATTCAAGAACTTTCTACAACTCCCAAACGCAAGGAAGTTGACCCTGAAGCTGCTAAGAAGAAAGGGAAAGAACCTGCTGAAGAGGAAACCTCACCTTCAGAAGTGGTGAAGAAACAGAAAATGTCAGAGAAAACTCAGTCATCTACTTCCCAACCTAATGAAGCCTCACCTCCCAAGGTACCTAATGCCATTACAAAAATTTACAAACATTCCAAAGCCCCTGAAGGCTTTGAAACTCAGAATGTTGTCATTTCAACTGACACAGCCCCCAAAATTTCACGAAACTTTCCTTAAGAAACATTTTTGCTCCTTGGCGTCTGTCAACTTGAATAAAATCAAGGATGAGTGCAATATGGACCTCTCTCCTTGGTTGAGTCCATATATGTCTCTCTTTTCGATTTCTACTCCATTTACTCCCAACATTGTTAAGATGTTCTACTCCATTTGCTACCTATGTTAGAAATATCAAAATCTCAATCTCTTCTTCCACTCTCAATTCTATTATAAAAATTGAAAATCCTCCTCTTATTCCTACTATCAACTACAATAACAAACAGATTTTTGAAATTCTAAGGCCCAATAAGCCTATCCTTGAGGATCAATTGGCCAAATTGTCTTTTCCTCTTATGGCAATGCCTTCCCTTTATAGAGCTATCCCCTGTAAATTTACTATAGAAATAAGGTAACCATACTCAATTTGTTCAAAAAGACTATCCTCGTTTTGCAGCCTTCATAAACAAAGTACATCTCAATCTTGGACATTGGTTGTTTCAGGAAATGACCAAGTTTCGATTCTCTTCTAGAACAGTATCCTATATTCCTTTTGCTTCCCTGGTGTCAGTCATCTTGTTCTATCATAAAATCTGGCATATTGGCACCTCTGACAACCTCAAGTGGCCCCTCAGCTTTGGGAAGTAGCAATTGAACTTCATGAAGATATCTCTTGAAGAAGGGATTGTCTAACCTAGGACATTTGAAGCTCAAGCTGAAGAAGCTCAGCATGTTCCCCCTCCTGATTTTGCTATGCCTACAGATTTGGATACAAGGATCCATCATATTGTGGAAAAGGTGATTTCAGCGATGACTCAGAAAATTGAATCGGAAGTTGGGCAACTGGTTGATGGAATCCATAAGAGACGGATTGACATGCTAGAAGAGCAAACCACATAGAAAAATCACTTAAGAGACTAAGGTGCCAAGATAGACAAGATTCTGTAGCTCTTATCATCCCCCGGCCCTAGTCAAACTCCACCTGGCCCCTCATCCTGAGCTTTTTAACTCCACATCCTACTCCTCCGGTTGATCCCCTCTCACCTAACCTATCTCAGCTTCATCCTCTTTTGCTGATGACAAAGGGGGAAAGAATCCAGAGAAAACAGAGCAATAAAGTCTGAAGAGTTTTTGCAGAACATATGTTTTAAATTTTCTTTTAATGCTTAGTTTATCTCTATTAAACTCTGTGTTAATGAATATTAGTTGCAATTATAGTCATGTACTTCTGTTTTGGCAATTTCAACTATAGCTTGAAATTTCAGATGTACCATCTTCTAACTGATATTAATCAAATTTTTGATTTATCAATTGCCTCATGTGTTTTTGCCATATTTTATCTAATATTTGTTAAAATGAAATTAATTGACTTTGTACAATTGACTAACTATCACCCATGTACTTTAATACAAGTTTGTGCAATTGCTTGATCTAAAACTTCAATAATTCCTTGAGGACTTCAAACTATTCCTCTGCAAAACTATTTCAAAATGTCCAATCTATCAAACTCTTGAAAATTTTGGTTTACAAGTGTTGTTATCATCAAAAAGGGGGAGAATGTTAGTTCTCTATTTGTTTTGATGGTAACTGACAATTGTAAAACCAAATTTAAGTTTGTCTTTGCAAAGTTGAAAAACTTGCTGTCAAAGACAAACTCGAGTTTTGGTTAGAAAAATCGAGTTTGGACTTGACAGAGAGCAGCTCAAGCTTATGAGAATTTAGACAAACTCGAGTTAGGATTATAAACTTAAGTTTAGATCATACAAAGAGCTCTTAAATTTTTAAGACAAAGCAAACCAAAGTTTAGTTTGATAAACTCCAGTTTGACAAATCAAAAGAAATCTATGTTTTCTAAGCCTTATTGGAAACTTGAGTTTGTGTTTTATAAACTTGAGTTTACAGCATATAGAAAGCTATGTTATCCTAAGCTTGAGAAAACTTGAGTCATGTTTTTGGAAACTCCAGTTTGCATTTGTCAAAGTATTTAACAAAGTTTCCTCTTATGAGGAAACTCGAGTTTAGTTTTCACAAACTCGAGTTTAGGACTCACAGAGAACAACTCAATATTTCTAAAGTTTTGAAAACTTCAGTTTCTATTGCAAACTCTAGTTTGATCCATACGAAGAGTTTTCTAGTTTTTCCTAAGTTTTGTGGAAACTCGAGTTAGACTTTGAAAGATCGAGTTTATGCCATACAGAGAGCTTTGCTCTATTTAAACTAATTGGAAACTCCAGTTTTGAGCTTTTGGACTTAAAATATGTTTTTCATTATAAATGTCCAAAACTCGAGTTAGTCACTTAATGACTTGAGTTTAACTCTTGCTCAAAACATGTCTCAAGATCAAATCGCAACATTATTCTCTGTTTGAAGAAAACTCAAGTCAGATTTATAAAACTCGAGCTTAGGTTTTCAGAAGTAAACTACAGACTCTAGTCTAGATGAACTAACTCGAGTTTGTATCGCAAAATTCAAAATTTAAATTACGTGAATATGTGAAATTTTCATATTTGATCTTTATGTTTCTTATCATCACTTATTACTATTTCTAGATATGTTTAACTAGTTTGTTAGTGAGTTTCAGATGATTTAAAGAGGATTAAAATGAAGTTTCAGCCAAAAGCAAAAAGCATGTCAGAACATTTATTGCAAAGTACAGATAGCTTGCAATATTCTGGACAATCTTTCTCTGCACAATGCAAAAAGGATTAATGACTTATTTCCTTAACTAGCTTTTGTCATTCCAACGGATTAATCTCAAGGAAAGTCAACCACAAATCTCTGTGCACCTGGATTAACTGAAAAGTAGAGAGAGAAGAAGACCAAATCTTATGCTAATCCTTCCTTAATACCTACAACGATTATATTGAAGATTATAATGATCAATTAATGCTCTCTTGATATAAATAGAGCTGCATTCAATTCTTCTCAACAACTAAGAAGCCGAAAAACAAATTACATTCAAGTTTACCAACTACTCCTTCAGTTTTTACTTGAAAAGTATTTGTTGATACATTGTACTTCAGTGTTTATATCTATCCACTCTTAGAGAGAGTTTATTAATTGTAAATCATTTATTGTAAAGTATCTCAAGTTAGGGGACTTAGATATTGGGATATTGATTGCAACTTGTAAGGGGGAGTAAGTTCTAGTGAGAGAATTACTCTTGAATTACAGAGTGTGTAATCAATTAAGATAGTAAAAATCCCAAAGAGTCTGGGGACTAGACGTAGGTCAAAAGGTTGGACCGAACCAGTATAAATTCCTTGTGTCTTGATTTTCTTCCCAATACTTCGCATAGCTCTGTTTTAGTGTTCGAAAACAAAGCAATTACAAAAGAATTTTAAAATCCTCAATTCACCCCCCCTTTTGGTGATTTGCTCCAATTTCACAATACACAACAACATACGATTACAATTGATTACATTCTTATTTGATTTCATTCTTTGTTGTGCATACTACTATTTGAAATTCAGTGTTTATTCATATATGCTCTTTAAGAGAGTTTGTCTTTGAAAATCATTTTGATTATTCATTTGAGAGAACTTAAGGTTGTGGAACTTGTGAGTTGGGTTATTTAATTACAAAGTGTAAGGGGGAGCAAGTCTTAGGTGTTAGGATTGCTTCAAGGATACATTTGTAAGTCCTAAGTGAATTGGGTGAAGACAAAAATTCTTGCAATCTTTAAAAAAACTTTTCACTATGCATTGAAATCAGTTTGAATGATATCAAAGAATTATAAAACAATAAACAATCATTCAAACATGTATGCTGGATATATAGGAGTTTAAGGGAAGAGAAGTGCAAACACAGATTTATACTGGTTCGGTCCAACCTTGACTCACATCCAGTCCTCAGGCACCCTGAGTTTTTCACTATTCTACTTGTTTAACCAGGCACAAGAGACAAGACTTTACACCCACAAGTTTATCTAAGTACTTGTGCAATCTTTAAAATCTCCCTCGGAGACTCCCCCTTACTACCCGTAAGGTTACAATCAAATTCCCAACTCAAGGTCACCCAGCCTTGAGTACCTCTCGTGGAAAATATGATTTATAATAGTTCTTCTCTCATAAAAGTGATTATGATAAACACTGAAGTGCATAAGAAATCATCTCACACTCTAAATGATAAACTAAGAAAATATGAAGCACAGAGTGTGTGGGCAGATCAGAATTTCGGCATTATAACATTGTAAGCTCACTCCACCACCTTTCTGCGTTTTGAATCCAGCTCTATTTATAGATGAAGGTCTTCTAACCGTTGGAGAATAGAGCCGTTGTGAATGGATCCATTTGAGAATGAAGCAGTTGGAAATATAGACGTTATTTTGCTTTTTGGACTTTGATAGCTCAGCAACTTGATCCTCATGAAATCCCTCATTTGATCATCTGAAATGTGATCACAAATGATGTAAATGATGATAATAAATGTTATGAATCATTTGGGTAAACTTCTTGTTGATCTGGATCAGATTCAGGATTTTCGAAGTCTTGATTTTTCTGAAGTTCTGGTGTAAACTCGAGTATTGTCTTGAATACTGTAGTATTGAGCTTGTTTCAAAACTTCAGATTCGTCTCTGTCTGCCCGAAACTCGAGTTTTGCTTCCCATACTCGAGTATTGAGGATCCATTACGTTCATAGCTCTCTGTCTGAGCTATACTCAAGTATTCATGTGTAAACTCGAGCTTTCAACTTGATATGGCCCTTGGTTGCTTTTTGACTTGACATAGCTTCTAATTTAGCAAACCATTTATCCTCATACAGCTCCTTGGTTCTTCTTTCCAATGCAACAAGAATCAGATCTTAACTTGTTGGAATTCGCCCGCTATGATCCATTAAAAGAAGATAGTTCTTTAACCATCATTTTTGCATCATTCTAAATAGCCAATCAACTTTTGAAGACCATATCTCTTTGGTCTAATCGTCATTTTAGTTTAATTAAGTATTGATGGAAAGCCCTATGAGTCTTCTTTCAAACGCCACCAATTTCACCTCATTTCGATTTGTAGATTGTAAGATATACTTAAAACACTGAAGCTCGCTCTGAAGTGTGGCGTGAATACTTCATCCAACTTTAAAAATTCCTAGCTCTTTGATTTGATCTTCTTTGGACTTGAAACTTTTTCAAGATGACGCATTGGATGTCTAGTTTCAGCCAAATTTGATTTCACCTCAATTCGATGTTTGGTTCAGGAGATATCACCGATTTACTAGACCTCGCCCAAAGCTGTATGTGTAACAGAGGTGAACAGAGTTACTGAAGGAGCTGGAAACTCGAGTATTGAGGAGGAAAATCGAGTTTTGTTGGGTCCAGAAGCGCGAGAGAAGCTGAAAACTCCCAATACTCGAGTATATAAGTTCCAAACTCGAGTATTGACTTTAGTATTTAAATTTTGACTCTTTGACGCCCAAACCGTGGTTTTCCAAACCACAGTTTTCAATACTACAATTTTCTCATCCAGAATCAAATTTTTGCTTTAAAATTGTATACTTGAGTTTTGACCTGGAAACTCGAGTATTCTCTTCCAGAGCTTGATTTTTGCAGTTTTTAACTCTGAATTGACCTTCTCCAACATCTACTTGATCATTATCACTTCCATAACAAATCTTAGAACTTGTATAACGATATTTTCATCAAGTTTTTCAATGTTCCAGTTCCATCTTGATCAACCTTTTTAATTTCTTCTCCTCTTCTTTTTCTTCTCTTCCTTTTCATTATTCTCCTCTATATCCTTGACCTTCTTGATCTTCTTCTTTTTCTTCTTTGCCTATTCATCTTTGTGAAATTTCTGACTTTCTTCTTGATTATTCTTCATAGATGAACTTCACATCTGTGATTCTACATTAAATATAAGAAGAATTAATCAATCAAGAAGATAAGCATATTACTCAATCTTTTTGCTTTGACCAATGGCATATGTATTAGTCATCATCAAAACTTATTATATCCAACAACATTGTTGTAATTAAACGAACGTAGATGTTGAGGAAATGGTAGCCATGTTTTTGCTCATTGTTAACGATGGAGTCAATAATAAGGTGGTACAGGAACTATTTTAGCATTCAAGGGAAATGGCCAGTAGTCTTTTGCACATAGTATTAGATGCTTACATTAGTCTATCACGGGAAAATATCAAACCATGTGATCCATAATTCCGTGGATGCCACCTAAAAATACCAACGATCCCTGATATTATCCATACTTCAAATATGTTATTAGAGCTATGATAGAACTCAAATAAAGTATGTAATCAATGGTCCCAACTGAGATAAATTTATCGGGAGACAGGGATATCCAACACAATATAATGGATGTATATAAGTAGATGTCTTTGATGCATATAAGCAAGAGTCCTTTAAGCTATGTGGGATGATTTTCACCATAATAAACAACTTTCCTGCATACAAAATCTTGTCAGGGTATAGTGTGAGGGGCATAAAGCATGTCCGATATGTGAAGTAGGCACACACTTCTATCAACTTAAGCATGGAAGAAAAATGGCCTACCTTGGTCATAGGCAATTTCTTCCTTGGTTCCACCTATACCATAAGCTAAAAAAGAATTTAAATGCTTTGCCAGAGAATGGAATGGCTCAAAAGCCATTAATTGGTGAGGAGGTGTATAGTCGAGTTGAAAGAATCAATGTCACAATATTCTATAAGAATCAGAGGACTGCAAATGAGAAGAACACATGGAAGAAGAGGTCAATTTTCTTTTATCTTTCATATTGGCCAATTTTGATGTGAGACACATTATTAATGTAATGTATGTGAAGAAAAATGTATGTGATAGCCTTCTTGGTATGCTTTTGCATATACCAAGGAAAATGAAAGATGGAATTACCACGAGACTGGACTTGGCTAAAATAGGAATAAGAGAACGAATGCACCTACAGCTAAGAGATGATGGTAAGAAAGCGTATCAAGAGCTAGCAGTGCATACATTGTTAAAAGTCAAGGAAAATGTCTGTGTAGGTGTTTGAATGGCATTAAGGTGTTTGGGACTCTCTCTGGATGACATACAAAGTTCCTGACAATGAGAAGTTGAAAAAGAAGACATTGTCTATTAGTTCTCTATGTGTTTTGATGATAACTGACAATTGTAAACATAATTTGAAGTTTGTCTTTGGAAAGTTGTAAAACTTTCTGTTCAAGGCAAACTCGAGTTTTGGTAGGAAAACTCGAGTTTGGACTTGATAAGGCAACGGGTCAATTTTTGCAAAGAATGTTAAACTCCAGTTTGTGTGGACAAACTCGAGTTTGCAGAGTTACAGAGAGTAATCAAAATTTTCAAGAGTTGTAAACTCGAGTCAATGTTTTAGAAACTCGAGTTTAGACCAAAGGCAGAAACATTCGAGTTACAATCTGTTTTCAAACTCTACCTTTAATTCTTCCAAACTCCAGTTTACAAGAAAGTTTAAAGAGCTAAAAAGTTTAAAGACTTGTAAACTCGAGTCTGAGATATGTTGACTCGAGTTTAGCATAAACAGAGTTACTCGAGCTGTTGCTTATTCTGTAAACTCTAGTTTTGTTTTCAGAAACCCCAGTTTAAGTTTAACAAAAGGTTTTCAAAGTTTTAGTTTCCACTGAGACTCGAGTCTGGGTTCTGGAGACTCGAGTCCAGGACAAATTGAAATCACTCGAGTTAAAGCATGATTTCTAAACTCCAGTTTTGAAAATGAAAACTCCAGTTTGAGCCTTCAAAGATATTTCAAATGTTTCAGTTTTCACTGAAACTCGAGTTTGGGTTTTGGAGACTCGAGTTTAGCTCAAACAGAAAGCACTCGAGTAAATGGCTATTTTGAAAACTCCAATTTGAGAAATGAAAACTCCAGTTTACACTTAAAGAGATATTTCAAAAGTTTCAGTTTACACTGAAACTCGAGTTTTGTATATCAAAACTCGAGTCTGGACCATACAGAGAGCTAAGTAACATTTCAAGTTTTGTAAACTCCAGTCTGCATTTTCTAAACTCCAGTTTTGAAGCTCTTAACTTAAACTCAAGATTTTCATAAATTCTTCAAACTCGAGTCAGTCACTAAATGACTCGAGTTTAATACTGTGTTCAAAACTTCATCCAAGAGCAACTCGCGACTTTCCTGTCTGTAAGAACTAAACTCAAGTCAGTCACTTATCAACTCGAGTTTAGGAAGTTTTTCAACATGCCTTGCTCTCTAGATGAACTCCAAACTCGAGTCTGGCTTTGTAAACTCGAGTTTGTAACGCATAGATTTGTAAAACCAGATGGCGCCAAATTGCGAAAACCATTTGAATGATGTTAATACTTCATATCTTTAATTGCTACTATTTCTAACATCATTTAACCAGTTTGTTAGCAAGTTTCAGATGAATTATTGAAGGAAACAGTGAAGATTCAGACTATGAGCTGTAAAGCAAGAGAGAGAGAGAGAATATGTTGTCTTATAAAGTATTTCAACTTGGATTAAATTAATACAACTTTAAGAACAGCCCATTCTACACAGGGACATCAACATTATCTTCATATTAATTATATTCCACATTGCAAGAATGTCTACAACAGTTTAGACAAAAGCAGAATCCATCCACCAAGAATATTGTGAGTGGATTCTCAATAGCTAGTTGCTGGAAGTGGAGCTTCAACAGCCAAATTCGTAGTGCTCTTCCAACAGTCATGTTCTTCATTCAAAATAAACTTCAACTGCTATAAATATGATTTAGATTCGAAGAAGAATAGATAGACAATATACAAGACATTTACAGTGAACAACATTGAGATTTTTGTATTCATTCTTCTGTAAATTATCTTGAGAGATTTGAGTTTCAGTGTTCATTAATATCTTCTCTTAGAGAGAGTTTGTTTATGTTTTAGATCACTTGTTGTAAGAATCTCAAGTCGGGGGACTTGGAGATTGGGAATATCAGTGTACAACTTGTAAGGGGGAGTGTATCCTAGTGAGAGGATAACTTTCGAGTACAGAGTGTGTAACTGATTGTGAGTGTAGAAATCCCAGAGAGTCTGGGGACTGGACGTAGGTCAAGGAGTTAGACCGAACCAGTATAAATCTTGTTCTGTCTTGTTCTTCTCTCACATTCTTTACACTATCCTATTCTTGTGATTAATTTCCAGAATTGAGCAAAAGAATTTTTCAAATCCCCAATTCACCCCCTCTTAGTGATTTGCTCCGGTTTTTCATTGTCGTATTGTCCTTATAACTGGAAGAAGTTTAAGACCTCGCTATCTTCTAATTATATTCATGTCGAGGTTCCAGTTGCTTATGATCCCCCTAATCCTTGCCACAAGTATGTATCTCTTGATGAAAACACTAACAATTTGTTCAAATGTGGACTACTCTAGAAGCTTTGGTGGGTTTTGTATTTAGTTTTTTTTTCACTTTTTTGTTTCCTTAAGAAACTGTACGAAAATTTGATTTGTCATTGTGTTCATCTAATCCTATTTGTGAGATAGTTTCTTGTGTGAATAGAAGAAAAATAATTTCATTATCAATTGATGTTTTTCTCGCCAAACCCCAGCCTATCTCTTTCGTTGTTCATTTCATAATTTAATATTCTTACATTTAGGACCAAATATAATATATAACTCTAATCTTAAAATTAAATGAATAAAAAGAATTAAATATATACCTGTATGACAGGATACTTTATAAACAAACGGTCTTAAAAAGTATTATGTATTACGTTTTTAATATAATATTCTCAATTTTAGGACTAGATATTTTATAAATATCCAGTCTTAAAGTTAAATGAGTAGAAAGAATTAAATATACCTTTATGATTGGATACTTTATAAAAAAATCGATCTTAATAATATCCCCAGACACTAAAATTTGTCTTTGTCATGTAGGAAATTAAATTTCTCTCACCAAATTTCTCTTCTTGTCGCATTGAAAGTGATAACTCATGTTCTGTCTCACTCTAACTCTCTAGTGTTTCTATGTTGCTTTGTCATTGTGTCACATTTCTCTCTCGATAAGCTAGTACTGGTCAGCTTATCACTTTCTGATTTCTTAGCTCAACGGTAATACACAAAACTGTCGTAAGAGGTTTTTCAATTTGCCATTACTTTTTTTATTTTTCTTCTTATTTTTCTAGTTTTTCTCATGGGTTGAATGAAATCGATGAAATGTTCTTATGGGTTCCTCTATTGTTAATGAATATTGTGTTCTCTAGATTGTAGTTGCATTTGAGACATACCCAACTAACCAACAAGTGTTTTTAGGGTTACTTTTGTTGTATGCAAAAGCAATATTTATGGAGAAAAATTCCTCAGCAAAAGCATTTGAATTTAAATGGTACAGGTAAGTCCACAAAACCTTCATGTGATGCATTTATTTTAACAGATCGTGGCATTTATTTTTCTTTTTTGATTCACTATCATACATTTATGATGAAGAGGTGGCTTAGTTCATGCAATTTTAAAATCTTTCTGATAATGTATGTTAAATCTTTCCAACTATAGGAACTCTACTATGGATCATAGTTGGATAAATGCTCTCCGGATGAGTATTGAATATGAGAATAGGGTAAGGGATTTTATAGAATTTCCGAAACAAAATGCCGATGATGATAGTGGGAAGTTTTATTACCCTTGTGTATAATGTTTGAATGAGAGGCAACTAAGTCTTGGAGTTATATACACACATTTAATTTGTCAAGGATTTTGTAAGACTTATATCGTATAGGTATGGCATGGCAAAAAAATAATAAGTGCATCTCAACATGGGGAAGTGGCCTTTGATGATAATGACACGGTGGGATGATTGGATAGAAGACATTATTCATGATGTATGAGAAAAGGCTTTTGAGCAATCAGATGTATATGGTAAGATGTGCAATGATGCAAAGACGTCGCTTTACCCCAAGTGTAGAAAATACCAATTGTTGAACACTATATTGAAATTGGTAAGCTTAAAAGCACAACATGGATGGAGTGACAAAAGTTTCTCAGAAATGCTTAAGGCTTTTAAGGACATACTTCCAGATAATAATGTGTTGTCGCATCAATACTATGATGCTAAGAAAATACTTTCTCCCTTAGGTATGAAGTACAAAAAGATCCATGGTTGCCCGAATAATTGCATATTGTATAGAAAAGAGTTTGAAGAGAAACATAAGTGTCCGGTATGTGAAACCACAAGATACAAATCAAATAAGGGGCCTGCAAAAGTGTTGTGGTATCTTCCAATCATAACAAAGTTTGAGCAGTTCTTGGCTAATGAAAATGATGCAAAAAAATTTGAGGCGGCATGTAGATGAGAGAATTTCTGATGAAAAGCTTCAACATCCGGCTGATTATTCTCAATGGAAGAAAATCGATCAACTATTTCCTAACTTCGGTGAAGAACCTAGGAACCTTAGGCTTGCCCTTAGCACCGATGGCATGAATCCTTATGGTAGCCTTAGCAGTATACACAGTTCATGGCATGTACTTCTAAAGAATCTATCAGCTTCCGAATTAAGATCCTCTCACATGTATGATGGTTGAGTATGTGTCCTGACCTCCTCTCCCATGTATGATGGTTCATCATGAGTAACGGGATCAAAATATGGGCCAAATGATGGTCCCGTGGCATCTAAAACCAACTGTTGATATTGATTAAGGATGTCTCGATGACTATTATCTCCGAAATAACCACTTGATGTCTATCGGACTTCCCCATGACATTCCAACATTCATAATCCTTCATGATGCCCTTACTACACAAATAAATTTTGACCGTGCTCTGATTTTGAAATTTAAAACACCTACACTTCGCACACAGACAACTAATCGTATTACTTAAACTAGTTGCCTGCGCTAAAGCAAATTGGATGAACTCTTCCAAACCCTCCATGAATTCTCGAGTTAGTTGTTTTCTCTGATTTAGACAATTGTGCATCCAACTCCTATCACAATCTCCTTCCATACCTCTATGTTGGATAATGACTTATACTTCCTTAGCCATTGTGTGACAATAATAACAGAATGACAACAATATAATAACTAAACACAATAATGCGAACTAATTCAATTACTAACCTAATTAACTGACTCTAACTTTCTTACTAATTAGGCTACTAATATATTTTTATATGCTTTACATATTAACATGCCACAAATTTAAATGGCAGATACCATTGACCGCTTATACCAACAATTGCCACTTAATGAAGAAAGTGGAAAATAAACACATACATTCAACAAAGAATAGGTTCTAGTAAGCAACCAGAGAGTGAGGATAGCAAATTAGAAGATGGGGACATGCATGTGAAGGGGGTAAACATAAATGAGTTTCTTAAATTATACATTAATAAATTTGAATAGTTATGGGTATTAATAACAACCTTTTTCTTCTTTTGATTGATTCACTTGAGACTAATTTATTGTTTATCTTCTATTTTATTACTTTTTACAGTTTTTTCCTCCTATTATTATTTGTTATTTTTCTAATTTCAAAGAAATTTTTATACATGTATAGTTGACTATTATTACAAAATCATGCAAAAGGTAACGAATAAAATTGATGCCCTCAGTATATGCTACTTCAACTTTATTCATAAGTCACTCCTAATTTACTTTATCGGAATAAAAAAAACATTAAACTTTATTAATGTTGTCTTAAAATTTAATAAGTTTTAAATTTTATCTTTATTTAATAAATATTATATCCCATAAATATAAAGTTTACGTAATAATAATTGAATGATAAATTTATATATTCATATAAAATATTTAATGACGTGATTTATAAATAAAACTAATTAAATATTTGCTATATTTTATAAATATGTGTAGTAAGTAATGTCATATTAACTAATTACTTCTATAAACTAATCAAATTAGATAAAAAGGTTTTATATTAAGGAAACTATTTTTTATGGTCTTGAATGCCTTACATATGATATTCAGTTTTTCAATGTCTCTATCACATAAAAACTATAAATAACAAAAAATATTTAAGTTCTTTGATTTAGAAAATTACTTTCATATCCTTGTTTATACACATAATATAATAGAAAGAAAATATGCTAGCAATTGTTAAAACAAGACACATATGATTGCTAAATAATAGGAGAAATATTTCAAGGTGCTTAATATATAAGACAAAAGAAGGGGGAGAATGGTGAAATTCATCAGAAAATACTCCAGAGATGAGGGCAACAGTGGCAGGAAGAACAAAGGCGGATGGCGATAGTTGGCTACAAACAAAGTGGATGGCGGCAGACGGTCGTCGACAAACGACGGTTGCGGACGGGGAACGGCAGTGGCAGATGCTGGATGGAAGCCAGAGCAGAGAAGGGCAGACGGAGAGAGAATGGTGGAGAGAAAAACAAGAGACGAAGCAAAATGTGGGGGGTGGGGGATATATTGCACGATTTGTGATGGAATGTATGTGCATTTTGCGACGAAAACCCCTTCTGTCACAAAACGGCCACCGTTTTTACAACGAACGGAGGTCTGTTGGAAAATGAAGATGTTTTGTGACGAAGTCACTCCGTTCATGTCAAACAGCGTCCTTTTGGGCGCCGTTTTGCAATGGACGGAGTTTTCCATCGCAAAATGGCCATTTTTGTGATGGATTTCTAAAATCCGTCGCAAAATCCACGTTTTGCGACAAATAATTGCCCCAAATTTGCAACGGAGAAAATTCCATTGCTGTTTTCCTCTTTTCTAGTAGTGGTTGTAAGCGATATCTTTTTAAGAATAAAGAGAATTATAGACAACTGCTTTAGCAAAAACTATCGTTTTAAATTATATGATTCTAATGAGAGTTACTTATAAAAACAGTCATTGTAAGCAATATTGTTTTATAAAAAAAAGAGAATTATAGATTACTGCTTTAGAATCAACTATTGTATTTATGGTCATTGTAAATCGAATGACAATGATGGTCTGTAAAACAGGCGTCTATGTTTAAACTTTCTACATCACTCATATATACAACAACAATCTGTAAAATAGTCGTGTAAGTTAAATTTGAAGTAATGAAATGAAATTTAAAATATTTTATTTAAATATTACATTACTAAAAATTTCAGAAGCCAGACATATGATGCAGACCAATAATTTAGATTGATTTGGATTGAGTATTCAAACTATTGAAAGTTAAATTTGTTAGAATGGGAAAATGCCTGATTGATCAATCATACTTTAGTATAGCCAATTATTAAAGCTTGAACCAAAATTCCTATACAAACATGTTACACCTCCAGTTCTAAAAGTTTCAATAATTAAATTACATAGAAAAAAAAAATGTTAGTTAAAATTGATTAAGAAAAATAAATATGTAAATAATATAATTTGTTTTCCAAAATATTCTTTTGGAGAGGGTGAGCCATGAGTGGAAGAGAGAATGAGTGAAAAATAATATAAGAGAGATATATAATTAATTAGAGGAAAAAAATAAAAATAAATTATATTAAATGTTAGACATTTTCAAAGGGCAGTTTATAAAAATGACTAAACCCATTAAAAAATTAATAAAGCTTCTAATAAGCACAAGAGAGAGAGAGAGAGTCCTAAATTAGTAAATTGCTACCGACTTTTTACTGTTTCTTTCTTAGGTGTCATGAATTAATTATAGCCCTACCATGTTTAAACATTCCGTTTGTATTGCAAAAGAAAGACAAAAGTAATGAATGATTGATTGAGAGATCGATTAATACGTGCACGATCATCAGCACCAGCAATGTTGAATTCACTTTTTTTTTTTTTTAATTTCTTTTTCGCAAGCCGTCTTACTTTATCTCGTCAATATGGCAAAATCAATCATTATAATGTTCCAAAAACATAAAGCAAGGAAACAAACAAATAATTATAAATTCAGATCCATCAAATTATGTGGAGCTATGGTGTAGTCCGGAGAATTCTCCACTCCGCTCACTTATGCCAATCTCTCTTGCTCTTTATTTCTCTCTTGGCCCGAGATTTTGTGCTTGAGAGGGGTATTCCCTCTAGTCCCTGTTATATGTCACCTTCAAGAAGGTGTCGTCGGTCTTTTTGACTTTCATATATACTCTTATTTAATATAGGAAAAAAGAGAGAATAAAAATATATATGATGTTGATGGAGTAGGGGTAGTATTTTATATTTTTTGAATTTTATAGAAAATTTCATGTTTTTAAGAATTTTTAATTATACATGTGAATTAATTAGGAGTGATTTTATATTTAGATAAAATGACTAAGTAAAAATTGTCAATTATACATATTTCTTCATTATTTTTCCTTAATAACACAACAGCATGAACAAATTAATTTCTTAGTTCAATTATTTTGATATATAAAATCGCCTATTTTCCTCCAAAATTTCCCAATCATTTTTTTATTATACTATATTTCATTCCTCTCCCTCCCCCGCTATCTGTTTTATAAACTTTTAGGAAAATAATCCGATTTTAAAACTATCAAATAAATAATGCAATTAGTTAATAATTTTTAAACATTATAATCTTTTTAAATAAGTATACTATTCATTGAATACATTTGACTCTTTTAAGATGGAAATTAAAGAACAAAATAATGTTCGTAACAAAACTAAAAACAAAAATGATGGTATCAAACAATTTTTTTCGGACATTTTCAGAATAAATATATTAATTATTTATATTATATTCCAAAAATGTCTCATGAATTAAAACAAGAAACTTTTAATAATATGCTTTATACCCAATTATAATAGTAAAGATATAGAGTAATAAGCTTTTAACCTTCAATTGCCTTGAGTTATTTCTTATAATATTTTGCCTTTAAAGAATAAAGTATAGACTAATACTCCTCTGATTCTATAATTTATAGGACACCTCTATTATTTTTCATATCAACCAAGGAAGACCTTAAACCACGATAACTTTGCTATAAAATTTAACAATGTTTTAAATAACGGAAAATTGATTACAGGGCCCAAGGAAACAAAATAATTACAAAAAAGACCCAAGAAACATTCACATACCAGAAAAGGCCCGGCCTTTTCTGGTATTTTTTCAAAAAACGTTAGCAACTACATCAGTAGCAGTTAACAACTATATCAGTCCCCATTAACAACTAAATCAGTCTAATTAACAACTACATTTGTAGCAATTAACAACTACATCTGTAGCAATTAGCAACTATGTCCGTACACTTTTTTTTGAAAAAATGCCAGAAAAGGCCCTGGCATGTGAATGTTTCTTGGGTCTTTTTTGTAATTATTTTGCTTCCTTGGGCCCTGTAATCAATTTTCCCTTTAAATAATCATATCCCTATTTAGTGTATATAATACCACAAGAAAACAAAGTCAACACAAAAAAAAATTAATGAGGGGTGACATATGAATAAAATCAAAGTAAAATTTCTTTGTCTACCCTATAAATAAGACCAGAGGAGCATGTCATTGTCGTCAACTCGTCCTTAGTAATAAGTAAAAGATAAGTCTTTTTAACAAGCAAACAAAAAGAAAGAAAGTAATGTCAGTGTTGTAATTGGGAAAGCCCTAAAAATTACCGAATTAAAGAAATAAGAAAAATAATCTAATTTTTCACGGTTGAAATTCAATAAATACTTTAATCAAATCTTCTCCCCTAAGTTTTATATGATCCGGTTGTTAATAAAATTTGAAGTTCTCATAATTCTCTCACCTCCAAAGCTCGCCTATCTGATGATGATGAGTTCACAAAATTCCAACAAACTCAAAAGTTTAAGATCCTCTCACAAATCGTGTTCTCTCTCTCATTCAGTATCTGTGTTTAATGCACATACATGATCAATCAATCATCTGGAGGGCGAAAAAGGTAAATCTCGCTTGAAAACCCTAGCAATTATCATATGAACAAGAAAACAATGAAATATGGCTCGACTTATATTATATATTCTCACATCAAACAACGTTTTACAAATTTAATATATATGTTTAAATTGATCAATGACTAAGGGGCCTGTTTAGAACTTGGTATTACCTAGTCTGTTTGTTAAAAATGTCAGATCAATGCTTATTTAAAGGTCTAACTGTGTCAATAGGTTAGACATTTTTTTGTTAAAGTTTGGCTTGTAAGCCTTAAGGCATGACGTATTTACAAATTAAAGAAATAAATTTATATTTGAATCATATAAATAATGCAATATTTAATTTTTTTTTTCATTCTTATATTCTAATTTCAATTTCAAGTACAATTAGTCAATTATTGTACTACACATATTTTTATATTAGTTAATTACCTGTAATATGAAGCTTTTTCAAAGGTCTATAAGTAATCCTTTAAAAATGTTTCAAGTTCGACCAGGCTTTATGAAAGCTTAATCTTGAGCCTAAAAAAAAGCCTGCATTTAGGCTCAAACCCAGACTCATGCCTATTTAGCCAAAGTCTGACCTGACCTGACCTTTTTTTCCATTCCTACTTGAGGAATCATTTTTATTTGGCTAAAGTATACTTTTAGTTCTTTAAGTTTATATGAGGTATACTTTTGGTCCTTTAACTTTATAAAGTATACTTTTAGTCTTATAATTCTAACATTGTTAATATTACTAACAGAAAATGCAGACGCAACAAACTCAACTGATGATTATATAAGCTTAAGTGTTTGGCTGTGTAATTAGAATCTATTAATGTAAAATTTAAAATATGCATAAATTAAAAAATATCTAAATTCCTAATGAAACAGTCATTATTAAAACCCCAATTGTATTAAACAAAATGTAGTTTAATGATCTAAACATAAAAATTTTAGTTTATTAATCTAAATATATTAATTTCATAATCTAAATATAAAAAAATCTTGATTTCATTTGCAACAATTTGTAATTTTATTTTAGTTTAATAATCTAAATATATTATATTAAAAAATAAAACTTAAATATATTTTGTCAACTGCACAATTATCAATTGAGTTTGAAGTATTAACATTTTCCATCAACAACTTTAACAGTGTTAGAAATATAAGACGAAAAATACACTTTATAAAGTTAAGAAATTAAAAGTATACCTAATATGAAAGTTGAAGGACTAAAAGTATATTTTAGCTTTTTTATTTTATTTTGACATATAATCTCAATATATACACACGTGACATCGATCCAACCCTATTCTCACGTGACAACGATCCAACCCTATTCTCTCTCCCCATAAATACACAAGTATTCTTGGTGCTCAACAATTTCTCTTTCTATATCAACCTTTCTTCTTCCTCCTCCTCCTTCTCCTTCATCACTCTGTAACTCCGCAGTCCACACTTCATTCTCATATACACTTTCTTCTTCCATGCTCTCAAATTAAGGCCATCTGAGAGTATCGCAACTTTATATGTATGTAGTGCGTGCACAAATATGTACGTATATGGTGTGTATGAAAACTTAGCTTCTGTGAGTAGCTGAGAAGAGTACGTGGGAAGAGACCGACTAAGTAGAGCTTCAATCATGCTTTGGGAGGACCTATCCAACATGGTTTTAAGTGCTACAAGTAAGTTTAGATATTATCAATTTACTTGCAATTAAGTTTCTTATATTCTTTTGATAATACTTCTTCTCTTCTTTAATATAAATTTGAGTAAATTAGAAAAAAAAAAATTGACAAATATAAAACTGTATCTTATATTTAAGATCAAAATAAACTCCCTAAATATATGTCTTATATTAAGATATTAAGGACTCGAAAGGGAGTATATCAATTTCATACTCAAGAATATAATCTCTGGTGTCTGAATCCATGTTCATCTCTTTCATATTTTTGAGCAAATGTATTGTGTTTCAGCTTCTTTTAACTTTCTCCAATTGAAGTTCAAGTGTTTGATTATTTGTGTTTTAAATAAAATTTTCTGTTTGTCATGGCTTGGGACTTAATTTGCATTGAACTATAATTTGATTTTAGTGTTGTCTTGAGTTTTAATGTTATTTATTTTCTTTCTTTTTTTCTTTTATGTGGTTTCTATGATTAATCATTTTCCACCAATGAGAGCAATATTGTGAATGCGTGTAAAAGCCTTCCTAATCATTGATTGTTAAAGTGACCTTTCATGTGCCGTATTAAACTCGATCTGATACAAAATTATTGCAAGTTGAATAATTGGACAAAAAAATGAACTGTTCAGTCTTTTAATAATAAATTATAAAAACACTGCCACTGAACATCAGTCCAACATATTCCACAAGAGCGTGTGCGTTTGAGTTTCTTGTCCATATCAAAAGCCAAGTAAGTATATAAATTATAAATACTTCTGCGTGTATGTGTGTGTATAATCTAAAAATTCCTTCTTTCTAGCCCTTACAAGAAGACTTAAATCCAATTTATTAAGATTTTCTTTCTTGAAAGGAATATAAGATACGATTGACGCACACGTTGATCCTAGTGGAAGAAGCTGTACAAGCACGAGTGTAAGGTTCGAGTTGGTTTAACAATGTTCAAATATGATATCAAAATATTGTAGATTATATATTATATCAAAGAAAAGAAAATGAAATATGATATCAAAGCTATTCATATATTTTTGAGTTTGACAATGTTCATAGATGATATCAAAATATTGGAGATTAGATATTATATCAGAGAAAAGAAAATGAAATGTTGTGTACCAATATGTAGACACACATGAAAATACCGCATGATTAAAGTTTTTTCCATGGTCTCCTATTTTTGATATCAACCGAACATTCAACATGGATCATGAGTTCATGACATAATAAATGGCTCATTTATATCCTATATTATGTCTTCCACATCACTAAACTACTAGTAATCTTAGTTTTCCACAGATTCATGCACTAATTTTAACATTCAATCGTCCTGGTAAAGGAGTCTGTTCAGTGGGCTCCACTTAACCTGCCCAACCTGTCATTAATGGTGTTTTGTTGTGTGGGGCTCATAGATCTGTCTATTTAATGTATATACGTACAAATATGTGTGTGTGTGTAATGGTGCATTCATTTTGATCACTTAACAAAATCAAATTGTATTCCTATTCTGCTGCATATCTTATTCACTGTGGCAGAAAAAAGCAAAAGCAAAAGCGAAATGGGATTCTCTAAATGAAGAGATAATCTTTGTACTTCCTTATGTTTTGTCCTTTTCCTTTGAGGAATCTGGACCACACCGCTTATGCCGCGGCAATACAATCCATATATATATATATAACAAGTGGCTTAACAGCCAAACATAGTGCCATATACTGTGCAGACATCATGTGGTACAGAATATGGGACAAACATCTTTGTCGTTTGTTTTTTAAAAGAAGAAAATTATAATGATGACAGTTTTTTCTTATTAAAAAATATTTTTTTTTTCAAAGGTTAATACTCGCATGCTTTTTAATATAAGATATATTTAGAAAATTTATTTTGGTTCTAAATATAAAAAATATTTTTTATATTTGTTAATATTTTCCTACTTCACTTCTATTGATGCTATGTTAATCATAATCAAAGAGGAGAGGAAAAGAAAGAATTATAGAAGATCACTAGGATGTTTTAGAAAATACATATTATACTAATTAAACTAACTTCATTAATCTAATTAAATTAGATAAATATATCTTACATTAAAGATTGGATGAGTAGTTTTTGTGTCTAAAGAATAGTGGATGATGGTAACCATTACGCCTCCTTTGAGCCTACTTTATGACTTATAATTATGTTTTGAAGTGGTGGGTTTCTTGGAAGCTGCCTTATATTTTGAGATCTTATTCTTGAACTAAATAAAAAAAAAAACTTGATTTATTAGAGTTGGGTGATCATTATATTGTTACTTGACTTGAGTCTACCGTTATCCAATACTTGTCGCATATAGAGTTTCCGACATCTTGAGTTTTTCAATGCTTAAAAAAAAAAAAACCGTGTTCACAAGGCTTCCACTAAGTGGGGTCTGGAGTGAGTTAGATGAACGCTCACTTGTCTCTACAAAGAGAAAGGCAATTTTTAAGATTCATACTCATGACCTTTAGATCACATGCCAACCCTTAACATTATTTCAGCACTCGCCAACTAATTATCACTACTTAAGGTTTCTGAAATTTATTTCTGTATAAGACATACAACAATTATCTGTCTTTATTACGCTACATTTTTATTCATAGTTAAACTCTATTTTCATATCTTTATATGCTATGTTTCATCAGTACATTACTGTAACACCTATCTCTTCAATCTTGTACTTCAGGTCTACCATTAGATTCACCATGCATGTTGGAGCATGTAATGCTGCTAGTGGGGATTGTGTTTTTATCGATATGGTTGACCCAAATCATAATAAAAGGTGTGGAACTGATCAAGAAGAAGAAGAACAAGATCCCAGATCAGGACACAAAGATTCTTCCCACTGTACTGAAATATGGTTTGGCTTACAAAACTAGTATATTTTGCAGCACTGTACTGGTTGCAGTTCATGTAATCTTGTTGGTTCTGATGGTGGTAAAAGGTGAGACTCAATGCAACTCAAAACTCGTGGCTTTTGCATCAGAGACAGTTCTGGTATTAGCATGGGTAATCACATTGATATCAGTTTGCAAGATACCAAAAATCAACGTTAAGTTCCCTTTGATGCTAAGATCATGGTGGGTTTGCAGCTTCTTTTTGTGTATTATCAACTTAGCCTTTCATAGCCATTTCAGAATCAGCAAACAGACTCAGATTGGATGGAGGGAATATGCAGATTTGCTTGGCCTGCTTGCTTCAGCAGTTCTATTGGGCATTTCAATAAGAGGAAGAACTGGGATTGTGTTGATTGCTTCAGATGGAATCACTGAGCCACTTTTGAGTGAGAAAAGTGGCAAGGAATCAGAATCTTTTTCCAAGAAGGAATCTTTATATGGGAAATCTACTTTCATTCAACTCATTACCTTCTCATGGCTCAATCCCTTGTTTGCTGTAGGGTACAAGAAAGCCCTTGAACCGAGTGACATTCCCGAGGTTGCCATTGGGGAATCTGCTGAATTTCTATCATCATCCTTTGATGAGAGCCTAAGAAAGGTCAAGGAGGCTGATGGGACCTCAAATCCATCTGTCTACAAGGCAATCTATCTATTTGCTAGGAAGAAGACTCTGATCAATGCATGTTTCGCAGTAGTAAGTGCTGCAGCATCATATGTTGGCCCATACCTAATCACTGACTTTGTGAGTTTCTTATCTGAGAAGGGAAGCCGCGGGCTGAATCAAGGATACATGTTGTCACTTGGATTCTTGTGTGCCAAAATGATTGAGACAATAACTCAGAGGCAATGGATTTTTGGCGCTCGACAAGCAGGTCTTCGCCTTAGAGTGGCATTGATATCACACATATACAAGAAGGGCTTAAATCTGTCAAGTAGATCGCGCCAAAGTCACAGCGGTGGTGAGATCATGAACTATATGAGCGTAGATGTGCAGAGAATCACAGATTTCATGTATTACATAAATGTCATATGGATGCTTCCAGTGCAAGTAACCTTAGCGGTCTACATTTTACACACGAATCTTGGTTTGGGTTCATTGGCTTCGCTAGCTGCCACTCTGACAGTTATGGCTACGAACATACCTCTTACGAGAATACAGAAAAGATACCAATCTAGGATCATGGAGGCTAAGGACAGTAGGATGAAAGCCACATCAGAAGTCCTTAGGAACATGAAGACTTTGAAACTTCAATCTTGGGATACTGAATTCCAACATAGGTTAGAAGAACTGAGGGAAACAGAATCCATCTGGTTATGGAAGTCATTAAGACAAGGAGCACTTTCTGCTTTTATCTTCTGGGCCTCACCCACATTTATTTCCTTGGTAACCTTCTGGGTATGTATGTGGATGGGGATTGAACTAACAGCCGGAAGAGTTTTATCTGCGTTCGCCACATTTCGGATGTTACAGGATCCTATATTTAGCTTACCTGATTTACTCAATGTCATTGCTCAAGGGAAAGTTTCAGCAGACAGAATTGCTTCTTATCTCAAGAAAGAAGAAGTTCAACATAACGCCATTGAGAATGTTCCAAGGGACCAAACCGAGTTCGACATAGTTATTGAAAAAGGAAGATTCAGCTGGGATTCTGAGACGAGCAATCCAACCCTTGATGGAATAGATTTAAGAGTCAAAAGAGGAATGAAGGTGGCGATTTGTGGGACTGTAGGTTCCGGTAAGTCTAGCCTACTTTCCGGCATTCTGGGAGAAATGTATAAGCAATCTGGGACAGTGAAGATCAGTGGAACAAAAGCTTATGTTCCACAATCACCATGGATATTGACTGGAAATTTTAAGGACAATATTACCTTCGGAAAGGAATACAATAGTGTCAAGTATGAGAAAACTATTGAAGCATGCGCATTGATAAAGGACTTTGAGCTATTCTCCTGTGGTGACCTGACAGAGATTGGAGAAAGAGGGATCAATATGAGTGGAGGACAGAAGCAAAGGATACAAATAGCTCGTTCGGTTTACCAAGACGCCGACATATATCTCTTTGACGACCCTTTTAGCGCTGTTGATGCTCACACCGGAAGCCACATCTTCAAGGTCAGACTTCTTCAGATTTATAAATCAAGTTAACAAAGTCTAGTAACTAGCAAGTAATATTTCATATCTTCTGCAGGAGTGCCTTATGGGGGTTCTCAAAGAAAAAACTATACTTTATGTTACCCACCAAGTGGAGTTTCTTCCCGCAGCAGACCTTATTCTGGTATGTGCAGTGTGATATTTTGTTTCTATATTTATATGTGAAGTTTCTACTATATATGGATATACTCCCTCCACCCCTCTTTATGAGCAATATTTTCTCTCATGGGTTTGGTCCTATATATAAGCCACAATTTTGCTTTGTGTAAAAATTTAATGCTTTTTTTTTTTCATTTTTACTCTAATTAATTACAGGTCTCTCTCATCTCTTTTTCCCATTTATTCTCTCTCATTGTTTTTCCCACTCATTCTCTCTCACTCAACATCTTCATAAAGAAGGGCATGTATAAAAAAAAACAAAAAAACAATTATCTCTTACACATTCATTACTTTTAACTAGTTTTAACCACCATTTTGTTTTGCATAATTTGAGTAGTTGTTAGTTGTTACTTATAAAAAAGATTAAAGGGGGTAGCAATTTATGTATTGAACTGTCCCCTAAAAATTTATTTACTTGACATATGATATAGCTGACCTGTGTATGGAAACAGGTGATGCAAAATGGAAGGATTGCACAAGCTGGAACCTTTGAACAACTTCTAAAGCAAAATACTGGGTTTGAAGTTTTAGTTGGAGCACATAGCCAAGCTCTAGAATCAATTCTGATGGTTGAGAATTCAAGCAGAACAACTCTAAACCCAGAACCCAAAGGCGAATCCAATGTCAATTCTCAATCAAATTCAGAACTTTCTCACACTCGACATAACACAGAGCAAGGAAGTCCCCCAGAGATCAAAGAAAAAGAAGGTAAACTAGTGCAAGATGAAGAAAGAGAAAGAGGAAGCATTTCAAGAGAAGTTTACTGGACCTATTTGACCACCGTCAAAGGCGGAGCCCTGGTTCCTTTCATAATTTTGGCTCAATCTTCATTCCAAGTACTTCAGGTTGCTAGTAACTATTGGATGGCTTGGGTCTGTCCTACATCAAGTGATGCTAAGCCTGCATTTGACATGGATTTTATCCTACTTGTTTATATGGCACTTTCTGTTGGGAGTGCACTTTGTGTGCTCCTAAGAGCCATACTAGTGGCAAAAGCTGGACTTTGGACTGCTCAGAAACTATTTATCAAAATGTTGCATAGCGTACTTCGAGCACCAATGTCATTTTTTGATTCAACTCCAAATGGCAGAATTTTGAACAGGGTAATGTGAATAACTTCTACTTTCTAACTTTCAAGAAAATTTACTATAATATAGAGTCAGTAATGTTTATGCGAGGGAATGCATTTAAATAATATACAAAGTTTGTTGGAGTTTCTTAATAATAATGTCTAAGAGTTCTTTTCTCCAAGATGATTCATACGCTCATAAATTTTTATTTCAGGCCTCCACAGATCAAAGTGTGGTAGACTTGGAAATGGCAACCAAATTGGGATGGTGTGCTTTCTCAATAATACAGATTCTGGGTACCATTGCAGTAATGTCACAAGTGGCATGGCAAGTATTTGTCATCTTCATTCCAGTAACCGCCGTCTGCGTATGGTATCAAGTATGAGATCCCTTCTTTGTGGTTTCAGTTCCTATAAAATAGTTCAAATTCATGGCATAAATAAAACGCTCATGGATAGTTCAAGCTGATGTTTAATAATGCTGCCTTCTACAATCTTATACAATATTAGTTGCTTGATATCCTAACTAATGTTCAATTATTCTTATTTCAGAGATACTATACACCAACAGCAAGAGAACTGGCTCGCTTGTCACAAATACAAATAACCCCAATTCTGCATCATTTTGCAGAATCATTAGCAGGAGCAGCATCAATTCGAGCTTTTGATCAAGAAGGCCGTTTTGTACATTCAAATATCGAGCTTATTGACAACTACTCAAAACCATGGTTCCATAACGTATCTGCAATGGAATGGCTTTCTTACAGATTGAATATACTATCCAATTTTGTTTTCGCCTTCTCGCTGGTTTTGCTTGTTATCCTTCCAGAAGGAATGATCGACCCAAGTAAGTATATTAACTCTTTGTTTTACAATTGCATTACAATATGAACATGTTTGAAATCTTAACCGCAAGAAAAGTACTTTCATGTCATCATTTTTTAAGCTTATACAGACATTTGATTGGAGACGATGATCGTTCTCGATGGAGCACTTATTTCTTTGAGCAACCATTTTTTATACAGGCATTGCTGGGTTGGCAGTAACTTATGGCATCAATTTGAATGTCCTTCAAGCTTCAGTCATATGGAACATATGTAATGCAGAAAATAAGATGATATCTGTTGAGAGAGTCATTCAATACACAAATATCAAAAGTGAAGCAGCCCTTGTGATTGAAGATTCTAGGCCACCAAACAACTGGCCTGAAATTGGAACAATATGTTTTAAAAACTTGCAGGTTAGAGATAACAGCAAGTTAACCTAAAGATGAACATAAATAAACACACACACACACACAAGTTCAATGTGCTCAAGTTTTTTCTAATAACATCTCTTCTGCAATATAATCATGTCTGACAGATACGTTATGCGGAACATCTACCGTGCATTCTGAAAAACATAAATTGCACATTTCCTGGAAGGAAGAAAATCGGTGTCGTGGGACGAACTGGGAGCGGAAAATCAACCTTAATACAGGCCATTTTCAGGATTGTTGAACCTTGGGAAGGAAGCATTGTAATTGATGATTTGGATGTATGCAAGATTGGTCTACATGACTTAAGGTTGAGGCTTAGCATCATTCCACAGGATCCCACAATGTTTGAAGGCACGGTTAGAGGAAACTTGGACCCACTTGATCAATACTCTGACCAGCAAGTGTGGGAGGTGAATAACTAAACCAAATACTAAATCCAATAATAGTTAGGATGCTGTTACATGCATACACACAAATATTGCATGCTTATTCTAGAGGTTAAATAATTGACAATAATATTCATAATATTGCTATAAGATTTTTCTTGAGTAACTTATGGTTTTGGTGAAATTACAAAGATATATCCTTTATTTCTTTAACTTCAATGTATTTAATCTATAAAACTTGTACAAACTACTCTTCTATAAATTATAGCTTCTTTCTATTACTTTATAGGAAGGTTTATGCATATTTTGAAAACACATGGGGGTTTTTGTATAATTTCAACAAAAATAATTCAAGGTCAGTATAATTTACTATTTATATCTACGGATGTCTATATCGATTTTAAATATGAAAGAGGTTTGTGCAACTTTTTTTGAAAATAAATGAGAAATTTGTGCAATTTCAATAAAATCCGACAAAAATCTGTGTTATTTAATCTGTATATGTATTACTTACTAATCTGTAGGTCAAAAGGACAATAGATATATTCACAATCTTGCAAGATTTTTATACTGATCTATGTGAAGTAGGTTGCTGGAATATAGGAAAGGTTTTTATTTATTCCCTTAAGATTGAAACCTTTTTTTCTCCAACACATGCAAACAAATCCTTTGTCTTCAGGCTTTGGATAAATGTCAGCTTGGTCAGCTGGTGAGATCAAAGCAAGAGAAATTGCAGGCCTCAGGTTTGACTCATCAACTTTGACTTTTGCATTTTTACCAATAAACCTTCTTGGTACCAATCATGTCTAAAATGACTCACTGTATATTATTTCCAGTGGTTGAAAATGGAGAAAACTGGAGTGCAGGCCAAAGGCAACTGTTTTGCCTTGGAAGGGCCTTACTGAAGAAAAGTAGCATTCTTGTGCTGGATGAAGCAACAGCATCAGTTGATTCTGCAACTGATGGAGTGATACAGAAAATTATTGGTCAAGAATTCAAAGATAGAACTGTTGTCACAATAGCCCATCGAATCCATACTGTTATCGATAGCGATTTGGTTTTGGTCCTCAGTGATGGTAAGTTAAACTCATCATTGACCATTGAAGGCACACTAACATATCCTCTACAAGCACATACTGAGTATTAAAACTACATGTATTTTTGTTTTAGTTTCAGCACCTACACTAACTTCTTTTCAAAGAGTAAATTATGAAGACTCATCCGTTAGTTTTATTAAACTTCAGAATTCTCATCTTTTTTCAAAATGTAGCCAAAATTCTTCTGAAAATAGAAAAGGGGTAATGTATAATTTCAGCAAAAACTGAAGATGTTTGAAATTTATCTTATTTCAAAGGGGGATTGTGTCTTATTTTAAAAAAAGAAATTTAATTTGTGAAATTCCAACAAAAACTCGAGACATATGTGCAATTTACCTTTAGATTGTAGGGGAAGAGTGTGTAGAGATTTATGTAGTTTTATCCAAATTTACATGAACTCTGTATCATTTACTCTCAGATCATTAATCAACTTGTCTGATATTGTTGACAGGGAAAATTGCAGAGTTCGATGCACCATCGAAGTTACTTGAAAGAGAAGATTCCTTCTTTTCTAAACTCATAAGGGAATACTCAAGAAGATCACAGAGTTTCAACTGCTTGGCCACTCAAAATGGCCAATGAACAAGATAAGTTGAAACAGTATAAGGAATCCAATCCACTAAAGCTAAAACTAGGCCTTTGATATGGCCCCAAATAATCACATCACATAAAAGGCCAGTGATTAGTAGGCCTTTGATGTAGCTCCAAAGTGAAGAAGGAAATCCTGAAGCAGCAATAGCTTCATTCTGTATCTGCTATATAGTTATTGGAGGTTTATGTTCTGGGAAATATCACACATCAGAAGCATTGAAGCTTCTTATTCTTGTGTTTTACTTTTGATATATATATATATATAGCGCTTAGGTTAGATTATGTAGGTTGAGTGGGTACTATGCTGAAGTAAATTCAATTTCTGAAGCTTCTTGGAGAAGCTATTGTGCATCTGTAAGTGATCTTTAATAATCTGTGGATCTTTTTGCATCAATGGCAATCACAGAGAGAGAAAAGTTCCAAAGAAACAGATCTCATGTTGATCTATTTCTTTCATTGATTGCATGTTGTGCAGAGAGAATATCTCAGTCAAGTATTCAAAATTCAGTTTTGGATTCAATATAACTGTAGATTTTTTGTATCCTGTTTTGCATTTTGTTTCTTGAGTGACAAAAAATTCAATTTAACATAAAATATTAAATAAGTGGTGATAACATTTATTCACAAACCAAGGCCAGTAAGACTCGTCTCACTTTTCTTATAAATGCACAGAAAACATGTCTGTGGTAACTCTCCATATTTTATATATTTAAAGTATATTTTGAAGATATTTGGAGAGTTATCTAAACAATTTATAGAAATTTGGTGTATAATTTGTGGGATTTCAATTCAAAATAAAAGTTTTTAAGTTTATAAAATAAATAAAAAAATTTTTTAAAAAAGGAAAGATTTATTTTTATTATTATTATTACTACTATTAATATTGGTATATGATTTCTTTTGTTAGCAGAAACGCACAGGAGGGAAGGGAGCACTATTATTATGTCCACATGGCTTTATTTCAAATGAGAATCATGGTCAGTTCGGATGGGCTGAATGAATTGGACATTAAATGATTCAATTGCTCGTAGGCCCACCATTTGAATCAAGCAAAGGACTTAAAGCTACGGGCAGAAAAATGAAGAAGAAAAGAAGCATGAATGAATTGGGCTGATTGGGTATTAAATGAGCTGGGCCCACGAAATTGAGGAATGAATGACCTAAAGCAAAAAAAAAAAAAAAAAAAAAAAAGAGGGTCTGGACGAACGGGAGAGAGGACACGAGACAGAAATTAAAGAAGAAGCAGAGGCGGCAATCACGAACAGAGAGAGGCGGAGGTTTTTGGGACGAAGAGCAGCAACAAAGATGAGGTAGTCACCCATAAACACTGTTCATCGTCTTCCTCCTTCCATCGCTGAACTAGTCAAATGTGCTGTGTTACCATTGTTCAATATTCTCCTCTTCCTCGTTGAGCTGGATCAGAGGTGACGGTGTAGAGGAAGCCCAGGAAGAAGAAGCTAGTGCAGCAGAGTCTATGGTCTTGATTGTGTTATTTCATTTGACTCTGTTTCAGTCTCTTACCATTTGCTGTATATCTCTGGTCTGAACGTTACTGTAGCTTATTCCTTTCCAAGATGGTTGAACTTGACTTTTGATTTTGCTGTGATGAATTGGATTGAAGCTATGTGTGGCTGATTTGCTTATTCAACTTAGAGGACCCATGAACTTGTTTGGATTTTAGACATTATTTCCACTAATTACTAATTAGTTTTACTTAATATTAATTTAGTTTATTTAATCTTGTTTTTATTGTTATTGTTTAGTGATTCGCCACCATTGAGCATGTTTTTGGGATTTAAGATTGAACTTGATAAAGGGAATCTTAAATTGACCTTGAGATTAAATAATGTGGAATTAAATTTTAATCTAATTTACGTCTAGGATAGACATATACCTAGAAGCTCCGCATAATCAAATTAGAGTGAGCCTGATTTAAATTGCATCTTAATTAGTTGTGTGAGACATCGCATAATTAATTGAGATAGGTATATAAATGGACCGACAGACATTTATAAACACTAATACTCTAGATTAGTTAATTGAATTAAGTTAAAATTAATTTAGTGGGAATAAAATCTAAGAACAAATAAGGGATTAGTGATTCTAGGTTGTCCTTTTGATATTGAAATTTGCTCTTGGTGAAAAGTTTTTGTTGATATTAATTTCATGTTCTATTTGCATTTTTTTTTACTCGTATTGAAAACAATTTTGATTTATTCGACTTAAATAAAAAAGGAAATTTAACACCTAATCACTAGCTGGATTGAGTCTCTGTAGGATGACTTTGATTTACCACTTACTATTTTCATAACCCGTACACTTGCGGTACTTAATTAAATTTTGGTAGTATCATTCTGTCCATTACATATCAGTTGAAAAGAAAAATATCTTTTTAATTATTTGATTGAGTACAAGTAGTTCAAGCATGAAAGGAATGTGAAATGTCTTGTTCATTTTAGAAGTTTCTCTTTTATTGAGTTGGATTTGATACACAATTCAAGTTGGTGTTTGCGGGTTATTTGGATGCTTTGAAACAATATTCACACTGAAATCATAAATCACGCCTTTATCTATCTAGAAAAGTATTAAAATATTTGAGTATTATTATCTACTCCATTTTGTTCTAAATAAAAGAGTTAGATAATTAATTCATAGATGTTGAGTGATTAGTTATTTGTAGTAAATATGTGTTAGTTTTTTAAAATACTCCATTATTTGATCATTACTCTCACTCCCTTTAATATATTACACAATAATAGGGATAATTTGGGGAAAAAAATTAGAGAGGCAAAGTAAAACAAATCTCTCAAAATTACAAGTCCCAAGAAAAGAATGTAATAACAAAAAACCGCAAACAAGTGAATATCATAAAATAAATCAATATATGCTGCTTACTTGTTATGAGACTTTTTGATCATATAAATCCCAAGAAAGAAATGTCACTGATAAAAAAACGTCACAATAATGTAAGCAGCATATATATTTTATCACTTTCTATATTTGAACTTGTTATTGCTAGTTATTCTATCATGAGGTCATGAGATGTTTGGTAATTACTTTCCTTCGGTAAAATCTTATATCCTAATCTCTTATTTTCAATCTTTTGGACCCTTGGGATTAGCATTTAAAATTAGAACACTAAGATTTAACCATCAACGGCTCACAAGAGAGACCACATTTGCAAGAACTTGATGGTCATCATGGTGAACGAACTAGATGCAAATGATGATGATTCAACAAATTGGCCACCAACTATCAATTCTATCAAGTTTAATTTTGATGTTTGTGTTGTTACAAAAGAGGGCCTACTTATACTATATAAAAAATATGTATTCTTCATCACTAACACTTCTTCTTGTTGGACTGTCCTTTTGCAATAATAACATAGCTAATAATCATAGCAAAATTTAACTAACAACCTTCTGAGTTGGCGCCGCCCCGGGGGGAGGGGCTACCTTCTAATCATTCATCAGCTCCAACATACAAAATTAAGTTATAATTTTTTTTTTGGTGGTGGGGGGGGGGGGGGTGGTCAAGTTCTGATTTGTTTATATTAACAAACATATCGTTAGAAAACGATTCAAAATTTCTAGCAATAAAGAAATTTTTGTCAAATATCTATTGAATACTAAGGTTGATCTATAGAGACCACAACAATAACAATGAAAATTTCTAACAATAAAGAAATTTCTGTCAAATATCTATTGAATACTAAGGTTTCATAGAGACTACAACAATAACAATAAGGACGTGTAAAAACTAAAATATATGAATATGAGTTGGATACTTGTTACGGATATGTCTAAAATGGGCTTGGCTCAACGATCAAAAGGGCCCAAGAGCAAGGCTCCAGTTATAATCCTAACCACCCCCTTGAATTAAGAAGCAGTTATCAAGATATTTGTCAAGATCATAACCACCTACATGATAAGGAAATATTATTTAAAAGGATATCTTAATATCTTTTAAAATAAGAAGATAACAGAGTCCACCAAGGAAGGCCCCAAGTAAGTCCATAAATAGGGTACAAGGTACGCACGCTCTAACCTAGCTTTTAGCATTGAGCACACACAGAGCACACACCCCACTCCCTCTGGCTTTAATAAGCCTATTGTTTACCTTCGAACTACGTGGACTTTGATCCCAATCTGTGGTACGTAGGCCCCTGGGATTTCACCCCAGGCCAAGTCCAATATCTACTGTGTTCTACACCAGAACATTGGCGCCGTCTGTGGAAACTATAAAGTCCTATTCCCGTGACCAATGATGGCTAATACCAGAAGCAAAAGCCATATGCTCGCACATGAGCAAAGTTAAGAACGAGGAAATAACGAGGATCAACGACAGGAAGACGTCCAAGGAGACATTCATGAACACACAGAGGAAACATCGAACATGAATCTTCCTCACATTGAGGACGGACAAGCTGATCAAACGCTGCAAAACGTTAAGCAGGTCAACCCTCGCAAGAATTCCAAATTGGTAACTCGAACGTACAACTGCTGCACAACATTGCCGGGTCACTGCTCAAACGGATTGAAAACGTGGAAGAACGCGATAATCTCCAAAATCAAAAGATAAATCGCATGGCTGAGGTAATGGATTAGATCCTCAAGCAGTTGCAAGACCCTCTTCAGATGAAGCGCCGACATGATCAACGTAATGACGATGAGGACACCAATCAATTGTTGATCCACCTCGGTCTAACCAGCTTGAACAAGGTAAAATAGCCTCAACTACAAATTCTGAGCAAGTTAATCACCAGGATATGAGGCAAAATGACCAAGCTCAGGCAGCTCATAAAAACAGCCATGCCACTGATAACCAAGAAATCCGGTCAGAAGAGTCCAGAAAACATAAGATGTGGTATGGGGAGGAGGGGAAAATAACAGCCTATTCTCAGACGAGATTACGGAGGCTGAATATCCCAGGAAGTTCAGCACGTCCGACCTCCCCAGATATGACGGAAGTCAGGATCCCCAAACGCACCTGAATACCTTTGACACTGAGATGCTGGTTCGAGGGTTCAAGAGACCAATCATATCCCGGTTGTTCACCTCAACATTGCGAGGGGCTGCGCAAATTTGGTTCCGGACTCTACCTCCGAGATCCATTACCAACTTCAACGACCTGAGTGAAAATTTTCTATTGAATTTTGCAACAAGCAAAAAGCAACCCAAGTCGGTCTACACGCTAGATAGAATCAAGCAGCAACCCGATGAAACTCTTTAGAAATATTTGGACCGCTTCAAAGCGGCCGCCTTGCAAATCCAAGGGTTAACAGAGAGTGTCCGTGTACATTTACTCATCTCAGGCTTAGACAATGAATCCAGAATGGGAAGGTCAATCTTATCAGGTGAAATTATAACTCTGGAGGAGTTCCATTGGCGAGTTAAGAAATATCTGGATATCGAGTAGATGCAGATAGCCAACGCGCAGAGAAAGGAGAGACAGAAAAGTCCGCCTCCAAAAGGAAAGGATCAGACATCGAAAGATCGATCCAGGAGCTCGGACCAGAAAGCGTGAGGAGGAAGACATGAAGGGAAGTATGAAAAATATACTCCTTTGAATGTCTTGCGTGCTCATCTTTGAAGAGAGGTAGCAATGACTGAGATGAAAAAGGTGGAACGACCCCGCCCACTGTATAACAGAGGCAAACTGAATCGATCTCGGTTTTACGATTTCCATAATGGACCCAAACACACAACCAACAAATGTTGGGACCTTAGAGATGCGGTAGAGAAATTTGTCCGAGATGGGCGACTATGGCAATATGTTATCAAAACGCAAGGGCAAAAGAGTCATAAGCGAAAACAGATGAACCGAAGCAAAAGCCCGGTCCCTCAAAGAAAGAAGCAAGATGATGACCGAAGAAAGAACAACGATGACGATGAATTTCCAGAAGCTGAGTTCGATTGTAACGTTATTAGTGGGGGATATGGCGGAGGAGGTGATACAGCAAGTCAGTGAAAGAAATATCTCCAGGAAGTCCTAACCATCAGGGGACGACTAACTTTCAAGCCAGAGCCTTTGCAAGCAGAACCTCCCAAGTTATTCTTCACTCAAGATGATTTAAGAGACGTAATCCCAGGCCATTAGGACGGCTTGGTCATAACCGACCTCCTGGGTAAATGTCGTGTGAAGAAGATGCTCGTCGATCCCGACAGTGCGGTAGATATCATCCTCTGGGATACTTTCAAGCGAATGGACCTTGATCTAGAAAACCTGAAGCCATGCAAAACAACCCTAATTGGGTTCAATGGAGAAAATACAAGCCCCAAGGGATACATTGAGCTAAAAATGACGCTGGGATCTAAGGAAGCTTTCAAGACCAGACGGGTAAAATCCATTGTGGTAGATTTCCCCTCGTCTTACAACATCATTTTGGTAGACCGACCATTCACAGCTGGGATATGCTAATATCAACCAAGCACCAAAAACTGAAGATGGTAAGCAGAAAGAATGAGGTTGTCACCATTAAAGGGGATCAGAAGGAATCTCGGTAATGTTATTTTTCAACAGTAAAAAATAATGAGTCGGGGACATCCTCATCATAGCAGAAACCAGCACAAAACCTGACGCCGACCCACTCGAGCTCGGTAAACATGGTTGAGCTGGACGTAAGAGAGGAAGCTAAGTTGATGAAAACAGAACCAGATGGAGAACTTGATGATTACCTTCTAGGAGACGAACCCGGCCAGATAACTAAGATTGGCAGCACACTTACGAAGGAAGAGCGAGTCGAGCTAGAAGAACTACTGCTAAAACATAAAGACATTTTCACCTGGAAACCTTCTGAGTTACCAAGTGTCGACCCCATTTTTTGCTGTCACAGGTTAACAATAAACCCAAATTGTTCGCCTGTTGCATAAAAGAAAAGAAAGATTGCCCCAAACAAACAAACAGCCCTTGCCGAGCATGTGCAGGAGTTGTTAGATGCCGGGTTCATCAGAGAAATCCAATACACCACATGGTTATCGAATGTGTTCATGGTTAAAAAACCCAATGGCAAGTGAAGGGTTTGCACGGATTACACTGACCTCAACAAGGCTTGCCCAAAGGATGCTTATCCTATGCCGAATATAGATCAACTAGTAGACAACTCTTCCAGGTTCCAGTTGCTCTCTTTTATGGATGCTTACTCCGGATACAACCAGATAGCTATGCACCCAGATGATCAAGAAAAGACAGCTTTCATCACAGATAAAGCTAATTACTGCTACAACGTCATGCCCTTTGGACTAAAGAATGCCGGGGCAATGTATCAGAGGATGATGAATCGAGTATTCGATACACAACTCGGTAAGAATGTGGAGGTTTACATTGACGACATGATTGTTAAATCAATCAATCGCTCAGACCATATCCGAGATCTCCAAGAAACGTTTGATAAATTGCGAGCTCATCGTATCCGACTCAACCCGACTAAATGCGCATTTGGAGTGCCTGCAGGAAAGTTTCTCGGATTTCTCCTAACGAATAGAGGCATAGAGGTGAACCCGGATAAATGCAAGGCCATCCACAACATGGCAGCCCCACAGAATAAGAAGGAAGTCCAACAGCTAACAGGTTGATTAGCAGCACTAACGAGATTTCTTCCTAAGTCGGCGGAGAATGCGCTTCCACTCTTTAAATTGTTGAAAAAGGAGGCCCAACACAGCGAATGGAACGAAGAGTGCGAGGCTGTGTTTGATTAAATCAGAAAGTGCCTATCAACACCACCAGTGCTATCTAAACCGGAACCTGGAGAGGATCTCATCATCTATCTATCCGTCGGCGAGGAAGCCGTCAGTGCCGCCCTAGTAAGGGAGGAATTAACCGAACAAAAGCCGGTCTACTTCATTAGTTGGGCTTTGCAAAATTCGGAAGTAAGATATCAGAGGCTCGAAAAGGTGGTTTTTGCACTTCTGAGCATGGCTAAAAGACTGCACCCTTACTTTCAAGGACATAGAATAATTATCCAAACAGGTCAGCCCATACGCCAAGTTCTACACAAACCAGACTTGGCGGGGCGAATGATCATTTGGGCCATAGAGCTCTCCGAGTTTGATATTAAGTATGAAGCTCAACACGCCATCAAGTCTCAGGCCCTGGCCAACTTCATTACAGAGTTAACCCCAACAACAATGGCAACAAGCGCCAATATGGAGGTTTTGAAGGTATTCGTTGATGGATCATCAAACGCTAAAGGAAGCGGGGCCGGGGTGATAATAGAAAGCCCGGAAGGAGTCTCAATGGAACATTCCCTCCAACTGCATTTCAAGAATTCCAACAACCAGGCCGAATACGAAGCTGTTTTGCCCGGATTATCGTAGGCAAAAGATAACAGAGCAAAAAGGATCCACCTGCTAATAGATTCTTGGTTGGTTGCAGCTCAGATTAATGGGTCATATATGGCCAACCCCTGCTTATAAAAATACCTGGGAAAAGTGAAAGAGGCAATGGCCGACTTCGACGAGGTCACAGTCACCCATATTCCCAGAGGAGAAAACGCGAGGGCGGATATTTTGTCAAAATTAGCAAGCACTAAGAGCCCAGGAAACCACCGTACAGTAATGCAACAAAGCATGACCGAACCCACTTGCGTCATGGTCATTGCAGCAACAGAAGATTGGCGAAAACCAATCTTGAACTACCTTGAGAAAGGAATTATTTCGGAGGACCCAATGGAGGCCAAACAAATGACCAGAACGACAGCAATGTATACAGTGGTTGATGACCAGCTGTATCGAAAAGGCCTCCACTCTCCAATGCTCAGATGCTTGAACCCGGCAGAGGCTGAATACGTATTGTCAGAAGTACATGAAAGGATTAACAGACAACATATGGGGGCAAAGGCTCTGGCCAGGAAAGCTCTTCGAGTTGGATTTTATTGGTCGACAATGGTAGTCGATTCCAAAGAGCACGTGAGAAAATGTGAAAGTTGTCAGAAGCATACTCGGGTGATTTGGCCTCTTCCAGCTGAGTTAAAATCCATCACGGCACCATGGCCATTTTACAAGTGGGGAATAGACTTATTAGGACCATTGAAGTCGGCCCCAGGGCAACTGAAGTGGCTAATTGTAGCAGTCAACTACTTCACCAAGTGGATCGAGCTTGAGCCTTTAGCAACCATTTCAATGGCCCGAGTACATAAATTTTTCGAGTGAAACATTCTCGCCAGATTCGGGATTCCAGCGAAATCATAACTGACAACGGTACGCAGTTCATTAACCAAGGGTTTTAAAGGCTGATTTCCGAACTCGAAATCAAACACCATTTTGCTTCAGTAGAACACTCGCAGTCCAATGGGCAGGCCAAAGCAGCAAACAAAGTTATTGTTGATAGGCTCAAAAAACAGTTGAATGACGTAGAAAACGATTGGGTTGAGCAGTTGTATCCTGTACTCTGGGGATATCAGACTAGTGTTCAATCCTCAACCTAGGAGACACCCTTCAAGTTGACATATGGATGCGAAGCCATGATCCCGGTTGAAATCGGACAAGCATCATGGAGAAGAGACACAGTGTTACAGGAAGGAGAGTCTAACAATAGCAACCAGCTAGCCCTAGAATTGGATCTCATTGATGAAACTAGAGTCACGACACATTGCCGAGATTTGGCTATGAAGTAGCTGGTTGCAGCTAAATATAATTGCAAAGTGAAACCGCGAACATTTAGCAAAGGCGATCTGATACTCCGCAGAGTAGATATCGGAAACAAGAACGCCCGTGATGGAAAACTTGCAGCAAATTGGGAAGGTCCTTACCACATCTAGAATAAAATAGGGTCAAGAACCTACGTCCTCGAAGCTTTAGATGGCAAGGCAATAAAACGAACTTGGAATGCGGACAAATTAAGGATGTTCTACAGTTGAGTACCGAGCTCCACGTGGAACCTAGTCGCAGCAGATGTCAGCGGTGGCTAAGAATCACTTTTTATTTTCAACAGATGTTAGCGGAGGTTGAGAACCGCTTTTTATTTTAAAGATTATTTTGCTTTCACGCATTATTTTCCATTTATTTAAATTTCTGTTGTAATTGCAACTATTTCAATCAATAAAGAAGGCGGCTCACTTCATGGGCCAACCTGATGATTGTTTATTAAGTGCAATACAAAAATAGCCGAGTAGAGGCACCTTAATTAATAAAGCCAGGGTTTCGCGAGCCCGGCTATCGTAAGGTTTCTTAACAAATCTTATGAAAGTTACGATGCATTGAAACAAGCATTCTGGGATGGTGTTGTCATTGTCAAGAAGATCCTAATCAAGTCAAAATGTTTAGGTTCTTATCTTAAAAATCGAGACCCGAACATGTGATAATTGGCTACCATCTTGGATGATTACTTTACAAGTTAAAGTACTTAGGAGATTATTGAAAATCATCTGTTCATTTTTTAAAAAAAAATGCCCGACTACTAATAAACGTGCCTCGTTTATTAACGTTGGTAGAATATCTAGCAGAGTCTGCGTAATATATCTTAACTTTGGCCAAGTCATACAATAAGAACCGAGTTGCGTACCTGGATTACGTTTCCCTTTATTCATTAACAAGCGTATGGAATACGAGTTTGGCTTAAAGGATGAAAATAAAGGTTGGAAAGATTCAACATAATGATGTACTAAAAATCCACGGAAAAATCGGGACCAAATTGTCATTACACAGATATCGGGACACAAGCCCGGATTACACGAAATTTAAAAACTAACAAAACTAAGCCTAAGTATTACAACAAAGCTTCAAGGCTGGACAGTGGCGGGCTTGGATGAATCTGGCATATGGATTACTGGGGTCTCCTTTTTAGCTCCCTCAATTTGCTCACTACTTATATGAGCTCCTGACTTTTCGGTAGGAGACATAGGTGCAGGAACAAATTGCTCGTCCACTACCGAAGCTCTAAAATCCACAGGATTAAGATTCATGGTGAGATCTGGATTTAGAGCTCAAACTTGGGCTAGGCAGTCCTTAAAAGCATCAACAGCCGTCTCGACTACCATAACCTCCAATCTCTCCACCTCGGTAGCCAATGCCACTAGCTCGACCTTGGAAGCGTTAAGGTCGGAATAGGCGAGGTTCAGGTTCTTCACTACACCCGCATATTGACCCTATAGTGAGCTCAGAGAGGCGGTGAGCGTATCTTCCCGAGCTTGACAAGCAGCCAGATTAGCTTGAACCCAAGCCAGTTCGATGGAGGCCAAATCCTTATCAGTAAGGGCCTTTGTTAGGTCCTCCATCGCTCTCATCCGCGCCTCCTCGGCCTCCGCCTGCCGACCAGCAGCATCTTTTCTCTTAACCTGAGCCTTCGCGAGCTTGGTAGTAGCCTTGGAGTGCTTATGCTTCACGGCAGGATAAGCATCCAGCACACCGGTCGCTTCCATTAAATGGTCCTGTAGAGCTTGCAGATTATCAAGATCTGAATTAGCAAAATCGTCAACGTTAAAATATTTGTTGGAGGGCTTCACAGCGTGCTTGAGCTCGTCTGAAACCCCATCCGTCCACACTTCCCTTCATGCGTGGAGACGAGAGGAACGAGGGGGTGGAGGAGGAGGAGGGATGTCTGCAGAAGCGTCAACTTCGGTAGTGGAGGCTGGGCCGACTTAAGAAGCCATAATCGATGGGGTAGTGGCTGACTTTGACCGCTTGCGAGGAATCAAGTCCTCGACGGGTAGCGTAGAGGAAGGCCTCTTCTCGGGAACAACGGCTTTCTTCTTAGAAGGGGATCCACCTTTCTTCTTGGCCTTGGCGTGAAGCTTCTAGGCCAATTCTTGGTAGGAAACTTTCCCCATTTTAGGTTCTACAAAAGAAGTAAAGGAACATCAGAAAAGCCAAAAAGACATAAACAAGGATTCAAGTAGCAAATATCTAATGAAAAATCATACTAGGTGGATACAACTCCTCCACCGACTGCCGGATAAAAACCCGGGCATCAATGACGTCGTTCTCGGCTACATGGTTGACTAGGTCTATCACAGTCGCAATCTCGGCTGGCTCTAGGTAGTCATCAGAGGATTGAAAAATTTTCGGGTCTTGTTCATAATGGACCTTAGACCAGTAGAGGGGAAACGTCAATTCCACTGATTTGAAGTCAACATCTTGAAGAAACCAAGGTTTATGACCTGGTTCGGCAGTGACTTTGAAAAATGACATCTTGAAGCCTTTTCAAGTGTCGATGGCAACATGAAGAAGTTTCTTGTCTGGCTTCCATCGAAATGAAACCCAGCCCTTTTTATCCACAGGCTCACCGGGTTGGCGAGCCCTTTGAATGTTAAAAAAATAGAAAAACACCCCGGTAGTAGGGGTATGTTTTAAAAATTGACAAAGTCTCTCAAAAGCGGCAATGAAGCCCCAAGAATTCGGATGAATTTGAGTGGGGGCTAGGTGTAGAATGTTCAAAAGATCTACTTGAAATTTGGTCAATGGAAAACGTAAGCCAAGTTTCCTAATAAAATTTCAGTACAAGAATAAGTAGGAACGTTCATTCCCTTCCCGGTAAGTACACACCGGCTCATCGAGATTTGGAGGGGAAAGGTAGCAATGATTCCAGTCTCCTAATGGGAGCTCGGAAATCTAATCAGCTGTTATAGAAGAAAGTCTGGATAACACCCCAGCCGCAACCCAGTCATATTTTTCCACAAATCCGGAATCCTGAATAAGACAGGGAGAAACTAACATACTACCTAGAAAAGCAGAAACAAAATAAATTAGAAAGAAAGAAGACGATACCTGAAGGTAGTAAAGCAGGACGGACCGGCAAGACCAAGGCATCCTGCGGTGGAACATGTCGACATCGTAAAGCTATCTCATTAGCTTCCTATGTCCGGCCCACCATCACGGACTCAGAAACTAACCAGGAACACTCCTCACAGGGGCCAGTGGGTCAAGAAGAAGTCATGGGGGGTTCAACCCGCAAGGCCAAAGAGGCTGCAGGCACAGAAGGACTTCCCCTCCCATGATCCCTGAAGGATGGCTCAAACGAAGAAGCTCTAACCAGATTGGTTCCCTGACCTCGGCCTACAGGTTCTAACGATTGGGATCTACCTCGGCCTATACGTTCTAGCAAAGAGGACCGACCCCTAAAGCTACCTCTAGAACGAACTGGGCGACTTGACCTCCCTCTACTTACTCCACCATAACCGCGGAGCACACTTTCCAATTTATGCTCCTCAGTTAGGGGCTTCCCGTACAGCCACCAGGCCGTTCTTGGAGGCATACGTTGGAGAAGTTCTTTTTCCTTTGGGGAAAGATTATTTGGTTCGAATATGACGAAGAGCCTTTGTGATTCATTTCAATTAAGTGTAAAAGAAAGAAAGGGAAAAGTTAGTTCCAAACAAGGAACCAAAACCTAAGGGTCAAGAAAAAGAATCAAAATGACCAAAACTCAAAGAAGTTCAAGAACAGTGTGACCAGATCACGCGAAAACGATGAACGTACACCCAGAAAAAAAGGAAAACTCAGAGGCACGCAAAGAATTCTACCCAAGAAACGGAGGAAGAGGAGAGGAAAAATAATTAAACAATCGAGAAAAAGATGACGAAAATACCTGGTGTGGACCCCGCCTTCTGTTGCCACAGGCTGACAATAAATCCACATTATATGCCGGTCGTACAAAAGAAAAGAAAGATAGCTCCAGACCGGCAAATAGCCCTTGCTGAGCACGTAAGGGAGCTCCTGGACGCGACATTTATAAGAGAAATCCAGTATACCACTTGGTTATCAAATGTGGTAATGGTCCAAAAACCTAATGGCAAATAGAGGGTGTGCACGGACTACACCGATCTCAACAAAGCATACCCCAAGGATGCTTACCCCATGCCGAACATCGACCAATTGGTGGATAATTCCTCTGGATTCCAGCTGCTCTCGTTCATGGATGCGTATTCTGGTTACAACCAAATAGTTATGCATCCTGAGGACTAGGAAAAAACAGCTTTTATCACAGATAAAGTTAATTATTGTTATAACGTCATGCCTTTCGGGCTAAAGAACGTTGGGGCTACTTACCAGAGGATGATGAATCAAGTATTTGAGGCGCAGCTAGGCAGAAACGTGGAAGTTTATATCGACGATATGATAGTTAAGTCAGTCAAGCACTCCGATCATATCCGAGATCTACAAGAAACATTTAATAAGCTCCGGGATCACCGAATCCTACTTAATCAGGCAAAATGTGCATTTGGGGTACTAGCGGGTAAGTTCCTCGGCTTCCTGTTGACTAACAGAGGAATTGAGGCCAACCCGGATAAATGCCAGGCTGTCCTCAATATGGGTGCCCCAAGAAACAAAAAAGAGGTGCAGCAATTGACGGGTAGACTGGCTACATTGACAAGGTTTCTACCCAAGTCGGCAGAAAACACCCTTCCTTTATTTAAGTTATTGAAGAAGGAAGCGCAGCACGGAGAATGGAACTCGAAGTGCGAAGCTGCGTTTGATAAGATCAAAAGATGTCTGTCATCACCACCGGTACTATCAAAACCTGAGCCCGGGGAAGATTTAATATTGTACCTATCTATGGCTCCAGAAGCGGTAAGTGCCGCCCTGGTAAGAGAGGAATCGACAGAGCAAAAGCCAGTGTATTTCACAAGCCGGGCTTTCCAAAGCTCAGAGTTGAGATATCAAAGGTTGGAAAAGGTGGCCTTTGCACTCCTCACTGCTGCAAGGAGATTACGTCCTTACTTCCAAGGACATCGAATAATTGTCCGGACGAGTCAGCCAATACGCCAAATATTGCATAAGCCCGATCTTGCTAGGAGAATGATTAGTTGGGCTATCAAACTGTCCGAGTTCGACATAGTATATGAAACTCGGCATGCAATCAAATCCCAGGCCTTGGCCGACTTCATCGCGGAGCTGGTGCCAACAGGGATAATCCTGGAGACCAATCTTGATATTTGGAAAGTATTTGTAGACGGATCGTCAAACGCCAAAGGAAGTAGAGCAGGGGTGATAATCGAGAGCCCAGAGGGAGTCACCATGGAGCACTCCCTACAATTACATTTCAGAACCTCCAATAATCAAGCCGAGTATGAGGCAGTATTGGCCGGGCTATCGCAGGCAAAAGACAATGGGGCCAGAAGGATTCACCTTTCACTGATTCTCAGTTAGTCGTAGCACAAATCAACGGATCGTACACGACTAAGGGACCTTTGCTGATTAAGTACCTGGGGAAAGTCAAAGAGGCTATGGCCGAATTTGACGAGGTTATAGTCACCCACATCCCTAGGGGAGAAAATGTGAGGGCAAACATCCTATCCAAATTGGCAAGCACCAAGAACCCGAGTAGTAATCAGACTGTTATACAACAAAGTTTGAAGGAGCCCACTTGTATCATGGTCATTGCAGCGGTAGAAGATTGGCGGAAGCTTATCTTAAATTACTTGGAAAAGGGAATGAGCCCGGATGATCCCATGAAGGCAAGGCAGATGGCACGAACCGCGCTAATGTACACAGTGGTCGATGACCAACTGTATCGAAAAGGCCTTCACTCTCCAATGATGAGGTGTTTGAGCCCGGAAGAGGCCGAGTATGTGCTATCAAAGATACACGAAGGAATCAATGGCCAGCACATGGGAGCGAAGGCTTTAGCCTGAAAAGCCCTCCAAGCTGGATATTACTGGCCGACGATGGTCGCGGATTCCAAGGAGCATGTAAGGAAATGCGAAAGCTGCCAAAAACATGCTCAGATTATTTGGCCACCTTCGGCCGAATTAAAATCTATCACGGCCCCATGGCCATTCTTTAAATGGGGCATGGACCTCCTTGGACCATTAAGCCGGCCACAGGGCAAATGAAATGGTTGGTGGTGGCGGTGGATTATTTCACTAAGTGGATCGAGGCCGAACCCCTATCAACCATCTCGGCCGCTCGCATACAAAAGTTCTTTGAAAGAAATATTGTTGCAAGGTTCGGAATTCCAGCCGAGATCGTCACTGACAACGGTACTCAGTTTATTGACCAAGGCTTCCAGAGATTGATGTCCGAGTTCGAAATCAAGCATCATTTCGCCTCTGTAGAACATCCACAATCCAATGGGCAAGCCGAGGCGGCCAATAAAATCATCGTTGATGGACTTATAAAGCGGATGACTAATGCGGAAAGTAACTGGGTTGAGGAATTGTACCCGGTACTCTGGGGATATGAACTAGCGTCCAAACCTCGATCCAAGAAACACCCTTCAAATTGACATATGGATGTGAGGCCATGATCCCGGTCGAAATTGGGCAAACATCATGGAGGAAGGCAAAAGTCATGAAGGAGGGAGAGCACGCTAACGACACAGAATTAGCGGAGGAGTTAGATCTCATTGACGAAGTCAGAACCACGGCACATTGCCGGGATCTTGCAACGAAACAGCTGGTTGCGGCTAAGTATAATCGCAAAGTTAGACCACGAGTATTCAACGAAGGCGACCTGGTATTGCGTAGAGGATATCGGAAACAAGAATGCTCGGGACGGAAAACTTGCAGCAAACTGGGAGGGTCCTTACCGCATTTCAGACAAGATGGGGCCCAGAACCTATGTCCTTGAGGCACTGGATGGCACACCCATCAAACGAACGTGGAATGCGGACAAACTAAGGACTTACTACAGTTAGAAACCGAGATATACTCGGAATTAGGATACAGCGGATGTCAGTGGTGGCTGAGAACCGCTTTTCAGTTTCAACGGATGTCGGTGGTGACCGAGAACCATTTTTATTAAGGATTGTTTTGCTATTGGCATTATTCTCCGTTTATTTAAAAATTCTTCGTAATTTTAGCTATTTCAATCAATAAAAAAGGTGGTTCAATTCATGGGCCGACCAAGTTATTGTTTCTGAAATCAATGCAAAGATTGTCGTATAAAGGCAAGATAATTAAGAAAACTTAGGTTTCGCGAGCCCGGTCAGCATAAGATCTGTTAGCAAACCTTGTGAACATTACGATGCATCGGAACAACTCCCTGGGATGGTGTGAGATTACCATAGAAGATCCTGATCAGGTCGAAATGTTTAGGCTCTTTTTCTAAAGGAAATTAAGGCCCGAACATATGGCAGTTGGCTACCATCTCGGTTAGATACTTTACAAGATAAAGTACTTAGGTGATTACTTAAAATCATCTGTTATTTAGAATGCTTGACTATTAATAAACGTGGCTCATTTGTTAAACGTTGGTTGAATATTCAGCAGATTCTGCACAATATATTTTGACTTTGGCCAAGTCATAAAATAAGAACCGAGCTTTATGCACGGATAACATTTCCCTTTATTCATTAATGAGCAATATAAACGCGAGTTTGGTTTAAAGGATGAAAATAAAAACTGAAGAGTAGAGCAAGGCGAAATACTAGAAATACCCAGAAACACGGGGCTGAGATTGTCATGGTATTAATTTTGGGGGACATAGGCCCCAGATTACAAAAAACAAAACAAAAATACAAACTAAAAAGCTATTAAAGCAAGATCCTGAGAGACTGCATCAAAGATGGTCCGGGTCGGGCACAGAGGAGCCGGGGGCGTTGGAGGTCGGAGCATCTTCATCAGCAATGTTAGCTCGGTCGCCCTCCGCGTGAAGCTCGGACTCTTCGGCCGGAGAGAGTGGCGCAAGTACAAACTGCCCATCCACCACCGAAGCTCTAAAATCCACAACATCGAGATTTATTGAGATCTCGAGATTCAGAGCTTGGACCTGGGCTAGGCACTCTTTAAAGGCTTCAGCGGCCGTCTCAACGACTATAACCTCCAACTTCTCCACCTCAGCAACAGACGCTGTTAGCTCGACCTTATAAGAATCGAGGTCATAGTGAGCGAGGTTCAGGTCATTCACTACACCCGCGTACTGGCCCTGCAAAGCATTCAGTGAGGCTCTCAACTTGTCCTCCCAAGCCTGACAAGCACTCAACTCGGTGGAGGTCGAATCTTTATCAGCGAGGGCCTTAAACAATTCCTCCACCGCCTTAATCTGCGCCTCCTCGGCTTTCAGCCGCGCCTCCTCAGCCTCCTTTTGCCGAGCCTCAGCACCTCTCTTCTCAACCCGAACCTTGGTGAGCTCGGCAATGGTCTTGGAATATTTAAGCTTCACAGCAGCATAAGCATCCAGAACCCCGGCCGTCTCCATCAGGTGGTCCTGAAGGGCTTGCAGGTGGTCGAGGTCGGGGTCAGCGAAGGCCTCACCAGTAAAATATCTGCCAAGGGGCTTCACAGCCTACTTAAGCTCATCTGAGACCCCATCAGTCCATACCTCGCCCCGTGCGTGGAGCCGAGATTTGTGAGGAGGAGGAGGAGGGATGCCTGCAGGAATATCGGCTGCAGGAGCGGGGGTCGAAATTATTTCCTTAGCCGAGGTTGAGGAGGTAGCAGCTAATTTCGACCTCTTCTAGGGGACGAGGTCTGCAGAGGCCGGAGGAGAGGCATTTCTCTTCTCGGGGGAAGCGGCCTTCTTCAATGAAGGAGCAGCTATCGCCTTCTTCTGCGAAGAAGACTCCCCCTTCTTCTTGGCCTTAGCCTGAAGCTTCTCGACCAATTCTTGGAAGGAAACCTTCCCCATTTTAGGCACTACAAAGAACATAGCAAATATCAGAAAAGCCAGAAGAACATAAATATGGGGTAAAACAGCAAACAACGAACAAAAATCATACTCAGTGGATACAATTCATCCACCGATTGCTAGATAAAAATTTGGGAATCAAGGACATCTTTCTTGGCCACATGGTCAACCAGAGCTATCACGGTCTCGTCCTCGGCCAGCTCCAAACTATTATCGGAGGATGCAAAAATTTTCTGGTCTTGGTCATAATGAGTTTTAGACCAATACAAAGGAAACAGCAACTCCACCGAGGCGGAGTCGACACCTTGGAGAAACCACGGTTTATGACCGGGTCCGACAGTAACTTTGAAAAATGAAACCTTGAAGCCTTTTCAGGTGTCGATTGCCACGTGAAAAAGCTTCTTGTCCGATTTCCCCTGAAAAGAAACCCAACCTTTCTTTTCCACGGGCCCCCCGGATTGGCGAGCCCTTTGGATGTTGAAAAAATAGAAAAATGCCCCAGTAGTTAGGGTACGACCTAAAAATCGGCAAAGTCACTCGAAGGCGACGATAAAGCCCCAGGAATTGGGATGAAGTTGAGTTGGAGCCAGCTGCAGAATGTTTAAAAGATCTATTTGAAATTTGGTAAATGGAAAATGTAAGCCGAGTTTCCTAACAAAATCTCGATAGAAGAAGAAAAAAAAGTGCTCATTCCCTTGTCGGGCAGTGCACATCGGTTCATCGGGGTTTGGAAGGGAAAGGGAGCAGTGATCTTGGTCTCCTAAGGGGAGCTCGGCGAGTTGGTCGGATGTGATTGAAGATAGCCTAGATAGCAACCCAGCTGCAACCCAATCATATTTCTCTGAAAGATGACGCTGAACACAGGCTGCGGCTGACTCCACCGATCCGGAATCCTCAATGGGATGGGGCGAAAGTGACATTCTACCTAAAAAAGAAAAGACAAAAATAAATTAGAAACAAGGAAGACAATACCTGAAAGTGGTAAAACAGGACAGATGGGAATGGCTGGAACATCCCGCGGATGAACGTGCCGGCATCGTGAAGCTATTTCATTAGCTTCCCATGACCGGCCCACCGTCATGGATTCCAAAATAAGCCAAGAACACTCCTCGCATGGGCCACTAGGTGGAAAGGGGGTAGTAGGGGGTCTGACCCGCAAACCCAAGGAAGTGGACGGTGCTGGAGGGCTTCCCCTGCCATAACCGCCAAGAAGTGGCTCTAGAGATGAAGCTCTAATTTGGCCGGTTATACGACCTCTGTCAGAAGGTTCTAGTGATTGAGACTGATCTCGACCTACAGATACTGAACGGAGACCGACCTCGAAATCTACCTCTAGAGTGGACGGGTCGATTTGACCCTCTACCACCGACCCCACCATAACCACGGAGCACGCCCTCTAGTTTTTGCTCCTCGGTTAAGGGTTTCCCGTACAGCCACCAAGCTGTCCGGGGAGGCATGCGCTGGAGAAGCTCTTCCTCATCCAGGGAGAGAGCGTCCGGTTTGAAAGACGAAGAAGAGCCTCTATGGCTCATTTCGAGAAGGCAGAAGAGAAAGAAGGGGCAGAGTTACAACAAGAAACCAAAACCCGTGGACAATGAAGAAGGATTAAAGAGACCAAAACTCAAAGAAATCTAAGAACAGAGCAAAAAACCCAAAAAGAAAGAGAACTTGAAAGAACTTACGGGAACCTACCCAAAAAACCAGGACAGAAAGAAGAAACAACTACGGAAACCAAATAGGAAACAAATGAATACCTGATTTTAAATAACTTAAAGGGAGAGGAAATGTGCGAGCCACGGCAGTGAAAAATCCTCAGAACAGGTAAGAACGTAGAAGTTCTCTCTCGCACAACAAAGACAGTTCTGGACACTTTCGAAGAGTGGGGAAAGAGGGAGGCCGAGGGTTTATAAACAAAGAAGCTGGAGGCCAGGAAACTCAACCGCCAAAGGCCCAAAGGGCCCATACGAAGATGATGACATGGACATGAAAAGGCGTGCGTATTTAATGTCGATATTAAATGTGCGTGAAAGCCAAGGATAGTGGAACAATGGTTCCACTCAGAGGCCGGCTAGCAAACGTCCAATCAGAAGGAGGCAATGATGACACCTGCTACCTCGAAAATAAGCGAACATTGACTCAACAGACGAGCTAGATGATGATCCCGGCTTAAAGTGTCCATGTGGCCCACCACATAAATACACCCTGGTCATCCAACCCAATGCCAACCTCCCAGGCAATCTCAAACTAGGGGGCAACAAGTCCCGGTCCATGAAAAACCGAATAAAATACCTACAAACAAGGAATAAACCCAAGTAGAAATATCAAACATTGTCCGACATCAGTGAAGTAGGAAAAGTCTGAGAAAGCATGGAAGGAGTCCGGCCTAAAATTAATATTTCGGGGCAATGTTCTCTAGGGTCAACAAACGAATATGACCCTTGTTAGTTCATCCCGGCAACTCAGAGCCCTAAACAACCGAGCTAGGGGGCAACTGTTACGAACATATTAAAAGTGGGCTTGGCCCAATGGTTAATAGCCCAGTCAAATGGCTTCGGTCATGCTCCTAACCACCTCCTTGAATATAGGAGCAGTTAATCAGAATATCTATCGTGATGATAACGACCCGTAAAAGAAGGGGATTATTCAAAAAGATATCTTAATATCTCTAACATAAAGGACAGATCTAGCCCGTTAATATAGGGCCCAGGTATGCCTATAAATAGGGAGAAACCTCAACAAGGTACACACTTTTCAGAACCCTAGCTTTTCTATTCACACAGAGCACACACCCCACTCCCTCTGGCTACTGCTAGCCTATTGTGTACTCTCGAACTACGTGGACTTTGATCCATTATTGTGGTACGCAGGACCTTGGGATTTCACCCCAGGCCAAGTCCAACCCTTCTTGTGTTCTATACCAGAACAGAATCGAATCTAGAATCTGTAAAATTTAAAATATTATTCACCTTTTATATTTATAATATAATTTTTTTTTTTTTTGCTCTGAATAATATAGATTAATAATGCAACGATTTATTATTCCTGTTTCCAATTTTATACGATGACATATTTTTTTTTTTTTTTTTGATACAAAATGATGACATATGTATTATGTGTGTGTGTGTGTGTAGAGCTATGGTGGAATTTTGCTTTTAAAGAAACCACTCAAGAACATTGAGTATGCATAATTTTTCGAGAAGAAAATTTAACACAGAAGTAATCAAAATATAGCAAATTAGGTCATTGTTGTTAAAAAGTTTAACGAATGAGATCAATTTTTGAACTTCCCGTTTTTTTAATGGTACCGTTAATTTTTAATTATCAGGATAAATTTACTCCTTTGTTTTTCCGATACCTAGCGTTTGTAAGTGATTACTTTTCATAAAAATTTCACATTAACCCTAAATACATACATAGTGCGAAATTTAAAAGTTCTAATAAGAGAACGAAATTGTTGTCTTAAAAAGAAACGAAGAGGATAAAGAAAATTTATGGCAATAAGTTTCTGACAAATATGGAATTAATACTGGGCGTCAGAATTAGAGCATCATAATTCTTTAATTCGTAAGAATGGTGATGATGTTGTTGAGCAGGAATCTGAGAGATGTTACCAATTGATTTGGGAATCGACAATTCTTCAAGTTTGAATATCTTCATGCACACAAATTTTCCAGGAAAATGAATCGACTCAAAATCACTTTCATTCAGATCTCACTTTCCTCTCCGATTTTGCTTCGACGATCCCATCTCGATTTCTTCATCCTCATCCTCATCATCTTCACTAATTCTCAATACATCAGCAACCAACAACAATCTTCCTTGATTCGATTCAATCGCATTCCTCTCCTCCAAATTCCCTACAAAACCGACCTGAATTTCATGTTCTGAACCCTGAATCACTATCACTGTATCGTTCATGTACTGATGTTCCAATGCAGACACATTCACACTGTTTGTTCGCAAAGCTTCCTGATTCGGTAAATTGCCAGAGGAAGAAGACGAGCAAGTGTTGGATATGACAATATTAGATCTGCATAGAGGACAACTCGAATGCGATCTCAACCATGTATCGATACAAGGAAGATGAAACGCGTGGTTGCATTTGGGCAACAATCTTAGACTCTCACAATCTTCGAATTCGCTGAGACACACAGAGCAATCCGTGCCTTCGACTAATCCACCTCCTTTCTTGTACTTACAGACAGCGATTGATCTGATAACGGCGTCGTCCAAGCCTCCGGTGCCGCCGCCGGTATTAGCGGTTTGAATCGCCGACTCGTCATTGTCGTTTACCCACTGGTTGGTGTCGTTTTCGTGGATTCGGGATCGTCTTGTACAGAATCGAGAGATGATGGTGTAGTAAGTGATTAAAACGAAAGCACTTGCTAGGATGCTGATGAGAGCGACTATGAGAGGAGAGAGTCGGAATGAAGAGTCGTCGTCGTCGTCGTCACCGGCGGTGGCAGACACCCCGATGGCGGTGAGAGAAGGTAAAGGAGGAGGAGGGTAGATGACAGAGCACCATTGAGGGCAATAGAAGCTGCAGATTCCTTGAGAACAATCTCGAAGAACAGCATCAGCGGGCGTCCATGGCTTATACGGAGAGTTCAGAAAAGAAGAACCCATGATCTGAAATCAACCATCAGCTCTTAAAATGTGTGATTTTCAGATTGAACCAGAAGGAGGAGAGAGAGAAGGGAAAGTAGGTGGTGGTGTGGTGGGTGACAGAAGAAGAGTAAAGGGAGACAAAGTTTTGTTGTTGGACATGGAATGGAGTCATGAGACGCAAAGTTGGTGGTGGGAAAAATCAATTGGCTCTTTGAATTACTAAACTATTTTAGTGTTGACTTGTTTAGTAGTATAAAGTAGGAGTATTAATTATGCTTGCAGGTGACGCTGATTTTTATTTGTTTTCATGTGATTTGAAGGTTTGTTTATGGAGAAGATCAACGATGGAGTAGGAGCTAAGAAGCGGCATTGCTTGGTGAGTTGGTGTCCAGATGACATGTGGCCGGTGCGTTGTAGGTAGAGACGTTCGAAAAATCATTTTAATTTACTCAAATCCTATTTTAATTTTAAGACATTAAAAAAAAGAAAAGGAAAATTAAAATAAAGTGTCTAGAAAGAATAATATTTATTATAAAAAATTATAATTATTTATAAGGACCGAATATCATAATATAAACTTAAAATTATTAAGTTACCCCTAATCAAATCTTTAGTATTATCTCTTATATTGATAATTAAAAATTAACTAAATTAAAACTAAAACGGTCTATCATGACATGATCTTATTTTGTTTCTTATTTTCAAAATATTATTTAATTAACCATAGTTAAACTAAGGTATTAAATACCATAGGTAGTCTTAAAAATATTATTTTCTTAAAAATCATCTAGTCTTATATTTAAGACCATAGGTAGTCTAACTAAGGTATTGTTTTTTTTTTTTTTTACAATATATCATTAATATGTGTGTTGTGCGGGGGAGTATTATGACTGGAGGTACTAATCGTAATACTTCCTCTGGTCTTAACTATAAGACATATTTATAAGATTTTGGAGGGATTAAAGATAATGATTAAATTAGTTAATAATATTCATTTTCCGAAATGTCTTATTTATGGAAATCAAACAAAAGATAACTTACTCAAGCTTCTCTCCTTTTCTCACAATCCTAAGGCCCATACAGCAGCTACCTTGCTGGATTATATTAACAATACTTGGTTAGATCCAAACAAACCTTGGAGTTAGGTATGGGAATGGTCGGGATTGGAAAGAACTTGTGTTTTCCTTTGATTTTATTGGGTTATTTTTAGGGAAAAAAATCAATCAGTTTGGATGGATAGTTAAAGAAAAATATTTTTAAAGAAATCTTGAAATTATTTTATTTAAAAATAAAAAAAGAAAGTAGAATCTCTCAGTGGATAGAATATAAGTGTATTATTAAATTAATTATTATGGAGAAAGCATTAGTAGGGAAAAAATAGGATAAAAATTGCTCAAAATTATTTTATTAAAAAAAAGTAAAATTGAGGTATATGTGGTATTAATGAGTTACAAGCTTTACTTACTTTATATATATATATATATATATATATATATATATATATATATATATATATATATATATATGCATTATTAAATTATCATTTTGTTTAATTATTATTGAAAAAGTATCAATCGGGATATTTTAAGAAAAAATTAACAAAAATTATAACTTTATCTTATAATTATGATCAAACTTCACTCTCAAATATTGTTTTATAATTAAGACAAAGGGAGTAGTATTATGTCATGCTACCTCTGATTTTGTTTTGGTCCAACTGCTACCTCTTTGATTTGAACGAATATAAACAAAAACAAAAACAAAATTAATATGGGGGTGTGAAGGAATTGTAGAGACATATATGTTGGTAGTACGATTAATAAAAATATGTTAGAGATGGTAATAAACATATTGCGTGCACACTAAAATAATATAGTCACATGAATTTTTCACTAAAAAACAATACTACCATTAAAAAGTATGTTACTTATGAATAGCAAATTGTGAAAACCAATTTCTTCTTTGTGTTGAAGTCTCTTCTCAGATCAACCAAGCTCCCAAATGCTTGTAGGAAGCCTATCACACAGGATGAAATTGATACTATCTGGTTAGAATAAAACGGTTTGTATACTAACCAATCAACTCTTCATTTTTGGCTTCTTCACTGGCGATGTCATTGATTGGGACCTGCAGGTTAAATGCGTGAAGAGAATTGGGAAGCACGTTTCTTAAAAGATGTATTCGAATGGAACATGATCCTCCAATGATGTGCACATGTTTTGTAATCGTCATTGTTGTCCATGACTTTGAAGTTCTCAAACCTGTAGACCTCAGCTGCTCCTACATCATTAATATTTCGTTTGATTTGTCCCCTTTGAATAATAGAAGCCTCTATTCAATCACCTTGTTTGCATCACTTTTTAACAAGTCACAAATGAATTTTTTTTCCTTTTTTTTAAAAAATGAAGTTTAGGTGTACCAATAACTAATTCCTTCTTTATTAGTTTGCCTAGTTGGTTCATGTTGATATAAGCAAGTCTCTTATGTCATAACCAACTTTTATCGACATTGCTTGGAAAACAATTTTTAGCCACATTAGTATTTATGTCAAGAGTATAGTAGTTATTATTCCTTGTTGCTCTTATTTTAACTTTGAAATCATCTTTGTTGATTTGAAAATCCTTCTTACTCACAATAATACACTCTTCTGAATCAAAGTTAACCCAATTGTCTCTGTCAATGCTTTGGCATACACTAAATATATTGTGGCATAATCCTTCTACATAGTAAACATCTTTAACTTATACTCTATCTTTCTTGCCAATCTCATCAATTCTAGCAATCTTTTCGGATTGATTTCCTCCAAAGCTTACTTTGCCTCTATATTTTGGTTCCATTGTGTCAACTTTGTTTTTGTCACGCTAGTCATGTGTCTCACGCATCCACTATCTTTGCTTGTCTTTGATTCTTTAAGACATACCTACAATAAGAGACAATCAAGTTTTATCATTTAGTTATAGGTTCTCATGAGCGCCGTAAAGTACTACGGATTCTCATGAATACCATAAAGAGTTACAAATTATAACCTATGAGTATTATGAATTTCAAATTTGGTATCTTGCTTTTCAATGAGTACAATAAAGAGTTATGGTATAACCCATGAGTACCGTAAAGAATTATGTGTCAAAGAAAAGAAGGAGATTGTATGAGTAATATAACTCATAAGTACTGTAAAGAGTTACAGGTATGACTTATGAGTACCATGAATAGTTAGGGTTATGACTCATGAGTACCGTAAAGAGTTAGGGTTATAACTCATGAGCAAAGATTAATTCTCATGTGATAATTTTTTGTTTTTTGTTTTTTTAACCTCATGAGCAGTTGCTTGAATGTCATGGAAAACCCCAAAATTAACCAACAACATACACTAGAGTGACTTAATTCATCAAGTCCTCTTTTCTTTTCCAAGTTTGTTTTCATCATTATATATAAACTGAGAACTAACATTCTTTATCTCAAGAATTTGAAATTTCTCACAAGAGACAGCTGATGTTGGCAAATTCAAAATGTAAAGCATTATATTCAGATTATAATTCATTATAGTAGATTTAGAATCTATTAACTCCTTTGTCTAATTCTTTTTCTTGGGCCACCAAACATATGTTGGCAACCTCTTCATCATCACTATCTTCCCCAAATTGTAGAGAGATATGCCTTCTTCTTGGAGAACTTGTTCTTCTTTTCTTGGTTTTTTATATAAAGAGGACATTCGAACTTGATATGTCCATGCTTTTCACACTCAAATCAAATGATTTGATCCTTTACTTCTTTTCTGCCACTAGGAACTTCTATGTGAAACTTCTTGAATCCTTGATCTTTCTTGTAGAACTTCTTGAATCTTCTTACAATCATGCCCGTCTAATTATCTTCAAGTTTTTCTTCTTCTTTTGACTCCTCTGAATCCTTTTCTTTGACTACATTTAGGGCCACTCCTTTCTTTTTCTTCTCATATATCTCTTCTAGCTCCCTTTTGACTTTTTTGCTTTCATTCATATTTACAAAGACTTCTAAATAGAGCAATAACTGACCTCATTGATTCACTTTTGGCTTCTTCTATGATTGTAACTTTGGCTTCCCATTCTTTAATGAGAATATTAAGAATTTTTCTTACTTAAAAGTTTTGATTATAGGTCTTTTCTAGAGCAGCAAGGTGATTGACAATGTGAGTATATCTAAGCTCTAGAAATTGCTCAAGAAGGTACCTCCGACATTAAATAAAATAGAGTCAATACCCTTATCACTAAGCATGAACTATTTTCAATGAAGCATGAAGAAAGCATTATTAGTTATGATTAGTTTTGATGATGTATTATATAGATGTCATTCTTAAAAGCAAAAAGATTGAGAAATATAGTTATCTCCTACGTTGACTAACTGTTGTACTTAATGTAGATTAATCTAAGTTGAATTGTAAAGGTTAATCAAGAAGGAGATAAGAGATTTCAGGAAGAAAGAGTTGAATCATGAAGAATGATAAAGAAGAAGATCAATAAAGAAGTATTGAATGATAGAAAGAAGAATCTACAAAGAAGTAAGAAGTTATCAAAGGATTTTGGGGATAATCAAGAAGAAGAGGAGAAATTGAAAAAGAAAGAATTTATTGAATGGAACATCTTCATTCAAAATCGGTTCAAATTTATTTATGAAGAATGTTCAAGAGAAGAAGAAAGAAAGAATAGAGTTGTGGATAATGGCCAAGTGAAGATCTTGCTAAGTATAATGGGAATATCATATTCAAGATCAGTTTAAATATGATTGTGGAGAATGATCAAAAGATATGAAGACACATGAGATTCTGGATCAAGTTCAGTATAAGCTCGGCTTTCTAGATTTTGAAGAAGGTAGAAGCATCATAAAATGATGAGTCCAAGTTAAATGAAGAAAATTAATCAAGATGGAAGATAGAAAAAGGAAGAACTTGCTGAAGATATCATTATTCAAGTTCTAAGATTGATCCTAGAAGTTTCCATGATCAAATGGAAGTTGGAGTGGTTCAATTCAGAGTTAGAACAAGCAAATATCAAGTTCTGGAAGAGAAAACTTGAGTTTCCAAGTCAAAACTCGATTTTACTACCTTACTGGAAGTAATTTGTCTCTGGAATACAAGAAAACTAGAGTTTGTGAGTCAAAACTCGAGTTTCCAAGTTAAAACTCAAGTTTGGAACTCAAAACTCGAGTATGGAACTTAATGACTCGACTTTGACTCGAGTATGAAATGTAATGACTCGAGTTTGGGATGTCTTCAGTATCTCTGGACCCGACAAAACTCGAGTTTACAAATGAAAACTCGAGTTTCCAGCACTGATTAACAACTCTGTTCACCTCTGTTTCACATTCAGCTTTAGGCGAGTTCTGGTAATTCGATGATATCTCTTAAACCAGAGATTGGATTGAGGTGAAACCAAAGTTTTACAAAACTAGACATTCAATGTGTCATTTTGACAAATTTTCATCCTCAAAGAAGTTCAGATGAGAGAGCTATGAATTTCGAAAGTTGGATCAGGAATTCACGCCACACATTAGACCAAGCTTCAATGTTTTAAGTGTAACTCACAATCTACATATCGGAACGAGCTAAAATTGGTGGAATATGAAAGTAGACTTATAAGGCTTTCCATCAAGACTTGATCCAACTACAATGAAGTTCAGACTAGTGAGATATGGTTTTCGAAAGTTGACTGATAATTCAGAATATTGCAAAAACGCTGGTTAAGAACAACTCTCATTCATCATATCATAACGAACAAAATACAATGAGTTTGAAGCTGATTTTTGATGCATTGGAAAGAAGACTCAAAGAGATATATGGGGATAAGTGGTTTTCCAAATATGAACCTATATCAAGTCAGAGAGCAACCAAAGTCAAGAACAATTTGAATACTCGAGTTTACAAGTGAAAACTCGAGTTTAGTTCAGACAGAGAGCAACAAATATAAGAGGTTCTTCAAAACTCGAGTATGGAACTCAAAACTCGAGTTTCGGACAGACAGAGAGGAATCTGGAGTAATGCAACAAGCTCAATACTTGAGTTTGCAAATAAAAACTCGAGTTTACAGCTTTGCTTCAGAAAAATCAAAATTTCGAAAATCACGATTTTTATCAAGAACATCTAGATGATTGCTCAAATGATTTGTAACACTTCTTAACATTATTGATATCATTTGTGTACATGTTTCAGATGATCAAAGGGTGTTAAACTGAAGATCAAGGATGAAGAAAATGTTGATGTCACAACTGGTTCAAAAAAGGAAGCTTTAACGGCTATATTTCCAACAGCTATATTTTCAACGACTCTATTCATAAACGGTCATATTCTCAACGTTCAGATCATCCTCATCTATAAATGAAGCTACATTCAAAATACAAAAAGATGATGGAGAGAGCTTGCACTATCATAATACTAATATTCTGAATCTTATAGTCACTCTGTTTTTCAAATATTTCATAGCTTATCATATAGAAAGTGAAATGATTTGTAATGTACTTCAGTGATTATCCATTCACTTCTTTGAGAGAAGAATCCTTGTAAATCATATTTTTCTGAAAGATACTTAAGGTTGGGTGACCTTGAGTGGGAAATTGATTGTATCTCTACGGGTTGTAAGGGAGAGTATCAGTGAGAGATTGTGAAGGCTGTACAAGTGCCTGGCTAAACTTGTGAGGTTGTAAAAGCTTTCCTCTTGTTCCTGGTTAAACAATGAGATAGTGGAAATCTCAAGTGGAGCTTGAGAACTGGACGTAGTTCAAAGATTGGGCCGAACTAGTATAAATCTCTATTTGCAATTCTCTTCCTTAATCTCTTTTTTTCCAGCATATATGTTTGAATAATTGTCAATAGCTTTATAACTCTTTACTATCATACAAACTAATTTTACCGAATTGCGAAAAGATTTTCAAAGGTCTCAAGTTCTTATCTTCACCCAATTTACCCCCCTCTTGGGTTCAGCTGGGTCTTTCAAGCATGTCTTTGGCAAAGGGAAGAGTAAAGATTTTGAAGTACTCTTTCTTACTCAAAGCACTTTAAATCATTAGAATGGCTTTGTTGTTGAAAGTCACCAGCGTTATTATCATCAAACTCTACCTATGTCTTTAGAATCATTCTTTCTCATTCTCTCTTCATATGAACATAGTCTTTATCTTTTATGACTTGCTAGAGACCATATTCATTTGCTATTATGAACACTTTAAATTTGGCTTGCCAAAATGAGAAGTGTTCACTACAGAATCTTGGTGGTCTAATGATTGAAGCTCCATCAGAAAGTATACCTTTACCCATGCTTTCCATCAAATCCTTCTTAGAATGTTAAGCCTGAAGACAAAAAGACTCTCTCTAATACTAAATTTCAGTACATGCTTTTCACTCTAAGAGGCAAGGTGAATTAGGTGATCTTTAAAAATTTAAACTTAAAGAAGAGAGTAAAGTCAAAGCGATATCATCGAATATTAACACATGAGATTTATACTGGTTTGGTCCAACACTTGATCTACGTCCAATCCTCGGAAGCCTTTCTAAGATTTCCACTAAGGGCCTGTTTGGTACGGGAAAAATTTGAGGAGGGAAAGGAAAGGAAAGGAAGATTTTAAAAGATGAGGGAAGATGGCTTGAGGGAAGATGAGTTGTTTGGTAGGAAGAAAATGAAGGGGTAGTATTTTGTGAAGAATCAAGAAATGTTTATTTTACTCTCAAAAGTAATTAATTCAAAATAATAATAATAATAATAATTTTCTTGCTAAAATATATTGTTAAAAAATATATTCTTATCAAGTTCGAACTTGTGTGAAAAAATTTTCACTAAATTTGAACTTTCCTGCCAAATTTGAACTTAATGGGTAAATTTGTCACAAAATGTTACTGTTCACGTGGGAACTTGAGATCCTACCAATTTTGGTGGGATTTGATCTTCCCACATATAAGGGAAGATTGGTGGACCAAGGTGGGCCTAGGAACTTAGGTTCCCAAGAAAATTTGTCCAAAATGCATACCAAACAAAGGAACTTGCTAATTTTCCTTTGCCTTCCCACTGAATTTGTGTACCAAACAAGCCCTAACTTCTAAGATTTACAAGGCCCTTGGTGCCTCAGTACAAACAAGTTCTTCTTCAAAGAACAATCGCTCCCCTTTCAATTTTCTATTAATGCCCACTCAAGATCTCACTATCTTGAGCAACTCACTATAATACATTATCCAATAAATAACTCTTACAAGAGTATAAAAATAATCACTAAAGTACAAAATCATACTTTAGAGCTCAAAACTTACCAATGAATAAAACAGTAAATTTTTCACGTAGAGAGTTGTTGCTTCGTCTTTAATCCTCTCTTATTTATAGTATGAGAATGATTAATGAACATTGATTTTGAAAGTATCCATTTGAGTGTTTATTCTTGGATTCTAGCTGTTGGAATTTCACAACATTCTTTGTATTTTCGGAATTAGCCGTTTGAGCAAAGAGAATATCCAACATTTGAAACCTCAAAGAATTTAATGCTTCTAACACATAAAGTCCTTTTTGCATTCTGTATGTTAATTAATGATTGATCACCTGTAAGAAGCTTAATCGCTAATGTAATGAAGTGTTAGAGCAATTGGAAGCAAAAAAGAACAAGCTACAAATGAATTTGAATGAGTTTCAAGATTTTCGCTACAATGCTCTGTTTTCTGGAAATGCATCACTCAAGTGATCTTCAATTAGCACTGGATGGATTACTACACTGAGCATTGGATGTAGTAGTGATGCACAAAATATGATCACTTGAATGATCTAGTTTCTTTTCAAAACAAATTACTAAGAATGTCACTATAGTGATCTAGTGGTGATGAGAATTATAGAATTACTCAAGTGATCTTGTTTACTTTGAATTTAAAAAAAACATATCACCATATATCATCACCATAGTGTTTTGGTAGTGAAGTAGTTTTTTACACATCATTCGAGTGGTCATTCAAGTGATCTTACACTTAGCAAAATTTTCAAGTAATCAGTGCAGCACTGCCAAGATCACTGTGGTGATGTGCTAGTGATGATCTTTTTTACACATCACATGAGTAATCTTAACTTCAAAATATTTGTAGTTATATGATCATCAGAACAAATCATTGTGGTGATGTGATGGTGATGAAATTTGAACACATCACTCTTAAATAGTCACTTGAGTGATTTTTATAAAAGATCATTGTGGTGATGTGATAGTGATGACAAATTAAAGCATCACTCAAGTGGCTACTCGAGTAATATTTTCTTTGAAAAATCTTTTCAAAACAGATCACTAGATGAATCACTATGGTGGTGTGGTAGTGAATGCAAATTCTCTAACATCACTCAAGCCATCTGGGTTTTGCTTTTCCAGTGGTCTCTATAGTGATGAGTTATTCTTCAAACCACATCATTCGAGTGGTCAACTGCTTTTTCTAGTAAATGACCTTTGTTTGTTTCAAACCTTTTTCTAAACACTTTAATGTGTTGCGAAACCTTTCTAATTCTGTCTTAAGCTTTGTTATAATCAAAACATGAAATCTAGCAAGAATTGAAGTATAGTTATCATCTATTGGCTCATTTGGAGGGATCGCAATAAGAGGGTACACTCTTCCCCGAGTATGGATTTCGATTAGATTAATGCTAAGGCTCAGGCAATCTTTGGAAGCTTGACGGATGCTAAGAACAAGATTAAAGATGCCACATTTACCAACTGTAAAGTATGAAAGGACGAACCAGCCTTGGATACTACAAAACATTATATTACTATAGAGGTCAATGGAGTTATTCACGGTGCAAGGGAAAATGTGCATGTGGATGAATCACTATAGACTACTGATAAATCCTAATTTTTATGTATTTTATCCCGCCTTATTCATTTTTTTTGGGGACTATTTTAGGCTAATTTGGATTTATTAAATGATATTTGGGTTGTTAGCCAATTTTAGGAAATAATATAAATCTAAATTAATTATGAGATTATTGGGCTTAAATTAATATTCTGATTAATATCTTGTGATTTAATAATATTTCTGAATATATGAGAGATCATGATTTTATTTAATTTCTGCCAATAAAAAGTATATTAGAATATCTGTAGTGCAGAATTTTTCAGGGAAACAAAACAGAAATATAATGGTAGAATTGTATTGGGCTCCTTAAATCTTATTAAGCTCAAGTTGGTGCCCAAAAACTCTCATTCCCTTTTAAAATAACCTAACAGCTGCTAGGTTTGGAGACCACGCCGCGAGATACACATTGTGAAGACAGAGAAAAGTGAGACAAAGGCACAGTGCAATTCAATTGAATTAATCAATTGATTCTTCCATTCCATTCTCTCTCACGCTCATAGACGCCGAGGCTAATCATATATCTATCTATTCTTCATTCCAATAGTCTTTCATGGGACCCACGACCATTCACCAATTCATTCACCCATCAATTCATCTTCATTCAACCATGCCCATGCTGCATTGGTTGGAGGAGTTTGGTGAGGGAAATTCTATGGAAGCTTAAATTCTTTTGGAGGCAACTTGGGAGGAGCATGGAGGAAGCCAAGGTCTAGGGCTTACACATGAAGATCACAAGGGAGTGTTGTTCTTTTTATCTTTTTAATTTAAATTTGAGATTATTTAGTTTTAAAGGATTTCGAGTTGTATTAATTGAGAACAATCTAGTTTTAGATTGTAAACTTATTTATTTTGGATTAGACTGATAGTTTGAAGTTTTGTGCTTCTTGTTGGACTCTTATTTGCAACCTTTGGATTGTCAATTAAATTAATAATTGAGTTTTCGTTATTAATTTAATTGTTAATTTGGTTTATCATCTTAATTGTTTAATTAGATGATAAATTATCTGGTTGTTCAATTAGATAATTGTAAATAAGATTTCCAAGATTATTTTGTTTTTAATGGGTTTAATTAGCCACCGCTTATTTTATTATGAGTTTTTTAGTGTAATATGTGTTATTGAGCTAGAGGGTTTCTCATGTTCAATTGGGTAATTAAATTCATTAATCTCCTTTTGGTTCAATTAATTGATTTAGGTTAAGAAAGTTAATTCCATGCAATTCCTAAGTTGTCTCTTTCATCATCATAACTGAATTAAACCTTTATTATTTGATTTTCTTTTAATTAATATTTTTCTTAGGATTTTAAGTCCTCTCTCATACAAAAAAAAAAAACCCCCTCAAAAAATTGCATTGAAATTCATATAGATTAGTTTCATTCTCATTTAGGTCTTAAAGTCATTTTCATCTTGCATTTAGTTAGATTAGTTTCATTTCATTGTAATTTTTATCACATAAATTTAATTTAAAGAAAACCCACAACTTGTTCCTTGGGAGAATGACCCAGGTTGACCATATATTGCTAATTAATTAGGACCTAGTTTGATTGATCGCTTTAACGACAAAATAAGCTCGATTAACTACTGTAATGGACTTCATTTGGAAGGCTTTCATCTAGGGCTTGAAACTGGTGATTCTCTTGTAGCGTAAATTTGAGAATGCTTTATGGGCTTGAAAAGAGCATGGGAGAAAGGCCACAAACTCATTTGATAGAGAAGCGACACTCAGTAGGCAATATACCTACTTTAGAATGATATTCCTGATCTTCATGAAGATTGGTCTCTCATAATGGAAGTGAAAGGATGCTATGACACAATTGGCTAGTGATGTCGGAGTACATAGATAGAGATTGAAATGCTAGAGCTGATCTACTTGCAAAGACAGCTTTAAACAACTACCCAGGTTTGACCATTATAGACCCTGACATGTTGGCTGGTGTTGTTCCATTAGCTTAGCTTAGTGTATCTCCCTTTCTTGTGTGTGGAGGGCTAAGTTTAGATAATAATTTTAGAAAATATATTTTAAGATCCTAAATTTTGATGAGCAAGGTAAATTATAAAAAAAATACTACTTAAACTTCAAAATCCTGTTAACGATACCAATAATGAAATTAACAAAAATGGTAAAGTAATTGATAACTTAACTTATTGAGAAATCATCTATTGAATTGAGGATTTTGAAATTTAAGTGACATTTTCTTAGAATTTTCCATGAAAATAATTTTAAATGTTTCTTCGAAATTGTTTTATGTTTTTTCAGGATATGACATTGGGGAGTGTGATGAGCTTACCCCCAAGACAAAATCACATGATTTCACGGTGGTAATGGCCTCATGTGCCACGTGACCCCTCCCATGTGCGTGCCATGCCCGGATGTATCATATGATGTTAGGGCCTAAATAGTAGGCACAGCTTTAGGGCCCGATTAGTTTAATGATATCGAAGAGATTGACTAATTTAAATATTTGATTATGCTTTGGCTGGGAAAGGGCATCTAGTGCTTGTTTGTTTATGTTTTTTTTTTAAAAAAAATTAATGCATAAAAATACATCTCAGGATCGTCCAGCACCACGTGCTTTTTTTTAGAGTAAAAATATACACGTGGTTACCATTTTAGAGCAAAATTCACATTATATCGTTAAGTTACTATTCAACGTGATGAGGGTGAAAGAAATTAAATGAACAGTAATATAATGGCGGTGAATAGTAACTTAACGGTGAGATGTGATTTTTGCTCCAAAATAATAATTACGTGTGTATTTTTGCTCCAAAAAAAAATACGTGGTGTTGGGCGCTCTTGAGGAAAAAGCTCATGTGTATTTTTGTATATTAAATTTTTTTTAAAAAAATAAAAATTCAAAATTTTTTTATGAAATTGATTCTAAAACAAGTTCTGAAAAAAAAGAAGAAGAATTGTTTGGATAGTTTTTATATTAAAAAAAATTGTTTTTAAAGTGGCGTAACCACAATCTTGCAAACGGTGATGTGGTGGTGTTTGACGCAATAGTGTAATGTTGATAGTAGATAGTGGACGGCTTTTAAAAAGTCAAAAAATACTAAAATAATAATAAAAAACTTCAAAACTGTATTGCTTTTTTAATTTAATTTTTTTAAAAAAATAACCTACTGAAAATAGTTTTCTGAACAAGTTTTATTTTTAAAAAATAAAATAAAATCAAAATGCCCAAGTCTCTAATAATTTCCAACGCTCTTTTAAATACCCAAACTTCTCAAATATTTGTTTTCCTTTTGTTAGAACTAATGAAATTTTGAATTTTTATAATTTATTTTTTTAAAAAAAAAACAAAAACAAAAACCATACAATTTAAAGGTAGTTTTTCTTTGAAAATTTCAACAAAATTTAAAACTGTATAATTTTATATCTGTAAAATATTAAAACGTCACTTTATTTTACGTAGAGTTCAATGATAAAAAGAAAAACATTTGAAAGTTTGGACCAATAGAGAAAAGCACATTAGGGGGATAACCCAGGCTTAATAATGTAGATGGGATTATAAAATGAAAAATGTAGGTTGAAATTTCAAATATCATTTGTGTATCTTATAAGTAGACTCATGCTTTGTTATAAGAAGAGCTTTGTTGAATCTTGTCGTTTTGGTTAAAAAAAATAAGTATATTAAAATTATAACACTTTTTTTGTTACTAAAATACCCTTATTTATAAGAACATAGGGAATAAAAGAGAGAATAAGGAAATTATTATAATAAAAAAGATTGTAAAAGAGAGAATAAGAAAATAAATATAGTAGAAGTAAAAGGTCTTTAGGATTGTGAAGATTTCTTATACTGACATTAAATAAGGTAATTAAATAAGAGCAATTTTTTTTTTTTTTTTTAAAAAGTAAGAAGTAAAAAATGAGACATTATTTGAAAGTTTCCTATAAAAAAGAATCAGATATGTGTGGTGATTGTTTCTTACGAAAAAGAATGGAGAGAGTCACTTATAACACAGGAGAGGGTACATGATAACAACCAACTTGTAAGAGATAACTAACTTTTTTTTTTTTTGCCAGAGAAGGAAAAATGAGAGAACTAATGTAGCCATACAGTAACAATTAACCTGTAAGACATAACCAAAGTTTTTAATGCTAAGGAAAGAAGGAAAAAACAAACAGAGAGAACTAATTTAGCCATACAATGTATACTTTGGCTGTTTTGGGACCATAAAAGCACATCAAATCAATATAATACAATACAACTAATTTCTTAAATTCTATATTTGTTATCGAGGCTTCTTAATTAATAATTTGTCCAGAGATTTAGTTTTTTATCAAGTCCATTAGCGCTATATGAACCATATAGTCAATCCCACCCAGGGAAGTAAAATTTTGATGTTGTTGTAGTATCCCGGTATAATCCATGAGGTAGGTTTGGAATGAGGATTTTTTTTTTTTTTTTTAAGGAATTTGATTATTTTTTTTTTATATACATAAATTTTAGGAAAGGGGTTGGGTTCACCCACAATCCAAAGGTAGGGCGAAACCTCCATTCCTTCTAGGTGATCCCATAAATTTTAAAGGAATTTGATTATAAGAAATAAGAATGGAAATAGGTAGGAATTGGAATGTTAAAAATATAGAGAACCCGGCCCAATTAAATTCACTTAATATACTAAATTTTAAATTCTTGCCTACACATTTAATAAATTTTAATAGGAATTTTTTTAAGGAATTCGATATATATATTAATTTTTTTTTAGAAAGTGTGGGTTGCCTCAAAGAGGCATTTGTGCTGTTACAATCAGATTCTAGTAAAGGCAGTAAAGCAGTTGGTGCAGACACGTAATGAAAGCCATGTAAAACTCCCAGAGTTTGCTTTGCTAACTGATCCGCTACTTTATTAGCATTCCTGGGGATAAAACGAACTCCAGCAACCCAATCCCATTTCAGCATTCCTTGGGCTTCCGAGATAAGCTAATGTTTCGGGTGACCACTCTTATCATCTTCCTGCAGCAACATATATAACCGGATAACGTTTGAATAATGATCTGTCTTTTTCCACTATCCCAGGCTTGTTTCAAGCCATGAACAATTCCATCGCCCAAAGCTCAGCAGTTAAGCTATCACCTTCCTGAATATGGAACATAAAACCAGACACAAACCTTCCATTCTCATCCCCAAGTGCTCCACTAGAAACCGAGAAGAACCTTCACGGTCTATAAGTAAGGCGTAAGCGAGAAATCAAAAGCGCCTCTGCTTTGATGCTGGTACCAGCTCGCACCACAATGATCTTGTCTGTGTGAACAGTCCCGGAGAACTTGCCGTAGACTTTCAGAATCCTGAACATACAGTATCTATACGTACGCATGCCTCTCCGTTCTCTCTCTCTTCATTTATTAGCAGGCGCACATGAATGTCCTGCAACGTAACGGTGCACAGTATTCATTTGTTTTAGACCCAGGCCTCCCTTCTTCTTGCATTTACTCAGTGTCCCATGCCGCCAAATGGGTCTTTCGTTTCACGTCAGTAGACCCCAACAAAACTCCGGCTACTTCTTTCAATGCTCTCACAGGTGGCTACCGGAAGCGAGGAAGTTTGCATGGTATGACCTGGAATAGCAGAAGTAACTGTTGCAACTAACGTGGTTCTTCCAGCAAGTGAGAGAGACTCCGCCTTCTAGCTGGTGAGTCTTTCCCGTACTTTATCAACTACATCTTGGGAGCTGTCTTGATATATCCGTTTATGAGATCTGGAGTCAATTGAAACCCCAACACATTGCTGAGCTCCATACACCTATGAAGATCCACATTCTTAGAAAAGAAACCGCGAGTCTTGTTGCAATTCACCTTCAACCCAGAGCTATTACAAGACACATCAAGACAATTCTTCACCTCGTTTGCTTGCTGCAACGAAGTCTCCAATATCATCAGCAAACAATGAGTGGGGATAGGAGGACCATTTTTACAAAGTTTGATGAGAGCCACTTCTTTTAGTTTTCATCATACTTTCCCGAATAAATGAGCTTACCATTCCATACAAATAACGAATAAATAACATCCGAGACGGAGTAAATTAATGCACCAGCCTTCTCACCATTCCATAAAAGTTCCATCGTTGGAGAGGAGACATAACTAACCACAATATCAACAATATGGTTGGGCAGACGAAGATCAGAAAGACAAGCACAGAGATATTCCCAGTTAACTCTATCTCCAGGTCATTTTAATTGCCATTAAACCCTTCTTCTCTTGCATTTGTCTCATAGAAAGGATAACTTAATGAGCAACAATGAAGCCCTGGAACAAAACTGCACTGGTTTGGACTTATCACCTTCGACATATAATATTCTTCATTCTAGTGGCAGTAATTTTCGTAATAATTTTAAAAATGACATTGCACAAGTTAATGGGTCTCAAGTCCTTTAACTCTTCTGGGTGGTCATCAAAACAATCCATGCGTGGTTAATTTCCCCGATATTTGAGTGTTCCCACCACAACCGCTGAACATTTTCGCACTCAAACTTGTCGACTTTGATAAAAGAGTGCATTCAAACCATCCGGTGCCGGGGCTTTCAAAGCACCCATACTAAAGAGTGCATCTTTTATCGCTCTATCCATAACCTCCCGACCAATATAATCAAGCTCCGCATCCGTCAACCTAGGGTAGGTTACTTGACAAAAGAGAGGATCTCTCGGCCACCCTTAATCTGTAAATGAAGAAGAAAAGAAATCAACTGCTTTAGTGCGGATCACGCTCAAATCATAAATCCATTCACCACCATCACCTCGAATGACCCCAACAAAAAAGTTCTTCCGTCTCTTATTAGCTCGACTGTGAAAAAATCGGGAGTTATGATCCACATTAATCAACCTGTTCTGTTGTAGAACACAATTTGGACTTGGCCTGGGGTGAAATCCTAGGGGCCTACGTACCGCTTGTGGGATCAAAGTCCACATAGTTCGCTTGTGAAGAATAGGCTTATAGCCAGAGGGGAGTGAGGGTGTATGCTCTGTGTATGCTGAATGATAAAAGCTTAGAGCTTAGAATATGTGTACCTTGTTAGAGTTTGTACCCTATTTATAGACTTACTTGGGCCCTAAATTCTTGGACTTCTGTTATATGATTAGTTAAAGATATGATATATCCTTAACTGATCAGATCCTAAAGTGTTGGGTGCTTATAATCTTGGTAGTTATGTTGATAAATTACTCCTTGATCCAAGGAAGTTGTTAAGATATTATAAATAAGCCATTGTACTTGGGCTTCTAAGATTATTGGGCTCAACCCACATTTATCATATCTGTAACAGTTGCCCCCCAGCCCGGTAGCTCAGGACTCTGGGCTGCCAGTATATATTTGTCGGGCTTGGATTCATTTGTTGATCTGAAATGCCTTTTCCTGAACATTTTTGTTTTTGGGTCGTATTCTACCCATGCTTGTTTTAAATTCTTTCTCCTGTTGAGGTTGGATAATTCCGAGTTCGAGTTACTAGGTTAATTTGGATTTTCATCCCGGTTTTCTCGAATTAGGACTATTGCCCCTATTTGAAACTTCATGGGTAGGTTGGTATTGTCTTTAAATTGAAATTAGATCTATATTAAAACGGACTTGTGTCACAATCGAATTGCGTGTTTGATTTGCATGTCCATTTGTCATGTTGTGAATTCCCGAGATAGTAGACGCCATCATTGCCTATTGCCAACTGGCTTCTGCACTCTAGCGCAGGAATGAAACGTCAGCTCCATTATCCTTGGTATCCACGCACATTGAATGTGAGCATTAAATGCGCATGTCTTTTCGTGGCCACGTCAGCCATCGTGATGACGTGGCTCCAAGGGTCTAACCTTCTAGTTCTTCCTCTTGTCCTATAGGTCCTTGTGAGAGATGTTCTTGGCTTGTGTCTGCTGCCATGATGGTGGGTTGGCCATAGGAGGCTGATGAAATAGCTTCTTTATGTCGGCATGTTCCGTCGCAGGTCGTCCTGGTCATACCAACCCGTCCTTCATTACTGCTTTCAGTTATTTTTGATTTCTTTCTAATGTATTTTCGTTTTTGCTTTTTTAGGTAGTATGTTGGTTTCTCCTCGTACTGTTGAGGATTCGAGGTCCGTGGAGTCAGCCTCAGCCTGTGCTCCTCGTCATCTCATGGAAAAATATGACTGGGTTGCAGCCGGGGTGTTTTCCAAACTTTTTGCCATCACAGCTTATCAAATTGTCGAGCTCCCATTAGAGGACCGGAATCATTGTTCTATTTCTCCACCTAGTCCCGATGAACCGGTGTGTACAACCCGGGAAGGGAACGAGCGTTCATTTTTCTTTTTTTTACCGAGATTTCATTACGAAACTTGGTTTACGCTTCCCCTTTACCAAGTTCTAAATGAATCTTTCAAACATTTTGCTTCTAGCCCCAACTCAGATTCATCCGAACTCTTGGGGCTTCATTGTCGCTTTTGAGTGACTTTGTCAATTTCTAAAACATACCCCTACTACAAGGGGTGTTTTTCTTAATATCCAAAGGGCTCGCCAACCCGGTGAGCCTGTAGAGAAAAAGGGGTGAGTTTCTTTTCGAGGGAAGCCGGAAAGAAAACTCTTTCATGTGGCCACCAACACCTGGAAAGGTTTCAAAACTTCATTTTTTAAAGTTACTGTCGAACCTGGTAATAAATCGTGGTTTCTTCAGGATGTCGACTTCAAATCAGTGGAGTTGACGTTTCCCCTGTACTGGTCTAAGGTCCATTACAACCGAGACCCAAAAGTCTTCCATCCCACTGACAATAACTTAGAGCCGGCTGAAATTGCGGTCATTATAGATTTGGTCGACCATGTGGCCAAGAAGGGCATGTTGATGCTCAATTTTTTATTCAACAATCGGTAGAGGAGTTGTATCCACCGAGTAGGGTCCTTTCCTTACTTTATTTTTACCAAAATGTTTTGTCATGCTTTTGTCGCCATAGCTGATGGTTTTTCTGTTTTCTCTACAAAACCTGAAATGGGGAAGACTTCTTACCAAGAGTTGGCCGAGAAACTTTGAGCCAAGAAGAAAGGCGGTTCTCTATCTAAGAAGAGAGCTGTCGCACCTCCGAAGAGGACTACTCTGCCTCTTCCTTTTGAGGACCTTGTATTTCAGAAGCGATTGAAGTTTGTCACCACCTCTTCTACCTCAGCCGGGGTAGTTGACCTGGTCTTGCACACTGAGGCAACGATTGTTGTGAGGACTTCTCCTTATGCCCCTTCTCCTCCTCCCTATTTTCATAAACGGGGGGAGGTGTGGTCGGATAGGGTCTCCAAGGAGCTGAAGCACGCTGTGAAGCCCCTAGCACATTATTTTAATGCTGCCTCTTTCTTTGATGCAGACTTCGATGATTTGCAGGCTTTGTAGAATCGCCTTATGGAAGCGGCCAGGGTAATAGATGCTTATGCTGGTGTGAAGCATAAGTACTCAAAAGCTGTGCTCGATCTCAAGCAGGCACGTATCGAGAAAGATGTTGTGATCAGTTAGTGAGACAAGGCTGAGGAGGCCCAGGTGAAGGTCGTGGAGTCTCTGACCAAGGCTGTGGCGGACAAGGACTTGGCCTATGTTGAGCTAGCCAAAGTCAAGGCGGATCTAATCGCATCTCAGGCTCGGGAAAGCACCCTCTCCTGCTCCCTAACCTCATTGCAAGATCAGTATAGGGGCTTGGTGAAGGATTTAAACATTGCATGCTTCGACCTGAATGCCGCCAAGATTGAGCTGGAAGCGGTGACTGCCGAGGTGGAGAAACTTGAGGTAATGGTGGTGGAGACAGTGGCTGACGCTTTCAAAGACTGCTTGGCCCATGTTTGAGCTCTGAATCCTGACCTTGTGATGAATCTTGATCCAGTGGATTTCAGAGCTTCGGTGGTGGACGGGCAATTTGTTCCGGTGCCTCTGTCTCCAACTGAAGAGTCAAGAGCTCAGGTCGGGGGGAGCAAGATCAAACTGCCGAGGAAGAGATCCCGACGACTGAGGCACTGGATTCTTCAATTCCTGCTACTGTCCAGCCATGAAATTCTCTTGTGACACTTAGGCTCTTTTTGTTAGTTTTTTGAACTTTGTATTTGTTATCCGGGCTTACGTCCCAGTTTTTGTAATGACAATTTAACCCTGGTTCTTTCCGTGGTTTATAAGTACATAGACATGTTGAATTTCATCGAGTCAACTTTTCACTTTCATCCTTTAAGCCAAACTTACGTTAATTTCGTTTGTTAATGAATAAAGGGAAACACAATCGGGTATGCAACTCAGTTCTTATTGTATGACTTGGCTAAAGTCAAGATATATTGCGCAGAATCCGCTAGATATTCCACCAACGTTAATAAATGGGCATGTTTATTAGTAGTTGGGCATTTTTAAATAAATAGATGACTTCAAGTAATCACCTAAATACTTTAACTTGTGAAGTAATAATCCGAGATGGTAGCCAATTGTCACATGTTCGAGACTTAATATATAAGATAAGAACTTGAACATTTCGACTTGATCAAGATCTTCATGACAATGACAACACCATCCTAGAGTGTTGTTCTAATGCACTGTAACGTTCATAAGAATTGTTAACAAGTCTTATGATATATGGGCTCGCGAAACCCCGGCTTTATTAGTTAAATTGCCTTTATTAGGCTATATTTTGTATTGAACTTGATAAACAATCGTGAGGTTAGCTCGGAAAACGAGCCGCCTTCTTTATTGATTGAAATAGTTTCAATTACAAATGAAATTTAAATAATAAAAACAAATGAAAAATAATGCGTGAAAGAAAAAATAATCTTTAAAACAAAAAGTGGTTTCTAGCCGATGCTGACTTCCGCTGCAGCCGAGTTCCAAATGGAGCTCGGCGTTCAATTGTGGTAGATCCTTAATTTTTCCGCATTCCAAGTACGCTTTATTGCTTTGCCATCTAAGGCTTCGACGATATAGGTTCCTTGCCCTACTTGGTCTGAAATACGGTAAGGTCCTTCCTAGTTTTCCGTGAGTTTTCCATTCCGGGCGTTCTTGTTTCTGATATCCAATCTGCGAAGTACCATATCGCCTTTACTAAATACTCGCGGCTTAACTTTACGATTATATTTAGCCGTAACTAGTTGTTTCGTGGCCAGATTTTGGCAGTGTGCCACAATTCTAGTTTCATCAATGAGGTCCATTTCTACGACTAGTTGTTCACTGTTGTTAGATTTTCCTTCCTGCAAAACTTTTGTTTTTCTCCATGAAGTTTTCCCGATTTCGACCGGGATCATGGCCTCACATTCGTATGTCAATCTAAAGGGTGTCTCTTGAGTTGAGGTCTGTATACTAGTCCGATATCCCTAGAGTACAGGATACAGCTGCTCAACCCAATTATTTTCTACGTCAGCCATCCGTTTCTTAAGTCCATCAATAATGATTTTGTTTGCTGGCTCGGCTTATCCGTTGGACTGCGGATGTTCTACGAAGGCGAAATGGTGTTTGATCTTGAGTTCGGACATTAACCTTTGAAAACCTTGGTCAATGAACTGAGTTCCATTGTCAGTTATGATCTCGACTGGAATTCCAAATCTTGCAACAATGCTTCTCTCCAAAAATTTTTGTATTCAGGCTGCCGAGATGGTTGCTAAGGGCTTGGCCTCGATCCACTTAGTGAAGTAGTCAACTGCTACAATTAATGATTTCAGTTGCCCTGGGATGGTTTAAATGGTCCTAAGAGGTCCATTCCCCACTTGTAAAATGGCCATGGGGCCGCAATGGATTTTTACTCGGCCAGAGGTGGCCAAATTATCCACGCATGTTTCTGGCAACTTTGACATTTCCTCACGTGTTCCACGGAGTCGGCTACCATTGTCGGCCAATAACATCCAGCTCAGAGAACTGTCCTGGCTAGAGCCTTAGCTCCCATGTGCTGCCTATTGATTCCTTCATGTATCTCCGATAGTACGTATTCGGCTTCTGCTGGGTTTAAGCACCTCAGCATTGGAGAGTAGAGGGCTTTTCGATACAGTTGGCCATCAACCACTGTATACATTGCTGCAGTTCTAGCCATTTGTTTTGCCTCCATTAGGTCCTTCGAGATGATTCCTTTCTCTAGGTAATTCAAGATAGGCCTTCGCCAGTCTTCTGCTACTGCAATGACCATGACGCAAGTGGGCTTGGTCATATTTTGTTGGATTACAGTTCGGTGGTTTCCCGGGCTCTTTGTGCTTGCTAATTTGGACAGAATGTCTGCCCTCGGATTTTCTCCTATGGGAATATGGGTGACTACAATCTCGTTGAAGTCGGCCATAGCCTCTTTTACTTTACCCAGGTATTTAATTAGTAGAGGTCCCTTGGCCGTATATGATCCATTAATTTGAGCCGCAACTTGCTGAGAGTCGGTTGACAGGTGGATCCTTTTGGCTATGTTTTCTTTTGCCTGAGATAACCCAACCAACACTGCTTCGTATTCGGCCCAGTTGTTGGAAGTTTTGAAATGTAGCTGTAGAGAGTGTTCCATGGAAACTCCTTTTGGGCTTTCTATTATGACTCCTGCCCCGCTTCCTTTGGCGTTTGAAGATCCGTCAACAAACACTTTCCAAACATTAAGATTGGCTTATGGTAATGTTGTTGTTGGAACTAACTCTGTAATAAAGTCAGCTAGAGCCTGAGATTTAATCGCATGTCAGGCCTCATAAATAATGTCAAACTCGAAAAGTTCTATGGCCCAACTGATCATTCGCCCTGCCAAGTCCGACTTGTGCAGGACTTGGTGTATTGGTTGACTTGTTCGGACAATTATTCGATGTCCTTGGAAGTAAGGGTGGAGTCTTCTCGCAGTGGTGAGGAGTGCAAATACCACTTTCTCAAGCTTCTGACACCTTAGCTCGGTGCTTTGCAGAGCCTGACTTATAAAGTAGACCGACTTTTGTTCGGTCGATTCTTCCCGTACTAAGGCAGCACTGACGGCCTCTTCTCCCACCGATAAATAGAGGATGAGTTCTTCTCTAAAATACGTGGCTGAACCCAAGAGGGGGTAAATTGGGTCAAGATAAAAACTTGCTACCTTTGAAAATCATTTTGCAATTTTGGTAAAATTAGTTTGAATGATAATAAAGAGTTATAAAGCTATATCAATCATTCAAACATATATGCTGGAAGTAAAGAGTTAAGGGAAGAGAATTGCAAACTCAAATTTATACTGGTTCGGTCCAATCCGTGACCTACGTCTAGTCCTCAAGCTCTACTTGAGATTTCCACTATTCTCCTTGTTTAACCAAGCACAAGAGACAAGCCTTTACAACCTACAAGTTTGTCGAGGCACTTGTACAACCTTTACAACCTCTCACAGAGACTCCCCCTTACAACCCGAAGGGATACAATCACTTTCCCACTCAAGGTCACCCAACCTTGAGTATCTCTCAGAGAAATATGATTTACAATAATTCTTCTCTCAAAGAAGTGATTATGATAAACACTGAAGTGCATTACAAGTGATTTCACTCTTTATATTGTAAACTCAAAAAACATTGAAAAACAGAGAGTGGGAGATTCAACATTTTGACATTATAACAGTGTAAGCTCACTCCATCATCTTCTTGCGTTTTGAATTTGGTTCTATTTATAGATGAAGATGATCTGAACGTTGAGAATAGAGCCATTGTAAATAGAACCATTTGAGGATGTGGTAGTTGGAAATATAGCCGTTAGAATGCTTCTTTAACTTGACAGCTCAACATTTTGGTTCTTCATGAAATCCTTCGTTTGATCATCTGAAATATGTCCACAAATGATATAATTAATGATAATAATTGTTAAAGATCATTTGGATAAACTTCTGGTTGATCTAGATCAGATTCAGGATTTTTGACACTTTGATTTTTCTGAAGTTTCGGTGTATACTTGAGTATTGACTTGAATACTGCGGTATTGAGCTTATTTCATTACCTCAAATTTGTCTTTGTTTGATCTATACTCGAGTTTTGCTTCCCATACTCGAGTATTGAAGATTCTCTCACGTTCATAGCTTTCTGTTTGAGCTATACTCAAGTATTCATTTGTAAACTCGAGTATTCAAGTTGTTCTGGCCTTTGGTTGCTTTCTGACTTGATACAGCTTCATATTTAGCAAACCAATTATCCTCATATGGCTCTTTGATCCTCCTTTCCACAGCAACAAGAATAAGATCTTAACTTGTTGGAATTCGGTCGTTATGATCTGATGAAAGAAGATTGTTCTTTAACCATCGATTTGGCAATGTTTTGAATTATTAGTCAACTTTCTAAGACCATATCTCTTTGGTCTGATCTTCATTTTGGTTGACTCAAGTATTGATAGAAAGCCTTATTAGTCTTCTTTCAAATGCCTCTGATTTCAGCTCATTCCGATATGTGGATTGTGAGTTATACTCAAAACATTAAAGCTTGGTCTGAAGTGTGGCGTGAACATTTGATCCAACTTTAGAAATTCAAATCTCTCTCATCTGATCTTCTTTGGATTTGACAATTTGTCAAGATGACACATTGGATGTCTAGTTTCAGCCAAATTTGATTTCACCTCAATCCGATGTCTGGTTTAGGAGATATCATCAAATTACCAAACCTCGCCCAAAGCTGAACTAAAACAGAGGTGAACAGAGTTACTGACAGTGCTGGAAACTCGAGTATTGAGGAGGAAACATGAGTTTTGTCGGGTCCAGATGCATGAGAGAAGCTGAAAACACCCGATATTCGAATATTTAAGTTCCATACTCGAGTATTGATTCCCATACTCGAGTATTGACCTCTATAACCCGAGTTTTGACTTGGAAACTTGAGTTGACTCCCAAACCGGAGTTTCCCAAACTTCAGTTTTCCAAACCACAATTTTCTCATCCAGAAGCAAATTACTCAATAAGCTTGTATACTCGAGTTTTGACCTGGAAACTCGAGTTTTCTCTTCCAGAAACTGATTTTTGCTATCTTTAGCTCTGAATTGACCCAACCAACCTTCATTTGATTGTGAAGACTTGTAATATCAATTTAAGACCTTGTATATTGATTTTTCTCATTCTTTTTGACAAGATCTTCCTTTTCTTCAATCTCTTCACTTGGTCATTTTTCACAACTCTATTCTGTCTTTCTCTTGAGCATTCTCCATAGACATATTTGAGTTGTTCTTGAATAAAGATATTCTCATTTCATTTATCAATTTTTTTCATCTTCCATCTTGATTATCCCCAAAATCTATCAATCAACAACATTCCATTTAGTAAATTCTTCCCTTTTCTTCTTCTTCTTCTTCTTCTTCTTCTTCTTCTTGATTATCCTTCATAAATGAACTTGGGCTGATCTTGAATAAGGATATTCCATTCAAAGTTCTTTCTTATTCAATCTCTTCTCTTCTTCTTTTTCTTCTCTCCTTTTCCTTATCCTTATCTATATCCCGACCTCATTGATCTTCTTCATGATTGAGCTTTACACATTTGATTCTACATTCAATTCAAGAATTCATCAATGGATGAGATATATATTACTCAATCTTTTTGCTTTTAAGAAAGGCATCTATATAAGACATCATCAAAACTAATCATATCTAACATTCTCTAGGTTCAGGTTTCGACAATATTGGGGGTGTTTGTTAGTTCTCTATGGGTTTTGATGATAACAATCAATTGAAAAACCAAGGTTGAAGAATTGTCTCAAGAAAGCAAAAACTTGCTAAAGGAGGCAATACTCGAGTTTCAATATCAAAACTCGAGTATTGGAATTTCAAAGAAAAGCTCAATGCACATGACTAAGGGCAATACCGCAATATTCAAATGAATACTCAAGTATTGGACCTTACAAAGAGCATCGCAAGTTTCCCATCAAGGAAAACTCGAGTATTAATATGCATACTCGAGTTTAGGCCTATATGACTCTTCAACAATTACAACAGAAATAGAAACTTCAATTTGGAAAACTCCAGTTTTGAAAACTCAGGTTTGGAATTTGAAAAGACAGTTTTCCAACTTAGCTCTAGAATTCAAATGTTTTCATTTTCAAATGAGAACTCGAGTATTGCATTAGAATACTCGAGTATTGGGCCAAACAAAGATGTTTTAAAAGTTTATCACTCATTAACTCCAGTTTTGGAAACTCCAGTTTAGCACTTTCGAAAATGATCTTTGAATTTCAAAACTAAGGAGAAAACTCAAGTATAGGAATTGAAACTCGAGTATTGAGTCATACAGAGAGCTACTGAGGTCTCTAAGCTTTCAATACTCCAGTATAGTAAGAATACTCCGGTTTTGATGTTTTGGACAAAAACCCATCAAGAGTCCAAAACTCGAGTATTGGTTGAATACTCGAGTATTGGCTTAAGTTCATCTAGAGTTCCAAAGCTCAAATCACGAGACTCGTCTCTGGAAGGAGAATACTCGAGTATAGACACAGATACTCGAGTATAGGCTTAAGTGCATAGTGACAAACTCTAGTATTGTTGCACAAACTCGAGTATTGGTCGCGTCTTCTGATAATTCAAATTTGTGAAATCTGTGTAATGTTTATGGAATGATCCAAATGATTTATATTATTAATTATCATCATTACCAGATATGTTTAATGTGTTTGCTAGTGTATTTTAGCTAGTTTACAGATGATTCAAGGAGATTAAAAGAGCTGTTATTGCACAAAGTAAAGTTTTGTCAGAAGCATTAAATGCAAGGCCACCTAACCAGCTATACTTTGATTTACCAAGGCTTACATGAAACAAGAATGATAAAGAGTCACTCACCTAATTTAGGACTGACACTCCCGACGGATATAAATGTCTAGAAATCACTCTCTATCCAAAAAGATCAAAGGGCAAACCATAGAGTAGAGAGAGAAGAGACCAAAGTGCTTCTAGCTGATAAACATCTTCACCAACGGTCAAATGAATGTTTGCAATGGTCATTAATTATACTCTAAGTATAAATAGAGTTGCATTCAATTCTCTCAACAACAGTTGAGCTGAAAATCGATTAAGCATTAATTTTGTTCATCTACTCTTAGAGTTTATGTATAGAGTATCAGTTGATACTACTTAGCTTCAGTGATTATCTTATCTACTCTTTAAGAGAGTATTTCATCTATATTATCATTTGATTGTAAAGAAATCTCAAGTCAGGGGACTTGAAGATTTGGGGATCATTGATTACAACTTGTAAGGGGGAGCAAGTTCTAGAGATAGAATTGCTTCAGAGTTATAGAGAGTGTAATCAAGTGATTTAGTGGAAAACTCAGAGTTCCTAAGGACTGGACGTAGGCCAAGGAGTTGGGCTGAACCAGTATAAACTGTCTTGTATTACTATTCTTCCTTGCTCACTGATTTTCTCTGATAGATCACCATTAGAGCCTAACTTGCGAAAATTTTTTAGAATCCCCAATTCACCCTCTCTTGGTGATTCAACTTCTCTTTCAGTGTTGACAGGCATTTCTTAATTTTGTCGAACATGGCCTCGCATTCTGCATTCCATTCCCAGTGCTGTGCCTCTTTTTTCAATAATTTAAAGAGTAGAAGTGCATTTTCTGCCAACTTCAGAAAAAACCTTGTTAAAGCTGCCAGTTTGCCCATTAACTGATGTACTTCCTTCTTGTTTCGTGGTGCCACCATATTGAGGACGGCTTAGCATTTATCCCGGTTGGCCTCGATTCCCCTATTTGTTAGGAGGAATCCAAGGAACTTGCTTGCAGGTACTCCAAATGCGCACTTAGCCGAGTTGAGTCAGATACGATGAGCCCAAAGTTTATCGAATGTTTCCTGAAGATCTTGGATATGGTTCGAACGGTTGATTGATTTAACAATCATGTCATCTATATAGAGTTCTACATTTTTGTCGAGCTGAGTCTCAAATACTCGATTCATCATCCTCTGATAGGTGGCTCCGACATTCTTCAGACCCAATGGCATGACATTGTAGCAGTAGTTAGCTTTATCCGTGATAAAAGCTGTTTTTCCTTGGTTATTAGGGTGCATGGCTATTTGATTCTACCCGAAATAAGCATCCATAAAAGAGAGCAATTGGTATCCAAAGGAGTTATCGACTACTTGATCTATGTTTGGCATAGGGTAAGCATCCTTTGGGCAGGTCTTATTGAGGTCGGTGTAATCCGTGCAAACTCTCCACTTACCATTGGGTTTTTTGACCATTACCACATTGGATAACCATGTGGTGTATTGAATCTCCCTGATGAATCCAGCGTCTAATAGCTCCTTGATATGTTCAGCAAGGGCTGCTTGTCTGTTTAGGGCGATCTTTCTTTTCTTCTGTGCAATAGGTGGGGAGTTTGGGTTTATTGTCAACTTGTGACAACAGAAGTTGGGGTCAACACCGGGTAGCTTGGATGGTTTCCATGCAAAGACATCTTTGTTTTTCAACAATAGTTCTTCTAGTTTCGCCCATTCCTCATTTGTGAGTGTGTTGCCAATCTTGGTAACCTAGCCAGGTTCATCTCCTAAGAGATAATCAACGAGTTCTCCATCGGGTTCCGTTTTCATCAACTTGGCTTCCTCTCTTACGTCCAGCTCAACCACATTCATCGAGCTTGAATTGGGTAGTGTCGGGTTTTGTGCTGGCTTTTGCTGCGAAGAGGATGTCCCCAGCTCATTGTTTTTTACTGTTGAAAAATAGCATTGCCGAAACTCCTTCTGATCCCCCTTAATGGTGACCACCTCATTCTTACTGCTTACCATCTTCAATTTTTGATGTTTGGTTGATATTAACTTATCCCAGCTGTGAATGATTGGTCTACCCAAGATGATATTATAAGACGAGGGGAAATCTGCCACAATGAATTTGACTCATTCGGTCTTGAAAGCTTCCTTAGATCCCAGCGTCATCTTTAGCTCTACGTACCCCTTGGGGCATGTATCCTCTCCGTTAAACCCAATTAGGGTTCTTCTGAACAGCTTCAGATTTTCTGGATCGAGTTACATTCACTTGAAGGCATCCCACAAGATGATATCAACCGCGCTACTGGGATCGATGAAGATCTTCTTCAAAAGACATTTACCCAGGAGGCCGGTTATAACCAAGCCGTCCTGATGGCTCGGGATTACATCCCTTAAGTCGTCTTGAGTGAAGAATAATTTGGGGGGTTCTGTTTGTAGAGGTTTTGGTTTGAAAGTTGGTCGTCCCTTGATGGTTAGAACTTCCCGGAGGTATTTTTTCCATTGACTTGTTGTATCACCTCCTCCGCCATAATCCCTACTAATGACGTAACAATCAAACTCGGCTTTTGGGAATTCATCATCATCGTCATTCTTTCTTCGGTCATCATCTTGCTTCTTTCTTTGAGGGACCGAGCTCTTACTTCAGTCTGTCTGCTTGCGTTTGTTACTCTTTTTCCCTTGTGTCTTGATGACGTACTACAGTAGTCTTCCATATCGGAAAAATTTTTCTACAGCATCTCTGAGATCCTAGCATTCCTCGGTTGTGTGCCCAGGTCCATCATGGAAGTCGCAAAACCGAGATCGATCCAATTTTCTTCTGTTATACAGTAGGCGTGGTCGTTCTACTTTTTCATCTTGGTTAGTGCTACCTCTCCAAATTTGAGCACGCGAGACGTTCAAGGCAGTATATTTTTCATACTTCCCTTCATATCTTCCACCTCGAGTTTTCAGGTTTGAATTATTCGATCGGTCTTTTGCTGTGTGATCCCTTCCTTTTGATGGTGGGCTTTTTTGCCTTTCTTTGCCCGACATGTTGGCTATTTGCATCTGCTCAATGTCCAGATACTTCTTAGCCCGTCGATGGAACTCTTTTAGTGTTTTGATCTCAGTGGATAAGACTGACCTTCCCATCTTCGATTCACTGTCTAGGCCCGATATTAGCAGGTGCACATGAACACTCTCTTGCAACCTTTGAATTTATAAAGCGGCAGCTTTGAAGCGGTCAGTTATTTTTGGAGTGTTTCACCGGGCTGCTGCTTGATACTGCCTAGCTTGTATACCGAGTTGAGTTTCTTCTTACTTGTTGCAAAATTCAGCAAGAAGTTTTAACTTAGATCGTTGAAGTCGGTGATAGATTTTGGGGGTAAGATCCGAAACCAAATTTGTGTAGCCCCTCGCAATGTTAAGGTGAACAACCGAGATATGATTGGTCCCTTAAACCCTCGAACGAGCATCTCAATGTCAAAGGTGTTAAGATGTGTTTAGGGATCCTGACTTCCGTCATATTTGGGTAAGTAGGACATGTTGAACTTCTTTGGGTAGTCTGCCTCCGTAATCTCATCCAAGAACAGGTTGCTGTTCTTTCCTGCTTCTATGTACCACATCTTATGTTTTCCGGTAGCGCCTTGCTGAGATTCCTGAGTATCAGAGGAATGATTGCTTTTCTGAAACGCCCGAGTTTGATCATCCCGGTCTGCATTCTGATGGTTATTTTGTTCAGAATTTATAGATGAAGCTATTCTGCCTTGTTCGGGCTGATCAGAGCGAGGTAGATCAACAGTCTGCTGATTGGTGTCTCCATCCTCATTGTGTTGATCATCTCGGCATTCCCCCTGAATTTGGTTCTGCGATTGCTCGAGGAGTTGTTCCATTATTTCGGCAATGCGATCAATCTTTTGATTCTACAAGTTGCTGCGTTTTTTGCCATTCTCAATTCGCTTGAGTAGTGACTCAGCGATGTTGTGCAATAGTTGTATATTCAGGCTATTAATCTGGAATGGTTGCGAGGGATTGGCCTGATTGGCCTGCTGCAGCATTTGGTCTATGGATCTGTCCTCAGGGTGAGGGGGATTCGTATCCTGTGGTTCCTCCAACGGCCCCTGATTGTCACCTCGGATTTCTTCCTGTCACTGATTATCATCATTATTCCGTTCTTGACTTTGCTTGTGTGCAAGCATGTGGCTTTTGCTTCTGGTATTAGTCATCACTGGTCATGAGGATTGAACTTTATAGTTCCCCCACGGTCGACGCCAATGTCCTGTTGTAGAACACAATTTGGACTTGGCCTAGGGTGAAATCCCAGGGGCCTACGTACCGCTTGTGGGATCGAAGTCCACATAGTTCGCTTGTGAAGAATAGGCTTATAGCCAGAGGGGAGTGGGGGTGTGTGTTCTATGTATGCTAAATGATAAAAGCTTAGAGCTTAAAATGTGTGTACCTTGTTAGGGTTTGTACCCTATTTATAGACTTACTTAGGCCCTAAATTCCTGGACTTCTGTTATCTAATTAGTTAAAGATATGATATATCATTAGCTGATTAGATCCTAAATTGTTGGGTGCTTATAATCTTGGTAGCACTAGTGCAAAAAAGAGCTTTAAGACCACCTCATTTAGACAGGATTATAGAGAATCAGGTCTTAAAAGCATGATCGTTGGCAATTTCGTAAATATAAAGAACTTTTTAGACCGGATTATAAAGGATCCAGTCTTAAAAATATGACCGGTGGCAATTCGTAAATATATAGAACATTTTTAAGACCGGATTATAAAAGATCCGGTCTTAAAAGTATGACCGGTGGCAATTTTGTAAATATATAGAATACTTTTAAGATCGGATTATAGAGGCTCCGGTCTAAAAAATATAATCGGTGGTAGTTTCGTAAATATAAAGAAATTTTTTAAACCCTATTATAGATTATTAGGTCTAAAAAGTATTATTTTTAAGACCAGATATTATAAATAACTGGTCTAAAAATTTTAAAAAATAAAATAAAATGTCTATTACTTTTAAGACCAGATGTTATAAAGAACCGGTCTAAAAAGTTGAAAAAAATATCTATTATTTTTAAGACCGGATGTTATAAATAACCGATCTAAAAAGTAAAAAAAATAAATTATTCTTTTCTTTTTAAGACCGCTTGTTACAAAGATTCGGTCTAAAATATGAACTTTTAAAACCTTATTTTAATAACATCCGGTCTCAAAAATTTTCCCTAGAAGCCCCCTCGCGCGCTAAACAAAAATTGAATTTTCACTAGGGTACACTCAGATCGAACCACACCTATCTTACTTCCTTCTTCCTTGTGAATTGTGTAATTTCTCCCTCCCCAAACGCCTCCACATGCTAATGGATCAGTGAAGTTAATGTTACCGATTTATGCAAAATAAAGAGGGTTTCTACTTTCCAGGTTAATACCAAATCCTTTTTTTAATTTTTGCATTTTGTTTCTGTTTATTTATGCTTTAAATTATTTCTTTCTTTTCATCTTCCGCTTTGTGACCTAGGTGAGCAAGTTGAGTTATGTAGCTCATCATACCGATGGCCGATTAGTTCACCGACGACCAGATCTTCAAGTTCAAAGAGGCCTTCAGCCTCTTTGACAAGGATGGAGGTGGTCTCTACTCTCAGATTCCTTTCCTCTTTCTTTCATTTGCTCTTTGATATTCTTTTCTCTGCAATTATTGACTTTGGAATTGTTCTGAGATCTAGATGTGTTCTTAGATCTGATTGCTCCTTCTTTGCTTTCCTGCTTGAGGTGGACAGAGAGAAGAAAGTTTGGAAGCTTCGGGGTCACCACGATGGCGATTCAACTGAAATGGACACCACAAAAAAATCTGGAGAATTCACGCAACCGTTTTGCTAATGGTGGTTGTGGTTGGGATGGGGAGATTTTTTTTTTGTTTTGCCTACCTACTTTTAAGACCCGATGTTTAAAAAATCCGGTCTTAAAAGTCTTACTTTTAAGACCGTTAGTATATTCGATCTTAAAAATAACAGATTTCTAAGACCGCCTGTAACAAGACCGGTCTCAGATCCAGTCTTAGAGTACGTTTTTCGTCCGGTCTTAAAAGTTATTTTTGTAGTAGTGTAGTTATGTTGATAAATTACTCCTTGATCCAAGGAAGTTGTTAAGATATTATAAATAAGCCATTGTACTTGGGCTTCTGAGATTATTGGGCTCAACCCACATTTATCATATCTGTAACACAACTAATCACACCTTGCCTTCTATGCCTAGATTAAAGAATCTTGCAACAAAACTGCTTCAACTTCCTTCTAGAGTTGTGCTTGCAACGCAATTTGCTTCATGGACAGCCCATACTGCTTGCTTTCACGCGTGCAATACTTTCCAGACTTCGCATCAACTTCCTCTTCCTCAAATTAGTAAACCCAAAAAAAATTTTATTCCAAGCAGTATAGCTTTTGTCAACTGAACAACATTATCATTCCATTGTAGTTCTGGGTCCCAGTTTGCTTTAACAAAAGGAGCAAATGCACCATGTAACACCCAAGACACTAAGAACTGGAATGCTGTATGAGATTGAGCTAGACTCAACAAACCATGCAATCTTAATAATAAGGGTTTGTGATATGATTTGTACCAATGTAAGTCTGACATCGTAGCCTCCAGAAAAGCATTCAACTACCTATTCGTTCTTAATACTCTATATATGTACAGCTCTCCGCATCTGATCTATGAAACGTGAATTGAGGGCCAACGAAACCCTAATCATTCAACTTTGCATTTATCACAAACTCCAAAAACTCCTTCTTAGGCCCCTGACTAACACCACAAGATTTACGATATATCACGAAACAAAAGAGTAGCATTAAAATCACCCTACAAATACTAAGGATGTTGAATGCTACCCATGACTTGTCTGAGCAGTAGAGATAGCATATGTTGGTTATGATTAGTTTTGATGATGTCTTATATAGATGCCATTATCAAGAGCAAAAAGTTTATATCATAAAGTTTATACCATATACATTGACTAATTGCTACATTTAATGTAGATTTGTTCATGTAGAGAAAGAACAGGAGAAAAGAAGAAAGAAAGAATTGATTCATGGAGAATAATCAAGAAGAGAGAAGAAAGAAAGAAGAACTTACTGAATAAACTAAGAAAATCATTATACAAGTTCTTAGTTTGATTCTAGAAGTCTCCATGATCAAATGAAAGTTAGAACAACTCAATTCAGAGTTAAAACAAGCATATATCAGGTTTTGGATGAGCATAATCGAGTTAGATACTTAAAAGTCAAGTTTACTGCATTACTGGAAGTGATCTGCCTCTGGATTATGAGAAAACTCGAGTCTGGAACTCAAAACTCGAGTTAGTCACTTAATGACTCGAGTTTGTTGTGTCTTCAGCAACTCTAGAGTCTCTGGATCAACAAAACTCGAGTTAGACAATGTAAACTCGAGTTTGGAACTCAAAACTCAAGTTAGTCACTTAATGACTCGAGTTTGTAGTATCTTTAGCAACTCTGGTGTCTCTAGATCAGCAAAACTCGAGTTAGCCAATGTAAACTCGAGTTTGGAACTCAAAACTCGAGTTAGTCGCTTAATGACTCAAGTTTAACAAGCTTTCAGCAACTCTGTCCAACTCTATTTCATGATCAGAACTGGCGACCTCTGGTAATTTGATGACATCTCCCAAACCAGAGATCGGTTTAAGGTGAAATCAATTTTGTATGAAACTAGACATCCAACGCGTCATCTGGACAAATTGTCATCCCCAAAGAAGCTGAGATGAGAGAGCTATGAATTTTTGAAGTTGACCCATCTGTTAACGTCACCCAGCAGACCCAAGTTTAGTAATTTGAGGATATCTCACAATCTACAAATCGAAATGAGCTGAAATCGGTGGCATATGAAAATAGACTCACATACCTTTTCAGAAACATAAAGATTATGGAAAACAAAGATCAAATGAGTGAGGCATGAATTTTTGAAGTTGACAATCAATTCAGGATGCTGGAAAAACGTTAGTTAAAGAACAACCTTCGTTCATCGGATCATAACTGTCAGATTGCAATGAGTTTGGAGCTGATTCTTCTTGCATTGGAAAGAAGACTTAAAGAGTCTTATAGAGATAGGTACTGGATTCCAGGAATTGATCTTCATCAAGTCAGAGAGCAAAGAACTTGTGAGAAGAATATTTGATTGGGCCATGGAGAAGAAAACTCGAGTTTGTGTTAGCAAACTCCAGTTTTGGACTTGACAGAGAGCAAAATGGTTTCATCTCTTAAGGAAACTCGAGTTTGAGTTAGTAAACTCGAGTTTGTGGCAGACAGAGAGCTCCTTAATATTTTGATTTGACAAACTCCAGTTTGTATTTCTAAACTCCAGTCTGGAAGTTCTTGAACTTAGGCTTATCCTCGTAACAAAGCCCCAAACTCGAGTTAGTCACTTAATGACTCGAGTTTAGCCTTATGTTCAAGTGTGCTCCAAAACTCAAATCGCGACATTCCTCTCTAGAAGACCTAAACTCCAGTTTAGCCCGCTGCAAACTCCAGTTTAGTTTTCCAAACTCCAGTTTGCGTCGCTGAAGTATAAGAACCAGATTGCGCCAATTTGCGAAATCTTTATGGGTTAATCTGAAATTATCATATCATGTTATATTTTATTCCTAACATTATTGATCAAGTTTTTGATAAGTTTCAGACAGGTTCATCACAAGATCAAGGCGAAATCAAGATCCAGAATAAGTGCATTAAATGAAGAACTAAGAACAGGGCTGATCTTTCTCCCTTATCCCAGATGTTCAGTTCAGACCGTTGCAACACATTAAGATCACTTCAAACGGTCGAATTAAGATCATGGAATGACTAAAAATCTGGAAGACGCTCTGCAACAACATATTCCAAGATTCCAGCTGAGAATTGAAAGAACAGAGCAAAATATGCAACTGTCATATTCCAGATTTACAGCTGAACTTTGAAGAATCAAAGAGAAGAAAATGCAACGGCTAGTTCCTCTTCTTCATCTATATAAGAAGCTCAGAAATGAAGAACAAGAGAGACATATACAAGAGGGAGAGCAAGAACAGGGACGTGAGCTTACACAATGAAAATGCCAATATTCTAACGTCTGCTTCATCTACTCTCTGAATATCTCAATGATCATATATTTAGCTTAGAGAGTGAGATTATGTGAATTGTGCTTTAGTGTTTATTCACTTACTTCTGAGAGAGAAGATTCATTGTAATCATCCTATTATTCTGAGAGTTACTCAAGATTGGGTAATCTTAAGTGGGAAACACTTTGTTGTGATTATAGCTTGTAAGGGGAGTGAATCCGAGTGTGGGATTACTTCGAGTACAGAGTGTGTAATCAAGCAAGTGAATTGATTATGGTTTGTAAGGGGAAGTGAATCATAATGAGAGGATTACTTCAAGTACAGAACGTGTAATCAAGTTCAAAGCAAATAGTGGATTGAAAATCTTAAGTGAAGCTTGGGGACTGGACGTAGGTCAAAGATTGGACCGAACTAGGATAAATCACAGTTTGCATACTCTCTTCCCTTATCTTTTACATTTCCAGTATATGATCATCTTTGAATATCTAATTGTCAATTTATAACTTGCGAAAAGTTTTTTTTTAAAGTTCCTAAAGCTTATCAAACACCCAATTCACCCCCCTCTTGGGTGATAGCCAGGTCTAATAGCATATACTGTAGTTACCTCTGACATTTGGTGATCATGATCTTCAAATAGATAATAAATATACTAAGAAGCACACTGCAATACTAAGCTACTTGACCATAAACACATATTCCACCTTTGAAGCTTTCAACATCAACTAGCTCCATAGATCAAAACCAAGCCTGCCTGCAATTCGGGTGGTAGTGTTATCTCTACTAGACCTTATCTCAAACAAATCAATAAAAATCCAATTTGTGAAACTTAGCTTATGTATGAGGCTGTGAAACATAGACGATTTTGTTCCACGAACATTCCAAACTTAAGAGTTAATGAGGAAACAATTTTAAAGCCCTTGAAACATCCATCTCATCACTTTTGGCTGAGCTAAATAAAACCTGGCCCATAGTCATCACATACTCACCCACAATGGGAAGACCAAAGTCTATATGATGCAATCCCAACATAGTAGTCTCAGCCTCATGTGAAATCTGCTTCAAAGTCTCATCATCATAACTTCTTGTTCCAATTTCTCTATCTCTAACATGTCTAAAATTTTTAATATCACCCAATTTACCCCTCTTGGGTGAAATACTTGAACTAACAATCCTCATAGCACTTAAGTGATATTTTTCAAAAAGTCTAGAGAAACATTTCATTACTATTGAGTGACTACATAGTAACTCATAATACTCAAGTAAGCACTCTAGTGAAAAGTTAAAAAAATACTTAATCATACATGGTGCCTTGCAAGTGATCAGGAAAAAATAGGATATCAATAGAATGATCTTTCAAAAAATTTTATGAAATCATTATCCTGTGACCATGTAGTGACAGGTTTTTTCATGGCATCACTTGAGTGGCATAATCATCACTCAAATGATCTAATAAATTTTCACAAATCACTCTATTAGTATCTGGTGATTTTGTTGGTGATGAAATAAACAACTATCACTCAATTGTGACTTGTATCAACAAATAATCTCAAACTTAGAAATAATTTTCAAAAATCATTTTCAATTCTACAAAATATTGATCTTGGTGGAATAAACGCCTTTAAGGACTACAATGTGAAAGTGGAATATCACCTAGAGGGGGGTGAATAGGGGATTTTAAAATTCTTTTTCAGATTTAGTCGAGGAATGATAATAAAAGAGATTAAGATAGAGAGAATGAACACAGAGAAATTATACTGGTTCAGTCTAACTCTTTGACATACGTCTAGCCCCAAGACATTCTGGGTTTTCACTAACTCACAAACACAAATACAATTACACACTATGTACTTGAGAAAAATCCTATCACACTAGGACTCACTACCCTTTACAAGCTGTAATTGTACACCCACACTCAAGGTTCCTCAACCTATAGATTAATCAAATAAATAGATAAGTGTCTAAGACTGCCCACTGAGTAGTTAAATGATAATTACTGAAGTATAAGAAAAATATCCTAAGATATTAAATGAAATGAATGAAACAGTAAATTGCAATAATGTTGAATTGATAGCGTAGAGTTTTGGTAGGTGGCAGAATTGAATGTGATGAGCTTTTATATATACCATCTTCCATTAATGCCATTATGAATCTTTTAATGTAGCCATTGTGACTCTTTGAATTTCCATTAAGCACAGATAATTTCCATTAGGTACAGCCGACCATTGCTTAATAATTGAGTATTTTATACACTTATTTGCATCTCTTGGGTAATAAATTTAGGATTGTTTAGTAAATAAATAATGGGATTTAATGCATATTTGGACTTTGAGCTTTTAATGGGATTTAATTCATTTTAATGATAAAATTCCAAATTTACTTTGCTTCATTGTTTTTACCATAACTCTTGAACCAAATATCCGATTAGCATCATTCTTATCTCATGTTTCAGATAATTTAGAGAGCTACAAATGTTATGAAAACTCGAAAGGCAAACTTGGACAAGAGGATGGTCAATTTTGGATCCGAAGTCAAACAAATTTTTCTGGATTTTTTATTTGGGCCTGCATTTTGTAAAGACCATTTGTTATTTTTGTCTATTTTCTTTTGGGCCGGATTTTTATTACTTGGAGCCCCATTTTGTTTTGCCATTTTAGGTTAGGTCAGATGATGGCTATAAACATATTGTTATTTACGTCTGTACAGTTTTTTAAACATAGACTTTTGAAATTCTCTGAAATGTTCTTCATGTTCTACGCTGTTTTGCCCAACCATCTTGGCTAAGTCTCTGTGATTAACTCATGGATTAAGGATTCCGTATTCCAAAGGACTCACATTTAATCGTTAACATCTATACTAGTTTCTGTCTTCTTTTATTAGATTCAATTTCTGGATTCGGATTGGATTTTTGATAGAAAACCCATATCGATTTATCCCAATGACCTAGTTTGAATTGGGTTGAAGTGATTATTGTGTGATCTCATAATGACACGCCATTGTTTTGAATATATTCTGGACAGTCGTTCAATCAAGGGAATTTCTGGGCAAACGCAGAGATTTCAGTTTGTCTAGAATCAATCACGGATTTGGTGTATTATTTTAGTTTAATGAAGGTTATGGAATTCCTGATTTTGGATTATTCATTTTAATCTGATTAATCTCGTTTTCCTTTATTGTATATATTTTAGTTTGTTTTATTGCTCATTGAAAAACTCCCCTAATCATTTACAATTTCGTTGTTTTACTGTTACAAATTGGACCTACTGTGAATTCTGTGGGAAATGATCTAGGTTATATTATACTACAAATCTTTTGTTGAACATGGTCAATCTCTTGTTATTGCTTCATTAATTTTTTCAACGTCGACATACTTGTGCACAGAAGTTGACTTAGAGTACTTGCTAGAATAAGTATGCCTCGAAGGAATGATTTTGTCTGCTACAAGATTTCATTTTGTTTGTTGGCTTTGTTTTCTGTCGACATTACTTGTGTTTGACACATATTTTTCTTTTCGTCTAATCAACATTTAATGATGGTTAATAATCTGAAATCCACTCAAGGAATAGTTATTAATAGCATAATCATGTTTGAGTGATATTTAATTAACAAGAAATGATAACTCAACGTATTTAAGTCTGCGATTATTGATACAATGAAAAGGTTCTGATAGATGAAGGCCTTACTTGAGTAGTGATTCCATTCTACTCAAGTGATATCACAGTAATTCAAAAATTTTTGCCTTCAGCAATGCTCTTACTTGAGTAGTGATGTATGTCTACTTGAGTAACCTACTTGAGTGGACCAAAAATCCTACTCGAGTAACATCGCGTCTCTGCTAGACAATACACTAAGAGAAATCATTAGAAACTGATGCTCAAGTAACATCTCCTTATGCTCAAGTAACATCTCCTTATACTCAAGTAGCAGTAGATTGTTGCTTGAGTACACCTAAGGCAAAGAGCAACTTTAGTATTGAAATACGTTTACTTAAGTAATCAATTACCCTTATTCGAGTAATAGTATAAGTGTACTCAGGTAATCTTTAAGTAGAGAGCAACTGGAGAATGAATGCATACTTACTCGAGTAATAAATTATCTATACCTGAGCACCATACTTAAGTAGCGGTTATAGTATACTGGAGTAGCAGCCTAACTGAAGTGGTATTTTGATAGGAGAGTTATTTACTCGAGTAGTCAAAGTCCATTACTCGAGTGACCTACTCAAGTAAGAATATATTGCTACTCGAGTAACCTTGTGAGGAACTTTGGAACTTTGCTTTGCCCTATATTACTCGAGTAACGCAGAGGGTTTACTCAAGTAATATATCTTCTGATATAAGTTCGATTGATAGCCTACTAAAGTAATAATAGACTATTACTCGAGTAACATTCTGCAATCACCTAATCATACTCTTAGATCAAGTATGCTCGAGTAAACATAAAGACTTACTTGAGTATACTTTTAACTTAGGCAATTTTTACTGGTTCAAAAGCTTTAACCATTTTCAAACAAGAGCTTGATCTCATAAGTCTTGTTATGATCAAAACTCCAAGAACTGACACAATAAACATGCAACGGAGGAGAATGACAAGTCCAACAACAATGGATAGTGAAACAATGGTTGTTATGCCTAAAAAGAATGGTCAAGAACTACAAAAAAAGTTAGAATTTGTGATGGAACTTTTCCTTTGTATATGAGGAAAATTCAGTTGTAAAATTGTTTTGCGACAAAATTTGGTCTGTCACAAAGCAAAATTTGCGACAGAGAATGAATTTTTCGTCACAAATTTGGAAATTTGCGACGGAAATTGGATTTTGTCGCAAACTTTGGAAACTTGTAATGAAATAACTTTTCCATCACAAATTTCGATTTTTACAACAAAATTGGATTTCGCTACAAATTTCATATAAAATTAAAAATTATTTTTATTCTTTTTTAAAAAATAATAATTTTTATATTTATTATTATTATAAAATTTTTACTGATAATAAAAATTATAAAATAAAAATGAAATGTATATTATTAACATAAGTGTTTACATAGAGAAAACAAAATATAAATAATAATGTTCCCAATAAGATGTACAAAGAAAAACATCTAAACAATAGCAATATGGAGTAGATCATGCATCTGCTTCATCATCTTTGCTTGCTAAGTCATCATCTGCTCTTGCTGGTCCACGTTCTATCCCTGTTGAGTCAGCTGCTCTACTTGCTGTTTCACTAACGCCTTCACCCTCTTAAGCTCATCTACAAAAACAACATTAGGCAGTCAGTTTACTTTTTATACTTCATTTAAATGGACGAGGGACAGAAAATGTAACAATTAATATTTAAAGTATTACATTTACCTGCAGAAACACCTTCGACATTGTTGGATGAGCGCTTTGCGGACCTCACTTGACTGGCAGAGGCACCCATTCTGAAGAGTCTTCCTTGCTTGTCAAATTTGCCTATAGCCTGAATGAAAGAGGTCCTCGTTATTAGAATGAGAGGATGCGAGGTCATTCTCAATCTGCGAGGCTCTCTCATGTGATAGCTTCTCTCAGGTTTCTTGCAAACACAAAAATAAATCACAAATAAGGCATGTAAAGTGAAATAAACATGTTGCTATCTGAACCACATAGGAAATCTAATAAATGTCTCGCCGCTAATTGTTGAGACTTGGTGTTAATCCAACACTTCGAACTACCTTCAGACTCCTAGGCATGGGTCCGCTCAAAGGTAGCCCAATCAACTAATTCTGAGGTACCTCCCTAGAATATGTCTGCAAATACAAATGATGACAGTTAATTAATTATTTCAAAGTACAAAATATTGAATACCGATATAGAAAATAATGTATACTTACAATCTTTCTTCGATGCTAACTTATTGGAATGGAGCTGCCAAAATAGGATGGTCTATCCATTCGAGACCTATTTAACTTATTCTCCACAGATGTTTGCTGCCATTTCTCATTAGATGCCCATTTTTCAAATAACTGTGCCGTGGTCTTAGGATGGATCCAAGCTGTCTTGCCTATATTTTCTCAGTTTGTAAAACTGATCAGACAACCACCAGCTTGACTTGAAGTTATGAGCTTTTCTCAAGTCTCCCCGATGGGCAAGCAACCACCTAAAATGTCCCTAAAAATCAATAAAGAACCATTAGTACTCCAAATTATAAAAGTACAAAATCAGCTTGCATTTTGATCAGAAGAAATTAATAACCCAAAGCACATAACTTACCAAAAAGTCACTGAACCAAGCATCTAGAACATCTTGAGGAATCTTTGACCACTTGCCGAAAAAACAGTGAGTGTAATTGCATAATAATTGTTGTTCCATGAAACCCACAACTACACCGCAAGGCTCAAACTTGAAAATAGGGGAAATACTGTAAATATTAGCATACAAACTAAAGGTGAAAAATCTGACCATTATTAGTAACTTTACATGACTTACTCAGTCGTGCCCACAAGACGAATCCACGCCAGCCCTGTCTTAGAATAAATGGATCCCCACACTAGTCCATCGAAGGGACTATCTTCCCCGAATTGGCTCCCAGGCGATGTAGTATGCTGAAGGAAGAAATGTGAAATATTGAAAAAGTTAGTACAAAGAAAATTAAAGAAAACGAAATATATATAAATCACTCATAAATCCTTTACTACCCATAATAGAGTCAATAATAGACGGTGAAGAAGACAAATTAAATGGAGGCAAATCTGGTAGAGAGGTAAGCCCCCTTCTTATAGAGTAAGTAGATGATGTCGTCCTACCCCTTTTGATAGGATGACTTTAGGATCTACCACTACTACCTGATCGGCTAGCAAAAGGCTCCATCTGTGAACACTTATAAACATTATATCAAAATATATATAAATATAAGAAATATACTCAATAGCGAGATAATGGGATATCTAGTATAACAAATCACATAAACAAAGAACTAATACAAATCAATCGGATGATTCATGTTCTTCGACCTTCTTCCTCTAGAGTCTCATAGTCGACAAATTCAGATTCACTTATAGAATAAATCTCTTCTGTCTCATCGTCTGATTCCTCATTGTCAATCTGGATAAAATCAACTCAAAATGGGCAATGGAATCAAAGAGATTTCTTAGTACATCATCCTCGATAATATTTATGGATAGTACATGTTCCACATCAGCTTGGAACAGTTTAATCATATCTTCATTTCTTTCTGACTTTCGACTTGGGTATAATATTTCGGGCTTTGGTTTTGATAACTCTCTCCACCCTTGGCAGGATGTAGGGTATGATGTATAATATACTTGTTCCACCTATTGAGCAAATATGAATAGGTTATAACCAAATTATATCTCCTTACCCAATGGATCTCAACATTTCCATATTTGTCCACTTTTGTACCACACGCAATGTTATCAAACCTCTCACATTTAAACAGGGTCATTGACTTGTCCCACTAGTACTCCAACTGAATTATGTCAATTAACTTCCCTTAGTAGTCACACTCAACCCGTCAACTTGGCCACCTCGACAACATACACTATAATTGCAACTTGACATATTTTCATTCGCTTCAAAAGTTGCAAATTGATACCCATTGTTACATATGTTTTGAACCAGTTTACAACTCTTGCAGCATCGTAAGATAAACTTCATGCAACATCATGGGGAGCTGATTAGTTTTCCACGAAGTAGTCTTGGAACCATGTAGGAAACTCAGCCTTGATGAAGTGATCAACTTCAGAATCTGACCATGAAGGATTTCTCGATCATACTTGATTAGAGAAGTAACTATAACATGAAAATAAAATTAATACTTTAATACTTGTGGTAACAGTAAAAATAAAGGAAATCTTACTCTAAGTATGGAGCGGCATCTTCACAATTGTTTAGAATGTACTACTCCGTTACTTGCTTATCTATTCCTTCAAGAGTTGACCTACATTGCCTTCCCACAACTCTACTAGGGAAATTAAATATTGACATCTAACCACTCATATCACCACCATCATTGTTGTGAGGTACTCCTCTGTATCTTAATGTAATGTTAAGGGGATAATAGTATGATGCAAATTTAGTGACCTCTTTGACTACATATGCTTTAGCAATAAATCCTTCAACGTATCTTTGATTTTTTATTTTGTACTTAAGTATGTGTAAAAAACCTATAATGGACAATGAAAGGGTATTTATAAACTATAGCGCCATGTAGGACAATTAATAATTGCGTGAAAAAGATATGCATATTACCTCTTAAACAAATACATCCACCTATATTGTTGCGGACCTCCCACCCTTGCTTCATAGGCCAAGTGAACAAGCAAATGTTCCATTGAGTCAAATAAGCTAAGAGGAAACATTATCTCTAACTTGCATAGCATTCTTGGCACACTCACCTCTAGATGCCGTAACTTTTCAACATTAAGCTCAGAGCACAAATTTCTCTAAAAAACATGGAGAATTTTGTCAGAATAGTCTACATATGATTCAGTAGTTCTTTAAAGGCCAACGGAACAATCTCTAAAAGAAAACATGACAATCATGACTCTTTATCCCGAATAACTTCTCCTCGTTCATGTCAACACATCTTAACAAGTTTGATGCATAATCGTTTGAGAATTTAAGATCTTTAACTCATCGCAACAATTTTAGATTCTGCTCTTGATTCAATGTGTATGGCTCTCTAGGTTTGGAAGTTTGGCACATCTCCACCAAATGCAAATCAAGCCTTCTGAAAATCACTTCTATATCTCGTCTTACGTTGACTGTATCCTTCGTCTTGCCCTTGGTGTCCATCACGATGTACAAAATATTGCAAAACACATTCTTCTCGATATGCATGACGTCGAGGTTGTGTCTTAATGGTTGATCTTTCCAACATGGTAGATCCTAAAAGATGTTGTGTTTGTTCCAATGATGATGAACTCCATATCCCACAGGTTCACTGAAAGCAGCCCCCTCTTCAACACTTTGAATGTGTGTCACCTTGTCCCATATTTTTTGGCCACTTAAACAACAAGGTTCATCTAACTGTTCAATCACACCACACCTGAAGTCCTTTTTATTTCTCCTAAGCGGATGATCAATGGGCAAGAAATGCTGGTGCCTATCAAACCAACAGACTTTGTGACTGTGTTACAAGCTAAAACCCACATTATGTTCTAGACATAATGGACATGTAAGCTTCACCGATGTTTTCCATCCACTCAACATCCCATATGCAGAGAAATCAGTTATCGTCCACATTAAGGTAACCTGCATGATAAAATTATGTCTCAATGATACATCGTACATGAGAACCCCTTCACTCCACAACATCTTCAACTCGTCTATCAAAGGTCTAAGGTATACATATATCTTCTTTTTTAGGGTTGAATGGCCTAGGTATTAACACGTCAGGGAACAAAAAACTCTCTTCTCCTACACATGGAAGGTGGGAGGTTGTATGGAGTCACAATCACAGGCTAACAGGAATAATTCCTACATATCTGGTTAAAAGGAGTGAACCCATCTAAACATACACAAAGATGGATATTACAAGGATTCACTGCAAACAAAAGATTTGCCTCATCAAAACTAAGCCAAGGTTCAGCTGCAGATGAATGCGTCACAAATTTTTCATCCCTATGATGCTCCTGATGCCATCTTATGTGAGCAACTATTTATTCTGATGAATACAATCTCTGATGTCTAGGCACAAGAGAAAAGTACCATATCTTGCATAATGCTTGACAGGTCATTTTCCTTCCATTCCTTACAACTTTATACCTGTCATGTTCACAAAATTTACAATTCATGCACTCAGTATCATCCTTGTAATAGAGCATACATCCTTTGGGGCAATAGTGAATTTTTTCACATCTAAGCCTAAGCTCTTTCACCTTTTTCTTTGCTTGGTAAAAATCCTTCGGCAAATAATTCTCATTCGTAAAATCTTACATATGATCTACATCATTTTGTTGTAATTCTTCTTACTCATATGGTGATTACTCTTCAAGCTTAGTGTTACTAGTGTAGCCGATAGCGATAATGTTCACTACTTTCAATGTGTTTGCAACCTTCCCAAAATAGGGTGTTGCGCATCTTGAAGCATTTTATAGAAACTTTTAACTTTCAGATTAGGATCCTCTCCCATGTATGATGGTTGAGTATGTGTAACGGGTTCACCTCCCACATATAATGGTTCGGTATGAGTAAGGAGATCAAAATATTGGTCGATTGACAGTCCTGCAGCATCCATAGCCAACTGTTCATATTGGTTAAGGTTGTTTCGATGGCGATTATCCCCATAATAACCACTTGGTGTCTATTGGACTTCCCAACATTCATAATCCTTTTTGAAGCCCTTGCTACACAAATAAATTCTGACCGTGGTTAGATTTTAAAATTGAAGACACCTGCATTTCACACATGAACAACTAATAATGTCACTTGAATTAGTTGCCTGCGCCAAAGTAAATTGGATGAACTCTTCTAAACCCTTCATGGACACTTGAGTTAATTGTTTTCTCAGATTTAGATGATTGTACATCCAACTCCTATCCCGATCGCCTTCCATACTTCTATGTGATAGATAGGAAACAAAGGAATTTAGAAGAATTAGGGAAAGAATAGGAAAGGGAAGAGAACACAACTTACATTCGTCATTCATCAAAATTAAACACACTACAATAGTCTACCTCTAACTTTCTTACTAATTAACTAACTAATATATTTTCCATGCTTTACATATCAACACGCCACAGATATAAGTGGCCAATACAATTGGCAACTTATACCAACCAATTGCTACTTAATGAAGAAAGTGGTAAACAAACACATGCATTTAACAAAGAACATCTCAGCAAGCAACCAAAGAATGAGGATAGTATACCAGAAGATGGGGATATGCATGTGGAGGGGGCAAACAAATAAATATATGAACTAGTTATATATGCGCCCTTCATTATTTGATCGCCTATATGATGAGTAAAGAGAAATTAAACCATCACTTTGAATTAGAAATAGCAATTAATTAATGAATCTCTAATGTCATGAATAATAAAATGAAAGCACAGCGTAAAATGAGAAGGATGGTTACTTAGTGACAAGATTTTATTTCAATGACTCATCCTAATTGTTGTCATTATCATATATAGTTGTCATTACTAAATTACTTATTTATTTAGTTACTATCCAATAGGGAATATATTTCTTGATTACAACATGTTATCATGTGAAGGTTTACTCATTTTGTAGTCATGGATAATCAATTATGGATGCTATCAGTGGAAAATAGTAAAATACTAAGAAAGAAAATTAAGTAGATCATACCTAGCTCGTACCATAAAAAACAAAATGAAAACTCAAAATTTGTAAATTATTCACCATTTTTTAAGAATATTATTTTACAATATATTAGCTTGACATTATACATTGTTCTATCTTTTGAACTCTCATTTAAAACTTATATAATAAGTCTTCAAATGTTTTCTCATTCAACCTTAACTTAATCTCCAGTATAATCATCGTAATCAAACACGTGTATGCTTTAGTATTGATTGTCAATTAATTAATTAATACGCGCTGGCAAAAAAATCAATCAATTAACATCATAATAAGACTGCAAGATTTTACAATCATGTCCAATGATATATCTTTATTTTAAAAAAATGTTCCATAAGAAATGTGTTTCAGATATCAGGTATCATATATTATATGTAGCATAGTATGAAAAATATAATTTTTATGATATCATTTGCTGAAAATTAAATATAAATTAAAAGCAATAATACTCAATATGATTAAATATATAATAATTAAAATTATTAAAATAAACCTTCCCCCTAGTTAATATTTTTTTTCTATTTCCTAGTAAAAAGAAATGAATCTCTAACGGTTATTTTTACCCAAATGATGATGTAATTACTTTTTTTATACAAGTTAAAATTATTAAAAAAAAACCTTCCCCTAATTAATTTTAGTTTTTAATTAAATAAAATTACTTGGAGTTTGTAGTATTTTATTTAAGTGAAATTGTTTAGTTAAAATTTATTTAAGTATAATTGTTTAACATTTATTCATCGAAGAAGAATTGTTAACGTTTCGTTTGAGTTGGGACATAAATATTTAAATAAATGAAATTACTTTTTAACTAAAGGAGCTTATATAAGTCATTTTAGTACAACTTTTTTATTGATTGGGTTTTTAACTGAAAAAATGAATTTAAATTATTCTTGATTAATTTAGTAAATAATATATTTTCGTTTAATTTTATAATTTGTTTAAAATTAGTTTAAATAAATTTAATAACTCAAAAAAAAAATTATGTGGAACGCAAAATAGGCATGGTGGGAAGGAACTTAAGCGACAGTTCAAAATCTTAAATATGCAATATAGAAAAATAAAATAGTCTCAAATCTAAAATATATTCTCATAAAAGTTAAAAATATTATTATTTTTTATAATGTGATAATTAAGTCCTATAAAAAAAGCTATGTAGGAGGCAAAATAAAGATTATGGATGCCAATTTTAAAGATATATGAAAAAATTGAAAAGGTAGATTGTTTTTACCAAAAAAAAAAGTAATAATAATAAAATAAAAAATCCTTACCCTAAGACATCATTATCTGGAGGTTTTATACTGTATATTGTCAAGTAAGGGCGTGAGTGAGTTTCATCCCCAGTAAGGGCTTTAAATGTCTTATGTAAAAAAATTCATGTGCATAGGGCGCTAAAAATATATTTATTATTAATTTTGTTATATCATCAATAAAAAAATATTCATAACAAAAAGTTAAGATATTAAAATATAAATATAAATGTATACCAAATTATAATATGTAAGAAGATTGTTAACAGGAAAGCATGATGAGAAAGCACTATTCCCGATTCAATATATCTATGAACATGTCTAATTGAGATGAATTTTAAATTATTGCAATAATACAGTTAATAATTTACTAATCAATTGATATATAAATCAAATTAGTAGCTGGGACAGTTATGAACAAAATCGAGGCAATAACTGAACCAATTGACAATTAGTGCACCATTCAGAGCAAGGAAAATTAAGAATATAATCCATCATCATTCAAAAAGAGAGAAGAGAGGAACCTTACCGGAAATAGAAGGGGAGGAGGCGACTAGAAATGCAAGGGGTGGCGGCAGCAGTGTGGTGGACAAGGAGGGGCCGGCACCAGCGTCGGAAGGGCTAGAAAATGCAGGAAGGAGGCGCTGGAGGATGAAAGACGCTGGAAGAGAAGTTTAAACGGGATATAAATTCTGAATTTCAACGGAACATAATTCCGTCACAAAATCAAAGGTGTATTCCATCACAAAAGGGGCGTTAGTTTTGATGTTGTTTTGTGATGGAACACATGTTTCATTCAAAAACAGTGCTAGCTTGACGCCTTTTTGCGATGTAACCTTGGTGCAGTCGCAAAACAACATCATTTTTTGACGCCATTTTGTAGCGGGCTCTTCTCCCCGCCTCAAAACATGTCGTTTTGCGACAGACTTCTTTGGTCTGTCGCAAATTGTGACGGATTAAGAAGTCTATCACAAATTCCATTGCCATTTTACTGTTTTCTAGTAGTGGAAGTTGTTCATTGAGCACACAGAGAAATGGTGGGAAGTTTGAAATCGCGAATGAATAGGATTAGGAGTGGATTTTAAAGCATATACTTCACGATTTTATTTTAAACAAATATTAATATATAAGTTTCACATTGTTTGAAAAAACCGCCATATATTGATGTCATATACTTAATGATTTTCAAAACTAAGCAATTAAGTATGTGTGAATATTTTAACAAATAAAAAATAAAAATATTTTTTATAGTGGTTTTGTAAAACCGTTAACGTACTATTGTGCATAATACTTCCTAGTTTATCTTAACAACAGTTAAGTATTGCCTTGCACAATCTTCACCTCTTGATATTTTACATTTCACTCTAAAATCGCTAAGTATGGAGTGTCGATGTCAACTATGTGTGAATCTATAGTAGTGATTATGCTAACTAATTTTTATCCTAATTTATGTCGCCAAAAGTCATATTATAAAAAAAAAAATTTGTCACCACCAATCCAAACACTATGTGTATTCATGCCTACACCTTAACTCTACAATAAATTATAGAAAATATGATGTTTTTCAAGAAAATCTAAATTTATTATTTCCGGTCCACTTTATTAGAGTAGATATTAAATTTAGTAGTAATTGTAATTTTAATATTCATTTTTCTTTTCACTATCATCATTTATAAAAGGTTGATGCTAGAAGAATCTAATTTTTTTTTTTTTTTAATGTAGCTATCTGTGCAGAATAAAGGTTATGATCAAACGTGTACCCTTATTTGAAACATTAGATCAAATAAAATAAATTATATCCTTTACATTATAAAATTAAAATAAAATGGATATTTTATATCAGATTTATACCTATGTGCATAGAATCTATTTGGCAGCAGATATGCTATGGCCTATGGACAACATTTTAAAAGTCGAGCTCAACGTCTAGCAGAAAATGTTGACAATTCAAGTTTCTCAAGATCTAACATGATAGCCATAGATATAGAAATTGAAAAAATATTTTATGCATATAATAATAGTCATATATAAATGAAATAAATATATAATAGCTCTAATCGTCTTGTTGAAAAAAAAAATAAGTCTAACAATTTAACATAATAACATTGTTACGGACCTGTGCAAGGCCCATTTGCAATATGGCCTAAAAAGGGAGCAATCCACAACAGAATCCAGCTACAATGAGGGGAGATTCTAATTGCCCTACAATGGAGGCTACAATCAAGGAATATATAGGTGTGGCGACACAATATGCAGACCATGAGGAGCACAAGGCCCAAAGGTCCAAACCCTAAGGTAATCTCTATAAATAGGAGGTAAACCTAAAAGGTATATAGATTCTATTCATCCTCATTTACTATTCAGCCTCACTGTGCCCCACCCCTTTTTGGCTGAACACCATATACATGCACAATGATTCTAAATTCTCCTCAATATCTTCCTTATAGATATCCTGGAGTAACCATCTTCTCTTTGTTGTCTGCCTTATAGACATCTTGGAGTAGCAATCTGATCTAATATAAACATACTAGTCCAGAAGAGCTAGACATCTGTGTTATTATACAGAGCATTGATGTTGACAGTGGGGATCCATAAACTTTGATTCCGTGACCAAAAATGGTTAACACAAGAAGCAACAACCAAATGCTCATGCACGAGCATGTGCTTGGAAATTCAGCATGGCAAAACCAAGAATAGCAGGGCCGAGATCACCAAAAAACTAAGAACATTCCAGATATAACACGATGCATCTTAGTGAGGATGTATCAAATACGGCTTCTTCCCCAGAGTCTACAGTAAATCTTCAGAATGGGGTGATCCAGCAAATTCAAATCAACAGCAGAATCCTCCTCTACAGGTTCAAGTCAAGAGCTCAAACATTCAAATTTTGCAAACCACGTTGGATTTACTGTTTAGGCAGATAGAGGAGATGAAGCATCATAGCCATCTGCAAAGGCAAGAGGATATCCGACTAATGTAGGAGGATATGGATCGACACAATGCACTTCTACAGTAAGAAAAGATGCAAAGAATGCAACTATTGGAGGAGCAACTTAGACAAGTTCGGAACCTATTGCCTAACAAGAATCGGAATGTGAGTAGCCAAAACCAAGTTACTATTTCGGGCATTGCTCAAACTGATATGCAGGGTCCTCAAGGTTGTAGCGCGAACTGGAATGAGAGTGACCCTAACCGAGTTAATGTTTTGGCCTCTGCTCAAGTTGAACCTAAAGGTATTTGAACCAACAATGTTGAACATAATGTGGTCAATCAATATCAGGTTCAAATCCTTAAAGCTTGGAACCCAGATCAAACACTGGCAAAAGACAACCAGATTGCGGACAACTGAGATTCTGGGGAACAAGTCCGAGGTGCGATACCTCAAACACAAAAGGCTCCTGGAAAATATAGGAGAAAAAATGTTAGGGGAGAGAATAACAACAGTCCTTTCTCAGACGAGATTGCCAATGCACTTTATCCAAAGAATTTTGACACAATTAACCTACCGAAATATGATGGAAGTTAGGATCTGCAAGCCCACCTTAATACGTTCGATATGGAAATGTTCATCTGAGGATTGAAGAAGTTTATCCTTTCTTAGTTATTTGCTGCAACGTTGTAAGGGGCTATGCAAGGACGGTTTTGCACTTTGCTTCCAAGGTCAATCCAAGACTTTGATGATCTAGGTGATAAGTTCTTACTGAATTTTGCAACAAGCAAAAAAATAGCCGAAGTCTGAGTTTACTTTGGCAAGGTAAAGCAGCAACCTACGAGATGCTCTAGAAATATTTGGATCGTTTTAAAGAGGCTGCTCTACAAGTGCACGAACTGCAGGAAAATGTGCATGTACTCTTACTTATAGCTGGCCTAGATGGCTCATCTCAGATGGCAAGGTCAATTTATAAGACTCCCATCAAGACCTTGGAAGACTTCAAAACTCAGTCAAAAAAGTATCTGGAGTTAGAGCAAATGGAGTTAGCCAACGCCGCGGGAAAGGAGAAAAGGAAGAGTCCATCTCTGAAAGGAAAGGAACAGCCTGGAAATTAAAGGCAAGATTTTCGTAGAAGAAACCCGGACAATAGGTTTCAAGGTGGTAAGATTGAAGGAAAGTAGGAGCAGTACACTCCTTTAAATGTTTCACTATCTCAAGTTTAGAAGGAGGTTGCATTGACTAAGATGAGAAAAGTTGACCAACCTCGACCACTTAACAACAAGGCAACCCTAGATCAATCCTGGTTCTGTGAATTTCATGACTAACCGAGACACACTACGGATCAATGCTGGGATCTCAAAGATGCGATTGAAAAGTTTGTCAAAGAAGGCAAACTTTTGCAATATGTTATAAAAATGTAAGGATGGAAGAATAATAAGCGGCAGTGGGGAAGTCACGGTAAGAGCCCAGTTCAAGGAAAGAAAATGAAAGATGAAAAACATAAGACATCGAATGGTCACAATGATGACTTTCCTAAACCTGAGTTTGACAGTAAGGTCATCAGCGGAGCATTTGGAGGAGGGGGAGACTCGATGAGCCAGAGGAAAAAATGCTTAAGGGAGGTCCTCTCAATAAGGGACCAGCCAAAGTTCAAAGAAGACTTTACCAAACCGGAACCCCCTTATTGTGCTTTACTAAAGAAGATCTAAAAGACATAGTCCTAGGCCACCAAGAAGGCTTAGTGAGTACGGGAACCTTAGTAAACTACTAGGTGAAAAAGATTTTCGTAGATGCCGGAAGCTTGGTAGATATAATCCTCAAGGATGCATTCAAATGGATTAAACTCAACTAAGAAGACTTAAAGCCGTGTAAGACAACCCTCATAGGTTTTAATGGGGAGCACACCCATCCTAAGGAGTGCATGGACCTCAGATTAATGCTAGGAATAAAGGAAGCATTCAAGTCAGAGTAGGTTAGGTTCGTTGTTGTTGATTTCCCATCCACTTGCAACATGATCTTAAGAAGGCAAACAATTCACAACTAGGATATGTTGGTATCTACTAAGCATCCAAAGCTGAAGATGGTGAGTAACAAGGACGAAGTCGTCACTATTAGAGAAGATCAGAAAGAATCCCAACAATGTTACTTTTTGACGGTTTAAATAAGGTGAAGACAGCATTTCCTCTCCACCCTATTTTTGAGAAGGAGAAAGGAATGTAAGTAGGGGCAAAGCAGGACAACAAAGCAAACCAATAAATACGATTGAGCTAAATGGAGAGCTTAAGGACCTTACGTTGGGTAATGAGCCGAGGAAAGTCACTAAAGTTGGCAAATGGTTAAAGCCGAGTTGGAAGAATTCTTGAAGAACAACCAGGATGTATTTTCCTAGAAGTCATTCGAGATACCCGAGATTGTCCTGAATTTTGTTGTCACAAACTGGCAATTCATTTGGGGTCAATTCCGGTGGCGCAGAAGAAAAAGAAGCTCGATCTACAGAGGAGAAAGGCCCTGGAAGAACATGTGAAGAAATTATTGGATGACGGAAGAAGTGCAATATACTATGTGGTTATCCAATGTGGTTATGGTTTAGAAACCAAGTGGGAAGTAGAGAGTCAGCACAGTTTATACTAACTTGAATAAAGTGTTTCCTAAAGACACGTATCCAATGCCCAATATTGACCAGTTGCTTGACAACTGGTCTGGCTTCCAATTGTTATCCTTCATAGATGCATAGTTCGGATACAACAAATGGCCATATACTTGGAAGACCAAGAAAAAACGACTTTCATAACTAATAAGGCCAATTACGACTATAATGTGATGCCCTTTTTTGGTTAAAGAACACAGGGGCTACATATCAAAGGATGATGAATACAACATTCAAACATTAGGTTGGCAAGAACAAAGAAGTTTATATTGATGACATGATCGTCAAGTTGGCTAATCCCACCAAGCATGTGTGAGATCTGCAATAGACATTTGACAAAATGGGAGTATATCGAATCTGTTTGAATTCAGCCAAGTGTGCTTTTGGAGTCCCGGCTGGCAAGTTCTTAGGATTCCTGCAACTAACAGAGGGATTGAAGCCAACTCAGGCAAATGCAAAGTCATGCTGGATATGAAGGCTTCGAAGAACAAGAAAGAAGTACAGCAGCTAATAGGGAGATTGACTATGTTAACTAGATTTTTGCTGAAGTCGGTAGAGAATGTTCTTCCTTTTTTAAAATTGTTGAAAAACAAGGCTCAAGGTGGATAGAGTTCGGAATGTGAAGCCGCCTTTATGAAGATAAAGCAGTGTTTAACTGCCCTGCTGGTTTTGTCTAAGCCAGATCTAGGTGAAGTCCTGCCTTTGTACTTGTTTGTGGGAGAAGAAACGGTAAGTGTTGTGTTAGTCCGAGAAACAAAAATGGTCAAGTGCTAGTTTATTTCATAAACAGGCTCTACAAGGCTTAGAGTTCAAGTATCAGAAGCTCAAGAAAATGGCATTTGCCCTACTTACCACTGTAAGGTGACTCCGTCCTTATTTTCAAGGACACTCGATTGTACTTAAGACAAGTCAACCAATTCAATAGGTGCTTTGTAAACCGAATTTGGCTGGAAGAATGCTCAGTTGGGCCATAGATCTTTCTGAGTTTGATATAACTTATGAAGTCTGGCATGCCATTAAGTCGCAAGCCTTGGCAGATTTCATGATAGAGTTAACCCCCGTCAAATAAAGGGGAGATCAGAGGTGTTGAGACATGGAAAGTTTTTTGTTGATGGCTCGTCATATATTAAAGGAAGCAAAGCCGGAGTGATCTTTGAAAGCCCAAAAGGAGTCTCAATGGAGCACTCCTTTCGGTTAAACTTCTTAACATCAAACAATTAAGTGGAATATGAAGCGGTCCTTGTGGGCTTAATCTAAGCAAAGGAAAATGGAGCTAAGAAAGTTCATATTTCAACTGACTCCTAACTTGTTGCCTCATAGATCAAAGGGTCATACCAAGCTAAAGGGCCTGATGGTGAAGTACTTGAGCAAAGTAAAGAAAGCTATGTCCGACTTCGAAGAGGTGACCATCACCCACATTCCCATAGGAGAAAATGCCAAGGCTAATATCTTGTCAAAGCTAGAAAGTACAAAGAGCCCAGGTAATTACATAACTTTGATTCAACAAAGCTTATCTAAGCCGAGTTATGTTATGTTATCTCAAAGGCTGAGGATTGGAGAAAGCCAATCGTAGACTAGCTAGAAAAGGGAGTCCTTCTCGATGATGCAATTGAAGCGAAGAAGCTGATGCAAGAAGCGGCCATGTATACAAATATGGAGGATCAGTTGTATCATAAAGGTTTGCATTCTCCTATGTTAAAATGTCTGAATTCAGAAGAGGCCAAGTATGTTTTAGCCGAGATCCACGAGGGAATTAGCAGCCAATATATGAGAGCTAAGGTACTGGCGCAGAAAGCTCTACGAGCTAGGTACTACTGGCTAACGAATGGAGGAGGCAGAATCTAGTTGGGTTGAACAGCTATATTTTATCAAGTGGGGTTACTGGACCAATATTTAAACATCCATTGGGAAAACTCCATTCAGATTAACTTATGGGTGCGAGGCTATGATCCCGGTTTAGATAGGCCAACCCTCATAGAGGAGAACCCAGGCTCTTCAGAAGGGAGAGGAGATGAACAATGAAGCCTTGGTTATGGAGTTAGATCTAATAGATCAAGTCAGAATCACGGCCCATTGCTGAGATATGGCTGCTAAACAACTCATTACACCAAGTATAATAAAAAAGTGAAGCCTTGATCATTCCAAGAAGGTGACTTGGTGCTTTGAAGAGCTAATATAGGAAACAAAAATGCTAGAGATGGAAAGCTTGTAGCAAATTGGGAAGGCCTTTATCTGGTTAGAGAAAAGCTCGATAAAGGAGCCTACATGATGGAGACTCTGGAGAATAAGAAAATCAAGAGAACGTGGAACGCAAATAAGCTGAAAGCATACTACAGTTAAATCAAAGTTCCATGTAAACACGACTATGTTGCCAAGTCTATTTTAAATTCCTTTTTGGAAATATGCAAAGACGACTATATCGCCAAGTTTATAAATGAAGAAATTCTCAGTTCAGAATTGTTTCAAGTGTTCAAAATATAGCACGTATGAATAAATGACTCCAAGGTAATGAAACCTAGTTTCAAATGAAGCATGGAGCAATGAGTAAATGAATTTAGGATTATTAAACTCGTTTTCAACTCAATTGCAAATAAAGTCAGGATCACATACCCGTTTCAAGACAAAGAAGCTACAGCAAAAGGCTTTCATGGCCATGATGTATCAAAATCATTTTCTAGGGTAATAAAGTGAACTATCATGCTAACACTAATCAAGTTGAAATGTTTTAAACGTTGGTTAAAAACTGACTTTGAACATGTGATGGATTGCCATTGTTTCGGATTGAATTCTAGTTTAATAACACTATAATGTAATGTGACAGATTGGTTAAAATCTTCACAAATGATACCTAGTTTTAATACTGGATGAATAACTAAGTAGATTCTGCACAAACATTTTTTATTGTGGCTTAGTCATTGAATAGAACTTTGAACACAAGTTTGGAGTTTATATCATTAATTCATTATTATGATGAATGCAGGAATTATAAGTATTTTTAGATGGATCGAGAAATGAATAAAGTTCATTCATAAAGAAATTGTCAAATATAAAAAGTCAGCTAAACTCAGAAAAGGCCAGGAGAAATCTTTAACAAGCTAAGACAGTTATGAATACAAATAAATTTGGCATCCCAACTCTTGAATTAGGTGGCTCTTTAGCATTTGGTCAGACCTCCACCGCAGTCGGACCGGGAACATCAACCTCTTCACCTCTTTCCTCCTATTGGTCCCCCTCCAATCGGCTTGTCGACTCACCAACAAGAGAGGAAGAAGGCAGGATTAATTTCCCTTCATCCATATAAGCCTAATAGTGTGCCCGAGAGGTGTTCAGGTCAATGTCGGGATTCAAAAGCCAGATTTGCTCTAGAGAATTGTTAAAAGACTCCTCCACGACATCATTTAAATCAGAGACATCAGCTTGGGCATCCTTAAGCTCCTCATCTCTCTCTCTCTCTCACACACACACAGCCTCGTCTCTAGCTGCTTATATATGTCCTTAATCATATTTACCGCATTCAAATCCCTCTCATGATTTTGTTGTTCATGAAAAAGATCTGACTTAATCTTCTGGAGACGGTTAGCCTGAGCTCTTCATCAAGTTTTTCCTTCTCCTCCTTCACTACTTATAGCTCCTCAAGAGCTTTATTTGCCTCTTCTCGAGTTTGGCCTTTCTCCATTATAACATGCTCCAGATTGTTGTGAGCTTTAGCAAATTTGCTTTTCAACAATGCCAAGACTTAGACCAACTCGAAGGCCTTCATGGAGAGATGTTCAATATCCTGCAGCTCTTGAGTCTTGGCCTCAGTTAGGTGAGCTGGCTCAAAATAGTGCTGGGAAGGACGAAAACCAAGGCAAAGTTCCTTAGTAACCCTGGTTTCCCAAATGACGGATAGTTGCACAAGAGGAAGAGGTGTTTGAGCAAACTATTGATCAGGGGTTGGAGCAACAAGGGGTAAGGGAGGAGAGGTTCAGGAGACTTCTTGAGCAGCAGAAGTAGAGGCACCTCTCGCTTCTGTAGCCAGGATGCTCTTAGTGCCCTTTGATTTCTTAATTAAGGCTTCTTTATCGCCTATCCTGGATGCAAGGGTTGGCACTTTTGCCCTTCTTCGAACCCTCAATCGCTTTGTCACAAAGCACCACATTTAGATACCGAGGTTGCCTTCCCATACTTGGAGTTGCAGGTCAAGAAAATCAAAATGTTAGAAATTATGAATGGATTTTCATACAACAGGAAGTTAAAAACTCAATGCATATGTAAATGGGAGTTTCTATACTCTTTGAAAAACCTAACCCGACCTCAAGTTGTGAAATGTACTAGGATGAGCTCACAGGGCCATATTTCTCGACATATGTGAGTATAAAGGAGGCTGCATCGAACTTGGAGTCAGAAAATTTTTGTCAGGACTGCGGTAAGAGGAAGGAGAAAATTTATGATGATCCTTAGACCAGTATAGGGGGAATTTCCCCTCCATATGGTCGGATTTAGAGGCCTTAAGGAACCAAGGCTGCTGCCTATGCTTGGCAACAACCTTGTAAAAGTAGGTTGTAAAGTTTTTAAATGAATCGTTAAAAACTTTGAAAATTTTTCAGCCAACAACACCCTGGAGCAAGGTCCATCCCTTCTTATCCAAAGGATCTTTCCTGGCATAGGCAAAATGGACAGTGAAAAAATAAAAGAAGAGTGGAATTGTACAAGCTATGTTTTTGGAAAGACAAAATTTTCAAAATCAATAACAAATGCCAAACTATTGGTATGAAGTTGGGAAGGAGCAAGATAGAGATGATTTAGGAGTTCAATTTAGAACTCGGTAAACGGAAAGCGAATACTGAGCTGGATAATCAAGTCCCGATAGAAGAAGAAGTGCGAATAGTGTGGCTCATTCCCCTCTCGTTGGGTGTAGATTGATTCATCATCAAGAGGATGGCAAAGGGTGTAATTCTCTCCATCGCTGATGGGGAGCTTTGCAACCTCAGTTGCGGTTATCATAGACTTGGTAAAAAGTACCTCATCGATGACCCACAGGTCCACGTTCGCTAAAGCCCTCAAGGAAGTTGTGAAATTTGAATCCCCAGAGATAGATCTCTCAATGTAGCACGAAGAAGGTGTACCCATTTTATGCCTATAACCAAAACGTAGAAATCAAAAATGGAAGGGATACCTAAATTATGAGAGCCACAATGCAAATAAGAAAAGTTAATGAAATAGGGGGCTCCTTTGACATGAATCAGGCTTTACTACTAAAGGCCAGAATGGTTTTGGATGCTAATTTATGTTAGCAAGAGGCCAAAGTCAATTCAGCTTTTGAATAATAGCCACTTGTGACAAGACCGTAACTGAGATAGGCACAATCATCACAAGGGTCGACGATGTTCTCCAAATGGGATCCCAGCCTCAGATGGCACAGGTCTTGTGGTAAGGGAATTTGTGTGGCCGGGGCAGATTCGTCCTCACCCTGCCCTATGAACCCTGTTGTTTGGGTATGTGATCCCGGATTGATGACGCTCTCACTCCCACCTCCAATCTCACCCCAACTATGGCTATAAAGAGGGTGGGATCTTCTCCTACTATCTCCACTATGTTTTTTACGAAGCATTGTTGCTTGTTTCTCTTCTTCAATAAGGGGAATACCCCAAAACAAGAATCTGACTCCAAAAGGAACTATTCGACGTAACTCTTCTTCTTCCTTTGGGGTTAGTTTTTTTTTTCATCTACAGTAAAGGATACACCCAAATAAATGTGTTCAAAGGTGATAGACCTAACTCTCACCCAAGAGAGGGGGTGAATTGAGTGTCAAATAAATAATTTGGAAACTTAAAAAATCTTTTTGCAACTTATTAAAGGAGGTTTGAATGACAATAATAATTTATAAACTAATAGACAATCATTCAAAAGATATATACTGAAATGCAAGAGTTTAGTGAAGAGAATATGCAAACAGAGATTTATACTGGTTCGGCCCAATCCTTGACCTACGTCCAGTTCCCAAGCTGTACTTGAGATTTCTACTATATCCTTGCTTAACCAGGCATAAGAGAAAAGCCTTTACAATCTCACAAGTTTAGCCGGGCACTTGTGCAGCCTTTACAATCTCTTTCCAAGATATCTTCTTACGCATATACAATTATCGACTCTGTACTCAGGATGATTCTTTCACACTAGAACTCACTCCCCCTTACACGTTGTAATTGTACACTCACACTCAAAGGTTCCACAACCTTGAGATTTAATCACTAAACGGATAATCAAATAAGTGTTCAGACCTCTCACAGAGTAGATGAATAATAATAACTGAAGTACATAATCGATCATCACACTTTCTATTGAAAACTATATAAAATTGTGAAACATAGAGTATATGAATTGAGCATTGGATTCATAATGTTGGCATTTCGATAGTGCAAGCTCTTGTATCTTGTCCATTTTGAGTCTTTCTCCTTTTATAGTTGATCGTTATTATGACCATTGGAGGCTTTGCAAACTAGCTGTTGAGTTTCTTCGTAATTCCTTTAGGCACTGTTGATTTTCGTTGAACATATTCAACTGTTGTTTTATTAAATGCATTCACCATCGATTGTACTTTGTGCAGAGGTTGCCCCAGAATAATAGCTAGAATAAGCATCCCTCAAAGGAATGATTTTGTTTGCCACAGCTTTAGTTCCGATTATTGCTTTGTTTTTTTGAGTTGCATTTAATGCTTCTGCCATGTCAGATCGCTTTTTAGCTAATCTCAATTTAAACAAGGTTAATCAACTAAAACTCACTTAAGAAGATGGTTAGACATGAAATAAATAAGTTTGAGTATGATTAGGAAGGCATAAGTGATAACCTAGAAACATTAGTAAAGAGATTAGCGACACAATGATAACGATGAAAATGTTGAGAGTTCATACTCAGAGTCCTTTATCATTCTCGAGAATCTCATACAAAATCACCTTACTGATGTTTAATGTTTGCCAATTCTCGAGAATCACTATTATCGTTCTCAAGAACCGCATACCCGAGAAGGCTTCAATTTATTCTTAAGAGTCATATCAGCTTATTCATTTTACATAGATCATACTCGAGAATTCAGTTCTTCATACTTGAGAATCAACGGACTTGGCTAAGGTATTCTCAAGAATCAATTTATCATTCTCGAGAATCATTATGCAATACTTGAGAATAGCTTCTGATGGAGTTGGATTCTCAAGAATTATTAGGCAATACTTAAGAATAGCTTTTGATAGATTGAATATTTGAAGATGAGCACTCTCGCTGGTACTCGAGAATGTAATCTCATTCTCGAGAATCAAAGACTCATTGTATTTCATCCATTATCATCAGATGAATGGAGGTTGTTTTTTACCAGCATTTTTTTGCAGTATTCTAAACTGACCGTAAACTTCAAAACATCATATCTCCTTCAATTGATCTTCGTTTTTTGTGATCTTGATGTTTTGGGAAAGGTATGTGAGTCTAGTTTCATAAACTGATTTCAGCTCATTCTGATGTATAGTTTGTGAGATACACTCAAATTACTGAAGCTTGGTCTACTGTGTGATGTTGATTGATATGTCAACTTGTGAAATTTATAGCTCTCTTATCTGAACTTCTTTAGGCTTGAAACCTTGACACAAGGATGCATTGGGAGTCTCGTTCCCAACAAAATTGGTTTTACCTCAATCCGATATCAGTTTTAGGAGATATCATCGAATTACCAAAGATCGCTCGAGTGAAATCTGAAACAAAGCTGAGCAAAGTTGTTGAAACTCGACCATTCTTGAGAATCACAATACCATTCTTGAGAATCACACTATCATTCTCGAGAATGACTAAAATTTATGCGCAGGAAGCAGTTGTTCATTCATGGGACTATAGCAATTGAGCTGTAGCAACTCCTATTCATCGGGAAGCTTGAATTTGTTTATTTTAACTCTGAATTGAGCCGTTCCAACTTCTGTTTGATCACAGAGACTTGAATATTGATATTCTCATAATATTTAACAAGTTCTTCTTTCTTCAATCTCCATTCTTGATCATTCTTCATTATTTAAACTTCATATCTACATTAATATATAAGGATTAATCAAAGTAGAAGATAAATGTAGTGTGCAAGCTTTTTGCTCTAGATAATGACATCTATATAAGATATCATCAAAACTAATCATAACCAACAGAAGGTGGAATAAGGAAAGATAGCAAATCAATGCTCCACAGTTTTAAGCACGACGCTGGAAATGGAATACCAAGAATCAAGGTGCAAAGGTGCAAATGTGTTTGCCCTTAAAGAGGGACACCAAGAAATCCAAAGGCCTTAGTCTACCCAGAAAACGTTACTAAAGACAACCCAAAAAATTAGAAACTAACTTCTCAGAAAACACATATAGAGATGCAAGAACAATAAAATAGCAAACTAAAAGAACAAAAGGAAAAACAAAAGAAATAGGAAGAAACGATGAGAATACCTAGTGTTTTGAAGGTTGGTGTGCATTTAATGCGCCCAAGTGCCACAAGCGGCTAGGTATGATGGCTTGGCTTTCTAGTGGTCAAAATGGCTAGTTGTCAAGTAGTCATGATGAAATAAAAACTATGAAACAAAAGTCCAATCGGGTTTGTACAAATTCTCAAAGTTCATCCCGGCTTCCCAAACATGCGGCCAAGATCAAGGAAAACGATGTTGAACAATGCATGAAGTGCAAATGAATTGATCAATTCCCTCATCATGCTAATCTGAATTAGGGGAAAACCCGTGGCTAAAGCAAATGAACTCAGAAACCTAGATTCTTGATGAAGAGATCCTAACGATAGTGAAAAAAAAGTAGAACAATCAACATAATCAACCCGGATGCGGGAAGTCCACAAGGAAACCCTAGTGAACCTAGAATTCATGGATTACCAGATAAAAGCAGAACGAAAAACCAAGACCTATCAAGACTCGAAGATGAGATCCAGGTTAAAAAGCAAATGCACCCCGGTAGCCTAGAGACCTGAGCTATCAGGCTAGGGGGTAACTGTTAAGGACTTGTGTGAGGCCCATTTGTGATATGGCCTAACAAGGGGCAATCCACATCAGAATCCACCCACAATGAGGGGAGATTCTAACTACCCTATAATGGGGGATAAAATCAAGGAATATGCAAGTGTGGCGGCATAATATGCGGACCATGAGGCGCACAAGGCCCAAGGGTCCAAAACCTAAGGTAATCTCTATAAATAGGAGGTAGACATAAAAGATACACAAATTCTATTCATCCTTATTTAGTATTCAGCCTCACTATGCACACACCCTACCCCTTTTTGGCTAAACACCTTATACGTGCACAGTGATCCTACATTCTCCTTGATATCTTCCTTATAGATATCCTGGAGTAATCATCCTCTCTTTGGTGTCTACCTTATAGATATCTTGGAGTAGCAATCTGATCCAATATAAACATACTAGTCCAAAAAGGCTAGACATATGTTTCTTATACAAAACAAACACTACATTTTATAAAATTTTCAATGAAACAATATCAAAATGACCATGATTAATTGTTTGAAAATATGTTGAATTTTATGATGTGGTCAATTTTTTTTTTAATCTTTTTAATTTTTTAGAATTTTTCTTTCATAAGGCCTAAAACTCGCTCTGGTTTAACAAGAGTCGTTCCAATTCTGATCTAATTTTAGGTTCAGCTTAATGGGGGCTTAACTCTAATTGGAGTTCTGAGACTCAATGACGAATAATGTGCCAACGATTTTCATGAAGGTTTTAATTTCTCCAAATGCCCCTAATTTATGATATTGGGCGGTATGTATGAGTGTGTGTGTGTTATAAAGTGCGTCTAGCACCTTGAAGTGTTTACCCAGGCACGTCAAGTATCCTAAGTAATTTGTTATGTGCTTAGCACCCTAAAATATTTTTTTAAGTGCTCTTAGCATACTGAAATATTTTTTGTAAATGCGTTAATACCCTAAAGTTGTTATTGAAAAAAAAAATACTTTAGTTGGATGTATCTTTACTTAAAGGGTTTTTGGAGTTCTTAGCGAGGTTTAAATTACTTCTTAAAAATACTTGAAGAACAAAATTTCTCTTAAAAAACATGCTACAAAATACTTTCAGGTGTTAAATGCACTTAGAAAAAATTTTCAAAGTGCTAAATGTACCATAAATTATTTTAGGATATTCAAAACATATAAGGAAATACTGGGCGCAAGACGTATCTTCACCCTTATATATATATAATGATTGAGGACTTTTTGTTTTTTCCCCCTTAGCGAACGTTGAGGGCTTTCTATTATTGCTCGTCCACGTACCAGCCTTCTCCTTTTGCATTTCTGGGTTGTATTTTATATGATGGAATTTCTTGGGAACCCTAAAGCTTGCGCGAAGAAGATTTAATTATTTGTTTTCATTCTGAAATGGGTTAGTCATTAATACAAAGTATAAAATATAAAATGTAGTTGGGAGAATTATTTAGGGGAAATTCCAAATAATATACCACCAAAAATTCCAAATTTGAAATAATGAATCTCCAAGTTCAATTCACGAGTTCCAAATCAACCTGTCACTTCTTTTTGTTCTTGCACCGATGATGGAATGTACCAAATTTCTTCACCAATTAAAGCACCGATGATGAAAAGTCAAATCCTGCCTTTCCTCTACACTGTTCCACTTTCAGCTAAACCACATGTATATATATCTCCGAGCATTCCCATATCACGGATAATCCTAAACTTAAATTTTGCACCACACGAAAGACTAGTACAATATAATAGCCAACGCCCATCTTCAATGACAGTGCTTTTCGCTAAGCAATTAATGTTCCCAACAACTTCTCCACCCAAACCTCAAAAGATCATACTTTTCATTACTACTCCTAACCAATATTTATATATCACAGGCCTATCTCTTTTACCACACTCAGACCAGTACTCTCAACGCAGTGATGGAAGGCCAAAGAAGTAAAGTGTCATCATGCTCCTTTGTGTCGTACTGCTTTCTTTTTTGGGTTCAGTTGCTTCCTCTTGCTACCGGTGGTCAAGTTCCGGCGATCATCGTCTTTGGAGACTCCTCCGTGGATGCCGGCAACAACAACTTCATCCCGACGGTTGCCCGGAGCAATTTCGAGCCGTATGGCCGAGACTTTCAAGGTGGAAAACCGACAGGGAGGTTCTGCAATGGGAGAATTCCCACAGATTTCATATCTGAAGCTTTTAGAATCAAACCGTACGTACCTGCATATTTGGATCCCAAGTATAACACGTCAGATTTTGCCACTGGAGTTACCTTTGCTTCTGCAGCAACCGGTTATGACAATGCAACTTCAGAAGTGCTGGTAATAGCCTACGCAAGCTAGTGGTCTTTTTTTTTTTTTTTGTTAACTATAAATTAGAACCCCTTGATATTTTTTTTAAAAAAAAATTAAAAAGAAAACCATATATTTTTCCGTTTCTAAGATTTTTTATATTTTTTTTAGAAATTTTTCATCATGTCTTAACCGCTTAAATTTTTTTTAGTTTGATCTTTACTGATTAACAATTTTTAAATATACATTAAATTTTTTACATTAGTTTAATAGATAAGGAAGTGAAACTAATTTATATTTAATTTTTTATATATTTAAATATGATATTTATATAAATAAAATATTAATAGTAAAAAAAAATTAGGAAAAATTACTTTTTCTATATTTTTAATTTAGCCTTTATAGTTTAAAAAAACTATAATTGGGATCTCACAACAATAAGCAACAAGTCGTATTTGACTCCATGGGATCACCCATACAAGGTCATATTGTAATCTGTCAACAACTAGATGCTTATATAGATTGTTAACCAAAATGTTCTTTTTGATAATGATTTCATTTAACGATCTCCTCTACCCTTTTAACAAGACTCCGATTCATTCTCCTTATCCGTGCCACCAAATTCCCTTTTTTGTTTATGTCCAAGCCACCTTAAGAAGTTTTCAATCATTTTCTCAACAAAATAGGCGCCACACCTATTGTTCTTTTATCTCTATTATCCCAATTCTTGTTGTTCCTTTAGAGTTCAATATTATTCGCTGGCAGTTTGATAGAACCATTTTTTAAGCTTATTAGCTACATTATCACAAATAACTCTAGTAGTATTTCTTTATTTGAGCCGCCTAATTTATATTCTATGTGAAACGTCTTCATCAATTTCACTATTCTTATGTATAATTTATACATATATATATATATGAACTTTGACACCTATGGAATAATTTTATCTCCCATCTGAACCTTTGAATCACTATAAATTTACTCCTACCAAAATTGCAATGCATGTATTTTATTGTACTCGTATTGAGACAGAACCGAATTTCAACTCCAATTTCATTCGCCATAACTCAAGCCTAAAGTTAGTATATATCTTCCCTTGATTTAGCCATAAAAACTATATCATCAACGAAAAACATGCAATTAGGAATTTCTTCTTGAATAAGCGTGTACAAGTTTTTAATTTAGTCCTTATTTTATGAATAAGGATGCAAAAATAGTAATAATATTTTGCACTTTGAGCATATAACGGAATTAACATTTGATGAGTGCAAAAGTAGTAATAAACAATTTTTAAGGTAGTTAAATTAAGAATGCAATTAAGTTTAACCATGTTAACCCTTATAAACAATGGGAGAGAAAATGGGCCCCACTTGACAGAAGTTTTCTGCAATGAACGATCAATGTGGTTAAACTTAACGGCGTTATTAATTTAACTACTTTAAGAATTGTCTACTACTACTTTTGCATACCATCAAATGTTAATTCTATAAGGCAAACATTATTACTATTTTTAGACATTTTAGATATCAAATGTTAATATCTCCATAGAGTCAAAATTTGATTACGTTGATACTGCAATTTACGTTGCAATTATCATTTGATGGTATTAACATTTGGTCTTATCAAATGTTTGGCGTTATTAATTTAACATTTTAAGAATTGTCTATTACTATTTTTGCATACCATCAAATGTTAATGTTTGGCTTACAGAATTAACATTTGATATCTCCATGGGGTCTTAGTAATAAAATTTTACTACGTTGATAACTACATTTGATGACCTTTATTGCAATATTTCAAAATATTTCCAAAACTACTGACAAAAATTGATGACCTTTTTTGGACCACCTGATATCTGGCTTTTTTTAAAAATAAAAAAAAAACAAAACAAAAATCTTATTGCTAGGTAAGTTTTGCAACCAAATGCCTCTCTCCAGTTGTCTTTTTGAACAAGAGATTCAAACTCGATTTGCTCACTTTAGTAGGCCAAATACCCTTAGCTAATCGCAAAATTTTAACTCTAGAAACTAAACAAAAAATTTCATAGAATGGTAGACGGTAGTGTTCATCAATAAAGTTTTTTAAGATATACGGTCCAGATGAAATCTGTAACTCCAAAATTTTAGTCACGCACCGCACACACGTGTGTGTGTGTAAATATAAATATATATTTCCCATATTACATTTCTAAGTTTACTCCAATATCTGTCATAATTGCAGTCCGTGATACCATTATGGAAGCAACTAGAATTATACAAGACGTACCAGAAAAATCTCAGAGCATACCTCGGAGAAACCACGGCAAACCAGACGATAAGCGAAGCATTACACTTGATGAGCCTTGGAACAAATGACTTCTTGGAGAACTACTACACTTCGCCGGTCCGGTCATCGCAGTACACGCCGCAACAGTACCAGGACTTTCTTGTTGGGATCGCCGGGAACTTCATTCGGGAACTGTACGGCCTGGGTGCGAGGAGGATATCACTCGGAGGCTTGCCGCCAATGGGGTGCTTGCCGCTGGAGAGAACGACCAATGTTTTTGGCGGGAACGAGTGCATGAGCAGATACAATGACGTGGCTCTGGAGTTCAACGGAAAGCTCAAGAACTTGACCACCTCACTGAACATGGAGCTTCCTGGGATCAGATTGGTGTTTTCGAATCCCTATTACTCGTTGATGCGTATCATTAAAAAGCCTGCTCAATATGGTAAGACGTGCCTTATATGCAGGGGGGTGTCGATATCATTTGGGTTAAGGGACTTTTTTTTCCCCCCGAAGGTTAAGGGACTCTTGGCCATAGAAGATTTAAAACCTTTTGATTTATCTGAATTACAGGGACTTCCACACTATTTTTAAAAACTCATATAAACCTTTCTTAAAATACATATTTCATAAACCTCCCTCATATTTTTAAGATTGCTTAAGTTTGACTCTAAAATTTGTTTGACTAAAATATCCCTCTTTTATATTTTTGGTGATACAAAACATCCCTCTTTACATATTATTTTAAAATTTATATTTGTCAAAAAAGTTATACAGCCAAAAAGTAATTCAAATATATATTTTCACAATTTATAATGTGTTATAATGTAAGACATATTTCAAATTTAATTATATTAAAGAAGTTAATTGAGTTAGTTAATATGATATGTATATGTAAAACACTTAAATAAAGTAATCTTCCTTAATTCCCTCATTTCTTCTCCACCTTTATTGTTATTGAGAAAGCACTAATATGAGTAAATTAGAAAAATATTGATAAATATGAAAATCATATCTTATATTTTGGATAAAGATCAACTCTTCTAATACATCTTATATTAAGGATCGGAGAGGTAAAATTTGTTAATTTTGATTACATTATAAAATTTTTATAATTTTAGTTTCTCATCATATGTATTTAAACATGTTTATTTTTTCGTTTTTTATAAAAAATAAAAACATATTTTAAACACATATTTTTTGTTTATCATATAGAGTAGTATAAATAATATAAGTTGAAGATATTATATGAATAATTCATCGGAAATTATTTTTTTATTGAAGTTTGCAAACATTTAAAAATAAATCAGGGATTTGATATGATGGAGAGAAAATTAGTAATTAGAATTTATTTTAATATAAATTTTAATTGAAAATATTTATTTATAACCTTTTTGAAATATTCTTAAAGGAGTTATTGGACCGAAGTGTATGATTTTAAAATAAAAAGAAGGTCTGTATAACTAGGACAAAACTGAACGATGGTAATAATATTTTACTTAAATTTAATTTTAAAAACTTTATAACTAGAACACCCTGCCTTACCAGACCCCGCCTAAGTGCTTGTTGATTTAGGCCCTGCAGTTTATCTAAACTTTAGATTATTCTTTTATTTTCATTTTGCTAGCGTTATCTATATATAATAAGTTTTCAGTTGCTTTTTTAAAAATTATTTTTATCAACCTTCTGCATTTTTTAATAAAAAAAATTCAGAGTAAACTCAAAAATTTATAATTTAGGTCTAGTATTTGATTTAAATGACATAAAGATTTAATGTTTCATGTTTAAAATTCATTTTTCAATTTTTGAGTTAAACTATGACTCTATGAGTTTTCATTATAATTTCTATTTCAATAAAAATTTTAAATATTAATCACAAATTTGGAAAAGATAAATCACAAAATTTAATCATTTACTCAATATATATAGATAATAGAATTTTTGTTCGATAACATTCTATATTCTGATTTGTATTGTTTGAATAATATATATATATATATATATATATATATATATATATATATATATATATATATATGAATATTCTGAAAAATTTCTATTATCATGAAATTCAGAATTTAGATTCTCTAAACTAAACTCAAACTGTTGAAATTTACTAATTCACTAAATTGAAAGACCCCCAATAATTTACAGCACCAGTAATCACCTCCGTATGCGCAAATTGGCACATGAAGAAGCTTATGCACAACAATTTGTTCATTTTTATAAATTTTTTATTTGATATTTATTTATCATTTTACTTATTTTTGCTGCCAAAAAAAAAATCACAACAGGGTTCGTTTCGACCTCAGTGGCATGTTGTGCGACTGGAATGTTCGAGATGGGATATGCATGCAGCAGAGGGGAAATGTTCAGTTGCTCAGATGCTTCCAAATATGTCTTTTGGGACTCCTTTCATCCATCGGAAAAAACCAATGGTATCATAGCCGATCACCTTGTGAAGACTGCTTTAGCTAAGTTTTTAGAATAATAAAAATGTATATCATAAAAAAGAAAGAATAATCAAAATATATAATAATAATAATTATATTATAATATCTACTCTTTGTTGTATCAGTATATATAAATGTCTTGCAGGTTCAGATGTCGTTGTATAATATACTTATAAACGTTAATGTGCATGGCCACATAATGTTCTGATCGATGGAAGGGGAAAATAAGTGGAATATACATTCTGTACTGAGTGTTGTAATAATGTTGTCTTTCATGTGAATAATATATATAGTGTTTGTGTTTTGCTGTTTTAGTATACGACATTGCGACCTTTACCTTTAATTGGAGGATTTGTCTATCTTCTGTTTCCGAATTAATGCTTGGTATGGAAAATAATATATTTGAGTCAACCTTTAATTTTATCTATATATTTGCATATCTTTATAATTTTACTCAACCTTTAGTTTTATCTATATAACTTCAAACCTACTAAATGACTCCTAATTTACAAATTTCTTATTTGAGTCTGTATGGTGAAAATTTTGACATATATATTATTTTTTATGTTATTAATTATATATTTAACTTTTAATTTCAAACAGATAGCTAGGCTGATGCTATAAAAGAGATATAATTAAGTACAGATGAAATCTTACCAAAATAAAAAGTATGTATAATTATGAACGGTACTGTGGAACATACACTAAATTGTAGCATTACTATCTTATTTATTCATTCCAGTTATTATTTTTCATATATTCACAACTACAAAAATCCCTTTTTTTAGGGGTAAAATAACTTTTTAAACTGGTTTTGGAACCGGTTTCGATACAGTCGGCCTTAAAAGTTTGTTATTTTTTAGATCGGTTGAGTAACCAAACCGGACTTTTAATATATAAAGTTTTAAAAGTTAGACTTTTAAGAAGTTTTAAAATATGAGGTCTTAAAAATAACACTTTTAAAACTAGTTTTTTAAACAACCGGTCTTAAAAAATAAGTTGGCAACAAAAAAAAAAAATCCCCTCCTTCCCATCCTTCATAGCAAAGCACAACCACCATTAAGGCCCCATTTGGTATGGGAAAGATTTAAGAAGGAAAAGGAATGGAAGGGAAGATTGAGAAGGAACTTACAAAGTTGACTTGTTTCGTAAACATAGGAATGAAACTTAAATTAAGCGAAAATAAAATGTTTTGTAAAAAGAATTAGGTGTTGGTTAATTGGGAAAGTGAGGTAAAATTCTCCCAATGCTCTTAAAATAAAAAAGGTACAAAACGACTGGAATGAATTTTTTGTTGTGTTTTGCCAATCGAACATAAACAGACCCTAACCAAATCGCTTGTTGGTTCACATGGAAAATTGAAGAGGATGTCAATGGGATGTCAAAGCGCACAAGCAGAACAATAGTCGTATGTGAGAAGGACGATAAACATGGAAGGAATTAGAGGGGGAGAACACCAATTTATGAAATCAGGTTAGAAAATGAATATTACAAGAGGAATAGGGAACAAAATCATTTAACATTGAACCCAACTGCTATATTGATAGACAAACCAAAAAAAAAAATTGAAAACAATCAGTGCTAAAGCCCTAATAGTGTGAAGTCTCTGAAATAAAATGAAGACAAACTTGGATGCAAGCACCATAACACACCCTATCAATGGTGGATAACATCAACATGTAGTGCTAAAAAATAAATTTGGACACTAACAAGCAATGTAGTTAGAAAATTGTCAGTGGGCACTAATTCCTAATATATATGATTTAAATTGTCAGTGTGTCTTCATCTAGTTCCAGGAAAAAAAAAAAGAAAAACCCACTGTCCCTTGCTTGGTTCAAATGAAAAAATGTAAGTTCGAATGTAACATTCAACTAAGTGATTTGTGCCTGTGTCCCCAGGTGGAAAAAACATGGCATCAGCAATTTTAACACACAAAGCGGTCAAACAATAAAAACCCATTGCTTCTTACCTTGATTCAACCCACTGACAACACTTGCATTTGAATGCAAAAACTGATAGTGCCTTGAGCTATTTATGCTTGTGTCCCCAAGTGGAAGAAACAAGGCATCAACGATTTAAACACATAAAGCGGTCAAACAATAAAAAACCCATTGATTCTTACCTTGATTCAACCTACTCCTTCGTTTGCCATTGTCGGCACCCTCTCCTTCATCCACTATCATTGGCGCCCTCTTGCATCAAACCACCATCATTGTCGAACAAATCAGACCTTAAGGCAGAGATTGAATGATGGGGAGGAGGGGGGGAGAGAGAGAGAGAGAAGGGTCAATAGCTTTAACACCACCACCATTTTCCTTTGTCTTCCTCCATACCACCACCACCACCATTTTCCTTTGTCTTCCTCCATACCACCACCACCACCACCACTTTCAGATCGGACCTTCGGCTTTCTCATACAAGGGGCTTTTTTGTCCTATAAAATGTCTCTCTAGGAAAGATTCTCAGATCCCGCCACTTTCAAAGAGATTTCATCTTCTTATGTTGAAGGGAATTAAGCCACAAGCGGGAAGTCACTTTGCTGGAATCTTTGGGTGCAAAAAATGTTTTTTGTTTGGGAACATTGTCATCTTCCCTTTCCCTCGCCTGACTTTCGTGTAACAAATAGGGCCTAAATGATTCAATCAGTTGAGTGCAATTGATTTTGGTCTCAATTGAACCATTATTCAAAATGTCCACAATTAAATAAAGCTTTGCAGGTTGTATTAAATTCTTTCTCGAATCAGAATCAAGGGTCAAACATGCAAGTATACCAATGACCTCACGGCCAACATCATGGGAATTAAAAGAACCAAGTAAGGAAGACATTAAAGTGACTCTACTTTCATCAATAATTGTCTTGCGAGCAGTGGAGTGAGCAACCACCACATCATGGAGCTCTTTGAGAGCTTGAACTCAAGCTTGACCCTTCACTTTCTTCAACGTCTTGACGAGTTTTGACGCCCTCACCTAAACATCTTTTGATCTCTTCTTCATCACCAGATACTTCTAGGAAAACTAATCGTATATCAAATAGTAAAGAGTTGTATTCAGAGTAAAGGAATCATCCCAGAGCTCTTGCATAATTGTAAGTTAGGTGCCCCAAATTAAACCATTTGAGAATGTTGGACCTCTCGTAGGTTTAGCCGGTGCAGAGCGTGACTAGATCTTGCATTGGCTTAAGGGAGATTGGGTAGATATAGGGCTTGTTTGGGTTAGCGGTAGGAGTAGTGGCTTAAAAATTATCTAACTTTTATAAAAGCCAGGTAGTAAAAAAGTCAGGTTAAGCTAATTGATGTGTGTTTGGATTGCCCGTTTAGCTTTTTGCAGAAGCGGCTTTTTTTTTAACTGAGGTGTGTTTAGATTATTTTTTAAAAGTCAGTTAAGATAGAAAATGACTAAAAAGGACATTAATTATATTAAAACTACATATACATATTAGTTGTAGATATTGAGTTAATGGAAATTTTAACTTTAATTTGAAAAAAAAAATAAATATTATTAAAAATAAAATAAACAATAAAAAATTTAATTAAATATTATTTAATTAAATAAAAAATTCCATAGATTGAGAAGAAAAGTTCTTTCACAAGAAGATCAAAATCTAAAACCTGCATATCGGGAAGATCTCTTTCCCCTATATAAGAATACCCTCTTGGTTGGCCAATCAAATTATCGTACCTTACCCTTACCCTTACGCCTTCCTTCCACTTTCTTTCCCCATAAACGCAGGCCACGTTGGGAAAAAGCCAAGAAATGAGGCTTTTAAAAAAGCCTAGTTAGGTAACTTTTTTTATGTCAGCCCAGTGAACGTACCGATTAGTCCAAACACCCTGTGTTTTATTTTTTCAAGAAAAGTGGCTTTTTTGGCTTATTTTGTAGAAAAAGCTAACTTAAATGCAATTCCAAACAGGCCCATAGACTATAGGAACTTACGGACAAGTCGAGATCTTGAATCATTTTCCCCAAATCAAATTTCCCACCACCCCCAGCTTCGACAATCCCACTGTCAACACTACCTAAAACCCCATCATTCATAGCGGTATCCAGATCTAGAATTTGCCCGACACTCATGGATTTGCTCAATATCTTCCATGAGGAGGGTTTATCAAGACTAAACATCTGAAATGTGAAAGGCAAAGAAATTAATACGATGCAACTAGGAAATATTTCAAAAGTAGTGAACACATCTAAAAAAACACATGTACCAGTCTATTAAGATATTTGTTGCCCAAGGAAATGATATTGTACATGTGCCTCATAACATAATGACTGCATAAGTTGCTTGTTGGAGATTGCCTGCGGGTCTATAAAACAACTTGAACCATATTAGGAAAATAATTCAAATTACACACAATGAATGTATACAATGCAACAAACATGCATGCAATTACTTTCGGAACAATCCATTTAGGTTACAGAGTTGATTCTTGTGGTTTCCTGTTGGGTCATCAATGAGCCATACAGTCTTCATATAATACCCCACTAGTATATCAGCATACATCACACAATAGGTAGTTTAATGAGAAAAACAAAAATAATGTTATTTACTGATATAAAATTATTGATTACATTAGAAGGTAACCCACAGGATCTATACATAATGTTTACATACTCTAAACATTGTTACAAACATTCCTTGACAAATAACCCGCAACCAATCACACAACAGGTCCAACATCTTTATTCACCGACATCCACAATCTTGCCTTGGGAGCCGCATCCATTATGTTATACAAACCATAGGTAGTAATGAGAGTTGGAATCTTCAAGGATCCTAAGGTAATAGTTAATCTCACATAGTAAGCATGCACAGTACATGACAACCAACTAACAAAATTAAAAATTTAGCATTCAAAGATTACATATAGCAAACCACGTGAAACTTCAAATAAAAATTAAATGCATGTTAGGTTTCATGATCCAAGGACCCCTAGTCCATTAGTCCCTACCACCTAACACATGTTCGCAACACTAATCACATATTGGTTCATATATGCATATACAGTTATACATAGTATGTGAGAGAATAGTTACCATCTGAATACTTTACCAATTCTTGAGTCAACTTCTGTTCCTTTAGTTGTCCATGTCGGCTCTTATAAACATACATTCATAGGCAGGAGGTTATAATTTATCTAAACTAGTCACAATCTCTAATGCTATTGCTGTTGGATATAATTAGTTTTGATGATAACTTATACATATGCCATTATTCAGAGCAAAAAGATTGAGAATATGTTTATCTTCTCTATTGATGAATTCTTGAATGTTCATGTAGAATCAATAATGTGAAGTTTACTCATGAAGTATGATCAAGAAGAAGATGATCAAGAATATAGATGAGAATAAGGAAAAGGAAGAGAAGAAAAAGAGGAAGAGGTTCAGTATAAGCTTGGCTCTCTGATATTGAAGAATGAAGAAGATGTAGAGAATGATGAGCTCAAGTTGAATGATGATTATTGATCAAGATGGAACTTGGAAAAAGGAATAATCTGCTGAAGATATCATTATTCATGTTCCAAGATTGATTAAAGAAGTGTCTATGATCATATGGATGTTGGAGTGGGGCAATTCAAAGTTGAAAAACTGCTAAAATCTGGTTTTGGAGGTGAATACTCGAGTTTCCAGGTCAAAACTCGAGTTTACAAGCTTACAGAAAAATTGGCTTCTGGATCAGGAAACCATGGTTTTGAAAACTAGAGTTCTGGAAACCAAGGTTTGAGCTTTGAAGGTCAAAACTCGAGTATGGGAGTCAATACTCGAGTATTGAACTTAAATATTCAAGTATAGGGAGTTTTCAGCTTCCCTCGCGTCTCTGAGACTGACAAAACTTGAGTATCCAGTTAAAACTCGAGTTTCCAGTGTTCTTCAGCAACTCTGTTCACCTCTGTTTCAATTCAGCTTTGGGCGAGGTCTGGTAATTCAATGATATCTCCTGAACCAGACATCAGATTGAGGTGAAATCAAATTTGGTTGAAACTAGACATCCAATGCGTCATCTTGACAAAGTTTCAAGTTCAAATAAGATCGTATCAAAGAGCTATGAATTTCTAAAGTTGGATAAAGTATTTAAACCATACTTCAGAGCGAGCTTCAATGTTTTGAGTATAACTCTCAATCTACAAATCGAAATGAGCTGAAAACGGTGGCATTGGAAAGAAGACTCATAAAGCTTTCCATCAAGTCTTGATTCAACTGAAATGAAGATCATACCAGAGAGATACAGCCTTCGAAAGTTGACTGACGGTTCAGAACTTTACAAAAATGCTGGTCAAGAACAAGGCTTCATACAGTGGATCATAACAAATGAAATCCAACGATCTTTGAACTGGTTCTTGTTGCTGAGGAAAGAGGACACAAACAGCTTTATGGAGGTGATTGGTTTGCTAATTTAAAAGCTATATCAAGTCAGAAAGCAACTAAGGGCTAGAACAAGGACGAGTGATTTGAATTTGAATTTCAAATGGGGGCGAGGATCGCAAATAGAAAACAGCTTCGCGCAGCCCAATAAACATGAATCTGGCTTATGCACAGTAAAATGTGAGAAGAGCCAAAGGTGAGCCATTTTCTGATCAGCTTGAGGGGATGAGATTTATTATATATATTGATTATGTAAAATAAAAATGAAATTTCAGGAATTATGTGATCCACATGTTTTTCTTGGGGACAGCCGGAGCGCCCAGGTTCTTCTTTTCTTACGCTGCGCTTCTCTACCACTAACAGTATTCCTGCGTCCTCATGGCTTCCCCGCGACCGTTCGCCCATTTTCCTCTGCGTACTCATTGTTCGCCTCAAAATTTTGCTCAACCCCTGCAGCGAATTCCTCTGCTTTCTCTTCCGTCTATTTCCATTTCTCATTCTAAGTACGTTTCTGCAAAAGCAGTTTCATCCAACGTAGAAGGAGCCAAGGACACTATCAAGGAACAAACTATTGAATCCTCAAGTTCCGATTCAACCCCAAGTTCTATTTCATCTTCCAAATTGGTTCTCGTTGTTGGTGGCACAGGAGGTGTTGGTAAATTCTCGTTTATCTTTTCTCTGCTGTTTCGCTAGTCATTCTAGATTAAACTACTACAAGTTGGTGCTATGCTACATGAGTTGATGTTTCTTGAATTGGTAAATATATAACTTAATGATTATGCCATTCTTGACCTAGAAACAATTTGAAAACTAACTTTTGTACACACTGAGTATTAGATAATCAATTTGTTAGTTACTTGAAAGTTTATGATCCTTCTATGGGCATGGGTATATACATGTTTGTTCTATCAGCTCATCCTTGTTTCGGGATTTGTGTCTGGCATACTAGAGATATATTGATGTAAGGCTCCATATAGCTGAATTTCCTCTGGAATTCATCGGAACCTTCTCAAGAATTATCTAGTTTATTGTCATGCCTGAAATAGCTTTATCCCAAAATGAAAGGGAGTAGGTTGTACCTTTATATTAAGGCCAGCTTTGGCGCTAGCTTCTATAAACTTTCATTCAGATCACTTGCTTTTGCTTCCCCTTCCTCTGTGGAGACTTGCCTGTAGGTTCATTCATTCATAGAAATAGTTCATAAAGATAAACGGATATAGCTAGGATCTACCAGTAGGAACTTAATAAACAAGTGCATCAATCAAACGCAGAAGCATAAACATACTCACAAAACATCCCAAAGTCGAAGCATGCATTGGTTAATTTGGAAGTAATTAATTATGCATTATATATAGCAAGTGATGTATTCTAACATAGAACAAGCCATTATATATGCCGTCTGATAAAGTCATGATTTATTGTGTTCATTAGTCATTACCTCTTACCCACAAGGTCAGTCTTGTTGCCCACAAGAACAATATTACATCACTGCCTCTCTCATTTCGTATCTCTTCAATCCAATTTGATGTGTTTAGAAAAGACGGCCGGCCTAAAAAAGAAAATTACAGGATAGACAGAGACAATCCTTCAAAATGTTCTATATATATAATAAGGAACATTAATTTATTAGAAGGTTGAGTATAAAGGTACTACCTATTCCCTTTCATTTAGAAGCGCTCCATGTAGGGTGCTATATTATTCTGTTACATATCATTATGTTTCATGTTGGATCTATTAACAACTAAACTAGTGTTCTATTATTCTGTAACATACCATTATGTTTCATAATGGATCTATTAACAGCCACCAACTAACAACTAGTGCATAGCTTCTGATTTACATATGGCTGCTATAGATGCACAAATACACACACTTCTTGTTGGAGCCATAAACTAATTTAAAGGATAAGGCAAGGACCATTAGTGCCTGCCGCCTTGTAATCCGAAAAAAAAGGATAAGGCAAGGAAGATGAAACTTATCTTGATTTAATAATCAATGTGAAGGCCTATATGTATATAGTTTTGGAAATCCAGGAATATAACAACACAAACATATGAGTGGGGATATGGGAATCAGATAACGGAATTATGGGACTGCTGACTAAGTCTAAACAACAATAAAAATAATAACTAAATATAATGAAATAATCTGAGAAATGAAGAAATGAGGAGCATATTTGATGCCAGCTTGGAGGTTTGTAATGTAGTTGACTTACTTTGCAGGGCAGCTAGTGGTAGCATCACTGCTTAAGAGAAATGTGAAGTCACGCTTGCTATTAAGGGATCCTGAGAAAGCCAAATCATTATTTGGTGAACAAGATGAGGTGACAATGCAGGTATTTCATCCCGTTTTAACTGAGCAATCAAAATAGAATGTCATTTTTCAGAACTCCTTCAAGTGAAAACAAATTTTGTCTCTCAAACTTGTTTGCATTCCTTCTCAAGATTGTTAAGTTATAGAGAGCTTTTGAACAAGATAGGTATTCAAAGGAGACACTAGAAAGAAGAAGGATTTGGATCCATCCATATTTGAGGTACGTTGTTCAATGTAAATTGCACATGCTTCATTTCCTTTGGATCCTTCCATGAGGAGACATTGATTTTATTTTTGCGGTCTTCTCATTAGGAATTCTTTCTTTATGCTATACATATATAGCCCACACAAGTTTTGTATGAGGATATCACTTGTAAACTCTAAATTTTGACAGCTCAATACCTTTCTTTAACTTTCTAGGCTGAACCACATACATTTATTTATAAAAGTCTGCATCATTTCAGTTAATACTTCCAACTTGAGCTCCTAGTGTTTCTGAATACAAATTTCTTCTTCCAAACATTTTAGAGCATTTTGTTTCGATAAGATTGAACCATTTCTTAATAAAATAATGGCTGGCCATAACAGGGAATAGGGGGAAGAAGTTTGTAAGATCCAATATCATCATTCCAATTCCTCACGCTATACACTTTAGACACTATGCATATATAATTCTTCAATTCCATATAACTCAAACATACCTGAGTATATAAACTATACAAATAGTGAGCATTTTTTCCATTTTCAACTTTCAAAATTCAATCCAACAGGCATTCACCTTCATATATTCATAAAAATTTCATTATCATATTCGATGCTTTCAAGCTTGGGCTCTTAGCATTTTACCCCATATGACTTTGCATTTTAAAACCATTGGGAACATCAAACTACAAAACTCAGCTCCTTCCCATTAAAATTATAACTGGCTGAAACAGGGGAACGTTAAAATAAGTTCATCTCCCTTTTGTTGATTCCAAAAACAACATAGGGGCTATTGTACATTTCTTAGGTGTGGTTTGGAGATTTAAGACACTTGTTTGATGTTATTACTTATCAATATAGTGACATTTTAATCCTTTTTTAGTCACCACAATCAAACACAAATGGGTGTGTGTATTTAACGTCCTATTCCTTTGTTTATGCTTCTACATCTTCAATATAAAATCTGGAATTTTTTACAATTTCGGAGCCATCTTATTGGAATGTTTAAATATGCTTCAACAATCTCAAATGCTTAGGTAATATTTAGAAGCATTAAATTGTAAATTCCTTTTGAATTCTCACATTAAAATTTAATTCAATTTTATTACCATACACGAACTAACATTCATATAACCAATCTGTTTTAACATTCAAGCATCTCTATGCAAATTTCCATATCAAAATCAAACAACACTCCTCTGGACAGCAAGCCATTTTAATCTGGAAATTTTCCAGATTTAAGAACAATACTGAAATCACCATTTTAAAATCCTTACCAATGTTTTAATAGCCTGAGACACTTGTTTAACGCTTAGAAAGCTCATAGCAGAAAATTATAATCAGTTTCATGTTTCAACAATTCAGTTCATCAAGTATTCCTTTTGAATGCTTTGAGACACTTATTTTCACAAGGGTGCATCAAACAAAACTTCAATATGGATTCATAGTCTAAAACATTCCTCCCATCAGGCTACAGCAGCGTACATACACATATGTTCATATATATCATATTATTATGCCTCTAATGTTTATTCCAACATCTTTCCCTGCTGAACCTAATTCTAAACTGATATGTAATCTATAATGAACTTGTTGGGGCGGTTACAATTTAAATAACTAGGATTTAGATTTATTATATATCTTGTTAAGAGTTGGATTAAGCATTTGTCTTATTAGGATTAGATATTTGAGTAGGGTTAGGATTTCCCAAGTCTTAAAATAAGGTAGTCATCATTATTATTTTCCCAATATGAATTGCAAACTCTTCATTTCCTGTTTGTTTTCATGTGTAAAAATCATTCATCAAAAGCAATGTAATAAAATTATTACATTGATTTTATTTTTTGGTTATTTACTTGAATTTTAGGGAGTCACCCATGTGATTTGCTGCACAGGAACGACAGCTTTTCCTTCAAAGCGGTGGGATGGAGATAATACTCCCGAAAGAGTTGGTAAGAATTTTGTTGTTAAATCACAACTCTTGGCATCATAATCAGCTGATAAAGGAAAATTAATTAGACAAAGATTCGAACATGGGAAATTTAAAAATATTAATGCTTCCATTCATCCAAAGATTTGTGCATACAGGATAGAGTTTATTAAATTTTTACTACATTTTAATTCTTTTTATCTGAGTTTTTCCCCCTGAAGATTGGGATGGAGCGAGGAATCTGGTATCTGCATTGCCCTCCTCAGTAAAGAGAGTTGTTCTTGTATCATCAATTGGTGTGACTAAGTTCAATGAATTACCGTGGAGGTAAGAATACTTAATTAGTTGTAAACTACCGTGGATGTAGACGGTCCTTTTACAATATATAAAAAAGGGCGGCTTAGTGGTAGCAATCTTACCACTGTGTCAAGGCTCACCCTCTACGTCCTTCTACAATATATAATAAGAGAAAATGAAAAGATGAAGGTTGCTATTGTGGTTTGCTTTGTTGAGTGAAAACTTGGTACAAATCAACTAGATGACTTTTTGAAGAGGAAAATTAAGCTACAGTTTGATCAGAGTTGCTAGTTCAAGGCACTAATTGGCTTCCATTGCCTCAATGCTAAAGAAAGCAGCCCCTCTTCATTGTCTAGGATAAGAATTACCCCTCTTGTATCTTCTTATTCCAATTTTTACCTAGCATAGATCGAAAAAGTTTGAATCCCATGTCGACTGATGGATTGCCTGAAGTATTGGTGCTGCTTTAAAGGCTGTAAATTGGGGCCATATAGAGAATACCTTGGTTTTTGCCAAAAAATAGAAAGGATTTATTTGTTATCTCCTTTATTTGATCATCCTTTTTAAAAGGCTTTGCCAGAAGTTAGAGCTGAATAATAGAGCTTTAATTTACATGGTGTGGGCAAGGAAAGAATATTAAGCTTTAATTGGAAATTGAGCGTGAGCTTTGAGAGTTGCATATGCATGGGAATTATAATGGTGAATGAGGGACACATGGAGCTCTCTGCACACAAGGTTCTAGAAGAAGTTGGCTAGGTATGTAGTCAATGATAAATGGGGTTAAGAGAGAATTAGGTATAATTTGTTTATGTGGGAAGTTCCAATCTTTTTTTAAACAGTTTTTGTGTCTATTTTGACCTGTTCTTCAAGGAAAATGCTTGGATCATAACATGTTATCAAAGTATTATTCCTAGGTTAATGGTGAATCTAGGGTTGAGATGTTAGAGAATGAGAAGGGCAACTTGGAGAGCAAACTTGGCGGAGCTAATGAAATTCTTGGCTTGAATCTATGGTTCCCTTGCTGGTGGGGAAGAGAGGAGAAAATCTGCAATTGTGTTGTCTTTGGCACTAGAGTAAACAACAACAATAACACCAAAAGACCAGAGTTGGCTAATTTTTTTGTTGGGGGGTCCGGGGGTGGTTTAACAAAATTCTCAATATATGGTTTTACAATTTATAGTAAATATCAGGATAACTATTTTATTTGATTGTAGAGAACCTAAATAGAAAATCCTTATGTTACTTAGATATAAGTCCCTAGTTTCTTAATCCTTCTAGAATAGAATACTGGGAGGTCAAATATCTCTCTGCTCAATTGTCTTCTTTCATATTCCTAATCTTAACTATGTAAAAGTAGAGCAGTAAGTATCTCCTTGGCTGACACATAAGCAAAATTGTAGATTCAAAATACTAGAATAAAAACATAAAAAGTAATTATATAAAAGTAGAGTAGTAGGCATCTCCTTGATTGACACATAAGCCAAATGGAAGATTTAAAATACTAAAATAAAAAGCAATGTGGTTATAAAAGATAGATAATGAGGAAGGTAGTTTCCTAATATTTTGTAAATTAATGATAAAAAGTAAGGTGGAGATGAAAGATAGATAATGAGAAAGGTATTTTCACAATATTTTGTCAATTAATAATAAAAAACAAGGCGGTTATAAAAGATGGATAATGTGAATGGTAATTATATAATATTTTGTAAATTAATAACCAAGGGTGGTAGGTACAAAATTTTTAGGAAATATTTAATTTAATATTTTGATTATCCCTTTAAATATCTAAGTGATTTTTTTAAAATGTAAAATACATTAATAAATACTCCCCATAGTCCTAATTATAAGACATAGTTGATTTTTTTTGGAAAGATTAAGGAAGGTAATTAAATTACTTTAGAGTATTTTTATTTTATTTTTTTTCTTCAAACTAATTAGTTTGACTAATAAACTAATATATAATCTAAGAATACACAACATATGAAATGATTAAATAACTTATTTAGATTCCTTAATCCCTTCAAAAAAAGTCTACTTTGTCTTATAATTAGTACCGGAGGTAGTACCTGACTTCTCACTCGCGCATCACGCTGGTCTTGGCTAGTTCATCCTAAATTACCCCAATTATCCCATTATGAGACTAATCCTAAATTAAACTTGGAACATCGCATAATAAAATAAAATTAATTTCATGTTGTCATCTTCCATCATAGTTGAACTTTGTCAGCATCTAAAAGACTTGTTAACTGTTCGTTTCACACATTTACGAATAGGCTACTTTGTGATGCAGTGTTATGAACCTATTTGGTGTCCTTAAATATAAGAAGATGGCAGAGGATTTTCTTCGGAGTTCCGGCCTTCCATTTACTATTATCAGGTAAGATGAAAGGCTCACATCTTGTCTTTGCTGATAGATAAATAAATGGAACACATTAACTTGGATTATGTGCCGTTAAGCTGTTAATGCTCTTCATTCCACATTTTCATGCATGTCAGACCTGGGAGGTTGACTGATGGACCATACACATCTTATGATCTTAATACTTTGCTCAAAGCCACTGCAGGGCAACGACGTGCTGTCCTTATAGGTCAAGGTATGTTAAAATGCTTATCATTATAGCCTTGGCGCCGGGTTTTTATTTTCTTTTTCTTCATTTCTAATCATTTTCAGCCAATGAGTAAACACAGGCTGCTAGAAGCAGTGTGTGATGATATTATCTTATAAACCAACAATTTGTTTGCTAGAATTGCACTGTGTTTTAAGAACAAGTGGAATCTGAATTAGGGTGACTGTTTCATAGTGACAATGATTATAGCTAGAAAATTATGGATCTTAGGATATCTTTTGATTGGCAATAGAAATTGCTCAAAGCTTGAAACTAGGTGCCAGTTGAGGTCAGAGACTTTATCACATACAACTATTTGTCTTTGTAAGATAGATTGATTATAAAATAGAGGATCTGACTCAAGGTAAGTCTTAAAAATGGTACAGATATTGACATTGAAGCTGCCATTTTGCACGTGACTCCGCACAACTGTATACAATATGAAATCGATCAGACCCAATGCAAAGTTATCCTGACTAATGTGCTATGAGTCTTCCAATATATGGACAGAATTGGTCAACTGTAAGGAGAATTAGGTCTATAACTTATTTTAACCTTTTCTATGCTTTTAAAACAAACCAATTTGTTCTTTGAACTTGCAAAATGACTAGTGAAGGTCTTCTTTCTCTGACCAAATTTCCCCCTTTCCCTTTCATGAAACTTGTTAGGACCCAACACAGAACACCCAAAATATTACTCAATAGAATTAACACAGCTGATATTTCAAAAGATAATGACAATCTAATATGAAGAGAGCAAGACACTCCCTCAGACCAAGAAAGTTTCAGGTCTTAGGCAGAACCTGATTCCCTTTCCTCACACAACTCTCATACAAAATAAGCTTAACCTCCCTAATCCCTTCAACGGCTAAAATAGTCTAAAAATACCTTTCACAGTACTCAAAAAGCCACCCTAAGTATTAGCTACGTATCCTTCCCTTACTCCAAAATAGATGGAAACCTTTAAGGTCAACTCGAAATCTTGCCCTTTTGTCTGTGTTGTTTGTGGCCTCCTAGGTCTCCTTGCATAGGTTTGACCATCGAATATGGTCCTTTCATTACCTTACCCTAAAAGCTTTACCTTGTCCTCAAGGTGAAAGTGTGAAAATTGTATTGCAATTGTCTCAGTGTCTTCCCAAGAATTCTCATAAGAGGGCATATCTTTTCGCTGTATAAGTACTTCTAGCTGCCCATTCATCAGTTTTCTGGCCTTACAAACTGCTTTCAGTTGAACTTGTAATCCCAATTGTTTTGACAGGGTCGGTGGTATTGTCAGAGTTACTATGCCTGAATGTAATGATTTTTTTAGGACTGAAATATGAAAGATTGGATGGACACAGGCTGTAGGAGGAAGTTCGAGATGGTATGTAACATCCCCCACTCTTTCCACAATCTTGAATGACCCATAAAACCGTGGTCTAAGCTTTTCATTGACCTACATAGCTTGCGTCTGCAACTTGTATGGTTGAATTCAGATATACACCTGTTCCTTGACTTTGAATTGGACATCCTTGCGGTGTTTGTTAGCTTGTTTCCTCATCTCCTCTTGGGCCTTGATTAAATTTTCTTTTAAGGTTACTATGATTTCATTCCTTGACCAAATCTGCTCATTAACTTCTTCCACCACCGAAGCTTCATTTGTAAGCTTTAGGAAGGTGGGAGGATCCCTCCCATACACTGCCCTAAAAGGGGCCATGTTAGTTGACCCCCAATACTTCGCCCAAGGTAACCATTGAGCCCACTGGTTAGGCCGTTCACTAGTAAAACATCTCAAATAGATTTCTAGCCCTTTGTTCAACACCTCTATTTGTCCACCAGTCTTAGGGTGATAGGCTGTACTTAAACACAATTGAGTACTGGCTTCAAATAATTCTTGCCAAAACTAGCTCACAAATACACGATCTCGATCGAAGACAATTGTCTTTAGAAAACCATGAAACCTGACTATCTCCCTTACAAAGATCGCAGCTACATCCTTGGCTCTAAAAGGATGATGGAGGGGAAGGAAATGTGGATGATGGAGGGGAAGGAAATGTGCATACTTAGTGAGGCGATCCACAATAACTAAAATGGTATCATATTGTTGAGACTTGGGTAGTCCCATAATAAAATCCATGCTGATGTCTTCCCAGATTGCACGTGGAATGGGAAGAGGTTGCAACAACCCCGCAGGAGAGAGGGCTTAGTGTTTGTTCCTCTGACAGATTTCACATTCAGCAACTTGTTTGAGAAGAGTATCTTATACTCGCCTCCTCGTTGGAATGTATGGAAACACTCCAGTACCTTTTGCTTGAATTTCAGCCAACTCGTAGTGCGTTGCGAGCCTCCTTCCATTAGTACCAGGGGAGAGCTTGATTTTTGAGACACACTATGGCAGCCTCTAACTTCTTTGTCTCTGGTATGCTATTTTTGTGGAAGTATCACTCTACTCCGCAAAACCATCCGATAGAATCGTCTCCATCAAACACCTGTAATTCTAGCTTTCGAAGCTTTGTCACTCCCTTTTCAACATTGTCATTGCTCTCTGTTTCTGTTTTAGACTAGGAATCCTGTGTCCTCCTTGTTTTTTTACTCCTTGCTCAAGCCTTGGTCTATTCATAGCAGCACCTCCCTCGTCAGGTTCATACACTCTGTTAGTTCTGTCAGCTGTCTTGACAGCCCTGAAAGTTCCCCCACCTTTCTGGCTAGGCCTGCCACTGACTCCCTTAATTCCTTGATCTCTTCTACCATCTCCCAGGGATCCTACCGCTTTGATACCAAATTGTTAGGAACCAACACAGAACACCCGAAATATTACTGAATAGAATTAACATGGCTGATATTTCAAAAGATAACAACAATCTGAAGAGAGCAAAACACTCCCTCAGCCAAGAAAGTTTCAGGTCTTAGGCAGAACTTGATCCCTTCTCCTCACACAACTCTTATAAAAAAATAAGCTTAACTTCCCCAATCCCTTCAATGGCTAATATGGTCTAAAAAGTACCTTTCATGGTACTCAGAAAGCCACCCTAAATATTAGATACGTATCCTACCCTTGCTCCAAAATAGATGGAAACCTTAAATGTCAACTCTGCAACCTTAAAAAGCATCTTGCCCTTTTGTCTGTGTTGTTTGTGGCCTCCTAGGTCTCCTTAGATTTGACAATCAAAAAGGGTCCTTTCAAAACTCAGCTGCGAAACTAGCAAAAGAAACAACAGGAGTGAAATGCTAACCAATATAAGCATCTGGACTTCTCATAATACTCAGAAGAGAGAGAGAGGACTCAACTTTTAATGTATCTAATGATAGAGCGGTTGGTGAATCTATTAACAAACTATTTAAGTTGAAACGCACAGTAGTTATTAGGAGTAGAGTTCAGCATAGTTGATATTTCTATAATTTATATTTATAGGGAGAATTTCAGTAAAGGACCCCTCTAGCATTTTATTTACAAATCAGGATCAAAGAAATCTGTAAATACATTGCAGGATCTGAGGACTGAGATGAAATAAACTTGTAATGCAAAATGACTAAAATATCCCTGCTTAGCTCCTTGTCAATATTTTAATTGACTGTTTTCAATTTCAGAATGAAAATGCAGATGGACTTGTTTTGACCCATACTTGATCTGTGGTTTTAGTTACTCATGCTTGTCAAGACACTAATCTGATTTTCTCAATTTCTAACTGCTGAATGTCAGTTAAAGAACTGACTCTTGACAAATTTCAGAATGAAAATGCAAATACTCTTGCTATGCACCTTATACAACTTGTGATTTTAGTTACTCATGCAAATTTCAGATTTCATTGATCCTGATTTCTAAATAAACTGTTATAGGGGTCTTTTACTGATATTCTCCCCAATTTTTACAATTAGGATGGTCTTTTCTTCCTTTTTCTTTTTCATAAGCATCTGCAGTGGACTTTCAGGAGATAAATTGGTTGGAGAGGCCAGCAGAATTGTTGTTGCTGAAGCTTGCATACAAGCACTAGATATAGAATTCACTGAAGGCAAAGTATATGAAATTAATTCTGTTGAGGTAAGCTTTTAATATATTTTGCATTATGAAGTTTAAGCTATAGCATATGAATGTCTAATGTGAATGCAACTTGAAATGGCATGACTAAAAGTTGAGAGGCCAATCTTGGCCAACTAAAAATACTAGTGATTACTGTATGAACACCTGAGCATCATTAGCTTACGCAATTTTAACCTTTTATTTGCACCTCACTTTCATCATGAATGGCACATTTGGATCATGTGTTTCTTGCGCCATAAGAAAGGCATTTGCTTTTCTTTGTATATAAATGATGTGTTTGCAGGCGCACAATATCTTCTGCACCTCTAGTAGAACGTATTCTTTTCATCATTGACAGAATTTTTCCTTTTTAAGTATTTGGATTGTAACTAGATGTGTGCCTCCTATATTGCACAAAGTCTAAGGACTTAAAATGACAGCTTCTTATAGTTGAACATGGGCCTAAGTTTACTTTTTTGAAGAGGAAGCCTAGTATGTAAGAACTGGCTTAGAGCGTGTGAACAGGGCTATTTGTGGGAATTACTTGTTGACAGTTAGAGTTTACAGTTGAGGGTTATTATTCGGGCGATGGTGAGAGGTATGTAATTAGAGCATGCGTGGGGAGAGCCTATACCTCTAGAAAGTAACGAGCGTCACTTCTTTTTTCCCTTTTTGTGCGTTTCCTCCATCAAACTACACTTTATGTAGTTGTTTACTTCAGCTGAATGTGTCTTTTAGCTTATGGGTTAGTTAATGCAAATTATAGGTCTTTTAGCTTTCATATTTTCAGTCTATATGTCTCAATTTAAGTTGTGGTGGAATGATGCTCATGGAGTAAATTTGTGTTTAATTGTGTTCCTTTACTTGCTGTGTATATAATTGGTGCTAAAATGCATATTTTGTGTTATAATGATCATAGGGTGAGGGACCTGGAACTGATGCTGCAAGGTGGCAAGAACTATTCGAAGCTGCAGAGTCCCAGTAACTACAAAAACTGTATGTGTAACAAGGAAATTGGGAATTAGGCATATTAAATTACTGTTGTAAAGTTTCAAAATCCAAAAATATAATTAATCATAACTCAAATCATAATCTGTGAAGTTAAGACACCACTCAAGTTGCAATCATCATTAATAATGTTGTGTTGCGAAGACTTGAAGCTAACACAATCTATAAATTTTAATTTCAAATTAAAACACACACACACACACACACACACAAGGATTTTTACGTAAAGGCTTTCCCTTATTTAATAAGCGCATGTGAGGATTGGCCCATTTGCCCTTTTATAATCTGTTATCCTATATATGTTGAGCCCACTTTGATCACACTATTATCCTCTATGGATATTTAGCATAAAATTATACTTCTACAGTCCCACTCTCACTTTTTATAAGATTCATAGGAATGTCATGTTCTTTTTTATAAAATAGGATAAGGGGATGTCTGGAAAGTTTAATAAACTCCCTATTTTACACTCGTTTAATAACAAAAAATTACTCATACCACTAATGTATATAATTCTTATGTTTGATTAAATCACTCAATATAACATATTCTCTCTCTTGCACATAATGACTCAAATTCATTTTCTACATATTTGTTGCGCCTATCTAATTTTAACTACATCTTTGAATACCGCAAAGGGAGTATTCACGATGAGAATCCATATAATTTTCTTTATTGATGACAATATGAAAAGGAATGAATACAAGAATATTGAGATTACAACAAACAATTCCTCATTTGAGTTGAGATGCTCTCTACCTCTAAATTGTTACACTGTTTCAATCTTCAACCAACTTTTCACACTCATGTAATAAACAAACACACCAACATGTTCTCCAAATGGAATTATACACAATGACAAGAATTTTCCAGGAAAAAAAATAATGATTAATAAGAGAAAAATTACGAAGACAGAATCAATCATCAATCACTTCGATCACATAAAATGCAACTAAGAAATTTTTGCCAGAAGTTTCTGGGAACCACTGGAGGAGTAGGCAGCGGCGGCGACCGTGTTGTGGAACAATGTGAATCTGCACATTCAATAATTTTAGATCCATCAACACCAGCTTGCTTTGCCTTCTCACACTCACTCATGAAGAATTCAAGTGCTTTGTTAACATAATCCACTGCGTCTGCAACGTTCAGATCCTCCACTAGCTTGTGAGGGTAGATATCTTTCTCGTGATCTCCATTTAGAGTTGCTGCTAGTTGCACCAATTCTGCTTGAAAATCACTTAATTCTGTTTCTTCATTTGCTTCAACCTCTCTCAATCTCACTGGTTCTGGCAAACTCACTGCACATTTATTGCAACAAGCAAACGTTTAATTTAAAGATGTTCTACTCTCCAATCCTAATTATAAAATCAAGTTGACTTTTTTAGAAAGATTAATGAAGCTAATTAGTTTAAACATTTTATGGAAACTAATTATAGTATATAATTAATTAGTTTGAAAAAATAAAAATAAAAATAAAAATACAGTTTACTGGACTGTTTGCCTTCTCTACAGTTTACAAATTGTTTTAGGAGATATTTTAATTTTAAAACCTGCTACGTTTCCGTCAAATTGTTATGATTTCCGGTTTAATTTCGGGTCCCGTTCATGCTTTTCAATTCCAGTCTAATCTAAATCAACCATGAACACCTTTTTAGGTCCCAACTAAAACGCTGACAAGTCAGATTAATAGTCAAACCAATTAGACTGTCTGATCTAACCCAGTTCTTTAATCATTGGATGCTAAAGAATCTATAATTTAACATGCTCATAGGCAAGAAGCTAAATACTCCCTCCAACCCTTAACCCTTAATATAATACTTATTTGAGGTCCTAAGTATAAGACCTATTTTTTATATTTCTCTCTTTTTTTTTTTTCTAGATTACTTTTATTGATGCTTCCTCAACAATAATTAAGGAGATTAAATTAAAGAAGATGACCATAATGTTTTAAAAAATTTATGTCATATTAACTAACTTAACCAATTTTTTACTATAATTAAATTAGATAAATATGTCTTGTATTAAGGATTGAATGGAGTAGTTAATTAGAGTTACCTGGACAATCAGTTCGTGGGGTAGATCGAGTTAAAAGGAACTCAAATGTTCCAGCCCATGCGTCACGTTTCGTCAAGAACTCAGGTAGCTTAAATATCTTCTTCACAGTTGCAGGTATAGATGAATGCTCATATTGTGATGTTGCCTCTGGCCCAGACGGTTCATGAAACACTGCAACATTATTAATTTATTTCCATTAATTTTACATATCATACACAAATCTCTCGTGAACAAAGACAACCAAAGAAGAGTAGTAAAAATGGAAATTCTCAGGAAAATGCACTACAAAGAAACAGTGGATGAGCGACGGAATTGGGTAATTCTGTAATAAACTGTCATTAATTGAATGCGACAGAAAATTCCATTGCTAATCCACTATATTCTTTCTTTGTAATACATTAATATATTGCATTAATGAAAGCATATATTGATCCTACACACCTGTGCCACGCTCGATCCAAGGAGATATGAAGAGTGCCGGAACCCGGACGCCAAGGCGATCAAACTGAAACTTAAAAGGGTCAGGACCGATGATCCCGTCGGGGATGGGGACTCCGGTCACCGGAGTAGGAACATGGTCAAAGAATCCTCCATGTTCATCGTAAGTGATGACGAGGAGCATTTCGTTCCATTGAGGGCTTGACCTGAGGGCTTCGTAGACTTCTTTGATGAATTGTTGGCCCTTGGAGACGTCGTGCGAAGGATGATCGTCGTTTCCAGGAATGGATAACAAGTCCCAAAAGTTTTGCTCCAATACGACATAGTTTGGGAGCTTCCCTTCTTCACAATGCTTCTTGAACTCTAAGTCGAACGAGTGGAACTTGCCTATGTTCTTCAGCTTCCTCAGGTTCCTGTCATATTGCATCATTCACGTTAACCGCCGCTGTTTGATAACAAATCCAATATAAATTTTACAAATAAAAAACTATTTTTTAAAATTTATATAGATTAATTATCTAGTTCCTATCTATTATCATATCTGAAATACAATATATCTATTTTAAACTCAGTAAGAATTGATAAATTTTGTATATGATAAAAAAATGCTTGTAATTTTATCTATAAATTTTCGATAAATCATATATATTGTTGCGGACATATTAAAAGTGGGCTTGGTCCAATGGTTAAAAGCCCAGTCAAATGGCCTAACCACCTCCTTGAATATAGGAGCAGTTAATCAGAATATCTATCGTGATGCTAACGACCCGTAAAAGCAGGGGATTATTCAAAAAGATATCTTAACATCTCTAACATAAAGGACAGATCTAGCTCGTTAATATAGGGCCCAGGTATGCCTATAAATAGGGAGAAACCTCAACAAGGTACACACTTTAAAAAAACCCTAGCTTTTCAATTCACATAAGCACACACCCCACTCCCTCTGGCTATCATAAGCCACACTGTATACCCTCGAACTACGTGGACTTTGATCCATAACTGTGGTATATAGGACCCTGGGATTTCACCCCAGGCCAAGTCCAACCCCTCTTGTGTTCTACACCAGAACATTGGCGCCGTCTGTGGGGACTATAAAGTCCTATTCCTGTGACTAGCGATGGCTAATACTAGAAGCAAAAGCCACCCGCATGCACACGAGCAAGGCCAGGAGCAAGGCTCTAATGAAAATCATCAACAGGAGGATGTCTGAGGAAACAATCAGGAACTAGTGGAGGAACCACCGAACACGAACCCTCCCTTTGAGGATGGACAGACAGAACAAATTCCGGTAATTACTAATCAAGTCAATTCCTCTTCAGAATTCCAGGTTGATAACCCGGACATACGGTTGTTGCATAACATTGTTGGGTCGATGCTGAAACGAATTGAGAACGTGGAAGAACGCGATACTCTCCAAAATCAGAAGATTGATCGCATCACTGAGGTGATGAACCAGATCCTCAAGCAATTGCAAGACCCCCTCCAGAGGGAAGGCTGAAATGAGGAGCGGAATGAGGACGAAGGAACCAATTAGCAAACTCTGGATGAATCGCAAGTTCATCAGCCCGAACAAGGCCGAGTAGTATCCATGAAGAATTCTGAACAAAGCAATCACCGGGATATGAACCGGGAGGATCAAACTCGGTCAAATCGGAAAAACAGCAATGTCTCGGGAAGCCAGGGAGTCCGGACAGAAGAGCCCGGAAAGCATAAGATGTGGTACGGGGACGGAGGACAGAATAATAGCCCATTCTCGGATGAGATTACGAAAGCTGAGTATCCAAAGAAATTCAACACGTCCGACCTCCCTAGATACGATGGAAGTCAGGATCCCCAAACACACTTGAACACTTTCGATACCGAGATGCTTGTTCGAGGGTATAAGGGACCGATTATATCTAGATTGTTCACTTCGACATTGCGAGGGGCTGCACAAATCTGGTTCTGGACCCTGCCTCCAAAGTCTATAACCGACTTCAATGACCTAAGTGAAAAATTTCTGCTGAATTTTGCAACAAGCAAAAAGCAGCCCAAGTCGGTCTATAAGTTGGACAGGATCAAGCAGCAACCCGGAGAAACCCTTCAGAAGTATTTGGACCATTTTAAAGCTGCCGCCTTGCAGATCCAAGGGTTAACGGAGAGTGTCCACGTGCACTTACTCATCTCAGGACTGGACAACGAATCCAGAATGGGAAGGTCGGTCATCTCCGGTGAAATTAAGACCTTGGAGGAGTTCCATCGGCGAGCCAAAAAGTATTTAGATATCGAATAGATGCAGATTGCTAACGCGTCGGGGAAAGAGAGACAGAAAAGCCGACCTCCAAGAGGAAAAGATCAGGCAGCAAAAGACAAGTCCATAAACCCGGAGCAAAGAGCCTGTACAGGCAGGCACGAAGGAAAGTATGAAAAATATACCCCCTTGAATGTCTCGCGTGCTCAGCTTTGGAGGGAGGTGGCACTGACCGAGATGAAGAGGGTGGAGCGACCACGACCCCTGTATAACAGAGGTAAGTTGGACCGAACTCGGTTTTGCGACTTCCATAATGGACCCGGGCACACCACTAATGAATGCTGGGACCTTCGGGATGCGGTAGAGAAATTTGTCCGAGATGGAAAGTTGCGCCAGTATGTCATCAAAACGCAAGGGCAGAAAAGTAGCAAACGTAAGCAGGCGGATCGGAGCAAGAGCCCGACCCTTCAACGGAGGAAACCAAACGAGGACCGGAGAAAGAACGACGATGATGACGAGTTTCCGGAAGCTGAGTTTGATTGTAACGTTATTAGCGGAGGTTACGGAGGAGGTGGCAATACCGCTAGTTAGCGGAAGAAATACCTTCGGGAAGTCCTAACCATTAGAAGACGCCCGACCTTCAAGCCAGAACCACTGCAGGCAGAACCTCCCAAGTTATTCTTCACCCAGGACGACCTAAGGGACGTAATCCCAGGTCATCAAGACGGCTTGGTTATAACCGGCCTCCTCGGTAAATGCCGTGTAAAGAAGATATTCATCGACCCCGGCAGTGCGGTTGACATTATCCTGTGAGACGCTTTCAAGCGGATGAACCTTGATCCGGAAAGTCTCAAGCCGTGCAGAACAACCCTGATCGGATTCAACGGAGAGGATACAAGCCCCAAAGGGTACACAGAGTTGAAAATGACGTTGGGATGTAAGGAGGCCTTTAAGACCGAAAGAGTCAAATTCATCGTGGCTGATTTCCCCTTGTCTTACGTTATTTTAAGCAGACCAACTATTCATAGTTGGGACATGCTAATATCAACCAAGCATCAAAAGCTGAAGATGGTGAGCAGACAAAATGAAGTCTTTACCATTAAAGGGGATCAAAAGGAATCTCGGCAATGCTACTTTTCGACGGTAAAAAATAATGAACCCGGCGCATCGTCATCACAATAAAAGAGAACCCAAAATTCAACGCCAGTCAAGAGTTCAGTAAACGTAGTAGAACTGGATGTGAGAAAGGAAGCAAAGCCGATGAAAACTGAACTTGATGGAGAGCTCGTGGATTACCAGCTGGGAGACGAGCCCGGACAAGTAACCAAGGTCAGGAGTGCGCTCACCGAGCAAGAGAAAATCGAGCTCGAAAAGCTGTTACAGAAGAATGAAGACGTATTCGCCTGGACACCCTTTGAGCTACCAGGTGTGGACCCCTCCTTCTGTTGCCATAGGCTGACAATAAATCCACGTTATACGCCGGTCGCACAAAAGAAAAGAAAGATAGCTCCAGACCGACAAATAGCCCTCGCCGAGCACGTAAGGGAGCTCCTGGACGTGGGATTTATAAGAGAAATCCAGTATACCACTTGGTTATCAAATGTGGTAATGGTCAAAAAACCTAATGGCAAATAGAGGGTGTGCACGGACTACACCGATCTCAGCAAAGCATGCCCCAAGGATGCTTACCCCATGCCGAACATCGACCAATTGGTGGACAATTCCTCTGGATTCTAGCTGCTCTCGTTCATGGATGCGTATTCTGGTTACAACCAAATAGCTATGCATCCTGAGGACCAGGAAAAATAGCTTTTATCACAAATAAAGCTAATTATTATTATAACGTCATGCCCTTTAGGCTAAAGAACACTAGGGCTACTTACCAGAGGATGATGAATCAAGTATTTGAGGCGCAACTCGGCAGAAACGTGGAAGTTTATATCGACGATATGATAGTTAAGTCAGTTAAGTGCTCCAATCATATCCGAGATCTACAAGAAACATTTAATAAGCTCCGGGATCACCGAATTCGACTTAATCTGGCAAAATGTGCATTTGGGGTACCAGCGGGTAAGTTCCTCGGCTTCTTGTTGACTAACAGAGGAATTGAGGCCAACCCGTCCTCAATATTAGTGCCCCAAGAAACAAAAAAGAGGTGTAGCAATTGACGGGTAGACTGATTGCATTGACAAGGTTTCTTCCCAAGTTGGCAGAAAACGCCCTTCCTTTATTCAAGTTATTGAAGAAGGAAGCGCAGCACGGAGAATGGAACTCGGAGTGCGAAGCTGCGTTTGATAAGATCAAAAGATGTCTGTCATCACCACCGGTACTATCAAAACTTGAGCCCGGGGAAGATTTAATATTGTACCTGTCTGTGGCTCCAGAAGCGGTAAGTGCCGCCCTGGTAAGAGAGGAATCGATAGAGCAAAAGCCAGTGTATTTCACAAGCCGGGCTTTGCAAAGCTCAGAGTTGAGATATCAAAGGTTGGAAAAGGTGGCCTTTGCACTCCTCACTGCTGCAAGGAAATTACGTCCTTACTTCCAAGGACATCAAATAATTGTCCGGACGAGTCAGCCGATACGCCAAATATTGCATAAGCCCGATCTTGCTGGGAGAATGATTAGTTGGGCTATCAAACTTTCCGAGTTCGACATAGTATATGAAGCTCGGCATGCAATCAAATCCCAAGCCTTGGCCGACTTCATCGTGGAGCTGGTGCCAACAGGGATAATCCCGGAGACCAATCTTGATATTTGGAAAGTATTCATAGACGGATCGTCAAACGCCAAAGGAAGTGGAGCAGGGGTGATAATCGAGAGCCCGGAGGGAGTCGCCATGGAGCACTCCCTAAAGTTACATTTCAGAACCTCCAATAATTAGGCCGAGTATGAGGCAGTATTCGCCGGGCTATTGCAGACAAAAGACAATGGGGCCAGAAGGATTCACCTTTCCATTGATTCTCAGTTAGTCGCAGCTCAAATCAACGGATCGTACACGGCTAAGGGACCTTTGCTGATTAAGTACCTGGGGAAAGTCAAAGAGGCTATGGCCGACTTTGACGAGGTTATAGTCATCCACATCCCTAGGGGAGAAAATGTGAGGGCATACATCCTATCCAAATTGGCAAGCACCAAGAACCCGGGCAGTAATCGGACTGTTATACAACAAAGTTTGAAGGAGCCCACCTGTGTCATGGTCATTGTAGCGGCAGAAGATTGGCGGAAGCCTATCTTAAATTACTTGGAAAAGGGAACAAGCCCGGATGATCCCATGGAGGCAAGGCAGAAAGCGCGAACCGCGCTAATGTACACAATGGTCGATGATCAACTGTATCGAAAAGGCCTTCACTCTCCAATGATGAGGTGTTTGAGCCCGGAAGAGGTCGAGTATGTGCTATCAGAGATACACGAAGGAATCAATGGCCAACACATGGGAACGAAGGCGTTAGCCCGAAAAGCCCTGCGAGCCGGATATTACTGGCCGACGATGGTCGCAGATTCCAAAGAGCACGTAAGGAAATGCAAAAGTTGCCAAAAACATGCTCGGATTATTTGGCCACCTCTGGCCGAATTAAAATCTATCACGACCTCATGGCCATTCTTTAAATGGGGCATGGACCTCCTTGGACCATTCAAGCTGGCCATAGGGCAAATGAAATAGTTGGTGGTGGTGGTGGATTATTTCACCAAGTGGATCAAGGCCGAACCCCTGTCAACCATCTCAGCCGCTCGCATACAAAAGTTCTTTGAAAGAAATATTGTTGCAAGGTTCGGAATTCCAGCCGAGATCGGTACTGACAATGGTACTCAATTCATTGACCAAGGCTTCCAGAGATTGATGTCCGAGCTCGAAATCAAGCACCATTTCACCTCGATGGAACATCCACAGTCAAATGGGCAAGCCGAGGTAGCCAACAAAATTATTGTTGATGGGCTCAAAAAGCGGATGACTAACGCGGAAAGTAACTGGGTTGAGGAATTATACCCAGTACTCTGGGGATACCGAACTAGCGTCCAAACTTCGACCCAGGAAACACCCTTCAGATTGACATATGGATGTGAGGCTATGATCCCGGTCGAAATTAGGCAAACATCATGGAGGAAGGCCAAAGTCATAAAGGAGGGGGAGCACGCTAACGGTAGACAATTAGCGGTGGAACTGGATCTCATTGACGAAGTCAGAACCACGGGACATTGCCGGGATCTTGCGACAAAGCAACTGGTTGCAGGTAAGTATAATCGCAAGGTTAGACCACGAGTATTTAACGAAGGTGACCTGGTATTACGCAGAGCGGATATCAGGAACAAAAATGCTCGGGATGGAAAACTTGCAGCAAACTGGGAGGGTCCTTACCGCATTTCAAACAAGATGGGGCCTGGAACCTATGTCCTCTAGGCTCTAGATGGCACACCCATCAAACGAACGTGGAATGCAGACAAGCTAAGGATTTACTACAGTTAAAGATCGAGGTCTACTCGGAGTTTGGACACAACGGATGTTGGCGGTGGCCGAGAACCGCTTTTCAGTTTCAACGGACGTCGGTGGTGATCGAGGACCGTTTTTATTAAGGATTGTTTTGCGTTTGAGCATTATTTTCCATTTATTTAAAGATTCTTTGTAATTGCAATTATTTCAATCAATAAAAAGGTGGTCTACTTCTTGGGGCCAACCAAATTATTGTTTATGAAATTCAATGCAAAAGTAGCCGAGTAAAGGCAAGATAATCAAGAAAACCAGGGTTTCGCGAGCCCGGTTGGCATAAGATTTGTTAACAAATCTTATGAATGATACGATGCATCGGAACAATTCCCTGGGATGGTGTGAGATTGCCATAAAAGATCCTGATCAGGTCGAAATGTTTAGGTTCCCTTTTTTTTAACAAAAAAAGAAATTAAGACTCGAACATGTGGCAGTTAGCTACCATCTCAGTTAGTTACTTTACAAGATAAAGTACCTAGGTGATTGATGGAAATCATCTGTTATTTAGAACGCCCGACTATTAATGAACGCGCCCCGTTTGTTAACGTTGGTTGAATATTCAGCAGATTCTATGCAATATATCTTGACTTTGGCCAAGTCATAAAATAAGAACCGAGCTTCGTGCCCGGATTACGTTTCCCTTTACTCATTAACGAGTGAATTAGATGCAAGTTTGGCTTAAAGGATGAAAATAACAACTGGAAAGTTAGACAAGATGAAAATACTGGAAAGACCCGGAATCACCGGGCTAAAATTGTCATTGTATTAATTCTGGGGGCATAGGCCCCTGATTACAAAAAAACAAAAGAAAAATACAAAATAAGAGGCTACTAAAACAAAATCCTAAGAAACTGCATCAGAGTTGTCTGGATCGGGCACAGAGGAGCCGGGGGCGTTGGAGGCCGGAGCATCTTCCTCAATGTTAGCTCGGTCCCCCTCCGCGTTAAGCTCGGACTCTTCGGCTGGAGAGAGCAGCGCAGGTACAAACTGTCCATCCGCCACCGAAGCTCTGAAATCCACAGCATCGAGATTCAGTGAGATCTCAAGATCAGAGCTCGGACTTGGGCTAGACACTCCTTGAAGGCTTCAGCTGCCGTCTCAACAACCATAACCTCCAGCTTTTCCACCTCTGTAGCTGACGCCGCTAATTCGGCCTTGTAAGTGTCAAGGTCGGAATGAGCAAGGTTCAGGTCCTTTGCCACACCCGCATATTGGCCCTGCAGAGTGTGTAGCGAGGCCTTCAGCGCATCCTCCCGGGCTTGGCAGGTGGTCAGTTCGGTGAAGGTCAGCTCTTTATCAGCGAAGGCCTTAGACAATTCCTCCACCGCCTTGATCTGCGCCTCCTCGGCTTTCAGCCGTGCCTCCTCAACCTCCTTTTGCCGAGCCTTAGCACCTCTCTTCTCAGCCCGAACCTTTGTGAGCTCGGCGATGGTCTTGGAATATTTAAGCTTCACAGTAGCATAAGCATCCAGAACCCCGGTCGTCTCCATCAGGTGGTCCTGAAGGGCTTGCAGGTGGTCGAGGTCGGGGTCAGCGAAGGCCTCACTAGTAAAATATCTACTAGGGGCTTCACAACGTACTTAAGCTCCTCTGAGACCCCATCAGTCCATACCTCGCCCTGGGCGTGGAGCCGAGATTTGTGAGGAGGAGGAGGAGGGATGCTTGCGGGAACATCGGCTGCAGGAGCGGGGGTCGGAATTATTTCCTCAACCGAGGTCGAGAAGGTGGCAACTGATTTCGACCTCTTCCGAGGGACGAGGTCTGCAGAGGCCGGAGGAGAGGCAGCTCTCTTCTCGGGGGAAGCGGCCTTCTTCGATGAAGGAGCAGCTATCGTCTTCTTCTGCGAAGAGGACTCCCCCTTCTTCTTGGCCTTAGCCCGAAGGTTCTCGGCCAATTCTTGGAAGGAAACCTTCCCCATTTTAGGCACTACAAAGAACATAGCAAATGTCAGAAAAGCCAGAAGAACATAAATATAGGGTAAAACAGCAAACAACGAACAAAAATCATACTCGGTGGAGACAATTCGTCCACCGACTGCTGGATAAAAATTCGGGAATCAAGGACATCTTTCTTGGCCACATGGTCAACCAGAGCTATCACGGTCTCAACCTCGGCCGGCTCCAAACTATCATTGGAGGATGCAAAAATTTCCTGGTCTTGGTCATAATGATTTTTAGACTAATACAAAGGAAACAACTCTACCGAGGCGGAGTCGACACCTTGGAGAAACCACGGTTTATGACCGGGTTCGGCAGTAACTTTGAAAAATGAAACCTTGAAGCCTTTCCAGGTGTCGGTTGCCACGTGAAAAAGTTTCTTGTCCGGTTTCCCCCGAAAAGAAACCCAACCTTTCTTTTCCACGGGCTCCCCGGATTGGCGAGCCCTTTGGATGTTGAAAAAATAGAAAAATGCCCCGGTAGTTGGGGTACGACTTAAAAATCGGCAAAGTCGCTAGAAGGCGACGATAAAGCCCCAGGAATTGGGATGAAGTTGAGTAGGAGCCAGCTGCAGAATGTTTAAAAGATCTATTTGAAATTTGGTAAATGGAAAACGTAAGTCGAGTTTCCTAACAAAATCTCGATAGAAGAAGAAAAAAGAGCGCTCATTCCCTTCCCAGGAAGTGCACACCGGTTCATCAGGGTTTGGAAGGGAAAGAGAGCAGTGATCTCGGTCTCCTAAGGGGAGCTCGGCAAGTTGGTCGGATGTGATTGAAAGGGGGTAGGCGGTCCAATCCGCAAACCCAATGAAGTGGTTGGTGCTGGAGGGTTTCCCCTGCCATAACCGCCAAGTGGTGGCTCTACAGATGAATCTCTAATTGGACTGGTCACACGACCTCGGCCAAAAGGATCTAGTGATTGGCACAGACCTCGACCTACAGATCCTAACGACGGAGACCGACCCCAAAATCTACCTCTAGGGTGAACGGGTCGATTTGACCCTCTACCACTGACCCCACCATAACCACGGAGCACACCCTCTAGTTTTTGCTCCTCGGTTAAGGGTTTCCCATATAACTACCAAGCTGTCCGGGGAGGCATGCGCTAGAGAAGCTCTTCCTCATTCGGGGAGAGAGCGTCCGGTTTGAAAGACGAAGAAGAGCCTCTATGGCTTATTTCGAGAAGGTAGAAGAAAGAAGGGGCAGAGTTACAACAAGAAACCAAAACCCGTGGATAATGAAGAAGGATTAAAGAGACCAAAACTTAAAGAAAACCAAGAACAAGGCAAAAACCCAAAAAGAAAGAGAACTTGAAAGAACTTACGGGAACCTACCCAAAAAACCAGGACAGAGAAGAAGAAAGAACTACGAAAACCAAATAGGAAACAAATGAATACCTGATTTTAAATAACTTAAAGGGAGAGGAAATGCGCGAGCCACGATAGTGAAAAATCCTCAGAACAGGTAAGAACGTAGAAGTTCTTTCTCGCACAACAAAGATAGTTTTGGACATTTTCGAAGAGTGGGGAAAGAGGGAGGCCGAGGGCTTATAAACAAAGAAGCTGGAGGCCAGGAAACTCAATCGCCAAAGGCCCAAAGGGCCCATACGAAGATGATGACATGGACATGAAAAGGCGTGCGTATTTAATGTCGATATTAAATGCGCGTGAAAGCCAAGGATAGTGGAACAATGGTTCCACTCAGAGGCCGGCTAGCAAACGTCCAATCAGCAGGAGGCAATGATGACACCCGCTGCCTCGAAAATAAGCGAACATTAACTCAACAGACGAACTAGATGATGATCCCGGCTTAAAGCGTCCATGTGGCCCACCACATAAATACACCTCGGTCATCCAACCCAATGCCGACCTCCCAGGCAATCTCAAACTGGGGGGCAATAAGTCCCGGTCCATGAAAAACCGGATAAAATACCTACAAACAGGGAATAAACCCAAGTAGAAATATCAAACATTGTCCGACATCAGTGAAGTAGGAAAAGTCTGAGAAAGCATGGAAGGAGTCCGACCTAAAATTAATATTTCGGGGCAATGTTCTCTAGGGTCAACAAACGAATATGACCCCTATTAGTTCATCTCGGCAGCTCAGAGCCCTGAACAACCGGGCTGGGGGGCAACTGTTGCGGACATATTAAAAGTGGGCTTGGCCAAATGGTTAAAAGCCCAGTCAAATGGCCTAACCACCTCCTTGAATATAGGAGCAGTTAATCAGAATATCTATCGTGATGCTAACGACCCGTAAAAGCAGGGGATTATTCAAAAAGATATCTTAACATCTCTAACATAAAGGACAGATCTAGCCCGTTAATATAGGGCTCAGGTATGCCTATAAATAGGGAGAAACCTTAACAAGGTACAAACTTTAAAAAAACCCTAGCTTTTCAATTCACACAAGCACACACCCCACTCCCTCTAGCTATCATAAGCCACACTATATACCCTCGAACTACGTGAACTTTGATCCATAACTGTGGTACGTAGAACCCTGGGATTTCACCTCAGGTCAAGTCCAACCCCTCTTGTGTTCTACACCAGAACATATATATATATATATATATATATTATGTTATAGTTTTTCTTAAAGTTTTATAATTTGACAATTTATATTATTCAAGAGTTGAAATCTTATAATTTAAAAGAAATACTAATAAAGATGCTTTCTTTTCGAACATGCTAATTAATGTTCAAATTTTGAGTTCAATAAAATAAGTTATTCATACTTCATAGGATTCCTAAGTTAGATAAAATGTCCAATAATATTTTTTGTATGAATTTTTTATTTTTTATTTTTAAATGAAGTTTAAGAGTATTTGATATAGTACTATAGAGAAAAAAAAATTTGAAGATTGGAGAATATCCACAGCCCCTCTCTAAAATATGCTTAAGAAGGCTTTTTTTCAATTCATTAAGAAAATAATAATGAACACAAATCCACTAATCAGACAATGATAATAAATTTCTTAAATTCAAGAGGGAGGGTTATATCACAGGCCAAAAAATAAAAATGGAGACTGGAGAGAAGATTATTGATCAAGACAGATATAGTCAATATTGGATTAAAATATAATGAAAATAATTTTAGAAGGTCATAATAATTAACTTTTGAAAAATTCAAAAATTCAAATTAATTTTAACAAACTTTCTGTAAAACAATAACAAAAGACGTATATAGGTCGTTTGGGATCTAGATGTGACCCAAGCATATTCTTTTTTATGCTTTCAGCATTATTGAATAACTCGGAGCACACGAAATCTGATCCATAAATATAAATCAATTCACAGTTCACACTAAAGTACTGCTTCCAAAACTTCTTGTCCAAAATATAAAATATAATGTTACACAGTTTTCGGTAAAAAAAAAAAAAACTAAAAAGTCTATTTGGGTCGGGGAGGACAAAATCTAGGCAAATAACCAAACTATATACATCAATTTCCATATATTTTAATAAGACATCAACTAATAATTCTTACAAATTAATAAAAATATTTAAAATTAATAAAGTTATCTTAAAATTTAAGTAATTTTTAATATAACCCCTATTAATTACAGTAATCTCAATATTACGTTATTATTAATCTCCACACTATTCTTATTAATTATGAGCATATATATTAAAAAAAATTAATTCTCCTTAAAAATAAGTAAGTGCTTTATAAAAACGATCAAATAGTGGTGTCTGATAATAGAGAGCAAAGCAAGTATATATTATTATATTTAGACTTATTCTATTGTTTTCTATGCAATGCCATAAAATTCCACTGTGGCAAAATATCAAATATATAACAGAATATTTCACTATTTACAACAGTAAGTTCCATTTCTTCACAATTACAAATAATTCTTAAAAAGATCATTCAAAGAATGGATAGATCATGAGTATACTTCCTTTTTTTTTTTTCCTCTCCGACTACAGTTTTATAGATACTTTTTTGTTATACCGATTTTTTTTGTTTTGATATTCTAGTGATAGCTATGAAGGTTTACTTTCGCTAAATTATATAAAATTCTCTTAACTTACATTAATTTACAAATAACTCCTTTAATATTTAAAACTTAAAAATAAATCATCCTAAGCCTTCAAATTGGCATGAATAACCACTAAACAGAAATTATATACCCACTAACCTTTATTTTCATGTACATGTAGCCCCTAAAAACTTTAAATTATATATATACTTATAACTCTCTTAAAATTTAAGCTATATGTATAAAAATAATCTACAAAACTAATAACAAAGGAGTTATTGACCTAAACGAAAAGGAAACAAAGAAAAAACATAAATCATGGATCAACTAATTAAGCCCTTTAGGAGAGGAGAGTTGTTTAAGAATAAGAAAAATGAATTCTGTGTAAGTACGTTTGGTCATATTAAAAAGGATTCTATAAATATGCCATCTCAAAAGGAGAAAATTCCAAACAATTGAGATTTGTTTGGAGATTGGATGGAGTTATTAATATTAATTCATGATCTACAGAACGAAATCTTCATTCTCCATTCTGTAAATATAAGTGTCTTGGAATATTTATCACGAAATTTTAAAATTGAAGAAAGTTATCTATACATGTGGTATGATGTTTAAAAATGGTATATAACTTAGTTTTTTCCCCATTGGCAAAAAAATTACTTTTTGAAAGACAAAACGAAGGAAGGGGTAGGCACGTACCTGTAAAAAAGCGTGGAGGGAATGGACTGAAAATAAATCCCAAAAGTGAATCCATTTTCTTCCAACGAATCAAATATAGTCTTCTGTGGCATACCTCCGACTAGCTTCTTCGTATCGTTGCTGGTCAGCCCATGCGACGTCGCGGAGTGCACGAACATCCGGTTCGGCTGTGTTGACGCCGGAACCGACGCGAACCACCGGTCACACACCGCAAATTCCTTCACCAGCTCCTCATATACCGGAACCCGACCCGGATTGAACCCGTTCATCACCGTCTCCACCATCTCCTTCCCTTCCTTCTGCCTCCCCGCATTCTGCACGAACCCCTCCATCTTCGGCAGCAGCTTCTTCGCCGCCGACGCCTCGCTCCATGGCTCCCCAAACACCTGCTCGTATATGTCCTGGATCGAGTGCCCTGGATCCGGGTCAACGTACACCGAATTTTCCCCAAAGAAGACCCTGTTTGAGCCCGGGTCGGAGGTCGACACCGGGTTCGACTCCGATCCGGTAACGCCGTTGATTTCTGGGTTCAGAGGCTTCATCCAACCAAGCATGTGGTCGAAGGAACGATTCTCTTGAACCAAAACGACAATCGTTTTGATTGGGGATGGGGTGGAGGGGGTAGACGACGAAGCCATTTTCCGAGCTGTAATGTTCTGATTCTAAAAAGTGAGGCTATATATAAGAGAGAGAGAGAGAGAGAGAGAGAGAGAGAGAGAGACAGAGTGTATGTGTGTATATATTAGTGTGTGTTAGTAACGTGTGAAGTAAGGGAAAAGAAGTTGAGATAGTTTAAAACTCTTTTCGTTGAAATTTTTTTGATTGCGTTTGGGTTACTTTAGATGATGGGAGTTGCAGTGAGATGAGATACGACATGATTCGACACTTCAACACACGTTAATTCTAAAAAAGTTTAAATTTTGAGACGTTAGTATACGTTTTGATATTAAATATATATATTATAATTTGGGATTAATGTTTCTTATATTTTAGGAAAAAAATTATCTCATGTCATACACATATAAAATGGTGGAACCCGTATATAAATATATGAATTCATATATGTATATGTGGGTCCCAATATTTCATGTGTGTAGGAAGTTTTGTTTTCTCATGCAACATAAGAAAATTAAAACCCTTATAATTTATATTCAAGTTCAGTATTTTATAAAATCTTGGCCTCCAGCTTTGGTTCATCATAGATTCAGCCTCAATATAAAAGTTGTGCTTCCATTTAAAAAAAAAAATACAAAAGAAAAATTTATCATCAATTCAGTAATATTCAAAAGCATGCATATTTTTTTAAAAATAGGAGTGTCGAGGAGTGTCGGACGGTGTCAAAGTGTCGGCGGTGTCGGAGTGTCCGACATGCATATTTTTAAAAAATATGAGTATTCGTACTTCATAAATCAGGACAATATGACGTTAACAACTTTGCTTCATGTAGAAATAGTTTTTTTTTTCTGGGACCAAAGATATTCATTTTTATTGTATAAGTAGTTTAATGTTATAAAAAATGCAATAAATAGTTGAGATTATGATAATTTAATAGCTTAAATTTTTTTATTATTTATTTTTCCATAAAAAGCTTAAACTTTTATTAATAGATCATTCACACACAAAATAATATAAAAAATTACTATAAGATTTCGTTTTAAGGAAGAAATATACTCATAATTACCAAAAGTCTCATAGTACAACATTGATCCATTATCGTCAACATTTCGTTTCTCATATAATATATTGATATATACTGTGTCATTTCTTTAGTATAAGAATCAATTGACTTATTTGAGAAAATTAAAAAAACTATAATTTATTTAATTATAATATATATTATATAATCTCTCTAAAATTTATTATTAGATTATATTATTTTATAAGTAAAATAAATAAATTTTTAAAAAATGATAACTATAAATATTTTAAAATAAATATTTAGTTTCCTTAATCTTTTTAAATTATTCAAATGGAACCGAGCCAGTATGATTCCATCTGCACAAGACTCAAAATGTATTAGTAGACAGTGGATTTATTTTACTATAATAAGATGAAAAAACCTCAACATAGTATTAAAGCTGAAGGACAAGTCCGGCCACGCCGGAAGGATTCAAAGTTTGTTTGGCCGCAAGATTGAATAACTCTGCTTAATGAAGAAGGTGAATAAATAAATAAAGCACAGCCAATTTTAATAAACTCTAGCTATTAGAGATTAGCTCACCTACCGTTTAATAAAATATAAAACTTACATAAAGCTGCACTGTTCACAAATGACAAAACCATCTGATATGATTTTTTTTTTTTAAAAAAAAAAAGCTTGTGTATAATATATACGCAACCTACCTCATAATTTCTCAGTCCTCACACATTAAAATTTGAAACAAAAAAATTGCTGCCAAGATTAAAATTAGCAGAAATGCACTAAATTTTTCTCACCCCACTACCAAAAAGGCTTGCTTGACCCTTTCTTTTTTTAACTTTATTTAAAGGGAATATCATTTCTACCTTTCAAGCAGAAAAAGTTTTTTCTGCCTTAAATTAAAACTATGTCATTTTGACTTTTTTTTTCTTTGCTCTTTTTTTGTTTTTGTTTTTTCCCCTTCCCTTCTTTTCCTTTCATCTCTTCATCTCTTCATTTAAAAAAGAATTAAAACGACGTAGTTTTAACTTAAGGTAGAAAACTATTTCTGTCTTAAAGGTAGAAATGATATCCCCATATTATTTAAAATGCCCAATTACAAAAGTAATCTGGGCGCCCCAGACACTCAAAATGCAGACAATTTTGAGATGTGGACTTGAGGGAAGAAAGCAAAGAAAATAACTTTTATTTTAATTAACTGTAAAATAAAATATTATTAATTCTTGTAAGAAAATACATTAATTTTTGTGTTGTTTAATTTAACTGACCATGATAATAAAATAATGTAAATAGCTACCCATATATATTTTATTTCTATTATTAACATGACTAATTAGTATAGATCCCCTCATAAGTAAATCAATATATTCATTTGATTTATAATTTCAAATATTAAAAATCATACTATTCACAAATTGTTATAAAAATAACAAAGATGAATATAAACAACACAGTAAAAGGATGAGAGAAAAATGTAGAGATGAGAAAATATGGGAGAATTCTCATTAATTGATGTATATTTTCATGTGCATCTAATCCTTTTGTGATAAGCCTCTATATATACGCCTCAATCATCTTAAGAGTTATTGTTGGAATTTAGGAAGAAATCCCATAGTTTATGAATAAGAAGAAGGATGGAAAAGAAGAGAAAAAATAAGAAGAATTGTGTGTGTGGTACTTAATCCCACATTGGTTAGGAGAAGGGAAGTTGGAGGGTATATAAGCCCCAACTTGGCTCCTACTAGTTGGGCCCTTGGGCCTACCCTCTTTTGTGGAGGGGTGAGGACTTAGGTAACCCTTGGTCCACCACACGCGCCGCCGCCGTCCGGTTCGTTCGGTCGCGCGTGCCGCCCGCCCGGTCTAGTCCGATCCGCGCGTGTGAAATAAAATAATAATTTTTTATTAAATTATTTTATGAATAAAATAATCCTTTTATTTTTATTCCCGTTGTGCCTCTCCGATTTTTTCCAGCGGCTACGTACGACTCGTTCAGCCCCGTCTGTTCGTATCTATTCGTACGACCCGTCGACCCGTTTAGCTCCGCTTGGTGCGTCTGTTCGTGAGACGCACCAATTCGCTAACAACAGACGTAGGTCGCCTCTGTTCGTTTCGTTCTAATGTGTCTTTTCTCACAACGTACCAATTCGCGCAACAGACGAGTCCATCTGATCGTGTTTTTCCGGAGTCTATAAATAGGGGCCCTTAGTCAAAGAATTTTTTACGTTCTTTCTTCTCACATACACTCTTTCTGCATAAAACATTCTGTGCGTTCTGAAAGCAGACTCGTTGGATTTCCTTGGGCTTCAGACAAACAGAGCCATATTTCTGGAGACGAACACTCCGCTCTATTCTGGGAGGCAATTGCTCAGAAACCTGTGGCATCCGTAGAGGAAGCAAAATTGTCTTAAGGAAACAACGAAAGTTGGGCCCGAATTTTTGCATAGTTCATAACCATATTCGGCAGTCTTGTGAGTTCGTTTATAGCTTTTTCATATGATACAGACTTGTTGTATGCTCTCTGTATGTTATATTTTGTTAAACACAGATTGTTGTTATACTGTTTTGTTTACTGCATATTCAATTTCTATCTACTCTATACGTTAGAAACAACAATCTTAAGACAATTTTGATATTGAAATAATTGTCTAGCAAATTTATAGCGTAGCTGATTTCGTACATTGGTGGTAGTATTGAATTGAATCTGTGTTTAGTTTTTGTCAATATTATTATTATACTGTTTGTGGATTAATCTGTGTGATTAATCGAAGTTTCTGTTTTAACAACAGAAATGGCAAATACAAGTACCAATCTGATTAACCCAAGTTGTCCTACTCCATTGCATGGTGAAAAACCAGAGAAGTTCAACGGAAACGATTTTAAAAGATGGCAATAGAAAATGTTTTTCTATCTAACCACGTTGAACTTGGGTCGTTTTCTCACTGAAGATGCCCCAAAATTGGAGGAAGGACAACCGTTAGATAAGGAGAAGGTTGTTGCGATAGATGCTTGGAAGCATTCTGATTTCTTGTGTAGGAATTATATTCTCAATGGTCTGGATAATACATTGTATATTGTATATAGTACTTTGGAAACAACCAAAGCACTATGGGAGAGTCTAGACAAGAAATACAAAACTGAAGATGCTGGCTTGAAGAAGTTTATAGTTGGCAGATTTTTGGATTTCAAAATGCTTGACTCTAAATCAGTAGTAAGTCAAGTTGAAGAGCTACAATTGATTGTGCATGAGATTCATGCAGAAGGGATGTCTCTTGGTGAATCTTTCCAAGTTGCTGCATTTATTGAAAAATTACCACCCTCTTGGAGAGACTTCAAGAATTACCTCAAGCATAAGCGTAAGGAGATGTCACTTGAAGATTTGATTGTAAGATTGAGAATAGAAGAAGACATCAAGATTTCTGAGAAGAAATTTGGCAGCAACCCTATAGTTTCAAAGGCCAACATTGTGGAAGATGGTCCAAAGTCCAAGAAACGGAAACAGTCTAATGAGGGATCATCCAAACAGGGCCCTAGCAAATGTCAGAAACTCAAAGGCAAGTGTTACAATTGTGGGAAACCTGGCCACCATGCTAAGGATTGTAAGAAGCCAAAGAATCTCAAGAAGAAGAACACCGAAGCCAATATGGTTGATAATATTACTGATATGATTGATAATATGAGTCTTTCAGCAGTGGTAATGCAATGTAACTTGGTTGGAAATACCAAGGAATGGTGGGTAGACACTGGTGCCACCAGACATGTTTGTGCAAACAAATGGATGTTCTCTTCTTATACACCTGCGAAGCAAGATGAACAACTATATATGGGAAATTCTTCTAGTTCAAAGGTTGAAGGTGTTGGAAAAGTGGTGTAGAAGATGACTTTTGGAAAAGTCGTGACACTTAATGATGTGCTTCATGTGCCTGACATTCGTAAGAATTTGATTTCTGGATCCCTCTTAAGCAAGAATGGTTTTAAGCTTGTATTTGTTTCAGATAAGTTTATACTTTCTAGGAATGATATGTATGTTGGAAAAGGTTACCTTAGTGAGGGCCTTTTCAAAGTTAATGTAATGACTGTCACCAATAACGGTGCTACTAATAATAATATTATCTATATGCTTGAGTCCTCTAATTTATGGCATCAAAGATTATGACATGTTAACTATAAGTCAATTAAAAAATTAATTCATTTAGAATTATTGCCTAAAGTTGATTGTTCAAATAAAGATAAATGTCAAGTATGCATTGAATCAAAATTTTCTAAGTTACCTTTTTCTTCTGTTGAAAGATCAACTGAGTTGTTAGATTTAATACATACTGATATATGTGATATGAAATCTATACCATCTAGGGGTAATAAGAAATATTTTATTACATTTATTGATGATTGCAGTACATATTGTTATGTGTATTTGCTTAATAGTAAAGATGAGGCTATTATTGCATTTAAACAATATAAAACTGAGGTTGAAAATCAACTTAACAAGAAAATTAAAATTGTAAGGAGCGATCGTGGGGGAGAATTTGATGGCCCCTTCGAGGAATTTTGTATAGAATCTGGTATTATACACCAGACAATTGCTCTTTATGCTCCGTAGTCAAATGGGATTGCAGAAAGGAAAAATCGGACATTGAAAGAGATGATGAATGCATTATTAAATGAGTTTGGTTTACCACAAATTTTGTGGGGGGAAGCCATTCTAACGGCCAACTTTCTAATAAACAGAGTGTCTCATAAAACGATACAAAACATACCATATGAAATATGGAAAGGAAAGAAACCTTGAAATATTTGAAAGTGTGGGGGTGCTTGGCAAAGGTTGAGATTCCTAAACCTAAAAGGTTAAGAATCGGACCTAAGACAGTAGACTGTGTGTTTATTGGCTATGCACATAATAGTAGTGCATATCGTTTTTTGGTTTATAAGTCCAATATATCAGATATCCATGTGAATACGGTTATTAAGTCAAGGAATGCTACGTTCTTTGAAAACGTATTTCCGTATAATATAAATAATGATAATAACAACACAATGATATCTCAGGATACTGTGATTAATGATCTTGGAAAGGAGTAACTAAGACGTAGTACCAGGCAAAGGACTTCAACATCCTTTGGGCCTGATTTTCTGACTTATCTGTTAGAAAATGAGCCTCGAACTTATGGAGAGGCTATGGGTTCTCCAAAAGAACCATTCTGGGAAGAGACTATCAATAGTGAAGTTGATTCTATTCTGTCAAACCACACTTGGGAATTGGTTGATCTTCCTCCAGGCAATAAGCCATTAGAAACTAAGTGGATCTTTAAAAAGAAGATGAAAGCAGATGGCACTATTGATAAGTACAAAGCTAGGCTAGTAGTAAAAGGCTACAGAAAACGTGAAGGCCTAGACTACTTTGATACCTATTCACCTATTACAAGAATTACATCAATTCGAATGTTGATCGCATTAGCAGCATTGAATGGGTTAGAGTTACATCAAATGGATGTAAAGACAGCTTTCTTAAATGGTGAATTAGAGGAAGAGATTTATCTTGAACAACCTGAGGGATTTGTTGTCTCAGGACAAGAATGGAAAGTTTGTCACTTAATAAAGTCCCTTTATGGACTTAAACAAGCCCTAAAACAATGACATGCGAAATTTGATGAAGTTATGTTATCAAATGGCTTTAGTATTAATGAACGTGACAAGTGTGTCTACGTTCTGTTAGTTCTCTGTGTGTTTTGATGATAACCGACAATTGTAAACTCAATTTGAAGTTTGTCCTTGGAAAGTTGTAAAACTTTCTGTTTAAGGCAAACTCGAGTTTGGGTTGCTAAACTTGAGTTTGGACTTGACAGATAGAAGCTTAGATTTTATAATGTTGGCCAAACTCTAATTTGTATAAGCAAACTCGAGTTTGCAGAGTTACGGAGAGCTATCAAAGTTTACAAGAGTTGTAAACTCGAGTCTAGTTCAAAGGCAGTGACACTCGAATTTCAACATGTTTCCAAACTCTACCTTTGATTATGAGAAACTCCAGTTTATAAGAAAGTTTAAAGACTTGTAAACTCGAGTCTATGATTTGGAAACTTGAGTTTGAGATCAAACAGAAGCTTCAACGTTTTATCAAGTTTTCCAAACTCCAGTTTCAGTTTTACAAACTCCAGTTTGCAAAATGCAATAGTCTTCATGTTTTCAGTTTTCATTGGAAACTCGAGTCTGGATTATGTAGACTCGAGTTTGGCATAAACAGAGATACTCGAGTTGATACTTGTTTTCTAAACTCCAGTTTAAATTTCAGTAACTCTAGTTTGTACTTAAATGAAAAGTTTTTCAAAGTTTCAATATACACTGAAACTCGAGTCAGATTTCTGGAGACTCAAGTTTAAGACTATTTGAAAATACTCGAGCTATTACATGATTTCTAAACTCCAGTCTGCATTTCTAAACTCCAGTTTTGAAGCTGTGAACTTAAGATTAAGTTTTTCATAAAAGCTTCAAACTTGAGTCAGTAACTAAATGACTCGAGTTTAGCCAAGTGTTCAAAATCTCATTCAAGACCAACTCGCGACTTTCCTCTCTGTAAGAACCAAACTCGAGTCAGTTACTTGTCAACTCGAGTTTAGGAAACTTTCAAACATATCTTGCTCTTTGGATGAACCTCAAACTCGAGTCTAGAACAACAAACTCGAGTTTGCATCGGTAACTTTTGAAAACCAGATCAAATCAATCTGCGAAATCATTATGGGTTAATCTGAAATTATCATATCTTGTTGCATTATTATTCCTAACGTTATTGATCAAGTTTTTGATAAGTTTCAGACAGGTTCATCACAAGATCAGAGAGAATCAAAGATCCAGAATAAGTGCATTTAATGAAGAACCAAGAACAGGGCTGATTCTTCTCCTTTATCCCAGATGTTTAGTTCAGACCGATGAAACACTTTAAGATCACCTCAAACGGTCAAATTAAGATCGTGGAATGACAAAGAATCTGGAAGACGTTCTGCAACAACATATTCCAGGATTTCAGCAAAGAATTGAAAGAACAGAGCAAAATTTGCAACTGTCATTTTCCAGATCTACAACTGAACATTGGAGAAGATATTGCAATAGCTAGTTCATCTAGTTAGGCTATAAAAGGCTATGAAGACTCAGAGCAAGATACACAACGAAGCTACACTTGAACACATTTGCATTTTTGAGTCTGTATTGTGATTCTTTTATCTGTTCTTCAGTGATTATCAATATTCACTCTTTTTAGAGATTGAAATTCTTTTAAAGTATTTGGTTTTGTAAACTCAAGGTTGTGGAACCTGTGAGTTAGGTTGTTTAATTACAAGGTGTAAGGGGGACTTGATTAGGATTGTGTCTTGTCTTCATTGTTGTAGTTAAAAACCTGTTGAACTAGTGGAAACACCCAGAAGGTATCTGGGGACTGGACGTAGGTCAAGGTTAAGACCGAACCAGTATAAATCCTGTGTGTCTGAGCTTTTCTTTCTCTACTCTTTCATTATTCATTTCTTAAGCTTTATTTTTAAAGAGTTGAAAAGAAATTTTAAAATCCCCAATTCACCCCCTTCTTGGTGATTTCTTCCACTTTCACGTTCGAAATACTGAAAATGGGTTTGCCATAGTATGTCTTTATTTAGATGACATATTGATAATAGGTAGTAATAATCAAATGATTAAAGCTACTAAGCGATTGCTTACCAATAAGTTTGACATGAAAGATATGGGTCTTGCAGATGTTATTTTAGGAGTTAAAATTTATAGAAATCCTGATGGGTTAGCTTTATCGCAAGCACACTATATTGCTAAAATTCTTGAGAAATTCAAGAGTTTAAACATAACTCCTATGTCGAACCTTATAGATTCTAGTCTTCGACTGTTGAGAAATACTGGCGAAGCTGAAAAGCAAAAGGAGTATGCTCAAGTGCTAGGCAGTCTTATGTATGTTATGAATTGCACTAGACCTGATATTGCTTGTGCAGTAAGCATGTTAAGTCACTTTACCAGTAATCCAAATGAGTTTTATTGGAGAGCTATGACAAGAGTTTTGGGTTACTTAAAGCAAACTCAAAACTTTGCTTTGCATTATGAGAAGTACCCTGCAGTGCTAGAAGGGTATTGTGATGCAAATTGGATCACCAGCTCTAATGATACAAGATCCACAAGTGGATATGTACTCACCCTTAGTGGTGGTGTTGTGTCTTGGAAGTCATCCAAACAAACTTGCATTGCAAGATCAACTATGGAAGCAGAATTCATTGCATTAGATAAAGCTGGTGAAGAAGCTGAGTGGCTTCGTAATTTTCTTGAGGACATTCCAAATTGGTCAAAACCGGTACCAGCAGTGTGTATACACTGTGATAGTCAAGCAACTATTGGTAGGGCCAAGAATGTTATGTACAACGGCAAGTCTAGACATATACGTCGTAGACATGATACTGTTAGACAACTACTTTCAAATGGAATCATCTCAATTGATTATGTGAAATCAAAAGAGAATATAGCGGATCTATTGACTAAAGAGATTCCTAGAAAGTTAGTTAGAAAATTGTCCAAAGGAATGGGTTTAAGGCCGATCCATTGTTGATTATTGCGGTAACTCTACCTAGAAGAGTAGAGATCCCGCGAACTAGGTTCAAAGAGACAACTAAGTGATGATCGACTGTTAATACTGTGGAGTTTTAAACTCATACTCATTTCTAGACAAGACAGTGCATATATATAAGGGTAAGCTTTTAAGCTTTTAATGGTTTCTTAATCTGATGTGTTCAGATGATGTATGTTGAGTTACATCACAAGGAATCACCTATGTGAGTGTGAAGTGTGGGCCGCTTCTATGAGAATTTAAAATGGCCGATTCTCTAGAACACTCGCAGAACTAAGCGATGTCCAGGGCCAAAATGGACACAACATGAGAACCAACGATGCTAGATAAGCAACTGTGTGACTCCTATTGTCTTGGTGTACACTAAAAGGTCGACAGTTCAAGACAGCACGTTCATTGATTGACCAGTATATCCGATAGGTTTTTACTAGAGAAGGTTCAAAGGCAACCCCTACCTTTCTTGATGCAGTTGTTTCTCGTAGAGGAACCGCACTTTGCATACATGATCATTTGCATTTGGTCATGATGGACTTACTTCTTATCCATGTGGGGGATTGTTGGAATTTAGGAAGAAATCCCATAGTTTATGAATAAGAAGAAGGATGGAAAAGAAGAGGAAAAATAAGAAGGATTGTGTGTGTGGTACTAAGTCCCACATTGGCTAGGAGAAGGGAAGTTAGAGGGTATATAAGCCCCAACTTGGCTCCTACTAGTTAGGCCATTAGGCCTACCCACTTTTGTGGAGGGGTGAGAACTTAGGCAATCCTTGGTTCACCACACATACGCGCGCTTTGCCGCCGTCTGTCCGGCTAGCTCGGCTCGGCTTGGCTTGGTTCAGTTCGGTTCGGTTGGTCGCACGTGCCGCCCGCCCGGTCTGGTCCGCGCGTGTGAAATAAAATAATAATTTTTTATTAAATTATTTTTTGAATAAAATAATCCTTTTATTTTTATTTCCGTTGTGCCTCTCTAATTTTTTCCAACGGCTACGTACGACTCGTTCAACCCCGTCTGTTCGTGCGACCCGTCGACCCGTTTAGCTCCGTCTGGTGCGTCTGTTCGTGAGACATACCAATTCGCCAGCAACAGATGCAGGTCGCCTTTGTTCGTTCCGTTCTAGTGTGTCTTTTCTTACAACGTACCAGTTCGCGCAACAGACGAGTCCATCTGATCGTGTTTTTCCGGAGTCTATAAATAGGGGCTCCTAGTCACAGAATTTATTTATGTTCTTTCTTCTCTGCATGCACTCTTTCTGCATAAACATTCTATGCGTTCCGAAAGCAGACTCGTTGGATTCGCTTGGGCTTCAGACAGACAGAGCCATCTTTTTGGAGACGAACAATGCGCTCTATCCTGGGAGGCAATTGCTCAAAAACCTGTGGCATCCGTAGAGGGAGCAAAATTGTCTTAAGGAAACAACGAAAGTTGGGCCCGGATTTCTGCATAGTTCATAACCATATTCGGCAATCTTGTGAGTTCGTTTATAGCTTATAGTTCATAACCATATTCGGCAGTCTTGTGAGTTCGTTTATAGCTTTTTCATATGATACAGACTTGTTGTATGCTCTCTGTATGTTATATTTTGTTAAACACAGATTGTTGTTATACTGTTTTGTTTACTACATATTCAATTTCTACCTACTCTATACGTTAGAAACAACAACAATGTCATAAACATAAGAATTAATCTATAAGGTCAAACCATGGGAAGTTAAAGCAATTTATCATAAAATCCGAAGAGGCTATAATTTTTCACACCCCATATTATTTATAACATAATTCAGTTATTACCGCTACTACTATTATTATTTTTGGAAAATTAATTAAGATATATAAGAAGGATTATTATGAACATATTTTTGCCGTAAGAAGCATACATGATATCTTAAGGTGAGAATATGCCAGAACAGACTGTATGGTTACGTGGTTCCACTAACCATTGACTATGGTTCTTAAGTTATGAGTTTTTCTTTTTTCTTTTATTTGGGTTAATTTTAATTCTTATTTTGAATTAAATTCAAATTATTCAAATGAATGTGCATATGGGATATAATCTATTTTAACAACGAAAGAGCTAAAATCTTAACAAGCGATGACTCAAAATATGTGAAGTCAATTAATTACACAGTTACTTACCACAGTCAGTGTTAAAAAAAAGGATAAGATGATAAATGAAAAATTATGAATTTTACCCTTTGATTGGAGGGAAATGTAATTTAAAGAAGAAGAAGAAGAAGATAACATGTGGTTGTGATATACAAAAAATTAACTAATAACCTCATTTTTCTAATTTTAAAAAAATTAAACTCAAAAAAATATTTCCTCCTTACTACTTTCCATCCGAAGAAAGTGTGTTGCCCATGTTATCATGTGATGTTAGGGAGAGGGACAGCATATTAAATAAACTGACAGATGGATAGATAAATGTTTGGTCAAAATAGATAAATAAATAATATTTCACCAAAAAAAAAAACTCACATAATTTTTAATATAAGACCTAATAGATTTTTTAAAAAAAGATTAAATAAATTTTAAAAATTATTTGATTATAGCCTATATTGTGAATGTATATCATTATATTGTATGTCACTTCATAAACCGTACAAATTAGTTCTAAAAAAACGATAAATATAAATAATTTAAAGTGATCATTTAAAATTTGTTAATCTGTTAAAAAAGTAACTTATTTTTATATCAAGCATAATAGGAGGAAATAATATAATAAATAATATAAAAATGAAGGAGACAGGTATTGAGATCAGAACGTACAAGTTATGCCATGGAATAAAACCCTCGCATATCCTAAACGTGTTGTTTTGGTCACGTAGCTCCTTTAGTGTTCATTTCTGATTTTTTTAATGAACCAGACTTTGAACTTTGGCCAAAAATAAATAAATAAATAAATAAATAAACAAATAAACAAATAAACAAACAAACAAAACCCCAGACCTCGACCAATATTTTAAAAAAAATCTCTATCTATATTACATTTATTTTTTAAAAAAATTCCTTCAATTTCAATATTTAACTATCACATCATACACTAGTTTGATTTTGCCCTAATAATTACGGTTGTTTCATCTTTACCACTATCTATTATCTGGGTGCGTGTTTCCTTGTTGCCCATGGGAGAACGGTTGCATAAGCTTGAGTGGTGGGCTGAGTTGATTTAAACAACTAGAATTAATTAAAAGGGGAAATTTATCAAAATAGTGTTTTTTTAAAAAAATTGTACCAGATTAAAGCAGTTGGGAAAATATTTGCCCGAGTAATACAGTCAAAGGCATCAAAAGGTTTCCTAACGCCACTGGGTATAGACAGTATGGCGTCAACACATTAATTGATGATTAAACAATTGTTGACGCCACATGCGTCATTTTTTAAAAAAAATATAATTTCATAATTATATTTAAAATTATAAATAATAATTGACTTAATAATTGTTTAATTGATGCCTTTTTAGGTGTCAATTAATGTGTTGACGCCACTGCCCAATAGCGTTTGGAAGCTTGACGCTATTAGTAGCGTCAGGATTTGACTGCATTACTCTGATAAATATTTTCTCAACTGTTTTAATCTGGTACAATTTTTTTAAAAAAAATTATTTTGATAAATTTCCCTAATTAAAATATGCAACTTGAGCGGCATCCTACGCAATGAGTTGAATTTGTCAAGATTATAGACTTACCATTTAAACAGTTGAAATATAAAATTATAAATATATAAGAGAATATTTATCTCATGTGCAAAGTATGATTTATCATATAATTAAGAATTTTCACAAAGCTCTATTGTTGATTATGAAAAAGTATATTATATATTGTGGTAAATGTAAATTCTCTCTCTCACACACACTCCAACAATATATATCAAAGTGAAGTGCTCCTTTAGTACTAATTATACAACGGAGAGATTTTTTTTTTTTTTTTATAATAATTACAATGGAGTCTCAAGTTAATAATTTAATTACCAAAAATTCTTAATAACAAGTGAAAGTGGTATCATTTCTTACTTTGAAATTTGTTATTACTTGCTTTTCATTAGAGCCATACCATTTGTGCAAGTTTATTTAGGTAGTGTTTGGAAACTCTCAAAATCCAGGTTTTAAATTTAAGTCTGTGCTAGCTGAGCTTGTAAATGCTAAAAGTGATTTTAAAAAGTTAATCCAAGCGGGCACTTAAGCCAGTTTATGTGGAGAGTGAAACTTATAGTTTAGGTGGTGTAAAAGAAACTTGGGCTTAAATGGGCTAGTTCTTTACAACCCAAAAATAAAAAGGCCAGTCCGTTAGGGCTCAAATTGGCCCTTTTAAGTGTGCTTATTTTTTTTAATTAAAATAAAAGTACTCACTCTTTTTATGTAACATTTTTTCCTGGAAAAAAATATTTAGGTGTTCGATCTAGTTCAAACACACTTATACCCTAATCAAATTTTAAGGGTTCAAGTTGAGGTTAATTTGTTTAGGTCTAGCCACTTGTCATACAGTTAATGATGTTTTATATATATGTTTTACGCTAATACTATCTTTAGACAGTAACTCTTCAATGTATGTAATCAATATGGATATACTTTATAAAAAATTATAAATTTAAGAGACAAAGTTGATTTTAGAACCAAATCCAATCCCTAATTAATTTTTTATATTAAAGATAGGAGGTAGTATGTTAAAAGTGTTTTATAAACAGGATAAGAAATAAGAGGTGTATGCATCTTTGAGACATTATTAAAGCTTATATGCATATGTTATGCAGATGTTGAGGTATGTTTCTTTTTCTCATCAAACGATGAATCCTTAGATTATTTATTCTTATACCGTCCTTTTACTAGAACTTGTTGGTTTGGAAGTTCATTGGTATCAGGGTGGATCATTTTCTGCATAGGGATTTATTAAACTGGTTATAAATTTGGATGGAAAACCATACGGATTCTAGGAATTTAATGTCATATTTGTCTTCTAATTTCAAAACCTAGAGTCATTGTGGTTTGCCAGAAATCAGATTGAATGACATTTACACCTCGTCAATTTATCCAAATGGCACAATCCAAAAAGCAATACCTTTTACTTATCAAGCACATCCAGTGGAACGTCCGCAGGTTTAATTGGCAAAGATATGTTAACGTCAAACTTTTGCCCAGAGAATGCTTAAGAACCATTCCTTCAAATTACTGGCTGATTACATTTCAGATTAGAAGATCCACTTGTGCGATAAAAGTAAATACACATTCAAGTTCAACTAGGAAACATAAACTTCAATGCTCTCCGCAAATGAAGTTGGGACCTATGCATCTACTGTTGGTGAAACTAAGGAATGCGTTATGTTTCATTTTGCAACAGCAAGTCCAAGAACGCACGCCCTCAGGAAATTCCTCTATTTTGTAGGCTGATGAAATCCTCCCATGCTAAAATAATTTTGCAAAATTGGATTGTCACGTGGAATATAGCCTGCATGTATACTAGAAGATATCTCCTATATTAATAACTTTGTAAACAATAATTTCATTTCTAATGCAAAATTACCTTTTCATAAAAAAAGGGTTAAGGTGCAACCAACACCCTAAAGTATTTTTTCAAGTGCATCCGGTGCTTTAAAGTAATTTGTAATACATCCAACACCTTGAAGTTTTTTTAAGTTGCATCCATCACCTTGAAGTAGTTTTTTGTGTGCAATTTGCACTCAACAATTTAGAAAATTTAGAGTACGTGTTTGATACACCTAAAAAATACTTCAGAGAGTTAGATGGGCCAAAAATATAATTTATGGTTTTGGTGCACTTTAAGAAAAAAAAACTTAAAGGTACTCAATGCGCACTAGAAAAAAATACTTTAGAATGCTAGATACACTACAATATACTTTAGGGGCACTGGATGCACATGAAAAAAATTAAATATATACTTTAGGATGCTGAATGGACCTTTAAAAAAAAAAAAAGAATAATGGAGTGAATGATAACTTCTATTTGTTTTTTCTCCAAATACTGTTTGCGTTATATATCTCCCTCATCCTAATCTTTTATTCTTTTCTGCCTTTCACCACAAGTTGGGTATAAATTAAAACTCCGCTAATCTCCTATACATAATTATTTTAATCAATTATAGATGATTTTTATTACTACTATTACTTAAGTGACTTTTATTGGAGAATGTCTTTGTTTTCTGAAATTAATCCTCTACGTGGCCATGCACTTTGAGATTCTATACAAGGTTGTCTAACGACCTAATCAATAATGTTACAATGAACTACTACTAGTATATCATTTTCTTTTAAGAATTTGCTTGCAACTTGACATGCATGAAACCTGTTCTAATTGGGGTAGTTCTTCATTCTAAAGATAATTCTTTTATATTTACAAGGATTTAAATTTGAGACCTCATACTCATGATTGGAAAATTTTAAATAACTGTAGTAGTAATAGGAATTGAGTCAATTGAAAAAACTAGTGCATCACAACCAGTGGTGGAGTCAGGAATTTTAATGACGGGGGTGAAAATAAAAAATATTACATCATAAATGAAAGTACTTGAAATATAATATAGTCATGATAAATAAAAAGAATTGAAAGAAATCTATTACAAAAGTTAATATTGTAAATGGAAGAAATCACCAAGAGGAAGGAGGTGAATTGGGGATTTTAATTTTTTTTGAAATACCCAAGTATATGTTGGGATTTGTACACGCATCGAAATTAAATTAATCCAATAAATTACGAATCCCAAGAAGAGGATCTATCAACATTATTTAAATCGGGTTAGGAATCAAAACCATATCTTTGCGAACTCATGGGCTAACACCTTTTTGGTCGATCAATCTCTAGGAGCGGACTCTACGAATCCACTCCCTTTACCGGTATCCACACCGAACAACACTCCAACACAAACGGCAGCGTGCTAGCGCCTTCAAGCTTTTATCTCACGTTTCTCTTCTAAGGTTCTTTTGTGGCTCTTGAATTCTCTTGTATATGTGTATGTAATCAAATTACTTACAGTCTAAGGGTATTTATAACTCTAATGGGCCGCATTAAATATTCAAAATAAATCTTATTAATTTTGAAATTGAATTGGAAATTAAATCTGTTTAACCGATTCAATCCAATCTATTTATTTAATGTAAATTAGAAGCCAATTGATTTGATTTATCTTCATAAATCAAATATGAGATATGATATCTATTTTCATAAATTAAATCATTGATTTATCTTCATAAATCAAATCAGGAAGTTATTTAATGATTAGCCCCTAGGGCATAATTTCCAACAGACTCCCACTTGCACTAGGTGCAATCATTGGATATATATCCTCCCTAGATAAAACGTTGTATTAATTGAATCTTAGACATATCTTAGATTCAATGAATTTGGACATTATAACTCATGTTAGGCTATTCTTGTGTGTGACCCTACAGGCTCACATGAGATTGGCAGTGGGCCAATACTATACTAGCCCACAAGTTGCAAGCGGCCTCTAACAAGACGTTGCGACTACCCAATTCACATGAGGATCAATTTTTGATACAACCTATCATACAACTATGTCACGTCCCTTTTGTCACGCGATAATTTGGTCAAGGATAAAGCATGGATGTATCATCCTTCCGTTCTTGACCATTACTTTCTCAATTTTTAAGTAGTCTAATAATTGAAATGGAAACTCTTTTCCATCATAGTATGGCCATACATTTCTTAGACTCACTCATCGAGGGGCCCGGTATTATCTCTACAAATGCGAGAGACAAATTCCATCTTGACCACTCACATTCCTCTGCATAAAAGCCACTGATCCCAATCATAGCCTTTATCATCACCTGGTCAAAGATGACTTTCGACTAGGTCATAAATCAATGACTCATCATGTAGGAATCCATGATGCTCTCAGGTCATAGGGCGTTATGACGCGGTTATACATGAGATAAGCTTGTGACTAAATCCATGCAGCTTTCTCATAGTGGGTCGGTTCAGCACCTTGTACTCTTACAAGTGCTCATGACTTTGATTTGTATCTCCATACCTCATCAAAGTCATACTGGTCTTATCTCATCTTCGCTCCCATGTAGATGACCGACCAAGGACATTTAGGATACTATATAAGATATATCCAGGGATACAATTATCAATATAAACATACAAATGAAATGATAACTAAAAGAGAATACTTTAAATAACAATAATGTTTAAAGTACAATAATTAGCCTTTCCAACAAAATACTCCCACTTGCACTAGGTACAATCATTAATTTCCCTAATTCCCATTGTCCTCACATGACGTTCATGTATTATCTGTGCAAGCGACTTAGTAAGAGGATCAACAATATTGTCTTCTCTTGGTACTTTGCATATTTTTATGTCATCTCTATCATTGATTTCTCTGATAAGATGAAAATGCCTGAGTATATGCTTGGTCCTTTGATGTGACCTAGGCTCCTTGGCATGCGCAATAGCCCTGTTATTGTCACAGAATATGTTTATTGATTTAAGATGGTATGAACCACCCCCTAGTTCAGTAATAAACTTTCTGATCCAAACGGCTTCCTTAGTTGCATCCGATGCTGCTATATACTCAGCTTCTGTTGCAGAATCTGCTGTAGTGCTCTGGTTATAGCTCTTCCAACTTACCGTACCACCATTCAAAAGGAATACATATCCATATTGCGATCTTATATCATCTTGGTCAGTTTGGAAACTCGCATCCGTGTAACCAGTCACACACAGCTCATCACCCAATCCACCATATACCAAGAATACGTCCTTTGTCCTTCTTAAGTACTTTAAGATATTCTTGACAACAGTTCAATGACCTTCACCAGGGTCTTGTTGGTATCTACTGGTCATACTTAAGGAAAATGAGACATCTAGTCAAGTACATAACATGCCATATATGATAGATCCAATAATAGAGGCATATGTAATCTTACTCATGCGGTCTCTTTGATCAGGTGTACAAGGACACTGATCTTTATTGAGATGGATGCCATAAGACATGGGCATGTAACCCCTTTTTGAATCCTGCATACTGAATCTATGTAGTATATTGTCTATGTATGTGCTCTAACTTAGGCCTATGAGCCTCTTGGATCTATCTCTATAGATCCTGATCCCTAGGATGTAAGTGGCTTCGCCTAAATCTTTTATTGAAAAAGACTTTCCTAACCAAGACTTGACACTCTGCAAGGTAGGGATGTCATTCCCAATGAGTAGGATGTCACCGACATAAAGCACTAGAAATACAACTATGCTCCTACTAACCTTCTTATAAACACAAGGTTCATCAATGTTTTAAATGAATCCAAACTCTTTGACTACTTCATCAAAACAATGATTCCAGCTTTGAGATTCTTGCTTCAATTCACAAATGGATCTTTGAAGCTTGCAAACTTTACCAGATTCCTCTGGACGCACAAAGCCTTCAGGTTGTGTCATGTACACATCCTCAAGTAGCTTTCCATTAAGGAAGACTGTTTTGACGTCCATCTGCCATATTTCATAGTCATAATATGCTGCTATAGAAAGAAGGATTCTGATTGATTTAACCATTGCAACTGGGGAAAAGGTTTCATCATAGTCCACACCATATGTTTGAGTGAATCCTTTTGCAACCAGTCGTGCTTTGAAGACACTTATTTTGCCATCCATGTCAGTTTTCTCCTTGAAAGCCCATTTACACCTAATGGTTTTTACACCTTCAGGTGGATCGACTAAGGTCTACAACTTATTGTCGTACATGGATTGCATTTCAGACTTCATGACATCTAGCCATCTTTAGGAGTTATGTCCCACTATGGCTTCTCGATAGGGGCCTCATTCTGCTCAATGAGCAAGATATCACGACTTCCGGTAGTTAGAAGTACATATCTCTGAGGCTTTTGCCATGTCCTATTGAACCTTCGTGGGCCGTTTGTTACTAGAGCATGCTCATCAACTTGTTGTGAGTCTTTTCTGGTTTCTATTTGTGGTTATACGTTGTTTTGTGACTCTCGAACTTCTTCAAGGTTCACCTTAATCCCACTAGTTTTTTTAGAGATAAACTCTTTCTCCGGAAAGACACCATTCCGAATAACAAACACTTTGTGATCGGTAGGATTGTAGACGTAATATCCTTTAGTTTCCTTAAGATTCCCCACAAAAAAGCATTTTGAGGATCTTGATGATAATTTATCAGAGGCTTGTTGTTTAACGTAAACCTTACATCCCTAAATTTTAAGAAATAACAAACTAGGTTTCTTCCCAGTCCATATTTCATGTGGTGTCTTTTCAACTGCCTTTGATGAAACTCGATTTAGTGTGAACACAGCTGTTTCTAGGGCATAGCCCTAAAAGGACGATGGAAGATCTATTTGACTCATCATGGATCGAACCATATCTAATAAAGTTCGATTCCTTCGCTCAGAAACACCATTCCATTGTGGCGTTCCTGGAGGAGTTAGTTGTGAGATGATCCCGCAACTCCTAAGATGGTCAATGAACTCTTTGCTCAAATATTCACCACCCTAATCAGATTGAAGTGATTTAATTATTTTGCCAAGTTGGTTTTGTACTTCATTTTGGAATGTTTTGAAAATTTCAAAAGATTCAGACTTATGTTTCATTAGATAGATATTCCCTTACCTACTAAAATCATCTATGAATGTAATGAAGTACATATAACCTCCTTTGGCAGATGCATTTATTGGTCCACACACATCAGTATGTATAAGGCCCAATAAATCAATGGCCCTCTCACTATGCCCAGTAAAAGGTGCCTTTGTCATCTTTCCCAATAAACAAGACTCACATGTATCAAATGATTTAAAATCAAAAGAGTTAAGAAATCCATCTTGATGGAGTTTTGAAATGCGTTTCTCATTTATATGGCCTAGACGACAATGCCACAGGTAGGTTGGATTCAAATCATTTGACTTGATCCTTTTGGTAGCCACATTATAGATATGTTCATTATTAAGATGTTCTAAATTTAATGAATAATGACCAAAATGTAGATCTCATCAACATAAAAAATGTCATTACAATAAATAGAACATTTACCATTTCCAGTAATTAAAGTAAAACCTTCCTTATCCAAATAAGAAAGAGAAACAATGTTCTACTCAAAGCAAGAATATAAAAGCAATTGTTCAAAATTAACAAAAGCTCATTGGGCAAACTAATTCATAAGTGCCTACAGATAAAGCAGCAACTCTTGTTCGGTTTCCAACTCGTAGATCCACTTCGCCCTTCTTCAATTTTCTATTATTCTTGAGACCTAGCACATTTGTGCAAATGTGAGAACCACATGCAGTATCTAATACCCATGTAGAGGAAGTAGAAAAATGAATATCTATAAAATAAATACTTGAAGAGATAGCCCCACCATCCTTCTTGTTCTTTTTCAGATCTTCAAGGTAGAGTTTGTAGTTCCTTTTCCAATGATCAGGTTCATTGCAGAAGAAGCAGACCCTATCCTTGGAAGGCTTTGTCTTCTTGGCTGCAGGCTTAGTTTCTGGATTGTTTGACTCTTTAGTCTTACCAATTGAGCCATTGCCCTTTCCTTTGCGCTTGCCTTTCTTTTTCATACCCTTTCTTTCGTGCTTGAGAACAATTCTCAAGTTTCTAAACCAGTTAAGAAAGTTGGTCCCATTTAGTTTGTCCTTCTCAAGGATTGATCGCAGTAATAATGTAATGATATTACTAGTCGACATGATTCTACAATTAAAATAGGGAAAATTAGAATAAAGGACCTATAAGAAAAAAAATTTATTGAGAAGGACTATAAAAATTGTAATTATTTAGAAGGACCAAATATAAGAATATAAAATTAATAATACTAAACTACCCTTGAGGAAATCTTCTTCATTCCCTCCTATATTCTCTCCCACACTCTAATTTGAAAACCAACACAAAATTTTAAATTTTTATAAATTAAATAAAATTTTTCTCAATTTTCATTTGTTAGAGATTGTATAGATATATCTATGAAAAAAAAAATCACATTGTTCAATTTTTTTCAAAATTATAATTTTCTAAAATAAACAAATTTTTAATTAAAAATATTATTATATCATTTTAATAAAACTCAAGGTGTTTTATAATTTATTTTATACGTTAAATCAAAACATTTTATATGATTTCATTATATTTATTTTATAAAAATTTTATGTGGATTAAAAAATTGATTTAATGATAATTAAATTTAAAATATAGATAATCTATTATATCCTTAAAAAAGAAATGAGTATAGTTTTTATTTTTATAAAAAAGAGCTTAATGGATCTCAATGTTAATACTTAACAGGCTAAAGTATACTTTTAGTCCTTTAAATTTTACATAGGGTATATTTTTGGTCTCTTAACTTTATAAAATATACTTTTGGTCCTAAAATTCTAACACTGTTAATGTTGCTAACGGAAAATACAGAGCCAACGAACTTAAGTGATGACTAATAACATTTAATTAAACATATTTTATATATTCATCAATTTACCCATATTCTTAATAGCATTTAATTACATATCATCACTTAAATTTACACCTTTATTTCTTGAGTTTGCATTTTCCGTTTGCAAAATTAATGATGTTAGTATTATAAGACTAAAAGTATACTTTATAAAGTTAAGGAACCAAAAGTATACCTCCTGTAAACTTAAAGAATTAAAAGTATACTTTAGCCTACTTAACAATATAAATATGAAAACTTGATCATATATTTGTTAATTGAATGATATATTAATTATATGAATTGGTAACTTGTTGGGGGAAAAACAAGAGTTTGAACTGTAGTTAATTAAGAAATATATTGATTTTACATGAGTTATAAACTTTAAAAAAAAATTATTATAATATTACATGTGAATGACGAGCGGTTTAACTTTTAATTTTAGATTTTTTTTTAATTAGGAATGTAAGAGATAATATAGGAGGTTTAATTAGGGGCAATTTAGTAATTTTTTATTTATGTTATGATATTTGGTCCTTCTAAGTAATTACAATTTTTGTGGTCCTTCTTATTAAATATTTTTTCCTCTAGGTCCTTTATCCTAATTTTCCCATTAAAATATGAAAATTTATTTAGTAATCTCCCATTGAATTAATAACCCTCAATATTTTTAGTGGGCTAAGATCTATATTTGGCTCAAATTTAAGTCCGCTTTGACAGAACGCTTAAAATCAAGTTATTTAGGTATGTGGCATCACATGTAACTCTTAGATCTTTATGGGATTCAATGATCATATGACGTGGCATGTTTAATCCCATCTAATGCCTTGAGATCCAAAACCATTTTAATAATCTCAATTAAGTCAAGACAATAATGAATGTTGTGTATCACCATTACGCACTCTTGTCTCACCAAGATAACTCAAGTGCATCCACTTTGATGGAACATACAAATAAATGATCTAGGCTTTGACAAGTATTCATTGATTGACGGCATTATGACTTCAAATTTCATTTAAAGGGTTTAATCTAATTAATTCTATTTATGTGAATGCAATGATAGTTGTATCTCATACAAACAACACATAATACACAAATTAAACATGCCATGATCTAATCAAAAATATAATTAAAACATGATACAACATGGCTTACCTAACCTAAAATCCTCTCAAGCCAATGAGGGGACTTCTCTAAATAAGTAAAGAAAATCACATTAAAAGAAATCTCTTTTAAACATATGAGGGGAGTGAGATGAGAAGAGAATGTATATCAAGAATATTTAGAGAGAGTCATGGCTCGCATGCTATATTTAAATATTAAAGCATTGTAAAGACTAAAGTCATGTTGTTCACCATATCCAAACAATTTGAAAGTAAATCACAATAGGTATTAATTCATACAATATGAAAAAAAAGTCATGATTATCTCCATCAATTAACAATATATCTATTATAATTAAAAGCACATAATCATAATAGATAATATTATAATTATTACTATATAATAATTATAACCACACGAATAGCCCATAAATATTCACGTCATAAAGCAAGGTGATTATATTATCTTTTGTCATTCGTGTTATTTGATAGGCGTTATAACATGATTATAGTATATATATATTATAACTCCAAAATAATTATATATTGCTTAACAATATATTGTTATCATTTCGTTTATATATATCTTTTATATATAAACAACGCGTGCTTTCTATGAATTATTTAACGCATTAAACACACAATTGATACATTAAATATCTCATATATTTAGCGTGTGCATTATTTAACACATTAACAAAAAAAATATCTCATATATAATCACATTAAGAACATAAACCAAATTTAAACACACAATTGATTTAGCTCTGATGCCACTGTTGGGATTCGTACATGCAGTGGAATTAACTTAATCCAATAAATTACGAATCCCAAGAAGAGGACCTATCAACAACGTTTAAATCGGGTTAGGAATCAAGAACCGTACCTATGCGAACTTGTGTGCGTGCTTTGCGAGCTCGTGGGCTAACACCTTCTTGGTCGATCAATCTCTAGGAGCCGACTCTACGAATCCACTCCCTCTACCGGTATCTACATCGAACAACACTCCAACACGAACGGCAGCGTGCTAGCGCCTTCAAGCTTTTGTCTCACGTCTCTCTTCTAGGGTTCTTTTGTGACTCTTGAATTCTCTTGTATATGTGTGTGTAATCAAATTACTTACAGCCTAAGGGTATTTATAACCCTAATGGGCCGCATTAAATATTCAAAATAAATCTTATTAATTTTGAAATTGAATTGGAAATTAAATCTGTCTAACCTATTCAATCCAATCTATTTATTTAATGTAAATTAGAAGCCAACTGATTTGATTTATCTTCATAAATCAAATCAGGAAGTTATTTAATGATTAGCCCCTAGGGCATAATTTCCAACAGTATAAACCAAAAATAGAGTATAAGAGATAAGGGAAGAAGAGTTTAACATAGTGAGATTTATACTGGTTCGGTCCTATCCTTGACCTACATCCAGTCCCCAGATACCTTCTAGGATTTTCAAAAAGTTTAATTACAACAATGTGACTCTCAAGCAATCCTAACACCTAGGACTTGCTCCTCCTTACACTTTGCAATTAAATAACCTAACTCACAGGTTCCACAACCTTAGGTTCTCTCAAATGAATAATCAAATGATTTTCAAAAACAAACTCTCTTAAAGAGTAGATATGAATAAACACTGAAGTTCAAATAGTAGTATGCACAACAAAGGATGAAATCAAATAAGAATGTAACTGTTGTAATCACATGTTGTTGTGTGTTTGATCTTCATGTCTTCTTGGGTATTTGTAGTCATCTAAAGAAACTAGCCGTGACATTTTCTTTTCTTTGAATCGTCAATGTTCAGCTTGATATCTGGAATATGACAGTTGCATTTATTCTCTGTTTCTTCAATACTTGGCTGGAAATTTGGAATAAAGTTGTTGCAGATAATCTTCTAGCATTTTTACCATTCTATAAACTTCATTTGACCGTTGGAGAGTGATTTGGTCGATCTGTAATGGTGTGAGCTGAACTGTTGGGATAGAGGAGAAAGTTCATGCTTGTTCTTGATTCTTCATTAATTGCATTTAACCTAGATTTGATTTCACCTTGATCCTTGCTAAATTCATCTAAAACTCATGAGCAAATCGATCAAGTATAATAGAGAATAATATAAAATGAAATCATGAAGCATATAGATCAAATAGGATCAAATCACATATTTCCAAAAATTAAAGTTTCAAACTATGCAACGTAAACTCGAGTTTGTTCAAACAAACTAGAGTTTGGTTCATTCTAGGAATGACTATGGTGATTTTAGATTTGAAACATACGTTGAAACAGTGACAAACTTGAGTCATTAAGTGACAAACTCAAGTTTGGTTCAGTGTAGGAATGACCATCGTGATTTGAGATTCGAAACACAATTTGAACATATGAGCAAACTCGAGTCAATTACTGACTAATTCGAGTTTTGGACTTTTGATGAGAAAATAAGTTTAAGTCCACAAAGTTCAAAACTGGAGTTTCCAAAACTTAACTGGAGTTTTCAAATTTAAGAAATAGAGCATAGCTCTCTGCTTGGCATAAACTTGAGTTTCCAAAACTCAACTGGAGTTTTCAAATTCAAGAGATAGAGCATAGCTCTCTGCTTAGCATAAACTCGAGTTTCCAAAACTCAACTGGTGTTTTCTTTAAAATAAAAAACTTTGAAAGCTCTCTGTCAAGAGAAAACTGGAGTTTGGTAAAACTAAACTGAAGTTTCCTCAAACTGAGTAAAACATGAAATCATTGAAAGCTCTTGGCTTATTTCAAACTCGAGTTTTCTCAAAACATGTAAAAATTTGTATAGCCGTTAGTTGGGAGTAAACCGTGGTTTAGAATATCAAACTGTAGCTTGCTTAACTTCAAAATATTGAAGTGTCTATGTCTAACACAAACTTGAGTTTACTAATACAAACTCAAGTTTGATTTAGCTTGAAAAACTTTGAGTGCTCTCTGTTTGACATATACCAAAGTTTGTAAATGCAAACCGCAGCTTGCTTTAAGTTCATAAAACTAAGCTACTCTGTGTCAAGTCCAAACTCGAGTTTTGGAACCCTAAACTCGAGTTTGCCTTTGATAGTAAGTTTTTCAACTTACCAAAGACTTTATGTTTACAAAGACTTTAGAACCCAAAACTCGAGTTTTTCAACTTACAATTGTCAGTTACCATCAAAACTTATAGAGAACTAGCAAATATCACTTCACTTGACTCTTACTCTACGTGTTTTCATATTGTTAAACTCATCTATAATTGAATCCGTGCTAGAACTCAAAACAATTTCTTTTTCAATGTATGTAATCAAAGAATCATCAAGAAATTGGTCTTCCATTCTATTTCAAAGCATGTTCTTGATTATCTTCATAGCAAAGAAAGATCTTTTAGTAGTTGCTGTAGAAATTGGAAGAGTGAGTACAAGTCTAATCACTCTATCAAGAAAAGGGTAAATGATAGACTTTCCAATTCTTACAAGCCCTTGACATAATTCAGATGTAGTTGATAAATTAATCATATATGGATGTTTAGGAATGTCAAGTTCAAAATGTTGTAGCTCCATCTTCAAATGCAATTTTTCCTGTTCTGTGAAATCTCTAGAATAAAATTTATCAACAAGTTTGCAAATATCATCACTATTAAATGACTTGTACCTATTTCTTGGATCTAAAGCCATGCTCAAAGCAAGTAATTCAATAGTATTATCATTGAACCTGCTATTTAATTCTTGTAATTGATAATCAATTCTAGCACAAAAGATATTTACCCTATAAAATTTTTCAGTAGAAAAATCACCTTGTTCATTTCAAGCACGACCTCTCCTTCCAATATATTTTGCACTCATATTTGGAATGTCAATGTCATGATTTATGCAAAAATTTTGAACATGAACCAAGAATGCATCCCAGCCTATCTCTCTTAATTTCTCAAGTAACTCTTTTGCAGTTGGAACTGGATGCAAAGCATTTAAAATATCTTGAGACTCTCGTTGCAAAGCTTGACAAAGGACTTCAGTAATACTCATAATTTCTTTCATCAGGTGCAATATGATGACAAAATCAAAAGATGTCAGTGATGAGTATGCATTATCTGCATCTCCATGATGTGATGTTGTCTTTCCTTCATTATAAATATTGTCAAGAACTTCACATGTGGCTTAAAACATTTTAAACAAACTACATATGGAATTGTAATGAGAACTCCAACAAGTAACTCCAGCTCAATGCAAAGTACGAATCTGATTAAGGACATCTCCTGATTCGAGTTCATCAATAGCAATCATTCTTGCAATTTCATTGGTTTGGGCAACCCTTAACTTATCATTACACTTACAAGAAGAAGTAGTAATTTTAATTATGAAGTTCATTTTTTCAAAAAACTGAGGAATATGTTTTACCTCATGAGATGCAACAATCAAAACAAGTTGAAGGCGATGAGCTAAGCAATGGACATAATAAGCATATGGCCATTATGCGTAAATTAAATCCTGCAATCCATTCCATTCACCTTGCATATTGCTAGCTCCATCATAGCCTCGTCCTTGAATATTTTCAACATCAAGATTATGGTGACGAAGAGTGTTGAATATTCCTTATTTCAAAGTCTTAGCACTTTTCTCTTTCACATGTAAAAGACCAAAAAAACCTTTTTCCGTATAAAACCATCTTTATCGATGTATATCAAAACAATAGCCATATGCTCTTTTTTAAGATACATAACTAGCTTTATCAACAATAAGACAAAAATAGGCATTGGAAATTTATTCCCGTATTGTGTCCTCTACCTTTTGAGAGAAAACATGAAGAATTTCCTTTTGAATTTGAGGGGAACTATATGATGCATTTTGAGGAGCTTTTTCTAAAACAACCACTGCAATTTCTTGATTATAGGAAGCTAACAACTTTATCATCTCAAGAAAATTACCTCGATTAAGTGAATCTAAGTTTTCATCATGACCTCTAAAAGCACATCCTTGAAGAGCAAGCCATCTTGAATCATGTCCACAGAAACTTATAGTCTTAAACGATTAATTGCAATTTCTTGAGGAGTAAGTTTTTCAACCAATGTCTCAATATGTTGAGATTGGTTTGTTGGATATAATTAGTTTTGATGATGTCTTATATAGATGACTCTCTTAAAAGCAAAAAGATTGAGCAATATGTTTATCTTCTTCATTAATGAATTCTTGAATTTTAATGTAGAATCAATGATGTGAAGTTCATTCATGAAGATTGACCAAAAAGAAGAAGATCAAGGAGAAGGAGGATGTGGATGAGGATAAGGAAAAGGAAGAGAGGAGAAAGAAGAAGAGAGGAGAAATTGAAGAAAGAATCTATTGATTGGATCATCCTTACTCAAGATCAGTTCAAATTTAATTATGATGAAAGATCAAGAGATGAGTTTTCAAAAATTGAAGAAAATAAAGGAAAGGAAATATTGAAGAAGGTAGAAGTGGCAAAGAATGATGAGCTAAAGTTGAATGATGAAGAATGATCAAGATGGATGATGGAAGATGGAAGAAATTGATGAATTAAATGAGAATATCTTCATTTAAGAACAACTTAAATACATCTATGGAGAATGCTCAAGAGAAGAAGAAAGAAAGAATAGACTTGTGAAGAAAGACCAAGTGAAGAGAAGAAAGAAAGAGAAGATCTTGTCAAAAAGAATGAGAAAAATCAATATTCAAGGTCTTAGATTGATATCATAAGTCTTCACAATCAAAAGGATGTTGGGGAGGCTCAATCCAGAGTTAAAGATAGCAAAAATCAGCTTCTGGAAGAGAAAACTCGAGTATCCAGGTCAATACTCGAGTATACAAGCTTATTGAAAAATTTGCTTCTAGACGGAGAAAATTGAAGTTTTGAAAACTGCAGTTTGGGAAACCACGGTTTGGGCGTCAAAGAGTCAAAACTTGAGTATGGTGAAAATGGAAGAAATCACCAAGAGGGGGTGAATTAGGGATTTCAAAACAAAAATTCTTTTGAACTCTTTGAAAAGTAAATAACGAGAGAGTAAGGGAAGAAAAGCTGGACACATAGAATTTATACTGGTTCGGTCTTAACCTTGACCTACGTCCAGTCCCTAGATATCTTCTGGGTATTTCCAGTAGTTCTAACTACAACAATGTAAACTACAAGCAACCCTATTCACCTAGGACTTGCTCCCCCTTACACTTTGTAATTAAGCTACCCCACTCACAGGTTTCCACAACCTTGAGTTTATACAAACAAAAGTTTGAAAAATATTTTTAAAGAAGCAAGACTCTCAAAAGAGTAGATAATGATAAACACTGAGGATCAAATCAAAAATCACAATACAGACTCAAATAGCAAATATAATCAAATGTAGCTTCGTTGTGTGTGTCTTACTCTGAGTCTTCATAGCCTTTTATAGGCTAAGTAGATGAACTAGCCATTGTATCATCTTCTCTAACATTTAGCTACATATCTGGAAAATGACAGTTGCATATTTTGCTCTGTTCTTTTAATTCTCAGTTGGAATCTTGGAATATGTTGATGCAGATGGTCTTCCAGATATTCAGTTATTCCATAACCTTCATTTGACCGTTGGAGAGTGATTTAATTGATCCATAACAGTCTGTGCTGAACCATTGGGATAGAGGAGAAGGATTAGCCCTGTTCTTGGCTCTTCATTTATTGCATTTATTCCAGATTTGATTCCATCTTGATCTTAGCTTAACTTATCTGAAAATTACTCAAAATTTCATCAAAAACATTAAAAGCAATAGTATCATATGATAAAACATTTTCAGATTGTCCCATAAGGATTTCGCAGATCAACATCATCTGGTTTTTCAAAATTACCGATGCAAACTTGAGTTTGTAATTTTAGACTTGAGTTTGGGGTTCATCCATAAAGCATGGATGTTGAGCAACAGTCTAGACTAGAGTTTATAAATGTTAGACTCGAGTTTGGGTCTTACAGAGAAGACTGTCGGGCTCTGGTCTTGGAATGAAACTTTGGACATGGAGATAAACTTGAGTCAATTAATGACTAACTCGAGTTTGGGTCTATGTTAAAACAATAAGCCTAAGTTCAAGAACTTCCAGATTGGAGTTTAGGAGCATAAACTGGAGTTTGAAAAGCAAACATATTGGTGGTCTTTCTGTATGACTCAGACTCGAGTTTACAGAGGTAAACTTGAGTTTTAGCAAGAACTGAAACTTTGACATTTTTCTTGGTCAAATATAAACTAGAGTTTGGAAGCACAGACTGGAGTTTGCAAGTCTTATGGAAATACTGAGGTTTCTGAATTCTTCTTGTTTAGTCTAAACTCGAGTTTCATGGTCTAGACTCGAGTTTGGTTTGTTCTACAATTCTGAGTGCTTTCTATATCTCCCAGACTTCAAGTTTGATTTCACAAATGAAGTTTGGCTTGTTGTGAAAAACTTTGATTACTTTCTGTGACTTTGCAAACTGGAGTTTGTCTAAGCAAACTGGAGTTTGACTTTCTTGCAGAATTGAGCAACTCTCTGTCAAGTCTCAAACTCGAGTTTACATACCTAAACTCGAGTTTGCCTTTGATAGCAAGTTTTTTTTTTTCAACTTACCAAAGACAAGCTTCATACCAAGTTTACAATTCTCAGTTATCATCAAAACATATAGAGAACTAACATATGGGAGTCAATACTCGACTATGGAACTTATATACTCAAGTATTGGGTATTTCCAGCTTCTCTGGCACGTCTGATCCCGACAATACTCGAGTATCCACTTCAATACTTGAGTATCAGAACTTAACAGCAACTTTGTTCACCTCTGTTTCACGTTCAGCTTTGGGTGAGGTCTGGTAATTTGATGATATCTTCTAAACCAAACAACGGATTGAGGTGAAACCAAATTTGGATGAAACTAGACATTTAATGCGTCATCTTGACAAAGTTTCAAGACCAAAGAAGATCAAATGAAAGAGCTTTGAATTTCTAAAGTTGGATCAAATATTCACGCCACATTTCAGACATAGCTTCAATGTTTTGAGTATAACTCACAATCTATGAATTGGAATGATTTGAAATTGGTGGCATTTGAAAGAAAACTCATAAGGATTTCCATAAATACTTGATTCAATAAAAATGAAGATCAAACCAGAGAGATATGATCTTCTAAAGTTGACTGATAATTCAAAAGGGTGCAAAAATGATGGTTAAAGAACAATCTTCTTTCATTGGATCATAACAGACGAATTCCAACAAATTAAGATTTGATTCTTGTTGCTTTGGAAATAAGGACACAAAGAGCTATATGAGGATAATTGGTTTGCTAAAATAGAAGTCATATCAAGTCAGAAAGCAACCAAGGGCCATAACAAGTTGAATACTCAAGTTTACACATGAATACTCGAGTATAGCTCAGACAGAGAGCAATGAACATTAATAGAGCTTCAATACTCGAGTATGTAAGTCAATACTCCAGTATCGGACAGACAGAGATGAATCTGAAGTAATGAAATAAGCTTAATACTTGAGTATGCAAAACAATACTGCAGCATTCTCCTTCAGATCAGAAGAATCACCATTGCAAAAATCTTGAATCTGATTTAGATCATCCAGATCCTTACCCTAATGATTTGTAATACTTCTTGTGACGCCTGGCCTTCGGGGCCTTTATTTTAATCAGAGTTAGTGCGGAATACAAGAATCGAGGAGATTTGGATGACTTGATTTTGTAAATTGAAGTTTTTGAAATTACAATAGTATGGAAATACGGACTAGTTTTTTTTTCGTGATTCAATATTTATCCCATAAAGGGATGTTAATACATTGATCCAAAATGAACGGATGACAAACACTATATACAGACTTATTTAATCCTAATTGTCCAAGGCGTTGCATCTACTGTAACCCTTACAGCTGCTCCTTGCGTTCTGATCCCGAACTTGTTCCTGTATTCTTTCACATGGTCTGGAGTCCAAATGAATGGACCACAGGGTAACAGTTAATCTTATGCACATATATGAAATTAAATATGACATTTTAGCACATGCAGAAACATGGAAGAATTTACACACAAACCGTAACCGCAGTTAACGGCCAAGAACCGCAGCTCTTGTCTAGGACCGCAGCCCCATGAGACCTCAGCCTCAATATCCATGGCCAATCAGGATAATATAAACAAGTAATTCAACCAGCATACATGATCAGCCAATAAATGCATAACATTAACATACATGATTATAAGATTAGAGTTACCCACCTCAACCTTGATTCCTTATCCTTCCTTTGTACTGAAGTTGTTGGGATCAGAACAATATCCAGGTCTGCCTAAAAATATGTTTATCATCCATATCAGTCTCTTACTCGAATCGCTAATAAACTAATTATACGAATTAGTTTGGAGGATTAATATTAATTATTAATCCCTTAGATTTCCTTAGCAATAATAATAATAATAATAATATTATTGTTGTTATTATTATTATTTTCAAATAATAATAATAATAATCTCTCCATCTATAATTTGTCACTATCGCTCCTTTCTTATAATAATAACATTATTTGTTATTATAATTATTTTACCAATTATTATATCCTTATCAAGATAAGGTGTTCTTTGGCTTGTATTAAACCTTATTATGTGAACCAATTGCACATAGCATTTCAAGATCATAAGAGATCATATAATCAAGTTTTTCTCTATTATTTTTACTTTCTCTTTATTATTATATTCCATGTGCATAAAGAAATGTCTTCACCTGTTTATTTAACTAGACTCCCCCAGTGGCACGCACACCACGTCTTCCTTCACTCTTTTATATTTATACCCATTGTAACATACACACCAACTTAAACGTAGTGCATACCTATACACCCATTCATTAAGAGGACTCTTGCGTGAAAACATATTTTTATATCATTTAAACAGCCCCCTTTCTTATACTTAATCAGACCAAAAAGGATAACACCAACAAAATATTAAATCTAGTCAAGTATGTCAATTTTTTTGAAAAGTTACTATATATGCATAAACAGATTTATTTATTTAGTTATTTACATAAAATAACCATGGGTTCAAAGAAAAGAAAAAAAAACAATAATTTAATTTTAGAACCTATGCCATCTATTTTTCCTTTCTTCACTAACTTACGCACACACACTTATAAACCCAATTAAGTTATTTCTTCCTTCCTACTACACCACGAAACACATACATCTATATAATTATATACTCATTCCATTTTCCTTCTTTTTCTTTAAGCAGAACACAGAAGCAACACTCACATGTATATAAAATTCAACTTGCATCTTTCCACTCCTTTCTTGACAAAGCAGTAAACATATGCAAGGCAAAATATGACCATATTCAATAGTGTTTTAAAACAAAAGGATGACGGTATGACAGCAAAATGGAAACCACACACACATATATATTCAGCACACTTTTTCTTCTTTCTTCTCTCAGCAAACACGACACCTATATGCAGAAAAACAAGGAACCCTTACCCTCATGCATTACTTGTTCATAATCACACATATATACACTTATCTTAATCAGCTACTCTTTCTTTTTCACTTAAATCAGCAATGGTTTTCATTTTCTCCAGCGTCAGACCCAAGCATAACAACAATCATATATTCAGAGTTAAAAAAATGCATGCTGATATATATCTCTTTTTCTTTCCAAAACTCACGGCTTCTTATATACATGCAGTGAGTTTTCCTTTTCATGACCATAAAATCCTTCATTAAACCATTTCCTTCCTTTCTCACCGATGACAGCAAAACAAAATGATCTAGAGATAAACAACTCAGAGACAAAAACACCAGCAACAACCTTATATATATATGTGGTTCAGTTTCATATTTTGCTTTTCTCTTTACCTAACAGCAACTTTACGGTTTACACACACACATACACATATATATATATGGTTCATCGTTTTTTTTTTATTCTTTCGTTTCAGTTTGGTTTGTTTTTAGATAGCTTTATATCATACTCTTTTTAGATACCTTTACAGCTCAAAACGTGATAACACGAAACAAAACTCAAGTGCAAAGTAAGCACCTACAGCACCGAGAAAAAAAAATGTTGACAGCCCCCTGTTTTGGCTCTTAGATTCGGTTTCTGTTTTGGTGCATTTAGTTTAGGTTCTTTTTGATCTTATCCTAGCTATCTATGACTGAAAAATGAAGACAGAAAGGAGAATGAAGATCACCTTCAGTTTTCAAGGATTGAGCGACAGACTCAATCTTGCTGCTCCTTCTCTGTTTTCAGCAATCTTAACAGAGTAGAACTCCTCCAGCTACCTCTCACTTCTCAGTCACTCTCTCTATATCTCTCACTATCTGTATGATGTATGAATGGGAACCAAATAAGAATGAGGGCTGAAACAAAACACAAGGAGGTAGTGGAGTATGGGCTCAATGAGCTCGCATGCATGATAAAGAGCTGACAACTGGGATTATGACGTGTTGCTAAATGTTTGATTATCAATTTATCAGTGTTTTCTGTTTCTGCATTTTCGGTTCTGTTTTCGTGTCGGTTTGGGCTGAACTGATTTAATATTTGGAGAGTGTAACATTTTGGGCCTATTCAGAAAGTCCAAAATACAACTGCTTTTCATTGTTGCTCACGTGGCTTATGTATTTAGCAAATAATCAGGTTGGTTTTCGGCTGGTATCTTGGGCTTACTTCTTACTCTTATCATGTAACCCATCAGCCCTTCTCATTTTTTTTTCTTTATTTGCAATTATACTTAATTGCAATTATTGAGTAATTATGGAAATACATCCTTAATTAATATAAGGATTTTTCTTTCCCCAAATTATTTCTCCTAGGCCATAAAATGTTGTCCCATAGTTATTTAGGCTCAATCATCACTTGTAATTATCCTTTGAATTTTATTCTTTTCCCAAGATAAATTAAGGGAAAATATAGACCTTAATCTCAAATAATTATTTTGGCCCAAATTTCATATAATTCTCCAATATTCAAATCCCAGAAATTTGGGATGTTACACTTCTTAACATCATTTATATCATTTGTGGACATATTTCAGATGATCAAGTGAAGGATTGCATGAAGATCAACACATGCTGAGCTGTCAAGTGAAAAATGAATATAATGACTATATTTCTCCAACAACCACATCTCAAACGTCACTATTCACAATGGCTATATTCTCCAACGTTCAGATCATCTTCATCTATAAAAGAAGCCTCATTCAAAACACAAGAACGAGATGAAGAGAGCTTGCACTGTCATAATGCCCAAATCCTGAATCTCATTCTCTTGTACACTCTGTTTTCTGAAATGCTTCATAGCTTATCTTAGAAAGAGTAAAATGATCTCTTATGCACTTTAGTGTTTATCATAATCACTTCTTTGAGAGAAGAATTATTGTAAAACCATATTTTCTAAGAGATACTCAAGGTTGGGTGACCTTGAGTGGGAAATTGGTTGTAACCTTACGGGGTAGTAAGGGGGAGTCTCTGTGAGAGATTGTAAAGACTGTATAAGTACCTGGACAAACTTGTAGGTTGTAAAGGCTTGTCTCTCGTGTCTAGTTAAACAAGGAGATAGTGGAAATCTCAAGTAGAGCTTGAGGGCTGGACGTAGGTTAAGGATTGGACCGAACCAGTATAAATTTGAGTTTGCAATTCACTTCCCTTAACTCTTTATTTCCAGCATATATGTTTGAATGATTGTCTATCGTTTTATAACTCTTTATTATCATTCAAACTGATTCTATCAAATTGTGAAAAGACTTTTAAAAGGGAGCAAGTTTTTATCTTCACCTAATTCACCCCCCTCTTGGGTTCAATCACGTTTTTCATGGTTCATAAGATCACAACATGAAATTACAACATTTTTATGAATTGAGATAACATTTTTCCCAACATGGCATAGAAAAGCACAATTTTCTCCATCATTAACCTTTTTTCCAATTTCTAAATCCCTCAACAACAAATGTATTAAATCCAGAATGACCATTACCACCTGGTTTACTAAATAATAACAAGGCAAACAAAATGTAGCATCTTTATTTGGAGAATACTCTAACCAAGATGGATACAAATCAAACCAAGAAAAGGAAAAATGATGTCGATTCTCTTTTGGCCCATAAAAAGGATAATTTTGAAGCTTGTACTAAAATGGACCAAGTTTTAGATAAGCACGACGAATTTCATCTTGTTGATTTATAGGATATTCCCATATTGAAGGGCATAGTGCAGGATCTCTTTCCAATGGAGCAAGATCAACTTCTTCAACTGCCTCTTTATTTTCAATTCTAGAAGACTTTAAAGGAGTCTTAATAGTTGACAATTCAACATTAGGAGTAGAAGATAGCAAAGACTCACTATTCTTTCTTTTAAAATAAGTATCAACGGTAGTACTCTTTCCCATAAGAATTACCTACAAAGAGCACGAATTAATTCACAAATTCCATACCACAAACTCCATATCATAAATCACAATTTTCCTAACTAAATCCTAACTTTATTTTCCTCAAATCAACACATAAAACAAATCATAGAGAAGACGAGACTTTCCTCGAAGATACATAATAAAATGTGAGAAACAATTAGGTTGCTTACTTGTGTTGATGGATGAACACGGGCTTCAAAGAGTCAAAACCTTTAGGTGAAATAAGTGATTGAGAATTTACACAAATGTTAGAGACAAATAGGGCATATGATGATTTCCTAATTTTAATAGATTTGAGACATATTTTGACATATTTAGGAAGTCATCGATACTAAATTAAGGAAATTTTCTTAGATTTTAAAAGATTTCAATCTGGGTGCATCATTCATGGGATCTCAACTTAAAATATAAGTTGTTAATTAATTTTAGGAAATAAAAGAATAATGAATGAATAAGAATTGGAGGTTTTTAAAAGAGAAAATAAAGTTGTTATTATTATCAAATATTATTATTTTTAAAATGTAATATTTTTTACTGTTTTCCAATTCATCATTCTACAAACAGCTATGACACTTTTTGAATAAACAAAAATGGTCCCACAAATTGATTACGGGAGGATATCACTATATGAAGATACTCATTGCTTATGTTGTTTCCATTTCAAGCTTGTGTGTGTTAGTAATTTTTTTAAGGGGGGCGGGGCCCACCCTAGCTCCCCTCTCTTCGCCATTTGATCACAACATAATGAATCAACGTTATAATTTTAGCTAGAAGAGATTAATTTACTTTTCTCTACTTCCTTTCCCCTCCCCTTCCTCTCGTGTTCTCATTTCTACTCGTCATGTTGAAATTTAATAATTTATAAAATTATTAATCAAATATCAAATTATATAAAAATATATAAATAAATTCAAAAGTGTTAAATTTTAGTCGGTATAGTATAACACTACTAGAAAAAAGGCCTTTTAAGCCGATTGAAACTGGCTTTTAAACCAGATTTAGGTCTAGTTTTATGTTGATCAGTTTAAAAAGTCTAATGCTATCATGATCAGTTTTATGGCTAGTCTTAAAAAAATGGTATTTAGATCAGGCTAATAATCGGGTCTAGAAAGGTGCATTTGTAATACTTGTTGTTTTAAGAGGTTTAAAATGCTACTTCACGTATTTAAAAATCTTTGAATATTCCTTTATTGTAAACGGTCTAAATAAGTTTGCTTTAGACTTGTTATTACCACAACAAGTATTTTTGTTCGTGTTCTCGTGCAAGCACACGTGCCTGTTTATATATATATATATATATATATATATATGTGTGTGTGTGTGTGTGTGTGTGTGTGTGTGTGTGTGTGTGTGTGTGTGTGTGTGTGTGTGTGTGTGTGTGTGTATGTATGTATAATGCTCTGCACTGTTTGTAGAGAATCAATTTAAAGAACCATAATTCTTATATATTTGAACAATATAAATAGATCAACAATAAACTTTGATGTTACTTTATAAAACGAATGTAACAATTCTTAAAATGTAAAATATTGCATAGATAAATAATATACTATGCTCATCATGTATTCATCATATAGCTTCAAACACAAGTACATAATTATGGAAACCATACAAATTGTTAAATTACAATGAAAGAAGGAAATACATGCAGAACTAACTTTATTTGTGTTGAAGTCAAAGGAAGAGAGATTGATGATGAATATGAGGACATTTGAAACAAATCAAAGCAAGTAATGTATTAACTTTCTAAAACCATCAGAGAGAATTATAAAAAAAAAATTCAACAAGAATTTTAGTAATGGAATGTAACATAACTCACTGCTTATTGGGAAATAATACAGTCTTATAAAAGAATTATGTCAAACTCTCACGGATATGCCCAATATCTTCCATGGGGAAGGGTTCAACAAGATTAAACATCTGAAACATGAAAGGTGAAGAAAGTAATACAATGCAACCAGAAAATATTAAAAGTTGTGAACACATATCGGAAAACACATGTACTTCTTCATTAAGGTTTGTTTCACCTAAGGCAATGATATTGTACATGTGCCTCATCAGATAACAGCCACATAAGGTGCTTGTTGTTGGTGGCCTACGGGTCTATACAAGAACGCCACATTAACAAAATAATTGAACTCACAAATGTAACACCCCAACTTTTGTAATATGTGTACAAGCATGTATTAATATATTAATGAGGAATTCTGATTTATATTCGGAGCATTTATCCTCCAAAAATTTATGGTGTGAATTGTTAAGGACCCTAAGATGAAAAACCATTGGTTATAATTGCATGGGAAATTTACTAAGTCAAAATAAGAAGAAACCATGACCAATTTCATAGTAACTTGTGCACAAAGTAAACTCAAGGGAGTACTAGATGGAGTATCATACAAGTGACAATGGTCATTGACCTTGTGGGATAGGGTATACATGTTCAACCAAGGAGAAGATAGAGAAAATGTGCATTTGGACCATGGGAAGAAGGAAAAATTAGTACTGGTAGTGATTCATCAAACACGTGGTGTTTTGGGGGCAAATCAGATTTTTGAGTAGCACGCAGTACGAGGTAGTTACGAGATATTGAAATATGGATTTCTTGCTTTTCAAGACATTGAATTTTGAACACTTGTTGTTAGGGAGAAGAGACTGATGATCTAGGACCACATAAGTTAAATTGTGTGGCACGAGTTACGAGGAAAGGTATAACCGGCAAAAGGTAGCTGAGCGGGACCGGTTAAGGGTTTCCAGAGTTGGGCCCGGGCCCAGGCCCAAATACAGGAAGGAGGATAAAATTATGTGGGCCCAAAAGAGAAAGTGCAAGGTCACATCACTTGTCAAGAAAGTACAAGTCACATCAAGTAATAATGAAGAGAGAAAATAAAATAATCAAGGATTAATCTGGACCACATAATTTGAATTCGACATGACAAGTGAAAGACATGTAATTATGACACTAAAAGGGAATTAATGGCATATCCAATGGTAGATCTTGTGGGCCCCTGACTTGGAAAAAGAGCAGTGCAAAATGACCGTTTTACCCATGCACCAAAAACCCACACCTAGAACACCAAAAACCACCATTAGGGGCAGTTTTGGAAATCTGATTTTTTGGGCAAATGAGGACACCATTTTCAGCAAAGAATTCTATAGAATTCTTGAGAAACAAGTCAAGAAAATTATAATTAAATCCGAGACATTCTTTCGACCAATGGATAATAACCGAAATTGGGTAAAAGCTCTCACCCTTGGAGCCTTTATAAAGGCACTCCCTCCCCTCATTTTCACCTAGCTAGGACAAGCTCGAGGTGAAGAAGAAGAAGGTCCAGCTAAAGGTCTTTATCCAAGGGAAGAGGAAGGCATATGCAACTGAAATTCTAAAGTAAACATCTCACCAACAACCTAGCAACTCTTATTTCTGTCCTATGGTGTTTTTATGGTGGTTGTAGTAAGATTTCCATATTTTTTTTGGTTCTCATTGAGTCCAAAACATTTTTTTGTACGGGGAAAAGTGGGATCACCTTTTTTAAACCCGAAAAGCCTAAATCTCTAAACTTTGAAAATCAACCAATTTAACAGTTTTCTAGGCAGCGAAGGTAACCAATGGTTTTGAGGTAGTAAATGAAGTTGAAATTCTTTGAAATTTCACATGGTGAAAGTAAACATCTTGAGGATGATTTGGATATGATATTTTGTGTCATTATGATTTTCCAACCGAGAGTTATCTTAAGTTGAAAATGACCTAAAAACATGAGTTTTGTCTCACATCAATGGCTAATGTTTGGGAATCAGGGAAGGACTTGAACCCAGATGACTTTGGAGATTATTTTTATGATAAACTAGACATCCAAAGGGTCTGATGGCCACTGATTTCATATCAATAATATTTTTATAGAATTTATTAAAAATCACAAATTTGGATCAATGCTCTGGAAAATCTTGGTGGTAGGCGAAATTCATGAAACTTAAGGTAAAGATTGTATTTGTGATTAAAAGCATGGTTTTTTGTAGTTAACTAGGGAAGTGACACGTGCGGAACATGGTTCAAACACCAGAGAAGAGGTTGCCATTTTCAAGAAGTGCTAGGTAGTAACTGTTGACTCATGTATTCTATGTTATTGTTGTATGTCTGTTTTCCATGATTGAGGATGGTGTCTAGGGTTGTCTTAAGAGATGGCTCGATGGTATGCGGGCGTTCAGGGTTGCCTTGTTAAGGTAGCTCGACGGTACGCAGGCGTCTAGGGCCTGCCTTGGTAAGGCGACTCGATGGTACGTCATTGTGGTTGTGTTGTGATTTCTGAATGCATGTTCATTGTATGCCAATTATTTCCTGATTGTGGTTACTTGACTGCTCTAGATACATATTGTACTTGAGTTTAACAGTTACTCTGGGGTTCAAATTTGAACTTTAGACCATTTGGAGACACTGGGGTAAGGCAGTAACGGCTGGAGGCTTAGTGAAGGTAGGGCATGATGCATAAAAGATGAAGAACTAGGGGATGTCTTAATGTCTTTTGTAATATCATACTTTGAATGATTGTTATTTGTGATCAGTTTTCTTTTTGGATGACTGTATATAACCCTTAGGGGACTTACTTACTAATGGATATTGTATATTTATCAGTACATTAGACTCATCCAATCCAGATCTCGTGCTCTGCTGCGTTCACTCTGTTATGAGTTAAATGGACTAAGTAATAAGGGAAGATGATTAAAATAAAAGAGTCCCTCTAACCCGCCACCCGAAAGGGCAAAGTTAGTAGGGTCATAATTACAAACAAGTGAATGTATACAACAAACATGCACATAATACTTTTGGCACAATACATTAAGGATCCAGAGCTTTATCGCGTTGTTTCCTATAGCGACCAATGAGCCACATAGACTTTGTAATATCTTTAATTTTGGGTCTAGAGACTTGAGGATAAGCCTATATTAGGTAGACTACTAAACCCAGTTTGGGGGGGAGTTCCAATAATGACAAGTGATAGAAAATATATTGGGGGTTATGATTTAGCTTCCGAGAAGAAAATGATTCTCTCGATGATGTGAGGGTTTGAGGTTATAGTTAGTAATAGAAGTAGACTAACACATGTATTTAAGTACATGTGGCACCTTTAAGAGGGGCAGAAGGCTACTTGGTGCCATTTAGAATGGCAAACATAAGTATTTATAGGCCCTGCACTATTTGATTCAACTCCTCTAGCTAGAGAATAAGTCTTCAAATTATATAGGGGCTCAGTAAGTGCGATTAGATGAATAAAATGTGTTGGTAGAGGTTTGTATATGGCATTTTCAGGGCAGTACATATACCTTGCGTTTTTGAAAAAGAAGAAGAGATATAGGCCATATAGGTCCCACATGTACGCACACCGACGCACACCTACTCACACACTCAGCAATATCTGAGGCAGCACATATGGTACAATATGGATGACACAGACCCACGTGGCATAGTCTAAGCCCTACACTAATAAAGTAACTTTATTAAAGTAAATATTGATGAGTAATTATTGTATTTATTTTTGTATTAGACATATAAGAAGTTGTCACATAGACTTTAATTTTTAGTTGGATCCATAAGAAGATGACAAGTGTCCTTCATAATTACAATTCCTTTTTTACTTTTGTGTTGGGTCTATTTGGGGATGCCTCCTAGCATAATAGTCAGAGAAATCCATCAGTCTCTGGTCCGATCATGTATTTGACTTTCTTGAACAACGAAAAAGGGAGATAAGGGAATTCATTAGGCTTCCTTTCCCTTGAAATTAATGGACGCCTAAGAAAGAGAGAGAAAAGGGAATGATGATTTCACAAGGACACTTATCACTTTGAGATTTGATCTTAAGACATATGGCACTTTAAGATGTAAACACTTGGACTTATATGGCATTAAAGTCTGAGACTCCCTAGCCTCCATATATTTTGTCCAAAGTAGTCCAAAGGGAAAATAGATAAATTAAAAGGAAAAAGAAAGAAGAGAGAATCTAGAAAGAAAGAAGTGTTCTTGAGCTCCTTAGTCGATTTCACCTTTGAAATCACATTTCTAACTCTTTAAATCTTATCTAATGTTGTTCCTCTCAGTAAGAGAAACATTTCTACATTTTTATATTCTTAATTAGAGGTTTTTGGTTCTATACACAAGGTGGAGGTGCTTCCAAAATCAAGAATCAACTATGGAATCGTGAAGAGGTATATATAAGCTTCGATTTGAAACAAATATCTTGAGGTTTGCATAAGTTGTTGAGATGTCCTGATTTTTGGTAGACCTAAATCTTAGGAAAGGAGTGTGATTTTTTTGTTTTCATGTTTCCAACGAGTTTAGAATGAAAAGTTGTGTGGGATAAAGGTGAGAAACTGATCCCAAAAGCATTGATAGAGAAAAAAGAACTTTTGAACAAAGAGCCCTTAAGTTCAACCTAACAAGTTCATGAGGAAGGAATTAGATTTTGTTAAATTTGAAGATGGAAATGGATTCTACACACAAAATCGTGAGGGTATAGCCTATAGAAAGGATTTTGATTTGTTTGGATAGAAAAATCCTAGGATGGGAATTTAAGTATAAGGCTGCTAAATTACGTTTTTTGGGAGATAGTCTGGTTGTGACAAAATTGTGAATATGAAATCATAACCAACTACTATGATATTTTCTATACTGATATAATACATCCCAAGCTTTAATTTAATATAAAATATGTGCTATTTGGGTTAGTAAATTATAAGATATGAATTTTTAAAGTTTGGGTACTGAAGCTAGAACAAATTCTAGGATTGTCTGGTTGATTGATTATTTTTAGATACTTGTGCATATAAATAGTAGTAAGTGATATTTTTTCCATACAAAGAACTTCAACAGATTTACATAGAACTCTTAACCATACCATTTAGAGGTTTGTAGATTAAGTTATGGTATTTTTAAGTTAGGTGAAAATTCTAGCAGCATAATCTTGATATGCAAAAATGAGGAATTGGAGTTAATTGTGAATAAGAGTGACTTCTAAGAGTAGAGTTATGTCCTATAGACATTCACTCATCATTACTCACTTTCATGACTTTAACAAGTCATGTGATTTTGTGTTTAGGGCCATGAGATGACAAAGAAATGGCAATGAAAGCAACTTTAATGGTTGGAAAAGAAAAGAATAAGAAGAGGACCTATAGACTCAAGGTAGTGAACTATGTTGGTCATGATTAGTTTTGATGATGTTTTATATAGATGTCATTAGTAAGAGCAAAAAGTTTATAGCACATATATTGACTAATTGCTACATTTAATGTAGATTTGTTTATATGGAGAAAGAACAAGAGAAGAAAAGAAAGAAATAGTTCAATCATGGAGAATGATCAAGAAAAGAGAAGAAAGAAAGAAAAACATGCCAAATGGAATGAGAAAATTATCATACAACTTTTTAGATTGATTCTTGAAGTCTCCATGATTAAATGAAAGTTGGAACAACTCAATTCAGAGTTAAAACAAGCATATATAAGGTTCTGGATGAGCAAAGGATGAGCAAAATCGAGCCAGATACTCAAAAGTCAAGTTTACTACATTACTGGAAGTGATTTGCCTCTGGATTATGAGAAAACTTGAGTTTAGGACACAAAACTCGAATTTGGAACTTTAAACTCGAGTTGGTTACTTAATGACTTGAGTTTGTAGTGTCTTCAGCAACTCTGGCGTCTCTGGATTAGCCAAACTCGAGTTAGCCAATGTAAACTCGAGTTTGGAACTCTAAACTCGAGTTAGTCATTTAATGACTTGAGTTTAGCAAGCTTTCAGCAACTCTGTTCAACTCTGTTTCACGTTCAACAAAGGCGACCTTTGGTAATTCGATCACATCTTCCAAACCAGAGATCAGATTAAGGTGAAATCAATTTTGTATGAAACTAGACTCCCAATGCGTCATTTTGACAAAGTTTCATGCCCAAAGAAGATCAGATGAGAGAGCTATGAACTTTTGAAGTTTCTCCATCTTTTACCGTCATACAGTAGACCAAGGTTCAGTAATTTGAGCATAACTCACAATCTACACATCAGAATGAAGTGAAATTGGCGACATATGAAAGTAGACTCATATACCTTTCCAGAAACATAACGAACATAGAAAACAAAGATCAAATGAGTGAGGTATGAATCTTTGAAGTTGACAGTCAATTTAGGATGTTGGAAAAATGCTAGCCAAAGAACAGTCTTCATTCATCGGATCATAACTGTCAGATTATAATGAGTTTGGAGTTGATTCTTGCATTGGAAAGAAGACTTAAAGAGTCTTATGGAGAGAGAGAGTATGATTTCATCTCTGAAGGAAACTCCAGTTTGAGTGAGTAAACTCCAGTTTTTGATAGACAGAGAGCTCCTCAATATTTTGATTTGATAAACTCCAGTTTGTGTTTCTAAACTCCAGTTTGTGGCAGACAGAGAGCTCCTCAATATTTTGATTTGATAAACTCTAGTTTGTGTTTCTAAACTCCAGTTTGGAAGTTCTTGAACTTAGGCTTATCCTCGTAACAAAGCCCCAAACTCGAGTTAGTCACTTAATGACTCGAGTTTAGCCTTAAGCTCAAATGTACTCCAAAACTCAAATCGCGACATTCCTCTCTGGAAGACCTAAACTCGAGTTTGGATTTCTAAACTCCAATTTAGCCTGCTGCAAACTCCAGTTTAGTTTTCCAAACTCCAGTTTGCGTCGCTGAAGTATAAGAACCAGATTGCGCCAATTTGTGAAATCTTCATGGGTTAATCTTAAAACATCATATCATATATTGCTATTGATTCTAACATTGTTTAATGAGTTTTTCAAGTAAGTTTCAGATGAATTCAGTAATGATCAAGGTGAAATCAGATCTGGGTCAAATGCAATTAATGAAGAACCAAGAACAAGCCTGGATTTTCTCCTTTATCCCAATAGAGCAGCTCAGACTGTTATAGATCATTCAGATCACTTTCCAACGGTCAAATAAAGTTTATGGAATGACAAGTGTGGTTTATGATTAGTTTTGATGATGTCTTATATAGATGCCATTAGTAAGAGCAAAAAGTTTATATATATCATATACTTTGGCTAATTGCTACATTTGATGTAGATTTGTTCATGTGGAGAAAGAACAAGAGAAGAAAAGAAATAATGAGTTAATTCATGGAGAGTAATCAAGAAGATTTGTTCTTATGGAGAAAGAACAAGAGAAGAAAAGAAATAATGAGTTGATTCATGGAGAGTAATCAAGAAGATTTGTTCTTGTGGAGAAAGAACAAGAGAAGAAAAGAACAAGATTAATCAAGAAGAGAGAAGAAAGAAAGAACTTGTTGAATAGATTGAGAAAATCATTACACAAGTTCATAGATTGATTCTTGAAGTTTCTACGATTAAGCGGAAGTTGGAATGAGTCAATTCGGAGTTGAAATGAGCAAGTTGAAGCTTCGGGATGAATAATGATCGAGTTACTCCAGTCAAAAATATGTTACTCTAGTCATTCCTACTGTATTGGTCAAGTTACTCCAGTCACCTACGCATTACTCCAGTCATATATGTGATATGGGTGCTCATTACTCCAGTCGGCACTTAATAACTGCAGTAATTCGCGTGTTTCAGTTGCTGGTTTCATTTCTGTCAGGTGGTTACTGCAGTAATCATTAACCTACTGCAGTAATGGGTCAGACAGAAAGCTTCTGGAGCAAAACTACTACAGTAAGGATCGCATTACTCCAGTCATACGGCTGTTCCAGCAATTCTGTCAGCATTTCACCTGGGCGACGTTCAGTAAATTGATGATATCTCCCAAAACAGAAATTTTATTGAGGTGAAATCAATTTTGGATGAAACTAGACATCCAAACCTTCATTCTATCAAAAATTCAGGTCCAAATAAGATCAGATGAGAGAGCTATGAATTTTTGCAGTTGAGCCAACTGTTAACGTCCTGCAGCTGACCAAGGTTCAGTAATTTGAGGATATCTCACAAACTACACATTCAAATGAGTTGAAATCAGTGGGATATGAAACTAGACTCACACACCTTTCCAAAAATATCAAGATCACAGAAAACAAATATCAAATGAGAGAGATGTGATTTTTGGAAATTCAGGTTCTGTTCAGAAATCTGGAAACTGATCCTCAAACAAGTGGTGTTTTGATAACTCCAGCAATGGTCTTGCTACTCCAGTAATATTGTACTATGAATATCACTTTTGTGAAGTCATTACTCCAGTAATGAAATGGTGACTCCAGTAGGGCTACTCCAGTAGTCACTTACCTACTCCAATAAGGTGTCATTTTTCAGTTGTTTCCAAGTCAAACCCGATAGCTTGTCGAAGAGTAAAACATGTTACTCCAGTAACAATTTTGTTACTCCAGTAATCTTACTCCAGTAATCATTTAATTACTTAAGTAGCTCTTCACTTTCAGACACTTCCAGAGTCAAAGCCCGATCTTACTCCAGCAAGCCAATTGTTACTCCAGTCATCTTGGCACTTTTACACTAGAGTTACTCCAGTAACTTCGAGACAGAAAATGGGCAAGACTTACATTACTCCAGTAGTTAAATGATGACTCCAGTAATGTCAAAGACAGAAACAAAATCAAGTTGAGTTACTCCAGTAACCAAGCCATTACTCTAATAATGTCCAAGACAAAGAGCAACTGATTCTCATTCAGCTCCAGTCACGCAAAATGCTACTGCAGTCAAGATGAAATTGAAAGTAGCTGATTCAAGTCATCAAGAAATCTACTCCAGTAACAGAAGAATTACTCCAGTTATAACAGAACATTTTCAATAGAGCTACTCTAGTCATCGCTAGGCTACTCCAGTCAAATTTGACACAGAGACGAAATGATCCTTAGTTACTCTAGTAACTAAGTTGCTACTCCAATAATGCGAAGATAGAATTCAAGGAAGCTCTGAAAATCACTGTGCACGTAAAATGAAAATCATTGATTATGATTTCATTACTTCATATCATCACTTACTATTATTCCTAACTTTGTTTGAACAGATTTTTAGTAAGTTTCAGATGATCAAATGAAGAATTTCATGAAGAGTCAAATGCTAAGCTGTAAAGTGAAAAATGCACTACGCCATGTTTGCTGGAAGATGTCTATGATTAAACAAATAGGATTATACAGGAAAGATCAACATTATCCTTAATATCCTCTAGATAAAAAGGCTGTTGAACATCATGGGAAACATTCTTGAAGGGAGAAAACTCAAATATTCAAATCTGCAATTTCCCAACAGTCATATTCAAACAGAAGTGGACATAACAGCTAGATCCATAGAGAAACACTCACAACAGCTATATTTTCAAATGGGTTCAAGTCACAACGGATCTACAACGTTCATATACTTCAAATCAGTATAAATACTTGAAGACTTGAAGATTCAAGTGTGAAAGTGCAGAAAAACACAAGAGGGCAAAGATAGACGAAAAACAGGGACGTGAGCTTCACTGTCAAATATGTCAATACTCTGAATCCAACGTTTAGGTCATGTACTCTCTAGTTTCAATGCTTATATAGTTCATCTTAGAGAGTGAGATTATATGTATTGTACTTCAGTGTTTATATTCACTTCTGAGAGAGAATATTCATTGTAAACATCCTATCATTTTGAGAGTTACTCAAGATTGGGTGATCTTGAGTGGGAAACACGTTGTGTTGATTACAGCTTGTAAGTGGAGTGAATCCTAGTGAGAGGATTACTTCGAGTACAGAGTGTGTAATCAAGCAAGTGTATTGATTACAGTTTGTAAGGGGGAGTGAATCCTAGTGAGAGGATTACTTCAAGTACAGAACGTGTAATTAAGCTCAAAACAGATAGTAGATTGAAAATCTTAAGTGAAGCTTGGGGACTGGACGTAGGTCAAGGATTGGACCGAACCTGGATAAATCACGGTTTGCATATTCTCTTCCCTAAACTCTTGTATTTCCAGTATACAGGTTTGGATAACTAATTACTTATCATAGAACTGATTTCAAATTAGTTGCGAAAAGTTTTTAAAGTTATCCAGAGTTTCATCAAACACCCAATTCACCCCCCTCTTGGGTGATAGCCAGATCCAACAACAAGAACATTGGAAGATCATCTACAATGACTATATCCAAGATTCTAGCCAAGAATTGAAGAAATAGAGAAAAATATGCAACGGTCTGATGGTTGGGTGACAAGTGCAAGTATACACTGTCAATGTAATACTAGCAAGTATCCAAGAGTAATAAAATATCGTTCCCACAAGGATCAAAGTTCCAACTACCAACTCACTTCACTTTACTTTATAGTTGATGCAATTGTATGAGTTTTTAATGGAAATAATAAATGTCAATAAAATTACAAAGAAATTGAATCAAATTTTGTAGAATCAAAATTAACAAAAGCCTAGGGTCATGTATATCATCAATAATTCATTTAATTGTTCTTCCTTTACCAAAAGCTAGATTAAGACCTAATGTTTTTTTAAGGTAGAATTTAACTACATAACTCTTGAATTGGAATATGTCAACCGAATTTCTAATTTTAATCTAATTGCTTATTCCTAAGTCAATTAGCCTAATCCTTAATCCAAAAGACCATGTTCCCATGCTCATTAGAATTAATTCTTGCATTAAGTCCAGAATTATTTATGGTTGCATAAAGCCTATGTCAAGTTCCCTTGCTAGTACCTTATGTTCTTTAATCAATTGAACCTAGAATTAACTAGCCTTTTCCAAGGTCTAATTAATCTTTCAATTCCTTAATTAGGTGATCAAACTAATTAAGACATTAAGTGTGGATTAAAGAAACATATTCAAGACAATCATTATGTAATTAAAAACAGAATTTCAATTAAACTTCATAAAGAATCCATACATGACCCTAGAATTCATGCTATTCATGACTAAGCATAACAAGGGTAAAAGATGAACATAAAAGTAAATTAAAACAAACAATATGAAATATTAAAACTAGACTACCATGTAGGAGGTAGAGCCTTCCATGTAGGAGTCAAATGAACAATAAAGAAAACAATACATAATAATCATAAAGAAGATCTAAGCACTTCCATATAGGAGGCAAGAAAGGAAAACATTGCATAAATCATAAAGAAACTCTAGGCCATACCATATAGGAGGCAAGAACTACAAGAGAGAAATTAGAAGAGGGGAGATCTTGATGATTTCCAAGTGTGTGTTGCTCTTCACAATTCCCTTCTATTTATAGGCAGCTTGGAGCATCCCATTCATGCATTTTCCAACTCAAATTCGTCACTTTTCTTAGTGACCAACTTGGAGGAATCTTTGACTCACTTTTGCACCTCCAAAACCGTGTCCTTTTTGCCAGCTGTTTTTGACCTAGATTTCGGTGGAATTGGGCTTTGTGGTCTTCATATGAAATGAAGCCCCGGATCTTAGTGTTCCAGTCGCGCAAATTTCAGTCCATTTAGAGGTCTATATCTCCAGTTATGGATCAAACACTGCACATTGGTCCAGAGTCCAGTTCCAGCGTCTTGTTATGTGTTCCAGGCCCACTTTGATCCTCTAAATGTCTGATTTAGCTTCTGGGCTCTTCATAGAAGTTGTAGGGCTTTCTCTTATCTTTCCAAAAATATAAATTTCAGATCAATTGAAGGTATAGAACCCAAGTTATGAGCACAATACCAAACAGTGTTCACTGCCAATTCTGGTAAAACCTGTTATTTAAGACCAATTTTTAGCCAAACTTCAAATATAACCAAGATCAAGACAAATGAAGTCTAAAAACTAATTATGAAGATGAAACTGAAAGTGGAAGAAATCACCAAGAGGGGGGTGAATTGGAGATTTTAAAAAATATAACCAAGATCAAGACAAATGAAGTCTAAAAACTAATTATGAAGATGAAACTGAAAGTGGAAGAAATCACCAAGAGGGGGGTGAATTGGGGATTTTAAAATTTCTTTTCAACTCTTTAAAAATAAAGCTTAAGAAATGAATAATGAAAGAGTAGAGAAAGAAAAGCTCAGACACACAGGATTTATACTGGTTCGGTCTTAACCTTGACCTACGTCCAGTCCCCAGATACCTTCTGGGTGTTTCCACTAGTTCAACAGGTTTTTAACTACAACAATGAAGACAAGACACAATCCTAATCACCTAGGACTTACTCCCCCTTACACCTTGTAATTAAACAACCCAACTCACAGGTTCCACAACCTTGAGTTTACAAAACCAAATACTTTAAAAGAATTTCAATCTCTCAAAAGAGTGAATATTGATAATCACTGAAGTTAGACACAATGCAGACTCTACCTAGAGTCTGCATTGTGATTCTTTTATCTGTTCAACCAAATACCTAGAGTCTGCATTGTGATTCTTTTGTCTTACAATTAAGGGTTGTAAACCATGTCAAAAAATTTGAAAATAATTCCTCTCATTGATGATTATATATGCAGATTAGGAAGTGGTGTGTGCTCCTTGTGGAAAAAGATAGAAATAAAAACACACAATAGATATTGTCTCATTTATTTGGATGCTTGATAGGTTCAAATAGGGAATCTTAGGGAAAAAGCAAATAAAAAATAATAAGGAAATCCTCTCATTAAGGATGATTGTGTAACATCCCTATTTTTGTAAACCATGTATAGAATTAATGAAAGGATTAATGAAGTATTGAGGAAACTTTTGACGATAATTTGAAATTGTTGCGGTGTGACATATTATATTCATTATTTTGGAGACTTTGAGACAATGAGCCAATTCCATGATTGAAGCTAAATTTCGAACTAATAAGTAGGACAATAAGAGAGTTGTTTTGCAATAAAAGTAGGGTGAATAAAGGTAGGATGACATGTTAATTATTAAGTACCTAAAAGGTCATTAGGGAAAAAATTATTAGGGCCAAATGGAGATAAAATTAATCTCATACAATAAGATTAAAAAGGAAATCATTGAACCAAGATGTGCCACATCATGTGATAGGTAGGATGTGTAGGGTATAAAAGGGCCAACAAAGCAAAGGGAAATGAAGGACAAGTGGATGAATCCTAAAAGGACACATGGCATTTAAGGGCTTCATCCTTGAATTTTGCATAAGGGAGTACAAGAGCAATTAAGAGGTGTAACAAAAAGTCAAATAATCTTACTCAACAAGTCATAAAAACGTGCAACTATGCTAGGGGTGGAGAAAAATTGATTAAATCACATATGAAAGCCCAATTTCATGATCAAAGACTTGGGAAAGCATTGACCAATGAGAGGGAATCAATAAGTACCAATTAGAGGATTCTTTATGAGGTATTTGAATAAAAAATCTGACCCTCCATCGGCTATGAAAGGTGCCAATATGAAAGACCAGGAAGGGATAAGTTCATTTGTAGGATCGGATGTGCATTAATAAGGAGGAGCAAAAAAGTAAAAATAGGAATTAACTAGGTTGTACTTGGAATAAATACCAAAGGACACATGAATGACATAAGAAATTAGATGGTATCTTTTCCTTACGGATCATATTTTTGCCACATATACATCTGTCAAGATAAACCTGAAATACTTGGAGAAAAAGCAAAGAAATGAGTCAAATCCTAGAGCAACCCTTGGACCATTGGATAATAGCATGTGTGGACACCTCACATAACCCATGATGCTTATTAAAGTCTTCTATGCCTTCATTTTCTATTGCCATTTCATCCTAAGTGAGGGGAGAGAAAAGGAAAATTGATCCAAGCACAAGGAGGAGGAGGAAGAAGCCTAAGGTGAAGATTGAAGTAAGTTAATGCAAGATTTAGAATAGATAAGTCCTTCATTCATGTAAACACTTAAGATTTTTCTGAATAACATCTCATGGTATTCTTATGACGAAGGTTGCCCCATCAAGGAAGAACAAAGAGGAATAAGTGAAGAAGAAAAGCCAAATCATCAAACAAGGTAAGTTGTCAACCAAGTTACTTGAAACTTTGAAATCTGGAGTTCTTTTGAAGATTTCTAGCCAGCAAGTGAAACTTGGGTTAATGATGTGTTTTTGATGTTTTCAAGGGTTCCAATTAGTTAAAAAAAAATTTGTGTGGGTTTAAGTTACAAACTTGATTTTCATCTCTAAAACCCTAAAAGTTGGAAAAACTCGAATCTGCCAACTTTACTGAATTATGGGCAGACACACTTGATAAATGGTCTAAAAATAGTAAAAATTGTCTGATGGCCACAAACTTTTATATTCTTAAAGTAGACATCTTGGGCTTCAATTTGATATAAGATTTTATTACTTTCCAAGTTTCCTACTAGGAGGAATAAATTCGTGAAAACAGCCTAGAAACTGGATTTCTTCTTTGTCCAGCGAGCAAAGATTTGAAATAGAAAAAGGTTCTGAGTTTTTATGATCTCTGAAAGTATTTTTACTAGAAACTAGACATCTTAAGGGTTCATTGGCCACTGGATTCACGTCATTTGGATTTGTTTAGAATTAGTTATGAATTTTCGAAGTTAGAACACACTTTCTGGAATTTTTGGAAAAAAGGGTGAATTTCATGAATTAAAGAGGATATTTTATATAAGTGATTAAAATAAGATATATTTGCTCTATTTAGGGTCAACTTGTGTCCAAAATAATTTTGTAGGCACCGGGGTAAATTAATGTTTACTGGAAAGTGCCAGGTGTGTGTGGTAACTGCTTACTCGCATACTTTATGTTACTTTGTATGTTTTTTTTTTTTTTTTTGCTATGATTGAGGATTTGGGCTGTAGGGCCTGGTGGACTATGTGTCCTTGGCTCGCTGTTGTAGGGCCTCGTGGACTATTGTCCTTAGGTCTCTACTAAGCCGAGATGCATTTAGTATAGTTAGGGTTTGGGGCCTGGCTACTGTGTTTTCCTAGCACTAAGGATTTGGGGATTGTCTTGCTAGGTGGTCTTGTGGTTGGTAAGGATTAGGTCCTTTCGCAATGAACATGTGCATATGTGGTATGCTATTTTATATGTTACTGCATGGGATGTGTACTGAATGCATGTGGTATATGTTAACATGATTGTTGTTGTGATTTTCCTTATGGTGGATTGTTTACATGCATTGCATACATAGAGTTTTTCAATTTGACAGTTACCCTAAGATTCAATTTTGGATCCCATACCATTCTAGGAGTACAGGTGCCTTGAGCTAAACAGAACAAGAGATTTAAGGTAGGGCAGGAAGTAGTGATTGAAGAAATTGGGAATGCCCTATTATTTTGTACTTTATAGTTTTGGATGATTGTATTATTTACCTTCTGCCATATTTTCTTTGGGATGATTGTACCCTTAACCCTACGGGGACTACTTTCAACTTATTTGTTGCACTTTTACTAGTATGTCTTACTTGTCCAAACCGAGTTAATGCTCTGTCGCATAATACTCTGATATATGCTAATATGGAATAATTAAAGGAAAGGTAATAAATATAAAAGGGATTCCTCTAACCCGCCAGCCGAAAGGGCGAGGCTAGTGTGGGGCTAATAGATTAGGGCTCAAATTGGTATTCATCATTCATTAAAGGGGAAAATAACAAAAATCCCCCCATTGATGATGATTAGCAATTATCATTTATTCAAGGAATTTTTTTTTAAAAAAAAAAAAGATGACGCGGTTATACATGAGATAAGCTTGTGACTAAATCCATGCAGCTTTCTCATAGTGGGTCGGTCTAGCACCTTGTACTCTTACAAGTGCCCATGACTTTGATTCGTATCTCCATACCTCATCAAAGTCATACTGGTCTTATCTCATCTTCACTCCCACGTAGATGACCTACCAGGGACATTTAGGATAATCTATAAGATATATCCAAGGATATAGTCATCATAATAAACATGCAAATGATATGATAACAAAATAGAGAAATACTTCAAATGACAATAATGTTTAAAGTACAATGATTAGCCTTTCCAACAAAAAAAACTCCCACTTGCACTAGGTACAATCATTAATTTCCCTAATTACCATTGTCATAACATGACGTTCATGTATTATCTATGCAAGCGGCTTAGTAAGAGGATCAGCAACATTGTCTTCTCCTGGTACTTTGCATATTTTTATGTCACCTCTATCATTAATTTCTCTGATAAGATGAAAACGTCTGAGTATATGCTTGGTCCTTTGATATGACCCAGGTTCCTTGGCCTGTGCAATAGCCCCGCTGTTGTCACAAAGCAGGTCTATTGGATTTGAGATGGTAGGAACCACCCCTAGTTCAGTAATGAACTTTCTGATCCAAACGGCTTCCTTAGTTGCATCCGATGCTGCTATATACTCAGCTTCCGTTGTAGAATCTGCTACAGTGCTCTGCTTAGAGCTCTTCTAGCTTACCACACCACCATTCAAAAGGAATACATATCCAGATTGCGATCTTAGATCATCTTGGTCAGTTTGGAAACTCACATCTGTGTAACCAGTCACATAAAGCTCATCACCCAATCCACCATATACCAAGAATAAGTCATTTGTCCTTTTTAAGTACTTTAGTATATTCTTGACAGCAGTCCAATGACCCTCAATGGGATCTTGTTGATATCTGCTGGTCATACTTAAGGCAAATGAGACATCCAGTCGAGTACATAACATGACATACATGATAGATCCAATGGCAGAGGCATATGGAATCTTACTCATACAATCTATTTGATCAGGTGTATTAGGACATTGATCCTTATTGAGATGGATGCCATGAGACATGGGCATGTTACCCCTTTTAGAATCCTGCATACTGAATCTATGCAGTATCTTGTCTATGTATATGCTCTGGCTTAGGCCTATCAGCTTCTTGAATCTATCTCTATAGATCCCGATCCAGAGGATATAAGTGGCTTCGCCTAAATCTTTCATTGAAAAAGACTTTTCTAACTAAGACTTGACACTCTGTAAAGCAGGAATGTCATTCCCAATGAGTAGGATGTCATCTACATAAAGCACCAAAAATACAATTGTGCTCCTACTAACCTTCTTGTAAACACAAGGTTCATCAATGTTTTGAATGAATCCAAACTCTTTGACTACTTCATCAAAACAATGGTTCCAGCTTCGAGATGCTTGCTTTAGTCCATAAATGGATCTGTGAAGCTTGCAAACTTTACCAGATTCCTCTGGGTACACAAAGCTTTCAAGTTGTGTCATGTACACATCCTCAAGTAGCTTTCCATTAAGGAAAGCTGTTTTGATGTCCATCTGCCATATTTCATAGTCATAATATGCCGCTATGGAAAGAAGGAATTTGATTGATTTGGCCATTACAACTGGTTAAAAGGTTTCATCATAGTCCACACCATGAGTTTGAGTGAATCCCTTTGCAACCAGTCGTTCCTTGAAGACACTTACTTTGCCATCCATGTTAGTTTTCTCCTTGAAAACCATTTACACCTAATGGTTTTTACACCTTCAGGTGGATTGACTAGGGTCCATACCTTATTGTCGTACATGGATTGCATTTCAGACTTCATGGCATCTAGCCATCTTTCGGAGTTTGGCCCCACTATGGCTTCTCGATAGGTAGTTGGTTCATTCTGTTCAATAAGCAAGATATCACAACTTCCAGTAGTTAGAAGTACATATCTCTAAGGCTTTTGCCATGTCCTATCGGACCTTCGTGGGCCTTGTGTTACTTGAGTAGGCTCAACAACTTGTTGTGAGTCTTCTCCATTTTCCATCTGTGGTTCTACGTTGTCTTGTGGTTCTCGAACTTCTTCGATGTTCACCTTACTCCCACTGGTTCTTTTAAAGATAAACTCCTTTTCCAAAAAGATACCATTGCGGATAACAAACACTTTGTGATCCGTGGGATTATAGACATAGTATCCCTTAGTTTCCTTAGGATACCCCACAAAAAAGCATTTTGAGGATCTGGATGATAATTTATCAGAGGGTTGTTGTTTAACGTAAACCTCACATCCCCAAACTTTAAGAAATGACAAACTAGGTTTCTTCCCAGTCCATATCTCATATGGTGTCTTTTCAATTGCCTTTGATGGAACACGATTTAGTGTGAACGCAGCTGTTTCTAGGGCATGGCCCCAAAAGGACAGCAGAAGATCTGTTTGACTCATCACAGATAGAACTATATCTAATAGAGTTCGATTCCTTTGCTCAGAAACACCATTCCATTGTGGCGTTCCTGGAGGAGTTAGTTGTGAGATGATCCCGCAACTTCTAAGATGGCCAGTAAACTTTGGATTAAATATTCACCACCTCGATCAGATCGAAATTGTTTTGCCAAGTTGGTTTTGCACTTCATTTTGGAATATTTTGAACATTTTAAAAGATTCATACTTATGTTTCATTAGATAGATATACCTATACCTACTAAAATCATCTATGAATGTAATGACGTACATATAACCTCTTCTGGTAGATGTATTCATTGGTCCACACACATTAGTATGTATAAGGCCCAATAAATTAGTGGTCCTCTCACTATGCCCAGTAAAAGGTGTCTTTGTCATCTTTCCTAATAAACAAGACTCACATGTATCAAATGATTCAAAATCAAATGAGTTAAGAAATCCATCTTGATGGAGTTTTGAAATGCGTTTCTCATTTATATGGCCTTGACGACAATGCCATAGGTAGGTCGGATTCAAATCATTTGACTTAATCCTTTTGGTAGACATGTTATAGATATGTCCATTACTAGGATGTTCTAAATTTAGTAAATAATGACCAAAATGTAAATCACCATCAACATAGAAAATGTCATTATGATAAATAGAACATTTACCATTCCTAGTAATGGAAGTAAAACCTTCCTTATCCAAATAATAAAGAGAAATAATGTTGCTACTTAAAGCAGAAACATAAAAGCAATTATTCAAAATTAACAAAAGCCCACTGGGCAGAACTAATTCGTAAGTGCCTACGGCTAAAGCAACAACTCTTGCTCGGTTTCCAACTCGTAGGTCCACTTCGCCCTTCTTCAATTTTCTATTGTCCTTAAGACCTTGCACATTTGTGCAAATGTGACAACCACATGCAGTATCTAATACCCATGTAGAGGAAGTAGAAAAATGAATATTTATAACATAAATACTTGAAGAAATAGCCCCGCTATCCTTCTTGTTCTTTTTCACATCTTCAAGGTAGAGTTTGTAGTTCCTCTTCCAATGACCAGGTTCATTGTAGAAGAAGCAAGACCCATCCTTTGAAGGCTTTACCTTCTTAGTTGTAGGCTTAGTTTTGGGCTTGTTTGACTTTTTGGTCTTACCAATTGAGCCATTACCCTTTCCTTTGCCCTTGCCTTTCTTTTTCATACCCTTTCTTTTGTGCTTGAGAACAATTCTCAAGTTTCTAAACCAGTCAAGAAAGTTGGTCTCATTTAGTTTGTCCTTCTCAAGGATTGATCGTAGTGATAATGTAGCGGTATTATTAGTCGTCATGATTCTACAAATAAAAATTGCAAAGTTAATTAATAATCTGCCACTGAATTATCAACCCTCATTATAATTAGTGGGCTAAGATCCATATTTGGCTTAAATTTAAGTCTGCTTTGGCAGGACGCTTAAAATCAAGTTATTTAGGTAGGCAACCTTTTTGCCAATTACATCACATGTAACTCTTAGATCTTTATGGGATTCGATCATCATATGACTGGCACATTTAATCCCATCTAATACCTTGAGATCCAAAACCGTTTTGATAATCCCAATTAAGTCAAGACAATCATAAATGTTGAGTATCACCATTACTCATGTCTCACCAAGATAACTCAAGTGCATCCATTTTGGTGGAACATACAAATAAGCAATTTAGGCTTTGACAAGTATCCATTAATTGAGGGCATTAAGACTTAAGATTTCATTGGAGGATTTAATCTAATTAATTATATTCATATGAATGCAATTATAGTTGTATATATCTCATATAAACAAAACATAATATGCAAAATATGTTAGTTCTCAATGTGTTTTGATGATAACTAACAATTGTAAACTTGATATGAAGTTTGTTTTTGGCAAAATGAAAATCTCACTGTCAAAGGCAAACTCGAGTTTAGGTAAATAAACTCGAGTTTGAGACTTGACAGAAAGGTATTCAATTTTACATAAAGGCCAAAACTCAAGTCTGCATGACAAACTCGAGTCTGGGCAACACAGAAAGGAATCCAAAATTTTCACATCAAGCTAAACTGCAGTTTGCAAATCAAACCTGAAGTCTGGAAGATACAGAGAGTACTCAGCAAGCCAAACTCGAGTTTAGACCAAACAGAAAGGAACCCAGAAAACTCAATAGACTCCCAAACTCTAGTCTGGCCTTCCAAACTCCAGTTTGCACTTGACCCAGATAAATTTCAAATATTTCAGTTGTCACTGAAACTCGAGTTTGCTTCCCAAACTCGAGTCTGGATCATACAGAAAGATCATCCATTTTGGCTACACTACAAACTCCAATCTATGCCCTAAACTCGAGTCTGGAAATTCACGAACTTAGGCTTGTTCTTCAAACATAGACCCAAACTCGAGTTGGTCACTAATTGACTCGAGTTTAGCTTCCAAACCGGAATTCCATCCCAAGTCCAGAGCCCGATAAACTCGAGTTAGCTTTTATAGACTGCAAGTTTAGACCACTAATCAACAGACATGCTTTCTGGATGTACCCCAAACTCGATTCTGGAAGAACAAACTCGAGTTTGCATCGGGAATTTTGAAAAATCAAATGATGTTGATCTGCGGAATCTTAATGGGTCTTCCTGAAATTATTTCCTCATATGATATTATTGTTTCTAATGTCCTTGATGAATTTTTGAGTGTTTTTCAGACAAGGTTTAGCCAAGATCAAGGTGAGATCAAGATCCAGGATAAATGCATTAAATGACGAACCTAGAACAGGGATGATCCTTCTCCCTTATCCCAGATGTTCAGCTCAGACCGTTGTAACTCATAAGAATCATCTCAAACGGTCAAATTGAGTTAAAGGAATGACTAAAAATCTGGAAGACCTTCTGCAACAACTAAATTCCAAGATTCCAGCTAAGAATTCAAGAACAGAGCAAAATATGCTACTGCCAGTTTTCCATAATTGCAGTTGAACATTAGAGAAAGAATTGCAACGGCTAGCTCATCCATTCAGTCTATAAAAGGCTGTGAAAACTCAAAGCAAAATACACACAACGAAGCTATCTTGATTATACTTTGAAATTTGAGTCTGTATTGTTATTTTCAACCTGTTCTTCAGTGTTTATCCTTATCCACTCTTTTGAGAGTTTGTAAATTTTTGAAAGCATTTGGTTGTGAGAACTTAAGGTTGTGGAACCTGTGAATTGGGTTGTTCAATTACAAAGTGTAAGGGGGAGCAAGTCCTAGGTGATTAGGATTATGTCTAGTCTACATTGTTGTAGTTGAAAATCTGTTGAACTAGTGGAAACACCCAGAAGATGTCTGGGGACTGGACGTAGGTCAAGGTTAAGACCGAACCAGTATAAATTCCATGTGTCAAGCTTTTCTTCTCTTACCTTCTTAACATTTACTTTCAAAAGGCTTTGAAAAAGAATTCAAAAGTTTTTTTTTAAAAAAAATCCCCAATTCACCCCCTCTTGGTGATTTCTTCCATTTTCAAAATAAACATGCTATGATCTAATCAAAAGCATAATAAAACGTGACACAACATGGCTCACCTAACGTAAAATCCTCTCAAGCCAATGAGGGGACTTCTCTAAATAAGAAAAGAAAATTACATCAAGAAACCTCGTTTAAACATATGAGGGGAGTGAGATAAGAAGAGAATTTACATAGAGAATACTTAGAGAGAGGCATGGCACGCAGGCCATATTTAAATATTACAACCATTATAAAGACTAAAGCCATGTTGTTCACCATACCCAAACAATTTGAAAGTAAATCATAATAGGAATTTATTCATACAATATGATTTAAGTAACCCCAGGGACGATTTATCCAATAAATCATACAATAAAAAATAACTAAATGGCATTATAATTACAATGTGATTATCACATAATAGCATCACATAAATATTATCAGATAATATATTACATGATTATCATGTTATAATATATTATATCATAAATATTATCATATAATATTTAACTTGATTATCATATTATAATATATTATAACATAAATATTATCAATCTATAATCGGCTAACTAACTGAATGTGACCGTTTAAACACATAAAAAAAATATGGCTGTTTTCAACGTATAAATGTGAATTTCTGAACATTTTAGAATATGGTTCAAAGGCATATGGTTTAAACGCATAATGTTTCAAAAACATAATAAAAAAATGGTTTAAACGTCAACATGCTTAAATAAATATGGTTGTTTCATAATGTTTAAACGTGAACACTTCAAAATATGGTTTAAACATAAACGCACAATATATCCCATATATAATCGCATTAAGAACATAAACCCAATTTAAACGCACAATTGATCAGCCTTTGATACCATTGTTGGGATTCGTACACGCAGTGGAATTAAATTTATCCAATAAATTTATGAATCCCAAGAAGAGGATCTATTAACAGCGTTTAAATCGGGTTAGTAATTAGAAATCGTACCTATGCGAACTCATGTGCATGCTTTGCAAACTCGTGGGCTAACACCTTCTTGATCAATCAATCTCTAGGAGCCGACTCCGCGAATCCACTCCCTCTACCAGTATCCATACCGAATAGCACTCAAACACAAATGGCAGCGTGCTGGCGCCTTAAAGCTTTTGTCTCACGTCTCTCTTCTAGGGTTCTTTTATGGCTCTCGAATTCTCTTGTGTGTGTAATCAAATTACTTACGACCTAAGTGTATTTATAACCCTAATGGGCCACATTAAATATTCAAAATCAATCTTATTAATTTTGAAATTGAATTGGAAATTAAATCTGTCTAATTGATTCAATCCAATCAATTTATTTAATGCAAATTAGAAGCCATCTGATTTGAGTTATCTTTATAAATCAAATATGAGATATGATATCTATTAAATAATTGATTTATCTTCATAAATCAAATTAGGAAGTTATTTAATGTTAGCCCCTAGGGCATAATTTCCAACACGAGTAACATTCAAAATTTCTTCTTCGAATAGTTCAAATGATAACCTTGCTCGAGTATGCATATAGTCTTGCTCGAGTATCATGCTTTAGTAAGCCTTTTGTTTGCTCGAGCACCTACTATGGAAAAATTAGAGATAATATTTTGGAATATTTATGCTTAAGTATCCCATTATCTTTGCTCAGTACCATGCTCGAGTAAAGATTAAATCCTGCTCAAGCAACTACTGCAAAGGGAAACATTAGTAATAAGATATATATGTGCTTGAGTAACAAGATCTCCTTGCTCGATTATTGTGCTCAAGAAAGACTCATCTCTTGCTTGAGTACGATCTGAAATGAAAAGATTAAGTTCACATATTATTCATGCTTGAGCAAAGCATTTTCATGCTTAAGTAAACAATGCTATAGGAAGAGGTTAGTGTTCATGCTCGAGTAAATCAAAACCTTGTTCGAGTAAGCTACTCGAGCAGAGCATTTCCATACGTAAGTAACACTTGTATGCTTGAGTAAAGATGAAAGTATGCTCAAGTAATAGTTGACAAGTAAATTTATAGGCGTGAATGAAGAACCTTAATAGAGCAATCACTTACTTGCTCAAGCAAACTCCTACTCAAGTAACTTTACATCTGCTTGAGTACACTTCTTCCTTTTTCACATTTCACTTAATCAAAGCCTTATTCTTTTACAAGTTTTGTTATCATCAAAAAATAAATCGAGAACTAACAATTAATTGTTTCATGAATATGCATGTTGATTGTTTTAATATTTGCATGGATTTTTTAGCTCTATTTATTATACTTTTTTAATTATTGGAGCTAATTGTTATATGCGATTTTTGGATTATATCAATTGGATTACCTATGGTTCTTTTTTGAAAAAAAAAGGTACTCCCTTCGGTCCTAATTGTTAGTTCTCTATATGTTTTGATGATAACTAACAATTGTAAAATCAATATAAAGTTTGTTTTTTGGTAAGTTGTGAAACTTGATGTCAAGAGCAAACTCGAGTTTAGGTACCCAAACTCGAGTTTGGACCAGACAGAGAGTAGCTCAGATTTTACAAAAGAAGCCAAACTCCAGTTTGCTCAGGCAAACTAGAGTCTGGAAGATACAGAGAGCACTCAAAGTTTTGACAACAAGATAAACTCAAGTTTAGACCTTAAAACTTGAGTTTAGACCAAACAGAAAGAATTCAAAAACTTCAGTATTTTCACAAGTTTTGTAAACTCCAATCTTTGCTTGCAAACTCCAGTTTTGTCTCAAAACAGAAGAGATCTCAAAGTTTCAGTCTTCACTGAAACTCGAGTCTAACTTTGTAGACTCAAGTTTAGGACACATAGAAAACACTCGACTCGCAACTTAGTCCCTAAACTCCAGTTTACAAAAGACTTCAAAGTTTCAGTTCTTGCTGAAACTCGAGTTTCCATTTGTAAACTCGAGTCTGAGTCATACAGAGAGCTCAACAATGTGTCTGATTTGAAAACTCCAGTTTATGCTTCTAAACTCCAGTCTTGAAGTTTTTGGACTTAGGCTTATCTTCGTGTCAGAGCCCAAAACTTGAGTTAGTCATTAATTGACTCGAGTTTGGCCATATGTCCAGAATCTCATCCAAAGACCAAAGCCCGACAGTCTTCTTTGTAAGGACCAAAACTCGAGTCAGCCATTTCTAAACTCGAGTTTAGGCTTTTGTTTAACATTTATGCTTTCTGGATAAATCCAAAACTCGAGTCTGGGATTACAAACTTGAGTTTGTGTCGGTGATTTTGAAAACCCAGATTGTGTCAATCTACAAAATCTTTATGGGTTTAATCTGAAAATGTCATATCATGTATTACTATTATTTTTAACATCTTTGATGTAGTTTTGAGTAAATTTCAGATGAGTTCAGCAAAGATCAAGATGAAATCAGATCTAGAATAAGTGTAATAAATGAAGAACCAAGAACAGGGTTGATCTTTCTCCTCTATCCCAATGGTTCAGCATAGACCGTTATGAATCAATTAAATCACTCTCCAATGGTCAAATAAAGGTTATGGAATGACAGAATATATGAAAGACCATCTGCATCAACGAATTCCAAGATTCCAGCTGAGAATTGAAAGAACAGAGGAAAATATGCAACCGTCATTTTCTAGATTTGCAGCTGAACGTTAGAGAAGAAAATGCAACGACTAATTCCTCTAGTTAGTTTATAAATACCTATGAAGATGCAAAGCAAGAGACAACAACTGAATCACAACTGATTGAACTTTTGATTTCTTGCTTTGTTGTGCAAAATTATTTTCTGAGCTTCAGTGTTTAAGTTTATTTACTCTTTAAGAGAGTGTGGTTTCGAAAATCTTTTTGATTATTTGTTTTGGTGTGAACAAAAGGTTGTGGAACCTGTGAGTTGGGCTGTTTAATTACAAAGTGTAAGGGGGAGCAAGTCCTAGGTGATTGGGATTGCATGTGATTTACATTGTTTTAATTGAGGCTTGTTGAGATACTAAAAATACCCAAAAGATATCTGGGACTGGACGTAAGTCAAGGTTAAGACCGAACCAGTATAAATTCTTTGTGTCCAGCTTCTCTTCTCTTACTCCTTCGCTCTCTGTTTTTCAAGGTTTTAATAGAATTTGGAAATCTTTGAAAAGAATTTTTGAAATCCCCAATTCACCCCCTCTTGGTGATTTCTTCCATTTTCACTAATTATAGGACAACATTTGGGAGTTGGTTTTGGTCCTAATTATAGGACAAAATTTAATTTTTTGTCAATTTCTTCCTAAAACACCCCTATTTTATTCTCTTAAGTGTGTTTAGTTTTTGGTAAGTATATGCATTTAGGTGCATAGAATTTTCCAGTCAATAAAACTCTTAAATTGTTAGATTTTAATTTGTTTATCAATGAGTTAACGTTAATTTACCAATACACACACACACATAGAGATATGAATAGACACGCACATATATATTTATATATGTACACACACATATAGACATACACACGCATTATATAAATATGTGTGTGTGTGTGTTTATGTATATACATGTGTGTCTATATATGTGTGTGTACATACTCATACACTTGTGTGTGTGTGTGTGTGTGTGTGTGGATGTGTGTATACGTGTGTGTGGGGGGGATGTGGGGGTTTCTATTTGTGTGTAGATATGTGTGTGTAATAATGGGGGGTGTATGTGTGTTTTTTTTTGGGGGTTGTAGATATATATGTGTGTGTGCATACACATACATACATACATACATATGTGTGTACATACACAAACACATATATGTATATAGCAAGACCATCATTTTAATTAGAAAGTATGGAAAGAAAGATTCTAGGTTGGGGAGGTATGTTAATGTCATTGAAAATTTATATAAGGGCATTTTAGGAAAATGAGTGAAATTAACTAATTTAACTCCCCTCCTTAATTTCCCCAAAATCAGTTAAATATGTCTTATAATTAGGACTGGAGGGAGTATTTTGAACCCTTTTTATGAATGAAAATAAACTGGAAAGAAGTCTATTTTTATAGAAAATAAGTAAAATCGATTTCAAAGTATTTTTATGCCATGTGAGGTTTTTGGAACCTTTGAAAGCATAAAAATGATTATTCTTTCATATGAGGTTATTAGAACCTTCGCGGGAAGTTTAATCCAAAGTCTATTTCAAATAAGAAAATAAAGATTTTTTTAAATAAAAAACCTAAATCAACAAAAAAATAATTTTCTCAAAAATAAATTAAATAAACATTTTTCTGAAAAATACCAAAAAAATGACACACTTTTTTAGCCCCCGAAGTATGTAGACTTTGATCCCTCTAAAGGATACTTCTAGGTTAAGCCCAACTTTGTAAATAAATATATTTTCCCCCTTATTTTCCTTTTGTAAATATTTTTCGTTCCTTAGTTTCATTCTATATATGTATTAGGGTTAAGGTACAAAAATACACATGAGCTTTTTCCCTAGGAGCGTCCAGCACCACGTGCTATTTTTTGGAGTAAAAATACACACGTGGTTACCATTTTGGAGCAAAAGTCACATCCCACCATTAAGTCACTGTTCACAGTGATGAGAAAGAAAGAGATTAAGTGAACAGTAACTTAATGGTGGTGAACAGTGACTTAATGGTGGGATGTGACTTTTGCTCCAAAATGGTAACTACATGTGTATTTTTGCTCCAAAAAAAAGCACGTGTGCTGGGCGCTCCTAGAGAAAAAGCTCATGTGTATTTTTGCACCTTAACCCTATTTTTTAAAATATTTTTTGGGTTATTAGGATAGTTTTAAAGGCTATATTCATTTTCAAATAATTGACTTAGGGTAACCGTTCTGGTGAACAAGTGTTGTGTAGTGCCTAACACCTTCCCCATGCACAACTGACTCTTGAATCCTATTTGGTTTTTGCAAACTATTTTTTATATTTTTTAAAGTTTCAAAAATTATTCTTTTTTAAAAATTTTGGTGGCGGTTCTATATTTTCCAAATTTCAAGCACTCCAACAAGTCTTTCCTTTCTCCACCTAGACACGAATGAAATCATATGCTAATTACTTCTTGAACACTTTGAAACATTCACACAAGAGAGGGTCTTGTCCTCAACACTTTAGTGTTTGAAACATCATATGTGAGTTGCAATATATGAGATTGAAATGGTTTGTAACATGAACAGTAGTTATTACTATTAGAAATTGGTCAAAATGTGATAAATTCAAAGTGTGTTTTATACCAATATAATTGCCCAAAGTTGGTCCTTAACATCATCCAAAACTTTGTCACAAGTCTATTATGATCATCACCTTGGTGCATATGAGGGCACCAAGGTAACTTTTACAAGTGGTCTCATTTTTATTAGTTTAAGCCTTTCACCCAAGAGAGGGGTGCATTAGGTGAGTTTTGAGACATGGTTTTGTTACTGTGACTACATCACTAAAGTGATCATCACTTTGCTCAGAAAAGCAATTTTCAAAAACATAACATATCACTCTTAAGTTCACTAAAGCGATGTGGAAGTGATGCAAAATTATGAGGTGATAAATCCCAATTTTCATATATTTTATCCCGCCTTATTCATTTATTTTGGGGACTATTTTTGGCTAAATTGGATTTATTAGATAATATTTGGATTGTTAGCCAATTTTAGACAATAATATAAATATAAATTAATCATGAGATTATTGGGCGTAAATTAATAATATTTTGATTGTGATTGAATAATATTTCTAAATATATGATATATCATGATTTTATTTAATTTCTGCCAATGAAAAAAACATATTGGAAAATCTTATGATGCAAAATTTTTTAGAGAAGTCAAAAGGAAATTCAATGGTAGAATTTTATTAGGCTTCTTAGATTTTAATGGGCTCAAGTGAATACTCATAGCTCCCCTCTTCTTTCCTATAATTAACCTAGAAGCTGCTTATTATCACCACGCTAAAGATCAAGACGTGAGACGCAATTGCTAGAATTGGAGTGCACTGGAAACCAAAGGGAAAAGGGATGCATAACATATCATCTTTATATATCCATTGCATTCCTCTCTTCCATTCACATACAGCTTATATCCATTAATTCACCAACTCCATTCACATACAACCACGCGTAGGTGTGTGCGTTAAAGCATTCATCCGCCAATTAGTCAATGGCCACGTCTTGTGCGAAACAGTTTGAGAAGCAAAAATTCATGGAAGCTTAAGCTCTTTAGGAGGCAACTTGGGAAGAGCATGGAGGAAGCTAAGACCTAAAACTTACACTTGATAAACATAAGGGAGTGTCTTTCCTTTTATTTATTTAGTTCAAGACTTGAGATTATTTAGTTTTGGATAATTTTGAGTTGTTTTCTTGAGAACAATCTAGTTTTAGATTGGAAACATATTATTTAGTTTGGATTAAATTGATAATTTGGATTTGAATTGTACTTAAAATAATTGCTGGGCTTTTTGTTTGCAAACCGTTTGATTGTCAATTATATTATTAATTGAGTTTTCATTATTAATTTAATTGTGAATTTAGGTTTATCATCTTGATTGTTTAATTAAGTTGGTTAATTGTCTAGTTGTTTAATTAAGCAATTGTAAACAAGACTTCTTAAATTATTTTGGAATTAAATGTGATTAGTTTTTAATGTGTTTAACTAGCCACCGCTTATTTCATTATGAGTTTTCTAGTGGAACATGTGTTATTGAGCTTAATGGTTTCCCATGTTTGAATTAGGTAATTGAACTCATTAATTTCAATCTCTCATTAACCTCCCTTAATGGAAAGCTACTTGAGAATATGTACATGACACAACCTGAAGGCTTTGTGCTTCCAGAGGAATCTAGACACAACCTAAAGGCTTTGTGCGTCCAAAGGAATCTGGTAAAGTTTGCAAGCTTCAAAGATCCATTTATGGATTGAAGCAAGCATATCAGAGCTGGAATCATCGTTTTGATGAAGTAGTCAAAGAGTTTGGATTCATTCAAAACTTGATGAACCTTGTGTTTACAAGAAGGTTACAGGGAGCACAGTTGTATTTTTGGTGCTTCATGTAGATGACATCCTACTCATTGGGAATGACATCCCTACCTTGCAAAGTGTCAAGTCTTGATTAGGAAAGTCTTTTTCAATGAAAGATTTAGGTGAAGCCACTTACATCCTAAATCAGAGCACATACATAGACAAGATACTGAATAGATTCAGTATGCAAAATTCAAAAAGGGGTTACATGCACAGTCTCATGGCATCCATCTTAGTAAAGACCAGTGTCTTAGTACACCTGATCAAAGAGATCGCATGAGTAAGTTTCCATATGCCTCTGTCATTGGATCTATCATGTATGCCATGTTATGTACTCGACCGGATGTCTCATTTGCCTTAAGTATGACCAGCAAATATCAACAAGATTCGGGGGAGGGTCATTGGACTGCTATCAAGAATATCCTAAAGTACTTAAGAAGGACAAAGGACTTATTCTTGGTATATGGTGGATTGGGTGATGAGCTATGTGTGACTGGTTATACAGATGCGAGTTTCCAAATTGACCAAGATGATCTAAGTTCACAATCTGGATATGTATTCCTTTTGAATGGTGATGCGGTAAGCTGGAAGAGCTCTAAGCAGAGCACTGTAGCAGATTCTATAACGGAAGCTGAGTATATAGCAACATCGGATGCAAATAAGGAAGCCATTTGGATTAGAAAGTTCATTACTGAACTAGGGGTGATTCCTACCATCACAAATCCAATAAACCTGTTTTGTGTCAATAGTGGGGCTATTGCGCAAACCAAGGAGCCTAGGTCACATCAAAAGACCAAGCATATACTCAGACATTTTCATCTTATTAGAGAAATCAATGATAGAGGTGACATAAAAATATGTAAAGTACTAGGAGAAGACAATATTGCTGATCCTCTTACTAAGTTGCTTGCACAGATAATACATGAACGTCATGTGAGGACAATGGGAATTAGGGAAATTAATGATTGTGTACCTAGTGTAAGTGGGAGTTTTCTGTTGGAAAGGCTAATCATTGTACTTTAAACATTATTGTTATTTAAAATATTTCTCCATTTTGTTATCATATCATTTGCATGTTTATTATGATGACTGTATCCTTAGATGTATCTTAAAGATTGTCCTAAATGTCCCTGGTCGGTCATCTATGCGGGAGTAAAGATGAAATAAGACTAGTATGACTTTGATAAGGTATAGAGATATGAATCAAAGTCTTAGGCACTTGTAAGAGGACAAGGTGCTGGACCGACCTACTATGAGAAAATTGTATGGATTAAGTCATAAGTTTTCTCATGTATAACCACGTCACAATGCCCTTTGACTTGATATCATCATGGATTCCTACATGAGAGTCGTTGATCTTTGACCTAGTGAAAAGTCACCTTTGACTGGGTGATGATAAAGGCTTTCATGTAGAGGAATATGAATGATCAAGATAGAATTTGTCCCTCACATTTGAAGATAGATAATACTGGGCCCCTCGATGAGTGAGTCTAAGAAATGTATGGCCATGCTATGATGGAAAAGAGTTTTCATTTCAATTATTAGACTACTCAAGAATCGAAAAAGTAATGGTCAAGAACGGGAGGATGACACGATCCATGCTTCATCCTTGACCAAATTATCACGTTACAAAAGGGACGTGACATGGTTGTATGATAGGTTGTATCAAAAATCGATCCTCATGTGAATTGGGTAGTCACAATGTTTTGCTAGAGGCCGCTTGCAACTTGGGGCTAGTACAGTATTGGCCCGCTGCCAATCTCATGTGAGCCTACAGGGTCACACACAAGAATAGCCTAACAAGAGCTATAATGTCCAGATTCATTGAATCTAAGATATGTCTAAGATTCAATTAGTACAACATTTTATCTATGGAGGACAATATATATATATATATATGTTGGATATAATAAGTTTTGATGATGACTTATACATATGTCATTGTTCAAAGCAAAAAGATCGAGTGATATGTTTATCTTCTTGATTGACTAATTCTTGACTTTAATGTAGAATCAAAGATGTAAAGTTCAATCATGAAGAAAGGTCGAGATAAGGATAAGGAAAAGAAAGAGAAGAAAAAGAAGAAGAAGAGAGTTGGAATATGGAAGAAGTTGATGGATAGAATGAGAATGTTAATATCAGCTCAAAAATTGATGTGGAAGATGTTCAAGAGAAAAGAAGATGATGAGCCGAAGACAAATGATGAAGTTTGATCAAGATGGAAGATGGAACAAGGAAGGAATTGATTAAAATATCATTACACAAGTTCCAAGATTGATTATAGAAGTGCCCACAATTAAATGGATGATGGAGAGGTTCAATTCTGGGTTAGAATTTGCAAAAGTCGAGCTCTGGAAGTGAATACTTGAGTTTCCAGGTCAAAACTCGAGTATACAAGCTTACTGAAAAATTGGCTTCTGGATGAAGAAACTGTGGTATTGAAAACCTTGGTTTGGAAAACTGAGGTTTGGGGTCAACTTAAATTTCCAAGTCAAAAGTTGAGCTATGAAGGTCAAAACTCGAGTATTAGAGTCAATACTCGAGTATGGAATTTAAAGATTCAAGTATGGGGAGTTTTCAGCTTCTCTCGCATCTCTGGAACTGACAAAACTCGAGTATCCAGTCAAAACTCGAGTTCTCAGTATTCAATAGCAACTCTGTTCACCTCTGTCCCACGATTAGAATGGGCGAGGTCTGCTAAATCAATGATATCTCCTGAACCAAACATCAGATTAAGGTGAAATTAAATTTGGCTGAAACTAGACATCCAATGTGTCATGGGGAATATAGGGAAGGAATAGGTTGATAGCTGCAAGTATCATATGTGGCATCTGTTTAGGTTTAGAGTTTACTTTCATAATATTTGTTTACTGGTTAATACTTTTATACTGATAGGTTTTTTGATTATAGGATTTCTGTTTTTGTGAGGTGTGATTAGATTGTAATGATAGGTTTTTTTGAGGTTTCTTTGGCTTCGGCTATTGGTAGTTGTATTACTTGATTTTGGTATTAATAAAATAGACTTTTTTGGGGAAAAAAACTTGGATTCCTTCTTCATGCCCTTTGCTAGCGTCGGCCTTAAACATAAAAGAACCATAAGAATGTTATGAAGGAGATAGAAGGCTTATCTAACCATATCTTGCACTATCTTACCTTAACCTTCAATGCATGCTTCCTATTCCTCCTGCTCCTTCTCCCTCTTCTTTTTTTTCTATTTCATTCTCTCTCTCTCTCTTCCTTCCATGTTTTGGTCGAAAATGGCCTAAAGACCCATGAGGGAAAGGGGTATATATAGAATACAGGTGTGATCCAAAACGTGCCACGTGTATGGTCTGAAACGCGCCGCTTGTCAAGTTCAAAATGCGTCGTGTGTCACTTTCTTGTGGTGCCAAATTTCATGGTTAGAAAGGTGATGACATCAACTCTTTCTCCCTTCTTTCTCTTGCTCTTCCTTGTCCTTCATATTGGTACCTTTTATAGTTGATGGAGGTCAGATTTTTTATTCAAATACCTCATAAACAAGCCTTTAATTGGTACTTGGTTTCCTCTCATTGGTCAATGTTTTCCCAAGTCTTTGATCATGTAATTGAGCTTTAATATGTGATTTAATCAGCTTTTATCTACCCCATCTACCCCTAGCATAGCTGCACATTTTCGTGACTTAATGAGCAAGCTTCTTTGACTTTTACTTACCCTTATTAATTACACCTATTAATTACCCTTGTACTACCTTGTAAAAAAGTCAAGCATGCATCAATTATGTGCCACGTGTCACCTTAGGGTTCAACCATGTGTTCCATCTCTCCTTTTGCCTTGTTGGCACTTCCATGTTCCACACATTCTATCTACTTCATGATGTGGCTCACTTTGATCCTTTGATTTTCCCTTTTTACTTCAAAAACGCAAGGAACCCTTACCCATCCAGGAAATGTCATGTGCATACTTATTTTAGCACATTTTTGCCCTGCTAATTGTCCCATACCTTAGAGCATAGCTAAATGACATTTTTACCAACAAATTGACACCGTATAAGTGATTTTGTGCCCTTATGCACTATCACTTTAATTTCTATAGTCCTTGACCTCTTGGTCAAAATACTCATGCAAACAAGTGCAAAATGTCTTAGAATATATCAAAAGGGTACTTAAAAACCCCCAACTCAAATGACCCAAGTGCCCTTGCAAAATATCCTCTTAGCTTGGCTTATTTTGCAAGTTTTGTTGACTTTTCTCTCTCCTCCTTGCTTTGCACGAATTTGAAGCTTATTTAAGAAGTTTTTAAGTCATCATTTCATATTAATTGCATTCACATGTGTCCCTTATAACAATTGACCAAAATGCCCTCAAAATATCTCCTTTCACATAGCTTCTTTCACAAGCTTTTTGACTTTTCCACTTGTAATTATGAAGAGACACGTGTCATGATTTTATTAGACCAACACAAAAGTATGTCATCATTAGTCATCATGACCTTACTTATTAAAGTTGCTTACTAGGTGTCTACTCAAGATCCTGTCGGGTTTTACTCAAGGTTGGGACACAAAACGCCGAGCCTCGACAAACGATACTAGTATTTTCTCAAAACGCAGGGCATACTTGACTGCCCTGAAAATGTCGTATTCTTAATTATATCGGCATATTTTCACTCAACTAAGTGTCCTATATCTTAGGACATAGTTTAGTGGCATCTTTTCAACCAAATTTATGTTGTATAGGTCTTTTGTGCCCCTTTTCCACTGACACCTTAATTCCACAGCTTATACACACTAGGTTCACTTACCTGTATAGCTGGGCTACTTGGTCCCTGAGAGGCTTCTTAACCCTCGACATCTTTGGGACTCTTCCCGAACTGGGTTTAGTCGTCCGCCTACTTTAGGCTTATTGTCAATTCTTAGAGTCTAGAATTTGAGATGTTACACCTGGTCAGGTATTTGTGCCTTCATGTCATGACATTCATTTCAAGTGTGCAACTCCTGCTTTAATTCTTGTTCTATGGTAGGGCAGCTAAGAAAGTGAATTAAGTGAAAAAGAACCCCTATATAGGTGAGTTGAGTGATACACTTTATATCTCATGTGTATGTATCTTTCTTGGATTCAATCTTGCTAAGCTTTGTGTCTAAAACAAGTTTCTCTATTTGTGATTGATTATTTGGATTGTGTGTTTAACTCCAAGGTTGAATTTCTTGAGGTCTTTGCAATCTACTACCCATTCAATTTGTCTCTCTTCTTATTCTTTCCCTTTTCTTTCTTATCTATGCTTTCCATTACCCCTATTTTATTTGTCACTTAAGCCAACATTACATCCTAATAAAAGTCCTCATGATTTATGCTTGATAAGTGATTTTTAGGTGGAGATATGGACTATGTTCAAGCCTATGGTAGTGAGAATAGGTAGGATGAAAAGCAAACACAAACCTACAAACACTTGAGTGCTAAGAGTAAACACTTTACCTAGTGAGGGAATCAAGGTTGTATTGCATCCCTGTTCACCTTTTTACAATGTTACTAGTTGACTTGAGGTGAGTGACATGATTTGAATGGCTAGGCATTAATACTCTTTGATGTAACTTGTTCATCTTACTTGATTTTCTTGGGATTTTTACTTTCTTCCTTTAATTTTTCTTCCATCTCTAATCTTCAAGTCTTCAAACTGCCTTGTTGTTCTCTACTTTCATTGTCTTCATCTATGAATGGCCTACACCCTGATGATTACTCAGGCACGGTTCCTATTACCAAGCCCCCAATTTTATTGTTCTCAATTATTCAAAGATCTGATTTGGATTTTTCTTTTGGTTTCTCCCTTTTCCTTCTCTCTTTAGTGTAACATCACAGCACCTCTCTCTCAATATTGTCCGCTTTGGGGCCCATCACCCCTCACGGCTTTAAAACACATGAAGAGGGGGAGATATTCAAACCTTTATAAGGGTGCAAAGACATTTCCCTCGTGGACACATTTTGATGGGCTTAATGAAGGCTAATCGAAAACAAAACTGTGAGGCCTTGTGTGCCAAAGCGAACAATATCCACCAGTGAGCCCTTTCGTCCCCTTCCCCAACCAATGTGGGACATAATACTCAACCCACCTTTAGGCCCTGCTCTTCATTGGCATGTTAACCCAAACCAACTCGAGTCTGATTCTAATACCAATTATAATATCCCAACACCTCACTCTCGATATTGTCCGCTTTGAGGACTATAACCCTCACGGTTTTAAAATGCATCAAGAGGGAGACGCATTCAGACCCTTATAAGGCATCTTTCATGCATAGGAGATGCATAAACAGACGAGATTGGGCATGCAACTACTGCTGATGTGGGGTTAGGGAAATCATGTGGAGAACAAGTGGGCCCTGAGGTTACAGCTGTTGAGCCTGTTTATGAAGCCACCCTGCATACAGAAGCAAGGGATGGTAGAGCTGAGAATCCTAAGAAGCTTGTGGAGACAGTAGGTGAAGAAGCTATCCCTAAAGGAGAAGAGGAGGGGGAGGATGGTTATGATGAGAATGGTGATAAGGTTGTGGAGCCAGTGGGTGAACAAGCTGACTATGCACCAGGAGAGGAAGGGGAGGATGGTTCTGATGACAATGTTGAGAATGTTGTGGAGCCAGTGGGTGAACAAGTTGACCCTGCACCAGGAGAGGAGGGGGAGGATGGTACTACTGAGATTGTTGAAGAGGGGGGGGATGGTTCTACTGAGCATGTTGGTTTGGGATCATAAGCCAAGGGAGAAGAGGATGCTGAAGAAGTTGTTCAAACATTGGGGGAGACCTCAGTACCAGAAGTAGCAAGAGAGGGTGATGATGGTGCTAGGGAGTAGCTGTCTAGAGACACCACAACTGAAGAGGTTGGGCATCCTGAGCATGGTGATGCTATAGAAATGGGAGAAGATAAAACAGTTGAGGAAGGAATTGAACATCACAATTCAGATGAGGATTTGGATCCAATAACGCCGCTATCCATTGTACCTCTCCCTCAACCACTGAACCCTCCTCCCGTGCCTTTAAGGACAATATCTGAAGCTGTGCCATTGAGAATCATTCCACCAACCAGCTTGAGGTCTGTTTCTACAGCAGAGAATTTGCCCCATATATTCTCAATTGACACGTAATTGCCTGATCAACCTGCGAGTCTAGCCCACCCTTGCTCATGCCAATGGACCTCCCTGGTTCAACAACATCATCCTCTAGGCACTTCACTAGTAAGAAATCCTAAGCAAAGAGGTCACCTACTAAGAAGAAGAAGAAGAATTAGGGACATTGAACTTTTGTTTAAGTTTTATGCTTTTTGTAAATGACTAAGGCTAGTTGTTATGTTTTCCATTCTTGTTTTGAATCTCGGTTAATTGTTGCCCCACTATCAGAACTTATGTCACTTAGGTTCGAACTTTCTTGTTTGGTTCAAACATTCTTATTTCGTTCGAATGATAACTTTACTGGTTTTATGCAGTTTGATTATTTTACTTTGTGTCTTGATTCCTGTTTGTACATTGTTTTAATGACTACATTTTCAATGAATTTAATGAATTTGCCTTTCCATCATGTCTGCTTCTTTTTTTTTTCTTGATGTTCTTGTTAACTACCATTTGTTAATGTCTTAAAACTGGTTCACAAGTACGCCATTTTTTTCATCTATATGGTGTGGCATACTTCATTGTTCTCTCATTCTAAACATTATCTTATTTTATATACATCATTTGAGAAGGCCAAATGGCATCCTTTTATCACCTTTCAACCAACGTGGTCATTTGTTTTGCTTTTCACCTTACACTGCACATAGTGTGTGTAACTGTCATGGTTTCCTGCATGTCTGCTTCTTCTTTAATTTTTTTTCCTAATTTTCTGATTACCTGCCATTAGTTGATGTCTTAAAACTGGTTCACACATATGCCATTTTTTTTCATCTATATGGTGTGGCCTACTTCATTGTCCTCTTATTCCAAACATTGTCTTGTTTTATATACAGCATTTGAGAAGGCCAAATGACTTCTTTTTATCACCTTTCACCCTACTTTCATTTGTTTTCCTTTTCAGCCTACACTACATGTTTGCTTCTTATTTATTTTTTTTCCTAATTTTCTGGTTAACTACCATTTGTTAATGTCTTTAAAATTGGTTGCCAAGTATGCCATTTTTTTCTTCTGTATGGTGTGGCCTACTTCATTGTCCTGTCATTCCAAACATTGTCTTGCTTTATATACAACATTTGAGAAGGCCGAATGGCTTCCTTTTATTACCTTTCACCTTTTACTTTCATTTGTTTTCCTTTTCACCCTACACTACACATGGTGTGTGTAACAGTCATGGTTTCCTGTATGTCTGTTTTTCCCCCTCATTTTCTGGTTAACAACATTTGGGAAAGCCAATTTGGGATCATTCTTTTTCCTTTCACCCTGCAGTTAACATGGTATCATTTATGTTCATTTGTTTCACAGTGCATTCTGTTAGTTAACTTTCATTGCCCAGTTCACACCAAGCATTGATCATCATGTGCATATTGTAAACCTGTTAATGTCTTCATCCACATCATCACAAGTGCAATTTCACCCCCTTTATGTGGCCATTTTAACATAGGGCATTTTCATTTTTATTATGTGGTAATTACTCAACATTAACCATTGCCATTTCTCCATCACTGCTTCATACTCACCTCTACGTACCTTTCACAACAAATGTCTTTTAATTCACTAAACTCCACACTTTTCATGGTTTAGCAGGCATTTTTACATTTATTATTGACTTCTCCTTCGGATCATTACTTGGGTTCAATGTTCAGTTATGATCTTCCCTGTTCAGCTTGTCCTACTCATTCACGCAGGTGCTTTAATCCTTGCGTTCTGTAACCCTCTAATTCCTTCAAATGTTTGTCGTCTTTGTCACCATCGAAAGCCAGTCAACGATTACAGGATTTCATATCCCATCGCCGTCTACTTCAATTTTCCATTTGCCTTCAAGAAGAAATTAGTTCTTCGTTTGTCTCCCGCAGAATAACATGTTTTCTACTTTTTTTCATTAAGGGGCATTGTGGTCATTTCACTGCATCTTCCCACTTAACCAACACCCCATTCATCTTACCAAACATGTCAAATTCCATCAACCTTAAGTTCTATTCCATAGTATACCAAACGGTTTAAATTGTAAAGTTCCCACCTAATCTTCCATTCCTTTCCTTTCCTCCCTAAAATCTTCCCTGTACCAAACAAGGCCTAATTAAGGAAAACAATGAGCTTTCCTTCTCTCTTCTTAGATTCTATATTTTATTCTTTCTCCAAATTCTCTTCTCTCTCCAACAAAATAATCCACCACACATCTATGAGATGCTTAAGAAGAGAGAAAGGGTGGGGGGAACGCTCATTTTTACCAAGGAGCCATCTTGGTCAAATCAATGACAAAACCATAGAAGAGGAACCATCTCAACAACTACACACCAAAATCTGAGGTTGGCCATGGTTGAGGTTCGAAGTACAAGAAGAGAGGCGAGAAATGCACAACCAGAGGCGACAAATGCAAAGGACAAGAATGAAAATTTAACACGAGATTAATTGCAATAGTTAGGAAGTCACTGTGATGGCATGAGAAGCTTCAACAGTTAGCTTTAGCCAAGAAGCCATTTCTTACTCAGAAGTCCATCATATTTTGAAGTCATACCCCAACACACAATTTTCATGTTTTCACTGCCACTAGACTTTTTGGCATTCCTGCAACTATGCCAAACAGGCCCTCTATCTCTCATTAGGATTCCTTCTCGGAAGTTTCATGAGTTCAAAGAATGGTTAAAACACACCTTGATATAGTTATTTCATGATGGACTTGATTCTTTTAATCGCCAAATAATATAATGGTCCGCAGGGGCAAACCCAGGATTTTTATCAAGGGGGCACTATTGGGGGATTCGGGGTTGGGGGTTTGTTGCCCCAAAAAACATTTTGAATAACAAAAGTATGTTATAATAAAAATAATTAAAATATCCTCCTTCTAGACCTTATTTTTTGGAATTTCGTCATAATTGTCGTATTATTAATGCTATCAAATACATCTTTTTCAATATTAGGCATTAAACAATTATTCAACCATTCATCTCCCAAAAAATATTTGGAAAAATATGGACTTGGTAAAATATCAATATATATTGTGTGGGCATTTTTTCTATGATAGTTTCTTATGGGCCTAAAAAAACTGGAAGAAACTCTGGTCCATAAGAATGGGCTTAGGTATATTTTAGACATTTCACTATAATGATTATTTTTCCTAAATAACCATCTGCCAAAGTAAAGAAAAGACGAAGCAATTCTTCCATACAATATCACCGATCATGTTGCTGTTTTTTTTTTAAAAAAAATATAAATAAATAAATTCAAGGGGAAACTTTCAACGTGGGTCCACCACTGATGGTCCACCCTCTTTTTCCTTGAAACTGGGGTGTTTGTTTTAGTGTAAAATGCTCATGATGATCACCTTTTTTTTTTTGAAGTAAAAGTATTCTTTCTATATCACCTAGCATCATGAAATAATGTTTAAATAATACTCCCTCGGGTCATTTTTATATATGAGAGCCTAAAATTTGAATTGTCTTGTGTTTTTTATAATAGTCCAGCAAGAGTGGTTTCAACATTTAATGATTTTTTTTTTCCATTTAAGCCCCTAATTAATTATACATATTGCATTAATTAAAGTTTAGTAATACTTATGTTTACTCTATTTCTATCTCCTACTTGCCTCTTATAAATAAGAACATATTTGGAAAAATATTTATTTTAAGACATATTTATTATTTTTAACTAATTTTAACTTCTTTCTTAAGCCGCATAATTTGATTATCGAACTCTTATAAATAGGACCGAAGAGAGTACTTATTATCCTAAAATAATTTTTGGTCTACTCTATTAGATGTTACTAGCTTTGATGATGTCAAATATAAATTTAAATTAAAAATATATTATTAAAAATTAACTTAATATCAAAAAATTTGTATGACTAAATATTTTCATATAATTATAATATATGCAATTATAATTTTAAATAAATATATTTTCATAAATAAAAATAATATTACTGTTAAATTAATTTAAATAAAAATATTTTTTTTAAAATAAAAATATTAGTATGAAAAAATTTAAAGAAAAATATATTTTTATACATAAAATATAATTATAATAAAAAAATATATTTTTATAAAATTAATTTAAAATAAAATTATTATTTCATAAATAAAAATATATTATAATAAATAAAAGTCTCATTATAATTAAAAGTATATTATTTTTATTATATTTAAATAAAAATATATTATTTTAAAATTAATTGAAAATAAAATAAGTTGTTATAAATAAAAATTACTGTTATAGTTTAAAAATATATTATAGTAAAATAAATTCAAAAAAATGTATTATTATATTAAATATAAATAGAAATATTATTACATTAATTAGAAATGGTGTAAATTTATTTATATAACATATGGATAAAAATATAAAATAATATGGGTGGGTTAAATGATAAATTGCAATCATATATTCTCATCTCCTTTTAAGAATTGTTTGGTTGGAGGTTTTTCGAGGGGAGGAGTGAGGAGGGAAAAAATTTATTCTTTTAGTGATCTCTCCCTTCCTTACATACCCCTCTAAATTTGGGGTTTTTCGATGGGTGGTAAATATTTTACCTTATCTTGAGTAAAATATCCATGCTAATTAATTTTTCATTATCCTAAGTTTACCTATTTGATTATAAAAACCATATGATTTTACTAGGATAAGCCAAATAATCAAAAAAATCTATTTAATAAAAATATATCTAATAACATCTATCTAAGCAAATCATATCTTACTAAATATTATCAAACTCATCCAATCTCTGCATTCAAATTGGTCGTCTTTCTCCCTTAAGTTGTTGTTTGCTTCCCCTCTCTGCCTCCCTCTTTGTGAACACCACATGCTCTTCCACTCATTGCTACCACAAGTAGCTCTTCTAGTTGTGCAAACCTTCTTTCAGGAAGATGTCTATTTATATATTTCTTTTGTATGATACATCACTTTACATAAGTTCATTGATTTATTTTCTAGTTAAATATGTGTTAATGCTATAATATGATCACAAGCACACATCTAGAATAATCTTAGATAAGTAAACAAGGGATCCTTATGAACTTGTCACCTCCCCTCCTTAGTCCCATCAGTTAAAATATGAAGTAACCCCCTCCCCTCTATTCAAACCAAACACACTAGTAGAGACTAAAACTTGTAAAAACTAGAAGGAGCAAAAATAACATTCTTAGTTGGCTAGTTGTCTAGTTGAGATTACTAGTTGGTCAACTCCTTCAATCATTTAATAAAATTCCCATAATAAAACATATATAATTATGGGCTTTGGTTTTCTTATATTACATGAGAAAAAAAAAAGTTTCCTACACATACATGAAATGGTGGGACCCACATATACATATATGAATTAATATATGTATATGTGGGTCCCACCATTTCATGTGTGTGTAACATGAGAAAACCATTTTCCTACAACATGAGAAAATGTTTTCCCTATAATTATAGGGTTAAAACATAATGTTTTCCCTACAACATGAGAAAGTTGTTACTGATGATTTTGTTTGGATTGTTATCCCAATTAATTTTGACTGTTAGTTGATTAAATATGTTAAACTGACAATCTACATGTCATCCATGCATATTATTTAGGTAAAGTGCAAATTTTCCTAGAAGTCCATGTGTGATCTACTTTTTTTTTTTCAAAGTTAGATTCAAAACTTTCAGGGTAAATTTACCATATAACAACAATAACATAGATGATATATGAACTGTTAGCTTACCATATTTGGTCAACTAACAGTTAAAGTTAATAAGGACAATGACCTGTGTAACACCCCAAATTCCATGCTTGAAAATGTGTCGGTTGACACTTAGTTTTTAGGAAAATCAACAGAGTTTGAGGTGCTACAGCTACGAGGAATGTGGAAAGGGAAAACATGCGCTAATTTTTGGACAATGAGTATCTGATATAAAATACCCAGACAAATGCTGATGCCCCGACATAAACTGGTATATTAAAAATTTTCCCGAAGGAATATTTATGTGATACAATTACAGAGCTTAAATATAGCTCTTTGTTAAACTAAGTTTTAACTAGACCTATGGCTTGAAACCCAACGCAGCTAATCAAACATATTGGCCATATCGGTGTTTAATCTAATAGGAGTCTTCCCGTCTTTCACGGCGACTTATGACAACCCACCGACAAACCTTTTCTTAGTTTAAGCACCAATTGGTTTGTAATAACTTTATCGGATCCATGCCAGAAACTAAGCCCTATCAACTACCTTCAAACCTTCGTCTCCGACCGGTGCCTCTTCGCGGCTCTGTCCACTTCACCTCTTCTCGGCTCTGTCGCCTCGTCAGGTCTAGGTCTCTTTCCTGGACCTTTAGTTAATGCTAAGATTCAATGCCCATTGAATCTCAGGTAACAGTTAACCTCATGCTTGAGTAATAACATATATATGACAGATATTCATAACATTTTAACATTAACAATACATAGCACATAGCAGATGTAAAGTCTAACCCTGTTTGCACTAACCAGTACCACGACGGCCCATCGTGTCCTCAGCGCTAGGAAAACTCAACGGTGTTATCAAGATTATAACCTGTATATAGCTGAATGTATGCAAACGACTGAAACCACAGTCTTGCTCATAACATATGAATCAAACAATCATATATAGGCATACAAGACACACAAGTGTTAAAGTTACCAGTACGTGAAAGTACCTTTCACCGTGTAATAGCCAACTTGCCCGACCTTTGAACCTCACTCCGGACTTCCTGAATATCCTATACATTATTGTCGGATTATTCCCTTTCCATGATATTACAATTAAATATCATATTTCCTAGAATAATATCAAAAAGGACATTTTCACCTATTTTGACATTTCTACCCTTGGTGGATTTATTATTACAATTTTGCCCTTACATTTCTCAAAAACGCTAAATGCTGATTTTCTAGGCAGATTTTTCACTAACTTTGAAAAATCATAAGTAATTCTAGACAAATTGAAATGAGGATCCGTAAAATTTCCCGGAATCATTAGGATGTCTATTTTTGAGGAAAAATATTCATGTTCACCCAGAATTAGTAAGTCATTCCCAGTTTTAACATTTTCAACCTCTGCCCAGAATTTTCCCAGAAAAACGTAGCCCATTTTCAAGTATTTTTATCTTCTTGCAAAAAACTCAAAATGATACTTTCTAGGTATATTTGGAAAGCCCTAGATATCTAATTTAACCATGAAAAATTTCAGAATTTTATAACCTCATCTTCTACATAAAATCATAGCCTCTATGTTGCTAACTCCAGGAAACTTCTAACCGAAAATTTTGCTAGAATTTCGCTACTTTGATATTTGATCTTCAAGAATTTTGCTATATCATATTTTTCATCTAATTTTCGAAATGAACTCATTTTTAACCATAAAAACATGAAAACGAAATTGCTCTTGAATATTTAAGATCAAATCATAAATTAACTATGAATTTAAACTAGAACTTCTGTAACATCCCAAATTCCAGGTTCGAAATTCGTGTCGGTTGACACTTAGTTTTAAGAAAAACAACAGAGTTTGAGATGCTACAGCTTAGAGTACTGCGGAAATTGATAGCGTGCGCTAAGATCCGGACAACGAGTATCTGATATAAAAATGCCTAGACATATGATGATGCCCGACATAAGCTGATATATTAAATATCCCGAAGGAATATTCATGTGATACAATTTACAGAGGTTAAATACAATCCTCTGATAAAGAAAGTTTTAAACTAAACCCATGACTTGGAACCTAACATCAGTTAATTAAACAGATTGGCCAGGTAGGGGTCTATCATGGGGGCCTCACCGACTTATAGGGCGACTGATTGGCTTCTCACATAGATTTACCCAGCCTTAGACACCAAACTGTTCAAAGTAACTTTGTTAAATTCGAGCCAGAAGCTAAGTCCTAATAACTTCTATCGACCTTTGCCTTTGACTGCTGCCTCTTCACGGCTCTACCCACTGGCATCTTCTCTATCCCGGTTTCTTTCCTGTACTATTCATTAAGACTGAGGTCCAATGTCCATTGGACCTCAGGTAACGGTTAACCTCATGCTTATGTAAACAGTATATGATAGATATCACAATGATAAAATCACATTTATAACTTTCAAAACCATATCAGCAAGTAACATAACACAGCCACTGCAATATGTATGTTACCCAAGTCTGCACATAACCAGTGCCACGAATCCACGTGTCCTCAGCGCTAGAAAAACTCAACGGTGTTATCAAGACTATAACCCGTGTACAATTCATTATCTCATGAGCAATTTTCAAAACAGAGTTTCAACATGTGAAAACAACTACCATATATAACCATACCATAAGCATAAGTGTTAATGTTACAATACGCGTCCGTACCTTTTACCGCATAGTCGTCAAACATCCGACCTTTGATTCCGGCTTTGGACTTCCCGGATATCCTAACATATCACCATATCACTTAGAACAACATTCTAAGAGATATTTCCACCTCTATTTACCATTCTACCCTTGATGGCTTTATTATTACAATTTTGCCCTTACATTTCTTCAAAAACGTGGTGCAGCATTTTCTGGGCAGATTTTTCGGTAACTTTGAAAAATCATAACTAATTCTAGAAAAATCAAAATGAGGATCCGTAAAATTTTCCGGAATCCTTGAGAAGTATATTTTTGAGGAAAAATACTGGAACTTACCCAGAATTCATGGATAATTCCCAAATTTCACGTTTTTAAATACTGCCCAGAATTTCGCACAGAAAACATTGCCTAACTTCTGAGATTTTTATCTTTTTGTACAGAGCTTCAAATGATACACTCTTTATAGATTTAGAAAGCCCTAGACGTCTACTTTCACCATGAATTTTCTCAGAATTTTAGAACATCATCTTCATCATAAAATACTGACGTTTTTACCCCTGACTCCAGAAATCACTGTTTGAGGAGATTTCGCCAGAGCTTCGCTATTTTGATCCTAATCTTCCAAAAATTTTGCTATAACTTCTTCTTCATCAATTTTTCGAAATAAATGCAATGGAAACCATAAAAACATGAAATTCTAGCATTTCTACTTCATAAACTAAAAACTTGAACTATGAACTAAAAATTCCCTTACCTCTTGAAGACCACTAGCCTCCTATTTTTCTGCAGCTCTTCCACACCCTCCCTTTCTCTCTAAATTTTCGAATTGAAGCTTGATGAATTGGTGAGAATTTGTGAAGAGGAGGCTTCTATTTATAGCCAAAATTATGAGTAGCCTTCAAGTAACTCAAATTGATCTTGTCCATTGAGTTTTGCTTGGAGAGGAGGCATAAATCCTAGCCCTACACCTCCCCATTTTTGTCCTCCCCCTCTTGGCTCTTGGATTCTCTTGCTTCTTCTCCAAGACATACTACTTCTTGCCCAAGTTGTCCCAATTAATTCCAAAATCTAATTTAGTTAGGTGTAAGTTGGTGTATTAATTCAAAATCCAATTTCACTTTTGAAATCCTAATTTTATGATTAGATTTATGGTGATTTTTAATTCCCAAAACACTTAGGTATGAATCTTAAAAGTATCCGAAAATAACTTCGAGAATAGCCAAATTGACGCTCATAATTCACTGATCTCAAATATGTATTTATTTTAAACACTTAGTTTCATTATTGCAAGTTATGATTTAATTGCTATAGGTTCTCATTTAATTTTATTTAATTAACAACAACTTGCTCATTAAACTAGACAACTTGCTCCCCAAGTCTTTGGAGCTTCTCCCATACACTTCTTGACTTATGTGTTTTGCATTTAAAATTATTCTTCCTCCCTTTTCTCTTAAAAATTCGTCCCCCTCCCCTTAATTTTAGTTATGCAATTATATTTTTAATGTTCTCACATGACTAAAGAAGGTAATTCTCCCATCGGTCTACTTAGATTTTGGATTCATGGTTAATATAATTTAATTCTTCCATTTATTTACCTTTAAACAAGAATTTTCATCCCATAGAAATAAATTAGGAATATTTATTTTAAATCCCAATTTTAATTTCTAACATCATGTTTTAGGGGTTACTAGGCTTAACTACCAAAATTGACAAGGTTTCTAATTTAATTTTGATGATTAATAACTTCTCGTGTGCTAATTTTAGCTTCTAACTATCATTTGATCCTTAATTCAATTGATATTTCTTTAATTATGACCTTTAGAAATCAACTATTAACTAATTTCAAAAATTAATAAAGGGTCTCAATTATTGCAATTTCAATTGCCCAATAATTGTTACTAATTTCCTCTAATCGATTTTACCATCCTCCGATGACTTTAAATTGTTAAAATGGCATAATTAAGATTATGATAATCTTAGGAGATTTTATGATCCTCAATAAGATTTAGAAAATTGGATTTGGATTTACTAGAATCCAAAGAAAATTCCCCTAATAATGATAATAAATCAGTTATAAATTTAGAGATAACATACTCTTCTATTTTAATAGATTTAGTTGCCTTTTTAGAATTTATCATAACATTCCCAGGGTATTTTGTAACCCATATCTTCACTCAGGTATTTTAGCTTTTTATTCCTCCTAATTTCATAAGAAATTACCTTCAGAAAATAAGATAATTATTTCACTTGTTCTGAGACCACATATTCACTTAGTGTAATAGGTGTTATTTATCAAAATATAATATTTACATGTATTATGAAAATTGGGGTATTACAACTTCAAAAGCTAAAGACTAGAAAACTTACCCTTGAAGAACTTCCTCCTCCTTCTTGCTTCCCACTATGATTTTCTCTCTACTCATGCTTCTCTAAAACTCACCTATTGTGGTTGAGTTTGGTGTGAAGAATGAAGAACAGAAGCCTCCTATTTATAGGCTTCAAGCATCTTCTTCAACAAGCCAACCCTCTTCCCTTAACCAACAAGTTTTCATTTAAGAGGCTTAAATGATCCATGTGATAATATGTAGATATTATTTGAAAATCCTATCATCTTATCTTATATATTAACTCATGTGCTTGTTATTATATATTAAACAATTTCTTCCTTCCTCTCCAAGTCAAAAAACAAACATCCCACATCCCTTCTTGATTTTTTCTTGTTTTTCTCTTGTGTCTAAATAATGTATACTTAGCCTCTCATTGGCTTATGAAACTTCACATGGATTTAGGTTAATTTAGGGGATTTATTAAGGCCATTAGATTTAGCTTTATTAAACCCAATCTTGGACTTTGATTTTAGCTACCCACTTTGACTTTTCAAAGTTGATTAGCAAGGCTTAATTAGCTTAAAGCTTCTTAATCAAATGCTTAAAGCTTCTTAAATATAACTATCATTGGTTACTTTAATTAAGTAAAGGTTTAAGCTTAATAACATCAAAATATCTCCAAACCATTTAGCTCTCCTTGACCCACATATGCTAACCGATTTTGTGGACTTATGGGGCACAAATAATTAACACTAATCGTGTGATTAATCTCCTCTTTATTACAAATATCTTAAGCTTATTAAGTTCGTTAATTAACTCAAGTCATTAGAGCATGATTAGCTTTTAATTTCATCAATTAATCCCTTGATATTTTTGAATATATAACAGTCCCTTTTTAATGATTTAACTATTTCAAATCATCTTGTAATTAGTCTTTAATTAATGTCTTTAATTACCTTTAATCAAATTGAAAATACTTACACAAGTTAATTCACATTTGATTAGGCATTTTTCCTTTAATGGGCTTATACAATTTTAGCACAAATTGCCTTAATTATTATGCATTTAATTTCCTTAAATATCTATTTATTTTTGTTGTCATCTACCTCTTGTCTTTAGGCTAAATTATAGCCCCTAAATAATGTCTCATAATTAACACTTGGTTAATTAATTCAAAAGTGAAATTTGGATAAGAATAAAATCAATAGATTATAATTCTTTGAGACCATATATTCACCTTTGTATTTTTCTAATTAATTTACCAAAATACAATATTACATGTATTATGAAAATTAGGGAATTACAACCTCAGAAGAATTGCTCCCTTATTGACACTTATAGAGCAAAATTGAGTCTAAAAAAACTTCTAAGACAAAATTGTCCTCAATGGCAACTTTTGAGACAAAAGTGCCATTTAACCTATAATTCGAAGCACAAGTCGTCAAATTCATTACTACCAAAAAGCATAGTACTTATAGATCAACAAAAAAAATGACCCCTTTAATTAGCAGTAGGGTTTTCAAAGTTCGGCCGGACCGAACAGTTGAACCAATTTGACTGTGACTCATTCAAAGGGGTGGCTTGGTTTATACATTTGGACTATTTAGTTGGATGCTTAATCCAATTGAGCCACCCAAAATCGGATGTTGATCCAGAATTTGGAGTTAAGTTGGAACCTGGAGTGAGTTAACGAAAACTTGATGGCTCGAATTTTCTTCGCTTAATGTATTTTTTGTTATTGAAATAGGTAACAAATTTTGGCAAAAGGGGGGGAGAATAAGAAGGAAGACAAACAGAGAAGAAAGAAGGAGAAGAGTGGTGGTCTTTATTGATTTGGCAATTTAAATGTCCTCCATTATCAAATATTGCAGTCTGATTTCATATATAAGTAGAAGAAACAAAACAATAGTAAAGGTAACATCAATGACCAATATTTACTCATTCAAATATCATGAGTTTAGACCGTGTTAAACTTTTACTAATTGGGTAGCACCCAAACTATGATTTCAGAAACCCTTTTTCATCAACTGAAATAAAATTCCTCTCACATACTTATTTTATAAATTGTAAAAACTATTCTCCAAATGCTAATCTAAACACACACCAATGCACACGCTTTCTACTATCCTAGCAAGATTTTGACCCACATTTTACTTTTCTCTGCTCCCAGTTATGTACTATAAAATCCATTAGATATTTAATTGTATTCGTTTTTTTACCAACTTATATTACTTGGTGTATAATTCTTCTGTAGATTCAAAATAATAATTAATATTATAGTATTGCTATTTTTTTAATCATAAAATATATTTAGGTCATCTCTCCTACACACATAAAGGTTTCTATTGTGAATATATTACAGGGAAAATTTCAAAAAAATACCTCCCAAATGTGAAAAATCCAAATAGATGATTTCCTACTAAATGAATTGTGAGTTTCTAGTCAAGTATGGTCAATACCAAATTATTGAAGGAAACAAAACTGATTTAGGATTTTGATATTTTGAAAATATTTTTTTTTTGAAAATTTTCGTATATTAAAATTTTTAATGCTTACTTACTATTATTTTTCATGTATTTGTTATATTTTTATTATTGGGCGAATGTGAAAATTTAGTAATGAACAATTTCACTATGAGCACCCATAAGAAGTATTTATTTTTGGTGCAAAAAGCAGACACATAACTTATTTGAGAGTAGATATTATAATGCCATTGAGGAGACTTAACTTCCGTTACTTTTTTTGTATTATGGGTCCCGTCAATCTTTCTCTATCTATTATTTTAATATTTTTAATGGGAAAATATCATTTAAACTCTATGCAAACAATTTTATTTTAGTTAACTCCCAAAAGATTCTAAATATGTGAATGATCAGGGAGCTAAAAAATTTTGGTCATTCATATATTTGTCTTCTAAATATTTTTATTTGTTTTAAAAGTGTCCATATTTGTCTTATAAATTTTCTTATGACAAAATGAAGTAAGGGAATTATTGTTTTTTCATGGAAAAAACGTAATTTCATTTTTGACCCAAGGGGTGCAATGAAATTTAATAATATTTTGGGGTTAACTGAAATGAAATTGTTTGCATGGGGTTTTAGTGATATTTTTTCATTAACAAATATTAAAATAATAGAGAGACAAGACTAGTGATACCTAGTGTGCAAAAAGTAAGGGAAGTTAATTCTCCTTAATGGCTTTGTTATATCTACTTCCAAATAAATTGTTTATGTATACTTTTTGCACTGAAAATAGATAGTTCTTATAGGTGCTCATAGCAAAATTGTTCAATGCTAAATTTGCACATTCACACATTTTATATAGGAAAATATTATTATTTTTAATTTAATTATTATGTTAGCCCCACCGAATGGCCTGATCATTTCGACCATTTGAACATGTCCCAATAGCTTTTTCATATATTTGGTCCGATTTTTAAAACATGGATTAGCAGACATTTAATAGAAACTAATTCTACAGGTTCATCAATAAAATTCTACTTAAGTTTAAAATTATCCGTAAATCCTTTCACGGAACAAAGACCAAAAATCAATGTTTGAAAATTTGAACAACAATGAAAATACAAAAAAGAAATTAGGGCTTTTTGAGAATAATATTCAATATGCAAAGGTGAAAAATTAAGTTGATAATATTAAGAGTTAAGTTGCATGTGTTTTTTCATGTGCATTTTATATTTTAAAGTATTTTGTGATACATCCAGCATTTTGAGGTATTTTTTAAAGTGCATGTAGCACTTTAAAGTATTTTTGTGTGCATATAATGTTATGAAGTATTTTTTTAGGTGTGTCCAACACCTTGAAATATTTTTTCTTTTATCTAATATTAAGGCACGAAAAATATTTTAGGGTGCTAAACAAACCTGAAAAAACATACTTCATATTATTGAATACACCACAAAATATTTTGGGGGTGGTAGGTGCGTGCATATGAAAACAATACTTTAAGGTACCGGTACACTTTAATCCTAAAATTAATCCACTTTGTTGGAGTAACGCTACACCTTTTCAGCAGAAGAGTAGATGTAGTGGAGAGAATGAGTTTCTTTTAGGAGAGAATGAGGTATCAGTTGAGGTGTAATTTTTTATAAAGAGATAAAAGGTATTTTGCCTATGAGGCCATGGAGGTAGAAAAAGTTATCTACAGAAGACCAGTTTTGCTTAAGATGAACCATCAATGATAAAACCTTAGAGACATATTATGACATGATGACTTGTGCAGCATAACATATGTTTTAATTTGTGAAGAATAATAATCCATCATTTGGAGTTGCTTATCTTAAGCACGTTTTTTGCAAGTTGATATAAGACTCATTTCATATATTTATTTTATATACAATAAATGAGGATTGGAAACCTATTTTTGAAAGTTTCAACTGTCATTTCAAATAAGCTCTAATAAAATTGATAGCAACCTTAAAACAATTATGCACCTTAGCATTCTGAGTTAGAGTTGAGAAGGATGCTTGGTGTGTTGTTAGATAAGATTGAGGAGAATAATTATGCCCTTGATTCCCTAGTCATCATTAACACTTATCTGTTATTCCTATATTTCAAGGAATACCATTCACACCAAAAAAAAAAAAAAAAAAAAAGATTACCCACTACAATTTGGTATATTTTTCAAACCAAGAAAAACAGAAGTCACCAATAACAGTGTCTCAACAATAGTTTTCATTTCTCGATTAAAAGAAAAAAAAAATTCATCATATGATGACCATACAATATAAGGAATTTACTATCATGCTGGGTCAATTTTTCATTTTCTTTTTTGAGCTAAGGTGCATCTAGTACTTTAAAATATTGTTATTAAAATACATTCAGCGTCATAAAATATTTTGTGGTGCATTGAACACAGTGCAATAAACTTTTAGGTATTATTAAACAAAGTATTTTTTTTAGGTACGTCCTTTGTTTTAAAACACTTTTTTATACAATTTTACCTTTTGACAATTTAGATAATTTAGGATGACCGACACACCTTAGAAATATTTCAGGGTGCTAGGTGCGTTACAAAATGATTTAAGATATGAGAATTAAGATGTACTTAAAGGGGAAAAAAAACTTCAAGAGGGTTGGTACAACTTAACCCTACCTTTTTATAATTTAAATTTTACTGATTTTTTTTTTTTTGCCAGAATTAATTTTTTCTTAAGTTCCGAGTGGTTTCTCAACAAAATGATTAGAGGATAAAGTTGAGAATTTTTTTCACCAGTTACAAAGTTGAGATGTTTAAACTTAGTTTGTTGGGAAAAAAAGAGGAGTAAATGTATCTTTTGATAGTACATTTATATTTTTTTTATTTTCTTATTTTTATCCTTATGGGTAAAAAATATTTTTTAAAAAAAAATTCTAATTTCTGGTTTAAACTTTAAACATCGCTCGAAAGCTAATCGCTTAGTTTGTGGCCAAAAAAAGTAAGTCGACCAGTTCAGCGTCTTCCCCTCACTTAGGCGGGAATCAGTAACCGGAGGGAGTAGGAACATAGAAGAGCCATTGACACAGGGAGAGGGAGGTAAACGATCCAATGGCTGTTGACACGAACCTGGCGGTATTGTTTGACAATTTGAAGGTGGAAGATCCATTGATTGCTCCGAGGAATTGGGAATCTATCCATTCTGAAAGTGGGCTTCATTCTCATTCCGATGCTTTAACTTCCTCTTCAAATCAACCTCTCTATGACCTCTCCACTGTTTCTGTAAGTTTATTCCATCGTCTCTTTTAATTGACTTGTCGACTTTTCTGGGTGGTTTTCTTGCTTTCGGAAATAATCATTTTGGGGGTTACTGGGTGTCGAAAGTGTGAGAAATGTAGTCTAGCATGCTGCATTCTGTTTCTCCAATTCGAGCAGCTTGTGTAAGGACCTGTGTAATGTACATCTGTGGGCATCTTGGCACAGTTAAGAGCCTAGCTGCTTCTTCACTTTTTTAAAGTACCTGAATTTTTTATCAGTCAGATGGCAAGAGTGTTGGAAACTTGCTTACGTGGCTAGGTTTACATTGCACTTTCAAAAGTTTTAGTTGGATTCGTTTATAGAATCTCGGTAAAATCCCCTGTTGTTGAATAAGCACTTAAATTACTAGTCTTACGGAATTTTAACATAATGATGTTAATAAATGGGAAAATTTCACATAAAGACAATTAAAAATGATAAAAGACAGATAGGTGATTTCAATATTCATCATATCATAAATGTGTGAGGCCTCATCTGTACGTCCTTCTGGAAATTGAAAGGAAATGACGAAAATATCCCTTGGTGAACAAAAAGAAAAGAATGAATCAGAAAGAGAAAGTGGCGCAAGGTGGGGAGTTATCATTTCCATAACAAAAATTGTTATTTTTGAATCCAAACTTGATAAACTCATATCAAGTCTAGGAATTCATTCATGCCTGCTTTCTTATTTTCATAAATGATCATTTTCAAATAGAGATTTATTATTTCCATATCGGAAGTTCTTGTTGTTTTCAAATCCATACTTGGTAAATCCATATCAAGTCTTGAAATTCATCTATGTCTAGATTCTCATTTTTACAAGTAGTCATTTTTAAATAGAAAGTTGTCATTTTTATATTTGAATTTAGTAAAACCTAATCCCAAGTTTGCAAAATCATATATCAATTGTGCATTTGCTGCCGCATAATGCCTAATATTATAAGTGTGTACAACCGATAGTTCTAAAAATATCAAGTAAGCATATGAAAATGACAACTATCAATTTAATTAATTATTTTAGTATTTTCAGGTTTTTCTTAATAATAAATTAGAGAAAATACAAGAAAATACCACTTGAACTTTAAAATATCAAATTAGAGTCTAGTATTGATTACAAATGTATAGCAATTAATAACTCATTTTAGTAGAAAATCATTGATTTGAGATTTTGAAGTTTAAGTGGTATTTTCTTATCTTTTTTCCAATAAATTAAATATTTTTATTTTTTTATAGTTTTAATTTTTTTCTCTTAAAATTATCACAATATATAAATTTTATATCTACACACACATATTTTTATTATTTAATAATTTCAGTCATTTTCCATCAAAACTTATTTTTTAAAAAATAATCATCCAAACATATTTCAATCTAAAAAAGTCATTTATAATATAAATCACATTACACAATCTGATTTTTATTTTATCTTATGTTTACAAAAGTCAAATTAAAAAAAAAAAACTTTTATCATCATTTTGAATCAAAACACCTAGCTTTTAATAGACCTCCGTTTTATGTAAGGTGGCTTGGAATAACATTTTCTCTTCCAAGTAAATACACTTTTTCTTAGTGCTTGTACCAACGGCATCGCTTTGAAATAAGAGACGGCATGAAGTTAGGCAAATCACCGGCGATGATCGGTGATTGAAGCTGGAGCTTCTGTTTTATCAGGGTGTGGAGATGGCTTGTTTGGGAGGCAAGGATAAGGAGAAGATCAGAGGGCGTGGAGTATTAATTAAAAGGAATATATAGGCAACAGGTGAGAAAACGATAAGCAGCCAAAGAAGTGCCCAATATTCTTTGTTGTTGCTAGAGAAACCATCTTCGGGGGAGAGGATGGAGAAGATTTTGTGTAAAGATGAGATAAAAATATTTGTGTCATTTCCTTTTCATTTAAAAATTGACAAATCAAACCCTCACGTCTAATAAGAATATTAAAATTGGAACCGCATCTATGTCGTTTGCCATTTTTAATGGTTTTTAATTATCTTTTCTTAATTAATATATTCCGACCTTACTTTTTTTTATTGGGTATGAATTAGAATTGACTTATAATTTCATTAATTAACCAAAAAATAACATAATTATTTTATCCAAATACCAGATTCCCTTCCCGTGAAAATTAAAGAATCAAAGAGAAGAAATACAATAATTCAGATTATTTTAATTATAATTGGCTAATAACTCATCTAAAACACTTCATCTAATATTTTGATTTTAATAAAAATAAATATCTTTATTTGAAAAAATAGATCAGCCAATATTTTTATTAAAAATAAACATATGAATTATTTTAAACGAATGTTCAACCAACTACTAATAAAATAATATAAGTTGTTGTATTTTTATTGGATGTAATTCAAATTACTTTACACTTATAAAGTATGTAAGTATTTCTTGAATCAAAAGTAGCACTCACTAAAAATATTATTTTACTATTATTTAGTATTATGAACATTCAACAATTGCACACTATTATTTGAATATTTGGGGGTGGTTTTCTGTCCCTTTTAAGTTTATTTGTTTAACCATCCTATTTTGACCGTTTGTTCTTCCTACCTTATTTTGATGAATTTGATCCTTTATTTTAAAAACGAAACAAGAGTGGATAGAGGTTGAGTGAAGAGGAGTAGATAATTCACTCTCATCTACCGTTTTCAAATCAATTTACATTCATGCAAAGAAGAAAATTCAACCAAATAATTTTTCAAAAAATGGATCCATAGCAACGTATCTAGGCATTTTCCTAAAAATTTAAATATACATATATATTCCGACATTACTTTTTTTTCTCTTGGGTCTGAATTAGAATTGACTTATAATTTCATTCGTTAACCAAAAAATAATATAATTATTTTATCCAAATACGAGATATTCTCTTCCCTTGAAAATTCCGGAATCAAAGAGAAATACAATAATTCAGATTATTTTAATCCTATTTTCCTAATAACTCATCTATAACACTTCATATAATATTTTGATTTTAATAAAAATATATTTATTTATTTGAAAAAATAGATCAACCAATATTTTTATTAAAAATATAAATATAAATTACTTTAAATGAGTCATCAGCCAACTCCTAATAAAATAATATAAGTTGTTGTATTTTTATGAGATATAATTCATATTACTTAATACTTCTGAAATATGTAAGTATTTCTTTAAATCAAAAGTAGCACTCACTACAAATATTATTTTACCATCCTTGTTTGACCGTTTGTTCTTTTTCTACCTTATTTTAATGAATTTGATCCTTTATTTTTTTAAAAAAAAAAACAAGAGTTAATAGAGACTGAGTGATGAGGAGTAGATAATAAATTCTCATCTACCGTTGTTAATTTAATTAATGCGAAGAAGAAAATTCAACCAAATTTTTCTTTTTCTTTTTTCTTCCCGGGGGGGTGGGGGGAGAAGAAAGGATTGAAAGCAACGAAACTATGCATATTTCCTAAAAATTTCTGGGTGGCTTTAATCAACATCATAAGTTTATTGAATTGACAAAAGTGCATGTTTAGGTTTCATTTTGATCTCTTGATTTCTCTAATAACCTTAATTGTGTCTCAAAAAATGGCAACAATAAAATTTCAAATGTTGAAATAACATTCTCGAATATTAATTGACTCTAATTAAGTACAATTTTAAAAAATAAAAAATGATTGTTGCAATATACAAGCATTGGAGACTAACGTTTAAAAAACTGTTATCGTTGGAGGATAAAAAATGTCAAGAGTGTATTTTTTATCCTCTTGTGATAACGTTTGAGGATAAAAAATACACTCTTGACTATTATTAAATAAATATTAATATAATCCTTTTTCCATATTTCATGATTTGTCTATTTTATTTAAGGGTAAATGTGCAAAAATACCCATGAACTTTACCCTCAGGAGCGTCCAGCACCATGTGTTTTTTTTGGAACAAAAGTACTCACGTTGTTACATTTTAGGAGCAAAAATACCCCCTCCGTTAGTTGACCGTTAACTAACTGTTAGTTGACCGTTAACCTAGTGAAATTACCCTTTTGCCCTTAGTTTAAAATAATTAAAAACAAAAAACAAAAATACCCCACCCCCACCTCCCCTTGCCGGTGGGCCCCATCACTGGCCCCCCTACGCCGGCGGTCACCCGGCGCCGATGACCACCTACTGCGGTCGGCCGCCGGCGAATTTTTTTTAACTATTTTTAAAATAATTAAAACAAAAACAAAAATACCCTACCCCCACCACCCCTTGTCGGTGGACCCCACCACCGCCCCCCCCACGCCAGCGGCCGCCTGCCGCCAGCGATCAGCCGCCGACGAATTTTTTTTTTAACTATTTTTAAAATAATTAAAAAAAATAGTTGGCTATTCATTTTTTATAACTTCTTCGTTTATTATATGCAGGATGACATTATACCTAGGCTAAGTGCAGCTTCCCTAACAAGGCTGAGAAATGAAATTCTTCAAACTGATTGGTGAGGAAAATTTAATTTAGTCTTATAGCTAACAGGTCCTGAAAGTCCAGGCTGAGCCCAAGAGGGGGGTAAATTGGGTGAAGACAAAAATTCAAATCCTTTGAAAACTTTTCACAACTTTGCTCCCTTTAAAATCTTTTCTGAATTCGGTTAAATACAATTTGAATGATAATACAGAAATATAAAGGTTTAAACAAACATTCAATCATGTATGCTGGACATAAATGAGTTTAAGGGAAGAGAAGTGCAAATAAAGATTTATACTGGTTCGGTCCAACCTTGACCTACGTCCAGTCCTCAGGCACCCTGAGCTTTTCACTATTCTCCTTGTTTAACCAAGCACAAGAGACAAGTCTTTACACCCACAAGTTTATCCAGATACTTGTGCAACCTTCACAAATCTACCTCGGAGACTCTCCTTACCACCCGTAAGGTTACAACCAATTTCCCAACTCAAAAGTCACCCAACCTTGAGTATCTCTCAGAAAATATGGTTTAACAATACATCTTCTCTCAAAGAAGTGATTATGATAAACACTTAAGCTCATTACAAATGATATCACTCTCTATATGATAAAATATGAGATATTGAAAAACAGAGAGTAGGAGAGGATTCTGAATTTTGGCATTATGACAGTGTAAGCTCACTCCTTCACCTTCTTGCGTTTTGAATCTGGTTCTATTTATAGATGAAGGTGTTCTGGATGTTGAGAATAGAGCCATTGAGAATATGGACATTGAGGATATGACAGTTGCAAAAATATAGTCGTTGGAAGCTTTTGGCACTTGACAGGTCAACATATTGATCTCCATGTAATCCTTCGTTTGATCATCTGAAATATGTCCACAAATGATTTAAATTATGTTAATAAGTGTTACAAATCATTTGTGTAAGGATTTGGATGATATAGATCAGAATCAGAATTTTTGTAATAGTGATTTTTCTGATCTGTGGGAGAATACTGCAGTATTGCTTTGCATACTCGAGTATTGAGCTTGTTTTAAAACTTCAGATTCGTCTTTGTATGTCCAATACTCGAGTGTTGCTTCTCATACTCGAGTATTGAGGATCCTTTAACGTTCTTTGCTCTCTGTCTGAGCTATACTCGAGTATTCATTCATAAACTCGAGTTTTTGCGTTGTCTTGGACTTTGGTTGCTCTTTGACTTGATATAGTATCTAAATTAGCAAACCAATCATCCCCACAAAGCTCTTGGAGTCTTCGTTCCATAGCAACAAGAATCAGATCTTAATTTGTTGGAATTCATCTGTTATGATCCACTGAATGTAGTCTTGTTCTTGACTAGCGTTTTTGCAAAGTTCTGAACTGTCAGTCAACTTTCGAAGACTGTATCTCTCTTGTCTGATCTTTATTTCGGTTGAATCAAGACTTGATGGAAAGCTTTATGAGTCTTCTTTCCAATGCCACCGATTTCAGCTTATTTCGATTTGTAGATTGAGAGTTACACTCAAAACACTGAAGCTTGGTCTGAAGTGTGGTGTGGATATTTGATCCAACTTTAGAAATTCAAAGCTCTTTGATCTGATATTCTTTGGACTTGAAACTTTTTCACGATGACGCATTGGATATCTAGTTTCAGCCAAATTTGATTTCACCTCATTCCGATCTCTGGTTTAGGAGATATCATTGAATTACCAGAGCTTGCCCAGTCTGATCGCGAAACAGAGGTGAACAGAGTTGCTATAAGTGTTAGAAACTCGAGTATTGAGGAGGAAACTCGAGTTTTCTCGGGTCCAGACGCGCTAAAGAAGTTGAAAACACCCGATATTCGAATACTTAAGTTCCATACTCGAGTATTGACTTCAATACTTGAGTTTTGACCTTCATAGCTCAACTTTTGACTTGGAAACTCAAGTTGACTTCCAAACCTCAGTTTTCCAAACTCTAGTATTCAAAACCACAGTTTCCTCATCTAGAAGCCAATTTTTGTTGTAAGCTTGTATACTCGAGTTTTGACCTGGAAACTCGAATATTGATTTCCAGAACTCGATTTTTGCTGTCTTTAACTCTGAATTGAGCTTCTCCAACATCCATTTAATTGTGAAGACTTTTAAGATCAATTTAAGATCTTGTGAATTGATTTTTCCCATTCTTTTTGACAAGATCTTCCCTTTCTTTCTTCTCTTCACTTGCTTCAACTCTATTCTTTCTCTCTTCTCTTCTCTTGAACATCTTCATTAATTATTTCTTCTTCTATTGAACATTCTTCATAAATATATCTGAACTGAGCTTGGAATGAGGATGTTCCATTCAATAAGATCTTTCTTTTTCCTTATCCTCATCTACATCCTCAACCTTCTTGATTTTTTTTTCCCCTTCTTCTCTTGATCATTCTTGATCTTGATTCAGCTCTTTCAATCTGAATATATCTTATCTCCTTCTTAATTGACTTTAACTTGGATTGATCTACATTAAATACAAGAATTAGTCAATGAAGAAGATAAACATATTACTCAATCTTTTTACTCTTATTAATAGCATACATATAAGACATCATCAAAACTTAATTATATCCAACAAGTCTTTCCTCCGTTTATTCCAAGAGATGGTACTAAAAACATAGAGGAATTGATTGCAGCTTATAATTCTTGGACAGTACAAACCAATAGCATCTTTTTCCATCAAGGAATATTTAAATGTTGACACTATAATTGTTTTCCTTGTGCGTGTACTCACATGTGCCTACATGAGGAAAAAAAAGGGGGGGTGGAGGATGCCTCTTTCATTATATCACAAGTCTCTGTCACTTTCAAACTTTGACCTGAAGCTTTTTGGTTTATTTGAGGTCTTCTTTATCACCTATATTTTTAATAATAATGTTTTATTATGCCGAAGAAGGGAGTTGTTACGTTAAAGAGGTGCCTTTTGCTTTGACGCATCATATTCAGTTCATTTTATAATTGTTTTTCAATTTTATCGTTCTTGGTTCATTAATTTCCTTGCAAGCAATAAGAAAAACTGAAAGGCATGAGGAGGCCATTTAGCAATAGCCTCACATGTCAAGGAAAAATTCGCTGGCGGCCGGTCGCCGAAGGTGGCTACCAGAGTGGGGGGCAACGGTGGGGCCCACCGACATGGGGAGGTAGAGGTGGGGTGTTTTTGTTTTTGTTTTAATTATTTTAAAAATAATTAACAAAAAAAAATTCTCCAGCGCCCGGTCGCCGATCACCAGAAGTGGTCGCCGGCGACTGGTCTCCGGCGGTTGGTGGCCTCTGGCGTGAGGGGCCAGCGGTGGGACCCACTGGCAAAGGGAGGTGGGGGTGGGGTATTTTTGTTTTTATTTTAATTATTTTTAAAATAGTTTTAAAAAAAATCGCCGGCGACCGGTCGCCGCCGGCGTAGGGGGCCTGCGGTGGGGCCCATCGTCAAGGGGAGGTGGGGGTGGGGTATTTTTTAATTATTCTAAGCTAAGGGCAAAAGGGTAATTTCACTAAGTTAACGGTCAACTAACAGAAGGGGTATTTTTGTTCCTAAAATGTAACCACGTTGGTACTTTTGCTCCAAAAAAAGCACATGGTGTTGGGTGCTTCTGAGGGCAAAGCTCATGGGCATTTTTACACCTTTACCCTTTATTTAAACTTAACATAGTAGGTTGAGGTCAAAGAATACCTTGAGATTACTGTAGTCTATTTGGATGAGGAGAATCTTGAGATTACCTTGACATGGTAAAGATCTATAGTTATCCTGAACTGAGTCTCATAGTCCTTGAGGAGACTCACCCCCTGTGATATCAAAGCCATATTCTTATGCTTATGCATTTGATAGATAGAGAAGGTTATGATTAGAGAAAGTGAGTAATAAGTATTCACAAACATGAGTGAATCTTCTAATACCTCCAAACTAATTTGTCTTTTATTTACCCTTTCTATTGATAGAATTCCTTCTTTCCTTCAGCATACCTTACCCCAGAAAATAGATAACTTAGTTGAGTTCACTCATCTTTTAGAAGGTTCTCGTATAAACTCTACAACACTACCCTTAGTTAGTCCCTATTCCTTATACCAATGACAAAGATCTTTAACTAGATCTAGTAAGACTAAAAACTTTGTTGTTCATATTGTTATAGTAGCAGAGGAAGTCAAACGCCTGCATCAAAGACTTTATACTCAGACTTAACAATTAGATGAAGATCTAAGGATATATATATATATATATATATATATATATATATATATATAGTTCTAAATTATAGAAGAGTGTGTGTGTGTGTAACATAAATAATATAACATATAATATATATATATATATATATATATATATATATATATATATATATATATATATATAGTTCTAAATTATAGAAGAGTGTGTGTGTGTGTAACATATAATAATATAACATATAAATATACATACATACATACATACATAAATATATATATATATATATATATATATATATATATATATATATATAGATTCTATTGAATTATTATATATATATTGAAATATATTTAAAAACAAAAAAATTAAAAATATAAGAATAAAAAAATAGAAACAAAGTAAATCATATATATATATATATATCACATGTACTATGGCCCTGAATGCCAACAGAAAAAGTAAGAACTTTCAAACATTAGGAAAGAGCTATGCTAGATAGAAGCTGATCTATCTAAGCCACCACCTCCTTCACAGCCAACCATAGACCCATTTTCTCCATATTCCTTTATGCCAGCAACTTACCTAGTCTATAAGCCTCCTCACATAGAACCTAATTGCAACTTTATCTTCAAGTTAACTTACCCTCTAACCCAACAACTTAGAGAAATTGCCTCTTAAAAGCTATCAAGAAAAAAGTGATAACTTCTTTTGGTATCCAAACAAAAAACCATCTTATAACCTCACAACCGCAATCTTCCAATCCTACACCTTATACATGACCTATCTTTACCTTTCACGACCTAGGATGCCTCAACCATCACTTAAAATACAAACACCACTTGCTTCTCCACCAAAATCATCATTACCATCCTCATATAGAGGAAAAGGTGTAGCTACTGAGTGATTCAGGACCATTAGATTCTTGGCTAATAATGATAATGATGAATTTCCAATTCTCTCATCAAACTCAACCTCCTGTGAAAAGGAAACAGAAATATCAGAACCTACTGATGCTGAGACAAAGGTTTCCAATACCTTTGTATTGGAAGAAGAAGAAAATACTTCCAATGACGAGTAATATTATGATGATTTGTCTACCATTGCTATGGTAGAACCTGCTAAGACATCTCACATATATCTTGTAGTATAAGATCTATCTTCTAAAAAAGAAGGGCAAATGGGAGATTCAAGGCCTTCAATAGCCAAAAGTTCAATAGGAAAACCTTCTTCTAGACCTTGGTTAACATTTGATGATATTTCCCCACAAAAGTTGTGTGAAAGACTTTATGAATTTGTAGCATAGATCAACTTGCAAATGACTTGTTCCTCAGTTACTCTTGAACATACCCTAATATAGTTTGTCTCCAAAATGATTGGTAACCAATGTGAATGGTTTCCAAAGCTCGGTGAGCACCAAAAGGTTCAAGAGGTAAGAGCAAAATCCTCAGGAGTTTTCCTTGGAACTATACATAGAGAATTCTTAAGTGATATCAATGTCATACAAAGCATATAGTACCAAGAATACCCTATAGTAGAAGACCCATCTTCTAAAGAAGAAGTCCAAACGGGAGAGTTAAGGCCTTTAAGAGTAAGAAATCCATAAGGAAAACTTTCTTCTAGACCTTGGTTTACATTTGATGATATTCCTCCACAAAAGAGGCTTGAAAGACTCCATGAATTTGGAACATAGATCAATTTGTAGATGACTTGATCCTCAGTTACTCTTGAACAAATCCTAACGGAGTCTGTCTCAAAAATGACTAGCAACCTACGTGAATGGTTTACAAAGCTTAGTGGGTGCCAAAAGAATCAAGTGGTCAAGCAGAAAACTTAGGAGAGTTCCTTGGAGCTATACATAGAGAATTATTAGTGATGTCAATGTCATACAATGCAGACATTATGAAGAATACTTTGAAATGAAGTGTTGCTCGTTCAACCAGAAAGATTTGCAAAACCGTTTTATTTGCATATCAGAGAAGTATTACTTATTGAAAGGTTCTAAGGATCCCAATCTCATACATGTCTTTGTTGCTTCACTTCTTGAAGAGCTTCACCCAGAGCTGTATAGAATGATTAGCTCTCTCCAGAAAAAAGTTTCTAAACTCACACTTAGAGAAATATACCAGCGTGCTTTAGCCACATTGGATAAACTTAGTTGTATTGTGTTGCCAAGAACCCATCGAATCTTGAAAATATAGTGAAAATCTCATAGGCACTCTGAGGACTAGATGTAGGTCAAGAGGTTAAAACAAAACTAGTATAAAGTCGGGTGTACACTTTGGTGATTTTTCTCCAACTCTTATTTTTTGATTAAGTTTTAGTTATAATTGTTTTAAATTTTATATCACCCAATTCACTCCTCTTGGGTGAAACTGTTGACGCTAACAATGAGGACTACCCAAAATTCAAAGGGCACGTGCCCATACCATGGGTATTTTCCCTTCATTGAATTAGCGGGGTGTCGCAGCCCCTCATTGAACCAATAGGACAATCCCTTATTAAATCAATAGGGCAGTCCCCTCATTGAACTAATGGGAAAATAGAAAGTCGACTATCATGCACAATGGAAGCTATACCATGTGTTAGAACAAACTACTACATCTTATCCCAATCCATTCATCACAAAAATTATCAATAAATTGTATAATGGGAATTTCTCAAGATTTTCATGTTCATACAATTCTATTCAAATCATCATCATATACATGTCATAATATCTTAATTTCTAACTCATACGTGTGTGTGTGTGTGTGTGTTAGGGTGTGTGTGTGTACATATGTATGAATATTTATATACATATACATACATATATTTGTTTATATATACATATCTATGTATGTACATATATATGTAGATACAAAGATGTACATATGTACATACATACATATGTATACATACACACACATATATACATATATGTGTGTGTAGATCTATATATATGTACATGGGCGGACCCACGTTATAAATTGGGGGGGCACCGTCCTTGAATTTCTTTTCTTTTCTTTTTTTTTTTTTTTGGCTTTTAGTCTACCCTTTGATGGTTTAGTGAAGTTAGTTCAAATTTGCTAGAATGCATGGCATGTTTAAATCCGTAAAACTCTTTCTCGGCATTTGACAATAATAAGTTGTGTGAATTTGCTAGCTTTTATTCTTTAGATTTTGATTTGAATGATCTTATTATACTTGAATATCAACTCGACATGTATATTGTTGATGTGCAAAGTGATATTGATTTTTTATATTTACAAGGAATAGCTGATCTTGCCAAGATGGTTGAAAAGAAAAAACATTTTGTATATCTTTTAGTTTATTTACTTGTAAAGTTATCATTAACTTTGCCTGTAGTAACTGCATATGTAGAAAGAGCATTTTCAACTATAAAATTTATCATGATTATACTTCGTAATAGGATGAGAGATGAATGGTTGAATGATTGTTTAGTGCTTTATATTGAAAAAGATGTATTTGATAGCGTTAATAATAAGGCAATTATGATGGAATTCCAAAAAATAAGGCCTAGAAAAATGATATTGTAATTATTTTTATTGTAATATACTTTTGTTATTAAAAAAAAATTCGAGGTCGCTGCCCCCGAATCCCACCAATAGTGCCACCTTGATAAAAATCTTGGATCCATCCCTACGTATGTATAGAAGTTTGTGTGTATATGTTATGCACACATATATATAGATATGTATACACACACACATCTATACATATGTACACGCGCGCGCGCGCACATACATATGTATGTATGTATGTATGTATAGTACGTGTGTGTGTGCATTTCACAATTCAAATCATAAGGTTCCACAATGCAATTTTTATTAAAATATTCATCAACATTATAATAACTTTCTCAATCTCAATAAACATTTCAAAGTAATCTTGGATATATTTAATCAACATTAATATAATATTTTCATTTTCATAATCATTTCACAAAATACTCATAAATAACATACCATTACACATAACAAGTGGAAAATAGTTATGTAATACCCCAAAATAATAATAATAATAATAATAATAATAATAATAATAATAATAATATCGAATTTAATAATGTTTGTATTATTTTATAATTCATTAATTGGCAATAGCTAAAGAGTCCAGCTCATAGCTAAACCCTAATTTTTAATTATAAAATTAGGTCTAGCCATTTAACCCTAGCTATCATTCAATACTTTACTTCTTGTCTATTACCTTCTCTGTAAACTCTGTAGCAAATTGTTCTTCTAGAATATTAGCAAAAAATGGAGACCAGATAATCCTAAATCCACTAATTTATTCCAAGGAGATTGCTTGTAGGTCCCTTAGTAAACTAAATTTTTCATTCCTCAATGGAGACCAGAAATATTTTTTGGTTCTCTTTTCAGCTGCATTTCAGCCATTTCAGAATCCGCTCCTAGCATTCTCACTTTTAGCAATGTTTGGTCGTCATTTCTTAGCATTTGTGTCAAATTTTATTGCAAATCTTTTCCGGATATTGTTCAGAGGCACAAAACACTCTGTTTATTGTGATTATTCAAATTAAAGGATTACACTTTATAAGCTCCAAGAGAGCTGTCAGAGGCAAGATTGAAGGGATTTCGAAATGAAGAGAAATAAAGGATTGATCAATCAGAAATATTTCTTACCTGTTTGGATCCTCTTATTTTTAAGCTAAAAGCTACTTTTAAGCTAAAGCTATAAAAAAGAGCTTTTTTAAAAAAGTTAAAAGTTGTTTGATAATAATATAAATTTTTTAACTAAAAAATTATTTATAAGCTAAAATTTAAAATAAGCTATTTAGTAAAATTTTTGTCATAAGAACTTTTTTTAAGTTTTTTTTTTTTAAAAAAAAAGTCGTCAACGATGAGGCGATAGCGGCCAGTCACCAGCAGTGGGGCGAGTGGCGGCAGGTCACCAGTGTGTGGTGGCCGGCCTCCCCTTAGTGTTTTTTTTTAAAAAAAAATTAGGTTTTATTTTTTAAAAAAAAAGTCGCCAGAGGTGGAACGGCGGCGGCCGTTGGCGTCGGGTGGCCGGCCTCCCCTTAGTGTTTTTTTATTAAAAAAAAAAAAAAGAGTAGCCGAAGGTGGTCGCCGGCGATGGGGCGGCGTCGGCTGCCGGTCGCCGGCGTGGGGTGATCGACCTCCCTTTAGTGTTTTTTTTTATATAAAAAAAAAGTCATCGGCGATGGGGCGGCGGCGGCTACCGATCACCAGTGTCGACCACCGACATGAGAGGGTCGGCCTCCCCTTAGTGTTTTTTTATATTAAAAAAAAAGTCGGCGGAGGTGGTCGCCAGCGATGGGGCTGCGGTGGCGACCGGCAGCGGCTGGGGTGACCGGTGGTGGTCGCAATGTAGAGATTATGGTTCTCTTAAAAAATAAGCTCCTCTAGAGAGCTTTTTATTTTTAGTTTTTTTCTTCATGTAAAAAAAAACTCTTTTTATTATAAGAGCTTTTGTAAAATAGTGTTTGGCCTAGCTTTTACTTATAAGGGGAAGATAAGCCCAAAGTAAGAGGATCCAAACAGGCACTTAAGCTAGTAAAACTAGAATTAGGGGATGCGATAGAGCTAGAATCATGGGATAGCTAATAATGGGCTGATTTCCAACACCGGAGGTTCAAATAAAGTTAGATCCAAAGTACCACATGATTTAGCCAGCAGAGTACCATCTTGCAAAACCACCAATATAAGTTCCTCAAAGATAAAGTCCCAAGGCTTACAAAGAATTCTGATTATTGTTGGCCAGATTTTCATCTCTATGCCAAATCTCAAAGCAAAAAGAGTGCACATAGGGCTCCATTACTTAACTTACTTGACATGTATAAGGAAACTAAATTAGTGGCAAAATCAAGTGTTCACACCAAATCTTACCGGCCAAGATAACCTCCTACTTTTCTACAAAAGACTTGACATTTCCCAGATACCGTAGAAGCTCAATTCTGTCCTTGTTAGCCATATACTGATGCAAGAAAACACATAATTCATTATTTATACCCCTTGTCTTCAAGTACTCAAGAAATTTCTCCTGAATGTCAGCATTCAAAGTCCTGAATCATCAATTGAAACTGAGTAGAATTACTAACAAATTCATATGAAAAAACATTAAACCAGCAATAAAAACTTGATAAATGTTTTGGATTTGTTAAATTTCAGATTCAAACTTGCTTAAAACAACCAATATGTAAGAGGCAGTCACATTAACATGCCAACCTGAAATTAGGCCCCATGTAAGGCATAGCTTGCATTCGATCATGCCTTAGTATGTAAACTCTTTGGATTTCTAATGATTCTGGCCAGGCTGAGCAGACAAATTCCAATTCGCTGCCACATTCCTCCTTTGAAATATCCACAAGTAGACTAATGTGAAGGCTGACATTCGCCCCAGAACTGTCATCTCCAAGCTTAGAAACCTGTGAATACCCATCAAACATGGTAGCTTCAATTTTTATTTCTTCTGTGTCCCCAAACCTTCCCTGCATTGTAATCCACTGCTCACCTGGTCGATCTTGAACACTGAATGAATTGGAATCTTGTCAGAGGCTGCATTGTTTAGGAAAAAGACACTTTTTAAAGAAACGAGCTTTACCACAATGTGGATACTTTACAAAATGAACTATAATGGGAATCTATAAGATACAAGGATAAAGATGAAGACAGGTTGAATATAACAATATATCACACCTATTGATGTGAAAATCCAGTGACTAAATTTTCTGTTCCAACATTGCATAATCTCTTCAAATTTTCATGATTACACAACATAGTAATTGTAGCTTCATCAGAACTTTCTTTCATATTTCTTTCTTTACTTTCTATTATTTAATTTGGAGAACATAAAATAAATCAGACCATGCAAGGTTGTCAAAATAAATCTTGACTTTCTTATCTAAGATCTCTGACCATCCAAACCTTCTCCACAATATCAATTTCTCTCATTTTCTAAATAAGGCAACGAATTCTATGGGCATGAATATCTACTAGAAATCATCTAACCCTCTTTCATTGATTTATGTTGTACTCATTCTAGGAAATTTATAGAAAATGAAAATGCTGCCAAACTTCAAGCACATGACCAGTTGAGTTGCAACACTCTCATTTTGGGTTTCTTCACAGTACTTACATTTTGGATTTCCATGCCAAAACAGATTCAAAAATAAATGACAAGAAGGGAAGAGGAATGATTATTGGCTCCAAATAACTCAAAACTCCAAGCACTTGTTGATAAAACGAAGGAAGTTTTTATTTCATTTTTGGGGGGTTGGGGGGGGGGGGGGGGGGGGTGGCAGTAACAATATTAGATTGAGTATGACACTATGACTAAATGAACAATCTATAAAAATCATAACCATCTAAATTGACAGACAAAATGAACCATTGGAAGTTTGTTGTGCCATTTTCCCATTTTGAACCAGACATTAATGGGGTTTGAAAGCCCATCGACATGACCAAGCATTTATCACAAAATAGTCTGAAAATAAAAAAAAATAAAAATGTTAATCAAAACCAAAACTTAATTGATCCAGAAAGCCACTCCTAACTCTCCAACCGGCAACTAATAGGCTATTTTGAGTATAAATATAAAATTTTAAGTATAATTAGCCCCAGACAACAACTTTGGTATTGCTAACTTGAGTTGAGTTATTTTCTTTCTTTTCAGTTATCCCTTTCCTTTTTATTTTTATTTTAAATTAGATCATATCAGGATCCTCTAATCTCTATCAATTGTTCCCACTTGCTTATGAGTTAATGAATTCAAAGGACATGGATTTATTCCCAGCATCACCTAACCTGAGCCCTCTTTCATCGATTTTTGTAGTTTCCTCTTCAGTAAGTATCACAACATAAGAAATATAGCCAAGCTTCAAATACAAAGGCATTTGATCAACTATGCACAATACAGTACTGTGCACAACATTTATACAGCTTGGGTTTCCACATCTAGACATATTCAGAAACTAATAATAACAACGAGATAGGAATGATAAATTTCCAAGATCACCAACTCCAAGTAATTATAATACCCAAAAATGCGGGAGAAATGAACAACTAAATGAAAAGACTAACACAACAATAACAGCAAAATCATTATTTAGAAAAGAACGGAGTGTGAACCTGTTCTGGAGGTGTGTACTCGAACTGGAACTCGATCTCGTTTCGAAGAATTCTTAAAATGTTAAATTCAAAGGGCGATTTGGCCGTTGCCTGAGCTCCATAAGGTCGGGTTTGATGAAGAGAGGTTGAAATGACATTAAACGAGTGGATGCAACACAAGACCTCATGTGCCCGAGTTCTAATTGAAGGTGACGAAGCATATAGCTTTCTTTGAGCGATTCGAAGAAGACGAACCATCAGGAGACATGAAAATGGAGGGGTTTTCACTCTGCCCACATTGCAGAGGAGAGAAGTAAGAAATGCAGTAGTAGTAGTAACCAAAACTAAAGCACATATTCTTTCCGTCAATTTTTTTTAACTTTTATTGATAGATAAAAAGAGAAAATCACACAAAAAAAAATAATATCATAAAAATTTAAATTTGTCAATACCAAATGAAAGAACAACTATAAACAAGTAAATGAGTTATCATTAATAAGTTTTGAGACTTTTATAATATTATTTTTTTTAATTGAGACCTTAATGTCATTTTTCTTAAAAGAAAATTTTTTAACTTTAAACAGAGAGTATTATTTCTATTAGAATTAGCGGTAGAAGCTTCTTTTCTAACGTAATTTATAATAGATGTGGTAAGTACATAAAAGAAATTTTATTCGACTTGTATAAACGTACTTTTTGAATGTCAACTCAAAAAGTCCCATAAATGTCAAATAGTGATTCTAATATTTAAATTGTAAGAGAACTACCCTTTTTCAAATTAAAAGGAAATTATGGAAATGAACTTCTACATAACAAAAGAAAAAATTGAATCAGAGAGATAGAAAAGTGGCGCAAGTTGGGGAGAAACAAAGGAGGAAATCAAAGATGGAGGTGCGAGGGCAGGAGCAGGATTTTTAGCTTGGAGGATATATGGTGAACGTCAATAGGTGAAAGAGATAGAAGATTGAAGTTGGAATGTCAATTTTGAAGTTGAACGTTGTGACCTCAATGTGTTAACTTTATTGATATCAGTATGTTGTTGTGTGATTAGGAGGGTAATCAAAGTTGACGAAGGGCCGAGTGTTACAGGGAAAATTGAAGAAGGTGTTTGTTGGTGATGTGAGGGTTTGCAAAAATCCTAACTTGTGTATTGTGATCGCCTTGCTAGTGTCTGGGTATTTCCTAAATTGAACTTGTTATTTTTAAATATAAACTTAGCAAACTCATGTTGTACTGGAATTCTTCTAAGTCTGCATTCTCATTTTCTCAAGTGGTCATTTTCTTAAGTAAACTTGTCATTTTAAAATATCAACTTGGTAAACCCATGTCTAACATGAAAATTCTTCCAAGTCTGCATTTTCATTTTCTCAAGTAGTCATTTCCTTGAGTGAACTTGTCATTTTTAAATATGAACTTGGTAAACACATGTCTAGTGTTGAAATTCTTCCAAGTATACATTCTCATTTTCTCAAATGGTCATTTCAAAAAATGTACGTGTCATTTTTAAATGTGAACTTGGTAAACCTATGTTTAGTGTGAGAATTCTGCTCACCATTTTTTAAAGTGATCATTTCCTTAAGTGAATTTGTCATTTTCTAAAGTGGTCATTTCTTTAAGTAAACATATCATTTTCCTTAATGACATACACATTAGAACAAAGCATGAACCAAACCCTTTACCGATGCCTTCCCTCCTCCTTAGTTACATAATGACAAGTTCTGACCCATTATCTTCTCTCACCACGAGCTTCCTTTCTTTTCATGATGAAAATTTTCAACCACAATAACCAGAGAAAGTCGTTGAGAAAATGACATATAGTGTGTGTGAAATGGATCTGGCTTATATCCTTTACATTTAAAATCTGTTGCGCTCCTTTGCGGCAAACAGTGACGTTTTGGGAGAATTTACAAGCTGATGCCTTTTTTTTTGCTTTTGAAAAATTATTTCACAATACTAACAGACACTAAAAAAATACTTTAAGATACTGAACAGTTCTGTAAAAATACTTCATGATCTTAAAAAATTATTTTAAGATCTTGAAAAAATATTTCAGGGTACTGACTGATACTAAAAAAATACTTTAGAATACTGATTAGTACTGAAAAAATACTTCAAGATCTTTAAAAATTATTTTAAGATCTTAAAAAAATATTCAATGGTACGAAAAAGATTCTTTAAGATATTTATTAGTAATGAAAAAATACTTCATGATATTGAAAAAATATTTTATGATCTTAAAAAAATATTTTATGATCTTGAAAAATATTTTAGGATACTGGATAGTACTAAAAATATGCTGTAATATATTTTTTTAAGATCTTAAAATAATTTTTTAAGATCATGAAGTATTTTTATACTGTTCAATATCTTAAATTATCGTTTTAGTGCCTGTTAGTATTCTAAAATAATTTTTCAAAAAGCAAAGAAAAGCATCAGCTTGTAAATTCTCCCAAAAACGTCGTCGTTTGACTGCAAAGGAGTGCAGCAGATTTTAAACGTAAAGGATATAAGCCAGATCCGTGTGAAATGAGCCAAAAATTACACTTACTTCTCTCTTATTTTAAAACTCACCCAAAGACATTTCCATGATTTCCTTTTTATTTGAAAAAGGACACAAGAGGTGGTCACACCTCTATGGCAATATGAATATTTGGATCATCCCTATCATTTAGCTTTTATAATGGTCTTTATGTGAAATTTTCTCTAAAAATTATAGTCGGGCAAAAAAACAAATAAAAGTTTTAGAAGATAACTATTAGAACCTCTCTTGATATCAAATCAATAAAGAGAAAAAATCCTTTCAAATTTGAGATTATTGGGCTAGAAGAAAACTATCAGATTTTCTCTAAAAGTTATAGTCAGGCAAAAAATTAATAAAGAGACAAAAATCTATGAATATCAAATTAAAAATAGGTGGAAAATCTTGCAAAAAGGTTTTTTCTAATAATAATAATCCTTTCGTTTGTATCCAAAAAAATAAACAAATAAAATCGTTCGCTTGGAAAAAAAAATAATCATCAATTCTTTAATATCTCGCCTTTTAATATACATGATCCTTTTTATAAGTTACATTTAAAGCATGAAGCTTCAAGATTTTTTTCTTTTTCGCCTCCATCAATTACATATTATCATTGGCCAAAAAAATTAAGATTATATCATTACATTTTTATTGTCTCACAAATTTTTTTCCTCTTCATTTTTGGGGTCAGTTTATTACACTGATCCAGGCCCATGGAAAGGGAACTTGATCCACTTCCCTCCAAAAAGTCATGTTTGACGCGCCAGAGTTCCGAGAAGATGACTTCCCTCCCTGTTCGAAGTTCCCACGTTTAAGGGAAGGTACATTCCATTCGAAAGTGGTGGGAGAGCTGAAATCTTGTCGGAAGAGTCGAAATTTGGGACAAAAATGCCCCTTTGAAAAAGCATATCTATGTAAAAGATGAGCTATTGAGCTGGGTGACGAAGCACACATTTCAGGAGGAGAGAAGGAAGAGCTACCCAAGCGAAGAAGAAGATCAACATCGTCGAAAACTTGAGAGCTGAAATCCATCCAGTAAGTGGCAATATGTATGCATTAATGTATCTTATGTGTGTTTTAAATTCACCTTTCCAATGCCCTGTTGCTTCCACATCAGTAGAATAGACACAAAATCCATTGGGAAGCAACAAAGGTGACCTTTCTTAACGGGTGTTTGTCAATGCTTCTTGTTGTGGGTTATGTCATGGTCATTGTGATTATTTTAGTGAGACAGGCAGTGGGAAATGCCGATGGAAAATGTGGTTTATTCCTCTTCATTGTGATGTGCTTTTCTATTAAAAATGTAGTTTGTTGTTTTACAGTGCTCTTTTGTTTTGTGCATGAGAAACGTGGTCATACTGCCAAGTTTGTGACCTTTGTTCCTTGATCTGTACATAGTTCAGGGTTAGGATTATGTAATGTTGGATATGTAATAATTGATATGCAATGAAAATTAGTAATTTTGAAGGGAAAATGACACTGAGGGAGGGTGAAATTGGTGGGCCCAAAGAAGAGAGAAAGTGACTTGGGGGAAAACAAAAGGTCACATCATGTAATTATAAAGAGAGAGAAGGGTCACATCAAATAATTATGATGAGAGAGAAAGAATAAAATAATCCGGTTTAATCTGAGCCACATCTTTTGGAATTGACATGACAAAGAAGTGACATGTAATTATGACTATTAAATGGCATTTATGACACAAATGCAAGGGTAGATTTTGTGGGTCTCACGGCTTAGGAAAGAGAGCACGAAATCACCATTTTACCCCTGGGCCAAAAACCTATAACTAGCAATTTCAGAGACCACAACCAGGGGCAATTTTGGAATCTCATTTTTGGCCTTGGAATGTGTTTCCCATCTGCCTAAGGAGCTCTCTAGAAGCCTTGAGAATTGAGGCAAGAAATCATATTTTAATATGAAACATCCCTCAGACCAATGGACAATAACCGAAATTGGGTAAAAGCTTGGAACCATGGGGCCTATATAAAGGCACTTCTTCCCCTCATTCCCACCTTCCTAGGATGAGCTCAAGGTGAGGAAGAAGAGGGTCCAACTGAAAGTCTCAGTCAGGGAAGAGGAAGGCACCCGTAATCCAAATTCCGAGGTAAGTTCCCTAACCAACAACAACCTAAAAATTCTTGCTTTTGCCCTATGGTGTTTTCGTGGTAGTTTCAGTGGGATTTACACATTTCCGAGGTTCTCATTGAGTCCAGAACATGTTTTTGTATGGCGGAAAGTGGGATCACCTTTTTCCAAACCTGAAAAGCTTAAGTCTTTAAACAACGTAAATCTGCCGATTCTAGTGTTTTCTGGGCAGCATGTGGTAATCGGTAGTTTTAAAATATTAAATGATTTTTTTTTTCTCTGCAATTTCACATGGTGAAATTAGACATCATAAGGATGATTTTGATAGAAGATTTTGTGTTATTTGGATTTCCAAATAGAGAGTTCTATCAAGTTGAAAATGACCTAAAAACATGGATTCTATCTCCGACCAGTGGCTAAGTTTTGAGAATCCGAGAATGACTCAAACCCAGATGGCTTTGGTAACTATTGTTTATATAAAATAGATATCCTAAGGGTTCCATGGCCACTGATTTCATGTCGATGCGATTTTTCTAGAATTTATTAAAAATCGGCGAAGTTGGGATATTGATTCTGAAGAATCTGGTGTAGGAAAAATTTATGGAAATTAAAGTAAATGGTGTATAAGTGATTGAAAGCTTAATGTTTTGTTGTATTTAGGGAAATAGCATGTGTGGGAAGCATCTTTAACGTTAAGAGAAGAGTCCTCTATATTGCAAGGCGTGCCAGGTTGTAACTGTAAACTTGCATACTCTATGTTACTTTCGCATGTGTGTTTTTATCATGAGGCAAGGGATTGGACTGTGGTACCTATGTGACTACATGTTCTTAGGTGACCATTGAAGTCCAGAGTATGTTGGGCGCTAAAGCCCTTGGCATGTAGGGTAGGTAGTACCTATTGGACAATGTGTGTCTTTAGGTAGCTACTATGACCCAGGTTATGTGGGGTGGGTGGAGCCTATATGACTATGTGTTTAGGTGGTTGGGGTTGGCCCCCTGATTACTGAGGCCCTTTACGCGCTGGATCCGGGGGCTTGTCTTAACCAGGTGGTCCTGCAGAGGTAGTACATGCCCCAGTATACTGTGCCGGAGCAGAATTATTTTCCCTGTTATGATTTGCATTACATGCATTGCATACATATTGTATATGAAGACGCTCGGGAGTATTGACTCGAAGAGATGAAGACGCTCTAAGGAGGCTTAATGTTGTACTTATTCTAGATGAGAGTACAATATTATTTACTGTTTAATATTTTATTTGGGATGACTGTACCCTTAGCCCAATGGGAACTTGTTTACCTTTTGGTTTATTGTACTTTTACTAGTATATTGTATTTGTCCAAATCAGTACATACTCTGTTGCATTTACTTTGATACATGATAAAAGGTAATAAGAAAAAGGGAATCCCTCTAACCCGCCACCCGAAAGGGCAAGGCCAGTAGGGGTGTAACAAGGATAACTAATATTCGTCTGTCATATTTTGTCCACAGATCAATTTTTTTTGTATATGTGGAAATGCAAACTCTGTACCATGTTCATGTAGGTAAGCTTTGAAAATGGACATGGGAAAACACTTGTGGGTTTTGTTCATGTACCACTTTTTGTGTTTTGTTTATGTAGCAGTTGGAAATGTGTGTAGTTCAGGGGCATATGTATATAGGCTGCTCTAGTTGTTGACGTGTGTGTAATTGTAATTACTGATCATATTAAATAGAAAAGTCTTTTCAATAAACTTTGTTCTGATTCAGTTAAACAAAATGTGGTATGGTCTGATATCAACAAATGCAAACTTGTGCTCACTGTAAAATTTGCCGTTCAAACGCAAGAGAAAATTATGTATTTACGTTCGAACAACAGAATGTGGTTTGAACGGGTTATAGGGAAAGTGTCATACAATGTACGCAACACATATACTATTATCGTTCAAACGAAACTTTTTATTTAAATGTCGATTTGTAACATGACCATTGTGCCTCGCGTTTTGTTAACTGATGATATCACATTAACGACAGTAGTTATAACGTTGGGGTTAGGGTTTTTAAATTTTTTTAAAAATGTATTAACGTTAGTTTCCATAATTGCAAGAGACGAAACAGTTACCAATTTGTCTCATTGGTTAGTTGGGGAAGCAGTGTGCCAATTCGAACGGCAGCCACTGAATAACTATCACCGCTACCTACTTTGTTCTTGGAAATGATAACTGACACCAACAATTTTCTCTCCTCCCCAAGAAAACGAAGACCTTTTTCACACTATTTTCTACAAGGGCAACCGTGACCCTTGGCACTCCTTTGGTACGACAAAGTGAACTTCGCTGTGAAAAAATTTTACGTTTCTCCAGCCACACCAAAACCTGCATTTCAAACATGGCTAGAACGAAAATGACAGACGACAGCCTGGCAAAATTGGGGATCACTCTCACTGACGTTGAGAAATTTAGGAAGCACTGGTCAACACTTCGACGGTGTGGAAGAGATGGCCGGTCTAAGCACACCAGCAAAGACAAGGATTTGTATGACGAGGATGCAGCAGCAGCAGCTGAGTGGAAAGAAAAATGGAGGCAAAGGAAGCGAAGAAAAATCAAAGAGCTGCTACGAGGAAGGAGAGGGCAAAGAAGTAGGAGCCTTAGAAACAATTCTCTTGATTCAGAGTCACATTCATTGCCAGTTTAGAAGAAGCAAAAGGCACAGGATGATAAACAGAGGAAGGGCAAGAAGGTTGTGATACAGAGCTCAAGTGGGGAAGATGAAGAATGGCAAAGCCCTAATGCCGATGAAGGGGACGCCTCGACTAAGGATGACAATGAAGTCAGTGAGCCTATCGATAAGGTGAGGACGAAGCTATATAAGCAACTGAAACAGAAAGAGCATATCATCCTTGATGAGAAGGATGACTTCAACAACTCCAAACTAGAAGACTTTGACATGAGGTTTGTTGGCCGTAGTCTATGCAAAATGAGTAGGATTCAGTTGGACTCATTTGACAATGATTTTGCATTTGGATTAGACAGCATTCTTAGACCATTTAGGGGTTTGCTTGAATTGAATTTGCTTTACAGTGACTCTGTTGTGAAGGTTTTCTACTCCAACCTGAAATTATCTAGAACTAGCCTAGTCTCCACTTGTGTTAGGGGCCAAAGTATTGAAATTAATGAGAAGAAAATACTAACTTGGTTAGATGTTAAGGCGCCACAGTCAAAGGACACAAACTTCAGTGGGGATGAAATGGATAAAATCCTGCTGGATGGAGGGACAACTAATGATGACTCCCTTCTGTACAAACCCAAGCAACTGCGTCATAGGTACAGGGTACTCCACTATTTGTACAACAGGAACTTTGTCAACAATGGGATGCACTTTACAACCATGAGCATTGAGGACAAATAAATCCTCACCTAAACTTGATCAAGAAGAAGCCATTTAATATGGGGAAAAAGATCATTGACACAATGCTCAAGGCTGCAACTCCAGTGAGGAAAAATTTGCATCTACCATATCCTTCCCTTGTGTCCTTGATTTTGCAAAAGCACAAGGTGTGGTATCTTCATAATGGTGAGCCGCCAATGTGGACTCCAGTGTTTGATGAAGAGGCATTGCATAGGATGCAAATCCCTTTCGTCCATAAAGAGGCGTCGAATAGGTCATCCAATGAGGGAGACCATGTAAGGAAGCCAAAGGCTAAGGAGTATGCAACTGCAACTGCACCAAGAGGGGCAGATTTACTAACATTCTTGTATGCACAATTAAATGTGAGTCTATCTCTTTTCTTCTCTATCTTTTCATTCTTTTACTGCTGTTTCAAATAATCTTTAGATCTTATAACTATATTTTGTGATTATCTTACATGGTTTTCTGACTGGTTAGCATCAAAAGTATTGTCCTGAGAGTGGTTTGAGTTTTTCATGGTAATTTTTTTCTTTTTTCCCTTGAAATAAGCATGTAACAAAATAATTATAATTTGTCAAGGTGGTATATGTGCGTGGGTGAATATTTGAGGTGAGGAAACTTGTGAGAATGTGTTATTGGCTATGGAGGGGCTTGCCTGAAATTTAATGCTTTTGTTGCTTAATCTCTATGCTGACTTGAGTCCCAAAAGTTGGTATTCTCAAATTTTTAATTCTAGAATTGAATATTCTTATTATTTTAATTTGGTATTCGGCTAATTCCTTATTTTGAGGTTCCTCTTGCAATTGAATATTCTAGAATTGAATATTAATTCTAGAATTGAATATTCTTATTATTTTAATTTGGTATTCGGCTAATTCCTTATTTTGAGGTTCCTCTTGCAATTGTTTAAAGAGATTAGGGGCGGCAGTTTGCTTTATGAAATGGTTTTAGGATTTGTTGTTTTTAAAATAACTATTGTTTTTGAGGTGGCTTTTAGCATGTCCGTCTGTCTTTTTATGCACCTTCCAACTTTCTCATAAACGCTATTGCTTTAAAAATATTCTTCCCTCTTGAATTACATATTTTATACTGGGAGCTGAGGCACGTATACTCACATACATTGCAATACAAAATTTGAAGTCTGCGCATGGAATTTGAGCTTCATGAGTGTTCTGCTTTCTTGTCCAATACATGTTGGACATAACACGGTTCATTTTCTTTTTCTTTGCTTTTCTTTCTTTCTTTTTATTTTTTATATAAAATATTTGGGACTTGTATTGAAACGGTGATGGAAGTAAAAGAAAAATTGAAACGAACTATTCTGATAATTCTGGATGCAACCATGCTTTTCCTCTTTCAATAAATTTATCTATCCAAGAGAATTGTAATGAGGGATTAAAGCTTCAAACAAGAATTTAGCTGGTCTTAGTAGACATAGAATAAAGCCTATGTTTTTGTGGTCAACCATTATTTTTAGCCACAAAAAGACAGGATGTATGATAGGTTTCCAATGATTGAGATGGTGCAAAAGAAATATGAGTTTCATTCCAAGCATTCGATGTTTCAAAAAGACTGGTGACTGGTGAGGTTTGGCTAGAACTTAGCTGGCTCCTTGGTGTTTTTCCATGCAAATTTTATAGCAACTTCAGCAGGAAGAATTATAGTTTTCAAACAGACAGATGTACATACATCTGTCTGTTTGGAAACTATAATCTGCAACTTAATGAATGGCTGCTCCGTTTTTTTTTTTTTATGCCTATACTCTTCCTTTTCTACTAAAAATATATTTTTTCTGTACTTTTGTTTGATAATTGTTGCAATGATTGCTTTAGGAGACGTGTTCTCCCTAGACAAACAGACGTATGCTTACATGGTTTTTGTCTTTTTTGGAATTTCTTCTAACTCAAAGTTTACATAAGATGTAGGTTGCTGATCCTGCTCACTGTAATCTGCTCAAGTTTCTCTTTCTCCAATCCTTTGAACCATACTGTGGGTTTATTAGGTCATGGATATTCAAAGCAGAAACCAATGACCCATATAAGGAGTTTATTGTTGAAGATACTGAGCATTTACCTCCTAATGTACATATTAAAGCTGACATTTCTGTTGATTTTCCAGTTGCAAGTTTTAGGGTAATGTTTTCCTCTTTGATACTGAAATATGTGATCTAGAGACTGTTTTGATGTGCATCATAATTTTGGGTTGTGGTACTATATTGATTTTCATGGTTGTGGCTTGCCAGACTTAGGAACGAGTTGGAGTTGCCCATTCCATGTTTTCTTAGAGACACCTTGGTTCCACTTGTAAGAGCTGGTCTGCAGCTTCAGGTACACTGCTGAAATTGCTTGAGTTGTGCATTCATGTTGCCTCAAGAGACCACAGCTCTCAGGATTTTCTTCCTTGCTGGAGTGGTTTTTCAAACAATGGTCCATCATATTTGTCTCTGTTGAGTTTCAGCAGAGATGACATTGAAGCAATGGTGCTTGCAGGAGACAATTACTATAATAGGATGAATGAAAAGCTCAAAAGCCTTTTCAGCGACTCTGAAATTAGATATCAACAGGTATTTAAATCCTATAATTTGATTCCTTGTATAAAAATTGCACTTTTCCTTCTTTCCTTCTTTATTCTAATAGGATGAATGAAAAGTTCAAAAGCCTTTTCAGCGACTCTGAAATTAGATATCAACAGGTATCTAAATCCTATAATTTGGTTCCTTGTATAAAAAATTGCGCTTTTCCTTCTTTCCTTCTTTATTCTTTTTGCTATGATATAAGGAGGAATTTTATTGAGGGGAGAAATAATGTCACAAGGCTGGCAGATACAAGACATTCACCTCCCAATGAAGAACCAAAAACCAAGAAAGAAGAAAGAATATGAGTTATTTATTATTAACAATTCCTCCAATCTAGTTGAATGCTTGTTCAAGGAAGCCTCCTTAAAACTACTACAAGAGAATAAAGAGAAGACAAGAGATGTTGGAAGTAGAAAATTGACTTTGATCACAAGCTTCTACACACTCCAAGTCTCTTGCATTTTGAGTACTGCTCTTCATGCCTAATCTTCCTTGAAATGCTCCACAACCGCAATTTTAAATGGTATTTCTCGCATATATGATATCTTGGAGACCTAGCCATGGTTTTGACCATCATATCATTGGCTATAACTTTCTTATCTTCTGACTTGCTTGCCAAGTAGTTTTGTTAGGACCTGGAAAATAGAAGTAGAGGTAGGGGGACAGGGAAGAAAGATAAGAGAGAGTAGAGAAGAACTCTAGAACTAGAATCTGTGATTCTTGATGAATAGGGAGTTAGAAGAGAAAAGAAGAGGGAAGAGAGAAGCAAAAGGGATAAGAAGAGAAAAGGCTAGAACCAGAATCTAAACTCTAGTCATGTATAAAAAAACTTGAAAAAAATAAATCTGAAACTCTAGTCAAGAGAGGGGAGGGGAGAGACTAGAACCAGATTCTGAGCTCTAGGGAAAGAGAAGAGATAAGCATCTCAATAATAATTTCATTCATTCATATTTTGGTAGAACACATATATGATATTTATATTTTTTTTGCTCAGGAATATATGATATTTATTGGTTAACACAGACTGAAAATAACTACATTATCCTATCCATGTAAAACTAACAATAACTAACACTAGACACTTGTAACATTTAACATAAGACACATTATAAAACATAAAATACAAATAATGGCTGGTTCCTATCAATACCCTCTCCTAGGAGAACAACCTTGTCCTCAAGGTGATAGGAAGGGAATAAGGAGGAAGTCTTGCATTTATGACCAGGAATAAATTTATCCCCACGTCTGAAACATAGCCCTTAATCTCTGCGTAACTGCCTGTTAGTTTGAAAAGTATAGGGGTGCTTGTAACTGCAGAAGAAGTGCCTGCATGATCATGGAAGACGGTTTTTGAAAAGAAGGAACGGTTGTAACTGATGAAGAGGATCCATTAAATGAGTTTTAAAACTGCTTCTGCAATTGAAAATTATTAAATTTACTGTCCCTAACATTCAAATTTCCCTCAACTTCACGTGGTATTGCATGGTGTTTTACCAAACTGGCAGGAACTCTAATTCTGCAATTTGGCTTCAAACTCAATTGCCAAACTTGCTGCCTTGTAGATAATGCGTGACTTCTGAATGTTGACATCAGAATCTAAATCTTCCTTCAAATCATTAATAAAATAAAAGTATGTGTATTCATCCTCATAAACCGACAGGTTTGGAAAGCATTGCTCTGATACCAAATTGTTAGGACCTGGAGAATAGAAGTAGAAGTAGGGAGAAAGGGAAGAAAGATAAGAGAAAGTAGAGAAGAGCTAGAGAATCAGAATCTGTAATTCTAGATGAATAAGGAGTTAGAAGAGAAAAGAAGAGGGAAGAGAGAAACAAAAGGGATAAGAGGAAAAAAGGCTAGTGCATAATAAAACATAAAATACAAATAATGTCTGGTTCCTATCAAGTTTCCTTATTTTTACAGATTCTGCCTGCTAAGTTTCAGCTTTCATTGTAGAATCTTTGACCAGGATCTCCCCCCCCCCCCCCCCCCCTCAACTTGCACTTGTGCTTCTTATTTTCTAAGATCCCCTTTTTGATGCACAACCTTCCATATTTAACTCCTGCACACCAGGCATGGTCCTAATAACTAAACAAATTTGCCCAAATTTGATTGAATTGTACCAAAATAGTATATTTCATTATTTAAATATTTTATAATCTTAAATCCTAACACATGCAGTTTCTTTTATTTTTCTGAATTAATTTATTACAAGGCTATTAAAACATTATGGAAAATACCATAAAACCATGAATATCTGTTGCTTGACACTAATGCATCAAATTATAGAAACAAAAGAAACCTCGTCAAATTCTTGCTCTTTATAAACTCTTCTGACTTCATACTTATATAAACAAATGGGACTGCAAAAAATATCACATTCAATTTCTTGAACATATATTGTGTGAGTTTCGGAAACTGATATTGACAGGTGAAATGAGTTATCAAAGAAAAGCGAAATTCTAGTCAGATGTGCTCATTCTTTTCTGGTTTCTTTGACATAGAAAAAAGCTATGCCTAATGAGGACCAATATGGCTAATTCTTTAAATGTTAAATGTAGAATTTTCATAGTATACAGAATACGTATGGTTGAAAACTTGGTATACTTTCTTGCTGTTCTGCCACTTGCTTTGTATCTCATGAACATTCTGTTCTTGCAAGTTTTGACATCTGAAAGCTTGATGCCTGCTATATTATTGTTGTGTAGTTAGTCCTGGAACTATAGTATTTATTTATATATTTCTTTTCATTCCGCTTGTCCTACTGTATTGTTTATAATTATAATATCTTTTTCCTTTGGCTACTCCTGTCTAATTGGAATTGGAATTGAAAAAAAGGACTGAGATCCCATGTCGGTGACCTGCCTTCTTTTCTCTCTGCTGTAATATGCTTTTATTCAAATGAACTCTGATTTTACAGGTTGCTACACATGCCTCAGTGCCTTTCTTTGGCAATGGTGGAGGGGATTTAGACAGCCTAAATATGTTCATGTCAGAAGATGAGTCCATTGCGCTGCAAACAGCAGGCAAAAGAAGTTCAATTATGTAATTAACCTTACCACCTCCTCAGTCCATCCCCTTTTGTATGCAAAAACATGCATGCTTTGGCAGACATTCATTTTTTTTTTGGTTGTATGTCATTTTAATTTTTATGTTTTAGCAATCCTTTTAATATTCTTTTCGATATTCGTTATTGCTTTATTGATAGTTCATATCAATTTGCAGGGGCATTGACAATTCAAACTCTGATGTCTCAAGTACAGCTGATGAACTCTCCTATGTGGAAGATGCATATGATTTGTCCGATAGTTCTGCTTCAGACAACTCTGAGGAGCAAATTGAGACTGATCAGTTGATTAGTTGGCCGTATAAAGTAGTTGAGCGACAGAATTATGTATCTGCTTTAAGCTTCTCCAAGAGTACGGAAGTAAATAGTTCAATGCAAGATTCTTGCCAATTTGAAAAGTCAGATGGTGCTTCTCGTAAAATCTGTGATCAGAAATATACCATTGATCATTTTGTGAAGTCTTCCCATGTGAGAATGATGGAAAGTCACGTGTCAAATTCTGATAGGATTAAAGAGAATTTAAGATAAGAGAGGGAAAAGATAGACAATCTAGAGCAGAATCTGAACTCTAGCCAAACGCAACAATTCTGAATATCATATCTTCTGTAATCCTTTTGGAATAGAATACAATATATTTATAAAGAAAATTATAACTTCCTATCACAACTTCCCTAAAACAGATAAGATATAATAACTACCACAATAGATAAAATACAATAACTTCCCTAAATATTTAATAATTTCTCCTAACTTCTCTACACTTGCTGGACCCCTAACAAATTCCTTGAGTCCAGGAAAGTCAAGCTGCTCACTTCACGTTAATACTCAACATGATAGTTACTGGTCAGTGGGTCACATTATAAAAAGCTCATTTGATAAAGATGAAATAGACGAGCGAAAGGTAATTGGAACACGCATGGAGTTGCTCACAGATGCTACATTATGCAATGTCAATAATATTGCCATTAATGAAGCTTTGAGTAGGGAAGCCTTGGGTACAAATCTATGTGATAATGACACACATTCCTTAAAATTATATGGATTTCAACCACATAATATGGACCATCAGCACAATTCCGGTATGAATCCCCTTAGTACGAACCCTATGTTGACAAGAAATTCATTGCTTTGGTTGATGGGTAGAAATGGAGAAAAGTACATCACAGATCGACAGCCTCTACCTTACTTCAATTTTTCAACCGTGGAGGACCCTTGTAAGGTTTATATGGACAAGTCACTATTAAGTTCCAGATTTACCAGTGGATCTGCAACTGCAATTCCATTGGATCGTCATGCATCTGCTCATGGTAATAAGATTGATCACTATTGTGAAGAAAGAAATGGTAGAGAGGATGGCTTTATTGATACCAACGGAAACTGCGATAGTGCTTCATTGGATTTGAAAGACCATAACCGGGACATCTTAACTTATGTACATGGTGGGGGTAGCTAGGAAAGATTGCTTGGTAGTTTTAGAAAATCTATCGATTGTGATGCTGCTCAGAAGATAAGTTTTTCGACATTTGAAATGCCGCTTGATATTATAATTGACAAATGCTTGTTGCAGGAGATCGTTCTTCAGTATCCTTTTTTTTTACTTTGGACAACTATTCATTAGTTTGTGTATAGTGGTTTCATATTATTCCTTCTATTTATAAAGCTCTGGGTCCATTTATCATTATTGCATCAGCTCCAAATACAGCTCACTTGATCTCTTCTCCTAGTTTTTGAAGAATATCAAGTACTAAGGTGTTCACCTGAAGAATCTTAGGAAGAGGGGATAAAACAAAAAGGTGAGGGTTTGGATAATGGTAATGGGTGGAAAGTCAAAAGGAACTTGTGGATTCTGATGTATAGAAGTTTGGCTGTTATAGCAAGAGCTAGGGCAATATCTGGGGCTATTTTGACTTGAGAATTGATGATTTTAACTAGTACATGAGTGCCACAAGTTGAAAATATGAATTTTGTTCATAATTGTTCAGGTCATAGCTTTTGGGAATTTATGATTTGGGATACTTGAATTGTTGATGCTGGATAGCTTTCTCTTCTAGTGGATATTTTTCCTTAAAGATGTTAGATATAAATATATCAGCAAGCTAACCATCTACTTTCCTGAGGAAGCGTTTGAGTTAAAAGAGCATATCTTGGCATTGCGATGCTACCATTTTATGGAAGTAGCGGATTGGGCTGATTTGTTTATTTTGTCTCTTTGGCATCATGTATTAGAATGTCCAAACTCAAAATTACTCTTTAAAGCATAGCACATATGCACGTACATACGACAACAATGCTATATTTTTGACCCTTTGCCTGACTTGATTTGACATAGGTGGTCTGTTACAGAAGCAAACAAGAGACTTCCAGAAATTCAAGGTCTTCTTGAATCGTCAATTCAGAAGTCTTCATGTGAAAGTGACTGTAACAAACATAGGTTGTTTTTGTACGTGAAAAGACATGGGAAAAGGCCATTCTCGATATCAACTATTGGTATGCATTATACTATATTTATTTATGTGAAGGAAACCTCTATCAAATTAACAAAAGCAGCAGCAAACATTATTACCATTGGTTTTTTTTGTTGAGATTTATTATTTAGTTTATCATTTCCTTTCAGTTTTGATTAATGTTGGCTTATTTCGGCCATTCCATCCAACTAGAAGTGGTAGAAAATTGAATACCGCAATCTGACAGTGGAACTGTAAATACTGGCAGGAGTTCGTTCTTTTGATTTCTTAGGACTGGGTTACCGTGTGGATTGGCCAGTCAATAGTATTTTGACACTTGCTGCATTGAAGATATATGCTGATATATTCAGCTTTCTAATACAAGTGAAGCTGGGACTTGTTTCATTGACTGATGTTTGGTGCTGTCTTAAGGTCTGGCTTCTATTAAAATTTCCCCTTTTTTCATTGTGTATCATGGAGCATCCTAAATTTGTTTATGTCACATCTTCTATATATCATATAACTCTCTCCATGAATTGCTTCCTTTGGATCTCATGAGAGGTTGGCAAGCTCAGATAGCTTTTACTTAGAAAAAAAATCATATTCTATATTTATAACAATATAAAATTTAAGTCATTGGATGTCATGACACAAACATGATATGCTTTGATTTCTTTGTTTGAGCTTTTGATAAAATTAACTATTAGAAACTCCATTTTGCTGTGTGATTAGCTGTACCCTCTTCATTGAATTTTACTTACTTGTATATTCTTTCTGAATGTGTTCTGTTGTGGTAAAATGTTCTTTCCATTTTCTGTACCTGACCTAGCGTGTACTGTATCAGTCACATTTGCTTATTACCTTGTTTGGCATGGAATTTTTTTTTTTTTTTGGAAAATAATTAATTTGAAACATACACCCTCTGCTCCATTTTGCCTTTAAAAGTAAAGTTATTTTAATGGTTAGATCATGACTCAAAAGAGTCTGCAATTTTAATGCACAAAGTTTGACATCTTAGTTTGCTTCTGTTTGCAGTTGCCTTAAATTCTGAATGCTCATGGAAGTGAGATTGTGGAGCTCTGATTGTGTACTAGTATTGAATTTTAGTTTGAATTTTTCTGAACAGGATTTGATGCACACGACCAGTAAAAAACAGAATTCTGAACAATACCAACATGAAGTAGGCCAGCTAAATATGTTAATAAAGCTGAGGTGTGAACTGAAACGACTCTTTCTTTTGTGGACATTTGATCTGGATCTCATTTTGTAGATTGGAATATATCTTTGACCTCTTCATGGAACCTTTTTACAACTTTCTTATAATGGAAATGCTCTAGGGGGGCTTGTAACGTGGTATTGGGGTGGTCAGGTTGTGTCTCTGAAATGTGTGGACTCAGGGAAGGTTATGCCTAAATGGGCTCACCCCTCCCCCCTTACTTTGTGTTGATCTGGTATTATGCATGTACCCATGATGTAAATATTTTTCAGAAAATTTTACCGCACCAAAATTTTTTTTGGCCCCTAGATTTTGACTTCAGCCCCTTAAATATTATTTATCCAGTTTCTTTAGTGCTTTATGGTCTAAAAATGCATACTATTAAAGAAATAATTATTTCTTATATTGATAATAAACGTAAACTTTATCAAACAAATAGAACAAATTAAATGTTTTCAAGAAATTTTCTATCATCATTTGTTAAAAGTAATTTATAATATACTATCGATTATCACATTATCATTAGGGGAAAAAAAAATACTTTCTATTCAATTAAAACAATGCTCTGGATTATCATAATAAACTACAAACAAATTCTTTTTGACTTATAATAATTATGATCTTATTGACCAATACATGTTTATCGTTTATGATATATATAAACATTTACTTTATGCAGTAATGCATTTATATTTAATTTAATTATATTAATATTTTATTTATTTATTTTTGGGCTTTGGTACACATGAAATGAGACCCACATATATAGATATGAATTAATATATATATATATATATATATATATATATATATATATATATATATATATATAGATGTGGGTCCCACCATTTCATGTGTGTGTAACATGAGAAAACCATTTTCCTACAACAAGAGAAAATGTTTTCCCTTTATTTTTACCATTTTATGGCTTTATTTTAGTTTTAATGAATATTGTCATTGTTATAGTATTAATCAATATTTAAAATTATATTTTTCATTATCAATAATATGACAATACATTCTTAAGAGAATTAGATGAGAGAATAATTATGTGTATTATTCAGATGAGAGAATGATTACATTTATAGACAAGAGATCTAAATTTGAAATTTGAAAAAACTTAATATCCTAACAATAATCTCCTATAATCTCTAGGTTTAGTTAATCCCTATAATTATGAGACTAATAAAATATTCTAATAACAGATTCTACACTTCCCCTCAAGTTGGACGGTAGATGTTAATCAAGTTCAACTTATCAATTAGATACTCAAATCTGTCCTTGGCCAATCCTTTGGTGAGGATGTCTGCATTCTGTTCTTTTGAAGGTATATACCTTAGATCAATGATACCCTCATCGACCTTTTCCCTTATAAAATGTTTGTCTATCTCCACATGCTTGGTTTTGTCATGTTGTACCGGGTTATGAGCAATGTTAATTACAGCCATATTATTGCAATAGACCTTGATTGGTAGATTTATGCATTTCCTTAAGTCTTCTAGGACACGCTTTATACATATGCCTTCACAGATCCCCAGTGCTACAGCCCTGTATTCAACTTCAGCACTACTTCTTGCAACTACACTTTGCTTTTTACTTCTCCATGTAACTAAGTTACCCCACACATATGTACAATACCCAGATGTTGATTTCATGTCCTCTTGATCGCCTGCCCAATTAGCATCTGTAAATAACTCTACATTCCTTTTTTCAGTTTTCTTAAATAACAAACCACATCCTGGAGATCCCTTCAAATAGCGAAGAATTCTGTAGACTTCATTTAAATGCTTCTGTTTAGGGTTATGCAAATGCTGGCTGACAACAATTACTGCAAATGCAATGTCTGGTCTGGTATGAGACAAATATATTAGTTTGCCTACCATTCATTGATAGTTCCCAATGTCCACCGCTTTATCGAGATATGTGTCTTCATCTACCTTATTAACTTGTGTAGGTGTGTCACTGGGTCTGCAACCTGTCATCCCTGTCTCCTTTAGGAGATCTAATACATACTTCCTTTAGGAGATATAGATTCCTCTCTTAGATTGAGCACTTACATCCCAAGAAAGTATTTCATTTCTCCAAGATCCTTGATTTGGAATTCTCGTGCTAGAGCTGCCTTGATTTGATTAATTTCTACCTTGTCATCTCCAATAGGAATTATATTATCAACATACATGGCTAACATAGCCATCTTACCCTTGTGATGTTTAACGAACAATGTGTGGTTACTCTGCCCCTGAGTATACCCGTGTCTCTTCAGAACTCGAGTGAATTTGTCAAACCAAGCACGTGGAAATTGTTTTAACCCATATAATGATCTCTTTAGCTTGCAGACTTGATTAGCCTTTTTTCCTGGGAACCTTGGAGGTAACTTTATGTACACTTCTTCCTTGAGGTCTCTATTGAGCAAGGCATTATTAACATCGAGTTGGTGTAGATCCCAGTCTAGATTTATTGCAATTGATAAGAGAATTTTGATGGTATTCAACTTGGCTACTGGAGCAAACGTTTCAGTGTAATCTTCTCCATATATTTGAGTGAAGCCTTTTGCCACCAGTCTAGCTTTGTATTTCTCAAGTGTCCCATCTGCTCTATACTTTGGGGTGAATACCCATTTGCATCCAACAGGTTTCTTTCCTTGAGATAGATCTACTATTTCCCATGTCTTATTTCTTTTTAAGGCCTCTATTTCTTCCAAGACAACTTGCTTCCACTCAGGCATAGGCGGAATCAGGGGGGGCTAGGGGTGGCTCCTGCCCCCCCTAAAACCATCCTCACACACTGCAATTTCACGGCGGAGATTATAGTATTTCTTTGCATAATTTTCAATGCATGAATCATATCCTGAAATCTTATGTAATATTGTACTCAAAGCCTTTTGTTCAATAAAGTACTATTGCTACCACATTTAGGTGTATAAATACTATACTAATCAATGCGTTCAAATTCATGGTTAACTGCATATTGGACAACATCATCACATATTTTAGATACTTGCTTCGTCGTGAAATTGCAGTGTGTGAGGATAGTTTTTTATGATTTATCAGATATCATACAAGGGCTCCACCAAATATGTCACAATTCCAATCTCATTATAGTAGTTATCAGTCACAGCACTTCCTACTTGCATTTTTTTAAGTTGCATATTATATATTAAAAGAAAAGAATAAAGAAGTTTATGTCCGTCTCCCTCATTTTAAAATTCAAATTTTGTTAATTAAGAAAACAGTTAAAATTAGTTAAAGGCAATAAATATATATTGTTTTTGCAACTATGCTCTCACAAGTAAAGATGATAAGTGAGAGAGATTAAATGCAATAAATACTGTCAATAAGGGGTAAAGTTCAGTAAAACACAATAAATGCTTAGACAAACCTAAAATAAGGGATAAAGTTCAGTTAAAATGGAGTGATTTTAATTTTTGTAATAGATTTCTTTCAAATTTTTTTGTATATTAGGTTTGTATATATTGTATTCCAAGTACTTTTATTTATGATATAATATTTTTTATTTTTTTGCCCCCCGTCATTAAAATTCCTAGTTTCGCCCCTACACTCAGGTATAGTCATAGCCTCATCAATAGTGTTTGGTACCCTTATACTATCAAGGTGAGAAACAAACGTCCTATATTTAGATGAAAGGGCCTTATAGGAGACAAACTTCTCAATGGGATGTCGAGTGCATAATCTGAGATTTTTCCATACTGCAATGGGAAGATCAAGGTCAAAACCCTTTGTTACCACTTTTTCTTCTAGACCTGTCTCTGGTTCTGACTCCTGGTGAGTGCTAATAGCTTGTGACTCATTACCCTTTTTATTTCGGCGTACGTAGGTCTTACCCCACTTGTTTGTGTCTCCCCTTGAAATTGGCACATTATTAGGGTTATCTGAGGTATCCAGTTCTATTGGGATAGGTGTATAAAGTGGAGGTGTATAGATTGTAATCATTTGGTCATCTTTTGGTGTCTGGAATTCACCATCTCTCTTCCCCTGAATTGCACACAGGGAATAATAAGGAATAGTTTCATGAAAGGTGACATCACAGGTCATGAAAAAATGTTTGGAAACCGGGTCATAACACTTATATCCCTTTTGGAAATTAGAGTAGCCAAGGAAGACACAACGAAGGGTTCTAGGGTCAAGTTTGTTGGCATGATGGAGGTGAACATAGGATGTGCAACCAAACACTTTGAGTGGCAGAGTGTTTTCGAGATATGGGAGGTTGATAGGGGTTGATTGAAGTATTCAGTTCTGTTATCAGTGTGTAGGATCTGGATTTGGGTTTGGAACTGGGTTTGGATTATACTGTGGAAGTTGAGGAAGGTTTGATACACCTCGGTTTTTTCTTTCAACAAGTAAACCTAGCTGACACGTGTATGGTCATCAATGAAAGTGATGAACCATTTGGATTTTGATCGGTTTGGTGTGCGAGATGGTCCCCATAAATTGCTGTGAATTATGGAAAAAGGTTTTGATGCATAGTATGAAATCTTTGGAAATGAAGTAAGATGATGTTTAGCCTTTTCACATAAATCACATTGAAAATCAGATGCAATTTTATTGGAAACAAGAGATGGAAACATCTTAGATATGTAATTGAAATTTGGATGACCTAAACGTTTGTGCCGTAACTCCAAATCACTACTCCTAAGGAGAGACACTTTATTGCAAGATTTAATCCCACTACTGTCACTTTCATCAAGGTAATAGAGACCATCAAGCTCTTTAGCACTCCCAATCGTCATCCCCGTCAGTAGATCCTGAAAAATACAGTAAGTAGCAAAGAAGTTAGCTTGACATCGTTCATCATTAGCTAATTGACTCATTGATAATAAATTACACTTCAATTTTGGAACATGCAATACAGAGTGTAGAGTAAGTGTAGCAGAGATTTTGATAGAACCAATGCCGATCACTTATAGACTAAGAGTCATCAGCAATCCGTATAGTCACTCCATTGGTGATAGGTGTGTAGGATGAAAAAAGAGCTTTATTATCAGTCATATGATCCGAGGCACCTGAGTCAATAAGCCAGTAATTCCCTATACACCGATCTTTAATTACAACTAAGGCTTGGAAAAGTTACCTCACCTAACGATTGTAGCAGTTGGTTGTTTTGTAGTCTAAAGTGCAGTTAACATTTCCACGATCTTGCTCAGTTGATCATTTTGGGATGGTTCTTTGGAGGCTTTAGCTACATAACCTCTTCCTCTTCCTTTTCCTTTCTTTGGCTGCCAATCAGCAGGCTTACCATGAAGATCCTAGCAGGTGTCTTTAGTGTGCCTTGGTTTCTTACAATGGTCACAGAATGGTCGTCCTTTAGATCCTTTTGATTCCATAGATCGAGCAGCGAGTGCTGAGGCTTCAGAAGGTACTTGAGTAATAGCGGAATTGTTTTGATTCTGAAGCATTGATTTGCGTCTATCCTCTTCATCGCGCAAAGTAGTATAGACTTCATGCACAGAAGGTAAGGGCTCTTGACTGAGAATCCGTGCCCGAACATGATCATAAATGAAATTAAGACCAGCCAGCAACTCGTAGACTCTTTCCTCTTCTTTTTCTTTGCGGTCTGCTTTAGCATCAGCCCCACAATTATGAGTTTTATTTTGTAGGGATCCAACTCTTGCCACAGAGCTGATTTTTCCAGGTAATAATCATCAAGTGACATGTGGTCCTGTTTCAACTGCCATAATTTTTTCTTAACGTCAAATATGCGGGAACGATTCCCTACAGGACTATAAGTTTCATGAAGAGGCTCCCAAATTTCACGGGCTGATGGAAGGTACATAAAACTCTTCTTAAGTGGGGAGGACATAACATTAATCAACCAAGAGGAAACCAAAGCATTTTCTGACTTCCATTTACGAAAGGCCTGGGTTTATGATTTTGTAGGTATTTCAGCTTCACCATTAATATATTCAAGTCAGTCTCTTCCATCCAGAGCAAGGATCATTGATTGAAACCATTCTCGATAATTGTCACTGGTGAGTTTCTCAGAAACAATAAGGACAGTAGAGATGTCACTAGTCCCAGATCATGGCACAGAGGACGAGGCATCAGACTTTGTAGACATACTAAGCAGTAGTAACAGCCCAATATGAATAGTAATATGCTGTGTTTCAACTGAATCAAATATTCAAAGATCAGCGACAATACTCTGCAATCGTGAACCTAAATCGGTGAGGCATGACTGGAGTGCTAATTTGATGGAACGATAAGTTCAATGCGACACTGTGAGTTCGATTGAAATCAGGGAGATATCTTGCGAGAGTGTCGAGTAGCGCCGTGATATTGAATCTGAGAGTCACCACGATACTGAATCTGAGTTACAAGGGCCGACGTTGTGACAGATCGTTGAGACGAAGGCAGATAAGTTCGAGGACGATAGTCTGATGGACAATGATCTCTTCGATTTGAAGACTCAGTCGAAGATGACAAGACACTGAACAATCGACGTCTCGACAATGAGAAGCCACAGACGTGTGACGGAGATTGTTGACGAGACGGAAAAGTTCGAATTGAACAGAATCAATGTTCACGATGATGAACGATATTCTAGCGGAACAATGGAACTTCACAACAAACAGAGGCTGAGAACCAAATGACCAGATGATGTACTGGTAGAGGCTGGAGACGTTGAGTTTGGACGTCACAGTGGGTAACGTTCAAAACTCTTATGACGTCGCAGTGGGCAACGACAATGATTAATTGATCTCTTCCGATTCCTCTGATACCATGAAGAGAATCAGATGAGAGAATAATTGTGTGTATTATTCAGATGTGAGAATGATTACATTTATAGACAAGAGATCTAGATTTGAAATTTGATAAACTTAATATCCTAACAATAGTTTTCTATAATCTTTAGGTTTAGTTAATCTCTATAATTATGGGAATAATAAAATATTCTAATAACAGATTCTACACATTCTGACCCAATCAAAAAGAAAAAAGAAAAAAGGAAAAAGGAAGAAAGAAAAAAAGAAATCGATATAGGATTATTGATTATGAATTTCCTTTCCATACACATGTATCTCTTATTACTTTTGGCTCTACTTTCTACGCCAGGCACCAGGTCAGCCATTTTGTTTATGCTTTGCAGCAGTATGTAGAGTCACAATTATCCCATGAATCATGGTGCGAGTTTCTTCACTCTCTTCAGCATAAGGTTTGAAGCCTCTTCGTCTGCTTGTTTCTTCATTATTTTATTTTAGACATGATACCATTTGGTCCTTGTTTCGTGAATCTTTTTTTTCTTCCTTTTTTTAATGATAGTTGGCAAAGAGACAATGTTCTGTCTTGTAGTCTGGTGAATTTCATGTTGGGGACATGGGTTTGGTAGGATAACATGTGTATCTGATTATCTGAAATAGCAACCTACTTTAGTGCTGCCTTTTTCTTTCAAACCTGGCAGCTTCTACATTCTGGTTTTATAAGTGGCAATTACCCTTTGGGGGATTCTGATAAAACTGGAATGAAGTTATAGCAACGTAAAAGTTACGACAGACATAGATGTCTACAGAGACGAGTCAAGTCAATACACCTGGGTGTTATAATCTTTGATCACTTTTGATCACATGTGAGAGAGTTTGCTTGATATGATGACCCTGATTTGATTTGTTTCTTTATTTTGACGCATCTTTTGGACATATGTGCCATTTATGTAGGTGAATGATATGATGGATCTAGAGTCAGTTCACACGGAATATCTTGCCAATGCATTGCGCATGTAAGTTTATACTTATACATTGCTTAGTGATTTACATGAAAATTAGTAAATAATGGACAAATATGTAACAGCAATTACTTATGCTCATTAAGTACATCATGGTTCTGCTATGCCACATAAATTTTCTCCTTGTAACATATCTTGGTAAGATCAGTGATGCATTTCTTTCTCGACAGGCAGTATTTGATGTTTAGTATTTCTCAATGTTAGTGTATTATGTATTACTCGTTGCAGATGTTTCCTCTCTGAAGAAACCCGGACAGTAGGCAGCATTATTGAGAGCATTTTACAGTGTGGACTAGATTTTCGGTTGTGTCTAAGAGCAGGAACCTGGGATGAAGGAATTGGTCAGGAAAATTCGTTTGGCAGATTCAAAATCAATATATCTCACCCTGTAACATTTTAAATCACGTGTTTGACGCAGTTATTCTGGAAATTAAAAAAATGAAAAGTGCTAGTTGCAAACAACCTCTCCATTTATGGGGTTAAGGCTGTATACATCTATCCATTTGCAGACCCCACCTGGTGGGGAGCTTTGTGCACTGGGCTGCCTATATGTTGTTCTTGAGATATTTGGGAAGATCTCAGGCTTAGGCATTATCATATCCTATATTTGGACGTTGCTTGAGGGTATTGGTTAAATTTTTCATAGAAATACTCTGAAAATGCTTATAACTTTAGTAGTTCATGTAATGTCAATTGCAGGGTCTGGTGCCCAAAATTGATCAGGCTTTGCTTGAAGCAATTTTTGAAAATCGGACTAGTCACTGAAGTAGTGAATTACTGGTTCAAGCTTAGTTGAATTGGTTGTAACTGAACTTGTACATTTTTAACTATGCAAAGGTATTATATAAAATAATAGATATTAATATAATTTAATATTTAAATCCAAATAAGCTAATATCTATCTTTAGTTGTAAATTGAACTCAGTCAACTAGTAACCAATCATAATAGTATTGTGGAGATTCAATCCAATGGACGCTGGACCATAAACGTTATATAAAGAAAACCTGACAATCATCATATTCAATTTTATGACCACCAAGGAAATCTAAAATTAGAGAGATGAGGAACTTTCCCCAAAAGCTAGTTGTTGACAAGCAACCTGTCTCCGTTAGAATGTCAATAATATTCATATATTCATCATTTAATCAGATATTGAGTAGAAAAATATTAATAATTATGTACAAGAGTAATAAGAATTTGGGTATCCAAAGTTGAAGCTCCAAAAAAGATGTCATTTTGAAATTGATTGAACAAGTAACTTATCCAATTTTAAAGTTTTGTTTAAATTTTTATTTTCTTGTAATAACCGGGGTTTCGTGGATGTTTCAGATCAGTGTAGGCAGTAATTCACTGATTTTTCGAATTGAACTGGTAGGCTTGGTCCAATTTGATTACATAGGCATCCATAGACTAAATAAAGAAAAAGAAAACGAAAAAGTCATTTTATTTGTGCCTGTTATAGTCTTCAGGTGAGTCTCTTGAATTGAATTGCAGGTACTTTCAATAAAGCAGAAGTTTGATAAAAATCTAAAAGAATTGCAGCGTTGCTATATCAAGGCACCTAAACATGGCAGCTTGGGGCTTTCTCGTTTCTGGGAATATCTCAATTACAATGAATATTATGATGATGTCAGCAGTGAAATGGGATATTATGCTTTCTGACTTGTGGGGATCACAGGCGGTGGATTCAAATTTTAGAGGGAGGCTGGCTTGTGGATTTAACAGTAACATTCTCATGTTGTGTTTGGATGGAGAATCTTAGAAATTGTTAGAAACGCAGGGAAATCAAGTCAAGCACCAGCATTGGGGAAATTTGTGTGGATAATTAATTTATGGAATTTGTACTTTTTTGTATATTTTCAAATTTTCATGATATATTTTATAGTTGGCCAATGTTGAGAGGCTGAACTCAGGTCTGGACCTTAGTCTGGGAATTGGGTTGCATTTGAATCTTCCATCTGACTCCAGGTTTGAAGGTTGGTGGGCCGGGTCATGTTCCGGGTCATGTCCAAATGAGTTTGTAGAGAAATGTCTTGTGTAAAGATCCAAATGCTTGGAGGGTGTGCAAGGTGAAGAGAATGAAATTGCCTACCCTGTGACTTTTGAGGAAGAAATGATGATGTACTCATTATTGTGCCTGATAATGAGATCCAGTTTTGGAAAAGGAAAATGGCAGGGAAACTCTATCAGTGTGTGGGTTTACTTTGTAAAATGTATAGAAAGAAAATCATGTTTTGAGTGGCAAATTAGTTAATTTTATTATTTGATATTTTAGATTGCTTGTTAGTATTAGAATTAGATTTCTTGAGTTGGGTTGTTTCATACTTTTGTAGTTTTTTATATTTATTTCCCCAGAAGAAAAATGGCATTGTGTTGAGATATAGATGTGATCCAATATTGATGGCTCCTGTAATCTTCCACTTTTTGTCTTTTCCACACTTAAATGAGTATCAACATAAAATATATGTAAAGTAAGAAATTTTATTATTCAAGATTCATATTAAGTGGTGTGGCTTATCTTATATTAATTCACCATAGTTGCTCTAGCTCCGCTGCCACCGCAGAATCTCTAGTTATAAATTTACAAGCTAGTTGAAGAGCATAACATCTCAATCGATTCTTTAAGTTTATGTGAAGTTTTGTTTTAGTCCATTAAGTTGCAAATTGCATTTTTAGTTTTTGAAAGTTAACATTATTAAAGTCACTAACGGAAAATATTGACTAAGCAAATTGAAGCGGTGATTGGGTAATGTTGTCGAAGCAAGATGCCACTTCCAACACAACCCCTAATTTATTTAATCAATATGACATTTACTTAATTTACATTATTTTATTTTTACTCGGAATTATGAAAAATATAATGATTAGATTCCACTTGAAAACCACAGCCTATGCTTCAATTATGGACGTGGCTTTTGTCTTATACATATTTCCGCACTCACATGCACTCAAAACAGCACCATTTGGTGCAAAAATCACATTGTTCCTTCTTCTTCTTCTTAAAAAATAGTATTCAACATCCTATAGTATTTTTTAAGTATTAGTCAATACATTAAAATATTTTTTCAAGACCCTAAAATGATTTTAGGATATTGAAAAAATATTTCAGGGTTCTAATTGATACTAAGAAGATATTTCATGATACTAAAAAAATATTTTAGGAATACTTAAAAATACTTTATGATCTTTATAAATTATTATACAATCTTGAAAAAAAAAAAAACATTCACCATCTTGTAGTATTTCTTAAACACCAGCGAGTACCTTGAAATATTTTTCAGTATCTTTTAATATCTTCTTAGTGAGAGAAGGAATACCACTAAGAGAAGGGGTGAATTGGGTGATTTAAAAAAAATCTTCTAAAGACCTCTGTAAACACAAGCTAAAACAAAGCACAAAAGGAGAAAGATAGATGTAAGAGATTTATACTAATTCGGTCTAAACTCTTGACCTACGTCTAGTTCTCAAACTCTTTGGGTGATTACACATTGTAACTTTGAGTAATCATTTCTCTAGGATTCACTCCCTTTTAAAAATTGTAATCAATACATCGTCCTAAGGTCCCACTACCTTGAGTTTCTTTATAGAAATGATGAATATAATTTAACTCTCTTACATAGTGGATTGATAAACACTAAAAATCAAATATCCAAAGATATTATACAATAATGAATAAAATAGTAGTGCAATAAATTCGTTTTGAGCGTAAGATGTTTTAGTAGTTGAATTGTATTGAATGCTTCTCCTTATATTTGGTGAAGGTAATTAATAATCGTTGAGAAGCTTCAATGAACCATTGTGAGTAATAAATGTAGCCATTAGACTTGAGGTTCTTACGTTACTCACACACTTTGATTCTGCAAATGTCATCGCCATTCTGTCACTTGACATTCTTTTTGTTCTTCTGTTGAGTGTTGTAGCATTTAATAAAGGAAAGAGAACAACAATACCTTTTGAATGCTCAGAAAATGGTTGCCTAAATTATGCTTGGTATTCTACAACTGCATTAAATAATTCTGACATAATTAATGCTTTTTGATTAATCTGTAGCTAAACCTTTATTTAATCATCTGAAACTTATTAATAAAATGATTAAACATAGTTAAAAACAATAATGAATGATGATAAGAAGTATTTAAATTATAAGCAAAGATTCAAGTTTCTCGGATACAGTGATTTACAAAAACTAGAAAAGCTAACTTGAGTTGATTTCTGCCACACTCAAGTTATTGACTCGAGTTGATCATTTATTACTCGAGTCACTGTTTTATCCTCTCTAAAAATATGTTTGAAAGAAATAGAGAAGATGTTTCTATATGAACTCAACTCAAGTCATAGTTCATTAACTTAAGTCGCAGTTTCATTTTTACAAATGTCTTTGAGTTAAGTTTGGAAAAGATTTGAACATAGATTATGCTCGAGTCATTAAGTGATAACTCTATCAGATGACTCGAGTCACTCAGTCCTTAACTTGAGTTTTCAAAATGTTTTGAAAATATGTTTCACAGATCCACTTGAGTCACTTGATCTTAACTCAAGGCAATATTTTAACTGTTGGAAAATATTTGAACGTGGGATTTAGGATTTTGAAAAGATGTTTAAGGTTAAGTCTACAAAGATAAACTCAAGTTTAATAACATAAACTCGAGTTGATGTTTTTCATTAAAGCATTTCACGAAGGCTTTAACTCAAGTCGCTAAAGTGTAACTTGAGTCAGTCAAAGTTAAACACATTTTGACTAAAGTTTCAAAGTACTTGACTCGAGTTTAGAAATCTTAACTTGAGTCATGTCTTGACAGATACTTAAAACAGTTGCTGATTCAATATTTGATCAAGATAAAATATTTTACTTGAATAATTAACTTTCTTTTATTTACAATTTTCTGTTATCATCAAAATAAACATAAAGAACTAACATTCTCCCCCTTTTTGATGATGACAACACTTGCAAACCAAATGAAAATTTCTTTGAGAAAATAAACAACAAATAGGAAACTCAAAGAGATTAAGCCAAATGCATTTCATTTCATTTAATAGAATTCAAAATACATGTCATTCACAAGAAAATGAAATACAGTGAAATTAATATAGTGAAATTGCAATAGAGTTATAGAAATTGCATTACAAATTGAAAATGAATTACACTACATAGTCTCTATTTTACTTCTTCTCTCCCCCTTTGTCATCGAGGGATCAGAGGGAGGTATGAAGGAGACTGGAATGGCGGGAAGGGCAGTGCGAAGCAGGGGAATTGATGACGTGGTAGAGGATGTGAATGAAAGAGGGAAAGGATGAACTGAAGGTGGAGATCCTGAGTTAAAGGAGAGTTGGATGGTGGGAGTGATAGAAAGTGGGACAAGTGTAGTGAAGGGAGTAATGGCTAAGCAAGGGGTGGAGGTCTCAACAAGTGGAGTGGCAGGTGGAGGTGAAGGAGGTTTGGTGGGTGAAAGATGAGAAGGTGAGGGAGGTGAAAGACTGGCAGTGGATGATGAGGATGGTGAAAGTCTAATAGTGGTTGGTTGAGAGGCAAGGATAGTTATGGTAATGTTTGTCTTCATTTTGTTGGTTTCTTTATGTTGGCCCAGGAATTGAAGGCATTATCATTTAATTACTTCTCTTGTGCTTCGTATAAGTCAAAACAAGACTAATTTTCTTTCATAATATATTATGAGAATGGCTTTTTCGTTGTTTTATTGATGATGTCCTTCTTTACTATATTGCACTTTCAGCCTGCATTTCATACCTGTTCAGTTATCTTCTGTGAAACATTATTTGTGCATGCAAAAATTTCTTTAGTGTTAGTTAGAAAATAATGGTTTTATGGACAAGGCATACTGAAAGGGAAAAAACGAAGTGGGGTTTGTTTTCTTTGAAAGTAAGTTTCATTGAGTTATATATATATAAAGACATTGGGTCAGTTCTTTACTTGTTTTCATGATGCTGATGGAGCTTGTTTACAAAGCACATAGTTGGAAACAAAATAACCCATAGTTTGAGACAATATTTTCGTCTTTTGCGGTTGTGCATTGTTCAGAAACATGGTAACAACACCCGCCAATGAAGGAACCAACGAAGCAACTCCAAGTACTGTAGAACATGAAGCCAGGGAAGTAGAAGCAAATGATGAAAAATATTTAGAAGGAGATGAAAGACCAGCGAAAAAGAAAAAAAATCAAATGTTTGGAACCATTATGAGAAGGTACAAATAGACAAAACTACGGGAGACACAAAGCCAAGTGTAAGTACTGCCCAATAGAAATTCTTTGCCATCATACCAAACAAGGGACTTCCGGATTGTTGAGACATTTACAAAATTGTGAGATTGATCCGAACAAAGCAAATAAGCAAAACAAATCTTTGTTTACAACCTCTCTGATAGGGTCATCTAATACTGTGACTTCTCATTTATTTAGTCAAGAGCAATGTGGACGAGGTGTTGCAAAATACATTATATTGGAGGAGAGGCCTTTTCAAACTGTGGAAAGTTTTGGTTTCAGAGCGATGATGAGTGAAGTATAACCCTGCTTTAAGGTTCCCTCAGGATCATCGGTTACTAGAGATTTCTACAAGTTGTATCTTGGAAGAGGCAGAGAAATTGAAAAAGTATTTTGAGACTTCAGAAGTTCAAATATCCTTTACTATGGATACTTGGACTTGAAATGAGAATGCCAATTTATGTGCTTGACTGGGCATTGGATTGATGAGAGTTGGATATACCAAAAGTGAAGCTTGAATTTCTGTGTAGTTGAAAACCATAAGGGTGAAACAATTGCAGATGAAATTGAGAAATGCCTGTTGTCTTGGAGCATTGATAAGGTGTTTTCTTTCACTGTTGATAATGCTACTTCCAATGATAGTGCATTGTCAAGGTTGAAGTTCATTTTCAAACATTAAAATGGTTTAGTATGTGATGGGGACTTCAAGCACTTGAGGTGTTGTGCGCACATATTGAATTTGCTAAGGATATGCATGAGTCAAGTGAATTCGGAATGCTGTTAAATATGTAAGATCTTCTCCTTCAAGGTTTCGAAGGTTCAAGGCACTTGTGGAAAAAATGAAAGTTGAACCAAAGGGTTTACTAAGCTGGATTGTCCAACTAGGTGGAATTCAACTTACATATTGTTAGATATTGGCAGTCAATTCAGCGGTGTGTTAAACATTATGATGGAATCAGACAAGGACTACAAAACATACTTCTCTGATAAAGGTTTAATGGGTCCTCATAACCTATTTGTACCGCACAAAACGCCTGGCGACAAGACTTACAACAAGCTAAAGAGAAAACAAAGAGGATTTTTAGTCCAATTTTTTCCTCGAACCTCAAAAGAAATGTGATCCCCTTCAGATCCTCTTTATCAATCACCCAAATTTCTGCTTTGAGGACATTCCTTTTATCGATCAGTATGTCATGATTTATCGACAGTGGCGAGATTTCTAAGAATGGTTGGTGATTCTCTCTCTATATCTACTGCGTTCTGGGTTTGATATGTTTATATTCTTTGATTCGTTTGAAAAGAAAGAATTTTTTCAAATAAAGGAGGGCTGGTTTTAGTAAGAGTGGAGCGAAAAAGCTGGTATTTTTTGTTATTCACTGAAAGTGTTTGATCTTAACGATTTCTGATAGAGTTTAAGAGAAGATTGAAGCAGTAGGAGCAATGGATCATGAGAATTTTTCAGGAGGCTAGGGTTTTAAGTATGAATAGAGAAGAGAAAGAGTGGATGAAGAAATTGATTGAAATAATTTATTGAAATTATATTTTTTATTTTAAAAACAAAATAATGTAAATTAATTTAAGATCATGTAGATTAAAATTAAATCAAGTGTTGTGTTGCAAATGATAGATTGTTTTGTCAGCATTATATTATGTTACCGAGTCACAATTTCACTTTGCTTATTCAGTATTTTCTGTTAGAAATATTAAACGATGTTAATTTTTAAGGGTTAAAAATATACTTGATCACTAAAATTTAAAGAATTGAAAGCATACTTTAAATTATCTTAATCTATTTTATTTCTTGAATTTATAAATTTTTTTCAATATATTTTTTGAATGCATATATTATAGAGTTTCTACTTTTTATCATTGAGGATAGTAGTTAAAGTAAGTATTTTTAAGAAATTAATACATATATTTTTTTTATAAATAACTAATTCAATTAATCTTCTCAACATTTGTATATTATATAGCTTTTACATTTAGGATTCAAGGAATATTTATTTGGGGTCACATATATACACTTATATCATTTTGAATTTCTATCACGGCGTACGTATTATTATCATATAATTGTACTACTTAAAAATAATTTTATTTTGAATAAATTTTTAATAATAAATAATAAAATTTTTCATTATAAAATAACTAATTTTATGTTATTTTCCGTATTTCTCTGGCAACTCAATTTACTAGAATGATATCAGGTCCAAAAAAAAATTTACTAGAATGATAAACTAGATGTTATGATATACATTAGACACTACACCTAAATAAATGGAACATGGAATTACAAAATCCCCACATTAGACAAAGTTTACAGCGAAAAGATTGGGTGTAAATTCTAGAATCAATTATATATATTAAGAATCAATTACAAAACCTATTTTAATTGTGAACTTTTTGCATATCCTTAAGATTTAGTTGCAAATTCTAACAATATGCTTTTTGAATTAAAGTTTATACTAAAATATAATTCATTCACTAATTTATGCTTCATCATATTTAATTCCTACTTTGTGTAAATATATTTATATATGTTTGTAGAAAAATGTTTTAAAAATTTAAATTATTTATATAGCCTCCCAAACTTATACTGCATAATCAGAAGGTGTCGACACCATTTTCCATGGTGAGATCTTTGTTGAGAAAAAGGTTGTTGATGAATCGAGTTCAGCCTTCGAGCATTGATTCTACCATAATGTTCTGGTATAGAATAAGATATATTGGACTTGACCTAGGAACAACGCCTAGAGCCTACGTACCCATAAGAGGGATCAAAGTTCATGTAGTTCGAGGATATAGATAGACGTTTAGCCAAGGGGGAGTGAGGGTGTGTGCTTTGCATAGGCATAATCGTAAAGGAGAGAGAGCTAAGAGATGTGTACCTTGTTAGGTTAGTCTCCTATTTATAAAGATTACCTTAGGGTTTTATTCCTTGTGCTATAAGTTTCGGCTCTATTGTCTGACACTCCTACATTGTAGGCATGATTAGTGGGCATTTATTAGTTTATTGATTATAGGGATTTGGTCATTGAATGATTCCTGTTGGGCCGAATCTACGCCAAGCCCATTATTTGAATCCGTAACAATTGCCCCCCAGCCCGGTAGTTCAGGCCTTTAAGTTGCTGGGATGCATTACTTGTTTGATGTGAAATGCGGATTTGGCCGAAATATATCCGACTTATTCAATTTATGTTCCTGCATTTAATAATATGTAAGCAAATCATAATCAATGGAAAATATTACTATTTTGTGCAAATCATTCAGTTTGCTTCTTTCTTGTCGAACTCGAATGCTTGTCCGAGCTTGATTTCTTTTTGAATATCCGTCTGAGTTTGACTTCCGTTCTGGTTTGCCTTGATCTTGGTTATTGCTAACATGCTTTTCCCCCAACAATTGCTATCCACTCAGCTGCCCCCAGCCCGGTAGCTTAGGCCTCTAGGCTGCCGGGATGTGCCAATTTGCTGACCCGAGATTCCGGGTTCATGGTCTCTAACACTGAGATTCCAGTAAGCTTTATATAAGCTCGAATTTTAACCATAATTTGCCTTTAAAAATTTACACGAAGCCCAGATTTTAACTAGATTTGGTTTTACTGGGGTCGGCCTTCTATTCTTATTTCCTACAAAATTTTATATGGAGCTCAGATTTAAACTAGATTCAGTTTAATCGGGTCCGCCTTCAAAATTTTTCATGGATCTCGGATTTAGACTAGATTTGGTTTAACCTGGTCCGCCTTCAAAACTGTACACAGATCCCGGATTTAATCCAAATTCAGTTTAAACTGGGTCTACCTTCAAATTCAGGGTCGATACTAGCGACATTATCGTCGCAAGTGATTCTCGTAGGCGACACTATCACTTCACATAGGTTAGCGAACATCCGGATTTTAACTAGATTCAGTTTTACCAAGTCCGCATTCTGTTTTTGCCGCAAAACTTTAAACGGGACTTGGATTTTAACTGTAATTAGTTAAATTGGGTTCTATTTGATGACTAACTAGAGTAAAAAATATATTGCTCATAATTTGTGCCCGAGACCACCCATGAACTATACACCCCTGGTGTGGTTGACTTGAATTTAATTCAAAGTCAGAGCTACCCGCCACATGACTTGATCAAACATTTACTTTGTTACCCTAAGCTTTGATGCATCATTGCCTCGAAGGCTTTTCGGCTTTGTCATGTCCCAAGGGGAGCACGTTTTAACCGTTTATTTTAGCTTTAATGCATCCCAGTAGAACATGTTTTTGCCTTACTGGCGACACCGTCGCTTTAAATGGAGGTTGGCGACATCGTTGTTGGCGACATCATCGCTTTATGTGGAGCCCAGATTTTAACTAAATTCAGTTTGACTAGGTCCACCTTCATCCCTAGCATAGGGACAAACTCCAAACGAAACTCAGATTTTAACTAGATTCAGTTTGATCATGTCCACCTTTGTGTCTACAAATGTTATTATCTGACCTCTAAAGTGTTGTGAGAAGGAAATGCTTTTAGTTGCTTTGGATTGCTTTTATTTCTGCACCAAAAGTCTCTTGAATACATAATCTGCATATTTCTATCCTGAGCAAGTTGGACTATATTTAGAGCTTGATTACATGCCTAAAGCTTTACTAGATCCGAAGGAAATGAGACTCCTAAGGCGGGCATAATTTGAAATGAAAATCTGCCTCCATTGCATCTTAGAATTAAGTTCGAACAACTTGTAAGTTGACTGTCACGGCAGATCAAACATATTTACATGCATATGCCTAGTGGAGGTTGAGATTCAATCAATCATAATCAGGCATGCCAAGAACCAGCATTAGAAAAACAACGAATCAGGGAGGGTTGGCTGCAAATATCTCTTCTTATCTTGTAGTAGCTATTGGTTCTACTAGTGATTGTTGTAAGTGAACCAAGTAGAATCCCACAAGTAAAGATTTTAGTAATGTCTCTGATATGTCTACAATATTTAAAGGCTTTAACTTCTGAGCTTCAAGAATTTAATTTGCTAATCCATTGATACGTTCATTTTGAAGATATCCCCTGACTACTTCACAGTAAGTTTCTTCCCCAAAATTCCAACTTTTGTCATCTCTATCATTCAAACTTTGAAGGATTGTTGACTCAACTTATGCTAAATTTCCTGACTTAACATACCCTTGTATTAAATTATAATAGAATTTCTTCTTGTTAGAGAAACCAAAGCCAACCACTAAAAATTTTAGCTCTTAAATTAATACAAATAAGCAAAAAAACCAAGACTGGATTCATCTGGTGTAACACCCAAAAGTATCATTGTTTCAACAATTTTTTCAGCATCACTCACAGATTCCAAGACACAACCAAACCCTTCCAGTGCTACATTACAAGTAGCCAGGTCAAGTCTCATGAAAACAAGTTTCTCATCCATGATCCAGTATGCAACTGATATACCACTAAAAGAGAGGAAGCAGCGACTGTTGGTAATGTTGGACCTGGCTATCACCCAAGAGGGGGGGTGAATTGGGTGTTTGATAAACTTTAGGAACTTTAAAAAAAAACTTTTCGCAATTTATAAATTGACAATTAGATATTCAAAGATGAGCATATACTGGAAATGTAAAAGATAAGGGAAGAGAGTATGCAAACTGTAATTTATCTTGGTTCGGTCCAATCTTTAACCTATGTCCAGTCCCCAAGCTTCACTTGAGATTTTCAATCCACTATTTGCTTTGAACTTGATTACACGTTCTGTACTTGAAGTAATCCTCTCACTAGGATTCACTCCCCCTTACAAATTGTAATCAATTCACTTGCTTGATTACACACTCTGTACTCGAAGTAATCCCACACTCGGATTCACTCCCCTTACAAGCTGTAATCACAACAAAGTGTTTCCCACTCAAGATCACCCAATCTTGAGTAACTCTTAGAATAATAGGATGTTTACAATGAATCTTCTCTCTCAGAAGTAAGTGAATAAACACTGAAGCACAATAAGCTAGATATATGATCATTGAGATATTCAGAGAGTAGATGAAGCAGACGTTAGAATATTGGCATTTTCACTGTATAAGCTCACGTCACTGTTCTTGTTCTCCCTCTTGTATCTATGTCACTTGTTCTTCGTTTCTGGGATTCTTATATAGATGAAGAAGAGGAACTAGCCGTTGCATTTTCTTCTCTTTGATTCTTCAAAGTTCAGCTGTAAATCTGGAATATGACAGTTGCATATTTTCCTCTGTTTCTTCAATTCTTAGCTGGAATCTTGGATTTAGTTGTTGTAGATGGTCTTCCAGAATTCTTGTCATTCCATAAACTTAATTTGACCGTTTGAGATGATTCTTATGAGTTACAACGGTCTGAGCTAAACATCTGGGATAAGGGAGAAGGATCAGGCCTGTTCTAGGTTCGTCATTTAATGCATTTATCCTGGATCTTGATCTCACCTTGATCTTGGCTAAACCTTATCTGAAAAACACTCAAAACTTCATCAAGGACATTAGAAACAATAATATCATATGAGGAAATAATTTCAGGAAGACCTATTAAGATTTCGCAGATCAACATCATTTGATTTTTCAAAATCCCCGATGCAAACTCGAGTTTGTTCTTCCAGACTCGAGTTTGGGGTTCATCCAGAAAGCATGTCTGTTGATTAGTGGTCTAAACTTGCAGTCTGTAAAAGCTAACTCGAGTTTGGCTTTTACAGAGAGAACTATCAGGCTCTGGACTTGGGATGGAATTTTGGTCCGGAAGCTAAACTCGAGTCAATTAGTGACCAACACGAGTTTGGGTCTATGTTTGAAGAACAAGCCTAAGTTCGTGATTTTCCAGACTGGAGTTTAGGGTCATAGACTAGAGTTTGTAGTGTAGCCAAAATGGATGATCTTTCTGTATGATCCAGACTCGAGTTTGGGAAGCAAACTCGAGTTTCAGTGACTACTGAAATATTTGAGGTTTATCTGGGTCAAGTGCAAACTGGAGTTTGGAAGGCCAGACTAGAGTTTGGGAGTCTATTGAGTTTTCTGGGTTCCTTTCTGTTTGGTCTAAACTCGAGTTAGGGAATCTAGACTCGAGTTTGGCTTGCTTGGGATTCTGAGTGCTCTTTGTATCTTCCAGACTTCAGGTTTGATTTGCAAACAGGAGTTTAGCTTAATGTGAAAATTTTGGATTCATTTCTGTGTCTGTACAGACTCGAGTTTGTCTATGCAGACTCGAGTTTGGCTTTTATGTAAAATTGAATATCTTTCTGTCAAGTCTCAAAACTGGAGTTTGCTAACATAAACTCGAGTTTTCTTCTCCATGGCTCAGTCAAATATCCTTCTCACAAGTTCTTTGCTTTCTGACCTGATAAAGATCAATCCCTGGAATCCAGTACCTATCTCCATAAAGCTCTTTAAGTCTTCTTTCCATTGCAAGAAGAATCAGCTCCAAACTCACTGTATTCTGATAGTTATGATCTGATGAATGAAGGTTGTTCTTTGCCAACGTTTTTGCAGCATCTTGAATTTATAGTCAACTTTCGAAGATCATATCTCACTCATTTGATCTTTGTTTTCCATGATCTTTATGTTTCTGGAAAGGTATGTGAGTCTACTTTCATATGCCACCGATTTCAGCTCATTCTGATGTGTAGATTGTGAGATACACTCAAATCATTGAAGCTTGGTCTGCTGGGTGACGTTAACAGATGGGTCAACTTCAAAAATTCATAGCTCTCTCATCTCAGCTTCTTTGAGCATTAACATTTGTCCAAATGACGCATTAGATGTCTAGTTTCATACAAAATTGATTTCACCTTAAATCGATCTCTGGTTTGGGAGATATCATCAAATTACCAGAGGTCGCCAGTTCTGATCGTGAAACAGAGTTGGACAGAGTTGCTGAAAGCTTGCTAAACTCGAGTCATTAAGTGACTAACTCGAGTTTTGAGTTCCAAACTCGAGTTTACATTGGCTAACTCGAGTTTTGCTGATCCAAAGACACCAGAGTTGCTGAAGACACTACAAACTCGAGTCATTAAGTGACTAACTCGAGTTTTGTGTCATAAACTCGAGTTTTCTCATAATCTAGAGGCAGATCACTTCCTGTAATGCAGTAAACTTGACTTTTGAGTATCTGGCTCGATTTTGCTCATCCAGAACCTGATATATGCTTGTTTTAACTCTGAATTGAGTCATCCCAACTTCCATTTGATCTTGGAGACTTCAAGAATCAAACTAAGAACTTGTATAATGATTTTCTCAGTTTATTCAGCAAGTTCTTCTTTCTTTCTTCTCTCTTCTTGATTATTCTCCATGAATCAATTCTTTCTTTCTTTTATTCTCTTGTTCTTTCTCCACATGAACAAATCTACATTAAATGTAGCAATTAGACAATGTATATGATATAAACTTTTTGCTCTGCTAATGGCATCTATATAAGACATCATCAAAACTAATCATAACCAACAGGTAAGTCCAAAGTAAACCGCCATATCTCCCAATGACTTGCTGCAGATTGGACATGCATAGTGATTACAAGTGTATACCTAATAGCAAGCTGATGCACATAATGACTACGAGGTAGAGCTCTACCGAAACACAGGATGTGAATAATAAATCACAACAAATTGGGCAGTTCACTTCCAAGCTTTTCTCCAAATATTTGTGAGATTCTGAGTTAGTCCCCAGACAACCATTGCATTTCATGCAATGAAAATAATCAGCTCCAAGCCCTCTCCCAACATGGCATACATTGTACAATGTGCCATGATATACATTCCTTTCATCATCAAAAATATTGCATAGGTTGCAATAATAATTTGCCATTGCAAATTCCTAATTTGATAATTTGACTTTGGCTACAAGAACCAACTGCAATACATTTCGCTTTAACATACCCATCAACCCATCAAGATTCATTGATTTAACTCCAATAGCATCAGGCTTCAGAAATGAAGCAGCTTCCAAAGATCAAGAAGTAACTATATCCACCCACTTCTCACCACCATTATTGGAAGAGGAGACACCACCAGATTTTAGAAGCCGCCTTACAAATACTCTTGCTTTGTTTTACCCTCGAAATTTCAATACCTCCTTGGCAATCCTTTGACATGATGCATTTATATAGCTTTCGTATTAGCTCGCATTAAAAAACAAAGGTCTGAAGGGTCCCTTAACAATTGTAGTTTATGCTTTGAAATTCTCAACTTCCTTCTATCAAAATGATTCCAAAAACCAAGAAAAGTGTTACTTCCATTTAAGATCAACGTATTTGGTAAAATGGTAGAAATCAATATCATCTCCCATAAGGTTAAAGGAAAGTTTTCACCACTAAACACCAGCAATTTCAATAGACTTCGAACCCTAGTGCAGGCATGATTTTACAACCAGGAAGAATTGTTCTCTCTATCCATGGAACATCTATAAGCCTACAAACAATCTATTAGAGAATATGCATCATCTTTCATCTCACAAAAGGGAAGAATAGCCAACACACAATCAATCAAAATAGCGCTGAAAGAATTCCTGCAGATAGTCAACAAAGTTGATTGATGAGTTAAACCAAAGTAAATTGTACTCTTCCAGTGGATACATTCCATTATTCACAGGTACAAAAAATGTTTTTCAGACCGGACAAAAGAGCATCTTAAGACTGGACTCGCGACCGTTTTTTTTCTAGCTGGTATTAAAAGTATATTTTTAAGACCGAACTCAAATCGGTCTTAACTAAACTCTTTTAAGACCGGACATTTAAAAACATCAGGTCTTAAAAGTGATACTAAATATAACTGAAATATTTTTTTGTCGGTCCTAGAACTCAATTCTTAAGACCGGACAAAACTTTATCCGCTCTTAAAAAGTCAAATTTTTAAGACCGGACAAAAATAATTGCGCTCTAAAAAATAGAGGCTTGTTAGACTAGACGATTAATTATACGTGGTCTTAAAAGACTCACTTTCAAGACTGGATGATTAATACGTCCGGTCTTAAAGATTAACTTTTTAGACCGGACGTATTAAACCATCGGTCTTGAAAGACCAACTTTTAATACTGCGCTAATATTAAATATGTTCACCTGACCTTTAAGACCGCGCATATAAGTACATCCGAATATATCCAGTCTTAAAAGTTGAACTTTTAAGACTGGCGTTTTTGCTTTGTTGGTCTAAATTTTCCTGAATTTTTTCCCTGTTCTGTTCTTCCTGATCATATATATACAAATTCATACCAGCCAATCTAGCACATAAAAGGCTATACTTTAAGCTACAAGCTATGAACAATTATGAATAAATTGAATTGGGAAAAAGCATAATACAAATATTATCGACCATGAGTTACAAATACAAATACAATAAGCTGTTACAATAAGATATACAACACTTAAATCAACATACATGCCTAATAGTCACCATGCATTCATCTAATTCTGCCCTTTTGGATCGGATCCTAAAACAAAAATAAAACAAGAACAAACTTCATAGAGTCAGTGACATTGTTTAAAAACATGGAAGGAATACAATAGTGTTAAAACCTTAAAGTTTTCAAAGATTTGTGCAGTTACCTTACAAATTGACTCTTTTATAAAGGGATATCCTCCCATATCCCTTCTTGATGATCATTTCTTATGCCAAGTTCATTATCCACTTCATCTTCTTCGTTCATGTCCGGTAGACCCCTTAAAAAAGGAGTACTCTCGGAAGACCATAATTTGCATGACTTTCCTTATCAATATTGATGACCTTTTTCCTTGGAGAGCTACAGACCACATTTAATTTGCTTGATTGGTGATATAAAAACTTGTTTCGCTTAGTCTGCCATAATAAAAGGTTCATCTCCAAAATTCTACTATTGACATCGACTAATGTAAATCCCAGGCGATCAATCTGAACACCATTATTGAGATTAACTCACTTGCATTTGAAAATGGGAAATCTAATCATGACATAGTCCACCTCCCGAATCTCTTCAATAACCCCATAATATGGCATGACTGCCAATTTAAGCTGCTTGTCTTTTGAATTGGAGAAGTGCATAGATTCAACCTCTAACATTACACCACTTATCTGGACTGTGCTCCTATCATCTAGGGACTTCGTGTAAAATGTATAACCGTTGATCACATACGAATTCCAACTTATGACATCAACCTCAAGACCACGTTCTAACTATTTGATTGTCTCAGAAATAGATTCCTCTCACTTGACCTTTTGTTTGAACTAGTTTGCAAAAGTTCTGTTATGCTCCCTAATCAACCTTTGTTCAGTCATTTGGGGATTTTTTTTCCTTACAGTTTCTTTATGTGCAACTATGTTAGCTTGAATTTCATCAACATTATTCAAGATGTATAAGTGGACTAGTGTAAATTCATCAGCATCCACACTCTTTACTGACGTCCCTCGTCTACCCCCTATAGCATAGTGACGTTTTAGAAGCCTGATGTATCTTATTTTGGCCAAATAATTTTGACAAAATTCCATTACCTCTTTAGATACATACTTCTGAACAATCGTTGCTTTTGGCCGGTATGCGTTCTTCACATACCCTTTTAGGAATTTCATAGATCTTTCAATTGGGTACATTCACCGTAAATGACAGGGCCGCACAACTTTATCTCCCTCACTAGATGAACAATTAGATGAACCATGATGTCAAAAAATGTAGGAATAAAAAGCTTCTCAAGGTGGCACAAGATAAGATATCCTTCATTCTCCAATTCATCCAATTGTTCAATTTCGAAAACTTTACTACAAACAACATTGAAGAAGAAACAAAGCCTAGTCAAAATGTGTCGAAGTCATACTTGACTATGCCTCGAGTAGCTACTAAGAGTAGTTGTTGCATCAAGACATGACAATCATGAGACTTTTGGCTTGCCAATCTCAAGTCCTTCATTGATACAAGCCTCTTAAAATATGAAGAATACCCTAACGGAACTTTTGTGCCATGTAAATACTCACAAAACTACGTTTCTCATCCTTAAACAAAGTTTGAGAAGCCGGGGGACAATAAGTTCTGTTACCATATGGCCTTGGATATAAGTCTTCGCGTATTCCCATTTCTTGTAAATTCAATCTTGCCTTCACACCATCCTTTGTACTACCTTGTATGTTGAGAAGCATGCCAACAATACTATCGCATACGTTCTTCTCCACATGCATGACATCAATACAGTGTCTCACATCAAGGTTGCGCCAATATGGAAGATCAAAGAATACCAATCTTTTTTTCCCATATATGTGTTTCTTTCTACCCTTTGCAGTCTTACCAAAGACGACACTTATATTTTTCACTTTTTCATACACTTGCTACCCAGTCAATGTCGCCGGAGCATCTTTATACTCTTGGCCACCAAAAAAGGTTTTCTTTAATCGACGATATGGGTGGCCTCATCTAAGAAATCTTCTATGTCCAAGATAAACTGTCTTTCTTCCATGTTGAAGTTGATGGTAGCGTGTGCCTTCTTCACAAACCGGACATGCTTTATGGCCTTTTATACTATACCCTAACAAGTTCTCATATGGTGGGAAGTCATTTATAGTACAAAATATCATGGCTCTCATTTTAAAGAATCAGCATGCCACCTTATTTGAGAAGAATCAGCAAGATGTCGAAGCTTTCCATTAGAAATCTTCTCATCTGCATGCCACCTCAAATTTTTTGCATAATTTTCATTAGCAAACAACTGTTTGAACCTTGGTATGATTGGAAGATACCACAACACTTTTGCAAGCCCCTTATTTGACTTATACCTAAGGGTTTCACATATCGAACAATTCAGCTTCTCTTCTAACTCATTTCTATACAACACACAATCATTCGGGCATGCGTGGATCTTTTTATACTCCATCCCTAGTGGACAAAGTATTTTCTTAGCATCATATTATCGGTGAGGCAACACATTATCATCCGGAAGATGTCCTTAAAAGCCTCATGCATTTCAGAAAAACTCTTGTCGCTCCACCTATGACGTGGCTTCAAGCTGACCAATTTCAACACAACGTTCAACAGTTAGTATTTTTTACACCTAGGGTATAGTGGGGTCTCTACATCACTACACATATTACCATATGCATGTGATTGATGAAAAGCCTATTCTCCTACATCACGAATAATGTCCTCTATGAGATCATCCATATCCATGTCATTATCATCAGAGGCCACTTCCCCATGTTGAGACCCACTTGGCATTTTTTCACTATGTCATACCCATACTGTATTAGTCTTACAAAATCATTGACAAATTAAATGTGTGTGTATAACTTCAGGACTTAGTCGCCTCTCATTAAAACATTGTACACAAGGGCAATAAAACTTCCCATTATCATCATGGGCATTTTGTTTAGCAAATTCTATAAATTCCCTAACCCCATTCTAATATTCAACACTCGTCCGTAAAGCATTTATCCAATTGCGATCCATAGTAGAATTCCTATAGACGGAAAGATTTAACATACATAATTCGAAAAAACTCAAACTTGCATATAAAATAAGCCAACTACAATTGCATATTTAAGCTAAATGTCGGTTCTGTCTTATGGTCATAAATGTATCACGGTGAATCAAGAAGCAAAATAAACGCATGACGAGGAAATTAAATGCATTGCAAGTAGGCCTTGTGGACTCACTTGTAGCATATAAGTTCAAATGCATTTGTTGGATCTTTCTTCTCCTGCCATGAACGTTAATGTTGCAGGTAGTAAGAGTAACCTAAAAACACTTGTTGGTCAGTTGGGTAAATCCCACAAGAACATTTCATCGATTTTGTTCAACCCATGAAAAACCCAGAACGATAAGCAGGAAAATAATACAGTTATATAGCCAAAACAACTCTTACAACTTGGTCTTTAGACGTTGAGCTAAAGAACCAGAAAGTGGTTGTCGAGAGAGCAACGCGAAACAGTGACAAAGCAACACACAAACACTGGAGACAAAACCTGAGTAATTACTTTCGGCTTGACGAGAGAAGTTCATACAGGGAGATTTAATTTTTCCGCGTGAGAGGCGCAAGAAAGACATTTATTATTTGGGATATTATTAAGACCGGTCAATTAAAAGGAATTGGTCCTAAAGATATATTTAAATTATATTGAACTTTTAAAGAGTGAAGGTTTATAAAACTGCGGTCCTAAAATTAATTTAATTTAAATTATATCAAAAATTTTAAGATTGAAGGTTAATAATACTGCGGTCATAAAATTCATTGAATTTTGGACCGCATTTTTAGAAAATTGCGGTTCTAAAAGTCAAATACTTTTTAAAACTAAAATGATAGATTGCAGCAGCAACTGAATGAAAATAAAGGAACACTGGAGATTAGAGAATAAGCTTTTTCTTTAATGGATAATATGGAAAAATAAAATATAAGCTTAGTTCTTATTAATTTTTACATTACTAGTACAATATGCAAGTACAAAAGGAAAATAAGAACAACAAACTAAAAATTTACAAAAACAATATATAATGTGACTAAAAATCCTAATGCTTATTATCAGCTAATGTCTTGGAGATATTGGCTTCAGCAGCAGAAATTTCTCGCTGGAGATGATCAATTTTCTGTCTTATGTACATCAGTATCACTTCATCATCAGAGGAAAGAGGGGGAGCGCTGGGACCAGGAGATTGGCGAATATTGTCACCAGGCTAGAAAGGAGGAGCGGGAACCTCTTAGTGGTTTGAAGGCTGGAGGAGGCCGTCAACCTCTTCATCATCCAAAATAACAATGGGTCTAACGACCCGAGACTCCTTTGTTAGAATAGAATGCATTGGACCTAAACCAACGAGAGATGTAAAGAAGGCATGAGATTCAGGAGTACCCCTATGAGGGGTTATCTTGTATTTAACCATTGTTTGAGCAGTTGGGGTAGGAGACGTAGAAAGTTACGTAGTGTAGAGTTACGAGGTAATGAGGAGTTAAGAAGGACAGAGAGGAAGCGTGAGGAGGATAATAAAGGCAGGACTATAAGAGTTAATACGCAAAAGTGTATCAAGATTGTCTTATAACATATCCACGGTCCTAAAAGTCTATTATTTATCATTTCATTAAATTACCTTTAGGATTAACCAGTAACATATCTCCGGTCCTAAAAGTATATTAATTTATTTTTCATTCAATTAACTTTAAGACAGATCTTTAATCTTATACCCGGTCCTAAAAGTATATTAATTTTTTAAAAAATAATACTTTTAAGAACGAATCTCTTACAATATCCAATATTAAAAGTTTATTCTTTTCAAATGAGAGACACCAAAGTCGTATCCTTACACTCTGTTCAAAGGAATGATTCAGAGTCTCTTCGGCTTCCAAATAAACTTCACAACTAGGCGTCTCCTCGTATTTTGATGAACTATGCGTCTCCTCGTAAACTTTTCCCGCGTTTCACATTATTCAGGATGGCTTCTTTATTTAAACCCATTGTTACTTTACTTTCTTCACATTCTTCTCAATCACTTCTACAACCTCTATCGTAATGGCCGCTCCACCACCACTAGGTGTGCCAAATCATCGTCCTCCCTCTCCACCTCCACATCCACCTCCGTACCCTCCTCCGCTGCCTCCAAACCCCTCTGCCCGACAGATGATGCAGCACCTTCTTTCCTGCGTCGATCATATAGACCAATGCATGGGCCAAATGTTTTAGGTCTACCACGCCGTCAACAACAAGTTGAACATGCTACTCGACGCCAATGAGGTCAAGTACAATCTTTCTGATGACGACGTCTCCGACCTCTCTGAACCCTCCCTCGCTTCCGACAACTACGGGGGGGATTAAATATTTTTATGTTTTTTTTAATGTTTGTACTATTCCTTCCCCACTACAGGTAGGAAAAAAATGATAAATAAATTTTTTTTCCCATATTTGATTGTCTTTTGGTATCCTTTCTATTATATTGATTTTTGTTTCAGACAAAAAGAAAACAAACAAAACATTGACTGAAATGTGATTAACGGTACAAATTTATAGAATACAGTTAAGAACATACCAAAAAAGACAAAAAAGACAACGTTTACCTTTTAAGAATAAAAACAAACACAGTGACAACTCTTCTCAAGGTTGGACCATCGTTGTCGTTGGTTTTACCACACCCAAAGTTGAAAATTTCTAGTCATTTTCATTATCTTACACCTTTTCTGACAATGCTTTTCAACTTCTGGAGACGTAAAATAGACGACAACGAGGGTCCTAAGCTTGAGCAGAATGTTAGAAACTCGAGTGTTCTTGAACCCTAATGATTTGTCTTAAAAATCACATTTCTATTTAAAGGAAGACTATTAAGACCGAAAATTTAACAAATAGACAGTCCTAAATATCTAGCCATATTTAATTTAGAATTAACGAAGACTTTTAGTACCAGACGTAATATAAATAAGCGATCCTAAAAGTGTTGTCATTTTCTATAAGACTTTTAAGACTGGCGATATAACAAACATACGGTCTTAAAATCTAGACTTATTTTTTTTAAAAAAAAATGAAGACCTTTAGGACTGTCTCTTTAATAAATATACATTCCTAAAAGTGTCACCATATTTTATAAGAATTTTAAGACCGGATATGTATCAAACATATGGTCCTAAAATCAAGGCTTATTTTTTAAAAAAAAACAAATACATTTAGGAGCGTTCTTTAATAAATATGCAGTCCTAAAAGTGTCGTCATATTTTATAATACTTTTAAGACCGAAGATATAACAAACATACGGTCCTAAAATCAAGGCTTATTTTTTTAAAACTCTCCAAAACTCAAATCTCAAGCAATATCCACCATCCAATACATTCAGAAAACCAAAATTACATAAGCTAAGAAAATTTTTTGAAAAAATAAACAAATTTATTATATATTGAATTATAAAAATTGTACAATTGTTCATTTACATAATGAATTTACAAATGAATATAGTACTGTAATTACAATTATTGCTCTACAAGCATATATTTACAAATGAAGTTAGTATTGTAATCGTTGTATTTACTTTAAGAGGTCAGCAAGATGTTGACAAAACACACTTTGTATGTGGTCTCCTTCATCATTAGAAAAGGAAGTAGCAGAGGCAAACCTCTGTAACATCAAAGAAAGAAACTGAATTAATTTGCGTGCATATTTCATATGTAATATTAATCCAGAAACTGAATTCAACCATAATATGTAACATCAAATACATTTACCTTTGCAGTGAGTTTATTATTCCCTAGTTGTGTGATAATATCATATATGTGTTTCATTATGTACATGCCACATAAGTTGGATCCCGTTGGTTGCCGACGAGTCTGAAAAGAACAAGAAATATATATAAGACCAAACATATATAGCTTAATGACCAACTTTCACAAGGCAGTGTGCTAGTGTCCAAATAAGTACTAACCTTTGGACAGAGCCATTTATGTTCTTTGGCATCATTCGGTCACTTTTTGATGACCTGGATTTGGAAGGTCCTCATGGCACTATCATCAAAATCACAAATTTATCAATAATGTTCACTGAAAATTCACATCAGAGATTTCAGACAAGAGAATCAAAATAACATGCTTACTCGTTGATGGTCTGCTACAACATAGCCCCTGGTTCGCTATGAGTGGAGCATAAGAATAACACCGTATGCGTGTCCACACATATGACGACCAACTACTAATGGTGGCTGAAAATTCACAGTAGTAAAGTACTCAGTGATATATTAAGTGAATTGCAACAAGAGATTGATTGTGATATGTACCTATGGTAATATGGAAACAAGTAAACCTTCCTTCTCACTTCACACAACCTCTTTGATATGTACTCCTGTCTTTCTTCCTTGGTGATTGTGCTTGCATATACTGGGCATAAGAATCCAAAATCATTGATTCTGCCTTGTTGATCCAATTCTTGATCGTGAACCTACAATAATGACATCGATCAGAGAATTAGTATATATGTATGTGTGTCTAAAAGATGCATTTAAATTATGTACTCATAGAAGAAGATACTTACTTCAAAAACATTTGAACAATTGTTGATGTAACCTCCTATCCAGGAAGCAGTAGGGACTTTATATCATTTGTGTCGACAAAAACCAATTGAGGATGAGGGACCCCTACTACTTCATTGATATCCCAAGATTTTAATGTAAAATCTCCTTTGGATACCATATGGGATATTTTATCCTTGGCACTCAACTTAGCAGTAGGGGATGCAGATTTAGGAAGGGATGGAGATTAATGAGAGGATGGAATTAGAGGAGGGGATGAAGCATCAAGAGGAGTAGAGACATGTACAAGCTTCCCTGGCTAAGAGATGAAGGTTCTCTTGACATCACTCACAAGCTTCAGTTGATCAGTTGGGAGAAGGAGAGGTGCATCAATGATCACCTCTTCAACTGACACTCTGACTTGATCATCAGCCATTTGTTTGTGGTGTACAGTTGATCCCAAGTTGTGGATAGTCTCTTTAACAACTAGTTGTCTATGAGGTTCTGCCACGTACAAGTCACAAAGTTGCTCTGACTGTCCAACAATGCAGCTCCCTCTAGTGCTCTGCTGCATAAGTGTAGGTGTATGTGTGAAGGGAACATTGCTCTCTGGACGAGAGCTAATAAGCATCTTCATTTGAATCATTTCCTCCTTCATTTGCCTCATATGAGATTCAAACATTTCTTTCAATGCACATTCTTTGGCGCTGCCTCCTCATTTAATTTGGCCACCGTTTGGTCCATCTCCTCCCAGGTAACCATACTTTGTTTAAGGCGTTTGGATTTACCAAAGTATTCCTTTAGGTCTACCCGTCCTCCGATCCCCCTTACACGCCCCGAGTGATCCGGTTTTCCAGTCACAACTATCAAAACATCATTCCTCCTGCCCAATACAAAAGATCTCTCTGCTTCTTTCTTTTTAAGATCTTCCTGTAAGATATAGATAACAAGACGCTTAGTAATGAAACATGTTTAAAAACTAAAAAATACCAATAATGATACTTACAATTTTTTCAGCAACTATACGAGTTTGTTCACTCATTTAGGAGCCGCTTGGCTTTTGCCGAATATACAACCACAAATACTCGTGACGTATTGGGGATGTCAGCTGATCAACTATTATAGAATGATTGGATTCGGCTTCTTCTTCCAATCTCTTCCACTTGGCCTCCATCATTTCCTTTTCAACCTTTGCATATCCGCCACGAGAAGCCCTATGTAGGTAATCATTCTTTTTCCTTATCTCATGTGTTTGTTCCCTTCTTCTCTATGAATCAGAATTGAAAACAACTATTAATTATGAATTCAAACCATTTCACTAACAGAAATTAGAGAACTTTTGCTTCATATGAACCTCAAACATTAGTCAAGTGTCTTGATCAATAGATACTTTATAGTAGAAAACATGGGGTTGTTGAAACTAAGTTTGTGATTTTGCAGGGACGAGAATGGCTAGGTTGGAACCTAGAAAGGCCAAATGGTGACTGGAATTTGATTTTTGCACTAACATGCTGGTTGTTATGGTCTTGGTGAAACATGTGCTGCTTTGAGGAGGGCTACTCTATACCAAATAACAGAGCTCGGATAGTAGCTCGGTATGTGGATAAATAAAGAATGCAAGATGGCAATTTGGGAGACTCACAGGCTCAATAGGAGAGGCAAATATCAAATGGATTGCTTCTAAGGAAGGTTGGGTGAAGATCAATGTGGATGGTGATTCTAGGGGCAAAAGGAGGATAGTTGGGTGTGGTGGACTGATCCGAGGAAGTAATGGTGAGTGGTTATGTGGATTTACAAATAAGTTGGGGACATGTTCAACTATAAAAGCTGAACTATGGGCTGTGTCATGGTCTGGAATTAGCTTTGCAATATAGTTTCTACAGCATTAAAGTGGAAAGTGATGATTTTGTTGTTGTGATACATCTTTTAAAAACTATGTAGATGGAAGAAATACTTGGCCCTACATTGCTGGTTCAAATAGATAGGGTTATAATTTTTTTTTTCAAACATTGTATTTGTGTATGTGTATGGAGAAGGAAATACATGTGCAGATGCTCTTGCAAATTTGAGTTTAATGCAAGAGGAGTCTAGAGTTCTATTTCATAGGCCTCCATGTACTATGATTAGGTATCTGTATAGTGATTATGTGGGGGTTGCTTACCCAGAGATTATATCGTTACAGGGATGAGAATAGGCTAAGGCCTCGATTTTTACAAAAAAAAAAAAAAAAAAAAAAGAACCGACTAAATGAGGAAAAAAGAAGATATATGGGAATATGTAATTGAAAAATTTGACACACACACATATATAAAGAAATGAGGGAAGTATTGTCCAAACAAAAACCTACATTATAAAAGTTAACTTGTGTTTTATAATTATTTTTACTCTATATACTTTTCGGTTTTGAATTTCTTGACCTATCCAATAACAATAACAACGAATGTTTCTTATTTTTTTTAACAACTAATTTCATTATTTTATTGTATTATAATAATGCTCCCTTTGCTTTTTTTTTTTATGAACCTAAAATTAGTATGATTTGGTCTTTTTTATAAGAACTGAACATAAGTTGTCTCACCAGTTAATAGACTTTTATATTTGTATCCCTCGCTAATTATATATTAATTTAATTAAGAAGTTAGTGATATTTATATTTACTCTATTTCTCTCTCTTACTTATCCCTTTATAAATAAAGGTTTACTTTAAAAATGTTTATTTCAAGACACACTTATTATTTTTAATTAATTGTACTCACTTTCTTAAATCACGTAATTTAATTATTAAACTCTTATAAATACAACTGGAGGGGTGTCATTCATTATATTACTTTTTTTTTTTTTTAACAAACATTATATCACTCTATTTAATTAGAGACAATTATAATCTCAACATATCCCTCGAAGTGCTGAAGAGGTGGCCGACCATCTTTCGAAGGAAGCCTCAATGTTGTGCTTAACATACACATATCCATATTAGAGCATTTGGCAACAAAACCAAAGCCACTGTTTCAAAACCAAAATTAGGGGACATAGTTTTTGTTAAAAAAATTTCGGGCAGGCACAAATATACTTCTATTATAGACAATTTTGTTCATAGAATTATCAAACACTAAGGGTCCTGTTTGTATTTTTAATAAATTTTTTTTTGGCAATTTATTTTTAGTTAGAGTTTTTTTTTTAACAAAAAAAAGTGACTTGTTTTAAAAAAACTTAAAATACAAACAATTTTTAGATATGTTCTCTTGTTTCTTTTCTTCTATTTCTTATTTTGTTTTGAAACATGGGGAAACTCTTCCCACTTAAAAACTTGAGGCTTTCATGTATCCACCATCAACACCATGTTCTCAACGTCACCCCAGCTCATTACTAATGTTGACAGCCTGCCACAACGTTATTGTTGGTGATTGAAATCTTGGTTCACCAAATTGTATATTTCTACTAGGCACATATATATACTTCTATTAGAAATAATTTTATTTAAAGGGTTAATGTGTAAAAATACAGATGATATATGTTTTTTCAAAAGTGCGTCAAACATCAAATATATTTTTTTGGGTAAAAGTAACTATGTCGTTACAAAAGTATGATAAAAATAAACATTAGCTGTTGAGTTTGACTCTTTTTACATCCAAGGCTGAAGATGGATGATCACTCTACAAAGTTTCATCATGTTTGCTGGTAGTGGAGAAAAAAAAAATCACCTCTCAAAACCCAACAACTTTGGTTTTTGGGTAGCACCCAATTTGTCACCCTTAGAAACTCTATTTTTGTTATCTCCATCCTTGTTTCCTCTTTCATTTCTCTAATTGCACATTCATAGAAGCCCTCGCCTAAATCCAAACCCAACAAAACGAAAATTCAGATTTCCTGAGAAACAAACAAATCAAATAATCAATAGAGAGCTAAAAGAGGAATAGAAGGTGATTGAATTTGAGGTGACCATCGGACAAACTGAAAGTGGAGTTGCCAACGGTGGAGAGCCACAAGCCTAAGAGTATGGATCTTCCCTTAGTGAGGAAGACCACCACCCCCTCCCTCAGCACCGGTTCCGTCTCCGATTTCTCTATTTTGTTGAAGCTCTTAAGCTTCATTGTGTCTATGTTGTGCAACTTTCCTTTTTAGCTGATTTTTATATAAGCAACGATTTGGGCTATGCATTTGTGGCGATGGTGTCGATTTTGAAGAACCAACGCGGATGTTTGTCAATTAATAATTGAAATTTCCATTCTCCCTCCCTCCCTCTCTTTTTTCCCAACTGAAATTTCCATTCTCATCTGTCTTGGGAAGTTGTGGCCAAAAGTTTGTAATTCCTTTCGTCCTTTTATTCTTGAGTCCTAAAAGTTGGATTTTTATTTTTTCACTGTCGGCTAGATGAAATTAAACTTAATTGAATCATCATCCATATCAGTTTTAAAAGTTTAAAAAAAATAAATAAATCAAAATTTACGATCAATGTATATTTTCGTCCTACTTTTTTAACTACGTAATTATTTTTTCCCCATAAAAAGTGTTCAGTATTGAGCGTACTCTTAAAACAATCTCATAAATATTTTTACATTTTAACCCTTATTTAAAATATTTTCAAACACTAGCTGATCATAATCAATGGGCGGAGATTGGTGATCATGGTTGGTCGGCACCGATTTTCTTCAGAGATTGACTTCAACACGTCAACAACACTCAACAGTTAAGCCAACTGATTTTGAGTATGACAGCCCATGGCTCGCAAAAAGGGAGTGCTCGCACCTGAACCTGCTCCCAGGTTCCATCCTTCTAACCCCAACTGTACCACGCCTTAATTTAAGTTTCCAAAAACGTAGAGTTAGCACAGATGGTAAGGGATCCAGGATTAGGCCCTTGGGTCGTGAGTTCGATTCCCTGTGTCGTCGCTAGAACTCCTTTGATAGGCGATCTCATAAGTCCCCAATAAGTGCTCATAGAGCCCAGGGCCATACCCTAACCTTGGTAGGGGACTGGTGTCAAACCATTCCAAAACTTTTTCAATATAAAAAAAAAGTTTCCAAGCTCTCAAAGGTACTACAGTACCACAATCTATATACAAGTTAAGTTACATCAAAAGTTTATTTTGACCTTAAATATAATACATAAATCTATTTTAAATCCCTCAAAAATATGAATTTAGGAGACAAAATGAATTTAGTAAACACATCCATTAGCTTTTATATACTACATTTGATGTTACATTATAAATTAGACCTTATATTAAGAATAAAGGTAGTATTTATAATTATTTGGTAGAAAATTTGTCCAGAAATCTCTAGGAGCATCCTGACCAGGGAAAATGACGAAATGATGTTCAAGGATTTTTTAAGAGTACATAGTATTTATTATAAAGGATAAGATACTTTTGTAGTTAGTCTTACACATAATATATTTTTTTCAAATTGAATTATTAAAATTAGATTTTAAATTATTAGAAATATTAATAACAAGAGCTTTTTTTTTTTTTTTGATAAAAATAACAAGAGCTTTTTTTACGACAACAACAAGAACGTGTTATATAATAAATTAAGTATAAAAAAATCACATTTCAGTATTGAAAAAATAAATGTAAATGCTAAAAACAATAAATTATGATCAAGCATTGAAAACATAAAAAAGGAATATTATTATTGAATAAAAAGACATAGTACTTTATACCCAAAAAAAAAAAAAGACATAGTACTTGTTAGCCCAAAAAAAACATAGTACTTATTGATTCCCAAAAAAAAAAATCTAGTACTTAAAGCTTAGAGAGGAAAAATAAGAAAATAATATTTAAACTTTAAAATCTAAAATCAATAATTTTCTCTGTGAATTGTTGATTGATATACTCTTGTAACAAATCTCTAAACTCTTGTAGGCAATTTTGAAATTTAATTAGTATTTTCTTCTCCTTTTCACTAAAGTTTAATCTGAAAATATTAAATATTGGGAAAAAAAGGAAAATATTAAAAAATACCACTGTAACGATTAATAAACCTTCCTAATGTTTCTAAAGTTCTATTCCGACAGTCACAACACCCAACTGCACCCAGGCGTGTCGGTGTTGTCTAGGAATTGAGAAATAAACTTTGACCAAATAAAAAAGCTCACCCAACGGTCGCAAACCATGCAAGCTTTGGTATTGGGAAAAAGAAAAGGCAAAGAAACTTCATCTCTCTCTCATCACTGAAACCACTTTTACTCCAATCTATATAAATGCCTCCAACATTCCCAACCTTCTCATCAAAACACAAATCACAAACATTCCTTTCTTCTTCTCCGTTATAGGCAAAAACAAAACATGAGCGTAGAAATTCTCGACGGCGCGACGATAGTGAACTTCGTAGAAGACGAAGAAGCATTTCACGTATTATGATTTTGTTTGTGACAATTATGTATATTGTCACATTCAATTTTGGTTCCAATTTTCAATTGACCAATTTGATATGCAAGTGCCTTTGCATTATTTCACTTCACTTTTAGTTACTTTCTTATAGCTTTTTCCTCCTTTTTTTATTAGGCTTTAGTTGTTTCTTCAATTATTTGTATTGATCCCAATATACTTATAATTTGTTAGTTTGCAAAACAAATTAAATGTGTTAGAAGCCGATGGCATGGGTTTTCTCTCAGCATATACCTGGATTAATTTTTGCATATGAATTTAGATAGGTTAAAGTCAACCAAATTACAGTTTATATGTATATATGGAAGGAGATGAACACGAGTATAATTTTGTTTTATTTTAAAAAAATTTCATTGACAATAAATAAATTTTATTCCATCATTTTATTTTTCTACAAAAATCTATTTTTAATTTTTTTATTCCAATTCTAGACTATAGCAATAAAATTGATTGAGTAATTCAAATATTATGATTATAGGACTACTTCCTATAATTAAAGAAATTGTAAGGAGCGAATAAAAAAAAGAATGATTTATGGTAAAAAAAAAAAATCTGTAATCTTTCATTTTAATAGTCATTCTTAATTAATCCACTTTATTGCTCTGGTCTAATGTTCTTTAGGAAGGTCAAATTTATATTTATCCACAATAATTATGAATAATCTTGATACTTGAAATTAAATATGGGTGTATGTTTGTGTACGAATTATTCGTTTTTTTTAACACATTTCTTTTAATCTAACGTTGAGATATAAAAGCTTATGATTTGGATTAGCTGGCTTAATTAGAACCTCAATGTTTCAAATTGATAATTATTGAAGTCTGCATCTATTACGGTGTATTGGAAAAACTATTGAAGTCTTCAAAAAGAAAATTGTAAGTACTAAATATAATTCAATACTAGCTATACTTGGATTAATTGTCCACTTTCCTTGTTCAAGACCTAATGTGAAACCAAGCATACAAATTCATAAGTTATCTTGTAACAACCGGTCCATAATATAAGATTTAGTTTAATTTGAAGTATAAATTATACTACAAACTAGATTTTATATTAAATATTATATTGGACATAGTACTTCATAAATTATTCACTAAATGAAACTTATCTCCGGTCCGTTTGGCTTTGAAGAATTACAAAGAATATAATAGAATGTTATGTAGAGAATGTAATGGAATGATGATCATGGTATGCCATCAAAGAATTATCAAATGAAACTTATAATATTTTAGAAAATAATTAAAAACAAGTATGTTGAAATGATAAAAGCAATAAATGTATGAATAATAATTAGTAGAAGGTATAGATGGTCGGATCCAGATATTCTAATTGTTTCTTTTCTCATTATCTCTCGTTAGCTTCAAATTCTATCTATTTAATATTTGATCTAAACGTCCAGAAACACATCATATATTCTAAATTACCTCATGCAGTAAAAACTACTTATGTGGTGGAGATAAAATAGATAATGTGTTTTTTCCTTAATGCTTAGATCAAATATTGAATGGATAGGATTTAATTTAAAACTAATGAGGGACAATGAGAAATGAGATAATGAGAAGCTCTGGAGCCATAAATGGTTATGGTCATACATTGTTTCATGCATTCAAGTTTAAATTCGGATTACACAATCGAAGTTATATATATGGAAATATTTTTTTTTTTTTGGACAACATATATATGGAGAGATTGGACTACCTGTTTTGTGGTAAAATTCGGATATTACATTCGATATGATTATTACTATAAAAAAAGGATTACATTTCGATTTTTTTGATAAATTATCATTCATTGCTTGCCTCTACTTAATTTTGTTATTTTTTTCATTGTTAGACAAATTGTATGTGTGTTGATAATTTGCCATATATTTGCTTGCCTCTATTTTTTTCATTTTTTTTTTATTGCTAACAGATTTTGGGCGTGTGTGTGAGTGTGTCTCTGTGTGTGTGTTGTGAGTTTGTGTGTAGTCTTCTTTTTCTTCCTATTTTGTAAAATAAGTAATAATGTGGTGTCTTCTTTCCTTTGTGAGGCTTGTGTGTGTTTATAATTTATCATTCATTTGCTTGCCTCTATTTAGTTTTATTATTTTGTTCATTGTTATACATATTGTATTTGTGTTTGTGTTTTTTTGATAATTTATCCTTGCATCTATTTCATTTTGTGTGTGTTGATCATTTATCATTTATTTACTTGCCTCTATTTAGTTTGGTTATTTTCTTCTTTGTTATATGTGTTGATTGATAATTTATCATTCATTTGCTTTCCTTTGTTTAGTTTTGTTATTTTGTTATTGTTTTTATGTTTATACTGATTTTGTGTGTATGTACGTGTGCATGCGCACATTGTGAGTATGTTTGTTTGTGATCTTCTTTTTCTTCCTATTTAGTAAAATAAGTAGTAGTGTGGTGTCTTCTTTCTTTTGTTTGACTTGTGTGTGTTAATAATTTATCATTTATTAGCTTTCATCTATTTAGTTTTGTTATTTTTTTATTGTTATACAAACTGTGTGTGTGTGTGTGTTTATTAATAATTTATCATTCATTTGCTCTCCTCCATTTAGTTTTGTGTGTGTTGATAATTTATCATCCATTTGTTTGCCTCTATTTAGTTTTATTAGCTTTTTTTATTGTTATACAAATTGTGTGTGTGTGTGTATTTATTAATAATTTATCATTCATTTACTTGCCTTTATTTAGTTTTGTGTGTGTTAATAATTTATCATTCATTTGCTAGCCTCTATTTATTTTTTTTTTTTCTTTCTTAGACCGATTGTGTGTATGCGTGTGTGTTTATTCATAATTTATCATTCCTTTGTCTGTCTCTATTTAGTTTTTTTTTATTAATAATAATTTATCATTCATTTGCTTGCCTCTATTTTTTTTTTTTTTTTGTTATTTTATTGTTAACAAATTTTGTGTTTGTGTGTGTCTCTCTATGTGTGTTTTGATTGTGTGTGTGTCATATTTTTTTTTCTTCCTATTTTGTAAAATAAGTAATAATGTGGTGTCTTCTTTCAGGCTTGTGTATGTGTTTCTAATTTATCATTTATTTAGTTGCCTCTATTTAGTTTTGTTATTTTGATTTAGTTGCCTTTATTTAGTTTTGTTATTTTGTTCTATTATTATATAGATTGTGTGTGTGTGTGTGTGTTTATTGATAATTTATCATTGATTTTCTTGCCTTTGTTTAGTTTTCTTTTCTTAGTTATTTTTTTTATTATTTTACAGATTGTATTTGTGTGTGTGTTTATTAATAATTTATCATTTATTTACTTGCCTCTCTTTACTTTTTTGTTTGTTGATAATTTATTATTCATTTGCTTGCGTCTATTTAGTTTTGTGTGTTTTAATAATTTATCATTCATTTATTTCCCTCTATTTAGTTTTTTTTTATTGTTTTACAGATTTTATTTGTGTGTGTTTATTAATAATTTATCATTTATTTACTTACTTCTATTTAGTTTTGTTATTTTTTCCATTGTTATACAGATTGTATGTGTGTGTGTTTATTCATAATTTATTGCTTGCCTCTGTTTAGTTTTGCTATTTGTTGTTGTTGTTGTGTGTGTGTGTTTATTAATAGTTTATCATTCATTTGCTTGTCTTTGTTTGGTTTTGTTATTTTTTTTTATTGTTATATAGATTTTGTGTGTGTGAGTCTTATCTTCTTTTTCTTCCTATTTTGTAAAATAAGTAATAATGGGGTGTCTTCTTTCCTTTTTTATGCTTGTGTGTGTTGATAATTTATCATTCATCTGCTTGCCCCTATTTAGTTTTGTTATTTTTTCATTGTTATACAATTGTGTATGTGTGTGTCTCTGTGTGTGTTTTTGTTTATTGATAATTTATCATTCATTTGCTTGCCTCTATTTAGTTTTGTTATTTTTTCATTGTTATACAGATTGTTTGTGTGTGTTTATTGATAATTTATCATTCATTTGCATACCTCTATTTAGTTTTGTTATTTTTTTTATTATTATACAGATTGTGTGTGTGTGTGTGTGTGTGTATTTATTGATAATTTATCATTCATTTACTTGCCTTTGTTTAGTTTTGTTATTTTTTTAGGGGTTTAGTTTTCTCATGTTGCATGAGAAAACTAAGGTCCCATCATTTTATGTATGTGTGACATAAAAAACACTTCTCCTACAACATGAGAAGTGTTTTTCCCTTTTTTTTTTATTGTTATACTGATTTTGTGTGTGTGTGTGTGTGTGTTGTGATTGTGTCTGTCTGTATCTGTGTCATCTTCTTTTTCTTCTTATTTCGTAAAATAAGTAAGAATGTGGTGTCTTCTTTCCTTTGTCTGGCTTGTGTGTGTGTTAATAATTTATCATTCATTAGCTTGCCTCTATTTATTTTTGTTACATTTTTTATTGTTATACAGATTGTGTTCGTGTTTATTAATAATTTATCATTCATTTACTTGCCTTTATTTAGTTTTGTGTGTGTTGATAATTTATCATACATTTGCTCGCCTCTTTTTAGTTTTGTGTGTGTTGATAAATTATCATTCATTTGCTTGCCTCTATTTAGTTTTGTTATTTTTTCATTGTTATACAAATTGTGTTTGTGTGTGTGTTTATACATAATTTATCATTTATTTAGTTGTCTCTATTTAGTTTTGTTATTTCTTTGTTTTGTGTGTGTGTTTACTGATAATTTACCATTAATTTGCTTGCCTCTGTTTAGTTTTTTTTTATTGTTAACAGCAGAGTAGTTAATAGCGTGCTATAGCGTCGTGAAATCGCATAGTGCGTCGCGCAATTAGGTTTAGGCCGGTAAGTAAAAAAAGCCCAACCCAAAACTCGAAGTTATCACACCGGTCCATTCCCGGAAGTTTGAAATAAACCAGCCACGATCGACGCCTCTGAGTTCAAAGGGCGAAAGCGAGATCTAATCTCCTCTGATTTCTGATTTTGGTGCCTCTGATTTCTGCTTGCTATAGTTCAAAGATTGACGGTTTCAAAGGGAGACGACAAGCTCAGTTTTTTTTTGTCAATTCGACACATTCTTTCTATTTCTACACTACAAAAGAGTTTACAGTTCAACACCTGAGCTCTGCTTTTTCAGTTCGTGCTACAGTAAAAAGTCATGCTACAATAAAAATGGTCACATGATCCAATCAAGGCAACCACGAGACGTCATCCTAGAAAAAAAATTAGTACAAAAGAGAATTTTCTGCTTATATTTATAGCCTTTAAAGACTAATTTAATTATGAATTTTTTGTTATATGTTAATGTTTTGTGTATGGCTTTTAGAGACTTAGATTATCTATTGTTTAATGATGAATATATCTTAAATTTTGAGTACTTTTTATTTTTAAGCATTTGTATGTGTATCTTCGGTATAGCGATCATCCCACAATGTGCTATATCGCTATAGCGTTTTTTAGGCTGGCTATTATGCACCGCTATCTGGGATTGACTACTTTGGTTAACAAATGTTTGTATGTGTGTGTGTCTCTTTGTGTGTTGCGAGTGTGTGTGTGTGTGTGTCATCTTGTTTTTCTTCTTATTTCGTAAAATAAGTAATAATGTGGTATCTTCTTTCCTTTATTAGGCCTGCGTGTGTTGATAATTTATCATTCATTTTGTTGTCTCTATTTAGTTTTGTTTTTTTTATTGTTATACAGATTGTGTTTGTGTGTGTGTTTATTGATAATTTACCATTCATTTGTTGGCCTCTATTTAGTTTTGTCATTTTTTTCAGTGTTATACAGATTGTGTATGTGTGTATGTTTATTAATAATTTATCATTCATTTACTTGCCTCTATTTAGTTTTGTGTGTGATGATAATTTATCATTTATTTGCTCGCCTCTATTTAATTTTGTGTATGTTGATAATTTATCATTCATCTACTCACCTCTATTTAGTTTTTTTTTTCTTTTTTTCATTGTTATACAGATTGTGTTTGTGTGTGGTTTTATTCAGAATTTATCATTCATTTAGTTGCATCTATTTAGTTTTGTTATTTTTTTGTTGTGTGTGTACTGATAATTTATCGTTTATTTGCTTGCCTCTATTTAGTTTTTTTTATTGTTAACAGACTTTTGTGTGTGTGTGTGGGTCTCTTTGTGTGTTGTGAGTGTGTGTGCGTCTTCTTCTTTTTCTTCCTATTTCGTAAAATAGGTAATAATATGGTGTCTTCTTTCTTTTGTTAGGCTTGTGTGTGTGTTGATAATTTATCATTCATTTGTTTGCCTCTATTTCATTTTTTATTGTCTTAATAATTGTATTTGTGTGTTTGTTTATTAATAATTTATCATTCATTTGTTTTCCTATATTTAGTTGTTACTTTTTTAATTCTTATACAGATTGTGTGTGTGTGTGTTTATTGATAATTTATCATTCACTTGCTTGCCTTTGTTTAGTTTTGTTATTTTGTTGTTTTTTATTGTTGTACTGATTTTGTGTGTGTGTGCGCAAGTTTGTGTGTCCCTGTGTGTGTTGTGAGTGTGTGCGCCAATGTCATCTTTTTCTTCCTATTTTGTAAAATAAGTAATAATGTGGTGTCTTCTTTCCTTTGTTAGGCTTATGCATGTGTTTATAATTTATCATTCATTTGTTGTCTCTATCTAGTTTTGTTATTTTTTTTCTTTGTTATATAGATTGTACTTGTGTTTGTGTTTGTTGATAATTTATCTTTCATTTGCTTGCCTCTATTTAGTTTTGTTATTTTTTTCATTGTTATACATATTGTTTGTGTGTGTTTATTCATAATATATCATTCTTTTACTTGCCTCTATTTAGTCTTTTTTTTTGTGTGTGTTTACAAATAATTTATCCTTCATTTGCTTGCCTATGTTTAGTTTTTTTTTTAATTGTTAACAGATTTTTGTGTGTGTGTCTCTTTGTGTGTGTTGCGAGTGTGTGTCATCTTGTTTTTCTTCCTATTTCGTAAAATAAATAATAATGTGGTGTATTGTTTCCTTTGTTAGTCTTGTATGTGTGTTGATAATTTATCATTCATTTGGTTGCTTCTATTTAGTTTTGTTAGTTTTTTTTTTATTGTTATCAGAGTGTTTGTCTGTGTGTTTATTGATAATTTATCATTCATTTGCTAGCCTCTATTTAGTTTTGTCATTTTTTTTTATTGTTATATAGATTGTACGTGTGTTTATTAATAATTTATCATTCATTTGCCACTATTTAGTTTTGTTATTTTTTTCCATTATTATACAGATTGTGTGTGTTTATTGATAATTTATCATTCATTTGCTTGCCTTTGTTTAGTTTTGTTATTTTGTTATTTTTTTATTGTTATGTTGATTGTGTGTGTATGATTGTGTATCTCTATGTGTGTGTTGTGTATATGTCATCTTTTTCATCATATTTCGTAAAATAAGTAATAATGTGGTGTTTTTTTTCCTTTTGTTTGTGTTAATAATTTATCATTCATTAGCTCACCTCTATTTAGTTTTTTACTTTTTTTATTGTTATAAAGTGTATGTGTGTTTATTAATAATTTGACATTCATTTTCTTGCCTCTATTTAGTTTTTTTTAATTGTTAACCGATTTTTTTGTTGTGTTAGTTTACTAATAATTTATCATGTTTGCTTCTGTTTAGTTTTTTTTTTCTATTAATAGATTTTGTGTGTCTCTGTGTTGTGAGTGTGTGTCATCTTCTTTTTCTTCGAATTTTGTAAAATAAGTAATAATTGGGTGTCTTCTTTCCTTTGTTAGGCTTGTGTGTGTGTTTATAATTTATCATTCACTTAATTACCTCTATTTAATTTTGTTACTTTTTTTATTGTTATACTGGCTGAGTATGTATGTTTTTGTTGATAATTTAGCATTCATTCATTTGCTTTCTTATCTTGTTATTTTTTTTAGTTTTACAAATTGTATTTGTGTGTATGTTTATTAATAATTTATCATTTGCTTGCCTCTATTTAGTTTTGTGTTTTTTTTATTGTTATATGTGTGTGTTTAATAATAATTTATCATTCATTTGTTGCTTGTTATTTTTTCATTATTATACAGATTGTGTGTGTGTTTATTCATAATTTATCATTCTTTTACTCGCCTATATTTAGTTTTGTAATTTTTAGGTATGTGTTTACTAAAATTTTTCATTCATTTACTTGCTTTAGTTTTTTTTATTTTTAACAGATTTTGTGTGTGTGTGTGCGCGTGCCTCTGTTTTTGTGAGTGTCTCCTCTTCTTTTTCTTTCTATTTCATAAAATAAGTAATAATGGGGTGTCATCTTTCCTTTGTTAGGCTTGTATGTGTTTATAACTTACCATACATCTGCTTGCCTCTATTTCGTTTTTTTTTATTGTCTTACAAATTGTATTTGTGTGTTTATATATTAATAATTTATTATTCATTTGCTTGCCTCTATTTAATTTTGTGTGTGTAGATAATTTAACATTCATTTGCTTGTCTCTTTTTAGTTTTGTTATTTTTTTTCGTTGTTTTATAGTGTGTGCATGTTTATTCATAATATATCATTCTTTTGTTTGCCTCTATTTAGTTTTCTAATTTTTTTTTTGGTTAGCGTGTCATGTGTGTGTTTACAAAATCTGTTAGCAATAAAATTATTTGTAAACACACGCACCAACAAAAAAAAAATAAGAAAACTAAATAGAGGCAAGCAAAAGAATGATATATTATGAACAAACACACACACAATCTATATAACAATGAAAAAAATTAAAAAAAAAACTAAATAGAGGCAAGCAAATGAATGTTAAATTATCAACACACACACAACTAAATAGAAACAAGTAAATAAATGATAAATTATTAATAAACTAACACACAAATACAATCTGTAAGACAATAAAACAAAAATAAAAAAACAAAATAGAGGCAAGCATGATAAGTTATAAACACACACACACAAACAAGCCTAACAAAGGAAAGAAGGCACCCCATTATTACTTATTTTACGAAATAGGAAGAAAAAGAAGAGGAAACACACTTCATTTGCTTTCTTATCTTGTTTTTTTTTTATTGTTTTACAAATTGTATTTATGTGTATGTTTATTAATAATTTATCATTTGCTTGCCTCTATTTAGTTTTGTGATTTTTTTTATTGTTATATGTGTGTTTAGTAATAATTTATCATTCATTATTTGCCGCTTGTTATTTTTTTCATTATTGTACAGATTGTGTGTGTTTATTCATTTAGTTTTGTTAATTTTAGGTATGTGTTTACTAAAAATTTTCATTCGTTTACTTGCTTTAGTTTTTTTATTTTTAACAGATTTTGTGTGTGTAGTGTGTGTGTGTGAGAGAGAGAGTGTGTGTTTGTCTCTGTGTTTTTGTGAGTGTCTCCTCTTCTTTTTCTTCCTATTTCTTAAAATAAGTAATAATGGGGTGTCAACTTGTGTGTGTTTATAACTTACCATACATCTGCTTGCCTCTATTTCGTTTTTTTTTATTGTCTTACAAATTGTATTTGTGTGTTTATATATTAATAATTTATTATTCATTTGCTTGCCTCTATTTAATTTTGTGTGTGTAGATAATTTAACATTCATTTGCTTGTCTCTTTTTAGTTTTGTTATTTTTTTTCGTTGTTTTATAGTGTGTGCATGTTTATTCATAATATATCATTCTTTTGTTTGCCTCTATTTAGTTTTCTAATTTTGTTTTTGGTTAGCGTGTCATGTGTGTGTTTACAAAATCTGTTAGCAATAAAATTATTTGTAAACACACGCACCAACAAAAAAAAAATAAGAAAACTAAATAGAGGCAAGCAAAAGAATGATATATTATGAACAAACACACACACAATCTATATAACAATGAAAAAAATTAAAAAAAAACTAAATAGAGGCAAGCAAATGAATGTTAAATTATCAACACACACACAACTAAATAGAAACAAGTAAATAAATGATAAATTATTAATAAACTAACACACAAATACAATCTGTAAGACAATAAAACAAAAATAAAAAAACAAAATAGAGGCAAGCATGATAAGTTATAAACACACACACACAAACAAGCCTAACAAAGGAAAGAAGGCACCCCCCATTATTACTTATTTTACGAAATAGGAAGAAAAAGAAGAGGAAACACACTTCATTTGCTTTCTTATCTTGTTTTTTTTTATTGTTTTACAAATTGTATTTATGTGTATGTTTATTAATAATTTATCATTTGCTTGCCTCTATTTAGTTTTGTGATTTTTTTTATTGTTATATGTGTGTTTAGTAATAATTTATCATTCATTATTTGCCGCTTGTTATTTTTTTCATTATTGTACAGATTGTGTGTGTTTATTCATTTAGTTTTGTTAATTTTAGGTATGTGTTTACTAAAAATTTTCATTCGTTTACTTGCTTTAGTTTTTTTATTTTTAACAGATTTTGTGTGTGTAGTGTGTGTGTGTGAGAGAGAGAGTGTGTGTTTGTCTCTGTGTTTTTGTGAGTGTCTCCTCTTCTTTTTCTTCCTATTTCTTAAAATAAGTAATAATGGGGTGTCAACTTGTGTGTGTTTATAACTTATCATTCATCTGCTTGCCTCTATTTCGTTTTTTTAATTTTGTTTTATTGTCTTACATATTATATTTGTGTGTTAGTTTATTAATAATTTATCATTCATTTGCTTATCTCTATTTAGTTGTCTGTGTGTTGATAATTTAACATTCATTTGCTTGTGTAATACCCGGAAAAAATTATTTATCTTAAATATTATATTTCCATAAATAATACATATTTTAAATAGGTGAATGTGTGGTCTCAAATTTTGGTTTTACTTATAAGCAATTTTTTTCATAAGATTTAAGAGTCCAAAAATTTATTTAGCTTGTTACCATATAAAATACTATATTAGAGATTAGAATTAGGATTTAACTAATTATTCCTAATTTATCACTAAGGGGCGAAAATTCTTATTTAGTGAGGAATAAATAAATTACACAAATAAATGGAAGAAATCAAATACATTAACCTTAATCCTAAATCCTAAATTGGACCAATGAAAGATTTTTCTTCTTAAATTGTGGGAATAATTAGAATATAAATTGATAATTAAATAAGAGAGAGAGGGGGACGGGTTTTTTGGGTAGCAAGAAGGAAAAGTGATTTTAAACACATGAACAAACACATGGGTAAATTGAGTTAGAGTGTGGAAGAAGATTAGAAGACTTAAGGAGGAAGTTGTTAAACTTAAGAAGCAAGTTGTTATTTAATTAGATAAAATTAGATGAAAATCTATGAGAAATAAATCATATCTTGAAATATTGGAACTAAGTATTAAGTATAAGTACATATTTGAGACTAGTGAATTATGAGCTTTAACTTGGCTATTCCCAAAGTCATTTTCGTATACTTTTAGGATTCATACCTAAGTGTTTCAGGAAGTTAAAAATCACCATAAATCTAGTCATAAAATTGTGATTTCAAAAGTGAAATTAGATCTTGAATAAAAACACCAACTTACACCTAACTAATTTAGCATTTGGATGTAATTAGGGGATAAAGCAAAACTTAATGAAGAAGGGAGGGGAAGGGGCGGTTTTCATGAGGTGTAAGGGTGAGATTTTACCTCTTCACCAAGTAAAAAAACCAATGGCCAAGATCTAGTAGAAGATGCAAGATGTTTAACCCTTCCTTGGCTATAAATAGAGGCCTTTAACAACACAAATTCCTCACCAATTCACAAGGCATAGGCCGAATTTAGAGAGGGGGGAAGGGAGTGGAGGAGCTTCACGAAGCAAGAAGCAAGGTTCTTCAAGAGGTAAGGAAGCTTTTAGTTTTTTAGTTCTAGTTTTTAGCTTATGAAGTAGAAATGTTAGGAAATGTTATTTTGATATTTAATCTTCCAAATATAGTTTTATTTTCATGATTTTATGCTCTCCATTTCCTTTATTTCGAAAAATTGATGAGGAAGAAGTATGGCAAAAAATTTTGGAAGATTATGATCAAAATAGCGAAGCTCTGGCGAAATTTCATCGGTTAGCAATTTCTGGAGCCAGTAGCAAAAACGTTGGTATTTTATAAGGGAGATGATGTTCTAAAATTCTGAGTAAATTCATGGTGAAAGTAGACATATAAGGCTTTCCAAATATACCTAAAGTGTGTCAATTGAAGTTCTGTGCAAAAAGATAAAAATTCCAGAGGTTAAGCTACGTTTTCTGGGGAAAAATCTGGGCAGAGGTTTGAAATGTTGAAACTGGATTTTTTCGTGAATTCTGGATGAATCTCAGTATTTTTCTTGAAAGTAGAGATCTCAAGGATTCCGGAAAATTTTACGGATCCTCGTTTTGATTTTTCTGGAATTAGTTATGATTTTCCAAAGTTAGATGAAATTCTGCCCAGAAATTCTGCACCAGCATTTTTCCGAAATTTTAAGGAAATAATTGAAAATAAATCCTCCAAGGGTAAAATTGTCATTTGTGGCCAAGATAGTTCTTGGAATAATGATTATGAAAATAATAGAGACGATATTACCCTTATAGAATTAACTGTGAAAGTGTACCGACCGACGAACACACTCAAAACTCGTCAGCGAAGGTACGGACACGTATTGTAACATTAACTCTTATGCTTATGGTGTGCGTATATATGATAGTTGTACTCACATGCTGAAACCCTGTTTTGAAATTGCTCTTTGATTATTGAATTGAATACGGGTTATGGTCTTAATAACACCGTTAAGTTTTCCTAGCGCTGAGGACACGATAGGCCATCATGGCACTGGTGAATAGTGCAGACTAGGGTAACATACATGTTGCAGTGACTGTGTTATGTTATTGCCTTACATGTTATGAATTTGAAATTATGATTATGTTATTATTATGTGATACCTGTCATATACTGTTTACATAAGCATGAGGTTAACTGTTACCTGAGGTTCAATGGGTATTGAACCTCAGCCCCTGCCATAGCTTTAGGATCCCAGGGAGTCAGGATCGAAGACAAGGGTAAAAAGCTGGAGTGAAGACCATGCGGAGGCATTATTATTTTGGATATTATTTCGGATATATGTTTAGGTATATTAAACACATGGATGAATGTACTTTTAAATGTTCAGTTATATACACCACATACAATGTTATTCAGTTACTCTGTATTTTGAAAAAAATGTTTTCAACACTCAGCTCTGAATAGGAATACTATGGAAACGTTTATGAAAATGAGATGTTACAGCTTGCCTCTATTTAGTTGTTATTTTATTCCTTGTTATACAGATTGTATGTGTGTTTATTCATAATATATCATTCTTTTGCTTGCCTCTATTTAGTTTTCTTATTTTGTGTTGGCGTGTCGTGTGTGTGTTTACAAAATCTGTAAGCAATAAATTATTTCTAAACACACGCACCAACAAAAAAAAAATAAGAAAACTAAATAGAGGCAAACAAAAGAATGATATATTATGAATAAATACATACAATCTGTATAACAATGAAAAAAATAACAAAACTAAATAGAGGCAAGCAAATGAATGTTAAATTATCAACACACACACAACTAAATAGAGACAAGCAAATGAATGATAAATTATTAATAAACTAACACACAAATACAATCTGTAAGACAATAAAACAAAAATAAAAAAAAATAGAGGCAAGCATGATAAGTGATAAACACACACACACAAGCCTAACAAAGGAAAGAAGGCACCCCATTATCACTTATTTTACGAAATAGGAAGAAAAAAAAGAGGAAACACACTTCATTTGCTTTCTTATCTTGTTTTTTTTTTATTGTTTTACAAATTGTATTTGTGTGTATGTTTATTAATAATTTAGCATTTGCTTGCCTCTATTTAGCTTTGTGATTTTTTTTATTGTTATATGTGTGTCTTTAGTAATAATTTAACATTCATTATTTGCTGCTTGTTATTTTTTTCATTATTATACAGATTGTGTGTGTGTTTATTCCTTTAGTTTTGTTATTTTTAGGTATGTGTTTACTAATATTTTTCATTCATTTACTTGCTTTTGTTTTTTTATTATTTTTAACAGATTTTGTTTAGTTTTTAACAGATTTTGTGTGTGTGTGTGTGAGTGTGTTTGTCTCTATGTTTTTGTGAGTGTCTCCTCTTCTTTTTCTTCCTCTTTCGTAAAATAAGTAATAATGGCGTGTCAACTTGTGTTTGTTTATAACTTATCATTCATCTGCTTGCCTCTATTTCATTTTTTTTATTTTTGTTTTATTATCTTACAGATTGTATTTGTGTGTTTATATATTAATAATTTATCATTCATTTGCTTGCCTCTATTTAATTTTATGTGTGTAGATAATTTAATATTCATTTGCTTGTCTCTATTTAGTTTTGTTATTTTTTTTCGTTGTTATACAGTGTGTGTATATTTATTCATAATATATCATTCTTTTGTTTACCTCTATTTAGTTTTCTTTTTTCTTTTTTTGTTGGCGTGTCGTGTGTGTGTTTCCAAAATCTGTTAGCAATAAATTATTTGTAGACACACACACCAAAAAAAAAATAAGAAAACTAAATAGAGACAAGTGAAAGAATGATATATTATGATTAAACACTCACACAATCTATATAACAATGAAAAAAGTAACAAAACTAAATAGTGGCAAGTAAATAAATGTTAAATTATCAAGACACACAACTAAATAGAGACAAGCAAATGAGTGATAAATAATTAATAAACTAACACACAAATACATACAATCTGTAAGACAATAAAACAAAAATAAAAAAATGAAATAGAGGCAAGCATGATAAGTTATAAACACACACAAACAAGCCGAAGGCACCCCATTATTACTTATTTTATGAAATAGGGAGAAAAAGAAGAGGAAATACACTTCATTTGCTTTCTTATCTTGTTTTTTTTTTATTGTTTTACAAATTGTATTTGTGTGTATGTTTATTAATAATTTTTCATTTGTTTGCCTCTATTTAGTTTTGTGATTTCTTTTTTTATTGTTATATGTGTGTGTTTAGTAATAATTTATCATTCATTATTTGCTACTTGTTATTTTTTTCATTATTATACAGATTGTGTGTGTGTTTATTCATTTAGTTTTGCTATTTTTAAGTATGTGTTTACTAAAATTTTTCATTCATTTACTTGCTTTAGTTTTTTTAGTCTTAACAGATTTTGTTTTAGTTTTAACAGATTTTGTGTGTGTGTGAGAGTGTGTTTGTCTCTGTGTTTTTGTGAGTGTCTCCTCTTCTTTTTCTTCCTATTTCGTAAAATAAGTAATAATGGAATGTCATCTTTGCTTTGTTAGGCTTGTGTGTATTTATAACCTATCATTCATCTACTTGCCTCTATTTCGTTTTTTATTTTTGTTTTATTGTCTTACAGATTGTATTTGTGTGTTTATATATTAATAATTTATCATTTATTTGTTTGCCTCTATTTAATTTTGTGTGTAGATAATTTAATATTCATTTGCTTGCCTCTATTTAGTTTTGTTATTTTTTTTCATTGTTATAAATGTTTATTCATAATATATCATTCTTTTGTTTGTCTCTATTTAGTTTTCTTTTTTTTTTTGTTGGCGTGTCGTGTGTATAAAATCTGTTAGCAATAAATTATTAATAAACACACACCAACAAAAAATAATAAGAAAACTAAATAGTGGTAAACAAAAGAATGATATATTATGAATAAACACACACAATCTGTATAACAATGAAAAAAATAACAAAACTAAATAGTGGCAAGCAAATGAATGTTAAATTATTAACACACAACTAAAAGGTGTTTTTAGTATTTATGTAGACTTGAACTTGATACCTAACTTAAAAGCTAGGATCTTACAACAAAACAATTAAAACTTTGCACCTTAACCAACAGTAATTTTACCAAAATAGAATACATACGCGTAAATCAATCAATCATTATATCATTATATAATTTTCATTAGAAAATGACTTATGGTATACAAGGTTGTGAAAACGTAGATTTTACCTAAAAGAATGAAAAAGTATAAAATGTAAAATCGTAATACAAAACGTAGTTTTTACTTGTATATAGAAACAATGTATTTTTGTTGTAAATATAGCATTTTTCGATTGTTAATATAACATTTCTAATTGTAAATATGGATTGAGAATTTTTTAATTAATTATAAAAAAGTCCCAAGGGAATTTTTTGTAAAGAGATTTTGGTGAGGGACTTTTTTGTAATTAATTCTAATCTTTGAGGCTCAAATGTAATTTTCCCTTCAAAATATCTAATACTGCGCCTGACTCCCGTTTTTTCCAAAAGACGCACGCTTTTACACTTTATGGATACGCTTTTTACGCTTTTACCCCTACACGTTTTTTTCCCAAAAAAAAATCGTTTTGCTGAATTTAAAACGTAAAAAGTTTAAAGCGCGTTTTTACTAACCATGATGGTATATGATTAAATTTTGTAATGAAATTACCTAAATATCCTTACTTTGAAAAACAAAAGAAACAAACAAAAGGAAAAAAATGCAACATCAGTTTAACGAGTAATACTTTTAATTTATCAAATTACACAACAATTAAGGCAAGGACAACTAATTTCATAACATGTTCTTGCTTAATATTAATGACAACAATAGTATAATAAGTAACAACTTAAACTTATTAAATGACAATAACAACGAATTATACAGAGGAAAATTATGCCATCATACAAAAAAATTTAATTCCACAATAGCCACTAGAGTACTTCATAAGAATTAAACCATTTCAAGAGATCATTTTTTGATTTCCAGATCTCAGTAGTCCTTTATCGTTTTCCCTAAATTTTTTGTTCGCTTGTTATGATGTGTCCTACACTTAATTTCTGTTTGCTTTTGTGAGGCGAGCAACACACAACCTAACAATCAAGAATACATGCGTGCATTATCCAAAGGCATGGCCAAGTAAACAAAAAACATATTGTAACTTGCATTATCGGAGGTAAACCACTAAACCAGTTGCCAAAAAAAAACTGAATACGACACTACTAATAGATACAGGGAACAAGAAAAAATCAGCTCTAATTTTCTCTCCCTCACTGCAGGTAACATTGCTTCCACTGTGACACCCTATTTTTTGCTTGATCCCTGCACCACGATTTTCAAGGACAAATGTGGAATTTGTGAGGCCATTACTGAACAAAATGCACCAAAAGAATGAACCTTTATGGACTCCAACCATGCCAACTCCAACCTCAGTATGTGACTTGTTTCTCAGCAGAGACAAAGATCTGTTGTCTTTAACAAGAATATTGGAGAAAGCTAATGGTGGCTCTACATACTTCTTTTGACAGCCTACTAATTGCCCGGTTAAGGTGCCAAAAGTGGGGAGCTCTATACCGCAATTGGGAGCGAATACTTCAGTTAAGTCATCTTCTGATGGCCTGCAGTTTACCAAGTTGTTCTTTGTGCAGTTCCATTTGCAGAGTTCCACATACTGTAAGGCCATGCACCCGAGACCGGGACTGTTTTTGTGAGTGTCTCCTCTTCTTTTTCTTCCTATTACGTAAAATATGTAATAATGGGGTGTCACCTTTCCTCTGTTAGGCTTGTGTGTGTTTATAATTTATCATTCATCTGCTTGTCTCTATTTTGTTTTTTTATTTTTGTTTTATTGTCTTACAAATTCTATATGTGTGTTTATATATTAATAATTTATCATTCATTTGTTTGTCTCTATTTAGTTTTGTGTGTGTAGATAATTTAACATTCATTTGCTTGCCTCTATTTAGTTTTGTTATTTTTTTTCATTGTTATATAGTGTATGTGTGTTTATTCATAATATATCATTCTTTTGCTTGCCTCTATTTAGTTTTCTTATTTTTTTTTGTTGGCGTGTCGTGTGTGTGTTTACAAAATCTGTTAGCAATAAATTATTTGTAAACACACGCACCAACAAAAAAATAAGAAAACTAAATAGAGGCAAGTAAAAAAATGATATATTATGAATAAACACACACAATCTGTATAACAATGTAAAAAAATAATAAAACTAAATAGAGGCAAGCAAATGAATGTTAAATTATCAACACACACAAAACTAAATAGAGACAAGCAAATGAATGATAAATTATTAATAAACAAACACATAAATAGAATCTGCAAGACAATATAACAAAAATAAAAAAACGAAATAGAGGCAAGCAAATGAATGATAAGTTATAAACATACACACAAGCCTAACACAAGCCTTCTAACAAAGGAAAGAAGACACCCCATTATTACTTATTTTACGAAATAGGAAGAAAAAGAAGAGGAAACACGCACACTCACAACACACACACAAAGACAAACACACTCACACATATACAAAATCTGTTAACAATAAAAAATAAAAAAACTAGAGAGGCAAGCAACATATATCAGTTCCTAAATACCTTCTTTTTGCTCTTGGTTTGTTCTTCGTCTTAATTGTTATCATCATCCTCATTTTCATCTGTCATCCTCTTCCTCCTCCACAATGTCTTCATCTCTCCTTGAATGGCCTCCCCAATAAACCATGACACGGCATTGGGAATAATCTTGTCACTAATTGTTGACCTGAACAATGCATGATAAAGAATCAGGAAAGCCACAAGTTTGTGAACTACCAAAATGGGGGGATGTGCGGAGGTATTGGTGCTCAATAGAGCTTGTTAAAACATTAGTAAGAGCAACATAATGGATCAAAAAAATATGACACAGCTCACAAACAAGGACATGGTACATAAGCTCACCCAATATCATAGTCTTGCTTCATCTGGTTCTAAAGTTCCTCAGCCTACTCATAAAAATTTAACTATAGTTATAAATAAAAAGGAAAAGGAATCAAATTTATTAGCCTAGGTTATCTAAGAAGATAATCATACCAAATCTTCATAAATATCTCTGTCGTCTTCAAGAACCTGTGGTGGGTTGAAAAAGTTGAATAAACTGTCATGAGTTTTAGTTTCAGTATAGGTATAAAGAAAAAGAGAACACGCAGCTCCAGCTCCAATTTCCTGTGTGATAATGGTTCAAGAAAATCAGTGTCATCTTCTGATAAATGATAGATAACAAAAGCCAAGAAAACTATGAAATAAAAGAAAGGTCAAAGGTGCTGCTAGACACATGCCGCCATATTGCTTAAGTAGCTCACCAATCTTCACCAAGAATGAAGAATGAATAAAAAATTCCGTGGATTCCGACCAAGAAAAAAGAAAAGGAAAAGTATGTTGATCAGAAATCTCAATCTTATCAAGTTAAAGACAAACTTATAGTTTGCATTTCTTGTGTATATCTACTAGTCATCTCTGTAAATTTTGCCGGAACCTACCAAGATTATAACCATATTTCTTGCTCGTGTCCACGTTAACTCTCTCATAACTTAATGGTCCTTGAGTAAATATTAACTTTAGTTCTCCTTTTCTGCTATTGAAATCTAGTCCTTTCTGCACATTTTGAAAATTCATACAATTTCTCCATTTTGACCCTGTATAAATCCAAATAACTAAACAATATCGCAATTCACAATTTAATCATTAATGCTACAATTTTCAACCATAAAATGTAACACCCACAAAATACCATCTAAAATATAACAAATGGATTTACCAAATTCCCCTACACTAGAACATTTGCACTCCTAGCCGATGAATCTCAATCAATAATCCAATTCTAAATAATCATAATAGCACCAAACTCAACCAGAGCAGGAGCTCCTTAATCTGATCATTTTCTTCATTACAATCAATACATAAACTTGCAATCATCCAAACAAAATAACCGTTCTAATGCACAATTTGGTAAATGGTAATAGGCATCAAGGACTCACAAGTATGTGTGTTTCTCTCTTCTTAATCATAAAGGGTTTTTTCTCTCCTCTCTCCTAGGCTAGCCTCTACCATAGGCTTGTCAAATCTCTAGTATCTCCACCACTCAAAACATGGGAATCAATGCATCAAGAGGTCTTTCCCAAGGCTAACGTTGGAAAGTTTAAAATGGAGACATGGAAAAGAAGAGCATTGACCATACAAGCAAAAATACATATTTAAGAAGTATGTAAAACAATACGTATACGGGCTCATCAATTAAAGCTGAGACACAAATAAATTAAATTCTAATCATCTATACAAATAGTTTCATCAGCTTCTGAAACAATAGTTTGCATGCTGATTGATCCTTTCTCTTGTACACTTTCTTTCCTCTCTTATTTTTTTTTTTCTTTTCTCTTTCTTTTTCATATTGGCTTTTGCTTTGCGTTTTCTTTTGTACACTTGTTCTTCCCCTTTTCATGCCTTTTTCTATCATAAATTCTTTTTTTCCTCTTTTTTTGTAACTTGTTTTTTTTCAATTTTTTTCCTTTCTATATTTTTTCCTCTATTTTTTTTCTCTCTGTTTTTTCTTTTCCTTTCACTCTTTTTTCCAAAGATCGGGTCCGTAAGCATAATACATCACAGCTGATTACTTCTACATACTCTCATTGACCTTGAACTCAACACAACTTAAAATATTCATTTCAAGCTTGTCACTAGATACTATTTCCATTTCAGAAGCTAGGTCATGCTTTGCAAATATAATAAATCCATTCTACTCAACTGGTCAATGATGTAGAGAAAAGAAAATGAGTGGCTCAAAGTGGTTAGCAAAGGTTAAAAGTGTTTTAGGTTTGTGTTTGGGTATAAGGTTTAGAATCAAATGCCTCTATCATTTACACTTCCTCCCATGCACATATGTGGCATCAATCAAGAGCTAGGACAAGTTCTAGAGAGAACTAACACTAGGGAGTATGCACTCAATATTAAGAAATGAAATCAGGCTCAAAATTCCTTCCATCCAAGGTTAATTCCTCTAGCCCATCAACAGATACAAAATTATACACCAAAATGATCCTCACGCCATGAATAATCACTCCTTTCTGTATTGATTGTGCCCAATCAGCCAACCAAATCAAAATTCTCATATCTCAATCAAGCTTGCTTCTACAATTACTAATGAAAAAATCATCTCCAAGAATCAATTTTTTAAGCCCAGAAGAGATAGCACATTAGAGTGCAAGGAAGCTCATGTGTACAGGAATTCCATTTTCACAATAATGCAATCAATCCCTTTATAATGCAATCAGAACAGCACACACACTCAAATCCATTCTTCCCCCACACTTGTCAATGCAAGCCTAGCCTAACGATAATCAATGTAGATCAAACTTGCAGCAAGGATAAGGAATAAGCTATTACCATAACAGTGGAGCACAACGATTTTTTCTACCTTTCACTGCCAGATTAGTCCCCTCCCCCACACTTAGTCTAAACAATCAATCCAACATATGATTTCACAAACAATTCAAGAAAGTAAGGAGAGGAAAGGGACAACCGTGTGAATAAAATCTCCTCAAACTCTGATAGCAAAAATTCTCATTAACTTGTCATGGCTCTTCTCCTTGATAGTTCTTCTTTGGAAATGGTTCTGATCAATTGGTAAAGGCTCCAAGATACAACATGGATTGATTTCCATGAAGTTCTTTCCTATCAAGTTCCTGCAAGGAAAAACTAACGTCAGCATCAAGACATCCAACAAAAGTGGTTGTCCAGCAAAGAGATCCATTTTATCACAGCAAAAACTCTAATTCAGATCACACCAATATGTCAAAAACAGTAATCAGCCATTCCCCTTAAAAATTTTGGGGCTGTAAGACATTTAGATCAAAATGATCTTAGTTGTCCCACTCATTCAAAGATAAGTCTAATAGCAATTAATGTATCTGACCAATCTAAATTTAATCCATTTCTTAGACAAAATGTTCAAATCACAGCATAGCAGTAATTCTAGAAATTGTGCAATCACATAATAACAATGAATTGAATTATCAGCATGTCCCAATTGAATCAAGGTTTATTGCAAAGTGTCGCAATATTTTTTTGCAGAAATCACAATAACCTCATGACACTAAATTTGTAAATAATAGATCAGGGTATGGAATCGAGCACTCTCAGCAAGCAAGTTCATCAATATAAGCAATTAGAACAAGCAATTGCACTATAGATTGAAGCAAGTGTAGCAAATGTGACAGTTCAGAGTCAATGTGATATTTTTTTGGGCAAAAGCTTCTAGTTTGGTAGGTCACATGAATTATATATGAAACAAATGCACATTGAAGAACATCGTCACCAATCAGCTACTGTTAACATAAAGACAGATTTTTTACAGATCTCATTGAGGGCATTATCACCAATTACCTACTGTTACATACACAAAAACAACTTTACTCCATTGTTTAATTGCTGCTACCATACAAATTAAAGGACAAAGTGACAAAACATATGGAATTAGGTAAAGCCCTTCAACCTAGTCGGCTGGTATGCACGTGATTTTCGATGAAAAGCTCTTTCCTAATCTCAACCTGAGGACATAAGCTATAACAACACACTGATAAAAAAATGAATAAGCAGTTTTATAGGCATCGTAATTTTAAAATAGGATAGACCCCTTTGTAAGTATATTAGTCTCCTATTTAGTAGATACAGAAAATAAGGAATATAAAGCTGACAATTGTTTTTCCACAAGTCAGCAGCATAGTATATGATGACAATAAAGTAGAACTGCAGTATTATGTTAATTTACAAGATCCTAATATATTATTGGTTTTGTTTTGGGCGGAAAGTTCAAATTGATTGTTTGAGCCTTCAAAATTCGGTCAAAACGTTAAGTTACCATAAGGTGAATTGGATGTCAAAAAGAACCATACCAAAAGAAAACCAGTACAGAGAAGATAAACTTTGAAGTTTGAACTATGAAGATATATACCACATTCAGATTATGGCAAGTTGGCAACTGCACTCCATAAGCACACATATATCATTCAGTGCACGGGTTACAGCTGACTGGTCTGCATTAAGAAAACAGATAAGGCGTGATTTTGAAACACACATGTCATGGAATAATGCAGAAAATGATATGACTCCTCAATAAAGAAGCAAAAAGAAATAGTTACGTGAATTAGCAGTTCAGGCGTTCAGCATTGTCATGGAACTGACTATAACATATAAATACTATGGCAAAAATAATTTCGGCTTATACAAAAAAATTGCAATTCACTTCTGCAAATATTTCCCGTAAGGATACCCCTGATTAGTAGTCATACAGGACGGCAATTCAACAAATGGAAAAGGACATTTCAAAACAAAACTTGATTTGGATCTTGTTGAAATAGAGAACTGAAAATTAAAAATGCCTTTCCGAACATGGCTTTCACCACAGCACTTGGCCGCTGATAGTATTACATAATTACCCCGAGGCAAGAATCAGCCGATCCAGTCAGTCAATTACGATTTAAAAGGTAACCATATTATCCGACCAAATTCAAATTAACATCAGATTCATAAAAATTAGCACATCCAAGATCGCGATCTGAAACATCGCGGGAGAAGAAAACTAAGAAAAGGAAAGAAAGAAACAGAGAAAACCCCTAATTATCTATCAATATCAGGGCTTTAGCCAACTGACCAGAGACAACCAAAGAATGAGACCCAATTCGAAACACCAATAATACCGATAGTCCGAACAAAAACGGGTAGGAAAAGGAAATAGGCAAACCTTATCCTCAGGCTCGACTTTGATTTCCAATCTGGTGCCCTTGAGAGTGTCTTGACGAATATCTTCATCTTCTGATACTACTTCGCGATCCCTGACCGAACAGATTCAAAATTCAAAATTCGCTGGAACGGGTTTTACTGATCGGCAAAGATATAGACCTAGAAATTGAAGGATCAAGCACAAAAAAAAAAATGAAAAGCATGAAACCTTTACCTGTTGAGGCGTCGGAGACTGAGGAGAGGGTAGTTGACGGACTCGGCTTTCTCAAGCGAACGCGTTCCCGTCGGCACACGTGATTGAGATTTCAGCTCAGGGAGAATGGGAAGATTTCGATTTAGGTCACAGAGCAGAGGAGAGGATAACGCGTTGCCGACGGTGTATGCGTGTTTTATCGAAGCCTCGAGCTCTTGAGATTAAACTAGGTTAGGTTTTCCGCTCAGCTGGCATCCACGACCTCGTCTCATCATGAGTTCCATACGCGATGTTGTCATATAAAGATGGGTACTTGTGGGTCATACCCATCTTTGGTACAATTTTATTGCCTTTGTTCCAATGGGTCTTTTCTTAAATGTTTTTTTTTATAAAAAAAAAAAAGTTTTGGAAGAGTTTGACACTAGTCCCCCACTAAGGTCAGTGGACGGCCTCAGGTTCTATGAGTAGGGACTTACAATATCGCCTACCAAAGGAGTCTCAACAACGGTAGAGGGGATCGAACTCACGATCCAAAGAGCCTAATCTTAGATTCCTTACCATTTGTGTCAACTCCCTTGGCTTCTTAAATGTTTTGTTTAAAGATATATATGACGACGGTCTGCCCATGTCTCTTAAGGGCCCGATACCATTGCCGAAACGGGTGGAAAGATGACTTGACGATCCATGTGAGCCCACCGAGATCATATGATTAGAAGATTTTTTAATAGGTATATGACTTATATAACCTATGTATATATTAGCTTTTGAAGAATATTTATGTGAGATGAGTTTTATCTTGAGTTACAAAAAAAATAACTTTTGAAATCATAGTTTGGCTCATATTTCAACATTATGGAACTCAATTAAAGTAGTTTTTGTAAAAGGTGTTTTTAGTATTTATGTAGACTTGAACTTCATCCCTAACTTAAAAGCTAGCATCTTACAATAAAACAATTAAAATTTGCACCTTAACCAACAGTAATTTCACCAAAATAAAATACATATACCTAAATCAATCATTATATCATTATATAATTGTCATTAGAAAATGACTTATCGTATATGATTAAATTTTGTAATGAAATTACCTAAATATCCTTAATTTAGAACTTGAAAAACAATATAAACAAACAAAAGGAAAAAAATGCAACATCAGTTTAACAAGTAATACTTTTTAATTTATCAAATTACACAACAATTAAGGCAATGACAACTAATTTCATAAGATGTTCTTGCTTAATATTAATGACAACAATAGTATAATAAGTAACAACTTTAACTTGTTAAATGACAATAACAATGAATTATACAGAGGACAATTATGTCATCATACAAAAAAATTTAATTACACAATAGTCCCTAAAGTACTTCATAAGAATTAAACCATTTCAAGAGATCATTTTGTGACTTTCAGATCTCAGTAGTCCTTCTTTATCGTTTTCCCTAAATTTTTAGTTCGCTTGTTATGATGTGTCCTACACTTCCAATTTCTGTTTGCCTTTCTGAGACGAGCAACACACAACCTAACAATCAAGAATACATGCGTGCATTATCCAAAGACATGGCCAAGTAAACAAAAAACATATTGTAACTTGCATTATCGGAGGTAAACCACTAAACCAGTTGCCAAAAAAAACTGAATACGACACTACTAATAGATACAAGGAACAAGAAAAAATCAGCTCTAATTTTCTCTCCCTCACTGCATGTAACATTACTTCCACTGTGACACCCTATTTTTTGCTTGATCCCTGCACCACGATTTTCAAGGACAAATGTGGAATTTGTGAGGCCATTACTGAACAAAATGCACCAAAAGAATGAACCTTTATGGACTCCAACCATGCCAACTCCAACCTCAGTATGTGACTTGTTTCTCAGTAGAGACAAAGATATATTAATTTGAATCTCATTTAAGTCTTTACCATCCTAAATGTTGTTTATTTTTCTAACGTACGTTCTCTTTTTAGTTACACTAGAGAAGATGTGCATATGGTCTCTTAATTATTATTTATACCACATTTTTAAATATGAATAGTCTAAATATGTAAAGTTTCAACTTCCAACTTATATCATCATGTCTCATCTATATCATCTAAAGTTTACAGCCATCGGTCCTGATTATACATACCAAGGCACCTTTAATTATGGAGTTCAAATTCAAAAGTTTCTTTCTAGTTCTCTCTTCCCTCTTTGAGGGTCAACACTTCCAATGGTAAGATTAAAGAGGTAGTGTTCCCCCTCTCTTCGTTTGGTAGCAGCTACCAGTGAATCCTCTTCACATCCCTCTATACCTTTGGAGATAGAGGAAATCGTTGAGACCATCTTTTTTTCCCCTCTAAGGCACCATTTTGGAGGTCATGGCAAGGCAAGATCACTTCTATGAACGACTAGAGAAATTGGCAATGGTGTTAAAGAACATCACCAACCATTTGGACTAAGAGTGGCAAGTCTCCTAAAATGATGATGATCTTATGAAGGCTTGGGTTTGAAGAACCCTCATTGTTACAATATTTTAATGTAGTTGTTATTTTGTAGTCGATCATCATCATATATAGTATTCTGATTTAATTTTGATATCATGCATGCATACTGTTGCCTTTAGGCTATGATAAATGAAAAAGTTTTTATCTTTACAATGCCCAAAATTTAAAAAATATGGAGCCGCCATCAAAATTTTAAAACAAGGATAATTTTGAAAACCTTTTTTAAAAAAAATTGAAAACCAAATAGGGTTTTGAAGCTAATTGTGCGTGAGGAAAGTGTTAGACACCCCATAGCACCCACTCAAAAGAATAATTACCCTAACTCAATTATTTAAAAATGAATATGGCTTTTAATTTTATTATGATTACCCAAATAAAAAAACATTTAAAAAATAAATAAAATGAAATATAAAGGAAAAAAGGAACATTTATTTACAAAAATATAAGAAAATATATATTTATTTACAAAATCAGACTTGACCTAGGGCCTAAATACCCTTTAGAGGAATTAAAGCCCATATAGTTTCATATAGTTTGGGGGGTAAAAAGGTGTGTCACTTGGTTGGTATTTCTTAGAAAAAAAGTTTATTTAAATTATTTAAGAAACCTTTTTTTTTTGTTTGGTATGTGTATTTTATTTTGTTAAAAAATCATTTTCCTTTTTTTTTATATGAAACCAAATTTGTTTATTTTAAAAAAGGGACTTCATTTTTTCAAAAACTTTTCATTTGCAAAAGGAAAAAAAACAAGAGTTCATCAAACAAATAAGGACATGCATCATATTAATAAAGAGGTCTAGGATTAAGATCAAACTTCACATACATGCACATCATACAAAATAATTTCAACCTGGAGAAGGAATCATTGAGGTAGACATCTCAGTTTCTTTACGAGTTTGGCTTATAGAGCCAATTTTGCTTTTCTGAAGCTATAACTAGATATTTTTTAGGTTACTCATCACCCTAATGCAGTGTCTGTTGTCACAGGAATAGTTGGGTGTGCAGGACTGAAGGTAACCCTTTTTTCTTGATAACCAATCTATTTGCTATGCTATATGCACTTGGTGATTCCTAGTTTCGATATAGAGATATTGAGGTCTTATGTACCTCTATTGCTATTTACTTCACAAGTTTCTACTAAAAATAGAAAATTTAGTTATGGATAGCAATTTTGAATAGAGAGAAAGACGTTAACACTATTACACAAACAACTAAGTCTCCTCTTATTATTTTCTTGCCAACTATTGCTGCTATAAAAGTAGGCAAAGACATAGCTTTAGCCAACAAGAGACGCTGATTGCTGGTTCTTCCCCTTGCTCACAAGCATAACATTAAAGTTCTTGCTGATTCAGAACATTCTGTCATTTTTCAGGTATAAGACTAGGACATTACAACATCTGTCAGTAGTGTTCAACAAGTTCAATAGACACTGTATGTTGTCTTGTCATTTATTACCTATATTGTTGTGTTCATGTTATTGCACTTGAGCAATTGCTCTTCTTGCTGCATTTCTTTGAGCTCCTTAGTACTAAAGTCAAAAGTATTTTTCTCTACAGTGTATCCAGGGCTTGCCAGATGGTGCACTTAGGAGAATCATTTTAACAGCATCCGGAGGTGCTTCCAGGTGAAAATATAGTTTAAAGAGTTTTCAAGGTTTTCTGATGAAGCCTAGATGAATCTCGTGATTACTTGTATTGGGGACTAGAAAACAATTTGTAATTTTTTCTTTACAAACTGAACTTAGTTCTCTTAAATGCATGACTGTACATGTTTGAATGAACCATGATCACAATGCTATGTTTTTATACGTGTGGAGCATTTTTTTAAATAAACCAAGAGGCAACTTCAGTGGAAAGAAATGATGCCTAAATTTCTTGTGTGCCTTCTGATGTTCTGGTTGCTACCAACAAATCATATCATGATGATTTGTTTGAATCTATATCCTTTTATGGCAAACCTTGAATTGTTTTTATGTTCTTAGCATACCTTATAGCATCCAGTAATCAACTTGCATTTAGTTATTCATGCCATCAATGATTGACAGGGACTTGCTTGTTGAAAAACTGAAAGATGTAGAAGCACTGATGCATTAAAGCACCCTAACTGGAACATGAGGAAAAAGATTACTGTGGATTTTGCTACCCTATTCAACAAGGTATTTTGGGGATTTGGCTAGAAAACTGCACTCTTTGGATTTAATTATTTGCCATGAATTTTGTAAATATCAAAACTATTCGTCCTATGTTTTTTGCAGGGCCTAGAAGTAATTGAAGCACATAATGTGAAGTATCCATCCATGAATCTTGCCTATGCTGCTGGACGTGCTGGAGGCACCATGACAAGAGTTCTCAGTGTAGTAAATGAGAAAGCTGTAAAGATGTTTATTGATGAAAAGTAAGTATCTTGATTTCTTATTTCACTGAGATTTTCATTATCTATAGATATGTTTCTCTGGACGAGTCAAATTTCGCTGAAATTGTTCTTATATGATGAGAGAGAAAGAAATGAAGATGGAAGATGTGAACATTGTTCTTTGTTAATTTGAAGTTTTTTTTTTATTGTTTATATTCTTTTTTTTAATGCATTTAAAACTTTCCTTAAAAAAATAAAAGGAGACGCTGCCCTTGAACACTGAATTCTCTGCACTAATTATGTGGACACAAATAAAAAATCATAACTCCGCCATTCGCTTTTGAGGAAGAGAGAGAGAGAGAATAGTTGGAGTGCTCTAGGACAACCAAGAAAATCAACTTAATTTCTATAACATATTTTACAACATTAAAGTTAAAAAACCCCTGGTGAGGGAAAGAAGTAACCGTATGCCTTTATTAAATGGATAGATATGTAGATGTAGTACACAGTATCCTTGGTTGACACCAACAAGATGGGTGGATTTAAACATGGGATAAATTATACAGGGTTATAAATGGGTTATCACGTCGGAGACAGATGGACCATCCTGCATAAACCGTATGCCTTAATTTAGTGCATTAAATTTAGGCCCTTTAATGACAGTTGCATCTACTACAAGGGGAAGCGGGTCCCCCCCCAAATCTGCAGTTGCGCCCTTTATCTGTGTTTATGCTCTCTATCATTTTATATATATCGTACGGAACTAACAAGTCGGTAGGGTTTAAAGAAAATTTGTCAGAATTTACTTTTTGGTTTTTCCCTTGGTCAAGAATACTATTTATTTTCTTTTATGCTTCTATCACTCAATAGGCCTAATTTGCATAACTCTCTTATTTTTACCGGATGAATTATGATATAAGGTGGGTTCTCAGTCATAATTTTATTAAAAGGGCATTATAGTCTTTTACCAATATTCAGAGATTCCTAATCAGATATCTCGGCATTATTAAAGATTTGTTAAAAGTGCTGGTCTAATTTTGGATTTAGGTATTTCAACATAATTTAAATAGAATTCTCCCTTCTCATAGTATCATATTCACTATTAGATTATCAAAATAGAAGGTTTTGATTTAATATTTTTATAAAATTATTATCATAAAATTCATTAATAAATAATTTTTAATGTTTAAAATTTTATCTGCACAATTCATAACTACAATAGAGATAAAAAAAATTAATTTATAGATTATTAAATCTAAATCATCCATTTTTTTATTTAAGGGTAGAAATGAGAGATACTTAAAAGAAAACGAAAAGGAGTTAAGGGTAGAAATGAGAGATACTTAAAAGAAAAGGAAAAGGAGGAAAATGAGAAGGTATGTTTTTTTAAGAAAAAAGCTAGTGAGAGAAGTTTTGAAAAGAAAGGTAGAGAGAGAATTACTGTAAGGTCCTAAAGAAATAATTTAATTATAAAAAAGTCTCAATTATAAGTGAGCAACAACATCAAATGTTTTTAGAACCTGAACCGGACTAGCTAGTTCGGACCGGAAACTAGCGAACCGACTGGAAAACCGGTTCGAGTCAAAGGAAAACCTGGGTTTCCAAGTTGACCTGGGTCAACTCGTCTAACTCGGCCTAACCTGGCCGAGTTGGCCAAGTCACAGATTCGTTGGGTTCTTTTTTTTAAACAAAAAACCTCACTTGAAACCCTCTAGTAAGATCTGAAGAGTCAATCTTTCTAACTCTTTTAGAACGAGAAAGGCGAAAAAAGGAGAGCAGAGAGAGATCTAAAGAGTCACAAGCAGCCTCAACAACTACCATGGATTCTCCCTCTTGCTGTGATGCGGCTTCCTTCTTGTCTGCTCGTTGGTCCTTGTCCTCTTGTTTGCGAGCATGAGTCAGGTGGGAGCCATTGTTGACAATTTGAGGTAGGAGACAAGATGAAGAAGGGAGAGAGAGTGAAATACTTGGGAGATTGTGGGAGAGAGATTTTCATTAATACCTGTGCAGTGATCTCTTTTGAGTTTTTTTTTTTTTTAAAAAATGATATTCATATCACATGTACAGACACGTTAGAGCCCTAAAACACTATTAGGGGTACTATATATTTGTTCTATGCTTGAGGGCTTCCTTTAACTCTTGCTTTCGCTATCTCATTGGCCAGTGAAGGGCTGGGTTTGACCACACCACCCAACAACATTGAATATCATACTTAAAAGGTTATATGGAGTGTGTCCACTGTGGAGTGAATGAAAACTTGTCCTCTCCCTTTGATTTGATTGGGGTCTTGTTCATCCTGCAAAAATATACTCACCGATTTCTTAAGATTTTCTTTCCCACTCACTAATTACATTTTAAAAACTATTGGAAAATCTCTTCCTTCTTTTTCTAATTAAAAGTTAAAAATATAAATAAATCATATCCTCTCATGTTTTAACCATAAAATATTTTTATTATCAAAATATAAATATTTTTACCTATTTTAAGTAAATTATTTGTTAATTAATATCATTTTGACCCACTGACCCTTAACCCAATACCTCTACGGTTCAGTGATCGGTTCGATTATTTTCAGAACCTTGAGCAACATAGACATATTGTCATTCTTACATTGTTAATGTTTCGAGTGTTGTGTTGGTGGAGGTTGAAAATCCCTCCCACACACATCATATGTTTAAACGTGACATACGATATAGAGGTGAAATCAAGGGCTAAGGGTGGCTCCCCCCCGCCCCCCAAAAAAAAGAAAATTTTTCAGGGAAAAAATAAAATAAAATGGCACTTTGCCGGGAAACAAAGGCTCACCTGGAGATCTTGTCTCGTCTCTAAAGCTCAACTTACTGGTGGGTTTCTTTCCTCTACTATAAAATTCGTGCAGCTTCTATTAAATGTAGATTCCCTATTATGCATCCATTCACATATTTTCGTTAGCTTCAATTGGTTTGGTATAATAATATAGTATTAGCTTGTTCGGATAGTTCCTATTTATTGATTTTAATGTTATCAGCTTTCTTTAACTTTTCCTCCTTTGAGATGGATGATGTTATTAAACTAAGCCCTTTGGAGAATCTGAAACATATTGAAATTTATGTTGATTGAGCAATTTGGAAGCTACAGACTTGGAATTGGAGCATTCATAATTAAACTAGGAAGTTTGTTGTCCAGTTGATATGGCTCAATCGTGTTTCACTATAAGTTGTAGTCCTTATGCATGATGATTGTATATTAATAAAATGATAAATTTCACGTGCAACTGAAGCCAATAGGATGCTAAACTGAGTTTGGAGGCGATACATTATTATATATTTTACTTACATTCTTTAATATGATGTGTTTCAGGTTCCTGGAATGACAACATGCCAAAATGAGAACAGACCTTGTGGAGTTTTCTCTTAGTACGCTGATAAAACTAGAGGGACTAAACATACTTAATTGACTATGGAGCATATTGTTATCCTTGTTTATAGCTTGGCTTATGGTGGATATAAATCTATTGACATTAGAGAAGAATTTCTGTTATCTATCAAGATAGCTCTATGGTGTATGGTGGATACTAATATGTTGACATTAGTGGTTCAAATGCAATAAAAAATATTGCTCATACTGCTGAGGCCTTGCATAAATTCCTAATGTTTGGGCCTTGTAAAGATGATGCTCTACTGAATACTCTGATTTTTATTGTTATTATTTTTATGTGTTTGTACCAAGACTTGTCTTTATTAATGTAGAGTGTTGTTTCAGGGCTAAATAGAGGTCTTGTTGGTAATGAAGATGATCTACGAAAGGCAAATGATGTAGCTACGGAACTTGATAATCTACGAAAGGTGTTGGAGGACTAGTAAATTTTGAATAATTACTGAAAGCGAAGCTAAAACACCAAGAGGGGGGTGAATTGAGGATTTTGAAAATCTTTTCGAAAGTTTTGTTTTAGAAGCATTGGAACAGGGTAAAACAGAGAGCAAAGAAGAAGAGAAAAACACAAAGGTTTATACTGGTTCGGTCCAACTTTATGACCTACGTCCAATCCTCAGGCTTCCTGAGTATTTCACTATATCAATTGATTACACTTTCTGTAACTCAAGAGTACTTCTCTCACCAGAACTTACTCCCCTCTTCAAGTTGTAATTAATGAACCTCAATCTCTAAGTCCCCTGACTTGAGATTGTTTACAATAAATGGAATACAATCAATGAACTCTCTTAAAGAGTGGATAAAAATAAACACTAAAGCTTGATAGTATCAAAAGATACTCTGTACAAGAGAACTTAAGAGTAGATGAACAACTTGTTGGTTATGATTAGTTTTGATGATATCTTATATAGATGCCATTAGTAAGAGCAAAAAGTTCATATCATATATGTTGACTAATTGCTACATTTAATGTAGATCTGTTCAAATATGATTGTGAAAATGATTCAGAGAAGAGAAGAAAGAAATAATCGAATTGTGGAGTCAAATGATAAAGAACAAAAGAAGAGAAGAAAGAAAGAATTAAATCATGGAGAATGATCAAGAAAAGAGAAGAAAGAAAGAAAAACTTGCCAAATGGAATGAGAAAATCATCATACAAGTTTTTATATTGATTCTTGAAGTCTCCACGATCAAATGAAAGTTGGAATGACTTGATTCGAAGTTAGAACAAGCAAATATCAGTTCTTGGATAAACAAACTCGAGCTTATACTTACAAACTCGAGTTTACAGCGTTCTTTAGCACTAGTGTTTTGCTCTGTTTCACGTTCAGCACGGGGCGACCTCTAGTAATTAGATGATATCTTCCAAACCAGGAATCGGATTACGGTGAAACAAATTTTATGTGAAACTAGACTCTTAATGTGCCATCTTGACAAAATTTCATGCCCAAATAAGATCAGATGAGAGAGCTATCAATTTCAAAAGTTGGATCAGAAGTTCATGCCACACAGCAAACCAAACTTCAATGTTTTGAGTGTAACTTACAATCTACATATCGGAATAAGCTGAAATCGGTGGCAAATGAAAGTAGACTCATAAGGCTTTCCATCAAGATTTAAATTAATCAAAAAGAAGTTCAGACTAGGGAGATATGGCCTTCGAAAGTTGACAGAAAATTCAGGATGTTACAAACTCGAGCCTATCACCTATAAACTCGAGTTTGACTCAGATAGAGAGCTAGTCACGATCTGATATTCGATAAACTTGAGTCTAAAACTTATAAACTCGAGTTTAGTTCAAACAGAGAGCTATCAAGGATTTACAAGTCGATCAAACTCGAGCCTGGACATATAAACTCGAGTTTCTCTTACACAGAGAGTTTCTCCAAGCTTTTCAAAACATTCAAACTCGAGCCTACATTTTACAAACTCGAGTTTGTCACTTACAGAGAGCTTTCGAAGATTTTTCAAAATAGGAATCTCAAACATGAATTTACAAACTCAAGCCTGCTGAAACTAGACTCAAGCCTGACAGATCTCTGTTTTCCAAATCACGTCTTCAACTCTCTAATTTAAATTTATGATACATTTTCTGCATATCTTAAGTTGTGAATCATTATATATATATATAAATATATATACTTGATTGATATACTCATATGTTTCAGATGAATTTAGCAAGTATTAAGGTGGAATCAAATCTGGGTCAAATGCATTTAGTGAAGAACCAAGAACAAGCCTGAAACTTCTTCTTCCCAAAGGTTCAGCTTAGACCGTTATAGGTCAATCAAATCATTCTCCAACGGTCAAAAACGGATCATAGTATAATAATAACTCTGGAAGATCATTTGCAACGGACATCCAGGATTCCAACTGAGAATTGAAAGAATGGAGAAAAATATGCAACTGTCATATTCCAAAAATGAAGTTGAACATTGAAGAATAAGAGAGAAGAATATGCAACGACTAGTTTCTCTGATTCAACTATAAATACTCAGGACTCATAGCAACAACATACACTTAACTCTCTGTTTCACAATATTCATATAGTTTATAGTAGAGAGTGAGATGAGTGATTATGTACTTTAGTGATTATTTATTCACTTCTGAAAGAAATAGAAGATTTCTCTATAAACATTCTATTTGAGAGTTACTTAAGATTGAGTGATCTTGAGTGGGAAACACTTTGTATTGATTACAACTTGTAAGGGGAGTGAATCCTAGTGATAGGATTACTTCGAGTACAGATTCTTACCAAACCTCAAGTTTTCAGTATGTTTGCCTACTGTAGAGAAGATGAGGTACAAAATGGTGAGATGCGTCAAGATGAGCTAATACTCAGCGGGGAGAATGTTAACTGAATTAGTTCTTGATCTGTTAAGTATATGCCAGCTAATGTGCCAACTGTCATTAAGAGTAAGATTGGCTGATACACGTGTTAGCTATCACATGCAAGTGTCTGTTATTCTTGTTCTCACTTTCTGTTTCACTGATTATCTCAGATTGCTTACTGTAATAGGGCTCTATATATATTGGAGCTTAACTCATTGAGTCTAATAAGATTGATTACTTCTCGTCTCTATTTCTTAGCATGTAATCATGCGGATGTATTGATTACAGTTTGTAAAGGGGAGTGAATCCAAATTAGAGGATTACTTCGAATACAGCACGTGTAATCAAGATCAAAGCAGATAGTGTATTGAAAATCTCAAGTGAAGTTTGGGAACTGGACGTAGATCAAGGATTGGACCGAACCAGGATAAATCATAGTTTGCATATTCTCTTCCCTTATCTTTTACATTTCCAGTATAAGCTTATCTTTGAATATCTAACTGTTAATTTATAAGTTGCGAAAAGATTTTTTTAAGTTCTTAAAATTTTATCAAACACCCAATTCACCCCCTCTTGAGTGATAGCTAGGTCCAACATTTGGTATCAGAGGAAGGTCTCTTGTTTAAAGGACTTAATAGTCTTAAGAGTTATCAATGGCTAATTTTGGGTGTTGCTTGCTTTCACAAGGTTTTGATCATACCATTCCACCAATTTTAGAAGATATTAATTTTTGAAAGCTAGAATGACAAGTTTTATTAAATCATCTGATTTTGATATATGGGATGTTTTTACAAATGCCTTTGATTTCAAATTAAGACAGGATTTGACAGAAAGGGAAACAAAAATGTTTTTGTTGAACGTTAGAGTAATGAACATATTATACACTGCTTTAACTGAAAATGATTTTAAGAAAATCAAGTATTGCTCTAATGCTAAGGAAGTATGGGATACTATTCTATATATGTTTATAACGATTGTGTTGAAGTTGAAAGTATTGACAGTTTATCTAATATTATAAGTTGCATATCCATTGATGAACAACTAGAGATTGAAGGAGAAATCATTGAATACTCACATGATCCAGTCACTGATACCATACCAACTTTTTCCACATTGAAATTTGTCCTTATTGTATGTTCCTTAGTTGTTATAGGGCTTTTGAGTGATTGAATCCATTCTTTAGAACTTCTTAATTCTTATTAATTTTCTCGAGAAATCCATTTGAAATACTTAAATCTGGATTCAAACCTATATTTTTAATAAATTTTTAATGAGGCCAGAAGGTCATATCAAGGATTTATGAATCTTATTAAAAGACTAAAATGCCCATTTAATTAGAATAATGACTAAAATATTTACAGTGCCACCTCATCTATATTTTTTATTCAAAATATAATAAATCATTTGATTTTAATCTTAGCTGGTGCCCTCTACCTTTTTTTTTTATCTTTTGGGAAAAACATAAAAATATGCCTCGCAACATCTGGTTGCTGCTTTATGGATGAAGAGGATAGAGGAAGACATGATGGAAGGTGTAGAAGAAGAGGCCAACAAAATGGTGGGGCAGTATGGGCGTTGGCCATTGAGGAGATGACGGCCATGGAGGATACTGACCATGGAGAAGACGATCCGACTGATTGCCGATAAGTGCTATTATTTTTCTCTTTAATAAGATTTAAAAATCTTTAACGACGCTTCTTGACTTAATTAAATATTTATTAAGGCTTTGTTTGGGAGTTTGGAGGAGAAGGAAAGGAAAGAGATATAGGGAGTTTGGAGGGGAGGAGAAGGAAGGGAAATGGAAGATATTTCCTCCTCTTGTTTGGGAGTTAAAAAAATAGTAAGGAAGAAAGATGAAGGATTAATGATTTATTTTTACTATTTTATCCTTTTATTAAAAAATTAATATAATTATTATACTTTAAAAATAAATTTAAATTTAAATTTTCTAAAAAAATTCATTTACGTAATTTTTATATTCAAAAAATATTTTCTCTCTCTAAAAATATTTTCCTGTAAAAAAGTATTTTCTCTCTCTCTCTAAAAATATCTTCCCCTCTAAAAGTATTTTCTCCCTCTAAAAAGTATTCTCTCTACAAATATTTTCCCTTACAAAAGTATTTTCTCTCTCTAAAAAGTATTTTACCCTCTAAACAATATTAACTCTCCCTAAAAATATTTTCCCCTATAAAAGTATTTTCTCTCTCTAAAAATATGTTCCCATCTAAAAAGCATTTTCTCCCTCTAGAAAATATTTTCTCCTAAAAAAGCATGTTCTCTCTCTAAAAAGTATTTTCTCTCTAAAAATTTGTTCCCCTCTAAAAAGTATTTTCTCTCTCTAGAAAATATTTTCTCCTAAAAAAGTATTTCTCTCTCTAAAAAGTATTTTCTCTCTCTAGAAATGTGTTCCCATCTAAAAAGCATTTTCTCTCTCTAAAAATTTGTTCCCCTCTAAAAATATGTTCCCATCTAAGAAGCACGTTCTCTCTCTAAAAAGAATTTTCTCTCTCTAAAAATCTAAAAAGTATTTTTTCTCTCTAGAAAATATTGTTTCCTAAAAAAGTATTTCTCTCTCTAAAAAGTATTTTCTCTCTCTAGAAATGTGTTCCCATCTAAAAAGCATTTTCTCTCTCTAGAAAATATTTTCCCCTAAAAAAGTATTTCTCTTTCTAAAAAGTATTTTCTCTCTCTAAAAAATATTTTTCGTGGGCATTCCAAGAATAGAAAAGAGATCATAAATAATGAGAGTGCTTTATTTGAACGAGGGTAAAAAAATAATTAATCCATGTTCCCTCATAAAACTCGGGGAACTTCATTTTTGTGAAGAAGGAGGGTTTTGGAGGATTTGTAAAAATCCTTGACAAGGGAAGGGACTACCAAAACCCTTCCTTTCCTTTCCCTCCAAAATGGAACTCCCAAACAAAGCCTAAATAAGTAATAATGGGGTGTCATCTTTCCTTTGTTGTTAGGCTTGCGTGTGTGTTTATAACTTATCATTCATCTGTTTGCTCTATTTCGTTTTTTTATTTTGTTTTATTGTCTTACATATTGTATTTGTGTTTATATATTAATAATTTATCATTCATTTACTTGCCTCTATTTAATTTTTTGTGTGTCAATAATTTAACATTCATTTGCTTGCCTCTATTTAGTTTTCTTATTTTTTTTTGTTGGCATGTCGTGTGTGTTTACAAAATTTGTTAGCAATAAATTATTTATAAACACACGCACCAACAAAAAAATAAGAAAACTAAATAGAGACAAGTAAAAGAATGATATATTATGAATAAATACACACAATATAACAATAAAAAAAATAACAAAACTAAATAGAGGTGAGCAAATGAATGTCAAATTATCAACACACACAACTAAATAGAGACAAGCAAATGAATGATTAATAAAAAAACACACAAATACAATCTATAAGACAATAAAACAAAAACAAAAGGCAAGCATGATAAGTTATAAACACACACAAGTATAATAAACAAGTATAATAAAGGAAAGAAGACACCCCATTATTACTTATTTTACGAAATAGGAAGAAAAAGAAAAGGAAACACACTTCATTTGCTTTATTATCTTGTTATTTTTTTTTACAAATTGTATTTGTGTGTATGTTTATTAATAATTTATCATTCGCTTGCCTCTATTTAGTTTTGATATTATTTTTATTTTTATATGAGTGTGTTTTGTTGCTTGTTCTTTTTTTCATTATTATACAGTGTTTATTCATAATTTATCATTTTTTTACTTCCCTCTATTTAGTTTTGTTATTTTTAGGTATGTGTTTACTAAAATTTTTCATTCATTTACTTGCCTATTTTTAACAAATTTTGTTTAGTTTTAACAGATTTTGTGTGTGTGTGATTGCGTTTGTCTGTGTTTTTGTGAGTCTCCTCTTCTTTTTCTTCCTATTTCGTAAACGAAATAAGTAATAATGGGGTGTCATCTTTCCTTAGGCTTGTGTGTTTATAACTTATTGCTTGCCTCTATTTCATTTTTTTTATTTTTGTTTTATTGTCTTACAGATTGTATTTATGTGTTTATATATTAATAATTTATTATTCATTCGCTTGCCTCATTCAATTTTGTGTGTAGATAATTTAACATTCATTTGCTTGTCTTTATTTAGTTTTGTTATTTTTTTTCTTTGTTATCATTTTTTTTGCTGTTTAGTTTTCTTATTTTTTTGTTGGCGTGTTGTGTGTGTTTACAAAATCTATTAGCAATAAATTATTTGTAAACACACGCACCAACAAAAAAATAATAAAATTAAACAGAGGTAAGCAAAAGAATGATATATTATGAATAAATACACACAATCTGTAAAACAATAAAAAAAAAACAAAACAAAATATAGGCGAGTAAATGAATGTTCAATTATCAACACACAACTAAATAGAGACAAAAAAATCAATGATAAATTATTAATAAACAAACACACAAATACAATGTGTACGGTAAAACAAAAATAAAAAAAAAACGAAATAGAGACAAGCATGATAAGTTATAAACACACCAAACAAAGGAAAAAGACACCCCGTTATTACTTCTTTTATGAAATAGGAAGAAAAAGAAGAGGAAGCACACTTCATTTGCTTTGTTATCTTGTTATTTTTTTTTATTGTTTTACAAATTGTATTTGTGTAATAATTTAACATTTGTTTGCCTCTACTTAGATTTGTTATTATATTTATTGTTATATGTGTGTATTTAGTAATAATTTATCATTTATTTGATATTTTTTTCATTATTATATAGATTGTGTGTGTTTATTCATAATTTATCATTCTTTTACTTTCCGGTGTGTGCTTACTAAAATTTTTCATTCATTTACTTGCCTATTTTTAACAGATTTTGTGTGTTATTGCGTTTGTCTCTGTGTTTTTGTGAGAGTCTCCTCTTCTTTTTCTTCCTATTTCGTAAAATAAATAATAATGGGGTGTCATCTTTCCTTCGATGGGCTTGTGTGTGTTTATAACTTATCATTCATCTGCTTGCCTCTATTTTGGTTTTTTTTTTTATTTTTGTTTTATTGTCTTACAAATTGTATTTGTGTTTATATATTAATAATTTATCATTCATTGGCTTGCCTCTATTCAATTTTGTGTGTAGATAATTTAACATTCATTTGTTTGTTTCTATTTAGTTTTGTTATTTTTTTTCTTTGTTATACAGTGTGTGTTTATTCATAATATATCATTCTTTTGCTGGACTCTGTTTAGTTTTCTTATTTTTTTTGTTGGCGTGTCGTGTGTGTGTTTACAAAATCTGTCAGCAATAAATTATTTGTAAACACACGCACCAACAAAAAAATAAGAAAACTAAACAAAGGCAAGCAAAAGAATGATATATTATGAATAAACACACACAATCTGTATAACAATAAAAAAATAACAAAACTAAATATAGACGAGTAAATGAATGTTCAATTATCAACACACACAACTAAATAGAGACAAAAAAATCAATGATAAATTATTAATAAACAAACACACAAATACAATCTGTAAGACGGTAAAACAAAAATAGAAAAATGAAATAGAGACAAGCATGATAAGTTATAAACACGCCAAACAAAGGAAAGAAGACACCCCATTATTACTTATTTTATGAAATAGGAAGAAAAAGAAGAGGAAACACACTTCATTTCCTTTGTTATCTTGTTATTTCTTTTTTATTGTTTTATAAATTGTATTTGTGTAATAATTTAACATTTGTTTGCCTCTATTTAGATTTGTTATTATTTTTATTGTTATATGTGTGTATTTAGTAATAATTTATCATTTATTCGTTGGTTTTTTTTTTCATTATCATATAGATTGTGTGTGTTTATTCATAATTTATCATTTTTTTACTTTCATGTTATTTTTAGATGTGTTTACTAAAATTTTTCATTCATTTACTTGCCTATTTTTAACAGATTTTGTGTGTGTGTGAGTGGGTTTGTCTGTGTTTTTGTATTGTCTCTTCTTTTTTTTCCTATTTCGTCAAATAAGTACTAATGGGTGTCATCTTTCCTTCGATAGGCTTGTGTGTGTTTATAACTTATTATTCATCTGTTTGCCTCTATTTTGTTTTTTATTTTTGTTTTATTGTCTTACAGATTGCATTTGTGTGTTTATATATTAATAATTTATCATTTATTCTATTCAATTTTGTGTATAGATAATTTGACATCCATTAACTTGTTTCTATTTAGTTTTGTTATTTTTTTTTTCTTTGTTATACCGTATGTGTTTCTTTATAATATATCATTCTTTTGCTCGACTCTGTTTAGTTTTCTTATTTTTTTTGTTGGCGTGTTGTGTGTGTTTACAAAATAAATTATTTGTAAACACACGCACCAACAAAAAAAATAAGAAAACTAAACAGAGGCAAGCAAAAGAATGATATATTATAAATAAACACATCTGTATAACAATAAAAATAACAACTAAATAGAGGTAAGCAAATGAATGTTAAATTATCCACACACAAAAAATTAAATAGAGGCAAGTAAATAAATGATAAATTATTAATAAACAAACACACAAATACAATCTGTAGGAAAGAAGACACTCCATCATTACTTATTTTACGAAATAGAAAGAAAGGAGAGGAAACACACACACTCACAACACACAGACAAACACACTCACACACATACAAAATTTGTTGACAATAAAAGAATAAAAAAAACTACACAGAGGCAAACAACATATATCAATTCCTAAATACCTTCTTTTTGCTCTTGGTTTGTTCTTTGTCTTAATTGTTATCATCATCCTCATTTTCATCTCCGTCATCCTCTTCCTCCTCCACAATGTCTTCATCTCTCCTTGAATGGCCTCCCCAATAAACCATGACACGGCATGGGGAATAATCTTGTCACTAATTGTTGACCTGAACAATGCATGATAAAGAATCAGGAAAGCCACAAGTTTGTGAACTTCCAAAAGGGGGGGATGTGCGGAGGTATCGGTGCTCAATAGAGCTTGTTAAAACATTAGTAAGAGCAACATAATGGATCAAAAAAATACTCCCTCCGGGCTTAATTATAAGACAACATTTGAGGGTTTATTTTAGTCCTAATTATAGGACAACTTTTTAGTTTTTGCCAATTTCTTCCTAAAATACCCTTATTTTATTATCTCAATTGTGTTTGGTTTTTGGTAAGTATATATGAATATGGGTTGCAATACACAGACATGCACACACATGTATGTCTATAAACATATATATGTATGTGTGTGTCTATATATATGTGTTTGTGTATATGTGTGTGTGTACGTATATGTATGTATGTGTTTGTATGTGTCAATATATATAGCTCTATGTGTAGATACATGATTGTGTGTGTGCGCATGATAGATATATATGTATACATATATATATACATATATGTATATCTAGCAAGACCATTATTTCAATTATAAAACATGTGGAAAGGAAAATTGGTCGAAGGCAGAGTTGTTGATTAACTTTTACTTATATCATTATAAATGTATATAAAAACATTTTAGGAAAATGAGTACAATTAACTAATTTAACTCATCTCCTTAATTTTTCCAAAATCGGTTAACTGTCTTATAATTAGGACCAGAGGGAGTATGACACAGCTCACAAATAAGTAAATGGTACATAAGCTCACCCATTATCATAGTCTTGCTTCATCTGGTTCTAGAGTTCCTCAACCTACTCATAAAAATTTAACCATGGTTATAAAAAAAAGGAAAAGGAATCAAATTTATTAGCCTAGGTTATCTAAGAAGATAATCATACCAAATCTTCATAAATATCTCTGTCGTCTTCAAGAACCTGTGGTGGGTTGAAAAAATTGAAGAAACTGTCATGAGTTTTAGTTTCAGTATAGGTATAAAGAGAAAGAAAAGAAAGAGTACACGCAGCTCCAGCTCCAATTTCTTGTGTGATAATGGTTCAAGAAAATTAGTGTCATCTTCTGATAAATGATAGATAACAAAAGCCAAGAAAACTATGAAATAAAAGAAAGGTCAAAGGTGCTGCTAGACACATGCCGCCATATTGCTTAAGTAGCTCACCAATCTTCACCAAGAATGAAGAATGAATAAAAAGTTCCGTGGATTTCCGACCAAGAAAAAAGAAAAGGAAAAGTATGTTGATCAGAAATCCCAATCTTATCAAAGTTAAAGACAAACCTATAGTTTGCATTTCTTGTGTATATCTACTAGTCATCTCTGTAAATTGTGTCGGAACCTACCAAGATTATAACCATATTTCTTGCTCGTGTTCACGTTAACTCTTTCTCATAACTCAATGCTCCTTGAGTAAATATTAACTTTAATTCTCCTTTTCTGCTATTGAAATCTGGTCCTTTCTGCACATTCTGAAAATTCATACAATTTCTCCATTTTGACCCTGTATAAACCCAAATATCTAAACAATATTCGCAATTCACAATTTAATCATTAATGCTACAATTTTCAACCATAAAATGCATAAAACACCCACAAAATACCATAGAAAATATAACAAATGGATTTACCAAATTCCCCTACACTAGAACATTTGCAATCCCGGGCCGATAAATCTCAATCAATAATCCAATTCTAAATAATCATAATAGCACCAAACTCAACCAGAGCAGGAGCTCCTTAATCTGATCATTTTCTTCATTACAATCAATACATAAATTCGCAATCATCCAAACAAAATAACCGTTCTAATGCACAATCTGGTAACTGGTAATAGGCATGCATCAAGGACTCATAGGTATGTGTGTTTCTCTCTTCTTAATCATAAAGGGTTTTTTCTCTCCTCTCTCCTAGGCTAGCCTCTACCATAGGCTTGTCAAATCCCTACTATCTCCACCACTCAAAACATGGGAATCAATGCATCAAGAGGTCTTTCCCAAGGCTGTAACGTTGGAAAGGTTAAAATGGACATGAAAAAGAAGAGCATTGACCATACAAGCAAAAATACATATTTAAGAAGTATGTAAAACAATATGTATACGGGCTTATCAATTAAAGCTGAAACACAAACAAAATTCAATTCTAATCATCTATGCAAATAGTTTCATCAGCTTCTGAAACAATAGTTTGCATGCTGATTGATCCTTTCTTGTACACTTTCTTTCCTCTTATTTTTTTTTTCTTTTCTCTTTCTTTTTCATATTGGCTTTTGCTTGGGGTTTTCTTTTGTACACTTGTTCTTCCCCTTTTCATGCCTTTTTCTATCATAAATTCTTTTTTTCCTCTTTTTTTGTAACTTTTTTTTTAAATTTTTTTTCCTTTCTATATTTTTTCCTCTATTTTTTTTTCTCTCTGTTTTTTCTTTTCCTTTCACTCTTTTTTCCAAAGATCGGGTCCGTAAGCATAATACATCACAGCTGATTACTTCTACATACTCTCATTGACCTTGAACTCCAACACAACTTAAAATATTCATTTCAAGCTTGTCACTAGATTCTATTTCCATTTCAGAAGCTAGGTCATGCTTTGCAAATATCATAAATCCATTCTACTCAACTGGTCAATGATGTAGAGAAAAGAAAATGAGTGGCTCAAAGTGGTTAGCAAAGGTTAAAAGTGTTTTAGGTTTGTGTTTGGGTATAAGGTTTAGAATCAAATGCCTCTATCATTTAAACTTCCTCCCATGCACATATGTGGCATCAATCAAGAGCTAGGACAAGTTCTAGAGAGAACTAGCACTAGGGAGTATGCACTCAATATTAAGAAATGAAATCAGGCTCAAAATTCCTTCCATCCAAGGTTAATTCCTCTAGCCCATCAACAGATACAAAATTATACACCAAAATGATCCTCATGCCATGAATAATCACTCCTTTCTGTATTGATTGTGCCCAATCAGCCAACCAAATCAAAATTCTCATATCTCAATCAAGCTTGCTTCTACAATTACTAATGGAAAAATCATCTCCAAGAATCAATTTTTTAAGCCCAGAAGAGATAGCACATTAGAGTGCAAGGAAGCTCATGTGTACAGGAATTCCATTTTCACAATAATGCAATCAATCCCTTTATAATGCAATCAGAACAGCGCACACACTCAAATCCATTCTTCCCCCACACTTGTCAATGCAAGCCTAGCCTAACGATAATCAATGTAGATCAAACTTGCAGCAAGGATAAGGAATAAGCTACTACCATAACAGTGGAGCACAACGATTTTTTCTACCTTTCACTGCCAGATTAGTCCCCTCCCCCACACTTAGTCTAAACAATCAATCCAACATATGATTTCACAAACAATTCAAGAAAGGAGAGGAAAGGGACAACCATGTGAATGAAATCTCCTCAAACTCTGATAGCAAAAATTCACATTAACTTGTCAAGGCTCTTCTCCTTGATAGTTGTTCCTTGGCAACGGTTCTGATCAATTGGTAAAGGCTCCAAGATACAACATGGATTGATTTCCTTGAAGTTCTTTCCTGTCAAGTTCCTGCAAGGAAAAACTAATGTCAGCATCAAGACATCCAACAAAAGTGGTTGTCCAGCAAAGAGATCCATTTTATCACAGCAAAAACTCTAATTCAGATCACACCAATATGTCAAAAACAGTAATCAGCCATTCCCCTTAAAAATTTTGGGGCTGTAAGACATTTAGATCAAAATGATCTTAGTTGTCCCACTCATTCAAAGATAAGTCTAATAGCAATTAATGTATCTGACCAATCTAAATTTAATCCATTTCTTAGACAAAATGTTCAAATCACAGCATAGCAGTAATTCTAGAAATTGTGCAATCACATAATAACAATGAATTGAATTATCAGCATGTCCCAATTGAATCAAGGTTTATTGCAAAGTGTCGCAATATTTTTTTGCAGAAATCACAATAACCTCATGACACTAAATTTGTCAATAATAGATCAGGGTATGGAATTGAGCACTCTCAGCAAGCAAGTTTATCAATATAAACAATTAGAACCAGCAATTGCACTATAGATTGAAGCAAGTGTAGCAAATGTGACAATTCAGAGTCAATGTGATATTTTTTTGGGCAAAAGCTTCTAGTTTGGTAGGTCACATGAATTATATATGAAACAAATGCACATTGAAGAACATCGTCACCAATCAGCTACTGTTTTTACAGATCTCATTGAGGGCATTATCACCAATTACCTACTGTTACATACACAAAAACAACTTTACTCCATTGTTTAATTGCTGCTACCATACAAATTAAAGGACAAAGTGACAAAACAAAAGGAATTAGGTAAAGCCCTTCAACCTAGTGGGCTGGCATGCACGTGATTTTCAATGAAAAGCTCTTTCCTAATCTCAACCTCAGGACATAAGCTATAACAACACACTGATAAAAAAATGCATAAGCAGTTTTATAGGCATCGTAATTTTAAAATAAGATAGACCCCTTTGTAAGTATATTAGTCTCCTATTTAGTAGATACAGAAAATAAGGAATATAAAGCTGACAATTGTTTTTCCACAAGTCAGCAGCATAGTATATGATGACAATAAAGTAGAACTGCAGTATTATGTTAATTTACAAGATCCTAATATATTATTGGTTTTGTTTTGGGCGGAAAGTTCAAATTGATTGTTTGAGCCTTCAAAATTCGGTGAAAACGTTAAGTTACCATAAGGTGAATTGGATGTCAAAAAGAACCATACCAAAAGAAAACCAGTACAGAGAAGATAAACTTTGAAGTTTGAACTATGAAGATATATACCACATTCAGATTATGGCAAGTTGGCAACTGCACTCCATAAACACACATATATCATTCAGTGCACGGGTTACCGCTGACTGGTCTGCATTAAGAAAACAGATAAGGCGTGATTTTGAAACACAAATGTCATGGAATAATGCAGAAAATGATATGATTCCTCAATAAAGAAGCAAAAAGAAATAGTTAAGTGAATTAGCAGTTCAGGCGTTCAGCATTGTCATGGAACTGACTATAACATATAAATACTATGGCAAAAATAATTTGAGCATATACAAAAAAATTGCAATTCGCTTCTGCAAACATTTCCCGTAAGGATACCCCTGATTAGTAGTCATACAGGACGGCAATTCAACAAATGGAAAAGGACATTTCAAAACAAAACTTGATTTGGATCTTGTTGAAATAGAGAACTGAAAATTAAAAATGCCTTTCCGAACATGGCTTTCACCACAGCACTTGGCCGCTGATAGTATTACATAATTACCTCGAGGCAAGAATCAGCCGATCCAGTCAGTCAATTACGATTTAAAAGGTAACCATATTATCCGGCCAAATTCAAATTAACATCAGATTCATAAAAATTAGCACATCCAAGACCGCAATCTGAAACGAGGCGGGAGAAGAAAACTAAGAAAAGGAAAGAAAGAAACAGAGAAAACCCCTAATTATCTATCAATATCAGGGCTTTAGCCAACTGACCAGAGACAACCAAAGAATGAGACCCAATTCGAAACACCAATAATACCGATAGTCCGAACAAAAACGGGTAGGAAAAGGAAATAGGCAAACCTTATCCTCAGGCTCGACTTTGATTTCGAATCTGGTGCCCTTGAGAGTCTTGATGAATATCTTGATCTTCTGATACTACTTCGCGATCCCCAACCTAACAGATTCAAGATTCAAAATTCAAAATTCGCCGGAACGGGGTTTTGCTTTACTGATCGCAAAGCTATAGACCCAGAAATTGAAGGATCAAGCACAAAAAAGAGATGAAAAGCTTGAAACGTTTACCTGGTGATGCGTCGGAGATAGAGGAGCGACGATTGCCGGAAGACGGAAGTGCTTGCATGGTTGAGAGATTGGGACTCCGCTTGCGTGACTGAGGAGAGGGTAGTTGACGGACTCCGCTTTCTCAAGCGAACACGTTCCCGTCGGCAGGCGTGATTGAGATTTCAGCTCAAGGAGAATGGGAAGATTTCGATTTAGGTCACAGAGGAGAGGAGAGGAGAACGCGTTACCGACGGTGTATGCGTGTTCTATCGAAGCGTCGAGCTCTTGAGATTAAACCAAGTTAGGTTTTCCGCTCAGCTGGCACCCATGACCTCGTCTCATCAAGAGTTCTTTTTTTTTTTTTGCTCAGAGTCTCATCATGAGTTCCATACGCGATATTGTCATATAAAGATGGGTACGTGTGGGTCATACCCAGCTTTGGTACAATTTTATTGCCTTTGTTCCAATCGGTTTTTTCTTAAATGTTTTGTTTAAAGAAATATATGACGATGGTCTGCCCATGTTCCGTAAGGGCCCAATACCATTGCTGAAACGGGTGGAAAGATGACTTAACGATCCATGTGAGCCCAGATCATGATTAGAAGATTTGTTTAGTAGGCCCATGACTTATCATCTATGTTTAGATTAATTTTTAGAGAATATTTTTTACCATTTATAAGGTAAGTATGTGAGATAAGTTTTATCTTGATTTACGAAAAATAACTTTTGAAATCATAGTTTGGTTCATATTTCAACATTATGGAACTCAATTAAAGTAGTTTTCATAAAAGGTGTTTTTAGTATTTATGTAGACTTGAACTTGTTACCTAACTTAAAAGCTAGTATCTTACAATAAAACAATTAAAATTTGCACCTTAACCAACAGTAATTTTACCAAAATAAAATACATATGCATAAATCAATCATTATATCATTATATAATTGTCATTAGAAAATGACTTATAGTATATGATTAAATTTTGTAATGAAATTACCTAAATATCCTTACTTTGGAATTTGAAAAACAATATAAACAAACAAAAGGAAAAAAATGCAACATCAGTTTAACAAGTAATACTTTTTAATTTATCAAATTACACAACAATTAAGGCAATGACAACTAATTTCATAAGATGTTCTTACTTAATGTTAATGACAACAATACTATAATAAGTAACAACTTAAACTTATTAAATGACAATAACAACGAATTATACATAGGACAATTATGTCATCATACAAAAAAATTTAATTCCACAATAGCCACTAAAGTACTTCATAAGAATTAAACCATTTCAAGAGATCATTTTGTGATTTCCAGATCTCAGTAGTCCTTCTTTATCGTTTTCCCTAAATTTTTTGTTCGCTTGTTATGATGTGTCCTACACTTCCAATTTCTGTTTGCTTTTGTGCCGCGAGCAACACACAACCTAACAATCAAGAATACATGCGTGCATTATCCAAAGGCATGGCCAAGTAAACAAAAAACATATTGTAACTTGCATTATCGGAGGCAAACCACTAAACCAGTTGCCAAAAAGAACTGAATACGACACTACTAATAGATACAAGGAACAAGAAAAAATCAGCTCTAATTTTCTCTCCCTCACTGCATGTAACATTGCTTCCACTGTGACACCCTATTTTTTGCTTGATCCCTGCACCACGATTTTCAAGGACAAATGTGGAATTTGTGAGGCCATTACTGAACAAAATGCACCAAAAGAATGAACCTTTATGGACTCCAACCATGCCAACTCCAACCTCAGTATGTGACTTGTTTCTCAGCAGAGACAAAGATCTGTTGTCTTTAACAAGAATATTGGAGAAAGCTAATGGTGGCTCTACATACTTCTTTTGACAGCCTACTAATTGCCCGGTTAAGGTGCCAAAAGTGGGGAGCTCTATACCACAATTGGGAGCGAATACTTCAGTGAAGTCATCTTCTGATGGCCTGCAGTTCACCAAGTTGTTCTCTGTGCAGTTCCATTTGCATAGTTCCACATACTGTAAGGCCATGCACCCAAGACCGGGACTGTCATTTAGGCGTGGGAGCTTGTGAGCTGTTCGGTTGTCGTTGATGATGCTGACAAGATCATTTGCCGGGTTACCTACAGGACAGAGGTCATAACAATAAATGGCATGAGTCACACAAGGGAGCTGAGAGGACATTTGGTTCCTCAGAATCTTTCATCCCTCAGAATGTCATTCCCAAAAACATAAGAAATTTTCAAGGTTGGTCTATGACAAATATTCTTGAGAATATTTTGCTACATTCTTGGGAATCAAATGTGTTTGGCTCATTCAATATTCTGAATTGCCTCTACCTATTTAGTAGGGCAAAAAATGTGTTTGTTCAAAATTGCAAGTCTTCTATGATTTAGGATCTTGCAAATGTCCATTTCAAATGGAAGCCAAACAGAATTTTGGAAATGATGGAAACTTTGCAGTTTGTAGTATGGCATACTAAATCCCAAATTGAGTAGTGTGGGAAGCTCAGTGAAGTATTAAAGGGGTTAGTTGTCCCACCTCAACAGCTAGCTTTTGGGTAGGGCTCCCAATTCCACTTACATGCCCATAAAGAGTTTCCCAGACATAAATACTAAATGTAGATGTACATTTTTTTTTTTTTTAGTGAAAATGTAGATGTATATTAATTCTATATGCATCTAGTTATTATTAGTTTGATGCAAGCACCATTCAAATTCATTCTAATTAACAATACATAATGTATTCGGACTACATTAAACCAAAAGAAGCAAGATAAACACTGAAAGCACCAAAAAAATTGAAGAGCAATGAAATCAAATCAATTGACAAAAATCATGATGAAGTCGGTGATAGCACCTCAATCCATTATCTCCAATTTCATCCAAAGCAAATTTGATGTTTTTCACTGTACATTATCTGCAATGTTGTTACACCAGTTCAATCCCTCAAGAATTTCCATGTGAATAGCAATGAATAGTAATCAATTCATCTACCATCATGAATTATAATGTTTTTTTTAATCTCAAAGTAGTTACCGATGTGCAAGAGACTTCCTGATTGAACATATATACTCCCTCTAGTCCTTAATACAGGACCTAATTAAAGAGTTAATCTCGGTCCTAAATATAATAACTATTTCCCATATTTTTCAATCTTTTCCTAATTTATCCTTCAATATTAATCAAGAGAGAGAGAGGTGGAGGAAATTAAGGAAGATGATTAGGGTGTTTTAAAACATGATGTCATATTAAGTAACTTTCATAATCTGATCAAATCAGGTAAATAGGTCTTATATTAAGCATTAGAGGGGGTATATAGTTGGATCTACAGTAGGGATCCAAGCTGCCACATCCAGCTACATATATATTGATAGACTCTTAACTCTTATGTAAATTGACTAAGAACAATGAAGAAAAAAAAGTCAATCTTCCATAGCAAGATGTTTCTAAGCCTAACAGGAAAACTGCAATATACGGGACCATCAGATTTTTCAAGAAGCTATGAAATTTCGGGTTTTAAGGTGATGGTTCAAAACATTCTACATCATTGCTTGACAATTACCATAGGATTTATAGGGTAGTGAATGGATGCTTACACATTCTAATTATGATTTCAATCCTTCTATTTTCTATTTCATCTTTGACCATCTTGGGTATTAACTATTATTATTGTACAAAATTTATTTTCTGTATACTGTAGGATCTAGAGGTAGTTGCCCTAACTCTAAACCCTTACAACAGAGAGTGTTTGCAAAGCTTCATTTCCATATTTGTTATGTCTCCAGGAGTATATTCAAATACATAATTTTCTTATTATTATTAGAGAATAGCCAATCCTCTAATTTCAAAATGATACCAAGCCTAAGCCTTAGGTTCAGACAATTAGCAAAAGACATTGTTCAAACCTGGGATCCATCAAACAAATTCAATCAATTTTTGACACTTTCTTTTCTTAGAAACCAGATTCATCAAACAGTAACATACTTGTGAAAGAACTGTTGGAACTATATTTTTATACAAGCATCACTTCCGCAATTCATTCCCCAATTTCCAAATGCAATAACAACTATCTTTAATGATATATAAAAGTTTTGAACTCAGTTCTAGAGTACAGGGTCCTACTTTTTGCGTTTGACAAGAGTAATCCTCCTCTCTTCAACTACCATGCCTTTGACCCCCTTATGAGGTTTCTTATCCCTAAAACCTTTTCTGTAATCACATTTACAGTGAAATTCATTGCTCTGGAAGGAAAATAAGTTGTTTTAACTAATTTTCTAAACGATTCTCAGTAAGTTTTATTCAATTTCTTTCAGAAAAGCTTGTGAGGTTGCCTAGACTAATTTTCTAAAGGATTCTCAGACAGTTTCCCCCTTATGAGGTTACCTATTCCTAAAACCTTTTCTGTAACATTTTCAAAGGAATACATCGCTCAGAAAAGGAATGAATTTGTCTCAATTAATTTCTTAAAGGATTAACAGTCACAGTGAATTTTTTTCAGCAAAGCTTGTCAGAATTGAAACCATTTTGCTGCATGTCAGGGGGTTTTGGTTACTAAACAAATAATGGTAACAACTTCCAATTGATTTTATGCATGTAACTGTTATTCTTTTCAATGCACCAATTGCACTGACCTACCCATTGTTGCTCAGCTTTTTGTGCAGAGAAAGCAAATCTTGTCCATAACTTCTTAAAGAAAGAAGAGGCAGGAAACCTAGAGATTGAACTATAAGGGTCAGGGAGAGCATCAGGAACTGGAGAGATTGTACTATTGGTTTTTTCCATTTATATTTTTCTAGTTCAATCCCATCCAATGTCAGACTTTTTTCTCATTTTTCACTCACACTTAACCAAAATATGCACACCTGGTTCACCTTCTATCAAATCAAATCACTGTCTTGTATCATCAAGAACATATATGAAAATAAGATGAGTTGGGATAGCTGCTTCCTGTTGTTTACCATGCAGTGATACAAACTAATTAGGGAAGCCCATCCCATGAATTTCCTCTTTAAAGGTAGAAAACATAAAGGAAGCAGTGTATATAATAGTTGCCACTTTTGGTGAATATTTGAAAAATGATTGATGTAGTTGTAACTATTGTATAAATAGATTCTAATAACCAAATTATTTAGAATAAGGTTATTATTTGGATTTTATCATAAATTTTCTAACTCCTCAAATTTTAGAAGAGTGTCAATTTTCACTTGTGATCTATTCTAGTTTTACACTAAATATTACAAATTAAAATAAATTCTCTTCTTGTTATGCAAAGCGCAAATACAGCTGTTTTCTCCAAATGCTTCAGCAAGACATGAACTGGTCAATTGCAACACATGTAGCTTAGTCAAGGAAACCTATTTTGTACTTAATAAGCATATTAGTTTACAGAGACAAAATAGTAGCAGACCAAAAGAAAAATTTGTGGAAATATACAGCAAATCCTACCAAACTTTATATACAATGATTTATGAGTCCGAGAGGCAAAAGCATTTCTCTTGAGTCATAGGGAACATAAAGAACAACATATTTATTCAAAAGCACTTGGATGTAGTTTCTTGATCTCATGAACAAATTAACTGGCACTTGCTTGAAAGGCATTGAACTTCTCCACCGCCTGTTACAAGATACTCTAATCTGTTGTGAAGAACATGATATGCGTTTGGCAAGCATTGAAACTATATTTGTTGATGTTAACACCATTATGTTTGAGCATCCTCTGGGTTAGCATGTTAGAGGCTTTGCGAGATAACTAATGGCTAACAGCCCCAAAAGTACTACCTATGTCAGAGTATAAAGCATATGCTACCGCCAAAAGTAAATTTGAAAAAAAATATGTACTCCTTGTGTGTCAAAGTAGATATGATGTTGGCGTTGCCATTAAGCAAGCAATGGAATAGAATATAAAGTTATGCTTTCAAAAATCAAAAGTTGTAAGCCTTTGGAATTGAATTAAAAGCATGCACTTGACAGAAACAGCAAGAGAGTGTATTTTTGCTGATCCAAATGTAGAATGCCCTGAGTTAAATAAGATATGGTTAGCTTCTGAGTAGTCCAAGGCTTTTAATTTGTCATAGACCACCATTCAGACTAACAGATGTTTTAGCTAATTCAGAAATGGAAATAACTTATAGGAGACTTTGCAGCTACTCCAGTATACCCATTACTTTGAAACCTAAAGGTTAAAGCCTTTGCAGGCAATTAGCATAAACAGCTTCCTATAAAAAATTCAATAAATACAGATGAAAAAGTTTCTGCGTTGTCAGCTGCTTATATATCTGACCCCTATTATTGAGAAAAGAAACAGGAACAGGGAACTTACTAAAGTTTCCAGGCTACTCCAACAGGAATAAACCAAGCTAAGGGTCCTAAATGAACTTAGTAAATTTTGCAACCATCCTTAAAATCCTAATGAGGGGACAATGGATGCGGCTTTCTAGAAAGAGCAGGTCTTAAGAAGCAAACATACACCCATAATTCATAAAAACACATTACAACAGTGTTATTTAACAGCCAAAATGTGCAAATACAGCTTAATAGCAACATTATAGTGTTCTTTAACGCACACGTTAGGAGATAACTATTCTAGCTGTAAAGATACTAATGAACCAATTTGACACGAAAATGAACAAATCTCAGCCAGTATTTACTTGGATACCAGATAGATGTATAAAAAACAGAAATTAATGCTAAAGTTATTCAAAGATACTATCAGAACAACATAAAAGGACCTCCCATTACGAAGAACACAAGCATAGATAAACTATGGGATTTTGAGAAACAAGTATAGACAGGGACAGTTCAAAATGTCAAAAGATGGATGGGAAAAAAAAAGACAATAGAAGTACCATGATGCTTGGAGTGAACAAGAGCAACCCACAACACATAACAGAAAATGTAAAGCTCATAGCAGCGAAGCTTCTTCATCGTCGTCATTTCCACAGGTGAAGAAATGGGGTTTGAAGATCTACCAGGAAAATGAGACAAAAGGCAAAAACAGAAGGGAAGCGAAAGTAGGAACCTAGTTTGTGAGAGAAAGAGATTCTACTACGAGATTTCAAAGGAACAACTTTGAAATTTGGTGAAAAGGGACTAAAGGGAAAGGAGGACAGTGCTTGATTGGAGATAGTGTGGCAGAAAAAAGGGACAAAAGTCCCATACTTGTGGTCCCCAATAGCCGCTATGTCTTCATGAAAGCAATAACAATTATAGGGAGTAAAATGAGATATTTAAGAAAGCAATAATAATTATAGGGAGTAAAATGAGATATTTAAATTGATATATTTTTTTAAATGGGTTTTTAGAACAAAAATTATTTTTAAGAAGAAGTCATTAAAACCTGATTTTTACAATACAAAACACATTCTATCATCTTCAATTAAAAAAGAATTCACATTTACAATCAAATTTTATCTTATCTAGAGTTTCTACTACAGCTAGTTCAGATGAGTCCTAATTTAGTAGTCCCCATTCCCCACATAGGTTTTGACTTGTTTAATGTCTCTTTAGACTAACGGTTAAAACTATTTTTCCAATATAATATTTAAAAAAATTTGTCTTCACTTATGTAAGCGTATTTTTGTAAGACTACCTAGAATAGAATAGACACTTAATTGTAAAAAGAAATGAAAATTATACTAGTTTCAACTTAGCTCTCTCCAATCACAAGAATCACAATATATGATGGCGGGTTTCTTCTTCATAGCTCAGGATCAGAAAAGAGAAAACTAGCATCAAGGATGAGTGGATAATATGCTGATAATTCTGAGTAAAGCTGGCATAATTTATTTTTGTTCCTCAATTAATGAAGACCCTACAAATTCTAGACACTTTATAGTTGGGTCCAACTATGTGGAGTGCGGCGCATCACCTGCGACAGAACCTTTTTTTTTGCTTTTAATAACATAAATATTGATTTTTCTCTATCCAGAGGGGGAAAAATTGGGAAAATCCCTTAGGATCTAAATAATCAAAATATTATAAAAAAATAGATTAAAAAAATCACATGTCAGACTGTAATACCCCAGATTATTATTATTATTGTTGTTAATAATAATAATAATCATATAGTATTAGTTTAATTTTATTAGTTTAGATCAATTTGATTAGTTTAGTTAGTTTAGATATATTTGATTCTATTAAATTTATATTGATTGATTTAATAGAATTTAATAATATTTTTTTATGATTTGTTATTTTTTTATAAAACAAACAAATACTTATCTTTATCTACAATATAATTTTTCTTTAAAAAAAACTGTACTATTTATCAAAATAAAATTGTTCAAATTTGTATCCTATATGATCGTAACTGCAAGGATATTTTATGAATATAAGAACATATCTTATGTGCCATATAATTTTTTTAAAATAAATGTACTATTTATCGATATAAAAATATTTAAATTTTTGTATATCTTGTAAAATAATAACAAATATTTTTGTTCAACAAAGCTATTATATAAATATAAGAATATAATAGGAAGATTCCTTCTTCTATTCCGTGAAAAAAAAAATCTTTGCATGTAATGGTTTACCTATTCCTTCTTTGAATAACATATTAAATCACAAAGTAAATGTTGGTGGTTCTTAATTATTTATTAATTGTCAATAGTTAAAAGTCCAACCCACAAAGCCCAGCTAATAACTAAACCATAAGAGCCTAATTATAAGTTAGGTTTAGCCGCCTAACTTTAGTCATCGTTCGTTAGCTCTCTCTCTGAAAAATTCTTTGCGGCAGAGTTTCTCCTCTAGGAGCTTAGCGAACAAGGAGACTAGGTAATCATAATCCCTAAGAAATTGTATGTTAATGAGTACATTGTGGGAGTTTCTGATTCGCCAACCTATATCATTGATTAAGTTATTGTAATCCTAATCCCTAGAACAAGTTTTTTTTTTCCTTTTTGACTGAGCATAGGTTGATTATGATTTCTTGTATACCCTTATATCTCCTTCCTTGGATTGCGTGAGTCTGACTTTTCCTTCTGTGCGTCCCTTCCTGCTGCAACTTTTTTTTCTTCTTCTTATTTTATTATTTGATTGATTTAAAAATTTGAATTTTGGAAAACTCTATCTTACTTTTTTTAAAATTTGGTTTGAAAATATATTTTGATTGTTGATAAATAGTTCTACTTTTATTTTATACTTTGTAATTACTTTTAATTTTTTTTTGTTCTTCTTGTTTTTTTTATTTGATTTTTTTTTAAAAAAAACTTCAACAATAATTTCTATTATTTTGTTGTTTCAAAATTTCATTTGAAAATTCTTTTCTCATTGATTGACTTAAAAATCTGCATTTTTTAAATACCCAATCTTACTTTTTTAAAAAAAATTTGATTCAAAAATAATTTTTTTTAATTTTTTTGTAAATGTCTCTAATTTTTGTTCATTCTTTGTAATTACTTTTAAACACTCTTCAATTCTTATTTACTTTTGTTTTGTTGTTTTTATTGTTTTTATGATTTGATTTTTTTAAAAAAATCTTTAAATTTGAGTTCTATTACTTTCTTGTTTCAAAATTTCATTTGAGAATCCCTTTTCATATTTTATTATTTGATTGATTTAAAAATATGTATTTTTGAAAACCCAATCTTATTTTTTAAAAAATTTGATTTGACAATAAATTTTGATTGTTAATTAATAAATATTTCTTATTTTTTTGTTTCATACTTTATTTTACTTTTTAAACTCCGTTCAATTTTATTTTTCTTTACTTGATTGTTTTACAAATCTTCAACTTTAAGTTCTATTATTTTGTCGTTTTTTTAACTTCATCTGAAAATCATTTTCATATTTTCTTATTTAATTGATTTAAAACCCTACTGCAACTTTTAATTGATATACTTTATTGGTCTTCTTCTTCTTTTTGCCGTGGGTCCATCGTCTTTATTTATTTTTAATCATTTGTCTCTTCCTTTTTAATCAACATATATATGTATAGTTATTTGATATCTGAAGAAACGTGGCCCACTTTGTACAAAAAAATATATATATATGGTGAATTCCAAATCGTACAACAATGAATCAATTTGAAATTCTTCAAGCAGCTTGAGCTAGGTTATTATATAGCTACTATATTAGATATTTTGGAATGTCTTTGCACCTACGTACAATATTGTTGGCTTAGTCATCTTTTTGTTTATTGATAATGATTATTTCAAATCATTTATGTGCTTCGGTCCTATTTTATTTTATTTTATTCTATTTTGTGTGATTAAAATATTTTAACTGTGGGAGGATAGCTTTGGGATGGTACCTCCTAAAGTGATGAACACACTCTTTAAGGCTTATGCCTTTGAAAAATTATTTGATATGAACCGATATATCCGTTCTTCCCAAAGTGGTGCCTGGCAGGATATCCGGGGCACTAGTAGCAACTTTGAGAAGAGGTGTGCACACTAGAAAGAAATTATGATATGGTCAATTTTGATGATTTGTGACTGGCAGGGTTTCCCGGGTCACAGGGTAGACTGGCAGGGTTTCCCGGGTCTAAATGAATTTAAAAATAAGATAATGATTAATTTGGTTGCAATCACTGCATAATTACATATATTTTATAATTATTTTATTTTATTTCAATTTACTTAAATTTAATTAATTAATTATTTTATTTTATTTTATATTACCTTTACTTAATTAGGATTACCAGTGTTTGCTGATGTATGTATTCTTGGGCTACGATGATCCTTCGGGGGAGCAGAATTTCAGTGAACAGGTTTCAAAGATTGGGCTAGCAGTGGGAAGTGAGGATGACGGACAATAAATTCTAGTTATTTACTTTCTTTTCTTTTCTTTTATTTTATATTTTCTTTTAATGAACATTCTAATTAAGTTTAGATTTATTTCATTAATAAGAAGCCTTGCACTTGTCGCATACAAATGCAGCAGTGACACTCCCCAATGTGGATTATTTTGGATTTTTAGTTATTCTTTATGAAAACCATCGTAATTTCATGTTTTATAACTGCTATAAATTCGAGGGTGTTACACAGACCCTAGAGCCTTTTCTGGCATTATTTTAAGAAATGTTAACAACTATATTATAAGTACACTATTAACAACTAAATTAGTACACGTTAACAACTATATTAGTATCCGTTAACAAATATATCAGTACTTGTTAACAACAACATTTTATGAAATAATACCAGAAAAGACACTAAGGCCTTTTTTGATATATGACTTTTTTTGTGGTCTTTTTTGATAATATTTTGATAACTTGGGTCATAAGAGGAATTTTCTCAAAAAGACTAATCACTTCCCACGTGAACTTGATTTACTCTTATTTTTCGAGCACGATACCATAAGGTGCTCATCATACCATATAAATTAAATTTCAAATATTTTACAAAATTATTTCAATAGATACATAATCTAAAATAAAAAATAAGCTTATATATAATTTTTTTAAAATAATAAGTTTATCAATTTAAAAAATAAAGATTAAAAATTTAAATCATCAATAGAGTATCCAAACTTATTTATGACTACATCCAAGATTCATCACATCAATAAGCGATGTTTAGTGACACTCCCCGAGGTGGATTATTTTGGATTTTTAGTTATTCTTTATGAAAACCATTGTAATTTCATGTTTTATAACTGCTATAAATTCGAGGGTGTTACATAGACCCTAGAGCCTTTTCTGATATTATTTTAAGAAATGTTAACAACTATATTATAAGTACACTATTAACAATTAAATCAGTACACGTTAACAACTATATTAGTATCCGTTAACAAATATATCAGTACTCGTTAACAACAATATTTTATGAAATAATATCAGAAAAGACACTAAGGCCTTTTTTGACATATGACTTTTTTTGTGGTCTTTTTTTATAATATTTTGATAACTTGGGTCATAAGAGGAATTTTCTCAAAAAGATTAATCACTTCCCACGTGAACTTGATTTACTCTTATTTTTCGAGCATGATACCATAAGGTGCTCATCATACCATATAAATTAAATTTCAAATATTTTACAAAATTATTTCAATAGATACATAATCTAAAATAAAAATAAGCTTATATATAATTGTTTTAAAATAATAAGTTTATCAATTTAAAAAATAAAGATTAAAAATTTAAATCATCAATAGAGTATCCAAACTTATTTATGACTACATCCAAGATTCATCACATCAATAAACGATGTTTATAACCAAGCGCTTATATATGCTTGTTGAGGTCATTTTAACTTAATCAATGGTTTAATGCTCAAGTCTTGGGTATGCAGCCGTGATAATTACTTAGATTTAATGAGGTTCCCATCCTCACATGCCTAAATTTTACAAGTCGGACTAGTTAGTTACTAGTAGTGCTAGATACCAGAAGAGAAATTTAATAATAATAATAATAATAAGCAATGCTTAGATTCATGGGATAAGATATACCATCTAGAGCTGGGAATCAGGATTGACTCTTAAAAGTCAAAGCCTAAAAGGGTCGGCCCTTTTAGGCTTAGGGTAAGAAAAAAAAATCTATTTTTCAAAGCCCGGCTTGAGAGCACTAGAGCTAAGGCTTGCCGTACAGGGTTAGAAATTATTATTCCAAATTTTAACTATTTTTCTACCATTTTTTTCAAAGAACTATAATTAGTAAATTAAAACAATTAAAATTCTGATTTATCAAATAAATGTTGTCAACATTAATACCCAAACAACATGTATCATACAAAGAACAATCACAATCATTAATTCATAATCAAAAGCAAATTATTGTCTACAAATAACTCGTATAAAATATAAGAAGCTTATCATTAAGTAACATGAGTTCAATGACTATCATTGTCATCTTCTTCTTGGCTATCATCAATTTCAAAGACATTTGATTGTGCTGCACTTTGAGTAGTTGGAAGAGTCAGTCGGCCTCGCCTTCATGGTCAATCGGCTTAGCCTTCAAAGCGTGAGTCGTGGTACTGATTTGTGAGTGAGTGTGAGTGAGTGAGAGATTGAGATTGAGAGTTGATATATTAATAGAGTGATAGGAGAGCTAGAGAGGGTGAGGAAAATGGAGGAAAATGATGATTGAATTTTTAGGGTTCTTTCACCCTTGACACTCTCGGTCTTGGTCAAGATAATAAAAAAAAAATAAAGGGCCTAATGGGCCGGCCTTGCAGGGCCAACTTCATTCAACAATTCAAATTTACTAGCCTGGGTCTTGAAAGTGTTAGTTCTCTATGTATTTTGATGATAACAAACAATTGTAAAATTAAAATTGAAGTTTGTCTTAAGTAAGTGAAAAACTTACTGTTTAAGGCAAACTTGAGTTTTGGACTCAAAACTCGAGTTTTGACTTGACAGAGAAAAGCTTAATTTTAATGAACAAAGACAAAACTGCAGTTTCCGTTTGGAAACTTGAGTTTTGACCTTACCGACAGCATTAAAAGTTTTTCATCAGGACAAACTTGAGTTTAGGTTTGGAAACTCGAGTTTAGGCCACATAGAGACTCTTCAATATTTTCCAAAGGAAATGGAAAACTCTAGTTTTAGAGGAAAACTCCAGTTTCCAGATTTTCCAAGTTTTTCTAAGTTTTGGGAAAATTCGAGTTTCAGTTTGGAAACTCGAGTTTTAGGGGTCAAAATGTTTTCACGCTTTAAACATTTGAAAACTTAAGTTTTTGAAATGAAAACTCCAATTTCCCATTTGGCTCCAAAATTCAAATGTTTTCATACCTTAAATGGAAATTCGAGTTTAGCTTTGGAAACTCGAGTTTTGGCCAAAGCACAAATGATCACTATTTCTCTATACATTTATAAACTCTGGTATGGAAAACTCCAGTTTTGGAAACTCCAGTTTTGAAATAACAGAAGATCTCTCTGAGTTTCAAGTTAAAAATGGAAATTTGAGTTTGGATTAGGAAACTCGAGTTTTGGTCATACAGAGAGCATCGATGTTTTTCACTAATTTCAATACTCCAGTTTTGAATGAAAACTTAAGTTTTGAGGTTTTGGACATACATTCATTAAAAGTCCAAAACTCGAGTTTTGCTTGAAAACTCGAGTATTAGTCCCAAGCTAAAATGGCGCTCCAAAACTCGAATGATGACTTTTCTCTCTGGAAGGAGGAGACTCGAGTATCGATATGGAGACTCGAGTTTATACTTAAGTGCATAGTGTCAAACTCGAGTATTGATACACAAACTCGAGTTTGCGTCGTGGCTGTTGAAAATTCAAATCTGCCAAATTTGTGAAAACTATCTTGTTTGATCTTAATGCTTTCTAATATTATTCATCAGCTTCACTTGATATGTTTAACGTGTTTGCTAGTGGATTTCAGCTGTTTTAAAGATGATTTAAGAAGATTATAAGAGTTGTTCCAACACAAGCAAAAAGCATGTCATAGCATTAAATGCAAGGACACCTAACTTGCCATATTTTGATCTACCAAGCTCTACATGATGCAAAAAGGATAAATGCACCTTACCTAAACAAGACATTGACATTTCAACGGACAAAAACACAAGGAAGTCAACATTTATCCTCCCAACACAAGGAATGAACAAAAAGAGTAGAGAGAGAAGAAACCAAAGTGCCTCCAATAGCTAAATAAATGCACCAATGGTCAGATTGAAGATTACAACAGTTATTAATCACTCTCTTTATATAAATAGAGCTGCATTCAATTCTTCTCTACAACTATTGAGCCAGAAAACAAAAAAGCATTCAAGTTGTTCATCCACTCTTAAGTTTTCTTGTACAGAGTATCTTTTGATACTATTGAGCTTTAGTGTTTATTCTTATCCACTCTTTAAGAGAGTTCATTGATTGTATTTCATTTATTATAATTAATCTCAAGTTAGGGGACTTGGAGATTGGGGTTCATTAATCACAACTTGTAAGGGGGAGTAAGTTCTGGTGAGAGAATTGCTCTTGAGTTACAGAGAGTGTAATCAATTGATATAGTGAAATACTCAAGGAGCCTGAGGACTGGATGTAGGTCATAAAGTTGGATCAAACCAGTATAAACCATTGTGTTCTTCTCTTCTTCCCTTCTTTTTGTTTTACCTTGTTTCAACGCTTCTAAAACAGAACTTTCGAAAAGATTTTTAAAACCCCAAATTCACCCCCTTTTGGTGATTTAGCTTCACTTTCAGAAAAGGTTAATGCTTAAACGGGCCGACTCAACGGGTTTGATTTGATTTCCTTGCTCTAATACTACCCTTCTCCTTCTATTGGCAAAATAATATATATATATATATATATATATATATATATATATATATTAATCTGTTGCTCTAGATTACGTATTGAAAGATATAAAGAGAGAAAGTATAATTCAATATGTATTAATTGCTTGCATTGGTATGAAGAGAAATTCAATGTCCATTCTATCAGAAAAAGACAAAGAGGAGATAATTCAATGGGCATTACATGTATTATACATATAATTGTATGGTGGTTCAATATATATTGTACAACAATTATGTCAGTTGTCAATACCATTTTTATTTTAGATGCCTGAAAAAAATAGAGCTTAAGATAATGAGAGAAATGCAGACATAAAAGGATATGATTGAGTAATCAAAGAATCTAAAGGTTGTATATTCATAATAAAAATAGGGGTATATATATCCACATGTAGGAATAGAATTGATATGATTGATCTAAGGTAGAACCTTGTGTCTTCTCTCTTCTAGTGAATTTTCTAATTCAAATATAGGTTTGCAGATTGATGAGGAACAACAATTTCATTTATTATCGAACGAGTCTCCACTTTCTTGCCTTTATGAAGCAGATGATTTCTCTTCATCCATAAACAATTAATAAACTAAATAATCAAAATCATCATCTTAGATTGCCCATCCATATTTAATTCAAACAATGATCTCTTGAGTCAGTCTTTGAAGGCATTAAAAGATCTGAAATCAAATGAAATTGAAAGCCCTTAAAACCAAATTGCTCTTATAACATGGCAAGTCACAAATAGATGTTCTAGTGATTCAGATTCATGGCAACCAAAAAGACAATTACCTTAAATAGGTACATGATGCTTGGAGAGCACATCAATTGAAGGAATTGCATCATTCAGTAGCTTCCATACAAATAATAAGTCCTTCATAGGCAATGAAATTGACAACAAGAACTTCCATTATTCATCATTATGAGTTAGCTACAATGGTGAGATACTTCTAAATGCAATATTGACCTTACAATCAACTATTAGATTAAGAGTCCATATTAACCTATTTGACCATTCATGAATGAGATAGGAGTATGAAGTATTGAGTTAGCAATTTGAGGCGAATAAACCCTTGACTAAATTTTGATTCCATCTAACTGCACTCCAGTTAGAGGGAAAATGCACTAATAAATATGTTAATTGATCTTAAAGAGTAATTACTTGCAGAATCAGATTGCATAGGCCACCACAAAGGGTGGTTTATAGAAATAGAACTTCTAGTTCGAATCTTCAATCTTAAATGGTCAATTATCAAGTGGGCACATTGAGAAATACCCTTCCAAATCTAAGAGGAGTTATAAGGCTTTCGTACTAAAGCAACATCATTCATGTCTATGTATTTAGAATTTAAGGTTTCATCAAGCAAAGTACCTTATTAGGCATTGAGGATTCACTAAATTTATTTTGCCGGTAATGCATTTTAACCTGCCCTATTGGGTGAATACTTAGCCCACCTTCTGAGAGAGGTTTGATAATAAATTTCTTCCTTGCTAAATGATAAGATTTATGTCACCATTTGATCCCTGTAAAAAATTAGTACATCTAGAGTCAATTTTGTTACATACACTCTGAGGAAGTTTCATACAAGACAGAACATGAATAATAACCTCAAGGAGGACTAATATGATCAAAGTTAATCTTGAAACTTGTGATAATAATCTAGCTTTCCAATGTGCTATTCTTCTACCAACATATTGAGTGACTTGGGAATAAACTTGCTCTTCGTCACTTCCAGGATCAACCCAAGTCCCTAGATATTTCCTAAATTTATCAAAGTAATAGACTCCCAAGAAGTAAGCATAATGATTTTTCTGTTCATAGGAGACATTTGGACTGAAAATTAATTTGGATTTTGATCAATTTATTTGTTGACTAGACCACAATCTATAAAGATCCAATAAAGCCTTGGTGGAATTAACACTAATATCTATTCCTTCAAAAAAGAATACAAAATCACCAGCATATAAATGGTGGAACATATGTTTAGAGCTTCTGCTGATTTGAATGCCTCTTAGATTTCTTGAATGCTTAAAGGAGTTTAAAATGCAAGATAGGACATTAGTAGCAATTATGCAGATATATGGACACAAGGGATCTCCTTGATGAACTCCTATGGTTGGAATAATAGAACTGGTAGCTTGTCCATTAAAGCAAACCTGATAATGAACACTTGTGATACATTACATAGTTAATGCAATCTATTTATCTAGGAAATTCATCTTTTTAAGAACAACATATATGAAGCTCCAGGAAAGTGTGCCAACGGCCTTTGAAAAACAATTTTCATAGACATAAGTTTCTTCTTGCCCTATCTGGTTGTGTGAATTTGGTTCATGAGATCTACAGCTAACAATATATTATCAAAGATATTCCTCCCCTTTAGAAATGCACATTGAAATGGTGCAATGTAATCAACTAAGATCTTTTTCATTCTCATACAAATTGTTGGTTATCATTAGTTTTGATGATGTCTTATATAGATGTCATTATCCAAAGCAAAAAGTTTACATACTACATCTATCTTCTACTTTGATTAATTCTTATATATTAGTGTAGATATGAAGATTGAACAATGAAGAATGATCAAGAGAAGAGAGGAAAGAAAGAAGAACTTGCTAAATAGAATGGGAATATAATTATCCAAGTTCTTAGATTGATTCTACAAGTCTCCTTGATGATATGGAAGTTGGAATGCCTCAATTCGGAGTTAAAATAAGTTACAATTGCATTCCTGAAGTCATGCCCGAGCACAATATTGTTATACTCGAGCACGGTACTGTTCCAGCTATCATTTTGCATAAAATCCGTTCTTGCCTGAGCATAAAATGGTCATGCTCGAGCAGCATACTCAAGCAAAGCAAAATGTTGCTTGAGCAACAACGCGTTTTCAGCACTCTGTTCACCTCTGTTTTGCGTTTTCAGCTGGCGACCTCTAATAATTCAATGATATCTCCAAAAACAGAAATCGTATTGAGGTGAAACCAATCTTGAATGAAAGTAGACTTCTAATACGTCATCTTGGCCAAGTTTCAAGTCAAAAGAAGATCAGATGAGAGAACTATGAATTTCGGAAGTTAGAACAGTAATCACCGTCATACTGCAAAACAACCTTTGGTAATCTGAGTGTATCTCTCAAAATACATATCCGAATGAGTTGAAATTAGTGGCATATGAAACTAGACTCGAATACCTTTCCAAAAACATATAGTTCATGGAAAAAAAGATCAAATGAGAGAGATATGATTTTTGGAAGTTGACGGTCTGTTTCAGAATTGTGCAGAAAGGGTTGATCAAGAACAACCTCCATTCATCCAATGATGACAGATGAACTACAATGAGTTTGGAGCTGATTCTTGTTACATTGGAAAGAAGATTTAAAGAGCCTTCTGGGGATATATGTGATTTACCATAATTTGAACGAAGAAGTAACGGTTACTGAATCGTAATGCCAATGTTCTTGGATTTTGAAGTCATGGGATTCTGGAAGTCTAAATTCGAAGAGTAGATTGCTACCCGAGCATGAAATTTTAGAAATGGCTGAGAATCATCATCAGAGCAAAGTACAATCAGAAATATACTCAAGCAGGATATATATTACACTCGAGCAGGTTGCTCAAGCAAGGCATCCTTCGTGCCCGAGCATGATCAAACTTAAATGAAGAATGCTCACTATCTGGATGTTACTCGAGCATGGATTATGAGTTGCCCGAGCATGTTATTCAAGCATGGTATAATTGGTACTCAAGCATACGCATTTGTTTCATTATCTTCCTCTCTGTCTAACTATTGCCCGAGCATGGTTTTAGGTATACTCGAGCAACATACCGAAGTATTACATATTTTACGCTCGAGCATCTGTGATCAATTTGTTTCATTAATCAATATCCGAAGGAATCCTGATATTGCTAGAGCACAAGAAAAGCAATGCCCGAGCAACATATCCAAGCATCACATATTTCATGCTCGATGTGATATATTTGTTTTAGAGATAATCTGTAAAGGAACTACGATGCTGCCCAAGCAAGATAATTGGAATGCCCGAGCATGATACTCAAGCAAGAAGAGTTTATGCCCGAGTAACAGCAAAACAAGGAGAAGAGATTTCTGTTTATTTCAATTGATGCCCGAGCAAAACAACAATCATGCCCGAGCAAGATCATCTCTGTTTTGAAATCACCGTCTCCGGAAAATGCAAATCAACTGATGATGATTCCTTGTCTTCTGATTATTACTCATTACAATTCTTAAATGTTTCTAATCAGTTTGCTAAGTAATTTTCAGATGATCAAATGGAGTATTTCTTGAAAAGCATTGAGATTCAAATGTTTAGACTGTAAAGTGAAAAAGCACTATGTCGTGTTTGTCAGAGAATGTCTGCGCCTCGAATGAAGAAATAGAATCGTCCAAATGCTGCCCATCCTGATAAATGGACATGGAGCCGTCAGACCATGAGAATGTCGGCCACTGATGAATCTATCGGAAAATTCAAATAATCACAACGGCTATTTCCCTTTGAGCAGATGAACGCCACAATGAAGGACAACACGCAGCAAAGTACAGACGCTCCAAGAAACATGAATGGCATTGGAGAATGTTTCACGGTTCAGCAATTCCCTCCACCACTCACAACGGACACATATTTGAACATTCTCATCGGACATATTCAAAATCCTCCAACGGTCGATTCCTTGCAACGGTCAAAAGGCGATTATCTATAAATTGCAAAGACTTCAAACCGGTGAAGATGATGGATGATAGATGATAGATGATGGATGATAGACGATAGATGATGGATGATGATTGACGATTGACCAATGATTCAACGAAGCCAATAAGATGATACTCAATGTCAATATGTCAAAATACACTTAGCCAATATACTCTCTGTTTTTCGTGTTTCATATTATACAGTAGAGAGAGGAAGAAGATTGATTATGTACTTCAGTGTTTATCTTATTCACTTCTGAGAGAGAGAAGATTCATTGTAAACACCTTGTTTGTTTATCAGAGAGTTACTCAAGATTGGGTAATCTTGGGTGGGAAACAGATTGTAACCTTACAGTGTGTAAGGGGGAGTATCTCGGTAAGAGATTGTGAAGGCTACACAAGTGCCCGACTAAACTTGTGAGATTGTAAAGGCTTTTCTCTTGTGCTCGATTAAACAAGGAGATAGTGGATTGAAATCTCAGGAGGAGCCTGGGGACTGGACGTAGGTCAGGATTCGGCCGAAACAGGATAAATTACAGTTTGCATATTCTCTTCCCTAAACCCTTTTACTTCCAGCATACATTACTGTCATACAAATTGCTTTCTGTAAATTGCGAAAAGATTTTCAAAGTTCATAAGTTTTAATTGGACACCCAATTCACCTCCCCCTCTTGGGTGACAGCCAGATCCAACACAAATCACCTTTGAGAATATCTTATATACAACATTACATAAGCCTATAAGTTTCATATCTCTAAAGGATTGTACTTGATCCCCTTTAGGAATAAGAATGATATATATTTTTTGTTAAATGATTTCAAAATAAACTCAGTTTCCCAAAATGATTGCAACATATCCAAGAGATCAAATTTTACCAATTCCTAGTATTTTTTTTTTATAGAAATGAGGTGAATTCCATTAGGTCCTGGTGCATTATTCTTAGGACGAGAGAAAACAACTTTTAATTCTGCCAAGTTGAAAACCTACAAGAAACTTTGAAAATGTTCTTGGGATAGAGCATGAATTGATACCTAAAACTCTGAGAATCTCTACTACAAAAAGGTGATTTTGGCCTTGATATACCTCTTCAAAATGAGACTTTGCCATTCTCATAATTTCCTCAGTGTTGCTTGTCTAGGACTCATCAGCCCTCTTAACACTCTTGATATAATTCTTCGACTTTTTTCTTGAGACAGTAGAGTAACATATTTTGTATTTCTTTCCCCATCACATACCCATTTTAACTTTTCTCTTTGAGACTAAAAATTGTTCTCACAGTCATATAGGAATTTAAGATGATGTTTCAAATTTGCAAGCTCATATTCTTGTTCTCTAGAAGGGACTCTTGACAAAGAGAATGATTCACATATCTTTGGTAATTCTTCATATGCTATTTTGATTCTCTAAAATAAGTTCCTAATAAGTGAATTATTCCAAGCAACAAGATTAGAGATAGTCCTATTCGATTTGTACTAAAGTCTGAATGCTGGAGACCTAGAGGAGTTTAAATCCCAAGAAGCTTTAATAATTCTTTCACAGTTAGGAAACTGAAACAAGGACTCTTCAAATTGGCTCTTTTCATTTCCTCTTGACTTAGAAATAGAATTGGTTCATGATCTGAGGCAGCAATAGGTAAGACATTGATCATTAAAGAATGATACAAAGATAGCCATCGGTGATTCATGAAAGCTCTATCAATTTTCTACAACAAGAAGTGTTAGCATTTAGGTGTCCCAAAGACAATTTGTTATAACAGATGAATACCTTTTTACATTGTAGTATTTCATGATTAATATAAATGAGCACATTTTATCTTCATCATATTTATGTCTCACCTTTACTTAAGGTCAATATGCATTTGAATATAAAAGCACTAGGAGTAGAAAAGTGTTCACTTGGGGATCTATGGTAAGGATCATAACTATGAGGACTCGAGGACATTACATGTCTATAGCCTCAAACTTATTCTTAGTCTTGAATCATGAAGAAAGGGCATTGGTGATCTTAATAAGACTAGTACGATATCATTTACTTGTATAGAGATGCAAGATATGGACCTCATGGAATATAAGCATAGTGATGTCTCAGCTGATTTCGTGGATAGATTTGTTGGAGAATAGATAGCCCTGAATTGACCTGCCAAGAGACTGCACAAAGATTCATTGTAGAGAGTATTATTGGATATGTAAAGTCTCTCATTATTTGATAGTGCGAATTGTCCTTGACTTGAGAATGTCATCGAACACTATGTCCTAAGGTCATACTTTGATTATACAACTCTATCTTCCTAAAAATGGGGAGAACAATATACTCTTGAGTGTAACTTGAATACATGAGTATATATAGAAATGCCGAAAGGACTCACAATCCCTTACAAGGGATTAGTCATTCACAAACCGGTAGAGCTTGGACGACTTCTTTTTTTGTTTGGTATATAAACGAGGCAAATGCCCAAAAATCACGATAGCACTACATATCTTGGATATGTTACACCCACTTTGTCTTTGGTCAGTAAACTCACTACAGAAGGGGTAGGGGATCTATACATGCATTGAATATCCTCCTGTATAAAACTCAGATTAGCAAGGGAGTCCGCACAGGCATTACCTTCCCTGTATATATGAGCCACTATTACCTCAACGAAATCCTCAAGAGCTCGAAGTATGTTTGTCAGCAAACTGGCTTCTGCATTCCCTTCCTCTCTTGATTTATTGATTAGATTTACCACCACCATGAGTCGCACTCTACTATCAGATTCTTCACCTTATACTTCCTTGCCATTTCCAACCCAATTAGGATTCCCCATAGTTCAGCTTTGACTGCTGTGCAGAATCCCAGTTTTCTACTTAAACAACACTTCTAATCTCCATTGTTGTCCCTTATTAGTCCACCATACCCAGCAAGGTTTTCCTTCCCCTTTGAAGCCCCATCTGTGTTGAGCTTGAACCACCCCATGCTTGGTCTTACCCTGATATTTTGATTAAGTTCCTTCATAGCAATCTTCCAAAATCACATCTTGTTGCTTTAATTTCTTTGACATACTTCCTCACCACTAGGCCCAGATCACTTGGCAGCATAAACCCTTCTTCAAATATCCTCATATTCCTCCATTTCCATAAGAACCAACAAGCCACTCCGAAAATTAAACTCTAATCATCCTTTAAACTTCCCAAATTCCAGTCAAACCATGCTCTACCTGACTTGATTCTAAATTCTGTTCTCTACCTATTACTTTTCAAATCTCCCCACAGTCTCTTATCTACCCAACAATCATGCATTACATGCATCATTATCTTCGTGTATCTATAACATGTAAAGCATTCAGGATTTCATCCCCATAGTCTCTGCCTCCTTTGCCCTGTTAGAAGCCTCTCATGCATAGCTACGCATAAAAACACTTGGATCCTTCTCGGACCCCCCAACTCCACACCTTTTTCCAACATACTTCTCCCTTGGTCGTATCACCCTTTATGTTTGCATACATGTCTGCTGTTACAAATTTACTCCCTAGCCCGTCCCCCCATTTTATGCACTCATTCCCCTTCTAGACGTTTGGAGGGGGTGTAGATAAAATTCTCATTCTTCCCTCCTCATTTACCATCCCCTCTATACGGCTCATGTTCTATTCTCCTACTCCATCAACCAGATCACTAACTTTAATAAGACCCTCTTCTTCAATAATTATTCTGCTAGCCATATCAATCATCCTTCTTCCTTGCTCCAGCCACCTATCATGCCAAAAACTCACTTTCTTACCATCTCCCACTTCCCACCTCAGGTTCTCCATTACCTTTGGCCACAATTTAACCAGATTTTTCCATAGCTTAGAGTCTGCTTTTTTACTCTTCACCTCCATTGTGAGTTCCTTCCCTCTACTGTATTTTCCTCTTAATATCATAGAGCAGAGGCTACTTTGATTGGCTACTGTGTACCAAGCTATGCACCCTAAAAGGGCATCATTCATGATACTTAGATCCTTCAACCCGAACCCTCCATGTTTTTTCTCCTTACAGATGGTTTACCAACTCATTGCATGTGTCTTTCTTCTCCCCTCCTCCTCCTGCCAAATGAAATCCCTCTGCACTTTTTCCATCCTCTTTTTAACACGACCTGGAATCCTTGAGTGTTGCATGGAGAAGATGGCCATTTGGTTAGTTACCAATTGTACTAAAGTCAATTTCCCCGTCAATGCAATGTTTATCTTTTCCAGCTGCTGAGTTTATTTTGCATCTTATCCAGGATATGTTGAAACTTCTTGTTACTCCCCTTTCCTGACAGCAAAAATGCACCCAGGTACCTCCCCAAGTCCTCCTTACTTTTCAAACATGAAATTTCACATATTTCTTTCCTTACCTCCCTTTTCACGTTTCTGGAAAAATATAGACTAGACTTGCTAATATTTACTTTTTGGCCTGAATAAGCACCAAACTCCTCTAATACTTTTAGCACAATCTCTATTTTTGCCCGACCTTAGCTTCACACACTAATAAGAGGTCATCAGCAAACAATAGGTGTGATATAGAAGTACCATTCCTACCCATTTTCAACGGTTTCCACTTGTTGTTTACTTGATCCATTATTAGATGGGTTAGTTTATCCATTCCTACCACAAATAGGTATGGAGATAGGGGATCTCCTTATCTTAGACCCCTTGTAGGCACAAAAGGGTCCTTTTTTTCCCCATTCCACATTAAAGCAAGGGAGGAAGATCTTACACACTCCATTGTAACTCTCCTTAGTTTATCATCTAGCCCAATTTCCTCCAGCACTTTCTCAATAAAGCACTACTCTATCTTGTCATAAGCCTTCTCAAGGTCCACTTTCAAGACCGTTATCTCTTTCTTGCCTTGCATTCTATTCATTGAGCGTACCATTTCCTTTGCTACTATGATATTGTCATGGATGCTCCTATTTGGAACAAAGCTTGTCTGAAAAAGGGAGACAAGATCATCCATTATAGGTTTCAATCTATTTACAATGACCTTAGATAGTCCTTTATATAGGACATTGCATAAGGAGATAGGCCTATATTGACTTACCACCTCTGGATTTTCAATCTTTGGTATTAAAACCACTAAAGTATCATTAATTTCTTCAACCCTTCTTGGATCATTCCAAATTTCTTTTAAAAATCTGCAAACTGCCTCACCTACAATTCCCCAATTTTTTTTGGTAGAATATTGCCGGGAATCCATCTCTTCCTGGGGCCTTGAATCCCCTCATTTGAAAAAATGCATTCCTGATTTCTTCCCTGCAGATTTCTCTTCCAGCCCTATTCATCTTTTTTCTACTCACTTCCCCCCATTTTTGCATGTAATTAATCCAAGTTATTTTAGTCAAATCACTTGTGAATAGCTTCTTGTAGTATTCTTGGAACAAATTTCCTATTATTTTTTCATCATCTACCTACGTGCCTTCCTCATTCTTCAACATCTTGACTTTATTTTTCTGTCTCCTTACCAAAGTCTTTGTGTGGTAATATTGTGTGTTCCGGTCTTCTTCCTCTAACCACTCCTCCCTTGATTTTTAGCACCATAATACTTCCCCTTGTCTTAATATCTGCATCAGCTCCCCTTCCAATTCTCCTTCTAACCACACTAGAGGCAAATTACTTCTCCTTTCTATAGCTTTTTGTACCCCCTAATCTATTTAAAACCCTCATTTTTCTGGCTTTAATATTCCCAAAAACTTCCCTGTTCTACTCAGATAGCTTCTTTTGCAATGCTGAGAGATTATTGTGTGCTTCATCTTCCTCCCTCCAGTTCCTTCTCAGCAGCTCATTAAATTGGTTGTCTAATAGCCAAGTCGCCTGAAATTTAAAGGGCCTACTTTTGAAAGGCTCGGCTGAACCCAAGAGGGGGTCAATTGGGTAAAGATAAAAATTTACAACCTTTTCAATTCTTTTCGCAATTTGGTAGTAATCAGTTTGAATGATATTAAAGAGTTATAAAACTATAAACAATAATTCAAACATGTATGCTGAAAATAAAGAGTTCAGGGAAGAGAATTGCAAACAGAGATTTATACTGGTTCCGTCCAACCTTGACCTACGTCCAATCCTCAAACTCCACTTGAGATTTCCACTATTCTCCTTGTTTAACCAGGCACAAGAGACAAGCCTTTACACCCCACAAGTTTGTCCAGGCACTTGTGCAGCTTTTACAATCTCTCACAGAGACTCTCCCTTACAACCCGTAAGGTTACAATCAATTTTCCCACTCAAGGTCACCCAACCTTGAATATCTCTCAGAAAAATATGATTTACAATCTATCTTCTCTCTAAGAAGTAGATAGATAATCACTGAAGTACAATATACATCATTTCACTCTCAATATGATAGACTCAGTAAGCATAAAAAAACAGAGAGTGTTGGAGGTTCAGAAAATTGGCATTATGACAGTATAAGATCACTCCATTATCTTCTTGCGTTTTGAATGAGGCTTCTTTTATAGATGAAGATGTTTTAACGTTGGAGAATATAGTCGTTATGAATAAAGACGTTGAGAGTGCAGCAGATGGAAAAATATAGCCGTTAGAAGCTTTTGGGACTTGACAGCTTAACATTTGGAACTTCATGGAATCCTTCGTTTGATCAACTGAAATATGACCACAAATGATATAAATGATGATAATAAATGTTATAGATCATTTGGGTAAAGATCTGGATGATTTAGATCTGATTCAGGATTTTCGCAACGGTGATTTTCAGATCTGAAGGTGAATACTGTAGTATTGTTTTGTATACTCGAGTTTTGAGCTTATTTCATTACTTCAAATTCATTTTTGTCTGTCCTATACTCAAGTTTTGCTTCCCATACTCAAGTATTGAGGATCCTTTGACGTTCATTACTCTCTGTTTGAGCCATACTCGAGTTTTCACTTATAAACTCGAGTTTTCAAGTTGTTCTGGCCCTTGGTTGCTTTCTGACTTGATTTAGCTTCTAATTTAGCAAACCACTCATCCCCATATAGCTCTTTGAGTATTCTTCAAAATGCAACAAGATTTAGATCCAAACTCGTTGTGATCTATCCATTAAGATCTGATGAATGAAGACTTTTCTTTACCAGCGTTTTTGGAACGTCTTGCTCAGTCAGTTAACTTTCGAGGAGCATATCTCTCTAGTCTGATCTTCATTTTTGTTGAATCAAGTCTTGATGGAAAGCCTTATGAGTCTTCTTTCTAATGCCACTGATTTCAGCCCATTCCGATTTTCAAAACATTGAAGCTTAGTCTAATGTGTGGCGTGAATAGTTGATCCAACTTTAGAAATTAAAATATCTCTCATCTGATCTTCTTTGGACCTGAAACTTTGTCAAGATGACGCATTAGATGTCTAGTTTCAACCAAATTTGGTTTCACCTCAATCCGATCTCTGGTTTTAAGAGATATCTTTGAATTACCAGAGCTCTCCCAATCTGATCGTGGAACAGAGGTGAACAAAGTTGCTGTAAGAGCTGGAAACTCGAGTTTTGAAGAGGAAACTCGAGTTTTATCGGGACCTAACTCACTAGAGAAGCTGAAAACTCCCAATACTTGAGTATATAAGTTCCATACTCAAGTATTGACTCCCATAATCAAGTTTTGACTCTTTGACACCCAAACCGTGGTTTCCCAAACTGCAGTTTTCAAAACTTCAGTTTTCTCCATCCAGAAGCAAATTTTTCATTAAGCTTGTATACTCGAGTTTTGACCTGGAAACTCGAGTATTCACTTCTAGAACCTGATTTTTACTATTTTCAACTCTAAATTGACCCTCTTCAATATCCATTTGATTGTGGATACTTTTATAATCAATCTTGGAACATGAATGATGATATTTTGAGCAAGTTATTCCTTTTTCCAAGTTCCATCTTGATCAATATTTCCTCTTCTTCATTTTCTTCATTTTCCTCCTTCTGAAATCCTATCTCTTGATCAATCTCCATTATTCAGCTCTTTCTTTCTTTCAATTCTCTTCTTTTCTTCTTTTTCATCTCTTCATTTTCCTTATCCTCACCTATATCCTTGTTCTCCTTGATCTTCTTCTTTTTCCTCTTCCTTGAATATTTCCACAATCTTTTGATAATTTCTTGATTCTTTGAAGATTCTTCCTTCTTTAATTTATGATTTCCTTCTTGATTATTTTCCATCTTTGAACAATCTCTTGCATTCAATACTTCTTTATTAATCTTCTTCTTGATCATTATTCACATCTTTGATTCTACATTAAGCTCAAGAATTTAGTCAATGAAGAAGATAAATATAGTATGAAAAATTTTTCCTTATACAAATGACATCAATATAAGACATCATCAAAACTAATCATATCCAACAACTTTTGCTTCCATTTTCCTCCTCCTCAAGTCTCACAACTAGGGGATGATGATATGAACCTAGCCTTGGAATCACCCTTACATCATCTTTATAATATTTCTCTTGCCATTGGACATTACACAAGCATCAGTCAAGCCTCTTATATACTCTTTCTAACACCTCCTATTTAGGCCTCTTCCATGTGAATAATGGCCTACTAACCTCCAGGTCCAGCAGTTTACACCTCTGAATCCATTCATTAAAATTCCTACATCTAGCCTCATTTATTCTTCCCCCTCCTTTTTGCTCCAATGGGGTCTTGATTTCATTAAAGTCCCCTGCAATGAGCCATGGTCCTTGAAGATGGAAGAAATCACCAAGAGGGGGTGAATTGGGGATTTTAAAAATCTTTTCAAAAGGTACTTGAGTTTTTTAACCGAACACAAAGTAGTAGAAAGCAAGGAAGGAAAAGCACGGACATAAAAGATTTATACTAGTTCAGTCTTAACCTTGACCTGCGTCTAGTCCCCAGATATCTTTTGGGTTTTTCAACTATCAATATCTTCCAATTACAACAATGTAGCTCTCAAGCAAACCTATTCACCTAGGACTTGCTCCCCCTTACACTTTGTAATCAAAAGGCCCAACTCACAGGTTCCACAACCTTGAGTTTCCACAAACAAGTAATCAAAATGATTTTCAAAACAATACTCTCAAAAGAGCAGATATTGATAAACACTGAAGTTCAAATAAAATTGCACAACAAAGAGTCAAGTTGAAAATGTAATTAGTAATAGTTCGGTGTGTCTCTTGCAATGAGTCTTCCTGGGTATTTATAGCTTGATGAGAGAAACTAGCCATTGCATTTTCTTCTCTTTTATTCTTCAATGTTTAGCTTTAATTCTGGAATATGTCCGTTGCACATTTCTCTCCATTCTTTTAATTCTCAGCTGGAATCTTGGATTTAATAGTTGCAGGTGATCTTCCAGAGTTCTTGCTATTCTATGATTTGTTTTTGACTGTTGAAGGATGATTTGATCGAGCTATAACGGTCTGAGCTGAACCATTGAGATAGAGGAGAAGTTTTAGGCTTATTTTTGGTTCTGCATTAAATGCATTTGACCCAGTTCTGATTTGCTGAATTCATCTAAAATAGATAACCATTTTGATCAAGCATATATATATATGACGATTCGAAACTTTATATGTGAGTAAATAAACTTGATAGTCTGAATCAAATTGACATAGAATCTCGTCTATGAAACAGAGTTCTGATAGACTCGAGTTAAACCTATGTAGGCTCGAGTTTAATCGTAATGTAGACTTTTGACAGCTTTTTGTGTTGGATCTGGCTATCACCCAAGATGGGGGTGAATTAGGTGTTTGATAAAACTCTGGATAACTTTAAAAAACTTTTCGCAACTAATTTGAAATCAGTTCTATGACAGTAATTAGTTATCCAAACATGTATACTGAAAATACAGGAGTTTAGGGAAGAGAATATGCAAACCGTGATTTATCCTGGTTCGGTCCAATCCTTGACCTATGTCCAGTCCCCAAGCTTCACTTGAGATTTTCAATCCACTATCTGTTTTAAGCTTGATTACACGTTCTGTACTTGAAGTAATCCTCTCACTAGGATTCACTCCCCTTACAATGAATCTTCTCTTTCAGAAGTAAGTGAATAAATACTGAAGCACAAATCTCACTCTCTAAGATGAACTATACAAGCATTGAAACCAGAGAGTATATGACCCAAACGTTGGATTCAAAGTATTGGCATATTTGATAGTGTAAGCTCACGTCCATGTTTTTCATCTATCTTTGCCCTCTTGCGTTTTTCTACACTTCCACACTTGAATCTTCAAGTCTTCAGGTATTTATACTGATTTGAAGTATATGAACGTTATAGATCCGTTGTGACTTGAACCCATTCGAAAATATAGCTGTTGTGAGTGTTTCTCCATGGATCTAGCTGTTATGTCCATTTCTATTTGAATATGACTGTTGGGAAATTGCATATTTGAATATTTGAGTTTTGTCCCTTCAAGAATGTTTCCCATGATGTTTAGCAGCCTTTTTATCTGGAGGATATTAAGGATAGTGTTGATCTTTCCTGTATAATCCTATTTGTTTAATCATAAACATCTTCCAGCAAACATGGTGTAGTGCATTTTCCACTTTACAGCTCAGCATTTGACTCTTCATGAAATTCTTCATTTGATCATCTGAAACTTAGTAGAAAAATTGTTTAAACAATGTTAGGAATAATAGTAAGTGATGATATGAAGTAATGAAATCATAATCAATGATTTCCATTTTACGAGCACGGTGTTTTTTCAAAGCTTCCTTGAATTCTATCTTCGCATACTGGAGTAGCTAATTAGTTACTGGAGTAACTAAGGATCATTTCGTCTCTGTGTCAAATTTGACTGGAGTAGCATTGCGATGACTGGAGTAGCTCTATTGAAAAAGTTCTGTTATGACTGGAGTAACTCTTCTGTTATTGGATTGAAGTAGAATCAGTTCCTTTCGGTCTTCAACTTACTGGAGTAGCTTCGGAGTGACTGCAGTAATTAAGAGATGATTTGCTCTCTGTCTTGGATCTTACTGGAGTAAGAACCAAATGACTGAAGTAACCTTAGTCTTTTAATGTTACTGTCTTCGACCTTACTGGAGTAAGAACTTGGTTACTGGAGTAGCTCACCTTCATTTTGTTTCTGTCCTCGACATTACTGGAGTAGCCTCTTGGTTACTGGAGTAATGCTAGTGCAAAGGCTGTTACATGACTGGAGTAACTGAGGCATTACTGGAGTAACTTCGACAGACTATCGGGTTTTGCTTCTGGACAAGCCTGAAAATGGTGACTTACTAGAGTAAGCAAGTGACTATTGGAGTAGCCCTACTGGAGTCACCATTTCATTACTGGAGTAATGTGCAAACAGAGGCGAACATACCACATGTTACTGGAGTGACTTATGTTGACTGGAGCAATCATCAACTCTACACTTATTTGAGGATCAGTTTCAGAATTCTGAACAGACACCGAACTTCCAAAAATCACATCTCTCTCATTTGATCTTTGCTTTTGGTGATCTTGATATTTTTGGAAAGGTGTGTGAGTCTAGTTTCATATCCCACTAATTTCAATTCATTTGAATGTGTAGTTTGTAAGATATCCTCAAATTACTGAACCTTGTTCAACTGGAAGTTAGTAACAGATAGGTCAAATTCAAAAATTCATAGCTCTCTCATCTGATCTTATTTTGACTTGAATTTTTGATATGATTACGCCTTGGATGTCTAGTTTCATCCAAAATTGATTGCACCTCAATACAATCTCTGGTTTGGAAGATATCATCGTTTTACTAAATGTCACCCCGGTGAAACGCTGACAGAAGCTTTCTGTATGAACCATTACTAGAGTAACTCGAGTATTACTGCAGTAAGTTTGCACCAGAAGCTTTCTGTCTGAGCCATTACTGCAGTAAATTAATGATTACTGCAGTAGCCATCTGACAGAAACAATATCAACAGCTGAAACACACGATTTACTGCAGTAACTAAATGACGACTGGAGTAATGAGCACCCATATCACATATATGACTGGAGTAACGCGTAGGTGATTGGAGTAACTCGACAAATGCAGTAGCAATGACTGGAGTAACATATTTTTGACTGGAGTAACTCGATCATTATTCATCTCGAAGCTTCAACTTGCTCATTTTAACTTCGAATTGACTCATTCCAACTTCCGCTTAATCGTAGAAACTTCAAGAATCAATCTATGAACTTGTGTAATGATTTTCTCAATCTATCCAACAAGTTCTTCTTTCTTTCTTCTCTCTTCTTGATTAATCTTCATGAATCCACTCATTATTTCTTTTCTTCTCTTGTTCTTTCTCCACAAGAACAAATCTTCTTGATTACTCTCCATGAATCAACTCATTCTTTCTTATCTTCTTTTGTTCTTTCCCATATGAACAAATCTACATCAAATGTAGCAATTAGCCAAAGTATATGATATATAAACTTTTTGCTCTTACTAATGGCATCTATATAAGACATCATCAAAATTAATCATAACCAACACTTTGTCTGAGCCAAACTCGAGTCTACAAGTGCTAGGCTCGATCAAACTCGAGTCTACATAACCATGTTCGAGTCCATATTTTTTAAATAAGTTTGAATGCTCTCTGTGAGGACCAAACTCAAGTTCTTCTTATTAGGCTCAAGTTTGCTCTCATGAGTAATAAAGAAGGAGCTCTTTGTAACACATAGGCTTGAATTAGATAAAATATGCTTGAGTCTCAAAGTGTCGATATGCTCTTTGTAAGGCATAGGCTCGAGTTTATTATATTAGACTCGAGTTCAACTGAGGGCGACAAAACCTGTTTTTCTCTTTGTAACCTGTAGACTCGAGTTTAAAGTAATAGGCTCGAGTTTAAATCAGATGAAGACTTGATACTTGCTCTCTGTCACGAGTAGGCTCAAGTTTATCAAGAGAGGCTCGAGTTTGCTCAAATTAAAAACACTTATCCGTCTGCATGTTAAGTATGAACTCGAGTTTAACAAAGTTAGGCTCGAGTTTGACCAACATAATGAGGATCAAAATCAATGTTAGTAAACTTCTACCTTTCTTTGAACTTTAATAGTAAAGAGAAATTCCTCAGTTTACAATTGTCAGTTATTATTAAAACACATAGGGAACTAACATTCTCCCCCTTTTTGATGATGACAACACTTGTAAACTATAGAGATTTTGACAGAATTAGCAAATTAAGTTTAAGCAAGATGTAAAGTTGTATTAACCTTCGTTCCAAATTAATTGTATCAAGTTCTATATATAAGATTCTTCTAAGATAATATCACAGGAACTTTAATACAATTAAAACGAGATACAACCAAGCAAAAACTCAAAATAAAAGCTAAGCTCTAAGCTCAAGAAAATATCTTCACTTTTCTTCTCCCCCTTTGTCATCAGCAAAGAAAGACGGATCAGAGGCAGGGACAGAGGTAATGGGCTTGATAGGTAGGGCAGTTTTGAGGAGAGGAATTGTGTGAAGAAGAGAGTTATGTGACTAGGATTCTGAAGAGGAGGGAAGATATATAATGGGAATTGAGGAAGACGTATGGATGGGAGCAACATAGGGAATGATATCAAGGATGAGATTGCTTTGCTCTGGTAAGGAAGAGGGAAGAGTAGGAGAGGGTATAATAGGAGTGTGTGAGGAAATGTAAGGAGATGAATGTGAATGGTGAAAGAGTGAGTTGTTGGTGAAGGTATAATAGGGAACTAACAGTTCCAACATCACACAGGAGATATTTTCTAGCTCGTCCCAAATTCTGCTTCTTCTTTGCTCACTTGGGCTTGCATACACAGCCGTGAACCTCATCTCTTCATGTCCCATCTTTATCCGACAGTGTAGGAATCGTTCATCCTTCACAAGTATATTCACTTCAATATCTTCCACATCCCAATATATCCATATGCTTCCTGAAAAACCTTCAGCTTTCATCATATACCACTTTTTAAACCCCCAGCTCCTTATTGCTTTATTTGATTGGTTCCCACTGATTCTTGGTTCAAGTATTACCAACAAATCAAGTTTATAGCGGTACTTCATATCGCTAATGACAACAGTTATGCCTTTACTCACTGAACCCTTACATTCCTGATCAGTATGTTCAACATCATAACTATTAAAAGAATTATGAGTGAACCAAACAGATATTACCTGTCATCTGCTAGTACTGGTGTAATGAACACCATATGCTCACTTAAGCCAGCAGCTCCATGCTACTCCTCATTGATTCCTCCAGCACACTCCTTTTCCAACTCCATATCTCCATTGCAACCTCCCCTATCATTCCATTCTCCTGGGTGTAGGTTCTCTTTCCCTTGTTGCAACATTTCATTTTGTTTAAACCGAAGTGAGTTTGTTTCTGGTATGCACTCCATGCTTCCCATCATACTTAGATCTCCAAAAGAGCTAGCTTTACTCTATTCTGCACAAGTTGACTACCTCCTCTGATTGTCCCCACTTCTTTTCCTCCCTACTAGCCAAACTTACCTCTTTTTGTTTAACCTCCCTTAGTACTCTATCCTCCTCTCCCTTTGTCATCTTTCTTCTAGATTTCTTCTGCTCCCTTAATAAATTAACCTCCTGTCCTCTTGCCTCTTTTTCAGCTTCATGCCCTTTCTCCATATTCCCAACATTATTCATCACAATTTCTTCCTCTCCTCCCTCTTCTTCCAGGACTTTAAATCTCGATCCGTTCTACTGAAACTTATTTGGCATATTGAAATTCTTCTGCCTCTTGGTACGTTAGAAGTTTGCCATTTATCCTTCCTCTCAGCCTTCCCTTCTTCTGTTCTTTCCACTCTTCTAGCCTCCTCAACATCCATAGTTGCTTCCATCCTATTTCTCTTCACTTCTTCACAGCCTTCCTTCCCATGTCCAAACAGTCCACAGTTAGTGCACAAAATCCCCATACTTTCATAAACAATACTCAACACTTGTCCTTCCACTTCAAATTCAAGGACAAGATGCTTAGTTAAATCTAACTCAACACACATTCTAGCAAATTTTCCCTTAGCTCGCTAAGCCGTGTGTACATCAAGCTTAATAGCTTTTCCAATCACATTCCCCAAATTTAACAAAATATTTTTTATCAAATAATGGTGTTGGGATATCAGGGAACCATACCCAAGCAACCACATATGTTACCTTCTCATTCTTCGGGTTAAAATCTGGCCGCCGGCGAGCCACATTCAAACACGTATCATTTATAACCCATGGATCTCCAGTCAAAGCCTCCATGTAATACGTCAATATTTCCTTTCCTCTCCCATAATTGCCTCAGCTTCTTCACCATAAATTTGTAAGATGGCAGTCTACCTATTAGTTTCACAATTAACATTCTCCCAAACGGTTTCAACAGTCTATTCTTCTCTTTTTCTTCAAAACAGAATTTCAGACACAATCGATTAGATACATCAATACTTATTCTATCAGAAGGATTGAGTACCTTTGTGAAGTCGGTCTCTGCTCCATAATCTTCATACGACTCTTCTTCATTTTCCTTCTCCCATTCCCACCAGCATACTCTTGAATTGACATTCTGTAACAGCGATTCCCTATCTGATTTAGGCGCCTCTATTTTTTCTTCAGCTTGCATCCATTTTTCCTCTCTAACTGGCCTTGATTCTCCCTCCGTGAAATTAGCTTCATCAAATCGCACCTTTCGCTTTCTTCGCGCTTATTCCTCCCTATCCTCCTCCACTGAAACCTCACTTCCCCCCTCGCATTGCACAATCAGGAGGGACACTCGTTTTCTTCGCTGCAGTAGACGACGGAGCTCACTGACGTTGATCTGTACCGAAGCCCTAGCAGAACGGTCTTCTTTCGTGTTTGTCCTTCATTAAAATCATTGCTTAGAGCTTGGATGACTTCTAATTGACTTGAGAGTCTATGCACAACAAGTGATCATAAAGAGTCATGATCTGTCTTAGAGTCAGTAGAATGGCGATGTGAGGGACGATGTCAATACGGTATCCAAATTAGAAAGTTAGATCACCTTATCAACTCGATTAGTTCCGGAGCTGTAGAGCATTGGTAGTGTCTTATGTGGTCATTAAATAAATTGGATTCATTAAAGGAGTTTAATTTGTCCAAGTTTATTTATGTTAATGACTAATTAGGTCTAATGGGTCACACACAAAGGTTATTCTTAACTGCTTAAATATCAACAAACTTAGGCCAATAATTGTTATTAGATTTGTTGAAAACAAAATGTGTATTTAGGTTGGAGTGAGACTCTAAGTCTAATAGAGTGAAAATGACACCACATATGTCTCTTTGGTGGGAAATTAGTTTCTCCACTAATAAGCCCAAATGTGTAAGAAGGCCCAACAAGGTCTTAGGCCAATTTGAATTTGAAATTCAAATTTTGAATTTAAGTTTAAAATTTTAATTTTAATTTCTTGGGGTTAGGATATAAAAAGATAATTTTGAATCATCTTGACACACACACACATATTTAATAAAGATTGGATAAAAAGATAATCTTGAATTGTGAATTCAAGATATGAATAAGATCCATTATCTTGAATTTTGAATTAAAGATATGATCCAAGATAAGGATGAGATCCATTATCTTCAATTATTAAGATATAATTCAAAATAAGGATAAGATCCATTATATTGAATTTTGAATTCAATATACTTCATCTTGAATTTTGAATTCCACATGTGGATTTAATCCATTATCTTAATTTTTTTTGGAATATACAAGATAATGGGCTTTTATTCAAAACACTTTTTGTTGGGATTTAGCCGTAGAAGTTCATACATTTTTGTGGAAACAAAAAAAATGTTTTTATAAATTTTTTAGATAAGTTGTATGGCACAACATAGTATATTCTTGAGAAAAATTGTTGTAATCTAAGTTAGGATCAAGAGGAACCTATTTAAGTAGAGTGTTAATCCAACTCGAAGATTCTTCTTCTTTCAATCTTCTATCTTATCTAACCTCAAGAAACCATTACCTTCTTGATAAAAGAAACCCAATAATTTGAAACTTCTACCATGCAATTGCCTAGCAAGCATCCAAGAAGAAGAAAAGGTCAAAGAGAGGGAGTTCTCAAAGGCAATTAGGAGATAGCCATGTGGATCAACATTGGAGGGATTCATAATCTTTGTAATCTTTTCAATTGATCAAAAGGTAATCCTAAAACCCTTTTGTGTTTTAGTGAGTTGATCCTAGTAATAAGTCATGTTTTAGTTCGTGTTGGAAGTTATGCCCTAGGGGCCTATCATTTTAATTTAAATGTTATTGTTATTTAAAGTATTTCTCCAATTTTGTTATCATATCGTTTGCATGTTTGTTATGATGACTGTATCCTTGGATATATGATAAAGATTATCTTAAATGTCCCTGGTTAGTCATCTATGCGGGAGTAAAGATGAAATAAAACCATGATGACTTTGATAAGGTATGAAGATACAAAATCAAAATTCTAGGCACTTGTAAGAGTATAAGGTGCTGGACCGATCTACTATGAGAAAGCTGCATGGATTAAGTCATAAGCTTATCTCATGTATAACCATGTCATAATGCCCTTTAACTTGAGATCATCATGGATTCCTACATGAGAGTCGCTAATCTTTGACCTAGTCAAAAGTTACCTTTGACCGGGTGATGATAAAGGCTTCGATTGGAATTAGTGGTTCTCATGCAGAAGAATGTGAATGGTCAAGATAATATTTGTCCCTCACATTTGTAGAGAGATATTAATGGGCCCCTCGATGAGTAAGTCTGAGAAAAATATAGGCATACTATGATGGAAAAGAGTTTCCATTTCAATTGTTAGAGTACTCAAGAATTGAGAAAGTAATGGTCAAGAACAAGAGGATGACATTATTTATGCTCCATCCTTGACTAAATTATCATGCAACTAAAGGGACGTGGCTTGGTTGTATGATAGGTTGTATTGTAATAATGATCCTCATATGAATTGGGTAGTCATAATGTCTTGCGATTTGTGAGCTGGTATAGTGTTGGCTCACTGCCAATTTCATGTGGGCCTCCAGGGTTGTACACAAGAATAGCCCAACACGAACTAAAATGTCCAAATTCATTGAATCTAAGATATATCTAAGATTTAATGGATACAACGTTTAATCTAGGAAGGATGGATATATATATATATATATATATATATATATATATATATAAAGTATTATTATGTAGTATTGGTTTTAGTATTTAATTTATTTGATAAATTAAATAACTAAAACTAATAGAGATATCATATCTCATATTTAATTTATGAAGATAAATTAAATTGGCTGGCTTATAATTCAGATTAAATAAATAGATTAGATTAAACTTGTTGGACAGATTTAACTAATATTATTTTTATTCAATTCAAAATTAATTAAGATTAATTTTGAATATTTAATACGCCTCATTAGGGTTATAAAACATTAAAATTGTGTGAGACGTATTAGAGAGATAAAAAAGGCCGCAAGAGAAAACCTAAAGCAGAGAAAACGTGAGAGGCACCGACATGTTGCAGTGTTGGGATCCTATTCGTGTGAATATCGGTAGAGGGAGCTAGTTCATTCAGTTGGCTCTTGATGATTGAACAAGACGTATATACAAGAAAGGTATAATTCTAAACAATCAAATTTAAACGCTATTGATAGATCAACAAATGGGGATTCAATTTTTTTCGTTTGGTTTATTTCTTCCGCTGTATGTACGAATCCCAACAGAAAGTTCCAGCTCAAAGGCTTTATGGCGCTTCACAAAGCTTCCTAAGCCCTTGGAGAGTGTGCTTTTCTGATTTTTATTTGCTTCAATTCTAGGTTCCTAACAAGAGCAACATATAGCCTTTTTTTTTAGAGATATTGGGAGGAGATGAGCCAACTAAAATCCCTTGTTGAGTAGTACATTCATTTTACTCCTATAAGAACAAACTTTGATAGAAACATCAGATTCAGCCAACCTAAGATAGATAAACCACTTGGAATCTTCAGCCGAGGCTTCTTCAGTAAAGGTAAGAGCAGTGCCAACTTCTACTGCCTAGAAAAAACCACTTGCATTTACAAGGAACTCTGTAAAATCCACATAATCTTTAGGAATTATCTACCAATCAATGGGTCTTTATGCTTTATGTATGAAAGAAATAGAAAACCCTAACTTATCCCATCCTTCAGCTCACTAATCATAAATCTATTAAGGAAATACAGGGGAAGTGCTAGCCAAGACTTCTTCCTGAATGAAACCATTTAGGAAGGCACTCTTGACATCCATTTGATAGAGTTCAAATCCTTTGATACACGTAAAGGTTAAGAATACTCGTATAGTTTCTAATCTAATTATTGAAGCATACGTTTCTTGATAATCAATACCTTCTTCTTGATTATAGCATTTGGCAAACAATCATACCTTGTTTTTTATAATGATTGTGGATTCATCATGTTTGTTCTTGAATACCCATTTGGTGCCAATGACCAAATGGTCCTTAAGCGTAGATATCAAGTCCTAAACTTGATTTATTTCAAATTGGTTCAATTCCTCTTGCATCACTATCACCGAATCATTGTCTAAAAGGGCTTCGTCAATGTTATAGGTTTCAACTCTATTCCCTCATTTACATCCACAATAACTTGATCTATATGATGACTCTTGTTGTATCTCCAAGCTCTGGGTTGACCCTAATTATTAGGATCAAGATCATTTTCAGTTTCCACTGGAGAAAGGGGTTTTGGATAGGTTTTAGGCTCTTTTGGATGAATCAATTCATGTTCATTATCTGGAGATTTGAAAAAGGGCTTTGACTCGAAGAAAATGATATGAATAGACTCTTCAATAACACAATTATGCTTGTTATATACTTTATAAGCTTTACTTCTATTTAACTGGCCAAGAAATATACCTTCATCATACTTAGGATCAAATTTTCCCTCGTTATCCTTACCATTATTGTGGATGAAGCATTTGCATCCAAATATGTGTAGATGAGATAGATTTGGCTTCCTTCCTTTGTATATTTCATAGAGCGTTTTGTCATGCTTTCTGTGGATATAAGCTCTATTAGAGATGTAGTATGCAGTGCTCATAGCATGACCCAAAAGACTTGTGATATGATTTTCTCATTAAGCATAACCCTAACCATCTTAGTAAGGACTCTATTCTTTCTTTCTACTACACCATTTTGTTGACGAGTTCTTGGTGTTAAGAAGTTGTGATTGATTCCATTGGCATCATAGTATTCACTAGCTTGGTCTTCAAATTCTCCTCATTGGTCTATCCTTATTCTTAAAATGAACATACCTTTCTCATCTTGCACTTTCTTGAAAAATACAACAAATTTTTCAAATGTTTCATCTTTTGATGAGAGAAATATAGTCTATGAAAATCTAAACAAATCATTGACTATGACCAAGGTGTATAAATTTCCACCAAGGCTTTTAACCCTTGTTGGTTCAACTGAATCCATATAGAGAAGTTGAAGTGGTTGATCAATCGTGATTTCACTTTTTGATTTAAAAGAGAATTTAGTTTGTTTACCTTTTTGACAAACATCACATATCAAGTCGTTTTTGAAAGTAAGTTTGGGTAAACCGAGAACTAAATCCTTCTTAAGCAGTTTGTCTAGTTGGTGCATATTAACATGAGTTAAATGTTTATGTCATAACCAACTTTCATCCATGTTACTAATAAAACATTTTTCAAAAATATTACAAGGAATATTCATGGTATAGCAGTTACCTTCTCTTGATGCCTTGAAGATGATTTTTAGTTGATCTTTATTTATCCGGAGATCCTCTTTGTTCACAATGAGACATTCTTCCAAATCAAAGATAATCCGATTGTTCTTGTTTGCACTTTAGCTAACAGTTTGGAGGTTGTGACAGAGACCTTTAATGTAAAATACATCTTTGATCTAAGGTCCATTGATTTTGCCAATTTCACCGACACCAGCTATCTTTCCATATTGATTTCTTCCAAATGTCGCTTTGCCATCATCTTTTGGTCTCATTGTAATAAATTTGGATTGATCTCCTGTCATGTGTCTAGAGTATCCACTATCAATATACTAGTTACTAGTTCTTGATACTCTTAAACATACCTACAATTTTTATAGGTACCCTTATTTTCTTATTTCCTTTTTGGTTAGTATGAACTATAGAAGCAAGTTATGATCCTTTAGGTGCCCATTTATAAGTACCTACAAGTATATCCTTCCTATCCTTCTTATGAAAACATAAAGATGTATTATGCCCCTTTCGGTTGTAATAGTTACAATAGGTAAAAGGGTTAGAAGAGTGAATAGATTTTCGAAAGCAATAATATTTTTTTCCCTCTCTTCTTTTTCCCTTTCTTTTCATCAAGTTCAGGACTATAGCCTATTCTTGACCTATCGTCTGTAAATCTTTGAGTTTTCAAAATAATGTTAAGTATCTCACTTCCTTTAGTGAATTTTTAAGAGTTTTATTAAGATAAGAATTTCTTTTATCTAAATCAAGACATTTTTCAAAAACCAAAGAAGTATTTTGAACTTTTTGTTCAAGGAACTTGATTTTTTTTTTTTTTAGTTGAAGCTATGAGTTCTTTCACAATTTTTTTTTAAAAAAATTCAGAATGTAACTTATTATAGTCAAAAAATAACTCATCATAGGCAGGTTAGAATCAAATACCTCTTTTTCTTCAGATTCCTCATAAGTAATGAGGCATATGTTAGACATTTCCTCTTGTTTGCTTTCATCATCAAAGGAGCTATCTCCCTAAATAGCAGATATATAGGTTTTGTTCTTAAAGTTGTATTTTTCTTTTCTTTTCTTTATCCTTTCCTTTCAGTTGAGAACATTCAGATTTGATATAACCTAGTTTCTCACATTCCTAGTAGATGATTTGGTCTTTGTCCTTGAATTCTCTTCTGCTGCTTTGTCCTCTTTTCTAAAATCTTTTGAAGTCTTGGTCCTTTTTGTAAAACCTTTTGAAACTTCAAACAAACATGCCAAGTTCATCATTATCTTCACCTTCATATTCCTCCTTGACTTCTTTATCTTTTATAGCATTGAAAGTGACTCCTTTAGCCTTATTATTGATCTCATTAAGACCTTTCCTGAATTTCAATTTTCGTTCATACTCAGACAAACTTTCAAACAAAGATGCTACTAATTTCATTGATTTTTCTCTAGCTTCTTCAATAGTAGTAACTTTAGCTTCCCATTTGTTTGTGAGAATGTTTAGCATTTTCCTCACTTGGTCTCCTTGATCATAGGTCTTTCCCATAGCAGACAGTTGATTTATTAGATAGGTGAATTTGAGTTCGAACTTAGCAATTGATTCTCTAAACTTCGTATGAAGCAAGTCACATTTAGTCATCAATGTTGTGTTCACTCTATTTTAGCAGTTGGTAGGTTGCATATGCGTAAGTACTCCTTTTGACTAAGGCACTTTAAATCATTACAATATCCTTGTTATTCAAAGTTACCAATCGTTTGTCGTCGTCATCGAACTTTGTTGCAGTCTTTACTACAAGTTGTTCTTCCACTTTCTTCAATGGAATATAATCTCCATCTTCAATTACTTGCCATAAGCCGCATTTAATGGCCATCACAAAGACTCTAAATTTTGCTTTCTAGATTGAGTAGTGCTCACCATTAAAGCCTAGTAGTCAGTTGATGGATGCCTCATTGGGCAATATACCTTCCATGGATTCTTCTCGGGATGTTAAGCCTGAAAGAGAAGACCTATGCTTTTATACCAAATGTTAGTTCCAAAAATCACCTAAGATGGGGATGAATTAGGTGGATTATAAAAATTAAAACAAACTTAAGCAATAATTAAAATTGGAAGGAAATTTTAGGGAGATATCACCTAAGTATTCACATAGATTTATATTGGTTCAACCTTAATCACATGGCCTACATCTAGTCCCCGGAGCTCTTATGAGATTTCTACTATCTTTCACAAAACGATTACAAAAGGCACTAAGTAATCTTACCATATTCACTCTCTCTTACAACTCGTAATCAAACAACCCACTCAAGATCCCACTACCTTGAGATTTCACAAACTTTATTAAGTAATAAAGACTCTCTCACAAAGTAGATAAATAATCATTGAGGCATATGAATATCTCAAAGATAATTCAAAGAGTATTAATGAGCAATTAATAATATTGAATGATCTTCATATTGGTTTGCCATTAATGACTATTGGTGAAGCTTCAAGTTAGTTGTTATGAGACTTTAACTATTTTGTTAAACACAGTAACCTTCTGTTAGACACAAACTGGAGACATTGGAAGTTTTGCATATATGTCGCTTTTGTATCGCCGCAAAAAATCTTCACATGACGTCTCTTTTGTTCCAACATTGACTATGTAGAGTAACTTTTGTTTTCATCAGAATGGGTCTCTGAATATATGATCAATTATTCCGCTCTAACTCAGTTTTTGTGTCAATGCTCTATTTTTTACTGGACAATAAATGCTTCTGACACAAATCTTGCATTATGAAGATTTTCATGTAATCCTACATTTGATCATTTGAAACTCACTTATAAACATGTTAAAATGCATTGAGATTAATAGTGAGTGATAACTTGAAGTAACAACATATATGTCAGTGAATTTGAATTTATGATGATGGAGATTAAGTTTGAATACAGGTGACACTCAAGTGTCATCTCTAAACTTTTGAGTGCTGGTGAACTACACTGGAAGTCAAAAAGTTTGAATCTTAATGGAAATATATGAATTCTTCCAGACACTCAAATACTGGAACCCAATACTCGAGTGTTTCTTACCAACACTCGAGTATTGATGCTTTGTGTGTAGTAGAATGCTATTCGGAAGAATAGAACTCAGAGAGGAAGATCTATTTTTACTTGACACTTAAGTGTTTCAACTGTACACTCGAGTGTCAACAATGACACTTCAAGAATGTCACATAACATTCAATTCATCAGGGAGCATAATGTACTAGTCTTAGAGATTTACATCAACATTCGAGTGTAAATTGTCATACCTGGGTGTTTGTGTGTTGAGATTAGAGTGTATATGAGTAAAGACTCTTGGCATCTATTGATTTTGTAATAATACTCGAGTGTGTTGATTGTGCACTAGAGTGTTCATTAGGTTTTCCTATGACATGAGCAAAAGTCAAGCATTCTACTTATGATTTAGAAATCAATACTCGAGTGTTGAAGAGTAATACTTGAGTGTCTATATCAGACACTTTTAAAATTGACTTCCTGATTCAAGTTTTAACTTTAATAAACATTGTATACTCAAGTGTTGTTTAATACACATTTAAGTGACTTGAATCAATAAATTCCTTAACTCATTGCAATTGGTTGTTATCATCAAAACTTATAATCTAAGAATTAACAATATGAGTGTGTAGTTATTGGATGAGGTGATAACAAGGAAAGTAGTACTATACTTTTGCTTTAGGATGAAGGCAGGCTTCAAGGAAGATATAAGATCTTTCCTTTGAGGTGTGCCATGTAGTTCTAAGAGTACAGAGCCTGGTGATGACCTAGTCATGCAATTTAGGTCATCGCCTCGTATGAGCAAGGTGGAGTATTCATCATTACTGGATGGCAGGTCATAGATCTCTAAAATGTCCTTTGGTGCCACAGGGACCGACATGTTGTGGACAGTAATGAAATTTGGTGAGCCCTTTACATAGTTGGCACAACACTATGGGGACTAGAGGGATAATAGCTTCAGCCAAACTCTAGCAGAATTTTTCACATCTATGGTCCTAGATAACCTTCAGCATGTATGTAAGGTACACACCCTGGTCGATCAACCTCATGTCAAACCCTCATCTTGGAATTAAGGTTTTATCATTCGTTATGGCTTGAAAGTGCAATTTAGCCTCCCAGGAGCTAAGCCTGGGGGGTTAGCTCTGGCAGTAGACGAGGTCTTGTGGCACACTTGCTTGGTGTGGACCATTTTTGGAATTAGGGCAAACATAAAGGGGTTCAACATAGAAAACTCGGAGGAAATAGCTAGGGCGTTAGGTTTAATAGTGGAAATCGAGCGTTATAGAAAAATTAAAATAGGTTATTAGGGTTGTAAAGGGTAAAGTGGCAAGGTAGTGTGATTCGAAATTGAGGCATTTTTGAAAGGCAAATTATGAGGCGTGGAAGTTGGGAGTTGCCTATCAGTGGGATTGGAGAGATAATGTGTGGAGCAGTTATGGCTAGCAATTTGGGGGTGATGGATAGTTAGAAAGAGTATTTTTGTTGGGGAGTGGAATGGAGGTTAAAATTGAATTTCACGAAGATCCCTGGGCCTATTACTTTATGCACACTGCAGTTACACTAATGGAAGCATCCCATTGGGAATATCTCAAAATTTCCATTGACTAACTCCGTTCAACTTGATATGTTGCACTAGTAAGTATGCTTCAAATTTATATAATGCTATCATTTTTTATGGCAAAAATGCCCATAATGCTTCACCTTGCTACTAATTAATCCCTTCATCATAACCTTTTAGCTTGTTGTTTGTCTCATACTACTCCTGTGGTATCTCTAGCTTATATGTAAAGGAATAACCCAAAAGAAAGAGAAAAAGGTAATTAAGAAAATTTGCAGGCTTCCTCCCAATAGTGCTTGGTTTTAATTCCTCAGCCTGACTTTGTCTTGTTATCTATGTGAGGGGTTGAAAGGGGATGGTGGTGTTCCCCTTAGCCTCATCCTATTCCTAAAATAGCCTAAATGTCAGTTTTTGTGTTCTGTTGGAAATTATGCTCTAGGGGCAAGTCATTGTACTTTGAACATTAATGTTATTTAATGTTTTCTCCATTTCGTTATCATTTCATTTGCATGTTTATAGTGATAAATGTATCCTTGGATGTGTCTTATAGATTATCCTAAATGTCCTTGGTCGATCATCTACACGGGAGCGAAGATGAAATAAGACCAGTATGACTTTGATGAGGTATGGAGATACGAATCAAAGTTATAGGCACTTGTAAGAGTACAAGGTGTTGGACTGACCCACTATGAGAAAGCTGCATGGATTTAGTCATAAGCTTATATCATGTATAATTGTGTCACAATGCCCTTTGACTTGAGATCATCATGAATTCTTACATGATGAGTCGCTGATCTTTGACCTAGTTAAAAGTCACCTTTAACTGGGTGATGATAAAGGCTATGATCGGGATTAATGGCTTTCATGTAAAGGAATGTGAATGGTTAATATGGAATTTGTCCCTTACATTTGTAGAGAGATAATACTGGGCCCTTGATGAGTGAGTTTGAGAAATGTATAGCCATACTACGATGGAAAGGAGTTTCCATTTCAATTATTAGAATACTCAAGAATCGAGAAAGTAATGGTGAAAAACATGAATTTGACATTATCCATACCTTATACTTGACCAAATTATTGCGTGACAAAAGGGGCAGGACATGGTTGTACGATAGGTTTGTATCGTATCATCGATTCTCATATGAATTGGGTAGTACAATGTCTTGCTAAGGCCGCTTGCGACTTATAGGCTGGTAAAGTATTGGTCTGCTACCAATCTCATGTGGGCCTACAGGGTCGCACACAAGAATAGCCCAACACGAGTAAAAGTGTCCAGATTCATTGAATCATAGATTATCTATGATTTAATGAATACTGTATTTATTTAATCTAAGATGAATATATATATATATATATATATATATATATATATATATATATATATATAAAATTTAATAGAGATTATATTATTATTATATGATATTTGTTTTGTATTTAATTTATTTGATAAATTAAGTATCTAAAACAAATAGAGATATTGTATCTCAAATTTAATTTTCGAATAAAGATATGATATATCTGATTTAATTTAAATTGAGATATAGTATCTTAGATTTAGTTAAATAGATAGATATTATTTCTCAGATTTAACTTATAGAGATAAATTGAATCAGAGGGCTTTTAATTCGGATTAAATAAATATATTAGATTAGATCTATTAGATATATTTAATTAATATATTATTTTAATCCCAATTCAAATTTCAAGATTAATAAGGATTAATTTTGAATATAATACGCCTATCGGGTTTTGAAAAACCTACAAGACTTTTTGTCAAGTGTAATTAGAAAAGCCGCAAGAAACCTTAGAGAGAAAATAGAGAGACGCGAGAATACTGAAGGTGCTAACACGTTGCTATCAGTGTTGGAAGCTGTTCATGTAAATACCGGTAGAAAGAGTGGATTTGCAAAGTCGGCTCCTGTTGATCGATTAGGTAGCCCACGAGATCAAATTGAAGGAGACGTTTATTAATTTGAATAGATACGGTTCTTTATCTAACTTGATTTAAACGCCGTTGATGAATCCTCCGATGGGATTTGGAAGTTTTTAATTCCGTTGCGTGCACGGATCCCAACAGCTTCATCTTTAGGACTTTATGTCCTAGATTCTGCTGAACTTCATGTTCTTCCCAAACCATAGTGACAGGGCTCATACTATAAGTCACTTGGAGATTGTCCTTTCCAAGATCTTCCATTATTGTGATGACTGGGCAATCCTCAATGTCGTCAGAATATCGCATTATACACTTGGAGATTGTCCTTTCCAAGATCTTCCATTAAAATAACAAGGTAAGGATAGAAGAATAATAAACACATAGAATTTATATTGGTTTGGTCCAATCTCGTGACCTATGTCTAGTCCTCAGACACTCTAGTTTTTCGCTATCACTTTCATGATTACACACTTTATTGTTAGTGCTCTATGGGTTTTGATGATAACAAACCATTGTAAAATCAAGATTGAAGTTTGTCTCAAGAAAGTAAAACTTGCTGTCTGAGGCAAACTCGAGTTTCAAAATCAAAACTCAAGTTTTGTCCTTACAGAGAAAAGCTCAATTTTAATGAACAAAGGCAAAACTGCAATTTCCATTTGGAAACTCGAGTTTTGGCCTTACAGAGAGCATTACAAGTTTTCCATTAGGACAAACTCGAGTATTGGTTTAAAAACTCGAGTTTGGGCCAAAGACACTCTTCAATATTTTCCAAAGAAAATGAAAACTCTAGTTTCCAGATTTTCTAAGTTTTTCCAAGTTTTGGAAAAATTCGAGTTTCAGTCTGGAAACTCGAGTTTTGGAGATCAAAATGTTTTCATGTTTTTAAACATTTGAAAACTTAAGTTTTGGAGTGAAAACTCTAGTTTCCCACTTGGCTCCAAAATTCAAATATTTTCATATTTCAAATGGAAACTTGAGTATAGCATTGAAAACTCGAGTTTTGGCTAAGCACAGATGATCACTATTTTTCAATACATTAACAAACTCTGGTTTGGAAAACTCCAGTTTCAAAAACTCTAGTTTTGAAATGACTAAAGATCTCTTTGAGTTTCAAGTTATAAATGGAAACTCGAGTTTAGGTTTGGAAACTCAAGTTTTGGTCATACAAAGGGCATCAATGACTTTCAATGTTTTCAATACTCCAATTTTGAATAAAAACTCAAATTTTGAGATTTTGGACATATATTCATTGAGTCCAAAACTCGAGTTTCGCTTGAAAACTCGAGTCTGAAACTCGAGTTTTGGTCCCAAGCTAAAATAGTTCAAAAACTCAAGATCGCGACTTTCCTCTCTAGAAGGAGGAAACTCGAGTATCGAGTTGGAGACTCAAGTTTTCTCTTAAGTGCATAGTGACAAACTCGAGTATTAATGCACAAACTCGAGTTTGTGTCACGGTTAGTAAAAATTCAAATTTGCGAAATCTGTGAAAACTTTCTTGTTTGATCTGAATGCTTTCTAACATTAATTATCAACTTCACTAGATATGTTTAATGTGTTTGCTAGTGTATTTCAGCTGATATAGAGATTATTTAAGAATATCTTAAGAGCTGTTTCAACATAAGCAAAAAGGCATGTCAGAGCATTAAATGCAAAGCCACCTAACTTGCCATATTTTAATCTACCAAGCTCTGCAGATGCAAAAAGGATAAATACACTTTACCTAATCAAGACTCTGACATTCCAACAGATAGAATCATAAGGGAGTCAACTTTTATCCTACAAACACAAAGAATGAACAAAAGAGTAGAGAGAGAAGAGACCAAAGTGCCTCCAACAGAGAGACAACTTAACCAACGGTCATATTGAAGCTTGAAATGGTTATTAAACACTCTCTATGTATAAATAGAGTAGCATTCAATTCTTCTCAACAACTATTGAGCCAGAAAACGAAATAACATTAAATTTGTTCATCTACTCTTAAGCTTTTTTGTACAGAATATCTTCAGATACTATTGAGCTTCAGTGTTTAACCTTATCCACTCTTAAAGAGAGTTCTTTGTTTGTATATCATTTATTGTAAACAATCTTAAGTCAAAGGACTTGGAGATTAGGGTTCATTGATTACAACTTGTAAAGGAGAGCTAGTTCTAATGAGAGAATTGCTCTTGAGTTACATAGGGTGTAATCAACTGATATAGTGAAATACTTAGGGTGTCTGAGGATTGGACGTAAGTTATAGAGTTGGACCGTACCAGTATAAACCTTTGTGTTCTTCTTCTCTTCCCTACTCTCTGTTTTACCCTGTTTCAACGTTTATAAAACAGAACTTGCGAAAAGATTTTTAAAATCCCCAATTCACACCCTCTTGGTGATTTAGCTCCGCTTTCATCTATTTCTTAAAGTAATCCTCTTTTTAGGATTCACTCCCCCTTACAAATTATACTTGATACACCCTCACTCAAGGTCCCTGTACCTTGATATTGTTACAAAAACAATAGTCAAGTAAGAAACTCTCTTTCACAAAGTAGACATTAAAACACTAAAGTATAGAATATTTGAAGATATTACAAAGTATTGAATGATATAGTAAATAACAATAAGTTCGATTGAGCACAGGTAGTTTCATTAGTTGCTCCAAATTAAATACTTTGTCTTTTATTGGTTGTTGCAATAAATGACCGTTGGGAAGCTTTAATGTATCTGTTATAAGTATTGAATGTAGCTGTTAGACAGTGAAGTTTGTTTGTTACTTATAACTAAGATTTTACAGAGCTTTCGTCAATTTTCTATTGCTTTGACATTACTTTTGACTTGCCTGCTAATTTGCCATAATACTCATAGGAATTGGTATAGTAGCAAGTCTTTTTGGACTACTCAAAGTTGATTGTCGTGTTGGTGTTTGTTTTCTACAACTGCATTTAATATTATGATGAAATCATTTTGCTTTTTGGTAATTTGCAGTTAATCCTTCATATAATCATCTGAAACTCATTAATATATTGGTTAAATATAGTTAAGAATAGTAATGAGTTATGATAAGAAGATATTCAATCATAGTCAATGATTTTAATTTTATGAACATGGTGATTTACTAAGGCACATATTACAACTTGAGTTTTCTTACTCTGACTGAAGTCATTAATGTTTCCAACGGTCATAATCTAAGACAATCAATAGAAGAATGTGCTCAATAATTAAATGATCTTCATGGACTATAAAAGGCAAAGCATTTATTGATGAAGCCAAAGACATGAGCTTGCACTATAAAAAATGTCAACACTCTAAATCCAATATTTATCTCATACACTCTTTGTTCTCAATGTTTATATAGCTCATTATAGAGAGTGAAATGCTTATGTACTTCAGTGTTTATTCATTCACTTTTAAGAGAGAAGATTCATTGTAAATCATTTTATCTGTTTATTTGAGAGTTACTCAAGATTGGGTGATCTTGAGTGGGAAACAGATTGTAACCTTACAATGTGTAAAGGGGAGTATCTCGGTAAGAGAGTCAGCTTCACAAGTGCCTAGGTGAATTTGTGGGATTGTAACAGCTTCTCTTATTCACGGATTAAACAAGAGGATAGTAGATTGAAATATCAAATAGATCTTAAGGACTGGACGTAGGTCAAGGATTGGGCTGAACCAGGATAAATCTCAATTTACTTATTCTCTTCCCTAAACTCTTATATTCCCAGCATATATGTTTTAAATGACTGACTATTGCTTTATAAATCATTAATGTCATTCGAATTACTTTCAGTAAGTTGCGAAACAATTTTCAAAGTTATCCAAAGTTTTATTAGACACCCAATTCACCCCCTCTTGGGTTTAGTCATTTCTTACAGAAACGAGGATGAAGGGGAAGCCATTATCCCTTTTCAATATCCCAACTAGTTTGCCAAGACAAAGTTAGGCTAAAGACTTTAAAACAAGCGTAATTGGAAGGCAAGCCAAACTTGTCTTAACTACCTTATATTCTTTTTGCTTTGTTTTGTCCCTTCAAAGTAAAGCTAGAGGCACTACATGAATATCATGGAAAAGACAGCAAGTCGATAGATCATGACAAAATGTTATATTAAGGCAAAGAGAGGAATTGTAGGGATTGTTGTAGCAACATGTCAGTACTATATAAATTTGAAGCAGACTATGCAATAGCAACGTAAATGCAATAGCAACATATATAGTCAAGCGAAGTGAGATTGCGGAATCTCACCCTGTTCCCCAATGAGGTGTTTCTAACAAGTGTCATTGTAGAATACAGTAAGTGTAGGCTAGGAAATTTTTTCTGAAATTCAAATTTCCCTCCATTCCACTTCCCAACCAAAATCCCTCTTTCTCTAACTATCCATTAGCCCCCAAAACCGCCAGCCATAACTGCTCTACACACTATCTCTCTAATCCCACTGACATCACGATTACCAACCTCTATGCCTCCTTTTCAGTTTTCCAAAACACTTCACCTTCAACTCATACTACCTCACCAAACCCTAATCACTCATTTGTTTCTCCCTATACAGCCTAAGCCTCACACTTTGACTCGCTTCACACTACTACCTTTGCTTTAGCAATGTCCCCAGAATGTTCTCTACTACTCCCCTATCCCTCTACCCTAATTCAAAAAAAGGTCTATGAGTTTTCCATAAGATCTCCTTTGCAATCAAGGCTAACCCTCTAACGTTCAACTCCAGAGAAGTCGAATCAAGCTTCCAAGCCCTCAAGATTGAAAAATCACTAGTCCCATAATAGGGTTTTGACGCCAAATTAATCGATCAAGGAAATTATCCTGCATATGTGTTGAAGGTTATTCATGACTGCTAATGGGAAAAATTATGTCTTGTCCAGCCGAGGTCATTACCTCGTTAGTTATGAATTCTACGTGAACTGTGTTGGATGTTCACCGTACTTTACCATCATATATGGAGAGTCGATCCCTATAGTCCTAAAGGATATTCGAGCCATTTATGGCCTGGAACTAATTGACGATGATTACTCTGCCTTGTTCCAGAGAGGCAATGACCCAGAGCTATGCGAACAAGTCCTTACCAAGCTATGTACCCTTAGCTCTTAATGACACGCTTCGAAGGAAGGATTGAGCATTCTTGCTTTACTGCCTCTTGGAGGGGAAGCTATCAATATGAATGCATTGGTCTATCGTGAGCTTTATGCTGCAATAAATATGACCGCAGCTAATCTTTGGTTCCTTACCCTTATCACCGAACTTTGTCGCATGGTTGTAGTATTCTTTGACATCATTGAAGAGAGACTCCAACTGCTGGCCCCTATCTCTCTCACCACGATTCACTACATAATCGGCCAGAAGCAAAAGACTAATCCAGCCAGTGTTTGGCAATCTAGTCCCTTAGTAGGCCCCTCATCTACACCCTCCAACAGCCCCCATTTTGAGGGTTTGTCCCAGCAAGTCACCGCCCTGCATCGACAAGTATCCACCATGCTTCTCCAGTAATAAATGGTCTAGCAATATATCGCCGGCCACGACAGCAAACTGGTCGCTAACCTAAGGGCAAATTTCCTCAAGTATACCCCTATGGCATCATTTCTTAAGGACATCTTCGAGATAAATGGGCCAGAGGATGAGCCAAATAACCATAATGCCTCTGGTTCTCGCAAGCAGAAGAGGTGAAAAAGCCAGATGATGGAGATTGCTAAGGAAATGATGTAAGAAACAACTATGGATGATGAAGGCATGACTTCTACTGGCATTGGCCGCATAGCGGATGAGTAACTTCGACCTTTGATACTGGCTAGCCCAGTTCTTTTTGGTATCTTCCTGTAAACCTTACTTAACATTCATTTTCTTTGTTTTGTTATTTCTTTTCTTTAGCTTCCATCCCCTGTTAGTTAAAAGCAGGGGCTAGAAAAAAATCTATCTAATACTATTTCCCTTTTGTCACTTGGGCTCTCTTCTCATTTGTTTTGTCACTCGCATGCTCTGTACCTTTATGCATCATTTCCCTTCATAGTTTTGTTTGCTAAGTGACCATATTGCACACACATTACCCTACTTTTTTTGTTTGTTGCATACCATTTTCTTGTTCTACCTTTGCACTGAGGACATTGCAAATTTTCAGTGTGGGGGAGGTATATGAAATAAACTTGTGTGTACTAGTGCGTGTTGTATATGTGATGTATGACTTTCCCAAACCCCCAATTAGACTTTTTTCAATACTCTGGGCCAATCTTAAACTTTTGCGAATTGTTTTTCAATTAAGCATAAAAAAAATTTGTAATAGAGTAACTATGTGCAAAAATGTGTAGAATTGAGTTGTTTGAAGAAATATGAACTATGTAAACTTGGGAAATTGATGGCACTAGGTTGAGCAATGTACAAGGCCAAGCCGTAGTTAGGAAGAATAAAGATAAATGAGCCACATGGAAGGATCTTTGAGCTTTTAATTATTAAATTCATTGAGTATACTCTCTAGATCTAGCACTTTCATTGATTTGTCTTAGTTCTATAGTTAATGCCATTCTACATTTGAGTAGATTTGCACGTGATTAAGGAATTTGTTTTCCACCCTAAATCCTACACACAAACCACCACTATCACATATCCATTGCTATCTTCTTTGAGCCTTCATATATTGCTATGGTAGGATCAGATAGGTAGTGTAGTTGAATTGACTTGACAATGCTATAGCATAATTTCCACAAATGCAAGTTCTATGAAATAGTGATGCTCTTTAGTTTGTTAAAAAAAGAAGAACTTGAGTAATAGCATATAGAGAAATACTAAGTGAGAATTTATGTTCTATTTTGTGCCTATCTGACACCCTGCTAAGAAATTTTCATTCCATTAAACCTACTTTCACATCCTCAATTCAGTTAGCCAACCCTGAAAATGGAAGAAATCACCAAGAGGGGGTGAATTAGGGATTTTAAAAATCTTTTTGAAAACACTCAAGTTTTTGGATTGAAAATAGAATGTAAGAAGACAAGGAAAGAAAAGCTTAGACACAGAAAATTTATACTGGTTCGGTCCTAACCTTGACCTACGTCCAGTCCCTAGATATCTTCTGGGTTTTTCAACTATCAATATTCTCTTATTACAACAATGTAACTCTCAAGCAATCCTAATCACCTAGGACTTGCTCCCTGTTACACTTTGTAATCAAATAACCCAACTCACGGTTTCACAACCTTGAGTTCTCTCAAACAAGTAATCAAATGATTTTCAAAAGCAAACTCTCAAAAAGAGCAAATATGAATAAACACTGAAGTTCAAATATAATAGAATGCACAACAAAGACTCAAATCAAAAATGTAATCAGTTGTAGTTCTGTGTGTCTTGTTGCTATGAGTCTTCCTGGGTATTTATAGCTTAATCAGAGAAACTAGCCGTTGAATTTTCTTCTCTTTATTCTTCAATGTTCAGCTTCATCTCTGGAATATGATAGTTGCTTATTTTTCTCTATTCCTTCAATTCTCAATTGGAATCCTAGAGTTAGTTGTTGTAGATGGTCTTCTAGATTATTTGTCAATCCATAAACCTTATTTGACAGTTGGATAGTGATTTGGACAATCTATAATGGCCTGAGTTAAACCATTGGGATAGAGGAGAAATTTCAGGCTTGTTCTTGGTTCTTCATTAATTGCATTTGACCCAGATCTGATTTCAACTTGATCCTTGATGATTTCATCTGAAACTGATAAGTATATCGATCAAGCATATATATGATGATTCGCAACTTAATATGTGAGTAAATCAACCTATAAGTCTAAATCGAACAGATAGAAGATGTCGATAGCAAAACAGAGTTCCGCTAGGCTCGAGTTCAAATCATGTAGACTAGTCTAATCGTTTTTCAAGCTTTGATATCTTTCTCTGTCTAAGCCAAACTCGAGTTCATAAGTTTTACGCTCGAGTTTGCTTAAGTCAAAACACTTTTGAAATTCTTCCAATCAGAGATAGGCTTGAGTCTACATAATCATGTTCGAGTTCATATTTGAAAATATTTTGAATGCTCTCTGTAAGAGACAAACTCGAGTTTGGCTTAGTAGGCTCAAGTTTGTTCACATGAACAATTGATGGAGAACTCTCTGTAAGACTTAAGCTGGAGTTAAATAGAAACATGCTTGAGTCTCAAAATGGCGACATGCTTTCTGTAAGGCATAGGCTCGAGTTTATTATGACATACTCAAGTTTAACTAAGAGTGAACAACTGTTTTGCTCTCTGTAACCTGCAGACTCGAATTTAATATAATGGGCTCGAGTTTAGTTCAGATAAAATCATGAGACTTGCTCTCTATTACAAGTAGGCTCAAGTTTATCAAAGGAGGCTCGAGTTTGCCTAAGTTCAAAAGCGCTTATCCTTCTTTATGTTAAGTATGAACTCGAGTTAAGCAAGTTTAAGCTCGAGTTTATCTTACATAACAAGGATTAAATTAATGTTACCAAACTTCTACCTTTCTTTGAGTTTTTGCAACAAAGAGCAACTTCTTAGTTTACAATTGTCAGTTATCATCAAAACACATAGGGAACTAACAAACCCAAAGTTACAATCATTAAATGCTTCTGACATAATCAATGCTTTTTGATTAATTTGCAATTAATCCTTCATATAATCATCTAAAACTCATTAATAAATTGATTAAACATAGTTAGGAATAATAATGAGTGATGATAAGACGTTATTAAATCATAAGCAAAGTTTCAAGTTTTACGGACATGGTGATTTGCAAAACCAAAAAAGGTAACTCGAGTTGATTTTAACTACACTTGAGTTGCTGACTCAAGTTGATCATTTATCACTCAAGTCACAGTTTCATCTTCTTGAAAATTTGTTTGAAAGCAATGATGAAGATATCTTTGTATGAACTTAGCTCGACTCTAATATGTTCACTTCAAGTTGTGCACTTGAGTCAATTTCATTCTCACAAATGTCTTCAAGTTAATTTTGGAAAAGATTTTATCATAGAGCATGCTCAAATAATTAAGTGATGACTCTAATAGATGACTCAAGTTACTCAATCCTTAACTTAAGTTTCCAAAATGTTTTGAAAATATGTTCCACAGAAACACTCGAGTCACTCAAGTTTAACTCAAGACAACATTTTGACTGTTTGGAAATATTTGAACACGGGACTTAGGATTTTGAAAAGACATGTTTAAGTCCTCACAAGGTCAGCTTGAGTCACACTTTCTAAACTCGAGTTGATGCTATTTATAAAGCATTTCACAAAGTCTTTAATTCGAGTCACCAGAGTGTAACTCGAGTTAGTCAAAGTTAAAGCATATTTTGACTGAAGTTTCAAATACTTGACTTGAGTATATGAGTCTTAACTCGAATCATATTTTGGCATATACTTAAACAAGTTACTGATTCAAGATTTGATCAAGAAAGATATTTCTACTTGAATCATTAACTCCCCTTCATTTACAATTGTTTGTTATAATCAAAACAAATATAGAGCACTAGCATGGACATTTGACAAACCTAGAAACTTCCCTGTTAGATCAAGGTATTGTATTGTGTTAGGTCTGTGCTGAGCAATGTGATTGTTTACATGGTAAGTTGAACTTGAGATAACAACATGATACATGATTTCTAAGAATAGTAACAAGGCTATATAGTTGATTTTGCTACACCTTGTTAACTTTTATTTTTGCCTATGAGTGCAAAAAGTTAAGTGTGGGGGAGTTTGATTAGTTATATCTTTTTTCACACATTTCCTATGTATCATGACTATTTTACATGGTGATTCTAAGATTGGATGTGCCTTATTAGCCTAAATGCTCAAACTCTTATTTAACAGTATGGAACTGTTATCTTCAGTCATAGCTATTGTTTCATATTCACCCAATTTTCACTTGCTAGATAGTATGTCCTTCATAAACTTGACATAGCTGGGCATCTATTCGAGGGCTTTAACTAGAGGAATATTAATGTGCAATTGTTTTAGCACATCTAGAAATTTTCTAAACTACCTTTCTTGATTTTACTTCTGCAATCTTTGTGGAAAGGGCGGTTGCTACTTCAATACTTGTGATAGACCTGGATCTATAGGTTGTTGCTACAATTTTGCTATAGCATCATATACTCCTTCGAGAGTTTGTAATTAGGAACATGATGCTGAGGGAATGTTGTAGATTAGATGCACTGTTTCTCTTGCTTCGTTGTTGGCTTCTCATGCCTTATTGGTCTGTCTTGACAATGTTTCAGAATCTTCAATAAGTCACTTTGTTACCTTCTGCTGCTCGACATTCTTACCACTCCTTAGTTCTATAGCTTTAACTTGTTCCTTGCCTTGATTTCTAGGGACTTCAATGTCACTAGGTAATGAACTAGAGGGTCTGTTGTTCAAGGTAGTAGCAAGTTGTCCGACTTGATTCTCAAGTTTTCAAAGGGATACTTGTTGACTTTGTATAATGGCATCTTTCTTAGCCATATATTCTTTTAGCATACTTTTCATGAAAGACTGAGTAGCAATATCCATATTCTGTCTAGGTTGTTGATTGACTCCAGGTGGGTTTTATGGTCTGTTAAAGTAAGAAGGACTTGTAGATTATTGTCCTTGTTGATTGAAACCAGAGGGTCTATCGTGCTAATTGCTAATTCTTGACTCCCTTTTAGGTTTAGCCATCTTTTCCTCTTATTAGGACCTTTACACCATATATCCAATGAGCTAGGGTTTCCAATTCTGTTAGGTCTGACCCCCTAGATTTGGTTGATTAATTCTTCCTTTAATTTCATAGGGTTCTATAGATCTTCCATTTGATTCTCCACATTCATGTTGTCTATCTCTATCAAGTCAACCGTTGTCTAAACATTCAGCTAAATTACCTTTATTTATTTCCTAAAATATTATCGAGAAAATATCAGTGTACAACTGTACATAACCGGTTATCTCTTATGATGTTATAGCATTAGAGTAGCATTGTGATTCTAATTTATATAAAACACCCACGATGTTGTAGCATCATGTCAGTATAATCATGAAATTACAGAATACATCAATTTTGAAGCATTTTATTCTATCTATATGCAGGATAGTATTTAAAATGCAAAAACTCACTTCATCTACTCCCTATTTCCACATTTTCATGAATTCTATTGTATTTCATCAAATAAAGGACATCTAAGCTCAGAATTACCATGTAAAACAATCATGATACATAGGAAATATATGGCAAAAATGACTTATCATTGGCTCTAATGGATTTAAGTCGAGGTTAATCCCATGTAATTCATTCTTGTGTTAACATGTGCCCCCAAAACTCAACTAATTCACCTCATAATATTTATAATATTCAAATCTCAAAATTTGGGATGTTACACTTCTCTGACTGAACTAAGTCGTCTACCTAATATAAGCTTATCCTTAAGTCTCTAGGCCCAAAATTCAAGATATTACAATTTCTACATTAAGCCTACATGAATTGCTTTCAAAAACCTTGCAAGTTGTAATAGTATATGTCCCAGAATAAGTCATTGAAGATTTTAGGGGCTTTAAGCCCAACTCCTACCTCTATTATGCCAATTGTTATATTTTACTATTTGCACATTTGCACAAGGCTAGACAATCTACATGAGAAATGTAGAGATTTATAGGCACACCTCTTATATGTATTGCTACAGTTTTTCTTAATTATGATTAAGTTTAAACTTTCATATAGGTAAAATTGCAATTATTTAATCCTAGTCTTTTTTGCATCTCCTATTTGAGACTGATGTTGTCATGGATGATTGCCTTAGTTGCCTCTACTTATCCTTAAATTACATCAACATTGTCATATGCCTGCAAGGAAAATTTTATTCCTCCTTTAACATGTCTCATCACCCATTCAAATTTTAGTGGCATATTGGAAAATAATGTCCATTCTTTGCTTTGACATTTTGTTTTTTTTATATATACATAATTTATCTTTTTATAAAAAACATGTTTGGCTATGAATAAGCCAAGCATTATGTTAATTAATTATACTACATATCACTTTTATACTACTCTAATTTTTATTATAAAACACTTCTCATCTTTTTAGTTGGCCAACAAGTCACTTTTAATTATCTCATCAAAAACTAAAAATATGTGATTAAGTCAATAATCTTGTTTAAAAGTTTAAAAAGAAATGGAAAATTAGAACCAAGAACCTAGATGAGATAGTACTTATTATGAATGATCTTAAAAGTTGTAATTATTTGAATGGACTAAATATTCAAATATAAACATAGAAATACTAATTAAATTGCCCCTATTTAAGAAATTGGAAAAAGAATATTTTGTGCCATAACTTTGATCCTCACCTGTGTGTGCTTGGGTGGAACTCCTCTTGTCATTGGGTGTTTTTTGTTCAAGTGAGCTTCCCTTTGTCAGCTTGGCTTCTCCTACTCAGCAGAACTTTAAGGCAAAAAATCTAACCTTGGAGCTTGCAACTTGGAATCTTTTGTGATAACTATGTTATAACTTGAAATGTTAAATTGCTATTAGAATTATAAATTTAACTATGGCTTTACTAGATTAGACAAAGCCTATGGCATATCCTCCTATTTATGCCTTAATTTGGAAACAATAAACCTAAATATCCTATTTCTTTAACAAAAACCCCAGTTGTGTGAGAAATCAGAAGGCAAGGGTTAAAGGATCTATGAAAGCACGATAGAAAATAGTTTTTTTCCCAATGTTTTTAAATAGGGACACTTTAGTACTTGTTCCTTCTAAATAATTATTCCTTCGGTCTTATTTAAAGGAGCTTGTAACTGAATTACAAGGCTTAAGAAAATGGTTAAAAATAGTTAAAAACAATAAATATGTATGAAATAAACACTTTTTTCAAGTATGCCTTTATTTATGAAGGGCACGTAAGATAGAGAAATAGAGTAAACATATGTATTATCATCCTTTTAATTAATGCAATTGATATAATTAGTGTCTGGTTGGATTAACGATAGAAGCCATTTTTCCAATGAATTTGCAAGAGAGAAATTTTGTCTCAACTTACGTGAACATATTTTTCTAACGTCAACTCCAAAAGGCCCTTAATGAGGAGAATTTTTTTAAAAAAAAAATTGTTAAATGTTTAGATAACTCTTGTTGGACCCTTATAAAAAGGACCAATGTAATTCAAATTTTGAGCTCTTATAAAAAAGACCGAAGGGAGTAATATTTTTAAGATCCTCTCTAACAAATATGATCTCATCTAGGTCTTTAGCTCTAATTTTCACATAAAAAAATTTTAAATGTATCCTTATTTAAATTAATACAATAAATTAGGGTTAAAGTGCAAAAATCAAGCTTTCAAAAATAAGAGCCAAAACACCAGTAATGTTGATCACTGTTAGTTTAACTATTAGTTGACTCAAAAATCTGATCTGTAAGTTAATGCCCGTCATGAATTTCCTAGTCACTCTGTAGAGGAAATGGTTGTGCTTTTGTGAATATCAGCATTAAGGAAGTTAGGCTGGTGGTATTTCATATTGGTGTATTTAAGGCTCCAAGACTTTATGGAATTCAAGCCTTCTACCATGAGTATTGACACATTATCGATGATTACTTATACAGAATAGTATAGGAAATTTATAATCATCCATCCACATTAAGAAGGATGAATAACAACAATATTGTACTTATCCTGAAGATTGACGACCCAGACACAATCCGAGACTTCAAACTAATTCCCTTGTGCAATGTAAGCTACAAAGTAATTACTAAAGTACTCAATAAGAGGCTTCAATTGATCATAGGTAAGGTGATTGGTAATGATCAGTATAGTTTTATCATAGGTATATAGAGCAGTAATAATATAATAATCACACAAGAAGTAATCAACTCAATGAAAAGGAAAACATGTTCTTCTAGTTGGTTAGATTTGAAGGTGGATTTGGAGAAAGCCTATGACAAATTAGAATGGTCATTTATCAATGATACTTTAAGGGCAGTTGGTATTGAAGGAAAAATGCATGAGCTTATTATTGCATGTGGTTCCTTTTCTTTACTTTGGGTGCTTTGGAATGGTAAACCTATAGAGTCTTTATACCCATCAAGAGGGATTAGGCAAGATGATCTAATTTCCCCCTACATATTCGCTCTCTGCATGAAGCGACTACATCATGTAATACAAGATGTACTTGATGAAGGGTTATGGACTCCTATTAGGCATAATTCAATAAGGCCACCACTTCACACCTATTCTTTGTTGATGACTTGATCGTCTTTGAAGAAGCATCCAACTTTCAAGTGGATACTATGCTTGATTGTTTAGATCTCTTTTGTGGTGTATCAGGACAAAAAATAAATAGAGAAAGGACTAAGATGTGTTTCTCCCAGAATGTTCATTTATTCAGAGCCATAGATTTAAGTAAGAAAATGGGGGTTGGATTAACAAGAGATTTGGGAAAATATTTGGGTGTTCCAATCATCCATAAAAGAGTTTCTTATCTAACATTTGCACCACTTGTTAAGAAAACAAAGAAGAGTTTGTCTAGGTAAAAGAGAGGATATCTGAATCTTGCTGGTATAACTACCTTCATCAAGGCTATGCTATCCGCTTTACCTATATACTACATGCAAACCATGTTGCTCCCAAACCGTATAATCAAGGAAATGGAATATAGCAGTAGAGGTTTCCTATAGGTGGATAATGAAGAAAGTCATAGGTTACATTTAATATCTTGGGATCAGGTACAACAAGAAAAGAATACAGAAGGGCTGGGAATTAGAAAATTAAGGAAATATAACAAAGCCTTTATCATGCAACTGGGTTGGGAACTTATATGTAATAAAGAGGCCTTATGGGTAAAAGTTCTTAGAGCTAAATGTAATTGTGGTGAAAATAAGATTCCATATGTTAAGAAGCAAACGAGCTTGTCTAGGAGAGGAATTAACAAAGTTTGGGAAAAGTTTTGACATGGCGTTGGGAAAAAAATTGGGAATAGTTGGTCTTCTTCTTTCTAGCTGGATAATTAGTCTAAATTGAACATGCCTCTCATTGATTTGGTTCAAGGTTTTGGACATCTCATTGATCAGAATGAGAATTGGTTGAGTACGTGGTGGAAGGAAGTGAGTATAATAGAAGGAAGATGGAGTACTGGTTTCCTTCCCTTGTAATTGATCAACTTGTTTGTGTGCATCCTTTATGTGAGGAAAGAGGAGAGGATAAAATGTACTAGAAACCATCCACTGATGGTTGTTTCTCAGTCAAATCGAAATATCATTTTCTTTTATTAAGTAATGGATGGGTTGTGAATAACATTTGAAAGATTATATGGAGATGGTTTGTTCCAGAGAAAATTAAAACTTTCATGTGGTGTGCTGCTCATAGGAGAACTCATACATCGAAGCTAAGGATGCAAAGAGGATTGAAGACGTCTGTTGCTTGCCCTTTTTAATGCGAGATGGATGAAGACTTCATGTATATGTTGTAGGATTGCTCTAATGTCAAAGAGTATTGGAAATCAATGGTAAAACATGAAAAATGGAATACATTGTTGTGTTTACAAGGGGTGAATTGGATCAAATGAAATCTGGCTCATGAGATTGGCAAAGAATATATGAAGAAGGTTCTGTGGCCAACCTTGTTTAGTTATCTATGTTGGGATGCATAGGTATCATATTGTAAAAAGTTGTTTGATTGTGATAGTTGTTGTGGGGATGAATGCAAAACATAGTTTCTTTAAAGCATGTTCAAATAAAGATATTCTTAAGGAATATGATATGAAGATGAGGATTAATAATTTTCATGCAAACCATAATCAAAATGAAGAGGACTTCATCAAGGTAATAGTCGATGACTCAGTATTAGAGGATAGAAGGAGTGGATACGGAGGTTATATTCAGGACAAAAATGATAGATGGCTTGTAGGGTTCAGCTCCAAAGTTGTTAATATTCCTCCGATTTTTGCAGAAATTATGGGTTGCATTCAAGGCCTGCAATTGTGTTGGGCCAAAGGGTATAAAAGCATTAAGTTAGTCACTAATTGTATAAAGGCAATTAATAATATATTGACAAGATGTGATTAATATCATCCTTTCAAGGTTGTTGTAGATGATATTAGGATGCTTGTTTATAGAAATTGGCAAGTTGTGGGTACTCATAGATATAAAGAGACTATAACTATTGCTGATTGATCAGTAAGATACTCTCATAGCATAGTTGTGGTCACTCATAGCATTATGTATTATTATTATTTTTTTGGTTAAAAAATGACTTACAATGAGGAAGGAGTAATATCTTATTTTCTTACACTCCCTACATTCTATAAAAGGGAATAAAAAACTCTCTTGATCTTTTTTATAAGATGCAATTATTAAAGGGAAAAAATGACACTTAAATACCATTTGAAATAGGAAAACCCTAAAAAGTGTTAAAACATGAAAATGACAGGAAGTTGATATGGTAGGAATATGAGATTTGAAATTTGTGTGTTTTTATTAAAATGCATCTCATTTATTTTATACCTTAATTCATCTCTCTCCTCATACTTGGCATCCACCCCCTCTGACCTAGCCTACCCTCCCCCTCCTTCCTCCTTATCAATGGTCTTCTTCCTCTATTTAATTATCCTTCACTGTCCTCTCCAATCAGCGGTGCTAATGTCACATACTTATCATGGATCTTGCAATACCTTAACGACACTAATGGTGATATTCTCATTGAGAACACCCTCTTCATTGTGCCTTAAAGGCCCATCACCACCAATGATGACAACACTGACGCAGTCAGACCTAGAACCATGCTGAATATCTCTCCATCTTGATGCTCACTAATAGCTTCACCATCCTCATCTTCTTATGCTCTCTCAAGAGATGATTTCTATACCTTTTCCTTCTTGTTCTAGTCAAACTCCTTTATTTTCTGGTGATTTTACTAGGCTCAACTTCTTCTCTTCACCTTTAACTACTTCATCTTCATTCAACTTTGTTCTTTCTCTTCACTTTCACCATTACAACACTGAGTAACCAGTTTCAAGCAAGTTCGTAACCAATTGAGTAAAAAGATTGACTAAAATAGTTATGGTTTTGACGAAATCCATAAGTAATGATAATATGTGTAAAAGGATTGATAAAGAGTTTTGGATTATAACCAATTAAGTAATGAGATCAACTACAAGAGTAATGATTTTGACAAAATCCATAAGTACTAACAATACCTGTAAAATGATTGACAAATAGTTTTAGGTTATGACAAATTGAGTCATGAGATTGACTATAAGAGTAATAGTTTTGACAAAATCCATAAGTACTAACAATATCTGTAAAATGATTGGCAAAGATTTTTGAGTTATGACAAATTGAGTAATAAGATTGACTAAAATATTAATGGTTTTTACAAATTTGTTGAGTATGAACAATATGTGTAAAAAGATTGATAGAGTTTTGGGTTGTGATCAATTAAGTAATGAGATTGACTAAAATAGTAATGGTTTTAACAAAATTGGTTAGTAATGACAATATGTGTAAAATGATTGACAAAGAGTTTTAGGTTATTACCAATTAAGTAATGGTTTTGACAAAAATCATAATTGTGTTGACAAAAATCTTAATGATTTTAACAAGATCGTTAGGTATTAAAAAGAAATGTATGAAGGGGCCTTTTTTTTTTTTTTTGGTTTAAGCCAAAGCATGAAAGTCCATGCTCCTACCACATCACCTCCCTGTCATTTTCATGTTTTAACTAACTTTTTAGGGTTTTCGTATTTCAAATGGTATTTAAATGTCATTTTTCTTTGTTCAAATGGGTATGTTCCTTTTTATAAGATACACTTCAAAAATATCTAAATATTTAATGCAACATTTTTTATATTTTTACCCTAAGTTAATTATATGCATCTTTCTTCACTTTTCCCTACTCATTCTTTTTTGGGTTAAGGGACGTTTTTGCCACGAAAGTTGTTATCAAGAAACAATTTTGCCCCAAAAGTTTTTTGATGACCAATTTTGCCCATTTAGTTAAAAAAGGAAGAAAGTTTGTCTGAACTGTTATCCCAGTTAATTTTGTTTGTTAGTTGACCAAATATGTTGAGCAAACAATCTACATATTATTTGTGTCATTTTTGTTAAGGTGAAAATTTGCATTAGAAGTTTTAAATTTAACTTTTTTAAAAAATAAAAAATAAAGTAGATTACCAACTTAGCATATTTTGTTAACTAATGGTCAAAGTGAACTAAGATTACAATCATGGAAAAAATTGTTCCATTTTTTATGCTTTTAGGATAAAATTACCCCCGAAAAACTTCGAAGACAAAATTGTCTCTTAGTAATAACTTTTGGAGTAAAATTGCCCCTAACTCTTCTTTTCATCCCTTTTTTTTTAATTCTCTTTTTTCATCAACCTTTTCTTTTTAAATAAAATAAGGGTGTTTTAGGAACTGAGTTGATTTTTTAGGGTTAATATAATATTTGGTCCATTAAATTTGCTCTTATTTTAATTTTGACCCCTCAAATTTAAACCATATAGTTTGGTCCCTCAAATTTCATCTCAATTAAAAAATTAGTCTTTTCAATTTAATAAAAATTTAGATTATTTTACCCTTACAAAGACTAAAATTACTGGTTTAACACATGAGTGATCAAGAAACTGAAGGGAATAAAAAAAAGATGATATTAAGTTATTAACCCATTTTATTACATTATAACTACTAATTTTTTTTTGGTCGAAACATTATAACTACGAATTAGTGTGCTGAAAAGATGAATTCCCGAACTCTCCAGAAAGGACCAATCGCCTTCGAAGAAGGGTTCAAGCCTTGCTCTCTCATCGCTGCCTCGTGTACTATCTCATACCCTCACTTCTCTTCTTGCTCTCGCTTATTCTTATCCATGGCGTCCTCCTTCCTCGCTCTCCCAAAACCTTTTCTTTGCCCGCCTAAGGCTACCACCTCTTCATCAGACCGCAGACTTGGAGGTACTTGTAGCTCTATCTCACTTCCATTTCCGCTCTTCAAATTGTTCACTTCCTAATTCCATTTGTTGTTGTTGTTGTTCTTCTTCTTCTTCTTCCTCCTTAATTTTAAAGGTTTACGGAAGAACTCGTTGAGGGTTGAGGCAGTTGTAAAGAAATTGGAGCCCACCAAGGTTTTTATGTTTCTTGGTTATTTTGCTTGTTGTGTGCTTACACCTGTAACGTTTCTATTCGTAATTAACGTTTGAATGTCGATTTGCTTCTGAATGTGCATTATGAATGTGTGTTTCAGGTGGTTCCTCAGGCTGACAGAGTTCTTGTTCGTCTGGATGAGCTTGAACAAGTATGACATAGACTTCTCTAAATATTTGATATATGACTTAGATGCTGTCATGGTTGATTGCTTGGTCGTTTCAATTGATAGTTTGATGTGCAAGTTACAAGAACAAGTTTTAGAAATTTCTCATAAAGGTTTAATGCTGAAGTCCGAATATTTGAGCGGTCCTTAATTTAATGTTTTTTCCCCCATTTAGCTTGCGTTCAACCTGTTATATTTGTCTTGAAGGTAAACCTGACGTGCTTGTTTTAATATATAAGATTTTGGATGGGATTGATCACTTAACCAAAGGAATGTGGGAGTTTACAGATTTCAATTTCCAAGTTCATATAGCTATACACAAATGCAGTTATCACATGTTTCTTTTGCTTGTATGATCTTACCATTTGAGCAGTGCAATTGATTCTGCTTTTCACCACTCTCTTTTGTACTAATTTAATGATATTATGATTATTTATTCCCATCCACTTGCCAAGGTTGTCCTGTCAAGTAGTGCACAGTGATAAAGGTTCTGTTTTTATTTTTTCCTTTGAAGCAATTTGATGCTGATGAACAGTTCCTTGTGTAGATAGAGTTATGTTCCTGGGGTTTTGCTTTTGACTAGTGATTCCCACACTTGTATGTACATCTCAGTATACAACTAGCCTATTAATGTTCACATTTGATTATAGATTTAATTGCAAATATTGTAGGTTTGAATAGTTCAGCTGAATTATGTATTGTATTATAATTTGACCATGTCATGATAGAATTAGGTTATACATTTTGCAACCAAATTGGAAACTTTTGATTTTACAGTTGAGATCTTAAGCTATAATAATATTCAGAATTTATGATAAAATATTTATAGGTCTTGTGCATTAGTTTGGTTATGCATCTGCTTGAACTGAAGTTGTATCCGATAGGACACGTCATGATATCTGTTGTTTAGATTATTGTGACTAATACTAATACTTGTGGATGAATTGCTATGTCATCTTTGGTATCTTTAGTTGGCTTTCATATCTATCCCATTTTTGGTGTGGCTTAGTTTTCACATGACTTTTGTTTTTCCCATTTGACATATTCAAAACCATTTCCATGTTCTGTACCTAATTGATGATTGTACTTTGGTGCAGGAAACTGCTGGTGGAATTTTTTTGCCAAAGTCAGCTGTTAAGTTTGAGCGATATCTAATGGGAGAAGTAAGCAGACTTGCGATCCCATGGTTTTCTAGGCACCAAAAATGTTCTCTTTGATAAGTTTGTTTCAATATGTACATAATTTCCTAATTTTCTTCATCTATTTTCAGATTCTTTCTGTTGGTGAAAAGGTTCAACAAGTAGAGCCTGGCAAGAAGGTTAGCTTTTCATTATTATGAACCAATCTTATTATTGATGAAATACAATAGTTATCACATTATTGTTCCATCCATTTAGTTATTTGTTGGATTAAATCTAAATAATGTGATACAGTTGCATACCCGTGGCTTCTTAAGCTATTTCCCGTGTTGTGATGGGTGGAATGTTGAATATAGCATTTTTCTTTTGGATTGGGGTTAATTATGTTCTAAGAGAAACTGTTGTCTCATGAATCAATTGAATTGGCTTCCCGTTTTGATTTTCCCCCCTTAAAAAAAGATTCCACGAGAGAGTGGTGGTCTAAGTAGAATGGCCTAAGTAGAATGGCTAAGTGATGTGAAACGGGTTGGAAATAGGGGAGGATAGAGAAGGAAGAAGAGGAGGACGCCGAGAAATAAGAAATTCAATATTCAATACTGAAGTTTGGTCCTCAATTGAGAACCCTAGCTCTATTTCTATATATAGAGCTTGAAATAATAAATAATAGTTTAAATTCTAATTGCAACCTAATTCCTAATTTGAATTTCAACGGATAATAAGAAATCCTAGTTTGAAATTCAAAAGATAGTAAGATACTGAGAGAGTAATCTCGATATTCCGATTTGTTTGAAAAGCCTAGAAACCCTAATTTTTTGAAAACCTTAAATAATCTAAGTAGATATTATTTCTTCACTAAGTTTTTGGAATCACTCCTAGCAATTTGAGAGGCTAGGCTCTCCACATGTACTCAATTACTGCATGCCTCCTTCTGTCCCTAAACCCCACAATCCATGCCTTACTCCCTCTCTCACTCTCACACCTTGCAGATCCTGGGTGAGATCAGCCATCAATTATTGCATATTTTTAGATTTTGTCCTCAGAATTGGGGAGGAATTTTGTTGTCTTTTGATTATCTTGGGTAGGAGTATGATTTTTGATGTGGCTAATGAATATTCTTTTTCAGGTTTTATTGTCAGACCTAAATGCTTATGAGGTGAGTGGCATAGCTTACTTGGGTTTAACTTATACGTTATTGGATGAAGCTGATGATCTTCTAAGCCATAAAGCTGTTACTGGCTTTAACTTATGTTTAGTTTATTTGATAAAGCTGATTATTATCTAAGTTGTAAAGCTGCTTGGTGAGACGATTTTTTAATGGCTTGGCTAAAAAATATTTATGAGGGGACGTATAATTAAGTTTCCATTGGTGCTCACAATTTCATCCTCCCGATTTCATGAGATATATATATACACATATTTTTTAAATTTACTACTGGATGAAAACACTTCTGTTACTTTTGAAAGACTGGTTTAGAAAGGACAAGTGGTAATTTTGTGAAGCACTTATGGTAATTTATTTTTATACTTCACTCGTAGGGATTTTTGGGATCCTTAACTGTCAAAAATATAAATTATGAGACCTTGAAGAGTTATTTTCCTTTTTTCCCCTTACTGACATTTGTTTGGATATACCCTAGGGAATTAAGTAGGAACTAATGTTACTGGTTTTTTTAATAAACCCACATTTGAGGTCCTTGGCATGGCATTAATATATATGATATATTCATAGCAAGTTGTAATATTCAAAACCCATAAAATGTGCAATTCATGTATAGAAAGTTAAGCAATCTAAGAGAATTGGTTTCCAAACCATGTCTAATTTCTCTAGTGACCACCAAATATTTGGTGAAATAATCAAAAGCCTTCCAGACTAGAGCTCTTCTTTTAGCCGTAAATTTCTAGCATTGTCAGGACATTTTCTTTTTCAAGACCCTTGTTTGCTCAGCATTGCGTTTTCTTTAAATGAATGTTGCGGCATGATAACTGGATATAGAACCCAATTAAGCAACTAGGTATGACCTTAAGGTGGAAGCTCTTGGGGCTCATCTAGAGGTCTTTGGTTCATGCCGTATTTGCTACATTAACACCCTTGCCCAGTTGATTTTTTTTTTTAAAGATTAATAAAGCTAAATAGTTTTATTAATCATATCATATGTTGTGTATTATTACATTATATATCAGCTTATAAGTTAGACAAATTAATTTACAGAAAACTGATTTGTATTACGCTTTAAAATAACTTATTTAACTTCTTTAATTTCCTCAAAAAAAGTCAATGAGGCCTTGTATTAAGTATTGGAGTGTGTGTTCCTCAAAAAAAGTCAATGAGGCCTTATATTAAGTATTGGAGAGAGAGAGAGAGTTGTATAACCAACTTCCTTGCTCTCCATCTTGTTCTTTTTTCCTTTTTCTTTATCCTTCTTATGCTTGCGAGGCTTTTTGTGAACTTCCAATTCAAGAAGATCCAAATTCTAGTTATAAATCTGTTGGCAGTGTTAATATCCTGGCTTCTCCTATTGTTGTTTATTAAGTATTATTAATACTTGAGGTGTAATAATATCAGGTGGATCTGGGGACTGATGCAAAACACTGCTTCTGTAAAGAAAGTGATTTACTCGCTGTGGTTGAGTAGAGTTTGGCCATCGATTCCATACGAAGAAAGAACACTTTCTAGTTTTTTGGGAACTTAATTTATTCTTGCTTCCATGTGAAATCTGTAGACTCACCTGAAATTTTGTCATGCTTTGTTTATTGCATTGGATGAATGGATCCCTTGCAAATCTTATTAATGGTGTGCTTGGTTCACTTTTTTATCTTGGCTTTTCTGGATAATTTAAATTCTAGGTCATAACAAATTATATAGCAAGTTATGCATCATGATTAGGGATCCATATCTCTTAGTTATTAAAACAACAAAATTGAAAATATAATCTTCTTATTTGTTCTATCAATTAATTTGTTAGGAAATACTGTATGACTTTGTGCTCTGGCTTATTTTCAAAAATTAATTGTTATGCGAGCTATATTTTTTTTTAATACAATATTTGGTTTTATAAGAAAGTAGGAGTATATATAATCGAAAGAAGTCTGGCTTATTTTCAAATTGTTATGCTAGCTATTCTTTACACACACACACAATATTTGGTTTTATAAGAAAGTAGGAGTATATGTAATTGCAAGAGGTGAATTTTTGTGCACTACAATGTTTTATGAATATCTTTATGAGATTTTCCTTTTTTATAAGAAAAAGATTATATATTTAGGATATATACACACACACACATGATTTAAAATTTGAACTCAGTCATTAAATTTTGAATAAAAATATCAATATCAAAATAAGGTTATAAATTTCTATGTGAATACGTAGATTTACCGTTACAATAGATTTTAATTTATTCTAATATATTATAATATAAAATCAAATAGATAAAATTCTATATATATACCATTTGAATTTGTAAAACCCCTAGAAACTCACTGAGTTTGTAAAAAGACTCAGAAGTGATTAAGGTCTATAAGGGATATGTAAATTCGGGTGAAATTCTCTTTTGCCCTTAGTTTTAAATAAAAAAATAAATAATAAAAATACTCTCGCAAGAGGGTTCTGCCTAGCCGGTGGCCACCGGCCGGGGTGGTTTTTTTTTTTTTTGTTTTTGGTTGAGGAGGTTTTTGTTTTTTTTTAAAAAAAATCAATAGAAGTATGGGGGGTGGGGTTCGAACCCCAACCCCCCCCACACATCCATGGGGCCCAATTAGGCTACTTGGTTTCTTTAACATATATATGCATTAACATATATATATATATATATATATATATATATATATTAACATTTTTTTAATGGTATTTACAACTTTCGAAGCAAGAATTATCAATCCTGAAACGAGAATTACCATTTCACAAATGAAATTTATAACTTTTTTCCAAGATCCCTTTTTTCCTCTTTAATGCTCTATTACAAATCCTGAAACAAGAATTACTATTTTACAAACAGAATTTGTAATTTTTTTTTCAAGTTTACATTTTTTTCCTCTTTAATGCACTATTACCAATTCTGAAACAAGAATTATCATTCCACAAATGGAATTTACAACATTTTTTCAAGTTTACATTTTTTGCTCTTTAATGCACTATTGCCAATTCTGAAACAAGAATTATCATTCCACAAATGGAATTTACAACATTTTTTCAAGTTTACATTTTTTCCTCTTTAATGCACTATTACAGATTCCGTTTTTGGAATGGTAATTCTCGTTTCAGGATTTGTAATAATGCATTAAAGAGAAAAAAAGGATCCCTAGAAAAAAGTTGTAAATTCCATTTGTGGAATAGTAATTCTTGTTTCATGATCGGTAATAATGCATTAAAGAGGAAAAAATGTAAAATTGAAAAAAAAAAGTTGTAAATTCCGTTTGTGAAATGATAATTCTCATTTTAGGATTGTAATTCTCATTTCAGGATTTGTAATAATGCATTAAAGAGGGAAAAAATGTAAACTTGAAAAAAAATTACAAATTCCGTTTGTGAAATGGTAATTCTTATTTCAAGATTGGTAATTCTCATTTTAGGATTTGTAATAGTGCATTAAAGAGGAAAAAAGGGATCCCTGGAAAAAAAAAAGTTGTAAATTACGTTTGTGGAATGATAATTCTTGTTTTAGGATTTGTAAATATCATTGAAAAAATGTTAAAAATATATATATATTTCTTAATGTATATATATGTTAAAAGAACTAAGTGGTCCAACTGGGCCCCATGGATGTGTGGGGGGTTGGGGGTTCGAATCCCACCCCCTACACTTCCAATTATTTATTTTTAAAAAAACAAAACCCCCTAAACCAAAAAAAAAAAAAAAAACACCCACCCCCTAGCTAGTGGCGGCCCTCTGTTGAGAGTATTTTTATTTATTTTTTGATTTTATTTAAGACTAAGGGTAAAAGAGTAATTTCACCCGAATTTGCATATCTCTCATAAGTCCTTGTCATTTTTGAGTCTTTTTATAAATTTAGTAGGCTTTTGGAGGTTTTACAAATTCAAATGGTATTTATATGAAATTTTCCCAATCAAAAATTGTATAAGAAAATATTATGCATAATTTTATTATTGTGATAACATCAAACTTGAAATAGAGCTTTCATAGTTTGATGGTATATATTTTTTTCATCATGGCATGCATAATGTCTGAAAAGAAATAGGAAAATAAACGGCGCTCCGTTGTACAATAATTTCTAGGGTACTAATTGATAGAGCAAATAATAGGGTTATGTTTTCATTTTTGTTATTTTAATAATTAAAGGATATAGAGGTAATTTGATCTAAATTTTAAATCCCTAATTATAACATATAACCTGATATATAATTTGTTAAGTTCAATTATTCAAATTAGAATTTAGGCCATTCAGCCATTTTTATATGGGATTTTCCCTAAAATCTATGATTATTTTTTCAAATTTTAATTTCATTTTAAGATATTTAAATAGAGTTGATAGAATGAATTTTTAGATAAAAATTCTAAATAAACCGAATCAAGCTCATATTCGTCATTATAAGAGTATATGAATAAGATGAAGATAAAATGTATAAAAATAACTCAGTAACGTATAAAAATAACTCAGTTATGAAAACACGTTTTGAAACTTTCCAATTCAGTAATAATGAAGTTTAGCTCGACCATTAAACCTATAAATACTACACTCCATTTTTTGTGCCTCGTATCAACACATCAAAGGAAAATAAACACAAAGAATATGATAAGATTTTAAAATAAGATATACTTTTTTAACCTATAGTTGGTTACATGTTAATTAACTATGTACTATAAAATATTCATGTGCTTATCCTATAGTTGGTAAAACTATTTATGTAAGTAAGTACCCTTTGAATTTTGAGCAGGGAGCCTGGGCATTCATGATGAGGGATCCTTATACTTTTATTTTCCACTTTTTCTAACAACTTTTTTCTGATATAAAATAGTTTGGGTGAATTGGACTCTGAGGACTTACCAAAGCCAATGCATACTTTTGGGTTCAAAAAATGCTTACAAAGGTACTAATTATACTTTTTTCGTTAAAGCAATCAATTAAGCTTGATTCAACTACAAATACAATATAATGGCGATCTAAGTCATTCTTAAGGAAAATTTTGTGGGTTTTTCTTCACGATTGAATTTAAAAGACAAAAAATGAAATGAAATGGATCTAAGCTAGAATGTAAGATACTTCTACATAAATGTCATGAACTAACTAAATGCAGTTTGCAAATGACTCTAGAACCTACATGAATAAGACCAATCCATATGAATGCAAAGGCAATTTTTGGTGGCTTTTTATGAAAAAGGGGATTGAAATCCTAAGCAAAGAAATTGATTAAAAGGGAGGCAAACTAGACATCAGTTATGATGAGGGAAACAACTTAGAATTCACTTGGAATTAACTTTTTTAGCCATTTAATTTATTAGACCAAAAGGAGATTGATAAAATATTAGAATTAATATATTTAATCACCTAATTAACACGTGGAAAAGCCTCAAGTTCAATAAAACTTAATCCACTAGAAAACTCATAATGAAATAAGTATGGACTAATCAAACCATTAAAAACCAATCACAATTAATTTCAAAATAATTTTGAAAATCATGCTTAAAATTGTCTAATTAAAAAATTAGAAAAATTAACCAATTCAATTTAATTAATCAAGAAGATAAACCAACTTGACAATTAAATTAAGGGTTATAAGCAAATTTTGCAACGAACTATATGTGTATTTTTGCTCTTGGAAAAAAACTCATGTGCATTTTTACACTTTAACCCTATAATCTAAGAATGCATAATATGTTATATAATTAAGTAACTTATTTAGGTTCATTAATTTTTAAAACAAATCAACTTATCTTATATTTTAGATAAAAGGGAGTACCTTAATCTATAAAAAAAAGGTCAATTATGTCTGGTATAACCGAAGTATTATATTTATTCCGATAAATTCAAATTTCGAACTCAAGAAAGTGACTACTCCGGACTCCACTCGACTCTTCAATCGCCAACAATTCCACCGGTGGTGTTCTCAGGGTTTATAGCCAAGAAGCTGCCATGGAAGATAACAATAATTCTTCATCTTCTTCTAAATATGTGGCTGTGGAGTTTGATAGCTTTACAGACGAATGGGATCCGAACCTGATTCGTGAGCGCCCTCATGGGGGAATCAACATCAACTCGGTGAGGTCGGTGAAAATAGTCGGGTGGACAGAGAGAAGATTAGGTGGGTTGGTGAGGTGGAAAAATCAGAGCACATGTGGTTTTCCAATAAATAATAGGGTAAAGATGTAAAAATACCCTTAAGGTTTATCCTTAGAAGCGTTTAGTACTATATGTTTTTTTTTAAAGCAAAAGTACTTACGTGGTTACATTTTAGGAGCAAAAATACACTTCTCCGTTAGTTGACCGTTAATCATGGTAAAATGACCATTTTGCCCTTAGTTTAAAATAATTAAAAAAGAAAAAAGAAAAATACCCCACCCCCACCTCCCCTTGCCGGTGGGCCCCACCGCTAGCACCCCACGCCGGCAACCGGCCTCTGGCGAACAACTCCAGCGACCGGCAATTTTTTTTTTAACAATTGTTTTTTTTTTAAAAAAAATACCCCACCCACCTCCCCTTTCCGGTGGGCCCCACCGCCGGTACCCCACGCCGATGGCTGCGCCGCCGCCGGCAAATGTTTTTTTTATTTTTTTAACAATTTTTTCAAAAAAAAAATTTTAAAAAAATTTACCGGCAGCCGGTCGCCAAAGGTGGGCAGGCGCTGGTGTGGGGGGTCGGCGGTGGGGCCTACTAGCAAGGGGAGGTGGGTGGGGTATTTTTTTTAAAAAAATTGTTTAAAAAAAAAAAATTTGCCAGCGGCCGGTCCTCGGAGGTGATCGCCGGCAGCGGGCGGCTGGCGACGTGGGGTGCCGGCGGTGGGGCCCACTAGGAAGGGGAGGTGGGGGGTGGGGTGTTTTTGTTTTTTTAAAAAAATATTGTTAAAAAAAATTAAAAAAAAAATTTGTCGGTGTCCCGTCGCCGGCAGCGGGCGGCCGTCGTTGTGGGGGTCCGGCGGTGGGACCCACCGGCAAGGAGAGGTGGGGGTGGGGTATTTTTCTTTTTTCTTTTTAATTATTTTAAATTAAGGGCAAAATAGTCATTTTACCATGATTAACGGTCAACTAACGGAGAAGAGTATTTTTGCTCTTAAAATGTAACCACGTAGGTACTTTTGTTCCAAAAAAATAGCACATGGTCCTGGACACTCATGAGGGCAAAGTTTAAAGGCATTTTTGCATCTTTAACCTAAATAATATTGCGATATTGGTACGTTTGTATACTTTCGAGACAACATCTATACTAAAAAACACTTCTACAGTAATATTGCGATTTTGCAAATATTTTGAAGATTTGCACTTTAACCTTTGAATCAAGTACGCTGTAAAGGACCGGCATCACTAGTAGTGCGGTGATATTGGGAGTAGTCTCCCCATCCCCTTGTACTGTGTTCGGTCCCCCCTCCTCTCCTATTTGCTTTATATCAAAAAAAAAAAAAAAAAAACAGTACGCTGTAAAGGATGGCTAGAAGCCTACTGAATCAAGTACTGTTGTGGCATCAGATTTGTTCCCTTCATCGATCTAATCCATTTTAATTGGGCTATTTATACGTGAGCCCTGTGATGATGGGTTTCTTGACTGGATTTGGGCTTGCAGGCCTCGCACTTTGATTTCGTGGGGTGAAATCCAATAATTCCATAAAATTGATTTGCATCTTCGGTCATCATCAAAATTGATTTCTTGTACTAAAAAAGTATTGATTTCCAGAGCGCACGTATTTAATAATAACCAGAACCAGAAGACAAACCAATTATAGAAAAATATGCACCCAAAGAAGTTTGTTAATATTAAATTATTAATATCGCCCGAGGAGAATCTCAAAATTTAAATAAGATAATTCTCTGTAAATATCGATTATGTTTATTCTTTTAAATAAAATCCGTAAAATCACCAAAATATCTGATCTGAAACTGAACTATTGTTCACGTCCCACATGCCACTTAGTTTTCAACAGCAACATAGCAAGAGTTTCCAAAAAAAAAAAAAAAGAAACAACTAAATCAGACGTTTAATCGCTAAATATTCTTCATGTTATGAATATTCTTATTATGTGGATGTCCATTGACCCATAATCTCCAAATACAGGATGACATGGTATATACGCATAGTAATCTACTATTTGCATCCTTCTATAAATAGAGGTCTCCTGTAACTATTCATTGTACTTGAATGAGAATCTATTTCATCTCTCTAGAATTTCCTCTGACTTCTCTCTAGAATTCCTTCAGTTTTATAATACGTTATCAGCACGAGTCTCTAACTGAGCTTGTGTTATTCCTTCTTCTGCGGTTTATTCTTCTTCAGTTTCTCTGTCTTCATCTTCTTTTTGTCTAATTTTTCTCACCCGGCACAATTGCTTCTTTCCTGGCGAAGTAACATGCAGAAGCATAAGCAAGAGCAAGACAATCACCATCTCATATTTCAGCCCAACCTCATGCAAACCATTTAATCTTCATCTTCCATCTTCCTCAGCCCATACTCAAAATATAGTCCAAATCCATTATTAAAGCTTATCCAACTGAAGCAAGGAGATCAGAAGGTCAACCACGCAAAACATATCAGAATTCATTCTCCCCCTAATTAGCCTAATTGTTCAAGCAAGTTCACGTGCATGCTTCTTTTCTTCTTTCTTTTTGGTTTTCATTCATTGATCAATTCTTGTGGGCCCGATAGCCAATTGCCATTCCATTATTATCAAGCTGGAGAAAATGTCAGATTCTTCCATTATTCTTTTGAATGGAGCAGGTATGACATACGTTGAAAATTTTTCTTAGTGGGGCTCAAGGTTTTTATTTTATAATATATTATAATATTTGAAAAATAAAAACACTGTTTTTGCCGACAAAACAGTGGTCTAAAAAAAAAACTGTTATCGAAGGATCATTCTGCCATTTCCCCAAAGGGTCGTACGTATGAGCGTGTTATCGGATTATTTCTTTTAAACTGTTTTAATTTGATATTTTATTATTGTTACTAACTTTACTAACATTTATTTTTATGTAACTAACATTTACTTTTATGCATTTATTTTTATGCCACTAACATTTAATTTTATTGCTACTAATATTTATTTATCTTTTATGGCGGCAACACTTTTTAATAGTGAGCTCCATTTATTTATTTTATTATGCATTTATTTATTCTTCATGGAGGCACACTAATATCTATTAGTGGGCTCAATTTATTTATTTTATTCAGCATTTATTTATCTTTTATGGTGGTGACACTTTGTGGGCCCCATTTATTTTATTTTAATTCTTTACTGCTTTATTTATTTTTTTTCATGGTAGCAACACTAGTATAGTGGGCACCATTTATTTTATTATTTACTGCTTTATTTTTCATGGTGGTAACACTGATATAGTGGACTCCATTTATTTAAATTTTATTTACTGCCTTCTATATATTATATATATATTTACATTTGCATATGCATCCTCTTTCTTATTTTTGGATGAGATAGGTCTCGCTGTGAGTTTACTACCATTCCTATCTCATCTTCTTTTTATTTATTTAGCATGTTTATTTCCAGTCATTTATTTTATTTTATTTATTTATTAATTGCTTTATATATTTACATTTGCATATGCATCTTCTTTCTTACCTTTGAATGAGATAGGTCTCGCTGTGAGTTTACTCCCATTCCTATTTCATCTTCTTTTTATTTATTTAGCACGTTTATTTCCAGTCATTTATTTTATTTTTATTTATTTATTTACTGCTTTATATAAATCCCCCTTCCCTTTTATTATTTATGGTAACGACACTAATATATACATATTAGTGGGTTCCATCTATTTATTTTATTATGTTTATATTTTATTTATCCTGAAGATAAACTGTTAAAAGGCCATATATATTATGAGATCAAAATGCCATAGAGAGATGAGGCATAAATTGGCTTGAGACCAAGAGGCAAGATAGCCTTAATTTCAGAGGCAAGATAGCCTGAAGCCAAGAGGCAAGTTAGCCTGATAACAAGTGACAAATTATGAAACAATATTTGATCCATAAATTTTGTATACCATCAGTTGTATAAAGGCCTCAAAATTGTATATTTGGCATTAAATATTCCCTTAAATTATGAGACAAGGGATTGTATGATCATGATTGATATTATAAATAAATATATTCAATTTGCTATTGTAGTAGCAATATTGTGGATTAATTTCTTGCCATGATCAAACAAATCAGTGAGTTATGGATCATGAATTTTTATCCAACTTCATTCCCAGAAGTGAATGAAGCAAATATATTATTATAGTTGTTATGTGATTTCTATGATTATAACAATTTTTATAAATACGAGAAAAGAATATTCATAAACAAAATAATTAAGCAAAAGGAAATATTATTTCAACAAAGTTTAATTGCGAGTGGCTCAACATCATTACAAACTTTAATCATCTCATTCTGAAGATATTTAATGTCTTCTTCTTTTGCTTCTCTTGAGATGGGATCCAGATGAGGCAAAGCTCTTCGTAATATCGAGATTTGCGTCATAAGTTTCTTGAGCTTCTTGTGTGGCCACTCAGTTAACCCTCCTTTTTGATAGATTTTTTGTATGGTGTGAGTAGACATATTTAATTGTTTACTCGCTTCATCAAGGGTTAAGTGAAAATAATTTCTTAAATCATGGAGCGTTGTTTTCTTTATTCTTTCTCTTTGCTCCATAGATAACCTATATAATTCACCCTGGTTAAGGGATGAAGTATCATAGTGTATACTTACTGCAGGTTGTTTTCCTTTGCCTAATGAGTGTTCAATATTGGTTTGAAATGAACTTCCATGGAGGTCATTTGGATTTATAGCCCATTCCGAACCAACACAGAGAACCTCATGATAGGCTAATACAGGATCACGCATCAAGATATATCCTGATGCTTGTAAATCTATACAATACTGTGTCAGAAATTGTTTGATTTCTTCAAAATTTTTCTTTGTGAAATCAAACATTGGAAGCCTGTCAGTATTATAAGATTTATCCTGTACTTTTTCAAATAAAACAGCATGGGTAATCATACCTGTTCTTCTTCCGTGAACTTCAAGTTTATGGTACTGAAGTCCGTTGGTATGAATAATTTCCCGTAAAACATGACAGCAACTACATTCCAATAAGCTAGTAGTTGCTAATTGGCTTGTAGCTGTTGGCTGGCTAATTGTTGCTGGCTGGCTAGTGGTTGTTGGTTGGCTGATTGTTGTTGTCGGGCTGGTTGTTGCTGGCAAACTGATGATAGTTTGCTGGCTAGTGAATGCTGGTTGATTAACTGCCGACACTATTGGCTGAACTGGATTGGTAGACTCCATTAGTTCTGCCATAGTTCTACACCTCTTAACAGGCCTCCTTGATGAACCTGCTTCAGTTGTACCTTCAATCCTTGTAGATTGAGGGAGAACACTTGTTCTAGGGGGAGAAGTAGGTACATTTGAAGCAGAAGGAGGAATAGTAGAAGGAGGAATAAACATTTCAAAGGGATTAGGAGATAACAAAGAAGTAAATGACATGTTATGCTGATCATCATACAACAAAGCATCAAGTAATGCTGTTTCGGATGTATCAGAAACTGGGATAAAACTGCTTGGTCCTGCCATGGCAATAGAATTTAGAGAAATATGTGTGAGTATCTGGTAGTTGATATTATCAGATGCTTGAGTGTTTGTGAGGCATGTTCGTTTGCCTTCCTCTATTTATAGTTGAATTAAATCCTATTGAATCTCTGCAGATTTGCGTAGTCCTGTTAAATCTCTACAGATTTGCTCCTTATAAAGCACGAGCCTGGAATCTTTTTGACTTTATATGTATACGACAATCTGAGTTTTCGCGCCTGTGATTCCACAGTGATGCGCCTGTGATTACACAGTATTGCGCTCGTGAATCTGCAATTATACACCTGATGATTTTGTATTTAATATATATTTGTTTGTTGATTCTGGAAAATGGAAATTTTGTTACCAGAAGTAACAAAATTATGCATTGATAATGCATTTAGAAATCTGTGGAATTTTAATGAAATAGATATCATATATGCTATTATCATGGAATATTGTATGGAAATTTCATGAATTAATTTTTAAGGTCTCACACTTGAGGGGGAGAATAATATATATCAAGTGTGAATATTTATGTGATAATTCTTTGTGAATGTTTCTATATTGATTCCCCCAAAATGAATATTAGATTTGATGATAAATCATATGGCATGACTTGTTTGATCATCCGAGTCATATATTATGTGCTGCTTGTTCTCAGATAGACATAATTATTGGAAATGGATCTCTGGAAATATATCAAATTGAAAGTTTACATATGAGATTATAAATCTGCAAAGTTTGCAGTGATGTTTGCAACTAGAAGTTTGCAATATATTATGCGCGCAATTTCCAGATTGAATGATCCAGAAATAATGTATTAAAGTATCCATGAATGAATAGATCAATGATTATGAGAACAAAATTTATATGTTGTGTATATTTGCAGCAATTATATAAGCCAACAGAATTCTCCCCGTATAATTGGTTTTTGGTCAGGAGCCAGATTAATTCCATCTTGAAATGTTTTAAATGTGTAATGATTATTAATCTATTACAATGCACATAGATGGATATACAAAGAAAATTGATGATTTGATGAGGGGGAGAAAAATAAGCAGATTGGGTAAAGATAAAGTGAAATGAATTATCATTGGCTCTTATTGATCCTCGTACAAAGAAATGTGCACTAAAAATTCAAAATGATAATTCAGTTGCTGAGTTTAGTTAATCGAATGCCAGAAGCATTTACTGACCTAAAGAAAGTGACAAAGTCACATGTGCCAACTGCAAATGCTCCTATATGAATTGTTATAAAGCACACTAGAAGTGTTGCAAGTCCATTGATTTTAAAGTTAAAAATCCTCAAAAGAGAAAAGGAGCTATAAGAATATAGATGATCATGTTGAGGATAATTAAGAAAAGCTCTAGAAGAGCCATCTCCTGAAGAGATGTTATCTCTAGAAGAGATATTACAAGTAAAGTGTATTGTGGTCCAAGAAGAGACCCAGGTATTTACATTATGAGATCTCAATAAATTATGAATGAAATCCAATGGGATTGAAAATGAAGTCGACGTTAATAATATCTATGATAGCATATGCTACAATGAATGATAATGAGGATCATGAGCCACAATATATTTGTATGTGCTAGAAGCACATAAGGCGCCAAAAACACATATGTCCCAAAAGGACTCAAGATGATAGTGCATATAGCATCATTATCTGAATAAAAATTTATTGAATTTCTATATGCACATATATATTTATGAAAAGATTATTATGACTTTACTTGACAGATTTAGATCTTGCAGGTATATAATGAACAATCAGATTGGGTGTTTCTAACAGAATATTTGATGACAGAAAGTATAATATGCTTAGAAAGACATTGAAGCAATATAGTCATCAGGGGGAGCAACACTGATGTAATCAAGAGGGGGAGACGATACACGTTGTACTCTTTTTCCCTTATCTGGGTTTTATCCCACTGGGTTTTTCCTAGAAAGGTTTTTAATGAGGCAGCACTAGAAAGTGTATCAATGGATGATGTACTCTTTTCTTTGGCTAGGTTTTTATCCCACTGGGTTTTTCCTAGTTAAAGTTTTTAACGAGGCACATTCATAAATGGACATCCAAGGGGGAGTGTTATGAATATTCTTATTATGTGGATGTCCATTGACCCATAATCTCCAAATACAGGATGACATGGTATATACGCATAGTAATCTACTATTTGCATCCTTCTATAAATAGAGGTCTCCTGTAACTATTCATTGTACTTGAATGAGAATCTATTTCATCTCTCTAGAATTTCCTCTGACTTCTCTCTAGAATTCCTTCAGTTTTATAATACTTCAGACCGTTTTCCTTCTCTTCAATAGGTTGGTTAACAACAGGTTTAGGCCTAAAAGCTTGGATTAACTATTAAGCTCACTATTTTCTTAGTTTTGCCCGCGCACTCGTGTGGCAACTAATTCTCTCCGCCAAGCGTGAGAGTAGGTAGTGAGGAGGTACGGAGGGTCATCGGAACAGAGAGCAGTGGTTTGCGACGAGAGCCATCTAGCACCTGATCAGTCTAATCAATTTGAACTTGTTGATTGATGTAATTTTTCTGGTGCCTCTGGTTCGCGATGGAGAAAGACCAGATCTCGATTCCGTTAGTATGGAATGAGGAGAAATCGGAGAGGATCTTGATAGGAAAGGTATTGGCTAGTAGATCGTATACAAGATCTGCTATGGAGGCAATTTTACGGAAGGCATGGAATCTACAGGAGGGCTTTGATGTTATCGAGATTTCAGGGAATGCCTTTATGTTTAAATTTGCGGAGGAAGAAGAGTATTGCAGGATCTTGAGAGGACGGCCGTGGTCAATTAATGGCGGTTTGTTAAATCTCTTGGAGAGAACGAGATATGATTCTTGCGAAGAATTTGATTTCAGCCGTACGCCTGTGTGGATCCAGATTCACAATGTGCCGCTAGAAGCACTGTGCTTGGAGAATGTTGTTTTGCTTGGTGGATATGTTGGAGAGGTGCAGATAGCGGAGGATCCGTTCTACAATAACAGGTATCTTCGGAATTTCTTGCGTGCTAGGGTAATTCTTGATTTGAAAAAGCCACTAGCATATGGTTTCTGGCTCCCTAGGCCTGATGGAAGGCCAATCTGGATCTCAGTGAGATATGAAAGACTCCAGAACTTCTGTTACAACTGCGGAAAAATTGGACATGATAATCGTGGTTGTAGACTAGATAGACTGATGCCATGCTATAATCAAAAGGAGCCGAGATATGGAGCTTGGCTAACCACTAATGCCATTCAAGGATGGGAGGACACAATGGTTGTTATAAGGGAAGGAGGAAAGGAAACAAAATACTTAAATGAGAAGAAGGAAGAAATAAGGTGAAGGAATAAGATGAAGGATGAGCTGAATGACAATAGAAGAACAACAGAGAATGAGGAGGATCTATTTACAATCAAGATTGCAAGATCTGTAGATGAGAAGAAGGAAGGTGGGGAGGAACGGAGTAGGAACGAAGAAATATTGCAGGATGAGGAGAAATGGAAGGTTGACTCAAATTGCAGTAATCCTGATTTGAAAGGAAACAACTCTGAAAACTGGAAGAATAATGATAGTAGTGCCAAGGGGAAACAATCTGTACAGAATAAAAGGAAGCAGGGGATGAGAGTTGCGGTGAAGGGGGATGCAGAAAATGAGAAAATCACAGAAATTAAAGAGACTAACAGTGTGATATCGAAGACAATGGAGGAATCAGCAGATGACACCCTTGCTTTGGTTCTGTTTTGCGATAGGGAGATGATTAATGTGACCAATGGAATAAGCAATCTTGGGCTAAAAGGAAGTGCAGAGGAGGGATGGGATTCGGTGGTTGCTAAGAAGAGGAGAACATATGTAGAATCAGCTGATGTAGACCCTGGAATCTCTAACTACTCTGCTAGTTTGAGGAAAATTAAAGCAAGATCAAGGCGGAATGCTAGGAGAGGTGGACAGAGGCAAGGAGAATATTCCAACTGAGACAAAGAATATTGAGGAGACTATGGAGAATGATGGAAGCTGTTATCCAATGGATACCAAATTTGTTTTTAAAGCTGGTAGTGGTAGGAGGAAGAAGATGATTGCTGGTGGTAGTGGTGGTTGGCCATTAACAGCCACCAAGACACCATGAAAATTCTATCTTGGAACTGTCAGGGCCTAGGGAGAGCCCTGATAGTTCGAAATTTGAAGGATTTGAGTAGGAAAAATCATCCTTCAATAATCTTCCTAATGGAGACAAAGATTGGATCTGCAAGAATTAAAGTGATAAGAAGAAATTGTGGTTTTAATCAAGAGATGTATGTGGAACCAAGGGGGCTTGCAGGAGGCTTGGCTGTATGGTGGGGGGATAATATCTCTATGACTGTACTATACAAGTCCCATTATATAATACACACAGTAGTGGAATCTACAGTGCTGAAATGTCCCAATTTTATAACCTTTGTGTATGGCCCACCCAAGGAGAAGGAGAGAAAGAGGACGTGGGATCTGCTAAGGGACTTAGCAAAACAGTATAGAGGGATCATGGCTATTAGTGGGAGATTTTAACGACTTGGCTTCACAGGCAGAAAAGGAAGGAGGAAACCTAAGAGCGATGTGTAAAATAATAAACTTCCAGAGTTTAATGTCTGATTGCAATTTACTGGATCTGGAATTTAAAGGGGCTAGATTCACATGGTGCAATAAAAGGGCAGGTGCAACTGTGAGGGAAAGACTGGATAGAACCCTTCGTAATGTAGAGTTTAGGGAGGAATTTGACCATGCAATGATTTTTCATGAGGAACCAGTTGGATTGGATCATCACTTACTAGTGGTTGACTGCTGTTTTATAGATATTAAATCACCAAGGGTGTTTAAGTTTGAAGCAAATTGGATTTATCATGAAGATTTCTTATCTGATGTGAAGCAAGGGTGGAATAATGTGGAAGGGCAAATGGAGGACATGATTAGGAGACTCGAGGCATGTAAAAAGAAATTGCTGATATGGAGTAAAGGGGCATTTCCTAATTTCAGGAAGGTCATAGACCTTATAAGGCATAAACTAGCATGCTGCAATGAAGGTGCTTTAAATGAGGAGAAGCTAAAGGAGATTGAAGAACTTACTGCATTAATAGAGGATGCTTGGAACAAGGAAGAAACCTATTGGTGGCAAAGATCCAAAATCTCTTGGTTGAAGTGTGGAGACAAGAACACTAACTTTTTCCACAATAGTGTGATACAGAGGAGGCAGAGAAATAAGATCTTAAGGCTGAAAGATGAGAGAGGGATATGGCTTGAGGAGAGGGGAGAAATAAATAAGGCCTTCAGCGTATTTTACAGGAACTTATTTCGGTCAGTAGGAAATAGACCTATGAACCAAGCATTATCTTATGTTAAAAAATTGGTTACAGAAGAGGACAACCAGCTGCTGATGCTACCTGTCACGAATCAAGAAATCAAAGAGTCAGTTTTTCAGATTCGGGCTAATAAAGCCCCAGGACCTGATGGTTTTTCGGCTTTATTCTACCATTCAGCATGGAAGGAAGTAGGAGAAGAGGTATGTAGTATGGTGAAGGCATTCTTTGAAGGGAAATCTGATTTGAAGAAGATCAACAGCACTAACATTGTGCTGATTCCGAAAATAAATAAACTTGAGGGGGTACATCATTTCAGACCGTTGGGACTATGTAATGTATCGTACAAGATTATTGCTAAAATCTTGAGCAATAGGATGAAAGGGTTGCTGAATCGAATAATAACCCCAAACCAAAGAGCATTTATATCAGGCAGAATGATCCAGGATAATATTTCCATTACACATGAGGCCTTCCATTACTTGAGACACAAGAAGAATAGTAGGAAATATGAATTCGCTTTGAAGATTGATATGAATAAGGCTTATGACCGTGTAGAATGAGATTTCTTAGAAGAGGTAATGTTGAGGATGGGGTTTTGCAAAGGTTGGGTGGAATGGATTATGGGGTGTATATCTTCTATTGCATTCAGCCTTCTGGTAGATGGGCACAAGGTGGAGGAATTCAATCGAGGAAGGGGAGTGAGGCAAGGGGATCCTCTATCACCTTATATGTTCATCATAGCATCAGAAGTACTATCTTTGATGATACAGAAGCATGTTGAAGATAAGGATTTGAGAGGTATAAAATTAGCACGTGCAGCCCCTTCACTCTCTCATTGCTTTTTTGCTGATGATGCAATTCTCTTTGCCAATGCTGAGGAAGCTAATTGTAAAGTCTTAAAGAGGATTTTGAAGGTTTATTGTAGTGCTTTAGGTCAGTTGATTAATTTGGATAAATCTAGTCTCTTTTTTTGCTAATACTCCCCTGGATGTCCGTGAGAATGTGGCAACCTGTTTGGGAATTGCTCATTCAGACCAACCTGGTAATTACTTGGGGCTACCAGTGTTATGGGGGAGATCTAAAGCTGCAGCTTTGGCTTTTGTGAGGGATAGGATAGGGATGAAACTTCAGGGATGGAAACAAAAACTTACTTTTGCTGGAAGGGAAATTTTAATTAAAGCAGTGGCCAACTCCATACCATTATATCCGATGACATGCTTCTTATTTCCTAAGAAAGCATGCATAGAAATAGATAGCCTCATTTCCAGATTTTGGTGGGGACAGAGTGGTGAGTCTCATTCAGTTCATTGGAGGAGTTGGAAATGCTTAACAAAGAAGAAGTTGGAGGGTGGTATGGGTTTTAGAGACTTGCTTTATTTTAACAAAGCCCTTTTAGCAAAAACTGCATGGAGATTATTGACCAATCCTAGAGATCACTGGTGCTAGATTATGAAAGGGATTTACTTTCCTAGAGGGTCTTTCCTACACGCAAAAAAAGGGAGGCATGCATCATGGGGCTGGATCAGCCTACTGGAGGGTAGGGATTTGCTGTTGAAGGAGCTTTGCTGGAAGGTGGGGAATGGGAGATTAATTAGTGTATGGAATGACCCTTGGGTGTATGGTTTAAAGGGATTCAAATTATCTCACAGAATAGAGAATGGAATGGAAGATAACATGAAGGTGGCTGATCTCATACATGAAGGGAAATGGGATCTGAGGTGCATTGAGGATAGAATAAGTGTTGAGGAGAGGGAGACAATAATGAAGATCCCTATAACCAGTGGCAATCAGATTGATTGTGTAGTTTGGACAGCAAACCGTGATGGAGTATATTCTGTAAAATCAGGATATTCGGTGATCAAGGCTGAAGCGGATGAGGAAGTAAGGAAAGATCCAGGTACGTCATTTATATTCCCAAAGGTTTGATGGAAATGCATATGGAGGATTATAATACCTCCTAAAGTACAACATTTCCTTTGGAGAGTATGTGCAGGCGCTATTGCAACAAGAGTTGCGCTTTTTAAAAGGAAATGTGCGGAAAACCCTGTATGCCCAGTTTGCTTGATGGAAGATGAAACATTAGAACATTTGTTGTTTCTATGCCCATGGACTGACTTTTGCTAGTTTGGGAGCCCCTTAGGCTTAAAATTCAGCAAGTTTGGTATGAAAAGGTGTGAAGAATGGATGTGTAATATGCTGAATGGGAATGACACATTAGATGAATATGGCAAATCAATATTTGCAATGACATGCTGGTGGATATGGAAAAAGAGGTGCCAATGGGTGTTTAATGGAGTGAGGCCTGATGCGAAAGAAGTTATAAGGTTGGTAAATATTCAAGTGGAGGAGATTTGGAAAGTAAAGGAAGTGAAGGAAGGGACAGCCAAGAAAATATTCACTGAAAGAATAGTGAGAAATAATAAATGGGTACCTCCAGCAACTGGTGTTATAAAGATTAATGCTGATAGAGGATTTAAAATGGCATCAGGTGAGGCAAGCATAGGGGTGGTGTGTAGGAATGCTGAAGGCGCTTTTGTAGGAGGCTTTGGGACAATGGTAAAAGCAAGCTCTCCATTTATGGCTGAATGGCATTGGTAGAGGCTCTGAGACTCTCGGAAAAATTTGTTGAATATGCCATTGTATTTGAAATTGACTGTGAGGTTTTGTACAGGGCATTGAAGGTTGGGAAGGTGGCTGGTTGTGACTGGCGATGTAGAGACCTGTTAGAGGAGATCCTTGGTCGGCTGGGAGCTCTGGAAGGAGTTTCGATTTCGTTGGTAGGAAGACAAGGTAATAAGGCTGCTGACACGTTAGCAGTGGAAGCACAAAGGAGGGTGTATCAGCAAGTATGGCTGGATATTCCTTCATCCTCCTTAAGCTACATCTTGGAACGTGATGCTGAATTAGCCAAGATCTCCTGTGACAGCAACTACAGGTCAAGGGATAGGGAAGGCATTGGATAATTGTTAGCTTCGTATTATAATAGTAGCTGTTGCTGAAATAGGTATAGGTTTGCTTTGGTATCATCTGACATAGTTTTATCTGATTTTGTTGTTAGAATTTTGCTTTGGTGAGCTGTGTTAGTGTGTATCTTTAAGTTTTTAGAGTGCTTTGTTTGGCTTCGGCTATTGGTGTTTGTAATCCTGTTTTTTGTTATTAATAAAATTGACTTTTGGCCAAAAAAAAAAAAAAAAACTATTAAGTTCACTACGATTTTAGCCCAAACCTAGAGTCATTTTCGTTTGATCCATATCAATTTGGTTTGGCTCAATCCGATTCAATCAATTGGATCGGTTAACCGACGAATACAAAATTCTATATTGTAATGAACTGAATTGGATCGTGAATTACTGTAAGCTAATTTTGAATCTTGTTTTTATGAATTAATGTGACATTGCGGGCATTATTATCCATTGATATTTAATGCGTGTGTTTGGGGTGTATATTACTTAAGCTATTAACATGTTTTATTGGAGTTGATAACTTTTTTTGAGGTTTTAAAAATAAGTTATTGAAATTTATCAATTATTTAAGGGGGTAAATTTTCTAAATTTTAATTCTAGAAAATAAGTAATTGGCTCTTCTTAGCTTTAACTTCAATTTTTTTTTAGATTTATTTCTTTATGTGTTCCGCCTATTCAGATTAATTATAATGATGTTCTCATTCTTTAAAAATATATTCACAAAAGCTAATTGAGTGGGGAGTGATAAAAGGATAAAATATGCCTCTTGTCCAGATCCTTGGATGCAATCTCCCATTTATCAATTATTAGGGTTAAGGGGATGTGACTTTTCACGGTAGGGCAAATTTTGCTTGAGAAGTTAAGGGGCATAACTTTTCATTGAAAAGCAAATTTTTCCTGAGAAATGTCAAAAATAGTACAATTTTACCTTATTTGTTGTCTCAATTAATGTCTCAATTAATTTTAATCGTTAGTTGACTTCATATGATTAGCTAATAACTCACATGTTATCTTATTATTTTTTTTAAGGAGCAAATTTGCCTTAAAAATTTTAAATTTAACTTTGAAAAAAGAAAATAAAATGACGCATGGACTTTCAATATGTATTTACAAATTAACAAAAATGACCTAAATGACATGTGAACTATCAACCTAGCATATTTAGTTAACTAACAATGACCATCAATTACGATAACTATCAAAACAAAATTGCTCCCTTTTCAAAATTGCTCCTTGGCCCTAATTATTATTGTACTATATTGCTTAAATGAGAAATAAACCCAACGAATTCAAAAGGAGCTTGACAAGATAATATATGCACTATATAGTGGTAATACTATTAATTGCCATATGTATAAGGATAGTAATATGTACTTAGATATCTAGAGGTTTTTCTACTGGTAGAGAATGGCGTCATACATCCCAAGTAGTAGATTCCACTTATTAGGATAAAACCTGTTGTTGTATATGTGGACTTGGAACTGGACAGGATTTTTTTTTTTGGAAGTTCATAATTAACACTTTTGGCTTAGCCAATCAATGATGCTGAGTTTCAACTTAACTAAGCACGCTACAATTGTGCATAAGCAACTAATAAACAAATCGGCTAACTTTCAACTCAAGCCTACAAAATTCTTACCAGAAAATTAGCTGACAGTGAAGATCACAAGTCTACAAGTGCTTTAGAACTCAAATAGACGTAACTCAACCATTCCTTCTTTTCGTTTTGGAGAATACCAAGCAACAACCTTACCTGACTCCAACAGCCTAAAGGAGTAGCTCAGGCTGCAAACATAATCCTCTATCTGAAACATCTTGGAGAAAAATTCAACGGATATTCTGGAATCCGTCCGGAAGACAATTGGCCCCGCAATCTACCAGTATGAATTGACATATCAACTATGCATCGTATTCTTTTACTTATTTAACTATTTAAGATCCACATGACAATATGTATGGGTAGAGTGCCTCCTAGAGTAACCATTTTCGAATTATACCAATTTAGAAGATTTCACATCCATACAAATGAATGCACATAAAAGCATTGGGTGAGAGAGATATCAAGAAAAGAAGATAAATATATAGATATGGTGTGAAATATACGCTTAGTTGTCATCTTTCATGCCATTCTCTCTTAAAATACATGAATATAGAAGATCCAATCTGGTTATCCACTAATTATCATTATTAGCAGCACATAATAAGTTCTACAGTTATCTCTACTCTGCCATCAACCAATTAGCTTGCATTCAGCATATATGAATATTGAATATTTGCTCCCTTCAAATTCAAAAGCAATTAACCAAGCTTATGATACCAACGGATTTGCAGCTCAGTTTCATGCCATATGAGGACTTATAACTAACTCACTCATATTAAGAAAAGTAGTTAAAATTTGTTTGTCTACTTAAATTTGTCTTTAATGAAAATTATTTTCCAGAAATTCCCTCCATTCAATGTTTAGTCCTCTACCTTTAATTTCATGATTGGTAATTATAAGTCTGTTATGACCCAAGATAGAACAGTAGGAAAATATTGTTGACAATGATATGATTTGACAAAATATTCCCTCCTCAAGAATAGAAGCAAAAGTTACAGCAAACAACTCACACTAAGCTCACACAAAAGAAAAAGAGCTAGCACACTGAAACAGAAACACAAACTGATGAAGAAAGATTATATCTTCCTCCACTCCCAATTAGATGTTTCGAGAGGTCAGATGCTCTCCTCACCACACTCAAAATACAAAAATAAGTACTACCTCCTCTCAGCTACAAAAAAGGCTTAAAGAGTCAAAAGACAACAAACACAGTCCCCAAAATACCCTTTTGACCACAGGCAGGTCTAAAACATCCTAAACAATAGTACATCTCTGCCTACCCTTTCTCCAAAATAGCATGGTCAACATCCTGGATATTAGAAAGTAACTTCCCTTTCGCATTAACCTTCCTTGCTTTTCCATTTATAGGGCTGGCTTCTATCAAAGTCCTATTTAATGATGGGCAGAAGTGGACCCAACCTATTTATTTCTTATATTTTGGACCAAAACAACTCTCTTAAAGGTCTCTTATATTCAAGACCAGAGAAAGAACATTATCATAAACATCTAGTCTCTCACAAAACAAACATGGGTGGCTCAGTTTTTTATTGAATCTACAAATGGACGAGTATAATTCTACATGAGATGTCTATTCTATCATGATTTTCACCCGAGCAAAATGATGTGCAATTACAAATGAGTACTTGATTAAAAGACAAATGCAAATCCATAGGAGATACCTGCTGTTGAAAGGTTAAATTTATCCGAGGTGAGGCTGACGGATGTTCATTAACATCAACAGAACTTCTGAAACCCTTCAGAACCTTCTTGGCAAAGCCTGAAGCTGAGCAAATATCTAGGCGAGCATCTAACCTTGTCAAATCCCAATAGTTATTTATGAATTTTCCATGCTGGAAAGTATAGCAAACTGAACCAAATAAATCGGCATTCAATGGAGATCTCTTGCTTGGTCTTGAAGTTTCCTGATCTTCTCTTGAATCAATGTTTGAATGGCTCCTCCCATTCCAAATCCAGGCCGTGCAGGCACCACCTACAATATATTGCAAACTATTAGCATGACAAAAATAAGTATCTTATTCTTGGGCCCAAACATAGCATTTCATAATGGCCATGAATAAGTATCCCAAAAAAAGGTAAAACATGTTGAAAGAATTAAAGTAAAGGGTTAAGGGGCAAATTTAGCAACGAACTATTTCCCTATGGGCACCCAATACAATTAGCTATTTTGGGGTGCAAAAGTAAACATAATCCATTTTTTTAGTATCATATATATCAACGCTGTTAACCCTCATTAACTTTCGTTACTTTTTGCACTGTGGGTTCTACCAATCTTCTCACTCTATTATTTTAATATAATTTTAGAAATATGTTCCTTTTTTAATAGGAAAATATCAATTAGACCCCATGAAAGCAATTTTATTTCAGTCAATTCCCAAAAGATTATGAAATTTCACTACACCCCTTGGGTCAAAATGAAATTAATTTTTGTCAATGAAAAGACAATAATGCCCTTACTCTATTTTTTTTCCATAAGAGCATTTATGAGACAAATAAAGGTATTCACAAAACAAATAAATGGATTTAAAAGAAACTAGGGAGTTTAAAAAAAAAAAATTTACAAGACAAATATGTGAATGACCAAAATTGGTTAACTCCCTTAATTCTTTTAAATCCCTTTACAAGACAAATATGGGCATTTATAAGACAAAAAATGTTTATGTCTGCTTTTGAACTTAATAAAAGATAATTGTATTAGATGCTCAAAGTGAAACAGTTTATTGCTAAATTTGCACCTTTGCCATTCTAAAAATATATTAAAATAATAGTGAATGCGAAGACAGTTGGGGTTCACAGTGCAAAAAGTAACAGAAGTTAATCAGGTTTAACGACATTGCTACATATGCTACCAAAAAATTGATTATGTTTACTTTTGCACCCCAAAACAATTAATTGTGGTGGGTGGCCATAAGGATATAGTTCATTGCTAAATTTGCACCTTCACCCTAAAGGAAAAATTATGGAATCCACATGCGGTGACATTAAAATAATTATCTCACAAGATGGGACAGAAGAAATCTCATTGAAACTCCCGTTTCATTGAAATCAGAGACAACATAGCCCTCGTAAACACATTGCCAAAGTCGTAGCGTGCATAGCGTGCTCTTTCTTCCTCCCAAAAATCAACAAACTTATGGAGAATCATATATTTGTGAAAGTTTACACTAGTGTATATGTAAATAAGTGATCAGACAATGTTGTACAGGTTTGGTAAGAAAACAATGCTTTACAAGTGGACCCCTTCTTTTTAATATTTTGCGCACATGTAAAAAGTAGAAATGCTTTGGAACAAGAATTATTAATAGAACAGCATCTCTGATCTGACTCTTGTCACAACATACACAGAAAATTACTAAATGAAAAAACTACTCTGAATAAATCTTCTGAACATCAATACTGTCAAACTAATTCAGTCTAACTTGAAATTTCAAACTCAATATGGTAAGATTGAAAAGGGATAAAAAACAGATAGCATAACCATATTTAAAGAGCATTTTAATTTTTAAATAAATAAATATAGCATACCAATAACAAACAAATGCTGCAGATTTTGTTTCTCATCTCAAAGAGTTATGATAACATGAATTTAAAGAAATTACCAATAATTCCAGATATTGCTGACTGGGGTTCCATTAGACGCACATCATATGGATAAGAAGTAGCCAGCTCATCTGTTATTTGATTGAGACTTTCTGCAGCCTCATTGTCTCTCCAGAGGTACTTGATTTTCTCACAAGACAAGGCAGCCTTAGCACACAACCCAGGCAGCAATGGAAGTGGCGGGTTGCCATCTATGGCATTTACTGCCTCAGGGTCACCACCATTTTTATGTATCCCAAAACGGTATCGGAGCCCAGAGTCAGACTTTAGGGATGACAAATCAACGGATAAGGACTCTGGCACATCCCAATATTTTCCTTTGTGGTCAATGAATAGCTGAGGCCATGCAGCCTCCAATGTGATATCATGATTAGGAAGCTGTATACCACATAAGTTTGGTGTTTCAGTAAACACTCAAGCATCATAACAGGATTAAAAGGGAGGAACAAGGGAAGGTTAGGACATGCCGTGCAATTTAATGACATTTTATAGAACACATGAAACAATTCATGTGATGGCAAATGAATAATTTTTAAATATACATACATACATACATATATATATATGTGTGTGTGTGTGTGTGTGTGAGAGAGAGAGAGAGAGAGAAAGAAGAGGAAATTCACAAAAGCCACTTTAAAATAGCATCTATACTAATATCAAGGGATATTAATTACTCACTGCAATGTTGCACTTGAAATTTCCCTGGAAGGCAGTTTCATTATAGGTGAAGAAATGAGCAAAAACCAAGATAAAATAAAATCTCTCAAGAGGGCCCCAGAATTAATACATAACAAGATAAACATATCAATTCAGTAATGCTTTCTAACTGCTCCACAGATGTGGGAAGGAGAATCCATTAATAGAAGAGATGATAATCGCAAATAATGATTACATAGTGCTGGTACATAACTAATCCAACTGATAACGTGCAGTTGAACACTAAACCTCTCTATCATAACCAAATATGCTAAAGATTAGCAATAATAGCACAGCTATCAAACTCTATTCTACGTTCTAAGAATATGCCCAACATTCATAAGAATATTCAAAAGGCCTTCCCTAGATAGTAGTTGAGCTTGAACACAAACCGGCCATACAAGGAAAAACACATCTGTAAAATTCAACAAACTGGCTAAGTATTAATAGCACTAGACTATTGAAATATGAAATGGGAAAATGGTTCTCAAAGGGAACTTGAAATTCCAAAGGGGTTTATGAAGAAGAATCAATCTGTTTGAAGAGCATTTATAAATCAAATAATTGACTAGGAAGATTACATTCCAGAAAACCCAAGAGTCTAACCCTTCCTTTCAAAATTGCAAGAAATCAAAATAACCATTTTTAGACAAAATGGAACAAATAAAAAATATAAATTTATTTAAATTCAAGTTCAATTAACTTCTTCATTGCCTTGCACACTTTGTCGACAAAAGCTCCAAGATAAGACCACGGTAATTACAGTTTTTCAGCTAACTCTTGTACAATATAAATAAAAAATATATTATTATATAAACACTTTTTACTTTGTAATCAACATAATCCAATTCCATAAAGGAATGAAAGTCATCTATAAAATAACAAGAAAAAATAATCATCAACCATTGAGAACATATAGGAAGCCTTATATGTTCATCCATCAAAACAAGGGAAGAAAAAAAACAGAGACAAGAAATTGAAATTCATGCCTGGTGGTAAATCATCATTTTGTTGCGACGTCTTTTTTTCTCACCATGCCCCTCCATGGAGAGTAGAATGGATGTTGAATCAGAAACAGAATACTGCGAGAATAATCCAAATGAAAAAAGTGACTTGTCAACAAAATGCTTTGCAACATCCTTGATTGTGGAGACGTCGAAATCATCAGCATTAGAGATTTCATTTTTTATATCAGCAAACAGTTTCCCAGGACGGAACTGTCCAATCAGCCCAACCCACCTATATTAACAATTGTTATGCAAAAGCAAATATAAGAACACTAAAAAATGAAGATATCATAATGATGCTATATGTCATTAAACAGTCCATTGCAAGTTTAAGTCAAATTTATAATCATGATCACCTACAGCCAGGGAGTTTATGGTCATTGAGTCTCAAAGAACCCATTACCCTGATTAAGAATTAGGTTAGAGTATAAGTTCAAAAATCCAAAGTCCAGCAGTTCCATCAAGCTTCACATTTAGATGCACAGATTATATTTTAAAGGACGTTTGAGAATTCACTGTAAGTATGCCGTGGAGAAGTTGGACTCATAACTGAAAAGATGATACAAGTACTCAACTTGCATAAATCAATTAGAAAGTTAAAATAAACCATAAGAATTCATGAGAAAATTCAACTAATATCACCAGGGAAAATTTTCATAGTGTAGAGAACCGCAATAAGTAAAATACACAATTTGCTCCACAATCCACAATAAAATGGAGGGAGAAAAGTGACAGAGGCAATTGAGTGGAAAAGTAAGTTAGAAAAAGAGGATAGCTTGTACAGCATTAACTTGGCCTAGGAGATCAAATTTAGAGATAGTTTAAAAAGAAGACTTAAGGGGCCTGGAAGTTTCTAAAATAGAATAATTTTGCCTTGACCGTTTTCTCAATTAATTTTGATTGTTAGTTGACCAAATATGTTAAACAGGTAGTCTACGTAATTTATGTCATTTTTATTTAGGTGCAAATTTGCACTAGAAGTCCATGTGTCATCTACTTCATCTTTTTTCAAGTTAGATTTACAACTTCTGAGGCTAATTTGCACCTTGACAAATATGATGTGGATGACATGTGGATTACTAGCTCAGCATATTAGGTCAATTAATGGTCAACATTAATTGAGATAATGGTCAAGGAAAAAGTGCTCCATTTTAAAAACTTCCAAAGCAAAATTGCCTCTCGAAAAATTTCTGAGACAAAATTGTCCCTCAATGAAAACTTGGTAGAAAAAAATGCCCCTTACCCCCAAAAAGAAACGTAACTATCACTTTTCTTTTTGCCAATAACAACACAAAATATGAAATAGCAAGTCTATGCTTAAGTTCTAGTGCAAATAACGTCAATGCAGAAAGAATTTAATTAAATCTTGACAGGATTGGTCTCAATTTTCTTAAATGAAACAAAATTTAAAGCAACACGAAGTGTTGGTGTTGGTTCTAGCAACATGGCATTGAAAAGTTAGGCAGTGAGGTACACATAATATGACTTGAAAAGGAGATTGCCTAATTTCGCTGAATGAGTTAAGGACTAATGGGAAAGGGATGCTATTTTAATATGACAAGTAACAGTCAAGGAGCCAATACGGCATTAAAGGTTGCGAATTGCGATGATTCACTCAATGTTTTAGCGAGCAGCTATTTATAATGGAAAATCAAACTGAATTGAATAAAAAACTCAATTATTAAACCGCACATTGTTACTTCTACCAAGCATAAGCTAATAGCGAAATGAATAGAAATGCCAGATATGACAAACTGAACGAAAAGGAAAAATATAGTCGTTTTCCTACCAGCTACCACAGAAGAAGCAGAGAACAAAGTCGGCTTTCTAATTTTCTTCAGAATCGGCATTAGAGGAAAAAATACTGTATAAAAATGAAAGGAAAAACTACTATAGTTTCAAAGCAGAAGCAGAAACGAGAAATTTCTACAACGGAATTGGAAGCGAACGAATTACCAGGGAGGATTGGAGACTTTAAGTGCGAGAGACTGAAGAGAAAATGAACCGAAGCTCTTTTGAGAAGTGGGAGAGAGAGAAGGAACTATTCCCAAAGGAAAGCCATTTCTGAAGAATGAGAACTGCTGAATACGAAGAAGTTTGCTTGAGACGGTGGCGTCCATCGGAAAGGGATCGCCGGGAACGGCCTTGGCGCACCCATCTATGGTTTGAGGAGAAGAAACGTTGAGATCCCAGAAGGCAGAGTCCATTGCGGTCCTAAGGTTCCCCATTTTGCTCAAATTCTTCGGTTCTTCGGAGTTGCCTTATCAACTTCGAAGCACTTTCAAATGGAAGAATGAAATGAGAGTGGTCACTCAGGGTTTTTGGGTTTCATGTTGGCCACATTTGATAATTGCAACGAATTCGTTCTCCCGTACTCCCTCCTCTCTACTCCTTATTATTAACTAACAAATCACATAAATCAATAAAAATAATTAAAATCAATAAAGTTGTCATATAATTTAAGTGATTTTTAATATTACCCCTACTATATACACTAAACTCTAATATTATATTATTATTACTCCCACTTATTGCTTCTAATAATTATGGGTATACATGAAAAAAATAATCAATGCTCATTGGAAATAAGCAAGTATCTTATAAAAAGGACCAAATGAATTTGATGGTTGATGTCTTATAATAAGGACCAGAGGGAGTACTTGTTATAAAGTTATAAAGCAAAGTCAATAAAATTGTCCTATAATTTAAATAATTTTTAATATTATCTCTGTTATTTACACTAAATTCTAATATTATATTATTATTACTTCTACCTACTACCCCTATTAATTATGGGTATACAAGAAAAAAAAAATAATCAATGCTCCTTAAAAATAAGCAAGTGACTTATAAAAGAGCCAAATACATTTAGTAGTCGGTACTTTATAATAAGGATTAGAGGAAGTATAAGTTTTTCTTTTGTTTTTCTTTTTTTTTTTTTTGTTGCAATTATTGTCTTAGAACAAGCAAACAAATATTGAAAATGATGTAATATTATGTAAGGAGATTCTCTCCTTATCTTTTTTTTCTTTTCTCTCATTAGCTCATTTGGGCCATTAATTAAAAAAAAGAGAAAAAAAATTAAAGTAGTATTATATTAATTGAATGGATATGATTTAAAGATTATGAAAGATGATGAGAAAATAATAATGAAAGAAACTCAACCCGTAATACTACATCCCATGTCAATAATATAAGAAGTCTTTTACGTAAAAGTTTTGATTCAAAATATAAGAGGTTGGCATAATGGAATTTTTATGAATATTAATTATCTACATGTCAATTGACTCATAGCTTAATTAGTATTAACTCATATCTCAATCAATATTCATAAATACAATGTTAAGAAACTAAAAGGCTAATTTACTGTAGGATGTTTAATGCATGCATAATAAAATGATCGTACAGTATTAATGGTACCATTTATTATATCTTAATTGTAGTGACTCTTGAGTCCTATAAATTGAGGTATTAAAAAAATGATGTAACCACAAGACAAGTGAATGAGAATTAATCCACCTCATGTAACATCCTAAATTTTAATTTTAAGATATTAAAAATATTATATACAATTAATTATGAGAAATTTAGCTTAGATAAATTATAAAGTTAATATGTGGAATTAAAAACATATTTTCCAGTAAAAATTAAGGACAAATAGTTAGACCTTAATATTTTTGGAAACAATAGTCTAAATAAATCAATTGAGAAAGATGTCTGTTTGGAATTAAGGATATATATATAGTTCATTCTTTATTTCACTTCGACCCATTTATATCACATAGCCTTTCTCTATCATTTAATTAAATAATGCCACGTACCCTACCTTTTCCCAATTAAAATACATGTTTCAGCACTCTCAAGTTTCATTGTATCTCTATTCTTTGGACAGCACATATTTCCTTCCTTCCATCTGACTCCACCTTGCACCCTACTTTCTTTAATTTCATGACACCTCATATCACTTAATTCACTTTGGCCAGCACATATGAACCCCCCTCAATTTATTCATTTCCCATTCCAGCGTCCTCCTCCCTGTTTATTCATTCCACTTTTCCTCATTCGGCCAGAGCATTCGAAAAACAGAGGTGAGAGTGTGAAGGATAGAGCCGGACCGAGAACCTTCAGAGAGGAGAAGAGAAGGGGAAATATCACATGCAAACTTGAATTTTTAGTGAGGTAAGTCCCCTAAACATCAATCTACCGTCATTTATTCCTCTGGTTTGAAATCTGCTGATTGATTGATGCTGAAAGTGGTGAGCTAGAGAGAGAAAATGATTAATGAAATTATCTAACCATGGAAATCATTCTTAGTAATTGTAATAAGACTTGTAGTAGCTAGCTTCACCACATGCATACAAATTTAGGGAGTAGAAGAAGTGGGATTGAATCTGGAAAATTTTTGTTTGAACGTTCAAGGAGTGTCACCATTTGAAACTTTAAGAGGAATTTAGAAGTGTTCAAATGTTAGGAAGGATAATGGGTATAAAGGTTTTGTGCAGTGGGTGCATAATGTTGGAGTGTATGTGGGTTTAAATGTGTGAGCTGAAAGCTAAAGGACCCCTGAAGCTATGTATAGGTATTATAAGTGATTAGAATATGCTTTTACAGCCTTCATAAGATAATTGCTAAGTTGGAAGAATTTTAAGGAATTTGACGATGCTGTGCGTCCAAATTTTTCTAAGGCTATTGTATCCAAAGTTTAATGGATATACCTTATATAAGGTGTCTACATAGGGTAAGAATCGTGGATGCTGAACAAGCATTTGAGGCTAGATTGTGTTTAAGGACATCTAAATTATTTTAAATCTGGAAAAAAAAATCATATTTAAGTATGAAACTGTTCATAGCTCACAAAAGGAGGATCAGGTGCTCAGATGACATTACATTTTTAACTAAGTAAACAAATTTTAAAAATTATGAAAATTTTCTTGATGATAGATGACATGCATAACTTTAAAACTATGGATATTTTGTATTATTCTGAGCTCTCGTCGGTGAGAAATAAATTGTACAAAATGACCTTGAGTCTAGAAACCAAAACTGGGCAATCCTGACGTTTTTGAAAACTGGGAATGTCTTAAGTAAGATTAAATTGTGAAAATTTTCAGTTAGATAGAGGACTTCCAGAGCTTTAATTTGATATATAATGGGTATTTTTCTGAGCTCTGCATGTCAAGTTATTGATTTTTAAAGATAAGTCACAATTTCTGGGCAGAGCTTAAGCTTTTGAAATTTGGGAATTTTTCTCAGCCATAAATCAACTTGGTGACTTTAATCTATGAAAATAGACTTATCAAAGAATAAATAGAAATTGGAATTACTCAATTTAGAGTTATATAGACCAAGTTATGAATTTTCCAAATACCCATGAAAATTAAAGGTCAATTTTTGATAAGTCTTAGAATAGTTACATAAGTTGTTAATTATTCTTAACCTTCAAAGTAAAGGTTTATTTGGATAAATTGGAAGGTTAAATGGTTGAGATGACATTTATTCTATAGTATATAATATATAATTAAATAAGTTATAATAAGTATACATCCCTAGCCATAAGGATACTAAAGGACAAACATTTTGGAGTGGGTCTAGAGAAGCTAAATTTTAATTATGACATTAAGATTAGATTGGTTAATTACCCATTCTCCATATAAATGTTGATTATAGGAAGTGATACTTGTCCAAACTTGAAGGACATCCAGATTAGAAAGACTGGTATGGAAGGATTCAATAAGACTAACAGGTAGTAACTCTAATATCTCATTCTTTGTATAGCTATATATGTTTATGTAAGCCATATTTATATGTCCCGCCTGTATAAGGCCAGCACCACTCGTGGCTCAATTGAGCAGAAGGGCCGATCATGGGGCTAGCTTCCCGGTGGCTAAGCAGGGCCTAGTGCATTCAGTAAATTTTGGTATTCGAATTACCTGAAATGAATTTCCTTACGCTAAGATATTCGAAATCATTTGATGATTACTTGTATTGCAAGCTGCATATGGAATGTAATACTTGTTGTTTGAAATCTATTTGCTTTATATGTTGTGTAAACTACTTTGTTTGGTTGAATCGCAGAGCCTTCTAACCCTGAGCCAATGGCTAAATCCAAGCTTATGACAAACTTTATCAGCTCTATCTCCACTAATACGCCACTCCAACAAGCACAGAATATCCACACAGTATTTACCAACAATATCCTTAATATTTAAAGGAAAGACCCGGCTACTGGCCCCCCTACAATTCCAAGATGCCACAATCATTAAAAAAACCTTAAATATAAGATAAAGGATAGAAATACTTACTTGTGAGATCCAGCTTTACCTTCAGGATGTTGCTGATGTTGACTCTCTGACACAGCTATTCTGTTGTCCTCCAAAAAATCAAGAGCAATATCCTCATTTGGATCCCATTGGTCCTGTAGAAGATGATTTTGCTCTATAGGTGACTCATCTTGATTATGCTCCCCTTTCATATCCTTATTGGGGTCTTGATGGACAAAATTAGAAATATTTCCTTGAACAATATCATGGATTCGTTGCCCTTTATTTTTTTTCCTCTTTTTATTAGGCTTTTTCGGATTAATATGCACAATCATAGCACTATTATCATTTGGGATCCCATCTGGCATTTGATCATTTGAGTTGCTTTGGTCCTCACTCCTTGAATCATTTTGGACATTAACAGGCCCATTGACCTCCTTTAATTGAACTGGCCTATTAGCCCTTTCATTATTTAAAATATTGTTTCCTTTGGCTACTATTGTCAGAGACTTACTTTGAGTTGGACAATCCACCATAGGAGATGAGATGACCTGCGAAGCCTAATACACTCTGCTCAGCCCAGATGGATTTTTGGCCCCTTTCGACCTATAGTGCAAATTGCCTTTGACCATCTCTGCCTTCTGACTATTTCTTTTTCCAACTAAGCCATTCGAACTCTCTTGCCCAGCAACTCTCTTCCCCGTAAATAAATCCGCTTTCCGTTCCATCCCTATTTCTGCCTCCAGCCGTACCCCATGTTGGTTTGGCGTCATATCTTCATCTTCTTCCATGCTCTGCAAAGCCGCAAACCAAGTACTATTTCTGACATGGTTGATTTTTCCAACCTTAGATCCAGATGCTGAGGGGTTTCGGGAGGTTTCCTTGTAATCCGACCGTTGCCATGTCCGATTTTGGTTACCTCACCGACTCACCATCATCCACGGGCCAAAGCTCTCCTCCTCAGGATTCACCGGCAATTTCACAAATGGTCGATTGGTAGCTTACTTTATTGATGGTTGAACCAGACTACTATGTGCAGATCCTAGACCCCCGTCAAAGTTGGAGTTAGAGGCTCTATATGAGCATTCTTCCTTCCTATGGCCTACCCTTCCACAGGCAAAGCAAATGAGAGTAAGCCCCTCATACTCCACATTAAACACTGACCCAGCTGCAATAACCTTAGGCACAAGTTTTTTCTACAAATTTAGCTCCACACAAATCCTCACGAATTTACCCCTTTGGATTTTTGGTGTCGAAGCTTGTAAATCCTGGAGCATATTCATGTCTACCCTTAAGGTGCGTCCAATGCGATCACCTAGACATGAAATACAGCGCTTATTATACAAATGCATTGGCACATCTGGGATCCTCACCCACGTTGCCACTCTACCCAAAGGATTTTGATAGGGGTTAAAATAAGGTGTCCATCTCTGGATGAGGACACAATGTTGTTTAATCACCCAGGGCCCTTCGTATAGTACTTTTCTATATTGAGATCTCCATAATTGTTGATCCTAGAATCTGATGACAAAGTAATTATTAGGAATATCAATTAGCTCAAAGTTTGAAAATCCCCAGAGTTTGTTTAGAATCTCCTTGAGCACATATAGATTAAACTTTAAGTCAAGCACCATGATAATTAAGGCATAATTCCATTGCTACACCATTCATTAAACTCCTCTTCCGTGCACGGCACAACTGGATATAATTCCATAAGTTTCTTCATCTCATTAGACTCCTCTGGTAATTTCCAGCATATTTCCTTATCATCAGTGAACAAGTCTTCTTCTTCCATTATATGATCGCAGTGGGCAACCCCATTGAATCCCATTAAAGATGCTCGATATGAAAGGATCTTTGATGCATTGTTTTTTGTCCTGTCTTGCTCTTCATCCTGTTCCGATTTCTCATTTTGCTCACATACCTGCTCTGATTCATCCACCATTTTGTCTTCCATAATGGTATTAACAATATCTTCCATCTTTTTCTTCTTCTTCCGATCATCCTGGCCTTCAGTCGAAGGTCAATCTGGAGGAAGCTTATGCTGCCCAGCTTCTGTCAAGGAAAGAGCTTTGAAGGATTCCGACGAAGGCATGACTTTTTTCAAAGAAAAGGCTTTTGCCTATTGTAGTCCGACATCACTGTCTTTTTGAATTCTCTTTGCTTTGTTTTAATTATAGTATATGTTTGTGAACATTTATTTAGTTTTGCTAATGTATTGAGCAAGGATGTATTGGAAATTATGTCATAAGGGCTAATCATTAAATAACTTCCTGATTTGATTTATGAAGATAAATCAATAATTTAATTTATGAAGATAGATATCATATCTCAGATTTGATTTATGAAAATAAATCAAATCAGCTGGCTTCTAATTTGCATTAAATAAATGGATTGGATTGAATCTGTTAGAAAGATTTAATTTCCAATTCAATTATGAAATTAATTAAGATTGATTTCAAATATTTAATACGGCTCATTAAGGTTATAAATACCCTAAGGCTGTGAGTAATTTGATTACATAAAAATATGCAAAGTACCAGGAGAAGACAATGTTGCTGATCCTCTTACTAAGCCGCTTGCACAGATGATACATGAACGTCATGTAAGGACAATGGGAATTAGGAAAATTAATGATTGTACCTAGTGCAAGTGGGAGTCTTCTGTTGGAAAGGCTAATCATTGTACTTTAAATATTATTGTTATTTAAAGTATTTATCCATTTTGTTATCATATCATTTGCATGTTTATTATGATGATTGTATCCTTGGATGTATCTTAAAGATTGTCCTAAATGTCCTTGGTCAATCATCTATGTGGGAGCAAAGATGAAATAAGATCAGTATGACTTCAATAAGGTATAAAGATACAGATAAAAGTCTTAGGTACTTGTAAGAGTACAAGGTGCTGGACCGACCCACTATGAGAAAGTTGCATGGATTAAATCATAAGCTTTTCTCATGTATAACCACGTCACAATGCCCTTTGACCTAAGATCATCATGGATTTCTACATAAGAATTACTGATCTTTGACTTAGTCAAAAGTCATCTTTGACCGGGTGATGATAAAGGCTTTGATTGGGATTAGTGGTTTTCATATAGAGAAATATGAATGGTCAAGATGGAATTTGTCCCTCACATTTTTAGAGAGATAATACTGGGCCCCTCGATGAGTGAGTCTAATAAATGTATGGCCATGCTATGATGGAAAAGAGTTTCCATTTCAATTATTAAACTACTCAATAATCGAAAAAGTAATGGTCAATAACGAGAGGATGACACTATCCATACTTCATCATTGACCAAATTATCGTGTGACAAAAGGGACGTGACATGGTTGTATGATAGGTTGTATTGAAATTCAATTCTCATGTAAATTGGATAGTCGCAATGTCTTGATAGAGGCCGCTTGCAACTTGTGGGCTAGTACAGTATTGGCTCGTTGTCAATCTCATGTGAGCCTGCAGGGTCACTCACAAGAATAGGCTAACACGAGCTATAATGTCCATATTCATTGAATCTAATATATGTTTAAGATTCAATGAATACAACGTTTAATCTAGGGAGGATATATCTAATGATTGCACCTAGTGCAAGTAGGAGTCTGTTGGAAATTATGTCCTAGGGGTTAATCATTAAATAACTTCTTGATTTGATTTATTAAGATAAATCAATGATTTAATTTATGAATATAGATATTATATCTCAGACTTGATTTCTGAAGATAAATCAAATCAGCTGGCTTCTAATTTGCATTAAATAAATGGATTGTATTGAATCGATTAGACAGATTTAATTTCCAATTCAATTACGAAATTAATTAAGATTAATTTCAAATATTTAATGTGGCCTATTAGGATTATAAATACCCTAAGGCTATAAGTAATTTGATTACATTACACACATAAGTGAACTGAAGAGCCACAAAAAACCCTAAAAGAGAGACGTGAGACAAAAGCTTGAAGGAGCTAGCACGTTGTCGTTCGTGTTGGATTTTGTTCGATGTGTATACTAGTAGATGGAGTGGATTCATAGAGTCGGCTCCTAAAGATTGATCGAATAAGAAGGTGTTAGCCCATGAGTTCGCAAAGGTACGATTCCTAATTACTAATTCGATTTAAACATTATTGATAGATTCTCTTCTTGGGATTCATAATTTATTGGATAAATTTCATTCCGCTGCATGTACGAATCCCAACAGGACAGACCCAAGAATTTTATTGACAGGTGGTAAAAATAAAAAAATGTTATATTATAAATAAAAAAAACTTGAAATATGATACAGATCTAACATACAAAAAATTAAAAGAAATCTATTACATAAATTAAGATTACTTCACTTGACTCTTACTCTACGTGTCTCCATATTGTTAAACTCATCTATAATTGAATCCATGCTAAAACTCAAAACAATTTATTTTTCAGTGTATGTAATCAAAGCATCATCAAGATATTGGTCTTCTATTTTATTTAGAAACCTGCTCTTGATTATCTTCATAGCAGAGAAAGATCTTTTAGTAGTTGCTGTAAAAACTGGAAGAGTGAGTACAAGTCTAATCACTCTATCAATAAGAGGGTAAATTGTGGACTTTCTAGTTCTTGTTAGTCATTGACATAATTCAAATGTAGTTGAAAAATTAATGAAATTTGGATGCTTAGGAATGTCAAGCTCAAAATGTTGTAACTCCATCTTCAAATGCAATTTTTCCTGTTTTGTGAAATCCTTAAAATAAAATTTATCAACAAGTTTGTAAATAATTATCATTATTAAATGATGTGTACCTGTTTCTTAGATCTAAAGTCATGCTCAAAGCAAATAATTCAACAATATTATCGTTGAACTTGTTATTTAATTCTTGCAATTGATAATCAATGGTAGCACAAAAGATAGTTATCCTATAAACTTTCTCAGTAGAAATATCACCTTGTTCATTTTGAGCATGATCTCTTCTTCCAATATATTTTGCACTCATGCTTAGAATGTCAATGTCGTGTTTTATGTAAAATTCTTGAACATGAACTAAGAAAGCATCCCAACCTGTCTCTCTTAATTTCTGAATTAACTCTTTTGTAGTTGAAATTAGATGTAAAACATTTGAAATATCTTGAGACTCTTGTTGCAAAGCTTGACAAAGGACTTCAATAATACACATAATTGCTTTCATAAAGTGCAATATTATGACAAAATTAAAAGATGTCAATGATGAGTATGCATTATCTACATCTCCACGATGTGATGATGTCTTTCCTTCATAAGAAATATTATGAAGAACTTCACATATGGCTTGAAACATTTTAAATAAACTACATATGGAATTGTAATGAAAACTCCAATGAGTAGCTCCAACTTGATGCAAAGTACAACTATGATTGAGACCAATTCCTGATTCGAGTTCATCAATAGCAATCATTCTTGTTATTTTATTTGTTTGAGTAACCCTTAACTCGTCATTCCGCTTACAAGAAGAAGTAACAATATTAATTATGAAGTTCAATTTTTCAAAAAACTAATGAACATGTATTACCTCATGAGATGCAACAACCAAGGCAAGTTGAAGGCAATGAGCAAAGCAATGGACATAAAAGCATATGGGCACTCATCATAAATTAAAGCCCGCAATCTATTCCATCCACCTCGCATATTGCTAGCTTTATCATAGCCTTGTCCTCGAATATTTTGAATGTCAAGATTATGGTGATGAAGAGTGTTGACTATTCCTTGTTTTAAAGTCTTTGCATTTGTATCTTCCACATGTACAAGACCCGAAAACCTTTCCCGTATAAAACCATCTTTATCGATGTATCTCAAAACAATAGCCATATGCTCTTTTTTAAATACATCACTAACTTCAACAATAAGACAAAACTTGGCATTGGAAATTTCTTCACGTATTGTGTTCTTTACCTTTTAAGAGAAAACATGAAGAATTTCATTTTGAATTTGAGGAGAACTATATGTTGGGATTCGTATAAGCAACGAAAGAAATAAACCAAACAAAAAAATTCAAACCCCAATTTATGGATCTATCAATGACATTTAAATTTGATTATTCATAATTATACCTTTCTTGTGTATGCATCTTGTTCAATCACCAGAAGCCAACTAAACGAACTAGCTCCCTCTACCAGTATCCACATGAACAAGAACCTAACACCGGTAGCATGCTAGCGCCTCTCACGTTTTCTTTGCTCTATGTTTTCTCTTGTGGCCTTTTTCTATCTCTCTAATACATCTTATACAGTCTTAGTCTTAGGGTTTTATAACCCTAATGAGGTGTATTAAATATTCAAAATTAATATTAATTAATTTTGAATTTTGAATTGGATTAAAATAATATTAATTAAATCTGTCTAATAGATTTGATATAAATCTATTTATTTAATCTGAATTATAAGCTAACCGATTTAATTTATCTTCATAAATTAAATATGAGATATGATATCTCCATTAGTTTTAGTTATTTAATTTATCAAATAAATTAAATACAAAACTAATACTACATAATAATATCAATATCTATATATATAATATTATTATTATTTCGAATATATGTTACACACACACAATCCTTACTAGATTAAACGTTGTATCCATTAAATTTTAGACATATCTTAGATTCAATGAATCTGGACATTTTAGCTTGTGTTGGGCTATTCTTGTGTGCAACCCCGTAGGCTCACATGAAATTGGCAGTAGGCTAATACTATACCAGCCCACAAGTCTCAAATGGCCTATAGCAAGATATTACAACTACTCAATTCATATGAGGATCGTTGATACAATGCAACCTATCATACAACCATGCCACGTCCCTTTTGTCACGTGATAATTTGGTTAAGAATGAAGCATAGATAGTGTCATTCTCCTGTTCTTGACCATTACTTTCTTGATTCTTGAGTAATCTAACAATTGAAATGGAAACTCCTTTCTATCGTAGTATAGTCATACTTTTCTCAGACTTACTCATCGAGGGCCCTAGAAATATCTCTCTACAAATGTGAGGGATAAATCCTATCTTGACCATTCACATTCCTCTGCATGAGAACCACTAATCCCGATCGAAACCTTTATCATCACCCGGTCAAAGGTGACTTTTGACTAGGTCAAAGATTAGTTACTCTCATGTAGGAATCTTAAGTTAAAGGGTATTGTGATGTGGTTATATATGAGATAAGCTTATGACTTAATCCATACAGCTCTCTCACAGTGAATTGGTCCAGCACCTTGTACTCTTACAAGTGCCTAAGACTTTGATTTCGTATCTCCATATCTTATTAAAGTCATACTGATCTTATTTCATCTTTGCTCCCGCATAGATGACCGATCAGGGAAATTTATGACAATCTTTATGATACACTAAAGGATACAATTATCATAACAAACATGCAAATGATATGATAACAAAATTGGATAAATATAAAGTACAATGATTGACCCTTAAAGCATAATTTCCAACACTATATGATGCATTTTGAGGTGCTTTTTCTAAAACAATTGCTACAACTTCTTGATTATATGAAGCTAAAAACTTTATTATCTCAAAAAATTACCTCTATTAAATGAATCTAAGCTTTCATCATGACATCTAAAAGCACATCCTTGAAGAGCAAGCCATCTTGTCGCATCCACAGAAACTTGTAATCTCAAACGATTAGTTGTAATCTCCTGAGAAGTAAGTTTTTAAACTAATATCTCAATATGTTGAGATCGATTCATAAGATCACTACATGAACTGACAACATATTTATGCATTGAGATAACATTTTTCCCAACATGGCATAGAAAAGCACAATTTTCTCCATCATTAACCTTTTTTCCAATTTTTAAATCCATCAACAATAAATGTATAAAGTCCAAAACAACCACTGCCTGGTTTACTAAATAAATAACAAGGCAAACAAAATGCAGCGTCTTTACTTGGAGAATATTCTAACCAAGATGGAAACAAATCAAACCAAGAAGAGCAAAAATGACGTTGATTCTTCTCTGGCCCAGAAAAAAAGATAATTTTGAAGCTTGCACTGATATGGACCAAGTTCAAAATAAGCGTGATGAATATCATCTTATTGATTTATTAGATATTTCCATATTGGAGGGCGCAGTGCAGGATCTCTTTCTAATGAAGCAAGATCAACTTCATTAACTAATTCTTTATTTTCAATTCTAGGAGACTTTGAAGAAGGAGTCTCAGTATTTTACAATTCAATATTAGGAGTAGACGAGGGCAAAGACTCACTATTCTTTCTCTTAAAATAAGTATCAATGGTAGCACTCTTGTGACGACCGCCCCGTGGGGCCTTTAGTTATCAGAGTTAACGCATATAGGGATCGAGGTGATTTGGACGACTTGATTTCGGAATAGAAGTTTTTGAAATTCACTTAGTTTGAAAATATACGGAATAATTTTTTCACGATTCGAATTCATCCGATAGTTGGATTTTAACACAGTAATCCCAAAAATAGGCGAATGATGAACGTTAAACTACAGTCTAATTACTCTTATTTATCCAAAAAGTTCTAACTGCTGTATCCTTTATAGCTGCTTCTTGCCTTTTGATTCCGAACCACTACCTATTTTTTTCATGTGGTTTGGAGTTCAAATGAATGGACCCTAGGGTAACAGTTAATCTCATGCACATGTATGAAAGCATAAATGACAGAATAGTTCATGTTAAAGCATGGAAACATTTACAAATAACCGTAACTGTAGTTAACGGCCAAGGATCGCAGCCTTTGTCTAGGACACGCAACCCCATGAGACTGCAGCCTCAAATCCATAGCTAGAAAAAACATATCACAAGTAAATAAATCAGCAGACATGATCAGCTAATTAATGCATAAACACTTACACATATACTTACAAGACTAGAGTTACCCACCTCAACCTTGGATCCTTATCTCTTGACTAAAGTTGTTGGGATCAGAAAAATGTTAAGGTCTGCTTAAAAACGTTTATTATTGCCGTTAGTCACTTACTCGAATCACAAGGAAAACTAATTACGCAAATTAGTTTAGAGGATTAATCCCTTAAAAATTTCTCCAACAATAATAATTTTATTATTATTGTTATTTTTATTTTTATTATTGTTGTTGTTGTTGTTGTTATTATTCTCAATAATAATTCCCCATTTATTATTTATTATTATCACTTCTTCCCAATAATAATAACATTATCTGTTATTATTATTATTAGCCTAAATTTCCTAATAATAACACTAATATCCATTTATTCTATTTACTATTTCTCCACCATTATTTAAACTCTCAAGTATTATCTTTCTCCTTTAACTTAGTATTTTAATAAATAATCAATTAGAATCTATAAATACTAACCATCATTTAAGAACATAATTAAATGTATTAATTTAATGATTCTCATGGTTTTCTTTTAAAAACTTGATCAATACTTTTATTACATAATTTGTGCTTCATGTGAATTTTGAGTTAAGCACATTTATATACAAAAATGCATTTTGCAAATTAATTCCCAAAAATCACATTAACATAAATTTCATAAATGTTAATTTGAATATAACTCCATAACATGTACTTATTTTTAGATACTTATACACTTAAAAATAATAGGACTCCATAACATATATACATATATAAATCAATCCTCAAGCAATAAAATCTTTGGAACTAATACACCTACACATAATTTTGTCTCATGTGCATCATCATTTTACTTGGAAGCCACGTTTAATATATAATTATAAGGTTGCAGAAAAGAAAAACACTCACACCATGCAACTCTACATATATATACAAACCACACATGTTTCCTTCCACGTTGCCTATGTATATATTTAAGTAGGTAAAAATAAAATGGCTACTCTTTCCTTGAATCCAGAATAGCCACGGCATGTAGTATTAACATACACTCATTAAGTCCTCTTTGCATGCTAATACATATACTTTTCGAAAGTCCCCTTTTCTTTTTACTGAAAAATCACGTTTCCCATATATCATGTTGCAGAAAAGAATAATCACATCTCATGCAACACATATATACACACACGCATATACATAAATTATACTCACATGAGCATTTTCCTCTTTTCCTTGGACACTCACGATTTCAATATATTATTATGCAGAAAAATAACTCTTTTTCTTTCCCTTAACACGACAACAAAATGAAACCACGAACACATATTTATAGGTATGTAAAAACACAAAATAACTTAGCTTGTTCCTTTTTCTCTTTCACGGGCAGCAAACACATTCCCACACACACACACACACACTTAACCTATGCGTTTTCTTTCCTTCTCTTTATAACAGATGCATATTTCAGACACACACAGCATCATATATCTTTATGGTTTCACTCTTCAAGGGAAAACGATGACAGCAAGCTATATATATATATAGTTCAGTTTTAGATTCAGATTCAACTCCCTAAAGCTTGGTTTCTTTTTTATATATACATACCGTGATTTACATATATGATAAAAAAAAAAAAAAACATGACAGCAAACGATGGACATATTCTTTCCTTTATCTTCATTGAGTTTCAGCGTTTTTCTTCTTTCAGTATGTATATCAGTATATAAAATACTAGCAGCAAGCTTACCTTCTCTTCTAGCTTTAAACAATGAGATCTTGCTCACTGGAAATACTCCTCTGATCCAGCCACGCAAAACAGAGCCTCTCCCTCTCACTCTCTCAGTTAACTCTCTTCTCTTTCTCAGTCTCTCGGTTTCCTCTCTTTTTCTTTTGGTAGTTCACAGTGAAAGAAAAACGAAGAGCTTCCTATATAAAGACCCAAGCCCAGAAGAGAACAAAACACCACAACCAAGACGTTGCCCAACGGTTCCAAAAGCCTAACTATCAGTTACTAAGCATAGGGCTCGAGAGGCAAGGTTTCGTCTGATGTTTCTGTGTTTTCTTCTCTCATACGCGATTTGCTTCTGCTTTCCCGCTAAAGATGCTGAAACCTGATTATCATTTGATCTTCTGCTGTTATACGTGATCTGCTTCTTCTGTTGCATAATACGTGGACTGCTTCTGCATCTCGGGCTGTTAGTTGGATGGAAGAGGGACAATAGATGTTTCGACCAGAGGTGATTTGGGCTGAGCAGTGGATCATCATATATTTTGCTTACCAATGATCGCACCATGGATCTGTTTGTTTTCGCTGGTCCATTCCTTCACGTCGGGTTGGAGCTGGAGGATATGATTCCTTATTGATTTTTCTATGTCTCTCACGTGGGCCATTTTTTTTGAACTGATGTTGGATTTGGTCTTGGGCTTTTGGCATTAAATGGATTGCAATGAGCCCATTACATTATTCCATTTATTATCTTAAAACAATATCTTAATTACAATTAAATTTAATTTGCAATTATTTAATAATTATGGAAATAAATCCTTAATTAATATAGAGATTTTTCCTTCCCCAAATTATTTTTTTCTAGGTCATAAAATATTTATTCCATAATATTTAGGCCTAAAACTTATAACTTACACACATTTTTTGAATTTATTCTTTTCTCAAAATAAATCAAGGGAAAATAAACTTTAATTTTCCATAATTAATTCCACCATAGTCTTTCTATATCCTTGAAATATTATTTCATAATCTTCCCAAATTCTCTAGGTTCAAAATAATTTTAATAAATATCTTAAACTTTTCCTCATAATAATCTTAAGACTTTTGGACTCTACTGGCTATAAGCCTTCTTATCTCAGTTTTATTTCCAATCTTTTAGTTCAAAAATTTGGGGTGTTACAACTTTTCCCCATACTAATCTCACCTACAAAGAATATGAATTATTTCATAACCAATATGATTTTAACAATATTATTAATAATAAAAGTAAACCGATTAAAATTAACTATTAGTCATATCTATATTTCCATAGCTATCTTTTAACAAAACTCAAAAATTGTCCAAAATTATAACCATAAAATATTCTCTAATTAGTATAAAAGTAGTATTATTAGAAAGATAAAATCATGTATAATAAATTTCATGAAGGAAATTTAATTAAAAAAAAAGTGATTTTGAGTACCTTATTGATTCTTAAAATTTTCCTTAGACTGTTCAAAAGAACAGCGTACCAACCGCTAGGGAGAGGAAGAAGAGACTAATGCTTTGGTGCAATTTGAGTGATGTTGATGTTAATATATATGAAAGCAATTTCTTTCTCCTCTTTTGGCTAAAAGCATGTGGTCTGTTCTTATGATTGATTAATTTAATTTTTGGTAGGTGCCTAGGTGGGCTATTGGCCTACATGATATTAAATACATATTTTGAAAGCCCACCGCCACAATATTACTAGTATGGGATATGTTTTTTTTAAAAAAAAAAAGAAATTTAGGGAGGTGGGGGGAGGGCCACCGCTAGCCCCCCCGCGTCCGCCTCTAGTATTGAGTCTCTTTCTCTCATTATTGAGTTATAAAGTACTAAACAATTTTGTGGCACTTTAATTGTTATAAATATTAAAGCCTTGAAGGCTTAAAGTTCAAATATCCAATGGTATAAAAAGGCTTTGTAGCTTTGCATATGTATTTTTAAATTATATATTATCTTAAAGACAAGTAACTTGTAGAAAACGAGCCATTACTTCCCCGTGCGTTGCATGGGATGATAGTATTTAACAGTTTACTTAAACATATTTTACATGTAAAGTGATGCAACTTTCTTGTCTTTTTTTTTTTTTTTTTGTGCAAATGCAACTTTCTTGTCTTTAAAGAATATTAAAACATCACTAACAATGAATACTACACATTAGAAATGAAACCTCGTTAACAATGGTAAACATCATTGAGTTCTAATCAATTCAGAGTACATATTGCAAATGAAATTTCAACAATATGAAAAAACAATGTCTTCTAATCGATTAATATTCCTAAATATCTCTTTGTACACAGGGGAAAACACTTCTCATGTTGTAGGAGAAGTGTTTTCTCATGTCACTCACACATGAAATGGTGAGATCCACATATATATATGAATTTATTCATATTTATATATATATGGGTCTCATCATTTCATGTGTGTGTAGGAATCTTTGTTTTCTCATGCAACATGAGAAAATCAAGTCCCTTGTACACAACATTCCTCATTTTGTTCTTGTTGCCACGACCATTATCATCCACAACAATCTTTAGACTATCCATGCTTTTATAGTGTGTTTGGTTTGAGAGGAGGGTGTGGTAGGGGAGGGGTGAGGAAAAAAGGGAATTGACCAAATTGCCATTAATGAAGGAAATATTCTTTTTTGTTGAGAGTATATTTTAGGAATATTAAAAAGTTTCTATGAGCCTTTTTGTAAAGAAGAGGGTAAAAGATTTCTCTCTCCCCTCCCCATCCCCCCTCCCTCAAACCAAACACAAACAACAATAGCAGGATGGCTATCCAAAAAGTTTTCCACAAGAATTTTTTGCTATTGAAGATTGGGTTTGTGCAAACTTAGAAAATAATGTAGGTATATCTTGTGGAGACACCACCCTCTTTCGAGCTTGTACTTTCCTGTGCAACGCATGAGTGATAGTACTTCACAGTTACTTAAACATATTTTACTTTAAAATTGGAACTTTCTTGTCAAACATAATTAATTATAAAATTATAATTATATTACTATAAATATACACACTTGTATGTATTAATCATTACTAATTTCTCACATCTCAGTATTAATATAGAATCATGGTCCATAAAGGTAAACACTTCATAAAGATTGCGTATAAAAAAAGTGGGATAATTTTATCGTAACAAATTCAACATTTTTGTTGGAGGCACAGGCACTTTCCAAAATCAGATAAGTTTCACTCCATTGGTGACCTCAACCAAGCTTCATTTAGTTTGTAAATATACCAAGTTATGAACGAAGGATTTATGATATTTCCCTTAAACCATGAATACCATGTATGCAGTGTTGTGTTATTGATATTATTTCAAGAACAATAAAAAAAAAAAAAAAAACTGCCCTTTGGAAGTTCCTAGCACGTGTACTGTGGTGCATTTGGGAAAAATAAAAAAACCTGTCATTGCTTTGGAAGTTCCTTATTTGAATTGTAATTGTAAATACATGAATATGTCTGATAACTTGAAAAAGTTCGACTGTCTTGTAGTAAACATTGAGGTAATGAATGATTCTGTTAAAGAGCATCAAAGTTTTAATCCTGCATATAACCATGTTGAAATGGAATCGTACAAACTAATAACGAACATAGTTGTTTGAGTAATAACTATCATTGACAACGGCTCATGATGAAAGACAGAGATTAAACTTGAAATGAAACGATATTAGAATATTACAACTGAGATGAAAGTTAAAAACATACAAACTACGCCCTAGGACATCTGGAACTAAGAAAGTTGAAGCTAAACCTAATAGAAACTTGATAGAATTAAACTTTGTAGTGACAAGAATTTATTTGTCTAACAAAAAACTCTCAAGTTCAAAACATCCTGAACATTTCTATTTCTACCATTCACATGATTTTGGATTCTTGACTTTGCCACAAGAATATACCACTCAAACAACTGTCTTAACAGACAAAAGTTTAAATAGGCCCAGTTAAACTCAGATGGAGCAGTGGTCATTTGTTTGCAGTGCGTACCAATTACTATAAACGTGTAAGCAGTATTTTAGAAAATTAGGTAAGTCCTGCATCACTACTTCATTATTTTCCTTTTGCGTCTTATATGTGAACAGCCTTGGCGGCAACACAGCAAAAGGAGAATGCGTTAATCAAATGACTGAGACAAAATAAAGTAGCTAAGATGAGTTCTTTCAAATAATTAATCAATAGATGCAAAGTCGACACCAAAAATCATTTTCCAATAAAAAAGTCAGAGGGCCGACCCGACAATGATCGTCAGTCAATGGTTGATGGGAACGTATTATTTGATGCAGATCAGTGTCCATTAATTCATAAACCATGTATACATCATTGAAGTTCTCCCTCTGTGGAGGTTGTATAATGTCTGAGGGCCATCACCTGCACTCGATAAATAACTGAGCAATAAGCATAATTTGCAGGTTGAATTCAAATAAGAGTGTAATATTAAGGTACAAAGATGAATACTCAACCAAGAAACCTTTTCAAGGACAGCTTCAGTCTAAAAGGCTTAATTTATTAAATCGATTTTAATAACATGTCCCAAAATATTTATGGATACTACAAAGCATAGCTTGTATTGAAAAAAAGCAAGTTGTTATCAATAAAGCACATTAAGTTCAGATAAATATTTAGTTGATATACTTAAAAGGTCCTCCATCACTGGTTACATTTGGACAATTTTCTTTTGATTATATACATTTATAAGTAAATAAAGAGATGAAGCAGTTGTAAGTTAAATAGAATTCAAAGTGCCAGAAATGGAAATTAAGCATTCCCTTAACAGCCACAGTAAAAACAAACAAAAGAATGCAAATGACGAAAATGATGTCTGTTTGTGAAAATACATGAAACAATTTAGCCAAAATTACATTTTCATTATCCATGTGTCAAAGAAGTTTAATTTCTCGTAAGGTTCTTATATGTTTCATAAGGAAATCATAATATATAATAAAAAATTGTACTATGCAACATATATATTAATACTAATAGTCAGTTAGGCATGGCTTTATTGTGAGGATTCAAGAGGCAGGTCTGCACCATGGAATTATTATTAAACTATAAAAATTAGTGAGCCACCTAGAAAAGAGAGGAACAAACCGGATGAGTGTTTGGAATAGTTAGCGAAAGGGTGAGCACTATAAAGTCAGCTTAATATTTGGCATAAAATTGGAAAAAATAGGCAAGAGGCAATATAGACCAAGTCCTATACCAGTAACCTGCAGACCTATTATGCTGAAAAAGAAGAGTCAATGTGGTCAATATGGCACAAGAACATGAAAAAAGATAATGGCATCGATGATCACAGGTAATTGCAAAACTTATGAGGCTAGTATATGTAGAGTCCCATCAACTTTTTTGAATAATGCAAAGGCTTAGCTTAAAAGTATAATTCATCAAGAAGAAGGGTGGTCTGAATAATGACTTGAGATGAGAGATGAGATGTAGAGTCCCATCAACTTTTTTATATATTTGCTCAATGCAAAGGTCAATGAAAGTCTTAGCGGAACTTACATCCCATTCTGCTGGTATGTTGGTCATATTTCTATGTCACCAATGAGCAAGTTAACACAGAAGAGAATGAAACAATATGATGAAGAAATGAGAATGAAACAGTGTAAGTTCTGTAATTTTAGTTAAAATGAGAAGGAAAATATGGAATATCAATTATAAAATTTCATTCCATACATTTCTTACTAATATGGAATTCAATATAATTCTTATGTGTAAATTTTAAGCACCTCTATTTTCAGTTTCACAACTAAGAATGTAGCACAAGAGCCAGTCACAGAGTAGGTTGCGTGAATGTTGCACAAGAGCCTGTCACTGAAAAAAATATGTAGGAAACAGTCACAATCTAAATTCACCAAGTATATGTAAGAAAAACTAAAAATTATTCCAGCAAAAAAGAAGGACCTGAAAATTATAAATATATCTGCATAGATTTACAGACTTTACTGATAGCAGTGGAGAACGACTTCTGCTCATAAATTTTCAGATACCAACAGCTCGCATAATTCAACATGAATGACAATAGCAAGCACTATACATACATGAACTACAAAAGCCTGAAGTGTCTGACAGTCGAACACATTCATTCACTAAACATGACTGGGACAGTTGAGCATCATACAAATATATCCAACAAAACAGATGTGAAGAATAGCCATGCCCCAGTCATTAATTGGAACATAGGTATTAATTCGAAATTGAAGGGCAACAGTCATTAATTCGAAATTGAAGTGGAGCAGAGCAGGTTGGGGAAGCATCAAAAGCCAAAATAATTCCAACAAAGCATTTGCTTGGCTAGGTGTAGTTTGCATTATTACACTCACACCAAAGTCAGTAATCTTTACCTCCTCTCAATGGTTTATCAACAGATTAGAAGGTTTCAAGTCCCTGTGGATAATGTTTTTCATGGTGAAGATATATCAAACCCCTAAGCACCTGCATTGCGAAACAAATAAAAGGAATCAGGTGTACTGATGGCATCAGCTCCTCAAATGTACAATTCAGAAGAGTAAAATCCAGCCAGAACCTAAGACTGAAATATTGAAAGGTAACCGACTTCTTACTCCTCACTTTGCTTAATTCAATTCTTGAAATAGACTCTATTAAAAATTTTGAACTTACGCTATTTCATATAATTTGATTCTTCCATTGAATTATCTATGCCTTATTTATATAAGTTTATGAATTTGAATGCTCAATTGACCAAAAAAATTATGTTTCTCAGATGCAAACTGAATGATTAAAAAAACAATCAATTTAACACAAAACATCATCTACTGCAATCTTTTAAGTCATAGATAATTACTTAAAGGTTTATTAGTGTACATCTCAACTGATATATAAGCAAAGAGAAAATTACTTACAATGACAGGAAGCAAGGAAGCCCACAACAACGTACGCCATCCTGGAAATCGTATAAAATAAACCATCATTCTTCCATTGAGTGTCCAACTTTTAGAACTAACAAATATAGGACTTCAGAACTCAGAATGATAGTTGCTCACCATTGACATTCAGAAGTAGGAAGAATACAAATGATGTCCACAGGACAGGACTGCCATCAACAAAATCTAACCTATAATATAAACCAAAACAGACTAAGAGCAGGGGTAAAGGTTAAAAAAAAAGAGGTTAAACCAAAATCGACGAAGACCAAACAGATGTAATGAACAAACTTGATGAACAGGGGTTAAGCATCTCATACATCCATTTTCGGCTTAGTCAAAACGGTGAAGAAGACTAGGCAGAATACACCCAAAAACAAAAAGATCTTCAATGAGAAGTACCCAAATGATGCCGTCGGCTTCCGTCCGTCCCATTTTCAAACCTCCTTGACTAAGAACATGAATGTCAGAAATTGAGAAGAAATGCTCTTACCGGAAGCAGCGGTGATCATGACGGCAACGATGGCAGCGATAACGGACGAGGGAGAGACAATAGGGAAGCCTGGAAGAGGAGAATGCTGATTTCATCCGATTAGACACACAATTTGAAATTTGAAAGTTGGGAGCAAAATAAAAGCAAGGTCCATTGCCGAAGAACGACATCACTCCCAGAGATAAGGAAGGCCATGATTTCCCATCGTCGTTGTCGCCATCTCTTTAAAAGGTGTGAACCATGGATATAGATGAAGAAAAATGAATCAAAACAGGAAAAGAAGAGGAGCTCAAATCGTGGAGAAATCCGCTTACTCTTGCGTTGACGAGGATGGATTGAAGGTGTGCAGTTGTTGAGAGAGTGATGGAAGAAGGAATTCGATGGTGAAGGGAATAGGTATTCAAATTTTGAAATCCTTGGGCACAAAAGCTACGAGAGTCTGAAGAAGAAGAGAAAATAGGGGGGAAAGGTCTCGGGAAAGGAAAAGTATGGGAGAGGGAGAGAGGGGAAAAGGAAAAGACGAGATGCACGGGTTCACATTACATGCACATACCTTATGTGCTTCTTATGTGGATGAGTATATTTTTTTTTATTTTTTTAAAATTTTTTATATATTTTATTTATTTATATTTAAATTATATGCTGCTTTCTGAAATTTTTTTTTCATCCAGTATCTCAAATTAATTAGTTTCTAGTTCTGCATTCAGTAATATTTATCTGTAACACCAGTATCATGGAAACTAATTAATTTGAGATACTGGATGAAAAAAAAATTTCAGAAAGCAACATATAATTTAAATATAAATAAATAAAGTATATAAAAAATTTTAAAAAAATAAAAAAAAATATGCTCATCCCTCTAATAGAGGGATGAGCACATAAGAAGCACATAAGGTATGTGCATGTAATGTGAACCCGAGATGCACGGAGCCGATGGCCTATCTGATGAAGTGTTGACGGCTTGTGAACAGTGAATTGTCTCTAGAGCAAGACATAAGCCGTTTATCTCATCATCTTGAAAGATGAGTGTTATTATATATATTGATTTAGTTATAAAGGCTAATAGTCGTGAGGGCTAATTAGCATATTTTGCCTCAATTGATAATTAGTGGCAACAATGTTTGATAATACTTATATAATGATACTTGGATATAAAGTCATAAGCAATTGTTAGAATATGTGGCCAGAAGTCATTGACAAATATGTATCAATGTAATGCAAAAAAAGGTCAAATTATGAAAGGGAAAAAAGCATGAGATGTTAAACAGGCATTGAGTCGTGGAGAAATATGTCTAGATTTATTGTTAAGCCTAGAGAAATAGTATTAAGCCCAGAAGGCTATCTGATGTTTAATTTTTGTTGTTATTGAAATTTATTATGATTAACTTGTGTGAGAGAAATTACTATAAGGATTTAATATTGTGCTATTGATAACTTTTCATGAGTGATATGTGAAATAAAATAGACCAGAAACTAATTATTGGTCATTTTGAAATTTTAATATATGTTGCCAATTTATTTGCAAAATTAAATATGATGGTGTGTGAAAGTTCATAATTTAATAATTTTATTTTAATTAAAGAAAAATTACTATTTTTTAGGTATAATTCCTGGGAGGCCAAGTTTTTATTTCCATAATTTATTTCTCTTTTTTAAACTTTTATTGATGCAAATGTTTATATTGCATAATTAGAAAATGCAATAAAAATTAAATAATATTTTTTGGTTTTGATTGAAATTTTTTTAAAATAATTTTTGGTTCAATTTATTAGATCAAAAAATTAAAATTATTTTTAATTAAATATAGTATTTATAAAATTGTAAATGCATAAATACTCATTTATTAATTATTAATTAGAAAATTTAATAAGGATTTTTAAAAAATAAAATAAATTATGGAAATAAAAAATTTGGCCTCTTAGGAATTACATTTAGAGAAATAATAATTTTGCTTTAATTAAAATAAAATTATTCAATTAAAAAAAAAAACATTTGGTGTGGGGCGCTTTTTTTGCTAGATCACATGTGCATTTTTACACATTTCAAAGTAAAAAAAGTCAAACTTAACGGTAAAAGTCAAACGGTTAAACAGTATTTTTGCACATAATTTCTAACCACATGTGTACTTTTGCATCTAACAGAACACTTGGTATTGGGGGCTTTTCGGGATAAAACACATGTGTATTTTTCCACCTTAACCCAATTTTAAATCCTAGAATTTGGAATATTGCACAATCAATAACCAATTATTATCACTGAAACAGAGAAAAACCATTTCTTGTTTTGATCAGAAGCCAAATCCAAAACAACACAAAAATGAGCATATTCAGCTAAGCCTGGGATTCCCAATGCAATCAAACATATCATGTCAAGTTTGAGAGCTAGCCACAAGCTGCCTTCTTTTGCTGGAAAGTAACTGCGTAGACAGGAACATCAACACCTACGTTGAAGGCACTGAACAAAGTAAGGGAAATCTTCAAGGGGTGATTCTTCATTTTATCCAAGTTGTACATGTGGTTTGCATGCAAATATTTTGGCCCATTGCCATGCCCATGTCTACCTCTGCTCACTGTCACACCAAGGCTTTATCTTTTTATTCACAGTTGCTAGAATGAGCAATAGTATATATATTTTTTTAATAAAAAAGTCATCTCATCTCTCCATGTGTGTGAGGTTTTCTTTTTTCTTTCTCTTTTTTTTTTTGGGGGGAGGGGGGGGGGGGATTCTTCCAATTTTAAAACTGAAGGCTTGCGTCAAACTTTTAAAGGTCAAACCATAAGTGGTCCATATGGCAATTATTTCATCAGAAATTAGATCAGGTGCCAGTTCTATTATAGAAGAACTGATGATAAAATGTCAAATTGCAACCTTGGAAACACAGAATGAGAAAGTAGCAAAAGAATAAAAAAACAGGAGGCTTTCAACCTTACTCATCCTAGGAAAACACAGAATTCAATTACCATATCAAGTTAAACATATTAGGCTACCTCAATATGATTCTAACTTCTACAAACAAATTTTTCCCAAATTCATATGATAATTCAATTGCCCTGGGACATGAACATCCAACACCCCACTATATGTCGCCACAACAATTCATCCAAAATATAGTTTTCAAGTCCTAGGAGAGCCAGTTCCGTCATATAATGGATCTACCACTTAAAACCAGCAATCCAACCTAGAGCAATTTTCTTTTGGCAATTTATCTTGCCATCTATTTGTATTCCAAGTAGTCTTACGTCCATGCCACTATATGATTCTTATTATGTGCTTTTATAGATCTAATTTCAAACTTGTACTGTAATTAATTAGTAGCCTGTTTTGTACTTCACTTACTCTTGTCGCTGGATTCACAACCATCACCACATATATTATAAGCAAGTTGCACACGCTTCTGTAAATTAAGCAAACTACAGTCTAGGTCGTCTAATTGAAATCTGTCCAATCAAGCATAGAACTGACAAAGCTATTATCCTCGTCAGACATTTATTGGGATTCAAAATCGTCCTCTTAGGATTCACTAAGCTCCCTCCCCAACCAAGGTACAAACACAAAAATTGATACTAGCATAGCCAAAATATTAACATTCCTCTTGCTCTCTTTTCTAACCAAAGGCAAAATTAATCCAACTACATTTGGAGGTCAACGTTGATAAATAAGATTCATTTCCCTGCCCAAATGTCTTTGAACTAAAATGATTGGCACCAAAAGGAACCAACCATTATGTTTCAAAACTTGTACAAAATAAAGCCAATTAGTTGATATGACCCTTGCTAAAACCATTTGTTATCAACTATAGCAGCGTTGCAGAATTCATGGGTTTGAATACTACATGCAAAAATTTGAGACGACCCACACCCACTTGCAACCAATTAATTTTTAACACTACATCCACATGATTGTTGTACGATTCACAAAAAAAATTGTTTTCCTTCCTTCAAAGTTCAAAGAACTCATGTACTCTTTGATAAAATCAACTGACAATGACTTGCAACAAATTTCTCTCTGAACAAATTGCTGGCAGTGGATAAATTTTCAAAGCAACACTTATTGGCCGTTAGACTTCTCTTGCATAACCTCAAGAATGTGGATGTACTTGAGGCTTCTTTAACAAAGAACCAAGATAGGTGACAATAAATTTTGAAAGGGTCTTCTTACAAAGTACAAACGACAAAGCTTATCAACATTCATATTCAACAAAAACTGTCACAATAATCTATTTGGACGGTGAAGTTTTTTTTTTTTGTTGGTGTAAGGACGGTGAAGTTTTTTATTAGAGGTATTCTTGGCCATATCTTTGTTCTGTTGGATTGTAACTAATATAGATGGAACTGTAACACCCGCCTTGATTACACTTTTAAATACGTACTCAAAATCATACCTCAATTTTTACAAAATCACTATTCACATATACGGACTATTCACGTATACGACACTATTCATGTATACGGTACTATTCACGTATACGGCACTATAACGGAGTATACACAACAGTGATCATGTATAAGCGTATGGACGATGAGTAACTGACAACAATAATCCAAATATACGGTGGTTTAAAGAGTGTACGCATAGTACAAACTAACAATCCAATAATACTGTAAAAGGGTATTAATTAATATAGTTATCCCAAAAATAGTTTAATAATCACTAAACAAACCACACTTATATATAAAGCCCATTTATTCAAATTCCCCAACCTTGGGGTCTTCTTCATCTACTGTATCTGCACCGCATTACTTCCTGACCTAGAACATCTTCCTGGCTCCTTAGGTGTTTCTGGGATCCAGTGATCAGTTGTATACCAGGGTAACGGTTAATCTCATATTCAAAGTGTAAATTATACATGGCAGATATTTCATATATTGCAGAAAATTATAAACAACCAATAATAAAACGCACCGCAATCGGTATACATAGCATATAGCAAATGTAACATCACGGCGAAAGCACATAAAAGTACTGGATAAACAAGCATGCAACATTATTATATAAAAACAATAATACTCAGCCAAATAAATAAAACGCATGGCACGGACATACAAATCCGGCCACGAGTCCACAAATACATGAACATATAAGACATATATAAGAACACAAGGAATCGGAGATTAAGCTACCAACCTCAACTTTGCAAATATTTATAAACTTCCAAATGTAGGAACTCGATCTTCCTTCAATATTCCTAAGGTAGGATCATCATCATAAGTATCAATTTCCTTTTATTTAATAAGGTATTATAATAAATACCATTTCTTCATTATTTTAGTACAATACTTATGATTTAACAGAATTTTCACTGACTTTGAAAATTCATAATTAATTGCACAAAATCCAAATGATGTGCTTCCAAGACTTAAATATTCCTTAATATATCTATTTTATATTAAACCCCATAGAATCCTTAAAATCATCAAAATCCCTTTTAGTTCCACCACTTCTTGATTAACCAAAATAATATATAGAAAATGATAAATATCATCAAAATAATATAAGACAAGTTGAAACCTTTACTTACTTGTCTTGATCCCATGAGCTTTAGCAACTTCTTCTTGCTTCTGCCTCTTAGAGCTCTCAACCTTCACTCTCAAAATACCATGAGAAAATGTCTCTCTCTCACTATCTGCGTTCTTTCTTCACTCAGACAAAAATGAGTAAATGAAGAAGCGTAGGTTTGTATATAATAAACGTGAGAGAGAATTGTTATGTCTGTGGGTGAACATTGCTCTTCCCGTGATCATCTCCTTTTCCTGATTTTCAAAGATTCCCCACTAATTGATACAACCCTTTTCCCGTGAATGCATAAAGAAAGGAAATGTTTTTCTTTTTCTTGAATGAGACAATAATAATATGGCCCTATCATTTGAAATGAAAAAAAAAAATCCATGTTTGCACCCGTGAATGCATAGGAAGAGAATGATTAATTATTTTGGGAATAAAACGATAATAATGAAATCCAAAGGAAAACATGTGGTCCCATTGAAAGGAATTCTTGAATGTTACAGGAACACATTCATTTTTCTCTCTTTAAGACAATGAAGGGTGTCTCTGAACCAGTGTCTAGTGTGGACTCTGACTGGGATGAAAGATTGCTTGTTCACATTTGTTATATCCTGTGGAGGTAATCCAAATCTAATAGCATGTTATGTCCTAAATAGCATCATTTAGCTGATCTACCTTTCTTTTGACATCATTCTCATGGTATTGGGGTGCAGATGGAATTATAAAAGATGTTTGCTATGTTCAAATATTACATCAAGTAGCCTACGACCTTGTGATTTTAAAATGGGAAAAGTCTTGAGCTCCCTTCAAATGTTTAGGTGTACGTACAACTTCAACCTCAGGTAAAATTTTAATTTTGCAAGTTTTATTATTCTTTCTGATTTTGGTTACTACTGACTATCTTCTTGTCTAGTTTATTATATCAATTGTGAAGATAGGCCAGGTATGAATGGTAATGATAAGAAGTCTAAAGTTTCATCCGGAAAATAGAAAAGGAACCCATAGTGCATGAAACACAATGGCAGTGCCAAGTTGTGCTCTTGGTTGAGTGTAAACAGATGCCTACATCATTATTTTTGCAAATTAAATTTAAGCCTTAGTGCCCTACCACAACTTCACTTTTGACCAAGCTTAATTAGTTTCTGATACCTTAATGTTTTTAAATAATGCTAGGATCAAATGATTTTTCACCAGCATCCTCATTGCTTGGGCTCTTCGTAACTCCAATGTCATCACTACCGCTCTCCTCCACTAATCCCCCATGACCTCCACCAGTGTCAGAGCTAGTTGCTTTGTTTTCCATTACCTTCCCTCTCCTGGAGTTAGGTGTTTGGGATGGATTAATGTTTGGGCCAACTGGCCCTTGAAGTGATCTGAAAGAATAATTATGTGTCTGAAGCTGAACATAATCAATCAACCCCCTGGCACCGGGGGGGGGGGGGTGGGGGGCGGGGTAGCGCTATCACGAGCAATAAACCTAGGCAGGCTTAGTGTACTTTGGCCATGAAGCAGATATGTTGATTTGTCTTGGCTGGTTGTCCTGTAATCATGCGCAGTCTCATAACCTCACCTAAAATTCCAGGCACTTATTATCATTACCATTAATGTCATTGAGATGGTTGGTTTTGGTAGTGAGTTCAAATTTTTTAAGAAGTTCAAGTTCCCAAATATGATGTTTGTTTTGCTAGATTACGCATATTTCATGAAAAATGCTCAAAGTTTCACATAGTGAGTGACATCCTTTGTCATGCTATATCTATTCATGCCAAAGAGCTTGAAGGTATAGATGCCTTGATTGGTGGTAAATTGGTAACTACACTACTTTTTCCTCCATCACTCTTAGTCCTTTCAATTGTAATCATTATATACTGAGCATCATTTGTATGAAATTTTCCTTTTTTTCATTGTTATTTTGATAGGATCTTATTTCTTCCATTTTATAAATCTAGGTCGAAGATAATGAGTAATGCTCATCTAATGGTGTGCATGAAGTTGAACTGCTTCTACCATTTTATGAGCAATTCTGCATTTGAAGGTAACTATATCTACAATCATATGCTAAATTTTCCATTTATGATTTTTATGTTTGTGGTGGTTGGTTCTAATATTTCCATCACTAACATTAATGATTGGTATGTTATAAAGCATGCAGCCAAAGAGATGTTTCGGGTATTCTTTATTTTAGTGGTTCGATATGTTCCTTTGCGTACGTGAATTCAAAAGTGCCAACTTCACAAGCCATCACTGATGCAAAGGTAATCAGTTACTCTATTCATCCTTTCATTGTAACACCTGCTTCATTTGTTTGAGGGTGGTCTAGTTTCACATCTTTGGAATTTGTTGTTGGATGATGAACAAGAAGTCTTGCTTTACGCATTTCCATACTCATTATTTTACTTGATTGGACAAGTCTTGATATAGATGGTAAAGGATAGCCCTTCAGGAAGGCAACAACTCCTAATTAAAGTTATTGACTAGGAATAAGTACCAGACTCTATATGAGGATAAATTTATATAACCTTAAGATGAAAAAGAAAAAGACAATTATTATAACTTATCCTTTGACATTTCTCTTCAAGCAATAAAGCACGATAGACTATGAGGGAAAAAAATAGGGTTAGCAAAGACAAATATTTTAAGGTGGATATGTGACATGAAAGAAATGACAAGATTCAATTTCAAAATAATTGTATAGGAGAGGAAGTTGGTATTGCAATTATCAAAGAGAAAATGGTTTTAAAAAGATCGATTAAGTTCGTTTAAGGATGTGCAAATAAGAAAACTAGAGGAGTCAGTTAAGAGAGTTTGAGTGGATGACATTTGACTTTATGAAAAGATGCATAGACCAAGAAATATACTTAACGAAAGTTATAGAATAGGATTTTATGGTGAATGATATGTTTGAAAAGTTAATTATTGATAAAAACCCATAGGCTCATATGATCTATTAGCCAACATTATTTGGAAGGATAAGGCTTGTTATTGCTTGAAGTTGGTTGATGCTGCATGTTTTTCTTATGAAGCTTGTAGTATATTATAAGCTCTATATATAATATTTTCAGACATATTAATAGTTTGTAGTCTTGCAGCACATTTTGGAAGTGATGAAAGGACCTTATAAAACTACCGACTTACCTATTTTAATGATGAGGCTTTTGAGCAATGGATTGCATAATCTCCTCCAGACTGCACTAACTTAGCCCCTGGTTTTTGTTTTCTCTTATTCTGGATCATGGTTCTTTGCCGCACAGGGAGATATTATTATGAGTCTACAAAGTAGATTGGATATCATTTACGATGAGGCAGATGGTGATTTTGTTTCTAACATATTGAGTTTGTTTGGGATATCGATGGGAAAATTGACTTGTGGAAAAGTCAAATTGTGAAATGTGTTTTATGTTTGGATTGACGGTAACATAAGTAGTTTTTGTGATTCAAACTTAGAGTCAATCTGAAATATTTTTAAGGGTATTGACTGGTACTAAAAATATACTTCAAGATACTAAGTAGTACTAAAAAAAGTGATGAATTATCAACTGAAAAGCTTGTTGCCAAACTAGTTTTACAATTATATATTGAGGTTTGTGATTGACAATATAGGTATATTTGACCCTTGGATATATAACAATTGTAACACCCTTTCAATAATATGTCATACAATAGAGCATTATAGCGCAATGTAGTGGCAAAATGGTTTGGCTGTAGTATACTGATATGATATTACAAATCTTGGTTAAATATTCTAAATGTAATGACAAAAAGTTTCTACAAATATCCCTCAAATAATTTGGAACCAGTTTGACACCTCTTTTTGTTGACATTTGCCGCTTTGTCCTAGGAGCCTCATCTAATATGCTGTATAATTCATAGGTAATAACAGGGGCTGTAATCCAGAAGGATCCCAGAGTAACAGTTAATCTCATATACACAGTATATGCAAAGTATGCAAGCAACGACAATTAGGAAAATGACAATAACATACCATAGAGTATTTAGTACAATCTACATATCATCACGCCTAGTAACATAAAAGCAACAAACCACATATGCAATGTTAATTGTGGAAGGACATTAAAGTCCTAAATAAATGTAGTACCTCTCAACAAGTCCTAGATTTACAGTGCTTGGAAAATGAATAATAGTCAGGCCTTAAACCCAACATAATTGAATGCATAACAGACTTAATAGTGCAACCCAAGGACCTTCAGTCCATTAGGCTTTACAACCACAAACGCATATCCCTTTTAAGAGACACAGGTCCACAATCATGGTAAAACATACATTCAAAGATACATAAAGCATATGAGATTAGAATTACTACTATTTGATAAATTTTAAATCGACCATCACTCCCAAATTCTTTGAAAGGCTCCCAGAGTGACAATTCCTATAATTATAAATAATACTCATTACTTATGTAAAATCTTCATAATTCAAATAATACTTGAATTAATCATCATCATTTGGCCCAACTTATGGATAAAGGTTCTTTATTAACCCCAAAACACCAAATAAGTAATCTTGACTTTAAAACCTTCATTTTCGAATTTTTCCTTAAATTGTCCAGAAATTTGTAGCAACTATAACAATTCATAACTAATTGTACAAAAATATAATTGATGTGATTAAAAAATCTACATGACCCTTGACTTGTCTATTTTCATGGAAAAATAATCCCAAACGCCATGAAGATTTGAGCCATTCTTAGTTTTATCATTTTTCAACACTATTCATGTCTTATACATGGATCATCTTGAAAAATTCACATCTTTTTGTAGAAATCTCTAAAATTACTTGTTATGTATGAAAAGAGATATATTTCTTTCTACTTTGATTGTAGAACATATCAAGATTTGTAGGCATCATTTGATCAACCAAAATCCACGTACAACAATCACTGTTCAGATTTAACTTTCAGAAATGTGGTCTAACTTCAAAAATACGTATACTTATATAGAGCTCTAAAAATTCCGTATTTTATATCAAAAGAAAGCCCTAGATGTATACTTTCTTTCTGAAAAATTTCATGATTTTAGGACTTCATTTGCTTATTAAAAAATGGATCACACATTCGCTGCCTCTTAGAATCTTGAACTAACAATTGTATGGCTTTTGCAAAATCTATGATTTTATGAACCAAATATTCTTCTAACTTAATATTTGGCCTTTAAATATGTTTTTAAACCATTTGGGTAGAACCTCCCCTTAGGGTTTGAGGTTTTCAAATTAGGAGAAATTGCCATGAATAAATTACAAGTTCAAGAACATAACAATACGGTACAAAAAATGCTTTTAAGACTGGACAAAAGAGGTATCGTAAGACCGGACTCGCGAATAATCTTGTTCCAGGCGGTATTAAAAGCATACTTCTAAGACCAGACTTGAACCGGTCTTAAATATACTCTTTTAAGACCGGACATTTAAAACATTAGGTCTTAAAAGTAGTACTAAATAGAATTGAAATATTTTTTTGGTCGGTCCTAAATCTCAATTTTTAAGACTGGACAAAAAATAGGCCGCTGTTAAAAGGTCGGACTTTTAAGACTGGAAAAAAATAAATGCACTCTAAAAAATAGCATCTTGTTAGACCAGACGATTAATTATACGCGGTTTTAAAAGACTTACTTTCAAGACTAGATGATAAATACATTTGGTCTTAAAAATTAACTTTTTAGACTGGACATATTAAACCATCGGTCTTGAAAGACCAACTTTTAATACCGAACTAATATCAAATATGTTCACCTGACGTTTAAGGCCGTGCATATAAGTACATCCGAATACATCCGGTCTTAAAAGTTGAACTTTTAAGACCGGCATTTTTATTTGTGGTCTAAATTTTCCTGAATTTTTTCCCTGTTTTATTCTTCCTGATCATATATACACAAATCCACCACCCAATCCAGCACATAAAAGGCTATACTTTAAGCTACAAGCTATGAACAATTATGAATAAATTGAATTGGGAAAAAGCAGAATACAAATATTATTGACCATGAGTTATGTGGCCTCTTAATTAATGATTATAACTATGACTACAACACATAAATTAATTTATACAATAAGATATATAACTTACTCACATATACAATGAGTTACAAATACAACACTTAAATCAATATACATGCCTAATATTCACCATGCCTAGCTTCATCTAATTCCCATCCAATAACATAACATCCTCTTTTACAACATGCCCCTTTGGATCGGATCCTGCCACAAAAGTAAAACAAGAACAAACTTCATAGAGTCAGTGACATTATTTAAAAACCTTAAAGTTTTCAAAGAATTGTGAAGATGAATATTACCTTATGAATTGACTCTTTTATAAAGGGATATCCTCCTATATCCCTTCTTGGTGATCATTTCTTATGCCGGGTTCATTATCCGCTTCATCTTCTTCGTTCATGTCCGGTAGACCCCTTGAAAAGGAGTACTCTCAGGAAGACCATAATTTGCATGACTTTCCTCATCAATATTGATGACCCTTTTTCCTTGGAGAGCTACATACCACATTTTATTTTTTTGATCGGTGATATAAAAAACTTGTTTTGCTTAGTCTGCCATAATAAAAGATTCATCTCCAAAACTTCTACTATTGACATCGACTAATGTAAATCCTAGCCGATCGATCTGAACACCATTATTTACATTAACCCACTTGCATTTGAAAATGGGAAATCTAATCACGATATAGTCCACCTCCCAAATCTCTTCAATATTCCCGTAATATGACATGACTGCCAATTTAGACCTATGGTCTTTCAAACTGGAGAAGTGTATAGATTCAGCCTCTAACATAACACCACTGTTCTAGACTGTGCTCCTATCATTTAGGGACTTCGTGTAAAATGTATAACCATTTATCACATACGAATTGCAACTTATGACATCAACCTCAAGACCACATGCTAACCATTTGATTGTCTCAGAAACAGATTCCCCTTCCTCGACCTTTTGTTTGAACCAGTTTGCAAAAGTTCTGTTATGCTCTCTAATCAACCTTTGTTCAGTCATTCGGGGATTTTCTTTCCTTACAACTTCTTTATGTGCAGCTATGTTGGCTTGAACTTCATCAACATTATTCAAGATGTATAATTGGACTTGTGATAATTCATCAAGATCCACACTCTTTACTGAAGCCCCTCATCTACCCCCTTCAGCATGCTGACGTTTTGGAAGCCCAATATGTCTTACTTTGGCCAAATAATTTTGACAAAATTCTATGGCCTCTTCAGATACATACTTCTAAACAATTAATGCTTCTGGCTGGTATGTATTCTTCACGTACCCTTTTAGGAATTTCATAGATCTTTCAATTGGATACATCCACTTTAAATGGACAGGACCGCACAACTTTATCTCCCTCACTAGATGAACAATTAGATGAACCATAATGTTAAAAAATGAAGGAAAAACAGTTTCTCAATCTGGCACAATATCAGATATCCTTCATTTTCCAATTCATCCTATTGTTCAATCTTGAAAACTTTACTACAAACAACATTGAAGAAGAAACAAATCCTAGTGAAAATGTGTCAAAGATCATACTTGGCAATGCCTTGAATAGCTACTAGGAGCAACTGTTGCATTAATACATGACAATCATGACACTTTTGGGCCTACTAATTTCAAGTCCTTCATAGATACAAGCCTATTCAAATTTGAAGAATACCCCGAGGGAACTTTTGTGCCATGTAAACACTCACAAAAACTTCTTTTCTCATCCTTAGATAAAGTATGAGAAACCATGGGACAATAAGTTCTGTTACCATATGACCTTAGATGTAAGTCTTCGTGTATTCCCATTGCCTGCAAATCCAATCTTGCCTTTACACCATCCTTGGAACTACCTTGTATGTTGAGAAGTGTGCCAACAATGCTATCACATACATTTTTCTCAACATGCATGACATCAATACACTGTCTCAAATCAAGATTGCGTCAATATGGAAGATCAAAGAAGACAGATCTCTTTTTCCATATATTTGTTTCTTTTTTACCCTTTGCGGTCTTACCGAAGATGACACTTATATTTTTTACCTTTTCATACACTTGCGCCCCAGTCAATACCACTGGAGCATCTTCATACTCTTGGCCACCAAAAAAGGCTTTCTTTAATCAACGATATGGGTGGCCCTGTCTAAGAAATTTTCTATATCTAAAATAAACCGTCTTTCTTCCATGTTGAAGGTGATGGTAGCGTGTGAAGGGATCCGTACACACAACGAAATTTAAGAAAAAAATTATGAATCCAAATGAGGATCATTCAACCGCGTTTAAATCAAGGTTTAAAGAATCTGTATCATACTTATGCTGAACTGGTGTGTGTCTCGTTCTATTTGAACTAGTGGGCTACCTTCTCGATCAACAGAAGTCGACTCTTCAAATCGTCTTCCTCTATCATACTTATGCTGAACTGGTGTGTGTCTCGTTCTATTTGAACTAGTGGGCTACTTTCTCGATCAACAGAAGTCGACTCTTCAAATTGTCTTCCTCTATCATACTTATGCTGAACTGGTGTGTGTCTCGTTCTATTTGAACTAGTGGGCTACCTTCTCGATCAACAGAAGTCGACTCTTCAAATCGTCTTCCTCTATCGGTATCCACACAAATAACCTCAAACACGGACATCCGCATGCTAGTGCCTTCAATATTCTCGCGTCTCTCTTTTCTCTCTAGGGTTTCTCACGGCTTTCTCATACGCTTGACAAAAGTCCCATAAGTTTTACTAAACTTGATAGGCGTATTATATTCAAAATGAATCCTCTTTAATTTTGAAATTCAAATTTTGAATCTGGATTAAAAAATATATTAATTAAATCTATCTAATAGATTTAATCTAATCTATTTATTTAATCCGAATTAAAAACCTTCTAATTTAATTTATCTCTATAAATTAAATCTGAGAAACGATATATATATCTATTTAATTAAAATTGAGATACTATATCTCAATTTAAATTAAATAAGATATATGATATATTTAATTCAAAAACTAAATTTAAGATACAATATCTCTATTTAATTAAATGATTGATTTATCTTCATAAATCAAATATGAGATATAATATCTTAATTAGTTTTAATTATATAATGATTAGTCCCTAAGGCATAATTTCCAACAGACTACTACTTGTACTAGGTGCAATCATTATATATATATATATATATATATATATATATATATATATATATATATCCTCCTAGATAAAATGTATTCATTGATTCTTAGACATATCTAAGATTCAATGAATTTGGACATTATTGCTCGTGTTGAGCTATTCTTGTGTGCTACCCTGCAGGCTCACATGAGATTGATAGTAGGGCAATACTGCACCATCCCACAAGTTGCAAGCAGCCTCTAGCAAGACATTGCGACTACCCAATTCATATAGGGATCGATGATATGATACAACCTATTATACAACCATGTCACGTTCTTTTTGTCATGTGATAATTTGGTCAAGGATGAGGCATGGATAATGTCAACTTCCTTTCCTTGACCATTACTTTCTCGATTCTTGAGTAGTCTAATAATTGAAATAGAAACTTCTTTCCACCGTAGTATGGCTATACGTTTCTCAGACTTACTCATCGAGGAGCCCATTATTATCTCTCTACTCACATTCCATCTTGACCACTCACATTCCTCTGCATGAAAACCACTGATCCCGATCCAAGCTTTTACCATTACCCGATCAAAGGTGACTTTTGACTAGGTCAAAGATCAGTGATTCATCATGTAGAAATCCATGATGATCTCAGGTCATAGGGAGTTGTGATGTAGTTATACATGAGATAAGCTTATGACCAAATCCATGCAGCTTTCTCATAGTTGGTCGGTCCAGCACCTTGTACTCTTACAAGTGCTCATGACTTTGATTCGTATCTCCATACTTCATCAAAGTCATACTGGTCTTATCTCATCTTTGTTCCCACGTAGATGACTGACCAGTGACATTTAGGATAATGTATAAGATATATCCAGTGATACAGTTATCAATATAAACATGCAAATAAAATGATAACTAAAAGAGAATATTTTAAATAACGGTCAACTAACGACCGTGATATTTTTGCTTATAAAACGTAACCATGTGTGTATTTTTTGTTCAAAAAAAAGCACATGGTGCTGGGCGTTTCTGGGAGAAAAACACATGTGTAAAATTGCACCTTAACCCTGTTAACAATGAAAGATTACTAGACTTAGTTCAATAACCATATTCTTAATTTATAATTGTTAATTATCATTAAAACACATAGAGAATTAATAAAAGCTTCAATGGCAGCAGCCTAAGGAGGGTTTTTTCTTTTTTCTTTTTTAAAAAGAAATCAGTGGAATTTTGGTCAAAGCACAACATTTCAAAATCTCTTATTAGTCCCTTGAAACCTATTTGTCATTTGTATGTGTTAATAGACTTTTTGGGGTTTTCCAAGTTCAAATGGTATTTATTTAAAATTTTCCCTATCCAAAACTCACTTCTAATTTATTAGACTAATATATTATTATTTAGCGTTCGAATTTTCTACGATGCGCACAAAACTTTAGATGATTACTTTTTTAACTGGAAAAAGAGGAAAAGTTTAGCTATTGCTGAGATATGTTCAAATTATTTCTATTAGATTCTCCAATAAAGACACCACACTAAAAAGTTTTATATTTTTGTACAAAAAAGGCTTTTTTTTTAAGGGTTAATCAAGTGGGCTAAGCGAGCTGACCCATCACAGGTATAAGTTGGTGTGCACATATCCCCATTGGGAGAGGTGCCTACATTTAGTATATGACAATGTCTTGAATAAAATTGCCTCCAATAACAGGATATCTATGTTTATTAAAAAAAAAAAGACTTGTTTCCAAGCAGTTCACTATTTAACCAACCTAACCCACCATATTTTTTGACAGATTAGTCTCTGACCTCACAGGCGCAACCTATAACATCAGTTCTAGCTAAGTTAATGGTCCACCCGGCCTCACTTAGTTTTTGTGCAAGCTAAAAATTATTCTTATTTCCAAAATAATGGTTGCAAGTTTTTTTGTCTAGATTAAAATGCTTGTGTATTTGAAAGATAGACAAAATCAATATTTTTTCACCCAAACTTATTTAATAATAAAAAATCTGCATTATTCATTCTTTCCCTCCCTTATCTCTCTATATATTCCTTAACCTTCGTAAGTACAGACACTAAGCATGGTAGAGACTAGAGAATTCAACAAAATAGAAGATGAGTCGTACTATTCCCTGCTTCTTCTTTTCCTTACTCTTTTTCATTATCCTCTTCCTTTCCTTTAATCCCACGACATCAATCAACCATCTCATTCAAGAAATCTGCAAGAAAACTTCGGAGACTGATCCAAACGTAAGCCTCAACTTTTGCATATCTTCTTTAGAATCAGATCCCAGCAGCGACAGCATCAGATTAAGCCTCACTAAACTTAGTCTCATCTCCATGAATCTAACCAAAAACAAGGTTACAGAAACTAGGGTTTACATTGAACACCTCCTGAAGAAAAAGACGAAGGAAGGGTCATCTTCATCAATAGATCGGTATATCAAAGATTGCTTAAAGGATTGCCTGGAACTGTATTCAGACGCCATCGTAGCTACTGAAGATGCCATTGGAGATTACAGGAGAAAGCGTTATTTAGTTTCGAACATCAAGGTTAGTTCAGTTCTTGATGCGTCTTCCACCTGTGAAGATGGGTTCAAGGAAAAGAGAGGTGTGGTTTCGCCATTAAATAAGAGAAACAATGAAACCTTTCAGTTGTCAGCCATAGCTCTCTCCATCATTGATATGGTCCGTGAATGAAGTTCAAGAGATCCAGCTTGTTGATCCATGTATGGTAGTAACTAATAGCCAAAAAGTTTATTCAGTTCATAGAAATTATGCATATATATGAGTCTATTACAGTTATTGTTAGAATATGATTTTGGAAAAAGCGCACGGAAATATCGAAAGTCTAAAACAGGAATATCTCGAAATGGCTTCATTTCTGAAAAGTCTCTAAGAATTACCGTAGAATTAAGTTTTTTTTTTTTTTTTTTTTTTTTTTAAATGACCTCATCAGTGTCCTTATGCAAAAACAGAAAAAAAAAAAAAAAAAAAACAAAATCATCGACCTCATTAGTTGGGAGGCACAACAACTACTAATGACAATTACAAGGCTGTGAAGTGAGTTTTATTTTTTCCTTTATGTTATATGACAACCGTTCTTATGAACTTCACAGAAATTAAGCTGTTTCAAGAGGTCATTTTGGAATTCTCGTATTTTGATGATCATTATATGTCGTTCTTCCAGGATTATTTTCTCTTGATGATTTCCCTTCTTTAGACATGAATGTATTTAGGGCACCAAGAGAGGAGGCTGGAGAGAGACTTGGAGACACAGAAAGTTCTCCCGTAATTGTCTTATACAGTATCCCATCAAATCAATAGCGACAATGCTATAAGAAGTTGGGATTTCTCTTATGTGGATATGAATTATTTATCTAGATATTGATTTTTCAATTAAAATATTGGTTTGTTACTGATACAAACCTTATATATAATATACTCCTTCCAGTACTCTTATAAGCACTTAATACAATTTCACTTAAATTATAAAGGATAAATGAGCAAAACTATACATGTGTTTTACCTTCGAAAGCGCTCAACACCATACGTCTTTTTGGGGAGTAAAAAGACACACGTGGTTATTATTTTGGGTAAAAGTCACATCTCATCATTATGTTACTGTTCACTTAATCTCTTCCTCTCTCAACACGGTGAACAGTAACATAATGGTGAAATGTGATTTTTGCTCCAAAATGGTAACCATGTATGTATTTTTATTAAAAAAAAAAAACATATGGTGTTAGGCGCTCCTAAGAATAAAGCACATGTGTATTTTTACTCTTTTACCCCTTAAATAAATCATGTTAGTTAAAATTAACTATTTGTTGTAAGATAATCAAAATTGCCGTCAATAAAATTCATTAGTTAAACGAGCCTGGTCAAATAATTAGGAAGTTTTGCAATAGTTAGAGATATTACGTCAAAAAAATTAATGATTTAGACAAAATTAAAAATGTTATGTTATGAAACATGCAGAAGTCCTTACAATAAGTACCAGAGGTTGTGTCATTCTAATATAGGTACAAGATAGTTCAAGTACTTAATTAACTGTCATTATTCGTAACTGTAATAATTAAGCTATCTTAAGTTATAACAACCATTTTGAAACTACGTCTAATTAGATTGATTATAATAAAATTCTAACTGCCTCCTAGTTCGGGTAGATTTATGCTTCAGATGTTAATCACAACATAAGAGTTATAAACAAAAGAAAACAAATCATTTTACTTCAAGTTAGGTTCTCATAATGTCTATGGTGTTCTCAATTCATTAAAAGATGAAAAATATTATACTTCAAAAAATGTTGATAAATTAAACAATTAATCTACTTTGCCTAAATGTGTTGTTTTTAAATCATTGAGCTTAACTCACCTTATAAAAAAAAAAATTTAATTTTATACAACCTCAGGTCTAAGATCCATTTTATAGTTTAATTTCTTTATTAAAGTAGATCATATTATATGAAAGATAAACTGTATTTCAAACATAAAAGTATCAATTCTATGTGAAAAATGAAATATGAAAGAATCAAATGAAATTTCCTGCCGTGATTCCCCAACGTTATCATTATTAATTAATTAGTTATAATATTTACATGCATACATATATAATTTAATAACCAATTAAAAGGAGTTGTGACTATTTGAGATGGGAATCTGTCCAAGTGATTGACATAAAGTTTTAATCAGATAATGACAAGTTTAATGCTTATTCTATTCCTTGATTTAAAATGTATCAATGAATTTATTCTCACTAAAATTTTTATGCAATAACTAAAATGTCCAGATGAGTTGGATATCAGAAGTCATTTCGACATGTCTTTAAGAGCCAAAGAGTGTGTTCACGTACGGAGTTGTTTTGTTATCTATTTTTTCTTATACAAAGAAAATCTAAGACGTAAGTTGCAAATGTGTTCTAGAGTGTTATGTGATCTACTCTCTCCAATCTTGTCTATAAAGTACAAATAACTGAATTACATAAATAAAAAAGTTTGTTAAAATTTGTCAATGTAATAAATGTGTGAAAAAAATGTATTTTTCCCCCTAAAGAAAAGGGAGGTGAAAGAGAGAATGTGTCCAAAAAATAACGAAAAGAAGAGTGAGAAAAATATATAAAAGAGACATGTCATTAATTGCAAGTAAAATCAAAATAAAAGATTAAATTTTTTCAAACAAGTACAAGGTGTTGCCTATAAAAAGGAATAGTATATATGGAGGGCCTGTTGGAGGGCCTCTTTGGTTCAAAAGGAAAGGGATACATGGAGGGGGAAGGGATGGAGGTGGGGGAATGGAGGGACATGATAAGGAGTTACCTTGTTTGATTTGGCTTGTGAGGAGGGAAGGTAAGGGGCTTTTTAATGATCTCTTATTTGGTTCAAGAGGGGAGGGAAGGGGAATGGAGGAATAATAGAAATTTACCATTCTATCCTCACATATTTGGTTATACTTTTTATTTTTTATGTTATATAAATTAATTTATATCTTGTCTAAATAATATAATAATATATTTTAAACATCGAATAATATTTTTTACCTTTCATAATATATTTTTCACTTAAAATTAATTTTATAATACTTTTTTTTAACTATAGTAGCATTATTTATTGATAAAATATATTTTTATGTTAAATTAATTTCCGAATAATATATTTATAATTATAAAAAAATATTATTTTCATTAAATTAAATAAAAATAATATATTATAATAATTTTTTTTATTATAATTTATTTTTATTCAAAGTTATGTTAATCTATTTCATAATTATAATAATTTTTTTATTAAAATATTATTTTTATGGAAAATACTTAGATCAAGTTTCATCATATATCTATTTCATCAAGTTCTCCGATCACATATGACCAAGAATCCTATTTTTAAATTATTATCATTTAATTATAAACCCACAATTTAAAAATAGGAAATGTGGTCACATGTGATTTGAGAGTTTGACAAAATGGATATAGCAAACTTAATATAAGTATTTTCCATAAAAAAATAATATATTTTGGAAATTAAATATATAATAATATATATTTAATTGTAATAATATTTTTTATTCATAAAAATATATTTTTCTTAAGTCTTATTTCATATTAATATTTTGAATCATAGAAATATTTTTGATTTGATTTAATTTAGCAATATATTTTTCAATTATAGTAATATTTTTATTTACGATTATAATAGCATAGGTTATTGTTTTCATTATTTTTTAGTTATATATTTTTTATTAAAATATTTCTTAATATTATATATTAAATTGTAATAATTTTTCTATAATAATATATTCTTATTCTAAATATTTTTATAATAAAGTATTTTAATATAAATAATATTTTATTTCTAATAATATCTTTCATCATGGACATTATTCAAATATCACATAAATTATAGGAAAAATCACATTTGGGTCCCAAGGACTAGAATTAATTACAAAAAAGTCCCACACCAGAATCTCATTTCAAAAAAGTCCCTTGGAACTTTTTTGTAATTAATTGCCAAGATGACAAGCCTTTAACAACTGAAAATGCTATATTAACAACAAAAATTCTCAATCCGTATTTACAACTAAAAATGTTATATTAACAACTTAAAATATCATATTAACAATTGAGAATTTTTGTTGTTAATATAACATTTTTAATTGTAACTATAGCAATTCCAGTTGTAAATACGGATTGAGAATTTTTGTTGTTAATATAGCATTTCCAGTTGTAAATATGTATTTTCAAGTTAGGCAATTAATTACAAAAAAAAAAAAAAAGATCAAGGACTTTTTTGTAATGTCATTCTGATACAGGACCTTTTTGTAATTAATTTTATTCCTTGGGACCAGAATGTAATTTCCCTAAATTATAAGGGTATAATGGTACAAAATTTTGGCTTCCTTTAAAAACCTCCAATTTTGAGGGATGATTTGGGTACCCTCACCTCCAAAATCTCAAACCAAATAAGTGAAAGATGGGATATCACTTAAGAAGAGAGTGAATTGAGTGATTTAAAATTTTCTCCTAATCCTTTGAAATACACAATAAGGTAAGACAGAGATAAACAAAGAGGAAAAGAGAAAGATTGGACATAAGAATATTATACTAGTTTGATCCAAATCCTTGACCTACATCCAATCTCCAGTCATTCTGGGATTTCGCTATCTCAAAACTTGATTACACACTCTATAACTCTTGAGTAATTTTCTCACTGGAACTTACTCCTCCTTACAAGTTGTAATCAAATAACCTCAATCTCAAAGTTTCCACAACCTTGAGATTAATACTGTGAGACCTAGCTATCACCTAAGAGGGGGGGTGAATTGAGTGTTTGATAAAACTTTGAATAATTTTGAAAATCTTGTCGCAACTTAATGAAAATAGTTCGTATGACAGTAATAATCTATAAAGCAATTGTCAGTTAGTAACATATATGTTGGTAATATAAGAGTTTAGGGAAGAGAGTATGCAAACTATGTTTTATCCTAGTTCTACCCAATCCTTGACCTACATCCAGTCCCCAAGCTCTACTTAAGATTTTCAATCTACTATCTTTTTGTTTAATCCAAATACAAGAGAAGCCTTTATAATCCCACAAGTTCACCCAGACACTTGTTGAAGATGGAAGAAATCACCAAGAGGGGGGGTGAATTGGGGATTTTAAAAAATTTCTTTTCAAGGATATCTAAGTTTTGAAAACTTGAAGTAAAAAGGGAGAAGGAAGAAAAGTTGGACACAAAGGATTTATACTGGTTCGGTCTCAACTTTGAACTACATCCAGTCCCCAGATATCTTCTGGGTATTTCTAATATCTCAGCGAGCTTTAATTACAACAATGTAAATCACATGCAATTCTAATTACCTAGGACTTGCTCCCCCTTAAACTTTGTAATTAAACTACCCAACTCACAGGTTTCACAACCTTGAGTTTTCACACAACAAGTAATCAGAAATAATTTTTGAAATCACACTCTCTTAAAGAGTAAATAATCATAAACACTGAAGTTCAAAAATATTTCGCATAAACAGAGCTTAAAGATCAAAGAAGCAATCAGATGTATTTCTGTTGTATATCTTGCTCTTTGTCTTCGTGGGTATTTATAGATTAACCAGTGAAACTAGCCGTTGCATTTTCTTCTCTAATGTTCAGCTGCAAATCTGGAAAATGGTTGTTGCATATTTTTCGTCATTTCTTCAATTCTTGGCTGGAATCTTGGATATAGCCTTTGCAGATGTTCTTCCAGTATTCTTGCCATTCCATAATCCATTTTTTTATCGTTGGAGAGTGATTTGGTTGATCCATAACGGTCTGTGCTGAACCATTGGGATAGAGGAGAAGTTTCACTCTGGTTTTTGGTCCTGCATTAAATGCTCTTAACCCAGATCTGATCTGAAGCTCAAAATGTGTTAATGTAATCTGTAACTCATGAACAAACTTATCAAACATATATATGATGATTTGTAAACATATATAAGTGTAAAACACATCATGAGAGTGAATCAGAAATATCAAACACGCAGAGAATAAAACAGAGATCTCGTTACGCTCGAGTCTAACATCAGTAGGCTCGAGTTTGTTCGTGTGTACTCAAGCATAAACTCAGCAGGCTTGAGTTTGCCCTTTGGATTTTAGTGTTTATCGTGATGAGTGTTCAAAAGTATTGTGGAACATTGCACAGGCTCGGGTCTATTAGTGATAGGCTCGAGTCTAGAGCTGTTTGCAATGAGAAGAAGTTTAACTACAAAGATGTAGGCTTGAGTGAAAATCCTTAGGCTCGAGTCTGCTCGGGCCATAAAACTTTGATAGCTCTCTGTTTGTGCCAGACTCGAGTTTGTAAGTGTTAGGCTCGAGTTTGTTTCAGCCATACGCTTTTGAGACTTCTTTAAATCTGAAATAGGCTTGAGTGAAAAACATTATGCTTGAGCCTATTTTTGAGTGAACATTTGATTGCTCTCTGGAAGGGTCAGGCTTGAGTCTAATTTCATAGGCTCGAGTCTACTTACATGAAATTTTGTTTGAGGAGCTCTCTGTAAGACTTAGGCTTGAGTTAAGAAACCCATGCTCAAGTGAAAAACGTGACATGCTATCTGTAAGCCACAAGCTCGAGTTTATTTTAGGTGGGCTTGAGTCTAACTGAGAGGCAAAAACTTGATTTGCTCTCTGTAAGACGCAGGCTCGAGTTTACTACAACAGGCTCGAGTTTTCCTTAGTTATAAAACATGAACTTTGCTCTCTGTCACGAGCAAGCTCGAGTCTATTAAGTTAGGCTTGAGTTTGCCTAAGTTCAAAACACTTATTTTTCTTTTTGCTAAAAGACTTTTAGTTGACAATGGTTTGTTATCATCAAAACACATAGAGAACTAACACTTGTGAAGCCGAATCTCTAACTGAGATACTCCCCCTTACACACTGTAAAGATACAATCAGTTTCTCACTCAAGATCACCCAATCTTAAATAACTCTAAGATAAAATGATTTACAATTAATATTCTCTCTTTTATAAGTGAATGAATAAACATTGAAGTGCAATACAAATTATTTCACTCTCTATTATTTGCTATATGAACATTGTGAACAAAGAAAGTATGAGATAAATGTTGGATTCACAGTGTTGGCATCTTGACAGTGCAAGCTCATGTCTCCACGTCTATTTTGAATGCTTCTCCTTTTATAGTTGATAAAGAGCATTCAACTGTTGAGCAATTTTTCCAATTGAGAATATGACCATTAGAAGTAATCATTAGAATATAGCTATCAGATTTATTGTTACTCACAACGTGCTTTTTGGTTAATCTTCATTTAATCATTCATCTAATCATCTAAAACTCATTAACAAACTGATTAATCATAGTTAGAAACAATAATGAGTGATGATAAGAAGTAATGAAATTTTAATCAATGATTTTCACTTTATGAGCATGGTGATTTATTGATGCAGTAATGGAAACTCAAGTTGTCATTAACTGACTTAAGTCTTCCCTTCCAGAACTCAAAGCTTCCTTACACTCTATCTTCACATGACTCGAGTTAACATCTTTGTGACTCGAGTTAAATAAATCTTCATAGGCTTTATTGCTTTTGTTACTGAAGTTGACTCGAGTTAAGTTCTTCGTGACTCAAGTTGCACAAGTGTCGATTGCTCTCCGTCTTTGCCTAACTTGAGTTGAACTACGCATGACTGGAGTTGAATAAGTGTCAATTGCTCTATGTGTTTGCTTGACTCGAGTTAGTCCAAGCATGACTCAAGTTGTATAAATGTCCAATTGCTCTCTGCCTTCTAATGACTCAAGTTAATCCAATATGACTGGAGTTGCACTTTTGTCTCAAAAGTTGATTTGCTCTCTATGAGATCTTGACTCGAGGAAGCTTAACCTTAACTTAAGTTAATACAACTTTATAAGAGTACTGTCCTTCAAACATTGGAGTAAGCTTCTACTGGCAACCATGTTCACTTGATTGAAGATCAATTCCCGAATCTAATGCCTTCCAAAACTTAAGAACATTGACAGTACGAAGATTAAATTCCAGTGAGCTTACGTCTTTGATTTAACTTGAAATTTGGCAAACCACCTATCCACACAAAGCTCTTTAAGACTTCTTTCCAAAGCAAAAAGAATCTGCTCTAAACTCATTGTATTCTGACGATTATGATATGATGAATGAAGGTTGTTCTTTGACTAGTGTTTTTGCAACATCTTAAATTGACTGTCAACTTCAAGAGATCATATCTCTCTTATTTGATCTTTGTTTTTGAAAAGGTATGTGTGTCTAGTTTCATATGCTATTAATTTCAGCTCAATGTAGTTTGTGAGATACCCTAAAAATACAGAAGCTGGGTCTATTGTGTGGTGTGAATTTCAATTCCAACCTCCAAAATTCATAGCTCTCTCACCTGAACTCCTTTGGGCTTGGAAAGTCGTCAAAATGACACATTATGAGTCTAGTTTCATACAAAATTGGTTTAACCTCAATCAGATCTCTAGTTTGGGAGATATCATTGATTTACTGAATGTCGCCTAGGTGAAACATGAAACAAAGGTGAACAGAGAGCTGAAAATTCATTCCAAGTCGAGCAAAACGAATTGACTCGAGTTATGCACATATCCTACTTGAGTTATGAAGTACTAACTCGAGTTAACTCGTATCAAAAGGCCAAATTACTGCAGCAAAGAAGTAAACTTGAGTTAGGAGTCCTATAACTCGAGTTTGCTCTTCCTGAAGCTTATTTTAACTCCGAATTGAGTTATTCCAACTTCTATTTAATCATAAACACTACTAGTATCAATCAAAGACCTTGAATATTGATATTCTCATTCTATTTAGCAAGATCTTCCCTTTCTTTATTCTCTTCTCATGATCATTCTCCACAATTATATTTGAACTGATAATTCAACTCTTTCTTTCTTTTCTTCTCTTGATCATTTTCCACAATTATATTTAACTGATCTATATTAAATATAGCAGGTAGTAAATATATATGATACAAATATTTTGTTCTTAATATTAATATGTATATTTGTCATCATCAAAACTAAGCATGTCTAACAAATACAAGATGAATAAATTCAGGATTCTCTAAAAGAGTAGATATATGATCATTGAAGATTATAAATATTTAAAGATATTGCTTAAGAGTTTGAAATGATAAATGCTAAAATATCAAATTGAATGCGTAAAGTTTTGGTAGCTAGAGAATTTAATGCTTCTGGTATTTATGGTTGATGACATTTATGACAATTGAGAAGCTTGTGAATTATCCATTGAGTTTGATGAAGATGACCATTAAGAGTGTTTAACTTAGTTGTTACTCACATATCTCCAATCTTCAATTAGCGCCATCTTTCTCTTTTGACATTCCAAATTCCATTTGTACGTTGAGACTCAACAAGGAATGTGGAATGAAAATGGATGCAAGGCTTTACGTTGCTCATAAAGTTAAATGCCTAATTTGGTAATTGTCTTTGCTTTGCATTTAATACTCTAACAAATAATTGTTTTATTGCAATTTAGTGTTAATCCATATCAAAATAAACTGAAACTCATTAACAAACTGATTAAACATAGTTAGGAATAGTAATGAGTGACAATATAAAGTATTTAGATTATAATCAATGATTTAAATATTATGATCACGGTGATTTCATTTTGTTAATCATTGACTCAAGTCATATACCATTCACTCGAGTCAAAAGATATTGACTCGAGTCATCTATAAGCAAGCATTGAGAGACAGTGTTACTTAGACAGTTTGACTCAAGTTATCAATATATTAACTCGAGTTGACTAATCTCAAAGATATTGGAGAATGTCTCTATAATACCATGACTCGAGTTGACTCATCCATTACTCAAGTCACATCAGTTTTGATAAATAAGAAGTTATTGGGTTTTGTTTTTGAAAAAGATTTGAAACAGTAAGTGACTTGAGTCATTAAGTGATTAACTCGAGCACATTTGACCATTAGAAATTCACATGAAAAAGTTAAGTTTAAAATTCATTCTAGTGACTAGAATCACATATATTTAACTACAGTCGAGAGACTTTGAAAATCATTTTGCAATTTTAATATATATTATGACTTGAGTCACACTATGGCTAACTCAAGCTACTATGACTCGAGACTTGTTCTGATTTATTTCAAATATCAATGACTCAAGTTACATTGAACTTAACTCAAGTCACCTTATCTCATAAGATTGTGACAGATATTGACTAAGACTTCTTTAACATGAAAATTTTTTGTACTTGAATCAATAACACACTTTTGAATTTACAATTGTTAGTTAACATCAAAACACATAGAGAATTAACAATAAGGGGAAGCCTCCCCCTCCAAACATCACACACCTTAAGGATGGGAGACAAGTAGTACATTGCACCATTCCATAAAAGCATGATTTTAGAATCATATGAAGCACAAAAACGAAGTAACGTGAACTGATTTTTGAAAAGAGCTTTGAAAGCATCTAAATATTATTCATATTCTATTACTTTGATTTTATCATACTTCATAGCCACAAATTCCAGATCTAAGTTCTAGCTTGGCGATATCGATCTCCTTGACATTCTCCAGTTTGTAGTAGCCAGTGATGGGGTCCAACACCCAGAACTCCTTTTTGGCGGTCACGTACTCTTCCCCTGATTTCTTGACCACCTTGCTACTCATAGAGGCTGCTTCAACCCTTGTGGTAGTTATGAAGAATCCTTGCAATGAAAATAAAGAGGAAGGCGGTGAAGGTGAATAGAGACGGCGGTGGTAAATGTAGGGACAAGAAGGTCAAGCCGGAAGAGAAAGAAGAAGGCAGTTGAGGTGCAGGTGATGCAGCAACTGAGTAGGGAGGTGACAGTGGTCTTGTAGGACAAAGGGAAGAGCGTGTGGGATAAGAAGAAGCTATGGTTTACTAAAGTATTCTAGTCTTTACTCTTTTATTCCAGTCTTTTCACAATTCAATAAGCCACTGAAGATGTGGGCCACTTTAGGCATCTTAATTTGGAATTGGGGACATTGAAAGACCACTTTTGGCATCTCAATTCTAAAAATGACACCAAAGTAGTACTCTTGGCGCCAAAAGCTCTACTTTTGGTGTTTCTTTTTAGAGTTAGGATGAGAAAGTTGACTTTTGGCATCCCTTTTCTAAATTGGAGCACTAAAATCCTTAACAGATATTTCACATAAATGGTTTATTTCCCCTTTTAAAAAACATACATTTTTTAGGGAAGCAAAATCTATTTCTTGTCATAGTGAATAATGATTTATTACTGATACAACCTTATATGATATACTCCTTCCAGTACTCTTATAAGCACTGAATACAATTTCACATAAATAAATAATGCTAGTTAAACTTAACTATTTGCAGAAGTCCTTACAACAAGGACCAGAGATTGTGTCATTCTAATATAGGTTCAAGGTAGTTCAAGTACTTAATTAATTGTCATTATTAGTAACTGTAATAAGCTATCTTAAGTTATAATAACCATTTTGGAACTATGTCTAGATTAGCTGGACTGATTATATTAAACTTTTAACTGCCTCCTAGTTCGAGTAGATTCATGCTTCAGATGTTAATCACAGCATAAGAGTTATACACAAAAGAAATCAAATCGTTTTACTTCAAATAAGGTTCTCATAGTGTCTATGGATTACTCAATTCATTAAAAGATGCAAAATATTATACTTCACAAAATGTTGATAAATTAAACAATTAATCTACTTTGCCAAAATGTGTTGTTTTTAAGTCATGGAGCTTAACTCACTTTATTTTTTTTTTAAAAGTAATTTAATTTTATACAACCTCTGGTCTAAGATCCATTTTGTAGTTTATTTCTTTATTAAATCATATCATATTATAAGAAAGATCAACTATTTAAGTGAATCAAACATAAAAGTAACAATTCTATGTGAAAAATGAAAAATGAAATAATCATATGAAATTTCTTGCCGTGATTCCCCAACGTTATCATCATGAATTAATTAATTATAATATTTACATTCATGCATGAATGCATACATATATAATTTAATTAATAACCATGTAAAAGGAGTTGTGTGATTATTTGAGATGGGAATCTGCCAAAGTGCTTGATAGAAAATTTTAATCAGTTGATGACAAGTTTAATGCTTATTCTCTTCCTTGATTTAAAATGTATCAATGAATTTATTCTCACACTAATTTTTTTTTGTAATAACTAAAATGTCTAGATGAGTTGGATATCAGAAGTCATCTCGACATGTCTATATGAGCCAAAGAGTGTGTTCACGTACGGAGTTGTTTTGTTACAAATTTTTTCTTAAACAAAGAAAATCTAAGACGCAAGTTGCAAATATGTGTGAAATGTATAGCCCCGCCCGGGGTGGCCGCCCCTAAAGAATCTTTATTTTTGGAAAAGGGAGGAGGTGAAAGAAAGAATGAGTCCAAAAAATATCAAAAAGAAGAGTGAGAAAAAGATATAAAAGGGACACGTCATTAATTACAAGTAAAAATAATATAAAAGATTAACTTTTTTCGAACAAGTACAAAGTGTTGCCTATAAAAAGGAACAACAGACAAAAAGATTGCATTTATATTTGGGGTCTGTTTGATTTAATGATCTATTATATGGCTCAAGAGGGGAAGGAAGGGGAACGGAGGAATAATAAAAATATACCATTTTTTATTTTTATGTTATATAAATTAATTTATATCTTATCTAAATAATAGAATAATATTTTATTTTTAAATAATATAATAATATATTTTAAACATCAAATAATATTTTTTTACCTTTAATAATATATGTCTCGCTTTAAATTAATTTTATAATAATATATTTTTTTAACCATAATAGTATTTTTTATTTATAATAATATATTTTTATGTTAAATTGATTTCTGAATAATATATTTCTAATTATAAAAATATTATTTTCATTAAATTCAATAAAAATAATATATTTTTAATTATAATAATATATTATAATAATTTTTTTATGAAAATACATTTTTTATGGAAAATACTCATATCAAGTTTTATGTATCCATTTCATAAGTTCTTCAATCACATATGGCTAAGTGGTCTATTTTTGAATTTCTATTATATAATTATAAACCACAATTTAAAAATATGACACATGACCATATGTGATTGGAAAACTTGATGAAATAGATATAGCAAACTTGATATAAGTATTTTCCATAAAAAATAACATACTTTGGAAATTATATTTATAATAATATATTTTCTACGTATAATAATACTTTTTATTGATAAAAATATAATTTTCTTAAGTCTTATTTCATATTAATATTTTAAATCATAAAAATATTTTTGATTTGATTTAATTTCATAATATATTTTTTAGTTATAGTAATTTTTTATTTACAATTAAAATAGCATAGGTTATTATTTTAATTATTTTTCAGTTATAAAAATATTTTTATTAATATTATATATTAAATTGTAATAATTTTTCTATAATAATATATTCTAATTCTAAATATATTTTATAATAAAAAATTTTAAAATTAATAATACTTTATAATAATATTTTTCATCATGGTCATTATTAGAATATCACATAAATTATAAGGGTAAAATGGTACAAAATTTTGGCTCCCCTTCAAAACCCCCAATTTTGAGGGATGATTTGGGTCTCCTCACCTTTAAAATTTCAAATCAAATAAAGGGAGGCATCCCCCTCCAAATATCACACACCTTAAGGATGGGAGATAGGCAGTACATTGCACCATTTCATAAAAGCAAAAGCATGATTTTAGAATCATATGAAGCATAAAAACGAAGTGATGTAGACCAATTTTTGAAACAAGCTTTAAAAGCATCCAAATATTATTAATAATACCAGAGTGGTAATCTACTTTGCCGAAATGTGTTGTTTTTAAATCATTGAGCTTAACTCACTTTATTAAAAAAAAAAGTAATTTAATTTTATACGACCTCTGGGCTAAGATCCACTTTTTATTTTAATTTCTTTATTAAAGTGGATCATATTATATGAAAGACCAACTGTATTGGGTAAATTAAAGACAAAAGTATCAATTCTATGCGAAAAATTAAATATGAAAAAATCAAATGAAATTTCTTGCCGTGATTCCCCAACGTTATCATTAAGAATTAATTAATTATAATATGTACATGCATACATATATAATTTAATAATCAATTAAAAAGAGTTGTTTGACTATTTGAGATGGGAATATGTCAAAGTGCTTGATATAAAGTTTTAACCAGTTAATGACAAGTTTAATGCTTATTCTCTTAAAATGTATTAATGAACTTATTCTCACTAAAGTCTTTTTGTAATAACTAAAATGTCCCGATGAGTTGTATATCAGAAGTCATCATCGTTAGAACATGTCTATATGAGCCATAGAGGGTGTTCATTGAGCCTTTTTGTTACGTCTTTTTTTCCCCCTTTTAAATAAAAAATAAAAAAATAAAAAAATCTAAGACGCAAGTTGCAAATATTGTGTTCTAAAATGTGATGTGATCTTGCCCTGGAAGTTTAAAAAAGGTAGCAATCTTGCTCATCCGTTGATCTTAACCGTTAGATTGTTGCTCTTATTTATAAACTTCCAAGGGAAAAATTGCCCCTGAAAAAAACTTCCAAGGAAAATTTGCTCCTAAAAAACTTCTAGGGCATGTTTGCTCTATTTTTAAACTTCCGGGGCAAAAATGAGACCAAAAAAAACTTTCGGGTGACCAGTGCTCCTTAGGGTAAACTTCCATGACAAAAATGGTATTCAACCCATTAATTAATTGCAAATAACAATAACATTAAAGATTAAATTGTTTTCAAACAAATACAAAGTGTTACCTAATTAAGGCTGGGCATATACAAAAAAGTGCACTTATATATAGGGCTTGTTTGGTTCAAAACAAAGGGGATGGAGGGGGAGGGGATGCATGGAGGTGAGGGAATGGAAGGAAATGTAAGGAGTTAACTTGTTTGGTCTGGTTGGTAAGGAGGGAAGGCAGAGGATTTTTTTAATGATCTCTTGTTTGGTTTGTGAAGGAAGGTGAGGGGAGGAATAATATCAATTTATCATTCTTCTTCTTCTTCTTCTTCTTTTTGACACAATCGAGACACCTTAGCTAAATCCTAATGAAGTATTTCACCTATTCCAATCTTGACATAGAAGCACCTCTAGATCCTCCAAAGGATGATAAATTTCAAGTAATCCATGTTCTCTTTCCAGAGTTGTCTTAACTAAGTAGTTCATTGCATAATTACACGAGCAAGGGACATAGGTGATCTTTGTTATCCAGTCCCTTTCTAGTAGCCATTTGACTTCTGTCAGAAGGTTGTTCATGGAGAATCATGTTTAGACATTTCGTGGAAATTGTTTCAACACAAACTTTCCTAAGACCTATAGCCTATGCCATTTTGAGCCTAAGAAGACAAGCCCAAATTTCTACAGATAGTTCATCCCTATCCTTAATGTGATGCATAAACTTTTAGAAATTTACTTGTGGAATCTCAAAACAATCCCCCACAAGCACTTTTAGTAGCATTGGTTGAGTATGCACCATCAACAATTACCTTCACCCAATCCACCCCCAGTGGTCGCCAAGACTTCCGGTTAGGGGCTAGATTAGTCCCCTGAATTTTCGTCTCTACTAGACGATCATTTGTGAGTGTCATGCATTCCACCATTGCTCTTGTACTAGTGATAAGGCTATCATTTGAGACCTATTTCTCCTAAAAAAAGCAAGTATGTTTATTCATCTCTACAACCGCCAACACAAAATCGTAAATCTAGCAGCCTACCTCCTATTAACTTATGATTTACCCTCGATGTTCTACTACACCCAGTTTGAAAAGGTTCATATTGCAAAACATGTGCCACCTCAACTGGGGCACCTCCTTCCTCCATATAGCTTTCGAGTGTTCATACTTAAGAAACATGTGAATAATGTTTTCTAAAGTTGTTTCACATAATGGACAACCTGCATCCATAGCCAGTCCTGTTCTCGTTCAACTAGCATGTGAGTAAACACTATCGAGCTGTTAACCATATGAGGGTCTTACATCATAGTAGTTCTTTGATTTTCCACATTCCACCCCAATCCCTCCCTTATTCATGTGCATCTCTTGGCAAAACTCAATATGCAGATTTCACAGTTAATTCACTATGTCTCTCCTACTTCCATTTAACTAAATTGACATCCTTATCAATGACTATTCCTTTGAGCATTGTATCCCATATTTTCTTGATTCATGACCACACATTTGAAGCAGGCCGTTTCAAATTGTTAGTTCTTTATGTGTTTTGATGATAACTGACAATTGTAAACTCAAGTTGAAGTTTGTCTTTTCAAAATTGAAAACTTACTGTTAAAGACAAACTCGAGTTTTGGTTAGAAAACTCAAGTTTGGACTTGACAGAGAGCAACTCAAGTTTTTGTAAATTTAGACAAACTCGAGTTTAGTTTTGGCAACTCGAATTTAGATCATACAAAAAAGTCCTAAGTTTTTCAAGACAAAACAAACCAGAGTTTAGTTTAATAAACTGTAGTTTGATAAATCTAAAGAAATCTAAGTTTTCCAAGCCTTGTTGGAAATTTGAGTTTGTGTTTTGTAAATGATAGAGCAAAACTTTAAAGCCTATAACTCCGCAAGTATATGGGCCGTATCAAGTAATAAAGAATGAGTAAGATATCGTTCCCACGAGGACTTAGTATCCACAACTTTAGTTAAGCATTGATTTTACACTTTTATTTAAGTTAAGCATCTCAAATTGAAATTAATTAAATAAAAAGAAATTAAAATCACTAACTACCACAAATATCAAACAAGCAACCTAGAGTTACTAATCCCTTATTAGCTTCATAAACCTTGATTTCACTAATTTAATTAGCTTTAATATCAATTTTGTTAATCTCGAGTATAAGTAGCTATAAGTGCTTGTCGGTCCACTTACAACCCTCTCTTAAGTATAAGATGTTATGTCTAACAAATTTACTCAAGAGGCAACATATCTTGGACACACTCTTCAACAATTATATGGGGCCATTAGGTATATGTCTATCCTAATCGCAAATTAAATGGTAATCTAATCCCATATTATTTAATCTCAGAGCCTAATTAAAATCTCCTTCATCAAGGTGAATCTTAATTCTCAAATTCATATTTAATGATGGCCAATCACTAAATAGATAAAACTAAAACAAGATCAAATAACCAAAATTAATATTAATTATAACTAAACAATGAAAACTAAATTTAATCCACCAACAAGTTCATAGGTCCCTAGTGTTGGTTATGATTAGTTTTGATGATGTCTTATATAGATGTCATTAGTAAGAGCAAAAAGTTCATATCATATATGTTGACTAATTGCTACATTTAATGTAGATATGTTCAAATATGACTATGGAAGATGATCAAGAGAAGAGAAGAAAGAAAGAGTTGAATGAATATCTGTTCAAATATGACTGTTGAGAATTATCAAGAGAAGAGAAGAAAGAAAGAATAGAATTGTGAAGTCAAATGATAAAGAACAAGAGAAGAGAAGAAAGAAAGAGTTGAATCATGGAAAATGATCAAGAAAAGAGAAGAAAGAAATAAAAAATTGCCAAATGGAATGAGAAAATCATCATACAATTTTTTAGATTGATTCTTGAAGTCTCTACGATCAAATGGAAGTTGGAATGACTTGATTCGGAGTTAGAACAAGCAAATATCAGTTTCTGGATAAATAAACTCGAGTTTGTCACTTACAAACTTGAGTTTGGCTGTTTTCCAGCAACTCTGGCACCTCTGGTACGAGCAAACTCAAGCCTACACTTATAAACTAGAGTTTGGCTGTTTTCCAACAACTCTGGCTCCTTTGTTACGAGCAAACTCGAGCCTATACTTATAAACTCGAGTCTAGCTGATTTCCAGCAAGTTAGTTCTCCTCTAGCACTTACAAACTCGAGGCTATACTTACAAACTCGAGTTTACAGCGTTCTTCAGCACTAGTGTTCTACTCTATTTCACCTTCAGCACAGGTGACCTCTGGTAATTCGATGATATTTTCCAAACCAGGAATCAGATTGAAGTGAAACCAATTTTGTATGAAACTAGACTTCCAATGCGTCATCTTGACAAAGTTTCATGCCTAAAGAAGATCAGATGAGTGATCTATGAATTTCACAAGTTGGATCAGAAGTTCACTCCATACAGCAGACCAAACTTCAATGTTTTGAGTGTAACTCACAATCTACATATCGGAATGAGCTGAAATCAGTGTCATATGAAAGTAGACTCATAAGGCTTTCCGTCAAGAGCTAAATGAACCAAAACAAAGTTCAGACTAGGGAGATATGGCCTTCGGAAGTTGACAGAAAATTCAGGATGTTACAAACTTGAGTTTGACTCAGACAGAGACCTAGTCGCGGTGTGATATTCGATAAACTCGAGCCTAGAACTAATAAACTTGAGTGTAGCTCAGACAGAGAGCTATCGAGGATTTACAAGTTGAACAAACTCGAGCTTGGACATATAAACTCAAGTTTACCTTACACAGAGAGTTTTTCCAAGCTTTTCAAAACATTCAAACTCGAGCCTACATTTTACAAACTCGAGTTTGTCACTTATAGAGAGCTTTCGAAGATCTTTCACGATAGGAAACTCAAGCATGAATTTGTAAACTCAAGCCTATAGCAGATTAAGAGTTTTCACAGGTCTTTTAACTGAAGCAAACTCAAGCCTTCTGAGACTAGACTCAAGCCTGGCAGATCTCTGTTTTCCAAATCACGTCTTCAACTCTTTGATTTGAACTGATGATACATTTTATCCATATCTTAAGATGTGAATCATCATATATACATATACTTGATTGATTTACTCATTAGTTTTAGATCAATTCAGCAAGGATCAAGGTGAAATCAAATCTGGGTCAAATGCAATTAATGAAGAACCAAGAACAAGCCTGAAATTTCTCCTCTATTCCAATGGCTCAGCTCAAACCGTTATGAAACGTTCAGATCACTCTCCAATGATCAAATAAAGTTTATGGAATGACAAGAACATTGGAAGATCATCTACAATGACTATATCCAAGATTCCAGCCAAGAATTGAAGAAATAGAGAAAAATATGCAATGGTCATATTCCAGATTTGCAGTTGAACTTTGAAGAATCAAAGAGAAGAAAATGCAACAGCTAGTTCCTCTAATTAACTCATAAATACCTGAAGACTTGAAGACTCCATAGACAAGAAAAACGCAAAGACACAAGCTTACATCTTCAACATGTTAATACTTTGATTTTCATATCATTTACTCTCTGTTCTCAATGCCTACATAGCTTATCATTGAGAGTGAAATGATTTGTATTGTGCTTCAGTGTTTATTCATTCACTTTTGAGAGAGAAGATTCATTGTGAATTAGTTTACTGAGAGATACTCAAGATTGGGTGATCTTGAGTGGGAAACACTTTGTTGTGATTACAAATTGTAAGGGGAGTAAATCCTAGTGAGAGGATTACTTTGAGTACATAGTATGTAATCAAGCAAGTGTATTGATTACAGTTTGTAAGGGGGAGTGAATCCTAGTGAGAGGATTACTTCAAGTATAGAACGTGTAATCAAGCTCAAAGCAGATAGTGGATTGAAAATCTTAAGTGAAGCTTGGGGATTGGACATAGGTTAAGGTTTGGACCGAACCAAGATAAATTACAGTTTGCATAATCTCCCCTAAACTCTTATATTTTCAGCATATATATTTGGATAACTGATTATTGTCATTCGAATTGGTTTCAATAAGTTGCGAAAAGTTTTTAAACTTATCCAGAGTTTTATGAAACACCCAATTCACCCCCCAATTGGGTGATATTTAGGTCCAACACCTAGGTTGCAAAACAAATTAGCCACACATGGCTATACTATGATAAAAACCAGAACAACGCGCAACGACAAAATCAGAGACAAAAGGCATCAAGGAAATCAAATGGAAAGGAAATAAGTTGAAACAGTGAAGTTTGGAAGTCTCTTATTCATCTTCGTGTCTCTGCGTCTCCAGCTGCTTCTATTTCTCCCCTGTTTCTTTTCTTCAAGTCCCATCCTCTCCTTTTCCAACCCTCATCCTCTGTTCTGTTCGATTTCTTCCGTTGCGTCTCTGTCCTGCGTATTCTATTCTATCTCTCCTCGTTTTTCTTTTCTGCACTCTGCCTCTAAATATGCCTTTAGGTTTCATTCATTGATTCAATCAATCTTGGGCCCAGCATCCATTTCAATTTAGCCCAATTCCAATTGCTTCTTTTCTTCTTTCTTTTATTCATTCCCGTCCAGACTGTTCTTTTAGTTTATTTTTTTTGATACAAGGCAAGGGGAGGGGGGATCGAACCTAGGACCTAAGGGGGGGATGAATCCTAATACCACTACACTACAAGTAGTGCTGGTTCTTCTTTTAGTTTATGTCACCATTCATTAATTCAAAATTAATCCATTCCGTGGGCCCACACACATAAAGCCATTCAATTCATCAATTCTAATCGATGGCCCATTTCCAATTGCTATTCTCCAGCTAGCTCAATTTGTCAATCCATCCATTCTTCAATTAGTCCAATCCATTTTTCCAATCAATTAAAGAGAAGCCAATGAAAATAATAATAGTGCTCCCTTCCCTCCTAGTACCTGATTGTAGACATAAAATAGAAGGAACTAAATAATAGTAAAAGTCCTAATAATAATAAAACTAAATTTTTATTTCTTCTTTAAATTTTTATTTATTTATTTCCTAAACTTAAAACTTTTATTTTAAGTTAAAACCCCACAAATGATGCACTAATTTGATTTCTCTTAAAATCTGAAGAAAATCTCTTTAATTTAGTATTAATGAATTCCTAAATATATCAAAATATACCTCAAATCTATTAAAATTAGGAATAATCAGTAAACTCGAGTTTACAGCAAATAGAAAGCTATGTTATGAGAAAACTCTAGTCATATTTTTGGAAACTCCAGTTTGTATTTGTCAAAGTATTTAACAAAGTTTTTTCTTATGAGGAAACTTGAGTTTAGTTTTCACTAACTCGAGTTTAGGACTCTCAGAGAACAATTTTATATTTCTAAAGATTTGAAAACTCCAATTTTTTTATTGCAAACTCTAGTTTGATCCATACAGAGATTTTTCAGTTTTTCCTAATTTTTGTGTCATACAGTGAGCTTCACTCTATTTAAACTGTTTAATAACTCCAGTTTGAAATGAAAACTCCAGTTTATGAGCTTTTGGACTTAAACATGTTTTTCACTATAAAAGTCTAAAACTCGAGTCTGTCATTAATCAACTCAAGTTTTGCTCATGTCTCAAAATGTGCTTTGAAGATAAAATCACGATGTTTGTCTCTGGAAGAAGGAAACTTGAGTTTCTGATAGACACTCCATTTATGTCTTTTGAGCATAATTGAAAACTCGAGTTCAGATAAACAAACTCGAGTTTGCATTGCAAAATTTAAATTTCAAATTACACGAATCTGTGAAATCTTTGTGTTTAATCTATATACCTCTTATCATCGCTCATTACTATTTCTAACTATGTTTAACTAGTTTGTTAGTGAGTTTCAGATGATTTAAAGAGTATTAAAATGAAGTTTTAGCGAAAAGCAAAAAGCATGTCAGAACATTTATTGCAAAGTATAGATAACTTGCAATCTTCTGGACAATCATTCTCTGTACGATGCAAAAGGATTGATGCCTCCTTTCCTTAACTAGCTTATGTCATTCCAACGGATTAATCTCAAGGAAAGTCAACCATGAATCTCTGTACACCTGGATTAACTGAAGAGTAGTGAGAGAAGAAGACCAAAGCCTGTGCTAATCCTTCCTGAATGTCTAAAATGGTTATATTAAATATTACAACGGTTACTTAATGCTCTCTTGATATAAATAGAGCTGCATTCAAGTAATCAAACATTACACACTATCTAGAATGACATTCTAGTTTCAACGGTTAACTTCATAAATTCATATATCAACATACAAAGATCCAAATTAAACATATGGCCTATCAAATTAAAGCCTAATAAGTCTTATTTAACTCTAAAAAGTTTCATAACCATTGGACGCCATTTACATATCCAAAAATACAACACAAGTTGATTGCCATGTAAGGATCAACACTAGCAGTACTTAAGGTTTTTGTCTAATTCATTTCCAATTCTTCCTAAATCACTTCCTTGTCATTATACCTTACAAAATTTTTCATTTTAAACCCATTGGAACCATCAAAATGACCAAAATCACACTCCTCACGCATGTCTTGGTCCTAGACAAAATTAGGGTTTCAAGGAACCAAAGTTGTTTTGCAAAAAAACGCTTTAAAAGATCGCCTTGTTTAGACCAGAGTAGTGATGCCCCGGTTTTAAAAGTATGACCATTAGTAGCTTTGTAAATATCAATAACTTCCTAGACTAGATACTTTATTCATAGGTCTTAAATATATTATTCAGACTGGTGCATAAAATAATCGGTCTTAAAAATGATATTAAAAACAATTGAACTATCAATTAAATTTAAATATAAAAGTGTAAAAATGTGAAGACCATATATATTAAAAGGCCGATCTTAAAATTTCCACTTTTAAGACCGGACTTAAATTGTGGCCGGTATAAAAGATTGAAAGAAATTAAACAAAAAATTATTTACTTTTAAGATCGGAGTTTCATAAGGACTGGTCTTAAAGATTAAGTTTTAAGATTGGCATTTTAATATATCCGGTCTTAAAATTTACACTTTTAAAACCGGACTTAAATTGTGGCTGGTATAAAAGATTGAAAGAAATTAAACAAAAAAATTAATTACTTTTAAGACCGGAGTTTCATAAGTACTGGTCTTAAAGGTTAAATTTTAAGACTGACATTTTAATATATCCTGTCTTAAAATTAAACAAAATATACACTTCTTCGCGTGAAACCTCTAGTTACTCTTTCTGAAGTTTGAACCTCTATTCTTATTGTGAAACCTCTCTTCCTGTTGCATTACCTCTCTTCCTTGCCTACCCCCACCACTCTCTATTACTCTTTCATTTGCTCAAACATTCCTCTCTTGCACCACCTCTCTCAACCTCTCTTATGGTTTTGAAAATGAACGGAGAAATCGATTTTAGTCCTGTTCATGGAATGCCAGTTACTAATATGATTGGTATGAGTCAAAACAAACCCTATTCATCTCAGAGTAAGCCTTGTAACCGCCCTGCATGTCGTGGTGGATGAGGTGCCACCCAATTGAAAGAGTTTGCCCTAAGTCAAACTGTCGGGGAAAAGCTTGAGATTCAGTTTGATGAACATTTGGCTCCTTGCGGCCCTAATAAAAGAACATATATTATTTAGGCTTTTATCCGGCTGACATACAATGTTCCTGACAATCAAAAGTTGAAAGACAAGACATTGTCTTATTGTGTTGATCGCTATAGGAAGTTTAAGACCCAGCTAGCTATTTTTATCAAGGTTCCAATTGGTGAGCCTTGCCTTAATCCTTGCAATAAGTATGCATTTCTTGATGAAGAAATTTGGCAACAATTTGTTCAAATGCGGATTACTCCAAAAGCTTTGATGAGTTTATATTTAGTTTTTTTGCCCTTTTTTGTTTGCTTATTAACCTGTGCAGATATGTGAATATTATTATGTTTATCTATGAGGCTGTTAGTCAGTTAGGAAGGTATTCTGTTATAGTAGGTAGTGTTAGACATTGCTATTGTTGGATATAATTAAGTTTTGATGATGTCTCTTATATATGCCATTAGTAAGAGCAAAAAGATTGAACAATATGTTTATCTTCTTCATTGATGAATTCTTGAATTTTAATGTAGAATAAATGATGTGAAGCTCATTAATGAAGATTGATTAAAAAGAAGAAGATCAAGAAGGTTGAGGATGTAGATGAGGATAAAGAAAAGGGAGAGGAGAAATTGAATCAGAAAGAATTTATTCAATGGAACATCTTCAGTCAAAGATTAGTTCAAGAAGAATGTTCAATGGAAGAAAAAATATTGAAGAATGATTAAAGAGATGAAGAGAAGAGACTGAGAAAGAAATTATGGAGAATAATTAAAAGATGGGAAAACAGAGAAAAGACACATGAGATTCTGGAAAAGGTTCAGAATAGGCTTGGCACTCTGAATATTGAAGAATATAGAAGGCATAAAGAATGATGAGCTAAAGTTGGATGATGAAAAATGATCAATGAAGGTGGAATATCACCTAGAGGGGGGTGAATAGGTGATTTCGAAAATTCTTTTTCACGGATGAAGAGTAAAAGGCAGTAATGAAAATTAGAAGCGATGACACAGAGAATTTATACTGGTTCATTCCAACTCCTTGACCTATGTCCAGTCTCCAGACAATCTGGGTTTTTCACTAACTCGCAAGATACAATTACACATTCTGTAACTCAGGATGATCCTCTCTCAATAGAACTCACTCCCCCTTACAAGTTGTAATCGTACACCCACTCTCAAGGTACCTCTACCTTGAGTTCACACACAGAAAACAAATTCAGATTTGGACAAGAACTCTCTCAAAGAGTAGATTTACTATAATCACTGAAGCTCAATATTTCTAAGAATGAAAGAAACTAAGAATGACTGCAAGTTGAAGGCAGAATCTTTCAATCACTGATAGTTCATATATTTCTTCGTTTGAAAGCTTCTCGTTATATAGAGTAGAAGATGATAACCGTTGAGAAGGTTCGAATAGGTGTCCGTTGAGTAGTGGAGGCTTCGGATAATTGATGAAATGTTTCCCATGCCATTTCCATCATCTCTTGTCTCCCACGTACTTTATTCTTCTTATCTAGATTATCATACTGGTGAAATGTATCCGTTGAGAATATTCAAGTTTCTGCGCCTTCCAGTTTTTACAGAGGATTCCACTTCATAATGTTTCTCTTTCCAGGCTATCGTACTTAGTGGAATGTCAGATGATAAGACTAAAATATAATGTTTTGTGGTATGGGCAATATACTGCCCACTTCCCCTGTTTTGTGCAAAATTCAATGGTACTTAATAATGGTTAGAATAACAATTATTCTTCTGCAATTTATAACAGGAAATATGATTAGTGCTAGCGTAGGAAGTATTGAATGATAAGGAAAATCAATTAAATGATAAACTGAAGTATGAGAATATTGTCACAGAGATGTTTCACGTCAGTTGATATCTTATACTCAAGTATCCCTTACTCAATACTTGAGTATCCATAGTGAACTCATTCAGATACTTATCTTTAGACATTACTTGAGTATGCTACTATTAATACTTGAGTATTATTGCATCTAATTATGTCAAGTATTGATTGCTAATTATACTCGACTATCTGCTTCATCGTACCCGAGTAGTAACTGTTTTTACTGAAAGAAATCACTCAAACAAAATGTGTTAGTGAAATATACTCAGGTATTCATTTATCCTACTCGAGTAAGTCTTAATCCGTGAGCATATAATTCCAGACAATAACCATACTCAGGTATGATTCTACCTGTACTCGAGTATCATATCAGAACATCTTTCTGTGATAACTGAATATTCGCTCCATACTCGAGTATAACTTAACCTTACTCGGGTATCATTACCTGAAATACTTGCAGAGAGAATAAATCAAATCTACCCGAGCATACCTCATCCTTACTCGAGTAAGCCTGTTGCATATAATTAGTCGTGATTCAAAACCTTAAATACTAAGTCTTATTATCATCAAAACCTTGAGAACTAACAATCAAGTGAAGGGATTGAAGAAAAGGAAGATCTTGTGAAAAAGAATGAGAAAAATCAATTTACAAGGTCTTAAATTAATATTACAAGTCTTCACAATCAAATGGAGGTTGGATGGGTCAATTTAGAGCTAAAGACAGTGAAAATCGGGTTCTAGAAGTGAATACTCGAGTTTCCAGGTCAAAACTTGAGTATACAAGCTTAAGGAAAAAATTTGCTTCAGGACAAGAAAACTGTAGTTTTGAATACTAGAGTTTTGGAAACCACGGTTTGGGTGTCAAAGAGTCAAAACTTGAATATTGAAGTCAATACTCGACTATGAAACTTATATACTCGAGTATTGGGAGTTTTCAGCTTCTCTCGTGCGCCTGGACCCAACAAAACTCGAGTTTCCTCCTCAACACTCGAGTTTCCAGCTCCTTCAGCAACTCTGTTCACCTCTGTTACACATACAGCTTTGGGCGAGGTCTAGTAATTCAATGATATCTCCTGAACCAGACATCGAATTGAGGTGAAATCAAATTTGGCTGAAACTAGACATCCAATGCGTCATCTTGACAAAGTTTCATGACCAAAGAAGATCAGATAAGTGAGCTATGAATTTCTAAAGTTGAATCAGAAATCCACGCCACACTTCCGACCAAGCTTCAGTGTTTTGAGTATAACTCACAATCTACAAGTCGGAATGAGCTGAAATCAGTGGCATTGGAAAGAAGACTCATAAGTCTTTCCATCAAGATTTGATTCAACAAAAATGAAGATCAGAACAAAGAGAATAGTCTTCGAAAGTTGACTGACTGTTCAGAACGATGCAAAAACGATGGTTAAAGAACAATCTTCTTTCAACGGATCATAACGGGCAAATTCCAACAAATTAAGATCTGATTCTTGTTGCTGTGGAAAGAAGGATAAAAGAGCTGTATGAGGATATTTGGTTTACAAAAATTGAAGCCATATCAAGTCAGAAGGCAACCAAAGTGAAGAACTACTTGAATACTCAAGTTTACGGATGAATACTCGAGTATAGCTCAGATAGAAAGCAATGAACGTTAAAGGATCCTCAATACTCTAATATGTGAAGCAAAACTCGAGCATAGATCAGACAGGGACGAATCTGAAGTAATGCTAAAAGCTCAATTCTGCAGTATTCAAGACAATACTCGAGATTATAGCGAAGCATCAGAAAAATTAAAATGATGAAAATCCTAAATCTGATCCAGATCAACCAAAAGTTTACCCAAATGATTCATAACATTTATTACCATCATTTACATCATTTGTGGACATGTTTCAGATGATCAATCGAAGGACTTCATGAAGATCTACATATGCTGAGCTGTCAAATGAAAACTGAATGTAACGACTATATTCTCAACTGCCACATCCTTAAACGGTTCTATTTACAACGGCCAGATTCTTCAACATTCAGAACACCTTCTTCTATAAATAGAACCGGATTCAAAACACAAGAAGGTGGAGGAGTGAGCTTATACAGTTATAATGCCAAAATTTTGAATCTTCTCCTACTCTCTATTTTTCGATGTCTCATATTTTATCATATAGAGAGTGAATTCAATTGTAATGCACTTCAGTGTTTATCATAATCACTTCTTAGAGAGAAAATATATTGTAAACATTCTATTTTCTGAGAGATACTCAAGATTGGGTAATCTTGAGTGGGAATTTGAATGTATCTCTTTGGTTGTGAGGAAGAATCTCTGTGAGAGATTGTAAAGGCTATACAAGTGTCTGGACAAACTTTTAGGGTGTAAAGGCTTGTCTCTTGTGCCTGATTAAACAAGGAGAGTGTAAAGGCTTGTCTCTTGTGCCTGGTTAAACAAGGAGAATAGTGGAAATCTCAAGTGGAGCTTGAGGACTGGACGTAGGTCGAGGTTGGACCGAACCGGTATAAATCTGAGTTTGCAATTCTCTTCCCTTAACTCTTTACTTCCAGCATACATGTTTGAATGATTGTTTATCAATTTATTACTCTTTATTATCATTCAAACTGATTTTACTGAATTGTGAAAAGATTTCTAAGTTTGCAAATTTTTATCTTCACCCAATTCACCCCCCTCTTAGGTTCAGTCATGTATTTCAGCTATTAGTTAGTTAGTATGTTAATTATGTAATGATTTCGGTGCAAGCTGTTATTAGGTCTTAAGAGTCAAGCCTCTAACTATATATAAGAGGTTAGACAAATATGTGTAGGAACCAGTTATGATGAATGAATTGACTAAGTTGGCAGCAGTTCTGCAACTCCATTTCCTCTGTTTCTGCCAATTTATTCTTCAATTCTACATCTTCCTCAACAAAGTCTTTAAACTTGATAAAGTGAATTTGACTAGTGTTTGAGGTTCATATCAAACAAAAGTTCTCTGATTTCTGTCAGTGAGATGGTTTGGAATTCATAATTAATAGTTGTTTTCATTTCTGGTTCACAGAAAAGAAGGGAGCAAGCACAAGAGATTGGGAGAAAGAATGATTACCCATATAGAATGTCTCGTGGTAGATATGAAGGGCCAAAAAAGAGCTTATGGTGGCCAAGCGAAAGAGATTGGAATATGAAGCTGCATCTAATCCTTCTGCGATAAGTGATCTTCCATCTCCAATATGCCATGAAGAGTTATGGTTGTATATTCGCCAAAAGAGAGGTGGGGCTCACACTAGTGAACAAACTCTTGTAGTTGCTGAAAGAATTGTAAGTATTGTTATTTTTAATTTTTTTAGTTACTAAACATGTTTCGTTACTAATTGATCTCACGTTATTTGTATCTTACAAGAAGAACTCAAAATGAAAGAAGTGGAGAGATCATTTGTGCCAGACAGGAGGAATGATATTCTTACGTTGTGACTGGAAAACTGAATCACGTGGGGGCATGTAAGGGGAATTGGAGGACGGGTAGGCTTGAAGGAATACTTTGATAAATCTAAGAACCAAAAACAAAGTATGGTTACCCAGGAGGAGTGGAATGTACGTTGGCCATAGTGACTGAGGAAGCAGAGGCCAAAGTAGTGAAGTAAGAAACTTCATTAACTATAAATTTTCAAGCCCAAGTGAACAAGATGAAAGAGGAAATGATGATGCTTGTGAGCTCTCGTGGAGAGACCACTATTCCCTTGCCACAGTCACTTGCACCTATCCAGCAGAGCACTAAAGGGAGCTGCATTGTTGGATAGACAGTGGAACCTTGTGACCTTTACATGGAGGATCTTGATAGATGATTAGTTACAAGAGGCACTGTTTACAACTTGGGATCAACTGTACACCACTAAAAAATGGCTAATGATGAAGTCAGAGTGTTAGTTGAAAAGGTGATCATTGATGCACCTATCCCTTTTAAAACTAATCACATGAAGGTGTTGAGTGATTGCAAGGGAAGCTTCATCTCGTGGCTAGTGAAGCTTGTACATGTTTCTACCCCTCCTGAAGCTCCAGCCCCTACTGAAGCTGCAACCCCTTATGAAGTTGTTGAGATGCCTAAGTTAAATGCCAAGGACAAAATTGGACTTCAGGCACTCAATGGATCTTTTGAAGATAGATCATGGCCTGTCAATATTGAAGTAGGCCTCTATAATAAGTTAAAGGAGAATATCAACTAGAGGGGGGTGAATAGGTGATTTCGAATTTCTAAATTCCAGGATGAGCTAAAGATGTAAAAAAAACTGAGAAATAAATAACACAGTAGGAATTATACTGGTTCGGTCAAATCAAATGACCTACGTCCAGTCCCCAAAACACTTTGGGTATTTTATTGATCCTCAATCATAAGACAATTACACACTCAGTTTCTCAGGATAGTCTGCTCACTCAAGACTCACTCCCCCTTACTGACTGTAATTATACAACCTTGCTTAAAGTTCCACAACCTTAAGCTTTACAGATAAACAAGATAAACAAAGGATGAAATCTAATTTTACTCCTGACTGAGTAGATAAATGATACATACTGAAGTACAAAGAAATATTGAATGAAAGAGCTAGTGGAACAGTGAATCGAATTAACTTCTAATTGAATACTCAGTGTTCTGATAGGTGTGATATTGAATGCTTAGGCCTTTGATATGATTTTCTTGACATGCTTCCTCGTCTTGCTTTTAATGTAGTCGTTGTCTCTATATTTGAATTTCCGTTACACCCATTCCTTCTTTGTAGAAGCAAATCGACCGTTGTCTTCATTAAATGTAGTTGCGCCTTACATTAAATGTGTTTCCCGATGTTTGTACTTGAGTCAGAGAGATGACCAAAATAAGTATCACTCAAAAGAATATTTACTTTTGGCTCAGGTTTTAATTCCGGATGTTGCTCTGTTTCTCTGTCATCATTAAATACTCATTCCACGTTGGAATCCTTTTTCTTGAAACTTGATTTGATTTAGGTATAAATAATCAATCTGCAAACCACTTAGAAAAAGATTAACCATAACATAATTATGTGCAAGAGTAATTAAATGAGGATTAGTTCAGCAAAATTGATACTAATATAGATATTAGGCTTTACTGAAACTGATTGATTCTTAGGAATTAACTTCATCTTCTCGAGAATTACTACTTGCAGGAAGTTAAAGAATGACATTGTTGTGCCTTGTTCCATTAAACTCTCGAGAATCATAAACCAATTCTCAAGAATTAGTGAGATACATATTTCCTTGTTGATGAGCTCAGATTAACAAGACCATATTAATGCTTTGGTCATTCTCAAAAATCATTGCATGATTCTCAAGAATCATCTTGCCAGGATATTTTAATTTTATAGATCCCACAACATTCTCAAGAATCTTCCATTCATGCTCGAGAATTGGTTTGTTTTATGCCTAATTCAAGTGAGATCATTTTCAAGAATCAAACTCCATTCTCAAGAATCATATGAGCAAGAGAGAATTCAAGTTTCATATGTATAAGTCATTCTCGAGAATTCTCCTTCTCGTTCTTGAGAATCATCGGCTTTGAGGAGTATGATGTTTTGTGATCATTTCTTTGGCTCATGCACTCATAAGAATGTATTGCATATCTAATTCTCGAGAATGTTCTTCTCATTCTCGAGAATCAACGAGAGTGAGGAGAAATATGTATGTGTTCAAAACCTTCTCGAGAATTGTCTTATTTAATCAGAGATACCTAAGATGCCAATTGTACCGTATGTTTAAAAAGAAATATTGTCCATTATCCAGAACCACTTCTTCATGCTATTCAAGAATCACTTCAAAATTGGTATCTTTGTTAAATCAAAACTTTTACATTTATTATCATCAAAATAATATTCAGAGTCAACAATCTCCCCCTTTTTGATGATGACAATAGCAGATTTTGATTTAACAAAATTCACTTACTAATTTCAAGGACCAGAATACACAAGAGTAGTAACGAAGAGTTCATGACACATTGTCTCCATAAAACTCATAAATTTAGGTACATCCAAAATCATTAGTATAGACTAAACCTAAGTAGAACCATTGAGCCTAAAAACTGCTATCTATCATTAGTTCAAGGTTTGATGGTCTTGAGGATCTTCGTCTTCTTCTCCCCCTTTGTCATCAGTCAAAGAAGGGGGATTAGAAGAAGGGACAAATGGGCCAGCGTGATCAACAGGAGGATGAGAGGAAGAAGGCTGAGAGGGCAAGTGAGAGGCAATGTTATCCAAGGATTGATTAAAGTGAGAAATGGTTCGTTAAAGCTTATCAAGTTCTATTTTCAATTCTGCCTGAGTTTTGAAACAAGTTTGAAAGCTTGCTTGGAAGGCCTTGGATAATGCTCCAACCTTTTCTCCGGTGGTAGTAATTAATTCTCTGGTTAGTTTTTGATGATTCCTGATAGCTTCAGCCATCGCATTTTCTTGAGTGTAGACAGGTTGCATGACATCACAGACAACTTTTGCAATAGCGAGGCCAACTGATTGTGTCACGTATTTCTGGATTGATGCTTGAATAGCCGGCGAAAGATCAATGGTAGTTTCGGTAGAAGGAAGAGCAGAAGCAGAGGCAACAGGACTATCATGTTGAGAAGGCTAAGCAGTTGATGAGCAAGGCCTACTTGATTTTCCCTTCTTTGTCTTTGTCACAGTAATGGTCTCAATGAAGGAGATGTACATGTACAGGAGTTGAGTTTTGCCAAAAATTTTGGGGTAGACAACCTCATCATTCTCAAGAAGATACCAAATGTTGTAGAAGGCAAGAATCTGAGAAACCAGATGAGGATAAGGAATAGTATTCTACCTAGCAACTTCATAAGTAGAGAGAAAGGTGGATATTTCTGATATTACTAGCTTCCCTAAGTTCCTTGGTTCTTGAGAAATAATAAAAGCAAGTAACTGAAAATCCTTCAGCACAAAATGAGTACAACTACGACCTTTGTTGACTAAATTTCGACTGTAGAGATAATGCAGCACCCTGTATGTGACAAACATCTCGCAGGATTGAATTTGAGTAGTTCACCATCATTTCCTCATGTGGTAATAGGATTTTTAAGCAATGCTCATAAGGCAAGGTGGAAGGATCATCAGGAGCATCGAAGATACCAAAGTAGGAATTAAGAATGTGAATAGTAATTAGAATTTCTCTGCCTCTAACATTTGTGACCAACATAATCTCATCATCATCCTCTATATTTTCTTTATACATATTGTAGTAGAAAACATTGACCACGGTTGGAGAGTATGGAAAAGAAATGTCGAGTAGAGGCATATAAGGTTGCAACCATGTTGACAAGTCCAAGTTACATTCCTTCTGGAAATATGCCAAATTAAACCAGACATTGGGGCAGAAAGGATGACTTCCATAATCAATTGCAAAATTTTCATCAGTAGGAATCACTAGTGAAGAGTTACAAAAGTGAGGAGGGCACTTAGGAACTTTATGACGACCCATTTTAGATGCAAAGGGAGGTAAAACCCCAGAAGCCGATGGTGGAATCCCACTAATCGATGGCTGGAGATGACGATGAGGCTTTTGAGGCTTGTCCTGGAAGATCTTGGACCTCTTTTCACTAAAAACATCTGCTGAGTCTTCCTAAGATGGTATTGAAGAAATGCTATACAATGAGATAACATCATCTTCATCAGAAGAAGAGAGGGAGGATGATGAAGCAAAATGTGTCTTGCCCTTCACTTTGTCAGATGGAAGTGAATGAGTTTGAAATCTGGTGACTGGTCGACTGGGTTCATTGATTGTAATACCTTTGGATCGCCGATAGTATGCTTGGGGCTTCTTTTGGAGTGGCTGCCCAGATGATTTGCCCATGGTTTTGAGTTTGAAAGAAGGAGAGTTGAAGGTTGGGGTGAAATAAATACACGATGAAGGGAGGAATTTGGTTAAATGAAGAGTAGTGGCAGATGGTAGAAGAAAAGATGTAATGGTTGAAGGATGAGGTGACAAAGTCTTAAAAGGAAGATAGAAACTCAACAGTTTGTAGGTTCTCGAAAGTGTGCAAACGAGTGTATAAAGAATGAAAAATAGAGAGTAGCTCTTGTTATGGAACCCATAGACTGAAAAATATATTATTATTATTAATATAAAATAGTCCAATCTGCAATGAAATGAAGAGAAGGAAGTGAGAGTGAAAAGAAAGGCTTGTGTCTGTAGCTCTCATGAGATGAAATGTCGAAAGATATTAAAGATTCTTTGGAATCGTCTGAGATGGAGAAGGCGTGAGACTTGCATGTGAAGAGGGATATGGATAGAATGATTAAGGAGAGGAAGTAGAAAGTATGGTGACGGATGGGCAGATGCACTGATGAGGGCGTAGGAGGCGGCATAACCAAGGCAACAAACTTAGAGGACATACAAGATCTTGGAGGCCCGATAACAAGAGCAAAAGCTAAAAAGGCTAAAGAGGTGCTAAATCTCTTGGTGACCACCTTACATGAGACAAGCCCAAGTCTAAAGGAAGAAGAGACCAATATGATACACTTAATTCAAATTGAAGACCTTGAAGAATAATCCTCAATGGATATGCATGAAGGAATTCTGCACTTAGTTTTTATCTTTCTTTCATTTTGTTAAACTTTTGTAATAAGGCTTATTGGGCTTGCTTATTGGGTTGTCTTATTTTCCTTTGTGTGTTAGCATAATTAGGTTAAACTTAATATGGTTGTTGTCAACTATATAAGGGAACACCATAGCTGTTGGGACGACACATTTGAATAAAGCGTTAACCTTTTTGGTGAGAGACAAGCTTCTCTAGGGTTCTTGTGAGAATCTCTGAACTTATCAAGGGCATCAATCCTTGTGGAGTTCCTGGGCTTATCAATCATTCGGAATTGTGGCGCCTACCTATAATCCATAAACTTCAGTTTTCATGCTAAATTTCTCAAATTCGTATCTCCATATTCCCTTATCCTTTTTCGGTGTTTTTTGAGTCGAAATCGTGTTTCAGAAAGCCATCTTTCTCCTCGTTTTGGAAGCACTCCATTCCGAGGTCTGTAGCCTGAGATACGTTTGGTTCTTTTAAGACGCGTTGGAGGCTGAAATTCTGGTGCAAAATTCCATCCCTAGTTGATCCAATCATCCTTTTCTATCAGGAATCATATCATCTGGTATCAGAGCCCTAGTTCTAGGGTTGGAATTGGGTTATCTTTTCTGAAAAACCTGAGCAAATCACCAAGAGGGGGGTGAATTGGGGATTTAAGAGCAATTCTTTCGCTCAATTCTTGAAAATGAACACTGAAGCAAAGTAGTGCAATGAAAGGGAAGAGAGAACAAGACACAGCAAGATTTATACTGGTTCAGTCTAACTCTTTGACCTACGTCCAGTCCCCAGACTCTCTGGGATTTTTCACTATCACTCACAATCAGTTACACACTCTGTACTCGAAAGTTATCCTCTCACTAGGATACACTCCCCCTTACAAGTTGTACACTGATATTCCCAATCTCTAAGTCCTGTGACTTGAGATTCTCACTAACAAGTGATTTTACAAAAACAGATACTCTCTCTAAGAGCAGATATTGATAAACACTGAAGCTCAAATGAATCTCTCAAGATATTACAGAAGAAGTGAAATATAGGCTAATAAAATAACAGCTTCTGTTCTATTGTTCTTAGATGCTTGTTCTTCGATTCTTCACTGTATTTATAGCTGTTGAAGATCATTTTGAATGAAGAACTTGACTGTTGGAAGAGCACTACGAATTTTGGCTGTTGAAGCTCCACTTTCCAGAACTAGCTGTTGAGAGTCCACTGTAAATATTCTTGATGGATGGATTCTGCTTTTGTCTGAGCTGTTGTTGACATTCTTACAATATGGGACTTAGTTAATATGAAGATAATGTTGATGTCCCAGTGCTGATATGGGCTGTGCTTAAAGATGTATTAAATTAATCAAAGTTGAAGCACTTTAAAGACAACACATTCTCTCTCTCTCTTACTTTACAGCTCACAACCTGAATCTTCACTGTATACTTCAATAAATCATCTGAAACTTGCTATCAAGTTGGTTAAAAGTCGATAGGAATATTAGCAATTAAAGATATGAAGTATAAGAATCATTCAAATGGTTTTCGTAATTTCGCGCCTTCTGGTTTTACAAATCTGTGTGTTACAAACTCAAGTTTACAAACTTAGACTCGAGTTTGGAGTTCATCCAGAGAGCATCTTGTTTTGAAAAGCTTACTAAACTCGAGTTGATAAGTGACTGACTCAAGTTTGGTTCTTACAGAGAGGAAAAATCGCGAGTTGCTCTTGGATGATGTTTTGAACACAGTGCTAAACTCGAGTCATTTAGTGACTGACTCGAGTTTGAAGCCTTTATGAAAATCTTGAGTTAATGTTCAGAGCTTCAAAACTGGAGTTTAGAAAATGAAGACTGGAGTTTACAAAACTTGAAATATCACTTAGCTCTTTGTATGGTCCAGACTCGAGTTTTGATATACAAAACTCGAGTTTCAGTGTAAACTAAAACTTTCAAATAAATTAGCCAAGTGTAGACTGGAGTTTTTGTTTCTCAAACTGGAGTTTTCAAAATAGTCATTTACTCGAGTGCTTTCTGTTTGAGCTAAACTCGAGTCTCCAAAATCCAGACTCGAGTTTCCAGTAAAAACTGAAAACATGAAGGCTATTGCATTTGGTAAACTAGAGTTTGTAAAATTGAAACTGGAGTTTAGAAAGTTTGATAAAACGTTAAAGCCTCTGTTTGATCTCAAACTCGAGTTTCCAAATCATAGACTCGAGTTTACAAGTCTTTAAAACTTTTAGCACTTAAATTTTCATGTAAACTGGAGTTTAGAAAAACTGAGAGTAGAGTTTGAAAAACAGGCTGTAACTCGAGTATCTCTTATTATGCCAAACTCGAGTCTACAAAACCCAGACTCGAGTTTACAAGTCTTCAGTCATAAACTCTCTTATAAACTGGAGTTTCTTAGAATCAAAGGTAGAGTTTGGAAACAGGTTGAAATTCGAGTGTCACTGCCTTTGATCTAGACTCGAGTTTATAAACATTGACTCGAGTTTACAACTCTTAGAAATTTTGATTGCTCTCTGTAACTCTTCAAACTCGAGCTTGCCTATGCAAACCGAAGTTTGGCCATCTTTGTAAAATCTGAGCTTCTGTCTGTCAAGTCCAAACTCGAGTTTAGCTACCTAAACTTGAGTTTGCCTTAAACAGAAAGTTTTACAACTTTCAAAGAAAAACTTCAAATTAAGTTTACAATTGTTAGTTATCATCAAAACACCTAGAGAACTAACATTTTCTCAATCGTTCACACATTTAGTAACCCTAGTCCCTAAAATTTGATTTTTTTGATTTTTGAATTGTGCAATTCTGTTTTAGCCGTTCTTGTTTGTTCCTAATTTGTTCTTTCAATCTTCTGGTTGTTGTTCTTTCGATTTCTTATTCAGTTCACATATTTCTGCACTTGGTTCTTGGTGTTCATCCCTTGTTCATCATTGTTCTTGAATTTTAATCCTTTCAATTCATGTTTCTTGAGTAGTGTGTTGATAGAGTGTTAAGTCATAGCTCAGTTTATGGGGAATTCTATCTAATTCAGTTCTGAATTAGTACAATTTCAAAGTTTGATTTCAAAAATCCCAAATTCCTCTTGTTGAAGAATCAGGTGTTAAAAAAACAGAGAAAAAGAAAAGGAAAAAAAGCCAAAAAAAACTATACAGTACCTTGTTGTTCATATTACACACATTACTACGCGTGAATAAAGTCCAAAGTGTCTTCCTTGAATAATTCCTCCAAATTGTTTTGGAATTTCTTTTCCTTGTCTTCTTTGACATCTCTAATTTATATTGTGAGTCACCACCAATTCCAGAGTTTGGGATTGTACTCTTGAGTGTTCTTGGAGATTCTGTTAAGAACTTAAAGAGAGCTATTGAGTGGTAAAAGGCAAGAGAGCACACTACACAAAAGCCTTATAGAGCGCAACAAACACGAGTGATACATTTTTAAGAGTGTAAACACGTGAGTGAGTGGTGACGACCTATTACTTTTTACTCTTGTTCTTTTCCTTGAATTATGACAGGTGCAAGTGGTGAAGGTATTCCTCCTCCTATAGGAGATAATAGATTGCTAATTGAAGCCATTACAACTCAAATGCAAAGGATGATGAGGGAACACACAGAGGAGCTATATGAGAGAATTGAGAGAATAGAAAATCAGGGGAATCAGGAAGAAGATAGACAGAGAGGGAGGGATGAAAGAAGGAGAAGAAGAGATAATGAGAATGATGCTAGAGAGGATAGAATCAAGGGAGTGAAGCTTAATATACCATCTTTTAAAGGGAAAAATGATCCGGAGGCCTATTTAGAGTGGGAAATGAAGATTGAGCACTTATTTGCATGTCATAATTATACTGAAGAGAAGAAAATGAAGGTGGCAGCCATAGAGTTTAGTGATTATGCTCTCATTTGGTGGGACCAATTGCAAAAGGAGAGGTTGAAGTATGAAGAACCATTGGTGGATAGTTGGGTGGAGATGAAAAGACTAATGAGAAGAAGATTTGTTCCTTCCCATTATCATCGAGACCTTCACAATAAACTTCAAAGACTCACATAAGGCAACAAGAGTGTAGATGAGTATCATAAAGAGATGGAGGTGTCCTTGATTAGAGCAAATATTAGTGAAGAACGGGAGGCTACTATGGCATGTTTCTTGCATGGGCTGAATACTGATATAAGGGATGTTGTGGAGTTGCAAAATTATGTGGAGCTGGAGGATTTAGTGTAACAAGCTTGTAAGGTAGAACAACAACTCAAGAGAAAGGGTGTCATGAGGAAAAGCTCTTCAAATTTTAATTCTTCAAGCTGGAAGGATAGAAATAAGGAGGGAGGTACTTCATCAAGCAATCCTACTGCTACACCTTAAAGGACTCAAACTAAATCCAATGAGAATCCTAAAAAGACAAGGAGTAGTGAAATAAAATGCTTCAAGTGTTTAGGGAGAGGTCACATAGCTTCAGAATGTCCAACTAAGAAGACTATGTTACTTAAAGAGGATGGAGAACTTACTAGTGAGTTTTCTTTAGATTCTGCCTCACAAGATGATGAAGATGAGTATATTGAAGAAATAATTCCAGAAGAAGATTTGTTTATGGTAAGAATGACGTTGGGTAGCCAAGCAAAAGACATGGGTGATAGTCAAAGAGAGAACATCTTTCATACTAGGTGCCTTATCCAAGGGAAGGTATGTTCTTTAATTATTGATGGAGGGAGTTGTACCAATGTTGCAAGTGCTAGAATGGTGTCTAAATTGGGCATGGAAACCAAACCTCACCCGCTGCCATACAAGCTTCAATGGCTTAGTGAGGATGGTGAAGTGACCGTAAGCAAACAAGTGGAGGTGAACTTCTCCATAGGGAAGTATGATGATATAGTTTTATGTGATGTGGTACCAATGGAGGCTTGTCATTTGCTTCTTGGGAGGCCATGGCAATATGATAAGAAAGTTTCGCATGATGGTTACACCAACAAGTTCTCTTTTGCACACAAAGAACGCAAGACTATTCTTGCACCTTTGACCCCAAGAGAAGTTAGTGAGGATAACTTAAAAATGAGAGAAAAAAAATGCAAGAGAGAAAAGAGAGTGGAAGAGAGCAAGAAAAGAAAAAGGAAAAGGAGAGAAAAGCACCAAGCTTGTTTATAAAAGAAAAAGAGGTGAAAAAGGCAATGCATTTGAAAAAGCCAATGCTCTTACTTTTGAGTAAAAAGAATAATTTTACAGATGCAAGTCCTACTAACTCTCTTCCAAATGAGGTTTCTAATTTATTGCAAGACTTTGAAGATGTTTTTCCTAAAGAGGTACCTCATGGACTACCACTTCTAAGAGGCATAGAACATCAAATTGATCTCATTCCAGGAGCTTCATTGCCTAACAGGCCAGCCTATAGGAGTAACCCCCAAGATACCAAGGAGATTCAAAGACAAGTTGGAGACTTGATGCAAAAAGGGTGGGTGCAAGAAAGCTTAAGTCCATGTGCGGTTCTAGTCATTCTAGTACCTAAGAAAGATGGAACATGAAGGATGTGCACTGATTGTAGAGCCATCAATAACATCACAGTAAAGTATAGACATCTCATTCCTAGATTGGATGATTTATTGGATGAATTGCATGGTGCTTGTTTCTTCTCTAAAATTGATTTAAAGAGTGGATACCATCAAATTAGGATTAGAGAAGGGGATGAATGGAAAATAGCTTTTAAAACTAAATATGGGCTATATGAATGGTTGGTTATGCCATTTGGCTTAACTAATGCTCCTAGTACCTTCATGAGATTAATGAATCATGTGTTAAGGGAATTTTTAGGGAAGTTTGTTGTGGTGTATTTTGATGATATTCTGATTTATAGCAAATCCTATGATGATCATCTTGTGCATTTAAGGTGTGTTCTGGAAGCTCTTAGGCATGAGAAATTGTATGCTAACGTGGAAAAATGTGTGTTTTGCATAGACCATGTAGTTTTTCTTGGTTTTGTTGTTAGCTCACAAGGAGTGCAAGTTGATCAAGAGAAGGTGAAAGCTATTCAAGAGTGGCCAACTCCTAAGAATGTTAGTGAGGTAAGAAGCTTTCATGTCTTAGCTAGTTTCTATAGGAGGTTTGTCAAAGACTTTAGTATAATAGCTACACCTTTGAATGAAGTGATTAAAAGGCATGTTGGTTTTAAATGGGGGGAAAACAAAAGCAATCCTTTGCTGCCCTCAAGGAAAAATTAACCAATGCACCTATTCTTGCTTTGCCTAATTTTGCTAAGTCATTTGAAATTGAGTGTGATGCACCCAATATGGGGATAGGGGCTGTTTTGATGCAAGAAGGGCATCCCATTGCTTATTTTAGTGAAAAATTGAATGGGGCTGCTCTTAATTATTCCATATATGATAAGGAATTGTATGCATTAGTAAGGGCTTTGCAAACTTGGCAACACTATCTCTTGCCCAAAGAGTTTGTCATCAACAGTGACCATGAGTCCTTAAAGTATTTAAAAGGACAAGGCAAGCTTAACAAAAGGCATGCCAAATGGGTAGAGTTCTTGGAGCAATTTCCCTATATGATCAAGCACAAGAAAGGTACGTCTAATGTGGTTGCAGATGCACTCTCAAGAAGGTATGCTCTATTCTCTACTCTTGAATCTAAGTTCATTGGCTTTGATCAAATTAAGGCATTGTATGAGGATGATCTAGACTTTGCACAAATCTATAAAACTTGTGTGCATACTTCTCAGAATGGATTTTTTAGGCATAATGATTACTTGTTTAAAGAAAAGAGATTGTGTGTTCCTAAAGGGTCCATTAGGGAATTACTTGTGAAGGAGGCACACAAGGGGGGACTAATGGGACATGTTGGGATCCAAAAGACTATAGACATGCTGCATGAACATTTTTATTGGCCACACATGAAGCATGACGTACATAAATTGTGTGAAAGATGCATTGTATGTAAGCAGTCTAAGTCTAAATCATTGCCTCATGGGTTGTATACTCCTTTGCCTTATGGGTTGTATACTCCTTTGCCTATTCCAGATTGCCCTTTGATTGATATTTCTATGGATTTTGTGTTAGGATTACCTCGGTCTAAAAATGGCAAAGATTCTATTTTTGTTGTGGTGGACAAGTTTTCTAAGATGGCACATTTTATAACGTGCAAAAAGGTTGATGATGCAATCCACATTGCTGATTTGTTCTTCAAGGAAGTGGTAAGATTCCATGGGCTTCCAAGAAGCATTGTCTCAGATCGTGATACTAAATTCTTAAGTCACTTTTGAAGGACATTATGGAGTAAGCTGGGAACTAAACTTCTCTTTTCTACTACTTGTCATCCACAAACTAATGGGCAGACTGATATAGTAAATAGAACTCTTTCTTCTCTTTTGAGGACTGTAATTAAAAAGAATATCAAGTCATAGGAACAATGTTTGCCCCACGTTGAGTTTGCATATAATAGGGCTGTTCATAGTGCTACTCATTATTCTCCTTTTAAAATTGTTTATGGCTTAAACCCTCTCACTCCTCTTGATTTGCTACCCTTGCCTAACAACTTTGTTTTTCAACATAAAGATGGTAAGAGTAAGGCTGAAATATGTGCGGAAACTACATGAGAAGGTAAAGGAAAACATTGAAAAAAAGGTAGAGAGTTACATCAAGCAAGCGAACAAAGGAAGGAAAAAGGTAGTGTTTGAACCAGGTGATTAGGTTTGGGTTTTTTTGAGAAAAGAGAGGTTTCCTGCCCAAAGGAAATCTAAGCTTTAACAAAGGGGAGATGGTCCTTTCCAAGTGCTATCTAAGGTTAATGATAATGCCTATAAAATAGATCTCCTTGGTGAGTATGGTGTAAGTACTACTTTTAATGTGGCTGATTTGTCCCTTTTTGATGCAGGAGACGACGCTTACAATTTGAGGACAAATTCTTCTAAAGAAGGAGGGAATGATGAGGACATAGGAGGTGGCATAACCAAGGCAACAAACTTGGAGGACATACAAGGTCTTGGAGGCCCGATGACAAGAGCAAAAGCTAAAAAGGCTATAGAGGCGCTAAATCTCTTGGTGACCACCTTACTTGAGACAAGCCCAAGTCTAAAGGAAGAAGAGACCAATATGATACACTTAATTCAGATTGAAGACCTTGAAGAATAATCCTCAATGGATATGCATGAAGGAATTCTGCACTTAGTTTTTATCTTTCTTTCATTTTGTTAAACTTTTGTAATAAGGCTTATTGGGCTTGCTTATTGGGTTGTCTTATTTTCCTTTGTGTGTTAGCATAATTAGGTTAAACTTAATATGGTTGTTGTCAACTATATAAGGGAACACCATAGCTGTTGGGACGGCACATTTGAATAAAGCGTTAACCTTTTTGGTGAGAGACAAGCTTCTCTAGGGTTCTTGTGAGAATCTCTGAACTTATCAAGGGCATCAATCCTTGTGGAGTTCTTGGGCTTATCAATTCTTTAGAATTGTTGTGCCTACTTATAATCCATAAACTTCAGTTTCCGTGCTAAATTTCTCAGATTCGTATCTCCAGATTCCCTTATCCTTTTTCGGTGTTTTTTGAGTCGAAATCGTGTTTCAGAAAGCCATCTTTCTCCTCGTTTTAGAAGCACTCCATTCCGAGGTCTGTAGCGTTAGATACGTTTGATTCTTTCAGGATGCATTGGAGGCTGAAATTCTGGTGTGAAATTCCATCCCTTGTTGATCCAATCATCCTTTTCTATCGGGAATCATATCATGCAAGGACAAGAAAAAAAAATCATGTGACTGTAGCTCTTATGAAAGGTTGAAAATTTTTAAAGATTTTTTAGAATCTGCAGGAATGGAAAGACTTCTCGGCATGGCAGATTTAAAAGTATGTGAGAGAAGGAAGTGTAAATTCTAATTCTGTAGTTGGAAGAGGTACAGATTGAATCACGGGCAAGAAGATGGAAAAAGCATAATACCATATGCATGTGGTCCCATGTGACGAACGTCTTCATATTTTGACTAAACTGGTCCTTATTCTCGAGAATCAAGGGAGGATTCTTGAGAATGATATAGCTTTGAGAGATCATATCCAACGGAAAGCTACATTGACTCGCACAATCACAGTTCACACTCAAAAGTTAAAATTTTCTAAATGCATTTTCTTTTTCGAAAAGGAAGAATATGAAACCAAAAATCTTCATACTCCATCCCAGCAATTAAACTACAAAATTATAAGAGAGTTTAAAGAACAAAGGCTACTATTCTTGAGAATCATAGGCTGATTCTCGAGAATGCTCGAGATTATTGAGCTCGGCCAATATGTTCACGGTAGGAATCTCTAAACAATACTTGCCCTTCGTTCTCGACAATCATGAGAGGATTCTTGAGAATGAACGAGAGGTTATGTGGGTTCGGTGGGAAACATGGCTTTGGTAGGAATCATGGGTGAGTGAGTGAGGATACCATCAATTCTCGAGAATTAGGTGTTGAATTCTCAAGAATGTTCAAGATTTTAGAGAGAGCCATCACAAGTGAATTGTGAATTGTGCGATTCTCAAGAATTCCAAGTTAATTCTCGAGAATGATCTTGTAGAATAAAGTCCAAGTAACTACAAGTCAAAAATATGTAATGAACAGATATGAAAATTTAGTTGAAGATCCATGATGATTCTCAAGAATTCATGTTATTCTCGAGAACTTAAGCATAGTAGGAAGTAATATTTTGGCTAAGGTACCTACTGAAGTCTTCAGCTCTCTAGAGTTACTTATTAATTCTCAAGAATGGTCTATTAGATTTGCATGGTCACACTCTAAGCCACTTTGCACTCTGTGAGATCTCGTTAATTCTCGAGAGGGCAGTGTTAATTCTCGAGAATATGTATGAGAATTTTTGATGGTATGATAAGGATTAATGTGTAGATTCTTGAGAATAAAAGCTCATACTCGAGAATTAATTAGAATCGATATAATCTGTTGTCATCCATCAGATAACTTGCAAATTAAAATCAAGAAACTCCAATGCTTGAGCCAGTAACAATTTATCATCAAAACAGAATACCTAATGAAGATTTAGATTACTTACAGTTCACTTTGGCCAACGGTTTGGTGAAGATGTCAGCTAACTAAAGACGTGTAGGAATGAACATTACTTTAATATCCTTTCTTTGTACATGATCTCGAATAAAATGATGTCTCACATCTATGTGCTTTGTCCTCGTGTGTTGAACTGGAATTTTTTGCCAGACTTATTGTGCTTGTGTTGTCGCATAGTATAGGGATTTCCTTCAGATTAATCCCCAGGTCAGACAATTGTTGTTTCAGCCACAACACTTGAGCACAACAACTAGATGTAGAAACATATTCAGCTTCAGTGGAGGATACTGCTACAGTAGTTTGTTTCTTGCTAAACCAAGATACCAGTGAACCTTCAAATAATTCACACTGACCACTAGTACTTTTTCTATCAGTCTTGTAGCCTGCATGATCAGAATCAGAATATGCAACCAAATACTCTAACTGTCCTTTAAGAAACCAGAGACCCAATTCCTTTGTATCCACAAGATATCTGAAGATCCTTTTGACATCTTCAGCATGTGATTCCTTTGGAGTGGATTGCAATCTTGCGCACATTCCCACACTAAATTGAATATCAGACCGACTTGCTGTTAGGTATAGTAGAGAACCAATCATACCTCTGTACCTTGATATGTTAAAATCTTTTCCCTTTTCATCAGCATCTAATGATGCAGTCGAGCTCATTAGTGTGTCTGCTCCATTACAATGCTCAAGACCAAACTTTTTCAGTAAATCATTTAGGTACTTGGTCTTAGAGATGAATATGCCATCTTTACGTTGCTTTATCTGAAGACCAAGAAAGTAATTGAGCTCTCCCATCATTGACATCTCAAATTCACCCTGCATAGTCTTAGAGAAGTCCTTACACAAAGATTCATTAGTTTATCCGAAGATAATATCATCTACATAGATTTGGACTATTAAAATATTACTTAGCTTATCAGTTTTTATAAAGAGTGTTGTGTCTACCTTTCCTCTTGTAAATCCTTGATCAAGAAGAAACTTACTTAACCTTTCATACCAAGCTCTAAGAGCTTGCTTTCAGCCATATAAAGCCTTTTTCAACATAAGCACATGATTAGGATGATAAATATCCTCAAATCTAGGAGGTTGTTCTACATATACTTCTTGAATAAAACCATTTAAAAATGCACTTGTGACATCCATTTGATATAGCTTAATACCTTTAACATATGCGAAAGCTAAGAGTACTCGTATAGCTTCCAATCTAGCCACTGGAGCATATGTTTCCTCATAATCTATTCCTTCTTCTTGATTGTAGCCTTTGACAACAAGTCTAGCTTTATTTCTAATTATGATTGCAGATTCATCTTGTTTGTTTTTTAATACCCATTTAGTGCCAATGACCGGATGATCTTTCGACCTAGGTACCAAATCCCAAACTTGATTCCTCTCAAATTGATGTAATTCCTCTAGCATTGCGATGACCCAATCATTGTCTGAGAGGGCCTCGTCAATTTTGGAGGGTTCAATGTGGGAGATGAACGCAGAAAAGGTAACTTCATTTAAGGTTCCTTGTCTGGTTCTTACTCCTTCATTGACATTGCCTATAACTTGGTCCAGAGGATGACTTTTGATATATTTCCAACCTTTAGGTTGATCAGATTGATGAGGATTTTCAAAAACGTTTTGAGGATCAATTTCAAAAACATTTTGTGGGTTGGTTTTATCAGAAGAAGAGGATTTTGAAAAGAATTGATTCTTGTGAGAAAGTTTGTCATCATTTAAAGGTTTGTCAAGAGGTGATTCACAGAATACTGCATGAATAGATTCCTCAACACAACGTGTACATTTGTTGAAGACCCTATATGCTTTGCTACGATTAGAATAACCAAGGAAAATACCTTCATCAGATTTTGGATCAAACTTACCCAAATTTTCCTTACCATTATTGTGCACAAAGCATTTGCAACCAAAGATATGTAGATGAATTAGATTAGGCTTTCGGTTCTTGTAAGGCTCGTGAGGAGTCTTATTGAGCTTCTTTCGAATGTAGGCTCGATTTGAGACATAACATGTTGTGCTCATTGCATCCGCCCAGAATACTTGAGAAGTTGAATTCTCATTTAGCAAGGCTCTAGCCATTTCAGTAAGTAATTGGTTCTTTCTTTCAACCACTCCATTTTGCTGTGGAGTTCTAGGTGCAGAGAAGTTGTGATTAATGTCGTGTTCATCGCAAAACTTGCTAAATGCATGATTCTCAAATTCTCCTCCATGGTTCATTCTTATACCTGAAATACAGACACCTTTCTCACTTTGCACCTTCTTGGCAAATACGACAAATAGATCAAAAGTTTCATCCTTTGATGACATAAATATTTTCCAAGTGAATCTAGAGAAATCATCCACAATAACTAATGTATACAAATTTCCACCCAGACTCTTAATTCTAGCAAGACCTACGAAATCCATATGAAGCAATTGAAGTGGTCGATTAGTTGAAATTTCACTTTTAGATTTAAATGAAGATTTTGTCTACTTACCCTTCTGACATGTATCACAGGTCATATTGTTTTTGAAGGAAACTTTGGGTAAGCCAGAGACTAAATCTTTCATAATTAACTTGTCTAGTTAAGTCATGTTGACATCTGCTAGCCTTTTATGCCATAACCAACTCTCTTCCACACTACTTATAAAACACTTATCAAACTGAACGGAAGGTAAGTTTAATGTATAGCAATTACCTTCTCTAGGAGCCTTGAATAAGGTTTTCAATTTGTTCTTGTCAATTGGAAAGTCATCTTTGTTGATAATGAGACATTCTTCAGCATCAAAGATAATCCAGTTATTTTTATCTGCACTTTGACTGACACTTAGAAGATTGTGGCAGAGGCCATCAACATAGTAGACATCCTTAATTAGAGGTCCTTGCTTGTCTCCAATTTCACCAACTCCAGAAATCCTTCCAGATTGGTTCCCACCAAAGGTAACCTTGCCTCCTTCCTTTGATCTCATTGCAACAAATTTGGATTGATCTCCAGTCATGTGTCTGAAACACCCACTATCAATGTACCACTTGTTGGATCTGGATGCTTTCAGACATACCTGCATTTAAAAATGATCAAGCCTTAGGTAGCCATCTTTTCTTGGGTCCTTTAGGATTAGTTCGAGCATTAGGGAATACATAAGTTCCCTTAGGTATCCATTGATAATTGCCAATTGGTTTAGTTCTTCCTTCCTTTTTATGAAAACATGATGATGTGCTATGAACTTTATGATTACAATAATTACAATGAGCAAATGGATTTGAAAAATGAACTGATTTTCGAAAATAGTTCAAGTAGGATTTTTCTCCTGTTTTCTTCTTGCCTTTATTTTTTTCGTAAATGGGATTATAGCCAATGCCTGATCTATCATTTGTAAACCTTTGAGCGTTTAATATCACATTAAGTATCTCACTACCCTAAGTGAATTTTTCAAGAGTTTTCATAAGATATGAAATTCTTTTCTCTGAGTTAATGCATTCTTCACAATCAGTGTTTGAAGTAAGATATTCAAGCTTTTGTTCAAGAGTTTCATTTCTTATTTTCAAGGAGGTGTACTTATGACTTACTTCTTCAAAATTCGATTGCAAGTCAATGTACTCAGCAAATAATTCAGTATAAGAGGGTTTAATTTGAGAATCAGAAAAGTTTTCACAAACCATACTTATGCTAATATGTGAGAGATCTTTATCTTGCTGCTCAAGCAATTTAATTTTCCTTTTTGAAGCAATCAGTTCTTTGGGAATTTTTGTAAATTCAAAATGCAGTTCATTATATTCAGAAAGTAGCTCATTATAAGTAGGTTCAGTGTCATATACCTCATCATCATGTGCAGGTGGCTCTTCTTGCGCAATGAGACATACATTTGCAAACTCCTCTTCATCAGAGGAGACATCACCTCATATGGCCGACACAAATGCCTTCTTTTTGAAAGATTGGAACTTCTTCTTCTCTTGATCTTTACCTTTTAACTGAGGACATTCAAATTTGATGTGCATTGGCTTCCACATTCATAGCAAATTATTTGATCCTTCTCTCTTATGTTGCTTGAGTTTCCTTTTTGAAAGTGATTCCTGAAGCCTTGATTTCTTCTATAGAATTTCTTGAACTGCCGAACAAACATTCCTATCTCCTCATCATCATCTTCATCTTCATCCCTTGAATTCTTTTCTTTTTCAGCTTTCAATGCCACCCCTTTGTTTTTGTCGCCATTTACTTCGGCCAGACTCTTTTTGAATTTTGACTTGCTTTCATATTCGGATAAACTTCCAAATAAGGCAGCTACTGAAGTCATAGATTCACCTCTAGCTTCCTCTATTGCCGTCACTTTAGCTTCCCAATCTTTTGTCAAAACATTTAGGATTTTCCTGACTTGAGATCTTTGATCATAAGTTTTTTCCCAAGGCTGCCAATTGATTGGTTAGGTGAGTAAAGTGAAGTTGAAACTCCTCTATACTTTCACCAAATTTCATACGGAAGAGATCATATTCCGTTGTTAAGGTATTGATCCTATTTTCTTTAATGCCCATGGTTCCTTTGTAGGCAATCTCCAAAGCCTCCCATATTTCCTTCGCACTTGCTAGATTACATACTCGAAAGTGTTCCTTTTGAGTGAGAGCACTTTAAAGCATTAGAATTGCCTTGTTGTTCATGGTCACTTGGCACATATCAGTTTCATCAAACTCCGATGGTTCTTTTGGAACTTGGCGCTCTCCTACTTTCTTTTTGGGAACATAGTTTCCCTTTTCAAACACATCCCAGAGGCCATATTCGGTCGCCATGACAAACACTCTAAACTTTGTCTTCCAAAAGGAGTAGTGTTCACCATTGAAGCCAGGTGGACGACTAATTGAGGCACCTTCAGGCAATATTCCATCCATGATCTGTCTCAGGAAGTTACTCCCAACTGAGAAACCAGGCTTTGATACCAAAATGAAAGGAGAATACCGCCTAGAGGGGTGAATAGGTGATATCAAATTTCTAAATTGCAGGATGAGCTAAAGATGTAAAAAAAACTGAGAAATAAATAACATAGTAAAAATTATACTGGTTCGGTCAAATCAAATGACCTACGTCCAGTCCCCAAAACACTTTGGGTATTTTACTGATCCTCAATCATAAGACAATTACACACTCAGTTTCTCGAGATAGTCTGCTCACTCAAGACTCACTCCCCCTTACTGATTGTAATTATACAACCTTGCTTAAAGTTCCACAACCTTAAGCTTTACAGATAAACAAGATAAACAAACGATGAAATCTAATTTTACTCCTCACTGAGTAGATAAATGATACGTACTGAAGTACAGAGAAATATTGAATGAAAGAGCTAGTGGAACAGTGAATTGAATTAACTTCTAATTGAATACTTAGTGTTCCAGTAGGTGCGATATTGAATGCTTGGGCCTTTGATATGATTTTCTTGACATGCTTCCTCGTCTTGCTTTTAATGTAGTCGTTGTCTCTATATTTGAATTTCCGTTACACCCATTCCTTCTTTGTAGAAGCAAATCGACCGTTGTCTTCATTAAATGTAGTTGCGCCTTGCATTAAATGTGTTTCCCATTGTTTGTACTTGAGTCAGAGAGATAGCTGAAATAAGTATCACTCAAAAGAATATTTACTTTTGGCTCAGGTTTTAATTCCAGTTGTTGCTCTGTTTCTCTGTCATCATTAAATACTCATTCCATGTTGGAATCCTTTTTCTTGAAACTTTATTTGATTTAGGTATAAATAATCAATATGCAAACCACTTAGACAAAGATTAACCATAACATAATTATGTGCAAGAGTAATTAAACGAGGATTAGTTCAGCAGAATTGATACTAATATAGATATTAGGCTTTACTAAAATTGATTGATTCTTAGGAATTAACTTCATCTTCTCAAGAATTACTACTTGCAGGAAGTTAAAGAATGACATTGTTGTGCCTTGTTCCATTGAACTCTCGAGAATCATAAACCCATTCTCAAGAATTAGTGAGATACATATTTCCTTGTTGATGAGCTTAGATTAACAAGACCATATTAATGCTTTGGTCATTCTCAAGAATCATTGCATGATTCTCAAGAATCATCTTGCCAGGATATTTTAATTTTATAGATCCCACAACATTCTCAAGAATCTTCCATTCATTCTCGAGAATTGGTTTGTTTTATGCCTAATTCAAGTGAGATCATTCTCAAGAATCAAACTCCATTCCCAAGAATCATATAAGCAAGAGAGAATTCAAGTTTCATATGTATAAGTCATTCTCGAGAATTCTCCTTCTCATTCTCGAGAATCATCGGCTTTGAGGAGGATGATGTTTTGTGATCATTTCTTTGGCTCATGACTCATAAGAATGTATTGCATATCTCATTCTCGAGAATGTTCTTCTCATTCTCGAGAATCAACGAGAGTGAGGAGAAATATGTATGTGTTCAAAACCTTCTCGAGAATTGTCTTATTTAATCAGAGATACCTAAGATGCCAATTGTACCGTATGTTTAAAAAGAAATATTGTCCATTATCCAGAACCACTTCTTCATGCTATTCGAGAATCACTTAAAAATTGGTATCTTTGTTAAATCAAAAATTTTACATTTGCTATCATCAAAATAATATTCAGAGTCAACAATAAGCTCCCAGGTTTCGTTGACCAAGATGATTTAATCTCCCTGTTGTTTCCTGGAAATGAGCTAACTAATGCAATTGTGATCTTATTGATAAAGTAAATATCTTCTTTTATGAGTATATAATTTAAATGCATTGTTTAGACACACATACATATATACTGATTCCTTAATGTCATTATTATAGGTTCATGCATTATGAATTGGTAAAATAGGGTAGAAGCAAGGATATTGGATTCTTGTGCCTAGACTACATAAGTGTGCTACCCGTAAATGAGAAACAATCATACATAACTAAGAGGTTGTATAACAATATGAAAAAGTGGTACTTTGCACCATTTAACAATAGGTACATATCATAATTATTGTCTACAATTCACTTATTATGCTACATACATATTACTGAGTACTTGTCTATTGTGAATTTTCAGTAACCATTGGCAGTTGGTCCTCCTATGCTCAAAGGAGAATAATGTGGTCTTTTTAAGCTCCCTTCACAACGATCTAGCGCATTCATTGAAGTAGATTGTGAACATGTAAGCATGTCATTTTGATTGTCTTATTTGAAATCTTTGCTGTGAATTCTTAGTGACCATTATTGATAAATTAAATTTGTGATTTTGATAATAGGCCCATGATGAAATTCCAAAAAAAGGTCAAGAAAAATCTTGGCTTTCAGATCAAAGGCCCTACATGGATCGTACCAAAGGTTAGTACATATTTGGACACTGGTACACTACCTTGTGAACTTGGTCAGTAATCAATATATGCTCTTATATATATTTCTTGTTCATTTTTAGACACGTCGGCAACCACTTGCGTCCAACTTATGTGGGTTTCACATCAGGAAAGCTTCAGTAGATAGTGAAACTTAATCGTATGTAGTTTGTCCTTGGTTGTTGCCATGTGTATTTGCTTATAAGGTGTTGTTGTTACTTGACTATTTATATGCTTAGTTAATTACCATTGATCATTATATATTGACTTGATTTTTTATTACTAAGATTTCCTTGAATCTTACCCCATTCTTCCCTGTTCAACTGTAAGGGCAAGCTCTATAAAAGAAAAAGGGAAGGTGGTTTAAGATAGATAAAGGCACCTTTTTATTTCTTACTCTCTTTGGTCCTATATATAATACCCCAATTGACTTTTTTTAGGAGAGATCAAATTAGCTAAATAAATTACTTGATCATATAATATATTGTGCATTATTAGATTACAATCAGTTTATGAGTTAGGCAAATTAGGTTTGAGAAAAAATAGCATACAAAAATATTTTAAAGTAATTTAATTAGTTTTATTAATATCTCCAACAAATTTAATAAGGTCTTATATTTAAGACAGGATGCAATATTTTGTTGCTTTATATGACTGTCGGTGCGTGTAGTTATAGATCTATTATTTTGGAAGCTTTGTATAAATTCTATAATATTATTATGGGCATGCAACTAAGCTCTATTAAGAACAGTTAAGCACTATTTGTAGCCAAAGTATGTGATTAGCTAGATGTATGGCTAATATGCATGAAATAGACATTTAAATTTATAATTAGTAAAGTTGAGCTATGAATTTGTGAGTGCATATTGACAGGGCAATTGAGCAAGGTAGTCCCTGAAATATGGTAAAGAAGACATCATAAGCTTTCTTTTTTATATACATACATCCTAAGCTTTCTAACAAGTCCTTATTCATAATTTTAGAACATGTAGATCACAAGATATGATATTTCAAAGTTATACCAGAAATGTGGAAAACTCCAATGAATTTACCCTCTTCAGTTTTAATTTAATAAAGGGCTAAGGTGCAAAAATACACATGAGTTTTTTTCTCTAGGAGCAAAAATACACATATTCTTTTTTTAGGAGAAAAAATACACATGTGATTACCATTTTGGTGCAAAAGTCACACATCACCGTTAAATCATTGTTCACCGCCGTTAAGTTACTATTCACCTCATCTCTTTCTCTCTCATTACGGTGAACAGTGAATTAACGGTGGGATATGACTTTTGCACCAAAATGGTAACCACATATGTATTTTTGCTCCTCAAAAAGGCATATGTGTATTTTTGCTCCTAAGGAAAAAGCTCATGTGTATTATTGCACCTTAACCCTTTAATAAATGGTTGTTTTAGGATAAAAAGGTTTAGATGTGAACTTGCATATTATTTTCTATCAAAGATCTTTACGAGAGCTAAACTTAGAGCTTTGAACCATTAATGATGGAGATATATTAAATTATTAATAAATTTTCAAAGTTTGTAGGAAAATGTATTATCTCTTGGTAGGTACGTACCTATGATATTTAAGAAAGAGTTTCAAATTTTTAGCTTAACTAATGGTATTATTTGAATCATTTGTGATTCTTAAATGGCCGAATAACTCTAATTAGTTATGCTAGAACATGGTGTTACAAATTACTTATTAAATTACTTAAATTGTAAATCTAAGAGAGCAAGTATGTGTGTGTATTCATGCAAGCATGCATGTATATACACACACAAAGGGAGGAGAGACCGTGCTAATAATAACAACATAATGACATGTTGGATTTTGTGTGTAAATCTCATGGGTTATAAATAAGAAGTAGGTGCTAGTTCTCCACCATCGTCGTGTCGGTTTGCCAATGAGTGTATATCAGACCATTTCATCGTCTATAAAATAGATGTGTGTTACACACTTACTAGCCTCACCCTTTCGAGTGGCGGGTAGTGTGATCCTTTACTTATATTGAATTCTAACTTACTTTTCCCAGGTTAATTTGCATCACACATCAAAGTATAAGCAGTAGAACATACACTAGTTTGAACAATAATATACTGATAAAAATGTGTAAATATAAACTTTTCCTCGAAGGGATAAAAAATACACAGTCATTTGGGTAAAAGAGCCTAACAGGCCAAAATAAAATACTCAGTCATCCAGATAGTCACAACAAGTATCCAAAAGGAATCACCATCATCCATAATCCTATTAGCCCTGCTCTGGGGTCTTGCCTCTGTCTCTCCGCTCCGTTCTAGATAAACTGCCATTGGACTTAAAAGGGGCTGGGATTTATAAGTAAATCCCAGAGTAACCATTAATCTCATATAAAATGTATAACTATGCATGTAAGAAAAACCGAGAATAAAAACACAAACCACATAGCATTCAGTATCATGCACATAGCAAGGCACACAGTAAAATCCAGAACTAGCAGTCCTAATGCAGTCTGTGCTATGTGCTATTAGGACTGCAGGGCATGGCACATAGCAAGGCCCTTATTGCACACAACATATTTTGTTTCCAGAGCACTCAGAAATAAATGATAACCAAATGTATGCAATATGCATGCTAAAACATACATACACAAGTCACACAGAGTATATGAGGATTAAGGTTACTACCTGATAGTTGACCATGGATATAAATGAATTTTTCCCAATACACAATATCACAATAGCCCTAGAATAGCAAAATATAAATATAATTAATTCCTCCTCAATAAATATTTCCTCTTGATAACTTAAAATAAGCCTAATTCACGTGTCCATATTTACTAAATTCCTTTTCTTATTAAGGAATGAAAGACCTGGCTGAACCCGAAAGGGGGGTGAATTGGGTGAAAATAAAAACTTGCAACTTTTTGAAATCTTTTTTGCAATTCAATAAAATCAGTTTGAATGATAATAAAAGGTTATAAAACTCTAAACAATCATTCAAACGTGTATACTGTAAATAAAGGAGTTTAAGGAAGAGAATTGTAAACTCAAATTTATACTAGTTCGATCCAATCCTTAACCTACGTCCAGTCCTCAAGCTCCACTTGAGATTTCCACTATCTCCTTGTTTAACCAGGCACAAGAGACAAGCCTTTACAACCTACAAGTTTGTCCAGGAACTTGCACAGCCTTTACAATCTCTCACAGAGACTCTCCCTTACAACCTAAGGGATACATTCAACTTCCCCACTTAAGGTCACCCAACCTTGAGTATCTCTCAGGAAATAGACTGTTTACAATGTATCTTCTCTCTAAGAAGTGATTATGATAAACACTAAAGTGCATTACAAGACATTTCACTCTTAAAATGATATACTATGAAAGCATGAAAAACAGAGTGAGGAGAGGATTTAGAATTTCGGCATTATGACTGTGTAAGCTCACTCCATCATCTTCTTGCGTTTTGAATCTAGTTCTATTTATAGGTGAAGATGATCTGATTGTTGAAGACTAGAACCGTTGTAAATGGAGACGTTGAGAATGTGACAGTTGGAGAAACTAGCCGTTATTTTATGCTTTTTCGACTTGACAGCTCAGCAACTTGATCTTCATGTAATCCTTCATTTGATCATCTGAAACATGTCCACAAATGATGTAAATGATGTTAAGAAGTGATACAAATCATTTGGGTAAGGTTCTGGATGATCTAGATCAGATTCAGGATTTTCGCATCTTTGATTTATCTGAAGTTACGATGTATACTCGAGTATTGACTTGAATACTGTGGTATTAAGCTAATTTCCTTACTTCAAATTCGTCTCTATCTGACTTATACTCAAATATTGACTTTCATACTCGTGTATTAAAGATCCCTTAACGTTCATTGCTCTCTGTTTGAGCTATACTCGAGTATTGACCTTATTCTTGACTTTGGTTGCTCTCTGACTTGATATAGCTTCAATTTTGGCAAACCAATTATCCCCATACAGCTCCTTAGTTCTTCTTTCCAATGCAACAAGAATCAGATCAAGGGTCGTTGGATTTCATCTGTCATAATCCAATGAATGAAGATAGTTCTTTATCCAGCATTTTTACATTGTTCTAAATAGTCAGTCAACTTTTGAAGGTTGTATCACTCTAGTTTGATCTTCATTTTTGTTGAATCAAGTATTGATAGAAATCCTTATGAGTTTTCTTTCAAATGCCACTGATTTCAGCTCATTCCGATATGTAGATTGTGAGTTGCACTCAAAACATTGAAGCTTTGTCTGATATGTGACGTGAATATTTGATCCAACTTTAGAAATTCAAATATCTCTCATATGATCTTCTTTGGACTTGAAATTTTGTCAAGAGGATGCATTGGATGTCTAGTATTAGCCAAATTTGATTTCACCTCAATCTGATGTCTGGTTCAGGAGATATCATCAAATTACCAGATCTCGCCCAAAGTTGAACGTGAAACAGAGGTGAACAGAGTTGCTGACCAATGCTGATACTCGAGTATTGAATTGGATACTCAAGTTTTGTTGGGTCTAGAGACACTAGAGAAGATGAAAGCACCCAATAATCGAGTCGTTAAGTTCCATACTCGAGTATTGACTCCCAGACTTAAGTTTTGACTCTTTGACTCCCAAACCGAAGTTTCCCAAACTCGAGTTTTCTCATCCAGAAGCAAATTTTTGCAGTAAGCTTGTATACTCAAGTTTTGACCTAGAAACTCGAGTTTTCTCTTCCAGAATTTGATTCTTGCTGTCTTTAACTCTGGATTAAGCCTCTCCAACATCCATTTGATTGTGGACACTTATAGCATCAATCTAAGACCTTGAATATTGATTTTTCTCATTCTTTTTGACAATATCTTCTCTTCACTTGATCATTCTCCACAATTCTATTCTTTCTTTCTTCTCTTCTCTTCTCTTTTCCTTATCCTCATCTACATCCTCGTTCTCCTTGATCTTCTTCTTTTTCCTCTTTGCTGATTCTTCTTTTTGATCAATCTTCATGAATGAACTTCACATCATTGATTCTACATTAAAATTCAAGAATTCATGAATGAAGAAGATAAATATATTGCTCAATCTTTTTACTCTTACTAATGGCATATATAAGACATCATCAAAACTAATTATATCTAACATTCTCCCCCGTTTTGATAATGGCAAATACTTTAAGAAAAAATATGTATAATTTGAATAAGCATCATTAAATGCAACATATTTTTCTTGCCATTCTCTCCCTCTTATCTGTCATTAGCAAAAAGTTGAGGTGAAGAATATGAAATCAAAAATGAATCAAGTAACTGATTTTCTGAAAGAGCTTCTATTCTGAATATGATGCACTTTTGAAATGTTTTTTTTTTTTTTATGAAAACAAATTTGAGAGCATTTGGAGAAATTTTCAAGAAATCTTTCACAATTAAAACGATTAGAATGAATTAATAAAATGACTTTCTCTCCCAATGTGAAAGTATTCTCTCTCCCCCTTAAGAAAACATACCAAGTGCAGAATTTTCACAATGAAAGCATATAGATACCAAACATGTGCAAGATTTCTACTAAATATAAAAAGATAGAGTTTAGAAATGCTCATGTTGGTTTTGCAAATTGATAAACGATCGATGAAGTCCATTTGCTTGCTTTCTTGTTGAGGGAGATATATGATGTGATGTTAATAGCTTCAATCCTTTGCCTTCTCTTCATATAACTCTTCTATAGAGCATATTTCAACTTCTTCAATAGAGCATGAAGGCATTATTCCTCAATTAGCTTCTTTAAGCAATAGAATATTATCTCTAAAATTCCTAGGCGAAAATTATCCCTTATGATTTCGTCAAATGCACATACATCCTACGTGGAATTTGTTAAGAAAAATTTTGGATATTACAATGTGTATGTGACAGAAAAACTAACTCGTTTTCCAAAACTATGCTCTGATACATATAGTTTATTGCATTCTATATATCTCGTACACTGTGCGATTCTAAAAGCATGTGATTGTGTTTGTTCAGGCTCCTAATTGATAATGCTATCATTTTGGAGACATAATTTGATCTATCCTGGGAGACAATTGCTCATGATCCTTGGACATCTGCATAGAGGGAATAAATTGTCTTAAGGAGACAATGTACGTTGGGCTTAGATTTTTATCATTTTCAGAATCATTTTTAGCAGTCTTGTGAGATTTTATTGTTTATTCTCATGTGCAAAATTGTTATATATTCATAAGTAGTCCCATCTTAATAATACAAATTCTAACCCTTGTGAAATTTCCAATTTTAAAATATTTTCTACAGCAATCTTAAGACAATTTAATTGAATCTATGTTCAATATTTTAAATTTTCAATTGTTGTAGTAAAGGGTTTCTCACTTATGAGATGTGTAGTTTAGACTCTTCCCATTATAATTTTGTCTCTAAAAGAATGTATAAACATGGCTTTGTGATTTGTTTTCCCTATTTAGCCTATGTGATTTGGTTTTTCTCTAAATTTTTTTGTTGGTTGTTGTCTTTTGGCATGCTTATGAAATGTATGTATACTATATATATATATATATATATATATATATATATATATAATGTTCTTCATGAGCGTTTCTCCTTCTATGTCCTTTTTGTTTGTTTTTTGTTTTTATGGTTTTCCAAACGTTTCTAGGGAATAAAACCATGACCAGATGAATTGGATTATTAGAAGAATTAGGCCTCACAAATAGTCTCACAGGGTAACCATGGGATTATATATATAGCAGATGGAGTTTCTGAACCCATAACGCTATTACATGAAACCCAAAAACTGAACCAAGAAGTTTTTTTTTTTTTAATCTTTGAGATTGGGTTCAACAAAAACAAAGTTTTTTGGCCTAGAAATAGGAACCATAAGGTAGAGAACAAGAAACCGAAGATTACATACCCATGTATTATAGAGAAACTCAATTTGGCCGTCTTTATTTTTGAAATTGGGCAATGATAAAACGGTTTTATTGCGTAAATCTTGAAAAAATGAAGAGATAGATATCAAGAACGTGAAAACCCAACCTTGAAAATGCATGTTATAAAGGGGATGAAGGGATGAAGGTCCAACGAACCCAACCATAGAATCCAACCTGGTCAAAACGACCCGCTAGAGGTTGGAGGAGGACCAAACGCATAGTTTAGTCCTAGCAAACGGCACCCCTCATTGTTAATTGAAATAGTGTGTTTCATTATTGTTTTGATTAACAAAACAACAAAGTAAGCGTGTGGCTCAACTAACATAATGCCAGCCTTCAAGGTGCATTGCACCTATACGTTCTGGGTTCAAAACCCTCTCGGAGCATTTTATGTAGCGTGTTTTTTAAAAATTAAAATTAAAGAAACGCGCTGGTAGGGATCGAACTGGCATCATTCTGCTTTGGTGAAAGATGGATTCACTGAGCTATTGGTGCCTAATTGGATAAATTTGGGCCAAGTTTAATAAAAGGAAAATTTGGTATGGGGCTCATATGTTGGAGCGGATTGGTTTTTGTTGGGCTACACATTTTCATTTCTAAAACTAAGAACCAAAAACGTTGGGCTCTCATTTTTTGGGGCATTAGACTGGGCTTTTTGGTTTTTGTTAGGTAGCACGTTTTTTGTATGAAAATAAGAAAGAAAAACGTTGGGCCCTAATTTTTGTGGGCTACGTACAGTCGGGCTGAAGTAAAAAAATAACAATAATAAATCTGTTTGGGCTCAATAGAGTTTGGTTATTGGAAAGGCAAGTGGGCCTCATTTAATTATTGAATGATGTTTCCTTGCAACTATATAATAAATACAAGTTTATTATATCTAAAACATTGGTACCTTAAAAAGCTATTATTTGGGTAGAAGAAAATATATTGAAAATAATGAAATGGCTATACACTATGATTAATTAAACGAATGTTTTGTTATTTGCTCTTGAAAGCAAATTTTCTAAATTATCAAATATTTTGTATAACACATATGGCAGTGGTATGAAAATTTAATCATTTATCTAGTGTAGAGATAAATGGCTCTAATTTTCATAGTATTTCTCTTGGTATAAGCATGCATGATATCGTGAAATATTAAATTTAATGTGGATTTATTGGTGGTGGAATCAGATAAATTTAATTCATACCGTTGGTGTCTAGGAAAGTTATTTAAAGGTTAAGCCTTAATTTAGTGGTTATTTAATTAGTCACTATTGCAATAACATGGAAAAACTCCCACTAGATTTGCACATATGGCCAATTAATATGATGAACAAAGTTGGTTTCATATATTAGTAGAAATGCAATTACAGCCTTAACTTTATAATTACAGATGATTTTGTGGCTATGATTTTATTTTTTTAAAATATTATGAATAGCAATTGTATGAATGTTAAATATTTAAGTTTTGGATTTAAGTATTGTGGATTTATTAGTCACTAAAGTGGTTAATTCTTCATGAATTGTTTTAATTCCAAATATGATGTTAAGTTAAATATTTAAATTTTGGAATTAAGGATTGTGGATTTGTAAGTGACCAAAGTGGCCAAATCTTTATGAATTATTTTTAATCCCAAATATTACGTGTTTCATTACCCATAACATTGATGCTATGAAGTTATGTTTGATTTGAAGTTTGTTATAGGGCAATTATAGATCAACCCAAAGGTTAATTATTTGTCTTTATAATAATTGATCATAAATGTTGGTATTACCCATTTAGACATCCAAAGATCATAAAGATTTCTAGTTGGGGTATACATCTAAAGAGCAAGAATATCACCTAGAGGGGGTGAATATGTGACTCTAAAATTATTTTTGCAAATAACTCAGGAACAATAAAATAGAGACTGAAAAGGAAGATGAACATAGAGAGATTATACTGGTTTAGTCTAACTCTTTAACCAATGTCTAGTCCCTAATCACTTGGGTATTTCATCTCAAACTCTTATACAATTTACACACTCTGTACTCGAGATGATCCTATCACAAGGACTCACTCCCCCTTACAAATTGTAAATGTATACCCACTCTTAAGGTTCCACAACCTTAAGATTTTACAAATAAATCGAATAAAGATCTGACTCCTCACTGAGTAAATAAAATGATAATCATAGAAGAACAATATATCTGAAGATATTAATGAGACAGATGAAACAGTAGTAGTTGGGTCAAATTAATTGCACAGCGTTTCAGTTGTCTGGTAGGTGGCAGAATTGAATGTAATGAGCATTTATAGCAATCTTCAATTAATGTCGTTGTGAAGAACTTGAATATAGTCATTGTGACTATTTGAACTTCAGTCAGTCACAGTTGGTTTTCGTTGAGCATAATCGACAGTTGCTTCATTAAATGCATTTGTCATCGACTGTATTTGTGCAGAGAGTGACTCAAAATGATAGCCGGAATAAGAGTGCCTCAAATGAATGTTTTCATCTGCTAAGAATGTTTGTTCCATCTGTATCTATCTTCATTAAATGCGTCTAACACAATAAACGGTCATTTCTCTATAACGTGATCACTTAAGGTGCATGTTAGCCTTGAAACTCTCCTCTATTCCTAGCCAGGCTTTGCTGAGATTCTTAGCCGGGATAACTACATACGGATCCTTAGCCCGGTTGACTTCACTAGGATCCTTAGCCGTGTTGACTTCATTGGGATCCTTAGCCAGGTTGTCAACATCAACATCAAGTAAAGATTTGCAAATGTTTATCTCGGCAAGTATCTGCTGGACCATATCGGTCAACGCATTTGAAGCATAATCTGAGTTATTGCCGAAGTGCCATCTTGGATGGCTAGTGTAGTTTGCTATGCCGACGAGACATCTCAGTATTTTCTTGACGACATGATATTTCAACATTTTTTCTTTGCCGGGGAAATTTATTTTTTGCTCAAGTACCATGTCAGCAACTACAGAAATAGAAGCCTTATAACGCATTAAATGCTACAAACATGTAGGATTGCTTTTCGGCTAATCTCAATTTAGACAAGGTTGATCAACTGAAACTTATTTAAAAAGATGATCAGATAAGCTTGAGTATGATTAAGAAATGATAGATAATTAATCATTCATTTAAAAATGATTAGCGAAGCGATACCAAGTAAATGGAAAACATACTTAAGAGAATATACTTGAGAATCACCTATGACATTCTCGAGTATGCCTTAAGAAGAAGACTTAGAAGTTGCTATCACTTGATAATACTCGAGAACCATCTTACCAATACTCGTGGATACCATAGTCAAGGAAGACTTAACAAATGCTATCACTCAATAATACTCAAGAACCATCTTACCAATACTTGAGAATACCATAGTTTCACTCCTAATATGTGGAGTAAAAACATACTCGAGAGTCAAGATTAACAATACTCGAGAGCTGTAGTAGTTTAGTTTTATCAGAGCTTTTCACATAGCTTATACTCGAGGATCAGTTTATAATACTCGAGAACTATTTACCTCATTCTCGAAATTCCTTACCATACACTCGGGAATCATTTGTCATACAGATTCAGACAAGTTAATCATACTTGGGAATTAGTTTATCATATTTGAGAATTATTTACCTCATTCTAGAGAATCCCTTACCATATAGATTCAAGCAAGTTAATCTTGTAGATTCAAAATCCGAAATCTTGTTATCATCAAAACACTAGGAGCTAACAACATTACTACCAAATTATGTGAAATCTTTATAGCATCATTATAATTGAATGTTCTATATTAGTGAACTATCAAATATTGAAAGACATGATGAATGCAATATTAATTATGTTCAATTTCTAACACTACATTCTCATACATATAGTTTAGTGCATTCTAAAATCATGTGGTTGTGTTTGTTCGTGCTCCTAATTAATAGTGTCATCATTATAGAGACATAATTAGTTTTATCCTAAGAGGTAATTGTCTTTGATCCTTAAGCATTCATATAAAAGGAACACGTTGTTTTAAGGAGATAACATACATTGGGTTTAAATTTTCATCAATTTCATTATTATTTTCAGCAATCTTGTGAGTTTTTACTGTTTATTCTCGTATGCAAAATTATTATATATTTATAGATAGCCTCATCTTAATAACACATATTCAAACTTTTAGAAAAAAATATCTTTTCTAAAAGTATTTTCTACAACATCAAATTATTGACAAATAATAGTGCTCATTCTATCCCACATAACAATAAAGTAACCATGGTTGTGTTACATTAATATCATTGACATTAATGTATCAGTCAAAAATCAATATCATGAGAGCTAGTCAACATCATGATCTTGAAGCATCTCCACTACGCGTCTCATTGTCGGCCTTGCTTCCCTGTCTTCCTCAACACACTCTAATGCCATTGTCAACAGAATCTCCATCGTCTTCTTGTCAAAACTTCCCTCAACCGATGGATCAACGATTTGTTCAACCCACGATGATACCCCCTTTTCTTTTCCTTTCTTTTTCTTGTCTCTCACCCATGTCACTAACCTCCCATGATGCAAGTAGTCTGGTCCATCGACCCTCAAGCTTTTTCCTGTCATCATCTCCAACAGCACAATTCCATAGCTGTAAACATCAACCTTAGATGTTATTGGTAAGTTGAAAACCCACTCTGGGGCCATATATCCTCTTGTACCTCTGATCCTTGAGAAGCTTGAATTGTTGAGGTCATTTCTGTTCTGCAACTTTGACAATCCAAAATCGGCAACCTTGGGCTTATAATCTGAATCCAAAAGTATGTTCTGAGGTTTTATGTCACAATGTAGAACCCACTCCAAGCATTCTTCATGAAGATATGCAAGTCCTCTTGCTGTTCCTAGAGCAATTTCGTACCTCTTGCTCCAATCAAGTGATGATTTGTTGTTGGATTCCAAGTTTTCTGCTAAAGAACCGTTTTCCATGAACTCATACACCAACATTCTATGATTTCCTTCTGCACAATACCCCCACATGCTAATCAAGTTCATGTGGTTAAGCCTCCCTATCATGTTGACCTCTGCAAGAAACTCACTTTCTACTTGGTTTGCTTCGTTGAGTCTCTTGATTGCTGCTACTCGCCCATCTTTTAGCGCACCCTTATATACGATTCCTCCCGCACCCCTTCCAATCTCTTCTCTGAAACCTCTTGTTGCTTCTTTCAACTCTGAGTAGCTATATTTTCTAAACCCGTTTACAGTGAGATATTCATAACTATGTTGTTTATTGCTAGAGTTTTTCCGTGTTAGACACCAAACAAAGAAGATGAACACAACTTCAAAGCCTCCAACTGCTAACGCTATCCATCTAAGCACCATTAACAAAGCACTATCCTGTCTCCCAAGCTTTACAGATTTAACATTTTCACATTCGGTGTGGGAAAATTTATGAGTGAATTCAAATGAGCTGGACTTGGGAAGTTTCAGGAAAAAGTCAGTATCAAAAGTAGAAGGAAGGTTTCCGTTGACCAAAACGTACTTTGGGTAACATGTAAATTTGGAACCATCAAAGGTATATTGGAAACCTTTGCAGTTACAAAAATTCAAACACAGATCCTTACATTGATCATAGGTAAAGTTTGGGAAAGTTCCAAGGTCATAGCGAAAGAAATTTCCTTTGTGTATTATCAAAAAGCGAGATTCTTCTGGTCGATTACAAGGCAAATGGAATTCAGGCAGACACCCAAGAGACCAATCAGTTTCATCTTTGAATCTATAACCAGGAAGACATGAGCATTTTCGACCAGAATAAGGAAGATATGTGCAGAAACTATTCTCTCCACAGACACCATGAATGTTACAACCTGCAGAAAAAGCTTCCCATGAAACATACCATTGATCTTTCCAGGTTCTTCGGCTGTACACTCTCATATTACCATCACTATCAAGGGTCAATCTTCTTTGAAGCACAAGCCCATGATCTGATGTTGTGAAAGTAAAGTGATCAGTTGAAATGAAATCCCCAAATGAATCAAGAAACGCAAAACGACTCGTGTAATTCGTTGACCTTCCAACTTCGGCGCTAGGCCATTGAAGTGGCCAATATGCACTTGAAATACCATTAGGGCCTTCGTAGACAAGACACAGAAAATTATCATTGTCAAAGAAGAACTTATAAAAACCAGAAGAGGGTTTAGTAAAACTTATGGAGGAGACAAGTGTAGCATGTTTGGTTAGCTTCTGTCCAGGGACAAGTGTGTCTGTGGGATAATCGAAACTTTGCCACAAAACATGATTAGGAGGTTCAAGAAGAACGAGATTACCATCATCTTTAAGAATCAATTGTGGAGGTTTCAATGAAGTTGTGTTGGTATCCCAAACATCGACCCGACCCGCATCGGTCAAAACCAGATTTCCAGTTCTCCGAAGGGTAAGAGTTGAACCTTTTCCGTTCACTAGAACTTCACGATTTGCCATCCAAATAGGAGTCAAGTTTTGGCCTTGATCTAGTTTAGTGAACCAAATGGCGAAAGCGAAAGCATTCTCACCAACATCATAGAACCCAGCGGTGAAATTGTTGTTTCTTGATTTGATAACATGTTCTGGATTCCCCACAGATAAAGATAACAAATTATTCCAGGAAGATGATGAACACAGTAAAGTCAAAGGCGAGACGAAGAGGATTATCAGCAGAGAAGAACTCAGAAACACCATGTGGGAGGTAGATGGAGACCTATCCTAATTAAGCTCTGCAAGTGAATATTAATAGTGAGCTTTATTCAAATCATTGCGTCAAATTCCACTTACGTTTCTTCTTTTTATAATATTTAATTATTCAAATCGATTTAGCCCATAACGCAAGTTTATTAAACACACTCTGCAGGAGGAAAAATAATATTCTATATACACATATGTATATATAGAATAGATCTTGGAAAAAACAACTATATCTAAACTGGATAGCCGTACATATGAAACAACCCCAATTGGTCAAATCGGATTAGTGTATGATGCATTGAAATTGAATGAATTTTTTTAATATAAATAAAATCTACTTTATTAAAAATACGGTAAGAAGTAGGCGACTAAAACTACACGTTTGGGATATGCGAGCGCCTTATCACTCTTATTGGATGATGTATAACTTGCAAGTTCAGATTTCAAAACACTATCTCCTTCACTTTTATGTTTATTATTTTTTGTGGAATTTTATTTATTTATTTTTTACCAAACATTATATCTATCTATTTATCAATTTACTTACCATGATATCTCTCTCTTCCTCCTAACATCACATGATAAAGTGGGCAACATTCCTTGTTTAGGCAAGGAAATTGGAGACTAGCAGAGGAAGGAAGGTTTTAATAAGTTATATTTTTAAAATAATATCAAGGTAAAAGTTTCCATGCTATATCATTGAAATTAAAAGGATACCTTTTTATTCCAGTTAAAAGAAATAAAAATTTATGTGAAAGTGAAAACCGCGAACACGATATGCTGGTCAATGGCACAGTTGGTCTTCTTTTGTGTTTATTTTTTCATTGACTTACGACTTGTCATGTTCATATATATTGGTCTTTGTTTCACACGCGTAATATTGTCATTTCCTTGTGTTTTGTTGTGCCACTTGACAGCGACGTGAAGTAACGTAACTGAAATGACTACATATCAAGAAATAGGAATTATTTCGGTTCCCATTGATATAAAAAACCTCGGCAATATTTTGGGGAAAATTTCTTTCATGGCTCAAGAGATTAAATTTTTTTAAAAGAAGTCTCACAATCAGTTGACAAGTCAGAAAAGTCCCTATCTAAGGGATCTAACAACTTCTTAAGATTATTCTAACATCAAAATCTCAAGTGAGACGTTTTTAAAATTTTGTTGACCTCTTGAGAGCTCAGGGAGATTTTCACAATTTTTTATGGCCATGGTCTTATTCTTCTTCTTCTTATCATCGTCAGCGCCCTTTACTTACAGTTTTGTACGTTGGTTCCAAATTTCTCGATGCAACAAAACTTTCGAGTGCTTATATTAAAAAAAAAAAACAAAAACAAAAACAAAACTTTCGAGTGTTTCATTGAATGACATTTCTTATGGTATTTTTTTTATTAACAAGAGCTTTAATGTGTGTCCATGTATGCTTCTTTCTTATTTTCCCATGATGCATTCTTATTTTCTAGGGATTCTGTTCGTGAAACTCTCCTATTGAACTTGTGTTTTCAATACTTTTTTACTTTATAATATAATTACTTGTTATTAGAAAAAGTAAGATTTTCATTAAAGACTAAAATATTCTTCCCTCCTTTTTGTTTGGTCTTAAGTACATTGTCATCCCTATATTTTGAAAACATATACTTAATAGTTGAAATCGTTAACTCCATTAAAAATATTCTAAAAATATTTTAAAACTATATTGTAATTAAATTTTATTTACTAATTTACCCTTTATACTAAATCTAGAATTTTATGTTTTTTTATCAAAGAATCCCTAATTTACTTCCACAGCGTGCAAATGCATAAAAGAGGGAAAAAGAAAATAAGAAGAAGAAGAAGAAGCCCTAGAACATCTATGGAAGAGTGAACTGTTACTACTGCAGAAAATACCTTTTATGACGGTTATTATTTGTTATTTATCACAATTCCAAACCATCATATCTATATACGGGCGTTATATATGCTTCGTACAAATTAATTACATACAGTTTTAAACCTTTATTTATCCTAGACCTATTATTTCTAACATAACACTTGTTATGTATTGAGAGTTGATGAGTCCATGATATTTACATTGTTGTAATAACAATTAATGGGTACACATAAACAACCATTATATAAACCATAATGCTGGCATGATAAGCAACGGTCTCATGTAAACAATCATTATAAAATCTATAACATACATAATAGTGCTTTTCACAGTAATTGTTATACAATTTATAACATACATAATGATCTTTATATTGCAACCATTATTTATTTTCTATAAATTCTAATGCGTTTAACACACACACACACAATGATTTTTATGTAAGAATTGTTAATTTTGAGGAAATTTGTTTTTTTTATATAAAAAAAATGGGGACTGTGCTTTTGATATCCCCATGCATGCATAACAAAATTGTATACAAATGAGAGAGAGAGAACATAAGGTCATACATAGACTATAGCCATTCAATTTAGGATGAGTCAAGATATTCCTAGCTTTGTGACTAGGCTAATGGAACTCCCTACTGCAAAGGGCTTAAAGGTTATATAGGCCTTGAGGAAGAGGTGATACAGAAGAAGGAATCTAATGTGACTATAGAACATTATATTATATGCTATGGCTGGTGCCTTGCCACTACCCATAGCATATAGGGTTCTATAGCAACATCTTATCCCTTTTACTAAAGTCTTTCTCAAGGTTGCATATCATTTGAGCCCTTTACGCGGGAGTTCCATTGAGTCTAACCATAAAGCTAAGAATGTCTTGATCCATCTCAAATTGTATAGCTATACTTGATGTGTGAGATTTTGTTTTATCATATAATCAAGTCCAACAAGCAAAGCAAAAGCTAAAACCCTAACTAATGCATATATTATAAGATGATGATATATCCTTTTCGTCTTGGATGGTATGATGATGGCGTGGGCACTAGAAAGGTATACTTAGGATGGATAGTGTTCTTTATCTCTCTACCCTAACACAATTATAAGGGAGAAGCGAGTTATGAATTGTGTTCTCCTCTATAAGTTATGCATGTAACCTATAGCAACTATATGCCATCTGGGGCTATTTGTCACACACTTAACATATTGAAATCTTTTGGAATATTCAACAACTTCTTATAACATGAGAGGAACCTTCAAAGAGAACAATTGATTTTTCACCAACAAAACATGAGCACGACTGAGGTCAAACCCAAGCTACATCACACAAAGTGAATAATAATAGAGAAGCAAAATCATACCTCTCTATATGATTAGAACAGACTATGCAAAGTAATGTGACCTTGCTAGGGTTAAAGAATAAAAGTGCAAGTTAAGGCAAGAGAAGCAACTCATATAGCTGATGCTAACAAGTATGACAAACACTTTGGATTGTGTGACTCCACTGAAAATAATTGACGAATGTTGAAAAATTCAACCAAAGAAGTAGGTTATAAGGTTGGTTAGTTACAATAAACCTTAAGACAAGTGCAGTAATGAATAAAAATGCGTGTTATGGCTTGCACATCAACTTGCATAATTGTCACCATAGTTATTAAAAACGCGTTTTTACGTTTTAAATTAAGCAAAATGAGTTTCGTTTGGGAAAAAAACGCATAAGGAGTAAAAGCGTAAAAAGCGCAACCATAAAACATAAAAAGCGTGGGTTTTTTGGAAAAAACGGAAGTCAGACCCAATGTTGGATATTTTGAAGGGAAAATTACATTTGACCCACAAGGACCAGAATAAATTACAAAAAAGTCCCCCACAAAATCACATTACAAAAAAGTCCCTTGGGGCTTTTTTGTAATTAATTAAAAAATTCTCAATCCGTATTTACAATTAGAAATGTTATATTAACAACTAAAAAATGCTATATTTACAACAAAAATTTTCAATCCGTATTTACAACTGGAAATGCATTGATTAGTATATGTATAGAACTATGGATAATGACAAGTGTCTTTATTTAAATGATATTTGATGACAATATTAAATATTTTGATTGATATTGCATTGATCCATATGTGTATGGATGATGACAGGTGCCTTACTTTTCTTAAATTTTTTTTATTTATATGTACAGGTAAAAACTACGTTTTGTATTACGATTTTACGTTTTACAATTTTTCATTTCCCTTCCGTTTTTACGTAAAAACTACGTTTTTAGGATTGTCACTGAGAAGTACGAAGAAGGCTTTGTGATGGTGTGGTTCAATTGAGAATGATAGTCGACAACCAAAAAATTATAACCAGCATAGTGAGGTTTCCAGGTTGGTAGGTTTAAATTCAACCTAAGACAAGTGTTCTAATCAATGAAATGGAGAAGCAGATAGACTTTTAAATAATAGTGAAAGTTTAACTTTATAACTTTTCAAATACAACAATCATAATATATCTCTCCAATATTACATATATAACGATTATTGTAAGATACTCGTTAGGTATTTTTTAAACATATATTATAGTTTCTAGTTAATAACCATTAATTATTTGCAACATTTAAAAAAAGGGGGGGCATTGCTATTGACTTCCACCTGCTTTCATAAACAACACATGAACAAACAACAATATAATAGACCATCCATTAAAACATAGAAAAGAACTCATCCCAGTAGCATGAAAACAACAATACATAGTCAAAAAAGATAAATTAAGTGTCTAATTTTTCTTTTCCTAGTCTTGGCTTTTTTACCAGAAACTCCCTTGACTAGACGATCGCCTAGCGTATTTTCAACCACATAGCTTGTTTGCTACACAATCGCACAGTGCTCACTATGTAACACAGTTCAAACTACATCCTTGGGATGTCTGGATATTAAATCTAATATCCATTTCGCATCTTAAAAAAATATGATTAAAGTAAACAAAAACAAGTTTGGTAACCAATCAAAGCATAGGTCTTCTAGAATTGTAGCATCCTCAATCTGTGGGTCAATCACAAAAGCATAGCCAAGAATGACTGGGCAAAACGAACAAGAAGTAGAAATGAAGAAGTTAATCATGAACACAATGAACAATTTAGAGAATATTCTCAAAACTTCTGTTTCAATTCCAAAAATATTCAAAAACGTCATGACATAGTGTTTAAGTCACTTTATTGTATTAGCCTCATTCAAAACCAGGCTGGACTATAAAAACCAATCCAAAATGGGGGAAAAATTAAATGGTATTCAATTACAAAAATCGAGCCCAATTAAATAAAATTTCTGAAATTCGCGTTTGACTTTGGCTCTAATTTTAACTGCCTTCTTGTTTGAATTTGGCTTTCAAGTTTTCATATCATTTATAGCTCTTTAAATCATTTTTTAAAAAAAAAACAGAGAGAGAAGAATGAGCCTAATCGGATACCTAAATCAAATGTTATGATGAAATACTCAAACACTGTAAATCTAGAATTTTATCATAAAAACGAATTAAATCCAATTACAATCCTAAAGTCCAATTATGCTCAAAACCCATTATATATGAACTAAACAATCCTAAATTTATTGGCCAAGATATGCAAATAAGTGTAAAAATATTCAATTTTCAAATCCCCCACACCTATCCTTTTGCAATCCTGAGCAAAATTAAAAGACAAAAACTACAAGAAAACTTTCTCCTTTCTAGTAATTGCCAGAAAATGAAAAAATTGAACAAGGATCACAAAGCTTCAAAAAATCAACCAATCAAGACAAAAAATCTTTCATCTCAAATTACAAAACATGACAATCTCAATCAATGATGCTAATATCCTTCAATGACAATCTCTCAAGGATACCTTCAAAAAGTGTATCACTCAAATTACACTTAAGAAAATTGTCCTACCATAAGCTTACTCAACTTCTACTTCTTGACTACTCATAACACATGTATGCACAAATCAAAAGGGCTTCTTATTCAAGGTTGTAATAGGGATAGGGTGAAGGTAGTATGGACATAAGAGGCTAAGCACCTGAAAAATTTAAAAGAACACTAGTTATGTAAAATAAATTTAAAAATCACTCAAATATCTTTTTTTTTTTTTTTTCTATTTCTTGTTTCTTTCTATGCCTTTTCTTTCCCTTTCTTTCTTTTTTTTTTTTTTGGTTAAGGTGCAAAAATACACATGAACTTTGTCCTCAGGAGCGCTCAGCACCACATGTTTTTTTTGTGCAAAAATTCACACGTGGTTACATTTTAGGAGTAAAAGTCACACGGGCTGTTAGTTTACCAACGTTAACCATTAACTTGGGCGGAAATGAATAGTAACTCCGCTGAAATTACCATTTTGCCCCTAGTTTTAAATAATTTTTTCAAAAATAAAACTAAAATAAACCTTTCCCCGCTGGTGGGCCCCACCACCGGCCACACCACTGCCGGTAGCCGCCCTCCCCACCGCTGGCGACCGGCGGCCACTTCCGGCGACTTTTTTTTTTAAAATTTTAAAAAACTAAGGTTTTCAATATTCTTTTTTTTTAAAAAAAACTAAAATAAACTCTTCTCCACCGGTGGCCCCCACCACTAGCCACACCACCACCGGCGGCTGCCCTCCACACCTCTGTCCTCTGCCGGCAGCCACCTCCGGCGACTTTTTTGTTTTTTTTAATAAAAAAACTAAGGTTTTAAATAAATTTTGTTTTAAAAAAAAAACACTAAAATAAACCCTTCCCCACTGGTGGCCCACACCACCGCCGACGACCGGCGGCCACCTCCGGCGACCTCCTCCAATAACTATTTTTTTTTAAAATTTTAAGAACTAAGGTTTTAAATATTTTTTTAAAAAAACACTAAAATAAAGGCTTCCCCGCTAGTGGGCCCCACCACTGTCGCCGGCCGCCCTCCCCACCGCCGGCGACATTATAGTTCTTTATTTGAACCTTTGCTTTTGTAATTACAAAACAATCGTATTAGAGAGAGTTATAACAAGTTATTTGTAAGAGTGGGGGTGAAAAAGAAAAGCCTTTTAATACAGTAGTTGACAAGATTTTGATCATGCAAGAGATGGTGATCAGCGCTTCTAGAATTGCCATGAAATTGTCAGTTTGAAGTCTTCTCATGATCAAAAAGAAAATTAAATTGAAATATTCAAGCCATTACATTGTCTTTCTCTACGTTGCAGTAGTCCGGTTTAATTGTTAGATAACAAATGTTAACGTGAAAGTAACATGCACACTTCCAAACTACTCGTTTTGAAAGGCTTGCTGAAACTGGAAAGAGTTCAAGCCTTTATAAGCCAACATGAATAAATATATGAAGCTTCCGGACTGTGCACTTCAATTATAAAGAAAATTAGAAAACATTGTCAACTTCTAGAGACAAAACACAGAGCATTAAGCAACCTTGGCAATGGAAAGGTCAAATTGACGCGCTTTCACACTTTTCATAGCCACCCACCTATATCTATATCTCTATAGATAGATATATGCATTCTACAGCATCGTCTCAATCTCATTCCTATAGTTCGTAAGATCATCCTCAACTTCACTATTATATATTCAGCGACCATGAATCATCATTACAATCAACAACATCCTCCTGGTAAGTTTTCTCTCTCACGATAAGATATACTACTCTGTTATATCATTCTATTGTGTTTGTAAATAGGATTAACAATTATTGATTATTTAATGAGATTATATGATGAATTAGCATTGTCATATCCTTCACCAGTGATGGCACATCCTCCACCGCTTTTTTTTTTTTTAAAAAAAAAACCTTAGTTTTTTTTTTTTTAAATAAAACCCCTTAGTTTTTTTTTTAAAAAAAAACCTTAGTTTTTAAAAACAAAAAAAAAGGTCGCCAAAGGATGTCGCCGGTGGTGGCCGGCGGTGGTGTGGCTGGTGGTGAGGCCCACCGGTGGGGAATGGTTTATTTTAGTGTTTTTTTTTTTAAAAAAAATATTTAAAACCTTAGTTAAAAAAAAAAAAAAAAGTCGCCGGAGGTGGCCGCTGGAGGTGGGGAGGGCAGCGGCCAGCGGTGGTGTGGCCGGTGGTGGGGCCCACCGGTGGGGAAGGGTTTATTTTAGTGTTTTTATATAAAAAAAATATTTAAGACCTTAGTTTTTAAAATTAAAAAAAAAAGTCGCCGACGGTGGGAAGGGCGGCCCCCGACGGGGAAAAGTTTATTTTAGTTTTATTTTTTTAAAAAATTATTTAAAACTAGGGGCAAAATGGTAATTTCAGCTTAAAAATAAGGGCAAAATGGTAATTTCAGCAGAGTTACTGTTCATTTCCGTCCAAGTTAACGGTCAACGTTGGTCAACTTACGGCCCATGTGACTTTTGCTCATAAAACGTAACCACGTGTGTATTTTTGCATACAAAAAAAAAACATGTGGTGTTGAACGCTCCTGTGGACAAAGTTTATGTATATTTTTGCACCTTAACCCTTTTTTTTTCATTCTTTTCTTTTTCTTCTGTTTTTCCCCCTTAAGTAGCTACTACACAACCAAAATAACCTAATCAATGCCAAAATTATAAATGTCACATAATCAAATACCCCCCCAAAAAAAAACACACTTGAAATGTTACACTTATGGGTAGCCCCCACACTTAAACACAAAACTAAGGTAAAATCAATGCTCAATAAATTTCCAAAGTGTAGTAAAAATTTGTTTTACACTTAGGTTGATAATGTGGTTTACAAAAGAATGAGTCAAAAAGGCACAAATGAGCTAACAAAGGAAATATAATGTAAGGAAAAATGAAACACCCCTTATATCTACCATCATATATTAGAGTAGTAGCGCAATAGAGCATGCTGAATTGGTTTGGACGAATGAGTAACTAATAATATAAGTAAAATATAAAGTTGGTAAGGTGAAAAATGTTAATCCCTGCAGGGATATTTGAGATACAGTTATTCTAAATAAAATATTAAAAATATCATCCTTATGCAACCTGTCTATAAATATTCAAAAATAATATATAAAAATATTGTTAAACTCTTCTTGAATTCAACCTTCTTCATGTCGCCTCATAGCACAACCTTGCCCTTCCTTCCTAATCCATTATTTGAATCCTTATTTAAGTATGCAATTCAAAATTGTATCTCAGAATAATAGATTAATATCTATGTATAGTGTATGTACAGTTATGATAATCAACCACAATTAGGAAAAATTACTCAATATTCAGCATATACCCATAGCAACAATAAACAACATACCATACATGTTATGTTAACTGAGAGAGGACCCTACAAGTCCTAAAAACATGCAGGACCCTACAAGTCCCAAACCCCACAATGAGGAAAAATATATAGACATGGGACCCTAAAAGTCCGAAATTGGTCAACATTAGGAAAAATATGCAAACTTAGGACCACACAAGTCCCAAATTCCTTAGCATTTATGAAAAACAATTATTGTTATTATTGTTGGCCAATAAACATAAACACTGAATGCAATTTTGTGCTCAATGTTGCCTCAAAAGTTTAGAGAGGTAGCAATATTGCCTTTTTCCGTTAAAAAGTTAACGGTCAATGTCAATTTTTTAACAGTCAACATTAGTTTTTTAACGGAAAATGGCAACATTGCTACGTTTTTAGATTTCTAGGGCGAAATTGAGCTTGAAAAAACTTCTAGGGCAACGTTATTCCTCGATATATACTTCCAAGGTAGATTTACTACTTAACCCTTTTAAAAAAATGTATTGCGACACAAAGGTTTCTTAGGTGGAATCTCCCAGCACACATACACACACATATATAAAATATCTCCCAACATAATTTTTAAATTAATTTTTCTTAAGGGCAATTGCGCAACTACAGAAACACCAAAGCACCAAACGATGTTAACATGGCACACAGGCCCTCCATATTGCTGGGCCTCACATGGTATTGAAAAGTCATCGGCACACAGGCCCTACATATTGATGGGCTACACATAGTGTTGAAAAGTCAAAAAGATGAAAAATAATTTGCCCGTACATCATCAATGTGTGGGGCCCATTTACTTGTTTTTTAAAAAGCCAGAATTTATCAATAGAGCTTTAGTGGCAATGATATATATGTACATATTGACATATCAATTCAAATAAGAATAAGATTGATAAGCATTAAGAGCTTGAATTATAATAAACGCACAACCTACCATAAACAGGGAGTATTTATACCACTAGGTTATAAAGCCAATTATCATATAAATCAAATTGATCAATGTTTGATATAAAACAGTCAATTTTATTAATCCCAAAAAATACGAATTACACATACTAATAGTGGAAGCCTAGAAAAAACTCTCAAAATCTAAAAAATACGTTTAACACACACACTGGACTTAGGTTTTCCTCTTCTACCTTTACTATCCACCTTCCCTCCTCTATTCATCTCCGCTCTTATATTAAAATTTGAGTAGTCTAGATTTAATATTTTATAAAATAACTAATAAAACGCCAAATTATTAAAAAAATAAATAAATGAATTCAAACTCCTAAATTGTAGTAATGATAATCTACACTAAAATAAAAAAAAAAGTATTTAAGAAAATAATTTTATAAAACATTAAATATAAACTGTTAAATTTTTAATTTACCTTATAATCTAGAAGTAGAGATGGGTAATTGAGAGGAAATAGATGGCTGAAGAAAGTAGGGAAGACAAATCCTATAAAAAGCTCACAGAAAGACTTGAAAAATACAATAACCGACCTACAAAAAGAAAAAAGAATGCAAACTATTATGAATGTAAGGGAAAAGCTGAAAGAGAAGAGCGAAGAACAAGAAGAAGGAGAGAAGAGAGGAATCGTTCTCTTCATTAAACTCAACTGAATAGTTACAGGAGACCTCTATTTATAGAAGGATGCAAATAGTAAATTACTATGCGTATATCCCATGTCATCCTGTATTTGGAGATTATGGGTCAATGGATATCCACATAATAAATATATTCTTAACACTCCCCCTTGGATGTCCATTTATGAATATGCCTCGTTAAAAACTTTAACTAGGAAAAACCCAGTGGGATAAAAACCTAGCTAAAGAAAAGAGTACATCATCCATTGATACACTATCCAGTGTTGTCTCATTAAAAACCTTTCTAGGAAAACCCAATGGGACAAAACCTAGATAAAGGAAAAAGAGTACAGCGTGTATCGTCTCCCCCTCTTATTATATCAGTTTTACTCCCCCTGATGATTACATAATTTTCAATGTCTTCTGAGCATAACTCTCTTTCTGTTATCAAGTATTATTCGCTATGGAACATATATAAAAACATCCAATCTGATTTTGCACTGCCCAGTCTGATTATTCATTGTATACCTGCAAAATCTAAATCTTTCAAGTAAAATCACAATAATCTTTTTATAAATATACATGTGCATATAGAATTTTAATAAATGTTCATGAAAATGCACACTCTAATTGCTTCTGGCAATATATGAACTTATCATTATTCTCCAAAATTTGATGCTTCTAGTATCTTGAGTCCTTCAGAGACTTATGCTTCTGGTGCCTTACATCCTTCAAGGACATGTGCTTCTAACACACTAATATATTGTGGCTCATGATCCTCATTATCATTTATTACAATATATACTATCATATAAACATAAACATCATCAACGTTGACGTCATTTTTGGTCCTATCGAATTTCATTTATTGAGATCTCTTTCTATTCACATATATTAGGTACCTGGGTCTCTTCTAGGACCATAATATTCAATTCTTGAAATAACATCTCTTCTGGAGATAACATCTCTTCAGGAGATAACTCTTCTGAAGCTTTTCTTCATCTCTTCAGGAGATAGTTCTTCTGGAGCTTTTCTTAATTATCCTCGACTTCTCATCTATATTCTTATAGCTCCTTTTCTCATTCGAGGATTTTTATCTTTAAAACCGATGGACCTGTAACGCTTCAGGCGTTCTTTATAACAATTCATATAGGAGCATTTGCAGTTGGGACATATGACTTTGTCACTTTTTTTAGGTCAGTAAATGCTTCTGACATTTGATTAACTAAACTCTGCAACTGAATTATCATTTTGAACTCTTAATGCACATTTCTTTGTACGAGGATCAATATGAGTCAATGATAATTCATTCCACTTTATCTCTTTTACCCAATCTGCTTATTTTGCTCTCCCTAATCAAATTATGCAGTATATATCCATCTGTGTGCATTATAGTGGATCATTGCACATTCAAAACTATTAAGATGGAATTTATCTGACTCCTGACCAAAAGCCAATTTTACATGGAGAATTTTGCTGGCTTAAATAATCGCCGTAAATCTACACATATAAACAATGTTCTCATAAACATTGATTTACTCATATATGATTTCTGGATCATTAAATCTGGAAATTGCGTGCATAATATCTTGCAAACTTCTGGTTGTAAACATCACTGCAAACTTTGCAGATTTATAATATCACATGTATTCTCATATCATTCAAATTGATATATTTCCAGAGATCCATTTCCAATCATAATAAATAATATTCTCATAAGCAGCTCATAATATATGACTCGAATGATCAAACAAGTCATACCAATTTTCCATCAAATATAATATCAAATTTCGGGGAATTAATACAAATATTCACGGAGAATTAATACACAAACACTCACACTTGATATATATCATTCTCCCTCTCAAGTGTGAGACCTTAAAAATTAATTCATGGAATTTTCATACAATATTCCATAATAATAGTATATATGATATCTATTTCTACAGATATCATTAAAATTTTACAGATTTTTTAATGCATCATGAATGCATAATTTTGTTACTTCTAGTAACAAAATTTTCATTTTCCAGAATCAACAATCAAATATTCATCGAAATTATCAAAATCATCGATCTCATAAAAATTTTCCGATGATTAAATAATATCCTACTTGCTTCAGAGCATCACATACATAAAAGTAAAAAAAAAGGCTATATGCAAGAGGATAGACTAGGTGTATCACTGCAGATTCACGAGCGCAACACTGTAGAATCACAGATGTATCACTGTGGAATCACAGGCGTGATATTGCATCACAGGCGCAACATTACAGATTATTGTATGCATTTAAAGTCAAAAAGACTCTAAGCTCGCGCTTTATAGGGAGCAGATCTACAGAGATTCAACAGGACTGCGCATATAGGGAGCAGATCTGCAGAGATTCAACAGGATTTAATTCGACTATAAATAGAAGAAGGGAAATGAACATGCCTCACAAACACACAAGCATCTGATAATATCAATTACCAGATACTCACACATTTTTCACTAAATTTTATTGTCATGGCAAGACCAAGCAATTTTATCTCAGTTTCTGATACATCCGACACAGCATTACTTAATGCTTTGTTATATGATGATCAAACAAACATGTCATTTTCTTTACTATTTTCTGATCCTCTAGACATATTTATTCCTCCTTCTACTATTCCTCTTTTTGCTTCAAATGTACCTACTTCTCCTCCAAGAACAACTGTTCTTCCTCAATCTACAAGGATTGAAGGTACAACTGAAGCAGGTTCATCAAGGAGGCCTGTTAAGAGGTGTAGAACTATGGCAGAACTGATGGAGTCTACCAATCCAGTCCAGCCAATAGTGACTGCAATTAATCAGCCAGCAATCACAAGCCAGCAAACTACCATCAGTCAGCCATCAACAATCAGCCAGCCAACAACTACAAGCCAGTTAGCAACTACTAGCTTATTGGAATGTAGTTGTTGTGATGTTTTACGGGAGATCATACATACCAACAGACTTCAGTGTCATAAACTAGAAGTTCACGGAAGGAGAACAAGTATGATTTCCCACGCTGTTTTATTTGAAAATGTACAGGATAAATCTTACAATATTGACAGGCTTCCAATGTTTGATTTTAGTAATAAAAATTTTGGAGAAATCAAACATTTTCTGACATAGTATTGTATAGATTTACAAGCATCAGGATATAACTTGATGCGTGATTCTGTATTAGCCTTTTATGAGATCCTTTGTGTTGGTTCGGAATGGACGAAAAATCCAAATGAACCCCGCGGAAGTTCATTTCAAACCAACATTGAAAAACCATTAGATAAAGGAAAACAACCCGCGGATAATATTCCATATGATATTTCATCCCTTAATCAAGGTGAATTATATAGATTAACAATGGAGCAATGAGAAAGAATAAAGAGAACAACACTTCATGATTTAAGTGATTATTTTCACTTAACCGTCGATGATGCGAGTAAACAATTAAATATGTTTACTCACACCATACAAAAGATCTATCAAAAAGGAGGGTTAACTGAGTGGCCACACAAAAAGCTTAAAAAACTTATGACACAAATCTCGATATTACGAAGAGCTTTGCCTCATCTGAATCCCATCTCAAGAGAAGCAAAAGAAGAAGACATTATGTATCTTCAGAATGAGATGATTAAGGTTTGTAATGGAGTTGAGTCACTTGCTATTAAACTTTGTTGAAATAATATTTCCTTTTGTTTAATTATTTTGTTTATGAATATTCCTCTCTCGTGTTTTCAAAAATTGTTATAATTATCTAAACACAAAATAATAGTAAAATAACTATAATTACAATTTATTTATTGCTTCATTCACTTCTGGGAATGAAGTTGGATAAAATTCATGATCCATAACTCAATGATCTATTTGATCATAACAAGAAATTAATACACAATATTTCTTGACTTTATCACAATTTTGCTACTGCAAGAGCAAATTGGATATATTTATTTACAATCAATCATGATAATACAATCCCTTATCTCATAATTTGAGGGAGTATTAAATGCCAAATATACAATTTTGAGGCCTTTATACAATTGATGATATACAAAAATTATGGATTAAACCTTGTATCTTAACTTGTCTCTTGGCTTCAGGCCAACTTGTCTCATTAGCTTCAGGCTAATTTATCACTTGACTTCTAACCAATTTATGCCTTCTCATGGTCTCAGGCCAATTTATGTATCATATCTCCATGGCCTTTTAACAATTTATCTTCAAGATAAATAAAATATAAGCGTAATAAATTAAATAGATGGAATCCACTAATAGTGTGGTTGCCATAAACAATAAAAGGGAGGGGGATATATATAGCAGTAAATAAATAAATGAAAATAAAAGGGAAGGGGGATATAAAGCAGTAAATAAATTACAAATAAATGGAGTCCACTATACTAGTGTTACCACCATGAAAAATAAAGTAGTAAATAATAAAATAAATGGTGCCCACTATATTAGTGTTGCTACCATGAAAGTTAAATAAAGCAGTAAAAAATTAAAATAAATAAATAGGGCCCACAAAGTGTCACTATCATAAAAGATAAATAAATGCTAAATAAGATAAATAAATAGAGCCCACTAATAGATACTAGTGTGCCGTCATGAAAAATAAATAAATATCAAATTAAATTAAACAAATGGAGTCCACTGTTATATAGTGTTGCTACCATAAATGCTAAATAAATATTAGTAGACAACAATTATAATTAAAGCATTACGGCCATTTATATCTCATAATGAGAAAATTAAAATTTATATGGCTTCTGGCCATAAAAACATGACTTCTGGTCATAAAGGCAATATGACTTCTTGTCATATAATGTCAAAATAAGAAAATATAAGTATATGGCTTCTGGCCATAATAACATAACATTAAATGTTAATAACAATAAATAAATATCAAATTAAAAACAACTTAAAATAAAAGGATGAAATCTAGACTTCCAATGTGGAGTCAAATTAATAGCAATAATAATAATAACAAATCTTATATAAAATATAAATAATAAAATTGAAAATCTCATATTATAATTTATCAAAAATATTTTACATGTTCATGTCGCAATGTAAAATATACTTGCTCCTATGTCACGATATAAAATATACCTGCTCCTATAACATATTTCTGGTGGGACTACTAGAATTTCAAATTGATGTATTGTGTTTTATTTTAATTTTCTTCCGGTGGGTCCAACTTGTCACCTTCATATCTTTTCTTTGGCTTGTTTCCTTCGCCCGTGAATTCATTAATAGTGTGTTGGATAATTTTTTTTAATATAATAATATATGGGGCCAGAAGAATAAATATTTGAAACTACAATCCTATATCATAAACTAATAGGACAAAAAGAAAAAGTACTGGCAAAAGTAAAGCTAATAATAAAATAAAAGCAAAAAGGAAGTCAAATATTAAAATCTACCTGCCAATTAATACTTTCATTTGGATGATATTACCTCTCAAGATCAAAAGGTTGAAGACGAAGAGAGGAGCAGACGAAGAAAATGCAGACAATTGAATGGTACGGGGAGGCCGTCAACAGAACAGAGACGGCATAAACGGCACGGCAAAGCTTCAACATACAGGAAGAGGACTGAGGTGAAGTTGAGGATTTGAGGGTTAGAATAAAAAGAACAAGAAGCGTATTTCGTCAGACCACAAGAGAGGAGAAGGACGGAGGATGAAGATTGAAGAATTAGATTGGACATAGAACAGGAGAGGAGAACTTTGAAATTTCATCCGGTGAGTGAATCAAATTAAAGAAGAAAGAGACTAGAGGAATAGAGATCTGTCCAGTAGGGATAAAACTGGAGAGATCTATTGTTTAGGCAAGATGATGGATGTAGTTTTGCAGATTAACAGATCTAGGCTCTTGCAACTCATATCTGCAACCCAAAAAACGTCTGAGAAAGATGAAGATCCTATCTTTGAAGCTTCATGGCAGAAAAACCAAGAGCTAAGAAATGAAAGAACGGTTGATAGAGATAGATGAAGAACAGAGGGATTTACAGAGGAAGAGAAAATGATCATTAACGACACACAAGCTCAATTGATTAGAGTCTCGTGCTGATAACGTATTATGAATGTAAGGGAAAAGCTGAAGGAGAAGAGCGAAGAACAAGAAGAAGGAGAGAAGAGAGGAATCGTTCTCTTCATTAAACTCAAATGAATAGTTACAGGAGACTTCTATTTATAGAAGGATGCAAATAGTAAATTACTATGCATATATCCCATGTCATCCTGTATTTGAAGATTATGGGTTAATGGACATCCACATAATAAATATATTCTTAACACAAACAACAATCCATGATCCATCATTAACCAATACCCCTTCTCTCACCAGCAAAAACTTAAGATTTCTGCCCAGAAGTTCTTATACCTGAAACATCTACATGCAAGATTTCACTCAAAGGAGATAATGCTTCAACAAGCCATCCCTCAGGACACATCCCCTTAGCACCCAATGCTGCCAAATAATTTACTGATCTAATACCTAGTCGACCCCCCAAGACAAACACCATACCAGTTGCTGATTTTTTTTTTCCAAATCTAATAATTCCTTAACCAAATCCACACACGGCCAGTCACATACCTTTTTCTTCCTACCAGTCATCAAAGAAGAACAGTTTTTCACAACCATTATCTTAAATGGAATTCACAATCCCCAACCTGTTCACAGCTAAAATTCCTTCCCAAGCACTTAGCCATGAACGCAGAGCGAGCTGAGACACGTTACATCCCAATCCTCCCACCATTTCAACAACACTATTCCTGCAAATAACACCAATATCAGCAGTATCCAAAACACTAATAAAAGCTCCATCAATGTTAATTTTCACCATCCCAGTTCCTGGTGCTTCCCACTTCAACACTATACTTTCTCCCCAATTCAGTAGACTTTGTATTCTCATTCATATGTTTAGCATCAAAAGATTCATTCAATAATCCATGAGATTCTCTAACCACTTTTCCAACTTCCACCAATTCACCATTAAAAACCCAATCACATCTTTTCTAACTATTCCAGCAGAATACAGCTACAGTAACCTTCCCCTTGTCATCTAGTGTATTATCCCCACCAAAAACCTCCAAGAACCAGCGCATAGTGTTTTTTTTTTTTTTATATACATAAAAAGTTTTGGAGGGGTTCGACTTTAGTCCCTCACCAAAGCCAGAGCACAGCCCCAGGCTCTTTGAACACTTAATGGGGACTTACGAGATCGTCTAACGAAGGAGTCCCAGCGGCGACAGCGGGCATCGGACATACTATGCGTTGTGCTTATAAAACCTGTATTAAAAATTTTCAGACCCAATCTACTACTAAACCAATACCCTTGAGCCCAATTACAAAAAAAATAATAGATGATCAATATTTTCTACCTCATTCAAACATATAGGACAGGCAGGAGAATCACAGCACTCCTGTTTAAAAAGAGCCTCTTTTGTAGGAATGGTTCCCATAATGACTCCATAAAAAGCGCTGTTAACTTACATCCCATTCCTCATTCATGTGCGGCCCCTGATATTTGTTCATTTTAGAATATAATGTCTGGCAAAAAAAAAAAAGAAGTTATAATGTAATGGAGAGAATGTCGATTTCAAATACAAGATTTGAAGTGTTCTTAAACAGTTATTTAAAATGTAACAAAAAATAGTTACATAAAACAAGAAAAAAAAGAAAAACAACCACTTTTGACATAAAAGAAAAGAAGAATAAATAGAAAAAAGCAACAAATTAGTTATCGGAGAGGATTTTTTATTAATCAACTAAAATGTGCCCCGTGCATGATAGCAACAAGCCAACAACGCCATTTGCTACGAGATCACTCTACAAATAAAATGCCATGAGAGGCCACTATACCCTTATGCTTGTAGGGTTCGTCTCTCACATTGAAATGAAATATCCGCTTCTTAGCAGGCAAATACTTACGTATCACTCAGACTGAAAATCAGTACTCAATCTCTAGACTTTGAAGCATCTCTACAATGTTAAAATGCTATGAAAGGCCACTTTACCCTTTTGCTTTTAGGGTCCATATCAAATTGAAATGAGACATCCACTTCCTATCAGACAGAATAAAAACGCACAAAAACGCCAAACCAAAAACTAAAAATAAAAATTTAAATTAAGAAAAAAACAATTGTGTACTGTGTACATATCAATAATACTGAAACTCAAAACTCAATCTCATGACTTTGAAGCATCTCCACTATGCGACTCATTGAAGGTCTTGCATCCTTGTCTTCTACGATACACTGCAATGCTACTGTAGCCAAAACCTCCATTGTCTTCATGTCAAAGCTTCCCTCAACTGTTGGATCAATTATTTGTTCCACCCATGATACCTTTCCTTCTCCTTTGTTCTTCTTCTCCCTCACCCATGTCACTAGCCTCCCATGTCGTGAATGATCTGGTCCATCTACCCTCAAGCTTTTTCCTGTCATCATCTCCAACAGCACAATTCCATAGCTGTAAACATCAACCTTAGATGTTATTGGTAAGTTGAAAACCCACTCTGGAGCCATATATCCTCTTGTACCTCTGATCCTTGAGAAGCTTGGATTGTTGAGGTTGTTTCTGTTCTGCAACTTCGACAATCCAAAATCGGCAACCTTGGGCTTATAATCTGAATCCAAAAGTATGTTCTGAGGCTTTATGTCGCAATGAAGAACCCACTCCAAGCATTCTTCGTGAAGATATGCAAGTCCTCTTGCTGTTCCCAGAGCGACTTCATACCTCTTTCTCCAATCAAGTGATGACTTGTTGGATTCCAGGTTTTCTGCTAAAGAACCGTTTTCCATGTACTCATATATCAACATTCTGTACTTTCCTTCTGCACAATACCCCCACATGTCAATCAAGTTCATGTGGTTGAGCCTTCCTATTAAGTTGACTTCAGCAAGAAACTCACTTTCTATTTGGTTTGCTTCATTGAGTCTCTTGATTGCAGCTACTCGCCCATCTTTTAGCACACCCTTGTATACAACTCCCCCAGCACCCCTTCCAATCTCTTCACTGAAACCTCTTGTTGCTTCTTTCAACTCTGAGTAGCTATATTTTCTAAACCCAGTTCCAGTAAGATGATCATAATTCTGCTGCTTGCTTGACTTTTTCCAAGTCAGACACAAAAAGAGAAAAATGCATGCAAGTTCAAAGGTTCCAATTGCTATCACTAACCATAGTAACACCTTCACTAAGATACTATCTTGCTTTGAGACATAGACTCTATCTAGCTTTACAGACTTGGTAAGCTCACACTGGGTATTGGGTTCTTTAAGAGTGAATGAGCTGGAATTAGGGAGTCTCAAGTGAAAACCTCCCTTGAACGCAGGTGAAAGATTGCCATTGACCAAGAGATTCTTTGGGTAGCATAAAAACTGAAAACCGTCATGTGCATATTGAAAACCGCTGCAGTTACATGACTTTAAACATTCCTTCTTACATTCATCAAATGTAATGTTAAGGTAAGTACCTTGGTCGTACCCATAGAAATCACCATTAGGTATATATAGAAAGTCAGAATCTTCTGGGTTGCAAGATATATTGAAGTCTCGTTTACACCCAAGTGATGAGTCACTTTCATCCTTGAACCTGTAAGCTGGAAGACATAGGCATGTTCGACCAATATAAGGTTCATATTTGCAGAAACTATTTTCTCCACAAATGCCATGAATATTGCAACCGGCAGAAATAACTTGCCATGAAATATACCATTTCTCTTCCCCATTCCTTCGACTATACACCCTGACATTACCATCACTATCAATGGTTAACCGTCTCTGAAGCACAAGGCCATAGTCCGATGTCTTACTAGTAAAATTATCGGTTGAAATGATATCACCATGTGAATCAAGAAACACAAAGCGACTTGCATTGAAGGTGGACCTACCATTGCTTTTTGGTAGATTCCATGGAGGTGGCCAGTAAATACTCGAGAGATCAGGACCGTTGTAGAGAAGACGAAGAACATTATCATTGTCAAAAAATAACTTGTGAAAACCAGAAGAGACATTAGTCTGACTTTTAGAGGAGACAAGACTAGAGTGTCTGGTGAGCCTTTGTCCAGGGACAAGTGTGTCAGTTGGAAAATCAAAACTTTGCCACACAATATGATTTGGATATTCAAGAAGAACGAGATTACCATCATCTTGCAGAATCAATTTTGGACTTTTCAACGAAGTTGTGTTGGTGGCCCAAACATCGACCTGACCTGCATCTTTCAAAACCAGATTTCCATCGCTATGAAGGGTAAGTGTCGAACCTTTTCCGTTCACCAATACGTCACGATTCGCCATCCAAATGACAGTCAAGTTTTGGCCTTGAGGTTCAGTGAACCAGATAGCAAAACCAAACGCATTCTCACCGACATCATAGAACCCCACAGTGAAATTGCCGTTTCTTGATTTGATAACATCTTCTGGGTTCTCCACTGACAGAGACAACAAATAATTCGAGGAAGAAGATAAACATAGTGAAGGCAAAGCAGATACGATGAGGATCATAAGCAGAGAAGAACTTAGAAACGCCATATAGTTGGTAGATAGAGAGCTATACAGAGCTGTGTAGATCATTCAAGCTATTTTGAAGAAGAATTTGTATTAGAACCGCGGCGGCTGATTAAGTTGGTCGATGACCCATTGACCCATTGGTCAGATTTTTCGCCTTACTCGGTTGTGGAAACCGAGTATTATGACTTCGTAAATTGTCAGAAATTTTGTACGTGTAACAGTGAGGTGGAGCCCTCGACTTTCTCCATGTGCAATAATGTCTACCTCCCGTGATATTTATTTATTGACCAACTGGAATCATTATATACATAAAAAAAGAAAAAGAGAGAATAGAAAAAGAGAGAGACTATGGAAAGACGAAAGATAAGGGTTACATAAAAAAAGAAAAAGAGAGAATAGAAAAAGAGAGAGACTATGGAAAGACGAAAGATAAGGGTTGATGAGATGGAAGTGGCTTCAGTCCACTTCCTACTCCCATCCATTGCCGTCCACCTCTATAAACTGTGTCGTTTTTGGCGTGAACAACGCAGCTTATCCTTTTTTTTTGTTTCTTAAAATAAGTTTCAAGGTAATCAAGCGTATTTGAAATTGAACGGTACTAAAAAAAAATTCAGAATCTTAAAAAAATAATTTACAGTACTAACTAACTGGTGTAAAAAATATTTCATGATCTTGAAAAATTATATTAAGATATTTAAAAAATATTTTAAGGTACTGACTAATTAATTTTTACAATCATGAAGTGTTAGTATTCTGAAATATCGTTTTAGTATAAATTAATACCTTAAAATAATTTTTCAATATCTTAAAATAATTTTTCTTGATCATGAATTATTTTTTTAGTACCAATCAATATTTTTAAGTAAACTTTTAATAGCAACCAGTACCTTAAATTAGCTCGTAAAATATTTTTCAGTGACCTTCACTGTCTTACTGTACCCTCCACTACCTTGAGACTTCTTTAAAAAAAAAAAAAGATTAGATGCTTTGCGTCAAACACTACACAGTTTGAGGAAGTGGACGGCCGTGGATGGCGGCATCAAGCCGCTTCCCTGATGAGATGCGGGAAGAATATGATATTAATAATTAAAAAAGCAGCCATCAGGGGAACTCGTTCAGTGGACAAAATTTATAAAATATTTGGCTTAACTTCCCCATTAGAGTCACTTCTGGCCGTTCAAGAATCAACAAAATCGAAACAGAATGGAAGAAGCAACATGGACAAAGAAATCAAACCCGCAACAAAAATTGAAATAAACAACAAGAACAAGCAACAGAACAAATCAATTGAACCCAGAAAAGTAAAATCCAAGCAAAAAAACATAAAAACAAATGTGGAAGCATCAAAAACAGAAAAATCAAAATCCAAGGTGGTTTTACCGGTGAAATTGTAGATCTAAGGTTCGACAGCCAAGCTCTTCGCCATCTTGCCGTTGCCTCTTCTTCGTCCCCGCTGTCGCTGGAGAAGGAAGGCGGCGAGGTCGGCTCTTCATCCTCCTCGCCGTCGTCTCTGTAAAGGACGACCAGGGATCATATGGCGGTGGCTGGTGGGTGGGTAGGTGAATGCAGGGAGTGAGGAGATCGACGGCGTTGGGGAACAATAAGAAGCTTCGGTGGCTGCGGTGTGCACGGCGGAAGACAATGTAAGGCTTCCTTGTACTCGTGTTAGAGACAAAGAATTTTAAATTTTAATTGCTAAAATCCTGATGTTGATGAATCTTTCCAATAAATATTATCTTGAGATTGATCACCTGATTTTAAAAAAAAGCATGTTTGCTTTGTAATTTTGGAACCTCAAGTGGGTAATGATTTGAAAAAATTTCCTCTTTCTTCCACAATTTTTCCTTCCACTTCTTGTAATTACAATGATGATGTAATGTACCCAACATTAAGTTGAATTCCGTAACTTCGACTTTGCAAAAACAAGAAGATTTTAAAAAAACTAACTAATTTTCTAACACATACTAGTGAGAGCGCCATTAATTTCCTTAGATGTGATAGTTACTTAGCAATTTAACTTTTAAAATGTCTTCAATTTACTTGAAATATCTCCATGTTCTTATTCTTAGATGGGATATTATTGTTTACCTATCTTCTTTTCAGATACATTCTTAGAAGAGTCCTCTTTGGTTCCAACATCCACCTAAGATTCACAAACCTCTTTCGATTGATCCTGAGCTACCTCTAGCAAGGAAATTCAATGTGGGAGAAGATGTTCCAAAAGACAAATACATAACTCTTATTGAGGATGAGAATTTCTTCCAGCGACTTAAGACACTCTAACAAATGTTGTCTCTATCTTTACTTATTTTTTTTCTTAATCCCTATGATTAATTGGGTTTAATTGTTGTATGAGGAAGGTAAGTGTGGGAGGACACAATACAATAGAAAAAGTATAAGTAATGTAGCTTAGTAAATAAAATAAGAACTTCATATGTATGCTTTGCATTTTTTGTCACTATCCTACTTAATTACCATTATGCCTTAAATTTTAAATTGATTATCATTCTCTTTATAGTGGTTTTTCCACATTGAGAATAATGTATTCTTTAAGTATTGCGAGGAATAAATTTTTTATCTCATTAATTGGTTATTTTTAAAATGAGAAATGTCTTAAACTAGAACATTTTTCAAAAACTTTTTTTAGAATGAATTGCTTTGATACATGCCCTAAGTCGTAAAGGGTCACACTTACCACTTTGGAAGTATGGTTTGTGGGAAATTTCTTGAGTTTACATGATATCTAGTATTTTAGCAACTTTTTAAACCCATGTTTTGTTTTTCAAGTGAATGAAAGAATTAATGAACCCACAGTTGGATTTTTGTTTACTCTTTATTTTTGAAAAAGAGTTTCTATATCATTAGTGCATTTAAGAGTTGAGCATTATTATAATTGATTGCAATGTTGTGATTGATTATGTTTGTGAGGTTAGCACTTGGAATATTTAAGTAGTTTTTTTTTTGTGGTTAACTTACTATGCAATTAATCGTGTTAGAGTGAGCATTAGAGAAAAACCTTGTTGGAAGGTTAATTGAGCCTTAAATTCTTTTCATGCATGCATGTAACTAAGTTTTCACCTTCAAGAACTTGTTTCGACTCTTTTTCAAAACAACATTAGCATTAGTATGATGGAAATGAAAGAAGCATTCAATTTTAAACCCTTTCACTCAAACAAAAACATACATTCATCATTTCTTTGCTTACCCATTTAAGCCACCCCTATATTGTATACATGTCATTTACTCATTGTGCCACACCAGAGCTTCTTCTTCTTTCACTTTTTCCAACAACTACCACTTTGCCTCCACCATTGCAGAAGAAAGCCACTACTAGGAAGTTTCAGATCGTGGAGGATGAGGCGTGATTTGGGAGCTCTGGACTTTCTTCTTCATTTTTTATAGAGCCCAAGCTTGGGAGGAGTGTGGAGTCACAATAAGTAGAGAGACTAGAATCACAAGGGAGACTAGAACAAAAGTCGCTGGCAAACTTAAAGAAGAAGAGCTCGACATTTGAAGATTTTCGGCAACCTTCTCTATTCTAGGGAGATCATGAAAATTCTAGCAAGTGCTCGTATTCTAAGATGTGATTGTTCTAAGGTGGTGAGAGGTTGATTCCTTTGCTTCTTGAAACTGGAGACTTGTGCTTGAGCTTAATGAACTACATAAGGGAGTTTCTAGTTCAATTCTTTTTCTCCTTCGTATATTTTGATTATCTAAGTTTTAGGATTATCTTTATGTATTGTTGAGACTTGATTACCATTTGGATAGTCTTTTGGAATGAACATATGTGGTTGGATTGGATTTTTGTAACTTGTTGGATTTATATGTGTGCTTTTCTTATTGATTCAATGATATTGTATTATCTATGTGTTATTGTTAGATAGCAAAAATGACTTGGATCAATTGGGTGTCGTGTTATTGCATTCATATCAAGAAGAAGCAAATCATATTTGTACACTTCAATTTCAAATTAAGGGGTTTTAGACAATATCTCAAGAGGTAACAGTTAGCTATGTTTGTAGGAGCTACTTTTAATTGAGGATATTAGACTCAAGTGTTATCTTGAGGTTTTTTTTAAGGCTTAATGAATTTTAATACTCATAATCTTTTCAAGCAAGTATAGTCACTTTCTTCATTACCAAAGGCATTTATCATTCATATTTTCAACTCCATACCATTACATTCACCATTTTTGAGAAAATACCAAAAATAATAGTTAGCATTTAATTAAATTGCATTCCTATTTTAGTTTTTTAATTTGCAAAACCCAAAACTAATTTTCTCTTGTTTCATTGCATTTGCATGCCATTTAAATTACTTAGAAATCAATAAAAGGCTATTTGAAAATAGAAAACAATCTTTTCTTTTGTGGACCTTAAGGCTAACATACAAAAGGCCCTCATCAACTCGCACCATTTAGTCCCCAAGGTGGTACTAGCCAGCCCACTACTTATGGGTTGGATTGCATTCCTAGCTCTAGCTTAGGTTAATAGGTTTAGAAATGAATGCCTTCTATCATTTTCACTTTGTCATGTATTATGTAGCATCAATCTAGAAGAAAACAAGTTCTAGAGGAGATTGAAACTAGAGAAGCAAGCTCTCAATTAATTTTGGAAAATTAGGCTCAATCCTTCCAACATGTTTCATACTTCCAAGATAACCTCCTTAAGTCACATCTCATGCATAAAATCACAACATGCATATGTAATGAACACATGATCCTTACTAACTCCCAAAGCCATCAAACACACATTTTATTGCCTCAATCCCATACATTAGCATCCCAATTCATGTTGACTCATGAACTCAATTAACAACATTACTAGCATGCAAGAATAAACAAACTTAATTTTAATAAGTCTAGGATAACCTTGCCCCACACTTAAATGATGTAGTGTTGTCAATGCAACCAAATCAAAAAGAATGAATGAGAATGCACAACAAGAGAGTCTAGTACTTCAAATGATTCAACTTCTTGTTGGTAGAGTGTAGTCAAGTGACAGTTATTACAAGGCTACTCCATGTGTTTGACCCTTGTATGAAGCTCGTTGAGAACCTCCCTCATTGAAAGTAGTGTACACAAAGGATAAAAGGGAGGACGGATTGACAGACTTCTATGGCATCTCACCATAATGTTGATTGACATGAGAGAAGGGAGAGTGTGAAACATATGTTTGAAAGAAATAAAATGACTAGAGGAGTTTAAATACACATGACAAATGAAAAGTACGTTAATTAAAGTGACTTCAATTTTGAATAGACATGTTGAGAAATTTACTTTGGAAGTTGAAACATAATATTAGTTGTAAAGAAACAACAATCTGTAAAGGATGTTTAACCTAGCTATTTGATCAATCGGTCTAAGAAGAATTTAAATTTTGAAATTTTCATAATATTTAATAAATATCGAGAATGGATTATATTACAACCCTTTTAGAACATATTACTTAGACCACGTGGAAGAGCAACTTGTCTTAAGTTGTATCAATATTTAGAAAAATGCTACCGGTTATAGTTCTTAAATTGTCTCTGCCTATAAGAGGTCTAGATGTGGCGGCTTAATAGACCTTTTTATTAGCTAGTAGTGAATATTACAAATCTCAAGTCAGACCTAATAAAGGAATATGTGATTAGAAAATATTTCTAAATGATCAATTTACCTCTAAGTTATTTGGAGAGTTCAAGTTGTTAAATGGATTATTAAGTTGTTATTATCTATACCTAAGTAGTCAATGATGCCTAACATGTGTGACCTCAAAATATCACTAACAAAGTTGTAGGCATTTAGGAAGCTCAAGTTGTTAATGTGGATATTAAAGTTGTTAATTGCAATTTTTAAGTTGTTATTCTCCATACCTAAGTTACATGCTTGTGGTTCTAGCCCATTCCACATTTACAAGAAGTTTGGACCTTATTTATTAGAGTTACTAGATATATCTATTAATCTAGTATTTAATGTCGAGGATCTTGTTCCTTATCAAGGTACTTTTAAGCCACCCTCTTTGTTTTCTAATGTTTCTGCAAGTACCCATCTTGCCTTAGCTTCACTATATCCCACCGTTACGGTGCCAAATGAAGTCATTGTCACTATCGTGGATGAATAGACAATCTTAACTCAATAGGCCTTGTCAACCACTACCTTGTTCGTTGGAAAGGCCACTCGGATTTAAATGCTACATGAATCACTAAGGACTAATTCTATCATTTTGACTCCGCCTTACTCAACAACTACCAGTTATATCTAACTCTTTGATGGAGAGTTCTTCCAAGTAGAGGGAGAATGATCAAATAATATCTATTTAGATTATTTAGGGTTTTCAATAAATTAGGGTTTCTAAGTTTCGGGAACAAATCGAGATATCTAGATTACTCTCTTAGCATCTTACTATCTTCTAAATTTCAAATTAGGATTTCTTATTATCTTTTGAATTTCAAATTAGGATTTAGATTGCAATTTGAATTTAAACTATTATTTATTATTTTTAAGCTCTATCAATAGAGCTAGGGTTTTCAATTGAGAACCAAACTTAAGTATTGAATATTGAATTTCCTATTTTTCGGCTTCCTCCTCGTTCTTCCTTCTCTCTCCTCCCCTTTCCCAACTAGTTTCACATCAAAGTCTGAACAGGTGGACTCAACAATGCATTTTAAAGTATTACTAGTGAGCTTTAACAGAAAGTCATCTAAAATTAGAATCTCATCAACTTTATCCTATTCCATTACAACATTTTTGTCACTAATTGCTATTATTCTATTTGCAATTTCTATCAGTTCTTTGTACCCAATAATTCATCACTCATTATCTCATTCTTCTTGAGAGTGAAGATTTTGCAATCTATCGAAAGATTTATTAAATTTCTAGAAGCAAACACTATATCTTCAAAACAACTTTTTGGTAAGACAGGTAAAATTTGTCTAATTGCCAAAAAAAAAAAAAAATTAACTCTTCCATCAAATGGCTTATATTTATCATCTTGCTCATTGCATTTTAAAATATCTCGTAATGTTGTATTGGGTGCCTCAAAAAAGGAAAAAAAAATTATTAGCAATTGGTGTTTCATCCCATGTGCTAGTGGGAAGGATTCAAAAATAATTTAAATAAGGGAGCTTGGTTAACATTTAGAATGAGTGATCATTTAATGAACACAACTCATTCAGTAGGGTTTATAGCTAGTGTTGTTAAGACGTAGAGTCTATGTAAGAGTTTACTATGTACTACAAAAAATGTCCAACATATATAGAACCAAAACACAACAATACATTAAAGTCATCACAAATTTAAGTTCAAACACTTAAGGAAATAATTAAGTTCCAACTCAGTCATCATAATACATATTAAATCAAAACACCAAGGCAATAATATTATAAAACAGATCAATATTTGTAATTTAAGTCATTGGAGTCAAAGTCAATATCATCTTCTTCATCCCCTCCCCCACTAATAAATTTGGGAATATTCAAGCCATGGGGATCTTGATCTTCTCTAACTCCAACATCTTCCAAAAAATCTCCATATGTTGGTTCCAAAATCCAATCATCATCTGACTCAATGTCAATCAAAGTTATAATCAATTTGACGAGACATTCTATATTTTGTATTGCCTAATCTTGAGTTAGCCATCACAAAAACAACATTATTCATTGTCTCCTACTTCAAATGAGTTCTTTTCTTTGGGTGGACCTAAACAAATACAAGAAAATAATTTAATACTAGACTAATATCATATTTTTGAAATATAATGCAATTCAAATTAAAAATATACCATCTCAAAAGTACTCCAAATCTGCTCACACCCAGAGGAACTACATGTCAAGCTAAGCATACGGATAGCCAATTTTTGGAGCTCTAGAAAACCATTACCATAAGATTCCCACCATGTTGTTGAACTCTTGGTTCTACTCCATCCATAGCAAAGGTAGTCCCAAAGAGGTTTAGATAAACTGCTACAATGTGTATTATTGTAGCGGTCATAAAACCGCTACTAATTTTGTACAAATTCGTTATGTCGTAGCGGTTACTTAACTACGACAAAAGGTTCCCACCATTATTTGGAATAAAAAATGTTTTGTCGCTAGTTTGAATTCTTTTCATAGTTGTAGCAGTTTCAAACCACTACAATATATTCCCACCATTTTTTCTGGAAAAATGTTTTCTTGCCATTTTCAATTTTGTTATTTGTAGTAGTTTGAAACCGCTACAAAATATTCAGTCATTTTTTCTGGAATTTTTTTAGTTCATATTTGTCACGCTTAGTAAACCGCAACAACTTCATAAAAGAAAAAAAAAATAATTTTTTTCTCAGTCGTCATTAAAATTAAATATTTAAATAATTTATATTTTATCAATAATTTATCAATAATATTTATAAATTATCATTATCAATATTTCAATCATTATTAAATATTTAATTAAGTAAATATTTAATTATCAATAATATATATTTTTAGTGAAATAAATGATATTAAAATATGATATTTGGTTATATATATTTATTGTATAGATATAGTTTATTGTAGGTTGATTTAAATAATATTTAATATTAAAAATAATATGTGTAAAAGCAAATAAATATTGTGTGTGAAGGTAGATAGAATAATGTGTGTGAAGGTAGATAGAATAATGTATGTGAAGGTGGAAAGAAATTTAACAAAAATCATACAATTCTTAATTAAAAAAAATTAGAATCACAAATGTAGAACAAAAAAATAAATATTGTGATAATCATCATATTTGATCAAGTTGGACAACACTTACCTTCTTGAAACACTTAATCTCTTTGAGAAAATGTAGAAATTTGAGAGAAAGCGATGGGAAAACGTGTTAGAAAATGAAAGTGAAGCACATTAAATGTGGTTTGATGGGGGTGTTTATATATTGGAATTTGAATACTTATTTTGTAGCGGTTGGTGTTGCGCTTTTTGTATTGTTTAATATTAGTAGCGGTTAATAACCACTACAAAAAGTTAAAAAAATATTACATTTTAAATCGTAAGCAACAAATAAGATATATATATATATATATATATATATATATATATATATATATATATATATATATATATATATATATATAAAGATTACATATTAAACCGTAAGCATAATTTTAATTTTTTCTCTCAGTCTTCGTCACCATCCCTACAAAAAAATGGATAAAATGCTACTTGTGAGTTGAATATGTTTAAACACAAATAAAACTTTAATTAAATGTTATTATTTCACAAAGCATATATTAAAAAACGTACTGAACTATAGGTGAGTTGTCATCGTCGTTGGGGAAGAAGTTCTCGAAGCTGGCGGACTGGAACGACTTTCTCTCGTAGGCGATGTTATCAGCATTGTCCATGTCGTAAAGGTCAAGAAGCTTTAAGTGAACCACCATATGCCAATCCCTGTGCCTCTCATCACAACATAATAAACCTAATAGGCCTGTGAGGCAAGAATATACGGCTCATCATCTTCAGAAAGACCAATGTGAATAGGCCGTGAAAAATTCAATAATGTGATGACTAAGTCGCCAGTTTTAATTTAAATTGGTATATAGTATCTCAGTTTTAATTAAATAGATATAGTATCTTTTCTTAGATTTGATTTATAGAGATAAATTAAATCAGAAGGCTTTTAATTAGGATTAAATAAATAGATTAAATTAGATCTATTAGATAGATTTAATTAATATATTTTTTTAATCCAAATTCAAAATTAATGAGGATTAATTTTGAATATAATACGCTTATCAGGTTTAGAAAAACCTATGGGACTTTTTTCAAGTGTATGAGAAAGCAACGAGAAACCCTAGAGAAAAAAAAGTGAGACGCGAGAATACTGAAGGCGCTAGCACGTGGTTGTCTATGTTCGAGGTTATTTGTGTGGATACCGGTAGAGGAAGGCGATTCGAAGAGTCGATTTCTGCTAATCGAAGAAGGTAGCCTACCAGTTCAAATAGAATGGGACGCACACAGCTCGACATAACTATGATTCAGATTCTTTGAACCTTGATTTAAACGCGGTTGAGCGATTCTTTTCAAGATTCGTAAAATTTTTTAATTCCGCTGCGCGTATGGATCCCAAAGTGGCATCAGAGGTAGGTCAATTAAGCGTTTAAATTGGGTTTTCTATATGTGTGTATATGTGATATATGTGTTTAAACCGAATCCCGTAAGCATTTAAAACTACAGTTCACGTTAGGGTTTCTACAGATAGCCAGTCGGCTCTGAATTATTCAAAACGATGGACGATCACGCTGAATCATCGATCACATTCGTGCATAGGTTGTATTCTGAAATGTTCAGAATGGACAATCATGTTCAGACATCGATCATGATCGGAAGCAACATTTACGTTCACGCGCATCGGTCACGTTCTGAATCGTATTTTGAAACGTTTAGAATAGGCAATCATGTTCGCACGTCATCACGCTCGCGTTTTGGTTAACGCTAGGTCGAACATGTTCAGACTTGTAAGGGACGTTAGGGTTCGTCCATCAACTATGTTTTTCGTCCACACGAGGGTCATGTTCAGACAATGCCTCTTAGGGGTTGAAAATTAATTTCTTATGAAATATTCTTTCTAAAATGATGTTCTATTTTAGAAAGAATATTTTAGGAATTAATACCCCTTGACACCACCCGCTAACCGGCTAGCAGGACTGCCGTGACTAGCTGTTCGTAGCGCGATTTAATCATAACTTTCTTATCTTCATATTTTATGAATTAATGTTTGTTGTGATTTAACCTTCAAATGTTGTTTGGGTATGGTGAACAACATGACTCTAGAATAAGTAGAATTAATAGGATTAATTAGATCATATCAAATAATACCCTCTAAATAAAATCTTAAGTCACAATGTCATCAAATAATGAATACTTGTCAAAACCTAGATCACCCATTTGTATGTTCCACCAAAGTGGATGCATCTGAGTTATCTTGGTGAGACAAGTATGAGTAATGGTGATACTCAATATTTATTATTGTCTTGACTTAATTGAGATTATCAAAATGGTTTTTGATCAAAGCATTAGATGGGATTAAACGTGCTGGTCATATGATGATCGAATCCCATAAAGATTTAAGAGTTATATGTGATGTAATTGGCAAATGGGTTGCCTACCTAAATAACTTGATTTTAAGTGTCCTACCAAAGCGGACTTAAATTTACGCCAAATATGGATCTTAGCCCACTAATTATAATGAGGGTTGTTAATTCAGTGGGAGATTACTACATAAACTTTGCATATATTAGTTGTAGAATCATATCGTCTAGCAATACTGCCACACCATCAATGCAATCTGTCCTTAAGATGGACAAACTCGATGAGACAAACCTTTTTTTTCTTGACTTGTTTGGGAATTTAAGCATTGATCCCAAACACGAAAGAAAGGACTATCTCCTCGATCAACCTATTCCTGACAAGCCAACAGCTAATGCTCTAAGAGCTCAGAAAAATGCTTACACGAAACATCAGAATGGCTCTGTGGAAGTAGGATGCTTGATGCTTGCCACCATGGTTCCATGACTCTAAAAGGATCTAGAACATGTGGAAGTCTCTGAGATGATTGTTCATTTCAAGGAAATGTTCCAGCAATAGGTAAGGCAACAGAGGTATGAGACCACAAAGGCCTTACATTCCTGCAAAATGGTTGAAGGTGCATCAGTTAGTCCTTATGTATTGAAAATGAAAGGCTACATTGATCACCTTGAGAAGCTTGGATTTCCCATGAGCTAGGAGTTAGCTACAGATATGATCTTGAACTCACTTGTGGAAAGTTATGACTAGTTTGTAATGAACTACAATATGAACAACATGGAGAAATCAATTTTTGAACTGCATGGGATGCTCAATGCTGAGCAAATCCTTAAGAAGAGGCCCAACATTGTTTTGATGGTTCATAAAGGAAAAGGTATGAAAAGAAAGGCAAGGACAAAACAAAAGGGTAAAAGCTTAGCTGGTAAGACCAAATGAGTCAAACATACTTGAAATTAAGCCCGTAGCCAAGAAGGCAAAAACCTCCGAAGGATGGGGTCTGCTTTTTTTGCAATAAACTTGATTATTGGAAGAGGAATTGCAAACTCTACACGAAGATCTAAAAAGAACAAGAAGGATAGCAGAGCTACCGCTTCAGGTATATGTCATAGATATTCACTTCTTCCTCAACATGGGTATTAGATACTGCATATGGTTCTCACATTTTTATAAATGTGTAGAATCTTAAGGACAGTAGAAAATTGAATGAACATATCTATGACATAAACTACCAAAAGGATCAAGTCAAATGATTTGAATCCGACTTATCTATGGCACTGTTATCTAGACCATATAATGAGAAACACTTTTTGAAAGTCCTCAAGATGAATTTCTTAACTCACTTGATTCTGAATCATTTGATACATGTGAGTCTTGTTTATTGGGAAAGATGACAAAGGCACCTTTCACTGGGCATAGTGAGAGAGCCACTAATTTATTGGGCCTTATACATATTAATGTGTGTAGACCAATGAATACATTTTCCAAAGGAGGTCATTTGTACTTTATTACATTTATAGACAATTTTAGTAGGTATGAGTATATCTACCTAATGAAACATAAGTCTGAGTCTTTTGAAATGTTCAAAATATTCCAAAATGAAGTGCAAAACCAACTTGGCAAAACAATTAAAGCACTTCGATCTGATCGAGGTGGTGAATATTTGAGCCAAGAGTTTATTGACTATCTTAGGAGTTGCGGGATCATCTCACAACTAACTCCTCCAGGAACGCCATAAGGGAATGATGTTTCTGAACGGAGAAATCGAAATCTATTAGATATGGTTTGATTTATGATGAGTCAAATAGATCTTCCACTATCCTTTTGAGGCCATGTTCTAGAAACAACTGTGTTCATACTAAATCATGTTCCATTAAAGGCAGTTGAGAAGACACCATATGAGATATGGATTGGGAAGAAACCCAGTTTGACATTTCTTAAGATTTGGGGATGTGAGGTTTATGTTAAACAACAAGCCTCTGATAAATTATCATCCAGACCCTCAAAATGCCTTTTTGGGGGGTATCCTAAGGAAACTAAGGGATACTATGTCTACAATTTCACGGATCACAAAGTATTTGTTATCCACAATGGTATCTTTTTGGAAAAAGAGTTTATCTCTAAGGGTGTGTTTAGTTTGAGGGAGGGGGAGGGAGGGGAAGGGGAGAGAGAAAACTTTTACCCTATTCTTTACGAAAAAACCCAGGGAAACTTTTTAATATTCCTAAAATATACTCTCAACAAAAAAGAATATTTCCTTTATTAATGACAATTTGGTCAATTCCCTTCTTTCCTTACCCTCCCCTACCACACCCTTCCCTCAAACCAAACACACTATAAAAGAATTAATGGGAGTAAGGTGAACCTCGAAGAAGTTTGAGAGCCACAAGACAACGTAGAACCACGGATGGAAAATGGAGAAGACTCACAACAAGTTGTTGAACCTGCTCAAATAACACAAGGCTCATGAAGGTCCGATAGATCACGACTACAACCTCAAAGATCTGAATTTCTGATTACTGGAAGTCGTGATGTTCTGCTGATTGAGCAGAAAGCCAACTACCTATCAAGAGGATGTGGTGGGACCCAACTCCGAAAGATGACTCAATGCTAGGAAGTCTGAAATGCAATCCATGTATGACAATAAGATATAAACCTTAGTCAATGCACCTGAAGGTGTAAAAACCATTGGGTGCAAGTGGTTTTTCAAAGAGAAAACTGACATGGATGACAAAGTAAATGTCTTCAAAACACGACTAGTTGCAAATGGATTCACTCAAACTCATAGTGTGGACTATGATGAAACCTTATCCCCAGTTGCAATGGCCAAATCAATTAGAATCCTTCTTGCATTGCATCATATTATGACTATGAGATCTGACAGATGGACGTCAAAACAACCTTCCTTAATGGAAAGCTGCTTGAGGATGTGTACATGACACAACCTAAGGGTTTTGTGCATCCAGAAGACTCTGGTAAAGTTTGTAAATTTCAAAGATCTATTTATGGATTAAAGCAAACATCTCAAAACTGGAATCATCGTTTTGATGAAGTAGTCAAAGAGTTTGGATTCATTCAAAACATAGATGAACCTTATGGTTACAAGAAGGTTAGTGGGAGCACAGTTGTATTTCTAGTGCTTTTATGTTGATGACATCCTACTCATTGGGAATGACATCCCTACCTTGCAGAGTGTTAAGTCTTGGTTAGGAAAGTCCTTCTCAATGAAAGATTTAGGCGAAGCCACTTACATCCTTGGGATCAGGATCTATAGAAATAGATCCAAGAGGTTGATAGACCTAAGTCAGAGCACATACATAGACAAGATATTGCATATATTCAGTATGCAGGGTTCTAAAAGGGGTTATATGCTTATGTCTCATGGCATCCATCTCAGCAAGGATCTGTGTCCTAATACACAAGATTAAAGAGACTGCATGAGTTAGATTCTATATGCCTCCGCCATTGGATCTATTTGTATGCCATATTATGCACTTGATCGGATGTGTCATTTGCCTTGAGTATGACCAGCAGATATCAACAAGATCCCGGTGAGGGTCACTGGACTACTGTTAAGAATATCTTAAGATCGCAATCATGATATGTATTCCTGTTAAATGGTGGTGTGGTAAGCTAGAAGAGTTCAAACTAGAGTACTGTAGCTGATTTTGCAATAGAAGCTGAGTATATAGCAGCATCAGAGCAGCTAAGGAAGCGGTTTGGATCAAAAAGTTCGTTATTGAACTAGGGGTAGTTCCTACCATCTCAAATCTAATAGACATGTTTTGTGACAACAGCAGGGCTATTGCGCAGGCCAAATTGCCTAGGTCACATCAAAGGACTAAGCATATGCTCAGGTGCTTTCATCTTATTAGAGAAATCAATGATAGAAGTGACATAAAGATATGCAAAGTACAAGGAGAAGACAATGTTGCTGATCTTATTACTAAGCCGCTTGCACAAGCAAAACATGAGCGTCATGTTAAGACAATGAGAATTAGAGTAATTAATGATTGCACCTAGTGCAAGTTGTGATATCCCAAATTCTAGACCCTAAAAATTGACAATAAGCCTAAAGTAGGCGGATGACTAAACTTGATTCGGGAAGAGTCCCAAGAATGTCGAGGGTTAGAAAGCCTCTTAGAGACCCAGTAACTCGGCTATACGGGTCAGCAAACCCAATGTGTATAAGCTGTGGAATTAAAGTGCCAAAGGAAAAGAGGCACAGAAAACTGATACGGCATAAATTCGGTTGGAAAAGATGCCACCGAACTATGTCATAAGGTATAAGACAATTGGTTGAGTGAAAATATGCCGGTATAAGTAAGAATACGACATTTTCAGGGCAGTCAAGTATGCCATGCGTTTTTGAGAAAATACTAGTATGTGGTATCGTTTGTCGGGTCTCGGCATTTTGTGTCCTAATCCCAAGTAAAATCCGAATAGGATCCTAATTAGACACCGATAAAGTAACTTTAATAAAGTAAGGTCATGATGACATACTTTTGTGTTGGTCTAATAAAATCATAACACGTGTCTTGTCATCATGGCAAAAGGGAAAGGCTACTTTTGTGTTGGACCAGTAAAAGCATGACACGTGTCCCTTCATAATTACAAGTGCAAAAGTCAAAAAGCTTGTGAAAGAAGCTATGTGAAAGGAGATATTTTGAGGGCATTTTGGTCAATTGCTATAAGGGACACATGTGCATGCAATTAATGTGAAATGATGACTCAAAAGCTTCTTAAATAAGTTTCAAATTCGTGCAAAGCAAGGAGGAGAGAGAAAAGTCAACAAAACTTGCAAAATAAGCCAAGTTAAGAGGATATTTTGCAAGGGCACTTTGGTCATTTGGTTTGGGGGATTTTTAAGTACCCTCTTGACATATTCTAAGACATTTTGTACTCCTGTTTGCATGAGTATTTTGACCAAGAGATCAAGGACCATAGAAATTAAACTGACAGTGCATAAGGGCACAAAAACCCTTATACGGTGTTAATTTGTTGGTAAAAATGTCATTTAGATATACCCTAAGCTATGGGACAATTAGCGGAGCAAAAATGTGCTAAAATAAATATGCACATAACATTTCCTAGATGGATAAGGGTTCCCTGCGTTTTTGAAGTAAAAGAAGAGGTAAGTATATGACATGTGGTAGGTAAACTATGTGAAGGGGAAGAGGCCAACAAAGCAAGTAGAAAGGAAAACTAATGAACTAGGATGTGCCACTTCATGGGGTAGGTAGGATGTGTGGCACATAAAAGTGCCAACAAGGCAAGAAGAGAGAAGGAACACATGGCTAAACCCTAAAGTAACACGTGTCATATAATTGATGAAGGTTTGACTTTTTATATAATAGTATGATGGTAATTCATGAGAGTCAGTAAAAGTCAATTAAACTTGCCCATTAATTCACAAAAACGTGCAGCAGAATAGGGGTAGGGGAAAAATTGAATAAGTCACATATTAAGGCCCAAATACATGCTCAAAGACTTGGGAAAACATTGACCAATGAGAGGGAACCAACAAGTTCCAATTAGAGGCTTGTTTATGAGGTATTTGAATCACAAATATGAGCCTCCAAAGAGTTGATGTTGTCACCTTTCTGACCATGAAATTTGACACCACAAGAAAGTGACACACGACGCGTTCTGGACGTGATAAGCGGCGTGTTCTAGACTTGACACACAACACGTTATGAACTTGACAAGTGGTGCGTCCTGGACCAGACACGTGGCACATTTTGGATCGCACCCATGTTCTATATATACCCTTTTCCCTCATGGGTCTTTAGGCCATTTTCGGCCAAAACATGGAAGGAAGAGAGAGAGAGAGAGAGAATGAAATAGAAAAAGAAGAGGGAGACGGAGCAGGAGGAAGAGGAAGCATACATTGAAGGTTAAGGCTAACGCCATCAAAGGGCATGAGGAAGGAATCCAAGACTGGATTAGGTCCAAGATCAAGACAGATCCATGTGCGAAGTAACTTTTGGACATTAGGGGAATTTTATTAAGACTGATCAGCTGTCAAGTGCGGTAACTGTTTACTTGCATACTCTATGTTACTTTGGCATGTTATGTTAATCATGATGTAGGAGATCGAGCTGTAATACCTATTGGACTGCATGTCCTTAAGGTTTTGCTACAGTACCGAGGGCATGTATGGTCGGGATATGGTGCCTATTGGGTTGCAGTACCGAGAATTTGTTGGCGTGGGTAGGGCCTATATGACTATGTGTTTATAGGTCACTACCGAGGCCCTGCGCGTGAAACGTATAGTGGGGCTTGTCTTGACCAGGGAGTCCTACGGACTATGCCAGAGGCAAAACATACATGTCAGATTGTTTGTGCTTGAGGCTGGATGATCTTCTTTATTTTCCTATTTGTGATTTGAATTGCATGCATTGCATACATATAGTATTTGAGTTTGACAGTTACCCTAGGATTCAATTTTGAATCCTAGACCGTTATAGGAATACAGGTGTTTCAAGTTGAGCTTATCAGGAGTATAAAAGGTAAAGGTCCGGAGCATTGATACAGAGGGGTGAAGACACTCTAAGGAGACTTAATATTGTATTTATTATGGATGAGATTATAATGTTATCTACTGTTTAAAATTTTATTCCGAATTACTGTATCATAACCCTATGAGAATTTATATTTTGGATGTTGGAGTAAATTTATTTACTTTTACCAATATATTGTATTCGTCCAAACCGATTCAATGCTTTGCTGCGTGATACTCTGATATATGCTAACGTGGAATAATTAAGGGAAAGGTACCAAATATAAAAGGGATCCCTTTAATCCGCCACCCAAAAAGGGCGAGGCCGGTAGGGGTGTTACACAAGTGAAAGTGATTGTACTTTAGACGTTTATGTTTTTTAAAGTATTGCTGGATGCGCATACGGTGTTATTCTTATGCTCCACTCCCAGCCAACCAGGGCCTTTATTGTAGCAGATCATCAACAAGTAAGCATGTCATTTTGATTCTCTTGTCTGCAATCTCTAATGTGAATTTTTAGCGAACATTATTGATAAATTTGTGATTTTGATGATAGTGCCATGAGGACCTTCCAAATCCAGGTCAAAAAAAGCGAGGGAATGATATCAAAGATCCTAAATGGCTCACACCAAAGGTTAGTACATATTTGGACACTGGCACACTGCCTTGTGAAATTGATCAGTAAGCTATATATGCTCGATCTTATATATATTTCTTGTTCTTTTCAGACCCGTTGGCAACCAATCGGATCCAACTTATGTGGCCTGTACATAATGAAACACATGTATGATATTATCACTCAACTAAGTAATAAACTCACTGCAAAGGTAAATGTATTTGATGTTACATATTATGGCTAATTTAGTTTCTGGCTTAATTAATGTTACATATGAAATATGCACGCAAATTAATTCAGTTTCTTTCTTTGATGTTACAGAGGTTTGCCTCTGAGACTTCCTTTTCTGATAATGAGGTGGACTACATAAGCAGTGTGCTTTGTCAACATGTTACTGACCTCTTAAAGTAAATATAACAATCACAGTACTAATTCATTTGTAAATATATGCTTGTAGAGCAACTATTGTAATTACAATACTACATTAATTTGTAAATTCATTCTGTAAATGAACAATTTTACAATTTGTATAATTCAATATATAATAAATTTTTTTATTTTTTCGAACAATTTTCTTAGCCTGTGTAATTTTGGTAATGGATGGTGGATATTTCTTGAGATTTGAGTTTTGGAGAGTTGTAAATAGCAGTAAGAGATTCTGAAAAGTATTCGTGACTTTAAAGACCACATATTTATTAAAGAACGCTCCTAAAGGTGTTTGTATTTTTTTTTTAAAAAAATAAGCCTTGATTTTAGGATTGTATGTTTGATATATCTCCGATCTTAAAAGTCTTAAAAAAAGTGACGACACTTTTAGGAATGCATATTTATTAAAGAGACTATCCTAAAGGTTTTTATGTTTTTTTTTTAAAATAAGCCTAGATTTTAGGACCGTATGTTTGATACATCTTCGGTCTTAAAAGTCTTATAAATATGGCGACACTTTTAGGAACGCATATTTAATAAAGAGACGCTTGTAAAGTTCTTTGTTTTTTTTTGAAAAATAAGACTAGATTTTAGGACCGTATGTTTGTTATATCGCCGGTCTTAAAAGTCTCATAAAAAATGGCAACACTTTTAAGATCGCTTATTTATATAACGTCTGGTCCTAAAAGTCTTTGATAATTCTAAATTAAATATGACTAGATATTTAGGACTGTCTATTTGTTAAATTTCCGGTCTTAATAGTCTTCATTTAAATAGAAATGATAACTCGTTTTTAAGACAAATCATTAAGGTTCAAGAATACTCGAGTTTTTGGTATTCTGCTCAAGCTCATGACCCTCATTGTCGTCATTTTTACCTCTCCAGTTGAAGAGCATTGTCGGAAAAGATGTAAGATAATGAAAATTTTCAACTCTGGGTGTGGTAAAACCGACGGCAATGGTGGTCCAACCTTGAGAAGAGTTGTTACTGTGTTTGTTTTTATTCTTAAAAGGTAAAAGTTGTCTTTTTTTTTGGTTTTGTTTGGTGTTAATTGTATTCTGTGAACTTTTATCGTTAATCACATTTCAGTTATGGTTTTGTTTGTTTCCTTTTTGTCTGAAACAAAATCAAGATAACGAAAGCATACGAACAGACAATCGAATATGGAAAAAAAAATTTATTTATCATATTTTTTTCCTGCCCGTTGTGGGGCAGGAATAGTACAAACAAAAAAACATTAAAACATTTAATCCCCCTGTCATTGTCGGGGGGGGGGGGATTGGATGAGAGGTCAGAGACGTCATCGTCAGAAAGATTGTACTTGACGTCATTGGCATCAAGTAACATGTTCAGCTTGTTGTTGACGGCGTGGTAAACCTGAAACATTTGGCCCGTGCGTCGGTCTATATGAGCAATGCGGACCAGGAGGTGTTGCATCATCTATCGGGTGGAGGGGTTTGGAGGCAGCAGAGGAGGGTACGGAGGTGGATGTGGAAGGGGAGGACCATGGTTGGGCACACCTGATGGTGGTGGAGCAGGAGGACGATGATTAGTCACACCTAGTGGTGGTAGAAGGGGAAGACGATGATTAGGCACACCTGGTAGTGGTGGAACAACCATTACAGTGGAGGTTGTAGAAGTGATTTAGAAGAATGTGAAGAAAGTAAAGTAATGATGGGTTTAAATAGAGAAGTCATCCTAAAGAATGTGAAACACGAGAAACGTTTTCGGGGAGACGCATAGTTCATCAAAATACGAGGAGACGCTTAGTTGGGAAGTTTATTTGGAAGCCGAAGAGACTTTGAATCATTTATTTGAACAGAGTGTAAGGATACTGGTGTCTCTTCATTTGAAAAGAATGAACTTTTAATACTGGGTATTGTAAGAAATTCGTTCTTAAATGTATTATTTTTTTAAAAAAGAAATTAATAGACTTTTTGGACCAGTTATAAAATAAAAGATCAGTCTTAAAGGTAATTGAATGGAAAAATTAATTTATATACTTTTAGGACATGAGATATGTTACTGGTCGGTCCTAAAGGTAATTTAATGAAATAATAAATAATAGACTTTTAGGACCGTTGATATGTTATATGACGGTCTTAATACACTTTTGCGTATTAACTCTTGTTGTCCTGCCTTTATTATCCTCCTCACTAATGGCGGATCAACTCTCTGGCCAGCGAGGGCATTGGCCCCAGCTAGCCCAAACTAACCTTCTAAAATTTGTTAGTAGATATATGTATTTGTTATATGATATTTTATTTGGCTTATAATTTGGCCCCAGCTAATTTTTTATCTTCTCTATAAAGATAATGTTTGGTTCATTACTCATTGGGCTATGAGAGGAAAGTAAAATTCTTGTTTGAGATACCTACCGAAAATATTAATATTATCTTATATCTTGTTTTGATTTATAATTGTCGATTATTATTTATTTTATTTTTAATGTCATGCGATACTATTTAGTAAATACTCCCTTGGTCCTTATTATAAGAGACCAACTAATAATCATCATAAGTCAATAAAAACAGTTAATGTCATTAAATCTGTTCTAAACTTTAAATAATTTTCAATGTCATCTATACTAATTTGATTAATTCTGAGCAAAAAAAAAAACCTAATTAGATTAAACTCTAATATCGTATTAATTATTATTCTCACTCACTCCCATTTTTAATTATGGGTATACATGAAAAAAATATTTAATACTTTTTGGAAACAAAGAAGTGCCTTATAAAAAGGACCAAATACATTTGTTAATTACAGCCTTATAATAAGAACCAAAAGGAGTAGTTCAATATGTTTATCTTTTGACTCGAGCTAAAAAAATTTCTGGTTCCGCCACTACTCCTCATGCTTCCTCTTTGTCCTTCTTAAGTCCTCATTACCTCGTAACTCCACACTATGTAGCTTTCTGCCCTAACTGCTCAAACAATGGTTAGATATAAGATAGCCCTTCGCAGGGTTACTCCTAAATCTCATGCCTTCTTTAGATCTCTCGTTGGTTTAGGTCCCGTGCACTCTATTCCGACAGAGGAGTCACGGGTCGTTGGACCCATTGTTATTTTGGATGATGAAGAGGTTGACGGCCCCCTCTAGCCTTTACACCACGAAGAGGTTCCCGCTCCCCCTCTCCAACCTCTTGGTCCCAACGCTTCCACAGATGATGATGATGAAGTGAAACTGATGCGCATAATATAGGAAATTACTGATATCTGGTGCGAAATTGTTGCTGTTGAAGCCGATATCTCCAAGACATTAGCTGATAATAAGCATTAGGATTTTTAGTCATATTATTAGCTTGTTTTTGTTAATTTTCAGTTTGTTGTTCTTATTTTCCTTTTGAACTTGCATATTGTCATAGTAATCTAAAAATTAATAAGAACTAAGCTTATATTTTATTTTTTTTCCATATTATCCACTAAAGAAAAAGCTTATTCTCCAATCTCTAGTGTTCTTTATTTTCATTCAGTTGCTGTTGCAAATCTGCAATCTTTCGTTTTAATATTTAAAAGTATTTGACTTTTAAGACCACAGTTTTATAAAACACGCGGTCCAAAATTAAATGAATTTTATGACCGCAGTGTTATTAACCTCCAGTCTTAAAATTTTCAATATAAATTTAAATTAAATTTATTTTAGGACCGCAGTTTTATAAAACTTTTGTCTTAAAAAGTTCAATATAATTTAAATATATCTTCAGGACTGTATTCCTTTAAAATGACCGGTCTTAATAATATCCCAAATAATAAATGTCTCTCTCACGCCACTCACGCGGAAAAATTAAATTTCCTTATATTAACTTCTCTCGTTGAACCGAAAGTGATTACTCAGGTCCTGTCTCCAGTGTTTGTGTGTTGCTTCATCACTACTTCGCGTTGCTCTCTCGACAACAACTTGCTAGTTCCTTAGCTCAACGTCTAAAGACTAAGTTGTACGAGTTGTTTCGGCTATATAACTGTATGATTTTCCTACTTATTGTTCTGGGTTTTTCATGGGTTGAACAAAATCGATGAAATGTTCTTTTGGGACCTACCCAATTGACTAACAAGTGTTTTTAGGTTACTCTTACTGTCTGCAACATTAACATTCGTGGCAGGAGAAGAGAGACTCAACAAACGCATTTGACCTTATATGCTACAGGTGAGTCCATAAGACCTACTTGCGATGCATTTAATTTCCTCGTCATGCATTTATTTTGCTTCTTCATTCACTGTGATACATTTATGACCATAAGAAAGAACCGACATTTAGCTTATATACGCATTTGTAGTTGACTTATTTTATATGCACATTTCAATTTTTACGGATTATGTATGTTAAATCTTTATGTCTATAGGAATTCTACTATGGATCGCAGTTGGATAAATGCTTTACGGACGAGTATTGAATATCAGAATGGGGTTAGGAAATTTATAGAATTTGCTAAACAAAATACCCATAATGATAGTGGGAAGTTTTATTACCCTTGTGTACGATGTTTTAATGAGAAGCGACTAAGTCTTGAAGTCATACACACACATTTAATTTGTCAAGGATTTTGTAAGACCTATACGTTATGGGTATGGCATGGTGAAAAAATGCCAAGTGGGTCTCAACATGGAGAAGTGGCCTCTGATGATAATGACGCGGATATGGATGATCGCATATAGGACATTATTCGTGATGTAGGAGAAGAGGCTTTTCATCAATCACATGCATATAGTAATATGTGCAGTGATGCAGAGACCCCACTATACCTTGGGTGTAAGAAATACCAACTGTTAAACGTTGTATTGAAATTGGTGAGCTTGAAGGCACGTCATAGGTGGAGCGACAAGAGTTTTTCTGAAATGATTGAGGCTTTTAAGGACATGCTTCCAGATGATAATGTGTTTCCTCACCGATACTATGGTGCTAAGAAAATACTTTGTCCACTGAGGATAGAGTACAAAAAGATCCACGCATGTTCGAATGATTGTGTCTTGTATAGAAACGAGTTAGAAGAGAAGATGAATTGTCTTATATGTGAAACCCCAAGGTACAAGTCAAATAAGGGGCCTGCAAAAGTGTTGTGGTATCTTCCAATCATACCAAGGTTCAAGCGGTTGTTTGCTAATGAAAATGATGCAAGAAATTTGAGATGGTATGCATATGAGAGGATTTCTGATGGAAAGATTCGACATCCTGCCGATTCTTCTCAATGGATGAAAATCAATTAATTATTTTCGACCTTCAGCGAAGAACCTAAGAACCTTAGGCTTGCCCTTAGCACGGATGGCATGAATGCATATAGAAGCCTTAGCAGCATAATAGTTCTTGGCCTGTACTCCTGATTATTTACAACTTATCTCCTATGTTATGCATGAAACAAAAGTACATCATGCTGTCTATGTTGATTTCGCGACCAAAACAACCCAGAAAAGACATTGATGTTTACCTTCAGCCCTTGATCAAAGACTTGAAGGAGTTGTGGGAAGAAGGAGTCGATGTTTTTTACTCTTTTAAGAAGGAGGTCTTTAAAATGAGAGCCATGATATTTTGTACTATAAACGATTTCCCAGCATATGAGAACTTGTCAGGGTATAGTATAAAAGGCCATAAAGCATGTTCGGTTTTTGAAGAAGGCACATGCTACCATCAACTTTAACATAGAAGAAAGAAGGTTTATCTTGGACATAAAAGATTTCTTAGACGGGGCCACCCATATCGTCGATTAAAGAAAACCTTTTTTGGTGGCCAAGAGTATGAAGATGCTCCGGTGGCATTGACCGGGGAGCAAGTGTATGAAAAAGTGAAAAATATAAGTGTCGTCTTCGGTAAGACTGCAAAGGGTATAAAAGAAACAAATATATGGAAAAAAAGATCGGTATTTTTTTATCTTCCATATTGTCGCAACCTTGATGTGAGAAACTGTATTGATGTCATACATGTGGAGAAGGATGTATGTGATAGTATTGTTGGCATGCTTCTCAACATACAAGGTAGCACAAAGGATGGTGTGAAGGCAAAATTGGATTTGCAAGAAATGGGAATACGCGAAGACTTACATTCAAGGCCTTATGGTAACAGAACTTATTATCCCCCGGCTTCTCATATTTTGTCTAAGGATGAGAAACATAGTTTTTGTGAGTGTTTGCATGGCACAAAAGTTCTGTCAGGGTATTCTTCAAATTTTAAGAGGCTTGTATCGATGAAGGACTTGAAATTGGTAGGCCAAAAGTCTGACGATTGTCATGTCTTGATGCAACAACTACTCCCAGTAGCTATTCGAGGCATAGCCGAGTATGATCTTTGACACATTTTGACTAGGCTTTATTTGTTTTTCAATGCTATTTGCAATAAAGTTTTCAAGATTGAACAATTGGATGAATTGGAGAATGAAGGATATTTTATATTGTGCCACCTCGAGAAGCTTTTTGTTCCTTCATTTTTTGACATCATGGTTCATCTAATTGTTCATCTAGTGAGGGAGATTAAGCTGTTCGGCCTTGTCCATTTACGGTGGATGTACCAAATTGAAAGATCTATGAAATTCCTAAAAGGGTACGTGAAGAACGCATACCGGCCAAAAGCATCAATTGTTCAGATGTATGTATCTGAAGAGGCCATGGAATTTTGTCAAAAGTATTCGGCCAAAGTAAGACATATCGGGCTTCCAATACGTCAACATGTTGAAGGTGGTAGACGAGAGGCTTCAGTAAAGAGTGTGGATCCTGATAAATTGTCACAAGTCCACTTATACATCTTGAATAATGTTGATGAAGTTCAAGCCAACATAGCTACACATAAAGAAGCTGCGAGGAAAGAAAATCCCCGAATGACTGAACAAAGGTTGATTAGGGAGCATAACAGAACATTTGCAAACTGGTTCAAACAAAAGGTCGAGGGAGAGGAATCTGTTTCTGAGACAATCAAATGGTTAACACTTGGTCCTGAGGTTGATGTCATAAGTTGGAATTCGTATGCGATCAATGGTTATACATTTTACACGAAGTCCTTAGGTGATAGGAGTACTGTCCAGAACAGTGGTGTAATATTAGAGGCTGAATTTATACACTTCTCCAGTTCAAAAGACAAGCGGCCTAAATTGGCAGTCATGCCATATTACGAGGTTATTGAAGAGATTTGGGAGGTGGACTATGTCATGATTAGATTTCCCATTTTTAGATGCAAGTGAGTTAATGTCAATAATGGTGTTCAGATCGATCGGCTGGGATTTACGTTAGTCGATGTCAATAATAGAAGTTTTAGAGATGAACCTTTTATTATGGCAGACCAGGTGAAACAAGTTTTTTATATCACCGATCAAGCAAATAAAATGTGGTCTGTAGCTCTCCAAGGAAAAAGGGTCATCGATATTGATGAGGGAAATTATGCAAATTATGGTTTTCCTAATAGTATTCCTTTTTCAAGGGGTCTATCGGACATGAATGAAGAAGATGAAGCAGATAATGAACCCGGCATAAGGAATGGTCATCAAGAAGGGATATGGGAGGATATCCCTTTATAAAAGAATCAATTTGTAAGGTAACTGCATAAATCTTTTAAAACTTTAAGGTTTTAACACTATTATATTCCATCCGTGTTTTTAAACAATGTCACTAACTCTATGAAGTTTGTTCTTGTTTTATTTGGTGCCAGGATCCGATCCAAAGGGGCATGCATGTTATAAAAGAGGATGTTACGTTGTTAGATGGGAATCAGATGAATGCATGGTGATTATTGGGCATGTATATTGATTTAAGTATGGTATATCTTATTGTAACAGCTTATTGTATTTGTATTTGTAATTCATGGTCAATAATATTTGTATTCTGCTTTTTCCCAATTCAATTTATTCATAATTGTTCATAGCTTGTAGCTTAAAGTGTAGCCTTTTCTGTGCTGGATTGGCTAGTATGGATTTGTGTATAGATCATTCAATTTATCCATAATTGTTCATAGCTTGTAGCTTAAAGTATATATAGCCTTTTATGTGCTGGATTGGCTGGTATGAATTTATGTATATATATAATCAGTAAGAACAGAATAAGGAAAAAATTCAGGAAAATTTAGACCGATAAAACAAAAACGCCAATCTTAAAAGTTCAACTTTTAAGACCGAATGTACTCGGATGTACTTAAATGCGTGGTCTTAAAGGCCAGGCGACATATTTGATATTAGTGCGGTATTAAAAGTTGGTTTTACAAGATCGATGGTTTAATATGTCCGGTCTAAAAAGTTAATCTTTAAGACCAGACATATTAATCATCCAGTCTTGAAAATGAGTCTTTTAAGACTGTATAATTAATCGTCGGTCTAACAAGCTGCTATTTTTTAGAGCGCATTTATATTAGTTCAGTCTTAAAACTTAGACATTTTAAGAGCGGCTAAAGTTTTGTCCGGTCTTAAATATTGAGCTTTCGTACCGACAAAAAAAATATTTCTGTCATATTGAGTATCACTTTTAAGACCTGATATGTTTAAATGTCCGGTCTTAAAAGAGTTTATTTAAGATCGGTTTAAGTTCGATCTTAAAGATATACTTTTAATACCGGCTGGAACAAGACCGGTCGCAAGTCCGATCTGCCAATGCCTCTTTTGTCCGGTCTTAAAAGCTTTTTTTATACCCATGATGCTAACTTTACCAGTAAATAAACTAAAGAATACACAATATGTTTTTTCTTTTCAACCATCCTCTTGGCAAGATTAGCAATTCCTTGCAAATTCAAAAAATCAGGATCACATTGTACATCAATAATATACATGTCGAGTTGATATTCAAGCATGACAAAATCATTCACATTAAAATCTGAAGAATAATAGTCAGCAAATTCACACAACTTATGCTTGTCAAATGCCGAGAAAGAGTTGCACGGATTTAAACATGCCATGCATTCTAGCAAATTCGAACTAACTTTACTAAAACGATCATTCAACTCTTGAAGTTGAGTATCTATCACTGCATAAAATATGTCAACCTTAAAATGATGCAGATGAGTAATTAGTCCTCTACGTTTTATTCTCCCTTGTACTTGTACTAGAGCTAATTGAAGTTGATGTGCAAAGCAGTGAACATAGTAAGCAAAATTATTTTTATCTAAAATAAAGCTTTTCAGACCACTAAATTGACCACTCATATTGCTTGCGCCATCATAACCTTGACCACGAATCTTTGTCAAGCTCAAGCCATTTTTGGCAAAAATTAACTCAATCGATTCTCTAAGTGAACTAGTTGTAGTATTTGAAACATGAACAAGACCAAGAAAACGCTCAATAATGCCATCGTTGCAATTCACATATCTTAAAACAATGACCATCTATTCTTTAATTGATATATCATGAGCATCATCAACTAGTATAGAGAAGAAATTATCCCCCAATATCTGAAATAATAGCTATAGTAACAAAACTAGTAGTAACATGTGTAATATCTTTCTGAATTGAGGGAGCTATCATTTTGAGATTCTCTGGGGCATCATTCAAAGAAACATTATTTACTTCTTTATTGCTTTCATAAAGGAATTTTACAAGCTCCACAAAATTTCCCTGATTCATTGAAGCATCTATCTCATCATGTCCCTGGAAAGCCAAACTTTGTCGTATGAGATATTGAATACATCGAATAGAACCATTCAGAAGAATACGATAATCTTGTTTGGCTTTGTCAGAAATGTCAGACATAACAGTGTCAATATGTTGGTTTTGATTAATCAAATTTTTGGCAGCACTAAAGCACAACTTATGAATGCTTCCAACATTCCCAACATGTTTAAGAAGTCGTTGTTTCTCCTTCCAATTGCTAAATCCTTATCCCACAAATGATAACAATGCAAGCAAAATACAACATCTTTTGATTCACTATACTCCAACCAAGTGCCAAACTCATTGTATCGTTGAGGATTGAATCTATGCATTTTACGCCCAATTAAGGATTGAGGAAAGTTCTCAAATTTTGGTTGATAAGGACCATTCGTTAGATAAATTCTTTGAATCATTTCTCTTTCTTTAGCACTATTTACAAGGCTCATAATAGGAAGTCTTTTACCCAGATTAGGAACATACAAATCCGGTGGACCTTCTACTGTTGGTTTGTTCTGACTTGAGGGAGTAGCACACTCATCTTGAGTTAAATCAATAAATGAAGATTCCGGTTGAGAACGTTTAGTTCCACCACCACTTGGCTTTGTTAAAAAAGAAACTAAATATCTTTCCATTCTAAAATATGGCAAATGACAAAAAAATGAATCAATAAATAATATATCTACCAAACAAACATATTGAAAAACAAAAGTTACATAATACCAAAAACACCAGCAAGCCAACACATTTGCAAATAAACAAGAAATAGTGATTGTGTGCAAAGACAACACATTTGCAAAAATGTAGGATATTGTTGCATAATAAATTGGGCAGAGAAAACAGATTTGGACAAGTAAGGTTCTTTAAATACTGTATCCCTTATAAAACATAAGATGAGAGTCACCACTAAAATGATATATATTGGATAGAAAGAAAAACTTCAACACTAACGATGGATCCCATCTTTTGGTCATTTGCAATCATACAAAAATTTATCAAAATGACTTTTAAAGGATGTCTTAGTCTTGTTTAGCCATAGTTGGTGTGGATACTGCCAGAGAATGGAAATGGTTGTTCGTGAAGTACATCAAGTCTTTAAGGGATATATGGATATACTGAAAAGTGGATCTAGGAATATGAAAGCTATTTCTGATCACGGTAAGGTTGTTGGTATGTGTATGCATTTGACTTAATTTGTTCCTAATTAAATTGTTTTTCAAGTAATATTAAAAACAAAAAAATAAAGGCAACTTTAGCTCTATAAACTTATCTGCAGTTTCTATTTTAGCAATTTATATTACCATAGGATTTTTCCCTCAAAGATGGGAGTTTGCTAAATTGGTTGCGAACTTGTTCGTGGAAAAGCAATTTGACTTTTGAATGATTTGGATCTGAATCATTTACCTTTTCAAGAATCTCAATGACATAGGATTTGAGGATTCAGTACTTCTCTTTGATTTGCTTAACTCTGATGAAGATATACCTTTTTAATTCCTCAAAATTTTAAGAGTGAAGTTTGACAAGTTTAAGAAGCAGAGATTGAATACAATTTATAATGAAACAGAATTGTCCAGCTGATTTGATTTTGATTTTGAGACTGTGTTTGGGGAAATTCTCTTGTACACTCAGATAGGGAGGGATCTGGTACACTTGCTATATTTATTTTTTCAAGCTTGGCTTGTTATTGTTTTTCTTTTAAGGCGATTGTTGTCAGAAATTTACATGCTTTTGTAATCATGAAAAAGAATCACGCCTAGAACCTGCCACTTGTTTCAACGAAATCAAAACTAATGCTTATTGATCCTACTTAAATCAAAATAAATTTAAAACTTTTAACAAAAACCGAATCAGAACACAACCAATGCAAATTAGGATCTTCCTTTTCTTTTCTCAATTCCCAACACAGAGAAGAACAACACAAACCAAATTTATTTGGAAATTTCTGCAGCTTAACATCCCAAGCAAAAATTCATCCATCATCTTATCAACAAGGAAATCTCTAGCACAGAATGACAAAGCACTAACCTTCAAGTTCAAGACGCACGACCAGAGGCGGACTGAATGGTGAACAGAGAACAGCCCCTGTGCTGCGCACGACAAACGATGAACAACCCCTGTGTACGACGAACGGCGAACAACCAACCTAAGTCGATGAGATGACGAGAGTCAAAGAAGAACAAAACCTCCGACTACCTAACCCTGCGTCTGCGTCTCACGATTTCTGCCTTGATTCAATTTGCAAAAGCCCTATTTTTTTTTTTTAAGTAAATAAATCATACAACGTCGTTTAAGGGGGGCACGTGCCACCTAGTCATACGCTTCGGTCCGCCTCTGGTTACCGGTGACTAAATCATCATTCTTTAAAGTTGTTATATGATTGAGTTAGGTATGTAAAGATTTGAAAGTGTTTTGGATCTTCAAAATATTTGAGAGCTTCTTGATCTAACTTGTTTCGATCATTAAATCTTAGGTTTTTGTTATTTGGAAGAGGATTTGAATGATGGTAGATGGTGAGGGTTTTGTGTAGTTGGGGATTTCGAAGCTTCTTCAACTTCAACCCATTTCTAACATTAGAAATGTATGTTTGCACTTGAATTGTGTGTTGGAAATTATATATCGAAGTTAGAAATTTTTGTAAATTTTGTTTTTTAAAAAAATTCTGCCCCAACAACGTAAAATTTTCCCTGCAATTTTAAGTTAATCTAGCTCAACCTCAGTTTATGAAGTTCGTTACACTTCAAAGGAATTGGATACATTGAATCGTTTGGTAATATTAAAATTAACAGATAAAAATTGAAATAAGTGTCTAAGTTAATGGACTGAAACGGCATTTTGTATTGAGTAGTAGATGTGAACACTTTACATTAAGTGATAGTTTCATATAAAATTCACAATCATTAAGCCTTAGTGCGCTAGTCCTCATTGTAAACAAAACGCTAAAAAGAAAGAATTAAAATGTCAAATTTTCTTAACATAAGATTGTTTGTGAATTAAAAATTAACTAAAACTATATAAATCCAAAAGGAAAGTTTAACAATATATATATATAAAACACTAACAAGCATTACATATTACATGAATTCAACTACAAAATAAAATGCTGCAAGGAAAACATACAAAACTTTAACATAGCTAAGCATCGAAAACACATTTCCACTCAAACAAGAAAAGATTTAAAGAAAAATAAACACAGAAACACCCCCCCGGGCCCCTGCGTAAAAAATATATCGATATATTTGTTCATGATTTGAGCTAGAGACGAAGCTCCAAATCAACTTCACCATTAGAAGCCACAGCAGAAGCATCAGAGTCAACTGTCTTCTTCACAAATCTTTCTTTCCAGGCGTTAGTGTTGTTGTTAACATTGGCAGCGGGAAAAAATGTGAGAGTTTGTGGTGGGCTCATGTCCTCTGTAATTATATAGTTTGAATAATATGAACCAGGAAAGGTTAAATTGTTATTGAAGTTGTAAAGGCATGGAGGTGATAGTTGATTGAAGTAATTTGCAGCATAGTTCGAATAGTATGAAGCAGCGCTTGAGGTTGAGTTTTTGTAACGGTATGGAGCTGATAGTTGCCTGCTGGAATTTAGAGCATAGCTCTCAAATTGTGGTGGTGGCATTTTGCATGCTAAGCGCCCCATTTGAAGTGGCCTACATATATGCATCGACAAAATATGAACACCCATTAATGTTTTATCAATATAATTTATATAATATGAACAATAACAACCATACTTGTTCTTGACAATAAAAAAGTATGGTAGATTTGGACGTTCTAAATCTCCTTTGAAATATCTATATTTGATCTAGACACTATGATCAAATATGAACCACACATACTTTTGCCAACTGATCATGACTTGACATGGTTCTTATTCTCCTATTAAATGTCCATAGTTATTATGGTGAATTTGACATGAATGGCCATCAGTTTAGGGGATCAAACCTACCACCACCTCTATACAAAGGGAATGTACACTTTGCCGTTGGGGCAATGCACCATGCACAGTTTAGGCTATAATTAAAGAACATACTAGAGGTGAAAACTGTAACATCCCAAATTCCAGGTTCGAAAATCGTGTCGGTCGACACTTAGTTTTAGAAAAATCAACAGAGTTTAAGATGCTACAGCTCAGAGTACTGCGGAAATGGATAGCGTGCGCTAAGATTTGAACAGTGAGTATCTGATATAGAATACCCAGACATATGATGATGTCCCGACATAAGCTGATATATTAAATATCCCGAAGGAATATTCATGTGATACATCTTACAGAGATTAAATACAATTCTCTGATAAAGAAAGTCTTAAACTAGACCTATGGCTTGGAACCTAACATCAGTTAATCAAACAATTTGGCCAGGTCGGTGTTCAATCTAATGGGAGTCTCACCAACTCTATGGCGACTTGTGACAACCCACTGATGAACCCTTCCTTAGTTTAAGCATCAAATGGATTGAAATAACTTTATTAGATTCTTGCCAGAAACTAAATCCTAATAACTTCTACCGACCTTCGTCTTTGATCGCTGCCTCTTCACGGCTCTATCCACCGGCATCTTCTCTATCCTGGTTTCTTCCCTGTACTAGTCATTAAGACTGAGGTCCAATGCCTATTGGACTTCAGGTAACAGTTAACCTTATGCTCAAGTATAACAGTATGCATGATAGATATTCATTTACAATTCAGCATATAACTATACATAGCACACAACACATGTCATAGTTCATATCACAACAATATCTCTACATAGCACACAGCCCATGTAAGGTCCACATAATTTGCACATAAACCAGTGCCACGCCCCGGAGCGTGTCCTCAGCGCTAGGAAAACATCCATACGGCATTACCAAGACTGTAACCCGTTTTCACATAATAGCTGAATGTATAAACAGTGACTTAAGACAGAGTCTTAATCACGGTGCATGACCCAAGACCCAGTCTTATCCACGACTATATGAATCATCACATCACATATAGAGCATACAAGCAGCATAAGAGTTAGAGTTACAGTACGCGTCCGTACCTTTCACCGGGTAAATGCCAAACGTCTGACCTTTGGATCCGGCCCTGGACCTCTCGGATATCCTAATATATCACCATATCACTTAGAATAATAACCTAAGATATACTTCCACCTCTATTTACCCATCTACCCTTGGTGGATTTGTTATTTACAACTTTGCCCTTACATTTATTTAAAAACGTAGTGCAGAGTTTTGTGGGCAGATTTTTCGGTAACTTTGAAAAATCATAACTAATTTTACAAAAATCAAAATGAGGATCCGTAAAATTCCCCAGAACCCTTAGGATGTCTATTTTTGAGGACAAATATTCATTTTCACCCAGAATTAGTGAATCATTACCAGTTTTTACGTTTCTCAACGTTGCCCAGATTTTATTCCAGTAAAAATGGTTTAACTTCAAAAATTCATATCTCCTTGACCAGAGATCAAAATGTTACATATTTTATATGTTTGGAAAGCCCTACATGTCTACTTTCTTTCTGGAAAATTTCATGATTTTATAACTTCATTTGTTACATAAAATCATAGTATCTTTTTCACTGTCAGTCTAAGATTTAAGAACCGAAAATTCTTCAACTTTCACAACATTAATCCATTGCTTCCCAAAAATTATTCCCTACTATGTTTTTACCTCTTCAGACATTTTTCAATGCAATGAGGCCTAAAAACAAGTATAGGAATTTATTCTCTAATTTTCTAGATTAAGCTAACATTTATACTAAGAACTTATAAAAAACTAAAGACTATAACTTAAGAACTAGAGTTTACCTCTTGAAGACTCTTGAACTCCTTCCTCCTTCTTGCTTCACTCTCCTCTTAAACCCTCCAATCTTTGGTATGAGTTTGGTGTGAAGAAAAATGAAGCATGAAGCCTCCTATTTATAGCCAACCATGAGTTAACTATCTAGCAACTTTAATTCCATTCTAACCATTGGATTTAACTTAACTAGGAAGCTTAAATCTTGACCTTACACCTCTTACAAAAAAATGCTACCTCTCCCCTTTTCTAGATTCATCTTTTCTCTTTCATCCACTACACACACACACATGCACAACACTTAGGCACGCACACACTCACAACATACACATGTGCTCTTGTGATGTCATCTTGATGACATAATCAAGGCTTAGGTGTCATTGTTGACTTTTCAACACTAATTAACAATTCTTAATTATCAAGTGTTTACATGCTCCTTAATTATATTTTGCCATTAGCTAACTCAATTATATGAAGATTTAGACTTAATTACTTAAGATATTATTTCATTCTCTTTGGTTTATTTATTTTTAAATAAAATTAGCCCTCTTTTAGTTTGTCTCTAATCATTTTGAAGAATTGTGCAACTAATCTCAATTAGTGCAAACTTATTCTATTAAGAATATTTGTAATTTACTTAATATACCTCTTAATTATGCTAAATTAATTAGCAACACTCTTTATGCCAACCTTGACCCCCCATTGGTCATTAATATCAAATTAGGAGTTTCATATAATTAACTTTGGATATTCCCTTTTATTCATGTTTAAACAATCAACAATTAATTACTTATTTAATCACTTACTAATTGTTGACATTTTTGTTAATTAAGATTAATTATTTTCTCACAACTATTTTACTGAAATTGATAATTTATGCATTATGCAAAATATTAAAAATCATGGGGTCCAATATGGTCCCCTAATACTTTTTGATTTTTCTCCTTTAATTTTTCTAAGGTAATAATTTAATAAATTACCTAAATTAGGGACAATATTCTTCCCTATTTCAAATAAATATTTATTTGTTTCTTTATAATATTTTCAGGGTATTTTATAACCCATAAATATTTCAGGGACCTATTTGTAAATTATTTATTCTTAGGAGACATTGTCCTAATAAATTCAATACAAGGTGTTTGAGACCTCATATTCACCTATTTTCAATATATATTTAAATGTATTATAAAAATTAGGGTATTACAAAAACCACATTTAAGACGTACTATTGGATTTTATTTTGTTGATGAGAAAATATCATAATGTGCCCGGATTTTGTGCCTAACCTCCGCATAAGATCCAAGGTACCAGATTCATAAAACCAAATGAATGGAAAAATCATGTGACTCTTATTTAGTGTGCATAGTTCTCATGGTCAATTTGATGTGAATGCTATCAGTATTGGCTAGTTACAGTTACAAAACAAACCAAAGTGGCAAAATTCAAAAGTTAAACCACATTTAAGGCGTTACTTTTGAATTTTTTTTCATTAATGTGAAGTATCATAACGTGCTCAGATTTTACGCTGAACATCCGCATAAGATCCAAGATAAGTACCAGACTCATCCTCTAAAGTACTGAAAATGATGGAAATAGATCACCGATTGTAAAACTGATCATCATTTTTTAGTGCATTCAACATTTCATTTAAATGTTTAAAATCAAAACATAGATGTCAACCTCCGACTAAATTAAGATCACAATGATTTCAGCTATATTCAGAAAATTGTTAGTAATTTGTAAACAAGCAAGTGAATAGAATTATAACTTATGTGCTATTGCAAGAATAAGTTAAATGAAAATTAATTGCCAAGAAGATTGAAGGAAACAAACTCATACTCCTTAGGAATCAAAGGCTTTAAACGGTTGATTCCTTGTTGAGGTAAGGAAGTCTTTGGCCTAGCAATATCAGGTTCACATTCAGCAGCAACGGCTTGAGCTCTATGAGGAACCTCTTGGATGCTATAGGCGTGACCCAAAAGATCTTTCGTATTATAGTTTAGATTTGACTTTGGAGGCTTAGAGCGTTGAGCACATTTCTTGTTTTTCAATTGGGTTTTCTTCGAGGATGTCGAAGCTTTCGTATTTGGGACTTTTCTGGTTTTAGAGGATCCTGATGGGGATAATGGAGGAGATGCAATGAAATCAATGACTTTCTTTGCCATGGCTCACGATTGGAGAGGAAACGAGTAGAGAAGAGAGTTTCTTGTTATAGCGTTAAGGAGCTTGGGTTAGCATTTATATATATGCATACAACCTCTTCTGATATTGCTTCATTAAAAGATCTTAAAATTGACAATTCTCACCCTTCCTTCCATTTTTATTTTGTGAAAAACCACAACATATATATATATATATATATATATATATATATATATATATATATATATAAAGTGCTTTTCAAAGAATGCATGGTAAAATTATGATAAACAAATTTAAATGACCAAATTTACAATCTATTAGTTTAATTAAAATCAAGCAATTGACAAAAAAAGTACACTCCTCATAGAATAACACCTAAGCTTACGTTTTTATTTTATTTTATTTCTTTATTTCTCTGTTTTCTTAAAAAAAAATTTATCGATGAGTATTTTGTTAAGAAAGACTTAGTTAACTTTAAGTTTCTTCTCTTTAAGAAAAGGGGAACTTAAGGATTAATAATTATGTGTGAATAAGGAGAGATTGGCACGCTTATAAGATCCCCCCCCCCCCCCAAACAATGAGTGCATTTATCTATAATTTATTAATTTTAAAGAAATTTGTCGCTTTGTTTAAATAATTAATTCCCATATTCTTTCAAAGACTACAATACTTTAATTGAGTTTCTCATTTCTTTCATTATTGATAATGTACTTATATTCAGTAAATTGTATAAAGAAGGATAGAAATAATAATTTTCTTGATTTTTATTATGTTCAATAACCATATTTTAGTCAATACAAGAGTTTAAGAGTCAAATTTAAAAATAAACTAACGACTGGATGACCATAAATGAATTTCAAAAGATCATACTGACATTAAGTTCCATATTACGTACATTTTGTCAAATTCTTGAATTAATCACACATGTCCAAGTATCCTCTCTCCCTCCCTCCCTCTCTCTATATATATATATATATCATGTGGGTTTTAGTTAAATGATAATATTTTAAAAAATATGATACATTACCACTTATAATTGGAGAATTTAACACAATGGATGTAAAAAACTTAATCTAAGTATTATCGAATGTCAAATCTATAAAAGATGTTCGCGTAACATTTAAATTTTGAAAGTTAATATACTTTTTTCAAAATAGAAGCGACAAATGGGCGGTTCGTGTACTTTATTACTTAATTTTTTACCTTTTACTTTATTCCTTATTTAAATCATGTTGTTGCTCTAATTTTAAATTGAGTAAGTAATTTACTAATTATTTATACAAGGGCTTTCTTGTTAGAAAATATGACGTTAGAAAACTGAGGAGTTAATCAATTTAGCAAAATGATTACTTTCAGCGAAATTTGCATTAGGTTTTCTACAAAGAGGCATTTTGTAGTACCAAAAAATATACAGAAGGATAGGCAAAATAGAAGAAAACAAATACACTATATATAGATGTCATTTACACACACAGTCTAGTTATGGGTTAAGGTGCAAAAATATAAATGAGTTTTTTCCTAAGGAGCATCTAGCACCACGTGCTTTTTTTTTGAGCAAAAATATACACATGGTTACCATTTTGGAGCAAAAGTCACATCCCACCGTTAAGTCACTATTCACCGAAATGAGAGAGAAAGAGATGAAATGAACAATAATATGACGGCGGTGAAAAGTGACTTAACGGTGGGATATGACTTTTGCTCTAAAATGGTAACAACGTGTGTATTTTTACTAAAAAAAAACATGTGGTGTTGGGCGCTTCTAGGGAAAAAGCTTACGTGTATTTTTGCACCTTAACCCTAATTTTTAAGGCAGAATTTACTAGATTTAAGATTTTTCTTAATTTCAATAAAACATATTAAAAGTGATATATATTTATATATAAAGATACGAAGACATTATATTCAGCCGCCAATTTCTAATTTACTTTTTTATTTATATTTTGAATGACAAAGTATAAATGTGAAAGCATTTCGAAGGTAATTAAAAAAGAAAGAAAGCGTTCATTAATTAAAAAGAAAGAATAAATGATATAAGGAAGTGAAGGCTAAGAAAGTTTTGCAACAAAACAAGACAAAAGGCTATAACAAACATTAAGTGACAGAAAGGAGTGGGCTCTGTTTGAAGAATTTCGCTTTTTTTTTTTGTTTTTGTTTTTGTTTTTGTTTTCGTTTTCGGTTCATGTGCTGCCATTTTAATTATTACTATTTTGCAACCTTCCCCTGAATTACTCTCTTTTGCCTCTCTATGATCTTTTCCTCAAACGCTCACTCCCTCGCCTTCTCTACCTTACGTTTAGTTAATTTGAACCTCTCATAGTTTAAGGAAGGATGTTTTAAATATATCCAAAGAAATTGAATGAGGAGAGACACTAGTGCAAAAAAGGGTTTTAAGACCGCCTCATTTACACTGGAGTATCGACGCCCCGGTTTTAAAGATATGGTCGGTGGCAATTTTGTAAATATAAAAAACTTCTTGGACCATATCATTTCTCAATAGGTCTTAAATATACTATTCAGGCCGCTTAGAAAACCAATAAGTCTTAAAACTGTTATTAAAAAAATTGAAATATGTATTATATTATAGAGAAATCTCATACAACCCGACTTATATTTTCTGCCGTCCAAAATGATAAGAAAATATTTAAATATAATGGTCTAAAACTTTTAAGACCGGATATATATAAACAACAGTCTTAAAGTTTATATTTTTAAGACCGGACATAAATTCTGTCCTGTACTAAATATTGAAAAAATTTAAACAAAAAGTTTATTGCTTTTGAGACTGGATATAGATAAAGGGCAGTCTTAAATGTTAACCTTTAAGACCGTCGTTTTAGTTACTCCGGTTTCAAAACTGCCTAACATACTCTTTTTCGCGTGAAACCTTACCTTACGACTTACGTCGTTCTGTCTAAACTCTGAAACCCATGTACTTGTTGCGAAACCCCTCTTCTTGTTACATTACATCTTTTCCTCGCCCACCACCACTATCCTCTGTTACTCTCTCACTTTCTCAGGTGTTCCTCTTTCGCACCACCACTCTCAACCTCTCTTCCGTTCTAAAAAATGAATGGAGAAAACTATTCTCTTCCTATTCCTTCAACACCAGTTACTGGTATGAGTCTGAACGAACCCTCTTCATCTCACAATGAGCCTCATAACCGCCCTGCATGCCATGGTAGAAGTGGCACACGAATGAAAGACGTATTTGTACGTCGAAATACTAGGTCAAAGCTCGAGATTCAATTTGATGAAAGGTTGGAACCTTTTGGTCCTAATAAAAGCAAATATAATGGTTTTGTTGGCTATCTAGCACGCAGCAAGGTTAGCATCTTGATGGAAAAATGTGGGCCTTCGCATAGTAAAGAATCCTATTTGGGACACTATCCGACTTACATATATTGTCCCTGACTGTGAGAAGTTGAAAGATAAGACATTGTCTTATTGTGTTGATCAGTGGAGGAAGTTTAAGACCTTTCTAGCTAACAACTACATTTTTGTCGAGGATCAGCCCGTGCATAATCTTTGGGACAAGTACACATTTATTGATGAACAAACTTTGCAACAATTTGTTCAGTCACAGACAACTCTTGAAGCTTTGGTGAGTTTATATTTAGTTTTGTTTGCCCTTTTTTGTTTGCTTATTAACCTGTGTGGATATGTAAATATTATTGTTTTCATCTAATCCTATTAGTTAGATGGTTTGGTGTGTTAATAGAAGTATATATTTCCATCCTTTGTCTTGCATCAAAGGAGCATGTCTTAGTTCTATGCAAGTTTAATATGTTAGCCGTTATTATATTCTTAGCTAGTTTTGTTATAGTAGGCAGTGGTTAGACGTTGCTATTAGTTAGTTAGTATGTTAGTTCTATACAATTCTACATCTTCATTAAATAAAATGTTGAAACTTGATGAAGTGAAATTGACTAGTGTTTGAGGTTCATATCAAGCAGATGTTTTCTAATATCTGTCAATGAGATGGATGGAATTCATAATTAATAGTGGTGTTATGTTAGAGGTTAAATCTATGCACTTCTCTAGTTCAAAGGACAAGTGGCCTAAATTGGCAGTCTTGCCATATTATGAGGTTATTGAAGAGATTTGGGAGGTGGACTATGTCATAACTAAATTTCCCATTTTCAAATGCAAGTGGGTTAATGTCAATAATGGTGTTCAAATCGATCAGTTAGGATTTACATTAGTCGATGTCAATAGTATACGTTTTAGAGACGAACCTTTTATTATGGTAAACCAGACGAAACAAGTTTTCTATACCATCGATCATTTCAATAAAATGTAGTTTGTAGCTCTCCAAGGAAAAATGGTCATTGATATTGATAAGGAAAGTCATTCAAATTATAGTATTCCTGAGAGTACTACTTTTCCAAGGGGTCTACTGGACATGAACAAAGAAGATGAAGCGGATAATGAACCTGGCATAAGAAATGATCATCAAGAAGGGATATGGGAGGGTATCCCTTTATAAAAGAGTCAATTCATAAGGTAATACTCATATGCACAATTCTTTGAAAACTATAAGGTTTTAACTATATTATATTCCTTCTATGTTCTTAAACAATGTCACTGACTATGAAATTTGTTCTTGTTTTATTTTTGTGACAGGATCCGATCCAAAGAGGTATGTTATAAAAGAGGATGTTTACTTTGTTGGGTGGGAATCAGATGAAGGCATGGTGAATATTATATTGGGCATGTATGTTGATTTAAGTGTTGTATTTATAACTCATTGTATTTGTAAGTAAGTTATCTTATTGTATAAATTAGTTTAGGTGTTGTAGTCATCGTATAATCATTAATTAAGAGGCCACATAACTCATGGTGAATAATATTTGTATTCTTTTTCCCAATTCAATTTATTCATAATTGTTCATAGCTTGTCTCTTCAAGTATCAACTTTTATGCGCTAGATTGGGTGGTGGATTTGTGTATATATGATTAGGAAGAACAGAACAGGGAAAAAATTCAAGAAAATTTAGACCGCAAATAAAAACGCCGAAGACTGAATGTATTTGGATGTACTTATATGTCCAGTCTTAAAGGTCAGATGTACATATTTGATATTAGGTTGGTATTAAAAGTTGGTCTTTCAAGATTGGTGGATTAATACGTCTAGTCTAAACATTCAATTTCTAAGACCGGATGTAATTATCATCCAGTCTTGAAAGTCAGTCTTTTAAGACCGCATATAATTAGTCGACTGGTCTTAGAAGCTACTATTTTTTAGATCAAATTTATTTTTGTCTAGTCTTAAAATTTTGATCTTTTAAGAGCGGCCTATTTTTTGTCTGGTCTTAAAAGTTGAGTTTTAGGACCGAACAAAAAATATTTCAGGTCTATTTAGTACAACTTTTAAGACCAAATGTTTTAAATGTTTGGTCTAAAAGAGTTTCTTAAAGACCAGTTCGAGTCCGGTCTTAAGAGCTAGACTTTTAATACCGCCTGGAACAAGACCGGTTGTGGATCTGATCTTACGATGCCTCTTTTGTTCGGTTTTAAAAGCTTTTTTTGTACCCGTGAGAAAAACAGAAAGTGAACCTCATATATAATCTCATGCTTCCTTTCACATAAAAATGATACTTAATTGATGGTTTTTTGGTGGCTAAAAGGATTTCTCTAGAGTGAGAAATTCTAGAGAGAGAAGGTGTGGAGTTTTGGTGTCTCCAAAGCTAGTGATACTTAGAGTTTCTCTTCTCTTCTCTAGTTGTGATCCTTATATCAGCATGTTTTCTCTGTAATTTGTCAGCTTTTTTCCTTCGGATGCCTTTTATCTCTTTAAGCTTCTCTTCCTTCTTATTGTTCCTTTGCTCTCATCAGGTACTGCCCTATCTCTCATCTCATTTTTTGTTTGTTTGGAGAATGCTTTTGCATGAGTCTACAACTAATATCTTTTCCTCTCTTTTGATAGACTACAATCCTCTCATGATTTCCATTTTTCCTATCACATTCTCCTCACTCTTATGTTAAATGGTTGTAGTTTTTTTGAATTTTTGTTTCCCTTCCCAATAAACTTTTCTCCAGCTTTGTGTTGCAAAAACCTCCTTGTTTCCTGTGCTTTTTCCTACTCTCTCCTCGTTTCCCTTTCTTTTTTTGATGTATCATTACCTCTACTCACGTCAATCTACTCCCTTACGTAGCCCTTTCTATCCTAAGCCCTCTCTTTTTCTCCGTCCCTCTTGTCGTTTCGTCTATTCTTTCTTGCTACCTAGTTTTCCTATAAATCCTAGGGTTGCCCCTGGGTTTTGCATGTCTTCCTTTCAACATCTTCTATTTGGATCTAGAACTTACGCTGCTTGCTTTCTCAAATTTCTATCTTCCCCCTATGCCTTGTTTTTCCTTTCCACCCATCATCCTCCCCTCTTTCGCTTGATCAACTTCAAACTCATTTCTCAAATTTCAAAGTTATTGTGGTGGTTAACTTGCATGCCTTTACAGTAGTTATATCGTCAAAAACAATGTAATTTCTAATAATTAACCTCATTTTTTGGTGACCCTTCACTTTCTTCGCACAAGGGTAATCATTGATCCTCGCCTTCATTTGGTTCAGAATGTTAAGGTTCATCTATGTAATGGTATGAAGGAGTGGACTGAGTGCGAATATGAGTATGTCTTCTGCTCCAGCACTTTTTGGAACACTTTGGGGGCATACTGTTCATGAATGCCTTAGGTCACTTTCAGAGGTTTTTCATGGTTTTAATGTTATCACTAAGAGAACTTGGTGGAGATTTGACCCCTTTTTTAAGTAACTTTCAAGCATGTAGGGATGAGTTGTTATGACAACACTATATCTTTCAGCATAGGGCTCAGGGATCTTCTTGGATCAAGTACTACTCCCCCTGTTCCTTTTTATAAGGCACCAACTACTAATTCTCACAAACCAATAAAGTTATTTAAGAACATTAAAGTTATCATAAAAGTCAAGTAATTTCCAATATTACCCCTACTAACTTCCTTAAACTCAAATATAGTACTCTCTCCCACTACCTTTATTAAATATGGACATACATGGAAAAATAAATTAATTGCACCTTGAAAACTTGCAAGTGCCTTATAGAAAGGACAAAAAACACTTGATAGTTAGTGCCTAATAATAAGGACCAAAGGGAGTACTATGTTAATCATAGAAGATTCTGCAGTCTTTGAAATGACTCCAAATGTGGTTCTATTCTCACAACATCCAAATACTGGCTTTTTGAACGTGTCTTCGACGACTTTAAAGATATGGATCATATCCTTGAGGGCCCGAAGATAGAAAATAGAGGATTTATAGAGAATTTTGTATAAAGTTAACGCTCTAAATCATTAATGTGCTTTGGCGTATGCTTCATATTTATACTTGTCAATACAACATTTTAGAGAATAACTATAGTGATGAAATTGTAATAGAACCTATAATCACATGACACGTGTACATAGGGCTAGATACCAAATATTCTAAACGATCTTATAGTTTGCACCATTAAGCACTAGCAACTAATACAAAGTTAATTATATTTTAACATTCCCCGTCAAATGGGAGGGTGTGACTATCGGCCCGAGTTTGCCTCTAAAAAAATGAAATTATGATTGTGACAGAGGTTTTGTGAAGTAGTCTGCAATCTGATATGAAGAGGGAATATATTTGATGTCAACTAATCTTGATAAGACTTTTTTTGGTCGAAATCTAGATAAGACTAGATCTCTAATAAGATGCACATCAACTTCAATATGCTTGCTCCTAGCATGTTAAATTTGATTTGCAGTTAGAGCTTTTGCACTTAAGTTATCACATCATATCATTGATGGTCTTTTAAGATGTAAGCCTATTTCAAATAAAAATGAGTATAACCATTTAATTCTTGTAGATCCATCAACAAGAGACCTATATTCAGACTCAACACTGAACCTTAAAACAACTTTTTGTTTCCTCGATGACCAAGAAATAAGATTGTTTCCCATAAGTACACTCATTCTTGCCATAGATCTTCGCTAATTGAAGTCACAAGCCTAATCAGCATCAGTATAAGCAACCAATTAAGAATTACTAAACGGCTTAATATGTAGGCCAAGACTGTAGGCACCATTAAGATACCAAAAAGTCCTGTCCATGGCTTGATAGTAAGTAGTCCTAGGTTGAGACAATAATTTGTTAGTTCTCAGAGTTTTGATGATAACAAGATTAGAAACAATTTAAGACTTTGAAAATGATCAAGTCTTTGAATCAGTGAAATTTGTCTAAGTTAAGGTATTACTCAAGTAAAGAAATGTTGTTTACTCGAGTATGCTACATCTGATAGTTTGTTTGAGTGTTCACAGAACACTGCTCGAGTATGGACTTGTTGCTACTCGAGTAGTATATCAAAAAGACTATTCAGAAGCAAAGTTCAAAGAGTGTTACTTGAGTAACAATATTGTGTACTCGAGTACAAGTTAATGAAAGCGTGAAATGAACTTTGATATGGTGCACTTGAGCAACAGGTAAGTGTTACTCAAGTATAGTACTCAAGTAATGGTAAGTAATACTTAAGTATGACTATTTTAAGTCCCATTAAACTGATCTATGATAAGAGTACCCGAGTACAAGATTTTGGTACTCGAGTATGTTACTCGAATATGAACAAAATGGTACTCGAGTACTACCTCTATAATGTTGAAATTCACCTTAGATAAACTATACTCGAGCATGACTTTCTATCTACTCAAGTAATAGGCCTTTCTTACTCAAGTATTGTTGTTCAAGGCATTTAAATTGAACCTACTATAGTCCTACTCTAGTATAAGGAAATGGCTACTCGAGTATGGTACTCGACTAAGGCATCTTATCTACTCGAGTACTGTTGTATGAAGAGCAATGCAATAAGCTTGATGTATTGTTATCAAGCATGAGTAATGACCTACTTGAGTAAGGTACTTGAGTATTAGTGGAAGATTACTTGAGTAATGCTTATCATTTTTCTTCTTACATTTGCTATAACGGTTATCGAAGCTTTTAAATATTTTGGGTTATCATTGTTTGCTATTTAAATATTGCTCAAACTACATTATACTATATCTAATCTTCTTCCGAGTATATTTCATATCATTATTTAATTTTTGATTAGCCGAAAAGCAAAATATGTGTCAAAAGCATTTAATGCCGTCAGAAAACAAAGCTAGCAAACAGAATGAAATCTTGTAGTAGATGAAATCATTCCTTCGAGGTATACCTATTCTAGAAATTTATTATGAGTCAACTTCTATGCACAAGTATGCTGACGGTGAACTAATTAATGAAGCAATGGTCGACTATGCCTAATAGAAACCATCTGTGGCTAACGAAAATTTGAAGAGTTATAATAGCTACATTCAAAGCTTCTCAAGCGCATTAATGGAAAATGGTATAAAAGCTCATCACATTCAATTCCACCAACTACCCAAACTCTGCGCAATTAATTTGACATTATTGCAATTTGCTATTTCATCCATTTCATTTAATATCCTCGGATATTTTTCTTGTACTTCTGTGATTATCATTTATTTATTTAGTAAGGAGTCTTAAACAATTATCTGTTTATTTGATTAAGGAACTTTGAGGTGGGTGTACAATTACAACTTGTAAGGGGGAGTGAGTCCTAGTGTGATAGGATCATCTCGAGTACAGAGTATGTAATTGTATCTCTGTTTGTGAGATAGTGAAAACCTAGAGTGTTTGGGGATTAGACGTAAGTTAAAGAGTTAGACCGAACCAGTATAATTCACGACAATGAAAGCAAAGGATGGTGGCAAAGTAACCTTTGGGGTAAACCAAACTGGAAGGATTGCTGGAATTGGAGAAATTGGTGAAAAATGAGGACCCCTAATTAAAGATGTTTATTATGTGGAAGGACTTTGTCATAATCTCTTGAGCATGAGTCAAAGTGCAAACAAAAACAACTGGATCATTTTTTATTCAGAAGAATGTCTCATTGTGAACAAGGATGATTTTCTAATTGACAAAGGTAACCTGAAAACTTTGTTTAAGACTCCTAAAGAAGGTAACTGTTATACTTTAAATCTTCCATAAGTACATTCTAAAAAATTGCTTTGTTAGCAACTTAGATGAAAGTTGGTTGTGGCATAAGTGTCTGACTTATGTAAACATGTTCCAACTAGACAAGTTGTTAAAAAAAGATGTAGTACTTAGGTTACTTAAGCTACGTTTAAAAAATGACATGATCTATAATTCATGTCAAAGAGGTAAACAAACTAAATCATCTTTCAAAACTAAGTCTAAAATCTCGACCAATCGACCACTCAAACTACTTCATATGGATTTAGTTGGACCAACAAGAGTAAAGAGCCTTGGTGGCAATCTGTATACTCTGGTGATTGTCAATAACTTCTCGAGATTTGCTTGGACTATATTCTTATCTTCAAAGGATGAGACATTTGATCTGCTTGTTGTGTTTTGCCAAGAAAGTGCAAAAAAGAAAAGTGTTTGCATTTCAAGTATCTGAACTAATCATGGAGGAGAATTTGGGAATCAAGCCTTCAGAGAATTTTGCGATGCTCATGGTATTAACCACAATTTCTCGGCCCCAAAGATCCCATAACAAAATGGTGTGGTTGAGAGAAAGAATTGAGTTCTCATTGAAATGGCGTGAGCGATGCTGAATGAGAACAAGACTTCTCAAGTCTTTTGGGCTGACGCAATGAGCATGACATGCTATGTTTCAAACTGAGCATATATCCAAAAGAAACTCAATAACACTTCATGCAAACTCTACAAGGAAAGGAAACCAAACTTGGCTCATTTTCACATATTCAAATGCAAATGCTTGATCCAGAACAATGGTAAGGATAACTTGGAAAAGTTCGATCCTAAGTCCAACAAAGGTATTTTTTTAGTTATTCAAATATGATTAAAGCCTATAGAGTCTTCAACAACTGTACTCATGTTGTAGAAGAATCAATTCATGTTGTATTTTGTGAATTTGAGCCTGACAATTCTGTTGATAAGGATGAACTAATTTTTCAAAATCAACTCATTTCGAAAACACCTTTTGTTCCTGAGAATTCTAAAAAGGATTTAGAAGTTGAGTCTGAAAATGCTTGTGAAAACCTTGTTCAATCTCAACCACATGCTTAGAGATACAGTAGGAGTCATCCTCAGGATCAAGTGATAGGTGACGTGAGCGAAGGTGTAAGGGAACCAAAAAAAGCACTTTAAATGAAGTAACTTTCTCTGCCTTTGTCTCTGAGATTTAACTCTCTAATATTGACAAAGCCCTATGAGTATGTCTTCTGCTCCTGCACTTTTTGGAACACTTTGGGGGCATACTGTTCATGAATGCCTTAGGTCACTTTCAGAGGTTTTTCATGGTTTTAATGTTATCACTAAGAGAACTTGGTGGAGATTTGACCCCTTTTTTTAAGTAACTTTCAAGCATGTAGGGATGAGTTGTTATGACAACACTATATCTTTCAGCATAGGGCTCAGGGATCTTCTTGGATCAAGTACTACTCCCCCTGTTCCTTTTTATAAGGCACCAACTACTAATTCTCACAAACCAATAAAGTTAGTTAAGAACATTAAAGTTGTCATAAAAGTCAAGTAATTTCCAATATTACCCCTACTAACTTCCTTAAACTCAAATATAATACTCTCTCCCACTACCTTTATTAAATATGGACATACATGGAAAAATAAATTAATTGCACCTTGAAAACTTGCAAGTGCCTTATAGAAAGGACAAAAAACACTTGATAGTTAGTGCCTAATAATAAGGACCAAAGGGAGTACTATGTTAATCATAGAAGATTCTGCAGTCTTTGAAATGACTCCAAATGTGGTTCTATTCTCACAACATCCAAATACTGGCTTTTTGAACATGTCTTCTGATGACTCTAAAGATATGGATCATATCCTCGAGGGCCCGAAGATAGAAAACAGAGGATTTATAACAATGATTGAGTTATAACAATGCAAGAGGAACTACATCAGTTTGAAAGAAATCAAGTTTGGGACTTGGTACTTAGGCCTAACAACCACTTAGTCATTGGCACTAAATGGGTATCCAAGAATAAACGTGATGAATCCACAATCATAGTAAAAAAACAAGACTAGATTGGTTGCCAAAGGCTATAATCAAGAAAAATGTATTGATTATAAGGAAACATATGCTCCAATGGCAAGATTGGAAGCTATATAAGTACTCTTAGCTTTTGCGTGTATCAAAGGATTCAAACTCTATCAAATGGATGTTAAAAGTGTTTTTCTTAATGGATTCATTAGGGAAGAAGTGTATGTAGAACAACCTCCCGATTTTGAAAGTGACCTCATCCCGACCATGTTTATTGTTTAATGAATGCTCTATATGGCTTTAAACAAGCTCCTAGAGCTTGGTATGAGAGATTGACTAAGTTCCTCCCTGATCAAGGTTTTGTCAGAGGAAAGGTAGACACAACATTGTTTATTAAAAGCAATAAAAGAAATGAGTTGTTAATTGTTCAAAATTACATTGATGACATTATATTTGGTGCTACTAATAATACCTTAAGTGAGGAATTTTCAAAGAAAATTCAGGGTGAATTTGAAATGTTTATGATGGGAGAGCTAAACTATTTCCTTGGTTTGTAAATCAAATAATGGAAGAATGAGATTTTTATCTCATAAATGAAGTATCTTCATGATTTGCTCAAGAAATTTGGAATAGACTAGTGTAATAGAGCTAACACTCAAAAGAGCTCAACTACTTCTTTGGATGCAAATGAAGAAGGCAAGGACTTCAACATAACCAAGTATAGAGGGATGATTAGATCATTGCTACACTTGACCACAAGTAGACCAGACATCCAGTCCAATGTGGGTATGTGTGCAAGATACCAAGCTGCTCTAAAAGAATCACATTCTGAACATGTGAAGAGAATATTTTGTTATCTTGCTGACATAAAGGAGCTTAGACTATGGTTCCCAAAATGTCAATCAAAATATTTGGTGGCTTATTCAGACTCAAATTACACTCGCTATAAGACCGATAGAAAGGACACAAGTGGCTAATGCCAATTCCTTAGTGGCTCACTTGTTTCCTTATTCAGCAAGAAGCAAACAACCATGTATTTATTGTCCACCGAAGCTGAATATATTGCCGCTTCAAGTTGTTGCGCACAAGTGTTGTGGCTCAAACAACATCTTCATGACTTGGGGATTAACCTGAAGGAGATTCCGAACCTTTATGACAACACCAGCACAATAAGCTTGGTGAAGAATCTAGTTCAACATACAAGAACCAAGCATATTGATGTGAGACATCATTTCTTCAGAGGTCACATGCAAAGAAAAGATGTCAAGGTGATGTTCATCCCCACACATTTGCAACTTGCGGATATCTTTACAAAGCCCTTGGCCAAAGAACAATTTATGTATATCTGAAGAGAATTGGGCATGGTAAATCCCAATGAGCTATAAGTATTACTTCTTACTAGTTATTTTTAAAATTTAATTGATTAATCATTACTAACTTAAGCATCGGAGTATCTAGGATTTTGTTTTGTAGGATGCTCTACTTACTCGCTTAAAAAATAAAGTTCAAGTGATACCCAAGTATATCACAGTAGTACTCAAGTAATGTAAGATTTACTTTTGTAAAGTGCCTTAGTTTATACAGTACTCGAGTATTGGAACAACTACTCGAGTAGTGTCATGGTTTAATATAAGTGCTAAGTGTTTTAGGAGAAAGGTACTCGAGTATAACCCCTCTAGTACTCGAGTAATGTAAAGTCTCTGATGATCAAGAAATAAGTCATTCTCAAGGGTACTCGAGTAAATCATATACCACACTCAAGTAACGTCGCAAGGAAGCTATCAACATGGAGCCTAACCATTTGGATACTTGGTATCAGTGGCCAAAATACTTAGCATGAATAAGAATATTGCCTTACTTGAGTAAATATTTCATATTACTTGAGTAATGTCAAGATACAACACAAGCAAAGCTATTACAAATACATGTGTACTTAAGTAAACAAAGTACTGTACTCAAGTAACCGACCAATAAGATGAAAATTACGAGTTTCAGATCCATAAATCAAACTACAAGGGTCATAATTCTCAAAAGGATTTAAGTGTGTATAAGCACACTTGAAATAAGGTATGTCTAGCAAATTCTAATTATGTAAAATTTTCTATTCTGCTAGTACTCAAGTAAAGGATTTACTTTACCCAAGTAATGTTATTACTTAAGTAAAGAAAATGTTCTACTCGAGTAGAGTCGTCCTAAACTGTTTTTAAAAGAGGCATACGTCGTTTTACTTTCAAAATCTTTGTCTCATCCATCGCCCCCTGTCATCCAAAAACCCTTCACCCCTCCACAAATTAATTCAAAACCATTACAATCCATGGCGAAACGTCACTATTCAACTAATAGACTCATCGATTAAGTTTCCTAACTATTGAGTTTCTCATCTCACTCTATAAATTCCTTCGTCTCCCTATATTTTTCATCTTCTCTTATCGAAAAACCCATTTTCGTATCAATATTCATTTTCTTTCACTGTTTTCTTCGCAATGGATCACTCTGACGAGAAATCATCTTATGAAAGAGTAAATCATCTTTAAAAAGCCTTGATCCTTTTACCGCACAACCCCTAAAACATCTCTTTCCAAACCCCCACCTAAAGCCAAAACCAAAGGAGTCACAATTCAAGAACCAGCAAGGTCGGTAACAAGATTCCAGACTGACTCTTTGCAATCCGAGAAAGGAAAGAGTAAATCTCCATCTCCGTCTCTATCAATAAGTGATGACTCTAAGGATACAATTGAAGAAAGAAGCTTAAAGAGCATTTAGGATAGGCCTCAGAAGCCTTAACCATCAACTAGTCAGAAATCCCAAACGTCAGGCAGTAGAAGGCAATAGGCCTCAAGTAGTCATCAAGCTTTGGGGTCTCAGCGACAAGCCTCTAATACAAAGTCTGCAAGACCCACTGAGCCTTAATTGGCTGCTAATGCTCTTGAACCATCACCGGGTATGAATACTAGTCCCTTAGTAATTGGTGATTAGAAGATGTTTGATTTTTAATATGGAAGTAGACAATTATGTCCTACTGTGTATTTGGACTTGGATCGCTTCCGAGAAGATTGCAATTTGGACTTGTCTCCCTAGTTGCATCATTATTTTCCATTGCTTCGCATTCAAACTCCACACTCTAAGACTGTTGTTAGATTGTTTTATCATCAAATGTTTGTCAAACAAAAGTTTCATAAGGATAATGATGATACCTTAGTCACTAAGATGAGGGGTAAACAAAATGAGATCACTGCAGCAAACTTGAATGTTATTCATAGAGTTGTTGATGCTCCAAATGATGATCCTCCAAAGTTATATGATGCCGAGTGTCGCGGCATTCTGTGTTAGACCTGGCTATCACCCAAGAGGGGGGTGAATTGAGTGTTTGATAGAACTCTGGATAACTTTAAAAACTTTCCGTAACTAATTTGAAATTAGTTCTATGACAGTAATCAGTTATCCAAATATGTATACAGGAAATATAAGAGTTTAGGGAAGAGAGTATGCAAACTGTGATTTATCCTAGTTCGATCCAGTCCTTGACCTACGTCCAGTCCCCAACTTCACTTGAGATTTTCAATCCACTATTTGCTTTGAACTTGATTACACGTTCTGTACTTGAAGTAATCATCTCACTAGGATTCACTCCCCCTTACAAATCGTAATCAATTCACTTGCTTGATTACACACTCTAATCCCCTCAGTAGGATTCACTCCCCTTACAAGTTGTAATTACAACAAAGTGTTTCCCACTCAAGATCACCAAATCTTAAGTAACTCTCAGAATAATAGGATGATTACAATGAATCTTCTCTCTCAGAAGTAAGTGAATAAAAATTAAAGCACAATACATATAATCTCACTCTCTAAGCTAAATATATGATCATTGAGATATTCAGAGAGTAGATGAAGCAGACATTAGAATATTAGCATTTTCACTGTGTAAGCTCACGTCCTTATTCTTGCTCTCCCTCTTGTGTCTGTATCTCTTGCTCTTCGTTTCTAGGCTTCTTATATAGATGAAGAAGTTCATTTGAATCTTCATATTATGAATGTGACCGTTGAAGATCCACTGAGAATTTTGACGTTGGAAATCCACTGAAAATATGGCTTAATTAAAGCGTTCTTGATTTCTGCTCTTGATTCCAGTGATGTTTGCTACTTTCTTAATCTATAGAGTATTTAATTTAAAGATAATGTGGATCATCCTCTTTATCAGAATGGGCAGCAGCTGAATGTTCTCAATTGTTTAATCCAGGTTGCAAATATTTCTCCGACACATGCACTGGCACTCCATACTATATCTTTACCTTCCAGCTCAGCATATATAAATCTTGCTGTCTTTGAATCATAACCCTATTTGATCATCTGAAACTTACTAGAAAACTGTTTAAACAATGTTAGGAATAATAGTAAGTGATGATGTGAAGTAATGAAATCATAATCAATGATTTTCATTTTACGAGCATGGTGATTTTCAAGGCTTCCTTGAATTCTATCTTCGCATGACTGCAGTAAGTTATGCATTACTAGAGTCATTTTAGTGTCAGATGCTCTTTGTGTGCGCTTGATTAGAGTTAGTCCAAACATGACTGGAGTAACATAAATGATAATTACTTTCTGTCTCGATATGGCTACAGTAACTCATGTATGATTGCAGTAGCTTTCTTGATGACTCGAAGTGAAATGGAATCAGCTACTTTCATTTTTCTCTTGATTGCAGTAGCATTTTTCATGACTGGAGTTGATGAGGCTATTTTCTCGTTGTCTTACCATTACTGAAAAGTAACATTCAGTAAGACTTTAGTTGAAGAAGACATTTGTTCAGCATTTTGCATAATCCTAAACAGACCTTGAACTTCCAAAAATCATATCTCTCTCATATGATCTTTTTTTCTGTGATCTTGATGTTTTTGGAAAGGTGTGTGAGTCTAGTTTCATATGCCGCTGATTTCAGCTCATTCTGATATGTAGTTTGTGAGATTTACTCAAATTACTGAACCTTGGTCTGCTGAGTGACGTAAATAGATAGGGCAACTTCAAAAATTCATAGCTCTCTCATCTGATCTTCTTTGAACCTGAAGTTTTGTCAAGATGACATATTGGATGTCTAGTTTCATTCAAAATTGGTTTCACCTCAATCCAATCTCTGGTTTGAGAGATATCATCGAATTACCAGAGGTCGCAGTTGAAACGCCGAACAGAGTGTAACTGAGTTGCTGAAATACACGTATTACTGGAGTAATATGCGTATGACTAGAGTAATCGTCAAGCTGAGCTGCTAAACCACATATATTACTGGAGTAAGCAAGTGACTACTGGAGTCACTATTACTAGAGTAATCATGGAGTTACTGGAGTAATGAAGACACAGTTGACATATTATCGGGATTGATCTAGAAGTGGCTGAGAATAACGAGTTACTGGAGTACTTAAATGAATACTGGAGTAACTATTACTGGAGTAAGCCAACGGTTACTGGAGTAATGAACACAAGAACACATATATGACTGGAGTAACTCGAGCACCATTCATCGTGAAGCTTCAACTTACTCATTTTAACTCCGTATTGACCCATTCCAACTTCCATTTGATCATGGAGACTTAAAGAATCAATCTAAAAACTTGTATAATGATTTTCTCATTCCATTCAATAAGTTTTTCTTTCTTTATTATCTCTTCTTGATTATTCTCCATGAATGAACTCATTCTTTCTTCTCTTCTCTTGTTCTTTCTCCATATGAACAACTCTACATTAAATGTAGCAATTAGTCAATGTATATGTTATAAACTTTTTGCTCTTGCTAATGGCATTTATATAAGACATCATCAAAACTAATCATAACCAACATTCTGCTTCTTAATGTTCCAAATGATGGGGTCAAACTGAAGTTTAAGCCAGCAATGATGAGTGATACCTACAAGGTCATCATATGGTATCTGTATAACAGAAACATGGTTTAGAAAGGCCAGAGTTACACCCATTTTGTTCAAAAGGACTGTTTGCTCTTTACTTCTATTATTGCCAAGGAGAAAAGAATATTGGTAGATGGATCATAAACAAGATGATCACCTTCCTTTCTCAAGCACCGACTCAGAAGAAGCCCACTATTGCCTTCCTAAATATAGTATCACATATCTTGGCCATGAACAATATTTGGTATTTATCTGATGAAATTATGGTACTTCCTCAGCATTTTAGGAAAGTGCATATGATTCATATGAAGATCTCATTCACCAAGGCATCTACCAAAGCTAAGAAGAAGGACAAGAAGGTTATTGAGCAGCCACCCAAGCCTACTTCATCTAAGGCCTTTGATAAGGCCTAATCTTCTCAAGCTGGAACTACTTCTGCTCCTCCTCCATCTTTTTCCATTGCTGCTATCCAGTCGATTGTTGAGAAAGCTGTTCAAGATGCATTTGCTCCCCTTATCAAGCATGCCAATAAGGTTACAGCTATTGTCAACAATCTTTAGAAGCTTGATGTCAACTTGGTTAAGACTATGGGAGTTGAGTTTGAGAAGTTGTCCAAGTATATTACAACAAGCTTTCAAGCTAATTTTACTATTTAGAATGAAATAAGCAGGAACTTCAGTCTCTTCAACAACATGTATTCAAGCTTGATCAGACATTGGATGAATTGGGCCTGAAGTTCTTCTATTTATCTGTTGTTCCTAAGATGATTCTTAAGGCAATTGATCCTAAACCCTCTATTCCTGAGTCATCTATACCTTATCCTACTATGCCTCCCTCTTAGCCTACTACTACCTTTGTGTTAATTCTTTTTGGGTTTTGATGATAACAAACAATTGTAAAATCAAGATTAAAGTTTTTTCTCAAGAAAGCAAAAACTTGCTCTCTGAGGCAAAACTCGAGTTTCAGTAGCAAAACTTGAGTTTTGGCATGGCCAAGGGCCAAACCGCAGTTTTCTTTTGGAAACTCGAGTATTGGGCCTTACAAAGAGCATTGCAAGTTTTCCATCAGGGAAAACTTGAGTATTTGTTTGAAAACTTGAGTTTAGACCAAAGAGACTCTTCAACGTTCCAGTTTCCAAATTTTCTAAGTTTTCCAAGTTCTGAGAAAACTCGAGTTTCAGTTTGGAAACTCTAGTATTGAGAGTCAAAAATGTTTTCATATGAAAACTTAAGTTTATGAAAAGAAAACTCTAGTTTTCCTCTTGGCTCCAAAATTTAAACGTTTTCAATTTTTTTAAAATGGAAACTCAAGTATGGCATTGAAAACTCGAGTTTCGAGCTAAGCACAGATGATCAATATTCCAATGCATTTATAAACTTCAGTTTGGAAAACTCAAGTTTTGGAAACTCAAGTTTTGAATTATCTAAAGATCTCTCTGAGTTTCAAATTAAATGTGGAAACTCGAGTTTAGGATTGCAAACTCAAGTTTTGATCATACAGAGAGAGCATCAACAGTTTTCACCGATTTCAATACTCCAGTTTTGAATGAAAACTCTGGTTTTGATGTTTAGGACTGATAATCATTAAGAGTCCAAAACTCGAGTTTTACTTGAAAACTCGAGTATTGGTCTATGCTTAACTAAAGCTCCAAAGTTCAAGTTGCGACTTTCCTCTCTAGAAGAAGGCAACTTGAGTATCGACTTGAAAACTCGAGTTCAGACTTAAGTGCACAGTGACAAACTCGAGTATTGATGCACAAACTTGAGTTTGCGTTGCGACTACTGATAATTAAAATTTGCAAATTCTGTGTAAAGCTTGTTGATTGATCTGAATACTTTCTAAAATTAATTCTCAACATTATTAGATATGTTTAACGTGTTTACTAGTGCTTTTTCAGCTATTTTTTAAAGATGAATTAAGCAGATTACAAGAGCTGTTTTACCTAAAGCTAAAGGCATGTCAGAGCATTAAATACAAGGCCACCTAACTTGCCTTATTTTGATCTTCCAAGCTTTGCATGATGCAAAAAGGATAATGGGACATTCACTTAATCAAGGGTTTGACATTCCAATAGATAGAAACAAAAGGAAGTCAACATTTATCCTCCCAACACAAAGAATGAACAAAAGAGTAGAAAGAGAAGAGACCAAAGTGCTTCCAACTGAGGGACATCTTCACCAACAGTCATATTAATGCTTGCAACTGTTATTAATCACACTCTAAGTATAAATAGAGCAACATTCAATTCTTCTCAACAACTATTGAGCCAAAAAACGAAAAAGCATTAAATTTGTTCATCTACTGTTAAGGTTTTCTGTACAGAGTATCTCTTGATACAATAGAGCTTCAGTGTTTATTTTTATCTGCTCTTTAAGAGAGTTTATTGCTTGTACTTCATTTATTGTAAATAATCTCAAGTCAGGGGACTTGGAGATTAGGGGTCATTGATTACAACTTGTAAGAGGGAGCAAGTTTTAATAAGAGAATTACTCGAGTTATGGAGTGTGTAATTAAGTGATATAGTGAAATACTCAGGGTGATTGAGAACTGGATGTAGGTCATAGGTTAGACCGAACCAGTATAAATCTTTGTGTCTTATTCTTCTTCCTGAAAATGGAAGAAATCACCAAGAGGGGGGGTGAATTGGGGATTTCAAAAATTCTTTTGAACTCTTTTTCAAAACTTGAAAAGTAAATAACGAAAGAGTATGGAAAGAAAAGCTTAGACACACAGGATTTATACTGGTTTGGTCTTAACCTTGACCTACGTCTAATCCTCAGATATCTTTTGGGTATTTCCACTAGTTCAACAGGCTTTAACTACAACAATGTAAACTACACACAATCCTATTCACCTAGGACTTTCTCCCCCTTACACTTTGTAATTAAACTACCCAACTCACAGGTTCCACAACCTAGAGTTCATACAAACAAATGTTTGAAAAATGTTTTCAAAGAATCAAGACTCTCAAAAGAGTAAATATTGATAAACACTGAAGAACAGATCAAAAACAACAATACAGACTCAAATTACAAATGTAATCAAATGTAGCTTCGTTGTGTGTCTTGCTCTAAGTCTTCATAGCTTTTTATAGGCTAACTAGAGGAACTAGCCGTTGCATTTTCTTCTCTAACGTTCAGTTGCAAATCTGGAAAATGATAGTTGCATATTTTCCTCTGTTCTTTCAATTCTCAACTGGAATCTTAGAAAATGTTGATGCAGATAGTCTTCCAGATATTCTGTCACTCCATAACCCTTATTAGACCATTGGAGAGTGATTTAATTGATCCATAACGGTTTGTGCTGAACCATTGGGATGGACAAGAAAGATTAGCCCTGTTCTTGGTTCTTCATTTATTGTACTTATTCCAGATCTGATTTCATTTTGATCCTTGCTGAACTTATTTGAAATTTACTCAAAACTTCATCAAAGATGTTAGAAGTAATTGTATCACATGATAAAACATTTTCAGATTAGCCCATAAAGATTTTGCAAATCAACACCATCTGGTTTTTCAAAATCACCTATGCAAACTCGAGTTTGTAATCCCAGACTCGAGTTTTGAGTTCATCCAGAAAGCATGAATGTTAACCAAGAGTCTAAATTGGAGTTTAGAGATGGCTGACTCGAGTTTGGTTCTTACAGAGAAGACTGTCGAGCTTTGGTCTTTGGATGAGATTTTGAACATGTGGCTAAACTCGAGTCAATTAATGACTAACTCGAGTTTGGGGCTTTGATACGAGGATAAGCCTAAGTTCAAGAACTTCCAGACTGGAGTTTAGAAACATAAACTGAAGTTTTCAAATCAAACATATTGTTAAGTTCTTTGTATGACTCAGACTCGAGTTTACAGATGTAAACTCAAGTTTCAGCAAGAACTGAAACTTTAAAATTGTTGGATCTGACTATCACCCAAGAGGGGGGTGAATTGGGTGTATGATAAAACTTTAGTAACTTTTAAAAATCTTTCTGCAACTCACAACTTGACAGTTAGATATTTAAATATAAGCATGTACTGGAAATGTAAAAGATAAGGGAAAAGAGTATACAAACTGTGATTTATCCTGGTTCGGTCCAATCCTTGACCTACGTCCAGTCCCCAAGCTTCACTTGAGATTTTCAATCCACTATTTGCTTTGAGCTTGATTACACGTTCTATACTTGAAGTAATCCTCTCCCTAGGATTCACTCCTCCTTACAAACTGTAATCAATACACTTGCTTGATTACTTACTCTGTACTCGAAGTAATCCTTTCCTTAGGATTCACTCCCCTTACAAGCTGTAATCACAACAAAGTGTTTCCCACTCAATATCACCCAATCTTGAGTATTTCTCAAATAAACTGATTTATAATGAATCTTCTCTCTCTCAAAAGTAAATGAATAAACACTGAAGCACAATACAAATAATCTCACTCTCTAAGCTAAATTATATGAACATTGAGATATGCAGAGAGTAGATGAAGCATATGTTAGAGTATTAGCATTTTCACTGTGTAAGCTCAAGTCCCTGTTCTTCGTCACTGTGAGCTATGAGTGTCTTCGTTTCTGGGGTACTTATAGTTGAAGAAGAACATTTGATCATTTGAATATCTCTTCAAGAATATGACTGTTGGAAATGCACTGAGAATATTTCTGTTAGAGATCTACTTGAAAATGTAGTCGTTGGAAGTCCATTGTTAAGCATCCCTGTTTTCAGCTTTTTGGTTCCAGTGATGGCTGGCAATCTTTTTTGATCTGAAGGATAATCAATTTTAAGAGAATATTGATCTTGCTTATCAGAATCTGACTATTGGAGCTCCACTGAAAATCTTGACGTTGGATGTCCACCGAGAGTATGGCTTGGAGCATTTCTGATTTCTAATTCCAGCAATGATTCTTGAATTCTGAATCTATTTATATTTAATTTGAAGATAATATTAATCTTCCTTTATCAGAATGGGCAGTAGAGGAATGTCCACAATTGTTTAATCCAAGTTGCAAATATTCCCCGACACTTGTGCAGCTATCCATACTGAAAAAGTCACTTTACAGCTCAGCAAAACAGAGCCTACTGATCTCAGCTCCAAACTTCATTTGATCATCTGAAACTTACTAGAAATTTGTTTAAATAATGTTAGGAATAATAGTAAGTCAAGATATGAAATAATGAAATCATAATCAATGATTTCCACTTTACGAGCACGGTGATTTAATGATGTTGTCTTCGCATGACTACAGTAGCTCATGTGTTACTGGAGTCATTTTGCATCTGATAACATTCCTGACTCAAGTCTACTGGAGTAATACTAAGTTACTGGAGTCACTAAATCATATTTCGCTTCTGACTTCAGTTTGACTGGAGTAGCTTAGAGGTTACTGGAGTAATCTTAAGTTATAATAAAGAACTTACTGGAGTAACCTTTTAACAACTGAAGTAACCAAACTTTGTAACGTTTCTGACTTCAACCTTACTGGAGTAAAAAGCATGGTTACTGGAGTAGCTAAGAGTCATTGTGTTTCAGTCTATGATATGCCTGGAGTAATCATTTAGCTACTGGAGTATTTGACGTCTATTTAGTTTCTGTCATCGAGACTATTGGAGTAGGTCCTTGGTTACTGGAGTAACTAAGGTTCATTTTGCTTCTGTCTGCGATCTTACTGGAGTAGGATATTTGTTATTGGAGTCATTTAGGTTCAGGTTGTTTCTGTCCTCGAACTTACTAGAGTAGCCTCTTGGTTACTGGAGTAATGCTAGTGCAAAGGCTGTTACATGACTGGAGTAACTGAGGCATTACTGGAGTAACTTCGACAGACTATCGGGTTTTGCTTCTGAACAAGACTGAAAATGGCGACTTACTGGAGTAAGTAAGTGACTACTGGAGTAGCCTTACTGGGGTAAGAGACCATTACTGGAGTAATGACTTCACAAAAGTGATATTCATAGCACAATATTACTGGAGTAGCAAGACCATTACTGGAGTTTATCAAAACATCACTAGTTTGAGGATCAATTCCAGAATTCTGAACAGACACCGAACTTCCAAAAATCATATCTCTCTCATTTGATCTTTTTTTTATGTGATCTTGATATTTTTGGAAAGGTGTGTGAGTCTAGTTTCATATGCCACTGATTTCAACTCATTTGAATGTGTAGGTTGTGAGATATCCTCAAATTACTGAACCTTATCCAGCTGCATGAGAGTAACAAGTGGGTCAAATTCAAAAATTCATATCTCTCTCATCTGATCTTCTTTGGACCTGAATGTTTGATAGAATGACGCCTTGGATGTCTAGTTTCATCCAAAATTGATTTCATCTCAATACGATCTCTGGTTTGTGATATATCATCGATTTACTAAACGTCGCCCAGCTGAAACGCTGACAGAATTGCTGGAACATGCGTATGACTGGAGTAACACGATCCTTACTGCAGTAATTTCACACCAGAAGCTTTCTGTCTGACCCGTTACTGCAGTAGCTTAATGATTACTGCAGTAACCATCTGACAGAAATGAAATCAGCAGCTGGAACACCTGAATTACTGCAGTAACTAAGTGACAACTGGAGTAATGAGTACCCATATCACATATATGACTGGAGTAAGGCGTATGTGACTGGAGTAACTCGACCAATAATCACCCAGAAGCTTCTGAAACACATATATTACTGGAGTAACACATGGATGACTGGAGTAACTCACTCATTAATCATCTGGAAGCTTCAACTTGTTCATTTTAACTCCAAATTGACTCATTCCAATTTTCACTTGATCGTGGAAACTTCAAGAATCAATCTATAAACTTGTGTAATGATTTTCTCAATCATTTCAACAAGTTCTTCTTTCTTTCTTCTCTCTTCTTGATTAATCTTCATGAATCAACTCATTATTTCTTTTCTTCCCTTGTTATTTCTTCACATAAATAAATCTACATTAAATTGTAGCAATTAGTCAGTGTATATGATATGAACTTTTTGCTCTTACTAATGGTATAAGACATCATCAAAACTAATCATAACCAACAAAAATCTCTTCTGTTTTGAGACAAACTGGAGTTTGCAGACAAAGACTGGAGTTTACAAAACTTGTGAAACTACTGAAGTTTCTGAATTCTTTCTGTTTAGTCTAAACTCGAGTCTTAGGGTCTAAACTCAAGTTTGTTTTATTGTCAAAACCTTGAGTGCTCTCTGTATCTTCCAGACTTCAAGTTTGTCTGAGCAAACTGGAGTTTGGCTTGTTGTGAAAAAACTTTGATTGCTCTTTGTGTCTCTGCAAACTCGAGTTTGCCTAAGCAAACTGGAGTTTGGCTTTCTTTACAGAATTGAGCAACTCTCTGTCAAGTCTCAGACTCGAGTTTACATACCTAAACTCGAGTTTTCCTTTGACAGTGAGTTTTATAACTTACCACAAGCGAACTAATTAATGAAGCAACGATTGACTGTACCTGACAAAAATCATCTGTGCCTAACAGAAATTCAAAGAGTCACAATGGCTACATTCAAAGCTTCTTAACGACATTAATGGAAAATGGTATAAAAGCTCATCACATTCAATTCCGCCAACTATTGAAACTCTATACAATCAATTCGACATTATTGCAATTTACTCTTTCATCCATTTCATTTAATATCCTCGGATATTTTTCTTGTTTTTCAGTGATTATCATTTATCTACTCAATGAGGAGTCTTAAACACTTATCTATTTGTCCGATTAATCTTAAGGTTGAGAAACATTGAGTGTGGATGTACAATTACAGCTTGTAAGGGGGAATGAGTCCTAGTGTGATAGGATCATCTTGAGTACAAAGTGTGTAATTGTATATGTGTTTGTAAGATAGTTAAAACCCAAAGTGGCTAGGGACTAGACATAGGTCAAAGAGTTAGACTGAACCAGTATAATTCATTTATGTTCATTCTCTCCGTTCAATCTCTTTTATTATCATTCCTTGATTAAATCCAGAAAAGAATTTTAAAATCCCCTATTCACCCCCTATAGGTGATATTCCACTTTCAGAATTGACTAAGTTTTTTCATTGCATATGAAATATCATGGTGTGTTTTACTAAGATATTGTAGTGAACCTATAGCTTGTCAATATTCAGTAAGATTACTTAATAAATCACCATTGTCTAAAGAGATTATTGATCAACCAGTTACCATTGGAGTAGAAACTGGTGCACAATCAACCATACCAAACTTCTTTAGTAAACCAATAACATATTTAGCTTGATTAAAATAGATTCCCTATTCATCTGTATAAACCTTTAAACTAAGGAAATAGAACAATTGTCCTAAGTCCTTTAGTGAAAATATTAAATTCAATTTCTGCACAAACTTATATACATAAACAGGATTATTGTCGATCAACATAAACGAGGATGAAGAAAGTTAAATCATGAGTTTGAAGCATGAAAAGAGAAATATCACTCTTTAAGTTATGAAACCCCCAATTTAGCAATGTAAACCTCAACTGATCAAACCAAGCTCTTGAAGCTTGTTGCAAACCATAAAAAGCTTTGATTAGCTTACAAACATGATTTAGCCTCTTTTGATCAATGAAGCCTTGTGGTTGATATATGTAGACTTCCTCTCACAAAAACCCATTATGAAACTCATTGTTGACATCAAGTTGTCGAATCTCCTACTTGAAAGTCACTAAAATTGAGAAAATAACTTGAATTGTTGTTGATTTTATAATTGGGCTAAAAGTTTCACTAAAATCTACACCACAAACTTGTTGAAATACCTTAGCTACCAATCTCTTCTTGTGCTTTAAAATTGATCCATTAGCTCAAAACTTGGTCTTAAATACCCAATTATTATTGTTGAGCTTTTGATTGTTGTAAGGCACCAAAATCTAGGTTCGATTTCACGATAAAGCATCGAATTCTTCCTTCATCGCATGGAGCTACTCCAAAGAAGACAGTGTGTCTTAAACAGATGAGGGTTTTGAGCGCATTTTCTAAGTTAATGAATCTTCAGCCTTTAAAAGTTCAACATATGGGTATTTAGGCCAGACTCTTCCTCTTTGGCCCTTGTTATTGTAGAGTGTTAATTGATAGGCCTTGCAAGACTTGGATATGACATTAAAGTGGCTAAACTATTGTTTTATGTAGATACATCAATCTAAGAAATGTCATATGACTGATTTATTGGTGAATCTTTTTCTTTAGAAGAGTTATCATTACTACTTGTATCATTAACCAAACTCAATTACTCAATGACTCACTGAACTTGCTTAAGCTTCAGTGATGGTAGCTTAATGCATAAATCTTGTTCTAAAAAGAAAAGTACTAGGATAAAAAACAACATTCCTTGAGACAAATATTTTACTTGACTCTCGTAAACATTTGTGACCTTTCTGTTAAGATGCTAAGCCAAGAAAAACACATTTTTGACTGTGGAATTGGAATATGTGTACATTATATGGCTTAAGGCATGGATAACAAGCACAATGGAACAGTTGTAAACTGCCATACTCTGGTTCTGTTTTCATTAACTTGAATAGGTGCATTTGATCTTTCAGTACTGGCATTAGTAAGTGATTGATTAAAAATACTACTTGCTAGAAAGCATCAACCTAAAACTTCAATGGTCTACAGGCGTAAGCTAATAATCTTAAGCCCATTTCTACAATGTTTCCTTTAAGCTCTACCATTTTGAGCTAAGGTATATGGACAAATAAAGTGAATGTTAATTCTAGCTTCTTGTGCTACAAGTGTGAAGGGCTTATATTCACTGCCATTATCACATTGTATAGCTTTGATTTTCAAATCGAATTGATTTTCCACAAATGCCTTGAAATGTTTGAATGCAAGAATTGTCTCTTCTTTATGTTTCAAAGGATATAGCCATATATAATGAATAAAGTCATCCATAAAACGGATGTAAAATTGATTACCACCATGAGATTTTATAGGAGCAGTATATAGAAGTCTATGTGAATTAATTCAAGTGGAAAAGAAGATTGTGAGATAGAAGGTTGAAACAACAATAATTTTGATTTTCCTTATTGATAAGCTTCACATACATAGTTATCATTAATAGGAACATTTCAAGCCTTTTTATTACATTTATTTAAAACTTGTTTAAGAACTTTGGTACTAGGGTGTCCTAAGATATGGTGCCACTTATTGGAAATCATACGCAACATCAAGCTTTATTTCCTTCATTGGATACACTCCTTCCTTTGGAATCCCCTATAGTAATAGGCCGCCTATCCTCAAGTCCTTCACATCACAACTTCAATTAGTGAAATTCACACTAACAAGATTATCTCGTATTAACTTATTAACACTCATCAAACTTTTAGTAGCTGAGAAAACATAAAGAACATATCTAAGCAACAACTTGGAAGAACGATTACAAGGTATAGCAGTTGAACCAATGCCAAGAATTGAAATTTTTTCATGATTTCAGGTAGTAAGATGTGACTGACCAATGTGGATAATTTCCTCGAGCTGCTCAAGATGTGGATCACATGATAATTAGCTCCATAATCCATATACCATGTAGGATTTGCATTTGAATAAGGGTTAGCATAGTATGCGTCAGGTGTACAACAAGAGTAAGTATTATTGAAACCAATGTCTTCACAGTAATAACAAGAAGCTATAGTATGGCTAGAACATTGACAATGGATACATAATGGTCAACCACCGTGTCGGCCACCACAATAATGTCCTCTTCCACTCTCAAATTCTTAGAGGAGTGGTTCCAGCCACGGTTGTTTCCTAATTCACAGTGAGTGTTGTTGGGAGTATCACTTCGCTGAGCAGCATTAATCAAAGGTTGAACACGCAGATTCGAGAAATGATTCAACAGATTAAGTCGTGTTTCAAAGGAAAGCAAAGCCGCTTGAGCATCAATCCAAGTCAGATCAGATTTGTTGACAAGCTTAACAACAATTGCATTATACTCTACAACCAAACGTTGAGAGTTTGAAGAATAAGATCATCCATTCTAACAACAAACCACTAAGAGCAAGTTCATCAGTAAGGATCTTCATTTTGTACAGGTACTCTTCCATCTCTGGCGCCATTCTACAACACTTTAGCAGTTTGACATGCAAGAAGTTGAGTGCCGACATCTTGTGTCATCATGTTTATTAACCACCCTACTAGCATTTGATCAACTGAAAACCAATCAAAATAGTCAGAATTAGCTCTATTTCCCGTAGCATCATGAATAAACTTTGGTGGAGCACTCATTGTGCCATCAATATGGCCTTCAAGTCGATTGCTTTCAATTAAAGTAAGAATGATAGATTCCTAAACCAAAAAAATAGTATGATCTAACTTAATCGTTGTGGTTTGGCTCAAAAAGCTGAAAAGATAATAAGATTTGGCATTTGAGAAAGAAACAAAATCAATGGAAGAGGAAGTAAGGCTAAGCATGAAACCCATAATCTATGAGCTCGCCCATAACACAATGTAATTGGATCATTTTGAGCCCACTCAAAAAGACCCATAATAAGGTGAGTAAGAACCGACCTATTTAAGATTTAAATGGGTGGGCTATGGGCAATCTACAGGTTCACCACACTCACCCATTTAGTGTTTTTTTTTATTAATTACTCATTTCTGCCATAAAGGTAAAGGCATTCTAACAAAGATTTGCCATGATCTTTCAAAATAACTAGGATCAATATAATTTTGCAGTATAATGGGAATCTAGATTGTTTTCCCAACGCATTCGTAGTGGGTCTAATTGTATAGTAACTTTTTTGTTCAAATAGATTAAAAATAAAAATAGACAGAAACAAAATGAAATAGACAAACACATATTGAAATCAATCAACCCAACATTCAGATTCCAGAGACTTCCATCATTGAACGAAATATGAACAAACTCGCGCTTGGTTATGGACGAACCAAAATCTCTACATTTTTCTAGAAAATCCCTCGACTAGACGATTGCCTAGCATCTATCTAAATAGTGGTGTCTCACTGTGTGATCGCACAACAACACTTAAACCTAGTTCGAACTCTGTCCTTGGGATGAACCAAAATGAATATTAAATATAATATTCAAACTATTTCCAGAAATCGAATCCAATAAGATGAAACAAAAACGAGTAAAGTTACCGATTAATCACAAGCACAAACTCCAGTTTCCCTAAGTTTTATGGAAACTCAAGTTAGACTTTTCAAACTCACGTATATGCCATATAAAGAGCTTCGCTCTATTTAAACTTTTTGAAAACTCCAGTTTTGAGCTTTTGGACTTAAAATATGTTTTCACTATAAATGTCCAAAACACAAGTTAGTCACTTAATGACTCGAGTTTAGCTCTTACTCAAAACTTGTTTTAGAGATCAAATCGCGACATTCTTTTCTAGATGAAGAAAACTCGAGTTGGACTTTGAAAACTCGAGTTTAGGCTTCTAAAGTAAAATACAAACTCCAATCTAGATGAACTAACTCGAGTTTGTATCGCATAGCTTAAAATTCAAATTGTGTGAATCTGTGATATCTTTGTATTTAATCTATATACTTCTTATCATCACTCATTACTATTCCTAACTATGTTTAACCAGTTTGTTAGTGAATTTCACATGATTTAAAGAGTATTAAAATGGAGATTCAGTCAAAAGCAAAAAAGCAATGTCTAAACATTCATTGCAAAGTATAGATAGCTTGCAATCTTTTGAACAATCATTCTCTGCAGGATGCAAAGAGATTAATGCCTCCTTTCCTTAACTAGCTTCTATTATTCCAACGGATTAATCTCAATGGAAGTCAACCATAAAACTCTAAGCACCTAAATTAACTAAAGAGTAGAGAGAGAAGATACCAAAATATACCTAATCTTATCAGCAATGTCCCAACGGTTACATTGATGAATCTAATGGTCATTTAATGCTCTCTTGATATGTATATATATATATATATATATATATATATATATATATATATATATATATATAGCAGCATTCAAGTCTTCTCAAGAACTAAGAAAAAGAAAACGAAAAGCATTCAAGTTTCCAACTACTCTTTCAGTTTTCTATTGTCAAGTATTTTTTGATACATTTGTACTTCAGTGTTTATTACTATTAACTCTTAGAGAGAGTTTACATTTCTTGAAATCATTTATTGTAAAGAATCTCAAGTCATGAGACTTAGAGATTGGAAATATCATATTACAACTTATAAGGGGGAGTATATCCTAGTGAGAGGATAACTTTTGAGTATAGAGTGTGTAATTGATATTGTGAATTAGTGAAAATCCTAAAGTGTCTGGGGACTGGACATAGGTCAAGGATTTGGACCGAACCAGTATAAATTCCTTTATGTCAAGCTTCTCTTAACTCTCCTCTAGCCATCTCTGTTTTACTTATATAAAACAGAGTAATTCGAAAAAGATTTTGAAATCTCCAATTCACCGCCCTCTTGGTGAATTGCTCCATTTACAATATCCACTAAAATCAATATAATTTTCTCTCTTAATTTTTTATGATCTACTTAAATGGTCACCCTCTCACGTTCCTAAACCTTAGTTATGTTGAAATTTTAAATCCAAGACTTGCTCAAGCATTAATATTTTCCAACTTTACTATTATATTCTGATTTTCATATTTATATTATCCTTTTTACAGTTATTGGAACTCTAAAGTACTAATACATGATCGACAATCTACAAAAAAAAAAACATTGGAGAATATTATCGAATTTTCTAATAGCTTCTTTTTTTTTTTTAGAATTCAAAAAGGGATCAAGATGCAAATCCATCTTGAAAGCATTCATCAAATCTCAATGTTGCCCTAGATTATTTATTTATTTATTTATTTGTCTCAATGTCAACTTGGAAGTTTCAAAACATAACAATGTTATTCCTAAGTTTCAATGAGAAATATTTTTTTTCCAAATATTATGGGGGTGAAAACTTTCCAAAACCTATCATAATTTACTTGCCTAATCTCAATCACAAGCCAATCACTATAAATGAGATAACTTGGCTTTGAAAGGAAAATTTTTAAGTCATTAGTGTAAGGATCAAGGAGAGCTTCACTACTATAAAATATAGCTTTTACTTCCCCAATCGGTGTCCTATTATAAAAAAAAAAAAAAAGGAAGTAAACCATAAAGACGGTGGCATTTTTGTAATTATATGTGAGAAAAGTTGACTTTTGGTGTCTAACTTATGAACTTAGACGCCAAAAGTGATATTTTTGGAGTCTAAGTTAAATATTTAGACGCCAAAAGTGGACCCTTGCACCAAAAATCGGCCTGGCGCCAAAAGCAAGATCAAACTTAGACTCAAAAAGTGAGGCTTTTGGCGTCTAATTTTCATTCTTAGATGCCAAAAGCATTTCAAATTTCCCTTTTTTTAGGCCCTTCAAACCCAAACCAGTGACTTCATTCCTTTCTTCATTGTTGGCATGCAATGTTCCCTCTTTTCTCCCGCCTCTACTTTCGCACCCACCCACTACAACCACCGCTAGCAACTTTCTTCTCCACACATCGCGAACGTCACAGTGACCTTCTTCCACTTCGTCTTCTTCCTCTTTCCCCCAACCTTCACGGCTGACCTTCATTTTCTCCACAAGATCAACGGCAAAATCGATGTCATCCCTTCATTTTCAACCTTCTCCACAAGATCGACAGCACAATCGATGTTGTCCCTTCATTTTCAACCTTGTTTTTGTTTTCGATTTTCCAGATCTACAACTTCCTATTATAGGTAAACTTTGACTTTTTCGATCTGCTTGATTTTTTCAGAACTATTCGAGCTGTGATTCATATGTGTTCGACTTGATCCAAATCTGTTCAACTTGCTCCAAATCTATTTGACTTCTCCTTCTCACCTCTGGATTTTTTTTAAAAAAAAAATTGAGTTGATCTTGTTGGATCTGATTTGTTGTTGTAATGTAGATCTACACTTGTAGAAATTTTTTGATTTGAGTTGATTTTGTTATTAAGGAAATGCCATTTAATTTTCGATTTTGGATCTGATTAAATCTAGATGTAGATATGGAATTATTATTTAATAGCTCCCAACGTGGTTTGAGTTTTTTTTCAAAAAAAAAACATATGGCGTCTAAAAAAATTAGACGCCTTAAGCTTCCACTTTTTACGCCTCCCAAATAGGCGTCCACATAAAATAGGACGTAAAAAGCGGGAAAAATAGGACGCAAAAAGGCTTTTTTGTAGTAGTGCTTTAATCACCATTTTTTTTTATTTTTTGTTTTTTGTTTTTTTGGGTTGGCCCGAACAAAATAAATTACAAGAAATTTCTCTTTTATCGCCTGGGACTGGTAAGACAAAGTTATGTTTAAAAGTGGAATATCACCTAGAGGGGGGTAAATAGGTGATTTTAAAATTTATTCACTTAGTCAAAATTATCGCGAATTAAGACAAAGCACTAACTAAGCAGAAGTTTAAAGAAGAGTAAACACAAGGCAATTTATTATAGTTCGGTCTAATCCTGACCTACATCCATTCCCCAAAAACTCCTTGGGATTTTCACTAACTCTTTAGAGATTACAAATATAGCTTGGGATGATCCTCACACTCTCGGACTCACTCCCCCTTACTACTTGTAATCGTACACCCACACTTAAGTTCCATAACCTTAAGATTTTACAACTGAATGAAATAAGTGTTTTAATAACTCCTCACGAGTAGATAATAAATGAACACTGAAGAACAGTAAATATCCAAAGAAATTGAGAGTAATGAAACTGATAAGAACAATAACTCAGACTAAATGCGCAGAGTTTCGGTTATTGGCTGAATTGAATGCTTGGACATTTATACTCTTTCGCCATTAATGCCGTTGGGAGGAACTTAAGAGTTACCGTTGTGACTTATTTAATTTTCCGTTAGGCACAGCTCTATTCCTCGTTCAACCAAATGGACCGTTGAGGCTTCATTAAATGAAGTCTGTTCTTTCATTAAATGCGTTGATCGTTGAGAGAGCTTTTGCAGAAGAATGTCTTGATTAAGTAATCCCTGGAAGAATGTTTCTCTTTGCTGCACAGCTCATTCCATTGGTTGCTCTGTTTCTGCTGCTATACATTAAATGCAGTGACATGAGCATTTGCTTTATGTGGTTTTTGAACAATACAGCGTTTAAATCCCTGAAATCACTAGCAATTGTGTTAGAAACATTTTATATATCATACTAAGTGATTTTGGAAGTCATAAGCCAAAGATCAATGTTTTCGTAGAATCAAAAAGCTCAGACAACGACAAGAACTCGAGTTTTCAAAGTATAACTTGAGTTCATGAACTTGAGTTCTTAAACAAGAACTCGAGTTCTGTTGGTTTCCTTTTTAACATCTCAGATCTGCAAGACAAGAACTCGAGTTGATGACCAAGAACTCGAGTTGATGACCAAGAACTCGAGTTTTTATTCCGGGTTCAAATTGATTTTCAAAGAACTTGAGTTCTTAATCATGAACTCAAGTTCATGAACTTGAGTTCTCTTCCAAGAACTCAAGTTCTTAAACTTTGATCAGATACCTCATGAAGGAACTCAAGTTCTTTACTGAGAACTCAAGTTCATGAACTTGAGTTCTCTCCCAAGAACTCAAGTTCTTAGTCTTTGACCGAATTCCTCACAGAAAGAACTCAAGTTCTTTACCAAGAACTCAAGTTCTTGAACTCGAGTTTGGTACTAATGAACTCGAGTTCTTAAGTCTTTGAAAATTTTTCCAAGGCCAAGGGTCGCAAACTCGAGTTCTTAACCTAAGAACTCGAGTTCTTCATTTTGCTGGTTATGAGAACTAGAGTTTTAAGACTTAAAATCGAGTTCTTATTTAAACCATTGATTTACAAGTGTTTAGTTATCATCAAAACTCGGTTGAGAACTAACATTCTCCCCCTTTTTGATGATGACAACACTTATACAAGTTTTAGGAAAGATAGTTGAGTTTAAGAGTCTGATTTCAATAATTTTCAACAGATGAATAAGTGAAATTAAATCCAAACAATGTAAGGTAAACTGATGATAATAAACTCTTAAAGTTCTGCATTCATGTGCATAAGATAGGTTTCTGGAATACAAGAAGCAACGGTTAGCTATCAACAAAACTACATCAGCAATGAAACTATTTTCAGGTCTAATGAAACTATTCCAGGTCTATCACAAATATCAACAACAACTACATTAGTTCTACATCCATCAAATATCAGCAACAAAAAACAATGCAAAACAACTACATCAACTATCAGCTACTCTCTTCTCCCCCTTTGTCATCATCAATTGGAGGAAGCATGGAAATAGGGGTAATTGATAGAGAAGTCTGAAGAAAAGGAAGAGCCTCTGCAAAGGTGGAGGGAGTCACATGAGGACAAGAGGATGAAGGAGGAATAGAGGAAGAGGTAGATGGAGGGACTGAGAGATGGATAGGGTGAAGAGTGGAAGTTTCTGGAACAAATGGAGAGAGAGCAAGAGTGAGGATTGGAGAAGAAGAAGGGGTTTTTGGAGAGTGAGATGGTGAAACAAGAGGGGTAGAGTGAATTACAGGATCAGGTATAGAGGTATGTAGAGATGAAAATGGTGGAGGTGATAAGCCAGATGGACCTACGGGTGCATTTTGCTTCAGAAGCTGATCTACCTTCTTGTCTAGGGATTGATATGCAGCATGGGTAGACTCAAAACGTGGACCAAGATCTTCAAAGTGACCAGTAACTGCATCAAGCTTTACATTGATGTCTGTTATTTCATCTGCCTGTTCATCCTGGACCTTATCCAAGGACTTGAAGCTCTTGAGAACCTCATCAACCCCTTTCTTTACCTCAGCCTCTATCTTCTTGGATAACTCAGTAAGCAAATTTTTCTGGAGAGAAGTAATTGCTGCTGAGATGGCTCTGTCCACAATAGTCTGAATAGAAGTACCAAACATGGAAACTGGCTCAGGAGCCTGAGGAGGAGTAGATGTAGAGGGCCAAGTGGGGGATGTTTGACCTTCCTCAGCTCTAGTTCTGGTTCTGGTTCTGGAGGGGGCTCTGGATTGCCCAGACTCCTCAACAAAGTCCAATCTCATATAATTTAGCTGGTTTTGACACATTTTAGTAGGTTTGACAGGTTTGGAGTCCAACTCAAGGTGCCAAACCTTGTGATGAAATAGGAGTACAGAAATCAAGTGGGCATAAGGCAGATGAGCTTTCTTTTGTCCTTCAAACCTAAACTTCCTAATCTCATGATAAATCCAGTACCCAAGGTTGAAGTTAGTTTTGGACATAATAGCTGCTAACAGCCCATAGTCTCTACTAGCAAAGTGTGTACAGTTTTTGCCCTTAGGCACTAAACTTCTAGTGTATATATACCAGATAACTCTATGTAAAGAAGGCATATCTTTTAGAGTGAAATTCAGTGGCCCAATTGGCTCCCCTGGTCTAAGATTTCAAAGATTTCAGCATCTGTATAGTATGAAGTAGGTAGAGAAGGAGGATCTATGATTCCTAGCATGTTGTTTAGGACCTTAGTGGTCACAGTGATGCATTTGCCCCTAACATGTGATATCATCCTTTCTTCCTCAAGGGTTCCATCAGGGGCAATCACATTAGAAATTCGAACGAAAAAGTAAAAGACTCTAATCACAGAATGACAATAAGGGGCTTAGATACTTAGAAGTGGCTTGAAACTGTTCAAGTATAGTGATAAATCTAAGCCACATTCAGACAGAAAGCTTTGGAAGTCAAGATAAACATTTGAACAAATATTCCTAATTCCATAATCAAAAAGATATGTACGCAATCAGACTCAGGAATAGAAACTGGATTACAAATAAAATCTTTTGGAGGAATAGGGTTTCTAGCTATGGCTAAGAGAAAGGGGGTACCAATATTGGACTGAGAACGAGATGGAGGAGCTTTGGATGATGAACTTGGGCCTTGTGGTTGAGTTGTCTTCTTTGAAGGTTCAACAAATTTCTCCTTGCCCCGACCCTTCACCAAAGTAGCAGAAGTTTTCTAAGGTGATTGAGTCTCCGTTGGCTCTCGAATCACCACACCCCTTGTTCGAGGGCGAGAAAGTGAACACTCAGGAGGACCCACATCCTTCATGACCTTAGGCCGGTAGTGAAGAGGAGGAATTTTTTCGCGGCGAGGTCTTTTGGGTGATGGGGGTTTAGGTCTAGGTGAGGAATCGCTGGATGCAGATTCAAGTGAGAGGGATGAAGTGGAGGAACCATCGCGCTGCTCTGGGTTTTTCGTTCTCATCGTGAGATTTGCAGAGAGTTTGAGAGTATGGCTGGAAATGAGGAAGACAAAGGAATGGGAAGAGTTTCAGCGAAAACACATATATATGCCCGATATGAACTCAAGTTCATTAGTGAAGAACTCGAGTTCTTCAAGTGTTCATCTCTTCCCAGGCCGTTTGCACACATGAGAACTTGAGTTTTTGGAATAGAACTCGAGTTCTAGAACTTGAGTTGTTATTTAACAACTCGAGTTCTTGAATTTCCCAAAGAGATTTACAGACTCAGCTCAGGAAGAACTCTAGTTCTTGTTTATCAACTCGAGTTCACAAACTCGAGTTCTTTCCCAAGAACTGGAGTTGTTATCATCAAAACAGGATTCAAGATCTATGAACTCAAGTTCTTCTTGATGAACTCGAGTTCTTGTTCTGTTGCTTTCAGAAGAACTCAAGTTCTGATCTCCCCTGATTTTAGCGATGAAAACAGAGACCTGCAAAACAATATCTACAAACTCTAAAGCTTAAGTTAGTCAATGTTTAAGTGAATTAAACTCAAATATAATAGCATGAAATGAAATTCTTACAACTCATTGGGATTCACCATTCCCAATTCTCTTCTAATAAACAGAAATTGTTCCTTAGCCAGGGGCTTTGTAAAAATGTCAGCAAGTTGCAAATGTGTTGGAATGAACATTACTTTAACATCTTTTCTCTGGACATGATCTCAGATAAAGTGGTGTCTGACATCAATATGTTTAGTCCTTGTGTATTGAACTGGATTCTTTGCTAAACTTATGGTGCTTGTGTTATCACACAAGATTGGAATATCTTTTAGATGAATCCCTAAGTCTGACAATTGTTGCTTCAACCACAAGACTTGAGCACAGCAACTGGAGGCTGCAACGTACTCAGCTTTAGTAGATGAAACAACCACAGTTGTTTGTTTCTTGCTGAACTATGACACCAGAGAATCACCAAGGAACTCACATTGCCACTGGTACTCTTTCTACAAGTCTTGTAGCCTGCATGATCTGAATCAAAATATGCAACCAAATATTCTTGTCCTCCTTTTGGAAACCATAGTCCAAGCTCTTTTGTATCATCTAGATATCAAAATATTCTTTTCACATGCTCTGCATGAGATTCCTTTGGTGCAGCTTAGAATCTGGCACACATGCCCACGCTAAACTGAATATCTGGTCTGCTGGCCGTTAGGTGCAGTAGTGAACCGATCATTCCTTTATATTTGGTGATGTTAAAATCCTTTCCTTTTTTTGATGTCGGCATCTAGAGAAGAGTTGAACTCATTGGGGTGTCTGCCCCATTGCAATTCTCCATTCCAAATCTTTTGAGCAAATCCCACAAGTACTTGGTCTGAGAAATAAAGATGCCATCCTTTCGTTGCTTAATTTGCAGACCAAGAAAGTAGTTCAGCTCACCCATCATAGACATCTCGAATTCACTCTGCATTTTCTTTGAAAATTTCTCACACAAAGATTCATTAGTAGAGCCGAAAATAATATCATCAACATATATTTGTACAATTAATAATTCATTAAGCTTATTATTCTTAACGAAGAGAGTTGTATCTGCTTTTCCTCTAACAAAACCTTGATCTAAGAAAAATTTACTTAATCGCTCATACCAAGCTCTAGGAGCTTGCTTAAGACCATATAAAGCTTTCTTTAGACGATAGACATGATCAGAGTATTGGTCATTTTCAAAACCAGGAGGTTATTCCACATAAACTTCCTCCTGTATGAACCCATTTAGAAAAGCACTCTTAACATCCATTTAATAGAGCTTGATCCCTTTGATGCAAGCAAAGGCTAGAAGAACACATATAGCTTCCAATGTAGCTACAGGAGCATACGTTTCTTCGTAATCAATTCCTTCTTCCTGATTATAGCCTTTGGCAACAAGTCTAGCCTTGTTTCTGACTATAATTGCGGATTCATCTCATTTGTTCTTGAATACCCATTTAGTGCCAATGAGTGGATGGTCTTTAGGCTTAGGTACCAAGTGTCAAACTTGATTTCTATCAAATTGATGTAATTTTTCTTGCATTGCGATAACCCAATCATTGTCTGATAGGGCCTCGTCAATGTTTGAGGGCTCAATCTCATATATGAAGGCAGAGAACATGACTTCATTTAAAACACTATTTCTAGCTCTCACACCTTGATTTATGTTTCCTATAACTTGGTCAAGAGGATGATTCCTAATAAATTTCCAAGCTCTAGGCTGAGATTGATCAGGATGATTCTAAGAATCATTTGCAAAAACATCTTCATAAGTTTCTATAGAAGCAGGGGTAGATTTCAAAAATAATTGGTTTTTCTGAATGAGTTCATCATCCTCATCTACAGAATTTATTGATTTGGATTCACAGAATACCACATGTATTGACTCTTCAACTATACGGGTATGTTTATTGAAAATTCTATATGCTTTACTTCTATTAGAATACCCAAGAAAAATACCTTCATTTGATTTAGAGTCAAACTTACCCAAATTATCCTTACCATTGTTATGTATAAAACACTTACAGCCAAAGATATGTAAATGGGCTAAGTTTGGTTTTCTCCCCTTGTAGAGTTTATAGGGTGTCTTGTTCAATTTCTTTTGCACATAGGCTCTATTTGAGATGTAGCTGGCTGTGCTCATGGCGTTTGCCCAGAAGACTTGTGAAGTCTGATGTTCATTTAGCATTTCACGAGCCATCTCAGTCAATACTCGATTCTTCCTTTCCACCACACCATTTTGTTGAGGTGTCCTTGGTGCTGAGAAATTGTGGTCTATGCCATGATCTTCACAAAACCCTTCAAAGGCTTGATTCTCAAATTCACCACCATGATCAATCCGAATAGCTAAATACACATACCATTCTCGTTTTGCACTTTCTTGGCAGATACACAGAACAGATCAAATGTTTCATCCTTGGAAGATAAAAATATAGTCCATGTAAAACGAGAATAATCATCCACTATAACTAAAGTATATAAATTTCCCCCTAAGCTTCTCACTTTGGCAGGTCCAACCAAGTCCATATGAAGAAGCTAAAGAGGCCTAATTGTTGAAATTTCAATTTTATTCTTGAAAGATGATTTAGTTTGTTTGCCCCTTTGACATGCATCACAAACCATATAATGTTTAAAATGAATTTTGGGCAACCCAATTACTAAATCCTTTTTCAATAACTTGTCTAGTTAGTGCATATTTACATGAGCAAGTGGCTTATGCCACAACCAACTCTCATCCAAGTTACTAACAAAACATTTTTCAAAAACAGTTTTTGGTAAATCTAATGTATAACAATTACCTTCTCTAAGAGCTTTGAATAATACCTTGAGTTTACTTTTGCCAATGGAGAAATCATCTTTGTTTACAATGAGACATTCTTCTGAGTCAAAGATAATCCAATTGTTCTTGTCGGCACTTTGACTCACACTTAGAAGGTTATGGCATAGTCCTTTTACCAAATAGACATCCTTGATAAGAGCTCCTTCTTTAGTTTCAATTTCACCTATACCAGTGATTTTCCCAGATTGATTTCCTCCAAAAGTGACTTTGCCACCATCTCTTGAATTTAAAGCAATCAACTTCTCTTCATCACCCGTCATGTGTCTTGAACATCCATTGTCAATGTACTACTTATTGACTCTGGATGCTTTCAGACAAACCTACAAGACAAGAAAAATTAAGTTTTAGGTACCCATCTTTTCTTGGGTCCTTTGGGATTAGTCTACGGTTTAGGAACATAGGTTCCTTTGGGTACCTATTGATAATTTCTTACAGGTTTATCTCTTCTTTCCTTTTTATGAAAACATGACAATGTGCTATGTCCCTTCCGATTACAATAATTACAATGAGCAAAAGGATTTGATGAATGCATTGATTTTTGAAAGTAATTTAAGTATGATTTTCCACCAGTTTTCTTTTTGCCCTTCTTGTCAAAGATAGGATTATATCCTATACCTGATCTATCATTTGTAAAACGTTGGGCATTCAAGATCACATTGAGCATTTCACTTCCTCTGGTGAATTTTTCAAGAGTTTTTGTACGGTATAAGTTCTTTTTCTCTAAATCAAGACATTCTTCACAAATTATGTTTTTGTCAATAAAGTTTTTAACTTACATTTCAAGAGTAGTATTTCTCCTTTTTAAATCAAAATATTTATTAGCAAGTTTTTCAAATTCAGATTGCATTTCATTATACTCATCAAACAGCTCATCGTAAGTGGGTAATGAATCGTTTACCTCACTATTTTCTAGTTGTTCTTCTTCTGCAACTAGATAGACGTTTGATGTTTCTCCTTCTTCTTCACTTTATTCTTCTGAAGAGTCATCTCCCTTGTAACATCCCAAAATTTTTGAATTTCTGGAAAAAAAAAAATATACTAGGATATTTTAAAAAATAAATAAACTTTGGCCCAAATATCTTAGAGAAAATATTTTAGTTGCCAAAAGAAATTTTTTTTGTTAATATAGGGATTTATCCTAATTTATGTCCAAAGTTTATTAGGATAAACACTTCTAATTATATATTTTTTTTTTAGTAAAATTCTAATTATTTATATCATTAGGCCTACACATTTACTTAACCATTTTGGGCCCAAACCAATAGCAAAAATGAAGCCCAAGAACTATTCCATTGAGAAAAAAAATCATTTATATCATGGGCTCAACATTCACAACATCATAACAACCCATTTCACTTTCATCTCTCCCATACTCGTCTGAAATTTTGCAGCAAAAGTGGTCAAGAAATCAAAGCCACATGCAACCCATATACCAAGCCCAAAGTCACGGCCCAAAAGAGAACAAATCACTGAGCCTAGTGCAAACCCAGCTGAAGCTCATTATCTCCTTCCTTATCCATCGTTTTCTCTCTCCTCCAGCCGGATATAACACGTAGAAGGAAGGAGGCATTGGACGGTAAAACACGTAAGATTTGGAGCAGCACAAAATCCGACCTTCCATACTCCATTGTCTCGGGTCTCCGCTACGCATGCTCCACTATTCTTGTGTCTCCTAAAATGCCTCTCTTGGGAACTCCATTGTCGCCACGAGCAGATTCATTTTCGGAAATGCAGAAGCACGCCATACTCCCTCATTAATCAATGTTCCTCTTCAGCCTCACGCAAAAAACAGAGAAGCAGAGATCAGCGCACTCGTTCTCTCCTCTAAACCGAACTCATTATTGCATTTGGACAGTCACACCATGCTCCATGATCTCTCTATCATGTCAGCGCCTTACTCCTCGGTCTCATTCAAAATTGCAACGCCATATACTTCTCCATTTCCATTCGTCTTCCTTTGGTTTTCCTGCAGAAACGAGAGTGAGAGACTGAAGAGTTAAATCGAAAGCATTGAGAAAGAGAGAAGAGAGTGAGAGTTAGAGACAGACCAACGAAAGCAGAAAGTCTGAAACATTGCATGCAAGAAGTGTCGATCAAGTTTGTGTGGTAGCTATGGTTTTAAGGAGCCAAAACAGAGGAAGCTACAGCGTACGGTGAGTCCTCCTCCATTGAGTTTTTCTGTATTCATTTGCTGACTTTGTTCTCTCCATCGGCGTGATGCACGCTTTCAGTTTGCTCTGTTTAGGTAGTCTGAAAACAAAGAACTTGGCTATGTGTATGTGTATGTGTATATACCGTTTGCCTCCATCTTGATGATTATATGCATATACATACTTCATAAACCTTGAAGTTGCTATCATAAACATGATATAAGAAGTACCGAAGGGTTAAAGGGAATCACAAAAAGTTGAAAACTGTTTTTTTTAACAGAAACAGAGTGCATCAGCGGTAGCTACAGTGAATCCGTAAATGAACAGTGCACGGGGTTACTGTAGCAAAATATCACTGTTCATGCGCTGAATTTTCTTCTGGACACCGATTTTTAAGTAGGTTAAAAATATAGTAAAAGACCTTATTTGACCATGAAATTTTATGGACATATAGTACACATGTTAAACTTCAAAATGAGCTTTAGTTCACCTCAAACCGAGGTCTACAGCTCAAGTTATGATTTTTGGAAGATGGGTCAAAATCTAGGAACAATTCTGAAACTTTTTTTGGGTAGTGATCATGTTTTTATAAACTGGGAATTATTGGTATAATATAAAATTATGGAATTTTCCAGAAAGAAAGTAGAGATGTATAAGTTTAAAATGGTGGGTATTTTGTAATTTTCGGAGTTCTGAGTAAAGAGTTATGATTTTTACAAAATGACCCTATGTTTTGGAAAGTTCGCTGAACAGTCTAAATCTTTTCGAAATTTGGGAATATTTTGGAAAGTTATGATCTTTGAAAATATTTTTATATGGAAGGGGACTTGTATATGAACATGTGAGAGTTGACGACACATTAAAATAATTTTTGTGCAATTTATTAAAAATACCTGAAGTTGCTGGATTTTAAGGGCAGTGAAGGTTAACAGTTGAAAGGAATAAACTTCAAGCATTCTAAATTTATTATCAAAACTTGTATATTTTGATATATATTTTTAAAGAGTTATTAACGGATAGAAAGTTGATTGTGATAGATTAAGTTTTGGCGTGTGTAGAGCTCTCGGATTAGGAGTCATATGAATTAATTAGCTTTGGCGAGAGGCAACCACTTTCCACTTGTTATGATTATTACTATGCTGCTATTGAGTATTTGTTAAACTGATTATGATTGTTTTAAATAAAATTGCCTTGTGGAATTTTATGAGTTAAGTTTTGTTCATTTATTTATCATGATATTTATGAAATGGGAAGAATTGGGAAGTAATGAAGATTAGGTTAATCCACCACATGGTGAGGCCTCCATTGGTGCACAATGTTTGGCTTTCTAATGTCTCACCGGTTCAAGAGGGACTTGCCCACCAGTTCAAGAGGGCTTACGACACCCCACCAGTTCATTGAGGGGAAAAGACCTATGGGTCTAGTCGGAGTGAAATAAGGCGGTTCGGCTGGCGTGAAGGGAGGTACCTTGGGAAATGTATTAATGAGAAATTGAGTTAGTTATTTTATGATACTTCATTATGATATGAGATTTTCATGATATGAATATTGTTGAATTGTATTGTTATTATTTTGTTTATAAAATTGTTCCACTTGGCACCTCACTAGCACGTATTAATTTCTATAATAAGTCGGATTGATGGTTACCACATTTTTTAGGTGAGAGCTCATGTCCGGGTCCATCAGGGAAGGCATCAGAAGATTAGACCACACTACTAGAAGTAGTGTTTCTGTCTCTATGTTTTATATTGGATAAATGTATATTGTCACGTTAGAGTTCATTATGCATGTTTTAGTATCCTGTGGGATATTTAATTAAATATTTTGGCATTAAAAAGTTAATTACCAAAGTAAAATATGGTTAATTTATTAAATAATATGGAGGATGTTTCATCCCCAGATGGCTGAAACATACGCCTTCTTCTTGAAATTATTGAATTTCTTCTTTTTGTCTTTCTCATTGCCCTTCAGTTGAGGACATTCCGATTTGTAGTGACCAGGCTTCTCGCACTCATAGCAGATGATTTGATCTTTCTCTTTAGAATCACATCTGCTACTGGAATCTCCTTTTTGGAATCGATTTCTGAAGCCTTGATCCCTTTTGTAAAATTTCTTAAATTTTCTCACGAACATACCCATCTCATCATCCTCGTCATCTTCGTCATTTTCTTCCTTTTCTTTCATAGCATTGAGAGCAACTCCCTTATTCTTGTTGTTGCCATTGATCTCATCCAAATCTTTCTTGAATTTCAATTTGCTTTCGTATTCAGATAGGCTTCCGAATAAGGCTGCAACTGAGGCCATTGATTCACCTCGAGCCTCTTCTATTACTGTGACCTTGGCTTCCCAGTCTTTGGTTAGTACATTGAGGATCTTCCTGACTTGGGCATGTTATTCATATGCTTTGCCCAATGCAGCTAGCTGGTTTATCATATGAGTATACCAGAGTTGAAATTCAGCAATTGATTCTCCGTTCTTCATTCTCAACAGATCATACTCTATTGTGAGAGTGTTGACTCGGTTCTCCTTTATAGCTGTTGTTCCTTCATACGCAACCTCCAAGGCCATCCACATTTCTCTAGCTGTCTCCAGATTGCAAATACGAAAATATTCTTGTTGACTAAGTGCACTCTGAAGTAAGAGTATGGCCTTGCTATTTAAGGTGGCATTTCGTCTATCATTGTCATCGTAATCTTCTTCCGGCCTTGGAAGTCTGAGACCATTATCTAGGATGGTTGGCTCGCAGTTTCCTCGCTCGAAGACTCTCCACAAGTCGAACTCTGTTGTCATCACGAACACTTTGCATTTGTTTTTCCAAAACGAATAGTGCTGGCCATTCAATCCTGGAGGTCGGTTGATTGAAGCACCATCAGGCAATATTTCGTCTATGATCGAACTCTAGATGTTAATCCGATCTGAGCAACCAAGTTTTGATACCAAATGAAAGTGGAATATCACCTAGAGGGGGGTGAATAGGTGATTTTAAAATTTATTCGCTTAGTCAAAATTATCGCGAATTAAGACAAAACACTAACTAAGAAGAAGTTTAAAGAAGAGTAAACACAAGGCAATTTATTTTGGTTCGGTCTAATCCTGACCTACATCCAGTCCCCAAGAACTCCTTGGTATTTTCACTAACTCTTCAGAGATTACAAATACAGCTTGGGATGATCCTCACACTTTCGGACTCACTCCCCCTTACTACTTGTAATCGTACACCCACACTTAAGGTTCCACAACCTTAAGATTTTACAACTGAATGAAATAAGTGTTTTAATAACTCCTCACGAATAGATAATAAATGAACACTGAAGAACAGGAAATATTCGAAGATATTGAGAGTAATGAAACTGATAAGAACAATAACTCAAAGTAAATGCACAGAGTTTCGGTTATTGGCTGAATTGAATGCTTGGGCATTTATACTCTTTCGCCATTAATGTCGTTGGGAGGAACTTGAGAGTTACTGTTGTGACTTATTTAATTTTCCGTTAAACACAGCTCTATTCCTCGTTCAACCAAATGGACCGTTGAGGCTTCATTAAATGAAGTCTGTTCTTTCATTAAATGCGTTGATCGTTGAGAGAGCTTTTGCAAAAGAATGTCTTGATTAAGTAATCCCTGGAAGAATGTTTCTCTTTGCTGCACAGCTCATTCCATTGGTTGCTCTGTTTCTGCTGCTATACATTAAATGCAGTGACATGAGCATTTGCTTTATGTGGTTTTTGAACAATACAACATTTAAATCACTGAAATCACTAGCAATTGTGTTAGAAACATTTTATATATCATACTAAGTGATTCTAGAAGTCTTAAGCCAAAGATCAATGTTTTCGCAGAATCAGAAAGCTCAGACAACGACAAGAACTCGAGTTTTCAAAGTAGAACTTGAGTTCATGAACTTGGGTTCTTAAACAAGAACTCGAGTTCTTTTGGTTTCCTTTTTAACATCTCAGACCTGCAAGACAAGAACTCGAGTTGATGACCAAGAACTTGAGTTTTCATTTCAGGTTCAAATTGATTTTCAAAGAACTTGAGTTCTTAATCATGAACTCAAGTTCATGAACTTGAGTTCTCTTCCAAGAACTCAAGTTCTTAAACTTTGATTAGATACCTCATGAAGGAACTCAAGTTCATGAACTTGAGTTCTTTCCCAAGAACTCAAGTTCTTAGTCTTTGACCGAATTCCTTACAGAAAGAACTCGAGTTTTTTTTACCAAGAACTCAAGTTCTTGAACTCGAGTTTGGTACTAATGAACTCGAGTTCTTAAGTCTTTGAAAATTTTTCCACAGCTAAAGGTCGCGAACTTGAGTTCTTAACCCAAGAACTCGAGTTCTTCATTTTGCTGATCATGAGAACTGGAGTTTTAAGACTTGAAATCGAGTTCTTATTTAAACCATTGATTTACAAGTGTTTAGTTATCATTAAAACTCAGTTGAGAACTAACAATGGTTCATATTTGAGGTCTAGAAGAATCAAAATACATAAATATGGTAACCTAGCATCCAATCCATCGATATCCAACTGTATTCAACTTTAAGGATGCTCACAATATGAATTATGTGTCAATAGTATGCACATGCCCAGCCTAAAATTGCATCCACTATATCTAACACTTACAAATAACTTAACTCCTTTGGAGGTAGAGAAAGTACAAGAAAAAAAAGTAAACATTAAAAGACCAATTGCCGATATTAAGATTCAATTATATAATAATATTGGTAAAATTTTGCTTGTTAGTTATAATTATTTTTCATATAGATTGCATTTGTATTTTAGGATTATCTATTGAACTTATATTGTATAATATACCTTTTAGATATAATAATCCAACAAGGCTTCTGTGAAATAAAATAAAACATTTATTTTTTGGGAAAAAAAAGTCCACTTTTTAGACTAGGTATGAAATTATCTAGCTTAGAAAGTAGACATTTTTTAGTATCAATTGAAACTTTTTAAGACCAATTAGTAAAACAACTGCTTTTTTTTTAAAAAAAAAAAAAAACCCCCCTAAACATGTCAATTTTAATCAGTTTTAAATATCTTTTTTGTTTAATAGTGATCTGATACGCTTAATGAGATAATGGTGGCACTGTTTCGAGTTTTGACATGGTAATTAATGTAGAGCCATGCGCAACCAAAAACCTGACATCTTTTCTTTTGGTTAATAAAAATATCACTACTTTTGTTATATTGACAAGTCTAATTAACGTGGAGTCATGACATATTGGTGGCACTATTTCGAGTTTCGACAAGTCTAATTAATGTGAGGTCATGTTAAGCCTATTTAGAATCAACTTAAAACTGACATTAACTTAATAAAAGTTTTTTTAAAAAGAAAAAGAAAAAGAGGCCAGTGGAAAAAAACTTGCTATGAATTGTTTGGATTATCCATTGCGTACTTATTCAAAAATCACAATGCTGCTATGTTTAATAATAAGATCCAAGTTGAAGCATTTTTTTGCATTATGTTACATAGCTTTTGAACCAAAAAAGAAATATTAATGTAGAGCCAAGTACATATAATCTTTATTCACATTAAGAGGTCTATTCATTACTGCCTCAAAAAAAAATAATAATAATAATGCCTCACAATTTCTCTTTCTCTCTCTATTTATGTGAAGGCTTTTTTTTTTTACGTGGGCCCACCATCAATAATCAATATTTTCTAAGTGTGGGCTCCGCCACCAAGTTTTTTTTAATTCTTCTTTTCTTTTCCTTTTTTTTTTCTTTTTAACCATTTCTATATTTATTCTTTTTCTTTCTTCCAAAAGCATATGGGATTATACTTCCAAAATTTAAATTCTTCTTTGTAAATTCTTTATACTGAATTAATATGTGTAAATATAAATTTAAAAATTTATTTTTAAATAAAAAATACATTTATTTTTCCTTTTTTTCAATTTTAAATATAAATATAATTTATCTTTATTTATTACAATATATACAACTAACTTAATACATTTATTATCCAATAAGACTCATGTCTTTTTTAGTCATTTTCTATCTCAACTAGTTTTTCAAATAATAATTCAAACACTCGTTAATTTAAAAAAAAATCATTTTTACAAAAGCCAAATTGGTAATTCAAACACAAATCATATTTACAACCTGACTTTTTTCCTACTGACTTTTACATAAGTCAGATAACTTTGAAGCCACCAATCACATCACTAACTTAAACAGGCCTATTGATATTAAATGAAATGCAACGAAAAAACTGTCGTCTTTTCTTTTGGGTTAATGCGCTTGTTTGAAGAGAGCTTTAAATAGCTTTTAGTTAGAAAAAATAACAATAAAAAAAAACATTAAACGTAATGTTTGAGTCGAGCTTTAAATCCATTTAATTTTTTTTTTTTGAAAAAAAAACTCCTAAAAGTCAGTTAAAAGAAAAAGTTCAATTGACAGCTTTTAGAAAAAACTCTCAACTTTTTTATGCGAGCATGTTACTTCTACCACCATCAATCCAAACACAAATCATATTTACTAACATAACTCTTATTCTATCAAAGTGATACAAAATAAGCCAGCTTTAACGCAAACAAACTCAATAAAAATCTCACGACTTTGCCGACATTGACTGACTTGAGGCCTCCTCATTTTTCCAGGGTCTTTTGTGGACCTGATATGTTTTAAATAAGTGGAAAATGAAGCACGGCTCATGATAGCTCTCTATCTTGATACTATGGCGTTTCTGGGTTCTTACATGTCAATATTCCTCTTCGTCTGGGCTTGGCTTCTCCGGTGTTCATTATCATCCTCAAGTAATTTCTTATCTTTGTCGGTGGAGAATCCAGAACATGTCATCGAATCAACAAACAATAATTTCACTGCCGGATTCTATGGCATTGGTGAGAATGCCTATGGATTCGCTATCTGGTTCACCGAACCTCGTCAGCAAAACTTGACTGTGGTCTGGATGGCAAATCGTGACGTATTGGTGAACGGAAAAGGCTCAACGCTTACCCTTCGCAGAAATGGGAATCTGGTGTTGACCGATGCAGGTCAGGTCGATGTTTGGGCTACCAATACAACTTGGCTGAAATCTCCAGAATTGATTCTGAAAGATAATGGTAATCTCGTTCTTCTTGAACACCCCAATATTACTGTGTGGGAAAGTTTTGATTTTCCGACTAACACACTTGTTCCGGGACAAAGGCTTACCAGAAACACTAGCCTTGTCTCCTCCAAAAGTCAAACTGACCCCTCTTCTGGTTTTCATAAGTTATTTTTTGACAATGATAATGTTCTTCGCCTTCTCTACGATGGCCCTGAGCTTTCGAGCATTTACTGGCCACATCCATGGAATCTACCGGCGCTAATTGGTAGGTCCACCTTCAATGCAAGTCGCTTTGCATTTCTTGATTTGTATGGTGGCATCTTTTCAACTGATAATTTTACTAGCGAGGCATCAGACTACGGTCTTGTGCTTCAGAGACGATTAACCATTGATAGTGATGGTAATGTCAGGGTCTATAGTCGAAGAAATTGGGAGGATAAATGGTATGTTTCATGGCAAGTTACTTCTGCAGGTTGCAACATTCATGGTGTTTGTGGAGAAAATAGTTTCTGCAAATACGAACCTTATAATGGTCGAACATGCTTATGTCTTCCAGGTTACAGGTTCAAGGATGAAAGCGACTCGTCACTTGGGTGTGAATCAGAGTTCAATTTGTCTTGCAACCCACAAGACTCTCCTTTTCTACGTATACCTAATGGCGACTTTTATGGTTACGACCAAGGGAGTTATGAGGACTTAACATTTGATCAATGCAAGAAGAAATGTTTGGACATATGTTGCAAAGGTTTTCAATATTCATATGAAAATGGCCATTTTAAATGCTACCCAAAGATCCTTTTGGTCAATGGCAATCTTTCTCCTGCATTCCAGGGAGGTTTTCACTTGAGAGTCCCTAATTCCAGTACATTCACACTTCAAGAACCCAATATCAAGTGTGGACATGTTAAGTTTGTCAAGCATACAAGAGTCTATTTGTCAAGACAAGGAAATATTTTAGTGAAGGTGTTACTATGGTTAGTGGTAGCAATTGGAGGCTTTGAACTTGCATGCATCGTTCTCTTCTGGTGTCTTACATTGAAAAAGTCCAGTAAGGAGCAGAATTATGATCATCTAACTGGAACTGGGTTTAGAAAATATAGCTACTCTGAGTTGAAAGAAGCAACAAAAGGTTTTAGGGAAGAGGTTGGGAGAGGTGCTGGAGGAATCGTATACAAGGGTATGCTAAAAGATGGGCGAGTAGCTGCGATTAAGAGACTCAGTGAAGCAAACCAAATAGAAAGTGAGTTTCTTGCAGAGGTCAACTTAATAGGAAGGCTTAACCACATGAACTTGATTGACATGTGGGGGTATTGTGCAGAAGGAAAATACAAAATGTTGGTGTATGAGTACATGGAAAACGGTTCTTTAGCGACAAACTTAGAATCCAACAAGTCACTTGATTGGAGAAAGAGGTACGAAATCGCTCTTGGAACAGCAAGAGGGCTTGCATATCTTCACGAAGAATGCTTGGAGTGGGTTTTGCATTGCGACATAAAACCTCAAAACATACTTTTGGATTCAGATTATCAGCCCAAGGTTGCAGATTTTGGATTGTCGAAGCTGCAGAACAGAAACGATGTCAAGAATCCAAGCTTCTCAAGGATTAGAGGAACAAGAGGATATATGGCCCCAGAGTGGGTTTTCAACTTACCAATAACATCCAAGGTTGATGTTTACAGCTATGGAATCGTGGTGTTGGAGATGATAACAGGAAAAAGACTGAGGGTGGATGGGCCAGATCACTCGCATCATGGGAGGCTAGTGACATGGGTGAATGAGAAGAAGAAGAAAGGAAAAGAAAAGGAAACATCATCGTGGGTGGAAGAAATTGTTGATCCAACGGTTGAGGGAAGCTTTGACATGAAGAAGGTGGAGGTTTTGGTTACAATAGCACTACAGTGTGTTGTGGAAGACAGGGATGCAAGGCCTTCAATGAGCCACGTAGTGGAGATGCTTCAAAGTCTTGAGATTGACTCTCAAATCGAAGAATGATATGCATCAACTGTAAAGCTTTTTTTCTTTTCATTTCCCTAACTTATGTGGTCCTAGCAAATTGAGCGTAATACTAAATTATAGTTGAAGCTACCCAAGTGTCGGTACTCGGTAGAAACTTTAAAGTTGGTGTGGGGTAGGAGAGGTGGGGTAGGAGAGATGGCATATGTATAATGCATAATAAGCAGTAGTACATGAGATGGGTAAAAAATGTCCTTAATATTTTATGTTTTGTGTAATTTAAAATTTTATTATAAAAAGTTAAGTTCCATATTTATAGATAATTCTTCACCTTAAATTTCTTATCTTTGTATAATTTATTGTTATAATTTGCTAAAGATTGTTTCTTATCTTCTTTTAAAGAAATCCTATACGTAGTGGATTTGTATATTGGACTTTTAGTTTAGGTTCACCTTTGATAGGTGGACTATTTGATTAGGAAACAAGTAGCCTTATCAAATAAGAAACAAATTAATATTAATCATGGATTTGTAATTGAAAAACAAGTAATTGTATATTAGGAAATTAATCAAAAATTAGTTTTCTAATTATTACTTAGAAGGCAAGGAGGAATGCACATAATTTCCTAATTAGTAGCCTTCTTAGACCTCTATAAATAGCATATGCCTTCCTTAGTTGAACTTCACCTCTGCCATTGAGGTATCTGGTAATCTCTCCTCTCCTACCACCTTTCTTGTCCTTGCAATTTGTTGTGCCAACACTACATAAAAAAACAAAAAACAAAACAAAACAAACTTTTGGCGGAGACAAAAGTCACTGCTGAATGGTTTTCAGTGGCGACAATTTGTCACCGCTGATACGACTGTGGCTGATACTTTTGGCGATGACATTTTTATGTCGCCGCTGAAAGAAGACAATCAGCAGCAACATTTTGTCACCACTGAAAATAAGTATCAATGGCGACAAATTGTCACCACTGAAAATAGGTATCAATTGCGACATTTGTCGCCACTGAAACCAAAGTAGTCAATCACAGATAGCGGCTAGCCCAAAAAACGCTATAGCGGTATAATGCTTTGCGGGATGACCACTACACTAAAGATACACACATAAATACTAAAAAGAAAAATTTAAGACATATTCAACATAAACAATAAATCATCCAAGTCTCTAAAAGCCATAAACAAAACATTAATTTGTAAAACAATATTTTTTACTGTAGCGAGGTACTATAGTATGAATTACTGTGCTCGGAACTGTGGCACGAATTAATGAAAAAGCAGAAGTCAAAGACGTATACTGTAGCACAGACTGAAAAAGCAGAGGCGTCGAATAGTAAAACTTTTTTTACTGTAGAGAATTAGAAAGAAGTTAGAACGCATTCCACTGAGTTCATCGTCTCGAGCAGAAATCAGAAATCACAAGCGCTGAAATCAGAAATCATAAGAGAATTGGACATTAGATCTCGCTCTCGCCCTTTGAACTCAAAGGCGCCGATGGGTTTGTTTCGGATTTACGGGAACGGACCGATTGATAAATCTGGGTTTCACTTTTAGGTTGGGCTTTTTTTACTGTAACAACCTAAATGGAGCTTCTGTGGCGGTATGGCCCTGTTCCGCACTGCTCCAGCACTATAGCGACACTATAGCGTGCGATTAACTACTCAAACATGTATTTAACGGCGACTTTTTGTGTCGCCGCTTAAAATAGGAATCAGTGGCGACAAAAGTTGCCACTGAAAGTCACAATTTTTTTTTAAAAAAATAAATAGCGAAAATTTCAAAGCTTTGAACTCTTATTTCAAGATTTTGCAAAATATCATGAAGAGACGCATTGTTAAGTGATAAAATCAATCAGCATGTATCAATCTATGACTATTAATAATTAACCATTCATAGTACAATATGGTACTGGTATGTTTCTTCCTATATAAAACACAAAATAATACCCCATATGGTAAAGAATACTGATATAAACAGGGATCCATTACTATTAAATGATGCAGGGATTATTTGCTGGTAGTTCTCTTTCTGTTTGATTGAGAAGGCTTGGGTGCTGAAACATCCTTTGAACTGAAAGCAGCATCCTCTTCATCGCTTTCACCATTAAAAATTTCAGTTTTGTCTGTGTCTTGCTCTTGAGGAGATTTTTCAGCAGCTTCCCCTTTATAGATCTGATCTCGAAGCTCTCTCAGTTTTGCTTTCTTAGAATTCAACACGTCTAGAAACTGGAGCAGACAATGACCGGGTTAGTCAACTCGGTCCTAATAATGTATGGAGAAAAGGAAAACAACGAGCAAGATCCAATTCTGCCTTCATTAGGAATGCGGACCTAGCAGAGAGTTACTTTTTTTATTGGTCAAAGAGCAAAGCATTACTTCAAAGGATTAGACTAGAGTGCATTTACTTGTATCTTTATTATCAGGATTTCTAATTGAAACATGACAAGTGTAACATTTTTATAAAACCAAAACAAATGTATGGTTCAAGTGAGAAAACATACCAAAAAAAAAAAAAACTGTCATATTATTAGAGAAAAAACTCGTAAATAAAACAGCTCTAAATTGAAGTGAGAGTTCAGGAGTGACCTTAGCATAGATTTCAGATTCAAATTCCACTTTTTATGATAAACAGAAAAGGAGAGGTCTTGTCTGTGCCAATGCTACTTATTTTATGAAATATGAATCATAAAAACATCCAACCAGATATTGAACAAATGATCACTTTCCCTAATCATGTTCTTAAAGGACTTAAATTTATGGTGGCAAAAAATGGAAACAAAGTAGTCTATTTCCTATTATCATAAAATCTGTTCAGTCTTTTTGAACCATCAACTAGGACAATTTGTTGAAATGAAACACATTCCTTATATCTGTAATAAAATATCATCAGCCACATGATAGTTTCCCAACTTATTTGCTTGTTACTCAAATGTCCCAAAGTTATATATACTTCCTAGTCCAAACAAATAATGTGACATACATGAGAAACATTCCTTGATAGCATAGCACCCCACGGGAAATGTATTGTGCTTCAAAGAACTAAAATTTCAGGTTAAAAAAATAAATATAAGAGGCCTTGACATGCATTCAGGTGCGTTTGTCAGAGAAAATTTCCCTATTAAAAGTTCAGACACATGTAACTTCTTGTCCAGCAGAGCTAACCAAATATGCTTAAACATGACATCTCCAACATCACGCTCACAACAAATAAACTACTAATAAATATGTATGGACAATTGGATGACATAGAGGGACTGTGATAACATTTGTTTAAAATACGCATTCATGTATCGGGGTAATGCAGAGTCTTACACTTAGAGTTATGTTTGCATCCATGAGAAAGTCCAGTATTTCCGCTGTGGTTTTCTTACTATTAGGAGACTGCTGGCATTTCCATCTCCATTGCAGCTTTGTTCCTTCCTTCTCGAATGTCCACGACAACTGCTTAACATCCAGAGATACAAGCATGGGAAAAAGTAGTTCTTTTGGTCAAATTGGATACCATAGAATTTTGAGCCTTCGAAGACAATCAACATAAGCAGTCATGGGGGCCAAAAGATAATAGCACTCACTCTTTTATCTCCATCACCGGCATCAGCGAATCCGTATACTGAGTAGCCCATGCCTTCACCTCCTCCTCCGATGCTACCAAAAACAATAAGAGAAAGGGAAGAATAAAAACTTCATCTTAAAATTGATTTAAGAATTTATAGACTCTCTTCGAGAAAAGAAATCGCTAACCATGACAAACTCAAGCATTGAGGCTACGGTGAATGGAGGGAAAGAAACCCTAACTGTAGCTTTAGGCATGTGTGCCTCTTTGTCTCCATTTCTGAGTCGTTGTCTTCTTCAGTGAAAATCTGGAAGTGAAATCGAAGGAAGGTGGAGTGGGGATGGTGGATCTGGACGAAGAGAAGGAAAGGGATCTGGAGGGCGAAGGGGAGAGAGATCGGGGGGAGGGCGAAGGGATCAAAGGAATGGTGGAGGAGGTGGGCTGGATGGAAGAGGCTACGGTGAATGGAGGGAAAGTTTGGGCGGACGATGAAAGTAGGATGTGGCATGAACGGTGGTGGAGGTCGACGGCTGGAGAGGTTATGGAGGAAGGCGACGGTGGAAGAGTTGGAGAGAGTGAGATCTGCGAGAGTGGGCATCGGACATGGAGAGATCTGGAGAGGAGGAGAAAATTTTTTTAAAAATAAAAAAGGCTTTCGGTGGCGACATTAAGTCGCCACTGAAACTACCTTTTTTGTGGGACACAAAAATGTTATCGGCGAAGGTATAATTTTCAACAGCGACTAAGCATGTCGCCACCCAAGTTTTTAAAAAATAAAAAAAAATTAAAATTGGACTTTTGGTGGCGACATAAAGTCGCCACTAAAACTACCTTTGGTGGCAACACAAACATGTGGCCACCGAAGTTTTTTAAAAATAAAAAAAAAATTAAAATTAGACTTTTGGTGGCGACATTAAGTCGTCACTGAAAATACCTTTGATAGCGACATAAAAATGTCACCGCTGAAAGTATAACTTTCAGCAGCGACAGAACATGTCGCCATCGAAGCTTTTAAAAAATTTTTTTAAAAAATAAAATTGGATTTTCGATGGTCACATAAAGTCGCCACTGAAACTACCTTTTGGTGGCGACACAAACATGTCGCCACCGAAGTTTTTAAAAAATAAAATAAATAAATAAAATTAGACTTTTGGTGGCGACATAAAGTCGCCACTGAAACTATCTTTGTTGGCAACACAAAAATGTCGCCGCTGAAGTTTATATTGAAAATGTCACCACCGAAGATTTAAAAAAATAAAAAAATAATAAAATTAGACTTCCGGTGGCGACATAAAGTCGCCACTGAAACTACCTTTGGTGGCGACACAAAAATGTCGCCACTTAAAGTATAACTTTTAGCGGTGACATTGTTATGTCGCATCCGAAGGTTCCACTTTCAGTGCTGACTAAAAAAGTCGCCGTCGAATGTATTACTTTCAATGGCGACTCATTTTGTCGCCACCGAAAGCTATACTTTCAGCAGCGACATCAAATGTCGCCGCCAAATGTCGCCACCAAAAGTCTGTTTTTTTGTAGTGCAATCATATTCTAGCTCTAATAGCATAATAATTGTGCAAGCATTATTATGTTCCAGTTATGGAGCATTGGAGCTTTAACTCGGATCTGAACATGGATTTGTTTTGGTACGCAAGTCTTTTCTCTCTCCTAATTTTCCTTCATTGTGAATAAGCGTATGATATAATTTGTTTATATCTCCATCATGTTTTAATTTCCGCTGTCCTATCATATTTATATGTAACTATGTGATATTATCATATACATACTATTTTCTTCTCCTCTTTTTATTCACGTGTATGTATATGTGTGTTCTGCCATGATAATTCAAATTAAATATGTTTGTTCTTTTTATCATGGATGTGCTGCTTACAAGTATAAGCATTTAAAAAATATAATGTTCAGCATGATTTACTCGGCGCAATGTTGATATTTGATGCTCCAAATAATTGCAAACTGTTATAAAAGTAAAGGAAAACTGAAGGAAGGAGAGCGGAGAACACACAAGAAAATATGGAGGAGTAGTTCTTCTTATTCTTCAGTCCGTCTACAATGTTTACATAAGCCGATATTTACAAATGGAAAATGGGTCCATAAATGTAAATTTCTCCTTTGGGTCATTTGATGTAATTTTCCCCTTGACAATATTTCAACACTCCCACGTGATCAGGCGGTGGCTAGGCGGTTGTTGAAGAGATAATAATTGTCATGGGTCCCACACCTTTATATTATAATATTCCATAGAACAGAATATAGGAGTTTAAGAGTCTATGGACATCCACATAATTAATATATTCATAACACTCCCCCTTGGATGTTCATTATAAATGTGTCTCGTTAAAAACTTTAATTAGGAAAAACCTAGTGGTATAAAAACCTAGTTAAAAAAAAGATTACATCATTCATTGATACAATGTCCAGTGCTGCCTCATTGAAAATCTTTCTAGGAAAACTCAATGGGACAAAACCTAGATAAGGGAAAAGGAGTACAGCGTGTATCAACTTCCCCTCTTGATGACATCAGGTTTACTCCCCCTGATGGCAACATTACTTCAAATGTCTTTAAGTTGGTGAAGAACTGTATCATGATACATTAGTGCTTTAATAGCATTAAAACATAGTACTTCTAGACCAAGTAGTTCTTCATCACATGGTACTTCCGAACTAAGTAGTTCTTTATTAACTTCTTTCATTTCAAATTCTTTCTTCAAACAATTAATTGTCTTTTGAAGACTCTTCAGGAGTTCCAATGATGTTGATATCATCAACATAAACAACAATTGTAACAAATTTATTTTTCGATCTTTTCATAAAATGCATGGGTATATCGGGTCATTTTTGTACCCTTCTTTCAACAAATATTTCTTATGACAATTATATCACATGTGCTCTAATTGCTTCAAGCCATATAGGGACTTATTTAACTTAATCGAGTATATTGCTCTCAGGGACTTATGCTTCTGGCATATTCAGTCTTTCAGGAACATATGCTTCTGGCATATTCAGTGCTTCGGGGACATGTGTTTCTAGCACCTTACATCCTTCAAGGACTTTCATATAAATATCACTATCAAATGAGCCATACAAATAGGCAGTCACGACATCCATTAGATGCAAATCAAGCTCTTCATTTACTGTTAGGCTAATCCAATAACAAAAAGTAGTTGCATCCACTACTGATGAATATATTTCTTCAAAATCAATGCTAGTTCTTTGTGTAAAGCCTTGGGCTACAAGACGTGCCTTATATCTTGTAATTTCACCCATTTCCATTTCTTTTTCATATAAAGACCCATTTGTATCTAATTGGCTTTACATTATCAAGTGTATGAAATACAAGTCCAAATACTTTTCGTTTTGCTAGGGATTTTAATTCTGTATTAATAACATCTTTCCATCCTTTTGTTGTTGGCACTCGCTAATGGATTTAGGCTCATGATCCTCATTATCATTAATTACAGCATATGATATATTATAAACAAAAATATCATCAACGTTGACTTCATTTTGGTCCCATCGGATACCATTCATAATTTATTGAGATCTCATTATTTTCACATATTTTAAGTACCTGGGTATCTTCTGGGACCACAAAATTCTCTTCTGGAGATATCTCTACTGGAGATAATAACTGTACAAGAGATAGCTCTTTTGGAGCTAATTACTTTAATTATCCTCAACTCGATCATCTATATTCTTAGCTCCTTTTCTCTTTCGAGGATTTTTATCTTTGAAACTGATGGACCTGCCATGCTTCAGGCGTGCTTTATAATAGATTGTCCTTCAAGGACATCAATTTAAATAGGAGCATTAACAGTTGGGACATGTGACTTTGTCACTTTTCTTTGGGTCAGTAAACACTTTTGGCATTTGATTGACTAAATACTGCAAATGAATTATCTTCTGAACTTCTAGTTCACATTACTTTATACAAGGATCAAATTAGGCCAATAACAGTTCATTCCAGCTAATCTCTTTACCCAACTGCTTATTTTCTCTCCCTCATATTAAGAAAACAATGTCAAATCACAATTGACTAATCATGCAGTATAAGTCTCCTAAGTCCATTTATTTCCTTTAGAAACATCATTCTGTTTCATTTAGAGACAAACAAGAAGGAAGAGATTCTTATATAACATTTATCCATCTATGTGCATTGTGGTAGAATATTGCACATTCAAACATTTTAAAATGGAATTAATCCAGCTCCTAATCAAAAGCCAATTTTACAAGGAGAATTTTGTTGACTTGTATAAATGCTGCAATAAAATCAAATATACCAACATAGAAATTTTGTTCTCATAATCATTGATCTATCCATTTATGGATACTCTAATACATGATTTCTGGATCGTATATTCTGGAAATTGCGCGCTTTAATTTATTCAAACATTATTACAAACTTCAAGTTTGCAAGCTATATTGCAAACTTCAGGTTGCAAGCATGTAACTATCTTATAGATGCATCTTTCAAATCAAATCATTGTATGGTTTACATGCTATTTCAATGGGCCCATATAGATTTGTTTGATATATTTCCATAGATCCATTACTAATCATGATCAATGATATTCTAATACTCATTTATATTTGAGAACAAGCAACACATAATAATATGTTGGTTATTCATGAAGAATCTTATGGTTCTTCAATGGATGTCAATACATAATATAATTTGCATTATATATGACTTGGATGATCAAACAAGTCATGCCAACAATAAATATGTTTAGATCAATAAACTTTTGGTTTACTTAATCATAAACTTTTTAATCATAATCTGATATCCATTTTCAGAGATCTTATTATGCTTTGTGTGAGAAGTATATAACTTCTCAAAAATTAGCTCACACTTATATTCTAACTCACACTTGCTTTCTAACAAATCTCCCTCTCAAGTGTGAGTTATATATAAACATACTTTCTTTATATATGAATTTCAAAATCACTTTAAAAACCCTTTAAAGCTTGAAAACAAAATCTATATTAGTTCTTCAGGAACTACTATATAATATTATATCACTAAATCTCATTACTCATCAATAATATGCTTCAATTTATTTATATATACAAAATATATATATATTCCACCACATATGAAGATATTCATGATTAAAATAACTTAAAATCACACATGAAAATTTTTTCAATAGAGAATTCTCATGGTAGTAAATTTATGATATGTTATCACAATAAATTTAAATAACAATAAAAGCAAAAAGTAAGTATCGTATTACCTTTGGGGTATATTTATTTCTCTTGGGCCTTGGTTTCAAAATAGATATGAACATATTTCTCTGCAGCTCTTTGCCTCTTTAATATTTCATTGGCAGTAAACTTTTACTTTATATTGGCAAACATTTAGTTTGTATTAACAAACTTCTGGTTTGCATTTACAAACCCTTGCATTATTATTTGTAAACTTCTGATTTACAATAACATATATTTTCTATATGATATCTATTTCTGCAGACATCTTTAAAACTCAACAGGTTTCTTAGAATAAAATGCATTATTAATCAATGTATTATTTTGTTCCCTCATGTAACAAAATTTTAGCTCTTCCAGAGCCTTCAATCAAACTCATACTATCATTTATAGTTTGAACATTAGCCTATCGCATTATAAAGCTAGGCAAACTATTCTAATTAGTCTTCAGGACTATTAGCCTTTAAAATTATTACTCTTGAGTGCATAATTCTATAAGTTATTTGTCTTCAGGACAATAACTAGAAACTCTTTGTATCATTTAATATTTGATACATATACCTTCAGGGTCTTTATAACAATCCATAAATTTCCTATCAAATCATAATATTATGGCAATGATAAAACTTCTTGCCATCAAATTATAATATAAAAATACATAAGACTTATGGCCAAAATTTTCTCCCTTCAACTGTCTTCAAAATATAATACTCCAAAATATTAAAATTTCAAATATGTCCACATATTCGAAAATCACCACATTCTACTATTAAAATACATTTTAAGACTGATGTGATACTTTTAACAAATATATCATGACATACGATAAATACAAAATCAATGACTCTTGCGACTATAAAAATAACATGAGTTTTTATCATGTTTAGTATGCCCACTAATTTCCCATCTATGGTTCTCATTAATAATCTATCTTCACTTCCAATGATTATACCATCACAAATTTATTCATTACTTCATTCACTTCTAGGAATAAAGTCAAATCAATTGGATGAAATTCATGATCCTTACAACAAAAACTCACTGTTTTGTTTGATCAATGCAAGAAATTATTTCAAAATATTTCTTGACTCTTTCACAATATTACTACTACAGGAGCAAATTGTATGATCCCATTTATAATATAACTTTAGAAGAACAACCATCTTCTGGTGGTCATACAATCCTATTAATTTGTTCTAAAGAACAAAAGAATCTTTTAATGCCAAATATTCAATTTTGAGACCTTTATACCACTAATGACATACATAAATCATGAATCAAGACTTGTCTCATAATTTGTCTTTTGGCTTCAAGCCAACTTGTCTTCTAGCTTCAAGTCAATTTATACCTCTTCTTGGCTTGAGGCCAATTTGTGTCTTCTTATCGCTTTAGGTCAATTTGTGCCTCTTGATGAAAAATTTCTTCTTTTGATTGTTTATCTTCAGGACAAACAAAAAGCTGGCCATATAATCTCAAGATATGGTCAAAATATAGGATGAAGACATGAAAATGAAATAAAGGCACATATGAGAAACCAAATGAGTCATAGTAAATAAATAATACCTCTGAACTTCTACTGTTAAGGGCGTGAATTACGGGGTGGAGTATTTCTAGATAATGCATTTCCATACCCTTGTAACCGCCCCCAATATATATATATATGGGTCCATCAAAACCCCACTCATAAAAACACATACGTCTGATTAGATGAGCAACAATCACATATAACCCATCATTAACTAATAAAATATATATGTATATATCTATACACAACAATATTTCAACTCAATATGCCTCACACATATATAGGTATTAGTGCATAGATGACAATAATAATAATTAAACAAGGAACTTACACTAATTGAGCAATACATACAATTATGATTTCTCCCGTGATTTCTTGCTCCTTCATATTATATAATATGAACATGTGGGCCTATATACATTATTATTTCAACTTCCCCACTTCATGTTTTCTTCCACTCATTATTCATGGAAAAATTGTTCATTCCTTATCTTCAAATAATATAAATAAACTAAATGTTGCCCCATCCTTTCACTAGCAGTCACACGTATGTGAATTTGTCTTGTGAATGATTTGAGGATTAAATCATGAAAAGTATTTAATCATGGGGAGGCGTACCTGATTGGTGTTTCTGAATGATTTAATCATGCGGGGTACCTAAATAATTGGCGTCCTGTGCGCATGTGAAGAAAAGAGAAAACGTGTGGACCTCATTCTTGAGAATGAAAAATTGTTTGTTGTCGGTGGTGGAACCACTGGACAAAGCCTCGAAAATCAACAATCTCTGCACCATGGCTGTAAACGTGAACAGAGTCACTCTCTCCAACGGGAAAAACCTCACTGTCAAGCACATATAGAACACCAATGCCAACAGTAGAAAAAGGAGCTGGAGCAGTACTTCGAGGATTGAAAAATATATTGACTGAAGCATGACGACCGCAGAAGTATTCAACAGATCAAGCGCAGTCAACTCTCGGTGAATGCATCGGAGATAGCAGATGACACGAACATCATGCACGATGAAGGAGGGGAGGTTCACATGGCAGAGAAATAGAAATGGAAAGGAACAACATATCGTTGTTGAGCTGTCGGAGGGAGAAAACGGTGAGCATAGAGCCCCAACTGGTGAGAGCAGTGAAAGGAGAAAAATGAAGAAGTCATAGTTCTGGGATTCTCTTGTCTGTTACTTCACTAGAGAAGAACAAGAAGCAATCGTGCTGATAACATCTTATAAAAGTAAAGGAAAACTGAAGGAAGGAGAGCGGAGAACACACAAGAAAATGTGGAGGAGTAGTTCTTCTTATTCTTCAGTCCGTCTACAATGTTTACATTAATTTTCCCCTTGACAATATTTCAACACTCCCATGTGATCAGGCGGTGGCTAGGCAATTGCTGAAGAGATAATAATTGCCGTGGGTCCCACACCTTTATATTATAATATTCCATAGTACAGAATATAGGAGTTTAAGAGTCTATGGACATCCACATAATTAATATATTCATAACACAAACGCGTTTTTTTCCTCATATATACATTTTGTTTCTCTCTCTCTCTCTCATATGAACATTTATGCCCCCATATTCTTTCAAATATATGCGCGCATTTGTATTTGTTTCTTTGGGTATATGATGCTGATGAACCAAATGCATTTTTTGGGTTATTTGGATTTCTATCATGTTATTAAAACAAGAGCCTTTTATATGTCTTTGTCTTTGCCTTGTGCATATGATATTGAGTTCTTGTTTTCATGTCACAACTACAAAAAATTCTATAACATTTGTTTTTTGGCTTGTTTTACGTCCCTTTTTAGGGGACGCCTATGTATGAGGCATAGAAAAGCGAGAGTTTTGGCATCCTAAAAAATTTAGGATGCCATATTGCTTTTTAAAAAGAAAAAAAAAAGAATTTTGGTGTCCCAAATTTTTTTTAGGACGCCATGTTGCATTTTTAAAAAAAGAAGGAAAAAAACCAAAGCTCAAGTTCGGGAGGTTAGTCGTGGAAGAAGAACCGACAACCTCACGGAAATTTATTAACTTAGATTATCTAAGAAATCAAAACCCATAACGATCAAGAGGACATCAACAATCAACATATTCACTAATCAAAATGCACAAAGGCAAATAAAAATGAAAACTAGAAGGTTGAAAAAAAAACCACATCAAATTGACAAATCAGATCTACACATGTAAATGTCTCTATCAAGGACAAAGCTTGGGAAAAAAACCAGAAGCTTTGAAGATTTGCGTATCATTGTCCTCAAATCTACACAAATGTCTTTGTATTGTCAACGGTGTCTAGAAAAAAAAATTAGATTGACAAATCAAATCTACACAAATGCAGTGAAAAAGCTAGTCAGTGCTCGTAGATTTGAGGACCTAGAGGCGCAAATATGAGGAACCGAAGGTAAAGGAGAATACGCCATGGGAGTTGTGGTCAGTGGCAACGTGGAACCAAAGTTGATGAGAAAGAAAAGAGACACAACAGGGAGGGATGGTCGACGAAGAGAAGAGAGAATATCTCAACAACAAAACCAAACTCAAACTGAAAGAGTCGACAACATAAAGAGCAAGAGGAAAAAACCAGTGATGGTGTCAACTTCAAACAGTAAGTGCAAGGTCAATGAATTGGACTATGAGATCTGGAAGTGTGAGAGTGAGTCATTTAAGGTGAAGAGTTGTGTGTAGATAGTGGGTGAAAAGTGCAGAAAGAAAGGGTGAGACTTGAGATAAGAGCCAAGGACACGGAAAGTTGAGGCTAAGTATAGAGAGAATAGGTGAGAGGAGAGCCACATGATTTGACAAGTTTTAGGCGTCCTAAAAAAATTTAGGATGTCAAAATTATTGACTTTGGCGTCCTAAAATCAATTTAGGATGCTAAAAATGCTACTTTTGGCGCTAAACATGGCATCAAGGTTCACTTTTGACGTTCCAAATTTTTATCAACCACCAAAAGTCCCTTGTTTAGGCATCTCAATTTAAAATTGGGACGCCAAAAGTAACTTTTGGCATCCTTTTACAAAATTAGGAAGCCATAATTCTCGACATAATTACAAAAATACCACTGCCTTTTTTTTACTTCCCTTTTTTAAAAAGGACGTCTTTTAGGGAAGTAAAAGCCATTTTTTGTAGTAGTGTGTCTTTTACTACAGAGCTTTATTCTTCTTCTTCTTCTCCTCACTTTTTCTATATGTTCTAAGTTGAGTTTTTTGAACCTATGTGGAAGCAAAAATAAGAGACTTTAACCCTCAAAAGGTAGAAGAGCTCATAAGACATAAAGAATGCACATCCATATAACTTTATGGAATGTTATCAAAGTCGACTAAAGAAGCTCAAAAATTGGGTTCTTGAAATCAAAAGTTTTTACATTATCTAAGGCCTTAAATGTGTAGAGCTCTAATTAAGAGACAATCCCAATAACACTTAGAATGTGTCAAATGGAGTTTGGATGAGGCAGATACAGAGAAGAGAAGTTGGTGGGTCACATTGTTGTCACCACCAATTAACTCACAATTTGATATTTGAAAAAGATGTTTTTGGATAAAATTAAAGCCATGGATGTGTAGTTCATTTAGTGACAATTCCAAAGACACCAAGACCGTAAAAACAAAGCTAAAACAAGGAAGATATGACCTTTTGAAGTTTGTGGGTTGTGATGATCTGCCAAAGCTCCAATTGAGTCAACACAACCCGGCTGGAGGTTGAAGACGATGACATGGCAGTCAATGTTACATGTCATTAGTCAACTAAAACATGTGGTCTCATAATATGTAGCCATGTATGCGTTCAACACCATGTCAAACAAGGCCATGTTATCTGTGACAACATCATTGTGTCACATCATTAGTTGACTTACCACATCTTAGAGCCACATCACCAAGTCAAAGGTGACTGTTAGATATTCAATGGTCAAGGGCTTGACCAGATTTTTTTTAAGAAAAAAATCAGATATGCCATGTGGCACGTGGGACCAATGGGGGCCACCTTTTACTATAACATCTTACTTTTATACAAAGTCAAATGAGTTACTTAATAATTATTTCGAACCACTTAGCCAGGTTTAGTTCTGGGAAGTAAACACTTTTGTAAATAGTTATAAAACTTAACCCAAAGATAGGGTTTGATCTTGTAAAATGAATGGGTTTTTCTAAAAAATTTAAAATAATTTATCAATGGTTCAAACTCTTCATTAAAAACCTATAATTCCTTAAACTAGACTTGATAGTATTGGAGTTCCTTTTTGATATCACATTTAATCTATTGCTCTTCTTTATGCTTAATCATTGGTCAAGTCATTGGCTTGATTCATACATGTGCCCATCATTGTGGTTGTTAATTAAGCATAATGATAATATTGATATCATTAATTTGTGTACTGATATCACTATTATGTGCACTGATGCCACTACCATTTACATCTTCATTCATATGTGTGTGTGTGTGCGCGCGCGCACAAAAATAGTAGCCACATAAAGCTAAAGAAAAGCCTAAGTATAAGAGAAAAGATTATCCAAAAGGCCCACAAAATAAAGCTATCTAAGCTTCTCCACCTTCTTATATTTCAACCATGATCATGCATTTGCCTTTTGAGCTACTTGCCTTTGCTAAATGTTATTTTAAGGAAAGGGGATGGGATTCTTGATAATATCAGCAGTAACAACATGTCATTATAAAATATGCAAGTTTACAAAACATGCAAAACAAACCATCTAATAAGCAATTAGCATATTCAGTCAGCATTCACTATGCAACTTTAAGAATTCCTGAAGATTGGATTTGTGAATCTTGCCATTATGAGAATGATCCAATGAAATTGCATCGTTTTCATGATCACAAGTTTTACAATCCCAACCATAACGAATTCCATAGAAAAAAAAATCGCATACAATAAGTACAAAAAACATAGAGAATATCAAACAAGAAGAAAAATATAAACTTTTATGTATCAAACTTTCACACTCAAGTGAACATACAAGAAGCAACAAACACAAAATGAATATCAACGGATTTTTGAATAAGACACAACAGTAACATTCAAGCTCCTCTCAACGGCATTAATGGCGAAGAGTATAAAAGCCGAAGCATTCAATTCAGCCAACTACTGAAACTCTGCGCATTCAACTCTGATTAATTATTCTTAACTATTTCATTTATTACATTTAATATCTTCTGATATTTTCTTGAGCATCAGTGTTCATATTATTTACTCAGTGAGGAGTTCATCTTATTCAATTCTTTTTCTGTAAATCTTGAGAGTGGAATCTCAAGAACGGGTGTACAACTACAGCTTGTAAGGGGGAGTAAGTCCTAGGATAGGATCATTTCGAGTATGAGCATGTGAGATTGTATCAACATTTAAGATAGTGAAATACCCAAGTGTGGGGACTGGACGTAGGTCAATGAGTTAGATAGAACCAGTATAAACTCTCTGTGTCTAATCTTCTTGGTTGTGTCTCTCTCGATTAATATTTATTTCTGAAAAGAAACACAAATTTTTTTAACCACATATTCACCCCCTCTAGGTGATATTCCTACTCTTCAATATGGTGGTACTAAAACTAAGTGAACAGAAATACATATACAATAACTGCAACTACTAGAGAAAATATCAAACAAGCAGAAAACTTTCATTTATATGGATGTAAGACAAAGGGTTACGGTATAGATTTGCTAATAAAGTGTTACGCTAGGAGCACCGAGCACAAACATGTTTTGAAAGAAGCAAAACTACCAATGAGCAATTGAAAATAAGCAAAAATACTAATGAAGAATTTAAAACTTTAGTGAATAAACCAAAATATAGATTGTGCTACTTTCACCATAATAAATTTCTTCATTGATATTTTTGTGTATTTTCAACTGTTCACTGGTATTTTTGCTCCCTTGATAAAAAATTTTAACCCAGTGATCCTAGTGTAACACTTTGTTGGACAATCTGCACCTTAACCCTAAGACAAAAAAAATCTAAACTTTCAACCAGAGTTTCAACAAAGAATGAAAAGGAGTAAGCATCAATGTTTCAATAAAGAAAGAAAAGTAGTGAGCATCAAGATCAACCGATTGAAACATGTAATATCCTGAATTTTGGGCCAAGAGACTTGAGGATAAGCCTGTATTAGACAGACAACTAAGCTTAATTAAGGAAGTACGAGAAATATTATCATAGGGATTCCCTTGATGCTGGAAGGTTGGATTTTGGGAGGCAATCAGTTTATGATATGCCTTTGACTAAGAAAATAATATCTAATGGCTATGAAACTCTCTAAAATCAAATCCGACATGACAATCTTTAATTTTATAGATTATATAGATCAATTGGACCAATGTATTATGAGTTATGAATTTTTGAAGTTAGCCCTTGGATCAAGAACGTTTTCTTGGCCAGTGTGCATCAAATGGTGATTCTATAATAGTTTATGTGTAATTGATTGTAGGAGGCATTTTCCCTTAAATTATACTTATTAATGGTCACATAGTCTTTGGAATCATTGTAGTTGAATATTTGTACCATGATATATGAATTTTTAAAGTTGGTTGAAAATTCTGCCAGGATGACTCATGTGCAAAAATGAGATTATCTTACCACATGTCATATTAAGCTAGCATGATGTCATAATTAAATATTATTTGGACATGTGAAAATTGGTCAACATATGAGATCATTAAATCTCCAAAATAGACCTTGATTTTCAGCCTAGAGCCCAAAAGAGATGAGGAAGGAAGAGTAAAAAACACTAACTATATGATTAGGCTAGAACTAAATGGCATGCTTGTAAATAAGTGGAAAGTTGATGCGGAAATGTTACCCTTCACCTCCCAATAAACTTCACCCCTCTAATATCCTATCCATTAAATTCCTTCTTCCTTTATCTCATAAGTCAGTTCAAGCACACTAAACATAGGCAAAAGAGGAAGTAATCGAAACTAAAGGAAGAGGAAGAGGAAAATCAAGACAACAAGGTAAGCAATCATCTCATGACCTTCATCTCTTCTACTCTTCTTCTTGTAACCATTCTTAGCCTCTAAAAGCTCGTCTATGGTGTTTTAAGGAAGACGCCGAAAACCCTAGAGCTAAGGGAGAGGGAAAATCTAGGAAGAAAACACAAAAAGTGACAAGGTAAGTACTTCTTTAATCTTATTGTTGTTCTTGGACTTGTTTGTGGTTGGTAGTGACTTCTCCTTGTTTTCTAGAGATTTTGGAAGTCTTAAATCCTAAGGATAGGTGTTGTCCATTTGTCTAAAAATTGGTTAATGTGCGATTAAGCCTAAACAAGAAGTTAGGATGTGATTTAGAGTTAAAATATGCAGTTATTGCAATGAAACTTGGAAGACCAATTTGTTGTCTTCTAACATTAAGTTTCGGCCAAAACAAGGGACCCAGGAGAAGTGAGATTTTTTCTATTTTGATGCCTCTAATGTATTTTTTTTAAAAAAAAAAAGTGTAGGGTAATGGTTAGAAAGTTTTTTTAGAAGCACTAGGATTTAATTGGGTTAGAACCCTAATTGCTACTAGATTGGTTTCTACATGGCAATGTGTTTGTGTTATATATTTGACTGACCAAATGTTGTTCTTGTAACGCCCCCTATTCTCAGCTCATAACAGAGTGACATCTTTCTTTAATTACAAGTAAGATGTATTATTTAATAATGAATTTAAGCCACCAAGCTAGGTTTGGTCCTAGGAGATAAAAACATTTTCAAAAAGAGTTTAAAAGCTTAACCCAAACACAAGATCTACTCCTGTGAATCAAATGGGCTTTTCTGAAAAATTTAACACTTTTAAAAAACATTTTAACAGTAGTTCAAACTCTTCATTAAAAATTCATCAAACCTTAAAAATTGTTTTGAATTATCGGAAACTTCCTTATTATTATATCTAACCTAGTGCTCTACTAATCGCTCTATCATCTATCATATTATGGGCTTGTGACATACTCACCCATCCTTGTAGCAAAACATATATATATATATATATATATATATATATATATATATATATATATATATATGGTTTTACTATTATAAGGTTATAGGTGTCTAATTATATACATCCTTTTAGACACAATTGGCTGATTTAAAATGATAACTAAGTCATAAGGAACACACACACACACACAGAAGGTGAATCGAAAATAAATTAAGTTGCACTATCAACTTCTCCACCTTCTTAGTGTCAAGAAATAACTACGCCCTTACCTCTTGAACCTTGCTTACTAGTCTACCTATGTCTTGAATTTGTGGAAGGTTCTGAGATTCAAAGGATGAATCCCATAGTAATAATTTAATCTTGCAAATCAAGCATATACAATATATGTAAATCAACTACAACAGAGCAGTCTACACAACATATAAAGCATTCAAATTCATACACATGTATTATCATTCATATGCAGCATGTAATACAAACAATCATCATATAAATCCATACCTTAGTAAAAATGGAAGAAATCACCAAGAGGGGGTGAATTGGAGATTTTAAAAAATCTCTTTTTGAGCGCTTTTCCAAAACCTTTGAAAAATAAATAACAAGAGAGTAAGGGAAGAAAAGCTTGACACACAGAATTTATACTGGTTCGGTCTTAACCTTGACCTACGTCCAGTCCCCAGATATCTTCTAGGTATTTCCACTAGTTCAACAAGCTTTAACTATAACAATGTAAATAACAAGCAATCCTATTCACCTAGGACTTACTCCCCCTTACACTTTGTAATTAAGTTACCCCACTCACAGGTTTCCACAACCTTGAGTTTACACCAAAAACTTTTGATTTCAAAGAATCAGGACTCTCAAAAAGAGTAGATAATGATAAACACTGAAGATCAATTTAAAATCACAATATAGACTCAAATTGCAAAATATAATCAAAGTAGCTTGGTTGTGTGTATCATGCTCTGAGTCTTCATAGCCTTTTATAGACTAGCTAGATGAACTAGCCGTTGCAATTTCTTCTCTAACGTTCAGCTGCAGATCTGGGAAATGGCAGTTGCATATTTTGCTCTGTTCTTTCAATTCTCAGCTGGAATCTTGGATTATGTTGATACAGATGGTTTTCCAAGTATTCAGTCATTCCATAATCTTCATTTGACCGTTGGAGAGTGATTTAATTGATCCATAATGGTCTGAGCTAAACCATTAGTATAGAGGAGAAGGATCAGCCCTGTTCTTGGTTCTTCATTTAATGCACTTTATTCCAGATCTGATTTCATCTTGTTCTTAGCTGAACTTATCTGAAAATTACTCAAAACTTCATCAAAGATATTAGAAACAATAGTATCATATGATAAATCAATTTCAGATTGACCCATAAGGATTTCGCAGATCAACATCATTTGGTTTTTCAAAATCATTGATGCAAACTCGAGTTTGTACTTCTTGACTCGAGTTTGGGGTTCATCCAGAAAGCATGAATGTTGACCAGTAGTCTAAACTGGCAGTTTACAAATATTAACTTGAGTTTGGTTCTTATTGAGAAGACTATCGGGTTCTGGATCTGGAATGGAACTTTGGACATGAAGCTAAACTCGAGTCAATTAGTGACTAACTCGAGTTTGGGTCTATGTTAGTAAAATAAGCCTAAGTTCAGGAACTTCTAGACTGGAGTTTAGGATCATAAACTGGAGTTTGCAATGTGGACATATTGATGGTCTTTCTGTATGATTTAGACTTGAGTTTGGGGAAGCAAACTCGAGTTTCAGTAAGAACTGAAACTTTTGAGATTTACCTTGGTCAAGTGTAAACTGGAGTTTGGAAACACAGACTGGAGTTTACATGTCTTATGAAGATACTGAGTTTTCTAGATTCTTTCTGCTTAGTCCAAACTCGAGTTTGGGTCTAGACTCGAGTTTGTCTTATGCAAAATTCTGATTGCTCTCTGTATCTCCCAGACTTCAAGTTTGTTTTCGCAAACTAGAGTTTGGCTTGTTGTGAAAAGCTATGAATGCTTTCTGTGACTCCTCAGACTCGAGTTTGTCTAATCATACTCGAGTTTGGCTTACTTGCAAAACTGAGCAGCTTTCTGTCAAGTCTCAAACTCGAGTTTACATACCTAAACTCGAGTTTGCCTTTGACAGTAAGTTTTTCATCTTGCCAAAAACAAACTTCATGCTAAGTTTACAATTGTCAGTTATCATCAAAACACATAGAGAACTAACACTTAGCACTAGGAAAATACAATTGGGTAAATTAACAGCCCAACATTATTCAATGTAGTAAGTGTAAATTGAAGAAATCACTAAGAGGGGGTGAATTGAGGATTTTAAAAAATTCTTTTCGAAACACACAAATTTTAGACCGAACAGAGTATAACAAGGCAAGGGAAGAAAAGCTTGACACAGTAAGATTTATACTAGTTTGGTCCTAACCTTGACCTACATCCAATCCCCAAATACCTTCTGGGGTTTTCAACTATCTCAATAACCCTGATTATAACAATGTAACTCTCAAGCAATCCTAATCACCTAGGACTTGCTTCCCCTTACACTTTGCAATTAAATAACCCAACTCACCACAACCTTGAGTTCTCTCAAACGAGTAGTCGAATGATTTTCAAAAACAAACTCTCTTAAAGAGCCGATATGAATAAACATTGAAGTTTAAATAATAGAATGCACAACAACAAATTAAACAAGAATGTAATCAGTTGTATTCGTGCGTTGTTGTTGTTGTTGTGTCTTGTTCTTCGAGTCTTCTGGGTATTCTTAATCAACCAAAGAAACTAGTCGTTGCATTTTCTTCTCTCTGATTCTTCAAACTTCTAGGGTCAAACTTCCCTAAGCTTTCCTTACCATTATTGTGCACATAGCACTTACAACCAAAGATGTGTAAATGAGCAATATTGGGTTTTCTTGATTTGTAGAGCTCATAGGGTGTTTTGTTCAGTTTCTTCTAGAGATATGCTCAGTTAGAGATGTAGCAAGCTGTAATCATTGCATCAGCACAGAATACTTAGGAGGTTTGATTCTCATTCAGCATTGCCCTTGCCATCTCAGTAAGAACTCTATTCTTTCTTTCTACTACACCATTTTGTTGAGGAGTTCTTGGAGTAGAAAAGTTGTGATCGATTCCTATGTTATCACAGAATTCTCCAAAAGATTGATTTTCAAACTCACCACCATGATTTATATGGATTCCTGCAATAGAGAAACCTTTCTCATTTTAGACCTTCTTGGCAAAAAATAGAAAACTGATCAAATGCTTCATCTTTAGAAGATAAAAATAGGGTCCAAGAAAATCTAGAGAAATCATCAACTATGACCAAAGTATAAAGATTGCCACCAAGGCTTTTAACTCTAGCTGGTCCAACTAGGTCCATGTGAAGTAGTTGAAGTGGTTTATTAGTTGATATTTCATTTTTAGATTTAAAAGATGATTTAGTCTATTTACCCTTTTGACATGCATCACAGATAATATCATTTTTAAAACTAAGTTTTGGTAAACCAATCATTGAATCCTTTTTAAATAGCATGTCAAGTTGAGACATGTTTACGTGATCTAAATGCTTATGCCACAACCAACTTTCATCCAAGTTACCAATAAAATGAAAATGGAAGAAATCACTAAGAGAGGGGTGAATTGGGGATTTCAAAATTTCTTTTTGAAAGGTAGCCAAGTTTTCGAAAAATGAAATGCACAAAAGCAAGGAAAGAGAAGCTTAGACACAGAAGATTTATACTGGTTCGGTCCTAACTTTGACCTACATCCAGTCCCCAAATATCTTCTGGGTTTTTCACTATCAATGCTTTCTTATTACAACAATGTAAAACACACGCAATCCTAAATCACCTAGGACTTGCTCCCCCTTACACTTTATAATAAAACAACCCAACTCACAGGTTCAACAACCTTGAGTTCTTACAAAAACAGTAATCAAATGATTTTCGAAAAACACACTCTCTTAAAGAGCAAATAAATATAAACATTGAAGTTCAAGAAAATATTTTGCACACAAGATTAAAATCAAGAATGCAATCAGTTGTAATTGAGTTTTGCACTTTGCTCTACGTCTTCATGGGTATTTATAGGTTTAATCTGAGCAACTAGCCGTTGCAAATTCATCTCCTTTCTTCTTCAACATTCATCTTTATTTTTGGAATATAGTTGTTGCATATTTTCCTCTGTTCTTTCAATTCTCAACTGGAATCCTAGAATTAGTTGATACAGATGGTCTTTCAGATATTCTGTCATTCCATAACCCTTATTTCGACCGTTGAAGTGAGATTTGATTGACTTGTAACAGCCTGAGCTGAACCATTGAGATAGAGGAGAAAGATCAAGCCTGTTCTTGGTTCTTCATTTATTGCATTTGATCCAGATCTGATTTCATCTTGATCATTGCTGAACTTATCTGAAACTTACTCAAAACTTCATCAATAATGTTAGAAATAATAGTAATACATGATATGACATTTTCAGATTAACCCATAAGGATTTCGCAGATTGATGCAGTCTGGTTGTTCAAAATTTGTTCGTTATAAACTCGAGTTTTCATAGGTAGACTCGAGTTTTGAGTTCGTCCATAGGGCAAGATCGCGATAAGAGTTTTGAACATATTTTGCAACACTTCCTAAACTCGAGTTGACAAGTGGCTGACTCGAGTTTTAGTTCTTATCGAGAGGAAAGTCGAGTTCTATTTTTTTAATGGGTTTGGAAATATGGCAAAACTCGAGTCATTAAGTGAAAAACTTGAGTTTTGAATTTTGATGAGAAAAATAGATTTGAGTTCAAGACACAAAAACTGGAGTTTCTAAAGTCAAGACTGGAGTTTTCAAATCAAGTAGTAACTCGAGTATTCTCTGTTTGAGCTAAACTCGAGTCTTCAAAGTCTAGACTCAAGTTTCAGTAAAAATTGAAATTTTGAGAGCTTTCTGTCAGAGGAAAACTGGAGTTTTTCATAATCAAAGCTGGAGTTTACAAGACAAGTAACAGCTCGAGTGTTTCAGTTTACCCCAAACTCGAGTTACCAGAAACCAAACTCGAGTTTCTAGAAGTTTACAAAATTCAGACATCTCTTCAACACATAAACTTCAATGAAAACTGGAGTTTTCTTGACTTGTGAAAATACTGAAATTTCTGAAGTCTTTCTGTCTGGTCTAAACTCGAGTTTTAAAAAATGAAACTCGAGTTTGTCTTGTTGTGGAAACTTTGACTGCTCTCTATATCTTGCAAACTCGAGTTTGCCTGAGCAAACTTGAGTTTGCCTGAGCAAACTCGAGTTTGCCTGAGCAAACTCGAGTTTGACTATCTTTGAAAAATTGAGCTATTCTCTGTCAAGTCAAAACTCGAGTTTTGCTACCAAAACTCGAGTTTGCCTTTGACAGTAAGTTTTACAACTTACCAAAGAAAAACTTCATATTGAGTTTACAATTGTCAGTTATCATCAAAACACATGGAGAACTAACATTCTCCCCCTTTTTGATGATGACAAATTTGTAAACTGAAACTTCAAAGAATTTGATTGATTTTATCATTTGAAATGTATTTTGCAAAAAGTGCTTATGCATAACAAGATATCAGAGATTAAGAAAGCAGAAGCAATATGAACCAAAATGAACTTATCATATAAACCATATAAATCATTAGTCATTTCATAAAGAGTCAATACAGAAAACTAAATACTCTAAAGTAAATACAGAGTCAAGGCAACTTAATATAGAAATACAGACTCAAAACAAGGTAGTCAGTACAGACTCAAACAACTTAAGACTGCTCTATGCTTTTCTCTCCCCCTTTGTCATCAGCAAAAGGGGGTTGAGCTGGGGTAGATTCTATGGGCATAGGGTCTGTGGGTGTGGTCTGAGAGGGAGCAACAGTGGTAGTTTCTGAAGCCAGAGTGGTGGAAGCAGGGGGTGCTGAGGGTAGAGATTTTAGAATTTGATCTAATTGAGCCTTCATTGCCTCTTGAGTCTCTATCAAGGCTTGATTGGTTTTGGTTAACTCATATGTGATTTTCCTAATCTCAGTCTCGATCTCGGCAGCAAAAGAGTCAAGTGCAGCATCCACAATTTCCTTGATTTATGCAACAAAATCAGAAGGAAGAAAAGGCTGAGTAGGTGGGGGTGCTGACTGTGCCTCTTGGTTTCTGGCATGAGTGGCTCTAATATTTAAAGGAGCACGTGAGTGGCCAAATCCTTCAGAGTTAAAGTTGATCTTCATGAGGTGCAATTGTTGTGACCCAAATTCTGGAGGTCTCATGAGAGTGTTAGCGGCACCACGATGCCAGATTTTGAAATAATAGAGGATCACAGACACAAGAGATGGAAAGGGAATATGGGAAGGTTTTCTGGATCCGAATCTGAATTTTACCATTTCCTGGAAAACCCATTGTCCCATATTTGTTGGCAATTTATCCACAATGGCAGCGAAAAGGCATAGTCTTTATGGGTGAAATGAGTGAAGGTTCCACCCTTTTGAACTAAATTCCTGGAGTAAATGTACCACAAGGTACAGTAGAGAGGAGACATTGAAGCAGGGGTAATATGCAGAGAGACTGATTGATCCTTAGTAAACGGTTCATTAGGTTTTAAAATCTCAAAACATTGCCTATTGGTATAATCGATTGAATGATGTGGAGGAGGATTATCAATTTTTAGGATTTTATTGATAACGACAGCAGATAGGATAATCTTCACTCCTATCATAGAGGTAGATATTCTTTCTTCAACTAGAGTTTGATCACTATCTTCCAAATTATCCCAATCTATGTTGAAGTAAAAGAGTCTTACAAGGTTTGGAGTATAAGGGGCAGAGATTGAAAGAAGATATTCAAATTGAGTAAGCCAAGGAGAAGGGTCGAGATTACAGTCCTTTTTCAGGTTTGTTAGGTTGATTGACACAACAGGGCAAAAGGGCTTTTTGACATAATTTTCTTTGAATTTAATGGCTAATTCGTTTGATAGGAAATTGTTTTCAGTGACAAAACCAGAAGAAGGAGTAGAGTGGTTATAGATTTTAGAGATGGCATTTGTTACCATAGGAGGTTCTGCTGGTGCTTGATCAGTTTGTTGAGCAGAGGATGCTTGGCTCTTTACAGTCCTCTTTCTCTTATAGGCTTTGGAAGGTTCTGCAACTTTCTCTTTGCCCTTACCAGAAACAGGGTCTGGTTTCTTCCTCATTTGTTCCTCCGTTGGCTCTTGAATTGAAATGCCTTTAGGTTTGGGGGAAGTATGAGGAACACCAGGAATATGTTTATCGATGCCTGAAGCAAATTTCCTAGGTACCATCTTGCTTCTCATTGGTCTGTGAACAGGGATGGATTTTATTCTTGCAGATTGCTTTGGAGAAGACTGTGATGGAGTCTTTGAGGCTTCATTATCTCGATTTGAGGCCATTTTAAGATTGGGAGGGCGAGATTGAAGATGAAGCAGAAGGGTTGAGAGAAAACTTAGGGCAAGACTTGAGTTTTGAGAATTGTAAATGAACAGACACAACAAACACATATATATAAAGCGTGTTAAACTTGAGTTTACATGAGTTCAGACTTACCTGGACTTCAAGGATGTATGTGTGAATCCATGAATCCCTGACAAAACTCGAGTTAATACTTACTGACTCGAGTTTTGAATTTCTTCAAAACTTTAGGTTGCTCTCTTTCTAATGAAGACTTGAGTCACTCACTTAATGACTCAAGTTTTGAACTGCTTCAAAACTTCAATTGGTCTTTGTCTGATGTAGACTCGAGTCACTTACTTAATGACTCAAGTTTCGGTTGACTCCTGAAGATAAGTTGCTCTCTATCCCCGATAAACTCGAGTTTCATTCCTTAAACTTGAGTTTGCTTCATATTGACAGCAAACATCAATAAGTATCCTGCAAAAAGAAACAGCTAGATACTCTAATGCTTAAGTTAGTATTAAACAATGTCAAAACATTAATTAAATAATCATTAGGGTAGAGAAAACTCATAGCTCATTGGGATTTACCATTCCCAATTCTCTTCTTATGAATATAAATTGCTCTTTTGCTAATGGTTTGGTGAAAATGTCTACTAGCTGTTGATGAGAGGGGATGAAAATTACTTTGACATCCTTTTTCTGGACATGGTCTCTTATGAAGTGTTGCCTAACATCAATGTGCTTAGTTCTAGTGTGATGGACAGGATTTTTGGCTAAACTGATAGTGCTAGTATTGTCATAGAGAATGGGTATTTCTTTCAAATTTATTCATAGATCTTGAATCTGTTGTTTGAGCCACAGGACTTGTGCACAACAACTTGATGCAGCAACATATTCAGCTTCAGTAGAGGCTATGGCTATCGTGTTATGCTTTTTGCTGAACCCTGAGACAAGTGAATTTCTAAGGAATTCACATTATCCACTTGTGCTCTTATGATCAGTCTTCTAACCAGCATGATTTGAATCAGAATATGCTACCAAGTGCTCAGGTTGACCTTTTGGAAATCATAAGCCCAATTCTTCTATATCACGCATATATCTGAAGATTCTTTTCACATGTTCAGCGTGAGATTCCTTTGGAGTTGATTGGAATCGTGCACACATCCCCACACTGAATTGAATATCAGGTCTACTTGCTGTTAGATAGAGTAATGATCAATCATTCCTCTATATCTTGTGATGTTAAAATCTTTTTCCCTTCTCATCAGCATCTAAGGCAGCAGTTGAGCTCATTGGCGTGTCTGCTCCATTGCAGTCTTGAAGACCATATTTCTTGAGTAAGTCTCTTAGATACTTGGTTTGAGAAATGAACATGCCATTTTTTCGTTGCTTGATTTGTAGACCAAGAAAATAATTGAGTTCTCCCATCATTGACATTTCAAATTCACCCCGCATAGTCTCAGAAAATTCCTTGCACAAAGCATCATTAGTAGCACCGAAAATTATATCATCCACATAGATTTGCACAATTAAGATTTCATTAAGTTTGTTGCTTTTAATGAAAAGTGTGGTATCTGTTGTTCCTCTTACAAATCCATGATCTAGAAGAAATTTACTTAGTCTTTCATACCAAGCTCTAAGAGCTTGTTTTAAACCATATAAAGCCCTTTTTAATTTGAAAACATGATCTGGATGAAATTCATCCTCAAAACCAGGAGGTTGTTCTACATAAACCTCTTCCTGAATAAAGCCATTTAGAAATGCTGATTTCACATCCATTTGATAGAGTTTGAAACCTTTAATGCAAGCAAAGGCTAGAAGTACTCTTATTGCTTCCAATCTTGCCACTGGAGCATAAGTTTCTTCATAATCAATTCCTTCTTCTTGATTATATCCTTTCACAACCAATCTTGCCTTGTTACAAACAATGATTGCAGACTTATCACGTTTGTTCTTGAATACCCATTTAGTGCCAATGACTGGATGGTCTTTGGGCCTGGGTACTAATTTCCAAACTTGATTTCTTTCAAATTGGTGTAATTCCTCTTGCATCACTATCACCCAATCATTGTCTGAAAGGGTTTCTTCAATCTTAGAGGGTTCTATTTCTGAAATAAAAGCTGAAAAAGTGACTTCATTCAAAATACCTTGTCTGGTTTTAACTCATTGATTTGCATCACCTATAGCTTAGTCCAGTGGATGACTCCTACTGTATTTCCAAGCTTTAGGTTGAGTTTGACCAGAGTTTTCACAATCATGTTCACTAATGCCAGCAATCTTTCCAAATTTGTTTCCACCGAAGGTCACTTTGCCACCATCCTTAACCTTGATTGAAGCAAACTTGGAATGATCTCTCGTCATGTGTCTGGAGCATCCACTATTAATGAATCATCTGTTGGATTTAGATGCTTTTAGACAAACCTGCAAAAGCACAAAAGATCAAGTCTTAGGTACCCATTTTCTCTTGGGTTCTTTTGGGTTAGTTTGTGTCCTTGGAGCCTTATAGGATCCTTTAGGCACCCATTGATAATTTTCTATAGGTTTATTCTTTCTTTCCTTTTTGTGAAAAACAGGAAGAAATAGTATGACCCTTTCTATCGCAACAGTTACAATAGGTAAATGGATTAGAAGAATGAAATGATTTTTGAAAGTGATTCAAATAATTCTTTTCTCCATTTTTCTTCTTGACTTTCTTTTTATCAAGATCAGGTTTGTAACCAATTCTTAACCTATCATTTGTAAATCTTTGCTTTTCCAAAATCACGTTGAGCATTTCACTATCTCTAGTGAATTTTTCAAGAGTTTTTATGAGATACAAATTCTTTTTTTCTAAATCAATACAATCTTCACAAATGTTTTCACAAGAGTTTTTGACTTACAATTCAAGAACTATATTCTTCTTTTTCAAAGTAATATATTTTCCAGCAAGCTTTTCAAATTCAGATTGTATAATATTGTATTCAGAGAATAAGTCATTGTATGATGGTTCTGAAATGATTACCTCTTCTGATTCTTCTTCTTGAGCCATAAGACAAATATTGGCTCTTTCTTCTTTATCAACTTTATCTTCGTCTGATAAACTATCTCCCCAAATGGCAGAGATATAAGCTTTCTTTTTAAACTTGTTGAATCTTTTCTTTTCTTTCTCTTTGTCCTTCAACTGGGGACATTCAGACTTGATGCAGCCAGGCTTGTCGCATTCATAGCATATGACTGGCTTCTTTGTTTCATTGTTGTTGTTACTCTTGTGATATTACCGGAACCCTTGATTCTTTCTGTAGAACTTTTTGAATCTCCGGACTATCATCCTGACTTCATTATCATTTGAGTCCTTGTCTCGTTTGATAGTTTTAAGGGCGATTCCTTTCTGTTTGCCTCCAATCTTGTCAAGTCCTTTTCTAAACTTGATTATACCTTCGTATTCTAATAGACTGCCAAATAGAGCTGCTACAAATTGCATGGATTCTCCACGAGCTTCCTCGATAGCTGTCACTTTAGCTTCACAATATTTGGTTAGTACATTTAAAATCTTTCTTACCTGAGTCTTTTATTCATATACCTTTCCCAAGGCTGACAGCTAATTGATGAGGTGGGTGAAGCGGAGTTGGAACTCTCCAATTGTTTCTCCAGACTTCATTCATAGAAGATCGTATTCGGTCATAAGAGTGTTGATTCTATTTTCCTTTATTCTCGTGGTTCCCTCGTATGCAACCTCTAAAGCATCCCATATTTCTTTGGCACTGGCCAGATTGCAAATTTGAAAGTATTCTTTTTGGCTCAATGCACTTTGTAACATTAGAATGGCTTTGTTGTTGAGGACGATCTTGTTCTAGTCGTGCTCATTAAACTCAGCTTTAGTTTCTAGCACCATAGCATCTCCTTACTTCTTATTAGGAGCATAATCACCTTCCTTTATTACCTCCCATAGTCCATACTCACTTGCTAAAGGCTAATACAAAGACTTTGAATTTGGCTTTCTAGAAGGAGTAGTGCTTTCCACTGAAACTCGGTGGTATATTGATCGAAACTCCATCAGGTAGAATACCATTAATATTGATCTTTCTCAAGATGTTAAGCTCTTTTGAGAAGACCTTCCTCTAATACTAAATGAAAGTGGAGCAAATCACCAAGAGGGGGTGGATTGGGGATTTTAAATTTTTTTTATAATTGCTCTATTTTCGAACACTAAAATAGAGCTACTCAGAATAAAGCGAAGAAAAGCAAGTCACAAGGAGTTTCTACTAGTTTGGTTCAACCTTTGACCTACATCCAGTCCCTAGACTCTCTGGGATTTTCACTATCTCAATTGATTACACACTCTATAACTCAAGAGTAATTCTCTCACTAGACTTACTCTCCCTTACAAGTTACAATCAATATTCCAATCTCTAAGTCCCCAGACTTAAAATGATTTACAATCAAATAAACTCAAATAGTAGACAGATATAAACACGGAAGTATAATGTATCAACAGATACTTTTCAAGTGAAAACTGAAAAAGTAGTTGGTGAACTTGAATGCAGTCTGCTTTTTAATTTCTTGGTTTTTGAGAAGACTTGAATACAGCTCTATTCATATCAAGAGAGCATTAAGTGACCATTGCAATCTTTAATATAATTGTTGCAGGAATTAAGGAAAGATTAGCACAATCTTTGGCCTTCTTATCTCTCTACTCTTTAGTTAATTTAGGTGCACAGAGATTTATGGTTGACTTTCCTTGAGATTAATTAATTGGAATGGCAAAAGCTAGTTAAGGAAAGAAGCATTAATCTTTTTTGCATCGTGCAGAGGATGATTGTCTAGAATATTGCAAGCTATCTGTACTTTGCAATAAATGTTCTGACATGCTTTTTGCTTTTGGCTGAAACTTCATTTTAATCTTCTTTAAATCATCTAAAGCTCATTAACAAACAAGTTAAACATATCTAGGAATAGTAATGAGTGATGATAAGAAGTATATAGATCAAATATAAATATTTCACAGATTCGAGTAATTCAAATTTTGAATTTTGCGATACAAACTCGAGTTAGTTCATCTAGACTGGAGTTTGTAGTTTATTTCTGAAAGCTTAAACTCAAGTTTTATAAGTCTGAATCTAGTTTTCTTTAATCAAAGAAGAATGCCGCGATTTGATCTTAGAAACAAGTTTTGAGTAAGACCTAAGCTCGAGTCATTAGATGACTAACTCGAGTATTGGACACTTAAGATGAAAAACATATTTTAAGTCCAAAAGTTCAAAATTGGAGTTTTCATTTCAAACTGGAGTTTTCAAACAATGTAAATAGAGTGAAGCTCTCTGTGTGCTATAAACTCAAGTTTGCAATGTCTAACTCGAGTTTCCACAAAACAGAGAAAAAACTAGAAAACTCTCTGTATGGATCAAACTGGAGTTTGCAATCAAAACTGGAATTTTCAAAACTTTAGAAATATTTAATTGTTCTCTGTGAGTTTTAAACTCGAGTTTGTCAAAACTAAAATCGAGTTTCCTCATAAGAGAAAACTTTGTAAAACATTTTAGCAAATATAAATTGGAGTTTTAAAAAGCATGACTCAAGTTTTCTCAAACTTAGGATAACATAGCTTTTTGTATGCTATAAACTCGAGTTTATGAAACATTAACTCGAGTTTCCAACAAGGCTTGGAAAACTCAAATTTCTTTTAATTTGTCAAACTGGAGTTTATTAAACTAAACTCTGGTTTGCTTTGTCTTGAAAAACTTAAGAGCTCTTTGTGTGATCTTAACTCGAGTTTCCAAAATCTTAACTTAAGTTTGTCTTAGTTTACAAAAACTAGAGTTGCTCTCTGTCAAGTCCAAACTTGAGTTTTCTAACCAAAACTCGAGTTTGTCTTTGGCAGTAAGTTTGTCAACTTTGCAAAGACAAACTTAAGTTTGGTTTTACAATTGTCAGTTATTGTCAACACACATAGAGAACTAACAATTAATATACAATATTTAATTGGCCAATAGCATATGTCTTACTACGTGCTGAGGACTCAAAATCAATAAGGTTCTACGTTTATATTTTCTGTGTGCTGAGGGAATTGGGACTAAATCCTGTGTTTATTTTTCCTTAGGATGAGGAATTCGAGAGCCACAAGTTATTGCATTTACTTTTCCTAGCACTATGGAATTTAGGACTCATATGGTCCTACATTTATTTTCCTAGTACTGTGAAATTCGAGACTTTCCCAGTCCTGCGTTATTTGGACTTGTAGAGTCCTTTCGTAGTTAACATGACATGTATGATATATTGTTTATTGTTACTATGTGTTTATGTTGCATGCTAAATTGTTTTTCCTGAATTATAGTTATTATTTAATTATCATATTTTGCATTACATTTCATAGAGATTAACCTATTATCCTGGGATACAATTTTGGATCCCAGACACTAATAAGGCTTCAAGTAGCGACCTAGGAAGAAAGGGGAAGACTATCTTGTGAAGTGGGCGGAAGAAAGTGGAATTCAGGAAGAGTTCTTTTTATTTTTTGTAAATATATTTTGGATTAATTTTGATGGGTTGTATAAGGAGTTTTATTTATGAAGTAATTATGGATGAATGTAATTAAATATCCCAATGGGGTTAGAGGGATTCCTTTTTAGTGGTTACATTTCCTTCATTATTAGATCCGTTTAAGATACATCAGAGTGTGCACAACAGAGCATTTTAGCCGGTTTGGACGATCTATTATACTGGTAAAAGTAAATAAACAATAAGTAAAAGTCCCCGAAGGGTTAAGGATATAGTTATCCAAAATAAATACCAAAAGAAAGCACACACAGTCATCCCAAAAATATGATCACTACCACAAAAAAACAAAATAACGTCCTAAATATCACACAATTAATGCCCTAAATATGAAGGACGTCTATCAACGGGTAGTAGAAAAATTTAATTTTGGCGCCCTGAAAATTATTTAGGACGCCCTATAAAAGACGCCCTGAATTTAATTCAGGACACCTTAGTTAAGGCGTCCTGAATTAAATTAAGGACGCCTTATTACTTTTTTTTTAAAAAAAAAAAAAACCAGGCAGATTGAAGCCCAGGCAAATATTGCCATCTTGTGAGCAAATCCAGCGAGGGGAGACGACGGCGAGGGTAGATCAGGCAGGCAAATCTTCTCTAGAACAATCAAAATCCAAATATCAATTAATAGTTGTGAATAGTTTAGAGAATATGCAGAGCAGAAAGAGAATATTGTACGAATAAAGATTATTTGATGAAACTCCATTTTTTGAGCCTTTCACATTGTAGCATCACTGTAAATGGAAATACCGTCAGGGTTAAAAAAACGCCGAGGGGATTGAAACAAAATCACAAAATTTCTTGCCTTAAAGTAAGATAGATACAATAAAGAACGGGGGAAGAAAACGAAAAAGGAAAGGAGAAAAAGTAAGAGGAATACGCAAAAATGTGACTTCAAGTAGTTCTGTGCTTGAGGACTTGAAGCTGTGAAGATTGGTGAAAAGAGCTTAGGGTTTTTATATCCTGAGCGTGAGTTTTGGCGCCCTCAGTATAAGTTAGGATGCCTAAAATATACTTTAGGCGCCCTAAACCTTAAAATTTTTTAGGGCGTCTAAAATATATTTTTTGGCGCTAATTTCTTGGCGCCTAGATAATTTTTTTTTTTTTAAATTTTGGCGCCTAAGTCTTAAAATTTATTACTTTAGGTGCCCTAAATAAAACTTAGGGTATACTTTAGGCGCCCTAAACTTTATTTAGGGCGCCTAAGTCTTTGCCTATACTTTTTACTCCATTTTTAAAAATAAAGATACCTTTTGGGGAAGTAATATCTACTTTTTGTAGTAGTGAGTACAAAAAATAATAGGGTGTTCTCTAGTCTTCATCAACATTGCAATGCCTTACCTTTCCAAAAAGGTCCTTCTCCTCAGGCACGTCCTTCGTTGTCTACAGAGGTGTTTAGAGTTCAATAGTGAACCCCAGAGTAATTGTCAATACTCATGTACTAAATGTGTATGGAGTATGCATGCAACCATGTCACAGATAAATCACATGTACTATGCCAAACAGACCGCATATGCAAATAGAAGCATACACAACAATCTATCTTCGTACCTTCGAGATGCCTTACCAAGGCAAGCCCTGGAATTACCGGAATCATATTATGTCTTCGCACCGTCAAGCCACCTGAACCAAGCTAGCCCTGGAATTACCAGAATCATAAACCATTGAGCCGCCACATATGACAAGCCCCGAAAAATCCTCAGCGTTAGGAACATAACAATTAGGGACTCAAACCCCAACATACTTTGTATGCATATTTGGCAAAATATATACACAAAACAAGCATGACAAAACATTCATCAAATACATAAAAGTACTTGAGTAAAACAATTACTAGCTATTACTTCCTGGCAAATATGTCTTGTCTTAATACTTTATTGTGCCTGGTTGTCTTCCCAAGTATATCTTAGCCCTAGGTGACATCAAAACATCATATTTCAGTATTTACAGAAATGCCCCTACATTTTCCTCTTAAATTTGAGCCTTTTTCAGATTTTTCCCAGTTCAACTTCAAACATTTTTAACCATGAACTAATCCCATACAAAATCACGTTTTAGACTCATTGGAACCCTTAAAAATACCAAAATCACAGCATAACACTAAGCCCTAATAACTTGCATGAATCCCATGCAAAATCACGATTTAGCTCATTAGAACCCTTAAAAATACCAATATCACAGCATAACACTAAGCCCTAACAACTTGCATGAAAATCCCAACTTGAACTTCGGAAAGTTGAGTTTTCGGTGTTTACCTGAAATCGGAGATCTGACTTAGTGATTGGAGTTGGGTTTTAGTATGGTGAGCTTGCTGCCTTCTCCTTCCTCCTTCTGTTGGGCACCTCTCATATGGTGCAAAAATGAATAGTTTAGGTCTTAATAAATTATTAAGTGGTTAATAGCATGACTCCTTTCCAAAAAACCTTAGATATTTTAGAAATCATAGAATAGAACTCAACCCTCATTCCCTCGCATATTCCCTTAATCCAAGGCTCTGCGGCGATATCTCTTCGTCTTAACTCTTACAGGGAGGATCTTATTAACTTTCTTTGGTGGAAAGGAATGGAAAATTGTTTCTCGTGAAGAAAGATACTTCTTTTTTAGCAGAATATGCCATGATGTTGAGCAGTAATCGCAGCCAATGGATATTTGTTGCAGTGAGACGCTACTCCAGGATTCGCCCTCCACGACCCGTCTCTGTTGAGTCTGTAATCAGAGTGTCCAACAACATTGCTCGCCTTGATGCTCCAAAAGAAGGTCCGAAACCCAGGCAGCTTCTCTCTTTGCCTTCTTTTCCTCCTTTCCCTTTGCCTGGTAAGAACTCAATCACTGCTTCGGGACAGCCTGGTCATGTCACCGCTATCAGCTGGGTTAAGTATTACTTCAAGGGGATGTGGAATTCTGTCATTGAGTCCCATTTTAGGGATGGCCTTGTAAGTATTCTCAATATATTTCTTTTTTTCTCTGTAGCGTAATTTGATTGCTTTTACCTATAACACTTGAATTTTCTTTCTTTTCCTCCCTCTTTTCCGTTCAATGTTAGCATTTGAAACAAAATCTGAAAGTTTTCACAGTGTTCGGCTATCTTCGGTTGATCCTGGAAGAACAAATGCAAATTAATTTTTCATGGGGTGCAAATGCTGTGTTCATATCATAGAAGCACCTTTCAACAGTGTGTCTCAAAACTCTTAAATATAAACAATTACATAATGAGAAGAAAAATCACATTTGGATTGATAGAGTGTAGCATTAGAGCGGGAGAATGATAGAACTGAACTGAAAGAGGATGGAGAAGAAAGAGGGAACATATGGACAAAACCCGATGGACAAAACTCGGAACAGAACTATCACAGAGAGAGGGGGGCAGGGAAGGAGGGGGGATGAACAAAACGTAGATATTTTGTTTCTGATAGTTCCTTCAAATTGTTTATATGGTATGGGCTATGAACCCTGGCCCATGGCTCATGCGGCTTGTGCTGTGCCGTGCAAATGATACAGCATCACCAAGGCCATGATACTGTTTGACTAACGATGTTATTTCTATAATTTCACATGGGTGAATATGCAATTTTCTTTCAAATAATATTTATAGTTTGTTTCTTGGTCAAGTTCAGGGATTGAAAAGTTTATGTATAGATTTTGCATTTATTTTCTTGTTCAAGGTCAAGGTGGAAGACCCAATTTCTGATAACTCTTCTACTCAAAACGAAGGGCAGAAACCTTTGAGGGAGGTACTGAATCTAATGATACTTTCATGTGGCTTTTTTGTTCAGACATTGAATCACAAACCTTGCTCTGGGCTCTCGAGAATCTCCTGTGTGTGTGTGTGTTTGTTTATTTTGAATTAGTCAATTGCTTATGATGTGTTGTAGGTTTAATATACTACAACCAAACAGCTTTACAACAGATTAAACATAATGAAGTGATGAAGCCTGGGGTGATAATTCATGTCCCTGTATCAGTTGCTGAGACTAGGATTTCTAAAAGATATGACACTATACCTAGTGGGACTCTATATCCAAATGCTGATGAAATTAGGTATCTGCAGAGGCTTGTGATTTACAAGGCATGTCTTCCAAATCTTAATTTATTCAATTTAACCATTTTGCTTGCTTTAATTTCATTTATATATATTTTATTTAATGTACACTTTGTTCGATGTATTTCTTTCAGGATTCTGCCATAATTGTGCTAAATAAACCTCCAAAATTGCCTGTTAAGGTTTGAGTTTGTTCTTCCACACTCTGCAGTCACTACACAATTATGTTCTTGCATTCTGATTTTTCCCCTTTTAATTTTCTTGGTAACTTGTTAGGGAAATCTGCCAATTCATAATAGCATGGATGCATTGGCGGCTGCAGCACTTTCCTATGATTATGATGAGGGTCCTAAGTTGGTGAGCTCCCCTTTTCAGATTCATATCAGTCAGCAAAACAATTTGGTCGACTTTTGACAATAAAATGCATTATTATGCTATAGGTGGACATTTTTCCAGCAATGGTTCATGGATGTCCTAATTAATCATGATCATAAACTATTTGGTCAGTGTTGCTCTTTTCTTCTTGGGGTTCTGTTAGACTTTAGGGGAAAAACCTTGAGATTTTCTGTTAGATTTCTATTATTCTAGCATGAATTTCTGGAAATGTACTTAGTGAGGACGGTAAAAAGAGGAAAACTGTAGCTACCTCTTGAGGATACCAGAATCTATCAGACTCCACTCCTTCTAAATTCTTCTTTGCTTTTCTTGAACAGCCAGTCTCAATTTCTTTTCTTACCCCAACCGTATTTTATTTCTAACCAACCTCTACATATCACCTGCCTTGACTGTATTGAGAAGTTGAACTCATTTTTGTTTGAATCTTACAACTTTCAAGCCTAATTCTCCTTCCCTAACTTGGTGAATTTTAAATATAATAACATTGAAAATTAATTTTGTGTTATTGTTTATTTAATCTGACATGCTTGGGAGGGAATTACACCATTTTTTCGCCCTTCTGTTAATTTTCCCTTGTAGTTTGTCTATGAAAACTTTCTGTGCTGCATATAAATAAGTTTCTTGTAATGAGAGAAGAATGCCTTTGATTTTAAGTTGTGAATTGTTCAAGCAGTGAGAGGAATATGCGGGACTGAAACCATGTACCAAAGAAATAAGGGAAGGGTGAGCTTATTGGGCCTAAAATAACTAACTTAAAATTGTATCACAAAAGCAACAAGGATAGAGTTGACTGATGGACGTTGGGGCAATGACCAATGAAGATTAACAACTGGGTGAGCTGTGACTAATTCTAGCAGAGGGTATCATGCTCTGACCAAGGTGGATGAGTGATAGTGTTTGTGAGTTCAAATAATCTTGACAAGGGTTTAGAGGGAAAGTCCTTTTTCTCAAATTGCTAGGTTCTGTTTTCTTTCTCTGCATTTTTCCTGCTGGTTTTATTATTAATTTTTTTTTTGGTGATAACCTGCTGGTTTATTTTCTTTATTGATTTTTTTTTTTTAGCTGGCGGGTTTTCATTTATGTTTGTGTATTATTATTTTTTATGGTTATAAGAGGGGCTAAGCCCATTATATTTGTCTTTTATTTGATGCTATATCTAGTATTTGGCTTGAGCTCGCACTTTTCACCTTATTTATATCACTGACGAGGGTGGATATATCTAATATAAATGTCGTTTTTGGTGAGGTCTCCAGCAAAAGCTTATGACATTTACAAATTGAATAACTATATTTCATAAGAGGTATCATCCGCATTTGAACATGGTCTTGATGTGGTTGTGTGCAATTGGTCTGTTTTACTGTCTTTCGGTCTTCTAGAACTCACAATGTATGATCTCATTTGCTTGCTTAAACTTTCCTGCTCATGGAAATGCAATATAAACTATAAAAAGTATTTTTGACTAAGCATTTGAATTTATTGTTGATCAGGTTATAGCAGCTTTTATTGATTGTAAGTTTCTTTAAAACAAAATTTATTAAGTTTAATAAGGCAACAAGGAAAAGAAACCCTGATTTTCTTAATTTTGTTCTTTACTTTTTCCGTTTGAAAAGGTAATTGATGCATAGAAGTATAGGAACTTAATTGCCGGTTTAATTTTAAATAATTGTTTATATTCTTAATTGGAAAATCGGAGTGTTCAAATATATACTTCAGCATTATGACTGAAATTGCATTTTCTTTGTTTCCTGTTTGCACTACACAAGAGAAATAGTAGGAATTTGATGATCAGGAATTTTCTTTACACCTTTCTTTAAAGGGTTAAGAATATGATTGTTTCTTTTATTTTATTTCTTTTCATTGGCAGGAATTTGATGACCTCCGTTTCATATTGTAATTATCTTGAAAATTGTTAAAATCATAAGCACCAAAAATAATACTCTTATTTCTTATTCAACTAGAAAAGGGTACAGTATATAGACTCTACAGAGAGTAATTAGTAGAGAAAATAAAGGGATTGCGATCAGATATTTTATCCTAAATTGAAAGCACTGAATCAAGGATTACAATCAATGACATAATCGGGGGATTTATTAATTTAAAATTTAAAAATTTTAATGGATTTCTAACACTCCCCCTCAAGCTAGAGAGTAAATATCAATCATTCCCAGCTTGCCTTGAAATCCTTCAAACTTAACTTTGCCTATGGTTTTGTCATAACGTCTACAATTTGGTCTGCATATCATATGTGGGAGAGACTCATGGTGCCTTGTTCTATCTTTTCTTTAATAAAGTGTCTGTCTATCTCAACATGCTTCGTTCTATCATGATATTCTGAGTTCTTGACCATTTCAATGCTTGCCTTTTTCTCACACTAGAACTGCATTGATCCCTCATGTGGGACTCCCAACTCCTTTCACAACCTAATGACCCAGATTCCTTCACATACTCCAAGATTAACAGCTCTCAGCTTTGCTTCTACACTACTTGACACCACAGTTTGGTTCCTGCTTCTCCATGTAACCATATTTCCCTACATAGATGTGCAATATCCTGAGGTTGACCTCCTATTCTCTCTATCCCTTGCATGGTCTGCATCGATGAAGATTTCGATGTTTCTAACAGTGCCTTTCTTAAAAAAGATTCCTCTACCAGGATGAAGTTTCAGATAGCTCAAAATTTTGTATACAACCTCCATGTGTTCTTCCTGTGATCGATGCATGAACTGACTTACTTTTCCAACTGCATAGCTAATATCTAGACGTATGCAGGTTAAGTATATCTATTTTCCCACAAGTTTTCTTTATCTTTCTGAGTCAACTGGAACACCTTGTGGCTTGATCTCAAGGTGACATCCTTTTTCCATTGGTGTCCCCTTAGGTTGGGCACCCAACATTTCCGTCTTATGTAACAGGTTCAAGGTATACTTCTGCTAAGATATGTTGATGCCCTTTTTAGTTCTTGCTACTTCCATGCCTAGAAAATACATCATTTGTCCGAGGCCTTTCACTTGGAATTTCGTTGACAAATCCTATTTTAGTTGAGCAATATATTTTTCATCTGTTCCTGTAATGATTACGTCATTAACATAGACGATTAAGATTGTGATGTTGCCATTGACATGTTTGATGAACGTGTCATCTGCTTGTCCCTAAGTATACCCAAGTCCTTTCACTGCTTTGACGAATCTATCAAATCATGCCCTGTATAAAGACTTGTGTTTATACACAGAGTTGTTAGGAGCTAAAATTCCATCTGGAATCTCCATATATACTTCTTCCTCAAAGTCTCCATTCAAGAGTGCGTTCTTCACATCCTGTTGGTGCAATAACCAATCCAAGTTGGCTACAATTGATAACAACACTTAGATGATATTAAACTTAGTTACTAGAGAAAATGTCTCTTGATAATCAATCCCAAATGTCTAGGTATATCCCTTCGCAATAAGTCTCGCCTTGCATATGTTGATATTACTATCTAGATTGAATTTCAGGTTGAAGATCCATATGCATCCAACTGGCTTCTTTCCTTTAGAAAGAGTTGTAATCTCCCACAGTTTATTTTCCTAGAGTGCTCTCAACTCTTATACATCTTGTTTGCAATTTGGATTAGCCATAAGTTGTTGAAATGTGTCTGGGATTTTCATATGTACATTGTTTACAACAGCTTTGTATTTTTGCAGACAGGATACCATATGAAACAAACCGTTGAATTGGATGTTGAATACAAGATCTTACCCCTTTTCTTAATCCAATAGGCCAACCCAGCTCTTCAAAATTTAATTCTGGATTGGAGTCATGATCGTTTCTTTGAATAGGGGAGATAGTTTTACCGGGTTCCTCTTAAAATTGTTGCCTAGATTCTGCTTCTCATTTTGTTTCAACCTCCATCCCTGAATTAATCTCAACATTTATTTCCAATTTATTAAATGTAGGTTCAGGTTGACGTGGAGTATGCTTAGACTCTTGATCAAGTTGGGTAGGTTGGGTTGATTTGTGGGAGCAAATGAGTCGAGGTTGACTATAAGGTTAGGCTTAGGTGGTGATGATGTGTTTTTTGGGACTTAAAGAGTTGGATTCTTCCAAATTTAGCCATTGAATCTTGAATGTTATCAAATTTAACTTTTCTTGGTCAATTTTTTTTATCATCTGAATTTACTGCCTAATGAACTTCTAGCTTGCTGATGAGAGCATCTTGGTCTCACGTATAAAGTATTAAATTCATGAGTTTGAACCAGGCACAGCCGAACCACAAACTATAATCTGGATTTTCTTTTTGGATAACATGTACAATGACATTGTTAGAGTTGTTTAAATGGTTCTATCCTAATATTGTCTGCAATGTCTTAAACCAAGTTCATGAAGTGGTTGCCTTTCATTGAATATGTGTGTTCTTATTTTTTAAATTGTCAGGTTCACCGTCTTGACAGAGAGACCAGCGGCATCCATTTGCTAGGAAGAACAAAAGATATCATAGAACACCTTCAGTGGTTGTTTAGTAACATAAACCAGGCCAAATCTTCTTTCAAGGTGCCTTGTTTACTTTGTATCATATAATATGCTCTCTAAGAAGTAACAGATATCACCTTTCTGTTTCCTTTTCAACTTTTAAACTAATTCATTTGGGGGGTTGTGTTAGGCTTGGAATGATGCATGTGAAGCTACATATCAGAGGTATTGGGCATTGGTCATTGGTACTCCTAAAGAGAGGGAAGGCTTAATATGTGCCCCTCTTTCAAAGGTTCTTGTCTCTTTCTAAGGTTTATTTGTAGATGTATTTCTGCTTCAATGCTAGCATTTATTTATTTTAAAAGTGGTTGCTTTTGTTCCAGTGTTTCGCATGTTTGTTTTTTTAACATATTACTCAATATAGGTTCTTCTAGATGATGGGAAGACAGAGAGAGTAGTATTAGCCCACCAGTCTGGTATTGAACCTCACCAGGAAGCTATAACGGAGTATCGGGTTCTTGGTCCGAAGATAAATGGTTGCTCCTGGATTGAGCTACGCCCACTTACTTACCGGAAACATCAGGTATCTTGGAAGCTCCGACTCATGTTTGTAAAAGTAGTGGCACTATCTTTAGGTGTGCCAACTGTGCTCTAAATTTCAAAGGCCATTTCCTTTGTTAGTCATATGAAATTGTTAACTAAATGGCAAAGTTTTCTGTGGGATGTGTCGGAGGGGAGAGAAGAAAAGAAACATTAATTTTATATTCACAAATGGCCATTTCCACAGGGGCTTAAATTTATTTTGAATTTTTCAGTGTTTCTCTTTGAATATATAATTTTTCAATGTTTCTCTTTGATTATTCATATGCATCAGTAAATTGCATTTATGCCTTTCATTAATAAAGTGTGGGAAAATAGAAAGTTTACACAGATATGTTTCCTATATTATGTCTTTCACAAATCTTCATTTGCCTTCGGTGTATGCATTTTTATGTAAAGCGCATCAATGGTAGCAGCTTTGTTATGTATGGTTATGCCAGGGATTCTGTTAAATGACAATTTGGAGGATAATGGACCAGCTTTGGGGGTTCGGAAAGTGGCTGGAATACCTTGAAAATATCATGAGTCCACTCTTTTCTGGACCTGACTGGCTTATGATCCTTGGAGAGTTCAGTATTCTCATTTGTGACTGAGTTGTGTTGGAACTGCTTCTTGAGAGTGCTATACTGGTCGTTCTATGTTACTGTTCTACCTGATAGCTGAGCTGCTTCTGTAGACCATCTGGAAAATTCTAGCTTGGCATTGGTTTTGAACTAGAGACTAAATTGAATTGAACCTTTTCTAAAACTCGGGGGACCCAAAGGGTCTGTGTCTGTATAAGGCTTACAATGCAATTGTGGTGAGAATAATTGTGGTATATTTTCAAAGTTCATGCTTTTGCACTGGTTATCGTATCCTTCAGTTGGGAGAGGATTTTTTCACCTTCCGTTCTCTACCCATCCCTCCTCATCCTTCATCCTTACCTTTAAAATTTTGATCCAAGAGCGCACAAATATTTTGGAAAAAAGCAGATGCAAAAGGGATGAGGAGGAATTTTTTTTGGAAAATATTTGTGGGCCCTTGGATCAAAATTTTAAAGGTGAGAATGGAGGATGAAGAGGGATGGGTAGAAAAGGGAATGTGAGAGAAACCGGATCCCCTTCAGTTATTGATTACATCTGGGGTTCTTTTTTGGGAAACAGGTATTATGTCATTATGACTTCTAATTCCCTGTGTTGATGGTTTATCGAAATATATACTCAGTTCGTACTGTACATATACATCTGTGCTTAGTTGATGAAGCTAGCTTATTGTATGATCTTCTTTCACACAGTTGCGAGTTCATTGTGCTGAAGCTCTTGGCACACCCATTGTTGGAGACTACAGGTATGGTTGGTTCGTGCACAACCGATGGAAACAGATGCCTCGGGTTGACATTGAGCTGACATCCGGACAACCATACAGGTTGAGGAGGCCAGAAGGCCTGGAGGTTCAAAAGGGAAGTGTGTTGTCAAAGGTTCCCCTGTTGCATCTTCATTGCAGAGAACTGGTTCTTCCCAACATTTCCAAGTTTTTGTGTGTTATGAATAGAAGATCAGAAGCTCTGAGACCTTCAGATAGCATGAATCCTGATGTTCTTAGGTTTGTAGCTACTATGCCTTCACATATGAGGATCAGTTGGAATGTAATGTCATCTTGCTTGGTATGAGGACCCGGTGCTTGCGAAATGTGATTTATATTTAGGATATATATGTCAATTTTGAAAATCAATTTAGGTTGTTATGCTTTGATATGATAATCTAGATTATAATGATTATGTGTTGTACATTATTTTAACAAAACATTGGGTAGACTACATTATCCTTCCAATTTGGGCTGAATGATATTTGATATTTTTTTGGGGGGATTGGGGTAAGGTCCCAAAAAAAGGATTTAATCGGCTAAAAGTCTTTTGCAGTGTAGGAAATGACAATATGTTCATTTTGCTAACTTGTCGTTAGAACCTTTTTCCAATAAAATCCATTCCTTGGGACCTTATATTAGGTATCCTTTTTGTTTTATTTTAAAAACTACATTTGTCTCCTTTAATATTCGTTATAATTCCAAAAACATTCTTTTTAATTTTATTTCTGTCCAATAAAATTTGTTAAGCTTGAGTCGAACTAGTCAGCTTAAGCTATTTCTGAACTAGTTTTTGACATTATACTTTACCACATTTCGATTCTTTTATATACATATCTAATTCACGGTGTTATTTGATGTCATGAGAAAATGGAAATTATACAAGGCTTAAAAGGCAATAATGCCCAGAAGTTTCCACCAATGGGCATTGAGCAAAAAGAAGTTTTTAAGGGGATGGTTTTGCCCTAAACGATTAAAAAACAGGCAATTTCACCTTACTATTAAAAATCTTAACGGTCAACCGTTTGTTGACCAACAAATGTTTACATGACAGTGATTCCTCTACTCTCCACCCTCATTTTTTTTTTTTATAAAGAAAAAGTTTTGGAAGGGTTCGACACCAGTCCCTTACCAAGGTCAGGGTACGGCCCCGGGCTCTATGAGCACTTACTAGGGACTTACGAGATTGCCTATCAAAGGAATCCCAGCAACGGCAGAAAGGATCGAACCCATGACCCAAGGGCCTAGTCCTGGACCCCTTACCATCTGTGTCAACTCTCATTGGCTACTCTCCACCTCATCTTTACACCTCATTTTTTTCCCTTTCTTTCTCCTTCACCAGAGCTATGCCCATTAAAACGTTAGTGTAAGAATCCCCTATGTAGAACCTAAAAACCCCATAGTCATGCCTCAAATTTTGCTTATACTGTTTGTTAACGACTGCCTTTTGCCCAACTCTTGATTCCGTATCCATTATATCTTCCATGAATTCCGTCCACCCAATAATCACCTTTGTATCTACAGCTTACAAAGTAATTGTAAACCCCAGTACTATTACATCTTCCCTTGAGAAGCTCGCCCTCGTAGAAGTCCCATTGCTGTAAAATTCCTCCCTTCCCTTAAAATTTTCTTCTCTTTTTGGCCTTTTCTAGCAGGGGAATCCCAAATGAACCAGTGAATAGACTTGGAATTGGACTTTGAAAACCCTAACCTTTTTACATTCTCATCCCAACAATGCTTCAAAATTGAAGGGCTCTGGTGGATCAAACTCTAGTTCTTGGGCGCAAAGTAGAGTGACGACAATAAAAATCAACGCTTACAACAAATTCTCAGAACTGAGTATTTCTACACTCCTGTGATATAAAAAATCTAACAAGCAAGAGAACAAAGAAGACAAGCAAAAGAAACCTAGAGAGTTGACTACAAGAACCGGGGTAATGATGAGGTGTGCTTAAAGGAACAAAGTTTTCAGGGGTTTGCAAATTGAGTAGTGAATGAGGAGAGAGAGGAAGAAAAGCCAGGAGGAGTGACAGAATAGGAGAGATGATGAGGTGTAATAATGATGTGAGAGTGGCTGTTATGTAAGCATTTATTGGTCAACCAACGGTTAGTTGTTAGACTCTTAACGTTACGGTGAAATTGCCCCGGTTTTTTTTAACTTTCAGTTTAAAATTACTCAACACTTGGTTTTTTTCCTATATCCCTTATCATAATTTTTCCTTCTTTTTTTTTTTGTACCGTTGGATTAAGATATCCACAGCCCAGATTTATCATATTTCCTGATCATCATTTTCTTTTATAACAATATTTTAATCATATGATAAATCTGGACCGTTGAAATCTTAATCCAATGATACAAAAAAGAAAAAAGAGGAAAAAGAATGGTAAGGGGTATAAGAGGAAAGCCTAATCCAAAATTACCTCATAAAAAACTTCCTAATGCCCAATGCCTATCAGTGAAAATTTCTGGGACATTTTAGCCCTTTAACCCATTAGATGCGAACACATTGATTTGTACACGTAACAAACTCTTGTAAAATGGCATGTCGCTACTCCATACAAAGTTGAATTATCATCATGTATTTCTCTATATTTTTCTCTCAGCCTCAATTTCTTTTCATTAAAACAAATTAGCTCCCCTACCCTTCCCCCCCCCCCCCCCCCCCAAAAAAAAAAAAGCGCGGCCCTCACCCCGATACACCCACAACTCTCTGAATTTCAGGACTAAGAACACCTAAGATTATATTTTTGTTTATTCACAGATCATTGAGTAAACAGTTTCAGAATGATGGTTATGAGCTTGTTTGATATAGTTTATGGGAGACTCAATCGAGTTTATTTACTATTTAAATCGGGTTTATGATTTTTCCTTGTTTGGATAAAAAAAATTGCAATCAAGCTTATAAGTGTTTAAGTATGTATAAGCTGAAGCATAAATAAGCTAGCTTTTGTGACTTATTATGGCTTATCCTAGCTTATATAAAATACTGTGCAAATTTATATAAAAATTTTGTAATGTATATAAAAATTTATATAAAACACTGCAAATTTTGTAATTTAAAATTTTTCATATTTTTGGTGATTTTTATTTTAGGTTTTCTTTTATAATTATCTCAAAAGTTACTTATGTATAAGTCATTCCGAACAAGTTTCACAATCTGACTTATACCGAAAAGCTATTTATGCAATCATCAATCCAAATATAAATCACATTTCACCTGACTTTTACCTAATTTAACTTTTACCCAATCGAACTTTTCCATAAGTCATTTTGCCCACCGGTATCCCAAACAAGCCCCATTTTTCTTGTGACCATTCTTATTTTTAGCATATTCCAGAAGCTATCATCATCATACCTTATTTTAGCTTACACGTTGAAAATATAATTCTACGATTATTCATCCTTTAGCCACCTCTCTCAAAATACACATTCATATGGACTCCCTTAACTGTATATTTTAATCACGTATTGGTATTTTTTTTTCCATCAATAATTATTTTATTATGCTATTCAAAGGCCGTGTGTTATGATATTTGGTTTTATATATATTATGCACTTTGTTGTTCATATCTCATTGACTCAGTGATTTCACTGGGTTGGACTTCTTGGAGAAGTTAATGTACGACTGACTACTCTCATAATGATAGTGTCGAAGTGTCATGTTGACTTTAGCGTTATTTGCGCAGGGTTGTTTGCCTTTTTTTTTTTTTTTGAAAATTTAGAACCTAATGAGAGTTTTTTTTTTTTTAAAAAAAATAATTTAATACAAAGGCAAGAAAATAACTTAAGAGGTACAAAGTGCTACTAATTAGACAACACAATTGTGGTTCAGAGAGATTTCACCACATTCCAACTTAAATAACTCCATAAAAGCAAAAGAATTCTGATAATTCTTTTGAACCATTCAGGCTAAATAATCGTCACTTCTTAGTATTTCCTTATACACATGAATAATCTCAAGATCCTAATTTGATAGGTTAAAAAATCCTACTTCCTAAATCTTATCTTGCAAAGGATATACCTATCCACAATTAATCAAAATCAAACGCATGGCTTCAAAAAAAAAAAAAAAATAGAACCGCATGAGTTGTGAAGTTCTATTGATTACAATAAAAAATTCTTTCTCTTGAGCCTTCTTTTAACACAATCTTCCCTTCTTTTAACATTTTCCTTCTTTTGGAGTGTCATGTTAGTTTGAGGAAGAAGGTCCTTCCACATGTCACTTGTTCAAATCCCACATTAAAAAGAATTTTAAGAAAAATCATCGAAACACCTCATCAGCCTGTTTGGAGAACTTTCAAAATCATAGTTTTGACCCAAACTATAATTTCAAAAGTAGAGTAGCTAAAAACCTTTTTCAGTCGAAGCACTAGTCATAATTTTGATTTTGGACTGTGACCCATCGAAATACTTCATTGAGCCTATTTGGAGAACTTCCAAAATCATGATTTTGACCCAAATTATAATTTCAAAAGTAGAGTAGTAAAGCACCTTTTTAGTCGAAGAGTCATAATTTTGTTTTTGGACTGACACACACATATATTTATTTATTTATTTATTTGATGGATTGTGTACATATATATTACGTTGTCAATTGTGTTTCAATTTTGAAGGAAGTTTCACGAATAGAGTAAAGAAAACATTATAAGGATAAATAAACCTCTCAAGAAAATAACAACTTTATCCTCCGATCCTAAAAGTAAGAGTTAGGAAGTTGTTTTAGAATATAAAGTTAAGGAGTTTACTTTGATTCTAAATTTGTAATTTTTTTTCTATACTATGCTTATTAATTGTACATATAATTCTCCAATGCAAATAATTAAATATGAGATTTCGTCTAATACAAATGATTAAAGATTATCCACACTCTAGTCTCGTTGCATCAAAGCTTACACTTCCAGTAGTAGGGCCAGCATCCTCACTAATCTAACACTCCGCTGCATCAGTCTCGATTATCACTTTCCAGAATCCTCCATCCCAATCTAGCTTCAAGCCAAGAACAAATGCCCAGAATTCTGTAATGAAACTGTCACCCTCTTGGCAAAACAAAAAAAAAAAAACAAAAAACAAAACAAAACAAAACAAAAAAAAGAAATAAATAAACAGTCACCCTCAAGCATGTGATGAATGGGAGGGGGTATCTGCTGCCCTTTATTTTTCCCCTACTTCCCAAATGTTTTTTTTTAATTATTATTATTATTTGGATCATTATATCCTACATAAAATGAGTGACATTTTGATATCTTATAGAAAAAAAACGGTTAGATTTTTATTTTATTTTTTACAGTTTTTTTGAAGATATTAAATAATAATTTGTATAGTCTCTTTTCAATTTAAAGTATTAAACCTTTAAAAACAATCTTAAAAAATTGAAAATTTTGCATTTTTGACCATAATACATCAAAATATAATGATATAAAGAAACAAGGAAAAAAAAAAATCGGGGTAAGTGATCTTGACCCTTTAAGAATGCTGCCACTCAATTCTTCTGTGCTTGGTTCATGGTAGTGATCATAAATGACGCCTTCGCTATCAAGCTTTCATTGCTCGTCTGCATAGAAGCCATCAAACAATGGAGAAAACTTCGGCCCCAGCCTCCTGTCCTCACCCTCCCTGAACACCTACGATTATTAGGTGGGTCAACCAATTCAATTCACTGTTGTTGGGTTACATGGAGTAAACTTTTCGTGTTCCTACTACACCTTGAGCACTTGTGTTCTTGGCACTTACCTCTTCCATATCACTTCTCACCAGTTAATAGTGTATTTTGCTACGCGTGTGACTTGCCAATTGTGGGAGAAAAGAATGAATATTATTGATAATCAATGTGCCTTATACACAAGATGAATGTATAAGATAGTTACACAACAAACTATAAAACTATGAATAGTAAGCTAACTAACTAATTACAACTTGTTATGTAGCCCCTTTCAACGCGAGCCACATTAAGGACTCACATTGCTGAATAATATTGAGCTTCAACACTTTTGAATTTCAGCCATATTGAGTCTTGTGATTCAGGTTCCTTTTCTATAGTGCCATATGCAGATTTAACTGTAAATAAACCATGCCGGTTATGTTTCCATCTGACACTTTGGGTCTATTGTTTAACAAAAATGCCGTCTCGGACGTGTTTCCATGCCACTTTCATAGCTGACCAAGCATTTGACACTGATCTTTCTTGATCAATCCGTGGAATTAGATCATTTCCACATCTATATTAGGTCATCATGATGGTCAATAAGATTCCAGCCAAGTTTCGCCATGTAGGCTTGGTTTGGGTCCTCAATCTTTTAAGCATGAATAACTAAACCAATTTCCTTAATTTTTACAAATTAGTCATCTAACTCATACATTGAGAACAAGTAGTACTAAATTCAAACAATTGTTCACTATTCCTGAAACAAAACTAGTGCAGCTCTTTTCTTTTTTTCTTTTTTTCTTTTATGCTCAATGCAACAAACGGGACCAACACTTCTCTGATTTTTAAATTAAGGACATACATTAGTTTGGAATAAACCCCAAAATTATGAGGCAACTCATTGATCAATAGATGAATAGAGCATGTCAATCATTTTGACGAAGTAACTTGACCTGATGATCTTTTGTGTGAGGGAAAATTGTTTTGAGAACGGTCAAGCAAAATTGAGGGAAACTTTTAGAGGATTCTAATTCAACGTAGTCAAGCAAAAGGTTCTCAACACAAACGTTTGAAACACTTTACAGTACGAGTGATTATGGGCAAAATACAGCATGGTATGGGAAGCTTTCAGAAAAGATGAACACAAGTTTACAGGTAAAAACCTGACACATCACACCAGTCCTTCAGAACCAAATTGTTAAATGAACAATTCATTCTTAAACAGATTCACATTATTTTCCATGACCATACCCCTTCACTCCAATTTAAAAGAGGAAAAGGAAAATTAGATAACCAAGTACCAGAAACTTCTAGAATAGAAGGGGGTTGGAAGCATGCACCGGAGTTAAATTGTACATGGAACCAAAGTATGAAAAAGAAACACATCATTTAACTAGCCATGGGATGATTGGAGATATACTCAATAGCAAGATGACACGAGTCAATCTTAATGGCTTCCTTGTCTGGGATCTCCAGCTTGAACTCCTCTTCTAGAGCCATAACAATTTCCACAGTGTCCAAGCTATCCAAACCCAAATCATTCAGGAAATGTGAATCTGCAGTCACCTGAGGTGAAGGGAAAAAATGGTAAGACCCATGATATATTTCACTACCTTCATGATTACAATGTGCAAGAAAGCTCCATGACCATTGGCAGTTAGTTTGGATTAATGGGTCTTGAGGTGTTGCCTATATAAGGCATATAACTCTTCATTGTATCTCTATGCTTTTGTGATGAATGAATAAATCAGAGAAGTTGCAGTCTCTCTCTCTTCTTTCATCTTTCCCCCTCTATTCTTCTCTATTCCCATCATTTTCTCCTTCTTTCTCTACACTTCCTTGGAGACAAGGGAGAACAATTTTGGCCAATGAGAAAAAGGATGAACATTAAATTAAAGAAGGGAGTAACTCTAATGCCTCTATTGATAGATATGTAGATGAATAAGAACTAGAAAAAGGCAGACCTATAATGAAAATAAAGGATGCTCACCTTGGAAACTGCACTTTAAATAAAATTATTACTTAACATAAAAATAAACTTAAATAGTTCAATTTCAAAGTAAATTAATAGATTCACATAGTAATAAAAAAGAAACTCCAAAGCATCGAAAATAAACCCCAAACTCATATAATAAAGGTATTTTTGGGAAGAAAAATTGAGTCTGTTTTTCAAAAACCTGTCCAGTTTCCAGTTCAATAGCCAGTTAAAAACATTTCAAAGAGGTGCAATCACAAAAGTGGGTCTAAGCATGAAACCAGGCCATTTATATTATTAGAGCAGGTGGTGGTTGAACAGGTTTGACCATCTGGTCTGGTCATTGATATGTAAACTATAAATAACTAATTAGGTTAGTTAGTTAGGAAGGGATTAGTTAGTTGGTTAGTTGTTAGTAACTAATGGTAGTTAGTTAGGATTAGTAGGTCTAGAGGTATTGCCTATATAAGGCATTTGCTCTCTCCATTGTATGATATGCTTGTTAAGATGAATGACTAATGAGCATCACTGGATTTCTCTCTTCTCCCTCTATGATTTCTGTTCTATTCCTCTCTTTCCCTCTTCTTTCTCATTACAGAATTATGATTCTGTAACAGTGGTATCAGAGGTGACGATTCTCCGCCCTCTTCTGCTGTTCAGTTTCTGTCTCTGCATCTTCTATGTTTCTGTTTCTGGTTCTGAAGTATCCGAAGGTGGTTCTGGTTGGGTTTCTGGTTTTAGGCGTCATTCTGATCAAGAACCAGCAAGAACCATCACAGAAAGAAAAAAAAATCCTTGATTTCACTTCTGGACCATTCTTCTCTCCTCACGGCTCAGACTTGAATTCAAGCAACAATCAAGAAAAAAATATAGTTACTTGCAAGAACAGTCAAGAATCCAAAGAAAGGTTCTGAATTCTCCATCTTCGCTTCCAATTGATTGGCTTTGGGTTCTTCATCGGCTCAAGAACAATCAAGAAAAAAATCAAAAACTTCAAGAAATTTCTGATCTTTATTTCTGGTTCTTCTGTGATTCTGATTTCTTGTGGAAAAGAAAAAAAAAATAAAACTCTTTCTTCCTGTATGGGACAATGGCTGAAGGAAACAAAAAGAAAAAAAGGAAAAGATTCCTCTTCTTGTTGATATGGGACAACAGCTGAAGGGAAACTAAGACACTCTCCATCAAGATTTGTATTTTTTATTGATTCAAATTTGTATTTTTGTATTTTGTATTTTTTGTATTTTTTGGGTTTGTGTTTTTGTTGTTTCACATCCTTGAGGGCAAGGATGTTTTGGGAAGGGGGTATTGATATGTAAACTATAAATAACTAATTAGGTTAGTTAGTTAGGAAAGGATTAGTTAGTTGGTTAGTTGTTAGTAACTAATGGCAGTTAGTTAGGATTAGTAGGTCTAGAGGTATTGCCTATATAAGGCATATGCTCTCTCCATTTTATGATATTGTATGATATGCTTGTTAAGATGAATGACTAATGAGCATCACTGGATTTCTCTCTTCTCCCTCTCTGATTTCTGTTCTATTCCTCTCTTTCCCTCTTCTTTCTCATTACAGAATTATGATTCTGTAACAGTCTGGTTCTTAAACCATCAAGTTTCACAACAATCCTCTCAAATTACTAAACATATACAATAGTTTTAGACAAAAATTGATCACATACAATTTACAACAGTATTATAACATTTTTTTTTTTTTACAAATGACGATTTTAGATGTCAAGCCACATTAGCTTTTCCACAACTTCAAAAGAAATGGAGCCACAATATCACTAAAAGCGTTTGCCCTAATGAATAAAAAGACATAATATGCACATCAGTTAAAATTTATGTCCAGGGTTATGCACAAAATATTTACCATAAACATAGTTTATCAGCCTACTCTCTAGGTGGACAGAGATACAAAAAAAGAGACTGAGTGAACTCCCTGAGCACTGAAGGCAAGTAACTTTGTATTGGAAAAGAACAAGAGATATGATGTCATTTTCTAAACTCAGGATGTAGGGGAAACAGTAGTTACTTTACATTGTTCGTGTCTTTTCAACTAAGTTATTAATTTATATTGCACGTAAGTCATTTGTTACCATTAGCAAGAAATGCTTTAAAAATAGAGAAAACTTTATAAGAGAAATATTAGAAATCCCTTTCAGAGTATATGAAAACAACAATGGAACAAGGAAAAATGATGGAAAGTGTCAGCACAGGAGGGATGTATCAAAGAAAAATCATTCAAAAGACACAATGAGAACCTGTAATATAGTTAGATTTTTTTTGTTTTTTTTTCCTTTCAACAAATTGTTATGGAATAGCCAAATTAAAACAACCTGATATGAACAGCTTAAAAGGTTTCAATTTTCGCAAAAAACGTCCAACCTAATTTGCTTCAATTGAGAATGATGCAATATGACATCACAAGGTCTCCAATTAAAAACTCCAAAGGTAGCAAAGTTCAAATGTTCTAAGATGTACCACATGACATACCGCAGTGGTAAAACTTCAAAGGCAGAAAGTCAGACTAAGAAGTGCAGCATATGAACCAAAATATTTATCCAACATACCGCAGTGGACACATTTCACCCAACCTCAACAAAATGCAGTCCAAAATTTACCCCCATTTATTCTATTCACTTGAACTGCATTATTCCCATGTCACATCTAATCTCAGAAATGAGAAAGTGATCACAATTCAATCGATTTTCAGCAGAATAATATTTACCCAACTCGCTCATTCAATTCAGATCTTCTATAAAACCCTTCAATTTATGTCAACCCGATTCAGGCACAACCCGCACGGCATCAACCCGCAAAAATCAATCAACAGATTTAAGATTTTGACTTGACATTTTCCCTTTCTCACATTAATCTAAAGCCTACAAGACTTAAAATCACAATGAAGATAGTGAAGGGAAGAGAGTGAGACCTGGGAAGGATTGAGCTTGGGGAAATCTTTGACAACAGAGAGAACTCTCTCGGTGACCTCTTCTTTAGTGATATGATCATCGTGCGAAGACATGGACCGGAAGAAACCATTCCAAAACTGCAATTTTGGAGCGGCAAGAGGAAGGGTTTGCACCGGAACTTTGACATGGCGAAGCATGGCCGCTCTGAGAGCCATTTCTGTCCAAAATTGTTCGTGGGTGAGTAGGAACTTAGGACTAATTCGACCGCGTCGGGTCCCTGCGGTTATAATCGGACGAAGGCAAGGGCATGGAGAGAAATCCAAGAGGGGGTTAGGAGCTGCTCACGTGCTTTAGAAAATTCTCCTAATGCTTTTTTAAAAATAAAGGGTTAAGGTGCAAAAATGCACATAATCTTTTCTTTCAAGAGCGTTGAGTACCATAACCTTTTTTGGTGCAAAAATACCTTCAAGGTTATATTTTTAGAGCAAATGTTATACAAGTGTTAAAAAAGCCAAACGTTCGTTTAAATAAGGTTAAGTTTGCCAAGTCAGCGATTTTTTTTTAAATTAGGTGGCTTTACTTAGGATATTTGACATATAATTAATTCATCCTCATTTGACCGACCAAGAAAAGAAGATTTACCCAGGAGCTTTTGTGAACATCTTCCATTCTTCCAAGCACAGTAGGTCGTTTAGGGATATGAAATCGATAGGCAGCTGGATCGTGATTGAAGGCATTCACCACTGAGCCCTGCGTGGTCTTCAACGTCGAAGCATATAGTACAAGCTTAGAGGAATCTAAAATTGATAGGTAGCTGGATGGCTTCGTCGTCACCATTGAGCAGAGGGAGAAATGAGAAAGCGAGAAGGAAGGTAGTTTTGTTGAGAAAACCCAGCCGCGAGGAACATTATGAATGTCCGTTGCGGTATTGGCATCACAAATTGTTGGCTCCCAGTTGGACATTGTGGTCTGAAGGAAACCCAGGTAGAAGGTTTTATGGGTGCCGAAATTACTACCAGGTAAGCTTTATCCTAATGTTGTCTTTTGTTATCATTAGATTTTGTGGGTGAAAAGTGAATCCAACAGCAATGTTAATGTGGGTGAAAAGATGTTTGAGGGATAAATGAGTTTAAGCGTGTTGGTGATTTTCAAGTTTGATCATCTCTTTTTATCCTTCTCTGCTTGATATGCTTCTTTACTTCATTTTATCTAAAGTGAATCCAAGCTAAATTACTACTAGCCTAATATCTCTCTTTATGCTCTACAAGTTCACTATTGAGTCCACATTTGGTGCTTTTCCTTATGTGCTTGTTCCATGCTTTTCTTTGTTTTTCCTTGTACAATTTTCCTTTCAAGCAAAAAAACAAAAAAAAAAAGTATCAATCTCTCATTGATTTTTGAAGAAAAGCATGGAACAAGCACATAAAGAAAAGCACCAAATGTGGACTCGTTCACTATTTGCTTGATGGTTTGATTTTTGAAGTAACACTTGTTTTGGAACAAGTAGGGATATTGTGTCCCTATTACATGAGTGTTTGACATGTGGCTAATAATTGCAAAAAGCTTTCTAAGTTCAACCCCATGTTCTGGTTTCTCCTATGGGTTCTAAATCAATTAGCACTTTGTGTCTCATATTTTTTTTTTGACAACGAAGTTATTAATTGGCCATATTTTCATAGGATGGTGGGTGTGGATATTTCGAATGGCACGATGGTGAGTTTGGGGAAAGGGAAAATGAAGTCATCAACCATCTACTCAATGACATTGACAAGCTATATGAGGAGAACAAGCAGCTTCAAGTCACTCAAGGATTTCTTGACTCCAGTCATATTTGCTCAGAAGTGCTTTTAGATGTGCTAATGTATTAAGTGACTTGAGTCACTTAATCATGACTCCAGTCATGTTAGCACAGAGATGCACCTATGTTTTCTGGAAATATAAATGACTCTAGTCATCTTTAAATGACTCCAGTCATGTTAATACAGGGAGCTACTCAAATGTTTTTATGAATTAGATGACTCCAATCATCATGAGTGAAGTTCTATGTTTTTCAATTGATATTCAGTGATGACTCCAGTCAATATGATGTGACTCCAGCCATGGTAACTCGAGTCAAGCTATTATGACTTGAGTCATGTTTGTGAACTTTGAAAAATACCATGTCCGTGATATCTAAATCACTGATTATGACTTTAAATATTTTATATTATTACTCATTATTGTTCCTAACCATGTTTAATTAGTTTCAGTTGATTTTGATATGGATTAACACCAAATTGCAATAAAGCAATTATGTGCCAAAAGTATTAAATGCAAAGCAGAGATGAATGCCGAAATTAGACAACCAACTCTCTGAGCATCTTAAAGTGTTGCAACCTCTTCATTTCCACTTCTAATATTAGTTCTCAATGGACAAATGGAACAAGGAATATCAACATGGAATTACAATTCTGATTGAAGAAAGAATTTGTTTGAGCAATAGTTAAGGATAATCAGTCTCAACGATCATCTTCATTAGACACAACAGATAATTCATGAAGCTTTTCAACGATCATAAGTGCCACCAACTATAAAAGCTAGAAGCATTGAATCTTCCACCTACCGAAACGTTGTGCATTCAATTTGTGATGATTAGCATTTACTGTTTCTAACCTTCGAGTAATATTTTCGAATATACATACACTTCAGTGTGTAATCATTTACTCTTTTAGAGAGATTTTCAACTTATCATTCTTGTATTAATCTCAAGGTTGTGGAAGCTTTGAGATTAGGGTTAGGTGATTACAACTTGTAAGGGGGAGTAAATTCTAGTGGGAGAATTACTCTAAAAGTTACAAAGTGTGTAATCACTTCTTGAGATAGTGAAATCCTAGAAAGTCTAGGGACTGGACGTAAATCAAGATTTTGGACCGAACCCGTATAAATTTCTGGTGTCTTCTATTTCTTTACTCTTCTCTTTTTATCCCTGCTTTACCTGTGTAATCTATAGAATTAATAAGAAAATTTTTAAATCACCCAATTCACCCCCCTCTTAGATGATATTCTATCTTTCACCTTATAACGTGAAGAATTAAGATTTGAATCTCCGCTAAAAGATGTGCTTATATTTAATATCTAATAGTATCTCAAATAGGATTACTTCTAATAATACTGAGGGAAAAAAATTTCACCACATCAAGTATAAATATTTCATGTGCCCAACATGTGATTTCATTAATTACATCACATATTTATATTAATTAGTTTGTTGTTTTATAGTATTTTTATTCATACTTATTTATGTTTTTTCAATTAAAGGTGAATGCACTAGTGGCCTAAAGTTTAAACATGGGATTTATGCTGTATTAGACATGTGATCTCCCACAAGCTCATATGCTATTAGGTTACAAGGTCATTGTCTATATTTAAAATAATTAGTGTTTAGAATTTAATAATATATTATGGATTTTTTATACACATAAAAAAATGGCTCAATGTGCAACATTTCTACTATAAGGAGTTTGGGGACAGTCAAATACATGTAATCTTACCCTCACAAGCGAAAGATTGTCTCCAGGAAAGGCTTACCCACTTTTATATACATAATATAGTTTTAAGAAAATTAGTAGTCTGTTTTTTTTTATTTAACGTAAAATGTTGACTCAATAAATTAGAACTCTGAGCTAGACTTAAATAAATTGCCATGTATACTTAAATTATAATTTTTTTAAAAAAAAATCAATGAGAAGAAGCTCCAAGGACTGTGATCTCCTACCTATCAAATTGGGAAGCAAACAACTATGGCTTTCTCCCCATGGCTGGATTCATAGCTTCACGTTTTGGTAAATCATGAAAATCACCTAGAAGGGCGGTTAATAGGTGATGTTGTTAAACTTTGAAATTTTTTTGGGCAAAGTAAAATAGGGAGTAGAAGAGATAAATACACAGACGATATATCCTGATCCAGTCTTAAACTTGACATACATCCAGTCCTCAGAACTCTTGGGATTTCCACTAATTCTCTTGGAACAATTACACTGTACTTGGATGATCCTTTCACTGATCACTGTAACATCCTAAATTTTACTATTAGGATTTAATTGTAATTATGAAATAATTATATTTGATTATTGTAATTTTGAAAAAAAAAGATAGGAGAACGAAGGAGACGAGTAGGAGAGGAGAGGAGAGAAGAGAAGAGAGCTATTTGGATCTTTTAAGGTATGTTATTTATTTTATAAGATCATTTAGGTAGTTAAATTAGCTTCTTTTCAATATAGTTTCTTCATGAAAGTTATTCTATATATTTTTCTCTTTCCAATAAAGGTAATATTATGTTGGTTAGTGAAAATTTTGAGGTTACAATTTTAGAGAAGTTTTGATTTTTGAAAATATATGACTGTATATATGTATAGAATGATTAATAACTAATTTTAATCAGTTTAATTTTGGAATTTGAAGAACTAAAATGTTATTTTCAGTTTTTATGATAATATATTATTATTAGAATGTTTATAAAATAAGTTATATGAAATTATAATTGTGATGATGTAGAACTTTTTTGTGATTGGTGATCGTTCGTGTTTTACTTCTCAAGATTTAGCTTGGAGTTGAGGTAACCAAGGTTAATTTATTTTATACGTTTGTTTTGGACTGTAACGTATTTTCTAAACTAACTATTATATGTACTTCTGGTATGTGTTCTGAAAAATTATGCATATATCTGAACATGAAATTGTTTAGTGAAGCAGTTGTGATTGTTGTGTTAGTTATGATGTTTGTTATAAGATGTTGTAAATGGAACAATGTATTGTACGATGATCTTGCAGTATTATAGAGATATATTGTTTATCTGTTATTGGATATGTTGGTTTGTGTGGAAGAGATTTAGGGTGAAATTGTGCCCATTGACTCTCTCATTCCTGGCCCGAAATTTAAGTAGAGTGTTTTGGGCAGACACCTCCTTGTTACGGTATATCGGTGGTAGCATGGGAGGGGACGGTATTTTTGAAGTGTCTAGATAACCTTGGCCAAGTATACTAGCACTGATAGGCTATACCACGTCCAGAAGATATAAGCAGGAGCAGGATGGATGAGAGGGGATGGTTCTAGTCATTGTTAATTATCATGTTTTATTTAATTATTGTTGATATTATAATTATGCTAATAAATCTATTTCTTTTATTTGCAATCCTTTCTTGCATATTTGATAAAGTAATTTTGATTACTGGGACTTTATGTCTCACCCCGTCATTATCAATATTTTTCAGGTAAAACCTCTAACCTTACTAGAGGCCAAGGGAAGCAACCAGAGGCATAAGGGTTGAGAAACTTTGTAAGCCTCTTTTGGTATAAGTGTTGTATGGATTCCTATATTGCCATATTTGGACACTAATACTTTGTAATATTGTGACTATTTATCTGCTATTAGACCGAAGACTTTATTTTATACACTGTCATATTTTGGTGAATTCACGATTAGACTTTGTGTGGAAAATGTTTGGTGTAGACCATGTGTTGTAAGAATCCATATTGTATGACTTGTGGGCTATGTGTTTTATTTTCTTTTCTTTTCTTATCAATAAATGTGCCTAGAATTTTGAGTCCTTTCAATCACTCCTCCTTACAAGCTGTAATTGTTTACCCAAACACTTGAGGTCCCAACCTCAAGATTTTACAAAGTTCTCAAAGTAAAAGTCTCAAAACTCCTAATGAGTAGATTAAGTGATAATCACTGAAGCACAGTTAATTGAAATGTTACAGAAACAGAGTACAATGAATGCTATTAAATTTCACAGCGTTTCGGTAACTTTTGGTAGGTGGCGTTAATGAAGGCTTCTTCAATTTATATAGCTTTGCCATTAATGCCATTATAATCTAGCCGTTGTCTCTGGTTTGTAATTCTGGTCAGCATTGATATTATGACAGTGGAAGGTTCAATAAATGCTAGTGGTTGGCCTTGGGTAACCATGCTTAAGGAATGTTTATGTGAAGAATGTCTCTGGTTCATTGTTCCTTATTCGATTGTTGCACTAGAAAGCAGAAGGAATGTAAGAGTCCTTTATCATTATCAGATGCTTTCCTGCTGATATGGGTATTGCATTAAATGCGCTGACATCATGTATCTCCTTTTATCCCAGGACATTAATCTTATTTTGACCTGAAACACTTCATAAGCTCATTAAGTATGGTTAGTAGCAATAATATGAAACAACAGAGATTGATCAAATCATGTTTAAGATTAATTGAGATTTAATCAACGATCGACTAGACCAAGCATATCTGATCTATAACATAATTTTCCTTAAGTCACGATTTCTACCTGGAGTTTCATCCTAAACTCGAGTCACTGATTATAGACTCGAGTTACGAAATGGAATTCCAAACAGCTACGAAGATCAGATGTATCTCCTGACTCAGGTTTCATTTGGCTAACTCAAGTTTAGGAACAAACTCGAGTTTCTATCTCAGACTCGAGTTAACGTTCAAGAATTCAAAGGTAACGGTCAAATGATACTTTTATTGAAATTGCTTATGTTTGACTCGAGTTAACAACTCCTAACTCGAGTTTCAATATAAACTCAAGTCTCATATTTCTACCTCGAGTCATAATAGCTAGAGAGGCAAAAATACTTATGCACCTTGACTCGAGTTATTGTTACTGACTCGAGTTTGGCCTCAAACTCGAGTTAATGTATCAATAGGTTCAAGGTTCAATTTTCCTGAGTTGAGTTCAATTCTGTTTGACTAAGTTCAATTTGGTTATCATCAAAACATTTATAGGAGCTAACATTCTCCCCCTTTTTGATAATGACAAAAATCTGAACTTAGGAAACAGGATTCAATTAAGTCATTTGGTAAAAAAAAATTATTACAGCGAAAGTAGAAGGCAAATAACTTATAACTGCGCAGAAGCATGAATTCATCAAGATAAGATTCATTAACATCATTAAGTCAGATAAAGTAGCAATAATCAAACAACTGAAAAACAAGAATTTTTAAAATAAAAATTTGCTACTGCACTTGCATTTCTTGAACTGCTAGACTTTTGCTTCTCCCCCTTTGGTATTAATCAAAAAGGAGGGAGATGATGTTGGGAGGAAAATGGATGAGATAAGGAGGGAAAAGGTAGAGGGGAGGAGGAAAATGTAGGATGGGGTAGTGAGGAAGAGACTTCAGGCTGAAGATCGGTCTCTTCAAACAAATCAGCTGTGTTGCTTCCAGAATAATTGATATGAAGAGGGGAAGCTATGGGAGATGGAAGAAGTAAGGTGGCTGGAGTTGGTATAGTGGCAGCAAGTGAGGGAAGAATAAGGGTGGCAGGAGTGGTAAGAGAAGTGGAAGTAATTGGGATAGGAGACTGAGGAAGTGGGGGTATGGATAACTAAATGGGAGAATAAGAAGGTGGCTGAGAAGCTAGTTAGGAGGCTGCTGCTTCAGAAGGAGGCTGTTGAGATTCCAAAAGCTTGTCCACTTTCTTGACTAGAGTCCATAAGGTGTTATGCATATTAGTAAGACTGGCCCCATAGTCTTCAAGGTGACCTGACATATCTTCAACCTCATCAGCCAGATCCACATGATCGTCTTGCAACTGTTTTACATCTTCCACTAATTTCGTAATCCCAGTCTCAAGTTTTACACACAGAGTGTTCTGAGCAGCTACTGAGATCATCAAGGGATCTAGACTATTAGAAATGGCTTTCTCCACAATAGCTTTGATCTGTGAGCCAAGAGAGAAAGGAGTCTGAGTTTGAATTGAGGAGAAGGCTGGACCAGCAGAGGGATGCCTTAATTTAGAAGTCTGAGATGCCAATGGAGCCCTGGATTCTCTAGACCCTTCGGGGAATGAGATCTTCATCAGATTAAGTTGATGCTTGCCAAACACGTCAGGTGCCTTAGGTTGTTCCATGGATTCCAGGTACCAAATTTTTTCATGGAAAAGTATGACTGAAATCAAACTGGGAAATGGTATTATGGAATTCTTTTTGGATTGTTAAGTATACTTCTTCATTTCTTGAAATATCCAGTGTCCCAAGTTATGAGGTACCTTATCCACAAAAGAAGTAAACAAGGAGTATTCTTTCTGAGTAAAATGGGTAAAGTTCCTTCCCTTCTGTACAAAATTCTTTTAATAGATATACCATAAAGCTCGGTTTGTGGGGGGCATTAAGCCAGGAGTAAATTTCAAGGGCTCAGTGAATGGTACATCAAGCTAAGAATTTGGTAAATTTCCTCATTGTTATACTCAGTAGAGGGTATAGCAGGAGGATTGGGTATTTGAAGGAATGAATTAAGTAGTCTATACTTAGTTCTATCCTTTCCCCCTAACATTGGTAATAAGTCTTTCCTCCATTTCTTTGTTCTTCTAATTTAGAGACTGATATGTCATATTAAAGTAGAAAATCCTGACTAAAGAGGGACTATATGAAGCTCGAATGGACAAAAATAGCTCATAATTCTTGAGCCACAAGTAGAAGTCTAAGTTACATTCTGCTTTCAACTTGGGCAAATCAATATAAACCACTGGACAAAAACTTCTTTTAGCATAATTTTCCCTAAATCTCTTTCCTTCATCAGGACTAAATAAATGAGGGCTTCAAGTGAAATCCAAACGAGGATTTGATATAGGAGCATGATTAATGGCGTAGATAACAGGTAGCTGAGGTGATTTCGAACCTGATATTGTATTTGCTTTGGACCCAGACCCAGACCGAGATGTAGCAGATTGTTGAGTTTTGGGTGATAGCGGAGGTTTCTTTGTGGTTTTCTTCGGTGACGCTACCACAGTGTCTTTGTCCTTTCTCACTGCTGCTTCAGGATTGATGGTCTTCTTCTTTAGGATTTTTGAGGGCTCCTGAATCACCAGCTTTTTAGGCTTCTTGGCCATGGGTTCATCAAAATTTACTTTAGGCCAAAACCTTTTAGTAGGGAGCTTGGAATAAGGGGCCCGATGAGCTTGAGGTTGGAATGGAGATTCATGCTTTTTAGGGTTTTTCTCAGGAGTGGAAGTCGATGATTTAGGTGGAGATTTGGGAGCCATTTGAGACAAAAGAGTCTGTTAGGGTTTTGGAAAGTTTTGAAGAAGAATAGAAATTGATTAGATGAGGAGAGCAGGTGCAAGAGAAATGAGTTTTAATGTGACAAAAAAAATTTTGGAAACTGCAAAATTGACTTAAGTTTAGCTCTGTCGTAGCCTTGAGTTTTGTATAAGACTCGAGTTAAATTAAATTGACTCAAGTCATCTTATAAACTCATTTCAACGAGTAAGCTAAATATGACTCGAGGCACAACCACTAACTCGAGTTTTTACAAAAACTTGACGTATTCAATGTTGACTCGAGTCTGCTCTCAAATTGTTCCTTTTCAACTTAGGAGCTGTTAACTCGAGGCACAAGTGATTGACTCGAGTTTGTTCCAAGACTCGAGGAAACAATGGTGACTCGAGTTGGATAAGGCTTGTGATTCACATCTTATCTTGGATGACTCGAGTCCTTAGGATTGACTCGAGTTAAAACATGCTCTAATCAACTCTATTTATTATTCTTGTAACAGGGTTCTATTTATTATTCTTGTAACAGGATCCTACAAAATATATTTATGACACTCTGAAGCTTAAATTAGTAATCATCAAAACATAAATAATCTTAAGCTAACATTATCAACTTACAACTCATTGGGATTTACCATTCCCAATTCTTTTCTGATGAACAAAAACTGTTCCTTGGCAAGTGACTTGGTGAACATGTCTGCCAATTATAAGTGAGTAGGAATGAACATCACTTTCACATCCTTTCTTTGGACATGGTCTCGGTTGAAATGATGTCTAACATCGATGTGTTTTGTTCTGGTGTGCTGAACTATATTCTTTGCCAGACTTATGTGCCGGTGTTGTCACAGAGGATTGGAATCTCTTTCAGGTGCACTCCCAAATCAGACAACTATTGTTTTAACCATAGGACTTGTGCACAGCAATTGGAAGCTACTACATATTCTGCTTCAGTTGAGGAGATTGCAATAGTACTCTACTTCTTATTGAACCAAGACATTAGTGATCCTCCTAGAAACTCACATTGTCTGCTGGGGCATTTTCTGTCTGTTTTATAGCCAGCATGGTCTAAGTCGGAGTATGTAACCAGAAATTCTTGTTGACCCCTTGGAAACCAGAGTCCAAGCTCCTTGGTGTCAACAAGATAGTGAAAAATTCTTTTTACATACTCAACATGTGATTCTTTTGGAGCAGCTTGAAACCTTATACACATTCCAACACTAAACTGAATGTCTGGTCTGCTGGCAGTCAAGTAGAGAAGTGATCCTATCATTCCTCTATACTTAGTAATTTTGAAGCCCTTTCCTTTTTCTGCATCAGCATCCAAAGAAACAATGGAACTCATTGGAGTATTTGCTCCATTGCAATGCTCCAACCCAAATCTTTTTAGTAGATCACACAGATAGTTGGTTTAGGAAATGAACATTCCATCCTTCAACTATTTGATTTGTAGGCCGAGAAAATAGTTCAGCTCCCCCATCATCGACATTTCAAACTCACTCTACATCTTCTTTGAAAATTTCTCACACAAAGATTCATTAGTAGAACCGAAAATAATATCGTCGACATATATCTGTACAACTAATAATTCATTGAGTTTATTGTTTTAATGAAGAGTGTAGTGTCTGCTTTTCCTCTAATAAAGCCTTGATCTAGCAAAAATTTACTTAATCGCTCATACCAAGCTCTAGGAGCTTGCTTAAGACCATATAAAGCTTTCTTTAGGTGGTAAACATGATTAGGATATTGGTCATTTTCAAAACCAGGAGGTTGCTCTACATATACTTCTTCTTGAATAAAACCATTTAGAAAAGCACTTTTAACATCCATTTGATAGAGCTTAATTTCCTTGATACAAGCAAAGGCTAGAAGAACACGTATGGCTTCCAATCTAGCTACTGGAGCATACGTTTCTTCATAATCAATTCCTTCTTCTTGATTATAGCCTTTGGAAACAAGTCTAGCCTTATTTCTGACTATAATTGCGAATTCATCTCATTTGTAATTGAATACCTATTTAGTGCCAATGACCAAATGGGAGTTCATAAGGAGTCTTGTTCAACTTCTTTCGCACATAGGCTCTGTTTGAAATGTAGCTAGCTATGCTCATTGCGTTTGCCCAGAAGACTTGTGAAGTCTGGTTTTCATTCAGCATTGCACGAGCCATTTCAGTTAGTACTCGATTTTTCCTTTCCACCACACTATTTTGTTGTGGTGTCCTTGAAGCTGAGAAGTTGTGGTCTATGCCATGAGCTTCATGGAATCCTTCAAATACTTGATTTTCAAACTTGCCTCCATGATCAATTCGAATAATTGTAATACATATACCTTTCTCATTGTGCACTTTCTTAGCAAACACAATAAACAGATCAAATGTTTCATCTTTTGAAGATAGAAATATTGTCCGAGTAAAACGAGAATAATCATCTACTATAACTAAGGTATACAGATTACCACCTAAGCTTTTCACTCTGGCCGGTCCAACAAAGTCCATGTGAAGTTATTTGAGAGGCCGGTTTGTTGAAATTTCAGTTTTGTTTTTGAAGGATGATTTAGTTTGCTTGCCCTTTTGACATGCATCACAGACTATATTATTTTAAAATGAAGTTTGGGCACACCAATAACTAAATCCTTTTTCAACAACTTGTCCATTTGGTGCATATTCACATGATCCAGACGCTTATGCCACAACCAACTCTCATCTAAGTTACTAACAAAACTCTTTTCTAAAATAGTTTTTGGCAAATCTAATGTGTAATAATTACCCTCTCTCGGAGCCTTAAATAATACCTTGAGTTTACCTTTATCAATCGGAAGATCATCTTTGTTGACAAATGAGACATTCTTCTGAGTCAAATATGATTCAGTTGTTCTTATCAACACTCTGACTCACGCTCAGAAGATTGTGGCATAATCCTTCCACCAGATAGACATCCTTGATGAGAAGACTATTTTTTGTGCCAATTGCGCCAATACCAGTGATTTTTCTAGATTGATTGCCACTAAAGGCGACTTTTCCACTGTCTCTTGAATTTAGTGCAATGAATTTGTCTTCATCTCCCGTCATGTGTCTAGAACATCCACTGTTAATATACCATTTGTTGACTCTTGATGCTCTCAGACAGACCAGTGATTCAAAGGAGATTAAACTTTAGGTACCCATCTTTTCTTGGGTCCTTTGGGGGTTAGTTTGAGGCTTAGGAGAATAAATCCCTTTGGATATCCACTGATAATTCCCAATGGGTTTATCTCTTCTTTCCATTTTGTGAAAACAAGATGAGGTACTATGACCCTTACGATTCCAATAATTACAATGAGCAAATGGGTTTGATGTATGCACAGTTTTCTGAAAATAGTTCAAATATGATTTTCCACCAGTTTTCTTTTTACCTTTCCTTTTATCAAGAATAGGATTGTATCCTATACCAGAACGGTCATTTGTAAATCATTGAGCATTTAAAATCACATTAAACATTTCACTTCCTTTGGTGAATTTTTCAAGAGTTTTTGTAAGATACAAGTTCTTTTTCTCCAAATCAAGACAGTCTTCACAAATTATGTTTTTATCAATGAAATTCTTAACTTGCATTTTAAGAGTTGTGTTTTTCCTTTTCAGATCAAAATATTTTTTTCAGCAAGCTTTTCAAACTCAGATTGCATTTCATTGTATTCATCAAACAACTCATCATAAGTGGGTAGAGGATCATTTACCTTATCATTATTTACTAGTCGTTCTTCTTCTGCAACCAGACATATGTTGGCAGTTTCTCCTTCTTCCTCACTCTCCTCTTCTGATGAGTCATCTCCCCAGATGGCTGAGACATAAGCCTTCTTTTTGAACTGACTGAATTTCTTCTTTTTATTTTTCTCATTTCCCTTCAACTGAAGGCATTCTAACTTATAGTGCCTAGGTTTCTCGCACTCATAACATATGATTTGCTCCTTATCTTTAGATTCACGTCTGTTACTGGAACCTTCTTTCTGAAATCAATTTCTGAAGCCTTGATCTCTCTTGTAGAACTTCTTGAATTTTCTTACGAACATTCTCATCTCATCATCCTCGTCGTCTTCATCATTGTCTTCCTTTTCTTTAAACCACTCCTTTGTTTTTATTGCTATTGATTTCTTCTAAATCCTTTTTGAACTTCAGTTTGCTGTCATATTCAGATAAGCTTCCGAACAAGGTAGCGACGAAGTCATGGATTTACCATGAGCTTCCTCTATAGCCATGACCTTGGCTTCCCAATCTTTGGTCAGCACATTGAGGATCTTTCTAACTTGAGTTCGTTGTTCATATGCCTTGCCCAAAGTTGTTAACTGATTGATGAGGTAGGTGTATCTAAGTTGAAAATCGACGATCGATTCTCCATTCTTCATTCTCAAAAGGCCATATTCAGTTGTCAGAGTATTGACATGATTTTCCTTAACAGTCACTGTTCCTTCATAGGCCACTTCTAAAGCGTTCCACATTTCTTGAGCAATTTCGAGGTTGCAGACGCGAAAATACTCTTGTTGACTAAGAGCACTTTGAAGTAGAAGAATAGCCTTACTATTCAGTGTGACATTCCTTCGGTCATTGTCATCGTAGTCCTCCTCAGGTTTTGGAAGTCTAAGACCGTTCTCCAAAATAGTGGGCTCATAGTTTCCTTACTCGAATACTCTCCACAACCCAAACTCTGTTGCCATCACAAACACTTTGAATTTGTTTTTCTAGAACGAATAATGTTGCCCGTTGAATCCAGGAGGTCGATTAATAGAGGCACCATCAGGTAGCAGTCCGTCCACTCTGATGCTGAGGATTGAAAACTAGGGATGTTAAGCCCTACTGAGCAACCACCCTCTGATACCAAATGAAAATCACCTAGAGGGGGGTGAATAGGTGATGTTGTTAAACTTTGAAAATTTTTCGAGCAAAGTAAAATAGGGAGTAGAAGAGATAATTACACAGACAATATATCCTAGTTCGGCCTTAAACTTGACCTACATCCAGTCCCTAGAACTCCTGGGATTTCCACTAAATCTCTTGGAACAATTACACTGTACTTGGATGATCCTCTCACTGATCACTCCCCCTTATAAGCTATAATTGTTTACCCAAACACTTGAGGTCCCAACCTCAAGATTTTACAAAGTTCTCAAAGTAAAAGTCTCAAAACTCCTAAAGAGTAGATTAAGTGATAATCACTGAAGCACAGTTAATTGAAAAGTTACATAAACATACTACAATGAATGCTATTAAATTTTGCAGTGTTTCGATAACTTCTAGTAGGTGGCGCTAATGAATGCTTCTTCAATTTATATAGCTTCGCCATTAATGCCGTTATAATCTAGCCGTTGTCTCTGGTTTGTAATTCTGGTCAGCATTGATATTATGACAGTGGAAGGTTTCAATAAATGCTAGTTGTTGGCCTTGGGTAACCATGCTTAAGGAATGTTTATGTGAAGAATGTCTCTGGTTCATTGTTCCTTATTCGATTGTTGCACTAGAAAGCAGAAGGAATGTAAGAGTCCTTTATCATTATCAGATGCTTTCCTGCTGATATGGGTATTGCATTAAATGCGCTGACATCATGTATCTCCTTTTATCCCAGGACATTAATCTTATTTTGACCTGAAACACTTCATAAGCTCATTAAGTATGGTTGGTAGCAATAATATGAAACAACAGAGATTGATCAAATCATGTTTAAGATTAATTGAGATTTAATCAACGATCGACCAGACCAAGCATATATAATCTGTAACATAATTTGCCTCGAGTCACGATTTCTACTTGGAGTTTCATCCTAAACTCGAGTCACTGATTATAGACTTGAGTTACGAAATGGAATTCCAAACAGCTACGAAGATCAGACATATCTCCTGACTTGGGTTTCATTTGGCTAACTCAAGTTTAGGAACAAACTCGAGTTTCTATTCTCAGACTCGAGTTAACGTTCAAGAATTCAAAGGTAACGGTCAAATGATACTTTTATTGAAATTGCTTATGTTTGACTCGAGTTAACAACTCCTAACTCAAGTTTCAATATAAACTCGAGTCTCATATTCCTACCTCGAGTCATAATAGCTAGAGAAGCAAAAATACTTATGCGCCTTGACTCAAGTTATCGTTACTAACTTGAGTTTGGCCTCAAACTCGAGTCATGCCCTCTAAACTCGAGTTAATGTATCAGTAAGTTCAAGGTTCGATTTTCCTGAGTTGAGTTCAGTTTTGTTTGACTAAGTTCAGTTTGGTTATCATCAAAACATTCATGGGAGCTAACAAATTAGAGATTGCAGTTACTATCCACGAAACTTTTTCTCATTGCTTTTTTTTTTGCCCATTTTATTTAAGTGATTGGGGTAATTTAAGTCTAATTGAGGGTCATCATTTGTTGGCAAGAAAAAAAAAATTGAGAGTCATCATTTAAATTTACTGTGTCAATGTTTCCCGTTAAATAAAGCCAACGATTTAGAGATTAAAGGATAAAAAATACAATTTATAAATTTGGAGGAATCATATAATGTAAACTTATAGGACAGAACATAATTCAGCCTAAGTTTACAATTCATCTGAGCTAGTTTAGAAGTTTTTTTATTTTCTTGTAAATACTTCATATATGTAATGGCGGACCTTCTTGGATATAATGATGACCCAAAAAAATTGAAAAAAGTTTTTGAGATTTTTTTTAAAAAATAATAAAATATAAAAAGGTATGTTAAATTAGAATTGTTAAAATACTTTTATTATACATTTGGCCCCCAAATAATTTGTTTAATTAGTTAATGAACATACATTTGGCTTCTCCAAATATTTAACCCTAGGTTCGCCACTGTATGTATGATATTAAAATAAGAGTTTATTATGTATGGTATTTTGGGCTTTAATGCCCCATTTGGTACGAGGAAGATTTAACCAGAAAAAGGAAGGGAAGGGAACATTTAAAAGGATGAGGGAAAATAAATTGTTTAGTAGGGAAAAAATGAAGAGTGATAGTTGGTAAAGAATCAAGAAATATTTATTTTATTATCAAAAGTAATTAATTCAAAACAAAAATGAAAAATATATATTTTTTAAAAATATCCTTTTATTAAATTTAAATTTGTCTAAAATATTCTCTCACCAAGTTTGAATTTCTCTTAAATATTTTCCCGCCAACTTCAAATTTTTCTAAAATATTTTCCCACCAAGTTCTAACTTATCAAATAAGTTTAAATTTATCACATAAATTTGAATTTAATTCTTTTTTTTTTGCATTATAGAAAAAAAGATTTTATAAGGGATAAATATGTCTCAAAGCATCACTGTTCACGTTCACGTGGGAACTTAAGTTTCTATCAATTTTAGTGGGATATTATCTTTCTACCTTTAAAGGAAGATTAGTGGGCCCAGAAACTTGAGTTCTCAAGAAAATGAATACAAAAAGTGTACCAAATTAAGGAACTTGCTCATCTTCTCTTCTCTTTCCATCTTCTCCTCTCTTTCCATATGTTCCACATACCAAACACACCCTAATACTTTATTATAAAATGTGGGGCATAAGTTTCCTTTGAGAGTCTTCTAGATCCTAGCTAGTTTATAATTTTTTTTATTCTCTTATAAATACTCTTATGATACAAAATATATTGTTAAGCGTTGTCACTAGTTGCAAATTTAAGACCTTAATTCATTTTATTTATAATATTTATCATTCTTTACCAAATTAAATTTAACTAATTTATAAAATTGATATATAATTTAGAGTAAAATACATCAACCTCCCCTCAATTTATGTTAAATTACAGAGAGCTCCCCTAAAAATCATTAGTTAATCATTAAATCATAACATTAGTTTTGATATTTAACTTCCATCCACCCAACCATTAGTTAATCATTAAATCATAGCATTGACCTGTCATTTTGACCAAAATGCCCCTCCTTAACATAAATATTATTTTTTTCTCATATTTTTTAAATTAACTAACAATTTACAAAGTTAATTATTTTATATTATATTTTTTTTCAATAAATTTAAATTTTTAATATCGTTCATTTATTAAAACTTAATTATGATGTAATCATCTAAGCACATATTTTGGATAAAATGTCTTGCAGTTATATATATGTATGTATGTGTAGTAAAATGATATAGTTTTAAAATCCTTATATTAATATAGTATAGTTCAAAATATTTAAATATAGTTCATTAAACATATGTTTATTAAAATTACTAGGATTTTCAATTAATTTATCAATATTTTTGACATAAAATTACTTAAATTCTCTCTGAATTTAATAAAAGAATATTAAATTTATCACTAATAAATATTAATGGCAAAAGACAAATTAAGGATTTGGATTAATGAGGGGTAAATTAGTAACAAAGATTTATTTTAATATAATTTTTAGTTAAAAAATAAAATTTTAGAATATTTTTAGAATATTCTATATGGTGTTATTGGTTTGGATTAAAATGTATGTTTTCAAAATAAAGATAAGGTTTGGGTAATTAAGATAAAATAGAAAGGTAATCGGAGCATTCTACTCTATAATCTATTGTTATATTGGGGTACTTTAAAAAAATTATGTCACATTTATTATAATTAAATAATTTATATCTCTTATTTAATCTGAACATATTAGTTAAATAGTTTTTATATAAAATATTGAAGGAGTACTTTCTTAAGTACATTATTCAAGTCAGAGTTTAAAAAGAAGAAGAATTTAATTCTTTTTAATGATCTTTGCTTGTGACATGGTATTCTTTGATGAATACCCATGACATATTTGCGGTTTAATCTAAGGTGAAGGGGTAAGAATACCCATGTTAAGTTGTCAAAAATGTATTTAGCACCGTATTAAGGGTCGTTAGGGTATAATTTTTAAATAATAGCTTTGGAATTTACAAAGTAAAAATAGTTTTTGAAGAATGACTTTTGAAAAATAGTTTTGGGACTTACGAGATAAAAATGATTTTTAGAAAATAGCTTTTGGAAAAAAATGATAGTGTTTAGATAATTTCAAAACTTAAGTTTTGACAGAAATTTGTTAAACACCCAAAATTATCAAACAACAATTATGTATTAAAACCTAGATTTTGACAAAAGTTTACCAAACACTCCTATTTTTTTTCCAAAAACTATTTTACATCAAGGGTAAAGGAGCAATTTTACACATAACCTTTATCCCCATGAGCGTCTAGCACCACGACCTTTTTTCTGGACCAAAAATACACACGACAATACGTTTTGGGAGAAAAAATACCACGGGTCGTTAGTTGACCAGACGTTGACCGTTAAGTCTGACAGAATGAACAGTAACGTCACTGAAATTAGCATTTTGCCCCTAGTTTTAAATAATTTTTTTTAAGAAAACACTAAAATGAACCCTCCCCTTGGCGGGCCCCACTACCGCCAGCCGCCGCAGGCGACCAGCGACCACTTCTGGTGACATCTTTCGACGGCTTTTTTTTTAAATAATTTGTTTAAAAAAACAAAAACTAAAATAACCACTCCCTCGCCAGTAGCCCCTACCACCGACCACACCATTGTCGACGGCAGCCCTCCCCACCGACAGCCACCTCCAGTGACCTCCTCCGGCGGCTTATTTTTCTAAATAATTTTTTTAAAAAAAACAAAAAATTAAAATAACCCCTCCGTCGCCGGTGGGCCCCACCATCAGCCACACCACCGTTGGCGACCGCCCTCCCCACCGGCGGCCATCTCTGATGACCTCCTCCGGTGGCTTTTTTTTTTTTTAAATAATGTTTTTAAAAAAACAAAAAACTAAAATAACCCCTCCCATGCTGGTGGGCCTCACTACTGGCCACACCACCCCTGCCGACCGCCCTCCCCATCGCTAGCGACCTCCTACGACGGCTTTTTTTTAAATAATTTTTTTGAAAAAACAAAAAACTAAAATACACCTGTGCAACCGCCGGCCGGAGGTGGTTTCCGGCAGACACAAGTGACCAGCGCCTGCCGACAGTGGTGTGGCTGGTGGTGGGTCCCACCAGCGGGGAGGGGTTATTTTAGTTATTTTATTTTTCAAAAAATCATTTAAAAAAAAGTCGCCGGTCCTCAGCGATTGGGAGGGCGGCGGTAGGCGATGGTGTGAGCGGTGGTGAGGCCCACCGGCGGGGGAGGGGTTATTTTAATTTTTTGTTTTTTAAAAAAATTATTTAAAAACAAAAAAACAGAAAAAGTCGGCGGCAGCTAGCGGTGGGGAGGGCGGCAGCCGGCGGGGGAGGGGTTATTTTAGTTTTTTGTTTTCTAGAAAAAATTATTTTTAAAAAAATACTGCTAGAAGAGGTCGTTGGCGGTGGGAAGAGCGGCAATCGGCGGTGGTGTGGCTAATGGTGGGGCCCACCGGTGGAGGAGGGTTTATTTTATTTTTTAAAAGAAATTATTTAAAATTAGGGGTAAAATGGTAATTTCAGCGGCATTACTGTTCATTCTGTCAGACTTAACGGTCAATGTCTAGTCAACTAACGACCCATGGTATTTTTGCTCTCAAAACGTAACGTCGTGTGTATTTTTTGTCCAGAAAAAAAGTCGTGTTGCTGGGCGCTCCTGGAGGTAAATGTTATGTGTAAAATTGCTCCTCACCCTTACATCAAAACCTAAGTTTTATTATAAACTTATCAAATATCTGTTGCACCTCCTTTGGTTGCAAAAGTGCTTGGGAAAATTATAAAAGAGACAAAAAAATGTCCCAGCCGTCGACTCTTCAGGCCAGTAATTTTTCTTCCTGTGGGCCTCGCTAATGTCCAACTATCCTCCCAATCCTTATCTTTTTGTTCCCATCTTTCTCTCTCTTCACTTTCACTCCTCTCTCTTTAGATTTTTTTTTGCTCAATGCAAAACTTCTATTTCTTATAAGAAAATCATAATAGAGTACAAATCCAACACTAGGAATGAAAAACATAACAAGGCATAACAGAGCCACCAAACAAAACAAACAAACGGACAGGAAACACAAAAACATACAGCTAATGAGAAAAGCAATCAAACACCTAACTAACAGCCCCAAATCAAACCAGACTGGAAGGAGAGGTCTCATCAGTGGTAATATTGACTTCTTGAAAATCCAGGGTTAGAAAGGACAGCAAAGCAGGTGAAGGGTTGTAAACCCACCGAATTGGGTACACCTCTTTATGAGCTTCTAATGCTAATAAGTCAGCAACACGGTTCCCATTCCGCGGGGTGAATGAGATAGAAAACCCAACCTTAGTTTTTAGAAGACAAATGATATCATGAATAATTCCTCTACATCTCCAGTCCGACAAGTCAGGGATTTAGTTGCAATACTAGTCTAAAGAGGGAGACAATCGGTTTCAAAGGATACCTATCATGTCCAAGATCCATGGAGAGCATTAGGGCCCTTTTAAGCGTTAGAGCCTCGGTCATGAAGGCAGAAATTGATTTGATTTTATCAATAAAACCCCAAACAAATTGCCTAGAACTATTTCGGCATACAATTCCAATAGACGCAAGCTAAGACTCATCAAAGAAGGAACCATCACAGTTAATTTTCAGTGATCCTGATTCCGGGGGCATCCATTTAACTTCCCTATTGATTATGTTACTAGATGGCTTGATTCCCTCTTTTGACCTATTCCAATTTAACCAGAAGTCCCAGTTGCTCTTTCTAGCCAGATGTATAACAGACAATGGTTTTGGCTCTACATGGTTAAACACCCTATCATTTCTATGCTTCCAAATATACCAGAGGGTCCAGCAGATTAAGGAAATTCTTGTTCGTTCAGCTTAAGCTTACCTGTGACAAAAAGCCACTAAGAGTTGAAGTTTAGTACCCGATGAACATCAAACTTGGCGCAGAGGGAGCTTCCAAACCAGATACACCGTGTCCATGCACAATGGAAGAATAGATGTTTGAGAGTTTCTTCCGTTTCTTCACAAATGGGACACATGCTAGAATTTGATCTCCTTCATCTATATAGAGATGCATTGTGACTAGAGAGTTATGAAGGATGCACCCTACAAATTGTTAGACCTTAGGAATTGTTTTGATTGACCAGATGTCCTTCCATGAAGTAGAAGGAATCACAGTTGATGAGCCCGTTTTGAGGCAAACTTTTGACCGCACCTCTTTCTCTTTATTGTACCCTAGGTTGACTCTATATTCGCCATTTTTAGCCACGACCCATACCAATTTATCCTCCAAGTCATTTGAAGAGATGGGGATGCTGTAAATTGCTTGCCAAATATCTTCTGAAATGTACCTATCAATCAGAGACAAATCCCATGTACCATCTTTAATTAAATCACACATCATACCATTAGAGGCTCTTGGATTATCACAAAGCAACGGTTTATCCAGGAGTTTGGCATTTGGAATCCAGCCGATTCCCCAAATACTGATATTAACACCTGAATCCACATTCCACTTCAGGTCCTTCTGCAGAAGATTCCTGCCCTCAATAAGGCTAGACCAGCACCAGGATGACTTATGCCCTTTGATGGCATCTAGAAAATCGCATTTGGGGAAATAAACACTTTTAATTACTTGCACCCAGAGATCTCTCGGCTTTATCAGCAGTCTCCAAGCTATTTTGGGTAAGAGTGCATCGTTCATGATCTGAAAATCTCTAAATCCCATTCCTCCTCTATCCTTGCTTACGGTTAAGGCTTCCCAGGATCTCTAATGTATTTGATTTCCAAAGGCCTTTCCTTCCCACCAGAAATTGGCAGTTATTTTATTCAACTCCTTACATGTGCTAATAGGGAATTTAAAGCAATGCATGAGATATAGGGGTATAGCTTGCACGACAGATTTAATCATTACCTCTCTCCCCGCAAATGATAAAAATGAGTGCCCTCAGCTTTGAACTTTCTTAATGACTCTTTCTCTGACATAGGCCAGATCTTGCCTCTTCGTCTTGCCCTATATACTAGAGATGCCGAGATACTTCCTTGGTTCCTTAGCCGTGGGGATCCCTAACACAGCTCCCACCCTTTCTTTTATATTCTCTGGCGTGTTACTAGAAAAGAAGATGCTAGATTTGTCCATGTTGATCAGTTGGCCTGATGCTTCATAATACCTTTGCAGGATATATGCTAGAGATTTGCATTGGACTGATTCTGCATTCATGTAAAGGAGGGCGTCATCAGCAAAAAAGCTGTGAGTTAGGATCGAACACGCCTGACTCAATTTAATCCCCTTAATTCTCTTCTCGTCCTGGCCTTTGTTAATCATTAGAGAGAGGACTTCAGATACAAGGAAGAACAGGTAGGGCGAGAGAGGGTCTCCTTGCCTCAATCCATTTGTTGGATGGAAAGTGCTCACTATTTGTTCGGATAGGCAGAGATTAAGGCGGACAGATCTTACACATCTCATTACCAAGTCAACCCATTTTGTGCAGAAGTCGTAACGTAGTAAGGCCTTTTCAAGAAAATTCCAATCCACTCTATCTTAGGCCTTGCTCATGTCCACCTTTAGGGAAAATTCATACTTCTTCCCCTTCTTTTTCCGTCTAAGGTAGTGGTACACTTCATGTGCTATTACTATATTGTCTTGGATACATCTACCAGGTATAAAGGCACCCTGGCTCTGTGAGACACACTTATCTAGGAATGGTTTCATCCTTATGGTCATGATCTTAGATATTATCTTGTACGAGAAATTACATAATCCAATTGGCCTCAGCTGGGACACGTGTTTTGGTCTTTCTACTTTAGGGATCAAAGTGAGGTTGGTGTCATTTATGTCATGGAGCAGGGATTTGCCATCAAAAAAATCTAGAACCAGTGCATTAATAGAATCCTCAATTTCCGGCCAAGCTGACTGGTAGAAAGCGCCAGAGAATCCGTCGGGACTAGGTGCCTTGTCTTTTTCAAGACTAAATGCCGCTGCCTTGATTTCCTCCTTTGTTACAGGGAGCATTAACTTTCTATTTGCCTCCTCTGGAATCTTGGTTTCTATATAATCAAGGACTTCCTCCATGTTTCCCGAAGCCATAGAAGAGGCAAATAGGGTCTAAAAGAAGGTGGTTATATTCTGGTGAACCTGGTTTTTTTCCGTTAGCCATGTACCGGAATCATCCTTGAGGCTTACGATACAGTTCATCCTCCTCCTCTTGACAGTAGAGATGTGGAAGAACTTATAGTTCTTATCACCAGCACTTAACCAATTAACACGAGATCTTTGCCACCAATACTTTTCTTCCCTATCCATGACCCTACCCAGTTCCAATTTCAGATTTGAGATTGCAAGGGCTGATTCACTAGATAAGGGGCCTTGTGTGAGGATTGCGAGTTTCTCTTTTAGTTGATCAATAAGCTTGGCTGCGTTGGGGAATTCCTTCCTGCTCCATTTGATCAGGCTGGATTTACATCTGTAAAGCTTGCTTAAAAATTTGTGCATAGCTGATTGATCCTCTGTTTCCTGCTTGTTCCAACTGTCTCGCACAACTTGATTAAAATTAGCATGAGAGGCCCATTGGTCTTCAAATTTAAAGGTCTTCTTTTTGCAATCATTCTCTGGCACATATTGAACAAAGAGAAAGTGATGATCAGAATCAACAGGGTCTATATGAATAACTTGAATAATTGGGAATGACTCCTTGAGGGAATTATTGCCAAGAGCTCTATCTATATGTTCTCTGATGGTGTGAGGTTCTTCTCTATTGTTGCTCCAAGTGAATTGGAATCCATGGAATCCCAAATCATCAAGCTCGCAATCAGCCAACATGCATTTAAAGTTCAGGATCTTACGCCAATCTCTTGGTCGGCCCCCACTTTTCTCCTCTTAGGATAGGATGTCGTTGAAATCTCCCAGGCATAACCAGGATGAGCTGATGTTTCTGGCAATCCTCTTAATTTCATTCCAACACAGGTTTCGCTCCTCCTCCCCCGTTGGACCGTAGATAAAGAAAATGTAGTCAGGGGTGTCAAATTCACCAGATATAATCTGAGTATGGATAATATTGGGTGAAGAGTAGAGGATATTTACCGTTAGAGGATCCGACCACCAAAGTGTTAGTCCGCCACTGATGCCCAGGGGATCCACCAACCATTCCTGATTAAATCCACACCGCCATCGAATCTTCCTGACCACTCTTGCTTTTTGTTTCGTTTCCATTAAGAACACCAATTGGGGCTTTTTGCGGAAGCAAACTTCCTTCAAATTTCAAACTGTCAAAGCAGCCCCAAGACCTTGACAGTTTCATGCTAGAAGATTCATTGTGAATCGGTGGCAGGATCCACCCTACCACCGGTGACATGCTCCTTAAAAGCATCAACAGATTCCGCACTAATCTGAGAGGAAATGAGCCACTCTGAAGGAAATTCAATTTCTCCCACCGATAAATCCTCCTCATGAAGGCCTCTCAACAAAGTGCTTGGCTTACCGTGAAGACTAGCTTTGAGGGTCTGGATATTCCTCCTTTTCCCTTTCTTGCCCAACTGTTTAGTTCTTGTTGGAGTGGCGCATGAGTTGGAATCCTCGAAAGTCAGCTTCCTCGGGTGTTTAATCAGGTTGAGTTCATCAATATCATCTCCTTGTCTTTTGAGATTGATTTGTCTTAGTGAAACCGACATTGCTGAGATTGGGGAAAGCCCATTGATGGGTAATGGGCCTGATAAGTTTAGATCCGCTTCAGCTGAGATTTCCACTTTGTATTTTCCCTCTGTAGGATATTGAACATAAGCGTTTCTCCTTAAGCCCACTTCCTCCGGCTTCATTGGACTATTCCATTGGGCTTGAGAGGCTTTTGGACTATCTTGCATTACAATGGGGGCTGGCTCTTTTCGTAGAGGGTTGACTGGAGGCTCCTTGGGATGGCTGTCATGGTCTGCAATTCCCCCATAGGTCACTTTACCCGCCGAATTGTTCAGCTCTTGGTCAGGTATTATTTCAGTCAACGTGGCTTTTGACAAGTTATCTTAGGTCACGCTACTCACACTCTGACAAACTAACACCAAATTAGAAACACTGGGCGACTGAGTCCATTCTTCCTTTCTCTAGGTTTTGCACAATGCAGGAGTCAGTCGTGCCGGTGACTTTTCCGGCCAAGAGCAAGCCGTATAGTCTTGTTTGGTGAGAAGCTTGACTTCCTCCCAATCTTTCTTCCTGATAACCAGGATGTCCTCCATCGTTTTTACTGCAGGGGATCCTAGTCCCTTCTCAAGGTCCTACTTCACCTCATCGGCTTCAGTAAATGATGAGGGTTCCATATAACCAGTGCCATTATGGCTGATTCTTCCGCATTTATGGCAATAAATTTGGAGTCTCTCATACTTAGCAGACACCCAAGCGTGTTCTCTGTCATTTCGAGGGACCCAAAAGCCTGTGGTCAGGGGTTGATCTAGACATATAAGGGACCTAACCCTAATAAAGCTTCAACCAAGTTTTCCTTCGACCAAGGGGTCTTCAAACATTACTGTTTCCCCTACCGCATCCCCCAATGTGATGGCGTTTGAACTATCAAAAGCCTCTAAAGGAAGTCCGTGAAATTGGACCTAGAACGAAGCGAAGTCTAAGTTGACGTCTTTTAACACCATAAAGTCTTCCCACACCTGAATGTTGAGGAGGAAGCCTTGTATAGACCATGGGCGTCCTTTTAATATCCGCATATAGGCCTCACGAGATTTTAACCTGAAGAGGAAAATTAACTGGCTTCGATCAAGTTCGTGGACTTCCATTTCACTATCCATCTGCCAGTCTTTCTTGATCATAGAGATTACCGTTGGAATATTTAACTTCTTGTTGGAAAGTAATTTCCCTACCAAGGTTCTACCTTCAGTCTTTACCTTGTGACCAAGGTTTAGGATTAAAGGTTTCACCTTCACAAAGTCGTTGTTACTATCTTCTTCCATAGCTTCTTTAAGGACAGGAACAGGGCGGTTGGTTATCACTGGGGGGAGAGGAAGATAGGCAGGGAGGGAGAGAAGAAGAAGAATAAAGAGGGGACGGGAGAGAGACAAAGGGGCAAGTAAGGAGGAAGACCACCGCTAAGGTGACGATGATCGAAGAGGCACTCAAAGGGGCCGGAAGAACTCTCGCCGAGGAGAGGAAAAACTCTCATCGAGGAGAGGAAATGCTTCGACTTTGTCTCTTACTCTCTCTTTAGATTGAGGAGTGAAGAGATATAAACAAACGTTATTTACACACGTGCTATATGCTTTGAAGCCTATTCTATTTTTGATGGCAATTCAACCATATTTGCTTTTAAAAAAAAACCCTGTTCAGAATTATCAATTATGCACACTACTCTCTTGTCCTCCTGCATTTTCCTTCTTTCTTATGTGATCCCACCATACAAAAATCTTAAAATTTTTCTGGCTTTGCATTCGTCTCTTGAGAAACCGTAGCTACTATTACACGGGAACCATTCAAACCAGGGATTGGCTTCAGGCAAATGTCGTCAAACTATTGAAGCTGTAGTAAAACTTGCAAAACCCACAATGGATGAGCTTGTGATGAGCCCATCAATACTTATTGGTTGAGAAAGTTCATCTTACCGTTTACTCCCAGATGATCAATCAGAAATTTTCTTGCGTTTGTCCATAATTTTGGTAAAGAAGATCAAAAGCTTGAAATTAGGTATGAGAAGTTGAAATAGAAGTGGAGATGTAGGGTTTAATTTTCAGACATCTATATAAAGAGGGTTTCATAGATTATCGAGCCGTTATGTCCTTTAGATAAACTTACAGATCATTATAAATGGTGATGATTGTTTTAATAGAACCGTTATTTATTTTATGATAATTTTTTATAAGAATTGTTAGATATATTTTTCTTTATTACAAAATATTTAAGAATAAAAAATGACACAAAAAAAAGAACGATGGAAAAAAGCCTGATGAATTGATGAGATCAACAGGTTGCTCATCACTGGAGGATTGGCCAGGATCATAGCCAATTCCAAATTCATCAAGTATGAGATTGGCCTTCATGTTCATTATGGAGAGGTATCTGGGACCAGAAAGCCTCCTCGGTCAATCTGTTGTGTATGCCATAACATTTCTTGCTATTGAGGAAGCATAGGATGTGGACGTAGAGGAAGAGGTGGTGGAGGTGGAGATGACGATGGAGTAGGCGGAGGCAGATGTTGGGAAGAGAAGCAAGAGGTGGAGGTTGAGGAGGAGGAAAAGGAGGCGGTGGGGGTTGACACTGAGAGTTTTCTGGTATGTCTTCTACACGGTATTTTGTCTTGGCAATTGAGCAAAAGAACAAAGAGGAGGACGATGAAGAAATGTAGGGAAAACAAATGAAAATGTGGAGTTTAAATAATGTAATAAACATCTGGAAGGGACGTGAATAAAAACATCATTGCATGCTTTGGAAGTTGAACAGGACATAATGAAAGGGTACATGTGTACTTTTGACAATGAGCCAATAACAAGGAGGCACCCATAGTAACATAGGAAAGAGGAAATTTTTTCAGAAGCTTTAATTAATATTTATTAAGTTAGAATTTTTAAGTATATTTGCAAAAATGTTTGACGGTTTTTAATTAATAACTATGAATTATTAATTTTTTTTTTGTCAAATTTATTATTAACTTTACTTCTATTATGTTAGAACTATTATATATGTTAGCAAAAATATGTTATAATCTTAATTAATAACAGTGAATTATTAAGTTTTTTTTCCCTCATCTTCCTCATCCTCATTACGGATGAGACAAGAATACTATGATTTTTAATTAATAACCATGAATTATTAAGTTTTTTTTGTTAACATCCTCTCCCTCCTCCAATGATGAGGATGAGGAAGAGGAATATGAGGTTGAGGTTGAGAACAACATGGAATAATAATTTACGGTTCTTAATTAATATCCGTGAATTATTAATTTTTTTTGTTAACTTCATTTTTAATATTTTAAAAACACAATGATGATGTAAATCTAAAAGACGTGATGGTTCATTCTCCTCTTCCTCATCCTCATCCTCATCATCGTAGCAGGGAACAAATGGTCTAACTGCAAGTTATATTTAACATCATGATGATGAAGTATATCGTTCAACTTCTTGTTCAACTTGTTGGCATATGACATGAGACGTCTTGTATGGTAGTTAAGGCCTGCCAACATCTACATCAAAGCCTTTGTTTCAAGAGGAGGTAGAGGAAGTGATAGTAGTGGAAGAAGTGGTGGTGGCACCGAAGGAGTTCCCTAGGAACTTAACGTGATCAAGGAGAGAAAGAGGAGATTGATATAAGAATTATAAGGAATATGTGAGTTTAAATAGAGTCTAACCGATTACAAAGAGTTGTGACTTATGACTTATTATAATCTAATAGATTAAGAAGGGTTACGACTTATGACTTATGAAGGTCTAATGAATTATGAAGGCTTATGAGTTATTACTCATGAAGGTCTGACAATGTTACGAATGGTTATCAAAGTGTTAGATGACGGTTAGTTTTAAAGAAAATTATGTTTTGTCTTTCTTAATATAAGAAGTTGAAAGATGAATTGTTTATAAGTATTATATGACAATTGTTTGACAAGAACACTACTACAAAATAGGGATTTAATGTTCCCAAATAACGTCCATTTTTTTTTTTAAAGTAGACATTAACAAGTAAGTGGTGCCATTGTTATAATTTTCTCACCTTATATATATATATATATATATATATATATATATATATATATATAAAGGTTTGAACATCTGTTTTACAAAAACAAAGATTAAAAATGTTTTAAAAAAAGCTTTTGACGTTTGTTTTACCAAAACAAAACAGTCAAAAATGTATGGGAAAATTGATTACAGGGCCCAAGGAAGCAAAATAATTACAAAAAAGACCCAAGAAACATTCACATGCCTGGCATTTTTTCAAAAAAAAGTGTACAGACATAGTTACTAATTGCTATAGATGTAGTTGTTAATTGCTACAGATATAGTTGTTAATTAGACTGATTTAGTTGTTAATGGGGACTGATATAGTTGTTAACCGCTACTGATGTAGTTGCTAACGTTTTTTGAAAAAATGTCAGAAAGGCATGTGAATATTTCTTGGGCCTTTTTTGTAATTATTTTACTTCCTTGGGCCCTGTAATCAATTTTCCCAAAATGTATTGAAAATCAGGGTTTAACATCTATTTTGTAAAAAGCAGACATTAAGAATTTATTAAAAAAAGGTCTGGTTTTACAAAAACTGACATTAAAAATGTATATTAAAAAAGGTTTAATGGTACGAGAGCTGTGAGATGAAAACGTGTTTGAGTGGAAATCAAATTGAGTTGGAAAGCGTGAGACAGAAGGATCTGAGGATGTGACAAATGACTGTGGGATCATCTTCTTTTATCAAAAAAACAAAAAATCCCAACTACTCATTTCAAATGGATGCTCAAGACTCAAGACTCAAGATCATACATTCACTTCTCCCTATACAACATTTCGATGCAAGACCTTTCTCCAGTATTTCACATCTGACTTTAGAATGGGGGTACAAAGACATTATGGGATGGGTAATGAAGAACATCTAACTGATATATTCTCGTTTCCTTCTCAGTTCTTCATCTTTCTCCATCTTCTCTCTCCTTTCGTTTAGCTCTTCCTCATTTTTTTCCCGACTGGAAAGTTTTGTTGTCTCTGAACGGCGAGAACTTGTGAAGCAGCACGTCTAGATTTTTCAGGAAAGCGAAATGATGTCCTTTTTTGGTATCTGAGAGCTCACCAATGTTGTTTTTTTCTTCCCGCTCTTCTTCTCCGTTGCATACTATCTCCTCCACCGCTGGCGTGACAAGATTTGAAACTCTACCCCTCTTCACGTTCTTACCTTGTTTGAGATTGCCACCGTTGGGTCCCTCATCACATCTTTTATTTGCCTACTCGGGTTTTCCTGCATTGACTTCGTTCAGTCTTTCTCTCGCGTGCTTCTCTGCCATGCTCTCTGTTTTCTGCTACACAGAGTTTGCCGTGGAAATCCCTTAGTGCATTGGGTCACTTGGTCTCGTTCCAATAGCTCCAAACTTGGCCACATCACTTATAGCAAATATGTTGGTAACTCTGCTTCTCCTTTCGACTCAATCCTTTTCGGTGAGTTTTCTTCTTTGGTTTTCTTTAATCCTCTCTCTCAATTTTCCTTCAAATCTCTTCACTGAAAACAGATCATCTCATTTTGTAATAGAACGAATATTTGGATTATACTATGCACCCAACCAACACCAAAATAGGCGAATCGCTCAGGAAAAAAATTGACGGTAACTAATGGATGAATCGTCAAAATCTCTCAGTTCATTTAACGTTCTTTCTCGATTGTGTTTGATTTCTTTGATGATTTAAGAGATTATATTTACCAAATGCAGATTTTCTGGTGGAGAAATGTGGGACCAAGTCTGACTTTCAACGTATGATGGAGGAAAAAATTATTTTTAAAAGGATTATGATTTAAAAATATATATGTTTTTTTATCCTATGTGTTGTGTTTAGTACTAAATGTTTTTTTAGATGTATATAAGTAAAAATACCACTGTTAAATTTGATTTTAAGTTTGATTTTAATCGTTAATTTTAATTTTTTTAATTTTTAAATTTGTAAAAATACACATATACTTTGAAAAAAGAGAGTGTTTAACACTAAATATTTTTTTAATTTAATAATCTTATTTTAATTAAATAAAAATTATTATTTTTCTAGGTATAATTTCTAAAAAGTCAAATTTTTTATTTCCATAATTTATTTTTTTAAATCCTTCTTAATTTTGTTTTAATTAATAAATAAGTATTTATATATTTACAATTTGATATTATAAATAATATGTTTAATTAAAAATAATTTAAATTTTTTGATCTAACCAATTGAATTAGAAATTTTTTAAATAATTTTTTAATCAAAACCGAACAATATTATTTAATTTTTATGGTATTAAAAAATATGGATTATAAAATTATGAAAATAAATTTTTAATAATTTTCAATCAATTATTAATTAGAAAATTTGATAAGGATTTTTCTTAAAAAAAAGAAACTAAATTATGGGAATAAACTTTTTATCGTGTTTACTCATTGGATAAATTCTCCTTTCTAAAATGTTAAATTAGAAGAAAAAATTTGGTTTCCTAGGAATTATATCTAGAGAAGTAATAATTTTCTTTTAATTGAAATAAAATTATCAAATTAAAAAAAAAATATTTGGGATTATGTATTCTTTTTACCAAAACACATGTGTATTTTTGCATTTTTGAAAGTAAAAAAAAAAAAAATCAGACTTAACGGTCAAAAATCTAACTTAACGGTTAAATAGTATTTTTGTATCTAATTTATAACAATATGTATATTTTTACACCTAAAAAAAGTATTTGATGCTGACAATCCTCGGAATAAAACACATGTGTATTTTTACATTTTGACCCTTTTTAAAAAAATTAAAATATTTTCAATGTCTACTTTTTATAAAAACCAACATCAAAAGTCGTACTATCCATGTATATTTCTTTAAGAAAAAGCATTGAAAGTATGGCTTTCAATTTCCTTTTTTTTTAAAGAAAAAAAATATTATGAGTCACTTTTTACGTCTATTTTTTTAAGAAAAAGCAGTGAAAGTATGTCCATTTTTCTTAAAAAAAAAAAAATACTATGAGTCACTTTTAAGCCTGTTAAAAAATAAATGTAGATAAAAAAAAAAAAATTACAACATTACTCACATAGACATCCCTCTTTAAATGGTTGTAGAAAGGTGAAAGCAAACATACATTAAAGGTTCTGAAGTAGCGGAACCGTTATATATTTTACTAAAAAAATTATAGTTTATACACACACACAGTGATAATCTATACTATAAGTTTTTATTTTGGTCCCTCAATTACAAAATATCTTTTCAATCATCTAACTCTAACACCATTAATATCAAATGATGATTCTTTATGCCAATCATTATTTTTTAAAAAATAAACTTAATATGTCAACATTTTGGGAATGTTCCTTTCAATATGTAAAATTTCAATGTGAACATTTTTTTTTAACCGCACTAGTGTTAAAGGACTGAAATGACATAAAAAATTAAAGAACCAAAATAAAATATTGTGTCAATTTAAATTATTAGATATGCACTTTTGCCAAAAACATTCATCAAGGTAACTAATTGAAAATTAAAAAAGGAAAAATCAAAATGTTAAATTTTTACATAAGATTGTTTTTATGAATTGAAAATGAATTCTCACTCTCTCTACACACTTACATATGAAGCCAAATGGGAAAGTTTACCAAATTTTGACATACACATACATACATATAAAGAAGCATTATTTTACTCAAATTCAAAAACAAAATAAATTGTTTGCAAGCAAAACATACATATCTTAAACATATACATACATAAGTAAGTACTCAACACGCAGAATTCCACTCAAACAAGCAAAGCTCTAAAGAAATTATAGGGGGAAAAAAAGCCAACAATAACATGATGATAAGATATTTGTCATTATGACCTGCAGTAGAAACACCAAAGATCGACACCTAGTTATTTATTGGAAACCAGAGACGAAGTTCCAAGTCAACTTCCTCAGCATTAGAAACCACAGTGCTATCACCAGAATCATTAACCCTCCTCTCCTTGTCTAACCCTTTAAAAACACTAGTGTTGTTGTCAACATTTGCATCTGGGAAGAGCTTAAGGGTTAATGGTCGGCTAATATTCTTGTTCACCAAATAGTTCGAATAGGATGAAGCAGCGCTTGGGGCTGAGTTTTTGTGAAGGCAAGGAGCTGATAGTTGCCTGTTAAAATTTAGAGGATAGCTCTCAATTTGTGGTGGTGGCATGTGGCACGCGGAGTGCCCCATTTGGAGTGACCTACATACATATATACATACATCAATAACACATGAGAACCCATCAATGCTTGATCAATGATCAAATGAACAATAATACCTTATTTGATTAATGAATAGATAAATCACATGACTCTTATTCAAGGTGCACCGCTATTAAGGTCAATTTAATGTAGTTGAATGTTATTAGTATTGACTATACTCACCGGTTACAAATCTCACCTGGTGGCAACGTTCGTAATTTAGGCCACTTTCAAGACGTTACTCTTTGATTTTATTTAATTAATAGGAAATATCATAAATGTGCCCACGCAGCTCCCCGAGAAAAGATCCAAGAAAGGGTAAAGTGTACTTTTAGTTATTTATATTTTACATGAGGTATATTTTTAGTCTCTTAACTTTATAAAGTATATTTTTTATCCTATATTTCTAACAATGTTAATATTACTAACATAAAATGTTAACACAACAAACTTTGAGTGATGACTGTGCAACTAACAAAGCATATTTAATTTTTAATTTTCAACATAATATATTTGGATTATTAAACTTAAATGAACCGACAAATCCCTGCAAATGAAATTGAAGTTTTGATACTAATATATGTAGATTTTTAAACTACTTTTTTTTAATACAATCGAGGTTTTGATATTAATGACTTCATTAGATTTTTAGATATTTTTCAATTTACACATATTTTAAATTTAAGATCAACAACATTTAATAACACAATTATCACTTAAGTTTATTTTGTCATTATTTGAGTTTGTTACGTCAGCATTTTCCATTAACAACATTAACAGTTGTAGAATTATAGAACCAAAAGTATTATTTTTAAAATCAAGGGATCAAAAATATATCTCCTATAAACTTAAAAAATTAAAAGTATATTTTAGCCTGCAAAAAATATACCAGGTTCATTTTCTTGGGATAACCGTAAGCATTGAAAATGGTGATGATTGATCACCGATGATGAAACTAATTACAATTTTGTTGATTTAATTCAAAATTTATCTGATTTTTAAAATAAAAACATAGATTTCAACCTTGAACCATGATGCTAGCTAAACAAAGATCATATGTAAACAAGAAATATGAATAAGACTTATGTGTGAATGTGAGAATGCAAGAAAATATTTGCAAACAAGATTGAATGAAACAAGCACATACTCTTTTGGAACCAAAGGCTCTAAAAAATTGAGTCCCTGTTGAAGTAAGGAAGTATTTGGCCTAGCAACAGTGTGTTCAGCAGCATCAGCTTGATCTGGCAAAGCCCCATGAATGCCAGAGGTTTGATCACGAAGATCCTTAGTATTATCGTTTAGATTAGGCTTCAGAGGCTTAGAGCATTGAGCGCATTTCTCGTTATTGAATTGGGTTTTTTGTGAGGAAGCAGAAGTTTTCATCTTTGAGGCTCTTTTGGATTTTGAGGATCTAGGAGATGATGTGGAGGCAGATCTTGTGGGATCAATGACTTCTTCCTTCACCATTACTCAAAAAATAAGGAGAAGAAACCAGAAAGATCAAGATATTCAAAGGATGATGTTATATAACTTGAGCCAGCATTTATATGCATACAACTTTTCATTTGACAATTTTGACCCTTAAGTACAACTTTTCATTTGACAATTTTGACCCTTAAGTTTTCTTTTTTTTTTGGTGGGGGGGGGGGGGGGGGGAATCACTTCAGGATCCATGGGAATAATATTAGTTCAATAAGGACCTTACATATGGTTTTTCTTCGACCAAACCAATGAGAAAGACAGATATAGTGTTAGGTCCAAAATGTTAGATAGTTGTATATAAAAAGTTAAATTCATATTAAATTTATAAATGTAAAACATTAGTTCCTATAATATTTATAAGACTACTCTATGGCTTTAAGAAGAACCGATCTTAATTTTGAAAAGTGTTAGGGACGACTCTAGTCTTTTAGAGGAATTATTACTTCTAAGATCATTCAAAGTAATTGTAACTTTAATCATTGAGTTGCATTACTACAGATTCATATATATATATATATATATATATATATATATATATATATATATATATATATATATATAATGTTTAATAAATAATGGTTATAGCAATAATCGTCATGTATGGTAAGATGGAGATCACACAAGAATATGTAATGCTAAAATATAACCGTTAAATATGCGCTCCGTCATAAATTGTTAGACGAAATTCACAAAAAGCAAAAAAAAAAGAACGGTTGTAGTTAATAACCATAATTTATTTAATGACGAATACGATAGTTCTTACAAAACAATTGTTATGTAAAACTTACAAACAATTCGTGTTTCAACATTTTAGCAGTAAAAAAAACATAATAGTTATAATAATTAACTGTAAAATATGATAATATAAATTTGAGATATTATATCTAATAATATCTCAAATTTATACTTTTAAAATAAATATAATATATTAAGATATTAGTCTAACATATAATATCTATTAATATCTTATCTTAAGGAAACAAGATAGGCGGGATTTTTAAAAAAATTATTTGATTAATATTTGACTGTTAAAGAACTGTCATGTATTATTTAAGAATATTTAACACTTATCAATAAAAAGCGTCATATATAAGAAGATGAGATTCTAAAACATTTTATTTCACAATATTTTATAGTTATTCACAAAGAACCGTTATATATTTTTTAAGATTATTTAATAGTTAAAAATGATAATCATCATTTATAAGAAGACATGGTTCTAAATAGTATCAAATATAAGGAAGTGAGATTCTAAAAATAAATGTTATTTGACAATACATTACAATTCTTCACACAAAAAACGTTAAATATTATTTAATATAAAAGGTGAGATTCTAAAAAAAAAATTATTTGACAATATATTACTGTTTTTTATAAAACACTGTTAAGTATCTTGTTATATAAAAAATTATTTTGACAATAGGGTTCTTCTCAAGTAACCATTGCTTAATTTAACAATATATATTCTTTATTGATATATAAATTAATATTATGGACGATATATCACAATTCTTTACAAAGATTCGTTAAGTATTCTTCCATCTAAAAATACAGGATTCTAAAAAAATATCAAACATAAAGAGGCAGGATTGGGGGGGGGGGGATCAACCCAACTCTTCCAACACTTTCTTAAACGTTTTTGAGCTTCCCTATTAGGTTTTATAACTCTTATTTTCATGGGTTTTTCTTTACTGTTGTAGATTTCATCCTCCACCACTAACATGAATCTTCACTTTACAACTCATTCCTCTTGTGATTTTTCCTCAAGTAATTTTTTTTAATTAATACTTTTTGTTTTATTTTTTTTATATATATAATGAGAACTCACTAGTTGAGGCTCTAAGGTTGGGAAGAAGAATCACAAACAAAAGGTTATATCTAATTTTTTTGATAAAGGCCATTGATTTGAACGTAAAAATAAAGAAAAACATTGGAAAAAAGTAGTGATCATGAAAAAATGATGAGGTAAAATGCAAATTTTTTATTATTATTTTATTGCATTGGAAATAATTTTGATTGCACTAGATTATATAAACTAAAATCAATATAATTTTTCCTCCTAATTTTTAGTAGCTTGTTGAATCACAGTCTACTTGAACATTCACCCTCTTATGTTCCTAAACTTCAACAGGTATGTTGAAAATAGATCCAAGATTTGCTCAAGCTTTAATATTTGACATTTTTACTATTATGTATTTTAATTTCCATATTTATATTATCCTTTTGAAGTTTCTGGAACTCTGAAGTATTGATACTTAATTGACAATTAACATAAAGACATTGGAGAGTATTGTAAAATTTTTTAAATAGATTTTCTTTTAGAATTCAATAAATTATAAGATAATGTTCTAGAGTGTTTAAGTGATTAATTTCTTTTAAATTGTATGATGTTTATCTGTAATGTATTGATTTTTTTTTATAATGTATTAAATTCTGAATATTCTAAATAAAATGTTTAATTTGATACTGTTATCTTGTTATTATCAATTATTGTATTGTGTTTTATATAATAAATATTAACAATAAAAACAAATAACATAAAATAACTATATATAATAAAAAATAAAGTAAATACATTACATTTATAAATAAATAACCATTATATACATACACCCTCAATATATTATAGTGTATATATAACAATTCACATCCATAATTTATGCCCAATAATAATCATTATATATCTGCGATTATGTGGTAGTGTTGTTTCTCTTTTCTCTCATTATTGATGTGTTTTTTATATTCAATAAATTGTATTGATAAAAATGATCACTTATTAATTTTCTGAAGTAAAATGTGTTTTATTTTCCCAATCATAATTATTCATACAAAAGCTCTCTATAAACTATAATGTTAGAAAACAAGTACAATGTAGCGAAATGGTTACTTTCCACATAAATTACATATTTTTGGGCATAAAAGGGGCATTTCGGGGAACAATGAATGCAAAGAAGGATCAGGAGAAAACTATAAACTCTGCCGAATTGGTGTCATTTATAATTTCCGAATCAAAGAAAATAAGACATTAAATATAGCTGGCTCTGTTTAATTAATTGATTTAGTATTTGCAAAGCATTGATGTCAAAGCTATTGTCAATTAATGCAATACATTGAATGATACAGGGAAGTGAAGGAAAAGAGACCTTGGTAGGAAAAAGAAGACAGACTACAACAAACACATTGAGAAGAGAGAGAGAGAGAGAGAGAGAGAGAGAGGAGTGGGAAGGAGTGAGTCTAGTGCTTATTGCGTGTGAAGTGAAGGGTATCACCATTCTTGCGCAAATTACTCCATTCCTGCAAGAGAATACCATTTTTGCCCTTATTATAAATCCAATTTAACCAAATCTCGCATATTAAGAAGTAAAAATTAAAACATTTAATATATCTTAAATTGATTAAGTTTTCCAAAACTGCCTTATTTAATAATGAGCAATAAAAAAAAAAAGGTGCTAACAATTTCTCTCACCTACATTTTTAATAGATATTAAATTGGAAAATAGTTATTAAGACTCTCACTATTGACTTATATTTAAAAGGGAAAATTATAATGAATGACCTGAAGAAAAAGATATCTATTGATAAAGACTACAAAAATTGTAGTTATTTATTAGGACCAAATACAAAAATATAAAATTAAAAATAATAAAGCACCCCTAACAAAAATATTCTGCATTCCTTCCTACATTCTCTCCCGAATCCTATTTTTTTTATAACAGATCACATTCTATTTTTAAAACTAATACAAAATTCTAAATTTTATTAAATTAACAAAAATTCTCAATTTTTATTTTTCAAAACTTGCATAGATATCTATGGAAAAAATTACACATTCTTCAATTTTGTCAAAATTATATTTTTTTTGAATGAACAAAAATTTTAATGTAAAATAAAATTATATAACATTACTAAAAATCTAGGTCTTTTAAAATTTATTATAAATGTAACTTTTACATGATTTTTTTTAATAAATTTTAGAAGAAATTTATATTGGTTAAAAAAATTCATTTAAGCCTTAAACAAAAAAATTCATTTAATATTAATAACATTTTAAAAAAAATATAAAAAATATGTTATATTTTGAAAAATATGAAATAAGTTTACTTTTTATTTTATTTTATAAAAGGAGCTTAATTCATATCAACGTTAATAATATAAATCGGAAAAATTAATGATATATTGATTAATTAAATGATATATTGATATGGAACTTGGTTAAAAAAAATTAAAAAAGATATGGGTTTGACCATTGTTAATTAAATAATATATTAATTACATGAACATAACAATTGGTAAAAAAATAAAATTTTGAAAAATATATGCTCATGTCACATAACAATGATGGGCGGTTTTGTTTCAATTTTAATTATTTTTTTAATTATCAACACCATAGATAATGTAGGTGGTTTGATATGGATAATTTAGTAATTTTAAATTTATATTATGAGATTTGAATATTCTAAGTAATTACAATTTCTATAGTTCTTTATAATAAATATTAATTTTCTAGATGCTTTATTTTAATTTTTCCTATTTAAAACCAAAAAAAAATTGACGAATTGAACTTACTGTACGGACTAGAATATGACTTTTTCCCCCCTCACACGTGTGCGCTCATCAAGCACACTCTCATGTGAGCATGCGCTTGCAAATAGTGAAAAATTAATTAATGAGCTAGTGTGGTGCATTTAATTCAAAAGAATTTAATTTGTTCCTGAACTATTTCGCGAGAACCATTAGTATTGTAAATTATTTACTATTGTAATGTACTCATAACTTTATTTACCATCAACATTTGCCGTGGCTAGAAGTCCATCTCGCGATAGGACTATTCTATTAGTAGTGATGGAATTGAAATTCCATTGTCAGAACAATTCGTCAAGAAAAATTAACGACAGGACAAATTCCATTGGTAATTCTTTTTCGTCACCTTTTGGTAATTTCAACGGTAGTAAGTTGTTTTTATGAAGTGTCACCAAAGTGGCAATATTAATAATTCAAACCATATTTAACATTAATATCAATTTTTTTTTAATTCATTAAACTTGTCATAAGCATAACGCATCCGGATTTTGAGCACTGAAGATGTTGGTAGTATATAGATCATTTTCTTAAAATAACTGTACGTACTGAAGATGTTGGTGGTACATATACGGATCACCGAAAAGGCGAAAACAATATCAATCACATCTATAATTTCTTGAACAGTTTATATAATGTTTCATCATTATAGGGTATAGTCTGTGATATTTTAGTTTTAGTCCATATAATTTTTTTTTTTGCTCGGATTAGTCCATATAATTTGAAGCTAAAAGTTTGGTTCCTCAATTTCTCCTCCGTTTACAATGTTAGTTCCTATAATTTAAAAAGTAGGTAATTGTGTGAAAATATACATGTGATTTTTCTAAAAATGCACCTGATATCAAGTGTTTTTTCAGATGCAAAAATGATTACGTGGTTACAAAAATATGAGCAAAAATCACAAATTCTGTTAAATATAGATAAATGAGTTAACTTTAATTTAATAGACGTCATCTCTATTTAACGGAATATATGACTTTTACTCTAGTCTTATAATCACGTAAATACTTTTACACCTAAAAAAAATAATTGAGGTTACACACACTTTTAAAAAAATCATACACACACACACACACACACACACACATATACACACACACACACACATATATATATAGACACACCTTAATCCTTTAAAAAGTAAATGGAACTTAAATTAACATTGTATAGTTAAGTTTGTTAAGGCTTGAGCAAAAAGTTTGTTGAGGTGTCACTAATATAGTGTGATGAGCACAAACCCAAAGGGAGAGCCCGATCCCCAAAAGCTAGCTTATGAGGAGGGAGAGCCCAATGAACTTATAAACCTCACTCCAAGAGCTTAATTCCGCGATGTGGGACTCATTACATAGTCACCCCCTCAAGAGCCGACGTCCTCAGTGGCTCCACTCCATGGCACTTCACTCGGCCTTCAGCCGGTCAGAACCCATGTGATGAGCACAAGCCCAAAGGGAGAGCCCAATCCCCAAAAGCTAGCGTATGATGAGGGAGAACCCAATGGACTTATAAACCTCACTCCAAGAGCTTAATTCCCTGATGTGGGACTCATTACATAGTCACCCCCTCAAGAGCTGATGTCCCCAACGGCTCCACTCAACGGCACTTCACTCGGCCTTCAGCCGGTCAGAACCCTTCGTGGGTAGCCCTCTCCGAAACATCGACTCTCAATGAAAGCACCGATGTGATGAGCACAAGCCCAAAGGGAGAGCCCAATCCCCAAAAGCTAGCCTATGAGGAGGGAGAGCCCAATGAACTTATAAACCTCACTCTAAAAGCTTAATTCCCTGATGTGGGACTCATTACATATAGTTTTTAACAGATTTGACGTATGACTGGACATGATTTTAAATAAATGAAAAATCATCTTCCTCGCAGAGACGCATGGAAATTTCCGAATCTCGCTTGTATCCTTTGTACTTAATATACTCTGCTATCCTTTGTTGGAATACGACGTCGTGATGTTTTTTTTTAAGAAAAAAAATTAGAATACTGATAAGTACTAAAAATTTTTTTCAGGATACTGAACGATATTAAAAAATATTTCATGATTTTCAAAAATTATTTTAAGATCTTAAAAAAATATCCTACAATATATTTTTAGTATTAGTCAATACACAAAAATATTTTTTCAATACTAGTGAATATCATAAAGTATCTTTTTAATATCATTCAATATCCTGAAATATTTTTTCAAGATCCTAAAATAATTTTTCCAAATCATGAGGTATTTTTTTAATACCAGTCAGTATCCTAAAGTACCTTCTTAGCATCAGTCACCACCTTGATATATTTTTTCAAGATCCTAAAATAATTTTGTAAGAATATAAAGTATTTTTTAAGTACTGTTCAGTATTCTGAAGTATTTTTTCGAGAAAAAAAAAGCACCAGCTTGTGTTTGCACCAAAACGGCACCGTATTCCAGCAAAGAGCAACAGCGGAAACTAAGTGCAAAAGATACAAGCCAGATCTGAAATTTCCAATCTCCACCCCCACACTTTCTTCCTCCTCCTTCAGCTTTCTCCTAATTTAATTTCTTTCCATATATGTTGATCCTCCCAAGAAAAGTCATCCTCCTTAATCCTTGAGTAAGAAGGAGCAAGAACTGGAAGAACAAGAAGCGAATGTGTATCTAAAGCTCAAAGCTCCCTTAGATTGTTATCGATGTTTGGTTTGTATTGCGGCCTATCCTTATAGTCGAATGTAGCTATCCTTAGATTGTGTGCTAAGTTTACTAAGTTTACTAAGTTTAAGCATTTTGGCTCTTTGTGAGACTTCAATTAGAATATGGCTTTGGCCTACCTCAGTTGTAGGTGACAAAGATAAAGTATCTTATTTAATAAACTTGAGAATTCTATTTGTATGGTTGAATATAGTTGTGTGATGAGGTCTTGGTTGAGATAGAAATTAAAATAAAGGACAATAATAAGGAGCTTCTTGACTAGGTGGAGTTACTATAGTGATGGGTTAATGATTAAGATGTCTAAATTTGACGATGAAAAATGTAGACTGAGTGATCTATGCTTGCAAGGACAAATTCATTGAATTGGATTACCACCTAGTCCAACAAATTTTTCTTTGCAAGTGAAGATCATCCAACCAATGTTTTTTATCCTCAAATTTATAGTTCTTGATCATCACCCTGTAACTAGTATTTCCATATGGTCTATTACTTCCTTGTTATTGGCCTTTAATTTGTTTTCCATCTCAAATGAAACCTAATCACAATATCAAATTCACTCATAAAATCTAATTCTCATATTTGTATATGAACTTTGTTATACCTAGGTTCATTGAATAAGAGTTTTGTCCTTTATCTTTTGAGATATTTTGAGTGGATATGATAGTAAAATTTTGAACATCCTTAGGTTTTGGTCCCTTAAGTTTACTTGTTTGAGACATTACTCCCTATATTTTCATAAGGACCTTATACCGTTAAAGTCGTTAATTGATGTGGGTAGTTGAGCAGGAAAAGTTCCTCATTTGAAGTAGCCTGCGCGCGCGCGCGCGCGCGCACACACACACACACCAACTATGTATGAGCACCCATTAATACTTCATCAATATCTAGAGCTAGGAATTAGGGCCGGTCCGGTCCTGTAGGGCTAGCCCTTGAAGGGCTACGGCCTAACAAGGCCTAAAGTAAGAAAAATCTCTATTTTTCAAAGCCTGGCCCGAGAGCACTAGGGCTAGGGCTGGCCCTACAAGGCTCGGAAGTAACTATTCTAAATTTTAACTATTTTTTCTTTATGTTTTAAAGAAATAATTAGTAAATTATAACAATTAAAGTTCTAATTTATTAAATAAATATTGTCAATATTAATATCCAAACAACATGAATCATCTAACAAATAATTACATTAACTAATTTGTAATCAAAAGCAAACTATTGTTTATAAATAACTCACATAAAACATAAGAACTTAAGAAGCATACCGGTAAGCAATATTAGTATGATGAATATCATTATTATCTTATTCGCCACTATTATTAATTTCAAAGACATTTCATTGTGTTTCAGTTTAAGTAGTAGACTTTGTTTCATGAGTAAGAATATCATGATTTTCTTCTCTCACATCATGAACACATATATCAAAAGGGTATGTAAGGTTGACCTGAGGCTCTACAGGGCTGCCCTTTTAAGCTCGGGCCCTGCAAGTATTTCATTTAGCTCCTCTAGTTTTCAAGTCTGGTCCTCGAAGGGCTAGAGTCTAAAAGGATCGGTCTGATTTCCCAACTCTATGAATATCCAATGAACAATAATACCTTCTTTAATTAATGAAGGGATGAATCACATAACTCTTGTTGAATGTGCACCACTAGTAAGGTGATTTTAACATATGTAAATGTTATCAGTATTTATTGCAATAGCAGTTACAAGTCCCTCAAGAGTGATAGCATTCTTGATTTAAGCCACATTTAATACAGTACTCTAATTTTATTTCAATTCATTGGAGTGATAAATGTGCTTGGATTTTGCGCTCCTCCTCGAGATAATATCCAATATATTTTCTAGGTTTATCTTCTTGGGATAATTGTAAGTATTAAAAAAGGTGATAAGTACATCATTGATGATGAAATTGATTACAATTTTTTTGATTTAATTCCATATTTTATTAAAGATGCTTAAAATCAAAACATAGAAGTCAACAACCAACCATAATGCCAAATTGAGATCAAAGTGATTTCATCAGTGTAAAAAAATGTTAGAAATTAATAAACATGAAAGTAACAAGAATCAGGACTTGGTGTGAATGTAAGAATGTAATAAAATTGTTTCAAATAAGAATGAATGAAACATTCCCATAGTCTTTAGGAATCAAAGGCTCTAAAAGATTGAGTCCTTGTTGAAGTAAGGAAGTATTGGGCCTAGCCACATTAGGAACAACAACAACTGCTTAAGCTTGGAAGACCCCAGGAAATTCATAGATTTGTTGACTCTGAATGTTGTTTTTATGATAACAAGTGCAAAGGTTTTGATTTAACAAAGATGCCACTTTTAAAGTGATTCTCGAGTATGAAGAAACAATTCTCAAGAATGGTTAATGATATTAAATATAATGGTACAATCTGCATCTTAGTGTTCTTGATTACACAAAGCAAAGAATTGAGAGTACATGAGTCCAAGAATTGAACACATAACATTATCTTCTTCAAACTCGATGATTCTCGAGAATGAGAAGGAGAATTCTCGAGAATGGCTTATATATATAAAACAAGCATTCTCTCTTATTCATATGATTCTCGAGAATGATATTTGAATACTCGAGAATGCCTGAGCAAATGAATCACTTGGTTAATGAATGATCTTACCCCTTAAACGATGATTCTCGAGAATGAACCTCAGATCATAAGATCAACCCTTATGTGATTCTCGAGAATCACATTTCAATTCTCGAGAATTGGCCTATTACAAACACAATAAATTATGTATATCACGTTAACTCTTATAGAACCCATACTTGACTCTCGAGAATGGTTTGATATGAAGCAATACAATATTCTGGAATATCCTACAACTATGTAATTCTCTAATTTTCCCGATAACTCATTACCTCTACTGATTATATTAGTAATAATTTTGCCAAACTTATCCAACTGATCCTTACCCCTGAACTTGATTATATTATGCTTAATCATCATCCAAGTGTGTTGCAGATTCTTTAATTATGGCTAAACCTAAGTTCAAGAAAAGACAATCCGACGTGGATCAAACATTAAATGATGACAGAGAAACAGAGCAACAATCAGAATTAGATACTGATGTAGCAGCTGTTATTCTTTTAAGCAATACTTATTCTGGGTATTTCTCTGACACAACAGAAAAATCATTTAATAAAAGGCGCCATTGCATTTAATGAGGCAACAATCGACTGGACTCTACAAAAGATTGAACCTAACGGAAATTCAAATAGAGATAAAAGGCTATATTAAACGAGAGACAATGAAGTACTATAGAGCCGTCATAAGCATTCAATGTCGCACCTACCGGAACACTGAGCATTCAATTCGAAGTTAATACTGTTCACTGTTGCATTATATTTTCATTCAATATTTCTCTGTACTTCAGTGCTTAGCATTTATCTACTCAGTGAGGAGTGATAATCAATTTCATCATTTGTTTATCTGTGAAGCTTAAGGTTGTGGAATATTAAGCAAGTTTGTATGATTACAATCAGTAAGGGGGAGTGAGTCCTGAGTGAGTGGACTATCTCGAAAAATACTAAGTGTGTAATTGTGATCAGGTTGAGAGTTAGTAAAATACCCAAAGTGTTTTGGGGACTGGACGTAGGTCGCTTGATTTGACCGAACCAGTATAATTTCCACTGTGTTATTTATTTTTTAGTTTTACGTTTTCAAATTATCTTGTAACACAAAAATTCGAAATTACCTATTCACCCCCTCTAGGCGATATTCTTCTTTTAAGATTTAGATATGGTTTTTCTTCAACCAAACCAACAAGGAGAGAGATAGACATAGTGCTAGGTAAAAATGTTGTTAGATGGTTGTATAAAAAATTTAAATTCATATACACTTTATAATTATAAAACATTAATTAGAAAACTATTACATAACATCTACATATTGAGAAAGAAGGTTTAGAAGAACCATAAACCAAAATTTTCTTCTTATGCGAACAAATCAATAATAGCATGACGTATGTTAGATCCTTTCTTTTTAATTTCGCATTGATCTAATTTTTATTTGATTATACAAGCATGAATTAGATCACTTATAACTATCATTTGGTATCAAAGCATTAATATGCCGCTAGCTTGATTTTCTCCAATTGGGTTTCATGTTTATGCTTTCGATCTGGGTTCTCTCTTGTTTGGTTCACAACACTTTAATTGATTACGGCATGAACTTTCAATTGCATTTAAATATGGGTTTTAGAAATCTCAATTTTGATTATGTGATTAATGGTTGAATATCGATTGAACATTCATTCTATATTAAATGCTTATGTTTCAACCTAAATCTATGTTTTCGTTTTGCTTTTGCAATTAATTATCTGAATCAATCGATTCATTAAATTTTTGTCTGTATCAATTTCATGAGTATGCCGAGATTATTGTGTGAGGTTATTCAAATATTGTGTTTCAAATCATTTTTTTTTCTTGATTATCACATAAAAATCGTCTTTTTTTTAGTTCTTTAATCTCCTGAAAGCATTGCCTAAGATTATGGGTGCAACAGCTTGTTCTGAGTCATTTTGGGTTAGTGGGTTAGGTAGGGTTTACTAATCGGGTAAGGGAGACAACTGAAATGGCGTCCTTTTGGAGTTTTGGTTGCAGAATGAAAAAAGCACAACATGAAAAATGGTCTTTATGGATTCCAAACCAAGGACCCATGGGTGCCAAACATGGAGGATGGCTTTCTACCCATCGAGCTACTCACTCTCATTTGTTAGAGACTGAGCCTATATTCAATTTGAACCATTTCAAAATCCCACATAGAAGTTGCATCATAATAATTGATTAGAAAAACTTCCACACCCTTTTAGACCAAAAATCTTAATTTGGTGCCTTAGACCACGCGGCCAATTCGCCACTTGTATGCTGCATGCAGATTTTATATCTACATAGCATTATTTTACAGATTAAAATATAATAATAATAATAATTGTATCAATTTAGTTTAGGAGTCACCTGATTATTCTGTCAATTATGCAATGTTATTTGTGTGTATTAATTATTATTTCATTATACATGAAACATTAAGTTGAATAATATGAGTACATTAATGTATGATTTTATGTTAATATTTCTTTTGGCTTAATGCAATATTAAGAATTAATTAATGTTGAGCAATCTATATAATTTTAATTAATTAGAGAATAGCCACAACATTTTTAATTAGTTAAAATTATATATTGAGTTTCCATGATCATATAATGACATTAACTGTAATTGATCACATGTGATGTGATAGATTTTATCCCATGGGAATTTTTATCATATTTGTATGATTAATTGGGATAGAATATCAAATAACATTCTTAATTTACCCATGTGAATTAAGAATAAGGAAATAATTTGATAGTTTTATCATAAAGTTATGTATAGATCTAATTAAATTAGCACTTTAGCCCACAGACAAGTTGTATGTTAGTAGATTTATAAATTTTAAGCATGATTTACATTGGTAAAATATGATATGATTTATTAGTCTCAAATTTTAATCTTAAGCATGTATGTTTAATATTATGTTGTCATACAACCTATGAATTTCTCTTATATAAAATGTGGCATTCCCGAATTGAAGGGTGATAACTACAAAGTATGGAGGGCGAGAGGGAGGGAGGGAGGGAGGGCGGGCGAGAGAGAGTTCTCATTCATTTGGGGTGGATGGACATTGAGAATGCTGTTAGGAAAGACGAAGCACCTTCTATAACTGAGATCGACATTCCATACGAGGTTGATCTGTATGAAAAATGGGAGTGATCTAATCACCTCTTAGTTATGTTCATAAGACCAAAATCTCTGTTGGCATTCATGGTGTCATCAAACAACATAACAAAATTAGGCCACTTCTGAAGGCTATTGATGAACAGTTTGAGACTTTAGATAAGGCACTTGCCAACACTCTAATTATGAAGTTTTCATGCCTGAGACTCACTGTAATAAAAAAGGTGTGAGTTGGCACATTATGCAGATGACGGACATTGCAGCTCAATTGACTAAGTCACTTGAGGTTGATAAGTCTAACTCTTTTCTTGTGCACTATATTATAAACATTCTTCCATAGCCATATGGACCCTTTAGGATATCCTATAACACACATAAGGGTAAATGGTTAGTCAATGAACTTTTGATCATGTTTGTTCAGGAGGAGGGAAGGCTAACAATGGAACTGGGAAAGAGTGCATTTATGACAACTAAGAGGAAGGATAAGACTCAAGCCAAGAAAAAGGGGGAAGGTAAAATACCACCCTAAAGTGGAACATGAGGTAATCCAAGTATTTCTTCTATAAGAAGAAAGGGAAAGGGCACATGAAGAAAGAATGCACCAAATTCCAGCAATGGCTTGAGAAGAAAGGTATCCCAATCTCATTTTGTTTGTTATGAATCTAATATGGTCAATGCTAATGATGACTCATGGTGGATTAATTCTAGTAATACAATCCATTTTTCGAACACTTTACAAGGTATGCCAAACCTAAAGAAGCCAGTGGGAAGTGAACAATACATCTGTTCAGGAGGAATGATGAGTTCACATGTGGAGACTGTAGGAACATGTAGTTTAGTTTTAAGTAGTGGTTTTATTTTGAATTTACAAAATACCTTTTATGTTCCAAGTTTCTCTAAGAACTTAATTTCAGTTTCAAAACTTGTATGTTTTAGTTATTCCTTTATGTTTTATGAGACATCTTTTAGTTTGTTTTATAAATCTAATTTGGTTAGAAATGGTACATTATCTAATGGTATTTTTCCTATTTATTTACAAAATAATATTGCTAATGATGCTATGTATATTAACATTGGTTTGAAATGATATGTTATGAATGACAATTCTTTTATATTGTGGCATCGAAGATTATGATATATCTCCATTTAAAGAATTAAAATATTGGTAAATGATGGAGTACTTGATACTTTAGATTTTACTAATTTTGAGACTTGTGTAGATTGCATAAAGGGAAAGCAGACTAACAAATCAAAGAAAGGTCCTAAGAGGAGTTCAAAACTATTAGAAATCATACATATAGATATTTGTTGTCTAGAAATGGATGCATATGGTTAGAAATACTCTATCTCCTTTAAAGATGATTAGTCACAATATATATATCTCTACATGCTTCAAAACAAGTATGAAGCATTAGATGTCTTTAATGTATTTAAATTTGAGGTAGAGAAACAATATGGTAAGCAAATTAAGATCGCGAGATCAAATAGAGGTGGAAAATTTTATGGTGGATATACTGAAGATGGACAAACACTTGGGCTTTAAGCTTTTCGAAACTATTAATATAATATTCAACCATTATCACAGTGATAAACTCATTTTTTAATAATATTCTTTCTTAAAGATTTACAAAATGTCAAAAGTCAACTATCTATCAGTCAAATTTTTTAAAAATCTATCATGACTAATAAAAATCTTCTCATCATTTCACAAACTAAACCATAATTAATTAATCAACATGGGCCTTGGACTTATTGAAGTTCATAAATAATCATTCACTACAAGGCCAATATCAAATTCAATTATCAAAATACTCAAACAACAATTTTCTCAAATATCTAGAATTTCACAACTAGTCAAGCATTTAAATAAATCATTGTGCCAAAATTAAAATTCAAATGCATCCCTAAAGGCCTCTAGCATTCTACTAGAACTATAGCGGGTTACAGTATAATCTAAAACATAGTATCACATCAGAGTATTTAAATAAGCCCTACAGTGATAATACACAACATTTCATCACATAAATATAAAGGAGAAGGCTTTACAAAGATTATCGCAATAATTGTAACATCCCAAATTTCATGCTTAAAAATCATGTCAGTTGACACTTAGTTTTAGGAAAATCAACAGAGTTTGAGGTGCTATAACTTAGAGTAATGTGGAAACGGATAGCGTGCGCTAATATTCGAACAATGAATATCTGATATAAAATGCCCAGACATATGTTGATGCCCCGACATAAGCTGGTATATTAAAAATTTCCCAAAGGAAGATTTGTGTGATACATTATACAGAGATTCAAATACACTTCTTTGTTAAACCAAGTCTTAACTAGATCTATGGCCTGGAACCCAACAGAGTTAATCAGACATATTGGCTAGATCTGTGTTTAGTCTAATGGGAGTCTCCTCGTCTTTCACGGCGACTTATGACACCCACCGACAAACCCTTCTTAGTTTAAGCACCAATTAGTCTGAAATAACTTTGTTAGACTCATGCCAGGGACTAGGCCCTAATAACTTCTACCGATCTTCGTCTTCGAACGGTGCCTCTTCGCAGCTCTGTCCATCGGTGCCTCTCTTGGCCCCATTCTTCGATGTCTTCTCTAGTCCTAATTCTTTTCCCTGAACCTCAAACAGATCTGAGATTCAATACCCATCGGACCTCAGGTAACGGTTAACCTCATGTTCATATATGCAATATACAAACAAACAAATATACAACAAGCGTAACCCTATTATCACGTAGCCCCCCTGGCAAATGTGTGGCACTTAGCAGATATGTGGCACTTAGCTAATACGTGGCACTTAGCTAATACATGGCACTTAGCAAGCATTTGGCACTTAGCCACTATGTATCCCAATAGCACATAAGCCCCCTAGTAGATGTGTGACACTTAGCAACATGAACATATCAACAATACATAACACACAGCAGAGCTAGCAATTACCATATATATAAGCATTACATACACATAGCACATATACGCATACAGTAAACATCAGAGTTAGTGCTATAGTACGCGAACGTACCTTTCACTGGGTAATCGTCAAATGTCTGACCTTTGAATCCGGCCCTGGATTTCCCGGATATCCTAACATATCACCATATCACTTAGAATAATATCCTAAGAGATATTTCCACCTCTATTTACCCATCTACCCTTAGTGGATTTGTTATTTACAATTCCGCCCTTACATTTATTCAAAAACGTAGTGCAGTATTTTCTGGGCAGATTTTTCGGTAACTTTGAAAAATCATAACTAATTCTAGAAAAATCGAAATGAGGATCCGTAAAATTATTTGGAATCCTTAAGATGTGTATTTTCAAGAAAAAATACTTGTATATATCCAGAATTTATGAACAATTCCCAGTTTTCATTTTTCCTAACGTTGCCCAGAATTTTACCCAGAAAACGTAGCCTTTCTTTGTGAATTTTTATCTTTCCGCACAAAACTCAGAATGACACACTCTGGGTATGTTTGGAAAGCTCTATATGTCTAATATAACCATGAATTTTCGCAGAATTTTAGAACTCCATTTTCAACATAAAATATTGGCGTTTTTACCATTGATTTCAGAAATCGTTAACCGATGCAATTTTGCCAGAGTTTCACTATTTTGATTATAATCTTCCAAAAATTTTACTCTATCACTTCCTTCATCTTTTCTTCGAAATAAAGCCATTCCAAACCATAAAAACATGAAAACTAAAATATTTTGGAAGATTAAAGATCAAAACAACATTTAATCTAAGAATTATAAGAACACCAAAATTAAAACTCAAGAACAAGGAAGCTTACCCTTGAAGAACTTCCTCCTCCTTCACGCTTCCTACTCTCTTTCTCTCTACTCTTGCTCTCTAAGAACTCACCTATTTGGTTGAGTTTTGGTGTGAAAATTATGGAGTCCTAATCTCTCTATTTATAGGGAAAGATTTGGAACACATGAAGCATTTGCCTCCACAAACTCTACCTACTAGCAAACATACACACCTACACTTTTTTACTCACACACACATATATACACGCACACACACTTATACACACACAATTTATCACCAACTTAATCCATTCTCCTCCTCTTCTTTTTTTTTCGGAAAGCTCACACACACACACACACACCTACGCATTTACACCTACACACACATACACGTATACACATTTTCACACACACAATCACTCAACTACTTTCCCCCTCTCATGTGGCTCTCCCTCATTCATTCAACTAATGGATGTTTTAATTAATTAATCTCTTCATTTTTTTCCAAAATACCAACCCCTTTTCTTGATGATTTAATTATCTCCTAAATCATGTTGCAATTTATCTTTAACTAATGCATTTAATTGCCTTTAATTTGTCTCTAATCATCTTGAAGAATTATGCAACTAATCTCAATTAGTGCAAACTTATATTGTTAAGGATAATTGTTAATAAATAACAATTAAACTAGATATTTCCCTAAAAATGATAATAAATCAATTAAAATTTAGAGACAACATACTCTCTTAAATCATGTCTCATAATTATCCCTTTGTAAATTAATTCCAAAGGAAAATTGCCTAAACTTAAATTAATAATTTACACAAATTTTGAGACCACATATTCACCTATTTTAATATGTGTTATTTATCAAAATATAATATTTACATGTATTATGAAAATTAGGGTATTACAATAATCAAGCCTCTGAAGCTTCTCTAATTGATTAGCAAAAGAATTATTACCTAAAAATATTAAGAGCAATGGGGTGAGACAAAAGCCTCATTAACCAATATTCCAACTCATCATACATACCGATATGTGCTAGTGAGGTGTTAAGTAGGATAAAAAATTAACATATCATATAATATCATTCACCTAATCTCATAATAATACACATGAACTTATTTGAGCCTCTTCTAAAGGAGGAACACAAACACATAAGCCTAAAAAAGCCTATCCCCATTATTATGGAAATGCACACATAAGTCACAAGGGCCTATTCCTTTTTCTTTAGGATGAAAAGAGCTACAAGAGTATGTCTTCATCTTTAGCACGAATGAGCCATAGAGGCCTATCCCAATAGGAATGAATTACCAAACGCATGTGCTCCAATGGGAGGTCTTATTATGTGATAGTATTTTTCTTAAACACAAGCCACTAGGGTCTATCCCTTTCTCTTAGGAATGAAAAGAGCTACAAGAACTTGCCCTTCTCTTTAGGACGAATAAGCCATGAAGGCATATTCCAATAGGGACAAATAGCCAATCTAATGCGTGAAAATGTGAGGTCTTATCACATAATAATATTTTTCTCACATATAAACCACAAGGGCCTATTCATTTCTCTTAGAATGAAAAGAGCTACAAGAGCATGTCCTTCTCTTTAGGATGAATGAGCCACAAAGGCCTTCCCTGATAGGAACGGATAACCAATCCAATGTGCATTGATGAGAACTCTTCATGTGATAGTATGTTTCTCCAATTCCTCTTTGCCAATCACAATCATTCAATATCATGGCAACAATATAATGCAATATGATTATCTCATTAATACTCATGGTCATACTCTTACAAAATCAATAAGCAAGGTAAACTTCCTTTCCAATAATTTTCATTTTCATTTCAATATCACAAGGCCTACAAGAAAATTTTATTAAATCAAGAATATATACTATACATATAGAAAGTCCATATCTCATTCCATCATCTCATAATATCAAAATCTCTCAAAAGTAAGACAAGACATTAATGTCTATGACAAGTGGAAAGTGGTTATCTCTTGTCAATTAATGAGAATTTACCAACCAAATAATAACCTTGTGCTTAAGTCACCGACTACGATCAATCTATACAATCAAAGAATCACCACACATTTGATTGCAAATCAATTGAGTGGTTGAAAAAACACAATATAGAGATTCAAAGTCTCTTTAGAAGTCCCAACTCTTATCTTTAACCTTTCTTAATAGAGCCAACTGTAATATTCCATGTTTTGATGATAACAAAATTTAAGGGAAGTGTTTTGTAGGATAATACTGGTCTACAACATAAGAAAATAGTTCTTCAAACATGTAGTGGTGAATAACTCAAGTGAGCATCCGAGTTATGTGAAAAAATCTAAATTATTTGTTCACTTGAGGGACATGTTTAAACTTTGTCACTTTCACTCCACTATCAGTCAATGAGCTAATGATGAAAAACTTCTATTGATCACTCAAGTGAGCACTTGAGTGATGTCTCTTTGGAAATGTTCTTCACTACAAAAGCAATTGGAAGTTATTCACTATTTTTCTCTGTAGAACACTTGAGTGATGCCTCAAGTTGTCATCACTTCCACCTCACTGCAGTGATTTTGAAAGTGATCCAAGCATTGTAAAAATGTTTTCAAGTTCACTTGAGTGATGCCTTATGAATTACATTACTTTTACTTCAACATAGTGATTCTGATATATTTTTCTTCAAAAAAATTGTCAAAAGATTACTTGAGTCAGCACTTAAGTGATCCACTATATTAACATCACTTTGACCTCACTAAAGTGGACTAAGCAATGATATGTTTTTTAAAAACTAAACTTTGTCTGATCACTCAAATGATGCTACATTTTGGATATAACTTTCACAGTTTTATTTATTTCTAGGTCTTGTGCTCTTCACTTGTGAAATATTATGTATTTTAGTTATCATTTATTTACTCTTTTAGAGTGATTCTTCTAAATCATTTATTACAATAAGTAACTCAAGGTAGTGAGATCTTGAATGTAGGCATTGATTGCAAAATATAAGGGGGAGTGACTGTTCTTGAGAAAGAACTTGCTTGTACTAAAGCACTAAGAGCCCGGTGAATCTTAAAAGCATAGTGGAACTCTCATATGGATTTTTGAGGACTTGATGTAGGTCAAGTGGTTGAACCGAATTAGTATAAACATTGTGTGTCCATCTCCTCAATGACATCTCTCTAACTCTCATCTCTTCGTTATAGTTTTGATTTAAGTTTTAAATTTTTAATATCATCAAATTCACCCCTTTTTGGGTGATATGCTTGATCTAACACCAAAATCAAAATTAGGGTGACAATAGCTCCAACAACTCAACCAACCCAATTACCAAACCTGATCTCCCATAATCACATTATCAATGTCAACTCAAAAATCAAACTCTCAAATCTTCTATAACTTTTAAATTGTTCACTTTAATACAAAGTCCCAAAATTCTTAATTTACTACCATAACTCAATTTTTCTATAATATATTTCAATCATATTTTATCATCTAATAACTCCATTTCACTTATTCATCCTTAAATCCCCAAAAATTTACTCCCTTTTAATCCTTGTGAAAAAAATTACACAAATAACTATTACTCAAAACCATCATTCCAATTTCATTTCTTCCTTCCATTAATTCTTTCTTACCAATTATAATTATTAAACTACAACTATCTCCTCAATTTTTTTCAAAAACACCCAATTTTCAACACTTAAAGTTTCACCCAAAATTTTCAATATTCACATCTCATCATAACCTCAAATCCAAGTAATCAAATCATTAACATAACCTCTGATAAATTATAATAAATTATTAAATTCAAATTTAATATACCTAGCATCATAAATCATAATTTTATAACCAAATGCTAACTTTTGTTTCCTCAAATCAACAACTCAAGCAAAAATTTAAACCATACAACTCTTTATCCAAAACCTCATTAGCTCTATTAAAAACTAAATCACCAATTGAAACACCCAAAAATTTAAAATATAATAAACCCTAAATTTTTCTTCCATCAAATACTAAAATTGATAGAAGAGAAGCTTAATAATAGGAGGTAGAATACTTACCAAATACCATTAGGAAACCAACAATTCCCCCCTCTCTCTCACCTACTCTCATTCCCTTGGTCACTTAACAGAAACATGAAGAAGAAGACGCGCTGAGAAAAAAAATGAAGGGCACCTTGGAGAAATAAGGGGAATGGTTTAATGGCAGGAAGTATATATATTAATACACCACACACACACACTTTTGAGTGGTGGGTGAGCCACATATCACCCACTACTCAACCACATGGTTCACTAAAGTCCCATATGGCACTCAAGTGTTGACAAAAGAAGCTAACAAGAAATGTGCGAAAATAACTTGTAAGAAAATTAAAGTGTTTAAAAAATGGATTGGTTCATGCCCTAAAAAACCAAAATCTATTATGTTGGGATTTGGGAAAATACATCCACTACAAAAAAGACTTCTAGCCTCTTCTACTACATCAACAAAAGGATAGTTGTTGTCACAACCCTTAATTACTAAATTAATGGCCTTAGTGAAGTCAGAGAGAAGACAAATTTTCCTATAACCTCTCAACCAACACATTTGAAGCCCTTAGATGTTTCCTATCAGTTTAGTAATAGGTAGAGATACTATTATGAGTTTGTAGTTGAAACCTCATATTTGTATGTTTTCTCTGTCATTGACAACTCCAACGCATATCTTCTTATTCCATCTATTAGAACTGAGCCATCCACTTCTAATTTGATAAAACCTTTAAGAGGGTATAGGTTGGCCATTGTTGGTGATGCTTGTTGTTTTACAGAAAATACAATGACATTATATCTCCTGGCCCAAACATGCTTTAAAAATACTAGACTGGGCATTCAGGCCGATTCTGCATAATAGTTGTTGCATCAAAACATTTGCTACATCTAGAAGTCTATATATCCCAGCAGATATAGCCAAAAAGGGTTTGCTTGTTGTTTTTCCTAGTGTGAGCTATTCTCATTTGGTGTTGTAATTTGACCCAAGTCGCACCATGAAAAGAAGAGAAAGTTCCCTACATATGAGGAGATAAAACAAATTTCCATCATTCCTTTGCATTTAAGCAATCTCTTGGGAGATGCATAGATGTTTCCTCTTAATCACAACCAAAGGGTTAGTCTGCTGATGCTTGAAGTCCTCTCTGGGCTCTGAGATGTGTCCTGTGTATCATGTTTTGTGTGAACAACCACATGTAGCATTTGATTTTTTTGGGACCTTCCATTTCCATAGGAGTTTCCTCACAGTCTCCTCTGTTTGTAGTGTACTTTCAAGTAAAAAGTGATATTCATTTTGAATTGAAAACTGTCCATCACTGGCCTATTTCCAAAAGTGTTTGTCTTCTCCTCTCTCTTCACGAGGTAGGTGTGAACACATGACATGGTCAACAATGTGGGGTTGGAACCAAAAATTGAGCTTTTCTATATCCCATTCATATAGTGAGTTTACACAGTGCCGATCAGCTTTATCCTTGTCACCCAGCCATTCCTTCTTATCTTAGAAGTATATTGATTAAGGGCTCATTGATCTCAGACATGTTATCAAAGTAGAAAGAAGAGATCTTCCCATCACCAATCTTCCTTCCCAAGCCCCTTTTGAACTTTGACCAAACAACACAAATTCCTCTCCATGTAAGAGAAGGGTTATGAGTCTTGCATACTTCAAGTATATCTCTATTTCCACAACAATATTTGTACTTTAGTACTTTCTTGTGATTGGCATGCTCTTGTAAACTACACAATAAGAGGCATTATTTCCTGTGCGGATCATTTAGCTGAATTGGCTCATAGTATAGTTGGTAACCTGTGTCTTTTATCAACCTTCACTTGGTATTCACGAGGAAGGGAGGCAGGTTGAGGAGAGACTCTCAGACTATTTGACCTTAACTTGTAATTCTTTCTATTGAGTGAAGTTAATCAATTTAACGTTAAAAAAAAAAAAAACAAACATTCACATGACACCAATTAATTTCACCTTTCCTCTTCCCTCAAGCCTTAGCCTTCATTGCCATTACTTCAACATTTTGAATGTTCGATTAAAACAACGCCGTGAGTGAGCCAAAAACCCTAGGTTTCTTCTATCCATCTTCTCTTTTGGGTTTTACTTTTTCTCTTATGTCATTTCTACTATCACTATTGATCGCACATCTTCAAAAGTCTCTTCTAGAATGAACGTAGTTGTGTCTGAATCTTCTCAAGGTTCAACCAAAGATCCCACCACTTTCAATTGCTCCAAAATTATAGATTGGTGGAGTTCAAATTACAACCACATTCTCTCTTTATGCCCCCACGATCGTGATGCTGAAGATTTTATTGTTGCTCTCAAAGGCGAGTTTGAAATGGATGTTGTGAGTCGTGATAGGGGGACATCATCCTGGAGTACTTATCGACAGCGGTAGAGTAGGAGGAGTGCCATTTTGGACCATGAGGGTTCTAGTAGGTGGATATGAAATTGCAACGCTTCACGAGGTTTCTCGACACCAGTTTTTCTTAGCAACAACCATAAATAGATAGACTATGAACATGAAGGTGGTTTTGCAACAGATTTTGATCTAGTGGCTTTGTGATTTCTACTTGATTTCTCTGTTTTACCTATCTCATATGCTTTGATTTTTTTGTTCCAAGAATTTTATAAAATCAGATTCATGTGGTTCTTTGATAATCTCTTTGACTGTGTTTATATTTCTTGTATGTGAATTAAATTCCACCTTTACACCAGCCTCTCACAAGCTACAACAAAAGTAACCGACGTTTGGTCTCTTTAATTCATTGTCATTTTTGCTCTTTTTCATATGTTTCCAGGTATTTTTGCACATGAAAAAAATTTATATATATGGGCCTATTTGGGATGATTATAAAACAAGAAAAAAGTCTATTGACAGTGGAAACTTGATTTTTGTGTATTTGGTGTGGCTTCAATATATGATGGCCTTTTGGGTATGAATTGGCTTATGGGTTGGAGTTAATTGTTGGAGCTTATGTGCTATTACAAATAGTCCTTTTAAATTTTGCAAAAGCTAAGTTGTCAAATAGTGTAGCTAAGCACTGTTCTTTTTTAATGTCCTATCTTTCATCTCTCCTCACAATATAACTAGCTTTAGTCCTTTCCATATGTAAATTTAAAAGCTTTTGTGTTGTGATTTTTTTAATGATAAATTTACTGTTTTTCAGTAAATTTACATGTAAATTTATTTTTTTATCCCAAATTATCACATAATAAACAACACACACATAAGATTCATGCCTTGTTCAGTCATTTTCTATCTCAATTGACATTTTAAACGCCATGCCAATTAAGTGTCCATCAGGAAAAAGTTACTTTTGCCACCGCTATCTAAAACATAAATCATATCAACAATATGATTTTTAGAAGAAAAAACCTATAAGAAAAAGTCCAACAAAAAAAAATCACTTTTACAACCGTCATCCAAAGCGACCTTATAATGCACAGAGTTTAGAAACCTTCTAAAATCTAAATTTTGCATAGTAGATAATAAGTATGTGGTGAGAGTTTTATTTCGATTTACGTAAAATTTAAATTTTGGGTACTTCCATAGTATAAGTTGATGGGTAGATTTAATGTTAAATTTTTAACTTGGACAAAACACGCTCGTCGAGCAAGGAGAAAAAAAGCACGAGCAGATCCATTTTTCTTCGGCAACAAACATGCATTTTGCACTTGGTGGAGCTCGCAATCAGACGACGTCCAGGTTTTCAGCCCTGTGTTGTTCTTCTCGGGCAAGTCTTAAAGAAGGTTCGAACCCTTGGGCTATGTGTACTCCCAAAATCTGATGAGATTGATTTGTTCAATCTGGCTTTAATTTGAATCCATATTTGAATTTGGTCCCTGTTTCATCCATTCCCTGCGTGGTTATCAACCATGTGTCTGACGTGGTCGACCCGTTTCTTTTCTTTTTTTTTTTTTGGGAATCTTTCATTTAGTTTGGCTTTAATTTGAATCTGGTCGCGCAGTCCTTTGAATATTGACGTTTTTGGATAAGGATTGTCTTTACATTTTTTAAAAATAAAAAACGAAAAAACGTTTACTTCAACGCTGTGTAATAACCTATTATACTTCTCCCCTCTTTTCATTATAATTACCAGGGATTTATATGCTTTGGATGATTTTGTTGTGCAATATTGGGTTTGTTGTGTATTTGCACTCTGATGATTAATCTCTTTTTTTAATCAAGAATTTATAAAATTCTCAAGATATTTGTGATGCATGATCGATTTGGCTCCAGTAGTTTCTAACAGTATAGAAGCTTGCGTTTGAATTGTCATTCTCCAGTGGTTTGGAGGAGTTGCCTGAATCAATTAGTTTAATTACTAAGGCATCTTCATCCAAGTATCTGTAATAAAAAATTAAGACGATATTATATCAACTATGCATATTTGAAAGATTTCTGCTGAGTGTGATATGCCCTTGTTGCTATTAATATGCATTCAAGGTATTATTACTTCCGAGTTTGATGTGTCTAAACTGTTTCCCGTTTTGTTGGGATTGATATTCAGCAGAGTTGTGGCGGTGTTGATCAAACTGGTGGTAGGAACTAAAAGAACTCTTTTATAATTTTTGGAAAATCATATATTTTTATTCTTGTATCTTGCCAATTAGCACATGTTTGGGGTAATAGTAACATCTTCTCTCTCTCTCTCTCTGAAAGCGGTTCAGCACATCGCCGATCACCAGTTGCCTCACTTAGTCTTTAAAGTCTCTGAGGGTCGGAAATTCGTATTTTCCTTTAATTGGGGGAAGTGGCAATTGGCAAACACTTATTAAGACACAAAAACTCATCTTTGGGTTATCTTCAGAAGCTGTCCCCTCCCATTCCAGTGTTCTTCGATCTCCATCCTTTCGATCACCATTTACACAGGCACGCACGTTTTTTTTTTCCTTTTGTCAATCAGTTTGAAGGATTTAATGGAAATTTTTTTTAGTAGTGGAACAATATTCGCTTGAAGAGAAAAGGTAAGAACTTTGAATTAATTCCTTCTTTCCCCTTATTGTCTGTTTTTAACTAATCAGTTTTCTAATTTTTATATTTGTTGTCCTTGCTGATAAATCAGTTGCTGATCATTGCTTTATGGTCCCATCTGAGGGAATGTGAGTTCATAAAAAGATGTTGGTATTTTTTTCATATAGATCCATATATTCATTTTGAATTTGTTCTTTCACTGTGTAGAAGCCATCGAAACAAGAAGAGATCATTTGATGACTTTGGGCTATCGAAGGCCAAAGGGAAACTTCAGGAAAATATATAAAAATAAAAAAATTACAGAGAAGAAGAGTGATACTTGCTAGTTGCATGATCTTATGAGCTGTCGGGCATGTCATGGCGTTTTGGGCTTTGCGATTTCCAGGAATTTTCATGCGATCTGACAAAGCTAGGTATCCATTTCTGTATAAGCTTGGCTCCTTTCCTTCCTCTCCTTTCTCATCCACGCACCCTCCTCCCTTGTGTCATCCGGACCAGGCATTGTTGCCTAATCAGACAAATAATCATTCCAATCTCAAGGAAAGTTTCATTCTTGAAAAGCTATCCGATCTCTTTCCAATTTCTCGCAATACTATGAGTTCGACCCTTTTGAATCACCCTAAATCAGAGGAAAATGAGTTGAATGCTTGCAAACCAGAAAAAGAATTGAAATCTGTTGATGGGTTTTTGTTGCCTGAAGAGAAATTGCAAGGGGTTTTTCTTCAGAAGTTAAAGGGTCAAAGTGCAATTGAGCGTGCTTTATTGAATACTGGTGTTGATATGAATGTTGAAGTTCTTTGCAGGGTTCTAGACTCTGGAAATCTGGGTGGTGAGGCCATGGTTACTTTTTTCAATTGGGCGGTAAAGCAGCCTATGGTCCCCAATGACATTGATAGTTACCGGGTTGTTATCAAAGCATTGGGTAGAAGGAAATTTTTCAAATTTATGATGGAATTGTTGCATAAAATGAAGATGGAAGGCGTAAGACCTGATTTACCAATGATATCCACTGTAATTGATAGCTTTGTCAGGGCTGGTCATGTTTCTAGAGCAATTGAAATATTTGGCAACATGGAGGATATTGGGTTGGAACCTGATATGGAGGCTTTAAATATGCTTTTGCAGTGTCTTTGTAGGCGTTCTCACATTGGTGCTGCAAATTCTGTTTTCAATTCAATGAAAGGGAAAATACCTTTCAATATTAGCACATACAATGTTATCATTGGTGGTTGGTCTAAATTCAGTAAAGTAAATGAGATTGAGAGAGTTTTGAAAGAAATGGTAGCTGATGGATTTACTCCTGATTGTGCAACTTTCAGTTACCTTCTTGAGGGTTTGGGAAGAGCTGGTCGAATGGATGATGCTGTTAAGATTTTCCATGACATGGAAAAAATAAATTGCCAACCAAACACAAGCACCTATAACTCAATGATCTCCAATTTTCTATTAATCCGAGATTTTGACGAGTGCATGAAGTATTACAGAATGTTGTTGAATGATAGCTGTAAACCTAATGTTGAAACATATTACCGACTAATTACTGCTTTTCTTAAAGCACGAAAAGTGGCTGATGCACTTCTGATGTTTGATGAGATGTTAAGTCAGGGGGTTGTTCCTTCTACTGGGACTATAACCTCCTTCATGAAATATTTATGCAGCTATGGCCCACCTTATGCTGCTCTGATGATTTACAGGAAGGCAACAAAAGCAGGGTGTGTGATATCAATAAAAGCTTATAAGTTACTTCTCATGCGCCTTTCTAAGTTTGGCAAGTGTGGAATGATGTTAAATATATGGGAGGAAATGCAAAATTGCGGGCATTCTTCAGATGTGGAGGTTTATGAGTATCTGGTAAGTGGTCTTTGCAGCATAGGACAGCTTGAAAATGCTGTTCTTGTTATGGAAGAGTGTATAGGCAAAGGATTCTGTCCAAGCAGGCTTGTATACAGTAAATTAAGTAATAAACTGATTGCTTCATATAAGGTTGATATAGCTTACAAGCTTTTGTTGAAGATCAAGAGGGCACGTGCCAAAGAAAATGCAAGAAGATATTGGCGTGCAAATGGCTGGCACTTCTGAACTGGTATGTTGTTCATTGGCCTCATGGATATTGCAGTCTCTTTTGTAAAATTTCTTCTGTTATGCCAAAAAAGAAAACCATGGTGGCTACTTTAGAAAGTGTAATTATTTAGACAACATACAAATCTTGTCTCATGAATGACAAGTTCTTGCTTATTTTGCTCCCAATAGTGTCAATTTCTTTGTTTTTTTAACTTGCTGTTATTCCTGACTTTTGAACGGCCTTGTAACCCTTTTCCTATAAAATAAATAGAAAACTGCTTACTGCTGCCTTTTGCATTTTATAAAGTGTAATAGATTTCAAAATAAGTATATAGTTTTAGAATATAATAGCGTATTGATTTTCTCAAAACCTAAGTTTTTACCTTTGGTTACTGTTTTTTCAATCTCAAATTATGAAGCATTTTGATATGGAACTTACTTTGGAAATTTACTCTAGATATTTGGCGGTATCGTGTTTTGATGAAAATAATGTTTTAATGAAATTGTTGTGAATTATTTGAAGTTTATAGTAAGATGTGGATTGGTAAAATAAATAAATAATTTTTTTTATACCTCTGTTTACTTTTCTGGCCATATTTCACAAAAATAAAATGAACATGTAAAATGTGTTTCATTGAGAAATTTCTAATTAAAACAAGAAAAATGACCATGGGAAGAAATATGACTGATGTAATGCAACAGTGGACTCTCATGTTCAAGTTGTTTAGTTGCTATATGATGATAGAAATACATAAAACATGATCACATAGGGCGCATTTGGTAAGATGAAAATGTTACTATGGAAAGAGAAAATTTGGATTTTCAGTCTCATGTTTGGTTGGTAATTTTGGTGGGAATCAAATTTGCCTCTGGAACTAATTTTCCCTTATGTACGGCAACTTGGCTTCCCACCTATTTTGGTGGGAACCAATTTTCAGTTGGAGACGGGAAAATGCAAAAGACCGATTTGCCTCTTAAATGTATATAAAAAATTGTGCACCCCACAAACTGGAACTTTTGAAGCTTAAATGCTGGAGAATGTGATGGACTAAGGCTTCTGTTCTCGACCTTCAATGACGTTCAATCTTCTGTTATCGTTCACAAATCACAAGTAGGTTTGTCGTGTTCCATCAAAAATTTGAGGGTAATGATATACAATAATGATCGTACTTTTTTTAAAAAATCTAATTAGGATAGATACAAAGCTTACTGGAAAAATAGTGATTTGTTGATTATGTTGTGGGTTCTGCCTTTTGCTATATGTTGTGTTTTGTAGCTAAGTTCTAATGCTTCAAACTCTTATACATGTTAATTATGGTAGAAAATTAACCTATCATCAAGTTTAAAGGGTTGCGTTGTGGTATATTTTTCTTTTTCATGTTAGTTTATAATTAAATGATTATATTTTAAAAATAGGACACATAACCATGTGTGATTGAGAAATCTGGTATAATGAATAGGGAAAATTGCAATCAGGTCCCAAGTAATAGAATTATTAACAATCAGGTCCTTTGAAATCACCAGATTGCCGTGAAGTCCTGTTGAATCTGGGTGATATTAGTTACAAAAGTAAACATACAATTTTGCCCCATTTAATATGAAACAAAATCAAGAGTTAGGTCTCAGATCATTCCCAAAAAGCTTCAAACTCTTCTCTCTGATTATTCCCCAAAAGCTTCAAACTCTTCTCTCTCAACGCTCGTGTCTCACACGTTGGGGAGTCTTTGTGTGCTTCAGTCATTGTTAGCTCCACCCCTCGTTGCTGGTTGTTGTCTTTTAGTTGCCAGTGGAGAGTACGTGAATCAATTGCTCTCCAGGCAAGTTTTGGAACATTTTTTTGTGACTCAACTTTTCTTTATTTATGAACTTTTTGTACAAAGTCTAGACAGATGATCAGATGAGGTAATTTTGTCCGACTAGATTGACATAAGTATTTGTGATGGCTTTTTTATACAAGTATTGTTTTAATTTTCCCTTAAAAAAAGTGGCTTGGCAGATTTAGAGTAGTTTATGTGGAGTTTTTCAGGAGGATTGGATTCCTCCAGCTGACTCGTAGGTTTTCTTAACCATAAATTCACTGGTTTTTGCTAGAAAAATGTTGCAGAAGTCTTTAAAGGCGCTGTGCCATGTTGCTGGTCTGTGATGTCTTTTGATTATGACAGAGTGAGACTGTTCAATCTGTTGTTTTTGGCCTCTCTTAAAGTTTGTGCTGGTGATTTTTTAGCAGATTGCCTTGTGGACATATGAAGAGATTGGAACACTGTTTTGAGCTAAAAGTTCTGTAATATTTTCCTTCTCTTGGGAATTGGGAGGATGACTTGTTTTTTAGTACTGTTTTTTTCTGCATTATATTGTTTTTTCTCTCTGAAATTTTTTTTGACATTTTCACAGATATACTTGACATTGTGGTGCTTGTATTATATTTATATGTGAACTGGTGAGCGAAATAGAATTTCTACTTTGCTATTATCATGAACTAATTGTTTGACTTCTCTTCTGTCTGCATTATTTTCCGTGCCCCTTCTTGAACCATCTGTCATTCCTTTGCTTCTTGAGAAGCTTTCTTCTTCCCTACTTTCAGCAAAGGTTTGTATTAATGGAATATATATGGTTCTACCTGAAGTGCTAGATATTTGTTAGTTACCTCTATGCTTTCCTTCTTTCTACAATAATTGACCTTTGAATAAATTTTTTATGCTTTGATTTTCCATGCTTATAGGTTGATTCCTTGAAGCATCTTAAGGATTGCTCCTCCAAGTATGGAGCAGAGAGGAAGGCAAATCATGCTAGGGCTATCTGGTCTTCATTAAAAGATGCATATCTACTTATTTGGAAGAACCAGTTTTTTCTTCTACTATTCAAAACCGAGTTGGTGTTGACTTTTAGAAGAATGAAATTGTCAGAGGCTCTAACCCTTCTTCAATTGCTTATCTAGCAAAATACTGGTTTGTTAGTGAGCTTCATCATTGACGATGAAGCTTTGAACCCCGGCAATTCTTCTATCAGCTTACCTTGTATGATACAAAATAAAGGCCTTGCAGCGTTTTTTGTTTTTTGTTGCTTTATGAAGCCAAAAACTGAGAACAATTCATATTGGTATCAGTGGCGGAGCCAGGAAAATGTTTTAGCCCAAGCCAAAATCGAAATGTTAGGGTGAATTCCAGTCTGATTTAATGCGTGTGTGGTGGTCAAAATCCATAATAAGTTTATTGGAACTTAATGGATTCAATATAAAATCGGATTTTTTTTTTAATGATAAATTGATTCTCAATTAGTCAATTGGAATTCTGGAAATCAAATGAAGATAATATTAACTAATTTGATTTCATTTAATAGTTATTCGAAACAACACCATTGGCATTCAAATACCTAGTTGGATGGTCGATCACGGTGGTCTCTGGTCAGGTAGTTGTGAGACACTGAGAGTCTGAGACGGAGGTCGGTTGGACTCAGGTTTGACATCGCCATGCTTGTCGGAGATTGAGGATGGAGAGTAGACTGCTTAGAGTAGAGTGCTGTTCGACCGTGTGAACGTCGGACGTCATCAGAGGCTTGTGACTCGGAGGAAGAGAGACTGACGGTTGATTGGGTCTGGACGGTTGAGTTTGAGTTGTGGCGTGGAGAGCTGTGAACGATGAGCCAGTGAGAGGAGTCAGAGCAGAGGCGACGTGGGGAAGAATGGAAGCGTTAGATGCGTGTGGAGGAAGCTAGGAAATAATGAAAAAAGAAAAAGGAAAGAAAAGAAAAAAAAAGAAAAGAGAAAAGAAAAGAAAAGAGGGAGATAGAGAAATTATAGGGAAGATAAGGGATTAATTAGGCTAAATTATTGGTCATAATAAAATAATATATAATACATACACATATTTTAAAATATTTTAGAAGGTAAGTTGGGATCTTCATAAGAGATTAGCTGGGGCCAAATTAGTGACCATAATAAAATATTATATAATTAATACATATACCTTAACAAATTTTAATTTAGAAAATTTTAGAAGGTCAGGCCCCAGCTGGCCGTAGCCACCGTCCGCCATTGATTAGTATGCTCATGCAAATGATAAGCAGCTTATGTATTAGCCTCACAAATCTGGCATCATCATGCAATGCTCTGTTTAATATTTTCAAATTGTCAACTTTATAAATTGCAATAGTGGTATGAAGGGGATGAGTAAACTTGAAGGTAACTATTAATACCATTTTTCTGACAGTTGTCATGCTTTCAAAACAATTTTTATGTGGAACAACTTGGTCAAGTGTTTATTTGAGGTTGTAATACTGAATTACTTTGATTTCTCTTTCAATTTTTCTTTTTAGTATGTAAATGCACGTGGTGCTTCATGCACAATAAAAATTATAAAAGTACTGCCGGTTTTGAAGAAAGCATAGGGGAATAAGATACAAAAAGTTCGACATGTTGGCCCTGATGTTTGTTCCGTGATATCTAGTTTGTTGACAAAAGAGGATACTGATGCCAAAATGTCTCCTGCTATTACAACATGCGCAACTTCTAAAGCCATTTCTGCACCATATATATAAGTGAAAAATATAAGTTGAGCCGGTAGTGATCATAGAAGAAGAATACTAATGAGATATCAATACACATCATTTTACAAAAATTAAGTTTAGGATGTGCATAAGAGGTTTCCCATTTGCAATTTCCTGCCGCCATTTGAAATTCAAATGGATTCAAGGATAGCAGGATAAGAAAATGTTAGTTCTCTAGGTGTTTTGATGATAACTAATAATTGTAAACTTAATTTGAAGTTTGTCTTTGAAAGTTGTAAAACTTTCTGTTTAAGACAAACTCAAGTTTAGGAGCTAAACTCGAGTTTGGACTTGATAGATAGAAGCTCAGTTTTCAACAAAGAAAGCCAAACTCCAGTTTGCATAAGGCAAACTCGAGTTTGCAGAGTTACAGAGAGCAATCAAAGTCTCTAAGAGTTGTAAACTTGAGTCTGTATTTATAAACTCGAGTTTAGATCAAAGGCAATGACATTCGAATTTCAACCTGTTTCCAAACTCTACCTTTGATCCTTCCAAACTCCAGTTTACAAGAAAAGTTTAAGAGCTAAAGACTCGTAAACTCGAGTCTGGGTTAAGCAAACTCAAGTTTAGGATAAACAGAGACACTTGTGTTGTTACTTGCTTTGTAAACTCCAGTTTTGGTTTCAGTGGCTCCAGTTTGCACTTTAATGAAAAGTTTTCAAAGTTTGAATATACACTGAAACTCGAGTCAGATTTCTGGAGACTCGAGTTTAGGACTGTTTTGAAACCACTTGAACAATTATATGACTTCTAAACTCCAGTCTTGAAAATGGAAACTCCAGTTTGAGCTTTCAAAAGGTATTTCAATGTTTCAGTTTTCACTGAAACTCGAGTCAAGGTTTTGGTGACTCGAGTTTAGCTCAAACAGAAAGCCTCGAGTAAATGACTATTTTGAAAACTCCAGTTTGAGAAACAGAAACTCCAGTTTACACTTGTAAAGATTTTTTTTATAAAGTTTTAGTTTACACTGAAACTCGAGTTTTGTATATCAAAACTCGAGTCTGGGATATACAGAGAACTAAACAATATTTCGGGTTTTGTAAACTCCTGTTTGCGTTTTCTAAAACTCCAGTTTTGAAGCGCTGAACTTAAACTCAAGATTTTCATAAATGCTTCAAACTCGAGTCAGTCATTAAATAACTCGAGTTTAGACATGGCCTCAAAACTTCATCCAAGAGCCATGCGCGATTTTCCCTTCTGTAAGAACCAAACTCGAGTCAATCACTAATCAACTCGAGTTTAGTAAATCTTTCAAAACAAGATGCTCTCTGGATGAACTCCAAACTCGAGTCTGGGTTTGTAAACTCGAGTTTGTAACGCACAGATTTGAAAAATCAGATAGCGCGAATTTGCGAAAACTATTTGAATGATCTTAATACTTCATATCTTTAATTGCTATTATTCCTAACGTCTTTTAACCAGTTTGTTAGTAAGTTTCAGATGGTTTATTGAAGGAAACAATGAAGATTCAGACAACGAGCTGTAAAGCAAGAGAGAGAGAGAATATGTTGTCTTATAAAGTACTTCAACTTGGATTAAATTAACATATTTTTATTTACAGCCCATTCTAGCACTGGGACATCAACATTGTCTTCACATTAACTAAGTCCCACAATGCAAGAATGTCTACAACAGATTAGACAAAAGCAGAATCCATCCATCAAGATAAATTTCAGTGGATTCTCAACAGCTAGTTCTGGAAGTGGAGCCTCCAACGTTCAAATTCGTAGTGCTCTTCCAACAGTCAAGTTCTTCATTCAAATTGGACTTCAACAACTATAAATATCATTCAGATTCGAAGAAGAACAATGACAGACAAGATACAAGTCAATTACAGTGTGCAACATTGAGATTTTTGTATTCATTATTCTGTAAATTATCCTGAGAGATTTGAGTTTCAGTGCTTATCATTATCTGCTCTTTGAGAGAGTTTGTTGTCTTTTCTGATCACTTGTTGTAAGAATCTCAAGTCAGGGGACTTGGAGATTGGGAATATCAATTTACAACTTGTAAGGGGGAGTGTATCCTAGTGAGAGGATAACTTTCGAGTACAGAGTGTGTAACTGATTGTGATTGATAGTGAAATCCCAGAGAGTCTGGGGATTGGACGTAGGTCAAGGAGTTAGACCGAACCAGTATAAATCTTGCTGTATCTTGTCCTTCTCCCATCCTCTGCACTATTCTAATCCTGCGATTAATTTCCAGAATTGAGCAAAAGAATTTTCAAATCCCCAATTCACCCCCCTCTTGGTGATTTGCTCCAGTTTTCATTTGGTATCAAAGCCTGGTTGTCTCTTAAAGGATTAACATCCCGAGAAGGATCCTAATGGAGGGAATTCTACCTGAAGGAGCTTCCATCAACAGACCTCCAGGTTTTGATGGGGAACATTATTCATTTTGGAAATCAAAATTCAGAGTCTATGTTATGGCAACTGAATTTGGATTATGGAATGTGTTTGAGAAAGGAGATTATGCTCCATCTACAATGGAGGATGGAGTGAGAACTCCCAAACTAGAAGAGGAGTATACTGAGAATGATAGAAGACTTGTCACTCTCAACAGCAAGGCCCTTCATGTCCTTTAAAGTGCTCTAAGTCAGAGAGAATACTTTCGTATTTGTACTCTACCTTCTGCAAAAGATATGTGGAAGGCCTTGGAGATTGCTCACGAAGGAACAGCTGGAATCAAAGAGAATAGAATCAACACTCTCATGACTGAATATGATTTACTTCGTATGAAATCAGGAGAATCCATTGGTGAATTCCAGCTGAGATTCACTCATCTAATTAATCAACTCGCTGCCTTGGGAAAAGAATACGATCAACGAGTTCAAGTAAGAAAAATCTTGAATGTTCTTACCAAGGAATGGGAGGCAAAGGTGACAGCCATTAAAGAAGCACGTGGTGAATCAATGACATCAGTTGCTGCTCTCTTTGGTAGCTTGTCCGAGTATGAAGGAAAAATCAAGTTCAGAAAAGGACTTGATGAAATTGATGGGAAAAAGAAGAGAATTGCTCTTAAAACCATCAATGAATCCAATGAATCAGATGATGAGGATGGAGAAGAGGATTTTGGCATGATGGTTCGAAAGTTCAGAAAATTCTACAAGAAGAACTGAGGATTCAGAAAGAACAACAAAGGTGGCTCAAGCTCAGAATCAAAGAAACCTATCATATGCTATGAATGTGACAAGCCTGGCCACATTAAGTTAGAATGTCCTCAATTGAAAAGCAAAGGGACCAGATTCAACAAATTTAAAAGGAAAGCATATGTCTCTTCCATATGGGGAGATAGTTCATCTGATGAAGATGAAGAGGATGAAGAGCAAACAGTAAACATATGTCTAGTTGCTCAAGAAGAATCTGAGAATGAAGAGGTAAGTGATTCTGAACCGAGCTTTGATGAGTTACTTTGTGAATATAATGAACTCCATTCTGAATTCAAAAAGATTGCGAAAGAACTCATTGCATCTAGAAAGAAAATCAAATTACTTGAAGAACAAAGTAAAGAAGTTTCTAATAGTTGTAAGAAATGTTGTGTTTCTCAAGATAAACCTTCATATAATGAATTATTTACCGAATACAATAACTTACAATCAGATTTTGAGGAAATCAGTGAGAAATATGAATCCTTGAAAACAAATAACATATTCCTTGAACAAAAAGTTGAGTCTCTTTCGCATGGTAATTGTGAAGAATGTGTCGAATTTGAGAAAAGAATTCAGTATCTTACAAAAACTCTTCAAGAGTTTACTCAAGGAAATGAGATGCTAAATGTCATTCTAAAACAGCAAAGGTTTATAAATGATAGGTCTGGAATTGGCTATAGACCTGATCTTGATAAAAGGAAAGGAGGGAAGAAGTTTGGAGAAAAGTCATACTTGAATTATTTTCAAAAATCTGTTCATACTTCTAACCCTTTTGCACATTGCAACTATTACAATAGAAAGGGCCATACCACCTCTGCATGTTTTCATAGGAAAGAAAGAAAAGATAAACCTGTAGGAAATTACAAATGGGTACCTAAAGGAACATATGTGTTTCCTAAGGCACAAGCTAACCCAAAAGGACCCAAGAAAAGATGGGTACCTAAGACTTGATCTTCCCAAACTTGCAGGTTTGTCTAAGAGCATCAAAATCCAGTAAATGGTACAAGGATAGTGGATGCTCTAGACACATGATAGGAGATCAATCCAAGTTTACAACAATCGAACACAAGGATGGTGGCAAGGTCACATTTGGTGGAAACCAATCCGGAAGAATAGCTGGTATTGGTGAGATTGGTAACAATGATGGTCCCCAAATAAAAGATGTCTATCTTGTAGAAGGATTATGCCATAACCTTCTTAGTGTAAGTCAAAGTGCTGATAAAGGTAATCTAGTTATCTTTAATTCAGAGGAATGTTTGATTGTCAACAAGGATGATCTCTCCCTAGACAAGGTAAGATCAAAAGCTTTATTCAGAGCTCCAAGAGAAGGTAACTGTTATACCCTTGATCTTTCTAATGCCTTAACTTCTAAAAAATGTTTTGTGAGTAACTTAGATGAAAGTTAGTTATGGCACAAACGTTTAGCACATGTCAATATGTTCCAACTTGATAAATTGTCAAAAAAGGATTTAGTTATTGGATTGCCAAAACTTGATTTCAATAAGGACGTGACTTGTGATGCATGTCAAAAAGGAAAGCAAACAAAATCATCTTTCAAATCAAAAACTGGGGTTTCAACTAATAGACCACTTCAATTATTGCATATGGACTTGGTTGGTCCAGCCAGAGTTAAAAGTTTTGGTGGAAATTTATATACTCTAGTAATAGTTGATGATTTCACGAGATATGCATGGACATTATTTCTGACAACTAAGAATGAAGCATTTGATCAGTTTGCTGTTTTTGCCAAGAAGGTCCAGAACGAGAAAGGTTTACTTATTGCAGGAATTCGAAGTGATCATGGAGGAGAATTTGAGAATCATGCTTTCCGTGAATTCTGTGAAGCAATGGGCATCAATCATAACTTCTCTGCTCCAAGAACTCCTCAACAGAATGGAGTTGTAGAGAGAAAGAACAGAGTGCTCACAGAAATGGCAAGAGCTATGCTGAATGAAAACCAGACATCCCAAGTATTTTGGGCAGATGCAATGAACACAGCTTGCTACATCTCCAACCGAGCATATCTTAGAAAGAAGCTCAACAAAACTCCATATGAGTTATACAAAGGGAGAAAACCCAATATTGCTCATCTGCACATCTTTAGATGTAAGTGTTTCATTCACAAAAATGGTAAGGAAAATTTAGGTAAGTTTGATTCTAAGGTTGATGAAGGTATTTTTCTTGGCTATTCCTCTAGAAGCAAAGCTTATAGAGTATTTAATCATTCTACTAGAACTATAGAAGAATCAATTCATGTAGTTTTCTGTGAAAACAATTCTAACAAATCTGTGGTTGAAGATGAGGATGAAACTCAAGATCAAAATATTTCGAAAACTCCTTTTGTTTCAACTGATTTCGAAAATGATTTACAAAAAGATCCTGAAACTGAACCTGAATATGTTTGTATCCAACCTAAAGCTTGGAAATACAGTAAGAGTCATCCACTGGACCAAGTTATAGGTGATGCAAATCAAGGTGTTAGGACCAGAAGAAGTATTTTAAATGAAGTCACTTTTTTTGCTTTCATTTCAGAAATAGAACCCTCTAATATTGAAGAAGCCCTTTCAGACAATGATTGGGTGATAGCAATGTAAGAGGAGTTGCATCAATTTGAAAGAAATCAAGTTTGGGACTTGGTACCTAGGCCCAAAGACCATCCAGTCCTTGGCACTAAATGGGTATTCAAGAACAAACGTGATGAGTCTGCAATTATCATCCTAAACAAGGCAAGATTGGTTGCCAAAGGCTATAATCAGGAAGAAGGAATTGATTATGAAGAAACTTATACTCCAGTAGCAAGATTGGAAGCAATAAGAGTTCTTCTTGCCTTTGCATGCATTAAAGGTTTTAAACATTATCAAATGGATGTAAAATCAGCTTTTCTAAATGGTTTTATTCAAGAGGAAGTTTATGTTGAACAACCTCCTGGTTTTGAAGATGAATTTCATCCAGATCATGTTTTCAAATTGAAAAAGGCTTTATATGGCTTAAAGCAAGCTCCAAGAGCTTGGTATGAAAGATCGAGTAAATTTCTTCTTGATCAAGGATTTGTTAGAGGGAAAGCGGATACTACTTTATTCATTAAAAGCAATAAGCTTAATGAAATCCTCATTGTACAAATTTATGTAGATGATATTATTTTTGGTGTTACTAATGATATCTTGTGCAAGGAATTTTCTGAGACAATGCTGGGAGAATTTGAAATGTCAATGATGGGAGAACTTAACTATTTTCTTGGACTTCAAATCAAGCAGCGCAAGAATGGCATCTTCATTTCACAAACCAAGTATTCGAAAGATCTGCTCAAGAAATATGGTCTTCAAGATTGCAATGGGGCTGACACACCAATGAGCTCAACTGCTGCCTTAGATGCTGATGAGAAGGGAAAGAATTTCAACATCACAAGGTATAGAGGCATGATTGGATCATTACTCTACTTGACTGCAAGTAGACCAGATATCCAATTCAGTGTGGGGATGTGTGCTCGATTCCAATCTGCTCCAAAAGAGTCTCATGCTGAATACGTCAAAAGAATCTTCAGATATCTGAATGATACTGAGGAATTGGGATTGTGGTTTCCCAAAGGTCAACCTGAACATTTGGTAGCATATTCAGACACAGATCATGCTGGTTATAAGACAGATAGGAAGAGTACAAGTGGCCAATGTCAATACCTTGGTGGCTCACTTGTTTCTTGGTTCAGTAAGAAACAAACTACTGTCTTAATGTCATCAACAGAAGCTGAATATATTGCTGCCTCAAGTTGTTGTTCTCAAGTACTATGGCTGAAGCAACAACTTCAAAACTTGGGTATGAATTTTAAAGAGATCCCAATTTTGTGTGACAAGACAAGCACAATAAGCTTGGCCAAGAATCCTGTCCATCATACAAGAACCAAACATATTGACGTGAGGCATCACTTCATAAGAGACCATGTTCAGAAGAAGGATGTCAAAGTGATCTTCATTCCATCTCATCAACAACTAGCAGATATCTTCACCAAGCCTTTAGCAAAAGAACAATTCACTTTCATAAGAAGGGAATTGGGAATGGTAAATCCCAATGAGTTATATGTTTTTGCAGGGTATTTGTCCACTGACGTTTGCTTTCAGTGTGAAGCAAACTCGAGTTTGAGTAAGAAAACTTGAGTTTGACTGAGTTTGTCGGGGACAGAAAGCACGTGAGTTTGAGGAACCAGACCCAAACTCGAGTCATTTAATGATTGACTCGAGTCTGTGCGAGATGGAAAACAAACTGAAACTCTGAGAAATCTGAAAACTTGAGTCATTAAGTGACTAACTCGAGTCAAAATCAGACAGAAGCAAACTGAAGATTTGAGGAAGTTCTAAACTCGAGTCATTAAGCAGGTGACTCAAGTCTGCGTCAGACAAAGGCCACTCAAGTTTTGAAGAAACTCAAAACTCAAGTCATTTATGGGTGACTCGAGTCGATAGAAGACAGAGAGCAACTGAAGTTTTGAAAACATTCAAAACTCGAGTCTGCAAGTATTAACTCAAGTGTTGTCGGGGATTCAAGGATTCATAGATACATCCTTGAAGTCCAGGTAAGCCTAAAGCTTATCTAAACTCGAGTTAGTTAGTGTGAAACTCGAGTCTAGGAAATTCTATATATATGGGTTTGCAGTGTCTGTTCATTTACCATTCTCCAAACTCAAGTTTTGCACTAGAGTTTCTCTTGACCCTTCTGCTTCATCTTCTTCAATTTCTCCTCCTCAAACCGAAATGGCCTCCAATTAGCCTTCCAATCCGTTCTTTCATGATAGAGAAGGATCTGAATCTCCCTCTCCTACTCCCTTACAGCGTCAACCCAGAAAGAAGTCAATCCCTTCTCACAAACCCATGAGAAGCAAGATAATATCGAAGAAATTTGCATCAGGGATTGATAAACAAATCCCAGGGGTCCCTCACACTGCTTCTCCTAGACCAAAAGGGGTTGTAATTCAAGAACCAACGGAGAAACAATCAAGGAAACAACCGGACCCAGTTACTGGAAAAGGAAAAGAAAAAGAGATTAAACGGTCAAAAACCCCCAAGAGGAAGAGGAAAGATACAGGACAAACATCCTCCAAAGTCCAATCAGCTTCTATTCCAACTTCTTCTGCACATCAAACTGATCAACCTTCCAAAGAGCCAACAATGGTACCTAATGCTCTTTCTGAGATCTATAACCATGAAACACCTCCAACTGGTTTCATCACTGACAATACTGTTTTATCAAATGAATTGGCTGCTAAATTCAAGGAACATTATGTCAAAAAGCCAATTTGTCCTGTTGTATTCTTAAATTTTGAAAATCTGAAGAAAAATTGTCACCTAGATCTTCTCCCTTGGCTTAAACAATTTGAGACTCTTCTTTCGATTTCTGCTTCCTACACCCCAAACCTTGTGAGAATTTTCTATTTCAATATGGATTGGGATAATTTGGTAGATTATGATGAAATTTTGGTTGAGCAAAGATTATCTACCACAGTGAGAGGAGTGAAATTCACTATTTTTGCTGCTATCTTAAACACTATCCTTCAACTTGAAAATCCTCCTCCTTCTCACTCCTTTGAATACACCAACAGGCAGTGTTTTGAGATCCTTAAACCAAATGAACCTATTCTTGAAGATCAATTGGTTTCTCTCCACATTTCCCCTGCCTCTATCTCACCCCTTCATCGAGTATTATGGTACATATACTCCAGGAATTTGGTTCAGAAGGGAGGAAACTTCACTCACTTCACTCAGAGGGATTATCAACCATTTGCTGCCATTGTGAACAAACAACCAATAAATGTGGGACAATGGATTTTTGATGAGATGGTAAAGTTTAAATTTGGATCTAGAAAGTTTTCACATATCCCATTTCCTTCTCTAATCTCTGTGATTCTCTTTTACTTCAAAATTTGGCCTCTTGGTAGCTTGGATACTATCCAGAAGATTCCAGAATTTGGACAACCACAGTTACACTTGATGAAGCTAAGCTTTAATGAAGAAGGCTCCGGTCACTCACGAGCACCTTCAAGAGCAAGAGTATCTCATGCTAGAGGACAAGAAGCATAGTCCTCTGCACCTCCTCTTTCTTCTGATATCACTGCTAAGATTTAGGAGATTGCGGATGCTGCCATCACCAACTTGGCCACAAACATTGAAACTGAAATTGGAAAGATAGTGACTGAGCTCACCAAAACTAATCATGAGATGGTTGAAGCTCAAGAAGCTATGAAGCTGCAACTGGACCAAATCATGCAACACTTGGGTATTCCTGCTCCTGCACCTTCATCTGGCCCTTCCTCAATTCCAGATTCTGCACAAACCACAAGACCTTCTACCCCTCCTGTTGACCCTATCCCCTCTTTTGCTGATGACAAAGGGGGAGAGAACATTGAAGAACAAGACCAAGGGGGAGAGAAAGTAGATGAGTCTTGAGTCTGTCTATGTTCATCATTGTTTCATGTTTGAGTATGTGTGTTTCGAGTCTGTATTTACTACCTTGTGTTTATAAAACTGGTTCACTTTGCTTCTGCATGCTTATTCATCTCTGATATTTTTGTCATGCATTTCATAAGCACATTTTGCAAAATGATTTTCAAAATAACAAATTTAATCAAACTCTTTGCAAATTCAGTTTACAAGTGTTGTCATCATCAAAAAGGGGGAGAATGTTAGTTTTCTAGGTGTTTTTATGATAACTGACAATTGTAAACTCAATTTGAAGTTTGTCTTTGAAAGCTGTAAAACTTTCTGTTTAAGGCAAACTCGAGTTTAGGTATATAAACTCGAGTTTGGACTTGATAGAAAGAAGCTCAGTTTTTAACAGAGAAAGCCAAACTCCAGTTTGCATGGGCAAACTCGAGTTTGCAGAGTTACAGAGAGCAATCAAAGTTTCTAAGAGTTGTAAACTCGAGTCTGTATTTATAAACTCGAGTTTAGATCAAAGGCAGTAACATTCGAATTTCAACTTGTTTCCAAACTTTACCTTTGATCCTTCCAAACTCCAGTTTATAAGAAATTTTAAAGGCCAAAAGTTTCAAAGACTTGTAAACTCGAGTCTATGTCTTAGAAACTTGAGTTTGGGATCAAACAGAAGATTCAACGTTTTATCAAATTTTCAAACTCTACCTTTGATCCTTCTAAACTCCAGTTTACAAGAAAAGTTTAAGAGCTAAAGACTCGTAAACTCGAGTCTGGGTTAAGCAAACTTGAGTTTAGGATAAACAGAGACACTTGTGTTGTTACTTGCTTTGTAAACTCCAGTTTTGGTTTCAGTGACTCCAGTTTGCACTTTAATGAAAAGTTTTCAAAGTTTGAATATACATTGAAACTCGAGTCAGATTTCTGGAGACTCGAGTTTAGGACTGTTTTGAAAACACTTGAACTATCACATGATTTCTAAACTCCAGTCTTGAAAAAGGAAACTCCAGTTTGAGCTTTCAAAGGTATTTCAATGTTTCAGTTTTCACTGAAACTCGAGTCAAGGTTTTGGTGACTCGAGTTTAGCTCAAACAGAAAGCCTCGAGTAAATGACTATTTTGAAAACTCCAGTTTGAGAAACAGAAACTCCAGTTTACACTTGTAAAGATTTTTTTTATAAAGTTTTAGTTTACACTGAAACTCGAGTTTTGTATATCAAAACTCGAGTCTGGGATATACAGAGAACTAAACAATATTTCGGGTTTTGTAAACTCCTGTTTGCGTTTTCTAAAACTCCAGTTTTGAAGCGCTGAACTTAAACTCAAGATTTTCATAAATGCTTCAAACTCGAGTCAGTCATTAAATAACTCGAGTTTAGACATGGCCTCAAAACTTCATCCAAGAGCCATGCGCGATTTTCCCTTCTGTAAGAACCAAACTCGAGTCAATCACTAATCAACTCGAGTTTAGTAAATCTTTCAAAACAAGATGCTCTCTGGATGAACTCCAAACTCGAGTCTGGGTTTGTAAACTCGAGTTTGTAACGCACAGATTTGAAAAATCAGATAGCGCGAATTTGCGAAAACTATTTGAATGATCTTAATACTTCATATCTTTAATTGCTATTATTCCTAACGTCTTTTAACCAGTTTGTTAGTAAGTTTCAGATGGTTTATTGAAGGAAACAATGAAGATTCAGACAACGAGCTGTAAAGCAAGAGAGAGAGAGAATATGTTGTCTTATAAAGTACTTCAACTTGGATTAAATTAACATATTTTTATTTACAGCCCATTCTAGCACTGGGACATCAACATTGTCTTCACATTAACTAAGTCCCACAATGCAAGAATGTCTACAACAGATTAGACAAAAGCAGAATCCATCCATCAAGATAAATTTCAGTGGATTCTCAACAGCTAGTTCTGGAAGTGGAGCCTCCAACGTTCAAATTCGTAGTGCTCTTCCAACAGTCAAGTTCTTCATTCAAATTGGACTTCAACAACTATAAATATCATTCAGATTCGAAGAAGAACAATGACAGACAAGATACAAGTCAATTACAGTGTGCAACATTGAGATTTTTGTATTCATTATTCTGTAAATTATCCTGAGAGATTTGAGTTTCAGTGCTTATCATTATCTGCTCTTTGAGAGAGTTTGTTGTCTTTTCTGATCACTTGTTGTAAGAATCTCAAGTCAGGGGACTTGGAGATTGGGAATATCAGTTTACAACTTGTAAGGGGGAGTGTATCCTAGTGAGAGGATAACTTTCGAGTACAGAGTGTGTAACTGATTGTGATTGATAGTAAAAATCCCAGAGAGTCTGGGGACTGGACGTAGGTCAAGGAGTTAGACCGAACCAGTATAAATCTTGCTGTATCTTGTCCTTCTCCTATCCTCTGCACTATTCTAATTCTTCGATTAATTTCCAGAATTGAGCAAAAGAATTTTCAAATCCACAATTCACCCCCCTCTTGGTGATTTGCTCCGGTTTTCAGAAAAAACATGTCGGGCAAGAAAATTCTCTCTCTGGTTCCTGCATCTTTGGAGGAGGAAGATGATTTGCTGTAAAGGAGTTCAAAGAAGATTAAGAATGGCGAGGAGGAATGGCCCAAGTTGGGCAGCTTAGAGGACAAACCATGGATCAATGGTCAGTCGTTTGCGGATAAACTCCAGGGTATAAATGGTAAGGGTGGTAGGGATGAAGTTCAGGCGTATGTCAATGTTGTTGCCGATGAAATGATGTCTCAGCAAGAGTTCGATGGGGATGATGGGGAACCCTTATGTCGAATCAGTGAGGACTCCAAACGAAATTTTCCAATGTTTTCTTTCTCTGAGAGGATGAAGAAGCGGCTATACAAGGCTTGGAAACAAGCAGTGATCATAAAGCTACTTGGTAGGAATATTGGGTATAAGCTTTTATTGTCTATTTTGCAGCATATGTGGGCCAAGAAAGGAGTCATCAATGTGATTAACATCGGGAATGGGTTCTTTGTTGTAAAATTCTCCAATGAAGTTGATTATTACAATGCATTAACAGGTGGACCATGGATGCTGTTTGATCATTATTTGATGGTAAGACGTGGGAACCCAAGCTTCAGCCATGGAGAGCTACAATTGATAAAGTAGCAGAGTGGGTACGTATGCCTAATGTGTTTCTGGAGTATTATGATAAAGAAGCGCTAACATGGATTGGGAATAGGATAGGTGAAATTGTTAAGATTGATTTTAATACTTCATGTCAGTTGAGGGGGCATTATGCACATATCTGTGTGCTTGTTGATCTGGGAAAGCAATTAATGTCCGGATTTACACTCGATGGAGAAGATTACTATGTTGAGTATGAGGGGCTTCATTTGTTGTGCACTAAATGTGGAGTGTATGGACACCGAGCTGATACTTGTAAAACAGAGGGTGTTAATCCTAAAACAGGGGAGGATAGTGAGAATGTAGATGGATTGGAGAATTCTGGGGAAAAAGGTATGGTGGAGGATACAAGGTGTGAGCAAGATATCTAGAAGGTGGTGCGCAAACAGAGAGATCGAAGAAGGTTGGGAAGGAGAAAGTGGACGAGAATGCTCAAAATATGAGCAGGGGCACCAGGTTCGATAATCAAGCTGGGGAAGACGAAGGGGATGTTCAAGATAGTAGAGCAGGTATGGCTAGCACGATGGAGGGAGCTCTAGTGAACTCTACATTGGTACGGTTTAACAAAGACAAAAAAAGGAGCTGGGGGTAAAAAGCAAAGCAAAATTAAAAAAGGAGTGACAGAAGCGACTATGGGGTCAGAAGGGCAGCAGGAATTAAGGAAAGAGAAGAGAGCAAGAGAGATGGAGAAAAAGGGGGAAGGAAATCGAGTTATATTGAGGATTACGGATGGTGACTCGAAGAGAGAGGAAAGTAGAGAGGATGTAGTGGGAGGACACGATGAGGGTAAAGAAGCAGGAAAGGAGATTGATCAGGAGGGGGAAATGGATTTTGTATCCAATTCTATTTATGATCCGGGTGACCCATCTAAGGATGGTGTTGTTGGGCCTTCGGGAAAGTTTTGGGCCGAGCAGGAGGGGGACTTAGACTGTGACATGGTTGTGGAGACACCTGATGAGATGATAGGGAAACGGGTTGGGCCACAAGCCTATAGTTGATATCCAAGAGTTGGGCTGTTTTTTTTTCTCACAGTTAAATATGACAAGCATAGTTTATCGGAACTGTAGAGGAGCGTGTGACAGAAAGCTGGTTCAGAATTTGAGGCTTTTGTGTAGCCGGAGTAATCCTGGTCTTCTGATTCTTTCAAAAACAAAATGTGAAGACAAGTCTCGATTTAATTGCTTGAATGCGTTGGGATTTGATGGCATCGAATTTGTAGCGAGTGAGGGTAGATCTGGAGGTCTTATGGTTGCTTGGAAAAATGCTCGAATTGATGTTTCGGTGTTAAGGAAGGGTAGGCAATTGTTACATTTCCGATGCATAATTCCTAGAATCAATCCGTTTTTTCTCACAGCGATTTATTCGATTCCCAACCTGAGTCTAAAGCTAGAGCTGTGGGGAGAATTGGAGAGAATAACATTAGGAACCAAGGAGTTGTGGGTCACTCTGGGTGATTTTAATGACATTGGGTCGTCGGAGGAGAGAATTGGAGGAGTAGGGGTGAACGAGGGTCGACTGAAGGTATTCATGGATCGACTTACTAAGTGTGGCTTGACGGACTTGGGTTCTCACGAACCCAGTTATACTTGGAGAGGACCGAAAGTACCGGGTTGCGATAGGTTGTTTGAAAGACTCGACAGGGCTGTAGCAAACGAGTCTTTTCTGCTGGAATTTCCAAATTGGTCAATCCAGGTTCTACCTCGAACTAAATTTTTAGATCATAATCCAGTGTGTTTGAAGAATATGATGCCTAGTGCATCTCGGGCGCAAGACCGACCATTTCGCTTTGAAGCTATGTGGGTGAAGCATGAGTCTTTCGAGGAGTTCTTAATTGATGCTTGGAAGGGTGGAGAAGAAATAAATTTGTCATTAGCAAATTTCCAGTTTGCTCTGAGTAAATGGAATAAGGAGGTTTTTGACATGCTAGAAAAGAAGAAACATAGCATCCTGGCAAGACTTGAGGGCATCCAAAAGTCCAGAGCATACCCTTAGTCAAATTTTTTTGTGTAATTTGGAGTGGGAATTGCAAGCTGAGTTAGAAAGACTTTTGAAGCTCGAAGAAATTAAATGGTTTCAAAAGTCTAGAGCGAAGTGGATTGCCAAGGGTAATCGAAACACTAAGTATTATCATCTGTCAACTAAGATGCATTGGCGGAGGAACAATATAGCCATGCTGAAAGGAGCGAATGGAGAGTGGGTTGATGATGTGGAGGAGATTCGATCAATGGTTATTAGGTATTTCAAAAGTATCTACTGTGCAATTCCTGAAGGGGCAGCAACCTTACAGATAGTTGCTTCGTTTCCTAGAATGGATCAGCCAATTTTGGATGACGTGGCTAGGATTCTAGATGAGGAAGAAATCAGATCAGCCATGTTCTCGATGGGATCTTTTAAGGCACCAGGAGTGGACAGACTCCCTGCCATTTTTTACAAGACAAAGTGGAGCACTGTTGACCCCTCCATTTGCCACTTTGTGAAACAGGCGTTTCAAGGTAATGTAGAGTTGTTTGATTCGAATAGGACTCTTATATCTTTGATTCCTAAAAAGGAGAATATTGAGTATGTATCGCATCTTAGGCCAATTGCATTGTGTACTGTGCATTATAAGTGTTTGACTAAGTTAATAGCAACAAGGCTAAGAAGGATCATGAATGACTTAATATCTCCCTTCCAAGTTAGCTTCATTAAGGGAAGATAAATTCATGATAATATTATTGTAGGTCAGGAGATCATGCATACTATGAATAAGAATAGAAGCAGGAAAGGGCTCATTGCTATGAAAATTGATATGTAAAAAGTGTATGACATGATTAGTTGGGGGTTCTTAGAGCAAGTGCTTTTAGATGTGGGTCTTGACATAAACTTTGTGAAGCTTATTATGAACTGTGTTAGGTCGGTATCCTATAATGTATTGTGGAATGGTAGCCAAACTGAGTTTTTCTCCCCTTGTAGGGGTCTTCGTCAAGGAGATCTCATCTCACTGTTATTGTTTGTCTTGTGCATGGATAGACTGTCTCATTTAATCTGGGATTGTGTTGTTGATGGGAGATGGAAGGCCATTTCCACTTCCAATGATGGCCCTAAAGTGTCACATTTGATGTTTGCGGATGATTTACTTTTGTTTGAAGTAGCTACTGAATACCAAGTAGAGTGTATGATGTCTTGCTTACAAAATTTCTTGACAGCGTCAGGTGGAAAAATCAATAATTCAAAGTCCTCAATATTTTTTCCCTAGGATGCCTGCAGTTATAAGGAGGAAAATTAGTGAGAGGACTCAAATGCAAATCTCATGTGAGATTGGGAGATATTTGGGATTTCCTTTATCTCTAGGTAAGAAGAGGAAGGATAGTTTCCAATATATAATTGATCAGGTGAGAGCCAAGTTGGGAGTATGGAAGACTAGATGCCTTTCTATGGCAGAGAGGATTACTCTAGCCAAATCTGTAGTGAGTACAATCCCCTTGAGTCCTATTCAAGTGGCTAGAATTCCAAGTAGTATATGTCTTGAGGTAGAAAGACTCCAAAGAAATTTTGTGTGGGGACATGATGAGAGTGTTAGGAAGTTTCATGCTATTAGCTGGGAACAACTTATGAGGCCTAAGGAATATGGGGGTCTTGGGTTTAGGAAGCTCTCTCCGGTGAACCAAGCTTGTGAAGCAAAGTTGGCTTGGAAGTTGATTGAGGGTACACAGTGTCTATGGATTGAGATTATGTAGCAGAAGTACATGATGAGAGAAGGGGACAAACTTCTAAATTTTCAGGTTGGGGACTCCAATTTGTGGAGCTTTATTTGTTTGCAAGCAAGACTTGTTGAGCAGGGAATGAAATGGTGTGTAAGAGATGGCTGTTCAGTTAATTTCTTGAATGATTGTTGGTTAGAGAAGGGCATTCAGCTAAAAGATTTCTGTCTAAGACAGATATCAGAAGAGGAGGACAAGTCTGTAGTAAGTCATTGGGTATTGGAAGGGCGTTGGGATATAAATAGAATCACTGATTTAATTCAGCCTGCAGGGATTCAGTTTTAAAGTCAGTTATGGCGCCTAGGTCTAATGCAGGTCAGGATTGCATTGTGTGGGTGACAATTGGAGATGGTAGGTTTTCAATTAAGAGTGCATATTTCCTTATTGAACCTAATCCACCTCATCTGAGGGATAAATTTTTTGAAGTTATCTGACGGTGGGAAAGGGTGGAGAGGATTAGAGTTTTTTTTGTGGAAGGTTTATTTAGATAAACTACCGACTAATGTATGGAGGAGTTCATGGTCTCAGGCTTCACCTCTATGTGGGTTCTGTAATGAGGAGTCTGAAGATATCTTGCACATTTTTAGGGATTGCTCTTATGCCAAACAATTGTGGCTGAAGCTAATTAATCCCAGGTATGTCACTATATTTTTCTCTGCTAATGTGAGGAGCTGGTTGTGCATGAATCTGAAACGCAATCTTAGGAATGGTGGGGGAGGGTGCTGGAAGTTAATTTTTGGGGTAGCTTTATGGAAGTTGTGGGAATGGAGGAATGCTTCTATTTTTTATAATAACTTTAGAAGGCCCATAGATCTTGCTGCTATTATTAATTTGGTATGGACTAAAGATTCAGTTGATGCTGTTTTTGATTTTATTATAGGCTTGTCGAGTAGTAGGTTGGTTAATGGTTGGAGGAAGCCTCCTTATTCTTGGTACAAAATGAATGTTGATGGAGCTCTAGCTTTCCATTTGACTAGGGCTGGTTGTGTGTGTGGGTTGGGGGGGGGGGGGTTTATGAGGGATTACTCAGGAAAATGGATAGTGGGGTTCTCCAAAAATTTGGGAAGGGGTAATGTCCATTCAGCTGAGGAATGGGGAATATTGGAGGGTTTGCAAATTGCTTGGGATATGGGGGTAAAGAATTTAATTTTGGAATCAGATGCAGTGGGAATTCTCGACTTGATTGATAACAACTATATTCTTGGCAGTATGCAGATTCTGAAGATTAGAGAGCTGCTTCAGAGGAATTGGACTGTTAAGCTTAACCCTATTGGGAGAGAATGCAATATTTTGGCTGATGCATTAGCTAAAATGGGTTTGTCTAAATCAACAACTTTTGATGTTTGTCCCTTATATTTGAGACCTTGGGTTGACCAAGAGTGCTTGGGATTAATTTCCCCTTTTATGTAATTTCTTTAGTTAATGTAGGTTTTTAAGCCATCTTTTATAGCCAAAAAAAAGAAAAAAAAAAAAAAGAAATTCAAATGACTCATCCCTTGATATATATATGTGGGCCACGTTAAGGGTATTGACATCAAATAATAAAAAAAAAAGTGGGAAAATATCAGTAAAGTCCTAAAGTAGAGGGAAAAAAAAATTAAAAAAGTCTCAATTTCAAATTCCTTCACAAAAAGTTTGTAGGGAATTTTTTTTTTTTATTAATTGTGAATAAGTTACAGAATTCCAATATAAAAAAGTCTTGTTGTCTAAATTACTTTTCATATTATCAAAATGGTTTTATTAGTTGCTTAAATATCCCTATGAAAATCTTGTTGACAAAATGAATTTTCATGTTGTAAAAAATTCTCCGAGTTTTTTTTTAGGCGTGTAGAGTTTTAGAAACCAGGAGAATTTTTTGCAACATGAAAAATCCATTTTGACAACATTAAAAGCCATTTTGACAACGAGATTTTCATAAGGACATTTTAACAACTAATAAATCATTTTGACAACGAGACTTTTTTATGAAAAAAATTCAATAACTTTTCACAATTAATGATAGGGGATTTGGTTAGAACTTTTTTATGTTTTTTCTTTACCTTAAGACCGATCTCAATGATATTTTCAAAAAAAAAAAAAACAAAAAACAAAAAAAATGGCCCCAGTTTACATTTATGATCCCTGAAATCTTGTCTCGTCGAAACGCCTCCTCCTTCCATTTATCTTCCCTAACATCTTGTCTCACCTAAACGCCTCCTCCTTTGTGCTCTCTTCCGAATAAATGGCCAGCAAGGGGAAATCAATTTGGCTTCGCGAACTCACTCTTGGCATATGTGAGGACATCATCATTGTGAGAGTTGATAGAATCATTCCAAGGGAAGTTGTCCATGTGTATCCCGACCACGATCAGCCGATGAAAGTCCTGTGTTCTTACGAGTTAATTGTCTTTGATGAGTCGGTATGTTTACTTATCTTTTTCCCCTTACAGCTTTATACTTGTGTTCACAGTAGATTCTCATGTGAGTGGGCTTCCTTTTTTTCCAGCTTACCTATATGATGCTTGTGATGGAGATCGCGCTTACATGATAAACGATTTCTTGATTTTCTGGTTTGGTATGGGACTGCATGAGAGGTATCATCTCAGATTCTAGCCATCAAGTGTTGTGAAGCTAATACTGGTCACTATGCCAAAGCATGCATATGATCTGATATCAGTCTCTGATTATGCTGATAGCCTGATATAGACCCTGGGTCGACTGGGTTGCTAGGTATCTCTTAATGTTCATTTGATTCAGTTAATCCATTTAAACCAAACCTATCTAACAGATTGTTAAGCTTTACAATAATGCAGATGCTTGGGGTTATCTTGAGTCCATTTTGTCCTATCCCTTAAAAAATGAACGGAAGATCTTTTGCAAGGAAGTCGGTTGAGAGCTTGAAGACATTGATGGGGTCACCGAGAGGTACTCTTATTCCCCATGGATTACATTATTTCAAGTGATGTTGGTTTTCCTGGACGTTAACCTGTACGTTTTATTATTCTAATGCAGGGCTGATAAGGTATTCAAGTATTCTTTGATTAGTGAAGGTGTATAGGCAACCATTAGAGCTTATGAGAGGTTCACCATTTCGCTATGGAATTTGCAGCTGGAGCTCAGGGGTGTTTTCCACAAGCACAACCCTATAAATTAAGTAGCTATAGAAATCACATGTGTTTGCATTTTCCAAATTGCATCATGATATGTGTTAAATTTACCCCTAGGATTCAATTTATAAGCCTAAAACTCATCTTTATGAACGCATTCAATGTTTGGTAATAGATTCAAGAAAACATTTTAAATTTTAAATGAGTAAGAGTCCGAGATGATTTTTGTTTCAATTATGCTCTATCTCAATTTTCACAAACTTGCTTTTCCCCATTGAAACTGATTCGGTTCAAGTTTTGTCAAATATATGACTACTTTTAATTAACTAATGGTGCAGGCTACAATTCCTAAGTGCTTTCTTTTTAGTCATAGGGTCATAGCCATACAGTATATATTGTCATGGAAATGGAAACTTGTCCTTTTTTAGGTTCTTTGAACTGTAGTTTGTTTCTGTATTTATTCTGGATCAATTCTTTATGTGTGTTATGGTCAAGTTGAAGACATTTCCCGTGACAAACCATGCAAGTGGCATATGCTTTTTATCCTTACCTCTGCTTTGCTCTGTGCATCATATGACTATGACTGAGGTGCCTGCATGTAGCTGGCCTTTTGTTTCAAGATACAAATCATATTGAGCTTTATGTAGTTCTTCAATCCATGATATGTTTCCATATTCATTATGTCACATATCTTCATGTTGTTAATTGTCTAATACTATTGTTGTTTCAATATTATCATTGAAAATAGTACCGTTTTTACTATGGCCTTTTTATCTTTGCTTTTTGACCAATTATAAGCAGCAGGTAATTGGTATCTTCAAGCTATTCTATTTTTCTCATTGCATTTTGACCACCAAGTAGCAGCCAAAAAGTGGCATCTTCAAGGAAAATTTATTTATCTTAATGTGTTTATAATGTCACTATTTTCATCTTAATATACACTAAGATATGCCGTTTTTTTTTATGCACTTTTGTCTCCAATTAGATTTAGTGGTATTTGAGATCTGTTGTTTTTTGACATTGATGTTTTGTTGAACCACCAAGGTTTATCATCTTCTGTAACTAAAAGACTCGATCTTCACTTTGGTTTGTGTTTTGTTTTAGCACTCAAAATAACCCTTACATGTAAGTGATTTAATAGCCCTGCTATCTTTTGTAGCTAAACAACTCTTGTGTGTGCTCTTAGGTGCGTATCGGGACTCCAGACAACATGCAAGACATAAATAGCCTGCCATCTAATACTCTACAATAATGAAGATTATCCAAGATAAATTTTTCAACTTTGTCTCTGATTAGATATGTCTTTTGTTCACCCTGTGGGGTATATACCACTTCTTTGTTTACTAGATGACATATATAACTTAGCTTAATTCCTTCTTCCTTTCTGAATTCTTTTGTCCAGAGGCCCATCATAATTATATCTTGATGACTGAATCAATTTAAATTATTGCATTCATTGTTTTTTTGTCATAAAAAAAGGGTTAAGGTACAATTTTACACATGTGATTTACTTCCAGGAGCGCCCAGCACTTTCTTGACCAAAAATACACATGTGGTTATGTTTTAGGAGCAAAAATATCACGGTTGTTAGTTGACCGTGGTGAAATTAACTTTTTGCCTTTAGTTTAAAATAATTTTAAAAAAATACCCCACCCATCCCCCCGGCCAGCCCCCCACGCCGGCGGCCGCCCGTCGTTGGCGTCTGGCCGCCTGCGACCACCTTCAATGACTTTTTATTTATTTATTTTTAAAACTAATTTTTTTTAAAAAAAAACTAAGGGGAGGCCGGCCTCCCTACCGCCACCACCCCACCGTTGGTGACCACCTTTGGAGACTTTTTTTTTTAAACTAATTTTTCTTTAAAAAAAAGTAAGGGGAGGCCGGACTCCCCACCACCGGCCACCCCACGCCGGCGACCTATAACCGCTGCCCCACCTTCGGCAAACCACCTCCGGCGAATTTTTTTTTTAAAAATAATTTTTTTAAAAAATTAATAATAGTAGTAATTTTCATATTATCTATCTTCGTATGTCGTGAAAATTGGAGAATTGGCTTGTGTTGTTTCAACATAATAACATGAAAGTAAAAATAAATAAATATAAATCGGTATTGAATTATGAATTATTCACATATGGACTGCATGACAATAAGATATTTTGGAAGAGATTAATCTCTAATAACGTGTTTTTTTTAAAAAAAATATATGATACCATCAGAATTAGAATTTATGTGTAAGAATCTAAGATCGAGTCCAACCATTCCAGGTGGCTAAAATTTAAATTTTCTATACATATTTTTTTAAAAAAAGTGTGATTTATGTTAGAAAAAGGTTACAATCAGCTATGGCGTGTTAATGAATAGGGCAATGGGAGACTAATTAAAAAATACGGTTAACGTCGATATCACTGAAAAAGTGAAAATGCTACGAACGGGTTCAGCGTGAGGCTCTCAACGGAACGGAGATTTTAAGTTAACAGGAATGTTATGAACGAAATTACTAGAACAAGCTAACGTGTGTGTGTGTGTGTTTTTTTTCGGCAATGGCGGTGGGGTGGCGGCATGGGGTGGCCGGCGGTGGGGAGGCCGGCCTCCCTTTAGGTTTGTTTTTTTAAAAAAATTAGTTAAAAAAAAAAGTTGTTGGAGGTGGGGCGACGGCGATAGGTGGCCGGCCTCCCCTTAGTTTTTTTTTTAGAAAAATTTAAAATTAGTTTTAAAAATTCTTTAAAAAAAAAGTCGCCAGCGGGTGGGGGGCCGGCAGTAGGGCTCACCGGGGGTGGGTGGGGTATTTTTTTATATAATTATTTTAAACTAAGGGCAAAAGGATAATTTCACCATAGTTAACGGTCAATTAACGGTCAACTAATGGCCGTAGCATTTTTGCTCCTAAAATGTAACCACGTGTGTATTTTTGGTTCAGAATAAAGCACGTGGTGCTAGGTGCTCTTGGGGGCAAAACACATGTGTAAAATTGCACCTCAACCCTAAAACAAAAATGATGCTGACTTGTCAATGGTGTTAAACTTATATTAATACGTATTGGTTGAAGGCAGTGAAAGAATAATGATTGCTTTAAATGTTGTGAAAGTTTCACGGTTTAGGAATGTTACATTTTCAAAGTTTTTAATTGGGGTTGCAGGAATGTTGATAAAGTTGAGCCATATATTTGGCATCAAACGAATTCCATTGAAGATTACATAGTTTGATATATTTAGTTGTTCTATAATGAGATTGTCCTATTTATTGCATTCTACTTCCCATTTCCTGATTGTCATTGATTCGTGTAAAATACATTAATTTATGATGCTACACATTATGGTCAATGCTGAAAAGCATTGTTGTGGCAGCAAACTTCTAGTCCATTGTAAAATATTTAAAATGCTTTTGTGAGTTTTACCTTTGTTTCCATTCATAGCTAGCTATAACTCTCTCCTTTCACGCTTTAGGCAATCCACAGTAAACTCTATGCATAAAGTATTCCAATATATATACTGATATGTGGAATCTTTTTCCTACATTCTTATTTGCACATGGTGCTATTAGACCTAAAAGAAGGTTCTGATTCCATGAGACCAGTGACAAACATGATGTAAGGCATAATTAATTATTGAAACTATTTGGTTGGATCTCTTTGATATCTTAGTTCAAGTCCTCTACATATATCATTTTTTTTAAAAAAATGGTGGAGATGTGAAAATCAATTTCAAATTTGCTCCTTGCTCAATCTCCATATTTTAACCAATATAAACCTCATTTTTGTTTTGGAATTGGCTTTTTTTAATTCTAATTCTTTAATGTTTCAGTTTCTAAAATGCAAGATTTCTTTCCAAAATACCAATTTTGGAAAGAAATCTTGCATTTGAATCAACTCTTTCAATCTTGACAATTGACTAAAAATCGTTTATTATGATTTTAAGCAAGCTGCTATGGTGAAATTGGTAGACACTCTTGCATTTCAACATTTATCTGCATCAAATCAAAGGTGATACAAGCTACTCTTGTTAGACTTGGCTGTCACCTAAGAGGGGGGGGTGAATTCGGTGTTTGATAAAAACTTAAGAACTTTGAAAATCTTTTTGTAACTTACAGAAAACAGTTCCTATGACAATAATGAGTTGTAAACCAACTGTCATTCATTCAAACATATGTTGGAAATATAAGAGTTTAGGGAAGAGAATATGCAAACTATGATTTATCTTGGTTCGGCCGAATCCTAGCCTACGTCCAGTCCCCAAGCTCCACTTGAGATTTTTTCCACTATCTTCTTATTTAATCCAGGCACAAGAGAAAAGCCTTTACAATCACACAAGTTCACCTAGGCACTTATGAGGCTGAATCTCTCATTGAGATACTCCCCCTTAAACACCGTAATGTTACTATCTGTTTCCCACTCAAGATTACTCAATCTTGAGTAACTCTCAGATAAATAGATAAAGTGTTTAAATGAATATTCTCTCTCTCAAAAGTGAATAAGATAAATACTGAAGTACATAATCATTCATCTCACTCTCTACTGTAAACTATATAAACATTGAGAAACAGAGAGTGTACGAGATATTGACATATCGACGGTGAAGTAGTAACATCATTTCATTGGCTTCGTCGAATCATACATCAATCATTGTGACTTGCTCAATCGTCTCTTCTTTCGGTTTGAAGACTTTTCTATTTATAGGCAATGAAGATCGATTTGTCTGTTGAGTAATTCTTCCTGTTGGAATATGACCGTTGTGACTTGCTCAAAGTTACCGTTGTGAGCTTTGACGTAATCATTCACTTTTGGATAATCTGATGTTAATCCGGGTCATGATCATTTGAAACTCATTAGCAAATTGATTGAAAACATTTGAGTATAGTAATAAGTAATGATCTGAAGAAAACAAATCACAATAAGTTAATTTAAATTTTCCGAGACAGTGATTTGAAAAACAGAGATGATCATGCTCGGGCATGATTGTTTGTCTGCTCGAGCATTAGTTGAAATATGCATTGTAAAAGCTTGTCATCACATTATGCTCGAGCATGAAATTGAGCTTGCTCGGGCATGGTGTTTTCATACTCAGGAATGAACGTTCAGGAATTTAACACAACTGCACGTCTCACTGCTGCTTGGGCATAAAGCTCTCTCTGCTCGAGCATCATATCGCTAGTGCTCGAGCATGCCTTTAGTCTTGCTCGGGCACAACCTAATACAGAGGCAAGGAAGAGGCTTTTGGTTCATTGCTCGAGCATCATTTTTCTCTGCTTGAGCATGTCATACATTCTTGCTCGAGCATGCTGATTATCTGCTTGAGCACGACATCACAAATACACTTTTGTTTGGCTTGACTTGCTGATGCTCGAGCATGACTTCTTTAGCTCTCTGATTCGCTGCTGCTCAAGCATATCAATACTTTGCTCGGGCATGTCTCTTTGAAATATTTAATCAATCTATTAGGATGAATATTCTCAGGTAGAGACAAAAGCCTTTACTAGATTGATCTTGTTCAATGATTAATTTCCTCAATGTGATGAACGGCACAACAGTCAATTCCTTGTGAGCGTAACGTCTTCGATATAACCTTAAATCTAACAAACCACTCATACCTAAAAAGCTCTTCAAGTCTTCTTTCCATTGCAATAAGAATCGGCTCCAAACTCATTGTATGTTGAGCATTATGATCATATTAATAGAAGCATTTCTTGAACCAACGTTTTTGCACAATTTTGAAGCAGACTATGAACTTCCAAAACTCATATCTCTTTCATTTGATCTTTTTTTTCCTGTGATCTTGATGTTTTTGGAAAGGTATGCTAGTCTAGTTTCATATGCCACCAATTTCAGCTCATTCTGATGTGTATTTTGTGAGATATGCTCAAAATACCAAACCTTGGTCTGCTGTATGATGGTGACAGATGGAACAACTTCAAAAATTCATAGCTCTCTCATATGATCTTCTTTGGACTTGAATTTTTGTCAAGATGACACATTAGGTGTCTAGTTTCATACAAAATTGGTTTCACGTAAATCCAATTCTTGGTTTGGGAGATATCATCGAATTACTAGAGGTTGCCTGAAACAGAGTAGCTAAGAAGCGTTGTTGCTCGAGCACACATATGGCTTGCTCGAGCAGACCCAATTTTGTGCTCGAGCAGACCTAATTTTCGTGCTCGAAGAAGGTCAAGGAATGATCGGTACTGTAGAATAGTCACTGTAACAACTCGGTACTGTAGCAACTTTGTTACTATTCATCGTGAAGCTTCAACATGCTTATTTTAACTTCGAATTACGTCGTTCCAACCTCCATTTGATCATAGAGACTTGGATATTGATATTCTCATAATATTGATCAAGTTCTTCTTTCTTCAATCTCCTCTCTTGATTATTCTCTATAATTCAACTTTAGACTAAACTATATTAAACAAGGTAGTTAGTCAATGTATATGGTACAAACTTTTTGCTCTTACTAATAACATCTATATAAGACATCATCAAAACTAATCATAACCAACAAGTCCCTCTAGCTTATACATAAGAGTCTTTAAACTGAATTGCTAGATTTAAAAAAAACACTAAAAAGTAGTTAAATGTAATAATTATATAGGAAATTTAAGTTTTTCTCCCCTTCAAAAATGCCCTTATTTATGAATGAGTGAGAGAGAGTAATAATGAGAAAAGGATGAAAGAGATGTATGTAGCATAATAATTAATTAAGGGAAAAATAGAGAAAAGTATATTTACTATTGGGACAAACTCAAAAGGGATCTTATATTTAGGGGACAATCCATTAAAAAAAATACTCATATATAAGGATGGAGGGAGTATTACACTCCATTTTAGAAAAGTATTTCATATTTACAGTCTCCCACGTTTATCTCTTCTTATTTACAATTACAATTTTTATGTAGTTGCTTTGAGTTTTTGTGCTTTTTCCTGATATTTTTCTATCTTCTACTTTTTTATTTAGGTTTAACCATGCCACGTCATTCTTCCATCAAAGACTTGCATGATGAGACTGATAGATGGATTATATAGATGGATTATCATTGTGAGAGTCTTCTAGAAGTGACCACATGACAGCCTCTTTAGGCATTTTTACGCACGACAATTATATGTTACATTGTCTAGAATTAAAAGCATGGAAGGAATGAAGATGGTTGTAGGTGATAATGACAATGGGGACAAGAGGGCAACAATGAATGTCATGTACCACTAAGTTTTTAGAGATGTGAATTTGTGATAGTTGTGATTTAAACAATGTAGTGTTTCACATACTTGATAAGTAATCCCTTATTTCCTTTATTGCATATATCAATACCCAAGTTTTGATTCTAATATAGTTAATTATTGAACACCATCGAATTTATAGCATTAACAATTGAATTATTCCACAAACACAATTACCCCGTGCAATGCATGGGAAGCACAATCTCGTCAGAAAGAATAAATAAGCAAGCACTACTCACCCAAGTGATCAACATTAAGGAAAAATAAAACCCCCAAAAAAATTACAAGTGGGTAGAGCTATACTTATGCATAAAAACCAAAAACTAAAGTGAAGGAAAGAAGAGGAATTACAAACAAAAATTGATTACCCAAAGTTAAAAGTTTAATCAAATTGAAGGTTGGAAAACTTCAAGACAACAATGTTTGGGAAGCCTATGAGGAAGTGTGAGGGAGGCAAGTAATGAGAATGAGAATTGACAGGAGAGGAAAAATAATCGACTGAGAAAGTGAGAGATGATGCCTACAATGGTCTTCTTAAAGTTTAGGTGACCACAACAACGACGAGGGTCGGTGAGCACAGTGAAGAACATGATGATTAGTGACGGCGAACAAAGAAGACAACGACAAGCATGGTGAGAGAGATGGGTGAGTGAGTCTGAGAGAGATCGATGTAGCGAGAGATTTATATTTTGCATATCTGATCGCTTATGATATGTTCTTATACAGTTATGGATCTAGAAACAAGCGAACTAATTGTGCATCTATGGGTTTGGCGGTTGCTATGTACCAACGTTTTATGAGCATTTGTATCATTATTTCCATGCATGGATGAAAAACTCCTCTTAAGCCATACTCTTTGGACTTTTATGCTAATGTAATGGGTCAATGTCAGGACTTGAAGTTGATCAAGATGATGAGAATAAAATTCCCCCAAAAGACAATGATAAAGATGTTGATTTAGGAGAAGAAATGGACCATTTAGTTGCTGCACGACTGGGGAAGCCAATAGTGCCACAGGTGCAAGTAGGATGAGAAGAGATAGTTGCGATCGTGGTGAGCTTTTTATAGAGGGTCTTGGAAAAATATGAATACCATATGTCAATGTATCCAAGAAGCATCTGCATTTTTGGGATATCGTGTTGAAAAGCTTGCAAGGGATGCTATGTTAGATGTGTAACACTCAACCTCGAGGGCCTCTTATTCACTAGAGTATTGCGTATAGAATCGAAATGATTTGGATGACTTAAAGAGGAATATAAGTTTTCAAGGAAAACTACCTGATTAATACAACTCAGAATAAATATACTATTACAATTATCCGACTTGTTCAGATATCTAACACTATAAGTTTGAGATAAGGAAACAAAATACAATCCAAGTTATGAAATAATCCGACTTCAAAATAATAAATGCAATGCCGCTTCTCTTCACAGCTGCGTCTTGCTTCGTGATCCCGATCCACTGTCTGTTTCTTTCATAGAATTTCGAGTTACAATGAAGTGACCCTAGGGGTAAAAGTTAATCTTATACACAAGTATGAAGCATTAATGACCACATAGCACATGAAAGCACAGATAAAGATGCAATAATCATGAATTCTTGCCGTAATCGAAGTTACCGGCTAAGGATCATAGCCCTTTAGGACACGCAGCCCTGTTTTTAGAATATGCAGCTCTACGGGACACGCAACCCCAAATGCATAGTAGGACACGCAGCCCTATTTGTAGAACACACAACTCTATGGGACACGTAGCCCCAATTCATAGCTAGGATGTACATATATGCATTTATCAAGCAGGCATGACTAATCATACAAGAACACAACAATACAGGCTAATAAGATAACATTTACCCACCTCGGTCTTGCGTCCTTAAGTCCTTCTTTGTAGTGCCAGGATCAGCAGAGGTATCTCAGAATACCTATAAACGTTATCATTGTCAATAGTCATTTGGGAAGTCAGACACTCCTAATATCTTTCCCTCTCTCTCTCTATCTAGATTCCCAAAGAATGTCGGGTTGTGCTAGTGCGTGTATCGAGGTGACATGTTGTATTGTGCTAAGGTAAGATTTGTGTTACAGTTTCCGAGTTTGTGGTCATAGGTTGTTGTCGTTGTCGTTGTCGTTGTCGAGTTGTAGTTGTATTGTGAGTTGAATTTGTCAGGTTCATAGCTGTGTTACATGTTGCTGGGTATAGTTATACGTTGTGATTGTATGTTGTTGTAGTTTGTTATGTATTGTGTTGTGGGTTGTAGTTGTATGTTGAACGTTGTTGGGTAGTTGCCGAGTTCGTAGTTGTGGGTTGTTGTGGCGTAATTATATGTTGTCGGGTTTGAGTTTATCTGAAGTGATCACCGGGATAGGGCTTAGGTGGCGCAGTTGTGTGTGCATTGTTTATCGAGAAAAGGCATAGCTGGGTTAAGGCAATGATATTGGGAATCGTTCCACCTAGTTTCCTACACCTTAGTAATTATACTATCCGAGTTTCTTTCCCTTTATCATGCATCTCGAAATTACACTTTTATCTCTTTTTTTCTATCCAGTCCCTTCCCCAGATTTACGATTTATGCTAACAGAAGAGACATCATACTTTTGGTTTTCATAGTTCTTCCTAGCATAAAATTTCTGGGTTTTTCCTTCTACAGTTCTCTCTTTTAATGCTCTTTTCCAAATACAACTAAGACTGAAAAGAAGAGAGAATCGATGGTTACCTTATGCCGATAAATTCCTTGCTATTATTGTTCTCCTTAATCTTCAACCTTTGATGCACAGAAGAAGTATGCGAAGCTGAATCACCATGAACACTCCCTTGCTTTCCCCTCTCTTTCTCTCTTCAAACTCAACTTCTTGTTTGTAGCAGAATGAATGAACTTCTAGACACCTCTCTCATATAGCACTTGTTTGATTGGAAGGACAACAAGAGTAGGTGCAACTGCTGCTCTTGCGTATTCAGAGAGGGAGGAAAGGGTGCTTGCACAGTATGGGGGTGGGATTTTCAGTCAGCTTTTGCATGATTAGCCTTCCATTCTTAATAAAATATGAATTATTTGATAGGAAAGGGTGCTGACATTGTATAGAGGTGGGATTTTCAATCAACTTTTGCATGATTAGCCTTCCATTCTTAATAAAATAAAAATTATTTTACAGTGGGCCAAATTAACTTAATTGGGCTTGGAGCGCTTGATCTATAAATAGACCCAATGTCCATGATAATTCGGCCGACTTCAATATCCACAAATCCGACTTCAAGATCAAAATGCCGACTTCAAGGTCTGAAAATCCGGGATATTACAAGATGCAAAGCGTGAGACCATTTATGATGAGCTATGCAAGTTGGAGGAGCTATCTGAAAACGAGGGAGTTGATGCGTTGTTGAAAATTATTAAAAATGAGAACCTCCTTGTTGTCTTCTCAAGCCTTCCACATGAGGTAAAATTAGCCATGGTACGTAGGGTGCTTGCATAGTTGGAAGTGATGAAACCAATCTTTAAGGTTGTACTTTGATGTTATTGGCCAAATATTTGGTGTATTTTCTAAGTCCGTGACATTTAATTTTTGGTGTATGCAGGGATATATATTATTTCATTTATGATATACAATGTATTTTGATTGACATGAAATATATATTATCTAAGTTGGTGGTTTATTTGTAATATGCTGACAAATATATATTATCCAAGTTGGTAGTTTATTTTGTGTGCACCGTATTTGCTAGCATATTTGTTTGAGGTGCGACTTTATTAAAGCAAATAAAACTCATAAGGTAAGACTTCGTTAGGGGTGAACTTTGGTCACAAACATAAGACATTTTTTTTCATTTTATGTTATGGTAAGACATTTTGTCATTAAATCATTTTATGTTATAGTATTTAATTCAGTGATAATTAATTTTCCATGTTAATTTAGAAAAAACTTAGAAGCATTTTTTTTTTTAATAATTGAAATTTTTGTGAACACCCAAATATCTCAATTTGGATCAAATAATCAAATGAAAATTTAAAACTATTGATTACCGGGAAAAGGTATTGATATAATCATATTGGAATTCATTACATTTGATTCTAATTCCAAAATTATTAGAGAGCATGTTCATTATTAATTTCATGTCTAATTAACCTTGTTAGCTAGAAATATACTAATATGGACTAAGAAATTGGGGATATGCGGATGAGTTGAGATTGACTTATTTTGGTTCGTTTCAAATTGAAACATGAAACAAACCAGAGATCAAACAAAATCAATTGACTTCGACATAAAGATAACTAAATGAAACAAGCTTATTTGTTATCAAATTTATTCAAATTTTTTATGGGTCCCTCCTGTCCTTATCATAAGTAACCCCACATATTCTATAATATAACATGTTTTTGTCTCGGGCATTAACTTTTTCAATATGGTATCCTTAACTAAATATAAAACTTCCAAAGTAATTAATCAATGTACCTTCTATCTAATGATTTTTGTTGAGAATATTTTTAATATTTTACGAGGAATAACTAATTTTAATTAATGTCATTAATTTATGCAAAGTTATTAGGGATCTATTGAGTATATCAAAGGAGTGATGTTGAGAGTTCTTTCTCCTGTTATCTGGCATGCTCTCATCTTTTCATGAATATCGTAACAATTAAAATAAATATACAAAATAAAATATTTTCAAAACATAAGGAGAGATATCATAATATAGTTACAGATTAAATGAAATTTCAAAATATTAAAATAGAAAATAAAATATTTTACATTGAGAGTCTCTCCTTGCACGCCCTCCTCCTAACATGAATATTGTAACAACTAAAATAATAATTAAAAACTAAAAGGCTCAAAAAATAGAGATCCGGGAGATGCTTACAAATTGCAAAAAAAATTAAAATATATTTAAAATAAATATATTAATAATAGAGAGATACTCATGAAAAGGCGGTTTCAAAATATTTTAGAATCTTATCAGGTTACACCTCTTGAATCAACTACTAATGCTTTTTAGAAATAAAAAAAAATATTTTTATATTTTATAAAATACTTTTTGAGTGGATTCTTCTCACCCTACTCTTCACCTCTCATGTTCTTCACATCAATGCCACTAGCCTCCCCATGTCCTCTATCATGGGGTTGGTAACCAACTCAATTTCTTATAAAACTTTGCTTTTGTTGCATTCATTTGACTAACGTAGCTTTGTGATGTTTGGACATGAGGTTGCTTGTGATGGTATCTCAATGGAAATGATCATCCATGATGCGGGTCTGTTTTAGAAATATTTTTGTTTACCTTATCGTTTTGCATAATCTCACACCAGTTGTGTTGTTACCATATTAGCTTCTCTTGCACATATATATCCTGCTCATTTGGTTCATCATATGATATAAGGTGTAATCCTATCGCAAACATTTGGTGATTTTTAATTTCAATGTCAGTCATGATGCAAGATACTTACGAACTACTATTGTGCATCCTTCATTGACAAGACCAAATACACTAGAGTTCCTAAAAGACTTTATTTGAGATTATTTTTATTTTTATTTTTTTAAAATTGGCTGATGCATTTACTTTTTAGGAGTAATACAATTTATAAAATATAAAATACTTTATTTAAAATTTTATAGTTACAAAATGAGTATATATTCTTAATTTGAAGTTCCCTCTTTTTTCCGATTAGTTAACAATTTTTAGCAGTTCATAATAACTTGATTTTTTTGTAAATTATTTTTAAATCAATTGGGAATCTACCCATTACCCATACCTCTATTTTGTTGGTTGGGAGTTATTCGAATTAAAAATATTAAGCCATTGCATTTTCTAAAATATGTTCCACACATCAACTATCTTTTGATAAGCGAAAGAATTTATAATATTTAGATTAATATCTTACTAATTTAATCATTGCTATTTGAAGGAAAAATTTTGACGATTATAATATATTATATTAATTTTTTGTTATAAATCTTGTTGATTCTTTTTTTTTTTTTTAACTTAATAAGTATGAAAGCTGCAATCTTTTTCAATATATATTTAATATGAATGTAGTAGGATTTTTTTTTCATCTTATTAGACTAAAGTATTCTCAAGCTACTTTGGGTGACTTTATTTTATTAGGAAACATAATCAATATTAAAAAAAATCATTATGATGAGACTGAACTAAAAATAAAAATTATAGAAAGTATAGTTCAATGATGTCAATAAAGATTGGATATGGAATTTTTTTTTTTTCCGTGTACAATGTGAATCGGGAAATATGAATGTTTTAATCATAACTTTAAATATTAAGCTTAATTTTATCTGATAGGCGTATTATATTCAAAATTAATCCTCATTAATTTTGAAACTCAAATTTTGAATATGGATTAAAAACATATATTAATTAAATCTATCTAATAGATCTAATCTAATCTATTTATTTAATCCGAATTAAAAGCCTTCTGATTTAATTTATCTCTATAAATTAAATCTGAGAAAAGATATACATCTATTTAATTAAAACTGAGATACTATATCCCAATTTAAATTAAATCAGACATATGATATATTTAATTCAAAAATTAAATCTGAGATACAATATCTCTATTTAATTAAATGATTGATTTATTTTCATAAATCAAATCTGAGATATGATATCTCAATTAGTTTTAGTTATATAATGATTAGCCTCTATGTCATAATTTCCAACAGTAACAACGTACGTAAGTTGCATATCAATGAGTAGTAAAAATAACCAACCCTAGTATTTTAAGACAATTAAGGGTTTGGTTAAGTATCGATCATCATCTATAATTGTGCATTTATAGTATTCGGTATTTGCCCAGGATGATTAAAGGAATGGGAGCAAATTTGAGAATTGGTAAAGCATCTAGGTAGTAACTCTAATCTCAAATACTTTTTATGACTATGTATATCTATTGGAATCATAAATGTGAATGTAAATTGGAGCAATTATTTAATAAGTGGAAAAAAGATTTTCAGTAAGTTTGATTATAAATCGGGATTTTTTTAAAGTCAAATTAGAAGAAAATAGTAAGAAGTATACATCTTTTAGTACATCAGAAGGATTGTATGAATGAAATGTATAACCTATGGGCTATCATAACTACCCAAGTATATTTCAAAAATTTGTATAAAAAATATTATTTCCTATAAGAGACTTTGATATAATATATATAGATGATATATTAATATTTTCAAATAATGAAAAAGAACATGAAGAAAATCTAAATCAGTTTATAAACCTAATTGAAGAAAAAGGTTTGAATATATCACCCAAAAAATCTATATTAAGAAAACAAGAAATACATTTTTTAAGACAAATAATAACAACAAATAAAATAGAATTAGAAGACCATATAAGTAAAAAAGTATATGAATTCGATAGAATTAAAAATAAGAAAGATTTACATGCATTTTTAACATTAATAAATCAAGTTAGAAATTATGTGTGAAACTTAGCAAAATTAACAAAAAAAATATCTAAGTTGGCTAGAGAAAAAACTGAATGGAAATGGAATAATGAAACTATTAAGGTACTAGAGCAATAAAAGAAGATCTATCAAGATTTACCAAAATTAATAATACCATTAAAAATAGATATAAAATGGATAATATATATAGATACATTATACCAATATTGAGGTGTTGTGTTATATCATGAAAATGAAAAAAAAGAGCGAAGAAATTATAACTAAATATGCAAGTAGAAAATTCTTAGAAGCACAATGGAAATATCATTCTAACTGGAAAGAAATGTTAGAAATAGTTAGGCAGTAGAATATTTTGAGTTGTCTATAGTAAATACACAATTTATAATAAGAACTTATGATAAACAAGTAAAGTCATGGCTTAAAAAAGAAGTAAAAACAGAAAAATTAGCTAATAAGATGCTTTTTAAATGGCAAGGAGGTTTAGCATATTAAGATTCTGTAATTGAATATGTGTCAGGAAAGAATAATCTTTTTGCAGATTTTTTGAGCAGATAGAATCCAGTCCTAAAAACACAAGTCCAATAATGACTAATAACCAGACTTGTAATATATGTGAGGCTGTATTAATAGAATTAAACATTCTAAAAATGAATGTTAATATGTTAAATAGTCAATGCAGCATAAACATGCAAAGCCTTCTAAGTAATAAAGTACATGTAAATCAACAAGTGGAAAATCTATCAAGAAGGATAGAAAAGCTTAAAGGAAAGTCTAATTAAAGGTATGTAAGTACAGCTGATTCAACAATACAAACTGACAAGAAATAAACTCCAAAAAATAAACTCCTTTGAATGAAATTATAAAATTCCAATTACAAGAACCAGAAGTCGAAAGAAAAGCAAATAGAAAAGGCCAAGAAACTTCAACATTTAGAACAATTCCTAGAAATATTTCAAACCAGTCTTTTAATACCCACAAACAATTCAAATTCTTTAGAACCTTGACAAAGAAAACTAGGAACATGGAATTATCAAATCCACACATAAAGTATGCTTCCCATTTCGCATTTAATAAAGAACATCACCACAACTTGTAAAAATCCTATATCAATACAGATTGCTCCAGGCCATTTATCCCTCTAATAATTTAAAAGAACTTTCAGAATTGCCAAAGTCCATTAAAGAAGTCGTCAAGACCTTGAAAAACAGGAGCAAATCACCAAGAGGGAGGTGAATTGGGGATTTGACAAATTCTTTTTCACAATTCTGGAAATTAATCGCAGGAATATATAAGTGAAGAGAATGTGAGAAAAGAACAAGACACAGCAAGATTTATACTGGTTCGGTCTAACTCCTTGACCTATGTCCAGTCCCCAGACTCTCTGGGATTTCCACTATCACTCACAATCAGTTACATATTCTGTACTCGAAAGTTATCCTCTCACTAGGATACACTCCCCCTTACAAGTTGTACACTGATATTCCCAAAATCTCCAAGTCCCTCGACTTGAGATTCTTACAAACAAGTGTTTTAACAGAAACAAACTTTCTCTAAGAGCAGATATTGATAAACACTGAAGCTCAAATCTCTCAAGATAATTTACTGAAGAATAAATACGGAAAGTTGAATATTGTTCACTGTAAGTCTCTTGTGTATATCTTCTTCGAATCTGGATTGTATTTATAGCAGATGAAGATCATTTTGAATGAAGAATATAGCTGTTGGAAGAGCACTTCGAATTTTGACTGTTGAAGCTCTACTTTCAGAAACTAGCTGTTGAGAATCCACTGAAAATATTCTTGCATGGAGCTCTTCTGTTTTGGTCCCAACAGATGCAGACATTCTTGCAATCTAAAACTTAAATATTATGAAGATAATGTTGATGTCCTTGTGTTGGAAGGGCCTGTGCTTAAACTTGTATTTATTTAATCCAAGTTGGGGCACTTTAAGAGACAACATGTTTTTCTCTCTCTTGCTTTACAGCTAATAATATGTATCTTTACTGTTTCCTTCATTAGATCATCTGAAACTTGCTAGCAAACTTGTTAAATAACGTTGAAACAGTAGCAAAGAAAGATATGAAGTATTAACATCATTTAATTGATTTTCGCAATTTGGCGCCATCTGGTTTTACAAATCTGTGCGTCACAAACTCGAGTTTACTAAGCCAGACTTGAGTTTGGAGTTCATCCAAAGAGCATCTTGTTTTGGAAAACTTTCTAAACTCGAGTTGATAAGTGACTGACTTGAGTTTGGTTCTTACAGAGAGGAAAATCGCGAGTTGGCCTTGAATGAAGTTTTGAACACATGCCTAAACTCGAGTCATTTAGTGACTGACTCGAGTTTGAAGCTTTTATGAAAATCTTAAGTTCAAGTTCATAGCTTCAAAACTGGAGTTTAGAAATGCAAACTGGAGTTTACAAAACTTAAAATATTGCTTAGCTCTCTGTATGGTCCAGACTTGAGTTTTGATATACAAAACTCGAGTTTCAGTTGTAAACTGAACTTTTGAAATATCTCTATAATTGTAAACTGGAGTTTCCATTTTTCAAACTGGAGTTTTCAAAATAGGAATTTACTCGATTGCTTTCTGTTTGTGTAAACTCGAGTCTCCAAAACCTAGACTCGAGTTTCAGTGGGTACTGAAGCTTTGAAATATCTTTGAAGGCTCAAATTGGAGTTTTCATTTTCAAGACTGGAGTTTAGAAATCATGTAATAGCTTGAGTGTTTTCAGACAGTCCTAAACTCGAGTCTCTAGAAACCTGACTCGAGTTTCAGTGGGTTTTGAAACTTTGAAAACTTTTTGTTAAGTGAAAACTGGAGTCTCTGAAAACAAAAATGGAGTTTAGAAAATGAGAAATAACTCGATTGCTTCTGTTTATCCCAAACTCGAGTCTACATAACCTAGACTCGAGTTTACAAGACTTTAAACCTTTTAGCTCTTAACTTTCTTGAAAACTGAAGTTTCTCAAGATTAAAGGTAGAGTTTGAAAACAAGTTGAAATTTGAGCATCTCTGCCTTTGAGCTAAACTCGAGTTTATAAAACACAGACTCGGGTTTACGATCCTTAGAAACTTTGATTGCTCTCTGTGACTCTGCAAACTCGAGTTTGCCTATGCAAACTAAAGTTTGGCTTGCTTAGTGAAAACTGAGCCATTGTCTTATCAAGTCCAAACTCAAGTTTGTCTTGAACAGAAAGTTTTACAACTTTTCAAAGACAAACTCCAAATTAAGTTTACAATTGTCAGTTATCATCAAAACACATAGAGAACTAACATTCTCCCCCTTTTTGATGATGACAACACTTGTAAACTGAATTTGCAAAGTATTTGATCAAATTTATCATTTTGAAATCCCTTTTGAAAAATGAGCTTATGAAGTGCAAAGTAATATATCAGAGATGAATAAGCAGAAGCAGAGTGAACCAAACTAAACTTAGCATATAAGCCATTTGCATAATTCAAAATACCAAGTACTTAATACAGACTCGAAAATGAACAAACAAAGTTAAAACAAAGCAATGAAACATAAACTCAAGACTCAAGAGACATCAATTTTCATCAACTTTCTCTCCCCCTTAGTTCTGCTCTTCAGTTTTCTCTCCCCCTTTGTCATCAGCAAAAGAGGGTGTAGGATCAACAAGAGGGGTTGAAGGATGAGTGGTTTGAGAGGGAGTGGGGTCAATTGGAGTAATGATAGTGGTCACTGATGCAGAAGTAGGGGCTGGAACAGAAGTGGATGTAGGTGCAGAGATGTTCAAATGCCTTATGATCATATCTAATTTCACTCTCATAGTCTCTTGAACTTCTGTCATTTCTTGATTAGACTTGGTGAGCTCAGCCACTATCTTGCCAACTTCATTCTCAATATTTGTGACTAGTCGAGTGATGGCAACATCCATAATTTCTTGGATTTTGGCAGTAATATCAGATGGAAGAGAAGATTGAGGAGGTGCAGCAGATTGAGCTTCTTGACCTCAAGCATAAGAACCTCTTACCCTTGAGGGAGCCCTTGAATGTCTAGAACCTTCCTCATTGAAACTGACTTTCATTAAATGCAGTTGAGGTTTTCCAAATTTAGGGATTTTCTGGATAGTATCAGCACCACCAAGAGGCCAGATTTTGAAGTAATAGAGGATTACAGAAATTAAGGAAGGGAATGGAACATGTGATAATTTTCTAGATCCAAATTTGAACTTCACCATCTCATCAAAAATCCACTGACCCACATTAATCGGCTGTTTGTCCACAATGGCAGTGAAGGGTTGGTAATCTCTCTGAGTGAAGTGAGTGAAGTTTCCTCTCTTCTGAACCAAATTTCTTAAATAAATATACCACAAGACTCAGTGAAGGGGAGTCATAGAAGCAGGAGAGATGTGCAGAGAAACCATTTGTGCCTCAGAAATAGGTTCATTTGGTTTCAAGATTTCAAAACACTGCCTATTGGTATAGTTAAATGAATGTGGAGGTGGAGGATTTTCAATTTATAGGATGGTATTGAGGATGGCAGTAGAAATCGTGATTTTTACACCCCTTACTGAGGTAGACAGTCTCTCTTCAACCAGAATATCATCACAATCTTTCAAATTGTCCCAGTCCATATTAAAATAAAATACTCGGACAAAATTTAGTGTATAAGAAGCAAAAATGGAAAGAAGAGGTTCAAACTGTTGGAGCTAGGGCAGAAGGTCAAGGTTGCAATCCTTCTTTAGATTCTCAAAATTTATTGATACAACTGGGAAAATGGGCCTTTTAACATAGTTTTCTTTAAATTTAGCACCCAAATCATTAGATAGAATAGTATTCTCAGTATAAAAACCAGGTGGAGGAGTTTCATGATTATTGATTTCAAGAAGGGCATTAGGTACCGTAGTAGGTTCCTTTGAAGGTTGATCAGTTTGTAGTGTAGAAGAAGTTGGAATAGCAGCGGATTGAACTTTGGAGGCTGTTTGACTCGTTTCATTCCTCTTTCTCTTGGAGGTTTTGGATTGTTCTCCAACCTTCTGTTTTCCTTTACTAGAAGCAGGGTCTAATTTCTTCCTTACTTGCTCTTCAGTTGGCTCTTGAATCACAACCCCTTTTGGTTTGGGAGAGGCAGTATGAGGAACTCCAGGGATCTATTTATCTATCCCTGAAGCAAACTTTCTGGGTATCATTTTGCTCCTTGCAGGTCTGTGACTAGGTATAGATTTCTTCCTTGGTTGTCGATGAAGAGGAGAAGGTGATGATGATTTAGATCCTTCTGCATCTTGGAAGGGTTGAGAAGATTGGTTTGAAGGCTGGTTGGAGGCCATTTCTGGTTTGAGGAAGGGAGATTGAAGAAGATGAAGCAGAGAGGTCGAGAGAAATCTTAGGGCAAAACTTGAGTTTTGAGAACAGTAAAATGAACAGACACGGCAAACCCATATATATAGTTTTTTCTAGACTCGAGTTTCACACTAACTGACTCGAGTTTACATGAGTTTAGGCTTACCTGGACTCTAAGGATGTATATGTGAATCCTTGAATCCCCGTCAAGACTCGAGTTTATACTTGCAAACTCAAGTTTTGAATTTCTTCAAGACTTCAGGTTGCTCTTTGGCTGCTCCAGACTCAAGTCACTCATTTAATGACTCGAGTTTTGAATTTCATCAAAACTTCAGTTTGCCTCTGTTTGGTGTAGACTCGAGTCAATAGCTAAATGACTCGAGTTTGCAAGCTCCTCAGGAATTCAGGCAGCTTTCTGTCTTACGCAGACTCGAGTCAATTACTAAATGACTCGAGTTTGGGCTGGTTCCTTAAACTCAGTTGCTTTCTGTCCCTGATAAACTCGAGTTTACTTCTTCAAACTCGAGTTTGCTTCACACTGATAGCAAACGTTAGTAGACAAACATCCTGCAAAAACACATCTAAACACTCTGATGCTTAAGTTAGTACAATTTAATCATCAAAACACTTAATTAACTAACATTGGGTAGAGAAGAACTTACAACTCATTGGGATTTACTATTCCCAATTCTCTTCTTATGAAAGTAAATTGCTCTTTTGCTAAAGGCTTGGTAAATATATCTGTTAGCTGTTGATGAGAGAGAATGAAGATCACTTTGACATCCTTCTTCTGAACATGGTCTCTTATGAAGTGATGTCTAACATCAATATGCTTGGTTCTTGTATGATGGACAGGATTCTTTGCCAAGCTTATTGTGCTTGTGTTGTCACACAAAATTGGGATTTCTTTGAAGTGCATACCCAGGTCTTGAAGTTGTTGCTTTAGCCATAATACTTGAGAACAACAACTTGAAGCAGCAATGTATTGAGCTTCTGTTGATGACATTGAGACAGTAGTTTGTTTCTTGCTGAACCAAGAGATAAGTGAGTCACCAAGAAATTGACAATGGCCACTTGTACTCTTCCTATCTGTCTTATATCCAGCATGATTAGAATCTGAATATGCTACCAAATGTTCAGGTTGACCTTTGGGAAACCATAGTCCCAATTCTTTTGTATCATTCAGATATCTGAAGATTCTTTTAACATACTCGGCATGAGACTCTTTTGGAGCTAATTGGAATCGAGCACACATCCCTACACTGAATTGGATGTTTGGTCTATTAGCTGTTAAGTAGAGCAATGATCCAATCATGCCTCTGTATCTGGTGATGTTGAAATTATTTCCCTTCTCATCAGCATCTAAGGCAGCAGTTGAACTCATTGGTGTCTCAACACCATTGCAATCTTGAAGACCATATTTCTTGAACAAGTCTTTCAAATATTTGGTCTGAGAAATGAATATGCCATTTTTGTGCTGCTTGATTTGAAGACCAAGAAAATAGTTGAGTTCACCCATCATTGACATTTCAAACTCTCCCTGCATAGTCTCAGAAAATTCCTTGCACAAAGCATCATTAGTAGCACCGAAAATTATGTCATCTACATAGATTTGTAGAATAATGACTTCATTAAGCTTATTACTTTTAATGAATAAAGTAGTATTTGCCTTTCCTCTTACAAATCCATGATCAAGGAGAAATTTTCTTAATCTTTCATACCAAGCTCTAGGAGCTTGTTTTAATCCATATAAAGCCTTTTTCAATTTGAAAACATGATCTGGATGAAATTCATCTTCAAAACCAGGAAGTTGTTCAACATAAACTTCCTCTTGAATAAAACCATTTAAGAATGCTGATTTCACGTCCATTTGATAAAGCTTAAAACCTTTAATGCATGGAAAGGCTATAAGAACTCTTATTGCTTCCAATCTTGCTACTGGAGCATAAGTTTCTTCGAAATCAATTCTTTCTTCTTGATTATAGCCTTTTGCAACCAATCTTACCTTATTGCGGACAATGATTGCAGATTCACCACATTTGTTCTTAAACACCCATTTGGTGCCAATAACCGGATGGTCTTTAGGCCTAGGTACCAAGTCCCAAACTTGATTTCTTTCAAATTGATGTAACTCCTCTTGCATTGCTATCACCCAATCATTGTCTGAAAGGGCTTCTTCAATATTAGAGGGTTTTATTTCTGAAATAAAAGCTGAGAAAGTAACTTCATTTAAAATACTTCTTCTGGTTCTAACTCCTTGATTTGTATCACCTATAACTTGGTCTAAAGAATGACTCTTACTGTACTTCCAAGCTTTTGGTTGAGTTTGACCAGATTTTTCACAATCATGTTCAATTTCAACTTCTGGTTCTTTTTCTAAATCATTTTCGAAATCAATTGAAACAGAAGGAATTTTTGAAGAAGATTGATTTTGAATTTCATCATCATCATCAATCATGGATTTGTTGGGATTGATTTCACAGAAAACTACATGGATTGATTCTTCTATTGTTCTAGTAGAGTGATTAAATACTCTATATGCTTTACTTCTAGAAGAATAACCAAGGAATATACCTTCATCAACTTTAGAATCAAACTTACCCATGTTTTCCTTACCATTCTTGTGAATGAAACACTTACATCCAAAAATATGCAGATGGGCTAGGTTGGGCTTTCTTCCTTTGTAGAGTTCATATGGAGTTTTGTTCAGCTTCTTTCTAAGATATGCTCTATTAGAGATGTAGCAAGCTGTGTTCATTGCATCTGCCCAAAACACTTGGGAGGTCTGATTTTCATTCAGCATTGCTCTTGCCATTTCTGTGAGCACTCTATTCTTTCTCTCTACAACTCCATTCTATTGAGGGGTTCTTGGAGCTGAAAAGTTATGATCTATCCCCATGTAATCACAGAACTTCTCAAAGATATGGTTTTCAAATTCTCCTCCATGATCAGTCCGTATTCCTGCAATAGATAAACCTTTCTCGTTCTGGACCTTCTTGGCAAGAACAACAAATTGATCAAATGCTTCACTTTTAGTAGACAAAAGTAAAGTCCATGTATATCTTGAGAAATCATCAACTATCACTAGAGTATATAAATTTCCACCAAAACTTTTTACTCTAGTAGGACCAACTAAATCCATATGCAACAATTGAAGGGGTCTATTAGTTGAAACCTCAGTTTTTGATTTGAAAGATGATTTAGTTTGCTTTCCTTTTTGGCATGCATCACAGATCACATCCTTTTTGAAATCAAGTTTTGGAAAACCAATAACTAAATCCTTTTTCAATAACTTATCAAACTGGAACATATTAACATGTGCTAAACGTTTGTGCCATAGCCAACTTTCCTCTAAGTTACCAATGAAGCATTTTTCAGAAGGTAAAACATTAGAAAGATCAAGAGTGTAACAATTACCTTCTCTTGGAGCCCTGAATAGAGCTTTTGCCTTTACATTGTCTAAGGAGAGATCATCCTTGTTAACAATCAAACATTCTTCTGAATTAAAGATAACTAGATTACCTTTATCTGCAGTTTGACTTACACTAAGGAGGTTATGGCATAATTCTTTCACAAGGTAGACATCTTTTATTTGTGGTCCATCATTGTTACCAATCTCACCAATACCGGCTATCCTTCCGGATTGGTTTCCACCAAATGTAACCTTGCCACCATCCTTGTGTTTAATTGTTGTAAACTTAGATTGATCTCCTGTCATGTGTCTAGAGCATCCACTATCAATATACCATTTACTGGATTTTGATGCTCTTAGACATACCTGAGAAATATGGAAGATCAAGTCTTAGGTACCCACCTTTTCTTGGGTCCTTTTGGGTTTGCTAGTACCTTAGGAAACACATATGTTCCTTTAGGTACCCATTTATAATTTCCTACAGGTTTATTTTTCTTTTCCCTTTTATGAAAACAAGAAGATGTGGAGTGACCTTTTCTATTGCAATAGTTGCAATGTGCAAAAGGATTAGAAGTGTGAACAGATTTTTGAAAATAGTTCAAATATGATTTTTCTCCAAACTTCTTTCTTCCTTTCTTTTTTATCAAGATCAGGTCTATAGCCTATACCTGATTTATCATTTATGAATCTTTGTTGTTTCAAAATTACTTCAAGCATTTCACTCCCTTGAGTGAATTTTTCAAGAGATTTTGTAAGACAAACATTTCTTTTCTGAAGAGTGCGGCAATTCTCACAGTTCTTTTCTGTAAGATTTTCACAAACCTTTTCTGGTTTAGAAGATGAAGTTTTCTGTGCTTGTTGTTCCAAATCCTTTATTCTTCTTTTTGAAAACATGAGTTCTTTAGCAATTTTTCTAAATTCAAAATAAAGACTATTATATTCAGAAAGTAACTCATCAAAGGTTGGTTCAGAATCACTTACCTCTTCATTGTCAGATTCTTCTTGAGCAACTAGACATATGTTTGTTGTTTGCTCTTCTTCCTCTTCATCTTCATCAGATGAACTATCTCCCTAAATGGAAGACACATATGCTTTCTTTTTGAACTTGTTGAATCTAGTTTCTTTGTTTTTCAATTGAGGGCATTCTGACTTAATGTGGCCAAGCTTATCACATTCATAACATATGATGAGTTTCTTTAATTCTGAGCTTGAGCCACCTTTGTTGTTCTTTCTGAATCCTCGATTCATTTTGTAAAATTTTCTGAATTTTCGAACCATCATGATGAATTCATCATCTTCTTCATCATCATCTGATTCTTTAATTTCATTGATAGTTTTGAAAGCAATTCCCTTATTCTTACTATCAATTTCATCAAGTCCTTTTCTGAACTTGATCTTTCCTTCATATTCAGACAAGCTACCAAAGAGAGCAGCAACTGTTGTCATTGATTTGCCGCGTGCTTCTTCAATGATTGTCACCTTTGCTTCCCATTCCTTAGTAAGAACATTCAAGATTTTTCTTACTTAAACTCGTTGATCATATTCTTTTCCCAAGGCAGCAAGTTGATTAATCATATGAGTAAATCTAAGCTAAAACTCGCCAATTGATTCTCTTGACTTCATACGAAGTAAATCATATTCAGTCATAAGAGTGTTGATTCGGTTTTCTTTGATTCCAATAGTTCCTTCGTGAGCAATCTCCAAAGCCTTCCACATATCTTTTGCAGAAGGCAGAGTACAAATATGAAAGTATTCTCTCTGACTTCGAGCACTTTGAAGGACATGAATGACCTTGCTGTTGAGAGTGACTAATCTTCTGTCATTCTCAGTGTATTTTTCTTCTAGATTGGGAATTCTAACTCCATCCTCCATTGAGGTTGGAACATAATCTTCTTTCTCAAACACATTTCATAAACCAAATTCAGTGGCCATGACATAGACTCTAAATTTTGATTTCCAGAATGAATAGTGTTTGCCATCGAAACCTAAAGGTCTGTTGATGGATGCTCCTTCAGGTAGAATTCCCTCCATTGGATCCTTCTCAGGATGTTAATCCTTTAAGAGAAGACATTCCTCTGATACCAAATGAAAAACAGGAGCAAATCACCAAGAGGGGGGTGAATTGGGGATTTGAAAATTCTTTTTCACATTTCTGGAAATTATTCGCAAGAATATATAAGTGAAGAGAATGTGAGAGAAGAACAAGACACAACAAGATTTATACTGGTTCGGTCTAACTCCTTGACCTATGTCCAGTCCCCAGACTCTCTGGGATTTCCACTATCACTCACAATCAGTTACATATTCTGTACTCGAAAGTTATCCTCTCACTAGGATACACTCCCCCTTACAAGTTGTACACTGATATTCCCAAAATCTCCAAGTCCCTCGACTTGAGATTCTTACAAACAAGTGTTTTAACAGAAACAAACTTTCTCTAAGAGCAGATATTGATAAACACTGAAGCTCAAATCTCTCAAGATAATTTACTGAAGAATAAATACGGAAAGTTGAATATTGTTCACTGTAAGTCTCTTGTGTATATCTTCTTCGAATCTGGATTGTATTTATAGCAGATGAAGATCATTTTGAATAAAGAATATAGCTGTTGGAAGAGCACTTCGAATTTTGACTGTTGAAGCTCTACTTTCAGAAACTAGCTGTTGAGAATCCACTGAAAATATTCTTGATGGAGCTCTTCTGTTTTGGTCCCAACAGATGCAGACATTCTTGCAATCTGAAACTTAAATATTATGAAGATAATGTTGATGTCCTTGTGTTGGAAGGGCCTGTGCTTAAACTTGTATTTATTTAATCCAAGTTGGGGCACTTTAAGAGACAACATGTTTTTCTCTCTCTTGCTTTACAGCTAATAATATGTATCTTTACTGTTTCCTTCATTAGATCATCTGAAACTTGCTAGCAAACTTGTTAAATAACGTTGAAACAGTAGCAAAGAAAGATATGAAGTATTAACATCATTTAATTGATTTTCGCAATTTGGCGCCATCTGGTTTTACAAATCTGTGCGTCACAAACTCGAGTTTACTAAGCCAGACTTGAGTTTGGAGTTCATCCAAAGAGCATCTTGTTTTGGAAAACTTTCTAAACTCGAGTTGATAAGTGACTGACTTGAGTTTGGTTCTTACAGAGAGGAAAATCGCGAGTTGGCCTTGAATGAAGTTTTGAACACATGCCTAAACTCGAGTCATTTAGTGACTGACTCGAGTTTGAAGCTTTTATGAAAATCTTAAGTTCAAGTTCATAGCTTCAAAACTGGAGTTTAGAAATGCAAACTGGAGTTTACAAAACTTAAAATATTGCTTAGCTCTCTGTATGGTCCAGACTCGAGTTTTGATATACAAAACTCGAGTTTCAGTTGTAAACTGAACTTTTGAAATATCTCTATAATTGTAAACTGGAGTTTCCATTTTTCAAACTGGAGTTTTCAAAATAGGAATTTACTCGATTGCTTTCTGTTTGTGTAAACTCGAGTCTCCAAAACCTAGACTCGAGTTTCAGTGGGTACTGAAGCTTTGAAATATCTTTGAAGGCTCAAATTGGAGTTTTCATTTTCAAGACTGGAGTTTAGAAATCATGTAATAGCTTGAGTGTTTTCAGACAGTCCTAAACTCGAGTCTCTAGAAACCTGACTCGAGTTTCAGTGGGTTTTGAAACTTTGAAAACTTTTTGTTAAGTGAAAACTGGAGTCTCTGAAAACAAAACTGGAGTTTAGAAAATGAGAAATAACTCGATTGCTTCTGTTTATCCCAAACTCGAGTCTACATAACCTAGACTCGAGTTTACAAGACTTTAAACCTTTTAGCTCTTAACTTTCTTGAAAACTGAAGTTTCTCAAGATTAAAGGTAGAGTTTGAAAACAAGTTGAAATTTGAGTATCTCTGCCTTTGAGCTAAACTCGAGTTTATAAAACACAGACTCGGGTTTACGATCCTTAGAAACTTTGATTGCTCTCTGTGACTCTGCAAACTCGAGTTTGCCTATGCAAACTAAAGTTTGGCTTGCTTGGTGAAAACTGAGCCATTGTCTTATCAAGTTCAAACTCGAGTTTTGCTACCAAAACTCGAGTTTGTGTTAAACAGAAAGTTTTACAACTTTCCAAAGACAAACTTCAAATTAAGTTTACAATTGTCAGTTATCGTCAAAACACATAGAGAACTAACAGACCTATCTTGGAATCATCAAGTAATATAAGGTTTGTAAGGTTTTATTCAACCATAGCCGAAATTACACTTAAAATTTTTATGCTCCAATTAGTTTAATTATATATGGAACAACAATGAAGCCAATAGATAATGAACCAGAGGTCAAAGAAGACATCGAAGAAGAACAAGAATTCCAAAATAAGATTTGCAATATAAGAGCCAAGAATTATCAAATTATATTCCAAGAAATGAATAGAACCACAGCGTTAGATAAATAGTAATGAGTACATATCTGTGGTCTAACATCTATAATTGCATCATTTGGAAATACAACACATGATCAACCACTATTCACTCAGAGGTATGACATGATGAAAAACAACATAATGGAAAATTCTAAGAAAACAAAGAAAAAGATATGTAATCTTATATTCGAATATTCGAATCACATGTGTAAGCACTACGAAGAAATATAAAAAGCAATGAATGATATCTGAGAACCAAAAATAGATGCAAGTGTCCTTTGACAAGCTGCCGACAAAGAGAAAAATACAACAAGACAAAAAGGTCGACGTGATGTAAAGGGAAGGCTTAAAATTTTGCCGACAAAAGAAAATGATGATGCCTTAATGATAGAAAGTTATTATAGTCATGGTAAACTAACTAGAGTCACGTAACTATAATCGGGAATGCTTGGCTATATAAAGTCCTATAAGTCCTCATTGCTGGACATACCAAGTTTGAAACTTCACTCAAACATCCTCTTGCAATTTGTATTCTAGTTTGTCTGAAGAAATAAATTCTTGAAGTTTTAATCATTTCCTTCTTTGAAGAATACTTCAAATTGCTAAAGAAGAAATATAAGGTATGAGTTTCTAATTTTCCAAGGGGATCAAATTAGGGAATACTATTATCATCAATTCAGAAGTTATGATCTTGTGAAACATTCATGGTTATATGTATAAACAAGGTTAAAATCTGGTCATAATCACATAAAGCCATGAAACCAAAATCCAGTTATGCTTCCTATAGGAAATGAAGGCAGGCTATGCTTATTACTATAAGAACCATTTGTCACCCAAGAGGGGAGTGAATTGGGTGTAAGATAAAAACATAGAACCTTTGAAAATATTTTCGCATCTTTGTAAAAACAATACGCATGAAAGTAATGAATTATAAATTCATATTTAGTTATTCAAAAAATATGTGTTGGAAACATAAGAGTTAAGGGAAGATAATATGCAAATTGTGATTTAAACTAGTTCAGCCCAATCCTTGTTGACCTACATTCAATTCCTAAACTCTACTTGAGATTCTCAATCCACTATCTTCTTATTTAATCTGGACACAAGAGAAAAGCTTCTACAATCCCACAAATTCACATAACTAAGATACCCCACCTTACACACCGTAAGGTTACAATTTGTTTCCCACTCAAGATCACCCGATCTTGAGTATCTCTGAGATAAAATGATTATAATGAATCTTCTCTCTCAAAAGTGAATATGATAAACAATGAAGTACATTACAAATAAACTCACTCTTTATAGTAAACTATATCGTCATTGAGATAACTAAGAGTAAGTAATATAAGCATCAGAGTCTTGGGATTTTAACAACAAAGATGTAAGCTCATGTTACTTTGTCTATATTGAATTTTTCTTCTTTTATAGTTGATCATCATTAATGACCGATAAGCATTTTCAAGTTATCTGTTGTGAGTATTGAATATAGTCATTAGTCAGTAAATATCATCCGTTACTCACATGTAGGACTTCGTCAAAGAATTTACAATGCTTTCACCTTGTTAGCTGCTTCAACATTCCTTTTGTTTTTCTCGTTGAGTTGCAACAATTAATATAAAATAGGTATAGCAGAAAGTGTTCTTTTGGTCTACTCTGAGTTTGTTGCCATGTTGGCTCTTGTTATACAATTGCATTTAATACCTTTTGGCATAAAATGTATTTTATGATAATTTGAACTTAATCTATTGTTTAAGTTCTTGAAAGTCACTAACAAACAAGTCAAATAGCATTGAGAATAGTAATTAATGATAATAAAAGGTTGTGAGAACATAATCAACGAAACTGCATTTACGATGATGATGATTAACTCACTAAAGTAGCAAAACTTGAGTTTGTTTATCTTGACTCAAGTTGCTAGCTCGAGTTTGATTTACATAACTCGCATTTTGTTCTTAGAACAACACTCTTAGAAAACGAGTCAAGTCTTTAAAAAATGGAAAATCGAGTTTTCTTCAACCAACTCAAGTTTTGATGTTTTCCTCTAAGTTCAGAAATTGTTTGCAAAAATGAGTTCTTTCTTTCTAAAATGAAAAATCGAGTTTTAATATTCTGACTTTAATGACGAACTCAAGTTGTTGGCAATTTTGAGAAATTGGTAGAAGAGAATTGACGGTCAATGAAATATCAAAGCTACCACAACTCGAGTTTCATTTAACCAACTCGAGTTGTTTGTTAACTAGAGTCTCAAAATTTCAAGTGTGCCAAAGACTATTAGTATTTAAAGCATTACCTTAGCATTTGAGTTTTGTTTTGGAAAACTCGAGTGTTACCTTTGTTCCAAAATAGAAGTCGTAGCCAGAATTCTCTACAAACTTCATAAGAACGTTCATTGCGCAAGGGTCAAATTCTAGTAGCGGTAACATCTTTGATATAGCTCCAATTTTGGCAAACCACCAATCTCCTAGCAACCATGTTCACTCAATCAAAGATCAATTTCCAGAATCCAGTGATTTCAAAATGCAAAAACATTGGCAGCATGAAGTTTAAATTCCAATAAGTATAACATCTTCGATATAGCTTCAAATTTGGAAAACCACTTATCCCAATAAAAATCTTTTAGTCATCTTTCCAATGAGAAAAGAATCAGCTCCAAACTCATTGTATGCAGTGTGTTTCCATCAAATTAATAGAAGGTGTTCTAGCCCAGTGTATGTACAACACCCTTAACCAACTCTGAAATTAAAAAAATCATATCTCTTCCATTTGATCTTTTTTTTTGTCACGTCTGGCCTTTTGGGGCCTTTATTTAATCAAAGTTAGTGCGGAATACAAGAATCGAGGTCATTTGGACAACTTGATTTTGTAAATCGAAGTTTTTGAAATTACAATAATATGAAAATACAGACTAGTTTTTCGTGATTCGTTATCTATCCCATGGAGGGATGTTATTACATAATTACAACATAGACGAATGATAAACACTATATACAGACTAATTAATCCTAATCGTCTAAAGCGTTGCATCTGCTGTAGTCCTTACGGCTGCTCCTTGCCTTTTGATCCCGATTCTAGTTCCTGTATTCTTTCATATAGACTGGAGTCCAAATAAATGGACCCTAGGGTAACAGTTAATCTCATACACATGTATGAAAATAGAAATGACATAATAGCACATGTTTTACAGCATGGAAGAAATTACACATAACCGTAACCATAGTTAACGGCCAAGAATCGCAGCTCTTGTCTAGGACCGCAGCCCCATGAGACCTCAGCCTCAATTTCCATGGCCAATCAAGAAAATATAAACAAGTAATTCAACCAGCATACATAATCAGCTAATAAATGCATAACATTAACATACATGATTATAAGATTAGAGTTACCCACCTCAACTGTGTATTCTTCTTCTTCTGTACTGAAGTTATTAGGATCAGAACAATATCCAGGTCTGCCTAAAAATAATGTTTATCATCGCCATCAGTCTCTTATTTGAATCGCGGATAAACTAATTATGTAAATTAGTTTTAAAGCATTAATAATTATTAATCCCTTACAAATTCCCTAACAATAATAAATTATTATTATTATTGTTATTATTATTATTATTATTATTCCAAATAATAATAATAATAATCTGCCCATCTATTATTTATCATTATCACTCCTTTTTTTTTCCTCCATTCGACAGGAAATCACATGCACATATATGTCGAGAGATCTCTTTTTGCATCAAATATCTATCAACAATGTTTTGACAATAGAAAGCAACGGTTCAACAGTGAGACACCAGCAAAATCATACATATGTTTTCGAAAGTTTCCCTTAAGTTTCAGCGATAAATAAGAACATGGTAATGACATACTAACGCTCCAAAAACTCAAATGTATACAGTCCCCACGTTCAGTTTTCATCCGAATGCCAGACAACAAAATAAATATTCCATGTAGTAAAACCGAACCTAAGTGCAGGAACAAGGAAGGAGGTTTACCTTTGTTGAATCTACTTCTTCTTCTTTTATTCCAGACGCACATATACATGCATGTATGGCCTTCCATTTTCTTTAGTATATATGTATATATTTTCCTATCTTGTTTTTCTTAAACACTCACACCCATTTTTCATTTTATTCAAAACTCACCCGATACATACTCACAAACACAGTGGCGGACCCAGGATTTTAAATTTATGGGTGCAAAATTAGTAGTGTGATTTGGGGTTCGAGAGCAGCGCCCTTGAAATTTTTTTTTTAAGGAAAGTTTTAAACGCATTAGAAAACAAAAGAATATAAACAATAAAAGAAAGAAAACTCCAACTTAACATAAAAAAATAATAATTAAAAGTTAACTAACCTTTACATCAGAACGATTACAAAAGCATTCTTCGATTCTTCATTCCTTAAAAATATTAGTTTGGATTTATTATGGAAAATAGCTTTGACTATGTAAAAATTAATATTTGAAATTAAAGACATATTTTCCCGTAAAATTAAGGGAAAATAGTTAGGAGATAATTTTGGCCTGAATATTTTAGAAAAAATATTTTATAGCTTAAATAAGTTAATTGAGAAATAAAATTTTTTAAATAAAATGAAGGATAAATTTCTATCACCTAACTAATATTTGTAATTTAATTAGTAAGGGATCAAATTGTAAACAAGAGTAGTCAAAAAGATTATTTTTGTAAAAGGGAGACACCACATTCTCTCTCCTCCCCCAAAACCATCCATAACACACACACCTCTCCTTATGTCACTATATCCTCTCATGCATGTGTTCCACGTGGTCTCTCCCTTCTATTTCCCCTCTCTCTTGTCCAGCCACCTCCACATTCATATGCACACACTCCACATTCACTTCTCACCAGATGAACACACACAACTTAAACACACATACTGTCTCTTTCCAATTGACAGCAAAAACAAACACTCACTCCTTTCCTCTTCCTTTCCTTAAACACACCTCTTATTCATTCACTCTCCAATCCAGCGGGGACACACTCACACATACGAAACTTAATCACACACACACACTCATCAGCTGGACAAACACTTATGACACACACACAAACTCTCCACAATCCATCCCTCATTCCCTCCTTCCCCAAAAACATGCTGAGAAAGAGACGGAGAACTGAAATCAATTTGAAATGGAAAAAGGAAAAAAGAGGGCAGAGTCGTACAAGAGAGAGTCTGAGAGAGGGAACGAAAACAAACTCTGGAAATAGGGGGAAAAAAAGAGAAACTGTGGTCAGGTTTCGAACCCGTGACCCTGAGGAGAAGGGGAGAATTGAATAACCACTGCACTACTTATATATATTGTTATTTATTTCCATTAAATTATATATAGTTTATGTCTGCACTTGCCCACATTAGCACCAATGTGGGTCCGCCACTGCACAAACAGATGGTAAAAGAAAAACAAAAAGACTAACAACATGCCTTCACACAAACAGCATATATTTATCTATTACCTTCAGCAAGACTCACGAGACACAAACAGAAACAAGAATCCGACATTCAGAAGCATCTTTGACAGCAAGACAATGAGACCATTCCATGCAAAAACCATGACCCTACATGCTTAGAAACACAACATCCATTGTAACCCAAAACAGACCCTGTTTTTCGTTTCCTTTTTCAGTTTCGGTCTAGGTGACTTTGTTTCAGTTTCTTCGTGGTTGTACTCAAACCAAAACAAAACAGAAATGAAGGAAAAGAAAGATGGAAATCACCTTCAAATTTCCAAGCTTCAAAGGTGAAAGATGCTCGCTAAATCTCTCCTCTGTTCTTTGTCAGCGAAAATAGGGAAGAAAGTTTCAGCTTTCAGACTCCCTATCACCCTCTGTTTTCTGTTTTTCTCTTACGGAAATGGAGCAGAGGCGTGATTATGTATGCTTAATGATCTTAGCATGCAAAATGAAGGATTGACAGCTGGACCAAATACGTGTTGATTTGCTGTTAATTAATGCTGATCAGCTCCTTCACAGTTGACTTCTGTAAGTTGTTTTCGGTGTGACTCAGATAACATGGGCTGAGATAATGGTTTAATGGTTATTGTTTGTTTATGGGCTGGAATAGCGAAATGGGTTTCATGAATCGTGTGGTCTGATGGGCTGATGACATATGCTTCTTTTTATTTCACGTGAGGCTTCATTATGAACAAAGGACATTTTAGCTAATACATACATACATACATACATACATACATACATAGATATATATATATATATATATATATATATGAGTGAGGGGTGGACTGCATAATACATTTTCTCCTTCTTTGTTTCAGACGTGCTACAGGTTAGAAATTAATAGATATTAGAGCTTTGGGCTTATTGTGTACATTTACCACGTGGGCCCAATTGAGTTTTTTTTTTAACATTCTTTTATTTTTCTTAACATTTTATTTGCAAATGTCTATTAAATTATTTAATTATGATTATTGAATAATCATGGAAATAGATCATTTAACACTAATTCACAATACTTAATTTATTTGCAACTAGACTTAATTGAAAGTATGGAAATAAATCCCATGATATTTAATCCTATAATTACAATTTACTATTTTCCTTAATTTATTCTCTTCTCAAAATAAATTAAGGAAACATTAGACCTTAATTTCAAATAATTATTCTCATATTTACTTTAGTCCAAATTTCATAATTTTTCTCAAGTCTAAAATAATTTTACTAATTATCTCAAACTTTTCCTCAATCAATTTATTTCGGCCATAAAATATTATTATACCCAAAATATTCTGGCCCATAATTATTTCCAACTAAATTCCCTTTAATTTATGGAGAAATATGCCTTAAATTCTAAATTCTCAATCTTTAAGATTCCTTAAGGCCAAATTCTCCATAATTAATTTTTGATCCCAAAGTCCAAAATTTGGGATGTTACATTTTTTCGTGATCTTTATAATTGGAAATGTATTTGAGTCTAGTTTCATATGCCATTAGTTTCAGCTCATTTGGATGCGTAGTTTGTGAGATACACCAAAAATACTGAAGCTGGGTCTGCTGTGTTGCATGAATTTTAGTTCCAACTTCTAAAATTCATAGCTCTCTCATCTAAACTCCCTTAGGCTTGAATTTGGTGTCAAAATGACGCATTGGAAGTCTTGTTTAATACAAAATTGGTTTTCCCTCAATTGAGTTTCTAGTTTAAGAGATATCATCAAATAACCAAAGATCACTCAAGTGAAATGCTGAACAAGGATGAACAGAGTAGCTGAAACTTGAGTCATTGTGCCAACTTAGGTGTCAAACTTGAGTTTTCAATTTGAAACTCGAGTCTTGCACTGTAGCAACTTGAGTTTTCAGATTGAAACTTGATTTTTGTTTACTAAAATCATTGTAGTAATTCGTCACTGCATTGTTGAATTTGAACTTATTTATTTTAACTCCAAATTGAGTTAATCCAATTTTATTTGATCATAAAGACTTCTAGTATCAATCTAAGAGCTTGAATATTGATATTCTCATTCTATTTTGCAAGTTTCTCTTTCTTTCTTGTCTTCTCTTAATCATTCTTTACAATTCAACTTGGATTCATCATTTGCAAGTTTATCTTTCTTTCTTCTCTTCTACATTAAATATAGTAATGAGACAATGTATATGATACAAACTTTTTGCTCTTAATATTGATATGTATATTTGACATTATCAAAACCAATGATATCCAACAATTATGATTTGAAGGAGGAATGTCTGAGAAACATATGCTCTCTAACTTTGGAATTCGATGGTTGGTTAAGATGTCATCATAACCATATTTTCCCTGATCTTAAGTATATAACCTGGTTGTTCCCCATTTTTCTGGATCAACCTTTATTTCTTTTATTATTGGCATAAATTATTTATCTATATTTATTTTTCCTTTGTGTTCATTATATATTTATGTTCATTTGAAAATACAAGTCCTACCATTGTTGTTATACTAATGCTTTTATATCATGGTTCTAATCTTACATTATTGAAAATATGCTTTTACTAATATTTGTGTTCTTGCAATATATATTTATGAGGCTTGGTAGTTTTGATATTTCTTGTTCTATTAATCTTTTACTTATTAATGGAATTCTTAAAACTCCTTCTATCAAAGTTGATTCTGTTAGTTCTCTATATGTTTTGATGATAATTGACAATTGTAAACCCAAGTTGAAATTTGTCTTTATTAAGTTGAAAAACTTACTATCAAAGACAAACTTGAGTTTGGACTTGACAGAGAGCAACTCGAGTTTTTTTTTTTTGTAAACTTAGACAAACTCGAGTTTGGTTTTAGAAATTCGAGTTTAGATTATACAGAGAGCTCCTAAGCTTTTCAAGACAAAGCAAACTAGAGTTTAGTCTAATGAACTCTACTTTTGACAAGACAAAAGAAATCTAAGTTTTCCAAGCTTTGTTGGAAACTCGAGTTTGTGAGAGTAAACTTGAGTTTAGAACATACAAAGAGCTATGCTCCATTCTAAGCTTGAGAAAACTCGAGTTTTGTTTTAAAACTCCAATTTGCATTTGCCAAAGTATTTTGTAAAGTTTTCTCTATTATGAGGAAACTCGATTTTTGTTTTACAAACTCGAGTTTAGAACTTACAGAGAACAACTTAATATTTCTAAAGATTTGAAAACTCCAGTTTTCTATTGCAAACTCCAATTTGAACCATACAGAGAGCTTTCCAGTTTTTCCTAAGTTTTGTGGAAACTTGAGTTAGACTTTGTAAACTCGAGTTTGTGCCAAGCAGAGAGCTTCGCTCCATTTGAACTCTTTGAAAACTCTAGTTTAAAATGAAGGCTTCAGTTTTTGAGCTTTTGGACTTAAAATATTTTTTCACTATAAATGTCCAAAACTTGAGTTATTCACTTAATGACTCGAGTTTCCCCCTTGCTAAAAGCTTGCATCAAAGATCAAATTGTGACATTCTTCTCTAGATGAAGAAAACTTAAGTTAGATTTTAGAAACTCAAGTTTAGGCTTTTGAAGTAAATTACAAACTCTAGTGTGGATGAACAAACTCGAGTTTGTATCGTAGAGTTTGAAAATCAAATTGCACAAATTTGTGAAACCTTTGTATTTGATCTAGATACTTCTTATCATCACTCATTACTATTTCTAACTATGTTTAACCAGTTTGTTATTGAGTTTCAGATGATTTAAAAAGTATTAAATGGAGATTCAGTCAAAAGCAAAAAGCAATGTTAGAACATTTATTGCAAAGTCCAGAAAACTAGCATCCTTTTGGACAATCATTCTGCACATGTTGTAAAGGGATTAATGTTTAGTTTCCCTATAAAGAAACTAGTTTTTCAATGGATTAAACTCAAGGGAAGTCAACTCTAAAATATCTGTGCAACTGGATTAACTGAAGAGTAGAGAGACAAGAGATCAAAGTGTTCTTAATCAATTTAGCAATATCTCCAATGGTTACATTGAAGAATCCAACGTTCGTTTAATGTCCTCTTGATATATATAGAGTTGCATTCAAGTCTTCTCAACAACCAATACATAGAAAATGAAAATCATTCAAGTTTACAACTACTCATTTAGTTTTCAACTGTTAAGTATCTCTTGATACATTTGTACTTCAATGGTTATCACTATCAACTCTTAGAGAGAGTTTCATTTATTGAAATCATTTATTGTAAGAATTTCAAGTCATAAGACTTAGAGATTGGGAATATCATATTACAACTTGTAAGGGGGAGTGTATCCTAGTGAGAGGATAACTTTCGAGTGCAGAGTGTGTAATTGATATTGTGGGTTAGTGAAAATCCCAAAATGTTTAGGGATTGGATGTAGGTCAAGGATTTGGACTAAACCAGTATAAATTTCACTGCGTCAAGCTTCTCTTAACTCTCCTATGTTCACCTCTATTTTAATTCTATAAAACAGAGTAATTCGAAAAAGTTTTTAAAATCCCCAATTCACCCCCTCTTGGTGTTTTGCTCCATTTACAGATTCTATTGGATTCTTTTTTTTTCTAATATTACACATGCTAATTTTTCTTTTCCAATACATTTTTTTTACTTATATAGTCTTGTAATTCTATTCCATTTGTTGTTATTATTTGTCTTGAAAAATGTATTTCTTATTTCTTAATATAGATTTTTTTGGGTGATATATTCAAACTTTTTCTTCAATTAGATTTACAAACTGACTTAGATGTTTTTCATGTTCTTTTTCATTATTTGAAAATATTGATATATCATCAATATATGTTATAGCAAAATCTCTTATAGGCAATAATATTTTAGATAAAAATTCTTGAAATATACTTGGGATGTTATGATAGCCCATACGTAATACATTTCATTCATACAATTCTTCTGATGTACTAAAAGTTGTATACTTCTTACTAATTTCTTCTAATTTGACTTGAAAAAAAAATCTTGATTTACAATCAAACTTACTAAAAATCTTTTTTCCTCTTATTAAATTAAATAACAGTTCCATATTTCCAAAACATAATAGCTATCATGTTTTTTCTGTGTTTTTTTTTTTTCCATCATGAGATTTTGGTCTCCTTTTATTGATTATAATTTTTTTTCTTTTGTACCCACACATTATATAGGTTCTAAACTAGTTTATAATAATAATAGATAGGAGTAATTCATTTTGTGTTTTATAAATATGTCAATTATATGGATGTCCATTGACTCTAAAACTCCTACATTCTATCACCTGTATATTATATTGTAATATATTATAATATCTAGATGTGGGTCCCATGGTCATTAATCTCTCCTGTCACTGACTTGGCTTGGGAAAGAGGTGTAGAAGATGTGGTTTGGGGACAATTACAGCTAATGACCCATGTGGAAAAATTACATTAAAAGACCCCTTTTGATCACTATAAATAGTTGCCTTCCATCCATTGTAAACACACCGAAAAATTGAAAGGATTACTCTTTGATTGCTTTCATTCTTCTCTTCTTAATAGTTTCTTTTAGTTATAAATTTCTGTTAGTTTTATAACACGGTATTAGCACGAGAGCTCTAAGAGAGGTATGATTATTTCTTTAGCATTCTTTAATTATATGCTCATTTCATCTATCTGGGATAATTATTAAAGCCTATATATGGAATTAAAGTTATACTTTTACCGATTGTTTCAAACATCGGGTTCCATGGCTAAGATTAGAGATTATTTACTATTTTGTTTAGTGTTTAATTTATTTATTTTGTTACACACACACACTCTCTCTTACTTATAATATTATTTAGTATTTAATTTATTTGTCATTTAATTTTATTTATTTATTCTATTGATAATATTATATATAATATAGTATATTGTTTTAATGTTTTGCATTTAGCACTCTCTCCTTCTTCTAATGAATTGAACTCTGGTGAGGTTTCCCTCCACTTTCAATTCATTTCTTTTTATTATCTTTTTGCACATTTAATTTTAGTAATATATATATATATATATATATATATATATATATTAACATATTGTTTATTCATTCATAATTTAGTTTATCTACCATTTTTATTTATTATTGTTATATATAATATTATATATGATGTGTATATATGATGTGTGTGTGTGTGTACATGTTTATGATTTATGAATAATAATGTTTTAATTCATGATAATATTTTATACTATGATTCTAATTGTTATCATTATTTTTAGTTTGAATCATGGCCAACCTAACCAAACTTGAGTTTACTGCTCTTGACATTCTGGGGAGAAATTATCTATCATGGATTTTAGATGCTGAAATCCATCTTGATGCTAAGGGTCTAGGAACGGCTATATTACCAGAAAATGATACATCTCGTCAAGATAAGGTCAAAGCTATGATTTTTCCCCGCCACCAACTTCATAAAGGATTAAAAGCTGAATATTTAACGGTAAAAGATCCACTAGAATTGTGGACTATTCTAAACGAAAGGTATGATCCCCAAAAAACCAGTGATTCTACCTCGAGCTTGTTATGAATGAATACACCTTTGGCTACAAGATTTTAAGACTGTAAGTGACTATAATTCAACAGTCTTCAAAATAAGTTCTCAACTGAAATTAAGTGGTGAGAAAATAACTGATGAGGACTTGTTAGAGAAAACTTTTTCTACCTTTCATGCTTCAAATATGCTCTTGTAGCAACAATATAGAGAGAAAGGTTTTACAAAGTATTCTGAGCTAATCTCATGCTTATTGGTAGTAGAGCAAAATAACGAGCTATTAATGAAAAATCACGAAAATCGTCCCACGAATCTGCTCCATTCCCTGAAGCAAATGTAAGTATACGAAATAATATTCATACTAATGATCGCGGTCGTGGTCATGGCAAAGGCCATGGATGTGGACATGGTCGTGGTCGTGGAAGGGGACGTGGTAATTATTGTTATCGTGGTGGCAGAAGTAATCATTATAATCCTTATACCCAAGAGAAAAGGAAATATAATGAAGGATAGAAAAACGACAAGGGAGATCCTTCAAAAGTTGTTGAAAACATATGTTACCGGTATGGTATGAAGGGACTTGGGTACAAACTTGTCGTATGCATGAGCATCTAACAAAACTTTATCAAGCCTCCATGAAAAAAAGTGCAAATAATGTGGAAGCAAACTTATTTTCTCATGAAGATAATGTTAAGGCACACAAGAATGATGATGTCAATGACCTAAATGATATTAATAGCAATAATGCTATGGCACACTTGGAGGTGGCTGATTTTATGATTAGATAAGTTTTGTAGAAATTATAATAATTTACATGCTTCACTTTTATTTCCACTTGTTGCTGATTATGTATTTTAAACATGTTTTAATGTATTTCTTTTCTTTTAATGAAGATTATGGATATTTTCTATTATTGAACACAAGAATGAAGATATGTGTCTCATAGATAGTGCTACAACACATACAATTCTTAGAGATAAGAAATAATTTTCACATCTAACAATTAGTAGTGCAAGCATCAATACCATAGTGGGTAATACAAAATTAATTGAAGGCCTCGGAAGAACAATTATAATATTACCCAAAGGTATAAAATTTGTTATTAATGATGCTTGATATTCTTCTAAGTCTCATAGAAATTTACTGAGTTTTAAAGATATCCGACAAAATAGGTATCATATTGAGACTATAAATGAGAAGAATAAGGAATATCTACAAATCATTATTGTTAGATTTGGTGAAAAAAGTGTTCTCGAAAAAAATACCAATGTTATCTTCTGGTTTGTACTATACATATATTAGTACAATTGAAATAAATGTTACAAAAAACCAAAAGTGTGCTGATAAAGACATATTTAATGTTTGGCATGACCGGTTAGGCCATCCCGGGTAAACTATGATGTGACAAATAATTGAAAATTCATGTGGACATACCCTAAAGTGTAAACAAATACCATAATCTCATGATTTCTCATGTGTTGCATGTTCTAAAGGAAAGTTAATTATTCGGCTCTCACCAAGCAAAGTAGAAAGTGAGTCTCTCACATTTCTAGAACGGATATAAGGACATATTTGTTGGCCAATACACCCACCATGCGGACCATTTAGGTACTTTATGGTTTTAATTGATACATCAACTAAATGGTTGCATGTTTGCTTATTATCTTCTTGCAACATGGCGTTTGCGAGATTACTTGCTCAATCAATTAGGTTAAGAGTATATTACCCTGACTATCCTATCAAGAAAATAGGTCTTGATAATGTTGGTGAATTTACTTCACAAGCTTTTAATGAATATTGTATGTCTCTTGGAATTGATGTTGAACATCTTCTAGCACATGTTCATACGCAAAATGGACTTGCAGAATCATTGATTAAATGATTGCAATTTATTGCAAGATCTTTACTTATGAGATCTAATCTCTTGATTTCTTCTTAGGGCCATGCCATTTTGCATGCAACGTTGTTAATTTACATTAGGTCAACAAGTTAACTAAAAGTTTCCCCCTTACAAATGGTTTTTGGTCAAGAATCTAATATTTCCCATATAAATATTTTTGGGTGTGTGGTATATGGGCCAATAGCACCACCACAACGCGCCAAAATGGGTCCTCAAATAAGGATGAGAATATATGTTGAGTATGAATCTCCTTCGATTATAAAATATTTAGTACCATCTACAGGAGATTTGTTTACGGCACAATTTGTTGATTGTCATTTTAATGAATATGTTTTCCCAACATTAGGGGGAGAGAATAAGCAGTTGGGTAAAGATATTAGTTGGAATAAATTATCATTGGCTCATTTTGTTCCTCGTACAAAACAATGTGAACTAGAAATTCAAAAGATAATTCATTTGCAACATTTAGTTGTTCGAATGCCAGAAGCATTTACTGACCCAAAGAAAGTGAAGAAGTCACATATCACAGCTGCTAATGCTCCTATTCGAATTAATGTCCCTAAAGGGCAACCTATTATAAACAATGAATTTAAAGCACACCTGAAGCTGGAAGGCCCATTGGTTCCAAAGATAATAGTCCTCGAAAGAAAAAAGGAGTAAAGAATATAGATGGTCAAGTCGAAGATAATCAAGAAAAATTTGTAGCTCCAGAAGAGCCACCTCATGAAGAGGTAATATCTCTAGAAGAGAATAGTGTGGTTCCAGAAGAGACTCAGTTACCTGAAATATGTGAAAATAATAAGATCTAAATAAATTATGTTATGAATGGAATCTGATGGGACCGAAATGAAGTCAACATTAACGATGTCATTGCTTATTATATAGCAAATGATGTAGTGAATAATAATGAGGATTATGAGCCAACATCTATTACGAAGTGTCAACAAAGAAAGGATTGGCCCCTATGGAAAGATGCCATTAATGCAGAATTAAAATCATTGGAAAAACAAAAAGTATTTGGACCTATAGTCCATACATTTAAAGATGTTAAGCCAATTGGATACAAATGAGTTTTTGTATGAAAGAGAAATGAGAAGGGTGAAATTATATGATATAAGGTATGTCTTGTAGCCCAAGGCTTTACACAAAGACTTGGCATTGATTTTGATTTTGAAGAGACGTATTCACCAGTAATGGATGCAACTACTTTTCGTTATTTGATTAACCTAGCTATAAATGAAAGACTTGTTCTGCATCTAATGGATGTTGTAACTGGCTATCTATATGGCACACTTGACAGTAATATATATATATATATATATATATATATATATATATATATATATGTTATACTTGGCTGTCACCCAAGAGGGAGGTGAATTGGGTGTTTGATAAAAACTTATGAACTTTGAAAATCTTTACGCAACTTACAGAAAGCAATTTGTATGACAGTAATGAGTTGTAAACCAAAAGTCATTCATTTAAACATATATGATGGAAATATAAGAGTTTAGAGAAGAGAATATGCAAACTATGATTTATCTTGGTTTGGCTCAATCCTTGACCTACGTCCAATCCCCAAGCTTCGCTTGAGATTTCCAATCCACTATCCCCTTATTTAATCTGGGCACAAGAGAAGCCTTTAAATCCCACAAGTTTACTTAGGCACTTGTGAAGCTGAATCTCTGACCGAGATACTCCGCCTTACATACCGTAAGGATACAATCGATTTATCACTCAAGATCACCCAATCTTGAGTAACTCTCAAATAATAAGATGATTACAATGACTCTTCTCTCTCTCAAAAGTGAATGAATAAACAATGAAGTACATTACAAATAATTTCACTCTCTAACGTGAGCTATATAAGCATTGAGAACAGAGAGCGTATGAGATAAATGTTGGATTCACAATATCAGTATTTTGACAGTTCAAGCTCTCATCGTCATTTTCTCCGTCTTGAATGTGTCTCTACTTATAGACAACTGATATTAGTCCGTTGAAGCATTAGTCTATTGTAGATTATTATTGTTGCAAGTTTTCAGCCCATTGGAGAAATAACCGTTGAAGCTTTTGACATCATCATATGCTTTTGGCAAGTTGCTCCGAGGATATATTCAAGCTGTAGGCTTTGTTTACGGCAAGCATTAAATGCTTTGAGGTGCATGTCGGCCTTAGAATTCTCCTTTGCTCTCAACCAGACTTCGTCGGGATCATTAGTCGGGATAGCTATGTTGAAATCCTTAGCCGAGTTGACAACACGGATCCTTAGCTATTATCTTTATTGAGATCTTTAGTCGGGTTGACAACACTGGGATCCTTAGTCGAGTTCTTGTCGAAGTGCCGAGTTGGATTGCCGGTGTAGTTTGTTGTGCAATGAAATATCTCAGTATTTTCTTGCCGACGAGATATCTCAGCATTTTACTTTGTTGTCACGCTATTTTGCATTTGCTTTGTCGACGTAATATCTCATCATTTTTCTTTGCTTTTGAGTTATCTCGGCATTTGCTTTGTCAATGTGATATCTCTGAAATTTTGCTTTTCCATCAAGCTATCTTGGCAGTTTGCTAATATGGGCTAGCCTTAATTGGGTTCACCGTGTTGGCTCTGTTCCTCGTCAGTTTCGGTGCTTCACAAGCTAATCAAAATTCAAACGATGATTAATCATCTACAAGCCACTCAGGAAGATAATTAGTAAGATCATGGATAAGATTGAGTAATGTAGAAGAAGAATTAATTGAATAATCAAAACATTCGAACAATATTGCAGAGATGATTTGCGCCAGTTAATATCTCATACTCGGCCCATCCATTGTGCTTGAGTAATCATGCAGAAACTCTTCACATATGCTCTCTACTCGACATTAATTGAGTATTCAATTTCTAGTACAGTAGGCTATATCCAATACTCTGAATATCATTGCAGCTCATTCATGCCAGAGACTTGATATTGATTATACTCAAGAATCAGTTCATCATACTCGAGAATGTCTTTAAGTGACTTACTGAGATAGTGACATGGTCCGTTGATTCTTGAGAATTAAGAGTGAATTCTCGAGAATGTCTAAAAAATAACATTATCTGACTTGACAATACTCGAGAATCCCTTTTGATTCTCGAGAATACCTAGTAAGAGTACTCTTCAGAGAAGAGGATGTTTATGTCAACTCTTGAGAATCCCTTGATCATTCTCGAGAATGCTCGTTGGGAATGTTTCATGGAGAATGCTCATTGTCTCGACAGTTCTCGAGAATTCCTCTGTAATTCTCGAGAATTCATATATGAAGGAGGTTCTGTAATGGGCCCCATCTACGTCAATGCAATAAGAATCAGCTATAAACTCATTGTATGTTGAGCATTATGATTAGATTAATAGAAGTTGTTCTGAACCAATGTTTTTGCACAATCCTGAACAGAATATCAACTTCAAAACATCATATTGATTTTTGTTGTTTATGATATTTATGTATTTGGAAAGGTATGTGAGTTTAATTTCAAATGGCACTGATTTCAGCCCATTTGGATTTGTCATTTGTGAGTTACACTCAAAATACCGAAGCTTGGTTTGCTATGTGGCGTTGATTGATGTGTCAACTTGTAAAATTCATAGCTCTCTCATCTGAACTTCTTTGGGCTTTAAACTTTGTCAAGATGACTCATTAGATGTATAGTTTCATACAAAATTGGTTTTACCTCAATCCAATCTTTGGTTTGGGAGATATCATTGATTTACTGAACGTCGCCCAGGTGAAACATGAACAGAGTTGAGCAGAGTAGCTGAAATGATGATTCTCGAGAATTGATGTTTCATACTCAAGAATTGCTGGGATTTTTGCCTGAATAAGAGCCGTTTATGTACCATACTCAATAATTACATTGTTGCACTCGAGAATTGACTTCAGGAATCCAATTGTAGCTTATTTTAACTTCGAATTGACCCATTTCACTTCCATTTGATCATAAAGACTTAGATATTGATATTCTCATAATATTTGGCAAGTTCTTCTTTCTTCAATCTCCTATCTTGATCATTCTCTATAATTGAACTTGGACTAACCTATATTAAACAAAGTAGTTAATCAATGTATATGATACAAACTTTTTGCTCTTCATATTGATATGTATATTTGTCATCATCAGAACTAAGCATGTCTAACAATATATATATATATAAGTCCTTGAAGGACTCAAGGTGCTAGAAGTATACAATTCAAATTCTAGAGAACAATATTCAATTAAGTTAAATAAGTTTCTATATGGCCTGAAGCAATCAGGGCGTATGTGGAATATTTGTTTCTAGGAATATTTGTTGAAAGAAGGGTACAAAAATGACCCAATATGCCCATGTATCTTTACGAAAAGATCTGGAAGAAAATTTGCTATAATTGTTGTTTATGTTGATGATATCAACATCATTGGAACTCCCAAAGAGCTTCAAAAGGCAATTAATTGTTTCAAGAAAGAATTTGAAATCAAAGATTTGGGAAGAACAAAATTGTCTTGGATTACAAATCGAGTATCTAAAGAATGGAATCTTTGTATATCAAGAAACTTATATAAATAAAGTCTTCGAACGATTTTATATTGATAAGTCACATCCATTATGAACCCCAATGATAGTAAGATCTTTGATAGTAGATAAAGGTCCATTCCGACCTCAAGTAATTAGCGAAGAAGGTGAAGAAAAACTACTTGGTCCAAAAGTACCATATCTTAATGCTATTGGAGCACTAATGTATCTTGCTAATTATACACATCTTGATATATCATTTGCTGTTAATTTATTAGCAAGATATAGTTCTTCACCCACACATAAACATTGGGATGTGAAAACCGGAGCAAATCACCAAGAGGGGGGTGAATTGGGGATTTGAAAATTCTTTTGCTCAATTCTGGAAATTAATCACAGGATTAAAATAGTGCAGAAGATGGGAGAAGGACAAGATACAGCAAGATTTATACTGGTTCGGTCTAACTCCTTGACCTACATCCAGTTACACTCTATACTATCAATCACAATCAGTTACACACTCTATACTCGAAAGTTATCCTCTTACTAGGATACACTCCCCCTTACAAGTTGTAAATTGATATTCCCAATCTCCAAGTCCCCTGACTTGAGATTCTTACAACAAGTGATCAGAAAAGAAAACAAACTCTCTCAAAGAGCAGATATTGATAAGCACTGAAGCTAAAATCTCTCAGGATAATTTACAGAAGAATGAATACAAAAATCTCAATGTTGCGCACTGTAATTGACTTGTATCTTGTCTGTTTTTTTTTTCTTCTTCGAATTTGAATGATATTTATAACTGTTGAAGTCCAATTTGAATGAAGAACTTGACTGTTGGAAGAGCACTACGAATTTGAACGTTTGAGGCTCTACTTCCAGAACTAACTGTTGAGAATCCACTGAAATTTATCTTGATGGATGGATTCTTCTTTTGTCTAATCTGTTGTAGACATTCTTGCATTGTGGAACTTAGTTAATGTGAAGATAATGTTGATGTCCCAGTGCTAGAATGGGCTATAATTAAAAATATGTTAATTTAATCCAAGTTGAAGTACTTTATAAGACAACATATTCTCTCTCTCTCTTGCTTTATAGCTCGTTGTCTGAATCTTCATTGTTTCCTTCAATAAACCATCTGAAACTTACTAACAAATTGGTTAAAAGACGTTAGGAATAATAGCAATTAAAGATATGAAGTATTAAGATCATTCAAATAGTTTTCGCAAATTCGCGCTATCTGATTTTTCAAATCTATGCGTTACAAACTCGAGTTTACAAACCCAGACTCGAGTTTGGAGTTCATCCAGAGAGCATCTTGTTTTGAAAGACTTCCTAAACTCGAGTTGATTAGTGACTGACTCGAGTTTGGTTCTTACAGAAAGGAAAATTGCGAATGGCTCTTGGATGAAGTTTTGAACCCATGTCTAAACTTGAGTCATTTAGTAACTGACTCGAGTTTGAAGCTTTTATGAAAATATTGAGTTTAAGTTTAGAAAACGTAAACTGGAGTTTACAAAACCCGAAATATTGTTTAGTTCTCTGTATAGCCCAGACTCGAGTTTTGATAACCAAAACTTGAGTTTCAGTGTAAACTGAAACTTTTGAAAAATCTCTTCATATGTAAACTGGAGTTTCCATTTTTAAGACTGGAGTTTTCAAAACAGTCATTTACTCGAGGCTTTCTGTTTGAGCTAAACTCGAGTCACAAAAACCTTGACTCGAGTTTCAGTGAAAACTGAAACATTGAAATACCTTTGAAAGCTCAAACTGGAGTTTCCTTTTTCAAGACTGGAGTTTATAAATCATGTAATAGTTCAAGTGTTTTCAAAACAGTCCTAAACTCGAGTCTGCAGAAATCTGACTCGAGTTTCAGTGTATATTCAAACTTTGAAAACATTTCATTAAAGTGCAAACTGGAGTCACTGAAACCAAAACTGGAGTTTACAAAGCAAGTAACAACACAAGTGTCTCTGTTTATCCTAAACTCGAGTTTTCTTAATCCAGACTCGAGTTTATGAGTCTTTAGCTCTTAAACTTTTCTTGTAAACTGGAGTTTGGAAGGATCAAAGGTAAAGTTTGAAAACTTGATAAAACGTTGAAGCTTCTGTTTGATCCCAAACTCGAGTTTCTAAGACATAGACTCGAGTTTACAAGTCTTTGAAACTTTTAGCCTTTAAACTTTCTTGTAAACTGGAGTTTCTCATAATCAAAGGTAGAGTTTGGAAACAAGTTGAAATTCGAATGTCGTGGCCTTTGATTTAAACTCGAGTTTATAAATACAGATTCGAGTTTACAACTCTTAGAGACTTTGATTGCTCTCTGTAACTCTGCAAACTCGAGTTTGCCTTATGCAAACTCGAGTTTGGCTTTCTTTGTTGAAAACTGAGCTTCTGTCTATCAAGTCCAAACTCGAGTTTAGCTGCCTAAACTCGAGTTTGCCTTAAACAGAAAGTTTTACAACTTTCAAAGACAAACTTCAAATTAAGTTTACAATTGTCAGTTATCATCAAAACACCTAGAGAACTAACAGGATGGAGTAAAACACATTCTTCATTACCTCAGAGGCACTATCGACATGAGATTATACTACTCATATGTATCCAAGCATGAACTAGTTGGTTACGTAGATGTTTGATTTTTGTCTGATCCACATGATGGTAAATCACAAACAGGTTATCTATTTACATGTAGAGATGCAGCAATTTCATGGCAATCTATGAAATAGACAATATCAGCCACATCATTTAACCATGCAAATTTTATAACAATGCATGAAGCAAGTCGAGAATGTGTATGGTTGAGGTCAGTAATACATCACATACAAACATGTTATTTATCTTCAGGTAAAATGGTACCAACTGTCCTATGTAAGGATAATGTTGCATGTATTGCTCAACTTAAAAAAGGTTATATCAAGGGCGACAGGAAAAATCATATTTCACCAAAATTCTTCTTTACTTGTGACTTACAAAAAGATGGTGAAATAGATATCCAGCAAATCAGTTCAAATGAAAATCTAGCAAATTTATTTACCAAGTCTCTTCCAGGTACAATCTTTGAAAAACTCGTCCATGGAATTTGTCTTTGAAGATTCAAAGATCTTAACTAATGTTGTCAAAAGGGGGAGTCAATACACACTGTACTCTTTTTCCCTTATCTAGATTTTATCCCACTGAGTTTTCCTATAAAGGTTTTTAATGAGACAGTACTGGAAAGTGTCATTGAAAGATGTGCTCATTATTCTTTAGTTAGGTTTTTATCTCATTGGGTTTTCCTAGTTAAAATTTTAATATGACACATCCATAATTGGCATCTAAGGGGGAGTGTTATAAATATGTCAATCATATGGATGTCCATTGACTCTAAAACTCCCACATCCTGTCACCTGTATATTATATTGTAATATATTATAATATCTAGATGTGGGTCCCATGGTCATTAATCTCTCCTGTCACTGACTTGGCTTGGGAAGGAAGTGTTGAAGATGTGGTTTGGGGAACATTACAGTTAATGACTCAGGTGGAAAAATTACATCAAAAGACCCCTTTTGATCACTATAAATAGATGCCTTCCATCTATTGTAAACACACGGAAAAATTGAAAGGATTACTCTTTGATTGCTTTCATTCTTCTCTTCCCAATAGTATCTTTTGCTCTCATTTTGATTATCATCATTCTTCTCTTTCTAATAGTTTCTTTTAGTTATACATTTCTGTTAGTTTTATAACAATTTTGTTATTTTGTTTCAAATGATTTTGCATAGTTTTAAAATCCAGTTAATATCCTCTTTAGTCTTTGTAGTTTATAGTCATTTTGGTCTTAATCCTTTAAATTTACTCCATTTAAAACCGTCAGTCCTTGAAGTTTAGAAAAAACTTGGAGCCATAGTTAACACTGTTAATTAAACTTGTATGAAACTAACACGGTGAAATATACTTATGTGGATGCTGACTAGGCAAGCTAAGGTGGAAAAATTAATTCTAAACTAATATTTTTGTAAAAGCTGTTATATGATTAAAAAAACAGGAAATATAAATAAGAGAAAGGAGGGCCAAATCCGCCTTTGACAAGCTCGCAGAGCTTCCTCCCTGGAATCCTTTCAGAACTACCCAGCTGATATAATCTCCAAAACTATCAACCCCAATGAAGATCTTGAACTTTCTCTTCATTCGTTTCAAGACCGAAGTCTGATGTATGGCCATTCATCACAAGGAGATGTGAATCCCGGAGAATATGTGACTTGCAACAACGACGTTTCTATGTTGGTGGGGCAAGGTTCGACATCTTCAAGGGGTACCCTTCACTCCAGTATTTCAGCATGGAAGGACATTACAATGACTTGTTCTTCTTCAGAGCAACATAATATGTCCCAAGCTTAAGTCTTTGGGAGCAGTCTGATGGAATGCAAAAAGGAGGACAGTGGAATTACTTCTGTTCATAAGCCATCAGCTGGGTACTTCTGAAAGGATGCCAAGGAGAGTTGTCGATGGCGGATTTGGACTTCCTTCTTTTTCACCTTTATATTTTCCTTTTTAATCATACAATAGCTATTTTTTTAAAAGAAAAAAATACAAGTTCAAAATTAATTTTTCCGCCACAGCTTGCCTACTCAACATCCATATAAACATACTTAACAGTGTTAGTGTCGCATAAATTTAATTCATGGTGTTAATGCTTGGAATCAAAATCCATCATAAAAGATATCCTATCTTCGATGAGAATGGATATTGGGTGGACACAAAGCCATTGGTTGTTAAAGACTTAGCAGTTCAAGAAATAAAAATACTTATATATCAAAAGAAGCTTCTTATTGAAGAAAATGCTTGTTCCAAGTTTTTTTTCCCCAAACTTCAGAGACTAATAACTTTAAACTGAGTAAACTTGAAGGACTAAAACCAACTATTTCAAATTTTAGGGACCAAAACCAAAATGAATGTAAATTATAAGAACCAAATATTGTATTGATTGCCAATGAGAGTTGACATAGATAGTAAGGAATCCAGGACTAAACCCTTGGGTCGTGGGTTCGATCACCTCTGCCGTCGCTGAAACTCCTTTGGTAGGCGATCTCGTAAGTCTACAGTAAGTGCTCATAGAGCCCGGGGCCGTGCCCTGACTTTGGTAGGGAACTGGTGTCGAACCCCTCCAAAACTTTTTCTTATAAAAAAAAAATAAAATTGTATTGATTCTTTTAAAATCCTTTATCAGATGCTCCACGCGTCTTTTAGTCAAAGACATGACCAATTCACAGAGATATCAGCAAGATCATATTCTGTTCTCGCCACCACACCTGGTTTCTTTTTCCTCTTTTATTTTTAAATATTTTTATTATTTCTAAGGAGATACAAAATACATCATATCCATTACATAAATAATTTCAGGGCATCAAGCCATTCACACTAGCGATGCAAAATTGTGCATCGATTTAATGATCTATGAGTGGAAATCGAACAGTACATGAGAAATTAGTCGAAGGTAACGCTGTGGCACGTCAATAAACCGTAGTTAAGCACTGGCTCTCATGGTTTATTCAATTGTCCTTGTAAACCAATTTTGGGTACTCTGGGGTCCACATGTTCTTGTTCACATATTTCAGAATTTCTTCCTGCAAATCACACAAGAAAAAGCTTGCATAACCCTCAAAAGTTTTGATAAGTAGCAGAAAAAGAATGAAATTGGATCACATTTCCAGCACCATTAATGCTCAATGGGCAAGATGTTTACTGATAGATCACATAATCTTTATGTGCTCACAAGAAGCAATTACATATCCTTAAACTTTCATACTTGATTATGTCTTAGTGGTGATTATAATATTCATTTGATCCTTAATGTAAAACCTATTTTTATAATTTGGAAAGATTAATGAAGCTAAGTAATCATTTAATTATAACATATGTGGCATGATCTTTTTGAAATATTTCTATATAACATTAGATTATATATCAATTTATAAGTAAAACATTTGAAAAATTACAAATATAAGAGATAAATTTGAAAAAGATCTGACATTTAGAAATATATGTTGTTACCAAAATATTTGATAGAAGTTCCAACTCTCCAAAAGAATCAAAATTACCTTGTTAAGTTTAAGAAGGTCTCGAGCATCTATATTGCGGTATCCTTCTGCTAGATCCTCTTCTATAGCTTCCATTATAACAGCTGTGGCTACCTCCTTTGTTATATCTCGAATTCTGAAATTCGTGCATCAGTTTCAAGAAAAGTCCGACTCAAACAATCTCTTTAGCCTAAATACTGAAAAGGAGAGATATATTATACCTAGATATTGAAGGGAATATGATTCCACTGACAACTTCTTCTTCACTCATGTATGCAGCCAGACTGTAGTTTTAAGTCACCAGCAACAGAAAATTTGTTATAATTAAACACATATAGTAGGATAAGTAGCATATTCTCCAGTACTGCATTGTTTATTGTACTCACAAAACATAGCAGAAGTCTATCTACTTGTTAATAGATTACATTAGAACCATTTAAGGACCTTGAATTAATGTCTTCCCCTTTTGATTTTATATGGTCTTTAAGAGACAAATATTCTGATCATTTGTGTCATTTCATCATATCTGACCATTCCTCTAATGATTTCTTTTATGTATTGTCAGGAGTTGAAGTTTGGAAAACTCATGCAGTCAATCTCAAACAATCAAGTTCCCATACACATGTTGCCCCAAAAACCAAAAATTATCTGGTTGTGCAGCTACATTAATTTCTCTCTTTTTTTGATATAGGCTACATGATTTGTTAAGTCAAGTAATTGGCCAGCAAACATCTCCATCAAACATCTCAGGTCCTTCTTATAAGCAACAACTATCCAAACTACGTAGAACGAATTGGTGATTTAAATTAGTTGAAAGCAAAGAATGTGTAAGAGATATAATTTTTTTTTCCAAACATACCCTTAATTATGAAGATAATGAGAGAGAGACAGAGAGAGTAAATGGGAAAACAGATGACAAATTTAGTGGAAAAAGTGCATTACATTTTTAGACAACACAAAATTGTTGCTTATAGATAGGACCAAGCCCATGAGAGGGAATGTTACTTATATATAGGACTTGATGGAGTATATTTGTCTAGCTCGATACACATGAGTTATGTACCATCAACAGCAAAAGCATCCAAATTAGGTATGTATTAAGCCACATAAATACAAAGTATATGATCTAATACCATATCGTCTATGTCACTTAACAGGGTATAGTATGTAGTAAGCCACATAAATACAAAGTATATGATCTAATACCATATCGTCTATGTCACTTAACAGGGTATAGTATGTATTAAGCCACATAAATACAAAGTATATGATCTAATACCATACCCTCTATGTCACTTAACAGGGTATTGTCTCTCTAATTTAGTTTCTACACCACTGATAAGTCAATTTTTAACTAGTTAAACGTCCACAAAAAAAAAAAAAAAAGTTATTTAAATTCAAAGAATCTTGTTTATACTTTCCTTTAGATAACCCTTATACTACACCTTATCTAAGTATAACAGAATAGACTGAAATCTCAATCCAGGTAATCGCAGAAAGTTTAGACTCAACATACCCAAGACCAATAACATGAAAGAAGATTCAAACATACCACTCAGCAGCAGCCTGCAGCATGCCATCAGAGATGCTCCTAGATCCAGATAAGAGTGTCCCAAGACCAATTCTGAAATAGTAGAAATGGCAATAAAAAATAAATCATAGACTTCAGAACAATTAAAATGTCAATTCTTTTTGGAAGAACCAACCAACCCTGGAAAGAGGTACATGTTGTTTCCCTGGTTGCAGTGACCAATATAACCATTTCCTGCAAAGAGAGTTAGAACCGTTAAGCTACTAACGCGAGGACGAGGAAGACACTAAAACCAAGATTATTTTGTCACAAACTTGTACTTCAAAACAGTAATATAGATGGACATGCTTCAAGTTCATAGGAAATATGAACTTGTTCAGAATATTTTAAGGCATTGGAAAATACGATAGAGTCAAGGTGTATAAGGATATTTGAATGTTTTGTAGGCCATGAAAAAAATGTAGTAAAATGAAACATGCTCAGAGAGTTCAAGGGCATATGGGAGATTTCAGCACACAGGGCAGAAGACCACACACGACCATTCAGGTGTCAGGACTGAGTCACGCTGGTTGTGTGACTGAATAAAGGTACAAGGCTTGGCTGTGTGCTTATTTGATGGTCAGAAACTGGTTACATATTCAAGAATAAATTTTGTATTTTTTTAAAACTTCTTTCTTCCTTGTTTTTTCCCTTATATTTGGCCAAAAGACCATGACTGGTTGAATTTTATTTTGTTTCCTTTCATTAAGATAGAAAAGCCAATCAAGGGTTGAGCCACATATTGATACATTCCATTCTTTGATAAAGAAAATTAGAGAGTCACTTCGGCAAGAGCTCTATTTGTCTGCATGGTATTAAAACTGAATTCAGTTGGGATAAATACGAAGATGTTGTCCAAATTGGTGGAAGATAGGGATAAATATGGAGAGATGTGTTTTGGAAGACCAAAAAAGGGGAACATAGTGTGTGACATCTGATAGTTTCAAACTTAATTAAGAGGAAAAAGTCCCACATTGGATAGAATAGGACAAGCACAAACCAAGAATCACGGTTTCAAGTCAAGGCAATTCATTCTCTCAAATGTCCAATAACGAAGATCTAATGAGGATCTCCCCAATGTTCAAGGTTTCCTTAGGCCCTACCTCTGATATCATAGCCACTTGCATATGATTACTCATTCCAAACCACGGAAGCTTATCATGCAACCTTCCATGCGGTAGACTGCTAGTCCTGAGGGTATGGTACCTGATGATCAAATATTGACAAATCATATTTGGGGATGGGGCTTTACACGATCAGAAGCTCCAACACACCAGAGAATGTCCAGGAAAAAGTTGGCAGCATGTGCAGCAATGGTTAAGGTCCGTTGTCCCAGAATGAATCAGTGATGTTGGTGGGGACACCTAAGGTATTTGGGTGGGTATGGAGCCAACAAATAAGGCAAAAACAAGCCTTGAACTGAAAGCCACAAATGTGAGTTTAAGAGCCTGACATTCTAATTTCATGAGGGATGATATGTTGGTGGGGACTTCTAAGGGTCCGTGTGGTAGCTAGAATTGATTTGGATGGGAATATAAATGAAAATGGAGTCATGGAGATGGAGATGGATATAAGATTTAAAAGTATGCTTGGTATGTCATGGAAATGAGGTCTAATTTTAATATAAAATTCCAAAATGCCCTTCTAAATTTTAAAAAAAATAAAAAATAAAAAATAAATATATCCAGAAAGGCAGAACCAAAAGAACCACCTTGAATGCATTTTCATCTCCATCTGAAAACTGCACTATTCAAAATTTTCAAATTGGGAGATCTCGTGAACGTCAATCCATGGCAGATCTGAAATCTTTCTCGGTCATTTCCATGCCTTTGACAATATATTTGTTTTCCATCGTCAAGACCGTGGAGTTGCAGTGTCGAATCAAGCTCCCTCCATTGACAGCAGCGTGATCTTGCACCGTGAGCTTCCACCTTTGGATCCTCCTTCTATGACCCTAACTACGTTGGAATGACTGTCAATGGTGTCAATATCCCAATCTAAATAACTAGGAATGGAACAAAGGGTGATCTGCAAATCTTGCACAATGATAACGAACCACTCAATTGGAACCAGGACACCGGAGAATATACAATGGTGAGTGGCCGCTAAAGGTTCTTTGCCATCAATCTGTGTGGGTCCCATGAGAAGGACAATGAAGTTGCCTCTTCAAATGGTGGTGGGTAGGTGGCTTGAATTCCTCGACGTCGCATCTTCAAATGAGGGTGTGAAATGGCAATGGCTAGTGTGGATCTCACGGGCCGTGAAGTGGGCAGAACGTCAACAGTGGGGTGAAAGGAGGAGGGAGATGGTGGCATGATGATCCAGTGGGCAAAGGCAGGGCTAAAAATGGGCGTGGTGGACACGGAAGTAGAAAACTGAGATTTAGAGGTTGAATTCATTTCCATGAGTTTTGATGGATATGGAAATGGAATTTTAACAAATTCTGTGCTACCAAACATGTCCAAATAGTTCATGTCTCAATTCCATGGTACCAAACAGGCCCTAAGGTGTTTGGGTGGGTATGAAGGCAACAAAAATGAATGCCACAAAATGTGAGTTTGAGAGCCTGACACTAATTCCACGAGGAATGATCAGAAAAAAGGCATAGAATATACTCAACCTTTGAATGAATACTTCAAAGCTTTAAAACTGGACACATCTATTCATAGTCTCTAGCTAAGGAGAATTTACAAAAGTATCCCTCAAGCTAAGGAGCATGTATAAGTGTCCCTAAGAGCAAAGTTATTTATAATAAACTCAAACAACAAATAAAATACAGCAATATGGTTTTAAAAAAACATACAACATAGCAAGTCTACAATCACGAGAGTTGATGACTAGTGGACACGCCTGCACTAGTTTTAACTTTTATTCTATTTCTATTAGAAACCCCAGACAAATGAAAGGACCACTTCGTTATCAAACTACCAATAGAGGTGAATTAATCCCATTCCATCCATTGCCTTCCCATTCCACCATATTTTTTCATATTTCACTATCCTACAATTCTCAATATAGACGTTTAACCACCTGGGTAAGGAGCTCTATTACCAATTCAAAAAACTACACTAGAAAGGTTTTATAAGTTCACATCATTAGATTGACCCCATAAACAATCACAGTAGTATGCATGATGAATAAGAAATAAATCTGATTGCTTCAACAATTTTCCTGTAGTTACATACCAAGATTGACGTCCTTGAATGGACTGCCACTTGCAAATATAATATTATCACCCAAAATGGAGAAAGCTTCCTCAGGGGTGCATTCAGCTGCCAAGAAATGATGGGATCAGTTATACAGTTATGTATCCATGCTTAGACAGATTATGGCAATAATTACCAATAGAATCAGATACAAAGAAACGGGGAAAAATCAGTACCATTATTTGTTGGGTTTGACATGGCAAATACAGCTGGTCTTGTAGATGTTGAATCCTTCAGGGCTTCTAACACCTGGAAAATAGGCAGAATAATCAGTATATTGATTAAAAGCAAGCTAACATTAAAAATCATATCCATGAAAGAAATGGCTGAGATCCAATCACTTCCCTCTTTATCCTATTTTACATAGACAAGCATATGCTTTGCCAGTAGCCCATATGTAGCAATTTTAGTTATCCCGCTTATTCTACTATTTCAATGCAAATGAGTACAGTATCATCAAGAAAAGATAAATTTACGAACATTGAAAACATTACCGACAAAGAAAGTATGGCAGATGAACCAATGGATCTAAATATATAGATTACACAAATTGGATTACTTGCTTTCTTCAATATTCATTAGTCACCAAAAGCTTCTCATTCGTCTCCCTCCCTCTTTCTTGCCCCTTTGTTCACTCAATCTGCCATGGTTCACCTGTCAAGAGCTAGAGAGTTTGATCAGAACTTGAATCCTCAACCAGATTATGGATTCTTCTACTTTCCCTCCTTTATTCAGTACTTTTCCCAACAATTAGATGAATTCTAGAGTCGATCCCATGGTTCTTATGTCAAGAACCGATTCTCAAACTCAACGCAACACTGTTTCTTCTTCCTCATCTACAACACACCTCCTAAAGTTTCAAAGATGGCATCAGAATTCTCAGAAAACAAAATTATGGTCATTAACCAAAAACTTCATGGAACGAGCCACCTCCAGTGGTCCTAGAGGGTGCTGAGATATCAATGAAGCAAGAGGAAGGAGAAGTATATTAACGGAGAAGCTCCTCAACCAGCCCACAATGATCCAAATTTCGACACCTAGTTTGTTGAGAATAACCAAGTGATGAGTTTGTTGTATAACTCAATCACTTTAGATATTAATAAGGGCTACCTTCTTGCAACCATGGCAAAAGAAATATGGGAAGCAGCTAGGAGAATATACTCCTCCCTTGAGAATACCGCTGCCTTGATCCATCTAGAGTGACAACTCCGTGATTTGAGACAAGGTAACATGTTAGTGACTGAATATTGTAATGCTTTGCTAAAATTATGGCAACAATAGGATTTGTTTAAGGTTCATTCATGGTAAATCAATTGTACAAGAACATAGTGGAAGAAGAAAGAATATATGACTTTTTCCTAGGCCTATTCAACCCTTCTGAGGAGGTAAGGGGAAGAATTATGGGATTACAACCCTTACCACATCTATTTGATATTGTCAACTTTGTGCGATTAGAAGAAAGAAGAAAACTCCTTAATCAAAGCAGCCCAAGTCAGATTGCAAGCTTAGCACTTGCTGTGCCACAAGGTGAACAAAAGAATAACAATGGTGCAACTATTCCAAGAAGAAGGGCCATATCAAAGAAGAATATTAGAAGCTAAACGGAAGGCCATCAAATGGCAAATATAACTTTCAAAGTCACCTCACTACAGCTGAATAGAAAATTGAGGCTGATGACCATTTGAGCTATAAGAAAAATTGCAAGATGCTTGACAAAGAAAATAAATCAAACTTGTTGCCTAGTGTTTGTCTGATGCAATTAGGTAATTCCATTATAGCTCTCAATGCTGGAATGACTAGTGATGGTACTTGGATTTTTGACTTAGGATCTACGGATCACATGACAGATAACAAAAGTTTATTTAATAACCTTAAGTTCTGTCATGAACAACTCAAAATCCAATTAGCTAATGGTACAGTTACAAAGGTTGAGGGAATTGGCATGGTCACATTTTTTAAACACTTGGAAATACACAATGTCTTGTTTGTGCTTGCACTCGCCTATAATCTAATATTTGTAACCAAGTTGGCTAAAGGTCAAAGATGCCAAGTAATCTTTTATGATGATCTTTGTGTTTTTCAAGATTTAAAATAGGGGAGGACGATTGGGACTTCTAAAGAATGAGATGAATTTTTCTACCTTGAAGGATAAAATATGAAGAACATAGATGCATGGAAGGCAAGAAGGGAATTGGTTAGGTCTTACTCTCAAAACAATTATGTATTTCTATGAAATTGTCGTTTAGGCCACCTTATTTTTGATTATATGAAACATGCGTTTCCAAGTTTATTTAATAAAATTTATGTTCCGTTTCATTGTGAAACTTAACAACTTGCAAAACAAATTCGATCTTGATATCCTAAACCGCCCTAGACACCTTCTGCACCATTGGTCCAACAAGAACAAAAATCCCCTATAATGCTGAATAGTTTGTTACTTTCATAGCTAAAGTGCTTCAAAGCTTTTATACCTTCTTATGAACCCAATTCAATACTCCTACTAAAATCCTATGAAGTGATAATGCCAAGAAATAGGTGGAACCTTTAAGGAATATCTTGATCAGCAATGAATTCATCACCAAACTTCCTACCCTTACACACCTCAACAAAACAAAGTGGCCAAGAGAAAAAACCGTCAACCGTCGAAAGAAGCCCAAACCTTATTAATTGAACGAAAATGTTCCCACCATCTTTTGGTGTGCTGCAGTACTAACAGCTGCTTATTAGATTAACTGAAAGCCATCCAAAGTTCTCAACTATTACTCCAATCCAAAAACTCCTTGAATACTTTCTGAATTGCCTACTAATTAATTCCTTACCCCCAAAGGTGTTTGGTTGTGTTGTCTTTGTTCACAAAAATGATGGCAACAAATTTTATGCTCGAGCTGATAAATGCATATTCTTTGGCTACTCACTTACTCAGAAAGGGTACAAATGCTATCACCCCACTTTCAAGAAACTTTTCACTTCCTAACATAACGTCTTTTCCAAAGAAGCTTTCTATCCCAAATTACCCATTCAAGGGGAGTGTAATGATATTGAATGGATAAATTTGGAAGAATCAAACTCCAAAGTCCCGAAAAATACATCACCACCACCTAAGCCTTACCTTATAGTCAACCTTGACTCATTTTGTCCTACAAACCAACCTAGTCCTACCCAACCTAATCATGAGTCTGAGTCTACCTCACTTCAACCTGAAACTACACTCAATAAATTGGAAACAAATGTTAACATCAATTTAGGGGAGGAGGTCAAAACAAGCAGGAAGCAGAATCCAGGCAACAAGTTCAAGAGGAACCTAATACTGGTAGAACTATCACTTCCATTCAAAAGAACAATCATGACTCAAATCCAAGATTAAATCTTGAAGAGCTAGGTTCGCCTATTGAATTGAGAAAAGGGGTAAAACCTTGTACTTTAACATCCAATTCAACAGTTTGTTTCAAATGGTAACTTGTCCGCGTAAATGCAAAGCTTTATTGTAAATAGTGCACAGATGAGGATCCCAAACACATTTCAGCAAGCTATGACTGATCCGAATTGGAAACAAGCTACAGAAGAAGAGTTGAGAGCACTCAAAGAAAATAAAACATGGGAGATTACAACTCTTCTCCAAGGAAAGAAGCTAGTAGGATGTAGGTGGATCCTCACCCTGAAATTCGATCCAAATGGTAGATCTACAAATACAATGTGAGACTTATTGTGAAGGGATATACCAAAACATATGGAATTGATTATCAGGAGACATTTTCTCCGGTAGCTAAATTTAATATCATCCAAGTTTTGTTACCAATTGCAGTCAACTTGAATTGGTCATTACACCAATTGGATGTGAAGAATGTATTTCTAAATGGAGACCTGGAGGAAGAAGTATACATGAAGATTGTAGATGGTGTTCTAGCTTTTAACAACTCTATGTGTAAATTCAACAAGTCTTTGTATAGACTAACACAATTTCCTAAGGCATGGTTCGGTAGATTCACCAAACCAATGACAAGACTTAGGTACACTAAGGGACAAGTTAATGAAACGTTCATCAAACGAGTCAATGGCAACATTACTATCCTGATCATCAATGTTGATGACAATCATTACAGGAAACGATGAAGAATTTATTGGTAAACTAAAACAGGATTTGTCAACTAAACTTCAACTCTTAGACAAATAAGGTATTTCTGGGCATGGAAGTAGCAAGAACTAAAAAGGCCATCAACGTATCTTAGCGGAAGTCTACCCTTAACCTGTTAAATGAGATAGGAATGTTGGGTGCCCAACTTGAGGGGACACCAATGGAAGAAGGATGTCACCTTGAGATCAAACCACTAGGTGTTCCAATTGACTCAAAGATACAGAAAACTTGTGGGAAAATTGATATACTTAATCCACACGTCTAGATATTAGCTATGTAGTTGGAATAGCAAGTCAGATCATGCATCAGCCACAAGAAGAACACATAAAAGCTGTATATAGAATTATAAGCTATTTGAAACTTAATCCTAAAAGAGGAATCTTCTAAAAGAAAGGCATTGCCAGAAACATCGAAATCTACACCGATGTAGACCATGCAAGGGATAGAGAGAATTGGAGGTCAACTTCAGGGTATTGCACATATGTGTAGGGAAATCTTGTTATGTGGAGAAGCATGAAACAAACTACCACTAGGCAAAGTTAAGTTTGAAGGATTTCGAGGCAAGCTGAGAATGATTGATATCTACTCTCCAGCTTGAGGGGGAATTGAAGAAATCTATTTAAATTAGAGAATCCCATGATTATCACATTGATTGTAATCCCTAATTTAGTGCTTTCAGTTTAGGATATAATATATGATTGCAATCCCTTTATTTTCTCTAATAATTACTCTCTTTAGAGTCTATATATTGTACCCTTTTCTAGTTGAATAAGTAATAAGAGGGTGCTATCTTTTCGCCTTTGATTTAAACACTTTTTAAATTCTGATTTATTTATTTATTTTTTCAAAATCTGGTTTTCTAGGACAATTTTTTTCCCTAGACTTGAGGAGGGAAGAAGAACGATACACAAGACCCTATGAAAATCATCAAGCCTGATTTTTGTTTTCTAAGTCTGATTTCCCAGATTGGCTTTTTGTAGATCTGATTTTGGGTAGGGAAGAGGAAGAACCATGAGGAAGGGAAGCCCTGCGCCCAAGGTTAATAGAGTCATTTCAATATTATCTATGATTCTTTGTAAGATTCCAAACATGTGCGAGACTCAAAATTGCATTGCATCACCATGCTCCCAAGAAATTATGGTATATCAAACCTCGTTCCACATTGGATCCTAAAGCAACCTACACGTGGTCTGGTATCAACAAGGCTCGCCTTGGCAATTGATTGAAGTAGCCATTCAGTCCAAGAACAGCTAGTAACCAAATCACCCTGCAGTGTAACCCTAAGTGCAAAGCACCCAATGCTAAATATTAATTGGACTCTAGTTGCCAGGTGCTTTGTAAAATGATTAATAAATTGGACACTTCTGAGTCTTTGAGCCAGTATATCCTGTGGCTTTCTGGTTATGTTCTTCTTGAGTGTTTCATGATGTTGTGGACTTGAGACAATGGACATAGACAGGCGCGCGCATGCACATGCACACAGACACACCTCCATATATTGAGTCTCTGCACCTGTAACTCAAAAGTTGTGCACTCTCAAGTAAATGATAACACAACGGCAGGGCTTTAAAGAACTCAGTAAATCAGTCCCCCAGACAACAGTTCCCTTGTACTGCCTATAAGTAGTCCCCCCCCCCCCCCCCCCAACCCTCCCCCAACACATAAAAAAAACAAAAGACAGGTTGGCTAGTGTTGATATAGTAAGAGCCACACCAACTCAGCCTTGACTTTGACAGAACATAATGCCCTTAAAAGGAGTTTTTCCACACACCTTAGTGCCCCACAACACCCATCATTGACAAAAGTTGGGAGCTCTATGAAGGCCCTTCTACTTAGAAGCAATTTTGGGAGTTTGGAAGGATCATATTAAAAGCACCTCCATATCCTAAGCATGGTTGCTTTGTCAAGGCAAGGAAGAGTTTCAAGTTGGTATTTTCTATGGTTTCCTAATTTTTAAGGTTACTTTATCCGTTTTGAGGTATCATTATACCACACATTGTTAGTGTTCTGAAACGACCCTACCATGTCAACTTACAATAGACAATGAATTTAAAAGTCACTATCCCTCAACTTCTTCGGAGATCTTCCTTCTTGATCTTCACCTGTCACATCCACTTTGGGATGTTATAGGTATTGATATAGCTTCCTCGTTAAATGCTCACCAACTCTTCCACTATAACTAGCTCCTCATAAGACCTAGAACAGGGGGTACTTATGGAGTCTTTAAACCCCACTCTGGCCCTTTTCCACGCTGCCACTCTGTAGAAACCCATTCTTAAGTGTTGGCCACCATCCATTCATGACTTTAGACAACAAAACTCTTAACTATTGAGAATCTCCAACACTTCAATAGTTAAGATTTGAGTCATCTACACGAAGAAGAATAAGGTAACATAACCCTCCTTTCCTACATAAGCGCTTGTTTTAACTGTTTCATGTTTACCTTATCAAGTTTCTCTCAATAAATCAATATATTGCTTGCCCCGGTCCTCTCTGCTCCTTGAAGTGCACCAAACAAATATTAAAATTGTGCTCCAACAAAAAATTCAAATTGCAGATATTGAACGTTGTTGGCACAACGCATTTATAGAACATAAGAACATTGAACATTTGAAAATTTACCTTAAACGCTCCAATGGCAAATACAGAATATTCACGCTAATCAAATGTTTCAAATCAGACAAAGCATAGATTATGAAATAAATAATCCAAGCTCAGAATTAGTTCTATACCTCTTTTGAGAACAATCCTCCCACTGCAGATAATCCTAAAAGCACATCCGGCTTCACTTGCTTCACCTGGACGCCAAAATTTAGCCAGTGCATGCAAAAAAAGCAGTTAAATGTTTAAATTATAAAAAGTAATATAAAATATAACTGGCATTACCATACAATCCAATCCAACGCACGTAAGCAATAAAACATTGGTTTTTATATTTTTAAGAACAAGATATGACAGCAAAGTAATGGACGCTGATGAAAATCATGATATGACAGAGAGAAACAAGGTAACAACTTCTGTTACATGCACTATTTTTTTCATAATCACTCCTCATAGATTCTGTTTTCTTTCGATGATACTACGCTTCTAAGTTAGTCAGTCTTCCAGGTACAATGTGAATCTGACAAATAAAAGACACAGATTGCTGAATATTCGTTCATAAATGATAAACCACATAATAGTGCACATCTAACTTATCTTTTAAATATGCACAAAATCTCATGATAGAAATTCAGGTAAAATTGATTGAACTTTTAATTTTGTGTTTGTTTTTTTATTTTTTGGTTTAAAACCCAGCCCTAAATATTAGTTAAGTTTTACAACTACTTCAACATATAAATACTGTTCAAATAACGTCAAATTTAAATCATATTTTCTTATTTCACGAGCCATACTAAAATGAGAAATATTATTTTACAAACCACTTCCACAAGGCTGGCACCTTCCCTCAGTCCTTGACGATCAGCTTCTCTCACGTTTCTTGCAAAAGGCAGTGCTTCAGGATCAATATTTTCACGTTCTTCAGTGATTAAACCCTATATTTGGAGAGGGGGAAAAAATCAGTATGAGCGGTTGGTGGATCACCCTCAAATGAATCAAAGATGATAAAAATTAAGTATCTCAGCCAATCATACTATTAGTACAAAATGCAAATCTAACTTTTTAAACAATTAGACTTAAGCAAAGGCCCATGTCATAAACAAAATTACAAAAATTAAAAATCATAACCATTGTGATTAATGTTAATATAGTTAAAATTAAGCACTAATTTATTTATACAATAAGAATGGAACTTCTTGAATTATTGCAAATTTATGTTAATATAAACTTATAAAGTGCTGCAAATTTGCAAGTTAGTAAGATTCTGAATTCTTATTTTATTAAAATAGATTATTCCTTACATAACTAATAATTTGGCATCGAATCCCCCCAGATCAACAGCCATAACGCCAATGATAACACCAAGAAAAAAATGGAGAACACAATAACATAATAGAAGCAGAAAACCAAGAAATAATGGAAATAAACACAGGATTCCAAAGGTAGACTGTATATATTCAAGAAAAACCTTTCACTCTTGATATAACCTGAGTTAAAATGCCATCCACTTTGTCCTGTCAAGATCCACAGAATGTTTTGCACTACTAATGATGGCCACATTGCCACAAAGAATTCTCATAGGCCCCTCTATGGCGGCTCTAAGTTCTCCAATAAGTCTTTTCAACTACATTCCTTTGATAACACACTTTATTGAGAGGCTTTACACTGCTTTAGCATTTCTCTTGGCCACAAAATATAGTCTTAAAACTTCTCTAAATCACAAGATTTACCCACACAAATATGCAATAACCTGAGGTAGATTGCTTGTCGGTAACTGAACTGAACCAATCTGCTTATGGGTAAACTTCAGTACCGTTATTTGTTCCCCTCCTTAAATAGACACAGTAGGGAGCCGGATTTTAAGATTGGGAACCAGGTTTTAAAATGATGGAACTCATCTATATTAAGAATTACTAATAACTAATAAATAGCCTCACCTCCCCCAATGCAAGAAATGGGACTGTTACTATGATATATAGTTTGTTCATAACACAATGAAACAGTGTATTACAGGCATCAAAACAGTAAAAGAATAATAATAATAATAAAAAGAACAGTGCCATGAAGAGAAAAAGAAAAAAACAGAGCAGATAAAATGGAAAATTCTTCTCGACTGATTCCTCAAGGTGTGTGCAGTAGAGGATATGTTGAATATTTGAAGAAAAATTATTTTCATTTGATAATAAACAAGAGGCCGACCTCACTTAGTGAGATACAGCTTTGTTGTTATTGTTGTTGTTATACTAAACAAGAGATTAAATCTGGGAATATATACACTGAGAAGTAAATGATATATTGAAAGCTAATAAATGCTAAAAGAAAATTTAAAATTAATACTGAATATTCTCACAATTTATCCCTATGGAAAATTCTTTTTCAATGATATTCTTTTGCTATCCATGCCCTAAACCTATCACAATAGGTATCAGAAGACAAAGCTCCTACCGCAGCCCAGTGTTTAAGAAACCAGGCACTCTCCTCACCAGAAACCAAAGGCTTCCATAAACCCTAATTCCGACCCACTACCTCATACTTTTAAGCATCTTTCTAGAGGCTCCCTATTTCTCTCATAAGGCTAAAAACTATCTTCCCAATTCTCTTCATTGGCACCTCCATTGGTCTTCTTTACACATGTCTAAACCACCTAAAACGATTTTCTACAATTTTCTCTTGATATATACTACACAAACTTTATCTCATATAAAGTCATTATGAATAAATCTTTTCAACACCCAACATTCACTATTATATAACATAGGAGGTATAATAGCTGTTAAAAAAAAAAAAAAAAAATCCCCTTCAAACTTGGTAGATACTCTACAATCACAAATTACTCCTAATGCCTTTTTCCATTTGACTAAAGTATATAAGAGATTTGGCATTTCTTTTGCAAACATTACCTTTTGTTTTCCTTTGTACAGCTTAAATCAAAGACAAGGACAAAAAAGGATCAGTAGCTGTGTAAACAGTTAGTAAGAAGCCATTGATTCTGTTGGAGGCCTTAAGTTAAAGGGCCCTTTCTCAGCCCAAAGAGAATTGCCCTTATCTGAGTACGGATCCTTCTTTGTCTTGGAGATATATGAATCCACAAACGTGTAAGAGGTCTATTTAGTTGATTTAAGGTATCTCTTGATCAAAGGCTTCAAGCCACTAAAGCAGAAACTGCTATCTTTTCACCGCCTTCCACTTCCTGGATAATGCTTTCCACAGGAAGTAATCCTATCTTCACTTCTGCTACACGCACCTTGGTTGTCTGGAATCAGAAGCATCGAATGAAAGGTTCTTTTCAGGACTTCTGCTATTTCCCCACTTCTTCCTAGTGACCTAGAAGCTGGGTTTTTGACTGACCAAAAATATAGGCTATTCAAGTAACCCAGTTAAGTATTGCTGTCAGTAGAAGTAAAAAAGCTTCCAACAAGACATCTGCTGTTGCTGTTGTTGCAACTGTTGTGATAACTTCTTGTGGTGGTACGGGCATGGCTTAAGGCAGCCTCTAACTCTTGGTCTTCTTTCTTTTAAAGAAAGGTAGCGAAGTCACTAACTAGAATGGAGTTTGGAGAAGAATCTGACTAATTGACCTTGGCACCTAACCTTCGAATCCCCCCCTGCTCCCAAATTAAAAAAGAGAGAAGGTGGAGGAAGAACTTTCACCTCATCAAAAAATCTCTAAGTTATCCCACTACTTTACAAGTTAACAATAGCTGATGAAATGGCAATAGGCAAAAGGCAAAGAGCATCTTCTTGTAAACTTTTGTAGATACTAGGAGGAACTTCTTCAACAAGAAAGAAAAGAGAGTCCCCGTGCTAAGCCTAGAGAGGAAGAAAGAATGCTAGGCCTTCAACTACTATTCATGACCTCCCAGAACTTATGTCAATAAATTGCCTTGCTCCCTTTCGAGTCCTAGAAAAAAGAAGAGTTCACAGATACTCCCTATAACTAATCCACTACTACATGAACTATGAATCATTTTCTCCTATTCTACTTCTATACTATATCATATATCTTTCTTTTCTTCTCTTCTTCCAAGCCAAGGGATGGTCTAGCGGTTGCCTGAGGCTGTTTGGTCCCTCGTGTTATGAGTGTGGGCGGGCTCTCACAGCGAAATGGGTAGGAGATGGGAAATATCCTATTGGCTGCAACACCAATCTGTTTTGCTTGCAGAACGATTTTTCTATTTGATGATTAAACCTTATATACATTGATGCTATCTTTTCCATAATGCAGGCCTCCTAGCAAGATCCTATTGACCGCTTGTTAGCTATTGATCAGGATTCAAACATTTTGCGGATGAACATTTACAAGGAGAAGCGCAATTTCCTTTCTGTCACACCTGTTTCATGACACTTAGTCAATTGGCCACCCAATATAACCTTATGTCTAGTCTAAGGTGGACGGCGTCATATTGGATATAGGGCCAAAAATTGGAAAACCAGGCAAGAGGGTTTAGTTTTTCCAAAGATGGTCCACTTGATATGCAAATGAACCCAGAGGATGAAAATCATTGAGGTCACTTAGCTCGAACCTAGAGGAGGAAAACCATTGAGGTCACTTAGCTCTCATACTTAAAAGTTTTTAGTTCCTTCCTATCTAGCTTATGCTTATCTTAATGGTAAAAACCAGTTAGTTATGACTTACCTTCTCGGGTAAGCAAGCCAAACATGACCAAACCTTTACATAGGTGAATTAAGCCCTAGTCCTTTCTCAAAGGTAGCTTGGCCCCTTTTCTTATTTCCATGCTATGCTACTGTAGCTGTAGTCGTAAGGCCTCTACATTTCTTTCTCGATGCGAAGAATAGCTATTTTTTACAAGCATGATAACTCCATTTTAAGTTAAAGGAATCCACTCAGCCCATTTGAGGCAGACAACAATAAGGATGTTGTAATTTCCTTTCTTTGGAGCGAGGAAATTGAGTTATCGAAACAACTCATAGCCACTCCACTCGTTCTTTCAATGGTCGTTTTTTACCTCTGATGGATCATGAGTTCTTGGCACCATCTATCATCCTCCATGTGAAGGCTTATTTCCTATGTCTCGTTAACTCCCACCATCCGTGGATCATGCGCTCCCCCAACATGCCTTATTTTAAATAAGAAGCAAGAGCCTAAAAAAAGTGTAATCTCTCTATCTAATCACCGAGTTCACATGTATCGGATCTAGGACTGTTTTCTTTCTGTTATCGCTTCACGCTACTGTAATGGGCATGATCCCAATCCTCATACATTGTTATGAATTTGCCCTTCTATGTACTAGCTTTTTGTACTATGTCAATGGCGGTCTTGTAGGCTCTTCTTCACTCTAGCTCTGTGAACTAGAGTTCCCTACACAAGCGATTACAGAAAGCCTATACTTTAACTTAGCTTTAACCTTACGATTTTCCAAGGCTGATGTCACTGATAGCTCTACCTTCATTCTAATTGTCTACAATAAGTGATAATAGCTCCGGTTTGACCGCAAGGCACCTCTACCATTACGTTGATGAACGGGTACTGGATTAAGACGTGCTTAGTGATGGTACAGAACGGAATTCCAAAGTGCTCTATGGATTGTTTTGGGCTATCGTTTCATGCCAATTCCTATCTTACTACTAATTCCACATTGCAAACAAAGTTTAGTGACAATGATACGAGCTCCTCAAGGAACTTGTGCGGGCTCAAGAATATTGACCGCGATCCTTGAGGTTGAGTTTATTCCTCCCAGCCTCAACTTCCTAGTCAATAGGCTATCCTAAAGCGGATTGGAACCCTTGGGAGGATTGACCACCAAGCAGTGGCTTAATAAGAAAGAGGCAGGTGGGGAACCGAGTCGTTCGTAAAGTTTCTTCCCTCCTTTGGAATCTGACTTTTATGACTTCTGGAGCTGAGGAAAGGAATCAATAGCATCTCGCTTCTATATCATATGGTTTGAGAAGTAAGAAACCTTTACTTTCATGCGAGCCAATGTTCATATTCCCTCTTAAGGGATGGGTAGACTCAACTCGATATGGCTAGAAAGAAAACGAAAATCAGCCAGGCCACTTCTCATTATGCCTTTTTACACAAGGCTAAAAGCCTTGATCTATAGATGGCGAGCCTTGTACATGCTAGTTTAAGAGGCTGGGTTTTTTCCTACGGCTAGGATCGCAATATCTTGCACATGCTTGCCTTAGCTTACGAAACCCCAAAATCAGCATAGAGAAAGCCGGGCTATGGCCTCATTATATAGTACCATTCCTTCTGCCTTACACCTCATATGAACAGACTAAAAAGAGCGACGTACAAAAGGTTCTTCACTAAGCTTAAGAATGATGGTTATGATTAGTTTTGATGATGTCTTATATAGATGCCATTAGTAAAAGTAAAAAGTTCATATCATATATATTAACTAATTACTTTGTTCAATTATCGAGAATGATTAAGAGAGGAGATTGAAGAAAGAAGAACTTGATCAATATTGTAAGAATATCAATATCCAAGTCTCTACGATTAAACAAAAGTTGGAACGGCTCGATTTGGAGCTAAAATAAGCAAGTTCAAACTTTCGGATGAATACAGTAATTTTAGCATGAACAGTGTCATGCTCGAGCATAAAAACGTGCTTGCTCGAGCATGAAAAACATCCTTGCTCCAGCAGAGAAACCTGGTGCTCGAGCAACAATGGTTTCTCAGCTACTCTATTCAGCTCTGTTTCAGGCGACCTCTGGTAATTCGATGATATCTCTCAAACCAGGAATCGGAATGACGTGAAACCAATTTTGTATGAAACTAGACATCTAATGCGTCATCTTGGAAAAGTTTCAAGTCCAAAGAAGATCAGATGAGAGAGATATGAATTTTTGAAGTTGCACCATCTGTCACCGTCACACAGCTGAGCAAGGTTCAGTAACTTGAGTGTATCTCACAAACCACACATCGGAATGAGCTGAAATCGGTGCCATATGAAACTAGACTCAAATACCTTTCCAAAAACACCAAGATCACAAAAAACAAAGATCAAATGAGAGAGATAGGATTTTTGGAAGTTCATAGTCTGTTTCAAAATTGTGCAAAAACATTGGTTCAAGAACGGCTTTTGTTAATCTGATCATAGTGCTCAACATACAATGAGTTTGGAGCTGATTCTTGTTATATTGGAAAGAAGACTTGAAGAGTTTTATGAGCATGGGTGGTTTGCCAAAATTGAAGTCATACGCTCATGAGAAATTGACTGTGTTGTTCATCACATTGAAGAGATCAATCATTGAACAAGATCAATCTAATCAAGCAGCGAATTAGAGAGCTGAAGAAGTCATGCTCAAGCAAGCAGTCTTCATGCCCGAGCATCAGCGAGGCCAAGTCAGAAATCAGATTATGTGTGAAGTCGTGCCTGAGCAAGAACGTATATTGTGCCCGAGCAGATACTCAGCGTGCTCGAGCAAGAAAATTTAACATGCTCGAGCAAAGGAAAAGGCTGCTCGAACAAAGAACAAAAGTTTCATCTACATTGTTATGCTCGAGCAAGATAAAGGCATACTCGAGCATTGATTGATATCATGCTCGAGCAAGAAGAGTTTCATGCTCGAGCATCAATGGTAATTCAAAGTTTCATTAGCCTCATTCAAGCATTGCTCGAGCAAGTTCTGGAGTGCTCGAGCATAGTTCCTTGGTTGCCCGAGCAGACAATCATGCCCGAGCAAGATCATCTCTGTTTTCAAATCACCCTCTCGGAAAATTCAGATCAACTAATAATGATTCTTTTTCTTCAGATCATTACTCATTATTATACTCAAATGTTTTTAATCACTTTGTCAATGAGTTTCAGATGATCATAACCCGAATTAACATCGAATTATTAAAAAGTGAATGATTACGTCAGAGCTCACAATGGTAACTTTGGGCAAGTGACAACGGTCATATTCCAACAGGAAGAATTACTCAACAGACGAATCGATCTTCATTACCTATAAATAGCGAAGCCTTTAAACCGGAAGATGTGACGACGGACGACGAGTGACGATTATGAATGAAAGAAAATGAGTTTACTACTTCACCGTCGATATGTCAATACATGCTTGATTCATATACTCTCTGTTTCTCAATGTTTATATAGTCTACAGTAGAGAGTGAGATTTTGGATTATGTACTTCAGTGTTTATTTATTCACTTCTGAAAGAGAGAAGATTTATCTGTAAACATTACATTTGAGAGTCACTCAAGATTGGGTAATCTTGAGTGGGAAACAGATTGTAACCTTACAGTGTGTAAGGGGAGTATCTCGGTAAGAGATTGTGAAGGCTGCACAAGTACCCGACTAAACTTGTGAGATTGTAGAGGCTTTTCTCTTGTTCCTGGAGTAAACAAGAAGATAGTGGATTGAAAATCTCAAGTGGAGCTTGGGGACTGCCGAACCAGGATAAATCACAGTTTGCATATTCTCTTCCCTAAACTCTTTTATTTCCAGCATATATGTTTGAATGAATGACTATTGATTTTCAACTCACTACTGTCATACGAATTGCTTCCTGAAAGTTGCAAAAAGATTTTCAAAGTTCATAAGTTTTAATCGGACACCCAATCCCCCCCCCCCTTTCTTGGGTGGCAGCCAGATCTAACAAAGAATTCTGCTTGTCATCTCGACTCATTCATGCCTATCCTACCTTGGTTATCTGCTTTCATGCTAACAATGAGTGGACTTTCCAAAAAATAATAAGAGAGAAGAGATCTGGCCCTCTTGGGACTATCGGGATCGGTCATCATCAAGTCCTAGAATGATTTTTACGTCCTGCAAAACTCATTAGTAGCGGCTAACAAGCCTTCCGTGCTAAGGTCACTTTAAGCTTATTAGATATAGAAAGGTTCTTTACTAGCATAGGGCATTGCCAAGGGCAACTCCTTGAAGGAAAATAGAAAAGAGTATCGCAACAATAAGTCGATTACAACTTTGAAAGTGGTTAAAGACCATAGGAACAAACAATAGCTAATTTTCTAGAGATTCATCCATCAAAATTATCACACGCAGGGAACCCCATTTCATTGGTCTTGCACTAGGAGCCCTTGAAACTCTATTCCGACAAAGAACCCCATAGGGAGGGGCCCCTTTTGAAAGGTTGGTGTCCCATGTTTGAATAAATAGCTATGTGGGATTAACACACATTCTTTGGACTCCCTTCTTTTTAGAGATAGTTTTCCGTGCCTAGCTGTTATGTAGATTGTAAATATTAATTAGGGTTAAGGGATTAGGTTATATTGGGGATTAAATGGCATGTCAATTCTACAAGTCCAATTATATATGTAGCACAATACTAAGTCTATGAGGCTACAAGGTAAGAGGGGTAGTTTAGGAATTAGTTAGATGATATTAGATATTAGGATTAGACATGAGTTACTAGCCGTTGGGATAAGAAGAGAATTAGTTATGTCAGTTAACTCTGAAGGGGAGTACCTATATAAGGGGAAACAAGTGTAATTGATGTATGATTCAGATTATGTATAAATGAATCTCAGTGCAACAGCACTGTTAGCTACTTCTCTCTGTTCCTATCTGTTCTTCTTCTTCCCTCTCTTCTATTCTTCTTAATTCTTCTATTTCTCTACAAAATACCTATCAGTGGTATCAGAGGATCTCGATTATCGCCTGTTTCCGTTGTTCTCTATTTTTTCTTGATCGCAGACTGAACCCTCTTTTCTCCTCGCGGTTCTGTCTTCCTTTCAAGAAAGTCAACCAGAAACTGATAAAGAGGCACTTGACCAGCAAGATCATTCAAGATCGGTGATTAAGGTGAAAGAACCGCCAAACTCCTGTGACTTATCGCATGATATCGATCAGAACCAACAAAACTGACGCGTTAACTCAAGAATTACCCAAGATTGACGGTCAACACCCACTCTCTTTTGGGATTGCAACGACTCATCATAAGGCTCTGAATAGGACCCACTTCACCATCAAGATAATCCAGGGACATCGGTGTTTTGGATTCCAAAGATCATTACGTTTCAGCGGCGCAAATTTTTGTAACTGGGAAGCAGAAGGTTCGGTGATTGCACCAACTGGTGCTCACGCACATGGGGGCCACTACACGTTCTCAATCCTCGGTTACTGCACTCAATGATCCCACCGAAGCAAGGTTTCGGACCATTGAAGATACATTACAAGGGTTTACAACTTTACCAGTAGCGGTTCAAACTCTCACAGATCGTGTCACTTTGTTAATGGAGAACCAGCAACATGACCGACAGGCAGAGAATAGTCAGAACCAGGGCGACCGACACCCCCATGAACAACGTGGTTTCCATCGAGCACAAGATGAATATACTCCACCGACACACTTAACCAAACTAGATTTTCCAAGATTCCAGCGACAAGACATTTTGGGTTGGATTTATAATTGCGAATGATACTTCGAGTTGGATGGAACGCTTGATAACTGGAAGGTTCGATTGGCTAGCGTGAATCTCGACGAAAAAGGATATATATGGCATCAAGCCTACATGGAAGAAGAAGGCCGACCTCCTGGACTGAATACAAACACGCACTGCGCACTCGTTTTGGATCTCCGTTTGAGTCCCCAATGGGAGATTTCGAAAAGGATATATAATGTTGATGATTATAATGATGAATTTGATGTATTGCACTGCAAATTACGGCTCCAACAAGATCATGTCATCCAAGCATATATTGAAGGTTTGTGAAGTGAATGTGCTCAGCAAGTGCGACTCCAATGTCCTCAAACCTTATCGGAAGCTAGGGGAATTGCCAACATTTTTGAATATAATAATGAGAACAGTAAGGGGCTGCATCGGCGAAACTGCAATGATAATAGCAATCAATTGCAATGGAAAAATTACAAGACTCCAGCGGGACCCTCAAGGTGGCAGACCAATGAATATGGAGGCAATGGGCCATCCAGAAACAATGGACCATGGGGAAAATCAAATAATTCAGGAGTGTCGATCACTTCTGCAGCAAAAACAGGGCAATCCACGAATCAGAGACCATCAGGATTTAACAAGGATGAACTGGATGAGTTAAGAGCCAAGAACTTGTGTTTTTACTATAGGAAGCCTTTCTCTAAGGATCACACCTGTCCCCAGCGCCAAAGGATGCAGATCCAATTAATAGAATTGAACCCAGATGAGGATGAGGAAGTGACAGCATCACCAGATGGCAATGATGAAACCGACCAGGAGGAATATCAACCTGGACTTGATGAATGCCTCCAGATATCGCTCCATGCGATGGAAGGATCTGCTGGAGTTATCTCTATGCGGATTCGAGGTCTAGTGGGTAAAAGACCAGTGCAAATTTTAATTGATAATGGAGCTTCTCATGGGTACCTAGACTATGAACTCACCAGGAAACTTTGATGGAAGGGTACCCCAACAGCTAAAGGAGAAGTGGAAGTGGCAGGGGGAGCCAAACTGAAACTGTATGGAGTATGGAAGGGTTTTAGATGGAAGATGCAAGGTCAAGATTTTGTATTCGACTTGAGGGTCATGGAAATCAAGACATATGATATTGTCTTGGGTCTACATTGGCTGCAAGAAGTAGTTCATCATGCTTCATGGGACTATGATGATTTAGCCATGACCTTCTTGTATAAGGGTTCCTTATGTACTTTGAAACCAACACCCCCTTCTAGCTGCAAGGTGATCAACAAACTTAATGACTCCATGGCTGAAGGAAGCCAATTATTTCTTCTGCATTCTTTAGAGAAGGGTAAAGATGCTGCCTATTCACTCACTAACAGCAATGCCAAAGCTTCTGTTTGTGTCAAACATTTATTAAAAGAGTTTGGGGATGTATTTTCAAAACCAACAGCACTTCCACCTCTTCGTGAGAATCATAATCATCCTATTATCCTTAAAGAAGGGGCTGATCCAGTCAACCTACGACCCTATCGCTACCCGGCTATACAAAAGGATGAGATTGAAAAGCAAGGTAAGGGGCTCCTAGAGATGGGGATCATCCAGGAAAGTTCCTCTCCTTTTTCTTCTCCAATAGTGTTAGTCAAGAAAAAAGATGGTCCATGGAGAATGTGCATTGACTATAGGGAAGTGAACAAACTGACTATCAAGAATAAATATCCTATTCCCTTGGTTGATGAGTTATTGGATGAGTTGGAGAGTGCTAGGTGGTTTACAAAGCTGGACCGGAGAGTGCTAGGTGGTTTACAAAGCTGGACCTTAGAGCTGGATATCACCAAATCAGAATGGAGCCTAAAGACACTTACAAACTCATTCTGGACATTATGAGTGGCTGGTTATGCCTTTTGGCCTTACAAATGCACCAGCAACATTCCAAGGAGCTATGAACAGCATTTTTCGAGACCAATTGAGGAAGTGTGTACTAGTCTTCTTTGATGATATCCTTGTATATAGCTCTAGCATGACCTTACACCTAGAGCACCTACGGTTAGTACTCTCTACTCTTCGACATCATCATTATTTCATTAAGGAATCTAATTGTGCATTTGCAGCCACAAGAGTAGGGTACCTTGGTCACATTATAGAAAATGGGGGTGTGTCCACCGATCCGCAAAAGATCAAGGCTATTGTTGAATGGCCTGAACCAACCACCTTGAAACAGCTCCGTTCCTTCCTTGGCTTAGCAGGGTACTACAGAAAATTTATTAAGGGTTATGGAATATTAGCTAAGCCTCTAACAGATCTACTCAGGAAGGATCAGTTCAAATGGTCAAAGGAAGCTGCTGAAACTTTCAAGAAATTGCAGACAACTTTATGTTCAGCACCGGTATTAACCTTACCTGATTTTTCTAAGACATTTGTAGTGGAAACTGATGCTTGTTCCACTGGAATTGGTGCTGTCCTGATGCAAGGAGGGCAACCGTTGGCCTTTTTCAGTAAGGGATTGGCTCCAAGGCATCATGGGTTGTCAATATATGAAAAGGAATTACTTGTTGTGGTTCAAGGAGTGGAGCATTGGCATTAATACTTGGAGGGCAGACATTTTGTGATTAAAACAGACCAGCAAAGCCTGAAATACTTGCTGGATTAGAAGCTAAAAACCTCATTTCAGATGTATTGGATCTCAAAACTTATGGGATATGACTATGAGATTCAATATAAAAAAGGATCTAACAATAATGTGGCTGATGCCCTCTCAAGAATGCCTAAGATGCAATTATTTCAGATCACACTCTCCACTTGCTCAGAAGATTTGCTGCTGGAAATTAAACAAAGTTGGGCAACTGATCCTGAATTACAGGCCCTGATTCAGCAACTTCAGCAAAACAGTGGAAGAGAAGGTAAATTCTCTTGGATTGATGGCCTATTGCGTAGGGGACTCAGATTGGTGGTAGGAAATATACCTATGTTAAGACAGAAAATTATGGTGTGGCTTCATTCTTCATACTTGGGAGGACATTCAGGTATCCATGCTACTTATCAGCGAGTAAAACTACTGTTTTGGTGGAAAAATCTGTTTGCTGATATTAAGGAGTTTATTAAACAATGTGATATGTGTGCTCATTGTAAGTATGAAACAGTTGCGTATCCAGGACTCCTTCAACCCTTACCTATTCCTAATAAGGTTTGGGAGAGCATATCCATGGATTTTATTGAAGGCCTCCCCAAGTCACATGGGAAGGACACCATATGGGTTGTGGTGGATAGGCTAACTAAGTATGCACATTTTGTAGCTCTTTCTCACCCCTTTACAGCATCCGAGTTGGCTCAGCACTTCCTAGATGGAGTTTATAAATTACATGGAGCACCAATAGAAATTATTTCTGATAGGGATCCTATTTTTATTAGTCATTTTTGGCAGGAATTTTTGAAGGTGCTGAAAATTGAGCAGAAGTTATCATCCTCCTACCACCCTCAGACCGATGGACAAACTGAAGTCCTAAATAGATGTTTGGAGACCTACTTAAGATGCATGTGTTGGGAATATCCTAAAGATTGATCTAAATAGATGTTTGGAGACCTACTTAAGATTGATCTACGAAGGCTACACCCTATGAACTATTATATGGGCAGAAACCAGCTTTGTACAGCCCATACTTGCCTAAAACAGCAGTGGTAGATGTTGTTGACAGATCTTTCATTGCTAGAGAAGGGGCATTGCTGATTGCTAAACATCACTTACACCGTGCCATCAATATGATGAAGCAAAGGGCTGACTCTCACAGAACTGATAGGGAATTTCAGGTGGGACAGTGGGTTTTCCTTAAATTACAGCCCTATCGACAAATATCAGCTGCCTCAAGAAGAAATCAGAAGCTTGCACCTATATTTTTTGGTCCTTACAAAATCAAACAGAAAGTGGGACCGATAGCCTATAAGCTGGACTTACCGGAAGAGACAAGGATACATGATACATTTCATATCTCCTTACTGAAATTGTGCCCTGATCCATCAGTAAGACCACGCCATCTGCCACTAGATTGGCCAGAACCGCCAGCAATAAGGGAACCAGACCAGATATTGCAGAAACAAGTGGGCAGAAGAAAAGGGCGCATAGTTACAGAGATCTTGGTAAAATGGAAGAATTTACCAGAGGAGGAAGCAATATGGATGTTATTATATAGCTTTCAGCAACAGTTTCCAGATTTTGTCCTTGCTGACCCTTGAGGACAAGGGTTCTTAAAGGGGGGGCATTGTTATGTAGATTGTAAATATTAATTAGGGTTAGGGGATTAGGTTATATTGGGGATTAAATGGCATGTTAATTCTATAAGGCCAATTATATATGTAGCATAATACTAAGTCTATGAGGCTACAAGGTAAGAGGGGTAGTTTAGGAATTAGTTAGATGATATTAGATATTAGGATTAGACATGAGTTACTAGCCGTTGGGATAAGAAGAGAATTAGTTATGACAGTTAACTCTGAAGGGGAGTACCTATATAAGGGGAAACCAAGTGTAATTGATGTATGATTTCAGATTGTGTATGAATGAAACTCAGTAGCACTGTTAGCTACTTCTTCTCTCAGTTCCTATCTGTTCTTCTTCTTCCCTCTGTTCTATTCTTCTATTTCTCTACAAAATACATATCACTAGCGTAGCCTTGTCTCTTTTGTCAAAGACGTATTTTTGCTAGTCCTGAAGGGACTAAGCTCTTTTGAGTCTATATTAGGCAATGGAGGACCAAAAGGCGACCTCTGGGGGCATTGAGTCAATTGAGCAATTAGCCTGTTGTTCCTTTATACCAACCTCCTCCTATAATAGAAGCAAACTTCTAATAAATTGAAATCAATCATCACATTATGTAGAGCAAAGTGAAGAGTATAAATAGGAAACATTTTCTAAGAAAGAGCGCTACTTAACTTAAGAGCCTGGTGAAGCAAGAATAGAAGATGAACCTTGCATACTCATTCTAAGGAACGAGCCTCTTGAGCTCTAGCTCATTCCTAACCCTACTAACTCTTTCAGAACTTAGAATCTATATCGCTATGCCCTTGTTCTACCAAATGGGCCTATGAACCTCAACTTGAGAATCAGTCGTCCCTTTTAAGGCTAAGACAGTAGCTATACTTGAACTTTTATTCTAGGCAAGAATCCTTCTTGCCGATCAAGAAAGCAACAGAAATCCCTCCTCAGCATTCTAATGATGCTCTATCTTTTAGCCCGGTAGAAGGCAAGAACCCCACTTAAGAGATCTTGATCATCTAACTCAAGAAAGAAGACTGCAATTAAGATTGCATCATTTGCAATCAGCATGCATTTGGTGATTTCCTCTTGAACGGGCTTGATCAAAATGTCCAAACCAAGTCAAAGCAATAAGGACTCAATGATGATCCTTGATGGAGGCCAATTTTTACAAGCAAGCCCCTTGTCTTAACTCCAGGGATTAATATAGAATGCGAACACCTTTCTTTTCAAAGGCTTTCTACAGCAGTCATATTGATACACGATCATAAGCTTTTTCAGCATCTTTCAGGTATGATCCAAATAAGTCTAGTATAGCCCAGGTCAAAACAATAACAAACTCCAGGACTCTTAGATAAGAATAGAATCCTAATCCTTTAAAATTTATACTCCCTTTTGTTTTCTAATTAAAACTTACCCTAGGTTTCAAAGCACTAGACAAGGTTATGAAGGACAAACACCATGGGTACACAAGCATCCACTAAAATATTAAATAAGCAAATCTTATCATTTCTATCATATAATTAATTTCATTAAACAAACGAACTATCTTACTACGTATTAAGGATATAAAGCTATCCAATACCTTAGCATCAACAACCCAGAATTGACTCTTTGCACTCTCAAAAGCTACTTCATTATTCCCCAACATCCTTGCCATTGTTTTCCTTGCAGCATTAAGAACACCAATTCCTGCACTGCAGCAACAAAGATATAACCATATGAAGCCACATCATTATCCCATGAAAATGAATCTCCTTAATGCTAGAAAACAAGCATAGATTCCCATTTGTAATTAACCACTCAAAAGCCTTGTAAGAATCCATGTTTTTCAAACAAAATCAGTCGTGAATTTTATTACATGAGAAACTATTGACTGAAATATTAGGATATCCACCATAGAAGGCTATATGATGAAGGAAAGTATAAAGATATTGTTCTTAGTATTTTATTCATATGGTTCTTTGATTTATATTTGGTCACTATTAGGTTACTAAAACAAGGACCTTAAAACGTGCATGTGCATCAGATGCATGACAGCAATGTTTAGGGGTATCCCCTGAAACATGACAATACTGGTGAACAGACTTTGAGGACAGGCTTATCTTAACATTGCAATCAACATAGTATGGTCACTTACCCCGGGACTGTAAGTGCTAGACCTTGTACAGTCAGCAAAGTTTAGAGAACTTCAATAGAAAGCATTTTCTTTTTAATAGTGGAAGCGGGTGAAAGTTTGGAGTACAAGCTAAGCAAATATTGAACAGGTAACAAAAATAAAGAATGAGGACGAGGAGAGAGAAGCGGAAGAAAGAAAGAAAAACCAAGATAAATTTAAAAATAATATTAATAATCAATTAGAAAATAGACTGACCCTTGCATAGAGCTCAAAAGATTACATTTTGAAATGCAAGATAATATGAAAAACATAACAAAAGATCATAATCCCAACACAATAATTAAATTAATGACATAATTATAAAACAAAACAAAACATAATTTATATAAAATATACTACAATAAAATATTAAATTCTAGTCCTATTTTATTCTTAATCGAAGTACTACTAATTTCTTTTTGAAAAAAATCCTATTTTCTTTGTTTGTCTGTAATTACTTTTTACAACTAATTAATGCTGTAGACCTTAATCTCTTCTAATCCTCCATCAACAACTCTTTAAAAGACACATGGAAGCTATTCCTCTTCATTCGCATTCTTCTTTTTAACCCATCTCCATGTCAATGTCTGTGCTTCCCAACTTGTTTCTTTCTAGATCCTCATGTAATCTATAAATATAGTGAGCTTTTTCCAAAACAAGCTATTTGAAACACGGTAGATTTTAATATTGCGAGTGGTAAAAGTTTTTCAGAATTAAAGGAAAGAATTCTACTTTACAATAAATTATTAATGCAATAAACTCACCTTCCAGCACCAGCAACAACAATCTTCATTTTTGGAAAGTCAATCATAGGCCTTCCTTGAGCTCTCACAGCACCTAAAAGTCCAGCAATTGCAACTCCAGCTGTTCCCTGTGAGGAGAATTCTATACCTATCAGGCTAAAAGAGAAGTACTATATGATCAAAGTTACAAATAATTTTCCAATTTTAGATGTAGAGTTTAATCCCACAATAATTTAGGTGACAAGATCTTCCATAAAAGAAGGCAGATACTTAGGTAGTGCTTCAGATGAATTCAACAACTAATTATTGTAGAGAATTTGCATTATGTTTTGAATAAAGTTTCTAATGTTCAAGTGAGGTGGGCCCTATGTATACTTGTAAATGAGGGAAAGAGCAAAAAAATATTCTCCAAAAATTACCCATGAGGTAAGATAAATTTACATTGTTCTATTTTACAGCAATAAGAAATAAATTCTCAATACTTCCACATGTCCCCTAAAATTGGGACCATGACACAAAACAGCCCTAAACACATATTGGTAAAGATAACTAACACTGTACTAAGCCCTGAAGATCCATGTTGTCATAATAGAACACAAGAAAATTATGGGTATGAATCCTTAAATAAAAGGGATCTATACCTGCACATCATCATTGAACATCCTGTAGGTATTTCTATACCGCTGCAATAACTTAAATGCCCACTTGCTTTGGAAATCTTCAAACTGTGCAAGTATGAGAAACTAAAATATAAAATCCTAAAAATTCAAAAGACGTCAAAACGAATTTCTAATAAAAAGTTTCATTGCAAAAAAGGTGCCCAAGACATATAACTGACGTATCCAATAAGCTACTTGTATTTTCTCCATAGAAGCTCATTATTGCAACAAAAATAAACCTGCACAATAACATGTGGCCAACGAGTAAAGACAGCTTGCATGAATTCATCAATAACAGCAAGATACTCATCCCCCTCAAGACGGCGTTGTTGCAATCCCAGATCTGCCAACAAAAATATTTTAATTATATTTCAGACTGAATAATCAATTTGAAAGCTGAAGGAAAAGATGATTGGCATTATGCATATGCAACAACTAAAGGTGTCAAATACCAAGGACATCGGCGTCAATTTTCTCAAAACTCACCCATTAATTAACAGAGCATCCAAGAAGTAGCATGAACATAAACTCCAAAAGAATATTTCCTCTCTTATCTCTCCAAAGTCCACAAGAACATTACAATCAATAATTCTAGAGGATACAGACACATGCAGAGGCATACAAATACATGCAGATGGAGATTGAATGTCAAGACAAGTCACGATGAGGTAATTCAAATTTTCCAAATCCCATCTAGTCCTCTATACTCTTTAAATTAGGAGTCACAGGTTATCCGGTTAAAAAAAAAAAGGCAAAAAATTGGAGTCATAGTATGCATGGTTCAACTCCCAACTCTCCCATTTCTATCAACTGATCAAGAATAGCATAACCTTATTTACTTCAACTCCTAGGAAGTATTTCAATGGCACCCAAATATTTTATCTAAAACTGACAAGGAGGAAAAGTTTAGAGTGATGAAATGCTCAAGGTGTCACTCTCGTTAATTACAATACATCAACGTACACATGTAGGATTATGGCAGAGTCTATTCAATTATAGGAACATTGAAAGATTGCACCCACTTTTACTCATCCTGTAGAATCCCGAGATTTTAGGGATTGATTAGATCCAAAATTATAGGAGAAATAATACATGATCATAGATAGGATAATTTGTGATTCTTTTCTGATTGTGTAGCGTGATATCCGGATCTCATTAAAGGATCCAATCTACTGTGTATAAATGTAATCCTAGTATTCTGAATAAAATCACTGGAAATATTCAACCCTCTGATTCTTCACATCCCAAACTTCAAAACTACATTATTGATTCTGTCAAATCAAGCATGAGAACTTCGCTTCAAACAATATAAGGATGCGCAAGAAACCATGGCCAAAAAACTGGTATATTCTATTGATCAAGGTACAGCTATAATATATTATATATACACTAAACTACAAGGGATTTTGGACGCTAAAAATGGACAAAATCAAATCATAAAATTTACTTCGTTAACACCTATATGTTATACTCGCTCTTGATTGTATAGGATCAAGTACAAAATAATTCCCCCATAAAATCCAAGCCCTAGAACTAAGCTCGTCATTACTTGCAAAATGTTTACAATTAGTTACATTATTCTCAAACAACTAGATATAGAAATGCTTACATAATGGATCTTTGAGTAGCTTCTCATTGTTAGTCCCAACATCAATCATTACGGGAAGTACCTGAAAGAGAAAAGGGCTGAAACCTAATCATCATTCCAACAGAAAATTCTATTGCAGAGTCAAGTAAAACTTGCTTTAACTAATTATGAGCTGTCAATCAATAAGTGATCAGAGAATTAATGCTTTCAACAGAACAAAGCATGCCCTAAAAAAAGTTTAAGCGTAAAAGGGGAAAATTTAATCAGCAAAATATAAATGCAGTTAGTCCCAGTATTTATCAAATTAGAACATTTTCCTAACGACAATTCCCTTTTAGTATTGAACCATCTGGTATCTAATACTACCAACTAATCGAATTCAAGCCAAGTCAGGCTCTACTTTCTTAACAAAAAATCTAATACAGCAGGTCAGCAATCATAATGAAAGATTTTAATTCTAAAGAAAAATAACGAAACCATGAATGGTGACATACCCTTTGAGGGTTAATTCCAGCAGCAGCAACATACAAATCCAGCTTTCCAATCGCAATGCCAATTCCTTGAACTCCAAGATCACCAAGACCAAGAATCCTGCTGCCATCTGTAACAACAATCATATCAACCTGGGGAAAAACAGAGAGATTCAGTTTCTGGATCATCAAATATGATATCAAGAGATTGAGAGATAGATGAAAGTTTAGAAATGTACCAAATGAAGAATAAACATAAATATATAAACAATACAGCATAATGTGCTCATGGCATGGAAAACATATAGAAAAAAAACAATTTGTAAACAGAAGGAAGAGAAATGCAAAGACAGTGGTTATAATAACTCCTAAAACACATAAAAAACTATCACAAGATTATGAAAAATCATTTAGCCTATCAGAGCTGCAATCCCTCAGTAAATTCATTTTATAAATGGCACCATGGAAGAAATCTCCTAATGATCTAACATTTCTTCCAGCACCAAACACCGCGGCTCTGCTGATATGTAACTATTATAAAAGTTAAAAGTTAGAGTTTGTTAGGGAGTTAGCCATTAGGATTGAGTGAGTTAGTTTAGAGATTGGTCAATAAGTTAGTCTCACCTAAAAATAAGAGGCCTAATCCTTATTGTAAATCAGATTTGTCATGATGGAATAATAAGTGTGTGCATGTTCAAAATCTCTTCATTCTCTGTTTTCTCTTGTTCTCTCTACCTTCCCTCTCTTGAATTCCTCTGCTCCTCTCTTCTTTATCTCTCTTTAACTCTCTTTCTCTTTTCTTGCTAATACCATAATAGTGGTATCAGAGCCTTCAATCCTTGGCCTTCCCACTGCAATACCGAAAAGAGAAAAAAAAAAGAAGAAAAAGTCCAGCATGGAGGAGTTCGGTAGTGCCACATATGAGCAGCGGGAACTAATGTTCCCACAATAAAGATTTTTTCGACCGCTGGTTAGCCTCCATTTTGACCAGATCAACTTCAAGACCTTCAGAACACGGGAGGACGGAGGACGCCTTGCAACGCCGAGAAAAAGAACAAGAATGTGGATCTGGGCTCTTCATTACCATCACCACTTGCTATGTGTTCGTGAGCAGCTGTTTCGCTTAGTTTCATGCTGCTAAGTTCTCTTTCTTCATCTCCAGCAGTGATGGTTAAGGGGACTTCATCACATGTTGCCTCTGTTCTGTCATCACTGTCCTTGTTAAGTGCTGGGTTGTGGGCTAGTGACTTCTTGCAAGTCAAAAGAGATAGCTGCGATTTAGCGAAGAAGAAAGCAATAGTTGAGTTTGTTAGGGAGTTAGTTAGTTAGTTCAACCTTTGGTCAATAAGTCAGTCTAGTTTATAAATATGGGGCCTAATCCCTATTGTAAATCAGATTTGTCATGATGGAATAACAAGTGTGTGCATGTTCAAATTCCTTTTGTTCTCTGTTTTCTCTTATTCTCTCTGACTTCCCTCTATTAAATTCCTCTGCTCATCTCTTCTCTATCTCTCTTTCCCTGTCCTTCTCTTTTCTTGCTAATACCTTAACACCTGCCATTAGAAAAAGAAGATAATGCTCCACATATGCTAGAAGGAAGGAAAACAAACTAAACAATGCAATTTCTCAAAGTGAGACCATTACCACATCGTTACATGTCTATCAAACATTATGACTATAATCAACAGGATTAGGTAAAAAACAGAAAATCAATTATATTTATAATAGCAATGCATAAGTCTTGGTAAAAGAAATTAACCAGCAAGTACCTGATCAGCTGGCCAATTATAAACCATTGACATCATTTCTCCACGATCTTCAGCACTAAAATACATTCCTCTTGGCCTTCTAAATAAACCACTGTAGTTTTGACATACAAGACCCACCGTAGGAGTATACACTACAGGGGCATATTCTTCAATGTTTGCAATCAAAACCTGTTATTTGAGTGTCTATCATTAAAGATAAAATGATAATCATTCCGGTTTATTTTTTCCTTAGGTTGTACAAGAAAACAATGAATCAATTATAAATTGCAATAAGCAAGGCAAATTCCTGTTTTCTTATGAATGAATCATAGAAAATATGGTAGAGATTATACAACTAAATTCACATGGTGGGGGATAAAGTTCTTATTCATTATAGATCATGGCCCAAGGTCATTGATCCCAAGGTCAAATCTAGGAGCCATAAGTTGAAATCTTTTACCCATTTTCCCATTGGAGTTTCATTTTGTTTTTATAATGTTCAGTATTTATTATAATTAATTGTATCTTAATGTATTGTAGATCTTACACTCCATTGCTTCCTAGGAACCAGGATAGCATATTCAAAACGAGGTATCTATACTTTATAGAAATAACAAGTGAGAGTGACTGTTCTCTAAAACAAAACATGTCAGTCAACATGCCGACCAACTGACACAGCAACTGATTCCAATTGGGAAGCAAAAAACATCGTTGACAAAATATACACACACAAACACACTCCTCTCGTCCTAAATATAGGACATTGTTTATAGTGCAAATTGCACTGTAAAGTACAAACTATGTCCTATATATAAGGCCAAAGGTAGTACCTAAGATTGGAGGGGAAAACCTATCTAGCTCACTCATATGAGACATGGCATATACAATGTGTGATAAGTTAATTCATGCACTACCCCAAACAAGCACATTTACAAGACTGCTCACCCCATATTATTTGAAGGCCACTCTAGGAAATGGAATATTATTCAAAAGGATCACAGAATCATCTCTACAGGCCAATAAAAATGAAGACTATGCTCTCTAGTTGAACAGAGTTCCACAGCAAACTATCAAGCAATGTGGAGTAAGAAAAAAAGTTTAGTAGAGCACTAAGGATTTGTTAATTAGCTGACCCCATTTGGTGGGACAAGGCTTGTTGTTGTTATTAAGATTTGTGAATCCCTATGGCTGAACCGTGGAATATCATTGATAATTAAGTGGGACGAATCAGTAAGGTTGTATTATGATAATAAATAAATAAAAGCATTGCTCACAACCCAATACAATGTGATAAAATCAAAGCACAGTGAAGTTGATGTACTTAGTAATTTGGAGTGATCTAATTTTCTAGGGTTCAAGGTCTAATTAATGTACTTAGTAAACGAATCATGATCCAAAGTCATTACTCCAAGCTGAGGGTGCAGAACACTACATAACAACTTGAGCAGCAACGTTGAAAATGATATAATTAAGTCGTTATGAGAGGGTAAGATTAGGTAGATATTACAGAACAATGTAATTATGATTAAAGGAAGGTCAAATCCCCTTATTATGTTGTATTTAATAGAATAGTTCAGCTGTGCAATATCAGGAACAATCCTATAATTGATTGGCTGTCAGTTATGGTGTGACAATTACCTAGGCTGCCATGCAATATACAGAGGGGGAATTCAATTCAGTTTCTTCATCAAATCATAACAGTTAATGAGAATTTTTTGCAAAACACAATCAGGATAGTCTGTAACAAGTGTGACATCATTTACTTAATTCGTCAACTAAATCTATTGTATGTCTTTGGGTTAAATATATTCATAATAAGCTTGGAGCATAATAAATATATGCTCCAACTTGAAAAGTATTGGGGTGAAATCATTCAAAATTGCATTATATTTAATTAATCTGCTAGATCAAGCTAGTAATTATTTTATTCATCTCATTGTTTTGTTTTCCTGGAGGTGCCAAAAGTTATCTTAGAAAGAGAAGATAGTGTAATTGTCAAACCCCATTATTTTCAATAACATAAAGAGAGAGCGTACAACAGCTTTAAGTATATTTCTTACCTTAATACCTAGATGTTACAACATGTGACTATTTTTGAATAACTATTGAAGAACGACTTCCCCTAGTGGGATAAGGCTTTGTTGTTGTTATTGTTTTTGTTGTATTAATGAACAACTTCCCCTATCTCCTCGCTCAATAATAGACTCTTAGACTTTTACATTGTAACCCCAGTTCTCACGCCATTAAGTAGCCAAAGGTGAACATAAACATGAATCACATAGTTGAGTTCTTTTCTTTCATCATCAAAGGGAAAAATATTGTGAACTGACCTTGTAGTACATACTCTCATTTCTGTCATGCAAGCGGTTGAGTATCCGCCACTTGGCCAAAGCATTTGGATCAGAAGGTCCATCTCTTGCTTGCACTTCAAGCCTCTTTAAATCAACCACTGTTTACCAACAAATATACCAATAGAGAGAGTATAAAATAAGAACAGCAAGTAACACCCAGGAACAATCAAAAACAAAATTGTCATTCTTATCACGTATAGACCAACTAGCTAGAACCGCCCGTCATTTGGTTTGTAGTTTAATGTCAAACAAATTTGCAGTATCATGCAAAGATGTGTTCAATAGATAATTAAAAGTAGTCAAACGGAGATGTCCTCAAATCGGAAGTTTCACAAAACAAAAGCCTTTCTTTCTGAACAGATTTACCAAAAACTGCCTTTAAGTTTTTTGCTTTTTCTGCTCTCTTTTCACGTACAATTAAAGCTCAATAGAGAACTTACTATCAGGAAGAACACATCCATATAAAGAAGATATACAAAAAGAAAAGCTTTCATAGAGTGGAGGAAAAAAAATGCTGATGTCCTGCTATCAACTCCCTTTTTGTATGTAGAAAGCAATGAATGAAATAGCTAAGAGGAGAATAAAGTTACCTACAAGAAGATTAGTGACCTAATAAACAAAGGTAAAGAGGAAATGAATAAAAAACTCTACAAGACTGTTGGGTATGAGGAGAGGGGAGGAAAAATTTTGAGTTGGATTTAAAACAAAAAAATTAGAGAAGTGGAGTTAAAAGTTTTAAATTTATTTTTCTTACTATTTTATATTACATCTTCTCTTTATTAAAATTTTATAACCCCACTCCTCCAATTTTTTTAAATTCAACTCATAAAAATTACCCCTCCCCTCCCCTCCAAGTCTCTCGTATCAAACAGGCACTAAGGGGGAAGCCCTCCAATTCCTATAAGTATCAGATAAAACATTATCAAAAACCATTGGTTGAAATGAACGTATCAAAAAATTATAGCCCATGGAATGTCTAGAATCTTCTAACATTCAGATCCATCACACACCAGACCACAAACAAAAAATCACATTTCTCCAGAAATGTTGTTTCCTTTATCTACCAAACTCTTTAAAATTAACCACGACTCTCCAGTGAGTGAAGATATCTATCAATCAATGCAAAAATATATTATTAGTGGCATGCAAACTTTTCTAACTCCGTGCACAGATATCAAAGAGATAAATCATCATTATCTTCTGACATAGATCTTCCAGATTCATTCTCTCAAGCAACATAAACAAAACATATTGTTGAACCCTAGAAACAGCCTATGTTAGAATGCCTTAGTTCCCTAATTTAGAATGCTGAATGAACTCTATCATCAGCTTACCCAAAGACCACAAAAAAATATTAATTTAGTTTTGAACAGGAAAGAATAAAAATACATAAATACATACTGAAGCGCTCAATCTGTAGTTCAGTAGACATCACATTCGGAGGAAGCAATCCTCTTAGATCAAGGCGATCCCGTTCTGTCATGGTAAAAGCTGTTCCCTAATATCAAAACGCCAAAGTGAAATTTATTATGTATTTAAATTTGATACAAGAAAATGAAACATTCACGAGTATTTTTATTAAAAAATGTTTTCTTAAGAAAAATAAAGTTGTTAAATGGAATATTTGAAGATCCCACATCAAATTATACTAGAATCTAACAGAATATGCCCTTCATGCAAAAGTTCAATTTCCTCAGTCAACGTAAGCACATGTGTGAATGGGCGGAGTATTTACTTGGTTCATAAATTCCAGTGAAGTATGACAAGGCACAATGATCATATTGAACAAAAAAGGATTTGTGGCAAATTTCAAGTGCATCTGAATACAGGGATCACTTATGTGTAGATTGCAGCTTCTACAGAAGCATTATGACTACTATATGAAAATTAGGTAGCATGGAAGCTTCATACGCCAGGTCAAAAATTTTATTGAATTAGAAATTGGAAGCTTACCATGTGAAGAATAAGTCATGAATTAATAGGCTTGAATGTGGGCAGAAGGAAGTTGTTCAGCTGCTAGATTGTAGGTTGTTACCACAGGTTTGTAGAGTAGGGAGATTTACAAAATGTAAACAAAGAGAAGGTTCTGTTAAAGAGTCATTGAAGAATTTAGAGTAATCCTAGTTGCAGGAGTTTTTCTTCTTTCTTGAATAATGAACTTTGAAAACCACGCTGTTAAAGAGTGTAATAATAATAGCTACTGCACATTATACTATAATTCGATACTACGGAGAAGTTACATCTTGCACTGAAGAGTCAAATTATGAAGCATCAAATATAAAATGCAAGTAATCAGACAGCTATTTCCCAGCAAGTACAACAATCAAAATGTTGAAATTATCTTAAAACTAAAACCTATAGATACAAAATCAGCAAACTAGTGAACAGAAGACAAGAAAATAAGTTGGCATCTCAAAAAAAATCACTTGACAGTTTAAATTAATAGAAATGCACAGACAGCAACCCAGCAGCCAGTGGAATGCGACCTCAAAATCATGTATACAAATACCACGTACTCAATAATGGCCATACAAGGGGAGAAAGGGGGGAAATCCTAAATTAACGGTTCAAAGAAAAAAGAAAAATGGTGAGATATACTTTATTGAACCATGGGTCGTGGAGAATATCAAGGCTGCGCTTGTGGACTATGGTAGGACGATTGCCTTCGTTAGTGTAAGATCTGGTGATGAATAGCGAAGGAGTAGCAATGGTTGCGTGCCGTTGAAATCGTTTGAGTAGAGAGGAAGAGAGCCTGATCTTGTTGGAGAAGAAGTTCGTCATTGCTGAGTGGAAGAGGAAGCTTGCTCTAGCCGGGGGAGGAGCAAGTTTTTAGAGAAGAGGATAGAAAGAAGACTCAGTCCAAGTGAAGCAGTGTATTAAATGCGGAGAATTGAGAAAACAGTGTATTGAAAGGGATTGGTTGCATGAATCATGATCGAAAGTAGAAACATGAGAAAGGGGGATATCTACAGCGCCCCAAATTTACGGTCGTTTATTTTCATGCGCGGCCTGGGCTCAGTGTTAGTCAGCATGTTCTGCAAAACAAACTAATTTCTATTTATCCTCTAGCAAAGAGAAGGCCACTTGTGAACAAGGCTTTTCCCTTTTGGACATCAACTAATATTTTTGTGTTATGAAATTAAAAGATATATGGTAAGAAAGGGCCAAAGATAAAAAGAGAGAGAAATTCCAGAGACAAATAAAATAGGGGTTTTTTGATCAGCGAAAAGAAGACTGTCACCCACTGTGACGGAGGAAAATGAGCAGCCCCTCCGTTCGCGCTGCGCAAGGAGGGGAAAGTAGGATAGGATGGAGGAAAGAATGGAGGAGGACTGTGAAGCTATGAATCGAAGGAAGAGGAAGGTTAGTGGAGTGAACAATGAATTCACTGGAAATGAATCAATTCGTTGCTGAGAAGAGAAATGGATGCAAGCTGATGAGAAAGAGACTCCGCCAAAGTCTTACAGAGAGTCATTGCTACATAATGTGAAATCAAAGTCCCGCTGGTGGGAATGGGCCAGGAACGATGAGGATGAGGATCTCGAGGATTATGGAGATGGAAGGGACTTTGTGAAAGTCCTAAATCCAAACGATGGAATCAGAGTTGACTTCTCCAATCCATTGAGGCCACAATTTGAATTGGAGGAAAAAGAAAGGGAGCGGCTATTGAAGCCTTTCTGGAGGACTCTGGTCGTAAAGCTAATGGCAAGACAATTATCATATAACTTCATAGTGAGAAAACTCAAGCAAATCTGGGAGAGGAAAGGTAATATTGATGTTTTTGATTTAGAGAATGAATTCTTTCTGGTTAATTTTCAAAGCTATGAGGATTATATGGAGGCATTGACGGGAGGGCCATGGGTGGTAGCTGATGTGTATTTGAGTGTAGCTAGATGGAGACCGGGGTTTAATCCCAAAAATGAAAAAATTGATTCAGTTGTGGCATGGGTAAGGCTCCCAGACTTGCCGGCCCAATTTTTGACAAAAAATTTCTGCTGAACTTAGGGAATTCTATTGGAAAAGCAATTCGCTTAGAGGTACACACGGTACAAAGGACTAGGGGAAATTCGCTCGTATGTGCGTTGAATTAGACCTACCCAAGCCTCTAATTCCTAAGTATATGGTTGATGGTCAAATTTTGAGCGTAGTTTATGAGAGTATGGGGTTGCTATGTCGAAAATGTGGCAGGTTTGGACATCTTTCAGGGGGCTGTGAGGAGTTCCAAAGAAAGAGTCATGAGGAAGAGATGGATGTAGAGATTGGAAGAGAAAAGGAAGGGGAGGATGAGAAGAAGGAAGGAGAAGAAGGCCTCTGGAAAACAGTCCAAAGAGTAAGGAGACAGAGGAAAAATGCAACTATGATACAGAGTGTTGCAAGAGGTTCAAGGTTTGCTGTGCTCAATGAACATATAGAAGCTGAAAATATCACTAAAAGCATAGGAAAAGTGCAGAAAAGAGTACTTAATGAGGAGGCTACTGAAAAAGTGTAGAGGGAAGGAAACTTGAGCCAACAAAAGAATTCTGAAAGAAAAGGAAGTAGGAGTGGAGGAATAGTAAGGAATGTGGAGGGAATTGAGATGCAACATGAGGGAAGGCATCTGCAAGACAGTAGGAAGGAGGGAGAAGTAAGTACCAAAAGTGTTTTAAAACCAAGCAACCAAGGAATCAATTACAGGAGCAAAAATGAGAATATGGCGGAGTTGAAAAGGCAAGAATACATGGCTGGAAGGAGGAGGAATATGCAAGATAGGAGAGAAGTCTACCAGAGAGATAAGGAAAATATTCACCCTGGAGAGTACGTGGAAAGGGTAAAGGGAACTGATGATCTAGATATGGAAGAAGAAAACATTATGGAGGGAAATGAGGATCTGGCGGGAAGCTTAGAGAGAAGCACAGGGGTGGTGTTTAGCACTGTTGTGCTTACGGATTAATCCAGATCAGGTTTTGATCTTTTACCAATAATTTTTTAATGATGTTAAAAATCTTAGTATGGAATTGTAAAGGAGCTGCTAGTAGAGGTGTTGCTTTAGTTATCAAAGACATGAAATTCAGATACAAACTGGATATCTTGGTAATTCTAGAACCAAGAATCAATGGAATTCAAGCAAGTAAGGTAAGTAAGAGTTAGGGGTTTAGGTAAGCTGTTAGAGTAGAAGCAAAAGGATTTTCAGGTGGTATATGGATTATGTGCGAAAAAGATGATCTAAAAGTAGATGTTCTAATGAAAGATGAATAGTTTATTCATTGCAAGCTGGTTTTAGGGGTAGAGAATATGTTGTTTACTGCAATATAAGCTAGCCCAACTGAACAAAGAAGACACAAAATTTGGGAGGCTCTTTATAATTTGGCAAGAAACATTACTGAACCATGGTGCTTGGCTGGGGACTTCAACGAAATTAAAACACCGTTGGAGCAAAAGGGGGGAGGAAGAATAAATGAAATGAGATGTGGGAGGTTTAACGAATGGATCCAAAATTGTGGACTCCATGATGTGGCAGGAAGCTAAAGGACCTTTCTTCACATGGAAGGGGCCAAAATGGGAGGGACTAGAAAGAGTGTACAGACCCATTGATAGATGTCTATGCAATGTGGAATGGCTTGAAAAATTTGAAAATGCTGAAACCAGTATTGTCCCAAGATTATGCTCGGATCATCACCCAATGCTGATTAATATGAATGCTGAAAGAGCATATTATCGAGTGAGGAGTTTCAAATATGAAGTTATGTGGCAGCTGCATGAAAACATTGGAAATGTTATGAAAAATAACTAGAGGGGGAATGAGGAGGCCCATGTGAAGCTTTCAAAACTTAGTATAGCCCTATCACAGCGGAATAAGGATGTGTTTTGCAAAATTGAACACAGAAAAAGAAGATTGCTAAACAGGTTAAATGGGATACAGTGTAGTCATGGAAGAAGATGGAATCTGTATCTCATTAATTTGGAGAAGGAACTAGAAGATGAATTAATGAGTACTCTTAGACAAGAGGAAATGATGTGGTACCAGAAGTCCAGGGGTCGTTGGCTAGAAGAAGGTGACCGGAACACTAGGTACTATCATACAAAAACTCTAATTAGAAGAAGGAAGAATAAGATAAGAATATTGAAGAATTATAGTAGAGAATGGACTGAGGATGAAAATGAGATAGTGAAATTATTTCAGCTCTTTTATACAAATCTGTTCAGTCAAGAAGTTGCAGAAAGTGGATGGTTTACAACTGACCAAAGATGGGGGGAGGTAGAGGAAGAGCAGATAAAAAGAATTAGTAGGGACATAAATGATGAAGAGGTGAAGAGAGCTTTTTTTCAGATGGGAGGACTTAAAGCACCGGGTGATGATGGCTTCCCCACCATTTTTTATCAACATAATTGGAAGGAAGTAGGAAAGGAAGTTACAGATTTCATAAAAGAGCTATGGCAGAATCCAGCTAGAATAAGGGAGGTAAATGAGACTCTAATAGTATTAATACCAAATGTAGAAGTGCTGGAAGTGGTAAGCCAATTTAGACCGATAGCCTTGTGAAACATTTTGTATAAAGGTCTATCAAAAGTGATAGTAAATAGATTGAAATCTATTATGAACAACCTGGTCTCCCCATACCAAACAAGCTTTGTGCCTAAACGAAGCATACATGATAATATAATAATTGCAAAAGAGGTAGTTCACTCCATGAGCAGATTAAAAGGTAGAAAGGGCTACATGGTTATGAAGATTAACTTGGATATGATAGAATGTCTTGGGATTTCATTGATAATATTCTGCATGAAATAGGTTTTGACGAACATCTGCGAGAAGTAATAAGGGGATGTATGACGTCAGTTAATATGACTCTATTATGGAATGGATGCAAAAGAGAGGGGCTTAAGCCAACTAGAGGGCTTAGACAAGGAGATCCATTATCTCTATATCTCTTTGTATTGGGAAAGGACAAATTATCACATATGATTGCTGATTGTGTGAACAGAAAAGAATGGAGTCCTATCAAGCTGGGGAGAAAGGGGCTGAAGTATCACAATTATTGCTTGCTGATAATTTGCTACTCATTTGTGAAGCAAATCTAGATCAGGGTTGTACGGTTAAGGGGATCTTAGAGAAATTTGGAGAGGCATCGGGGCAAAAAGTGAATCCTCAAAAAACCAGTATATATTTCTCACGGAATGTGGACAGAGAAACAAGAAAGGAAATTTGTAATTATTCTGGATTCTAAATGATGGAGCATTTGGGAAGGTACTTGGGAGTACATATGATTGGGGGAAGAAGTAGCAGCAGAAAATACCAATATCTACTAGATAAAATGCAAGCAAGGCTGAGTAATTGGAAAAAACAGACCTTGTCTCTTGTTGGGAGAATAACATTAGTACAGTCCGTTACTAACCAGCTAGCCATTTTTACCATGCAACATTCCTGTCTGCCTGTAGGGGTAATGAAGCAAATGGAAAAAATGCAAAGAGACTTTATTTGGGGAAGTGAAGAAGGCAAAAGAAAGATAAATGCAATCAGCTGGGAGTCAATATGTAAGGAGAAAAAGAATGGAGGGTTGGTATCCGAAAGTTGGAAACTATGAATGAAGCATTATTAGGTAAGATAGCATGGAACATAGTCTCAAAACCAGAGAGCCTATGTTTTAGGGTGCTTAATAGGAAGTATGGCAGACAGTCTGAGAGCTTAAAAGAATGCAAAGTGCTGAAAACTGATACTGACATATGGAAGAGTGTTTCTGGAATTGGGCCAACCATCATTGATAACATAGGTTGGGAGCTTGGTAATGGTGAAAGTGTATTGTTTTGGAATGACCAATGGTTAGAAGGATGGAGGAGATTATGCGACCTCTTTCCTGAACAAGTACCTGATGCTGAGAGTCAGTTAAAAGTAGCTGATATGGTGGATGATAATGGGAAGTGGGATATGGATAGAGTAAAGGAAGTGCTGCCTGAAGATGGAAGGAGGTATCTGCTCGTTGTCTCTCACCCTAACAAACTAAATGGCGATGATTGCATGAGGTGGGGAAGGAAAATGCAGCCAAAATATGAAGTTGCTGAAATGTACCATGCCCTCAAAAAGGAACAACATATAGAAGAATGTATATAGGATGATTTGTGAAAGTGGAAAGGGCCAAGGAGGGTGCAGATTTTCCTTTGGTTAGCTATGCAAAACAAGTTGCTGACTAGTGAAAGGAAAAGCAAGATAATGGGAGGGGATTCTAGCTGCCATAAGTGTCTGGGATAGAGTGAAAACTTGATGCACGTTATGAGGGATTGTGAGACTACTTGGGGTTTATGGATGGAGTTGTGTAAGGGAAGAATTGAACCTCAGTTTGGTTCAAAGCATGGAATTGACTGGTTTCGTTGGAATCTATCAAGACAAAGAGAGGACTGGAGTTTAACATTTGGTGTGACTTGCTGGATGTTGTGGACATGGAGAAATAAAGGGAGGTTTGAAGAAGGATTTGTAGAGCCTACCAACCGTGGGGCAATTATTAGCTGGTATGTAAGGGAGATAAAGAAGGCAAGTGCTGAGTTTAGCAGATTTAGAGGAACCTGGATTGATGTGAATATCATATGGCTGGCACCGGAGGAGGGATGGGTAAAATTAAATACTGATTGGGCATCAAGAGGAGAAAATAGACTAGCAGGATATGGGGGACTAATATGTGGAGTTGATGGAAGATGGATCAGTGGATTTGCAAAAAAGTTGGGGATCTATTCTGCATTCAAAGCTGAGTTATGGGCGGTTCTAGAGGGACTAAATCTGGCTGTAAGTAAAAACTATGGCAACATTGTAGTGGAAAGTGATTGTGCTGGGGTGATTGATTTGCTGCAAAGATTGCGTGATGGTGAAGAGACAGAGATGAGGTTGCTAATAATGATTAAAGAGGTAACAAATAAATTTGCCCAAATCATGTTTACACATGTATATAGAGAAGGGAACAAATGTGCAGATGGGCTTGCTAATTTTAGCTTTGATCAAGAAGAGGTATATGCTAGTTTTGATACTCCTCCTTTGTGTATAGTTGATTTGTTGTCCAAAGATACTGTGGATGTTTCGTACCCAAGATGTATTTTGATGCAGGAATAAGATTAGGCTAAAGGCCTCATTTTGATACCAAAAAAAAAAAAAGGGGGTAATCCTTGTATGTGTTACAATATTTACACAAGACCTCTTTTATAGGTCTTTATGCGAATTGCTCAAAAAGTCATCATTAATTGGGAACTTAGAGAGCAAGTTTTGTTGGCTCGAGAAGGAAATATAATAAAAATGAGAAATTATTAAATGCAACCAAGCAGCTGATTATGAAATAGTCCATGGACATCCACATAATTAATCTTCATAATACTCCCCTTGGATATCTGTTATGAATGTGCCTCATTAAACTTTAACTAGGAAAAACTTAGTAGGATAGAACCCTAGCCAAGGAAAAGAGTACACCATTCTTCAATATACTTTCCAATGCTACCTCATTAAAAACCTTTCAAGGAAAACCTAATGGGACAAAACTTATATAAGGAAAAAAGAGTACAACATGTATTGACTCCCTCTCTTGATAACATCAATTAAGATCTTTGAGTCTCCAAATATTAATATCATGGACAATATTTTTAAAGTTGTATCTAGAAGTGACTTGGTGAATAAATCAACTAGATTTTCACTTTAAACGGATTTGTTAGATATATATTTCACCATCCTTTTGAAGGTCATGAGTGAAGAAAAATTTTGGTAAAATATGCTTTATTCTATCGCCCTTAATATAGCCTTTTTTAAGTTGAGCAATACATGCAGCATTATCCTCATATAGAATTGTTAGGACCATTTTTCCTAAAGATAAATCACAAGTTGTTCATATGTGATGTATCACTGACCTCAACCATACACATTCTCAACTTTCTTCATACATCACTAAAATATTTGTATGGTTAGATGATATGGCTGATATAGTTTATTTCATAGATCGCCATAAAATAGCTACACCTCCATATGTAAACAAATAGCATGTTTGTGATTTATCATTGTGCAGATCAAACAAAAATTTAGCATTTACATAACCAATCATGCTTAGATACATTTGAGTAGTATAACCCCATGTCTATAATGTCTTAGAAGTAATGAAGAATATGTTTTACTCCATTCTAATGCCTTTATGTTGGTGAAGAACTATATCTTACTAATAAATTGACAGCAAATGATATATCAAGGCATGTATGATTAGCAAGATGCATTAGTGCTACAATGGCACTATGATATGGTACTTTTGAAACAAGTAGTCCTTTGTCACTTTCTTTGCTAATTACTCAATGTCAAACTGGGTCTTTATCCACTTGCAAAAACTTTACAACCATTAAGGTATATAATGGATGTGACTAATCCATGTAAAAGCTCTTTTAAGACCTTCCTTGTGTAAGCTTCTTGATATACAAAGATCCCATTTTGCATGTGCTTAATTTGTAATTCAAGACAAAATTTTGTTCTTCCCAAGTTCTTTATTTCAAATTATTTCTTGAAACAATTAATTTCCTTTTAAAGCTCTTCAGGAGTTTAAATAATGTTGATTTCATCAACATAAACAACAATTATTGCAAACTTACTTCCAAATCTTTTCATAAAGATGTATGGGCATATTAGATCATTTTTGTATCCTTCTTTCAACAAATATTCATTGAGACAATTATAACACATGAGCCTTGATTGCTTTAGGCCATGCAGGAACTTTTTTCAAGAACTTGTATTTGATGCTTTCGGTAGCTTGAATCCTTCAGGGACTTGTGCTTCTGACACCTTGCTTATGAATTTTGGCTTGTGATTCTCATTATAATTCATGATATCAAATGTTGTATTATAAGCAAAGATGTCATCAACGTTGGCTTCATTTAAGTATCATCATATTCTATAATTTATTGAGATCTCGTGATTTTCACAAATGTCAGGTACCTTAGTCTTTTCTAGAACTACTACATTCTCTTTTGGAGATATCTCTTTTGGAGCTAATAACTCTTCAAGATATGGCTCTTCTGAAGCTACTAACTTGTCTTGATTATCTTCTACTTAACCATCTATATTCTTACATCCTTTTCTGTTACAAGGATTTTTATCTTTGGAACCGATGGGCCTGCCACACTTTAGGTGATCTTATAGTGCATTCACAATAGGCTATCCTTTAAGGATATTGATTATGATATGAGCATTAGCAGTTAGGAAATATGACTTAGTCACTTTCTCTAAGTCAGTAAATGCTTTTGGCATTTGATTAGCTAAATTTTGCAAATGAATTATCTTTTCAACTTTCAGTTCACAATGTTTTGTATAAGGATCAAAATGAGCCATGTTAATTCATTCTAGCTAATCTCTTTACCCAACTACTTATTTTATCCCCTAATATTGGGAAAAGTGATTCATTAAAATGACAATTAGCAAATAGAGCAATAAATAAGCCTCATGTAGATGGTTCTAGATATTTTATTATCAATGGATATTCATACCCAACATATATTTTCATCCTTCTTTGAGGATCTATTTTGGTGCATTATGGTGGTGCTATAGGCACATATATTGCACAACCAAAGATTCTAAGATGGGAAATATTTGGTTCCTAACCAAAAACCATTTGTAAGGGGAAAAACATTTAGGTAACTTGTTGGCCTAATGCGAATTAACATTGTTGAATACAAAATGACATGGCCCAAGCAGAAATTGAGAGATTAGATCTCATAAGTAAAGGTCTTGCAATTAGTTGCACCCATTTAACTAAGGGAAAACATTTTCTCATGTTGTAGGGAAAACATTTTCTCATGTCACACACACATGCAATGGTGGGACTCACATATACATATATGAATTCATATATGTATATGTGGGTCCCACCATTTCATGTGTGTGTCGGAAACTTTTTTTTCTTATGTAACATGAGAAAACCAAAGCCCTTTAACTAATGATTCTAAAATTTCACTTTGCGTATAAACATGAGCTATATGATGTTCAACATCAATTCCAAGGGACATACAATATTCATTTAAAGCTTGCAAAGTAACTTCTCCAGCATTTTCAAGACGTATTTTCTTAATAGCATAATCAAGGTAATGTGCTCTTAATCTACTCAATTGAGCTAGTAATCTCGCATACATCAGGTTGCAATAAGATAATAAGCAAATATACAATCATTTACTTGATGCATCGATTAAAACTATTAGTGCTTAAATGGTCCACATTGTGGGTGCATTGACTCACAAATATCTCCCTGTATCCATTATAAAAATATAAAAATATGAGAGACTCACTTTCTACTTTACTTGGTGAGGGTCGAATAATCAACTTTCCCTTAGAACATGTAACACATGAAAAATCATGGTATTGCAGTATTTAATACACTTCAAGGTATGCCTATATGAATTCTCAATTATTTTTCACATCATTATTGACCCGAGATGACCTAACTGGTCATGCCAGACATTAAATTCATTAGTAAGCTTCTAGTTTACATTAACTAACTGTTAGTTTGTATTGGCAAGCTTTTGATTTGCATTGGTAAACTTTTGGTTAAGAATAGTGTGCTATTCAATTGTGCTTATAAATATATAGTACAAACGATAGAAAAGGCAAGAAACCTTTCTAATATACATTTTCTACTAGAAACTAAATTCGTAATATTGTGACATTCATGATTATTTTTAGTTGTTGTTTCTATATGATATGATATCCATTTCTACGAATAACTCAATAAGTTTCTTTTAGACTTGGTAGAATAAAATGCATTATCAATGCATAATCTTGTTCCTCCAGGTAGTTTTGAGACATTCCTGATTATAGAGTATTTAATCAAATTTATACTACCAAATATAGTCTGTACATTAGCCTCTTGCATTATGAAGGAAGCAAAATATTTATCATTTTTAAGTATGGTGTAGGATATTGCATTATCAATGATATCTAAATCTTCAAGATTTATGTTAACAAAACCCGTTCTTGGTTAAAAGAAACATAAAAGTAAAGAAAAGCATAATTAAAAATGAAATACATGTGACAAATAGTAGCAACTTTAAACACGTCAAATCATAGTAGTTCAAATAGACAAAGATAATTTAAGCTAAGAAATTAACAACATCCAAATGGGTAATATCCATGTTACCATTCTCATAATTGTTAGCCTAATCAAGATTATTTATCTCAATCTTTGACCCTTTACCATTATTTTTAGCATTTCTTTTGTCATAACGTATGACAAGCACATGACCAACGACTTTTGCCACTACAACAATAACATAAATTTTCAGCATGTTTATTATACCCACTAGTTTCCCTTTTGTGGTTCTTATCAATCCTTCTCCACTTAGGGTGGGAATTTGAACCACCATGCATGATTACAACTGCTGCCACGCCCAAGGCTATAGCCATATCTACACCCTGTCAATGACCACAATTAGATTCATTCATTACTTCATTTGCTTTAGGTAATGGGGTTGAGCCTTCTGGACAAGAATAATATAAAGACAATAATGATTTTCAATCTTGACCATGGAACTCGATCTTTAAAACAAAGTATCTCTTTAATTTCATATAGTGTCTCAAACTATCCCATGTAGACGAAATAAACAAATGATTAAAGAAGGTAGATGAAATCATTCAAGAAACAATGAGAGACTCCCATGTAGAGCTTTTGTGATGATAATGTGTTATGAAAATAAAAGATATATGGGATAAGAGAGCAAGAGATAAAAGAAGAGAGAAATTCAAGAGAAAAGGAGGTGCATAATTCTCATTCATTTGTGTGTGTTATAATGCTTGCACAAAATCTCTATTTATAAGACTTAATGAGTCTTGCACCAAAAGCCACTATCAATAGGGAACTTAGAGAGCAACTTTGATTGGCTTAGGAAGAAAATAGAATAAAGATAAGAAATTATTACATGTAGCTAAGTAGATGCTAACTAAGATATGAGTCAATAGACATCCACATAATTAATATTTATAACACTATTTTTTTGCCATAACTAAAGGGAAAATTTCAAATAAATACCATTTTAAATTTATGAAATCCTATAGTGTGTTAATACTTGTAAATGGCAAAGAGGTTACAGAGATCAAATTGGAAATCTAAAGTGTTAGTGATTATGACATAATGTCCCTCAATATATTTTTTTAAAAAAAAGAAAATGGCACCTCTCCATAGCACCACTGTAGGCCATTGGCACCCTCTTCCTACTAGCCCTCGGAGCTCTAGCGACTTTTGTTTTGTTTTTTTAATTTTAATGGTAGAGGGATTATTATATTTTTTTTTTTGAAAAAGAATATGGGGCCAAGGTAGTGAGGGTTTGATCTAAATCCACTCCCTTGGTTCCAAAGAGGCATGATGGCCATTGGGCCACTAAAGCCTCTTTGACATATATATGCATAACTAAATATATGTATAGTACAAATAAAAGCATAATAATATTGACTAAATGAAGAGTGACGGTGACTAGAGCTGATTTCGATGATACTTATTCACTTGAGTTCATTGGAATTATATACAAGAGGTGTATGATCTTGTAGCTTGATTTTGGCTAAGATAAATTCTAATATCTAGGGATTACAATCAAAACAATAATTACAAAATTCAAATTCCCTTACTCTTCTACTCAAATCCTAAAATCTCGGTAACTACCAAGATCATGATAAGGGTAAATCTACCCCTAATTGTGTCGGGCTTTCATCACTCCATCTCAAGTTGGATCATAGATGTTGATCATGTCTAACTTGCTAATAAAATGCTCAAACTTGTTTTTGTTAATCCTTTTGCTAACACTCCCCTCAAGTCTTCTCTTTAGATGGGACATACTTGGAACTGATAATTCCATTATCGATCTTCTCTCTTATGAAGTATCAATCTATTTTTAGATGTTTGATTTGATCATGTTGTATTAGGTTGTGTGAGATGTTGATAGCTGTCATGTTGTTAGAATATAGCCTAATTGGGAGATTTTCATTTATCTATAGTTCCTTAAGTACTTCTTTCACCCATATGCCTTCACAAAGTCTCAGTGCTATTGTTTGGAATTCTACTTCTTGCTACTCACTTTGTTTCTTGCTTCTCCATGTGACAAGATTACTCTAGACAAATGTACAGAAGCCTAAGGTGCTTTTCTGTCCTCTTGATTACCTAACTAGTTTGCATCGGTGAACATTTCCACATTCGTTTGAAAATATTTTTTAAATAGGAGTCTACGTCATGGAGAGCCCTTCAAATATCTAAGTAGTTAGTATACTTCATCTAGAAATTTTTGTTCGGGGTCATGAGAATGCTGGCTTACCATACTAACTATTGTAAATGCTATATTAGGTCTAGTATGTTAGAGAGATATTAGTTTCCTTACCATAGGTTGATATCACCCTACATTAATAGGTTTTTCCAACTCATTATCATCCCCAATCTTCCCAACTCGATTAGGAATATCACTTGGTTTGCAACCTAACATACTTGTTTCCTTCAAAAGATCCAGAACATACTTTCTTTAGGAGATGTAGATGCCTATTTTTGATATGGCTACCTCCATTCAAAGAAAGTATTTCATTTCTCCAAAGTATTTGACTTGGAATTCCCAGTTCAGAGCTTGTTTAATTCAGTTAATTTCATCTTCACCATCTCCTGTCAAGACAATATCGTCTACATATGCTGTTAGAACAACTACCTTTTCATTTATATGCTTGCAGAACATAGTAAGATCACTTTGCCCTTGAGTGTATCCTTGTTTCTTCAAGATCTAGTAAATCTTTCAAACCAAGCTCGAAGGAATTGTTTTAGACCATAAAGTGATTTTTTGAGTTTGCATACCTGGTTTGTTTTCTTTCCAAGGAACCCTACATGAGGTTTCATGTACACCTCGTCCCTTAGTTCTCCATTAAGGAATGCATTCTTCACATCAACTGGTGTAGGCGTCAATCCAAGTTTATAGCCAAAGATAACATAATCTTGATTGTATTCAACTTTGCAATAAGGGAAAATGTTTTGATATAATCCATTCCATAGACTTGGGAGAAGCCTTTTGCTATAAGTCGGGCCTTATACTTATCTAAGCTTCCATCGGCTTTGTATTTGTGGGTAAATACCTACTTTTAGGAAACTGGTTTTTCCCTCTAGGTAGGTCTACAAATTCCCAAGTTTCATTCTTTTCTAGAGCCTCCATTTCAGCCAAGACAACTTGCTTCCACTCAAGGCTATCTAGTGCTTCATTTATGTTGTTAGGTATTTTTACACCATTAAGTTAAGAGACAAAGGCATGATATTTGTATGATATGGCTTGGTACGAGACAAATTTCTCCATAAGGTGTTTTGTGCAAGCTCTAGGTTGTTTTCTCAAAGTAATTGGCAGGTCCAGGTCATCAACAATATCAATGCTTTCATCAACTTCTATTCGTAAATAATTTTCTTCACCATGTTCATCTTCTAGACCTATTACTAGTTTTGACTCAAGGAGTGCACTATGAACCTAATGGGGATCACCTCATTTTGATAGCCTTCATGTTTAGGCTTACTTTCCTTTATTGATGTCTTCCTTGTGTCCGTTAAGATTGGTTGTTTGTTCATCAAGGGGTATTGTTTGGGTTACAATTGTTAATTCTTGGAGTTTTGTTGATAACAAGATTAGAAACCATTTAAGACTTTGAAAATAATCAAGCCTTTGAATTGTTAGTTATGATTAGTTTTGATGATGTCTTATATAAATGACATTATCCAGAGCACAAAGTTTGTATCCTATACATTCACTAACTTTATTTAATGTATGTTAGTCCAAGTTTAAATAATGAAGAATGGCCAAGAATCGAGATTGAAGAAAGAATAATTTGTTAAATTTTATGAGAATATCAATATTCAAGTATCTATGATCAAATAGAAGTTAAAATGACTCAATTCGAAGTTAAAAATAAGCTATCCTGAAGTCATTCTGAGTACAACAATGTAATTCTCGACTATGGTATTATTCATGTGAAAATTTCAGTTATTCTCGAGTTATTCTCGAGCCATTCTTGAGAATCATACAACTATTCTCGAGAATCATCAATCATTCTTGAGAATTATCAGTCATTCTCGAGAATCATCGTGTTTCAGCTACTCTGTTCACCTCTGTTTCACATTTAACCCGGGCGAGCTCTGGTAATTCGACAATATCTCCCAAACCAGAGATCGGAAAAAAGGCAAAACCAATTTTGTTGGAAACTATACTCCCAATGCATCATTGCAACAAAGTGTCAAGTCTAAAGAAGTTCAAATGAGAGAGCTATGAATTTCACAAGTCGATATAATCAACATCACACAACAGACCAAGCTTCGATATTTTGAGTGTACTCACAAATGACAAATCCAAATGAGTTGAAATCAATGCCATTTGAAATTAGACTCACATATCTTTCCAAAAACATCAAGATCACAAGTAATGAAGATCAATGAAAGGCGATATGATGTTTTGAAGTTGTTAGTCAGTTAAAGATGCTGCAAAAAACGTTGGTCAAGAACAACCTCCATTCATCTGATGATAACATATGAAATACAATGTGTTTGGAACATATTATTCTTGAATTGGAAAGAAGACTTGAAGAGATTTCTGAGCATGGGCAGTTTGACAAATTTGCTATCGTAGAGCAATTCTTGAGTATTGGGAAATTGATTCTCGAGTTTGTTAAGTTTAATATGGTAAATGCTCTGGGTAAGTGGAAATTAATTCTCGAGTATCAATATCTTGATTCTCAAGTATGGTTCTCAAAAATGATAATAGTGATTCTCGAGAATTGGAAAACTTTGAACATCAGTAAGGTAATTTTTTAAGAGGTTCTCGAGAATGATAAAAGGACTCTCGAGTATGAACTCTCAGCATTTTCTTTGTTCTCACTGTGTCGCTAATCTCTTTACTAATTTTTCTGGGTTATCACTTATGCCTTCCTAATCTTACTCAAACTTATTTATTTCATGTCTAACCATCTTCTTAAGTAAGTTTCAATTGATTAACCTTGTTTAAATTGAGACTAGCCAAAAAGCAATCCAACGTGGCAAAAGCATTAAATGTGCCTCAGAAAAACAAAGCAACAATCGTGTAAATGGAAGAAATCACCAAGAGGGGGTAAATTGGGGATTTTAAAAATTATTTTCGAAAACACCCAAGTTTTTGGATTGAAAGAAAAGTATAAGAAGGCCAGGAAGAAAAGCTTAGACACAGAAGATTTATACTGGTTCAGTCCTAACCTTGATCTACGTCCAGTCCCCAAATATCTTTTGGGTTTTTCAACTATCAATATTCTTTAATTACAATAATGTAACTCTCAAGCAATCCTAATCACCTAAGACTTGCTCCCTCTTACACTTTGTAATCAAATGACCCAACTCACAGGTTCTACAACCTTGAGTTCTCTCAAAAGTGTAATCAAAATGATTTTAAAAAACAAAATCTCAAAAAGAGCAGATATGGATAAACACTGAAGTTCAAAATATTGTAGCATAAAGACTCAAATCAAAAGATGTAATTAGTTGTAGTTCTGTGTGTCGTTGCTATGAGTCTTCCTGGGTATTTATAATTTAATCAGAGGAACTATCCGTTGCATTTTCTTCTCTTTGATTCTTTAATGTTCAGCTTCATCTTTGGAATATGACAGTTGCATATTTTTCCTCTATTCCTTCAATTCTCAGTTGGAATCCTAGAATCAGTCATTGCAGATGGTCTTCCAGATTTTTTGTCAATCCATAAACCTTATTTTACCGTTGGAGAGTGATCTAGACAATCTATAACGGCCTACCATTGGGATAAAGGAGAAATTTCAAGCTTGTTCTTGGTTCTTCATTAATTACATTTGACCCAGACTTGATTTCACCTTGATCCTTGCTGAATTCATGTGAAACTAATGAGCATATCGATCAAGTATATATGTGATGATTCGCAACTTAAAATGTAAGTAAATTAGTTCATAAGCTTGAATCAGATATAAGAAGACGTCATCTGTAAAACAGAGATTCATTAGGCTCGAGTCTAATCATGTTGAAATTTTCATAGTTCTCTCTGTTTGAGCCAAACTCGAGTTTGTATGTTTTAGGTTCGAGGGAGAAGACAAGTGAAGAGTAACAGTCGAGCTTCAAGCATATATATATAACATGACAAACTCGAGCTTAGAACTTGCAAGCTCGAGTTACCTGGTTCAGTTTGCAAGAACAGACTCGACTTTGGATAAAAATGAACTAACTTGGACGTTAAGTGTGTATATGTGAACATTTGACACACGTTGACAAACTCGAGCTTGTCACTAATAGGCTCGAGTTTAGAGTCTTCTTGAGGCTGGGTTGATTTTCATCCCGTGTAGGCTTGAGCTTGCTTTTCTAGGCTCGAGTTTCCCTCTCTCGTTAGCACTTGAGGTTCTCTTTGTCTTTGCTAGACTTGAGTCTATTATTTGCAGGCTCAAGTTTGGTTTCCCATAAAACATGACTTTTGCTTTCTGCCTTTAGTGAACTTGAGCTTGTTTCAATTAAGCTCGAGTTTGCTTCTCCTGATAGCAAACTTCAATCGATGATCAGTTCCTATCCTGCATAAGACATGACTAAACAATCCGATGCTTAAGTTAGCACCAATTTATCATCAAAAACATAATTAACATTAGGATAGAAACAACTTACAACTCATTGGGATTTACCATTCCCAATCTCTTCTAATGAAGGTGAATTGCTCTTTTGCAAGTAGTTTAGTCAAAATATCTACAAGTTGTTGATGAGTTGGAATGAACATCACTTTGACATCTTTCTTTTAGACATGATCGTGAATGAAGTGATGTCTAACATCAGTATGCTTGGTTCTGGTGTGACGGACTAGATTTTTGGCTAAGCTTATTGTGCTTGTATTGTCACAGAGAATAAGGATTTCTTTCAGATAAATTCCCAAATCTTGGATCTATTGCTTGAGCCATAAAACTTGAGCACAACAACTTGATGCAGCAACATATTCAGCTTTGGTAGAGGATACAACTACTATGGTCTACTTTTTGCTAAACCAAGAGACAAGTGATCTTCCGAAGAATTCACATTGTCTACTGGTGCTTTTACGATCAGTCTTGTATCCAGCATGATCTGAGTCAGAATATGCTACTAAGTGCTTATGTTGACCTTTAGGAAACCACAGTCCCAGCTCTTCTGTATAACGCAAGTATCTAAAAATTCTTTTTACATGTTCAGTATGGGATTCTTTAGGATTAGATTGAAATCAAGCACACATCCCTACACTGAATTGGATGTCAAGTCTACTTGCTGTTAAATATAGTAATGATCCAATCATTTCTCTATATCTTATGATGTTGAAAGTTTTTCCTTTCTCATCAGCATCTAAGGTGGCAATTGAGCTCATTAGTGTGTCTGCTCCATTATAGTCATTGAGGCCATATTTCTTTAGCAGATCTCTTAAGTACTTGATCTGAGAAATAAATATGTCATTCTTGTGTTGCTTGATTTGTAAACTAAGAAAGTAATTGAGCTCACCCATCATTGACATCTCAAACTCTCCCTGCATTATCTCAGAGAATTCCTTGCACAAAATATCATTAGTAGCACTAAAGATTATATCATCCACATAAATTTGTACAATTAAGATTTCATTAAGTTTATTGCCTTTGATGAAGAGGGTAGTATCTGCTTTACATCTCACAAATCCATGATTGAGAAGAAACTTGTTAAGTCTTTCATACCAAGCTCAAGACCATATAAAGCCTTTTTAATTAGGATAGAATTCATTTTCAAAACCAGGAGGTTATTCTGCATAGACTTCTTCTTGAATAAAACCAATAAGAAAAACACTTTTAACATCCATTTGAAAAAGCTTAATTCCTTTGACACAAACAAAGGCAAGTAGAACTCTTATTGCTTCCAATCTAGCCACTGAAGCATAAGTTTCTTCATAATCAATTCCTTCTTCTTGATTATAGCCTTTGGCAACTAATCTTGCCTTGTTCCGAACAATGATTGCAGAATAATCATGTTTGTTCTTGAATACCCATTTAATGCCAATGACTGGATGGTCTTTAGGCCTAGATACCAAGTTTCAAACTTGATTTCTTTCAAATTGATGTAATTCCTCTTGCATTGCTATCACCTAATCATTGTCTGAAAGGGCTTCTTCAATCTTAAAGGGTTCAATTTCATAAATGAAAGCTAAGAAGGTAACTTCATTTAAATTGCTTTTTCTGGTTTTCACACCATCATTCACATCACCTAGAACTTGATCCAGTGGATGATTCCTACTGTATCTCCAGGCACGTGGTTGAGATTGAACAGAGTTTTCACAAATGTTTTCAGGCTCAACTTCTGATTCTCTTTGAGAAGATTTTAGACTATGTTAAATCAGAAGGTATTTTCAAAGAAGGTTGGTTTTGAAAGATGACTTCATTATCATCAGCATTAGGAAGGTTGTTAAACTTGTTTTCACTGAATACTACATGGATTGATTCTTCAACAGTACGAGTACGAATATTAAATACTCTATAAGCTTTACTTCTATTAGAATAACCAAGAAATATACATTCATCTGATTTAGGATCAAATTTTCCTAAGTTGTCCTTACCATTGTTGTGGATGAAACACTTGCAACCAAAAATGTGTAAATGTGCTAAGTTTGGCTTCCTTCCTTTGTATAACTCATAGGGAGTCATGTTTAACTTTTTTCTGAGGTATGCTTCGTTGGAAATGTAGCATGATGTACTCATGGCATCAACCCAAAATACTTGGGAAGAGTTATTCTCATTTAACATTGCTCTTGTCATTTCAATTAGTACTCTATTATTTCTTTCCACAGCACCATTTTGCTGAGGAATTCAAGGAGTTGAAAAGTTATGATCAATACCCATAGTTTCCCAAAATTCACTAAAGGCATGATTTTCAAATTCTCCACCATGATCAGTGTGTATTCCTGCAATAGAAACTCCTTTCTCGTTTTGGACCTTCTTGGTAAACACAACAAATTGATCAAATGTTTCATTTTTAGATGATAGAAATACAGTCCAAGTAAATCTAGAGAAATCATCAATTATGACCAGGGTATAAAGATTGCCTCTCAGACTTTTTATTCTTGCTAGTCCAACTAAATCCATACGAATTAGTTGAAGAGGTCTATTAGTTGAGATTTCATTTTTGAACTTAAATGAAAATTTGGTTTGTTTACCTTTTTGACAAGCATCACAAATCATGTCATTTTTTAAATGAAGTTTTAGTATACCAATGACCAAATCTACTTTTAATAACTTATCAAGTTGAGTCATATTAACATGAGCTAGTCTCTTGTGTCATAGCCAAGTTTCATTCATATTGCTAGTGAAACAGTTTTCAAAAGATATGCCATTAGAAAAATTTAGAGTGTAGCAGTTACCTTCTTTGGGAGCCCTGAATAAAGCTTTAGGCTTAACGTCGTCTAGGGAAAGATCATCCTTGTTTACAATTAAGCATTCTTCTGAATTAAAGATAACTAGATTACCTTTATATGTGCTTTGACTCATACTAAGGAGATTATGACATAGGCCTTCCACAAGATAGACATCTTTTATCTATGGTCCATCATTGTTTCCAATTTCACCAATGCCAGCTATCCTTCCGGATTGATTTCCACCAAATGTGACTTTGCCACCGTCCTTGTGCTTGATTATTGTAAATTTGGTTTGATCTCCTGTCATATGCCTAGAGCACCCACTGTCAATGTACCACTTGCTGGATTTTGATGCTCTTAGACAAACCTACGAAATTTATGGGATCAAGTCTTAGGTACCTATTTTGTCTTGGGTCCTTTTGGGTTAGTATGTGTCTCAGGTGAAAATGGAAGAAATCACCAAAAGGGGGGTGAATTGGGGATTTCAAAAATTCTTTTGAACTCTTTTTTAAAACTTGAAAATAAATAACGAAAGAGTAAGGGAAGAAAAGCGAGACACACAGAATTTATACTGGTTCGGTCTTAACCTTGACCTACATCCAGTCCCCAGATATCTTCTGGGTATATCCACTAGTTCAACAAGCTTTAACTACAACAATGTAAACCACACGCAATCCTATTCACCTAGGACTTGCTCCTCCTTACACTTTGTAATTAAACAACCCAACTCACAGGTTCCACAACCTTAAGTTTATACAAATGTTTGAAAAATGTTTTCAAAGAATCAAGACTTTCAAAAGAGTAAATATTGATAAATACTGAAGAACAAATCAAAAATCACAATACAGACTCAAATTGCAAATGTAATCAAATGTAGCTTCTTTTTTTGTGTATCTTGCTTTGAGTCTTCATAGCTTTTTATAGGCTAACTAGAGGAACTAGCCATTGCATTTTCTTCTCTAATGTTTAGCTGCAAATCTAGAAAATGACAGTTGCATATTTTAAATCATTGTAAGAATTTCAAAGTATCAGGACTTTGAGATTGAAATATTTGATTATAACTTGTAAAGGGGAGTATATCCTAATGAGATGATTACTTTCAAGTACTGAATGTGTAATCGATTGAAGTGATAGTGTAAATCCCAGTATGTCTGGGGATTAGACGTAGGTCAAGAGTTGAAATTGAACCAATATAAATCAACTGTGTCAATTTCTCTCACTCTTTCTCTGTTAAGCTCTGTTTTAGATAGTGAGTTTAAGGGAAAATGAAAATATTTTTAATCACTTAATTCACCCACTCTTTGTGATATTTTGTCTTCCACACCCTAGTGCAAGTGGCATTACTGTCTTAATAAGTTGGCTCTTCCAAATCAATAAGCTTCTCGCATACATGGAGAGAGAATAGTGGAAGAAGAAGCTCTTCTAGAAAATAAAATCGATGCATATGCACTTCCATATTGGGGAATGTCTTTGATGGTGACAAACTAATTATAGTATATTGTTTCTGGCGAATTGGTATTCTCTTTCCAATTAACCTTTGTCCAATGTCCAACGACAGCCCTAAGCTCAAAGCTATCTTCTTCTGCTCTTGCTTACTCTATACTCCGTAAATTATTCCATGTTTCTTTTATGCTTGTTGCAAAGCACAAATTTCTCATTCCTACCAAAGTTTCGATGACGAGTTTCAGTTTCTAACTATGAAAATCTTGCTTGATTACTTGATTTTGTTTATGTACTTTCTGGAACTAACAATAACGGTATATGGTGATTGGGTCCTTAGAATTTGGGTTTCACTTGTAATTATGACACACTATTTTTTCTGCAAATTCATATTCACTTTGTTCTAGAAGTGGAGTAAAACTGGACAAATTTAATACTGAAACATTTCCAACATTTTTTACATGGATTAAGGAAAACTTTAAATCTTATGATTCTGTCATAAAATTCAATAACCTTATAACTTTATCTCTACTTAATATACATAATATCAAATGAAAACAAAATCTTCACAATAATAAGTAAAGGGATAAATTATATTTTCTCGTTAAAATTTTAATAAGGTGCCTTATAAATAGAACAAAAAAATCTTCTCTCCATGCTTTATTTATAGGACTAAAGGAGTAGTTCTCTACTTCTCTTAGCTATGTCTCTACTAAGATACAACCCATTAATATTCCCAAAAGCTTAGGAAAATGGTGGTTCAAAATGATTCGATGAAGCCAATGTTGAAGAATGAAGTGGCGGTTAAGAAGTTTGTTCATCTTTGACTAGGAGTATGCAAGTGTGTTAAGGAGTTTCTCATTAAAGAAACTCATTGTTGCCAATGAATACTTGTCCAACAGAGATAGAGGACTATTACCCTCCGTTAGGATGGGGACAATAGTTGGAAAGAAACAAAATGGGTGGAGAGAAAGTGTGGAGAAGAGAAGATATTATAACTCTATGTGCTTGGATGAGTGAGAGAAAATTGGGAGGGAAAAAAAGAGAGCAAATATTTGATGATTAAAATACCCTAACCCTTATATTTATATAATCATATTTAAAACAAAATTAAATATTACAATGAAAAAATAATTTTAACATTAACATCATCCAATAACTTAAAATGAGAAATATATACTTTAAAACCAAATAATTTACAAAAAGAATTTATTTTTAAGTTAAAATTAAAAAGTGGATAGTTTTTAAAAATAAAACAAAATAAAAGGAAATATTAAATTAGAAATCATCCAACTTTGTTAATAGCTAAGAAAAATTAAATATAAAAATGAAGGGGTTAGAGTGAAATATATAAAAATGTAATACATTTTTTTAAAAAAGTAATTAAATATACATATTAATAATATAGCTTCTTTTTTTTTTACTCATCGCTGTGACCGTAGGGAACTTGGTGCAGCAGGAGTTCGGTTGGCATTTAACAACTTCTTTAAATATTATTTATTTGCCTTTTTTAAAAAAAAAAAAAGATGTGTGGTTTCCTGTAGATAAGCTGTTGGTGGGTAAATGTGTAAAGGGCGATTTAGGGCAACAATTTTTTTCTCCAAATCTCTCCACTTGAGAGAAATTTTAGTAGGAAAAAGGGCTCACTTTTAGGTTTAGATTCTCTTATAATCTTTTCTCTTATTTTTTTCTTAGTGTCTGATCTCCATCCTTAGATTTATAAAAATAGATGGTCCAGATTTAATATTTTATAAAACCATTATTTTGAATATAAATAAATAAATAAATTTAAATTGTTAAATCATTATCTATATCATTCATAACTGTAATACAAATAAAATTTCTAAAACACTATTATCATAGTTTTAGAAAATATTAAATCTGAACCATTCATTTTTTAATCTAAGAATGAAAATGAAATTCTAAGAAAAAAGGGAGAAAAGAGATTCTAAGAATATCTACTCCCCTCACTTTTCCTCTTTTTTTCCCCCATTTTCTCTCCTTGGAGGTGAGAAATTTTAGGAGGAAAAGGGGCCGAGGGATGCACCCCATTTTCCTCCTCACTTTTTTTCTCTCTTTTATTTTCTCTCCCATCTAAATAGAGGAAAACTTCCTCTCTACCCATTTCCACTCAACTTTTCTTCCCTCTCCCATTTTCTAAGCAAAGCATTAGAGTTGGAGCTGAGTTCACTTTTCTTGGCAAAAATGGTGCAAAATTTTGTTGAGCAAACAGATTAGAAGCAGCCACTGACATCAAAATGCAGCCATAATCAATGCAATTGCATTGTAAGATTCCTTGAACAATCATTATACTCCCTCCAGTCCTAATTATAAGACATATTTAATCGATTTTGGAAAAATTAAGGAGATGAGTTAAATTAGTTAATTTTACTCATTTTCCTAAAATGTTCTTATACACATTTAAAATGACATCAGTAAAAGTTAATCAACAACACTGCCACATATCTCTCCGACCAATTATCCTTTCCATATGCTTTCTAATTGAAATAATGGTCTTGCTAGATTATATATATGTGTGTGTATATATATATATATATATATATATATATATATATATATCATGCACACACACACATATAGACACACAACTATATATCTACACATAGAAGTATATATATTGACACACACAAAAACAGATATACACATACATACATACATATATATGCGCACACACACACACACGTTTATAGACATACACATGTGTGTGTTGCAACCCATATATATGTATACTTATAAAAAACCAAACACACTTAAGATAATAAAATAAGGGCATTTTAGAAAGAAATTGGCAAAAACTAAAAAGTTGTCCTATAATTAGGACCAAAACTAACCCTCAAATATTGTCTTATAATTAGGACCGGAGGGAGTATATTGAGATGAATTAATTTTTCTATTTATATATTAAATATTATATAGCATCCCATGTATATCACCATGTTTAAGATTAATGAATATGAGATAGATAATGCTTAAATATAACTTCTTCAAATAATCACATAAAAAATTAAGAGATATATACACACCCACAAATAAATACAAATATACATATATGACTAAAGATAAAGCAAGAATCCATGAAGAAGCTCTTCAATAGAGGAAGGACCAATGGTTTCTCAGGCAGTCGTGCCAATTATTTAAGAAAAAGGATAAATATTTCAAACTCAATAAAAATATATCAATATATCAATGGATAAAATTTAATTAACACAGTTAAATACATTCTTGTTAAAAGTATGTATATTATTAGTATATTTTTAATATTGAACAATAAGTTAAGTAAAGTAATAGAATATTTATATTACATTTTATTTGATCATATTTATTGGATGTGATGTTTATTGGGATAGAATTTTATGATTGTATTGTATGGGTTTTGTTGTTTACTAGTTGAAATTTTGTTCTTTAATTAACCCAATGTCTAGTTAAAAGTTGGATTATGTCCGTTTATCTTCTGGAAACGTCTTTTGGCCCAAGGCTATTGTTATTGTGATCTGTTTACATTGATTAATTTGATATTTGGTTAATAAAGTCAGGTGTTCAATACACAACATTTTCTTCAATTAAAATCCTATTCCATCTTTAAAAGTCAAAGATAAAATGATAGGATGCCAAGACAGTTTGAATATGGAAGACATAAAGCCCAAGAAGCATTCAACTAATTAGGCCCAACAAGCCCACCAAGATATCAAGGAACTTATAGCTTGAGAATGGTTACATGGAGGAGGATATGAATTATTATTGCTTAGAAGATGACATGGATAATTACATGTATGAAGTTTGATGTGACATACTCCCTCCGGTCCTAATTATAAGACATATTTAACCAATTTTAGAAAAATTAAGAAGAGGAGTTAAATTAGTTAATTTTACTCATTTTCCTAAAATGTCCTTATATACATTTAAAATGACATAAGTAAAAGTTAATCAACAACTTTATCACATATCTCTCCGACCAATTTTTTTTTCCACATGCTTTCTAATTGAAATAATAGCCTTGCTAGATATACAGATATGTGTATATGTATGTATACATATAGATCTATCATGCGCATACACACATATAGACACACACAACCATGTATCTACACGTAGAGGTATATATATTAACACACATAAACACAGATATACATACATATGTGTGCACACACGCGCGCGCGCGCACACACACATAGCGCGCGTGTGTGCACACATATACATACATATATATATACACAAACACATATATATAGACACACACACACACACATATATGTACACATACATATATACATGCATATATATAAACACAAACACATATATATAGACACACACACATATGTACACATATATATGTACATACATATATATATATACGCAAACACGCACACACACACACACACACACACACACACACACATGTTTATAGACATATACATGTGTGTGCATGTGTGTGTATTGCAATCCATATAGATATATATTTACCAAAAACCAAACACACTTGAGATAATAAAATAAGGGTATTTTAGGAAGAAATTGGCAAAAACTAAAAAGTTGTCCTATAATTAGGACCAAAACTAACCCCCAAATGTTGTCTTATAATTAGGACTGGAGGGAGTATGACAGTGCGCCCTCAAAGCTACCATGGCATGCGAGTTATTGATGTGTCCACTTAGATGTTGATAGGGGTGGACTCAGAAATTGCATGCCGGGCGAAATTTATAGAATAGAATGCAAATTTTTATGAAACTATATTTCAGCCCATTAGTATTTCAATATTTTTATTTTAGTCATTTCACGTAACTTTATATAAAGGGACTAAAGTAAAAATCATGAAATTTTTATAAGTTGCAAGGTAATTATCAAAAACTTTGAGTTCTACTCTATAATTTTAGGGGGGCCACCCCTAACCTCCTAATTCCACCCCTGGATGTTGAGGAACACAAGGGGACAATTTAAGAACAGAAAAGGAGCATTTGGACTAGATCCCCATGTTTCTAAAGGAGCAATGCATTTTTTTTTTTTGGTTGAAAGGGTGCGATACAATTATATCACATGGAAATATTTAGTTATAATATTTTAAATTGGGGACCAAACGTATTGTGTAATTGACCACGAGAGTTTAGAACATTATTCAACCATATTAAAACCCAAAATAAACGTTTAAAAAGCCCATACACATCTATGAACAAGAATTGTAGAGTAAATACCTATTTAGAACTTTTCCAAAAAAAAAAATACCTATTTAGAAGGTTCAAGAAGCTTTGAGAGGCATCAAGGATGACCTTATATGGCACCAATTAGGATTATATTAGTTTACTATTTTATATTGATTGTTTAATCTTAAATACGAAGACTTACTTCTTCTTTTTTGAGTAAAAGATGAAATGGTTTTTTTTTTGCCCAAAAAACAGTCAATTTTATTACCACAAAACAAAATCTACAACCACCAATAGCCAAAGCCAAAGAAACACTCAACACCTAGTATTAAAGCCTATCACACAACTAAACACAAACAAAAACAAAATCAGTAAAACCAAGTATATCAGTACAATTGACTACACAACTATCCAATTCCTTCTTTATCATTTGCCATTTGAATCTCATTCCAGCAATTCCTAGCCAACTCCAAGTCTTGTATAAGAATCTTGCTTAAAGGAGATGTTACAGATTCCAGCCACACATGTTGGTGCATCTCCTTTGCCGCATCAGCTGATATCATATCAACAACTCTATTGCTTTGTTTAGACACTAAGGGAAACCAAAGCACTATCCAAGGATTCTAGTAAGCTACAAATTTCCTTCTCCAAACCCCAGCATTTCCATTCACATCCCACTAAGGTTTTATTCTGAATTAGATTATATAACACTTCATAATCAGTTTCAAAAATAATCTGCAAGTTTGGAAACTTACCTCTGCAACGTATAGCCTCCAGCAATGCTTTGCATTCTGCCATCGGTGGAGATTCAGCCACCACCACCTTTCCTAAACCTCCTACAAATTCACCTTTAAAATTCTTGCACACCAGACCAATACTTGCTGTACCCGTGTCAGGTTTAAACGCACCATCAGAGTTTATTTTAATTGAACCAGCAGGGAGAGGCAGCCAGGTCATATGCCTTATCCTCTCCTCCTTAAAGACTCTCTTCAAACTATTCTCACCTTTCCTCCTTGCCTTTTAGAACTCTTCTAACTGTGTGTTAACCATCCCTACCACCTCCTTGGCATTCAGCCTTTCATCATTAAAAACCCAATTACATCTCCTCTTCCATATCCACCAACACATTGTGGCAAAGATTGATTTACCATAACTGTCTAGCCTACTCTCCCCTTGCAACATTTCTCATAGCATAGTTTTACACCTCCTTATTCCCCATTTACTAAATTTCAGTCCCAATGGGCATCCAAACTAGCAAAGCTTGGTCCAAGGCATAGGAATAACATGCACTCCAAAGTTTTGGTTCCCTTTAGACAAATAGGGCAGAGGGGGTTTTGTGCACATTTGCATTTAAAGATAGCCTCCTTTGTTGTTATAGCCCCTGAGCCAACACGCCATAAGAAGTGATTAATCTTTGGTGGAACACATACCTTCTAGATACACTTCCAGGGGGTTTTAGGAGTTGCAACAGATATACCAAGGTCCTTAGGATGATCATCTTGCAGTAGATCTTTAGCCACTGAATAGCCGGATTCGACAGTGTATCTACCATCCTTTCTTTCCAACCACACAATATAATCTTCTCGGTTGAAGGAGGGAATAGGAATTTTCAAGATCTTCTCCTTTACCTCACTACTCATCCTTGAGTTGATGCTTTGCAAGTTCCAACACCTATCTGAATGAGATCAGCCACCCATAAGCAGTCATCACTCGTTGGTCCAGCTTCATTATTTAGCTTATACCCTTTTAAGCTATGAATCCAACAATCATTCCATACACTAATGGACTTGGCATTACCCACTCTCCAGCAACTTTCCTTCAGGAACAAATCTCTTCCCTCTAATAGGCTTGACCACCCCCATGAGGCATGCCTTCCCTTTTTTGCATTGAGAAAGCCAACCTTAAGGAAATAAATGCCCTTAAGAATTTTGCACCAGGGATCCAATGGTTGAGAAAGTAGCCTCCAAGCAGTTTTAGCCAACAATGCTCTATTAAAACTTTGTAGCTCCCTAAATCCCATACCACCATCATATTTCCTCTTGGTCATACATTTCCATCTTCGCCAGTGGATGGATCTGACTTTTCCTTTTTTCCCCCGCCAAAAATTAGAGATTAGGCTATCCATTTCCATGCAAGCTTTCTTAGGGAAGAGGAAATAGGTCATTGGGTATGTAGGCACTACATTTGCCATTGCCTTTATCAAGATTTCCCTCCCAACGAAGGTTAATAATCTTTGTTTCCATCCTTGCAGTTTCTGCCCAATTTTGTCATGAACAAAAGCCAAAGCAACTGATTTTGACCTTCCCCAAACCATAGGCAATCCGAGGTATTTACTTGATTGTTTAGAGCACTTCACCCCCAGGCAATTCGAGATCTGATCCCTTATGCTCCTCTGGGTATTAATGGAGAAGATGTTTGACTTCTCCAAGTTCACTAATTGCCTAGAGGCTTCACAATATGCATCCAAAATTCACTTGAGTATCCTACAATTCACCTCATATGCATTAACAAAAACAATTGCATCATTAACAAAAGAAAAACAATGGGATAAGGCTGGTGCTTGACGAGCTAGCTTAATTCCCTTTCAGTTCTTTCTTATCCACATGTGTTTCCAGTATTAGAGACAACATTTCAGCCTCCAAAATGAACATGTAAGGCAATATCGGATCTCCTTGCCTTACTCCTCTACCCAGCTTAAATTCATTCACCTTATACCTATCAACTTGTATAGCAAATGCAGTTGATGAAATGCAACCCATAATCCATTGCACCTAACTCCTACAAAACCCCATTTTCATCATCACAGCTTCCAAGAAGTCCCATTCAACTCAGTCATAGGCCTTATTCATGTCTATTTTCAGTGCCAACTCCCACTTCTTACCCGATTTCTTATGCTTCAAATAGTGAAAAGCCTCATGGGTTAGTATGATGTTGTTCTGGATCATTCTACTAGAGATGAAGGCTCTCTGATTGGGGGATATTATTTTTTCCATAAGCCCTTTCATCCTATTGGTCAGGATCTTCGCAATTTGGGAGATAATGATGCACCCCTTCAGGCATTTCCACCTTTGGAATTAGCACAATATTGGTAGAGTTAATCAGAGATAATTATGATCTTACTTCAAAGAAAGCTTTCACCATATTGCATACATCTCCACACACTTCCTTCCATGCTGATTGATAAAATAGTGTAGAATATCCATCAAGCCCTAGCGCCTTATCATCTCCTAACTGGAAAATAGCCCTTTCTATTTCCAGATTTGTGACTGGCATCAATAATTTGGCATTATCCTCAGTTGTGATCACCTTTTGAACATAGGAGAGTGCCTGCTCCATAGGTCGAGGACCTCTTGAGCCAAATAAGTTGTGGTAGAAGTCACCAAAAGCCTTGTCAATTGCATCCCTTTCCTCCATCCATATCCCATTGTCATCCTTAAGCCTTAGGATCTTGTTCCTCAATCTTCTTTGTATCACACTATTGTAGAAAAAATTTGTATTTCTATCTCCACAATTAAGCCATAAGATTCGAGACCTTTGCCACCAATAAGTTTCTTCTTTGCCCCAAGCTTCCTCCAATTGTCTTGTTATCTCCTCTTCCTCTTTCAATTTCTCTTCAAATAGTGTGCCATAGCTACATTCATTAAGTTTCAGCCTTAATTGATCTATGGTTTTCCTAAAGTTAGAGAATGCTTTCTTGCTCCAGAGTATAAGCTTCCTTTTACATGCTTCTAGCCTTCTCAGCAAATTAGCTACTTTATCCTCTTCAACCCCCACCACATCATTCTAGCTCTCATCCACTACTTGCATAAAATCTTCATGTTTTGTCCAATTTGCTTCAAATTTAAAAGACCATGGGGTCTTAGTCTCTTGAAAACAAAGATCAACCAACAAGACATGATAGTTTGATCCCATAGGCTCTATGTGCAAGACCACAACATGATCGAAATTTTCATGGAAGTCAACATTCCTAACTGCTTGATCTAACCTTTCACGAACTATAGCATTCTTCCTTTTATTACACCATGTGAATCTCAAGCCTTTAAACTCTAAATCCATTAAGCTACAGTCCGAGAGTAACCTCTGGAAGTTGATTATCTTCCTCATTGATCTTGGTTTCCCACCTTCTTTTTCAGCTTGAGAGATCAAATCATTGAAGTCACCAACTAATAACCAGGACCCAATTAAGCTCGTTCCTAAGTTCCTCAATTGATCCCAAATAAGCCTTCTCTCCCCCTCCTTAGGCGGCCCATAAACAAATGTAATGTATTGGGAGATCTCAAGCTATCTGATTCAACTAACACATGAATAATGTTTTGGGATTTATATAAAATGGTCATTGATAGGCTGTTTACCCACCACAGGGCCAATCCACCAGCTAACCCACTAGGCTCTACATACACCTCATGATTAAAGCCACATTTACTTCTAATCTTCTTGATTCTTACTGAACCTATCTTGGTCTCCATAAGAAAGATTGTTGAAGGATTGTTCTTTTTCACCAAATCCTTTAGGTTTGTAACTGTCAAGGCTCTCCCTAGGCCTTGACAGTTCCAAGATAAAAGTTTCATGGCAAATTGGTGGCTGTTAAAGGTCAACCACCATTACCCTCAGCAATTCTCTTCTTTTTGCACCCCCCCTTTAGCCCTCAGAATTGTTCACCATGATAAAAGAGAAAGAGATAAAGTGAACGGTAACATAACGACGATGAACATTGACTTAACGGTGGGATGTGACTTTTGCTTCAAAATAGTAACCATGTGTGTATTTTTGCTCCAAAAAAAAGTTTTTAGTGCTAAGCACTCATGGGGAAAAAGATCATGTGTATTTTTGCACCTTAACCCTTAATAATATCTTCACATTATTCTTAACAATATGTGTTATTCTTTTTTGCTCAAAGAAATGTGTTATGAGCTAGCTCTTTACAATTGATATAAAAATTTTATCTATTTATTGTTTCAAGATAAATGTGTATTTTTAAAATAAAAAATACGTGTGTATTTTATTATATATAAAATTTAGTGAATTTAAATTGAACGTAAAAAATTATTTTTTTAAAAAAAAATCATTAATAGAAATAATTTTAGTTACCTACTAACAAGATTTTCATACTACTCTAATAAGAAGATATTTCTTTGGACCTTATCCTACTACTATGATTTAAAACTCATGACTTTGGGATACAAATAAGTCATATAAAATTACTCAATCTTTGTTTATTATTTTTTTTATTTACTTAAAAAATATAAATTCTCATCACTGTTTTTATTTGATTAGGATAATTATATTTCAAATGACTTAATGAGTATTTTATCTTCTCTATAAATTGTATAATTAAATGACCCATTGATTTTGTTTTTTCGTTTTATGGTTTGGCCATCTTTATTGGACAATATGGATTTATGACAACTAGTAGGGCCCTTTAACCCATTTGATGTCAAGCCTGGGCTCCTGACCTACAACTTGTCCTACTCACGTTTTGTTTTCTTATTTGATCAGACCCAGCCTAACATATCATTTTATTAACAATATATTTTTTTATATATCAACAATATAAAATTTAAAATGTTTACCTGATAAGGACAAAGTCAACAGGCACATTGATTTTTTTAATAATTTTTCAAAGGGCTTGATGATTATTATTTTTATTATTATTTGATATGTCACTAATACTAAATACTAATATAATTAGAGAAAATCATTTCGTAGTTACCTTCCTTCAATTTTTAAGCTAGCAGTAGTACATATGAGTTTTTGTTTTAATTAAATATTTTAATTTTGTTTTGATGGTACCATGAGCTCTTATAACTTTGCTCTGTTAGTATTGTTAGAATCAGTACACAAATTAATAGTATTAATCATGGTTATAAAACTTGAACCGACTGAAAACTAATGAACTGATCATGAAACTAATCCGGTTTGTCAAAAAAACCAGGGTCAAATCCCTAAACCAGAGCTTACCCGATCGACTTAGTGTGACTCGACGTAATCCACCGGTTTGACCAAGTCTATTATTATTTTTATACCCAAAACGATGAAACCACTTGTTTCATTGGTGATTTTTTTTTTTTTCACTCACACTAAAAGACAAAAAGTGGCTTTTTGACTTTTTCTCTAAGAGGGTGTTTAGTTTGAGCGGAGGGGAGGAAAAAAGGAAAAATAAATTTTTTTTTGACATCTTTACTAAATAGTCCATAGAAAATTTTTAATATTCTAAAAATATATTCTCAATAAAAAAAATATTCTTCTCATTAATAACAATTTGGTTAATATCCTCCCTCTCCTCTCCTCCCATCTTCTTCCCTTAAACTTAAACCAAACACACCTAAAAGAAAATCTAAAATCAAATTTTTTGCAAGAGTCACACGAACGATCACTTGCTCTGCAATGCTCCCACCATAGCGCCAAGCTTCAAGTGCACAGTTGAGCCCTAATCGTCGCCATTGTGGGTTGAAGGTCGGAGCTTTTGGTTCTTCTTCACCTTTTGTCGAGGGTCCAAAGGCGTTTTCGCACCATGCTTTGCCTTTGTTATGGGTAAACTATGTGTTACGGACGGGCGAATTGGGCTCCGCTAGGCCCAAAGCCAGCTATCCAGCCATGAAGATAAGGAAACGACTAATAAGGTATTAACCCACTATCTCGCCAACCGCTGAGAAACGTGCAGATGCAAGTGGGGCCACATGCAGAGTAAATATTGGATCAAGGCCCTTAGGTACGCCCTATGAATACCAACATGCAGCCACTAGGTACGCAAGAACGAAAAAAACCCTACTTGTTCAATTCACACAGAGCATACACCCCACCCCCCTCTGGCTATTTTAGGCCAAACGGTTTACCCCCAAACTACGTGGACTTTGATCCACCACTGTGGTACGTAGAACCTTGGTATTTCACCCCAGGCCAAGTCCAACTCTCTTATTATTCAACAATGGAACACTATGCAAGACGAAACTTTTGATGGGTGAAGCTTTGGGTCTTCAAGTTCAATTCCTTGTCGTTCGTCACCTTGATTTCACTCTTCGTAGCTATCCTGAGATCCTAACATTGTTCTTTCTTCTGAGACTGATCACACAGCAGTAAGATATTACTTTGTGGTTGGAATTTCTTTGTTTTCTCTGTTAATTTCATTGGTGGTGAGATTTTTTTTTTTTTTTTTTCGTTTTCTGGGACTGACATTTAATGTGTGTTGCTAAGAATAAGCTTAGTCGTCGATTTGCCCATTTGTGGGTTTTGCTAAGATTGACGATGTTGGTCGAGTTGTCCATTTGTGGTTTCTGGGTTTATGTTTAAATATATGTATGAGAATGATGAAACTTCATTATTAGAAAACAAGAGAAAATTATAATGTTATGATTAAAATTCGGTGGTTGTTTAGATATGAATATAGAAAATTAACTTTGGGGATTGCGAGAGGGCAGGGAGGATTTGATATTGGTCATGGGTTTTGATATTGGCCTTGAATGAAACAAAATTTATCCCTGCTTCGTTTTTCTTAATCTTTATTCTCATAGCAGTCAAAATCTTTGATACACACATTTGAAGGCTTTATCATCCGCTCCTTTATGAGTTCTCACCACATGAACAAGCTTATACTTAGATATTCTCTTGTTTGATTCTTTATTTGATAACAAAATAGCAGCCCCGCCAATGCGAAACAAGCAATTCGGGGTCAACTTGGATTCCAATGTGAAACAAGCTCTGTTTTTTAAATTACATTGTGTCATTGTCTCGGGCTTAACTGCTCACACGCGCACAAATATATATTTTAAAATTATATTGTGCCATTTGCTCATGTTATTTATTTATTTGGTTTTGGCTTGCTATTTGTGTGTTTTTTGAGGTTTGGATGTTATTGTTTTGTTCTTCATTGTAGTTATGATTATTAATCATACAAGTTCTTTTGGATTGGTATTTATCGTGGTGCTTTTGGCTTAGTGTCTATTGTGGAAAGGGTGTTTTTTGCTTGCTTTGTGGTTTGAAAGTGGAGGCTAGAATGAAGGAACTGATAATACTTCCACCCCCCCCCCCCCCAATCATGAGTCTAGTGATCCTCTTAGCAATAGTGAACCCTAACTACAGGCATTAGGGAGTGTAAAAAAATAGATCATGTTTGGGAATATGTTGCTGTAGAGATAGAAGGGAAAGTAAATGTATTTACATGTCTTTTATGTGCTTCAACTTATAGGGGAGGTTGGATAAATAGAATGAAGCAACATTTGGCTTGTATGAGTGGTCAAGTAAATTATTGTAAAAATGTCTCACATGATATACAAGTTAGAATGAAAGAATCTTTGGTAAAAGGTTCAAAGAAAAAATCTATTGGTAATGACAGTATAAATAAAGCTAGAGAAGTTGAAGTTTGGGAAATTGACGAACAAAATGGCTTCAAAGAAAAAAGTCTCACATTATTTTGCACCTAACTAGGACAACTTCTGGTGCCCAACTAAGCATCAAAAGTGCATGGGCAAGTCAAAATTGCAGTAATGAATTAACAGAGAAAATATAGGCACGTAAACAATGGTTTCATATAATTATTGATTAATACGAGGGAGAAGACACAAAATAAATAATCAGATATGAAATTTTCAATTCAAAACCCTAAAAAGGTCCAATCACTTTGAAGTCTATTAGGAATAGTCTGGGATTAAATTTTGTAGAAATAATACCTTAGATGCTCTTATTGAAATTTGAAAAACGAAATGACATTAACAGTTTAATGAGAAAAAATTTTAATTACCAAATATAATAACAACCAAGACAACAACTAATTTCACAAAATTTCCTACTGAATATTAATGACAATAACAATTTAATGAGTAAGAAGTTTAATTTATCATATAAATACATTAAGGTAGTAACAACTAACTTCACAAAATTTTATTGCTTGAAATTAATGAATAACTTAGCAAGTAATAATCTTAATTTATCAAATAACAACCACAACAATAACTAAAAAAAGTCATAACTAATGTTGTAATGTCCCTACAAAAACTATCGATAACTTAACCATGGGATGTTACAATTTCATCAAGGGCAGTTAAGACATTTCATAAAAAACATAATTCCAGAATATGTCATAAGAACTTTATAGAATTTAAGTCATTTTGAGAGACTATTTCAATCGTCTGTGTGGTTCTTATCCTTGTTTCTCGATTAATCCAATCGTTCTTTCTGCACCTTTTTAATTCAAATTTTGGTTGACAAACATCATAACTTGACGAGGCAATCATGAGGAACAATGTGGGATTACCCACAGCACTAAACCTGCCCACCATAAAAAGAAAAAGAAGCCAACCACCAACATGTGCACTATGGGAAGGCAAGTCAACGTGGGGAACAAAAAATTAATTTAGATTTGGAAACATTCATGTGGTTCTCCAACTTTTCTAAATTAAAAATAAATGAGCAATGAATACTCAAAATATAACACATTGATGACTATCATTAGGATATCAAACAAAATACCTTTTTCTAAAATAGAAATGGGAGCGAATAAAATATCAGTTCATTCTTGTCACTCTAAAATTATAGATTTTAATATGAAATACAAAGTCCATGACAAATTGTTTAACTCACTTCAAAGTACATGCTATACGTAGGAAAGTGTGTCTACCTAGTTTTAAATAATAAGTATAAATTCATTTTTTTAATGGAAAAATCTCAGAAAAATACTCTCAAAATATAAAAAAGACAAATCAATGATTTGAATTTACATAATTCTATATTCCTCTTTAGGTAGCAAAAAGAGATTTGCAAATGTTGGAAAAATACTTGTTCTACCCCCTCATCACTCACGTCTTTGACATCTTTCTTCTTCCCCATTCTATTCACTCTTTCTCTCTCGTCTCCACTTGACAAGATCAAGTGTTTCCATGTTCGTGGTCATCACCGACGAGAGTAGGTGGTGAGATACCGTGAGTTCATCCGAGCCGCTTATCATTCCTTTCAATCTGCGGGAGCTTCCACTAGAGACGCGATTGCCGACGTAGTTGGTGTGTTGCTTGCTTCTTTTATTCTCTCTGAGTTCTGATGCTCTACACAACCCGACTTACAAACAAGTCAAGTCGGAGCACATAGAATTAATGTATTTAGATTCAAGGCTTGATCTATATGCAATGTAATAACATGTACTTCAACAAAATCAAGCTTTGAGAAGAACATGAGACTTAGTTGTTCAACTCGGTCGAAGTTTTTAATGGTAAACTTCTCAAGAGACTTCCTAGAATGATTCACAAGATCTTGGATTTGATCATCACGAGCAACATCCTCAAGAGTTATCTCTTTAAGACACAGATTAATGAAGCCTGGATTTAAGGGATGAAATGTGAGTTGGGAATTTGCAGCCTATGAGCTGAATTTTTACCAAAGATTTTGAAGTGAAAACTAATCGAGGAAGAGTGTGGAAAATTTTGTAATTCATAATGTCTGGAGATTTATAAACCCTCATTTTCATAGTTGGAAGCGCAGAGCTCAAGCAACAAAAGAAGAGAATTGCAAGACGGAGGAGGCATCCCAATCAATTTAGGGTTAAAAGGATTGTTGTTGTCTTTCTCTCTGGCAAGCACTGCCTCCAGCCTTTGCCTTCTTAGGCAAGCACTTGAGCTGGTGAGGTGGAGTGGAGAGAGAAAGAGTGAAAAGAATGGGGAGGAAGAAAGATGTTAGAGAAGAGAGTGATGAGGGGTAGGACAAATCTTTTTCCAACATTTGCAAATCCATTTTTGCTGTATATGCGGGGAAATCTAAAATTATGTAAATTCAAATCACTTATTTATCTTTTTCATATTTTGAGAGTATTTTTCTGGGATCCCCCTTCTTAAAACTTTTACCCAATTTAAATTAACTAATTAGTTTTTGTAAGTTAAAAATTAAAATCAACAATATATATAGGTTTTTTAAGTACATATTTCACTTTTATCCATTATTTTGGTTTACTTTTCTTTTCTTTTTTTTTCATACACACACCTTTTGTCTCTAAAAATTGTTCAACTTTGGTTTAGCCAAGTAATTTTATTTTAAGTTTCATTTCATTCCATAATTTTATTTGGGTTCAATTCATAGAACTTTTATATAAAGAATTTTAACTTAACAACTTCAGGAGGTAAAACAATTGAGTAGCTATAAAATTAGTGATCAAATAAGAATGAAATAGAATCAAAAGATAAAATTATAAAGTTAAAGTCAAGGACTAAATTAGTTTTTTTTTTAAAATCAAATTCGTAACCCTTTTTAGGGGTTATTATTTGGTACATGGATTTGGAGGGGAGAAAGTTTTTATAAGTTGAATTTTAAAAATTAGAGGAGTAGGGTCATAAAATTTAATGAAGATGTGTAAAATGAAAGAGTAAGAAAAATTAATTAAAAAAATTTTAATCCCACCTCTTCCTTCTTCTTTTTTTTTCCTTTTAAATTTCAACACATAGACATCCCAAAAAAAAAAAAAAAAAAATCCCTCATATATACCAGATAACCCCATTCTAAAATATAAAAATGCCACATAGTTATATTCAATGGCGAAACCAGAAAATATTTTTAGCCCGGGCCAAAAAATAAATATATTGAACTATTTACAAAATAATATTGCATAACATTAAAAACACAAATAAATAATAACCAACAATTATAAATCAAAACAAGACATAAGATGATAACATTTTCAATAGGTATCTCAAATAAGAATTTTACTTTTCTCTTACAGCTCAATGAGTAATGAACTAAATATTATCCTCAATATATCACAAACTCAATCATAATAATAATGTGTATAATGAAATTTAATAAAATTAACACTTAAATACGAATTCCACCTATCTCAAAACAAAATAAATGAAGAAAATAAAATAAATATAATAAAAACCTAAAAAATATTCTAAAAAAACATAAAGATCTAATTAAATTTTAGCTAAGCAAATAACCTATTATAATTTAGGGGTTGAATTTTCTCATGTTGCATGAGAAAAAGAAGATTCCTACTACACACATGAAATGGTGGGACCCACATATATATATTGAATTAATTCATATATATATGTGGGTCCCACCATTTCATGTGTATGTGACATAAGAAAACACTTCTCTTACAACATGAGAAGTGTTTTTCCCTATAATTTATCTCTTAAAAGAGAAATTTATTATAAAACTATGAGACAATCAAATAATAAATCCAAACTGATTAAAATTAGTCATTAATCATACTCTCTATATATATAGTTATTTATTATAAAAACTCAAAACTATACGAAAACATAATCCCCAAATTTTAACTAATCAACACAATATTACCCTCATTAAAAAGAGTAAAATACTTAGCTAGAGCTAAATTATTAGCCAAAATAAAATATTATATGATACACACACACACAAGATAAGAGAAGACCAGCTCGAGCCAAGGCCTCAGCTGGCCAAAATGTGGCTCCGCCAAAGGTTATATTACACACTCTCTCTAAAAGAGGGGTTAGGGCTACGGTCGTTATTTTAGACAAATTCTTTTAAGAATAATGTTATTTTATTGAATTAAAATTTGTCAAATGGACTAAGTCGATCATGCCTAATAATGAAGATTTGGGTTATATGGAACAATTTTGTGAATTTTTTTTTTAAACATGAATTAGTTAAGCCAAATGTTTTATGAATGAAAAATAGCGTGATTGAAGTGAGGTGGTGAATAAATTACACCAATGTAAGGGATGAAATAATTTATAGCAAATTTATAAATACTCTGATTATAAGGAATAATTTTATAGAATTTTTTAAATATAAATTTAATTTATTCAAATGTTTTATGAATGAGACTATTTGTAATTGAAGTCATGCAATGAAGATATTGCATGTATGTTGAATATTTGTGAGTTTTCTTGCATCTAGAGAAAAAATTTTCAATATGAAAAAATTAAAGTGGTAGCAATAATTATGGATTAGTTAGAAGCTTTGAAAATCTCTGGTTTCTTGCTTTTAAAGCAAATATACACATTCAGAGGAAGCTATTATTAAATGATCATTAATTTGATGGCTTAACTATATAAAGAAGGCTTCATGAAGAAGAAATGAATGAGATACAAATATGGCGTTGAGCACTTTATATTTCACATTGATTTTTTTGATCAATTATCCACATTAAACTAAGTTTACTGTCTATGTTAAGAAATTTAAGTTTGAGGTCTTTTCTATTTATCTTAAATCATCAATATAATTTGGAAAAATAAATAAATAAATGATTAACATAAAACATAAGCAAATTATAATAAATCACACTTTTTTTATAAGTAATGGGCAGTGCCATTTGGCATTAGTCTATGAGTAATATATGTGAAAAAGTATTTAGTTTTGGCCAATACTCAATATTTACGGAATGAAATCATGAAGTTAAATATACCTTTCAAAAGAGATAAAGAAAAGTGGTGAGGTGGGCCCCACATTTAATTATGATATATGTGGGCCATGTACCTCCTGTGTCACTTTATATATATATATATATATATATATATATATATATCCCAAATGCATTTGATCAATTATAATGTTGAGATTTTTTTTTTTAAAAAAGGGACTAATGGTCCGGGCAGGGTTCAAACCCTGATACAAAGGCTGAATAACCCAGCGTCATACCACTGCACTACAACAGTGCTTGGTATAATGTTGAGATTTTGATTATTTGCTCAAACTCTAGGCTTCAAAAGAAGGATTTCAAAAATTGGAGTTAATCCTTGCTTGAGACTTCAATTTCTTGCTATGGGTAACTTAAAAATGTTTTTTGAAACTTAATTTTGTGGTTGAAATTCAAGTTTTGGGTAATTTTTCTATTAATGAACGAATTATTATGAATTTTTTTAGGCATTTTCGTTCGGAGGAATATCCAAATATTGTTCGCCAAGAAATTATTTCAGTTACAAACCTCAAATGATAAAGAGCTTGCGTGTTTCCGTTATTGGGTTACTCTCACAAGCTCTCAGCACACAAGGGACTGCCTTTGGGAATACTGCTTAAGCCCCAGGAATATTAGCCAAAAGCCCCAAGAGTGTCATATCAATGACTACCCTATAAAATAATAGATGACAACTAGTGGTGCAAAATAATCAAACTAGCAGCCTGATCTGGTATTTAGTTTTTTTATCAATCACAACCCATTCACTAACTCTGCCTATTATATCACATTATTTGTTAAAGGATTTTCATAGTCTCATGCTCATACATTCTAGTTCATAACATTAAATCACCATGTTCCAACACAAGCATATATTCTTTATCCAGTTAATCAACAATATATTGAAAATACAAAATCTCAATGCATTACATACATAACACATATATTCATCAAGTCCATACTCAGAAACACATCGTACATCTAGTTCAATTTCCATATGAAGGCCACTCACAAGGCATAAATCACAAATATATCAAAGATAATTCATCTTACGCATTAAGACCTCTAGTTGTCTCTAATGATTCCACAAATCAATCTATTCAGTCCTATGATTCATACAAAGATCCCACAAGGCGTTATTGGTCATAAAATAGCAAGGGTTCATGCTAGTTCTACTCATTTTAGGATTGTGGAGTATTTTAGAAAGCTCACAAGCTAAACTAATAAATGAGATGGATAAGACCACGTTACTTGGTATTCTCTAAGTTCCAATCAAGGAAATTCCTTATCCTGAAGCTCAAACTCTAGTACAGAGTAATGAGAAACTTAATTAATGCATAGTCTTGTAACAACACTAGATGTTTATAACTTCTCCTTCATCAAGTTGCTAAGAATTTCCTACAAGTAGGAAACATTATATCAGAACTATACTAGATTTAGGAATTGAGATCACCATAATGTTAGAGTAGCCTTGTCAAACATTTCTTTGATCACAATTTGGTATTTTGGCATTTAGAACCTCTAGAAAACTCCCATATCTACAACATAATTCCTATTTTTCAAATAACAAATTCAATGTGTGGTAAGTCACTCTTACCGTTGAACTTGTGGAAAGAGATGTCTCAAACATTCTTGCAAAATTTCACGATGATCCAATGGTGGACGAAGCTCAAAACATCAATTATCAAGAAATCAACATCCCAGGATCTTGATCATGTTACATGCCTTGTAACTCGTAAACTACGATGCCCATAAATACTCCAACAGTTGAAAATGACAAGGTGGATGTATAAGATGGGCTACCAAAAGTTCAACTTGATCCAACGGTTAAAGGAAACACAAATGGCATTTTACCAATATTGCCCTGATTGTATGTGAAAATAGAAAAGTTGCACATTGTATCCACCTTACTACTCCTATATATATTTGACCAAAAAACACTAATCCTTTATATAGGCTCTAAGAACTCCCTCTTCTCCTTGTTTAGTTGATGTGGGACTTCTTAGTCTCTTTTATGTTATTATTTATTCAGTTATACACACATAATTAAAATTAAAATAAATACTCTCATTTAACCTCTACTAATTTTATTATTTTATCTTTTCTAAAAGAATTCAATAATAAAATTGCTTAATTATATTTTTATTTGACTTCATTAAAATTTAATGTTTTAATTTATTTTAGATCTATCTTATTTATTTAAATCATTATTCTCTAAATTCTATTCATCGCTAAATATTTCCTTCATAATATTATTTAAGTCTTTTGAATGAAAATATGAGATGTTAAAGGAGGTGGGATAAATAATTTGAAACAACATTTAGCTGGTGTGAGTGGTCAAGTGAGTTCTTTCAAAAAGGTCTCTCATGATGTATGTGCTAAAATATAGAATATTTGTTAGAAGGTTTGAATAAAAAAAAAAACATGTAAAAATGATAAAGTAGAAGAAGATACTGAAGTTAGAGAGGTTGAGGGACCAATTGCTTTAAAGAGAAAATGTCTTGTGGCTGGGAAAGTTGACAATTATTTTGAATATAGGACAACTCCTGATGCCCAACTAAGTATTAAGAGTGCATAGGCAGGTCAAGAAGCACAATATAATGCAAAAATGGTTTTTGCTCAATGAGCTTCTTTGAATTGTGTTCCATTAAATACAATGACTTGTCCCTTATTTCAAAAAGTTATTGGTGTTACTACTACAATTGGGCTTGGGTCTAAGGTACCTAGTTCTCATAAGTATAAAGTTAGCTTGTTGAGATATTGTAAAAAAGGATGTCAATTACTAACTGATAGCCATCAATGTAAATGCAAAGAAAATGGTTACCCGCTCATGACTGATGGTTGGATTAATATTAGAAAGCAAACATTGATTAATTTCATAGTTGATTTAGCATATAGTATGGTATTTGTGAAATCAGTTCATGCATCGAATTTAGTTAAAGATGCTAACACTTTATTCTCATTATTCATATAAGTTATTGAGTGGATTAGTACTAAAAATATAGTCCATGTGGTGATTGATAATGCTACTAAGTATGTACATATGGTAGATTGATAAAAGAAATATACATAAAACCAATTATTGATTACCGTGCGTAGCTCAATGTTTGAATCTTATTTTGAAAGACATTAAATTCGCACTGTTGGATCTGGCTATCACCCAAGAGGGGGTGAATTGGGTGTTTGATAAAACTTTAGGAACTTTAAAAATCTTTTCGCAACTTATAACTTGACAGTTAGATATTCAAAGATAATCATGTATTAGAAATGTAAAAGATAAGGGAAGAGAGTATGCAAACTATGATTTATCCTGGTTCGGTCCAATCCTTGACCTACGTCCAGTCCCCAAACTTCACTTGAGATTTTCAATCCACTATTTGCTTTGAGCTTGATTACACGTTCTGTACTTGAAGTAATCCTCTCACTAGGATTCACTCCCCCTTACAAACTGTAATCAATACACTTGCTTGATTACACACTCTGTACTCGAAGTAATCCTCTCCCTAGGATTCACTCCCCTTACAAGTTGTAATCAACACAATGTGTTTCCCACTCAAGATCACCCAATCTTGAGTATCTCTCACATAAATTGATTCACAATGAATCTTCTCATTCAGAAGCGAATGAATAAACACTGAAGCACAATACAAATAATTTCACTCTCAAGGATAAGCTATGTAGGCATTAAGAACAGAGAGTAAATGATGTGAAAATCAGAGTATCAGCATGTTGAAGGTGTAAGATTGTTCTCTGCGTTTTTCATGTGTATGGAGTCTTCAAATCTTTAGGTATTTATGCTAGTTGAAGCTTGTGAACGTTGTAGATCCATTCAGACTTTGATTCATTCGAAAATCTAGCTGTTATGACCATATCTGTCAGATAGAGCTGTTGGGAATAATTCAGATTTGAACATTTGAATGTTGGCTCTTCAAGAATGTCTCCTATGTGGTCATGTTTGATTATGTTCAGCAATTGTAGTTGGTAGGAGCCTTACTGTCTGTATTGAGCTTCTTTCCAGAATGTGAACGTTGGAAATCCACTGAGAAGAATTCTGTTGAAAGTCCACTTCAAAATTTTCTGTTGCAAGTCCACCAAGAAAGTAACTGTTGAATATTCTTGATTTTTGCTTTTGGTTCTAATAATGGCTGACAGTCCTTTGATATGAAATATAAACAATTAGAAGATAATACTAATCTCCTTTTACAGAATTGGCAATGTCTGGGCTGCTTCGTTTGTTTATTCTAAGTTGTAGACAGCTTCTGACACACATGTTGGACACCATTTTGACTTTACAGGTCAGCATTTGAATCTGAACGTTTTTCATGTAATCCTTCGTTTGATGATCTGAAACTTACTAGAAAATTGATTAAATGAGATTAGGAACCAGTAGTAATAGATAATATGAAGTCTGTAAATCATTCAGGAAGATTTCACAGATCTGATTAAGGTGTATGAAAAACATAACGTCCTTAGGCTTGAGTCTGTTTCAGCAAGCTTGAGTTTGTTCATGCAAACTTGAGTTTGTTTTTCTAGGCTTGAGTTTGCTTCAGTTAAAACACCTTTGAAAAACTCTTGATCTGCTATAGGCTTGAGTTTATAATTTATGCTTGAGTTTCCTGCCTTAAATAAGTCTTCGAAAGCTCTCTGTGAGTGATAGGCCCGAGTCTAATCTCTTAGGCTCGAGTTTAAATGTTTTGAAAAGCTTTGAGAAACTTTCTGTGTAAGCTAGGCTCGAGTTTATATGTCCAGGCTCGAGTTTGATCGAATCGGAAACCTTTGATAGCTCTCTGTCTGAGCTAGGCTCAAGTCTATTAGTTTTAGGCTCGAGTTTGTCGAATATCATATCGTGACTAGCTCTCTGTTTGAGTCAAACTCGAGTTTATAAGTGATAGGCTCGAGTTTGTGTAAGTCCCAATTTTTAAAACAGTGGAATTTTTTTTTTTATTTGAAACGGTGGTCAGAGTTGAGTATTTTTATCAACTGAGTAACTGAATTTAAAGATATATGTCCACAGTGTAATTGTACTCATACAGACATCCATTACTCAGAAAGGGTAGCGTCTAACCAGATTTAATAGAGCTACAGAAGTAAACTCCTTCTGCCATCTAACGCCGGCTACCTGCCCCGAACCTCAACCCTTGGTTTTCCCGAACCTGAAGCTACAGCTGAGATCCAATTTCCAATTAGATCTCAGGTAACGGTTAACCTTATGCTCAAATAAACAGTATATGGCAACAGATATTCATAATAACATAACAGCATATCAATACTAAATCACACAACAAGTACCACAACCAGTACCACAACAAGTCTGCACATATCCAGTGCCACGACGGCCCATCGTGTCCTCAGCGCTAGGAAAACCTTACGGCGTTATCAAGACTATAACCCGTACAAAGCTGTATGTACAACTGCCCTCTCTGGGCAGAGTCTCAATAAATGACATATCAATCACATATATGAATATAAGCAGCATAAGTGTTAAGGTTATAGTACGCGTCCGTACCTCCGTTGACGATTTCTGGTACTTTCATCAAATTACGGCACGTTTGACAGCGGTACAACAGAGGTGACAGCGGAGACGGCGGAAACAGCGGTTCGTGGTTTCGGATATCCTATAAGGATAATATTACTTGTATGAATATTTAAGACCAAAATAGGCATTTTAGGTACAAATTACCGTTTTGCCCTTAGTTTGGTTACTTAGTGGAATTTTGCCAGAGCTTCGTTGTTTTAACTTCAATTTCTCAAAATTTTGTTATAACTTTTCCTCTATCATATTACCAAGGCAAATATCATATTTATTCCTAAAACATGATATTTAACTAACTTTGAGAATTTAGAGACTACCCTAGCAATCCTATTATAACTACCAAAAGAATTACCGAACTAAGGACTAAGGACCGAAAACTTACTCAGAGCTTCGCTAGGATTTTGCTCCGGACTTCTCCTTCCTCCTTGCTCTCCCAAATTTCAAAATTCTCAAGAGAGAATGGTGTGAAGAAATCTGAAATGGTGAAGGGGTATTTATAGGTGAAGGGAAGGGTAGTTTCGTAATTTTCGTCTGACCGAATTAGAACCGTCGGATCGCATTTTTGCTAGGTGGCTTGATCTTGGCCCTTCCTTCTCTTGGCCGACCTCATCATCCACAAAGAGACAAAGAATGATAACCTCATCATGCCTGTATCATCCAATCTTATCCACTTATTTTATCTGATAAATCCCTGGATCGGTGTTCCGATCGCGAAATTCCGTAGAATCTTAAAATTCCAGGAATGACACGTTGAAGATCTTTTCTTCCTCTTCGAGAATACTGGGTTTTCCTGACCTTATATTCTTGTTAAGGATACTCCGTTATTAGCCGAAAATCCTCGATAATCACTACCGGGTACAGAAATGACGTTGGCCGGTGCCATCTTCTGGATAAAAATTCGCTGATCAATAATATGTTTTGGTTTTCCCCTTCTTATCCCCAGATTCTCACAACGGAATTATTTTCTATCGGTTCTCATTTTGGTTATCTGCTTAATTCCTACAAAATATCTTCCTATCCAGATCTCCAAATCACTCCGTCGGTTACGGAAACGACTTCGGAGACCGGCCATCTCGAGGTAAAAATTCACTCGTTGATAATATACTCTGGTCCTAATTACCTAGTTCACGGTTTTCTATGTAGGATTTTATTTCTATCCGTTCTCGTTTATCCTGTTCATTTTTCCTCTGATTATTATATTATTACCTAATTAACACATGTTTTAACTTTTATATTATCTTATTAAAATATCCACTCATCCTTATCTCTCCAAAAATTTCGGTCACCCCCCCCTTAATTATATATATATATATATATATATATATATATATATATATATATATATATTTTCCATTTATCTCAACCACAAATATTTTATTCATCTCATATTTATTTCCCAAGAATTTCCTTATTGGTCCATAATTGATTTAAGCTTTTATAATTCCTTAAATAATCCTAAGTCATTGATCTTTATTTATTACTAGCATTATTACCTCTTAATCCTTACTAATTATTTAATTAGGCCCTTACTAATAATTATTCATTAATAGTAATTATTTATATTTAATTAACTTTCATATCTCCTAAATTCTATAATCTTACAAAATTCCTAAAAATTACTTAATTAATCCCTGACTAATTCTTAATAATTTTTATCAATTAAAACTAATTATTTTCTCTCAACAATTCTATTTACATCTCTAATTTAAGCTTTATCCAAATTATCAAAAATCTTAAGGTCGGTTCTAGTCTTAGAATACTTTTTTTTTAATTTTCATAGGAAATAATTTAATAAATTGTCTAAATTAAGGACAATATTCTTTCTAATTTTTAATAATTATCCTTATGCCCTTTAAAATTTTTCATAATTCCTTTTAGGATGTTTTATGTCCCTAAAATGCATTTTTAAGCCTTTCGGGCCCTTAATTTCCTTTATTTTCCTTTGAACTTAAACTACTTATCTTACACTTTGAGACCACACATTCACCTATTACCAATAGGTTTTATTTGTTAATATAATATTCCAGATAAATAATTATCTGGGTATTACAGTTTGTGACATCCTGAATTTTTCAGTCAACTTCCAAAGGCCATATCTCCCTGGTCTGAACTCCGTTTTTGTTGAATTAAGTATCGATGGAAAGCCCTATGAGTCTACTTTCATATGCCATTGATTTCAGCTCATTTCGATGTGTAGATTGTGAGATATCCTCAAATTACTGAACCTTGGTCTGCTGGGTGACGTTAACAGATGGGTCAACTTCAAAAATTCATATCTCTCTCATCTGATCTTCTTTGTGCATGAAAATTTTTCCCGATGACGTATTGGATGTCTAGTTTCAACCAAATTTGATTTCACCTCAATGCGATTCCTGGTTTGGGAGATATTGTCAAATTACCAGAGGTCGCTCAGTTGAAATGCGAAACAGAGTTGGACAAAGTTGCTGGAAGTCACTCAGGCTCGAGCCTGTAAGTATAGGCTCGAGTTTGCTTGGGCCAGAAGCGCCAGAATTGCTGAAAAACATTTAGGCTCGAGTCTATAAGTGACAGGCTCGAGTTTATTCATCCCAGGCTTGAGTTTACATGTTTAGGCTCGAGTTTGCTTGGGCCAGAAAAGCTAGAATCGCTAGAAAACATCCAGGCTCGAGTCTATAAGTATAGGCTCAAGTTTACTCGTATCAAAGGAGCCAGAGTTGCTAGAAATCACAGAAACTCAAGTCTATAAGTGGCAGGCTCGAGTTTATTTATCCAGAAACTGATATTTCCTTATTCTAACTCCGAATCGAGCTATTCAAACTTCCAATTGATCGTGGAGACTTCAAGATTCAATCTAAAAACTTGTATAATGATTTTCTCAAGCTATTCATCAAGTTCTTCTTTCTTTCTTCTCTCTTCTTAATTATTTTCCATGAATCAATTCTTCCTTTCATCTTTTCTCTTGTTCTTTATCATTTGACTCCACAATTATATTCTTTCTTTCTTCTCTTCTCTTGTTCATTCTCTACATGAATAAATCTACATTAAATGTAGCAATCAATTAGTCAATGTATATGATATAAAATTTTTGCTCTTACTAATGGTATCTATAGAATACATCATCAAAACTAATTATAACCAACACGCACCTCGTGTGTTAGACCTTGCAAAGAACGCTTGTAAAATCACTATATTTGCATATAATCATATAGTCTTCTTGCCATGGTTAAGGAAAAGGCCTGGTTAGAAGGCAATTTTGCGACTTAGTGCAATAAGATTTGCTGCCACATGCATCACCCTTCGTTGCATATATTCACACAAACATGACATACATGCTTTGATTCTAGATCAGCATTCTGTGAACAACAAATTAGCAAGCACTAAAGTGCGGAAAAATTTTAGTCCAATCATTCTAGATAATCAGTTCTGAAACTATTGCTTTGAATTTGTGAGATTTGTGTCTTTATTGATTAGATTTTGGGTTTAGAAGAAAAGCCTTCAACACCTTATTTCTATGAAGGCATGCAAAAATGTAATCAATGACATGTGTGAGAGGAAGAAGGAACTATGCAAGCTTTACACAAATATTATTCAAAGTAGATGGGATAAGCATTTGAAAAATGAACTTCATGCATCGACATATTTGTTGAATTCTGCATTCTTGTATAGTGTCAACTTTGTTGGTAATCATAGACTAATAGATGTTTGGTCGATTCGTTTGAGGCAAACACACTTGACAATGTTGATCAATATTTAACAATGATGCAAAAATATGAAAGAATCATTTGATCACATTTCATGCTAAAAAAGAACCCAAAAACTAGTCCTCTGTAAGTGTATTAAATTTCATATTTGAAAGCACATATCATGATTATTAATATATAGTAAATGTCTTTTTTTTTATTTCACAAATGTTTGGTGGTTGTGCTATGGGGGTTCACTACCAGAATTGCAACAAATTGTTATAACTGTTTCTTAGTCAAACTTCTTCTTCTGACTGAAAAAGAAATTGGAGCTTGCTTGAGTGTGCCCATAGTAAATTATAGTTTTATTAAATATGGTAATATATATTTCATTAATGTTATTGATCTTCTTTCATGTTAGCATTAAAGGAATCAGTTGAAGAAGAAGAAAGATAATTATGACCCATTATTTATAAATCAATTGGTAAACTAAACTTTTGGGTGCTTGAAGAATATCTAACTTCTGAATTTAATAATCTAGAAGCAATAGATCTTCAATTTAAACAAATAGCAAGGAATTTTGGAGGTTTCTACACTAATATAGAAAATTCCTTTTATGAAGGTTATATCAACTATATATGATGGTTCTAAACCATCATATATACGGGCGCTATATATGCTCCACACAGATAAATAACAGTTTTGAATCGTAATATATTTAGGGCATATGCAATAGTTCTTTGTTAATAACCATAATGTATTGGCTTTATTTTTTTTATTGTATATATATTTTTTTAAAAAAAAATTCTTTATTATTTTTACTATTAATATTTATTACTACTTCCAGTCCTAAATATAAAACTTAGTTGCTTTTTTTTTTTTTTTGTAAAGACAAAGAAAGCTAAATAAGTTACTTAATCACATTATATTTTGTGTATGATTAAATTATATATCACTTTACAAGTCAGACAAATGAGTTTGAAGAAAAAATAATAAATATAAACAATTTAAATTAATTTAATTAGCTTTCTTAATCTCCAAAAAAAAAGTCAACTAACTCTTATATTTAGGACTGAAGATAGTATATGAGATATAAGATAATCATTGATAATGACAAGATGCTATTATTAAATAAAAGACTTATATTTATAGGATCCAAAATTCAATACATTACCCAATTATAAAAAAAAAGTAATAACTTAAACACTCTCATAATAAAAACATTATCTTTATAATGTTTTGAATTCTAAAATAAAATTAATTAATAAAAAATTCCACAATGTTCTCTGTAGATTATCCATAGATTACATATCAATGCATTCCAAGAGTTCTCGTCACATATCATTTAAGTACAAGATGATAATATAAGTATAAAAATAAGAATAAAAATAAGGAAAATAGGAAATATAAAAACTTAAACAAATATGAGATTATAGTAAAAATTAGCAAATATTAAAACTTGAGCAAATCTTGAAACCAAATTCAACAAACCTAATTTTAACCTACAGTGTGGGTTGCTAAATTTTAAGAATGTGAAATTCTCAACTATAAAAAATCTAGCAGTTTACCTCATTGTTTTTCTGTGTTCTCTACTTTCTCTTACATTTTTCTCTCCTTTAATCTTCAAACAAATGGCCATCATCAGATTATATATTGTAATCTCGACTAACGACCTTGAGCATCAACTAGCGAGCTCTTGTTATATAAAAAAAATAAAATGAAACCAAAAATGTTAATTGAAACAAAATTAAAGTTTACACGAGGAAGGAGTTATAAAGCAAAGACCCATAGTAGTGTTGGAGGACAAGACTTGCAACACCAAAACAAAACTTATGGAAAAAGAGTATGAGACCCACTAGGGAAGCTAAAATAATATTTGAGAGGGAATTTAAAGAGTTGCATCAAATAAAATATTTTCAAAATCCCGCCTCCTTATATTTGATATTTTTCATAATCCCGCCTTTTTATTAAAGAATACTTAACAGTTCTTAGTTAAGAACCATTACAGATTGTCAAATATTTTTTCCCTTCAAAATCTCAACTTCTTATATTTGATATCTTTCAAAATCCCACCTCTATGTATATTAAAGAATACTAAACAATTCTTAGTGAAGAATTATAATGTATTGTCAAAATACTTAATGGTTCTACAACACATTATGGTTCTTAGTGAAGTACCGAAATGTATTGTTAAATATAGATCTTGTGTTCTTATATTTGATATCTTTTAGAATCTTATCTTTATCTATATTAAAGAATACTTAATGATTCTTTGTGAAGAATTGTAATGGATTGTCAATTTTATCTAGGTATATAATATCTTTTACAATCTCACTTTCATTTTTATTTAAGAATATTTTGTGGTTCTTTGTAAAGAACCGTAATATATTGTCAAATTATACATTTCAGGATCATGTTCCTTTTATATATGGCATTTTTAAAAATCCTACCCTTATTTATATTAAATAATCCTTAACGGTTATATGAGAAGAACCATTATGTATTGCCAAAAAAAAAATTATTATTAAGTATTCTTAAATAATATACAATGGTTTATGGTTGAAGAACTATCAAGTATTATCAAATAAAATATTTTTTAAAGTCATGCCTTCTTATATATGATAGTTATCATTTTTAACTATTAAGTATTCTTAAAAACAAGACAAGTATTTAGAAATAATACTTTATGATTAATTATTATAACCATTATATATTTGTTTTTGCTAATATGGAGTTATGAAAACAAATCATTTAAAATTGTTACATGATGGTTATTTCATAAGAATCGTCATTTTTGTTAGTCAATACATGATGGTTAATGATTACAACTGTTATATTTTTATTTTTGAGAATTCTGACTCTCAATACATGACGGGTGTATATTAAACTGTTAGGTTATAGCATTATATATTGTTGTACAACCTCTACCTCAACATATATAACACTTATTTGCTATAACCATTATTCACTAAGCGTTATACATACACAAATTTGTAGTAGAGCTAAATATCTCTTTTATCTAAGATTATAATCTTTTATAAAAGAATATAATCATGTTTTTAACATAACTATTAATAATTTATTCATTTGATATATAGGTGATGATAATGTGTATGGGGCTCCATCTTTAAATGATGATTCTTTTTGCTCCTAATGCCTTTACTTTTCCTCCTACAACTCCACCTCCTATTGTCTCAATACCTAGAGAGTTAAATGATGTTAATGATCATATTTTTTGTTATGATTACTATTAGTTTAGTGATTGAAGATGGTACTATTTTGTTATCATATACATGTTTTTTATATTTTGCAATGATGAATATTTTATTATTATTGACTACAAATTCAGGGGTCACTAGGTGGCATGTGATATTGTGATGTCAATTTGTATAGGAAATTGTAAAGAATATTTAACAAGTATTTTATTATTTTGTTAGTAATTCAAGGTATTGAAATAATATATAGTATTTAGAAATTTGAACGGTGTGGTGAAATATTAAATTATTTTTTTATTTCTCACTGGTATGGCCCCTAGGTTGAATCAGTCTAATCCACTGAACCTTGACCCATTACTTTAACTAGTTTAATGGTAGGTCCGAGTTTAAGAATCTTGGTTCCAACCATAGCTTGGTCAAAAAATGCAATAAATTTGTGACATGGCAATGAAGCGAGTATGGTGATGCATGGTGTTTTAAAATTACAAAATTTGGAATAAAATTTGAAATATGCTCAGTAGTAGTTAATATAGGTGTTCACTTGATGGGATTGACATAGAACTGAGACAGGCCTGTCTTACATGCCATCCCATGTCCCGTCCTGGTCCTGGTCCTGATGGGATAGGACGGGACTAAGATGTCTCTTTTATTTTTTTTTCTTAAAAAAAGGACTTGAACCATCTTCTCTTTTCTAGACATGTAAAAATTAAAATGTAACGGTATGCTTTGGATGTTAGACGTGGATGATTACAGATATATAATACAAATATGTAATCATGTTCTTTTATCATTTTTATAGCGAAAGCATAATAAAAAAATAGATACAATTTTAAAAAAAAACTTTAACGTGATAAGAACCATAATCATAAAAATAAAATAAAGTAATAATTTTTTAAAATAGATAATTTTTTAAGAAAAATATAAACATGTTGCGATGGAACAATATGCGAGACTGGACAAAGCTTGTACCCATGTCCTGTCCTATCTTAGTTTTGTCTTGTGCCAAAATGACTGGATTGAAACTAGCCGACAAAGATGGGACAAAAGTGAACACCCCTACTAGTTACATTTTCGCTACTATGTTAGAATCGTATGTTCTCAAAATTAGAGATGAAATTTAAATTTTAAATTTTAAATTTCATCTTAAATTCTATCAATAGTCAACTGTTTTTTTGTAATAAATATTTCATATAATATAATAATAAGGTAGAATGACACCAGGTTGTTTGGTATGAGAGAGGAGAAGGAAAGTGAGCGAAGAGATAATTTTTTTGAGTTAGATTTAAGAAAATGATAAGAAGTGGGAGTAAAAGTTTCTAATTAATTTTTATTACTCTTTTTTATTAAATCTTCTCTTTATTAAAATTTCTTAATTATACTTATCCAATTTTCTTAAATCCAACTCATAACAATTTCCACTCCTCTTGAAATCCCTCATAACAAACAAATCCTAAGGCCTTGTTTGAAACATAGCACTAGATTTTGATAGATTGGGACATGGATTGAGGGTGAAATTGGGATTAAGATTGGGAGTGAGAATGAAGTTTTAAAATTATGTTTGGTTTGGATTAATATTTGGAGGGATTGCTTAAATTAATTTTATAATAAGTCAGAAATATAAAATGAATATAATGTCCATAATAATAAACTAAAAAATATTATAAAAAATCTTTTTTCCTCCTCACCCATGGTGCAAAGTGTGGTCTTGTTCTTCCCCATCTTCCTCCTTCTTTCTTGACGCGATTAGGGACTGTTCATTGACCCGATGGTAGCGTCGATTCTCTACTAGCAGTGATAACAGTTCTCCTCCTAGTGTCTCTCATATCTTAGATCATTAGGTCCATTATTGTTGCTCAAAGCTTCCCCCTCATCCTCCACTATCCAATGTTCAACTATTGATAATGGTTTAAAGGTCTTGGGTTCGATAGTCCCTATATGGAGGGGGGATGGAGATGATGTAGGGATAGCACAAAGGAGAGAAAGGGAGGCTAGAGATGATGGGTGAAGGGAAAGGGAAGATAGAGATGATGGATTAGGATAGAATCGAGGAGAGATAAGGAGGTCAGAGATGGTGATGTTAGTGTTTAGTTGTCCTAGAGACAATCTATAAGGACACATATCAACACATTTTCTACGTTGTAGTATTTCATTATTAATAAATGAGCATATTTTATCTTTATCATATTTATTTCTCTCCTTTATTTTAAGGTAAATATGTGTTTAAAAATAAAAGCCCTAGGAATGGAACATATGTTAATCTTGAAGATCAATGATAGATATCATGATCATGAAGGCTCAAGAACACTAGATATCTATTAACCAAAACTTGTTCCTAGTTTTGAATCACCAAGAAAGGGCATTGATGATCTCAATAAAACTAGTACGACATCATCTACATGTATAGAGATACAAGGTAGGGATCTTATAGAATATAGGCATGGTGATGCCTTAGCTGATGTCGTGGGTAGATTTGTTGGAGAACAGGTAGCACCAAATAACCCCGCTGAGAGACTCCACAAAGATTCATTGTAGAAAGTATCATTGAATATGAAAAGTCCCTTATTGTTTGGTAGTGCGAATTGTCTTGAAGTTGAGGATGTCATTGTACACTATGTCCTAAGATTATACTTTGACTGTACAACTCTATCCACCTAGAAATGGGGAGAACAGTGTACTCTTAGGTGTAAATTGAATACATGAGTATAGATAGACATGCTAAGAGGACACACAGTCCCTTACAAGGATTAGTCATTCACAAGACTGGTAGAGCTTAGATAGCTTCTAATTAACTCGGGAGTCAGTGCACAACAAGTGATCATAAAGAGTCATGACTAATAGACCTAGTTTTGTGAATTAGTTACATTTAGTCAATTAAGAAAGATGATACTCTATCTTTGCTCTCGACTAAATGTGAATGATGTTGTGAGGGATGATGCTTACATGATGTCCAAATATGAAAGGTAGATCACTTGATGAACTCAATTAGTTTTGGGGCCGCAGAGCATTGCTAGTGTCTTATGAGGTCATAAAATAAATTGGGCCCATAAAAGGAATTTTAATTGGTCCAAATTTATTTATGTCAGTGACTAATTAGACCTAATAAATCACACACAAAGGTTATTCCTGATTGCTTAAAATTAGCAAACTTGAGCCATAATTGTTATTGGACTTTATCAAGAGTGAAGAAGTAATTAGGTTGGAGTGGAACTCCAAGCCCAATAAGGAGTAAATTGGCATCACATATATGGTCCCCAGTAGGAAATAATTTTCACCAATAAAAAAAAGGGGGCCAAATGTGTTAGAAGACCCAACAGGGTCTTAGGCCAAGTTGAATTTGGATTTTGAATTTTGAATTTAAGTTGGAAATTTAAAATTTTAATTTTTAATTCTAAAAGGTTATGTTATAGAAGATAATTATGAATTATCTTAATAAATACACACACACACACACACATATGTATATACATATATAAATATGTGTACATACACACACACCTGTAGGTGTGTGTGTGTCTGTACATATATCTATATATCTATACATACATACATATAGATGAGTGTATGTGTGTGTACACATATAAAGATCCAATAAAAATTGGATGAAGGTAAGAGAAATAATAAATGAAAATTGAATTAAAAATGATTTTGAATTTTAGTTTAAGAGATGAATGTAATCTATCATCTTAAATTATTATTCAATCAATCAATTAAGATATAAATGTGATCCATTATCTTAAATGGTTGACTCAATCAATCAATCAAAAAATAAATGTGATACATCATCTTAAATTCAATCAATCAATCGACAAGTGAATTTAATGTGACTTGGTTGACAAGTAGTAAGCCTATTACCTAAAACCTCTTTTCTAAATGCATAAGTCTAAAAATTCCTAAAGCAGTTAGGGCTTCGAATTTTCAGCCCACTAAGTAGAGCCGGGATATCAGGCCGAGTCGATCTGGCTCGTTTAGGCCCTGGCTCTTCAAGGGTTGAGCTTGAAAATTAGATTATCTAAATGAAATAAGCTCTGAAGTGCCGGCTCTACAGTCCCTTTTAATGGATGTGTTCATAATATGAGAGAACAAATTCATGATATTTTTACTTATGAAGCACAATTAAATGTCTTTGAAATTGATAATAGTGGCAAAGAAGATGACAATGATAGTTATGGTACTAATGTTGCTTAGTAGTATGCTCGTTATGTTTTATGTGCGTTATTTATGGATAATAATTTGCATTTGATTACGAATTAGTTAATATATTTATTTTTTAGATGATTCATATTGTCTGAATATTAATGTTGACAACATTTATTTGATAAATTAAAACTTTATTTGTTGAAATTTACTAATTATATTTCTTTGAAAAAACAGAGAAAAAATAGTTAAAATTTGAAATAATAACTTCTAGGCCCTGTAGGGTTGGCCTTGGCCTTGGTGCTCTCGAGCCGAACTTTGAAAAATAGATTATTTTTTTTTACCTGGGACCTATAGGGTTGGCCCTGTTAGACTCTAGCCCTTCAAGGGCTAGCCTTGTAAGGCCAGGCCAGCCATGATTCCCAGCTCTACCACTAAGGCTATAAAAGGAGGGGGAGGACAAAATTTTAGAGAGGCTTTTGTGCTCTCTAAATTTTGGTCTTCACCAAGGTTTAAAGAGGAAAAAGGTGTCATCCACAAGGGCAAGGTTCCAATGATCTTGCTCTTCCTATCTTTAACCTAATTCTAAGAAACCATCACCTTCTTAAAAAGATAAAAAAACCCAAGGAAACCAAACTTCAACCTTATCTTTGCCTAGCAAGCATCCAAAGAATGGGAAGTTTCAAGAGAAAGAGTTCTAGTTGCAATTAGGGGATAGCCATGTGAATCAACGTTAGAAGACATCAACAATATTGAGGTTTTCAAGTGATCTAAGGTAATCCTAATCTCCAATAATCGTGTTATCAAGTTATCCTAATACCCAATAGTTGTTTTAACAAGTAATTCTGAAGCTCATGAATATTATAAATTTTGATGAATTCTACCGTAAAGAGTTACAGATTAATAATTAATAACTAATTAATATAATAAGTTAAGGTTAATAATTTATGAGGACCATAAAAAGTTATGTGTTTCCACAACAATTAAACTAAATTTTTGTTTTTCAACCTCACGGAACTTTAAATGAAAGTCATGTTATAAGCAAAATTAACTAACAGGTGAGTACGGCAGTGGAGATGGTGGGTGGCCTGTCAGAGATAGTAGAAGGATGGAGATGACGGTACTTCATTGATTAGAATAGTTGAGGGGCATGGTATTTTTGTCCAAAATTTTCTTATTAACAAGGATATTTTTGTGACTCAAATTTACAATCTCAAGATTGACAACTCAATACTAGAGCAGGTGGCTTTGGTGCAATCCCACTTTTGTGGTACTCACAATCCTAGATTATCTTCATTCCCTCATACCATACTATATAATTTGACGTAATCCCGGCCCTGACCTCCAGAACCAAACATGACCTAAGGATCCCATCAAATAAGGAGAATATCGGTATTAAAGAACTACAAAATTGAAAAACTCAAGAAAAGGACCATGATCGTTAATTGATTATTTGATCAAAAACTAATGAGCGTGGGAATCAAAATACCCAACTTAAGTTGAAATAAGTGCATTACAGGTTCTCATCACTTAAATATTAAATAATTCAATCATAAGTTATAAAAAATGAATGCTAGGAAAACCGATGATCTGGTAAAATAAAGGTTTCCTAAAGGTTATCCGGTATTTTTTTTAAATAATTGTATTTTAAATTTGAAACTATTAGAATTACTCATATGTCCTATTCTATTGTAGTATGTAAGCGTGCTTTTGTCTACACTCTACATACTCTTTCCTTTGATTATAAAAATGAACAATCTAATTTTTATATACAAAGAAAACGATACATCAAACCATGCAATCCATACGTCATAATTAATATTAGGGAACCCGTCGAATTATCCACATAGTTTTTAAATGAATTTATTTATGGATAACACTACAAACACTAAAAAAGTTATAATTTCATATTCCAATTAAAAAACAGGTAATAAATGGCCTGTGTATCATGCCTCGTATAGATCTCCTACCACCGGTTACTATACGAAACTGGATATGATGCATATCTATAAAACTTGTTCTAATGACGTGCCCCATTTAAAACATTTGTTAGACTTCAACCTTCTAAATTTATGGTTGAAAAAAAACCTTTTAATTTCTTAAACTTTAATATTTATTTAATTATCGATTTATAATTTTTATTATTATTGATGTAACAAACTACAAAATACAATTATTAAAGATCCAAAGAGTTTGACGGCGATTGGGCTCATGAACAGATTGATTTAAATCAGAAAACTATATTTATGGTTGGGTCGTGTGAGACTGAAATTGAGCCGCCATTGAGCAGTTATCCGGAATTAGACAAAGAATTGAAATGATTTGTAGAAAGATGGATGAATTTTGAGTTTGACAAAAAAAAAAAAAACTCAAAAAATTAATAAACCAATAAAAAATTGACCTTCTCAGAAAGCTCAACATATTTTCAGATCATTTTTAACTATGTACGGTGTTTTTCATTAAAACGTGGTGGTATTATTTTGTTGACTATTAAACTTATTATGAGTTTATATATATATACACACATATTATAACATCAGTTCAAGCGTCATTCTAAGCAATTGAACCATACAAACCAAGACTTGTTAGCCTTTCAAGTTTGACATTATCTAGTCCGGCTTTATTTAAAACATTAATAAAATAATAACAATTTTATAACTATTACTATATTTAAAAAAATTATATTATGAATTTTTAAATAAACCAAATAAAAGATCTAAATCAAGTAATTAAATCTCATCTGGTAAGGCTTACCTACAAATTAATGTGTCAAATCTTTTTTTTTTTTTTTTTTGCTCATGAATTAACGTGTCAAATCCAAACTACTCGTTTAGGAACAAATATACTCATTCCTTACACCCCAAAAAAAAAAGTATTTATTATATATTAATTTTCATTGAACCTAAATAAAGTAGTACATGGATCATGTATGGATATGACTTTGTTTCCTTGGCCAACGCATACATATACATAATTCATTGCTATAGTTATTGGCCTGTCGTGAATTATAAAGGAAAGGCAAAATGGTTGGTGTATGAATTTAATACCCCAACAAGCCTCAATCGTCCCTTTTGTTCTTGTCCATAAGTCATCGTGTGGACGTGGCATTTCCCACTTGACTGTGCAACTTAAAATCATAAATGCTCAAGATGAACGTCGAAACACGCCTTTACGGGCAACCCTATAAACCTATGTATGTGTCATTTGTTCCTTAACACATTCACATATATGTGACGTATCCCACATAAAACCCACACATTCCTAGACGACCAAAGACTATGAACAAAATCAACGATTATTGGATTTGAGTAATTTTTTCCTTTTTTTGCCTCCGGAAATATTGGATTTGAGTAATATGGATCTTAGTCTTTTGATTTTATCTAAGTTCAAATCTTATAAATAATAATAATAATAATAAACTAAGTTAGAGCTATTGTACGTATTAAATTTAACATGAATCATTGGCAAAAAATAAATAAATAAACAAAATTAAACCTGAGTTGACCTGTTAGACCAATAAGCTAATGAACTAGTTTCCTAACTCCGTCAAGAGTTTCGAACGTGTTCGATTATATTGGATTGTTACATTTTTATTTCTCCAATTATAACCGGTAAACTATGGCTTTAAGTTACTTGTTTTGTTTTGTATGATTTCTTTTGAACATATAGATTGTAGTTTTTCAATTAAGAAAATAACGCTGTTTTAAGTTTAAAAAAATATATATTGAATTTGTACTTTAATAACTGTGTTTATTGGATTATGTATAATTTATACATAAATATTTCATTTATTCGTGCACTAATATCCTCTTTTATATAAATATTACTCTTTTTAGAGTTATATATGAACATTTTTATATTTGAATTAAATTATATTATTTTAATCATGATTCAATTGACCTCCACAGTTAAACCACTAACTTTTGAACCATCGTTTCCATTCATTTCAATAAACGATGGGTTTAATGTTTCTGCCTTTGAGGCAGAAACATTTTATTTATCTCACTCACATAAAAGTGAGTGGGTCCCATTAATATTTTCTCTCTCTTCTCTTAATAGTGGACCGACTCACTTTTATATGAGTAAGACAGATAAAATGTTTCTGTCTCAAAGGCAGAAACATTAAACCCATAAATGATCTAGTTTTCGTCATCACCTTAGTTTTAACTTTAAACCATGGAACTTATCTTAATTTTAATGAAGCATGAAAACGTAATTTACTCAAATATTTTCATTTAAACAAAAGAATAAAATTGATATATTACGAAGTTATTGGTTGAGATGGTAAGTAACCTCATTTATATAAAAAGGTTAATATAAATTTGAATCATGGAAATATACTTAATGAAGGATACTAAAAGCTTTTGCACTGTAAACCACGAATGGACTATACCATTAACCAAATCTGAAGACAAAAAAAGAAAATAGATATTATTTGTTTAAAAAAATACTAATTAAGAAAGGGATTTTTTTCTTTTTTCCATTTGGGTAATCCCCTTCTCAAATCTCTCTCTCTTTTTTTTTTTTTTTTGGGGGGGGGGGCATAAGTCTAAAAGAACAAAATAGAAACTTTGCCAAAGCCCAAAGATATTTCAAATGTTGAAATTTCAAAATAAAGAATATTATATTCTATGCATGCTAAGAAGAACAACGAAAAATATCCACCATGGGTTGATTATCCTTTGTTCAAATATCTTCCTTTTCAAAGATTTAACATCAAAAATTGATAACGATTTCATTCTCCACTAAAAGTAATGCCTCCTGGTAATATGAATATTGAATTACTTTCTACTAGTTGGCACAATAAACTATAAAGCATGTATGCTAGCTTAATCCTGAAATGTCATTGCAAAAGCTTTGGGAGTGTTTGGTTAACATCTTCATTACGTTGGAAGAAAGGAGAACTTGAAAGCTGGTATATACTCTAGCTAAGCATGTTTTCGTGATGTTGGGCAATTGGATATTATCATTTTGATCTTATTTATAAGTTAATTTTGACCAAGGAGAAATTTTTAACTTTACCCTCATTTATGATTAGATAATTTTTAACTCTTTCTTCTCTCTCTATCTTCATAGGTACAGTTAATTTTGGTAAAAATTGTCACGATCTCATGTATTACATGAAATTGGACTTATAAATAGAACCAAATATTTTTGGTGAAAATTGATTTATAAATAGAAGCAGAGTGGTACTTCTGTATAGAGCCAAAGTTCAAATTGTTTAATTTTATTTATTTTCTATTTTATGTATTTCCTATTTTGTATGTATTCTATTTTATGAAAAAGAGGGGGGGAAAAAGAAAGAGAAAGGGGGGCGGGGAGAAAAGGAAATAAATAAATAGAGAACACAATAAGGATTGTGTGAGGCTGTCATATTTTGTAAGAGTGGGCAAACAAAATTTCTTAATAGCTCTTTATGAGAGAGAATATTTTCTACAGTTTTTTAGCTTGAGCAGTTTTTACATAGTTGAGGATCAGAAGACGATTTCTTATCATATTGATCTGAAGTTTTTACGGAGGTTCTAGATACGTGGAGCTTCATTCTGGATGGTCAAATCATCCATTAGATTCTTCTATTTTTCTCCAGAATTTTTGTAAGCATCTGTTTACCTCTACTACAAAGTTTTCTGAGCGACTTTGATCAAGCCAACTATCAGACGATAATTTCTAGTCCAATTGCCTTTAAAATTTGGTGGAGGTGTCCAAGATATATAGGTCCTAAATCTGAATAGTGGAATTGTTGATTGGAGCTTCCTACCATCCCTAGATTTGGTGTGAAAATTGCTGCTATACATCATGTGACTACAGATTTTTCATTTGGTGGTTTTCGACACATGCATATTGTATATGCGCCCCAAAGATCCGTATTTTATTGCTCTATTTGATCTTTTATTTTATTAATATAATCCTTTGGTGATTTTTGTGAATGAGGTGAATTCATTATCATCCTATAGTTGAGCTTTGTATTAGAGCATTGAATATTATATATATTTTTAAGATAGTGAAATCTTTTTGCTTTGAGCCATGGTTGTTTGCTTTCACTCACATTGAGTGGGAGATTTTTCCACGTTAAATTCTTGTGTCTCCATTTATTTTCTAATTTTATTGACTCATGCAATCCTTTTCATTATAAAGATTTAATATCTGTTGCGCTTTTCCTAACAAATGATGCCTAAAATTTAACTTGGTTCATTTACAAGAATTGTGTTGGTTTCCGCTTTTTTTTTTTCTTATAAGAAAAAAGGAATTTCAATTTGATTTTTTTTTTTTTATTGTAATCACTCTTTCTACATTGCACAAAGAAGAAAAAAATTGCATACATATATATAACAATTTGTTCCCTAAATTTGTCCACATTTTGATTTTGGTCTATCAATTTCTTTGTCTTTTGTTTTGCCATCAACCCCTCAAGTTTCAAATCATAGGTTTTGTTCCTCAAGTTTCATTTTACTTAAAACATTAGTCGATGTAACTTTATAAAAACGTGAACCATTTTGCTCCTACAATAGCTAAAATCAATTGTTTAAAATTTGAGAGACCAAAACCAAGATAAATATAAACTTAAAAGACCAAAGATAGTATTAATCATAAATTTTACTTTAAATATATAGATAGATTGAATTTATAACATTTCATATTATTTACACTTAATTATTTTCTTATTTAAAATTTCAAATACATGGAATTTGAACTCTGAAGTATCACTTTGATGATGTCATAGAGATATAATTTTTAAGAGATATAATCTTAGCACATAATTTTTTTTAAAAAAAAAAAGGTTTAAAATATATGTTTGGTTCTTTATATTTGAATTAAATTTTATTTTAGTCCCTTAAATTTTTAAATCCTATTCTTAGTCCTAGGATATAAACATCATTAGTCTTATTTAATAAAAAATATTTACTCGTCAAATTTAAGTAATGACAATGCAATTAAATATCAACAAAGTATGTTTGTATTTTTATTCTTTTAAGGTATTATTTTTATATTTTTAATTGGGGAAATTAAAAATGATTTAAAATGAAAACAACGCCAAATATCTAGGTTTCATCCTTACTACCAACATCTTATCAAATTTAAGTAATGGTTGTACAATTCAACACTGACAAAATATGTTTCCAGATATGGCGGTTGTCTAGAGATTCATGTCCAGGAGGGATAATTCCAACCACAAACACAAGAGAAGGTGTTTTGAGATCAGGCTCTGTTCATAGATTCAAAAGAAAAATGTTTTCCGAATCTCTAAACAGAGCTTAAATGTTACATTTAAAAGTGTTATGGATATCTCATAAATGGGCCCAGCCCAATAACCAAATAGCCTAGTCAAAATGGCTTCAGTTATGCTCATAACCGCTTCCTTGAAAATAGGAGTGGTTTTATCAAGAATATCTATCATGATGGTAACCGCCTATGAAAAGAGGAGATTATTCAAAAAAGCATATCTTAATATCCCTAAAATAAAGGACAAATCCAACTGATTAAGATAGGGCCCAGGTACGCTTATAAATAGGGTAAACCCCTTACAAGATACACACTTCTAAAACCCTAGCTTTTCTATTCACACAGAGCACACACACCATCCTCTCTGGCTATCATTAGCCTGCCGTATACTCTCGAACTACGTGGACTTTGATCCACACTGTGGTACGTAGGACCCCGGGATTTCACCCCCAGGCCAAGTCCAACCCAACTTGTGATCCACCCCGGATCATTGGCGTCGTCTGTGGGGACTGTAAAGTCCTATTCCCGTGACCCGTGATGGCTAATACCAGAAGCAAAAGCCACCCGCATGCACACGAGCAAGGTCAGGAACAAAATTTTAGCGAGACCCAACAGCAGGACATTCAAGGCGTTAATCAGGAACAAATTGAGGAGCCCCCGGACTCGAACCTCCCATCTCAAGATGGACGAGCAGGCCAAACGCTGGAAAATACTAACCACGCTGGTCCCTCAACAAAGTTTCAGATTGGCAGCCCGGACATACGGCTCCTACATAACATTGCTGAATCAATGTTGAAACGAATTGAGAATGTGGAAGAACGCGACAATCTTCAGAACCAAAAGATTGACCATATGACCGAGGTGATGAACCAAATCCTTAAACACTTACAAGACCCTCTTCAGGAGGAACGCCGAGATGATCAGCAGAATGAGGACGAAGAAACCAATCACCAAACTGTTGATCCCCTACAGGCGGACCATCTCGGGCAAGGCCGAATAGTTTCAACAAAAAATTCTCAGCAAAGTAATCACCGGGATGCAAGTCAGGAGAATCAAGCTCGGGCGCTTAGGAAAGACATCCGTACCTCGGACAATCAGGGAATTCGGCCAGATTCCTGAAGGTACAAGATGTGGTATGGGGACGGAGGACAAAACAACAGCCCGTTCTCAGATGAAATTACGGAAGTTGAGTACCCAAGGAAATTCAATACGTCCGACCTCCCTAGGTACGACGGAAGTTAGGATCCCCAGACACACTTGAGTACTTTTGACATCGAGATTTGGTCCGAGGATTCAAGGGGCCGATCATTTCCAGGCTGTTCACCTCAACGTTACGAGGAGCCGCTCAAATTTGGTTCCGGACTCTATCTCCCAAGTCCATTACCGACTTCAACGACCTGAGTGAGAAGTTCCTGCTGAATTTCGCGACAAGCAAAAAGCAACCCAGGTCAGTCTACACGCTGGATAGAATCAAGCAGCAACCCGGTGAAACCCTTCAGAAGTATTTGGATCGTTTCAAGGCTGCCGCACTACAAATCCAGGGATTAACGGAAAGCGTCCACGTACACTTGCTCATCTCGGGCTTAGATAGCGAATCCAGAATGGGGAGATCGGTCATATCTGGCGAGATCAAGACGCTGGAAGAATTCCATAGACGAGCCAAAAAATATCTGGACATCGAGCAGATGCAGATAGCCAACGCGTCGGGAAAAGAGAGACAGAAAAGCCCACCCCCGAAAGGGAAGGACCAGGCAGCAAGAGACCGACCTAGGAACTCGGACCAAAAAACACGAGGACAAAGGCATGAGGGGAAGTATGAGAGATATACTCCATTAAATGTCCCTCGTTCGCAACTATGGAGAGAGGTAGCCTTGACCGAGATGAGGAAGGTGGAGCGACCACGACCACTTTATAACAAGGGTAAGTTGGACCGCACACGATTTTGCGAATTCCACAATGGACCCGGGCACACAACGGATGAGTGCTGGGACCTTAGAGATGCGGTTGAGAAGTTTATCCGAGATGGAAAATTACGTCAGTACGTTATCAAAACATAAGAGCAAAAAGCCAAGCGCAAGCAGACGGATCGAAGTACAAGCCCGGTCTCCCAGAGGAGAAAGCCGGACGAAGGCCGGAGAAAGCACGACAATGAGGACGAGTTCCCGGAAGCAGAGTTTGACTGCAATGTCATTAGTGGAGGTTACGGAGGTGGCGGCGATACCGCCAATCAGCGGAGGAAATACCTTCGAGAAGTCTTAACCATCAGGGGACGACCGACCTTCAAGCCGGAACCATCGCAAACAGAAGAGCCTCCTAAGTTGTTCTTTACTCAGGAAGATCTGAGGGACGTAATCCCAGGTCATCAAGACGGACTAGTCATAACCGGCCTCCTGGGAAAATGCCGCGTAAAGAAGATATTCATCGATCCTGGCAATGCAGTGGATATCATCCTGTAGGACGCCTTTAAGCACATGGACCTCGACCCAGAAAATCTAAAGCCGTGCAGGACAACCTTAATCGGGTTCAACGGAGAGGATACAAGTCCCAAAGGGTGTATAGAGCTAAAAATGACCTTGGGCTCTAAAGAAGCCTTTAAGACTGAGCGAGTCAAGTTTATTGTAGCGGATTTCCCTTCGTCCTACAATATAATCTTAGGCAGACCAACTATTCATAGTTGGGACATGCTCATATCAAGTAAGTATCAGAAGCTGAAAATGGTAAGTCGGAAGAATGAAGTCGTCACCATCAAAGGTGATCAGAAGGAATCTCGGCAATGCTACTTCTCGACGGTTAAAAACAATGAACCCAAAACATCCAGCTCGCAGCAGAAAGGAATTCAAAATTCAGCGCCAATTGCGCCGAGTTCGGTCAACGTGGTAGAGCTGGATGTAAGAGAAGAAGCAAAGTTGATGAAAACAGAGCCTGATGGAGAGCTCACAGACTACCAACTAGGAGAGGAGCCTGGACAAATAACGAAGATCGGGAGTTCGCTTGCCGAGCAAGAAAAAATCGAGCTCAAAAAACTGTTATGGATGAACAAAGACGTGTTCGCATGGAAACCTTCGGAGTTACCAGGAGTCGACCCGGCGTTCTGTTGTCACAAATTGATCGTAAATCCACGATATACGCCAGTCTCACAGAAGAAAAGAAAGATTGCATCGGACCGATAGAAAGCCCTAGCCGAGCATGTAAGAGAACTACTGGATGTGGGATTCATCAGGGAAATCCAGTATACCACATGGTTATTAAATGTGGTAATGGTCAAGAAACCCAATGGCAAATGGAGGGTATGCACCGACTACACTGATCTCAACAAAGCATGCCCAAGGATGCTTACCCCATGCCAAATATTGACCAACTGGTGGACAATTCCTCGGGATTCCAGCTGCTCTCATTCATGGATGCGTATTCCGGCTATAACCAAATAGCTAATTATTACTATAATGTCATGCCTTTCGGGCTGAAGAACGCAGGAGCTACTTACCAGAGGATGATGAATCAAGTGTTTGAGACACAGCTCGGCAGGAACGTCGAAGTTTACATCGACGATATGATCGTTAAGTCAGTTAAGCGATCCGACCACATCCAGGATTTGCAAGAAACATTTGATAAGCTCCGGGATCACAGAATCCGACTTAACCCAGCTAAATGTGCATTCGGGGTACCAGCGGGTAAATTTCTCAGATTCCTATTGACAAACAGGGGGATTGAGGCCAATCCGGATAAATGTCAGGCCGTCCTCAATATGGCTGCCCCAAAAAACAAAAAAGAGGTACAGCAGTTGACTGGCAGACTGGCCGCGCTGACAAGGTTCTTACCGAAATCGGCAGAAAATGCTCTTCCTTTGTTCAAGTTATTGAAGAAGGAAGCACAGCATGGAGAATGGAACTCAGAGTGTGAAGCCGCGTTTGACAAAATCAAAAAATGCCTGTCCTCACCACCTGTGCTGTCGAAACTCGAGCCCGGGGAAGATTTGATATTATATCTCTCCGTTGCCCTAGAAGCAGTAAGCGCCGCCCTGGTGAGAGAAGAATCGACAGAACATAAACCGATTTACTTTACAAGCCGGGCTTTGCAAAGTTCTGAGCTAAGATATCAAAGGTTGGAAAAGGTCGTCTTTGCGCTCCTCACTGCCGCGAGGAGATTATGTCCCTACTTCCAGGGGCATAGAATAATTGTGCGAACCAGCTAGCCGATACGCCAAATACTCCACAAGCCTGACTTGGCAGGAAGAATGACTAGTTGGGCTATCGAACTGTCCGAATTCAACATAGTATATCAAGTTCGGCATGCTATTAAATCCCAGGCTTTAGCAGACTTCATTGTAGAGCTGGTACCAACAGAGGTAGTCCCGAAAGCCAACCTTAACATTTGGAAAGTATTTGTAGACGGCTCGTCAAACGCCAAAGGAAGTGGAGCCGGGGTCATAATCGAAAGCCTGGAAGGAGTCGCAATGGAACACTCCCTGCAATTGCACTTCAGAACGTCCAATAATCAGGCCGAGTATGAGGCTGTATTGGCCGAGCTATCACAGGCAAAAGATAATTGGGCCAGGCGGGTTCATCTCTCCACCGACTCTCAACTAGTCGCGGCCCAAATCAATGGTTCATACACGGCTAAGGGACCCTTGCTAATCAAGTATCTAGGGAAAGTCAGAGAGGCAATGGCCGACTTCGATGAGGTCGTAGTCACCCACATCCCCAGGAGAGAAAATGCGAGGGCTGATATCCTCTCCAAATTAGCAAGCACCAGGAACCCGGGAAATAATCGGACTGTAATACAACAAAGTCTGAAGGAGCCCACGTGTATCATGGTCATCGCAGCAGCAGAAGACTGGCGAAAGCCCATCTTAAATTACCTGGAAAAGGGAGTTAGCCCAGACAATCCCGGGGAAGCAAGGCAGGTAGCATGAACCGCGTTAATGTACACGGTGGTCGATGACCAACTATACCGAAAAGGCCTCCAATCCCCAATGATGAGATGTTTAAACCAGGTAGAGGCTGAGTACGTGCTGTCAGAGATACACGAAGGAATAAACGGACAACACATGGGGGCAAAGGCGTTAGCCCGGAAAGCCCTTAGGGCTGGATATTACTGGCCGACAATGGTCGCGGATTCCAGAGAGCATGTATGGACATGCGAAAGCTGCCAAAAACATGTTCGGATCCTCTGGCCACCTCCGACCGAGTTGAAGACCATCACGGCTCCGTGGCCATTCTTTAAATAGGGAATGGACCTTCTTGGACCGTTCAAACCGGCCGCAGGGCAACTGAAATGGCTTATGGTGGCGGTGGATTATTTCACTAAGTGGATCGAGGCCGAACCATTGTCAACCATCTCGGCCGCTCGAATACAAAAATTCTTCGAAAGAAATATTGTTGCAAGGTTCGGGATTCCTGCCGAGATCGTAACTGACAACGGTACTCAATTCGTTGACTAAGGCTTCCAGAGGTTGATGTCCGAGCTAGAAATCAAGCACCATTTCGCCTCGGTAGAGCATCCGCAATCTAATGGGCAAGCCGAGGCAGCCAACAAAATCATTGTTGACGGGCTCAAAAAAAAGATGACCAATGCAGAAAGTAACTGGGTCGAGGAACTATACCCGGTACTCTGGGGATACCGAACTAGTGTCCAAACCTCGACCTAGGAAACACCCTTCCGAATGACATATGGATGCGAGGTCATGATCCCGGTTGAAATTGGGCAAACATCATGGAGGAAAGCCAAAGTCATGGAGGAGGGAGAACACGCTAACAGCAAGTAGTTAGCAGTCGAGCTAGACCTCATCGATGAAGTCAGAACGACGGCACACTGCCGAGATCTGGCAACGAAGCAGCTGGTGGCGGCTAAGTATAACCGCAAAGTTAGACCACGAGCATTTGATAAAGGTGACTTAGTATTACGCAGAGCGGATATCGGAAATAAGAATGCCCGGGACGGAAAACTTGCAGCAAACTGGGAGGGTCCTTACCGTATTTCAGACAAAATGGGGCCCGGGACCTATGTCCTTGAGACATTAAATGGCACGCCCATTAAACGAACATGGAACGCGGACAAACTAAGGACTTACTACAGCTAAAGACCGGGATACACTCGGAATAAGCGCATAGCGGATGTCAGTGGTGACTGAGAACCGCTTTTCAGTTTCAACGGATGTCGGTGGTGACCGAGAATCGTTTTTTATTAAGCATTGTTTTGCTTTTGGCAGTATTTTCCGTTGATTTTAAATTCTGTGTAATCCCAATTATTTCAATCAATAAAAAAGGTGGTTCAATTCATGGGCCAACCAAGTTATTACTTGCGAAATCAATGCAAAGATAGGCCGTGACAAAGGCAAGATAATTAAACAAAGACTTGGGTTTCGCGATCCCGGTCATGATAAGATTTGACAACAAGTCTTATAAACGTTACGATGCATCGGAACTGTCCCCTGGGGTGGTGTGAGATTGCCATAAAAGATCCTGATCAGGTCGAAATGTTTAGGCTCTTATTCAAAAAGGATATTAGGGCCCGAACATGTGACAGTTGGCTACCATCTCGATAACGTACTTTACAAGATAAAGTACTTAAATGATTTTTGAAAATCATCTGTTGTTTAGAATGCCCGACCATTAATAAACGTGGCTCGTTTGTTAAAACGTCGGTTGAATATCCAGCAGATTCTGCGCAATATATCTTGACTTTGGCCAAGTCATAAAATAAAGAACCGAGCTTCGTGCACGGATTACGTTCATCTTTACTCATCAACTGGTGAATTAAAACACGAGTTTGGTTTAAAGGACGAAAATAAAAACTGACAAGATAGACAAGCTGAAGATGCTAGAAATATTCGGGAACACCGGCTTGTCATGGTATTAATTTTGAGGGCAGAGGCCCCAAATTACAGAAAAACAAAAATGAAAGTAAAAATACTACACAACAAAGGAAAAAATAAAAAGGTCCTAGAAGAACAGCATCAAAATTGGGCTTGGCCGGGCACAGGAGAGCCAGGGGCATCAGTCGTCGGAGTATCTTCCTCAGCTAATTGACCACGGTCATTCTCCGTGAGATGCTCGGACTCTTCGACTGGAGAAAGCGGCGCTGGTATAAATTGCCCGTCCTCTATCGAAGCTCTGAAATCCACAGTGTCCAAATTCATCGTAATATCGGGATTCAGAGCTCGGACTTGGGCCAGGCATAGGTTGAAAGCTTCAGCAGCCGTCTCCACGACCAAGACTTCCAACTTATCCACCTCGGCAGCAGACGCCACTAGCTCGGCCTTCAAAGCGTCGAGGTCGAAGTGAGCGAGATTAAGGTCCTTCACCACCCCCACATACTGACCCTGCAAGGTGTGCAGTGAGGCTTCAGGGTGTCTTCTTGGGCCTGACTGGTGTTAAGCTCGGCGGAGAACCGGTCCCTTTCAGTAAGGGCCTTTGATAGCTCCTCCACCGCCTTTATCTGAGCCTCTTCCGCTTTCAGGCGCGCCTCCTCAGCCTCCCTCTGCCTAATCTCGGCCTCTTTCTTTTCAATCCGAGCCTTAGCAATCTCGGCTGCAGCTTTGGCGTATTTATGCTTAACGGCAGCATAAGCGTCCAACACGCCGACCATCTCCATTAGATGGTCCTACAGCACCTGCAGGTGATCGAGGTCGGAGTCAGCAAAGGCCTCACCACTGAAATACTTGCTGGGGGGCTTCACCGCGTATTTAAGCTCCTCCGAGACCCCATCAGTCCATACCTCACCCTGCGAGTGAAGGCGAGACTTGCTAGGAAGTGGGGGAGGAGGGATGCTTGTGGCAGCACCGGTGTCCGGGATAAAGGCCGGACTCTCTTCTTTGACCGAAATTGATGACGTTGCCACCGACTTCGATTGCTTGCGCGGAATGAGGTCCATAGGGGCCGGAGAGGGCGCAGCCCTCTTCTCAGAAGTAGTTCTGGCAGGCGAAGGAGCAACCACAGCCTTCTTCTGGGAAGAGGACTCCCCTTTCTTTTTGGCCTTAGCTCGGAGTTTCTCGGCCAGTTCTTGAAAAGAAGCCTTCCCCATGTCGGGCACTACAAAAAATATAACGAACATCAAAAAGGACAAGAGGCATAAAAAAATCCAAAGAACAAACAACCAACAGAAATCATACTCGGTGGGTACAATTCCTCCACCGACTGTCGAATAAAAATCTGGGAATCAATGACATCCCTCTCGGCCACATGGTCAACCAGAGCTATCACAGTCTCAACCTCGGCTGGCTCTAGGCTATCATCGGAGGATGCAAAAATGTTCTGGTCTTGGTCATAGTGAGTTTTAGACAAATACAGAGGAAACGGCAGCTCCACCGAGCTGGAATCGACACCCTGGAGAAACCACGGTTTATGACCGGGTTCAGCACTAACTTTAAAAAAAGAAACCTTGAAGCCTTTCCAGGTGTCGGTTGCCACATGGAAAAGCTTCTTGTCCGGTTTCCCCCGGAAAGAAACCCAACCCCTCTTTTCTTCGGGCTCCCCGATTTGGCGAGCCCTTTGGATATTAAAAAAATAAAAAAATGTTCCGGTGTGGGGGTACGATTTAAAAATCGGTAAAGCCGCTCGAACGCAATAATGAAACCCCAGGAGTTAGGGTGAAGCTGAGTAGGGGCCAGCTGAAGAATGTTTAAAAGATCTACTTGAAACCTGGAAAATGGAAAACGAAGGCCGAGTTTTTTAACGAAATCTAGGTAGAAGAAGAAAAAAGAATGCTCATTCCCTTCCCGGGCAATGCACATCGGTTCAGAAGGACCGGGAAGAGATAAAGAACAATGATCCCAATCCCCTAATGGGAGCTCGGCGATCTGATTGGTCGTGGCTTTCGAGAGCCTGGATAGCACCCCGGTCGCAACCCAGTCATACTTTTCAGCAAGATGACGTGGAATACTGGCGGCCGCTGACTCCACGGATCCAGAATCCTCGACAGGACGGGGAGAAGTTGACATACTACCTAGAAAAGGCAAAACAAAAATAAATTAGAAACGAGGAAGATGATACCTGAAGGTAGTAAAGCGGGACGGGTAGAAACGGCTTCAACAACCCGCGGTTGGATATGCCGGCATCGCGAAGCTATTTCCTCAGCTTCCCATGACCGGCCAACCATCGTGGCCTCAGATATCAGCTAGGAACACTCCTCGCACGAGCCGATAGGCCGGGTAAGGGAGATGAGGGGCTCCTCTCGTTGAGGAAAGGAAGAAACGGGTAGAGGAGGATTTTCCCTCCTACTCTTTCCCAAGGGCGGCTCTAAAGAAAAAACCCTAGTGGCAGCAATCCCCCGGCCTAGACTTTCGGGCTCTACAGACTCAGACCGACCTCGAGCCCTTCCCCCAACCCGACCAGACCGTCCTGGTTGACTACCACCTTCTCCGCCATAACCACGGAGAACGTTTTCCCTCTTTTGTTCTTCGGTCTGAGGTTTCCCGTACAGCCACTAAGCTGTCCGGAGGAGGCATGCGCTGAATAAGCTCGACCTCTTCCGGGGAAAAAGCATTTGGATTAAAAGGCGGAGGAGAACCTTGATGGCTCATCCCGAGAAGATAGAGTTTAAACAGGAAACCGGAACCCAGAGACAGAGAAAAAGGATTGAATCGACCAGAAGTTCAGAGAAATTCAAGAACAAAGCAAAAGCCAGAACCCAAAGGGGAAGAAACTTGAAAGAACTCACAATAACCTACCCAGAAAAAAGAAAGACCAAGAGATAGAGAAAGAAAGAAGAAAACACAGCCAAATAACCAGAGAAAGAAACAAGGAAAATACCTGGTTTGAGATAAGTTAAGGGAAGAGGAAATGCGCGAGCCACGAAGACCAGAAATGGGAATCTGAGAAAGATGAACTAGTGACTGGTTGCAAGTTTCTCTCAAAAAGAAAACTCAAGGTTTGGCGGTTTTTAAAATAGAAGAAGCGGAAAGTCGAAGGCTCTTATAAACAAAGCAAGCAGGCGGATGAGAGTCAGGAAACTCAACCGCCAAAGGCCTAAAGGGCCCATACGCGAATAGTGATGTGGACGTTAAAAGGCGTGCGCATTTAATGCTGATGTTAAGCAAACACGAAAACCAAGATAGTGGGGCAGTTGCTCCACTCAGAGGCCGGCTAGTAAACATCAAATCAGCAGGAGGCAATGATGACACTCGTGGCCTCGAGATAAGACGAACGTTGAATCAACAGATGAGGCGGACAATGATCCCGAATTGAAATGCTCACGTGGCTGACCACATGAATACACCCCGGTCGTCCGACCTAACTCCCCATGCAATCTCAAACTTGGGGGCAACAAGTCCTGATCCACGAAAAACTGGACAAAGTACCTGTAAACGGGGAGTAAGACTAGGTAGAAATATCAATACTATCTGACACCAATAAAGAAGGAAAGTTCGAGAAGGCATGAGAGGAGTTCGGCCTAGAATCAAAATTACAGAACATTAATGTTCTCTCGGGATAGCAAACGAATGCAACCCGCGTTAACCGGGCTGGGGGGCACCCGCGTCCCACCCAAATAAACTGGAATGCAAATTGATGACAGATGGGGTAGCCCGGGGATCAAAAATGTCCAACCTCGGAAAAAGAAAGAACTAGAAATCAAAAACTTCAGGACGGCGAAATGAACTAGAACACAGGACGTAACCTAACAAATACATCCCGGTTGCTTGGAGCCCTGAACAACCGGGCTGGGGGGGCAACTGTTACGGATATCTCATAAATGGGCCCAGCCCAATAACCAAAGAGCCTAGTCAAAATGGCTTCAGTTATGCTCATAACCGCTTCCTTGAAAATAGGAGTGGTTTTATCAAGAATATCTATCATGATGGTAACCGCCTATGAAAGGAGGAGATTATTCAAAAAAACATATCTTAATATCCCTAAAATAAAGGACAAATCCAACTGATTAAGATAGGGCCCAGGTACGTTTATAAATAGGGTAAACCCCTTACAAGGTACACATTTCTGAAACCCTAGCTTTTCTATTCACACAGAGCACACATACCACCCCCTTTGGCTATCATTAGCCTGCCGTATACTCTCGAACTACGTGGACTTTGATCCACACTGTGGTACGTAGGACCCCGGGATTTCACCCCAGGCCAAGTCCAACCCAACTTGTGATCCACCCCGGATCAAAAAGGATAAATATGCAAGCATATTTTGTTAACATTTAATTATATATTGATTGCATAAATTTGAAAAGTCATCATTTTTCGTTAATAAGACTAATAGTATTAAAATTGTGGGACTAAGAATATACTCTCTCAATTCCTTTATATTAAAAAATGTTTAACCGAATCCATGGTTTAAAATATTGGCTAAGAACAATAGTTTTGTCAAAATTATAATTTTTTTTTAACTAAAATACCCTTCTTTATAAGAACATAGAGAATAGAAAGAGAATAAGGAAATTAATATAATAAAAAATGATTGTAGAAGAGAGAATAAGAAAATAAATTTGGTAGGAGTAATAAGTTTTGGGGGCTATGAAAATTTATTATATTGACATAAATATGGTAATTAAATAAGGAAAAAAAAAAAGGAAAGTAAGAAGTTAAAAAAAAAAAGATATCTAAATGTTTCTTATATAAAGAAATAATGTATGTGTGGCAGTTGTTATTTTATAAAAAAGAATAAAGAAAGTACTATATAAATGTATATGACTAAAATGAAATTTGATGCAAATGTAAAGTACTATATGTACAATACAAAATTATAGGGATGAAATTTCAAAATTTTTATTAGACCATCATTAATAATAAAAAATATAATCCGAAAATTAGATCTAATAAATATAAGTAAAATGACTTAAGTTTTGTCTATCTCTTAATTTTATAGTTAACATATTAAAAAGTAGGGTTAATATAAATTTAGGTCTTTAAGTTTACCTTCATTTTAGTTTTCATCACTCAATAGGCAAAATATTTCAAATTTTTATTTAATTAAAAATAATCAATGTTTTAAATAGAATAAAATTTAATGAATCAAAACTAATAATTTAAATCTTAAGGATAAAAAATTAAAATAAAAACAAACTTAAGAATCAATGATTGCATAAATTCTAACAAGTAAAATGGAAACTTTTTTATTATACTTCCACTAGTTTATTTTATTATTTATTATTTGTTAGTCTAGTTTAAAATTAAACATCTACCCCCTTCCTTAAAGGCGCGTCTTTACCTTTAGCGTTATAGTACCCGTTAGATGTAGACAGAGAGAATATGATTGGCACATGGTGACGACAAAGCCGAAGTCTGACTTCTTTGACTGAATCAAGGTTCCATATGGAGCGTGCAGTTCACGCCCTTAGTCAGCCCTCAAAACTCAAATAATTTTTTGTTATTATCAAGAAAAATATATCTCTTAATCTAATTATTTTAAATTATCATTTAGTACCCAAAATTTGACTCTATACGATTTAATTTATTTAATGTTTTATTTCATAACATTTCAATTCCTAATTGTATCTGAATAATTTTGTCTTTTATAATTCATTGACTCTAAATTATTAGAATTTCGTTGTAAATTATAATTCATCAAAATCTAGGGACTAAATCAATAATCAAAGGAAAATTTAAGAATTAAAATTCGTATTTTATTTACTATTAATTATCAATTACTTCAATAAAATGGACCTGTAATAAAAATTATTGAGCGATAATACGATATGACATTTCAAAAATTATCATTTATTATTATTTTTGCCAGTTATCATTTATTACTACTACTACTATTATTTTTATTATGCATAATTAATTAATAATAATAATTTAAAAAAATTTAAACGTAAACCCACATTGATCAACCAGAAAATAATTAGATGCCGATAAGGCAAGAAATCGGTGAGGCACTTTCATCATGTAATCATTATATTTATCCCCATCTTGATTGTGGGATCAAAGTCAACACTCATACATTGAGATTTCAAATCATAATAATTAAAATGATTTTGTCATAAATTATCCACCTATTTCGATCCAAAATGTCTACCAAAATGATATAACATGAGAGTCAATTATAACAGACAATATTAAGATAAAATGACAAATGTTTCATATAATATAACATCACAAATTTTTCGAAGAATGACAATTAAAAAGCTAATAAAAAATAATACTAAATAGGGATCATATTACGACACAAGTTATTTTTCTATATTTTATCACTGAAAATATTTAAAAATTATAATTAAGAGTTGATATTTTTATCTTTTGATGGATAAAGTAGATTCTTTGTTTTTTATCTTTTTTATTATTCTTCATTCCTTAGTTCTACGGATATCAATGTGAAAGATTCGAGTGATAAGTGAAATATTAAATGGAAAGGTTTAAATTTTATTTAAAAATTGAGAAATAAAAAAATAGAGAAGTGACACTTGAATTAATTAAAATATAATTATTTAAAGTTTTGAATGTAAAGAATAAGAAGAGCTGAATGTTTCGAAAACACATTTATAAAAGCTCTGGTTTTGACAATGGCTTCAATTAGGGTAGTAAATGTATTTTAAAACACAATATTATCACGTATGAAGTGTATTAGCAAAAAAACACATGGGATCAAGGAATGTAATTAACTGATTACACAATAGTTAGCTATTTTAATTATATACTGTATTGATTGATGGTATTCATTGTATAATATCATAAAGGGAAAATTGCTAAACAAAATTATCCTCGTAAAATTTATTGCCCAGGTGTATAGGAGGTTTTAGGTTCTGGGACAAGTGCAATTTTATTCCAATTATGCACATTGTATCTTTATTTATGTATAAATGATGATCGCTTTACATATAATTGAAGATAAATCACATATATTAAAGAAGAGTTACTCACGTTGAAAGTATATTATAGGTTTATATGTCTTTGAACAAATTTTAAAAACTTTTAAGTAATAAATTTTATAATAAGAAAAATTTCAATAGCTTTTCGAAATATTAGGTCTACTGTATCAAAATCTGCCAATGATCCATAGATCAAGTGGCATCTACTTTTTTGTGTGTGGAGTGTTTCACAGGTTCAAACTTGTGCTGGAGTGTGTGTGGGAATTTGTATGTTATATGAATTGTGCTTTCATACTTGAGCGCTTGTAAAAAAAAAAAATGTTTATACTCTCACTCTCACGTCAAAAATATAAAATATAATTGATTTTTTAAAAAAATTAAGAAAGTTAATTAAATTATTATAAAATATTTACATTTTTTGTTTCTCAAAACAAATTTTTTTTTTCACTTGTAAATTATTGTATAATCTAATGATATACAATATATGATATAATTAAATAATTTATTTGATTTTTTAAATTTTTTAAAAAATCAATTTTATCTTATATTTAAGATTTGGGGGAAGAAAATTTTTGGTAAACGGACAAAGTGGGGATTTGTTCCAAATAGTCAATACCGTTTTCTTTTGCGGAAAGAAATAACCATTACCTTTTACTTGCACACAATTCTCAGCGTATAACCCCCAAATCCAGTTATACTTTTTATTGGTAAACGACATGACTCTTGTTCTATTTTGAATCTGTTCTAACAAACTTTGTATCGGTGGCATTATGTAATATTGTTAAAGTCAGACTCCACCGTCCAGCTGGACCGGAAACTAACCATTTCCTCTGTTCAGTTGCAGTTAAAAATCAGCACAAATGTTTTGGATTTGGCTTTCCTCCTTTTCTCCTTACTATTTTTTTTTACCATTAGATCAAGATCTTAATAGTCCAGATTTAACATATTATATATTTAAAATAAAATTATAATAATAAAGTAAAATTATAATAATATTTTTATTATCTTTTTAAGATAAAATTATAATAATAAAGTAAAATTATAAGAATATTTTTATAATATATTAAATCTGGACCGTTGAGATCTTGATCCAACGGTGAAAAAAAGAAAATGAGAGAAAAAGATGGTAAGAAAAAAAAGGAGGAAAGCCAAATCCAAATTTTTCAGTAATCCAAAATGTTGTTTTTTGTTTTTTAGTCTTTTGATGGGGTTTTTTTTAGTGTTATATACATTTATGCTAATTTATTGGTAGTGTTGAAACATGGAAGCTTTTAGTAGCTTGGCTGGACAATTAATCTTGCATATTAATTAACAGTTTTGGTTCTAATAGCCAATAAATACTTTTATTATAATGATGGTACAATGTGTGATCGAATATAAATTTACCATGTATGACAAGGATATAAAATATTGTTGAAGACTTTTTTATACATATTATTTAAATTATATTCCCTCTGTTCTCTTCTATAAAATATAATTAATTGAATCATGTTATTGGAAGAAATAATTAAAATTAGTTTAAGTACAATAACTATATAAAAAATCAATTTTGTTTTTCAAAAGTGCCTTCATTTACGTAGGAGGGATATAGTATGATATATTGAATATTTCAGTAAAAAAATGATAATTATATATAATAGTGGTATCGATAATTTTTAGAATTAAGTGTGTATGAAATAGGGACTTTACAAAAAAAAAAAAAAACTTTAAACATCCCCTAATTCTATCATATAAAAAGGAACTTGATATACTCAAAAATCTTATCTTATAAAAAAGATTGCATTGAGTGTTAATTTTATTAAAACTAATCTAATCATAGTCTAAGATAAATATATCACGTAAATAAATATTTTTAGGGTGTGTAAAAGTGATCCAAACAAATAAATACTCTAACAATACATTTGATTAATAAATTCAATAATGGGAAATTTTTTCTTTTAACTATTTTTCCTATTCTATGCTCCAAGTTACTAGTATAAGATACATATCGATTCTTCTGGCGCGTGCATATTTACGAGTCTCAACAGGGAATGCAAGTACTAATACCTTTCTCTCTCTTCAAAACTTCAAAAAGAATTGAAGATACCCTCCCATGCCCCAAACTTGAGAGTTGAGACTATACCCTCTCCTCCTTCACCGACTTTACTATCTCTCCCTCTCTAAGGAACAAGACAAACTTGACTCACGGTGGGCTATCAGAAGCTCCACCACAGGTTACTGTACTTCAAAACGGTGTCGTATTGAAGCAGGTGATCCTCTGTTGTGCTGTTATTCAGGACGAAGCCAAGGGGTTTCGATGAGGTGTCGGAAGCACCAGCCGGAGGATCCGAGCAGCACCGTCGGTGTCTGCGCCTCTTGTCTCCGGGAACGGCTCATCGCACTCATCGCAGCACAAGAGAAGGCACATCTTGCGCGCGTTTCCTCACGCGCCTCCGATGATCACCCTCGGAAATCCGACCCCAACCCTCCTCCTTCTCTTGTTTTCCCTCGTTCTGTGTCGCCGTATGTCTCTCGGCGGAAATCGGACTATGCCAGCTGGCAGAGCTGTGATAGACGTAACAATCTCTTCTATAGCACGCCTCAACTTGGCCCTACTTTCGGTACAGGCAATTCTGAGGCCAATTCAGGATTACCTGGCAGAACGAGTTCGTCATTAAAGAAGAAGATGGGGAAGTTCTGGATTTTCTCAAGTCTATTAAGATCCAGATCCGATAAATTGGAAGCGAATCCGAGGATTTCTTCTCAGGAATCATGCGAACCATCGTCATCGGGGTCTCCCTCATGGTTCTCAATGATATTCCCCACTCGCCGGAAGAATATCAATAGGATGAACTCTCTGGAAGGTTCGACCGGCACAGAGCGGAGGCGGTATCGGCCATCAGATCGGGGAATGTCGCCGGTGACTAACGAAAATTGCGTTGTCGATTGCGATGGATGCGACCGATCCCCTTCAGCTGGCGGTTGCTCAACGGAAGCGTCCCCACGGTGGCGGAAAATGCCATCTACGGCGCCTTATGCGACACGTCGTTCCCGCCATGTAAGGAACGTATCAGGCATGGCTTTTTGCCTAAGTCCGTTGGTGCGGGCGAGCCCGAACCCTCACTGGAACCCAAAAGGATTGCCTCCGGAGGTGGTTGCGGCGGGGGAGATGAGAGGCACGACGGCGGCGAAGCCTCACCTCTCCACTGCGTCGTCGTTTTGTGCCAACCGTTCGAGGAAGTTTGCTGACTTCGGAAGATCCAACAACAATCGTTGATTTCGATGACCATTGACCTTGAACGGTGATATTTCCCATGTGTCGTCTCTACCTCCCTGCTGGTTTCTGCACATTCAATTTTTTTCTTTTTTCTTTTTTCTTTTTTTTATTTGAACAAAAATATATTCTTTTTCCAATTTTTGCCTTGTTTATTTTTGAAAAACAATTTCTGTACACAGATGCTCACTAAAGAAAGAGAAAGTGTTTCTTTTTTAATGGCATTATTGAGGTTGAACTACTTCTATAAAAATTCATGATGGTTATTAGCATTCACCCAACTTTACAGTTGGCACATTAAATATACGGGACGCCAAACATGGTAACTATTATCAATATATTAATTTGATTAAAATTAAAAATTGTTGAATTAGAATATATTGTTTGATTGTTTAATTTGATTATTGTTAAGTTTATTTTACGATCAATCAAATAATAATCTGCATTTGAATGTCGTCTTATCCAGTTTGATGGTTTGTGAAGTGTCTTGGCTCATACTTTTGATTCATTCCTTTTTGCCCGTATAACACGGCGCTGGTATTTTACGGCAAAATGCCATTAAAAATATTAATTTTTAAATTACTTGTAAAGAGTTCTATTTTATTGACTTCCAAAAACTTGACTTTTTTTAGTTGGAAATCGGAAATGTGCCATTGTGTTTATTGTCATCAATGTCATGTTACACTTGTTTTATTTATATATTCAAATGTCTAATATCAATGCCATTTCTGAAAAATCTGATTTAAAGTTTTAGCCTTAAAAAAAAAAAAAATCTGAGTATGAAAGGGAAAGAAATTTCAGCTTTTGATTTTGAATGTTTGATAGGAGATGTGCAACTCATCAAGTTTTTTCTCCTAATAACATTGTAGTATATTGATGAAATTTAGAATAAATGACTTTGTTGTAACTAGATATTTCAAAACGAAAAAAATTGCTTAAAGCTTATACTCTCAACGAAATTTTTACTAATCAAATCAAAACAACGTATTTTTTACGACCAATTTTAGTTATTAGCACTTTTATTTTATTTTTAGACATCTAATTCATTTATTCTAATTGCGTTGGATAAGAGTGTATAAACTTACCAAAGTATTACAAAACTATATGACCTTAAGGACATAAAATTTCTCCTTTTATAGAATAGTCTGAATTATAGACAGATTTTAAAAAGAGATTTCCAAGGCTACCTATATCTTGTAATTTTTTAAATAACTATCTGAGGACTTAAAAAAATTAGATAGCGCTGGTGCATTTGTATCCTAGCAACTTTTATGTTGTCCCTGTCGAACTAGATATGGACGTTGTGCACCACTTAAATTTTAGGTTAAAATATACGTTTGGTCATTTATGTTTGTTTCTGATATTGTTTTAGTCCCTTAAGCTTATTAAGTGTATGTTTGATTTCTTAATGTTAGCACTGTTAGTCTAATTTGATGAATGTGCCATTAAATACTGATCAAATATGTTTATATATTTGTATTTTAATAAATTAATATTTAAAATCCTATGAATTAAAAAATATTTAATCTTCATACATTGTTTTACCATTTTTCACAGTTTGGACAGACGGCAACCCAAGTGGGCGTTTCTAACATATGCCCATAATACTATAGGTAAGCATTCAAAATCTAATCTTGAAAGGTTGTGGGTGGATATGATTTCAAAGCTAACATGTAACACTTATTGTGAACGCATAATGGGGGTTGTGGATTCTTCTGTTGGCATGATAATCAATTTGGTGAGAGGAAAAATATTGTAATTAAGAAGATATTAGATGACATTGACAAATTATATGATAAAAATTGCATTCTTTGAAAAACAGAGCATGGGCAAAGGTTGAGTGAAGAACTTGATGCAATACATTGTGAGTTGAGGAAGCTTAAACGCGAACAAGAGCTAAATGATGGGAAACTTAGGAAGGAAGAAATGAAGTTTAAAGCAGCAATGTCTATGATGTTAATTACATGTATGTGGTTATGTCTCTTGTATTTGAGGATGTAATATTAATTACGAGTTGCAGCTATTATTTAGCAATTGATAGATGCGCAATTTTAAAATTATTTTCAGCTGATATTTATCATGAGTTTAAACTGATATTTGTTTCCAATGAGTTGAAACCTGTTAAAATATTACTTTTGAACTGAAATTAAAAAATTAAGGATGAAATATTAATTACGATTTTCACTTGATGAAAAGGGAAAGGCTTTTTTGAACTTGGGGAAAAAACAGGAAACCTTTATCTCATCATTATCCAAGAGTTTGAGCTGATATTTGCTTCCAAAGACTTAACTCTTGTTCTGGACCTGGGAAAAAAATTTCATTCTTATTTGTCTGAGAAAGAGCATGTTGACTCCTAATATGCTGCCAAGTTTTTTTTATTTTTTTTTTCTGCATTTTGAGTTTTATAATTAAGATTAAATCAAAACCTGATGAAGTATATATTTCATGATAAATGACACTTATACATGGTAAATAAAGGCCCCGAAAGAGTTTAATTGGATCCCATTTACACAAAATACACATAAGAAGTTGCAATAACCATGACATTCACAAAACAAGGTGGTGTTTTATCCCCCGCACAGAATGAACTATTTGGCATAATATTAAATCATAAAAAATGGTCTTGAACCCTTATATGTCTCATCAAGTAAAATGCCTCTATGTTGGAACTTGGAAGTAGCCTTGCTCCTCGTCATCATCATTTACTTTTGTAGTTGAAGTTGTGAGGTACTTAAGGCTTGTTTGGTACAAAGAATTGGTGGGTAGGGAAAGGAACATCAGCAAGTTCGTTCGTTTGGTACACAGTTTACATAAATCTTCTCAGGAACTTGAGTACGTGGGCCCACCAATCTTCCCTCATATGTGGGAAGATCAGATCCCACCAAAATTGATGGGATTTCAAGTTCTCACGTCATTGTTCATATTTTTTTGACAAATTTATCTCTCAAATTTAAACTGGCGAGACGTTCAAACTTAGCAGGAAAATTTGAACTTAGCGGGAATTTTTTTCTCATAAGTTTGAACTACATAAGAGCATAATTTTTAAAAATATATTTTAGCAAAAAAGAAAATCTTTTTTATTTTGAATTAATTACTTTTGAGGGTAAAATAGACATTTCCTACTTCTTTACCAACTACCACCCCTTTATTTTTTTGCTACTAAACAACTCATCTTCTCTCAAGTCATCTTCCTTCATCTTTCAAAATTTTCCTTTCCCCTCCTTTCCCTCTTCTAAGATCATTTCTCTCCTCAAATTTTCCTTGTACTAAACGGGACCTTATACTTGACTGGCCCTTCCACATCAATCCAGGGGGTTGATTGGAAGTTTTGGTGTCTGGGAAATTGGAAGTTTTGGTGTCTGGGAAACACTTGATTCTTGACTAGTGAATACAATCTTCCTCGAATCCTTTTGTGCAAAGGATGTTTAAGCTCGTGACATCCTTAGCTTTCCCATCTGGGATGAGAAATTTGGTTTGAAGGTTACCGTATTGATGCATGTACTCCATTGTAGTACCCTCCTCAGGTACAGCTTTAGAGCTTAATCCAGGCTATTATAGAAAAGTTCATAAAGTCAATCACTTATATCATAAACAAATTACATTATTACAAAATAATGATAAAGAAAATATTAAATAGTCAGGTAACTGCTCACTTGGCTGCATGCTTCTTAAGCTTTTCCATTGCCTTGAAATTGCAGTGTATTGTTCCTTAAATGTGCTCCAAGTGCAAGAAAAAACTTTTTTGTCAATTTATTACTCCTTGATTGCTTACTCTAGTTGGCATAAATATGCTTAGAACAAATCTTGTGCTTAGCTCAAGGAAGAACATCATTAATAGCTTGCAGCAAACCCTGTGAAACAATAAACAACAATATTAAACATTCAAAAACAAGTTTTAAACCAACCTGAAACAGTAAACAGCAATATCACACATTCAAAACAAACATTAAACATTCTAAACTAATTTGTACCTTCTACATGTCAGACATTAATGTAATATTAGCACCATTGTCAAGATCCAAAGAAGACCTAGGCCATTCTAGGAACCGAAACCTGTTGACTATGGTCTCTTTTTTGATCAACCTAAATGCTAATGGATAGATGGAGTCATTCGAATCCAAACACACAATAGTTAAAAGAGTTCCTCTAGCCTTGCCTTTCAAAAAAACTTCATCTAGACTCATAAATGGCCAACAACCAAGCTTCCACTTAACCTAAAACAAAAATCAATCAATCAAATTTTTATGAACAAACACAACATAACAATGTAGGGAAATTTAACACAAACTTACCTTTGACACAATGAAACAAACATACATTCTTCGAAACACCCTCCTGCCTTGATTTGAAGCCTCAAGACTTACCTCAATGCTAATATTAGAACCAACATTTGATAGTTTAAGCTCATTGCAATAAGCTTCTAACTTGTCAAACTCATCTATGTAACTCCCATCCATGTCCTGAATTATTTTCCTCTTCGCCTTCTTGCACTAATATATGCTTACACACACATGTAGCTCTTGTTAAACATCCTTCTTCATCTCAATAATAGTATAATATAATTATAGAGAATGTCATCACTAGAAGCCTTAAGGAGTTAGAAATTAATTGTCAAATTAAAAATCCGCTAGGTAGTAACTCTAATCTCATGTATTTTGTATATCTGTGTATGCCTGTTTGTACCATGGTTGTAATATGTGTCTGGGACACGTGTGTATTACATTTAGTTGTTGTTTTCCAACGCTATGGATTCGGAACTTACTGTGTGCTCTGCAGTTGTCATTGCTATGTGCATATATGACTGCATGTTTCGGGATTTGTTGTATGCTATGATGTGTGCTACATTCTACAATCAACATTGTATGCATTATATGGCTGCATGTGAAATATACTGAATGTTGTATTGTTCGTTTTTATGATTATGGTTAACTATCATACACTATTTATAAATTGTGCTTGAGATTAATATGTTACTTTAGGATCTTTTGGGATTCCAGTCCCTGTTACTACCTATAAATTGTACATCATTTTGGATGAGGCTCCTAGTACAAAGCGGCAGATGTCAACAAAATGAAAGTGCCGGATCAGTTTCATATTGTCCAAGGGATATTTGTAGAAAAAGTTTTATAATTATGTTTAAAATTTATAACCAATATTTATAATATGTTATTAGTATACTACGCCAAACCGTTTTACCATTATGTTTCATTATAATGTTCTGTTGTATGATGTATAGTTAGAAGGGTGTGACAATATCAGTTATTTCCTTGAAGTGGTAATATATGGTTTCCTTCTTAGCAAAAAAAAAAAAAAAAAAAGTCTCCACCACATCACTACTTCAAGTTAAACTTCTTTCTCCTTAACAGTCAATGAGGACCAAGTTAATGGGTTTGTGGTGGATGCTCCATTTTTAATTCCTTAAGTGTATTTTTACCTATTTTAAAAATTTAATTTTGTCAGGCGCTTCTATCTTAAAACTTCATCGTTAAATCTACACCTTAACCCTTACTAAAAAAAAACATAAACCCTAAGGAGACCATTCTTAAAGCAACAATGACTATTTTTAAGAGATGTTTTATTTTTTTATAAATTTTGGTTCGAGACCATCAGGATGGGATAAAAAAAAGGGGAAAATTATATTCTGGTCCTAAAGACCAGAATTAATTACAAAAAGGTCTCATGCCAGAATTCCATTACAAAAATGTCCCAAAAAAGTCCTTGGGAATTTTTTGTAATTAATTGAAAAATTCTCAATCCGTATTTACAACTGGAAATGTCATATTAACAACTGAAAATGTTATATTAACAACGAAAATTCTCAATCCGTATTTACAACTGGAAATACTATATTAACAACTGAAAATGCTATATTAACAACAAAAATTCTCAATTGTTAATATGATATTTTAAGTTGTTAATATAGCATTTTCAGTTGTTAATATAATATTTCCAGTTGTAAAGACGGATTGATAATTTTTGTTGTTAATATAGCATTTTCAATTATCAATATAACATTTCCAGTTGTAAATACGGATTGAGAATTTTTCAATTAATTACAAAAAAGTCCCTAATGAGATTCTAGTGTGAGACTTTTTTGTAATTAATTCTGATCCATGGGACTCATATGCAATTTTCTCATAAAAAACAAAGGTCACGATGTTGAGGGCATACACATGTAGTGGTGGGACAGCTGGGACGCAGCTCCCCACTAGAATTATGATCCTTATAAGTGGAAGTGGTGGGCCCCTGACCCAACCCCATCCTCCCTCCAATCCTTATCAGAAGATGTTTCTAATTAATTTAAATATACCAATAAAAATGATTAGAATTAACAAATTTATCATAAAACTCAAATAATTTTTTAATATTATCCATATAGCCATACTATTAATAGATATATCAATAAAAAATATTAGAATTAATAATGTTGTTGTAAAATTCAAATAATTTCTAATATTATTTTTATCAGCCATACTAAATTGTTATAATATATTTATTTTTACTTTCTTATTAAATATGAGCACATATGAAAAAAAATAAAATTAAGATGCAAAAACACCCATAAAATTTTACCAAAATTTAATTTTCAGAGGTTCAAAAATACTCACAAACATTGAAAATGGGAACAAAATTGTCAGCACCATTAAATGTAGCATAAAACAATCACATATGTATATGAAAAAAGAGTGTGGATCTCATTTTGAATATCTATAGGTATTTTTATACATTTTTTTAAAAAATATAGTGTCGGATATATTTTGATAAAAGTTTATGAGTATTTTTATATATCAACCAAAATAAATACTGTCTCATGTCTTAAACATAAGATATAGTTGACTTTTTTAGATAAATTAAGAAAGCTAAATCAGTTACTTAATCATATTATATGTTGTGTGTCTTTATATTATATATTAGTTTATTAGTCAAATTAATCAGTTTTTTTGAGAAAAATAAAAATACTCTAATTAATTTAATCAACTTCCTTAATCTCTCCCAAAAAATAATTGACTTATATTTAAGATTAGAGGGAGTATGTAATAGCAATTGAAACTACTAAAACTTATCAATAAAAGGAGCAAAATGTCTTCTTGAAGATGTTTTATAAATGAACCGGAGGGACAAGAGAGGATCATAGTTTTTGTTTTTTAACTAGCAAGGCAAGCGTTAAGCTTGAAAAATACAACCAACAATAAAAATCAGCTCACATGCGAGTGTTTCAATAGGCTATTCAATATTGTCTTAGATGGAATTGCTCCAAGCACAAGGCAGGAGGATCCTATAGAGTAGACTGAGCCAAAAACCCTGTTCCAAGGTCACCAGGAAAGGTTCCTTGAAACCAGGCTCATTATTTGAGTTCCACGTCATCCATTCTTGCAAATTTAATGATAACTAGCCAAGGCTCGCGCTATGCGCGGGTAGATATTTATTATTATGTTGTTATATAAAAAATCATTTAGATTTTTAAGAGAATAATAAAAAATAAAATAAGTATTTACTAAATATTTTGCATCCACCATCCATATTACTCCCTCCGGTCCTAATTATAAGACAACATTTGAGGGTTAGTTTTAGTCATAATTATAGGACAACTTTTTAGTTTTTGCCAATTTATTCCTAAAATACCCTTATTTTATTATCTCAAGTGTGTTTGATTTTTGATAAGTGTATACACACACACACACACACACACACACACACACATATATATATATATATTTTTGATAAGTGTATATACATACACACATATATATATATATATATATATATATATATATATATATATATATGTATATACATATATATATATATGGGTTGCAATACATACACATGCACACACATGTTGTTAGTTTTCTGTGTGTTTTGATGATAACCGACAATTGTAAACTCAATTTGAAGTTACATATATATATATATATATATATATATATATATATATATATATATATATATATGTATGTATATACATATATATATATATGGGTTGCAATACATACACATGCACACACATGTTGTTAGTTTTCTGTGTGTTTTGATGATAACCGACAATTGTAAACTCAATTTGAAGTTTGTCCTTGGAAAGTTGTAAAACTTTCTGTTTAAGGCAAACTTGAGTTTGGGTTGCTAAACTCGAGTTTGGACTTGACAGACAAAAGCTTAGATTTTACAATGTTGGCCAAACTCCAGTTTGTATAGGCAAACTCGAGTTTGCAGAGTTACAGAGAGCTATCAAAGTTTACAAGAATTGTAAACTCGAGTCTGTGTTTATAAATTTGAGTCTAGATCAAAGGCAATGACACTCGAATTTCAACTTGTTTCCAAACTCTACCTTTGATTCTAAGAAACTCCAGTTTACAAGAAAGTTTATGTGCTAAAAGTTTAAAGACTTGTAAACTCGAGTCTATGATTTGGAAACTCGAGTTTGAAATCAAACAGAAGCTTCAACGTTTTATCAAGTTTTCCAAACTCCAGTTTTAGTTTTACAAACTCCAGTTTGCAAAATGCAATAGTGTTCATGTTTTCAGTTTTCACTGGAAACTCGAGTCTCGATTATGTAGACTCGAGTTTGGCATAAACAGAGATACTCGAGTTGATACTTATTTTCTAAACATATCTTGCTCTCTGGATGAATCTCAAACTCGAGTCTAGAACAACAAACTCGAGTTTGCGTCGGTAACTTTTGAAAACCAGATCAAATCAATCTGCGAAATCATTATGGGTTAATCTGAAATTATCATATCTTGTTGCATTATTATTCCTAATGTTATTGATCAAGTTTTTGATAAGTTTCAGACAAGTTCATCACAAGATCAGAGAGAATCAAAGATCCAGAATAAGTGCATTTAATGAAGAACCAAGAACAGAGCTGATTCTTCTCCCTTATCCTAGATGTTTAGTTCAGACCGTTGGAACACTTTAAGATCACCTCAAACGGTCAAATTAAGATCGTGGAATGACAAAGAATCTAGAAGACGTTCTGCAACAATATATTCCAGAATTTTAGCAAAGAATTGAAAGAACATAGCAAAATTTGCAACTGTCATTTTCCAGATCTGCAACTGAACGTTGGAGAAGATATTGCAATGGCTAGTTCATCTAGTTAGGCTATAAAAGGCTATGAAGACTCAGAGCAAGATACACAACGAAGCTACACTTGAACACATTTGTATTTTTGAGTCTGTATTGTGATTCTTTTATCTGTTCTTTAATGATTATCAATATTCACTCTTTTGAGAGATTGAAATTCTTTTAAAGTATTTGGTTTTGTAAACTCAAGGTTATGGAACCTGTGAGTTGGGTTGTTTAATTACAAGGTGTAAGAGGGAGCAAGTCCTAGGTGATTAGGATTGTGTCTTGTCTTCATTGTTGTAGTTAAAAACCTGTTGAACTAGTGGAAACACCCAGAAGGTATCTGGGGACTGGACGTAGGTCAAGGTTAAGACCGAACTAGTATAAATCCTGTGTGTCTGAGCTTTTCTTTCTCTACTCTTTCATTATTCATTTCTTAAGCTTTATTTTTAAAGAGTTGAAAAGAAATTTTAAAATCCCCAATTCACCCCCCTCTTGGTGATTTCTTCCACTTTCACATGTGTATGTCTATAAACATATATATGTATGTATATGGGTGTGTGTGTCTATATATATGTGTCTGTGTATCTATATATATATATTTGTGTGTGTGTGTGTACATGTATGTATATGTTTGTGTGTGTCAATATATATACCTCTGTGTGTAGATACATGGATGTGTGTGTGTGTGTTTATACATATATGTGTGTATGTATGTATATCTAGCAAGATCATTATTTCAATTACAAAGCATGTGGAAAGAAAAATTGATTGGAGAGATATGTGGCAGAGTTGTTGATTAATTTTTACTTATGTCATTTTAAATGTATATAAGGACATTTTAGGAAAATGAGTAAAATTAACTAATTTAACTCCTTTCCTTAATTTTTCCAAAATCGGTTAAATATGTCTTATAATTAGGACCGGAGGGAGTATTAGTATACAAAATACTATATAAATATTTTTCTTATTATCCCTCTTCAATGACCACTTTGTTTTTTATTTTTATTTAGATTTCTAAAGGAATAATCAAAATATTAAATTAAATATTTACTAAATATTTTGTACTTATAAGCACCATTATTAATTGATAAAATAATAGAAATACTTTTGTAACGTAATCTTCAAATATTATATAACTATTTTCTTTATTATCCATCTTCCTCATTTTCCGTCTTTCATAACTGCCTTGTTTTTTTATTATTAATTTATAAAATATTGTGTAACTACCTTCTTTATTATTCATCTTTCATAACTGCTTTGTTTTTTATTTTATTAATTTCCATTATTAATTGATAAAATAATATAACTACTTTTATAGAACAATTTTAAAATATTATATAACTATCTTTCTCATTATCCATCTTCCTCATTTTCCGTATTTCATAACCGTCTTGCTTTCTATTATTAATTAACAAAATATTATGTAATTATCTTATCCATTATCCATATTTCATAACCGCTTTGTTTTTTATTTTATTTTTATTTTAATATTTTAAAACTGTTATTTTGCTAATGTATCAATCAGATAGATTTACTGCTCTACTTTTATATAGTTAAGATTATATATTCAACAAATTTTTTTTGAAACAACCCGAACATGGTTCGGCCATGCTAGCTTAATGACCTAGGGACTGTTGAGGATTCCAGTTGGAAGCTCAAAACAATTTTTTTTTTTTAAAAAAATCATCTTAAAAATCAGTTAGAGCCAAAGTTTAGCAATATTGGAAGCAAATAAACTGCTATTAAATTGGCCTTTCTTCAAATGAACTTTTCTGTTTTGAAAATATTCTTAATATGATTATTTTATAATATTTTTTTAATTGTTACTATTATTCTTTTATATCTAAAGTTTTCATATATTATTTACATTTTTATTCATTGAATACATCAATTTTTTTTTAATTAAAACTTACCTTGATATCATCTAAATAAGTTTCAGTTTACCAAATTAATATTTTTATAAATATGTATTTAAACATAATGGGTTAAAGTGCAAAAATACACATAAGCTTTTTCCTTATGAACAAAAATACACATATGCTTTTTTGAGGAGCAAAAATACACACATGGTTACCATTTTTGTGCAAAAGTCACAACTCACTGTTAAGTTACTGTTTACCTCATCTCTTTCTCTCTCATCATAGTGAACATTGATTTAACGGTGAGATGTGACTTTTGCACTAAAATGGTAACCACGTATATATTTTTTCTTCTAAAAAAATTATATATGTATTTATACTTTTAATAAAAAAGCTCATGTGTATTTTTATACTTTATCCTTTTATTAATCTAAGTGCAACTTTTTTTAATTTTTAGAAAAAAGAACCTGGCTAATGCCTTAAGTTAGTTTATAGCCACCTACTATTAGGTACACATGAACCCTACTAAAATAGTGATAATTTTTAGTTTGAAGAAAGCACCAAGACAAGACATAATGTAGGGGAAGTGGCGTAGTTAACGTTGACCCAAGGCACAATGTGATGGGGATTTGGTCATATCCAAGATATTTTGTCACTTTATGGGGATTGTATTCCAATCTCATGGACGATAAAATGACACATCGGTGGCTAATGATTGTTTTGTGAGTGGAGTAGTGTGGTTGAGATGATTACTAAGCCAAAGAGGCACACGTTTGGATTCATCTTAGGATCAAAGTCATGATTTTTTTTCCCTTAAAAAAAAAATCTTAATTGTCATATAACATACTAAAGTGCCTATTTGGTTTAGAACAAAAGCCGAGATAATTTTATTTAAGTTAAAAAATATAATCATTTATGTCGATCGGGTAATTTTCCTAAGACCTGATCATCAATCGTACTTATTCTAATGAAGTTTCAACATTGAACATTTTTCCTATCTAACCTTTTGCCCATTTAATTTACTTTTTATTTATTATACGATGTCTTTTAGTTAAGATTTGTACTTCACATAAATTTAAAATTATTTTTAATAATAATTATTATTAAATGAAAATTATATTTTTTATTCATGAAAAAAAAATTATCTAGGAGTCTTAGAAATTACATATGGTTAGAATACTAGAATAAACACTATAAAAACCTAAAAAAGATAAGGCAAGGTAATGATTTTGACACAAATATCAATTTATTTATTAATTATTTAAGTGACTTATTAAATTAGTTTTAATATTAGTAATTATTACGGAATTGAAATATAAATAACTTTATAAAATATATACTCTCTACTCTTTATGGTAATTATATAACCATAAGTATGCTTAGACACTTGACTGTTTTTGAGGTATGCTCCTTCTATGCCTCTGACTTCTTTTTTTTTTTTTTGATAATAAAATTTTAGGAAGGGGAGTTGGGTTCACCCATGATCTAATGGTAGGGTGAAATCTTCCTTCTTCTTAGGTGATACCAATGTTAGGTAAGGTGAGCCGTATATTATCTTCAGGCATTTACCTAAGCACCTATAAGCTAAGATGTCTCTCTCAGCGCCTTGACCAACTCTTTCTATGCCTTTGATGATGAGTCTTTAGACCATCTATTTCTTCAATTTCTCTTGCTAAAGCCCATTGGTTAGGTAGCAATTTGAGAATTAGAGTTGATGCGTTCCCTTTAAGATCGTTATTGAAGTGGATAGTGAAGTGTTTACATGATTATAAAGATAATGGTAATTTCTTATCTTTTTTGCCTTTTCAATTACTTTTTTTCTCTCAAGAAATACTTCTTTTTAATTAGAAACCCATAACAGATACAAAGACAGAAACATAATAGCAACATCAACTAGGAAGCCAAGCTAAAAACTAGAGAAGAATTGGGAAAAAACAAACGAAGATAAACAAGTATAGTACAACACAAACTATACGATAAATGAAAATTAGTCCCCAGACAAAACAGGGCTAGAATGAGGAGCCGCATCTTCAATAATATCCGCCTCCCGAATTTCTAAGATAAGAAGAGAGCGTAAAGCAGGTGTTGGTTTGGTAGCCCACCCAATCGGCTACATCTCTTTATAGGCAACAACTGCAAGAATGTCAGCTACACGATTCCCCAGGAGTAAAGGAAATGGAGAGCCCAACCTTGGAATTCAAAAGGCAAATTATATAAAAAACAATGCTCCTACACTTCTAGTCAATTACATCAGGAGACTTATCAACAACGCAGTTGTACAATGTAAGGCAGTTAGTCTCAAAGATAACTATTTCCTGCTATACAAGGGCAATGGCAAAAATTTTCAACATTTAATTTTTCCTATCTTACAATGTAAGCCTTTTCAATTACTTGAGTCTATTTGGCTTGTGCGAAATAGTTGTTGTCATAAAGGAAAGAGATTTTCTGCTATACAAGTCATTTGCATAGCCTAGGCAAGAGCTATTGCATTTGCTACCAAACCCAAACAGCAGATGGAATTCGATATCGTACAGCAACAACACCCGTGATCTGTTGGTCTGTAGACAATAGTACCAGATTAGCCTCTGCAATCTTGGGTTTTAGGATTCCACATTAACCAGCTTTAAAGACTGGGATTCGTCGTGGTTGTATTCAGGTCTAACTGCAATAAGATCTTCTATAATAGTTGGACCATTGTGCCTCTTGTTCGTCTGCGCAATCTACACTCACAACTAGTAGCTCTACGGGATGTTCTAAATTTTATCCTCACCTAACGCTATTTGGCAGACCCTTATCTGTTTGGTTCTACGGAGGGGAGGGGGAGGGAGGGAGTTTGGATTGATCATAAGGAAGGGAATGGAGAGATTTTAATGTTACCTTATTTGGTTTAGGAGGAGAGGGAAATTTTTTTCACATTGACAACTTTACTATTTTGTTATAAGAGGTATTTTAATATTACCTTGTTTGGTTCAGGAGGGGAGGAGAGAGAAATTTATCTTCACAAAAACAACTTTACTTATGTTATAAGTGGTTTTTCCAAAACTTTATTAAATGTATAATAACATTTTTATGCCTAAAATTGAAAATTAAAATATTTATATATGATCAAAGCTAATCACCCACTATATATATATATATATATATATATATATATATATATATAACATTTGTACATATTAGTTGAATATCTGTAGTTTTCACTCAAAAAAATGTGATGGTAGATATGATCTCTATGGCTAGAAAAGCTCTTCAACATCAAAACTATGGATAGCCCCTATTACTAATATATATAGTTTCATTGTGATAAAATGGATCCAATAAATAAAAAAATAAAGAGGATGGCAAGGAGAAATACCGTATTTTCCAATGCAGTCATCATGCTTCATACAACAACCATTGACGTCATCGCATGGTTTCTATTCAGTCATCACATGGTTTCAAACAACAAGCATGAATGATTGATCCTAGGCGGTATTCGGTCAAATGCAATTCTATTCAGTAAGTTTTTTAACATATTGATCTATGTGTGTGTCCACAATGACCATATATATGATCAATCGTTCACTCAAAAAAATCATATTCAATCATGGCATTCAGTTTAAATCTGAAGTCTTTGAAGCATCCACAATTACCGAAAACCATTTGCATAATAAAAGATCAAAAAGCAAATTAAAGTATTCAAGATGGCATCAAAAGCTATCAAACGTCATCCATTATAGCCAAAATGAAATATCTTCAAATTCATTTTCTAAGCAAATGAGCTAATCTAATATACTGAAAACCATTTGCATAATAACTTGCTTGCACATAAGAGGGGGGCATTGAATTACTGCTCTAAGTTTGATCAAATCATTAATGAGGAAGCAGTAGATGATAGAGATCTTATCCTCATCACATTCACTCTCTCGAATTAGCTTAAAAGTGTCCTCCCCTAAAATTTGTGATGCATATCTATTTTCAAAAACTTGATTTCCTTCCCTCATAGCACTTACTAAACCTTGTATTTGCTTTGCAATTAAAACTTCCTCAGAAGAAGTGTCTTTTGTCTTTTTTGCACCAAGCTTTTTAGTCTTCTTTAATCTCTCACTCTGTGCTCCATGAGAAGGATCATCAACTTCCACATCATCCAAATTGACATGAAAATCTTCGAAAGTCACATTATTTTGGGATAGAAGTTGATCAATATCATTCTCAATTGGTGATGGAGGACTGGAGTGTGCTAATGACTGTGTTGGTAGAGGAATTGAGAGACACCTTTTCTTCTTCATATTTGAAGAAGTGTCACCATCATCTCTAGTAGCTCTATCATTTCCACAAAGAGCCAACATCTTTTCATAATTTGGGATGGGCGTATTTCTCCAACGAATAACTTTTAGTTTTTCCTGCAAAATCAGATTTCAAAAATTAAATGCACTTGGCAGGGGAATAAAGGATTTCAAATGATAAAAAAATAATAAATTTCAAAATAATTCCTACAATAAGATAGGTTTATTTATCTCACCTTAATCAATTGCTCCCAAACTTCGTCCTCAGCTTCCCATGTATGAGGAAATGAGTTCCATGAAAATTCCATGAAAACCCACTCATACCCCCTTTAAAGATATCATAAATTTTAGAATATTTCTTCTTCAAAGTCTTCCAACGATTTTTCACCTTGTCCTTATCAACTTTAAATCCAAACAACGTACTCAAATATGTAATTATGCTATCATAAACCGTGGTTGTAAAAGTCCCATTCACCTTGTGACCCATATCAAGTTCATGCATAAATGCATCAATCAAGGCATCATCCATCTTGGAAGTCCAAATAAGGCTCTTTTCAGATGTTGGAGCATTTGCATTAGGTGCCTTTGGTGGAGCCATTCTAAGAAAATTAACATGAATAAAATCATAAACAACAAAGAAACAAAGTTGTAGATAAATTATTGAGGGAAAAATGTAAACTTCAATTGATCAAGAAACATTTTTATGAATAATTATCATCATTAAAGTAAAGTAGCAAATAAAACCAAATAACACGACAACAAAGTTTCAAGATTACAATTATTCAATGAAGGAAATAAAACCAAATAACATTACAATGAAGTTTCAAAATTAAAATAATTCAATGAAGGAAAAAGACCAAACAACACGACAACAAAGGAACACGTAAAGTTTAGTTCCCACCATTATTTTTGTAGTCAGTCCACATTTGTTGAGCTATTGCATCTCTTATAAGCTCGCCTTGAGCTGCCTCACTTCTATCACCTCTTGGAGCACTATCATCGTTAGAGTGATCTTCGCTTGCCAATTCATTATCAACTTGACGAATAAGATCTGCATCAGGCTCTACAGTTATCAAATAATTATGTAGAATACAACATGCAACAATGATAAACATTTGTGGCTTAATGTGATAATTTGGCTCTTCTGCGCTTGATAAAATCAAATACCTTTTCTTCAATACCCCAAAAGCCCTTTCAATAGCATTACGAAGTGATGAATGTTGAAGATTAAATAGTTTTTTTTTAATAGTTTTGGGGTGGATTTCTGTCTAAATATTCTTTCAAATGGTACCAAACTCCTCTATTTGGTGTAATAAGACCACTTGTTAACATCAATCCAGCGTCAACCAAATAATATTTACCTCGAGACATCTTAGGACAATCCTCTCGGCTTAATGATCCTTTATAATTCTTGAGTTAGATGCGTTTCCTTCCCATCCAACAAGCACATAAGTGAACTTTAAATCAAAGGTGTAAGTTGCCAAAACATTTTGGGTAGGGAAGTCCTTCCTGCCATGATAACGAGGCATATCTACCATAAGTACTCTGGCACGAATGTGTGTTCCATCTATGGCCCCAACATGAAATATGGGTAGATTTTGTCATTAACATGAATTTCAGAAGGGATACTAGAGCCATCTGGTTGTAAAAAAAATTTATCTTTTAATTCAATAATGGCTTATATCACATTATGGAAATGACGACTAACTGTCTCACCAGACTGCCTAAACCAAAACTTAATCACACGGTTTTTTGTTTTGTGTGATAAGATGTAAAGGGCTTTAGGCCACTGTCTCTTTCTAACATATTACACAATCCAAAAAAAAAAAAGCTTTAGGACCCATTCTAACAATATCTCGTCCACTATGAGTATAAGCTATCTTATACATCACTTCTTCATGTATCCTCTCTCTCGTAGAATTCATACTGTAAGTTATTCTCTTCTTATTACTAGACTTCTTAACCATAAAATATTGGACAACAAGACAAACAACATGGGCTAGAAGTCTCTGACGCATTAAGAACCATTGTGTCACAAATTCCTATTCAAAATCCATCTAACAAATAAACAATATTATCCTAAATTAATTACCACACACGTAGCAACTTATCCATAAACATTGTGCATATTGATGTCACTACAAAAAAAAAGTATGATTTGTAGCGGTTTAACAGTAGCGGTCATAAAAAACCGCTACCAAATCAAGTATTTGTAGTGGTTTTACATGAAACCGCTACAAATTCGTAGTGGAGCATTGGTGCCAGAGTGCATGAGTGTTTAAGATGGCCTTTTGTAGCAGTTTAGGCACAACAAATCGCTACAAAAGTGGTGCCAGCTTGGCGCGTAATGGCGGGAATCTTTGTGGCTGTCAATTTGTCACAGTTTCTATAATAAAACCGCTACAAATTTGGTGCAAATGTTCGCGCCAACAGGCAGAATATTTGTCATGGTTATTTTAGAATAAATGCTACAAGAAAGTGAAATGATACAATATTGTTGCAGTTTATGTTTACCGAGGCACAAACCGCGAAAAATCCTTACAGTTTGTAGTGGTTACTCAACAAAACCGCTACTAGTATTTAAACTATATAACCTGACCATACATCAAACAAAAAGTATAAAAAATGAGAAATCACTGAATCTACATTATCACTGAATGAGCTAACTTGGTTTGGTAGATATTTGCCTCTCTCATCATCAAGTTGGAGGTAACTCTATAGTAATAATGCAAATTTTGTTATTTCTTAGACATGAAGACCCTCATTCTTCTTAACATCGTCTAACAAGCGACCAAAGGTTAGGTTTTGATGATAGCCACCTTTATCTTTGTAAAATATCTCTAATCAAAATGAGTTAGTGAGCCTTTTCAGAGAGATCGGTGGCTATATTAGAGCCTAATTTTCACGGGCTTGTTGGACTATTTTCAACACCCTTATGAAAAAATTTTAAAAAAAACCAAACTAATTGGTTTATTAGTCAAACTAATAAACTAATTAGTTTGGTTTTTTTTTTCCCTAAAAAAACATTAGTAGCGGTTTCACTTACAACCGCTACCGATTTGTCTTACAAGAACTGCTACAAAAAAGCAAAACAACACAATATTTGTTGCAGTTTATGTTTAGCGACGCAAAGACCGCAACAATTCCATAAAGTTTGTAGCGGTTTCACATTAAACCGCTACTAATATTTAAACTATATAACCTGATCGTACATAAAAAAAAGTATGAAAGGTGAGAAATCACCAAATCTGCGTTGTCACTAAATGAGCTAACTCGGCTTGGTATATTTGCCTCTCTCATCATGAAGCCGGAGCTAGCTATTTAGTGATAATGAAAATTTGGTTATTTCCCAGACATGAGGACTTCTATTCTTTTGAATATCGTCTAACAAGCAACTGAAGGTTGGGTTTTTATTGTAGCCACCTTTCTCTCTGTAAAATATCTCTGATAAAAATGATTTGTAGTAGGCGTTTCCAGATAGATCGGTGGTTATATTAAAGCCCAATCTTCACGGGCTTGTTGGACTATTTTTAGTACACTTATAAAAAAATATTTTTTTAACCAAACTAATTGGTTTATTAGTCAAACTAATAAACTAATTAGTTTGTTTTTTTCCCCTCAAAAACAAAAATTAGTAGCAGTTACCTTTAGAACCGCTACAAAAATATAAAATTAGTAGTGGTTATACAAACAACTGCTACGGAAACTAAAACGTCTCTATATTTGTAGCGGTTTTCATAACTGCTGCAAGTTTGACGATACATTAGTAGTGGTTACTGCAGTGGTTTGTGTTAACTGCAACAGGTTTTTCACTTTGTAGCGGTTTTTAAGTAGAACCGCAACTAATGGACACGATATTAACAATGTTTCCTGTTATGCTACTATTCATTTCTGATCGTTTTGAGATTTGATTTTCTCTCTGTACAGTAAAAAAAACAACACTATGGTTAACGGAGACAAAGGGGAAGGGGTCTCATGGGGTAAGGCTATCCTGAGAGGAAGTGTCAATAGATTGGGCCGTGAGAGAGGGCGTGGGCTTGTAAATCTCCCTCTGCCCTCTCAGAAGGGGAGTGAGTGGGAGGACCTCTTCGCCAATGAACTAATCCTAGCAGAAGAGACCCTAGAGACTGTATGCGGAGAACGAGGCACCACTCTCTCGATCAACGACCTCAATGAGAATGAAGAGATTGAGATAAACTTTCCGACGAGCGAGGTGCAATAGTTTCTCGATCGGGAGAACGAGCGGAACCAAGGGGACCGCCGATCGTCATCTTCGCGTTCTACCAGATTTGCTGTGGACGTTAAAGGTGAATGTAATTAGTTTATTGAGAAAATTTAAATTCCGTTTCTTTAAATATAATTAAATTATATTTGAAAGCAATAAAAATATGGTTTTTTAAATTGTGTAGATACACATGGGAACATTAGCAAGAGAGCACTGGATGTTGCCAGGGTCACTTTGTTGATGGGCCTCGTGTAGTTGTCCTCTGGAACCTGGGCACGAACCAGCCGATCACTAATGGTAGTCACCTGTTCAATTGATTCCTGTCTAAATTAGGCGGGAATTGGGCATGGTTCCCGATCTACTTCAAGGATTGGAGGCGTGTTACGGCCAAGAACAAGGACAAGGCATTTGCTGACATTGTCCAGGTTAGTTGTGTTGCTTTATTTAATTTTACATGTTAATATTTATAATTTATTTGTTTGTTTATTTATTTATTTATTTATTTTATTATTAGTTAATTAATTAGTAATTAAATTTTCATGCAGAAAATATGTATTATATTATAGAATTTATTAATTTCTATTATATTATAAATTTTATATTTTTTTGGTATATAAAAGTTTATAATTTTAATTTGTCATCATATTTTTTAAGATGATAAAGGTAATTTAGTCAATAAAAATTATTATAATTACCAATTATAATTAAAAAAATATTTTTTGAATCATTTTAACATATTTCTTAGGGGGTTATTTAATCTTTCATGTTAATATTTATAATTTGTGGTTTGTTTATTTATTAAGTTATTAATTAATTAATTAATTAATTAATTAATTCATAATTAAATTTTGATGTAGAAAAAGTTTAATGTTGGAGGCCAGACGAAGAGGTACGCTTTGCTGAAGATAGGGGATGGGTGGAAGAACCAGAGGAATCGGTTGTACACCCAGAGGAATGAAGATACGACGATTCCCCTGCAGCAGCTGATAAAGAACGTCCCAAATGAGGTGGACCCTAGTGACTGGGCAACTTTTGTCCAGTATAGGAGGAGCGTAGAGGCACAAGTACGTTTTCAATTAATTAAGGTTTAAATTTTTTGTAAATGAATTTTGTTTAAATGTAGTTTATAAATATAAATATAGTTTCAATTAATTTATAGTTGAGATTAATATAGTCTCACAAGATTATTTTGCACTGTAGGCAATGTCCCAGAGGAACACCAGGAGTCGGTCACTCTAGACGGTCTATCACACTGCAGGATCCAAGACGTTTGTTGTGACTTACAGTGAGATGGTATGTTGAACGATAAATTAATTTGAGGTTTAAATGATTGATTCTTCCATTTTTTTTTAAAATAATAAACTGTTTATTCTTTGAATTCTTGTAGCAAATGAAGGTGCAGGAGGAGAATCGACAAATGAACTATAGGGAGCTCTTCACACGCACACATAGACATCGTGATGGGACACTGACTTCTGAGGCAGCAAAGGAGATGATAGTAAGTTACAAAAAAATTATTATTTAGTTAATTTAATATATTCAAATTGAATTAAACTGTTTCATTAACGTTTGTTGAAATCTGTGTGTCAGTCCCAAACCCCAGAGTCACAGGAGTCTGTGGACCCTACGGCCCCATTAAAAGTTGTTGTGGGCCCAGTTGAGCATCTCGACTGAGTTAGGGGTATGGGCCTAGGCGTGAGGCCCAGTACTATGTACGGCAAGTCCTTCGCCTCTGAGGCCGGAACCTCCGGCTCGAGACGTATGCCACCACCGAAGGGGTTGGAGGCGATGATTGTCGAGCGGGTTACAGCCTTGGTTGTTGAGCATGTGGCTGCACAAGTAGTGGAGAGGGCCCGAATTATGGTGGAGCAGGTTGCCAGGGAGAGGCGCATTCAGTCCAGGATCGATCGTTGGTATGCTTCTCAAAAGCATAGTTGGGATGCTTGTATCGGTGCCCTGACAGAGTTGTTGCTTGACAGGCACTTTTCACCTCCCCAGCCTCCCCTTTCGTTCATCGACGATGATACCCCCTCGCCTCCCCCTACCTTCATCCCCGAGGATCCACCCCCGCCTGCTGTTGCTACTTCTAATGATGATGACGGAGTTACCTCTGCTCTTGCACACACGCCTACTGAGCCAGGACCTGATCATCAAGCTCTTGATTGTTAGTTTTTAGTTTTTATTTTCACAGACATATTTTTATTTAAAACGTTTGTTATCTATTTATGTTATTCTTGTTTGTTGGATTACAATTTAAATATTTAGATTTCATTTATTCGAGTTCATAAATATTGATATTGCATTTCATTAGTTTATTAACGTTACTTGTAATATGTAATTATAGTTACACAAAAAATGTATTGCGAAACAAGTAATAAATAATTGACAAAATAATAAAAATAATTTCTAGTTGTTATGACTACATATTTTAAAAATAGGTATTTTGTAAATATTTTTTTAAAAAATTCAACGTTGTTAAAATAAAAAAAAAAATAAAGACATTTGGTAGCGGTTTAATGACCGAAACCACTACAAAATAAACATCTAATCTTATTTGTAGTGGTTAATTGACTCAAACCGCTAGAAATGAAAAAAATAGTGATAGCAGTTAATGCGGCAGTTACAAAACCACTACAAAACTCAGTCGTTATCTATTCAATTCAAATTTCAAACTGAAGAATTGTCTAACGGCTGACATTTGGTAGTGGTTGTTGTATCGGTTTTAGAACTGCTACTAATATCTGGTGGGATTCATTTAGTTTGAATTGCAATGGTTGTAGCGATTTAAAAACTGCTACAAATGTATTCATTTGTAGTAGTTTGTCTAGCGGTTTGGAACTGCTACAATTTATATAACGTTGCATTTAATGGATATGGAGTCATTTGGGGAGAATTAAACAATTTCTCTTCCTTTGTATCCTATCATAGCTTTGTTTACTTAATATGGATACGTCATGAATCAAGTTTTCGCACAATTCTCCCGTATATTTAGTTGGATTGCAAAATTTCTTAGATTTCGCCTTCTCTTACGCTAGCATCAATGGCAAGATCATGTGTCCATGTTGTAGATGCAATTTTAAGAAGTGGCAAACACGAGAGGGTGCTATGGAACATCTTCTTATCAAGCCTTTCCTGATCGAATATGCATTTTGGGAAGTTCATGGTGAGAAACATGGTATGTGATATGGGGATCATCTTCCTTGAAGCTCACAAGTAGGAAATAATGTAGCTCAAGATGATCCGGTTAACGAAGCTGTTCACAATGCTTTCAGTGTTTAAGACGACAATTTTACGGTAGAAGTTCAGGGTGCAGAACCTATTTTCCTCAGGAATGAAGCAGCTCGGGAATTTTTCAGCCTCATGGATGAGAGTGCTCATCCATTGTTTCAAGGTTGTCGGAAATACTCCAAATTATCTTTTCTTATCAAATTGTACCATATCAAGTGCATGTGTGGAATCACTGATAAGGCAATGTCAATGTTGCTGGAATTGCTACGAAATACTTTCCCGGACGCAGACATTCCTGGAAACTTCTACGAGGTCAACAAGATAATTAACAGATTAGGCTTAAACTACGAAAAGATCAATGCATGCCCTAACAACTGTATGCTTTATTGGGGAGAGGATGCTCGTAGGGAGTCTTGTAAGAAGTGTCACACTTTGAGGTTCATGACTGTGCGGAAGGGGGAAAAGTAGAAGAAGAAACCCACAAAGATTCTCATGTACTTCCCTTTAAAGCCTCGTTTACAGAGATTGTTTATGTCGTCCAGGATAGCTGAGCATATGAGGTGGCATGAAGCTGACAAGAACGAAGATGATAAACTCAGACATCCACGGGATCCTCAAGCGTGGAAAGTGTTTGACTCATACTTTCTAAATTTTGCGGTGGACCCTATAAATGTTCATCTCACTTTGGCCACCGATGGTTTTAATCCGTTTGGGAATCTCAACACAGGCTATAGTATTTAGCCGGTTGTCTTGATCTTGTACAACTTGCCCCTGGATGTGTATGAAAAAAACTCCTACATTATGTTTATGATCATTTCAGGCAAAAAGGCACTGGGAAATGACATAGATGTGTATCTCCAACCGCTTATCTCGGAGTTGGTCGAGTTGTGGAATGTAGGAGTCGAGATGTCTGACTCGCATGACAAGACACCGTTCAACTTGCGTGTAGCCTTGATGTGGACTATTAGTGACTTTCCTGACCTGGGAACATTATCTATATGGAATGTGCATACTGGCCTTGCGTGTCCAGCTTGCAATTTTGACTCTGATTCGGTGCGCCTTCTCCACAGTCGTAAATGGTGCTTTATGGGTCATCGGAGGTTTCTAGTGGTACGCATAGGTTTAGGTTACAACGCAATCGCTTCAACAAGCAACAGGAAAAAAAAGGACCTCCTCATATTTTGTCCAGTGAAGATATCGTAGAGTCATAATGTTGAGTTGGAGTTTGGAAAAAAAAGATGATCAAGCAAAGGCTGGTACAAAGATCGCCAGGGCTTCTAGTTCTGTGCCCTAGCAATGGCGGAAGATAAGCATCTTCTTCACTCTACCATATTGGAAAGATAATTTGCTCTGACACAGTCTGGATGTCATGCACATTGAGAAAAATGTGCGCGACAATGAGTTGTCACAATTCTAAACGAACTAGGCAAGTCTAAAGATCATCTTTAGGTGAGGAAAGATTTACAGGAGATGGGAGTTCATGGAGACGCGTGGCCGGATGAGCATGACAGATTTCAGCCTGCAAAATTCAGCTTGACAAAACTGAATAAGAAAATCTTCCTCGCAACTTTGAAGAAAATAAAAGTTCTAGACGGGTACTCAAGCAACATTTTGAGATGTGTCGACGTGCAGGCTCGGAAGGTTACTGTGCTGAAGAGTCATGACTCACATGTGCTTATGCAACAGTTGCTTCCGCTTGCCATCAAAGATACGCTACCTCTCGATGTGTCAATCGTTCTGGTCGAGCTGTGTTCTTTCTTCCAGAAGTTATGTTCCAAGGTTTTGATCGCGTAGGAGCTCGACCAGCTGCAATAGAAAATCGTTCTTACACTGTGTCATTTAGAGATGACCTTTCCTCCATCCTTTTTCACGGTTATGGTTCACCTGACAGTACACCTTGTTCACGAAACAAACTTTGCTGGCCCAGTTCACTACCGATGGATGTATCCTATTGAGAGGTACTCATTTAAAATTAATTACTTTATGATTACTACCTTGTCACACATTTCAGCATTAAATGTCTCAACATTTTTCATTTATTACTTTATAAGTTTCTTGGGAAACTGAAATCCTACGTGAGGAATAAGGAGTGGCTTGAAGGTTCAATTGCAGAGGGTTATATTAGGGATGAGGTCTTATATTTTTGTTCCAGGTACTTTGATGACATTGAGACATCATTCAACCGACCGCCTCATGTGGAAAATTGTCCAGAGCCAGAGTCATCAACAACAGAGTTGTTAATCCCTCGTGTTGGTAAACCAATTGGTGGAACTGAGAACTTCAAACTAACGGCACTTGATAAGCTTCAAGCACATAGACATGTCTTGATTAATTGCACTAAAGTTGAACCGTACCTTCAGTAAGAATTGCACACAAATATATGTTATTTTATATATTTCCTTACATTTTATACTCACATATAATGGTCATTTTTGCATGTTTAATTGCAGGGAATTCAGGAGTTATGTCAAGTGTCAATTGAGGATCTGTACACAGACATCATCGGAGATTGATAGAAAGGTTCACAGAAAATTCCCGAGTTAGTTTAGGAGGAGAATAATGAATCACTACAACCCTTTCTCCCTAAAATTCAGAGCTCTCACACTCGGCCCGCTTGACCACGCCCAAAGATTTACAACATACAATGTCAATGGTTTCAAGTTTTGCACCGTTTCACGAGATTAGGGATTGTTGACCCAAAACTCGGGTATGTATGGCACGTTTGGGACGAAGAGTTACGCGAGCAACAGTGATGAGAACATGCAGTTCGGTGACATCCCGTATTATGGAAAGCTTCTTGATGTGGTAAAGATAAATTACCAAGGCATTTTCATGGTGACGCTGTTTAAATGTTTTTGGGCAAATACGACAACGTCCCGGGGACTCACCACTGACAACTTAGGCATCACATTAGTGAATTTCTCCCGGCCTATTCACACTGGTCAGTCTGAAGATGATGAGCCGTATATTATTGCCTCAAAGGCACATTAGGTGTATTATGTCACTGATGAGAGGCACATGGTGGTTCACTTAAAGCCACGAGACCTTTAGACATGGACGATACTAATAATGTCACCTATGAGAGTGAGCTGTTGCAGCCCGCCAGCTTTGAGAACTTCTCCTCGATGGCGATGACAATTTACCTATAATTCGGTACGTTTTTTAATATATTTGCTTTATGAAATAATAACATTTAAATAGAGTTTTATTTGTGTTCAAACATATTCAACTCACAAGGAGCATTTTATCCAATTTCTTCTTTTGTAGGGATGGTAACGAAGATTGAGAGGCAAAATCAAAGTTATGCTTGTGATATAATATGTAATCTTATTTTGGTTTTTTTAGAAAAAACTTATCTGTAGCATTTTTTGTTTGGTGGAAAAAAACAAATTTTTATGAACTTATTTGTAGCGGTTATAAACCGCTACAAATAAATAACTGCTACAAAAACCACCACATTAATCGCTACTAAATTTAAAGGATACAAAAACGCTACATCAACCGCTACAAAAGAGGTACTCAGATACCAATATATAAACACCATCATCAAACCACATTTAATATGCTCAACTCTCATTTTCTAACACATTTTCTTCTTCTTCTCTCTCAAATTTATATATTTTCTCAAAGAAATTAAGTTTTTCAAGAAGGTAAGTATTGTTCAACTGGATCAAATATGATAATTATCGCAATATTTATCTTTTCTTCTAATTCTCATTGTTCTTGATTAACAATTGTATGATTTTTTTTTTTAATTTTCTTTCCAATTTTACTCACATTTAATTTTCTTCTACTTCTCATTTTTCTTAATGCGGATCAATTAAATATTTATTTCCTTTCATCTAGTTTCACACACAATATTTAATTTACTTGTATACACATTATTTTTATTGTTAAATATTATTTAAATTAATCTATAATAAACTATATATATACATTAAATATATATAATCAAATATCACATTCTAATATCATTTATTTTAATAAAAATATATATTATTGAAATAAAATATGTAACAAAAAATATTTAATAATTATTGAAATATTAATAATGCTTAATTATAAATATTATTAATAAATTTTGATAAAATATAAATTAGTTAAACATTTAATTTTAATGAGGACTGGCGATTTTTTTTTTTTATGAACTTGCAGTGGTTATGTAACAGCTACAAATATAAAGTAAAAAAATTTGATTGAATATTTTGTTGCGGTTCCAAAACACTACAAATAACAAAAATGAAAATAGCGGAAAACTAATTTAAAATGGTGGGGAATTTTGTTGCAGTTTGAAACCGCTGCATATAACAAAATAAAAAGTGGATGGAAAATATATTCAAGATAAAATGACGGGAATATTTTTTGGCAGTTATGAAACTGCTACAAGTGTGAAATGAATTTAAAATGGCGGCAAAATCATCCCACCTAAAATAATGGCTGGAAAATTGTCACGGTTGACTAACTGCTACTACATGTCAAATATTTACAAAAGTAGTAGCGGTTTTACAGCCGTTACAATGGTTCACTCCGTAGCATTTTTTAAACCGCTACTAATTTATGATGTAGACGTCATGTTAGACTCGTATAGTTGCGGCTATGTTTAACCACTACAATTTCAGTAGCAGTTTTTTATCATGTAGTATCGGTTTTTTTTCACCGCTACAAATAAGTTTGCCATGATATATTTTGTAGTGGTTTGTCTAACCGCTACGAATGGTTTTAGTAGCGGTTAAAACTGCTACAAATACGTCAATTTAACAGCTACTAATAAGCCTTTTTTTTGTGGTGTGTATAGAAAATATAGTAAATATATCACATAAAAAACATTGTGAAATTGCTAATTTTCAGAAAATTTTGTTTTGAAAAAATGCATATAGCTCGTGGCCAGAGGAGAGCTATATGAAAATGGATATAAACAAATTTAGCAATTGATAAGGAGTGATTGGGGCATTTTAGAAAAAGTATAGGAGCATTTTAATATTAATAAGATAATATATTATATTAAACTTTTTAAATCTTATCATTATATTCGTGATATCATATAATAAATTAAATCCTAACTTAATTTTTAGATATGATTTACTATATTGGTTAATAAACCGAATTCTAACTTAACTTATATTATTTAATTTAAGAAAAAGCCTCGTTAAATATTTATGCTCAGCGGATTCATCATCCAACACATTTCTTTAAAGTATTCAATATGATTGTGGGGAAAATCCAACACGATGGGCAATTTCTAATGGATATTTATTAATTTTATTATGTGTATGACTTTGTATCTCCTATATATATAACGTCATAGATTTATGCAATTTGAATCTCACGGCCAACGCAATATGAAAATCCTGTTTGCATTTTTCATGCATTTTGATCCTAGCGTTATTTCTCACATGATATGTGTCAGGACTTAATTATAGAGTCCAATTCATCTACTTTGTTTATTCTCAAGAATTATTTAGATTACAAGTGAGTAGGATTTGTGATAATAGATTCCAGATATTCTAGGATCAAATGGGATAATTTGATTTTTAAATACAAGGGAATCCAATCACAACTAACATAGGATAATAACTTAATCCTATAATATCTAACTTATAATACTATTATTCTCAACTAACCAAGGATGATAAATTTAATCCTATAATATCTAACTTATAATAATAATATTCACACATAATAATATAATTACCACTATAGAGCAAACTACTCTGACAAAGAAAATTACCACCCAGTTTCAGTTATCACAGAAAGGAAATGAATATAAATACACCAATGAAAATTGCTTAAACAAATTTAGCAATCTCTCTTTCTCTTTCTCTTTCTCTTCGATGTCATTTTACTAGATCATCTCTCTTTTAACACTACATGAAAAGCAAAGCATGTAACATCTAATAAGGAGTGATCAAGTTCTAACAAGGTCTAATATGGAAAGATTACACGGTCAGAGGAGAGAATAGAATGAATATTAAAAGACGAATACAAAAACTTAGAATTGCAGTACAGAAACTCAATACAGTGGGCTAGTATGTCTGATGCTTACCTTCCTAGAATTAATGTTAATGCTGTGAGGTGTAAAATTAGTACCAATGGAGCCTGCAGCCAATTCACCAAAAAGAAGTGTGTTTTAAATAATTAATCACAATTGATAATGGCAATATTCCCGATCAAAACGAAAACAAAACCAAAAGATAAAAAATCTCTGCTTCTAAATATGGCATTACTCCATAAGCCAAATAAAGAATGAACAGTGATATATCAGAGACTCAAAACCCTTAAGAGAAGCCTCCATTGTTGGAAAGTTTTATGTTGCGCAACTATGACTCAAAATGCTTTCATGGTTAAAAAGAAAGGTGATCTTAAGGGCTGCACTTATCCAATAAGGTAAATATGTAACATATAGCATACTAATCAGGATCGTTCTCAAAAAACTCTAGATATAAAGTTGAATGCTAGTGAAACAATTTCATTACAATCTCAGAATAACTAAGCACAGTTCTTCTAACAAAGTAAGGAAGACCAAAGAAACAATGAATGTTGCTGAAAACAAAGTAAGATATTTAAACATCCCTCAAATTTGATTTCTCTTCAATAAGATTCAGTCCACTACTTTAAATATTAAAACAAATCTTCACAGGGATTCGGCAGTGGAAAAACAATTTCCATAATGAAACTGCAAATATTTATGGCAACACACTGAATTTGAGCAATCAACCATCCACATCAAATTTCTCACATTGAATGAACAACTACGTAAAGAAAAAGATGAGAACTGTTTTGGTGTAGAACACAGATTGGACTTGCCCTGGGGTGAAATCCCAGGGGCTTACGTACCACTTGTGGGATCAAAGTCCATGTAGTTCGCTTGTGAAGAATAGGCTTATAGCCAGAGCGAAGTAGAGGTGTGTGTTTTGTGTGTACTGAATGCTAAAAGCTTAGGGTTAGAGCGTGTGTACCTGGGCCCTGGATTTGTGGATTTTTGTTATCTTATCCCTTTTAGATATAAGATATATTTATTGATAAGATCCTTGATTTGAGGGATCCTGATAAGGATATTGATAGATTAATTCTGATTTCCTTGATTTGGAGAGTTTGTTAGGATTATCCATAGGTTGCTGCTTATTGGGCCATTCTCATAATGGGCCCATAATTTAGATTTGTAACAGTTGCCCCCAGCCCGGTAGTTCAGGTCTCTGGGCTGCCGGGATGTACTAACTGTCTTGATTGCTTTTGTAGCAATTTTTCCCGGATAATTATCCAGTTTATATTCCTGCATTTAACAATATTTAAGTAAATCATAATTAATGGAAAATACTTACTATTTTGTGCAAATTATATAGTTTGCCTCTTTCTTGTCAAACTCAAATGCTTGTCCGAGCTTGATTTCTTTTCTGGTTTGCATTAATTCTACTTATTGATAATCATGCTTTTCTATTAACAATTCGTTGTCCACTCTGTTGCCCCCCAGCCTGGTAGGTCAAGTCTCTGAGCTGCCGGGCTGTGTTGTTTTTCCAACCCATATTAGGTGTTCGCGATTGTTGAGATTCTTGGCATGCTTATATGAGATTTTGGGTTCATATACTTTAACCCTGAGATTCTGGGTTTATATACTTTAACCTCGAGATTCCGAGTTTATATTCTTCAACCCCGAGATTCCTGGTTTATATTCTTCAAGCTGAGATTCCGGGTTTATATTCTTTGCTCCCGAGATTCTAGGTTAATATACTCTAAGCCCGAGATTCCAGGTCACATTGACTATTGAATCCAAATCTCATGTTTGAGTTGTTCAGCTTCTGTCCAAGTTTTGATGAACTTTGGACTTACTTGAGTTTTAATTGAATTGCCCCCAGATGTGAAGTCTCGGTTAATTCACCTCGAAGCCTTCTGCATCAAATATCTGGGTTTCCAGTTTTGCTTGTCTTTTATTCTATTCTCGTTCTTATTTGCCTTGATCTCGGTTATTGATAACATATCTTTTCAATAACAACATCCAAAAAACCAAGATAACATTATTTGCCTTGATCTCGGTAATTGATAACATGCTTCTTGATTAACACTATTCAAAAAACCAAGATAGCATTTGAGAATTTATGTACACCATGAGGGCTTTCATTTCCTCTTCTCATATCATCATGGCAACTTTATAGTTGTCTACCTTTTGTTGCCCCTAGCCCGGTAGTTCAGGTCTCTGGGCTGCTGGGGTGCATTGATTTTTTAATTCGAATCTCATGTCCGAAATTTATTTTCATTTTAATAATAAGTTGATTACATGAACTCAAACATATGTTTAGAGTTCTATTCAATGACTGGGCCAGAGTCAAGATATATTGTGTAGGATCCGCTAGATATTCCACCGATCTTAATAAATTGGCATGCTTATTAATAATCAGGATTTTCAATATACAGATGATTTAAATTAATCATCTTAACACTTTCGATTTATAACCGAAGTGATAATCTGTGGTGATAGCTAACCGTCACTTGTTCGGGTTTTAACTTATTCAAGTAAAAACCTAAACATTTCGACCTGATCAGGATCAGTGATGACAATGTCAAATCATCCCAGACTGTCGTTCTGATGCATCGTAACATTTACAAGACTTATTCACAAGTCTTGTAAGAGCCGGGTTCATGTCGCCCTGGCTTGTTTTAAGCCTTACTAGTTTATCCGGGATCCATTTATGGAGCGCAGATTTAACTATATGATCTTCAGTTTATCCGGAGTCCATTTAAGGAGCACAGATTTAACTCTAAATGTTCAGTTTATTCGGGGTCCAATTAAGGATCACGGATTTAGCTATATAATTTTCAGTTTATCTGGGGTCCAATTAAGGAGCACAGATTTAACTGTATAATTTTCAGTTTATCCGGGGTCCAATTAAGGAGCACGAATTTAACTGTATAATTTTCAGTTTATCCAGGGTCCAATTAAGGAGCACAGATTTAACTGTATAATTTTTATTTTATCCGGGGTCCAATTAAAGAGCATAGATTTAACTGTTCTTGAAACTCAGTTTTACTGGGTTCCAAATTGATCATGGAAACACAGATTTAATTGTATAACACCGAGATTTTGGGTTTATGATTTTTAAAAACGGGTTTGTCTACCCCGGATTCAATCATATAAATAGACTTGGTGGCATTGCCGTCACATATGATTTATGAAAACGGGTTTGTTTACCTGAATTCCATCATTTAAATAAACTTGATGACATTGCCGTCACTATAATTTCTGAAGACAGGTTTGTTTACCCGAATTCGATCATTTAAATAGACGGGGTTCGCCGTCAAAAATTTAGATGGAGCCCGGATTTTTTCCAAATTCGGTTTAGCCGGAGTCTGCCTTCCAGAATTTACACGAAGCTCGGATTTTAACTAGATTCAGTTTAATCTGAGGTCCACCTTCAACAATTTTCACAAAGCCCGAATTTTTAACTAGGTTTAGTTTATCCAAGGTCCGCCTTAAAAAATTTACACTCTTCAAATATAATATGGTTGAATAAGCTGGGCACTTAGACTTAGGACATGCCGTTGCTTTTTGAGGTTTAAGACTTCCACGTCACCATCAGCATATAAAATCTTGTGCTTTTCTCATTCTCTGTAAGATCATAATGAGGTTGCCTCTTGGCACTTTTCTTTTTGATGATTTTACTGCCATCGATAGAACTGAGATTATTTTTGTTCAGCTCGGCATCATCTATCGTTTGAGATACATGTCTTGTATCTGGTTCTTGGTCATCAGTTAATAATATATTCTCAAGTTTATTAAGAAGATCGAGAAGCTAATCAATGGAAAAGGGATGATTGAGAAGGCCATCCCCTTCACCAAAAAACGCTTTCATATATGCTCCAATTTTTATCCCAACTTCAGCTCTCTTGCCCGCTAGCATGTTCATTAGTATAGATGGTCTATAACCAAATATTCCAATTTCCCCAGCAATGGTTGGTCCCATTGAATGAAGAGAAATATTTGCTTTCTGGAAGTCCAAACAGGCCACAGTATGAAAACCCTGTGAAGATAACCTGGTCATTGAGAAAGTCTGTGCCTTTATAACAAACTCGCATGGCATTAGACATAACTGATATTGAAGAAAAGGTTCTGAACATGGACTTTAGAGAGCTGAAATTTGTCTCATGACAGGCATGAAGACATATGAGATACAATGATAGATCAAAGTGATTATTTGGGTTCCAATTGACTGTCTCATTTGGTGGTACTTCATCAATATAAAGAGGAAGAGAATATGGAGCCTTTCGTTTGCCAAGATGATGTTTATAAGTCTCAAAAACAATGGGCAATGATGAATCAGGGGTATTGGTACCGCGTAAATAAACCCAAAAACCCCTCTAATCAAGATGTACACCAAACAAGGCACCATGCATATTTCTTGCAATCAACTCGTAAAACCTTAATATGTTCTTCTCAATGAAACTAAAATCTAGCCATTGGTTCTCCAAATATCAAGTTGCTTGGCAACATCTGAATGTTTCAGAATTGAACCCCCTGCTTGACTTGATAAAACAACCAAACTTACATCTCCTCTGGACATAGCTAATTGCATAGTTGCATCTAGCTTTCATAAAAGCTAAGTAAAGAATTAAAGACAGAAATATCGCTTGACAATTCAATCCGTTGTAGCACGTAACAGTGAATTTATCTTTCAAAATAATATGCAATATTTCTATCAAATGAAGCACACGCAGGCATAATACTTGTAATAGTTGATAAAGTGATAAAGTCAAAAGTTTTAAGGAAACCTGAGCAATTTGTTTTGAGGACACTGATATTGAAAATATGTTTTCAATGGACCACTACTTGCATAGATATTTTTGTTCATGTATGAAACAACATGTGGAGATGAAGCTGCTTAACGCGATGATGGCAGAGTGCTCAACAAATTCCTTGTTTAGAGTCAATAGCTTCGTCCGATCAATTCCGTCGATCGTGGTTAACACAGAAACCCTAATTTAGTTTTAATTTTGCATTCCATTCACATCACGGTGGACAACATCAACGTAACAGGTGGCGGGATTCGGTCAAACCCGTAGAAATCAAAGAGAAGTGTTTTTTTTATTTACCAAAAACTCCTTCATCTCCAAGAGACTATAAACCATGGTTATTAAAACTAGACCGGACCGGCCGGTTCAGACCGGAAACCCGTGAACCAGCCAAGTAACCGGTTCGGTTTGCTATAGAGATCGGGTCATGTTGTCTTTTTTTTTTTTTAAAAAGAACACTGATTGAAGCTCTAGTTCTCGAGCTCTGACATGAAAAGAAAGAGGTACAAAGAGAGAGATGAATAGAGGAAGAAACCAGAAAAAAAGGCCACTGGATATCGATAAACCACTGGTGAGATCGATGAGGAGGGAGACCAGAGTGACTGCTACTTCTTTACCCCAGGAATCGGAGGAGACCGACAAGGAAGAAGGCTCAACAATTTCTAAAGGTTTGGGCGCAAAATAATGAACCCAGTACTGATGAATATGGCGTGAAGGAAATAAAAACAATTTTCAAAGTTCACCTACAGAACGTACACCAATATTTATCACCTGCCTAGCTAGCTAACTGTGAGCTAAGCCTATAGACATGAGAGTAGGGTCTACTGCTCATTCATTGATAATGGTCTGCTGCTCTTTTTTGCTCTCACATCACCCAAGTTTCTCAAATATTATTCAAATAAAAAACGGATTTTTTCTATATTTCATTTAATAATTAGAATCTTTACTTTCTTACCGGTTTGGTACTGGTTTAGTTCCGGTTTGACCCATTAACCCTTAACTCAGTATCCCGACCGTTTCAGTGACCGGTCCGGTTTTAATAACCTTGCCGTAAACCGGGATCCAGATCTCTTTTTTCCAACTAGATATCATGAATAGGCATCTTTTTGCTGTTTATTGTATTAACCATCATTGGTCACGGGAATCAAAATTTATCGTCTCCATGGACGGCGCCAATGTTTTGGTGTAGAACATAGATTGGACTTGGTCTGGGGTGAAAACCCAGGAGCCTACTTGTGGGATCAAAGTCCACGTAGTTCGCTTGTGAAGAATAGGCTTATAGCCAGAGGGGAGTGGGGGTGTGTGCAAAGAAACAACCACCATTTTAATTAATTAAATTACCATATATTAATTAGGGTCACATAATAATCAGAGTTAACCTAATATTGGAATTACGCAGAATTTGAAAATTTCAAAATATGCCAAAGTATGCATGATAAGCTCTAATGTGTGGCAATATACAATCATCCAAATCATATAACAAAAGAACAGAAGTCCTACTCTTAGCGCAGTAGATTAAATTTTTGTCTGCTTCCCTAAGGGACTTGGACCGGACTGGTCACCTGGGAAAAATTTTGTAACCATCAGTCCAGCTCATTACAAATATTAACATGTGCTAGTGAGGTGCTAAGTGAAATAAAACAATCAATCCAAAATTAAACAGTTCATCAATATTCACTCTACATCATATCACAATAATAATAAATATCACAATGGATGTCACAAATTTTGTTCGTATTCAATACCCAAAAACCTCCTATCAATCCAACCGAACCACCTTATTTCTTCCAACTAGACCCATGGACTAAGTTACACTTATGTTACTGGTTACTCCAAAAGCTCACTGGTCAAGTGATGAGGATCGGCCAAAATCCTCAGAGCACCTGTCCCAGACCATGGGTCTTTTCTCCTCATTGAACTAGTGGGGTGTCGTAAGCCCTCTTGAACTGTTGGGCTAGTCCCTCATTGAACCGTTGGGACAATAAAAAGCCAACCATCATACACCAATGGAGGCATCACCACGTGGTGTAAATAACTTTCTATTTACTCCCAATTCTTCCCATTCCATAATTATCATGATAAATAAATGCATATATCTTAATTCATAAAAATTCCACAAGGCAATCTTATTTTAAAACAATCATAATCAGTTTAACAAATACTCAATAGCAGCATATTAATAATCATAACAAATGGAAAGTGGTTGCCTCTTGTTCGAGCTAACTACTTTCACACTGCTCCTAATTCCAGAGCTCAAATACGCTTCACAGTTTAATCTATACAAACCAATTTTCTAACAATTAATAACATCCTAAAATTTCCACACATTAAGAATTATGACTGATAAAAAAAATATATACTAATTTAAATAATAACCCCTTGATTATTTATTTTCATTTGTTTATTTAAATTCCTTATTTCTAATAATAATGACACATTATTATCATTATTATTATTATTCATTCATTCATAATAGTTCCTCATTTATTCATTATTATTATCACTCTTTTCCAGTAATAATAACATTATCTGTTAATATTGTAATTATACTAAATTTTCCTAATAATAATGCTAATTTCCATTTATTTATTCTGTTATTTACCAATTATTATTATCTTTTTATAGTTAATATAACTCTTGTTAATTACTTGCCAAAAATTCTTTTTATTTATTTATCACCCTTTACTTATTCGTTATTAACCAATAAAAATTAATGAAGACCAACCTTCATATAAGAATATACCTTTAATGTATTTTTAATGGTTCTCATGGTTTTCTATTATATATATTTGAATACACTAATTTTATTAAAATATATTTAATAAGATCCTTCTTATCTTATTATTATTATAAGATGATAATAATAATAAGATATAGGTAAGATATTAATTAGCAATATATACTTAAAATATTTCATATATTTACACCCACACACAAAAAGGATGCATAGGATAATAATATATCAGTTAGCATATATATCTATATATATCACCTATACCACGTTATTGATTCATAATAAATTGATATGTTAATAGTATGGCATTGATAATTTGGATTAATAATAAAATGAGACATCATCACGCACATATATGCATTGGTATGAAAGAGTCAAAATAGCTATATTTTTTTTCCTTGAATCCAGAACAGTCACGTTTTCCTTATTCTTCTACACATGACAGCCCAAAAAACAATATATATATATATATACACACCCAAAAAGCTAACACTGACGTGTAGTAATGCGTTTTTTTATATGTATTTATCTTATATATTCTTTCCTCTCTACTGCATGCTTTAATCCATATATATATATTAAAGCTCTTTTCTTCTACAGGTCACGGCATGCAGCAGCATATTTACATATTTTCGCATATGCAGAGACGCAAGGTAGCAGTAAAGAGAAAAATAAAAAGAAAACGATGACCGTTGGTTTTTAACCGAAAATACATGCACCTGATTCTAACGGCACATACATATACATAGGTATGCAGTGAGAATAGAAACTACTCAGTTCAACGCAAAGACCCGAGCTAATCTGATACACCAGACACCAACGCAGGACTAGACCCTGTTTTATGTTTTCGTTTTTGACAATTTTAGCTTAGTTTCCTTTTGCTTAAGGTTTACAAACTACCGATGGAATGATGAGAGCTTTGAGGAAGATAAACTCCATGGCTTACCTTAGGTATCAAACTTGAATCTACAGATGTGGCTTGCTGCACTGCTCCTCTCTCAAACTCTCACTCTCACTCTCAGGCTCTCTCTCTCTCTTCTCTGGTAGTTCTCTGGATGAAACAAAATGAAGAAGCAGCGGTGTATATATAGAGACCCAGGGGGTTTTGCATGCAAGGTGACAGCTGGATCTTGATGTGTTGCTTAATTACACAATCTGCTGCTAATTAATGCCATCAGTCTCCTTTGATTCCGGTTTACGTCTGATGGGTTAATGGATCTATTTCGGATGGAGATTGTATGGCGTAGATATAATGCTATGTATTGGGCCAAAATAGTGGCGAGATGGACTGAAGTGCTGGGAAATGGTCTTTGGTGGTCCAAAGTCATGTAGCTGCTTCTGCTTCTGAATCTCGCCAAGAAGGAGGTAGTTTTCTTGTATGTTCTCACGTGGCTGAATGGTTTAAATGATTGGGAAGGGGGTATATTGGGTAATATGTGATTTGTGTTTTGAATGAATTATATGGGCTCAAGGATTGGGCTAAGAATAAGAAGGTTAATTGGGATGGTATTTATATGTAGGCATATATATAAACTTTATTTATTTATTTATCTCAAACAATGACTTTAATCATTAGGCTTAAAATAATCTTTTGCTTAAATTTATCATTCTTCCCAAATTAATTTAAGGAAAATAATTTTTTTTTTCAAATAGTTTAATCCTTCAAATAATTAAATTTCGTAATTATTTCAATTCCTTTTAATATTCACACTTAGGTTTTCCAAATTTTTTTGGGATGTTACACTCTGTGTGTACTGAATGCTAAAAGCTTAGGGTTAGAGCGTGTGTACCTTATTAGAGTTTGTACTTATTTATAGGCTTACCTGGGCTTAGATTTGTGGGTTTTTGTTATCTTATCCCTTTTAGATATAAGATTATTTATTGATAAGATCCTTGATTTGAGGGATCCTAATAAGGATATTGATAGATTAATTCTGATTTCCTTGATTTGGAGAGTTTGTTAGGATTTTCCATAGGTTGCTGCTTATTGGGCCATTCTCATAATGGGCCCATAATTTAGATCCGTAACAAGAACGATTAAAGGCAAGCATTTATTAGGAGTTCAAATAGGTTTTAAATCCAAAACAAACTAGACAAAATGTTAAATATATCATAGAATCAAGATAGCAGTGAGTACCACAATCAGGTCTAAAACCAAAACTTCAAGCCATGAAAAAATTGCAAAGAATACAATGCAGAAAAATCATTTAGCGGATGAGAACGAAAAAGCGACAAACAAACAGATCGAGGATGAGCAAAAAATAGACCAGCTACCATAGATACTCACCAGAAAGTGTCTCTGCCTTCGATCATTGTCACGCTTCTCCTTCTCGCCTCACTAGATCGACATCTGCTGAATGGAATGGGGTTCACGACTTTGGCACCAGTGCATTGATTAATAGAAAAAGGGTATGTGTTATCTTTGGAATAATAGAAAAAGTATAAGGGCATTTTAGTCAACTGGGACACCAATTTTTATAATCCCTCCAAATCTGTCTGATTTGGGGGGAGGCTTTTGAGGTGAGAGGGGGAAATTTTAAAAAATTTCACCTCCTCTACTAAAAAATATGATCAGCCAAACGAGGGGAGAGGGACAAAATCCCTCCATCCTCCTCCCCTCCCCTCCAATCCCCTCAAACCAAACAGACCTATCACATGTTAAAATATTTAGTAAAGGGAAAATCACAAGTAGTAAGGGAAATAAGTATAATTTGGTTCTTTAAATTCACTAAATCACATTAAAGTTCTAAGGATATTAGTGATATTAATTTTAATTTTGAAATGACCATTTTACCAACTTTTAAGTCTACATCGCCCACCTGCTATAAACCAACTTACACTTGCAGAACCTCTACAATAATGCATCAATGTACGGCTGCAACGTTGTTGGTTTAACCTCTGTGGCCTCAATTTTTGTCCGATCACGTCTCTAGCCTCATTCTTTGTCAGATTATCTCATTATGCTCTTCTACCCACTGCAAATTCAACCAAAATTATAAATGTAAAGGTCATTTAAGTTATATCATACAACAATTCCAATGAACTCAATAAGGCTTAATCGCAACATAAGCAAATAGTTAAAGCTAAGAACATATTAGCTCAAGACTATCTCAATCACAATTGTTTCTCTCTTTTTGTTTCCTCTTCTCTTTCTCTTTTATGCATCTTTGAAGAATATATCATTATATGATTCATCATAATCATATGCACCCTTATGTTAGTTATGTAGCAAAATTATTGATAGATAGAGTTGTTTTATATATGTACTAAAATAATTGATGCACCAAACCCTTACTTTTTCTTTCTCAATTAGATGTTTTATGAGAAAATCTTCCATTACTAGTCCTTCTACTTGACACTTGCAATCTTCAAGACATATAAGCAAGCATAAGATATATTAAATTCAACATATAGGGCTTATGAACTAACATATCTAGAAGAAAGACACAAGTGAACCGCCTATAAGGCCTTCAATGATGTCTCAATTATGATTATGTCCAGGTTTATAATGATAATCGAGACTTCAAAGAAGAGTCCTTGCTCCACGTAACTATAGAAACCTAGCTCTGATACCAAAATCTCACAGTGTGATCAATTCAAAATATGAGAAAACCCAAATCCCTTTTTGCCTTATGTATAAAACTCTTCATTCATTTCTATGGACATACTTACTATACAAAATATAAAGAGTCATACCAAAAGTCATCGGATATCTAAAGAAAGTTTTGTAGAACCTCCCAAAAAGTTCTACAATATCACATTTGGCAACAATCCCATAAAAGGTTTTATGCTCCATAATAATGAATATACAACATGTATGACCAAAGGCAAGAATCTTAATATAGTGTACGTGGAGCTCCTATAACAAAATTTACATAATGTAATACATAAATTTAAATTTTACGTTGAAAGGAGGACTGTTTAACATTGCACTTCAACTCCAAATCAACACAAAAGCCCTCATTAATGAATAGAAGTACAAGTTCAATTACGATATCTGAGGCCAAAATATTTTCTGGTGAATAATGTCCCACTAATGAAAATAACTAAAATACAAAAAGAAATAACTTAATATGATGAAAAAATTCTAATAGACAGATAATAATTAATTTCAACTTCCAAGTACAAAATCATAAGGCTTCATTTTTAAGAGTTGAAAAGAATTTTTAAAATCCTCAATTCACCCCCCTCTTGGTGATTTCTTCCACTTTCAAAGCGTTTGGTGGTGGTTCTATTAGGCTACCTGCATCTAGTGGTTCAGAAAGCTTAATGCTCTAGTCTGCCCTCCTAACATGCACAATGCTAAATTAGTAATCCCTGATCAGGCCTCTTTCAATTTTCATTTTGGGTCACATCTTTTCTGCCTTCTGGTACTTGAGTATAATATAACATTAGGCATCTGTGAAGAAATTTTAAATGATTACTTGAGCACTCAAGGAAGTTTACTCAAGTATTCTTCAAATATATTTTGGCCCCTCATGGTCAAGGAGTAGGGACTAATGATCCAGCCTTATACAAGTCTAAATGAGTGCTACAAGTTACAAGGAAAGGTGTAACCAGTAAAAAGTAGCTAAGCAGGACTGGTTCGGGGTTTTTGGAGTCAGGTTAGACCCCAAGATGCAGGGAGAGGGTGAAATTTAGTGGGCCTAGAAGAGAGAGAAAAGTGACTTGGAAAGAAAGCAAAAGGTCACATCATGTAATATGAAGAGAGAGAAAATAAAATAATCAATATTAATCTAGACCACACAATTTGTACCTAACATCGCAATTAGATGACAAGCAATAATGAATCTATAAGGCCATTAATGGCACAATCTTGGGCAGATTTTGTGGGCCCCATTGACTTGGAGGAAAAGCACAACAAAATGACCATTTTACCCTTGAAGTAATATTTTAATTACTAGACAGAAACCTACCCCTAGTAACTCCAAAAACTAACATCAAGGGCACTTAGGGAATCTAACTTTTGGACATAAAAGGTGCCACCCATCTGCCAAGAATTCTCTAGAATTCTTGAGAAATAAGTCAAAGAATTATATTTTAATCTAAGACATCCTTTCGACTAGTGGATAATAACTAAACTTGGATAATAGCCCTTATCTTTGGAGTCTATTTAAGGACACTTTCCCCACCCATTTTCTACTACCTATGATGTGCTTAAGAAAGGAGGAAAGTTTGAGTCCAGCTGAAGGTCTTAACCAAGAGAAGAGAAGGCACACAAAACCAAAATTCCAAGGTGAGCCCTTAACTAACAACCTAACAATTCTTGCTTCTGCCCTAGGGTGTTTTTCATGAGGTAGAAATAGGATTCTCATTTTTTTTTTTAGGTTCTCAATGAGTCCAAAATGAGATTTTGTGTGGGGATAGGTCAAGGTCACCTTTTTTCACAAACGAAAATCCCTAAGACATAAATTTGCTGATTTGGGAGTTGTCTGGGCAGTGTATACTAATCGATGGTTTTGAAGTAATAAATGAAGTTGAAATGATTTGAATTTCACATGGTGAAAATAGACATCCTGAGGATGACTTGGAGATAAGATGGTGTGTCATTTTGATTTTCCAACCAAGAGTTCTTTTAAGTTGAAAATGGCCTTAAAACATGAACTTTGTCCCAAACTAGTGGCTAAAGTTGGGGAGTCAGAGAAGGACTCAAAACCAAATTGTTAGTTCTCTATGGGTTTTGATGATAACAATCAATTGAGAAACCAAGATTGAAGAGTTGTATTGAAAAGTTGAAAACTTGCAGATTAAGGCAATACTCAAGTATTGATAAGAAAACTAGAGTATTGAGATTTCAAAGAACAGCTCAATGCACTTAACTGAGGTCAATACCGCAGTATTCAAATGAATACTCAAGTATTGAGAGTTACAAAGAGCTTCACAAGTTTTATACTAAGGAAAACTCGAGTATTAACATGAAAACTCGAGTTTCGGCCTACATGACTCTTCAAACAGTTTTAAGTTGAAAATAGAAAACCTCAGTTTGAAAAACCACGGTTTTGAGAACTACAGTTTAGAATTTGAAAAGACAGTTTTCCAACTTGGCTCCAGAATTTGAATGTTTTATGAAAACTCGAGTATCGCTGGAATACTCAAGTATTAGGCCAAGCAAAGAGGTTCTTAAAAATTGAATTAGTTATAAACTTTGGTATTGAGAACCACAGTTTTGAAAACCACAGTTTATCACTTACTCAAGTATTTTTCAAAGTTTCAAAACTAAGGTGGAAACTCGAGTATTGAAACTGAAACTCGAGTATTGAGCCATACACAGAGCAATCAAGTTTTCTAAGCCTTCAATACTCTAGTATAGAGAGGAAACTCCGGTTTTGATGTTTTGGACATTTATTCATCAAGAGTCCAAAACTCAAGTATTGGAAGAATACTCGAGTATTGGCTTAAGTTCATTAGTGAAAATGGAAGAAATCACCAAGAGGGGGGTGAATTGGGAATTTTTAAAAAAACTTTTGCATTCTTTTTCAAAGCCTTTTGAAAGTAAATGTTAAGAAGGTAAGAGAAGAAAAGCTTGACACACAGAATTTATACTGGTTCAATCTTAACCTTGACCTACGTCCAGTCCCCAGATATCTTCTGGGTGTTTCCACTAGTTCAACAGATTTTCATCTACAACAATGTAGACCAGACACAATCCTAATCACCTAGGACTTGCTCCCCCTTACACTTTGTAATTGAACAACCCAACTCACAGGTTCCACAACCTTGAGTTCTCACAAACAAATGCTTTCAAAAATTTACAAACTCTCAAAAGAGTGGATAAGGATAAACACTGAAGGACAGGTTGAAAATAACAATACAGACTCAAATTTCAAAGTATAATCAAGATAGCTTCGTTGTGTGTGTTTTGCTTTGAGTTTTCACAGCCTTTTATAGATTGAATGGATGAGCTAGCCGTTGCAATTCTTTCTCTAATGTTCAGATGTAATTCTGGAAAACTGGCAGTAGCATATTTTGCTCTGTTCTTGAATTCTTAGTTGGAATCTTGGAATTTAGTTGTTGCAGAAGGTCTTCCAGATTTTTAGTCATTTCTTTAACTCAATTTGACCTTTTGAGATGATTCTTATGAGTTACAACGGTCTGAGCTGAACATCTAGGATAAGGGAGAAGGATCAGCCCTTTTCTAGGTTCGTCATTTAATGCATTTATCCTGGATCTTGATCTCACCTTGATCTTGGCTAAACCTTATCTGAAAAACACTCAAAACTTCATCAAGGACATTAGAAACAATAATATCATATGAGGAAATAATTTCAGGAAGACCCATTAAGATTTCGCAGATCAACATCATTTGATTTTTCAAAATCCTCGATGCAAACTCGAGTTTGTTCTTCCAGACTCGAGTTTGGGGTTCATCCAGAAAGCATGTCTGTTGATTAGTGGTCTAAACTTGCAGTCTGTAAAAGCTAACTCGAGTTTGGCTTTTACAGAGAGAACTATCGGGCTCTGGACTTGGGATGGAATTTTGGTCCGGAAGCTAAACTCGAGTCAATTAGTGACCAACTCGAGTTTGGGTCTATGTTTGAAGAACAAGCCTAAGTTCGTGATTTTCCAGACTGGAGTTTAGGGTCATAGACTGGAGTTTGTAGTGTAGCCAAAATGGATGATCTTTCTGTATGATCCAGACTCGAGTTTGGGAAGCAAACTCGAGTTTCAGTGACTACTGAAATATTTGAGGTTTATCTGGGTCAAGTGCAAACTGGAGTTTGGAAGGCCAGACTAGAGTTTGGGAGTCTATTGAGTTTTCTGGGTTCCTTTCTGTTTGGTCTAAACTCGAGTTTGGCTTGCTTGGGATTCTGAGTGCTCTCTATATCTTCCTGACTTCAGGTTTGATTTGCAAATTGGAGTTTAGCTTAATGTGAAAATTTTGGATTCATTTCTGTGTCTGTACAGACTCGAGTTTGTCTATGTAGACTCGAGTTTGACTTTTATGTAAAATTGAATATCTTTCTGTCAAGTCTCAAACTCGAGTTTATATACCTAAACTCAAGTTTGCCTTTGACAGTGAGATTTTCATTTTGCCAAAAACAAACTTCATATCAAGTTTACAATTGCTAGTTATCATCAAAACACATTGAGAACTAACATTCTCCCCCTTTTTGATGATAACAACGGTTGTAAACTTTGAAGTTTCAGAAATTTGATATTCAATTCAAGATTTTAGAAGTTGTTAAGCATAAATCAAGGTAAGTCAATCATTTGTCAATTGATTTAGCAAGAATACACAAATATTGCAATCACAAGAAAAAAGTTTACAAACATAAGAGCAACAAGAAGAGGATAAGCAGTTAAGCAATTGCAGTTACAACTCAAGACTTAAAACTCTTAAAAAAAACTCTAGACTACTCAAGATTGCTCTGAAGTGTTCTCTCCCCTTTTGTCATCATCAAGAGGATGGGTGGGATCAACTAGAGGAGTAGAAGGATGAGAAGTCTGAGTGGTGGTTGGATCAGTAGGAATATTGAGATGCTGTATGATATGGTCAAGTTGGGCTTTCATGGCATCTTGTGTGTCAATCAAGGCTTGATTTGTCTTTGTGAGCTCAGACACAATCTGTCCTATCTCAGTTTCCACTTTAGCAGCAAAGGTATCCAATGCTGCAGCAACAATCTCTTGGACTTTAGCGGCAAAATCTGAGGGAAAGGAAGTCTGAGGAGGTGGAGGAGCTGATTGGGCCTCATGAACTCGAGAGTAGGTAGCTCTGGTTTTGGAGGGTGCTCTTGATTGGCTAGACCCTTCAGGATCAAAGCTGATCTTCATGAGGTGCAGTTGTGGCTTCTCAAAAGCTGGAGGTCTGACTATGGTATCTATGGTTCATTTCTTGAAATTTAGCCAAACTCAAACGCTGCAGTTGTGGTTTGGCTGATGAAATCAGAAGGAGGTGAATTGTGTTTGTAAATTTCAAGGATAGCTTTTGTTACCGTTTGAGTTTCAGGTTGATCAGGGGAAGAAGGATTTGTAGAGGCTTGAGCTCTGGAGGATGCTCGGCTTGTTCTCTTCCTTTTGGACCCCCTTGAAGGTTCAACAACCTTCTCTTTCCCTTTGTCAGCTATAGCTTCCGGTTTCTGCCTTGATTGAGTCTCAGTGGGCTCTTGAATTGAAATGCCCTTTGGTCTGGGGGAAGTGTGAGGGATCCCTGGGATTTGCTTATCGATTCCTGAAGCAAACTTCTTGGGAATCAATTTTTCTCTTCTAGGTCTGTGAGTAGGAATGGATTTTATCCTAGGTTTTCATTGAAGAAGAGAAGGGGAAGATGATTTCGAGGGTTCTTCATCATTAGAAGGTCTGGATGGTTGATTTGAAGCCATTGTGGTGAGAAATAAGGTGGATTTGAAGATGAAGAAAGAAGAGAGTACGGAGAACTCTAGGGCAAACTTGAGTCTGAGAGTTGTAAAATGAACAGTCACAGCAATCACATATATATAGAGTTCCGATAGACTCGAGTTTACAAGCCAGGCTCGAGTTTGGAAGAGTGGGATACTTACCTGGACTTCAAGGATGTAGCTATGAATCCTTGAAACCCGATAAACTCGAGTTTGTATAAGCTGACTCGAGTTTGAGGTCACCTCTAATTTCCATATTTCTCTCTGTGAAATGCAGACTCGAGTCACTCACTTAATGACTCGAGTTTGGCCTGACTCCAAAAACTCATTTGTTGTTTATCCCAATAAACTCGAGTTTGGGTGCCAGACTCGAGTTTGGCCTGTTTACAGGGGCTCAGTTTCAAATTCAAGTTTACTTCATATCATTAGCAACTATTAGCAACAGAGCATCCTGCAAAAACATATCTAAACACTCCGATGCTTAAGTTAGTAACAGTTAACCATGAAAACACATAATTAACATTGAGGTAGGGATATCTTACAGTTCATTGGGATTTACCATTCCCAATTCTCTTCTAATAAAGGTAAATTGCTCTTTTGCAAGTGGTTTTGTGAAGATATCCACAAGCTGTTGATGAGTTGGGATGAATAATACTTTGACATCCTTCTTTTGAACATGATCTCGAATGAAGTGATGTCTGACATCAATATGCTTAGTTCTGGTATGATAGACAGGATTCTTGGCCAAGCTGATGGTACTTGTGTTATCACAAAGAATTGGAATTTCTTTCAGATGAGTTCCAAGGTCTTGGATCTATTGCTTAAGCCATAAGACATGTGAGCAGCAACTTGATGCAGCAACATATTCAGTTTCAGTTGAGGATACCGCTACTGTGTTTTGCTTCTTGCTAAACCATGAGACAAGTGAATTTCCAAAGAATTCACATTGTCCACTTGTGCTTTTCCGATCAGTTTTGTATCTAGCATGATCTCAGTCAGAGTAAGCCACCAAGTGTGCAGGTTGACCTTTGGGAAACCATAACCCCAATTCTTCTGTATCGCGCAGGTATCTGAAGATTCTTTTCATGTGTTTGACATAAGATTCCTTAGGTGCGGATTGGAATCTAGCACACATTCCCACACTGAATTGTATGTCTGGTCTACTTGCTGTTAAGTAAAGTAATGATCCAATCATGCCTCTGTACTTTGTGATATTGAAGTCTTTTCCCTTCTCATTGGCATCTAAGGCAGCAGTTGAGCTCATTGGTGTGTCTGCTCCATTACAATCTTGGAGGCCGTATTTCTTGAGTAGGTCTCTTAGGTACTTAGTCTGAGATATGAATATCCCGTTCTTACGTTGCTTGATTTGAAGACCAAGAAAATAGTTGAGCTCTCCCATCATTGACATTTCAAACTCACCCTGCATGGTCTCAGAAAATTCCTTGCACAAAGCATCGTTAGTAGCACCGAAAATTATATCATCTACATAGATTTGTACAAGTAAGATTTCATTCATTTTGTTACTTTTAATGAATAGAGTGGTATCTGCTTTACCTTTTACAAATCCGTGGTCTAGAAGGAATTTACTTAGTCTTTCATACCAAGCTCTAGGAGCTTGTTTTAAGCCATATAAAGCTTTCTTTAGTTTGAAAACATGATCTAGATGAAATTCATCTTCAAAACCAGGAAGTTGTTCAACATAAACTTCTTCTTGAATGAACCCATTTAGAAATGCTGATTTTACATCCATTTGATATAGTTTAAAACCTTTGATGCAGGCAAAGGCTAGAAGGACCCTTATGGCTTCCAATCTTGCAACTGGAGCATAAGTTTCTTCATAGTCAATTCCTTCTTCTTGGTTATATCCTTTAGCTACTAATCTTGCCTTGTTACGGACAATGATTGCAGACTTATCACGTTTGTTCTTGAATACCCATTTAGTGCCAATGACTGGATGGTCTTTGGGCCTGGGTACCAAGTCCCAAACTTGATTTCTTTTAAATTGATGTAATTCCTCTTGCATTGCTATCACCCAATCATTGTCTGAAAGGGCTTCTTCAATCTTAGAGGGTTCTATCTCAGAAATAAAAGCTGAAAAGGTAACTTCATTCAAGATGCTTTGCCTGGTTCTAACTCCTTGACTTGCATCACCTATGACTTGGTCCAGTGGATGACTCCTACTGTATTTCTAAGCTTTAGGCTGGGTTAGACCAGGATTTTCACAAGTATGTTCAGATTCAGCTTCTGGTTCTCTTTGTAAGTTATTTTCAGAATTTTCCAAAACAGAAGAAGTTTTTGAAGAATGAGGATTCAGAATTTCATCGTCTTCATCAATCATGGATTTGTTAGAGTTGGTTTCGTAGAAAACAACATGGATAGATTCTTCTATAGTTTTGGTAGAGAGATTGTATATTCTATATGCCCTACTCCTAGAAGAATAGCCAAGGAATGTACCTTCATCAACCTTGGAATCAAATTTACCTACGTTTTCCTTACCATTCTTGTGGATAAAACATTTGCATCCAAAGATATGCAGGTGAGCTATGTTGGGCTTTCTTCCCTTGAAGATTTCATATGGAGTCTTCTTCAGCTTTTTCCTGAGATAAGCTCGGTTAGCGATGTAGCAAGCTGTGTTCATTGCATCTGCCCAAAACACTTGAGAGGTCCGATTCTCATTCAGCATTGCTCTTGCCATTTCTGTGAGGACCCTATTCTTTCTTTCAACTACTCCATTTTGTTGGTGAGTTCTTGGAGTGGAGAAGTTGTGGTGTATCCCCATTTTATCACAAAGTTCCTCAAAGGAGTGATTTTCAAATTCTCCTCCATGGTCGGTTCGGATTCTTGCAATAGATAGACCTTTCTCGTTCTGGACCTTCTTGGCAAATATAACAAATTGATCAAATGCTTCACTTTTAACAGATAGGAATAATGTCCAAGTATATCTTGAGAAATCATCAACTATTACTAGAGTATACAAGTTTCCACCAAAACATTTTACTCTAGCTGGACCAACTAAGTCAATATGAAGTAATTGAAGTGATCTATTAGTTGAAATCTCAGTTTTAGAATGAAACGATGAGTTAGTTTGTTTTCCCTTTTGGCATGCTTCACAAATCATATCCTTTTTGAAATTAAGATTTGGCAAACCAATAACTAAATCCTTTTTCAACAGTTTATCAAGTTGTGACATATTAAGATGTGCTAAGCGTTTGTGCCACAGCCATCTTCATCTAAATTACTTATGAAACATTTTTCAGAAAGTAAATCAGTTGAAAGTTCAAGGGTATAACAGTTACCTTCCCTTGGTGCCTTGAATAGAGCTTTTGACCTTACTTTGTCTAGGGAGAGATCATCCTTGTTCACAATCAAACATTCTTCTGAATTAAAGATAACTAGATTACCTTTATCGGCACTTTGACTTACACTAAGGAGGTTGTGGCATAGTCCTTCCACAAGGTAGACATCTTTTATCTGTGGTCCATTATTGTTACCAATCTCTCCAATACCAGCTATCTTTCCGGACTGGTTTCCACCAAATGTGACCTTGCGACCATCCTTGTGTTTGATTGTTGTAAACTTGGTTTGATCTCCTGTCATGTGTCTAGAGCATCCATTATCAATGTACCATTTACTGGATTTTGATGCTCTTAGAGACATACCTGTAATTTATGAAAGATCAAGTCTTAGGTACCCACCTTTTCTTGGGTCCTTTTGGGTTAGTTTGCACCTTAGGAGACACATATTTTCCTTTAGGTACCCATTGATAATTACCTATAGGTTTATCCTTCCTTTCTTTTCTATGAAAGCATGTAGAAGTAGTATGACCTTTTCTATTACAATAATTACAGTGGGCAAATGGATTAGAGGAGTGAACTGATTTTCAAAAATAACTTAAGTAGTTCTTTTCTCCATTTTTTTTTCTTGCCTTTCTTTTTATCTAGATCAGGTTTGTAACCTATTCCAGACTTGTCATTTGTGAATCTTTGCTGTTTTAGAATAACATTAAGCATCTCACTACCTTGAGTGAATTTTTCTAGAGTTTTTGAAAGATAGTCATTTCTTTTCTGTAAAAAACAACAATTTTCGCAAACCTTTTCAGTAAGTTTTTCACAAGCCTTTTCAGAAGTAGAAGATGGAGTTTTCTGAGCTTGTTGTTCTAAATCCTTTATTTTTCTTTTTGAAAACATAAGTTCTTTTGCAATCTTTTTAAATTTAGAGCGAAGATTGTTATATTCACAAAGTAGTTCATCAAAGGTAGGTTCGAGATCATTTACCTCTTCATTGACACATTCTTCTTGAGCAACTAGGCAGAGATTAACTGTTTCTTCTTCATCTTCTTCTTCTTCATTTGATGAATTATCTCCCCAAATAGCAGAGACAAAGCCCTTCTTCTTGAAAGAACTGAATCTGGACTTTTCTTTTTCTTTGTGCTTCAACTGAGGACATTCAGATTTGATGTGACCGGGTTTGTCACATTCATAGCAAACAATTGGCTTCTTTATTTCCTTGTTGTTGTTCTTGTATGACTTACGGAAGGCTTGATCCTTTTTGTAGAATTTTTTGAACCTTCGAACCATCATTCCGATCTCTTCATCATCTGAGTTCCTATCTTCCTTGTGAGTCTTGAGGGCAATTCCTTTCTGTTTCCCTTCTATTTCATCAAGTCCTTTTCTGAACTTGATTTTCCCTTCATATTCTGATAAGCTTCCGAAGAGAGCAGCTATAGATTGCATAGATTCTCCTCTTGCTTCCTTTATGGCTGTTACTTTAGCTTCCCAATCTTTGGTTAGTATATTCAAAATTTTTCTTACCTGAGTTCTTTGATCATATACCTTTCCCAGTGCTGACAACTAATTGATTAGGTGAGTGAATCGGAGCTGGAATTTAGTAATTGATTCTCCAGTCTTCATGCATAGTAGGTCATATTCGGTGGTGAGTGTGTTCATCCAGTTTTCCTTGATCCCTGAGGTACCTTCATAGGCCACTTCCAATGCTTCCCACATCTCCTTGGCACTGGGCAGATTGCAAACGCGAAAGTACTCCTTTTGACTTAGTGCACTCTGCAACATTAAAATAGCTTTGCTGTTAAGGACGACTTTCTTCTGATCATTTTCATCAAATTTTGCCTTTGCCTTTGGTACAATATTTTCCCCTACTTTCTTTGTAGGGACATAATTGCCATCCTCAATAACTTCCCACAGACCATACTCACTGGCCATCACAAATACTTTGAATTTGGATTTCCAGAATAAGTAGTGTTCACCATTAAATCCCGGTGGTCTGTTTATTGAGGCACCATCTGGTAGAATTCTTTCCATTGGATCTTTATGTCTAGGATGTCAATCCTTTGAGTAGACAACTTTCCTCTGATACCAAATGAAAATGGAAGAAATCACCAAGAGGGGGGTGAATTGGGGATTTTTTAAAAAAACTTTTGAATTCTTTTTCAAAGCCTTTTGAAAGTAAATGTTAAGAAGGTAAGAGAAGAAAAGCTTGACACACGGAATTTATACTGGTTCGATCTTAACCTTGACATACGTCTAGTCCCCAGATATCTTCTGGGTGTTTCCACTAGTTCAACAGATTTTCAACTACAACAATGTAGACCAGACACAATCCTAATCACCTAGGACTTGCTCCCCCTTACACTTTGTAATTGAACAACCCAACTCACAGGTTCCACAACCTTGAGTTCTCACAAACAAATGCTTTCAAAAATTTACAAACTCTCAAAAGAGTGGATAAGGATAAACACTGAAGGACAGGTTGAAAATAACAATACAGACTCAAATTTCAAAGTATAATCAAGATAGCTTCGTTGTGTGTGTTTTGCTTTGAGTTTTCACAGCCTTTTATAGATTGAATGGATGAGCTAGTCGTTGCAATTCTTTCTCTAATGTTCAGCTGCAATTCTGGAAAACTAGCAGTAGCATATTTTGCTCTGTTCTTGAATTCTTAGCTGGAATCTTGGAATTTAGTTGTTGCAGAAGGTCTTTCAGATTTTTAGTCATTCCTTTAACTCAATTTGACCTTTTGAGATGATTCTTATGAGTTACAACGGTCTGAGCTGAACATCTGGGATAAGGGAGAAGGATCAACCCTGTTCTAAGTTCGTCATTTAATGCATTTATCCTGGATCTTGATCTCACCTTGATCTTGGCTAAACCTTATCTGAAAAATACTCAAAACTTCATCAAGGACATTAGAAACACAAATATCATATGAGGAAATAATTTCAGGAAGACCCATTAAGATTTCGCAGATCAACATCATTTGATTTTTCAAAATCCCCGATGCAAACTCGAGTTTGTTCTTCCAAACTCGAGTTTGGGGTTCATCCAGAAAGCATGTCTGTTGATTAGTGGTCTAAACTTGCAGTCTGTAAAAGCTAACTCGAGTTTATCGGGCTCTGGACTTGGGATGGAATTTTGGTCCGGAAGCTAAACTCGAGTCAATTAGTGACCAACTCAAGTTTGGGTCTATGTTTAAACTAGAGTTTAGGGTCATAGACTGGAGTTTGTAGTGTAGCCAAAATGGATGATCTTTCTGTATGATCCAGAATCGAGTTTGGGAAGCAAACTCGAGTTTCAGTGCCTACTGAAATATTTGAGGTTTATCTGGGTCAAGTACAAACTGGAGTTTGGAAGGCCAGACTAGAGTTTGGGAGTCTATTGAGTTTTCTGGGTATTTTTCTGTTTGGTCTAAACTCGAGTTAGGGAATCTAGACTCGAGTTTGGCTTGCTTGGGATTCTGAGTGCTCTATGTATCTTCCAGACTTCAGGTTTGATTTACAAACTGGAGTTTAGCTTAATGTGAAAATTTTGGATTCATTTCTGTGCCTGTACAGACTCGAGTTTGTCTATGCAGACTCGAGTTTGGCTTTTATGTAAAATTGAATATCTTTCTGTCAAGTCTCAAAACTGGAGTTTGCTAACACAAACTCGAGTTTTCTTCTCCATGGCTCAGTCAAACATCCTTCTCACAAGTTCTTTGCTTTCCGACCTGATAAAGATCAATCCCTGGAATCCAGTACCTGTCTCCATAAAGCTCTTTAAGTCTTCTTTCCATTGCAAAAAGAATCAGCTCCAAACTCATTGTATTCTGATAGTTATGATCTGATGAATGAAGGTTGTTCTTTGCCAGCGTTTTTGCAGCATCTTGAATTTATAGTCAACTTTCGAAGATCATATTTCACTCATTTGATCTTTTTTTTCCATGATCTTTATGTTTCTGGAAAGGTATGTGAGTCTACTTTCATATGCCACCGATTTTAGCTCATTCTGATGTGTAGATTGTGAGATACACTCAAATCATTGAAGCTTGGTCTGCTGGGTGACGTTAACAGATGGGTCAACTTCAAAAATTCATAGCTCTCTCATCTCAGCTTCTTTGAGCATGAAAATTTGTCCAGATGACGCATTAGATGTCTAGTTTCATAAAAAATTAATTTCACCTTAAATCGATCTTTGGTTTGGGAGATATCATCAAATTACCAGAGGTCGCCAGTTCTGATCGTGAAATAGAGTTGGACAGAGTTGCTGAAAGCTTGCTAAACTCGAGTCATTAAGTGACTAACTCAAGTTTTGAGTTCCAAACTCGAGTTTACATTGGCTAACTCGAGTTTTGCTAATCCAGAGACACCAGAGTTGCCGAAGACACTACAAACTCGAGTCATTAAGTGACTAACTTGAGTTTTGAGTTCGAGACTCGAGTTTTGTGTCCTAAACTCGAGTTTGCTCATAATCCAAAGGCAGATCACTTCCTGTAATGCAGTAAACTTGACTTTTGAGTATCTGGCTCGATGTTGCTCATCCAGAACCTGATATATGCTTGTTTTAACTCTGAATTGAGTCATCCCAACTTCCATTTGATCTTGGAGACTTCAAAAATCAAACTAAGAACTTGTATAATGATTTTCTCAGTTTAATCAGCAAGTTCTTCTTCCTTTCTTCTCTCTTCTTGATTATTCTCCATGAATCAACTCTTTCTTTCTTCTATTCTCTTGTTCTTTCTCCACATGAACAAATCTACATTAAATGTAGCAATTAGACAATGTATATGATATAAACTTTTTGCTCTTGCTAATGGCATCTATATAAGACATCATCAAAACTAATCATAACCAACACAAATGACTTTGGAAATTATTTTTATGATAAACGAGACATCCTATGGGTTTAATAGCTACTAATTCCACATCAATATGATGTTTCTAGAATTTATTAAAAATTGGTGAAGTTGGGTCAAAAATTCTTGGTAATATGGTATTAAGTTAAATTACCAAGAGGGGCACATACTACCATCAACTTCAACATGAAAGAAAGATGATTTATCTTGGACATAAGAGATTTCTTAGACTGGGCCACCCAAATCGTTGGATGAAGAAAGTTTTTTTTTGGTGGCCAAGAGTATAAAGATGCTCCAGTGGCATTGACTAGGGAGCAAGCTTATTAAAACGTGAAAAATATCAGTGTCAATTTCGGTAAAATTGCAAAGAGTAGAAAAGAAACAAATATATGGAAAAAGATATTTGTATTCTTCGATCTTTCATATTGGCACAATCTTGATGTGAGACACTGTATTGATGTCATGCATGTGGAGGAAAAATGTATGTGATAGTACTGTTGGCACGCTTCTCAACATATAAAGCAGTTCCAAGGATGGTGTGAAGGCAAGATTGGATTTAAAAGTAATAGGAATACGCATAGACCTGCATCAAAGGCCATATGGTAATAGAACTTATCGTCCCCCAGCTTCTTATACTTTGTCTAAGGATGAGAAAAAAGTTTTTGTAAGTATTTACATGGTACAAAAGTTCCCTCGGGGTATTCTTCATATTTTAAGAGGCTTATATCGATGAAAGGCTTGAAATTAGTAGGTTAAAAGTCTCATGATTGTCATATCTTAATGCAACAAGTACTCCCAGTATCTATTCAAGGCATTACCGAGTATGATCTTCGACACATTTTAATTAGAATTTGTTTCTTCTTCAATGCAGTTTATAGTAAAGTATTTGAAATTGAAAAATTGGATGAATTGGAAATAAAGGATATATGATATTGTGCCAAGTTGAGAAGCTTTTTCTTCCTACATTTTTTGACATCATGATTCATCTAATTGTTCATCTGGTGAGGGAGATAAAGTTGTGTAGCCTTATCCATTCACAACGAATGTACCCAGTTAAAAGATCTATGAAATTCCTAAAAGGGTATGTGAAGAACGCTTACCGACCAGAAGTATCAATTGTTCAGAAATATGTATCTAAAGAAGCCATATAATTTTGTCAAAATTATTTGGCCAACGTAAGACATATTAGGCTTCCTAAACGTCAGCATGCTAAAGGGGGTAGACAAGGGGCTTCAGTAAAGAGTGCGGGTCCTGATGAATTGTCTTAACTCCATTTATACATATTGAATAATGTTAATGAAGTTCAAGCTAGCATAGATGCACATAAAGAAGCTATAAGGAAAGAAATCATCGAATGACTAAACAAAGGTTAATTAGGGAGCATAATAGAACTTTTGCAAATTGGTTCAAACAAAAGGTCAAGGGAGATGAATGTGTTTTTGATAGAATAAAATGGTTAGCACATGGTCCTGAGGCTAATGTCATAACTTGGAATTCCTATGTGATTAATGGTTATACATTTTACACGAAGTCCCTAGATAATAGGAGCACCGTTCAAAATATTGGTGTTATATTAGAGGCTGAATCTATGCACTTCTCCAATTCGAAAGACAAGAGGCCTAAATTGGTAGTCATGCCTTATTAGGGGGTTATTGACGAGATTTGAGAGTAGGACTATGTTAAAATTAAATTTCTCATTTTCAAATGCAAGTGAGTTAATGTCAATAATGATGTTTAGATCAATCAGCTAGGATTTACATCAATCGATATCAATAGTAGAAGTTTTGGAGATGAAACTTTTATTATGGCAGACCAGGCGAAACAAGTGTTCTCCACGGAAAAAGGGTCATTGATATTGATGAGGAAATTCATTCAAATTTGAAAGTGGAAGAAATCACCAAGAGGGGGTGAATTGGGGATTTCAAAATTTCTTTTCAACTCTTTAAAAATAAAGCTTAAGAAATGAATAATGAAAGAGTGCAGAAAGAAAAGCTCACACACAGGATTTATACCGGTTCGGTCTTAACCTTGACCTACGTCCAGTCCCCAGATACCTTCTGGGTGTTTCCACTAGTTCAACAGGTTTTTAACTACAACAATGAAGACAAGACACAATCCTAATCATCTAGGACTTGCTCCCCCTTACACCTTGTAATTAAACAACCTAACTCACAGGTTCCACAACCTTGAGTTTACAAAACCAAATACTTTAAAAGAATTTCAATCTCTCAAAAGAGTGAATATTGATAATCACTGAAGAACAGATAAAAGAATCACAATACAGACTCAAAAATGTAAATGTGTTCAAGTGTAGCTTCGTTGTGTATCTTGCTCTGAGTCTTCAAAGCCTTTTATAGCCTAACTAGCCGTTGCAATATCTTCTCCAACGTTCAGTTGCAGATCTGGAAAATGACAGTTGCAAATTTTGCTCTATTCTTTCAATTCTTTGCTGAAATCCTGGAATATGTTGTTGCAGAACGTCTTCCAGATTCTTTGTCATTCCACGATCTTAATTTGACCGTTTGAGGTGATCTTAAAGTATTCCAACAGTCTGAATTAAACATCTGGGATAAGGGAGAAGAATCAGCCCTGTTCTTGGTTCTTCATTAAATACACTTATTCTGGAGCTTTGATTCTTTCTGATCTTGTGATGAACTTGTCTGAAACTTATCAAAAACTTGATCAATAATGTTAGGAATAATAATGCAACAAGATATGATAATTTCATATTAACCCATAATGATTTCGTAGATTGATTTGATCTGGTTTTCAAAAGTTATTGATGCAAACTCGAGTTTGTTGTTCAAGACTCGAGTTTGAGATTTATCCAGAGAGCAAGATATGTTTGAAAGTTTCCTAAACTTGAGTTGACAAGTAACTGACTCGAGTTTGGTTCTTACAGAGAGGAAAGTCGCGAGTTGGTCTTGAATGAGATTTTGAACACTTGGTTAAACTCGAGTCATTTAGTGACTGACTCGAGTTTAAAGCTTTTATGAGAAAACTTAATCTTAAGTTCACAGCTTCAAAACTGGAGTTTAGAAATGCAGACTGGAGTTTAGACATCATGTAATAGCTCGAGTATTTTCAAATAGTCCTAAACTCGAGTCTCCAGAAATCTGACTTGAGTTTCAGTGTATATTGAAACTTTGAAAAACTTTTCATTTAAGTACAAACTGCAGTTACTGAAATTTAAACTGGAGTTTAGAAAACAAGTATCAACTCGAGTATCTCTGTTTATGCCAAACTCGAGTCTACATAATCCAGACTCAAGTTTCCAGTGAAAACTGAAAACATGAAGACTATTGCATTTTGCAAACTAGAGTTTGTAAAACTGAAACTGGAGTTTGGAAAACTTGATAAAACATTGAAGCTTCTGTTTAATCTCAAACTCGAGTTTCCAAATCATAGACTCAAGTTTACAAGTCTTTAAAATTTTAGCACATAAACTTTCTTGTAAACTGGAGTTTCTCAGAATCAAAGGTATGTTAGTTCTCAATGTGTTTTGATGATTACTAGCAATTGTAAACTTGATATGAAGTTTGTTTTTGGCAAAATGAAAATCTCACTGTTAAAGGAAAACTCGAGTTTAGGTATATAAACTCGAGTTTGAGACTTGACAGAAAGATATTTAATTTTACATAAAAGCCAAACTCGAGTCTACATAGACAAACTCGAGTCTATACAGACACAGAAATGAATCCAAAATTTTCACATTAAGCTAAACTCCAGTTTGCAAATCAAACCTGAAGTCTGGAAGATACAGAGAGCACTCAGCAAGCCAAACTCGAGTCTAGATTCCCTAACTCGAGTTTAGACCAAATAGAAAGGAACCCAGAAAACTCAATAGACTCCCAAACTCTAGTTTGGCCTTCTAAACTCCAGTTTGCACTTGACCCAGATAAACCTCAAATATTTCAGTAGTCACTGAAACTCGAGTTTGCTTCCCAAACTCGAGTTTGCTTCCCAAACTCGAGTCTGGATCATACAGAAAGATCATCCATTTTGGCTACACTACAAACTCCAGTCTATGACCCTAAACTCCAGTCTGGAAAATCACGAACTTAGGCTTGTTCTTCAAACATAGACCCAAACTCGAGTTGGTCACTAATTGACTCGAGTTTAGCTTTCGGACCAAAATTCCATCCCAAGTCCAGAGCCCGATAGTTCTTTTTGTAAAAGCCAAACTTGAGTTAGCTTTTACAGACTGCAAGTTTAGACCACTAATCAACAGACATGCTTTCTGGATGAACCCCAAACTCGAGTTTGGAAGAACACACTCGAGTTTGCATCGGGGATTTTGAAAAATCAAATGATGTTGATCTGCGAAATCTTAATGGGTCTTCCTGAAATTATTTCCTCATATGATATTATTGTTTCTAATGTCCTTGATGAAGTTTTGAGTGTTTTTCAGATAAGGTTTAGCCAAGATCAAGGTGAGATCAAGATCCAGGATAAATGCATTAAATGACGAACCTAGAATAGGGCTGATCCTTCTCTATCCTAGATGTTCAGCTCAGACCGTTGTAACTCATAAGAATCATCTCAAACGGTCAAATTGAGTTAAAGGAATGACTAAAAATCCGGAAGACCTTCTGCAACAACTAAATTCCAAGATTCCAGCTAAGAATTCAAGAACAGAGCAAAATATGCTACTGCCAGTTTTCCAGAATTGCAGCTGAACATTAGAGAAAGAATTGCAACGGCTAGCTCATCCATTCAGTCTATAAAAGGCTGTGAAAACTCAAAGCAAAACACACACAACAAGCTATCTTGATTATACTTTGAAATCTGAGTTTGTATTGTTATTTTCAACCTGTCCTTCAGTGTTTATCCTTATCCACTCTTTTGAGAGTTTGTAAATTTTTGAAAGCATTTATTTGTGAGAACTCAAGGTTGTGGAACCTGTGAGTTGGGTTGTTCAATTACAAAGTGTAAGGGGGAGCAAGTCCTAGGTGATTAGGATTGTGTCTGGTCTACATTGTTGTAGTTGAAAATCTGTTGAACTAGTGGAAACACCCAGAAGATATCTGGGGACTGGACGTAGGTCAAGGTTAAGACCGAACCAGTATAAATTCCGTGTGTCAAGCTGTTCTTCTCTTACCTTCTTAACATTTACTTTCAAAAGGCTTTGAAAAAGAATTCAAAAGTTTTTTTTTAAAAAAAAAAATCCCAATTCACCCCCCTCTTGGTGATTTCTTCCATTTTCAAGATAGAGTTTGGAAACAAGTTGAAATTCGAGTGTCACTGCCTTTGATCTAGACTCAAGTTTACAACTCTTGTAAACTTTGATAGCTCTCTGTAACTCTGCAAACTCGAGTTTGCCTATACAAACTGGAGTTTGGCCAACATTGTAAAATCTGAGCTTTTGTCTGTCAAGTCCAAACTCGGGTTTGCCTTAAATAGAAAGTTTTACAACTTTCCAAGGACAAACTTCAAATTGAGTTTACAATTGTCGGTTATCATCAAAACACACAGAGAACTAACAAAATTATGGTCTTCTTAAGAGTGCTCCTTTTTCAAGGGGTTTACCAATTATGAACAAAGAAGATGAAGCAGATAATGAACCCAGAGTAAGAAATGGTCATCATGAAGGGATATGGGAGGATATCCCTTTATAAAAGAGACAATTCATAAGGTAATATTCATATGTAAAATTCTTTGAAAACTTTAAGGTTTTAACTATATTCTTTCTTAATTATGTTCTTAAACAATGTCATTGACTGTGAAGCTTTTGTTCTTGTTTTTATATTTTTGGTAGGATCCAATCAAAAGGGGCTTGTTACAAAAGAAGAGGAATGTTAGTTATGTTGTTATTGGGTGTGAATCCAATGAAGACAAGGTGAATTAGCATGTATAAGTTCATTTAGGTGTTGTACATTCTTTTGTAACTCATTATATTTGTAACTTATCTTATTGTCTATTATATTCATTCATTAGGTGTGTATTGTAATAGTATATATATTCATTAAGATGCCACAATATATAGTGAATAATATTTGTATCCATTTCCTATTAAATAGATTGTTCATAATATATATATATATATATATATATATATATATATATATATATATATATATTTGTGTGTGTGTGCTTAGAGTACTATTTTTTAGATGCTAGATTGGGTAGCGGATGTGGTATGATAAAAAAGTAGACAAGGAAAAATTACACTTTTAAGACAGGTGTATTTACTAGTCCAATCCTAAAAGTCAGACTTTTTAGAGCGGATGTTTTTTTATACAATCTTACAAGTCCTAATAAACCGACCTAAAAAGACCAACTTTTAAGACTGGAAACACACATTCCCTCCCTACGTTTCATCACGAAAGTTGTTGCAAGATTCATCCGTTTGATCCCTGTCTGGCCACGTAGCATGTGCGAACTTGAGCTGAAAATAATAAAGGTTTCATCAACATCCTGGATTTATGTGAATGACACATTCCCTTCTTATTTTTCATCAAGATTACTGAATGCACAAAAATATTGTGAGGCTTATCCTTTTGGGCCCTAGACGGCCACATACGCGATTTGTGCAATCTTGGGCACATAATAATTAAAGTTTGGGCAACATCTCCGATTTGGGTGGATAGATCTACATTGCCTCCTTATTTTTCATCACGATTCCAAAGTGCCCAAAATTGATGCAAGATTAATTTGTTCAGTCCGTGTCTGATGACAAATGCGGCCTATACTAACTTAAGCTGAAAATAATGAAGCTTTCGTCAACATCTTCGATTTGCGTGGAAACTCGCATACCCTTCTTATCTTTCACGAGGATTCCAGAATGACCCAAAATGTTTTGATATTCATCCGTTTCGGCCCTGAACGGCCTCAAACGCGATTTATGCTAACTCGAGCTCAAAATAATGAAAGTTTGCTCAACACCTCAGATTTACGTGACGGCCAATATACCCTCCTTTTTTTTTAGGATTCTAGAACCACTAAAAATGTTGGTGGATTCTCCTATTTGGCCCCTGGACGGCCACGTACACAATTAGTGGTAACTTGAGCTGAAAATAATGAAAGTTGTGTCACCGTCTCGGATGTGCGTTAAAACACAAATTCCCTCCTTACATTTCATCATGATTCCAGAATACCCAAAATTGTTGTGAAGATTCATCTGTTTAGTCCTTGTCCGGCTGCGTAGCCTGTGCGAACTTGAGCTGAAAATAATTAAGGTTTCATCAACGTCCCAGATTTTCGTGAATAGACGCATTCCCTCCTTATTTTTCATCAGGATTACCGAACGCCCAAAACTGTCGTGAGGCTAATCCACTTAGGCCCTAGACGACCATGTACGTGATTTATGCAAACTTGAGTACTAAACAATGAAAGTTTGGGCAACCTCTTACATTTGGGTGAATAGATACCTTGCCTCCTTATTTTTCTTCATGATTCCACAGTGCCCAAAATTGATGTGAGATTCATCCGTTCGGTCGCTGTTCGGCCACATATGCAGCCTTTGCTAACTTGACTGAAAATAATGAAGGTTTTGTCAACGTCTCAGATTTACGTGAATAGACTTATTTTTCATCAGGATTACCATATGCCTAAAACTATCGTGAGGCTGATCCTCTTGGGCATTGGACGGCCACATATGTGATTTATGCAAACTTGAGCATTGAACAATGAAAGTTTGGGCAATCTCTCAAATTTGGGTGATAGACACATTGCCTCCTTATTTTTCTTTACGATTCCACAGTGCCCAAAATTGATGCGAGATTCATTCGTTTGGTTGCTGTCTAGCAACATACGTAGCCTTTGCTAACTTGAGCTGAAAATAATGAAGGTTTTGTCGACATCTCAAATTTACGTGAATTGACACATTCCCTCCTTATTTTTCATTAGGATTACCAAATGCCCAAAATTGTCGTGAGGCTGATCCTTTTAGGCCCTAGACAGCTACATACGTGATTTGTGCAAACTTGAGCATAGAAGAATGAAAGTTTAGCTAACGTCTTAGATTTGGGTTAATACACACATTGCCTCCTTATTTTTCATGATGACTCCAGAGTGCCCAAAATTCATGCAAGATTCATTTGTTAGGTCTCTGTCTGGCCACATATGCAGCCTATGCTAACTTGAGCTCAAAATAATGAAGGTTTCATCAACATCTCCTTATTTTTCTTGAGGATTCTAGAACAACTCAAAATGTTGCTGGATTCGTCCGTTTGGGCCCTGGATGGCCACATACGCAATTAGTGCTAACTTGATCTGAAAATAATGAAAGTTGTGTCACCGTCTTAGATTTGCATGAAAACACACATTCCCTCCTTATTTTACTTGAGGATTCTAGAACACCTCAAATTGTTGCGAGATTCATCCGTTCAGTCCTTGTCTAGCCACCTACGCGAATTGTGCTAACGTGAGGTCAATAAAATTAAAGTTTGGTCCATGTCTCGGATTTGTTTGAAAACCCACATACCCTCCTTTTTTTTCTTGAGGATTCTAGAATGACTCAAAATATTGCTAGATTCATACGTTTGTGCCTTGGACGGCCTCAAACGTGATTTATTCTAACTCGAGCTTAAAATATTAAAAATTTTGTCAATGTCTCGGATTTATGTGACAACCCACATACCCTCTTTATTTTTCTTGAGGATTCTAGAACAACTCAAAATGTTGCTTGATTCCTTCATTTGGACCTGTACAGCCACGTACGTAATTAGTGTTAACTTGAGCTGAAAATAACGAAAGTTGTGTCATCATCTCGGATTTGCGTGAAAACACACATTCCCTCCTTATTTTACTTGAGGATTCTAGAACACCTCAAATTGTTACAAGATTCGTCTGTTCAGTCCCTGTCCGACCACCTACATAAATTGTACTAACGTAAGGTCAAGAAAATTAAAGTTTGGTCAATGTCTCGAATTTGTTTGGAAACCCGCATACCCTCCTTATTTTTCTTGAGGATTCCTAAATGACTCAAAATATTGCTAGATTCATCCGTTAGGGATAGATAGCCACATACGTGAATTCTGCTAACTTAAGCTCAAAAAAATGAAAGTTTGGTCAACGTCGAGGATTTACGTGAAAGCCCACATACCCTCCTTATTTTTCTAAGGATTCCGAAAGGCCTAAAATTTTTGCAAGATTCATAAGTTCCAGCCTTGGACAGCTACGTACACGATTAGTTCTAACTTGAGTTTAACATAATGAAAGTTGTGTCATCATCTCGAATTTGTGTGAAAATACATGTTCCCTCTTTATTTTTCATCACGATTCCAGAGTGCCCAAAAGTGTTGCGAGATTCATCCATTCGGTTCCTATCCGGCCACATACGCGAATTGTGCTAACTTGCGCTCAAGAAATGAAAGTTTGGTCAACATCTCAAATTTTTGTGAAAACCCCCATATCCTCCTTATTTACTTAAGGATTCCATAACGCCTCAAATTGTTGTGAGATTAATCCATCCTTGTCTGGCCACCTACGCAAATTGTGCTAACTTGAGCTCAAGAAAATAAAAGTTTTGTCAACGTCTCGGATTTGCTTGAAAACCCACATACCCTTGTTATTTTTCTTGAAGATTCCAGAATAACTCAAAATGTTGCTAGATTCATCCGTTTGGGCCCTGGACGGCCACATTGCGATTTGTGCTAACATAAGCTTAAGAAAATGAAAGTTTGGTCAAACTCTCGGATTTGCGTGAAACCCCGTATACCCTCCTTATTTTTCTTGAGGATTCTAGAATCACTCAAAAGTTTGAGAGATTCATCTATTTGGGCCCTAGACTGCCACATACACCAATTGTGGTAACATTAGCTCAAGAAGATGAAAGTTTGGTCAATGTCTCAGATTTGCATGAAAACCCACATACCCTCCTTATTTTTCTTATGGATTCCAGAATCACTCAAAATGTTGCTAGATTCATCCGTTTGGGCCATCAACAGCCACATACGTGTTCTATGCTAATAGGAGCTTAAAAAATGAAAGTTTAGTCAACATCTCGAATTTGCATGAAAACCCGCATACACTCCTTATTTTTTATGAGGATTCCAAAATAACCCACAATGCAGTCACATTCATCCGTTTGGGCCCTATACAAACCATATACGTGATTTGTGCTAACATGAGCTCACCAAAATGAAAGTTTGTGCAACGCCTCATATTTAAGTGAAAACCCGCAGGCCCTCAGTTTTTTATGAGGATTTCTGAATGACTCAAAATGTTGCTAGATTCATCCATTTTGGCCTTCGACAGCTACATACACGTTTTGTGCTAACAGGAGTTGAAAAAAAAAATTTCAAAGTTTGGTTAACTTCTCGGATTTACGTGAAAACCTATATACCCTCCTTATTTTTCATGAGAATTTAAAAATGACTCAAAATGTTTCTACATTCTTCCATTTGGGCCCTGGACGGCCACATATGTGATTTGGGCTAACTTGAGCTCAAGAAAATAAAAGTTTGATCAAGTCTCAGATTTTCGCGAAAACACACATACCCTCCTTATTTTTCATGAGGATTTCAGAAGGACTCAAAATGTTGCTAGATTCATCAGTTTGGGCCCTCAACGACTACATACATGATTTGTGCTAACATGAGCTCAAAATTATGAACGTTTGGTCAACATCTTGGATTTATGTGAAAACCCGCTTACCCTCCTTATTTTTCTTGTGGATTTTAGAATGACTTAAAATGTTGCGAGATTAATCCGTTTTGGCCCTCGACGGCCACATATGCGAATTCTGCAAACATGAGCTCAAAAAAATGAAAGTTTGGTCAACGTCTAGGATTTACGTGAAAACCCATAGACCCTCCTTATTTTTCATAAGGATTTTGGAATTGCTCAAAATGTTTCTAGATTCATCTATTTGGGCCCTCGATGGCCAAATACATGATTTGTGCTTAGTTGAGCTGAAAAAAAAAATGAAAGTTTGGCCAACGTCTCCGATTTGCGTGAAAACCGGCATCCCTCCTTATTATTCATGAGGATCCTAGAAGGACTCAAAATGTTGCTAGATTCATCCGTTTCAGTCCTTGACGACCACATACATGATTTGTGCTAACATGAACTTCAAAAAATGAAAGGTTGGTTAATGTCTCGGATTTACGTGAAAACCCGCATACCCTTCTTATTTTGCTTGAGGATTCTAGAAGGACTCAAAATGTTGTTAGATTCATCCGTTTGGGCCCTTGACGGCCACATATGCGATTTGTGCCACATAGTCATAGTGGGTCGGTCAAGCACCTTGTACTCTTACAAATGACTATGACTTTGATTCGTATCTCTTACCTAATCAAAGTCAGACCGGTCTTATTTTATCTTTTCTCCCACATAGATGACCAACCAGGGACATTTAGAACAATCTTTATGATACATCAAAGGGTACAATTATCATAATAAACATGCAAATAATATGAAAACTAAAAGGAGAAATACTTTAAATAACAATTGTGTTTAAAGTACAATGATTAGTCCCAAGGACATAATTTCCAACACTTGTTGCCCAAGTTTTTCCTCGGCATGCCCAATAAGCCTTTCACTTCTCTCATTTCTTGTCTCATCATCATTAAGTCAGCCAACATGGAGAAAGAGAGGGGAGAGGCCGAATATAATCAAAGCCTCTTTAATTCTTGGCCAAGTTATTTTGACTTGTTGCCCAAGTTTTTCCTTGGGTAGCCCAACAAGCCTTTGGCTTCTCTCATTTGCTCTTTCATCATCATTAAGTCGGCACACATGAAGAAATAGAGGACAGAGGCCAAATGTAGTCAAAGGCTATTTACTTCATGGCTAAGTTATCTTTACTTATTGCCAAAGTCTTTTATTAGGATGCACAAAAAGCCTTTGACTTCTCTAAATTACTCTCTCATAACATTAATTCGACCAACATGAAGAAAAAGAGGGAAGAGGTAGAATATAGTCGAAGTTTATTTACTTCTTGGCCAAGTTATCTTTACTTGTTGGCTAAGTTGTTCTTTGGCTTGCCCAACAAGCCTTTGACTTCTCTTATTTCCTGTCTCATCATAATTAAGTCGGGCAGAATAAAGAAAAAAAAGGGGAGAGGCCCAACATAGTTGAAGTCTATTTACTTATTTGCCAAGTTATCTTTACTTGTTGCCCAAGATTTTCCTTGGGGATACCCAAGAAGCCTTTCACTTCTCTCATTTCCTTTCTCATCATCATTAAGTAGGCCAGAATGAAGAAAAAGAGGGGAGAGGCCAAAAATAGTCATAGTCTCCTTACTTCTTGGCCAAGTTATCTTTAGGTGTTGCCCTAGTTTGTCCTTAGGATGCCCAACAAGCCGTTGACTTATCTTATTTCCTCTCTCATCATCATTAAGGTAGCCAAAATGAAGAAAAAGAAGGCAGAGGCTGAACATAGTCGAAGTCTTTTTACTTCTTGGCCAAGTTGTCTTTACGTGTTGGCCAAGTTATTCCTTGAGTTCCCCAACAATCCTTTGACTTTTGTTATTTCCTGCCTCATCATCATTAAGTCGACCAACAAGAAGAAAAGGAGGGGAGAGGACCTACATAGTTAAGTCTATTTACTTCTTGGCCAAGTTATCTTTACTTGTTGGCCAAGTTGTTCCTTGGCTTGCCCAACAAACCTTTGACTTCTGTTATTTCCTGTCTCATCATTATTAAGTTGGCCAACAAGAAGAAAAAGAGGGGAGAGGACCTACATAGTCGAGTCTATTTACTTCTTGGCCAAGTTATCTTTACTTGTTGGCCAAGTTGTTCCTTGGCTTGCCCAACAAACCTTTGACTTCTCTTATTTCCTTTCTCATCATCATTAAGTCGGCCAAAATGAAGGAAAAGAGGGGAGAGGTCGAATATACTAGAAGTCTCTTTATTTCTTCGCTAAGTTATCTTTTTTTTGTTGCTTATGTTTTTCCTGTTGAGATACGTACATGCAGAGTAAGGAATTTAATCAAAATAAAATTTTGAATCTCATCAGAGGATCTATCAATGGCGTTTAAACTAGGGTAGTCAGAACTGTACCTTTATGTATGCGTCTTGTTTGATCGCCAGGATCTGACTGGACGAATAATTCTACTAGTATCCACATGAGCAGAACTCCAACACAAGTAGTGTGCTAGCACCTCGAACATCTATATTCGTATCATCTACGGTATCTCTCTTGCAGTTTCTCTTTAATATGACCTGCTTATTATCTCATAGGGTTTTTCAAACCTTAAAGGGCCATATTAAAATATTAAAAATTAATATTAATTAATTTTGAAATTTGAATGTGGATTAAATAATATTAATTAAATCTATCCAACAGATATAATCTAATCTATTTATTTAATCTGAATTAAAATCTAGTTGATTCAACTTATCTTTATAAATTAAATTTGGGATATGATATCTATCTATTTAATTAAATATGAGATACAATATTTCTAATAGTCTTAGTTATTTAATTTATCAAATAAATTAAATACAAAACTAATACTACATAATAATATCATTATCTATATAAATAATAATATTATTATTTTTGAATATAATATATATATATATATATATATATATATATATATATATATATATCCAACCTAAATTAAATGTTTCTTAGACATATCTAATATTCAATGAATTTGGAAATTATAGCTCGTGTTGGGCTATTCTTCTATGCGACCATATAGGCTCACATGAGATTGGTAGCAGACCAACATTGTACTAGCCCACAAGTCACAAGCACCCTCTAGCAAGAAATTACGACTACCCAACTCATATAAGGATGGATGATATGATGCAACCTATCATACAGCCATATCACGTTCCTTTTGTCATGCGATAATTTGGTCAGCGTTGAAGCATGGATAATGTCATCCTCCTGTTCTTGACCATTACTTTTCAATTCTTAAGTAATCTAACAATTGAAATGAAAACTCTTTTCCATCATAGTATGGACATACATTTCTTAGACCCACATATCAAGGGGCCTAATAATATCTCTACAAATATGAGGGACAAATCCTATCTTAACTATTTACATTCCTCTACATGAAAACTACTAATCTTAATCGAAGCCTTCATTGTCACCCGGTCAAAGGTGACTTTTGACTTGGTCAAAGATCAACGACTCTCATGTAGGCATCCATGATGATCTCAAGTGAAAGGGTATTGTGACATGGTTAAACATGAGATAAGCTTATGACTTAATCCATGCAACTTTCTTATAGTGGGTTGGTCCAACGCCTTGTACTCTTACAAGTGCCTATGACTTTGATTCGTATCTCCATACCTAATCAAAATTATACTAGTCTTATTTCATCTTTGCTCCCACATAAATGACCAACTAGGGACATTTAGGACAATCTTTATGATACGTCCAAGGATATAGCCATCATAATGAACATGAAAATAATATGATGACAAAAAGGAGAAATACTTTAAATAACAATGGTGTTAAAGTATAATAATTTGCCCCTAGGGCATAGTTTCCAACAATAACTTGAGGATTTTTTAAGCCTTTGCAATATTCCTTTTCAGTTCGAATACGTTTTGACATGTTTGGAGGTGAAACTTGGTCATGTGTGAGACCTTATAAGAAGGTAGTGGGTTCTCAACAAATTCTACAAAGAACATGGGCTACAGTGTCTTGTTCAAAAGTTAGTTAGTGTAAGAATGGTAAGCACTCTATGTAGGATGTCTCAAATTTAGGGTATATATAAGTTGGTGATGGAAAAGCACGTTAATGCAAGTTGAGACAAAATTTCTCTCACAAATTTACCTCATATACTATAAGTCACATTGGAAAAGCAACTTCTACTTTTAATCCAAATATGCACTTAATGTGAATAGGTCCTACGTGATAGAGAAGGACATAGTGGCATGCGGCGGCATTGCTCAAGACCACGAAGGCAGGGTAGTTAGTGGTTTAATGTAGAATGTGGGAATAGTTTCCTACCTGAAGCTCGGGGAATAAAAAACATAAATATATTATCAAGGAAAAAAAAATAAACAACTAATCTAATTAGTACAACAAAGAATGTTAAAATATAAATTAATCTGAATAAAAAAAAATCAGAAAACTATAATGAGGCAAGCAAATGAATGGTAGACTATTAACAAATAATGGAAGGTCAGGTTGAAGAATGATTATTGATAAATACATAAACAATATAAATAACAGAAATAATGATGATTATATAATGAGGTGATAACTGAATCAATGTATCACAAAAATACCTATTACAAGAAGAACATCAAACAAACAAAATTTAGAGCCAGACAATTTTTTTTGGTAAACTTGTAAATGATAAATTATTAATAAAAATTACAATATTTGAATGCACAAAAACAAATAAAAATTCAAATGAAAAGACAAAAGTAAATATAAATAACAAGAAAAAATTATATTTCATTCAAACAATAATAAAAGAAATAAACAAAACACATTAAAATTCCACTATACATACAAGATATATAAATAAGTAAACCCAAATAAATACGCTTAGTAAAAAATAAAATAAATAACAAAAAAGTAAAAACATGTGAAAATGATAAACTCGTAATATTAAAAACTACATGCAATATAAATAACTTTGTAAAAAGAAAAATACATAATATGTTCTTTATTTATCAATAAAAAAATCATGTGAAAATATCAATATAAATAACAAATAATAAAAGGAGGATAAGATTAAAAAAAGGGAGAAATGGTTCAATGAATTAAATTAAAAAAAATATTATCAAGGAAAAAAATAAATAAATGACTAATCTGTTAGTTCTCTGTGTGTTTTGATGATAATCGACAACTGTAAACTCAATTTGAAGTTTGTCCTTGGAAAGTTGTAAAACTTTCTGTTTAAGGTTAACTCGAGTTTGGGTTGCTAAACTCGAGTTTGGACTTGACAGACAGAAGCTCAGATTTTACAATGTTGACCAAACTCCAGTTTGTATAGGCAAACTCGAGTTTGCAGAGTTACAGAGAGCTATCAAAGTTTACAAGAGTTGTAAACTCGAGTCTGTGTTTATAAACTCGAGTCTAGATCAAAGGCAGTGACACTCGAATTTCAACTTGTTTCCAAACTCTACCCTTGATTCTGAGAAACTCCAATTTACAAGAAAGTTTATGTGCTAAAAGTTTAAAGACTTGTAAACTCGAGTCTATGATTTGGAAACTCGAGTTTGAAATCAAACAGAAGCTTCAACGTTTTATCAAGTTTTCCAAACTCCAGTTTCAGTTTTACAAACTCCAGTTTGCAAAATGCAATAGTGTTCATGTTTTCAGTTTTCACTGGAAACTCGAGTCTGTATTATGTAGACTCAAGTTTGGCATAAACAGAGATACTCAAGTTGATACTTGTTTTCTAAACTCCAGTTTAAATTTCAGTAACTCCAATTTGTACTTAAATGAAAAGTTTTTCAAAGTTTCAATATACACTGAAACTCGAGTCAGATTTCTGGAGACTCGAGTTTATGACTATTTGAAAATACTCGAGCTATTACATGATGTCTAAACTCCAGTCTGCATTTCTAAACTCCAGTTTTGAAGCTGTGAACTTAAGATTAAGTTTTCTCATAAAAGCTTCAAACTCGAGTCAGTCACTAAATGACTCGAGTTTAGCCAAGTGTTCAAAATCTCATTCAAGACCAACTCACGACTTTCCTCTCTGTAAGAACCAAACTCGAGTCAGTTACTTGTCAACTCGAGTTTAGGAAACTTTCAAACATATCTTGCTCTCTGGATGAACTTCAAACTCGAGTCTAGAACAACAAACTCGAGTTTACATCAGTAACTTTTGAAAACCAGATCAAATCAATCTGCGAAATCATTATGGGTTAATCTGAAATTATCATATCTTGTTGCATTATTATTCCTAACGTTATTGATCAAGTTTTTGATAAGTTTCAGATAGGTTCATCACAAGATCAGAAAGAATCAAAGATCCAGAATAAGTGTATTTAATGAAGAACCAAGAACAGGGCTGATTCTTCTCCCTTATCCCAGATGTTTAGTTCAGACCGTTGGAACACTTTAAGATTGCCTCAAACGGTCAAATTAAGATCGTGGAATGACAAAGAATCTGGAAGACGTTCTGCAACAACATATTCCAGGATTTCAGCAAAGAATTGAAAGAACAGAGCAAAATTTGCAACTGTCATTTTCCAGATCTGCAACTGAACGTTGGAGAAGAAATTGCAATGGCTAGTTAGGCTATAAAAGGCTATGAAGACTCATAGCAAGATACACAACAAAGCTACACTTGAACACATTTGCATTTTTGAGTCTGTATTGTGATTCTTTTATCTGTTCTTCAGTGATTATCAATATTCACTCTTTTGAGAGATTGAAATTCTTTTAAAGTATTTGGTTTTGTAAACTCAAGGTTGTGGAACCTGTGAGTTGGGTTGTTTAATTACAAGGTGTAAGGGGGAGCAAGTCCTAGGTGATTAGGATTGTGTCTTGTCTTCATTGTTGTAGTTAAAAACCTGTTGAACTAGTGGAAACACCCATAAGGTATCTGGGGACTGGACGTAGGTCAAGGTTAAGACCGAACCAGTATAAATCCTGTGTGTCTGAGCTTTTCTTTCTCTACTCTTTCATTATTCATTTCTTAAGCTTTATTTTTAAAGATTTGAAAAGAAATTTTAAAATCCCCAATTCACCCCTCTCTTGGTGATTTCTTCCACTTTCATAATCTAATTAGTACAAGTAAGAACGGTAAAATATAAACTAATTTGTATAATAATAAAAAAAGAACAAAACTATAGAGTCATGAATGATAGATTATTAAGAAATAATGGAAGGTCTAGTTAAAGAATGTTTATTCATAAAGAAAAAAACAATATAAATAACATAAATAAGGAGGACTACATAATGAGGTGATAACTGGATCAATGTATAAATAATAATAATAATAATAATAATAATAATAAGTGTAAGAAGTACATCAAACAAACAAAATTTAGAGGTAGAAAATTTTTTGTTTCCTGAACAAGCATGTAAGTGATAAATCATTAATAAACATTACAATATTTGCATGCACACATAACATGTATTTTATTCACAAATAAAAATTCAAATGAACAGACAAGAATAAATATAAATTACAAGAAAAATTTGTATTATATTTAAATAATAATAAAAGGAATAAACAAAACGCATTAAAATTCGATTATACATACAAGATACAAAAATAAGTAAGTACACAGAAACAAATAGGTTTAGTTAAAAAGAAAATAAATAACAACAAAGTGAAACAAGTGAAAATGACAAACAAGTAATAGTAAAAACAATATGCATTATACATAAGTGTTATAAATAATTTCATTAAAAAAAGTAATATGCTCTTTATTTATCAATAAAAAAATTCATGTGAAAATATCAATATAAATAACAAATAATAAAGGGAGGATGAGATCAAATAATAAAGGAGAAAAGATTTAATAAATTAAATAATAAATAAACGACTGATTTAGTTAGTACAAGTAAGAATGGTAAAATACAAACTAATTTGTATAACAATAAAGAAAAATAACAAAACTATATTGAGGCAAGCAAATGAATGATAGATTATTAAGAAATAATGGAAGGTCTGATTAAAGAATAATTATTGATAAATAAATAAAAAATATAAAAAATATAAATAAGGAGGATTACATAATGATGTGATAACTGAATCAACGTATCAAAAAATATGTGTAATAAATACATCAAACAAACAAAATTTAGAGGCAGACAATTTTTATTTTTGGGTAAACATTTAAATGATAAATCATTAATAAACATTACAATATTTGCATGCACAGATAACATAAAAAACAATAGGGAGGTCAATCACACAAATTTTGCCTTACTTGTTTCTCATCCTAACCTTCATAATATAATCATTTTAGCCATCACAATCAACAATGAATGAGACATTTATGCATGTATCTAAATATTCAGGATATGTACACTCCCCAATCAATCAAATCCATTCAAAGTGAATATGCCATAAAATATAGATACACATAATTTAAGGCACAATGTGGTTAGGCAAGGGATGCTGCAAAATGATGGGAAATAATTATGAGTTCTTTTTTTGGCCATTGTAATGAAAGAAAACATAATTTAAGGCTCAAAGTGGTTAGGTGATGGCAATCGCAATTTGGATCTAGCTATAAATAACATGATAGGAAATATCCACAAAATTTTTTTGGCCATAGGTAATGAAAGGAGGCATAACTTAAGGCTCAAAGTGGTTAGCAAATGGATGTTGTAATGTATGAAGGTAGGCAACTTGGATCTAGCTATAAATAAAATGAATGTCTTTCTCATTTCCATGTCTAACAAATGCAAAATATGTGGTGTCAAACAAGACCCAAGCCAAGTTCTAGAGTAAGGAAAAGATAGGTGGTACACACAAGAAATGAATGTGAATAGGTCCAAAAACCTCACTAGGTCATGACTACCCACTTAGAATTCACCTAAAGTCAAAACAATTGTCATGTAGCTCTTTCACTCAACACATGATCAATCACTCATTAATTCAAGAATGCGTCCAAACCATGGATAACCTTGACCTTGCAATTCTCACATCCAAAACAAATTTGTTTTCAACTTAACTTTCCCCCCATAACATAAAAACAAAAGAAACACACAAAACTAAAAAATAATATGCAGTCAATCGAATCCAATCAAATGAAAACAAAATGATATAAAAGTGTGAAAGGAAAACATACAACCGGACCGAGTAAGTTGCATCTTGAACAACCAGCTCCTCATGTTATGTGTGGGGAATTCTATGCAGAAAGACTTCAAAAGGCTAGCCCAACGGTCTCCTTCTTAGCCTTCACAAGACACAAACAAAATAAATTTCTTCAAAATAAACTTAGTTTTAAAAGCAAGTTGGATAAAGCACATGATGCAATTTCCTTAAAATAAACAATCTATAGATTTCTTCAAGGGAAAAATACTTTTCATGTTGTAGTAGAAGTGTTTTCTTATGTCACACACATGAAATGGTGGGACCCTATATATTAATTACATATATGTGGGTCACACCATTTCATGTGTGTGTACGAATCTTCTTCTCATGCAACATGAGAAATTTAAACCCCTTTCTTTAAAAACAATTAGAACATTCATTTCAAACAATAATCATAATCCATTTATAGAGCACTCAGTATAAATTTATGTAGTGTCAAGTAGCAAAATAAGCAGAAAAATCCACCATACATCAACCAATCAAAATAAACTGCATGAGTAAGAAATTCACATCCATTAAAATTCTCTAAAAGCTAACAGCTGCTTATAATTTAGTAAACACAAAGACGATTACATCTTTTTCATTGCAAAGTGGAGAGTAGCCTTAATTTAGTAACTTAGCAGCCCTATTATGAATGCAGTCAATAGAATTATATTTGAAAGCCTCTGACTATTATGCTTCGTTTTCACAAGGAATCATTTTCTACTTGAATCATGTTGATTTATTGGGATTAATTGAAAGGATTGTTCTCATTTCCCCTCTATGTATGTACTCTACTGCTTCAAGACCTATAAGCACTTTCAGCCTCCTGTTTTAATTTTCTACAGTAGGAAAAGGATAGCATTAATAGCAAACAAATCGCCTTCCTGACATGAGTACTTCAGCAGTATTTACCTCCTTAAGCTTGCCTAATTTTGTAAAATGGCAACCAAAATATCTCTTGCAATGAAGAAAAGGTGCCAGATAGACACCTTAGCCGCCTCTGCAAGCAAACTTATCATCAGTATTATCTATCTAAAATGCCTCTAATCATTTTGACAGATATTCAGTCATTGATGTTTACAAACAGTGCACAGAAAAGTATATAAGCCGATATATATCTCTACCAAACTTATGAACAACAGTTCTCCCTTATTTTAAATAAATACAAGATGACAAAGATAAAGAGCAAACACGACAAAGTGATGATAGGCACAACCTCTGACTTTAAAAGTTAGACAATGGATTAAGTTAAAACTTATTATTTTAAATGAAAATACATATTCAAAATTTGGGAAGGGAAATGTTATAAGAAAGAGAAATTCCGGTGGATAAGAGAATTGATCTAAGGTTCTTGACCGTAACGGAAAAGAAGGGCATGAGTAGGGAGTGTAGCTTCAGCTAGGGGCATGTTTAGTCTTTTGTAACTTTTGGCTCTTTAAATCTTTTCTTTCATCAGAGAGTGGGGAGTTGGAGAGTTCTGGCCTCTCAAAAGCCCAGAGTCATTGTATTGTGCCTTTTGTCCTGTTTCTTCTTAATTTGAAATTGTTATTTTGTTTGAAGTTTATGCTTCTAGGTGTACAAAATCATCATTTTCCTTGTTACGCATCAACAGTATTAACAATCTCAAGTTGTTCTGACTTTCTGTTGTCTATTTCTTGTTTTTGGTCTTGTTATCTACTTGTTTAGGAGAGGGTTCTATCAGAATCTTACCTTGTGAAATTCCGAAGTATCTCCTCCACCTTGCGAATCTCAACCATACATAGTAATGGGGCCACCTCAAATACCTGAGAAACAGAAATCAAAACGAAACCTTTAGAATTGACAAAACATATAAAACCAGAATCATCTATCACCATTTATTCATGAGTCATTTATATGACATCAAATATAAAACTTAATTATCTATTACGATTATATTTACTATTCATTGGAGTGATATTTTTTAAACACATGGACACTATGTACTTGTTCAAGTCAGATCATCAACAGTAATGTGTCACTTATTTGGGAAAAAAAAACTTGAAAATCCCATACAATAAACAGAAAACATGTCTAGTTTATAGGTAATCTTGATCCTAATTCCAGTCAAAATTGACTTTACGCCCTTGAATGTAAAAAAAGAAACACTTGAGAATCATTTGCCTCAATCACTTCAGGAAGATGACCTCTGCGTCCCGTCTTTTCCCCTTGAATCTTCAACTGAGATGGATAGTTAGAGATGTTATCAGAAGTGGACATATTCAATACAAAGATATTGACCTTAAAAATCAGCCATGAAAAGTTAATTGCAAAAATCACGTTTTTGGTCCTTGACAGATAGGGGAAATTTCAAATTTTGACTTAAGATTTATTTTTTTCAATCTCAATCATTAAACATTCACGTAATCTTTCCATCCCACTCTCCTTTGGTCCAAAATTCAAGACCAAATTTAAAAAATTTGTTGAGTTTGACATTTTTTGGCAAGTAAATTTGGCAAGAGTAACATTGCAAGTATTATAAATGAGTGACTGCATTGAAAGAAATAATCTCTAGAGAACCAAATCGATAGTTCACCTATCTCTATTATCTAGCAACATTACATAGTACTTTTATAGCAAAAAGAATGAAATGTGGTACAGACTGGGTTAAAAATAGAAATAAGATGACACAAATTAGAGACAGGAACAGGACTAGTAATACTTTTACCTTACAGTTGTTCTTCTTAACATCAAAACCGAAAGGCATTGATTGAAGCTGCTCAATTTTTGAAATTATCTCGTTCGCTGAACATTTGGATGTGAATCTTGTTCGCCTTTTTACAAGTCCCTAGTCGCAAGAAAGGAGTATGAAAGGTGGGCAATTCAAGCAACCTTCAAAGGGAAATTACTTTATTTTATTTTATCTTTTAAAGTTTATCCTCACCCATTCCATAACTATATATTTGCTTTCCAAAATTGGGTAAAAGAAAGCATACCATATAAAAGCATGAATAATTCAGCTCTTAATAGATATAACACGGCACAAAAATTAATTATATATGAACACTTTAGGCTTAATTGTGTCATAGTATTCCCACGATGTTATGACTTGAGCGTCCATTTTCCTAGTGCATGCTACTAATTGTTTCACTAATAAGATAAACTAAACATACCATTTGCTTCTCAAAAAGAATGCTAAGGTTGAGGCCTTGGGATGTGGAGATGAGCTCAAATGCATTCATAGTTAGAGGAGTTCCCGCCTCTCAATCGCAGGATTTTCAGAATTCTATGCACCAGAACATACATTGAGATCTGATCCGGTGTGGACCACAAGTGTGGATCACAAGTTGGGTTGGACTTGGCCTGGGGTGAAATCCTGGGGTCCTACGTACCACAGTGTGGATCAAAGTCCACGTAGTTCGAGAGTATACGACAGGCTAATGATAGCCAGAGGGGGTGGTGTGTGTGCTCTGTGTGAATAGAAAAGCTAGGGTTTCAGAAGTGTGTACCTTGTAAGGGGTTTACCCTATTTATAAGCGTACCTGGGCCCTATCTTAATCAGTTGGATTTGTCCTTTATTTTAGGGATATTAAGATATGCTTTTTTGAATAATCTCCTTCTTTCATAGGCGGTTACCATCATTATAGATATTCTTGATAAAACCACTCCTATTTTCAAGGAAGCGGTTATGAGCATAACTGAAGCCATTTTGACTAGGCTCTTTAGTTATTGGGCTGGGCCCATTTATGAGATATCTGTAACAGTTGCCCCCCAGCCCAATTGTTCAGGGCTCCGAGCAGCTGGGATGTATTTGTTAGGTTACGTCCTGTGTTCTAGTTCATTTCGTCGTCCTGAAGTTTTTGATTTCTAGTTCTTTCTTTTTCCGAGGTCGGACATTTTTGGTCCCCGAGCTACCCCATCTATCATCAATTTGCATTCCGGTTTATTTGGGTGGGACGCGGGTGCCCCCCAGCCCGGTTAACGCGGGTTGCATTCGTTTGCTATCCTAAGAGAACATTAATGTTCTATAATTTTGATTCTAGGCCGAACTCCTCCTATGCCTTCTCGAACTTTCCTTCTTTATTGGTGTCGGGTAGTATTGATATTTCTACCTGGTCTTACTCCCCGTTTACAGGTACTTTGTCCAATTTTTCGTGGATCGGGACTTGTTGCCCCCATGTTTGAGATTGCATAGGGAGTTAGGTCGGACGACCGGGGTGTATTCATGTGGTCGGCCACGTGAGCATTTCAATCCGAGATCATTGTCCGCCTCATCTGTTGATCGAACGCTCGTCTTATCTCGAGGCCATGAGTGTCATCATTGCCTCCTGCTGATTTGATGTTTACTAGCCGGCCTCTGAGTGGAGCAACTGCCCCACTATCTTGGTTTTCGTGTTTGCTTAAAATCAGCATTAAATGCGCACGCCTTTTAACGTCCACGTCACCATTCGTGTATGGGCCCTTTGGGCCTTTGGCGGTTGAGTTTCCTGACTCTCATCCGCCTGCTTGCTTTGCTTATAAGAGTCTTCGACTTTCCGCTTCTTCTATTTTGAAAACCGCCAAACCTTGAGTTTTCTTTTTGAGAGAAACTTGCAACCAGTCACCAGTTCATCTTTCTCAGATTCCCATTTCTGGTCTTCGTGGCTCACGCATTTCCTCTTCCCTTAACTTATCTCAAACCAGGTATTTTCCTTGTTTCCTTCTCTGGTTATTTGGCTGTGTTTTCTGCTTTCTTTCTCTATCTCTTGGTCTTTCTTTTTTATGGGTAGGTTATTGTGAGTTCTTTCAAGTTTCTTCCCCTTTGGGTTCTGGCTTCTGCTTTGTTCTTGAACTTCTGGTCTATTCAATCCTTTTTCTTCGTCTTTGGTTTTCGGTTTCCTGTTTAAATTCTATCTTCTCGGGATGAGCCATTAAGGTTCTCCTCCGCCTTTTAATCCAAATGCTTTTTCCCCGGAAGAGGCCGAGCTTATTCAGCGCATGCCTCCCCGGACAGCTTGGTGGCTGTATGGGAAACCTCTGACCGAAGAACAAAAGAGGAAAAACGTTCTCCGTGGTTATGGCGGAGAAGGTGGTAGTCAACCAGGACGGTCTGGTCGGGTTAGGGGAAGGGCTCGAGGTCGGTCTGAGTCTGTAGAGCTCGAAAGTCTAGGCCAGGGGATTGCTGCCACTAGGGTTTTTTCTTTAGAGCCGCCCTTAGGAAAGAGTAGGAGGGAAAATCCTCCTCTACCCGTTTCTTCCTTTCCTCAACGCGCGGAGCCCCTCATCTCCCTTACCTGGCCTATCGGCCCGTGCGAGGAATGTTCCTGGCTGATATCTGAGGCCACGATGGTTGGCCGGTCATGGGAAGCTGAGGAAATAGCTTTGCGATGCCGGCATATCCAACCGCGGGTTGTTGAAGCCGTTTCTACCCGTCCCGCTTTACTACCTTCAGGTATCATCTTCCTCGTTTCTAATTTATTTTTGTTTTGCCTTTTCTAGGTAGTATGTCAACTTCTCCTCGTCCTGTCGAGGATTCCGGATCCGTGGAGTCAGCGGCCACCAGTATTCCACGTCATCTTGCTGAAAAGTATGATTGGGTTGCGACTGGGGTGCTATCCAGGCTCTCGAAAGCCACGACCAATCAGATCGCCGAGCTCCCATTAGGGGACCGGGATCATTGTTCTTTATCTCTTCCCGGCCCTTCTGAACCGGTGTGTATTGCCCGAGAAGGGAATGAGCGTTCTTTTTTCTTCTTCTACCTAGATTTCGTTAAAAAACTCGGCCTTCATTTTCCATTTTCTAGGTTTCAAGTAGATCTTTTAAACATTCTTCAGCTGGCCCCTACTCAGCTTCACGCTAACTCCTGGGGTTTCATTATTGTGTTCGAGCGGCTTTGCCGATTTTTAAATAGTACTCCCACCACCGGAACATTCTTTTATTTTTTTAATATCTAAAGGGCTCGTCAACCCGAGGAGCCTGAAGAAAAGAGGGGTTGGGTTTCTTTCCAGGGGAAACCGGACAAGAAGCTTTTCCATGTGGCAACCGACACCTGGAAAGGCTTCAAGGTTTCTTTTTTCAAAATTAGTGCTAAACCCGGTCATAAACCGTGGTTTCTCCAGGGTGTCGATTCCTGCTCGGTGGAGCTGCTGTTTCCTTTGTATTGGTCTAAAACTCACTATGACCAAGACCAGAACATTTTTGCATTCTCCGATGATAGCCTAGAGCCAGCCGAGGTTGAGACTGTGATAGCTCTGGTTGATCATGTGGCCGAGAGGGATGTCATTGATTCCCGGATTTTTATCCGACAGTCGGTGGAGGAATTGTACCCACCGAGTATGATTTTTGTTGGTTGTTTGTTCTTTGGATTTTTTTTTATATGTGTGTCTTGTCCTTTCTGATGTTCGTTATGTTTTTTGTAGTGCCCGACATGGGGAAGGCTTCTTTCCAAGAACTGGCCGAGAAGCTCCGGGCTCAGGCTAAAAAGAAAGGGGAGTCCTCTTCCTAGAAGAAGGCTGTGGTTGCTCCTTCGCCTGCCAAAACTACTACTGAGAAGAGGGCTGCGCCCTCTTCGGGCCATACGGACCTCATTCCGCGTAAGCTATCGAAGTTGGTGGCAACGTCATCGATTCCGGTCGAAGAAGAGAGTCCGGCCTTTGTCCCGGACGCCGGTGCTGCCACAAGCGTCCCTCCTCCCCCACTTCCTAGCAAGTCTCGCCTTCACTCGCGGGGTGAGGTATGGACTGATGGGGTCTCGGAGGAGCTTAAATACGCGGTGAAGCCCCCCAGCAAGTATTTCAGTGGTGAGGCCTTTGCCGACTCTGACCTCGATCAGCTGCAGGTGCTGCAGGACCATTTGATGGATACGGCCGGCGTGTTGGAGGCTTATGCTGCCGTTAAGCATAAATACGCCAAAGCTGCAGCCGAGATTGCCAAGGCTCGGATTGAAAAGAAAGAGGCCGAGATTAGGCAGAGGGAGGCTGAGGAGGCGCGCCTGAAAGCGGAGTAGGCTCAGATAAAGGCGATGGAGGAGCTATCAAAGGCCCTTACTGAAAGAGATCGGTTTTCCACCGAGCTTGACGCCAGTCAGGCCCGAGAAGACACCCTGAATGCCTCACTGCACACCTTGCAGGGTCAGTATGCGGGGGTGGTGAAGGACCTCAATCTCGCTCACTCCGACCTCGATGCTTCCAAGGCCGAGCTAGTGGCGTCTGCTGCCGAGGTGGATAAGCTGGAAGTCTTGGTCGTGGAGACGGCTGCTAAAGCTTTCAACCTATGCCTGGCCCAAGCCCGAGCTCTGAATCCCGATATTACGATGAATTTGGACGCTGTGGATTTCAGAGCTTCGGTAGAGGACGAGCAATTTATACCAGCGCCGCTTTCTCCGGTCGAAGAGTCCGAACATCTCGCGGAGAATAACCTGGTCAATTAGCTGAGGAAGATGCTCCGACGACTGACGCCCCTGGCTCTCCTATGCCCGGCCAAGCCCAATTTTGATGCTGTTCTTCTAGGACCTTTTTATTTTTTCCTTTGTTGTGTAGTATTTTCACTTTCATTTTTGTTTTTCTGTAATCTGGGGCCTCTGCCCTCAAAATTAATACCATGACAAGCCGGTGTTCCCGGACATTTCTTAGCATCTTCAGCTCGTCTATGTTGTCAGTTTTTATTTTCATCCTTTAAACCAAACTCGTGTTTTAATTCACCAGTTGATGAGTAAAGGGGAACGTAATCCATGCACGAAGCTTGGTTCTTTATTTTATGACTTGGCCAAAGTCAAGATATATTGCGCAGAATCTGCTGGATATTCAACCGACGTTTTAACAAACGGGCCACGCTTATTAATGGTTGGGCATTCTAAACAACAGATGATTTTCAAAAATCATCTAAGCACTTTATCTTGTAAAGTACCTTACCGAAATGGTAGCCAACTGCCACATGTTCGGGCCCTAATATCCTTTTTGAATAGGAGCCTAAACATTTCGACCTGATCAGGATCTTTTATGGCAATCTCACACCACCCCAGGGGACAGTTCCGATGCATCGTAACGTTTATAAGACTTGTTGACAAATCTTATCATGACCGGGATCGCGAAACCCAAGTCTTTGTTTAATTATCTTGCCTTTGTCACGGCCTATCTTTGCATTGATTTCACAAGTAATATCTTTGCGGTTATACTTAGCCGCCACCAGCTGCTTCGTTGCCAGATCTCGGCAGTGTGCCATCGTTCTGACTTCATCGATGAGGTCTAGCTCGACTGCTAACTGCTTGCTGTTAGCGTGTTCTCCCTCCTCCATGACTTTAGCTTTCCTCTATGATGTTTGCCCAATTTCAACCAGGATCATGGCCTCACATCCATATGTCATTCGGAAGGGTGTTTCCTGGGTCGAGGTTTGGACACTAGTTCGGTATCCCCAGAGTACCGGGTATAGTTCCTCGACCCAGTTACTTTCTGCATTGGTCATCCTTTTTTTGAGCCCGTCAACAATGATTTTGTTTGCTGCCTCGGCTTGCCCATTAGATTGCGGATGCTCTACCGAGGCGAAATGGTGCTTGATTTCGAGCTCGGACATCAACCTCTGGAAGCCTTGGTCAAGGAATTGAGTACCGTTGTCAGTTACGATCTCGACAGGAATCCCGAACCTTGCAACAATATTTGTTTCAAAGAATTTTTGTATTCGAGCGGCCAAGATGGTTGACAGTGGCGGTCTCGATCCACTTAGTGAAATAATCCACCGCCACCACAAGCTATTTCAGTTGCCCTGCGGCCGGTTTGAACGGTCCAAGGAGGTCCATACCCCATTTAAAGAATAGCCACAGAGCCGTGATGGTCTTCAACTCGGTCGGAGGTGGCCAGAGGATCCGAGCATGTTTTTGGCAGCTTTCGCATGTCCGTACATGCTCTCTGGAATCCGCGACCATTGTCGGCTAGTAATATCCAGCCCTTAGGGCTTTCCGGGCTAACGCCTTTGCCCCCATGTGTTGTCCGTTTATCCCTTCGTGTATCTCTGATAGCACGTACTCGGCCTCTGCCTACTTTATACATCTCATCATTGGGGATTGGAGGCCTTTTCGGTATAGTTGGTCATCGACCACCGTGTACATTAACACGGTCCGTGCTATCTGCCTTGCTTCCCCTGGATCGTCTGGGCTAACTCCCTTTTCCAGGTAATTTAAGATGGGCTTTCGCCAGTCTTCTGCTGCTGCGATGACCATGATACACGTGGGCTCCTTCAGACTTTGTTGTATTACAGTCCGATTATTTCCCGGGTTCCTGGTGCTTGCTAATTTGGAGAGGATATATGCGCTCGCATTTTCTCCCCTGGGGATGTGGGTGACTACGACCTCATCGAAGTCGGCCATTGCCTCTCTGACTTTCCCCAGATACTTGATTAGCAAGGGTCCCTTAGCCGTGTATGAACCGTTGATTTGGGCCGCGACTAGTTGAGAGTCGGTGGAGAGATGAACCCGCCTGGCCCCATTATCTGTTGCCTGTGATAGCCCGGCCAATACAGCCTTATACTCGGCCTGATTATTGGACGTTCTGAAGTGCAATTGTAGGGAGTGTTCCATGGCAACTCCTTCTGGGCTTTCGATTATGATCCCGGCTCCACTTCCTTTGGCGTTTGACAAGCCGTCTACAAATACTTTCCAAATGTCAAGGTTGGCTTTCGGGACTACCTCTGTTGGTACCAGTTCTGCAATGAAGTCGGCTAAAGCCTGGGATTTAATAACATGTCGAGCTTCATATACTATGTCGAATTCGGACAGTTCGATAGCCCAATTGGTCATTCTTCCTGCCAAGTCAGGCTTATGGAGTATTTGGCGTATCGGCTGACTGGTTCGCACAATTATTCTATACCCCTAGAAGTAGGGACGTAATCTCCTCGCGGCAGTGAGGAGCGCAAAGGCCACCTTTTCCAACCTTTGATATCTTAGCTAAGAACTTTGCAAAGCCCGGCTTGTAAAGTAAATCGGTTTCTGTTCCGTCAAATCTTCTCTCACCAGGGCGGCACTTACTGCTTCTGGGGCCACGGATAGATATAATATCAAATCTTCCCCGGGCTCGGGTTTCGACAGCACGGGTGGTGATGACAGGCATTTTTTGATCTTGCCAAACGCGGCTTCACACTCTGAGTTCCATTCTCCATGTTGTGCTTCCTTCTTCAATAACTTGAACAAAGGAAGAGCATTTTCTGCCGATTTCGGTAAGAACCTTGTCAACGCGGCCAGTCTGCCAGTCAACCGCTGTACCTCTTTTTTGTTTTTTGGGGCAGCCATATTAAGGACGGCCTGACATTTATCCAGATTGGCCTCAATCCCCCTGTTTGTCAACAGGAATCCGAGAAATTTACCCGCTGGTACTCCGAACGCACATTTAACTCGGTTAAGTCGGATTCTGTGATCCCGGAGCTTATCAAATGTTTCTTGCAAATCCTGGATGTGGTCGGATCGCTTAACTGACTTAACGATCATATCGTCGATATAAACTTCGACGTTCCTGCCGAGCTGTGCCTCAAACACTTGATTCATCATCCTCTGGTAAGTAGCTCCTGCATTCTTCAGCCTGAAAAGCATGACATTATAGCAATAATTAGCTTTTTCCGTGATAAAAGCTGTTTTTTCCTGGTCTTCGAGATACATAGCTATTTGGTTATAGCCGGAATACGCATCCATGAATGAGAGCAGCTGGAATCCCGAAGAATTGTCCACCAGTTGGTCAATATTTGGCATGGGGTAAGCATCCTTGGGGCATGCTTTGTTGAGATCGGTGTGGTCGGTGCACACCCTCCATTTGCCATTGGGTTTCTTGACCATTACCACATTTGATTACCATGTGGTATACTGGATTTCCTTGATGAATCCCGCATCCAGCAGTTCTCTTACATGCTCGGCTAGGGCTTTCTGTCGGTCCGGTGCAATCTTTCTTTTCTTCTGCGAGACCGGCGTATATCGTGGATTTATGGTCAATTTGTGACAACAGAACGCCGGGTCGACACCTGGTAACTCCGAAGGTTTCCATGCGAACACGTCTTTATTTCTCCATAACAGTTTTTTGAGCTCGATTTTTTCTTGCTCGGCAAGCAAACTCCCGATCTTGGTTATTTGTCCGGGCTCCTCTCCTAGTTGGTAGTCTGTGAGCTCTCCATCAGGCTCTGTTTTCATCAACTTTGCTTCTTCTCTTACATCCAGCTCTACCACGTTGACCGAGCTCAGCGCAATTGGTTCTGAATTTTGAGTTCCTTTCTGCTGCGAGCTGGATGTTCCGGGTTTATTGTTTTTAACCATCGAGAAGTAGCATTGCCGGGATTCCTTCTGATCACCTTTGATGGTGACGACTTCATTCTTCCGACTTACCATTTTTAGCTTCTGATGCTTAGTTGATATGAGCATTCCCAACTATGAATGGTTGGTCTGCCTAAGATTATATTGTAAGACGAAGGGAAATCCGCTACAATAAACTTGACTCGCTCAGTCTTAAAGGCTTCTTTAGAGCCCAAGGTCATTTTTAGTTCTATACATCCTTTGGGATTTGTATCCTGTCCGTTGAACCCGATTAAGGTTGTCCTGCACGGCTTTAGATTCTCTGGGTCGAGGTCCATGCGCTTAAAGGCGTCCCACAGGATGATATCCACCGCGCTGCCAGGATCGATGAATATCTTCTTTACACGGCATTTTCCCAGGAGGCCGGTTATAACCAGTCCGTCTTGATGACCCGGGATTACGTCCCTCAGATCTTCCTGAGTAAAGAACAGCTTAGGAGGCTCTTCTGTTTGCGATGGCTCCGGCTTGAAGGTCGGTCGTCCCCTGATGGTTAAGACTTCCCGAAGGTATTTCTTCCGCTGATTGGCGGTATCGCCGCCACCTCCGTAACCTCCACTAATGACATTGCAGTCAAACTCTGCTTCCGGGAACTCGTCCTCATTGTCGTGCTTTCTCCGGGCTTCTACCGGTTTTTTCCTCTGGGAGACCGGGCTTGTACTCCGATCGTCTGCTTGCGCTTGGCTTTCTGCCCCTGTGTTTTGATAATGTACTGACGTAATTTTCCATCTCGGATAAACTTTTCCACCGCATCTCTAAGGTCCCAGCACTCATCCGTTGTGTGCCCGGGTCCATTGTGGAATTCACAAAATCGTGTGCGGTCCAACTTTCCCTTATTATAAAGTGGTTGGGGTCGCTCCACCTTCCTCATCTCGGTCAGGGCTACCTTTCTCCATAACTGTGAACGAGGGACATTTATTGGAGTATATCTCTCATACTTCCCCTCATGCCTTTGTTCTCGTGTTTTCTGGTCCGAGTTACGGGGTCGGTCTCTTGCTGCCCGGTCCTTCCCTTTCAGAGGTGGGCTTTTCTGTCTCTCTTTTCCTGACGCGTTGGCTATCTGCATTTGCTCTATGTCCAGATACTTTTTGGCTCGTTTATGGAATTCTTCCAGTGTCTTGATCTCGCCAGATATGACCGATCTCCCCATTCTGGATTCGCTATCTAAGCCCGAGATGAGCAAATGTACGTGGACGCTTTCCGTTAATCCCTGGATTTGTAATGCGGCAGCCTTGAAACGATCCAAATACTTCTGAAGGGTTTCACCGGGTTTCTGCTTGATTCTGTCCAGCGTGTAGACCGAACTGGGTTGCTTTTTGCTTGTCGCGAAATTCAGCAGGAACTTCTCGCTCAGGTCGTTGAAGTCGGTAATGGACTTGGGAGATAGAGTCCGGAACCAAATTTGGGCGGCTCCTCGAAATGTTGAGGTGAACAGCCTGGAAATGATTGGCCCCTTGAATCCTCGGACCAGCATCTCAGTGTTGAAAGTGTTCAAGTGTGTCTGGGGATCCTGACTTCCGTCGTACTTAGGGAGGTCGGATGTATTAAATTTCCTTGGGTACTCAGCTTCCGTAATTTCATCTGAGAACGGGCTGTTGTTTTGTCTTCCATCCCCATACCACATCTTGTACCTGCCAGAGTCTTGCGGATTTCCCTAATTGTCTGAGGTACGGCTGTCCTTCCTATGTGCCCGGGCTTGATCTTCCTGACTCGCGTCCCGGTGATTATTTTGCTGAGAATTTTTTGTTGAAACTATTCGGCCTTGCCCGGGATGGTCCTCCTGTAGGGGATCAACAGTTTGGTGATTGGTTTCTTCGTCCTCATTCTGTTGATCATCCCGACGTTCCTCCTGAAGAGGGTCTTGTAAATGTTTAAGGATTTGGTTCATCACCTCGGTCATGCGGTCAATCTTTTGGTTCTGAAGATTGTCGCATTCTTCCACATTCTCGATTCGTTTCAACATTGATTCAGCAATGTTATGTAGGATCCGTATGTCCGGGCTGCCAATCTGAAACTTTGTTGAGGGACCAGCGTGGTTAGTATTTTCCAGCGTTTGGCCTGCTCGTCCATCTAGGTTCGAGTCCGGGGGCTCCTCCATTTGTTCCTGATTAACGCCTTGAACGTCCTGCTGTTGGGTCTCGCTAAAATTTTGTTCCTGACCTTGCTTGTGTGCATGCGGGTGGCTTTTGCTTCTGGTATTAGCCATCACGGGTCACGGGAATAGGACTTTACAGTCCCCACAGACGGCGCCAATGATCTGGTGTGGATCACAAGTTGGGTTGGACTTGGCCCGGGGTGAAATCCCGGGGTCCTACGTACCACAGTGTGGATCAAAGTCCACGTAGTTCGAGAGTATACGGCAGGCTAATGATAGCCAGAGGGGGTGGTGTGTGTGCGCTGTGTGAATAGAAAAGCTAGGGTTTTTGAAGTGTGTACCTTGTAAGGGGTTTACCCTATTTATAGGCGTACCTGGGCCCTATCTTAATCAGTTGGATTTATCCTTTATTTTAGGGATATCAAGATATGCGTTTTTGAATAATCTCCTTCTTTCATAGGCGGTTACCATAACGATAGATATTCTTGATAAAATCACTCCTATTTTCAAGGAAGCGGTTATGAGCATAACTGAAGTCATTTTGACTAGGCTCTTTGGTTATTGGGCTGGGCCCATTTATGAGATATCCGTAACAAGTTTCAATCAAGTGGGCATCCTGTTCCGCGTTCTTGGCAATGAGTTTCTTAGCAAAGGAGGAGCGGGGCACTGTGTAGATGTGGACGGTCCAAGTCTCCATATGAGATTTGGACCGTCTATTTTTAATTTTTTTCATAAAATTTTCTATCGAAAATCATCCGTTAGTATTTTGAAATATTTTTTTAGTAATAGCTAACACACTAAAATAATGTTTTAAGATTATGAAGAATTTTTTATTACCTAAAAGTATTTTTTTTATCAATTAGTATCTTAAAATAATTTTTCAATATCTTAAAAAAAAATTTAGGGTACCAAAGGATATTAAAAAGATACTTTAAGTACTGACTACTTCTTTTTAGTATCATTCAGTATCTTAAAGTATTTTTTTAGTGTCAGTTGTAATTTTGAAATATTTTTTTTAGATTTTAAAAAAGATTTTTTAGGGTATTAAAAAAGATTTTAGATTTTAAATGGTATTATAAAACATACTTTAGGTACTAACTGCTTCTGAAAACTACTTTATGATCTAAAAAATTATTATAAAATATTAAAAAAATATTTTAAGATACTAACAGATAATAAAAAGATGTTTTAATATACTTATTACTACTGTAAAAAAAAAAAATCCTAAAAAAATTTTAAAAAATCTTATAGAAAAAAGATAAAAATGATCGAACGATCGAAATCAAAAAAAAAAAAAAATGAACCGGCCAAATCTATTCCCGTATTTGCCCTTTGGACGAAACTCATTCCCGTTCTTTCTAGGAAGTAGAATAAGGGGTTGCTGTATTATTCTCAAGGGTGTGGTTTTGTTTGACTTTTTTTTGTTACAAGGAAAGCTAATGATGGTAATGATGTTTGAGTAGTTTTAAACATGTCAAAGCCCAACCATAACTGCGTCAAGCTCATCCTTTTTCTCACGAAGCAATTCCCCAAAAAACCCGTACACCTTGATTTTTCTGGCGTAGTGGAAAATAATTTTGCTTGGTTTTAATTAAGTTAACAGAACAAAAATTAAAGTCATACTAAATTACTAATAAGTGTTATTATTCATTCTTGTACTGATTAAAAAGTGCTTTCCCTTCACGCAATGAGTAATATCCCGAACCCTAAAACTCTATTCTTATCCACTTTAAGAGAATGTCAACATTGAGGAATTGTTAAGTCATCTTTTTATGAAACAATTTAGGGAAAATTCCGTCTAGGTTTAAAGGATCAAAAAAATACCAAAACAGTTTCAAAAGAAATTCATATGTCAGAAAACTTTTAAAGAGTTATTAATTCGATTGATAAAAAGTTTTTAATCCTAGTGAATGAGTTGTTTATAGGGCTTTTTTGGCATCTAAATTTCTCTTGACTTTTGTGAGATTTTTTTAGTCACGGAATTTTCCCAACAATTTGTGAGAAGATTCATTGACACTGTGTTTGGTTTGACAAAGGGTGTGGGAGGGAATGGGAGGAAAGTTGAGAGAGAAATTTTTTCTCTCATCTTTACAAAATTGTCCATAGCAAATTTTCAATATTCCTAAAATATACTCTTAACAAAAAAAAATATTCTTTTCATTAATGACAATTTGGTCAATGTACTTCAAAAACAAAAATTCCCTTCCACTCCCTCCCACACACCCTTCCCTCAAACCAAACATTGCCTACAAAATTTGGAGGTAAATATGTCAACCAAAAAAAAAAAGTGGTTGAAAATTTCGTAGTGGCAAGACATGTATGATGTTGTGTTCAAGCCAATGATATTTATTTTTGTTAATGGCCAGTAGAAGTGAACACAAAAACGTATTGAACTACGCCGTATTATCTTCATAGTGGTCTATTTCAACGACCCGAAGCCGCCTATATTAAAAGAGGCATCGGAAGACTGGACTCGCAACTGGTCTTGTTCTAACAGATATTAAAAGTATATCTTTAATATCGGACTTAAACCGATCTTAAATAAACTCTTTTAAGATCAGACATTTAAAAACATCAGGTCTTAAAAGTGATACTCAATATAAAAGAAATATTTTTTTTGTCGGTCCTAAAACTCAATATTTAAGATCGAACAAAACTTTAGCCGCTCTTAAAAGGTCTAATTTGTAAGATCGGACTAAAATAAATGCGCTCTAAAAAATAGTGGCTTGTTAGACCGACGATTAATTATACGCGGTCTTTAAAGACTCACTTTCAAGACAGGATAATTAATACGTTCGGTCTTAAAGATGAACTTTTTAGACTGAACGTATTAAACCATCGGTCTTGTAAGACCAACTTTTAATACCGCACTAATATCAAATATGTCGCTTGACCTTTAAGACCATGCATTTAAGTACATCCGAGCACATCCGGTCTTAAAAGTTGAACTTTTATGACCAGCGTTTTTGTTTTATCGATCTAAATTTTCCTGAATTTTTTCCCTGTTCTATTCTTACTGATCATATATACACAAATCCATCCCAGCCAATACAGCACATAAAAGGCTATACTTTAACCTACAAGCTATGAACAATTATGAATAAATTGAATGATCTATACACAAATCCATATCAGCCAATCCAGCATAGAAAAAGATATACTTTAAGCTATAAGCTATGAATAATTATGAATAAATTGAATTGGGAAAAAGTAGAATACAAATATTATTGACCATCATGAGTTACAAATACAAATACAATAAGCTGTTACCATAAGATATACCACACTTAAATCAACATACACGCCCAATATTCACCATGCCTTCATCTAATTCCCATCTAACAACGTAACATCCTCTTTTATAATGTGCCCCTTTGGATCGGATCCTGGCACCAAAATAAAACAAGAACAAACTTCATAGAGTTAGTGACATTGTTTAAAAACGCGGATGAAATATAATAGTGTTAAAACCTTAAATTTTTCAAAGATTTGTACAGTTACCTTACGAATTGACTCTTTTATAAAGGGATATCCTCCTATACCCCTTCTTGATTATCATTCCTTATGTCGGGTTCATTATTTGCTTCATCTTCTTCGTTCATGTCCGGTAGACCCCTTGAAAAAGGAGTACTATCAAGAAGACCATAATTTGCATGACTTTCCTCATCAATATCGATGACCCTTTTTCCTTGGAGAGTTACAGACCACATTTTATTTGCTTGATCGGTGATATAAAAACCTTGTTTCGCCTGGTCTGCCATAACAAAATGTTCATCTCCAAAACTTCTACCATTGACATTGACTAATGTAAATCCCAGCCGATCGATTTGAACACCATTATTGAGATTAACCCACATGCATTTGAAAATGGGAAATCTAATCACGACATAATCCACCTCCCAAATCTCTTCAATAACCCCGTAATATGGCATGACTGCCAATTTAGGCCGTTTGTCTTTCGAAGTGGAGAAGTGCATAGATTCAGCCTCTAACATTACACCACTATTCTGGGCGGTGCTCCTATCATCTAAGGCTTTTTGTAAAATGTATAACTGTTGATCACATACAAATTCCAACTTATGACATCAACCTCAGGACCACGTGCTAACCATTTGATTGTCTTAGAAACAGATTCCTCTCCCTCGACCTTTTGTTTGAACCAGTTTGCAAATGTTCTGTTATGCTCCCTAATCAACCTCTATTCAGTCATTTGAGGATTTTCTTTCCTCAATGCTTCTTTATGTGCAGTTATGTTGGCTTGAACTTCATCAATATTATTCAAGATGTATAAGTGGATTTGTGACAATTCAACAGGATCCATACTCTTTACTGAAGATCCTCATCTACCCCCTTCAGCATGCTGACATTTTGGAAGCCCGATATGTCTTACATTGGCCAAATAATTTTGACATTCCATGGCCTCTTCAGATACATACTTCTAAACAATTGATGCTTATGGCCGGTATGCATTCTTCACGTACCCTTTTAGGAATTTCATAGATCTTTCAATTGGGTACATCTATCGTAAATGGATAGGGTTGGAAACTTGATCTCCCTCACTAGATGAACAATTAGATGAACCGTGATGTCAAAAAATGAAGAAACAAAAAGCTTCTTAAGGTGGCACAAGATAAGATATCCTTCATTCTCCAATTCATCCAATTGTTGAATCTCGAAAAACTTACTGCAAACAACATTGAAGAACAAACAAAGCCTAGTCAAAATCTATCAAAGATTATACTCGGCTATGCCTCGAATAGCTACTGGGAGTAGCTATTGCATCAAAACATGACAATCATGAGACCTTTGGCTTACCAATTTCAAGTCCTTCATCAATACAAGCCTCTTAAAATTTGAAGAATACCACGATGGAACTTTTGTGCCATGCAAACACTCACAAAAACTACGTTTCTCATCCTTAGACAGAGTATGAGAAGCCGGGGGACAATAAGTTTTGTTACCTTATGGCCTTGGATGTAAGTCTTCGTGTATTCCCATTTCTTGCAAATCCAATCTTGCCTTCACACCATCCTTTGTGCTACCTTGTATGTTGAGAAGCATGCCAACAATACTATCACATATGTTCTTCTCCACATGCATGACATCAATACAATGTCTTACATCAAGGTTACACCAATATGAAAGATCGAAGAATACCGATCTTTTTTTCCATATATTTGTTTCTTTTCTACCCTTTGCAGTCTTACTGAAGAGACACTTATATTTTTCACCTTTTCATAGACTTGCTCCCAGTCAATGTCACCGGAGCATCTTCATACTCTTGGCCACCAAAAAAGGCTTTCTTTAATCGACGATATGGGTGGCCCCATCTAAGAAATCTTCTATATCCAAGATAAACCGTCTTTCTTCCATGTTGAAGTAGATGGTAGCTTGTGCCTTCTTCACAAATAGGACATGCTTTATGGCCCTTTATACTATATCCTGACAAGTTCCCATATGCTGGGAAGTCGTTTATAGTACAAAATATCATGGCTCTCATTTTAAAGACCTTCTTCTTGAAAGAGTCAAAAACATCGACACCTTCTACTCACAACTCCTTTAAGTCTTCGATCAAGGGCTGAAGGTAAACTTCAATGTCGTTTCCGGGTTGTTTTGGTCCCGAAATCAACATAGACAGCATGATGTACTTTCGTTTCATGCATAACATAGGAGATAAGTTGTAAATAATCAGGAGTACAAGCCGGGAACTATGTATGTTACTAAGGCTTCCATATGGATTCATGCCATCCGTGTTAAGGGCAAGCCTAAAGATCCTAGGTTCTTCGTCGAAGGTCAGAAATAATTGATCGATTTTTCTCCATTGAGAAGAATCGACAGGATGTTGAATCTTTCCATCAGAAATCCTCTCATCTACATGCCGCTTCAAATTTTTTTGCATCATTTTCATTAGCAAACAACCGCTTGAACCTTTGTATGATTGGAAGATACCACAACACTTTTGCAGATCCCTTATTTGACTTGTACCTTGGGGTTTCATATATCGAATAATTCAGCTTCTCTTCTAACTCGTTCCTACACAACACGCAATCATTCGGGCATGCGTGGATCTTTTTGTACTCCATCCCCAGTGGACAAAGTATTTTCTTAGCATCATAGTATCGGTGAGGCAACACATTATCATCCAGAAGCATGTCCTTAAAAGCCTTAAGCATTTCAGAAAAACTCTTGTCCTCCACCCATGATGTGGCTTCAAGCTTACCAATTTCAATACAACGTTCAACAGTTGGTATTTTTTACACCCAGGATATAGTGGGGTCTCTGCATCATTGCACATATTACCATATGCAAGTGATTGATAAAAAGCCTTTTCTTCTACATCACGAATAATGTCCTCTATGCAATCATCCATATCCGCGTCATTATCATCAAAGGTCACTTCTCCATGTTGAGACCCACTTGGCATTTTTTCACCATGTCATACCCATACTGTCTAGCTCTTACAAAATCCTTGACAAATTAAATTTGTATGTATAACTTCAGGACTTAGTCGCCTCTCATTAAAACAACGTATACAAGGGCAATAAAACTTCCCACTATCATCATGGGCATTTTATTTAGCAAATTTTATAAATTCCCTAACCCCATTCTGATATTCAAAACTCGTCCATAAAGCATTTATCCAACTACGATTCATAATAGAATTCGTATAGACGGAAAGATTTAACAAACATAATCCGTAAAAACTGACACTTGAATATAAAATAAGCAAACTACAAATGCATATATAAGCTAAATGTCGGTTCTGTCTTATGGTCATAAATGTATCACAGTGAATCAAGAAGCAAAATAAATGCATGACGAGGAAATTAAGCGCATTGCAACTAGGTCTTGTGGACTCACTTGTAGCATATAAGTTCAAATGCATTTGGTGAGTCTTTCTTCTCTTACCACGAATGTTAATGTTGCAGACAGCAAGAGTAACCTAAAAACACTTGTTGGTCAATTGGGTAGGTCCCACAAGAACATTTCATCGATTTGTTCAACCCATGAAAAGCCTAGAACGATAAGCAGGAAAATCATTCAAGTCATATAGTTGAAACAACTCTTACAGCTTGGTCTTTAGACGTTTAGTTAAGGAACCAAAAAGTTGTTGTCGAGAGAGCAACGCGAAGTAGCGACGTAGCAATACACAAACACTAGAGACAGAACCTAAGTAATCACTTTCGGCTCAACGAGAGAAGTTCATACAGGGAAATTTAATATTTCCACGCGAGTAGCGCGAGAGAGACATTTATTATTTGGGATATTATTAAGACTGGTCAATTTAAAGGAATACGGTCTTAAAGATATATATAAATTATATTAAACTTTTTAAGACTGAAGTTTTATAAAACTGCGGTCCTAAAATTAATTTAATTTAAATTCATATTGAAAATTTTAAGACCAGAGGTTAATAATATTGCGGTCATAAAATTCATTTAATTTTGGACCACATGTTTTATAAAACTACGGTCCTAAAAGTCAAATACTTTTTAATATTAAAACGAAAGATTGCAGCAGCAACTGAATGAAAATAAAGAACATTGGAAATTGGAGAATAAGCTTTTTCTTTAATGGATAATATGGAAAATATAAAATATAAGCTTAGTTCTTATTAATTTTTAAATTACTGTGACAATATGCAAGTACAAAAGGAAAATAAGAACAACAAACTGAAAATTAACAAAAACAAGCTTATAATGTGACTAAAAATTCTAATGCTTATTATCAACTAATGTCTTAGAGATATTGGCTTCAGCAGTAGCAATTTCGCGCCAGATATTAGCAATTTCTTGTATTATGCGCATCAGTTTCACTTCATCATCATCATCCATGGGAGCACCGAGACCAAGAGGTTGGAGAGGGGAAGCGGGAACCTCTTCGTGGTCTGAAGGTTGGAGGGGGCCGTCAACCTCTTCATCATCCGAAATAACAATGGGTCTAACGACCCGTGACTCATCTTTCGGAATAGAACGCACTAGACCTAAACCAACGAGAGATCTAAAGAAGGCACGAGATTCAGGAGTACCCCTGCAAGGGGTTATCTTGTATCTAAACATTGTTTGAGCAGTTGGGGCAAGAGGGAGCTACGAAGTATGGAGTTATGAGGTAATGAGGACTTATAAAGGACAGAGAGGAAGCGTGAGGAGGATAATAAAGGCAGGACAACAGGAGTTAATACGCAAAAGTGTATTAAGACCGTCATATAACATATCCATAGTCCTAAAAGTTTATTATTTATTATTTCATTAAATTACCTTTAGGACCGACCAGTAACATATCCCCAGTCCTAAAAGTATATTAATTTATTTTTCCATTCAGTTACCTTTAAGACCAACCTTTTATCTTATAACCGGTCCTAAAAGTCTATTACTTTTTTTAAAAAAATAATGCATTTAAGAACAAATCTCTTACAATATCCGGTATTAAAAGTTCATTCTTTTCAAATGAGAGACACCAATATCCTTAGACTCTGTTCAAATGAATGATTCAGAGTCTTTTCAGTTTCCAGATAAACTTCCCAACTAGGCGGCTCCTCGTATTTTGATGAACTATGCGTCTACCCGTAAACGTTTCCCATGTTTCACATTCTTCAGGATGGCTTCTCTATTTAAACCTGTTGTTACTTTACTTTCTTCACATTCTTCTCAATCACTTCTACAACCTCCACCGTAATGACCACTCTACCACCACCAAGTGTGCCTAATCATCGTCCTCACCCTCCACCACCACCAGGTGTGCTCAACCATTGTCCTCCCCTTCCACATCCACCTTTGTACGCTCCTCCGCTGCCTCCAAACCCCTCCGCCCGGCAAATGATGCAGCACCTCCTAGCTCGCGTCGCTCATATAGACCGACGCATAGGCCAAATGTTCTAGGTCTACCATGCCGTCAACAACAAGCTAAACATGTTACTCGACGCCAATGCTATTGAGTACAATCTTTCTGATGACGACGTCTTCAACTTCTCCTCCGATCCCTCCCTCCCCTCCAACAACAACGGGAGGATTAAATATTTTGATTTTTTTAATGTTTTTTAATTTTTTTGTTTGTTTGTGCTATTCCTACCCCACAACGGGCAGGAAAAAAATATGATAAATAATTTTTTTCCATATTCGATTGTCTGTTCGTATCCTTTCGTTATATTGATTTTGTTTTAGACAAAAAGGAAACAAACAAAACCATAACTGAAATGTGATTAATGATAAAAGTTCATAGAATACAGTTAACAACATACAAAACAAAATGAAAAAAAAGACAACTTTTACCTTTTAAGAATAAAAACAAACACAATGACAACTCTTCTCAAGGTTGGACCATCGTTGCCATCGGTTTTACCACACCCAGAGTTGAAAATTTCCATTATCTTACATCTTTTCTGACAATGCTCTTCAACTTCTGGAGAGGTAAAACTGACAACAAAGAGGGTCCTGAACTTGAGCAGAATGCTAGAAACTCGAGTGTTCTTGAACCCTAATGATTTGTCTTAAAAATGAGTTATCATTTCTATTTTAAGGAAGACTATTAAGACCGAAAATTTAACAAATAGACAGTCCTAAATATCTAGTCATATTTAATTTAGAATTATCGAAGACTTTTACGACCGGACGTTATATAAAAAAGTGATCCTAAAAGTGTTGCCATTTTTTATGAGACTTTTAAGACTGGCGATATAACAAACATACGGTCCTAAAATCTAGTCTTTTTTTTAAAAAAAAAAAACAAAGACCTTTAAGAGAGTCTCTTTATTAAATATGTGTTCCTAAAAGTGTCGTCATATTTATAAGACTTTTAAGACCAGAGATGTATCAAACATACGGTCCTAAAATCAAGGCTTATTTCTTTTTTTTAAAACAAAGACCTTTAGGAGCGTTCTTTAATAAATATGTGGTCCTTAAAGTCATGAATACTTTTCAGAATCTCTTACTGCTATTTACAACTCATCAAAACTCAAATCTCAAGCAATATCCACCATCCAATACGTTCAAAAAACCAAAATTACATAAGCTAAGAAAATTGTTTGAAAAAATCAACAAAATTTATTATATATTGAATTATACAAATTATAAAATTGTACATTTACAGAATGAATTTACAAATTAATGTAGTACTGTAATTACAATTGTTGCTCTACAAGCATATATTTACAAATGAAGTTAGTACCGTGATTGTTATATTTACTTTAAGAGGTCAGTAACATGTTGACAAAACACACTGCGTATATGGTCCACTTTATCATCAGAAAAGGAAGTATCAGAAGCAAACCTCTGTAACATCAAATAAATAAACTAAATTAATTTACATGCATATTTCATATGTAACATTAAGCCAGAAACTGAATTCAACCATAATATGTAACATCAAAATTTACCTTTGTAGTGAGTTTATTCCTTGGTTGAATGATAATATCATACGTGTGTTTCATTATGTACAGGCCACATAAGTTGGATCTGATTGGTTGCCGACAGGTCTGAAAAGAACAAGAAACATATATAAGATCAAGCATATATAGCTTACTGACCAGCTTCACAATGCAATGTGCCAGTGTCGAAATATGTATTAACCTTTGGTGTGAGCCATTTAGGATCTCTAAGATCATTGCCTCGCTTTTTTTGACCTGGATTTGGAAGCTCCTCATGGCACTATCATCAAAATCACAAATTTATCAATAATGTTCACTGAAAATTCACATCAGAGATTTCAGACAAGAGAATCAAAACGACATGCTTACTCATTGATGATCTACTGCAACAAGTCCCTGGTTGGCTGTGAGTGGAGCATAAGAAGATCACCGTATGTGCCTCCATGCACATGACGACCAACTGCCAGTGGTGGCTGAAAATTCACAGCAGTAAACTACTCAGTGATATATTATGCAGAATTAAGTGAATTGTAACAAGAGATCGATTGTGATATGTACCTATGGTAATATGGAAACAAGTACACCTTCCTTATCACTTCACACAACCTCTTTGATATGTACTCCTATCTTTCTTCTTTGGTGGTTGTGCTTGCATATACTGGTCACAAAAATCCAAAATCATTAATTCTGCCTTGTTAGTCCAAATCTTGATGCATCGATCAGGGAATTAATATATGTGTGTGTGTGTGTGTATAAATGATGCATTTAAATTATGTACTCATAAAAGAAGATACATACTTCAAAAACATTTGAACAACTATTGATGTAACCTCCTGTCCAAGAAGTAGCAGGGACTTTATATCATTAGCATCAAAGAAAATCGGTTGAGGATGAGGAACCCCTACTACTTCATTGATATCCCACAATTGTAATATAAAATCTCCTTTGGATACCATTTGGGATATTTTATCCTTGGCCCCCAACTCAGCAGTAGGGGATGCAGCTTTAGTTGTGGACAGTCCCTTTAGCAACTAATTGTCTAGTTGGTTTGCCACGTACAGGTAACAAAGTTGATCTGATTGTCTAACAATGCAGCTCCCTCTAGTGCTCTGCTGCACAAGTGCAGGTGTATGTATGAAGGGAACACTTGTCTCTGGACTAGAGCTAATAAGCATCTTCATTTGATTCATTTCCTCTTTCATTTGCCTCATCTGGGATTCAAACAATTCTTTCAATGCAGCCTCTTTGGTCGCTGCCTCTTGATTTAATTTGGCTATCATTTGGTCCATCTCTTCCTGGGTAACCATACTTTGTTTAAGGCGTTTGGATTTACCAAAGTATTCCTTTAGGCCTACTCGTTCTCCGATCCCCCTTACACGCCCTAAGTGATCCAGTTTTCCAGTCGCAACAGTCAGAACATCATTCCTCCCGCCTGACACAAAAGATCCCTCTGCTTATTTCTTTTTAAGATCTTCCTGTAAGATACAGATAATGAGAAGCTTAGTAATGAAACATGTTTAGTAACTAAAAAATAGCAATAATGATACTTACAATTCTTTCAGCAACTAGATGAGTTTATTCACCCATGTAGGCATCATCTTTTGTTGAATATACAACCATAAATCCTCGCGATGTATTGGGGATACCGGCTAATCAACTATCATAGAAGGATTGGATTCAGCTTCTTCTTCCAATCTCTTTCGCTTGGCCTCCGTCATTTCTTTTTCAGCCTTTGCATATCCGCCGCGAGAAGCCCTATGCAGGCAATTATTCTTTCTCCCTATCTCCTGTGCTTATTCCCTTCTTCTTTGTGAATCAGAATTGAAAACAACTATTAATTATGAATTCAAGCCATCTTACTAATAGAAATTATAGAACTTCTGCTTCATATGAACCTCAAACACTAGTCAAATTCACTTCATCAAGTTTCAACATTTTATATAAGGAAGATGTAGAATTGTATATAACTAACATACTCACTTACTAATAGCAATATCTAACCACTACCTACTTTAACAGAACTAGCTAAGAATATATTAACAGTTAACATATCATACATGCATATAACTAAGACATGTTCCTCTGATGCAGGACAGAGGGTGGAAATATATATACTTCTACTCACACATTAAACCATCTAACTAATAAGATTCGACGATCACAATACAGTCACATATCCGCACAGGTTAATAAGCAAACAAAATTAAATATGAACTCACCAAAGCATCAGGAGTGGTCTAAAGTTGAACAAATTGATCCCAAATTTGTTTATCAAGAAATGTGTACTTGTCTAAAGGATTATGATCAGGTTGACCCTCAGTAAAAATTAGGTGTTGGCTAGAAAGGTCTTAAATTTCCTCCACCGATCAGCACAATAAGACAATTTCTTGTCTTTCAACTTTTCTGAGTCAGAGACAGTGTATGTAAGCCGGATAGTGTCCCAAAGAGGATCCTTTACTGTGCGGCGATCAACATTTTTCCACTCATCTATCAAGATGCTGACCTTGCTGCGTGCCATATAGCCAACAAAACTATTATATTTGTTTTTATTCGGACCGAAAGGTTTTAGCCTATCATTAAATTGAATCTCGATCTTTAACTATACATTACGTTTTATGGTTACGTCCCTCATTCCTGTGCCACTTCTACTACAGCGTACAGGGCGGTTACGAGGCTCATTTTGAGATGAAGAGGGTTTGTTCTGGCTCACACTAGTAACATCAGTAACTGGCGTTGACTGAACAGGAAGAGAATGATTTTCTCTGTTCATTTTCGAGAAAAGGAAGAGAGGTTGAGAGTGGTGGTGCAAAGGAGTAACGCCTGAGAAAGTGAGAGAGTAATAGGGGATGGTGGTGGTTGGCGAGGAATAAACGTAATGCAACAAGAAGTGAGGTTTCACAAAGAGAACATGGGTTTCATAGCTCAGACAGATAGACGTAAGTCATAAGTAAGGTTTCGCGGGAAGAAGTAGATGTTTCCATTTTTAAGACCGGAGTAACTAAAACGACGGTCTTAAAGGTTAACATTTAAAACCACCAGTTATTTATGTCCGCTCTTAAAAGTAATAAACTATTATTTTAAATTTTTCATTATTTAGTACCGGGTAGAAGTTACGTTCGCTCTTAAAAGTATTACCTTTAAGACCGTCATTTATATATGTCCGGTCTTAAAATTTTTATACGATTATATTTCAATATTTCCTTATTATTCTTTACCGCAGAAAATATAAATCGGGGATGTACGAGTTTTCTCTATAATGTAATCTATATTTTAATTTTTTTTAACATTTTTAAGAGCGGTTGGTTTTTTTAAGCGGCCTGAATATTATATTTAAGAATTAATATGTTAAAAGAAGTTCTTTATATTTACAAAATTGCCACCAGTCATATCTTTAAGACCGATGAGTCGATACTCCGTTGTAAATGAGGCGATCTTAAAAATTGGTGTGGTCGAAAAAGTTCTTTATATTTACAAAATTGCCACCAGTCATTTCTTTAAGACTGGGGCGTCGATTGTAAATGAGGCGGTCTTAAAACACTTTTTTGTACTAGTAAGACTACTGCTCACCTCATACTCCCCCATCTTAATTAATTGCAAGTCAAACTTTAAACTACTCCTCTATCAAGTCATTAATATAAGTACTATAATTAATTTTTTTAGATAGATTAAAAAACTAAATAAGTTATTACTTAATCATAATGGTGTGTTATTATATTATATATTAGTTTATAATTTAGATAACTTAATTTAGAAAAAAATGATAAATATAAATACTTTAATTTAATTTATTTAACTTTACCAATCCCTTAAAAAAAGTCAATGGCTCTTATATTAATCATTGGAGGTAGTAATCTAAGCTACTTTACAATAGACTTTCTCTTATCTCTTTTATAAACTTCTTAGTCATTTATACTTTCATTGTCCCAAAATATAAGCTTTATAGTTGGGAATAGGCTTATCCTAAAATTTAAGTTTTCTTTTAATTTTATCATAAAATTTATTACATTTTTCTAACTTAACTTCTTAATTGTATTTATTGTCTCTCTCTTACTTATCATCTTTATAAATAAGGGCATAGTTCTGTGTGTGTGTGTGTGTGTGTGTTGCTCTTGACTAAATTTGGCTCCTCGAACATTGGCCTCAACGAGGCCTGTGACATTGACAACCTTTGAACAACCATCGAAGTTAGATTCATTAGTGGTCCTCGCTGCCATCGTCTGCATGAAGTTGTACAGTGATCAGAAGGATGAACCACTTCATGGCTTTATCACCGACTAAAGATTTTTTTTTATAAAAAAATATACTTATAGCATCCATTTTTTAATAGACGTTATTCCCAAACTTTCTTGTGTCCTCACATAGGCATCCTATTAGTTCTCTGTGTTTTGTTGATAACTGACAATTGTAAATGTGAAAGATTGTTATTAAACCAATCACAAGGCACTTTCGGGTAAAAAAATTATCTTATTCAATAACAACATCTATTGTGAAACAGATCAATGTCGAGTGACTCCAGTCAGTTTAGAATGACTCCAGTCATGGCCCTTAGTGCAAAACATTTTTTGAAGTTGCATGACTCCAGTCAAGATATTGTGACTCTAGTCACCAAAGAGAATTTCAAACTTAATTTTTCCAACGGTCAAATGTGACTCCAATCAGTCACTTCATGACTCTAGTCATTTACTATGTCAAGTTTTTCAAAGCTCAAACTCGACAACTATCTGTCAAAATTGATATGACTTGAGTAAGCCTTGAGTGACTCCAGTCATATTGGTACATAGACGCTTTCAGGTGTATTAAAAAAATGGATGACTCCAGTCATTTTACAATGACTCTAGTCATCATATTATAAAGAGCTTCTCATATGTTTTGTGAAATCAGATTACTCCAATCATTAAGTAATGACTCCAGTCATCATGCCTTTAAATCTTTGTCTTTAGATTGCTGATCATATATGACTCTAGTCATCATGTCTTTATATCTTTGTTTTTCATTTACTGATCATAAACACCTCCAGTCAAGGTCATGTGACTCCAGTCATGTAACTCGAGTCATTGTTCTGGAAAATGAAAAACATTGTGTTTATAATATCTAAATCATTGATTTTGATATGAATGCTTCATATTATTACTCATTAATATTCCTAATTATGTTTAATTAATTTGTTAATGAGTTTTAGTTGATTTTGATATGGATTAACACCAAATTGCAATAAAGAAATTATGTGTCAGAAGCATTAAATGCAAAGTAGAGACAAATACCAAAATTAGACAACCAACTCTCTGAACAACTTAAAGGCTTACAACCACTTCCTTTCCACTTCCAATATTAAGTCTCAACGGACAAATGGAACAAGGAATGTCAAAAGAGAATGACGGCGTTGATTGAAGAAAGAAGACGTGTGAGTAACGATTAAGGTTAATCAGTCTCAACGATCATCTTCATCAGTCTCAACGGATACTTCTCAAGCTTATCAATGGTCATTAATGCCAACAACTATAAAAGCCAGAAGCATTTAATTCTCCACCTATTGAAACGATATGCATTCAATTTGTGAAATTAGCATTTATTGTTTCTAATCTTTGAGCAATATCTTTAGATATAAACATTATTTAGTGATTATCTATCTGCTCTTTTAGAGAGTCTTAAAATCATTATTCTTTTATTAATCACAAGGTTGTGGAACCTTTGAGATTAAGATTAGTTGATTACAACTTGTAAAGGGGAGTAAGTTTTACATAATCTTGTATAGATGCCATTATAAAGAGCAAACATTTTTACATAATCCATTTATCTCCTACTTTGTTTAATATAGTTTAGTACAAGTTGAATTATAGATAAAGATCAAGAGAGGAGATTGAAGAAAGACAAACTTGTCAAATATTATTAGAATATCAATATTCTAGTCTCTATGATCAAATAGAAGTTGGAATGACTTAATTTAGAATTAAATAAGCAAGTTGAAGCTCCACGATAAATAGTAGATAGCTACAATGATTTGGCTTATTATTTCCATCTTACTCGAGCAAAAAGATATCCATACTTAAGTACAAAGTTAGTTATACTTGAGTATGATATTGTTGTACTTAAGTATGATCGTGTTTCAGCAACTTTGTTCGACTCTGTTACACATTTCACCTAAGCGAAGTCTGGTTATTCAATGATATCTCTTAAACGAGAGATCCGATTGAGGTGAAACTAATTTTGTATGAAGCTAGAGTTCCAATGTGTCAGTTTGAAAAAATTTCAAACCCAAAGGAGTTCATATGAAAGACATATGAATTTCGGAAGTTGCCCCATCAATTCACGTCACACAGCTGACCCAGCTTCGATAATTCGAGTTTATCTCACAAACTACACATTGAAATGAGTTGAAATCAGTTGCATATAAAACTAGACTTAGATACCTTTCCAAAAAAGATCAAGATCACAGAAAAAAATATTAAATGAGAGAGATATGATTTTTTAAAGTTCATAGTTAGTTTAGAATGGTGCAAAAAATTGGTTCAGAATGGCTTCTATTAATCTGATCATAACACTCAACATACATTGAGTTTGGAGCTGATTCTTCTTTCATTGGAAATAAGACTTAAAGAGCTTTCTGGATATAGGTGGTTTGTCAAATTTAAAGCTATATCAAAGACGTTACACTCACAGGAAATTATCTATTTTGCTACTAATATTCTTATTTTCTAAAAGTCTCTACATTCAGGAAGTTGAGCATTATACTAAAGAGTATTATGCTTGTTCTCGTAGGATTGTAAGACTTAAAATAGAAGAGTACTCAAGTAAGCTTAAACATGTACTCGAGCATGATTTCTGAAATTGCTTGAACATGAGTAATATGTGATAGTAGTTTCTTTCTTTCAGGATATTACTTAAGCAAGCCTTTCTGCCTACTCGAGTAAGTAAGTATATTTGAGTAAAAGGTTTTTCTGTCAAAGTAAATGCATATATCAAAGTCTTACTCGAGTATGAGGTAAGTATTACTCAAGTATGGTACTCAAGTATTATCATTGTGAAGCTTCTAATATGATCTACTTAAACCTTACTCAAGTACATGATATGTTTTACTTGAGTACGGTCATCTAAGGAAGCTGATATATAAGGCTCGAAGCATTTAATTTGCAACTTACCAAAACTCTGCGCATTCATTTATCTATATTATTGCGATCAATTGTTTCATTAACTTCACTTAATATCTTCGGGTATTTATTGTTCTTTAGTGTTTATTTATTTTCTACTTGTGAGGAGTTATTAAACATTAATATCATTTTCTAGCTTAAGCTTAAGGTTGTGAAACCTTAAGTGTAGGTGTACGATTACAACTTGTAAGGGGAAGTGAATCCGAGTGTGAAAAGATCATCCTGAGTTGCATCTGTATTTTGAAAAGTTAGTGGAAATCCTAAGGTGTGCTTAGGGACTGGATGTAGGTTGAACTATTAGACCAAACCAGTATAAATTGTCCTGTGTCTATTTCCTTTCTCAACCTTTGTCTTATTAGCGTTCTAGTGTGTTTTACGAAATGATTTTTTAGATCACCTTTCATTTCATCTTCAACTTGTTCGTCTCCTCTATAGCTAGCTCCTCACAATCTTACTTGTAAGATTTTAGCACAATTCCAATCCTAACAAACTTGTACGTTTGTACAGATCAATACATGTTATCTTTATGCATTCTCTATGCATAAGTGGTCTTTCCCTCCTCTCATTTCTTAACTTCTGTAATTTTTCTATTTAACTTTGATTCTTTAACTAAATTTCTTAACTTGACATCCCCTGCTTAAAAAAACTTCCCTCTTGTCACCCCTGTCCAATTTTGCATATGGAATTCATTTTTTAGATCAAATATATCAAATTCTTGCTCTTTCCTATTTTTCTAGAATACCCACACACAAGTTCCATGGCAATGGTATGCTATCCCGATCATGATATTCCTACCCCTTGGAGGGAAATGTTTGTCCCAGCCAAAACATAATCACATATTAAAAAGAATGGGTAAAGGTGCATTAATTGAGCACCCTTAGGCTCTGTTTGAGTACAATTTTGCTCACGAAATATTTAAAAGGGATAAATCTGGCCCTTCTCAACGTCCGTTATCTTTGTTTTTTTATTTTCAAAAAAAAATGCTTCCTTCCTCTCTCAAGATGCCGTCATTGGAGATGTTGTCTCCTGCATCGTCATCGTTGGGCTCATGAGTTTCAACGTCAGGTGCTAAAGACCTTATTCTGGTACAAGAACAAAGATATCCAATTTCAAAGTGCCCTAGTATACATACGCAGATGTCCAACCTCAAAGGATTGGCCAACATCGGATCAATACAAGGAACCAATACTACTAATGAGAGTGGTTTTACTAAACGTCTGTAGATCACTGTGTCACACCAATACCAATATGGGTGTGGAGTGTGTGCACAGTGGAACTGAATTTAGAATAGACGAACAGTGTGTGTACCTTGTGTAACCTCCTGTTTATAAAGGGAGTACTTGGGACCTTGATCCACTCCTTTGATCGCTTGTACTGTGCCTACGTATTATAAATTGTGCCTACTCTACTAAATGCTCTTTGCATCATGGTTGGTGGGATTGTAAGAGTGGTAGCTTACCGGCTAACTCTGTATCTAGCATTAGGCTCCCTTATTAGGCCTATTGCGATAAGGCCCACTTCGCTTGTCCATAATAGATGCCCCCAAGCTCGGTGTCTCAAGTTTATGAGATGTCGAGGTTAATTGCTTCTATGTTGATCTTTGATATTATCATTAAAAACAAGTTGCTTTCCTATCTCAGATTTCGGATTCTAATCTTATTTGCCCCCTGCTGTAATTTGCCGAGTTTACATTGTTCCTCGACTTTCATGTTTGCCAACTTACACTTGACCTTTCATGATCTTTCAAATTTAATTGAATCTGGTCGTTATCTCGTCATGCCGAGTTAAATTTCTTCACCACGTCACCGATTCGATGCCCCCAAGTCCGAGGAACAATGTGAAGTCGAGTATATGAATGGGTGTTTCTTTGATGTCCCTAATGGCGAAATGCGTAGCAGGGTATAAAACCTAATTTCATCAATATCTCTACCAGCCATCTTTGGTTTTCACGCTTATTTAATGTTCGCATCTTTTCACAAAAGTCATGATTACACTTTTTAGGGTTTTTTCAAACCTACTTTTCTATGCACATCTAACATCATTAGTCTTGTCATTTCACTTTCGCGCTTGCTGGCATTTTTAAAACCTGCCTCTTCAAATTCTTCTATATAACTTCAAATGTCTCGATGCTTCCCATTTTCATGACCAGAGACTCCTACCATTAGTAAGAAAAAGCACTCTAAATCCAAAGCTCGCAAAAACCATCCTTCTTCCCTTTCAAGTTCTTTTGTTCCAGGTAAATTTTCATCATTAGTTATTGTTTTACATACGTTTCTTGTTACTCCTTTTCTTTTCGACAATTCTTCTTCATTTATGAGTCATACTGTGTTTCTGGGTTTTAGGATAGCGTTTTTAAGCATCATTATTGGGATTTTGGGCTCTGTGTATTGCTTTTCTCTGGTGTCGTTGCCTATTCTTGCCAGTTCTTGCTTTTCCATAGAAGAAAACCCAAATATACCTGTAGATATGTATGGTAGGCCTATTCCTAAGGAAGATTAGGAGGTTATCAAACATATTCCTGAGAAATCAGCCTTATGGCTATACGATATTCGTCGTTTTGAGGCATCTGTGAAAGAAGATGGTCTGAAGCCTTTTGGTAGTAGTGGTAGGAAAAATAAACATAAGGCTCCTCTTACTTCTACCCCCATAAGAGCAACCCTAATCTTGACATCTAGGCCTCCAACTCCAATAGTATACTCGCAAGCACCAACCTCTCAAGCCTCACCTTTACCGGCTTCCCCATGCAAAAATTGCCAGCATGAATACATAACCCTAGTTCAACTCGGTCAGGAGAGAGTAGCTGAGGTGGTGCTGAAAAGTGTTGGTTATGATTAGTTTTGATGATGTCTTATATAGATGCCATTAGTAAGAGCAAAAAGTTTATATAATATACATTGTCTAATTGTTACATTTAATGTAGATTTGTTCATGTGAAGAAAGAATAAGAGAAGAGAAGAAAGAAAGAATTGATTCATGGAAAATAATCAAGAAGAGAGAAGAAAGAAAGAAAGAAAGAAAGAAGAACTTGATGAATAGCCTGAGAAAATCATTATACAAGTTCTAAGATTGATTCTTGAAGTCTCCACAATCAAATGGAAGTTGGAATGTCTCGATTCGGAGTTAGAACAAGCAAATATCAGTTTCTGGATAAATAAACTTAAGCCTGTCACTTATAGACTCGAGTCTGGATGATTTCTAGCAACTTTGGCTCCTCTGGTATGAGCAAACTCGAGCCTACACTTATAAACTCGAGTTTGGCTGATTTCAAGCAATTCTAGCTCCTCTGGTACGAGCAAACTCGAGCCTATACTTATAAACTCGAGTCTGGCTGATTTCCAGCAACTCAGTTCTCCTCTGGCACGAGCAAACTTGAGCCTGTCACTTACAGACTCGAGCCTGACTAATTTCCAGCAACCTTGTCCACCTCTGTTTTGCGTTTCAGATGAGCGACCTCTGGTAATTTGCGATATCTCCCAAACCAGGAATCAGATTGAGATGAAATCAATTTTGTATGAATCTATACTCCTAATACGTCATCTTGACAAAGTTTCATGCTCAAAGAAGATCATATGAGAGAGCTATGAATTTTAAAAGTTGGATAAGAAGTTCACGCCACACAGCAGACCAAGCTTTAATGTTTTGAGTATAACTCACAATCTACACATCGGGATGAGTTGAAATCAGTGGCATATAAAAGTAGACTCATAAGGATTTCCATCAAGAGTTAAATGAACTAAAACAAAGTTCAGACCAGGGAGATATGGCCTTTGGAAGTTGATAGAAAATTCAGGATGTTACAAACTCAAGCCTATCACTTATAAACTCAAGTTTGACTCAGACAGAGAGCTAGTCACGATTTGATATTCAACAAACTCGAGCCTGGACATATAAACTCGAGTTTACCTTACACAGAGAGTTTCTCCAAGCTTTTCAAAACATTCCAACTCGAGCCTACATTTTACAAACTCAAGTTTGTCACTTACAGAGAGCTTTCGTAGATCTTTCAAGACAGGAAACTCAATCATGAATTTATAAACTCAAGCCTATGGCAGATCGAGAGTTTTTCAAAGGTCTTTTAACCGAAGCAAACTCAAGCCTACCACTTCTAAACTCAAGTTTGCATGAACAAACTCGAGTTTGCCTGAAACAGACGCTTTGTTTTACGTACAGCTTGCTCAGATCAGCAAAATCTTCCTGAATAATTTACAAACTTTATATCATCTATTACTACTATTCCTAATCTCATTTAATCAGTTTGCTCATGAGTTTCATATTAGTTCAGCAAGAATCAAGGTGAAATCAAATCTAGATCAAATGCATTTAATGAAGACCAAGAACAAGCCTGAAACTTCTCCTCTATCCCAATGGTTTAGCTCAAGACGTTATAGATCATCCAAATCACTCTACAACGGTCAAATTAAGTTTATGGAATAACAAGAATACTGGAAGATCATCTACAACGGCTAAATCCAGGATTCCAGCTAAGAATTGATGAAATAGAGGAAAATATGCAACAACTATATTCCAAAAATATAGATGAATGTTGGAGAAAGAATGAGATGAATTTGCAACGGCTAGTTCCTCTGATTAAACTATAAATACCCAGGAAGACTCATAGCAACACACAGAATTACAACTGATTACATATTTGAATTTGAGTCTTTGTGTATTCTACAACATTTTGAGCTTCAGTGTTTATTCATATCTACTCTTTTTGAGAGTTTGTTTTTGAAAATCATTCCATTACTTGTTTTAGAGAACTCAAGGTTGTGGAACCTATGAGTTGGGTTTTTACAAAATGTAAGGGGGAGTATCTCAGTTAGAGATTTGGCTTCACAAGTGGCTGGGTGAACTTGTGGGATTGTAAAGGCCTCTCTTATGCCCGGATTGAACAAGAGGATAGTGGATTGAAAATCTCAAGTGGAGCTTGGAGACTGGACATAGGTCAAGGATTGGACCGAACCAGGATAAATCATAGTTTGCATACTCTCTTCCCTTATCTTTTACATTTCCAGTATATACTTATCTTTAAATATCTAACTGTCATTCAAACTGATTTCAATATGTTTCGAAAAGATTTTTAAAGTTCATAAAGTTTTATCAAACACCCAATTAACCCCCTCTCTTGGGTGATAGCCAGGTCCAACAAAAAGCTGTACTCACAGATTTGCTCCCATCCTCACCTCGGAGAGTGGCTTACATCCCATGACTTCACGTCGAGGTAGATTTCCATCTAACTTGTCTTTTTTTTATATGGGTATAGATGGCTTCTTCTCCTTATGTTAGTGAACAATCAGCTACTAAACAATCAGGGTTTACCGATGTAGCCCATAGCCCAAGTCACTATGTTATAAGCCCAGAAGTCATGGCCATTCAAAACAAAATGGCCTGGGCGGAGTTTAAAGGGCCCATACTTAGGGATGGTGATGTGTACACCATTCGGTTGCCCCTAGATAGAGAGTCTATAGCATCCTGGAGGGTTGGAGAGTCACCTCATTTCTTTTTCCTATACCAAGTTGTAGTTACATGCCTTGGTGCAGAGTTTCCGTTTTCATACTTTACTATCCACATCCTCAATCATTTACGTGTTGCCCCAACATAACTGCATCCTAATGGCTGGGCTTACGTAATTGCCTTTGAGAACCTATGTAAAGAACAAAATATAGCATGTATAGTTCCTTTATTTTTTTCACTTCTTCTCTCCCATAAACACTTACAAAACCAAGGAAAAGCCCCTAGAGTTTACGTGGACCACCTTTAGGGGAGTCCGGGGTAAAAAAACTTTTTTAACCTTACACAGAATCCTTCAAAGGCTTTAAGTCAGCTTATTTTAAAGTCGAAGTCATTCGCAACCAAACATCGTGGTTCCTTCATGAAAATAACCTCGGGGAACTGGAAGAGAAATTTTCCCTCTACTGGACCAACGAACATCATGATCTAGGCACTAAATCCTTTAGCCCCAAAGAGACCATTCTTAACCTGACTGAAGAGGAGGCTAAGAAATTGTTAGAAGATCTTGGCCGAACAATGGGGCCTTTTGATGCCGGGATTTATTTATCTATTCCTCTAAAGAAAAAGAGAAAAAGAGTAGCAAGTATGCATGATGTGTGCAGTAGTTTTTATTTCATAATTATTTTGTCGGTTTATTGACCACGTTTCTTTATGCCAACGTTCATGAAGAGATTAGCACGGAAGGAGGCTACAAAGGAAGCCGAGGTTGGTAAAAGGAAAGCGCCTGAGCCTAGAAAACATGTAAAGGCTCCTCATTTAAAGAAAACCAACACTGCTCAGGCTGAGCTGGAGTCAGCTTTGACCATCGTCCCGCCTGTGTCTCCATCTACAACCTCTGGTGACGCTACCACACAACCTTCTGCGAGCGTCACTCAAACACAAGCACCCTCCTACAAGTATCTTTTCTCGTCTTTTCTATGGGAGAATGAGGTCAACCCCTTTGTACGTTATAGCATTCGCCCGCTTTTGAGTTGGTTCACTCCCCAAGTGATGTCTGTTGCCGATAGGCAAATGTTGTTGGAGATCGAACAACAGGCCGTTCACGCTACTGGTCTTGCCTAAGCCTTGCTTACCTAAACACTCAACTGGCGAAGGCCGATGCCAAGCTTCAATCTGCAGCCTCGAAGAAAACGGAGGCTATAAAAGCGGCTGCAGAGGCAGCGGTGAAGTCGGCTGAGGAGGCACGAGATAAGGCTCTTTCTGAGGCAGCGGAGGGTAAACAAGCGTAGGCCAAGGCCAAGGAAGTTGCTAAAAAAACATTTTGGTATCAGAGCGAAGTTGTCTACTCAAAGGATTAACATCCTAGACATAAAGATCAAATGGAAGGAATTCTACCAGATGGTGCCTCAATAAACAGACCACCGGGATTTAATGGTGAACACTACTCATTATGGAAATCCAAATTCAAAGTATTTGTGATGGCCAGTGAGTATGGTCTGTGGGAAGTTATTGAGGATGGCAATTATGTCCCTACAAAGAAAGTAGGAGAAAATATTGTACCAAAGGCAAAGGTAGAATTTGATGAAAATGATCAAAAGAAAGTTGTCCTTAACAGCAAAGCTATTTTAATGTTGCAGAGTGCACTAAGCCAAAAGGAGTACTTTCGTGTTTGCAATCTGCCCAGTGCCAAGGAGATGTGGGACGCATTGGGAGTAGCCTACGAAGGTACCTCAGGGATCAAGGAAAACCGGATCAACACACTCACCACCGAATATGACCTACTACGCATGAAGACTGGAGAATCAATTACTGAATTCCAGTTCCAGTTCACTCACTTGATCAATCAGTTGTTAGCCTTGGGAAAGGTATATGATCAAAGAACTCAGGTAAGAAAAATCTTGAATATACTAACCAAAGATTGGGAAGCTAAAGTGACAGCCATAGAGGAAGCAAGAGGAGAATCTATGCAATCTGTAGCTGCTCTCTTCGAAAGCTTATCAGAATATGAAGGGAAAATCAAGTTCAAAAAAGGACTTGATGAAATAGAAGGGAAATAGAAAGGAATTGCCCTCAAGACTCACAAAGAAGATAGGAACTCAGATAATGATGAGATTGATGATGAGGAGATCGGAATGATGGTCCGAAGATTCAAGAAATTCTACAAAAATGATCAAGCCTTCCGTAAGTCATACAAGAACAACAACAAGGAAACAAAGAAGCCAATTGTAGGCTATGAATGTGACAAACCCAGTCACATCAAATTTGAATTTCCTCAGCTGAAGCACAAAGAAAAAGAAAAGCCCAGATTCAGTTCTTTCAAGAAGAAGGGCTTTGTCTCTGCTATTTGGGGAGATAGTTCATCAGATGAAGAAGAAGAAGATGAAGAAGAAACAGCTAATCTCTGCCTAGTTGCTCAAAAAGAATGTGTCAATGAAGAGGTAAATGATCTTGAACATACCTTTGATGAACTAATTTCTGAATATAACAGTCTTCACTCTGAATTTAAAAAGATTGCAAAAGAACTTCTGTTTTCAAAAAGAAAATAAAGGATTTAGAACAACAAGTTCAGAAAACTTCATCTTCTACTCCTGAAAAGGCTTGTGAAAAACTTACTGAAAAGATTTGCGAAAATTGTTGTACCTTTCAGAAAAGAAATGACTATCTTTCAAAAACTCTAGAAAAATTAACTCAAGGTAGTGAGATGCTTAACGTTATTTTAAAACAGCAAAGATTCACAAATGACAAGTCTGGAATAGGTTACAAACCTGATCTGGATAAAAAGAAAGGTAAGAAGAAAAATGGAGAAAAGAACTACTTAAGTTATTTTCGAAAATCAGTTCACTCTTCTAATCCATTTACCCATTGTAATTATTGTAATAGAAAAGGTCATACTACTTCTGCATGCTTTCTTAGAAAAGAAAGGAAAGATAAACCTATAGGTAATTATCAATGGGTACCAAAAGGAACATATGTGTCTCCTAAGGTGCAAACTAACCCAAAAGGACCCAAGAAAAGGTGGGTACCTAAGACTTGATCTTTCATAAATTGCAGGTATGTCTAAGAGCATCAAAATCCAGTAAGTAGTACATTGATAGTGGATGCTCTAGACACATGACAGGAGATCAATCCAAGTTTACAACAATCAAACACAAGGATGGTGGCAAGGTCACATTTGGTGGAAACCAGTCTGGAAAGATAGCTGGTATTGGAGAGATTGATAACAATGATGGACCACAAATAAAGGATGTCTACCTTGTGGAAGGACTATGCCATAACCTTCTTAGTGTAAGCCAAAGTGCCGATAAAGTAATCTAGTTATGTTTAATTCAGAAGAATGTTTGATTGTGAACAAGGATGATCTCTCCCTAGACAAAGTAAGATCAAAAGCTCTATTCAGGTCACCAAGGGAAGGTAACTGCTATACCCTTGAACTTCCAACTGTTTTACCTTCTGAAAAATGTTTCATGAGTAACTTAGATGAAAGTTTACTGTGGCACAAACGTTTAGCACATGTTAATATGTCCCAACTTGATAAATTATTGAAAACTAATTTAGTTATTGGTTTGCCAAAACTCAACTTTAAAAAGGACATAATTTGTGATGCATGTCAAAAGGGAAAACAAACCAAATCATCCTTCAAATCAAAAAGTGAGATTTCTACTAATAGACCCCTTCAACTATTGCACATGGATTTAGTTGGTCCAACTAGAGTCAAGAGTTTTGGTGGAAATATGTACACTTTAGTCATTGTTGATGATTTCTCTAGATTTACATGGGCTATATTCTTATCATCTAAAGATGAAACATTTGATCAATTTGTTGTGTTTACCAAAAAGGTCCAAAACGAGAAAGGAACTACCATTGCAGGAATCCGTACGGATCACAGACGAGAATTTGAAAACCATGCCTTCAGCAAATACTGTGAAAATATGGGCATTGATCATAACTTCTCAACTCCTAGAACCCCGCAGCAAAACGGTGTTGTGGAAAGGAAGAATAGAGTACTCACTGAAATGGCAAGAGCAATGCTGACTGAGCACAACACCTCCCAAGTATTTTGGGCTGATGCCATGAGTACTACTTACTATGTCTCCAACAGAGCATATCTCAGGAAGAAGTTAAACAAAACCCCTTATGAGATATACAAAGGAACGAAATCAAACCTAGCACAGCTACACATCTTTGGCTGCAAATGCTTCATCCATAACAATGGTAAGAACAATCTTGGCAAATTTGACCCCAGATCAGATGAAGGTATATTTCTTGGTTACTCAAATAGAAGTAAATCCTTCAGAACATTTAATTTGCGTACTCGTACTGTTGAAGAATCAATTCATGTAGTATTCTTTGAAAACAAATCTAACAAGCCTAATGATGAGGAAGATGATAATGTTTTACAAAATCAATCCATTTCAAAAATCCCATCTGTTTCAACAAACTCTAAAAACTCCTTTCAAGAAGAACCAGAAACCGAAGCTGAAATCATTTCTGAAAAACCTGTTCAGTCTCCACCTCAGCCTCAAGCCTGGAGATTCAACAAAAACCATCCTTTGGATCAAGTTCTAGGTGATGTAAATGAAGGTGTGAGAACCAGGAAAAGCATTTTAAATGAGGTAACCTTTTCAGCCTTTATTTCAGAAATAGAACCCTCTAAGATTGAAGAAGCCCTTTCAGACAATGATTGGGTGATAACAATGCAAGAGGAATTACATCAATTTCAAAGAAATCAAGTTTGGGACTTGGTACCCAGGCCCAAAGACCATCTAGTCATTGGCACCAAATTGGTATTCAAGAACAAACGCGATGAATCTGCAATAATTGTCCGTAACAAGGCAAGATTAGTAGCTAAAGATACAACCAAGAGGAAGGAATTGACTATGAAGAAACTTATGCTCCATTTGCAAGATTGGAAGCCATAAGGGTCCTTCTAGCCTTTGCTTGCATTAAAGGTTTTAAACTATATCAAATGGATGTAAAATCAGCATTTTTAAATGGGTTCATTCAAGAAGAAGTCTATGTTGAACAACCTCCTGGTTTTGAGGATGAATTTCATCCAGATCATGTTTTCAAACTAAAGAAGGCTTTATATGGCTTAAAACAAGCTCCTAGAGCTTGGTATGAAAGGCTAAGTAAATTCCTTCTAGATCACGGATTTGTAAGAGGTAAAACAGATACCACTCTGTTCATTAAAAGTAACAAAATGAATGAAATCCTACTTGTACAAATCTATGTAGATGATATAATTTTCAGTGCTCCTAACGATGCTTTGTGCAAGGAATTTTCTAAGACCATGCAAGGTGAATTCGAAATGTCAATGATGGGAGAACTCAACTATTTCCTTGGTCTTCAAATCAAGCAGCGCAAGAATGGCATATTCATTTCTCAGACCAAGTACTTGAAAGACCTGCTCAAGAAATATGGCCTTCAAGATTGCAATGGGGCTGACACACCAATGAGTTCAACGGCTGCATTAGATGCTGATGAGAAGGGAAAAGATTTCAACATCACAAGATACAGAGGCATGGTTGGATCCTTGCTCTACCTGATAGCAAGTAGACCAGACATCCAATTCAGTGTAGGGATGTGTGCTCGATTTCAATCAGCTCCAAAAGAGTCACATGCTGAGTATGTTAAAAGAATTTTCAGATATCTGCATGATACAGAAGAATTGGGACTATGGTTTCCCAAAGGTGAACCTGAATATCTGGTAGCATACTCAGACTCTGATCATGCCGGATATAAGACAGACATAAAGAGTACAAGTGGCCAATGTCAATTTCTTGGTGGCTCACTTGTCTCTTGGTTCAGCAAGAAGCAAACCACTGTTTCAGTGTCATCAACAGAAGCTAAATACATTGCTGCCTCAAGTTGTTGCTCTTAGGTTTTATGGCTAAAGCAACAACTTCAAGACTTGGGTATGCACCTCAAAGAAATCCCAATTCTGTGTGACAACACAAGCACGATAAACTTGGCAAAGAATCCTGTCCATCACACAAGAACCAAGCACATTGATGTGAGGCGTCACTTCATTCGAGATCATGTTCAGAAGAAGGATGTCAAAGTGATCTTCATTCCCTCTCATCAACAGCTAGCAGATATATTCACCAAGCCTTTAGCAAAAAAGCAATTTACTCTCATAAAAAGAGAATTGGGAATGGTAAATCCCAATGAGCTGTGAGTCTTCCTCTACCCAATGTTAATTAAGTGTTTCGATGATTTAATTGTACTAACTTAAGCATCAGAGTGTTTAGATATGTTTTTGCAGGATATTTGTCTACTAATGTTTGCTTTCAGTGTGAAGTAAACTCGAGTTTGAGCAGATAAACTCGAGTTTATCGGGGACAAAAAGCAATTGAGTTTGAGGAACCAGCCTAAACTCGAGTCATTTAGTTATTGACTCAAGTCTGCGCAAGTCAAAGTACAGGATGGAACTGTGAGAAGTCTGAAAACTCAAGTCATTAAGTGACTAGCTCGAGACAAAATTAGACAGAAGCAAACTGAAGATTTGAGAAAGTTCCAAACTCGAGTCATTAAGTGAGTGACTCGAGTCTACGCCAGACAAAGAGCAACTGCAGTTTTTGATGAAGACTCAAAACTCGAGCCTGTAAGTATTAACTCGAGTTTTGTCGGGGATTCAAGGATTCACACATACATCCTTGAAGTCCAGGTAAGCCTAAAACTCATGTAAACTCGAGTCAGTTAGTGTGAAACTCAAGTCTAAGAAAAACTATATATATAGGTTTGCCATAACTGTTCAATTTCACTCCCCAAAACTCAAGTCTAGCCCTAAGTTTTCTCTCATCTTTCTCTTTGCTTCATCTTCATTCTTGCTCTCTACCCTAAAATGCCCTCCAATCAACCTTCCAATCCTTCCTTCCAAGATCCAGAAGGTGATAAATCTTCATCTCCATCCCCTCTTCAATGACAACCAAGGAAGAAATCCATTCCTGTTCACAAGCCCGCGAGAAGCAAGATGATTCCAAAGAAGTTTGCCTCAGGGATAGATAAACAAATCCCAGGGGTTCCTCATACTGCCTCTCCAAAACCGAAAGGGGTTTTGATGATAACTAACAATTGTAAACTAAATTTGAAGTTTGTCTTTGGTAAGTTGTAAAACTTACTGTTCAAGGCAAACTCGAGTCTAGGTAACGAAACTCGAGTTTGGACTTGACAGACAGAAGATCAGTTTTCACAAAGCTAGCCAAACTCCAGTTTGTGTAAAGACAAACTCGAGTTTGCATTACACAGAGAGCAATCAAAATTCTTAAGAACTGTAAACTCGAGTCCATGTTTTGGAAACTCAAGTTTAGGATCAAACAGAAGCTTCAATGCTTTATCAAGATTTCAAAACTCCAGTTTCATATCCACAAACTCCAGTTTACCAAATACAAAAGTCTTCAAGTTTAAAGTTTTCAAATGAAACTCGAGTCTGGACGTAGAAGACTCGAGTCTGGGTTATAACAGAGACACTCGAGCTCTTGTTTATTTTGTAAACTCCAGTTTTGATTTCAGAGACTCCAGTTTAAGATTAACAGGATGTTTTCAAAGTTTCAGCTACCACTGAAACTCGAGTTTGGATTCTAGAGACTCGAGTTTAGGACAAACTAAAAATACTTGAGTTATTACATGATTTTTAAACTCCAGTCTTGAAAATAGAAACTTCAGTTTGAGCCTTCAAAGATATTTCAAATGTTTCAGTTCACACTGAAACTCGAGTCATGGTTTCGGTGACTCGAGTTTAGCTCAAACAGAAAACACTCGAGTAAATGACTGATTTGAAAACTCCAGTTTGAAAAATGGAAACTCCAGTTTACACATAAAAAGATTTTTCAAAGGTTTCAGTTTTCACTGAAACTCGAGTTTTGAATATCAAAACTCGAGTCTGGATCATACAGAGAGCCATGCAATATTTCAGGTCTTGTAAACTCCAGTCTGCATTTCTAAACTCCAGTTTTGAAGCTGTGAACTTAAACTTAAGATTTTCATAAAAGCTTCAAACTTGAGTCAGTCACTAAATGACTCGAGTTTAGCCATGTGTTCAAAATCCCATTCAAGACCAAATCGTGACTTTCTTCTCTCTAAGAACCAAACTCGAGTTAACTTTTGTAAACTGCCAATTTGGATCAATGATCAATAGTTATGCTTTCATGATGAATCTCAAACTCGAGTCTAGGATTATAAACTCGAGTTTGCATCGGTAACTTTTGAAAACTAGATCAAATCAATCTGCGAAATCATTATGGGTTAATATGAAATTATCATATTTTGTTGCATTATTATTCCTAACATTATTGATCAAGTTTTTGATAAGTTTCAGATAGGTTCATCACAAGATCAGAGAGAATCAAAGATCCAGAATAAGTGTATTTAATGAAGAACCAAGAACAGTACTGATTCTTCTCCCTTATCCCAGATGTTTAGTTCAGACCGTTGGAACACATTAAGATCACCTCAAACGGTCAAATTAAGATCATGGAATGACAAAGAATCTGGAAGACGTTCTGCAACAACATATTCCAGGATTTCAGCAAAGAATTGAAAGAAAAGAGCAAAATTTGCAACTGTCATTTTCCAGATTTGCAACTGAACGTTGGAGAAGATATTGCAACGGCTAGCTCATGTAGTTAGGCTATAAAAGGCTATGAAGACTCAGAGCAAGACATACAACAAAGCCACACTTGAATACATTTGCATTTTTGAGTCTGTATTGTGTTTTATGATTTGATCTTCAGTATTTATCAAAATCTACTCTTTTGAAAGGTTGTAATTCTTTGAAAGCATTTGTTTGTGAGAACTCAAGGTTGTGGAACCTGTGAATTTGGTTGTTTAATTACAAAGTGTAAGGGGGAGCAAGTCCTAGGTGATTAGGATTGTGTCTTGTCTTCATTGTTGTAGTTAAAAACCTGTTGAACTAGTGGAAACACCCAGAAGGTATCTGGGGACTGGACGTAGGTCAAGGTTGAGACTGAACCAGTATAAATTCTGTGTCTAAACTTTTCTTTCTCTACTCTTTTATTATTCATTTCTTAAGCTTTATTTTTAAGAGTTGAAAAGAATTTTTAAAATCCCCAATTCACCCCCCTCTTGGTGATTTCTTCTACTTTCAGCAGCTGAACTCACAGTTTGAGTGGAGAAGAAGAAATGTCAAGAGGACGCTGCTAAGCTTGCCCGGATGTCGGCCTAGATTCAAAAGCTTGAGGGGGAACTAGCCATCGCTGCCTTTGATATCGCCGATCTGGAGAACGGCGTAGAGGAGTCTTTTTCCAATGCCCTTGTACAAGTGGCCTTTCTGAATCCCGGTGTTACGCTCAACCTTGTTGATGCTGTGGTAAAAAACGGGAAACTTTTCCCGGTAAGTGCTTTGGACGAGGAGTCAGGCGAGGGCCTATCCGATGTAGGAGGAGGTGTTGACGCTCAAGCATATGATAACGCTGAACCGCAGTCACCTACTCTGCCGAACTCTGAAATAGCGGACTAGCTTCTTTGTCTTTTTTTTTCTTTTTCTGTTTCTTTCTACTTTGTATGAGATTAAATCTCCGTTTATACTTTGTACTTGCGCTCTCATTAATGGAATACTTTCACATTTCGTACTCTCGTTTAACATTATGACGTTGAATTTTTCCTGATTCTTGTTCTTGTGTACGCCGACGAAATAACTTAGATTACTACATCGCATTAACATGCTTCATCCGAGTTATCAACAACATCATTACTTAAGACCAGCTTTAACCAAATCTCATTTTAACCAGCTTGATCAAGGCTGGCGTAACGAATCTAACTTGGATATGATTTATTTGTCATTTAGGCTTGTTGATCTTACCGACATATTTAATTCAATTAAGAATTATAATAGACTTGATAGTTAAAACCGTCATATAGAATTCTTGAAAACGGGTTCTAGGACTCCTTCTCATAAATTCAAATAGACTTGACGACACGAGTCTCTTAATTGGCTCCACCGGAGCTTACAACCAATTGGCAACTACGTCGCTCATGAAATAACTGGCTCTTCAAGAGCTTTCATTGAAATGGCGACTATGTCGCTTACAAAATAATTGGCTCTATCAAAGCTTACATTGAAGTGGTGACTATGTTGCTTACAAGATAATTGGCTCTACTAGAGCTTACATTGAAATGGCGACTACGTCGCTTACAAGATAATTGGCTCTAGCAGAGCTTACATTGAAATGGCGACTACGACGCTTACAAGACAATTGCCCCATGATCATGTTGCCTTTAACATAAACTTGCGACTATGTCACCTAAAAAGCTTTAGTTGTAGTAAGTTTTCAGCTTGTCAGCATTCCACGTTCTTTTGACCACTTCCTTGTTCAGTGTGTCAAGCATATATGCTCCGTGCCCTAATGCTTCTCTAACCCGGTAGGGGCCTTCCCAGTTCGCCACCAATTTCCCGTCTTGTGTGTTCCTGTTCCCTATATCGGCTCTTTGCAGCACCAAGTCGCCCTTCTCAAAAAACTGAGGTCTCACCTTTTCGTTGTACTTGGCTGCGACAAGTTGCTTGCTAGCAAGGTCTCAGCAATGTGCCACAGTTCGGACCTCGTCAATGAGGTCTAACTCGGCGGCAACGGCTTGATTATTCTCGTTTTCTCTGTGCAAAGCCTTGACTCTCCTCCAAGAGGGTTCTCCGATTTCAACCGGTATCATAGCTTAACAACTGTATGTCATCTTGTAGGGGGTTTCTCCTGTGGTAGATTGAACGCTTATCCGATATCCCCAAGCATAGCATACAACTGCTCGACCCAATCAATCTTTGCCTCTTCCATCCTCCTTTTGAGACCGTCAACAATTATTTTGTTTGCCGCTTCAGCTTGGCCATTGGACTACGGATGCTTAACCGAGGCAAAATGTTGAATAATCTTGAAGTAGAACATCATCTTTTGGAAACCTTTAATTGTGAATTGGGTTCCATTATTGGTGACAATTTCTGCCGGGATTTCAAAACGAGCAATGATATTCTGTGCCATGAATTTTTGCACTCGAGCCGAGGTTATGGTAGACAATGGTTCAGCCTTGATCCACTTCGTAAAATAATCTATTGCCACAATCAACCATTATAATTGCCCTGGGGCTCTTTCAAATGGACCTAAGAGATCAAGCCCCTACTTATAGGTACTGAGATATTCTTCAATTCAGCCGAAGGAGTCCGGATAATCTTTGCATGCTTCTGACAATTGTTGCACCTCCGAACATGATTTTTTGCATCTGCCGACAACGTCGGCCAATAATACCTAGCTCGTATAGCTTTCCAAGCTAATGCCTTTGTGCCCATATGTTGTCAATTAATCCCCTTATGGATTTCCGCTAATACGCATTTCGCTTCTTCGGAGCCAAGACATTTTGCCATTAGTGAGTGCAAGCCTTTCTGATATAACTAATCATTCACCATCGTGTAAGATGCTGCTATTCTTACAAGCTTCTGAGCTTCAAAAGAGTCCTTAGGGAGAATGCCTTGCTCTAGATGATCGGTAATGGGTTTCCTCCAATCGTCAGCGCTTGAAATAATCATTACACAAGTTGGCTCCTGTAAACTTTGTTGTACCACAATCCAATGATTTCCGGCTCCTCGCGTGCTAGCTAGTTTAGATAAAATATCTGCTCTGGTGTTATCTCCTCTTGGGATATGCCTCACTTCTACCTTGTCAAAGTCGGCCATGATGGATTTGACTTTTCTGAGGTACTTAGCAAGTAAAGGTCCCTTAGCCTAATACGACTCATTTATCTGAGATGCCACCAACTGAGAGTCGGTAGACACTTGTACATTCTTCGCCCCGCTTACTTTGGCCTGGAGTAATCCGGCAATGAGGGTCTCATACTCGGCTTGGTTATTGGATGTTTTAAAACCGAGACTCAACGAGTGCTCAATTGATATTCCTTCTAGGCTTTCTAGGATGATACTAACCCCGCTTCTTGTGGCATTTGACGATCCATCCACAAACAACTTCCATTGCGCATTTCCCTTACTATTTTCTCCTAATGGAGTGAACTCTACTAGAAAGTCGACTAAGGCTTGAGACTTGATGACATGCCGAGCTTTATAACTAATATCAAATTCTGACAGCTCTATCGCCTAGCTTGTCATTCTTCTAGCTAAGTCAGGCTTATGCAGAATCTGGTGGATGGGCTAGTTTGTTCTTACTTTTATAGGATGGCTCTGGAAGTATTGAAGCAACCGTCGTGTCGTGATTAACAATACAAAGGCCATCTTCTCAAGTTTTTGATATCTTATCTCGGCACCTTGAAGAGCCCGACTTACAAAATACATCGGCATTTGCCCCTCTTTCGGCTCTCGTACCAGGGCCGCACTCACAGCTTCTTCGCGTACCGCCAAATACAGAATCAAGATTTCACCTGGTGCAGGCCAGCTTCAAATAGGTGGGGCTGCCAAACATTGTTTTATTTTGTTAAAGGCGGCCTCACATTCTACACTTCTCATAGACGGCCTCTTTTTTGAGTAGTCTGAAGAAAGGGAGAAAATTTTCCGCTGACTTTGGTAAAAACCGGGTTAAAGCAGCAAGTCTTCCCGTCAACTATTGTACTTCTTTACAACACGTAAGAGCTTTCATACCTAATATTGCTTGGCATTTGTCGAGGTTGGCCTCGATTCCACGATGAGTCAATAAGAAGCCCAAAAACTTTCCTGAAGGAACCCCAAAGGCGCATTTTGCCGGATTAAGACCAATTCGATATGCCCGCAACTTGTCGAAAGTTTACTGCAGATCTTGGATATGTTGAGCCTGGTCCACTGACTTAACAATCATGTCGTCGATATATACTTCAATGTTCTTCCCTAACTAGTCTTCAAAGACCTTAGTCATCATTCGCTAATAAGTTGCACCGGTGTTCTTCAAGCCGAAGGGCATGACATTATAGCCGTAATTGGCCCTTTCTATGATGAATGTCGTCTTCTCTTGATCCTTGAGATGCATGGCAATTTGGTTATATCTCGAATATGCATCTATGAACGATAAGAGTTTAAAACCCAAGGCATTATCCACTAGTTGGTCGATATTCGGCATGAGAAAGGCATCTTTAGGCTTATGAAACCCGCTTCTTCACCATTTACCATTAGGCTTCTTCTCCAAGATGACGTTGGATAGCCACGTCGTATATTGGACTTCTCTAATGAAACCTGCTTTCAACAAATCCTTGACATGCTCTTCAAGGGCGGCTATTCTAACTGGGCTGAGCTTCCTTTTCTTCTGGGCAACTGGAGTAGACCCCAGTCGAATTGCAAGCTTATGGCAACAAAAGTTCGGATCTATTCCTTAAATATCTGCTGGTCTCCATGTGAATATGTTGGCATTCTTTCTCAAACAGTCTTCCAACGCCAGACAAACCTCCGCATCCAACTCTTTTCCAATCTTAGTGATCTGTCCTGGCTCGCTACCGAGAATAAGGTCTTCCAATTCTCCACTGGGTTCTGCTCTCGGAATCTTTTCCTCATCCCTCATATCTAGTTCAACCAAATGAATGGTCTCATTTTTTGCCGTAGCTTGAGAAGAGGATGGATCTTCTTTATTCCCTTTAACCGAATCATAATAGCATTGTCATGATTCTTTTTGGTCTCCTTGGATGACAACTATTTTATTCTTCTTATTAACCATCTTTGCCTTTTGGTGCTTTGTGGACACCAGCATGTCCTAATTGTGTATTGTCGGTCTTTCCGAGGATGATGTTGTAGGGAGAAGGGAAGTCGGCGACCACAAATCTCACCACTTCCGACTTAAAAGCTTCCTTTATCCCCAAAGTCAACTTTAAGTCAATGCAACCCTTGGATCTAGTATCCTGGCCATTGAAGCCTGTTAACGTAGTTTTACATGGTTTTAAGTCTGACGGGTTGAGCCTCATCTTATGAAATGCTTCCCATAGGATTATATCCACCGAGCTCTCATTGTTGACCATTATTTTCTAAACTCTGCAATCTAGGACAGTTCTTGTTATCACCAAGCCGTCATAATGACCAGGGACAACATCTTTTAAGTCAGCTTTAGTGAAACTGAGCACTGGCGACTTTGGCTCCTTTGTTCCTCTTTTAAAGCTTGGGCAATTTCAGATTGCCAGAACCTCTTTCAAATACTTGCTTCATTGATTTTGAGAGTCTCCTCCACCCCTTGGACCTCCACTAATAATGTTACAGTCGTTTCTTATCTCAGGAAATTCATCATCATTCTCTTCTTGCTTCTTCTTCTACTCCTTTCTTTTCCTTTCAGGCTTCTATTTTGTCCTTCACTGGGACGTTTACCACCTTAACGCCCTTGTGTTTGAATCACATATTTCCGCAACTTGCCTTCTTGGATAAATTTTTCCACTGCATCTTTCAAATCCCAACATTTGTCGGTTGTGTGTCCATGTTGGTCATGGAAATCACAATATCATGATTTGTCCAAGGTAGCCTTGTTCAGAAGGGGTTGAGGCCGCTCTACCTTTTTCATCTCGATCAGTGCTACCTCTCTCCATATCTGCTCCCAAGATACTTTCAGTGGCATGTATTTCTCATATCTTCCTTCCGCTCTGTTCCTCTGAGGTTTGCTATAAGTGAAATGCCCTCGATTATCTTTCTTGGAGCTACTTTGTTGATCCTTGCCCCTTGGGGGTGGGCTCCTTATTCGCCCCCTATTACCTCGGCTAGATATTTCTAATTGTTCCAATTCTAAATATCGTTTTGAGCAATCTCTAAACTCGGCCAAAGTTTTTACATGTTCCTTCATTGTTGATCTCTTAAGACAAGATTCATCATCTAAGCCAGAGATGGCTAAGTGCAAGTGCACATTTTCCTTCAGTCCTGGAACTTGTAAGGCGGCATCCTTAAAACTCTCGAGGTATCGTTGTAAGGTCTCATTGGGACCCTGCTTTATCTGCCTGAGCTAAAACTCGGTCTTTGGCTGCTTCCTGCTTGTTGTGAAATTCAACAAAAACTTCTAGCCAAAGTCTTCCACATCTCGGATGGACTTTTTACGGTAAAGAATAGAACCACAGTTGTGCCGCTCCTCGCAATGTTCTTGCGAACAACCGAGGTACGATAGGTCCTTCAAAGCCTTTCACCATTACCTCCATATTGAAGTTGTTAAGGTGAACCTGCAGGTCCTGAGTTCCGTCGTATTTCGGTAAATCCCTTGAGTCAAAACAGTTAGAATACACAGCAGCTCGGATTTCATCAGAAAAAGGACCATAAACTCCACCAATAAATGCTCTTCCTGATGTTTCTGTATTGACAGGGATTGCTGGAATTACTTCTTGCCTATCTATGCTCTGATTTACCGGTGTCACTCTTGATCTTCCTACGCTTTGATTCTCTTCCGGCTGCTTTCCTGTGGTGTTCAACCTTGCTTGTTGAGCGTTGCTCTGAGGCGCGCCCATATCTCCTTGCTGGGTTGTCGTGGTAATACTAACCCTACTAGAATTGCTTGTATCTCGGCCATTGTTTTGCCCTAGGCTCTCCAGCTACTTGACCCGTTCTTCCAGCTAGGCCATACTTTGAATCTCCTCCTCACGAGCTCTTGCTCCGTTGGGTTCACCTTGTTTCTCCTTTCCAAGGTCAAGATTAAGTCCCTCAGCCTTCTCTTGTGCCGAGTTACACACATTTACCCTACTTGGCCCAGCCCTATCTCTGTTCTAATGTCGAGTTGGGATTTCAACTTGGTTACAGTCAGCGTTATCTCAGCTGACACTTTGATCATCCCTCTCTTCTCGACTGAGCCTGTCATCTAAAATTAGTTGTAACCTCTGTCCCTCTTCCAGTCTCTACATGGCATCTCGGCGTTCCATGTCCTCCTGTATGCGTCGAACATCGGCTTCTCTTTACAACGTGTTGCGCTTTTCCATATCCTCCATTCGCCTAAAGAGAGTTTCCATCACGTTTTGTAGACGACAAACATTAGGATGTTCAACTTGGAACTCAGGTGGAGGGTGTTGAGGTATGAGCAACGGTTGTATTTGCTACGAAACTCGGTTACTAGGCGTTGGGGAGGCCCCAGTGTTGGCAAGTTCATCTTCTGTCTCAACCAGAACCCAGTTGTGGTCGGGTGGCATTGAATCCTCATATTGCACAGGTTTGGGATTCAATGGCAGTGGTTGCCTTGGTTGATCCTAGCGGGACACCTGACTTCGGCTTTTGGTGTTTGCCATTCTTAGCGATTTTGCTTTGGGAATCGTAATTTAATGTCCCCACGGACGGTGCTAATGTTCTAGTATAAGAACACAGATATCTAATTTCAAAGTGCCCTGGTATACATACACAGATGTCCAACCTCAAAGGATTGGCCAACGTTGGATCAATACAGGGAACCAACACTACTAATGAAAGTGGTTTAACTGAACGTCTGTGGATCACTGTGTCACACCAATACCAATATGGGTGTGGGGTTTGTGCATAGTGGAACTAAATTTAGAATAGATGAACAGTGTGTGTACCTTGTGAGTAACCTCCTGTTTATATCGGGAGTACCTGGGACCTTGATCCACTCCTTTGACCGCTTGTAGTGCACCTACATGTTCTAAATCGTGCCTACTCCACTATCTGCTCGTTGCATCGTGGTTGGCGGGATTGTAGGAGTGGTAGCTTACCGAATAACTCTGTATCTACCATTGGGCTCCCTTATTGGGCCTATTGTGATAAGGCCCACTTCACTTGTCCATAACAGACCTCAATACTGACATCCAACTTCGAGCTATTGAGATCGGTGTTGTCAAAGGATCCGGAGAGGGCTGAGTGAACTATTTTGTTTTTTTCTTCAATGTTGTCGTAAGCAATATATGCAAGACCAAACTCTTTTTTCTTCCATAGTTATATATTGACCAACCGGAGATCTTCTTGTGAAGACGCCCAATCTCATTTCTACACAAACCAAGGTCTCCAGTGATGATCTTGCGCTTTTTTCTTGGAGGTCTTCATCAATCACTATTGAATTCAACAGATCACAGAAAAAAAGGAAGTGATGGAGATGTCATTACACAAACTTTCCAAGGTTAACGCAAGGTTTGTGAACGTCTGGGACGATGTGCTTGACAGTTTCAGGCTTGAAGTTACGAAGTAGTTATGGTGGCTATGGAGGGAGGGGAGGTAGATAATCGATGGAAGTTTTTTCAAAAAAAAAAAAAAAAACACGGACGTTTCGGCTATTTGTTGGGAAGGATGAGGTGATGTAATAATTAAATTTAAACTAATATTATATAGATATATAATTATATAAACAATATTAATCTAATTAAAAATAATATCATGTACGCACATAATTATATGAACATTTCTCACCCACTAAAAGAAAAATATTTTTCTAGGTTTAATTCTTGAGAAGTCAAATTTTTTATTTCCATAATTTTTTAAAAATCTTTATTGATGTAAACGTTTATAATGCATAATTAGAGAATACAATAAAAATTAAATAATATTGTTTGGTTTTGATGAAAAAATTATTTAAATAATTTTTTGTTCAATTTGTTAGATAAAAAAATTAAAATTATTTTAAATTAAATATAGTATTTATAATATCAAATTGTAAATGCATAAATATTCATTTAGTAATTATTAATTTTAATATTTAATAAGGATTTTAAAAAAATAAAATAAATTATAGAAATTAAAAAATTGGCCTACCAGTAATTACACCTACAGAAATAACAATTTTTCTTTAATTGAAATAAAATATTAAAATTTTAAAAAAATACTTGGTTTTGGATGCTATTTTTCTCAAACCATATATATATTTTTACACTTTTGAATGTAAAAAAATTCAAACTTAACGGTCAAAATCAAATTTAATAGTAAAATAGTATTTTTACATCTAATTAATAAACACATGTGTATTTTTACACCTAAACAAAGTATTTGATGATAGGCACTACTCAAAATAAAGCACGTGTACATTTATTCACCTCAACCCTATTTATAATAGAATAAAATTTGTTCCAACCGTCAATTTAAATATGTTTATTACTAAATCTTATTCTTTTTTGGTAGATTTTTATTGATAAATCTTTATTAATATAACCACAATCAGAATTCCCACGATTTTAATTTTAGCATCTATGATTTACATCCTCCAAAACAAACTTTTTCTTCCTTACTTTCATCTTTTTCCAAAGTTATGATCTGAAGACAGACCTTACTCAAAGCTCTTTGCATCCACCACACTTAGTTTCGAAAACTCAAAAGAATCTTGTTTCAAATCTAGATCTGAAGATAATGAGTTGATCTTTGCAGTTCCTTGTCTTTATTGATTTTCATCTTTCTTTCCCGGTTGTTTTTTTGTTCTTCTTCATATTTGAATTTGCAATTTTTCCTTCAACCCAAGACTGGCCGGTTCGCTTCAAATAGTTCCGGTTTCCGGCTTTCAAGTGTTTTCCAGCTCAAAAGCTGGTTCATGATGGTCTATGCTGGCTCAATCACTCAAACGGTCTAAAGCAAGAAAACAGACCTCTGTCCCCTCTGGTCGACGTTGGACCGGTTCGACTGTTCGTTCCGGTTCCAAAAATACACCTTCACCCTAAAAAATGACATTTTCTCTTTCAATGCTTTCACTGCAAGGATTAGATTTATTATTCTAAACTTAGTTTAATGGCATGACCACACACAATTTTTCACTCAACTCTTTTCAAGGGTTAGATTTATCAAAATATAACTCTTACGTGCTCAAATGGTGCTGGCCAAAATAGGGGTTTAGGGTATCCGTCATGAATTTCAACTTCATTCCATTATCATCTCATCTCTTATATTATGTTTAGTAGAGAAAATTAGGCAAAGGACAAAATAGAGGGTGAAGAAAAGTGAAGAGAATATCATCCCCTTGTTGTTTGGTTAAACAGGAGAAAAGAGGGCGGAGAGAAAATGCATGATAAGAATTAAATGCATAAAAATACTTGGAAAATAATGCCCTTATTTAATTCTTTTCAAATAATTAATAATAAATTCAAATAAAAATTAACATGGCCAAATTAGATATTAAAACCAAATTAAAATAAAATTATTTTTTATATTTTATTTTAAAATTAAAATATTAAGCCAAACATATTTCCTCACAAACTAAAATAATAAAAAGAAATTTAAAATAAAAATAAAAATTTCCCAACTATAATAAAAATCTTTCGTTTTCTTCCTGAAATTGCTCCCAAGCGTTATTATATCTCCACCTTCCGGGTTCAACCTCATGGCAATGGATGTGAGGTGAAGAAGGTTCATCTTGGAAGAATTGTAAGCGGTTCCATGAGAACTCAGCTAAGCGAAGATAACCAGACCAGGGCTTGACATGGTTGCCGAAGGTGGTGCAAATGGAGGTGATGATGGGGTGTGGAGGAGGAACAAGGCAGGTGTTGTGAAGAGAACAATGATGAACAGAGTAATGCAGAGGCTGTATTGAAAGGATGAAGTGGGTTTATTGAATTTGTTGTCTACCTCCATTTCTTCTTCTTCTTCTTCGGGAGATTATGAAATTATTGGGATAGGTTGTGTTTGATTGATGTTGGATTTTGCATTCTGATGTCGTCCACACAGAAAATGATTTCGAGCCTATTTGGCTTCTTCCAAAACCTAGGTTTTGGAAACAAAATATAGGTTTTATACAAAGTTTGCCAAACATCTCTATTTTTTCTAAAAGTTATTCTGCATCAAAACCTAGATAGCTTTTAGAAAAAATAGAGATGTTTGGTAAACTTTTACTGAAACCTAGGTTTTGATGCATAATAGATTTTGGATAATTTTGGGGTGTTTGGCAAACTTTTGTCAAAACCTAAGTTTTGAAATTATCCAAACACTATCATTTTCTTTTTCCAAAATCTATTCTCCAAAAGCTATTTTCCAAAAATCATTTTTGCCTCGTAAATCCCAAAATCTATTTTTCTAAATCAATTCTCCAAAAGCTATTTTTAGCCAAAATCATTTTCCATAAGTTATATCCAAATGGGCTCGAAAACTAAGAAGGTAAAAAACAAAGAATTTTGAGCGAGCAATCCTGAGAAGTTCTTATATTTTTTAATTCATAAAGTAATTTTGATAATTAATTCACGATAGTAAGATGACACCGTAAAGCTTGAAAGGATGCCATAGTGTTTTAACCGATGGTGTTGTGGTGGTTGTTTATTTTTAGCAACTCGATCCCTTTAAATTTATATGCGTCTTCTTATATAACAAAAAGCTTAATCATGTAACGCATGGCTCTGTTGATTCATACGAAATACTAGTACGTAGCAATTAACACATGTAAGGAAGTGGCTGAAGCAGCCACATAATTTATTGGATTGGCTGTGGTGTAATCAAAGTAAAAAGTGAATTGAGAAAAGAATTAAAGGCTACAATTGCCTTCCACTCTAATTTATTCTCAGCCTATGAGTGGAACGAACATATATATATGTGTGTGTGTGAGTTGAAGTAGGAGGTGGTGTTGATAATAATATATGTCTAGCAAGTAAGATTATCACCAGGAGCAATACCCAGCTGAGAACAGTAACTGGTGTAATAATTAACACGAGCCTGAACAGTGGCGGGGTTAGCGCCGTCACATTCCAGGCGGCCATTGATGGCTCTAATGGTGGCGCCGAAACCTTGGTTGAGGACAGGACGCACATTCTGCATCCAGTACCAGAGAGCCGTCTTGAATGCCACCACCGCATCATTCGCCACAGTTTCAGGCGCGTTCAGCCCATCGAACCCAATGCTCTCTCCGGCAGGTCCATAGTTGAAGTTCCACGACAGTTGAATGGGCCCACGACCGAAGTATCCTTTGTTGGGGGCGCATGGGTACTGTGTGTTGGTTTCGTCACAGTAATCCTTAGATGCACCGTCGATCTCTTCTATGTAGCAAAAATCTGCGTGTGAGCAAGCATGTTATGTTATGAACTTATAATCATGATCATGATCAATTTATTGAATGACAAATAAAGCAACTCACGTCCAGTTTCGTGGGTGAAATGGGCGAAAGCCGCAGCGATCTCGCGTTTGGAGTCGTCGGTGGAGGCGAGGTTACCGAACTGAGAGTAGGAATTTTGAGCGTCTAGGAAGGCAGCTCGGGTGTAGAAGTTCTTGCCGGCACAGCTGGCGTCGGCCTGGTCGATGATAGAATTGAAGAACTCAGGTGTGACGATATCGGCAACGGAGGCTTGAGACGTTGGGAACTGGGAGGCAATTAATAAGCCTGCAACTGCCAATAGAATGGTCAGCTTCACCATTTTCATTTTGGAGTGTATGGTGTGAGATGTGGTGATGATGATCCTAGCTTGGGGTATATATAGGATTTATTTACTGTGTCCGTACTTAACAGGGAATTGAGTTTCAATCAAGTGGGCATCCTTTTCCGCGTTCTTTCGAGAAAGTAGAATATTGACTTGCTTTATTATTATTGGGAAAATTTCATTCAAGGGCCCAAGGTAGAAAAATATTATCAAAAACACTCTAAGAAAAGTCAAATATAAAAAAAGGCCTAGGGCCTTTTCTGTTATTATTTCAGAAAAATGTAGTTGTTAACGGGTACTGATATAGTTATTAACGGATACTGATTTTATTATTAACGGAGTAATAATATTATTACTAACGCTTTCTAAAATAATATCAGAAAAAGTCCTAGGGTCTTTTTTGATATTTGACTTTTCTTAGGGTTTTTTTTACAATATTTTACTACCTTGGGCCCTAGACGGAATTTTCCCTTTATTATTCTCAACTATGCGGTTTTGTTTGACAATTTTCCCTTTATTATTAATAACGGCCTTGAGTTATTATTGTTTGACTTTAGGAATGATATGTTTGAGTTTTAAACATGTCAAAGGCCAACCATAACTGCGTCAAGCTCATCCTTTTGCTCACTGAACAGGTCCCAAAAATCCGTAGACCTTGAGTTTTTGTGGCCTAAGGGAAAATAATTTTGCTTGGCTTTAATTAAATTAACAAAACTAAAATTAAAGTCATACTGAAGTGTTGTTGCTATTGATTCTTGTACTGATTAAAAAGTGTTTTCACTTCACGCGTTGAGTACTAGCCTGAACCCTAAATATCTATTCTTACCCACATTAAAAGAATTTAAACATTGAGTAATTGTTACGTCATCTTTTTATGAAATAATTTACGAGAAGATTCATTAAAAAAATTTTGGGGTAAAGATATCAACAAAAATTATATAAGAAACCTTCAAATTGAAACTTAAACCGTAAGGGGGGAATAATGAGGATTGAAGGGGTTGAAAATTTCAAAGTGGCGGAACAAGTACGATGCTGGTCAGCCCAATAATATTTATTTTTTGTTACGGGAAAAGTCAAGGGAAAATTATATTGTGGTCCTACGTATCAGAAAAAAAAAAAATTAAAAAAATCCTAAACCAAAATCTCAAATCAGAAAAGTCTTTAAAAAGTGTCTGAGACCTTTTTGTAATTAATTTTCATATTAATTACAACTGAAAATGTCATATTAACAACTGAAAATATTATGTTAACAAAAATGTTCAGTTGTTAATATGACATTTCAAATTGTTAATACATTCTTTTAAGTTATGAAAATTTTTGTTGTTAATATAACATTTTTAGTTGTTAATATAATATTTCATGTTGTTAAAGGCTTCTGTCATCGTGAGCAATTAATTACAAAAAAATCTCAATGACTTTTTTAGAATTTTTCTAATATGAGATTTTGGTTAGGGATTTTTTTGTAATATTTTTTGGTCATTGAGACCATAGTGTAATTTCCCAAAAGTCAACGCAAAAACGTGTTGAACTACGAAATATTATCATCATAATAGTCAAATTCAACTATCCGAAGCCGTTCTTTAAGACTACTTCTCACCACCTCCTCTCCCATTGATTAATCGTAAACCAAACTATAAAGTACTCAAATTATTAATATAAGACTCAATTAATTTATTTAGATAGATTAAAAAAACTACACAAGTTATTGTTTAATCATAGAATATGTATTATATATTAGTTTATAAATCATATAACTTAATTTAGAAAAAAAATGATAAATATAAAAAATTTAAATGTAATTTATTTAACTCCATTAACCCTTTTAAAAAAAGTCAATAGCTTTTATATTAAGAACGAGAGATAATATTTTATATGATATGTGATCTAATCTAAACTATTTTACAATATACTTTCTCTTATCACTTTTATAAACTTCTTTGTCCCTTATAATCTCCTTCTCCCTAAATATTAGCTTTAAATTCAGGAATAGGCTTGTTTTAAAATTTAAGCTTCATTTTAATTTTGTCAAGACATTTATTACGTTTTTTTTTTTCAACTTTACTCCTTAATTGTATTTATTGTCTCTCTCTTATTTATTTTTTTTACAAATAAGGGTATAGTTGAAAAAAATATGTTTACTGCTCTTAACTAATGTAACTATAATTTTCTCAATAAATGCAAATCGATTATTTGCAACTTATATTTAGAAACGGAGGAAGTATTTTATAAGAAACACCAAATCAAATAATGCAAGTTAAAAAATTGGTTAACCGCAACAAATATGTACTGATTGTAATTTTTTTTTTTTTCAAAACTACCCCTATTTATAAGAAAAGATGGAATAAATAAGAGAGAGAATAATAAAAGTAGAAAAAGAGAGATCCGTGGAAAAGAGAAAATGTGTGCTAAGGAGAGAGTATCTGTGAATGGAATAAATGTAATGAAATTCATATGAGTAATTAAATGAGGGTAAAATGAGAAATTAATAAAGAAAATTAAAGAAATTCTTTAAATGTCTCTTATAAATAAGAGCAAGCCATAAGTGGTAGTTTCTTCATAATTCCCTCTGTTCATTTTTATAAGGAACACTTAACAAAATAATGTAGATTAAAGCAACGGTGAAGAATAATAAATAAGCAAAAATTGTAATATTTTTTTTATACACATACCCTTATTTATGAGTACATAAGAGAATAAGGAAATTATTATAATAAACTGTGGTGGAGATGATGGGGAAATCAACTGTGGTGCAGTTGGTTGAGGAGGCAACTGATGTAAAAGTATCCTATCAGAATATCTTGCTGAATCAAGGAGGTAATGAGCAACGGAAGAGTATCCTCAGCGAAGATGTTCTATCAGAGGATGACTTTCATATCAAAAAGGAGGGACCTATCCCATCCATTGAATTCTCAGGAGAAATTCGACGTGAGTTAGTCAAGGGTATGGAGCGCACTTTGATCACGAAGCTGCTGGGGCGTACCATTAACTACCAGAACTTGCTGTTTAAGACTCGAAATCTGTGGCAACCGAAAGGTACATATCAGTTAGTAGACATGGAAGGGAGTTACCATCTAGCTACTTTTACATTGGAAGAGGACTACCTCAAAGCCTTCACAGGAGGGCCCTGGATTATTTTTTGGGCTTATCTAACAGTGCAACCCTGGGAATTGGATTTTGATTTCTCATCCTCACCCATCTCTAAGGTCATGGCATGGGTTCGCATTCCGGGTCTTTCTTTTTGTTATTACCATAAGAGCATGCTTAGAGCCATCAGATCATTACTGGGAAAGGTAATGAAAATATACTATATATATGACAGAGACAAGGGTAAAGGGGAAGTATGCTCGCATCGCAGTCCTCACAGATCTAGAAAAACCTTTGATACCCTGGATCAAGGTTGATGGAAAGACCTACGAAATTGAATATGAGGGGCTTACGATCATCTGTTTTGATTGTGGCATGTACGGCCATACCAAAGAGAAATGCAAGGATAAGGCCATCCTTTGTGATAAGACCAACTTGCAACCTGTTACGGATATCTCATAAATGGGCCCAGCCCAATAACCAAAGAGCCTAGTCAAAATGGCTTCAGTTATGCTCATAACCGCTTCCTTGAAAATAGAAGTGGTTTTATCAAGAATATCTATCATGATGGTAACTGCCTATGAAAGGAGGAGATTATTCAAAAAAGCATATCTTAATATCCCTAAAATAAAGGACAAATCTAACTGATTAAGATAGGGCCCAGGTACGCTTATAAATAGGGTAAACCCCTTACAAGGTACACACTTCTGAAACCCTAGCCTTTCTATTCACACAGAGCGCACACACCACCCCCTCTGGCTATCATTAGCCTGCTGTATACTCTCGAACTACGTGGACTTTGATCCACACTGTGGTACGTAGGACCCCGGGATTTCACCCCAGGCCAAGTCCAACCCAACTTGTGATCCACACTGGATCACAACCAACCAGTGATCAAACTCAGGCTCCGATCAGCGACAAGGCAGATATGCTTAACAATGGGATGGCGGTCGAAGAATCGTCGGTGCCGCCGCAATCACAATTTGGAGAGTGGATGCAAGTCAAATCTTCCATAAAAGGAAATGACAACGCTGGGGGAAAGATGTGAAATCGACAGGATTGTCATTCAATGGAGGATCTCACTTTATGCTTTGTTTGAAAACGAGGATATGGTGGCAAAGACCATGCAAATAACTGACGCTGAAGATGTGAATCCTGGCTTTAACCACGTGCGAAATAATGGGGAAAAGGAAGTTAATTATACATATGTAGGTCAAACGGAAAGATTTAAAAATGCAAGGATTGGGCAAGCCCAATCAGTCTAGGAGTACCGTAAAAAGGAGGTGAAGAATGGGCTCGTTGTTGAGCAAAATTCTAGACAGCTGAAACCTATCATAATTGGGCCGTTATTGAGTATGTCCAGCCCCAAGCCCGGAAGTGACATGGGTGATAAGGCCTTAGTTTTAACTCCTTTGGCCATGAGTCCAAAAGGTAGTACAGTTAGACCATCTCTTAAAAAGGAGCAGCTTCTCAAGACCATCGAACTCGAAACCACGTTAAACCGCGACAACCACACGGTAGTAGAGTTACAGAAATGTTGATCAGCTCTCGAGGAAGTGGGTGCTCAAAATTTCAACAGCAGGATTGTTAGTGGTGACACCACAGCCAAGGAACAGAGCCATGTTAGCAACGGGAAAGAGTAGCCTCTCAAGACCATCGAACTCAAAACCATGTTAAACCGCGGCAACCACACGGTAGTGGAGTTACAAAAATGTAGATCGGCTCTCAAGGAAGTGCGTACCCAAAATTTCAACAACAGGATTGTTAGTGGTGACACCATAGCCAAAGAACAAAGCCATGTTAGCAACGACAAAGAGAATCAATATATATCTTATCTGGCTATGAAAACAAAGGCGCCTGGTGTCAAGTTATAGAACAACAATTTGAGAAATTTAAAGGTTCGGAAAAAACATCAAGGCAAGCATATCTCCAAGGATGCTTTAGAAGTCTTGCGGGAGGAACTGGAGGTGCCTTTAGTAATGACGGAGCCAAAACACTGTTCCTCGAATACAACATTACATCTGAAGGATGCAGACGGTGATCCCTCAAGGTCGGGTTTGTCTATCTAATGTTCCTGTTTGTTTATGACTTTACAATTTTTTGTTTGGAATTGCTAGGAAGTAGCTAGTCGGTGCTTCCTCAACACTTTCAGGCACTTCATGAAGGAATATAAGCCTACCATGGCAATTTTAGTCGAACCCCGTATTGCTGGTCTTAAGGCGGACAGGTTTATTAAGCTAACCGGTTTCGAGTACTCCTACAGATTAGAAGCGCGCGGCTTTTAGGATGGTATCTAGTTATTATGGAAGAAGGAAATTAGTGTCTCAGTTGTGACATGTCATTCCCAATTTATCCATACAAGAATAGTCATTGAAGGAGGGGTAGCTCCGTTCTTGTTTACAGCGATTTATGGGAGCCCGAATAACACATTGTGAAATGACCTTTGGAAGGCCTTATCTGATCTCAATTCACATTCATCTGATCCTTGGCTCTTAGCGGGTGATTTTAATGCAATCCTAAGTGAAGGGGAACTCAGTGTGGAGGATGTGAATGGATCAAGTCTGGTGACCGTAATACAGCGTACTATCATGCCAAATCAATTCAACAAAGCCGAAGGAAAATCATCTCAGCTTTGAAGGATGATAATAGGGAGTGGGTCCATGATGGGGGTACTTTTAGTGATATGGCGCATCATTTCTTTAAAAATTTATATAGTAACGATGAAGTCTCGGTCCCTACCTATCCTAGTAAAGGTCTTTTTTCGGCCCTCGATAGTCTCATGGTTGGGTCCCTTAGTGCTACTATTACTCTAAGCGAGGTCAGCTCTCTTCTAGATGGAGCCTCAGAAAGCCCCAGGGATAGATGGATTGCACGCTGCTTTTTTCCAAAACCAGTGGAAAGTTGTAGGGCCATCCGTGCATCATATGGTTACTCGTCTATTTGAGGATGGCAACCTTGATCCCAGGTTGAATGAGACCTTAATTGCCCTCATTACCCAAGATCCCAGAGCCAACACATATTAAAGAATTCCGACCAATTAGTCTGTGCACAGTTCTTTATAAAATTGCAACCAAAGCGCTAGCCAATCGACTCAAACAATGGATGCCTGGTTTAGTTCTACCTAATCAAGCTAGTTTTGTGGCTGGGAGACAAATATCTGATAATGTTATCATGGCACAAGAAGTGATACATTCCATGTGCTCTAAGCGTGGTAGAGTAGGTTGGATGGCTATCAAGGTGGATTTGGAGAAAGCATACGACCGACTATGTTGGGATTTCATAGAAGAAACACTTTATGATGTTGGGCTTCCACAAACATTTGTTCGGGCAGTCATGGTTTGTGTTTCTACGTGCAATATGAGGGTGATATGGAATGGAGCTTATTCAAAGAAATTTTATCCATCTCAGGGTATTAGACAGGGGGACCCTCTTTCCCCATATATTTTTGTACCCTGCATGGAACGCTTATCTCAGATCATTACCAAGGAAGTGGAAGACAAGCATAGGAAGCCAATTCGTATGGGGAGATGGGGCCCTCTACTCTCCCACTTATTTTTTGCAGATGATTTCGTACTCCTTAGCTCTGCCACTACTTCCCAAGCCAGATTCATAAGTCACATATTAGATTAATTATGTGGAAGCTCAGGCCATAAGGTGAGTAGATCCAAGACAACTATCTATTTCTCCAAAAACGTCCTCCCAATTACACAGGCTAGTATTAGTGAGGACTTGGGTTTTAGAAGAACAGCTGACCTAGGAAATACCTAAACGATTTCAAACAGGGACCTATGAATATTTGGAGGAGACAATTCGAAGTAAGCTCTCAGGTTGGATGGCGAAGACCTTATCATTGGCGGGACGCATTACATTAGCCAAGTTTGTTCTATCGGCAATTCCTATGTATACCATGCAAACAACAAAATTGCCTGCAAGTTTGTGCCAAAGAATTGACCACCATATTATAAGTTTCGTTTGGGGGATTACAGATACGAAAAGAAAACCTGCTTTAGTTAAATGGGCTGATATGTGCCGACCATCAAGAGCTGGAGGAGGAGGTTTTAAAAAGTTAGAGCTACAAAATAGGGCATTCCTCATGAAACCGGGCTTTTTATTGCTCTCACGGCCAGATTTATTGTGGCTTTAGGTACTTCGTATGAAATATGGTTGGGACACTTGTAAACCCTACAAGAGCAATCAAAATAGCTCTTACTTATGGCGCCATTTGAAGAAAGTATGGAATGATGTGCAAGTCGGCACCCGCTAGGATCTGGGTAGTGGCATTCAAACACGTTTTTGGGTAGATAATTGGGTTCCAGAGGTGGGACCGTTGAAACTTCTCGCTTTCTGTGACACAACAAATAAGGAAGACCAGATGGCAGTCATCTCTTTCACAACTGCAGATGGAAACTGGAATTGGGACCTGTTTCAACATGATCTTCGAAGCCACGTTCTTCTCTTTATATCAGGGTGTAAAGCCCCGTCGAGAGATGATGGTGAGGCTCAATGTTTCTGGGATTTTTCAAGTGGAAGATGAGGATAGCAGATTGCGGGAGGTAATATGGAGCTGAAGGGGTACTCAATGGGTTAGGGTCTTCCTCTGGCTAGCTGCTCGATCAAGTTTCCTTACCAATGCTAAGCGACAGTGGAGACATATGGTGGAGTCGGACTTATGTCCGAGATGCAACGAATGTATGGAGGATGTATTAGAAATATAACGATCTAATCATGCAGAATACTAGAATTGCAATTAGATCAATGCGGAAAAATAAAATAGAGATCACAAATACCTCCCGCCATTGATTCGATCCAGAAGCAAGAAGAGACGAACACTCACGAACACTCCAAGTTTCAGCCCTTCCGATCCTGTGCTCAGACTCTGCAGATGGTGTGCTGCTTTTAAAAGTCAGAGCAAGTTTCAGGGGACCAAAATTTTTACAATGCCTTTTTTTCTCTCTGGCCATCACAGAGTTAAAAAAGGAAACACATTCAATACGCATTTATTGCGTATTAATTGGGCCGTTACAGTATTAATGGACGGTTACAAAACCAGCAATAATGTGGGCCATAAATAGAAATAACAGAATATTGATTACTAAATTAAATATTCCAACATTCTCCCACTTGGTCCACATACTTAAGTATATATCTCTGAGAAACAAAATGCATGGATCATAACGATACGTCCTCTTAAAGCGAGTAATATCTTCCATGTATCACAGTGCATCATGTTTCCCAAGCCCAAATAACTTAATGAATAAACCATACGTTTATTCTTGGTCCAAACTCAATGATGTTTCTCAAATTTAAACAAATAAATGTGTACACAAACTGGAATGAGAAAAACATCACAAATGGGGTTCCATAAAATAACAACGTTCTTACAACGAAAGAAAATCATTCAAAATGAAATTCAAAGAAGGGCACTAATTCCCATTCTTTCTACATGATCCATAAACCTCATAGGTGGCATGCCTTTTGTTAAAGGATCTGCTATCATCAACTCAGTGCTAATATGTTCAACAACGACTACTTGATGTTTAACACGTTCTCTTATGGCTAAATACTTAATGTCGATGTGTTTGCTTCGACTACCACTTTTGTTGTTTTTAGCCATAAACACAGTAGCCGAATTGTCGCAATATATCTTCATTGGCCTAGCAATTGAATCCATGATTCTAAGCCCACGGATGAACCCCTTCATCCATACACCATGTGAAGTAGCCTCAAAACATGACACGAACTCAGCTTCCATCGTAGAAGTAGCAATCAAAGATTGCTTCTTGCTACTCCAAGACACAGCTCCACCAACTAGCATAAAAATCTATCCAGAAGTGGATTTTCTTGAGTCAATGCAGCCGGCAAAGTCTGAATCTGAGTAACCAGTCACTCCTAGATTGTCTGTCCGTTCATATTTAAGCACGTAATCCTTAGTCCCTTGAAGGTATCTCAACACCTTCTTCACAGCTTTCTAGTGGTCCATACCTGGATTACTCTGATATCTCCCTAACATTTCAACAGCAAATGCAATATCAGGTCTGGTGCAGACCTGAGAATACATAAGGCTTCCTACAGCTGAAGCATAAGAGATGTTTTTCATTTGTTCCCTCTCAAAATCATTCTTTGGGCACTGGTTCAAACTGAACCTGTCACCTTTCACAATGGGAGCTATGCTTGGTGCACAATGCCTCATCCAAAATCTTTCCAAAACTTTGTTGATATAGGTCTCTTGAGACAAACCCAGAACACCTCTATGTCTGTCTCTTTGTATCTTAATGCCAATGACATAAGATGCAACTCCCATATCCTTCATTTCAAAGCTTTTGGAGAGGAATTGTTTCACTTCATGCAATAAGCCTTTGTCATTGGTTGCAAACAGAATATCATCCACATACAGAATCAGAAAACAAATCTTGCCCCCACTGACCTTCTGGTATATACATTCATCCATGGCGTTCTCCACAAAACCAAAAGAGGAGATAACGTCATGAAACTTTAAATACCATTGCCGGGAAGCTTGTTTCAATCCATATATGGATTTTCTGAGCTTGCATACCAAATGCTCACCATCACTAGAGGAAAATCCTTCTGGTTGTTTCATGTAAACCTCTTCCTCTAGTTCTCCATTGAGAAATGTCGTTTTCACATCCATTTGTTGCAACTTAAAATCAAAATGTGCAACTAATGCTAGAATGATGCGAAGAGAATCTTTCTTAGATACAGGAGAAAATGTCTCCTTGTAATCGATTCCTTCTCTCTGAGTGAATCCTTTGGCTACGAGTCTTGCTTTATGTCTGTCAAGATTGCCTAATGAATCTCTTTTGGTTTTGAAGACCCATTTACATCCAATGGCCTTCGCCCCATTAGGCAATTTAACAACATCCCAGACTCTATTGGATGTCATAGAATTCATTTCATCCTTCATAGTATCATGCCATGACGCTGCATTTCTACAGTTCATGGCTTGTGAAAACGTTTCAGGATCATTTTCAGCTCCTACATTATAGTCAGATTCTTGCAGATACACAATGTACTCACTAGGTATCGCTGATCTTCTTATTCTAGTAGATCTCCTTAATGCTGTCTCATTATCTTGAGGAACTTGTTGTCCAACTGGTTGTTCAACAACTTCTTGTTGTTCCTCATTAACAACTTGATCTACTGGATCAATATCAGCCGGTTGTGGATCGTGAATGACTGGTTGTACAACACTCGGTTGAACTAAAGGAGCATTATTAACAACCAGTGGCAAACTTGAAGTAGAAGGTTGGCTATCTGAATGATCATTTTCAGAAACAAGGTTTCTAAATTGATCGCTCCCACTAATCAAGTCATGTTCAAGAAATTTGACATTCCTTGATTCCACAAACCTAGTGGTATGAGATGGACAGTAGAACCTATAACCTTTAGACCGTTCGGCATATCCAATGAAATACCCACTAATGGTCCTTGGGTCCAGCTTCTTTTCTTGTGGATTATAAATTCTAACTTCAGATGGGCATCCCCAAACGCGTACATGTCGCAAACTCGGTTTCCAACCCTTGAATGACTCAAATGGCGTCTTGGAGACAGCCTTGGTTGGAACCCGGTTTAATATGTACACTGCCGTCTTAAGTGCATCAATCCATAAGAACTTAGGTAGCTTAGAGCTACTAAGCATACTTCTCACCATGTCCAATAATGTTCGGTTTCTTCTTTCTGCTACGCCATTCCGGTCTGGAGAACCAGGCATGGTGTATTGAGCAACAATCCCATGTTCATGAAGAAACTTCGCAAATGGACCAGGTGCTTGTCCATCTTCAGTGTATCTACCATAATATTCACCACCTCTATCTGATCTCACGATCTTGATTTGTTTACCACATTGTTTCTCTACCTCAGATTTGAATACCTTAAAGGCATCCAATGCTTCGTGCTTATTATGAAGCATGTAGAGATACATGTATCGTGAGTAATCATCAATAAAGGAGATGAAGTATTTCTGACCATACGCGTCCATTTCAAGACTACAAATGTCTGTATGTATAATTTCTAACAATTCAGTACTCCTCTTAGCACCTTTCTTTGATTTGTTAGTCTGCTTTCCCTTTATGCAGTCTATACAAGTCTCAAAATCAGTAAAGTCAAGAGTGCTAAGTACCCCTTCCTTCACCAATCTTTCAATTCTCTGAATGGAGATATGTCCCAATCTCCGGTGCCACAACATAGAAGAATCCTCATTCATAACACTACGTTTCGAACCAACTGAAACATGCATGGCATCATAAGTAGTATCATGTTGTAAGTAAATAAGAAAAAGACCGTTAGACAATTTACCATTCCCAACTTTATTTGATTTATAAAACAGATCCAAAGATGTCTCATAAAACATATAGGAATAATCCAAACGTACAAGTCTTGAAACAGAAATTAAGTTCCTAGTGAAACTTGGAACATAAAAAGTCTTTTCCAAATTTAAAACATAGCCACTACTTAGAACTAAACTGCAGGTCCCTACAGCCTCCACATGCGAACGAATCCTTCCACCTGAGTAGATGAATTGTTCACTTCCCAATGGCTTCCTTAGGTTTTGCATACCCTGCAAGGTATTCGAAATATGGATTGTAGAACCAGAGTCAACCCACCAAGTGCCATTAATGTCATCAACCATATTAGATTCATAACAGACAAGTGAGACTGACATACCTTTCTTCTCAAGCCATTGCTGGAATTTGGAACAATCCTTCTTCATGTGTCCCTTCTTTTTACAGAAGAAACACTTGGATTCCTTCTTAATTCCACTTTGGGGTGTCATTGGTCCTTTCCCCTTCTTTTTGGCTTGAGTCTGACCCCTTTTCTCGGTTGTCATGAAGGAACTCTCTCCCATTTCCATTTTCAACCTTCCCTCTTCTTGAACACACATGGTCAAAAGTTCATTAATTGACCATTTATCCTTATGTGTGTTGTAGGATATCTTGAAAGGTCCATATGGCTGTGGAAGGGTGTTTAGAATGTAGTGTACGAGAAAAGAGTCAGACATGTCAACTTCAAGTTGCTTTAGTTGAGCTGCAACGTCCCTCATTTGCTTGATGTGCTCACGCACACCTTTCACTGTAGTAAGTCTTAGGGATGAAAACTTCATAATTAGGGTACTGGCTAATGCCTTTCCTGAAGTCTGAAATTGATCATCGATCGCCTTCAGAAGTGGCCTAATTTTGTCATGTTGTTCAACAGAACCACGTATACCAGCAGAGATATGAGTCTTTATGAACATTACTGAGAGACAATTAGATCGCTCCCATTTTTCATAAAGATCAACCTGATCTGGAGAGCTGGTTGCAGTAATGGAGGGTGGTTCATCTTTCCTAATAGCATAATCAATATCCATCCACCCCAATTGGAGAAGAACTCTTTCTCTCCATATCTTATAGTTATCACCCCTCAATTCGGGAATATCATTTTTCATATCAGAGAAATTCGCAGGTTGTTTTACTGCATAATTAAGAAAAATACATGCTTAAAAATTAAGATTTGAGACTAATAAACAATATCATGCTTTACCAATGTAAATCATGCAGAATATGTAAATCTACTAACATACAACTTACCTGTGGGCTAAAGTTCTAATTTAATAAGATTTACAATTTAATGATAAAACTGTCAAATTATTTCTTTATTCTTAATTCCTGTGGGAAAGTTAAGAATATAACTTGACATTCTATCCTAATTGATCATATTAAAACATATAATAAAAATTCCTGTGGGATAAGATTTATTATATTACATATGATTAATTACAACTAATGTTATCATGTGATCATAAAACTAAATATATATAATTTTAATTAATTAAAGATGCTGTGGCTACTCTCCAACTAATTTAAAAAAAAATATAAATCACTCAACATTATTATTTAATATTGCAATAATCAATAAGCAATATTAAAATAAAATTAAATATTCATGTGTCATATTACTGAACTAAATATTGTATGTATTATGAATTAATAATTAATACATACAATTCAATAGTATAATTACATGAATCTAAAATAAATTAAATTTCAGATTTATATTGAAATCCGAAACATAACTATTTATATAAATTAAGTGCGCATAGCATACACAAGTGTGGGTTCGGCCTAATAGTCTGAGGTTTGAAATTAAGGCCTTGACCTTTATCTGTGAGGACACGTGTTCGAATCCTACTAATGACATTTTTCCAAAATTTTGGCATTTAAATGGGAAATAATTTAAATTCATTAAAAGTCATTAACAACAACAATGGAGCACGTGGCTCAGTTGGCAGCAGATCTGCCTTCAGGCACCCACGCGCCCAGGTGGTCTCGGGTTCAATTCAGGCTGAGACCAATTCATGCGTTTTTTTTTTATTTAAAATTAACAGTGTCGTCTTCCTTACCCGTTACAGACCCGACCCGATCCGGAAACCCGAAAATTTCCAACAAATTTCAGTCGCACGGAATGATCAGAAATAATGCGTTTTTGACCGCAAATATCACAGAAAATGATCCAGACCACAATATGCTTGATATAATCATTAAATCGATGCAAATATCACCCAAAACAGATTAAATCAAACAAATCCGAATTTTTTTTTTTTTTAGAAAATCCAGATTTCATGAAAACTTCTCCAGATCCAGATTTGAAAATCATAACTCCAAAACGATACATCAGTCACAATGCAATTCAAATAAATTGCACGGATCAAGAAAACATTCAGACTGAAATCCATATATTCATGCGAAAACTTAATCGAAATAAAGAACATCATGTAGTCAATACAAATTTCAATGGAAAAATGAAAGACATGCATCAGATCTCAGATTCCAAACGATGGCTATAATCATGAAAAATAAATCGAAATGGAATCATCTCATATTAACCCGAAAAACATGGTTGGAGGTGATTAAAAGAGAGGATAATGTTCCGAAATCATCCCAGAAATACATTGATCACTGGCATATAAGTAAAATTATATGAAAAGCTCATGATCGTATATCTGATTTCTTGATCAAATAAACATATATATATTCAAATGAAATCCAGAAAAGAAAAACCCAGATTTAATATATGCATACAATCTCTCCAAACAGTTGAAGAAGATAAAATTTCATCGGACAAAAATCAAGGCAGAGGAACCTTGCTCTGATACCAAATATTAGAAATATAACGATCTAATCATGCAGAATACTAGAATTGCAATTAGATCAATGCAGAAAAATAAAATAGAGATCACAAATACCTCCCGCCATTGATTCGATCCAGAAGCAAGAAGAGACGAACACTCACGAACACTCCAAGTTTCAGCCCTTCCGATCCTGTGCTCAGACTCTGCAGATGGTGTGCTTCTTCTAAAAGTCAGAGCAAGTTTCAGGGGACCAAAATTTTTACAATACCTTTTTTTCTCTCTGGCCATCACAGAGTTAAAAAAGGAAACACATTCAATACGCATTTATTGCGTATTAATTGGGCCGTTACAGTATTAATGGACGGTTACAAAACCAGCAATAATGTGGGCCATAAATAGAAATAACGGAATATTGATTACTAAATTAAATATTCCAACAGGATGTGGATCATGTCATTAGGAGATGCAAGTATGTTAAGGAAGTGTGGCATCATCTCGCTATGCCGACTCAGTTACGGGGTTTCTTCCAAGTTAATTTTAAGAGCTGTCTACTAAAGAACTTGACCCAGAACAAAACATGTTTGAACGATGCTTATGTGTGGGCAAGTGTGTTTGGTCTAACTTGCTGGAAGCTCTGGGAGTCTCGAAATAAGTACGTGTTCCAAAGCACATTTAACCAATCAGCCAGGTTAGCATGGGATGTGAGATTGCTAGCAAAAGGTACCGAGCAAGCTTTAAATCTCTCTAGAAGACACAACGATGGACACCAGCCGTAGAATGTAAAATATATTCGATGTGACAAACCACCATTTTTGCCAGTTACTCTTAATTGTGATGGATCCAAGAAAATGGCTTCCCTTGAGTCAGGTGCTGGTAGCTTAATCCGAGATCATACGGGTCGATGGTTGGCTGGGTACTGTCGCCACATTGGTTTCTGCACATCGCTACAGGCTGAATTATGGGCTCTTATGGACGGTCTTCAGCTTGCCTGGTCCCTTGGGTTCACATCTGTCACAGTGCATATTGATTGTTTGATTGCCTTGAACCTCATCACGAAGAATGATGCCACTGCAAATGCTAATAGGAGCCTTGTCCGTCGAATACAAAGGTTGATGTCCCAGGATTGACAAATAACTATCTCCCATGTATATCGTGAAGCTAACCGGTGTGCGGATTTTTTAGTGAATTTCGCCTTGAATTTGAGTGTAAGGTACCACACCCTGGAGGAACCACCTGATGCTTTGTTGTCTTTAATTCGTGAGGATGCTGATGGCGTTGGCTGTTTAAGAGTCTGTCATGTATCTGCTGATTAGTTTATGATCAGCTCCTTTTCTCAACAAAAAAAAAAAGAGGATTGTAGAAGAGAGATAATAAAAAATTAATATTGTAGGAGTAACAAGGATGATTACATAAGAGAGGGAATGTGTCGTGGAGAGAGAATATTAGAAAAATGAGCAATAAAATATGGGCAAAATGGGAAAATAATTGGCAAAAATTAATGCATTCTCTTCATGTTTATTATAAATAGAATTGTGGTATATGTGGTAGTTGTTTCATGATCAAAATAAGGAATGGAGAGGATACTATAAAAAGTTATTACTTCTGTTCTTAATATAAAGGGTTAAGGTGCAAAAACACACATAATTTTTTTCTCCAGGAGCAAAAATACACATATGTTTTTTTTAGGAGCAAAAATATACACGTGGTTACCATTTTGGTGCAGAAGTCACATCCCACTGTTAAGTCACTGTTCACCGTGATGAGAGAGAAAGAGATGAGGTGAATAGTGAATTAACGGTGAAATGCGATTTTTGCACCAAAATGGTATCCACATGTGTATTTTTGCTCCTAAAAAAAGCATGTGTGTATTTTTGCTCCTGTGGAAAAAGCTCATGTGTATTTTTGCACCTTAACCCTAATATAAAATCTAATTAACTTTTTTGGAAAGATTAAAATAGTTAAATAAATTACTTTAGAGTATTTAATTTATATTTATTGCTTTTCTCTAAACTTATTTTACTTATTTATAAATTGATATCTAATCTAATGATGCACAAAATATATATATATATATATGATTAATTGATTTATTTAGCTTTATTCATCTCTAAAAAAATCAAATGATACTTATATTAATGACTAGATAGAGAATAAATTCTCACAATCACTCTTTAAATCATGTAGTTCGTTTATTGCGAAGAGATGAACTAATGAAGATTTCATTGCATGTATCACCAATGCAAATCTTTCTCCATGAGTGCAGGACGATTTAACTGCTTCAGCATGCCTCCATCTACCCTTTTGACTGTAGAATGACAAGGCTTCCGAGGGCATGTTTTCGCATATCACTTCAAATAAATAAATAAATCAAAATTAGTGACAGAGCTGCCACCTCAATGCGAGACGCCACATGTCCCTACCCAAGACTTTCACATGTGTGTTCATCCACGTCATCACCACATCACAAATTAGAAGCATTTAGGGCTTGTTAGGTATGAAGAGGAGGGAAAATATTTTTGAGTTGAACTTAAGAAAATAAGAGAAGTAGGGTTACCATTCTTTTCTTATTTTTCTTACCCTTTTGTCTTATATATTTTCTATATTGATAATTTTTCAATTTACTTCTTCACTTTTCTTAAATCGAACTCATAAAAATTTTCCCCAGCCTCCCCCCTCTAAATCCCTCATACCAAATAGACAATTAGTAACGAATTGGAATTCGAAGCCATGATCAATCCCTCATCCTCATAAAAATCACATGCTTGTGAGGTGTTAGGTGGGACACTAACATAACAAATGCTATACCAATATGCATAGTTATAATTATGGCAAACAAATGATATTTCACACAATCATAATCATGGTTTTCAAAACCCTCCTATCAATCCAACCAAACTGTCTTATATAGCCTACTGAATTGATGGGCTAAGTCATACCCCTATCACTAGTTGATTAAAAAGCTCACTAATTGTGTAGTGTGGACTGGCGAAAGACCACATTACAGACAACCAAATTGTGGGTTCCCGCTTATAGAACTTGTGGGGTGTCACAGCTTCTCATAAAACAAGTGGAGCATGGTTTACTCGTAGAAATGGTGGGATAGAGTAACCCCTCATAGAATAAGTGGGGCGCCATAACCCTCATGGAAAAAGTGGGCACGACTCTGCTAGCCAAAGAGCTCCACCAATTGGTAGCCTCACCATATGCTATGCAAATAACGCACCTCATCCCGATCATATCCCAACACTTTTGTACTCTACAATTCATATAACCAAGGTTTTACAACGTAGAGACTCATAACACATCTCTTGGCATACTATAATATGTTCTCGAGACAAATATGATGGTAATTATCAAATTAAAACATAATATAAAGAAAATTATACGCCAACATATCACTCATAATTTATCAACATGAGCGCCACAAGGCAAGTTTTAGTAAAATAACCCATAATATCACTTATAATATAAATCAAAAGCAATTCTAATGAAAATATAGTTCGCAAATACTTACAAACACATTCCATCATGTATAATAAGTAGAAAGCCAGTTATCTATCACCGGAGTTACCCGAATGAGTCTTGAATACAACCCATGCTCAAGACTATCCAATTTAAGGTTCAATCTACATTTTAATGATAAGCATTATCTCTTTATTACTAGTACTAGGGTAAGCTATCTACAAAATATGAGCTTCTAATAATTTTTTTTTCTCTCTAAGGCTCTCAACTCTATCTTAGGATTTTATATCATGTCCTCACCAATCAGTTTCTGACGCAATGACAACAACAAGAGGGTATATTCATCAGCAAGAGATATTATGTCGAAACTGGCAATCTATCCTACAGATTGTTCTAGCAAGTGGGATGTTTATTTCAAGCTCATTAAGATGACCAACCATAGGCGTGTGCCATTTAATTTTTATTACCATCTTTTTCAACAATCTTCACTTTCACCACTGGTTGCTAGCTCCTTTGATAAAAATTGGAGACCTTCAATTACAGCTGCAGGCACTTCGTGAAGTAATGACTCTTCCAACAAAATCATGTTAGTTATCCCAATCGTTTTCCTATCCATTGGACGTTGGTCAAACTATCACACATTAAAATAGCACTCAAACTAGAAATGTTTGTTTGACACTACAGTACCTTTTATGAGACGTCTATACATTATTCCAATACTTTGTAGCTTATGTTTTTTGAGTTTAAAGCATAGTTATATTTTATCAACAAAAAAAAAAAAAAAAATCCAACGTACAAGGAGATGACACACCTCACCCACTCACTCTATTTCTTCGACAGTGCTAGAGAAAAGGATGTAGGGAAGCGCTGGTCCTCAAGCCTATACATATATTTACATGCAGAAAAATTGTTATGTGAACTTGGTTTACCACATCATTTGTGGTCTGACAAGTTAAAGATAACCACCACCATTAATTACTCAAACTAGAAATGTTTGTTGGACTTTACAATACCTTTTGAGAGACGTCTGTATATTATTCCGATACTTTCTAACTTATGTTTTATCAGTTTAAAGGCATAGTTATATTTTATCCAAAAAAAAATTGCCAACTAACCAGGAGTTGTACACCTCACACACTCACTCTGTTTCTTCGATAGTGTTAGAGAAAATGATCTGGGGGAAGCGCTGGTTCTATTGCCCCTCAAGCCTCTACATATATTTACATGCAGAGAAATACTTATGTGAATTTGGTTCACCATGTTATTTGTGGTATGACCAGCTAAAAAAGACAACAACGATGACGACAACCACCACCACCAATTATTAATATCAGTTAAAAACCACCACCACCACCATTAGTTATTAATATCAGTTAAAAATCACCACCACCAATATTAGACTACTACTATGACTACCACCACTACCACTACCACTACGACCGCTGCCACCACCACCACTATTAGTTATTAATATCATATCCATATTATCAATACTACCACCACTACTACTATTAGTTATTAATATCATATCCATACTACCACTACCACCACCACCATCACTACTAATAGTTATTAATATCATATCCATAATAATCTTATGTTGGAAGTAATACTTATAATATTATAATACTAGTCATTATTTAAAGTAAATTAAAAATAAGGTCTTAGTTATTAACATTATAGTATCAGTTATTAATATAAGACTTACAAAATTAAAAAATAATAATAATATTTATAACATTATAACAATATTTATTAATTAACTTCATTAAATTATAAGTTATGAATATTATATTCACAATTTAATATTAAAAATAATATTTATGATGTTAAATTATTAATTTTTAATAAATGTCTATTAAAAATACAATTTCAAGAAAATGGCTAAAAATATATTTATAATAAGATTTTTTTACGGTTTAAAATTCTTTTGATTTGAAATTAATTTATATTAAAAATTTATAATAAATAGATAAAAATTATTTCAAATTATTATATAGTTTATTATTAGTTTTCCGTAACATTATACATATATATTTATATATAATTATTTATTTATGATAATATTATTATATATCATTTTGTAATAAAATAAGGGTTAAGGCCCATCAAGAGTCCCTGAAGTACTTTCCATATGCATTAAGTGCCCTAAAGTAATTTTTGGGGGCAATTTCACCTGGGGGCAATTTCACCTCAGATGTTTTAAAAGTGGAGCAATTTCATCCAATCTTAACAGCCCAAAACCTCCGTTAGAAACAAGCTTTTTTCCAATCTTTCTTGGCCAAGGTTAGAGACTTGCATCAAGGTTCCCGAGGCCATCGATCCTTCTTGGCCAAGGTTACATACTCAATACTACTCAAGGACAATTTATAGTTTCCGTCTTCGTTATTCTTACTTTTTTTTACCTTTCTTGTAATGTACAAAAAATCGAATGAGACTAGATCATTCAACCAGAAAACTAGGGCTGAGCAACAGGTGGGTAGGGCTGCCCTGTGTCCTAATCCATATCCCACCCGTTTAATTTTCACGGGTACGGGGTAGCCCATACCCATGGTATAACCCCATGATAAATGGGTACATACAAACACAGGCAGGTTTCCACAGGTTATGGGTTCCCCAGTTTATACCTTCAAGTTAAAAAGAAAAAACAGAACCCACCAAAAAAACTCAAAAAAAAAAAAGAACCAAACAAATCAAATATTAGATGATGAGATGACAGAAAAGATGGTGGTAGATCTGTGATGCTCAATGGTGAGATGCTGGCTATCGCAAAGATCGACGACAACAACCAATAATAACTACACAGCCGAAATGGCAGGTAGATCTGTCTCGTTGTAAACAGAACCGCCAAGTGAGGAGGTAAAAAAATGAAGTTGATTGACAGTTGAGAGCTGCAACGCAAGATTGAAGATTGAAGTTGAAGATTGAGAGAAGAGAGAGAAAAGAGAGAAGGTGGGGGCGAGGAATAAGCTAGGCATATGAGAGTAATGAGAGGAGAGAGGAAAGAGAAGGTGGGGGCGAGGAATGAGCTAGGTATATGAGAGTAAGTTACTTAGGTTTTTTTTTTTAAAAAAATTGAGATTTAAAGTTTTTAAAAATATAATAATTAAAAAATATGGCAGGCATAAAAAAATGAGCAAAGCATGGGCTTGGGAATTGGGTGTCTTGAACTAGGTTCATCGTCTTTTGAACCTTGCGTTTTTGTATTCCAACTTAGTTCTTATTTGGTTATTGGGTTTTGTTCTGCAAATGTTATGAAGGGCTTGTTGACAAAGAACCAATATGCAAAAAAGAATTTGTATAACTAAGATGGCATAATGTGTAAACATACAATAATTCTGTATATTATCAACAAAACAAAAATGAAAAACTCGCTAGACTGCCAAAAAATGATAATGAACTTTGATGAAATCAGAGCCCAATGTACGTTATCTCCTTAAGACAATTTGTCCCTCTATATGGATGCCCAAGGATGACGAACAATTGCCTCCCAGGATAGAATGGATTTGCATCTTCAAAGTGATAACACAATCAATCAAAAGCCCAAACGAACACAATGAGTTTGCTTTCAGAATCGCACATAATATGATTGCATAATGTAGTACGCAGAGAGGAGTGTTTTGTTAGTTCTTAGTTTATGTGTTTTGATGATAACAAGACTTGAAAATGTATAAGATTTTGAATATGTGAAAAGTGCCAAAGTTAAGAGCTTACTCAAGCATGCTCACACTAACATCTCCATTAAAGTGTTCTCAGGACCTTACTCGAGCAATGTTTCAAGGGTACTCGAGTATGGTGCTCGAGCACACAAGTCATTACTCGAGCATGCTATCAGAAAGAGCTATATGCACTAGTCCTTGAAGAACCTTACTCGAGCAAACTCTGTGGCCTACTTGAGTACGGTACACGAGTATTGATATGAGTCTACTCGAGCAAGGATGCTACTATCAAGATAATGCATGAATCAGGAAGTATAATCGAGCTTAAAGTGAAACTTACTCGAGCATGGTAGTTGAGCAAAAGTAATGTATTACTCGAGTGTGGTTCCTTCTCTGACTTATATTGCTCTTTGGTAATGCTTACTTGAGCACACTTTAACTCCTACTTCAGCACGAGGAAATGTTTACTCAAGCATAAGCATCCTAACATATTGCCTAGTTTGAATTTCAATAAAGTTCTGATGTTACTCGAGCATAGCAAACAAAGTACTCGAGCATGCTCATTCTTGCACTCGAGCACATATGTTCTAACCTATCTTTAGTGTTAGTCAGAGACTTTACCTGAGCAACCTCAAAGTCTTAATTGAGTATGATACTCAAACAAGAGTTAGTTTGTACTCGAGTATGGTTATCATTGAGACTTCTCTGAAAGGCTTTTTAAAAGTATACTCAAGCATACACAAAACTGTACTCGAGCACTATTCCTTAGTAACTTCAACATCTCCACTATTCCAGTATTTGTAAATTCAAATATTTTGGTTAATCATTTGATTCTGTTTAAATACCACTCAATATTACATACATTGTTACTAATCATCTTATTGAGTGAGTTTTAGATCATTAACGAATGGTTAGATTTATCAAAATATAACTCTTACATGCTCAAATGGTGTTGGCCAAAACAGGGGTTTAGGGTTATCTATCATGAATTTCAACATCATTCCATTATCATCTCATATCTTATATTATGTTTGGTGATGCGCTTGCTTTTGTTGTTAAAACGATCAATTAAACTAGGTCCTAATTAATTATGTAGTTTAGGGTCAACCTAGATCATTCTCCCAAAAAGCAAGCTGTGGGTTTTCTTCAGGACTAACTTTCAAGTGACAAAAGATGCAATGGAATGTAAATGGACATAAACTAGGATGTAAAACACTACTACCTATATGCAATTAACTAACTAAATGTACTAATACAATTGACTCTAAAACCTATATGAAAATGAGACTAATCTATATGAATTTGAATGCAATTTTTTGGGGGTTTTTCTTATGAGAGAAGAATTGAAATTCTAGTAAAAAGATTGATTAAAAGCAGGTAAAATAATAAAGATCTAATTCAGTTATGATGATGGAGGGGACAACTTAGGATTCACATGGAGTTAACTTTCTTAGCCCAAATTAATTAATTAGATCAAAGGGAGGTTAATGGGAGATTGGAATTAATGAGTTCAATTACCTAATTCAAAGCTAGGAAACCCTTAAACTCAATAACACATATTCCACTAAAAAACTTATAATGAAATAAGCGGTTGCTAGTTAAATTCATTAAAAACCAATCACATTTAATTCTAAAATAATCTTAGAAATCTTGTTTACAATTGCCTAATTAAACAACTAGACAATTAACCAACTTAATTAAACAATCAAGAGGATAAATCTAAATTGACAATTAAATTAATAATGAAAACTCAATTAATAATATAATTGACAATCATATCAAATGGTTTACAAACAAAAAGTCCAGTAATTATCTTAGTAATTATCTTAAGCACAATTTAAATCTAAATTATCAATTTAATACAAAATAAATAATATATTTACAATCTAAAACTAGATTGTTCTCAAGAAAACAACTCAAAATTATCTAAAACTTCCTTCATGCTCCTCCCAAGAGCTTAAACTGCCATTCCTCCGCCAAATATTAAGCAACTCACGACCATTCAATATTGATGATTATATGAGTCAGTAGATGCAGAGGTAGTAATGGCGGTGGGTCCCGTGAGTGAATTTAGAATTGAGAGGGGTGGTTGTGCGTGAATTGTGTGCGTTAGAGACAAACTAGAATGGAATGGAGGAGAATAGTGGATATATAATGGTGAGCTATGATGCGAGTACTCCCTATTCCCTTCGGTTTCCAGCGTGCTTCCACAATTCTCCATCGAGCTCAATCTCGCGGCGTGATAATTATAAGAAAGGAGGGAAGCAATGGGTATTCACTTGAGCTCATTAAAATTTAAAAAGCCCAATAAAATTCTATAATTAGATTTCCTTTTGGCTTCTCTAAAAAATTCAGCATCATAAGATTTTTTAATATGTTTTTTGTTGGCAGAAATTAAATAAAATCATGATATATCATATATTTAGAAATATTAATCACAATCAGAATATTATTAATTTAATTAATTTAAATCCAATGATCTCATGATTAATTTAGAATTATATTATTTCCTAAAATTGGCTAACACTGAATATTATCTAATAATTTTAAATTAGCCTAAAATAGTCCTTCAAATAAATGAATAAGAGGAGATAAAATATATAAAAATTGAGATTTATCATTTGGTTGAGAGAAAATTAGGCAATGGGGATAACAGAGGGTGAACAAAAGTGAAGAGATAATGTCATCCCCTTGTTGTTTGGTTAAAGAGGAGAAACGAGGGAGGAGACAAAATGCATGCTAAGAATTAAATGCATAAAAATACTGGGAAAATAATGCCCTTATTTAATTCTTTTTAAATAATTCCATGAATAATAAAGTCAAATAAAAAATTAACATCGCCAAATTAAATATTAAAACCAAATTAAAATAAAATTATTTTTTATATTTTATTTTAAAATTAAAATATTAAGCCAAACATATTTCCTCACAAACTAAAATAATAAAAATAAAAATAAAAATTTCCCAATTATAATAAAAATCTTTTGTTTTCTTCCTGGAATTGCTCCCAAGCTTTATCATATCTCTACCTTCCGGGTTCAACGTCATGGCAATGGATGTGAGGTGAAGAGGGTTCATCTTGGAAGAATTGCAGGCGGTTCCATGAGAACTCAGCTAAGAGAAGATAACAGACCAGGGCTTGACATCGTTGCCAAAGGTGGTGCATAACTGCGAAAATAACCAAACATATGGAGGTGGTGATGGGGCGTGGAGGAGGAACAGGGCAGGTGTGGTGAAGAGAACAATGATGAACAGAGTAATGCAGAGGCTGTATTGAAAGGATGAAATGGGTCTTTTGAATTTGTTGTTTACCGCCATTTCTTTGCTCTTCTTCTTCTTGGGGAGATTAAGAAATTACTGGCATAGCTTGTGTTTGATTGATGCTGGATTTTGCATTCTGATGGCGTCCACACAGAAAATGGGGAAGACAAAGAAGGGAAAAAACAGAGGACTTTGATCGATCAATCCTGAGAAGCTCTTATATTTTTTAATTCATAAAGTAATTTTGTTAAACGATTCACGATAGTAAGACGACACCGTAAAGCTTGAAAGGAGGCCAGTGTTTAGAGCGATGGTATTGTGGTGGTTGTTTATTTTTAGCAATTCGAACCCTTTAAATTTATATGCGTCTTCTTATATAACAAAAAGCTTAATCATGTAACACATGGCTCTGTTGATTCATACGAAATACTAGTACGTAGCAATTAACACATGTAAGGAAGTGGCTGAAGCAGCCACATAATTTATTGGATTGGCTGTGGTGTAATCAAAGTAAAAAGTGAATTGAGAAAAGAATTAAAGGCTACAATTGCCTTCCACTCTAATTTATTCTCAGCCTATGAGTGGAACGAACATATATATATGTGTGTGTGTGAGTTGAAGTAGGAGGTGGCGTTGATAATAATATATGTCTAGCAAGTAAGATTATCACCAGGAGCAATACCCAGCTGAGAACAGTAACTGGTGTAATAATTAACACGAGCCTGAACAGTGGCGGGGTTAGCCCCGTCACATTCCAGGGGGCCATTGATGGCTCTAATGGTGGCGCCGAAACCTTGGTTGAGGACAGGACGCACATTCTGCATCCAGTACCAGAGAGCCGTCTTGAATGACACCACCGCATCATTCGCCACAGTTTCAGGCGCGTTCAGCCCATCGAACCCAATGCTCTCTCCGGCAGGTCCATAGTTGAAGTTCCACGACAGTTGAATGGGCCCACGACCGAAGTATCCTTTGTTGGGGGCGCATGGGTACTGTGTGTTGGTTTCGTCACAGTAATCCTTAGATGCACCGTCGATCTCTTCTATGTAGCAAAAATCTGCGTGTGAGCAGGCATGTTATGGCATGAACTCAAAATCATGATCATTAATTTATTGAACGACAAACAAAGCAACTCACGTCCAGTTTCGTGGGTGAAATGGGCGAAAGCCGCAGCGATCTCGCGTTTGGAGTCATCGTCGGAGGCGAGGTTACCGAACTGAGAGTAGGAATTTTGAGCGTCTAGGAAGGCAGCTCGGGTGTAGAAGTTCTTGCCGGCACAGCTGGCGTCGGCCTGGTCGATGATAGAATTGAAGAACTCAGGCGTGACGATGTCGGCAACGGAGGCTTGAGACGTTGGGAACTGGGAGGCAATTAATAAGCCTGCAACTGCAAATAGAATGGTCAGCTTCACCATTTTCATTTTGGAGTGTATGGTGGGAGATGTGGTGGTGATGACCCTAGCTTGGGGTATATATAGGATACTTTTGCCCTGTCCGTACTTAAAAGGGAATTGAGTTTCAATCAAGTTGGCATCCTGTTCCGCGTTCTTTCTAGAAAGTAGAATGTGGGTTTGCTTTATTATTCTCAACTAGGCGGTTTTGTTTGACATTTTTGAAGTTAGAAGGAAAGCTAATAACGGCCTTGAGTTATTATTGTTTGACTTTGGGAATGATTTTGAGTTTTAAACATGTCAAAGGCCAACCATATATAACTGCGTCAAGCTCATCCTTTTACTCACGAAACAGGGTCCCCCAAAAATCCGTACACCTTGAATTTTTGTGGCGAAGTGGAAAATAATCTTGCTTCGGTTTAATTAAATTAACAAAACAAAAATTAAAGTCATACTAATAAGTGTTGTTGCTATTCATTCTTGTACTGATTAAAAAGTGTTTTGCCTTCAGTCATTGCGTAATAGCCTGAACCCTAAGAACCTAAGGGCTTCTATTTTAAAGGGAAAGAAAAGGAAATAGAAGGTTTTGGTATTTCCTTCCCTTGTTTTGCAAGTGTTAAAAATAAGAAGGGAGGAAATCATAGATTTTTACAAATTCCCCAAAACCTTCTTCTTCTAAAAAATAAAGTTCCCCCAATATAGGGGGTTTTAAAAGAGAAAATAAATTAATTATTTTTTTTCTCTCGTTCAAATAAAACACTCATTATTTCTGATTTATTTTTTTTTCTTTTCTATTATTAAAATGGTCACAAAAATATTTTTTAGAGAGAGAAAATACTTTTTAGAGAGAGAAAATATTTTTTTAGGGGAAAATATTTTTTGAATATAAAAATTACATAAATAATTTTTTAGAAAATATAAATATAAATTTGTTTGTAAAGTATAATAATTATATAGGAAAATTCCAAATAAATATCGTCTAAATTTGCAAAACCTCCAGAAGTCTTCCGAATTTGTAAAACGACTGAGAGGTACTAAGGACCTATGAGAGATATGCAAATTCGGGTGAAATTAGCCTTTTGTCCTTAGTTTTAAATTTTAAAAAAAAAAATCCTCGCCGAACGGCCGCTGTCGGGTGCCGACCACCAGTGAGGGGGGTGGGGGTTTTTCAATTCATTGAAAGCGTGGGGGTTGCGGTTCGAACCCTCCCCCCACCCCCACCCCCCACACACACACACACACACATCCATGAGGTCACTTGGTTCCTTTAACATATATATACATTAACAAATATATATATTTTTCTTAACATTTTTTCAGTGGTATTTACAAATCCTAAAACGAGAATTATTATTCCTGAAACAAGAATTACCATTCTACAAATGGAATTTACAAATTTTTTTCAAGTTTACATTTATTCCTCTTTAATGCACTATTACAAATCCTGAAATAAAAATTATCATTCACTCACATACATCGAGTAAAAAAGGGATCCCTAGAAAAAAAAGTTGTAAATTTGTAGAATGATAATTCTCCTTTTAGGATCGGTAATTCTCGTTTCAATATTTGTAATAATGCATTAAAGAGGAAAAAATGTAAACTTGAAAAAAATTTGTAAATTCTATTTGTGGCATGGTAATTCTCGTTTCAGGATTTATAATAGTTCATTAAAGAGGAAAAAATGTAAATTTGAAAAAAATTTGTAAATTCCATTTGTGGAATGGTAATTCTCGTTTCAAGATTTGTAATAGTGCATTAAAGAGGAAAAAAAATGTAAACTTGAAAAAAAGTTGTAAATTCCATTTGTAGAATAACAATTCTTGTTTTAGAATTTGTAATAGTGCATTAAAGAGGAAAAAAATGTAAACTTGAAAAAAAGTTGTAAATTCCGTTTCTAGAATGGTAATTATCATTTCAGGATTGGTAGTTCTTATTTCAGGATTTGTGGTAGTGCATTAAAGAGAAAAAATGTAAACTTGAAAAAAAGTTGTAAATTCTATTTGTGGAATGGTAATTCTCATTTCAGGATTTGTAAATACCATTAAAAAAATATTAAGAAGAATATATGTATTTGTTAATGTGTATATATATTAAAAGAACTAAGTGGTCCTATGGATATGTGGGGGATTGGGGGTTTGAACTCCACCACCCACACTTTCAATGAATTATTTTTTTGTTTAAAAAAAAAAACAAAACCTCCTAGACCAAAAAGAAAAAAAGAAAAGAAAAAACCCACCCCCCTTGCCGGAGGTTGGCGCCCGGCGGCAGCCCTACGGCAAGGGTATTTTTATTGTTTTTATTTATTTAAAACTAAGGGAAAAATGGTAATTTCACCTAAATTTGCATATCCCTCATAGGTCCTTGATACCTCTCAGTTTTTTTACAAATTCGGAAGACTTCTAGGGGTTTTGCAAATTCAGACGGTATTTATTTGGAATTTTCCCTAATTATATTAATTTTTTTAAAAAAGACAAAATGGTAAAAATAACTCATTAATCACCCATCTTCCTCCCTTGTTATTCTTTTAACTCCCAAATAAGGGAAGGAAATATCCTCCATTCTCCTTCATTCTCCTTCCCTCCAAACTCCCTACATCCCTTTTCTTTTATTCCCCTCCAAACTCCTAAACAAAGCCTAAAACTCTATTCTTACCCACATTAAGAGAGAATGTAAACATTGAGGAATTGTTAAGTCATCTTGTTATCAAGCAATTTAGAAAAAATTCCATTTATGTTCAAGAGATCAAAAAAATATCAAATTTTTTTTAAAAGAAATTCAGATATCAGAAAAGTTCCATTAACAACTTTCTCAATAAGATTAGCAACTATCATCTGTAGGATTAACAACTCCATCAGTTAGATTAACAACTCTCTTTAGAACTTTTCTAATATTTGAATTTCTCTTTTAACTTTTTTGAGATTTTTTTTAAATCTTTTTTAGAATTTGAACGGATTTTTCCCAACAATTTACGAGAAGACTCATTAAAAAATTTGGAGGTAGAAATATCCACAAAAATTATATATGAAACCTTCAATTTGAAACTTAAACAGTAAGGGTTGCTAAAAAAAGGGAAAATTACATTCTTATCCCAACGACCATAATTAATTACAAAAAGGTCCCATAATAGAATTCTTTTACAAAAAAGTCTTTGGAACTTTTTTGTAATTAATTGAAAAATTTTCAATCCGTATTTACAACTGAAAATGTTATATTAACAATTGAAAGTGCTATATTAACAACAAATATTTTCAATCCGTATTTATAATTGGAAATGCTATATTAACAACAAAAATTCTCAATTGTTAATATGGTATTTTAAGTTGTTAATATAACATTTTTAGTTGTTAATAAAACATTTCTAGTTGTAAATACGGATTAAGAATTTTTGTTATTAATATGGCATTTTCAATTGTTAATATAACATTTCTAGTTGTAAATACGGATTGAAAATTTTTCAATTAATTACAAAAAAGTTTCAAATGACTTTTTTGTAATGGGATTCTGGTGTGAGACTTTTTTGTAATTAATTTTGGTCCTTGGGATCTAAATATAATATTCCTAAAAAAAAGACCGTAAGGGGGGAATAATGGGATTGAAGTGGTTGAAAATTTCAAAGTGGCGAACATGGACGATGTTGGGGTCAACCCCATGATATTTATGTTTGTTAATGGCCAGTAAAAGTCAACATAAAAACGTGTTAAACTGCGACGTATAATCATCATATCTATTTCAACGACCCGCAGCCGCCCTTTAAGACTACTGCGATGCTCTCCACATACTTCCCCATCTTAATTAATTGCAAGCCAAACTTTAAACTACTCTTCCATCTTAATTAATTGCAAGCCAAACTTTAAACTACTCTTCCATCAAGTCATTAATATAAGAACCAATTATTTTTTTTAAATAGATTAATAAAGTAAATAAGTTATTAGGTAATCATAAAATATATTGTATCACTACATTATATATTAATTTATAATTCAGATAATTTAATTTTTTTAAAATAATAAATATAAATACTTTAATCTAATTAATTTAACTTTATTAATTCTTTTAAAAAAGTAAATCACACTTATGTTAATCACCGGAGGTAGTAATCTAAACTACTTTACAATATACTTTCTCTTATCTCTTTTATAAACTTTTCTGTCATTTATACTTCCATTGTCCCAAAAATTAAGCTTTGAATTTGGGAAAGGTTTGTCCCAAAATTTAAGTTTCATTTTTATTTTGTCAAAGAATTTATTATGTCTTTTCTAACTATACTTCTTAATTGTATTTATTGTCTCACTCTTACTTATCCTCTTTACAAATAAAGGAATAGTTGGAATACACACACGCGCGCGTGCACACATAGATATATGTTGCTCTTAACTAATTTTGGCTCCTTGACCATTGGCTTCAGCAGGGCCGGTGATATTGATAGCCTTTAAATGGCCATCGAAGTCAGATTCGTCAGGGGTCCTCACTGCCATCGTTTGCAGTGAAGTGGTTTAGCGATCAGAAGAATGAACCACTTCAGGACTTTGTCGCTGATTGAAGAATTGTTTTTGCCCCTTAAAAAAATATACTCATGGCTTCCCTTTTTTTAATGGAAGTTGTTCCCAGACTTTACTGTGTTGCTCACATAGGCGTCCCCCTAATTCAACAAGAACCACTCCCCATTACACAATGTAATTCTACAACTATACTCAAGGTCCCACTACCTTGAGATTTTATGTAGTTGGAAAACATTTGGTAAGAACTCTCTCAATGAATAAATAGATAATCATTGACGAGCAAAATGAATATCAGAAGATATTGCAGAAAATGAACTAACCAATAAATGAATAGAAGATTGGTAGTTGGCTTAGTTGGTTGCTCTGTATTGAATGCTTCACTATTTATAGGTAATCGCCATTAATAACTGTTGTGAGCATTCAAATTGTTCGTTAGAGACAAATTGGAGCTATTGAAGGATTTAATATTCAGTTGCTTTCATCTTTGCCAAGCCAAAGGCTTCAGATTCAATTCCTTTGTTTGTACATGGTAGATAATAGATATGAGCCTTAATAGTCATTAAAGCCCAGATGATATAAATAATTGTTGGTTAAATTTGGGGGTGTTACCCAACGTTCAGCACACTTATGAGGTTTAAAAACAAAAATTTATCATTTGGGAGTTAACTTTGCCAATCATTATAATGCTCATGAGAAACCCGTAACTTTTTACGGTACTCATGAGTTATACCTATTCATGAGAACTCATAACTCTTTATAATACTCATTAGTTATTCCAAATTGGTTTTCTTTACCATTCATGTACCCATAACTTTTTATAGTGCTTATGAGCTATATAAAGGATGTACTCGTTGAAACAACTATTGGAGTTTTAGGATTACCTTTGATCACTCAAAGACTTCAAAGTCTGATGTCCTCTAATGTTGATCCACACAGCTAGCTAAGCCATAGCAATGTGGAGGCTTCAAGTCTTTGAGTTTTCTCTTCTCAAGATGATGACGGTGTCTTGAGATTAGGTGAGGTGTAAGATTGGAGGATTGGATAATCAAGATTTGGAACTTACATTTCTTCTTGAACTTTGGATGCCGCCATTCTGTATTAGATGAGTTGTATACTAAAAAATGTCCATGGACACCACATGCCCAATCATGTGCTTGATTAGGGTTTAATCCTAATTTAAGTGCTTATAAGAAAGGCCCAATCCAAGTATAAAGACTAAGTCCAACTAGAAAGACCCAATCCAAGAATGTTGCCTTCTAAGAAGCTGAATCCTTATGCAATCTTTATCCAATCTTATTGGATATCTATTCATTCTTTATTAGATATCTATCCAATCTTTATCTATTCTTTATTAGATATCTATCCAATCATTATTGAGTCTATCTAATCTTTCTTCGATATTGCTTAGTGAAAAAACTAATTTCTCACTAAATATCCAAATTTGGTGTCATTTTATGATTGGGCTTGGACTTCCATTCAACCCAATTACACCTATAATCCTAATAAAGCCCAATAACAATGTTTCTTAGTGTACATACAGATGTTGCGATGGGAAAATTGAAAATGTTTAACACACAATTGGGACAATGGGTTGATAGCAGGGGTGGAGTCAGGAGTTGAAATTAGGGGGCGAAAATAATACAATAGAACCTACATGTTTATGAAACTAAATTTAAAGGGGAGAAAATTACAGACTAGAACCCATATTTTCATGAAATTATATTTCAACCCTATAAACATTTAAATCTTTTCATTTTAGTCCCTCTATGTAACTTTATATAAAAGGACTAAAGTGAAAATTATGAAACTTTTATAGGCAAAAAATATAATTACCTAAAAAAATTAGGTACGTTTCTGTAATTTAGGGGGGTAGGGGCCACCCCTAGCCCCCCTAATTCCGCCTCTGGTTGATAGGCTCTCAGCAAGTTTCCTTGTAAAAGTTGAAAAACCGGAGCAAATCACAAGAAAGGGAGAATTGGGGATTTGACAAATTCTTTTCGCTCAATTCTGGAAATTAAACGCAGGAATAAGATAGTGCAGAGAATGGGAGAGGAGAACAAGACACAGCAAGATTTACACTGGTTCGGTCTAACTTCTTGACCTACGTCTAGTCCTCAGACTCTGTGAGATTTCCACTATCACTTACAATCAGTTACACACTCTATACTCGAAGGTTATCCTCTCACTAGGATACACTCCCCCTTACAAGTTGTACACTGATATTCCCAATCTCCAAGTCCCCTGACTTGAGATTCTTACAAACAAGTGATTTTTCAGAAATAAACTCTCTCAAAGAGCAGATAATGATAAACACTAAAGCTATAATCTCTCAAGATATTTAACAGAAGAAAGAATACATAAGTTTGAATGTTGTTCACTGTAAGTATCTTTTCTGTCTTTCTTCTTTGAATCTGAACTTCATTTATAGCTGAGGAAGATCAGTTTGAATGAAGAACATGACTGTTGGAAGAGCACTACGAATTTGATTGTTAAAGCTCCACTTTCAGAAATATGGCTGTTAAGAATCCACTAAAAATATTCTTGATGGAGCTCATCTGCTTTTGTCTAATCTGTTGTGGACATTCTTGTTATCTGTAGCTTTATTAATCTGAAGATAATGTTGATTGTCCTTGACAGAATGGGCTGTGCTTAAAGTTGCATTTGTTTAATCCAAGTTGGAGACATTTGTTGAAGTACAGCTTGGATAGCATGTGCTACTTTCAACTTTACAACTCATCTTTTATTTTTTGATGAAATCCTTCATTTAAACATTTGAAACTTGCTAGCAAACTAGTTAAATAACATTAGAAACAATAGCAATGAAAGATGTGAAGTATTAACATGAAACATGAGGTTTTTGCAAATTAGCTCCATCTGATCTTACAAATCTGTTCATCACAAACTTGAGTTTACAAAGCCAGACTCGAGTTTGGAGTTCATCCAGAGAGCAACACATTTTGGAAAGCTTCCTAAACTCGAGTTGATAAGTGACTAACTCGAGTTTGGTTCTTACAGAGAGGAAAGTCGCAAGTTGGTTTTGAATGAAATTTTGAACATATGGCTAAACTCGAGTCATTTAGTGATTGACTCGAGTTTGAAGCTTTTATGAAAATTTTAAGTTTAAGTTCATAGCTTCAAAACTGGAGTTTAGAAATGCAGACTGGAGTTTACAAAACTTGAAATATTGCATAGCTCTCTGTATGACACAAACTCGAATTTCCAATATGAAAACTCGAGTTTCAGTAATAACTGAAACTTTCAAATCTCTTTGTAAGTGTAAACTGGAGTTTTCATTATTCAAACTGGAGTTTTCAAAATAGACATTAACTCGAGTGCTTTTTGTTTGAGCTAAACTTGAGTCTCCAAAATCTAGACTTGAGTTTTAGTGAAGTCTGAAACTTTGAAATATCTTTGTAGGCTCAAACTGGAGTTTTCATTTTCAAAACAGGAGTTTAGAAATCATGTAGTAACTCAAGTGTTTTCAGTTTGTTCTAAACTCGAGTCTCCAAAATCCAGACTCGAGTTCCAATAATAACTGAAACATTTGAAATCCTTTTGTCAAATGAAAACTACAGTCTTTAAAATCTAAATTGGAGTTTACAAATCAAGCAGTAACTCGAGAGTCTCTGTTCATGCCAAACTCGAGTCTATATAACCTAGACTCGAGTTTACAAGACTTAACCTTTTTAGCTCTTAGACTTTCTTGTAAACTGGAGTTTCTAAAGATTAAAAGTAGGGTTTGAAAACAGGTTGTAATTCGAGGCCTTTGAGCTAAACTTGAATTTCAAGACTTAGACTCAAGTTTACAATACTTAAAAACTTTGATTGCTCTCTGTATCTCTGCAAACTCGAGTTTGCCCAAGCAAACTGGAGTTTGGCTTGCTTTGTTAAAAATTGAGCTTCTGTCTATCAAGTCTAAACTCGAGTTTTGCTATCATAACTCGAGTTTGCCTTGAACAGTAAGTTTTACAACTTACCAAAGACAAACTTCAAATTAAGTTTAGAATTGTCAGTTATCATCAAAACACATAGAGAACTAACAAAAGGTGGGATAACATAACAACTAATATTGCAAAGTCTTTCAATGTATGGATGGTGAAAGAGAGGAAGCACATCATGTTTGTTTTAATACATGAGCATCAAGAGAAATTGGTTGTGAAGTTGTCGATAAGCAAGATGGCTATGGTGAATTGGAAAAATTGTGTTGGACCTAAGATTGAAGAAAAATTGATGTAGAAAGTTCATCATGTAGAAAATATGCATGCAGCATATTATGGAGAGTACAAGTTGTTGGAAATTATGCCCTAGGGGCAAGTCATTCTACTTTGAACATTAACATCATTTATAGTATTCTCTATTTCATTATCATTTCATTTGCATGTTTATAGTGATAACAGTATCCTTGGATGTATCTTACAGATTATCCTAAATGTCCCTAGTTGGTCATCTATGCAGGAACGAAGATGAAATAAAATTAGTATGACTTTGATGAGGTATGGAGATACGAATCAAAGTCATAGGCACTTGTAAGAGTATAAGATACTTGATCGAACCACTATAAGAAAGTTGCATGGATTTAATCATAAACTTCTCTCATGTATAACCTCATCACAATGCCCTTTGACTTGAGATCATCATGGATTCCTACATGATGAGTCACTGATCTTTGACCTAGTCAAAAGTCACATTTGACTAGATGATGATAAAGGCTATGATCGAGATCAATGATTTTAATGAAGAGGAATGTGAATGGTTAAGATGGAATTTGTCCCTCACATTTGTAGAGAGATAATACTGGGCCCCTTGATGAGTGAGTCTGAGAAATGTATGGCCATACTACGATGGAAAGGAGTTTCCATATCAATTATTAGACTACTCAAGAATCGAGAAAGTAATGGTTAAGAACAGGAAGTTGACATTATTCATGCCTCATACTTGACCAAAATATTACGTGACAAAAGGGACGTGACATGATTGTATGATAGGTTGTATCGTATCATCGATCCCCATATGAATTGGGTAGTCGCAATGTCTTGCTAGAGACCGCTTGCAACTTGTGGGATGGTACAATATTGGCCCGTTGCCAATCTCATGTGGCCTGTAGGGTTGCACACAAGAATAGCCCAACACAAGCAAAAGAGTCCAAATTCATTGAATCTTAGATATATCTAAGATTTAATGAATACTGTATTTAATCTAGGATGCATATATATATATATATATATATATATATATATATATATATATATATATAAAATTCGAAAATAGTATAATAATATTATTTAATAGAGATTATAATATTATTATATAATTTTTGCTTTGTATTTAGTTTATTTGATAAATTAAATATCTAAAACAAATAAAGATATTGTATCTCAGATTTAATTTTTGAATAAAGATATCATATATGTGATTTAATTTAAATTCAGATATAGTATCTCAAATTTAATAAAATAGATAGATATCATATCTCAGATTTAATTTATCGAGATAAATTAAATTAGATGACTTTTAATTCAGACTAAATATGTAATGTCCCGGATTTTGGAGATCTTGAAGCCTGCATGATATGTGAAGATTTATTATGGACCTTGGGCCTTATTATTATTCAATTGCTCCAAGCCCAATTAAGGTAACTAGGCCCATTGTCAAATAATCCATAATTTATTAAGAGAGCAAAATTGATGAAGTGAAGGAATTCCTCCACCAACAATTCAAAATTAAAGATTTGGGTAAGTTGAAATGCTTCTTGAGAATAGAAGTAGCTAGGTCTCATAAGGTTATTATTCTTTCTCAATGTAAGTATGTTTTGAATTTGCTCTCAAATATGAGAATGAGCAAATGCAAACCATTATCAGTACCAACAAAGCTCAATTTGAAGCTTTTGACTTATGAAGAGGGTAGAGACAAAAAGGAAGACTTGCTAAGTTATGTTGAATGTTGAAAAAGGTTAGTTGGGAGGCTGGTTTACCTCATCAATACTTGTCTTGATATTTCATTTCCTATTCAGGTTATGAGTCATTTTATGCAAACAGCTACCAAGACACATATGGTGGCTGCAAGAAGCATTGTCAGATACCTGAAACAAAGTGTTAGTGTTGAGGTTTTACTAAGTTCAGATCAAGATCTCAATCTATCATGTTTCAGCGATGCAGATTTTTTTTTGGGGGGGGGGAGCTTGTAGAACTACAAGACAATCAATCTAGGTACTTAGCCAAGCTCGTGGACTCACTTATCAAATGGAAGAGTAAGAAGCAAGAGACTGAGTCACGATTATCAGCTGAAGCATAATATCATGCTCTAGGTTCATGAGTTGCAGAAGTGGTTTGGGTCAACTTGGGTACTGAAAGACTTAGCTATTCTAGCTAAAGGTCTAATCAATGTCTATTGTGATGTCAAGACAACAATACATATTGCCTCAAATCTCATGTTTCATGAATGAACTAAACACATCGAAATCGACCTTTACTTTGTAAGAGAAAAGCTTTGGGCAAGACTGATTGGATTACAACATGTTAGTTCACACAATCAAGAGGCAGATATTTTTACTTAAGCATGGGCAAAGAAGCTCACAGCAGGTTGCTTAGCAAATTAGGCACGATTAATGTCTTTCATGTGCCTAAATTCGGGGGAGTGTAGAAAATAGTAAGTAAAACATAGTATATTGTGTGTTTAATGATAAGTCTGTATATTTGTTTGTACAGGGTAGATAATAGATATGGACCTTAGTACTCTTTATAGCCCAAATGATATAAATAGGAACTTAAAGAACAAACACTATGTATGAACATTTATTCTTCCAGTTTAATGAGATAATTGATTGTTTGGGTCCATTGGTTTTGCTTACAATTATAATAAGGCTAAATTATATATGACTTTCCTAAACTTTAGAACAAGCTTTGAAACTCGACAACGAATTAAGTAAATTATTCAATTTATGTAGATAACTCCCATATTAATTCTATACATCACTTACTAGTATAATGGTTAAATTTTAGTAAATTATTTACATATCAATCAAGTTTGAGGGGGTTATATGCATATAAAAATAAAGTTTAAGATGTATATGATTGATAACTTTGAGTTATTAAAAAAAACCTTTTTTTTTTTGCATCACACACACACACATATAGACAACACATATAAATGAAGTAGAAAACCCTAATTAAGATTCTCCTACACAAATGAATATATACAGTTAGTGATGATGATCACAATAAATCGGTGTGTTTTTCTTTTCTTTCGGTGTTTTTAAACTGATTATAGGTCAAAATTTCTGTTTTTAGCATCAAATCTCCATCCTCACTTTTTAATAAGTACATGTGTATATTGTGGAGATAAGCAAAGTAAGTAAACATAAGGGTTAAATATCATTTATGCTATAGAAGTTTACCCTGAGGAGCACTGGTCACTCGGAAGTTTTTTTAGCCTCATTTTTTCCTCGGAAGTTTAAGAATGTAGCAATCTTGCCCTTACGTTGATATTGACCGTTGGATTGTTGCTCTTCTTTGTAAACTTCCAGGGGCAAAATTTCTCCTAAAAAAACTTCTGGGGCAAATTTACTTATAAAAAAAATTTCAGGGCATATTTGCTCCATTTTTAAACTTCTAGGGAAAAAATGAGACCAAAAAAACTTATGGGTGACCAATGCTCCTAAGGGTAAACTTTCATGGTAAAAATGATATTTAACCTTAAACATAAATATATAATTTAATCATAATGGGTTGCGTGGAGAGTTGGCACTAGAGATTTGAGAACTAAATTAAGTAAATGAGAAAATATCTCAATTATTACATTTGAACCATTTGGATGAATCAACTGTGTGGTAATTATTAGGAAAGTTGAAGAGAAAGAAAGAGGAGAGTCTTGAACTTCCTTCAGATGAGCTCAGAATCATTACCAAAAAGTTAGGTATCAATAACCTATCACTAGTGCAAAAAAGTGTTTTAAGACCGTCTCATTTAGAGCGGAGAATCGACGCCCCGCTCTTAAAGAAATGACCGGTGACAATTTTGTAAATATAAAAAACTTCTTCCACCTCATCAATTTTTAAGATCGCCTTAGTGAGAGTGGATGAATAAATCTTCGGTCTTAGAGATATGATCGGTGGCAATTTTGTAAATATCAAAAAACATCTTGGACCGTATCGTTTTCAATAGGTCTTAAATATATTATTCAGACCGCTAGAAAAACCAACCGCTCTTAAAATATTTATTAAAAAAAATTGAAATATGAATTATTTTAAAGAGAAATCACAGACATCCCGACTTATATTCTATGCGGTTAAAAATGACATGGAAATTTTAAAAAATAATTGTATAAAACTTTTAAGACCAGACATATATAAATGACCGCTCTTAAAACATTCATTAAAAATAATTGATAAATAATATGAAATTATTGAGAAATCCCGTACAGCCAGACTTATATTTTTTGTGGTGAAAAATAATAAAGAAATATATATAAACTGGTAAAATACTTTTAAGACCGGACATAATAAAAGGACATTTTGAAATGTTAACCTTTAAGACCGTCGTTTTGTGTTTCTCCAGTCTTAAAACTGCCCACTCTATTTCTCACGCGAAACCTTAAAGCAAAAGTGTGTCAGAAGCATTTAATGCGAAGTAGCAAAAATAGAGCAACAAATAGAATGAAACGCTGCAGCAGAACAAAACATTCTTCAAAGGCATACTTATTCTGGCTATCAAGTACAATCAACGGCTAACGCATTTAATGAAACTAGCGAACTCATTTAATGAAGCCAAGGATGATTGGGTTCAACGAGTAACAGTTGTGTTTAACGGATTTTTGAATAAGACACAACGGTAACTTTCGAGCTTCTCTCAATGGCATTAATGGCGAAGAGTATAAAAGCCGAAGCATTCAATTCAGCCATCTATCGAAACTCTGCGCATTCAACTCTGATATATTACTCTTAACTGTTTCATTTATTACTCTTAATATCTCCGGATATTCATTGTACTTCAGTGTTCATTAATTACTCACTGGTAAGGAGTTGTTAAACACTTTCATTATTCTTGATTGAAACTTAAGGTTGTGGAACCTTAAGTTGTGGGTGTACGATTGCATGTAGTAAGGGAAAGTGAGTCCGTGAGTATGAGGATCATTCCTAAGTTGTAATCGTATTTTTTTAAGAGTTGTTGGAAATCCCAAGGAGTTCTTAGGGACTGGACGTAGGTCACGAACTAACCGAAGCAGGATAAATCGCCTCGTGTTTATTTCTTCTCTAACTCTTGCTTAATTACTCTTTAGTCATGATCTGCCAAAAATCTTAGATTAAGCGGATAAATTTTTCTTAATCACCTATTCACCCCCCTCTAGGTGATATTCCATCTTCAATCAGAACTATAAGTAATGGATGAGCTTCAATGTGTAACGGCTATATTTATTACTCACAGCAAATTCATTGAAGCATCCCAGCAATCATTAATTGCTGCCACCAAATACAAGAAGAAGCATGCAATACAAATCAATCACCGAAATCGAAACATTTACTCTCAAATGAATTTATTGAAATTACTGTTTCATTCAATACTTTGTAATATCTTTAGATATTATGATCTTTAGTGATTATTAATCCACTCTGTTAGAGAGTTATTATTTGATCAATCTTTCTATAAAATTCTCAAGGTAGAAGGACCTTAAGTGTGAGTGTATTGATTACAACTTGTAAGGGGGAGTGAATCCCAGAGCAAGGATTACTTAAGAGTTACAGAGTGTGTAATCGAAAGTGATAGTGAAAAACCTATAGAGTCTAGGAATTGGACATAGGTCAAGAGTTTAGACCAAACCAATATAATCCTCCTGTGTCAATATTCTTCTATCCTTGCTCTGTCATTTCATTAATTGTTTTAATTGCAATAGTTTTTTAATTTACCCACTACAAGAAAAAGGGTAAATACCGACCGACTATTGGAGGCGGTTTTAAGTACACCGCCTCTAAAATACATTTAAAGGCGGTTACATCGACGTAGATACTAACCGCCTCAATATTATCATAAAACAAAGGCCGTTTATGTTAACCCACCTTCAAATGAATCATATAGAGGCGGTTACTGAGGCGTTTTCCACCTTCATCGAAAATCACACTAATTCCGAGGCAGTTTTGCATAAACCGCCTCCAATGTACATTTAGAGGTGGTTTTGGAGGCGGTCATGTATTATTTTTATTTTTAAAATATAAGTATTTAATATTCATGTTTAAATTGTAATTATATATCTATTTCATATTTTTACCATGTTTTTCTCTTTTCAAATTTAAATAATTGATAATTGTTATAGCCCAATTATTTCGTGTTATTAAATCATAATTTTAGTTGCTTTGTTGATAGAGTTATTATGATTTAATTTATAAAATCAATTTAGAGAAGTTATGTTCATTACAATTCAAATCAATGTTCAATTGTTGTAGGACAAAGTTGGTTAGCGATCAGCTTGATGGCTCTTGCTTGATGTGCTTCCAATATATTATGTATTAAGGGTCAAATTGAGCATATAATTGATTTAAAATTAACCAAAATATATTAGAATTGTGATTAATTTGTTAATTTACTCTTTGGAGTATTTTCATACGAATTCTTATGTTTTTTGTGGAAAATTTGTGCCATAGAAGAAGTTAAATGAAAGCAAAGCTCAAAAGTTAGCAAGAAAGTGCAAAACCTTCAAGCTTGTCTTTCAAGTTAAATTTTGAATTTTAAATCACATAATTATTTAAAGATCTGATTGTTACATTAATATTTAATTATATAATAAAATGTTACTTGAATAAAGAAAAAAATAATGAAAAATTCACTTTGTAGGAGTTGAACTTGTATCAATTTAAAACAAAAACAAAAATAATTAAATATAAAAAAGTGTTGCATGGTGAGTTGGGCAACATTAGCCATCTATAATAATGGCAATTAATTTTTGGAATGCCCTAAGCTTATAAATACTTTTAGATCAAATGATCCCGGAATTATCAAAGAATCTAAAAACTTGCATTATTACAAAATGAGCCTATATGTTTCTCATTTCTTTACAACATTCTAACTCTATTTTTTTGGTGGACTTGTTTCCCTCTGTATGAAAAAGTATTGTCTTTTCAGTTTCATTTGGCGGACTTGTTTCCCTCCGAATGAAAAAGTATCTCTATTTTTATTTATTTTATCTAACTTTAGGGTTTAGGTCTCTTTTTTTTCCTCTCTTGAAAGCTCCATTACCGTTTTTGCTCCTTACCTTTTGTTAGTTCTCTATGTGTTTTGATGATAACTGACAATTGTAAACTTAAGTTTGTCTTTAAAAGTTGTAAAACTTTCTGTTTAACGTAAACTCGAGTTTTGGTATAGAAACTCGAGTTTGGACTTGACAGACAGAAGCTCAGATTTTACAATGTTGGCCAAACTCCAGTTTGCATAGGCAAACTCAAGTTTGCAGAGTTACAGAGAGCTATCAAAGTTTACAAGAGTTGTAAACTCGAGTCTGTGTTTATAAACTCGAGTCTAGATCAAAGGCAGTGACACTCGAATTTCAACTTGTTTCCAAACTCTACCTTTGATTATGAGAAACTCCAGTTTACAAGAAAGTTTATGTGCTAAAAGTTTAAAGACTTGTAAACTCGAGTCTATGATTTGGAAACTCGAGTTTGAGATCAAACAGAAGCTTCAACGTTTTATCAAGTTTTTGAAACTCCAGTTTCAGTTTTACAAACTTGAAAGTGGAAGAAATCACCAAGTGGGGGGTGAATTGGGGATTTCAAAATTTCTCCTTTCTCCCTCTCTTTCACCACAATGTTGTTTGCTAAAGGACCTCAAGGCCAAACTTGCCTTGCTCCGCATTGCTAAGGTCATTTGTGATGTTCCTAAGATGTAAAAAATTATTGTGTTTTCTTTAATGGGTTGTGGTTTTTTTTCGACTATGAGGTGTTTGTGTTTATGCCTTCTTTTCATTTGGGGTTGCAGAAAGGTGGTGATCTTGACGGAGATTTCTGAAAAGCAAGAGACGACGTTGTAGGTGAATGAGTTTCTCTCTAGTTAATAAGGTTAGTTCTTTCCTTCCATGTTTAAATAAAATAATTAGAAAAATTGTTATAAATTAAACTTACATGTATGAAGGATGAGAGTACTTCACACTTAACATAAAGGTACTTCAGCATTTGTATTTGCTCTATCAGGTTTGATGCAATTGTGTCAGCTGATGCTTTTGAGAATTTGAAACCTGCTCCTGATACTTGCTCTAATTCTTATTTCAGATATATCTATTAGATGCTAAACTGTTCAATTGCAAATAAATACCCACTTTGCTCATTCTATTTTTCCACTTGATCTACGCCAAAAGAAGACTAGGGCTATTTGTAGAAGGCTTACCAAGCATCAGGTAATACCCTTGCTCGAACCCCAAAAATTTGAACTAGTGTATCTATTTCATGTGTTGACCGTATTAGCTGAACTTCGTCTGTAATACTTGGATATTATTCGGACTAATTTCTATGTTGTAAATCTAATAATCCGATCAAATGCTGAACCACGTTAGATTAAACTCTGTTTGTTTAGTTAAAGAGGGATATAGGTTGTTGACTCAGATGATTTGGAATCCTTCCCAATGGTTTGTCTTGAATTATCAAACGATTTCTTAAAATAGGCTTATAATCAATACATATGTCAAGGTGTTGATGTTGATTAGTCTTTTATAATCAATATATTCTGCTCTTAAACAAGAAATTGACTTAAGTGGATTTAGCCTATAAATTGTTATCATAGTTATTTTAATACAATTTGAAGCCACTTGTGCCAAGGCTATTTGAACTTCTTGGAATTGAGGTTTGCCTTTTTAAACAGTTATATTTTATTAAGGAAAATTCCCTCCACCCTTTTCTATTTATAGTGATTGGATAATAAGCTATGGTTGACAATGATATCTTAATAAACTTAGTAGATAACTTGGTACTTTGATATCTTTATAAACTTTTAGCCTGCTTTGACATTTAAAATAAATAAAAATTCTATAATTTGATGATTCAACGCTAATTAATCTTCTGTTTTCTAATAAGGTGAATGATTGAGGCAAACAATTTTAGAGAAGGTAGCAATTCTTGATTCATGCTAAAATCAGTGAGGATGAAAACGAAAAAAGTATCAACATGCAATTATTGATTTTGGATATGTGGATGTTGTTAGTTCTCCATATTAATGTTTTGGTTTTTCACTTTCTTGTTTGCTGAAATAATGGTCATTCTACATCTTATTATCTTTAAAATCTAACTTGCATAAACAAACTAATATAGATTAATATTAACATGGGAACTACATTCTCTTTCCCCTAACCCTAACAGTTTATAAATAGTGGTAGCAGTGTAAATATCTTACATTCATAATATTGTATTATTGTTCTATGTTGAGAACTTGGACAATAAAATATTGGCACATTTTTGTCGAAAAAAGAGTTTGACAAGAATGCTTCACTTATTTTCAGAGTGAATGGACAAGTCTTGGATTATAAAACCGCAAAATTCAATTGAGTATGATGAAGGAGTTAGGAGATTCATTGATTTTTCTTTTCAACATAGTTAAATTGAAGGCAAAATACTATGCCCTTACTCACCTTGTGGTTTTATAAAGTAGTTGTCAAAAGAAACAATGTATGATCATTTATTGTGCAAGAAATTCCCTGAAGGATACACATTTTGGTTCTATCATGGAGAATCAAAGGTCGGGTCAAGTAGTAATGTTGTTGGTGGATACATGTCACATGGTGTATGAGACCACAATGTTGATGTAGATCCAATGTTCAACATGATCAATGATGCATTTGGCATAAATAAGCAATGTGACAATGAAGCACAATTTCAGTCAGAGGAAAACATTGCCCAAGATAAGGGAACAAATTGTTTTGCAAATGAAGAAGTTAATGTAGATAAAGAATTTTATGAATTAGTAAAAGATGGGGAACAACCATTGTATGGAGGGTGTCAAAAATATTCAAAGCTTTCGTTTATTGTGAAGTTGTATCATATTAAGTGCTTATGTGGGATGATTGACAAATCCATGAATATGATTTTAGAGCTATTGTGCAATGCGTTTGAACATGCAAAGATTCCATCTTCATTCTATGAGGCAAAGAAGACCATTACCAAGTTAGGATTGGACTACCAGAAGATGCATGCTTGTCCAAATAATTGTATGTTGTATTGGGGAGTGGAAGATGAAAACAGAGAAAGTTGCAAGTTTTGTACTATATCTAGATGGAAGCCACTTGTTAAAGAAGGTGATCGTACATCTTCTCAACAAGGAAGAAAGAAGCATAATATGGCTGCAAAAGTTGTTCGATACTTTCCCCTTAAACCACACTTGCAAAGATTATTTTTATCAACAAAGACTGCTGAAGATATGAGATGGCATGCTATGCATGATAAAAATGATGGCTTGACGAGACATCCTAGAGACTCTCAAGCATGGAAGAAATTTGATGAGTTGCAAACATCATTTGCTTCAGACCCACGAAATGTACGACTTGGTTTAGCAACTGATGGTTTTAATCCTTTTGGTAATATGAGTGCTAGTTACAGTATTGGCCAATCATTCTAATTTCGTACAACACCTCTCCATGGTTGTGCATGAAGTCGACGTCTTTTATCATTTCAACCATCATACTTGGTAAAAGAATGTCAGGTAATGACATTGATGTGTTTTTACAACCTTTGATCAAAGAGTTGAAAGAATTATGGCAAGATGGTGTAGATACTTATGATGCTTTTGCACGAGAGATGTTCAAGTTACATGCAGCATTGATGTGGACGATTAGTGATTTTCCTGGCTTGGGAAATCTATCTGGCTAGAACACATACACAGGCTTAGCTTGCCCTTCATGCAACTTTGATTTTGAACCTTGTCGACTTTATCATAGTAAAAAATGGTGTTTTATGGGTCATCAACGCTTTCTTGACCAAAGACAGATTTAGATTGAACAAGGTTCGATTTAATGGGAAGCAAGATCTACGTAATCCTCCAAGGTTGTTGTCTGGTTGTGAAATACTTGAACAAGTTAAAAATATTAATGTCAAATTCGGTCAAACACCCGAAGTTAGTAGAAGAAGAAAAAGATGATGTGCTAGTGATCGTGATGTAGATGGCAATACCCAACAGTAGAAAAAGAAGAGCATATTTTTTGAACTTCCATATTGGAGGCATAATTTATTGTGTCATAATCTTGACATGATGCATATTGAGAAAAATGTGTGTGATAATATAATTTTCACATTACTTAATGATGGCTCTAAGTTAAAATATCATATGAATGCTTGAAAAGATCTTAAAAGAATGGGTTGTAAGCATGACCTTTGGCCAGATAAGAATGGAAAATATCCTTTAGCAATTTATACAATGACTAATAAAGGCAAGAAGATGTTTCTAACAACATTGAGGAATATTAGAGTATCAAATGGTTATGCAAGCAATATTTCTAGGTGCATTGATGTTGATTCTATGCGGTTGAATGGAATGTTGAAAAGTCATGATTGTCATATATTGATTGAGCAATTACTACCATTGGCTACATGAGTAGCAATGCCTGATAATGTTTCAAGCATTTTAATTGAGTTGTGTTCATTCTTCAAACAATTGTGCGATAATGTGTTGAATGTTGCAAATTTGGATATACCACAACGTGGAGTTGTGCTCTTGCTATGCCACATGGAAATGTTATTTCCTCTGTCATTCTTCACAGTCATGGTTCATTTGATCATCCATCTTGTTGAAGAAGCTAAGCTTAGAGGTCCTGTGCACTATCGATAGATGTATCCTATTGAGAGATACTTGGGGCAATTGAAATCATATGTATGTAATAGAGCTTGACTAGAAGGGTCTATAGCACAAAGTTACATAATGCAAGAAATTCTAACATTTTGTTTAAGGTACATAGATGATATTGAGACTTGATGGAATCGATTTGGACGGGTCGATGATGTACCTAATGATGCGCAAGCCAAATCATGGGTGGATGAATTGTTTCCTCGGGTGGGAAAGCCAATTGGTGCATCATCATATTTCAATCTTACATCAATGGAGAGATTACAGGCTCATAGACATGTGTTGACGAATTGTCCACTTGTTGAATGCTACATCCAGTAAGTAAACCTAAATATTTTTTTAAGCAAGTTATTATTACTCATGTTCTAATTTTAATAATTTATTTAGGGAGTTCCGAAGAGATGTGAAGAGGAAACTAAGAAGGACTACTCAGAGTCAAGCTGAGATAGATAAAAGGGTTCATAAGGAGTTTGTTGATTGGTTCTCTAAGTGTGTGGGTATTTTATTGCACGACAAGGATCAAGAATATTTTTCCTTTTTGAGTTCAAATTTTGAACATTGGATCGAGATAACAACCTGAAAACACAAAATAATGGGGTTTTTGGAGCATTTGACACAAGAAGTTATTCAAGTAGTAGAGATGGCCAAATGATATGTGGAGGAGTTCCTTACTATGGAAAATTGGTTGACATTATTGAGATTGACTACAATGGCTTGTTCACTGTGCCTTTGTTTAAATGTCAATGGGCTGATACTACCACTCACAGAGAGCAAAAGAAGGATAAATTGGGTTTTATCCAAATTAACTTTTCAAAACTGATACATACTAGTGAAAAAGAGGATGATGAGTCATATATTAAAGCTTCTGAAGGTCAAATGGTTTTTTATGTTGATGATGAGAAAGAAAAGGGTTGGAGCATACCTTTCCATCTAAAGCCTCGAGACTTATATGATATGGGCGAAGATATCATGACAACCACTGACCTATTTCCATCACAAAACTTGGACCACATTTTAGTTGATGACACAGTAGCTCTACAGTTATCAAGACCAGCCATAGATGATGACATTCCAAATTTGACATATAATTTTTTGTTTAAGACTTAGGTTATGTGTACTTACATGGGGTTGTGTAGTCTAACATTTTGAGGATTGTCTTTTGTATGGTGTGTTGTGTCTAGTTTTCTTTATATCATTTGTTTTTCTTGTATGTAATTGTTGTTCAAGAATTAATATTTACAATTCAATTTCTTAATGCTCATATACTATTATCTTTTTCCAATATATATTGGAATTGTATGATTTTGTAAATACTTAAATATATGTTGTCATGTTATATTTTGGACAAATGGATTAGGTGGAATGGGGCGTACAAGGAGATTCCCTGCAAGAAAAGCTTCAACAAGCTGTACAACACCTACCCTCCAAACACAAAATGTACAACCCCGTGAGAACCTAGAAAATGATATTCAAAGGGTGGAACCACAACCACGTGAAATGGAACGTCAAGAAGATCAAGTTTCTAATCAATTCCAACAACAAAATGAAAGACCATATCACTACAAATCCAAGAGGGTGTATAACAAATATTGAGTGGTTGATGTTAAAGGTATACCATTTAACACCTATGTTACATTATAAATTTTTTTTAATGTATGCCTATGTCATATATTATTGCTCCACTGACAAAAATCACATGAATATTATATGTTATAGATGATCAAGGAAGGATTGTTGAGGAAAGATTGCACATTAGGGTTGTTTTGGTACTTCTACCTCACAAGCAATTAGTGGTGCCATAAAGTGAAGAGAATCAGCCTGTTGGTGATGGCGGTTCACTCTTGAATGGCTTTTTAGGACACCTTGCATGTAATACTATAGGTGGCCTAATGTACCTCACTCGTATAAGGCTAATGCTTGGGAGATGACCATTTAGGTATAAATGCTCTTTCAATTTCATTTACTAAGCTTAAATGATTGTGAATTGGTGTTTCTATTTTCCCTATTGCAGAAAAAATTCGGTCTTTATACTGATGACCAATATGAATATTGTTTGGCAAATATGGGGAAAAAATGGAAGGATAATAGGTGGAGGTTGTGCAATTATTATTATGATAAAAATGCAAGTTATGAGCAAAACCTTGAAAACTATCTTGAAGGTATGACTCAAGAACAATGGGTTGTTTTTTGGCATATAAGTTAAGCGAGAAAGCTAAGGTAATGACATAAGCTTGCATATATTTGTGTAATTTGGTGTACTTGACTTAATTTGAAGTATCTTTTGCTAGACAATGTAGAAATACAGTGAGATAATACTAGAAATAGAGCAAAACAAACAATTATGCATACCCTTGGGTCTAAAAGCATTGCATGTTTAAAATATGACCTGGTATGTACGTCAATTATAATCTTTTTTTATCTATCTCTGATCTTTTGTGAATTTAACTAACCTTTTGTATACTGACATTGCTTTAGGGAAAAAAATATGGATGCAAATTTAGTGGGGGGAGATGTACGCCATTACGCACAAAACAAAAAGGATGGTAGTTTTGTCTGTGAGGAAGCTAGAGAAAAGAATGTATGTATTTTCTTTGAGAATGAGGAAGCTATACATGTTGTTTGATTACATGTTTGATGTTGTATTGTAGGACCAATTACTAGCTGAGATGGAGGAAACGTCTTTTAAAGAAGAGGCCTATGAACATGTCTTTGGGAAAGAGCACCCTGGACGCGTTAGAGGAATGGGGTCTGGGGTGGTTCCATCTCAAATGCGTAAGTGTTGTAGTGTTTCTGCATCATCTTCTAGTGCTGGTTCTTCTCAAGCAGAGTATGATTCCCTCAAAGAAGAACTTGACATCTTAAAAGGGAAAATGGGAGAACTTGACGCCTTGAAAGCTCAAATGGCTTCTATTTTGCAACATATTGGTGCTCAACAACCTTCTCATTTTCCCTTCAATGAGGTAAATCTTGTGTCATAATTAAATATTTACTTTGGAATTAAATCATAGGTTCAATCTTTGTTGGCTATGCTGGACATCATTTAATTTTTTTTGCATCATGGATTATTTGCATATATCTTTATTTCATATGATTACTTTGAAGTGGTGACTACTTCTGTTGATGATAAATTTAGGATGTTGACATGGTCAGAGCTTGTATGGATTATAAGTCACGTGTATCACTTGTTTATATATGTGGCCAATTTACACATAATGACTGCTAATATGAAGTTTAATTTTTGTGACTTTGAAACTCTATGAAAGGAAATTTCTTGTTCATAACAACCAAATCCCATAGATTACTAACATCAGCTTGCAAATGCTCTTTTCATTACTTTTTGCTTTTCACTTTGTTTTAAAAATTTGGTTCAGGTTTGTGCTTGTATGTTTCTATTTCAGAGAAAGCTAGAAATTTAAGTACCCTGTTTGCATGTTGTGATTGATTGCAAATTTGTTTTGTTTTAAAAATTTGCACTTGGTCACATCGTTAAAAATCAGGTTTTAGAGAGTTCAACTCCGCTCAAATTTTGTTCGCTAAATGCTAGACTACTTTCTTTGTATTATGCTTGATATATGCTAAATTGATAATCATGTTGATGCAATGATGCAATGAAAAAATGGATGACCAAGACATTGTAGCATTTGATGTCTATTTTCAATTTTGTTTCAATGTATCAGGATGCAAATTTGGGGTCTCTAGGGCTCAGAAGATCTTCTCATGCTAGTCATGACCCGCATTGTGACGGACCGGATTCATCACCTCATATTCCATCTCCATCACCACAACCACAACCTTGAATATTTTATTTAGATATTGATTTTGGATAGTATTGTTGTCATTATCAAGGGAATTTATCCAATGTTTAGCAGTTGAGACTTTGTTTATGGTTGTTAAACATATTTTGTTCTATGATTTTGGATATTATATGCAAACATACACTTTAATCTTGTGGTGAATATATATATCTTATGCTTTTAATTAAGGGCTTTTAACATTGTATGGATATGTATGTTGAAATGAAATAATTTTTTTTTCTTGATACATCAAAAGCAACAAGTTATTATTTCATTATTAGAAAAAAATTATTAAATTGAAACTATAAAAAATTGCCTAGTAACTACCTTTCGTTATTAAAATTTAAAAATATAAAAAAGTCAAAAAAAAATTATATATATTGGCTGATAAATAACCATCTGCAAATTGTCTCAAAATGACATTTTGAGACTTTTTATATACCCATCTTTCAAAATCTTTAACCCCATGCAAAACCGCCTCAAAATGACATGTTGAGGCACTTATTGAACCGCCTCAGAATGTTATTCTGAGGCGGGCCCTATAACCGCCTCCAAAATGCAATCTGAGGTGGTTAATACTAAACTGCTTCTATATTCCATTCTGAGGCGGTTAACACACCCACCTCAAAATATCGTTCAAAGGCGGTTATGAAACCCGCCTTTGAATTCTAATAGGACTTTTTTTGTGCTAATTGAGGTATTATTAGCCGCCTACCCTACCGCCTTTGTTTCTTAGTAGGCGGTTAGACCAGCGGCTCATTTAAACCTCCATAGTTTGACTCTTGATGGTGGCAACTTCGACGCTTTTTCAATCGCCTACATGCTCAAATAGAGGCGGTTTAAACCGCATCTAAATGCTCACATAACCGCCTCCATTTACCAGTTTTCTTGTTGTGACCTAATTCACCCTCCTCTTGTGGTGATATTTCATTCTTCATATACAATAAGAGTTACAATACAATATGAGTTACAAAGATGGCAACTAAATGGACATACATGCCCAATTCACCATATCTTGATCATATTCTCACCCAACAATATTCCTCTTGTTATCATGCCCCTTCGTAACTTCCAAGGATCCTACCACAAAAATAAAAACAAAAACAAAAGCTTCATAGTCAATGATATTGTGTAAGAATAGAGAAAGAATATAGTTAAAACCTTAAAATTTTCAAACAACTCTACATATGAATATTATTTGATGAATTGTCTATTATATAAAGGGATATCCTCTCATATCCCTTCATGATGATCATTTCTTATGAAGATTCATTATTTGTTTCATCTTCTTTGTTCATTTCTAGGAGACCCCTTGAAAGAGAATGAGTACTTCTAGGAAGATCATAATTTGAATGAATTTCCTCATCAATATCAATGAACCTTTTTCCTTGAAGAGCTACAGATCACATTTTATTTTCTAGATCGACAATATAGAACACTTGTTTTGCATGGTCTTCCATAATAAAAGGTTCATCTCCAAAACTTCTTCTATTGATATCAACTAATGTAAATCCTAGCCAATCGATTTGAATACCATTATTAACATTAACCCACTTACGTTTGAAAAAGAGAAATTTAATTTTAACATAGCCTACTCTCTCAAATCTCTTCAATAACCCCATAATAAGGCATGATTGTCAATTTAAGCTTCTTGTCTTTCAAACTAGGAAAGTGCATAAATTCATCCTCTAACATAACACCACTGTTCTAGACGATGCTTCTATCATTTAGGGACTTCATGTAAAATGTATAATCATTGATCACTTATGAATTCCAAGTTATGACATCAACCTCAAGATAGGAGTTATTACTTTTAGTGCGATAAGAAGAGAAGTTCAAATAGGAAATTTATTTTTTTTGCTCAACAAACATAGATTTTACAAACCCAGTTTTAATTGAGGGACATTCTTTAGACCGGATATTTTTAAACACAAGTCTAAAAAAATAACATTTTAAACCAATTCTAAGTGATGATCCAGTCTAAAAGTAAGACTATTAAATTAAAAAACATAATATTTTTCAGACTGGTTGTTTATAATGTTCAGTCCTAAAATTGAGCTTTTCTTATTTCTAAAAGAAAACATTTTTAACTGAATTTTAATAGTATCCAATCCTAAAATTCTAAACCTAATTTTTTGTGAAAATAATGTAATACTTTTAAGATCGATGGTTTATAATATTTGATGTAAAAAATCTCACCTTAAATTACACACACACTCACTCACATATACATATATATATAATTTTGTTATATCTCATATTGGTTGGGAGAGGGAAAAATGCCTTATAAGAATCTGGGTGTACTTGACCTCCCTCGTTCTTGTTCCTTATTTTTCAAAACTAGTTTAATACCATTATTTAGGGAACAAGGGTTACTAAGAATATCGAAGCAAAAGTAATGTTGTTTCGAGAAAGACGAAAATGAACAAAATGAAAAATAAGTAGATTAGCTCTTTATGCTTCTATCATTATCGAAGAATATGAAGAAAAGAAACAAAACAAGAAAAATGAAAATGAACAAGAAAAAGGAAACTAAAAATCCTTAAGCTTATTGACCAATTCCTTAGCTTTGGTGAAAGCAGCATCAATGTTGTAATATCCTGAATTTCGGGCATAGAGACTTGAGAATAAGCCTAAGTTAGGCAGACTACTAAGCTTGGTTTAGGAAGTGTGACATGTCCTGGACAAATAAACATCCTATGTGTTTTTGAGTCAGGGTAATGATTACATTGGGACACATATCACTTCAAGGATAAAAGAGGAAAAGCAAGGGCAAAATAGTCAATTCTTAGTCCCCATAATAAGGAATTTCACCTATCATGAGAAAAATAGGATATTTAAGTCATATTTAGGTTAAGACCTGCAAGGCAGGTCCCATAGACGATTGTTCGGTAGGAATGGGACCGATAAGGACCAGCTAGGGTTCTCTTTAGACTGAATGGGACAAATGTAGGGCTACTTTGGGAAGATGGAAGGGAGCCACATGTGAGTGTCCATTCAGGGGAAAATATCTAGAAAAGTTGAAGAAAAGCACAAAAGGAAACACCCTGTTGATCGGCGGGACCTACGTGAACCGGTAGGGGGAGATTAGACTGGATAAAGTGAAAGGTCAAGGAAAAAATAAATTAAATATAGGGGATCAAATTTGTGCACCCAATTAGGTGCTACATAACCCCATTTAATCATAAAAATGGTTGCTTTGAGAGAAAGAAAAGGAAATCAGTGTAAAAGTCAAACTACGGGTCTCACATCCAGAGAAAAAGGGAAAAATGGGAATAAATGGGTAAAATTCAATTAGAGCAGGTTTGTAGGCCCTAAATGGCACCACATATGTACTTTTGGGCAGGTGAAAAGATAGGGAAAATTTGGTAATTATTAAAAAGTTTTGGGCTAGAATTATAATTTTTGAAAATTTCGGGCCAAAACAAGTAATTTACCCTGAAGGCAGATAAAAATCTGCCCTCTTTATCTAGGGTGGCGCCACATGGAGCTGTTAGAGACCTCTGGATTTACTTGGAGGGCAAGTCAAAAATATCATATCTAAATTTACTCCGTACTAGTCAGAAATTACACTAGTTAATTATAAAGCTACTAGATCAGTTTCACCTTTATTAAAAAGGTGTTTAACCTTTCTTTTTCACCCTTGTGGGGTGAAATTCCCAGAGAACCAAGGGAGACCAGACAGCAGCCATAGCTAGGGTTCCAAGCTTCAAGTTCTAAATTCCTTCAACAACATTCTGAATCCAAGGTAACCCCGAAAGACTCAAATTCTGGAAGTCTTGTTGAACTATTTTCGTGCAAAAGGTAGGAGCATGGTTTTAGCGTTGGATTTCTGCATTTTTAAGATCTACAATGGCTCTAGAACGTGGTTTTGTGTGGGTATAGTCATGGTTTGAGTTTTCGAAGTCAAAACACCGAAAAACCTAAGGGAAGGGTTGCTGCCAGTTTCAGTAAATCTGGGCAGTGAACCTTCTAAAGAGTTTTTAAAGAGGTAAACAAACTTTTTTTTAAGCTGATATTTTACAGGAAAAAACTAGACATATGTGAGTTTGCATATATAATATGATAGATTTGGATAAATTTAACTTGTTGAAATAAATGGTTGAAAACAGAGATGAGACCAGTGATGTGAATCTGGACTAGGGGAAAGAAAAGTGGCAACACGCCAAGATACTTGTACTTTTGACCCCTGGGAATATTTTTCCTATAAATTAGACATATTAAGGGTTCTGATGGCGCTAATTTCACTCAAAAATTATTTGTTTGGAATTTATAAGAAATTTTCAAAGTTGGTATAGAAGCACTGAAATTATGGAAAATCCTGTTTTAGCTCGTTTTTGATGTAAGGGTATTATTGGAAAATACTCAAATAAATTACTTTTACACTATTTAGGGTCAAGCAATCTGTTGGGAGACTTGTGGGCCCCTTGAAAATATAGGACAATATTTTACCATCATGTAGTAGTAACCTTTTTACTTAGGCACTCTTATGTGTTTGATGTATGTTTTGCTTGCCACATGTGTTTTTATTTGTGTTTGGCCAAATATGCATACAAAACATATTTGTGACTGTGTCCCTAGCGCTGAGGGTGCCTGTCGGGGTCAGTCATGTGAGTGTGGCGGCTTAACGAACTGGCTTGTGATTCCGGTAAATCTAGGGCCTGCCTTGGTAAGGCGGTTTGACGGTACGAAGACGTGTATGTTGTATATGTTTTCTATTTGCATATATGGTATATCTGGCATGTTTATGTACTCGCATCTATTATACTGTTGCAGTCATACACATCACACATATAGTGCATGAGTATTGATGGTTACTCTTAGGGCCACATACAGACTCCAGGAATTTCTAATTAAACAGGAGGGCGTGCCTGAGCAGAAAAGGTCTTTTTGCAAAGGTAGGATGACGAAGCGGTTGAAGGATAGGGGATGCCCTATCATATTTTGTATTTTACTTTTTGGGGATGACTGTACTTATATTTTGGAGTTTACTTCTGGATGACTATACCTTAACCCTCTGAGGACTTTACTTTTTGTTGCTTTTACTTTTACCAGTACAGTAGTTGTCCAAACCGATCCAGTGCTCTATTGCGCGCACTCTAATTTATAATTAAATGGACTTAATATCGAAGGAAAGGTAAACTATAAAAGGAATCCCTCTAACCCGCCACCTGAAAGGGCAAGGTCGGTGGAGGTGTAACAAATGTCCCATCGGAGATTAGCAAGTTGCTATCTAAAAGAGGTGACATAAGCCTTATAGGAGGAAAGAGTGGAGGGGACAGTGGTAGGCGAGTTGGGGCCAGGAGGTTGGCAAATATCAGCTGAAGAATGGAGGGGGGAGCGGGCATCTCATCAACATTTGAAATAACAATAAGTTCAATGACACAGGAATTTACTGATAGAATAGAAGGCATACTTGTTTCAAGCGCCCTGGATATCAATCTATGAAAGGCTCGAGCATTAGAAGTACTCTTACAAGTCGTTGTCTTGTACCTTGAAACAACCTCGTTGAATTAACTAAATTAACCTAATATTAGATAGGTAGTTAACTTATTAGAGTTTCAAAATTTACAAAAAATTTAAAATTTTTATCAAAGTATACATAAAGAGCCCTAACGTGGCAATATACAGTTACCTAGCATAACCAAAAGAGACAGAAGCACTACTTTTACTAGAGTAGTCTAAGCTTCTGAGGCCTTCCCTGATGGACTCGGGTGTGAGCTATCATCTGGAAAAATTGGGTAACCATTAGTCCAACTTATTACGAATATTAATATGTGCTAGTGAGGTGCCAAGTAGAACAATTTATATAACCAAGTATCAAAATATAATTTACCAATATACACATATAAATTTCATAAAAATAATTCCCGTATCAAAAATCATGAATCATAGTTCATAATAACAAAATTCCCAAAGTACCTCCCCGCACGCCAGCCGAACCGCCTTATTTCCTTCGACTAGACCCATGGGCTAAGTTATATTCATATTACTGGTTACTCCAAAAGCTCACTAGTCAAGTGATGAGGACCAGCCAAAATCCTTAGAACACCTGCCTCAGACCATGGGTCTTTTCCCCTCATTGAACTAGTGGGGTGTCGTAAGCCCTCATTGAAGTGTTGGGCTAATCCCTCATTGAACCGTTGGGACAGTCCCTCATTGAACAGTTGGGACAATAAAAGGCCAACCATCGTGCACTAATGGAGGCATCACCACGTGGTGTAAATAACTTTTACATCTTCTCTCAATTCTTCCAATCCCAACATTATCATAATAATTCAACAAGGGATTTTCCAAAATATTCACAATAGCCATAATATCATATCTTAGTTTCCAAATCATACAAATGCATGTATTTCAACTCATAAAAATTCCACATGGCAAATTTTATTTAAAACATGCATACTCAGTTCATAAAACACTCAACAACAACATATTAATAACATAATAAGTGGAAAGTGGTTACCTCTCGCCCAAGCTAATTACTATTACTTTGCTTCTAGTCCATACGCCAAAAATTCAATCTATCACAACCAATTTAATATCTGTTAATAATTCCTTTCCAATAATAATAACATTATATGTTATTATTATAATTATTCTAAATTTCCTAATGGTAACAATTATTTCCATTTATTTATTCTATTGGTATTATTATTTTATCAATCATCATTTTCTCTCTATTAATAATAACTCTTATTTATTACCTATCAATAATTCTTTTTACTTATTTATTTATTCCTCCTTATTTACCAATCAAAGTCAATAAATGTCCATCATCATACAAAAATATGATTTAATATTTTCATTTAATCCATTAAAATTAATAAAGACCAACCATGTCTTTATTTAATTATCCTAATGATTTTCCTACAATTTTTCATAAAATAATGCTAATTACTATTATGCATTTTAATGTCTCTCCTGCAAAAACACATATTTCATGTACATAAAAAAAAATGTCTTTACATGTTTCTATTTAAATAAGCACCCCCAATAAGCATGCATGTACCATGTATGTACAAGTATACATACATTTTATTATTATTTATCTATTTTACTTTATTTTATTTTTAAAGCAAACAGAGACACCTACACTTAGCATGCATCTTGCATCTTTTAAATTTGACAATCCAATATTTATGTCCAGCAGCAAAACATGCACACATAAATGTATACCTATTTCTTTCTTTTCTTTTTTCTTTTTTTTTTTCTTTTTATGGCTTACACACGACACACACACAAGCAGATTTTCTTCTGTTTATAGCAGTCACACACGTCTATATATACATATATACATACTCAATACACATGCAGCAAGGAAAGGGTCTAAGTTTATTATAACACACACTTATATATCTATTTACGCATACCACACTCATAAAGGAAACTTATTCATGCAAATTTACATGCTTTCGAAAGTTCCCTTTAAGTTTCAGCAACATACAAATATATAAATATTTAATCCAACAAACTCTTCCTTATATGACAGCAAAAACGTTTTCATTTCCTCTATACCCGACAGCAAAATTACACACATATAGGCTCAGCGTTTTCTTCTTTTTCTTTCACTGATTAATACGTCATCCATATATATATATTGATCTTAGCTTGTTTTCTTTCTTTCTCTTTTCCTTTAGCAAAAACAGAACCTAAATGCAGAAAAAATAACTCTTTTTCTTTCCCACGGCATACTCACAACCCACGGCTCTATATATATATATATATAATAAGCTTCAACAACCACAAAACAGAAAGAAAGAATGAAACAACAACTATAAGAGTTATGTATATATATATATCTTCATGGTTCTTACTCATAGCCTAAAAAAACGATAACAGCCCCCCTTGCTTTGGTTTCGTTTTCATCTTTACAAATTACCTATGTGACTCCTCTCTTGCATAAAATGGAGTAAACAAAAGGAAAGAAAGGCTTAAGGAGTACCTTAAATTTTGAAGCTTCAATGGCAGCAAAACTTGCTGCATAATTCCTCTGTTTTAGTGTCTCAAGATCAGGGCAGAAAGTTTCAGCTTCCTCTCACTCTCACTCTCACTCTTGCTCCCATTCCCTTCTTCCTCTCCCACTCTCTCGGTTTTCCCCTGTTTATCTGTTAGTTTTTTGCTTGCCGAAAGAAAAATGAAAGAACTGGAACCATGAACCCTTTAAATAATAACTCAAGGACCAGACAAAACAATAATCCAGAAGCAATAACCGATGGATTATTTATGAGGAGCTTGAGAAAAATGTGAAGGTATGATGCATATCTGATTCTTGGCTGGTCTTTTGCTGAAATCTGAACCTATTTCAGCGTAAATCGCGTGACTGAAGAGTAGATAATCATCTGAGTCTTATAGAGTTTGTTTGTGACCAGTCAAGACTGTTATGCGATGGTCAAGAAGCATTTAACCGAAGGACATTAACACAGGGCTCGAGAAGCATGGCCTCCTTCTGATCCTTCTGTGTTTTCTTGCCTAATACGTGATCTGATTTTTACTTACCCGAGAATGTCGCTGAATCCTGATTATCGTTGGATTTGCTGCTACTTTAAGTCGTGATCTGTTTTTTTTCGTTTTGCTGGACTTCTGCTTCCTTCGTTTTTGAATGGTTTATTGGATAATAAGTATTTTGACTGGGCTGAAACACTGGGCCGAAAGAATGGTTTTATGGTGCAAAACTGAAACTGCTTCTGCATATGCTTCACGTGTTGGCTGACATGTTCCTTATGTTGCTGATATGTTTCTCATGTAGCTAAGATTAATTGATTGCTGATTGGGTTTTTGGTTTTGGCATAATGGGCTTATGTTGCTAACGTGTTGGGCTAGATTGCAATGACATATATTGGGCCAAAGACAATAGGCTTTTATTTTGCAATTATGCCTTCAATTTTATTTAAATTTTACTTTCCCAAATCTAATTGCAACATTAACTAAATGATGAGAATAAATCCTTATTTTCATTTAAGGATTTTTCTTTCATTAATTTATTTTGGCCATGAAATATTATATCCAAAAATATTTAGGCCAAAACTTATTTCCTAACTAATTATTCTTAATAATAAATCTTATAATTCTTTTCCCCAACAATTCATGGAAATTATGCCTTAACTTCCCATAATTTACTTCATAATTATTATTAGGCCAAATTTCATAATTAATTTCCATAATTAATTCTAAATTCCGAAAATCTAAAATTTGGGATGTTACATACCTCACCATTGTTTGAGTAGAGACGATGATCAGGGGTTTAGGGCAGAAAGGATTATCAGGGATGAAGTGAGGAGTTAGGCTTGATATTTATACATCAATGAATTATATAACAAACTATGGTTAGTCTTCTAGCTCGATGCATAGTCATAATAAGAAAGTTGTTATAACTATAATATTATCCTAACGACCATAATATTATCCAACCATAATATTATCATATACTTTGTTAGTTCCCTATGTGTTTTGATAATAACTGACAATTGTAAACTAAGAAGTTGCTCTTTGTTGCTAAAATTCAAAAAAGGTAGAAGTTTGTTAACATTAATTTAATCCTTGTTATGTAAGTTAAACTCAATCCTAAACTTGTTAAACTCGAGTTTATACTTGACATAAAGTAGGACAAGTGTTTTTGAACTTAGGCAAACTCGAGCCTCCTTTGATAAACTTGAGCCTACTCGTGACAGAGAGCAAGTTTCATGATTTTATCTTAACAAAACTCGAGCCTATTATGTTAAACTCGAGTCTACTGATTATAGAGAGCAAAACAAGTTGTTTTGTTCTTAGTGAAACTCGAGCCTATCATAATAAACTCGAGTCTAAGTCTTACAGAGAGCATGTCACCATTTTGTAACTCGAGCATGTTTTCTTTTACTCAAGCTTAAGTCTTACAGAGAGTTCTCCATCAATTGTTCATGTGAACAAACTCAAGCTTGTAAAATTAAACTCGAGTTTGTCCCTTACAGAGAGCATGCAAAATATTTTCAAATATGAACTTGAACATGATTATGTAGACTCAAGCCTATTTCTAATTGAAAGAATTTCAAAAGTGTTTGACTGAAGCAAACTCGAGCCTAAAACTTATGAACTCGAGTTTGGCTCAGACAGAGAGAGTTATCAAAGTTTGGAAGACGATTAGACTCGAGCCTACATACTTTTAACTCAAGCCTAGCGGAACTTTGTTTCACAAGTGACATCTTCTATCTGTTTGATTCAGACTTATAGGTTGATTTACTCACATGTTAAGTTGCAAATCATCATATGTGTACACACACACACACACACACACACACACACACACACACACACGTGTGTGTGTGTGTGCGCTTGATCGATATGCTTATTAGTTTCAGATGGATTCAGCAAGGATCAAGGTGAAATCAAATCTGGGTTAAATGCATTTAATGAAGAACCAAGAACAAGCCTGTAACTTCTCCTCTTTCCCAATGGTTCAGCTCAGACCATTATAGGTCGATCAAATCACTCTCCAACGGTCAAATACAGATCATGGAATGACATGAATTCTGGAAGATCATCTGCAACGACTAAATCCAAGATTCCAACTGAGAATTGAAGAAAAAGAGAAATATATGCAATTGTCATATTCTAGAGATTAAGCTGAACATTGAAGAATAAAAGAGAAGAAAATGCACTGACTAGTTCCTCTGATTAAACTATAAATACCCAGAAAGACTCATACCAACAACACACACAAAACTACAACTGATTACGCTTTCGATTTGAGTCTTTGTTGTGCTTTCTATTGTATTTGAACTTCAGTGTTTATCTATATCTGCTCTTTTTGATAGTCTTATTTTGAAAATCATTTGATTACTTGTTTGAGAGAACTCAAGGTTGTAGAACCTATGAGTTGGGTTATTTAATTACAAAGTGTAAGGGGGAGCAAGTCCTAGGTGATCAGGATTGCTTGAGAGTTAATTGTTGTAATTAGAGAATATTGAGATAGTAGAAAAACCCAGAAGATATCTAAGGACTGGATGTAGGTCACGGTTAGGACCGAACCAGTTTAAATCTTCTGTGTCTAGCTTTTCTTCCCTTGCTTTCTTACACTTTGTTTTCAACCCAAAAACTTGGTTGTTTCGAAAAGAATTTTTAAAATCCTCAATTCACCCCCTCTTGGTGATTTCTTCCATTTACATACTTGACATAATATTATCCTAACCACCATAATATTATTTAATTATAATATTATCATATACTTGACAAGAATCATTAAGTTGATTAAAGGTGGAGACTTCACCCAACGCCATGAATAGAGTGAGCGTAGATATGGAAAAGGTGATCCTCTCCTTATCTTTTTCTCATTTTCTTATTTTCTCTAATCAGCCTTATTTGGGCTATTGATTGGAAAAATGAGAGAAAAATTAAAGTAGTGTTGTATTGATTCGATGGATGTGATTTAGAGATTATGACAGACTATGAGAAAAAGATGATGAGTGTTACACCCCTACCGACCTCACCCTTTCAAATGGCAGGTTAGAGGGATTCCTTTTAGTGGTTACCTTTCCTTCGTTATTAGGTCCATTTAACATACATCAAAGTATGCACAACAAAGCATTTTAATCGATTTAGACGATCTACTGTACTGGTAAAAGTAAACAAACAGTAAGTAAAAGTCCCCGAAGGGTTAAGGGTACAGTCATCCAAAATAATATACCAAAATGATATACAGTCCTTCCCAAAATAACTACAAAATGTAATAGGGCATTCCCTATTCTTTAATCAGCACTGACATACATGCCTTACCTTTCCAAGAAGGTTCTTCTAGCTCAGGCACGATCTCCTGTATCTACAGGTCTGTCTGGAGTTCAAAAATAAATCCCAGAGTAACTGTTAAACTCACGTACTATATGTGTACAGTGTATGCATGCAACCATGCAAACAAAAACATATACAACAATTTGCCTTCACACCATCAAGCTGCCTTACCGAGGCAAGCCCCGAAATTACCGGAATCACAATCCCTACACCGTCAAGCTGTCTATACCAGGCCAGCCCCAAAATTATCAGAATCACAATTCTTGCACCGTTGAGCCTCCTGAACTAGACCAGCCCCGGAATTACCGGAATCACAACCGTCGAGCTGCTACATATGGCAAGCCCCGAAAAATCCTCAACACTAGGAACACAACAATTAGGGACTAAAACCCTAACATGCTCTATATGCATATTTGGCAAAACACATACAAAAACACATATGGTAAAACAAACATACATCAAACACATAGAAGTACTTGAGTAAACAGTTACTGCCTAGTGGGGTATGCATTGCCTTAATATTTTAATGTGCCTAATAGGTTTCCCAAGTATGCCTTAGCCCTATATAACACCAAAATGCTTGATTTCAGTACTTATGAAAATACCCTTACATTTATCCCTTAAATCCGAGCTCCTTTTAATTTTTTTTTCCAGAAAATCCAGTGAATCTGACTCACCTTCAAACATTTTTAATAAATTCCAAAAGCTTAATATTTACATGAAACCAATGCCATCTGAACCATTAAGATGTCTATTTTCCAGGAAAAATAATTCCAGAGACCAAACGTACACATATTTTGGAGTGTAGCCCAATTTCTACACTTTGGTCATATTTATTCTGTTGTCTTCTAAGCCAACTTTGCCAATTTTTATCTCTTAATAGAAAATTTCAAATAACACAATTATATATCAAGGTGAACCTTAGGAAGTTTACTTTATTCTTGTAAAATTTCAGCTTAATCCAAGTTTGTTTACTATTTTTAAAACCAAGTTGAAGACTCACTGCACAGAATTTCATATTTTGGAAGCAAGCTTGTTCTTAAGGTTTTCTGGTGATTTGGAGTTCGGAAACTTAAACCATAGCTTAACCCCATACAAAATCATGTTTTGAAAACTTTGAGACGATAAAATTCACAAAAATCAGATCATAACACCATGCCCTAACCACTTGAACGAAAATCACAAATTCAAGTTCCCCGGTTTGGGTTTTCGGTGTTTACCTGAATAGGAAGTTCGTTGATGATCCTTATAGCTTGGAGTTGATTTGGCCATGGAAACTTGTTGAGCTCTTCTCTCTTTCTTCTGAAAAATTTCGTGCTCCCTTGCTCTAGGAGAGAGAGAGCATGTGAATTTAATAATAGTAAAAGTATTTGACCAATCTAGAATAACTAGAGTAAAACCCTGTCCAGTAGTTAATGGAATTCATTTGACTTTTTTTTTTTACTTTTCCTCCAAGTATTTCAGATGTGGCTAAGGTTCTTCTGTGTGGCGCATCCCCCTCCACACAAGTCATATTTTTATTCCTCAAGTGGGGAAAATTACCTATTTGACCCGGAATTTATGTAAATTACCAATTTTGGCCCGAAACTCCTTTATTTCTCTTTTATTGTTCCCCAAGCACTCTAGATGCTTCCTAGGGCTAGGTGGCGCCATCTTGGGCCCACAAATCAGATTCTTGATTTTTATTTTATTTTTTTCATAGTTTATCTGATTTATCCCTTTTTATCCAGAGAGTGGGACCCGTACTTTGACTTTTAGACTAATTCTTCTTTCCTTTTTCTCCAAGTAAAATTTAGATATTTTTGAAATATACGTGGCCTATATTGGAGCAGATGTGGTGCCATTCATGCCACACATTTGGTCCTTTTTGCTTTTCCTTTAATTACCCGGTCCACCCTTTTATCCACTAGTCCTTGTAGTGCACTGTTGGTTAAAAAGGCACTTCCTTTTTCATTTTTCTTTAATTTTTCATATCTTTTCCCTAATGAGGCCTACCTATGTGGTGCCATTTTGGCCCCTTATATGGCCCTACATTGGTCTCATTCAATCCAAGAAGTCCCTGATTGGGCCTTATCGATCCCTTTTTGACCAGTTAACATCCTACGGGACCCATACTTTATGTTTAAGTCTGAGTATAGATAAATTCATCTGATTTTTCCTTCTCTCTCTTAGGGTGGACAAAATTACATGCTCAAGGGGTAAGGATTTGACTATTTTGCCCCTACTTTTCCTCTTTTAACCTCGTGGTGACATGTGTCCTCAAATAACTAACTTTTCCTTTCCTATTTCCTCAAAAACGCAGGAAACCTCTATCAGTCCAGGAAATATCATGTGCACATTTATTTTAGCACATCTTTACTCAGATAATTGTCCCACACCTTAAGATATAGCTAAATGGCAATTTTTTCCACTTGATTAACGTTGTATAAGTGTTTTGTGCCCTTCTGCACTGGTATTTTAATTTCTATGGCCTATATATACTATGACCATTGACCAATATGGCCAAATTACTTATCCCCTAAGGCTATTTTATCTCTTGACATTTTTTGGGCTCTTCCAGAACTGGGCTTAGTTGCCCACCAACTTTAGGCTTATTCTTAAGTCTCAAGGTCTAAAATCCAGAATATTACTTACAATGAGAGAAACCCAACCCAGCAAAAGACGGGAGATTATAAAATACTCGTACCATAAATAAATGGAAAGAAGACAATAAAGGAGTATAACATTGAGGAAGAACAAAATAGGAAGGCAATTAATAAATACCGTACCACAATCAGTGGGCTCAGTTACAACAAAAGTAGTCTATGTAACTAATTTAAATGGAATAAAATCAAATTTGGAAAGGAAATGATTCAAATAAAAATATTTTTTTCTAAACTGAATATTCTGAAATGTATTTTTTTTCTAAATTAAAATGGGGATGTAACAAATGACAGATGGACCAATCGCCAGTTATTACAATAAATAATGAGTTTAAAAATTGAGATTGAAATTTGAAATTGAAATCTGAATCTGAATCTGAATTTGAAATATTTCAAATTTCAAATGATAAACTAAACTCCCATTGATAACCATTCAATGCGTGGAATCTATTACTAAAAAGAAAAATTCATAGCGGCGAAAGAACATCCCTCTTAGGAATGCTAGAGCAACAAAATTCATAATTCTGCATCCAATGTCATCAACGGTTGAATTAAGGCTCAGTACCTGTAGATTCTTTTTCTTTTCCCCCACTCATTAGCAATATATAATTCTCTGATCATAATGAAATAGCTGCAAAATGTATCACAACATTTCACATGTTTGAAAACGCACTGTCTGAAAAAATTCAAATGATAAAAACTACTCTGTTCCTTTTGAATCCTCAAGTAACTCCTATCTTTAAGAAGTAACTAATTTTTATCCATCTAGATAATTACCAGCAATGACATATAATGTTTATTGTATGATACAATTGAAAAACGATGCAAAACAATAGTTTTGTGGAAATTTCCGAGAGAAAATATATTCTCAACGCATAAAATATTGTGATACAATTGTCTATTTATATATAAAAGAGAAGGACATCATAGTAAAGACTAATATAAGCTAATAAATACTAAAAATTACTGATTAGCTAATAACTACTAATAAATAGAGAATATTTACAATAAATACACAATATTCTCACACAATTAATCATGTCCAACTTGCTTATGCAACTTTCAAATGCAAGTTTGAATAATCATTTTGTCAACACATCAGCAGTTTGAAGATTTGTCATAGATAAATGAGACATATGACCCCTTCTTTTACTTTTTCCCTGATGAAGTGTCCATCTATCTCTACATGTTTTGATCATTCATGTTAGATAGAAATTAAGGCATGTTTATGAAGGCCCTATTATTGCAATAGAGTTTCAGCGGTAAATCCACGTTGACTTAATCTCATCTACGACTGGTTTCAGCCACAACTTCTCCATTATCCTTTGAGCTAGTGCCCTCAACTCAACATCAACACTGCTCTTAGATACAACTCTTTGTTTCTGGCTTTTCCAGGTAACTAGGTTCATTAATACGAAGGAGCAATAACCAAAAGTTGATCTCTTGTCAGGATGAGTTCCTCCCCAATCTGCATTGTGTATACTTTTATAGTTCTTCATTCCTATTTCTAGAAAAACAAAGCTCTGCCAAGAGTATTTTTTAGTAGGCTGTGTCCATGTGCTTTTTTTTTTGGTTCACTCATGTATTGACTATATCAGGTATTGTATGAGGGAGACAAATCAACTTCCCAACAAGTCTATGATATCTTTCTTTATCGATAGCTTCATTTGCTTCTTGGCTTTGATCTTCTTCTTCTTCTTCAATCTCATCCTTTAATTCACCTTCTTCTGACTCCTCTTTATTGTTCTACTTAGATTTCTTCTTCCTCTTTTTTTGAACCACAATAGGGGTTGCTCGGGACTAAAGCCTAGCATACATGTTTCTTTTAGAAGATCAAGTATATAGTTCATATGAGAGACATATATGCCTAGTCTTGAACTAGCAACCTCCATCATAAGGAAGTATTTCAAGTTTCTAAGATCCTTGACTTCATATTATTTCCGAAGTGCAACTTTTATCCTAGATATTTCCTCAATATGATCTATTATAAGGATTATGTCATCAACATAGAAAATGAGGATGAACTTCTTTCCATCCTCTATTTTAACAAACATTGTATGATCTAATAATCCTTGCTTGTAGCCCTCTGACTTCAAGACCTTCGAGAACCTGTCAAACCATGTCCTGGGAAATTGTTTCATACCATATATTGTTTTCTTCAACTTGCACATTTGATCAATATAATTCTACCCATTTGCAAAACTTAGAGGTAACTTCATATATACTTCTTTTAGCTCTCCATTTTGAAAGGCATTCTTGATGTCTAGCTGGTGAAGTGGCCACTCTAAGTTGACTTCCATAGACAATATAACTCTAATAGTGTTTAACTTTACCACTAGTGCAAATGTTTCTAGATAGTCTATACCATATGTTAGAGTGAACCCTTTTGCTACCAAGCGGGCTTTTAGCTTATCTAAAGTACCATCACCCAGATATTTAGGGGTAAACACTTATTCGCAGCTTACAAGTTTCTTGCCTCTAGGTTTTTCAACTATATCCGACATTCCATTCTTTTCTACTGCTCTTATCTCCTCCATAATCACTTTTCTCCTTTTGGTAGCTTTATTGTCGCTTGGATGTTGTGGGGAATGCATACTTTATCTAGATCAGTAACAAATGTTTGATCCTTATAAGACATGTTTCTGAATTAGATGTAATGTGCAAGATTAAGGTTATTCCCTAAGAGCAATTGGTAAATCAAGGTCAGATTGTTCACCAACCTCTTCAGATACTATCGTTTTTACTTCTCTATTATTGTAAGAACTACTACCAATTTTGACTCCTTTGGTGCTTCAAATGCAAGGTGTTCTCTTCATTAGGATTGTTGCTTCCTTGAGTACACCAACCCATCCTTCTACTTGTTTTTATGCTTTTCTATATCTCCCCTGACTTATCCATTTTTATGTTGAGGTTTGCATAGGAGATGGTGAAGGTGGTGGTAATAACTCTAGCTCTATTTGTGGCTCTGGCTCTTGCTCTATTAATCATATAGGTGGTGGTGGCTCAAATGGTGTTATCACTACATACTCTCTGTTGGGTTCTAGTCCCCATGTTTGAGGTTCATCACCCATACTCTCCCCCTGAATTGAAGACTTGGAATAAAAAAGGAACCTCTTCATGAAAGGTGACATCAAAGCTGACAAAGGTGTGTTTGAAAATAGGATCAAAGCATATGTATCCCTTTTTAGTTGAAGGGATTCCAAGAAATATACATTTCATGCCACAGGGGTCAAACTTGCTATAAGAATGCATATTGACATACACGAAGCAGCCAAACATATGTAAGGGAAGGTTGGATTCAAGGTGGGTTGTGGGAAAGGTACTCTTGAACCATTGGAGATAGGTTTCAAAGAATATGACTCAATTTGGCATTTAGTTAATGATATAGATGGCATGTATGATGTCATCCCCTAATAGAACTTTGGCACATTGTAAGTTAGCATTAGTGCTCAAGCAACATCTAGGATATGCCAATTTTTATGCTCATCGACCCCATTCTATTAGGAAGTATTAGTACATCATCTTTTAAAGATAATACCATGTGTTTGAAGGATGACACTCAAGATTCGGTTAAAGTACTCTATGACATTGTCTCTATGCAATATTTTGATGCTCGTATCGAAGTGATTTTTAACCATATTGAAGAATTTCATGAATGTTGAGGGAGCTTCAGACTTGTTTTTTAAGAGATAGACCCAACAAAGGCGAGTGTGGTCATCTATGAAAGAGATGAACCATTTGGTTTTGGTATGGTTCAAATTGCAAGAAGATCCCCACATATCACTATAGACAATAGTGAAAGGCTTAGATGGTGTATACGGAGCTCTAGGGTACGATGAGTAGTGGTGTTTTACTAATACGTATATCTGACATCTCATATTAATGCCAATATGTGGACAGATAGATGGGAACATACGAGATAGGTAATGAATATTGGGATGGCTCATTCTCTTATGACATAACATGACGTCATCAGTTTTAGAGGTGATACAGAATTGCATACCGTAATTGGATGTTAGTAACTCACTTCAATGACATCAAGAAAGTAAAGCCCCTCGCACTCTTTAGCACATCCAATTGTCATTTTTTATGATAGATCCTGGAAAACCGCTGCCTAATTGGAGTCTCCATACTCCACCACACGCTGCCATGAGTTGTCTACATCATTTCTGTCGAGTGGAGGGTGTGGCTCACATGCGCTACTGCTCACCGTGGATTTTTTGGGGGTGGCCGATTGGAGCCTCCTCTTCGTCATAGGGCTAGCAGTGAGATCACATATAGACAACAAAATCACAGACAAATGTCTGAAGCTATGATACCATATGAACAATTTGTAAGAAAAAAATATATTCTCATTGCATAAAATGTTGTGATATAATCACCTATTTATATACAAAACATAGGGATATAATAGTAAACGCAAATGAAAATTAATAAATACTAATAATTACCGATAAATAGAGAATATTTACAATAAATACAAAATATTCCCACCAAGTTTCTTAAAAGTACATGGTTTCAAGTTGTAATACGAATAACAGCTTTCAAATCAAATATTCTTACATTTAGGAATGAGAACTTCCTATTTCTTCTTTCACTCCCTGCAATTGAGAACCGTCCAAGAAAAGTTTACATATCCAAGTACCAAGAATGATATTGCCTTCCATTATTACAGGAAAGCTAGAAAAGATACAACCAGTTCCAAGGGTCCTTCAAGTTTTTGAAGATTTAACACGAAAACCATACATGCAAGGGGAGTGAACACCAAGAGTATAAAAAGCCTTCAAGTTAAAACCTGAGCTACCTCGATCTTCACTGCCACCAGGATCACTGAAACTAACTTTCCAACCTCATATCTTGTGACAATTGCATTGAACTCCTTACTACCATGACTAAACATCTAATGAGCTCAAATCACTTCAGATCTCAATAACAGCAACGTACAGAAGTGGTTTTCAGAAATTGGACGCTGTAGAGGAAGTTCATGCAGTGGTGGAACAATGAACCAAGTTATACAGAAAGACACTACTCTCTAATCATGAAAGAACCACAGGGAGGCAAAGTTGAGAGAAAAACTTTCAAAAGAGTTGTTGGCAGGATTCCTAAGGTCAGTATGTGAATTTGAATTTTGAACGAACAGAAAAGAAAAGAATTGGAATAATAAGAAAAAAGGTAAAATAAATAAAGAAATGCGGGAGCAACAACAGGTGTGGGAGGAAACCATCTATTCATGGTTTGCGCACATTTTAGCTTCCCTTAGGATATATATATATTCAACAGCCAATAAGAGTAGTTGAAAGCCTATCAGTTGTAAAAAAAGCACACTGTTCCTCCAAGTTACAAATATTTCATCAAGACCAAAATCATATTAATTTTACAAGTGTGTGTGTGTTGAAAAGGGTGAAATTACATCTTTCCAGAAAAGTCTTAAAAATAACAGGAGGGCTGCTCAAATCCTGAAAAACGATTACCAAGAACTTGTAAAGAATATAGTGCTACCCATATTTGAAGACCGGATGAGGAATAATATTGTGCCCGAATAAAAACCTAACAATTCTCTTCTTTTATTAGTACTTTTATCAGCAAAAAATTGGTAGCCACAATGTGGACATAAGTACATAACTATACTAGCTCTCACATGTTCTACCAAAACTAAAGGACAGATGAAAAACAAAAAGTAAAATGTTTTGTTGCTCTGCATAAATACAAATACAAAAGGGGGAATTGGCAAAAGGTGTCTTAGTTCCCAAGCAAAGTAACAGTGCTCTCAGCATGAAGTATCACAACGTGATTTATCAATAGCAGCTTGTCTTCTTCTATGCCTAGAATCATCAAGATAATTCTGATAGATATAAGTAGCAAAACCCCAGAGAGCCATAAGCATAGCAATTATCTTCACACCATTCATCTTGTCATGAAATACTATCAAAGATGCAATAGGAGTTACAGCCAAAGAGAGAGTACTGATAACATTGGAGAACAGAGAAGACACCATGAAAATCAGGCCAACAACTCCAACAGAACAAACCTGCCAAGCTGCAGCCGTCCAAACCAAAGTCATCACATAAGCCAGTCTTCCCTTGCGAAACCCCTCCATATCATCATGCAAAGTTCTCCACTCCCCACTTGCAAATAGACCCACAACCGAAGCACAAGTGGCAACAAGCGAAGTATAGATTTGCATCTCCAAAACAACAGAGAATGTTTGCTTTTTCAGAACCTTCTGAAAAGAGAGTTGCATGAGGGAAAGCAACAATGAGTAGAATGCTGAGGCTCCGAGGGTACAAAGGAAACCAAGAATGTATTTTCCATGGGAAATACCAGCTGACCCTTCTGATTCATCATCGTTAATAGCAAGAAGTGCAGCAGATAAAGAGAGGACCACTGTGGAGTTGATGATCAAAGCAGTGAATTTCTGACTATTGATAAAATAAGAGAAAACAGCATTAAAAGCTAACTGGGATGCACAAATCAGAGAATATGTTGAAGCAGCGAGGTAAAGGAGTCCAGTAGAATACAACATATTGTCAGCAGCTATTAAGACTCCAAGAATAATGTAGATCAAGGTGAGAATTTTTATAGAAGGTTGGAAAGAGGTCGAGGCCTCCTGAGGAGAAGAAATTAAAAACAATGGAATATAGAGAAATGGGAAAGCAGCAGTTTGGACCAACGTAGCCATCCATTTGCTATTTCCACCTTGATCATAGTAAAATCTTCCAAGAAGAACGGCAACAGATTGCCCAACTATGAGAAAAGCGATGTTAACTGCCACCAAAGACCACCATTGCCAGCGCTTATATTTATTGATTGATGATTGATCGAGTGTATTTGCTATAATCATCGGTTCTTCATTATCTGCAATTGGGGACGACAATTAGTTTGAGCTTCTTCCAAGAAACAAAGAAATTAAGGCAAAATAGAAACCAGAAAATGAAGAACAGAGCACAGAAAGCATTTAAGTTCAATAATAAGTATAAGCAAACAACAAAAATAGAAATTGAATGCAAAAACTCGCAAAAAATGGAAAAGAAATCAAATACAAACAACAAATTAGAGGTGAAAAATAGTTCAGCACAACACTAACTATCATATTTTGCAACTGCAACTTTTTCTAACTTAATACTGTCCGGAAATCCCAGTAAAAGACTTACCTCTCTGCAAGATTTTATCACTGTATCCAGATGCATGCACAAATACAGATACTGACAATTAGCGAACTCTATGATCAAACCGAAGAAATAAGTGCAGTTTGTAGAATTACCTGCCATTTGTTCAGTAAACCCGCTTTACTCTATATGCAATGGCTCGTTCTCCTCCTCCAATAATAGGCTCAGCGCTGACAAGTATCAGAAAAGACAGGTATCACCGGATCGGTGGTGGCGCTTGGGGACTTCGACCTGCTCATGAGAACGAAAGGTCATGGGGTTTTATAATATTAACAAGTCATACGTATATAGTTATAACTAATATAAAAGGTATTTCATTGAACCCGGTCGAGGTCAGTGGGTGGTAGACCGGGGTTAACTCGGGCCGGGCCGGCAATACAAGTAAATCAATAAATCATCTTACACACGAGGCAGAAAACATCAATCCCTTCCCGGGGACCTCAGGGCATGAAATCAATAGAACACAGCCAACAAATTAAAAACTTCACAGCCAATAAAATCAAGAGTTACAAATCGCGAAAAAAGTACAAACTTTACGTTCCACCACGGCCAACAAATTTCATAGGATCAGATTTTCAGAGATGAAATAAGTACATTTCTAAGAAAGGAATTAACGCCAGAATCTGAAAACACCAACCAATCAATTACTCAAAGTAAGCCAGAAATCTAGAATACAAACCAGAAGGCCTAAGAGAATTGTGACGAACAGAAAAAGCCGAACGAGGAGAACGAAGGTGACGGGCTAGGAGCGAGGAGACGAGGTCACCAGCAGCAGCGAAGTTTCGATGCGAAGGCCGATGAGCTCAGAGAGGCCAACGCCGACTTCAGAATTAATAATTTACTATTTTTTCTTTATATTATCATCCGCTCCCGTCGGCCTGCTAATATTTGAACGGATTCGTCTTAAAGAATCTCCTCCGCACGGACGACATTCTAAATTTATTATTTTTTTATATGAAAAAATCAATTTTTTTTTTAAATTTTAGTTTAAAGATTATTTATTTATTAAAATTATTTTTTTATAAAAAATAGAAAATAAAATCTTAAGGGTCTAAAACTCGTCTGTATAAACTCTCCGTTCTCATCCAAAGGACGAACAGGAAACCGAATCTGTTTGAACGCACTATTATGCTGAGGACTCTTGGTTCAATCAATTACTATTGTCCATTGACAATTTTTACACGGAATCAAATCAATTTTTTTTATATTTATAATTTGCGAATAAATTTTATTAATATATTAGGTTCTATTAACATAAAAATTATTTATCTAGTTTAATTATATCAAGAAAGTTAATTAAGCTAAATGATATATAAGTAATATGTATTTTCAAAAACATCTTAATCATTTTTTTTAATTGAGCTAATTTCCTTCTTTTTTTCCTCCTCCTCTATTATTGACGAGAAAATATTAATATGAGTAAATTAAAAAAATATTAAAAAATATTAAAATATATATATCTTATATTTAGAATAAAGATCAACTTTCCAAATTTTTAGGCTCAAATTGCCTTATCTATATACATATATTAAGTAATTTGAAAAAACAAGTATAATATATAGTTCATGCATATGAATTATGATCTTTTATTGTCAACCCATGACAGCTTACATCAACTTTATACTTTGATGGACATTTATCATGAAAAGTGTAGTTGATACATAAATGTACTTTACCATGAAAGGTCGTTGGATACATAAATGACAATAGGAATTTAACTGTAATTATAAAATTACAAATTAGGATAACCCCTCGTTTTGGCCAGGAGGAAAAACCAAAAAAAAAAAAAAAAAAAAAAAAAATTGAAGAGACATGAAGCTTTTTTCTTTTCTAAATGGAATAAGATTCTATGGGGCTGTTCTGATTCATTCACATGCTGGCTTGAACTAGAATATGCTCTATGCACTTTGGATTTTAAGGGCTATGGGATGTGTTGCGTGTAATAATATAATTCATCCGAGTTTCTTCTTTTGTCAACGAAAAGCTTGTTAAGAGAATTACGAGTAAATTCAAAATAAAAAAGTTAATTATGCTTAGGGAAAACAACATTTAAAGTCACAGCAAGAAAAAATTAATAATAATGTGTCCAGTAGATAAAAAGTAATAAAATTTGTTAATGGTGTCATTTTCACTTATCAATAATATATTTACTTAGGGCTTTGGTTTTCTCATGTTACATGAGAAAAAAGAAAGTTCCCTACACACACATAAAATGGTGGGACCCACATATACATATATGAATTAATATATGTATATGTGAATTCCACCATTTCATGTGTGTGTAACATGAGAAAATATTTTCCCATTTACTTATTATCCATCACAAGTTATAAGTTATGAGACTTTTCATATATTATTTTGCTTGACGAGAACTTGGTGGGACTTTCCCTATAATCTTATTAGTTTCATTTACATATTAAACTATAATATTTATGAGTTAAAACTTTTTATTTAATAAGCCACTAGAATATGTGGGTAATCAAATATTTTTTATTGGGACCAATATATGTAATAATTCTCTCAAAATAAATTTCAAGGATTTATGACAAAAACATAGAAAACCATTAAGGACGCTATGGGTTTTTTTCCACTTAGATAAATGCTTGATTTTGTTCTCTTAGCACAACTAGCTCTTGGGTTAACACTGCTAAAGTAGTACAATTACAGAGGTTAACCATGCTAACTGCTAACAGAACAATATTAAACGATATACCTAAGGGAGAAAAAATACAAAGGCACCAAATCAAAAATTGAAGAAAAGTACATGTAAAAAGGTTTTCCGAGAAAAACATGAAATTAAATCAATTAATTCATGAATAAGACTCGGGGTTCGCAAAATAAATTTCACGCAATCTAAAAGATGAATTAATACCCAAAACAAGTAAGATCAAGAGGTGTTAATAGGACCCAAACTATTGGGACCATCCTCCACTTTGTATGATACTTCCACAACGGTGAAAGGCACGGAGGAAAGAAGGGTTTGGTGATGTAGATTGTAGACTGTACCTTACGTCGTGGCTTGTTGCGTTATTTTGCGTTGCGGCGCATGCATATGATGCAACATTGGATTTTCGTTATAAAAATGACCAACTTTAGGAGCCATATCTTGAGTTTTAGACCTTCGATATGAGTGGCTCATGTGCCCATTCCAAATCGAAGCAACAGCGTCAAATTTGAAATATATTGTCCGTAGTGCACCAAATTAAACTAACTCTATAGTATAGGGGCCAACCTACCTTGTACCCACGTTTTGGAGTTCAAACTAATTAGATCATGAATCAACTAGGACAACGACTAGTAAGTTATAATGTTAAAAAATGATGGGTTTGGTTTTAGCTAAAGAGAGCTATAGCTAGTTTCCCTTGGACTGATAATCAAGAGTGATGTATATCTCTTGAGGATCTTTGTGAAGAGAATTTAGTGACTCATCCGGATTACACTTGTGCTTATAATGAAGAAATCTCAAGTGGATAGAACCATTTGTCAAGAGTGATGTATAATCCCCAACCATTTGGTTGGGGATTATACATAGGTTCGAGTGGATAGAACCATTTTATTTTATTTTATTTTATTTTTTTGCTCAGAAAGATAGAACTAATTGGATAAACCATTGTATTTTTTTTTTCCAATTTTTAATCTCTAGGGTATGTTTGGAATTGTGGCGGGCTTATTTGAAAGTGATTTTTTGGTTTCAAAAGCTAGCTTAAATCATTTAGTCATATATGGGATGGCCTTTAAGATTAAGTACTTCTACCCAAAAAATCATCAAGAGTCACAATAGAGGAATCAAAAGCTACTTTTTATTGCTTTTGGGTGTGTCAAGTTGACAGAAAGCATACGTCAAGGTGCAACATTCTCCCCCACCGCCCCCCCCCCCTCCCCCACACACACAGAGCACACTTAGAAATTGACAATATTTCAACACATTTTTTTATACTTTTACCTAATTTTGAACTCAAACAAGACTATCGATTCGTGCGATACACGGGACACATAAAACACAATAGTTTCAAACTGAACAACAAAAAAAGAAAAGTAAGGATGCAAATATTTAGTGCAATCAAATATAAGATAAAAAAAATAAACCCAAAAAACAACAGTTACAAAATAATTGAAATTGTAGTCAATCTTTTTATTTATGAATGTCATAAAAGGTTTTGGAAGACTTCCCTATATACAACATTAACTGTAGTGTCACAACACTTACTAAACTCATTCAATATTAGTATCTTCAAACCATTGGTACTCTTCACTCTTGATAGAGCAACATAAAGTTGACCATGTGAGAAAATTGGGCTTGGAAGGTAAAGACATACGTTTGACATTGATTGACCCTGGCTCTTGTTAATTGTCATTGTGAATGAAATAATTATTGGAAATTCCCTTCTTGCCATCTTGAAAGGGAGTTTAGATTCAGATGGGTTTATATCCATTCTGTGTATCAAGATGTCTTCGCCTACGATTGTACCATTTAGCACATTTGCCTTAATGACGTTCTTGCCAATTTGTGTTAATTGAAGCCTTGTACCATTGCACAATCCTACTACTTGGTCAATGTTCCTTATTAGCATAAGTGGTACTCCAATATTCAAAACCAATTTATGATGAGGTATGCCAGAACATTTAATTGAATTTAAATATTCTGTGTCATATAAATCGTCGAAACTGGCATTAGCACAATCAATGCGGTTAATAGAATCAGCACTCAAGTACTCTACTGCATGTCCTAGTAACAAAGAACAAATATACTCATTCAATTAATCGACATGTTCTGTTGTTGGTGTTAGTATTGACCTGTTGTTTAGGTAGCCTTCGTCAAATATACGTTCCACTAAACTTGGGTACATTGATTGAACAATGCACCTTATTGGATTCTCATCATCGTAAAGCAACATATCTTATGGTAACTTTATATTCGCAATACCATCGTGGGGTAATCCAATGCCTCCCTCTCCTACAAGCAGCAACCATTTGGAGAATGAGTCAATTTTTTCCTGCTCATTTGAATCGGTGGAAGAGTTTAATCTCATGTTTTTTGTTAACTTTAATAACCTGCATTCATTCCATAGTGGAGAAGCATTGATTGATGCATTTACAATTTCACCTCGTCCAGCTTTAGGGATAACAGGAAGAATTTGTCTAAAATCACCACCCATGACCACACATTTGCCTCCAAATATAGAATTATTCTTCATTAAGTCCCTCAAAGATCGGTCAAAAGCCTCAATACAATGTCGCTTCACCATTAGAGCTTCATCCCGAATCATTAGCTGAGCAGCCTTGATCAAGTTTGCAGTTGGTGAATTTTGAGTAATTGAACACATTGAGTCTTCATTGATTTCAATTGGTATTAAAAACCTTGAATGTGCAGTTCTTCCTGATGGTAGTAGAGTAGCTGCTATTCCACTGGAGGCTACATTAAGTATGATACCCCCTTTAGATCTTATGCAAACTGTTAATGCATTCCATATAAATGTTTTCCTAGTTCCACCATATCCATGCAAAAAGAAGAAACCATCTTGCTTTGAAGAAACAATTGACAAAATCTTATCAAATACTTCCTTTTGCTCAGTTGTCATCAGGTGCTGCAATCTACCTGATTCATCAGCTTCTCTTTGCTTGTTGAAGTTCAACTCTTGAAGTATTAGTTGGTTTGACATGTTAATACTGAATTATTCATTTAGTCTGGGCAAACATGGATAGTCATCCAGACTTTTGACTTTACGCAGTAAAAGTTGTTGAATTGCAAACAATCCTGCACCCTCTGTGTCGGCAATTGAAAACTACGATTTTTACAAATGAAGGAAAAGGTTTTAATACTTTCATATAATATTTGAATTGCATATTAAATAGAAGAAAACCATGCATTACATACTTCAATTATATTCTATAATTTTCTGTTTTTTAGACTACATTTTAATGTGTTTTGGTTGTTTAAGTGGTATAAATTGAACTTGCTTAACATTTAAAAAGCGTTGTCCACGAATGTAATTTGTCATAGACATGAAAGTTTAAATAGTTGTAAACTACGTACCAATCAACAATTGATTACCATGTGTTATGTGTAACAAATTTTCACAGATTATGTCTTTGGTCTGTTCCTAAACAATAGCCTGTTGTGATAATGAATGGCTCAATAACATACTTGTGAAAAAATAACGAAGATAATTGTTTGATGCCCATAATGATGCTTCTTTAATTGCATCTATGTACTCATTGTCGTCATCTAATAATCCAAGTGCGTAACATTCTTCCCTAAATGTATAGGATACACAACATTCTTCACAATTCGAATATCTATGTAACTCTTTGGACCTCTATCCTTTGTCAGCAACAAACGAAGGTAGTATAGTTCTGCTTGTGCAGATGCACAATGACCTAGTCTACCTACAGAAAAACCTCGTTCACAAAGCTTCCAAAGTCTTCTTTCCTTAATGAATGTAAAGTAGTTAGGGAATTCAGAATAAGTCAGCGTTCTTGCAAATGGATCATTGTTATTCTTGTCTAGCCAAGCTAGGAACATTGATTCTTTAACTCTGGGATTGTTGACAAGTGATGACATCATTTTTGTTTGAGAGTAATACACAGGTTGTTGCTCTTGAAGATGGAAACTTAGTTTCTCAACAGGTGGAAATCTATGGTGTATATCAAAGCCAAAAATGCTCCACGATGCCTCACATAAAGATATGTACCTACAATTTAGGTAGTGTGAAATTTCATCAAATGAATGTTGAGATCCTGGAGCATCGTTGGTGTTGTATATACCAGCAATTACATGATCATTCCCTTTACTTATGTATTTGAATAAGTACTTCACATCTAGTGATTGATTTGTCTTCTCAATGTTCAAATGAGCGGAAAATAACTTCAACAACGTAGTATTGTAAGGGACCACAAATCTATTATTAAGATATACACCCTTCCTGAACACCATATGCCTATTGTCCCTCCTGCGATATATTGGATAACCATTCTCATCCAATATAGTAAAGGTTGTAAACCTTTTAGGGAAGTTCTTTTAACACTTACCATCCTTCATGCATGGTGCACTCATTAATGTTCGACCTCATGGTCCATGAACTATATAGCTACCTTCCAATTCATACAATTTAGGGTCAACATCTTTGTCTGGTATCTCTGCAGATATTAGATTGTCAACGTCGAATGTTGTCTTCATTTTGTCCACTTCCAACAACCAAAGTATAATATGCACATGGGGTAGCCCTCTTTTTTGAAACTCGATTGTATAAACTTCAGCATGTACATGTATTTAATGATTGAACATTAGTGTTATTACATGTAAATAACATTCAACTCGATTATATAACATTAGTACTTCCATAATTTATATTGTTTACAAAATTATACGAAATTTACCTACTTTGACTGAACCAAAGATCTTGTCATCCTTCAAAGTTCACATCAGCTTGCGTAACTTAATATGGAATATCCTGCTCAACACTTATGGTTTACCACAAGGTTTCAAACCATCGTTGTCATAATGTCTAGTTATCTCAGGCCACATAGGGTTGCATGTGAAAGTTATAACAATGTCTAGATATCCAGCCCAAGCACAAATGGCCATAGCATCTTGGTAGTTTTGAATCATGTATCTTGCGCCTCCAGCTAAAGAAGACGGTAAAATAACTCGTTGACTAGATGATGAAGGGTCTGTCTCACCTCTTGTCACCGTGTCTGAAAGTCCACTGTAAAGATCAACCCTTAATTGCTTTTGATGTTTTCTAATATTGTCAAGCTTGTCACTTTCCACCATTGAATAGCCATCAACAATAAATTGTTGAAGTAATTTCTTCCCATGCAAAATAGCAGACTGCTCTAAATTCCTCCTCATTAAACGGAATGCCAAGTATTCCTTAGGTGTCAATTTCCTCTTCTTTCTTGTTGTTGCCAATGAATCATTAGAATGTTGACTACTTGAGTCGTATCCATTGTCTCTGTATGGAAACAATAAAGGATACTGAAGTGGGAGGTATGCCATATGTAGCTCATCAATCCTTTGTAAGTGACCACTTTGTTGTTTTACAATGATGTCCCTTTTGGTGTATGAATTGTCAAAATCACCAACAATGAGTGCTATAAGCTCCGATGCTGTTGGAAGATTATATTCCTTTGAAAACCCACTTGAGTTGCTATTTCTTAATAGCCTTATGCTAACATCAGGGATGATATTTTCCTTTATTATGTCTGCAGCCTTCCTATAATTCCTTACCACACTATTGTGCTTATCCAGGCATTCCTTCAACATTTGAACAACTTACCGGACTGACAAAATCCAATTTGAAACTTCATTCTCAGTGTCATAAATATATAGTTGAGTGTACACTAGAGGGTTTCCTGGTGGGGGCAATAAGCTCCCTATCAAATGGTGGTTTTGTCCTGACAAGATAAATGAAGAAGGACCTCCTCCCCTAGAATTTATGGTATGATCAATTCTTCCACCCATCGAGGTGAAATATAACATATTGTTGTATGATCGTATATTTTTCAAAAAAAATTTTTTGAATAAGTCGACTGTTTGTTGAAAAATAAGTTGTTAAGCTCTTCAGGGGGCTGCTCAGTAAAGGTACAACAATTTTTCCATTACTACAACACATCCCAAACTATGGATTTGCATTCCTCTTGACATTTTTTAAATTTCTGAAAGCCACACCTGGGCACCACATAATCGACATTCATGATTGGCATCATCATCATACAAGTAACTGGATTGGAACGTATGAGTGAACATATTGAGACCTTCTCCATCAATTGGGTGTTGAGATTCATCGTGGGAGACATTGATATTGACTGCATTAGATTTTAATAACAATGAGGGTTTGTAAGGAATGATATGTACATGTAATAAAAATGAACATTAGATACTTACATTCATTGCTTTGATTCTGTAGCCTAGTGATTAAATCAGTTGTTACTTCACAAATATCATGCAATGATCTCTTCTGAAACTTCTTTTGGTTAACTGATAATAAAGAGGGGTAAACTGAAGGAACCTCATCTATTGTGCCGCCGAATGTTAAGCCACTAGTACTGGATTGATACAAATTAGACCTGCTGGTTCGATTAGTAATGTCGGATAGAATTGAACGACTTTGATCTACGGATGACGAATTTAAAATTGTAGACTGTGGAGATTCATGATCATTATCTTTGATAGATAAATCAAGATACATCCTATAAGGAGTAATGCAACTTCTTGCACAAGGACGTTTCACTACATGAAAACATGACATGATATAACAACTATTTATATTGAATTTAATAAACAAAACATGAAACAACAGTAAGCAATTACTAAACATGACTAACCTCTTTCTTCACCTTGTTTGTGTTGAATTCATGTAGTTTTTTCTTCATTGCAAATTGGAAGTTGAAATAATGGAATACAGAAGACTATGAACTTGTGTTTAGAAGAAGTGAATTTTGATGCTTATATAGCCACATACAGATTCCATTATGTAAAACTTATGTTTGTCAAACTTATGAACGATGAGATATCAGTATAATACTAACTGACGGTAAGATTGTACTCAGCAGATTAAGGTGTGTCAAGGATCGCTGCATCAGCTTTCACACCAATATAATCGATACGTACGTATTGAAAAATCACACACCACATTGATTATAAGTTCTTTGGAAAAGGATTGACAGTTGAGAATCATTAAATAGGTAGCAAATGTTATTTGGTAATCGATTTATTGCTTCTTGGTAGTTGTAATTGCACGAACTGGCAACACGGTTTTTCTGTATTGGAATTAATAAATGCAGATGGTTAAACATTTAAGGCATTGGACCTTTTATACGTAAAAGACATTTACGTAGATTTTGGAAATATGAAACAAATACTAAATTAGACCAAATAGTAATGAATAATTCACCAATCTTGTTTGTAACATAAATATAATATCTTTGTGTTAATAACTGACGGTTTTGGCAGTTGCAAATAGAGGAATACCATTGCGTTTTTTAAATACTATAATAGTGTCAAAAATTAATTCAATGTAAATGGAACATTTAAACGGAACTCGTCGAACGTATATATTCATCCATATATGGCAAGTTTATGTTTCTGAATAGGTTGTCCAACTTATAATATGGCATTCCAATGATATAGAGTAATTAAAACAAAGAACAAATTTCACATAAGTTGATGATGGAATGGAAAAAGTACTAAAGACAACTTTGGCAATGAAGATAGCAAACAAAGTTCCAGAACGGAATATGTCTTAAGCATTGAAAGAACAATTGTTGGTGATATCAATGTCATTTCTCCTTCTTTATGTTCTTCAAAGGTTTGGTAGAGCTCATTTTAGGTATGCACAAATCAGCAAGGCCTAACTCTTCTTCACAAACGATTGGGACATCATTTGCAAGTGTTTTCCTCTTTGAGTTAGCATCAGGTGGTGTTAATAGTTGTGAAAAGGTGTTAGTGTCATCTTCAAGAAGATTATGTTGTGACGATGCATTGACGGTCTCTATTGAAGCAGTAGATTCCTACATAGAGGTACAAAAACTAAGTAAGAGAATTGTTGGTAAAATTTGTAGGAAGGTAGTAAACAAAAGATTTTACCTCTATCATATTTGGTGCATGTCCCTACAAGTGAGACATTTCAAAATTCTTATTTTGAAGTACAATTCGATAAATAATATATAAGAAATTATTACAAATGAACTTAGAAATATTAAAATTTGGACCTCCGTGTTTGAATACTGGAATTGTTGTATCAAGTGGGTATTGGAACACAATTGACTAACGCCAATGCTACTAGTTTTATGCTTTATGTTGTGGCTCTTAATCCTTAGTTTGACAACCACAACCTTCCAAGCAATCTCATCCAACTCTTTAGGAATAGTGGAATTCCTACCTTCCTGTTAGATAACCAAACAAATATTTGGCGTTGGAAAAAGACTTAAACTGTTAGACAAACTTTTGTTATTTCAGTTGTATATGCTAAGTAACTTGTGCATATCCTCTTTGATCCGTGATGCAGATTTACCCAGTAACTTAATTGCATGACAATCAAAAAATATGACAGAACATTTACCAAAATTGTCGAAAACTTTGTAGTGAACTTTAAACCTAAATTATAAGCACAAGCAATAATATGAGTTTCAAAATAAACATAAAAGCTTTAATATAAGATGGTTAATTGTTAAAATGTACTTTGGGATAGTCATCAATACGTCCTTATCACACTTGGTGCATCTAAGAGTGCCATTAGACATGTACTCAGGTTTCTTGTCACACGGACATGCATCATCAACCCACCCATACAATGTTTCACACTTTTGAATTGTGACCTTTGTGACCACATAACACTCCTACAAATTTATGAGAGTATAATAAAGATTTGAGTTGCATGTTAAATATTTCTTATTTATGTTTCATGAAACTATGATAAAGGGAGTAGCTTAATAGAAAAAAAAAAAAGGCAGATCAAACGTAAAACGAAATTTACTTGTTCTAACTTATAAATCTCAGACAATGAAATCCTGGTTCGAAAACTAAGAAGGGACTCAACTAAATATGTAGGATAATCGACACTTGACATTTGACTAAACAGCTAGCTAAAAACAGAATCTTGACTAAGTCTATCAATTTTTATGTTCACATCAATAAAGTAACACTTATTTTAAAAAAAATGATTAAACATTTATTACTTGATTCAAAGTTTACCTTTCCTTCAACAACAATGCCTTTGTGATATTTGGATTTAGAGTTACCACAGTTGCATTAAATGCATTACTCAAATGTCCATAATATGATAACATTACATATAATAAAGATAATTAATGAATAGTAACAAAGTTATTGTTAGTATAAAAAATTAATTAATTAATTAAATAATAAACGCAACACCTGTATTCCTATTTAATCTGGAAAAACACATAAGCACTGTAATAGAAAGTTCTATGTCCTCATTTTTTTGTTTTTGCATAAGTCTCCTCAGCACAATTACCCCATAGAGTTATATTTATTAAATTTTCACTAACATGAATTATAAAAAATTTATGTCAGAATGCATCTCATGTAAACATTATCCTTCTTTTTTTTTTGGCATTGACACATAAAATAGTTTGTACATGATTTATTTAATGAGAATGATATAGTAAGCATTGAACTTACTTTTGATCAGCAATTGAAAATTTTAACCTCTTTATAGTATCATTCTCCCTTCTTTGATCCTGCAAACGTCCAAAAGCTTTCAAAAACCCAATCACATTTGCAAAGAAATGGATAGTTAGTGTAGTATAATATAATTGAATTGTATTTTGACTTAACTGAAAAAGAAGTTCAAGTATTCACCTATTAAACCAGCATCATTGACACTTCCATTTTGAATTTCTACAACGGACTTCAAGTTATATGCCTCTTTGTTAATGCAATATCAGTTTCTTCAATAAACGTGTAAGGATGAAAGTTGAATTTCCATGGTGATGAAGTGACTCTGTACTTGTCATCATTCTCGAGTACCTCAAAGTTTTGAAAGTTGTACACCACTCCTTCTTTAAGATCATCATCAACCAATTTGTGAATCAGATTTTTGTGAGTAGAAGAAACCTCTATCCTTGTTTCCTAACACAACCATACAAAAAAGGCACTTGAAATTAAAATTTAACTAATTCTGAACTGCATACATATATATAATAAGAATGATTTTGAACTGCATACATATATAATAGGCATGAGATTGTCTACAACCACATACCATTTCGTCAGACAATATTATTCCTATCTTCCATATCGTGTATGGCGCAGCCTTCTTCCTAACTACCCACTACCTGAGAACCTTGGCAACAACCGACCAAGTATCCTTGCTATCGTTGACATCAGATAAAAGCTTCTGACTCATTTTCTGGGCTTTAAAAAAACAAATAAAAAATCACGCAAATGAAAAAGATAAAAGCTGTATATGATATATGAGATGCTTACTACCAAAAACGTCGTTTTAGATTACTTCGTTCCAAGTGTGTATGAAAACTTGGTTAACCGCTATTGTTTGATGTGATACACCCCTACATATATAACCTACTCGTGAAAATGGCGGGAACATGGGAGAAGAGGAAGATGATACTTACTTTGGCGCCAAATTGGTGTAATGATAATTGTAAAATGTGGGTATTGTTTAGAAATAATAAATGTAGAAAATCCCATGCCCGATGGGTTGTCATGCATAAACATTTATCAATATTCTGGAAATAACACGAGAGCAAACAGATCATTGTTCAACCGAACAGAAGTGATTGGATCACTATAGTATGCATTAATTGTAAATCTCACGAATCTGCATGGTATGTGTTTGGGCGTCAAAAATTTTAATTTCAATAGTTATAAAAGAGATGGGAAAATGTTTAAGATTGATATTGGTTCCATAAACCTCTTCGAAGAACATTTTTCATGTTGTATAAATAATAATATGAGAAACAAACTAAACTTCATTGGTATTGAAATTGCAGTATTGGTATACACACTAAAGACTTATTAAAGGTAGGTTTGATTTAATATGACTTATATAGTTTGCGTGAATTTGGCATAGGCATTTAATTAACTTCAAGAAGTGGGTGGGGTGATTTGATTATTCAACAGGCATTAAATACTTTGAATGGAATATTAACAAGTGGCAAAAGGGACATACAGTACATATTTTAATAAACTGATAATTCGACTACATTCCAGAAGAAGCAGTTACCAGATGTTAAACTTAGACTACTACCTATAATTAAAAAACACTTGTAACAGATAATATCCGGGAGTTACATGATCATTTAAAGTTTAGACAAAATACGGGAAAGAAAAATGCAGTTCGAGTTCCAGCAAGTTCGTCCAGCGCATGTTTAATCTTCAATAACATAAGTCCTCGCCAAAGCCAATTCAGGGAAATCTGGTTCTACATAAACACGAGTTGCACCAAGAACAGACCCAATCTCGACACCTACATTGACAACACACGCATATCAGATGATCTACTAATCATAACATTAAAAAAAGAAAAATGAATCTTTCCCACCTGTTTCTATTATCCTGATTATCTGAGCATACTGAACAACCACAAACACCACTGAACGGCTTTTCATCATCTCCAACAGACGCACTGTACTCTTCATAGCATCACCTTGTATAATACACCTGACCAGACATTTCTTACTGCAATATTGATGACATAACAAATAAATACGATGACGATTGAGAAGCAAAAAGATAATAAATAAAAGTAACAGATTAATATTTATTCATACAGTTTGTCCTCCATTTCCATAATCAGTGCCATTGAGTATATACCTATACTCTTAATATTATATGAACGGTAGTATGATTTGAGGATGCTGCATACATCTAATTATCCAACATAAGAAAATGAGTAACCTTTATACAATGCTGTTATAGAGATGATATATTTGAGAAAATAAAAGACTGTATTATCAACACTAATATCAATATTAAACGTACCAATGAACATATGGTTACTGGGATTACCCCACTAGTTAGTATCAGTAAGATAATTTAGGATAAAACACCGTTTTTGTAAGGAGTCACTGAATGAAGGAGCAATTGTTGAAGAATTAGTTATGACAATGTGTATGAATGGATGAATTCCTTTTCCGCCATCTCGCACTTGAAAATGTGAGATTTCATAACAGCCACCCTCAGTCAATTTCCAGAGGTGCTTGTCCATTAAGTCTACAGAGAGAATCCTAACCAATATCCTTGTTTCTTTCTAAAGGAGAAAAGATCAGATAAGATTGTCAACCAAATTGGAAAAAAAAGAAAGCATTTAAGAAAGTCAATTATGGAAGGGAATGCGCAAATATATGATCACCGTGTTGTCAAAAACAATGAGGTCAACAGACTCCAGTTCCAACAATGGATGTTTACGATTGTCGCGATGACGCTAAACAAATCTCTGAACAATACAATCAACCATGACCTTCAATGTCCCTTCAGCAAGACCTTCAGACAACATCTCCAAACTTGTGTTGATAATCGCAGCCATTTGCAGATTCGAATAGGTATGTATTAAGGTAGGAACTGTTGAAGGAAAGTCTATACAACTGCATTAAATAAAAGCCCAATGGGCATCTGAAACGACGTGCAGCATTCAATTGGCGGTGGAAATCGACATGATGCATTCAAGTGACGGTTACCTAAGTGAAAAAACTATTACGTGATTTACAAAAATAATATTGTATTTAATTGGAAACAGGATGTGAATTGTCTGAGTACAGTTACCACTATCAGACCTTAACTAAGGAGGTATTTTCCATTTTCCAATGTTATATAACGCATCAACTAATACTCATGATTATGGATAATATGATGGAAAAAATGTGTTTCAGAAAATATATCTTTCCAACTAAATACAGTCTGAATATGAAAGTCTAAATAGAAGAAAACCATAGCTTGTCTTACGTTTACAGATGCATGAGTGAACAAAAGAAAGTTTCATTGACTTCATCGATAAAAAAATTCCACGTTAACAATACATAAGGAGAATGTCTATAACGTTGCTTCGAATAACACTGCTTCAAAAGTATGTAGCAGGAGACATGATCATGTATGGACTGTTTTTCATTTCCTCCTACCTAAAAAAGTCGTATGTTAATTTGCTTATGGGGTTTAAAGCGTTAAGGTTTTTAAGTGGAGTAAAGTAATATAATATTTTTCTTTGTTGGTATAAAACATCACCAAGGATGGATATACATTGTGTTAAAACATTGGAGATCTAAAGAACATAAAATTTGAATATTACGAGTAAAGAATATTTTCCTTAATACGAGTAATCTTCCCACTATGATAATGCATTGACTTTTATTAATAACTTGACTTTGTTGGATTAAAAAATTAATGAATTTACTTCATTGTGCTAGAGGTAGTAGTGGCTGAAAAAGAGTATTTGGCATCCTTATAATGTTAGTTACCAATTTGACCTCAATGAATGCTTCGATAATTAATTTCAGATTTGGGTTGATCAGATTAGGCCCATGTTCAACACAAAAATGTTTAATAATAAAATAGAATCCAGGTACAAGGACACCAGAGAGACTACTCATGATTTCCTGGCGACGTAAGATGGCCAAGCACAAGTAACCCTAAGAACAACATTTTTGTAAGAAATTGTAAGTACACCAAAGTTAGGCAAATTCAATTTGGGAGTGAGTAAAACAGCAAGATGATAAATGTTTGAATACCTTCGAATCAGCAAGAACCACGTTATAGGTGATAGGGGGATGCCTCTTGGTGTATGGAATGTTCCAAAACTTTGAAACAACATTTACTGTAATAGACCATTCGAGAGACTTACCGTCGAGTTCAAGGAAAGATAGGACATTGGATATAGTCATTTCACTTAAAATTGCAATAAGAAATGGTTAGTAGGAGTTGTTGTGAGTTTTGCAACTGTCGACAAAATGAAGAATTATTAGGATTATATAAGCATATGAGGAATTGGTATGATAAAATATTACTGGATACTATTAAGGTGGCCTATCTGTTGGGCCTATCGTCGGTGTCATGCACAATATTAAGGAATTATTGATCCTTGATCTTAATTGCGGTGGATGGGAGAATATGTGCTTGTAATCAATGTGGTCGATAGGTGCAGCCAATAGGTGGAAGCTGTATGAAATTGAATTGGCTTTTTCGGTGTGCACTTGCATGGGGAAGGCGCACTCTACGTTGGGAATAAAATTGATTTTAATGGAGTAATTAATTGAAGACAGAAATGGCCAATTGTTATCTAACTCGGTTTGAATTAGGCTTTACAGCACTGATGAGCATGGAAAGGAATAAACGTGGACACAAAAATGAAGAGTACATGTCAGATCCATTCAGGAGGGATTTATTTGACATGTATGTAGCCCAAGTGGACCAATAGCTAAATGGCTAGGAGGTTTAGTAGGATATATTTGATAGTGCACACTAAATATTTACATGAGAAAAACTGCATAGACACTTGTAAAGCAAACTCATAGAAGTTCTTTGTTCTATATATGGATTTTGTGCTTATTTAAAGAAATTGTGAAACTTATAAATTTTCTTCTTTACATAAAGGGATGGAGGCAAGTCATTAAAGCTTTGAAAGAACCAGTGGAACTAGGAACACGCAAAGGAAGGATCAGCTAGCTAAACTGTGAAGAGAGCCACTGTTATTCGCCTGAACGAGCAACTCACTCACCAAAGTGTAAAAATCTAGAAGTAAAAGAATATCTCTCTGTCACTCATCGAAACCAACTAGTATGCTAAAGAAGAAGCGGCGAGTGACAACCTCGCCAAAGCAAGGCAAATGAAGAAAGAGTATATATGCATGGTTCACTTGCTATTATGAAAAATTTAGGGTTTTAATGAGGGGATGTGCCGAAACTCACTCATTCTACATTTCTAGAAAGTCAAGGACGTAATGTTGGAAATTGTGCCCTATGAGTTAATCATTATATAACTAAAATTTAAATTGAGATATTGTATCTCAGATTTAATTTATGAAAATAAATCAATCATTTAATTAAATAGAGATATTATATTTTTGATTTAATATTTAAATTAAATATATATCATATATCTTATTTAATTCAAATTGAAATATAGTATCTCATTTTTAATTTTTATATATATATATATATATATATATATATATATATATATATATATATATATTCTCAGATTTAATTTATAGAGATAAATTAAATCAGAAGGCTTTTGATTTGGATTAAATAAATATATTACATTAGATCTATTATTAGATAGATTTAATTAATATATTTTTGAATCAAGATTCAAAATTCGAATTTAAGATCTGGCTTTTGATTTGAATTAAATAAATATATTACATTAGATCTATTAGATAGATTTAATTAATGTATTTTTTAATCAAGATTCAAAATTCGAATTCTAGATCTGGCTTTTATTTCGAATTAAATAAATATATTAGATTAGATCTATCAGATAGATTTAATTAATATATTTAATCCAAATTCAAAATTCGAATTTCAAAATTAATAGGGATTAATTTTATATATAATATGCTTATCAGTTTCATTAGAGGTACAGAACTTTTTATCAAGCGCATTAGAAAGCCGTGAGAAAACCCTAGAACGATAGAGAGAGATAGACAAGAAAGAGGCGCTAGGAATTATTCGTGTGGATACCGGCAAAGGAGGATGATTCATAGAGTCGATGATTCATAGAGTCGGCTTCTACTGATTGTGAAGGTAGCCCACCAGTTTAAAGAAAACGAGACGCGGACCGACGCGGACCGTTTCAGTACACAGATAATTATTTGGCTCCTTAGCCTTAGTTTAGACGATGGTTGAGCGAACCTCCGGATGGGATTCGTAAAATATTTTAATCCGTTGCGTGTACGGATCCCTTCAGGTGAGAGATTGGAGCGAAAACTTGAAGGCATTGGGAGCTTAGGTGGTGATCTTGAAGAGATTTTGGATCTTCATTTTTGGTTTTGCAGACTTTCTTTCTTCTGTATATTTTTTTGCACAGCTAGAAAAAGACTTTTAAAACCAGTCAAAAATCGCTATTTAAACATGTTTTATGTTAGGTCTTATATCAAGGGTTTAAGAATTCTTGCACTTTTTAGACCGAATATCAAACAATTAAAAAAAATTTTAAAAAAAAATCTAGAATTCAAAATCGTTTCCAACAAGCAATTTTAAGATCTAGATTTTTTTTAAAAAAAAAAATGAATTTTTTTCAGAACAACTTCTGTGAAGATTTTGAGATGTAGATATCATAAAATCACGAAAGTGAAAATACAATTTTATAAGATGTCATAATAGAATCCACATCTCAATAAAATAGAAGATAAATTTTAAAAAATTAAAGGAAAAATCATATTTAATAAAATTGCAACAAAACATCCAACAATAAAAATCAAAATCGCAAAAGTAGAAAACATTGTATCAAACAATATAGTCAAGTTTGTCAACTTTATATAATAATAATATATTCAATAAACTTAAAACAAATAGAAAAAGGACTTTGATACCGATGAAATCTAGCAGTGGCGCAGACGAGCACAGGCTTGGGTGATTACTCGATGAAATCTTAAGGTAAAGCAATCTGGATATGAAGACCATACATTTTGACTCGACGACCATGGATCTGGAAGCCAACAAGTACATAGAAGAAAACTAATGTCGAGGGAGCCGTTGAATGAAGTTGGAGAAGGTGTTGCTCTTGAAGTAGTTGGGGAGAAGATCACGAATGTGGTTTTGCGAGAGATAAGGAAGGGAAGAGCTTCGGCAAAATGGCAAACGAAGATGAAAAGGTGTAGAGAACATGAAATCTAGGTTCTAAGGGATGGCCAAGTCAAAGTCTATATAATGTTTTTAGTGTTTAGATCACTTTATAGACCCGATTAAACAAAAGTAATAAGAGCTTGTAAAGATTATTTTAAAAAATATATATTTTTGATATTTTTTTAGACTAGTTGTCAAACACGAGGTTTAAAAAGTACATTTTAAACTAAAGTACATTTTAAACTAGTTGTATGCATAACAGGTCTAAAATATTACATAAGATATTATGTAAAAATATTTCAATAATTTATTATCGGTTTAAAAAGTATATTTTAGACTTGTTGTATGTGGAACAAGTATAAAAGTTTATATATATTTGTAAAAATGTCACCGATCATAAATTTTGAATTGTCTCTAGTTTTAAGAGGTCTAGATGTGGTGGTCTCAAATACTTTTTTTGCATTAGTGTTATAGCAAACCAATTTATTGTGTATAGTTGTTGGTTTTTGCAAACTATGAGTATCCAAACATTCATTTTTAGGGTTACTTTGAACCTTATATGGATTGAGACTATATTATTCCTCTTCTTTAGTGTTTAATAAAGTTTTAGTGTTTGATCTTGCTCTTTCTGGTTCTAAGTGTTTTTCTCTTGATTGTTTTCTTTTGTGACATGACACTTTATAAAGATTATTTATTGGAGAACTTTGATTAAACCGTGTTAGATTTGAAGTTTATTGATTGGATGGATAGTTTTTTAATGAAAAGGAGATTTATCTATTAACTCAGTATCGTCATATTAAGATTGGGTTTTTTAATACTATTTTCATTAACTTGATACAAGAAATTGAGAAAGTTTTTTCAAAATAAAAGTTGGTTTTGATTTTGAGAAAGCTTAATCGATTTATTATGAAATCTCAGACAAACACTTGATTTTATTATAAAGTTAATTGATAGGGAAACGTTTAGTTTCATAAAAGAATAATGGGGATATGTAAATCCTAGGTCCATAATCTCTTGAAGTTAAGAAACAACTTAGATTTTAATTGATTCGACTTAGTTTGTTTAATCCAATTTGTTATATTTAATTCAACCTTTTTTTTATGCCTTTAATTCAACCATTTCAAATGATCTTGCCTCACTTACTTGAGAGTATAATTGCATTAATTAACTCATTTTTGCTATAGGTTTATGAGACAATGTTGTTAAGCTCACAAGTCAACTCACCAAGTTTAATGAGTTTGTGTTTTTACCTCAGAAAAATGTGTTAACTCGTTTTAGGCTCAAACTCAATCAAACTTGTTTTTGACACAGTCAAACTCGCCAAACTCATTGATTTGATATTGAGTTATGCGAGTTGTAGGTCTGAGTAGAGAAAAGCTATAAATTGCATGAAAAAAGAATAAAAGCATATAAGGTTAAAAAGAAGCTAAATATTACTTATTTAGGTGTCATATTTTCATTTTGGAAATTTTGTGCCACTGCTGCCATCTTGAACTGGAGATTTGAGATAAAGGGATTTTTTTTTTTTTTTTTGGGGGGGGGGGGGGTAAAGAAGGCTTGGTAAAACATCAAAAAGGTGAGCTTTCATCTTGAAAGAGGATAGTGATAGGTTTACTCATAGAACTTTTCTTTTAATAAAAAAATACTACAACAGTACAACCTGATTTTTATTTGGGAAAATTGACCTGGAGACCCAAATTACCAAGATAATTTCAGAAAAGGCCCTACACACTTTCCCATACCAGAAAAGGCCCTAGGGCCTTTTCTGGTATTAAGTTACAACCCAAATTACCAAAACGCCCCTCTTGTTAAAATGAAAAGATTGGTCTCTGCTCTCACTGGTCTCTACTCTCTCCCCCTCTCTCGGATTGTCTCTTCCCTCTCTGGTCTCTGCTCCCACGCCACCTGCTCGAAGCTCACTCTCATCTCATCGTCGAAAGTCTTGTCGTCGCCGTCGGAAACTGAAAGTCTCACAATTGCCATTGCTAGTTCTCCAAAGGTAGGAAACATTTAAGATATTAGGTTTTTCGTTCCTCGCCGAAATGTTTCTTCCTTTTCTCTGATATTCGTTCTGTTCTTGGTCTAACTTTGGAATGGTTTGGGAGTAGTTTGTTCAAATCCTTCCTTTCCTCCATGTTGCTCTGTTCCATTATTTCGCTGTGTTAAAGGGGAGCTAGTTTGATTTGGTTTATTTGGAATAATGATCGAACTTTGTGTGACTTGGCAAGAAACATGGGGGAACTTGATTGGAACTAAACTAGATGAATTGCTAAGACACTTGATTTTTGTTCTCTAGCTCGAATCGCAGGAATCCAGTAAATAAAGGCATTGTTATTTAACTTGGGTAATTACATTGTTATTGCATCTGGTTTTATGTTTATTAATTTAATATTATATTTTGCGCATTTTATCTGTATGGTAGGTGTTGTTTTTTTTTAATCTCTATTTCCTTGCAATGTAGAAAGTTCCCTCACGATCCTTATGTCAGGAGTTAAGTATTTTTAAAATAAATGTGGCCATTTTAAAATTGGCAATTCTAGTTAAAAATAAGAATAAATACAATGACCAATTATCCAAGTATTGATGAAGCTGGAAAGCAATTGGATGATGAAGTGAGTCCTGATACGTATGTAGATTAAGGACCTCCAAGTTTGGTTCTGATAACTTGAAGTATATTTTCACACTTCAGGTTGTATAGTAATTTTATTATCATTTCAGGTCATGCAAATTGTAGGGAAGACAAAGAGCTTAAAAAAGATATCCTTTCTAGCCCATTCTCTTGGTGACCTATTTGCTAGAATTCATGCGTGAGCTCCATTATTTCCTAAATGAACTATCTCTCAGTTTTTCCTCTAGAAAAATTTCCCCTTCTTTATCTTCTTTATTTTTGTGTTGCTTTCATAAATTCTGAGCTGAGATATGACATAACTTTTATATTTCTCAATGCCTTCCATGAAAATAGGCCCTTCATGACTGCCCAGCTTTCTTCTTTTTGTGCATGTGACATGTGATTGCTCTGGATTCAATCAACAATGACAAACACTAGCTTTATATGAAAACCATAAATTTGTGGACATCTTACGCAAATGTGTTTTGAGTTATTGCATTTGCTGAAAGTTTATCATTGTTGCATTATTATTCTGAGTCTTTTGGTTGTAAGTTGTAAGCTTAATTGATTATAGTTTTCATATTGCAGATTTGATAAGAATGAGTACTTCAAAGAGGGCAGCAAGGTTCTCTGGATATAATTTGTTCACTAAAGAGTTCTTTAAGAGCTATGATGAAAAAGAAAAGATGAAAGGCAAGGGAAAGAAAAGTCAAGACAGTAAAAAGACATATGAAGACTTAAGTGCAGAAATGAGGGAAGCATGGAAGGGGTTCAGTGCATTTGAGAAGGATGAATACAAAAGGAGGGCCCAACTACTAAGAGGCCCTGCCGAAATACAAAAGGAGCTATGTCTGAATTGTTTAACTTTTGTATATGAATTTCAATCATTTTGTTGGCTGGTTGTTAGATTAGATTACACAACTTGTACAAAACACTTGAGTTCATTGTTAGGAGCTAGTTTTGTAAATGTACTGATGTAGTTGATGTTGTTGACTTGACATTTTAATATGAATGACACCACAGCTGGTTCCAGTAGCTATTTATCTGTTGGTTGTGTTTGTATGAGCAGTAAAAATGAATATGATCAGGTACCCGGTTGTCAAAACCATTAACCCCCATTAACAACACCATCAGTCTGATTAGCAACACCATCAGCCCCCTTTAACAACACCATCAGCCCGGTTAGCAACACCATCAGCCCCATTAGCAACTATTTGTGAGCCCATCTGGAGTTGGCGCCCAGGGCGCCAACTCAGTGTAAAGTTGGCGCCTTGGGCGCCAACTTTCTGTTTGGAAGTTGGCGACCAGCAGCCCTTTAGCAACACCATCAGGCCCTTTAGCAACACCATCAGCCCCATTTAACAGCACCATCAGCCCGGTTAGCAACACCATCAGCCCCATTAGCAACTATTTGTGAGCCCATCTGGAGTTGGCGCCCAGGGCGCCAACTCAGTGTAAAGTTGGCGCCTTGGGCGCCAACTTTCTGTTTGGAAGTTGGCGACCAGCAGCCCTTTAGCAACACCATCAGGCCCTTTAGCAACACCATCAGCCCCCTTTAGCAACACCATCAGGCCTTTTCGCAACATCATCAGGCCCTTTAGCAACACCATCAGCCCCCTTTAGCAACACCATCAGGCCTTTTAGCAACACCATCAGCCCCCTTTAGCAACACCATCAGGCCCTTTAGCAACACCATCAGGCCCTTTAACAACACCATCAGCCCCCTTTAGCAACACCATCAGGCCTTTTAGCAACACCATCAGCTCGCTTTAGCAACACCATCAAGCCCTTTATCAACACCATCAAGTCCTTTAACAACACCATCAGCCTCCTTTAGCAACACTATTAGGCCCCTTTAGCAACACCATCAAGCCTTTTAGCAACACCATCAGCCTCCTTTAGCAACACCATCAGGCCCTTTAGCAAACACCATCAGGCCTTTTAGCAACACCATCAACTCCCTTTAGTAACACCATCAGGCCCTTTAGCAACACCATCAGCCCCATCTAACAACACCATCAGTTTGATTAGCAACACCATTAGCCCTATTAGCAACACCATTAGCCCCCTTTAGTAACATAATCAGTCCCCTTTAACAACACCATTATCCACATTAGTAACACTGTCAGCCCCCTTTAACAACACCATCATCTCAGCCCCCTTTAACAACACGATCAGCCTCCTTTAATAACATCATCAGCCCTATTAGCAACACCATCAGCCCCCTTTAGCAACACAATCAGTCCCCTTTAACAACACCATCAGCCCTATTAGCAACAATTAACAAGTATATCAGCACAATTAACAACACAATCAGCCCCCATTAACAAGTACATAAGCCCTTTTAACATCAGTATCACTAAAAAATAACACCTAAATCAGCCCATTTTGACAGCAACATCAACAAACAATAACAATCATTTTGCACCATCATTTACATTTGTAACAATATTAATATGTCTACATAAATGAAACCTGAATACAATTGTATCAATTGTGTGTTATATCCAACTTTCCTTTACATCAAAATATATACATATAAATTGGAGCTTACAACTTGACACACCACCTCCACAAAATAACACGGTGGGGATTCTTATATATGGCCATTTACAACAAAAGAGCGTTACAAGCAATGCCCAAAAAATAAACAACCAAGGCAACAACAATCATCAACTTGGGTTTGTCTCAGACTTCTTTCTTCTAAGGCAAGGCAATCTTCATGTTTCCTCAGTCTTCACGGGAGTCCAATCATTTTTTTGTCTCAGACTTCTTTCTTCCATGAGTAATGAAACTAATGGTGTAGCCTGTGATGGCCCCAATCAGCAACACACTCGCCCCTTCTACATACCAAGACAAACTAGATTTCACAACCTGATTACCATCTTCTGCATCATTGACACCACTAGTGTCCCTAGTATCATCAACAACTTCTCCAGATGCCAAGATTTCCACCATATCATGCACATTGCCATCGTGACTTTGTTATTAACCAACAAATGTTCCAAGTGATCAAGCATTTGTATCTTCAATGGCACATCTCTATTTTCATTGCTTGTTGTGTACATGGGACGGTGCCCTTGGACAACAACAAAAGAAGTTTTGCTCCTATTAACTGATTCTAAATCATGCTTTAGAAAGTTATACTGGCTGCTCCTAAGAAGAAAAATAGTCTTGTTGAGATGTACACAAAATGTTCCACTCCCATATCAAATGAGTAGTAAAGATTTCGAGTTTCTGGAGCTTCAGTTCCTGTGGGTTCTGAAGAGTTTCCAGGCATGTTGAACCTTAAACATCATATAGTCATTGTTCCTCGATACAAAGCTATGTGTAATGCTCCAACCTCCACCATCACTTCCAACCTGATGTACAAAAAAAATATGAGATCAAGAGTAATCATATAGTCTGCTAGCTATACTGTATCGTGAGTTCGTGACCCTATGATTTAAGTATGTTACTTAAACTACCTGTCAGCGGGATATTATATAGAGTAATCGCTTAGGTATAGAGTTAAGTAGTAAAAATGAAACAAGTCAAATAACACACATCAACCTAACGGATTTTTCCTAAACCTGTAATTAGCATAAGATTCAACAAAGCAATTTTCAGGATCAGGACGGGCTTTAAAACGTGAAAATTAATTAGGGGAATAAAAAAGTATACAAGTAAAATTCCTTGATCAATAAAAACATAGGGGGGAAAGCAAACACCAAATCTTATCATGTTCAACACGTATAGGACACCAGAATCAGATTCAAAACAGTCCAAATTGTGTTTGAACATTAAATATAACAAATGCGCGTATGAGCGGCGGTGCTTATGAGTTTAAGACTAGTATAAAACAATTATCTTAAGATTAAAGACCCAGTTCGATATACGTACAATACCTGATAATAATATCTTACTCCTTTCTTCAATCAAATCCATGACTACTTCAATCAAATGATGTAGCTCAAGGTGCTCACTAACCCTCTGCCGCATTTCTTCTGACAACAGTGCCAAGAGACAGTCCAATTCAACATCACGACAAGAACAAACCAAATATTCGAAGCCAGTAAACGTCTTGGGAATCCAGAAATGTTTAGTGGCACGAATCGAGGCATAGTAGCAAAATGTTAGCATAGATAGTGAGAGTGGAAAGATTTGGGTGTAAGCTTCAGGAACAGAGTTGGTGGTGAGATTAAGGAAGGTTGGAGATGAAGTAACAGTAACCCTAGCATCCAATTTAGCGGGAAGAGTAGCTTGCTTTTGTGAATCAAAGGAAAATGTTCTCTCCTCCAATGAGATGAAGGAAATGTTGGGTGAATGTTGAAATCAGAGAAATTATGAACTCTCTTGCGTGTTCTAATGTCCAACAATGTTCATCAAGCCTTCAAATATCCCGCAATTCTCCTCTTATCTAGACCTTCGTTCTTCTTTTTTAATTTAGGGCATCAATGTAATTTTGGGTTGTAACTTAATACCAGAAAAGGCCCTAGTATGGGAAAGTGTGTAGGGCCTTTTCTGAAATTATCTTGGTAATTTGGGCCTCTAGGTTAATTTTCCCTTTTTATTTTTTCGACAGAAAAAAAGTAGCCCATATGTATAGAAGTAGAACAAAACACTTAGTGTCTGTGTAGCATGTCATTGAAAGTTGAAATAAGTTCATTAAATGGAGAAAGAAAAATTTTAATTGTTTAGTATGACTTCATGATATAATGACATTCAAGCTTTTAAAGTGCTTATTCTATAAGCCACATACCCATAGCTTATATCTCATTATAAGCCCATTGAAATTTAGTAAATGATAATTATTTTAATAAATTTATTTCGGCCCATTGAAATTTATTTTAGTAAATTTAGTATTGAGCTTATATCTCATTATAAGCCACATATCCAAGTCAAAGTGCTTTTTTTAATGATAATTTTACTATTTTATTTAGTAAATTTATATTTATTTTTAATTTTTCTATACCAAATTATTACATTTTATACAACACATGTATGTGTGTGAATTTGATTAATATAAATTTTCTGTCATTTTTCATCTTATTTATCTTTTTAAAAGCTATGTCAAACAAGTGCTCGTTAGAAATAAAAGCCACTTCTGCCACTGCTATCCCAAACACAAAGTCCATTAAAAATAAGTCTATTAACAAAAGTCCATCATAAACAAAAACCATTTTTATCAAAGTTATCCCAAACAACCCTTAAATATTCTCTTAGATCACTTAAAATAAAAACTGGTGGTATAATGGAAAAAGTAGCTTCATATCCGTACTTCCCAAAGCTTTCTTGGTGAGAATATCAAGGGTAATCAAATAAAGAAGAAGAGGCTAGGGTATTAGGCATTAGGTATAGATTAGAGTAGAGTAGTAGACTAAATCGCTGAAGCTTCCTAAGCTCCCTTCATTTCAATTTTTTTTTTTAATTAAAAGTTGTTCTTGGTTTTGGTGAAGGTTTGACTTGTGAGGCTAAATCGTTTGAGTATAGTGAAGCAATTAAGCAACAGACCAGATGCTGCACATTAGGCACTCCATCCTTTCCTTCACCTTTTCATTGCTTTTAATTAATGAACATTTTATTATTATATTATTTTCATAAATATCATGAGGGATTAGGGAGCTTGTTTAAGATAGTAGTTGAATCTTTTCATTTTGACAGTGAGATATTATAACCTTGTTTTATTAGTGTCTAATGTGATCTCTATAATAGTATTTTATTTATTGAACACTACATTACATTAAACAAACTATGTCCTTGAGAACTGATAAACTAAGGTGAAGTTTTGTTTTTTTTTTTTTTGTACCTTGAGATATTATATGTCTTCTTTGGTTGCTTCTTTTTTCTTAATTTGAGAATTTCTTCTTATTACTTATTAATTAGGTAGTATACTAAATTGAAGATGTTTTCAAGTGCAAAGGAAAATGTTGGAAAAAAAAAGTTATTGCTGCAAGAAAAAATTATCCGAGTAATCAATTTGATATAGGATGGAAATATGGGATGGATGTTGATGGGAATGACAAAAAAGTGGTTTAATTATTGTTTTAAAAAAAATTAGGGGGTATTTATAGATTCAAAAATCATCTAAAATGCCTTAAAATAAATGTTGAAGCTTGTGGAAATGTTCCTAAAGAAGTAAAGACCACAACACTGCAGTTTGTTTATGATGCAAAATATGCTGCATCTAAAAGGAACAAAAAAAAAAAAAACGAGATGATATAGGTGATGGAGATGATCAAGGTGCACAAGAACAAGGTAAGTCTCAAAATTTAGAGAAAAAGGCTGATGAATTTCTTGAAAAATACAAAAAATAATAGTAAAAGGGTAGGCAACATGCAATTAACCATTAATCATATGTTTAAAAGAGATTTGAAGGAACAGGCTTGTCAACAAGTAGCTCGATTTTTTTATACAAGTTCTATACCTTTTAATTATATGAAAAATTCTAAATTTACAAAGATTTCATAAAGAAACCATTAGCAGGGGTAGAAAAATCACAACATATATTTATGCAAGATCAATGCTTATTAGCCTTTGAGAAAATACACGAATAGAAAAGATTTAATCAAGCCTACAGCAACTCAATTTGCCACTGCATATATGACTTTGTCATGTCTCAATGAGTACGAAGTACCACTAGTAAATCTATTTAATTCTCAAGATTGAAAGGATACAAAATTTTCATTTACCAAAGATGGAAAAGAAGTAGCAAAAAGTGCTATAGACAATAATTTGTGGAAGAATATTGTAACACGCCTTAAAGGTGATAATCCTCTTGTTAAAGTTCTTCGCTTAATAGATTTGAAAGAGAAGCCAGTTATCGGATTCATATATGAAACCATGGAAAGTGTGAAGGAAAAGAGCAAATAGAGTTTTGAAACTAACAAGAAAGTGAAAGAGTAGAGCTTTCAATTATAATTTTGATGGTATACATTCTGATGGTAAATAAATTATTGAAGAAATGATAGATGGAGATGATGTAGAGGAAGAGGATGATGATGTTCTTCAACCTCTTGAAATTAATGAGAATATGACTAATCCATTATTTGGTATTGACCTTAACGTTGATTTTAACATTGATGATGTTAGGGCAAATTATAATGATAATGATGACGCGGGTGATGAGAATAGAGACTTAAATAGTGTGTTTAGTTTGAGGGGAGGAATGAGAGAGAAATTGTTTTTCTCATCTTTACTAAATAGCTCATAGACCCCGATGATTCCAATCTTTGCCCTCTTATAGACTGTACTGGAGACTACAAATATTTACCAAATTTCACGGGCAATTTGGTAAAAGTATACCCTCCAAGTAATATCTCAAATTTTTAGATCTTGAAGCCTGCAGAATCATTATGGACTTTAGGCCCTATTATTGTTCAATTGCTCCAAGCCTAATTAAGTTGACTTGGTCATTGTCAAATAATCCATATTTTAATAAGAATGGAAAGATAATCATGCAAGCTAACTGAAATCCCACTCCCATACCATGTCATCATATTTTCCTCTCTCTGAGCAAGCAAGATCAGTAACACTTAAACAAGTCTAATATAAGAGTAGTGCTTGGAAGTTCAGTCATCTACTGCAAATAAGAGCTGAGTTCGAAGATAGAGAGAGAGAGGGAAAGCAAGGGAGCTTTCGCTGTGATTCAGCTTTGAAAACCTCTTTTATGCATACATCGAAGGTAATTATCAATTCTCTCTTCTTTCCAGTTTCTATCTGAATTTTGAGGGAGCTTTAAGAAAGATAACCGTAGAAGAAACCCAGAAAGTTTATGCTAGGAAGAACTATAAGAACCGAGCTATGAGGTCTCTTCGTGCATAAATAGTAAATCTGGGGGGCTCGATAGAAGAAGAGATAGAAGCGTGATCCAGATATGCATGATAAGAGGAAGGAAACCCAAGTAGTAAGATTACGATTACAGATGCGTAGGAAACCATGGGAAACAATTCCAACACCCGTCGCCTTAATCCGGCCATGACATTCCCCAACAAAATAATACGCACGCAATTGCACCACCTGAGCTCTATCTCGGCAATCACTTCAAATAAACCCCACCCCGACAACTATAACCTACAATTTCAAACTTGGTAACTACACCACAACTACAACATACAACTATACCTCGACAACTATAACTCAGCAACTACAACCTACAATACAAATATAAACTCGGAAACTACACCACTACAACAACTACAACTACACCATACAACTACAACTACATAACTACAACTCAACACACTACAACCCGCCACTTCAACACACATACTAGCATGGCCCAGCACTCTCTAAGGAATCTAGGGAGAGTTCGAGAGAGATTAGGAGTGTCCAATGTCCCAAATAACTCATAGTAATGATACCGTTTACAGGTATTCCAAGATACTTCCGCTAATCCTAGCACTCCCGAGAAAGATTTAAGGACGTGAGGCCGAGGTGGGTAACTATTATCTTATTAGCCTGTATAGTTGTGTTCTTGTATGATTAGCCATGTCTGCTTGATAATTGAATGTAAGCATCCTAACTATTGATTGCGACTGTGTGTCTCGTAGAGCTATGTGTTCTACAAAAAGGGCTGTGTGTCCTGCTATGAATTGGGGTTGCGTATCCCGTAGACTTCATGAAAGAAATGGGCAGTGGGTCGGGATCACAAAGCAAGACGCGGCTATGAAGAGGAGCAGATTTGCGTTTGTTACTTTTAGGTTGGAATGTATTAGAACTCGGTTGTAGGTTTCCTTAACTCAGATTTGTACTTTTGTTCCTTATTTCGAACTTATTGTGTTAGATATCTAAACAGAATGGATGATTGTAATTATATAGTTATTCCGAGTTGTAATGACTAAGTCATTGTCCTGAAAACTTATAATCTGCATTAAGTTATCCAAATCTTTTCGATGTTGTACGTGATAACTCTGGGGAATAAGAGGCTCTAAAAGTCAGGCGTTACACTTTGGTATCAGAGGATTGATTTGGACAAGTTTTCAAAAGGGAAACTAGGTTACATACCATATGTTGGATGTAAATTATGTGGATAAGGAAGTCCGGCATATACTAGACAGGATGGTAAGTATACATTAACTATTCCCGAAGCCCTAAGGAGATTATGACAAGGAATAGTTTGTATAAAGGGCAAGTACTTTGTGTTTGTTAAAATCATAGATTGTTAATAACAAGCATTGCCGTTATTAACAGATAATTTTCTTGACATATAGTAGCGGGATTGAAAGATGGCCAACCAAAGGGCTAGTCAGAGATGAATTCCAGAACAAATGCCCCAGCAAGAAGCGAACTCGCCTGCTTGAAGAAGGGGTAGAGGCTGAGGTTGAGGTCAAGGAAGGACTAATCAGCAGGAGGCTCAAGCTCAAGATCCCATGCAACAAGTATTTGGGATTTTGGATGAACATTAAGATGCATTAAGGGAATTAAAAGAAGAGGTGTTCATGCTAAGAGCAAAACAAGATGAAGAGAGGCAACGTGCTAAAACTGCAGAAGCATAGTTAGTTCAGGATGTCGAGGTGGAAGAAGGGAACAAGAAAGACGACCCTCCATGGGCTGAGATGCCACCTCCAGCCTATCAAAAACGGTAAAGGTCGGTTAGGGAATCTTAATTTTAGATCATCCAGTTTTGTAAGCACAACCCACTGACATATACAGTGGAAATGGACGTGCAAGCTGCCGAGAATTGGCTCTTTTGGTTGGAAAAGATCTTTGCTGTGATGGAGTGCCCGAAGGAACAAAAGGCACAACTAGCCATCTATAAGCTAGAGGGTGATGCAAACCACTAGTGGAAGAGTGTAACCAAAGCTCTGTGTGCCCAGTACATCCCAATGACTTGGGAGTTATTCCAAGAGAAATTCAATGAGAAGTGTTTCTCTCAAACAGCCCAAGTAAAGATGGAGACGGAATTTTTATCCATCAAGCAAAATCCAAAGGAATCCTTTGACCGATATTTGTCGAGATTCATTAACGTATCTCGTTATTCCTCCTATCTAAAGAAAAATGAGGATGACAGCTGGAAAGTGTTAGTTCTCTATGTGTTTTGATGATAACAAGACATTGTAAACTTGTTGCTAAAGTTTAAACATGTTTAGATATTGTTAAAATTGTTTTAGATCCTTTAGTAAAAGTTAAACTCGAGTTTGGATGTGTTAGACTCAAGTTTACAGTTGAAAGAAAGGATAATAAATGTTTTGAACTTGAATAGACTCGAGCCTAACATAATAGACTCAAGCAGGATAATAAATGTTTTGAACTTGAATAGACTCGAGCCTAACATAATAGACTCAAGCCTATACGTGACAGAAAGCCTATCTGCTGTTTTCACCCCCAAGCAAACTCGAGCCTAACATAATAGACTCGAGCCTGCTTGTGACAGAGACAAAAAATCACATTGTGTAACTAAGGTAGACTCGAGCCTATCATAATTAACTTGAGCCTAAGCCTTACAAAGAGCATGTCAAATTTCTTATGCTTTTAAACTCAAGCCTAAATGTTTTAACTCAAGCCTATCCATCACAGAAAGCTTTTCAAAACGCTTTTCTTAAGAAAAGACTCGAGCCTAAGAATTTTAACTTGAGCCTATCCCTTCCAGAGAGCAACCAAAGTTTTTCACAATCATAGGCTCAAGCATATATTCATTGACTCGAGCATGTTTCATTTTGAAAAGCATTTGCACAACATTTTAGTGAAACAGACTCGAGCCTATCACTAATAGACTCGAGCCTAAGTCAGGCAGAGAGCTATCCAAGTGACAAGGCCTGAGTAGACTCGAGCCTATGAATTTAGACTCGAGCCTATGGTTTTGAACTTAAGCTTCAGCACGATGTAAACAGTTCCAGACTCGAGCCTAGCAGTCTTAAACTCGAGCCTAACAGATATCTGTTTTAAAAGTCGCATGTTTCACTTCTCGGATTCAATCATATGCACTGTTTTACACTTGAATGGAATTACGAATCATTATATATGTGTTTAATATGATTGTTCATGAGTTTCAGATTCCATTAACACATTTCAAGGTACAGATTTATGGTCTCGCTGAAAACGCTCCAAAGTGAATAAAATATTCAGAAATTTAGCTTTACAGCTAAGAAGTCCACTAAACTGCCAACTGAGCCTTATCATCAGACAAAAAGAATATTCAGACACTATGGCAGACAGTCAGACGTGGGCAAGCAATGGAGAGGAGCCTAATGTCTAAATCTGAACTTGCTTCCAACGTCTCTTTCCAGCAGAAGTCTCAAAGTGTCCAACGGTCATCAATCTTCAACTCTACTTAAAGGACAACTTCAACAACTGAGAAGACATAGAACCTAGTGAACAAAATAGCAAGAGATTCCAAGCTTCCATTTTGTATTCATTTCATTAGTCATATTCTTTCACATTGAGCTTCAGTGATTATTTCATCTTACTCTTAGAGAGAGTCTGTTGATTTTAGAATCAAATTTGTTGTGTAAACGCAAGGTAGTGGGACCTTGAGTGTGGGATCAAATTACAACTTGTAAGGGGGAGTGAGTCCTATTGAGAAAGGATCATCCTAAGTTGCAGAGTGTATAATTGATCAAAGAGATAGTGAGAAAATCCCAGAGAGTCTGGGGACTGGAGTAGGTCAAGAGTTAAGACCGAACTAGTATAAATCCTTTGTGTCAAGCTTTCTCTTCCCTTCTCTGTTTGATTAGCATCTGGGCAGTTTTTCAAAAGCAAACGAATTTTTTTTTTGAAATCCCCAATTCACCCCCCCTCTTGGTGATTTCCTTCCTCTACAGAAAGCCAATAGGCTCATCCAAGGGCTAAAGTTGGAGATATGAGAAAGACTAACCTTTCAGCAATATCTTACATTCCACCAAGTTGAGGAAGAATGTAGAATCATTGAGCGCAACCTAAGGGAGTTGTAGGCAAGAAAGAGGGAAATGACCCATAGTGGCAGTGATCTTGGGAACTCGGCGAGTAGTTAGAAGTGAAAAGGGAACCGGCCTAGTTACCAGGGCGGGAATAAGAAGCCCAACTACTACATGAAGGATGACTCAAGACCATCCATTCCCCGAAGTTGTGAGAAGTCTTGAACAAGCCACCTGAAGGTGAGATGTGATGGAAAGCTAATTTGCTTCAGATGTAACTAGCCAGAACACTTCAGTTTTAATTGCCCACAGAAGGTTGAGGAAAGTCATCCTAAGAATCAAGGAAGGGTCTTTGCGTTGACTTGAGATGGGGCCAAAAAATCTCCAGACATGATCCAAGGTACGATTTCAATAAATGATAATTCTTTGCAAGCATTATTTGATTCAAGTGCTAGCCATTCTTTCATTGCTTGTAATTGTGTTAAACGATTAGGGATGAATACCCATAAATTACCATACGACTTGATTGTAAGCACACCCCTTGGAGCTAAGTCCATGGTATCGGATGCATGTCTGAACTATGTATTATCAGTCAGGGGCCGTGAGTCCAAGATAGATTTGATTTTCCTGCCATTGGTTGATATAGACGTCATATTGGGATTAAATTGGTTGACGGCCAATAACACTTTGATTGATTGTGGCAATAAGCGCATATTGTACCCAGACTCAAGAGCGAATACCGTGATAGGAAATTCAAATCTTTTCACCGCCCAAGAAGTGAAGAGATGCCTAAACTGAGGTTGCCAAGTGTATATGGTGTTTTTCTCCGTACAGGCCAAGATATGACCATCAAGGTCGGACATACCTGTGGTAAAGGAATTCCCAAAAGTGTTTCCGAAAGAGGTGAGCGGATTACCACTAGTAAGGGAGGTAGAGTTCACCATTGAACTGATGCCTGACACAAGACCCATATCTAAAGCACCTTACAGGATGGCACTAAGTGAAATGGCGGAATTAAAGAAATAAATTGAGGAACTGCTGGAGAAGGGATTTGTCCTACCTAGTGTGTCACCCTGGGGAGCTCCAGTATTGTTTGTAAGAAAGAAGGACGGGAGTCTTCGACTCTGTATTGATTATAGGGAGTTGAACAAGGTAACAATTAAAAATAAATATCCCCTCCCGAGAATTGATGATTTGTTAGATCAATTATCTGGTTCTTGTGTATTTTCAAAGATTGATTTGCGCTAGGGATACCACCAGTTGCGTGTAAGAGCTAAAGATATTCCAAAGACAGCATTCAGGACCATATATGGGCACTATGAGTTTATGGTGATGCCCTTTGGGTTGATTAATGCACCTGCTGTGTTCATGGATTATATGAATTGAATCTTCCATGAGTATGTAGACCGATTCGTGGTAGTTTTATTGATGATATTCTGAACTATTCTAAGAATCAAGAAGAACATGAACACCATCTGCGACAAGTATTTAATGTACTGAAAGAGGAGCAACTCTACACTAAGCTGAGCAAGTGCGACTTTTGGCTTTCAGAAGTTAGACTTTTGGGCCATGTCTTATCCAGAGATGGGGTCGTTGTTGATCCCAACAAGGTTGAAGCAGTACTAGATTATAAGAGACCAAAGACAGTGGCCGAGATACAAAGTTTCTTGGGTCTAGTGGGGTACTACCATAGATTCATAAAGGATTTCTCTAGAATTGCCTTGCCATTAACAAAGCTGACGCGAAAGAACTAATCATTTGTCTGGGATAAGCACTCTCATAGACCATACAGGAGAATACAAATATTTACCAAATTTCATGGGCAATTTGGTAAAAGTATACCCTCCATGTAATATCCCGAATTTTTAGATCTTAAAGCCTGCAGAATCATTATGGACTTTAGGCCCTATTATTGTTCAATTGCTCAAGCCTAATTAAGTTGACCTGATCATTGTCAAATAATCCATATTTTAATAAAAATGGAAGGATAATCACGCAAGCTGACTGAAATCCCACTCCCATACCATGTCAGCATATTTTCCTCTCTCTGAGCACACAAGATCAGTAGCAGTTGAACAAGTCTAATATAAAAGTAGTGCTTGGAAGTTCAGTCATCTACAGCAAAAAGAGCTGAGTTCGAAGATAGAGAGAGAAGGGGCAAAGCAAGGGAGCGTTCACTGTGATTCAGCTTTGAAAACCTCTTTTGTGCATACATCGAAGGTAACTATCAATTCTCTCTTCTTTCCAATTTCTATCTGAATTTTGAGGGAGCTTTAAGAGAGATAACCGTAGAAAAAATCCAAAAAGTTTATGCAAGGAAGAACTATAAAAATCGAGCTATGAGGTCTCTTTGTACATAAATAGTAAATCTGGGGGGCTGGATAAAAGAAGAGATAGAAGTTTGATCCAGATATACATGATAAGAGAAAGGGAACCCAGGTAGTATGATTACGATTACAGATGCGTGGGAAACCATAGGAAACAATTCCAACACCCGTCGCCTTAATCCGGCAATGACATTCCCTAACAAAACAATACGCACACAGCTGCACCACCCGACCTCTATCTCGGCAATCACTTCACATAAACCCCACCTCGACAACTACAACCTACAATTTCAAACTCAGCAACTACACAACAACTACAACATACAACTATACCTCGGCAACAACATACAACTACAACCTACAATACAACTATAAACCCGGAAACTACACCACAACAACAACTATAACTACACCTTACAACTATACCTTAACAACTACAACTCAACACACTACAACCTGTCACTTCAACGCACATACTAGCACAGCTTGACACTCTCTAGGGAATCCGGGGATAGTTCGAGAGAGATTAGGAGTGTCTGATGTCCCAAGTGACTCATAGTAATGATAGCATTTACAGGTATTCCGAGATACTTCCGCTGATCCCGGTACTCCCGAGAAAGATTTAAGGACGTAAGACCGAGGTAGGTAACTATTATCTTATTAGCCTGTATGGTCGTGTTCTTGTTTGATTAAATATGTCTGCTTGATAATTGAATGTATGCATCCTAGCTATGGATTAAGGCTGCGTGTCTTGTAAAGCTGCGTATTCTACAAATAGGGCTACGTGTCCTGTAGAGTTGTGTTCTACAAACAGCGCTGCGTGTCCTAAAAGGTTGCGGTCCTTAGCTGGTAGCTGCAGTTACAGCGAGATTCATTATGCTAAATATTTATCTGTGCTTACATGTGCTATATGGTTATTAATGTTTCATGCTTGCATATAAGATTAACGTTTACCCCTGGGGTCCCTTCATTGGAACCCCAAACTTCATGAAAGAAACAGGCAGTGAGTCGGGATCACGAAGCAAGACGTAGCTGTGAAAAGGAGCAGATTTGTGTTTATTACTTTTAGGTCGGACTGTATTATAACTCAGTTGTAGGTTTCCTTAATCCGGATTTGTACTTTTGTTCCTCATTCCGGACTTACTTTGTTAGATATCTGAATGGAATAGATGATTGTAATTATATAGGTATTTCGAGTTGTAATGACTAAGTCGTTTTCCTGAAAACTTATAATCTGCATTAAGTCGTCCAAATCTTTTTCGATGTTGTGCACAATAACTCTGGGGAATAAGAGGCCCTAAAAGTCAAGCGTTACACCCCTCCCCTCCCTTCCTCTCAAATCGAACAAACTCTAATGGTGAAGGCGAAGAATTTGAAGACAATCGAGATAATTATAATTCAATTTTTGATGATCTTTGTTGAATTTATAATTATTTTTATTTAATTACGTTTAGTGACTTTATATAGTATGTAAATTTTATATAAAATTTTATGTTAAGTATGATCAATTATTAATGTTAATAAATTTAATTTTGGATTTAAAATTATTTAAACTAAATTGTTGTCATTTTTAGTATTTTAATTATTTGATCATATAATTTTAATTGTTATTTATTAATATAGGTAAACTTTTACGAGTTTATGATATGCCCTTCTTACAAGTTTACTTAAATTCATAAGTTTGACAACATTGATGTGAGAATGATATTGTAAAATACTACTTTTGATCCATGCTTGCGACAATGCTTAAAACCCGCAAACACCCCCCAGCTTCTTGTAATTTTTCCATTTCTTTCTTTTTTTACAAAATCTCATACATGGGGAAAAAAGAATAAAAAATTAAAGCAAATCAATATGGATAACAGTAAATTATTTAATATTGAATAAACAAATTTAATAATTAATGAAAAATATAACTACTTCTAAAGACCCAATAATTCTAAAAACTTCTAAAAAGGGGGAAAATTAAATAATATACAAATTTTATATACAAAGAGTATCAATACTCTGAATTTTCTAATTTATATACATATAATATAAAAATATGCATTGTTTAACAAAATTTATGTAATATTCAATTATTTTACCTATAAAATTGCTTTTCCATTAATCTTTCAAACAAATTATAGTTTGTCAAACTGACCACTTTTTCCTCAAACCAATTTAGACATAAATGGCATCACACTATCTGACTTCTACCCTATTTTATTTTTCTCTATTTTAAGGTAAAAAAGTTTCTAAAGATTGAAAACTTTGTGAACATCCAATTCACCAAGTCTAAATCTCTACCAATACCATGACATTAACGGCATTTGATTAATCTTAAAGCCTCATTAATTAACTTTGAACTTATTATTTTAGGCATTACAATGAGTGCCTATAAATTTTTAATTCAAACTTTAATTTGTAAACTGTTGAATATGATTAGTTTTGATGATGTCTTAAATACTTTGATAGATGTCATTAGTTAGAGCAAAAAGTTTGTATTGGCTAATGGGGAATAATCAAGAAGAAGAAAAGAGATTAAATAAAGAAGAACTTGCATATTATAATGGGACTATCAACATTCAAGTTCTTATCTATGATATTGGAAGTTTCTGTGATCAAATGAAAGCTGGAATGACTCAATTTGGAGTTTAAATGAACGGAAAATATGTATGAAAACTCAAGTTTTCAGTTAAGAACTTGAGTTCTTAGGGAAAAACTTGAGTTCTCACTTAAGAACTCAAGTTCATGTTATTCCAGCCTACTCTGTTCACCTCTGTTTCACGTTCAGCTTGGGCAACCTCTAGTAAATCAATGATATCTCTCAAACCAGAGATCGGATTGAGGTGAAACCAATTTTGGATGAAACTAGACATCCAATGCGTCATCTTGATAAAAATTCAAGTCCAAAAAAGATCAAATGAGAGAGATATGGATTTTTGAAGTTGCATAACCTATTACCGTCATACAGCAAAGCAGGTTCGGTAATTTGAGCATATCTCACAAAATACACATCGGAATGAGGTGAAATCGGTGGCATATGAAACTAGACTCATACACCTTTCCAAAAACATAAATATCACATAAAAAGAAAAGATAAAATGAGAGAGATATGATTTTTGGAAGTTGAGAGTCAGTTCAGGATGTTGCAAAACTGTTGGTTCAAGAACAACTTTTATTAATATGATCATAGTGCTCAACATACAATGAGTTTGGAGCTGATTCTTGTTGCATCGGAAAGAAGACTTGAAGAGCTTTATGAGCATGGGTGGTTTGCCAAAAGTGAAGCTATATCGAACACGTTACGCCTACTGGAATCTCCAATGTTCTTAAGTTCTTGTGGTTGTCTCAAAGAACTTATGTTTTCAGCCTCGTTCAAAATGACAAACTTGATTTCATATTTTAAAACTCAAGCTTTGGAAAGACTTAACAGTTCTCGATCAGCAAGGTTGAATTCGCGACTTTTGGCAGTGACCAATTTTCAAACATAAAAAAGAACTTTAAGAACTAGAGTTCTTTAGTACCAAACTCGAGTTTAAGAACTTGAGTTCTTGGTAAAGAACTCGAGTTCTTATTATGAGGAATTCGGTCAAAAATTAAGTACTTGAGTTCTTGGAAAAGAATTCAAGTTCATTAACTTGAGTTCTTAGTAAAGAACTCAAGTTCCTTTTATGCAAAATTCGGTCAAAGATTAAGAACTTAAGTTCTTAGGAAAGAACTCAAGTTCAGTTCATGATTAAAAACTCAAGTTCTTTGAAAATCAACTTGTGCCTAAATTGAAAACTCGAGTTCTTGGAAATCAACTCGAGTTCTTGGCTTGCAGACCCGAGACATTCAGAAGAAAAACACAAGAACTCAAGTTCTTGTTTAAGAACTCGAGTTCTTGTTTAAGAACTAGAGTTCTTGTGAATGAAAATCATGAATCGCTATCTGTAACTTTCCAAATGACTTAATCTTTTGTTGTTACTTTCCAGAATCGTTAATAATCATTTATAAGATGCTTTTAACCTGTTTGCTAGTGATTTTAGATGATTTTATCATGGATTAACAACAAATTGGCATAAAGCAATTTGTGTGTCAGAAGCATTAAATGCTACAACAAAAAACAGAGGAAAGCTTCTGAGTCTAACAGATAGTTTGAACATCCCAACGAAAAGCTTGAATCTTTACAACGGCTACTAATACAACACTCAAGACGGAACATTAATGAAGTCAATGATAAACATTCTATGATTAAAGTTGGATTAGAGCTCAACGGGCAAAAAGCAACGAAAGCTTTAATGGCTACTTCCAACTGATCTCCAACGGTCAAATGCTCGCAACGGTCGAAACACAATAACCTATAAATTGCGAAGTCTTCAAACCGGAAGAGGGATGACGGATGATGATTGACGATTGACAAATGACTCGACGAAGCCAATGAAACAATATTCATTGTCAATATGTCAATATACACTTAGTCAATATACTCTCTGTTTCTCCATGTCTATATAGTTTAGCGCTTAGAGAGTGAGATTATTTGTAATGTACTTCAGTGCTTATCTTATCCACTTCTGAGAGAAAAGATTTATTATAATCATTCTATTTGAGAGTTACTCAAGATTGGGTGATCTTGAGTGGGAAACCAATTATATCCTTACAGTGTGTAAGGGGGAGTATCTCAGTTAGAGATTTGGCTTCACAAGTGCCTGGGTAAACTTGTGGGTTGTAAAGGCTTCTCTTGTGCTTGGATTAAACAAAAAGATATAGTGGATTGAAATCTCAAGTGGAGCTTGGGGACTGGACGTAGGTCAAGGGTTCGGCCGAACCAGGATAAATCATAGTTTGCATATTCTTTTCCCTAAACTCTTATCTTCCTAGCATATATACTTGAATGTCTGACAAGTGCTTTATAGATTATTATTGTCATACGAATTGTTTTCAATAAGTTGTGAAAAGATTTTCAAAGTTATCAAATTTTTTTTTTCAGACACCCAATTCACCCCCCTCTTGGGTGACAGCCAGGCCTAACATAAACAACCAATTCACCAAGTCCAAATCTCTTCCAGTACCATGACATTAAGGGCATTTGATAAGTCTTAAAGCCTTATTATCAACCAACACCTTGTTCATTTGATATCGTAAGTGGTTTCAATTGAATATAATATTTACTTGACTTTATATTTGGCTAAATTACCCTCTTAGTATTCTGAGTTTACGTCAAATTTTAATTTGGTTATTTAACTTTTAGAAGCGTATTTTTAGTCATGTAATTTTAATACCATTAGTCTTCTATCTGGTAAAAAGGCTATGATACAATGAATTTCAATGAAGACAAAACGAATAAAGTTAACCATTTAGTATAATACTTTATATTTAAAATTAAAACTAAGGGACTGAAAATAAATACACTTTATAAATTTAAGGGATTAAACTCAAACTTGATACAAACTTAAGGACCAAAGATATATTTTAACCCACATTTTATTATGAAATATAGACTAATTTTATTACATAGAAATGTTTTAAATTTAATATTAAGAGAGAAAAGCGGAAATGTGGTAGGGATTTAAGATCAACTTAGATTCAGTAATCGAAATTATTCGGGTCAATTCGTGTGTTAAAAACTTCTGTGTTATTGTTGGAGTCAAATCAGAATTAGGAATGATCGGTGAAAAAAAAAAAAAAAAAAAAAAAAAAAAAAAAAAATCAGAATTAGGGAAAAAAAAAATCTTCTGGGAATCAAACAGATATTTTGACCCTTTTCTTCTAAAGTTAGAATATTACAAGGAATATATATATGGGTGTGTGTGATTCTAATAATTTTTTAACCTATCTTTTCTCTATCATCTATCTCCAATCTGAACCACAAATTTTAATGAAAAAGAATAAAAAACGTATTTGAAATTTGCATTATATTTAGCTTGAAATTATTTCTTAAGCAAAGTCTCTTTAACGTCCTAAGGAATTAAGAAAATGTCAAAAAAATTCCCACAAAAAAATTTAATATCACAAAAGTCTTAAAAAGTTGTGAAAACTCAAAGATGAAGTTGTTAATGCTCTACTGATGAAATTATTAATGGGACTTTTGTGATATTAGAATCTTTTGTAGGTTTTTTTTTTTAAAAAAAAATTTCTTGGTTTTTTGGGATTAAAAGGATTTTCCCTATTTCTTATGTTATCAAAAGCATTAATTTCAATATAAAAAAAAAAAAAACAACGCATTAATTTCAGGAAAATTTACTGAAAAACCTCTTATTATAAAATTTAGGATATATCATTAATTTGCAAGTTCTTATAGTTTAAACAAATTTTAATTTGGTCCCTATAATAGGTTTTTTTTTTCCTTTTTATTTAATCCTTATACTTTCATCAGTTATTATTATTATTATTATTATTATTATTATTATTATTATTATTATTATCAAGCCCTGATTGTTTCACTGAATTTTTAATCATATCCTTGAAGGGTTTTCTGGATTTTAATTTATTAATTTAATTTAAATTTAAACAAATGAATAATCTTAAAATCTAATTAACTGATAATAAATCGAAATTAATAATTATATAATTTGAAAATAATTAATTACTAATTCCTAATAAAATAATTATGATTTTATTTTTTAAAAAAAATGTATTATAATTAAAATTTTATAATTTTGAAAATAAAAAATAAAAATAAAAATATCAAATAAATAATATTAATATATGTTGAATTTAAAATTGTGAAGAATATAAAAATGCATAAAAATAAAGTTCAAAAGAAAATATCATGATAATTCTTGTTCCTTCATCTAGCTTATGCTCTTCATGTAGCATTCAAACCTAATAACTCTATGAGATTACATTGATACTTTCACATATTAGAGTAACATAAGAGACATTTATCTCTATTTTTCCCCAAAAAATCTTTAGAATTGCCACTGCTTAGCTTTCAATTTGGCTTTGACCATCAAATAAAATTTGAATAAGCCTCGTTAAAACAAGGGACACTTATGATTCTATCGATGCATTTATATAATATTAATATTTAGAGAATAATATTACTAGTGATATTATATTTTTTATATATACAAAAGAATATTATTTGAATTTATTGAGTGAATGATAAAAAAGTACATGCACATAATTAAAAATCATGTGAGACTATAAAAAAAAAGGAAAAAACTGTAAAGACTTGATAAAAAACAGTGAAAGTATAAAGACTTGATAAAAAAGAAAAAAACAATATAGAGGCCTAATTAAAAATATGATGAAACTATAAGGATCTGTAGATTAATTATTCCTAACAATTATTGCCGAAATATACCTAAAATTTATTTCTTATGTTGTCAAAAGCATTAGGCACCTATGAAAATAATTTTTGCAATGATATATATATATATATATATATATATACACACACACACACACACACACATACACACACACACACACACACACACACACACACACACACACACACACACACACATATATATATATATATATATATATATATATTTTCCCTTAATTTTATCCTATTCTTACTTACTAGCCTTTACTTTTAAGGAAAATAATTTAGTTACATATATTAACATTTTAATAATTTAAATATTCTAAAAGCATATGAAGTTTTGATGTTCTTATTTCTTAAACTTCCTCTATGAAACCTACCCTTGTTAATTTAAAATTATATTTTTTATAAAACAGAAAAACAAAAAGGAAAAAAAAAACAAAGAAACTAATCAGGAATGGCAAATAGCTCTTTTCGTAAGGTGGTCGACCTCTAAATCCTAATTTTTTATGCAATATGAATTTTTATCATAAATAGTTTAAGTAATTTTAACATATAGAAAGTTTCAATAGAAATATACTTAATCCTTAATCTATAATTCTAAGCTACAATTTCTTCAATCTTAATGATTTTTTCTTGCTTTACCAATCTCTCGCATAAAATGGAAGGCAATGAATGGATTAGAATCTCTTTGTGGAACCTCATTTGCTGGCGAATACGATATCTCCGCCTTGACACTTTGTATGGTAATGATAGTGAAGAATTTTAGAGATGGGATCTTGCGCACTCAGGACGGTACTGATATTCTTTTTTCCTTAAACTTTTCTGGATCAGATTTTAATTCTTTGTCAAGATATTAGATAATATGAATTTTAAAAGATATATTTATTTTACATAAATTTCAGAAAGCTCCTTTCTATTTTGAAAACTTTTATAAACCTCTCTATAATAATTTTAAATATGTATTTTACAAAGTTTCAAAAAAAAAAAAAAGTATGTTGCACAAACATTATATACTTGAGATTTCATTTCCACTTTCGTTGGCTAACCTCAATTTGACCCTTAGGGTTTGTTTGGTTCAACGGAGGGGAGAGGAAGGAGGCATTTTAATGAAGGGAAGGGGAGGGGATACGAGAGATTTTAATATTATATTGTTTGGATGAATCAGAAAGAATAGGAGGGAAGGAATTTTAATTTTACCTTGTTTAATTTAAGAGGGGAGGGGAGGGAAATTTTTTACATATTAACAACTTTACCCAAGTATATAAATATTATTTTAATATTTATATTTTTTCCAAGAATTATTTTTAATAAAAAAATTAATTCTAATGTTGTCATGAAAATAAGAGAAAATGATTAAGGTAAAAGATAAATAACAAGACAATGGTCTATTTCTCATTAACTTGTTCTCAGTATTAATACCTTGTATATGCCTTCTATTTATACGTATCCTGGCTATTAAAGTCTATACATATGTTATCAAGCAAATAAAAATGAACATAAATGGTATTGATTACAAGAAACTCCTCATATATTGGACTTAGAGCATTGAACATATAGAATCATGGGTGTGAGGTTTATGGACATTCACTCATAATAATATTTACAAAAAATACATATATTTTTGAACTTTATGATATGTTATAAAATTTATTAATTTCTGTTATGTTATAAACTTTTATAATTTAAATTTGAGTGAAATACACTAGCCATCACTTTATTTCACAAAACTCCCTTTAAATTAAAATGTGTATTACACAAACATCTTTTATATATTTGAGATACATTTTCATCTACCCACCGGTAATGACTATTAAAGCTGTTTGTTAAACTTTTGTTTTGACCAAAATAACTTCTTTAACACAAGAATAAACATTTATATTTGCAAAAATATATTTTTTAAGACAACAAAAAAAATGCTGTTACATAGATTTCTTCCACCGTACTTAAATATGGTAAGAGGTTAATTGTAAAAGAATACGCGCGTGCCCACATAATTTGTTTTGCTATAAATAAGTTTCACAAAAACCTTCTATGTTTGTCTTATATATGCAATGTTACAATCATACGTATGAATTGATGGTTATTAGAAATTAAATAAATGTCGAATATTCAATTTAATTAAGGAAAACAAATTTATGTAAATCATTTTCCATTTTCCATCTGGTGAATTCATTTGAAGATTGAAATTAAAGTTAGTATATGGTACAAAGTGATACACAGTCAGATAGAGTAATTGATGGTTATAGAAGCTATAAGATATGCAGATCCTTTATGTAATTTTCTATTTAAAGAATGGAAACAAATTTAATAAAATCCTTTTTTCCATTTCTTATGGTGATTTCGTTAGAAAAGTGAAAGCGACGTTCTTTATAATACAAAATGGAAATATAAAAGTAAGTTGGAATGTCTCTTTCTAAAGAAAATTCCTTTTCCTGTACTTTTTTTTTTTGGGTTTTACAAAAGAAATTGTTTGTATTGATCAAAGAAAGACGCTAAATGCAATTATTGAAACAGATCTTTAATAAATAAAAAATATATTCAAATATTTGATTGTTGAAAAAAATCATAATAACAATGTGAAATCTATATAACCTACCCCATATAGCAGGATAAAGTTTATTATTGTTGCAAAAGTGAGATAATCTCCATTTTTGAACATCACATAAAAGTGATAGATGAATGCGTAGGTCGTCAAATTATTATTATTATTATTATTATTTTGACACAGCATTAGGTCGAAACTTAGAAGAAACATTAGAACCCACTTTTCCATATTATCCTTTTGCTCAAGCTCTATGATTTGGTTGCTCTCCGTCCATTTGGAATGCGACATGATATTGGGCCCGTATATGTGTGTGGACACACACACACAGGTGGAACTTCATACAGATAAGGGAGCCAAAAAAAATCTGTAAAAAAAATTTATTGTAAATAGGATTTTTTTATATATTTGGTTCAAAAAATGTATATATTTATCCCAAAAATTTACATTTGGCCCCCTCAAGTACACACACACATCCAGAGGCGGACGTAGGTGTAAGACTTAGGGGGCACTTGCCCACCCTTAAAATGACGTCGTTTTCATTTTTTTTAAATGGCATAATTGTATAATCAATTAATCATCATATCCAGATAGCCAGACCCAGGGTTTACTTTGGACCTTCTTCTTCTTCGTTTTCAACATCCAAAGGCGGACGTGGGACGCAATCAGAGGAGGAAAAAATCGGACCTTGTTCTTCTTCGCCATTTGTCGTTCACTCGTTCAAGACGCAACCACGCAGGGGTTTAAAATCGGACCTTCTTCTTCTTTGCCATTCGCTGTTAATGGACGCCGTTCATTGTGAATTTTCACTGCTCAAGTTTCTTATGCTTTTGTGCGTTTACTTTGTCATTCTGGAAAACACACCTAGAGTTCCCTTTGCTTTTGTTTTGCCGTTCGCCTTGCACTCTACTCTGTTCTGTGGTGTTTTTAAATTTGTAGGCAATTTCTTCCTGTAATGGAGGAAAAAAGCAACTGGAGGAATTAGCAATTGGTGTTTTTAAATTTGTAGGCAATTTCTTCCTTTAATTGACGAAGCCTTGCATATGTTGCTGATATGGAGATTAATGAGTTACAATATAGATAAATGAATGAATCAATCCTCCATAATATTTTTCCATTTTACTTGTATCAATTATTTAGTTTCAATAATTAAACTTAATCAGTTGCTCAGTCTTAAATCAGAAATTCTCGTTTTCTACTTTCCTTATTTTTTGCAAATTTTACATGTGTCTATATAGTTTGTGAAGGCCCTGCTCTATCACATGGTCCATACCTTGGGACTGTGACTCTGTGTTCGTTGCTCTTTGTGTACAACGTTATCAGTAAGTGGTGCTCCTAAATTTGCTATTTTTGTCACTTTTGATGTAGCAATTGAAATTGTGAAGTGATTGATTGGCCTTGTGAAATATTGTCTACTAAACTGCTGCACATAATTGATAAATTTTTGTCATTTGCCAATTTTTAGGATGGAAAGGTATTTAGGTTCTTTTTTTACAAAGTCAAGTGGTAGTGGAACTAAACGTTCTCGATCTGAGGTGATTGATTTATGTCAAGATGAACAAAATGAGTGTGCTACTCCCTCAAGTCAGAACAAACCAACGGTAGAAGGTCCACCGGATTTGTATGTTCCTGATTCGGGTAAAAGACTTCCTCTTATAAGCATTGTGAATAGTGCTCAAGAAAGGGAAATGATTCAAAGAATTTATCTAACGAATGGTCCTTGTCAACCAAAACTTGACACATTTCCTCAATCCTTAATTGGGGGTAAAATGCGTAGATTCAATCCTCAATGGTATAATGAGTTTTGCACTTGGTTGGAGTATAGTGAATCAAAAGATGCTATATTTTGCTTGCCTTGTTATCTATTTAGTTGTGAGCATGGTGATGGAAGGAGTGGTCGGGATTCATTTGTGGGAGAAGGATTTAGCAATTGGAAGGACAAACAACATATTCTTAGACATATTAGGAAAGTTGGAAGCATTCATAAGTTGTGCTTCAGTGCTACCAAAGATTTGATGAATCAAAACCAGCATATTGACATTGTTATGTCTAACCTTTCTAACAAAGCCAAACAGGATTATCGTATTCGTCTGAATGGTTCAATTCGATGTATTTAATATCTCATACGACAAGGTTTGGCTTTCCGGGGACATGATGAGACAGATGCTTCAATGAATCAAGGAAATTTTGTGGAGCTTGTAAAATTCCTTTGTGAAAGCAATGAGGAAGTAAATAATGTTTCTTTGAATAATGCCCCAGAGAATCTCAAAATGATAGCTCACTCAATTCAGAAAGATATTACACATGTTGCTGCTAGTTTAGTTACTACAGCTATTATTTCAGATATTGGAGTAATTTCTTCTTTATACTAGTTAATGAAGCTCGTGATATATCAATTAAAGAACAGATGGTCATTGTTTTAAGATATGTGAATTGCAACGGTGACATTATTGAGCGTTTTCTTGGTCTTGTTCATGTTTTAGAGGTGTTATTACTGAAGATGAGAGATAATGAGTGAGATAATCTATTTTAGAAGACTTCTGAATTTTGTATAAAACATGATATAGATATCCCTGATATGGAAAGTGTACTACAAGTACAAGGGAGAATAAAACGTAGAGGACCAGTTACTCATCTGCATCACTTTAAGATTAACATATTTTATGCAGTGATAGATACTCAACTTCAAGAGTTGAATGATCATTTTAGTGAAGTTAGTTCGAATTAGTTGGAATGTATGACATGTTTAAATCCTTGCAACTCTTTCTCGGCATTTGACAAGCATAAATTGTGTGAATTTGCTAGCTATTATCCTTCAGATTTTGATATGAATGATTTTGTCATGCTTGAATATCAACTCAACACGTATATTGTTGATGTGCAATGTGATCCTGATTTTTTGAATTTGCAAGGAGTAACTGATCTTGCCAAGAGGATGGTTGAAAAGAAAAAACGTATGTGTACCTTTGGTTTATTTACGTGTAAAGTTAACATTGACTTTGCCTGTAACAACTACATCGGTAGAAAGAGCATTTTCAGCTATGAAATACATCAAGATTGCACTTCGTAATCGGATGGGGAATGAATGATTGAATGATTGCTTAGTGTCTTATTTTTGAAAAGATGTATTTAATAGTATTGATAATGAGGCAATTATGATGGAATTCCAAAAAATGAAGCCTAGAAGGATGACATTGTAATTGTTTTTATTGTAATATACTTTTGTTATTAAAATATATGGTATCCAGTCTTGCTTCTTTTAATAGTACTTAGTCTTGCTTTTCCCTTTATATTTTTTTTTATTTTTTAATGCATTTAAAGAATTTATTGTAAAAATAAAAATTTCGGGGGTAGCCCCCACATCCCCCACCAATGGTGCCCACCCTTCTATAAATTCTTGAATCCACCCCAGCACACATCCATGTGCATGTCATTTTCTTGATTAATGCTTCCCCAGTACCAAGCCTTGCCTAGTCTCTCACTGGATTTGATTTACCACCAAGCTAAGCCCAATAACTTTTTTTTTCACTTTTTCTGAAATAAAAATGTGAAGAAGAGCGTACCAAAAAAAAAGGTGGAGATAAATGGCCTATAAAAGTGTTGTACAGACACACATATGTATCCATATAAATCAACAATCAAGTTATTTTTTCGAGACACATATTCAATTATGTAATTATAATAAGATAAATCTCCTTGTAATTTAAATAATATTTTATTAGCTAATTTTTCAGTTTTTATTCCCCCTATCTAATCATGATTTTATTTGAGTATTGTCTGTGCTTATGGTAAATGTTGTATTTACTATAAACAATTCAACTACTTTTACAATTGCTAAAAATTCTTTAGAGTTTGAGTGATATTTCTAATGAGCTTCTAATTTTTTTTTCCACTTGCATATCTTGTAATTATTTCTTCTCCATTTTCATTTTCACAATACAAAGTTACACCCCAATATTGATCTAACGCATCTGTATAAATTATCAATTTTATATTTTCTATTATCAGTATAGTCAATTTAGGAAGTTATATAAATCCTAATGTCTAATATTGAAGATTTATTTCAAGTATTTAATTAGAAGAAATAATAGAATCATTACCGGAAGAAACAAGAAATATAATTAATAAGGAAAATATTTAAAGAAAAGAAAGATTAAGAGACGTAGCTAAAACAACAGAATAAAAATTATTTGAATTAAAAATAGAAGTAAAAACTAATAACCTATGATTGAAAGAAATTAAGAAAGATATAAAGCAAATATTGGGAATATATGATTATAATCCAAATATAAAAGGATTATAATTAAAACTCCCATAACTAAATCAATATAATGAACCTTCATGTGATATAATCTCAAGATTAGATTTTGTTGGAACAATATTATCCTTCTCATTTTATTAAAAAAGCATTAATATTAACAACACTATGTAATCACCAAGCATAGGGAATTAGAATAATGAATCCTTATAAAAGAAAAGATGAAAAGTTTCAGTAGAAGAAACATAAAAAGGAAGTACAATTTCTACAAAATAATGAACCACTAAAAGTAGAACAAATGTTATCAACTTTAACAATAATTGAAGAAAAAACTATTGAGCAAAGAAGTTTAGAAAATTATGATGAAAAATCCTTTAATTCATTGGGAAAAATCTAAACTAATGGCAACAATAGATTTAAAAGATTATAGTAAAAAAATTAGTTCCAAACATTATCCTTAGACAACTAAGGATAAATAAGAATTTATAATGCATATAAATGAAAATGAAAAAAAAAATATGACTTAATAAGCAAAAGTAGATTTGAATATTCATCACTTGCAATGATTGTAATAAAGTTTAGTGAAGAAAGAAGAAATTAAATGGTATAGCTATAAGAAATAGATATAATGTACCAAAAATAGAATGAAGAGTGAGTATTCATGTTAACTATACCAATTTCTAGTGGTTTTACAAGTCATTTGTTGAAAGAATGAAAAGTGATGCAAGATCACTTAAGTGGTTAAGATAACACTCAAGTGATCCTCCTTCACCTGCAGAAATTTAGCAAGTCACTCATAGGATTTTTGGGAGTTATGACAAATCACTCGAGTAATGGATTTCATCACTCAAGTGATAAGGTTAGAACACTCTAATAGATAAGTGACCACTCAAGTGTTGGTGATCACTTGCAAAATCTTTTAAAGTCACTCTCACATTTTATGAAAAGTTAATTGATGCTTACTTGAGTGAGTAAGTTGCCACTTGAGTGATGGTGATCAACTAACAAAGTTATAGGAAGTCACTCACATATGGACAAAGAAGTAAGGTGATATCATTTAGGAGATCACTCGAGCAATCCTAAGAGTCACTTGAGTGATCAAAGGTCACTTGTAGTTAAATGCAAGTGAGTCAAATATTCAATCAAGTTACTGGTAGTGTTGAAGCTATTTTTAAACAAATAGAAGATTACTCAAGTCATGTTCTTTGACAATTAAGTCATACCAACTTTCAACACTTCCCTACCAAAACTCAAAATCCATCTGGCACTCGAGTTACCTGCAAAGCATTAGAGTGATGACAAGAGAGCATGAATCACACTCTAGTGCAAGTTCATTATCTTTTGAAAATCAATGTCTTGATAAATTTGAAACTCACAATGAATGTATGTTTAAGCTTAATTATTACTTATTCATTTTCTCAATGCTACTAATGATATATATGTATAAGTTTCAGATGCTTAAACCATGGATTAGCTTTAAAAACAAGGAAAGCAATTTTCCTTCCACAGCATTAAATGCATAGCAAGAAACAAAGCAGACAATAGGATTTCTTCTGAAGTCTTTATTTTAGCGAAGACAAAAGTGACCGAACATTTAAAATCCTTCAATGGTTCCAATCTGTCTTTAACAAAAAAAAAAAATTGAACGCTTAAAACGGTCATTAATGAAGATTGCCTATATATAGTCAAGCATTCAATACAAAGCAATTAACTAAGACAACATCAACCTTTTGTCATTTATTTCTCAGTTCCTTCACCCTCTGTAATATCTTCTTATATTCTTTTTGCTCTTCAGTGATCATATATTTACTCTAAGTGACAGTCTTTACAAATGTTATCAATTTTATAAAATAGTAAAAAAACGATTTGTATGACAGTAATTAGTTATAAAGTAATAGTCAGCCATTCAAATGTATACACTAGAAATATAAGAGTTTAGGGAAGAGAATATGCAAACGATGATTTATCCTGGTTCGGTCCAATCCTTAACCTACGTCCAGTCCCTAAGCTCTACTTGAGATTTTCAATCCACTATCTTCTTGTTTGATATGAGCACAAAAGAAAAGCCTCTACAATTCTACAAGTTCACTCAGGCACTTGTGAAGCCACATTCTCACCGAGATACTCCCCCTTACACACTGTAAGGTTACAATCTGTTTCCCACTCAAGATCACCCAATCTTAAGTAACTCTCAACTAAAATGATTACAATGAATCTTCTCTCTCAGAAGTGAATATGATGAATACTGAAGTACAATACAAATAATCTCACTCTCTATGGTAAATTATATTATCATTGAGATAATCGGAGAATAAGTGATTTAGATGTTAGAGTATTGACATTTTGACAATGAAGCTATAATCTAGTGTCTCTTGGTCTATCTTGAATGCTTCTTCTTTTATAGTTGATGAAGAGCATTTGACTGTTGAGCACTTCTTCCTATTTAGAATATGATCGTTAGATGTCTGTCGGAAGTAGTCGTTATACTTGTTTAAGCTTTATGTTAAGCAAATGAAGTTGTTGGTAGAAATTTAGATTTAGTCATTTTCGTTTTTCTTTATATGACATACTTTTGACATTGGTCGCTTTTGCTCTTTCACTGGAATGGATGTCTCAAAAGTTGATCATTTTCCTACTTTGAATTTTTTTGCCATGAGTGTGCTTCGTTTCTGCTTTTTCATTTAATGTTCTGACATACATCTGACATTTTGAGGATTTATAAGTAATCCTTCACTTAATCATCTGAAACTCATGAATAAACATGATTAAAAGCATTGAGAATAATAATGAGCGATAATTTGAAGTAATGAGATATTAAACAGAGAATTTGAATTTACAAATATGATGATAAACTTTTAGAACCACAAGAACTCGAGTTGTTAAAATAGAACTCGAGTCATCAACTCAAGTTGTATATAGTAAAACTCGAGTTGTTACCATTTTGAATAATTGGCTAAAATCATAACTCTTTGAGAAATAAAAAGAACTTGAGTCATAACTGTTCAAACTCGAGTCGTCAACTCGAGTTATATAAAGTAGAACTCGAGTTGTTAGCATTTTGAAAGATGGGTTGAAATCATAATTTCTTTAAGAAAATATAATAACTCAAGTTGTCAATGTTCAAACTCGAGTTGTTACTTGATTGCAATTTTCATGATGTAGAACTTAAGAACATTGGCTGCAGAAGGGTCAGATTCCGATAGGCATAACATCTTTGATATAACTCCAATTTTGACAAACCACATATCCTCAGAAATCTCTTTATGTCTTCTTTGTAATGCAAAAAGAATCATCTCTAAACTCTTTTTATGCAGTGTGTTTCAATTAGATTAATACTTGCTATTCTGGACTAGCACTTTTGCAACATCCTAAACTAACTCTAAACTTAAAAATATCATATCTCTCTCATTTGATCTTTATTTTCTATCATCGTGATATTTGTGGAAAGGTATTTGAGTCCAGTTTCATATGCCACCAATTTTAGTTCATTTGGATGTGTAATTTGTGAGATATGCTCAACATACCGAAGCCTGGTCTGCTGTGTGGCGTGGATTTCAGTTCCAACTTCTAAAATTCATGACTCTTTCATCTAAACTCTTTTTGGCTTGAATTTTATGTCAAAATGACACATTGAGAGTCTAGTTTCATAAAAACATTGGTTTCACCTGAATCAAATATCTGGTTTGAGAAATATCATCAAATAATTGAACATCGCACAAGTGAAACGCTAAACAAGGATGAACAAGTGGCTAGAATAACATCAACTTGAGTTGTGCACTCAAGTTTTGAAAAATCAACTCGAGTTTTGCACTCAAAATCGAGTTGTTAAGTGACAACTCAAGTTTTCTTGCATATTTTGCTGAAAGCTTTATTTTACTTATTTTAACTCCAAATTGAGTTATTCCAGCTTTCTTTTGATCGTAGAAATTTCTAGTGTCAATCTAAGAGCTTAAATATTGATATTCTCATTCTAGTTTACGAGTTTCTCTTTCTTTATTCTCTTCTCTTGATCATTCTCCACAATTCCATTTGAACTAATCTACATTAAATATAGCAATTAGACAATATTTGTTTTTTTTGCTCTTAATATTGATATGTATATTTGACATCATCAAAACTAATCATATCCAACAGTATTCTTGTTCATGCTCATTGTTTCTCTTGCTCATTTTGTCACAACCCAAATGCTCTCACTCTCCTTTGTGTAACACATAAAAACTAATCAACAATGCTTCAGATATCTCGCTATCTGTATTCCTTTTCCACTCAAATATCTCTTGCTATTCAACCTAATGCTAGATGTTCAATCTTATTTAGTTGCTACTTTTTGAAACTAATGACCACTTTATATGAAGATGCAATATCACCTAGAGGGGGGTGAATAGGTGATCTAAAAAATCTTTTCGAAGATGGATTGAGCAGTAATAAGATAGAGGATCAAAGAGGAAATTGATACAAAGCAATTTATCTTGGTTCGGTCTAATCATTCGACCTACATCCAACCCCCAAGAACACATTGGGATTTCCACTAACTCTTTAAGATACGATTACAACTTAGGATGATCCTTTTATTCTCGGACTCACTCCCCTTACTTGTTGCAATTGTGCACCCACAACTTAAAGTTCCACAACCTTAAGTTTCAAACAAATAAATGATAAAAGTATTTTTACAACTCCTCACGAGTAGATGATTAATGAACATTGAATTATAGCAAATATCCGAAGATATTAAGTGCGATAAATGAAACTAGTAATTGCAATAACTCAAAAATGAATGCGCAGAGTTTCGATAGGTGAGCAATATTGAATGCTTAAGCTTTTATATCATTCGTCATTCATGCCGTTGAGAAGAGCTTGAGTATAGCCGTTGTGCCTATTTGAGTTTTCGTTAGACACAGTTGCTCTGCGTTGAACCAATCCAACTGTTGCTTCATTAAATGTATTCTCTCCTTCCATTAAATGTGTTGGTCATTGTTTGTACTTGTGCAGAGTGTGATTCTGAGTGATAGCCGGAATAAGTATGCCTCGAAAGAATGTTTTGTTCTGCTACAACATCTCATTTTGATTGTTACTCTGTTTTAATGCTTTGCATTAAATGTCTCTGACACAACTTTTGGTTTATGATGCTTTTGATTTAAATCTTCATTTTTCCAACTAAAACCACTAGCAAAAAAGTTAAAAGTATCTTAAAAATGTTTCTTAATAATCATCGAAAGCAAAAATGGAAGATCGATTCATTTGAAACCTCGCAGATGAAGACTGGTCATTATCTTTCACATGAACTCGAGTTTCAAACTCAAGTTGTCTGAGATGAACTCGAGTTGTAGTGTTTTAACTTCAAACGCTTTAGTTCTTTGAGACAAGAACTTGAGTTGACAATATAAGAACTCGAGTTGGTAATTTAAAATCAAATAGGATCCTTCAAGAACTTGAGTTTCAAAAGATGAACTAGAGTTACCAACTTGAGTTTTATAACTAGAACTCTAGTTGTTAAACTTTCGAATAAAGCACCAGTTCTTCAGAAGTGAAGAACTCGAGTCTTTAACTTAGAAACTCTAGTTCTTAAGGCTTTTTTGATATTTGAAGTTTGAAGCGAGCTAGAATCTGTGAACTTGAGTTCATCACTTATGAACTCGAGTTTTATTATAAGAACTCGAGTTGATGGGCTATGAACTCTAGTTTATCATAAGATGATACCATTGGAAAAATATTTCAAAAGGAGAACCCGGGTTGATTAACTGAGAACTTGAGTTTTCAACCTTACTGACTTAAGATTGATTTGGAAAAAGGTCTTTAGAACTCGAGTTTTATACCATAAACTCGAGTTGTCTTAAATCAATAATTGGACAAGTGTTTAGTTATCATCAAAACTCAAACTGAGAATTAACACTATACATATTTTATTAGAAAAATTCCTTGTCAACTCATAATAAAGCATAAAAAATGTCCAAAGTTGTCCCCTTAGTGGACATATGTGGATAGCGTCTACATCAAATTCATTGCATGTGTTGGCATCATTTCGGTATATGATCTAATTTCCAGTATTATATTGACAAATTGGCATATGATCTTTTTTTTTTCATGAAGGTTTATTTTACTTGAATGAAAGGTAAATGCATTAGGATTTTTAGTTGTCATCTTTTCAAGGTTTTATAATAATGGTATATGGTCTTTCCTTATTATTATTTTTTAAATGAAGACAAACCCATTGGAACAACTTTTTCCTTTTATTTTTGTTTATCCTTAGTTATTTATTTTATTAGCTAAAAGAAAGTTGTGACCCAATTAAATTTGTTCTCAAATTTTAGAGAATAATTTAAAGTTTGAGAAAATATTCAAAAGCATAGTTTGAAAAATATTTATTTCTTTCCATTCAAAAAATATATATATCTTTCATTACTGTTAAGCACATGAGTTTATGCCTAATAGCCTACCACTATTAATCAAGAGATAGGTGTACAGTCATGTAAATAAAAATGACTCCTACTTTATATAGTCTATAAATTATTTTGTTTGTTATTTCTTTATATAGAACAAGTCCTTACAATGGATAGCCACAACAGGAACACAAATGAATATGCTCCTCCTCAACCTTGAGGACCTCAAACTAAACAATAAATTAGCAAGCATGTGGAAACTCCTTCAAATGATGCAATGAACATTAATAAAAGAGAATATTTTTTTATTCAAAAAAGTGGCGAAAAACTTCAATGGCATGGAATGATTTTCAAGAAGTTCAACTTGTTGGTGGTGTAAAGAAAGCAATGTGTTTGTATTGTAAAGAAAAGCTAGCTGCTAGTGGAAGAGGCACTAACACTAGTGATCTTAAGAGGCATTTGGTGGGTTACCTTAAAAGTAGGTTGTCTGTCTCTTGACAAAATAAGCAAACGACCATACAATTTTCACCAAGTGAATCATGAATTAATCCTATTATTGTTCCTAGCACTAAGTACACAAATGAAAAGATAAGATATATCTTATCTAGTGTTATTATGGTACATGAGTATCCTTTTAGCATGGTGGAAGATGATATTTTGATATGGGCCTTTGAATAAGCAAATCCAAATTTTAGAAAAGTCACTCGTAAGAGTGTTAGAAATGATTGCCACAAATAATCCTTTTAAAAATATTGGAAGTCAAGTCATCAAGTAGGTAAATATGTGGTTGTTATTGGCCATTTTGTTGATGATATGAGAAATTTTCATAAGAGAGTTTTGAGTTTTGTTAAAATGCCAACTCCAAGACAAGGAGTAGACATAGCAAAAGCAATTTTTAAGTGTTCAAGATCATAGAATATTGAAAACAAAATATTCTTGGTTTCAATTGATAATGCTAGCTACAATGATATTTGCTTAAGAACTTTGAAAGAGAATTTGTCATTGAACAATAAGTTGATACTTGGCAGGAAACTATTTAATGTAAGATGCTGCATACATATCTTAAATTTGTTGGTGCAAGATGGCCTTAGCACCATTAAAGATGTCATTAACAAAATTCGTGAAAGTGTCAAGTTTATAAATGCCTCATATACAAGGCTAAAATCTTTTTGTGAAGTTATGGGTTTAAAATGTTTGAAAGAAAGGAAGATTATTCTTGATTGTCCTACTAGATGGAACTCTACATTCTTAATGTTGACTACTACAATTAAATTCAAGCATGCATTTTCTGCTTATAATGAAAAAGAGCTCCATTATACTAATGCACCTAATCCTAAACATTAGGAAAAGATTGAGAAGATCTATCATCTATTAAAAGTTTTTAACGAAGTTACTTATGTCATCTCAGGTAGTAAGTACCCTACTTCTAAGCTATATCTTTCTGAAGTTCATTGGGTGAAACAAGTGATTAATGTTGCGATGGAGTCTCTTAACTTGTTCATATATGAGATGTCAAAACCTATGAAAGAAAAAATTGATAGGTATTAGGGGGAATGCAACTTGTTGATGGCTAATGCAAGTGTTTTGGATCTAAGGATTAAATTCTTGGCTATTGAGATAAGTTTCCCTTTAATATAAAAATCAAAAAGTGAGGCTATATGAAATATGGAAAAGGTGAAAAAAGCATTGGAGGAATTATATTTTGAGTATGAGGAGTTGTATTCCTAATCTTCTTCATCTGATGAAGTTAATATTGATAGCGTTGCCTTAGCAGATATAAGTGCACAACAAAAAGATAAAGAAATGCAATGAATGTTGATCATGATTCATCAAATGTATTCAATTCTTCTTACAAAATCAAGCTGGGAAACTTATGTTAGTTCTCTATGTCTTTTGATGATAACTAAACAATTGTAATTTGCAAAAGATTAATGTAATGATAACTCACTATGTTTTGTGAAATGACTCTAGTAAACCTCACATTACTCGAGTAAAAAAATTTGATTCAAAACAAGTTTCAAGTTATATTACTCCAGTAACAAATATATGACTCCAGTTAGCTATGTGTTAAAGTCATCCTTTGACTCCAGTAACTCAAGTATGACTCTAGTCATAAATGTGTCAAACGTTACCCATGTTAAAATTCTCAGAATGAATCTCTTGTGAAAATATGCAACTCCAGTTACCTTATGTTGACTCCAGTCATAATTACTCCAGTAGTCACTTAATGACTTGAGTAGTATTTGATCTTAGCTCATTCTCCAACCCAAACCCGATAACTCAAAGTTAAAATGATTCATAAATCCAGTCATCAAAACACTACTCCAGTCATAGTTACTTCAGTAGTCACTTAATGACTCCAGTAGGCTATTACTGTTACCCATGTCAAAATCAAACCTGATAGTCAGTGAACTGTACAAAACACATTACTCCAGTAAAGGTTTAGTTACTCCAGTAATTCTTACTCCAGTTGTCACTTACTCACTCCAGTAAGTCGCTGTTTTCAGACACCTCCAAAAGCAAACCCGATAGTCTGTCATCTTACTCCAGTAATCAAATACTTACTTCAGTCATAGTACAGACGTCACACTAGAGCTACTCCAGTAAACTAAATGTTACTCCAGTCACACTTGCCACAGAGACAATGGAAACCTTAATTACTCCAGTCATCAAAGGTTACTCCAGCCACACTGAACACAGAGACAAAATGAGCTTTAGTTACTCCAGTAGCTTAGCGATTACTCCAGTAATCTCGAGACTAAAACATTTTAACAACTTAGATTACTCCAGTAACTTATGGACTACTCTAGTCATATAGACACAAACACGCGACTTTATTTCAGAGATTCTATGATTGAATCTTATTTGCTTTATGTGCTTCATATTTTCAATCTACAATTATTCTATGTTATACTTGATCAATTTTCTGAAGAGTTTCAGATAAACATAGCAAAGATCAAGGAGAAAATCAACTGGGTAAAATTTAATTAGTGAAATACAAAAATTAAGCCTGAAATTTCTCCTCCATCCCAAGAGTTCAGATCAGGCCATTCAAGGACGGTTAAGTCACTCTCCAACGGTCTAATAAAGATATGGAAACAACAAGAACGTTGGAAGATCATCCTCAACGACTATATCTAAGATTCCAACCAAGAATTGAAGAAATAGAGAAAAATATGCAATAGTCATATTCCAGATTTGTAGCTGAACCTTGAAGAATGAGGGAGAAGAAAATGCAACGGCTAGTTCCTCTAGTTAACCTATAAATACCTATGAAGATTCAAAGCAAAGACACAACACACATTTACAATTGATTGCATTTTCGGTTTAAGTTTTTACTGTGCAAAATAGTATTTCTTGAGCTTCAGTGTTTATGCTTATTTACTCTTTAAGAGAGTGATTTTGAAAACCATTTTTGATTACTTGTTTTTATAAGAACTCAGGGTTGTGGAACCTGTGAGTTGGGTTGTTTAATTACAAAGTGTAAGGGGGAGTAAGTCCTAGGTGATTAGGATTGCATGTGATTTGCATTGTTATAATTAAAGCTCGTTTTGATATTAGAAATACCCAGAAGATATCTGGGGACTGGACGTAGGTCAAATTTAAGACTGAACCAGTATAAATCCTTTGTGTCCAGCTTTTCTTCCTTCTTCTTTTTCATTTCAAGTTTTGAAAACTTAGACACCTTTGAAAAGAAATTTTTTTAAAAAAATCCCTAATTCACCCCCCTCTTGGTGATTTCTTCCATCTTCAACTTATCTTATTGATGATCCTTATATTCCTTCTTTTGAATCTCCATCTTTTTGTGCTTTAAGGTGTGTTTGGTTTGAGGAGGGAGGAGAGAGAAAATTTTACCTTGTTTTGACCAAATTGCCATGGAAAATTTTCAATATTCCATAACTATACAAAAGACAAAAAACATTTTTCTTCTCATTAATGACAATTTGATAAAAGTTCTCCCTCTCTTCAAATCAAACACACTGTTAGATTGGTGGTTGAACAATAGTGCAAAGTTTAAAGTTTTATTGAGGATGGCATCTGATATATTAGTTGTCCCTATCTCAATTGTGGCATCAAAATCCCCATTTAGTCTTGGGGGAAGGGTGATTGATGAATATTGTTTTAGATTAAATGAATAATCTATTGAAGTTCTTTTATATGGTGCGGACTGGCTTCGTAAAAAATAAGGGTTGAAGAGAAAATTAAGTATGAAAATTATATTTTATACTCATTGATTTTTATATTTGTTCCATGTTGGTTGGACTTGTGTTCGGACTAGTTATTTATTTCAAATTAATTATTTTATTGTGTAGGAGCCATATGAATAAGGGGAGACTATATTGAAGCCTTGATGTTGATGTCATTGTGTCGTTTAACTATTTTTTTATACATAATTTTCATTATGGTGATATTATCTTTTTATGATATTTTTATATATTTCATCGTGGATGTTGAATTTTTGTGTTTATCACTATATTGATATGAGTATATTTAGTGCTGAATTATAATGGATATATATTTTCTATTATTAGTGATTAGGTTATTTTAATTTTATGTACGATTTAAATAGGCTTTAAGGCTATTTAAAGCCTACAATTTGTAAATATGTTGGCTTTGAAACATACCAAGAGTCTATATTTATTTAGGTTTTTGTAGACTCAAAGTCTGCTTATAGTCTTTAAGGGTTGCAATATGTGGCCTTTTAAAAGGCATTCATTGTAAATAAGCTTATAAAAAAGCTTTAGACTTGGCTAGGTCTCATATAGGCTTAGGCCTGAACCTAAAAAGAACTTACATATAGGCTCAAGCTTCATATTACTATTATAGGCTTAGGCCTATTTAGCCAAAGTGTGACATGACTTGGCGCATTTCTATGCCTATATATGGAGGAGGAGTTCACGTTCCCCAGAGAGTAATTAAGAAAACAATTCAATCAATAGACGCATAATACACTAGGAAAGATATTGCTGAGAACAAGGCCATCATAAACTCTCTACCATTGTACCACAAAGACATCGAGATAGAAAAGTACCTCTTTGATTTTCTCTTTATTGAACAAGTTGTTTTTACCTCTTCGATGGTCTTTAATTCTTTAGATGTGACGCATTTTTTTTTATTAAAAAAGATACTTATTTTAAAATCTAACTTTGAAAAAAAAATTGAAGTAGATGACTCATAGATTTGCTAAATAAACATATTTGGTCAACTAATGGGTATACTTAACCCGAATAGTAACAATGGTGAAATAGCTACAACTTAGAAACTTTCAAGACAACATTACTCATTAGGGAAAACTTATGGGGAAAATTATCACCTAAACCCAAAATAAAAATGACAGGGATGACATGTGAACTGCTAGCTCAGTATATTTAATCAACTAAAGGTCAAACTTAAATGGTGATAATAGTTAGGACAAAGTTGCTTCTTGAAAATTTTTCTGGTCAAAATTGGCCTTTAGCCCTGAATAAATTAACAGGTAAGAATAAAATGTGAGGAATGACCAAGATCTTCCCTTCGATCCTTTAATTAAATGGTGTGTTGAGTGATCACATGGAGCACCTAGACTCCTCTCTAAAAATTGGTGTTCTTAGGGGAACTAGCCACTTTGCCATTCAAATCTATTTTGGATGACACATATTTATTTCTTAAAAATATTTTATGGCAAATTAGCATGAAACACTCTAATATAATTCTTGGGTCATATTTAACACCCTAATCTTATTTATATTTTTGCCACAGTAGTTTTCATTAAGAGGCAATTTTTCATTGAAAATATACAAAAGGGGACAATTTTTTCCTAAATGTTAACTTAGTTAATTTTTACTGTTGATTGACTAAATATACTGAGCTAGCAGTCCACGTGTCATCCATATTATTTTTGTTAAGATGCAAATTTGCCTTAAAAGTTCATGTGTTATCTACTTCAAATTTTTTTTCAAAGTTAAATTTAAAACTTTTAGGGCAAACTTTATCTTAACAAAAATGACATGGTAACACATGCAATGCCAATTTAATATATTTGGTTAACTAATAATCAAAATTAATTGAATTAACAATCAGGGAATATTTGCTCTAGTTTTGACACTTCCAAGGCAAAACTACTCCCTAAAAAACTTTTAAGGCAAAATTGTCCCTTAATCCTAACTAAAATTAAGGCGCTAAATGTAATTAAAAATTAACAATTAGGGGTGTGGGATGCATTATGAAAATAACATTATTGCTTGAATACAACATAAATAATATTAAAGTGTCCAGCCTTCCTAAAAAATAATAGGGAAAATTAAAATAAAGGACCTAAATAAAATAATATTTAATCAGAAGGACCATAAAAATTGTAATTATTAAGAAGGACCGAATAAGTTTAAAATTACTAAATTATCCTTTAGTTTTCCCAACATAGATAACAAGGAGCAAAGCACCTTCTTTTGTCCTCCCGTGAACATCAAGGTAAGGCCATTTGTGAATCCAGTATTGGAAATTAAAAATGACAATATTTGGTAAAAGTGTATGCATAGTAATGAAGTTCAAGAACAACTTTGTTCTAATTAACTTCTTGTTTTCATGGGATTACCAAAAATCGCTATTTTTAACTTCTAATACTGGATTTCTAAATGGCCCCACCTTGATATTCAGGGGAGGACGGAAGAAGGTACTTTGTTCTTTGTTTTTTGCATTAGGGAAGCAAAAGGGTATTTAGTACTTTTAAGCTTTTTTGGTCCTTCTTGATAATTATAATTTTTATGTTCCTTGTAATTAAATATTATTTTATTTTGGTCCTTTATTTTAATTTTCCCAAAATAATATGAGCACTTGATATTAGTTTATCCAATATATTTTAATGAGAACATAATTTAAAATAATAATTTCTTATTTTCTAAATAATGTGTTGTAGGGGTGTCTAATGGGTATCGGTCCTGACTGTCTCAGCCTAGTCTAGTAATATTGGGATTGAAGACAAGACCCAGGCAAGCATTCTAGAATCCCAGTCTCGGTCCCAACATCAAAAATTTTATCATTTAGTGTTTCTTTTTTCTTTCTTTTTTTAATTTTTAACCCCTAATCCAGAAAGGCAAAATCCCATAACCCAAATAGGAAAATACTTGAGGGAAAATTTCATCTTGCACCTTCTAAAGAAAAATATTTTCATAAAGCTCCCATAATTTTCTAAAACATAAGTTTAGTATTATTGGGAGAAGTGAAATGAATTTAAGAGGGAATGGTCAAAAATACCCTCCTTTATAACAAAAATAAACATGTCAGACTTTTCAATTGGATGTCTTGCAAATTAGCTTATACATCTTGCAAATTCTCACATGTAACTTATAAAGCGTCACATTTGTCTTGTGAAGTTATATATAGCACAAGTGTTAGGCTTTTTCAGCTGTATGTATTACAAATTAAACTTATTTGTCTTGTAAATTATCACATGTAACTAAGGTTTTGAAACCCGGACTTGTCGATTGGACCAGAAACCGACGAATTAACCAAAAAACCTATTCGAGTTAAGGGGTGATCCCAAGTTTCGAGTTGATTTGGGGTCAACTCGACCTAATCCGACCGAGTTGACCACAGATTTTTTTTTTTTTTTTTAGAAAAAAGTTGCCTGAAAGTCGCTTGAGAAAAAAGCAAGACATAGAAGGAGAAGGAGAAGGAAAAGAGCGAGTGGACCAATGGATGATGGAGAAAGAAAAAGATCTTCATTCAATTCTCATATCTTGTTCACAACAAGAAGCTTTGCAGCGCTTATCTACTCTCAATGTCAAGGCTCTCCACCAGTGGAGAAGACGCCGACAGTGGAGGTTGAAGGAGGAGTAATGATCTGGACACCAAAGGATCTCCACTTGCCGAGATAAAACGAGAAGGAAGAGATGAAGATGGAATATCACCCAGAGGGGGGGTGAACAGGTGATTTAAAAATTTATTCGCTTAATTAAGATTTTCACGAATTATGACTGAATGCTAAATGACCAGAGGTTTAAAAGAGAATAGACACAAGACAATTTATCCTGGTTCAATCTAATCCTGACCTACATCCAGTCCCCAAGAACTCCTTGGGATTTCTAGTATCTCTTCAATGATTACAAATACAACTTAGGGATGATCCTCACTCTCCTGGACTCACTCTCCCTTACTACTTGTAATCTCATACACCCACAACTTAAGGTTCCACAACCTTAAGCTTAAACAAAGATAATCAAAGTGTTTACAACTCCTCAAGAGCGAGTAATTAATGATCACTGAAGTACAGAATATATCCGAAAATATTTTAAAATGAATGAAACTAACAAGAGTAATAAATCAGAGTAAATGCACAAAGTTTCAGTAGGTCACGATATTGAATGCTTGGGCTTTTATATCCTTCGCCATTGATGCCGTTGGGAGGAGCTGGAAGATGACTGTTGTCACTTGTTTAAATTTCCATTAGGCTCAAGTTCCTCATTAACCAGAATGAACCATTGAATCTTCATTAAATGAATATGCTTCTTTCATTAAATATGATAGCCGTTGGTTGTACTTGAAAGCTAGAATAAGAATGTATCAAAGAATGTCTTTGTTCTTCTGCAGCGTTAATTCCATATGTTGCTCTGTTTTTCTGCTCTGCAATAAATGCCTGTAACGCTGTCACGTGAGCATTTGCTTTAATCCATATTTCAATCAATGCTTCATTTTGAACCTGAAATCACTGGGAAACATGTTAAAAATGTTTTACAAATGATTATTAATCAATCTGGAAAGTATCAGCTTAAGTTCAAATCATTTCGAGAGTTCCAGGAAGTGATTCGTGATTTTTGCCTACAAGAACTCTAGTTCTATGTTCTGCGCATAGGCTGACTCTCAAAGAAACTCAAGTTCTTAAAGAAGAACTCTAGTTATGAACTCTAGTTCTTTACCAATAACTCTAGTTCTTGTGCTTTTGAAAAAGATCTAATTGTTTTTCCTCGTGAAGAACTCTTGTTCTTGATGAAGAACTCTAGTTCTTGTGTTTATGAAAGAAATTCCGCTGTTTTCCAAAATGAAGAACTCTAGTTCTAATGTTCTTCTTTCTGATTGAAAAGTTTGGGCGAGACAGGCTTCCACGAACTCGAGTTCTTATAGCAAGAACTCTAGCTCTTGAATAAAGAACTCTAGTTCTCATATCCTTTTGGATTTTTGAAAAGTTTGTATGATGCAAAGGCTGTGAGCTCGAGTTCTACTCCCAAGAACTCGAGTTCTCAACTTGACTGGGTGAGAACTCTCTTATCAAAAGATGCAAACTCGAGTTCTATTCCCAAGAACTCGAGTTCTCAATTTGACAGATTGAGAACTCTCTTATCAGAAAGCGCGAACTCGAGTTCTATGACTAGAAACTCGAGTTCTTACTGCTCAACTTTTCTAAAACTTGAGTTTTAATGCCCAGAACTCTAGTTTTAAGAACCAAAACTCTAGTTCTTATTAAATCAACAACTAACAAGTGTTCTTATCATCAAAACTTAAGTTGAGAACTAACAAGAGAGAGATGTGAACTCACAGAATGAGAAGGAGGAGAGAGAGACATCTGAATGAAAAATAGTACTTTGAGGGGAGTAAGACTATTGAAACTCGATGTGAATGGCCAAAAAAAATAAACGAAGGAAAAAGCCATGGAGTATGCACTATGTGCCCATGATGTTGAGCACTAACCAATCAGATGGGAAGAAAAATGCCACGTGCCCTGTAATACCCTAAAATTTCTATTTATCATAAATATTATATTTTGATAAATAATACCTATTGGAAATAGGTGAATTTGTGTTCTCAAAACTAGTGTAATAATTACCTTATTTCTTAAGTTGAATTCTCATGAAATTAGGAGGAATAAAGAGTTAAAAATCCCTAAGTGAATTTGTGGGTTATAAAATACCCTGAGAATATTATGATAAATCCTAAGAGGCAACTAAATATTTATTAAAAATTAGAGAGTGTGTTGTCTCTAATTTAGAAAATTTATGGGATTATTTCTCTTGGGAAATAATGAGGCAAAATTAAATATCATTTTGGGGAACATAAATTGCCCTATGATTTTTAATATTATGCATGATGCATAAACTATCAATATCAGTAAAATAGTTGTGAAAAAATAATTTATCCTAATTAAGAAAATTATCAACAATTAGTAAGTGATTAAATAAGTATTTTTGAGATATTTTAAGCTTAAGCCTCCTTGTAATTACATTAGCCAATGATAGTTATATTTAAGAAGCTCTAAGCACTTGATTAAGAGACTAATCAAATCTTGCTAATCACCTTTGAAAAGTCAACAATGGTAACTAGCATATGGTGGAGCTTTGTGAACCAAGTATTTCAAGATATTATCTTAAGAAATTAAGCTAAATCCTTTTGAAATTAATTAAACTAATTGGAGAATTGAATACATAATATTATTAGCATAAATTGAATACATTAAATCACCTCCCAATGGCCACAAATTTCGTGCAGCTGCTGGACCAAGGGATAAGAATCAGATTTTTATGGATTAAAGCACATGCAACTTAAGCAACTTAATCCACAAGTCTTCTAGAAATTAAGGGACACCTAAGCACTCAATTTTGTCATCAAAATGACCTCATCAACTTGCCAAGGAAGTAAAAAACATCCAGACCAAGAGGTGTAGGGTGGATATGAACTCCTTATGATGCAAGTTGAATCCAAGGGAAAGAAAGCAAGAAGAAGATTTGGAACTCTAGGATAATTACCAATTGAGCCATTGAGTTTTTCCTATAAAGAGAGACCTTGAGCTTCTTCATTCTTCACACCAAACTCATACCAAAGATTGGAGAGTTTAAGAGGAGAGTGAAGCAAGAAGGAGGAAGGAGTTCAAGTGTCTTCAAGAGGTAAGTTCTTACGCTTAATCTTTTAGTTTTTAGTAAAATTGTAGTTTAATCTAGGAAATTGTAAAGTAGAGTTATTTACATGCTTTTAAGGTCTTTAATGTGTTTAAAACGAAAATTAGATTGAAAACATGTTAGGGAATAAATTTTGAAATCAATGGATCAAGATTGTGAAAATTGTAGAATTTCCAGTTTTGAATTATGTGCTGGCAGCGAACAAAGAGGCTGGTATTTGATGTATCAAATAAACTTTAAAAATAATGAAACTTTCCAGTTATAAAGTAGACATGTAGGGCTTTCCAAATATATAAAATATGTGACTTTTTGATTTCTGGTCAAGGAGATATGAATTTTTGAAGTTAAGTCATTTTTACTGGAAGAAAATCTGGGCAATGTTGAGAAACGTTAAAACTGGGAATGACTCACTAAATCTGGATGAAAATGAATATTTTTCCTCAAAAATATACATCCTAAGGGTTCTGGGGAATTTTACGGATCCTCATTTCGATTTTTGTAGAATTAGTTATGATTTTTCAAAGTTACCGAAAAATCTGCCCAGAAAATACTGCACCACATTTTTAAATAAATGTAAGGGTAAAGTTGTAAATAACAAACTCACCAAGGGTAGATGGGTAAATAGAGGTGGAAGTATCTCTTAGGGTATCATTCTAAGTGATATGGTGATATATTAGGATATCCGGGAAGTCCAGGGCCGGATTCAAAGGTCGGACATTTGACGATTACCCGGTGAAAGGTACGTTCGCGTACTGTAACACTAACTCTGATACTTATTGTATGCTTATATGTGATAGACAACTATGCAAGTGAATTGTATAGATAACGTTACATGTGATGTGTATTGTTAACATGGATAACTATACATGTGAATTGTATAGATAATTGTACATGCGATGTGTATAGATAACCTTACATGTGATGTGTACAAGGAATATATTAATCTTGCATTTGCTATAAACTTATGTGTTGATTAATGTTGTGATGTCATACATATCTTGTTTACATAAGCATGAGGTTAACCGTTACTTGAGGTCCAATGGGCATTGGACCTCAGTCTTAATGAATAGTACATGGAAGAAACCGGGATGGAAAAGGTACCAGTAGATGGAGCCGTGAGAAGGCACTGGTGGATGAGGCTGGGAAGAGACACCAGTCAAAGCAGATGCCAAGAGAACGTCCTTAGAGTGTTCATTCTGGCATGATTTAACGAGGTTATCTCAAATGGTTTGGTGCTGAAGGCAGGGCTAGTCTATGTGGGTCAGTCAATAAGTCGCCATGAACTCGGTGAGACTCCCATGATAGACACCTACCTAGCCAAATTGTTTGACTCACTGAGTTAGGTTTATTGCCCCAAGTCTAGCTACGGCTTGGTTAAAGATTGTATAATTACCACGTAAGAATTGTAATTATACAAAGCTCTGTAATTGTATCACGTAAATATTTCTTCGGGAAATTTTTTAATATACCAGCTTATGTCGAGCATCAGCATATGTCTAGACATTTTATATCAGATACTCATTGTCCAAATATTAGCGCATGCTTTCCGTCCCCGCATTACTCTAAGCTATAGTACCTCAAACTCAGTTGATTTTCCTAAAATTAAGTGTCGATCGACACGATTTTCAAGCACGGAATTTAGGATGTTACATGCCCCTACATGTAATCAAATAATAAACCATTACTAGGCATTAATATTTCCTTCCCCACATATATATCACAGGCTCACTTATGACCTAACAAAGCTCTGTCTAGAGATTATATCACAACTTTCACACTTCCCCAACCACTACTTTATGGGAAATATAAAATCATTTTTTTAATTTTTTATAATTTCATATTAATAATCTTAAAATTTTCACTTTTTCATCGGTTTAACTCCGTTTGACTCTAGTCTAACCAACTAACACTTAACCCAATACCCTGACCGGTTCAATGACTGGTCCGGTTTTAATAACATTGCATATAACTTATAAAGTGTCACACTTGTCTTATAAAGTGTCTCTTTTCTTATAAATAGCACGTGTCAGGCTTTTCAATTGTATGTCTTACAAGTTGGCTTATTTGTTTTATAAATTCTTACATGTAACTTCTAAAGTGTCACATTTATCTTTTGAAGTGCCTCTTTTCTTGTAAATAGCACAAGTGTTAGGGTTTTCAATTATATGTTTTATAAATTAGCTTATTCGTCTTATAAGTTCTCACGGATAACTTTTAAAGTGGTTGTTTTATGAAGTGCCTCTTTCTTTAAAGAGGGTATTTTTATTCATTTTCTCTTGAAATTAATTTCACTTCCCTAGAAGACACTGAAGTGATGTTTCAAAAAGTCATGGAGGCTTCTAGAAAATATTTTGGAGGCTTTTGGGAAATATTTTGCTATATAGGAGACTAGATGAAATTTTCGTACTTAAATACCCACTTTGACAAAAAAAAAAAAAAAAAGAGAGGCCAAAATCCTAATATTTTAGGCCTAGCTAAGCATTCCCTTCGATTCTAAATATAAGATATAGTTGATTATTTTTAGAGATTAAATGAGTCGATTAAATTATTTTATAATATTTTTATTTTTATTTTTCTTTAAATTAATTAATTTGACTAATAAATTGATATATAAATTAAGGATATCTAATATATCATATAATTAAATAATTTATTTAGTTTCTTTTGAATAAAAAATTAAGTATCTTATATTTATATTTAACCCTCAACTTCTTTCAGTTTTCGAGCACGGTGTTCGGCTTCCAGGTTTCAGGTCGCCAGCTCTCCTTCACCGTTCGTAACCTGTCAGCGTCCCTCCGATCTCTTCGCCGTCGCCGTTGCTCTTCTGTTCTGGTTTACGCTAAGATCTCTGTGTGATCTGGTTAGTTTCTTTTTGCTTCAATCTCACCTTTTCTTTTCTTGTTTTTCCTTGGTTTCGACTCAGGCAAGAACTTTTGTGGGGTTCGGTTACAGTATCCTTGGTTAGTTTTTCTGTTTCAGATTAAATACTGGGTTTCTTTCTGTAGTTGACTTGGTTGTTTTACAGAATATGTGATTTTTAATTTAAAAATTAGCCTTCCTGTTCTTTTCTGTCCAACCGGGAATATACCGGGACTATTGTTTTGTTTGAATACTGGGTTGTTTTCTTTACATATGCCTAACAGAATGTTAAACTATTTGTTCAAGTATTTTTTTTTTTTGGGTTTCTTTTTCATAAAGGAATTACATACTGATTTGCCACTAAACTCTATTTGTGGATTTAGTTCTTTAATTTAAAGCTTTTAATGGTTATGCCTTTGTTTGAATATGTGCAATATTGCTCTCTGTCTTGCTCTTGCTGTGTCTCTGTTGGTGCTCTGATATTGATAACAATATTAACACGTCTCTGTTAGAGTATCATGGCTCCGTTGTTGGTGTTGCCATGGCTCTCTCCGTCTATCCTTTCAATTTTCATGAACATTGGCTTGATAATTCAATTATTGATACTGAATTTGAGATTTCATGTGGTTATTTCTTATAATTGATACTCTTTGTTTTGTAAAAATATCATCTCAACGAGAATTCGTGTGGCTTTTAAAACATTGATCCTACTGTTTTTTAAACCCTCCTTTCTTTCTTCCATAGACGTTGAAGCAATCGGGCTAAAGTGCAGGGAAAGATGGAACGAAGAAGTAAAGAGCTTCTCCGCTTGGAACACCAGAATACACCCTTTTCTTCTTTAGGTCTCTGTCTCTCTGGAACTCTAATTGGTTTTGGATAAATGGAATTTATGTTTCTCTGATTTATTGTTTTCCTAATTGTGAACTGAGTTGTTTTTACAACGCTTATTCCTTTGTTTTGCAGAGTCTTCTCTTTCTTCTTGTAAAAACGACTCGAGGGCTGTCACTAAGAAGCGCCCCTCTAATGGAATGCCCCTCACAGCCCCAGTTGCCCCCAGCCATTGTAAGTTCTGTTTCTAAATTATAATTATACAAAGTTTCTCCCTTTTTTAAAACCTCTTTTTTGGTTGACGATGAAATTGGTGATTTTGTAGATGTGAAATGTCTTTTATAACCTTGAATGAACAGACTAATGTAAAAAATAACAACCAGTGAATATTGATGATAGAGGTAAATATATATTATATATCTCTTGTATGATGGAATGGGATTACCGTTCTTTTGTGGCTAACATATGAGGTGAGAGGAATAGGATCATATCGCTATCTACCCTAAGCTTTGTCTGCCTTCCGTTATATTATTGATATTTTGTATTCCCCGGAATATGAAATCATAAAAATCAATCATTTTTTCCCTTTCAAGATATTATACGTTCCTTTGTTGATGCAGTTTTAGGAAAGGTGAAAGACTTCCTAGGGGTGATGTCAGAAGCCAATCAACAGCTGGAGCTTGATGCAAAGGTTACAAATTGACTTCTGATTGAAAACATAAGTATTAACTGCCTTACAATGATCTTATTTCATTAAACTTTTTTCCTTATTAAGTCTTTCTCTTGATGAAATCTAGGACAATCCGCGGAATTTTGACATTGAAGAGTTGTCAGGAAATGAATCTGAAGTTATTGAGATGGTAATTAAATTTCTTATATTGTTTTATAAATCCATATGTTATCTACCTATCTCAGTAAATTCCGTTCATATTTTACTTTTACAAACTTGGATCCTCTTTCACTTGGAGAGATATACAAAACCTCTCAGATTGTTCAGATCTGATTGAGTGGTTTAAAATTTTTAAATGCCTATTCTTTTCAAATTAGATCTAGACTATCCAAAAGAGGTTTAGATGTGATGCCTCAAAATGTAAGGGATTTCTGTGATAGTTAGAGCAGAAATATTTCAAAATCTGTTTCCTCTGAAATGAGGAAAGAGAGAGCAGAGCAATAAGGCTTCACTTTTACCTGGTGCACATTAGTGGGTCCCATAAAAAAAAAACACTTAGCTGAATTTGCTTTATTATCCAGAGTTAGTTGATTGTGTTTGGGATGCTGTTTTACCCCAGGATTTAATGCTTGGTGTTGCTAATCTCCACACACCGGAGGCTGTGGCAGCTGCAGAATCTGCAATTTCTGGTTCTCAGCCAGTGATTCCGTTGGCTGTTGATTCTAGTGAAACAGATTCTGATGAAGATTCTGATGATGAGGAGGAGAAGGAGGACGATAACAAAATCAGCCATGGTGAAGGCATTAATGTCAGTGAAAAAGAATGTTCAAAGACATGTTCTGTTGGTGAAAGACCAATTTCTAGGGAGGATAGTATCATCAGCAAACAAAAGAAAAATCAGCATTCCAAAAAACGGCCAAAGATAGTTGAGCTTTCTTAGTTATCAACATGTTTATGAAGAGTTCTGAGAATTTGATTTATGAGATTTTTATCAAATACGAATATACCAATTTCCTCATATGCGGCAAGAGTCTTGAATATATATTAATCAAGCATTCTCAAGTATGTAGGAAATTATGAAGGTCAGTCATGTGTTGCAAAGTATCCAGTTTTGGGAAATCCATTGGAATTTGCCTTCACGTTTGTCTCCCTTTTATAATTGATCCAATGGTCAAGAGTTAAATGAAAGCCAAATGACGAGATATTTCAAAGGAACTTTCAAATTTGGAAGACGGACTTTTTGTATAATAGAATGTTAAATAAATGCAACATCAAAGGCATATTTGAAAATCAATTGGTCTTGGACCAAAGTAATATAAAATTAATTTTTCCTAAAAGATACAATTTCACATATATAAATGACAACAAAGAAAGTATATGCTAAAGACGCTTGTGATCAAGTTCAAATTCTCATCTCCACTATAACCTAGCATCTTAATTTTTAATTTTCTTAGACTTAGTTAAGTTAAAATGAAAGATAGAGATATTTTGGTTTTTGGGAGTGCTTAGAGTAATTTAAATTGGGTTAGGCTTAAAGTTGAATTTAATTGAGATTTTGGATCACCATTGGAGTTGAATTAGAGGAAATCTTCGGAGGCATGAGGCTCGTTTATTGTAGTTACCTTATCATGTTTACATGCACCCAAAAGTTTGTATGCTTACTGCCTAACTAAGGGCCTTTTTTGTGTTACATACGTATTATTGTTAGTTTAGAACTTATATAAGTACTTAATCATGCTCAAACATACCAGTTTACTAGGTATTATGACTAGTGAAGTTGAATTTGGATGAATAAAGTATGATTTGATGGATTGTAATGATATTTGAAAGTAAATTTTTTTTTTTTAATTTTTTAGTATTGGAAGTCTGTCGTATATTGTGTCTTTTAATGATCAATTGTGGATGCATGATGTCTGGGCAGATTTAATGTATTTATGTTCATTGAATGTAAGTATAACTAGAATGTTTGAAGTACAACTTTTTATTTGTCAACCCTTTCATAGAAACACGGGTTTAAAACCTTCATATACTAAAGTATTGTCATATGATATACTTTAAAGTTTTATGGTTCTCTCTTTGGTATCATGGCAAACCGCATTATTGGGTTTTAATCCTTTTTTACTATGATAAATGAATCAAAACTCTTTCTACTATTGTGTATATACTTTTGTTTTATCTGGTACCATGATACGATGTTCAAGTATATTGTGCCTCATCCAACCTCCAAAAACACTTTTCCCTCATTCCTCCTTCCTGGTGGTTAATTTTAACTATTATATGACTTTCATATAAAGTTTAATGAGGTTGAAAACAAAAAACAAAAAATTTATCATTGCAGAAACCCATAACTCCTTATATTCTTCATGAATTATTAACCTTAACTCATTACGTTAATTAGTTATTAATTATTAATCTGTAATTCTTTACGGTACTCAGGAGAATTCATAACAATTTAAAATATTCATGAGATTCAAAATTACTCATTAAAACAACTATTAGCAATTAGGATAACTTGATAACACAACTATTGGAAATTAGGATTACCTTAAATCACTTGAAGACCTTAATGTTGTTGATGTCCTCTAATGTTGATCTACATGACTATCCCCTGCCTGCAACGAGAACTCATTCTCTTGAAACCCCCCATTCTTTGGATACTTATTAGGCGAAGACAAGGTTGAGGTTTGATTTCCTTGGGTTTTTATCTTTTAAAAAAGGTGTTGATTTTTTGGAATGCATAAAAGCCCTTCTAAAATTGCGTCCTCCCCCTCTTTTTATAGTATTAGTAGGTTGAACATTCTAAACCCTAATTATCTTAGAAATTTTTAGACTTAGGGTCCGTTTGGAAACTTTCCAAAACCTATATTTTGCTTAGTACGAGATAAGTATGTGAGAGGAGTTTTGTCTCGACTTACGTGAAACCTAGATTTTGGGTGTTTCCCAAACACCCCCTTATACATTAAGAAAAAAGAGGTTTTAGGTAACCTATAATGATGTTTCATTTAGTGTCAAAATAGACAAATTAAGATCCTGCAGGACAAGACTAGCTAGCTAGTAAACCTATGAACTGCACAATCTGTACTGAACCTGATTTTTGTAAAACACGAATCAGAGTTGGAATATGACAGAGTTGTTGATACACAAAAAATCTATGACATGATGTTAAAGACTAAGGCTAATACCAGTTGTCAATAGGATTATACAAAGTTTAATTATGAGAGAACCCTAATTTATTTGGGTTATTTTGTTCTACCTGTAACTGTGTAATCAATCTCTTTTGTAGTACCTTGGGTGGATTTTATCAATAATCAGCTTGCATATTCTTTTGTAATTTTATTCAGTTCTACTAATTAATTAATTAAAAATATCAAAATTACCAAAATTACCCCCCCCCAAAAAAAAGAAAAAATAATTTGCAGGCTGTTTCTGTTGTAATTTTTCGGTTGACGAGACTTGCATGACAAAATACAATTCAAAATGTTCGGTCATCTCTGATTCTATGAGTATCAGACAAAAAATGGTTTCATCTTTCGAACATTCAATTCAGAAATAGTATCTACAATGTATGATAGTGTGTAAGTTATTCAGACTAATATATGTTTGAGTGATTTGTGCAGTACATTCCAACGGAGTTCTCGAACAAGCACATGGAAAAGAAGAGGCAAGAGGTGGAGATTGAAACAGTCAAAGGAGTATGGAAAGTGACATTACTTCCCCACAAGAAAAGAACAAGAACGTTTGCAAGGTTCAGTAAGGGTTGGTCACAAGTTGCTCGCAACAATCACTTTAAGACCGGACAAACTCTCCTTTTCAAAATGGTTCGCACTGGTCATCGTCCCAAGTTTGTTGTTCATGATCATGAGCAAGAAAAGGCCTCCTCATCATGATTATAACTCATGTAAAAATTGTCGGATTAATCTAACTACTAGCTAGGAAGAATTTGGCATTGTGAAGAAATTTTATGTTTGTGAGTCATGTTATGTATCTCGTGTCCTTTACAATATGGATATTTTTATTAGTTTCAAGTGTCTAAGGGTATGTTAGTTATTTTTAGTTATTGTGCCAAACTATTTAAGCTAGTTTTGTGCGCCCGTTTTTTCACCATGAATGAAGTATTTTTCAGCCAACATATGTCTCTGTGGCATAAAAATTAATTAGACGATAATCAATTTATTACTCACATTAAATTATACGATAATTTTTTTGATGGGTTTTATCTATCAACAATTCTAATTACTTAAATAAAAGATGTACGCAATACTTATATTTATTTGATAAAAAATGAAATATCTCACTATCAAGGAATTATATTAAAGGGATCGTTTTGAGGCCAGAGGGCGACTCTCCTTTTCAAAATGATTTGGAGAGGTAATTGATTGTGCCAATTTCATTGTTCATAGGCAAACTAATGTCTCATGGGTAGATGTAGGATTAAATTATTATCTACTATGAAGTAAATTTTAATGACAAAATAGCAGTCCCCTGGCAACCGGGCATGCAAAACTCCCATTAAGGGTGATTGATGAATATTGTGCTAGATTGAATGAAGAATATGTTGAAGTTCTTTTATATGGTGTGAACTAGCTTTGTTGAAAATATGGGTTGAAATAAAAATTGAAGGTATGAATATTGTTCTGTATGAAGAACACAGATGTCTAACTCGAGTGAATTAGTATTTGTTTATATATATAGGATCAATAGGGTTCTAATGAATACTCAGAGGTGTGAACATTCAAAAGAAGGATGCAGCTCTGTGATATTTATGGAGGCAAATATCACAAAACGTATCTCAGATCACTTTGCTTACATGATGGTGGCAATGGCCACAGAAGGGTGGTGTGTGTCACTACCACAAAAAACAAAACCTCTATAACGTCCTAAATAAGACACAATTAATGTCCTTAATGAGAAGGACATCTATCAATGAAGAATAGAAAAATTGAATTTTGGCGTCTTGAAAATTATTCAGGACGCCTTATAAAAGGCGCCCTGAAAGTAAATTCAGGATGCCTTATAAGGCGCCCTTATATGTACTGAGGATGCCTTATAAGGCATATTGAATGTAAATTTAGGATGTCTTATAAGGCATTCTGAGTACATATAAGGCCCTTGCCTATTAGGGCGCCCAGGGCAAATTAAGGCGTCCTGTAAAGCTTTTAGGATGCTTAAAACCAATTAAGGCGTCTTGAAGATGATTCAGGACACAAAAAAGAAATGATATTTTACACCCTAAAACTTTTTCAGAACACCTTATAGTTATATATATTTTTTTAAATATTGCTTACATGCACACTAGTGCAAAAAGGTGTTTTAAGACCGCCTCATTTAGAGTGGAGAATTGACGCACTGCTTTTAAAGAAATGATCGGTGTCAATTTTGTAAATATAAATAATTTCTTCCACCGCATCAATTTTTAAGACCGCCTTAGTGAGAGCGGATGAATAAATCTCTGGTCTTAAAGATATGACCTGTGGCAATTTTGTAAATATCAAAGATCATCTTGGACTATATCTTTTCCGATAGGTCTTAAATATATTATTCAAATCGCTGGAAAAACCAACCGCTCTTAAAACATTTATAAAAAAAATGAAATGTGAATTACTTTAAAGAGAAATTACCGGCATCCCGACTTATATTTTATGCGGTTAAAAATAACATGGAAATTTTTAAAAATAATTGTATAAAACTTTTAAGACCAGACATATATAAATGATCACTCTTAAAACATTCATTAAAAATAATTATAAATATTATGAAGTTATTGAGAAATCTCGTACAGCTAAACTTATATTTTTTGCGGTGCAAAATACTAAGGAAATACATATAAAAATGGTAAAAAACTTTTAAGAACGGACATATATAAATAACCGCTCTTAAAAAACCTCATTAAAAATAATTATAAATAATATGAAATTATTGAGAAATCCCGTACAACCAGACTTATATTTTTTATGATGCAAAATAATAAGGAAAGATATATAAAATGGTAAAAAAACTTTTAAGACTGGATATATGTAAATGACGTTCTTAAAGTTAATATTTTTGAGAGCGGACGTGACTTCTACCTAGTAGTAAATGATGAAAAATTTAAAATAATAGTTTATTGCTTTTAAGACTGGACTTAATAAAAGGACGTTCTGAAATGTTAACCGTTAAGATCGTCGTTTTTAGTTTGTCCGGTCTTAAAAATTCCCATTGTAACCTTTAAGACCGTCGTTTTATGTTTCGCCGGTCTTAAAAATGCCCACTATATTTCTCGCGTGAAACCTTAACTTGTGTCTTACTTCTTTCTGTTGGAACACTAAAACCCTTGTTCTTGTTGCGAAACACTCAAACACCTCTTCCTGTTGCATTACTTCTCTTCCTTGCAAACCGCCACCATCCTCTGTTACTCCCTCATTTGCTCTGGCATTCCTTTCTTGCACCACCTCTTAACCTCTTTTCTTGTTTCGAAAATGAACGAAGGAAACGAGTGTAGTTCTATTCCTGAAATGCCAGTTGATGATGTGACTGGTGTTAGTCAGAACGAACCATCTCCTTCTCAGAGTGAGCCTCCTCGTAACCGCCCTGCAAGCCATCGTGGTAGAAGAGGCTCGATATACAGTTTGATGGAAATTTGACTCCCTGCGGCCCTAATAAAAGTAGATACAACAGTTATGTCAGCTTACAAGCACGCAGCAAGGCAAGCATTTTGGTCGACGAGTGGAAAAATGTCGACAAAGAGAAGGTGAAGGATGTTATCTGGGACTCTATCCGGCTTACGTACAATGTTCTTGACGATGAGAAGTTGAAAATCAAGACATTGTCGTATTGTGCTGATTGTTGGAGGAAGTTTAAGACCCACTTAGCGAACAACTATATTTTTGCCGAGGTTCCGGTTGGTCAGCCTCCCCTTAATCCTTGCGCCAAGTATGCCTTTCTTGATGAAGCAACATGGCAACAATTTGTTTAGATGCAGACTACTGAAGGAGCTTTGGTGAGTCTATATTTAATTTTTTTGTCCCTTCTTGTATACTTATTAACCTGTGCGGATATGTGAATGTTATTGTGTTCATTTATGAGGCCGTTAGTCAGGTTGCTTGCTTAGCGAGGTATTCTATTATAGTAGGTCACGTAGACATTACTATTATTTAGTTAGTATGTTAAGTGTGTAATGGTATATGTGCATGTTGTTATTGAAACTTGACCGAGTTTGAACCAGTTATGATGAATGAATGAATTGACTGAGTTGGCAATAGTTTTGCAACTCCCTTTCCTCTATTTCTCCCTATTTATTATACATACAATTCTCCATCTTCCTTAACAAAGTCTTGAAACTTGATGAAGTGAATTTGACTAGTGTTTGAATTGAGGTCTGGAATTCATAATGAATAGTTGTTTTTCTGATTCACAGATAAGAAGGTAGCAAGCACAAGAGATTGGAAGAAAGAATGATTGCCCATAAACGGCTTCTCATGGTGGATATGAAAAGGCTGAAAAAGAGTTGATGGCCGCCAAGCGAAAGAGATTGGAAGATGAAGCTTAAGCCAATCCTTCTGAGATATGCGATCCGCGGCCGCCATCTCCAATACGCCGTGAGGAGTTATGGCTCTATATTCGCAAAAAGAAAGGCGGGGCGTACTCTAGTGAACAAACTCGTGCAGTTGTTGAGAGAATTGTAAGTAATTATTATGCTCTTGTTATTTGTTACTTTTTAGTTACTAAACATGTTTCGTTACTAATTATGCTCTTGTTATCTGTATCTTACAGGAAGAACTCAAAATGCAAGAACAAGAGGGATCATTTGTGTCGGACGGGAGCAAAGATATTCTTACTGTTGCGACTGGAAAACCGGATCACGTGGAGCATGTAAGGGGAATTGGAGGACAAGTAGGCCTGAAGCAATACTTTGGTAAATCCAAATGCCAAAGACAATCAATGGTTACCTGGGAGGAGATGGAATGTACGCTGGCCATAGCAACTGAGGAAGCAAAGGCCAGAGTAGAGAAGAAAGTAGCTAAGCAAGAAGCTTCATTAAGTGCAAAGTTTCAAGATGAGCTGAAAAAGATGAAGGAGGAGATGATGAAGATTGTCAGCTCTCGTGGAGAGAGCATTGTTCCCTTCCCACACTCACCTCCACCTGTCCAACAGAGCACTAAAGGGAGCTGCATTGTTGGACAGTCAACGGAACATTGTGAGCTTTATGTGAAGGATCCTGGTAGACGATTGGTTGCAAGAAGGAATGTCTACAACTTTGGATCAACTGTACACCACCGAAAAATGGCTGATGATGAAGTCAGGGTGTTAGTTGAAGAGGTGATCATCGCTGATACACCTATCCCTCTTCAAACCAATCAAATGAAACTTGTGAGTGATTGCTTGGGAGGCTTCATCTCGTGGCCAGTGAAGCTTGTACGTGTTTGTACTCCTTCTCAAGACCCAGCTCCTGCTGATGAAGATGCAGCCCCGCGTGATATTTTGCCTGCTCCTAAGTTGATTGCCAGGGATGAGATTGGACTTCTGGTAGTCAATCAAACTTTTGAAACCAGATCATGGCCTCTAAATGCTGAAGTAGGCCTAAAAGAGAAGCTACCGGTCTTCATTGACCAGGAAGATTTAATCTCCCTTATCTTTCCTAAAAAGGAGTTAACTGATGCTATTGTGTTGTTATTCATGAAGTAAGTAGTATCTTCTTCTATGAGTACATACATAATTTTAAGAGGTCTCATTTATACATGTACACATACATATATACTAGCTAATTCACTTATGCATGTCATTATTGTAGGTTGATGTATCGTGAGATGGGAGTACAGGGCAGAGAGCAGGATTTTGGATTCTTGTGTCCACAGTACCTAAGTGGGGCAACCGTGGCTCAAAGAACATCATACATATCTAAGAGGTTGTCTAACAATATGAGAAGGTGGTACCTTGCACCATTCAACCATTCTAACCATTGGCAGTTGGTCTTCCTTTCCGCAGAGGAAAATAAAGTAGTCTTTCTATGCTCCCTTCATCACGAACTAGTGGCTATGTTAAAGCAGGTGGTTGATAAGTAAGTAGTGCATGTCATTTTGTCACTGATTTTTGTCTGAAATCTCTTCTGTGAATTTTCAGTTACCAATATTGATAATTGAAATTTTTGATTTCAATAATAGGGTCATGTCGGAATACCAAAAGAAGGCCAAGAGAAAGGCTGGGTATCAGGTCAAATATACTATATGGATCAAACCACAGGTTAGTACACATGGACATTGCCTTGTGAACTTTGCCCTTTGAACTGTCACTGTGTATGCGCTCTTATATATATATTTCTTGTTTGATTTTAGACACGTCGCCAACCACATGCTTCCAACTTATGTGGGCTTTACGTCATGAGACACATATATGATATTATCACGAGAAGAATTCTGTCTATCACTGAAAAGGTAAATGTATATGATATTATACGTACATACGTTTGGCATGCTGACCCCTTTGATGAAAGGAATTAAGGTAGTCTAATATATATTTATGTCTTTGATTTTACAGATGTTTGATTGCGCTGACCCCTTTCCTGATGGTGATATTGAGCGCATACGACAAGTCATTTGTGAATTTGTCATTCAGGAAATCGCAAATGCCCCCCAGGATTAATTTGTAAATATGCATGTGCTGTAGACCTATATTACATTTGATCTTCTGTAAATAATAATTGAACAATTGTATAGTTTAATGATCAATAATTAACAAAATTGTTTATTCATTTCCAACAAATTATATTGATGCTTTCTATTTTTTTGTTGTTGAATGTATTGCATGGAATTAGTTCTTAAACCTTTAGGACAGGATGCTGTAGAATGATGAGCTTATTAAAAAGTTCAAAGACTTTTAGGACCGTCTATTTCATATAAGTCCGGTCCTAAAAGTCTTAGTATAATTTTTTAAAATATTGGAGACTTTTAGGACCGTCTATTTCTTAAAAGTTCGGTCCTGAAGGGCTTTTTAAAAATACGTTAATTTAATTTTAAAATATGTGAGACTTTGGGAGCGGATAGTTATTAAATGACCGGTCCTAAAAGTCTATCCTACCATTTCATTCGTTATATAGGAATCTTCTTCTTCTGAGAATTTTAAACTAAAATATTGGAGACTTTTAGGACATGTGAAATGGAAAAATTGAAGGAAATTGGCTTTCTCAAATGTTGTATAACAAGCATTTGTTGAGTTTTTCACAGGTTGCCTCACGCACCACAAAATAGAAGACTAAAATCCGAAACCAAGAGACTTTTAGGACCGTCTATTTCATAACAGTTTGGTCCTGAAGGGCTTTTAAACAATACATTTTTAATTTTAAAAATATGCTAGACTTGTAGGAGCGACTTTTTAATAAAAGTCCGGTCCTAAAATCCATGCGTAGATCTTTAGGACCGACTATTTATATGTTTACAGTCTTAAAGGTCTTTTTTAAATAAAAATATATATTTTTCTATTTCTTTTATACAGAAATGATGTTAATGTTCAAATCAAATCAACTAAGCAAATATATCATGGTTAATTTTAAAGTCAATTAGCGAAGACTCACGATGACTTTAATTTGCATGTTTTGTATGTTCTTAATTAATGTCGTTATTATATTTTTTTTTACAAATTAATTGTCAGTATATAACTTATGTTAATTTCGAATCCATTTTTGGAACTTCTCAAGTGTACGCAATCAGGTTTGACAAAAAATGGCCATGGCGGCCATAATCATATATATATTTTTTATGCTGCCCCTAAGGGCAGCAACCAAATACATACAAAAAAAACATAAAAAAAAACAAGAAAATAAAAAAAAAACATGCAAGAAAATAAAAAAAACTAATTAATCCTCCGTCTTGTTGCTGGAGGAGGAGGAGGAGGAGCATGTAGAGTCAGCTTCAGAGGATGGGACGTCGACGTCATTTTCATTGAGGACCAGGTTGACCTTCTTATTGATCGTATGAAGGAGGCCACAGATTCTGCCCATGTGTTGGTCCATGTGATCGACGCGGGCCAGCAGATGCTCCACAAATTGCTTCACCGTTGGATTCGGCGGCAGAGGGGGAGGTTTCGCAGGTAAGAGATACGGAGGAGGAAAAGGAGGACCCGATGGTGGACGAGGAGGTGGGGCAGCCATTATAGAATCAGAGATTGTAGAAGAAATGAGGATGTGGAGAAGAATGTGAAGAAACTAAAGTAATGAGGGGCTTAAATAGATGGAGCACCATCGTTGGATTGTCTTTCGAAGCCGAAGAGACTATCAATCATCATTACAGAGTGTAAAGATATATAGATCATGACTGCACCTCTTGGAATTTGGAACGAAGGAACTTTTAAGACCGCATATTCTAAGATAACCGATCTTATATGTATTTTAAGATCAATTAATTAAGGATCTAAGTACTTACACAACTACGCTAGGATACGAAGAAATTCATTTGACTGAAGCATTAAATTTTGGATGCAACTCCCAATATCGAAATTTGTATCAACGACACTTTTAAATATATTACAAATTTCAACTTAAATTCTGATTGGTTTAAATTAAAAATTAGTAATCTATAGGCCGATTTTAATTTTTAAAAATTAAAAATTAGGTCTTAAATATTATTACTAATTATTTATTGCCAGTTGTATCCAATATTCTCACTTTCCCATGTCTGAGACAGTGAAGCATATGTCCTGCCATGTGATGAAATGGAAAAAATTGAAGGACTTAACTTGGCCTTCTCAAATGTTGTATAATAATAAGCATTTGTGAAGTTTTTCACAAGTCGCCATATTAACATAAACATTGAAGGACTTTTAGGACTGTCTATTTCATAACAGTCCGGTGCTGAATGGCTTTTAAAAAATACGTTTTTAATAATTTAAAAACATACTAGACTTTTAGGAGCGATATTTTAATAACTGTCCGATCCTAAAAGTCCTTTAGGACTGACATTTTATATGTGTACAGTCCTAAAGGTCTTTTAAAAAATAAAAAATAAATAATTATTCTATTTCTTTTATGCAGAACTTTATTTGCTCAAGATTTTATACAGAACTGAATCAACTGATATTATGTTCAAATCAAATCCCATATTCTCACATTCCCATTTTTCGTATCCCTCTGCTCCCCTCTGCCCTAAACCAAGCTAGACAATGGTTAGATACAAGATAACCCATCGCAAGACTACTCCTAAAGCTCGTTGGAAGATCTTGCGACAACTTGTTGGGCTACGTCATACTCAGACCAAGAAAACGCATTCTGTTCAGACGAAGGAGTCTCGGGTCGTTGGACCCATTGTTATTTCGGATCATAAAGAGGTTCCCACTCCCCCTCTCCAGCCTCCTGGTCCTGACCCTGAAGAAGTGATACTGATGCTCATACAATAGGAAATTGCTGATATCCGGCGTGAAATTTCTGCCACTGAAGCCGATATCAACAAGACATTAGCTGATAATTAGCTTTAGGACTTTTAGTCACATTGTAGGTTGTTTTTGTTATTTGTAAGTTTGTTGTTCTTATTTTTCCTTTGTACTTGCACATTCTCCATTAATGTAAAAATAAAAATGAACTAAGCTTATTAATGGAAAAAACCTTATTCTCAACGTAGTATCCTTTATTTTCATTCTGTTGCTGCTGCTGTTGAGCAAAAAAATATTCAGTTGCTGCTACTGCAATCTTGTAGTTTAATTTTAAAGAAAATGCGGACTTTCACTAAATTCTTATATTTAAAAAAAATTGAGACTTTTAGGAGCGGATTCTTAATATGTAACCGATCTTAATGAATTCATTTAGGAGCGTATGCTTAATATGAAACCGATCTTAAAACTTCTATACCTTTAGGATCGGATGCTTTACAATTAACCATTCTTAATGACATTAAATATAAATGATTCTGTCATGCAGAAAAGTTAAATTTTCCTCTCTGAACTTCTCTTGTCCCGCCGAAAGTGATAATAACTCCTGTTTACTCTCAACTCTCAAGTGTTTGTGTGTTGCTTTGTCACTGCCGCGAGACAGATCTCTCGACAAGCTAGTGCTGGTCAGCTTATCACCTTCTGGTTGGTTCCTTAGCTAAACGGTGATAGACCTATACGTAAGATGTGTATTTCATCAGTTACATATATATTTTCCTTTCCCTCTTTTCGTTCTGGGTTATTCATGGTTTGCACGAAATCGGTGAAATGTTGACGTGGGTTACTCTGTTGTATTTCGATACTATACTTTGAAGTTTATGTTTTACACTTTTACTTGAGACATATCCGACTGACCAACAAGTGCACTTAGGGTTACTTTTGTTGTCTGCATTTATCTTCCGCGTAATGCATTTATTTTCCTTAGCTTCTTGGATCGACGGTACGTGATACATTTATGAGCACAAGTGATTCTTCATGTTGCATTTAATGACCAAAGTCTTTTTTTGTTTGTTTTTGGAACAATACTAGATTGACTGTACGCAATACATTTATGTTGCATTCAATGGACAAAGTCTCACTCATATGCATTTAATGAACTTGGCTTAGTTTATGTGCAATTTTCAATTTTTTCGGATAATGTATGTTAAATCTTTCCGTCTATATATTGGAATTATACTATGGATCGTAGTTGGATAAATACGAGACGGACGAGTGTTGAATATGAGAATGGGGTGAGGGAATTTATAGAGTTTGCAAAAGGAAATGCCCATGATGGTAGTGGGAAGTTTTATTGTCCATGTGTAGAGTGTTTAAATGAGAAGCGAGTAAGTCCAGAAGTTATATATGTTGGTTATGATTAGTTTTGATGATGTCTTATATAGATTGCCATTAGCAAGAGCAAAAAGTTTATATCAAAAAGTTTATATTATATACATTGTCTAATTGCTACATTTAATGTAGATTTGTTCATGTGGAGAAAGAACAAGAGAAGAGAAGAAAGAAAGAGTTGATTCATGGAGAATAATCAAGAAGAGAGAAGAAAGAAAGAAGAACTTGCTGAATAAACTGAGAAAATCATTATACAAGTTCTTAGTTTGATTCTTGAAGTCTCCAAGATCAAATGGAAGTTGGGATAGCTCAATTCAGAGTTGAAACAAGCATATATCAGGTTCTGGATAAGCAAAATCGAGCCAAATACTCAAAAGTCAAGTTTACTGCATTATGAGAAAACTCGAGTTTAGAACATAAAACTCGAGTCTGGAACTCAAAACTCGAGTTGGTCACTTAATGACTCGAGTTTGTAGTGTCTTCAGCAACTCTGGCGTCTCTGGATCATCAAAACTCGAGTTAGACAATGTAAACTCGAATTTGGAACTCAACTCGAGTTGGTCACTTAATGACTCGAGTTTGTGAAGTCTTCAGCAACTCTGGCGTCTCTGGATCAGCAACACTCGAGTTTGGCAATGTAAACTCGAGTCTGGAACTCAAAATTCGAGTTAGTCACTTAATGACTCGAGTTTGGCAAGCTTTCAGCAACTCTGTCTAACTCTGTTTCACGTTCAGCACGGGCGACCTCTAGTAATTCGATGATATCTCCCAAACCAGAGATCGGTTTAAGGTGAAATCAATTTTGTATGAAACTAGACATCCAATGCGTCATCTTGACAAAGTTTCATGCCCAAAGAAGCTAAGATGAGAGAGCTATAAATTTCAGAAGTTGGAACAGGAATTCACACCACACAGCAGACCAAGCTTCAATGATTTGAGTGTATCTCACAAACTACACATCGTAATGAGCTGAAATAGGTGGCATATGAAAATAGACTCACATACCTTTCCAGAAACATAAAGATCATGGAAAAAAAGATCAAATGAGTGAGGTATGAATTTTTGAAGTTGACAGTCAATTCAGGATGCTGGAAAAACGCTAGCCAAAGAACAGCCTTCATTTATCAAATCATAATTCTCAGATTATAATGAGTTTGGAGCTGATTCTTCTTGCATTGGAAAGAATACTTAAAGAGTCTAATGAAAATAGGCACTTGATTCCAGGAATTGATCTTTATCAAGTCAAAAAGCAAAGAACTTGTGAAAAGTATATTTGATCGAGCCATGGAGAAGAAAACTCGAGTTTTTGTTTACAAACTCCAGTTTTGCACTTGACAGAGAGTAAGATGTTTTCATCTATGAAGGAAACTCGAGTTTGGGTTGGTAAACTCGAGTTTGTGGCAGACAGAGAGCTCCTCAATATTTTGAACTTTGGAAACTCCAGTTTGCGTTCGAAGACTCCAGTTTTGAGTTTTGTGGACTTAAGCTTATTTTCACTCCAAAAGTCCAAAACTTGAGTTAGTCACTTAATGACTCGAGTTTAGGCTTATGTTCAAGTGTGGTTCAAAACTCAAATCGCGATATTCCTCTCTAGAAGACCTAAACTCGAGTTTGGATTTCTAAACTCCAGTTTAGCCCGCTGAAAACTCCAGTTTGGATTTTAAACTCCAGTTTAGCCGTTGCAAACTCCAGTTTCGTTTTGCAAACTCCAGTTTCAGTCGTTGAAGTTTTCAAAATCAGATTGCGCCAACTTACGAAAACTTCATGATTGATCTTAATACTTCATATTATCTATTGCTATTGTTTATAATCATGATTAATCAATTTTCTAGCAAGTTTCAGATGATTAAAAGCTTGAGATAGCATCAAACTTGATGAAAAACAAAACTGTCATAAGCATGAAGATGAAGGTTGCTGCAGATTTTCAGAAATGGCAAAGAAGGCAGAACCGAATGAGAAACTTGGAGAAATGAAGCTGAATGCTCAACTATAATGAATTCAAACGTTCTACAATCTTGATATGTTTGAGTTTCAGATTTTAGAAGATTCAGATTTGCTTTAAAATTAAATAAAGCAACTCCATGAACCACTTGTATTATTTTAATATATCTTCTCAACAAAGCAAATGGATGACAGCCTGGAAAGAAGCCCAACTATTCTTCAATGCAGACAACAAGGCTCCTACCAACAAAGGTTGCTGAACATCATGGGAGACATTCTTGAAGGGACAAAACTCAAATATTCAAATCTGAAAATGTTCCCAACAAACAGAAGTGGTCATAACAGCTAGATTCATGAAGAAACACTCACAACAGCTATATTTTCGAATGGGTTCAAGTCTCAACAGATCTACAACGTTCATATACTTCAAATCAGTATAAATACCTGAAGACTTGAAGACTCAAGTGTGGAAGAACAACAGAAAAACGCAGAGACATAAGCTTACACCTCCAACATGCTAATACTCTGATTTTCGCATCATTTACTCCCTGTTCTCAATGCCTACATAGTTTATCATTGAGAGTAAAATGATTTGTATTGTGCTTCAGTGTTCATCATATTCACTTCTGTGAGAGAAGACTGATTGTAAATTAGTTTATTTGAGAGGTACTCAAGATTGGGTGATCTTGAGTGGGAAACACTGTGTTGTGATTACAACTTGTAAGGGGAGTGAATCCTAGGGAGAGGATTACTTCGAGTACAGAGTGTGTAATCAAGCAAGTGTGTTGATTACAGTTTGTAAGGGGGAATGAATCCTGGTGAGAGGATTTCTCCAAGTACAGAATGTGTAATCAAAGTAAGAGATTGTGAAGGCTGCACAAGTACCCGACTAAACTTATGTTCAAAAATGCTTAAGGCTTTTAAGGACATGCTTCCGGATGATAATGTGTTGCCTCATCGGTACTATAATCTAAGAAAATTCTTTGTCCACTGTGGATGGAGTACAAAAAGATTCACGCATGCCCGAATGATTGCGTGTTGTATAGGAACGAGTTTGAAGATAAGCATAAATGTCCGGTATGTGAAACCCCAAAGTACAAGTCAAATAAGGGGCCTGCAAAAGTGTTGTGGTATCTTCCAATCATACCAAGGTTCAAGCGGTTGTTTGCTAATGAAAATGATGCAAGAAATTTGTGGTGGCATGCTGATGAAAGGATTTCTGATGGAAAGCTTTGACATCCGGCTGATTCTTCTCAATGGAAGAAAATCGATCAACAATTTCCGACCTTCGGGGAAGAACCTAGGAACCTTAGGCTTGCCCTTAGCACGGATGGCATGAATCCCTATGGAAGCCTTAACAGCATACATAGTTCATGGCTTGTACTCCTAACTATTTACAACTTATCTCCTATGTTATGCATGAAACGAAAGTACATCATGCTGTTTATGTTGATTTCGGGACCAAAACAACCCGGAAACGACATTGATGTCTACCTTTAGCCCTTGATCTAAGACTTGAAGGAGTTGTGGGAAGAAGGTGTCAATGTTTTTGACTCTTTCAAGAAGGAGGTCTTTAAAATGAGAACCATGATATTTTGTACCATAAACGACTTCCTAGCATATGAGAACTTGTCAGGGTATAGTATAAAAGGCCATAAGGCATGTTCGGTTTGTGAAGAAGGCACACGCTACCATCAACTTCAACATGGAAGAAAGACGGTTTATCTTGGACATAGAAGATTTCTTAGACGGGGCCACCCATATCGTCGATTAAAGATGCTCCGGTGGCATTGACTACGAAGAACGTGTATGAAAAGGTGAAAAATATAAGTGCCATCTTCAATAAGAATGCAAAGGGTAAAAAAGAAACAAATATATGGAAAAAGAGATCGGTCTTCTTCGATCTTCCATATTGGCACAACCTTGATGTGAGACATTGTATTGATGTCATGCATGTTGAGAAAAACGTATGTGATAGCATTGTTGGCACGCTTCTCAACATACAAGGTAGTTCCAAGGATGGTGTCAAGGCAAGATTGGATTTGCAAGCAATGGGGATATGAGAAGACTTACATCCAAGGCTGTATGGTAAGAGAACTTAATGTTCGTCGGCCTCTCATACGTTATCTAAGGATGAGAAAATAAGTTTTTGTGAGTGTTTACATGGGACAAAAGTTCCGTTGGAGTATTCTTCAAATCTTAAGAGGCTTGTATCGATGAAGGATTTGAAATTAGTAGGCCAAAAGTCTCATGATTGTCATGTATTAATGCAACAGCTGCTCCCAGTAGCTATTCGAGGCATTGCCGAGTATGATTTTCGACACATTTTGACAAGGCTTTGTTTCTTCTTCAATGCTGTTTGCAGTAAAGTATTCGAGATTGAACAATTGGATGAATTGGAAAATGAAGGATATCTGATATTGTGTTAGCTTGAGAAACTTTTTGTTCCTTCATTTTTTGACATCATGGTTCATGTAATTGTTCATCTAGTGAGGGAGATAAAGCTGTGTGGCCTTGTCCATTTACGATAGATGTACCCAATTGAAAGATCTATGAAATTCCTAAAGGGGTACGTGAAGAACGCATTCCGGCCAAAAGCATCAATTGTTCAAAAGTATGTATCTGAAGAGGCCATGGAATTTTGTCAAAATTATTTGGCCAAAGTAAGAGATATCGGGCTTCCAAAACGTGAGCATGTTGAAGGGGGTAAACGAGGGGCCTCAGTACGGGGTGTGGATCCTGATGAATTGTCACAAGTCCACTTATGCATCTTGAATAATGTTGATGAAGTTCAATCCAACATAGTTGCACATAAAGAAGTTGTGAGGAAAGAAAATCCCTGAATGACTGAACAAAGGTTAATTAGTGAGCATAACAGAACTTTTGCAAACTGGTTCAAACAAAAGGTCAAGGCAGAGGAATCTGTTTCTGAGACAATAAAATGGTTAGCACGTGGTTCTGAGGTTGATGTCATTAGTTGGAATTCGTATGTGATCAATGGGTACACATTTTACACGAAGTCCCTAGATGATAGGAGCACCGTCCAGAACAGTGGTGTAATGTTAGAGGCTGAATCCATGCACTTCTTCAGTTCGAAAGACAAGCGGTCTAAATTGGCAGTCATGCCATATTATGGGGTTATTGAAGAGATTTGGGAGGTGGACTATGTCTTCATTAGATTTCCCATTTTCAAATCCAAGTGGGTTAATGTCAATAATGGAGTTCAGATTGATCGGCTGGAATTTACATTAGTCGATCTCAATAGTACAAGTTTTGGAGATAAACCTTTTATTATGACAGACCAGGCAAAACAAGTTTTTTATATCACTGATCAAGCAAATAAAATGTGGTCTGTAGCTCTCCAAGGAAAAAGGGTCATTGATATTGATGAGGAAAATGATGCAAATTATGGTCTTCCTGGGAGTACTCCTTTTTCAAGGGGTCTACTAGACATCAATGAAGAAGATGAAGCAGATAATGAACTCGATATAAGAAATGATCATCAAGAAGGGATATGGGAAGATATCCCTTTATAAAAGAGTCATCAATTCATAAGGTAATATTCATCTACACAATTATTTGAAAACTTGAAGGTTTTAATTTACGTTTTAACTATATTCATTTCCTTCTTAAATATTTATGTTCTTAAACAATGTCACTGACTGTGTTTTGTTCTTGTTTTTATTTTTCTGGCAGGCCAGGATCCGATCGAAATGGGCTAGCTTGTCACAAAAGAAGCTAGGAATGTTAGTTATGTTCATTGTTATTGGCCGGGTGGGAATCTGATGAAGACAAGGTGATGAATTGGTATATATGTTCATTTAGGTGTTGTACACTGTTATTTGTAACACATTATAATATGTATTTGTCTTATTGTATTAATTACATTCATTTGTTATTAGGTTTGTACTATAATAGCTAGTCATTCATTACGATGTCTGGTGAATAATATTTGTAATCCATTCTCAATTCAATTATAAATTGAAGCTTAGAGTACTGTCTTTAGATGCTGGATTTTGTGGGGAATTTGTTTTGAACAGGGGAAATATCCACTTTTAAGACTGGTCTATTGAAGGTCCGGTCTTAAAAGTCAGACTTTTAAGAGCGGAGGCTATTCCTTACGGTCTTAAAACTACTAATAACGGTCCTAAAGACGTTCTTTAAGACTGGTGTATTTGATCTCCGGTCTTAAAAGTGAGACTTTTAGGAGCAGACTCTATTCTATACAGTCTTAAAATTTACCTTTAAGACCTCACTTATTAATTTAGTCCGGTCTTAAAAGTTATAATTTAAGACCAGTTATATGTTAAAGCAAAGTCTTATATTCTTCATTTTTTAGACCGGTGTATATGTTTGACCGGTCTTGAAAGTTACATACTTTTAAGACCTGATGACATTTAGTCCGGTCTTGAAAGTGGGGTATTTAAGACCAGACTTTTTTGTCCGGTCTTATAAATTCTGGTTTTAAGACCGAACAAAATATATGTAAGGTCTATATAGTGCGATTTTTAAGACATATTTTTTCTTACGTCCGGTCTTGAAATATTTCTTTAAGACTGGTTGAAGTTACGTATTTATAAGACCGCCTGGAACGAGACCGGTCACTAGTTCGGTCTTACGGGGCCTATTTGGTCCAATCTTAAAAAACCTTTTTGTACTCGTGGCATATTAAAATTTTCCAGGCGTATCTATGGCTTTTTAAAGCAAAGCAGGCATACATCTTTTGAGTTTACAAATAACTTCTAGCAGAGAAGACACATATTGTAATAATTTTGATTTTCTTAATCTACACCTTACATATCAAACTAAGTAATTGTATGAACATAAAGATTCGAAATGAGTCCAATCAATTCAAATGATCATTTTATATAAAGGAGCTCCAATTCTAAAAGAGTCCACAACAAAGTGCTCAGATACAATACATTAGACTTCACATGACAACATTATATAAACCATACCCTCTCAAGAACAGGAGGCGTATTCCCCCTAATATTCCCTCTCATATTTACCATAATTGTGAAGCTTAGTCTGTCGCCATGCTCTTTGCTCCCAAATTTGAAATTAGTGGCATTTCTTTTTCTTGCCTAACAACACATATAACATTCCACCGTCAAGATATCACCAAAATATTATTAATCAACAATATATATCAAATATATGAATATTAATGTTAATATATCATTGTCTAATATAATAAATTGTACTCCCTTGGATTCCGTATTATGAGCAACTAATTACCGAATCAATATATCTTTATTTTATTAATTTCATATGATATGAAAAAATATATGTTTAAGTATAATAAAATATATAATGAATGAGTACATATTAACAAATTATAATCCATGCATCTCATTTGTCAAATGCTATACACTTCTTTTTTATGAACAAAGAGGTGGATTGAGATCTACCTATATGTGTTGAAGAAGATGTCTAGCAAAAACGTCTTGAACTATATCATATCTTCCTCCAAGAACGGATCCAGAGCGAACGAATCCAGAGTATCAAAAAACTGTAAATTAGAAATCAAGGTATATAAGATAAACCAATAAAGTGAATGCAATAATTAACTAACAACTCAAGTACAACAACAAAAATATCATCATTTGAGAATCACAGAGCGATAACGTACGCGTTGAAAACCTGAAACACGTCCGCTGGAAACAATGGAGTGCATAAAATTGATAACGTAATATCCACACTCAGAGCTCCCTGGTTGTCGAGGGGCACTATAAATAAAAAGCAAATTGTTAAACCGAATAAAGGCACATCGAAAGCTACTGTGTCAATGAAATAACTTGAATTGACACTACTTACCTTAGGATGATACCACTTTGGTCCACCCTACTCTTGAACTCCAGCAAGCTCTCTAAACGTCTTGAGACCACTATCATTAAAATGGAAAGTAACAGACATGAAAACAATTCAGTAAAATAAGAATTGATGACTTAGACAAAAATTAACTTACTTGGAAAACATGGTTTTGATTTCTTCGTTTGGCTTGCCACCTAAGGAATTGAACCAATAACATATGTTGCTTTTGGGACAAACAACATACAGGGTCCAATGGTTGCTATAACATATACATATTAATATTAAATTAAGACAATAAAGCAATTTCTTCTTAAAAATCTTATATGGACAAAACTAAAATACGTACTTTTCAAGTATTGGCGCTAGATAACAAGGCTTATCTCCATTCAACTCTCCCATTGTCATCGGACTTCCTCGTGTTTGCAGGACACAAACATCCATATGAACCCCTTCACCCTTGCTGAACCCATGTGTTGTGGCAAACACTATGATCAAAATAACATTATAAATGATGTTGAATATATAAAACAAAAAGATCAATGCAATAAGTAAAGGGGGAAAAAGATTTACATGATTGCAACTTGAAGAAATCGTATATATAAATCATCCATATTCATAAACTCTCACAGATCCTTCTTGTCAATTGTTATGGGATATGTTTTTTCTGCTCCCACAATGCTTGCACGCATCTCTAAGAGTATAAACCGATGTCCCTGTACATCTCTCGCAGCTGTGCCAAGTAGGAAAATCTGATTGGAGTTTGTTCAGTCTATAAAAACATAAAAAAAAAATTATTAGTGGGTTAGCAATGAAAATCAATCGAGTACATCCTTATCATCAATCAGTAATTTATTTCCTACCATTGGAGGTGTCGCCGCCATTTGAATAAAATGATTCGGCCAAAAGATGAACGATGTTATGGCCTCACCTAGCGTGGGAACCTCCTCCTCATCAATCGGGATGGTTGTCTCCTCTTCCCCCTCTCGCACAATAGTCACAGTCACCCTACGTTGGTCTTGTGGAATTTGCCTATTATGGTAAGTGGTTTGTTTTGAGTAAACAAGGGCATCGACAACAAAACACCAGTGTGGGACATCCAAATATAAAGTTCAAGGATGTCCTTCCTGTGGAGTGTGAGAAGGTTCGCCAACATCAACATCTAGAGTGTGAGAAGGGTCGCCAACATTAACATCTGAAGGATGAAAACTTTCTTTGCTGTTGAGGAAGAAGGCCGGGGATTCGTGGGCTGTACGTTCCATATTCTCCTTCTCTTGTATCATAGATCGCATTTCCCCCCATACTTGTGCCATGATCTCATCTAAGAGGGACACTCAAATTTTTGCTACGAGCTAAGGACTAGGGTTGTCATCGTCATGCGAACAACATGAACACCGTCCAAAATATTTTGAGACAGTAACTCCCCTTGTCAACCCTCAAACCTGATTAGGGTAATCAGACTTCCCAATCGCCGTTGACAAAATTTTCATCCGTGTACCTAACGTGAATGAACCTTGGCTGCTCTTCTGCTCAAGTACATCCTGTATCATAATATTTTTCATAAATAATAACTAAGTTCTTATAATATGAAAAAATTGAAGCTATTTAATACTTCTAATTGAACTACTTACAATCTTTGAGGCAACCTCAGCAACATCTACATTTATGTATTTGCTACCCTTCATTCTCACTGCTTTCCATTTTGTGTAATGAGGAGGAGGTTCAAGGGCCTAAATAATGATGGACGGATCGGATTGGGTGGCTTCCTTCATTCTCTCTAACTCTTCCTCCATCATCCTTCGTTCCAGCTTTCTATATCCACCTCTATAAAGGGTATGCAAATACTTATTTGCCACTTGCTTCTCTTTATTGGCTTGACTTTGTACCTGTGACACAAAAACAAATAAAACTGAGTCATGATGTCAAGTAGATTTAAACAAATAAAAGATAAGATATGAAAGAGATTGTACAACAAATTCAGGATTTTGTCGGGACGCCACAAACGCCCTCCAATCCTTTGAAGAAATGTAATCATATGTCGCACATGGATCCTTGTCCCTTAGTAGCCCTCCCATATACTTTCTAGTGAGCTTGTTCTTAAAATCCATCCAACATAGTCAAACTAAGCTCATCCAATGCTTGTTCATCTTCGTAGTGTTAGGGATATCATATGTTTGCTGTAAGGTAAAAGAAAAGTTAATTACATTTCAAGTAATAAGACTAAAGATACAAATGCAGATATAACGAAATTGAGATACCAAAATTTGTGCCCAAATCAGCTCCTTTATTCTCTTAGGCACCAACTTCCAATGAGGGATTACAATGTTAACTTTGCTTCGATCCAGATAGCCTAGATAGCTAATGAAATTATCTTCCTTTGGACCAACTGGATTCTTATTGGCATCGAACTCAACATATAGCCTCATCTTTTGAATGCCACGACGTGCGAGTAGCGCACCCATCTTGGTGCTACCTCTACCCCATCTGACAACGGGTTCATCATGAATATCATCCGCTGACTCGTCAGAGCTAGACATATTCCTGTTCAACAAAGATAAATTAATGTTAGATAGGTTATTAAATAATAAAAAAAATTAATAAGGAAAATATTAACATGTTAAACCATGACAAAAATAACATCATACTTTTTCATAATTTAAGATGTTAAATATTTCATAAAAAATCTTACTTTATATGGTTTCTCATATTCCTTCACAATGATCATTTCTTGCAACATATTCTTCATCATCTACCACTTCCACTTCATGTGTTGTAGGCGGATTTGTTGTGAAAGGGAGTGTATCATCAAGGTTTAAGGATTCTTCACCATACTTTTGTTTTTTACTTTGAAGTACGATGGACATTTTTTTATTTGCATGGTCTGTAACATAAAACACTTGTTTCACCTGGCTTGCTAGAATGAATGGCTCATCTCTATGACCAAGTCCTTGAAGATCAACGGAGACAAATCCAAATTTAGGATCTATTACAACAACATTATTGCTAAACCACTTACATTTGAATAAAGCAAATTTGATGGTGTTATAGCTCATCTCCCATATTTCTTCAATAACTCCATAATAGGCCATTGATGCTAATACCGGGTTTTTGTTTTTCGAACTTGAAAAGTGCATGGATTCAGCTTCAACCATCACCCCACTATTTTGCATAGAACTTCTGTCATCTTGGTCTTTTGTGTAGAAAGAATACCCGTTTATATCATAACCGCTCCAAGTTATGACCGTGAAAGAAGGCCCCCAAGCAAGCCACTTGATTGTATCTGACACACTGGTCTCATGCAATACCTTCTTTTCGAACCACCGTATGAATGTCTTCTTTTGCGCATTAGCTATCTGCATGCCATTCTTCCTTGGATTCATATTCTTCAAACACTTTCTATGTTCAATGTATGGTTGAATTTCTTCCATATTATTCAAGATGTAAAAGTATGCTTGCAACACCTCTTCACGAGGCATATTCTTCAATTTGATTCCTCGAGTTCCCTCGCTTATCCCCTCATCATGCTGAGATTGTATCATAGCCCCTGATAGATAATCCTTGCAAAAGTTCATAGCCTCTTCAACTACATATCTCTCAACTATTGAGGCTTCCGATCTATATGGACTTTTGGAATACCCTTTAAAGATCTTCATGTATCTCTCGAAAGGGTACATCCACCTTAAGTAAACTGGACCGCAGAGCCTTACCTCCCTTACCAAGTGTACTATCAGGTGCACCATTATATCAAAAAATGTAGGAGGAAAATACATCTCTAGTTTGGACAAAATAATATAACCCTCATTTTCCAATCCATCCAACTTTTCAATGTCAATGACTTTGTTACAGATAGCATTAAAGAAAATGCTCAATTTTGTTATAGTGATTCGCACTTCATCTTTCATAATGCCTCTAATAGCAACTGGTAATAGTTGTTGCATCAACACATGATAATCATGGGATTTTATTCCCACTAACTTCAAATTGTCAACTGAAACACACCTTCTTAAATTAGAAGAATATCCTTGTGGAACCTTAATGTCATATAAACACCCACAAAAGCTTTTTTTCTCCGCTTTTGACAGTGTATGAGCTGTTGGCTCCATGTATGCCTTCTTATCATCTTTCATTACTTGTGGATGTAACTGTTCTCTTATTCCCATATCAACTAGGTCTAGTCTCGCACTAATTCCATCCTTAGTCTTCCCTAGTATGTGCAAAAGAGTACTGATCAGGCTATCGCAAACGTTTTTCTCCACATGCATCACATCAAGACTGTGTCTTACATCAAGACAACGCCAATATGGAATATCAAAGAAAATTGATCTCTTCTTCCATATATTCTTCTCACCCAAAATCCTTTGATGCTTACCCAATATTACATTTGAAAAACCGGAGCAAATCACCAAGAGGGGGGTGAATTGGGGATTTGAAAAATTCTTTTGATTGATTCTGGAAATTTAATGCTGAAGTAAGGTAATGCAAAGAAGGAGAAGATGAAGCACGACTCAGCAAGATTTATACTGGTTCGGTCTAACTCTTTGACCTACGTCTAGTCCCCAGACTCTCTGGGATTTTCACTTTCACTCACAATCAGTTACACACTCTGTACTCGAAAGTTATCCTCTCACTAGGATACACTCCCCCTTACAAGTTGTACACTGATATTCCCAAATCTCCAAGTCCCCTGACTTGAGATTTTAACAACAAGTGATCAAAAACGAAAAAAAACTCTCTCAAAGAGCAGATAATGATTAACACTGAAGCTCAAATGTATCACTCAAGATATTACAGAAGATAAGTAGTAATTGTAAGTTTTGAATGTATCAGCTTCTGTTCTAATGTTCTTGGATACTTGTTCTTCGATTCTGGATTGTATTTATAACAGATGAAGATCATTTTGAATGAAGAATATAGCTGTTGAAGATCCACTTCGAATTTGACTGTTGGAGCTTCACTTCTAGAAACTAGCTGTTGAGAATCCACTGAAAATATTCTTTATGGGAGGACTCTGCCTTTGTCCAAGCTGTTCCAGACATTCTTGCATTGTGGGACTTAGTTATTGTGAAGATAATGTTGATGTCCCAGTGCTAGAGTGGGTTGTACTTAAAGATATGTTAATTTAATCCAAGTTAAAGCACTTTAAGAGACAACATCTTTTTCTCTCTCTTGCTTTACAGCTAAACCTTTCTTTCTTGGAGAAATCCTGGATTTAAATATCTGAAACTTGCTAGCAAACTTGTTAAATGACGTTAGGAATATTAGCAATAAACAATATGATGTAATAATGTTAAGCATGAGGATTTCGCAATGTGGTTTCATCAGTTTTTGAAAATCCGTTCGTTGCAGACTCAAGTTTGGAATTTATCCAGAGAGCAATGTATTCTAAGCAAGGTTCTAAACTGGAGTTTAGGATGGCAGACTCGAGTTTGTCTCATACAGAAGTAACTATCGGGTTTTGACATTTTGAATGTAACCTTGGCATATGCCTAAACTCGAGTCATTTAGTGACTGACTCGAGTTTGGAAGTTTGTTACAGAAATAAACTTTAAGTTCAGGAACTTCCAGACTGAAGTTTACAAAGACAAACTAGAGTTTAGGATTTGAAAACATTAATGAGCTTTCTGTATGATGCAGACTCGAGTTTGCACACTCAAACTCGAGTTTCAGCTTTCACTGAAACCTTCATAGACATCTACAAACTGGAGTTTAGAGATTGTTGGGCAAAACTCAAGTGTTTCTTGGTTGTACCCAAAACTCGAGTTAACATATCTCTGACTCGAGTTTACAAGTCTTAAACATTTTTGTTCTTAAACTCTTCTTGTAAACTGGAGTTTGGAAGGATCAAAGGTAGAGTTTGAAAACTTGATAAAACGTTGAAGCTTCTGTTTGATCCAAAACTCGAGTTTACACACATAGACTCGAGTTTACAAGTCTTTGAAACTTTGTGTACCTAAACTTTCTTGTAAACTGGAGTTTCTATGGATTAAGAGTGGAGTTTGAAAAACAAGTTGTAAATCGAGTGTTTCTGTCTTTGAGTTAGACTCGAGTCTAAATATTCAGACTCGAGTTTGCAACTCTTTTAGTTTCCAAACTTTCTCGCAAACTGGAGTTTTCAAAAGATAAGAAGTAGAGTTTGAAAGTGAGTTGGAAATCAAATGTCACTGCCTTTGGTCTAAACTCGAGTTTACATATCCTGACTCGAGTTTGGACATGTATCAAAAACTAATGCTCTCTGTTTCTTCCAAACTTGCAGTTTGAATTGTAGACTGGAGTTTGTCATTCTTGCAAAAACTTTGATTGCTTTCTGTTTCTGTGCAAACTCGAGTTTGCATACACAAACTGGAGTTTGGCTCTCTTTCAAAAATGATCAACTCTTCTGTAAAGTCTCAAACTCGAGTTTAGGGTCTTAAACTCGAGTTTTCCTTAAACAGAAAGTTTTACAACTTTCAAGACAAACTTCAAATTCAGCTTACAATTGTCAGTTATTATCAAAACACCTAGAGAACTAACATTCTCCCCCTTTTTGATGATGACAACACTTGTAAACTGAATTTGTAAAGAATTTGATTGAGTTTGATATTTTTGAAATTCATTTTGCAAAATAATGCTTGTGAGATGCATGACAAGATATCAGAGTCTTAAGCAAGTAGAAGCAAGTTGCACCAAAGATAAACTTATCACATAATCATTAAATAGAAGTGTATTCCATGGAAGTTAAGTAAATTCAAACCAATTCAGACCAAAGTACAGACTCAAACTTCAAAGTAAAATAAAAACAATACAAAGCAACAAGAAACTAAAAACTCAAGACTCAGCCGTTCTCTCTCCCCCTTGATCTTGGTCTTCAGTTTCTTCTCCCCCTTTGTCATCATCAAAGGAGGGTGTAGGGTCAACAGGAGGAGTGGAAGGTCTTGTGGTTTGAGAGGGAGTAGGATCAGTAGGAATTGTGGTGATGACTGGTTCAGAAGCTGGAAATGAGGAAGGGCCAGAAGAGGATGTAGGAGCAGGAATACCCAAGTGCCTCATGATTAGATCCAGTTGAGCCTTCATAGCATCTTGAGCCTCAACAATTTCATGGTTTGTCTTGGTGAGCTCAGAGACGATCTTCCCAACCTCCTTCTCAATGTTTGTTGCCAGATTTGTAATTACAGCATCCACTATCTCTTGTATTTTGGCAGTGATATCTGATGGAAGAGGAGGTTGAGGTGCAGCTGATTGAGCCTCTTGAGCTCGAGAGTGAGAGGCTCTTGTTCTTGTAGGAGTTCTAGAATGTCCAGACCCTTCAACTTCAAAACTTAGCTTCATGAGGTGCAATTGGGGCTTTCCAAAGGCTGGAGGTCTCACTATGGTATCAATAGCTCCGACATGCCAAATTTGGAAGTGGAAAAGGATAACAGATATGAGAGTAGGAAAAGGAATGTGGGATGTTATCCTAGAGCCAAATCTAAATCTGGTCATTTCCTCAAACACCCATTGCCCTATGTTAATTGGCATCCTATCTACAACTGCAGCAAAGGGTGCATAGTCTCTTTTGGTAAAGTGGGTGAAGTTGCCACCCTTTTGCACAAGGTTCCTGGAATAAATGTACCAAAGAACACGGAAGGTAGGAGACATGGAAGCTGGGGTAAAGTGAAGAGAAATTTGTTGGTCATCTGTGAAAGGCTCATTAGGCTTTAGAATTTTGAATATTTGCCTATTGGTGAAGTCTATGGTATGGTGAGCAGGAGGATTGTCAATATCCAGAATCTTATTCAGAATTTCAGCAGATAAGGTAATTTTGACACCCCTAACTGTGTTTGAGACTCTTTGTTCTACAAGATTAAGTTCATTCTCCTCTTCATTATCCCAACCCATTTTGAAATAAAACAGTCTAACAATATTGGGAGTATAGAGGGCACTAATGGATAAGAGAGTCTTAAATTGGTTTAACCAAGGGGATAGGTCAAGATTACATTCTTTTCTGAGGTTCTCTAAGTCTACTGAGACTACTGGGCAAAATGGTTTCTTACCAAACTCTTCCTTGAATTTGACTGCTTCTTGATTGGAGAGAATGGTAGTTTCAGAGAAGAAACCAGAAGGAGGTGATGAGTGATTGTAAATTTATGTAATTGCCTTCTGTAGAGTTTATGGCTCTTCTTGAGATTGTTCTGGCTGTTATTCAGAAGGAACAGACGATTGTTGAACTTTGAAAGATCCTTGACTCTTATCAGTTCGTTTCCTCTTAGGGCCTTTTGAAGGATTTGCAGCTTTCTCCTTTCCCTTGCCAGAAACAGATTCTGGCTTCTTTCTAGGTTGCTCTCCCGTAGGTTCTTGAATTACCACCCCTTTTGGTTTGGGTGAGGAAGTATGAGGGATTCCAAGGATTTTTTTATCTACTCCTGAGGCAAACCTTTTAAGAATCATTTTGGGCCTCAAGGATCGGTGAACTGGGATGGATTTCACCCTAGGCTGTCGTTGCTGAGAAGAGGGATTTGGAGATTCTTCGGCTTCGTGAGATTTGGAGGTTTGATCGGAAGACATTTTGGTTGAGATTGAGAGAGATGAGCAGAGAAGGACGAGAGAAAATCTAGGGCTAGACTTGAGTTTGAGGAGTGAAATTCGAACAGTCTCAGCAATCATATATATATAAGTTTTTGCTAAACTCGAGTTTATACTAACTGACTCGAGTTTAGGGAGTTTTAGGCATACCTGGACTTCAAGGATGTATATGTGAATCCTTGAATCCCCGACAAACTCGAGTTTGTACTTACTGACTCGAGTTTGCGTTTTCTTCAGTTCTTCCAATTTGTTCTCTGATTGGTACAGACTAGAGTTAATACTTATTAACTTGAGTTTGAATTCTCTTCAGAATCTCAGGCTTCTCTATCTAGTGTAGACTCGAGTCACTCACTTAATGACTCGAGTTTGAAGATTTCCCATTATTCCATCTTGTACTCAGACTTGCGTAGACTCGAGTCAATCACTAAATGACTCGAGTTTGGGCTGGTTCCTCAAACTCGAGTTTGCTTCACACTAAAAGCAAACATTAGTAGACAAATGTCCTGCAAAAACATATCTTAACACTCCGATGCTTAAGTTAGTATATATAATCATCAAAACACTTAATTATCTAACATTGGGTAGAAGAAGAAAAAATAACTCACAGCTCATTGGGATTTACCATTTCCAATTCCCTTCTTATGAAAGTGAATTGCTCTTTTGCTAAGGGCTTTGGTGAAAATATCAGCTAGTTGTTGATGAGAGGGAATGAATATCACTTTGACATCTTTTTTTTGGACATGATCTCTTATGAAATGATGTCTCACATCAATGTGCTTGGTTCTTGTATGATGAACTGGATTCTTTGCCAAGCTGATTGTACTTGTGTTATCACACAAAATTGGAATTTCCTTGAAGTTCAAGCCCAAATCTTTAAGTTGTTGCTTTAGCCATAAAACTTGTGAGCAGCAACTTGAGGCAGCAATGTATTCAGCTTCCGTTGATGACATTGAGACAGTAGTTTGCTTCTTGCTGAACCAAGAGACAAGTGAACCAGCAAGAAATTGACATTGGCCACTTGTACTTTTTCTATCTGTTTTATATCCAGCATGGTCTGAGTCTGAATATGCTACCAAATGTTCAGGTTGACCTTTGGGAAACCACAACCCCAATTCTTCTGTATCATTCAGATATCTGAAGATTCTTTTAACATATTCAGCATGAGACTCTTTTGGAGCTGATTGGAATCGAGCACACATCCCTACACTGAATTGAATGTCTGGCCTACTTGCTGTTAAGTAGAGCAAGGATCCAATCATGCCTCTGTATCTTGTGATGTTGAAATTCTTTCCCTTCTCATCAGCATCTAAGGTAGCAGTTGAACTCATTGGTGTGTCAGCCCCATTGCAGTCTTGAAGACCATATTTCTTGAGCAAGTCTTTCAAATACTTGGTCTGTGAAATGAAGATGCCATTCTTGCGCTGTTTGATTTGAAGTCCAAGGAAATAGTTGAGTTCCCCCATCATTGACATTTCAAACTCTCCCTACATAGTCTCAGAAAATTCCTTGCACAAGGCATCATTAGTAGCACCGAAAATAATATCATCTACATAGATTTGTACTATGAGAATTTCATTAAGCTTATTACTTTTAATGAATAAAGTAGTATCTGCTTTTCCTCTAACAAATCCTTGATCAAGTAGGAATTTGCTTAATCTTTCATACCAAGCTCTAGGAGCCTGCTTTAAACCATATAAAGCCTTTTTCAACTTGAAAACATAATCTGGATGAAATCATCTTCAAAACCAGGAGGTTGTTCAACATAGACTTCCTCTTGAATAAAACCATTTAAGAAAGCTGATTTTACATCCATTTGATAAAGTTTAAAACCTTTCATACATGCAAAGGCTAGAAGAACTCTTATTGCTTCCAATCTTGCTACTGGAGCATAAGTTTCTTCATAATCAATTCCTTCTTCTTGATTATAGCCTTTGGCAACTAATCTTGCCTTATTAAGGACAATGATTGTAGATTCATTACGTTTGTTCTTGAAAACCCATTTAGTGCCAATGACTGGATGGTCTTTAGGCCTAGGTACCAAGTCCCAAACTTGATTTCTTTCAAATTGATGCAACTCCTCTTGCATTGCTATCACCCCATCATTATCTGAAAGGGCTTCTTCAATATTAGAGGGTTTTATTTCTGAAATAAAGGCTGAAAAAGTAACTTCATTCAAAATACTTCTTCTAGTCCTAACACCTTGATTTGCATCACCTATGACTTGGTCCAGTGGATGACTCTTACTGTATTTCCAAGCTTTAGGTTGAGTTTGACCAGAGTTTTCGCAATCATTTCCATATTCATTTTCTGGTTCTTTTTGCAAATCATTTTCGAAATCAGTTGAAACAGAAGGAGTTTTTGAAACATGCTGATCTTGAATTTCATCTTCATCATCAATCATGGATTTGTTAGGATTGGTTTCATAGAAAACTACATGGATTGATTCTTCTATAGTTCTAGTAGTATGATTAAATATTCTATAAGCTTTACTTCTAGATGAATAACCAAGAAAAATGCTTTCATCAACTTTAGAGTCAAACTTACCCAAGTTTTCCTTACCATTCTTGTGAATAAAACACTTACATCCAAAAACATGTAGATGTGCTATGTTGGGCTTTCTTCCTTTGTAGAGCTCATATGGAGTTTTGTTTAGCTTCTTTCTGATATATGCACGGTTAGAAACATAGCAAGCTGTATTCATTGCATCTGCCCAAAATACTTGAGACGTTTGATTTCCATTCAGCATGGCTCTTGCCATTTCTGTAAGAACCCTATTCTTTCTTTCTACTACTCCATTTTGTTGAGGAGTTCTTGGTGCAGAAAAATTGTGGTCTATCCCCATCTCATTACAAAACTTCTCAAAGAGATGATTTTCAAATTCTCCTCCATGATCAGTCCGGATTCCTGCAATAACTAAACCTTTCTCGTTTTGGACCTTCTTGGCAAACATAGAAAATTGATCAAATGCTTCATTTTTAGCAGACAAGAATAGAGTCCATGCATATCTTGAGAAATCATCAACTATTACTAGAGTATATAGATTTCCACCAAAGCTTTTTACTCTAGCTGGACCAACTAAATCCATATGCAATAGTTGCAGTGGTCTATTAGTTGAAATATCAGTTTTTGATCTAAAAGATGACTTGGTTTGCTTTCCTTTTTGGCATGCATCACAAATCATATCCTTTTTGAAATCAATTTTTGGTAAACCAATAATCAAATCCTTTTTCAGTAACTTATCAAGTTGGAACATATTGACATGAGCTAAACGTTTGTGCCACAACCAACTTACATCTAAGTTACTCACAAAACATTTTCCAGATGGTAAAGCGTTAGAAAGATCAAGAGTATAACAGTTACCTTCTCTTGGAGCTCTGAATAGAGCTTTTGATCTTACCTTGTCTAGCAAGAGATCATCCTTGTTAACAATCAAGCACTCTTCTGAATTAAAGATAACTAGATTACCTTTATCAGTGCTTTGACTCACACTAAGGAGGTTATGGCATAATCCTTCCACAAAGTAGACATCTTTTATTTGTGGTCCATCATTGTTACCAATCTCACCAATTCCAGCTATTCTCCTGGATTGGTTTCCTCCAAATGTAACCTTGCTACCATCCTTGTGTTTGATTGTTGTAAACTTGGATTGATCTCCTATCATGTGTCTAGAGCATCCATTATCGATATACCATTTACTGGATTTTGATGCTCTTAAACATACTTGCAAGTTTTGTAAAGATCAAGTCTTAGGTACCCATCTTTTCTTGGGTCCTTTTGGGTTAGCTTGTACCTTAGGAAACACATATGTTCCTTTAGGTACCCATTGGTAATTACCTACAGGTCTATTCTTTCTTTCTTTTCTATGAAAACATGTTGAAGTATTATGTCCCTTTCTATTGCAATAATTACAATGTGCAAAAGGATTAGAAGTGTTGACAGATTTTTGAAAATAGTTTAAGTAAGATTTTTCTCCAAACTTCTTCCTTCCTTTCTTCTTATCCAGATCAGGTCTATAGCCAATTCCAGACCTATCATTTATGAATCTTTGCTGTTTTAGAATGATATTTAACATCTCACTTCCTTGAGTAAATTTTTGAAGAGTTTTTGTGAGATCAGTATTCTTTTTCTGTAATGTACAACAATTTTCACAAATCTTTTCTGTAGAGCTTTCACAAACCTTTTCAGGTATAGCCAAAGAAGGTTTTTGTTGTTCCAAATCCTTTATCCTTCTTTTTGAAAGCTTAAGTTCTTTAGTAATTCTTCTAAATTCAGAATAAAGACTATCATATTCAAAAACTAACTCTTCAAAAGTTGGTTCAGAATCACTTACCTCATCATCGTCAGATTCATTTTGTGCAACCAAGCAAATATTGGCTGTTTGATCCTCATCATCTTCATCTTCATCAGATGAGCTATCACCCCAAATGGAAGAGACATATGCTTTCTTTTTGAACTTGTTGAATCTGGTCTCTTTGTTTTTCAATTGAGGACATTCTGACTTAATGTGGCCAGGCTTGTCACATTCATAGCATATAATTGGTTTCTTTGATTCTGAACTTGAACCACCCTTGTTGTTCTTCCTGAATCCTCGGTTCTTCTTGTAGAATTTTCTGAACTTTCGAACCATCATGCCAAATTCATCATCTTCTTCATTATCATCTAATTCTTTATCATCATTTATGGTTTTGAGAGCAATTCCTTTATTCTTACCATCAATCTCATCAAGTCCTTTCCTGAACTTGATTTTCCCTTCATGCTCAGACAAGCTACCAAAGAGAGCAGCAACTGATGTCATTGATTCTCCACGTGCTTCTTCGATGGCTGTTACTTTTGCTTCCCATTCCTTGGTCAGAACATTCAAGATTTTTCTTACTTGAGCTCATTGATCATATTCTTTTCCCAAGGCAGCAAGTTGATTAATCAGATGAGTGAACCTCAGCTAGAATTCTCCAATGGATTCTCCTGACTTCATATGAAGTAAATCATATTCTGTCATGAAAGTGTTGATTCTATTTTCTTTGATTCCAGCAGTTCCTTCGTGAGCAATCTCCAAGGCCTTCTACATATCTTTTGCAGAAGGTAGAGTACAAATACGAAAGTATTTTCTCTAACTTAGAGCACTTTGAAGGACATGAATGGCCTTGCTGTTGAGAGTGATAAGTCTTCTATCATTCTCAGTATACTCCTCTTCAAGTTTGGGAGTTCTCACTCCATCCTCCATTGTAGATGGAGCATAATCTCCTTTCTCAAACACATTCCATAATCCAAATTCAGTTGCCATAACATAAACTCTGAATTTAGATTTCCAGAATGAATAATGTTCCCCATCAAAACCTGGAGGTCTATTGATGGAAGCTCCTTCAGGTAGAATAACCTCCATTAGGATCCTTCTCGGGATGTTAATCCTTTAAGAGAAGACCTTGCTCTGATACCAAATGAAAAACCGGAGCAAATCACCAAGAGGGGGGTGAATTGGGGATTTAAAAAATTCTTTTGATTGATTCTGGAAATTTAGTGCTGAAGTAAGGTAATGCAAAGAAGGAGAAGATGAAGCACGACTCAGCAAGATTTATACTGGTTCGGTCTAACTCTTTGACCTACGTCCAGTCCCCAGACTCTCTGGGATTTTCACTATCACTCACAATCAGTTACACACTCTGTACTCGAAAGTTATCTTCTCACTAGGATACACTCCCCCTTACAAGTTGTACACTGATATTCCCAAATCTCCAAGTCCCCTGACTTGAGATTTTAACAACAAGTGATCAAAAACGAAAACAAACTCTCTCAAAGAGCAGATAATGATTAACACTGAAGCTCAAATGTATCACTCAAGATATTACAGAAGATAAGTAGTAATTGTAAGTTTTGAATGTATCAGCTTCTGTTCTAATGTTCTTGGATACTTATTCTTCGATTCTGGATTGTATTTATAACAGATGAAGATCATTTTGAATGAAGAATATAGCTGTTGAAGATCCACTTCGAATTTGACTGTTAGAGCTTCACTTCTAGAAACTAGCTGTTGAGAATCCATTGAAAATATTCTTTATGGGAGGACTCTGCCTTTGTCCAAGTTGTTCCAGACATCTTGCATTGTGGGACTTAGTTATTGTGAAGATAATGTTGATGTCCCAGTGCTAGAGTGGGTTGTACTTAAAGATATGTTAATTTAATCCAAGTTAAAGCACTTTAAGAGACAGCATCTTTTTCTCTCTCTTGCTTTACAGCTAAACCTTTCTTTCTTGGAGAAATCCTGGATTTAAATATCTGAAACTTGCTGGCTAACTTGTTAAATGACGTTAGGAATATTAGCAATAAACAATATGATGTAATAATGTTAAGCATGAGGATTTCGCAATGTGGTTTCATCAGTTTTTGAAAATCCGTTTGTTGCAGACTCGAGTTTGGAAGTTTGTATCTGCTTCACATATTGGATATGCTTTATGGCCCTTCACACTATACCCTGACAAATTTCCGTATATAGGAAAGTCGTTTATTGTGGTAAAAATCATTGCAGACAGCTTGAAGAACTCCTTCTTATATGCATCAAACACATTTACGCCTATCCCACAACTTCTTCAGATCCTCAACCAAAGGCGCCAAGTACACATCGATATTGTTCCCGGGCTGTTTTGGTCCAGAAATCATCATAGAAAGCTTCACATACTTGCATTTCATACATAGCCAGGGAGGTAAGTTGTATATTACAAGGAGAATTGGCCACGCACTGTAGGTGCTACTAAGAGTTCAAGACGGATTGAAGCTATCTGTACAAAGCCCCAGCCAAAGGTTTCTTGGCTCAGTGCCAAATTGAGGGAACAATTCATCTATTTTCTTCCATTGCAGAGAGTCAGTCGGGTGCCGAAGATATTTTCCATCAGATATTCTCTCATCAGAATGCCATCTCAACTTCTTTGTCGTTGCTTTACTAGTAAACAGACGCTTAAAACGCGGTATTATTGAAAGATACCACAATGCCTTCAAATGTTGCCTTTTTGTTGCTTATCTCTAGAACCACCACCTTTCTTCACTTTGTATCGTGAAGTTTTACACTTTGGACAATTACTAAGGCCTTCATACTCATTTCTATACAATATGCATTCATTAGGGCAACTGTGTATCATTTCATACTCTATGCCCATCGTAGACAAGATTGTCTTCACGTCATACATACGATTTGGAAGTACATTATTATTTGGCAACATATCACACAACAATTTAAGCTGCGACATGAAACTACTATCGGTCCACCCAAAATTTTCCTTTAAGTTGACCAAATGTAAGGTCTTAGTCAACCGTGTATACTTAGTACACCCAAGGAACAAAGGTGTCTTTACATCACTCCGCGCGCTATCATATTCACGCGATTGTGCAAAGGATTGTACCTCAACATTATGAATCATTCTCTCCATTCCATCTTCATCTACCTCAACTTCATTTTCGTGGCACGCACTAGTACTTACTTTCTCACCATGCCATATCCACATTGTGTATCAAAGGTTTATTCCATCACAAAGTAGGTGATCCCTTATATCAGTAATATTCCTTTGAACCCCATTTAAACAATTAACACATGGATAATAACACATTCCATTTTTTGTCACCACATTCCTTCTAGCAAATTCAATAAACTCTTCCACCTCATTCTCATAGTCTTCACTAGTTCTCAAAGCATTCATCCAACTATGATCCATTTTATTACCACCTGATCATTTCCAACAACAGTCAAGTTCATAACAATTTCAAGAAAGATATGTTTTTTTTCTAAATCTTGTAAAAAAAAATCGGCAGCATTTCCCCTCAACAATAAGACATCCCAAAATTTCAACAACAAACCATTTCAGCTTAATTCAACAAAACTTACTCAGTTTAACTCAACAAAACTTACTAACTAAGACAATTTAGAAAATATCATCTATTAAATCCAATAATTTCATCAATACAAAATATACAAATATGTCTAAGCATCATTATTCATACTACAAAGGTTACCTAGTTCAATGCACATCAACAAAAAAACAATATTTAACTATAATTACCTCAACTTTAAATTTCGATACTTGAAATTGATTTGCTTTATTTCAACCTAAAGACAACAATAATAAAGACAACATTAGAATTATTCAAACTAACATATGAGAGGGAATAACTATAATTACCATTGATGCTATGATCGATATAGGGAATGTAAGATTCTTGTCACACAAAGTCTATAAAGTGTACGTTAGTTTAAGTGGATTAGGTTCTAAATTGAGAAGATTCCGCAAGAAACCAAATGAAAACTTCCAAATATATCAAGAACAAAATACAATTTTTACTTAAATTTTTTAAGTTTTATCATTGAAGTAATTGCCTTATGAAATATTGTTTTGCATTTACATGTGTTCACCATTCCTAATGATACTTTATGGCAAGAGCGGATAGACCAAAATATATACCCATCAATAAAGAACCTTGCTAGTACTTACATTTTAATATAGTGGCAAGAGAAGGAATAAGAATTATACATATATGGAGATAATTACGAGCAACATGCTAGCACTGAAGCCAGAGTTCAAAGTTATTCCCACTAACATGAAAACAGGGGAACAAGGCTATGTAACATAGAACAAAAAACCAGTGTACACGTGTAGTTCTTTAGTGTTTGATATCAATAAAAAAACAATATTAAACTATAATTACCTCAACTATATGGTTCAATGTGGCTTTTGGACGTTCGAAAATTGCAACAAAAAAACAAGAGAAAATGTAAACCTAGAAAGAAAATGGTGGAGAAACCAAAAACAAACCAACAAGAAAAAACTAATAATGAAGAACAGGATAAAAGGCAGAAGAATTGTTCAAGAGACAATAAAATTCATGTGATGAACAAAAAATTAAAAAGATAAAATTTCAAAAAAGTGACTATGAAAAGCACGAACGCAAAAAGTAGTTCTTTTCTTTTTCTCTGTGCATGTCAGAGACTAAAGTTTGAAGTCAAGCACAAACGCAAAAGCTAGAGAAGCACGAATGCAGAAGATAAAATCCAAAAGCATAGCCAAACCAAAAAGCATACCTGAAGTGAAGACTGAAGTCAGGCACAAGCAGCATAGCCTCTTTGAAGAAAGGAGAAGAAGGGGGAGTCGCCGACGGAAACAGAGACACAAGCCGTGAAGAGGGAAGAGAGGAGACTGAGCTATCGTGTAAGGGTGAGGCGGCGGCTGAGCGATTCGATAAAGTGGCAAGGGTTTCATTGTGGGAGAAGAGATAACGTGAGCTAATGAGTGTGTGAGTGTTTTTTATAAATGAATTGGCTTTTTAGGCGACCTGACAAAGAATATAAGACGCCAAAAACTGTTTTTATGCAACCTGAATGAATATATAAGGCGCTAAATATATATTTAGGGCGTCCTATCCATAATTCTGGTCGCCCGAAAGCAAAAAAAAATATTTCCAACAAAAGATGAATTTCTGGCCATTTTAGGCGACCTGAAAAATTTATAGGGTGCCAAAAAAATGTGTAACACGTCCTCATAGTTATTCAGGTCGCCTAAAATTAAAAAAAAAATTATTTCTAACATAAGATGAATTTCTGGCCATTTTAGGCGACCTGACAAAATTATAGGGTGCCGAAAAAAATGTAATGCATCCTCATAATTATTCAGGTTGCCCAAAAAAAACAAATAAAAATTATTTCCCTCATATATTTTATTGTAAATGGTGCCAAAAAAAAATCCTTAGATGAATTTTTCCCTATTTTAGGCGACCTAAATGAAATATAGGATGCCAAATATTTATTTACGGCATCTTTGTAAATATTCAAGTCACCCTACACCAAAAAAAAAGTATTTCTTACATATATTATATTGTTGCTGGCACCAAAATTTTTTTTCCCTATTTTAAAGACCTGAATTAATTATAGGGCACCAAAAATTAATTTAAGGCGTCCTTGTTAATATTCAGGGCGCCCAAAACCAAACAAAAAGTAAAAATATTTGCCACAAAGTTGTTGGCGCCAAAAAAATTCCACAGATAGCACCATATGGCACCAAACAATTAATTTCTTAGGTGTCTTGAAATATATTCATAATGCCTTAACTGAATTTAGGCTTCCTAAATAATGGTTTAGGTTGACAAATACACATAATTCAACCAGATAATTACATGAATGCCACTACTTTCATTTTTAACTTCCTTTTAAAAAAATAAGGACGTCCTTTAAGGTAGTAGTAACCCTTTTTTGTAGTAGTATGTGTGATAATTGAATATTTTACACACTTATTTGTATCTATTGGGTAATAATTTTAGGATTGTTATCTAATAAATAATTATTTCACTTTGCTAGCCCCTTTGTGCCTTTGTGACTCATTCTTTTACAAACCACATTACTAGCCTAAGTGTAAAACCAATTTTTATCGCACCTTGGAATTACATTGAGCATTGGTTTCACTTTTGTTCTGTGTTTGAGTATGGGAGTTGCTCAGGAGTGCAACAGTTTAAGTGTGGGGGAGAGATATTTGATTTTGCGCCATTTCATCAATTGGCATTGATTTGGTCATTGAAAATCATTGAAAAAAAAAACAAAAACAAAAAGAAACAAGAAACAAGAAAAAAAAAGAGAAAGCAAAGAGAAATAAGAATATACATATATCATTTTAGTCATTTCATTTGACTAGTGCTCTTTTACATTTCTTTGTTGCTTAGTTTCTCTTTTACATACTTCTGCATACCTTCACCCTAACCCCATTACAACCATAAATAATAAGCTCTCTTGATTTATGCATGCATGTGTTTTAAGTAGTGGAGAAGTAGAAATTGAGCAAGCCTATGGTAAAACAATTTTCTTGAGTAGAATTTGAGTGATACACTTATCTCCTTATACACTTGAGAGATTGATTGAGGGCATCCCTAGAGAGATCACATTGTGTGATTATCATCATTGATTGAGATTGCCATGATTTGTAATTTGAGATGAAAGGATTTCGATCTTGATTGCTTGGTCTTTTGAAACCTTGTGTTCCTTGTTCAAATTTTTACATTGTTGGCAATTACTAGAAATGAGAATTTTCTTTCTTCCAATTTCTTTTCTTTTTGATTTTACCCAGGAGTGGAAATGGATAAGTGTGGGGGAATTTGATAATTGAATATTTTACACACTTATTTGTATCTATTGGGTAATATTTTAGGATTGTTAGCTAATAAATAATGGGCTTTAATGCTTATTTGGCCTTTGAGTTTTTATTTGGATTTAATTCATTTTCATGATGAAAATTCCAAATTTACAATGCTTTATTGTTTTTACAATAACTTTTGAACCAGACATCGGATTCGCCTCATTTTTGTCTCATATTTCAGATGATTCAAAGGGCTACAAATGTTATGAAGACTCAGAAGGCAAATTCGGTCAAGAGGATGGTCAAACTTGGAGCTGAAGTCAAAGACGTTTTTCTGGATTTTTGGGCCCGAATGTTGCATTTAAAAACCCATTTACCATTTATTTCGTTTTGGGCCATTATGAAGCCCTAGCCCATTTCCATGTTAGGTTAAGTTTAAGTTAGGAGCAGCACAAACACATTAGGGCATTATGTTTTTGGATTATTTTGGATTGAAGACAGAAGTTTCATTTTCTCTGCAATGTTCTTCGTGTTCTTCGCGTTCTTTGTCTATTCTTCATTTTTCCCGGTCATGTTCAGCTAAATTTCTCTGATTAACCCAACGTTGATGATTCCATGATTCGTCCAAAGAGCTTGCGCTTGATCGGTAACTTTACTCATTTTTGTTTTCATCTTATCAAATTCGATTTCTAGAAATAGTTTGAATATTAGATTTAATATTCAGTTTGGTTCATCCCAAGGACTAAGTTCGAACTAGGTTTGATTGTTGCTGTGCGACAGCACAGTGAGACGCCACTGTTCGGACAGATTCTAGGCGATTGTCTAGTAGAGGGATTCTCTGGAAGGATGCAGAGATTTCGGTTCGTCCAGAACCAAATGCAAGGTCATTCTTATTTTGTTCATTGAAGGAAGTAGCTGGAATATGTAATGTTGGGTTGATTGATTTTAATCTGTCTTTGTTTATTACATTTTCAATCTGTTTCATTTTGTTTTGTTTTTGTTTATTTCGTTTTTAATTTGTTTGAACCAAACCCCACCCCCCAATTTTACTGCTTCTGTTTCACTATTGTTGATGTAAACCCATTGCGAATTCGTTGGGAAAATGATCCAGGTTGCCCATTATATTGCAAAACTATATTGATCCTGGTTATTTTGGGAGATCACGACAAATCTCTGTCAGTATGCACAGTGAGACTGAATAAAAAATAGTACGTAGAGAGCATCTTTGACGGATAACCTTGCTATTTATAGAGATTACCTTTAGGGTTTGCCCCTTATGCTATGCACCGCGTCTTGTGCCACGTGTACATTTGCATATTGCTCACAGCGCCCAGGTTCTAGTATTTCCTGCTCCACTACCTGGTCATGCCTGCTTCTCTACATGTACTGTCCGAGATTAGTGGTATGGTTAGTGGGTGATTAGCGTTTTACCTGTCAATAAGTCGGTTCATGCGTAGGGCTTTCTTATTGGGCCACAAGATCCCTCAGGCCTAAAGTATAGGGCCATAACAGTTGCCCCCCACCCAGTAGTTCGGGTGTCTGAGATGTCGGATGCCTATATTATTGTCAGAGGCGATTAAGCCCAGGATAAGGTAGGCGGCACGCTTGGTAAGACCTATCTCGGATGGTCGTCCTGTACATGCGCCTATCTTTATCTGCAGCATAGCTTAGAAAATTTTCATGGTATGGTTTTTTCGTGTGCCTCGTGCGGTTTGGGCTAGCATTTCCCCGCCTTGTCCGGGATACGCCTCTTTAAGAGTTTCTTATTCAAGTCAAGCTTAGGACCCCCGTATCCTGGAATGCCACCTTGGTCTGGGATACCCTTGCTCTAATCGATACAGCTTCTGGGTTGCATCAGTGTTGCTACTTATATGTTCAAGTTCTATCTCCCTTATCTGGGACCACAATCATGGAGAGATTACTGAGATGGTTCGTGGGTTGGGGTGATATTGGTCCTACCCTTATGGCAACTGTGCATTCGCTTAAGGTAGGATTTGTGACTTCGCATAAGTGTCGATTTGATTTATGCTTCAAGTTCCTTGGGGAAATCCCCTAGGTGCCAGCTGGCTCTTTCCCATTGCTTGGGAACCCTACATGTCGCGCTTGGACACCTACATTCCTAAGGCGCATTAAATGTGCACCTCGTTTCTCGTGCGTCATTATCACTTTATGTGCTTGTTGGCCTTTTTGCCCCTGACTTTTCCAAATTCACGCATTTCGATGGTTACTCTTATATATACCCCTCTCTCTCTCTATTTGCAACAACTTTGCTTCCAAAGTTTTCACATTCTCCAGGAACTTCTTGCCTTTCACACCCCTTTCTCCAACATAATCCTTCATTCTTCGCACCTTCATTTTTCCAGGTAAACATCGTCGAACTTTGGTCTTACCATTTTCAACTTCTGCATTATTTCCTTCCACATCTTTGGATTTCTAGGAAATTTCCTCTTCTTTTGCAAGAGTCTTTGAGTTTTCTAAATACTTTTTCTGTCTTGTTTTTTATGGCGATGATGATCGAAAAATCTAGGAATTCCATACTAAATTCATATGTGTTGACAAACCATTGGCTTGATCCATCTTTATGCCACCTTGGTGTATGTTTGCTTTGAATTTATGCTCTTTGTTGTCTGCTTTACTCTTCGCTAGATGGCAGTGAAGGCCAATGTAGGATTTTTCTTGACTTTCTGTAGTTACCAACTACTTAGTCTGAGCCGTCTGGAGCTTTCTATTTTCTGTACCTTTTTTCTTTTTAGAATTTCATGGATAAGGGCCCTCCACCTTCCTTTACAATTGATAGGAAACCGGTTTCCCAAGAAGAGTATAAGCTCTTCCAAAGATTGCCCCCTGGCGCCCTATACTGGTTTTAGGGGGTAGATCATAATGCTGAGCAAAAACAAGAAGTTCTGCTTCGAGCTCATAGAGGTGGTAGTGGTAAAACAAGGAACCAAATACCCTTTTCAAACCCTAACCCGATCAACATGTTTGATCCATACTTGACCTGACATGAAGTCTGTGATATCCCCGGTGTCCCCCCCCCTTATTCACAGGACCCCTCGAGCCCTGAATTGGGGTATCGACTGAGAGCAGTAGTTAAAAATTGTAATGATTGCCTTTTTGCAGCCAGTGATCTCTTTTTTCAGGGTTTTGAAACTGAAGCCTGGCCCAATTTGGTGTCTTGTTGGCATAACTAGGCCCCAGATTTACCACATGCCCCCAATATTTATAGGAGTCAGTCTACCTTTAATTTATCATTTCCTACCCTTTTTTGGCCGAGGTATATTCCTGGATTCTGATGACCTTTCTTCTTTTTACTCTTATTATAGGTATGGCACCTACTGCTTCCCAACACTCTAGCAAAACTATGGCTGAAAAGGTTGATGACGACGCCCTGCTTCTTGACCTGAAGTTTTGGGTTGTCAATAGCATCCTAGACGCAAGGTCAAATATGTCTGCTATCGAGTTGGCGGATTTTCTTGTTCGGAGCAGGGATGGTTATACCCTTAATCTTCCTTCTTCCTCCGAGTCGATCTGCATGTAAACAGAAGAGGATGGGTCCTCTCCTCATTTTTTCTATTTATACCGAGATGTGGTCACTAGGCTTAGATTCACTTCCCGTTTAACGAGTTCTAAATGGGCCTTCTTACCCATCTCTATCTCGCCACTACTCAACTTCACCCCAACAGTTAGGCTTGTGTAATTGTTTTCGAGCGTTTTTTCAAATCCAACAAGTTGGCATGCACAATCCAGCTTTTCTTTCATTTTTTCACAGTCCATCAGGCTAGTGTTAGTAAGAGTCAATCCCATAGGAAAGGTCATACCTCACTCTAGGGGGACGAGAAGCTGCCGAAATATTTCAATGTCTTCACTGATTCCTTTAAGAATTTTAAAACCAGGTTTTTCAAGGTTCATGCTGAAGCTAGGAAGATACCTTGGTTTCTTAAGACCTCGGATACTAATAAGGTTAAGACGGCCTTCTCGTTGTATTGGTCCAAGAATCATCACAAGTTTACTACTGCCTCCTTCCACTTTTTGGAAAGGAATTTTTCTAAGAATGAATCCCTCACCGTCTCATTTATTATGTCTTACGTTGAGGCTCATAGTCCAATAAATTTGGCCGACTTCATTCCTTGGTCTGACACTTGTGTCTCCCACACTAAGTGTATGCCTATCTTTGTTCATTTATTTGTCAGCTTCTTTTCTATATTATGATTGTAGCTACTGAACAATGTTATTGTTTCCAGCTCAAAAGATGGGGAGACTAGGATACTTGGACACTGAGGCTTTAGGTGAAAAGGTCGTCGAGGTCGCAATTACCGAGGTGAAGCGCACTACTCCGTCGGTGGGCGCTGGTGACACTGGCTCGAGTTTGAAGAGGTTAAAGAAGCCTAAAAGTGGCACCACACTAGAGGCTTCCAAGATCCCCATTTCTTCTCAAGCCAAGGTGATCACCCCCAATGACATGAGGGTTCCAAATGCTCCACCTTCTCCTCAACAGACTTCCCTTCCTTCTCCTCCATCTTCTCCCACCCCTACCCGTATCACTGAGTTCGAGATTTGGGTAAGCGGGGTGAACAGTATTAACCGCCCCGGGTTTCGCCCTCCTGCTACCTATTATGAACCCAGTTGACTATCTGAGACTGAGGTCCATGAATTGAAAGACATAGAGGATGTTGTAGCTAAGGCTGTTAGACTTGTCGACCTCGTTGTTTTTCTAAAACAGAAAGGTGCCAAGTCTCAAAAGCAGCTACTGAAGTCTAAAACGGATCTCGACCGTGCTTTGGAGGACGCAGCCTGAGCGAAGGTTGCGTTGGTGGACGTAAAGAAGGAGAAAGAGAAGTCGACCTAGGAGCTTGCTCAGGTCAAGGAGGACCTTGCGGTTATGCAAACGTCTCTCTCTGACACCACCCAAAATCATCTGCATGACGTGAAGATGATAGAGGAGCTAAAGGCTATGAAGGGTGAATCAGAGGCATGGTTACAAGAGACTGAGGCTAAGCTGAGGGTCGAGATATCCAAGTTGAAGCAGGGGGTTATAGAATCTTTCAATAACGCCCTAGATCAAGTCCGGCATTTTAACCCTGTCATAAATTTGGATCTTGCGAAGGTGCACTTTTAGGCCTATATTGATGACAATAAGGATTTCATTCCCCTTTTATTGTCTGCTTCACAAACTGCAATACCTCTTCTGGTGAATGATCAGGAAGACATGGAAGATGAGGGTGGAGAGGCCAACACGCCTGATCGTGCCAATGTGACCGAGGCCCCTCCTTCTTCTGCCCACTGAAAAGCCGAACAACCGGACCTATTTGCATTTTTCCCTAGCTTATACTGTCAGATTTCGGCTATTTGTACTTTAACTTTAATGAAATGTGAATTTTATATTTTCCGTCGGCTCTTATGTCCAGTTCCTCTTTAATGAGGTAGAGTCCTTCCTAGTTTGCCACCAGCTTCCCATCCTTATTGTTTTTGTTGCCTCTGTCAGCTCAGCAGAGTACTAGATCACCTTTATTGAAGGATCTAGGTTTCACCTTCTTGTTGAATTTGACCACGATGAGCTGCTTCATGGCCATATCTCAGCAGTAGGCCACAATTCTCACTTCGTCAATCACATCTAGCTCGAGTGACACTTTTTCATTGTTGTTGGCCTCCCTAGCTTCCGTAGCTGTAGCTCTCCTCTAAGAGGATTGGCCGATCTCCACCGGAATCATGGCTTCACATCCATAAGTCAATCTGAATGGAGTTTCTCTAGTAGAGGATTGCACTCTAGTTCGGTATCCTCATAGGATGAAGTATAGCTGCTCAACCCAATCTGTCTCGGCATCTTCCATCTACTTTTTTAACCTATCCAGGATCACTTTGTTTGCTGCTTCTACTTGCCCATTAGACTATAGGTGTTCGACTGAGGCGAATCGATGCTTGATCTAAAAGGCTTTCATCATGCTCTGGAACCCTTTGTGGTGAACTGAGTTCTATTGTATGTGATAACTTCAGACGGTATCCCAAACTGAGAAACGATACTCCTTTCAAAAAATCTTTGTACTCGCGTGGAGGAGATCGTGGCTAAAGGCTAGGCCTCTATCCATGTGGTGAAATAATCAACAGCCATAATTAGCCATCTTAACTGTTTGGGAGCCATCTTGAATGGTCCAAGCAAGTCCATTCCCCCACTTATAAAAAGGCCATGGGGCCAAGATAGACTTCAGTTCGGACGACAAGGACCATATGATTTTTTCGTGCTTCTGACAGCTGTCACACCTTCGAACATATTCCTCTACATCTACTACCATCATAGGCCAATAGAATTTAGCTCAGAGTGCCTTCCTGGATAAAGCTTTAGCGCCCATATGTTGTCCGTTAATTCCCTCGTAGACCTCAGACAAGACGTATTTCGCTTCTTCCGGGTTTAGACATTTAAGCATCGGCAAATGAAAACCCTTTTGATTTAGCTGATCCTCCACTATGGTGTATATTGCAGCATCACAAATCAACTTTTTGGCCTCAAAGGTGTCCTCCGGTAGTAACCCTCTCTCTAGGTAATCGACAATTGGCTTCATCTAATCACTTGCTGCCGAGATCATCATTATTCAACTTGGCTTCGACAGACTCTATTGTATCACAGTTTTGTGGTTACCTGGGTTCTTAGTGCTTTCCAGTTTAGACAAGATATCAACTCTAGTATTTTCCCCTCTAGGGATATGGGTCACCACCACTTTGTCAAAATCCCTCATTGCCGTCTTAACTTTGCTTAGGTACTTTGCTAGCAGTAGTCCTCTGACCTGGTATGTTCCTTCAATCTGGGCAGCCACCAGTTGTGAATCAGTGATCGCATGGACTTTCCTGGCTCCGATTTCTTTGACCTGAACCAGTCCGGCTATCAGTGCCTCATATTCGACTTGGTTATTCGACGTTTTGAAAATCAGCTGCCAGAAATGTTCCATGGTGGCTCCTTTCGGGCTTTCAACAATAATGCCAGCGCCTCCTCCCTTATCATTTGAGGATCCATCAACATATACTTTCCATCTCAGCGAGTTTCCCACTCTTTCTTGATCGCCCGGTGTTAACTCCATGATGAAGTCTGCCAGGCCTGTAATTTAATAGCTTGTCTCGCTTCAAAAGAGATATCAAATTCGAAAAGCTCTATGGCCCAACTGGTTATTCTTCTTGCTAGGTCCAGTTAGTGTAACACTTGACGGATTGGTTGACTCGTCCTTACTACAATTGGGTGCCCCTGAAAGTATAGGCAAAGTTTTCTTATTGCTACAAGTAGAACATACACCACTTTTTCTAACTTTTGGTATCTCAATTTAAAGGCCTGCAAGGCTCGGCTTACGAAGTACACCGGAATTTGCCCTTTTTTGAGTTCTCACACTAATGCAGCGCTTATGGCTTCTTCTCCTACTTAAAGGTACAATATTAAGGTTTCGCCCGGGTTTGGTTTGGACAAGAAAGGGGGTGCAACCAAGCACTACTTAATCTTCGTAAATGCAGCTTCACATTTTGGATTCCACTCTATCGGGGCCGCTTTCTTAAGGAGTTTAAAGAATGGAAGGGCATTCTCAACGGATTTAGCCAGGAATCTTGTCAAAGCAGCCAATCGCCCTGTTAGCTGCTGGACATCTCACTTGGTCTTTGGGGCCTTTATGTCTAAAATAGTTTGACATTTTTCCGGCTTTGCCTTTATCCCTATATTGGATAACATGAATCTGAGGAATTTGCCGCCAGGACTCCGAACGCACACTTGGCTAGGTTCAGACAAATCTGGAATGCTCTTAACTTGTCAAAGGTTTGCTGGAGGTCTTGAATGTGGGCCTCCTGATCTATCGACTTAACTATTATGTCATCGATGTAGACCTCAATATTCTTGCCCAGCTACTCATTAAAGACCTGGTTCATCATCCACTGGTAGGTTGCTCCAGCATTTTTTAATTAGAAAGGCATAACGTTGTAGCAATAGATTGCCTTTTCCGTTATGAAAATCATTTTCTCCTAATCATCCACATGCATTGCGATCTGGTTATATCCGAAGTAAGTGTCCATGAAAGACATAAGTTGGAATCTGGATACGCTATCTACTAGCTAGTCTATAGTCGGCATTGGGTATGCATCCTTCGAGCAAGCCTTGTTGAGATCTGTATAATCTGTGCATACCCTCCACTTTCCATTTGGCTTTTTTACTAGCACCGTATTTGATAACCAGGTAGTGTACTACACTTCTCTTATAAAGCCTGCTTCTAAAAGCTCTTTCACGTGGCTTTCCAGGGCCTGAATTCTTTTCAAGCCAGCTTTCTCTTCTTTTGGGCCACCGGGGTTGACCCTGGGTAAATGGCTAGTCTATGGCAGCAAAACTCCAGGTCGACTCCTGGGAGTTTTGATGCTTTCCAAGTGAACACATCCTAATTTGCTTTCAAGAAATCAATTAGGCTAGCCTTGACGTCAGGCTCTAAGGCTTTTCCAATCTTTGTATTCCATCTCTGCTCTCTGCCCAACATGAGGTCTTCCAGCTCTCCACCAGGCTCTAGCCTCGATGCTTCTGTCTCTTTGCACATATCTAATTCTACTATATGTACAAATTTGGTAGATGAGCTAGCCTGGTCACTACTGGGTGTTTTATCCCTACTATCATTCTGGGATGGCCGGGATGAAGATCCTTCCTCACTTCCCTTTACTGTAGCGAAGTAGCATAGCCTTGATTCCTGCTGATCTCCTTTCATTGTTACCACTTCGTTTTTGCTGCTTACCATCCTAACCTTTTGGTGCTTGGTGGACGCCAACATGTCCCAATTGTGGATAGTAGGCCTTATGAGGATTAAATTATAGCTAGATAGAAAATCTGCTATGGTAAACCTAACTTGCCCTGACTTAAATGCCTCCTTTGTGCAGAAAGTCAATTTTAGGTCTATGTAACCTTTAGGCTGGGTGTACTGACCATTGAAACATGTGAGAGTAGTCTTGCATGGCTTCAGGTGCTTTGGGTCGAGGTTCATCTTCTTGAATGCAGCCTAAAGAATAATGTCACATGCACTCCCATCGTCAATGAAAATCTTCCTTACGAGGCACTTTCCAACGGTTCCTAAGATAAGTAGCCCGTTGTGGTACCCAAGTACTACATCTTCCAAATCTTTCCTGGTGAAGGTCAGCGGGGGAGGCTTGGGCTTGCTTATGTCCTCCTTGAATCTCGGTTGGCTACGGATAGACAAAACCTCTTTCAAGTACTTCCTTTTCTGGCTGGTCGTATCTTCTCCTCCTCCAAATCCGCCGCTTATCACGCTACATTCAAATGTTGGCAATGGGAATTCGTCACTGCCGCATTCCGACTTTTTACCACTCTGCTCCTTTCATCTCTTCTTGGGTGCTGAGCTCGGTGTTTCCTACTGGTGTTTATTGAACTTACACCCTTGGGTTCTTATCACATACTGTCTTAACTTGCCTTCCCGGATAAATTTCTCAATGGCGTCCCTAAGATCCTAGCATTGGTCGGTCGTGTGCCCCGGCTGGTCAAGGCATTCGCAAAAGCGAGATTGATCAAGCGTTGCTTTGCTATTCATAAGCCGAGGTCTATCCATTTTACGCATCTCAGTCAAGGCGACCTCCTTCCACAGTTGGGACCTTGACACATTTAGCGGCGTATACTTCTCATATCGGCCTTCCGAGGTTTGTTATCCGAGTTCTTACCACAGAATTTTGGTTTTCAGTTCCCGGGTTGGTCTTTCTTGGCTTGGGGTCCTTCCGCCCCTTTTTCTTTCCCGATCATATTGGCGATCTGCAGCTGTTCGAGTTCTAAGTACTTATTAGGCCAAGAGTTGAAATCCTCCAGGGTCTTGACCTCATCCTTGATCACGACCTATGCAAACCAAGATTCCAAATCCAACCCAGATATCAATAGGTAGATATGTACACGCTCTTCTAGTTCCCGTACTTGCAACCCTACATCCTTCAACCAGTCCAAGTACTTATGCAGAGTTTCTCCCGGCTTCTGTTGTATCTTGTTTAAGGTGTATATGGACTTTGGCTGCTTTTTACTGGTTGCAAAATTTAAGAGAAACCTGTCGCCGAGGTCTTGAAAGTTTTTGATTGATTTAGAGGGAAGAATATGGAACCACCTCTGTACGGCTCCTCATAATGTGCCCACAAAGAACCGGGATATGATCAGACCACGGTACCTTTTTACGAACATATCCAAGTCAAAGGTGTTAAGATGAGCTTGCGGGTCTTGTGTCCTATCATACTTGGTAAGTTCGGTGGAGTCAAAATCCTTAAGGTAGTGGCGTTGGCAATCTCATCCGAAAAGGGGCTGATATTATTTACTCCGTTATCATAGATTTTTCAATATTTCCCCAATATCCCGGACTTTGATGGAGGCATGCTTTTGGTCTGATTTGAGAATCCGGTCTCTCTGTTGGGCGTCTTTTCGGCATGATTGGGCTTGGTCTGCTGCACATTCATCTGTGTGAATTCTGGACATTGGGCCTCACAATTTTGAGCCTGGCTCTGGGTTTAGTTTCCTTTGTTCTACCCACGTTCCGCCGAGCTAGCCTCAGTGTGATTGACCTATAGACCCTCATTGGCCTCTTGAGCTAATTGTAAAATGTCTCCGTGGCCTAGGCTTGTGGTATACCGGCTGCTTCCACCCAGGAAATTCTCTATCTGTCTCATCCTTTCTTCAAACAGGCGGGTTCGCTGTGTCTCCTCCTGTCGCAACATGGTACTTTGGTACTCCATATCCTCTGGATGCGCCTAAGGTCAGCTTCCCTTTAAAGGCGGTTCTATTTCTCCATCCAGTCCATTCGTTTCATTACGGCATTAAGGGCACTCTACAGATATCGGTTGCCTGGGTTCTCGGCCAATGGAATCTGCAAGACCTAGATCTGAGGTTCTGCATGTCATTGTTCCACCACTGGTGCCAGTGAAGATATAGTGTCAGCCATCTCCTCCACCTCAACATGATCATACCCCAAAACATTCAGACCATCCCGCCGAGCTTGGTTCAGGGCCACGTGCTCTTGATGCATAGGTAGCTCAAGGTTTTGCAGTATGGCATTTCCAAGGGGTTGGTCCTGCTGGGGTGGTTACAGTAGTGGATCTTGTCGAGAAGCCTAACCCCGGCTTCTAGTGTTTGCCATTTTCAGTGGTTTTACTCGGTGAATCGAACTTTGTCATCCCCATAGTCAACGCCAATGTTCTGTATGAAGAACACAGATGTCTAACTCGAGTGAGTTAGTATTTGTTTATATAAGATCAATGGGGTGCTAATGAATACTCAAAGGTGTGAACATTCAAAAGAAGGATGCAGCTCTATGATATTTATGGAGGCAAATATCACAAAATGTATCTCATATCACTGTGCTTACACGATGGTAGTGATGGCCACAAAGGGATGGTGTGTGTGCACAATGAGACTGAATGTAAAATAGTGCGTAGAAAACATACCTGATGGATAACCTCGCTATTTATAGAGATTACCTCTAGGGTTTGCCTCTTATGCTATGCATCATGTCTTGTACCACGTGTACCTCTGCATATTGCTCACGGCGCCCACATTCTAGTATTTTCTGCTCCACTACCTGGTCATGCCTGCTCTACTACCTGTATTGTCTAGGATTAGTGGCATGGTTAGTGGGTAATTAGCGTTTTACCTGTCAACAGGCTGGTTCATGCGCAGGGCTTTCTTATTGGGCCACAAGATCCTCTAGGCCCAAACTATAGGGCCGTAACAAATATTATATTTTATACTTATTTATTTTTATATCTATTACATGTTGGTTGGACTTGTGTTGAGACTAATTATTTATTTTAAATTAATTATTTTATTGTGTTGGGACTAATTATTTATACTAAAGCCTTGATGTTAATGTTGATGTTATTGTGTTGTTTAATTGCTTTTATATACACAATTTTCATTATGGTGATATTATCTTTTGGTGATATTTTTATATATTGCATCGCGGATGTTGGATTTTTGTGTTTATCATTATATTGATATAAGTATATTTAGTGTTGAATTGTAATGGATACATTTTTCTATTATTAGTGATTAAGATTATTTTAATTTTATGTAGGATTTAAATAGGCTTTTAGCCTATTTAAAGCCTATAATTTGTAAATATGTTGGTTTTGAAATATACCAAAAGCCTACATTTATTTAGGTTTTTGTAGACTCAAAACCTACTTATAGTCTCTAACACTTGCAATATGTGGCCTTTTAAAAGACGTTCATTGTAAGTAAGGCCTATAAAGAAACTTCAAACTTACTTAGGCCTCATGTAGGCTTAGGTCAAAACCAAAAAAGAGCCTGCATATAGGCTCAGACTTCATACTACCATTACATGTTTAAGCCTATTTAGTCAAAGTCTGACATGGCTTGACATATTTCTATGCCTACATATGGAGAAGGAGCTCACATTCATTGGAGAGTAACTAAGAAAATGATTCAGCTAATAGATGCATAATACACTACGAACTATATTGCCGGAACAAGGCCATCAAAAAATCTCTGGTGCTGTACCATAAAGACACGCAAGGGCAGAACCAAGAATTGCAATTGGGGGCAAAAATTACAAAATAAAACCCAAATTTTCATGAAACTATATTTCTGCCCCATAAAATTTTAATATTGTCATTTTAGTCCTTTCATGCAACTTTACATTGAGGGACTAAGGTGATAATTATGGAATTTTTTAGGCTGAAAGATAATTCCTAAAACTTTGGGTTTGTTTTTGTAATTTTAGGGGGGCCACCCCTATCCCTCCTTAAATCCACCCCTAAAGACACCAAGATAGGAAAGTACCTCCTTGTTTTCTCTTTATCGATTAAGTTGTTTTACCTCTTTGATGGTCTTTAATTCTTTAGATGTGATGCATTTTTTAATTAAAAAAGTACTTATTTTAAAATCTTACTTTGAAAAAAATTGAAGTGGATGACACATAGATTTGCAAAATAAGCATATTTGGTCAACTAATGGGTATATTTAACCCAAAAATCAGCAATGGTGAAATTACTACAACTTAAAAACTTCTAGAATAACATTGCTCCTTAGGAAAAACTTATGGGGAAAATTTACATCTAAACCCAAAATAAAAATGATGTGAATAACATGTGGATTGTCAGCTCAACTTAGTCAACTAAAGGTCAAACTTAAGGGTGGATAACGATCAGGGCAAAGTTGCTTCTCGAAAATGTTTTTAGGCAAAATTGGCCTTTAACCCTAAATAAATTAACATGTAAGAATAAAATGTGAGGAATGACCAAGATCTTCCCTTCGATCCTTTAATTAAAGAGTATTGAGTGTTCACATGGAGCACCTAGACTCTGAAAAACCGGAGCAAATCACCAAGAGGGGGGTGAATTGGGGATTTGAAAAATTATTTCGCTCAATTCTGGAATTTAATCGCTAAAGCAAAGTAGTGCAGAGAGAACAAGACACAGCAAGATTTATACTGGTTCGGTCTAACTCTTTGACCTACGTCCAGTCCCCAGACTCTTTGGGATTTCCACTATCACTCACAATCAGTTACACACTCTGTACTCGAAAGTTATCCTCTCACTAGGATACACTCCCCCTTACAAGTTGTACACTGATATTCCCAAATCTCCAAGTCCCCTGACTTGAGATTTTAACAACAAGTGATCAAAAACGAAAACAAACTCTCTCAAAGAGCAGATAATGATTAACACTGAAGCTCAAATGTATCACTCAAGATATTACAGAAGATAAGTAGTAATTGTAAGTTTTGAATGTATCAGCTTCTGTTCTAATGTTCTTAGATGCTTGTTCTTCGATTCTGGATTGTATTTATAACAGATGAAGATCATTTTGAATGAAGAATATAGCTGTTGGAAGAGCATTACGAATTTGAACGTTGGAGGCTCCACTTCCAGAACTAGCTGTTGAGAATCCACTGAAAATATTCTTTATGGGAGGATTCTGACTTTGTCCAAGCTGTTCCAGACATTCTTGCATTGTGGAACTTAGTTGTTGGGAAGATAATGTTGATGTCTCAGTGCTTAGAGTGGGCTGTACTTAAAGATATGTTAATTTAATCAAAGTTGAAGCACTTTAAGAGACAGCATCTTTTTCTCTCTCTTGCTTTACAGCTAAACCTTTCTTTCTTGGAGAAATCCTAGATTTAAATATCTAAAATTTGCTAGAAAACTTGTTAAATGACGTTAGGAATATTAGCAATAAACAATATGATGTAATAATGTTAAGCATGAGGATTTCGCAATGTGGTTTCATGAGTTTTTGAAAATCCGTTCGTCGCAGACTCGAGTTTACAAACAGAGAATCGAGTTTGGAATTTATCCAGAGAGCAATGTATTCTGAGCAAGGTTCTAAACTGGAGTTTAGGATGGCAGACTCGAGTTTGTCTCATACAGAAGTAACTATCGGGTTTTGACATTTTGAATGTAACCTTGACATATGCCTAAACTCGAGTCATTTAGTGACTGACTCGAGTTTGGAAGTTTGTTATAGAAATAAACTTTAAGTTCAAGAACTTCCAGACTGGAGTTTACAAGGACAAACTAGAGTTTAGGATTTGAAAACATTAATGAGCTCTCTGTGTGATGCAGACTCGAGTTTGAACACGCAAACTCGAGTTTCAGCATACACTGAAACTTTGTTGAAAGGTTGCAAACTGGAGTTTGTATTCTGTGACTGGAGTTTAGAGATGCTGGTCAAAACTTAAGTGTTTCTTTGTTGAATCTGAACTCGAGTTAACTTTTCTCTGACTCGAGTTTACAAGTTCTAAACACTTTTGTTCTTTAACTTTTCTTGTAAACTAGAGTTTGGAAGGGTCAAAGGTAGAGTTTGAAAACTTGATAAAATGTTGAAGCTTCTGTTTGATCCTAAACTCGAGTTTACACACATAGACTCGAGTTTACAAGTCTTTGTAACTTTGTGTACCTAAACTTTCTTGTAAACTGGAGTTTCTATGGATTAAGAGTGGAGTTTGAAAAAACAAGTTGTAAATCGAGTGTTTCTGTCTTTGAGCTAGACTCGAGTCTAAATATTCAGACTCGAGTTTGCAACTCTTTTAGTTTCCAAACTTTCTCGCAAGCTGGAGTTTTCAAAAGATAAGAAGTAGAGTTTGAAAGTGAGTTGAAAATCAAATGTCACTGCCTTTGGTCTAAACTCGAGTTTACATATCCTGACTCGAGTTTGGACATGTATCAAAAACTAATGCTCTCTGTTTCTTCCAAACTTGCAGTTTGAATTGTAGACTGGAGTTTGGCATTCTTGCAAAAACTTTGATTGCTTTCTGTTTCTATGCAAACTCGAGTTTGCATACACAAACTGGAGTTTGGCTCTCTTTCAAAAATGATCAACTCTTCTGTAGAGTCTCAAACTCGAGTTTAGGGTCCTAAACTCGAGTTTGCCTTAAACAGAAAGTTTTACAACTTTCAAGACAAACTTCAAATTAAGCTTACAATTGTCAGTTATCATCAAAACACCTAGAGAACTAACAGACTCCTCTATAAAAATTGGTGTTTTCAGGGGAACTAGCCACGTTGCCATTCAAATCTATTTTGGATGACACATATTTGTTTCTTAAAAAATATTTTATGGTAAATTAGCAAGAAACACTCTAATATAATTTATGGGTTATATTTAATACCCTAATCTTATTTATATTTTTGCCACAATAGTTTTTATTGAGAGACAATTTTGCCCTACAAGTGTAAAAAATGGAGTAATTTTTTCCTAACCATTAACTTAGTTAATTTTTATTGTTAATTGACTAAATATGTTGAGCTAGCCATCCATGTGTCATCCATATTATTTTGTTAAGATGCAGATTTATCTTGAAAGTCTATGTGTCATCTTCTTTTTTTTTGTCATAGTTAAATTTAAAATTTTCAGAGCAAATTTTACTGTAACAAAAATGACGTGGTAACACATGCAATGCCAGTTCAACATACTTGGTTAATTAACGGTTAAAATTAACTGAATCAACAATCAAAGAATATTTGTTCCCTTTTTAACACTTTTGAGGCAAAACTACTCTTCAAAAAACTTTGTGGGCAAATTGCCCCTTAATCCTAATTAAAATTAAGGCGCTAAATGTAATTAAAAATTAACAATTAGGGGTTTTAGATGAATTAAGAAAATAAAATTTTTGCTTGAATACACCATTAAATAAGATTAGAGTGTTAAGCATTCCTAAAAAATAATATGAGTGCTCGATATTAGTTTATCTAATATATTTTAATGAGAACATAATTTAAAATAAAGGTAATTTCGTATTTTCTAAATAATGTGTTGTAAGGGTGTCCAATGGGTATCGGTCCTAATCGTCTCAGCGTAATCTAATAATATTGGGACTAGAGATGAGATCTAGGCTGGCATTCTAGAATCCCAGTCTCGGTCTCGACATAAAAAATTGTATCATCTAGTATTTCTTTTTTTAAATAATAATAATAATTAACCCCAATCCAAAAAGGCAAAATCCCATAACCCAAATAGGAAAATACTAAGGGAAAATTTCATCTTATGCCCTTTATAGCAAAATAATTTTGTAAAGCCCCATATTTTCTAAAACATAAGTTTAGTATTGTGGGGAGAAGTGAAATTAATTTCAAGAGGGAATCGACAAAAATACCCTCCTTTATAACAAAAATAAACATGCCAGCCTTTTCAATTGTATGTCTTGCAAATTAGCTTATTCCTCTTGCAAATTCTCACATATAACTTATAAAGTGTCACATTTGTCTTGTGAAGTTATATACGTAGCAAATGTATCAGGCTTTTTCAGTTGTATGTCTTATAAATTAAGCTTATTTGTCTTATAAATTCTAACATGTAACTTATAAAGCGTCACACTTGTCTTATAAAGTGTCTCTTTTCTTGTCAATAGCACATGTCAGGTTAATTGTATGTCTTATAAGTTAGCTTATTCGTCTTATAAATTCTTACATGTAACTTCTAAAGCTTCACATTTGTTTTGTGAAGTGCCTCTTTTCTTGTAAATAGCACAAGTGTTAGGGTTTTCAGTTATAAGTGTATTTGTCTTGTAAATTCTTACATATAACTTTTCAAGTGTCATATTTGTTTTATGAAGTACCTCTTTCTTTGAGGAGGGTATTTTTATTCTTTCTTTTGAAATTAATTTCACTTTCCTAGAAGAGTAAATTGATGTTTCAAAAAGTTATGTAAGCTTATTTGGAGGCTGCTCATAAATATTTTGCTATAGAGGGGGCTAGACGAAATTTTCGTAATAGTTAAATACCCAATTTGACAAAAAAAAAAAAAGAAGGGGGCAAAACCCCAATATTTTCAACCTAGATAAGCATTCCTTTTAGTCCTAAATAGAAGACATGTTTATTTTATTTAAGATTAATGAAACTAACTAAATTATTTCAGAATATTTTTATTTTTATTTTTTCCAAACTAATTAATTTGAGTAATAAACTTATATATAATTTAAAGATATCTAATATATCATATAATTAAGTAATTTATTTAATTTTCTTACCAATAAAAAAAATTAACTATATCTTATAATTATTTTTAAATCTCAACTTCTTTCAGTCTTTCGAGTAGGATGTTCGGCTTCCAGGTTCCAGGTCGCCAGCTCTCCTTCATCGTTCGTAACCTCTCAGCGTCCCTCAGATCTCTTCGCCCTCATCGTCACTCTTCGGCTTCTAGGTTCCAGCTCACCCTTGACATCACTCTTCTGTTCTGCTAAAATCTCTGTGTGATCTATTTAGTTTCTTTTTGCTTCAATCTCACCTTTTCTTTTCTTGTTTTTTCTTGGTTTCGACTCATAGGCAAGAACTTTTGTGGGCTTTGGTTACAGTATCCTTGGTTAGTTGTTTAATGAAAAAATAAATCAATTAAAATACAAGGGATTGCAAAAGGGTGCTGCAACTTGGGCTTCAAACACATTAGAGACATTTGTGATGGCCTTCATGCTATAAATCGATCCGACAACTCTTGGGATTTCTGAGAAAGTCACATCCTAGACATTTCTATATATGTATACTTTGTTCCTGTAATAATGTGTATACTTTGCACTCCGCATCTATAAGTGAATTGTATGTTATTTGATTAAATTGAATGATTTATGTTAACTTGTTCATAAATTTCATTGCAGATTTTTCTGTCAAGAGGAACCCTACTCGATGCAAGGAAGACGTGAACGTGCTAAGTAAAACAACAGAAATACCTCACATATAGAAGATGTGTAGACATGTAGATATGGATAAGATTTTGTTTTTACGTAGTTTAGTGTTTTGATAACTTCTATATATATAGAAGGTGTTATAATGTGATGTGATAAAAGGTTTTATTTTTATTTAGTGTAGTGTTTTGATAACTTCCATATATATGCAAGGTGTTATAATTTGATGTCTCTCAGTTTTTATTATTATGTGTTCTAGGAATTGGCTTGATTATCATTATTAGTTTTCTTTATTTTATGTTCTGGTTTTATATCTAGAAAAGGATAAGGATACGGACAAAAAAAAACAAATTTCATTTACAAAATGTACAGCTAAAATATGGACAATAGATTTAGCAAACCAATCGTAGCAAATTTCATCTTCCCGTGCTTTGATGATCTTACTCGACCATTACAACATAATATGTCATCGTAACATAAGTTTTACAACAACCGAAAAAGTGTTAACAGTCAATTCTATTCATCCATACTATCATGTCCTTACCACAACTGTTAGTGGATAATAGTCGTCATAACATAGATATACAATGACCTATAACGTATAACAATCGACTATGTTCAAACATACGATTGCAACTGTGTTTGGTGGTTCAGTATGATTTACGATATGATCACCGATATGAAGTTCAATGCTAGAATTACCACGACTATTATAATACAACTATTTTGTGAACACAGTCGTTGTTATGATAAATTTACTACGACTATTACACATTCTTTAAATTTAATACGACAAAATATTTTAGTAGGTCGCTTTTTAATGTCGTTATAAATATTGTTATAACGACCAACACTTAAACAGTCGTTTATATATAAAATTTCTATGGCACTTGTATCAAGGACACCTCTAAAATAGTCGTTGAATTGTCTTTAAACCAGTCATTAAATGAACATTTTGTAGTAGTGAGTATTAGTTGCTTGTAATAATTTTTGTAATAGTACTTTTATAAGTTGTAAAGAAATTTGTACAACTCTATGAGAGTTTATATTGTAATCAAGTACGATATATCATTATGATATGTTATTTCTAGTTGCCTCTAATTATTGCCCAATAAACTATGAAATAATAATCTGATAATTATCGGAATATCAGAGGGGTATGACAATAGTGACTTTTTTTTCGTCAAAATGACAATAGTGACTTGGAAAAAGCAAATTAACAAATTTTTTCATGTTGAAATACCGAACTTAAATTAAATTAATGAATCTAACTTTTTAGTATACTAAACATGGGAATTTGTGACGCCCGACCTTCGGGACCTTTATTCATAGAGTTATCGCGGAAAAAGGATCGAGGTGATTTGGACGACTTGATTTCGTAATCAAAGTTTTTGAAATTAACTTAGTTTGGAAAATACGGACTAATTTTCGCGATTCAAATTCATCTAGTAATTGGATGTTAATACAATAGTTCCAAAATGAACGGATGATAAACGTTAAATACAAACTAATTAATACTAATTGTCCAAGGCTTCCCATCTGCCGTAACCCTTACAGCTACTCTTTGCCCTTTGATCCCGAACTAGTGCCTATATCTTTCATGTAGGCTGGAGTCCAAATGAATGGACCCCAGGGTAACAGTTAATCTCATGCACATGTATAAAAATAAAGATGACATAATAGCACATGTTAAAGTATAAAAGAAATTACACATAACCGTAATCGCATTTAATGGCCAAGGACCGCAGCCCTTGGCTAGGACACGCAGTCCCATGAGACTGCAACCTCAAATCCGTGGCCAAGAAAAACATAAACAAGTAATTCAACCAGCACACATGATCAACTAATTATTGCATAAACATTTACATACATGATTACAAGATTAGGGTTACCTACCTCAACCTTGAGCCCTTAAGTTCCATGTCTGAAGACACCGGGATCAGAAGAGGGATCTAAGTTTGCCTAGAAACATTTATTATCGTCATTAGACACTTACTCGAATCACAAAAAAACTAATTACGCGAATTAGTTTAAGGGATTAATATTGGTTATTAATCCCTTAAAAATTTCCCCTAGTGATAATAATAATTATTTGATGTATTATTATTACTCCTTCTCAATATTAACAACAATATCTGTTGTTATCATAATTATCCCCAAATTCTCAGTAATGTTCCCAATATTAGCCAACTCAATTATTTTTTTCACAACTCGGTGACTATCTTTAAGATTTATCAAAATCTAACCTTAAATTTCCACAAGTATTTGGAAAATTCATAACTTGGTCAATATAACTCCGAATGAAATGATTCCAATTTCTATTTATTCATTGATAAATCTATTTTCATAAATTAAAGTCACCAAGTGGATTTATCACTGAGGAAAATTCCCAAATTTACGTTCTCATTGACTATTCTATTAAGCTTTCAGAATTCATAGCTTAACTTTAAAAATCAATATCTCTTTGCACAAAACTTTGAAAATTACAAATTATATATCAAATTAAAGCTATGGATGTCCTCTTTAATTCTGGAAAATGTCATAATTTTCTGGGTTCTTTTACCCATTCAAAAATTTCGCATAAGCTCTCTGATCAGAGCTTAGGGTCATTTTGTAAAAATCATAACTCTTTACTCAAAGCTTATAAAATTACAAATTGCCCACCAAAAGAAAGATACATGTCTCTACTCTTTTTTTGGAAAATTTCATGATTTTATATTATACCAATAATTCCAAGTTTATAAAAATGTGACTACTGCCCAGAAAACATTACAGAAACATCACAGGATTTTGACTCATTTTACAAAAATCATAACTTGAGCTATAAACCTCGAATTGAGGTGAACCAAAACTCATTTTAAAGTTTAGCATGTGTACTAAATGATCATAAAATTTCAGGGTCAAAAAAGGTCCGTTTACTATATTTTGACCTATTTAAAAATCACTGCCCAGATGAGAAATCAACAAGTGAACAGTAACTTTGATGCTACAGTAACCCAACACTGTTCCTTACGTAAACACTGTAGCTACCGTTCAAAAACTCTGTTTTGATTAAGAAAAACAGGGAAAACCTACGAGACAGCAACGCATACACTCCTCTTTTCATGAATATCGAGTTGCAGAGAAAAATACTCACATCATGCAGCACCCTTGATATGCATGTATATACATTATCATTATCCTATGCGTTTTCCTTTTCTTTTTCCTCGGCATACTCACACACAGATCCAAAGATGCATATATATCTATTATGTACAACATTTTTCATTCAGTTTCAGGGTTTTCTCGTTTATCTGAGTCACACACAGCAACATATCTCCACATGGTTTTATTCCTAAGCTAGACTCAAAAGTAACCGATAACAGCCCCCTGTTTTAGTTTTCAGTTTCAGTATTTCTTCAGTTTTCAGTAGCTTCTCTCCCTCACAAACCCAGGATTTTCAGTCATATCCATATTTCTTTCTTAACCCAACAACATAAAGTCAAGTTGGAGATTACCTTGGTTTCTGGTTTGTTCGGATCTGTTTCTTCTTCTTCCTCCTTCCTTCTCGATCTAACTCTCTCTCTCTCTCACTCTCTACGTCTCTCTCTCTTCTGTGTGCAGCAACGAACTGAGTGAGGATGATGAGATATGGGGGGCTGGCCGAAACTTCTTCAGCACTTCTTTCCTCTGTTTCAGCGACATAAGAACAGAGGTATTTAGTTTCAGTTCTCTCTCCTACCTTCCGTTCCTGCCTCGCCTCTCCTTCTCCTTTTCTTTTGAAATGCTCAGTTCTCAACTTCTCTCTGTTTTTGTCGGAAGAAACAGAGCAGGGGTTGCTCAACTCTTTCGTGCCTTCCTCACTCTCGGTTAGCTCTCTTTCGTCTAACTCTCGGCCTCTCCCTCACTCACTCTTTCTGCGTCTTCTCTCTTTCTCTCCAAGCTCTCTCTCGGCTTGAAAAATGAAACCGAAACGAGAGAGAGAGAGAGGCCCTTAAATGAAGGTTTATCACCCAGACAAAACATGATAGTCCAGAGGCATTTTCACCGATGGATATTAGCGGTGGGCTCGAGGAGTATGGCTTTCGTCTGATCCTTCTGTCTCACTTCATTAATACGTGATTTGATCTTCTCCGTTTTGACTTTTGCGTGTTGCTGATGATATAAGTTTGATGGGCTCTGGGCTAATGGACATGAAGAATGGGAATATATGTAACTCTCTCTTGTCTGCCAGCAATGTTTCCACGTCCTGGGCTAAGTAAAACTGGCCCGAAAGAATAGTTTTATGGCCCAAAAACTGAAACTGCCTCTGTATCTGTTTTATTCATCTCGGTCTGGGATTCTGCGTGGTGCTCGGGGGAGATGATCCTTTATTTTGCTGCTGCACGTGCTGGCTTAGTGTAATAAGATAAGCTTGAATCTATTTTGCTTTCATTTATCCTTAGTCCTGTAGGCTTCTCATCACGTGGGCCCTTAATTGTTGGATAAGTGTTGGGCTTGGGCATCATGGGTTGTAATGAGCCCAATCTTTTATTCCTTTCATTATCTTAAACACTATTTTAATTGTAATTATTGAACAATTATGAAAATATCCTTAATTAACGTAAGGATTTTTCTTTCCCCAAATTATTTTTTTTAGGCCATAAAATATTTATTCATAATATTTAAGCCACAATTATCACTTTCAATTTATTTTTTTCCCGAAATAAATTGAAGGGAAAATATAGGCCTTAATTCTCAATAATTATTCTCATAATTATTTTTAACCCAAATTTCATAATTCAATTTCTATACAATTTTTCAATATTCAAATCCCAGAAATTTGAGATGTTAGAGAATTCACATAAAAATTCATAAAATAAAGCTTTTTATGTGCATTAACATACCAAAAGTCATACACTAAGAAATTGCCGCGAGAATTAAAAACCCTAAGGAGAAAGTTAATTCCTTTTATTCTCACTTTAGGAGCGAATTTAACAAGATGATGAGACGTGTCTTCAAGAAATAGTGTAATTCTTTCATGCCTTGAAACATTTACAGAGTTGAATAACAACAATAGACTGAACAACAAAAAGGTTTAAATTCACCTTATTACAACAAATTTTGAGATATGGCCCAGGATTTAAATAAAAGACAAATAGAAAGTCTAAAAGCAATGAGCAAGACCGAAAAATGAGTGGAAATAATGATATTCGAAGTGGTTTCAACGGGTCTTCCTTTTTTTTTCCCCTATAAGATAAATGTATAGAAAACTTTAGAGTCTAGGCGTATAGTTTACTCAATTTTATTGAGATTCCCTTTGATGGGGGCATAATTCGTTTGAATAGGGCCGAAATGTCAAAAGCAAATGTTCTGATTTTGAATATAGGGCTTATTGTTTGACGTTGTTAATAAGAAATTGTAAAAAGCGATCGTAAATCCCAATATTGAATTTTGGGGCAGGAAAAATCGTCGTCTTTTTATAATATTTCAGACTAAAAACCTACTACAAGTCTGTCAGTTATGAAGTGGAGCCCTCGAGAGGGGTTGATCCATAGAGGCCAAAATATCAAAACCAAACCAATACTTAATTAACTGCAGATGAAACTTCATATTCAAACTTTATGTGAAATTAATTTAAGGTTAAGGTGTATCTAACACCCTAATTTCTTTTCCAAATAGGTATAATATACTAAAGTATTTTGTGATTTATCCAACATTTTGAAGTTTTTTTCTAGGTGTGTCCAAATCCAATACCTTTAAGTATTTTTTTTTTGGGCACATTTTTGCCTTTGAAGTATTACTCTCTCCAATCTTTTTGTATGGGAACATTCTCTTCAATAGGGGTGGTTTATTATATAAAGAGCAAATCTTCTTTGTATAAAATTTTAAACTAGATTTTTTATTTTTACCCTTATTAAATATGCATCACTAATTATGTCTCTACAATAAATTTCCACCTATTATCTTTCATGTGCATTCTTTCTAAATAAGGGTATTACTGGAAACAAAGGTACAAAGTTTACACATTAATTACTTTTGACTAACATTTTGAACTGCATAATTTTGATAGTTGTTCTTTCCCACATCTTTTTACCATAGTTGTGAACTGTTCTTTAAATTTATGGCAAGAGTATATGTTTCGTTCTTTAAATTTAAATCCAGTTTCAATTTACTCCCTAAAGTTTATAAAATGCATTTTTTTGTCCTTTGATGGAAGATGCTAACTCAGTAAATTTAAATTGCAACTCTACAATTAATTGTTGACAAAACATGTTTATAGTCATTTTTATAATACAAAATTAAAATAGATTTGTTCTTCAACATGTTTAGTTTAATTTGAAAATATAAAAATATATATTGAAATAATAAAATTAAAATAAACATAGTGATATGCACAGCTTTATTTTAATTTTAAAATATAATTACTAAATGATTAAAATTTAAAATAAATCTGTTAAGGTGCTTGTTTAATTTAAGTTAAGATAATATAAGGTATTGTAAATATGTTTTTTCATCATGTGATTGTAGAGTCACTATTTAAATTTGTTGAGTCATTATTTTCCATTAAATAAGACTAATGGTGTTATGTATAAGAAACTAAAACACATTTTATAAATTTAATGGACTAAATTGAAATTTATATGAATTTAAAGGACCAATAATAAGCTTTATTTTAAATTTAGGGTTAATAAAAATTTAAATCTTTTAAGTTTGTCCTCATTTTATTTTTAGCCACTTAAGTTCTAAATCATGGATTTTGATCCTTCAAGAGACAAAATGGTCAAGGAATGTTTTAGAAAGAATATCATTTAGGTCTCAACGTAACCAATGGAAATAATATATTGACAATTCTCATAAATGGAAACTTTTCTAATATTATTTCTTTTGGTTGGGGCCTAAATGATGTTCTTTCTTTTATTTTTCTTTTTTAAATTATAGAGACTAATATTTTAAGCAAAATGAAACTTGAGATCAAAACCTATGATTTGAAATATGAGCTACTAAAACCAAAATAAGGATAAATTTGAGAGATCAAATATTGTATTAAACTTTAAATTTATGTATGCATTTTTTAAGTAAAGCTATAATAATACTTTTATAAAAGGTTAAATTTGAACTATAAAATTTTCTATCCAATTAAGATAAAAGGAAAAATGAGGAGAGAGGAGAGGGAGTGGAGACATACGTCCAACGGCGGAATCGGGGGACTCTATAATACCCTAAAATTCTCACTTGTTATGAATATCACATTTTGATAAATAATACCTATTTAAAATAGGTGAATATCTCAAAAATTTTGTAGCTTATTTATTTTAACATTAGGGAATTTTCTCTTGAAATTAATCTAACTAAAGACTAAATTTTCTAAATTTCATTTAGGGATTATAAAATGCCCTATAATTAACAAACTAATACATAGTTCATATTTAATTCATAAAAAGCCATAAAGAATTGTGAAAGTACCTAAACCAATTAGAGGAAATTACCAACAACTAATGGGCAATTAAATTTGCAATAATTAAAATAAAAACATAAAATTTTGAAATTAATTAATAACTTAACAACATGTAAACTACCATACTAGAATGCTAATTAGGATTAAGAATAGAAGGCCAAGATTAAATTTAATAAAACTAAATCTAAAGGTTCTAATTAATTAAACAAATAATCTAAATCCATGTGAATGTGAATGAACCAATGGGAGGCTTTAATGCTAGCTATTAAGAGACAATAGAAACACACTTCCATTGGGCCAAAAGATGAAGGGAGGCACGGTTTTGCTTGAATATGAAAGAAGGAAGAAAATTAATTAAACTTTGTTAGCTTGTGTTGAAAATTCAACATGGCAATCAACCAATGAGAGACAAGAACCATTGGACTTTGCCACCTAAAAAGCAAATTAAATGGCTAAAGGGGAGGAGTCACGGTTAGCTCTAGGATAAAGGGAGTTTATTATTGTTTTATTGTATTTAATTGAGCTAATATTTAAACACACGCATGGGATAATAAGGAGGGACAAGTTGGAAGAGGATAGGATAATGCATTAATTGAAATGGAAGAGGATAAGGGGGGAGAGGGGGGGGGGAGAGAGTAGTGAGATTGTTAGGTTTAATTCAATGTTAATTCAAATCCACCAATGAGGAAAATTCAAGACACAAGTGAATTGAATCCTTAGTAAATTAATAGGATCAATGAGAGATTTTAATCATAGATTAAAATAAGGGTTAATCTTGAACAAACATACATATTAAGCTTGGGTTGAATATCACCATGATTTTTGCCTAACTTATATATTTAATCTTAAGATGATAAGAGGAAATTAGAAACTTCTAATGAAGGCCATGATTTTCTAAATTAAGAGCTAGATGAAAGACTAAGATGAACTATATATTAACCCCTAAATGTATTCTTGCTTAGTTGGTAAACAACTATCACTTTGTATCTAGTTAAAAAGGACACTTAGTGTAACTAATAATTGAAGCACAATTTCAAGAGCCAAAGGGAATGTAGGCATGGTTCATATGGCTTGTTGAAGGGGTAAGGATTTGTTTATAATAAACAATTAAACACATGCAATTGGAACATTAATGGAGGGAACAAATTGGAGAGAGAATATGTACTTAGGATAAGAAGAATTAAAAAAATGGAAGAGGATAGAATGGTGAGACCACCCCGGGGGGGGGGGGGGACGGTTCTAATGGGATTGAAGGCTAGGATGAGAGCTTATTGAGTTAACCTAGATCCAAGGGTTCAAAAGCAAGAAGAATTAAGTAGGTTTGAAAAAGTTGCCATAGCCTTTTACTATAAATAGGCACCTTGGGTTCTTCATATTCTCACACCAAAAACAACTACAAATCTAAGTATAGAGTGAAAGTGAGAGTGAGGAGTCTTGAAGAAGGAGTAGAAAAGTTCTTCAATGGTAAGTTTCGTAGTTCTTGAGTTTTAAGCTTTAAGTTCTTGTAGTTTTTAGTAGAAATGTTAGTTTAATCTTTAATCTTCCAAATTCAACTTGTTTTCATGTTTTCTATGGTTAAAATTGGTTTTGTTTCAAAAAAATGATGGAGAAAGGGTTGGAGAAAAATTTTGGAAGATGAAGATCAAAATAGCGAAACTCTGGCGAAATTTCATTGGTTAACGATTTTTAGAGTCAATAGCAAAAACACCATTTTTTTATGTTGAAGATAGAGTTATAAAATTCTGGGAAAATTCATGATTAAATTATTCATATAGGGCTTTTCAAAAATACCTAGAATGTATTATTTTGAGCTCTGTACCGTGAGATAAAAATTCTTCAAGTTAGGCTACGTTTTCTGGAAAATTTCTGGGCAGAATATAAAGACGTGAAAACTGGGAATGATTCACAAATTCTGGGTGAATACCACTATTTTTCTTATCAAAATAAGACATCCCAAGGATTCTAAGGAATTTTACAGATCCTCGTTTCAATTTTTGTAGAATTAATTATGATTTTTTAAAGTTAGGCGAAAAATCTGCCCGAAATGCTGAAATCAGCGTTTTTCACGAAATTAGGGGTTATAATTAGAATAACAAATCCACCAGGGGTAAAAAGGTCAATAGTGACTATAATATCTCTTAAAATGTTATTTATGATATAATAATGTGATGATAATATTATAGGCTATCCAAGAACACGTATTGACAGACAGACGTATCGCTATCTACATGGACTAAGGTACATTCGCGACATAGTGTAACACTAACTCTGATGCTTATAGTATTTTATATATGATAGTTGTATTCATAAACTAAAATGTTGTCTTAGTTCATTACTTACACATTCAGTTTTACGCGGGTTATAGTCTTGTTAATACCGTGAGTTTTCCTAGCGCTGAGGACACAAGGGCTAATCGTGGCACGAGGTGGTGTAGACTAGAGATAACGGTCATATGCAGTGGCTATGTACCGTTATCCAAACAAATCATACATCTATTATGGGCTTTTGTATCGATTATTGATGTAATGTCATGAATATCTGTCATACTTATATTATTTATATAAGCATAAGGTTAACCGTTACCAGAGGTCTGGTGGGCACTGGATCTCAGTTCTTACCATAGCTTCAGGGTCTGGAGGACCAAGGACTGAAGGTAAGAGACAAGGGTAAGCAGTGTGCGTGAGGACTCGACTGGAGCCTCTTTTTAGAGACGTACTGTCATCACTAGAATTTTTGTATTCTCCGATAAATGTATTGATATTATTAAGAAATGCCACAGACAATATTGTACCACAGATTTATCAGTTACTCAATATTTTAAATTGCTCCGATGCTCTACTCTGATGAAAAATTTTTATACTGCTTTTGAAAAATGGGATATTACAGACTCCCCTAAAATTTTTTAAGAAATAAAATATAAAACCCCTTCCCCTTACCAGCGGTCCCTCCTCACACGTACTGTGTTCAGCCTTTTGAGAGAAAACAATAGCCTAGTTTCAATATTTTCAAGTCCTCCTCGTAATTCCCGATTCATCCTTTATTTTAGATATTTCGTATAATAGGAAAAATTATATTTAAAAATGGATTTACAATATTGTGAGCTTGCGATTCCTAAACATCATGTTTGATTTATTTATCGATTATATTTGAATTATGTCAAGGGCTAGTATGAATTAGAAAGTTCATCATTTATCTTCTTATTGATAGAGTTATTAGACTTGTATTCACTCTTCCAATTTCTACAGTAATTACTGAAAGATCTTTCTTTGCTATAAAGATAATTAAGAACATGTTTCAAAATAGAATAGAAAACCAATTTTTTTATGATTCTTTTATTACATACATTTAAAAAGAAATTGTTTTGAGTTTTAGCATAAATTCAATTATATATGAGTTTTACAATATGAAAACACGTAGAACGAGAGTCAAGTGAAGTAATCTTAGTTTTATTGAAGTTTCTTTCAATTTTTTAATATATTAGGTATATATTGTATTTCAAATATTTTTATTTATGATATAATACTTTTATTTTCACCATCTATCAATAGAATTCCTAGCTCTGCCACTGTATATATCCATTACTTTAGCTCGTTATCCTTTTCCTCAATTTCCCAATCATGATCTTTCCCTCCCTTTAATTCAGTGTCAATGTGACCACCACCTAAACAGAAATCTTCACATGGATAAAAGGTGCGAAGGAAAATCTCCAAAATAAAAGGGAAACTTTTCTTTCCATGTGTATTCTCACGCATCAAATAAAAAAATGTTAAAAAGACAAATCCAACATAGGGGAAAAAAAAATTCTCTCATCATTCTTGAGTAATTCTTAATTATCTAGATATATAAGTTTAGAAAGTTGATTGCTTCTAAGATAACAACAGGCCTACTATAGTGCCTTCCACACATAATTAGCAGTTAGCACAGTAACAAACTTTCGGATTCCGCTCATAAAGTGCTCAAGAAGTACATCAACACTATTTAGCAAGGTGGATATGTCAATGTAATTATAACACGAAGCATAGGAATAAAAAAAAGGGTTAAATATCATTTTTGCTATAGAAGTTTACACTAAGGAGCATTGGTTACCCGGAAGTTTTTTTGATTTCATTTTTGCCTCGAAAGTTTAAAAATGAAGCAAATATGCCTTGAAAATTTTTTTTATGAGCAAATTTTACCCCGGAAGTTTTTTTCGAAGTAATTTTGTCTTTGAAAGTTTACAAAAAAGAACAACAATTCAACGGTCAAGAAAGGATAAGTAAAATTGTTATGCTTTTAAACTTTCGGGGCAAAAATGAGACCAAAAAAATTATGGGTAATAAGTGTTCCTCAAGATAAACTTCTATAGCAAAAATAGTATTTAACCAAAAGAAAAAAAAAAAAAAAAAAAAACCTCGTGCAACACCAGCTAGCTAATATGGTAATAATCATAACACCAAGAAGTAAAAAACATCAAAAGATTAACAACGCGTAGGAACCAAAATTTTCTAAAGCATCCACTTATTACCCTCCCAAACTTTATGGTTTACGCGTCGCTTTATGTCTTGTCTCAGGGTCAATTAATTTTAACAGTTGTTTGGCCACTCGTTTTTAATTAGTTTCTTTTCAACACTAGGAAGGAAGGAAATGCACCATCCATTGGGACAAGAAACAAATAATCTCATGGAAATGGAGAATTCTCATCATCATCAAGAAGAAGAAAAAATGATCAGAGTTCTTTATGAAGCATCCCACAAAGGGTGTATTTCAACTTTGAGGACACTAATTCAGCAACAACCTCTGGTTCTTCACAGAATTAACTCGAGAACTACTATCATGGACACACCTTTGCACATATCAGCCACAATTGGCCATCTTGAATTCACAAAAGCCCTTCTTGTTCATAAACCTAAGCTTGCCCTTGAGTTAGACTCCTTCCAAAGCACAGCCCTCCACGTAGCTTCTGCAGAAGGCCACATCCACATTGTGAAGGAGCTTTTGGCAGCTTATGATCAGGCTTGCTTGGTTTCTGATCAAGAAGACAGAATCCCGTTGCATGTAGCTGTAATACGAGGAAGACTAGAGGTTGTGACAGAGCTTATTAGGGCAAAGCCTGAGTCTTTGAAGATCCTTCACAAAGGCAAGACTGTTTTGCACTTGTGCGTGACATATAACCGCTTGAAGATCCTCAAAGTTTTGGTGGATTCAAACTTTGAGATATGTGACGAGCTATTCAATTGGGAAGACTGGGATGGTAACACCATTTTCCACTTGGCTATCATGTTCAAGAAAGTTGAGGTACTTTTTCTTTGTTTTAAGAAGCAAATTTAAATTTACATCTCTTTAGATACGTTAAATTAAACATCACTTCCTGCACTCCACCAAACGGACACACATCTATGAGTTTGACACCCTTAACTCTATATGCATAGTTGATTTAATTTTTTTGCCCAAATTTAGTCAAATTAATTAGGCATAACATTAATTAATTAACTAACTAACATCAGTACATAGGAATATTGTAATAGATCGACGAATTAAGAAAATAGTTGTTGGGGAGCAATACAAATTATGGCCAAAGATCAATATATTATATTCCCTCAATTATTTTTTATAATAAAAACTTAACTGAATATAATATATGTTAAAAAATTTGGTTAAATACAATAAATATATAAAAATCGTAACATTTGTTCAAAAATACCCTAATTTATGGGACAAAGGGGATAAGAGATAGAATTAGGAAATTATTATTATGAAGAGGATTGTGAAAGAGAGAGAATAAAAAAAATATTATAATAAAGATAATTTGATGCTTTGGAGGCTGTGATAATTATGCATTGATATTAAAATGAATAATTAAATAAGTGTAAAATGAGGAAGTATTAAAAAAAAAACTTAGGCATTATTTAAATGTTACATATAAATTGGAATAAGGTATTTTTGGTAGTTGTTTCTTATACAAAGGAACAAAGGGAGTACATTTTAGGAAAAATTATGAAATTAACTTCAAACTTAGAAAATCTAAATTTCCAGATTATGCATTTATTCTATGGGCCTATTTATGAAGGTCATCATGTTTCTTGCAAATTTACACATATTGTCTTGTTTGTTGGCGATCATCAGACTGTAAGGTATCTGGTGTCGATTCCTAAAATACGAGAGGCATCAATTTTGAAGAATAAGTTGGGTTTTACAGCCACTGACATTGTTGATGATGGGATTCCAAAGGACTTTAAGAGTCGTGAGATACAAGTCATAGTGATGAATAGCTTCCAAAGTGACAAGAAAGAAGAAACAGACATAATTCCACAATCAGCAGCAGCAACTAGTGATGCTGTTGAGGAGGGAACAATGAAACCTCTAAAGAAGAAGTGGTACAATTGGAGAAACATGGTGAAGTACATGGGAAAATGGTTTAAGTACAATGGAGAAAAGTTGGAAGAGATGAGAGGGAATCTGAGTCTGGTGGCAACCGTAATCACAACCATGACGTTTCAATGTATCATCAACCCTCCCGGCGGCTTCATTCAACAAAGTATATCTAATTATTCAAACGGCGCTCGGAACAATCCCAACACTACTTCTTCACCCTTAGATTGCTTGGAGATGGAGGAAGATCTTGCATGTCCCGGCAAAGCCATGCTTGCTTCTAACGATCCAGATCACTTTCGGTCCTTCATAATGCACAACACGGTAGCTTTCGAAACTTCTATGGGGATAACAATGTTGCTTATAAGTGGACTTCCTCTGAAGAATAAGGTTGTGATGTGGGTTTTATCTATAGGCATGTGTATCACTCTCTCAGAAATGGGATTTGCGTACTTTAGTGCCTTGTATATGATGTCCCCAGACAAACTGTGGCATTCAACTAATAAAATGCTCGGCATAGTGGATTGCATTTGGCCCTCCTTGTCTGCACTAGTTGCTGGATACATCTTGTTGGCCTTTCTTATTTGGCTTGTCAAGAAATGCAGCGAGATTACTAAGCGTGTTAGGATGCTGATGTATTGTGGGAGGAACAGATCATATGGAAACGGTTGTTGCCGTGCATAAGATAAAGGGTACATAAAGTAGCAGCCAGTAACTTAATATCATAATGCACCCGTGGTGTTATATTCCAATTATATCCAGCGCCCTAGTAATATTATTTATGGTTTAGAACCCCAGATGTACTATAAGTAAGAGTATAGTGCTGGATGTGACTTTAGGCTAAGATGAAATTAAACTATGTAAGTATGACACTTATTATGCTTCTTCTTAAAAATTTTTCAATGTCTCTCTTGTTGATTGATAACAATAGTTGGTAGTGGATCCAAACTTCATATTCATATCGATGGTGAGATTTAGTTGGCGCGTGAAAGAATGAAGACGTCAATCATCCTCTGTCAACTTTATTAATTTCAGATTGCATTGGTTAGTGCCAACGTATTTTTAGTATCTTTAAAAAATGGATTCTTATTACTCTCATGATGGTTAGTCCATAATTTTGCTACTTTCATGAAACCTTTCTGTAGATTCCAGCAAAAACAATGGTGAGTCACAATAAATTGAAGAGAAATGACGCCAAAATCAACTAAACTATTAACTGTAAGAATGGAAGCATATTTAATTGCAATATCTATTTGTGCAAAATAATATATAAAATGACTATGATAAGAAAAAATAAAGTACCAATAAAAATGTTAAAATTTAGAATGGAAATTGTGACCAAACTCCCATTCACAAAATCATCAAGGTCCCACCTGCTTCTCTTTTCATGAACAACTTCATATTCTCTCTTTCCAGAAAATTAGACTATCATCAATGGGAACATATCTTTCATTTTTTCTACTTTAACAGATAAATGTTCAGTAACTACGTATAGCATTTATCAAAAGAAACATAAAACCACCAAAAAAAATTTTATATTGACTCAAGACCCTCCAGGAGTTGAGCTGCTTTTGCTCGATCGTATCACAAATTCTTAGGAAATAGGATTGTGGCACAGACAGGAAGCGGTAAAATAACAAGATAAGCTGATTATTTATTATTTTTAAGCTTTTGTAATTAATTAAAGTGTGGGTCCGGTTTCTCTCATGAGTTGTCCATATCACCATAATAGCTATAGCTATTGTCACAAGCTTATATAACCTTCATCTTTCTTATTAGATAAGAGATTACTATTTACCAACATTTCCTCGCCAAGTTACAATCTCCTTTTCATTCTTCATCTGTAAATTCAGGTAATTTATAAAATATCAAGAAGAGGCAAAAAAATAAGAGACCGAATATATTTCAATGATTAAATTATTAATGCTTGAAACTACAAAAAAATGATACTTTGTAGCGGTTCATATGTAGCTGTGAACATAAACTGTTACTAAATGCAAATTTTGTAGTGGTTTAATCTTAAACCGCTACAACTTTGCAATGGCAAAACTTACACCAAAATGCGGGCTTGTTTGTAGTGGTTATAAGAAACAAACCACTACAAAGTTGGCGTCAGCTTGGGGCATCATGGCACAAAGGTTTGTGGTTGGAATTTTGTAGCGGTTATAAGAAAATACCCGCTACAAAGTTAGCACAGCTTGGCGCATCATGGCGCAGAGGTTTGTGGTTGGAACTTTGTAGCGGTTATAAGAAAATAAACCGCTACAAAGTTGGCACGATGGTTGTGGCTGTTATATTTGTCATGGTTCTAGGGTACTAATTGCTATAGAATTTGAAGAGACACAACATTTGTTGTAGTTTGGAAAAACAAATTAAAGATAGAAATCGCAACAAAGTTTCGTCATTTGTAGCGGTTATTACTAAAACTGCTACAAACTTTCGACCTAAATATATTGCTTAAACCTCAAATCATTTTCAAAATATAGTGCAGAATGCAATGAAAGACTGTGTTGCAATATAACTGTTTGTTTTTTATGAAAATATGTCAATGACTTTTCCATCAGAGATTGACATCTATTTTGTAAATCCAATCTTCCTGTAGCAGTTTTTCCTTAGAACCACTATAGAATGAAAATATCATATATTTGTAACAGTTATATCTTGAAAACCGCTACAGAATGTAAGGGTCAAGACATTTGTAGCGGGTATGGAACCGCTACAAAGTGTCACGCTATCCAATCTTTCTTTCACACTCTCTTACATTTAGCTACAATATTTATGAGTTATGGATTCTAGGAGACATGTAAAGAAAGGGAAAGAGGTAGTATGTGGTAGAGTGCCTCAAAGGGGGGTAGTAGTAAAGGGGGCCAGGGGGTAGAAATGTCCCTCTACCACTGCAGGTGGCGATTGATATAGATCAGCTCTTCTTAGATGAGCCAATCCTACAGCTAGAGACCCTACATGGAGGACAGGACAGGACGTAGATCTATCCCTCATCGACATTGATGAAAATGTTGAGATACAGTTTGATTTTTCCATAGGGGAGGTGGAGCAGTTTATTAATCGAGAGGAGGAGCGGGACCAAGGGAACCCTTGACCGTTGTCTTCGCGCTCGACTAGATTTGATGTGGATGTCAAAGGTAAATTTAATTATTTTTTGGCAAAATTTAAATTAAAATCCCTTAAAGTTAATTAAATTGTATTTAAATTTAATACAAAATAATGTTCTTGTAATTGTGCAGATCCATTAAAGGGGCCTTGCGTCGTAGTTTACTAGAATGAGTTCACAAACCAGCCAGTCAAGAACGGTGGTTACTTGTTCAACTGCTAGCTGATGGACTTGGGTGGGAATTGGGTGCAGTTCCTCATCCACTTCTAGAGTTGGAAGCATGTTCCAAAGTTGTCGAAGGACACAATGTTTAAGGAAGTTGTGTAGGTAAATTATTTTGTTTAATTATATTTATATGTAAATAGTTGTAATTTTTGGTTTATTTATTTATTAAATGATTGATTGATTAATTATTAATTAAATTATGATACAACATAAGTTTAAAGTCTGAGGCAATAGAAAGAGGTACTCACTGATGAAGATGGGGGATAGTTGGAAGAACTGGAGGGGTCATCTCTATAATAGGATGAATAAGGATGGGACGATTCCTCTAAAGCAGCTGATCGAGAGTGTCCTAGACGGTGTCCTTGCAAATGACTGGACAAGTTTTGTTTAGTCCAAGAGGAGCCCACAAGGACAAATACATTTTTAAAGAATTATTAATTTCTTAATAAATATTTTTTTTGTAATGATTGTCATGATTCGTACCTTATGCAAGCTCTATCTTAGAGGAACACCAGAAGCCGGTTGCAGTAGAGGATCCATCACACAGCAAGATCCAAGATATTTGGTGTGGCCTATAGTGAGCTAATAATTTTAAAATTAAATTAATTTTAGCTTTATGTTAGAGAATTATTAACTTTTTATTTTTGAAATAATAAAGTTCATATTCTTTTAATTCTTTCAAGAGAGGAAGGCTTAGGAGGAAAAGCGTCAGACGAACTATGGGGAGTTGTTCACATACACCCATAGACATCATGACACGACGACGACCTTTCAGCAAGTAAAGGAGTTGATAGGAAGTTACATACAAGTGATTTATATAGTTTATTTAATTTATTTAAATTGAATGAAATTGTTTCATTGATGTTCTATAAAATGTGTTTTCCAGGAGCGAATTAAGCAGAATTAGGTGGAGTTGCAATGGTCCTAGATCTCATAATCATAGGGGTTTGTGGATCCTACTACCCCATTGAAAGCTACCATGGGCAAAGTTGAGCATCCTAGGCATGTTAAGGGTATAGGGTTAGGCACTAGGCCTAGCATGGTTTACGACAAGAGAGCTGCCTTTGAGACTAGACTCTTTAGTGCAAGAAGGCTAACATCTAAGGCAGTTCAGGCGATGATTGACACACAAGTAGACACCAAGACTCAGGAGCTTACTAGGCGGTTACAGGACCAAGTTGACACTTGGTACACTGATCATAAGAAGAGCTGGAAATTTTTGGCCGATGCCTAGGGGCAAATGTTTCCTAGTAGGCAGTTTCTACCTCCCCTACCTCCTCCTATGTTCACCTTTGATGCCTCCCTTCGCCTCCTCCTGCTGATGACAAGGGTGTTGTTACCTTTACTCCTATGCATGCTGATCCTACCCCCATGAGATAGCCCCCTAAGATAAGACCTGATCATTAGGCTCCTGATAGTTAGCTTAAATTTATGTTTATCGACACTTTTTTGTATTTAAAATGTTTGTTATCTATAGTACATTTTTGCTTTTGGATAATTTTATGTCTTTAAAATGTTTGTTATCTTTCATTTTATTTGTTATATGATCAAACGTATTTGACGAACATTTGGCTTTTTCTCATACTAAACACACAGTACTATGACCAACATATTAATATGGCAAATGCAAAGGAATGCACTGTATCATATATGGCACTAAATATCCATGATATTTACCTTTTTCCTTTTTTCAAAAAACAAAACAATAAATACCCTATTGGCTCCGAATGTTTTGATGATAACAACTTCAAGCTTTAAGGTTTTTTGAATCAAGTTGCAACAAAGATGTTAAAAATTACAATAATCAATTCTCGAGTATGTATTAGTGGTTCTCAAGTATAACACTATGATTCTCGAGTATAAAGATCAATTCTCGAGAATTAGTGATTCTTGAGAGTGATAGAACATTATTTCCCAAGAAGTTTGGCATATCACACCTTCTATATTTGAAGATATCCTTCATAGAGGCATCTAATGCCAAGTCCCAGAAAAAAGAAAAAGGTGTTGCTGGTCCATCTAAGCCTTCCTCATCTAAGGCCCCTGACACTGGTCAATCATTTCAAGCTGGCACATCTAATACAGTTCCTTTCTTTGTCATAGCTTTTGTTCAGCAGGCTGTAGAGCAATCCATTGCAGAGCTATGGCCAAAGCCTTTGCAGATGCTTTAGGTCCTCTGTATGACAATGCTAATCAAGAAGATTACCACTCACATTGTGAAGACCATGGGGACTGAGTTTGAGAAGTTATCCAAAACCATATCCATAAGCTTTCAGGCCTACTTCTCTACTCAGCAGGAATCTACACAACATATGCAAGAAGAAATTCACTCTCTCTGGGTCACATTCATACCCTGGATAGGACTATGGATTCCTTGGCTTTCAAAGCTCTTATTGATCCTACTGCTGATCCCTCTGCTTCTCCTCCTCCTGTTATTCATGTTGGGCCCTCTGCTCCTCCTCCTGATGACCCTACTTCTAGCTCCTCAGCTCCCTCCTCTTTGCATGATGACAAAGGGGGAGAAGAAGCTGATGAAGATTGAAGATTTGCTATCATGTTTTCATGTTTTTATTTGGCTATTTGTTGTGCTTCTGTTGCTTTTGTTATGTATTTTGCTGCACTGACATAGACATATTGTTGTTTTTGTTGCTTTCAAACTTATGATGAATTTATGTTATTACTGTCACATGCTATCATATTTTTTCAAAAACCTTTAGTCAATCTTTGTATCAAAATGTTGTCATCATCAAAAAGGGGGAAAATGTTGGCTCCAAATGTTTTGATGATAACAACTTCAAGCTTTAAGGTTTTTTGAATCAAGCTGCAACAAAGATTAATGAAGATGGAATATCACCTAGAGGGGGGTGAATAGGTGATTTAAAAATCTAACTGCTTAATCAAAATTTTCACAAATTAATGAACTAACTGAGCAAGAGTTTAAAGGAGAAGGAACACGAGAGAATTTATTCTGGTTCGGTCTATCTTGACCTACGTCCAGTCCCCAAGAATACCTTGGGATTTTTCACTAACTTTAGAATACAATTACACAACTCGGCATGATCCCTCAGACTCACTTCCCCTTACTACTTGTAATTGTACACCCTTACTTAAGGTTCCACAACCTTAAGATTTTACAAACGAATGAAAATTGAATGTTTAAGTAACTCCTCACGAGTTGAATAATAAATGATCACTGAAGTACAAGTTGAGAGTAATGAAACTGATAAGATAATAACTCAGAGTAAATGCGCAGAGTTTCGGGGTGTTGGTGATATTGAATGCTTGGGCTTTTATATCCTTCACCATTAATGCCGTTGGGAGAAACTGGAAGGTGACCGTTGTCACTTGTTTAAATTTCCGTTGTGCTCAAGTTCCTCGTTAATTAGAATGGACCGTTGAATCTTCAGCTTCTTACATTTAATGTATTGTGCCATTGGTTGTACTTGAAAGCTGGAATAAGAATGTCTCGAAGAATGTCTCTGTTCTGCTGCAACGTTAATTCCATATGTTGCTCTGTTTTTCTGCTCTTTCTGCTGTGCAATAAATGTGATGACGTGAGCATTCGCTTTATGTTGCTTTTCATTTATTGCTTCGTTTTGAATCCTGAAATCACTAGCAAACATGTTGAAAGTGTTTTATAAATGATTATTTATTAATCTGGCAAGTATCTGCTTAAGTTCAAAGCCTTAAGTTTAAAGCATTTGGAGAGTTCCAGAAATGATTCGCAGTTTTTTCCATATAAGAACTCTAGTTCTTATCACAAGAACTCTAGTTCTGTGTAATGGCCCAGACCCAGTTTCAAAGGAACTCGAGTTCTTAAAGAAGAACTCTACTTTAGAACTCTAGTTCTATATGCAAGAACTCTAGTTCTCGTACTTTCCAAAAAGGTCTGAGCGTTTTTCCTTATGAAGAACTCTAGTTCTTTCTCAAGAACTCTAGTTCTTGAATGAGAACTCTAGTTCTTGTGTTTGCAAAGGAACTTCGCTGTTTTACAAAATGAAGAACTCTAGTTCTTGTTTAAGAACTCTAGTCATGAACTCTAGTTCTTGTTCAAGAACTCTAGTTCTTATGTTCCTGGAGAATTCTGGACAGAACATAATTTTGCAAACTCGAGTTCTTATGCCAAGAACTCTAGTTCTTGAATGAAGAACTCTAGTTCTTGACCAAAGAACTCTAGTTCTTAAGTAAGAACTCTAGTTCTTCACTTAAGAACTCTAGTTCTTATGGATTGAAAAATTTTTATATGATGCAAAGGCCGCGAACTCAAGTTCTACTCCCAAGAACTCAAGTTCTCAATTTGACAGATTGAGAGCTTTCTTATCAGAAGGCGTGAACTCAAGTTCTACTCCCAAGAACTCGAGTTCTCAACTTATCAGATTGAGAACTTCCTTATCAGAGGCCGCGAACTCGAGTTCTATGACCAGGAACTCGAGTTCTTACGGCTCAACTTTTCTAAAACCTGAGTTTTAATGTCCAGAACTCTAGTTTTAAGAACCAGAACTCTAGTTCTTGTTAAACCAACAACTAACAAGTGTTTTTATCATTAAAACTTAAGTTGAGAACTAACAGATGTTAAAAATTACAATCATCAATTCTCGAGTATGTATTAGTGATTCTCGATTATAACGCTATGATTCTCGAGCATAAAGGTCAATTCATGAGAATTAGTGGTTATGATCATATTTAAATACTCAATTCTCAACAGCCATAATTCTCAAGTATGTAAGTTGGTTTTTTCAAGTATGCTTAATGCATAATGGATTCTCAAGAATGAGTGATGATTCTCGAGTATTAGAGTGGAATTTCAAATCAAACTCACAATGACTCTTGAGTATGGGTGACTTATTCTCAAGAATGGTTAAACTAAAAATACTATGTGCTCACTGATTAAACCGATGATTCTTGAGTATAAGAACCTAATTCTCGAGTATTGACTTGATATATTCATTGTATAATTCTCGATAATACTCGAGAATTGAAATGGAACTCTCAAGAATGAGTATATCTAATTAAGCTTGTAACTTATGTTCATTTGTTGATTCTCGAGTATGGTGACTTGTTTCTCGAGAATGCCTTATCTGAATCTAATCATATGCTTGATATATATCTCTTGTAACTATATGATACTCTAGAATATATCATAGATTCTCAAGAATGCATACCTCAGCGTCAGTATTAATATTAATCCCAGTATCATTCTTTTTCGCATCATTAATTATCTGAAATTCTATGGGTCATTATTTACTCTTATTTAATCATACTCAAACATGCTCATATTATATTTAATCATCCTCCTAAGTGTTTTGCAGTTGATTAATTCTATTTAAATCAAGATTGAGCGAAAAGCAATCTGATGTGGCTGAAGCATTAAATGTTGACAGAAAAACAAAGTAGCAATCGAAATTAAATCCTGTGGCAGAAGAAAACATTCTTTCAAGACATACTTATTCTAGCTATCACTCTGAGCCACGCTCTGTACAAGTACAACCATTAATAAAAGCGGTAAACGTATTTAATGAAGCAACGGTCGTTTTGTTTTAACGAAGAACAGTCGTGACTAACAGAAATTCAAACATTCAATATTGCAGATTTAAGCTCTACACAATGACATTAATGGCGAATGGTATAAAAGGCTCAAGCATTCAATATTTCTATCTACCGGAAACGCTATGCATTCAATTTGTATTTATTGCATTTATTGTTTCATTAACTTCGCTAATATCTACGGATATTTCTGTGCACTTCAGTGTTTATCATCCTAACTACTCGTGAGGAGTTTCTAAACACTTATTTGATTACTTGTTTTGTAAAATCTTAAGGTTGTGGAACCTTAAGTATTGGGTGAACAATTACAGCTTGTAAGGGGGAGTGAGTCTTAGTGAGAGGACCATCCAAGTACATAGTGTAATTGTATTTTCTCCAAAAAATAGTGGAAATCCCAGGTATTCTGGGGACTAGACGTAGGTCGAAGAATTATACCAAACCAGGATAATCTCTTGTGTCTCTCTGTTTATCTTCTCAGTCTTATTTTTAGTGTTTCTTGAGCGATCGACGAAAGAATTTTATAATCACCTATTCAACCTCCCCCCCCCTCTGGGTGATATTCCACCTTCATACCCAACCATGCATATCTAGCCTACACTGAAGATACCCAAATGGTTCTTATTATAAGGAATCTTCAAGAAAAAATAGATGGTTATTATTATAAATCACTAAGTGGAAAATTATGTTTTTTTATAAAGATTGCCACATAACTTAAAATATCTTTAATTGTAATTTCTATGACTTATTGGATATAATTCATAATATCAAAGACTACACTTGAGACCTTGTTTTACAATTAATTTAAAATATTAAGATTGCCACAAATGAATTGTTGGAAATTGTTAGAAGATGTTGCCATTTTGGCTTTCTCCTATACTTAAGACCTTGTTTTACAATTTATTTATTTTCTTACAAAAATAAATGAAGAAAGACTTGTGCCATATATTCTCTTACTATCTGAAGAAAGACAAGTAACACCCACCTCAAAAACCACCTAGGATTTGGGTCAGTATCTTAGTTTTGATACCATCTTTTAGGTATTTTTCAAACTTGACAACTTTATATTCTATTAATTTATCATCAATTTGATTAGTTGTAATGTGTGTATTTGTTTTGGAGTTTAAGTTTCAAGGTTATACTTGATAATTGAAGTGTGTCTATGTAGATAACATTTGTTGTGCTTGATTTTAATATCTTATTTTGTTTTAGAAAAAGATAAATATAATGTATGTTTTAATTGATAATTGAAGTGTGTGTGTGTAGACAACATTTTATTTGTTATATGATTTGACATTTCATAGTGGAATAATATTTTAATACTTATATTAATTTATATTAGCTTATTAATGTTAATATAAATTGTAAACTTTTGTTGCAATTTATACACAAAAACCGCTCTAACATATAATATTTGAAATTCAAAGCAAAAGACCTACCACTTTTTTAAAATGTTCTTCCTTTTGTAGCAATTAGTTAGACATAAACCGTTGTATGCTTTATTAGGGAGATGACACTCTTTGTGAGACTTGTAAGAAGTGTCACACTCTGAGGTTTATGACCATTTGGAAAGGGAAAAAGTAGAAGAAGAAACCAACAAAGATTCTCAAGTACTTTCCTTTGAAACCTCACTTACAAAGATTGTTTATATCATCTAAGGCAACTGAGCATATGAGGTGGCATGAAGCTGATAAGAACAAAGATGGTAAATAAAGACATCCATGGGATGCTAAAGCATGTAAAGCGTTCGACCCAGACTTTCCAGCTTTCACGGTGGACCCTAGAAATGTTTGGCTTGCTTTGGCAACCGATGGTTTTAATCCATTTAGGAATCTTAGCACAAGTTATAGCATTTTGCCAGTCATCTTAATACCCTACAACTTGCCCCCTAAATATGTATGAAACAAAGCTCCTTCATTTAGTCTATGATCATTTTAGGCAAAAGGACACCAGGAAATGAAATTGATGTATATATCCAACCGCTTATTACAGAGTTGGTGGACTTGTAGAATGTAGGCATCGAGACGTATGACGCATACGAGAAGACATTGTTCAACTTGTGTGCAACCTTAATGTGGACGATAAGTGACTTTCCTGGCTTGGGAACATTATGGGTATGGAATGTGCATCCTGGCCTTGCATGTCCAGCTTTCAATTTTGACTCTGACTCAGTGTGCCTTCCCCACAGTTGTAATGGTGCTTCATGGGTCATCGAAGGTTTCTTAATGGTACACATAAGTTTAGGTTGCAACGCAATCATTTTCAATAGGTAACTGGAAAAAAGAGGACCTCCTCAAAATTTATCTGGTACAGAAATCATAGAGCAGCTTCAAGATGTTCAATTTGAGTATGGAAAAAATGACGATGCAGCAAAAGCCAGGAGAAAGAATGCTAGGACTTCTACTTCTGTGCCTTAATAATTGCGGAAGATAAGTATCTTCACTTTTCCTTATTGAAAAGATAATTTGCTCTAACATAATCTTGATGTCAAACACAATGAAAAAATGTGTGCATCAATGTGCTATACACGATTCTTAATGAACCAGGAAAGTCAAAAGATCATCTTCAAGCAAGGAAAAGATTTACAGGACATGGGAATTAGTGGCGATGCATGACTGAATGAGCATGACAGATTTCAACTTACAAAATTTACCTTAACAAAATTGAATAAGGAAATCTTCCTCACGATGTTGAAGAAAATAAAAGTTCCTAACGAGTATTCAAGAAACATTTCATGATGTATTGATATGTAGGCTCGAAAGGTTGCTAGGCTAAAGAGTCATGACTTAATGTGCTTATGCAATAATTACTTCCGCTGGCCATCAAAAATACGTTCCAAAGTTTTGATCGTAGAGGAGCTTGAGTAGCTGAACAACAAATCATTCTTTTGTTGTGTCACTTAGAGATGATCTTTCCACTTGTTAGAGATGACCATTCTTATCCAATTGTTTTGGGCTAAGTTCAAATAGTTTGAAAGTTGTTCAAACTTAATTAGAACTTTGCTATCAAAGACAAACTCAAGTTTAGAAGTGCCAAACTCAAGTTTGCACTTAATAGATAATAAATCAAGTTATTTGAACTTTATTAAACTCGAGCTTGGACATGAAAACTTGAGTTTGAGACTAGCAAAGAGCTTTTCAAAGACTTTTATTCTTAACTAAACTCGAGCCTAGTTAGTTAAACTTGAGTTTTTCTCTGGCTAAGAGTTCTCAAAGAGTTTTACCTTTGAGTAAACTCGAGCTTGGTTTAGCAAACTCTAGTTTAAGTCAAACCAAGAGCTTACAAGTAATTTAGAACTTAAGTAAACTCGAGTCTATGTTTTCAAACTCTAATTTGCATTTGTGGACTCAAACTTATTCTCATTTCAAAAAGTCCCAAACTCGAGTTTATCACTTAATGACTCATGTTTCCACGATCTTAAAGTGCTTTCAAAAACTATCACAATATTCATTTCAAACCAAAGAACTGAACTCAAGTTTAGGTAATCAAACTCGAGTTAGACACTTGAGTAAAATCTCTTAAACTCCAGTTTGAGTCTTATAGAGGTGTCTGCATTTTCATCTTCAAATCCTTCTTAAAGAAGATGCCATGAGACTCGAGTTTAGAAGAGGAAACTTGAGTTTGACAATTTAGTTTGCTTGAACAAACTCTAGTTTAAAGCACTTTGTTTTAAATTCATCTTGCTCAGATTTTCGAAATCTTCTTGTTTGATCTACATACATATATCATCTTCACTATTGCTCTTAACTATGTTTAATCAATTTGTTAGTGAGTTTCAGATGATCAAATTAGTTTAAATTAAAAGTTTAAGCACAAAGCAAAAGTTGATGTCAGAACATTTATTGCTGGCCCAGAAATCTTAGCACCCTTTTGGTAAATCATTCTCCGGACCTTCCAAAGGTTTAAGTGTTTTCTTTCCTCATATGGAAGCCACATCATCCAACGAATTTATTTCATGAGAAGTTAACAAGAATGTCTAAGCATTTGGATTAACTCAAAGCTTGATAGAGAACAGACCCGGTTACTACCTAACAGCTTCATTAATATCTCCAACAGTTATATTAATGTTTCTAATGGTCATTTAATGCTTCCATCATATATAAGCTGAAGCATTCAATTCTCAACAAGAATAGGAATGCAGAAAATAAAAAACACTCAAGTCTTACTTGCATTTACTACTCTTCTATAAAGTATCTTATGATACATTGAACTTCAGTACTTAGTCATATGCTCTTTAAGAGAGCTTTTTATTGATTATCATTTATTGTAAAATCTCAAAGTTGTGGGACTTTGAGGTCAGATTATCAGTTTACAACTTGTAAAAGGGAGTGTATCCTTGTAAGAGGGTATCTTTTGAATACAGAGTATGTATCTGATTTTAGAGATAGTGAAAATCCTAGAGAGTCTGGGGACTGGACGTAGGTCAAGAGTTGAGACCGAACCAGTATAAATCTTTCGTGTCAAGCTTCTTCTTTCACTCTTTGTTATACTCTGTTTAAAGTTAGTTTTTCATAAGCATTCAAAAAGTTTTTAAAATCCCCAATTCACCCCCTCTTGGTGATTTCCTTCATTTACACCTCTGTCCTTATTTCATGGTGATGGTTCACTTGACAATACACCTTATTCATGAAACAAAGCTTGTTAACCCATTCACTACCGATTGATGTATCATATTGATAGGCAATCATTTAAAATAAATTACATTAGCACTACTTGTTATTCGCACATGTCAACATTGATATATCGACATTTTTCCTTCTTTACTTTATAGGTACTACTTGTTAACCAAGTCACATTAAATTCATATATTATTGATTGATTGAATTTAATATGATGAATCATAATCATATCTTGATTGATTGATTGAATATAAGAAGATGGATCATATTTATTTCTTGATTGATTGCACTCGTACAAAAAATGCTTTTAAGACTGGACAAAAGAGGCATCGAAAGATCGAACTTGCAACTGGTCTTGTTCCAGCTAGTATTAAAAGTATATCTTTAAGACCGGACTTAAACCGGTCTTAAATAAACTCTTTTAAGACCAGACATTTAAAAACATCAGGTCTTAAAAGTGATACTCAATATAACTGAAATATTTCTTTGTCGGTCCTAAAACTCAATTTTTAAGACCGGACAAAACTTTAGCCACTCTTAAAAGGTCTAATTTTTAAGACTGGACAAAAATAAATGCGCTCTAAAAAATAGCGGCTTGTGTTGGTTATGATTAGTTTTGATGATGTCTTATATAGATGCCATTAGCAAGAGCAAAAAGTTTATATCATATACATTGACTAATTGCTACATTTAATGTAGATTTGTTCATGTGGAGAAAGAACAAGAAAAGAGAAGAAAGAATAAGTTGATTCATGGAGAATAATCAAGAAGAGACAAAAAAGAAAGAAAAACTTGCTAAATGGAATGAGAAAATCATTATACAAGTTTTTAGATTGTTTCTCCAAGTCTCTACAATCAAGTGAAAGTTGAAATGGATCAATTCGGAGTTAAAATGAGCAAGTTGAAGCTTCCAGATGAATAATGACTGACCTACTCCAGTAAAGAATTAGTTACTCCATTCATGATGAAGTTTTTGCAATAGAGTTACTCCAGTCACTAAATGTTACTCCAATCATGTTGTCACAGAGGCGATTTTGCAAATTAATTACTCCAGTAATTAAGTGATTACTCCAGTAATACGTGTATTCCAGCAACTCTGTTGAGCGTTTCACCTGGGCGACATTCAGTAAATCGATGATATCTCCCAAACCAGATATCAGATTAAGGTGAAACCAGTTTTGAATGAAACTAGACATCTAATGCATCATCTTGACAAACATTTAAGTCTAAAGAAGATCAGATGAGAGAGATATGAATTTTTGAAGTTGACTCATCTGTTAACGTCACTCAGCAGACCAAGGTTCAGTAATCTGAGCATATCTCACAAACTACATATCGGAATGAACTGAAATTAGTGGCATATGAAACTACACTCACACACCTTTCCAAAAACATCAAGATCACAGAAAACAAAGATAAAATGAGAAAGATATGATTTTTGGTTGTTCAGTGTCTGTTCAGAATTCTGGAACTGAGCCTCAAACAAGTGAAGAGTTGATGATTACTTCAGTCAACATCGTGCTACTCAGTAATATGTGGTATATTCGCCTCTGTTTGCACATTACTCCAGTAATACAATGGTTACTCTAGTAAGGCTTACTCCAGTAGTCACTTACTTACTCCAGTAAGTCGATGTTATTCAGCCACCTCAGAACAAACCCGATATTACTCCAGTAACCAAGTAGTTACTCCAGTCATCTTACAGATTTTACACTAGAGTTACTCCAGTTATAAAAATGCTACTCCAGTCACCCTTACACAAAAGCGACATGAACCTTAATTACTCCAGTAACAAAGCTGTTACTCCAGTAACATTGAGACAAAGACTTTGCAAAGTGATTATCTTTTATGTTACTCAAGTAACCTATGGGTCACTCCAGTCAAACGGAACACAGAGACAAAATGATCCTTAGCTACTCCAGTTACTTAGTAATTACTCTAGTAAGAATGTATCATATACATTGTGATTACTCCAGTCATCGGTAGCTACTCCAGTTGAACAATCACAGAAGCACAACTCTGTTCCTGGAAGCCTAGAAATTGATTTCATTAAATTATATGCTTCATATCTTTAACCTACGATCATTGTCTGTTATACTTGACCAATTTTCTAATGAGTTTCAGATAATCATAGCAAAAATCAGGGAGAAAATCAACTGGGTCAAGTGAAATTAATGAAGAACTAAAAATAAGCCTGAAACTTCTCCTCTATCCCAAGAGTTCAGTCAGGCCTTTCAAGGATGATTAAGTCACTCTCCAATAGTCTAATAAAGTTATGGAAATGACAAGAATGTTAGAAGACCATCTACAAAAGCTAAATCCAAGATTCCAGCCAAAAATTAAAGAAATAGAAAAAAAATTTACAACGGTCATATTCCAGATTTACAGCTGAACGTTGAAGAACCATGGAGAAGAAAATGCAACAGCTAGTTCCTCTAGTCAACTTATAAATACTCATGAAGACTCAGAGCAAATACACCCGAACTACAAATGATCATATATTTAGCTTAGAGAGTGAGATTATATGTATTGCGCTTCAGTGTTTATTCACTTACTTCTGAGACAGAAGATTCATTGTAATCATCCTACTATTCTGAAAGTTACTCAAGATTGGGTGATCTTGAGTGGGAACACTTTGTTGTGATTACAACTTGTAAGGGGAGTGAATCCGAGTGAGGGGATTACTTCGAGTATAGAGTGTGTAATCAAGCAAGTTAATTGATTACGGTTTGTAAGGGGGAGTGAATCCTAGTGAGATGATTACTTCAGGTACAGAACGTGTAATCAAGTTCAAAGCAAATAGTGGATTGAAAATCTCAAGTGAAGCTTGAAGACTGGACGTAGGTCAAGGATTGGACCGAACCAGGATAAATCACAGTTTGCATACTCTCTTCCCTAAACTCTTATATTTCTAGTATACATATTTGGATAACTGATTACTATCATAAAATTGATTTCAAATTAGTTGCGAAAAGTTTTTAAAGTTATCCAGAGTTCTATCAAACACCCAATTCACCCCCCTCTTGGGTGATAGTCAGGTGCAACAGCTTATTAGGCCGACAATTAATTATACGTGGTCTTAAAAGACTCACTTTCAAGACTGGATGATTAATGCGTCCAGTCTTAAAGATTATCTTTTAGACCGGATGTATTAAATCATCGATCTTGAAAGACCAACTTTTAATACCGCACTAATATCAAATACATCCAGTCTTAAAAGTTGAACATTTAAGACCGGCGTTTTTGTTTTGTCGGTCTAAATTTTCCTGAATTTTTTTCCTGTTATGTTCTTCTTAATCATATATACACAAATCCACACCAACCAATCCAACACATAAAAGGCTATACTTTAAAGCTACAAGCTATGAACAATTATGAATAAATTGAATGATCATATATATACAAATCTATTCCAGTCAATCCAACACATAAAAGGCTATACTTTAAGCTACAAGCTATGAACAATTACAAATAAATTGAATTGGGAAAAAGCAGAATACAAATATTATCGACCATGAGTTACAAATACAAATACAATAAGTTGTTTCAATAAGATATACAACACTTAAATCAACTAACATACATGCCCAATTTTCACCATGTTTTCCTCTAATTCCCATCCAACAACGTAACATCCTCTTTTATAATATGCCCTTTTAGATCGAATCCTGCCACAAGAATAAAACAAGAACAAACTTCATAGAGTCAGTGACATTGTTTAAAAACATGAAAGGAATATAATAGTGTCAAAACCTTAAAGTTTTCAAAGATTTGTGCAGTTATCTTACGAATTGACTCTTTTATAAAAGGATATCCTCCTATATCCCTTCTTGATGATCATTTCTTATGCCGAGTTCATTATCTGCTTTATCTTTTTCGTTCATGTCTAGTAGACCCCTTGAAAAAGGAGTACCCTCAGGAAGACCATAATTTGCATGACTTTCCTCATCAATATCTATGACCTTTTTTCCTTCTTGATGATCATTTCTTATACTGAGTTCATTATCTGCTTCATCTTCTTCGTTCATGTCTAGTAGACCCCTTGAAAAAGGAGTACCCTCAGGAAGACCATAATTTGCATGACTTTCCTCATCAATATCTATGACCTTTTTTTCTTGGAGAACTACATACCACATTTTATTTGCTTGATCAGTGATATAAAAAACTTGTTTCGCCTTGTCTGTCATAATAAAAGGTTCATCTCTAAAACTTCTACTATTGACATCAACTAACGTAAATCCCAGCTGATCAATCTTAGCACTATTGTTGACATTAACCTACTTACATTTGAAAATGGGAAATCTAATCACGACATAGTCCACCTCCCAAATCTTTTCAATAACCCCGTAATATGGCATGACTGCCAATTCAGGTCGCTTGTCTTTCAAACTAGAGAAGTGCATAGATTCAGCCTCTAATATTACACCACTATTCTGGACGGTGCTCCTATCATCTAGGGACTTCGTGTAAAATGTATAACCGTTGATCACATAAGAATTCCAACTTATGACATCAACCTCAGGACCACGTGCTAATAATTTGATTATCTCAAAAACAAATTCCTCTCCCTCGACCTTTTGTTTGAACCAATTTGCAAATGTTCTGTTATGCTCCCTAACCAACCTTTGTTCAGTTATTTGAGGATTTTTTTCATGACAGCTTCTTTATGTACAGCTATGCTAGCTTGAACTTCATCAACATTATTCAAGATGTATAAGTGGACTTGTGACAATTCATTAGGATCCACACTCTTTACTTAAGCCCTTCGTCTACCCCCTTCAGCATGCTGACGTTTTGAAAGCCCGATATGTCTTACTTTGTCCAAATAATTTTGACAAAATTCCATGGCCTCTTAGATACATACTTCTGAACAATTGATGCTTTTAGCTGGTATGCGTTCTTCATGTACCCTTTTAGGAATTTCATAGATCTTTCAAATGGATAGGGCCGCACAACTTTATCTCCCTTACTAGATGAACAATTAGATGAACCATGATGTCAAAAAATGTAGGAACAAATAGCTTCTCAAGGTGGCACAAGATAAGATATCATTTATTCTCCAATTCATCTAATTGTTCAATCTTGAAAACTTTACTACAAATAGCATTGAAGAAGAAACAAAGCCTAGTCAAAATATGTCGAACATCATACTCGGCTATGCCTCGAATAGCTACTAGGAGTAGCTGTTGCATCAAGACATGACAATCATAAGACTTTTGGCCTACCAATTTCAAGTCCTTAATCGATACAAGCCTCTTAAAATTTGAAGAATACCCCGACGGAACTTTTGTGCCATGAAAACACTCACAAAAACTACGTTTCTCATCTTTAGACAAAGTATGAGAAGCCAAGGGACAGTAAGTTCTATTACCATATGGCCTTAGATGTAAGTCTTTGCGTATTCCCATTTCTTGCAAATCCAATCTTGTCTTCATACCATCCTTTGTACTACCTTATATGTTGAGAAGTGTGCCAACAATACTATCACATACGTTCTTCTCCACATGCACAACATCAATAGAGTGTCTCACATCAAGGTTGCGCCAATATGGAAGATCGAAGAATACCGATCTTTTTTTCCATATATTTGTTTCTTTTCTACCCTTTGCAATCTTACCGAAGATAAGACTTATATTTTTCACCTTTTTATACACTTGCTCCCAAGTCAATGCCACCAAAGCATCTTCATACTCTTGGCCACCAAAAAAGACTTTCTTTAATCGACGATATGGATGGCCCTATCTAAGAAATCTCCTATGTCCAAGATAAGTCTTTCTTCCATGTTGAAGTTGATGGTAGTGTGTGCCTTCTTCACAAACCAGACATGCTTTATGGCCTTTTATACTATACCGTGACAAGTTCCCATATGCTGGGAAGTCGTTTATAGTACAAAATATCATGGCTCTCATTTTAAAGACCTCCTTCTTGAAAGAGTCAAAAACATCGAAACCTTCTTCCCACAACTCCTTCAAGTCTTCTATCAAGGGCTGAAGGTAAACATCAATGTCGTTTCCAGGTTGTTTTGGTCCCGAAATCAACATAGACAGCATGATGTACTTTTGTTTCATGCATAACATAGGAGATAAGTTGTAAATAATCAGGAGTACAGGCCAAGAACTATGTATGTTGCTACGGCTTCCATATGGATTCATGTCATCCATGCTAAGGGCAAGCCTAAGGTTCCTAGGTTCTTCGCCAAAGGTCGGAAATAATTGATCGATTTTCTTCCATTGAGAAGAATCGGCAGGATGTCGAATCTTTCCATCAGAAATCCTCTCATCTGCATGCCACCTCAAATTTTTTGCATCATTTTCATTAGCAAACAACCGCTTGAACCTTGGTATGATTGGAAGATACCACAACACTTTTGCAAGCCCCTTATTTGACTTGTACCTTAAGGTTTCACATATCGGACAATTCAGCTTCTCTTCTAACTCGTTTCTAACCAAACACGCAATCATTCGGGCATACGTGGATCTTTTTGTACTCCATCCCCAGTGGACAAAGTATTTTCTTAGCATCATAGTATCAGAGAGGCAACACATTATCATCTGGAAGCATGTCCTTAAAAGCCTCAGGCATTTCAGAAAAAACTCTTGTTGCTCCACCCATGACGTGCCTTCAAGCTGACCAATTTCAATACAACATTCAACAGTTAGTATTTTTTACACCCAATGTATAGTGGGGTCTCTGCATCACTACACATATTACCATATGCATGTGATTGATGAAAAGCCTCTTCTCCTACATCACGAATAATGTCCTCTATGCGATCATCCATATCCGCGTCATTATCATCAGAGGCCACTTCCCCATGTTGACACCCACTTGGCATTTTTTCACCATGTCATACCCATACTATATAGGTCTAACAAAATCCTTGACAAATTAAATGTGTGTGTATAACTTTAGGACTTAGTCGCCTCTCATTAAAACATTGTACACAAGGGCAATAAAACTTCACACTATCAACATGGGCATTTTGTTTAGCAAATTCTATAAATTCCCTAACCCCATTCTAATATTCAACACTCATCCGTAAAGCATTTATCCAACTACAATACATAGTAGAATTCTTATAGACGGAAAGATTTAACATACATAATCCGAAAAAACTCAAACTTGAATATAAAATAAGCCAACTACAAATGCATATATAAGCTAAATGTCGGTTCTGTCTTCTAGTCATAAATGTATCACAGTGAATCAAGAAGCAAAATAAATGCATGAGGAGGAAATTAAATGCATCGCAAGTAGGTCTTGTGGACTCACCTGTAGTATATAAGTTCAAATGTGTTTGCTGAGTCTTTCTTCTCTTGCCACGAACGTTAATGTTGCAGATAGTAAGAGTAACCTAAAAACACTTGTTGGTCAGTTGGGTAGGTCCTACAAGAACATTTCATCGATTTTGTTCAACCCATGAAAAACCCAGAACGATAAGCAAGAAAATCATATAGTTATATAGCCGAAACAACTCTTACAGCTTGATCTTTAGACGTTGAGCTAAGGAACCAGAAAATGGTTGTCGAGAGAGCAACGCAAAGCAACAACGAATCAACACATAAACACTGGAAACAGAACCTAAGTAATCACTTTCAGCTCAACAAGAGAAGTTCATACAAGGAAATTAAATTTTTCCGCGCAAGTAGCGCGAGAGAGACATTTATTATTTGGAATATTATTAAGACCGGTCAATTAAAAGGAATACAGTCCTAAAGATATATTTAAATTATATTGAACTTTTTAAGACCGAAGGTTTATAAAACTGCGGTCCTAAAATTAATTTAATTTAAATTATATTGAAAATTTTAAGATCGGAGGTTAATAATACTACGGTCATAAAATTCATTTAATTTTGGACTGCGTGTTTATAAAACTATGGTCCTAAAAGTAAAATACTTTTTAAATTAAAACGAAAGATTGCAGTAGTAACTGAATGAAAATAAAGGAACACAAGAGATTGGAGAATAAGTTTTTTCTTTAATGGATAATATGGAAAAAAATAAAATATAAGCGTAGTTCTTATTAATTTTTACATTACTAGGACAATATGCAAGTACAAAAGGAAAATAAGAACAACAAACTGAAAATTAACAAAAACAAGCTTATAATGTGATTAAAAATCCTAATGCTTATTATCAGCTAATGTCTTGGAGATATCGGCTTCAACAGTAGAAATTTCGTGCCAGATATCAGCAATTTCTTGTATTATACGCATCAATATCACTTCATCTTTATCACCCATGGGAGCGCTGGGACCAGGAGGTAGGAGAATATTGTCCCAGGCTGGAGACAGAAAGCGGGAACCTCTTCGTGGTCTGAAGGCTAGAGGGGGCCGTCAACCTCTTCATCATCCGAAATAACAATGGGTCCAACAACTTAAGACTCCTCCGTCGGAATAGAACGCACTGGACCTAAATCAACGAGAGATCTAAAAAAGGCACGAGATTCAAGAGTACCCCTACGAGGGGTTATCTTGTATCTAACCATTGTTTGAGCAGTTGGGGCAGGAGGGGCAGAGAGCTATGTAGTATGGAGTTACGAGGTAATGAGGAGTTAAGAAGGACAAAGAGGAAGCGTGAGGAGGATAATAAAGGCAGGACTGCAGGAGTTAATACGCAAAAGTGTATTAAGATCATCCTATAACATATCCACAGTCCTAAAAGTCTATTATTTATTATTTCATTAAATTACCTTTAGGACCGACCAGTAACATATCCCCGGTCCTAAAAGTATATTAATTTATTTTTCCTTTCAATTACATTTAAGACCGATCTTTTATATTATACCCGGTCCTAAAAGTCTATTAATTTATTTTTTAAAAATAATACTTTTAAGAACAAATCTCTTACAATATCCGATATTAAAAGTTCATTCTTTTCAAATGAGAGACACCAAAGTCGTATCCTTACACTCTGTTCAAATGAATGATTCAGAGTCTCTTCGGCTTCCAGATAAACTTCCCAACTAGGCGTCTCCTCGTATTCTGATGAATTATGTGTCTCCTCATAAATGTTTCCCATTGTTCAGGATGGCTTCTGTATTTAAACCCATTGTTACTTTACTTTCTTCACATTCTTCTCAATCACTCCTACAACCTCCACCGTAATGGCCGCTCCACCACCACCCGGTGTGCCTAATTATCGTCCTCCCCTCCACCACCACCAGGTGTGCCCAACCATCGTCCTCCCTTTCCACCTCCACATCCACCTCTGTACCCTCCTCCGCTGCCTCTAAACCCCTCCGCCGACAGATGATACAACACCTCCCGTCCCACGTCGATCATATAGACCGACGCATGGGCCAAATGTTTCAGGTCTACCATGTCGTCAACAACAAGCTGAACATGTTACTTGACGCTAATGATGTCGAATACAATCTTTCTGACGACGACGTCTCCGAACCCTCCCTCCCCTTCGACAACGACGGGGGGTTAATTTTTTTTTATGTTTGTATTGTTCCTGCCCCACTATGGGCAGGAAAAAAACATGATGAATAAATTTTTTCCATATTCGATTGTCTTTTGGTATCCTTTCCAATATATCAATTTTGTTTTAGACAAATAGGAAACAAACAAAACCTTAACTGAAATGTGATTAACGATAAAAATTAACAAAATACAGTTAAGAACATACAAAACAAAATGAAAAACAAAAAAGACAACTTTCACCTTTTAAGAATATAAAAAACACAGTGACAACTCTTCTCAAGGTTGGACCATCATTGCCGTCGATTTTACCACGCCCAGAGTTGAAAATTTCCATTATCTTACATCTTTTCCGACAATGCTCTTCAACTTCTAGAGAGGTAAAACTGATGACAACAAGGGTCCTGAGCTTGAGCAAAATGCCAAAAGTTCGAATGTTCTTGAACCCAAATGATTTGTCTTAAAAATAATTCATCATTTTTATTTAAAGGATGACTATTAAGACCAGAAATTTAACAAATAGACAATCCTAAATATCTAGCCATTTTTAATTTAGAATTATCGAAGACTTTTAGACGTTATATAAATAAGCAATCCTAAAAGTGTTGCCATATTTTATGAGACTTTTAAGACTGATGATATAAAAAACATACAGTCCTAAAATCTTTGCTTATTTTTTTTTTTAAAAAAACAAAGACCTTTAGGACCGTCTCTTTAATAAATATGTGTTCCTAAAATTGTCGCCATATTATATAAGACTTTTAAGACCGGAGATGTATCAAACATACAGTCCTAAAATCAACGCTTAGTTTTTTTTTAAAAAAAAAAAGACCTTTAGGAGCTTTCTTTAATAAATATGTGGTCCTTAAAGTCGCGAATACTTTTCAAAATCTCTTACTGCTATTTACAACTCTCCAAAACTCAAATCTCAAGCAATATCCACCATCCAATACGTTCAGAAAATCAAAACTACACAAGCTAAGAAAATTGTTCAAAAAAATAAACACATTTATTATATATTGAATTATACAAATTGTACAATTGTTCATTTACAGAATGAATTTACAAATTAATGTAGTACTGTAATTACAATTGTTTCTCTATAAGCATATATTTACAAATGAATTTAGTACTATGATTGTTGTATTTACTTTAAGAGGTCAGTAAGATGTTGACAAAACACACTACGTATGTGCTCCACCTCATCATCAGAAAAGGAAGTAGCAAAGGCAAACCTCTGTAATATCAAAGAAAGAAACTAAATTAATTTGCGTGCATATTTCATATGTAACATTAAGCCATAAACTGAATTCAGCCATAATATGTAACATCAAATACATTTACCTTTGCAGTGAGTTTATTCCTTGGTTGCGTGATAATATCATATATGTGTTTCATTATGTACAGGCCACATAAGTTGGATTTGATTGGTTGCCAATGGGTCTGAAAAGAACAAGAAATATATATAAGATCGAGCATATATAGCTTACTGACCAACTTCACAAGGCAGTGTGCCAGTGTCCAAATATGTACTAACCTTTGGTGTGAGCCATTTAGGATCTTTGAGATTATTCCCTCGCTTTTTGTTAACTTTGATTTGGAAGGTCCTCATGGCACTATCATCAAAATCACAAATTTATCAATAATGTTCGCTGAAAATTCACATCAGAGATTTCAGACAAGAGAATCAAAATGACATGCTTACTCGTTGATGATCTACTGCAACAAAGCCCCTGGTTCGCTGTGAGTGGAGCATAAGAATAACACCGTATGCGCATCCACACACATAACGAACAACTGTCAGTGGTGGCTAAAAATTCACAGCAGTAAAGTACTCAGTGATATATGATGCAGAATTAAGTAAATTGTAACAAGAGATCAATTGTGATATGTACCTATGGTAATATGGAAATAAATACACCTTCCTTCTCACTTCACACAACCTCATTGATATGTAATGTTGTCTTTCTTCCTTGGTGAGTGTGCTTGCATATACTGAGCACAAGAATCCAAAATCATTGATTCTGCCCTGTTGATCCAATTCTTGATGCATAAACCTACAATAATGACATCGATCAGGGAATTAGTATATATGTATGTGTGTCTAAACAATACATCTAAATTATGCACTCATAAAAGAAGATACTTACTTCAAAAACATTTAAACAACAGCTGATGTAACCTCCAGTCCGGGAAGCAGCAGGGACTTTATATCATCAGTGTCAAAGAAAACTGGTTGAGGATAAGGGACCCCTACTACTTCATTAATATCCCACGATTTTAATATAAAATCTCCTTTGGATACTATTTGGGATATTTTATCCTTGGCACTCAACTTAGCAATAAGGGATGCAGCTTTAGGAGGGGATGTAGCTTTAGGGGGGTAGAGATTGAGGAGGGGATGGAACTAGAGAAGGGGATGAAGCATCAAGAGGAGTATAGACATGTACAAGCTTCACTGGCCAAGAGATGAAGGTTCCCTTGACATCACTCACATGCTTCAGCTGATCAATTGGAAAGGGAAAGGTTCATTAATGAGCACCTCTTTAACTAACACTTTGACTTCATCATCAGCCATTTTGTTTGTGGTGTACAGTTGATCCCAATTTGTAGACAGTCCCTTTAGCAACTAATTGTCTATGAGGTTCTACCACGTACAAGTCGCAAGGTTGCTCTGACTTTCCAACAATGCAGCTCCCTTTAGTGCTCTGCTACACAGGTGCAGGTGTATATGTGAAGGGAACACTGGTTTCTGGATGAGAGCTAATAAGCATCTTCATTTGATTCATTTCCTCCTTCATTTGCCTTATCTAGGATTCAAACAATTCTTTCAATGCAGCTTCTTTGGCCGCTGCCTCTTGATTTGATTTGGTTACCATTTGTTCCATCTCCTCCCGGGTAACTATACTTTGTTTAAGGCGTTTAGATCTACCAAAGTATTCCTTTAGGCCTACCCATCCTCCGATCCCCCTTACACGCCCTGAGTGATCCGGTTTTCCGGTCGCAATGATCAGAACATCATTCCTCCCGCCCGCCACAAAAGATCCCTCTGCTTCTTTCTTTTTAAGATTATCCTATAAGATAATGAAACATGTTTAGTAACTAAAAAATAACAATAACGATACTTACAATTTTTTCAACAACTATACGAGTTTGTTCACTCATGTAAGCGCCACTTGGCTTTTACCAAATATACAACCACAAATCCTCGTGATGTATTGAGGATGTCGACTAATCAACTATAGCCGAAGGATTGGATTTAGCTTCTTCTTCCAATCTCTTCCACTTGGCCTCCATTATTTCTTTTTCGGCCTTTGCATATCCGCCGCAAGAAGCCCTATGCGGGAAATCATTCTTTCTCCCTATTTCCTGTGCTTGTTCCCTTCTTCTCTGTGAATCAAAATTGAAAACAACTATTAATTATGAATTCAAGCCATCTCGCTAATAGAAATTAGAGAACTTCTGCTTCATATGAACCTCAAACACTAGTCAAATTTACTTCATCAAGTTTCAACATTTTATTTAAGGAAGATGTAGAATTGTATAGAACTAACATACTAACTTACTAATAGCAATGTCTAACCACTACCTACTATAACAGAACTAACTAAGAATATAATAACGATTAACATATCAAACATGCATATAACTAAGACATGTTCCTCTGATGCAGGACAAAGGATGGAAATATATACTTCTATTTACACATTAAACCATCTAACTAACAGGATTAGACAAACATAATAACATTCATATATTTGCACAGGTTAATAAGCAAATAAAAAGGGCAAACAAAATTAAATATGAACTCACCAAAGCATCAGAAGTGGTCCAAAGCTAAACAAATTGATCTCAAATTTGTTGATCAAAGAATGTATACTTGTCCCAAGGATTATGCTCAGGTGGAACCTTAGCAAAAATATAGGTGTTGGCTAGAAAGGTCTTAAACTTCCTCCACCGATCAGCACAATAAGACAATGTCTTGTCTTTCAACTTCTCAGAGTCAGGGACATTGTATGTAAGCCGGATAGTGTCCCAAAGAGGATCTTTCACTGTACGACGATCCACATTTTTCCACATCTATCAAGATGTTGACCTTGTTGCGTGCCATATAGCCGACAAAACTATTATATTCGTTTTTATTCAAATAGAAAGGTTCATACCTTTCATTAAACTGAATCTTGATCTTTGACCCAGTGTTCTGTCTTACGGCTACGTCTCTCATTCGTGTGCTACTTCTACCACGGCGTGCAAGGCGGTTATAAGGCTCATTTTGAAATGAAGAGGGTTTGTTTTGGCTCACACCAGTAACATCAGTAACTGGCATTGAATGAACAGAAAGAGAATGGTTTTCTCCATTCATTTTCGAGAAAGGAAGAGAGGTTAAGAGTGGTGGTGCGAAAGAGTAACACCTGAGAAAGTGAGAGAGTAACAGAGGATGGTGGTAGTTGGCGAGGAATAGACGTAATGCAACAAAAAGAGGGGTTTCACAAAGAGAACAAGGGTTTCAGAGCTCAAACAGATAGACGTAAGTCATAAGTAATGTTTCGCGCGAAGAAGTATATGTTTCCATTTTTAAGACCGGAGTAACTTAAATGACGGTCTTAAAGGTTAACATTTAAGACCGTCCGTTATTTATGTCTATTCTTAAAAGTAATAAACTATGAGTTTAAATTTTTCCATTATTTAGTACCGAATAGAAGTTACATCCACTCTTAAAAGTATTACCTTTAAGACCGTCATTTATATATGTTCTGTCTTAAGAGTTTTGTATGATTATATTTTAAATATTTCCTTATTATTTTTTATCGTAGAAAAATATAAGTCGGGGATGTACGAGTTTTCTCTATAATGTAATTCATATTTTAATGTTTTTTTATAACAGTTTTAAGAGCGGTTGTTTTTTTAAGCGACCTAAATAATATATTTAAGACATTGATACGTTAAAAGAAGTTCTTTATATTTACAAAATTACCACCGGTCATATCTTTAAGACCGGGGCGTCGATACTCCGCTGTAAATGAGGCGATCTTAAAAATTGATGTTGTCGAAGAAGTTTTTTATATTTACAAAATTGACACCGGTCATATTTTAAGACAGTGCGTCAATACTCCGCTGTAAATAATGCGATCTTAAAACACTTTTTTGCCCTAGTGTTGATTGAGTCAACCATTTAAGATAATGGATCACATTTATATCTCAATTAATTGATTGAATAAAAATTTAAAATGATTGATCATATTCATCTCTTAAACTAAAATTCAAAATCATTTTTAATTTAATCTTCATTTATTAGTTTTCCTACCTTCATCCAATCTTTATTGGATCTTTATTGGACAGTCTTGAATTAGACCAATTGAATCATGTCTTTTAGAATAATAAATACAAAACAGGTCTTTCCAAATTGATCTCATCCCTTAATAATTTAAATTTGTTGAGTAATAATTAAACTCTTTAATTCAATAAAATACTCCTTTAGAATTCTTAATAACTTGTCATTTTTTATTACAAAAAAAAAAATCAACATTAGTTTATGAATTATGACATAAATTTGGTGTGTATTTATTAGATAATCCAAAATAATCTTTTATAACCTAACCTTTTAGAATTAAAATTCAAATTTAAAATTTCAAACTTAAATTCAAAATTTGAATTCCAAATTTAGCTTGGCCTAAGACCCTATTGGGTCTTCTAACACATTTGGGCCCTTTTGTGGAGAAACTTATTTCTCACTAGGGACCATATATATGACGTCATTTTTCTCCTTATTAGGCTTAGAGTCCTACTCCAACTCAATTATACATTTACTCTTGATAGAACCACTAACAATTATTGGCTCAAGGTTACTGATTTTAAGTAATCAGGAATAACCTTTGTGTGTGACCTATTAGGCCCAATTAGTTACTAACATAAATAAACTTGGATCTATTAAAACTCCTTAACATGCCCAATTTATTTAATGACCTCATAAAACACTAGCAATGCTTTTCAGCCCCAGAACTAACTAAGTTGATCAAGTGATCTACCTTTCATATTTTGACACCGTGGAGGCATAATCACTCATAATGTCATTCACATTTAGTCGAGAGCAAAGATAGAGTATCATCTCTCTTAATTGACTAAATGTAGCTAATTCACATAACTAGAAATCTTCTTATATTAACTCTATAATGAATCATGACTCTTCATGATCACTTTCTATACATGGACTCTCGAGTTAATTAGAAGCTATCCAAGATTTACCAGTCTTATGAATAACTAATCCCTTGTAGGAGATTGTGAGTCCTCTCGGCATGTCTATCTATACTCATATATTCAAGTTACACCAAAGACATTCTCAAGTCCAAGACGATCTGCACAACCAAACAATGAGAGACTTTTCATATGCAATTATATTCTCTAAAATGAATCTTTGTGGAGTCTCTCGGCGGGTCTGTTTATTGCTATATGTTCTCCAACAAATCTACTCACAACATCAGCTAAGGCATCACCATGCCTGTATTCCATGAGGTCCCTACCTTGTATCTCAATACATGTAGATGATGTCGTACTAGTCTTATTGAGATCATCAATGTCCTTTCTTGGTGATTTAAGACTAGGAACAAGTTTTAAACAATAGATATCTAGTGTTTTTGAGTCTTTATGATCATGATCTCTATCATTGATCCCCAAGATTAACACATGTTCCGTTTTTAGGGCTTTTATCTTAAAACACATATTTAAAATAAAGGCAAGACATAAATATGATAAAGATAAAATGTGTTCATTTATTAATAATAAAATATTACAATGTAGAAAAGGTGTTGATTTGTCCTTACAGATTGTCTCTAGGACACCTAAACACTAATACTTCTAACCTTCCCTTCATGTTTAAACTTGTTGGACAATATTATAGAAGTGGGATAGGGGTGTTCAAGGGATGGGACCTAACACCATCGTTTCATGTCCCATTTAGTAGTAAAATCCAAAAATATTTTTAGCCTAGTCTAATAATAAACATATTAAGCAATTTACTAAATAGTATTATGTAACATTGAAAATATAAATAACTAATAACCGACAATTATAAATCAAAACAAGATATAAGCTTATACCAACCTTTTCAGTAGGTATCTCAAATAAGAATTTTACTTTCCTTTCACAATCCAATGAGTAATGAACAAAACATTGTCTTTATAAAGAAGATAAGAAATTAGTTAGGGCCAAGTTATTGGCCAATATAAAATATTATATAAAAAATAATATATAATAATAGCTTGCCAATATAAAATATTATATAATAACAAATTTTAGGAGACTAGCTGGGGCCAAGGTCCCAGCTGGTTAGCAAGTGGTTCCGCCATTAGTCTCATCCCAAAAAAAGAGATGGGGCATCGTTTACATCCTTGTATTATCACAGTCTCTCAATGTACGTTTTATAAATTAACTAAAGTATATGTTTTGTCTTTTAACTTTTAAGTCAAGCTTCAATTTAATACATTAAGTTTAAGTTTATTAAGTATACTTTTAGTCCCTCAATGTTAACATAGTTTATTTCTCTTCAACAAAAAGGATTAATGTGCAAATTTTCTGCTGACCTTTTTACTGAGGATAAATGTTGCTCCATAATTTTTTCAACTTCAATATTGCCCCAAAAGTTGCCAAACATAGCAATGTTACCCTTTATTGTTAAAAAATTAATGTTGACAATTAAAAATTTGGATAAGAGGGAGTCACTAGCTTGTGGTGCAAATCATTGCTTACAGTGAACCCACGTGAAGATGAGTTTTATGGCAAGGTTTTTAGTGGCCATGGCTTCAAATCCGATGCATTGGACTGCATCTTTCTGTCGATGATGACAAAGATGTAGCTATCAAAGCCCACATTTCCTGCAATTATTAACCTCTGAAAATTAAATCTCTACAACACTCTCACATCCAAGTCGTATCCCTTAATGTTTGGTGTGTGATTCTCACCCTCACCGGATTGGCTAAATTTCAGGCCTACCCAGCAAATACGTCCTTCATGACCACCATAGATGAGCTTGAATTGACAAATCCATCAACCCACGAGTGCAGATTGGCCAGCAACTGTTAAGTTGAAATTAATGGCTTTATGTTATCTTCCTATTTTAAATTGTTCATTGATATTTTTTTTTTCCATTTTCAATTGTTCATTTGTATTTTTGGACCCTCTAAAACTTTTTTGTGCTAGGCGCTCTTTACGTAAAACTTCGTTGAGCAATTTGCACCTTAACCCTACAATTTTTATGCTTTTGCCTCATTGGTGATTTTATATATGGCTTGGTCAAATAATCTTATGCTACTTGTTATTTCTTTCATTTTACTCTAACGCACAGTTTTAGTTGAAAATTTTTCCCCAAGGATTTTACTTTTTTTATAACTAGTTTTGAACTCATGCAATGCACAAGTCAAATTAAAGAAATATGTACATGAGGAAGTTTTCTCAAATACAACTATTACTACGAAATGATATATTTGTCATTCTAACAAAAAAGATTATAGAAAACTTCTTTGTATTCAACATGAAGTTTTGTTAGTGGGGATGCCTTACTCATTAATGGCAATGTGCATCACCCAATGTAGTTGGTTAACACTCTTGTCATCTATTCATGTGGTCGCGTGTTCGAGCATGCCAAAGCCTTTTTACCCTTTTTTCTCATTTCCTTCTCTGCTCTCTCTCCCTTTTTTTCCCCATTTCCTTCCCTGCTTTTTTACGATATTCTCTACCTTTCCACCTCCTTTGTGGCTCTATCGATCTTGTCTTGTCAAAGCGCAAAAGATCGACTATATATTGACTGTGGTTTGAAGTGAAAGTGGAGGGAACCCTAGGCTCAGGTGTATGGTCCATTTATACAGCCTTCAATTTGCTCTCTAAAGGTCGATCTTTCTTTCACATTTAAGGTAATTTTCATCAATTTACGAGAAATGTTCCCTTTTACCCATTGGTTTTGCCAGTTCTATTAGAGGTTGATTTTCATTTTTTAAACGTGAAATATGTTTGGTTTCTTAATGTTTTCTTTTTTTGGGGTGTTTTTTAATGAATGGTTTAGATGTGGTTTTCCCCCTTCTCCTTTGCGAAGTACTTAAGTAAAAGTGCTTGGGGTATCCATGTAATATAAAGTACACTATGATCTGCAACTTCGTTTTCTTGACCGCCTTTTTGATTTGGGATACGAATGCCTTTCATTAGTGCAATGCGTGTATATAATCTGGTAGTCAATATCATGTTTGTGCTTCTCGCATGATTTGAGAACTATTATTATTTATGTAATTTTATATCGGGATTGATGATAGATTAGCTGGTTGGCAGCTAAGGAAAGGAGAAATAATTTGAACTAGAAATTTGATTATGTTGGGTGTGTTATCTAGAATCTGCGTTCATCAGTGCTGAGGTAACCTGAGTGTCTTTTGAACTTTCTTATTGTGAGGATCGTTATGGTAGGTCTTTTATTATAATTTTGGATTGGAGCTCTACTTCCTTATTGAACCGTGAATTATTTGGAAAAGCGCTTTTGAGGAGGATGAATCAGACGAGTCAAGCAATTTAACATTAGAAAGGACGAGGATACTCCAGGAATTGATGGTTTTGGTATTGCCCTTTTCCCTAGGAAAATTTTGAGGGACATCTTAAGTCTCACATAAAAAGTTTGGGACTTTGATGTGATATTTATAGAGTTGTTTGACTTCTACTAGTTTGCTAGTTTGCTGTGACTGTGAGTAAACTAAGTATTTGTTCTAGAGCAATTTGAGTATCGGAGTATAATGTATTTGTTTTACAGTAATCTGTGACTTCCCGAACTTATGTTTGACTCTCTCGACAGATATATTGTAGTTCTTTGTAAATTTCGGAAGTTCGAAGGTAAATTTTCTTTTTCTCAATTTGCAACAGGGAGAAGAACTATGATATTAAGGTTAGTACTTTGGAAGGCAAGTACAAAAATTGACAAAAGAAGCTACACCTGGATTTAGTACATTCAAAATTTGAGGTTGGTTTGACGGATTTCCTTTCTTCTTGATATTTTATAAATCTAGTTTTAACAAGATGGGCAATATGAATAGAAGTTGAAGTGTGATTAAGTAGCATTGTCTCTGCTGTTTCTGTCTTGCATATTTGTTTTGTCCTGAAATTATTTTAACTTCAAATTATTAGGATTAGAACTCCTTCATGTTAGGTACAAGCTAGATGATTTTTGCTGTTTTGTTTGTAGAAAATTTCAGGGATACAATCTTATTTCAAACGTCTAAAACCCATAAACACAGAATCCAAATCTCAAAATGAGCAAGCTTCAAATAGTATTTTAGTTCCAACTATCCAAGAATCCTATCAACCACTACAAGCATCTCAATTTCATAATATAGAAAATTTTGAAGCGGATCTGGGAAAAAGACCTTCAATTTATTCAATGACATCAAATCCTACAGAAAGAGAGCATATTTGGAGAGCATATTTGCTCAAGGGGCCAACTCAACCAATTCTTAAACCATTCCCTCAAACGGAAATGTATGGAAAAATGCATAGATTCAATCCTAAGTGATATAAAGAATTTGGTTCTTGGTTGGAGTATAGTGTATCAAAAGATGAATGTTTTTGCTTGTATTGTTATTGTTTGATATAGAGGTTAGAGGTAGTGGTTCGATGCAAGAAGCATTTGTCAGTGAGGGGTTCAAAAATTGGCACAAGATGGATAAAATCAAAACTCATGTTGGAGATCATAAGAGTGTTCACAATAGATGTTATCAAGCTAGTCAAGATTTGATGAAGCAAAAGCAACATATTGATATTGCCTAATCAAATATTTCTGAACAACAAAAAATTGATTATCGTATTCAGCTGAAAACTTCTTTAGATTGTGCTAGATACCTATTACGTAGTGGTCAGTCTTTTCGGGGACATGATGAATCTACAATTTCAAGTCAACAAGGTTTATTCCTTGAAACTCTAAAGTTTTATTCTAAGCCAAATAAAGAGATGAATGATGTGGTCTTGCAAAATGCCCCCGATAATCACAAATTGACTTCACCAAAGATTCAGAAAGATCTTTCTCAAGCTTGTGCTAATTTGACTGTTAAAGCAATAATTAGTGATCTCGGTGATGATTACTTTTCCTTGCTAGTAGATGACTGTTAAAGAAAAGATCAAGACCTTTTAAATGCAATTGGTTTAGTGAAGGTAGTCAAGTCTCGTTTACAAGATGTGAGAGATAATGGTTTTGATAAATTGCTTCAAGAAACGAACATTTTTGCCAATAAATATGATATTGACATTCCAAATATGGATGATGTTTATTGTCCTAAAGGAAGATCGAGACGGAGATTGGAATCATTCACATTCTTCCACTACTTGAAGGTGGAGTTATTTAATACAGTGATAGATACTCAGGTTCAAGAATTGAATGATCGATTTGATAATGTCAATACCAAGTTGCTTGAGTGTTTGAGTTGTCTAGATCCTCGTGATTCATTTGCTAATTTTAAAACAAAAAAGTTGATTGAGTTTGCTAGATTCTATCCTTTGGAGTTTTATGAACTTGCAGATATTCCTTTTCTATCTTCAAGTCTCAATAATTTTATTGTTGATATGAGGGTTGATTTTGATTTTGTCAATTTGCAAACAATTTATGACCTTGCTTTGAAGATGGTTGAGAAGAGAAAGGATATTGTTTATCCACTGGTCTATTTGTTGATAAAGTTGGCACTCGTTCTACCAATAGCAACTGCTAGTGTTGAGCAGGTTTTTTCTACAATAACTTTTATTAAAGATAAATTGCGCAATCGGATGAGTGATGATTGGTTTAACTCATGCATGCTAACTTATGTTGAACATGATATATTTGATATGATTGATGATGAAGATATAATGCAATATTTTCAAGGAATGAAGAATCGAAGAATGCTTTTATAATCGTTCTGATGTAAAAGTTAGTTGACTTTTGATTATTATTTTTCTATGTTAAGTTGAAGTTTTCTTTTCTTTTATTGTTTGTATTCTTTTGTTTTCTAATGCGTTTAAAACTTTCCTTAAAAAAACAAATTCGGGGGCGCTACCCCCGAACCCCCGAATCCCCGAATCACACTACTAATTTTGCACCCATAAACTTAAAATCCTGGGTCCGCCACTGCTTGCAACACCAGGCTCATCTCGTTGCAGGATATCACATAATGTTCTGTCCAATGCTTCAAAACAATGTTTATTAGCCATTAGTACTTCATCCCAAATTATCAAGGAGGTGAAGATGGAATAACACCTAGAGGGGGGGTGAATAGGTGATTTAAAAAAAACTGCTTAAACAAAATTTTCACAAATTAATGAACTAACTGATCAAGAATTTAAAGGAGAAGGAACACGAGAGAATTTATCTTGGTTCGGTCTATCCTGACCTACGTCCAGTCCCTAAGAACACCTTTAGATTTTTCACTATCTTCAGAATACAAATACAAATACACAACTCGGAATGATCTCTCAGACTCACTCCCCCTTACTACTTGTAATTGTACACCCTTACTTAAGGTTCCACAACCTTAAAATTTTACAAGCGAATGAAAATTAAATGTTTAAGTAACTCCTCACGAGTTGAATAATAAATAATCACTGAAGTACAAGTTGAGAGTAATGAAACTGATAAGATAATAACTCAGAGTAAATGCGCAGAGTTTTCGGTGGTTGGCCGAATTGTATGCTTGGGTATTTATACTCTTTCGCCATTAATGCCGTTGGTAGGAACTTGAGAGTTACCATTGTGACTTATTTAATTTTCCATTAGACACATCTTGCTCTCTCTCTCTTCCTTGTGCAGCCAAATGTACTGTTGAGGCCTCATTAAATGAAATCTGTTCTTTCATTAAATGCGTTGATCGTTGAGAGTGCTTTTGTAGGAGAATGTCTTGATTAAGTAATCCTTGGAAGAATGTTTCTTCCTGCTGCTCTGGGCTTCTTTCTATTTGCTTTCTATTTGCTGCTCTGTTCTGCTTCAGCATTAAATGCTGTGACGTGAGCATCAGCTTTATGTTGATTTTGAATAATAACTCGTTGTAAGTTCTTGTAATCACTAGTAAACATATTAGAAATATTTTAAACATCATTCCGAGGGATTCTGGAGGTTACAAACCAAAAGCTCAAATTTTCGCAAGATCAGATATCAGTGACAGCGACAAGAACTCGAGTTTTCAAAGTAGAACTCGAGTTCTTTTGTTTTTCCATTTTAGTATCTCAGTGCTGTAAGGCAAGAACTCGAGTTAACAAACTAGAACTCGAGTTCTAGAACTTGAGTTCTTATACAAGAACTCAAGTTCTTTTGGTTACTTTTCCCCCTGTGTGATGAGAACTCGAGTTGATCCTGGAGAACTCGAGTTTTTCCTTTTTCCTTCAAAGTCATTTACAAAGAACTTGAGTTCTCAGTTATGAACTCAAGTTTATGAACTCGAGTTCTATTTTAGGAACTCGAGTTCTTAAACTTGTTCATCAGGTCATAAAGTATCGTGCAGAGAGAACTCGAGTTCTTAATTATGAACTCGAGTTGATGAACTCGAGTTTGTCACTAATGAACTCAGACTTGAGAATTTTTCCATGACCTGAGCCGTGAACTCGAGTTCTTAACCCAAGAACTCGAGTTCTTCATCTATGAACTCAAGTTGAATGACCAGGAACTCGAGTTCTTCATTTTGCTGAGATGAGAACTGGAGTTTTAAATCGATCTTATGTAAACCATTGATTCACAAGTGTTTAGTTATCATCAAAACTTGATTGAAAGCTAACAGGAGGTTTGAACCAAAAGTTGTGAAAATGGTTTTCCTTGTTTAATATTACAAACTAAGTCTTCAGTGATGGCTAGAGGAATTGCAACTTGTAAGTGTGCTATTTTCCCATTGGGCAAAAGAAGTGATGCAATGCCACTGGATGCAACATTAAGCACTATCCAGTCCCACCATATCCATCTACAAAGAACAGCTCTCCACACGTTTGTTGAACAACCCCAATGATGGTATTGTATATTGTCCGTTGTTCTTCTGTTAAATTACCAAGGAATACTTGTAATTGGTCTGCAAGTTCTTTTCTGTCAAAGTTTAACTCAGCCTGGACAAATTTATTTAATGTTGATCCATGGAAGGATATATTTGGAGAAGGCATAGGTTGATAATCATGAAGGCTCCTACCATTAACTTGTAATTGATCTTCAATTTTAAGTAAAACATGATTTTGCAACTCAGCATCACTAAGAGTAAGTCCTGTAGAATCAGAGTGCAAAATTTTAGTTGCGAGGTTGGTAATATATTAACTAATTCACATTTGTACATATTAAATAAAAGGATGGAAAATGTGAAGCTAAACTAAAGTGTGTGTTTGTGGGAAGATTCATACAACTCTAGTTCTATTTATAAATCCGTTTTAACAAAAAAAATTTGGTCCTTATTATAAGTCCAGTTTCAGAGTAATAATTGCATTTGTTATATTTTACCCTTATTAATTGCAATAAACAAAAGGAATTTATTCATCTTGACTTTTAGAACTATTCATAGATAAAGATAAAATTGAAAATTTAGCTTATAATTAATGAGTTAACTAACTCTTCTTGATCTATGAGAATGAGTTGATTTAAACTTATAACTAGGACCCGAGTGATAGCTGAGTGACCTGTTGGTTGTTGTTGAGTATAGAGTATCTCCTCTGCCATTGATCTCCATGATTGTTGCCACACAGTTTCAGGGTGCGATATACAGTTGCATAATAGCAGTATGCAGAATAGATGACGAAGGTAGTTTGGAGTAGCCCATTGGTTTCCTCTTGAATAGCATCAATATATTCTCTGTTATCTTCTAACAACCCCAGCGCATAGCAAGCATCCCTAAATGTGGGATAGACTACATCATCAACAGTTCTCAAATCTTCATATGATGTAGGTCCTCTAACTATTGCTAATAATAAAAGCAAATAAAAGACTTTTCCATTGCCTGGAAGAACATAATATAACCTTCCAATGGAGAATCCAGATTTTCTGAAGTCCAAATATTGACCATCTTTTTTGTACAAAAATTATGTTGGGAATTCAGAGTACGTTGATGCCCTTGCTTCTGGATAGTATTCATTTGCCTTCATGCATGCTTCAAACATAATTAGTTTTCCTTCATTATGATTAACCACATCATCCAAGTTGGCATCAGTTTTATAAATAATCGTTTGGTGATCGGGTAGATGAAAAGAAAGCGTTTGTCCCGATGGAAATCTGTGGTTTATGTCAAATCCAAAAATTCTCCAAAACAGGTTCCACGATAAATTGAATCCACCCCAGCCTTGAAAGCCATAAACAAAAGATTTGCTCATACTCAGAAAGGAAGGGCTAAAAAAAAAAAGTTAAAGGGCTTAAATGCCCTGAAAGTTTGGCGCATAGGTATTAAGTACTAGAGAGCTTTCAAGAGGACAAGCATACCCTGAAAATTTTAATAATGGGACAATTTTGCCCCTCTATTAACTAACTCTAACAGTCAAGACTAAATATGTAAAGGTAACATGCCCATGTGTCTTTGGCCTCACCCTTTTTTTTTCTACATCAATTACCAGTCTTTTTAGTCATATTTTTTATTAAAAAAAAAACTTCAATCTTCTCCTACAATGTCTTTAGGACTAGTTAATGGAGGGCAAAATTGTCCTGTTCTTCTTGAAACCTTCAGAACACATTTGCTACCTTAAAAACTTTTTGTTCCCAATGTTCATACCCGAAAACTTTCGGGCATTAAGTCCTTTAATCCCCCAAAAAGAATACACAAATCACTTGAATTACGAACCTACCTCAATTGTTTACATTGTGCTAAGATTCTATTTCATAGCCTTTTGGAAACATTATTTTCGCTTATTGTATGTTCGTTCTAGCTTTTCAAGGGTGTTTATGTAAGGAGTTCAGAAACTTATCCGATCCGCTTGAACTTTATTTATCCCTATTGTTATAGTGTACCCGAACCCGAACGCATTATCCGCTTGACGCCGAAACGTCACGGAACGCTAGCGAACTGATATCCCCCGACGTTAGCCGTTCGCGCTTGCCACCTCCGACATGAGAGCCTCTTCAAATCTCCTTATCAAAGGGCAGACTCCTTACTGTACTACACTCATCGGAAGCTCCAAATTCTACAAAGGTTGTTCATCCCATGTTTGAACTTTGCCTTTACTGTCGCGGAAGTAAATTACCCACGCATTTGATTTTCTTTGAGGTCTTTCTTTGGCATCCGAAATGGATTTTCTTTTTCATTCTTAGTTGGATGCAGATAATAATATCCCATTTTTCATATTTGGTGCCGTCCATTAATACAGAGGTTGCTCTTTAATTTTGGCTTCAAATTTTGTGTTGTCAAATTATTAGTTGGTTTCTGCAATTTACTTATTGGAGGAGGATGTTTCTTAATTTTTTTCAAACTTTCTATACAAACGGTGTTTTTCAAATACGTTGTTGCTGGTATGTTCTTTTGTTTTTTATATTTATTTTTATCTATTCTTCTCATCGTTTTTTCTCGAAAACTTGTCTTTTCTCAGTTTCAAATTGTTCACCTCTCGTTTCAAGAATCCTGTCATCGTCTATAATTGGGTACTAAATGCAGGAATACTCCATGTCAAGAAGCATCCGATCATCGGCTTCTCTAAGAACATCCAAACTAATTCATATGAAGTTGCTAATGGAAGCTATATTCCCACTTTGCAGACCGAAGACAAGAATAACAAGGTATGACTTTCTTCCTTACCTGTCATTTATCTGGTATCTTGTAGTGTAAGGTAGAATAATGTTATCCTGTACTGTAGATGGAGGTAAGATAAACTCTTATGAATCTTACAAAAGATAGCTTCGCCACTCAATCCTCTTAATGGATTGAAGACAAAGCAGTAAAAAGTTGTGCACAAGATGAATAGATGGATTAGCAAGGTTGCGTGCTACCTCCCTTCCTAATTGGAATATCATGGAACTGTGTTCTAGTATTATTTATATGGCAAGCTCGGGCTTTGCTCCAAGGATGGATTAAGGACTGTTACATTGGCTGAGAGTAAAATCTCATTGACTTTGAAAAGGAACAAAGAAAATAAAACTGGAAATGAATGCTAAGCACCCCTTCCTCCCAGTGTTTGACAGACCAGTGTCCTATCCTCTGACTACAAGGAATTCCATACCCCTCAGATCCTTCTTCCCTTCTCATTCCTCTCGTTTCTCCCTGTTGTCTGTACACATGATCTTGCTTATTCTGCCTCCCCAATGCCAGCTCATCCTTATTCTCAGGTTGGGCCTGGTCCTCCTTTCTTTTGGCATACATGAAGCATGCTTCGACCTCTTTTGGGCTGGTTTCCCTTGTAGAGTGTACTCTTCCCTACGGCCTGCTATTTAATTGAGTGGCATGTGATGCCTAATCTCATTTTGGGTAGTGCGGAATGTTGTATCGAGTATATAAGTAGGTTGATTTTCCTACCTCAATGACTAGCTTTTGGGGGTGGGTTCCTCATCCCTCTTAGGTGTCTACTAGAATATCAATTTGGTGAAAAGGGGATTTGTGTAATTTTTTTAAATTTTTATTATCACGGCCTTGTGCTTTGCAATAGATTTTAACAGATTGGTGGACTTTATTGATTTAGTCATTTCTTTTCATTTTTTGTTTTTTCTCATTTGGATGTAATGGTAGGATTAATAATTCTGGCTATGTTTTCATTGAAATTTTCTGCTCTCTGTAATTTACTAGCTTGATTCTCACCTTTTCTTTTCTCAAAGAAGAAAGAAGTTTGGGTTACATAGAAAGTTATGCTAAAACAGAAAGAAATGAACGAAGCTATATAAATCTAACAAAGCATAAATCACTTGGGAAGGGTAATACTGAAAAACATATGGTGAAATAGTGTTAAAGTTTAATTTCTGTGTCAAGAAATGAAGTTGTCCTTTTTTTCTTTCCTCATCTTAGTTGCATTTTTATGAAGACCGAGTGCTATAGATGAGTGATCATTTATTATATGTCAAAGGGGCTACTTTCATTTTCAAGATGTTCCCCCTTCCCCTTTTAGTTTTGCTTCCTTTTTACTTTGGCTTGTGTGAGTGTGATAACTTTGGATGTTGTTAGAAATCTAGACTTGATTTCATTTCTTAGTCTTGATTGTAATCCTTGACATCTCTCCTCTAATCTCTCTTCCGCACTCTATATGTTGTAATGTTCTATCGTCGAATAATATATCAGAAATAGAGTGAACTTCTCCTCTGATCTTCATCATGGTATCAAAGAATTGGGTTCGTTTTGAACCTAGAGAGAGAGAGAGAGAGAGAGCAGTGAGCGACAGCTAGAGAGAAGAGAGAGAGAAGTCGTTCAACTAGGGCTTCTACTAGGGAGAGAGTAGTGAGTCACCGCCCTCATAGAAGCACCTAGAGGCTGTCAATCGGCTCTTTCCCAAAGTCTGGTGACATCCTGAGTGGCACGTTAGCATCACATGCTAGCGACAACTTCTACTATAGTAGCACGTGAACTACATGTGCTGGGGAATCTGCTTTTGCTAATCTACAACAACTTGAATCTCCACATCTAGAAAATAGATCTTAGCAATTTTCCTCCACTTTTCGAACAAATTCCACCAAACCCTCAAAAATCTGGGGTCAATCCTATGGCTCTTAAATCCAGTACAAATACTAAACTCAAAGCTACTCTTTTTCTTCTTCCGCAATTACAGCACCTTCAAAGACCTCAGAGATGGCACTTGAATTATCTTCCCTTTCAGAAAGTCAAGTTATGGTTATTAATCATAAACTTAATGGGAGAAACTATCTCCAATGCTCTCAAAGTGTGTTTAGATTTATACGTGGCAAGTGAAAGGAGAAATATATTAATGGGGAGGCCCCTCAACCAGCCTCTGGTGATCTGAGTTTTGACACTTGGTTCGCTGAAAATAACCAAGTCATGACTTAGCTATGTAACTTGATGACTCTAGACGTTAGGGAAGGTTATCTTCTTGCAAATACAACAAGCAAATACAACAAAAGAAATTTGGGATGCAACTAGGAGAACCTACTCCTCTCTTGATAACACTGCTGCCTTGATTAATCTTAAACAACAACTTCGTGATTTAAGACAAGGTAAAGGTAACATGACGGTGATTGAGTATCATAATGCTTTGTTGGAATTATGGTAGTAGAGGATTTGTTTGAAGTTCATCCATGGAAACACGTTGAGGATGCTCAATTATACATGAAGATAGTAGAAGAAGGAAGGATCCATGACTTCCTCCTCGACCTCAATGACATTTTTGAGGAGATATGAGGCAGAATTATGGGATTGAAACCCCTACCACACTTATTCGATGTTGTCAACTATGTGCAATTCAAAGAAAGCAAAAAAATCCTGAATCAAAGTGGCCCAAGTCAAATTGAGGGTTCAGCTCTTATTGTGGAAGGACCATAAGGTGAACGAAATAGTAACAAATGGTACAATTATTGCAAGAAGGGTCATGTCAAAGAAGAATGCTGGAAGCTCTATGAAAAGCCAATTTCCACTGGAATCACCTCACCACAGCTGAACAAAAGATAGAAATTGATGACCACTTAAGTCAGGAAGAACTACAAGTGCTTCACAGGATACTTGAAAAACAACACAAGTCCAACTCGGTGCCTAGTGTCAATCTCGTACAATCAAGTAATTCCATTATCTCTCTCAATACTGCAATGACTAGTGACAATACATGGATTGTTGACTTTAGAGCTGCAAACCACATGACTGGTAATAAACTTGTTTTACAACTCTTAAGTTGTGTCCCAAAAACTTGAGTAAAAGTGACTAATGGTGTATTTACAAAAGTTGAAGGTAGTAGCACGATTACATTATCTAACCACTTGAGTATACATAATGTTCTGTTTGGACCTATGCTTGCTTGTAATATGATATTTGTAAGCAAATTGACTAAAGGGCGCATATGCCAAGCTATTTTTTATGATGATTTATGTATCTTTCAGGATTTAAACTCGGGCAGCATGATTGAGATTTCTAGAGAATGAGATGGACTTTTCTACCTTGAAGGATTAGACTTGAAGAATAAAGATGTTTGGTCTACAAGGAAGGAACTAGTTCAAACTCTGAGAACAAGGATGTATTTTTGTGGCATTCTCGTTTAGGCCGCCGCAGTTTTGATTTATGAAGCATGTGTTTCCAAATATATTCAATAAAAATTATGTTCCTTTTCATTGTGAAACCTGCCAACTTGCAAAGTAAACCTAATCCTCATATCCCAAACAGTCCTACACATATGAAGCCTGTGTTTCCAAATATATTCGATAAAAATTATGTTCCTTTTCATTGTGAAACTTGCCAACTTGCAAAGTAAACTTGATCCTCATACCCCAAACAGTCCTGCACATCCTCTGTGCCATTTACACTAATCCATAGTAACATATGGGGCCCTTCAAGAATAAAATCCCTAACTAATGCCTGGTGGTTTGTTACTTTTATAGATGATCACGCTAGAACCACATGGGTTTGCCTAATGAAAGAAAAATCTAAGGTATGCAAGATATTTCAAAGCTTCTATACCTTCATGAAAAATCAATTCTAAACTTCCATTAAGGTACTACAAAGTGATAATGCTAAGTAATACATGAGTGGAACCTTTAAGGAGTTTCTTGATCAGTAAGGAATTCATTACCAATCTTCCTGCCCTTACACCTCTTAACAGAATGGAGTTGTTGAGCGAAAAAACCATCACCTTTCAGAAGTTACCCATACATTGTTGCAGGAACGAAATGTGCACATAGTCTTCTAGGTGATGCAATCCTAACTTTTGCCTTCTTGATCAACCGAATGCCTTCCAAAATTCTCAATTATGCCACTCCTATTCAAAGGCTCCTTGAAACCTTTCCAAATTGTTCTCTTATCAACCCATTACCCCAAAAATATTTTGGTTGCATTGTCTTTGTCCACAAATATGATGGAAGGAAATTTGATGCTCAAACCAAAAAGTGTATATTCCTTGGCTGCTCCCTTACCCAAAAAGGGTACAAATGTTATTGTCCCACCTCCAATAAGCTTATCATTTTCAAAGATATTGTTTTCTATGAAGAAGATGCTTACTATCTACAATTACCATTCAGGGGGAGCACTCAGATATTAAATGGTTAATTTCCCATGACCCTACTCTCATACCATTTAAACCTACTCTCAAACCACTTGAACCTACCCTCATAGCCAATATGGAGTCTGACCAACCTAAGCCTATTCCACCTCATCCCGAACATGATCCTATACCAAATAAACTGGAAATGAATGTTCACATCAATATAGAGGTGGATGTAGAAGCAAGGCCAGAATGAGGGATCAGGCAACAATCTCAGCAGGAAGAGGAAGACAGTGGTATAAATGTCTCACCCATTCGATGGGATGACCATGACTCCAATTCGGGATTAGATCCTGAAGAGTTGGGTTGGCCTATTGCTCTTAGAAAAGGGGTAAGATCTTGTACTTAACATCCAATTCAATGTTTTGTCTCATATGGTAACCTATCCACAAAGATGTAGAACTTTGTTGTAAACAATGCACAAGTGAAAGTCCCAAATACCGTCCAACAGGCTATGACTAATCCAAATTGGATGCAAGTAGTAGAAGAGTTGAGGGAACTTGAATAATGCACGGTAGAACAAAGCATGTTGAGGGGGAGTGTTAGAAATCAAGATCACTTGATTGTTGTTCCTTAATCATATCTCTTAATTATAGCACGGTTATTCTATTTCTATTCAGGAAAGATTTTTTCTTGATTTCATTTCTTACTCTTGATTGTAATCCCTGACATCTCTCCTCTAATCTCTCTTCCTCACTCTGTATATTGTAATGTTCTACCGCTGAATAATATATCAGAAACAGAGTGAACTTTTCCTCTGATCTTCATCTGATATTACAATTCACTAAAATGTAGTTTATAGTTTAGGTTTCTCATATTCTTTGCTGCTCTTCATAATCTCTAATCTGTTTGAGTTTTCTTGTAACTATCAATTTTTTGAAATTCTTTCTTTACAATGTGTTAAATTAAAGTAGTTGCGCAAACCAAATTGTGGTTACCATTTGAATATTCAATTGCAGGAAAAACCATCTAGAAAATTAGAAGCCATAGGAGCATTTCAAAAGTTGCCCATGGTGATGCCATCTATTGATATTATTGGTTCAGCACTAAGAAAGGCAAGAAGAGTTTCTCCAACAAAAGGTTTTTGACTGGAATAATATTCTTTCTGTTAATCTTGGTCTGTCTGTCTTTCATCATCGAACCTTTTATTAATATTAATTTTTAGTCTGTTTAAACTCTAGGCATTGTCAATGCTGCAAAAAGGGAGAAGAACAAGGGTGCAAAGCAACTTGATGCATTGATGAAAGTATATTCTGTTTTAAAGTCTAGAACAACTTCTTCATTCTATTTATTGAAAAATATTGACATTGCAAATATTTTCAGGAACTAGCTGTTCCTTTGAGGATGTATGTGGAGAATTTTCCAAAGAAAACATATCTTCACCCCTATGAAAGGTCTCTTATTGAATTGACTCTTGGAGATGGATATTATGAAATGGTATATAAGGATAATTGCTTTGCAGCCCTAAGAACATTTGTTGTTGGACTTCCATTGTTATTGTTAATCATAAGTACAAATTTTGTTGACCATGGATTTTAATCTTGTCCCTTTAGAAATTTTTATCACATTGTACAATATCATGATTCTTTTGACTGCGGATTTACTATTTAACAGGTCTTGGGGAAGGTAGATGCTTTAAGGAAGAAGTTAGTATCTGTTGGAAAGGAACATGCTTCACTTTGTGCTAAGGTTTGTCTAGTTAGTAACTCACATATCTTGATGATGAAATTAAAGTTTATTAGTTTTGTGTGTATAGGATTAACCTTTTTAATATATACATGTCAAATAACTTTAAATTTCTATAGGATCAGACTCTGGATGTTGAATTGAAGTTTAATATACATCTGGTTTTGGGTAATATTCTGTAGTGGTCATGCTGTTTAAAAGCTTTATTTATATTGATGTATGGTAAGATTTAGTCTCCATGTAGCAGACCTTGCTTAGTGAGATAATGCTTGTTGCATTGTAAGATTTAATGCATGCTTTAAGAGCCTGTTTGGGAAACCCCCAAACCTAGGTTTCAAAAGCTATTTTCCGCAAGTTAAGACAAAACTCCTCTCACAACTTACCTCTTAAATCCCAAAAGCTATTCTCCAAAAGCTAAATCCAAATGGGCACTTAGTGAAAGTCTTGTATGCTTGGACCAAGTGTTTGTTGTAACTTTCAAGTAGTTTTCTTGTCTATATTATGATTGATGTATAAAAAGCTGATGATTTTCATGGCATCCTTGTTTAATTGTAAAAACAGTAATGATAGCTGGATTGGTGTTTTAACTTTTGTTTGAGAGGCATAGGCTTTCCACAGCCATTCACTCATGGCATGCTTACCCTTTCTGGACGCCACCACCCAAAATATATGCACAATTTCTTTCTCCCTATCTCACATCTAATCTTCACAGACCATCAGTTACACATGGAGCCCATGAGTCAATATTGAACTCTTTATTTAATATGAAATGGTTTGATATCTCTCTTATACAGATACATATTCTTACTTTAGTGCTTTCTTTTGCTGTCCTTTTCTTCACATTTTGATATCACGATTTCATGTAATAGTCTTCATCAAAAAGAGAAGCAGAGGAGAGGTTGAATCAGGTGCAATTTGTATCTTATTTGGAAATATCTTTTGTCTTACTTTTTTGCGATGATTCTTACATATATTTATTGCAGGGCATTCAAAAAGTTGAAGATATTTTTGCTCAAGAAGGGAAAGTTGTTGATGATTTGTTGGGCATCGCCAAGGTATTTGGGATAATTATTAGATTGGGAATTTTTCTTTTCAAACAATTCTTTCCTCTGCTCTATTGTGCATCTACTTTTAAACTTCGCAGACTTTAAGAGCAATGCCTGTAATTAACTTGGAAACACCTACGCTCTGCCTTGTTGGAGCTCCTAATGTAGGAAAATCTTCTTTGGTCCGTGTACTCTCAACTGGAAAGCCTGAGGTATGCAATGGAATTCTTTACTGCTTTCTTAGCATGCTATGTTATGATTCTACTGAACTATATTATTTTCATGCTGTATTTTGCGTGACTGAGCAAGTGGCTGTGGACATAAATTATTTCTTTTCTTTCTCTACTTTAGCTATAAATTTAGTCATTGTAAATTTCCCTTTCACCTTTGTTTGTTCTGTTGATATTATCTTGTATTCATAGCAATTTGATTATCTGATCCTGATTCTATGGGGTCTCATGTCCAACTGACTTCTCAGCCTGAATTGCACATTTTGGTATTTCAACTCTTGTAAAATGTAAACTAAATCAGGGAGTCATTACGCTCTGATTTTTCTTGCGAGCAACAATGTGCCTAATTTCATGCGGGAAAGAGCTCTTTGTCTGAAATGGCCATTTTTTGCTCCAGGGAGCGCACAATGCCTCTCCTGGCCTTGGAAGTTATTACCTTCCGTGGTCATCCAGTATTCTGATGCAAAGGGATAAGGCTAGGTTGACTACTTGATGGGTGCCTCTCCCCATCACATATGAATGACCTGAAATCTAAGATTTCGTATTCTGAAAACACCATGATAGTTTCATCATTGATCAATTCCATATCAACTGATATTGGGGAAAAATTTTCTATTGTTGAAGAAGAGCACGGGAAATATAGGAAGCAGTAGGGAGAAGCTCTCTTTGATGGACAATAGCACCTTGCTATACTGAGATTGAAGAGCTTGTCCAAGAATTATGGGAAGCAGCTAGGGGGAATGATGCACTTCTCCACGATTCAAGACAATGAGATGGGAACCATTCAATACTACAACACACTTATGAAGTACTAGCAATAAATTGATGTATATTAGAGTCATAAATAGTTTTATGTAGCTGATGCTACCTGCTTCAAGCAAGTCTGAAAAAAGAGAATTTATAAATTTCTCCTCTGGTTAAATTTAAATTCTGAAGAGAGTATGTTAGAATACGATCAATACCTGAACCTATTAATCTCTGATCTTAGAGAAATAGCAAGAATCTCAATACTTCAATAGGAACAGCCGTCTTTCTATAAATTAGGAAAGCCAGGATCTGCAATTTAACTAATTAATAAAGCCCAGGAGTATACTCCAGTGATTAATTTACTCTCTGAAATCTGTCATACTTTATTGATAAGGCACTATGCCTATTTATAATAGTTTACAGAGAGCAAGACTCTAATTTGAAATTCAAATAGATAATAAAGAATCTAAATCCTAATAGATAAATCTAGCTAATTCAAATAGATAATAAATAATTCGAACAGATAAATCTATCTAATTCAAATAGATATAAATAATCTAAGTCCTAATAGATAGATAGATCTATCTATCTATTCCCAAAATAATAAAAGATAATCAAAACAGACTCGATAAAATGAATAATAAAAGATAATCAAAACAGATTAAATAAAATACTTAATACTTAATTCCTAATATTCTTATTTTTCCTAGAATAGCAATTTGGATTGCTATCAAAGTAGGGGGAGGATTATGGGATCTCACCCACTTCCAAGTCCAACCCATAAAGTTATCGGATATTGTAGTTCATCCTAAAAGGTTGCTGGTGGTGTTGGTACTGTTAAGTTATCTGATTTCTTGATCCTCAAAAGGTCTTATTGGTTCCTAAGTTGGCTTGTAATTTACCTTCTATAAGTTTAATAGTAGGAATCTCAGGATGATGCTTACCATCTTACCATGGGTATTAGTGCTACGGGTAAGCAATAATCCTTGGTTGTCCTTGATTTTTCTTGTCTTCATGACATTGTTAGCTGGTTCAGGCCTCAGCTCTAATACCAAGTGAAAAATTTCAGGGTAGGAAAGACTCAATTCCGTTGATTCCTTTACGACCTGCTCCTCCACCCATGAAGTGAAGGCATTTAAAAATTGAAGGTGCACAACAGATGCTATTGTACAAGGGATGACCAAATAGTAAGCATTTTTTGACAAAAAAAAAAAACACAATAACTTTAGGAAATAAAGTTTGATGATCAAACATATTTTTCTAACACTAGAATATCTCATGATCTTGAACACCATGAAAAATGAAAGCAAACAGAACATTAAAAAAAGTGTGATCTAGTGCACAAGAATCCCACTAGGTGGAGTCTGAGAAGGGATAGATGAATGCATTCTTACCTCCCACAATTGGAGAGGCTGTTTTCAAGATTTGAACCTATGACCTCCAAGTCATATGACAACAACCTTACCACTGCGCCAAGGCTCAACCTCTAAAAGCAAACAGAATAATTGGGAAAAAAAGATACTGATGGAAACAAGAAGCAGAGATATGGAGCTTATCTTCTTATTATTTGATCAATTGTCCATGGCATATCTATACAAAAGAATGAAATAATCATGGCAGAGATAAATGTACAGAATCAAGAAAAAAATACTATAGACAGCAGTGATCCTGGGTCAATGTTTTTATTTTATAAATCCCCTGGTTCTTTGCAACTTTGTTCTTATGTGCTTCATTTGGCTATTTCTGATATGTTTCACGAGACTTCAGAAAAAACCTCATATTTCCACAAAAATGTTGTGCCTATGTGGAAGTATGCTATTCTTTCTTAGTTAAAGGTGTTGATTATTCTTATCCTTCATGGTATGCTTTCGCAAAAGCTGCAAAACCTCATTGGCACTTAAAATTAAAATTCCGCTGGCCATATAATGTTTTCTTTAATCTTCATCCTTTGAATTCTCTCTGCCATTTCAGGTTTGCAACTATCCCTTCACAACTAGAGGGATTCTTATTGGTCATATTGTTTTGAACTATCAGAAGCTTCAGGTCCAAAATTTTCTATGGCTTATTATTATTATTTTTTTTTAATGGTTTTTCTTTCACTATGCATCTTCTAATTATATACCTTATTCAACTGTAGGTTACAGATACACCAGGCTTACTGAAGAGACAATATGGTGATGAAGCTTTCATTTGTTTGTTATGCATCTATTCAATTTTCTTTTATTACAGATCATTTATTGTTTGTTGGAATATTAGTTTGGCTTAGAGCGGTCTGGTTGTGATAAACTTTTGGGTGGTCAAGTTCTTGTCTTTTCTTAGCTCATCTTTGCTGGTAATAGAAATTTGAGGTTTGATGGCTAGAATTAGGAGGCGTATCTTTTCTGTAGTTGTCAAATCTGGCACAACTCTTATTCCGGCATGCCTCCTGTTACTATTTAATCTTGCTTGTGCATATAAAATGCAAATAATCAGGGGTTACGTTTTATGGTTGAGGGCAATAGGAAGAAGAGTCACTGAGCCGGGAGATCTGCTGTAGGCTGAATAGTTGTTTTTTTTTATACCTCTTCTCCCTGTAGGGGGGCTGCTTTCATTAATCTGGCGTCTAAAAGGAAGGGAAAAGGATTTGATAAATGCAATTGATGTTCCTTGATTCTTTGAAAATCCACAAGCAACTTCTTTTTGTTGGATATTACACTTGTGTCCAAGGGATGAATTGGTTGAAAGTCAGTTATTTACTCATTCAGTTATATTGAATCTAGTGCTGTTGATTTGTTTTCTGTTTTCTTGTATTTTTTTTTTTAAAAAAATCATTGTCTCTTCTTGGTTTGCATATTCAGAGGACAGGAACAATTTAGAAAAGTTGACACTTGCTGCCCTTTCACATTTACCAACTGCAATTTTATATGTTCATGACCTTTCTGGAGAGTGTGGCACCTCACCTGCTGATCAGGTACTATTGGTTCCATGCTTCTGTAACAACTTGATTATTAGAATAAATTATATGCATTGTGAAACTTATATTATGTCAGTGGCCATATAGAGTTCCAAGTAATAATGCAAGAGTTGAAATTCACTTTTATATCTTGTTTGCATGTTGGTTTATTTTTAATAAAGGGATTATTTAATGGAATCTTCATTTCAGGTATGGATGGAAAAAGATAATGTGCATTTTCTTTATTTCTTTGACTTGTTAATTCATAAAAGTTTGTGGGCATACCACAATTTACCCATATTAGAGTGACTGGAACAGGTGTCGCTTGAATTTCAGAACACCCAAAACTTCATTGTGATACACTGAAATTGATAGAATTTAGACCGCAACTTATAGGATCTAACAAGTATGGGATTATGACTACTTATAAGATTGACAACCAGATTTTCTTAAAAAGACATCCCTTTGCTCATATTTGTTAAGGAGGTTGTTAACAATCAAAATGATGACACCCACCTGAGAATATAAGTATCCATGTAAAACTGAGTGGACTTAGCTTATGCTATCAAAATCCTAAATTTTTTTCTGGCCTTGCACTTGTCTGTGTGTATTTATAGTTAGTGGATGACGCATGCTATTTTTTCACAACACAGAAAGGAAGGAAGAAACGAAAGAACAAAAAAGAGTTTTCACCAAGAAAAAAGAACGAACGACTCCATCCAATTAGCATGTCTTGTGTCTAGTCTTGTGTGTGTTGTTGTTTTTCTTCCTTCCTTCCTTTTTTTTCCCCCTTTTTTGCCTTCTCTCATGCTCACTTTTTATTTGAAGAGAGTTGGGAGTGTATAAATGATAAGGAATGATCACTTTTTGATCGTTTTTCTGTGTAAAAGATAGGGCTCTCAGTTTATGATGGTTGACTATGCAGTTCACCATATACAAAGAAATAAGGGAAAATTTTGCCGAACACTTGTGGCTTGATGTTGTGTCCAAATCTGATCTGCTGGGAAAGGCTCCAGTAATCTATGCTACAGAAGATGCAGATCCTGAACAACTTGAGCTGACGAAGTACCGGAAATCAGGACCCAATGGAGCTCTTCATGTTTCTGTGAAAACAGAACAAGGACTTCATGAGGTGAGATTTTGTTCTTAATCAGTTTCCGCTTTTCACTACTTTACTTATTATTCCCCTTAGTAAATATGCTTCCATACTCATTTCATTTTTTTTTTTTTACAAGATGGAAAATAGGGAAAGATTCTTTTCTATTTTATGCTTTCTTTTACTTGAAGTTTAACATAGGTTTTCTTCAACAAAGCATTTATGAAAAAAGTGCATAAAAAAACTGTGAGTCAAGGTCTATTTTTATTTTAGGTTTAAGTAATTATTAAGGTATTTAAGGCTCTATAATATGTACTAGAGTTAATTGCGTGATAGAACCTTTTATCAGTTCTTACTGAGATTATTTGCCATCATTTCTATATCCGTCCTTTTTCTCTATTTCTCCCTCTATCTCTTCACTTCTCTGCCCTTCTTCTACTTCTCATGAAGAGAATTGAAGAGAACATAACCACTTTTTATGAATTGTTCCTTAATACTTTGTAAGATGTAAGAACTAAATAACCTTTGGTGGTCTAATATTGGTCATCTTCATGTTTCTTCACTGTTTCAACTTTTTACCTTGGATAAAACTACTTCTTGAAATAATGTTAGTTTTCTACCCACTTGGGGTAAAACTATGTATCAGCATGATCAAGGATTCTCTCTTGACTTCATCGCAAACTTTCGAATCATATGCTTTAAATTTGAACCATCTATATTTTAAATCTTACTTTTTTAGTCTGATTCTTTTTTTTTTTTTTTTTGGTTACACAAGTAAAATACAAAATGAAAATAATCTTTTAATTGTAAATTTAAAAGAAATAGCTTAATGAATTTAAAAAATAAGATCTAAATTGATCCAAATGAATTGTGAACAATATAGAAATAATAATTGAAGTGAAGATCCCCTCAATTGCTATAATTGAGGGCTCACCCAAACTTGTGCATCGTTCATAAATAGTTTCTGATAGTCTCTAAGAAAATTCCATAACACGAGTCTGCTTTTCATGTGCAGCTGAAATGCAGAGTGTATGAGCTGCTTAATTTGCAGATGGCTAAGATCAATGATGGAAGCAAGAACCAAGAGAAGTGAAAGGTTTTGTTTCTGTAGGACACCAAATTCGTGAAGTAACGTCACAGTTGAAAAGAGGGAAGCTTAATCCTCATACAATCCACAGTACCATGGCAAATCAAGGTGGGCTTGATCTCTGGTTCGTGATATGGCTCACAGTGGTTAACAATTAAGCATAAGATGGTGAGTCATGAGATGCTACTGCGACAGGGTTGTTTAACAGCACACTGCGCTGACTTGATTTTTGAAGAAATCTTATGCATCAGAAACTCTTGAAGAAACTAGGTAAACTAGATCTTGTTTGATCTGATCCTCAAACTTTACAGTCCATCTATGCCATAAAATTTTTTCATGCTTGATGTAATTAAAGCCATTGTTACAAATAATTAAATTATTCTTTCATGTTTTGTTGAGAGTTAGACTTTGTCCTAAATATAAAACCTTAATCTACTTTGTCTCCCAAATTTATAATTTTTTTCCTAAAGTATTTATATTGACTGCACACATTAAAAGATACAAATAACTAACATAACTGGTTTCATTAATCAACCTAAATTAGTAAATTAAATCTTATATTAAGGATTGGAGGTAGTATTATTTATTTTGTTTTGGGGACCCATGACACCTTACATGTTTCAGAGTGACTCATTTCAAAAGAAAAACCTTAATTTGGATTATTAGTGTCTGTAACTATACATATACCGTACACAAACACATTCAAAGCGAATATTAAAAAAGCATTGCCATGGGAGGCACCTTTGTTCTTGAAATTAGGTTGGCCTCAATTTAAGGTAATGGACTAATCTTGTACTGATAGGTGCTTTTATCTGCTACATTAATAAGATCTCATCTTAGTTCCCACTCAATTTTTGATCGAATGGCTACCTATTTGCCTCTTGCGATTTCTTTCTTTTTCTTCTATATGTCCTGCAATTCGTACTTGAACTACTTTTATACCTGCCTGTGTTGGTCAATTGAATAGCTTTTTCCATTGTTTTATGAAATGAAACTCTGAGTACATGTAATTTAACTGCAGAGGGTAAAAGTTTTTTAAATCTATCTAATGTAGGCCGTCTTTGCATTAGGTTTATTTATTATATGAACTTAAATAAATGATGAATTTGTGGGGCTGTTGTTTGTAGACTTGAAAAATTATGGTACTGGTGATATATGAACATACGCACTACAGAGCTCTGGTTTATGTAATGCTTGTCTCACTTGTATATATACCAATCCTCAGATTGAATGAAATACTTGTACATACACCAATCCTCAGAATGAATGAAATATCATAGATGAATCATATTGAGCATCACTGTACATTAAAGTAGATTGCAAAAACAAAAGCTTATGCTTTTTATTTTAGTCTCTTGGGTTATTATTCATTTGATATATCTAAAACTATTATTTGATATTCAGCAAGAAATTTCAGTATACTTAGTTGTCACTCTCTTAGTTGTTGTCGTCTTTTGATAAGTCAAAAGTTGTTGGTACTTATTAAATTGTTTGTGTCATTTTGTTTTCCCTCCAAATTAAAGGCATTTGATATATTAAATTGTTTGTGTCATTTCAGTATATTTAGTTGTCACCATGACCAATGTAAAAACAACACATGCTTCAATTAAAAATAATCTGACTCGAGGTCGCCGCCCGCCACTTCCAACACCACCAAACCGCTAGCTTCTACTCACCTTCCATTCGGACAAATAATTAGACAAATCACACCTGGAAAAAACACAACAAAAGACTGAAAGGTCGAAGAAGATGGAGAACCCAACAAGTTCAAATCTTCTCCGCTCTTTGACTCCGACATCAGAAACACAAGAACTGGACTCTTTCGGGCATTCCCAGGTTCTGAAGCCAAGGCCTGGGAGACGACTATTCACCTTGTTAATGAAAAGTGTCTGCAGAAGCTAACATGGGCTGATTAAGAAAGACCGTATCCATGGGATTCATAAAGCTATTTGCTCTTTTTTTTTTTTTTATAAGAAAATTTTAAGAAACAGGTTAGGTTCACCTACAATCCAAGGACAGGGCGAAATCTCCTTTCCCCTTAGGTGATATCAATGTTAGATAGGGCGAGCCGTCTATTACCTTCAGGCGTTTACCTAAGTACCCAGGAGCTAGGATATCTCCCCTAGCGCCTTCACCAACTCAAGGATTGAACCCTCTCCCTTTGATGAGTGATTTGCTCTCGTTGAATAGCAATCGGTTTCATACAATCCCAGTGCCCGTGTTGATGTCATTGAAGCTGGCCCAATGGATAGCGGTGTCCGAAATAACCATTTTTTAAATGAGTTTTTGTAAATGGAAGATAGAATAAAAATCATATTATAAATGTAATTTGTATTTGTGATGACAGTAGTAGAAGTTAGATATGATTTGTGTCTGTAATAGAAGTGATTTTTTTCAAGATGCCTTGTTTGAAATAGTGTTTAAGAATTCAGTTGTGATGAAAAATAATTAAAAATGATAAGTATTAGTTATATATATTGTGATAATTGAAAATAAGGATTTAAATTTGATTAAAAAATTAAATTATTATTAAGAATTTAAAGTAATTAATTAAATATATTATAAATTAGAATTTATACAATTGCATACATTACTTATTGGAACACTTATTCCTAACATTTTCTTCCAAAAGTCAAAAAAAATTCACACCTAAAGCTGAAAAAAGTGACTTCTATCAAAAGTAGGGTTTGTTTTTTTTGTTTTTTTTTTTTTTTTTTACAGAAGCCTATCAACCATTGAAGCTATTTTAATTGATTCAAATTATTATTTTTTTTCTTCCACTGGCTTCTCCTCCATGGCATTGATGTTTTGATGGCGTTTTTTGTGCCATGCTAAATAGGCCCCACAGGATGTCGTTCAGTGATCGGAGCCTGTGGCTAAGTTCCGCCATTAGGGTCCTCAGTACACAGCTTACGGCCTCAACTTTCACTTTAGTATTGTATGGTCATTGAGCCCCATCAAAGCTCAACCCACTGTGATAAAAGCAATTTTCAAAAGATAAATTCGAAACAAGACAAAAAAAAATACACAGTAATAGAACTTTTTTAATACAATTCAATTAAATCTAGGGAAAATCACGAATAAAGAACTTTAAAAATCCTAGATAAAAATGTGTTTTGAATATTCATAATCTTAAAGAGATGTTACACTCAAATTTTGAACTGCTCTTAAATATATTTTAAAAAAAAAAAATTACCTCCATTAGTTGCCATTGCTAGAGGGAGTTGGAGTTTCGGATGGCCAGCTGCTAGAGCTCCGACAAGTATATTATGGTGGGAGGGATTATTTCCTGGAGAATAAATATTTTCAAAATGCCAAGGGTGGGATTTCATTGGGCCACCAATGGGTTTCAATGTATATTATGCAAGTAAATATATAAACTAATCCTTTAATTTTAGCTCTAATTCATTCACAAATTTTATTAAGGAATTCATAATATTTCATTAGGTTTTAACAAATTTTTATACCTAATAAAAAGTTTATACTATAAGCTCATTCACAAATTTTATTAAGAAATTCACAACATTTTATTAGGTTTTAACAAATTTCGTTTACTAAGTAAAAAATTCGCATTATTAAATTATTCACAAGTTTTATTAAGGAATTCACAATATTTGATTAGATTTTAACAACTTTATTTCATACTATTAGGTTTTAACAAATTGTGAGTTTCGTGAATTCTTTAATAAAACTTATGAATAACCTCATTATGTGAATTTACTAGGTAATAACATTGTTAAAACCTAATAAAAGTTTGTGAATTCCTTAAAAAAAAACTTGTAAATGACCTCATTATGTGAATTTTTTACTGGGTAATGAAATTGTTAAAATCTAATGAAGTTTTGTAAATTCTTTAATAAAAATTGTGAATAATCTCATTACGTGATATTTTTTTATAGGATAAATAAAAGTTAAAATCCAATAAAATGTTGTGAATTCCTTAACAAAATTTGTAAATGAGCTAATAGTTAGTGTGTGTGTGTTGTGAATGAGTTAGAGTCAAAGTTAAACCTAACTTATATATATTTGCTTGCACAATATATATTGAAAAGCATTGGTAGCGTTCGTTGGCAACCAAGTGCTCGAGGTTCAAATCTCACCTCTGGTACTTTGGCAATATTTATTTTCCATGGAAAATTCCCTCCCACCAAAGCTCTGATGGCCTCTGGTCTTGCTAGCGGGCAGTGAGGATAATATTTTAAAAAATACATATGTTTAAGGGAAATTTAATCATTTCCTTTTAATTTTAAAAAAGACAATTTGAACCTAACATCTTTTAAGATTATAAATATTTTAAAAAAATGTCTTTTAAGATTTTTAAAATTCTTTATTAGGACACCTCTTAAATCTATATTATTTTTAATTGAATGAGATGTTAAAGTATGTGTTGTTTTTTCATTAGTTACGGGGTGATATTAGTTGGCATAATAATGAACACTTGGACACTATTGGTGAGACCCACCAAAAAAAAAAAGGGTAACGGCATTAATGATATTTAAGAGAAATGACATTTTTGCTTCATTTTAAGAAGTTCCTAGGTTTTTTTAAACATGAAAATTTTTTATGGTATCATATGCTCTTTTGAAAAAAGATCATGGGTGTTTTTGCATCTTCACCAATAAATTTATTTATACACCTTTTATATAAAATTATTATAATATTTTTATAAAATATTTAATCCTGACTATTCATGTATGAATCCAATAATGATAAAACCAGCCGAAAGGAGGGGTGAAAGAGGAAAAGGGAAAGGATGAGTATTGAGAAGCTTCCCATGTTCCGACCTGGAAAATAAGAATAAGATGTCTCCTTGAAGCCTTTTTGTGACGTCTCAATGCACCATTTTTTTCTCCTGTTTGCCAATCACTTATATCAGACAAATTATAATAATAATTAAAAAAAAAAGGGAAGAGAACAGTCCAAGAACTATACAAATAAAATTATGGTAATAAGAATTAGACAAATTAAATCAGTCCAAGAACAGGAAGAAAAAAGAAAAAGACAAATGCAAGCATGAGGAAAACAATATTTGATGTGCATGTTCACTAGTTCCTAGGAAGAGACCTCCATTTTTAATTTTTTTTTTTTGAAATCCAGCCTAATTTTATTTAGACCTGACCTAACCTACCGTTAATTTAGGTATAATCCTTAAATTCTTATTTTTCAGGTTCATGTCTGGTAAATTTAGGTAATAGTATCAAGAATCCGTGTTGAAAGTTGGACTGAGAAAGACTTTTTAGAACGAATCTACAGCCTGATGTTGATTTTGTGCATATTATAATTTTAGAGCAAACAGGCGCATGATTTTTTTTTTTTTTTAAAAAAATAATAACACAATATTTATAAATACCTCTCTTGTTATGCTAGTAGATTCAAGATAATTAGATTAATAAAATAATGAAGAGAAATAGTCAAAAGAAAAAATTTATTTTATGAAAAGGACATTAGTAACAAAGTTAAAATACATCATAAAGGCAACACCAAATACCACAAAGAAAATATATTAACGGATATATATGAATAATAATTAACTAATATTACATATATCTAGACTATTTAATAAAGGGGAAAAGGCTATAATAACGGCCAAGACAATATATTTGCTTTTTTAAAAAAAAAAAATTCAGTGAGTTAAACAAATTGCCTGATTGATATTAAAAGTTGTGGTGATGGGTTCTCAGGAACGAATTAAGATGATTTAATATTTTTGGAAAGAGTGTAACAACTACACTCATAATTAAATAATGATCTCCTCTATGTCTTCAAATTAGGATGAGAATAAGTGACATCCTTTTTTTTGATGATCTATAGCCTAACCTAATTAGAGTTTGATCTGGTATGACCTGTTTGTTAAAAAGGTTATGCCCAAACCTATTTAAATATATAAATGTATAAATAGGATAGACCTATTTTGTTAAGACTTGACATATTTACATATTAAATAAATATAATTATATTTATATCATATAAATAAAAAAATATATTTTTAAATTCTTATATTCTTATTTTAAAATGCTTAAAGTCTACTTATGATCTTCAAGGCCTACAATATAAAGTTTTTTTAAAATCCCTCATTATAAATAAATCCTTAAAAAGTTTTAGGCTCAACTAGACCTTATAAAAGCTCAAACCTGAGCCTAAAAAAAAAATCTTTTATTTAGGTTCAGATATTTTGCTCCTATTACAGACTTATTTAGTCAAAGCCTGACCTTGTCTAACATATTTCCATACCTATTTCAAACCTATTAAAAGGATCATAACGGGTGAACCAGAAGACATATCCAAGAAATGACAGACGAGCACATTTGCTTTTAACTCTATGATTTAATCAATTTTCAAGTTCTCCAATAGTTAAAATATAATTAGCATGCTTTTAAAAAGCTATTATGATTGAAAGTAAACTTGACTCAAAAATGGAATTAGTTAGGATATAACATGAGTAAGTCCATTGACAGCAAAAGAAAATACTTCTCCAATTCTAATCATAGGACCTAATTTAGTATTATTATTATATTTCAAATTTCCGATCAGATGCAGTCATGATCAAATTTTTCATTTTTTTTTTACCTTTTATTTTTCTTTACACAAAACGCACTCAAAGTTCCCCTGCCTTCTTGGTGACTCAAAGTCCCCCTCTTCACGGATACATGAGTTGGAACTACTTCTAACTTAAATCACATTTGGGAAATCCAAATTCCAGCATTATTCTATTTATTAATTATTAAATAATTTCATTATTCTCAAGATTTACTCCCTTTGAACTTAAATGTAAGACATATTTACTTAATTTAATTAGATTAAGAAAATTAATTATTTAATATAATATGTATCCTCTAAAACACTCTATTCATCTTTCTTAAATCCCTCTTTCCTTCTCCTTCTTAATTATTATTGAAAAAAAAATTAATAAGGATAAATTAAGAAAATATTGATAAATATAAAAAAAAATTTAGGATTTGAGCTTTTCATATTCAATTTATAATTTTTAATATTTAATTATATATTTTAAACCCACAATTAAATGATTATTATTATTATTATTTTTACGAATGAATGGAGAGAATTTTTCTCATTACATCTCCAAATTGATTCTCATGCAAATCTTTTCTTTGTTCTTTGTTCTTTATACTTTATTTCCTTTTTCCTTAAATTTTTCCCTCAGTTAATTATTCCAATCGATTGATAGGATTTTATTCTTCCTCCATATCGAGATCATTTTTTTCAACTTTTTTTCATGAGAAATAATTTTTTAAATAAAATTTAACAAATAAATTGAAAGAAATTAATTTTAATTATTTTGAAAAGCTACTTTAAATAGTTTCTGAAAATAATCAAATGGAGTAATAAAAATACGTAAATATACTGGAAAATAGAAATCGTAGAATTTGAAATTTAATCAATAATAAATATTTTTAATAAATAAAAATATCATAAATATTACATTATTTATTATTATTATTATCAGTTAAACAATTAATTGTGGGGATTGTTTTCAGTTTGTAGCCGTTAATTTCACGCAAGCCCTCCACGCATTAAAAGTGTCAATTTACGATGTTACCCCTACCCACCAAAACGACCGAGGAGGGCGCTACTCGGTCCTTAAATGAGCCAAAGTTCCTCTGCGCAAATTCGCATCTGTGTCTCCCTCCAGTTCTTGCTCATATCAGATCTCTCGTTTGTTTACGTACTCCTTCTCTCTCTCAAAGGTACGTTGCTTGGATCTCTTCGAATTTAGTTTGCATCTCTTAGATCTCTTTAATTTCAGGACATTCGCAAAATTTCGGGCTTATTTGATCTCATCTCATTTGAATTTTTTGCTTTTATCCATCAAATTTTGAATATTTTGCTTAGATCCAAATTCTTATTGGGATCTATGAAGTTTCCATTCCGCGTACTGACACCCTTCGTCAGACCCAGAATGGTACTGGTGCGAAGGCAGCATTTTGTTGCTCTGTTTGATGCCTTTCCTGTTTGTAATGGTTGCATGCCATTTTGGATTTTGGAGAGGCATTGGGCGAGCTAAATGATATTTCTTGTGATATTTAAAATCTTCATTTTCGTATTATTAAATTTTTTTTTTTTTAATCTAATCCCTTCTATAGTAAATATGGTTTTCTCTAGTTGTTTGTTAATTCGCTTGCATTTTATGCTAACTGTAGTTCAGAGCTGTCTTTTGTATCATTTTGGCCGGATGTAATTTTGGAAGTTTGTTTACTTCACATAAGACATGTTGTATGAAGATCTGTCAAGATTCTGCCTTGATCTGTTGAACAGTGAATACCATTATAATTATATGAATAATCTGAATTCCCGCAAATAGCTAATTTTTAAAGGATATGAGAGTTTAAATTGATAATAACAAGTATACGAGCACAAATTTAGCTTTTTTTAATGTTATTTGCTGATACTCTTTTCTTAATATGTGCATATTTTTGCTTCGATTGAAACCTCAATGGCTGCTTTGCTATATCACGTTTGATGATTGGGCCTTTACTATGTACTAATGGTTAGTCTATGTTATAGTTTTTGGACAATAACTATTTTTTCTTTCAAATTTTGCACAGATACTTTTTGGTACCGCATTTAATAGGTACTCATGGGAACTGTTGTTGAAGCAGCAAACCAGGTATTTTTTTTATCCTTATGCCCATTCATTTCTAGCATTTAAGAAATTTAGATTATTCTTTTGAAAATATTATTAAATTGAGAGACCATTGTTTTTCCCACTGCCATATAGAATTTTTGAGGTTTGAACTTTGATAAGTTTTTTTACTTTTATATCATGGTAAATTATAGCTTTGTTGCTTACAATCACAACAAACTTCGAACATCAAATAGTCTATCTTTTTGTTTTGTCATTTATTTGATCATTATTCATTTTTTGTCTTGTTATTAACTCTGGCAAATTTTAGCTTCGTTACTTACAATCATATCAGACTTCTGTCATATTTTTATTGTCATTTGTTTGATCGTATTTTCCCTTTAACCCTGGCTAATTACAGCTTGGTTACTTAAAACCTTGCATTGTTTTTGTCATCTGTTGGATCATTATTTTGCATGGTTAGTCTTAACTAACTATTTCTTTCCCTTTTTTCCTTTTGTTCCTTTTTCTCTTTGGGATTCTTCATTGGCTCATAGGGTGCAAATGGAAGTGCCGTAGCCGTAGAGAAAAAGCCTACAGTTGTTTTTGTGTTAGGTGAGCACAGATTGGTAGCATTCAAATAATGCATTTCTTATTTACTATTCTATGGTTGAATTGGGGAAATTCTGACCTTCTCCCCTTTCTTTTATAAGCTTTTGAATTTATGTTGATTTAGTCAAGCTGATAGCTCACTACATTTCTGTTTTCAATCTTCCTCCACTTATCATATCCTGTATACCTCATTACTTCTTGAACACTCGTAGTTTTATCTCTTCATTTGAAGAGATCAGCTTGTAATTATTTTCAATTGTTTTGAAGACCATAAAATAGGGTGAATTTCCTTTTATAAATTTATTTCAACTGACTGAATTAATATCTTGTAATTGGATTTGCATTACCCTCATTGAAATCGTTTTGGTGAATAAATTATTATTATTTGAAATTAGAATTTTAGGGCACAAAAAAGCTTTAAGCATGAACTTGTCTTTAAGAACTCAATAACTCTCTTGATTACCTTGGTTGTAGTTTCGGTGGTTGTCAACACTTTCAAGATCAAATCAGCCTATACTTCCATCATATAGAAGTATAGATTTTAAAACCTTTGATTGTTATGTAAATTTTTCACTAGGACTTGCATCTTTTTGTGGCGCACTGCTACAAATAAGATGTTGTTTAGGCCTTTACATTACGGTTTTCCTTAATGCATATAACATTCTACAAGATTTTGCTTTTGCACTATAATCTTTATAAGTTAATTGGTTGAGTATCTGCAGAAAAATGGTTTTCCTAATAGGCAAGTACTTTTGATTTGTGAATTTGAAAGTACATGTCTGATCTGTTTTCAGTCTAGAGATTGATATAAGCCAACAGGAAAAAAATCTGACAAAAATATATGTGTAAACAATGAGAAAGTTGAAAGAAAAAGAAACAGATTGAATTATTATATGTTAGTATTATGTTTGAGTGTTTCCTTCAAAAACAGTTAAACAAAGCCAAGGGAGCTTGGTAGTTTGGTGCTGCTTGTCACGTGCCTGACACAATTCCAAATTTCTTGAATTAAATTGCATTCTTTGCTCTCATTCAATTTGGCATGTTTTTTTGTACTGTCAACTGGTGCTCCAACAGTAAGTCACTTAGCAACTCTATCAATCCATGGAAATTTTAGTTCATCCTTTCCCCTTTTATACTGCTTGAAGGGCAAAAGGAATGTTGTGAATGGTCTATGCATGCCTTTCTATGTCTAGATCTGTAGATAATCCTTGTCTTAATTTCTTATTCTAATGGTTGAACACTAGAACTAGCCTTGAGAGCTAGGTCTGGGTTGAGTATGTCATTTGATTTGTGGATGGCTGGTTTGCAGCTTGAAATTTGATCAACCTGAACAGGGAAATAAACTTTGGTTTCCTTTTGCAGCATAATGAAATTTTATCTTTGTTTCCATCTGTGGTTTACTATCTGCAGTGGGAAATTTTTTATGACTAGTGTGTAAGGGATTTCTGTAGTTCTTTTTCTTCAGTTATTTTTCCTATCCAAGATTAATTCACATTTTGCCTTACATTCTTTATTTTCTTTATTTTTGTATGTTCTTATTTTCTTCATTGGAGGTTCTAGTGGATGGTTTCTGACTTGCAAATTTGTTCTTATCTGCCGATCATACAGGTGGCCCAGGCAGTGGAAAGGGTACCCAATGTGCGAAAATTGTTGAGAACTTTGGGTATACTCACCTCAGTGCTGGTGATCTTCTGCGAGCAGAAATTAAATCTGGTTCTGAGAATGGGTACAGTTTCTACACTACTAAAAATAGTGATGAAAGATTTTTGGCCCTATTGTGGGGACTGTTAAAGAAACTCCACCTGTTCTTCCTATCGTAAAATCAATGGTAACCAATTCCTTTGATGGTGCACTACTACCCTTGGTCTTTTGGAATCTTCTCTTTGTAGCTTCTTTGTGAGTTTCATCTCACAGTTTTTGCCCCTGCTCCCTTGTTGGAAAAGGAGGCTTGTTGATGGACACGAGTGAAACACTTCCACCACAAAATTTTTTCCTTTGTTTTGGTCTTATGTGATTTAATTTTCTTTTTCCTATCTGGATCCATTCTTGTTTTCTTTCAGCACTGAAGAATTATTCTTTCATATTGCAATAAAAAAATTGAACTTGGATGCTGGGGAAATGAGTGACAAAGTTGTAAATTTTGAATTGCTTTCTTGAAAGTTATAGCTTCCTCTTTGTTTTCTATTTGGAGGAAAACATGGTCAAAGTACTTGTTACTTTGATTGGAACATAGTATGGATGTAAGATGACCTTTCTTGTCAAAATTGAATAGTAGGGTGGTGGCTTGACCTTTACACAGTTGCTTGACCTCAATCCACGTTTTGTAGGAAATGTGCAATTGTGCCCATAGTTTCTTTAACTGCTAATATGTATGTCCCTTTGCTTTCGATTCAGTATGCTAGCTATAACATGCAGATAACCCCACAAAGCTACATAGATTATGCCATTTAATTAAGGCAATATATTTATATCTTTTGTTCTGACAAAACTCTTACCGTATTAATGTGCTTTTTGTGTTCTCAACTAGTATCACTTCAGGAAGTTGTATATGTATCGTCTTATTGTGGTTCTTGTATATTCCTTTTCAACTACCGAGTTCCATACGCTGATGCCAATCTAAGTTATTGCATTTAAATTATTCATGTTCTGGGTTTGATCTTATTCTCATAATTGTTTGATGTATGTTTGGCAGTACAATGATTCAAAATATGATTCAAGAAGGAAAAATTGTTCCCTCAGAGGTAACAATTAAGCTTCTGGAACGAGCAATGCAGGAAAATGGCAATGACAAGTTTCTTATTGATGGTTTTCCTCGTAATGAGGAAAACCGTGCAGCATTTGAAAAAGTGGTAGGTTTTCATCTTCATTACCTAATTTCCTTTTGTGGCTTTCATGGAGCAATTGATGCATGTTCTGTTAACTTTCAAAATGTATCATTGCCTTGCAGACTGGAATAGAGCCAACATTTGTCTTGTTTTTTGACTGTGCCGAGCAAGAGATGGAGAAGCGCCTCCTTTCTAGAAACCAGGTTGAATCTTTTCTTTGTTGTTAGATGTTTTTATATCTTGTAGTTTTCAGCATTTTTATATGTACTTACCCTAGTATATAAATAATAAAGGGAAGAGTGGATGACAACATTGAAACTATAAGGAAGCGGTTTAGGGTTTTCATGGAGTCTAGTCTCCCAGTGGTAAATTATTATGATGCAAAGGGAAAAGTTCACAAGGTAACTTGTTTTTCCCCTTCTTTTTCTTGCTTGTATAATATTTGTGTCTAGTTGTTGCTTCTTTTCTGTAATGAGGACATACATTTTCATGGTTAGATTGATGCTGCCAGGCCTATTGAAGAGGTCTTTGAAACAGTCAAGGCCATTTTCTATCCAAAAAATGGGAAGGTATCCCCCTATGTTCGCTTCATGTCAAAAGTTTATATGTATAAATTTCGATTGGCAACCAAAATAAAATTTGAAAAATGTTAGTTGCCATTTGTTAAGTGAGGGTGTATTGTCTTCTATGTTTCAATACATTGTGTATTATTTATACTAGCAACTTCAAGTGAGTGAAGCCTTGTTGGCAGCTGGTGATGGAAAGCTCCTGATAAAAAAAACTTAACCGCTGATCATCCCTTGTACTTTTGATAAATTGTATGGAACTTTATTCAGTATAAAATAATGAAAGTGTGCTCAACTTTTATGATTGACTTATCAATTACTCCCCCCAATTGTAAGGGACTAAAGTTGATATTCCAACAGAGAAGAGCAAACTTGCAAACATGTAGATGCTTGTCAGTATAGGCCATCATGATCCTGCAGTACTCTGTAGTCTTGATATGGTTAACAGTTGGAGAAAAGTAAAAGAAAGAATGATCAGATTTAAAAGATGTGGTGGGACAACAAAATATTAAAGATTCACAAAAGTATTGCTAGCCATTATGGTGGACATAAATTTGGTCTTAAACATTTGCTACTCAAGCAAAGGAAGAAAAACCCGATGAAGTTTACATATCTTGCAATCATTGCAGTCTTACCTTCTATGTTTAATTTTTACTTCAACTGCTTCAATGAAGTTTTCCCCCCACGTGTCTGTATGAACGCTGCCTGAGAAGCACTTAAAAGGTTGAAGCATGCCATAACATATGACCAAATATCCACAAGAGAAATGAATACATTTTAATTACTTGATATAAATTTTATAATTTTACCATTCAGATTGCAAACTTTTGCTGGAATTGATTTTCATCTGTGGTGTCTGCAGGCTGATTGATTATACAAACCCCAGATTTTGATTGCTTGAAAATTAGAGGTAAAATTTTCACCATATGCTAAACATCTCATACATCTTTCAGGCTTTATATGGAGGGGTGTTTTGGCCCGTGCAGCTTCATGTGTCCTAAGCTTTATTCCCTTCTTGCATTTCCTGTTTCATGAGCATGATAATTACCTTTTTCATTAGTGGATCCAATACATTTATGATACATGTAGCCCTAGTAGGTGGTAGAATATTTTTGTCAAAGTATTGGACAAACACTTGTACGGTGATTGGGCTGTGGGCCAACTACCTTTATACTTAATTTAGAGTTTAGTTTTAAAATTTTACTTTAATTGTGCCGTTCTTTTCAATCAATGAGGCATTGATTCTCTCGTGTCTGCTTTTTAGAATATTCTCTTTTATGATGCGAAATTCTTATGTTCTTGTGGCCTTCATAGGAATATTATATGCTAATGTATTTTGTGCAATACCTTTAAAGTGCTCTGCTATTACTGCAACATGAAGCATAAGTTTGTGGTTACGGTGACATTTTTAGTCATCCAAAGTGGGAATAGTATTTTGGTGTCTGAGTATGTATATTTTGTGGCTCAGCCTTTGGTTTCTTTTTTTTTTTTTTTTGGGACCTGCTTTGGTTTTATATTATATGCATTTGTGAATAGATAGAAACCAACACAATCCATTTTATACTCAATCACCTTTTCTTCTATTTCTTTATGTATGTATGTATGTATGTATGCGCATTTATTTTCCTAAACAGAAGATTCAAATTACTGGTTTATGTTGATTTACCCTGCAATTTTCCCGTTTCAGGTATTCTTATTTCAATATATTGCCATTTATAGACCCATATATTTTCCTATCAATCTCCTTTTAGCTGCACATGGTCACAGCCTGCGTTCGTATAGTTTAAAGCATTGACTGCTTGTGTACTAAATCTCAAGCTTGGCTGCTACATAACTATCTATACAATGGTTGTTTCTATGGGATGTTCTCTTTTGCAGAACATAGATTTTATTCATCCTTTGTGTGCATTTTATACATGTGTATTCATAGTATACATTGTGGAATTTTTGAACTCTTTCTGGGTATCATGAAATATAATCATATTGGATTTTAGAGACTGAGTGTGGAAATAAATTGTGTTCACTATTGTGAAAAGCTATATTCTTTAACCTTGGACATTCTTCTTTTCTTTTATAGAAGTTAGAGAAATCATGTAATCAGTGATTTGTTTTCATTTTCATTTTATCTTGTCTTTTCAAGGAATTAGAACGAGACACTTTGTTGCTAACAAAATGTTTATCAGCGTGCCAATCTCTTGGGCTGTACAAAGATCGAACTAGACTGGGTTTACCCTCTACCTGAGAGCTAGTATGAAAACACCCCAGGTTAGAAGTTGTTGCCCAAGGTCTGGTCTGTTCTAGGAGAAATCCGATGGGAGACAAGACCAGATTTGGTCGAGCGAGATAATAAAAAGCAAATAGAGAGATGAAGATCTAGGGGGAATAATCATAGAGATAATCAATAGATCTTGCTATAACATACCTGAATCAAAGACGATTTGCAGAAAAGTATAATTGCAAAAAATAAAAAAAGACACAAAAAACTGATGGAGGGGAATGAAGATGAATTGTCCAAGTCTGTTTCAGTTGGTGATGGGGATCTTGGTTTATTTGGCTGGTGTAGCTGTCATAAAGATGGATAGAGGGAGGAGGGAGCGGCTTCAATCCTCTTCCCTTAATATTCACTCCCCTCCACTTCCCTGAAACTGTGTCGTTTTGGCACAAAATTACAAAGGATGATCCTTTAAAAAAAAAAAATTAGGGTACAGATATTTCAGGATACTGAACAGTACTGAAAAAACATTTCATAATTTTAAAAAACTATTTTAGGATCTTAAAAAATATTTTAGGATACTCACAGGTACTAAAAATATACTTTTAGGATACTTACTGGTAGAGAAAAAAATATATAAATATAGGGAAGACACACCTGGTTGAACCGGACGAGTTGGTTAGATATGTTAGTCTTAAACCCGATCCAACTTGATCTAAATAGACCGGGCTAGTCAGATCAACTTACTTCAGACTGCACTTTTTATAAGTGTAGTTTGGAAAGAAGATTTGTTTTTATTATTGCAACTAGCAAGTAATTAATGTGACTATTACAACTTTGCCCCTATTCAATGTTGGAAAGAGAAAAGGATGAAAGAAAGAGTTGAGAATACTAGGTAAAATTAAAAAAATTATATTAATTTATGACATATTTAATGAGTTGACAAATTTTTCTTAGCCTTTAAGAATTAAATAAATTAGAACAATAAAAAGGACCAGAATGGTAATTATATTAAAAAAATGTATATATATTATTTTGGATTATGCAAATGGAATTTTGTTTCACAAAGTACAAATAACTTATATTGGATAATCCTCATCCCTCTCCCAACAAGTTGCTTTATTAAAATATTCATTTACAATAGTTTTTATCGCATTCACTGAATCACTGAATTCTTTGTATTAAAATATTCACTAGATCTAGACAGGCCAGAGCTGCAAATATTTCCATTTTAGAACACTCCATTCCATTCATTGCCTTACTCTCTCTTCCATTTTAACATGTGGGGAATAACTTCTGCAAAATAACTTTATTACCACATTGAATAATTGAATATTGAAAATTGATAAAAAAAAAAAAAGTATTTTCATTTTACACTTTGAGATCCCTGACTCTGATACCAATTGTAACTCCTCTAATACCATCGGGTCTGATACAAATTGTAACATCTCAGCGTCTCTCTCAATATTCTCCACTTACATCGTGTTTGGTACAAATTGTAACATCTCAACATCTCTCTCCCGACATTCTTCAGTTTGAGATCCCTGACTCTGATACAAATTGTAACTTTTCTTATACCAATTTACATCTTACGTCAAAAAAATTTCATTTTTACCTCAAAAAAGGAGTTCTCTCTGCATCTAGAACTTCATATTGCTACTTTGTTATATTTTCTATATATGGCTCACCCTTCATCACTAGAAGCTTCTTTTTCAATATTTTTCTCTATAATAATAAAATATAGCAACCGTTACTAAACTAATGTATTTTTATGGAAGGGACATTTAAATGTAAAACCAATGAAATAAATAATCACCAGTATCGCAAAAGGTTTGTTCCTCGATTTTTTAGCTTAAATTTAAATCTTCAATTTCCTTTTCATTGTTTATTTTAGCAATTGCAACAACCTTTTCACTTTTCTTCCCTTGCTTCTTATTGTCTTTTTCTCCAAGATCTTTTAGCATTTGGGGAATAGCTTTTGCGAAATAACTTTGTTACACATTAAATAATTGAATATTGAAAATTGACAAAAAAAATATTTTCATTTTACACTTTGAGATCTTTTAGCACTTTGAGATTATTGTCTTTGATACCAATTGTAACTTATCTGAAACCACTAGGTTTGATATAGATTGCAACATCTCAGCGCCTCTCTCTCGATATTCTCCACTTCTATTAGGTCTGTTACAAATTATAACATCTCGACACCTCTCTCGATATTCTCCAGTATAAGATCCCTGACTTTGATACCAATTGTAACTTCTCTAATACCAATTTACATCTTATCTCAAAAAAAAAAAAAAAGAGTTCTCTCTACATCTAGAACTTCATATTACTCCTTTGTTATGTTCTCCGTATGAGGCTCACCCTTCATCAGCAGAAGCTTCTTTTTCAATATTTTTCTCTATAACAATAAAATATAGCAACCGTTACTAAACTAGTGTATTTCTATGGAAGAACTATTTAAATGTAAAACTAATGAAATATATAATAACCAGTGTCGCAAAAGGTTTGTTCTTTGATTTTTTAGCTTAAATTTAAATCTTTAATTTCCTTTTCATTGTTCCTTTTAGCAGTTGCAACAACTTTTTCACTTTTCTTCTCTTGCTTCCTATTATGATTTTCTCCAAGATCTTTTAGCATTTGGGGAATAGCTTCTGCAAAATAACTTTGTTACCACATTGAATAATTGAATATTGAAAATTGACAAAAAAAAAAAAAGTATTTTCATTTTACACATTGAGATCTTTTAGCACTTTGAGATCCATGTCTTTGATACCAATTGTAATTTCTCTGATACCATCAGGTCTGATACAGATTGCAACATCTCAACGCCTCTCTCCATATTCTCCACTTCCATTGGGTCTGTTACAAATTGTAACATCTTGACACCTCTCTCTCAATATTCTCCAGTTTGAGATCCCTGACTTTGATACCAATTGTAACTTCTCTGATACCAATTTACATCTTACCTCAAAAAAGGAGTTCTCTCTGCATCTAAAATGCTCCTTTGTTATGTCTTCCGTATGAGGCTCACCCTTCATCACCAGAAGCTTTTTTTTTTTAATATTTTTCTCTATAACAATAAAAATATAGCAACGTTTATTAAACTAATGTATTTTCATGGAAAAGCCATATAAATTTAAAACGAATGAAATATACAATCACTCGTGTCACAAAAAGGTTGTTCTTCGATTTTTTTTTATCTTCAATTGCCTTTTCATTGTTTCTTTTAGCAGTTGCAACAACCTTTTCACTTTTCTTCCCCGCTTCCCATTATCTTTTTCCCTACATGATCTTTTAGCATTTGGTTCTGCAAAATAATTTTGTTACTATATTGAATAATTGAATAATTGAAAATTGACAAAAAAAAATATTTTCATTTTACCATCATTTATCAATTTATCAGCCTCCCTATCAAATCATTGACCTCCTTTATCAATTTAGTGTCCTTTTTGTTGGCATCCTTTTTTGCTTTTTCAAAATACATTTTGGCTTCATCTATCTCCGCACATCTTTGTGAATCTTCTTGCAACAAAATCAAATGAGGGTTATAAATCAATAAACGTAAACAGTAAAATTAAATATGAAAATGAAAGGAAAGAAGGTAAAAATTAGCCAGCATTTATGTAATCGTTCGCATCGCGCTCCTGTGATAACATATCTATATCATTGTCAAATTGTTTTATAGCATTTGCACCAATTAAGGAAAAAATTCATTTAAATAATTATATATGATATGTGAAAACTAATTAAAGTGATTATAACTATGTATACTTTTAAAGTCTTCTAATAAGAAATATGTTTTAACTAATAGCCAGTGTATTTGTATGGTAAGATTCTTATCATCCTTATAACACATAAGGGTCTCCTCCCCAACATTTGAAGCCTTTGGAACATGACAAATAAATATATTATCAAAAAATAAGTGTCTGCTAAAACAACTATTAACATTATAAGTCTCATCTTTAAATTGTTTATTTTTTAGGGAATCAAGAGCCTGGGAGTAATAGGCTGAGACCATTGTCCATTGTGCTTCAAGTTTCTTCTCACTCTCATCATTTTCTCCAAAATAACTTAGTGATTCTGCTCCATTAATTAAAACTTCTGTAACATGAGAAAGAAACAACTATTAGTGTCGGAATCTTAATTTCAAAACATTCATAAAAAAAATAAAACATTTAAGTCAACATTTGTAAATGCGTACCTCTAAAGTTTTGTTGTCTAAGAAAGACTTGAGCTAGCGTGAAATGTGTCAGCTTTCTAAATTCCTTGTCGTCTATTTCTTTACGATGCTTAAGGGCCAGTTCTGCATTTTCCAAGGTGAAACGCCCGTCCAAAATCACCTTTATATATATGATTTCATACACAGAAATGTCTCTTAAGACAAAATTCCTACTGGAACTACTATTCGTGTACAAAAAAAATTTACACTTCAGTAAAATAAATCTTAAAACTAAAATCCTTCTCTTGATTTATACCTCCAGTATCTCCTTCATTCTCGGGCTTCATACCCTATCTGCAAAATTAAAGCTATCCAAAAATATATTTCTGGGATTCAAATGAATCCCAGTAGTAACATTAATAATCACTCACATACAATGTATACGTTGTACATGCAAGTACAATCATTACTTATGCATACCAATCATACAACACATTCAACATTCATGCATTTATATAAATACATACAATGATAAATACATGCATATAAAGGTACACATAATATGTGAGAGATTAGTTACTACCTTGATCTTTCCTTCCTTCTCTTTCTCTTCCTTGCTCTTACGGTAGCTAGCCTCTCTCACTTTCACATTGTTTTTCCTCTTCTCTCTTTCCTTTCTTTGCTTCCCTTATTGTCACTCCCTCCGTAAGTTTTTCATACGACAACAACTAAAGTTTATATACCCATATCTATGCGTTTTCCTTTCTTCCCTTGACAGCAAAACGCACTCCTATATATATTTATCATGCTGCAACGTTTTCACTTTTTTTTTCTGGACATTCACGGCTTCAATGTATTATTATGCAAACAATACTCTTTCACTACCTCCTTATATATATCCACTACCTCCTTTGTTTCTCATTCTTCTTCCATATTCACACACGTATACAACACTAATCACACACACCAACACTTGTTAATAACACATAATAACACCTATTAACTTAATCAAGCAACACGTCACACACATACACTCATATAATGACAACTCACACACAAGTCACACACACATTGACACATACCCACACACATGTCACGCACACAAATATACAATGACAACACATAGTGCACTTGTCACAAACACATATAGCTTAATCTCAATTAATCACTCTTCATTTCTCTCCACGGCACAAATCTCAATTAATCACCCTTCTCTCATTTTCTCCATTGTACACTCATTTTCAGCCGAAATGAAGAAGGCAAATAGGTTTATATATATGATGCACACACGTTATCATTTCATGTGTGAATATATACATTACATTATTTTAAATACACACACAAGACCACATAATACACACATTAAAAGCACTTATAAATTTTCACATCTTCAATATCCAATCACATAATCTTTCCCTAACTTTAAAATAATTTAGCTAATCATATAAAGCTCTTCCTCATACTAAGCTCTAGACTTTGAACTCTTAATAAATAGGGCCTAGTAGTCTCCCAAAAATAGGCTAATTCTCAAGCCTTTAGACCCAAAATTCGGGGTGTTACACAAGGCATCTGCACAATGAAATAAAAAGACATAATTAATACATTGAGAAGAAAAATGCTTGCTAGAACCATTATTAACATTGAATCTTACCTTTAGAATGTTCCTTAGGGAAATACAAGACAAATAAAGTGTCTGGTGCATGTTTTAAGCTTCTTCCTCGTTATCAAGTTCGTCACAATATGAGGGTGCTTGTTTTCCATAATATATAGCACCTGTAACATGAGAAAGAAATGTAATTAAACCTTAGAAATATAAGGATTGTTTATCAAAAAGCATTAGAATAATCCCAACATTAGGATTTGATACCAATTGTAACATTTCAGCACCTCTTTCTCTCAATATTTTCCGCTTTAGGATCCCTAACTTTAATACCAATTGTAACATCTCTAATTGTAACATTCCAACGCCTGGCTCTGATGCTCTGATACCAATGCATCAAATACCAATTATAACATCTGTCTCTAATACCAAGTGTAATATCTTAACGCCTAGCTTTGATATCAATTAATCAAGGCCATGACACAAGAAATTTAAGACATTCTTCCAATAAGCATCACTTAAGATTCCCTTTTCAACAAAAACTCAGATAATGAATTTTGTAATCTTTAACAATTTTAAATTTTGCAAATAAACAAACAAAAAAACGCAACGTTCAAGAAATGAGCTAAAAATGAATAAATTATAGCAAGATATAAATCAAACTATTCAAGCATCTAAACTGCACACTAATGTTAAAATCTCCACTTCATGAATAGAGAACACACCTTGAACAAATAATAAAATCAATTAACTAACTAATTTTCATTACACAATTTACTAATAAAAAAATTTATAAAACAAGTTTATTACAAAAAAAAATGGCTTTAACTTTCACATTGCAGGCATATCTAGAGATACACCAAAAAAAAAATTAGGCATAAATTAAAGTTAGACTCTTCTAACAGATGTATTTGTTATCGATTATCACTGACTTATTCTCCCCCATTAGATTTATTGTCAAAAATGAAATTCTAAAACCGATGTTAGATTGTAAATTATATGAGAAATGAAAGGAAAGGGAAAAAAAACTTACCTTTCAATGTAACCAATCTCAAATATCACTCGACAAGAAAGAAAATTAATTTCATCTTGTAATAAAGATTAAAAAAAACAAATTAACGCCACAAGTGACAAATTATTCACCTGTTTTGAGTACATTCATTATAACTTTTTGTGAATTTACATACAGCTTGAAAGACACGGTCCAATATACAAAATCTCTCTCTCAATATTCTCTACTTTGGGATCCCTGACTCTGATATCAATTGTAACATCTCTTATACCAATTGTAACACCTTAATGCCTGGTTTTGATGCTTTGATACTAATTGTAACATCTAGCTCAGATGCTTTGATACCGATTATAACATTTGGACCACCTGGATCTGAATCACGAATCTGAGCCCAAAGCTCTAATACTAATTGTAACATCCAGACGTTAGGGTCTGATACCAACGGTAAGCTCTCCTCATACCAAAATTAGTCTAAGAGTATTGATTATTGGATATCATACCACAATATACCTTTTTATTAGTGTAGTTTGGAAAGAAGATTTGTTTTTATTATTGCACCTAGCAAGTAATTAATGTGACTATTACAAGTTTGCCCCTATTCAATGTTGGATGAAAGAAAGAATTGAGAATACTGGGTAAAACTAAAAAATTATATTAATTTATGACATATTTAATGAGTTAACTAATTTTCCTTAGCCTTTAAGAATTAAATAAATTAGAACAATAAAAAGGACCAGAATGGTAATTATATAAAAAATGTGTATATATTATTTTGGACTATGGAATTTTGTTTCACAAAGCACAAATAACTCATTTTGGATTATCCTCATCTTCTCTCTCCCAATAAGTTGCTTTATTAAACTATTCATTCACAATAGTTTTTATCGCATTCACCAAATAATTGAATTCTCTACATTAAAATATTCACTAGGTCTAGACTAGCCAAAACTGCAAATATTTCCATTTTATGACACTCCATTCCATTCATTGCCTTACCCTCTTCCAGTTTTTGATAGAAGTAGCAGTGTAAGTGGAAGTTGAAGTGGGTTGGAATTGGGCTTCAAAAAGTTTAATGGGTGGAGAATTTATACATGTTTTACTTTTTAAAAAAATACATAAAACAGATGAAATTGAGATTGAAATGACTTCTTTGCCCTCATTTAAAAACAACAAGAAAAACATAAAAGAAATATAAAAACTTTCTTGCCCCAGTTGGATATCGTCTTCTCTGATGGATCCGGCTAGCATCCAATTTTCTTGTCATCCGCTGCAGTCCGATACTCAAAACTATGCCGTTTTTTACCCAAAACAATGACAGCTGATGTCTCTTCCCCCCCTAAAAAAATATTTCATGGTTTTAATGGATAATAAAAAAAATACTTCAGGCTACTAAACAGTACTAAAAAAATACTTTATGATTTTGAAAAAATATTTCAGGATACTGACTGATACTAGAAAAATACTTGAGGATACTGAATGAGACTAAAAAAAATATTCTAAAGTATCTTTTAGTACCAATCAGTACTTTGAAATATTTTTTTCAAGATCATATAGTATCTTTTCAATACCAGTCAGTATCCTGAAGCATCCTTTTATTACCATATGATGATGAAATATTTTTTCAGTATCATTCAATATTCTCAAGTATTTTTTTTAGTATCAGTCAGTATCATGAAATATTTTTTTCAAAATCATGAAGTATTTTTTTAGTACCGTTTAGTGCCTGAAATATTTTTTTATTACCCATTAAAACCATGAATTTTTCTTTAAAAAAAGGGAAAAAAAAAGAGACATCAGCTGTCATTGTTTGGGTAAAAAACGACATAGTTTTGAGTACCGGACTGCCGCGATGGCAACAGCATTGGATGCTAGCCGGATCCTTCTCTGATCATATGCGTTTGGGTCCGTCTTCACCTCCGTAGTCTCTCTTTCTCCTCAAGCTATACGCGATTCATCCTGCTTAAAAAAGTTTCCGCTCCGCACCTCTTCGCCACTTGTAAGTCTCTATATTTGATAAACTGCAATGTAAACTGTCCCCCTTCATTTGTCGTCTTCGTACTCTACACAGGAATGGCGATGTAAATTATTTTGGGATGACAATGCAATTTTTCCGTTCTCATCTTTGGATTGCTTGTGAGGGAAAGCAGAGAGAATAAGAAAATTGAGTGTGACCAAAAGCAAAGTGGAAAAATCAATTGGCTACACCAAACCCGCTATTATTTAGGAATGGTATTGCATACCCTATTATTGATTCCTGCTTCGCCATTCATTTCTCACAACATAGACCTATTCAATTCAATTCAATCCATGTGTGTCTGTTTCTGTTCTTTTCATTTATAAATTGTCCCCCTTTCATTTGTCGTCTCTTCGCCTCAAATCATGATCGGGAAGGCATTGCCCCATTAGCCAGTTGATTTAGTTGTAGTTTCTGTTGTTTTTCTATATAATGTCTTGCATCCTAGTAGTAGCTAAACCTTTGTAGCCTTGTTGACTCTCCAGTGTATGCAATGAAAAATATTTCACTCAGCTGCTAGTTTGCCTCCCTTATTGTAAAAGGGAAAGATAAAATATTGTCATTTGGAGATTATTTCCAAAAAAAAAAAAAGTCATATATCATGTTGTCGTTATTATTCTCTTAAAATTAAAGCTATCTTAGTGATAGGTGATGGCGCCTGTCTTTAGCTCTCAAATTAATAATTGAATTATGCAGCGTAGCGCCACAACTTAGGTTTAATTCTTTGCGTAGAGTTAATAGTATTTAATTTCTAAATTAATTAAATGTTCAAGACTCAAGAAAATAAAGAATGATTTTTAATATTTTATAAAAAATGAAAATAAATAAAATGTGTACAAGCAAATATAATGGTGAAACACCGTGAGAATAAATCAGTGGTTGTCATCATTCAACAATAGATATGCAGTTATATATAACTAAGCTGAAATTATAAACCCTATTATAAACCTTAGCTGCTCGCGAGGTCTAATTATTTAATTCCTAATTAGGAGTAGATTTAGATTAGAATCAACCTCGTGATTGTTGTAATTATCTCGCTTTGTTTGTAGCTCATAGATTTGCAGGAAACTTTAGTAATCATTAGGCTTCTTAAAGAAGAATGAACTTGGCTAGATTGACTATACTGGGTTCGTTTGGGGTGCATCGTTAGGAGCTGTAACTTAAAAAAAAAAGTCGATTAATGTTGCCAACTGATTTTGGGTCCGTTTGGGTTGAGCTTTAAGTTCATTGGACTTAAAACTCAAAAAAATCATTAAGGAATAAAGCTTTTTCCAAAGGAATAAAGCTTTTTCCAAAAAAGCTTTCAGCTTTTTGACATGACCCCCGCCACTTTTAGCATCATCAATCCAAATACAAATCATTATTTATAACTTGATTTTTTTCTAACCGAGATTTTTCTAAAGTCAAATAACTTTTAAATCATCACTCTTTCCGTCAACCCAAATAAATCCACTGTAGTTACTTAAGAATTTTTGATAGAGTAAGACAACTAGCACTTTACCAGAAAAACTCTTCTCACTTCGCAGAGAAGAAAATTTATCTCTCTAGAGGAATTCCTAAAAGTCAGTCTGCTCTTTTTATAGGGAAAATTATAATGAAGTACCTAGAGGGAAAAAAAAAATTTTAAGAATGACAAAAAAATTGTAATTATTTAGAATAACCAAATATCATTATATAAATTTAAAATTACCAAATTATCCTTAACTAAACCTCATATATTATCTCTTATATTTATAATTAAAATAGCTAAAATTAAAAGTAAAATTGCGCTTCATTCACATATGGTATCATCGAATCTTTTTTTTTTTTATATAATTTTCACAAAGTCTTAAACTCATGTAAAATCAATATATTTTTAAATAACTACGTTTCAAACTCATATTTTTTATTTTTTCAACAAGCTCTATATTTATATAATCAATAGATCATTTAATTAATGAATATATTATCAAGTTGCCGGATTTACACAACCAACTATCAACATTGACACCAATTAAAATAAACACTAAATTCATTTCAATTTTTTCTGGATATAATAGATTTTCTTAGATTTTTTAATTTTATTAATATTAAAAGAATTTTTTAACCCACATAATTTTCTTCTAATATAAAAATAAGTCATATAAAATATTTTGGTCTAACATATATACTAAATTATAAAATACTTTGTGTTTTATTAAAATCATATAGGTATATTTTTGTTTAAGACTTTATTGATTTTAACAAATTATACTTTTGACCAAGGTTATTAAAATCAAACTAGTCATTGAATCGGTCAGGGTATTAGGTTAACAGTCGGTGAGTTAGATTGGAGTCAAATCAGGGCTAAAACTATGAAAAAAATGAAAATTTTAGGGTTATTAATATAAAATTATAACGGAATTAATTTCCTTTAATGGCTATCACCCTCTAGTTAAAAGGATGTTAGATTACACTAAATATTCATTGAACAAAAGGGGTGATCAGTGAATTGGCTTTTCTCTTCTTTTACAAGTTTCAGTCACGTCATATCCTTCTTTGATCAAAATTTTAGATTTTCTGTCGCCTCCTCTCTTTCTATTTTCTTATGTTTTATTTCTCTCTTTTCTCCCTTTGTGTTTTCTCTCTGTCTCTTGTGTTCATTGTTCAACACTTCAACGATGGCTTCTCTGTGGGACTCACTCCCTCTTCTCTCTGCCTATTTGCTCTCCGGTGTCACCGGTTGTCTGCCATTGATTAGCACTTTGGTGTATCTGCCATCGTCGATATCTAGTGGCCTCCCTCCTGTCGATCTCCGGTGGCTTCTAAGGGGAAAGAAATAGCGTTCACCCTAAGTCCCGTCTGTACTTTATTGCTCCTCTATTTTTTCCATCTCTCTTTGTGTTCATCTCTCTCTCTCTTTCCATGTTGAACAAGGGAGTTTCAGTCAACATTAAAAAAAGAAGAAGATAGTTTTCTATGATTTTTTGGATTGGTTTCATGGCTGGTTCACCGGTTTTTGGTCCAAACCAAGTTGTCTGGGTTTGATAACCATGCTTTTGACAAAGTTGAAGAATGTGTGATTTTTTTATAGATATCTATACATGTACATGTTGTGAAAAATGAAACTTGGGAAAACTTTTATGGGAAAATTACAATGAAGGATCTACAAGAAAAAATATTTATTAATAATGATAATAAAAATTGTAATTATTTAGAAGGATCAAATACAAGATTATAAAATTACTAATACTAGTCTGCCTTTAAGGAATTCTTCTTCATTCCCTCCTACATTCTCTCCCAAACTCTATTTTGAAAACTAACACACAATTTTAAATTTCAATAAATTAAATAAATTTTTTTTTCTAAATTTTCATTTTTCAAATATTATATAGATATATCTATGAAAAAAAAATCACATTCTTCAATGTTTTTTCAAAATTATAATTTTCTAAAATTAAAAAAAATGAATGAAAAATATTATTATGTCATTTTTCATAAAGCTCAAGGTGTTTTATAATTTATTGTATATTTTAAAGCAAAGAAATTTATATGATTTAATTATTTTTATTTTATAAAAATTTTATGCGGGTTAAAAAAATTCATTTAATGATAATTAAATTAAAAAAATATAAATAATCTATTATATCCTTAAAAAAAAGAAATGAGTTTAGTTTTTATTTTTATAAAAAAAGCTTAATGAATATCAACGTTAATCCTTAACAATATAAATCTGAAAATTTGATCATATATTTTTTAATTAAATGATCTATTGATTATATGAATATTTAACTTGTTGATTTTTTTTTTAAAATGAGTTTGAATTTTAGTTGATTAAGAAATATATTGATTTTACATGAGTTTGAAACTTGGATAAAACAATGTACAATGATATTACATGTGAATGACAAGCGGTTTTACTTTTATTTTTATTTTTTTTACTTTTAATTTTAGTTTTTTTTTAATTATTAATGCAAGAGATAACATAGAAAGTTTAATTAAGGACAATTTAATAATTTTTAATTTGTATTATGATATTTAATCCTACCAAGTAATTATAATTTTTATAGTCATTTTCATTAAATATTTTTTCTCAGGTCCTTCATTCTAATTTTCCCAAATTTTATTTAATTTAATTAAATTTAGAATTTTATGTTAGCTTTAAAAATAGGGTGTGGAAGAGAATTAAAAATATTTTCTTAAGGATAATTTTGTATTTTTAATTTCATATTTTTTACATTTAGTCCTTCTAAGAAATTACAATTTTTATTGTTCTTCTTAACAAATATAATTTCCTCCAAATACTTTATTCTAATTTTTCCTTTTCTTTACTTGAATAATTGTATAATTCTTGATTTGATTCCTTTTAGGGTCTATTTGCTTTAAGGGGAGGTAAATGGAGGGAAGGGAAGAGATTTTGCTCCCTTCCCTTTATTTGGCAACAAAAAAACATACACGAGAGAATTTTTTTAAAAAAATTTCTCCTCCTCTCCCTTCCAAAAACGAAAAGAGAGGAGATTTGGAGGGGAGGGGTAGTTTTCGGCCTTGCGCTGACTAATATTCATAAACCCATATCTATTTTGGGTTTTCCAAACCCTCTTTATAACCCTCACCCTACGCAGTCTCAGGCTTCTTTTCGAAATGGCAACGACTTCGTCACTGGGAAACCTCCTCCTCCATGTTCCACCACAACTCCGACTGATGCTTCTCCATCTCCGGCGAGTGGGAGCTCTCTTCTTTCGACTATTGCATCTTCTCCTTCTCGATCTCTAGGCCTCCTTCATCTTGTTGCCGTCTTCGAATGGTAAGACTTCTCACAAACACCTGATCCTCATCAAATTACTGCAGAAAAATTGAAAGAGAAAACCAAACTGCAATAGAAGAAATTCGAGGGAGCGTGAGTGAGTTTGCGCAACTTGTAATGCGTAAGAAGAGGAATGGCGGAAGCTTCGGAAGCCATTTTGGCGCAAATTGTCAGTTATTATTATTATTATTATTATTATTATTATTATTTGATCAAGAACTTGTCAGTTATTTTGATAAATGGCATGGTGTTTTGTTTTATTGTCTTGTATTTAATTATATTCAAACTATATGTGTGTTATAGATTGTTATTTTGGGTTTATATTGTACACAGTATGTAGAATGTGACCAATGAAGGCTGTTCCAATATAAGAATTATATGAAATTTGATATGTGTGTACAACCCCCCCCCCCCCCCCCCCAACACACGCGACTATCACCTTACCATTATAAAATAGATTTCTTTGATATAGATGAGTATCATTATATGATGAGTGAATATATTGTCTTGCACCGAGTTTCAACATATTGTATATTTTGAAAAAAAAAAAAACAAACATATTGTATATAAATTTAGGCCAGGAAAATATTATTTATAATAAAAATTAGAGTTCGAAAAAATAACTGACGACATAAAAATTGTCTATATCAAAATAATTTGGGAAAATCCTATTAAAAGACTGTAGAATTATTTAAATTCTAATTTAAGTCACTCAACTTAATAAATTATTAATCAGGTTATAAGGCGTAATTAGAGATTTGAAATTTGGGCTAAACTATTCCCATGCCCTTTACAAAAAATTTATCCTCCAACTTAAAGAAATCAAATCTGTCTAAAATGGTTGATGCAAATCTTACATCCAAAGATTTGGTTTGTCCTAAAATTACTCCTAAATTTTAGGTTTGAATTACTGAATTCCTTGAAATTGTAATTAGATGGAATGAAATTTTGGATACCGGAACTAAAAACTTCCGGAAAAGTCTATTGCACTGTGCTTAATTGTTATGAAGGTTGTTTGGTTCATAGCTTCATATCCATTAGAAAATAGAAAACTTTTTTTGACGACAAAGAATATAGAAAACTTGGAAAATGAAGCTTTTATAAACATTCAAAATAGAATTGTTGCTATCTCATAATCATGAGCCAGGGAATGTTGCAGAAATCGAATTTATAAAAATGGAGGGATATACTATTGCATAAATTGAATTTGTCAAAGCAAATCTCTTTCCATAAAATTTTTATTCTCGAACTTAGTTTTGATTCATTATAAGCCCTTTCCAAATCGTTTTGCAATGAACCCCTCCCTTCCATGGAAACGCTTAGGTACACTTTCATGAAAAAGTTTGGTTTTCCTTTCTATTTTCTTTTGATTTGCATACAGGCATTATGGACATATTATCATATTTTAAAATCCCTAATTGTGCCGTATGACCTGATTAATGATTTGTTAATCTTAATGACTCAAATTACAATTTTGATCCGATGTGGATCACAAGTTGGATTGGACTTGGCCCGGGGTGAAATCCCGGGGTCCTACGTACCACAGTGTGGATCAAAGTCCACGTAGTTCGAGAGTATACGGCAGGCTAATGATAGCCAGAGGGGGTGGTGTGTGTGCGCTGTGTGAATAGAAAAGCTAGGGTTTTTTTAGTGTGTACCTTGTAAGGGGTTTACACTATTTATAGGCGTACCTGGGCCCTATCTTAATCTGTTGGATTTATCCTTTATTTTAGGGATATCAAGATATGCGTTTTTGAATAATCTCCTTCTTTCATAGGTGGTTACCATAACGATAGATATTCTTGATAAAACCACTCCTATTTTCAAGGAAGCGGTTATGAGCATAATTGAAGCCATTTTGACTAGGCTCTCTGGTTATTGGGCTGGACCCATTTGTGAGATATCCGTAACAGTTGCCCCCAGCCCAGATGTTCAGGGCTCCGAGCAGCCGGGATGTACTTGTCAGGTTACGTCCTGTGTTCTAGTTCATTTCGCTGTCCTGAGGTTTTTGACTTCTAGTTCTTTTTCCGAGGTCGGACATTTTTGGTCCCCGGGTTACCCCATCTGTCATCAATTTGCATTCCGGTTTATTTGAGTGGGACACGGGTGCCCCCCCATCCCGGTTAACGCGGGTTGCATTCGCTTGCTATCCCGAGAGAACATTAATGTTCTATAATTTTGATTCAAGGCCGAACTCCTTTCATGCCTTCTCGAACTTTCCTTCTTTATTCGTGGCAGGTAGTATTGATATTTCTATCTGGTCTTACTCCCCGTTTACAGGTACTTTGTCCAGTTTTTCGTGGATCGGGACTTGTTGCCCCCAAGTTTGAGATTGCATGGGGAGTTAGGTCGGACGGCCAAGGTGTATTCATGTGGTTGGCCACGTGAGCATTTTAATCCGGGATCATTGTCCGCCTCATCTGTTGATCCAACGCTCGTCTTATCTCGAGGCCACGAGTGTCATCATTGCCTCCTGCTGATTTGATGTTTACTAGCTGGCCTCTGAGTAGAGCAACTGCCCCACTATCTTGGTTTTCATGTTTGTTTAACATCAACATTAAATGCGCACGCCTTTTAACGTCCACTTCGCCATTCGTGTATGGGCCCTTTGGGCCTTTGGCGGTTGAGTTTCTTGACTCCCATCCGCCTGCTTGTTTTGCTTATAAAAGCCTTCGACTTTCCGCTTCTTGCATTTTGAAAACCGCCAAACCTTGAGTTTTCTTTCTTGAGAGAAACTTGCAACCAGTCACCCGTTCATCTTCCTCAGATTCCCATTTCTGGTCTTCGTGGCTCGCGCATTTCCTCTTCCCTTAACTTATCTCAAACCAGGTACTTTCCTTGTTTCCTTCTCTGGTTATTTGGTTGTGTTTTCTCCTTTCTTTCTCTGTCTCTTGGTCTTTCTTTTTTCTGGGTAGGTTATTGTGAGTTCTTTCCAGTTTCTTCCCCTTTGGGTTCTGGCTTCTGCTTTGTTCTTGAACTTCTCTGAACTTCTGGTCTATTCAATCCTTTTTCTCCGTCTTTGGTTTACGGTTTCCTGTTTAAATTCTATCTTCTCGGGATGAGCCAACAAGGTTCTCCTCCGCCTTTTAATCCAAATGCCTTTTCCCCGGAAGAGGCCGAGCTTATTCAGCGTATGCCTCCTCGGACAGCTTGGTGGCTGTACGGGAAACCTCTGACCGAAGAACAAAAGAGGGAAAACGTTCTCCGTGGTTATGGCGGAGAAGGTGGTAGTCAACTAGGACGGTCTGGTCGGGTTAGGGGAAGGGCTCGAGGTCGGTCTGAGTCTGTAGAGCCCGAAAGTCTAGGCCGGGGGATTGCTGCCACTAGGGTTTTTTCTTCAGAGCCGCCCTTAGGAAAGAGTAAGGGGGAAAGTCCTCCTCTACCTGCTTCTTCCTTTCCTTCACGCGCGGAGCCCATCATCTCCCTTACCCGGCCTATCAGCCCGTGCGAGGAGTGTTCCTGGCTGATATCTGAGGCCACGATGGTTGGCCGGTCATGGGAAGCTGAGGAAATAGCTTCGTGATGCCGGCATATCCAACCGCGGGTTGTTGGAGCCGTTTCTACCCGTTCCGCTTTACTATCTTCAGGTATCATCTTCTTCGTTTCTAATTTATTTTTGTTTTGCCTTTTCTAGGTAGTATGTCAACTTCTCCTCGTCCTGTCGAGGATTCCGGATCCGTGGAGTCAGCGGCCGCCAGTATTCCACGTCATCTTGCTGAAAAGTATGACTGGGTTGCGATCGGGGTGCTATCCAGGCTATCGAAAGCCACGACCAATCAGATCGTCGAGCTCCCATTAGGGGACCGGGATCATTGTTCTTTATCTCTTCTCGGTCCTTCTGAACCGGTGTGCGTTGCCCGGGAAGGGAATGAGCGTTCTTTTTTCTTCTTCTACCTAGACTTCGTCAAAAAACTCGGCCTTCGTTTTCCATTTTCTAGGTTTCAAGTAGATCTCTTAAACATTCTTCAGCTGGCCCCTACTCAGCTTCATCCTAACTCCTGGGGTTTTATTATTGCATTCGAGCGGCTTTGCCGATTTTTAAATCGTACTCCCACCACCGGAACATTCTTTTATTTTTTAATATCTAATGGGCTCGTCAACCCGGGGAGCCTGAAGAAAAGAGGGGTTGGGTTTCTTTCCGGGGGAAATCGGACAAGAAGCTTTTCCATGTGGCAACCGACACCTGGAAAGGCTTCAAGGTTTCTTTTTTCAAAATTAATGCTGAACCCGGTCATAAACCGTGGTTTCTTCAGGGTGTCGATTCCAGCTCGGTGGAGCTGCTGTTTCCTCTGTATTGGTCGAAAACTCACTATGACCAAGACCAGAACATATTTGCATCCTCCGATGATAGCCTAGAGCCAGCCAAGGTTGAAACTGTGATAGCTCTGGTTGACCATGTGGCCGAGAAGGATGTTATTGATTCCCGGATTTTTATCCGACAGTCGGTGGAGGAATTGTACCCACCGAGTATGATTTCTGTTGGTTGTTCTTTGGATTTTATTATTATTATTATTTTTATATGTATGCCTCTTGTCCTTTCTGATGTTTGTTATGTTTTTTGTAGTGCCCGACATGGGGAAGGCTTCTTTCCAAGAACTGGCCGAGAAGCTCCGGGCTAAGGCCAAAAAGAAAGGGGAGTCCTCTTCCCAGAAGAAGGCTGTGGTTGCTCCTTCGCCTGCCAGGACTACTGAGAAGAGGGCTGCGTCCTCTTCTCGGTCGCAGAAGAGAGTCCAACCTTTGTCCCGGACGCCGGTGCTGCCACAAGCGTCCCTCCTCCCCCACTTCCTGGCAATTCTCGCCTTCACTCGCGGGGTGAGGTATGGATTGATGGGGTCTCGGAGGAGCTCAAATACGCGGTGAAGCCCCCCAGTAAGTATTTTAGTGGTGAGGCCTTTGCCGACTCCGACCTTGATCACCTGCAGGTTCTGCAGGACCACCTAATGGAGACGACCGACGTGTTGGACGCTTATGCTGCCATTAAGCATAAGTACGCTAAGGCTGCAGCCGAGATTGCCAAAGCTCGGGTTGAAAAGAAAGAGGCCGAGATTAGGCAGAGGGAGGCTGAGGAGGCGCGCCTGAAAGCGGAAGAGACGCAGATAAAGGCGGTGGAGGAGCTATCAAAGGCCTTTGCTGAAAGGGATCATTTCTCCACCGAGCTTGACGCCAGTCATGCCCGGGAAGACACCCTTAATGCCTCACTGCACGCCCTGCAGGGTCAGTATGCGGGGGTGGTGAAGGACCTCCATCTTGCCCATTCCGACCTCGACGCTTTCAAGGCCGAGCTAGTGGCGTCTGCTGCCGAGGCGGATAAGCTGGAAGTCTTAGTCGTGGAGATGGCTGCTGAAGCTTTCAACCTATGCCTGGCCCAAGTCCGAGCTCTGAATCCTGACATTACGATGAATTTGGACGCTGTGGATTTCAGAGCTTCGGTAGAGGACGGGCAATTTGTACCAGCGCCGCTTTCTTCGGTCGAAGAGTTTGAGCATCTCGCGGAGAATGACCGTGGTCAATTAGCTGAGGAAGATGCTTCGACGACTGACGCCCCTGTCTCTCTTGTGCCCGGCCAAGCCCAATTTTGATGCCGTCCTTCTAGGACCTTTTTATTTTTTCCCTTGTTATGTAGTATTTTCACTTTCATTTTTGTTTTTCTGTAATCCGGGGCCTTTGCCCTCAAAATTAATACTATGACAAGCCGGTGTTCCCGGATTTTTCTAGCATCCTCAGCTCGTCTATCTTACATGTTTTTATTTTCATCCTTTAAACCAAACTCGTGTTTTTAATTCACCAGTTGATGAGTAAAAGGGGAACGTAATCCGTGCACGAAGCTCAGTTCTTTATTTTATGACTTGGCCAAATTCAAGATATATTGCGCAGAATCTGCTGGATATTCAACCGACGTTTTAACAAACGGGCCACGTTTATTAATGGTCGGGCATTCTAAACAACAGACGATTTTCAAAAATCATCTAAGCACTTTATCTTGTAAAGTACCTTACCGAGATGGTAGCCAACTGCCACATGCTCGGGCCCTAATATCCTTTTTAAATAGGAGCCTAAACATTTCGACCTGATCAGGATCTTTTATGGCAATCTCACACCACCCCAGGGGACAGTTCCGATGCATCGTAACGTTTACAAGACTTGTTGACAAATCTTATCATGACCGGGATCGCGAAACCCAAGTCTTTGTTTAATTATGTTGCCTTTGTCACGGCCTATCTTTGCATTGATTTCACAAGTAATAACTTGGTTGGCCCATGAATTGAAGCACCTTTTTTATTGATTGAAATAATTGGGATTACACAATTTAAAATCAATGGAAAATACCGCCAAAAGCAAAACAATGCGTAATAAAAGACGGTTCTCGGTCACCACCGACATCCGTTGAAACTGAAAAGCGGTTCTCAGTCACCACTGACATCCGCTGTGCGCTTATTCCGAGTGCATCTCGGTCTTTAGCTGTAGTAAGTTCTTAGTTTGTCCGCGTTCCACGTTCGTTTAATGGGCGTGCCATCTAACGTCTCAAGGACATAGGTCCCGGGCCCCATTTTGTCTGAAACACGGTAAGGACCCTCCCAGTTTGCTGCAAGTTTTTCGTCCCGGGCATTCTTATTTCCGATATCCGCTCTGCGTAATACCAAGTCACCTTTATCGAATGCTCGTGGTCTAACTTTGCGGTTATACTTAGCCGCCACCAGCTGCTTCGTTGCCAGATCTCGGCAGTGTGCCGTCGTTCTGACTTCATCGATGAGGTCTAGCTCGGCTGCTAACTGCTTGCTGTTGGCGTGTTCTCCCTCCTCCATGACTTTGGCTTTCCTCCATGATGTTTGCCCAATTTCTATCGGGATCATGGCCTCGCATCCATATGTCATTCGGAAGGGTGTTTCCTGGGTTGAGGTTTGGACACTAGTTCGGTATCCCCAGAGTACCGAGTATAGTTCCTCGACCCAGTTACTTTCTGCATTGCTCATCCTTTTCTTGAGCCCGTCAACAATGATTTTGTTGGCTGCCTCGGCTTGCCCATTAGATTGCGGATGCTCTACCGAGGCGAAATGGTGCTTGATTTCGAGCTCGGACATCAACCTCTGGAAGCCTTGGTCAACGAATTGAGTACCGTTGTCAGTTACGATCTCGACAGGAATCCCGAACCTTGCAACAATATTTCTTTCGAAGAATTTTTGTATTCGAGCGGCCGAGATGGTCGACAGTGGTTCGGCCTCGATCCACTTAGTGAAATAATCCACCGCCACCACAAGCCATTTCAGTTGCCCTGCGGCCGGTTTGAACGGTCCAAGGAGGTCCATACCCCATTTAAAGAATGGCCAAGGAGCCGTGATGGTCTTCAACTCGGTCGGAGGTGGCCAGAGGATCCGAGCATGTTTTTGGTAGCTTTCGCACGTCCGTACATGCTCCCTAGAATCCACGACCATTGTCGGCCAGTAATATCCGCTGATTGGTGGTATCGCCGCCACCTCCGTAACCTCCACTAATGACATTGCAGTCAAACTCTGCTTCCGGGAACTCGTCCTCATTGTCATGCTTTCTCCGGCCTTCGTCCGGCTTTCTCCTCTGGGAGATCGGGCTTGTACTCCGATTCGTCTGCTTGCGCTTGGCTTTTTGCCCTTGTGTTTTGATAACGTACTGACGTAATTTTCCATCTCGGATAAACTTTTCAACCGCATCTCTAAGGTCCCAACACTCATCCGTTATGTGCCCGGGTCCATTGTGGAATTTGCAAAATCGTGTGCGGTCCAACTTACCCTTGTTATAAAGTGGTCGTGGTCGCTCCACCTTCCTCATCTCAGTCAAGGCTACCTCTCTCCATAGCTGTGAACGAGGGACATTTAGTGGAGTATATCTCTCATACTTCCCCTCATGCCTTTGTCCTCGTGTTTTCTGGTCCGAGTTCCTGGGTCGATCTCTTGCTGCCCGGTCCTTCCCTTTCGGGGGTGGGCTTTTCTGTCTCTCTTTTCCCGACGCGTTGGCTATCTGCATCTGCTCGATGTCCAAATACTTTTTGGCTCGTCTATGGAATTCTTCCAGCGTCTTGATCTCACCAAATATGACCGATCTCCCCATTCTGGATTCGCTATCTAAGCCCGAGATGAGCAAGTGTACGTGGACGCTTTCCGTTAAGCCCTAGATTTGCAATGCGGCAGCCTTGAAACGATCCAAATACTTCTGAAGGGTTTCACCGAGTTGCTGCTTGATTCTGTCCAGCGTGTAGACCGACCTGGGTTGCTTTTTGCTTGTTGCGAAATTCAGTAGGAACTTCTCGCTCAGGTCGTTGAAGTCGGTAATGGACTTGGGAGATAGAGTCCGGAACCAAATTTGAGCGGCTCCTCGCAACGTTGAGGTGAACAGCCTGGAAATGATTGGCCCCTTGAATCCTCGGACCAGCATCTCAGTGTCGAAAGTGTTCAAGTGTGTCTGGGGATCCTGACTTCCGTCGTACTTAGGGAGGTCGGATGTACTAAATTTCCTTGGGTACTCAGCTTCCGTAATTTCATCTGAGAACGGGCTATTGTTTTGCCCTCCGTCCCCATACCACATCTTGTACCTTCCGGATTCTGGCGGAATTCCCTGATTGTCCGAGGTACGGCTGTCTTTCCTAAGTGCCCGGGCTTGATCCTCCTGACTCGCATCCCGGTGATTACTTTGCTAAGAATTTTTTGTTGAAACCATTCGGCCTTGCCCGGGATGGTCCTCCTGTAGGGGATCAACAGTTTGGTGATTGGTTTCTTCGTCCTCATTCTGCTGATCATCCCGGCGTTCCTCCTGAAGAGTGTCTTGTAAGTGTTTAAGGATTTGGTTCATCACCTCGGTCATATGGTCAATCTTCTGGTTCTGAAGATTGTCGCGTTCTTCCACATTCTCGATTCGTTTCAACATTGATTTAGCAATGTTATGTAGGAGCCGTATGTCCGGGTTGCCAATCTGAAACTTTGAGGGACCAGCGTGGTTAGTATTTTCCAGTGTTTGGCCTGCTCGTCCATCCAGGTTTGAGTCCGGGGGCTCCTCCATTTGTTCCTGATTAACGCCTTGAACGTCCTGCTGTTGGGTCTCGCTAAAATTTTGTTCCTGACCTTGCTCGTGTGCATGCGGGTGGCTTTTGCTTCTGGTATTAGCCATCACGGGAATAGGACTTTACAGTCCCCACAGACGGCGCCAATGATCCGGTGTGGATCACAAGTTGGGTTGGACTTGGCCCGGGGTGAAATCCCGGGGTCCTACGTACCACAGTGTGGATCAAAGTCCACGTAGTTCGAGAGTATACGGCAGGCTAATGATAGCCAGAGGGGGTGGTGTGTGTGCGCTGTGTGAATAGAAAAGCTAGGGTTTTTTTAGTGTGTACCTTGTAAGGGGTTTACCCTATTTATAGGCATACCTGGGCCCTATCTTAATCTGTTGGATTTATCCTTTATTTTAGGGATATCAAGATATGCGTTTTTGAATAATCTCCTTCTTTCATAGGCGGTTACCATAACGATAGATATTCTTGATAAAACCACTCCTATTTTCAAGGAAGCGGTTATGAGCATAACTGAAGCCATTTTGACTAGGCTTTTTGGTTATTGGGCTGGGCCTATTTGTGAGATATCCGTAACAAATTTGATTAATTTAACCGGCTTTTTTTTTTGTCCTGAATTTAACCGGCTTTTAATAGGATTTTCCCAAATAATTTTCCTAACCTCACTTCCCAGATCAATCCCTTCCGGCCGAACCACCTTACCATGATGACAGTCTTTTTTGTTAAAAAAAATATTATACTAATAGGCATTTAACTGCTTGTCTTCCTCCCATTCGAAGAAGCCTAGCCGCTAGGTACGCTTGAACCTCCACTCAATCCCAAAAGGGCTACTTTCAGGCGCACCAAATTGAAAATTTCTCCGGACGGCGCCGTGAACGATGCCACGTACCTCCACTGTTGACTGCTTGGGTTGCCCTCCGTTTCGGGCTTTAACATTCGACGCTCTTGGTCTCATTAAAGGTGATTGATTGGTCATTTATATGCACTCATCTCTTGGCTCTTACAAATTTGCATCTTGTTTTGCTTCACTCTTTTTATTCGCTTTTTTGGTCTTTTTGTTTGCGTTAGTTGTTGAAGCCCGTCATAAGCAATCTGGAGTTCCTCGTGTCGTTGAAAGATGGGGTGAACCGGACTCCTCCAATTGCGTCTCAGCCGTTTCTATCACTCACCGCAAGGCTGACCCGGTATGTGCTGTTTGAAAAGGTACAGAGGAGAAACATGAATTACTATTCTCTCATTATTTTCCCTTTTCTTGCATTGCAGCTATTAGCTGTAGCGAGGAAAAATGGTCGGGTAAGTTCCTTCATAATATCATCAATGTTCCTTTACTTGTTTTGGTGTTCAATCTATATTTTCAAATTCCTAAGTGCTTTAATCTACATATACCCTTTAGGTTGAGGTTATGAACCCTGTAAATGGAGATCTACAGGCTGCTATGTTAAATTCCAATGCTACAGATATTCGGTCTGAAGAAAATGCTATTGTTGGATTGCATTTATTTGTGAAGGAAAACCCAGAGTTAGCTTCCAGGTAGTATATATACCAATGTCAGTTAGCTTTTCAAATTTGTATGTTATGCTTGTTTCTTTTGTGCTATATTTTGTGCTCATTTTGGTTAAAAAGTGACTATCACAGTGAATTTTTGTCCTTTTGTCCTTTTCCTTTTTTGATAGTTTTGAGTGACACACTTACTCATTATCTTCATGTTCTGTAAGTTAAAAAGGTTGTTCGCTTTAATATTGGTGGTTCATTGCTTGTTTGCTCATGCTCACATGTTTGTATATTTTAATTTCTTGTAATGCTCTTATGAATGCTTGGGTGTGTATTAGCTATATAACTCTTTTTCTACAGTTTAAAAGTAGTAATTCAGATTTAGTTTCTGTTTTTAGGTCTTGTACTTTACTTACCTGCACAGCCAAGGGAGACGCAAGTGTAAAGTCCTTTGAAGTGACCAGTTCATCTTCAGAATCTGTTTCTCTTAATTCTTCAACTTGGAATGTATGTGCTGGCGGTAACATCTCATGTTGCAAAGTGGATGAAAGTGAGAAGTATGCTGTATTTGGAGGGTGAGTCATTACAATTTACACGAGTATGGTATATGAGCTGTAAAAATTAACTGAACCAAACCAGTATCAAACTGTTCAAATAATTGATTTCTTGAACTCTTTAAAAGAAGGGTTTTAAGCATAGAAAATATGGGAACAAGGTAAAAGATAGTTCCCTTCATGTTGCAAAATGTGTGAACTAGAAGGAATGGAGGACATCAAAAATAAGTGTGTTCTAAACTATTGGACGATTGCTATCCCTTATTATCTTACAATTACAAGATAGTCATATCTGTGTTTTAAAGATTATCATTTATTGCAGCAGATGCTAGGGCATAAACTTCTGTATGAAAATCCTGGCTTACTACCTTAACCATATATTGCACATTCATATTCTTAGGTCCTTCATAATGAATCAGTAGAAACTTGTAAAAACATTGAAGGCAAATAAATTTTAGTTATCTCTCTCTCAATAGGTAACCTTTATGTAACTCTACTTATAAACAGATGTTAGTTAGATTGGAGTTGCTTGAAAACATAATACGAATTCATAGATAAACTGAGTTTCAAAGCTTTATGCTGCTTCTGGAATGGATACTGTTTGTTTGTACCAATGTTATTAAGTTTTATATATCAAAATGAAGGTTTTGATATTTTGTTATTGGTTAAATTTAATAGTAGTATCTTAAATGTAAAAAAAAACTTTCAATTTGCAATGTATTGTAGTTAAATGGGAGTTTTAAGAAGCAAAAGCGATTTCGCTGGTTTTTATTTAATATAGCTGCTAGAGATAAAAAACATACGAAATATAAGACCTCCGTAGTGGAAATATATAAAATAGAAAGATCTTGCGATGATGCAAGCTCAAAGGCAACATAAAACAAAGCAATGGAGTTGGAGTGCTTCTTAAAATCTTATGAGAAACCAATTAGAGCACTATCATTGAATGTCTGTCATCTTATTTTAGATTTCTGAGCTGGAATATTCTAACTGTTTCTTATATCCATCGCTTAGGAAAGGCGTTGAAGTTAATTGTTGGGATCTTGAGAGCTCCACTAAGATATGGAATGCCAAACCTGTGAGTCTGCAATAATTTTTTTTTTTGTTCTTTCAATAATTGCTTTTGTTTCCGACCCATATTATCTTTCACTGTGTCATCTTTTTGCTTTTCCTATATTCATAACATTCCATTTGCTTTGCAGCCTCCTAAGAACAGCCTTGGTATTTTTACCCCTACCTGGTTTACATGTGCTACATTTCTAAGCAGAGATGATCATCGTAAATTTGTTGCTGGAACTAACAGCCATCAGGTAATTTTAAACATAAACTTGTTTGAAAATTTGAAATTAATCAAAAAACATACTTCCTTGCCAATGATGCTTATTCCCCTGTACTTAATTTTGAATGCTTTCAATTGTTTTTTAACATGTAACTTTCAACCAGGTTCGTCTATATGACATCTCTGCTCAGCGAAGGCCTGTTATTTCATTTGATTTTCGTGAGACACCAATCAAAGCAGTGGCTGAGGATATAGATGGTTATTCAATCTATGTAGGGAATGGATCTGGTGACCTTGCTTCTGTTGATATGCGTACAGGTATGTGGATGTCTTTCAGCATCTTAGTTTATGAATGGCTTTGTTCATCATGTTTCCATATTAATACTCTTCTTGAGCAATTATGATACCGTAATTGTAGTTAAGAAGTGAGATGGTTAGGGTGGTTAATGGCGTGAAACTGTTGGCTGTATGGATAACCTTGTTAGTACATAGCTTAGCTTTTGGCATAATCAGAATGTGAATCCAGTTCCTGCTCTGTCTATCTGTCTCTACCTTCTCTTATACATTCTCTGTCCCCTACCTTCTCTTGTACATTCTCTTTTATCTTCTACTGTTATATCAGATTATCATTATCTTCCTTCCATGACTAAATTTGCTGGGGTAATTAATTTGACTTTAGGCAATGATGTAAATTGGCTGGTTGTCAATTGTTCTGTGACGAAGATTGCATCTTGTACTTGGCAGTAAAGTGCCATATTGTAGCAGTTAATGGATAAATCAATTGTGGGATTCCAAATATTTGGATGCTGGTTTACTTCTGAATATCTACATTAGTGATCTTTTCTTGTTTTGACCTGAAATTACTATCTTAAGATTTATGGAGGAGTAAAATCTGTTAATGGTGGACATTTCACATTAGTGTTGTCGTACAGAGGCAGGTACATGTTGATCCTACATTTACCCTCTCCTCTCATGAAAAAGCCATTTATGCTTTGTAAACAAGCCTGAGTTGTCCAAAGCTAGGATCTTGAGACAGTTTGTTAATTCCAACCCTTTAGCTTAATATTTTAGTGTAGTTGTATGAGGCTATATATTTTGTTTGTTGAGATAATTGATTGGGTGGTCATTTCATATTGATGACAAGTTTCATTTGATGGGCTTATGTGCATTCTCCCTGGTTTAGTAAACTTTCATTGGGTAATTCACCAAGGCTCGCATCGTGATAAATTTTAACTTCTTGTGATGTGCAATGTTTATAGTTTTTTGGTTTATTTGGTCAGAGCTTCATGTGCTGTGGGATATAGTAGTTTCAATGACATCACTTTGAATTTCTGCATGAGTGGTTGCAGGGAATTTCCTGTTCTTATTCTCAGAGATCAGTCTTCCTAGTTGCATGTTTGAGATCATTTGTTTTCTTGCTGTTCTTTGTTCTCTCTCTCTCTCTCCCTTTTTTCTTTTGATATTATCTCCTACTGATTTTTAGTCTTTGTCTTACTGTATGAACAATTTTTTCCTATTGTAAACAAAATATTTTTAGAAAAAAATCCAACTTGAATATTAACATTTAAATGCTCAAGATTATACCTAAAACTTGTAGCATCATATTATATGGAACAAAGGAGAGGATGATGGTGAGGGTGTAAAAGTAAAGGCCTGAGGGACAGCTAGAGGTCTGGAGTTGTAAACATTTATGTTTGAAGAGTTGGAATGAAGAAAAGGGGAAGCTTGAGTGTAAGCTTTAATCTGGGAGTGAAGAGCAGCACTTTTGGATTCGATGTGGCTGTTCATTTCATTAAAGTTTTCTTAATAGAAGGGATTTGTAAGACCTTTAGCATTGCTTACATTTTATGCTTAACATTCTGAAGGGATGTTTTCTTTCTATAGAGCATCTCCAAGACCTTTTGCAGTACTTTCTATTTACAGCAACCACTCATTCACATTTCCCAAACAACTATTTTCTATTCGCATGAGAAGACATTAAATGTGGACCTAAGGTCTTTGTTAGACATTATGGAAATATGAATGCCTTCACAATTCTTTATGCTTGTGTGTATGACTTCATATATCACAGAGATTAGGAGTTGGATTTTAATCAGTTCCTTTGTTGCATTACTCTTCTTAGAATAGATGTAATAAAGAGAGACTTATTAGGATTTTCATGCATTTATTTCTGTATAAGATGGGAATCTTGATAACCAAATTTCGTGTTGGTATGTTTTTCTTGGATCTTCTGACTCTTGGTAGTGTTATCAGATGTAATTACATTGAGTTTGAACTGCTATATTTTGTAATTATTTGATATCCTCTTGCACGAGTTGTTTTGAACTTATCATATTAAGCACTGTCTATGAGTTCATCTCTTTGCATGAGTTATTTTCAGCTTATCATGTTAATTGATGCAAAATTTGTTACAGGAAAATTGCTAGGATGTTTTACTGGAAAATGCTCTGGAAGCATCAGATCCATAGTCAGGCACCCTGAGCTACCAATTATAGCTTCATGTGGTGAGTGAGCTTTCTTTTTCTGAAAAAACCTTCAGAGCAGGTAGTTTATTAGATTTTGGTCTGCAATATATCCACTAAGTTGTGTGCTATATTCAGTCTTATTGTCAGAGAAAATAATTGTTTTAGTTGTTGGCCATACCATTTGATCTATTATTCATAGTCTTTTCTTGTCCTTTTTATTCGTTCTGGATTATTGTTGCTAAAGCTCATAATCAATTGAAAAGGTACAGGTCTGTAGTTTGCTGACTGAACATTTTTCAGTCTGATTAGAACATTTCAGCTATTGTGCTATTGTATTAGCATTCATGGTTCTCCATATTCATCACTAAAGCTCATATCATGACATGCTTCTAGGACTGGATGCTTATCTTCGTATCTGGGATATAAAGACCAGACAACTCCTTTCTGCGGTATGCTTTGTACCCTTTTCCTTATTTATTATTATGGTATTAACTATGGCTTTGTATTTCATTATATGTATAAATGTTTAGGGGTATATGTGCCACTACAAAGTAAAAGTAGATGATAGACCTAAATTAAGATGCTTGAGTCTTTATTTAAAAGAGGTGGGATTATCCTTCTCTTTGCGGGTTTTCAAGATAATAGTCATTAAGGGAGTTTTGGTCTTGTTTCAACTACCACTGTTTTTTCTTAATGTCAAATATGTGAGACCTGTTCCCTGTATCACTATATGACTGCCGAACTGCTTCCCAAATTTCTTGGGCTGAAGGAAGTAACATAAAACTGTTCTTGATCAATGGTGACATAGCATTGACTAGCCAAGAGGAAACCAAAGCATTGTCAAACTTCCATACTTGCAGCACCTTGGTTTCTGATGATGGAGGCATCTTAATCTAAATTTCACCAGTTATGTATCTGAGTTTGTCCCTACGTTGAGAGCTAGGGACATGGAGTGAGCCCATTCCCTATAGTTGTTGGTAAGTTTCTCAGAGACAATAAGAATAGCGGAGATGTTGTTTGAACCAGACCGTGGCATAGAGGAGGAGGCTTTGAAATCTGACATGTTGACCAAGCGTTCAATCTTCGATCTTGTACAAACCAGACCTGGTGATGGAGGGGACTATCGAGAATCACAAACTCAGGAAGAACTAATGATGAAGCGACCATGACTTGGAAGATGAGGAAGTGTCTGTGAACTAACCGAAAAGAGTGCACTGTTGAGTTGATGGTCGTGAACGAGAGCAAGTTGAACACCAATGTTGTTGAGAATCTGATGCGAATCGCAGAGAGCTTTGAACAACCAAAACCGCGCCAAGAATCTGATCGCGCATCATAGGACAACTGGAACTATGGAGAACTCTAATTCTAGCTGCAATAGAGAATGCCAAATTACAGAGGAAGCCAAACAATCGGGACTGTGGAGAATTCCAATTCGAACTTCAACAGTGAGCACCAAATGATAGGAATTGAGAAGGACTTCAATTGAAAACTTCACCTCACCCTCAGAGCTTTGAAATATCTCAGATTATTGTATTCGATCTCAAGGAGGTTGAATACACACACACAATATCTTAGATGAGTTTGAGTAATCCCGAAGATATTGCTGATTATATCGGAATAAAATCAAATAATAATATCAGAATAATAACTAAATAATCATATCTACAACCATTCCTATAAATCCAGATCGAGCAGATTGTTATCCCTATACTCGGGATTTAACAAAAGTAATTATTTTTTTGAGTGAATGAAAGAAAGTAATTATTCATTAGAGGATGTGATTAAGAATAATTGTGACATTGGTAATAACCTAATATAGTAGAATTTTTTTGATAGCATGATAATTTCAAGACGGATAATGTGATCGAGTTTATTATGAAGCTAACTGTTGTATGTTACCTTTTGAAAAGCATCATTTCTTAACTTGAACCAGGTAGGTTTAGTGATGGTTCAAACTCGTTGTAGAATTTACTGATATGTTTGATAACTTAGAAAACTCAAATAATTGTGAACTTGTCATGATGATTTTTTTTTTCCTGATGCAGGTCTTCCTGAAGCAGCACCTCATGCATGCTGTTTTTGACTATAACTTCATCATTGAAGGTTTGTCTATTTCTTTGTTTCTTTCTGTATTTTCTTAATATTGTATTTTAAAATCATTGAAGGTTTGTCTAGTTCTTTCTTTCTTTTTCTATTTTCTTAATATTGTATTTTAAAATCCTTTTGAGATCAAGGAACATGAAAGGTACTTGGTGCCTAGAGTTGAAAATTGGAAAGGTGGGTCAAAGAATAATTTACGAGACACAGCTATCAGTTTTCTTTCTGATCCCTTCATCCCTTATTAGTTATTATAAGATTCAAACTTTTGAATTGGTCCGTCCCCTTTTATGAGATCCACTTTGGATTTGTCTGAACATTACTTACACTTTTACCCATTTCACCCTTAATCAATATACCCTCTCATTATCTTTTTCTCACTCTCACCTACCTGTTTGTTAATAAGGGCATATTTAAAAAAACAAGAGTACATTTCCTACATATTTATTATTTTTAACTAATTTTAACAATTTTCTTGAACCAAACAATTTGGTTATTTGGATCTTATAATTAATGATGGAGGAAGTACTACCGTCGGTCCTAAATATAAGACAAATTATAGTGCAAATCCTATATTTAGGACCAGAGGAGTATTAAATTGAAAGTAAATATACTGAACTAGAGAAAGTTAGTCAAAGGTGCTCACCTTAACGCATTGATGTTAGGTGCTGGAAAGGTTCAATGCCTCTTGCATCCTGAGAGGCACTGACTTTAACCAGGCGCTTACCTGTTAGTGCCTTCGCATTTTTTATGCTTCATTCAGTGCATGGACCTTAGACACCCAATAGTACAAGTGTGATGATAAGGGAAGGGGTAGCCTTAGAAGCCCAACATAAGTATTTTAAAATTAGGTGGGGACCCATGTGTTGTATCTTGCCTAAGAGATAATTTGCATTGTGTTCATAGCTCATAAACAATGTGGCTCCCTATAGGATATATGACTTATATTGATGATCTTGATTCTGTACCTTCGTGAAGCATAGGAAAACTGTAAAACCAAGCCCTATAAATAACAAGTAGTGATGCAAAATGGTCATTCCCACTTTATTAATTTTTTAAGGGTTTAGGGTTTTGCAAGCAAACAAAAATTATAAAGAAACAAGGGACAACCTGAATGATTATTATTTTTGGATAGTTGCATGTCAAATGTTATTTCCCCAGTATTTTGATTTAACATTAAGGATACATTTTTGCTTGGGATCCATATAAGATTTCTATTGGGAAGATCCTCTGCAATATGGGTTTTGTGCAAGATTCCTGGAACATGCTTGGTGGAGTCTATGGTTTTTTGATTAAATATATCTGTTTAATTAATTTGGTGCATCATTTCTCTGTCTTTTGTTGACTGACATTTTGTCCTACCACTAATGTTAATGTCTCATGTATAAAATAGAAAACCAGCTCACAAACGAAGAGCAGGCTAATAAGGATAATGTCATGCTTGGTGAACAATTGGATGCATTGCCTTTGAAAAGAAAGAAGTCTGAAAGCAAAGAAACCACTTTGGACAGAGGAGAGAGCAAAAAGAAGTCTAAGAAGAGCAAAGATCACAAGAAATCGAAAGAAGACAGTCTTGGTGAGAAGATTACGAGAGATGAAGTAAGAAAGTCAAAATCCAAGAAAAAAAGCAAGTCAAAATTTAAAATTGCAGATGAGGGATTGTGATCCAGATGTACTAATTACTGCATGGTGAGTTATAGGAACTCTGAGAGCAAGATGAAAATGGAGTTGGTGGTTCTAAAATTGGACCAGCTTGGAGGTGAAATTTTTGGAAGAAACCTTCCAATTGATTTTTCATGCGTGATGATGTTCATTTTTGTGAATTGCTTATGTATCAGTAATTACGTTTTTAACATATTTTACATAGGTAGGTAAAATCATATCCCCCGAAGTATTTATGTTGAAGTATAGAGAGAAGAGAGTGGTACACATTTTTGTAGGACTTTTGTTGGCCAACACATTTTTGTAGGACTTAAAGGAGCATTGTAGAAGTTTGTTCTTGGCTTATTTTTTCTGCCCTTATTCTACATTATATGGCGAAAATTATAGTCATTACGAGCTTTCAGTTGAGTTCACATTACCTCCTCACCCCTTATGTCCTTGTTATGTGTCCATCCCTCTATTACATTACCTCCTCACCCCTTATGTCCTTGTTATGTGTCCATCCCTCTATTCTAATAGAGGGATGGTCATATTTTTTTTTTAATTTTTTTATATATTGTATTTATTTATATTTAAATTATATGTTGCTTTCTGAATTTTTTTTTTCACTCAGTATCTCAAATTAGTTAGTATCCATGATATTGGTGTTACAGATAAATATTATTGAATGCAGGACTGAAAACTAATTAATTTGAAATACTGGGTGGAAAAAAAAAATTTCAGAAAGCTGCATATAATATAAATATAAATAAATATAATATTTAGAAAGTTTAAATTTTTTTTTTTAAAAAAAATGCCCATTCCTCTAGCACATAACAAGGACCTTAAGGGGATGAGGAGGTAATGTGCACCCCTTTGCAGTTGCAGTGTTAAATGGAACTAGAGAATAAGTGGTTTTACATGTCCATGATAATTTATAAGTAGCATAATTTCAATGAATCTATGTTATATATACTATTCCATATTATAATTAGAAGATTTTTGCAGTCTATAATATAAGACGTTGCGTAAAAAGTCAAAAGCATTGAGTTATTTTTTACACTAATACCCTTATTAATTGTAATGTAGAGAGGGATTGTATAAGAAATAAATTAAAGGTAATTAAGATAGGTTGATTTTAATGGTACAATAAAAATAATAAAAATGCTTGTATGTGTTACGATTAGGGGCAAGCATTCATTTCGATTTTTGGTGAAAACTGAAATAACCGAATAACCAAAAAGAGGTATTCTTAAACACAGAACATAAACTAAACTGGCTATAATAACCAAACTAAATTAATTTAAACATTTCAGTTCGATTATCAAGTTAACCGAGAATGCATTCAACACCCTCAGAGTTTGATATCATGTTTCAGGTGTCATGATACTGAAAATGCTCAAAAAATGTCCCATACGTGTCACAATCTAAAGAATCAAATATATCAATTTAAACTAACTATAATATTGATTCATCGATGAAACTAAGAATTATATATTTATGGTAAAATCAAAGCCAAAAATGGTATAAATAATGAAATTGAAAAGGGCAGCTAGAAATGAGTTAATGCAAAAAGAGAGAGAGAGAGAGAGAGCTAATATATATAGCAGCAGGCCTATTGTTCAAAAAAACCCCGACAGAGCAGAGATCCATTCAGGCGACACTGGGAAACAAAGGTGAGAGAGCAATTGTCATGACGTGGAGACGGAAGAGTGGATGCGGGGCATAACCTTGGCTTCAAGAGAGAGCAATCAAGAGGTGAGAGAGTATCGAGGACCCATAGAATTTGAGATGCAGTGTGTTCTTTGAGTTCAACTTTCCAGAGTTTGAGAGGTGACTCGGGCGAGATTGAGAGGCTGAGGCGTAAGAGCGGCTAACTTGGGGCTGGGGACCTACCGTGTGTATCTTTGGTTTGATTTTGATGGGAGGAAGAATTTACTAAATTGTCATTAATTAGAAAAAATATTGATTTTTATTGAAAGTGTATTTTGGAATATGAAAATTTTTTAAGGGTAATTTGATCAATATAAAGCAAAAAATTCCTCTCCACTCCCCTCCCCTCGCCACATTCCCTCCCCTCAAATCAAACACCTAAACATATAGGAGAGAGTTAGGGTTTAGTTTAACTTTAGACTTGGGCTGTTAGACATATTTTTTAAGAAAAATAATGAGTATTGGACTTGGGCCATTAGACATATGGATAAAAGGGTTCAGATACAAAAATGCACATGTGTTTTAATCTGAGGAGCGTCCAACACCAAGTGCTTTTTTTAGGTATAAAAGTGACTATGTGGTTATAAAAAGGGGGCAAAAATCACATTTCTATTATGTTGACCGTTAGTTTGACTAAAAATACCAGCATGGACGATGACTTGGCAAATTTTTATCCTAGTTGACGGTAAAGGAAAAAAGAAGAATTTTTTTTTTTAAAAAAAAAAATCCACACGTGCTTCAACCGTCCATCCTTTCTTACCTCCTTCCTTCGAAAATTCACCCTCTCCATTCACCAGTCACCACCATCGTCCTTCCTTCCTCTACCTTCATTCTTTCACCACACCCAGTGCCATCTTTCTCCAAACTCGCTATCACCGTCGAAAATTTGAACTGAGGCTTCGAAGAGGAAAACAGAGCTCAATAGATCGAGTTGAAGAAGAGAGCACACCATCATTGCTCCTCCGTGCACCACCATCGTCAATGCCAGCGAGCGACATTCCCTCACTCTCCACCACAGTCGCGGGACAAAGCATCAGCACGAAGAGAGAACCAGAGCATTAGCGCCATATCTCCGATCTCTGCCGTCAACGCTCCCTTCTTCATCACTCTGTATTCGTAGTCGCGAGACAGAGCATCAGTGCCGAAGACAGATTTCGGCTTCTATGTTGCCCCACTCACCGACGGTTCTTGGAAGATCACTGCCACATGATATTATTACTTCTCTGATTTTTCATAAAGATTTCTTATCCGTTATTTTGGCTTCACATATTATTCCTTCTTTGTTGGTCAGCTTTTTAAGGAAATCTTGTTTTACTTGTCCAGATTTCCTTGGTTTTCCAGCTAGCCTCAGCAAATTATTTTCTGGGTAGGGATCATAATTGCACTCATACTTGGCGTTCAAATTAATCCAGCGATTTTGTTGGGGTGCACGGCTTGTCTAAATTCTTAATGTTCACAAGGAGATGAGATAATTTTAAACATAGATACTAAAAACATGTTATTTCCATTTATTAGCTCACTCCACATAGCTTAAAAAGGAGGCAAAAACTACTATATTTTCAGACTATTTCACGCAGACGGGAACCAAAGACAGAAAATCATTAGAGACGGCATGCATCTCTTCCTTCCATTCTAAGTCAGCCGAGCAGGTGATTTGAGCAGCTGTGTAATTTGATCAGATAATAAAAAGTAAGGAAAAGAAGGTACAGAGCGATCATATATTACTCTCACATGTTTAACCCTTTTCTTTAGTTTTCATTTTTTTGATTCAAAGTTTTCCATTAATGATTGACTAGCAAGTCTTGTCTTTGCTAGGATCTCTCCTTAAATGAAAGTTGATGTTGCTTGAATTTCAATTTAAGAGCTATCTTCATCTCTCCATCTTCAATGAGGTCATTGCTCCTCTCAACCTCAAGGTCTACGTTGTCGGTGGTGGTTTGATGTCTACAGTGGTGGAGGAATACGATTCAAATTTAAAAACCACCGTCCCAACAGAATTTACAGAACTGGCAGGTGAACGAAGTCAGAGAACAAGTGGAGACCAATGGTGATGATGACAATCGAATAGGAGGAAGTAGTTTTGACCAGGCACTACCTTGAAAATTTCAAAAGTTTATGGAGGGACTAAATTAAAATTTTTGAAATGTATCTGGGGCCACGCTATAATTTATAACAACTCAGAACCTATCAACATCCACGTCATCATTTCAGTACAGAAAAAGTCAACTAACGGTCAATGTGCATTTTTGCTCCACTTTTGTAACCACGTAGTCACTTTTGCACCTAAAAAAACACTTGGTGTTGGGCACTCTTCGGGTTAAAACACATGTGCATTTTTGCATTTTAACCCTAGATAAAATATACATGCGGACCCATCAATTGCATGCTATTTCTTTTTCTTTTTTTTTTCCCCTTTTTTTGCAAAACCAAAGGTATCCCCACAGTTGGTAGCTATGAGACTAATTCTCCACCCCAGGTCAGCGCACAAAACGGTAAAGGGCTAGCCACAGGATGCTTTCCATTCACAAGGGTTGGGGATCGACCTCCCAACCACTTGCTTAAGGGACGAGATACTGAACCATCACACCCACCCAATGTGGTTAATTGTATGCTATTTCGGTTGTTCGGTTATAACAGAACACTTATCCAAATACCAAACCAAACACCGAATATGCATGAAAAAAAAAACTGAAGTATAAACCAAAAACCAAATTAACGAAACAAAAACCCAAATTGAGTTCGGTTCTATTTTCGGTTTTGGTCTTGATTTGCTCACCCAAGTCATGACAATGAGACCTTAAATCATTCAAAAGTTAAATGTCATTAATGTTTAACTAAAATTATAGGCTTAAAATGAGATGATATTTTTAAAGGAATTCACATTATTACATAATTTAGAGCATTATAAGGTTAATGAATATAAAATTCGAATGGCATACCTTGTTCAAATAATGATTTGTCTGTGACATTCTTAAAGTGAGAAATATTTGAACCCCTATTTCATCGCTTCTTCTTTTCTAGTTTTGGTAGAAATGGCTTGTTCTTATCTCGTTTTGCTCCAAAGCGACTCTAAATACGGTACCAAATGGGGAAGTTAGAAAATTGTTCTTATTTATCTCTTTTATTCTCACCATCAAGCATAAATACTTCCCCTTGTTATTGGGGGTCACTAAAATGGAGCATTGTAATGAATGAATATGACGTCCTATTGTGGTCGATGAGAAAGTTTGAAAATGATGAGGAAGAAAAGGCGATACCGGAGAGAGGGGATCTCATATACTCACCTTTAGTCCTTTTTAAAAAAGTCTAAAATTTAAATTTCCTTGATCCTTTTAATAAGAACCTGACAAGAGATGTCTAAAGTCTAAACACTTGATAAGTATGTTCCATTTCTGCCTCTCGTTAATTATATGTATTGTAATAGTTGAAAGGTTGATGATACTTATATTTATTTATTTTTTCTCTCTTGCCCACTCATAAATAAGGACATACTTGGAGAATAGTTTATTTCAAGCATAGTTATTATTTTAAACTAATTTTAACTTTTTTCTTAAATTGCGTAGTTCGACTATCGAGTTCTTATAAATATGACTGAAGGGAGTATTAGAGAGATGATGATGATTAAATATCTGATTTTGATTATATCAGATTTTTTTTTTTTTGTTTTTTTTTTACAAATTCAAATATAAAATTTGAATTTTGAGAAGAGAGAATGTTGAGAGTTGAAATTGGGGTGAAGGTACAAAAATTCCTACTTTTATTAAAGGGTTAAAGGGCAATAATACACATATGCTTTCTGGAGGAGCACTCAACATCATATACTTTTTTTGGGTCTAAAAGTACCCATGTGATTACAATTTTGGATCAAAAGTCACATAAAATGTTAATAAAGAGGATGTTGACCATTAAGTTACAATGGTTGACCTAAAATATTGATGTGTATGATGAATTGGAGAGAGAAGGCAAGTGACACAAAAAATGCAAACTAGGATATATGACGGTGTACAGATAAAAATTGGGGGAACAACAAACCCTAAAAACATAAAAACATTTTGGGCTAAGGAATTGAGACGTGGAGAAATCACTGAGCTGAGGGAGGAAGAGCTAGGGTTCATCGCTAGTTGAACGAAGATCGATTGGGGACGATGGTATCTAAGATTCACACGATGGTTTCTTTTTTGTTTTTTGTTTTTTTAATCAATTTTGGAGTAAGTGAGTAGAGAATTCACTCGATGGTTTTTGATCTGGTGAGTCAAGTACACATCAACGATAACATAGAAGAGAAATAGATTGAGTAAGCTGAAGATTGCGCTTCGTTGAAACTTGAAAGGGGACCAACACACCAATGTGTCCCTTGTTCAATGGGGAAGAAGACTTGAAGAGTTGGCAACTTCCTTCTCTCGATTTCTCTCCCTTCCACTTTCCTGCATTTCCCCCAGCAATTTCCACCTTGTATACCCGATTTCGATCTTCTACCACTTCTTGCTTCTCTTTACTCTTCATCATATTGTTGTTTCTGATTCAATTATCTGTGCTTTTTTGCTTCTCATTTTTGTTGCTTTTCATTTTTGAATGATATATGATAATCTTGCCTCGATTCTTCCTGATTTTGCTGCTTCTGAGCTCTTTATTGATCATTAGTTGTTTCTTAATAAAGTTCTTTCATTATAAGTGTTGGATTTGAGTGTTGATATCATTCCCCTGATTTACTTGACTTTGGATTTAACTCTTATTTCTTTTTATGGAAAAATAAAGGATCGATGTTTAGCTGCACATAGTTCTTTGATCTTTGCATTGTTTATTAGCTGCACTAAAGCACAAGTGCTTTGTTTATTTGTGCATGATTAGGCCATCCTTATAAGAAAGTATACTCTTCTGCACCTAGAGTATATATTCATAAAAGGAATAATTTTTTTATTCCTTGCTTGCCTAAATTATCAATTTTTGGGTTGTTCTATTGCTTGTATATGAGCTGTGGGTTATCCTTATAAGAAATTAGCACTAAAAATTAGGCCATTGATTGGTGGCAAAATATTTTATGCCTTGCTTGCCTAAATTGCCTTATGTGATTTCATTTATTTGTTGTATTGCGTAATGGTCATGGCAACAAAGGGAAAGGACAAAGTGGTAATCCAAGGTGAAGACAATGGGGAAGAGATGTATGACAGGTTAGTAGAAAGTGTCATTGAAAAGTAAGAAATGACAATGGAGAGGTGGGAACATACTAAGGCTCAATTGTGGGGAGGGCATAACTCTGTTGTAGATAGTATTTTATATGCTATTGGGGGTAAGGAAATTGAAAATAGAGTCAATGGCAATGGTGAAAAAAGTGTTCAGGAAACTGACGTAGTGAATGAAGACAACACACATAAAAGAAATGTGGAAGGTGTGATTGAGGAAATGGGATGGGGTGATGACTATAGTGATATTGAGTTTCTTGGTTTTGATGAGGATGTTGTGAGCGAGCAAATGGAGAAAGTTGTAGTTTATACTGATGATGATAATGGTACTTAATGCTTTAAAGTTGCATTTCAGATACAGAAGAAAGTTTGTTTGATGATTTAGAACTTATGGAGTAGATGTGGAAGATGATACTGATATAGATGAGGATGGACTAGGCAACGAAAGTGATGAGGGGCTGTAGAAGAACTGACTGTCCTTCAAAGGGCGGAGGCTGAGGCTGGTAGGCCTTCTTTTGATGTTGGGATGACATTTGAAGACAAAAAAGAGCTTAAGAAGGCTATAGATAATGCTATCACCCGTGGTGTGAACCTGAAATTGTTAGAAGTGATAAGAAGACATTTAGGGTGGTGTGTGAAGATGGATGCCCCTTCCCACTATATACATCTACATTTGGCCTAGTGGTGGGGTGGCAAGTGAAGTCACTTGCTTATGAACATGTGTCCACGTGTATATGAGAATCCAAGAGCTTCAACTATGTGATTGGCAGAGCATTTCAAGGAGAAGGTGCAAGAAGCCCCTCAATTCAAGACAAAAGATATGAAGAAAGAAATTCATAGGGATCTAAAGATAAACGTGAGTATACATAAATGGTAAGTGGGTGAAGAAGAATATAATGGAAGAAATGGAAGATAGTTTCAAGGATGAATTTGGGAAGTTGGAGGCATACTGCAATGAGTTAAAAAGATCAAATCCTAGGTTGTCTATTGAGGTCAGCACAGAGGCATTGGAATATGGAAGAAGAATATTCAAGAGGATGTACTTATGTTTTAATGCTGCAGAGGTATAATTCTTTAATATGTTTAATAGCTGAAATGTATATGTTTTTTTTATATATTTCATTAATATTTCCTTTTTTTTGTGACTGTAGGTTGGGTGGAAAAAAGGATGTAGGCCATTAATTGGTGTGGATGGGACATTCTTGAAAGGAAAATCAAGAGGAGTATTGTTGACAACTATTGGTATTGATGCTAACGATTTATTGTACCCTTTGGCATTTGGGTTGTGTTAGCTCCTAATGTTTTGATGGTAACAACTTCAAATTCTAAGGTTTTGAATCAAATTTAAACTAAGGTATTAAATATTCCAAATCATAATTCTCGAGTATACAAAGGGTTCTCGAGAATGGCATAAAAAACTCAAACAGTGAAGATTCTGTTATAACTGTAATTCTCATGAATGAGATTACAATTCTCGAGTATTAGTAAGATCATTTACCTATTTTGTTATAGCCAAGATTCTCGAGTATGACTTCATGACTCTTGAGAATGAGTATATAATTCTCAAGAATGAGTATATAATTCTCGAGAATGAGTTAACATTTTCAAGTACTAGCGAAAACTTTCAAAATCCAACTCCCATGCAATTCTCGAGTACCGGTGAACAATTCTCGAGAATGATCATATGATTCTCAAGAATTGGAAAGATATCTCGAGTATGCCTGGTATTAATCTCTTACATTCTTCTTTGGCCATATGATTAATTCTCGAGTATAAGAATTGAATTCTCGAGAATGCTTGAATGGGTAATTGATTACATGCTTACATACTTTTATACATTATAATTCTCGAGTACGCACATGATGATCTCAAGAATCATTGAGACATATATACTCTGCAATGCGCATGTTCAGTAAATTCTCAAGTATGTATGGATAATTCTCGAGAATACATTTGCTGCATCTATATTATACTTTATGCATCATTAATTGTTTGAAACTCTATGGGTCATTATCTATTTTTATTAAATCATACTCAAACTTGTTCATGTTATATTTAATCATCTTTTTGAGTGGTTTGCAGATGATTTAATACTATATAATTCAAGATTGAGCGAAAAGCAATCCAACGTGGCAGACGCATTTAATGCTACTCAGTAAAACTGAGCAACAATTGGACTTGGCTTTTGCAGTAGACGAAATTATTCCTATGAGGCATACCTATTCCAGTTATCATTCAGAGTCATGCTTTGTACAAGTACAAAGAACAACAAATGAAAGCGGTGATTGCATTTAATGAAGCAATGGTCGATTTGGCTCAACGAAGAACAACTGTGACTAATGGAAATTTAAGTAGTCATAATGGCTATATTCAAGTTCTTCGCAACAGTATTAATGGCGAACAATATAAAAGCTTGAGCATTTAATTTGGCCACCTACTAAAACTTTGCACATTCATTTTTGAGCTATTATGATTAACAATTTCATTTACTTCACTTAATATCTTCGGATATTTATTGTTCTTCAGTGTTCATTTATTATCTACTCATGAGGAGTTGTTAAATACTCGTATCATTTTCTATTTGAAGCTTAAGGTTGTGGAACCTTAAGTTATCGGTGTACAATTGCAACGAGTAAGGGAGAGTGAGTCCAAGAGTAAAAGGATCATTTTGAGTTGTATTCTTATTTTGAAAAGTTAGTCAAAGTCCCAAGGTGTGCTTAGGGACTAGACATAGGTCGAAATATTAGACCGAACCAGTATAAATTGTCTTGTGTTCATTTTCTTTCTTAGTATTCTGTTTTTATTTTTGTCCAAGCAAGCTTTGCGAAAAGATTTTGAAATCACCTATTCACTCCCCCTCTAGGTGATATTCCATCTTCAGGTTGGTTGAGAAAGAAAATGTGTTTCATTGATCTTGGTTCCTACACTGGATTCGAACATCTTTAGGCTTAGGCAATGGCGACACTGTGGCCTTCATGTCTGACATGCAAAAGGTTATTTATTTCAGTCCCATAAACATCTAATGATATTTATATGTGCTTTAATAGACCATGCAGGTCTGTTGATTGATCAATTCACAATTTCATTTAATTTAAGTTTCTATTTGATTGATCGATCTTTTTGAACGTTGTGAAGCAAGTCTGTTTGATTGATCAATTCACAAAAAACATACTGTTTGGGGTAGTATAATTATTTTTGGGTAAATGTAATAGACCTTTAGCTTTCAAAAATCATATTGTTTGGGGTAGTATGACCTGGATGAGCTACCAACATAATGGGGATGAAAATAGCAAAGGATGGGTGTATCAATTGCTATGAGTCTTCACCCTTAAGTTAGTTGAATTTACCCTTGGTGTTCAATTTATAAGCCTAAAACTCACTTTAATTATGAATGCATTCAATATTAGGTAATAGATTCAAGAAAACATTTTAAATTTTAAATGAGTAAGAGTCACACAAATGATTTTTGTTTCAGTTATGCTCTATCTCTGCTTTTGCAAACTCACTTTTCCCTAACCTTTTCTATTGGTGCAAGCTACAATTCCTAGGTGTTATCCTTTTAGTCATAGGCTCATAACCATAGTATATGTTATCATGGAAATGGAAAGTTGTCATTTTTTAGGTTTTTCGAAACATGGTTTGTTTCTATATTTATTCTGGATCAATTCTCTATGTGTGTTATGGTCAAGTTGAAGAAATTTACCTTCACAAACCATGTAGGTCGCATATGCTTTTTATCCTTACCTTTGCTTTGCTTTGTGCCTTATATGAGTATGACTGAGGTGCTTATATGTAGTAGGCCTTTTGTTTCAATATACAAGTAATATTGAGCTTCATGTAGTTCTTCAATCCATGATATGTTTTCATATTCGATAAAAAAAAACATATGTTTCCATATTCATTATGTCACATATCTCTATGTATTTAATTGTCTAAATATTATTGTTGTTTCAAAACTATCATTAAAAAGGTACTATTTTCTTGAGGGAAAAAAAGGGCCTTTTTATCTTTGCTTTTTGACCAACTATAAGTGGCAGGTAATTGGTATCTTCAAGCTATTCTATTTTTCACATTGCATTTTGACCACCTAGTAGAACCTCTCATATGTGCAATATGTTAGTTCTCTGTGTGTTTTGATGATAACTGACAATTGTAAACTTAGTATGAAGTTTGTTTTTGGCAACATAAAAAAAACTTACTGTCAAAGGCAAACTCGAGTTTAGGTATGTAAACTCGAGTTTGAGACTTGACAGAAAGCTGCTCAATTCTGCAAGAAAGCCAAACTCGAGTCTGCTTAGACAAACTCGAGTCTAAGGAGTTACAGAAAGCAATCAAAGTTTTTCACTTGCCAAACTCCAGTTTGTGAAAACAAACTTGAAGTCTGGGAAATACAGAGAGCAATCAGAATTTTGCACAAGACAAACTCGAGTCTGGAACATGAAACTCGAGTTTAGACTAAACAAAAAGAATCCAGAAAACTCAGTATCTTCATAAGCCTTGTAAACTCCAGTCTGTGTTTCCAAACTCCAGTTTACACTTGACCAAGATAAATCTCAAAGTTTCAGTTCTTACTGAAACTCGAGTTTGCTTCCCCAAACTCGAGTCTGAATCATACAGAAAGATCATCAATTTGTTTACATTGCAAACTCCAGTTTATGATCCTAAACTCCAGTTTGGAAGTTCTTAAACTTAGGCTTATTTTCCTAACATAGACCCAAACTCGAGTTAGTCACTAATTGACTTGAGTTTAGCTTCATGTCTAAAGTTCCATCCCAAAACTAGAGCCCGACAGTTCTCTCTGTAAAAACCAAACTCGAGTTAGTATTTGTAAACTGCCAGTTTAGACCATTGATCAACAGTCATGCTTTCTGGATGAACCCCAAACTCGAGTCTAGAAGTACAAACTCGAGTTTGCATTGGGAATTTTGAAAAACCAAATGATGTTGATCTGCGAAATCTTTATGGGTCAATTTGAAATTGTTTTATCATATGATACTATTGTTTTTAATGTCTTTGATGAAGTTTTGAGTGTTTTTCAGATAAGTTCAGCTAAGATCAAGATGGAATTAGATCTGGAATAAAGTGCATTAAATGAAGAACCAAGAACAGGGCTGATCCTTCTCCTCTATCCCAATGGTCTAGCACAGACCGTTATGGATGAATTAAAACTCTCTCGAACGGTCAAATGAAGGTTATGGAATGACTGAATACCTGGAAGACCTTCTGCATCAACATATTCCAAGATTCCAGCTGAGAATTGAAAGAACAGAGCAAAATATGCAATTGCCATTTCCCAGATTTGCAGCTGAACATTAGAGAAGAAATTGCAACGGATAGTTCATCTAGCTAGGCTATAAAAGGCTATGAAGACTTAGAGCAAGACACACACAACCAGCTACTTTGATTATATTTTGCAATTTGAGTCTGTATTGTGATTTATAACTTGTTCTTCAGTGTTTATCATTATCTACTCTTTTTGAGAGTCTTGATTCTTTGAAATCAAAAGTTGTTAGTGTAAACTCAAGGTTATGGAAACCTGTGAGTGGGGTAGCTTAATTACAAAGTGTAAGGGGGAGCAAGTCCTAGGTGAATTGGATTGCTTAGTGTTTACATTGTTGTAGTGAAAGCTTGTTGAACTAGTGGAAATACACAGAAGATATCTGGGGACTAGACATAGGTCAAGGTTAAGACCGAACCAGTATAAATTTTGTGTGTTAAGCTCTTCTTCCTTTACTCTCTTGATATTTATTCTTCAAAGGTTTTGAAAAAGAGTACAAAAAGAATTTTTGAAATCCCCAATTCACCCCCCTCTTGGTGATTTCTTCCATTTTCACAATATACATGTAATGAGATTCACGTTTGATTTGCAAAAGATTCTCTTCAGTTTCTCCTTGCAAGTCTGTGACATTCATTGTTTGTTTCCTAATCATTAAGCAATATTTTTGTTTTCTTAATATAAGCATGTGACTGATTTTCAACCTCCTAATTCGGTGTGATGTTGTAAATTAAATATGTTTGGATACAAAGATATATAATTAATTTCTAGAAATGGAAGTGCTGGAAAATGTAGTGCTTATACATCTATTTTGATAGGGACTTTCTAATGCCATTGTTAAGGTGCTTCCTGGAGCTGAGCACAGATTTTGTGCCTGCCACATTTATGCAAACTGGAGTAAGAAGTGGAGAGGGAACGAGTTAAAGAAGAAATTCTTCACTTGTACATAGAGCACTTTTGTACAAGAATTCAAATAAAATCTCAAATCTCTAGGTTCGATCAAGAAAGAGGCTGCTGAGGATGAACTTACTTACAGTGTCAAGTCATGGGTAAGAGCTTACTTTACTCCAAGATGTAAGTTGTGAGTAGTGGATAACAACATGAGTGAGTCATTTAATATGTGAATAGACAAGTATAGGTTATTACCCGTGATTAGAATGTTTGATGAGATTAGACTTAAGATGATGGCAAAATGGGTAGAAAGTGATGCAAATGTGTGTGGCTGGAATAATGACTTCAACTCTAAATGTATGGATCTTTTTGAGTCAAATAGGTACCTAGCTACTGATTGTGAAGTATTCTTTAAGGTGGAGAGGGATATGAGGTTGTAGAGGGACAAGATAGGCATTTAGTTGACATTTGTAGAGGAATGTGTACATGTAGAGCTTGGGATTTAACAAGCATCCCTTGTCAACATGTAATTTGTGCAATATATCATGCTAAGATTGATCCAAAGTTTCACATATCACAATACTATCACAAGGAAACTTATCTTGTAGCTTATAGAACAAAACTAGAGTAAGTTAGGGGAAAAAATTTTGGGATACTGAAAATGTTTTCCAAATGTAACCTCTACCTGTTATGAACTTGCTTGGGAGACCTCAAAAGAAAGGAACCAAAACTGATGAATCAGAAAGAAGGAGGGAATTTGCCTCACGCCGTCATACAAGTGGATCAATTGGGATAGCTAAGCAAGGGCTTGTTGACAAATTAAGTAGGTGTGGTAAGACTCATAAGTGTACCTTTTGCAACAAACTATGACACAACATATCTACTTGTAAAGTGGTAAGTTAAACTATTGTGATTTGCAACTTTCATTAATGTCAACTTGTTTATGTACTAATACAATTTCCAATTTCAGGCTTTATATCAAAAGACACATCAGAAGGGTTTAAAAGGGATGCGCCACACCTCTGTTCAACCCACTATTTGGACAATCCAATTCTCAGTCCTCTTAACGACCCTTTAAACCAACACAACATACCCCACAAGTACCTAACTAGGGTCAAATTTCCTAACCAACACTATCCAATCCCCAACCCTTAAAATCATCTCACAAGAGAGCAACAAGATCCTCCACCAACAAAGCAAGAGGTGCAAGTGGTTTTGGCATCAGATTTGACAAGGCCATAGGATGTAATGTTTACAATGTTAGTATGTTAATTGCACTGTTTAGTGCTTATGTTTGTATATATTGAAAATTTTGCTCATTTGTTGGCTTTGTGATTATGTTTCAGCCTAGACTTAGCTCTAAGGTGGTTATCCAAGACGGGATAGGAGATGACCCTTTACACAACAATGTTGAAGTACAAATGATTTGTCCCATCTCGGATGAAAGGGCATTGAGAAGTGCAACTCCGGTGAACTAAGGGGGTTCAAGAATCATTCAGGTTGAACCCGAACAAGTCAATGATGCTCTACCATCCGATCTTCTATATGTACCTCCGAGACTGCAATGGAGAGGACAATCATGTCTCACAACTATATAGCTCTTAGCTCAAACGTAGAGGAAAATTCCAAGGAACAAAGACAAGGCAAAGATGGCTACATTGGATGTCTAAATGTGTCCTTGGGTCATCTGTATTATTTTGGTATAAAATTTGTAGAGGTTTTACTCTTTTGAATGTTTACTAAATTTGTAATTATTTTGATGTAAAAAAGGCTTGGTAGCCTGCTCATATTGCCGCATTGTGCTGGCACTTTTGGAAAACTTATGCTTATAGTATTTCTGCAATACAAAGGCAAATTGAGAGGAATAAAGACAATTCAAAGATGCTTGCTACTTTTGATGTGTACATGTGTCCTTGGGTGTTATGTACAGGTTGAACTCTTTTGAATGTTTATTGCTTTTAATGTACAAAAACTATAATTATTTTGCTATAGAAAGGGTTGCTAGCCTGCTCGCATGGTATTGGCAGATTAAGAATACTTTTGCTGTAAACTCCTTGGGTTATGTAATTACTTTTGCTATGAACTCTAGGTTGAACTATTTTGCTATGACTATTTTGGAATATTGAGCTTTGAGGGAATGATTTTGGTGGAATATTGAACTCCATTACAATTCATAAGCTTCATTTTTCCTTGTATTCAATGGTTAATTGACATGTTTATGGTTTATGTTTAGTTTTTTTTACTTTAAGGAAGAAGGAAGAGTTATGGGTGCACTCTTCATTTCCAATGGTATTTCCAAAACAAATTTTTCTTTAACAACACCATTCATGCTCTACATAAATATAACATACACAGTATAATGCAAAGAAACCAGCAAATTCCAACAAAAAATAAGTTACTATCATTTATTGTTTTTTCCAACAACAACATCTGTAACTCAAAAACTACATTGTGACCAACAACTACTTTACACATGATTAACAAAAACAATACATTCACATAGGTACACATAACACATTACCAATACATTAACAAAAACAACATAGGTGCACATAGCCCATTAACAATACATTACCACTAACAAATACATTACATGTTAGATATGCTTAGTTTTGATGATGACAAATATACATATCAATATCAAGAGCAAAAATTTTATATCATATACATTGACTAATTGCTATATTTAATGTAGATCAGTTTAAATATAATTGTGGAGAATGACCAAGTAAGAGAAGAAAGAAAGTGTTCAATTATGAGGAATAATCAAGAAGGAAATAAGAGATTACAAAAAGAAGAATATGCAAAGAAGCAAGAAGTTATCAAAGGATTTTGGGAATAATCAAGAAGAAGAGAAGAGATTGAAGAAGGAAGAAATTGCTGAATGGAATATCATTATTCAAGTTCTTAGATTGATACTATAAGTCTTCAATATCAAATAAAAGTTGGAATAGCTTAATTCAGAGTTAAAACAAAGCAAATATAAGGTTTTGGATGAGCAAACTCGAGTCCCAAGGTCTCAACTCGAGTTTACTACCTTACTGCAGTGATTTGTCTCTGAAATACGAGAAAACTCGAGTTAAGGACACAAAAGTCGAGTTTGGAACTCAAAACACGAGTTAGTCACTTAATGACTTTAGTTAGCAACGTCTTCAACATCTCTAGCATCTCTGGACCAGCTAAACTAGAGTCAGTCACTCAAAACTCGAGTTTGTCATGCTTTCAGCTCCTCTATTCACCTCTGTTTTAAGTTTAGCTTGAGCGAGGTCTGGTAATTTGATGATATCTCTTAAACCAAAGATCGGATTGAGGTGAAACCAATTTTGTATGAAACTAGACTTCCAATGCGTCATTATGACAAAGTTTCATGCCTAAACAAGTTCAGATGAGAGATCTATAAACTATAGAAGTTGGAATTTAAATTCATGCACCAAGCTTCAATGTTTTGAGTATATCTCACAAATTACATATTCAGTTGAGCTAAAATCAGTGGCATATGAAACTAGATTCACACACCTTTCCAACAACATCAAGATCATGAAGAACGAAGATCAAATGAGAGAGATATGAATCTTTAAAGTTGACAATCAATTCAAGATATTGTAAAAATGCTGGTCAAAGAACAGTCTTCATTCATCAGATCATAACTATCAAAATTCAATGAGTTTGGAGCTGATTCCTCTTGCATTGAAAAGAAGACTTAAAGAACTTTGTGAAGATAGGCATTGGATTTTGGAAATTGATCTTTATCAAGTTAGAGAGTAAAAGCTTGTTGAGAAGGCTATTTGACTGAGCCATGGAGAAGCAAACTCGAGTTTGGGTTAGCAAACTCCAGTTTGCACTTGACAGAGAGCAAGACCTTTTCATCTTTTAAGAAAACTCGAGTTTAAGTTAGAAAACTCTAGTTTGTGGCAAACAGAGAGCTCCTCAATGTTTTGAACTTAAGAAAACTCCAGTTTACATTTGAAAACTCCAATTTGAGCTTTTATGAACTTAAACTCTTTCTTAGTATGAATAGTGCCAAACTCGAGTTGACTCGAGTTTGCTATTGTTTCAAAATATACTTCAAAGCTCAAATCGTGATATTCTTCTGTAGAAGAGTCAAACTCGAGTTTGGATTTGAAAACTCCAGTTTTGTCATCTGAAGAAAAGTTACAAACTCGAGTTTGGATAAACAAACTCCAGTTTGTGTCGCTAAGTTTTAAATTCAAATTGCTCGAATTTGTGAGAACTTCATGTTTGATCTTAATACTTCATATCATCTATTACTATTGTTTCTAACCTTGTTTAATCAGTTTTCTAGTAAGTTTCAGATGATCAAATGAAGGATTACATGAAGATTCATATGCTGAGTTGTAAAGTCAAAAAGACAATATTCTCAACAACTACTTTTCAGTGGACATAGAACAGCTATATTCTCAACACCTACTATTCACAATGATCATTTTCTCAACAATCAAATGATCTTCATCTATAAGAAGAGTCACATTCAAGATGGAGAAAAACAAGGAAAAGAGATTGTAATGTCAAAATGTCAATATCCTGAATCTCATACACACTCTGTTCTTAATGCTTATATAGTTTATCATAGAGATTGAAATGATTTGTATTGCACTTTAGTGACTATTCATTCACTTCTGAGAGAGAAGATTCATTGTAATTATTATATCTGAGAGCTACTCAAGATTGAGTGATCTTGGCTAGAAAACCTATTATATCCTTACAGTGTATAAGGGGGAGTATCTCAGTGAGCGATTTGGCTTCACAAGTACTTGGGTGGACTTGTGGGATTGTAAAAGGCTTCTCTTGTGCCTGGATTAAATAGGAGGATAGTGGATTGAAAATCTCAAGTGGAGCTTGATGACAAGACATAGGTTAAGGATTGGGCCGAACTAGTATAAATCACAGTTTGTATATTCTCTCCCCTGAACTCTTATATTCCCATCTTATATATTTATTTGAATATCTAATTGTTGATTTAGAAAATGCAAAAAGACTTTTTATGTTCCAAGGTTTTAATCTTTCACCCAATTCACCCCCTCTTGGGTTCAGCCAGGCCTTTCATTACAAACCACTTCAACATTGTTCAATCCCTCACAAGAACAACAAACATACACATAAACCCTTACAAATACATTACCACCAACAACACCTAAGTCAATAACAATGTTGCTAATGCAAGTTTTAACTTAAATTGCCCCCTTCTTTACTTCATTTTCTTTCACTTATTGTTCATATTTCAGCTTCATCATCTCACCTTCAATTGCGACAAGCTCTTCATACAACCTCATGCATGAATCCCCTCTTTGAAGCTGCTTGTTCTTCTCATATAAATTGTCTATGTCATTGAGTGAATCTTTGCTAATTGCATTTTCCCTTTTCCCAAAGCCACTATCGTGCCATTCAAAATATCCACAACCACCATCTTATTCAAACCTGTAAAACCTCCTACTTGGTTTTCCTTCTGACCACACGTCTATCGATAAGCCAACAAATTGTGATGGCAATACCATGTTAGACCTTCGTAGTGTTCCTTGTGACTGGGTCGTCTAAGCAATACCACCTTCCTTCTTGCTTTCATGTTTTTTTCCTGTCATCGACATTGAAGATGACTCTATCCACCTCAGTCTCGATTTCTCCTCCAATCTCTCAATTGCTCTGTTTCGGTTCAATCTCGTTCGCCGACCACGACATTTGTCTCAATTTTTGGTTCCTCACAACTCCAATCTGTCGATTGCTCCCTCTCAGTTGAATATCTAGTTCCTCACAACTCCAATTTTTTGATTTTTGGTTCATCGTTTAAATGCCTCCCTCTCAATTGAATCTCTGGTTCCTCACAACTCAATATGTCGATTTTTGGTTTAGCGTTTAAATGTCGCCTCCCTTTGCCACGTCTAATTACATCTGGAGCATTTAACACCAAGGTAATGGATATCTCCCTTATTAACATTTTTTATGACTTTTGATCTAAAATTGTAACCACATAGGTACTTTTGGACCAAAAAAAAAACATATGGTGTTAGATGCTCCTCTGGAAAAAGTATATGTGTATTATTGTCCCTTAACCCTTTATTAAATATGCACCTAACATCATATACATTTTTTAGGTATAAAAATACCCACCAACTTCTTTAAATATAGAGAAAAATGTTCACCTCCATTAAACACATTATACGGACATTATGTTTTATTTTGGTGGGCCTTACTTATCCACTTGTCATCTATTTCTTCCTATTGCACCTTTCCTTTATCTCTCTCCCTCCTCTCTGACAAGCTTTTTCTTCTCCTTCTTCCATTGGTCAATTATCTCATCTCGATTACTCATCCTTCCTCTCACTCAGTCTCTTCCCTCCCTCCCCCCTCCCTCCCTCTGCCTCTCTTGATGCCACCTACTCATAAGAGCTTTGATACCTTTGATAATCATTTTTACCCTCACATCAACACCAAAACATCATCTTAAGATAGCCTTAATTGATGTCTTGTAAAACTTCAAAAATTATTGTAATTGGAAGATGTTAATAAGAGTTATACAAGTGAGTATAACATCATACAGTCATACCACCAAAACTCATTTATTTACCTAAGAAGGACTCATATAAGGAAACAAATATTGATTTTGTCATAAAAAATAGAGATAGATTTGCTAATCAAATAGGGTCACCTTCTTTGACTCACCAATTCGTAGCTTATGTGAATCGTCAAATGTGAGCAAATTGAAATTAATCATTTGGAGCAACACGGATTTTCTTATGAACTCATAAAGTGATGAAGCTCGACCTTCACTAAGCAGTGAAGTGACAAAACCTTGAGTATTAAACCAAAACATCATAGCTTTGTTGGCTAGTGGCATTTTACTCTCGATGAGATGATGTTTTGTTATTGAGGTGGGATAAAATACTCTCAGTAGCCCATTTTAACTCATCTCTCAGTCCTTGCCATTCAATCCATCAGAGACATGTTATGATTTATTTAAAATTTCCTCTGAACCATCCATCCCATGTTAATCCTAGCCACCTATATATATCTAACACTTTAGACCTAGAACTAGAAACTCTTCGACTTTTCATAGGTGAGCATGGTGGGAAATCTTTTTCATAGGGGAATTTGCTTCGTCTACATATTATATAGATATGCTTAAATATATTGGTTCGATGGTAACTTCCTGTTCTAGTAGACTGCTTTTGTAATCAACAAGGCTCTTCTTTTCTTTTTGTAAGTCACCTAATTGAAGAAGCATCCATTCTTAAGGAGAGAGGTTCAACCATTGCCAATCTTCATAGAAAGAGACAAGGTACGATAAAAATATATAATTTTTTTCTTATAAGATTGTATCTTTTAAATTGTTTATTCATATCTAATGTCATTTTGGCTCTTGACGGGAGAGAAAAGAAGGAACAAAAAAAGCATCATCTTCATTCTAAGAGGCAAGTAAGATAAAAGTAACTATTTGTTTATAGAAGATGATATCTTTTATATTTTTTGCATAGTCAATGTCATTCTCCCTCTTAAGAAAGTTTGATATAATACCTGGAGTGTCAAAGCCATAGTCATTGAGAGCCTTATTTGAATATAAGAGCCTTGTTGTAGCTATATATTTTACAAAATGTTGCATCAGGAATGTTTCTAGATAATGTTAAAGAAGACTTTTCATCATTTTGCGTTATACAATGTCTTAGCATTTATTTATTTTTTTTATAGTTATCCATTAAAGTTAGTCATTTTCTATAAAATTTTTTCTTTGATTTTTTTAGATTTTGAAATTTCTCATTTTCTGATAAGATTTTGCTATGTGCTGCATAAATTTATTTTTTCAAGTTTCAATATATGGAAGCTCATTTGGCTCCTAGATTAGAAAGATAATTTGATGATTTAGAGGAGGCATGGAGATTTCGGAATGAATATGCTTGTTAAGTATGCTTTATAGCAAGGAAAAATGGGTTGACAAAGAATAAGAAAGATAAAAAGACAATTATTAGCTATAGATATGCATGTTCAAAAGGGGGTAAATGAAGGCCAGATAAAAAATGTACCCTAACAACCAATCATCATTCTAAGACCAAGACCAATTGCCAAGCTGGAATGACAACTAAATTAGTGGAAGGTAAATTCAAGATCACCAGCTTTATAGAAAAGCATAACCACCCATTACATCTTCAAAAAACATTGCATATGATGAGGTATCAACAGAATATAAGTAATGCATAAGCAAATCCGATTGATTTGGCTAGGGATGCTAGACTTCAACAAAAAGCAACTTTTGACCTTATGAGTAAGCAAGTAGGTAGGCAAGTAAAGCTTGGTTTCACTCAAGTGGATATGAAAAATTATTTGATGATTAAACGGCAAAGAAGTTTGGCGGTTGGGGAAGTTTGATACTTATTGAATTATTTTGAAGAATATACTATAGAGAACCCTTCATTTTACCATTCATACCAACTTGATATGGAAGATCAAATTACAAATATTTTTTGGGTTGATGCTTGAATTCTTGTAGATTATGCTTATTTTTTTAGATGTAATTTTATTGGACACCACATACCACATAGACATAATTAGAGGCCTCTTTTTAGGACTCAATCGTTATAGAGGAATTGTATTTTTTGGTGCAATTTTGTTATACAATGAAACATAGAATCATTAAGTAGTTGTTGGAAACTTTCTTAAAAGCGAACAAGCAAAATAAACCTGCAACAATTTTTATTGACCAAGATCAAGCAATGGCAAGAGCACTATGTGAAGTTATTCTTGAAGTAAAGTATGCATTATGCATAGGGCATATTGAGTAAGATAGAATAAAACACCTGGGAAATAAAATTAAGGGTAGTTCACATGTTTTGTGTGACTTCAATAAGTGCATGTTTGCTATTGATGACAAGCCATGATTTGAAGAAACATGGGCTTCTCTAATATCATCATTCAATTTGGAGGATAACTCAAGGTTGAAGTCCAAATATGAAATCAAAGAGAAAAAAATAGACAGTGATGAAAGGCTGCTGATATGAGGAAGACGCATAGGTGTTACATGACAAACGCTACCCTATGTCATCAAAACCCTTCGACAACTACTCTTCGTTTTAATTTCCTTCTTTGTATTTCATGAGTATCATTATGTAAGTTTCAGTTGTGTCTTGTTCGCCAGCCATGAACTAACTCTCTTTTGGCTAGGTGACTATGAAACTTTAGTTTGTAATTCTGAATTAGATTGCTCAATTTTAATTTATAAAATTCAATTTGTTTAATTGTGTATTTAAGATTGATCTTGTGCGTCAGGTGGCCTCTAATAAGCAACAACTCTTACCTTGACTTATTGGAAAGGAGTAAAGGTTTGACCTTTGTTAAACAATGTGTGTATGTGGAGTTTGTGTAGAACTCTGTTAAAATTATAAACTATAGGAATGAGTTTATCTCACAAAACTATTACACTTAGTTTTGCATGTTATTCTAAGCTTGAAAATTTGTATAGGAATATGAGAGAAGTAGAGTAAAGAATATAAAGACAAGATTGCAGAAGCTTCTATATACATAAGTGGTAGGTTAACTAAAGAACTTTGCTATAAGCATTGTTGTAGCATTGTGTAAGTTGTTGTGGGATTGATGTAGCATTGCGATAGAGCAATCTGGGGAAGAGTTGCAAATTAAGTGAAAGTCTGAGTTTTGCCTATTTAAAATTTGATATCTCAACCATATTCACACCTGCTATGTTTTACTCATTTTATAGATTTAATACTTCTCACCAAACACCCATATTATTATCGCGTAACTTTTGATCATTTTCTTGATACATAAGTTGGTATCTTAATCTTTGTGGGGCGATACTTTACTTGTCATTTTATTATTTGTTCAACTAGTTCACTTGGCATAAGGGAATACAACGAACGCCGGACTTAAAAGATACTTTTTAGACTAGTTGCTCAAAATATAAGGTCTTAGAGTAAGAGTTTTAAGATCAATTTCTTAAAATGAGGTCTTAAAAGTATTTTTTTAAGACCGAGCGTGCCAAAAACAAGTCTTAAAAATAGTTTTTTAGACCTTATATTTTTAAAGCCAGTCTTAAAAGTTAGACCCCATATTTTATACTTCACATAATAATTTTTTTAAGACTTGATATTTATAACATTTTTTTTGTCTAAATCTTGTAGTGTTTTTTCACATATCCACTCTACTTCTTCCTCTTATCCACCATCCAATATATCTATCAACTAAAAGACAATTTAAACTATAAGTTCTGAACAACTTAAAATGAGTTACAAATTAAATCATTGGATATGAACATACAAATTGATCAATTATTGAAAATGAATATAATGCCAATAATAATCCAATTCAAGTATGAAAACAATTGATCCAAAAACTATTACTTATCATATATCATAATAACTCATAGCCTTTAAATGAAGAATACATACATAAGGAAAAACATAAGACCTATACTCACTATTGTTCTAAGAGCTCATAAATGAATTCACAATAACTTTTATGGATAAAGTCGATATCTTCTTTAGGAAAGGGAGCAATAAGATCAAACACCTATAATATCAAAGATTAACTTACATGCCAAGTTAAAAAAATTGAAAGTATAGTCATACAAAATTGTTGAAATACATTTACCTCTTTAGTGAATTTAGTCATGCCTAATTTGATAATGTTATATATGTGTCTCAACACATAAAAGCCACATAAGTTAGATCCTAGTAGTTGACCACGAGTCTAAAAAAGAACATGACATAATTAAAATTGTATAGATCATAGTTGATTGATTAAGTTCATTAAGTAAACAAATATTTACTAACCTTTGGTGTGATCCATTTATGGTCTTTTACCTCATGCACATGCTTGCCACCTACAGCGTGTCAGTATGTCTAACATAGCTTATTAGAACAAAAGTCAAGAGCTACAACATAAGTCATGGTATCCAACTCAAACCTAAAAAATAAATATTTTTTGTCAATGCCCATAAATTATAAGAATACTGGTATGCATGATGGAAAAAGCATAATATTTATAGTTTTATCATATGCTTCATTTTCAACCATCTAGCTTCTTTCTAACCTTTAATTTACTTGAATTCAAACAGAAAAGAACTCAAGAAAAATATTCTAAATGTAACCAGCAGCGATGCATGAATTCATGAACATAGGAGTTAGCTAAGTATGCGATACATAAAGCTTATACTCAGTAGATTAACATATTGGCAGTGTACTGTACTATATCAATACTCTTAGATCACCATAAACTATGCCAACCTATATCAAGTTTCTTCATGGGTTTTGCTGATCAACCTTACTCCTATTTCCATCCACAAAGATTATGAAAAACAAGTAAAACTTAAAAGGTTTTGTAGGGAAGCAAGGGAATCCCTTAGAATTGAGATGGATTAGAGTTTCCCCATTAGGAATTATTAGCAACATATGAAAGTATATAAAGAATCTAAAGAAACTAACAACAACTATCGAATTCTTATGTAAATATCTAGTCATTAATTAGATACTTAATTGACTAGAAATGAGGTAGCAACAACAAATCTAGATGCTAGAAGGCAGCCCAACATACTTCAATAACTACTTCCAATTTCAATGGAAAATTGTACAGCCTTCATACACTTATATATAAAATAAAAATCTAGGCACAAACCCAAGACTTTCCAAATTCAAAGTAATGATAAGTGGATAGGTTGCTATAGTAAGAGGAATTTGAATGAAGTCTTAGTTTAAGGCTAGCTGGTACAATTCAGAACAATTTGTAACATCCCAAACTTTTATAGTAATTAAGAATTTTTCATATGTGATTTATTAAGTATTATGAGGTTTAGAGGAAATTAGAAGTATAAAATAAAGAGTTATTTTTAAAAAATAATATTATATTATGTTATATTGTAATATTATAAGAGGGAAAGTGGAGGACAACAAAAGGAAGGAATGAAAAAGAATTATATATATATATATATATATATATATATATATATATATATATATATATATAATGTTATTTTATTTTATAAAGTGGGTGGGACCCACACCTTTTGAAAGAAAGGGGTAGGAGGTGCCTACCCTGTTGAAAAATTTGGAGCGGTGCCACAATTAGTGCCGGCGCCGTTCCCGCCTAATATTAACGCAATGAGTGATATTTTTTGTATAAATACCCACCACCTCCATAACACAAACACAAACACACTTTCGCGTTCAAGGAGAGAGTAAGAGAGAGAGAGAGAGAGAAATAGTGTTGTGAAGATTATTTTGAGGTGCTAAAAGACTCTCATCAAGAGACTTGGAGTCATTTTGAGGATTATCTGTAAGTTAGGATATGTAAGGTAACTCTAAATATTCTTCCATATACTAGTGAATTGTGTACGATTATGAATTATTTATTTTTATGGACTGAATTATATGTATATGTATTAAAATATTTTTATAATAAAACTAGAAATTACGATTTTGTTGTCGAATAAATCACGGATTTCTTCCTGAATAAATTACAATTTTATTCCCGAATAAATTATGGTTGTGTTGTCGAATAAATTATGGTTTGACCTTGAATTTTATAATGGCAATTTTAACTATGAAAAATGATAGTTTTGCCCAAAAAAGTCTTATAAGATGTTGATTTAATTTATGATGATATTTATTATAAAAGGAAGCATGTTTTAATGTACTTATTTTGAAGCAAATATAATTATCATGGCGGCTGTATTTATGATGGGATGGAGTACAAAGGGATTGATATGATAAAATGTTTTAAAACCACCACTTGGTGCACAGTGGATGGTACTTGTCAGGGCCCCTTCTTCCATATTTTTCCTTTGGTTAGGATTGCATTGGAGCTGTGGGACATATGACACCTCCTTAGTTATGTTTTTAAGGAGGGGAGCCATAGTCTAGGCTTAAGCTCTACACCTTTGGCCGAGTGTATCTTAAGTTTCGGTGAGCTTGGGACAATTCAATCAAATGGATATGTTTCTGTTGGACTATGTGTTAGCCTATGGCTCTAGTTAGCGGTATAAGGGTGGAAGAAGATATAAGGGAGGCTGCATATTGCATATTGAATGATTATACAGTTCATATATTGACATAATGATAATTGATTTTGTAGAAAAATTATATATGAGGAATTACGAAATATACTAATACTTATGTAATCAGCTACTTTTGTCATTTGTGATTTGCTTGTGTACGAAAGAAACTTTCAGTAGTTACTGAGACGTGAAATCTCATCTCATATTAACATTTTTCAGGTGATTGTTCTAGTAAGGAGCAAGGGAAGGCACCAATGGAGTGAACCTAGAAAGCTCTTTTGTACTCTTACGGCCTAAGTTATGTTATTTGTATTTTGCTATGACCTTAGGACTTCCGCATTTTATAAACTCTGATATATTTTGGGAAACGAATTTGTCCCTGTGTATATGTAATTTTATTGATTGGCCATATTATAAATATGTATTTGGATGTTAGTCATCCCTGTTGGAGATATTTCAAATGTTTTGGCCAAGTTTTTGGGTATTGGATTTGGGGTGTTACACAATCAATATTTAATCTATCCTTAATTAAGGGATAGACTTGGGTGATTTTTAGGTGTTCTGTTTGCATCATGATTATGGAAACATTAATTGCAACGAGTTATGAATTTTGAGAATCAAGTAGAAAAGAAGTTCACAATAGAACTAAGCTAAACAAAAAACTACCAAAATAAATAGCACAGGCAAGAAAGAGAGGAAAGGTCATATGTACAAGTATTGTACATGACAGAGTTCGCCCAAGTGTTGGGCATAGAATTATAGAGGCGTAGAATTGCCTAGATCTCCGAAATTTAAAGTATAAACAAGCTTATTAGAAGCCCAACAAGCACAAAACTCCAAATTTTAAAATATCAGTGTTCTATCTTCCATCGTATGATGTACTATAGCTTGGTAGGTTGTTCGTTGCAAGTGGGCCAGTCAATCTTTCTACCTCACCATCAAGCATAGTTAGTGTAGTTGGTTTACCTGTGCCATTGAGCTCGTCGATATTATTTTCAATTATAGTTTCATCTCCTACCACCCTTGGTTGGCCTACCATGGTGTTGGGAGTTTCCAATGGTTGCATGTGTGGAACAAGATCACTTGGCAATTGTCTCAGGGGGCAAGATGGAAGAATGACTTGCGGGGAACGTAAAGGTTGGAAGGTGTGTCCCCTATGGTAGGCATGTCTTGTTAGTTCTCAGATTGAGTTTTAATGATAACATAACACTTGTCAAATCACTAACTTAAGACAGCTCGAGTTCATGGTTTAAAACTCGAGTTCTAAAGGTTTTCTCAAATTGAGTTTAAGTCAGTATTGATGAAAACTCAAGTTCTCCTTTTTGAAATGATTTTCAACAACTATTATCTTCTGATCAACTAGAGTTCATAGATCAACAACTCGAGTTCATGGGATATAAATCAAGTTCTTAAGTAATGAACTCAAGTTCATGGATTCTAGCTTGTTCCAAACTTCAAATGTTAAAAACCCTCGGAAACTAGAGTTTCATCTTAAAAGACTCGAGTTCTAAACTCGAGTTCTTAAAATGAAAACTCAAGTTCTTAGATTTGAAGATCTTGTAGTTTATTCAAGATGTTAACATCTAGAGTTCTTGTTTAACAACTCAAGTTGATAACTCCAGCTCATTTTTTGTAACTCGAGTTCTTTGAGAATCCAAATTGTCTTTAAACTACAAACTCGAATTCTTATGATATCAACTCAAGTTCTTAACTTAAAGAACTGAGGCATTTGAAGTTAAAACATAGAAACTTGAGTTCCTTTCAGCCAACTCGAGTTCTTTATTTGGAAACTTGAGTTTGTATGAATGATGATGACAAGCCGTTGTTATTAAGATTTCAAATGAATCAAAAAAATCTTCAATTACTACTTTCCATTACTATTAATAATTATTCTTAAGATGCTTTTAACCCATTTGCTAGTGATTTCAATTAGTAAAATGAAGATTTAAATAAAAGCATCATAAAACAAATTTGCTGTTAGACACATTTAATGTAAAGCAAAAATCAGAGCTACAAACAAAATGAATACCATAGTAGTTAAAATAAACCTTGTCGCAGGTACCCATTTTGGCGAAAAATACTTTACTATTTGCATAAGCCGACTTCCGTTCAAACCCGAGGAATTTGCTGACAACGATGAGTCGAAGCAACGAAAGTTGGAAATCTCAGTCTAATGGAAATATGAATATCTCCCAACGGTTATCTTCTCAACTCTCAACAGTCATCTAAGGAAGCTGATATATAAGCTCGAAGCATTTAATTCGCAACCTACCGAAACCTGTGCAATCAATTCGATATTATTGCAATTCTGTGTTTCACTTAATCTAATCAATATCTTCGGATATAATTGCACTTTAGTGTTTATTATTTATCTACTTAGTAAAGAGTTTAAACACTTGATTATCTGTTTAATCTCAAGGTTGAGGAACCTTAAATGTGGGTGTACGATTACAACTTGTAAGGGGGAGTGAGTCATAGTAAAAGATGATCATCTCGAGTACAAGTGTGTAATTGTATTTATGTTACTGAGATAGTGAAAAACTCAGTGGATCTGGGGATTGGACGTAGGTCAAAGAGTTAGACCAAACCAGTATAAATTCTCTGTGTCTCTTACTTTGTTTTACTACCCTTAGAGTTAATCCAAAAAAGATTTTTAAATCACCTATTCACTCCCCACTAGGTGATATTTCATTTACACGTCTGTCATGGTGAATGATCAAAATGAGCTAGGAAAAAAATCCCTTTGAAATATCAATAAGAGCTGGGAAAAAAATCCCTTTGAAATCCATTGCAATTCCCATAGGTAATGCCAAATTGAGAACCAAACTTTTGAAATAAAGGATTTTATTGATGAGTCACTGACAACGTTTAATTTCTATAGAAGAAGTGGAAAATGCAAGTAAAATGGCGAAAAATAAGAGAGATGAGTCCATTGGATTAGTGAGTAAAAGAGCTAATATGAGGTAAAGAGTTGGATAACTTGATTCCCCTAGTTCTGACAGAGCTAGTTTCCTTACTCATCCAAAGGATGAGTAGAAGGACCTCTTCCCATTTGAACTATCCAGAAGGGATCTGGACAGTTTAGATTAATATTTTTTTACTTTTTATTTTTCAAAAAAATTATTTTAATGGATAGAGAATTTAAAATAAAAATAATCTCTTAACTAACAATTTTTTAAAAATGTTTTTTAATTTAAAAATCGTTAGTTAAAAAAATTAAATCTAAACCGTTCAAAAGATTTGAATAATTAAGGAAACTGGTTGAGTTTTGACATGACTTCCTTATTTATAGTAGGGTTAAGGTGCATTTTTGCCAACAAACACGCTAGGAGCAACTGGGCCAAAAAAGTATTGAAGGTACCTAAAATGCCAATGAACAATTATGTTAGTAGCGTGTGGGCCAACGTCATTAGTTTGACCTTAACGCCATTTGTCTGAGAACCGGAAAAAATTACAGAATATGACCCATATGTTTTTGAAAGTATAGTTAAGCCCCAAAAAATTCCAAAAATTTTATTTTAGTCCCTCTACGTACTTTTTGTGGGGCCTAAAACCACCCGTGGTTAAAGACATTTTTTTTAGACCTTAGCCTGACCTAACCTGTGGCCTATTAAGAAGGCCTATAATTTTAAAAATTTTATAAACAACCCAACAAACCACAAGCCTTAATTCAAAACAAGCCTACTTCAAACAAAGCGAAAACATAATTATTTTAAATAGACAAAAAACAGATCTACTTTAAACAAGCTGTTAGATGGTTGTTAGATGTAGGTCTATTTTCAGTCTATTTAAAGTATGTCTATTTTCACCCTGTTTGAAATATACTTGTTTTAAGGTGAGGCGGCGTGTGGTGTGTTAGGCTGCTTACAAAATTTTAAAATTACAGGCCTCCTTAATAGCCCACAGGCCAGGCTAAAGCCGAAAAAAAGCTTGTGACTAGCAGTTGATTTGGAGGGCTAGGGATGGCCCCACAAAAATTACAGAAAAGAACCTAAAATTTTAGAAAACTTTCTTCCAGGCCCATAAAATTTTTATAATTTTCACTTTAGTCCCTCCATATAAAGTATGTGGATGGACTAAAATAAAAAATTTGAAATGTTTTTGTGGCTTAAGTATAATTTCACAAACATATGGGTGCTATTCTGTAATTTGTGCGGACTCAAAAAACGGCGTTAAGGTCAAACTAACGGCGTCGGCCCACATGCTCCTAACATAATTGTTCGTTGACATTTTAGGTACCTTCAATACTTTTTTGGCCCAGTCGCTCCTAGTGTAATTGTCCGTTGGCAAAAATGCATCTTAACCCTTTATTACAGCCTTCAAACTATCTAATACTCCCTCCGGTCCTAATTATAAAATATAGTTGACTTTTTTGGAGAGATTAAAGAAGCTAATTAAATTACTTTAGAGTATTTTTATTTTTATTTTTTCTTCAAATTAATTAGTTTGACTAATAAACTAATATATAATCTAAGAATACACAACATATGAAATGATTAAATAACTTGTTTAGCTTCCTTAATCCCTCCAAAAAAAGTTAACTACGTCTTATAATTAGGACTAGAGGTAGTATGTTAATTCCGTCATTTTAGGATCTTAGTGGATCCCGGGGGTAGTTGCTATATTTGTGGATCCGGGCACTTGTTGGATCGTGGGTTTGACCGTGTAATCCAAATGGTGAGTGTTGTGTGGATGTGGGCTTAATGCATGGATATGCTTCGTTTGGGCTTGCTTTCATGAGTTGTCTTGCTTACGGGCCCAAGGTACTAATTTGGGCCCTACAATGCTTCCGTAAATTAAATAAAACCCGAGCTGTATTAGTGAGCTCATGAACCAAAGTGCAAAACCCCATTTAACATAAAATATGAGAAAGGAATATGATTCTTCGGTGTGATCTTCATATGTAATACCCCAATTTTCATAATACATGTAAATATTATATTTTGATAAATAACACCTATTACAATAGGTGAATATGTGGTTTCAAAATTTGTGTAAATTATTAATTTAATGTTAGGCAATTTTCCTTTGGAATTAATTAACAAAAGGTTAATTATGGAACATGATATAAGAGAGTATGTTGTCTCTAAATTTTAATTGATTTCTTATTTTTAGAGAAATTTTCTTTGGATTCTAATAAATCCAAAATTCAACCTTATTAAGGATCATAAAATATCCTAAGATTATTATAATTTAGTATAAAAATAATTTCAACAATTAGAATCATCAGAGGATGATAAAATCAATTAGAGGGAATTGACAACAATTATTGGGCAATTGAAATTTGCAATAATTGAGATACTTTATTAATTTTTGAAATTAGTTAATGATTAAGCTTTTAGGGTCATAATTTAAGACCAAATGATATTAATTAGCATACAAGGAATTGTTAATCATCAAAATTAAATTAGAAACCTTGTTAAATTTTGGTAGTTAAGTCTGGTAACCCCTAAAACACTGTATTGGAGATTAAAATTGGGATTTAACTAATTATTCCTAATTAGTCTCTATGAGACGAAAAATTCTTATTTAATGGTAAACAAATGAATTACACAAATAATGGAAGAAACATATGATATTAATCTTAAAACCTAAAATCTAAGTGGACCAATGAGGGAATTATCTTCTTAAACATGTGAGAACAATTAAAACATAATTAATTAAAGAGAATTTAGGGGTAGGGGACGGTTTCTTTGGGATCAAGAAGGAAAAAGAAAAAAATAACACATAAGTTAAACAAAGTAGTGTAAGGAAGAAGCTTCAAAGACTTGGTGAGCAAGTTTTTCTTTAATTAAATAAAATTAGATGAGAATCTATAGGAATTAAATCATAACTTGAAATAGTGGAACTAAGTATTTAAGATAAGTACATATTTGAGATCAGTGAATTATGAACTTCAACTTGGCTATTCCCAAAGTTATTGTCATATACTTTTAGGATTCATACCTAAGTGTTTCGGGAATTAAAAATCACCATAAATCTAGTCATAAAATTAGGATTTCAAGGGTGAAATTGGATTTTGAATTAAAACACCAACTTACACCTAACTAAATTAGCATTTGGAGTAATTAGGGGATAAATTGAATGTCTTGGGGACAAAACAAAAGAAAATCTAGAAGGAGGAAGGAGAGAGGGACGAATTGGGGAGAGGTGGAGGGGTAGGATTAAAACCTCTTCCCCAAGTAAGAATCCAATGGCTAGAAGGCAAAGGGAAAATTACAAAAGTGCCATCACCTTCTCCTATAAATAGAAGCCCTCCTCTTCACATTTTCCTCACCAATTCCTCAAGGCATAACCGAAAATATAGAGAGCAAGGGAGAGAGTGAGGAGCTTCAAGAAGTTAGGAGCAAGTGTTCTTCAAGAGGTAAGAGAGTTTTTAGTTTTTAAGTTCTTAGTTATGAAGTAGAAATGCTAGAAATGTTGTTTTGATCATCAATCTTCCAATTCCAGTTTTATTTTCATGTTTTTATGGTTTCCAATGGCTTTATTTCGAAAATTTGATGAAGAAAAAGTTATAGCAAAAATTTTGGAAGATTATGATCAAAATAACGAAGCTCTGGCGAAATTTCATCGATTAGTGTTTCCTGGAGTCAGTAGCAAAAATGTTAGTATTTTATGAAGAAGATGATGTTCTAAAATTTTGAGAAAATTCATGGTGAAAGTATATATCTAGGGCTTTCCATATATATAAAGTTTGTGTCATTTGAAGCTCTGTGCGAAAAGATAAAAATCTTAGAAGTTAAGCTATGTTTTCTGGGCGAAAATCTAGGTAGCGGTTTGAAATCTGGGAACTGGGAATTATCCATGAATTCTGGGTAAGTTCCAGTATTTTTCCTTGAAAATAGAGTTCTCAAGGATTCCGGGAAATTTTACGGATTCTCATTTCTATTTTTGTGAAATTAGTTATGATTTTTCGAAGTTAGGCGAAAATCTGTCCAGAAAATACTGCCTTGCGTTTTTGAATAAATGTAAGGGTAGAATTGTAAATAATAAATCCACCAGGGGTAAAATGGTCTTATATAGCCAAGATATCTCTTGAAATAATATTTGTGAATTAATAGAGATGATATTACCCTTATAGGATATTTGTGACCGCATTCTGACCGACAGAACAAAACTTGTCAACGAAGGTACGTTCGCGTACTGGTAACTTTAACTCTGATGTTTACTGTATGCATATATGTGCTATGTGTATGGTATGCTTATGTGAATTAACTGATAGCTTTGTGGTACGTTTGCGTACTGTAACACTAACTCTGATATTTACAGTATGTGTATATGTGGTATGTGTGTTGTATGCATGTTGTGATGTGTTGTTAGAATACATGCTGTTGTTAAAGGATAATTGTACATATGCATGCACTGGGAGTGATATATCTGTTTTCACTGGGAGTGGTATATTTCGCTGGGAGCGATACATTTGCATTCACTAGAAGTGACATAGTTGGTGACATGTTTGGAAGTGAATCAATTGCTGTGTTTATATACCATATATGTAAATATGAGGTTAACCGTTACCTGAGGTCTAATGGGCATTGGACCTCAGTCTTAATGAATAGTACAAGGAAGAAACCAGAATAGAGAAGGTGCCGGTGAATAGAGCCGTAAAGAGGCAGCGGTCGAAGACGAAGATCGGTAGAAGTTATTAGGACTTAGTTTCTGGCATGAATCTGATAAAATTATTCAAACCATTTGGTGCTTAAACTAAGGAAGGGTTCATCGGTGAGTTGTCACAAGTCGCCATAGAGTTAGTGAGACTCCCATTATGTTGAACACCGACCTGGCTAAATGGACTGAATAACTAATATCAGGTTCCAAGCCATTGGTCTAGTTTAAGACTCTCTTTATCAGAGAATTGTATTTAATCTCCGTATATTGTATCACATGAAGATTCCTTCGGGATATTTAATATATCAGCTTATGTCGGGACATCATCATATGTCTGGGCATTCTATATCAGATACTCATTGTCCGAATCTCAGCGCACGCTATCCACTTCCGCAGTACTCTAAGCTGTAGCATCTCAAACTCTGTTGTTTTTCTTAAAACTAAGTGTCGACCGGCACGATTTTCGAACATGAAATTTGGGATGTTACATCATACATGGTACTCTCTCTGGTCCTTATTATAAGGCACCAACTATTTTTTCTCACAAACCAAGAAATGGAAGTTAACTCATTAATTATATCCAAAATTAATAAATGTTTCCAACTTCACCCCTATTTTAATGATGTATATTTAAATGAGTTAGTTAAAAATGAGGATATAATGAGAAAATAGTAATAAATGAGTTAGTTAAAGTAAGTTAGTGTCTTATAATAAGGACAAAAAAATGTTGGTAGTTGGTACTTTATAATAAAGACCAGAGGGAGTAATTCGCAAGAGACAGTGAGAATATGAGGTGGTGAAATTATATGCCGCATGGGTCAAACAAAATAAATTAACTGTTTTTAAGTATGGATTACATTACTCCATTTTTAATGCTTTCAAGGCGATATTGAGCCCAAAAGACTTCAAAGAAAAAAAAAAAAACTGCAACTTCTGACTATAAACTTTTGGTATAAAAATAGTCCTTAAAAGTATGTTATAGTTCCAAATTTTTAAATATATTTTATTAAACATATGTTTGTTAAGAAATTACTCAAGTTTTCAAGCAAGTTGTTAGAAAAAATATTAATAGATCATTGATGAATATTAATTTTATTAATGTTAAAAGATAAATTAGGGATTTGATATAATCAAGGGTAAATTAGTAATCGAGATTTATTTAATATGATTTGTAATTAAAAAATATACTTCAAGAATCTTTTGAAGATATTTTTGAACAGTGTTAATAGTCTTGACTAAAATGTATATTTTTAAAATAGAAGGAATGTGTGTATAATTAAAGTAAATTAGATTGGTAGTTAGAGTATTTTATTCTTCTTTTTATAACGGTTTAGTTTTTAAACATTTAAATTTCCAATTTCTGTAACAGTACGTGATGCTCATTTTACATGTGTAGAAAACTCAAAACCAACAGACTAGCTAAGAGGCCTGATGTTATATCGGTTTGTTACCTCCTATTATGTGGGTTTGTTCTCTCTCTCTCTCACTCTTTTTCTCTCATAATCTCGTGTATGCGAAGACGATGGACGGTTTGGATTTAGTACTATATTATACATTTATTATAGTAACATATATATATGCGTGTGTAATTAAATTGATGTGCGGTGTTCATAACCACAATATAGAAAAAAAATATTTTTTTTATAAAGTAATACAATAATATTTTTTAAAAAAATATTAAATATCAATAATTCATTTTTTATCTAAAAGAAGACATGAGAAGGAGGGGGGGGGGGGGGGGGGGGGTGGAGAAACATGCAAGTCATGTAGATATACTTCTTGTAAAAAGGACCTAACTGAGATTATTGATGGGCTTCAAGCCTAGTTTTTGTTTTATGTCAACTACACATATATGGCAGGCTGGATGCCCTAGACCTGTTTCTAACCCTGACCAATCAGGTTTTTCAATTAATCTTTATTTATAAATATAATTTATACTCCCTCTAATAATAAATATAAAATAAATTCAATTTTTTTTGGAGATGTTAAAGAAACTTATTAAATTAATTTAGAGTATTTTATTTTTTATATTTTTCTTCAAAGTAATTAGTTTGATTAATAAATTAAAATATAATTTAAACATATACAATATATAATATGATTAATTAACTTATTTAATGTATTTTATTTTTTCAAAAAAATTCAACTCTGTTTTTTATATTTAGTAGCGAGGGAGGGAGTATACATCATATTTATGAGTTGTCAATTTGCTTACGGTCATTAGTCAATGACATTGAAGAACCCCTCTTTTGTGGGGAATATTCGTTCATCTGATTTTAGTCAATCAGAATGTACTCCTTTCTCCCAGAAGAATTCGGCTAAATTGATTCCCCTAGTTCTGTAGATTCCTTACTCATTCAAAGGACGAGTAGAAGGTGTTTTTCCCATTTGCACTATCTAAAAGGGATTTGGACGGTTTAGATTAATAATTTTTTACCTTTTATTTTTTTTCAAAAAAATTATTTTAATGGGTAGAAAATTTAAAATAAAAATAATCTCTTAACTAATAAATTTTTAAAAATGTTTTTTAATTTAAAAATCGTTAGTTAAATCTAAACCGTTCAAAAGATTTGGATGATTAGGGAAACTGGTTGAGTTTTGACACAACTTCCTTATTTATAGTATGGCTTTCGAACAATCTAATACTCCCTCCAGTCCTAATTATAAAATATAATTGACTTTTTTTGGAGAGATTAAGGAAGCTAATTAAATTACTTTAGAGTGTTTTTATTTTTATTTTTTTTTATTCAAATTAATTAGTTTAACTAATAAACTAATATATAATCTAAGAATACACAACATATAAAATGATTAAGTGACTTATTTAACTTTTTTAATCCCTCAAAAAAAAAAGTTAACCATATCTTATAATTAGGACTAGAGTGGATCCGGGGGTAGTTGCTATATTTGTGGATCAGGGCACTTGTTGGATCGTGGGTTTGACCGTGTAATCCAAAAAGTGAGTGTTGTGTGGATGTGGGCTTAATGCATGGATCTGCTTCGTTTGGGCTTGCTTTCATGAGTTTGTCTTGCTTACGGGCCCAAGGTACTAATTTGGGCCCTACAATGCTTCCGTAAATTAAATAAAACCCCAGCTGTATTAGTGAGCTCATGATCCAAAGTGCAAAACCCCATTTAACATAAAACATAAAAAAGGAATATGATTCTTCGGTCTAATCTTCATGCATGGTATTTCATCTAGTCTTTATTATAAGACATCAACTATTTTTTCTCACAAACCAAGGAATGAAAGTTAACTCATTAATTAGGTCCAAAATTAATAAATATTTCCAACTTCACCCTTATTTTAATGATATAGATTGAAATGAGTTAGTTAAAAATAAAGGTATAATGAGAAAATAGTAATAAAAACCGGAGGAATAGTTTGCAAGAGACTAAGTGAGAATATGACTGTGGCAGAATTATATGCTGCATCGGTCAAACAAAATAAATTAACTGTTTTTAAGTATGGATTACATTACTCCATTTTTAATACTTTCACGGCGACATTGAGCCAAAAATACTTAAAAAAAAAACTACAACTTCTAAGTGAAAACTTTCAGGATAAAAATAGTCCTTAAAAGTATATTATAGTTCCAAATTTTTAAATATATTTTATTAAACATATGTTTGTTAAGAAATTACTCAAGTTTTCAAGCAAGTAGTTAGAAAAAATATTAATAGATCATTGATGAATATTAATTTTATTAATGTTAAAAGATAAATTAGGGATTTGATATAATCAAGGGTAAAATTAGTAATCGAGATTTATTTAATATGATTTTTAATAAAAAAATATACTTCAAGAATGTTTTGAAGATATTTTTTACAGTATTATAATCTTGACCAAAATGTATATTTTTAAAATAGAGAAAATGTCTGTATAATTGAAGTAAATTAGATTGGTAGTTAGAGTATTTTACCCTTCATTTTATAACGGTTTAGTTTTTAAACATTTAAATTTCCAATTTCTGTAACAGTACGTGATGCTCATTTTATATGTGTAGAAAACTCAAAACCAACAGACTAGATAAGAGGCCTGATGTTATATCGTTTTGTTACCTCCTATTATATATGTGGGTTTGTTCTCTCTCATAATCTCGTGTATGCCGTTGGATGAAGACAATGGATGGTTTGGATTTATTAATATTTTATACATTTATTATAGTAACAATATATATATATATATATATATATATATATATATATATATATATATATATATATATATATATGTATATATATATATGCGTGTGTAATTAAATTGATGTGCGATGTTCATAACTACAATATAGAAAAAATAAGATTTTTTTTTATAAAGTATTATAATAATATTTTTTATAAAATATTAAATATCAATAATTCATTTTTTATTTAAAGCAAGACATGAGATTCTGAAAAGAAGGGGGAAAAAAGGAAGGAAAAGAGGGAGAGAGGATCTCCATCTCAATCGGATCTTTTGAGCAACTAAATTGTTGTGAAATTGGCATGTTTAATGTGATTTTTGAGTCGCCATAAGAAACATGCAAGTCATGTACATATATATGGCAGGCTGGATGCCCAAGACCTGTTTCTAACCCTGACCAATCAGGTTTTTCAATTAATTTTTATTTATAAATATAATTTATACCCTCATAAATATAAAATAAATTCAATTTTTTTGAAGAGGTTAAGGAAACTAATTAAATTAACTTAGAGGATTTTAATTTTTATATTTTTCTCCAAACTAATTAGTTTGATTAATAAATTAATATATAATCTAAATATAAATAATATGTAATATGATTAAGTAACTTGTTTAGTGTATTTAATCTTTTTAAAAAAATTCAACTCTGTTTCGTAATTTTATATTTAGTAGCGAGGGAGGGAGTATATATCATATTTATGAGTTGTCAATTTGCTTACGGTCATTAGTCAATGACATTGAAGAACCCCTCTTTTGTGGGGAATATTCGTTCATCTGATTTTAGTCAATCAGAATGTACTCCTTTCTCCCAGAAGAATTCGGCTAAATTTTTAATAATTTAATTTAATTTTTAATTTTTAAAAAAGGTTGATCAATTAGGTGATGCGGAATTGTAGAAGCTAGTTATTAACCAAATGTTGGGCGAGAAATAGGGTTTTATTTACATGTAACATTTGAATATTTCCATATCTTCTTGTATATATACATCGTCTGCCTCTCAGTCTTCTTCTCACAGTCATTACTTCTTTTACATCTTCTCATTTCCCCCTCCAAACTGTGAAAACCTTCTATACTTGTCTCACACTGGTAAGTTTCTATCTCACAATAAGCTCAATATCTATTTATATTTGTATTTAATTAGTTACTGTTGTGAAATCATTTGTTTGAAATTTAGAAAGAGAGCTGTTTCAATTTCTCCTGCATTAACTGGGAAGAAAGCTGATTTAACTCAATCTATGATATTAATTATGTCATCTAAATTTGAAACGAGTGTATAAATTTTAGTTTTAAACGGAAGTTAGAAATCCCCATTGTGATAGATTCTGGAATTACAGAAAGTTACGAATTTTTCTTGTTCTGTTAATGATCTCAAGAATTATTGTTTAAAGTTAATGATTAACAAAAAAGTGAAAGTCCCACTTCATTTCTCATATCTGGTCTCAGTTTTATTTAGCCATAAAATATTTTGGTTGCAAAAATGTATTTTCCAATTTCTCTTCCTTTTGTTGCATCAGTGAACAGGTTCTCGTGAAAACCATACATATGGCCAATGACCAAAACCTACATGTACTAAACGCACTAGACGTTGCCAAAACACAATGGTACCACTTCACCACCATCATCATCGCCGGAATGGGCTTCTTCACCGACGCGTACGACCTCTTCTGCATATCGCTCATCACAAAACTTCTTGGCCGGATATATTACCACGTGGACGGTTCGCCGAAGCCGGGCTCGTTGCCACCTAATGTTTCGGCAGCGGTGAACGGCGTCGCTTTCTGTGGAACACTTTCCGGGCAGTTATTCTTTGGATGGCTGGGAGACAAACTAGGACGAAAGAAAGTTTACGGCTTGACCCTCATTATGATGGTGTTTTGTTCTGTTGCTTCAGGTCTGTACTCTAGAATAATATATATATTGTAAAATACCGTCAAAAATTACTAGCAATCTTATTAATTACTCCATCTGATTATGCCCTCACTACTATAAGTCCCTAATAAATGGGTTTATTTTTGTTTTAAATGTAGTTTCTCAATTCATTTTGTCTCTCCAAATATAAGTTATATTTTTTCGCCTTAAACTCTCCCATTAAAGAATTTTACATTAAATGAGTAATATAGAGTGAAAATATATATTCTTTACAAATAACTGAGACTTCATTAGCTAGTTTTCTCAATATTTCTGTAAATTAGTTATGTAACTTCTACATTTAAAAAGTTCAGCTAAATTATTAGAGAATAATTTCTACTTTAAGCCCAGTGACATGCCTTAACTATTTGAGTGTGGGATTTTGTTGCTTCAGGTTTGTCGTTTGGAGATAATCCAAAGGCGGTGATGTCGACACTATGCTTCTTTCGGTTTTGGTTAGGGTTTGGGATTGGTGGGGATTATCCTCTTTCTGCTACCATAATGTCTGAGTATTCCAACAAGAGGACTCGAGGGACTTTCATTGCTGCAGTTTTTGCCATGCAAGGGTTTGGCATTTTGGGAGGTGGAATAGTCGCAATGGCTATATCTGTTCTTTTCAAGACATTGTGAGTACAACAATATTTGCTTTAGTACTAATTTCTTTCTATCTTTCTTATTAGCATATAACTGAAATTTACTTTAAATTAAATAATACAAAAACTGCCACTTACAAACTCTGATCCAACTGTATAAATCATATTGATCGTTTTTGATACACAACCATATCTAAGTTAACATCTTCCCATCAAAGTTTAATGATGACAAGCACATTCAATCTTTTTTTTTTTTTTTTGCATAAAATTCTTATATTGTCATATAATTTGGTATTTTACAACAATAAAAATATGATAAAGTAACCCTTGTATATACAATCACCAGATTTAAAGCACCACCTTACGAGGTTGACCCAATCGGCTCCGCAGTTCCACAAGCAGACTATGTTTGGAGAATAATTCTAATAGTGGGAGCCTTCCCTGCCGCTTTAACATATTACTGGCGAACCAAGATGCCGGAAACGGCTCGCTACACGGCCCTTGTTGCTCAGAACACTGAACGCGCCGCCGCGGACATGTCCAAGGTTTTACAGGTCGAAATTAAAGCCGAACCCCAGAAACCTAGACTTGAACAAGCTCAATTATATGGCTTGTTCTCAAAGGAATTCAGGAAGCGCCATGGATTACACCTTCTTGGAACTGCAAGCACATGGTTCTTGCTAGACATTGCGTTTTACAGCCAAAATCTGTTTCAGAAGGATATCTTTAGTGCCGTCGGTTGGATTCCTCCGGCGAAGACCATGAACTCTCTTGAAGAAGTATACAGGATCTCAAAGGCTCAGACTCTTATTGCTTTTTTTAGTACAGTTCCAGGTTACTGGTTCACCGTTGCTCTTATCGATGTAATTGGAAGATTCGCTATTCAGTTGATGGGTTTCTTTTTCATGACTGTGTTCATGTTTGCCCTAGCTATTCCCTACGATCACTGGACACGTAAGGAGAATACAACAGGGTTTGTGGTGATGTACGCGCTTACGTTCTTCTTCGCCAACTTTGGGCCTAATGCTACCACGTTTATTGTGCCGGCGGAGATCTTTCCCGCGAGGTTCCGGTCTACTTGTCATGGGATATCGGCGGCGTCAGGGAAGCTTGGGGCTATTGTTGGTGCATTTGGGTTCTTGTACTTGGCACAAAATAAAGATAAGAGCAAGGCAGATGCAGGATATCCCGCAGGTATTGGAGTGAAAAATTCATTGATTGTGTTAGGTGTGGTTAATATTTTAGGGTTCTTGTTTACCTTCTTAGTGCCAGAGCCAAAGGGAAAATCTCTAGAGGAGCTATCAGGAGAGAATGAGAATAAAAATGACGAGGAAAGTGGGAATTAGCAAGGCACTTCCACGTCGTTTGTGAGAGGAAATTCAGAAAAAAAAAAAGAAGTTCATCATTTTCTAGTATCATTTTCTTGTAGTACACTTTTGATCCTCTTTACAGGACGGAGAAAATAATTTTGTTGTCATATTTATATGACATTGAGAAATTTTTCATTTTAATATATAATTTTACTCTTAATTTATTATAAGGGTTAAAATAATACTTGTTCCTAATAGTTTAGACTCATTTTAATTTTGGTTTATATAGTTTTAAACCATATGTTTTAGTTCTTTTAAGTTTTTTTTTTTGGTTGAAACCATTAGTCTTTGTAATTTAATAAGGACTAGGACCGTGCGTCACGCTAGTTTTGCTGATGTGACTTGTTGACTAGCAATATGATGTGGCAAAATGAATTATAAGCTTCTAATTTAAAACCAGTAAATAATAAAAACGAATTCCTCTCTCTCTAAACTTGTGTTCCTCCCGTTCTCTCCGTCGGGAAGAAGATCTAAATTATAATTTTTGCCTGCATCAATGGCGATGAGAATCCTTCAAGGAATTTGTGGGCATACGTGATCTCTCACTCGTCTGCACATTTTCGCAGTATTTAATTAACGATTTACTATTTCTGCTATATAAATCAGTGATGACACCATTTTGATTTTGGTTGGAAAATTAAGACTTCATCTGAGAATGGTTTCAGTTGATATCCAATGATGAAATCGAGGAAACAGACAATAATAAAATAAAGGATTCGTTGAAATTTCAGCTTCTTCAGATACCACTATGAGCAGTGAAATCCTGTGAGAAAGTTTCAAAACACTTTGAGAATCATTCAAAAACCACTTGCGATCTGAAAGGGAAGGGCAAGAGGTGAACGTAATGACTGGTTCAAGGCGAAAGAAACTCGAGACTGGACCAAAGGATTCTCACCGCCATTGATGCAAGAAAAAGCTAGATCTTCTTCTCCATGCAGAGAGCGTGAAGAAAGCAAGTGTGAAGAGAGAGAGAGGAATTTGTTTTTTTTTTTTGGGTAAAAAGAGAGGAATTTGTTTTTATTATTAATAACTGTCTTAGTTATTAACACATCAGCATAATTAACACCGTCTAAGTTTATTAAATCACTTGGACTAATGGTTTTAATAGAAGGAAACTTGAAGGACTAAAATGTTTGAAAATAAATTGATCAAACTAAAATGAAAATGAGGGTAAACTAGACTAAAGATTATATTAATCCTTTTTTATTATATGTCTATTGACTTTAATTTGTTCTCATAGGATATAACAAATATTAAATGGAAATAAAGTTGAATTTTTTTGCTTTTTAATGTAAAGTTAATGAAGTTAAAGTTTTTCCTTAATCTATATGAAATATGTTAGAAGTGACTAGTAAATAAGACAAGAGGAGTAATTTATGGAAGCAAAATAAAAGAATTACCAATATATTAGCCATTGAAAAATTTTATATTCTTGACTAGGCCGGGTTAGCTGGTTTATATATATGTTTGCTTTCAATAAGGTTATACACTAAATTCTGATTGTATCGCGGCTAGAGATTAATGCACGTCTAGAAGGTTAATTAGTTTATCTTAATAAATTATTATTAGTACTAGTTTGATAGAATAAGTTCAACTAAGATAATATTAAATCATTCATGAAATTCCTAATTCCCAAACAAAACTTTGTAGTGAGCAAAGATTCTTTTTCCTTCCTCTTGGAATAATTTGAATTGTTTTTATATTTCATTCCAATTATCAAGTTTCTGATTTCATTTTATTTTTTCATTCTCAATCAAAACAATGTATTCAATATAAATATGTTGGGGCCAGATAGATGCAATGGATTATATATTGGAGAGACCTTGGGGTGCTTTTGACAAAGGGTAAAAGTGAAAGTGGATTGGGGTTCAGAGTTCTCCGATTTTAATCTGAAGGTACTTGCTGACTGGGAGAAAGGAACGTACTCGGTGCATTCAAACAAGGAATTGACTACTAGATCTTTTTTTTTTTTTTGATATAAAAATTTTAGGAAAGGGGTCGGGCTCACCCACAATCCAAGGGCAGGGTGCTTGGAGCCCAGTCCACAGGGGATACTGGCCAGAGAGTACACATGCCTCTACCTCTACCAGTGTTACCACTGCTTCCTAGACCCCTAGGATGTCTCCCCCAGCGCCTTGACCAACGCAGGAATCGAACCCTCTCCTTAAACGTAAGGAAGACCGACCCCCACGCCAGTTGAACCCAAGGACGAGGGGTTACTAGACCTTATTTTATTTAGACACAATAAATGCTTAGCAAAAATATATAGGATCTTATTCAAGATAGTAGGTGGAAGGGATATTTATAATAGCAAAAATCCCATACGTTGTCAAAAAGTAGTTTATATTAGGAATATCTTCTAACTATCTTGAATAAGATAATATATATATAGGTCAATTCAAATGATCACTTTTTCAGTCAAAACTAATTTAACTGATATGAAGGAGTTTGACGTGTACCTCAAATCCATTTGTCAGACTGCAGCACTGGTTGGACTCTGATCAGCAACATAGCAAATGGACTGAAGATGTGAAGATAGTTTTACAGAGAGAGAGAGAGGAGTTTCTAGGGTAAAGTTACTGGAACAATATTCTTTTTCTTTATTTTAATAATAAAGAAAACCATTCTAGCTCATTTGCAAAGACGAGCTTGAGCATAATTTAGACAGAGCTTATAGTAATATGGAGGATAATTTAGGCCATACGGACAGAACTTGGAACAAGATTTGGAAGATTTGGAAGTTAGTAGCACCACAAAGATGCAAGACTTTTGTCTGATTATTATACCAAGTTAGAAAACAAATATCCTTTACATTTATTTTATATTGTAAGAATGTGTTGTATTTTAGAATAATTCTATAGGGACAGGTGACACAATGTAATTAGTTGCTACCCTCTATAAACAGTAGCAATACATGCTTGTCTTGTCTTGGTTATAAGAATGTCTTGGTATCATAGCTGAAAACCAAGGAATGACATTTTTTTTTGGGAATCCTAATAACCAACCAACCACTGCCACCACCACCCTCCAATTTGTCTGCTCTGTCCATAGCTCCTCTCTCATCACCACTATCCACACACAGACCTCATCAGTGCTGTCTCCTCTAGACAACGTTGTCACTAGTCTCCTCCCACCCACGACCTCTCTCTCCTTCACCGCACCATATACCCTCTATTCTCCAAACCCTTACCTTTCATTATCTCAACCTCTTCCTCTATTTCCAACGACCGCATAATTTCCTTCTCGACAGTTCATTCACCCATCGGCCTTTCCTTCTTCGTTCTTCGCCACCATGGCTAATCCTTCTTTTGTCTCTTCCCCTCCTCTACCCTCCTTGTCGGTCTTTCTATTTCATCTTCGTTTCCCAGCTATAATCTCTTTCGTGGTTCTTCCTCTGTGTTTCATCAGTCACCACAAGTTGTGACCCGTCCAGTTTCACTTTTGAGTTCCCTAAACCAGGCTAATCTCGTCAAGATGGATAGCGCTAATTTCCTTACCTAGGAATCTATAGTAATGTCGATTCTTTGCGAACATAGATTGGATGGTCATGTTCTTGGAACCAAGGCTATTTCACTAGAGTATGTTCCGGATAATGTTGAGCAATTCCACTCATAAATCTCAATTTTCATATATTTTATCCCACCTTATTAATTTATTTTATGGATTATTTTAGGCTAATTTAGGATTATTAGATAATATTTAGATTGTTAGCCTATTTTAGGAAATAATGTAAATCTAGATTAATCATGAAATTATTGGGCTTAAATTAATATTTTGTTTAATATCTTGTGATTTAATAACATTTCTGAAAAAATATGATATCATGATTTTATTTAATTTCTGCCAATAAAAAAATATATTGGAATATCCTATAGCGCAGAATTTTTCAGGGAAGCCAAAAAGAAATCCAATAGTGGAATTGTATTAGGCTCCTTAAATCCTATTGGGCTTAAGTTGGTACCCAAAAACTCCCCTACCTTTTTAAAATAACCTAGCAGCTATTAGGTTTTGTTTGGGGGGGGGGGTCGACGCTCTCTGCACGCTGAGAATTGGAGACGCAAGCCGCAATATCATCACACCGCGAGAAAGACCGAAGAAGCTGAAAGGTGAAAGGCAGAGGTAATTGAATTAATCAATTATTCTCCCCTTCCATTCCAATTCACACAGGGACCCCACAATCACCCCACAATCAAATTAATTACTTCCCTTCATTCTCCTTGACGCACGGATTGCTGATTTTATTGGCAAATTCTTCATATGGCTTTGACGTGTTCGGCTCTCAAAGAAGGAATGATTTTCACGGAAGCTTAAGCTAGTTGGGAGGTAACTTGGGAGGAGCATGGAAGAGGCTAAAGTCTAGGGCTTACACTTGAAGACCACAAGGGAGTGTCTTTCTTTTTATCTTTTTAATTCAAACTTGAGATTATTTTGTTTTAAAAGATTTCGAGTTGTATTAATTGAGAACAATCTAGTTTTAGATTGTAAATTTATTTCTTTTGGATTAGACTAATAATTTGAAGTTTTATGCTTATTGCTGGACTCTTGTTTGCAACCTTTGGATTGTCAATCAAATTAATAATTGAGTTTTCGTTATTAATTTAATTGTCAATTAGGTTTATCATCTTAGTTGTTTAATTGGGTTGATATATTATCTAGTTGTTTAATTGGATAATTGTAAACAAGATTTCTAAATTATTTTGGAATCAAAGGTGTTGGTTTTTATGAGTTTAATCAGCTACCACTTATTCCATTATGAGTTTTCTAGTGGAATATGTGTTATTGAGCTTGAGGATTTCCCAAGTTTAAATTAGTTAATTGAACTCATTAATTTCAATATCTCATTAACCTCCCTTAGGTCTAATTAATTAATTTGGGTTAAGAAAGTCAACTCTATGCAATTCCTAAGTTGTCCCCTTCATTATCATAACTGAATTAAACCTTTGTTATTTGATTTGCTTTTAATTAATAGTCTTCTTAGGATTTTAATTCCTCTCTCATATCCAAAAAAAACCCCCAAAAATTGCATTCAAATTCATATAGATTAGTTTCATTTTCATATAGGTTTTAGAGCCAATTGCATTAAGTACATTTAGTTAAGTTAATTGCATATAGGTAGTAGTGTTTGCATTCTAGTTTAGGTCTATTCACATTACATTGCATCTTTTCATCACCTAAATTTAACCTAAAGAAAACCCACATCTTGCTCCTTGGGAGAATGAACTAGGTTGACCCTAAACTACATAATTAATTAGGATCTAGTTTAATTGATCACTTTTACGACAAAAGTAGCCCAATCAATTTTGGTGCCGTTGCCGGGGAGCAATGGTCAGGCTTTAGGTTTGAGTTCTAGGTGATTTTTTTTAGGTAGTTGTTTTTTTGGATCCAGTCCACTCTTGAAAATTTGAACTTGACCCCTCTTATGATGGCTTGGAATGATTCAATTTATGACAATAACTATTATACTTCTATGCCTTATCATTATAACTATGGAGTTGAGCAGATATATGATCCATATTCAAGTGCACATAATCCTGGATGGCATGATCACTCAGATTTTGGATATGTCAATCAAATTGTTCCAATTGATAATGTTTACTCCAGATTACATAATAAGATGGATGTTATGATAATAATTCTTCAAGAAGGGGCAGTAGTGCAGCGTCAACAGACTCAAGCTCTACAAACTCAAATAGAGGAGTTGTCAAAAGCAATTAACAATCGACAGAGTGAAGATTTAGAGGTTCATAGTGAATTTCAATATGGTAATATACTTTCACCTTCTAATGATTCATCCCTTTTTTCTTCCACCACTTCAAATGATGGGATGATTAGTACATTAGCGGAGTATGCATGCACTGGTGTTGTTTCTAAATTGACTAGTTCTATTGACTTAAATTATATTGAATCTTGTAATGCATGCATTGATACTTCTTCTCATACATCTAGTCCTATAAATTCTATTGATTCTAATGAGGAAGTTGATGAAGAAATTGTTGTTGACCCCCCAGACACTATAAATTTTAAAGATTCCCTACTTACACTAATTATGATGATGCTTTGAATGATGGAAGTAACATCTCCATTGATTTTATTGATACTACTTATGATCTTGACATGATTGTTGCTAGTGGGGATACTATTAAAGATAAGTGTGGGAGAAGCCTTGATTTAGATATGCATTTAGAAGGTAGGACCATATTGAATCATGATGTTTCACATGTAGAGTCTGTCTTGTGTGATGATTTGAGTAAGCATGGTGAGACCATTCTGAGTGATCACTTGATTCATTCTTTAAAGAATTTGACTCTTATTGAGGAGAATCATATTGATTTTGTGGGTTGCTCAAAATATCTGGAAGTTCCAACACTTTCTGTTGATAAATTTTTCTTGAGATCTTCCTTGATTCGTGATAAATCAAGTTTTATTGATTATATTCATGTAAAACGAGATATTGCTTGGAGTTATGATTTTGTGCAGGTACATGGATTGATTCCTCTCATCCAATCACCTTCTATACTTGAGTTGAAATGTTATCTGCGGAGCTTAAAAAGGGAGATGCTGAATACCAAAAGAAGACAACACTTGTGCTCTCATGTGACTTACAACCAGACAAGGGAGAGAAGTCAATTATGCTACTTCATTTGAGTCTCCAAGCTTTTGATAGTCTGGTCGTACTCCCTCCTTACTCTTTTACTTGCATTACTTGCTATTATTGGTTAGATCTATCTTTTGCATTGAGGGCAATGCATGGTTTAAGTGTGGGGGAGGGATTTTGTTCTTACTTTTGGTTTTTGTTTTCAAAATGAGACAAAGAAAAATTGCAAGTTTTTAGTAACTTTAGTATGATGCATTCTTGATTTGAAGAGTGATTGATCATATTTTGAGTTGGTGAACCTAGTGGCAATGAATTTGATTTTGGTGAATTTAGGATAGTGATCATATTCCTAGTGAGATTTTGAGCCTAATATAGATATATATTTTTTTTTTAGTGTGTACCCCTATCTCTTTACTTGATCTAGAACTTGATTTGAATCTTATTTGAGACTGTATTTTATGCATGAGTATTCATAAAAATGATAAAGGTATTTATTTCATTTTAGCCAGATAAGCCAAAAAGCCTACATTTTTCATACATATATCCTTTGTTTAACCCCTTTGAGCCTATTTATTTATTTTTTTCCCCATTTTGTCTACACCCATCGCCATTAAAAAAAAAAAGAATACTCTTTTTGAGTGTCTTAGGAGTTGAAGAGCGTTGTATTATCTCTTTTGGATGGAAGAACATGCATTAAGTTAGGAATTGAGTCATTGTGAAAAATATGGTAGGTTATCTTGAAAAAGAAAAAAAATATATAGAGATGAAAAAAAGGATGGTGAAAAAACAAAAAAAAAAGGGAAAAAAAAGAAAAGAAAAAAAGAATGATGACTCAGTTCAGATTTAGTTTGGTTTCTTGCATCCCATATTCTCTATTTATCATTCTCTTCATCTTTTAAGATATTCAATTTTGTTTTTCCAAACACCGTACCCTTTCTTTTTTTAACCTTAACCCCATTACAACCTAATAAAAGTCCTTTGGATTTATGCATGCACTTGCTTTATTAGCGGTGGAGAACTTAGATTCTTGTCAAGCCTATGGAAAGAGTATTGGATAGGGATGAATTTGAGCGTAAACATAAACCCATACACTTTTGAGTGAAGAGTGACATACACATTATCCTTGGTAAGAGATTTCTAGCTTAGGTTCCCCTTTGTCAAGTAAATTGCCATGATGTTTGCTTTCTTAATTTATGAGATGATCATTTGGATATGATAAGTGTTGAAATGCTTTTGTTTCCTTATTGCTTGTGGTAGGAACATTCATTTTTGAAATTTTGGTTTAGTTTAGTTTTAGTTTTTATTTGTTCTCCCTTGGTCTCGATTTGCTTGCTCGGGAGTGCAAATGATAAGTGTGGGAGAGTTGACAAATCCCAATTTTCATATATTTTATCCCACCTTATTAATTTATTTTGGGGATTATTTTAGGCTAATTTAGGATTATTAGATAATATTTAGATTGTTAGCCTATTTTAGGAAATAATGTAAATTTGGATTAATCATGAGATTATTGGGCTTAAATTAATATTTTGGTTAATATCTTGTGATTTAATAACATTTCTGAAAAAATATGATATCATGATTTTATTTAATTTCTGCCAATAAAAAAATATATTGGAATATCCTATAGCGCAGAATTTTTCAGGGAAGCCAAAAAGAAATCCAATGGTGGAATTGTATTGGGCTCCTTAAATCCTATTGGGCTCCTTAAATCTAATGGTGGAATTGTTAGTTCTCTATATTTTGATGATAACAGATAATTGTAAAAAATATAGATTTGATGATTCAAGTCACTTAAGTGTATATTTAATGACATTTAGTGAAAAAACTTTGTTGCAATCAAATCAAATCTTGAACCAGAAAGTATTTTTATGTGTTTGCCAATGATAGACTCGAGTTATGGCTAAAAAACTCAAGTCAGTACTTTAAAGTTTTTGTCAAATAGAGTTTCATTTTTGACAAACTCGATTCATGGTTCAAAAACTCGAGTCACTGCTTTAAAATCTTAATCAAATTAGTTTTTAGTTTTGATTGACTCGAGTTAATGGCTCAAAACTTGAGTTGGCTCATCGAGTACTAAAACTTATGTTTTCAAACCTCGTTTCCAGCACTCAGTTGTTCCTTTAAAAGATTCAAACTCAAGTCAATGTTTAGGAGTTAACATTTTAGCTCTCAAGTGTTGTTTTTTGTTCAAAGTCTTTTAGTATTTTTCAATCTCTATTTCTGTGAACAAATCTTGAAAACTCGAGTTATGATTTGATACACTCAAGTCATCCATCAGAGTCATGATTTTAAGACTCGTAATCATTGTTTCAAAGTCTTCTGTTTGTGAAACAAATCTTCAAAGACTTGAGTTATAGAAATTAGACTCGTGTCATCAACTCTAGTCAGTAGTTTCAAACTCGAGTTATACTTTGCAAAATAGTTTCCTCTGTTCAAACTTCTAGTTCAAACATATTTTGTGTTCAAAAGAAAATCACCTTCACTTGAGCATTAAAAGAATCAACTTGAGTCATTAACTCGAGTCATTTAATGATAAATTCAAGTGACCTTTCATGCTTCAATAAATCACTGTATTCGTAAAGTTAAAATCACTGATTGTGATTTCATTACGTCTCATCATTACTCATTATTGTTTCTAACTTTATTTAATCAATGTATTAATTTATTTAATCAGTGTATTGATAAGTTTTAGAGGATTATGCTGGTGATTAACTCCAAAATCTCAAAAAGCATTAATTATGTCAGAAACATTACATGTTGATGTAGAAAACCAAGACCAACTTGGCAATCATTCTTTGAGCAACCCAGAAGGCATTCCTGCTCTCTTTCCATATTAATTTCTACAACATAACGGGAAAAACAAAGGGAATGTCAAAACAGAAGAATGCTGGTGATTATTTTGCAGAATCAAAGTAATGAGTAACAGACGAACTTCAATGGTCTAACGACTATATTCATTGCTCACAACGGATTCATTAAAGCTTCTCAACGGTTATTGCTTGCTACCACCAAATATAAGAAGAAGCATTCAATACGAATCAACTACTGAAAACCGAAACATTTACACTCAATCAAATTTATTGCCAAACACTGTTTCATTCAATACTGTAATATCTTTGGATATCTTGTACTTCAGTTCTTTATCTACTATGTAAGAGAGTTATTATCTAATAAAAATTTTTGTAAGAAACTCAAGGTAGAGGGACCTTGAGAGTGGGTGTATTGATTATAACTTGTAAGGGGGAGTGAATCATAAAGAGAGGATTACTCGAGAGTTATAGAGTGTGTAATTGAAAGTGTTAGTGAAAAAGCAAAGTGTATGGGAACTGGATGTAGGTCAAGAGTTTGAACCGAGCCAATATAAATCCTCGGTATCTATTATTCTCCCCTTCATTGCTCTATCATTTTAATTATCGGGCTTAATCACAAATTTTTTTGAAATCATCCAATTCACCCCCTCTTAAGTGATATTCCATCATCATCTTTCTCCAAGGACTCATTAAGCTTCTTCCTACCTTGTAGAAAAATATTTTGGAAATGACAACTCTTTCAAGTTTAGCTCCTTGTTGTTCTGGTGACTTTTCTTCTACTTTTCAGTTACAGTAGTTTGCACTTCTACTAGATTCTCTTTACGTTCCTCTTCTGTTCTTATTTCCTTACATTTTTGAACTTCTGAGTCAGCTTCCTCAAAATTCTTTAATTGTTCCTCTTTTTCTTGTTTTACTATAGTTTCTTGTTTTTCCTTAAATTGCATTGGTCTATTTTTAAGCAACTCCTTATCACTCCTTAAGCTTATGGCATGAATAGACTCATGATTGATGACTGTGTTGAAAGGTATTACTCTACTAGTTGATGCTTGCTTGCTACTCATACTATCCACTAGTTGTGTAACATAACTAGAGAAATTTACATTCTTACACTTAATCTCTTCCAACTCTCTACCAAGCAATTCCATCCTCTGCATCATAGTTGTAAATGAGTGTGTGATAGCTACTCTATCTTATTTAAACCAAGCCAAAAACCACTGCTTATCCTCAAACATTTGTGCATTCAATGAATCAAATCTTTCCATCATTGATCTCAAAAGCTGATTATTGTTGTATATATGACCTATCACCAAGCCTAGATTATGGCACCAAGTCATTAGACTGATTATTATGTCCTGAATCAAATTTATGGTAATTTGAGGATCCAACTTCATTAGCAAGAAATTTGTTATTGCTATACTTGTTTTATCTTCCCCCAACCAAAATTTGGATGTTCCTTCCATCCACTATTATAAGTATGTGAAAAGGGATCCTTTTTTTGGTACTGATTATTTGGTCTTTACTAATAGAAGGCATTAACTTCTTCATATCTATTTGGGCAAATAAAGGAGATGTGCATAGTAGAGTTACAATGCGCACAAGATGGTGTAACCAATTGTTGTTTTGTAGTAAGAGGCCTTTGAGCCATATAGCTAAGTTGTTGCTGAAGCATTTTAATGCTATACACAAGCTATCAAAGGTAGAGTAAGAATTGGACACTTCCACTTTATGAACGTCACATATCTCCCTTGAAGAACCAAATTGTTGGTTATTTCTTGCCATTTTCTCCAACAAATCCCAGCCAACTTGGGGAGTAAGGTCTATAATACTTCTATTGATAGTTGCATTAGTAGTTTCCTTTATAGATGGAAACATTCCTTCATAGAAATACAAAACTAGCCATTGCTTTGGAATGGTAATGAGGGCTACGAGTGAGCATGGTCATAAATCCACTCCAATAATTTGGTCTGTCTAATGTTATATATTTCCTTCTTCAGAGAGGCGGTCCTAGAGGCAGAGAAGAACCTCTCCAAAAATAGCTTCATCAAGTCAGACCAGGTAAGAGTGGTATGGTATTGGGGCAAAATTCTTGTCGTTCCTTTGCATCACCCACCACAAAAAAATGGAAAGTTTTTCTAAGCACTTCATCCAAACTAACATTAGGAGGAGTAAAGGGAGAAATGGTCAAATACAAGTCAAGCAAGTATTGATAAGAATCTTCACCATCTCTACCAAAGCATTTAGGAAAGAGTCTAATGTTCAAACCAAGTATGAGAATAATTTTTGTTTTTGTTTCAAGTTTCTGTCTCTGTTTCTATTTCTATTTTTGTTTGTGTTTGTGTTTCTGTTTATATCTTTGGAATTGCCTTAAGTTGCTTGTTCTTAAGTGCTTTTAAAATATCAAGTTAATGCAAAGCTTTTATCTTCTAATTCTTTTTGTAGTTTTGAAAATGGCTTCTAGTGGAAGTTTTGCTGCAGTGAATAATAGTTCTACACCTTCTGTCCCAGTGATTGGAGCATGAACATCTTCAAAAACTTACAAGAATGCTCTTAGAAGTAGAATTGATGTGGCATGGAAGCATGGTAGTTCAGTTGATGGAGGTACCAATAAAATTAAATGCAATTACTACCAAAAGGTTGTACAAGGAGGTGTTTATCGAATGAAACATCATTTGGCTTGCACTCAAAAAGATGTTGGAGCATGCAAATTTGTTCCTGAGGCGATCAAGAAAGAAATATGGGACATTGTATGTGCTTTACAAAAAAGACTAAACAAGAAATCTAGCATTGATGATGAGGATGAGGTTGTACAAGGTGGAGAAAAAAGATCACATGATGAAGATAATGAGAGCTCTAAGAATATCTTCAAGAAAAGAGGAGTAAGTACCCAACCTACTATCAACAATATTTTTAAGAAGAGTCTAAGAGAGGATGCATGTGAGAAAATTGCTTCTTTTTTCTATAACAATGCCATACCATTCAATGTGGCAAAAAGTGTTGAATTTCAAGAGATGTTTGAAATGGCTGCTCAACATGGTATTGCCTTTAAGCCACCATCCTACTATGAAATTAGAGAGAAATTTTTGAAGAAACAATATATGGAGACAATGCAAAGTATTGAAAAACATAAAACTTATTGGAAGGCTGCTCCATAATGACGAATGGTTGGACAGATAAAAGGAGAAGAACACTTATAAACTTCTTAGTAAATAGCCCAAAAGGAAGTGTGTTTCCGAAGTCAATTGATGCATCTCACATTACCAAAACAACTAAGAAGATATTCCATATGATTGATGCAGTAGTTGAGGAGGTAGGAGAAGAAAATGTTGTCCAAGTTGTGACGGACAATGCTAAGAACTATAAAGCTGAAGGAGTATTATTGATGGCAAAAAGAGCAAGGTTGTATTGGACACCTTGTGTAGCTCATTGTATTGACCTAATGTTGGAGGACTTTGAGAAGAAGTTGCCAGTTCATCATGAGACCATTGTAAGAGGAAGAAAAATTACTACATTTATATATTCAAGGACTTCTTTAATTTCCATGTTGCAATTTCATACAAATGGACGAGATTTGGTGAGACCAGGCAAGACTTGCTTTGCCATATGCTATCTAACTTTGGGTTGCCTCAATGACAACAAAGAAGCATTGATAAGGATGTTTATATCAGATCAATGGATGTCTAGCAAGTTTGCTAAAACAAATGATGGCAAGTATATTGCAGATATGGTTATGGATAGGGAGTTTTGGAAAAATGTTGTGACATGTTTAAAGGGTGCTTTTCCACTTATCAAAGTGCTTCGTTTGGTGGATTCAGATGAGAACCCAACAATGAGGTTCATTTATGATGAGATGATTCAGGCCAAGGACAAAATTCAGAAAGCATTCAATGGTGTAGAAAGAAGTTAGTATAATTTTACTGAATCTAATATAGTTTTTTAACTTTTGTTTTTTATTTTGAATCTAATGTAATTTTTTATTTGTCATTCTTTATTCTTTAGTTATCAGCCTCTATATGATATCATTGATGCTAGATGGGACAATCAATTGATGAGGCCTTTGCATGCAACATGCTATTTCCTCAACCCTCAAATACAATATGGGCTAGGATTTCGTGCTAAACCCGAAGTTAAAAATGAACTATATCAATGTTTAGAAAGATTGGTGGAAAGTGCTAAAGCAAAAAAGAAAAATTGATAATCAAATGGATGATTTCAAGTTGCAATTAGGGAGATTTGATTCTGAATTAGCCCAAGGTGACATTTACACAAAATCTCCAACACAGTGGCGAGAATCTTATGGTTTTGATCATCCAGAGCTCTAAAGATTTGCAATGCGCATTTTAAGCTTGACATGTAGGTCATCTGGTTGTGAGAGGAATTGGAGTATTTTTGAGATGATAAGTTTTCCTTAATTTACAAATTTGGGTTTGTACTTGCTACTTGTTGTATATTAATTGGATTTGTTTTTGTTTAGGTCTACTCAAAGAGAAAAAATCGCTTGAAATAAAAGACAATGAATGATGAGTTTGTAATGATAAATTCAAAAATTGGCCAAGAAGAAGCAAGTTAGAAAAATTGTTAAATATATCATTGATGATGTTTCATCTGAAGATGAATGGATTGTGGAAAATGAAGGAACACCTTCTAATGTTGAAGGTTTAGATGAAGACAATTTTGATTTGAATTTGGATACTTTAATTGAAGAAAACTTGGCTCAAGTTGAAAGAAAGGATGACACTGGTGATGTTAGTGCCTTTGTCGATGATATGGTGATTCCTAATTTTGAGTTTGACAATAAAGATAAAGAGAAGTTGCCATGCATCATGATGTAGTTGAAGATCATGTGGAGCATAATGACTTTGATGATAATGACTTGAATGATTTGTTAGCTTAAAGTGTGACAATTATTGTGATGCCCGGCCTTTGAGGCCTTTATTTCATCAGAGTTAATGTGAATAGGATCGAGGAGATTTGGACAACTTGATTTCATAATCAAAGTTTTTGAAAATTTCTTAGTTTGAAAAATACAGATTAATTTTTCGCGATTCGATATCTATCCCATAGAGGGATATTAATACATTAATCCAAAAGAGACGAATGATAAACGTTACACTACAGTCTAATTACTCCTGTTTTTCCAGGAAATTCCAATATATTTCAACTGCTATAACCCTCACAGCTGCTTCTTACCTTTCGATCTCGAACCACTTCCTGTATCTTTCATATAGTCTGGAGTCCAAATGAATGGACCCAGAGTAACAATTAATCTCATGCATATGTATGAAAATATAAATGACATATAGCACATGTTAAAGCATGGAAGAAATTACACATAACCGTAACCGCATTTAACAGCCAAGGACCGCAGCCCTTGTCTAGGACACACAACCCCATGAGACCGCAACCTCAATATCCATGGCCAGGAAAACATAAACAAGTAATTCAACCAACATACATGATCAACTAATTATTGCATAAACATTTACATACATGATTATAAGATTAGAGTTACCTACCTCGACCGTGTATCCCTCTCCTCTATACTGAAGTTGTTGGGATCAGATTAAATATCAAGGTCTGCCTAAAAATGTTTATCATCGCTGTCAATCACTTATTTGAATCGCAGGTAAACTAATTACGTAAATTAGTTTAGAGGATTAATAATAATTAATCCCTTACTTTTTCTCTAACAATAATAATTTATTGTTATTGTTATTGTTATTATTATTATTATTCCAAATAATAATAATAATCTCCCCTTTTATTATTTGTCATTATTATTCCTTCCTAAAAATAACATGGTTTGTTATTATTATTATCCTAATAGTAACACCAATCAAATTAAATAAATGTCTATCTTCACTTAAGAAGATAATCAATTTTATTAACATTACTTGCCAACTATTTATTTATCAAGATCAATAAGTGTTCATCATTATACAATATGATTTAATATATTCATTTAATCCATTAAAGACCAACCTTGTCAATAATGTTAATTATTATTAAGTATTTAGTGTTCTTTATGCAAAAAGACACACACATATATACACAGCATACATATATACATATGGGTATTGATAATAAAATAACTCTCTTTTCCTCTGGGCTTTTCACGGTTTAAAACATATATACATCTATATTTATTTTTATTTCTATTTTTATTTCTTAGTTCTTCACCAAGCAAACATGACATACAAATATACATAGATGTAAGAACAAAACCTTCTCCCTTCTCCCTTATACCCGACAGCAAAGAAGCATGTTGGTTAGCAACAAAAAAATTTGTTTCCAGAAACATATATCTTAGGCAAAAGATACACACCAATATATTCATAAGGACAAAATAACTCTTCCTTCTTTTAGCTCAAGACAAAAAGCACGTACCACACACATATATATATGTCTCACTTTTGTCTTTTATGAATATAATTTTTCTGAAACTCTCATATCCATGTTTTATACTCACAGCATAAACCCAAATGCACATATATATACACTAAGAGTTCCTTTTCTTCATGCAGAAACGACATACACACATAATCACATACATCCATATATATTTCAAAAAGTTTTCTCTTTTCTCTTTCTTTCCTTTATGCCCGACATTATGACTGCAGAAACAAAGTTTCCAGCAACATATAAATATTTAACCCAGCAAACTCACAAGACTCTCGGCATACACACATATGAATACATATATATATACCTATTTCTTCTTCTTTTTCTGTTAACAGCCCAACGGTTTTGATCACCCATACACACATTTTTTTTTTTTCCGTTCTTTCTCTTTTTCTTTAGCCAACACAGACCCGCCGCACATATATTCATGAAATAAAGTCATTCCATTTTCCTTTTTGTTTAATCTGAATATACTAACACCGATGGTTTTAATGCATACAAACACAGTCCGATATATATATATATATATATGTCAAACTTACACCTCACCTCTCTTTTCTTGGCAAGACCGAACCATTTATGACAGCAAAATAACAAAAATATAGAAGGCAGTACCCAACAGCTCATGATCACGTATTTCAGGAAAGAAGAGAAAAAGCAAGACATGCAGCAACACCGAACCTATATGCAGAAACAAAGCATCTACAGTATCCCGAAACACCCCCTGTTTTTCGTTTTCTTTTTCTGTTTTGACTTCGGTGTCTTCTTTTCAGACTCTTTTAAACTTTATCCTAGACTATACAATGACAGAAAACGAAGGAGAAGGGAGGATGAGAATCACCTTCGTTTTTCCAAGCTTCAAAAGGTGATGATCGGATGCTGGACCACTCCTCTGCTCACCGATGAAAGAACAGGGGAAAATAGTTTCAGTTTTCCTCTCAACCTCTCTTCTCGTTCACTCTCACTCTCTTCTCCCTTTTGCTGTGGTCTCTACTCGGATGCCAAACGGATGCAAAATAAGCTGGGATGTAATGGCTTTATAGCCAAGTGAATATCCAGTTGAGGCGCTTTTATCCGCTGGTCCGAAGGTGTTTTTGAGTCTCGAGGAGCATAGCCGTCTGATCACTGCTTCAGATAAGTATAATTACCTGCTGCTTAATAAATGTGATCTGTGCTTCTCTCTGATTTTGCTGATGGTTTTCGGTGAGCTGAGAGAGTTGAGTCAAAGTATGCTACAAAGCAATGGGTTGGGCTATATGGGCCATAACGTGTTGGGCTGTTATCCAGAAAACACGAACTGCTTCTGTATCCATTCACAGGTCGGATTGAACTGAGAAAGAGTGATTCATGGTGTATCACAAGTGCTCTTCTCATGGGGTAATCACTTGGTTATATGTATTGGGCTTTAAGTGGCCCATCAAATTCTTCTCTTTTTTTTTAAACAATATTATATTTGCAATTAGCTTTAATTACAATAATTCCATAATCCCAAGGAAATTAAATTCTTAATTTCCTAAGCCATGAACATTAATCATATAATTATTTAGGCCCAATTATCACTTTCAATTATCCTTTGAATTTTATTCTTTTCTCCCAAGTAAATTAAGGAATAATTGGCCTTAATTTCCCATAATTATTTTATGCCACGAATTATCCCTTCAAATTTTTCTTCGGCTCTATTCTTGCCATAATCAATTTATTTTGGCCATAAAATATCATCTCCAAAATATTTAGGCTAAAACTTATTCCCAACTAAATTGCCTTTAATTTATGGAAAATATGCCTTAAATTCCAAATTCTTAATCTTTAAAATTCTTTAAAGCCAAATTTTCCATAATTAGTCCTTAATTCCCAAAGTCCAAAATTTGTGACGTTACAATTATTTACGTTTCAATCGGATAATGTGTGATAATGAATTTAAATTAAACTTGAATTCTGAATTGTATTGATGTTGTTTGCTTTTGTTTGAATGGTGTTTGGTGATAATATTGGATATTTTGATTGATATTGCATTAATCAATATATGTATAGAACTATGGATGATAGCATGTGCCTTTATTTGAATGATATTTGATGACAATGTTGGATATTTTGATTGATATTGCATTGATCAGTATGTGTATGGATGATGGCAGGTGCCTTACTTTTCTTAATTTTTTTATATATATACAAGTAAAAACTACGTTTTATATTATGATTTTACATTTTACAATTTTTCATTCTCCTTCCGTTTTTACGTAAAAACTCATTTTTAACAACCTTGGGAATGACAATTAGAATAGAGATCTTGAGCTCAAAATTAACATAGATTGTTATAAAAACCATATAGATCATAATCAATTGCAGAGTTATTAATTTGCCTAATGCTCCTTGTCTCTTCATCAACATTAGCATGATTATGAGGGCCATTTTTAGCATGGTTTTCAGTATGATTATGAGCACCATCCATGATTAAAATGAGTATCCAAATAAGTCCCAACAGATGAATGAGAATCAAGGGGTAAAGGCAATTTAGGCAATACTAAAGAGACGGTTCTAAGTAAATGACCAGTTCTTCTTAACTCCCTCATGGACTTATGAACTTCAGGATAATATGGAAGCAAGGGTTGGTTACTGCTTTTGGTCATACAAATGCAAAATATAAGTTGCAACACATAAGGGAAAAAAAAAACTAGACAGAAACAATTCAGCTAGCCACAACAAAATTGTTAGTACATAATAGATATAATTGCTTAAATGAATAAATGACATCAAGTGGATAGCAAGTGCAACAAGTAATCAACAAGTCCAGCCAAAAATAGTATAGATCAGAATAGTTTGGAGCAATAGAAGCTCAGGAAAAATTTATTAGCACATACATACTTGAAAGTGGCAATTAACACAAATGAGAAAAAGAAAAAGAAAAAGAAAATCAAGTTAAAAGACTCAAACAATCAAATCACAACAAGAAACCATTAGCAACAATGCCATTTGATATAGCCTATCATTCAGCCTCTCAAAAATACTGCATAGTTCTCATACAAACAATGGTGAGCTACCTAGGTCAATTTCACAACAATCTCATTGATGCAATGATCCAATTATGTTGAGGTTCATGAGTTAAAATTCTCAAAAAGTATGGTAAATTTTGTTATATATGCTCTACAATCTAAACTAACACAATTTTAGAAGTTATTCCAATTCAAATACTCTTCATCCTAGGAGAAATTGAGCTCTCTTCATCATTGCATCTTAGGTCTAATCATATTCTCTCAATCCTCCTATCAATTTCAACACTAAAATCCACCAAAATAGATGAATTCAAAAAGATCAATGCTGCAAATATGAATCACATAAATCTGGACTTGAAATACTCATTCAAGAAGATAGTTCACAAGTATAGCAAATCTGAATCAACTAAATCTAGAGGAACTACACTTACTACAAAGTTTTAGCTACAAACATGATCATACTACAACAAATTGAACCACAATTCTTCTCAAAATCTTACTAAACTATAGCTAGCTGACTTGGCGCAAGCATTAGAAATACAATGCATGATTGAAACTGAATTGAGATAATGAAGATGATGGGAATCTCAAATAAGACTTCTTGATTATTGTGTCAACATAGTACTAGCTATTCCAAGAGTGTCAATCTGTAAGGATGTAGAAGAGAAACTTACCATAACATAATCTCTAGAACTTCAAACAAAGCAAACTATATCGAGTTGATCTTCATAGCTTAGTAACTCTTCTCACTTAGCTCTATTAGAGTCTTCTAACTTCTAGAATAGTAAAATCTTAGCTCCAACCTTCCTCTTATTGAAAGTGGAGCAAATCACCAAGAGGGGGTGAATTGTTGATTTTAAATTTCTTTTTCGATTGCTCTGTTTTCGAACACTAAAACAGAACTATGCAGAGTATAGGGAAGAAAAGCACGACACTCAGAATTTATACTGGTTCAGTCCAATCTCCGACCTACGTCCAGTTCCCAGTCTCTCGGGGATTTTCACTATCTCAATTGATTACACACTCTGTAACTCAAGAGTAATTCTCTCACTAGAATCTACTCCCCCTTACAAGTTATAATCAATATCTCAATCTTCAAGTTCGCAAACTTGAGGTTCTTTACAATGAATGATTTACTATCAAATAAACTCTCTCTTAGAGTGAATAAATAAACACTGAAGTATAAAGTATCGGAAGATACTTTTCTACTGAATACTAAAAAGTAGATAGTAAACTTGAATGTAATTCGTTTTCAATAGATTGGTTATTGAGAAGAATTGAATGCAACTCTATTTATACAAAAAGAGTATTAAATGACCATTGCAATCTTCATTATAACTGTTGGTGCATTAATTCAACTGTTGGAGGCACTTTGGTTTCTTCCCTCTCTACTCTTCAGTTAATTCCTTTTGTTCAAAGGATTAATGTTGACTTTCCTTGAGATTAGTCTGTTGGAATGTCAGAAGCTAGTTTAGGAAAGAAACATTAATCCATTTTGCATTGTGCAGAGGATGATTGTCCAAAATATAACAAGCTATTTGTACTTTGCAATAAATGCTCTGGCATGCTTTTTGCTGTTGTGTTGAAACTCCATTTTAATCTTCTATAAATCATCTGAAACTCATTAATAAACAGGTTAAACATATCTAGTAATAGTAATGAGTGATGATAAGAAGTATGTAGATCAATTACAAAGATTTCGCTGATTCAGAGAATTCAAATTTTGAATTCTGCAACACAGACTCGAGTTAGTTCATCAAGACTCGAGTTTGTAGTTCACATATGAAAGCCTAAACTCGAGTTTTATAAGTTTGACTCGATTTTTCTTCATACAGAGAAGAAAGTTGCGATTTGAACTTTCAAATAGGTTTTGAGCAAAACCTAAACTCAATCATTAAGTGACTAACTTGAGTTTTTGACACTTAAGGTGGAAAACACATTTTAAGTCCAGAAGCTCAAAACTAGAGTTTTCATTTCAAAACTGGAGTTTTCAAATAATTTAAATAGAGCGAAGCTCTTGTGGGGTGTAAACACGAGTTTATAAAACTTAATTCGAGTTTTCACAATATTTAGGAAAACTGGAAAACTCTCTATATGAATCAAACTAGAGTTTGCAATAGAAGACTGAAGTTTATAGTAGAAAACTGGAGTTTACTAAAACTTTAGAAATATAGAGATGTTCTCTGTGAGTCCTAAATTCGAGTTAGTGAAAACTGAACTCGAGTTTCCTCAAAAGAGAAAACTTTGTGAAACATTTTAGCAAGTGTAAATTGTAGTTTCCAAAATCACGACTCAAGTTTTCTCAAGCTTAGGATAATATAGCTTTCTGTATGTTGTAAACTCGAGTTTGTTTAACATTAACTCGAGTTTTCACAAAGCTTGGAAAAACTCAGATTTTTTTGATTTGTCAAATTGGAGTTTATTAAACTAAACTCTGGTTTGCTTTGTCTTGAAAAACTTATGAACTCTTTGTATAATCTAAACTCAAGTTTTCAAAATCTTAACTCAAGTTTGTCTTAGTTCACAAAACTGGAGTTGCTCTCTATAAAGTTCAAACTCGAGTTTTCTAAACAAAATTCGAGTTTGTCTTTGAAAGTAAGTTTTTCAACTTTTCAAAGACAAACTTCAACTTAGGTTTACAATTGTTAGTTATCATCAAAACACATAAGGAACTAACACTTATAGCATCTTTTAGCTCATTCTCTTGGAATTTGATTGAACTTGATGTTGTTGGTTCCTTTAACTAAATTTCAGCTCCATCGATCAATTGCTTCACTAGTAAATGGTCACACTTACCCATGCACTTGCTATTTTTGAATAAGTCATATCGCAATTTAACCATTCTCGTGCCTTCTTTCCATTTGATTTTCATTTTTGAGCCAAGGGAATCACATTTTCATTTGCGATGGATTGCTCTTCAACTTCTGATGGAATTGTGCTTCTAGGGACTCTCTTTCTTTTCCTTCTCTTAAGGTGACATCATTTCCCTTCTTTGCCACCAGAATTCTTTAAATCCAATTTTCTGTAATTGTAGTCACTTCCTGCAAAATTCTCTCCGCTTTTTGTAATTGTAAGAGAGAATTCAAGCTCAGAGAAATGAATTGGCTATCCTCAAACCACAGTGATCTTCATATAGCAAATAATCTAAGAGAAATCGTACATGAATTCGTTACAAAGTACTACGGAAATATACACGGATGAAGAGAGAGAATGAGTGCTACAATCAGTGGAGAAACCTATACAATACCTAGAGGAATATACAGAGGAATATGCTGAGAATATAAACACTAATTCTGATTATCAGCTAATCTATTATTAGTTCCAACAGTAAGAAATTTTTTTGAAGGCCTCTAGTTTTGCCTTGAAAAGCTTCAACAGGAACCCACACATGACTTAACACAAATGAAATGGAAAAGCACTTGAGAAACGAAATAATATGTAGACGTGGGAGAAACTACCTAATGGGAGTTAAGTAATTGATAGAAGACTTGGAAGGATGCCTTCGGAAGGAGCGTTTGGCGCAAAGGAAGGTTTTAATGGGGCTGTTAGATCTGGGGATATGTTCGATGGACGAGATTGGACTTAGGGATGAGTGGGGGACTTATTGTATACCTAGAATCTGGTACATTAGGCCCAGAGGATGGAGCAAGTCCAACAAGGAGGATCCGATCCAAGAGTGAGCAACGCCCATTGAAAGTAAACTTACTACCCTGCAAACCTTGACTAAGTCCATAGGTTCCATCAAAGTGTTAAGTCAACTCATTAACTAAGAAGAGACTTGAAGATATGAGATTGTAGGAATGGTTACACACTTACACCTACTTAAATCCGAGAAAATCGTTATCAATGAATCTGGAGGGGCGAGTATAAACTAGTCGAATACCGCTTCCTTAGGGGACATTTAGATTTCTCCTCACCTGCTATTCTTGGCTTATCCCTTTCCTCTGGTCCAATGTTGTACTATTAATTCATCCTCTCCTACCATCTTAGTTCTTTTATTGCTCTGCAATCACAATCAACGAACTATAAATATCATCTTTCCTTATTCTTCATATTATCTTCTGCAAAACCATACGTTGTTGGTGACCCCATAATTAAAATCTCTCATTACCAAATTGTGGTCAAATGGTCACTATATCAACTCTTACATAAGAAATTATTAATTATAAATTAAAATATCAATGTCATTTATTAGAGTGATATACATATTGTTCAATATAATGAAAAATGTGAGATAGCATAAACCGTTAAGTTTGATGACGACTTCAATGGTAAGTTTTTTCTTTTTAATTTTAGCTAAAAAAAATAAACCCTAAATAACAATGTTTAAGTAAAGGAGACAATAAGATACTATTACCTAAGTTTTGAAGATTAGCCTAATAGGAGAAAGAATTGAAAAAAGATTTTTTTACAATAAGTGATGATTTTAATGGAAGGGGTTTTGGTAACTTAAAGTACAAGGTTTCGATTTTGAAACCTTGTGAATATAGAAAAAAATCTTTAGGAAAGCTAGTCTAATTGGCTAATCAATGCTTGAATATGATAACCTAGACAAATAGCCATGTAAAGAATTGAATTGAAAACGGATTTTTGATTTTCCTCTTATAACTTCCAAGATTTAAACTTTTCATTTTTGTAACAGGACATATACAGGCAAGAAGTACATAACCACACGAGACAATGAGGGCATGGGCATGCGATGATAGGCAGGGGCGGACCCACATGGGGGGCTGGGGGTGCCCCCGCCCCCCCCAAAATATAGTTTTTTTTTAAAAAAAAATTATATATATGTGTGTCTTATATATGTCTATGTGTGTTTAGTTACAGATGAGATGATGGTCCGGCCATATGATGATCCACGTTTAGAAGTCTCTATGTACCATATGTGTGTGTCTTGATATTTGGTATGTGTATAGGTTTTAAATATAAAATCTAATTAATTTTTTTCAGAGAGATTAAAAAAACTAAATCAGTTACTTAATTAATCATATGTTATGTGTAATTAAATTATACAGAACAATTAGTTTGGAGAAAAAATAATAAATATTAATACTTTAAAGTATTTTAATTAACTTCTTTAATCTTCTCAAAAAAAGTCAACCGAGTCTTATATTTAGGATTGGATATTATGCTTAGCACATCATGTATACACTTTACAGATCCATATATATAGTACCATATCGTCACTTATTTCTAATGCCAAGCTTTGTATTATTGTCGGTGAAGCTAGTGATGTATCTAAAAAAGGGCACATGACTATTTTTTTGAGATACATTGATAATGATGGATTTATACGGGAAAAGTTTTTCGGTTTTGTACATGTGGAATATACAAGCGCTAAGGGTTTGAAACAAGGAATATTCAACACTATTCAAGATATTTTAAATGCTTTACCTTTGGTTTCAAATACAAAAAAATTACTTCAGAAATTAAGAGAGACAATGGTACTTTCTTGGTTCATGTTCAAGAATTTTGCATAAAATATAACATAGACATTCTAGATATGAGTGCAAAATATATTGGAAGGAGAGGTGGTGCTCGAAATAGACAAGGCAATTTTTGTACTGAAAAATTTTATAGGGTAAATATCTTTTATGCTACAATTGATTACCCTCTTATTAATAGTGGTTAAACTTGTATCACTCTTATAGTTTCTACAATAACTACTGAAAGATCTTTCTTTACTATGAAGGTAATAAAAAAGATGCTTTGCAATATAATAGAAGACTAATTTCTTGACGATTTTTTGATTACATATATTGATTTTTTTTTTTTTGAGTTTTAGTACAAATTCAATTACATATGAGTTTAATAATATGAAAACAAGTAGAGTAAAAGTCAAGTGAAGTGATATTAATTTCTGTAATAGATTTTTTTAATTGTTTTTTTTTTTTGCATGCTAGGTCTATAATGTATTTCAAGTATTTTATTTATGATATAGTTCTTTTATTTTTGCCCCTCGTCATTAAAATTCCTGGTCCGCCCCTGATGATAGGGTACATGAGTAACTTTGAATATATATTTTTGATTGATTTGGTCCTTCATAATAATTTTAGTTTTAAGGGAATTTTAAGCCAAATATTCTTTTGTCTTGGTTATTGAACATAATTTAATTCTCTTATAAAAATTATTTTAAGAGATAAACCACAATTTATAATTTGACATATTATAATTAATACAATATTGCTATATTCTAGCCCAAAAAACAAAATTTGATATTTTGACGACTTAATGTTTTGTTAACTTTTCCTAACTTCTTTTTGTTACTAATCAGTGTGATTTCTCCTAACTTCGGATCCTCAATAGAGACACATACCTACCCACCATACAAAAAAAATATTCTCTTAGCATCACTTTTATCTTCAATAATAATTTGTATAATTTGTACACTACATAGCACTATATAATTATGAGAAAAGTTGATTAGGGAGGAAATCTAATCAACGTAAATAATATAAAAATTCACACTTGCGCTTAACACATATGGTCAATATGTACCCACGGTACATATTATCTCATGTTCTTAAGACAAGAGCAATTTAATTAATTTGGATAGATTAAACAGTGCAATAAAATAATTAGTTTGAACAAATGTTACATTGTGTCTCTGAAATACTTCTATATAACTTTAGATTATATATTAGTTTGTAACTTAAGCTAACTTATGAAAAATACAAGAGATAAAATAGATTAAGATCTAATACTTAGAACTAATTTAACACCTAACTAGCTCTTATATTTGAGATGGGAGAGAGTACTATATTTTCATATATAAAAGATAAAATGTTAATTCTGAATTATCTGGATATAATACCCACAAAAATAAAATAAGAAATGCATTTAATTTTTGTATATTGAATATAATACTTAATTTATGAAAAAAAGTTTAAAAAATTATTTATATTATATGAATAATTTAATTATTTAAACAATCATCCAATATTAATTATTTTAGATTTAAGTATTGTGCGATCAACAAAAGTAACTCTTCTGCCATAATATTTTTATCTAGAAAACTTGAATATGAGATCATGCTTTTATGATTTCCACGTGGGAGAGTCTCATGAGAAAAAGTTTTGTTTAAGTTCTATCTCTTTAAACTTGTGTTCATGATATTGGCTTTATGGAGGTCTACATTTGAACGGAGGTGAATCAATGAGTTCCACAATAGATATCAGCCTTAAAAGAGAAGTGAGGGGTTTTTTTTCCCCTAGTTGAAAGTGATCTCACATCTAATAACAAGCTACTTTTTTTGAACAAGCTATTCCTTTAGACTTGTACTTATAATAACAAATATATAAAGAAAATCAAAGTTGTTCCATTCCACCCATCGTATAAGTGGTGGTTTGGTACGAAGGATTTTTTCTTTTGGGGGGCCGGGGGCGGGGGATTTTAATGTGTTCAATTTGTTTTAGAAAAATTGGAAATGTGGGTTTAAAAAATTTTAATTAATTTTTCTTACTCGTTTATATCTTACTTGTTTTCTTTATTTAAATTTCATAACCCTACTTATTTATTTTTTTTCCTTAATTGAACTAATTAAAATTTTCTCTCCCCTCCATTTCCCTCGTTCCAAACAGAGTCTTGAATGTATCTGTAAAGTATGGCCCTTAAAGAAGTGATGGTTATTGCTGAAGCTCCTTTCATATACGTGTAAAATGGATGCATACCTAACCATAGGTATACCCTACGTGCTCCCTATGTAACACCAACATTAAAATATTGTAAAGTCTAAATCACTAAGCTTTCATCATATCCATTTTATATATTTAGCTGTGTCCATTGGAGATTTTCAAAATCTTTGATCACAAAATAAATTAACACTTTAATTTTGCTAAACAGAATATGGGCAAATAAAATGATTGGTTAAGATATATACTGATATAAGCGTTTTGGCTTTATTTATATAAAATGAAATCATACCCGCATTGAGAAATGGGGATAATAATAATATATATAATATGGTGTGAACTCTTTTCTTGAGTTATAAAAATATTTTGGCACGAGGATATGTGATGCAAATTTTCCATGGAATGCAATAAAAAAAATTAAGAATACGTCACTATAACAGAGATGTGGTGTATAATATTGGAGCTGGACCACTTGGCCACCCAGTTAAAAGTGAACGTATATTCTATTTGACGAGGCACTAAGAAACAAGATATTCACTCAAGGTACCATATATGTATCCTTTAACTTGAAATTGTATGAGTAATACCCACGGCAAATCAAAGAAAAAAGCGTTTCCATAATTTTGTTAAGAATTTAAATTGGATTTGAGCCTTGTCTCTTGAAGGAAATGTGAAACAATGACTCAATACTATATATTTCTTTCCATGTTTTCCTTTATAATAAGCAAATATATCATCTTATTAGAGATAATCATGTTCCAGCCATAGGCATGTGGGGATATCTCCAAATCTTAGTTCATCACATTGTGGTAGAACGATGAGGTCAAGCAATAAGATTAAAATAATATAATGTAATTAAAATATTTAAAAATATTAAAGTATAACCCGGAAAAAGTAATACTTTAAAAAAGGCATTAATTTACAAATAAATGGAACAATCATGTACAAATCATACATAATATAACCAAATAGAGTTTCAAAACCGTAAGGACTGATATCATTCTTAGTTTTAATACTTTAATTTAATTTTGTTTTTAGTCCTTGTAGTTTTAAATTATTGATTTTGGTATCTATAATTTTATAAAAATTTGGTTTGAGTTTAACAATTAGTCTTTATACTTTTTATGAGTACAGTTTTGTTTTCAGACTTGGCACTGTAAACTTTGATTAAGCCTATATGAGATTATAGAAATCAAAATCGACTATTTAAAACTATAAGGACCAAAACCAATCATTTAAAATTACTTGGATCAAAATTAAAACTCGAAAAAACTACAAAAGCTAACAATGATATTAACCCAAAGCATAAATATGACGAATTGCTAGCTATTTTTTAAACTCAACTTGTTGTGTCAAGCTTAGTAAGGGTAGAGAAAATATAAAATCAAACCTGGTTGATGAGTCAAAAACTCTTACTCACAATTTTCAATGGATTGCTTCACTGGTTTAACCGAACGGGGTAATTAGGTTTTAATGGCATACTTATGAGACTCTTCTTCAGGGTTCTTATTATAAAGATATTCGAGATTTACTCGTAAATGCCCTCTGTTCTCACATTTTCTTATTTAACTAAAAACTTCTTAAAAAACTCATTATTCTATTAAATGATCTATATTTAATGAATTTCACTAAGAATAATTTTATTATTTAAAAGAATTAATTAATTGTAACGCAATATTTTTATCATGGTAAAATAGTTAACATATGTGTTTGCAATAAGGACCTTAGATAACAGGGAAAAAAGACAAGAAAATTCCACTTAGCTTGAATTTCAAAATCTCTAATCAATCTTGTTGCCTTCAAGAGTATAACAATTGAGAAATTATTTTAGTATAAAATTACTGATTTGATATTTTAAAGTTTAAGATGGTCTATATTTTCTTGAATTTTTCCCTATATAATATATAATATAAAATCCTCAACAAATTGTATTATTGATTAAGTTATCATGGTACAACTCATTTATCATATTTTATATATATGAAATGCACTTGGCCATCCTACTTCACTATTAAAAAGAGACCAACGGTGGGGTTGGCACAAGTATTTTTGCAAATTCAATATACTTCATTAAGGCACATGCAAGTTGACCGGGCCATCTGTGTATACGTAGTTATTTAAATGACAAGGTCGTCTATAAACTAATTAATTAAAGAGATGATTTTGTACAGGCTAGCCGGTATATTAATTCAATAAGCCGCCCTCCACATGTGTACACACACACACACACACACACACACACGGTTGCGTGGAACATTTGCACTAAACCAAATTGCAAGCGAAGTGATTGATCTGATCACTAGAAATAGCTTATGATATTTGTGAAGAATTGTTTCTGTTAGATGGGAATCATGGAGTACTCAAAGAAGCCAAGGATCATTATGGTGCCATATCCAGCACAGGGACATGTAACTCCCATGCAAAAGATGGCCGTCACATTTCTGAACCTTGGCTTTGAGCCAATAATGGTGCTTCCTCAATTTATCTACAATCAGTTTGTGATTCATAATAATGAAGAAAATCAACAGATCAAGTGGGTCGCTATAGCTGATGGGTTAGAGAAGGACACTGCAACAGATTTCTTTGGGATTGAATCAGCCATGGAGAACATTATGCCTTCTCAGTTGGAGATGCTGATTCAGGAGCTTCAAGCGGAGGCCATTAGCAGCGGAAGTGGCAGCGCGGTGGTTTGTGTGGTGGTTGACTTGTTGGCTTCTTGGTCTATACAAGTTGCCCAAAAGTGTGGCATCGTTGTCGCTGGGTTTTGGCCTGTCATGTTTGCGGCTTACAGGTTGATTGCAACCATTCCTGACATGGTTCGGTGTGGCCTCATTTCTGAAACAGGTATGTGCTTGTGTAAAGTTTATTGGTTTGTGATTTAACTCAGTTTATTTTTATCTAGAAATTCATAATATTATTTATTGCCATGTTGAACAACATTAATTACAGGACAGTGTTTCTAACAAATTCAGAGTTAGACCTGTAATTCTATATCTTGAGATGGACGCAATTTAACATTATATTAATCCAAAGTTCTTATATGGTACTCTTGAAGTTAAGAAAAAATTCAGTATAATTATACCAATATATAGCTGAACTAAAACTGCACTATTTATAAAGTTCATCTTTAAAGAGTTTATATGTTGTTGTGGTTAAAAAAAAAAAACCATAATTTCTTATAACTTGCTGATTGAACTATATTATCTCTTTTTATGACTATATGAATTTGAAATATAACGAATCTAATTTAAAATAATCTTTGACATACTCGCGTACAGGACTTCCACAACAGGAAGGAAAATTTTGCTTCTTACCAGAATTTCCTGTATTACACACTGAAGATCTTCCATGGCTAATTGGAACAGTTGTTGCAAAGAAAGCAAGGTTTAAATTTTGGACAAGAACTCTAGAAAGGTCCAGAACTCTCAAATGGCTTCTCGTGAACACCTTTCCCGATGAAACCAAACTTCATAGTTCTCCAATGACTCTTTTGCCCCTAGGCTATCATTTCAATTATACACAAACCAACCATGCAAGCTTCTGGGAAGAAGATAAGAGATGTTTGGAGTGGCTAGAAACTCAGAAGCCTAACTCAGTGGTGTACATCTCATTTGGGAGTTGGGTAAGTCCAATTGGTGAGGCAAAGTTGAGAAGCTTGGCAATGGCGCTTGAAGCATCAAGAAGGCCTTTCCTTTGGGTTCTGAAGAAAGCATGGCGTGAAGGATTACCAAATGGGTTTGAAGAGAGAGTTTCAAAGCATCAAGGAAGAGTAGTTTCATGGGCACCGCAAATGGAGGTTCTAAGGCACAAGTCGGTGGCATGTTACCTCACGCATTGTGGGTGGAGTTCTACAATCGAGGCCATATGGTTCATGAAGAAGATGCTGTGTTATCCTGTGGCTGGTGATCAATCCTTGAACTGTGCCTACATTGTTCAAAAGTGGAAAGTAGGTATGAGGCTGAATGGACTTGGAATGAAGGATGTGGAAGAAGGATTAAGAATGGTGATGGAGGATGTGGAAATGGAAAGTAGGTTAAGGAAATTGCATGATACAATAATTCAGAAGGAAGATGATTTGAAGAAAGATCTTAGTTTGAAAGCCTTTGTTGAAAACTTAAAGAAAGAAGCTAGTTAGATAGCGTATGCCTTTAATTGTTGATGTTTTGTAAATTAACTTTCCTGTTGAATACTCCCTGTGATATATAAGACCATATACATGCTTAAGGAGATGAGAATGGGAATTAATGGGGAAGGGTTTTAAAAATGCATTTGCAATATCAATGGGATGCCGATAAAGTTTGTATTTGATATTTATGATTATAATAGTATAATGCTGTTTTACCCTTACCCTTGTTTAATGGGGGAAAATGTTTGTTGAACCCAAGCATAGCTTTGTGCATATATAGGATATTTGAGGTTAATTGATTGTTGTTCTTACAATTTGTTCTATCGGTTAGGCATTACAATATTGCCTGCAATATTTTACTTGGTTCTATTTAGTTTATGACTTAGCTAATTTCTTTTTCTCTAACTAAAAAAAAAAGAGAGAGAGAGAGAGAGAGAGAGGGAAAAAAGAGAGAAGCAAAACAAAAAATTGGAAAAAAGAGAGAAAAAGGTGGGAAAACAAAAAAGAGGAAGGGGGAAAAAAAGAAAAAGAGAGAGAAGGAAGAGAAGTTGCCATATCACTTATAGTTGCACATACTAGTTATAGAGGATATTGATATATAGGGACTGTTCGTATGCTTATACCACCCCGTACGAGGATATTGGTTATGATCATGCCAGGTATAGTGTACTAGTCCGCTATTGGTATGACAACAGACAAAGTTTCAAATGGACAGGTCTCTCCAAACTAGCAAGCCAACAAAGGTCGAAGTGTAACATCTTACATATTTTGGGCTTAAAAGTTCAAGAAAAATCCTAAATTAAGTAGGCTCTTAATTAAGTCTAGTTTCTCAATATCCTAAGAGATAGAATTAATGATTCCCTAGGATTATATTATTCAACCCCTTCGAATGGAGGCTGAATGTGTAATTAAAGGTTATCAAAATGATAAATAAAATAGTACACTTGTCAAGGTAAAATTGTATATCTACTGTTCAAAGCTTGAGAAAAACGTGTAATTTATGAAAATTAAGGGTACGTAATGGTAATTTTGGAAATTACGCCTAGAATTTCAGGAAAAATCGCTGCAGACACATGAAGATAGAAAATACTTTTCCAAACTATATTTGAGGCTTAATTGAGGTATAAAATTTTGAAATTACCTAAAAAAAGAATTTTAAATAATTATTAGAATTTTGGTTAATTAAAGGATAATTAGCCAAATTTATCTATGAAAAATATCAAGAGGCCTCAAATAGTTAGGTAAAAATAAGGAAAATTTATTTTAAGGTTAATGTGACCTTATAAATATGGTTCCATGACCTAGAAATAGAAATTTTATCTTTAAAATATTTTATGACCACTTTATCCAAGAATAAGGCAATTTCTTGAAAATTATGGGAAAAATAGTTAAGGGCCAAATTTGAGCTTGAGAAAAATTAAGGAATTATTCTCTAATAAATGTGAATTATTGGTAGCCTTACATTGGTTATGAGTTCGAATAATTCCCAAAAATAAATTTGTAAGGGATTCCACCAATACTATAAATTTAATCCCTTACAAATTTATAGTATTGGTGGAATTAGGATTACATAAGATAATTAACTCTTGGAAAACAAACCATTATGTGTCTCATCTATCTTGTTTTCCTTTATCTCTTCTATTGCACATTACTGTTTACCAAGATGATTCATAACCAACTGTAAAATCACTATGTAGAACAATTATTAACATTGAAATACATTATAAAGGAACTTCAAATCAGTTTCAAACTCCAATCAACTGATCTATATGCCAATCACAAGCATAGATATGCACACCTTCAAATCTATACATTGAAACACTTCAAGCCTAGTTTAGATAACTAAATTACTCATCCATCCTTACTGCACGTCTATACCTTATATATACTTGAGCTTCATTTAATTGCTTTTTGTATTGTCTTAATAAGAAAACTGGAAAGAACACCCCTATGTACTACAAGATCATATTCAAAAATCAACTATATAAAGCAATATATCATATATCATCAAATAACCTTTCATTATGAAATCTTATTCTTGCTTAATAACTAAGTAGTTTCTCTTCTCATCATAAAATTTTACATACTATTGTGGTAACTTGGTTGATTTATTGCTTATACTCCACTTATTATTTTATTATTTGGCAAGCCTTGTACACTTGCAGTGTGAATCTGTTGCTATAGTTGTAATTATGAGAAAATATTTATGTGTAAAGGATTTTTGGAGGCAATAAAACATATGGTGATATTGTTTAATACCATTTGGAGAGAATAATTGGTATAGTTATATATTGTAAGTTATTATTATTGGAGACCCTGATGTTAGGATTGAATTACTGTTAAGAAGTAGAAATATGCATATAGCTTATTGTTTTAATACACTTTATGTGGAACCAAGGTTTTATATGATATTTGCAAAAACTAGAGTTGTAGTAAGCTAGATGAAGAGCAACAAGACGGTTACTTTGACTTCAATAATTTGAAAGAAAATTAAATAACCAAAAATCCTAATGTTAAAAGCAACCTAGAGTCACAATCCCTCACTAACTCCCTAGACTTATTTTCACCTACTTATTTAGTATAAATGTTAATTTTGTTAATCTCAAGTATTAATAACAATAAGTGCTTGTTAGTTTACCTATAAAACACACACACACACACACGTATATACACATATGTGTGTGTGTGTAGCACAACTACCCAAGACGCAAAACAATTCCAATTCACTCATCATCAATTATATACATCCATTAGGTATATGTCTATCCTAATAGAAAATTAGATTATAATCTAATCACATATTACTTAATCTTAAAGTTTAATTAAAATTTCCTTTGAAAAGGCAAATCCTCATTGTCTAATTAACATTTAATGGTAGCCAATCATCAATCAGATATAACAAAGCAAGATCAAGTAACCAAAATTATATAAATCATAACTAATAAATGAGAAGAAAATCTAATTTACTAGTGAGTTCCTAATTTCTCTAGGTCTAAAAAGAAACCTACCCACTCATGCCTATAATAAAATCCATGAAATAAACATAGAAATTCAGATTCAAAGAATTAGGAGAAAGAAGAACGAAAGAAAGATTGTCAAAGAGTCTTCTCTATTCCACGATGCTGTCACAAATTGAAGGAGGCCAAGAAATTGATTGTTGCTCCAAGGCTCCTACCAAGCTACTTCTCGCTTCTCTACTCTCTACGTCCTTTCCTTTATGCCATCACCAACCTAGAAATAGAACACATTGTCCTCTTACTATGCCTAGCATGTATATATATGTATATATTGCCTCTCTGCATGCGTCTCTATCATAATATCTTGGTTTATCTCTTCCTTTTTTTTTTTTTATCAATTAACATATAATATAAATATATTATTTTGATATTTTGTTCTCAATTTAATCTTATAATATTTCATACAAAAAAAAAAATTAGGGTATGAGTAGATTTTTTATCAAAATATCCTTTCATCCTATACTTGATTAAAGGATAGAAAAATATATAAAAGATAATTAAATAAGTATAAAATATTAATAAATTCAATCAAATATATCTTAGAATCTACACTTATTTAATTATACAATATATACTTATTTATAAGGACTCATAATATGAGGCCCATTCAATGTATGACCCAACAAGGGGCAATCTACATGACATAGATATAACGGCATAGTACTTGGGCTTGGACACCAAACACCTTTGATCAAGAATCTAAAACCATATAATGTTTCTCTCACTAAGAGGAATAATGTTAGAAAAGGCTTCGGGAGCTAAAAATGCCGAATCAAAGGTGAAATTGTCTCCAGACTCCTTCCTCTCACCCTCTTGCTTTCTCTGTTTCCTTCTCTCCATTGTTTCAGTCTCACTTTCTCTTTTCCTATAAGCCAGCCAAGTGGAATGAATAAGAAAGAAAATAATGAATACTAGAGTGAGCTTAGAGGACAAGTCAAGAAAAATAGAGTTGTGAGGTGTCCTTGTGTTAACCGAAAATGAAGAGAAAGAGGAGGTAAGGTGACATCCCTTTTGTAAGGGAAGGGAAGGCTTGATGAATTCTCCTGACTCCCACGTTCAATTTTTGGTGAATTCTTCGAACTCAAAGCGAGGTGGCACATTGTGGTGCTGCCAACACAAAAGTGATATTGAACTTTGTCATGATGAGGGGACACTTGTCATGTTCCTATTGGACGAACACAAAAGTTGTGTCATCATTGTCTAATTTATTAAAGATATTTTAGTGATACTTACTCGGGAGTCTACTTGAGTTTTACTCGGAATTGTGGCACGCATACCCAGACCCGCAAAAAACTCCTAGTTAAAAGTGTATGTTTGGCCTCCACATGGCGCCACATATTGGTGCCTTTTCCAAAAACGTAAGGCACACATGTCTGCCTTGGAAAAGCCATGTGCACATTTTGCTCAATTAATCATCTCATACCTTATAAAATAGTTGGGTGACATCTTTCTACCAACCTAATGGCACCATATAAGCATCCTTTGCCCTCTACACTGACACTTTAGTCATACTACCTACGCATACTGGGCCCTATACCCAGTAGGACCAAATCACATAGTCTCCTAGAGCCTTCCTATTTATCAACATATTTGAGACTCTTCCTGAACTAGGTTTAATAATCTACCTAATATAGGCTTATCCTTGAGTCTCTAGACCCGAAATCTAGTATATTACAATTCTCCCCCTTCAATAAATTTCATCCTCATAATTTTCTAATAGTACATTTCTTAATAATACTTCAAAAGGACCATTGTAACAAAGGTTTCATTTCTTTATTTCTACATTGTTTTGACACCACAAATTCTAAAGATTTTTTCCATTTAATTCTATTCTAATAGGCCTTACTTGTCTATCATGTGTCTAAGCTTATTCAATTTACCTTCCTCTTGATTAGCACCGTAGCTAGCAAGTACCATCCGACTTAATCAATTCAAATTTCTAGACCATTCTAACAATTTCTGTTATTGTATCATCATGATTACCAACTACACCACTTTTCTATTCAACACATTAGTGACACCAATCACATCATCACTTATTGATTCTTCTATCTTGTCTCATATTCAACTTTATGGTTTTTCAAACATTCAAATTTTTGTGGTCACAATACATTTTCACAATCACACTATACGAGAATAGTGCTTTCACATTTTCAATAAAAACATAATCGCTGCCAGCTCAAATTCATAAGTGGGATAATTCATCTCATGAAATGCAACAGTTGAAATGCGCACACATCCATCCCGCCTTGCTTCACTAGGACATGTCCCAATCCATACCACTGGGAAGATACTTCATAATGGATGGTTCCTTTAGCCAATTGACTCGCATGTGGTAACTGGCCCTCAATAAGGCTGGATTTTTCTCAATATGTACTATCGGGAAAATACATCATAACGGATGGTGTCTCTAGCCAATTGGTTCGTGAGTGGTAACTAACCTTCAATAAGGCAGGACTTTTCTTAATAAATACCACTGAGTTTGTAATTGGCCCCTATGAGGCAGGATTTTTCTTAATATTCTCAGTTGGGAGTATTCACTACTGGTGTGAGTTTGAACCTCTTCTATAGCTCTTTTAAATCCTCTCGCAAACATATCTTATATGTAAACAATTCTTTTTTTCATTTCTTGATTCAAATGAGCTTTTACAAATGGCAAGTGATTCAAGAAACATTATGAATACTTCTCGCAAGACCCAACAAATTGAGTATTTCTACAACAGTTTGTGGTATCTTCCAATTTTGTACTACTTCCACTATAAACATAATTCAAAATTCAAGAGACAACACAGTTCATAAGTGACAATTACAAATTTGTCTTAAATTCTGTTGAAAAACATTCAACTAAAAAATTCAGTTTAGAAAATTCAAAAATACAACAGGTGCATTGACAAGTTCAAAATTCAATTTTTCAAACATACCCAGGAATCAGACAACTGTTATATAAGGTCATCAATTATAAACACATTATAAGCTCTAACTCTTGCTACTCAAACAATTCATAAGATATTTAGTCTATCCCTTTCTTGTGCATGCTCACTAGACATACAATATAATCATCATACAACAGTCTCATTCATCATATACCCAGTGTGTAGTGTTCTAACACAAGACCCATTGGTCAATTCTCCGGGTGCTTAGTTACATAGGCCTCACTGTACATTCAACCTTATGGCTTGTTTCATTTTGGCCTTTTGGCTCATTCCATTATCACAACACTGGATATTCTGGTCTTATTGCCCAAGAAATCACCTCCAAAGCAATAGTAATCTCAACTACAATATGGTATAGTCTGAATGTTTTGCCAGGCTTAAGATATACTCTAGACATATTGGTCTAATGTTATCATGCTAAGTAACAATCACAACATTAGGCACAGAAGTCTTACGACTTAGGGACACCACCCTATACAAACTTGCACATAAGGTATTAACGCCTTGAATCTCTACTCTTCATAATCCTCATACACATAATTTGTTGTCGGCCTATGGACACATTAGTCTCAAAAGACTTATGGATTCTCATTAAGTTCTTATTAGGTATGATGGCCTATGGACCCACAAGCCCAATAGGCCATATTACCATTGTATATTCATAACACGAATATACTCAATGGTAAGCACACAATGCTAGAGCACCCCATAGCGATTCACTAAGTCATTCGGTATGAACTTTCAATATTCATCTAGCTCTAGGCATAGTCTCAACTTCCCCTATCAGGTATTCAACCCACATTTCAAGGAATCCATTAGCAACAAACATATCTATAATTATCTATCCTAATCCTGAGACCATAACCCGTGGCTACTGAGGTTCTAGCTACTACTTGGTTCTATTGAGGAACAAACCCTCAATCATTCTTTCTAAGGGAATATTCTAAGATTAAGTTCTTGACTTATGCTAGATCAAGAGCTAGCAAGCGCTAGATACCTCATACACATTTGTATCACATTCTAGAGCCTTAATTCATTTAGATCAATCGGTACTATATTCTAGTACCTCAATTCATTCAAATCAATTTGTACCATACTCTAGTACCACATTTCATTCAGATCGATTCAAATGCCTAAAGAATCAACTCAACTATTAAGTTGGATTCTTGGGTCACGATTCAGTTAGTAGCAACCTTCTAGATGCCTATCTAATCCTTAGGGTTCATCAACCTAATTCTAAAACTTCGACCACACCCATTACACATGCTAGAATTATTGTAATTCATAGCTTCTATTCTTTTCTCATAACATTTAGGCACTATTTACAAATATTCCAAACATCAATCATCAAATTTACAGTTCAACTCTTATAACTTCAACATGAGCTAAGATAAGAAATCATGTCTCTTCAATAATACCCATTATACATATTAGGATCATGATTCACAATTCCTAGTCTTATCCTCAAAACATTCAAATAATGTCTTAACAACATTAGCATTATTGATGAGGTTTTAATTCTACCTCATTACTCAATATCACAAAGGCATATTCCAAACATCATTCCTTCACCTCATAGCCAATCATTAATACCCAATGAATATTGCTGACCACATAGCATTAATCACAAGGTTCACACGATTCTTACTTTCATATACTGGAGTCGTAGGGCAACCCTAGCCACATTTTGACCTAAACATTGTTCTAGCTTAGATCAAATTTAAGCCTATCCTCAATCTTTACTGTATTCAATCTAACATTCTCATGAAATCCTTAAGGATCACCATATTTCATACCTCCAGATACTCAAGCCTTAAATCAAGGGATTTCAAATTTCTATGTTACTTCTCAAGGGGTCACCCATCCCAAGATTTCTCTTGCCTAAGCACACTTAACCTCAGAGTTTGAATAGAATTTGGCGTATTAGTGCCAGTACAATTCCATATATTACTAGGTATCAGCAACTCACACATATTGACCCTAGTATCACATATCTACCTTCCCATAAATGTTAGGTGCTGTTCTCACAGGGAAACATAAATAGTACCAGCATCTAGATACAACTCCTCTATGAATTCTCGTAACATAGGGTAGGGATCTAATTCACATCCTAACTCAATAACAAAAGTCCTAAAGTTAGCAACAGAATCCATATTCTATGTTGTCTCTTCTATCTCTTAATGCCTCAACTCACTGGAGCTTGAACCCTCTTTCCAAAGGTACATGTTACTTCTGCTTTGTTTTGTATTACCATATAATTAAGTATCAGTATACTGAAGGGATTAAACATTTAGTTTCAAGTGATTTTGAAATTTTGGGAGGTCATTACCTAAAGGGAAATGTTGCCTAAATTCTTATGAAATTAGTGCTTAAATAAATAAGGATTTAAACAAGAGAATATGGATTTTGTTCAAGCAATAAACTATGCAAAATTTGTTAAGGATCAAGACATAGCAAAGTTGCAATTTTTGAAGGAAATAAACACAATTCCCAGCCTTAAGGAGTTGGGGAGAAATGAGTGAGCTTTTGAAACACATAAGCTCATATTTGGACTCCTCGTGGGGAAAGGTGATGAAAGTAAATAAGGGAAAAGTGATGAAAATAAATTTAGAAGCATGTCAATTGTCATTTTGAAAGAGAAAGTAATGAACAAAGTATGAAGTAAATGGTTGTTTTTCATACTTGATGACTCCATTAGCATATGTATAATCTTTAGTTACACATTCTTATGTTTTAGGCTTTGATATTTGTAGGGCAACCAGTAGCTCAAGAGAGGCAAAATAGAGTTCAAGCTTATAGTGTGACCAAAGTAGCAAACTATACCTTACTCTAATATGCTTGGTTGTTGCTTGCATGAATGACATGTTTGTATGCCTATGTGATTATGTGAAATCATGCTTTTATATATGTGATTATATTTAAAGCATGTCATAGGCCTATGTGTATGTAATACATCAATTTTAATAAACATGTCATTATATTATGACGTTATTAAATTGCAAGTATTTTAGAATGTCAAGCTTTTCTATCAAGTTTTTCCACGTATATTTGAGTAGTGGTGAATGTTTGCTACTAGGATTCTTTGAATCTCACCTCAATAACTAATCATGTTAGGTTACAAGTTTCTAAGGAAAAGTCAAAGCAAGAGGCAAGGGTAAGTGGAAGGAGAATTACATTTCCTATGTCACTAATTTATCAGAAGTGGGAAATGTCTAATTGATTTCATGAGCTATGTAAATTCATATTGTTGCCTTTGCATGTGTAATTGAAGTGCTAAGATGGATTGTGGCCAATTGGAAGTCATAGAATAGCCTTGAAACTATGAATTTAGCATGCATGTTTATGACTTCCTAGCTTGAGCTCTTTTCATAGCATAGTCAATGTTGCATTGTATGATATAAAGTAAATAATGCACAATGCTCATGAGAGCTTGTATGCATGAAGTCTACATAGCTTTCCAATCAGCCTAAAATCATGTTTATTTGATAAACATATAATGAGTTATGAATTTTTAAGTTAAGGCAAAAACAATTTGTACATAATCAAAGTAAGGATAAAAAATGACTTAACTGTATGAATTTGATTCAGATCGAACTAAAGTGACATTTTTCTTAAATAAGCGACTTCAAGAACTCTCACTGGGAATTTAGATCACCCTCATATGATTTTTCTAGAATTATTTATGAAGTTTTAAAGTTGTACCACAAAACTAGAAATGTGAAATGAATAATAACCCAAGGATAAATATGCAAATTTTAGATTGTAGGCTTTTATTATCGATTCACTAGAACCATAGCACTTCCAAATGCATAGTAAAGATGTTAAAATGAAGGATATGACATTCAGAAAGATGCTAGGTATGCTCTTGAGTTAGGTCGATAGTTTGTTTCTTTTCTCATGAAAAAAAAAATTGTTAACAACATTGGAGTTAAAAGACTAATTAAGGGACTAAAATGAAACATTGTATGGATTTAAAGAATTAAACATGTGTTTTTTAACCTATTGTATACTATGTATAAATTTTTTAGTTGACAAAAACATTATGTATAAATTTTTTAGAAGTAGAAAATGCTTAACTAGTAACTCAAAGAAATAATTCTTCGAATAAATTCTTAGGATGTTGCCCATTCTGAGTATTTTTATGTCCACATTGCAAAAATACATATTAGTATATTTATTTTTTTAAAAAAACATAATTCCATCAATTTTTTTAAAAAAAACATAATTCTAACATGTTCGAAAAATTGAAGGCCAAAAAAAATATCATCTTAAGAAATAAAATTAAAAATTAAAAATAAGCCTTTATCACAATTAAGGAAATGAAGGGTCTATAGAAACTCAATTTGCAAGCAACACAAACTCAAATCAATTAATATCAACTACAACAGTGAGCAAGGCTAATACCAAAAAAAAACTATCACAATTAAAAACACATACAACCCACCACACATAACTAACAAAATAGAAGACAAAAACAATGAAAAAAATAAAAAAGTCAAGGCACCAAATAACAGCACGTTTACATTCACAGTGGGTGAACATTTAGGACAAAAAAGCTCAGTGGATGAGCGTCGAAAAGTCCGTTTGAGAAAGTGTTTTAGGAGATGAGTTTCAACCCAAAAAGGAGCTTCAGAAAAGAAGCTCCACACATGAGCTTTTTCTTTATTGTTGGCGTTGGCATTTCTTCATTGTTTCTTCTTCTCCCTCGCACGTCAACTGTCAAATTTTGAGGATCTTCTTTCCAAAAGAGGCCGACACTATTGATATCTCAGGACTGTGACTTGGAAATTTTTGGCGGAGATTTGGAAATAAAAGGGAGAGGGAGAAAGCTCTCTTGATCATCATCACCTTTGGTCTCCTCTTGACGAACGACTGCAAACCAGATTCAAAGAAGGAGGTTTGGGGTTGTTTTTGAGGCTTTGGAGCTGCTATAATATATTATGTTTGTAATTCAAGGATCCTTGGTTACTTGTGTCGTGCATATTTGTTGATTTCATTGGCTAGAGTTTTGAATTGGGTTTGGATTAGAGTAGTCAAGTCTTGTCAGTATGGGACTATATTGTTTATTCATTAAAATTTTTTAAGGACTTTATCATCTATTCATTTTTTAATAATAATTTAATTCTTTTTCAAATTTAAATTTAAATTTTTATTTTCAAATTCCTGCAATATATACAACTAATATTAATATATGTAGTATTCAATAAGATTCATATTCTTTTCAGTCATTTTCCATCTCAACTAATTTTTCAAATAATAATCCAAACACGTCTTCGTTTGGAAAAAAAAAACCACTTCTGTCACCGTCAATTCAAATACAAATCACATTTACAATATGACATTTTTCCTATCTTATGTTTGCAAAAGTCAGATAGAAAATAAGTCATTTATTCCATTGCTAACACAAACGAGTTCTAAAACCAAAACAACATCAAATCAAGGTTGATATAATATTAATAGAAATAATTGAATATCTAAAATAGGGTTAAGGTGCAAATTTACCAATAAACTATTGGCCTAGGAGCACCCAGCACAATAAACTCTCTAGTGGACCAAAACTACCAACAAACTTCTAAAAACGTAAAATTTTCACAATGCCGTTAAATGGGAGATAACGTCCGTTTTCTGGGCTTTGGAAAAATTACAGAATAGCACCCAAATGTTTATGAAACTATATTTAAGCCCCAAAAAATTTTTAAAATTTTTATTTTAGTTCCTCTACGTACTTTATGTGGAGGGACTAAAGTGAAAATTATAAAAAAAAATTGGGGCTGAAAGATAATTTTTTAAAACTTTGGGTTCTTTTGTGTAATTTTGTGGGGTCATCCCTACCCCCAAAATTCGCCCCTGGTTACAAGATTTTTTTTAACCTTAGCCTGATTTGGCCTGTGGCCTATTAAGGAGGCCTGTAATTTTAAAAATTTTGTAAACAACCTAATAAGCCACACACCTCACTTCAAAACAAGTCCACTTCAAACAGGGCGAAAACATACCTATTTTAAACAAGTTGTTGATGTAGTTCTGTTTTCGGCTTGTTTAAAGTAGGTTTGTTTTCACTTTGTTTGAAGTAGGCTTGTTTTGAGGTGAAACCTGTGGTTTGTTAAATTACTTACAAAATTTTTAAAATTACAGGCCTCCTTAGTAGGCCACAGGCCAAACTAAAACAAAAAAAAGGGGCGAATTTTGGGGGTAAGGATGACCCCACAAAAATTACAGAAAAGAACCCAAAATTTTAAAAAATTATCTTTCAGCCCCAATTTTTTATTTTGTAATTTTCACTTTAGTCCTTCCACATAAAGTACGTGAAGGGACTAAAATAAAAAATTTTTAATTTTTTGGGGCTTAAATATAGTTTCATAAATATTTGGGTGCTATTCTGTAATTTTTCCCAAACCCAGAAAACGGAAGTTATCTCTCATTTAACGGCATTGTGAAAATTTTAAGTTTTTAAAAGTTTGTTGGTATTTTTGGTCCACTAGAGAGTTTATCGTGCTGGGTGCTCCTGAGCCAATAGTTTATTGGTAAATTTGCACCTGCACCCTCTAAAATATTACCTATTTCTGGATTTAAAAAAAATCAAACATATGTAGATTTAATTAAGAAAAATTTCCATTTAAATACCATTTGAACTTGAAAAACTTTAAAACATTTGTTAAAACATGGAAAAGAACACATATGTCAAAAGAGACGAATATGACATTTTGAAATGTTGTGCTTTTATCAAAATGCTCCTCACTTGTTTTTTTTTAAAAAAAGGCAAGTTTCCCTTATCAGCGAGAGCTCTGCTAGTAGGCCCCACACCGTTGCCTATCGAAACTCTAGTAACAACTTAAGTAAAGTGATTAACTACTTGAGTATAAAAATTGAAAACTTAAACTCCCTAAGCCCTAGCAGGTGTCGTTGATAAGTTGAATAAAGGCAACACAACTTGACAACTTGAGTATTGCAATTTGCAACTATGATATAGAGTTTAACAACTGGGGAGTTCAAGTTGTTAATCTCTTTACCAAAGTTGTTAATTTCCTATACTCAAGTTGTCAACGATGCCTAATAGGGTATAGGCATTGTTAACAACTTGAGTATAAGCAATAACAACTTGAATATAGAAATAATCAACTTGGGAAACACAAGTTGTCAATCTCTATTTTCAAGTTATCATTGTCTTTTTTCAACTTGTGAACGACACTGATAAAACTTATGGAGCCCATGTTGTCAATAATCTATACCCAAATGGTCAATTGCTTTATTCAAGTCGTTATTAGAGCTCTGGCCATCGACCTGCTGGTGGTGGAGAGTGGGGCCATCGACCTGCTGGTGATAGGAACTTACCGTTTTTTTAAGAAAAGGTGAGGGGCATACTAGTAAAAGCACAACATTTGAAAATCTCAAATTTCTCCCTTACGACCGGTATGTCATTTCCATGCTTTAACATACATTTTAGGTTTTTTTTCAAGTTCAAATAGTATTTAAATGAAATTGTTCCTTCAATTATTCAGTTTAAAAGATAAAATATTTTCCTAGTTGATTATATTTATAATCCAATGAGAGGACATAAGTTTATATTTTTAAATTAATTATTTTATATCTAAGCTAACTTAAAACCAATAATTAACTATACATGAATAATCAAAACTTTGAACTGGGAGAGGACGAACTTGATAATTTACTTTTATTCTTATTATAATTTTCTTGTTTAAAATTTTACATTCAGAAGTTTCCGTCTTATTGATCCCAAGTTCCAACAAATCAACCAATAGGAATGGATCTTTTTTTCCAAATCCCACGCGCTTTTTGGATCTTCCCTTTTGCTGGAAATCGTCGTCCGCTCTCATCTTCCGAAATCCAAATCTTCAGATAGCGCCTTTTAGCAAACAAGTCCGATCCCCGCATCCGATACAATACCTTCAAGTTCAAGTCACGAAATAACTTTGTAGTATTTCAGTTCTGCCCCTATCTTCTTCTTAATTTACCAATCCCTCCCCCACCTGCTCCGCCATGTATCCCCCTATGCTCGTCAACTGTTCCAACTGCCGTACGCCGCTGCAGCTTCCGCCGGGAGCCCAATCCATCCGATGTGCCCTCTGTCATGCCGTCACTCACATAGCCGATCCCCGTGCCGTCCCTCCACAGCCGCCTTCATCGGTGCCTCCTCCCCCTAGTTGGAATGCTCCGTCGCCTTACTCCGGCGCGCCGCCTGGTCCCCCGCCCAACGCCCACGGGCGGAAGAAGGCTGTGATCGTGGGTATATCGTACCGGTACTCCCGCCACGAGCTCAAGGGGTGCATCAATGATGCGAGATGCATGCGTTACCTGCTTATCAACAAGTTTAAGTTTCCCGAAGCTTCTATCCTCATGCTTACAGGTATGTTATGTTTATTCTACATTCTTCTTGATTGGGCGATGGGCTGCTGAATCTAGGAGATGCAATTATGTTATTGGGATTTCGTTGTTTTTTTATTTTTAAGCTCGAAGTGGAAGTTATCAAATATAACTTGTTTAAATTGTTATCTCGAAGTTCAATTATGTGTTTCCAACCCTTCGATCCATCTTTATTTGTCCATAAACGGTATGCTAAATATCCTTTTCTGGAAGGTGCGAAGCCGAAGCTCTAATTTGGTTAATAATAACGAGTACCTGAAAAACAGATTGGTGCAATTAAGCTGGGAAGATTTCTTTTCTATCTGAGTAAAGCTAGATCACCCAGTTGATTAAACATTTTCGCTTTACTGAAAGGTAAAAATTACTCCTTAGAACAATTGTGAGTAGATCTATGTTTCACCAATAAACCATTGAAGGAAAGCTTTCTAGCCAAGGTTGATGAAGCACTACTCCCAAAATCAATCTTTATTCTACTTGACTTTGATTAAGTAAAAGCATAGACATGTTTTGAACTTTCTCAATATCCTCATCCTATGTTCCCAAATTGGGGCAATGTGGACTTAAACAAAGAAATGCTTGCCTTAGAAATTTAGTGAATAATTTCAAATCACTATTTCTTTAGGAAATTGAAAATCTGTTGCTATGGCAGTATATAGGAGACTGTTTAAATTCACATCAGCTCTAAGCATCTGAACTAAACTTGGAAGACAATTTATCATATCACTCAATTTTCTATAGGATTTTGAGTGAATGTTCTGGGACCCTTCCTCCAAGCAATAGGAATATCCAAATCCAAACTCTCCTAACAAGTAATTTTTTTAGCTAGCTTCTATTCTTCATTATTAATAGTTTTCTGTGTATATTGGAGCTTAGTTCATGCCATAATTAGTTTATTATTGATCATCATCTGAAATTTAAATGCAGAAGAAGAAACTGATCCCTACAGAATTCCGACCAAGCACAATATGAGGATGGCAATGTTTTGGCTTGTACAAGGATGTCAACCAGGTGACTCCCTTGTTTTGCACTATTCTGGACATGGTTCACAACAACGGAACTATAACGGTGATGAAGCAGATGGATTTGATGAAACTCTGTGTCCACTTGACTTTGAAACACAGGGCATGATCGTTGATGATGAGATCAATGCTGCAATTGTCAGACCTCTGCCTCGAGGTGTTAAGCTTCATGCACTAATTGATGCTTGCCATAGTGGTACTGTGCTAGATTTGCCATACCTTTGCCGAATGAACAGGTTATAATATTTTTTATGATTTCCTATTTTCTTTGTTTTAATATTTTGAATATATCCTCTTTCAAGTAGAATTTTTTTATGGCATTCTAAATAATTGCTTTAACCTTGCATCAGTACTTTCTCTTTCTTATATTTCTTTAAGAATATTATGGACATTTTATTTCGTGTGTGACAAATGAAATTGAGTCCGAGTCTCAAATTATTCAGCATGTAAGTGCTTAATAGCCTATTCATTCACAGGATGATAATATCTGCCTTTTGTAGTCAATTCTTTGTTTTCAATATTGATATCCAGTGCCCAAATAACCTTCCCCAAATTAATTAAGCTGATCAGGTATTGGGACTTAGTATTGTTTATCAATCTGGTTTTTCTGGTTTTCTGTTCCTTTCCAGTTCATTGGAGTTCCAAACTGGATTGGAGTTTGGAAGAAGAGAACAGAGATGTCTATTTGAATAATATTTGTTCATCTTTGCCAATTTCTTCTGTATTTAGTTACACTAAATCAGTCCCACATCCATTGTATCTCTAGCTGAACCACCTTCATTTCATTATAAAATGGTCACATGCCTCCCATCATTCTCTATGCAAGAAGGAGCTACCCTTGAAAGTTTTCATGCCAGAGCTTTCCTGCATCCCTGGTAGACCTCTGTTTCTTACTTTTGACCGCAATCTCTGCCTGTCATCTGTTGCTTTTCCCTTGTTTGTGCATCCATTTTCTAGCAGAACGCTGACACATTTGCAATTTTCGTGGTGATTCTCCCACCACATGAGAACTTCTCCAACTACTTTGGCTGTGCATTATTCCTGCACCCTTCTGCGAGTTATTCTGGTGGCACTTTTCTTAACCTGTTTGCAACTCCAGCCGCTCTTCATGCTGTGTAACTGCGGCAATGTTCTTTCAAGTTGTGTTTCACTCTGATAGCTCATTTCATTGTGCAGTATACCAATGTGTTATTGTTTTTTCCTGCTCTTAACATCTTTGCTAATCTCAAGGGGCCTCTTTTTGTTGCAACTTTTGCAATATGGTATCTTCCTCCACTCCTTATTATAAAGCACCTCTAACCACCTCATCAAAACCAAGGAGAGGTGGTTGAGTTTTTAACTTTGTCTGAAAATGGTTTCAAATCTACCTGTATTTAATACCATGAATTATATCCAAGAAGTGATAGAAGTTGCAATTAATGAGATTTTAAATAGGTGACAATCTTGGCAATTGGTGACTTCTAATGAGGACCATCTACTTCACCAAAAAAAAAAGGACCATCTATTTCTTTTAGATTGTGCCTTATAATTAGGACCAAATGAAGTACATGCTTTCAACTGGAAGAAGATCTTATATCAGTATCAACTTACATTCCTTCTTTTTTTGTTTATGATATCTGAAACTTGGTTGTATCTCAAGTTAAACAAATTTCACTCTATTTTAAATATATGTAACACAAGTTTAAGCATACTCCCTCAAGTTATTATATAGGGTACTTTATTCTATGATTATAAAAGTTTATTTGGCACTAAGTTTTGCCTCTCCCTATATAATTTATAATAGGAGTGGGCAGTATGTGTGGGAGGACCATCGCCCTAGGTCTGGCGTATGGAAAGGATCAAATGGTGGTGAAGTTATATCATTTAGTGGTTGTGATGATCATCAAACCTCTGCTGATACATCTGTAAGTTTCATGAAATTTGAGTTGAGATTTGTCATAATTCATATTAACTAAGCATTGTTCATGTCTCAGAATATATTCATCCTGATGCTTATTTGGATACAGGCGCTGTCTAAAATTACATCAACTGGAGCCATGACATTTTGCTTTATCCAAGCCCTCGAGCGTGGACATGGTGCAACCTATGGTAGCATTCTTAATTCTATGCGTACTGCAATCAGAAATGTTGGCAGTAATGGTGGTTCTGGTGGCGGTGACGTGGTGACAACTCTTGTCTCCATGCTTTTGACGGGTGGCAGTGTCATTGGTGGTGGCCTGAGACAGGTAAAAATACTCGTTTAATTTGAATAATGTCCATAAACCAAGTGCTAAATTGTTTTTTAACCGCAGGATTTTCCAAACATGTTATCTTCCAAACCATATCTAAACTTTCTACTTTTTGATCCCATGTGCAAATAATTTAGTAGTTGCCCTGACATGTATTAATTTTCTCCCCCTTTTACTGCTTCAACAGGAACCCCAATTGACCGCCTGCGAACGGTTTGATGTGTATGCAAAACCTTTCTCCTTGTGATGCTTCATATTTTGTATAAAATACTTTGCTCTATGTGTATTCATTTATTGGTGCCGAAACAAATTGAGGTACATAAAGGAGCAGATAGTGTTTTCTGATTGGATAAACAGGTTTGGATATTAGGAGGTAAAATAATGTTTATGGCTGAACTGCATGAATGGTATAATATTATAAAATATCAATATAATGTTTGTTCCTTGTAATTTGCTCATTTTGATTTTGGTTCTTATAGATTCAAATCAAAGGTTTTAGTTCATCAAATGGTAAAATTCTCCAGGCCTTTATTAAAATATAGGGACAGACATTTTAAATGCATTGAAACTTAAATAATTAAAACTTATGGTTTGAAACTACAGCAACCAAAACCAAAATGAATGAAGACAAACTATAAAGACCAAAGATTGAATTAACCTAATGTTATATTTGTGTGTATGAAGAAATATAAAAACACATATACATGTGTGTTTTATATCCCAAAACGAAAGGGAGGGCTTTCTTATATGCATTTCATTGTCAATCTCCTATGTGAAGAGATAAGCAATGTAACCATGTCCGTGACAATTACACACGACAGTGTAACCAAATGTTATTTGGAGTACTTTGGGCATTTTTCTTCTGAGACGCTGAACCTGAAGTTTTATTTGGAATGGTAACGTGCGCGCGTAAGTAAACTGAAGCATTCACAGTTCTGCGTTTGGAGAGAAAAATACATTGGAAAATTAGAGCTTATTTGAATTAATGCGTGTGAAAGTAATTTTTATCGCAGTTATATTTTGCAACTTAAAGTTGAGGTAAAATTTAAGGGATATGATATTTTTACTACCATTTTTTATTATTACCAATGTTTTTACCATTTTTCTACCGTTAGATCAAAATCTTATCTATTTTTAACATTTCTCTCTTCTATTGAGATTCTAATCTAACGGTGAAAAAGTGGTAGTAACAAAAAAATGATAGTAAGAATATTTTATTCCAAAATTTAATTAGTGTAATATAATTTATTCTTGAATACACTTTTATTAACAAAAAAAAAGCATATTGATAGAAATTTGTTAAATTGAAGAAGTTAGGTTATTAAATTTTAGTAAAGTGAATATATAAGATGTAATAATATGTAAAATTAATTTTTTAAAAAATTAACCTCACGTATCTAATTTTTGTAAATTTAACCTATAAAAATTTTCTCTCCTCCCTCCTTCAAATCCATTGTACCAAAACAGCCCATAAAAGTCATTTTTCAAAATCTCCAAAAACCATTTTTAATTTTAAGTTGGTTTTCGGCTAAAAAGTTATTCGGCCCTCCAAACATTTCGCCTAATATAGTTTTGTGGCTCCAATGAGCTTTTTTAAATTTTTTAATGTAGCCTTCCGCCTTTGAGAGCCTGAATTTCACATCAAACAAGCCCTTTATAAAATGATATCATAATTTACCCAAGTAAAACTGCATATTCGCTAATTTTTTTGAATTAATAATATAATGCTAATGCTTCCGAACAAAAAACAAAAAAGAAAAGAAATATAATTAACATATGATAAATATGTTGTGTTTAATTATTTACATTAGATTATGGTGGAATTGTATTGTTTACGGCTTATAAATATGGTCCATTCAATAGAAATTTTATATTATATATTGATTGATTGAAATATTAATGTAAGTAAATTGTAAAAAAAAAAAAAAGATATGGTATTTGGAAGAACGGTTTTAATGGTGTTTTGTTGTAGAACAAGAGATATTGGACTTGACATGAGATTTAATCCCAGGGGCCTACGTACCGTTGAGAGGAATCAAAGTCCACGTCGTTCGCTTTTATACGATAGACTTACAGCCAGAGGGGAGTGGAGGTGTGTGCTCTGTGTATGCTGAATCATAAAAGCTAGAGTTAGAGCGTATATTCTTTATTAGGGTTTGTATCCTATTTATAGGTTTACCTAGGACCTAAATTTATGGGCTTGCGTTATCTTATCATTTTAAGAGATAATATATCTTTTTGTGATGAGCTCCTTGATTTTTGGATAGTTGTGATCTTGATAGAGATATTGATGGATTACTCTTGATTTAAGGAGGCAGTTAGGATTATGGATAGATCTTTGTATTTGGGCTCTTTAGGTCGAGCCCACATTTTATACATCCGTAACAGTTGCCCCAGTCCGGTAGCTTAAGACTCTGATTTGCCAGGATGAATTTACAGGTTCCGAACTACTGTTAGCCAGGGATGTTTTATCTCGGACGTCTCCTACCTATGTCTGTTTTCAATTTTTTCCTCACTTTGAAGTCGGCTATGTCCGAGCTTGGTTTATCATTTTTCTTTGGACTTTTCATTCTTGTTTCCTCGAATTGGGACTATTGCCCCCAATTGAAACTTCATGGGTAGGTTGGTATTGGCTTTGTAGTTGAAGTCCGACTCGCATTTGGCCGACTTCATATATTAGTCGGGTTACGTACTTGGTTTGAATGTTGATTTGATGTTTGGTTGGTTTTCGAGAAACTAAACATCATGATTACCCCCTGGTAGTTGGCATCTGCAAACCGGCGTGGGAGTGGAAACATCTGTTCCACTATCATCGGTATTCGTGCGCATTAAATGCTTGCTTTTAATTCGCACGTCTTTTCCTTGCCACGTCAGCAGCTGTAATGAGGCCCTTTGGGCCTTGCTGTTTTGGCTTCCTTGTTTTCCAACCGTCAGCTCTCTTTGTGTATAAAACCATCGTCTTCCTTCCTTTAACACTTTTGAAACGTCAGAATTTTCATGCTTTCTTACTGGTTTCAGAGAGAATTACACCACCTTCTTCCTGTTTCTTGACTCTCAGTCTGTTGGCTTGTGCTTTTCCTCTACCATTTCATTACTTATATCCAGGTATTTACTTGCGTCCCTGCTTGGTCTCTTTTTGGTCTTTCTTCATCTGGTTTTCTTGGGTGGATCTTTGTAGTTGTTTAGGTTTTCCATTTTCTAGGTAGTCGTCAAATGTTCATAGAATTCTATCGTATTTATCTGTGGGTTCTTGAGTTTTGGTCAATTTGATTTCTATTCTTGGTTCTTTGGTCTTGGTTCCTTATTTTTAACAAGTTTTTCCATACGCTTCTCCTTTCATTATTTTAAATGAACCTCGAAGGCTCTTCGTTGTCTCCTAAACCCAGTAACCTTACCCCAGAAGAGGAAGAGCTTCTCAAGCATTTTCCTCCTAGGTCGGCTAGTAGTTGTTTGGAAAACCTCTAACCGAGGAGCAGAAATTAGAGAGTGTGCTTCGAGGTTATGGTGGTGTGGGTAGAAGACAGCCAGGTCGGCCTGTTCAGTTTAGGGGTAGTTCTACGGGTCGGTGTCAGTCCATAGAGCCTGTAGGTCAAGGTGAGGAAATACTCCTGTTAGGGCAACTTCCTTGGAACCGAGTTCTGTAAGTCTTGAGGTAAAAGGCCCTTCTTTGTCTGCTGCCCCTTTAACTCCAAGGGTCAAGTCTTCTAGTATTTCTTCTCATCCCCTCGGCCCTTGTGAGGAATGCTCTTGGTGCGTCTCTGAGTTCATGATGGCGGGTCGTGTTAGCTCTCTATGTGTTTTGATGATAACTAACAGTTGTAAACTAAAAGTCTTTTATTGTTGCTAAAGTTCAAACATGCTTAAAGATTGTTAAAATTGATTTTGATCTTATCATGTCAGTTAAACTCGAGTTTAGTTTTGATAGACTCAAGTTTACACTTAACAGAAAGCAAATAAGCGCTTTGAACTTAGGAAAACTCGAGCCTAACTTAATAGACTCGAGCCTGCTCGTGACAGAGAGTAAGTCTCATGATTTTCAACGAAGGCATACTCAAGCTTGTTATGTAAACTTGAGCCTACGTCTTACAGAAAACAAATTAAGCTATTGGCTCTCAATTAGACTCGAGCCTACCTGAATAAACTCGAGCATGAGCCTTACAGAGAGCATGTCGCATTTCTTCATGATTTTAAACTTGAGCATGTATTTCTTAACTCAAGCCTAAGTCTTACAGAGAACTCCTCAAACAAAATTTCATGTGAGTAGAATCGAGCCTATGGAGTTAGACTCAAGCTTGACCCTTCCAGAGAGCAATCAAATATTTACTCAAAAATAGGCTCAAGCATAATGTTATTAACTCAAGCCTATTTCAGATTGAAAGAAATCTCAAAAGTGTTTGGCTGAAGAAAACTCGAGCCTAACATTTACAGACTTGAGTTTGGCTCAAACAGAGAGCTATCAAAGTTTCATGGCCCGATTAGACTCGAGCCTAAGTTGCCAGACTCAAGCCTACGCCTTTGTACTTAAGCTTCATTTCATTGCAAACAGCTCTAGACTCGAGCTTGTCACTAATAGACTCAAGTCTGTGCACTATTTCAAAATGTTTTCAAAAACATATCATGATGAACTCTGATTTCCAAAGCGCAATCTCAAGCCTACCTATTTTATGCTTGAGTGTCCATGAACAAGCTCGAGCCTACTGAACTTAGACTAGAGCCTGACAGATCTCTGTTTTACATTTCGTGTCTTTCATCTTTCTGATTCACTCTTATGATCTGTTTTGCACATAAATGAAATTACGAATCATCATATATATGTTTAATAAGTTTGTTCATGAGTTACAAACTACATTAACATGGTTCAAGCTTCAGATTACAACAAATCAGATCTGGGTTAAGAGCATTTAATGCAGGACCAAAAACCAGGCTGAAACTTCTTCTCTATCCCAATGGTTTAACACAGACCGTTATGGATCAACTAAATCACTCTCCAACGGTCAAATAAAGGTTATGGAATGACAGAATATCTGGAAGACCATATGCATTAACGAATTCCAGGATTCCAACTGAGAATTGAAAGGATGAAGGAAAATATGCAACAATCATTTTCCAGATTTACAGCTGAACGTTAGAGAAGAAAATGCAACGGCTAGTTCCACTGGTTAACCTATAAATACCCATGAAGACGAAGAGCAATATACATAGATGAATTACAACTGATTGTATTTTTTATTTCTTGCTCTGTTGTGCGAAAATATTTTCTGAACTTTAGTGTTTAAGCTTACTTACTCTTTAAGAGAGTGTGATTTCGAAAATCATTTCTGATTACTTGTTTTGTAAGAACTCAAGGTTGTGGAACTTGTGAGTTGGATTGTTTAATTACAAAGTGTAAGGGGGGGCAAGTCCTAGGTGAATAGGATTGCATGTGGTTTACATTGTTGTAATTAAAGTCTGTTGAACTACTGGAAATATCCAGAAGATATCTGGGGACTGGACGTAGGTCAAGTTTAAGATCGAACCAGTATAAATCCTTTGTGTCTAGCTTTTCTTCTCTTATTCTTTCATTATCTGTTTTTCAAGTTTTGAAAAAGAATTCAGACATTTTTCAAAAGAATTTTTGAAATCCCCAATTCACCCCCTCTTGGTGATTTCTTCTATTTTCAGGTTGGTTGTGGGAAGCTAATAAAATAGCTTCATCATGTCGGCATACTCCGTCGCATGGCATCTTGGTCTCACCTACCCGTCCAGATTTATCTTTTTCAGGTATTTTGAATTCTCCTTCTAATTTATTTTTGTTTTGCTTTTCTTGGTTGTATGTCGGTCTCAATATGTCCTGCTGAGGAGTCGGCCTCAGCATGTCCTCCTCGGCACCTAATAGAAAAATATGATTGGGTGGCAGTCGGGGGTGTTGTCCAAACTATTTGCTATTACTGCTAATCAGATTGCCGAGCTCCCATTAGGGGATCGGGATTATTGTGCCATCTCTCCTCCTAGTCCCGATGAACTGGTGTGTACAACCCGGGAAGGGAATGAACACTCTTTCTTTTTCTTTTACCGGGACTTTGTTACCCGGCTTGGTTTACGCTTTCCATTTACCAAGTTTCAATTAGAGCTTTTAAATGTTCTTCATTTGGCCCCAACTCAAATTCATCCTAACTCCTAGGGCTTCATACTCGCTTTTGAGCAACTTTGTAAATTTTTAAATCATGACCCTTCTGCCCAGCTTTTCTTTTATTTCTTTAACATTCAAAGGGCTCGCCAACCTGGTGAGCCTTTAGAAAAAAAAAGGTTGGATCTCCTTCTAGGGGAAGCCGAACAGGAGACTTTTTCACATAGCTACGGACTCGTGGAAAGGTTTCAAAAGCTTCCTCTTTAAAGTGACTGCTGAACCCAGTCATAAACCGTGGTTTTTGTAGGATGTAGACTTCAAGTTGTTGGAGTTGACATTTCCCCTTTACTGGACCTATGCTCATTACGAGCAAGATCCACAAATATATCAGCTCGAGGATGATAATCTGGGGGTGGTCGATATCGCTGCCATTGTAGATTTAGTTGACCACGTGGAGGTGAAGGGCATTGTTTATGCCCGAATTTTAATCCAACAATCGGTGGACGAGTTATTTCCACCGCGTAGGGTGTTTACTTGCTTTATTTTTAACTCTTGCCTTATTATACTTTGGTGCAATTGCTGATGTTTTATTTGCTTTCCTTGTTCCTTCTGCAGAGCCTCAAATGGGGAAGCCATCTTATAAAGAATTGGCTGAGAAGCTTCCGACTAAGAAAAAGGGTGAGTCTTTGTCTAAAAAGAAAATAGCCGTGCCCGAGAAAAGGGTTCCTCCCCTCCGCCTTCCAAGGAAATTGTGCCTCAGAAATGATCTAAATCGGTGGCAACTCCTTTGACCTCGACTATGGAGGCTATCCCGGTCTCCTCCGCTGAAGCAGCGACCTCTACGTAAGCTCCTCCCCCCCCACCTCCTCCTCCTTTTCATTTTCACACAAAGGGGGAGGTATGGATAGATGGGGTTTCAAAAGAGCTAAAATATGCAGTGAAGGCCCCGACCAATTACTATAATGCAGCCGACTTTGCTGACTCTGACATGCAAGATCTGTTAGAGCTGCAATGTCACTTGATGGAGGCAGCTGACTTGATAGATGCTTATACTGCTGTTAAGCATAAGTACAGCAAGGCTTTTACCAAACTTCGACAAGCTCGCACCGAGAGAGATGCTGCTATTAGTCAGAGGGAGAAAGCTGAGGAGGCCTAAGTGAAGGCCGTGGAGGGTTTGACCAAGGCTGCGGCCGACAGGGACTCGGCCTATGCGAAGCTAGTGAAGATCAAGGTGGACTTAATTGTGGCTTATGATGGAGAAAGCACCCTTAGTCGCTCCCTGAACACTTTGCAAATACAGTATGGGGGCATTGTGAAGGATTTGAATGCCACATATTCTGAGCTGAATGCCACCAAGACCGAGCTAGAAACTACTGTTGCCGAGGTTTCTAAGCTTGAGCTTATGGTAGTGGAGACGACGGCGGATGCTTTTAAGGATGCCCTGGCACAAGTCCGAGCTCTAAATCCTGATAAAGACTTGGCACTTGATCAAGTGGATTTTAGAGCCTCGGTGGTTGATGGGCAATTCATTCCGGCGTCGTGGTATCCAGCTGAAGAGTCGAAGCCTAGGAGGATGGGGACTGAGGCCAGAATGCCGAGGAAGAAGAGATCCCGGTGACCGAGGCGCTAGATTCTTTAGCTCCTATTGATGCCCAGCTCTGAGCCTGCTCTTTGAGGAGTTTATGTTTGTACTTAGTATTGTTTTGTCTATACATAGTTGTTTTTTGTTTTTACACTTATAAGTGTATTCCGGGTTAGATTCCCGTGTTTTGTAATGACTCATTGTATGGCATTTTCGCCAAGTTTTCAATGAACAATTTGAATTTTGTTATCTTTATGTGAATTATTTCATGTCCCTACTTTAACCGAACTCATTTGAATACTTTCATCCGTGAATAAAAACGGGTGTGGTTCGGGCATGTAGCCTAGTTCTTATTTAATGACTTGGCCAAAGTCAAGATATATTACGCAAAATCCGCTAAATGTTCGACCGATCTCAATAAACTGGCATGCTTATTAATAATCAAGATTTTTATATACAGATGATTTAATTTAATCATCTTAACACTTTGGATGTAATTATAGTTTTCAACTGTTTCAATTCTTCTAACTAGTTATTCCACCGAGTGACACAATATTCGGATGTCTGAATTATCACTTTGTTGCGACAAATTGGCCCGTTGTTGTGCCAGGTTTCCCTGATCGGCCTCAGCCTCTGAATTAGGAACTTCCGTGTTTGGAATTTCCCCATTAAGTACTGTGTCATCATCTCGGCTACCTTCCTGTTGTTGATCATCATTACCATTATGTCGTTCCTGATTATGCTCTTGTGCGAGCATTTGGCTTTTGCTTCTGGTGTTTTTCATTATTGGTCACAGGGATTGAACTTTATAGTCCCTACGGTCGGTGCTAATGTTCTGTTGTAGAACAAGAGATATTGGACTTGACTTGAGATTTAATCCCAAGGGCCTACGTACCGTTGAGAGGGATTAAAGTCCACGTAGTTTGCTTTTATATGATAGACTTACAGCCAGAGGGGAGTGAGAGTGTGTGCTCTGTGTATGCTGAATCATAAAAGCTAGAGTTAGAGTGTGTATTCCTTATTAGGGTTTGTATCCTATTTATAGGTTTACCTAGGACCTAAATTCATGGGCTTACGTTATCTTATCATTTTAAGAGATAAGATATCTTTTTGTGATCAGCTCCTTGATTTGTGGATAGTTGTGATCTTGATAGAGATATTGATGGATTGCTCTTTATTCAGGGAGATAGTTAGGATTATGGATAGATCTTTGTATTTGGGCTCTTTGGGCTGAGCCCACATTTTATGAACTTTTGACGATAGAGTCTATTAGCAGTGGGGAAAAAAATCTTAGATTCATTAAGAAACTAAGATATTCTTAGCCCACTTTGGCATAGTGGAGTCATTGGGTATCCTTGAAGGCATCAATGTTATTAACTAAGATTCAAGAAAGTCAATATCAGACGATTCTATGAAAGCCCTTTTTTTCGGTTAAAAAAGAAAACTCAAGGAGTCTTCTTTTGATCAAATATTCTCCCTATGATTAGGGAAATCTTAACAAAGGCCAAATCATCCTAATTTTAAGGAAGTGGTTTTTACTTGGTAGTTGCGACAATGATGAGCATCAAGTGCTCATTGCTATGTTAAAAATTAAACCGCCCAAATCTAATGGAAGCCGTTCAAATTTAAAATTTTTAGTCTTATAATTTTTAAATGATAAATTCCTTTTTTTCCCCAAATGCTATAAGATTATCTTTATTTTGAATCTCACGTGTATTAAAATAAAAAAAATATTTAAAATATGAAAATTAATTTAAATTAACTTTAAACAATTCAACATCAATCTTTATCTTCCGAACAAACGTTCAAAGGTTAAGATTGGTGATATAATCAATGTAAACTTTTAACCCTTATGTTTAGCATAAGAAGGAATATGTTGTAGTTTAATTAATTGTATACTAACTTTTTGAGAAAATTCCATATAAATACTATTTGAATTTGTAAAACTCCCAGAAGCCCATTGAATTTGTAAAAAGACTTTGAAGTAATAAGAACCTTTGAGGGATATACAAATTTAGGTGAAATTACCCTTCTACAATTAGTTTTTTTTTTTAAAAAAAAACCTTTGCCGAAGGGCCGCTGCCACCTGCTGAGCACCGCTCAGTGGCCACGGCGTGGGGGTGGCGTTTTTTTTTAGGGGCTTTTGTCTTAAAAAAAAATTTCATTGAAAGTGTGGGGGGTGAGGTTCAAACCCTCAACCCCCCACACATGACACATCCATGGGCCAATTGGGCCACTTGGTTCCTTTAATATATATATACATTAACAAATATATATTATTCTTAACATTTTTCAATGGTATTTACAAATCCTGAAACAATAATTACCAATCTTGAAACGAGAATTATCATTCCACAAACGGAATTTACAATTTTTTTTTCAAGTTTACATTTTTTCCTCTTTAATGCACTATTACAAATCCTAAAACGAGAATTACCATTCCACAAACAAAATTTACAACTTTTTTTCAAGTTTATATTTTTTCCTCTTTAATGAATTATTACAAATCCTGAAACAAGAATTACCATTCCACAAATGAGAATTACCAATCCTGAAATGAAAATTACCATTCACTCACATGCATCAAAGAGTAAAAAAGGGATCCCTGGAAAAAAAATTGTAAATTCCATTTGTGGAATGATAATTCTCATTTCAGGATTGGTAATTCTCATTTCAGGATTGATAATTCTCGTTTTAGAATTTGTAAATACCATTGAAAAAAATGTTAAGAAGAATATATAATTTATTAATGTATATAGAGGAACCAAGTGACGAGGTGTGGGGGTTGGGTTTCGAACCCCACCCCCCACACTTTCAACGAATTATTTATTTTTTTAAGACAAACCCCCTTAAACCAAAAAAAAAAAAAAGAAAAAGCCCCACCGCCGGGCAGATTATCCAAATCCAAGCATCTGAACCAAACTTGGAAGACTATTTATCATATCACTCAATTTTCTAGAGGGTGTTGAGTGAATGTCCCAGGACCCTTCCTCCAAGCAATAGGAATATCCAAATCCAAGCTCTCCCGACGAGAAATTTTTTTAGTTAACTTATATTCTTCATTATTAATAGTTTTCTGTGTATGTTGGAGTTTAGTTCATGCCATAATTAGTTTATTATTGATCATCATCTGAAATTTAAATGCAAAAGAAGAAACTGATCCCTACAGAATTCCGACCAAGCACAATATGAGGATGGCAATGTTTTGGCTTGTACAAGGACGTCAACCAGGCGACTCCCTCGTGTTCTACTATTCTGGACTTGGTTCACAACAGCGGAACTATAACGGTGATGAAGCAGACGGATATGATGAAACTCTGTGTCCACTTGACTTTGAAACACAGGGCATGATCGTTGATGATGAGATCAATGTTACACTTGTCAGACCTCTACCTCGTGATGTTAAGCTTCATGCTCTAATTGATGCTAGCCACAGTGGCACTATGCTGGATTTGCCATACCTTCTCAGAATGAAAAGGTTACAATATTTTTTATTATGTCCTATTTTCACTGTTTTAATATTTTGAATATATCCTCTTTCAAGTACAATCTTTTATAGTATTCTACATAATTGCTTTAACCTTGCATTAGTTTTTCTGTCTTATATTTTATTAAGAATATTATTCTTTAATGCCAACGTCTTACTCAAAGAGAGTGAATTGTATGAAATTAAAAATTTAAGTTGAAGATGACAAACAATTAAATCAAAGAGAAAGAGTAAAAATAATGTCACTAAAGTGTGCACAACAGATTATACTGGTTCGGCCTTAACTTTTTGACATACTTCTAGTCCCTAGAGCGTCTTTAAGATTTCATGGGGTTTTGGTACCATAGTACAAAGAAATCCTCAATAAGACTCACTCCTCCTTATAAGTTGTAATCTAACAACCACACTCAAGGTTTCAGTATCTTGATTTTACAAATTTAAAATCATTTGTGTAAATAACTCTGTCACAAAGTAGATATGTAAACACTGATGAATAATGAATATCAAAAGATATTACAATAAGAATATATGAACAATAAAGGAGAAGATTGATCGTGTGCTTAGTTGGTAACTCCATATTAATGCTCGGTAATTTATAGTCGAATAACTGAGAGGCAAAGAGGGTTAAAGGTAAGAGAGGAAGGGAAAGGGTTAACAAAACTAGAGGTGAAGATGGGAATAGGATCAGTAGAAGTAGGAGGTACAGAAGAAATGAGAGGGTCCTCAGGGATAGACAAATCATCTACTAGGTTCAGTAGTGGTGGTCAACTCGGAGATGGTGGTGGGAGGCTCAGAGATAGGAGTGGAACCAGAAGGTGCAGAGGTCTAAGGAGTAGAATTAGAGGAAGGCTCAAGAAAGGAGAACCCTAAAATGAGTGACTTGCCCAAAACTTGCAAGTCATTGGTCATCATTCAAGTGGCATCAGAAGCACTCAAGTGAAACTGGTCATGACTTGCATAACCATCACAATTGATGTTTACTCAAGAGTGCTCACCATCACTCGAGTGACAAAATGCTCACTTGAGTGGAAATCTTAACACTATCACAAAAGAGGCAAGTGACTAGCAAAATCTCAGTGAGTGATCACCAGCATTCGAGTGGTTACTTATTCACTCGAGTACTCTGAGCCTATCACTTGAGCATTCTGCCATAATTTCCAAAATCCTGCGAGTGACTTGCTCTGAGCCTATCACTTGAATCAATGGATCACTTGAGTGCTCACTTAGCCACTTAAGTGATCTTACATCACTCTTTATTCTTTTAGTAAGTGGCTTGCAAAATCATTGGAAGTTAAGGATTATCACTTGAGTGCATTACCAGTCACTCGAGTGATCATCTTAGATCACTTGAAGTGAGTATATTTATTGATTCAAGTTTAGTTTAAATATAGTTCTATCACTCGTGTATCTTAAAATATAGCACTTGAGTGACTTGAATAATCAAGTCTTCATTGTTTTCCAAGCTTTTTTATCATCAAAACATAAATTGAGAACTAACCTTATGGACACTTAATTTCTTGTGTGACAAATGAAATTGAGTCCAAGTTTCAAATTATTCTGCATGTAAGTGCTTCATAGCCTATTCATTCACAGGATAATAATAAGTGCCTTTTGTAGTCAATTCTTTGTTTCCAATATTGATATTAAGTGCCCAAATAACTTTCCCCAAATTATTAAGCTGATCAGGTATTGGGACTTTGTAATGTTTATCAATCTGGTTCTTCTGGTCTATTTGAATAATATTTGTTCATCTTTGCCAATTTCTTCTGTATTTAGTTACACTAAATCAGTCCCACTTCCATTGTATCTCTAGCTGAACCACCTTCATTTCATTATAAAATGGTTCACATGCCTCCTATCATTCTCTGTGCGAGAAGTAGCTACCCTTTAAAGTTTTCATGGCCAGAGCCATCCTGCATCCCTGGTTGACCTCTGTTTTTGACTTTTGACCGCTATCTCTGCCTGTCATCTGTTGCTTTTCCCATATTTGTGCATCCATTTTCTAGCAGAACGCTGACACATATTTCCTGGTGTTTCTCAAACTACTTTGGCTGTGAATTATTCCAGCACTCTTTTGTGAATTATTCTGGTGGCACTTTTCTTAACCTGTTTGCAACTCCAGCCGCTCTTCATGCTGTGTAATTGCAGCAATGTTTTTTCAAGTTTTGTTTCACTCTGATGGCTCATTTCATTGTGCACTATACTAATGTGTTATTGTTTTTTCCTGCTCTTAACATCGTTGTTAATCTCAAGGATCACATGGCCTCTTTTTGTCGCAAGTTATGCAATACGGTATCTTCCTTCACTCCCCTCATCAAAACCAAAGAGAGGTGGTTAAGTTTTTAACTTTGTCTGAAAATGGGAAAAAAAAAATTCAAATCTACCTGTATTTAATACCATGAATAATATCCAAGAAGTGATAGAAGTTGCAATTAATGAGATTTCAAATTAAGGGGGGGGGGGGGGATCTTGGCACTTGTGACTTATAATAAGGACCATCTATTTCTTTTGGAATGTGCCTTATAATTAGGACAAAGCAAGTATATGCTTTCAACTGGAGAAAGGTCTTATAACAGTATCAACTTTTGTTCCTTCTTTTTTTGTTTATGATATTCGAGACTTGGCTGTATCTCAAGTTAAACAAATTTCACTCTATCATACCCTCAAGTTATTATATAGGGTACTTTATTCTATGAGTATAAAAGCTTATTTGGCACTAAGTTTTGCCTCTCCCCCATGTAATTTACAATAGGAGTGGACATGAGTGGGAGGACTACCGCCCTTGGTCTGGCACATGGAAAGGATCAAATCTTGGTGAAGTTATATCATTTAGTGCTTGTGATGATCATCAAACCTCTGCTGATACTTCTGTAAGTTTCATAAAATTTGAGTTGATGAGATCTTTCATAATTCATATCGAAGACTTCTTGATGTGATGCTTTAATTTCTTTCTATTTGTTTTAGGTGGACATTGATTTATTCTTAATCCGGCTTTGGTCTATAATTAATTATGCTGCTTTGACTTGTTTCTTTTGTTTTAGTCTGTTCTCACATTTAGTTTAATTCTTAATTGGATGTTTGTTGCCCATGTCAAGTCAAGAATCACAATATGTTCTCCCCCTTTTACTGCTTCAACAGGAACCCAAATTGACCGCTTGCGAAACGTTTAATGTGTATGCATAACCTTTCTCCTTCTGATGCAATATGTATGGAGATGCACACACATACACATGTGTTTTGTATGGTGCGGAAACAAATTGAGGTACATAAATGAGCAGATGGTGTTTTCTGGTTGGATAAACAATTTTGGATATTAGGAGGTAAAATAATGTTTATCGCTGAACTGCATGATGGTATAATATATGTTTGTTCCTTATAGATTGCTCATTTTGATTTTGATCCTTATAGTTTCAAATCATAAGTTTTAGTTTATTTAGAATGTGAAGTGGTGATGTGTGCGTGTAAGTAAACTGAAGCATTCACATTTCTGCGTTTGGAGAGAAAGTTACATAGGAAACCTAGGGCTTGTTTGGATTAATGCTTGATGAAGTGACTTTTATGCAACTATTTTTAGCAAATTAAAATTGGGGTAAAATTTAATTTGTGTAATGTAATTTACTCATTATTACACTTTTATAAAAAAAAGTCAATTTGATAGAAATTTGTTAGAATATATAATAAATTAAAAAGTCAGTTTAAAAGTTCCAAATATAACAAAAAACTTGGGCGTATAAGGGATGGGGTGAGTTGAGTTGAGGGAAAATGAAATTTTTATAAGTTGAACTTACAAAATTTGAAGAGTCATTAAATTTTAATAAAGAGAATATATAAGATATAATAATTTGTAAAATTAAATAAATACTTTTAACCTCATTTCTCTAATTTTTATAAATTTAACTCATGAAAATTTTCTCCCCCCCCCCAATCCCTTCTATCAAAACGGTTAATAAAAGTCATTTTCAAAAGCTCCAAGAACCATTTTTAACTTTAATTGGTTTTCGGCTAAAATTTTATTCGGCCCTCCTAACATTACGCCAAATATAGTTTTGGGGCACCAATGAGAGAGTGTTTGGAACAACAACAACAATAATAATAATAACAATTAGCATATGTACATATGATAGATATGTTCTGTTTAATTATTTACATTAGATTGCGGTGGAGTCGTATTGTTTACGACTTTATGGCAAATAAATATGGTCCACTCGATATAAATTTTGTATTATATTGATTGATTGAAATATTAATGTAACTATGTAAGTAAAGTATAAAAGAAAAAAAAAAAAGATATGGAATATTTGGAAGAATGATTTTAATGATGTAGTTTTTGAACTTATGACGGTAGAGTCTATTAGCAGTGGGGAAAAAAATCTTGGATTAGGGAAGATTTGACGAGAAAAAGGGAGAAAATGGAAGATTTGAAAGGATGAAGGAAAATGACTTGAGGGAAGATGAATTGTTTGGTAAAAAGAAAATGAATGGCTGACAGTTAGTAAAGAATCAAAACATAACTATTTTATTCTCAAAAATAATTAATTCAAAATGAAAAGAAAAAATATATTTTTTGAAAAAGATCCTCTTATCAAATTTGAATTTGTCTAAAATATTCTCCCGCCAAGTTTAAACTTGTCTAAAATATTCACCGATCAAATTCAAACTTATCGAATAAGTTCGAATTTATGGCATAAATTCAAATTTAATCATATTTTCTTGCACTATAAGAAAAAACATTTTACGAGGAATAATATGTCTAAAAGTGTCACTGTTCACTTGGGAATTTGAGATTTTACAAATTTTGGTTGGATCTTATCTTCTTGCCTTTAAAGGAAGATTGATGGGTCTGAAAACTTGAGTATCCAAAAAGATTGAATACAAAAAGTGTACCAAACAAAAAAAACTTACTTATTTGGGAGAATTATAATCTGGTCCCAAAGACCAGAAATAATTACTAAAAGATCCCGTGCCAGAGTTCCATTACAAAAAAGTCCCAGGGACTTTTTTGTAATTAAGTGAAAAATTCTCAATCAGTAGTTACAATTGAAAATGCTATATTTATAACTAAAAATGTTATATTAACAACAAAAATTCTCAATCTGCATTTACAACTGGAAATGTTATATTAGCAACTAAAAATGTATTTTGAGTTGTTAATATAGCATTTCCAGTTATAAATGCGAATTGAGAATTTTTGTTGTTAATATAACATTTTCAGTTGTAAATATGGATTTAATTAATTACAAAAAAGTTTCAAGAACTTTTTTAAGATTTTTTTGTAATAGAATTCTGGTACGAGACCTTTTGATAATTATTTCTGGTCCTTGGTACCAGATTGTAATTCTCCCTACTTATTTTTCTTTCTCTTTCCACTTGTTATGCATACCAAGCAACCCTAAGATTCATGAAAGTCAATATTCAGGGATTCTACGAAAGCGCTTCTTTTTGGTTGAAAAAGAAGACTCAAGGAGTCTTTTGATCAATATCCTCCCTATGATTAGGGAAAATCTTAACAAAGGCTGAATCATCAAAATTTTAAGGAAGGCATCTTTACTTGGGACTCGTCTCAGTGATGAGCATCAAGTGCTCAGTGCCTATGTTAAGAATCAAACCGTTCAAGTCTAATGTAAGCCGTTCAAATCTAAAGTTTATAGTCTATAAATTTTAAATGATAAATTTTTTTTATAAAATGATATAAGATTATCTTTATTTTGAATCTTAAATATATTAAAATAAAAAATATTTAAAATATGAAAACTAATTTAAATTAAATTTGGACCGTTCAAATTGGTGATATAATCAAAGTAAACTTTTAACACTTGTATTTAGCATAGGAATGAACATATTCCAGTTTAACTAATTGTACACTAACTTTTTTTTTTTTTGGGGTAAAATGTGTACTCCCTTCAATCATAATTATAAGATTAAGTTGACTTTTTTAAAGATATTAAGGAAGTTATTAATTAAATTACTCCAAACTATTTATTTTTTTTCTCCAAACTAATTAATTTAACTAATAAACTAATATATAATCTAAAGATACACAAGATATAATATGATTAAATAACTTATTGAACTTTTTTAATTTCTTTAAAAAAAGTCAACCTGATATTATAATTAGGACCGGAGGTAGTACTAACTATTTCAAATATGCATGGGAGTACATTATACGGACATGGCATAATCAAGATGTGCCCTTGCTACTATGGGGTAAAATTTATATTTTATAAAAAAAAAATCTGGAAATGATCTTTTAAATTAAAATTTAAGAGGAGATTTTGACTTAATAGATATAAACGATCTAATATAATCTAAGTTTTGTTTTTTATCATGATATAGTAGATTATTATTAAAAAGGAAATTGACCATCAAAATTATGGAGGAAATCCTATAAAAAACCATTTGAAATGCCTAAATTCTAATTTGAGTTGCTAACCTTGACAAATGAATAATCAAGCCGCTGGGATCAACATGAGAATTAGAAATTGGGTGAAAGGACCTCCATGCCCTGATTATTAATAAAGGAAAACTTAACATACATGTTGGCGTGTTGCGTTATTTCATAAAAAATTAAATGATCCTATTATATTATTAGAGTCAGTTCAGAGGACATCATCAATTCATTGAAGAATGGAAACAATCAACAGTAATAACCATTGGACTGACAGAGAAACCAAGATATGTTCTGAATTCTCATGAATTTCAATGCCATACTTTTATTCAGATTCTGAGGAAGGACACAACAATAATTCATCATAAATATCTTAAGTTAGTAGTGATCTCCTATCAGGATATGATAACTTTCAGATTATTCAAGTAAACCTCCGCAGGTTCTTTGTTACTGAAAGCAAAAATTGTAGAGAAGAATGGCTTGGCGGCGTCAATTGCTTGCTTGGTTGAATGAATCGGAAGGTACATCAATGAACTATTAAAGTAGAATGGTAAGGGATTCAGGACTAGGCCCTTGGGTTATGGGTTTGATCTCCTCTGCTGTCGCTGGGACTCCTTTGGTAGGCGATCTCGTAAGTCCCTAGTAAGTGCTCATAGAGCCCGGGGCCATGCCCTGGCCTTGGTAGGGGACTGGTGTTGAATTCTTCCAAAACTTTTTTTGACCAAAAAAAAAAGTAGAATGGAAATAAACCGCCTGGAACTGGAGATCCAGAGATATCCAAATGGAACTTGAAGGGAAGTAGAGAAGATTGGTGGAGAAAAATGACTTAGGAGATAGAAACGGGAAAGGAGAGAGAAGGAGCAAGAGGACATATAGGTAAAATGACTTAATTCTAAAATCCTGTATTATATTGTGTCTCCAGACTCAATTTTGAATTTGTTAAATCTAAAGGCCTAATTTAAAATTTGATTATTTTAAAAGGTTTTTAATAAGATTTTCCCAAAGTTAATGCTGAAATTCCCCTCAATATCTAGTCATGATACTGAAGGAAATTAAATATTGTGATAGATCTAATTCTTTCCTAACTAGCATGAACTCCCAATTTTTAACAGACCAAACTTAACCGAAAAAAAGGGATACCTAAGCAAGCACACTACTAATTAAATAAAGGGCACCAAGCTTTGGTTTTTCTGTGAAATCAAACTTCACAGACAACAACTAACCACTTTTCCTACAGAAAAAAGTCGCTTCTTCCGCCTGCATCAACGCAGGGTATAATCGGAGTTTAAGAATTAAAAAGTAATCAAAATGAAATAAGTAATTTGAAATGTAACATTGGAAGCAACTTCCGGCATTGCTACATATTCATGAGCTTCTAATCAAGATTATGGAGATTAGGAACATAACCCAACATAAAGATAGATGTTCCATGCTTCAACATTGTGATCAACGGAATAAACTAAGAAACAAACTTGCAATACTGTAAGCCATCAAAGTAGAATCCAGCTCATTTTGCAAACACACAATTAATCACCAAAGAAAATGCACTGTGGCAGCGGAGAACTTTCGTTTTCATCTATTAAAACATGAGCAGCTAAAAAACGAAAAAGTCGAATCATATCAACACAATGAAACAAGCAGAAGTACGGGTAAGTCCCACAATTTGGACTACAAAAGATTGCCTGCTAGACTGTCATCTGCAGTTCACAGAAGAAAAAGACTCTCATATCTGGGATTGCACGTTCTTGGATTAAACTCCACCTAATTTTACTTGCGTGTGGCGGCGTTGGGCTCTCTGGCCCAAGCCAAAAATTGGAATTGAGTTAAGGAACATCACGGAAGAATAAATTTAAGGGAAAATTCCTTTCTAAGGAAGTAAGAAAATGTCCAAAAAGCTTCAAAAGAAATTCTGATGTCAAAAAATTTTCATTGACAACTTCTTTAGTAGCTGATTAATAATTCTATCTGTGAGCTTTAATAACTCTTCGGGATCTTTTTAATATTAAAATTTCCTGTGAGAATTTTTTTAACATTTTCTTAGTTCCTTGAAACTTTAAAGAGATTTTTCCTAAATTTAAATAGTACAACAATGTTGAATTGTTCACTCAAATTCTTGAAAATCTCCTTATAATCAACATTTGTTACAGCATCACCTTCCTCATATGATTGCCCTTCTCTTTTGTTGATAGTGATGTTCTTCCTCACCAGGTCAGGTTCCTCTCCCACATTTAGTTTCTGTTAATAAGTTAGTTCACTTATTCAGTAGCAGTAGATGAAGAATAAAACGAAATATATAAATGCCTTTCATTCTGGTGGGAATTGAAATGCTGCAACCTGGAAATTTGACAATCCGCAAATATATAAACACCTTTCACTTGTATGTTCATCGTCTACTCTCAGTGGAACATTGCCTGAAAAAGAAAATAAAACCTTAATTTACGAAACCATTGAACCAACAAAACCAACCATGAATAATCAAAGCAATAGCAGTTGATGAAGAATAAAAAAAAGAGTCTTTGTCTCCATCCACTTCCTCCTCCTATGCTGAAAAGATCATTTTGTTGCTTTCTGTTTCTTTGGAGGAGGCTTTCTTTAGAAGGATAGCTTGCTTAATTAGCCGAGATCAACGACAACGGAGGAATCACTGTCGCATCTTCTTCTTTGCCTTCTCATTGTCCTCACTTCCAATTCCAAATGAAGAAGAATGGGAAGGCCAATGGAGGAAGCAAAACCCGTTGCATCCCCATCACCATGGTGACATTACAAAAGAAAGGTCTATTTGTAGCGATTTTAACTGCTACTAGAGCCATTAGTAGCGGTTACAGGAACCACTACAAAATCTACTATGGTAAACTCATTTGTAATGGTTAAAAAAAAAACTGATACTACATACTATAAAACAGCTACTGACACTGTAGCAGTTAAACTGCAACAATCTGAGTCTGACCTAACATCAACATCATACATTAGTTGTGGTTATAAAAACCGCTACGAGGTGAACAATTGTAGTGGCTGTAAAACCACTACTAATTTTGTACAAATTCGACATGTCGTAGCGGTTACTTAATCGCAACAAATTGTTCCCGCCATTATTTGAGGGAAAGATGATTTTGCCGCTAGTTTGAATTAATTTCATAGTTGTATAACCGCTACAATATATTCCTGCCATTTTATTTGAAAAATATTTTCCCTCCACTTTTAATTTTGTTATTCATAGCGGTTCGAAACCGCTACAAAATTTCCCACTATTTTATCTTCAAATTATTTTCCTGCTATTTTCAGTTTTGTTATTTGTAGCGATTTGGAACTGCCACAAAATATTCAGTCAATTTTGTTTTACTTCATATTTGTAGCGGTTCATTAAACTGCTACAATTTCATAAAAGAAAAAAAAATTCGTCAGTCGTCATTAAAATTAACTATTTAAATAATTTATATTTTTTCAAAATCTATTAATAATATTTATAATTAATCATTATTAATATTTCAATGATTATTAAATATTTAATTAATTAATTATTTTATTATCAATAATATATATTTTATTAAAATAAATGATATTAGAATGTGATAATTGATTATATATATTTATTGTATATGTATAGTTTATTATAGGTTAATTTAAATATATTTAATATTAAAAATAATGTGTATACAAGTAAATTAAATATTGTGTATGAAAGTAGATGAAAAAATATTTGAGTGAAAGTGGAAAGAAATTTTTTTAAAAAATCATACAATTGTTAATTAAGAAGAATCAGAATCACAAATGTAGAAGAGAAAAATAAATATTGTGATAATCATCACATTTGATCTAGCTGAACAACACTTACCTTCTTGAAACATTTAATTTCATTGAGAACATGTAGAAATTTGAGAGAGAACGAGGAGAAAACGCGTTCGAAAATGGAAGTGGAGCAGATTAAATGTGGTTTGATGGGGGTGTTTATATATTGGTATCTATGTACCTGTTTTGTAGCGGTTGATATTGCGCTTTGGTATCGTTTAATATTAGTAGTGGTTAAGGTCGTGATTTTTGTAGCGGTTATATAGTTGTAGCGGTTTGTAACCGTTACAAATAAGTTAAAAAAATATGTTTTTTTGGGTAAAAAAAAGATACAAATAATTTTTTTAAAAAAACAATATAAGATTACATATTAAATCATAAGCATAACTTTAATTTTTCCTCTCAATCTTCATCACCATGCCTACAAAAAAAATGGATAAAATGCCACTTGTGAGTTGAATATGTTTGAACACAAATAAAACTCTATTTAAATGTTATTATTTCATAAAGTGTATATTAAAAAACGTACCGAACTATAAGTAAATTGTCATTGTCGTCGGGGAAAAAGTTCTTGAAGCTAGCTGGCTGTAATGGCTCACTCTCGTAGGCAACATTATCAGCATTGCCCATGTCGTAAAGGTCCTGAGGCTTTAAGTGAACTGCCATATACCAATCCCTGTGCCTCTCATTAGCGACATAATAAATTTGATGAATCTTTGAGGCAAGAATATACAGCTCATCATCTTCAGATTGACCACTGTGAATAGGCCGGGAGAAATTCACTAATGTGATGTGATCGAACCATATTTTTATAGGATTTTTTATAATAAAATTAGGATTCTTAATGCATTTTGTTAGAATTATTGAGCTTTGTCTTTCTTGTGATAAATTGAGATTTAGAGTAAATACATTAAATTATGACAAAAAAGGGCAAAATTGTCAAAGAAATTGTAATTACTCTAAATTATTGATTTTTATGAGAATATTTGATGTTAGATTAATTATATTTTTATTTTATACCTGAAAAGATTATATCCAATTTGAAAATGAAAGTCTGAACTCAAATTGCAAAAGTTTCAATTTAGTCCCTCAAGCTTCATTTTTTTCTTTGCATTTTAGTCCCTGGTCAAAACTTTGTTTTGACTAGAGAAGCCATTTGACCCAAAAAAATGACAAGACGAATAAGTTGAAAAAAAAGAGGCAGAGATGCATTAAAATGGATGGGCTTAACAATTAATTGGGATCGGAGTTGGGAATAAAAGAAAACAAAATGAAAAATAAAAGAAAAAGAAGAAACACAAGCTAGGGGATTGAATTAAAGGGGGCTTGAGACAGCACAGATAGAGAGCAGATCTGGATGAGAGCACCGCAAACCAGCACCACCAGGACCTTCATTTTCATTCTTCCTCCTCACCGGCGACCTCCACCGTCACTGTTGCCGATGAGCTTCACCCATCACCACACCATCAGCCTTCATCATCACAAATCATCTTCCTCACCATGGACCTTCATTCCTTTGTTCCAGATTAGATTCCAAGAGCTTGAATCAGAACAGAGCCAACAGTGGATCTCCTTCCATCACTATCCACCATTCCATATCAGTCCTCTTCTATCTTTCTCAAAAACCAACGGTTTCCTTATTCCTTCCATTAAGTCTAATAGCCTCCCTGTGGATTTCAGTTCTGCAGCTTTGATTGGTGGCTCAAACGACTATATTTAGCTAATTCCTTTGCTTCTTGGTGACGGGGATCTATGCTTGAGCTCAATGGACTTCATAGGGGAGTTTTTCTATCATTCCATTAGTCTAGATTTATACATTTAGATTGCCTTGTTTTAGGAATTATTGTGTATAATTCTGGAACTGAGATTGATGTTAATTGTCTTTGTTGGTTTGATATATGTGATTGATATTGGATTTTGTAGTGTGAAAAATATATATTTGGATTTCTTTGTGATTGCAATGAGATTATATTAATTAGCGTGGTATTGTTTAGTTAATGTGGTTGATTTGTACCCTTGATGGGTTGTTTAGCACTCAAATTTAAAAAAGACTCATAGTGCATCATTCCAATTTTAATTGCACATTAAGTGATTTCAAACAATATCTCAAGAGGTAGTAGTTAGCTATGGTTGTAGGAGCTACTGTTAATTGGGAATATTGGACTCAAGTGGTATCTTGAGGTTTTTCTTATCAAGACTTCATGAAGTTTAACTCCCATACTTTTTGAGCAAGGATAGTCATTTCTTCATTACCATGAACATTCATAATTCATATTTTCAATTCCATATCATACCATTTTATACTCCATTCCATATTAAAGAAAAAGGTTAAGGTGCAAAAATGCATATATGCTTTTCTCTCAGGAGCGCTCAGCACCATATGTTTTTTTTAGGTGCAAAAATACCCATAAACTCTCAAAAATGGTGCAAAAATACCATGACTGTTAAATTGGGTTAATAGATGTTACATACATTATGAAAATACCGAAATACCCCTAAACTAAAAAAAAACTCCCTCCCGAGCTCTCTCAATTCATGGCTGGCTGATAGATCTCAACTTGGCTGATAGATCTCATGGAGGCTCAAAATAAACAAACAACATCACCAAATATTTCAAGATTGTGTGATTCAAAGGAGAGAGAGAGTTCAAAGATTAGGATCAGGATTTGATTTTCAATCTCCTCAGCATTGGCCAATGGCTAATTCAAATTCAAGTACAAGTGAATCAGTAGAGTCCAAATGAAGAAATCTCAGAAAAATGGATCCATGTCATTGAACCCCTAAAGAAGTGAATCAGTAGAGTCCAAAAAATCTCAGAAAAATACATAAGTAAAGAAATAAGCATGACTTCCAAATTCGCCCAGAAAAATAGTCGCCCAGAAAAATTCTAGAAAAATTGTCCGCAAATACAAGTGGTTTTGAAAGAATTTGTAACCTAGAGACAAAGGCACCTAAACTAAAATAAAGCAGCAATATTAATGGAGAGCTAATGCAGATACAAGTTGTTTTGAAGCTAAATTTGTAACCCAAAAACAAAGGCACCTGTTCAAGATCTGCCATTCCATTTGAGAAATTCACGAAAACCCACAAATATAAGTTGATTGCTCCGTCCAGTGCCGTCAGTTTCAGTGAATAGGGAAGACTAGCGATCTTGGATCTATCTCCATCTGGCGGCCTTCAATCTTGATGGTCGTGCTCAACCTGGACTAGCAACCATCGATCTTGACTGTCGTCCTCGAGGAGCTTAACCTCAACTGGTGGATTTGTGGCGCCGACTGTCAATCTTGGTGAAGATGAGTAGTGGGTGATCTCATGCAACAGGGAGCTCAGATGCGGATCTTGGGAAACCACCCAAGTGCAGCAGTGAAATGGTTATGTGGCAGGGGGAAGGTGGAGGCCGCTCAGAGATCAAAGAAGCACAGATCGAAATCGAAGAAGAAGAAGAAGAAGAAGAAGAAGAAGCAGAAGTACACGGTAGAAAGAGAAAGGGAAACAAAAGGAATTAAAAAAAGTTAGGTGTTTTTTTTTAAAAAAACAAATGGAGTGGGACCCACCTAAAAGTAACGGCATTTTAGCTAATTTAACGGCATGAGTAGTTTTGCACCATTTTTTAGAGTTTATGGATATTTTTGCACCTAAAAAAAACATGTGATGCTGAGCGCTTCTGAGAGAAAAACATATGTGCATTTTTGCATCTTAACCCTAAAGAAAATACCAAAAATAATAGTTTAGCATTTAATTTAATTGCATTATTATATTAATTATTAATTTGAAAATCCAAAACCAAATTTCCCCTTGTTTTATTGCATTTGTATGTCATTTAGATTACTTAGGAATCAATAAAAGGCTCATAGAGAAGAGAGAACGATCCTAGGTTTGTTTATACACAATCCTTTGTTTATTTTTTATTGTGGACCCAAGGCTAACGACAAAAAGACCCTCATTAAATGGCGTCGTTGCCGAGGAGCTAAGTAATTGGCTCCTAGGAAATCTAATTATCAAATTCACTTTTGATAAAGGGTTTCTCGTGTGAAGCTTGTTAGTTTTGTTTTGTTTTTTTTTTTTAAAAAAAATTCATTGCATATAGTTTAGGGAGTTTTACATTTCGGTAGCTTGCATAACATTCATTGCATTATTGCATTGTCTTGACTTGGTAGCTTCTGTGTGGTGTGTTTGCATTAAATTTGAAATGATTTTGAGCTTATTTGTTTGAATTCACCATGTCTCCAAGTTGATTCATAGTATTCTTGCATTTTTTTTTCTTTTCTTCATTTTGAAACTTCTTTTTCTTTTCCATTTGCATTTTCTGAGATTCTTTTTCTTAGTTTTTATAGTTTATAGTTAGATAGTTATCTATGATTTATTGGAAATTTATTGTATTGAATTTTCATGGCTTGGTTTAATGATAATCAAAAGTCATTTTCTCAATCTCACTCTTTTGTAGGAGATTCGTCCGAAAAGGAAGAATCCATCTCTTAAAGCATCAACGCTATGCTACAAACATTGTGACTTCTTGAAGTCAAATTGGGATATGAAGATAAGAGTCCAATTAGTCAAGAATGTCATGGTTCAATCCACCACTCATACCATAAACCTTATCACCAACCTGTTAGTTCTCTATGGGTTTTGATGATAACAATCAATTGTAAAACCAAGGATGAAGAGTTGTCTCAAGAAAGCAAAAACTTGCTGAAAGAGGCAATACTCGAGTTTCAGTAGCAAAACTCGAGTATTGAAGTTTCAAAGAAAAACTTAATGCACATGACTAAGGACAATACCGCAGTATTCAGATGAATACTCGAGTATTGGAACTAACAGAGAGCATTGCAAGTTTTCCATCAAGGAAAACTTGAGTATCGATATGCTTACTTGAGTTTCGGTCCTATATGACTCTTCAACAATTTTCAAAAGTGATAGAAACTTTAGTTTGGAAAACTTCAGTTTCAAGTTTGGAATTTGAAAAGACAGTTTTCCAACTTGGCTCCAGAATTCAAATATTTTCATTTTCAAATAAAAACTCGAGATCACATTAGAATACTCAAGTATTGGGCCAAACAAAGATGTTCTTAAAATTGTATCACTTATAAACTTCAGTTCTAAAAACTCTAGTTTTGGAAACTCCAGTTTAACACTTTCTGAAATAATCTCTGAGTTTCAAAACTAAGGAGAAAACTCGAGTATAGAGTTTGAAACTCGAGTTTTGAGCCATACAGAGAGCTATCAAGTTTTTTTAAGCCTTCAATACTCCGGTATAGCATGAAAACTTCAGTTTTGATGTTTTGGACGAATATTCATCAAAAGTCCCAAACTCGAGTATTGATTGAATACTCGAGTATTGGTTTAAGTTCATCAGGAACTCCAAAACTCAAATCGCAAGTCTCATCTCTGGAAGGAGAATACTCGAGTATAGACACAGATACTCGAGTATAGGCTTAAGTGCATAGTGACAAACTCGAGTATTATTACACAAACTCGAGTATTAGTCGCGCCTTCTGATAATTCAAATCTGCGAAATTTGTGTAATGTTTATGGAATGATTCAAATGATTCATATTATTAATTATCATCATTACCAGATATGCTTAATGTGTTTGCTAGTGTATTCCAGCCAAATTACAAATGATTCAAGGAGATTAAAAGAGCTGTTATCACACAAAGCAAAGTCTTGTCAAAAGCATTAAATGCAAGGCCACCTAACTACCTATACTTTGATCTACCAAGACTTACACGAAGCAAAAGGGTAAACGAGCCATACACCTAACTCAGGACTGATAATCCCAACAGATATAAACGGCTAGAAGTCACCCTCTATCAAAAAGATCAAAGAACAAGCTATAGAGTAGAGAGAGAAGAGACCAAAGTGCTTTAGCTGATAACCATCTTCACCAACGGTCAAGTGGATGCTTGCAATGGTCATTAATTATACTCTAAGTATAAATAGAGTTGCATTCATTTTTCTTAACATAACAACTGAGCAGAAAATTGATTAAGCATTAATTTTGTTCATCTATTCTTAGAGTTTCTGTATAGAGTAGTGGTTGATACTGCTTGAGCTTTAGTGATTAGCTTATCTGCTCTTTAAGAGAGTATTTCATTTGTATTATCATTTGATTGTAAGAAATCTCAAGTTGGGGGACTTGGAGATTTGGGATCATTGATTACAACTTGTAAGGAGGAGCAAGTTCTAGAGAGAGAATTGCTTCAGAGTTACAGAGTGTGTAATCAAGTGATTTAGTGAAAAGCTCAGGGTGCCTGAAGACTGGACGTAGGCCAAGGAGTTGGGCCAAACTAGTATAAACTTTCGTGCATTACTATTTTTCCTTTCTCATTGGTTTTATCTGATCAATCACCATAAGGGCCGAATTTGCGAAAATTTTTGAGAATCCCCAATTCACCCCCTCTTGGTGATTCAGCTCCTCTTACATTTGGTATCAGAGGAAGGTCTTCTCAGAAGAGCTTAACATCTCGAGAAGGATCCTCATGGAAGGTAGTCTACTTGATGGAGCTTCGAATGACAGACCACCTAGCTTTAGAGGAGAATATTACTCTCTCTGGAAAACCAAGTTTAAGGCATTTATTATGACATCTGAGTGTGATTTATGGCGAGTATTTGAACTTAGGAATTATCTTCCAACCATGTTCATAAATGGTTAGAGAAAGCCTAAGCCTGAAGAAGATTATGATGACAATGACAGAAAGAATGTCACTTTCAACAGTAAGGCGATTCTCATACTACTAAATGCTCTGAGCCAACAAGAGTTTTCCCGAATATGCACTTTGCCTACTGCGAAAGAAATGTGGGAAGCGCTGGAAATGGCCTATGAAGGGAAGAAGGATAGAGAATTAGATGATGAGGATGAGGAAGCAAAAAAGGAAAAAGAAGTTAATACTTGTCTAGTTGCTGAAGAAGAAGGGAAATACGGCAAAGCTAATGAGATGTGTCTAAAAGCTTTAAGATCCAACAAATGGCACATAGATAGCGAATGCTTTAAACACATGACGGGAGATCACTCAAAGTTTGCTTCAATCATTCCCAAGACTGGTGGCAGAGTAACTTTCGGTGGGAACCAATCTGGAAAGATTGCTGGCATTGGAGAGATTGGAAACAATGAAGGGCAAATGATTAAAGATGTCTAACTTGTAGAAGGACTTTGCCATAATCTACTCAGTGTGAGCCAAAGCACCGATAAGGGTAACTTGGTTATTTTTAATTCTGAAGAGTGTTTGTTTGTAAACAAAAATGATTTTCCTTTCGAAACTTTAAAATCAAAAGCGTTATTTAGAGCTCATAGAGAAGGAAACTGTTATACTCTAAATCTCTCTAGCTCCAGCTCTGTTTCTGAAAATTGTTTTGTAAGTAACTTGAATGAAAGCTGGTTGTGGCATAAGCGGTTAGCTCATGTCAATATGCATCAACTTGACAAGTTACAGAAAAAGGACTTAGTCATTGGTTTGCCAAAGATTAATTTTAAAAATGATGTGATCTGTGATGCTTGTCAAAAGGGCAAACAAACTAAGTCATCCTTTAAATTCAAAAATGAGATCTCATCTGTTAAACCTCTTCAACTACTCCATATGGATCTTGTTGGTCCAGCTAGAGTAAAAAGTCTTGGTGGTAATCTTTATACTCTAGTCATAGTTGATGATTATTTAAGATTTGCATGGACTATATTCTTGACCTCTAAAGATGAAACATTTGATCAGTTTGTGGTTTTTACCAAAAAGGTCAAGAACGAGAAAGGTATCTCTATTGCAAGAATACGAACTGATCATGGAGGAGAATTTGACAATCATGCCTTCAAGGAATATTGTAATACCTTTGGAATCGACCACAATTTTCAGCCCCAAGGACCCTACAACAAAATGGTGTTGTGGAAAGAAAGAATCGGGTCTTGACGGAGATGGCCAAAGAAATGTTGAATGAGAACAACACTTCACAAGTTTTCTGGGCCGATGCAATGAGCACAACATGTTATATCTCAAATAGAGCTTATCTTCAAAAGAAGCTAAACAAGACTCCTTATGAATTAACAAAGGAAGGAAGCCAACTCTGACTCATCTACGCATCTTCGGCTGTAAGTGCTTCATCCATAATAATGGTAAGGATAGCCTGGGAAAGTTTAATCCCAAGGCAGATGAAGGTATATTTTTAGGCTATTCAAATAGAAGTAAGGTTTATAGAGTATTTAATACTCGCACTCGCATTGTTGAAGAATCAATGCATGTTGTATTTAGCGAAACCAATTCTAACAAGTTTTTAGATGATGATGAAGAAGAAAATGTTTTGAAAAATCAATTCTTTTCAAAGACCACCCCTGCTTTTGTAGAAAATTCTGAGGATGCTTTTGAGATTAATTCTCAAAATGATCCTGAGAATTCTGATCCTTCTCAACCCAGAGCCTATAGGTTCATTAGAAATCATCCACTAGATCAAGTAATAGGTGATGTTAACCAGGGTGTGAGAACCAGAAGCAGCACTTTGAATGAAGTAACTTTTTCTGCTTTTATCTCCAATAGTGAGCCTTCTAAAATTGAAGAAGCCCTTTCAGACAATGATTGGGTGATAGCAATGCAAGAAGAGCTTCATCAATTTGAAAGAAATCAAGTTTGGGACTTGGTACCTAGGCCTAAGGACCATCTGGTCATTGGGACCAAATAGGTATTCAAGAACAAACGTGATGAAGCAGCAATCATTGTCCGTAATAAGGCAAGATTGGTGGCAAAAGGCTATAATCAAGAAGAAGGAATTTATTATGAAGAAACTTATGCTCCAGTAGCAAGATTGGAAGCTATAAGGGTTCTTCTAGCCTTTACTTGTGTAAAAGGTTTTAAACCTTTTCAAATGGATGTAAAAAGTGCGTTTTTAAATGGTTTTATACAAGAGAAGGTATATGTAGAGCAACCTCCAATTTTTAAAAGTGAGCATCATTTTGATTATATTTATCGCCTCAAGAAAGCCCTGTATGGACTCAAGCAAGCTCCTAGAGCTTGGTATGAGCGATTAAGCAAATTCCTTCTTAATCAAGAATTTGTTAGAGGTAAAGCTAATACAACACTCTTCTTAAAGGGTAATAAGCTAAATGAAGTTTTAGTTGTACAAATTTATGTTGATGATATAATTTTTGGTGCCTCTAATAATGTTTTATGTGAAGAGTTTGCCAAGAAAATGCAGGGAGAATTTGAGATGTCCATGATGGGAGAACTCAACTACTTTCTCGGTCTACAGATCAAACAAAAGAAAGATGGAATTTTTATTTCTCAAACTAAATATCTTAATGACCTGCTGAAGAAGTTTGGGATGGAAAATTGCAATGGTGCAAACACACCTATGAGTTCTACAGTCTCATTGGATGCTGATGAAAAGGGCAAAGATTTTAATATTACAAGATACAGAGGGATGATAGGATCGTTGTTCTATCTGACAGCAAGTCGCCTAGACATCCAGTTCAGCGTGGGAATGTGTGCAAGGTTTCAGTCAGCTCCAAAGGAATCACATGCAGAAAGCGTGAAAAGAATCTTCAAATACCTTGCTAACACAAGAACTCTCGGTTTATGGTTTCCTAAGGGTCAATCGGAATATTTGGTGGCTTACTCAAATTCTGATCATGTTGGCTATAAAATAGATAGAAAAAGCACCAGTGGCCAATGTCAATTCTTTGGAGGTTCACTAGTGTCATGGTTCAGCAAGAAACAAACGAGTGTAGCTATATCTTGAACAGAAGCTGAGTATGTGGCTGCCATAAGCTGTTGTGCACAAGTTTTATGGCTTAAGCAACAATTATCAAACTTGGGAGTACATCTAAAGGAGATTCCTATATTATGTGACAACACCAGCATAATAAGCTTGGCCAAGAATCCAGTGCAACATACAAGAACCAAGCATATTGATGTTCGACATCATTTTATAAGGGATCATGTTCAACAAAGAAATGTCAAAGTCATGTTCATTCCCAATCATCTTCAGCTAGTTGATATTTTCATAATGCCATTGGCAAAAGAGCAATTTAATTTTATTCGAAGAGAATTGGGAATGGTAAGTCCCAATGACCTGTAGGTTTTAATTTACATAAAACTTGGCATTTCAATGTTAGTAATGGTTTTGATGATTATATGATTACTAACTTGAGCATTGGAGTTTGTAGTTTGATTTTTGCAGGATGCTAAGAAAACTTGAGTTTTGATGTCAAGAGTTGTATACTCGAGTATTGAAAGAAAAACTCGAGTATTATTGGGGCCAACGAAGTTTGGAGAACTTAGAAGAAATGAATACTTGAGTACATTGGTAATATACTCAAGTATCCAGGCAGACAGAAAGGGACTCATATCGACAAAAGGTGAATACTCAAGTATGAGGAAGAATACTCGAGTATTGATCGTGGAAGTTCAAAAGTTCACGGTACACTTTTAAAGTCCAGGTTAGTTATAATTTCTCTATACTCAAGTATAGAATAGAAAACTCAAGTATGTGGTAGCTCAACTATATATATGTGTGAAATCATTTTTGGGAACCACCGCTCCAAACTCCAGTTTACCCTAAAAATCTTCCTTGCTCTCAGCTCTTCTCGTTCTTCTTCGTTCTATCCTCTCATTGCCCCAAACTCTCACACAAATTCCAATGGCACCGAAAAGGCGAGTTCAGGAACCTGAGATCACTGCTATTTCATCAGAGTCTTCAGGAGACTCTTAACCTCCTTCTTCACGACGTCTTGAGAAGAAAAGGTCTGCTCCAAGACAATTCTCGTACAAAGCAGGAAAGAAATCTGCAAAGAAGACTACATCGTCTTCTAAGGAGGTTCCTACTCCTGAAATTCCTTCACCATCTCCTCCCCAGCGTCCTGTTCGCATGAAGTCTATCCCTGTCATAGGGCCAAGAGAGGAAATGACTTTCTCCGTCGATTTGGAGTGAATTTTCTTGAGAAATCTTCGGACAAGCCTCCTAAAACGCCAAAATCAAAAGGGGTCCAAATCAACGAACCTTCTGAGACTCCTTAAAGGAAAAAGGTTAATACTTCTGCTGCAATGGGGAAGGACAAGGAAACTGTTATAGAAGAAAGCCCCTCCTCTGAAGAATCTTTTCCATTTCCCTCACAAACCAACACTCCTACTGAAGATACTTCCTCTCCAAATCTACCCTCCGCATTGTCTGAAATCAATAAACATGATTCACCTCCTGAGGATTTCAATACAGACAATGCAACCATTCCTGTGGCTTCACTAGAAAAGTTTAGACAGACATATTCCAAGAAAGAGTTTTGCTCTTTGGTCTTTGTAGATCTTGAGAAAATCAAGAAGGAATGTGGAATGGATTTATCCTCCTGGATGAATCCTTATATGTCTTATCTTACAATAAAAGCCCCATTCTCTCCCACCATTATCAAGGTCTTCTTCTTCAACCTGCTTAAAGATAATTCGAAAGATGATCAGGACAATGTGGTGGAAGAGCGTCTCTCAACTTCTGTCAGAGGTGCCAAAGTTACAATTTCTGATTCCATTTTAAATTCTCTCCTTCAAATCAAAAATCCCCCTCCGGCTCCAAAAATAAGCTATTCCAACATTGAAATCTTTAAAATCCTAAGACCTGGTATTCCTGTCCCTGATGACCAGGTTGACAAATAACCTTCACCCCTCTAGAAATGTCTCATGAATATCGAGTCCTGTGGTACATATTTTCCAGAAATTTTCTATCCAAAGGAGGAAATTATACCCACTTCTCCTAGAAGGATTATCCGATTTTTGCTGCCTTTGTTCACAGGAAAGCTTTTAATTTGGGTCAATGGTTATTTCAAGAAATTTCCAGTTTCTACTTCTCATCTTGATCAACATCTCACATACCTTTTGCCTGCCTTGTCTCTGTGATTCTCTTTCACAACAAAATTTGGCACATTTCTTCTTCCGATGCACTTAAATGGCCTGTTAGTTTTGGATGGACGCATTTAAATTATATGAAGATTGTCCCTGAAGAAGGAACTACCCCAGCCAAGAATTCCTCTTCCAAGAAAGCTTCTGCTCCTTCTTCTTTTGCTGCTCCTTCTAGTCCAACAAATCTGGATGCCAAGCTTCATAAAATGGTCGATAAGGCAATTTCTGACATGGCTAAGAAGATTCAATCTAAAGTTGGACAGTCTGTTGCAGGTCTTCAACAGTCTCAAATTTGTATCATTAATAAGCAGACTGTTCTGAAGATTCATTTGCAGCAACAAGATTCAAAAATGGACCACATTCTACGTCTTCTTAGAGCTTCTCCTTCTCGTCCTGGTCCTTCAAGTTGATCTCTCCTGCCTACTTCTCTTTCTACTTTTGAAGATGACAAAGGGGGAGAAAAGTAGAAACCGGAAATCTAGTCAGGAGTTAATTTTGTGCAGAACTGATTGAATTTTTTTAATCCTTTAGATCAATCTATTCTATCTCCTGACTAAGTTTTCTTGATGTGCTCATTTCTTAGTTTAAGTTTATGAACCTTTGCAATCAGTAGTGTATTGACTTTATGATGTGAATGGAATGCTTTTGTTATAAAACTGAGTTGATTGAATTTATGCTTTGTATTTAATTGATAAACAAATTTACTGAAGCATAAGTACATGATTATTAGAAATCTCAATGGTTGTGTTAACATCTTGATAAAAATGACCTTTACAAAACTGAGATACATAACTTTTTCATAAAGCTTAGAATTTTTCAAAAAGTTCAAATGTTTTCAAGAATCTGAAGAGTTTCTAGTTTACAAATGTTGTCATCATCAAAAAGGGGGAGAATGTTAGTTCTCTATGGGTTTTGATGATAACAATCAATTGTGAAACTAAGGATGAAGAGTTGTCTCAAGAAAGCAAAAACTTGCTGAAAGAGGCAATACTCGGGTTTTAGTAGCAAAACTCGAGTATTGAAGTTTCAAAGAAAAGCTCAATGCACATGACTAAAGACAATACCGCAGTATTCAGATGAATACTTGAGTATTGGAACTAACAGAGAGCATCGCAAGTTTACCATCAAGGAAAACTCGAGTATTGATATGCATACTCGAGTTTCGGTCCTATATGACTCTTCAACAATTTTCAAAAGAGATAGAAACTTCAGTTTCGAAAACTAAGGTTTGAAATTTGAAAAGATGGTTTTCCAACTTGGCTCAAGAAGTTCAAATATTTTCATTTTCAAATAAAAACTCGAGTATCACATTAGAATACTCAAGTATTGGGCCAAGCAAAGATGTTCTTAAAATTGTATCACTTATAAACTTCAGTTCTGAAAACTCCAGTTTAACACTTTCTGAAATAATCTCTGAGTTTCAAAACTAAGGAGAAAACTCGAGTATAGAGTTTGAAACTCGAGTTTTGAGCCATACAGAGAGCTATCAAGTTTTTTTAAGCCTTCAATACTCCGGTATAGCATGAAAACTCCGGTTTTGATGTTTTGGACGAATATTCATCAAAAGTCCAAAACTCGAGTATTGGTTGAATACTCGAGTATTGGTTTAAGTTCATCAGGAACTCCAAAACTCAAATCGCAAGTCTCATCTCTGGAAGGAGAATACTCGAGTATAGACACAAATACTCGAGTATAGTCTTAAGTGCATAGTGATAAACTCGAGTATTATTACACAAACTCGATTATTAGTTGCGCCTTCTGATAATTCAAATCTGTGAAATATGTGTAATGTTTATGGAATGATTCGAATGATTCAAATGATTCATATTATTAATTATCATCATTACCAGATATGCTTAATGTGTTTGCTAGTGTATTTCAGCCAAATTACAGATGATTCAAGGAGATTAAAAGAGCTGTTATCACACAAAGCAAAGTCTTGTCAGAAGCATTAAATGCAAGGCTACCTAACCACCTATACTTTGATCTACCAAGACTTACACGAAGCAAAAGGGTAAAAGAGCCATACATCTAACTCAGGACTGACAATCCCAATGGATATAAACGGCTAGAAGTCACCCTCTATCAAAAAGATCAAAGAACAAGTTATAGAGTAGAGAGAGAAGAGACCAAAGTGCTTTAGCTAATAACCATCTTCACCAACGGTCAAATAGATGCCTGCAATGGTCATTAATTATACTCGAAGTATAAATAGAGTTGCATTCATTTCTCTTAACAATTGAGCATAAAATTGATTAAATATTAGTTTTGTTCATCTACTCTTAGAGTTTCTGTACAGAGTATTGGTTGATACTACTTGAGCTTTAGTGATTAGCTTATCTGCTCTTTGAGAGAGTATTTCATTTGTATTATCATTTGATTGTAAGAAATCTCAAGTCGGGGGACTTGGAGATTTGGGATCATTGATTACAACTTGTAAGGAGGAGCAAGTTCTAGAGAGAGAATTGCTTCAGAGTTACAGAGTGTGTAATCAAGTGATTTAGTGAAAAGCTCAGGGTGCCTGAAGATTGGACGTAGGCCAAGGAGTTGGGCCGAACCAGTATAAACTTTCGTGCATTGCTATTCTTCCTTTCTCACTGGTTTTATCTGACCAATCACCATAAGGGCTAAATTTGCGAAAATTTATGAGAATCCCCAATTCACCTCCCTCTTGGTGATTCAGCTCCTCTTACACAACCTTCATTCCAACTTAATCACTTACCATATCCACCCTATAGATCACACCTTGAGCCTTCTCCGCCACCATATAACTCAAATTATGAGCATTCTTCTAATCCTCCATCATACAACCACATGCCATATTATGAACCTCCTCCTTCAATTCATCCTACTTCCCGGCTATGTCATCCACCTCATGAGTCTTTATTCCCACAGTTACCTTATAGATCTTCTTTTCAACCATGTGTGCCAAATCAAGAACCTACCACTAGTGAAGTTATTAGAAAATTCAAAGATCAAGTGACTCAAACTATGAATGAGGAGTGGTTGTACAAGGCCAACTTTAACCATCAAATGGACTCCATAATGAGAATGGCACATCAAGAGAAATAGAATGAGAGATTGGAAAAGGAACTTGAGCGTCTCACTCAACAATCACAAGTGTTGAAGACCAATTTCCAATAAAATCCTCCACACATGTTCACGCATACAGAAGAAGTTGAGCAATTAGAAGAAAGCAATGAGAAGTTGGTGGAACAGCTTGCACAAGAGTGTTTTATGTGTCATACTCCACAAGAGACTCCCCCACCACATACACCTCCATATGAGCCACCTACTCCACCATGCCATTTACATCCATCCCAACTTTCTACTTCTCAACCTTGCCATATATGGATGCCCTAACCCTTACCCTAAGAAGAATGTATGGCCAACTAAAGGTCCGGCATTTATAATTATTCATGGTCAAAGAGGCTCTTCCTCTTGGGTTCTTTGAGGAAATGGAAAAGAAAATTGAGGACATTGAAAAATTCATTGAGGAATTTGTTGACCATGTATTATGTATAAAAACTGAAGGAGAAGAAGGAGCTCCATGGTCATGTACCTCTAATGATGATGGGAAAATCAAAGAAAAAGGAGTTCAAGCTCAAGAGCCAAATGCCACTTCACAAGTGGAAGTTTCCAATCCTTCGACGCCTATTCCCACACAAACACAAGAAGTGAAGGAAGTACAAAAGAGCATTGAAGAGTCTTTCCTACCAATTGGTAATGATTCTGTCCTTATAGAAATAGACTCTTCTACTACTTTAACTAATGAAGCAATTCATGATTTGAGTGATGATGAGGTGGATGAGGAAATAATTGTTGAATCCCCTTAAGTTTTTGAAAATGTAATTGCTCAACCTATTAGCTCTAGTAGCAGTGATTCAATTGTACTTGTTGATGAGTGTGCTCCTATTTCTTTGTGTAATGCTTTAACTGTTACAAATGCTTCTCTTCATAGTATTATGGATGATTGTGATAAATTGAATGAAATATTTTCATGTTTTTGTGCAGAAGATCAAATATGTGTAGACTATTATCATGAGAAATGTCACTTACTTGTTGAGTTTTGGAAGAAAGCATTTAGTGAAGTGGTTGATTCTACCATTGATCATAATGTACCTTCTTGTACTATTGATGATTGTAAGTATAACAATTGTGAAAATGTTGAATCTTGTATGGATGCCACTGTGGTTGATGTGAGTGAGAAAGACCATAGCCTAGAAAAAGATGTTTCTCTTGATTCCAATAAATTGCATGATAGTTTAATAAGGGAAGATTCATTTGTTTTGATTGATGATATTACAAATGAAAATGAATCTTTCCATATAATTCTTTCTTGTGATTTGCCACCTGATTTAGAAAAGACAAATGATTGTTTTAAAATTTTGGAACCCTCGGGTGGTGGCAATTTGAAAAATTGTCTTCTTTCTCCCACTCTTTTGCCTTCCATCTCTTGTGATTGTAATGATGATGTGGTGTACCCTAACACTAAGTTGAACTCTGATAATTGAATATTTTACACATTTATTAGTATCTTTTAGGTATTAAATTTAGGATTGTTAGCTAATAAATAATGGGCTTTAATACTTATTTGGGCTTTGGGCTTTTATTTGGATTTAATTCATTTTCATGATAAAATTCCAGATTTAATATGCTTCACTATTTTAACCATAACTTTTGAACAAGACATCGGATTAGCCTTATTTTTGTCTCATATTTCAGATGATTCAAAGAGCTACAAATGTTATGAAAACTCAGAAGGCAAATTCGGTCAAGAGGATGGTCAAACTTGGAGCCAAAGTCCAAGACGTTTTCTAGATTTTTGGGCCCGAATATTGTATTTAAAAACCCATTTACCATTTATTTTGTTTTGGGCCATTGTGCAGCTCTAGCCCATTTCCATTTTAGGTTAAGTTTAAGTGAGGAGCAGCCACAAACACCTTATGTCATTACGTTTTGGGGTTATTCTGGATTGAATAGAGGAGCTTTATTTTTTTCTGTAATGTTCTTCATGTTCTTCATCTATCCATCAATTTTTCCAGCCATGATTAGCTAAACTTCTGTGATTAGCCCACGGATTAAGGATTCCACTATCCAGAGGACTCGTTCTTAGTGGTAACAAATTCGTTTTTGTTATGTAATTTCATATTCGATTTACTTTCGGATTGGGTGTTAAATCTAACACCCAGATTGAGAAATCCCAAGGATTCAGTCCAAACTAAGTTCAAGTGCTTGCTGTGAGATCGTATAGTGACACGCTACTGTTTGGATAAACGCTAGATGATCGTTTAGTTGAGGGGTTTTTTGGATGAACTAGATATTTCAGTTCGTCCAGAATCAATCATGTGTTTGTTTAAAAATTTGTTTTCGTCCGAGGAAGGAAAGTGGTGGAATTCGAAATCCTGGGTTAATCTTCTGTTTATCTGTTTAATATTCGTTTTACTTGTTTGATATTTACTTTATCTGTTTGTGTTTAGTTCTATTTTAATATTCACTGCATTGAAAAACTTCCCCCCGAATTGTTACTGTTCTGTTTCATTATTACTGATTTAAACCTACTGCGAATTCATTGGGAAAACGATCCAGGTTACACTATATTGCAAATCTTTTGTTAAGTTGGTTATTTTGGGAGAGATCATGATAAATTTCTGTCAAACTCTGCACCTTCCACTTTGCAAACACAAGAGAATTTTCATATAATCATTGATTGTTTGACTCCTACTAATGGGAGTATAATTGATTTCCTTAGATGTGATAGTTACTTGGAGAGTTTAGAACTTAACATGCATTTAATTCACTTGAAACCTCTCCATGTTTCTATTTTTGGATAGGATGCTATTGTTTGTTTGTCTTCTTTGCAGGCACAGTCTTGGAAAGGTCCTTTATGGTACCAATCTCCACCATACATTCTTGGACTTCTTCCAATTGATCCTGAACCACCTCCACCAAGGAAATTCAATGGAAGAGAAGATGTTTCTAAAGACAAATGCATGATTCTCCTTAGGGATGAGAACTTCTTTTTCAAACGACTCAAGATATTCTAACAAAGGTTGTCTCTTTCCTCACTTATTTTCTTCCTAATTCTTTTGATTACTTGGGCTTAATTGTTGTATGAGGAAGATAAGTGTGGGGAGGGTACACAATCTAGTAGAAAAAGTAGAAATAATGTAGTTTAGTAAGTAGAATAAAAACTCCCTATGTAAGCCTTGCATTCTTGGCCACTACCCTACTTAACTACCATTGTGCCTTGAATTTCAACCTTTTTATCATTCTCTTTTGAGTATTTTTTCCATATTGAGGACAATGTGTTGATTAAGTGTGGGGGAGGGGAATACATTTTGAATCTCATTAATTGGTTGTTTTTAAATGAGAAAATGCCAAAAACTAGAGAAAACATTCAAAAAAATCATTTGAGCTTTCATGAGATCTAGTGTTTTGACAACTCTTTAAAACCATGATTTGTTTTTCAAGGGAATGGGAAGAGAAATGAATCCACAATTAGATTTTTGCTTACTCCTTATTTTGAGAAAGAGAGTTTATATATCATTAGTGCTTTTAAGACTTGAGCATGGTTATAATTGATTGTAATTCTTTGATTGATTATGTTTTTATGGTTAGCACTTGAAATAGTAAGTAGATGTTTTGTGGTTAGCTTATTATGCAATTGATTGTGTTAGAGTGAGCATTAGAGAAAAACCTTGTTGGAAGGATATTTAAGCCTTAATTTCTTTTCATGTGTGTATGTTCACTTGGTTTTTTACCTTCTAGTACTTGTTTCATCTCTTTTAAAAAAGGGTATGTGTATTAGTGTTATGAAAAGGAAAGAGGCATTCAAATTTTAATCTCTTTCACCCAAACACAAACCTACATTCATCTACTATTTGTTTATCCCTTTGAGCCTTTCCTATGTTATATGTATGTTATTACTCATATTGTTCATAGTATTCTAAAAATCAAAAGTGAATTGCCAATAAAAAAAATTGAAATTCCATGTATAAAAAAAAGTATTGAAAAAAAATAATTAGAAAGTGTTTTCAAAAAAAAAAAGAAGAAGAAGAAAAAGAAAAAGGCATTTGTTCATGAATTTGCAAAAGAATTGGCAAAGTTTGTAAAGTTATTTAGATACTATGAACTTGGTCATTAACGTTGACTTGCATATCAACTATTAATTTTTATAATCAATACATTTCATCTAGCTTTCATCCAATATTACAAGCATTTGAAGTTTTCTTGATTCATTACATTAATTGTTGATAACAGTGGAGATGTTAGAGTTGTTACAAGCCTATGGTAAGGTGATGATTAAGTGAACTAGAGTGAAATTATTCCAATGGGGTGAGACGAGTGAAATAGAAATATCTTGAGAGTTTTCTTGTGCTTCATTCTAATAAATTGGATTGTGTAGTTAGCTAATTTCTTTACATCACTTGATTATGACTAGTGTTATCTTGATGAATTTGATTAATTATATTAATTCATTGCTTTCTAATTATGAAATTGCTCAATTTTCAAATGTATTAGTGATTTAAATTTGGAATCTTGTACTTAAGTGCCTTTGTTCAAGAGTACAAAGGTCTAAGTGTGGGGGAATTCATCGAACCATATTTTTATAAGATTTTTGATAATAAAATTAGGATTCTTAATACATTTTGTTATAATAATTGAGTTTTAAATGTCTTTCTTGTGATAAATTAAGATTTAGAGTAAGTACATTAAATTATGACAAAAAAGGGAAAAATTGTCAAAGAAATTGTAATTACTCTGAATCATTGATTTTTATGAGAATATTTGATGTTAGATTAATTATATTTTTATTATATACCTAAAAATATTATATCCAAATTGAAAATGTAAGTCTGAACTCAAATTGCAAAAGTTTCAAGTTAGTCCCTCAAGCTACATTTTTTTCTTTGTAGTTTAGTCCCTAGTCAAAACTTGCGTTTTGACCAAAGAAGCCATTTAACCCAAAAAAATGACAAGACAAATGAGTTGAAAAAAAGAGGTAGAGGCACATTAAAATGGATGGGTTGAACAATTAATTGGGACCGAAGCTAGGAATAAAAGAAAACAAAATGAAAAATAAAAGAAAAAGAAGAAATGCAAGCTGGGGGAATTAAATTAAAGGGGACCCGAGACAACACAGATAGAGAGTAAATCTGGATGAGAATGCCGCAAATCAGTACCACCAGGACCTTTGTTTTCATTCTTCCTCCTCACCAGCGACCTGCACCATCACCATCACCAGTGAGCTTCACCCATCACCACACCGTCAGCCTTCATCATCACAGATCATCTTCTTCACCATGGACCTTCATTCCTCTGTTCTAGATTAGATTCTAAGAGCTTGCATTAGACTGTGTCGGAGCAAAATTATCTTTCCAATAGGGAAGAGTGAAGAAGATGCTTATCTTCCGCCATTGCTGGAGCGCAAAACCAGAAGCCTTGGCGGTCTTTGTATCGACCTTTACTTGATCGTCTCTTTTTCCAAACTCAACATCATGAATCTGCTCTACGATCTCTTTACCGGATAAAATCTGAAGAGGTCTTCTTTTTTCTTACCCATTGAAGCGATTGCATTGTAACCTAAACCTATGTGTACCATCTAGAAACCTTCGATGACCCATGAAGCACCACTTACGACTGTGGGGAAGGCGCATAGAATCATAGTCAAAATTGCAAGCTGGACATGCAAGGCTGGTATGCACATTCTATTCGGATAATGTTCCTTGGCCAGAAAAGTCACTAATAATCCACATCAAGGCCACACACAAGTTGAACAGTGTCTTGCCATGCGAGTCATACGTATTGACCCCTACATTCCACAACTCGACCAACTTCATGATAAGCGATTGGAGATACACATCGATGTCATTTCCCAATGTCTTTTTGCCAGGAATGATCATAGACATAATGTAAGAGCTTTGTTTCATACACATTCAGGGGGAGAGTTGTATGGGATCAAGACAACTGGCCAAATACTATAGCTTGTGATAAGATTCCCAAACGAATTAAAACCATCAGTCGCCAAAGTGAGACAAACATTTCTTGGGTCTGCCGCAAAATCTTTGTAAAAGAGGTTTTAAAGGAAAGTACCTGAGAATCTTTGCGGGTTTCTTCTTTTGCTTTTCCCCCTTCGTACAGTCCTGAACCTCGAAGTGTGATACTTCTTACAAGTCTCCCTATGAGCGTCCTCTCCCCAATAAAGCACACAGTCGTTAGGGCAAGCATCGATTTTTTTGTAGTCCAAGTCTAATCTGTTAATTATCTTCTTGGCCTCGTAGAAGTTTGTGGGAATGTCAGCGTCGGGTAAAGTATCTCATAACAATTTCAGCAACATCGACATTGCCTTATCAGTGATCTCACACATGCACTTAATATGGTACAATTTGATCAGGAAAGATAATTTGGAGTATTTCCAACAACCTTGATACAAAGGACGATCACTCTCATTCATGAGGCTGAAAAATTCCCAAGCTGATTCATTCCTGAGGAAAACAGGTTCTACACTCTGAACTTCTGCCGTGAAATTGTCGTCTTGAACACCAAAAGCATCATGAACAGCTTCATTAACCGGATCATCTTGAGCTACACTATTTCCTACTTATAAGCTTTGAGGAAGATGATCCCCATATCGTATACCATGTTTCTCACCATGAACTCCCCAAAATGTATATTCAACCAAGAAAGGCTTGACAAGAAGATGTTCTATAGCACCGTCTTGTGTTTGCCACTCCTTAAACTTGCATCGATAATATGGACACACAATCTTCCCATTAATGCTAGCATGAAAGAAGGTGAAATCTAAGAAATTATGCAATCCCGCTAAATATACAGGAGAATTGCACAGCAACTTGATCCATATCTAGTAAACAAAGCTATGATAAAATACAAATGAAGAGAGAATGTTTAAATCTCCTCACATGACTTGAGATCCATTAACTGCAACGTTGTATAAATTGTAGCGGTTTACAAACTACTACAAATAATTTAAATTTGTAGCAGTTTAACAACCTCTACAAAACTATTGCAATTCAAAGTGAATTAATCCTGACAGAAATTAGTAGCGGTTTAAAAACCACTACAATAACCAATACCAAATGTTAGCCATTGGACAATTCTTTAGTTTAATATTTGAATTGAATAGATCCCGCCTGAGTTTAGTAGTGGTTCCATAACCGCTGAAGTAACTGCTACACAAGTTTGTCATTTCTAGCGGTTATAGTCGGGTAACCGCTACAAATAGGATTTAATGTTTATTTTGTAGTGGTTTTGATCATGTAACCACTACAAAATGTCTTTATTATTTTTTTGGTTAAACAATGTTTAAATTTTTTTTTGAAAAAAATATTTACAAAATTGAAATCTGGAGTGATAACAACTACAAATTGTTTTTAAAAAAATGAATTGTTATTTGTTACATATTATTTTTATTATTTGTTTCACGATACCTATTTTATGTAACTTTAATTACATATTATAAGTAACATTAATAAACTAATGTAAATGCATATCAACATTTATGAACTTGAATAAATGAAATCTAAGTATTTAAATTGTAATCCAACAAACCAAATAACATAAATAGAGAACAAATGTTTAAAATAAAAATATGTTTGTGAAAATAAAAACTAAGAATTAGGAGCTTGATGATCAGGTCTTATCTCAATAGGGGTGTGTGCAAGAGTAGAGGTAAAGAGAAATGAAAAGGGCAGGCCGGGGGGGGGGGGAATCCTCGTCGATGAACAAAGAGGGAGGCTGGGGAGGTGAAAAGTGCCTGTGAGGTAATAACTCTGTCATGGCACCGGCACAAGCATCCCAATTATGCTTCTGAGAAGCATACCAACGGTATCCTGTCCTGAATGCACCTCTCCCTAACAGCTTGCTCCACCACAATTCAGGCTCTCTTCGCCTCTAGTGCAGTCTCCTGCTCATCAACCAAGGTAGCAACCCGCTCGACAATCATTGCGTCTAACCCCTCCAGTGGTGGCATATCTCTTGAGTCGGAGCTTCTGGCCTCAGAGACAGAAGACTTGCCGTACACAGTGCTAGGCCTCACACTTAGGCCCATACCCCTAATGCGGCCGGGATGCTCGACTGGGCCCACAACAACTTTTAATGGGGCCGTAGGGTTCACAGACCCCTGTAACTCGGGGGTCTAGGAAGTTCATAGCTCTGTCGTGCTCTACTCAATCCAGGCCTAACGTGAAGATTTCAAAAAATATTAATGAAACAATTTAATTGAATTTGAACATATTAAATTAATAATATCAATATTTTTCTCAACTTACTATGATCTCCTCAGCTGCCTCAGATGTTGATGTCCCACCACGATGTCTATGAGTGCGTGTAAAGAACTCCCCATAGTTTGTTTGACAGTTATCCTCCAGCGCCTTCGCTTGTGCAAGAATTAAAAGGAAAAAAAGTTTGTTATTTAAAAAATGGAACAATGAATGTTTTATTAAATTTATTTTAAATTTCAACATACCATCTCACTGTAGGTCGCAACAAACGTCTTTGATCTTGCTGTGTGATGGACCGTCTAGGCTACCTGGCTCCTGGTGTTCCTCTAGGACAAAAGCTGTGCCTCTGCACTCCTCCTATACTGGACAAAAGCTGCCCAGTCATTGGGCTCCATGCCGTCTGGGACATTCTCGATCAGCTGTTGTATAGGAATCGTCCCATCTCCATTCCTCTTGAGGTACAAACGATTCCTCCGGTTCTTCCACTCATCCCCAATCTTTAGCAACGAGTACCTCTTCGCCTAGCCTCCCACGTTAAACTTCGCTAGTTTCATAATAAATTACTGATTAATAAAATATTAATAAAATAAATAGTAACATGTAAAATTAAATAAAACAACTTAACTTACCTGGACAATGTCAGTAAATGCTTTGTCCTTGTTGTTGGACGGAACACGCTTCCTATCCTTGAAGAATATCAGGAACCATGCCCAATTCCCACCTAAATCAGACAGGAATCAGTTGAACAGGTGACCCCCGTTCTCAATTGGATGGTCCGTCTCCGTGTTCCAGGGGACCACTACACGAAGGCCCCGTAACAAAGTGACCGCGGCAACATCCAGCAACCTCCTGCTGATGTTTCCATTTGTATCTGCACAGTTAAAAAAAATGTTATTTTTGCTTTTAAACATAATTTAATTAAATATAAGAAAATAAAATTTAAATTTTCACAAAAAACTAATTATATTTACCTTCCACGTCCATCGTAAATCCGGTGGAGCGCGAAGACGACGGTCGGGGGTCCCCTTGGTCCTGCTCGTTCTCCCGGTCGAGAAATTGTTGGGCCTCGCTCACGGAAAAGTTTATCTCAACATCCTCATTTTCGTCGAGGTTGCTGATCAAAAGAGTTGCGCCTCGTTCTCCGCCTACTATCTCTAGGGTCTCCATCGCAGGGATCAGTTCATTAGCAAAGATGTCTTCATAATCACTCCCCGTCTGAGGGGGCGTAGGCAGACCACTCCTCGTCTAAGGGGGCAGAGGTAGATTCCCTAGGCCACGGCCTCTCGCACGGCCCCATCTACTGCTACTCCCTCTTAGGACAGCCTTACCCTTCCCTTTATCTCTATTAACGATATTTCACCATACAGAGTAGAAAACAAAAGTTAAAAGTAAAGAGAAATGAACAGTAGCGTAAGAGAAACCGATGTTAATAGCGCGTCATTTTGTAGCGGTTACACTGAGAAACCACTACCAAAGTGAAAAAATTGTAGCGGTTAATTAAGACTGCTGCACTAACCGCTACATAATGATTCATTTTATAGCAGTTACTCTAATAAACCTCTACCACAATGAACAAATAGTTTCGGTTAACCTCAACCGCTGTGTAAACCGCTACTAATTGTCTGGTGTTTGACATTCTGTAGCGGTTATAGCCCTAATCGCTACTAATTCTGTACCGGTTTGAGTAAATAACCGCTACTAATTTTATTTTTTTGAAAAAAAAAATCCAAACTAATTGGTTCATTAGTTTTCATCTAATGAAACTAATAAACCAATTAGTTTGGTAAAAAAAAAAAAAATATCTTTAATAAGTGTATTGAAAATAGTCCAATAAGCCCATGAATCTTTGGCTTTAATGAAGACACCGATCTCTCTGAAAAGGCTCACCGAGTTATTTTGATCCGATATATTTTACAGAAAGAAAGGTGGCTACAATCAAAATCCAACCTTCGGTCGCTTGTTAGACGATCCTCAGAATAATAGAAGTTGCCTTCACATCAGAGAAAAAACCAAATTGGGTTGTAACTGAAGAACAACCTCCGGTTTCATAGATGAGACAGGCAAATATCTGTTGCACTCATTAGAACGAGAGAAGATATTAGTGCTCCAGATATTTGCCTGTCCTTCGTTAGTAAACCGACGTTGTTCATTCAGTTACAAGCCGGATCTGGTGATTTCTCTGGATTTTATGTTTGTTGTGATGTACGGTCATGTTATATACGTTAAAAATTAGTAGCGGTTACTCAAGTAACCGTTACTAAATAATAGCTTTTGTTGTGGTTAGCGTTTCGGTTTATCTCAACCGCGACAAATAAGTGGTGTTTCGCTATCTTGTAGCGGTTTGTCCCCAGTAACCGCTACAAATAAACCATTGCAAAAATTCCCGCCAATTGGTGCCAACTAGGTTCACAGTAGTAGCGGTTATATTGGACTGACCGTGACAAAATAACCACCACAAACATTTGCGCCATTGCGTGCCAAATTGGCGCCAAGTTTATAGCGGTTTATTCGTCCTTAACTGCTACAAAGTCCGTTGCAGAAAAGATCCCCGCTTTCGCTCTAGTGGTCCGCTACTAATTTGTTTCGGTTTGGTGTAAAACCGCTACAAAGTCATGATTTAGTAGCGGTGGTTTTGAACCGCTACTGTATAACCACTACAAATCATTGTTTTTTTCGTAGTGAAATATTAGTAGCGGTTTCAGGCAAAACCGCTACTAAATAATAGTCTTTGTCACGGTTTGCGCTTCAGTTTTCGTCAACCGCGACAAAAATGTGCCGTTTTGCTATCTTGTAGCGTTTATTCTCAAGTAATTGTGACAAAAAGTTCACGCCATTTGGCGCTAGAATTGGTGCCACATTAGTAGCAGTTTCTAGGAAAAACCACGACAAACTAACCCACAAATATTCGCATCCTTGCGCGCCAAATTGGCGCCACATTTATAGTGGTTTGTTTGGAAATAACCGCTACAAATATCATTGCAAAATGACCCACGCTTTGGCGCCAATCTTCCGCTACGAATTTGTTGCAGTTTGAGATAAAAGTGTTACAAATACATGATTTAGTAGCGGGGGGGTTTTTTTTTTCCAGCTACTAGTCATAGTCTTTTTGTTGTGTGAGTGTTTCAGTAATACCTAAACTGAAGTTTGAGAAGTCATTTTACATAAGTCCACACAAAACTTATCTCAAATGCTAACCTTATAAATCATAAAAACTATTATCTAATAACTTAAAAAAAAAAGGTGGGTTTGCCTTGAAGGAAGGTCAAAATTGTATGCAAATTTTATTCAAAATGGCTGGCATTTTGCGAAAATTGAAAATCAAATTTGAACGAGCTAGGAGCTTGGAACGGAGCCTGAGGAATTTTATCTTACGGTGAAGCTGTCACTGTTGTGAACAGTGAATCGAGTTTGTAGCCGTAGTAACCCATATTTCAGCCGTCGGCTTGGGTGGAGTTATACTAGCTAGGTGATATGTTGATCATGCTAAGATATTTAAATATCAATTTACATTATATATTTTGTATAGATAATAAATTTGCCTACTGAGTTTGTGGTTGCGAAACCTCAATTTTTCTATAACACCATTATTTACACAAATCTGAATTTTCCAATATATGTAAAATACTATTTTTGCCTAATTATTGAGTTCTTTGAACGAGATTTTTTCCGGAACTAACGGTTTTCTCTGAGCATGAATTGAATTGTCACGCATGATAATCACAATCAACTTTTGTTGTTTATATATAATATATACACAATAATGCACAGAAAAATTAGGATGAATAACAAAGGAGAAGAAATATTTATTAATAGAAATCTTTAAAATTGTAATTATTTTTTAGGGCCAAAAATTAAAATATAAATTTTCAATTACAAAATTAACCTTGACCAAACTATTACATTTTCATTAACACTATTTTAACTATATAACGGTTAGTTATGAAATTTGATGATATCTTAATGTATATTATAATACATATCATATTATCTTTAAAAGTTACTTAAATTAAAATAGCCTCTAAAATATAAAAGTAATTAGAAATCTAAAAATAATATTGAATAAGTTCCGAAAACATAAAAATAGTAACAAATGTGATATACAAAGAGGCATCAATTGATAAATAATCGTTAAATAATTGAGATGGGTTAAAGAAAATATCCGGCGTCTAGCTAGGTTTATTCTCGTAATTGAAAAATAATTACAATTTTCAAGATCATTGTTAATAATTTTTTTCCCTTGTTCCTTCTCCCTGATTCTCCTATAATCCAATTTATTAAAAAAGTTATCCTTAAAAATTATTCACTTATTAAAAAATTAGGGAGCGTTGAATTGATTTTTTTTTTTTTTTAAATGAAGTCCCAATGTAAATTAAATCTTTTAAAATCAAATAGTAGCCACCCAGCAATAAAATTCCCTAATTCTCAGAAATCAAAATTGAATAATCCTATGAATAGAATATATACCTATAGAGAGAGCCACTATAAAAAGATCGCTAACTAGCTTGAAACACAATCCATATAAACTAACTAGAAGTGCCTCCAAAACAGTGGGAAAAGATCAATCAAGAAATCTAATCCATTAAAAAAAAAAAAGTAGAGTCATATAATGAATCGAATCATCAAGAACTTGAAATCTCTCTACAGCAAAACCCAGTGGCCACTTATCCACTCTTGATGAACCCAGGGGGCGGAGTCAGCATTTTTGGGGGTTGGGGGGGGACCCATTTTTATTCAGGGTAAGGGGTGCTGCCCCCGAATTTTTTTTTTTCAATAACAAAAGTATATTACAATATTACAATATCATTCTTCTTAGCCTTATTTTCCAGAATTCCGTCATAATTGTCTTATTACTAATGTTATCAAATATATTTTTTTTAATGTAAGACACTAATTCTGACTTGAGGAAGTAACAATAGTACACTCATTCTGTTTATCTTGACATAAACAAATAGATGAAAATTCGGATTAACAACGTTTAGTACTAGTACTTTTGACTTCGTATAATACTTTTTCATCCTAAAATATGACAAATAACAAAAATAAATCAATAAATAATATTTTTACCAAACAACATAATCAAATTATAATACTCCTAACAAGTCAATACAAAACAATATAGAATTAAGAAGCACAATACAATACAATTTTACTATGCCTATTTCTCCAACTTATCAGTTTCCAAATTATTTACTCCTTCTCCTCCTAACACCCAAATTATTTACTCCTTCTTCTCCAAATTTTCTTGGAAAATAAAAATAGTAAACAGATTTTTTAATTCTTTGCTAAAAGCCAATGATCTTTTTCAAATCAAATAACGACTCCAACGTTGACTCCAGGGAATTTTAAGTTGGTTGTCGGCTAAAAAGTCATGCGGCCCACCTAACCGTTACGCGTACGCTTAATTTAGCTTTGGGGCTCCAATGAGCTTTCTTCAATTTTTAACGTAGCCTTCCGCCTTCAAGAGCCTGAAGATAAAACGATATCATAATTTTCCCGGGTAAAACCGTATAATTAGCATATGTACATATGATAAAATATGTTCTGTTTGATCATTTACATTAGATTACGGTGTAGTTGTATTTTTTTCGGCTTATAAATATGGTCCATTCAATATAAATTTTATATTATATATTGATTGATTGAAATATTAATGTAAGTATATTGTAAAAGGAAAAAAAAAGATATGGAATATTTGGAAGAATGATTTTAAGGATGTAGTTTTTTAACTTAATTATGACAGTAGAGTCTATTAGTAGTTGAAAAAAAAAATTCTTTGATTCATTAAAAGAAAAATTTAATTGTGATTTACGACATATAAGGTAAATAAGTGAGATAAGTTTTGTATTGATTTACATGGATAAGTAATTTCTGAATTCCCAAAAGTGATCTCAAATATGCTTAAGTATCAGACCATCCTATAAAAACCCTTCATTTTGGTTGAAAAAGAAAGGTCAATGAGTCTTCTTTATTTTTACATATTAAAATAAAAAACTATTTAAAATATGAAAATTAATTTAAATTAAATTTAAACCGTTCAAAATCAATCTTTTTCTTTTAAACAAACGTTCAACGGTTCAGGTTGTTGATACAATCAAAGTAAAAGTGGATACAGAGATAGAATCTAGACACGGACTTGTACTCGTCAATACAGTATAATTCTATTACTATCATTAATTAATTAATAATTTAAACAAAGCAAAAGCGCGTAAATTTTTGCTCAGTCAAAGTGCATGACACTAATTTGAAGTAGCCATTACCTATAAACTTGTTATCATTACACAACACACCTAACAGACCAAAGTGCAATGAGTCACTGGATAATCTGTCCCGCCATAGAGTCAACTATGCTCGTCAACTGTTCCCAGTGCCGTACGCCACTGCAGGTGCCGCCAGGGGCCTGGTCTATCCGATGTGCCCTCTGTCATGCCGTCACTCACATTGACGATCCCCATGCCGTCCCTCCACAGTGGCCTTCATCGGTGCTTCCTATAATTGGAATGCTCCGTCGCCTTACTTCGGCGCCCCGCCTGGTCCCCCACCCAACGATCTAATATCCTCATGCTTACAGGTGGGTTATGTTTATTCTACGATCTTCTTGATTGGGCGCTGGGATGCTGAATCTAGGAGATGCAATTATGTTATTGGGATTTCGTTGTTGTTGTTGTTGTTTTTTTTTTTTTGAATATATTTTTTTTAAGCTCGATGTGGAAGTTCTCATATATAACTCATCGTTATCTCGAAGTTCAATTATGTGTTTCCAACCCTTCGATCCGTCTTTATTTGTCCACAAACGGCATGCTAAATATCCTTTTCTGGAAGGTGCAAAGCCGAAGCTCTAATTTGGTCAATAATAACGAGTACCTGGAAAACAGATTGGTACAATTAAGCTGGGAAGATTTTTTTGTTTTTTCCTATCTGAGTAAAGCTAGTTCATCCGGTTGGTTAAACATTTACGCTATACTGAAAGGTAAAAATTACACCTTAGAAAAATTGTGAGTAGATCTATGTCTCACCAATAAACCATTGAAGGAAAGCTTTCTAGCCAAGGTTAATGAAGCACTACTCCCAAAATCAATCTTTATTCTACTTGACTTTGAGTAAACAAAAGAATAGACATGTTTTAAACTTTGTCAATATCTTCATCCTGTGTTCCAAATTGGGGCAATGTGGACTTAAACAAAGAAATGTGTGCCTTAGAACTTTTGTGAATTATTTCAAATCACTATTTTTTTTTTTTTTGGGAAATTGAAAATCTATTACTATGGCTGTATATGGGAGGCTGTTTAAATTCACATCAGCTCTAAGCATCTGAACTAAACTTGGAAGACTGTTTATCATATCCCTCAAATTTCTATAGGGGGCTGAGTGAATGTTCCAGGACCCTTTCTCCAACCAATAGGAATATCCAAATCCAAACTCTCCCAACGAGAAATTTTCTTAGTTAATTTCTATTCTTCATTCATTAATAGTTTTCTGTTTATATTGGAGTTTAGTTCATGCCATAATTAGTTTATTATTGATCATCATCTGAAATTTAAATGCAGAAGAAGAAACTGATCCCTACAGAATTCCGACCAAGCACAATATGAAGATGGCAATGTTTTGGCTTGTACAAGGATGTCAACCAGGCGACTCCCTCGTGTTCTACTATTCTGGACTTGGTTCACAACAGCGGAACTATAACGGTGATGAAGCAGACGGATATGATGAAATTCTGTGTCCCCTGACTTTGAAACTCACGGCGTGATCGTTGATGATGAGATCAATGTTACACTTGTCAGACCTCTACCTCGTGGTGTTAAGCTTCATGCTCTAATTGATGCTAGCCACAGTGGCACTATGCTGGATTTGCCATACCTTCTCAGAATGAAAAGGTTACAATATTTTTTTATTATGTCCTATTTTCACTGTTTTAATATTTTGAATATATCCTCTTTCAAGTACAATCTTTTATAGTATTCTATATAATTGCTTTAACCTTGCATTTGCATCAGTACTCTCTCTGTCTTATATTTCATTAAGAATACAATATGTTAGTGCCAACATTTCATCCAAGGGGAGAGTGAATTGAGTAATATTAAAAATTTAAACTGAAGATGACAAACAATTAAATTGAAGAGAAAGAGTTAGAAGAATATTACTAAGTGTGCACAACAGATTATATTCTGAAGATTAAACCTTGGGTCTCAACTTAGGATTCTTTGGAGTGTCTTTTAGTCTTCGCCTTCTTTCATGGAGGAGGCGAATCTTCCTTGTCTACCAATAGTCGCTTGGTTATGGCCATTCATGATGAAGATTTACGAGTGAGTTTAGGGTTTTAGGTTTTGGAGGTTTTGACAAGGTTTGAATGAAGGAATGAGATATAGAGAGGGGATTTATAGTGATGGAAATGGAAGGGAATGGGAAGTTGAGAACTTCGATAAAGAGAATTGAGCAGTAATGACTTAACAATTAAGGATTCGAGTGGGAAATTTGACAAGTTGAGAGGTTTTTGAGAAGGAAGGGTTGCGATAACTGACAGAGTAAGCAAGGAAGAGATGCAGCTATATGATATAATCTAACCTTTTTAATAGTTTAACTAGAGTGGACTAAATTATCATTCGAGTGAGCTTGTGTCACTCGAGTGATGTTTTAGAAAATCAAAGCAACAAAGGTACATGACTCGAGTGTGTTTTGTGAACACTCGATCCCATTTGAGAGTTGGTTTTGATTATCACTCAAGTAGAGGTCTTTGCTTGTCGTTTTGACTTCTTTCACTCTTGACTGTTTAGCATCTCAGCACTTGAGTGCTCAATGCCTCACTCAAGCTGGCCACTCGAGTGCTTTCTCTACTCAGTAATCGGCTTTCCTTCATTTTCTCAATACACGAGTCACCTGAGTCTCAACTCGAGTGCTTCACTCTAGTGACCTCTTTCTATACTTAAGTGTCTTCGTTTGTTGAAGTTTTTATTTTGCTTTGATTTCTTATCACTCGAATGACCAATACCTCAACTCCAGTACTGAATAATTCACTTGAGTGATGTCTGATTTGTTCAAGTAATTATGGGCAAGTTCCTTGATATCACTCGAGTGCCTTGAGTTTTACTCGAGTGAAAGCCTTCAACTTCTATAGTCACTCAAGTTCCCTTGCAAGTAATCCCTTGTCTATTTTACTCTGTTTTTCAATGTTAGATCTTGCAAAACAAAATACTAGGAACTTTGATGCTTAAGTTAGTAATTAAATTATCAAAACATACTTAAAATATATAGGATGAAGGAAATTACTCACACTTTATTGAGATTTATCATTCCCAATTCCCTTCATATATAGAGAAATTTGATCTTTTGTTAACAATTTTGTGAAGATTCCAGCTAGTTGGAGATAGGTGGGAATGAACATCACTTTAACATCTTTCTTTTGAATATGATCTCTGATGAAGCGATGTCTGACATCAATATGCTTGGTTCTTGAATATTGAATTGAATTTTTTCGTCAAGCTTATTGTACTTGTGTTATCACAGAGTATTGGAATTTCCTTCAGATGGATACCCAAATCTTGAAGTTGTTTTCGCCTATGTAGCACGAAAACGCTAAAATTTCATATAAGAACATTTCGGATTCACAAATTTGTTTGAAACGTGGGAGACGTGAAATTTACAAATCGGAAATTTGGCGATCTCCTGCAGCAGCTGCAGTCGCGGCCGTATTATTAGCCTTCTCTGATCCATTTCCGGCTACTCCTCCTCCTCCGCTGTTTGATATTGTAATCACTCTTTTTATCCCCTTCGTCGATATGTAAAACTTCATCATCTCAATTCCATTACTGAATCCGATTGCTTTTATCCTCCTCTTCGTCTTTGTCCTTCTTTGAACCATATTAGTGAGAGAGATCTGATGCTTCATTGGCTCATTGGTTTAGTGTGAGGCAAGCAAAGAAGAGAGAGAAAGAGAGAGAAGAGAGGGAGCATTTATCCGACCTTTTGTACTTTGTAGAGCAAAATGGAGTTCACGGGAATCAAAATTCTCTAGCCACAGTGAAATCAATTAATTTTCTCGAAGAGGAAGAAAAAGAGAAAACCAAATCAAATCAAGGGAAAAAGAGATATAAACATGGGAAAATTCCATTTAAATCTCTTCTTAAATTTGTAAAACCCCTAAAAACCACATGAATTTGTAAAAAGACTGATAAGACATGTGGGTATTTGTGGGTTTTGAAAATGTTATTAGTGGAGATGTGTTTTGATTATGCTAATGATTGTTGTTTTATTATATTTTGTTAATTTGTTAATGTCAAATACATTGTTTATATTAAAATTATTATTTAATATTAAGACGCTTCGAAACGTCTCGAAATATTAGTATTTTTGAAGTCATGTTTCGGCAATATCTCGAAAACGCCGTATCGGTATCGGTATTGGTACATCATAGGTTTTAGCCACAGCACTTGAGCACAACAACTTGAGGTAGCTACTCACTCAGCTTCAATTTAGATAGGGATACATTGTTTTGCTTCTTCTTGAACTATAATATGATAGAGCCACCGAGGAACTGACATTGTCCACTTGTACTCTTCCTATCAATTTTGTAGCCACCATGATTTGAATCCGAGTAAGCAATGAGATATTCATTGCCTCCTTTTGGGTACTATATTCCAAGTTCTGCCGTGTCGATAAGATATCTAAATATCCTTTTCATAGTCTTAACATGTGATTCATTCGGTGCAAACTGATATCTTATACATATTCTCACACTAAATTGAATGTCTGACTTGGTATTAGTTAGATATAGCAAAGAGCGTATCATTTCTCTATACTTGGTTATGTTGAAATTTGACCCCTTTAAATTTGCATCTAGTAGTGATGTTGAGATCATTGAAATACTAGCCCCATTGTCATGATTCATTCCATACTTCTTGAGAAGTTCTCTGAGATATATGGTTTGTGAAATAAATATCTCATTCTTCTTCTGTTTGATTTGAAACCTAAGGAAAAAAAAATTCAATTCTCCCTTTTTAGATATTACAAATTTGCCCTGCATAATCTTTGAAAACTCTTTGTAGAGAGAATCATTAGTAGAACCAAATATGATGTCATCAACATATATTTGCACAATTAATACATCATTTTTCTTGTGCTTGATAAAGAGCGTTATGTCAACATTTCCTCTGACAAATCATTGTTCTATGAGGAATTTGCTCAGCCTTTTATACCAAGCTATAAAAGCTTGTTTAAGACCATAAAGAGCCTTCTTAAATCTAAAAACATGGTTTGGTTTAGACACATCTTCAAAACCAAGGAGTTTTTCAACATAAACCTCTTCCATAATGTAACCATTTAGGAAAGCACTCTTTACATTCGTTTGATAGAGTTTGAATCCTTTGATGCATGTAAATGTTAGGAGTACTCGTAGGGATTTCAATCTAACAATCGGAGCATATGTCTCCTCATAACCAATTTCTTCTTGATTATAGCCTTGTGCCACCAATCTTACCTTGTTTCTGATAATGATTGCATATTCATCTCGTTTGTTCTTGAATACCTATTTAATGCCAATGACTGGATAGTCTTTAGGCCTGGATACCAAGTCTTAAACTTGACTTCTCTCAAATTGATTCAATTCCTCTTGCAATTCTATCACCCAATCATCATTTGAGGGGGCTTCTGTAATGCTACAACATGTCTGCCTTTCACAACATTATTCAGCTAACCCACCACTATCCTATACTGAAGCGTTCACAGTCCTATAAGTACACTATTCACTCCACTTCTCCTATATCCCTATGACGATTTTCTAATTCTGAGTGTCAGTTTAACCTAGGTGTTTTGGCTATGAGCAATAGACCCATTCCTATAGCCTATAATTTAAGTCAACCTTGCACAAGCCCACCCAACAAACACTATCTAACAGTGATCTAGCTCCTTAGAGACCGCTAATCGGGCAAGAGGTTAAATTACCATTAAACAAACTGAATATATTAACTTAAAAACTTAGCAAACTGGGTTCATTCTATAGCTTAGAGATCCATCCTCACTCAGTCAAAGAGAATTTAATTCATGATTGATAAGGGAAACACAAAACAAAGTGTAGCAGTACAACCCATGGAAAGGTTTACACAAATAAAATAAAGAAGAAAACAGAAAAGCTCGTCGAAATGATTGATGGTGTAAGGAGCATCCTGTCATGCAACGTCTTTACGTCTTCTACAATCCATCTAGCTCTTGGGAAGAGTCGAGTCTCGTCTGCAGTTCTCTCAATTGGTAATTCTCTCATTCCTTTGGTGTGCGTCCAGTCGAATTGGAATTGTACTGACTGCTTTGACTCTCACAACTTTGACGACTCTTAGGTTTAGCTCCACTTTCCTTTTATAGTTGGGCCCTTTCACGCCGTATATCTAGTAAACCGGGCCTTCCAAATCTGTTAGGTCCAAATCTCTAGATTTGGTTGATTGATCCTCTTTAATACTGTGGGATTCTTCAAATCTTTCCTTTAATTCTCCGCATCTTCTAATTCAGTCTTTGCCAATTCAACCACTATCTGAACATCTGTCTGGATGACTTGTATTAAACCCTTGAAAAATCTTGAGGAAAGGTCAGGGTAGTGTAGCACATAACTCTGCATCACTTACGATGCTGCAACATAGTGGTTGCATTGTATTTCTGGCACAAATGTGAGCATACCATATGCTATAACATTATATCAGCTTTGTTATGTATTTTCACAGTAAACTATAAAGTGGCCCTTTTCTTATGCACATAAGTAGGATAATGATGTAGATGCAGAAAATTTTAGAATCTATCCTATATTTTCCTATGTGCAAGAATTCTTGCATATTTTATGAGATTGAACACAGTTAAGCTCGGATTTATCATTTAACACAGTCAAAACACATGGGGAAAACATGGCATAAATATGACTCATCAATGCAACATCAGGTTAAATTCCTTTCATGGATCCTTCTTAGGACGTTAATCCTGAAATTATGAGACTTGACTTTGATACCAAATGTTAGTGCCGACGTTTCAATCAAGATGGGGGTGCATTGGGTGATATTAAACATTTAAATTGAAGATGACAAACAATTAAATTGAAGAGAAAGAGGTAGAAGAATATCACTGAAATGTGCACATCGGATTATACTAGTTCAACCTTAACTTTCTAACCTTCGTCCAGACCCCAAATCGTCTTTGATATTTTCAGTATTATTCCAAGATTCCATGAGTTCTTGCTACCATAGTATAGAGAAATCCTCAACAAGACTCACTCCTCCTTATAAGTTGTAATCTAACAACCACACTTAAGGTCCCACTATCTTGTGATTTTACAAATTTGAAATCGTTTGTAAATGACTCTCTCATAAAGTAGATATGTGACCACTGATGGACAATGAATATTAGAGTTATTACAATAATAATATATGAGCATAAGATTGATCATGTGCTTAGTTGGTAGCTCCAAATTGAATACTCAGCTATTTATAGTTGAATTCCATTATGATTGTTGTGAGTGTTTAAGTTTTCCATTAGAGATAGATTAGAGTCGTTGAAAGAATTCGAGGTTTAGTCGCTTTCACCTCACTGCAATAAATCTTCATATGACATCCTTTGGTCTCTCTGAGATTGCTTAAGGTTTAGTCGCTTTCATCTTCTTTGCAACAAAAGCTTCGGACAAAATCTGTTTGGTATGCTCTATAATTTCTTCCGTGTTTTCTGTCTTTGCTATGCATTTAATGTTTGACACATAAATATTCTTTTGAGCTTTTAAAGACAATCTATCAATTTAAATATCTAAAACTTATATACAAGTAAGATTAGTAACACTGAGATGTAAGTAGTAATCAAGTATAAACAGATATTAATCATAATATTTGAATTCTCAAAGACGTTGTTCTACTAAAACAAGAACAGTCACATGAGTTTGATTTCAAAATCACTCGAGTACATTTGTAAACAAAATCTAGTGTTGATTAACTGTCTCTGGTAGTGAACTGCTGAAATAACAAGTCACTCGAGTGTTAGAGAAACTTGATTCGAGTGTCATTTGAAAATAACTTCAACTCTACCTGTGACTTGAGTGCTTCTGCAAGTTGCCTTGTGTCACTCGAATGACAATAAGATTTACTTGAGTGGACTTCCAGAAGAGAAGTCAGTACTCTTGGTTCATCCGCGAGTGACTTGCACAAAACTTGCAAGTTGTTGGTCATCACCCGAGTGAGATTGGTCATGACTTGCATAACCATCGCAAGTGACTCGCTATTTACTCGCATGTGCTCACCATCACTTAAGTGACAGAATGCTCACTCAAGTGGAAATCTTAACCCTTTTAGAAAATGAGCAAGTGACATGCACAATCTCATTGAGTGATAGCCAACACTCGAGTGGTCACTTATCCACTAGAGTGCTCTAAGCCTATTACTCAAGTGTTCTGCCATAACTTCCCAAAATCCTGCGAATGACTTGCTAATTTCCTACAAGTAACAGAAAATCACTCGAGTGCTCACTTAGCCACTCGAGTGATCTTGCATCACTCTTCATTCTTTGAGTTTGTGGATTGCAAAATCACTAGAATTTAAGGATTATCACTCAAGTGTACTACTTATCACTCGAGTGATTATCTCAAATCACTTGAAGTGTGTATACTTGCTGCTTCAAGTTTAGTTTAAATATAGTTCTATTACTCAAGTGTGTTCAAATGTAGAACTCAAGTGACTTAAATCATCAAGCCCTCATTGTTTTCTAAGGTTTGTTATCATCAAAACATAAACTGATAACTAACGTTATGGACACTTTATTTCTTGTGTGACAAATGAAATTGAGTCTAAGTTTCAAATTATTCAGCATTTAAGTGCTTAATAGCCTATTCATTCGCAGGATGATAATATCCGCCTTTTGTAGTCAATTCTTTGTTTTCAATATTATATTCAGTGCCCAAATAACTTTCCCCAAATTATTAAGCTGATCAGGTATTGGGACTTTGTAATGTTTACCAATCTGGTTTTCTGTTCCATTCCAGTTCATTGGAGTTTCAAATTGGATTGGAGTTTGGAAGAAGGGAACGAAGATGTCTATTTGTATAATATCTGTTCATCTTTGCCAATTTCTTCTGTATTTAGTCACACTAAATCAGTCGTACCACATCCATTTTATCTCTAGCTGAACCACCTTCATTTTATTATAAAATGGTTCACATGCCTCGTATAATTCTTTGTGCGAGAAGCAGTTACCCTTTCAAGTTTTCTTGGCCAGAGCTATCCTGCATCCCTGGTTGACCTTTGTTTTTTACTTTTGACCACAATCTCTGTCATCTGTTGCTTTTCCCATGTTTGTGCATCCATTTTCTAGCAGAACGCTGACACATATTTCCTGCAATTTTCCTGGTGATTCTCCCACCACCTGAGAACTTCTCCAACTACTTTGACTGTGCATTATTCCAGCACACTTCTGTGAATTATTCTGCTGGCACTTTTCTTAACCTGTTTGCAACTCCTGCCGCTCTTCATGCCGTGTAATTGCAGCAATGTTTTTTCAAGTTATGTTTCACTCTGATAGCTCATTTCATTGTGCAGTATACCAATAAGTTATTGCTTTTTCCTGCTCCTGATATCATTGTAAATCTCAAGGATCATATGGCCTCTTTTTGTCGCAAGTTTTGCAATATGTTATCTTCCTCCACTCCTTATTATAAGGCATCTCTAACCACCTCATCAAAACCAAAGAGAGCTGGTTAAGTTTTTAACTATGTGTAAAAATGGGGAAAAGAAATTCAAATCTACCTGTATTTAATATCATGAATTATATCCAAGAAGTGATAGAAGTTGCAGTTGATGATATTTTAAATAGGGGGCAATCTTGGCACTTGGGGACTTATAGTTATAATAAGGACCATCCACTTCACCCCCCCAAAAAAAAGGACCATCTATTTCTTTTGGAATGTGCCTTATAATTAGAACCCAAGGAAATATATGCTTTCAACTGGAGGAAGGTCTTGTAACAGTATCAGCTTATGTTCCTTCTTTCGTTTATGATATCCGAGACTTGGCTGTATCTCAAGTAAAACAAATTTCACTCTATCATAAATATATGTAACACAAATTCAAAGGCATTCTCCCTCTAGTTTATATATAGGATACTTTATTCTATGAGTATAAAAGCAGATTTGGCACTAAGTTTTGCCTCTCCCCATATAATTTATAATAGGAGAAAACATGAGTGGAAGGACCGCCGCCCTAGGTCTGGCACATGGAAAGGATCAAATGGTGGTGAAGTTATATCTTTTAGTGCTTGTGATGATCATCAAACCTGTGCTGATACATCTGTAAGTTTCACAAAATTTGAGTTGAGATCTTTCATAATTCATATTAACTAAACGTTGTTCATGTCTCAAAATATATTCATCCTGTTGCTTATTTGGATACAGGCATTCTCAAGAATCATATCAACTGGAGCCATGACATTTTTCTTTATCCAAGCCATCGAGCATGGAGATGGCGCAACCTATGGTAGCATTCTTAATTCTATGCGTACTGCAATCAGAAAGGTTCGCAAAAATGGTTGTTCTGGTGGCGATAATGTGGCGAAAACTCTTGTCTCCATGCTTTTGAATGGTGGCATTCGTATTGCCATGCTTTTGACAGGTGGCATTGTCATTGGTGGCGTTGGAGATGATGTGGTGACAAATCTTGTCACCATGCTTTCGACTGGTAGCGTTGAAGTGGTGACAGATCTTGTCTCCAGGCTTTTGACTGTTGTCATTGGTGGTCGCCTGAGACAGGTAAAAATATTCGTTTAATTTGAATTATGTCCATAAACAAAGTGCTAAATTGTTTTGTTTTGTTTTGTTTTTTTTTTTTACTGCCGGATTTTCCAAACATGTTATTTTCTAAACCAAATCTAAACTTTCTACTTTTTGATCCCATGTGCAGATAATTTAGTAGTTTCCCTGACATGTTTTAATTTTCTCCCCCTTATTACTGCTTCAACAGGAACCCCAATTGACCGCCTGGGAATGGTTTGATGTGCATGCAAAACCTTTCTCCTTCTGATGCTTCATATTTTGTATAAAATACTTTGCACTATGTATTCATGCGGAAACAAATTGAGGTACACAAAGGAGCAGATGGTGTTTTCTGATTGGATAAACAAGTTTGGATACTAGGAGGTAAAACAATGTTTTATCGCTGAACTGCATGAATGGTATAATATTATTAAAGATTATAATATTTGTTCTTTGTAGTTTCCTTGTTTTGGTTTTGATCTCTATAGTTTTAAATCATAGGTTTTAGTTTATCAAAGGGCAAAATGGTCCAGGTCTTTATTAAAATATAAGGATAGATATTATTTTTAGTGTATAGAAACTTAAAAAACTAAAATTAATGGTTTGAAACTATAGCAACCAAAACTAAAATGAGGGCTAACTATAAAGACCAAAGATTGTATTAACTCAATATTGTATTTGTGTGCGTGCGCACACACATATATATGTGTTTTATATCCCAAAACGAAAGGGAGGGCTTTCTTATATGCATTTCATTGTGACTCTCCTCTGGGAAGAGATAAGCAATGTAACCATGTCTGTGACAAGTACACTGTAACTAAATGCTATTTGGAGTACTTTGGGCATTTTTCTTCTGAGATGAGAAGCTGAAGTTATATTTGGAATGTGATTTGGAGAGGAAGTTACTTAGGAAAATTAGGATTTATTTGAATTGATGTTTTTAATGTGACTTTTATCGCTACTATATTAATAAAGAGAATATATAGGATATAATAAGATGTAAAATTAATTAAAAATTTTTAACCTTAATTCTCTCCTTTTTATAAATTTAACTAATAAAAATTTTCTTTTCCCTCCCCTATAAAAGTCATTTTCAAAATCTCCAAAAACCATTTTTAATTTTAAGTTGGTTTTCGGCTAAAAAGTTATTCGACCCTCTAAACATTTTGCCTAATATAGTTTTGTGGCTCCAATGAGCTTTTTTTCAATTTTTTAACATAGCCTTCCGCCTCTGAGAGCCTGAACTTCACATCAAACAAGTACTTGATAAAATGATATCATAATTTACCCGACTAAAACTGTATATTCGCTAAAGTTATATAATTAATAATATGTTGATATGCTTCGAACAATATATATATATAGCATATGTACATATAATAAATATGTTCTGTTTTCATTATTTACATTACATTACGGTGGAGATCCGAGATTGTATTGTTTAAGGCTTATAAATATGTCCTGCTCAATATAAATTTTATATTATATATTGATTGATTGATTGAAATATTAATGTAAGTAAATTGTAAAATAAAATTTAAAAAAAAGATATGGAATATTTGGAAGAATGATTTTAAGGATGTAGTTTTTGAACTTATGACGGGAGAGTCTATTAGCAGTGGCGAAAAAAAAAATTCTTAGATTCATTAACAAACTCAGATACTCTCAGCATAGTAGAGTTGTTGGGAATCCTTGAAGGAATCAATGCCTTTCAGGATCTAAGATTCAAGAAAGTCAATATCCGGCGATTCTGTGAAAGCCCTTCTTTTTGGTTGAAAAAGAATACTCAATGAATCTTCTTTTGATCAAATATTCTCCCTATCACTCAGGAGATCTTAACAAAGGCCGAATCATCATAATTTTAAGGAAGGGCTTTTTACTTGGTAGTCGTCACAATGATGAGCATCAAGTACTCATTGCTATGTTAAGACTTATTAAGAATTAAGCCATTGAAATTTAAAATTTTTAGTCTATAATTTTTAAATGATAAATTCATTTTTTTCTAAAATGCCAAAAAAATTATCTTTATTTTGAATCTTACATATATTAAAGTTAAAAAATATTTAAAATATGAAAATTAATTGAAATTAAATTTGGACCCTTCAAAATAACTTTTTTCCCCTTTAAACCAACGTTCAAAATCAATCTAAACCGTTTAGATTGGTGATATAATCAAAGTAAACTTTTAACCTTATATTTAACACAGGAAGGAATATATTGATGTTTAATCAATTGTATACTAACTAATTTTTTTGGTAAAATATACACTAACTATTTCAAATATGCCTAGAAGTCTATTTGTACGGACATTGCAAAATCAAGATGCCCCACTATCATGGGGTAAAATTTATATTTTATGAAAAAAAAAACTATAAAATGATCTTTTGAATGGAAAATTAATGGGAGAATTTGATTTAATAGATAGAAACCAACCAATATAATCTAAGTTGCGTTTTTTATTATTATAATACATATTATTGAAAAGGAAATCAACCATAAAATTTATGGACTTGGCTTTGTTCCTATACCCCTTACCATCATTTTCCCTCATTTTCTCTTGTTTTACCGTTGGATTAAGATCTCAACAGTCTAGATTTACTATACTTTTTTACCATCATTTTCCCTCATTTTCCCTTATAATAATATTTTTATCATAGGATAAATCTAGACTATTGAGATTTTAATCTAATTGTAGAAAATGAAAAAGAATGGGAATAGGTATAAGAGGAAAGACAAATCCAAAATTTATGGGGGAAATCCTCTAAAAAGCCGTTTGACATACCTAAATTCTAGTTTGAGTTGTTAAACTTGACAAATGAATAATTAGGCCACAAGGATCAACATGAGATTTAGAAATTAGGTGAAATGACCTCTTTACCCTAAGTTATTAATAAAGGAAAATTGAACATACATGTTGGCGCGTTGCATTATTTCATACAAAGAATGATCCTATCATTAATTGAGTCAGTTCAGAGGTTAGATATTATTATCAATTCATTGAAGAATGGAAAAAACTCAACAGTAATAACCATGGGACTGACAAAGAAACCAAAGTATGTTTTGAATTCTCAAGAATTTCATTGGCATATTTTTATTCAGATTCTGAGGAAGGATACAACAAGAACTCACAAATATCGTAAGTTAGTTATCTCTTATCAGGATGATACCTTTCAGATTATTCAAGTACGCCTCCGCAGACTTTGTTGCTGAAAAAAAAAATTCTAGAGAAGAATGACTTGGCAGCAGGGCGGAACCAGGAATTGTAGTTAAGGAGGGCGAGAATTATAGAATAGATCTCAGATGTTTATGAAACTTTATTTCAAGGGGAGAAATTACATAATAGAACCTAAATATTTATGAAACTATATTTTAGACCTATAAACATTTTAAGGTGTTTATTTTAGTCCCTCCATGTAACTTTACATAGAGGGACTAAAGTGAAAATCATGAAATTTTTATAGGCTAAAATATAATTTCCTAAACAATTTGGGCTATTTCCTATAATTTTAGGGGGGCGGGGGCCACCCTTACCCCTAAATCCGCCACTGCTTAGCAGCATCAATTGCTTGGTTAAATGAATCGAAAGGTACATCAATGAACTATTAGAAGAGAATGGAAACAAACCGCCTTAACCGAAGATCTAGAGATATCCAAATGGAACTTAAAGGGAAGTAGAGGAGAGGAATTCACATTAGGTGTTTTTCTTTATTTTCTTTATATGCTTCTTATGTGTTTCTCCTTTTAATTAGAGGAATGAGGGCATTTTTTTTATATTTTTATATATTTATTTATTTAGATTAAATCATATGATGCATCATGATTTTTTTTCCCACCTAATATCTCAAATTAATTAATTTGATATACTGCATGTAAAAAAAATCAAAATGCAACATATAATTTAATCTAAATAAATAAAATACATAAAAAATAAAATAAATGCCCTCATCCCTCTAATTAGAGGGAGAAGTACACAACAAGAACCTACAAAAAAGCACATAATGTTAACTTGACAGAATGTGTAATCAACAAAAAGAAAAAGGGTAGTTTAGTATTTTCTAGTTATTAAGTTGTTAAGTTGTTATTCTGTGTAGTTGAAGTTATTATTTTATTAGTTGAGACTTTCCTTATATAAGGACCAGACACATGTATATATGAGATAAGATACAATATTCTTTTGGGTAAAGGTGCAAAAATACACATGTATTTTGTCCCTAGGAGTGCCCAACACCATGTGCTTTTTTGGGTGTAAAAATACCCATGAGCTCCCAAAATTGGTGCAAAAATACCATCTCCGTTAGATGAGTTTAACAGACGTTAGTTACCATTTGAAAATACTAAAATACCCCTTAACCAGAAAGCTTTTCTTGTTATGGAGATGTTCTTCGTTTCCCTGCTGCTTTTTGCAGGCTTGAAAATCTCTCTTTCGCCAAATTGCACCCATGTCAGAACACACTTAGAGATTAAGCAGCACCAGGAAGAACTACATTCAAGCGTTGGGCATTGAAATTAACTTATTTAACTATTCATAGATTACCTAGATGGATTCTCTCCACCATAACCTAGAATCAGAAGAAAGGCCAGTTTCGATATTGAAATAACAAGTGGGAGTAGAGAATCCAAGCAAAAATCAGGACGCCAAGAAAAACAAAATTATAAGCACCAGAAATTAGAGTCGAAATCAGAGGGGAGCCAAAATTAAAGGTACAAATATTGAATAAGCTATAAATTTGAAGCACAATCATCGATTGGAATCATGGGTCTTGCAAAAATATGCTACTTTGAGGCCAAAGAAGTAAAGAAGCACCTCCAAAAATATGAATCGCTATACCCAAAGAAGTAAACAATCACATCCGCTTGAACGCGAATCATGGTTCCTACAAAAATCTGCTACTTTGGGCCTAAAGAAGTAAAGAAGCACCTCTAGAAATCTGAATCGCTATGCCCAAAGAAGTAAACAATCACATCCGCGCTTGAACGCTTGAACCTCTTCCTTCGCCAGCTTTACGATTTCTCCAAATCTAGATTTCAAAATTTTGCTTGATGTGATTTTGTGTATTTAGGGCTTGTTTGTTTCCCTAAATTTTTTTAATGCCTAGTCATAGCCTCTACTCAGCAATTTTTCTTCCACTTTCCTTCTTCTCACTCCAATTCATGAGCGATGGAAGCGTGAGTGATAAAAGCTTGAGTGATGGAGCCTGGGTGGAGCTTGAGCGACTATAGATGGGTGTGAGGGACTGACAGAGCTTTGGGGGCTAGTCGACTGAGGGAGGGTAGCAAGGGAATTTAGAAAATCTGAACATTTTTTTTTAAATCTGGTGGGCCCCAGCACAAAATAGATGGAACCTAATGGATGCTAACGTTGATGGTATTTTTGCACCCAAAAAAAGCACATGGTGTTGAGCGCTCATGAGGACAAAATACATGTGCATTCTTACACCTTTACCCTATTATTTTCTTAGTTTTCAATATACACTGTTTGTCTTTACTCTTCTCTAGCTATTACTATGTTCTTCTCTTTGTTACTCGGTTTCATTCATAAAGCTCAAAGCTCTTCCATTTTGTTGACCAGTTCATCTTTCTCTTGGATTTGGAGAGTTTCATGGTATCAGAGCAATCCATTGCCGCTATGTCTAATTCTTCATGTACCATCGATGGCGCTACTGCCGGAATCTTGGCCAATGCATCTTTGAACATCTCCAGTCTGTATTATCTTAATCTGAAACAAAAATCTGGCATTGGTGTGTAGTGCATTTGGTTTTAATGGAACCAAATTATATACTTGGTCTTGCGCTATGAAAATGGTGCTTCAATAAGCTTGCCTTTGTCGATGGAACGATTTCGGCGTTGTCTATCTCAGATCTGACTTACTCTGCTTGATTGAGATGCAACATGATGTTTGTACTTGGCTCACACAATCTCTTACCTAGACTATTGCTCAAAGCATTCTATGGCTGGATAAATCGTATGAGATCTGGCTCGATTTGAAGGACCAATTTACTCAAAGTGATGTGTTTCGTGTCACTAAGCTTCAAGATGAGATTTACTCTTTCTGGCAAGGTGATCTATTGGTGAGTAAGTATTTTACAAAACAAAATTTTTTTTGGGATGAGTATATGGTTTTCCTACTAGTTACACAATGTGCTTGCAATTTTACTTGTTCATGTGTTACATATCATCAAAATGACTATACTCTGAGATTTTTGAAAGGCCGAAGTGATCATTTATCATCTGTTAAATCTCAAATCATGTTGCTCGATCCCTTACCATTTATGAATAAAGTGTTTTCTCTACTTTTACAACAAGAAATTGAGTTACATTCTAAAGTGGAACTAGTAATTTTGCTTAATAAAGGACCACCACGATCCTATGGTCTTTCTCACTTTGGTTCCAGTTCCAAAATTTTTTTCCTTCGGGTTCTGGTAACACCAATTTTTGCACCTATTGTAATAAACCTTGCCACATGATTGATACTTGGCACCGCAAGCATTGGTTCCCTCTTGGTTTCAAGTTTCATTGTAAAGCTTCATCATCGGCTAATAATTTCCAACTGAAGGATTCTATCTCTAATTATGTTACAGAGCATAAATCAGCATCCCCTAGTATCTTGCCTACACCATGTCCTAAATTCACACAAGATTAGTACCAAAAAATCCTTGCTCTAGTTCAAACCGACTCTCTTCCTCCTCTTTAACCTAACTTTGCTTTTACTTATAGTGTTCACTCTATTTCTTCATCTCATTAAAATCTAGGTATTTCATTTCCTATTAGTTCTTTTTCTTCTCACCATTCTTGGATTGTAGATACGGGTGCCACATACCATTTTTGTCATTCACTGGATTGGTTTTCTGAATATCATAATATTGCCCTTGTTCCTATTAAACTTCCTAATCATATTAGTCTTACTACTATAATTTCTGGTATAGTAGTTCTGATTCCCTTATCCTTCATGATGTGTTTTATATCCCAGCTTTTGCCTTCAATATCATATCTGTCTCCAAATTGACTTGTAGTCTTTCTTGTTGTTTCACTTTTCTCTCTTTTATTTGTCATATCTAGGATCTTTCTCTCTCAAAGATGATTGGTACAACTAAAGTTTTTAAAGGTTTATATTTCCTAAATCTTGCAATTCCTATTCCTACTATTTCCAGTTCCTCACCTGAATCATTACTCAATGCACCAACAATCTCTTTTGATCTCAGGCATCATTGGTTAAGTCATACATCTACTTATGCTTTAAAACTTTTACATCAGCAATTTTCCTTTATTCATTGTAATCCAAAATATGTCCCATGTGATGTATGCCATATGGCTAAGAAAAAATAATTGTCTTTTTTCGTAAGTACATCTTCTAGTAATGACAATTTTTCCCTGATTCACATAGATATTTATGGCCCTTTTTTTGTTACGTCTATTCATGGTTTTCGTTATTTTTTTACCATTGTTGATGATTGTAGTCGCTATACTTGATCTTTCTTATGAAATCTAAATCTAAAATTAGAGTTCATATTCAAAATTTTGTTATTTTTGTTGAAACTCAACATAATGCTAAAATTCTAATTGTCCTATCTAATAATGGCCTTGACTTCTGTATGGAATCTTTTTATAAATCTAAAAGGCATTATGTTAGTTCCCCATATATGTTTTGATGATAATTAACCGTTGAAAACAATAAGAAAGTAATTATATAGGCAAAGAGTAAAACACGTTAACTTATAAGTTAAAGCGTTCTTGTTGTTAGATCGACTTGAGCTAGTGCTTATTAACTCGAGCCAATCCCTTCTTGTTCTTCGCCAAAAAGTTTCATTGACTTGATCCACCAAATACCTAACATGAGTTTGGGACTAAACTCGAGCCATCATATTCTATGACTCAAGCCAACTATGTTTAAAATTGTAAAACATCAAAAAGCATTGATCCTGATTGACTTGAGCCTGTGTGTATTGACTCAAGCCAATGCTTTGACCGTTATATTTAAAAATGACCTTTGACTTGAGCCATCACTTAATGACTCGAGCTAGAGTCTTATTGTCAATCTTTGAATTGGTTCCTACTCGCGATTGACTTGAGCCTAAATATTTGCCTCGAGTTTAGAGGTTGACTCGAGTCATGAATATCTGCCTCGAGTCAAGTGTTTTTTATGTGATTAAATGATCAATTGATTCTAACTCAAGCCATGGTTCCTGCTGACTCGAACCTAAGCCAAAACTCGAGCCATTAATTTCTTACCTCGAGTCATTGTTATGTCAGTGTTGTTAATGCCTTTTAATCGAAGGAGTGACTCTGGCTAGTAATCTCTTGACTCGAGCCAATATGCAGTGTTTTTTGAAATCCCATCTCGACATTCTTGAGTCTTTGATCATGATTTCTGATTCCTCATTTATCTGTTATTATTGTTCCTTAATGCATTTACCACATTATTGATGAGTTTCAGATGATTACCATATTGATTAAGTCTAATTTTAAATAAAGCAATCTGATGTGTCAAGAGCATTTAATGTGCTTACCTAAACTAGTAGACACACCTCTAAACATTCAAAAGATATCTTGGGAAAGAGCTTCATTCTTATTACTTCTCTCTAACGGTCATAAATGTCTGGAACAAAAGAACTAAAAGAACATTTATGACGACGATTATTGAGACTTTTCGCGCTTCATCTTCAACAGTCTACTGAAGAGTCACAATGGATTTATTTCAAGCTTAACAGTAATAAATGCTAACAACTATAAATATCGAAGCATTGAATTGTTTCAACTATCGACATGCTATGCAATTAATTATTCAACTATATTCTACTGTTTCATTAAGATAATATCTTTGGATATTTTCATTGTACTTCAGTGCTCATATTCTATCTGCTCTGTAAGAGAGTTAGTTATTCATTTACCAATTTACTTTCAAATCTTAAGGTTGTGGAACCTTAAGTATGGGTGTACATTTACAGCTTGTAAGGGGGAGTGAGTCATGTGAGAGGATCATTTGAGTAAGCATGTAATTGTATCAATTATTTGAGATAGTGAAAAATCCCAAGGTAATTGGGGACTAGACGTAGGTCGTGGAATTAGATCGAACCAATATAATCTTGTGTGCCCATTCTCTCTTGTCTTATCTCTGTCATTTGAATGTTTGAGCAAAAAAAATTTTTAATCACCTATTCACCCCCTCTAGGTGATATTCCACCTTCATTTGGTATCAGAGTGTGGTTTCTCAATTAGGCTTAACATCCCAAGAAAAAGATCATGGAAGGAATATTACCAGATGGAGCATCTATCAACTATCTTCCTAGATTCAACAAAGAACACTATGCCTTTTAGAAGGCTAAATTTAAAGTGTTTGTTATGGCCACTGAATTTGGCCTCTGGAATGTATTCAAAAGAGGAAACTATGAACCTACTTCAATTGAAGATGGAGTTTGAATCAAGAAGCTAGAAGAAGAGTATGATGGGAATGCCAGAAGACTAGTCTCTCTCAATAGCAAAGCCATCTTAATGCTTCAGAGTGCTCTTAGCCAACAAGAATACTTTCGTATCTGCAATTTGTGAACTACAAAAGAGATGTGGACGGCACTAGAGATAACATATGAAGGAACTTCCAGCATCAAAGAGAATCGTATCAACACCTTGAGAACCGAGTATGATCTTCTCTGAATGAAGACTGGAGAATCCATCAGTGAATTTCAACTTCGCTTTACTCATTTGATCAATCAGCTAGCAGCCTTGGGTAAAGTGTACGAGCAAGCCCCTTAAGTCAGAAAAATCCTCAATGTTCTAACAAAAGAATGGGAAGCTAAAGTCACAGCAATTGAGGAAAACTGTGGAGAATCAATGCAATCAGTAGCTGCTTTATTCAGAGAAAATTCAAGAAATTCTACAAAAAGAATCAAGGCTTCAAAAATTGATTTCAGAAAGGAAGCACTAGCAATAATAGATGAGAATTCAAAGACAAATATCAAATAATCTATTTTGAGTGCGAAAAGCCTGGTACGTCAAATCTGAATTCCCTTAGCTGAAAGGCAAAGAGAAGGAGAAGAAAAAGAAATTTAACCACTTTAAGAAAAAGGCTTATGTGTCAGACATATGGGGAGACAGCTCCTGAGAAGAAGAAAGTGAAGAATAAGAAGTTGCCAATATTTTCCTCATTGGAAAAGAAGAAGAAGAGCAATATGAAAATGATGAGGTATATGATTCTGAACCTACATATGATGAATTACTATATGAATATAATGATTTACACACTGAATTTGAAAAGATTGTGAAAGAACTTATTGCCTCAAGGAGGAAAATCAAACTGTGTGAACAAAAAACTAAAGATCTTCCTCTAGTTTGTGAAATCTTTGCTTGTGAAAAGTGTCTTGATGTTGAAAAGAAAAATATTTATCTTGCAAAAACACTTAAGGAGTTCATTAGAGGTAGTGAAATGCTCAATGTAATTTTGAAAGCTCAAAGATTTGAAAATGCTCGATCAGGCATAGGATATAATCCTACTTTTGATAAAAAGAAAGGCAAAAAGAAATCCGATGGAAAATCATACCTAAATTATTTTCAAAAAACGGTTCATTCTTCAAATCCGTTTGCTTATTGTAACTACTTTAATCGTAAGGGTCACAATACTTCTTCATGTTTTCATAAGAAAGAAAGAAGAAATAAACCTGTTGGCAATTATCAATAGGTACCTAAGGGAACTTATGTCTTTCTTAGGGCCCGAACTAACCCGAAAGGACCTAAGAAAAGATGGGTATCTAAAACTTAATCTTTTCCCATATGCAGGTTTGTCTAGAGCATTAAGAATCAAAACATGGTATATTGATAGCGGATATTCTAGACACATGACATGAGATCAAGCCAAATTTATTGCAATGAGATCAAAAAAGGGTGGAAAATTCACCTTTGGAGGCAACCAATCTAGAAGGATCACTAGGATTAGTGAGATTGGTACAGAGGATGGACCTCAGATCAAAGATGTTTATCTAGTTGAAGGACTTTGTCACAACCTCTTGAGTGTTAGTTAAAGTGTTGACAAGAACAACTGGATTATCTTCTATCCAGAAGAATGCCTCATTGTCAACAAAAAATGATTTCCCAATCGATAAAGGTAAACTTAAGGTATTATTAAAAACACCTCAAGAAGGAAATTGTTATACTTTAGATTTGCCTAAAGTTGATTCTGAAAAATGTTTTGTTAGCAACTTAGACAAAAGTTGGCTATGGCATAAGGTCTGGCTCATGTCAATATATTTGAACTCGATAAGTTGGTTAGGAAAGATTTAGTCCTTGGTTTACCTAAACTACGATTTAAAAATCACATGGTTTGTGAATCCTATCAAAGAGGTAAACAAACAAAATCATCTTTCAAAAATAAACTTGAAATCTCGACCAATAGACCCCTCCAACTACTTCACATGGATTTAGTTGGACCAGCAAGAGTTAAAAACATTGGTGGCAATTTATATACTCTGGAGATTGTTGACAATTTCTCCAAATTTACCTGGAAAATTTTTCTATCTTCTAAGGATGAAACATTTGATATGTTTGTTGTGTTTGCAAAGAAAGTGCAAAATGAGAAAGGTATATATATTTTAGGAATTCAAATTGATCATGGAGGTGAATTTGAGAATCAAGCTTTTGGAGATTTTTGTGAAGCACATAGCATTAATCACATTTTTTGCTCCAAGGACACCACAACAAAATGGTGTAGTTGAAAGAAAGAACTAAGTGCTTACCTAAATGGGCCGTGCAATGCTGAATGAGAACAAGACTTCACAAGTCTTCTGGGCAGATGCAATGAACACAGCCTACTACATCTCTAATTGAGCCTATCTTCAGAAGAAGCTCAAAAAGACACCATATGAGCTCTACAAAGGAAGGAAGCTGAATTTGGCAAACCTTCATATCTTCGGTGCAAGTGCTTCATTCATAATAATGGTAAGGACAATTTGGGCAAGTTTGATCCCAAATTCGATGAAGGTATATTTCTTGGATACTCTAATAGAAGTAAAGCATATAGAGTTTTCAATAAGCGTACTCGTCTAGTTGAAGAGTCAATTCATATTGTGTTTTGTGAATCTAAGATAGATGAGTCTTTAGATGATGATGATGAACCCATTTATAAAAATCAATTCTTTTGAAAAACTACCTTGCTCTTGTGAAAATCTTGATCAATCTCAACCTAAAGCTTGGAGATTTATTAGGAATCATCCTCCAGACCAAGTGATGAGAGATATAAATCAAGGTGTAAGAACTAGAAGAAGTACCTTAAATGATGTTACCTTTTATGCTTTTATATCTGAGTTTAAGCCCTATAAGATTGATGAAGCTCTATCAAATAATGATTGGGTGATAGCAATGCAAGAGGAATTACATTAATTTGATAGAAATCAAGTTTGGGACTTGGTACCTAGGCCAAAATATCATCCGATCATTCATACTAAATCGATATTCAAGAACAAACAAGATGAATCCGCAATTATAGTCAGAAATAAGGCTAGATTGGTTGCCAAAGGCTATAATCAAGAAGAGGGAATTATTATGAATATCTGCCTTGAGTCAAGTGTTTTTTATGCGATTAAATGATCAATTGATTCTAACTCAAGCCATGGTTCCTGCTGACTCAAACCTAAGCCAAAACTCAAGCCATGAATTTCTTACCTTGAGTCATTGTTATGTAAGTGTTGTTAATGCCTTGTAATCGAAGGAGTGACTCTGACCAGTAATCTCTTAACTCAAGTCAATATGCTCTGTTATTTGAAATCCCATCTCGACATTCTTGAGTCTCTGATCATGATTTCTAATTCCTCATTTATTTGTTATTATTGTTCCTTAATGCATTTAACCAGTTTATTGATGAGTTTCAGATGATTACCATATCGATTAAGTCTGATTTTAAATAAAGCAATCCGATGTGTCAAGAGCATTTAATGTGCTTACCTAAACTAGTAGACACACCTCTAAACATTCAAAAGATATCTTGGGAAAGAGCTTCATTCTTGTTACTTCTCTCAAACGGTCATAAATGTCTGGAACAAAAGAACTAAAAGAACATTTATGACGACGATTATTAAGACTTTTCGAGCTTCATCTTCAACAGTCTATTGAAGAGTCACAACAGATTTATTTCAAGCTTAACAGTAATAAATGCCAACACTATAAATACGAAAGAATTGAGTTGTGTCAACTATCGAAACGTTATGCAATTAATTATTCAACTACATTCTACCGTTTCATTAAGATAATATCTTTGGATATTTTCATTGTACTTCAGTGCTCATATTCTATATGCTCTGTAAGAGAGTTAGCTATTCATTTATCAATTTATTGTCAAATCTTAAGGTTGTGGAACCTTAAATGTGGGTGTGCATTTATAGCTTGTAAGGGAGAGTGAATCCTGTGAGAGGGTCACCCGAGTAAGCGTGTAATTGTATCAGTTGTTTGATATAGTGAAAAATCCCAAGGTGCTTGGGGACTGGTCGTAGGTTATGTAATTAGATCAAACTAGTATAATCTTGTATGTCCATTCTCTCTTTACTTATCTCTGTCATTTGAGTGTTTGAGCGAAAAAGTTTTTTTAATCACCTATTCACCCCCTCCAGGTGATATTCCACCTTCACATTATACATCAAACTTCTTATATTGAAACTTCTCAACAAAATGGTATTGTAGAACATAAACATTAACATATTTTGAATGTTGCTCGTTCGCTTTTATTTCAATCTAAACTTCACAAGTTATATCGGTGCTTTGCTATTTTTCATGTTGTCTTATTAATTGATTACCTTCTCCACTTATTCATCATTCCACTCCTTTTACCCTACTATATCTAAAATTCCCATCTTACTCTACCTTATGAGTATTTGGTTCATTATGTTATGTATCAACTATATCTTCTCACATATCTAAATTAAATCCTAAGGCCTCTAAATGTGTGTTTCTTGGTTTTCCTGAATACACCAAAGGTTATTTAAAATAAAAATCCATACCAATAAAATTTTCATATCTCAAGATGTTCTTTTTTATGAATCATATTTCCCTGACCATTATGATACATCACATGATGATAGCCTCTCTTCTTTGCCTCTTCCAGTTGATATTTCATCTACTTATTATTCCGTTTCCCCTCCTCCTATTTCACATTTTGCATTGCCACCTTCTGGCATTTCTTCCTTTAACCCATTAAATCCTCAAACTAATTTTGTTATACCTACTTCTATTCCTACTCGAGTTTCCAGTTGCCCATACTAATCCCCAACTTATTTGCAGGATTATTATTATTCTGCTTTCACTACTCCAGCTGCATCATTCTCTTCATATGATAAAGATCCCTTTTCTACTGTTGTTTCTTCTTCCTTGTTCATTTCTTATACCAAATTTTGTCTCACCCTTTCTAGTGATGACATTCCAACTACCTATCGTCAAAGTATAAACATAGGCATGATGCTATGGATGCTGAAATTTTTGCTCTGGAACAGAATAGGACTTGGATCCTCACTCATTTGCCTAATAGGAAACATCCTATTGGTTGCAAATGAGTTTTTACTAAAAAAATATAAGTTTGATGGCACTCTTGATTGTTTCAAAGCTAAGCTTATGGTTAAAGGCTTCACTTAGCCTGAGGGAATTGATTATTTTGGCACTTTTTTCTATGTTGCTAACATGACTATAGTCCAATTATTAGTTGCTCTTGCTTCAGCCCATAATTGGCATTTATAGCAACTTGATGCGAACAATGTCTTTCTCCATGGTGATCTTAATGAGGAGGTATATATGGTTTTACCACCTAGGTTTTATTCCTTGGATCCTTCTCTTGTTTGTAAGCTTCATAAATCCCTTTATGGCCTTGAACAAGCTAGTAAACAATGGTTTCACAAGCTTTCTTCTGCTCTTATTTCATTTGGTTATGTTGAATCTAAGGCAGATTATTCATTGTTTATTGAAGTTTTTGGTTCTAGCTTTACAACATACTTCTTACTAGAAAGATTTGGCTAAAATTACCACTGTGAAGCATGCTCTTATAGTAAGTTTAAAATCAAGGATCTTAGCTTTGTACACTATTTTCTTGGGCTTGAGCTTATAGGATTTCTTTGTGTCAACGCAAGTTTATGTTGGATCTTCTCACTCAAATAGGGTATCTTGATTGTAAACCAGCTTATACTCCCATGGGCAAACTTGCCAAGTTAAGTTTACATTTAGGTACACCTTTATCTAATTCCACCTCCTACGCCAATTGGTTGGTTGTCTTTTATATTAGACTACTACTCGCCCTAACATTGAATATGACATGCAACAATTAAGTCAATTCATGGCTTCTCCTACTGATCTCTATCTTAAAGCTGCTCATAGAGTCTTGCAGTACTTAAAATCCACTAATTCGAAAGGCCTTTTATTTCCTGCTACTTCAGATTTTTCTTTGAAAGGCTTTTGTGATAGTGATTGGGTTTCTTGTGTTGATTATATGCATTCTATTACTGGTTATTGTTTATTTCCTGATCATGCTCTTATTGCATGGAAATCCAAGAAGCAAAGTATTGTTTCTACGTCTTCTTGTGAGGTTGAATACCGTACTCTTGCTATGACTACTTGTCACCTTCAATGGCTGTTATATTTGTTGGATGATCTTTGTGTATCTTGTTTTAAAAGTGCATTACTGACAACCAATCTGCAATTCAAATTGCTTCTAGTCCTACCTTTCATGCTCAAACTAGGCATATTAAATTGGATTGTCACCTTGTTAGGGACAAAGTTTAAGCGGGTATTCTTCGATTATTGCCTATTCCCTCACACTATCAACTTGAATATCTTTTTACCAAGGCACATGGTCCTTCTCCTTTTATTTTCCTTTTTTCCAAGCTAGGCATGGTTGATATCCATGCTCTAGCTTGCAGGGGGTTGACAGAATTTGTAAATCAACAAAAAGAAAAAGGGTAGTCTAGTAATTTCTGGTTATTAAGTTGTTGAGTTGATAAGTTGTTATTGTATTAGTTGAGACTTTCCTCATATAAGGACCAAGCACGTGTATAGTTGAGATAAGATACAATATTATTTTCTCAGTTTTCAATATACACCTTTTGTCTTTACTCTTCTCTAGCTATTACTTTGTTCTTCTATCTCTGTTACTTAGTTTCATTCATAAAGCTCAAAACTTTTCCATTTCATTGATTGGTTCATCTTTCTCTCTTATTTGGAGTGTTTCACATATAGGTAAAATCACTTAATTCTAAAATCTTGAATTAGGTAGCCGGACTCGATTATAAATTTTTAAATCTAAAGGCTTAATTCAAGATTTGATTATTTCAAAAGGCTTTTAATAAGATTTTCACAAATTTAATTATGAAATTCTCTCAATTTCTAATTATGATACTGGTCAAAATTAAATTTTTTGATAGATCTAATTTCTTTCCTAACTAGCATGAACTCCTAATACTTAACGGAAGAAATATATCTTCATTGCATAGTACTTAACCCAAAAAAAGGGATACACAAGCAAGCATGCTACTAATTAAATAAAGGGCACATCAAACTTTGGTTTTTCCATGAAGTCACTTTACAAACAACAATTAACCACTTTTCCTATAGAAAAAAGTTGATTCTTTCCCCTTCATCGATGCAGGGTCTAATTAGAGTTTAAGAATTAAAAAGTAATCAAAATGAAATTGAGTAATTTGAAATGTAACATTGGAAGCAATTTCTGGCATGGTTACATTTTCATGAGCTTCTAATCAAGATTATGGAGATTAGGAACTCATCATAAAGATAGATGTTCCATGCTTCAAGATTGTGATCTACGGGATAAATCTAAGAAACAAACATGTAATCCTGTAAGCCATCAAAGTAGAATCAGCTCATTTTGTAGACACAATTAATCACCAAAGAAAATGCATTGTGGCAGTGGGAGAGCTTTCATTTTCATCTATTAAAACATGAGCAACTAAAAAATAAAAAAAAAAAGTCGAATCATATCAACGCAATGAAACAAGCACAAGTATGGGTAAGTCCCACAATTTGGACTACAAAAGATTGCCTGCTAGATTGTCATCTACAGTTCACAAAAGAAAAAGACTCTCATATTTGGAATTGCACGTTCTTGGATTAAACTCCACCTAATTTTACTTGTGTATGGCGTTGGGCTCTTTGCCTAAGCCAAAAATTAGAATTAAATTAAGAGTCTATTTGGAAACCTTCCAAAACTTAGGTTTTGTGCAAACCGAGACAAAACTCATCTCACATATCTACCTCGTAAATCCCAAAACTTAGGTTTTGGAAGGTTTCTAAACAAGCACTAAGGAACATCACAGAGGAATAAATTTAGGGTTAAGATGCAAATTGGCCAACCAAGTTTTACTCTAGAAGTGCCCAATACAAAAATGTTTTAAGTGTACAAAAAAACCAAAAAAACTATTAAAAGGATAAAGTCAGCTCAACGCCATTAGAAAAAATCAACGTCCATTAAAATGAAAACTTTTAAGGGTTAAGGTGCAGAGTGACCAACAAAGTTTTACTCTAGGAGCACCCAGCTACATTTGTGATTTTTTTGTTGCATTCACTCTTTTAAAGTGGCCTAAGCCTAGCTTGTAGCCTGTTACAGGCCTTTTTTTCGGCCTTAGCCTGTGGCCTGTAATTTTTAAAAATTTTGTAAACAGCCTAACAAGTCATAGGCCTCTCCTCAAAACAGGCCTACTTCAAACAGGTCGAAAACATGCCTGCTTTCATAAATTATTCCTAATGATCTAAAATACATAATAAAATATGAAGGTTAGGTTTTTTCACCAAGTATACGTGTAGTACTTTCAATGGAAGATGGACGGACCAAGCTTGGAATAGGCCAGGCCATAAGCCCTGTCATGTTCCCACCCTTAACCATGATACACATGATTGGGAGTCTGGGTAAAGATTTACAACAGTCAGATTTTGGATGGATTGCATATGGACTTTTTTGTTTTGGGCGCTCATGCAGTAAAACTTTATTGGCCAATATCCACCTTAAGCCTTAAAAGTTTACATTTTAACGGACGCTATTTTTTGTTTTCTAATGGCGTTGTGCTGACTTTACATTTTTAAAAGTTTTTTTTGGTATTTTTGGTCCATTTAAAACATTTTTGTGGTGTACACTCCTGGAGTAAAACTTTGTTGGCCAATCTACACCTTAACCCATAAATTTTAAGGGAAAATTCCTTTAAGGTCCTAAGGAACTAAGAAAAAGTCAAAAAGTCCCATAGAAAATTATGAAATAAAAAAAGTCTCATTGACAACTCTTTCGATAGGTGATTAATAACTCTATCTGTGGGTTTTAACAATTCTTTGAAACATTTTTAACATCATAATTTTCTATGGGATTTTTTAACATTTTCTTGGTTCCTTGGGATCTTAAAGAGATTTTCCCTAAATTTAAATAGTACAACAATTGTTCACTCAAATTCTTGGAAATCTCCTTATAATCCATTTGTTACAGCATCACCTTCCTCATGTTACAACATTTGTTACAACAAATTTTTTGGAATATTGCAGAAAAAAAAGCAAATGAAACCCTAATCTACGAAACCGTTGAACCAGTCAAAACCAACCATGAATAATCTAGTAGTGGATGAAGAATAAGAAAAAGGGATCTTTATCTCCATCCACTTCCTCCTCCTACGCTGAAAAGATCATTCTGTTGCTTTCTGTTTCTTTGGAGGAGGCTTTCTTTAGAAGGATGGCTTGCTTAGCTGAGATCAGTGAGGACGGAGGATGCATCACCGTCACATCTTCTCTGCCTTCTCATTGTCCTCACTTCCAGTTTTGAATGAAGAAGAATGGGAAGGACGATGGAGGAAGCATAATCTATCGCATCCTCATCACCGAGGTGAGCGTTTGGGTAACACCCAAACCAAAATTTGAGAAACTCTTTTTTATAAGTTAAGACAAAACTCATCTCATATACTAATCTTGTAAATAGTAAAAACTATTCTCTGGCAACTTAAAAAAAAGTAGGTTCGCTTTGAAGGAAGGTCAAAATTGTATCCAAATTTTATTCAAACGGGCTGGCATTTTGCGAAAATTGAAAAAAAAAAATCAAATTTGAGCGAAGCCACGTGTCACTATCCGAGCTAGGAGCTTGAAACGAAGCTTGAGGAATTTTTATTTTACGGTGAAGCTGGATCACTGTTGTGAACAGTGAATTGAGTTTGTAGCCGTAGTGAGCCATATTTCAGTCGTCGGCTTGGGTGGAGTTATACTAGGTAATATATTGATTATGCTAAGATATTAAAATATCAATTTACATTATTATATCTTTTGTATAGATAATAAATTTTCCTACTGAGTTTGTGCTTGCCAAACCTCAATTTTTCTATAACACCATTTACTCAAATATGAATTTTCCAATATATGTAAAATATTATTTTTGCCTAATTATTGAGTTATTTGAACGAGAATTTTTTTTTTTTTTTTTTTCAGAACTAACGGTTTTCTCTAAGCATGAATTGAATTGTCACGCATGATGATCACAATCAACTTTTGTTGTTTATATATAATATATACACAATAATGCACAGAAAAATTAGGGAGAATAACAAAGGAGAAGAAATATTTATTAATAGCTATCTTTAAAATTGTAATTATTTTTTAGGGCAAAAAATTAAAATATAAAATTTCAATTATAAAATTAACCTTGACCAAACTTTTACATTTTCATTTTAACTATATAACGGTTAGTTATCAATGAAGTCGAATTGATAAAAGTTATTCACTACTAAAAAATTAGGGAGCGTCGAATTGATTTTTTTTTTTTTAAATGAAGTGCCAATGTAAATTAAATCTTTTAAAATCAAATAGTAGCCACCCAGCAATAAAATTCCCTAATTCTCAGAAATCAAAATTGAATAATCCTGTGAATAGAATATATACATATAGAGAGAGCCACTATAAAAAGATCACTAACTAACTTGAAACACAATCCATATAAACTAACTAGAAGTGCCTAGCTCCAAAACAGTGGGAAAAGATCAATCAAGAAATCTAATCCATTTTTTTTTTTTTTTAAAAAAAAGTAGAGAGTCATATAATGAATCAAATCATCAAGAACTCGAAATCTCTCTACAGCAAAACCCAGTGGCCACTTATCCACTCTTGATGAACCCTAAGCTCACAGGAATGGAACACAACGTCACGATCAACTGGAATGGACTGGGTGAAGGTTTTTGAGTGACGAGGAAGACTTTAAACTGATTGAAAAATTGATTGAGATGGAATAAAAAAAAAGAAGATATGGAATATTTGGAAGAATGATTTTAAGGATGTAGTTTTTTAACTTAATTATGATGGTAGAATCTATTAGCAGTGGAAAAAAAAAAAACAATTCTTAGATTCATTAAAAAAAAATTTAATTGTGATTTATGACATACAAAGTAAGTAAGTAAGAAAAGTTTTATCTTGATTTACATAAATAAATACTTTCTGAATTCCAAAAAGTGATCTCAAATATGCTTAAGTATTTGACGATCCTATAAAAACCCTTTTTTGGTTGAAAAAGAAAGCTCAATGAGTCTTCTTTATTTTTACATATTAAAATAAAAAAACCATTTAAAATATGAAAATTAATTTAAATTAAATTTAAACCGTTCAAAATCAATCTTTTTCTTTTAAACAAACGTTCAACGGTTCAGATTGTTGATACAATCAAAGTAAAAGTGGAGACAGAGATAGAATCTAGGCACGGACTTGGACTCGCCAATACAGTATAATTCTATAACTTTTGTTTTTTTTTTGCTCAAAGCAGTATAATTCCATAACTACCATTCTATAACTACCATTAAATAACAAAGCAAAAGCGCAACGAGACGCGTAAATTTTTGCGTAACCATTACCTATACAACGCAGCTAACAGGCCAAAGTTCAACGAGCTACTGGATAATCTGCTCCGCCATGGATTCAACTATGCTCGTCGACTGTTCCATATGTCGTACGCCACTGCGGCTGCCGCCAGGGGCCCGGTCTATCCGATGTGCCCTATGTCATGCCGTCACTCATATTGTCGATCCCCGTGCCGTCCCTCCACAGTCGGCTTCATCGGTGCTTCCTTCCCATAATTGGAATGCTCCGTCGCCTTACTCCGGCGCGCCGCCTGGTCCCCCACCCAACGCCCACGGACGGAAGAAGGCTGTGATCGTGAGTATATTGTACCGGAACTCCCGTCACGAGCTCAAGGGGTGCATCAATAATGCGGAATGCATGCGTGGCCTGCTTATCAACAAGTTTAAGTTTCCTGAATCTTCTATCCTCACGCTTACAGGTGGGTTATGTTTATTCTAAGATCTTCTTGATTGGGCGCTGGGCTGCTCAATCTAGGAGATGCAATTATGTTATTGGGATTTCGTTGTTGTTGTTGTTGTTGTTTTTTGAATATATTCTTTTTTAAGCTCGATGTGGAAGTTCTCATATATAACTTGTTATCTCGAAGTTCAATTATGTGTTTCCAACCCATCGATCCATCCTTTTCTGGAAGGTACAAAGCCGAAGCTTTAATTTGGTCAATAATAACGAGTACCTGGAAAACAGATTAGTACAATTAAGCTGGGAAGATTTCTTTTCTATCTGACTAAAGCTAGTTCACCCTGTTGGTTAAACATTTACGATATACTGAAAGGTAAAAATTAAACCTTCGAAAAATTGTGAGTCGATTTATGTTTCGGATAAACGCATTGAAGGAAAGCTTTCTAGCCAAGGTTGATGAAGCACTACTCCCAAAATCAATCTTTATTCTACTTGACTTTGAGTAAACAAAAGAAATTGGGGAAATGTGGACTTAAACAAAGAAATGTTTGCCTTAGAACTTTAGTGAATAATTTCAAATCACTATTTTTTTTTTGGTAAATTGAAAATCTATTACTGTGGCAGTATATGGGAGGCTGTTTAAATTCACATCAGCTCTAAGCATCTGAACTAAACTTGGAAGACTATTTATCATATAACTCAAATTTCTATAGGGGGTTGAGTGAATGTTCCAGGACCCTTCCTCCAAGTAATAGGAATATCCAAATCCAAACTCTCCCAATGAATTTTTTTTTTTTTTTAGTTAACTTCTATTCTTCATCATTAATAGTTTTCTGTTTATATTGGAGTTTAGTTCATGCCATAATTAGTTTATTATTGATCATCATCTGAAATTTAAATGCAGAAGAAACTGATCGCTACAGTATTCCGACCAAGGACAATATTACGTTCGCAATGTCTTGGCTTGTACAAGGATGTCAACCAGGCGACTCCCTCGTGTTCTACTATTCTGGACATGGTTCACAACAGCGGAACTATAACGGTGATGAAGCAGATGGATAAGATGAAACTCTGTGTCCACTTGACTTTAAAACTCAAGGCGTGATCGTTGATGATGAGATCAATGCTGCACTTGTCAGACCTCTACCTCGTGGTGTTAAGCTTCATGCTCTAATTGATGCTAGCCACAGTGGCACTATGCTAGATTTGCCGTACCTTCGCAGAATGAACAGGTTATAATATTTTTTTATAATTTCCTATTTTCACTGTTTTGATATTTTGAATATATCCTCTTTCATGTACTTTTTTTTTTATGGCATTCTAAATAATTTCTTTAACCTTGCATCAGTACTCCCTCTGTCTTATATTTTATTAAGAATATAATATGTTAGTGCCAACATTTCATCCTAGAGGAGAGTGAATTGAGTAATATTAAAAATTTAAACCGATGACAAACAATTAAATTGAAGAGAAAGAGTTATAAGAATATCACCAAAGTGTGCACAATAGATTATATTCTGAAGATTAAACCTTGGGTCTCAACTTAGGACTCTTTGGATTGTCTTTTAGTCTTCGCCTTCTTTGACGGAGGAGGCGAATCTTCCTTGTCTACTAATAGTCGCTTGGTTCTGGTCATTCATGATGAAGATTTATGAGCGAGTTTAGGGTTTTAGGTTTGGGAGGTTTTGACAAGGTTTGAATGAAGGAATGAGATATAGAGAGGAGATTTATCGTGATAGAAATGGAAGGGAATGGGAAGTTGAGAAGTCTGATTAAGAGAATCGAGCAGTAATGACTTAACAATTATGGATTCGAGTGGGAAATTTGAAAAGTTGAGAGGTTTTTGAGAAGGAAGGGTCACAATAACTGACAGAGTAAGCAAGGAAGAGATGCAGTTGTATGATGTAATCTAAACTTTTTAACAATTTAAAATCAAATGGACTAAATTATCATTTGAGTGAGCTTGTGTCACTCGAGTGATGTTTTAGAAAATCAAAGTAACAAAGGTACTTCACTCGAGTGTGTTCTGTGAACACTCTATCCCATTTAAGAGTTGGTTTTGATTATCACTCGAGTGATGTGTTCTCCACTCAAGTGGAGGTCTTTGCCTGTCGTTTTGACTTCTTTCACTCTTGACTATTTAGCATCTTAGCACTTGAGTGCTCAATGCCTCACTCAAGCTGGCCACTCGAGTGCTTTCTCTACCCAGTAACTGGCTTTCCTTCATTTGCTCAACACACGAGTCACCTGAGTCTCAACTCGAGTGCTTAAATCTAGTGACCTCTTTCTACACTTAAGTGTCTTAGTTTGTTGAAGTTTTGATTTTGCTTCAATCTCTCATCACTTGAATGACCAATACCTCAACTTGAGTGCTGAATAATTCACTTGAGTAATGTCTGATTTGTTGAAGTAATTTTGGGCACACTACCACAAAAAAGCAAAATAACGTCCTGAATAAGACACAATTAATGCCCTAAATTTCAAGGACGTCTGTCAACGGGTAGTAGAAAAGTTAACTTTTGGCGCCCTGAAAAAATTCAGGACGCCCTGTAAAAGGCGCCCTGAATTAATTCAAGACGCCTTATATAGACTTTTTACACCCTAAAAAATTTTAGGGCATCTTATAAAGACTTTTTACACCCTAAAATATTTTTAGGGCGTTATAAGTCTGTGCATTATAAGGCAAGTTAATAGACTTTTTACACTCTAAAAAATTTTTAGAGCGTCTTATATAGACTTTTTACACCCTAAAAAATTTTTAGGGCGTCTTATATAGACTTTTTACACCCTAAAACTTTTTAGGGCGCCTTATATAGACTTTTTACACCCTAAAAACGTTTTAGGACGCCTTATATAGACTTTTTACACCCTAAAAAGGTTTTAGGGCGCCTTATATAGACTTTTTACACCCTAAAAACGTTTTAGGGCGCCTTATAGTAATTTTTTTTTTATATTGCTTACGAATATATTAAAATTTCCCAGGCGTATTTATGGCATTTCAAAGCAAAGCAGACATACATCTTTTGATTTTACAAACAGCTCCTAGCAAAGAAAACTCAGATTGAAATAGTTTTAATTTTCTTAATCTACACCATTCATATCAAACTAAGGATTTGTATGAACAATTCTAAATTAAAAGAGCTCCAACAATAAAGTGCTCACATACAATTCAAATGATCATTATAAAGGAGTTTCAATTCTACAACAAAGTCCACAACAAAGTGCTCACATACAAGAAATTCTACAACAACAAAGTTTCACATACAACAAAGTCTACTACAACAAAGTGCTCACATACAATTTTATAATTCACACATGACAACATCATATAAACCATACCTTCTCAACCTATGTGTAGAAGAAGATGTCCAGACAAAACATCTCGAACCGTATCAATGTTTTCCTCTGAGTACGGATCCAAACTATCAAAAAACTGTAAATTGGAAATCAAGATATATAAGATAAACCAATGAAGTGAATCCAATAATTAACTAACCAAGATTATTTGATGAAACTCCATTTTTTGAGCCTTTCGCAGTTGTAGCATCACTGTAAATGGAAACACCGTCAGGGTTAAAACAAAAAACACCGAGGGGATTGAAACAAAATCACAAAATTTCTTGCCTTAAAGTAAGATAGATACAATAAAGAAGGGGGGAAGAAAACGAAAAAAGGAAAGGAGAAAAAGTAAGAGAAATACGTAGAAATGTGACTTCGAGTAGCTCTGTTCTTGAGGACTTGAAGTTGTGAAGATTGGTGGGAAGAGCTTAGGGTTTTTATATCTTGAGCGTGAGTTTTGGCGCCTTAAGTATAAGTTAGGGCGCCTAAAATATATTTTTTGGCGCTAATTTTTACCGCCTAGATAATTTTTTGAAAAAAATTTGGCGCTTAAGTCTTAAAATCAATTACTTTAGGCGCCCTAAACTTTTTTCGGGCGCCTAAAATATATTTTTTGGCGCTAATTTTTTACCACCTAGATAATTTTTTAAAAAAAATTTGGCGCTTAAGTTTTAAAATTAATTACTTTAGGCGCCCTAAATAAAATTTAGGGGGCCAAAAAGCTACTTTAGACACCCTAAATTCAATTTAGGGTGTCTAAAGGCAAAAATCTACTTTAGACACCCTAAATTTAGACACCCTAAATTCAATTTAGGGTGTCTAAAGTAGATTTTTGCCTTTAGACACCCTAAATTGAATTTAGGGTGTCTAAAGTAGCTTTTTGGCGCCCTGAATAATATTTAGGGCGCCGAAAAGTATATTAAGGCAAATAAAAAAAAATTTAAAACATAATTTTTCACAAGTTTTTTGGCGCCTTGAAATAAGTTTAGGGCGCCTAAAGTAGCTTTTTGGCGCCCTGAAACATGTTTAGGGCGCCTTAAATAAAAAAAATAAATAAATATGTCTTAGCGTGTAAAAAATTGCCCAGATTACATCCATCGTGTGAAAAATTAAGTTTTAGCGCTAAATTGTAGGCAAACTTTAGGCGCTCTAAAAAAATTTAGGGCGCCTAAAATATATTTTAGGCGCCCTAAACAAGATTTAGGGCGCCTAAAGTCTTGGCTTATACTTTTTACTCCATTTTTTTTAAAATAAGGACGTCTTTTGGGGAAGTAGTATCCACTTTCTGTAGTAGTGGTAGGTTCCTTGATATCACTCGAGTGCCTTGAGTTTCACTCGAGTGAAAGCCTTCAACTTCTACAGTCACTCAAGTTCCCTTGCAAGTGATCCCTTGTCTGTTTGACTCTGTTTTTGAATGTTAGATCCTGCAAAACAAAATACTAGGAACTCTAATGCTTAAGTTAGTAATTAAATTATCAAAACATACTTAAAATATATAGGATGAAGAAAATTACTCACAATTTATTGAGATTTACCATTTCCAATTCCCTTCATATATAGAGAAATTTGATCTTGTGCCAATGGTTTTGTGAAGATATTAGCTAGTTGGAGATAGGTGCGAATGAACATCACTTTAACATCTTTCTTTTGAACATGATCTCTGATGAAGTGATGTCTGATATCAATATGCTTGGTTCTTGAATATTGAACTGAATTTTTTCGCCAAGCTTATTGTGCTTGTGTTATCATAGAGTATTGGAATTTCCTTCATATGGATACCTAAATCTTGAAGTTGTTTTAGCCTATTTAGCACGGAAACGCAAAAATTTCAGATGAGAACGTTTCAGATTCACAAATTTTTCTGAAATGCTGGGAGTCGTGAAATCTACGAATCAAATATCCGGCGATCCCCTGTAGCAACTGCAGTCACCGCCATACTAGTAGCCTTCTCCGATCCATTTTCGACTACTCCTCCTCCTCCTCTGCTATTTGATATCGCAATCACTCTCTTTATCCCCTTCGTCGATATGTAAAACTTCATCATATCAATTCCATTACTGAATTCAATTGCTTCTCATCCTCTTCCTCACCTTTGTCCTTCTCTGAACCGTATCAGCGAGAGATATCTAATGCTTCATCGGCTCACTAGTTTAGTGTGAGGCAAGCAAAGAAGAGAGAGAAAGAGAGAGAAGAGAGGGAGCATTTATCTGACCTTTTGTACTTTGTAGATCAAAATGGAGTTCACGGGAATCGAAATTCTCCAGCCAGAGTGAAATCAATTAATTTTCTCCAAGGGGAAGAAAAAGAGAAAACCAAATCAAATCAAGGGAAAAAGAGATATAAACATGGGAAAATTCCATTTAAATCTCTTCTTAAATTTGCAAAACCCCCAAAAGCCACATGAATTTGTAAAAGGACTAATAAGACATGTGGGCGTTTGTGGGTTTTGAAAATGTTTTTAGTGGAGATGTGTTTTGCTTATGCCAATGATTTTTGTTTTATTATATTTTGTTAATTTGTTAATGTGAAATACATTGTTTATATTAAAAATATTATTTAATACTAAGACGCTTTAGAACATCTTGAAATATTAGTATTTTTGAAGTCACGTTTCGATGTCATGTTTCGGCAACATCTCGAAAACGTTGTATCGGTATCGATGCATAATAGGTTTTAGCCATAGTAATTGAGCACAACAACTTGAGGTAGCTACTTACTCAGCTTCAATTTAGACAGGGATTGTAACGCCCGACCTTAGGGTCTCTCAAATAACAGAGTCATCACGCACAGTATTGAATATAAGTTTTCAGGGAACGATTTAGTCATAAAACTTGGAAATAACTGTATAATTACATTAATCCGTTCATTTCCAAAATTTAAAATAATAAGTCTGGGATAGGGAATAAAATACAAATCCAAGATAAGGAAATGATAGCCGAGTTACACTATAATTTGAACTAAACCTATCAAACGTAGAGTCGTTTCCCTTCATAGCCACGTCTTGCTTCGTGATCCCAACCCACTACCTATTTCTTTCATATAATATGGAGTTCCAATGAAGGGACCCTAGGGGTAATGGTTAATCTTATATGCAAGTATGAAGCATTAATGAACACATAGCACATGTAAGCACAGATAATTATGTAATACAATGAATCTCGTCGTAATCACAGCTACTGGCTAAGGACTGCAGCCCTTTAAGACATGCAAACCTATTTGTAGAACACACAGCTCTACGAGACACACAACCCCAATACATAGCAGGACACGCAGTCCTGTTTGTAGAACACGCAACTTTATGAGACACGTAGCCTCAATCCATAGTTAGGATACATACATGCAATTATCAAGCAAACATGGCTAATCATACAAGAACACAACCATACAGGCTAATAAGATAATAATTATCCACCTCGGTCTTGCTTCCTGAGTCTTTCTCAGAAGTGCGGGGATCAGCAAAGGTATTCGGAATACCTATGAACGGTATCATTACCATTAGTCATTTGGGATATCGGAAACCCTTACATCTCTCTCTCCCTTGGATTCCCTAGAGGGTGCTGGGTTGTGCTAGAATGTGTGTGTTGAAGCAATGAGTTGTAGAGTACTGAGGTAAGGTTTGTGTGTCATATTTGTTGGGTTTGTGGTTATAGGTGGTATGTTATGGTCATTACCGAGTTTGTAGTTGTGTGTTGTAATTGTAGTTGTATGTTGTTAAGTAGTTACCGTGTTTGTAGTTGTATGTTATAATTGTAGTGTAGTTGTATGTTGTTGTGTAGTTGCCAGGTTTGTAGTTGTATGTTGTAATTGTAGTATAGTTGTATGTTGTAGCTGGTGTTGTTGTGTAGTTGCCGATTTTGTAGTTGTATGTTGTAGTTGGTGTTGTGTAGTTGCTGGGTTTGTAGTTGTATGTTGTAGTTGGTTTTGTGTAATTGCCAGGTTTGTAGTTGTATGTTGTAGTTGGTGTGTTTTTGTGTAGTTGTGTGCACATTGTTTTGGCGGGGAATAACATGTCTGGGTTAAGGTGACGGTGTTGGAATTGTTTCTCATGGTTTCCTACGCATCAGTAATTGCACTACCTGAGTTTCCTTTCTCTTATCATGCATCTTAAGATCACACTTATATCTCTTCTTCTATTTAGCCCCCAGAGTCACAATTTATGCAACGAAGAGACCTCATAGCTCAATTCTTATAGTTCTTTCTAGCATAAACTTTCTGGGTTTTCCTCTAGGGTTATCTCTCTTAAAACTCCCTCTAAATACATATAGAAACTAGAAAGAAGAGAGAATCGATAGTTACCTTCAGTTCGATGGATTCCTTGCTGAAATCGTACTCTTTTAGCCTTTAATGCATGCACAGAAGAAGTATGTGATGCTGAATTACAGCGAACGCTTCCTTGCTTTCCCTCTCCCTTTCTATCTCATCCTCAGTTCTTATTTGCAGCAAGATGACTGAACTTCCAAGCACTATTCTTATATCAAACTTATTCAACTACTGCTGCTCTTGCGTGTTCAAAGAGACAGGAGAATGCACTAACACGGTATTGGGGTGAGATTTTCCGTCAGCTTGCGTGATTAACCTTCCATGCTTAATAAAATATGGATTATTTGACAATGGGCCAGGTTAACTTAATTGGGCTTAGAGCAATTGAATAATAATAATAAGGCCTAAAGTCCATAATAAATCTTCACATATTATGCAGGCTTCAAGATTTCAAAATCCGGGATATTACATTTCTCCCCCCGATAAATAAAATTTCATCCTCGAAATTTACTATGCCTTTAGCCGACTTAAAGCCATAAATTTCAGGTACTTCCTCTTCATGCTTCCCTCTATTTCCCAAGTCGATTCTCTCAAGGACCATCCTTTCCAAACCACTTTTATGAACAGAATGCTCGTGTGCCTAAGCTTTTTTTCCTGGTAGTCAATGATGCGTTCTGGCTAAACCATGAAGGTATTGTCATATTGAAGTTCCACGTCTTCATATTCTAAGACATGATTGGGGTCCTGTTGGTACTTCTTCAATTGGGAAACATGGAATACATCGCGAAACTTACCCATGTTTGGGGGTAGGGCGAGTTGGTAGGCCACTGGTTTGCATCTTGCCAACACTTCAAAAGGACCGACATAGCGAGGAGTCAACTTTTTCCTCTTTAATCTTCTACCAACCCCAGTGATAGGGGATACCTTCAAGAATACATAATCCCTTACCTCAAACTCTAGAGGTCTTCTCAATCTATCAACATAGCTTTTCTGCTTGCTTTGTGCGGCAAGGAGCATCTTTTTGATGAGCTCGATCTGCTGGGAGGTTTCATCGACTAAGTCGGGTCTAACTAGTTTCCTTTCCAACAACTCAACCCAGCAAATGGGTGATTGACATTTTCATTCGTACAACCCCTCAAATGGAGCCATATGAATACTCGAATGACAACTGTTGTTGTAAGCAAACTCGACCAATAGGAGGTATCGATCCCAATTTCCCTTGAAATCTAATACACACGCTCTCAACATGTCCTCTAGCGTTTGTATGGTCCGTTCCGATTGACCATTGATCTGATGGTGATAAGTCGTGTTGAACCTCAACCTTGACCCCAAAGCTTCATGTAGGGCTTGCCAAAATTAAGACGTAAACTGCAGATCTTTATCTGAGATTATGCTCTTCGGCATTAAATAGAGTCTCACTATCTCTTTGATGTAGATCTCGACTAACTCCTTAGGTGAATACCTAGCACTAATGGGAATGAAATGTGTTGACTTCGTCAACCGATCTACAAGCACCCAAATTGCATCCATATGCCTTATCTTAAGCAATCTCACCACTAGATCCATGGTAATGTGTTCTCATTTCCATTCCAGAATTTTGAGCCCTTGCAGTAGTCCCGCAGGACGTTGGTGTTCAATCTTCACCTTCTGGTAGGCTAAACACTTGACCACATATTGGGTTACATCTCTCTTTAACCCCAACCACCAGACCTCAGACCTCAGATCATGGTACATCTTTACCATTCTTGGATGTAAAGTATACTTACTTTTATGAGCCTCATCTAGTATTTTCTCTCTTAACTCGGCCTTTGGCAGTATGTAAATTCTCTTCTTATACCTCACCAATCCGTTGGGTGACAAGTCATACTTGTGAGTCTCATTCCGAGATATCATACCTCGAATAGCCTTTGCGTGTTCATTTAGCCTCTGAGCCTCCTCAATTTCATCATACAAATCATAATATCCTCAGCTAACAAGAAGACTGGCAAGATACACCTTATGAGGCTCTTTTAGCTTCACGACAATCTGATTTGATAGGTTTAGATCCTGGAAATCTTCTAATAATTTCATCTCGGTGATCATCATGAATGCCATCTGCACCACTTTCCTACTCAAACGATCTGCAACAACATTAGCCTTTCCCAGATGATATCTAATCTCTAAGTCATAATCCTTCAGCAACTCTAACCCCCACACTGTCTCATATTAAGCTCTTTCTTGCCAAAGAGGTATTTGAAACTCTTGTGGTCATAATACAATTCTACGGTAATTCCATACAAATAATGTCGCCAAATCTTCAATGCAAAAACAACAGCTGTGGGCTCCAAATCATGAGTCAGATAGTTAGACTCGTGAGGTTTCAGCTGTTGAGAGGCATAAGCCACCACTCTGCACTACCTCATCAGGACACATCCTAATCCATGCTTACTAGCATCACTGTAGACAACATATGTCTTACTCGGATCCAGGATAACCAGTATGGGTGCTATAGTCAACCTCTCTCTCAATTCTCTGAAACTACCCTCATAGTGCTCATCCCAGACAAATGATTAGTTCTTTCACGTTAGCTTTGTTAATGGCAAGGAAATTCTAGACAAATCCTTTATGAATCTACGATAGTACCCCGCCAAACCTAAGAAACTCTATATCTCAGCCACTGTCTTTAGTCTCTTCCAATCTAATACTGCTTCCACTTTACTAGGATCAATAACGACCCCATCTTTTGATATCACATGGCCTAGAAATCTAACTTCTGAAAGCCAAAAGTCACACTTGCTCAACTTAGCATAGAGTTGCTTCTCTTTCAATACATTGAGTACTTATCACATATGGTATTCATGTTCCTCTTGATTCTTATAATAGATCAGAATATCATTAATGAAGACTACCACAAATCGATCTAGATACTCACGGAAGATTCGATTCATGTAGTCTATGAACACTTCAGGGGCATTAGTCAACCCAAAGGGCATCACCATAAACTCATAATGCCCATATCTGGTCCTGAAAGTTGCCTTTGGAATGTCCACAGCTCTTACACGCAACTGGTGATATCCCGAGCATAGATCAATCTTTGAGAATACGTAGGAACCATCTAATTAATCTAACAAATCATCAATTTTAGGGAGTGGATATTCGTTTTTAATTGTCACTTTGTTCAACTCCTTATAATCAATACAGATTTGAAGACTCCCGTCCTTCTTTCTCACAAACAATACTGGAGCTCCCCAGGGTGAAACGCTAGGTCGGATAAATCCTCCTCCAGTAATTCCTCAATTTGTTTCTTCAATTTCGCCATTTCACTTGGTGTCATCCTGTAGGGTGCTTTAGATATGGGTCCCGTGCTAGGCATTTGCTCAATGGTAAATTATACTTCCCTTGTTGGTGGCAATCCACTCACCTCCTCCGGAAACACGTCTAGGAATTCCTTTACCACTTGTATTTACGACATCTGTGGTCTGACCTTGGCATGTACGGAGAAAAAGCACCATATACACTTGGCAACTTCGGTTTAGGCATTTCTTCACTTTTTGAGAGGTGAGAAGATTTAAATCTCCTATTATGGCTTTCGATCTTGATTCTGGGTACAATATGCGCTTATTACCACAATCAACTAAAGTGTCATTGGCCGACAACCAATTCAGTCCCAATATGATGTCTATATCGCCCAATGGTAGGCAAATCAATTCTATCGTGGACTCACGGCCACTTATCGACAATACACAGTTCAAACATGCATCCAACACCACGGACTTAACTCCAAGGGGTGTACTCACAATCAAGTCGTATGGTAATCTATGGGTATTCATCCCTAGTCGTTTAACATAATCACAAGCAATGAAAGAATGGCTAGCACTTGAACCAAACAATGCTTGCAAAGAATTACCATTTAATGAGATCGTACCTTGGATCGTGTCAGGAGATTTTCTGGCCTCATCTCGGATCAATGTAAAGACCCTTCCTTGATTCTTGGGCCGACTTTCCTCAGCCTTCTGTGGGCAATTAAAACTGAAATATCCAAGCTGATTACATCTAAAGCAAATCAGCTTTCCATCACATCTCATTCTCGGGTGGCTCTTTCCGCACTTCTTACAAATTCGGGCATTGATAGTCTTGAGTCACCCCGACTGTAGTAGTTGGGCTTCTTATTCCCAACCTTGTAACTAGGCCGGTTCCCTTTTCACTTTTGACTACTCGTCGGGTTCCCACGATCATTATCATTATAGGTCATTTCCCTCTTAGTTGCATGCAACACCCTCAGGCTGCGCTTGATTATCCTACATTTTTCCTCAACTTGGTGGAATGTAAGAAATCACCGAAAGGTTAGTCTCTCTCTCATCTCCAACTTCAGCCCTTGGATGAACCTATTAGCTTTCCATTTGTCATCCTCATTTTTCTTTAAGTAGGAGGAGTAGCGAGACAGGTTAATGAATCTCGATAGATATCGATCAAAAGATTCCTCCGGTTTCAGCTTGATGGATAGAATTTTGTCTCCTTCTCTACTTGGTTGTTTAAGGGAATTCTTCTCATTGAATTTCTCTTGGAACAATTACCAAGTAATTGGAATGTATTGGGTACATAGAGCTTTGGCTACACTCTTCCACTAGTGGTCTACATCACCTTCTAGCTTGTAGATTACTAGCTATGCCTTTCATTTTTCCGGGCACTCCATTACAGTAAAGATCTTTTCCAACCTAAAGATCCAATTCTCGGCAGCTTGCACATCCATTTCCCTCATATATAACAGTGGGTTGTGCTTACAAAACTATATGGTCAAGAATTGAGATTCCTTAACCGACCATTGCCGTTGTTGTTGGTCTTAAGGTGGCATCTCGACCCGTTGAGGGTCGTCTTCCAGGTCCCCTTCTTTCACCTTGGCATCCCGAGCTAACTATGCTTCTGCAGCTTCAGCACGTTGCCTCTCTTCATCTCATTCTGCTCTTAGCAGGAACACCTATTCTCTCAATTCCCTTAGTACATCTCGGTGTTCATCCAAAATCCCTAATACTTGTTGCATGGGGTCTTGAGCTTGAGCTTCCTGCTAATTAGTCCTTCCTCGACCTCAGCCTCTACCTCGACCTCGACCTCCGCCCCTTCCTCAAGCAGGTGGGTTTACTTCCTGCTGGGGTGCTTGCTCCAGATTTCATCTACGACTTGTCCTTTAGTTAGCCATTTTTCAATCCCATTACTATATGTCAAGAAAACTGACTGTTAATAATGGCAATACGTTTATCCCAGGTAGTAATATACTTAGAACATTTTCCATACTTGTCATTAACAATCTATGATTTTAATAGACTTAAAGTACTTATTAAAACGTCATTCTTGACATAATCTCCCTAAGGCTTCATGGATGGTCAATATGCGCCTGCTATACTATCTAGCATATGTCAGACTTCTTCCTCATTCAACATATGATGCATAACCTAGACCTCTATTCGATTTTCAATCTAACTAAGTCTTACTAGTTTTCCCTTTATGAAAACTTGTCTAAATCGATGCCTCTAATACCAAAACTCTAACGCCCGACCTTTTGGGCCTCTCATTTAATAGAGTCATCATGCATAGTATCAAAATGATTTGGATGACTTAATGCGGAATATAAGTTTTCAGGGAACGACATAGTCATACAACTTGGAAATAACCGTATAATTACATTAATATGTTCCTTTCCAAAATTTAACATAATAAGTCCGAGAAAGGGAATAAAATACAAATCCAAGATAAGGAAATGATAGTCGAGTTACACTATAATCTGAACTAAACCTATCAAACACAGAGCTATTTCCCTTTATAGTCATGTCTTGCTTTGTGATCCCAACCCATTACTTGTTTCTTTCATACAATCTAGAGTTCCAATGAAGTAACCCCAGGGGTAATGGTTAATCTTATATGCAAGTATGAAGCATTAATGACCACATAACACATGTAAGCACAGATAATTATGCAATATAATGAATCTCGTCGTAACTGCAGCTACTGGTTAAGGACCAAAGCCCTTCAAGACATGCAACCTTGTTTGTAGAACATGCAGCTTTACGGGACATACAGCCCTAATACATAGCAGGACACGTAGCCCTATTTGTAGAACATGTAACTCTACGAGACATGTAGCCCCAATCCATAGTTAGGATACGTACATGCAATTATCAAGCAGACATGGCTAATCATACAAGAACACAACCATACAGGCTAATAAGATAACAATTACCCACCTCAGTCTTGCTTCCTTGAGTCTTTCTCAGAAGTTTTAGGATCAGCAGAGGTATCTCAGAATACCTATGAACGGTATCATTACCATTAGTCACTTGGGACATCAGAAACCCTTACATCTCTCTCTTGTTCTCTCTCTCTCTCTCCCCCCGGATTCCCTAGAAGGTGCTGGGTTGTGCTAGAATGTGTGCGTTGAAGCGACGGGTTGTAGAGTGCTGAGGTAAGGTTTGTGTGTTATATTTGTTGGGTTTGTGGTTATAGATGGTATGTTTTGGTCATTAACGAGTGTGTAGTTGTATGTTGTAATTGTAGTATAGTTGTATGTTGTTGTGTAGTTGCCTGGTTTGTAGTTGTATGTTGTAATTGTAGTGTAGTTGTATGTTGTAGTTGGTGTTGTTGTGTGTAGTTGCCGAGTTTATAGTTGTATGTTATAGTTGGTATGTTGTTGTGTAGTTGTGTGCGCATTGTTTTGTCAAGGAATGACATGACCAAGTTAAGGCGACGGTACTCTTCCTTTCAGTTTTGTATCTACCATGATATGAATCTGAGTAAGCAATGAGATATTAATTTCCTCTTTTTGGGTACTATATTTCATGTTCTGCTATGTCGGTAAGATATCTAAATATACTTTTCACAATCTTAACATATGATTCATTTGGTGCAGACTGATATCTTGCACATATTCTCACACTAAATGGAATATCTAACTTGGTATTAGTTAAATATAGCAAAGAGCCTATCTTTCCTCTATACTTGGTTATGTTGAAATTTGACCCCTTTAAATTAGCATCTAGTAGTATGCTCATTGAAGTATTAGCCCTATTGTCATGATTCATTCCATACTTCTTGAAAAGTTCTCTAAGATATATGGTTTGTGAGATAAATATCTCATTCTTCTTCTGTTTGATTTGAAACCCAAGGAAGAAATTCAATTCTCCCTTTTTAGACACTTCAAATTCGCCTTGCATAATCTTTGAAAACTCTTTGCAAAGAGAATCATTAGTAGAGCCAAATATGATGTCATCAACATATATTTGTACAATTAATACATCATTTTTCTTGTGCTTGATGAAAATCATTATGTCAACCTTTCCTCTGAAAAATCATTGTTCTACGAGGAATTTGCTCAGCCTTTCATACTAAGCTCTGAAAACTTGTTTAAGACCATAACGAGCCTTTTTAAATCTAAAAACATGGTTTGGTTTAGACACATCTTCAAAACCAGGGAGTTGTTCAACATAAACCTCTTCCATAATGTAACCATTTAGGAAAGCACTCTTTATATCTATTTGATAGAGTTTAAATCCTTTGATGCATGCAAATACTAGGAGTACTCGTAGGGCTTTCAATCTAACAATTGGAGCATATGTCTCCTCATAACTAATTTTTTCTTCTTGATTATAACCTTGTGCCACCAATCTTACCTTTGTTTTTGACAATGATTGCATATTCATCTTGTTTGTTTTTGAATACCTATTTGGTGCCAATGATCGGATAGTCTTTAGGCCTGGATACCAAGTCTTAAATTTGACTTCTCTCAAATTTATTCAATTCCTCTTGGAATTATATCACCCAATCATCTGAGAGGGCTTCTGCAATGCTACAATATGTCTGCCTTTCCTAACATTATTCAGCTAACCCACTACTATCCTATACAAAAGCATCTGCAATCCTGTAAGTACACTATTTGCTCTACTTCTCCCATATTCCTATGGTGATTTTCTAGTTCGAGTGTTAGTTTAACCTAGGTGTTTTGGCTAAGAGCAGTAGACCCATTCTTATAGCCTACAATTTAACTCAAGCCCTGCACAAGCCCACCCAATAAACACTGTCTAATAGAGGTCTAACCCCACCACTCCCTTCCAATAAGCTAAGGCCATTGATCTAGCTCCTTCGCAGCTGCTAATCAGACAAGAGATTAAATTACTATTAAACAAATGGAATATAATAACTTAAAAACTTAGCAAACTGGGTTCATTGTATAGCTTAGAGATCCATCCTTACTCAGTCAAGGAGAATTTAGTTCATGACTGATAAGGGAAACACAAAACAAATTATAGCAGAACAGTCCATGAAAGTTTTACACAAATAAAATAAAGAAGAAAACAAAAAAGCTTGTCGGAATGATTGATGGAACAAGGAGCATCCTGTCATGCAACGTCTCTACGTCTTCTACAATTTGTCTAGCCCTTAGGAAGAGTTGAATCTTGTCTGTAGTTCTCTCAATTGGTAATTCTCTCGTTCCTTTGGTGTGCGTCCAGTTGAATTGGAATTGTACTGATTGCTCTGACTCTCACAACTTTGACAACTCTTAGGTTTAGCTCCACTTTCCTTTTATAGTCGGGCCCTTTCACGCTGTATATCCAATGAACTGAGCCTTCCAAATTTGTTAGGTCTAAATCTCTAGATTCGGTTTATTGATCCTCTTTAATACTACGAGATTCTTCAAATCTTCCTTCGATTCTCCGCATCTTTTGATTCAGTCTTTGCCAATTCAACCACCGTCTGAACATCCGTCTGGATGACTTGTATTAAACTCTTGAAAGATCTTGAGGAAAGGTCAGGGTAGTGTAGAACATAACTCTACATCACTTATGATGTTGCTGAAAGCAGAGCTAAATCACCAAGAAGGGGGTCAATTGGGGATTTTCAAAATTCTTTTCGTAAACTCTGTTTTGAAACACTAAAACAGAGTATAATAGAGAATGAGTGAGAAGAGCAAGACACAGAAATTTATACTGGTTCAGTCTAACTCCTTGACCTACGTCCAGTCCTCAGGTTCCCTCAGTATTTCACTATATCAATTGATTACACCCTCTGTAACTCAAGAGTAATTCTCTCACTAGAACTTACTCCTCCTTACAAATTGCAATCAATAACCCCAATCTCCAAGTCCCCTGACTTGAGATTGATTACAATAAATGATTTACAAACAAAGTACTCTCTTAAAGAGTGGATGGAAATAATCACTGAAGAACAATAGTGCCAACAGACACTTTTTATAGAAAAACTTAAAGAGTAGTTGAAACTTGAATGCTTATTTGTTTTCTGCTTCAATGGTTGTTGAGAAGAATTGAATTCAACTCTATTTATACATAGAGAGTGATAAATGATCGTTGCAAACTACATTCTGACCGTTGGTGAAAAGCGGAGCAAATCACCAAGAGGGGGGGTGAATTGGGGATTTGAAAATTTTCTTGACAATGCTCTGGAATGTATGCGCTAGAACAGGGATGAACAGAGGTAAGAAGAGGAAAGCAAGACACAGCAAGATTTATACTGGTTCGGTCTAACTCCTTGACCTACTTCCAGTCCCCAGACTCTCTGGGATTTCCCCTATCACTCACAATCAGTTACACACTCTGTATTTGAAGTTATCCTCTCACTAGGATACACTCCCACTTACAAGTTGTAAACTGATATTCTCAATCTCCAAGTCCCCAAACTTGAGATTCTTACAAAGAAATGATTTTAACAACAAAAGACACTCTTTCTAAGTATAGATAATGATAAACACTGAAGTACAGATTTCTCTCAAAGTGTTTCACAGAAAAACTGAAATGCTAGATGTAATCTTGTATGTTTGAGCTTCTGTAATTTTCTGCATTTCTGAGTCTTCTTTTATACTTGAGGAACTTCATTTGAATGATGCATATCAGAATATGGCTGTTGGAGCTCATCTGGAAATTATGACGTTGGACTCCCACTAAAAACTTGACCATTTGTGTATCTTCAGCTTTTGGTTTAGTAAGGTTTGTTGCTCTCTTATCCAGGGATATATTTAATCTGAAGATAATCTTGATCTTCTTTATCAAGATGGGCAGCTGGAAGGATGTTCAGATTTGTTTAACACAAGTTGCTCATATTCCCCGACAAGAATGCTGCAACCCATACTGGAAAGTACACTTTACAGCTCAGCAAACTGATCCTCTTGTCTTAGCTTTAATCCTCATTCGAATCAGCTGAACTTCACTAAATAAAATCGTTAATCATGGATAACAGTAATAATGAATGGAAACAATAATTATCCAAGTAGTTATCATTGATTGAAACAAGATTTCTGATGCTTTTCCAGATATGTTACTACAGTGAAATATTACTGACTGGAGTTGTTTAGTCTATCATAGCGTCTGTGAACTTTCTGCAAGTATCCTTACTGGAGTCATCTTGATGATATTGGAGTCATATTGCATCTTACAACGTTTCTGGCTGGAGTAATCATTAAATACTGGAGTAATCAGTCTTCCTTTTGTTTATGTCCTCGATCCTACTGGAGTAGGCACCTGACTACTGGAGTAACTAAGGTTTGTTTTGCTTCTGTCTGTATTGTTACTGGAGTAGTCATTAAATGACTGGAGTAATCTCAGTCTTATGATGTATTGTCTTGTCCTTACTGGAGTAAGACATTGGTTACTGGAGTAGCTGAGTGTCATTTTGTTTCTGTCTGCGATATGACTGGAGTAATCATTTAGCTACTGGAGTAACTGAGGTCTGTTTAGTTTCTGTCATCGAGACTACTGGAGTAGGTCCTTGGTTACTGGAGTAATTAAGGTTCATTTTAGCTTCTGTGACATATATGACTGGAGTAACCAAAACCTTACTGGAGTAATATCGGGCTAAGACTTCTGGAAGTGCCTAACAGTGAAGGGTTACTGGAGTAATTAAGTGACTACTGCAATAATGTTACTAGAGTAACATTATGGTTACTGGAGTAACATGTTTCACACCAGAAGGGCTATCGGATTTGGCTTGGAGACAACTGAAAAATGACACCTTACTGGTGTAAGTAAGTGACAACTGTAGTAAGGCTTACTGGAGTACCACGTACACTACTGGAGTAATATGCCTTTCAAAACATTTTTGAATCAGAGTGTATTACTGGAGTAACAGTACCATTATTGGAGTAACTTTTCACTGAAATGCGATTTAACAAGGCAGATTACTGGAGTAACAGACCACTTACTGGAGTAATGCAAGTTTAAAACCCGTGATATTACTAGAGTAAGATATTCATTACTGGAGTAAGATTTTTCTGAAAAATTAATAAATGAATAAAATCTTATTCTTTTAATTTACAATTGTCAAGTTATCATCAAAAAACATAGAGAACTAACAGTTGGTGCACTGATCTAGCTGTTGGAGGCACTTTGGTCTCTTCTCTCTCTACTCTTTGTTCATTCCTTATGTTCGAAGGATAAATGTTGACTTCCTTTAAGTTTTTGTCCGTTGAAATGTCAGTGACTTGTTTAGGTAAGAAGCATTTATCCATTTTGCATCGTGCAGAGGTTGTTTGATTAGAATATAGCAAGTTGGTTCTACTCAGCATTTAATGCTCTGACATGCTTTTTGCTTGTGTTGAAACAACACCTTTAATCTTCTTAAATCTACTCTAAAACAACAGAAATTCACTAGCAGACAGGCTAAACATATCTAGTGAAGCATTAAGTATCAAACAAGAAAGATTTCACGAATTCATCAGATTTGAATTTTTAACAGCCTATGTATCAAAATTCGAGTTTGTCACTATGCACTTAAGTATAAACTCAAGTTTCCATATCAAAACTCAAGTTTCCTTCTTCTAGAGAAGAATGTCGCGATTTGAGTCTGGAGAATATTTTGGACTAAAGGAAAAACTTGAGTTTCCAAATGTAAACTCGAGTTTTGAACATTTAAATTGATTGAGTCCAAAACCTCAAAACTAGAGTTTTCAATCGAGACTGGAGTTTTGAAAACACCAAAAAATATCGATTAGAGTCGATATTTTATAGTTGAATTCCATTATGACGGCTGTGAGTGTTCAAGCTTTCCATTAGAGACAGATTAGAGTCGTTGAAAGAATTTGAGGTTCAATCGCTTTCACTTCACTGCAATAAATCTTCATACGACATCCTTTGGTCTGCTCTGAGATTGCTTAAGGTTTAGTCCCTTTCATCTTCTTTGCAACAAAAACTTTAGACAGAATCCATTTGGCATGCTCTACGAGTTCTTTTGTGTGCTTTATTTTTGCTATGCATTTAATGTTTTACATAGAAATTTGCTTTTGAGCTTTCAAAGATTATTTATAAATTTAAACATCTAAAACTTATATACAAGTAAGATTAGTAGCACTGAGACGTAATATAAGTAGTAATCAAGTATAAATAGATGTTAATCATAATATTTGAATTCTCAAAGACATTGTTCTAGTAAAACAAGAACAGTCACATGAGTGTTATTCCAAAATCATTCGAGTACATTTATAAACAAACTCAAGTCACTCGAGTGTTAGAGAAACTTGACTCGATTGTCATTTGAAAATAACTTCAACTCTACCAGTCACTCGAGTGCTTCTGCAAGTTGCCTTGTGTCACTCGAATGACACTTAGATTTACTTGAGTGGACTTCCATAAGAGAAGTCAGCACTCTTGGTTCATCCGCGAGTGACTTGCACAAAACTTGCAAGTTGTTGGTCATCACTCGAGTGAGATTGGTCATGACTTGTATAACCATCGCAAGTGACTTGTTGTTTTTTCTCGAGTGCTCACCATCACTTAAGTGACAGAATGCTCACTCAAGTGGAAATCTTAACACTTTTAGAAAACAGGTGAGTGACATGAAAAATATCATCGAGTAATAGCCAACACTCAAGTGGTCACTTATCCACTAGAATGCTCTGAGTCTATCATTCAAGTGTTCTACCATAACTTCCCAAAATCCTGTGAATGACTTGTTGATTTCCAGTAAGTGACAGAAAATCACTCTAGTGTGTTAGTTCTCAACCAAGTTTTTGATGATAACTAAACACTTGTAAATCAGTGGTTTAAATGTTTTAATAAGAACTTGATTTCAAGCTATAAAACTCCAGTTCTCATCACAGCAAAATGAAGAACTCGAGTTCATGGGTAAAGAACTCGAGTTCATGGGCTAAGAACTCGAGTTCATGGTTTAAGAACTCGAGTTCACGAGCTTGGTCTGTGGAAAATGCTCTGAGTCTGAAAGAACTCGAGTTCATTAGTAGCAAACTAGAGTTGATCAACTCGAGTTCACAATTAAGAACTCGAGTTCTCTTTGTTGCAAACTCGGACTAGACAGAACTCAAGTTCTTGGCAAAGAACTCGAGTTCATGAACTTGAGTTCTCAGTAAAGAACTCGAGTTCCTTTATAAGCACTGATCAAGTTTAAGAACTCGAGTTCTTATACTAGAACTCGAGTTCATGAACTTGAGTTCCTGTCTGAGAACTCAAGTTCTTTGAGAAATGAAATTGAAGAAAAATGAAGAACTCGAGTTCCTTGTGATCAACTCGAGTTCTCATTTTGCAGATCAGAGGTGTGTGAAGAAAAGTCAAAAGAACTCGAGTTCTTGATAAGAACTCAAGTTTTAGAACTCGAGTTCTACTTTGACAACTCGAGTTCTTGGCGCTGTCTGTGATTTCTGATTCTGCGAAAGAACTGATCTTTGGTTGATAACTTTCCGAATCACTTAATATAATATATGAAATGTTTTTATCACATTTGCTAGTGGTTTCAGGGATTACAACAGGTTATTATTCAAAATCAACATAAAGCTGATGCTCACGTCATAACATTTAATACTGAAGCAGGAAACAGAGCAGCAAATAGAAAGAAGCCAGAGTAGCAGGAAGAAACATTCTTCCAAGGATTACTTAATCAAGATATTCTTCTGCAAAAGCACTCTCAACGATCAACGCATTTAATGAAAGAATGGATTTCATTTAAAGAGGCCTCAACGGTCCATTTGGCTGCACAAGGAACAGAGCAAGCTATGTCTAACGGAAAATTAAATAAGTCACAACGGTAACTCTCAAGTTCCTCCCAACGGCATTAATGACGAAAGAGTATAAATACCCAAGCATACAATTCGGCCACCTACCGAAACTCTGCTCATTTACTCTGAGTTATTATCTTATCAGTTTCATTACTCTCAACTTGTACTTCAGTGATTATTTATTATTCAACTCGTGAGGAGTTACTTAAACATTCAATTTTCATTCGTTTGTAAAATCTTAAGGTTGTGGAACCTTAAGTAAGGATGTACAATTACAAGTAGTAAGGGGGAGTGAGTTTGAGGGATCATTTCGAGTTGTGTAATTGTATTCTGAAGATAGTGAAAAATCTCAAGGTGTTCTTAGGGACTGGACGTAGGTCAGGATAGACCGAACCAGGATAAATTCTCTCGTGTTCCTTCTCCTTTAAACTCTTAATTAGTTAGTTCATTAATTTGTGAAAATTTTGATTAAGCAGTTAGATTTTTAAATCACCTATTCACCCTCCCCTCTAGGTGATATTCCATCTTCATTTGGTATCAGAGCCTGGTTGCTTAGTTTGGATTAACATCCAGAGTTTGATCATGGACGGAATATTGCCTGATGGTGTATCAATTAACCGGCCTCCCGGTTTCAACGGAAAACATTATTCGTTCTGGAAAAACAAGTTCAAAGTGTTTGTGATGGCTACGGAGTTCGGATTGTGGAGAGTCTTTGAAAGAGGAAACTATGAGCCAACCATTCTCGACAATGGTCTTAGATTGCCAAAGCCGGAAGAAGATTACGATGATAATGATAGACGAAATGTTACTCTAAACAGCAAGGCCATACTCTTCCTTCAGAGTGCACTCAGTCAACAAGAATACTTTCGTATTTGCAATCTGGAGACAGCTAGAGAAATGTGGGTGGCCTTGGAGGTTGCTTATGAAGGAACAACAGCTATAAAGGAAAACAGAGTCAATACTCTCACAACAGAGTATGATCTGCTGAGAATGAAAAACGAAGAGTCAATTGCTGAATTTCAACTTCGTTATACTCATCTGATAAACCAGCTAGCTGCATTGGGTAAGAGCTATGAACAACGTGCCCAAGTCAGAAAAATTCTCAACGTACTAACCAAAGACTGGGAAGCTAAGGTCACAGCTATAGAAGAGGCTCGAGGTGAGTCAATGGCTTCAGTGGCAGCCTTATTCGGAAGCTTGTCTGAGTATGAAAGCAAACTGAAATTCAAGAAAGATTTGGACGAAATCAATGGCAACAACAAGAATAAAGGAGTTGCCCTCAATGCAGTTAAAGAAAAGGAAGAAAATGATGAAGATGACGAGGACGATGAAATGGGTATGTTCGTGAGGAAATTCAAGAAATTTTACAGAAGGGATCAAGGTTTCAGAAATCGATTCCAAAAGGGAGGTTCCAATAGCAGCAGACGCAAATCCAAAGAGAAAGATCAAATCATCTGCTATGAGTGTGAAAAGCCTGGTCACTACAATCGGAGTGTCCTCAGCTAAAGGGCAATGAGAAGGACAAAAAGAAGAAGTTCAACAACTTCAAGAAGAAGGCGTATGTTTCAGCTATCTGGGGAGACGACTCTTCAGAAGAGGAAAGTGAAGAAGAAGCTGAGACAGCTAATGTGTGCTTAGTTGCAGAAGAAGAACAACTTGAGGTAAATGATTCATTTCCTAGTTATGATGAGCTATTTGATGAATACAATGAAATACAATCTGAATTTGAAAAACTTGCTGATAAATATTTTGATCTGAAAAGGAAAAATATTTCTCTTGAAATGCAAGTTAAGAATTTTACTGACAAAAACATACTTTGTGAGGACTGTCTTGATTTGGAGAAAAAGAATTCATATCTTACAAAAACCCTGGAGAAATTCACCAGAGGAAGTGAAATGCTTAATATGATTTTAAATGCCCAACATTTTACAAATGATAGATTAGGTATAGGATATAATCCTATTTTTGACAAGAAGAAGGGCAAAAAGAAAACTGGTGGAAAATCATACTTAAATTATTTTCAAAAATCAGTACATTCATCAAATCCTTTTGCTCATTGTAATTATTGTAATCGGAAGGGTCATAGCACATCATCATGTTTTCATAAAAAGGAAAGAAGAGATAGACCTGTAGGAAATTATCAGTGGGTACCCAAAGGAACCTATGTTCCTATACCTCATACTAACCCTAAAGGACCCAAGAAAAGATGGGTACCTAAAACTTAATGTCTTTTGTCTTATAAGTGTGTCTAAAAGCATCCAGAATAACACAAATGGTACATTGACAGCGGATGTTCAAGACACATGACGGGTGATGAAGAGAAGTTCATTGCCTTAAATTCAAGAGATGATGGTAAAGTCACCTTCGGAGGAAATCAATCTGGGAAAATCACTGGCATAGGTGAAATTGGAACTAAAGAAGGACCTCTCATCAAGGATGTTTATCTAGTAGAAGGACTATGCCATAACCTTCTAAGTGTGAGTCAAAGTGCCGATAAGAACAATTGAATCATATTTGACTCAGAAGAATGTCTCATTGTAAATAAAGACGACCTTGCAATTGACAAAGGAAAACTCAAGGTTTTATTCAAAGCTCCTAGAGAAGGTAATTGTTATACCTTAGATCTTCCAAAAACCATTTCAGAAAAATGTTTTGTTAGTAACTTGGTTGAGAGCTGGCTATGGCATAAACGACTTGCACATGTGAATATGCATCAGCCGGACAAGTTGCTAAAAAAGGATCTAGTAATTGGTTTGCCCAAAATTCATTTTAGAAACGATATGATTTGTGATGCATGTCAAAAGGGCAAACAAACTAAATCTTCTTTCAAAAACAAAACTGAGATTTCAACAAATAGACCCCTTCAGCTACTTCACATGGATTTGGTTGGACCTACCAGAGTGAAAAGCTTGGGGGGAAACTTATACACTTTAGTTATAGTAGATGATTATTCCCGTTTTACATGGACAATATTTTTATCTTCAAAAGATGAAACATTTGATCTATTTTGTGTGTTTACTAAGAAAGTGCAAAACGAGAAAGGTATATGCATTGCAGCTATTCGAACTGATCATGGTGGTGAATTTGAGAATCAGCTCTTTGAAAGGTTCTGTGAGGATCATGGCATAGACCACAATTTTTCAGCACCAAGAACACCTCAACAAAATGGTGTGGTAGAAAGGAAAAATCGAGTACTGACTGAGATGGCCCGTGCAATGTTGAATGAGCATCAGACTTCACAAGTCTTCTGGGCAGATGCCATGAGCACTGCCAGCTACATCTCAAACAGAGCCTATGTGCGAAAGAAGTTGAACAAAACACCCTATGAACTCTACAAAGGGAGAAAACCAAACTTGGCTCACTTACACATCTTTGGTTGTAAATGTTTTGTACATAACAATGGTAAGGATAATCTGGGTAAGTTTGACTCTAAATCAGATGAAGGTATTTTTCTTGGTTATTCTAATAGGAGTAAAGCATTTAGAATTTTCAATAAACGTACCCGTATAATTGAAGAGTCAATTCATGTAGTGTTTTGTGAGTCAAAACCATCAAATTCTATGGATGAAGATGATGAACCTATGCAGAAAAACCAATTTTTCTCGAAATCTACCCCCGCCTTTATTGAAAATTCTGAAGATATTTTAAAAAATGATTCACAAAATCACCCTGACCAATCTTAGCCTAGAGCTTGGAAATTCATCAGGAATCATCCTCTTGACCAAGTTATAGGAAATGTTGATCAAGGTGTGAGAACCAAAAGTAGTGTATTAAATGAGGTCACGTTCTCTGCTTTCATATCTGAAATTGAGCCCTCAAAAATTGACGAAGCCTTATCAGACAATGATTGGGTCATCGCAATGCAAGAGGAGCTACATCAATTTGATAGAAATCAAGTTTGGGACTTGGTACCAAGGCCTAAAGACCATCCAGTCATTAGCACTAAATGGATATTCAAGAACAAACGAGATGAATATGCAATTATAGTCAGAAACAAGGCTAAACTTGTTGCAAAAGGCTATAATCAAGAAGAAGGAATTGATTATGAAGAAACGTATGCTCCTGTGGCTAGATTGGAAGCAATACATGTTCTTCTAGCCTTTGCTTGCATCAAGGGGATCAAGCTCTATCAGATGGATGTTAAGAGTGCTTTTCTAAATGGTTTCATATAAGAGGAGGTATATGTAGAACAACCTCCTGGTTTTGAAAATGACTGATACCCTGATCATGTCTACTGCCTAAAGAAAGCTCTATATGGTTTTAAGCAAGCTCCTAGAGCCTGGTATGAGAGACTAAGTAAATTTCTACTTGATCAAGGTTTTGTTAGAGGAAAAGTAGACACTATACTTTTCATTAAAAACAATAAGCTTAATGAACTATTAATTGTGCAAATATATGTTGACGATATCATTTTTGGATCCACTAATGAATCTTTGTGAGAAATTCTCGAAGAAAATGCAGAATGAATTCGAGATGTCTATGATGGGTGAGCTGAACTACTTCCTTGGTCTGCAAATTAAACAACGAAAGGATGAGATATTTATCTCTCAGACCAAGTACTTACGGGATTTGCTCAAGAGAATTGGAATGGAGAATTGCAATGGTGCAGATACTCCAATGAGTTCAACTGCCTCTCTTGATGCTGATACAGAAAAGGGAAAGGATTTTAACATCACCAAATATAGAGGAACGATCGGATCCCTATTGTACCTGACAGCCAGTAGACCAGATATTCAATTTAGTGTGGGCATGTGTGCTAGATTCCAAGCTGCCCCAAAGGAATCACATGCAGAACACATGAAGAGAATATTTTGATATCTAGCTTATATAAAAGAGCTAGGACTATGGTTTCCAAAAGGAGGACAAGAATATCTGGTTGCGTATTCTGATTTAGATCACGCTGGCTACAAAACTGATAGAAAAAGTACCAGTGGGCAATGTGAGTTCCTTAGTGGCTCTCTGGTATCGTGGTTCAGCAAGAAACAAACTACTGTGGCTGTCTCATCTACTGAAGCTGAGTATGTTGCAGCCTCTAGCTGTTGTGCCCAAGTCCTGTGGTTGAAGCAACAATTATCAGACTTAGGAATTCACCTGAAAGATATTCCAATCTTATGTGATAACACAAGTACCATAAGTCTGGCAAAGAATCCAGTTCAACACACAAGGACTAAGCATATTGATGTCAAACATCACTTTATCAGAGATCATGTGCAGAGAAAAGATGTCAAAGTGATGTTCATTCTGACACATTTGCAGCTTGTTGACATTTTTACAAAGCCCTTGGCCAAGGAACAATTTCTGTTTATCAGAAGAGAATTAGGAATGGTGAATCCCAATGAGTTGTAAGAATTTCATTTCATATATTTAAGTTTAATTCACTTAAACATGGACTAACTTAAGCTTCAGAGTTTATAAATACTGTTTTGCAGGTCTCTGTTTTCATCGCTATAATCAGGGGAGATTAAAACTCGAGTTCAGATCCAAAAACTTGAGTTCTTTTGAAGGCAACAGGTCAAGAACTCAAGTTCATCAGGAAGAACTCGAGTTCATGTATGTTTTGATGATATCAACTCCAGTTCTTGGGAAAGAACTCGAGTTCATAAACTCGAGTTCATAAACAAGAACTAGAGTTCTTCGTGTGCCAGCTCCATGAAACACAAGAACTCGAGTTGCCTATCAACAACTCAAGTTCAAGAACTCGAGTTCTTAACTAAAAACTCGAGTTATCATGTCTAAAGACTGGACAGTCACTGGAAGAACTTGAGTTCTTCACTACATGAACTCGAGTTCATAGCGGACATATATACGCACTTTCTCTAAAACTCTTGCCACATTGCCACATTACGTGTGCTCTTCATTTGTTCAAACCCTCTTTGAAACAAAACCCTAACTCTCAGAACTCTCTGAAAACTTCACAATGAGAACGAAAAACCCAGAACTACGAGATGCAACCTCCTCTTCATCCGAAACTAGCAACTCCGCTTCACCACCCAAGCCTCCACCACTGAAAAGATCTCGTCGAGAGAAGATTCCGCCTCTTCGCTACCGACCCAAAGTAGCAAAGGACACTATTCCTCCTCCTCCTGAGTCTCCTAATTCTCCACCATCTCGTCCTCGAACAAGAGGAGTAGTCATCCGTGAGCCAATGGAGTCCCAACAACAATCAAAATTTACTGCTACTCCGGTTAAGGGTCGAGGAAAAGAAAAAGTGGGTGAGCCTCCTCAAAAATCCACTCTATCTTGGTCTCGGGGTCAAAGTACACCATCCAAAGCAGCTCCATCTCAGTCCCAGCCAGGCATTGGTACTTCTTCTATTCTAGCTATAACTAGAAACCCTATCCCACCGAGGATTTTATCTGTAACCCTGTTTCAATTCCTGAATCTGACCGCCGTACATATCTCTCTGATTATGGAATTAGAAATATATGTTCAAATGTCTATCTTGATTTCCCAAGCTTTCTGTTTGAATGTGGTTTAGACTTATCACCATATCTGACTAGCTTCAAGCCACTTCTAGGTATCCAAACCCCTTATTGTCCTTCTGTGGTTAGGGCCTTCTATTTCTTTTTACGAATTTCTAATGTGATTGCCCCTGATGGAACTCTAGAGGAAGAGAGAATAATTTCACATGTTAGAGGCAAACGCATTACTGTGACCCCCAAAATCCTGAATAATATGTTAGGAATTATAGACCCCCCTTCTCCGCCTATTATAGAACTCTCAAATGCTGAAATTTTTGAAATTCTCCGACCAGGGGAGGAAATTGGGCCACTGATCTTCAATCCTAGAGATATGCCTTCCCTCCACAGAGTCATCTGGTATATTTACACTAGGAGTCTAGTACCTAAGGGCAAAAATTGCACACACTTTGCCAGTAGAGACTATAGTCTACTAGCTGCAATTATGTCCAAAACAACCTTCAATCTTGGCTACTGGCTCTACTATGAGATTCAAAAATTCAGATTTGAGGGTCAAAAGAAGGCACACTTACCTTATGCTCATCTGATATCTGTCCTTCTTTTTCATCACAAAGTGTGGCTTTGGAGCTGGATTCTAAACCTATTAAGCCTATTAAGTTCTGTCAAAACCAACTGAACTACATGAGATTGGAATTTGTTGAGGAATCTGGCCAATCCAGAGCTCCATCTAGGACCAGAACAAGAACCAAAACCAGAGCTGAGGAAGGACAGACATCCCCCACTCGGCCATCCACCTCTGCTCCACCTCAGGCTCCTGAGCCAGTTTCTATGTTTGGAATTTCTATTCAGACCATGGTTGATAAAGCTATCTCAGGAGCCATATCTACCCTCAAAGACAATATCATTACTGAACTATCCAAGAAGTTTGAGGAAGAGGTGAAGAAAGGTGTCAATGAGGTCATAAAATGCTTTAAGTCCAAGTCCAAGTCCGAGGATTTTCAAGAGGATCTGACTGATCAGTTAGCAGGGATCAATGAGAAGCTTGAAGCTATTGCTGGTCATTTTGAAGATCTTGGTCCTAGATTCAAAGCCACATATGTTGCTTATGACAGACTGGACAAAAAGGTTGAGAAGCTACTGAAGCAAACAAATCCTATAGGTCATTCTGGCTCATCACCTCCACCTTTCTCTCCTTCACATGCTACCATGCCTGATCCTATCTTTCACTCCACCCCACACATTTCCCCTCATGTATCTCCATCTCACTCTTCAATCACCCATCCTGTTTCTTCCTCTTCTCCCATCCTTACTCTTACCTTACCTCCATTTGTTCCAGAAACCTCCACTCCTCTCCCTATCCATATCTCTGTTCCTCCATCCACTTCTTCTTCCACTCCTCATTCATCCTCTCGCCCTCATGTGACTCCCTCCACCTTTGCAGAAGTACTACCTTTTCTTCAGACACCTCTATCAATTACTCCTATCTCCATGCTTCCCCCAGATGATGATGACAAAGGGGGAGAAGAGTAGCTGATAATTGCTGCTAATTAGTGTTTTTATTAGTTATTTTATTTGTCTAATTTTTTTATCTATACTGAACCTTGTGATCTGACTAATATGTAAAGTTTGAAATGTTAAAACTAATATAGTATCATCTGATGTTTTTGCTGATCTGATCTCATCGTCATAGCTGACTGTTGCTTCATAAGTCATCTACTGTTTCATTTTACTGATATGATCTTTCTGACATAAATTTGTAGCAGAAATTTTTAATTTCATGATTTACGAGCTAAAACGAATATGATCTTTTTTCAAAATGCTACAAGTGTTGTCATCATCAAAAAGGGGGAGAATGTTAGTTCTCAACCAAGTTTTTGATGATAACTAAACACTTGTAAATCAGTGGTTTAAATGTTTTAATAAGAACTTGATTTCAAGCTTTAAAACTCCAGTTCTTACGCAGCAAAATGAAGAACTCGAGTTCATGGGTAAAGAACGCGAGTTCATGGGCTAAGAACTCGAGTTCATGGTTTAAGAACTCGAGTTCATGGTTTAAGAACTCGAGTTCGCGAGCTTGGTCTATGGAAAATGCTCTGAGTCTGAAAGAACTTGAGTTCATTAGTAGCAAACTAGAGTTGATCAACTCGAGTTCACAATTAAGAACTCAAGTTCTCTTTGTTGCAAACTTGGACTAGACAGAACTCAAGTTCTTGGCAAAGAACTCGAGTTCATGAACTTGAGTTCTTAGTAAAGAACTCGAGTTCCTTTGTAAGCACTGATCAAGTTTAAGAACTCGAGTTCTTATACTAGAACTCGAGTTCATGAACTTGAGTTCCTGTCTGAGAACTCAAGTTCTTTGAGAAATGAAATTGAAGAAAAATGAAGAACTCGAGTTCTTTGTGATCAACTCGAGTTCTCATTTTGCATATCAGAGGTGTGTGAAGAAAAGTCAAAAGAACTTGAGTTCTTGATAAGAACTCAAGTTCTAGAACTCGAGTTCTACTTTGACAACTCGAGTTCTTGGCGCTGTCTGTGATTTCTGATTCTGCGAAAGAACTGATCTTTGGCTGATAACTTTCTGAATCACTTAATATAATATATGAAATGTTTTTATCACATTTGCTAGTGGTTTCAGGGATTACAACGGGTTATTATTCAAAATCAACATAAAGCTGATGCTCACGTCACAACATTTAATGTTGAAGCAGGAAACAGAGCATCAAATAGAAAGAAGCCAGAGTAGCAGGAAGAAACATTCTTCCAAGGATTACTTAATCAAGACATTCTTCTGCAAAAGCACTCTCAACGATCAACGCATTTAATGAAAGAATGGATTTCATTTAAAGAGGCCTCAACGGTCCATTTGGCTGCACAAGGAACAGAGCAAGCTGTGTCTAACGAAAAATTAAATAAGTCACAACGGTAACTCTCAAGTTCCTCCCAACGGCATTAATGGCAAAAGAGTATAAATACCCAAGCATACAATTTGGCCACCTACCGAAACTCTGCGCATTTACTCTGAGTTATTATCTTATCAGTTTCATTACTCTCAACTTGTACTTCAGTGATCATTTATTATTCAACTCGTGAGGAGTTACTTAAACATTCAATTTTCATTCGTTTGTAAGATCTTAAGGTTGTGGAACCTTAAGTAAGGGTGTACAATTACAAGTAGTAAGGGGGAGTGAGTCTGAGGGATCATTTCGAGTTGTGTAATTTTATTCTGAAGATAGTGAAAAATCTCAAGGTATTTTTGGGGACTGGATGTAGGTCAGGATAGACCGAACCAGGATAAATTCTCTCGTGTTCCTTCTCCTTTAAACTCTTGATCAGTTAGTTCATTAATTTGTGAAAATTTTGATTAAGCAGTTAGATTTTTAAATCACCTATTCACCCTCCCCTCTAGGTGATATTCCATCTTCATAATGATCACTTAGCCACTCGAGTGATCTTGCACGACTCTTCAATCTTTGAGTTTATGGATTGCAAAATCACTTAAAGTTAAGGATTATCACTCGAGTGTATTACCTATCACTTTAGTGATTATCTTAGATCACTTGAAGTGTGTGTACTTGCTGCTTCAAGTTTTGTTTAAATATAGTTCTATCACTCAAGTATGTTCAAATGCAGAACTCAAGTGACTTAAATCATCAAGCCCTCATTGTTTTCTAAGGTTTGTTATCATCAAAACATAAACCGATAACTAACATTATGGACACTTTATTTCTTGTGTGACTAATGAAAATGAGTCCAAGTTTCAAATTATTCAGCATTGAAGTGCTTAATAGCCTATTCATTCGTAGGATGATAATATCTGCCTTTTGTAGTCAATTCTTTGTTTTCAATATTGATATCAAATAACTTCCCCCAAATTATTAAGCTGATAAGGTATTGGGACTTTGTAATGTTTATCAATCTGGTTTTCTATTCCTTTCCAGTTCATTGGAGTTTCAAATTGGATTGGAGTTTGGAAGAAGGGAACGAAGATGTCTATTTAAATAATATTTGTTCATCTTTGCCAATTTCTTCAACATTTAGTCACACTAAATCAGTCGTACCACATCCATTGCATCTCTGTGCGAGAAGTAGTTACCCTTTGAAGTTTTCATAGCCAGAGCTTTCCTGCATCCCTGGTGGACCTCTGTTTTTGACTTTTGACCACAATCTCTGCCTGTCATCTGTTGCTTTTCCCATGTTTGTGCATCCATTTTCTAGCAGAACGTTGACACATATTTCTTGCAATTTTCCTGGTGATTCTCCCACCACCTCAGAACTTCTCCAACTACTTTAGTTGTGCATTATTCCAGCACAATTCTGTGAATTATTTTGCTGGCACTTTTCTTAACCTATTTGCAACTCCTGCCGCTCTTCATGCCGTGTAATTGCAGCAATGTTTTTTCAAGTTTTGTTTCACTCTGATAGCTCATTTCATTGTGTAGTATACCAATGAGTTATTGTTTGTTCCTGCTCTTGACATCGTTGTTGATCTCAAGGATCATATGGCCTCCTTTTGTCGCAAGTTTTGCAATATGTTATCTTCCTCCACTCCTTATTATAAGGCATCTCTAACCACCTCATCAAAACCAAAGAGAGTTGGTTAAGTTTTTAACTTTGTGTAAAAATAGGGAAAAAAATTCAAATCTACCTGTATTTAATATCATGAATTATATCCAAGAAGTGATAGAAGTTGCAATTGATGATATTTTAAATAGGGGGCAATCTTGCCACTTAGGGACTTATAGTTATAATAAGGACCATCCACTTCACCCCCCAAAAAAAAGGACCATCTATTTCTTTTGGAATTTGCCTTATAATTATGACCAAAGGAAATATATGCTTTCAACTGGAGGAAGGTCTTATAACAGTATCAACTTATGTTCCTTCTTCTTTCGTGTAATCTGAGACTTGTCTGTATCTCAAGTTAAACAAATTTCACTCTATCATAAATATATGTAGCACAAATTCAAAGGCATTCTCCCTCAAGTTATTATATAGGGTACTTTATTCTGAGTATAAAAGCTTATTTGGCACTAAGTTTTGCCTCTCCCCATATAATTTATAATAGGAGAGGGCGGTATGTGTGGGAGGACCGCCGCCCTAGGTCTGGCACATGGAAAGGATCAAATGGAGGTGAAATTATATCATTTAGTGCTTGTGATGATCATCAAACCTGTGTTGATACATCTGTAAGTTTCACAAAATTTGAGTTGAGATCTTTCATAATTCATATTAACTGAACGTTGTTCATGTCTCAGAATATATTCATCCTGTTGCTTAGTTGGATACAGGCACTGTCAAGAATTACATCAACTGGAGCCATGACATTATTCTTTATCCAAGCCATCGAGCATGGACATGGCACAACCTATGGTAGCATTCTTAATTCTATGCATACTGCAATCAGAAAGGTTCGCAACAATGATTGTTCTCGTGGCGATGATGTGGCGACAACTCTTGTCTCCATGCTTTTGAATGGTGGCGTTCGTTTTGCCATCACGCTTTTGACAGGCATTGACATTGGTGGCTTTGGAGATGATGTGGTGACAACTCTTGTCTCCATGCTTTTGAATGGTGGCGTTCGTTTTGCCATCACGCTTTTGACAGGCATTGACATTGGTGGCTTTGGAGATGATGTGGTGACAACTCTTGTCTCTATGCTTTTGACTGGTAGCATTGATGTGGTGACAGATCTTGTCTCCAGGCTTTTGACTGGTGTCATTGGTAGTCGCCTGAGACAGGTAAACATACTCATTTAATTTGAATTATGTCCATAAACAAAGTGCTAAATTGTTTTTTTTTACCGCCGGATCTTCCAAACATGTTATTTTCTAAACCAAATCTAAACTTTCTACTTTTTGATCCCATGTGCACAGATAATATAGTAGTTTCCCTGACATGTTTTAATTTTCTCCCCCTTATTACTGCTTCAACAGGAACCCCAATTGATCGCCGAGGAACCGTTTGATGTGTATGCAAAACCTTTCTCCTTCTGATGCTTCATATTTTGTATGAAATACTTTGCATTATGTGTATTCATGTATTGGTGCGGAAACAAATTAAGGTACACAAAGGAGCAGATGATGTTTTCTGATTGGATAAACAAGTTTGGATATTAGGAGGTAAAACAATGTTTTATTGCTGAACTGCGTGAATGGTATAATATTATTAAAGAACATAATATTTGTTTTTTATAGTTTCCTTATTTTGGTTTTGATCTCTATAGTTTTAAATCATAAGTTTTAGTTTATCGAAGGGCAAAATGGTCCAGGTCTTTATTGAAACATAGGGATAGATATTTTAAGTGGATAGAAACTTAAAAAACTAAAATTAATGGTTTGAAACTATAGCAACCAAAACTAAAATGAGGGTTAACTATTTTTTTTTGGATAATACAGGCAAGCCAAAGCTTGAAGATAATAGGAAGAGAGGAAAAGAAAACAAAGCCCCTCAATGCATCAAAATACAGAAACTAGGAGCAACAAGACTCCAAGTCTTTCAAAAACATATGAAGACATCCATCGGGGATAGTTGGAATTAGAGTGACATCGGCGCCAACGGAAGTATTATGGCCCATCTTGGCCATGTAGTCAGCACATGATATGTTTTCCTGAGAAGTATGGTGAAGCTCCACGTCCTAGTCACGAAACAACAGGTCTCTAGTCTCAACAATAATATCCTTAAGGGGATGATCAGAGGAAGAGTCCCTCGTAAGGATATTAACAGCATCAAGGGAATCAGAGTAGATGACAACTCTTTGCAGATTCATCTGGAGACTGATTTGTAACCCAAGCTTAATAGCATAAATTTCAGCCTCGATAGGAGATCCAAGGCCAAGGGGTTTGTAGAATCCCATCAGCCACTCTCCCTAAGAATTCCTCACCACTCCTCCACACGTTGCATGATGCTGGTATCGCACCGAACCATCCACGTCAATACGAACATAATTAGTAAGAAGAAGGTCAAGAGTCTTCCTCTTTCCTACCAAGCTGGAAGATTTGGTGCTTGAGATTGTGGTTTGCTCCACTCTCCATAAGAAGATACTTGCATTCATGAAGAAGCTCCCTAGTGTTAGAGTTTCCTCCCTGAAAAAGAAACTTACATCGAGATGTCCAAGGAATCCAGCACCCTAGGCTGAAAATTCTGGTCCACGGGAAATCTTGATATCTTCCTTTACCCGGTTTATGGTTGATGTTCCATCTAAGCCAAACCTGCAAACTACCAGAAAAAAACTGAGAGAAATAGTTAGGTTTCAAAATTTGTTTCCATAGATTTTTAGCACGATCACAATCACGAATGATGTGGATAACATTCTCCTCGCTATTACATTGGAAGGGGCATCGATCATCATTACAAAGACCTCTCTTGACCCGAAGGGAGTTGGTGACAAGTTTCTCATGACCTACTTGCCACATGAAGTATTTGCTTTTTTCTAGGAGTTTGCCACCTCCACACTTGGGTCCAAAAGTTATTAGTGCTAGCTTCTTCATTGTCCAAAAGATAGTGATAGGCAGATTTAACAGAGAAACTTCCATCTGTAGCTGCTCTCCAAGTAAAGCAATCAGGGGAATTGTTGGTTAGGGTATTCATATTCATAATGAGATTTATAACGTGAAGAGGAAGGAGCCCAGTCCATCTATGATAATCCCAGCAACCGTAAGGCATGGTATTATCCCTAACCGTCTCATCTCTATTCATAGAAGAGGGCTGAAGAGCGAAACAAATGATAGGCCGATCAAAAGGGAGCCAAAGGTCAATCCAAAATTTAGTTCCCTCACCATTGTTAACCTTTCTACCAACACCACCAAGGAATTTATCCCAAACTTCAACAATCGCCCTCCAAGCAGGGGAGGAGTTTCTTTTTTCAGAGATATTAGGCACAGGCTGATCTCCACAGTTATATTTGGACCTTAAACATTGAACCCAAAGGTAGTCTTTTTTAGTTAAGAGGCCCCAGCATAATTTCATAATAAATGCCTTGTTCTGACGACGGAGATTTTTGAAACCCAATCCTCCTTCTTTCTTGGCTTGAGTGATTTTATCCCAAGCAATAAGATGCATTTTCCTAACATTTTGGTCTTGAGACCAAAGAAAATTCCTAGAGATTTTCTCAATCTCTTTAATTGTACATAAAGGAAGAAGAGTTGATTGCATGCAATGGCTAGGCAAGGATGATAAAACAGACTTAATGAGCACCACACGCCCTGCAATAGTCAAGAATTTGCTTTTCCACATCGACAATTTTTTCCTTGCTTTTTGGACAATCGGGTAATAGGTGGCTTGAGAAACTCTTTTATGGATAATCGGGACCCCCAAATATTTACCAAGATCCGCAGTGATTCCAATCCCTAAGAGTTGACTTAACTCCATAGCCTGGCTAAAATGAACTTTTTTAGAGCAAAATAATCGAGATTTGTCTAGGTTGATTCTGTGACCAGAGACCTCACAAAAACTTTTCATAACTTTACGCACTTCCATCATTTGGCTTCTCAAAGCTTCCGCGAAGAGAAAGAGGTCATCAACGAAAAATAAGTGAGAAATTTGAGGGCCACCCCGCCTAAAGATAAAAGGTTTCCAACGATGGGCTTGGCATTCTGCTTTAATTAAGTGACCCAGGCGCTCCATGCAAAGAACAAAAATATAAGGGCTTAGGGGATCACCCTGTCTAACCCCTCTAGATAGGGTGAAGTAAGGGCTTTCATCACCATTCCAGAGAATAGACATAGAGGTGGTGGAGATGCAGGCCATTATGAGGTCGATGAGATTGCTCTCAAAATTTAGGCATTGGAGGGCATTTTTTATAAACCCCCAATCAAGTCTGTCAAAAGCTTTCTCCATGTCGATCTTGATAGCCACATAACCTTTTTTTCTCCCAGACGACTTCATGGAATGAATGACTTCCTACGCAATAAGTATATTATCACAACTGGATCTGCTAGCAATAAAACTGCATTGCTCTTGACTGATAAGGAGAGGCATGATCCCCTTAAACATGTTAGCAGAAGCTTAGTAATGATTTTGAAACTGACATTGCATAGAGAAATGGGACGGATTCTTTCAAAGAAACAGGATTGTCAACTTTAGGGATAAGAACCACTTTTGATTTGTTTATGCTCGACAAGGTAGAGGGGTTTTTGAAGCAGTCTTCAATGAAGCTACATATTTTATCCATCACTACAGTCCACTGAGATTGGAAAAAATGAGGTTGGAGACCGTCAGGACCTGGCGCTTTAAAAGCTCCCATTGCGAAGGCTGCGTTTTTTATCTCAACCTTGCTTATAGGACTAGATAGAAGGTGAATCATGTTGGCATCGGTGGTGGGAAAGTTAGAAAACCAACCATTTGGGTTTCTCACAGTGCTATCCCTTGTGTAAAGACGTTGGAAGAAATCATGGGCCATCAATTTTAGAGTCATGGTCATCAATCCACTCCCCCTCCTCATTTTTAATGTCGAGAATTATTTGCTTTTTTCTTTTATCCATTGTAGAGGCAGAAAAAATCTTGTGTTTCTATCCCCCCCTTGAAGCCATTTACTTCTGGATTTTTGGAACCGAACAATTTCTTCTTGCGTAGCTACTTTATGGTATTCATCGCAAAGTTTTTTTTCAAGGCGAAAGAGACCAGATTGAAGGTTCATTCTTCTACATCTATCAATACCCTCCAAGCGTCTCAACAACTCTTTTTTCTTCTTAGTAAAGTTGCCAACACGGTTCTCGTTCTACTGCAAGGCTGAGTGTCTAAAATCATGAAGCCCTTCAAGCCAGCTTTTCTCTCGCTAGGCCTCAGAGGTTACATCTTTAAAATCATCCTCAAGGGACCAAGTAACTTGATAAGAGAAGGATCTTTGAGGTCATTGATGTTGCTGAGGAGAGTGATTGGAGTTAACAACAACAAGGTGATGGTCCGATTTAAATTTAAGCTCATGTCGGACGGAGGAATTAGGAAAGGAGGTGAACCAGCCGAAATTGGTGAATACCCAATCCAATCTTTCTTTTAGGCCCTGTCTTTCCCAGGTAAATTTTTCCCCTTGAACCTTAGCCTCGATAAGCCCATAATCTTCAATACATTCCCTGAAATGGAGCATAAAGGCCCAAGCAGGATTAGCCCCTCCAAATTTATCAGAAGGGGAAAGGTAGGCATTGAAATCCCCCAAGACTAACCAAGGGAGGTTAGAGTTGTTAGCTAGAATCCGGAGAGAATTCCAAAGCCTCGTCCTACCAATAGAGCTACTCTCACCATAGACTACCGTGACTAGATTTAAAAGATGGGAAGCTTTATCGGTGACCTGACAATGAATCAATTGGGTGCTAGAGGAGATATAGGAAATATCAAAATTGTTATTGTTCCATAGGATCCAAATGCCACCTACAAAACCATTAGCTTCTACACGAATCCAATAACTAAAACCAAGTTTATGACAAACATTGTCAGCTCTATTACCGCTAATCCGGGGTTCCAGCAGACAAAAAATATCAATGTTGTATTTTTTTATAATGTCTTTAAAAATAATAGGAAAGGTCCGATTCTCGGCCCCCTATAATTCCATGAGGCTAAAATCATTAAAAAAATGAAAAGATAGAGGATGGAACACTTACCTAGCCTGCATCGCATCAGGATCTCCGGGACGTGTCTCGAATTGTGTTTCAGCAACCCAAGATTGTTGGCTCTCCATGAATCAACGACTCATCCGGAGGTTTTGGATTCAAGCCCCTTAGCTCTGGAGGTTTAAGTGGGATGGATTGAATTTGGCTTTCAAGCATATTTGTAGGGCTATTAATTGGAATATTAGGAGACGAGGGCTTTTGAATGATGGAATTTCTGTGGACAACGTTGTGAGCACTATGTCCTTTATTTAACCTTGCATTTGATTTTCTTTGGCCCTTATGGGCCTTATCTGAAATATTCGCTGAGATAGAGCTCTGCCCACCAAGAATGATTGCTTGCTTGGGCTCTACATTGACAAGGCCCAACGAATTTAGACCTTCATGAGCTTCGAAATTGGCTTGGTCAAGAGGGTCAAATGCTTCAGTGGAGATCATCAGTCCAATTGGGATTGCTTTCGGTTTGATTGGCTTCTCTTTGGGCTTGAAAAGGGTTTTGATTCTTGGCCCAATTCGCTTAGATGATAGGTCCAGAGAGCTGCTAGCCTGATGTTTTTTCCCAGTGTGATTGCGATGTTTCTCAAGGAAATCTATTCTAGGTCTAGGATCTTGCCTAGTGCTCGTACTATCGTCATCATTTTTAGGTTGAGTCTGCGCATTTAGGTTAGCTGTCATCGGAAAACTTCCCTCATCTGTGTCTCTTATAGCAGCAAAACGATTTACCTTCCCGAGAATTTGATTTTTCGCCGTTAAAGTGCCTGGTTTCATGGATACTGGTTTCTTCAGCGGGGTTGATTTCGACCGTTGCCCATCATTGACAGCCTAATCTATCCGATTAGGCGTACGACGATTGCTCGGCCTACAGGCAATCATCCAGGGGCCGAATGAATCTTCCCCATCTTCTGGATTCACCGATGCCGGAGATTTGACCGGAGCCTTCGTCGGATTGGGGACGATAACAGGTTGGGGCGTTGGATTGTCACCTCCTTCCTTAGAGTTTGAATTAACCGAATAAGGACAATGATCTTTCTTCTGACCGAACCTTTCACAGGAGAAGCAGATGAGGTTCAGGCCCTCATATTCAATGTTGAAGATGGATCCAGCGGCTATGACTTTTGGTACAAGCTTCTTATGTAAGTTTAATTCAACACATAATCTAACGAATTTTCCTCTTTCAATTTTTGGGTTTTTCGACTGAAGATCCTGGAGAGTGTTCATATCAACCTTCAAGGTTCTTCCAATTCTATCTCCAAGCCTTGAAATACAGTGATGATTGTAATAGTGAATAGGAACATCATGAATGCGCACCCAGGTGGCTACTCTTCCCAGCGGGTTTTGGTAAGGGTTAAAGTAGGGGGACCAACATTGAATTAGGACACAATGTTGATGGATCACCCATGGGCCATCATAAAGGACTTTGCGGTAATGAGCTCACCACAATTCAGGGTCTTGAAATATGATTATAAAGTAATTGTTGGGTATGTCGATGATTTCGAAACTTGAGAAACCCCACATCTTATGCAGTAGATTTTTAAGAACATAGAGATTGAATCTTTTCCCTAGAACGGTTAGAATCAGGGCATAATTCCAAGGCTCACACCATTCATTATATTCCTCCTCAGTGCATGGCGCCACTGGATATAGGTTCATAAGCTTTCTGATCTCCTCTGTTTCTTCTGGGAGCTTCCAGGAAATTTCCTTAGCCTCAGTAAATAGATCTTCTTCCTCCATTAGGTTGCTACTATGTGCCACACCATTGAAGCCCATTAGGGAAGCACGGTAGGAGGTGAACTTAGGGGGAGGATCTTTATTTGAGCTTACTGGATCAGGATTTTTCTCTGATTTCTCTGTTTCTTTGCTTACAGCAGAGTTGGTTTGGAGATAGATAGTCTCCGGATCAAGGTCTGACATTGAGTCATCCATAATGGCTTGTGGAGTCTCCTCCACTTTCTTCTTTTTCTTGCGCTCATCTTGCCCTTCTGCCGGTGGCCGGTCCGGAGGCAGCTTGAGCTGACCAGAATCCGTCATTGAGGAAGGTAACACAGTTCCCAAGAGACAGCGAATGTTACTCTATATCAAAGTGTATCATCTTTAGCCGCTGCTAAATCTCTGTGTAAATGAGGGTTAACTATAAAGACCAAAGATTGTATTAACTCAATATTGTATTTGTCTGCGCCCGCGCGCCCACACACACATACATGTGTGTGTGTGTGTGTGTGTTTTATATCCCAAAACGAAAGGGAGGGCTTTCTTGTGTGCATTTCATTGTGAATCTCCTCTGGGAAGAGATAAGCAATGTAACCATGTCTGTGACAAGTACTGTGTAACTAAATGCTATTTGGAGTACTTTGGGCATTTTTCTTTTGAGATGAGAAGCTTAAGTTATATTTGGAATGTGATTTGGAGAGGAAGTTACGTAGGAAAATTGAGACTTATTTGGATTGATGTTTTTTAATGTGACTTTTATCGCTACTTTATTAATAAAGAGAATATATAGGATATAACAATATGTAAAATTAATTAAAAATTTTTAACCTTAATTCTCTCCTTTTTATAAATTTAATTAATAAAAATTTTCTCTTCCCTCCCCTTTAAAAGTCATTTTCAAAATCTCCAAAAACCATTTTTAATTTTAAGTTGGTTTTCGGCTAAAAAGTTATTCGGCCCTCCAAACATTTCGCCTAATATAGTTTTGTGGCTCCAATGAGCTTTTTTCAATTTTTTAACATAGCCTTCCGCCTTTGAATTAAACGATATCAATAATTTACCCGAGAAAAACCGCATATTCGCTAAATTTTTTGAATTAATAATATGATGTCGATGCTTCGAACGAAAAAAAAAAGAATATAATTAGCATTTGTACATTCGATAAATATTGTTTTATTTTATTTTTTTATATAAAAATTTTAGGAAAGGGGTCGGGCTCACCCACAGTCCAAGGGCAGGACGCTTGGAGCCCGGTCCACAAGGGATACTGGCTAGATAGTACATATGCCTCCATCTCTACCAACGTTACCACTGCTTCTTAGACCCCTAGGATGCCTCCCTCAGCGTCTTGACCAACGCAGGGATCAAACCCCCTCCCTAAAGGTGAGGAAGACCGACCCCACGCCAATTGAACCCCAAAGACAAGGGGTAATTATTTATATTAGATTACAGTGGAGATCCGAGATTGTATTGTTTACGGCTTATAAATATGGCCCGCTCAATATAAATTTTATATTATATATTGATTGATTGAAATATTAATGTAAGTATATTGTAAAAAGAAAAAAAATAAAAAAGGTATGGAATATTTGGAAGAATGATTTTAAGGATGTAGTTTTTGAACTTAATTATGACGGTATAGTCTATTAGCAATAGAAAAAAAAAAAACAATTCTTAGATTCGTCAAGAAACACAAATATTCTGAGCCCACTTTGGCATAATAGAGTTGTTGGGAATCCTTGAAGGCATCAATGCACTTCAGGATCTAAGATTCAAGAAAGTCAATATCCGGCGATTCTGTGAAAGCCCTTCTTTTTGGTTGAAAAAGAAAACTAAAGGAGTCTTCTTTTGATCAAATATTCTCCCTATCGCTAGGGAGATCTTAACAAAGACCGTATCATCATAATTTTAAGGAAGGGGTTTTTACTTGGTAGTCGTCACAATGATGAGCATCAAGTGCTCATTGCTATGTTAAGACTTAAGAATTAAACCATTCAAATTTAAAATTTTTAGTCTATAATTTTTAAATGATAAATTCATTTTTTTTCGAAAATTCCCTAAAATTATCTTTATTTTGAATCTTACATATATTAAAGTTAAAAACTATTTAAAATATGAAAATTAATTGAAATTAAATTTGGACCCTTCAAAATAACTCCCCCCGGGAACCAATGTTCAAAATCAATCCAAACAGTTTAGGTTGGTGATATAATCAAAGTAAACTTTTAACCTTATATTTAACACAGGGAGGAATATATTGATGTTTAATCAGTCGTATACTAACTAATTTTTTTGGAAAAATATATACTAACTATTTCAAGTATGCCTAGAAGTTCATTTGTACGGACATTGCATAATCAAGATGCCCACCTGCTACCATGCGGTAAAATTTATATTTTATGAAAAAAAAAAAGGTATGAAATGATCTTTTGAATGGAAAATTAATGGGAGAATTATTTGATTTAATAGATAGAAACCAACCAATATAAACTAAGTTTCGTTTTTTATTATTATAATACGTTATTAAAAAGGAAATCAACCATAAAATTTATGGACTTGGCTTTCTTCCTATACCCCTTACCATCATTTTCTCTCATTTCCTTTTTTTTTACCGTTGGATTAAGATCTCAACAGTCTAGATTTACTATACTTTTTTACCATCATTTTCCCTCCTTTTCCCTTATAATAATATTTTTATCATAGGATAAATCTAGACTATTGAGATTTTAATCTAATTATAGAAAATGAAAAAGAATGGGAATAGGTATAAGAGGAAAGACAAATCCAAAATTTATGGGGGAAATCCTCTAAAAAGCCGTTTGACATACCTAAATTCTAGTTTGGGTTGTTAAACTTGACAAATGAATAATTAGGCCACAAGGATCAACATGAGATTTAGAAATTAGGTGAAATGACCTCTTTACCCTAAGTTATTAATAAAGGAAAATTGAACATACATGTTGGCGCGTTGCATTATTTCATACAAAGAATGATCCTATCATTAATTGAGTCAGTTCTAAGGTTAGATATTATTATCAATTCATTGAAGAATGGAAAAAATCAACAGTAATAACCATGGGACTGACAAAGAAACCAAAGTATGTTTTGAATTCTCAAGAATTTCATTGGCATATTTTTATTCAGATTCTGAGGAAGGATACAACAAGAACTCACAAATATCGTAAGTTAGTTATCTCTTATCAGGATGATACCTTTCAGATTATTCAAGTACGCCTCCGCAGACTTTGTTGCTGAAAAAAAAAATTGTAGAGAAGAATGACTTGGCAGCGGGGCGGAGCCAGGAATTTTGGTAAAGGGTAAAATTATAGAATAAAGCTCAGATGTTTATGAAACTTTATTTCAAGGAGAGAAAATTACATAATAGAACCCAAATATTTATAAAATTATATTTTAGACATAAACATTTCAAGATTTTCATTTTAGTCCCTTCAGATAACTTTACATAGAGGGACTAAAATGAAAATCATAAAATTTTTATAGACTAAAAGACAATTTCCTAAAAAATTTAGACTATTTCCTGAAATTTTAGGGCGGCGGGGGCCACCCCTACCCCCTAAATCTGCATAGCTTGGCAGCATTAATTGCTTGGTTAAATGAATCGGAAGGTACATCAATGAACTACTAGAGGAGAATGGAAATAAACTACCTAAACCGGAGATCTAGAGATATCCAAATGGAACTTAAAAGGGAAGTAGAGGAGCCGAATTCACATTAGGTGCTTTTTTATTTTCTTTATATGCTTATTATGTGTTTCTCCTTATAATTAGAGGAATGAGGGCATTTTTTATTTTTTTATATATCTATTTATTTAGATTAAATTATATGATGCATCATGATTTTTTTTTTTTTTGCACTCAGTATTTCAAATTAATTAATTTTTAGGATACTAATGTTACAAGAAAAATATTTCTACATACAGGACTGTAAATTAATTAATTTGAGATACTGTGTGTAAAAAGAAATCGGAATGCAACATATAATTTTATTTAAATAAATAAAATGTGTGTGTGTGTGCGCGCACGCGCCCCCTCATCCCTCTAATTAGAGGGAGAAGCACATAACAAGAACCTACGAAAAAGCACATAATGTGAACCCAATAGAATGTGTAATCAACAGAAAGAAAAAGGGTAATTTAGTATTTTCTAGTTATTAAGTTGTTAAGTTGTTATTCTGTATAGTTGAAGTTATTATTTTATTAGTTGAGACTTTCCTTACATAAGGACCAGACACATGTACGTATGAGATAAGATACAATATTATTTTCTCAGTTTTCAATATACACCGTTTGTCTTTACTCTTCTCTAGCTATTACTATGTTCTTCTTTCTTTGTTACTCAGTTTCATTCATAAAGCTCAAAGCTCTTCCATTTCATCGATCAGTTCATCTTTCTCTTGGATTTGGAGTGTTTCATGGTATCAGAGCAATCCACTGCCGCCATGTCTAATTCTTCATCTACCATCAGTGGCGCTACTGCTGGAATCTTGGCCAACACATCTTTGAACATCTCTAGTCTGTATTATCTTAATTTGAAACAAAAATCTAGCATTGGTGTTAGTGCGTCTGGTTTCAATGGAGCCAAATTATCATACTTGGTCTTGCTCTATGAAAATTGTGCTTCAATAAGCTTGCCTTTGTCGGTTGAATGATTTTGGCGTTATCGATCTCAGATTCGACTTACGCTACTTGATTGAGATGCAACATGATGGTTTGTACTTGGCTCACACAATCTCTTACCTAGCCTATTGCTCAAAGCATTATATGGCTGGATAAATCGTATGAGATCTGGCTCGATTTAAAGGACCGATTTACTCAAAATGATGTGTTTTGTGTCACTAAGCTTCAAGATGAGATTTACTCTTTTTGGCAAGGTGATCTATTGGTGAGTAAGTATTTTACCAAACTAAAAATTTCTTGGGATGAGTATATGGTTTTCCTATTAGTTACACGATGTGCTTGCAATTTACTTGTTCATGTGTTACATATCGTCAAAATGACTATAATTTGAGATTTTTGAAAGACCTAAGTGATCATTTATCATCTATGAAATCTCAAATAATGTTGCTCGATCCCTTAGCATCTATGAATAAAGTGTTTTCTCTACTTTTACAACAAGAAAATGAGTTACATTCTAAAGTGGAACTAGTGATTTTGCTTAATAAAGGACAACCACGATCCTATGGTCCTTCTCACTTTGGTTTCGATTCCAACAAAAATTTTCCTTCGGGTTCTAGTAACACAAAGTTTTGCACCTACTGGAATAAACCTCGCCACATGATTGATATATACTTGCCACCGCAAGCATTAGTTCCCTCACTAATAATTTCCAATTGAAGGATTCTGTCCCTAATTATGTTATAGAGCATAAATCAACATCCCCTAGTATCTTGCCTTCACCATCTCCTCAATTCACACAAGATTAAGTTTTATTTGGAATGTGAAGTGTTGATGAGTGCATGCAAGTAAACTGAAGCATTCACATTACTGCGTTTGGAGAGGAAGTTACATAGGAAAATTAGGACTTATTTAGATCGATGTTCTTTAATGTGACTTTTATCGTTACTATATTAAAGAGAATATATAGGATATAATAATATGTAAAATTAATCAAAAAAAAATTAACCTTAATTCTCTCTCTCTCTAAAATTACCTTTTAAAATTTTTCTCTCCCCTCCTTTTTAAATCCCTTGTACAAAAACATCCCATAAAAGTCATTGTTAAAATCTCCGAAAACCATTTTTAGTTTTAAGTTGGTTTTCGACTAAAAAGTTATTCAGCCCTCCAAACATTTCCCCTAATATAAGTTTTGTGACTCTAATGAGCTTTTTTTCATTTTTTTAACGCAGCCTTCTGCCTTTGAGAGCCTAAACTTCACGTCAAACAAGTACTTGATAAAACGATCTCATAATTTACCCGACTAAAACCGTATATTCGCTAAATTTTTAGAATTAACAATATGATGCTGATGCTGATGCTTCGAACAAAAAAAATATAATTAGCATACGTACATACGATAAATATGTTCTGTTTTAATTATTTACATTAGATTACAGTGGAGTTGTATTGTTTACGGTTATAAATATGGTCCACTCAATATAAGTTTTATATTATATATTGATTGATTGAAATAAAAATGTAAGTAAATAGTAAAGATAAAAATAAAAAGATGTGGAATATTTGGAAGAATGATTTTAAGGATGTAGTTTTTTAACTTAATTATGACGGTAGAGTCTATTAGTAGTGGGAAAAAACACAAAAATAATAATAATAATAATAATAATAATCATCATCATCATCATCATCATCTTAGATTCGGCAAAAGTACAAAAAAAACCTTAATTACTTAATTAATTACCAAAATGCCACTGAGGCAAAAGTATTAACCCATCTGCCCCCTGTAATCGATTACATGCCTTATGTAATCGATTACAGGAGGTCAAATCTCTTTTTTTTTTTCATTTTTTGCACTATGTAATCGATTACATAAAATTGGCACTATGTAATCGATTACATAAAATTGGCACTATGTAATCGATTACGATGAGTGGCGTAATCGATTACATAAAATCAAAAGGCAAATCTAGCAGTTGCCACATGATGTAATCGATTACGGCACGGGCCATAATCGATTATATTACGCGGTTTTAGTTTTTTAAAAGGCCCAAACCACCCGAAACCCTTCATTTTTGTTTCTCATACCCGATTAGCCTCCCTCATTCTCGTCCATTGACATTTTCGACCACAAAGCTCCAAAATCAAGGCGTGGGTTGAGGAAAAATCAAAGATTTGCTCTCATTTACGGTGATTTCAGTAGGTTTTCGGTTCCCATTGCGATTTTGTCCCTATATTCTCCATTTTTTTGAAGATATGGTGCATGTAATCGATTAGGATGTAGTGTTTTCTTTGGGTATGTAGTGTTTTGATCATTGATTTGAATTGTTTGTTGTTGTTTTTGAACAAGTAATAGATTAAATTGATGTTTTTGTGCGTTTCGAAAACAATGTGTGTATGTTTACATGTGAAATAGATGTAAACAGTGGGATTGAAGCACAAATTACATGTTATTGTGTGTATGGATGTTGAAGATTATTGATTACATGGAGTTTGATTGTTGATTGTGCATTTTTCTTTCAATTACACTATCTCCGTTGACCGATATTGATCATGGATTGTGATTATGCCATTAATCACATATTTGTTGGTTCTCTATGTGTTTTGATGATAACTAACAATTGTAAACTAGATTTGAAGTTTGTCTTTGGTAAGTTGTAAAACTTACTATTCAAGGCAAACTCGAGTTTGGATAGCTAAACTCGAGTTTGGACTTGATAGACAGAAGCTCAGATTTTTGAAAGCAAGCCAAACTCCAGTTTGCAGAGTTATAGAAAGTAATCAAAATTTTTCACAACAAGCCAAACTCCAGTTTGCAAAATCAAACCTGAAGTTTGGAAGATACAAAGAACACTCAGAATCCCAAGCAAGCCAAACTCGAGTCTGGATTATCAAACTCGAGTTTAGACCAAACAGAAAGGAACCAAGAAAACTCAATAGACTCCCAAACTCCAGTCTGGCCTTTCTAACTCCAGTTTACACTTGACCCAGATAAATCTCAAAAGTTTCAGCACTTACTGAAACTCGAGTTTGCTTCACAAACTCGAGTCTGAATCATACAGAAAGATCATCCATTTGGCTACACTACAAACTCGAGTCTATGATCCTAAACTCCAGTCTAGAAGATTACGAACTTAGGCCTGACCCAAACTCAAGTTAGTCACTAATTGACTCGAGTTTAGCTTCATGCCCAAAGTTCCATTCCAAAACCAGAGCCCGACAGTTCTCTTTGTAAAAGCCAAACTCGAGTTTGCTTTTACAGACTATAAGTTTAGACCACTGATCAACAGACATGCTTTCTGGATGAACTCCAAACTCGAGTCTGGAAGAACAAACTCGAGTTTGCATCGGAGATTTTGAAAAACCAAATGATGTTGATCTACGAAATCTTAATGGGTAAATCTGAAATTATTCTATCATATGTTATTATTGCTTCTAATGTCTTCTATGAAGTTTTGAGTATTTTTCAGAAAAGTTTAGCTAAGATCAAGGTGAGATCAAGATCCAGGATAAGTGCATTAAATGAACAACCAAGAATAGGGCTGATCTTTCTCCCTTATCCCAGATGTTCAGTTCAGACCGTTGCAACACTTCAGGATTACTCTAAACGATCGAATTAAGATCATAGAATGACTGAAAATATGGAAGACCTTCTGCAACAACAAAATTCCAAGATTCTAGCTTAGAGTTAAAAAAAACAGAGCAAAATAAGCAACAATCATTTTCCAGATTTGCAGCTGAACGTTGGAGAAGAAAAAGCAACAGCTAGTTCATCTAGCTAGGCTATAAAAGGATATGAAGACTCAGAGCAAAGAATACACAACGAAGCTATCTTGATTATACTTTGAAATTTGAGTCTGTATTATTATTTTCAACTTGTTCTTCAGTGTTTATCTTTATCTACTCTTCTTGAGAGTTTTGATTCTTTGAAATCATTTGTATTTGTGAAAGCTCAAGGTTGTGGAAACCTGTGAGGTGGGAAGCTTAATTACATAGTGTAAGGGGGAGCAAGTCCTTGGTGGATAGGATTGCTTGTAGTTTACATTGTTGTAGTGTAAGCTTGTTGAACTAGTGAAAATACCCAGTAGATATTTGGGGACTGGACGTAGGTCAAGGTTGAGACCGAACCAGTATAAATTATCTATGTCCAGCTTTTCTACTTTCATTCTCTCATCATTTACTTCTCACGGTTTTTTTAAAAAGGGAGTCTAAAAGAAATTTTAAATCCCCAATTCATCCCCCCTCTTGGTGATTTCTTCCATCTTCAATATTTGTTTCATGTTTGTTGATGGTTTATATTGTATCTTTGTAGGCATTTGTTGTGATCATGCCTCCACGCAGACGAGTTGACCCTCAGAGCGAAAGACGTTCGAAGGCACGGATGGAGGGTGAGACATCCGGTTCTTAGGCACAGTCGGCAGATCTCTGATACGGAATTCTCCTGGCAATATTTCAACATCCCACAAATCCTTCGTTCAGCACTTTGTAGGCAGACCCGTGATCAAGCCCAAGTCACTGGACATGCAGTTTTTTACAGAGGAGGGATTTGAGATAGTCCCACTGGTGGAGGGTTCGCATCTACGTGGCTTGGCGGAGTTCGTCAGTCACTACTCAGAGGATATGGTTAGAGCCTTCTACCATAACCTCAATTACATCAATGGAGTGCTGAAATCTCACGTCTGCAGCACTGACATAGAGATGACTGCTCCGATATGGGCCCACATGCTGGGATATGATTTTGATGGTGTGGGCACCATTCTGTACGATGGGGATACTAATGTCAACCTGCCTAGGTATAATCGAGTCGCCACCATCAACGATATCAGGAGGCCTTTGGGTCAGAGAGCCCTTTTCACTGTGGGCCAGCTGATTATGGATGCACGGATCCTCTTCTACGTGTTGACCCATAATCTGTTCCCCCGGGCCTACAATCACTCTAGGGTGTTGGAGGTTGATCTCCCGATCATGTGGGCCATCCTTCACGCCAGGCCAGTGAACTGGAGACACTATGTTTGCTGGATGATGTCCAAGGTGAAGCAGAAGGAGAACGTCGCCCTCCCATTCGCCTACCTAGTCCACCGAATATTGCTCCACTTCCGTGTGCCGATGCAGGGATTTGAGATGGTGGACCAGATGCATTGGAACACTGTCTTTGGGAGGCACCTTCTGAAGCAGTGCAAGATACAGCTGAATGCACAAGGTGTCTGGGTATGCACTGCCGCTGACGAGGACGATGAACCGCCTCCTCCCCCCGTGGTTCATCCTGAGGTCCCTATGTCGGACGATGATGATGATGAGGATGAGGAGATGGTTGAGCTGGATGGTGGATTCCAGCTCTGTGACGTCATGCTGCAGATGAGGCAGATGGACCTCCGACAGGGACAGCGGTGGAGAAGCAACGAGCAGCGGTGGAAGAGCCATGTTGAGAAGGAGAACGAGCAGTAGCGGTGGATGCAGAGCCGGATGCACGGGCTGGAGGCCAGACTTTGGCAGTTACAGGATGGACAGCACTAGGAGGTAGCCGGAGAGGAGGACCAGGTGCTTGATGTCTCCGATGAAGAGGAGGAGGAGGATTCAAATTAGATAGCTATGTTTTTTTGTTTGTCGAACATGATGTTTGTATTTGGATCTTGTAATTTTTTTTTAGACTTGGTGAAGTTTGTTAGTTCTCTATGTGTTTTGATGATAACTAACAATTGTAAACTAAATTTGAAGTTTGTCTTTGGGAAGTTGTAAAACTTACTGTTTGAGACAAACTCGAGTTTAGGTATACAAACTCGAGTTTAGGTATACAAACTCGAGTTTGAGACTTGACAGAGAGAGTTGATCAATTGTGCAAAGAATGTCAAACTCCAGTTTGCTTAGGCAAACTCGAGTTTACAGAGATACAGAGAGCAATCAAAGTTTTAAGAGTTGTAAACTCGAGTCTATGGTTTGGAAACTCGAGTTTAAGATCAAACAGAAGCTTCAGGGTTTTATCAAGATTTCAAAACTCCAGTTTCATGTTTACAAACTCCAGTTTTACCAAATGCAAAAGTTTTCAAGTCTCAGTTTTCACTAGAAATTCGAGTTTGGGTTTTAAAGACTTGAGTCTGGGTTAAACAGAGACACTCGAGCTGTTGCTTATTTTGTAAACTCCAGTTTTGCAAATAGAAACTCCAGTTTACACTTAACAAAGAAATCTCAAAGTTTCAGTTTTCACTAAAACTTGAGTTTTGTATATCAAAACTCGAGTCTGGACCATACAGAGAGCTATGCAATATTTCAGGTTTTGTAAACTCCAGTCTGCATTTATAAACTCCAGCTTTGAAGCTATGAACTTGAACTTAAGATTTCCATAAAAGCTTCAAACTCGAGTCAGTCACTAAATGACTCGAGTTTAGCCATGTATTCAAAACTTCATCCAAAACCAGCTCGCGACTTTCCTCTCTGTAAGAACCAAACTCGAGTCAGTCACCTATAAACTCGAGTTTGAGAAGCTTTCCAAAATGCCTTGCTCTCTGGATGAACTCCAAACTTGAGTCTGGCTTTGTAAACTCGAGTTTGTGATAAACAGATTTGTAAAACAGATGGCGCCAAATTACAAAAACCTTATGTTTAATGTTAATACTTCATATTCTTCATTGCTACTGTTTCTAATCTTATTTAACAAGTTTCCTAGCAAGTTTCAGATGATTTAATGAAGGAAACAGTGAAGATTCAAATTGTTAGCTGTAAAGCGAGAGAGAATATGTTGTTTCTTAAAGTGCCCTAACTTGGATTAAACAAATACAACTTTAAGTATAGCCCACTCCAACACAAGGACATCAACATTATCTTCATATTGTTTAAGTTCCAGATTGCAAGAATGTCTGCAGAAGTTGGAACCAAAACAGATGAGCTCCATCAAGAATATTTTTAGTGGATTCTCAACAGCTACATTTGAGAAAGTGCTCTTCCAACAACCAAATTTGAAGTGCTCTTCCAACAGATATATTCTTCATTCAAAATGATCTTCAACTGCTATAAATATGATCTAGATTCGAAGAAGAATAACGGACAAGAAACTCACAGTGAACAACATTCAAATTTTTGTATTCTTTCTTATGTGAAACATCTTGAGAGATTAGAGCTTCACTGTTTATCAATATCTGCTCTTAGAGAGAGTTTGTTTCTGTAAAATCACTTATTTGTGAGAATCTCAAGTCTGGAGACTTGGAGATTGGGAATATCAGTGTACAACTTGTAAGGGGGAGTGTATCCTAGTGAGAGGATAACTTTCGAGTACAGAGTGTGTAACTGATTGTGAGTGATAGTGGAAATCCCAGAGAGTTTGGGGACTAGACGTAGGTCAAGGAGTTAGACCGAACCAGTATAAATCTTGTTGTGTCTTGTTCTCCTCTCTCATTCTATGTCCTATCTTATTCCTGCGATTAATTTCTAGAATTAAGCGAAAGAATTTTTCAAATCCCCAATTCACCCCCCTCTTGGTGATTTGCTCCGGTCTTTCAAAGTTGTACTGACTATGGCATTTACTTTAGTTATGAATGTTTATGCTTTTAGTTCATATGATTTGAGGTGATGTATTTTGCAAATGATATATCGTAGGATGAAAAAATGGATATAGGGACATCAATGGACTAGGCATTGTGTAGACGGTTAATTGTTGGCAAAAAGACCTTCCCCAAGTGACATTTGTTGGTAAAAAGAAGTTGGAAATCAGTTTCGTCATGCACCAATTAGAAATCTCTTCTTCATTGTGCTTCTGCAGTTGGTATAATCGATTATGCTATGTAAATTTTATGTAATCGATTACTAAACAGTGACGTAATCGATTACATAATGCAAAAAATGAAAAAAAAAAAAAAAAAAAAAAAGATCTGACCCCCTGTAGTCGATTACATAAGGCATATAATCAATTACAAGGGGCAGATGGGTTAATACTTTTGCCTCAATGGCATTTTGGTAATTAATTAATTAATTAATTAATTAAGGTTTTTTCTGTACTTTTGCCCTTAGATTCATTAAGAAACTAAGATATTCTGAGCCCACTTTGGCATAGTAGAGTTTTTGGGAATCCTAGAAGGTATCAATGTTATTCAGGATCTAAGATTCAAGAAAGTCAATATCCGGCGATTATGTGAAAGCCCTTCTTTTTGGCTGAAAAAGAAAACTCAAGGAACCTTCTTTTGATCAATATTCTCCCAACGATAATGGAAATCTTAACAAAGGTTGAATCATCATAATTATAAGGAAGGGGTTTTTACATGGTAGTCGTCACAGTGATGAGAATCAAAGGCTCATTGCTACATTAAGAGTTAAACCATTCAAATCTAATATAAGCTGTTTCAATTTAAAATTTATAACTGTCACGGATGTGACAAAAATGGGCTTAGCCCAATAACCAAAGAGCTCAAATATAAAGGATTATTCATAATTCCAACAACCCCCTTGGATCAAGGAGTGATTTATCAACATATCTACCAAGATCACAACTATCCACAAATTAAGGATATATTATCAAGAGATATATTAATATCTTTTAATAATAAGATAACAAAAGCCCGTCAATTTAGGGCCCAGGTAAACCTATAAATAAGGTACAAATCCTGACAAGGTACACACGTTCTGACTCAACTTTTTATGATTCAATACACACAGAGCACACACCCCCACTACCCTCTGGCTACAAGCCTAGTTTCTATACTCGAACTATGTGGACTTTGATCACTCAAAGTGGTACGTAGGCCCCAGGCATTTCACCCCAGACCAAGTCCAAATTGTGTTCTACGATAGAACAATAGCCAATAAATTTATCATTTAATTTTTTTTATTTTTATAAAATACTATAAGATTATCCTTATTTTGAATCTTACATATATTAAAAAAAGGCTATTTAAAATATGAAAATTAATTTAAATTAAATTTGAACCCTTGAAAATCAATCTAAATTTATGACGTAATTAAAGTAAACATTTAACCCTTATATTTAGCATACGAAGGAATGTATTGCAGTTTGATTGTATACTAAATAATTTTTTTGGTAAGATGTATACTAACTTATTTCAAATATGCCTGGGAGTCCATTATACGAACATGGCATAATCAAGATGCCCAACTGATACAATGGGGTAAAATTTATATTTTATAAAAAAAAAACTATAAAATGTTCTTTTGAATGGAAAACTAATGAGAGGATTTGACTTGATAGATATAAACGAACCAATATAATCTAAATTTTTTTTATCATAATACATATTAATAAAAAGGAAACCAACCATAAAATTTATGGGGGGAAATCCTATAAAAAGTTATTTGAAATACCTAAATTCTAGTTTGGATTGTTAAACTTGACAAATCAATAATCAGGCCACAGGGATCAACATGAGATTTAGAAATTGGGTGAAATGACCTCCATGCCCTAAGTTATTAATAAAGGAAAATTCAACATACATGTTGGTGCGTTTCATAAAAAGAATGACCATATCATTGTCATTAGTAGAGTTCAGAGGTTGGATATTATCAATTTATTGAAGAATGAAAACAGTCAACAGTAATAACCATTTAACTGATAGAGAAACCAATATATGTTTTGAATTCTCATGAATTTCAATGGCATACTCTTGTTCTGATTCTGAGGAAGGATACAACAACAACCCATGATAAATATCTTTAGTTAGTTATCTCCTATCAGGATGATACCTTTTAGATTATTCTAGTTCAACTCCGCACAATGATGGACCTTAATGGTTACAAGAGGAGGTTATGGCCCCCAAAAAAATTTGTCCAGAACCCGGACCCCCCCCCTAAATTTTTTTTTTTGTTAATTTAAAAATTAATATATTGTAAAATTTAATTTTGGCCCCCTCCAAATTTTTTAATTAATTAATGAGTATACATTTAACCCCAAAATATTTATTCCAAGGTCCACTACAGCCTCGGCAGACTTTTTGTTGCTAAAAGCAAAACTTTGTTGAGAAGAATGGCTTGGTTAAATGAGGAAGGTACACCAATGAATTATTAGACATAAACCGCCTCAATTGGAGATCCAAATGGAACTTGAAGGGAAGTAGAGGAGACTGGTGGAGAAAAATGACACGAGATAGAAACGGGAAGGGAGAGAGGAGCAAGAGGACATATAGATAAAATCACTTAATTCTAAAATCCTGAATTAGGTCGCCTTACTTAATTTTGAATTCGTTAAACTAAAGGCCTAATTCAAGATTTGATTTTTTCAAAAGACTTTTAATAAAATTTTCCCAAATTTAATGCTGAAATTCTCTCAATATCCAGTTATGATATTGGGGGAAATTAAATCTTGTGATAGGTCTAATTTCTTTCCTAACTAGCCTGAACTCCTAATTTTTAACGGAAGAAACATATCTTCATTGCAAAAGTACTTAACCGGAAAAAGGGCAAACTTAAGCAATCATACTACTAATTAAATAAAGGGCACATCAAACTTTGGTTTTTCCATGAAATCAAACCTTCATAGACAACAATTAACCTCTTTTCCTACAGAAAAAAGTTTCTTCTTTCCCCTGCATCAACGCAGGGTATAATCAGAGTTTAAGAATTAAAAAGTAATCAAAATAAAATTGAGTAATTTGAATATAACATTGGAAGCAACTTCCGGCGTGGTTACATTTTCATGAGCTTCTAATCAAGATTATGGAGATCAGGAACCCATCATAAAGACAGATGTTTCATGCTTCAAGATTGTGATCAACGGAATAAAACTACGAAACAAACTTGTAATACTATAATCCATCAAAGTAGGATCCAGCCCATTTTGCAAACACAATTAATCAGAGGTAGCAGGGGAGCTTTCATCGGTTACAACATGAGCAGCTAAAAAATAAAAAAGTCAAATCATATCAACGCAATGTAGCAAGCACAAGTACGGGTAAGTCCCACAATTTGGACTACAAATGATTGTCTGCTAGACTGTCATATCCGCTGTTCAAAAAAGAAAAAGAGTCTCATGTCTGGGATTGCACGTTCTTGGATCAAACTACACCAAATTTTACTTGCATATGGTGCTAGGCTCCCTGACCCAAGCCAAAAATTGGAATTAAATAGTACAACAATGTTGAATTGTTCACTCAAATTCTTGAAAATCTCCTTATAATCAAAATTTGTTACAACAGCACCTTCCCCATGTGATTGCCCTTCTCTTTTGTTGATAGTGATGTTCTTTCTCACCAGGCTAGGTTCCTCTCTCTCATATAGTATCTGTTAATAAATAAGTTCATTTATTCAGTAGTAGTAGATGAAGAATAAAACCAAATATATAAACGCCTTTCATTCTGGTGGGAATTGAAATGTTGCAACCTGGAAATTTGACAATCCGCTAATATATAAACACCTTTCCAAAAAAGGCAAATAAAACCCTAATCTACGAAACCGTTGAACCAATCAAAACCAACCATGAATATCAAAGCCATAGCAGCGGATGAAGAATAAGAAAAAGGGTCTTTATCTCCATCCACATCCAACTCATATGCTGAAAAGATCTTTTGTTGCTTTTTCTTTGGAGGAGGCTTTCTTTAGAAGGATGACTTTTTTTTTTGGCCAAACTTTAGAAGGATGGCTTGCTTAGCTGAGATCAACCACGACAAAGGATGCATCACCGTCACATCTTCTTCGTTGCCTTCTCATTATCCTCACTTCCAATTCCGAATGAAGAAGAATGGGAAGGACGATGAGAAAGCATAACCCATCCCATCCTCATCACCTAGGTGAGTATTTGGGTAACACCTAAACCAAAGTTTGAGAAGCCATTCACAAGACCCATTTCACATATTAATACCTTAAATTGTAAAAGTTATTCTCTAATAACTTTTGTTACGAATGTGTAAAAAATGGGCTCGGTCCAACAACCAAAGAGCCCAAATACAAAGGTCTATTCATAATCCTAATTGCCTCCCTAAATCAAAGAGTAATCTATCAGTATCTCTGTTAAGACCACAACTATCCACAAATTAAGGAGCTGATCACAAAGAAGATATCTTATCTCTTAAAGTGATAAGATAACACAAGCCCATAAATTTAGGGCCCAGGTAAACCTAATTATAGGGTACAAACCCTAATAAGGTACACATGTTTTAACTCTAGCTTTTACGATTCAGCATACACAGAGCACACACCCCCACTCCCCTTTGGCTATAAGCCTTTACGCGGACTTTGATCCCTTTTAACGGTACATAGCCCTTAGGATTTAATCCCAGGTCAAGTCCAATCTCTCTTGTTCTACAACAGAACATTGGCACCGATCGTGGGGAACTATAAAGTTCAATCCCCATGACCAACGATGACTAATACCAGAAGCAGAAGCCAAATACTCGCACAAGGGCAAAACCAGGAATGGCATAACGATGATAATCAACAGCAGGAAAATATCCAAGGTAATGATGTTAAACCATCGGAAGAACCCAGAATACAAATCTTTCTCACCCTAAGGACGATTCCACTAATCAAATGCTGCAGCAAGCTAATCAACCCAGTGCCTCACAATTGTTCCAGATTGATAACCCGGATATACAATTGTTGCACAACATCACCGAATCGCTACTTAAGCGGATTGAGATGGTGGAAAAACATAACGATCTTCAGAATGAAAAGATTGATCGCGTGGCTGAGATGTTGGAGCAACTTCTCAAATAGCCGCAAAACCCACTCCAGGGGGAATGCCAAGGTGACTGACACAATGAGGACAGAGACACCAATCAGCAAACTATCAATCCACCCCTGTTTGAGCAACAAGGCAAAGTAGCTTCAACTACAAATTCTGACCAAAATAATCATCAGGATAGAAGCCAAGATGATCAAACCTGGACGCCTCAAAAAAGTAGTCGTTCCTCGGATAACCAAGAAGCCAGGCAAAACATGTTTGGAAAACACAAGTTGTGGTATGGAGAAGGAGGAAAGAATAGCAACCCATTCTCGGACGAGACCACGGAAGCAGAATATCCAAAAAATGATGGAAGTCAGGACCCCCAGACGCATCTTAATACCGTCGACACCGAAATGCTTGTTCGAGGGTTTAAGGGACCAATCTTATCCTGGTTGTTCACCTCTACACTGTGAGGAGCTGCACAAATTTGGTTTCGAACCTTACCTCCTAAGTCTATTGCCGACTTTGACGATCTAAGTGATAAATTCTTATTAAATTTTGCAACAAGCAAAAAGCAACCCAAGTCGGTATATACGCCAGGAAGAATTAAACAGCAACCCGGTGAAACCCTCCAGAAATACCTAGATCGATTTAAAGTGGCCGCATTACAAATTCAAGGACTCTCAGAAAGTGTCCATGTTCACGTACTCATTTCGGGCTTGGATGGTGACTCAAGGATGGGTATATCGATCTTATCTGCCGAAATTAAAACATTAGAAGAATTCAATCGATTGGATAAGAAATATCTGGACATTGAGCAGATGCAGATAGCCAACACATCAGGAAAAAAAGGGGCAAAGGAGCCCGACATCAAAAGGAAGGGATCAAGCGGCTAAAGACCGATCAAGGAGCTCAGACCAAAGAAGAAGAGTTGAAGGGAAGTATGACAAATATACCCCTCTAAACATCTCGCGTGCTCAGCTTTGGAGAGAGGTAGCACTTATCGAAATGAAACAAGTAGAACGACCACATCCGTTGTAACAAAAATATAGATCGATATCGATTCTGCGACTTCCATAATCGACCCAGACACACTACCAAAGAATGCTGGGATCTCAAAGATGCGGTAGAAAAGTTTATCCGCGATGGAAAATTGTGGCAATATGTCATTCAAACTCAAGGACAGAAGAGCAACAAGCGTAAACAGACAAACCGAAGCAAGAGCCCCATTCCTCAGAGGAAAAAGCAAGACAACGACCAAAGTAAAAATGAAGACAATGACGAGTTCCCTGAGGCCGAGTTCGATTGCAACGAAATCAGTGGAAGTTATGGTGGAGGAGGCGACACGGCAAGCCAAAGAAAGGAATACCTCCACGAGGTTCTGTCAATCAGGGGACGACCGACTTTTAAACCTGAACCACTGACAAAAGAACCCCCTAAATTATTCTTTACTCTCAGGAAGACTAAAAGGATGTTTTCCCGGGACATCAAGATGGTTTGGTTATAATCGGACTCCTGGGAAAATGCAGTGTTAAGAAAATTTTTATGGATACTGGAAGTGTAGTAAACATCATCCTATTGGACGCGTTTAAGCGAATGGACTTAGATCCAGAAAACCTGAAGCCATGCAAAAAGACCCTAATAGGGTTCAACGGAGAAGACACATACCCCAAGGGATGCATAGAGCTAAAGATGATGTTGGGATCAAAAAAGGCTTTCAAGACAAGACGAGTTAAATTCATTGTGGCCGATTTCCCTTCATCTTACAATATCATCCTGGGCAGGCCAACCATTCACAATTGGGATATGTTAATATCCACCAAGCATCAAAAATTGAAGATGGTGAGTAATAAGAATAAGGTGGTCACCATGAGGGGGGATCAAAAAGAATCCCAACAAAGCTATTTCACGACGGTTAAAAATAGTGGGCCGGGATCATCCTCCTCTCAACAAAAACCAACAGAGGAAATAAGCGAAGACTCTGAACAAATCAATACAAGATCAGTCAATATGGTGGAGTTGGATGTACGAGAAGAGGCAAAACTCATGAAAACCGAGCCCGATGGTGAGCTCATCGACGCTGTCTTAGGAAATGAACTAGGACAAGTAACTAAAGTCGGTAAGACACTTACAGATGAAGAACGGGCCAAGTTGGAAGATCTATTATTTAAGAATAAAGACATTTTCACTTGGAAACTATCTGAGATACCAGGAGTGGACCCCGACTTCTGTTGTCATAAGTTGACAATAAACTCAAAGACCCAGCCTATAGCACAAAAGAAAAGGAAGATGGCCCCAGACAGACAAAAGGCTTTGGTGGAGCATGTAAAGGAGCTACTAGACACTGGGTTCATTAGCGAAATTCAATACACCACATGGTTATCCAATGTGGTCATGGTCAAAAAGCCCAATGGCAAATGGAGAGTATGCACATATTACACCGACCTCAACAAGGCCTGCCCCAAGGATGCTTATCCTATGCCAAACATAGATGGTGGACAATTCATCTAGATTCCAATTACTCTCCTTTATGGATGCTTATTCCGAGTACAATCAGATAGCTATGCATCCGGATGACTAGGAGAAGATAGCCTTTATCATAGATAAGGCTAATTATTGCTACAATGTTATGCCCTTTGGGCTCAAGAATGCAAGGGCTACCAATCAGAGGATGATGAATCAAGTTTTTGAAGATTAGCTCGGCAAAAATGTAGAAGCTTACATTGACGATATGATTGCTAAGTCAACCAACCGTGTAGACCATGTCCGGGACCTTCAGCAAACATTTGACAAACTCTGAGCACACCACATCCCGGTTAAACCCGGCCAAATGTGCATTTGGAGTGCCACCAGGGAAATTCCTAGGATTCCTTCTAACAAATAGAGGAATCAAAGCGAACCCAGAGAAATGCCAAGCCATCCTCGACATGGAGGCACCACGAAACAAGAAGGAAGTACAACACGATTCCTGCCAAAGTTGGCCGAGAATGCTCTTCCTCTTTCGACTATTGAAAAAAGAAGCGCATGGTGAGTGGAACCTGGAATGTGAAGCCACATTTAACAAAATAAAGGAATGCTTGTCTATACCTCCGGTATTATAAAAGCCGGAACTCAGTGAGGATTTGATCTTCTACCTCTCCGTTGGTGAGGAAGTAGTAAGTGCTGCATTAGTACGGGAAGGAAGGTCTGAACAAAAGCCAGTCTATTTCGTAAGCCAAGCTTTGCAAAACTCTGAATTAAGATACCAAAAGTTTGAGAAAATCATCTTTGCACTTTTAATCAAGGCCAGGAGACTTTGCCCATATTTCCAAGGACATCGAATAATAGTTCGGACCAGTCAACCAACACGCCAAGTACTTCACAAACTAGATTTGGCAGGGCGAATGATCATCTGGGCTATAGAACTTTCCGAATTCAATATTATCTATGAAGCCTGACATGCTATAAAGTCACAAGCCTTAGCCAATTTCATCATGGAATTTACCCCAGCCAAAGCAATGGAAGCAGCCAATTAGGGAATTTGGAAGGTGTACGTTGATAGATCCTCAAATGCCAAAGGAAGCGGAGCAGGAGTCATAATTGAAAACTTGGAGGGAGTTTCCATGGAACACTCGTTACAATTACATTTCAAAACTTCCAATAACCAAGCTGAATAAGAGGCGATTCTGGCCGGATTGTGCCAGGCAAAAGACAACGGAGCTCAAAGAATCCATCTATTGACCGATTCCTAACTAGTTGTAGCACAAATTAACGAGACCTACACCGCCAAAGGACCCCTACTGATGAAATATCTAAGCAAAGTAAAGGAGGCCATGACCGAGTTCGAGGAAGTCACAGTCACTCATATCCCAAGAAGTGAAAATCCAAGGGCAGATATTCTATCCAAATTGACCAGTAAATAGAGCTCGGGAAATCATCGAACAGTAATCCAGCAAACGATGGCTGAGCCCACCTATGTGATGTTCATTGCAGTTGCTGAAGATTGGCGCAGACCCATCATGAATTACTTGGAGAAGGGGGTCATCCCAAATGAGGAGCCAGAGGCAAAGCAATTAAAGAGAACAACGGCAATGTACACAGTAGTAAAAGATCAGTTATATTGAAGAGGCCTCCATTCTCTAATGTTGAAGTGTTTAAACCCGGATGAAGCTGCGTACGTGTTGTCTGACATACATGAAGGGATTAATGGGCAACATATGGGAGCTAAGGCTCTAGCCAGGAAAGCTCTCCGAGCTGAATTTTTCTAGCCGACAATGGATGCTGACTCCATTGAGCATGTAAGACAATACGAAAATTGCCAAAAACATGCCCCGATAATTTGACCACCACCAGCCGAATTAAAATCTATCATGACTCCCTGGCCATTTTACAAATGGAGCATGGACCTCTTAGGACCATTCAAACCGGCCCCAGGACAATTAAAGTGGTTTATCGTAGCAATCATTACTTCACCAAGTGGATTGAGGCCGAACCACTGGCAAACATCTCGGCGGCGCGAATACAAAAGTTTTTTGAATGATGCATCATTGCAAGATTTGGCATTCCAACCGAGATCATAACCGATAATGGAACTCAATTCATTGACAAAGGTTTCCAGAGGTTAATATCCAAGCTCAAAATTAAGCATCATTTCGCCTCGGTCTAGCATCCGCAGTCCAATTGATAGGCTGAGGCGGCAAACAAGATCATTGTGGATGGGCTGAAAAAATGAATGCTTGACGCAGAAAACGACTGGGTTGAGTAGCTATATCTCGTGTTATGGGGATACCAAACTAGTATTCAAACCTCAACACAAGAAACGCCCTTTAGGTTAACTTATGGGTGCAAAGCCATGATCTTGGTTGAAAACGGGCAAACATCGTGGAGAAGAGCCAAAATCTTGTAGGAGGGAGAATCGAGTAACAGCGAACAGTTAGCTACAAAGTTAGATCTTATCAATAAAGTCAGAATCAAGGCACATTGCCGGGACCTGGTCACTAAGCAACTCATCGCGGCTAAATACAATCGCAAAGTCAAAACTCAAACATTCCGCAAGGGTGATCTGGTAGTTCGCAGAGCAGATATTGGAAATAAGAATGCCCGAGATGGAAAACTCGCAACAGATTGGGAAGGACCCTACCGAGTTTTAGACAAAGTAGGCCAAGGAACCTATGTCCTGGAGACCCTAGACAACAAAACAATAAAACGCACCTGGAATGCGGATAAGCTAAGGACGTACTACAGTTAAATGTCGAGTTCCATACGGAACTCAGCTACAACAAGCATCAAAACGTCATTCAAAAGCCACGTTTTGGACTAGTATTATTATGTTTACTTCATTATTTTCCTTTTCTGTTATTTAAATTTTATTTATCATTGCAACTTTTCAATCAATAATAAAAGCAGTTCATTTTACAAACCTACTTTGATTGTCTATGAAGTTCAATATAAAATACTGCCAATTAAATAAAGGCAAGCTAATAAAGCTTAAAACAAGCCAGGGCGACGCGAATCCGGCTCTTATAAGATTTGTGTACAAGTCTTGTAAACGTTACGATGCATCGAAACGACAATCTGAGATGATTAGACATTGTCATCACTGATCCTGATCAGGTCAAAATGTTTAGGTTTTTACTGGAGCCAGTTAAAACCCGAACAGGTGATGATTAAGCTATCACCACAGATTATCACTTTGATTGTTAATCCAAAGTGTTAAGATGATTAAATTAAATCATCTGTTATTGAAAATCTTGATTATTAATAAGCATGCCAGTTTATTAAGATCAGTCAAACATCTAGCAGATTCTGCGTAATACATCTTGACTTTGGCTGAGTCATTAAATAAGAACTGGGCTACATGCCCGAGTTACACCTGTTTTTGTTCACGAATGAAAAAGTATTTAAATGAGTTCGACTAAAACAGGATGAGAAATGATTCACACAAGGATAACAGGAATTCAAATTGTTCATTGCAAACTTGGTAAGAATGCCAATACAAGAGGTCATTACAAGACACGAGAATCTAACCCGGACTACACTTGTAAATTCAAAAATAAAACTAACAAAAACCTAACTATAAAAGAAGCTTCTTGGAGGGCAGGCTCAAGGATGGGCATTGGCAGGAGTGGAAGAATCTGGCGCCTCAGTCGTCGGGGTCTCTTCTTCTTCATTATGATCTTAGCCCCCGTCCACCTGGGCTCTCGACTCTTCATCTGGAGACAATGGCTTCGGGATGAATTGCCCATCAACCACCGAGGCCTTAAAATCCACTTGGTCAAGTCCCAAGTCTTTATCAGGATTTAGAGCCTCAACTTGTGCCAGGGCATCTTTAAAAGTGTCTGCCGCTGTCTCTACTACTGCAAGCTCAAGCTTAGAGACCACGGCCGTAGTAATTTCCAGCTAGGTCTTAGTGGCATTAAGCTCAGAATAAGAGGCATTTAAATCCTTCACAAAGTCCCCATACTATATTTGCAAAATGCTTAGGGAACGATAAAGGTTACTTTCCCCATCTCAGGCTACCAGCAAGTCCGCCTTGACCTTTGCCAGCTCTACATAGGCCGAGTCCCTATCAGCCTCAGCCTTAGTCAACCCCTCCACGGCCTTTACCTAGGCCTCTTCCGCCTTCTCCTTCTGGCTGATAGCAGCATCTCTCTCAGTGTGGGCTTGGCGAAGTTCAGTAAACGCCTTGCTATACTTATGCTTAACTACAGCATAAGCATCTATTAGGCAAGCTGCTTCCATTAGATGACATTGCAGCCCCACCAGGTCTTGAAGTTCAGAATTAGCAAAGTCGGAGGCATTATAGTACTTTGACGGGGCCTTCACAGCATTCTTCAACTCCTTTGAAACCCCATCTGTCCACACCTCCCCCTTAGTATGAACTTGGAAAGGATGAGGAGGTGGGGGAGGAGGAGCCTGCGTGGAGGTAGCTGCTTTAGCAGAGGAGACTGGGATAGCCTTCGCAGCCAAGGTTGACGGAGCCACCACCGACTTAGACCGCTTCCGAGGCACAAGTTCCTCGGAAGGTAGAGGTGAGGAAGCCCTTTTCTTGGGCACAACTGCTTTCTTCTTGGACGGAGACTCGCCATTCTTCTTCGCCCGTAGCTTCTCGACCAACTCTTTGTAAGACGGCTTTCCCATTTGAGGCTCTGTAGAAGAAGCAAGAGAAATAAGTAAAACATCAATAGTCACAGCAAAATGTGATAAGGCAAGGGTAAAAAATAAACCAAATAAAAACCCTACGCGGTGGAAATAACTCATCCACCGATTGTTGGATGAAAACTCAGGCATCAACAATGCCCTTCACCTTTACATGATCAACCAAATCTACGATGGTAGCGATATCAGTCACCTCTAAGTCCTCATCCGCGAGCTGGAAGATTTTTGAATCCCACTCATAATGAGCTTACTTCAGTAAAGAGGAAAGGTTAACTCCACCGACTTGAAGTCAACATCCTACAAAAACCACGGTTTATGACTGGGTTCAGCAGTCACTTTAAAGAAGGAGCTTTTAAAACCTTTCCACGAGTCTGTAGCCACGTGGAAAAGCTTCCTATCCGGCTTTCCCTGAAGGAGATCCAGCCCTTTTTCTCCACAAGCTCACCAGGTTGGTGAGCCCTTTGAATGTTAAATAAATAAAAGAAAACTCTTATAGAGGGGGCATGATTTAAAAATTCACAAAGTCGCTCAAAAGCGACAATGAAGCCCCAGGAGTTAGGATGAATATGAGTTGGGGCTAAGTGAAGAATATTCAAAAGCTCTAATTGAAACTCAGTAAATGGAAAGTGTAAATCAAATCGGGTAACAAAATCCCAATAGAAGAAAAAGAAAGAGCACTCATTCCCTTCCCGGGTGGTACACACCGGTTCATCGGGATTGGGAGGAGAAATGTTACAGTATTCCCGGTCCCCTAATGGGAGCTCGGCAATTTGATTTGCGGTAATAGCGGACAATTGGGACAACACCCTAGCTGCCACCCAGTCATATTTTTCCACTAGTTGCCGAGGAGGACATGTTGAGGCCGACTCTACAGAACCAGACTCCTCAGTAGGACGGGTTGAGACTGACATACTACCTAGAAAAGCAAAACAAAAATAAATTAGAAGGAGAATTCAAAATACCTGAAAAAAGTAAATTAGGACGGGTTGGTGAAACTGAGACGCCCTGCGACGGAATATGCCGACATGACGAAGCTATTTCATTAGCCTCCCATGACCGAACTACCATCATGAACTCGAAGACGCACCAAGAACATTCCTCACAAGGGCCGATGGGACGAAAAGAAATACTAGGATACTCAACCCTCGAAGTCAGGGGGCGGCAGACATAGAAGAGCCCCTCCCCCCAGACTCCCAAAAACCAGCTCTAAGGAAGTAGCCCTAGAAGGTGTATCTCCCCAACCCCGGCCTACAGGCTCTACGGAATGAGACTGACCCCTAGAGCTACCCCGAGATTGAACAGGCCAACCTGGTTGTCTCCTACCTACACCTCCATAACCTCGGAGCACACGCTCTAACTTTTGCTCCTCGGTTAGAGGTTTTCCATATAACCACCAGGCCGTCCTTGGAGGAATACGCTCAAGGAACTCTTCTTCTTCTTGATTAGGGTAATTGGGTTTATGAGCCACAAATAAGCTTCCGGGATTCATTTAAGTTAAAGAGAAAAGAGAAAAGAGCAGAGTAAGTAAACTCAGAATTACCTGATATCAACCAAACTAGGAAGAAATGTAAAACAAACATGAGTAGGACATGGCTCAAATCAAGAACATCTGAGATAACGTATCCCGGACAAACAAGACAACTCGGCTTGCACCAACAAATTCATCCCGACATATCAGAAACCAAGCTACCGGGCTGGGGGCAACTGTTACGGATGTGTAAAAAATGGACTCGGTCCAACAACCAAAGAGCCCAAATACAAAGGTCTATTCATAATCCTAACCGCCTCTCTAAATCAAAGAGTAATCTATCAATATCTATGTTAAGACAACAACTATCCACAAATTAAGGATCTGATCGCAAAGAATATATCTTATCTCTTAAAGTGATAAGATAACACAAGCCCATAAATTTAGGGTCCATGTAAACCTATAAATAGGGTACAAACCATAATAAGGTACACACACTCTAACTCTAACTTTTACGATTCAGCATACACAGAGCACATACCCCCAATCTCTCTTGTTCTACAACAAAACAAGTTAAATAAAATAAAATTAAAAAAAGCGGGTTGGCTTTGAACAAATGTCAAAATTATATGCACACTTTATTCAAAATGGCTGGCATTTTGCGAAAATTTAAAATCAAATTTGAACGAAGCCACGTGTCACTATCCGAGCTAGGAGCTTGGAACGGAGCCTGAGGAATTTTTATTTTACGGTGAAGCTGGATCACTATTGTGAATACTGAATTGAGTTTGCAGCCGTAGTGAGCCATATTTCCGCCGTCGGCTTGGGTGGACTAATACTAGGTTATATATTGATTATGCTAAGATATTTAAATATCAATTTACATTATATATTTTGTATAGATAATAAATTTGCCTACTGAATTTGTTCTTGCCACACCTCAATTTTTCCATAACACCATTTACTCAAATCTGAATTTTCCAATATATGTAACATATTATTTTTGCCTAATTATTGAGTCCTTTGAACGAGATTTTTTCCAACGGTTTTCTCTAAGCATGAATTGAATTGTCACGCATGATAATCACGATCAACCTTTGTTGTTTATATATAATATATACACAATAATGCACAGAACAATTAGGGAGAATAACAAAGGAGAAGAAATATTTATTAATAGAAATCTTAAAAATTTTAATTATTTTTTAGGACCAAAAATTAAAATATAAATTTTCAATTACAAAATTAACCTTGACCAAACTTTTACATTTTCACTAACACCATCCTAACTTATATTACGGTTAGTTATCAAATTTGATGATATCTTAATGTATATTATGATACATATCATATTATCTTTAAAAATTACTCCCTCCAGTCCTAATTATAAGAAATATTTAACTGATTTTGGAAAGATTAAGAAGGAAAGTTAAATTAGTTAATTTTACTCATTTTCTTAAAATACCCTTATATAAATTTTCAATGATATTGACGTACCTCTCCAACATAAAATCTTCCTTTCCATGTTTTCTAATTAAAATGATAATCTTGCTATATATATATGTGTGTGCGTGACATATCTACAACCCCCCAAAAGAAAAAACACACACACACCCTCCTTCCCCCACTGACACACACACAAACACAACCCCCATATCCCCCACCCCCCCCCCCCCCCCCCCCCGGGCGCCCCCCAAAACACATATGTATACACATCCACACACATAAATACATAAATACACAATACACACACAACTATATATATATATATATATAATGCGATTGTATGCCTACATGTGTGTGTACATATATAAACATGTGTACACACATGCATATTGGTAAATTAACGTCAATTCATAAACAAATTAAAATCCAATAATTTAAGAGTTTTATTGATTGGAAAATTCTATACACCTAATTGTATATACTTACCAAAAATCAAACATACTTGAGAGAATAAAATAGGAGTGTTTTAGGGGAAAAAAAAATTGACAAAAATTTAAATTTTGTCCTATAATTAGGACTAAAACCAACTCCCAAATGTTGTCCTATAATTAGGACCGGAGGGTGTAGTTAAATTAAAATAGCCTCTAAAATATAAAAATAATTAGAAATCTAAAAATAATATTGAATAAGTTCCAAAAACATAAAAATAGTAACAAATGTGATATCCAATAAGGAGGGACAAGAGAACATCAATTGATAAATAATCGTTAAATAATTGAGATGGGTTAAAGAAAATATCCAGAGTTTAGTTAGGATTAATCTTGTAATTGAAAAGGGTTATATTTTAATTTTTAGCCATTTAAAATAATTACAATTTTTAATATTTTTTTAATAATTTTTTTCCTTGTTCCTTCTCCCTGATTCTCCTATAATCCTCTTTATTAAAAAAAGAAAATATCCTTGAAAATTATTCACTTATTAAAAAATTAGGGAGCGTTGAATTGGTTTTTTTATTTTTTAAAAAAAAAAATTGAACTCCCATTGTAAATTAAATCTTTTAAAATCAAATAGTGGCAACCCAACAATGAAATGCCCTAATTCTCAGAAATCAAAATTGAATAATCCTATCAGTAGAATATATACATATATAGAGAGAGCCATCAATAGAATATATACCTAGAGAGAGCCACTATAGAAAGATCACTAACTAACTTGAAACACAAAAAAATCCATATAAACTAACTTGAAGTGCCTCCAAAATAGTGGGAAAAGATCGATCAAGAAATCTAATCCAAAAAAAAAAAGAGCCATATGATGATGAAGAACACAATCTCTCTACAGCAAAACCCAGTGGCCACCAATCCACTCTTGATGAACCCTGAGCTCACTGGAATGGAACACAACGTCACGGTCAACGGGATTCCAGTAACAGTAAACCAAATAGCTATCCGGGTCGGACTCTTCTCTTCCGGTGATCTCAGTGAGCCACCACCCTTCCTCGTCTTGAACGTCCACCATTTGGTTCAGAGAAAACCCACCACCAGTGTTCGAAACATCATCAATGGATTGCCGCGGCGGCAGAGGGCGGAGATCGTTAGGGCCAACGGTTTCTCTGAGAAAGCTGAAATCTTCGTCGTTCAACAGCGTGTTGTACTCGACAATATAGGAGCCATCGGGGACGTGAGAGATCACGGTGGCTTCATAATAAGAACCTGGAGGCAGGTTTATGACTTCGACGGCTTGACCAATGAAGAATCTGTGGATCTCGATGGAAGAAGGAGAAAAAGGAAGACAGTAGATCGCCATTGATTCAGAGAGACGTACTGGGTGAAGGTTTTTGAGTGACGAGGAAGACTTTAAACTGATTAAAAAATTGATTGACATAGAACAAAAGTAATAGATATATTATATACTTATTATTTTGGGAGGAATGTAGCCAGAGAGAGTGTGGATGGCTATCAATATATAACAAGATATATATCGAATCTATATATACGCTGAGTTTATTTATACTGAATCTATAACATATATAACAAGATAAAAATTAATTAAAATTTAATAAAATTAATAAATATGTAAAAAATTTATTTATTTATGGAGGGAGGGAGCTAGAGGGAGTGTGAATGGGAAAAAAGGGCTGTATTAAATTTTTAACAAACAGAATAGGAAAGTTATATAAGTAAAAATAGGAAAGTAAACACTTTACCAAAAATTTAGGAAAGTAAACAGATTTTTGAAATCTTTGCTAAAAAAATAATGATATTTTTCAAATTAAGACTGTTGACTCCAGGGAATTTTAAACCGACATGTGTCAACCACGATAAACAATCAAGTTAGTGTTATAAATATACTGATTATGTGGATGTCCATTGACTCCTAGTCTCCAAATATTATAAGATGATATGGGATTTACGCATAGTACCTATCATGCATAGTAATTTATTATTTGGTGGGACCCACATACAATTATTCAGGGATTGCTTCACGAGAGGATTCACAAGATGCATAGTAATTTGTTTTAAGGAAAAATTACACTAAATGACCCCGAGCGAAAATTACACTAAAATCTCATTTTCCTTCAATAAATAGAGGTCTTCTGTAGCTATTCAATATACAGTAAAATGAGAATTTCTCTCTCTATAATCTTTTCTCTTATTCTTGTTTATTTTCATCAGTTTTATAACATGTTATCAACATGATAGGGCTGATAGCTTCTTGTAGAGTTTCAGATTATCAGTCGTTCTTCTTTCTCCAATCCTGTTATACTCCTCTGTCCTTCTTTAGTTCACCATCATTGAAGCTTTTTTTTTTTCCCCCTCTGTGCGCGTGCTTCATCCTTGTTTCTTTCAGTGTTGAAACTCGTCTACATGCCATATGGCTGTTTTTTTTTTTCTTTTTTTGCAAAATTTCTCCTCTCTCAATAAACTCACTCTCTCGTCTTATGCAAAAATGGTTTATCTTATTCAGTTCTTCACCTTATCTTCATCAACACCAATTATTTAAAAAACAAAAAAACAAAAAAGGGAGTGTTCCAGGGTCTACACGTACGTTTACTTCCTCTCACATGGAGTGTAGATTCCTTTACATTATTAAGAACATTTACATTGCAAGCCATGGCCCACCAGCTTCTTTCTTTTTGTGGAGTAGGTAAGTGTTAAAAAGAAGAAGATCATGGGGAGTCACGGATGTAAGTATTAAAAAAAAAAAAATCTCATGGATCCTACATGTTTTATAAATATAATAATAATATATTATAATAATTTTATTAAAAAAAATGTCTCTGCCGATATATATATATATATATATATATATATATATATATATATATATATATATATTTTTTTTTTTTTTAAAAGAAGGATTGGCGCTGGGTGATAAGTAGACATTCAACATCTGGTAATAATGCTATAAAACTATTTGTATATTATATAATCTTTATTATTAATATTAATTTGAATCTTGGAAGTCTAGATTTAATCTTTCTTTTTAATTGATTTTATTTGATATTTTATTATCGTTACTAACTTTACTAATATTTTCTTTTACTTATTTATTTATATGTAACTAACATTTACATTTACGTTACTAACATTTAATTTTATTGCCACTAACATTTATTTAATTTTATGGTGGTGACACTTAGTGGGCTCCATTTATTTATAATTTATTTATTGCTTTATATATATCCCCTCCTTTTTATTATTTATGGCAACGACACTAATATATACATGTATATTAGCAGGTTCCATCTATTTATTTTATTATTCTTATATTTTATATTTATCCTGACGAAAAATTGTTAATGGCCATATATATCATGAGATCAAAATGTCATGCGGATATGAGGCATAAATTGGCCTGAAACTATGATGAGGCTTAAATTGGCTTAAGGCCATGAGATAAATTAGCTTGAAGCCAAGAGGCAAGTTAGCCTGAAGCCAAGAGACAAATTATGAAACAAGGCTTGATCCATAATTTTGTATGTCATCAGTTGTATAAAGGCCTCAAAATTGTATATTTTGCATTAAATACTCACTCAAATTATGAGACAAGGGATTGTATGATCATGATTGTTATTATAAATAAATATATCCAATTTACTACTGCAGTAGCAATATTGTAAAAAAGTCAAGAAATATTGTGAATTAATTCCTTGTTATGATCAAATAGATCAGTGAGTTATGGATCATGAATTTTATCCAACTTCATTCTCAGAAGTGAATGAAGTAATAAATAAAATTGTGATTGTGGCGCCCAGCCTTTGGGGCCTTTATTTAATCAGAGTTATCGCGGGAATACATCGAGGAGATTTGGACGAATTTAAATTATGAAATAAAAATTTCTGAAATTACTGTTATATGAAAATACGGGTAAATTTTTCGCGATTCGGTCTCGTCCAATAGTTGGACGGTAGATACAATAATCTAAAAATAAGCGAAATGATAAACATAAAATATATTACAATAATCTCAAATGTCCAAAAGATTCAATTGCTGTATTCCTTACAGCTACTTCTTGCTCTTTGATCCCGAACTGGTTCCTGTATCTTTCACGGGAGCTGGAGTCCAAATGAATGGACCCCAGGGTAACAGTTAATCTCATGCACATGTATGAAAATAGAAATGACATAATAGCACATGTTTAAAGCATGGAAGAAATAACCGTAACCGCAGTTAACGGCCAAGAACCGCAGCTCTTGTCTAGGACCGCAGCCCCATGAGACCTCAGCCTCAATATCCATGGCCAATCAGGATAATATAAACAAGTAATTCAACCAGCATACATGATCAGCTAATAAATGCATAACATTATCATACATAATTATAAGATTAAAGTTACCTACCTCAACCATGTATCCTTTTCTTTCGTATTGAAGTTGTTGGGATAAAATTGAAGATCAGGGTCTGCCTAAACATGTTTATCATTGCTATCAGTCACTTATTTAAATAGCGAATAAACTAATTGCTTGAATTAGTTTAAAAGGATTAATAATAATTAATCCCTTAATTTTTCTCTAATAATAATTTATTATTATTATTATTATTATTATCTTGGATAATAATAATAATAAGTTCCTCATAGAGTATTGGTCACTATCATTAAATATTAACATTACTTGTTATTAGTATCCTCCAACAAGTAACACCATTTAATTAAATACCTATCTTCAATTAAGAAGATAATTAATTAATTTTTAACATTTCTCATGGTTTCCCTTTAATTTTAATTCTATTATTTAAATCATAATTTCACTGATTAAATCATCATTTATCATAATTTCCCTATTGATTTTTAACTTTCCTTAATCAATAACTTTGACTACTTGCTAAACTATAATTTATTTATCAAAACCAATAGATATTCATTAATAAAGACTATTCTAAATAATGCTAATTAAGAATAAGTATCTTAGTGTTTTTATGCAAAAACGCAAATGTATCTACTCCTTATTTGCAAACAATCACATATTCACAGCATATAAATTCAGCTTTGACTTTTCACTCTTCTAACTTTACCATCAGCAAATACATGACATCTTAGTATCCTATAGATTTAACCATTTCCCTCTTATACCTAATACATGTACCTTCGAAAGCCAAAGAAGGGGGGAAAATAGAATAAAATCATTCATGTTCATCTTTCTCCTTCACATGACCGAAAGCATGACAGCAGAATAGGAACTAAAAGAAAACAAACAATGAAAACATGCTTTTCTTCTCTTTGAGCCCGATAAATGACAGCAACCAAGAATACATTTATATGTTTATTTCTTCTCTTCATGCAGCAACGGGAAAAGAAGAAAACACAAGCAGTAAGCAATACCCACAACACACCCATCCGAAAGAAAAGAGGGGAAAAAAACATGCAGCGAAGAACATAAACTCAACAAACAGAAAGTTTCATCCAATCAAAAGAAAACATGCATGACAGCATACAAAGGTTTTTCAACTTGACTTTTTACTCCCTACCCGATACACACAAACAGAAACAGAAATCCTTTTCTTCATGCAGCCCGTCACACACACCTGTACATATATATTTTCTTCATGCAAAACACAGAACCATCTAGGAACATGCAGTAACCGAAAACAAACAGAAAGTCACACCCTCAGAAGAAAACACGCATACACACACACACACATATATATATATGTTCACATCGGTCCCTGTTTTTCGTTTATTTTCTGTTTTCAGTTTCAGTTGCTCTTATTTCAGTTTCTTCTTAGTTATATTCAAGCCAAAACAAGACAGAAACGGAAGAAGAAGGAAGGATAAAAGTCACCTTCTGTCTTTGCTCTCCAGAGGTGATGAATAGCCGCTGATTTCCTTGCTCTGAAATGCTTCGGCTAGGACAGGGGAGCAAGAACTCTCAAGAACAATCTCAGCCTCACTTTCTATCTCTCACTGTGTCTCAGCGTTTCTAACGGAAAAGAAAGTAAAACCAATAGAATGGAGTCTTGTTTAAATAAGCCTCATTATCATTTCATGCATGTCGACAGCTGGCCAAATACATGTTTGATTTATAACTGATGATGTTTTGCTGTGGCTATTAGATGATCTTTAGCTAATGATCATGGAATCGGCTTTGGGCTTCCTCTAATAATCATCTGGGCCGAAAGAAAAATGACTTAAGAATTGGAATTGAATAAACCATCGAAATTGCTCCTGTGGACTTGCTGTCGGGTTCGGTGGAAGAGAAAGATATAAAAAAAAAACTGATTCATTCCCACTGCTATGCATTTTAGATGAGCTTCGTAATGGCATAAGGAAAATCAAATGATATTTGGGCCTGTTTTATAGGGCCAAACCGTGGCCCATTATTGAAGTGTATATATATATACACTTCCTTATTTTATTTCCATTGGCTATCATATTTTCTAATTATCTAATCATAGTGATAATTTATTTATCACACTAATTTATTTGAAATAAATCCCTTAATATCTAATTCTACAATTATTACTCATTATTTTCCTTAAATTTATTTTCTTCTCAAATAAATTAAGGAAAATAGGTCTTCATTTCAAATAATTATTCTCATAATTATTTTGGCCCAAATTTCGTATTTCAATTCCATATAATATTCCAATATTAAAATCCCAGAAATTTGGGATGTTACAATGATTATGGTTATTTTACTATTATTTTCTATGTTTATAACAATTTTTGTGAATGCGAGAGCGGAATATTTATAAATAAAATGATTAAACAAAAAACAATATTATTTCATTAAAGAAAAACAGCAAGTGGTACAACACCATTACAAAGCTTGATCATCTCTTTTTGAAGATATTCAATTTCATCTTCTTCTTTTCTTGACTTGGGATCTTGATGAGGCATAGCTCTTCTTACTATCGCAACTTGCCTCATAAGTTTTTGAAGCTTTTTGTATGGCTACTCTATTAACCCTCCTTTTTTATAAATCTTTTGTATGGTGTGAGTACTCATACTTAATTGTTTACTCGCTTCATCGAAGGTTAAATGAAAATGATTACTTAAATCTTGAAGCGTCGTTTTCTTTATTCTTTCTCGTTGCTCCATAGTTAACCTATATAGTTCACTTTGTTTGACAGATGAATTATCATAGGGTGTATTAATAGCGAGTTGTTTTCCTTTATTTAATTGATTTTCAACATTGGTTTGAAATGAACTACCGCAAGGTTCATTTGGGCTTTTAGTCCATTCCAAACTAACACAAAGGACCTCATAGTAGGCCAATACAGGATCACACATCAAGTTATATCCTGATGCTTGTAAATCTATACAATACTGTGTCAGAAAATGTTTGATTTCTCCTAAATTTTTATTAGTAAAATCAAACATTGGAAGCCTGTCAGTATTGGAAGATGTATCCTGTACATTTTTATATAAAACAGCATGGGAAATCATACCTATCCTCCTCCCATGAACTTTAAGTCTATGATACTGAAGTCCATTGGTATGTATGATCTCCTGTAAAACATGACAACAACTACATTCCAATAAACTAGTAGTTGCTAACTGGCTGGTAATCGCTAGTTGACTGGTTGTCTTTGGTTGACTGATTATTACTAGTTGACTGGTTGTAGCTGGCTGGCTGGTTATTGTTGGTTGGCTGGTTGTTGTTGGCTGGCTAGTCATTTCTTGCTGGCTGGTTGTTGTCACTATTGGCTGAATTGGATTGGTAGACTCCATCAGTTCTGCCATAGTTCTATATCTCTTAACAGGCCTCCTTGATGAACCTACTTCAATTGTACCTTTAATCCTTGTAGATTGAAGAAGAACATTTGTTCTTGGGAGAGAAGTAGGAACATTTGAAGCAGAAGGAGGAATAAACATCTCAAAAGGATTAGGAGATGATAAAGAAGTAAATGACATGTTTGGCTGATCATCATACAACAAAGCATCAAATAATGCTATGTCGGATGTATCAGAAACTGGGATATAATTGCTTGGACCTACCATTGCAATAATATGCGATTAGAAGGAAAAATGATAAATTAGTATCTGGTAGTTAATGTTATCAGATGCTTGAGTGTTTGTGAGGAACATTTGTTTGTCTTCCTCAATTTATAGTTGAATGTTGTCCTATTGAATCTCTGCAGATCTGCTCCACTTCTTACTTGCTCCTGCAACTCCTTGGTAGAAAAGTCAAGTTTTCAAGATCCTAGATCAAGCGTCATAAACGCTTGATGGAGAAAACGTCTCAGGTCTGTGTATATAAAGCTCTTGCGTAGAATCTTTTCAAGAGCCTTTTTTTACTTTAAATGTATACGACAATCCGTAATGTCGCGCCTGTGATGCAATATCGTGCCTATGATTCCAGTGATGCATCTGTGATTCCACAATGTTGCGCTTGTGAATTTTTCTTATGAGATCGATGATTTTGTATTTTATAATAATATATATTTGATTGTCATTTCTGGAAAATAGAAATTTTGTTACCAGAAGTAATAAAATAATGCATTAATAATGCATCTGTGGAATTTTAATGATATCTGTAGAAATAGATATCATATATGGAATATTGTAAGGAAGTTCTATGAATTAATTTTTATGGACTCACACTTGAAGAGGAGAATGATATATATCAAGTGTGAGTGTTTGTGTATTAATTTTTTGTAAATTTTTGTGTGTTAATTCTTTGTGAATGTTTCTGTGTTAATTCCCCCGAAATTGATATTAGATTAAATTATAAATCATATGGAAAGTTGGCATGACTTGTTTGATCATCCGAGTCATATATTATTATGTGTTGCTTGTTCTCAAATAGATATGATTATGAGAATATTATTGGTTATGATTGGAAATGGATCTCTGAAAATATATCAAATTGAATTATATTGGATTATTGAGATAACATGTGAACCACAATAGAAAGTTATATTTATTAAAAGGTTACATGTGAGATTATAAGCTTGCAAAGTTTGCAATGATGTTTGCAACCTGAAGTTTGTAATATATTATGCGCGCAATTTCCAGATTGTATGATCCAGAAATTATATATGTGGTTATGAGAACATTGTTTATATGTGTATATTTGCAGCAATTATATAACCCAATAAAATTCTCCTCGTAAAATTGGTTTTTGGTCAGGAGCCAGATAAATTCCATCTTAAAAGTTTTGAATGTGCAATGATTATTAATCCACTACAATGCATATAGATGGATATACAAAGAAATTTGTGATAAATGTTGTGTAAGCACCTCCTTCTTCTTGTTTGTATCTAAATGAAACAAAATGATGTTTCTAGAGGATACTCATGGATTTAGGAGACTTATACTACATGATTTGATGAGGGGGAGAAAAATAAGCAGATTGGATAAAGAGATAAAGTGGAATGAATTATCATTTGCTCATTTTGATCCTCGTATAAAGACATGTGCACTAAAAGTTTAAAAGATCATTCATTTGCAGAGTTTAACTAATAGAATGCCAAAAACATTTACTAACCTAAAGAAAGTGATAAAGTCACATGTCCCAACTGCAAATGCTCCTATACAAATTATTATAGAGCACGCCTGAACCGTTGTAGGTCCATCGGTTTTAAAGATAAAAATCCTCGAAAGAGAAAAGGAGCTATAAAAATATAGATGATCAAGTCGAGGATGATTAAGAAAAGTTATGAGCTCTAGAAGATCCATCTCCAGTAGAGATAAAGTTATCTCCTGTAGAGTTATTATCTCCAAGAGAATATTATGGTCCTAAAAGAGACCCAGGTACCTGATATATGTGAATATGATGAGATCGCAATAAATTATGAATGAAATCTGATGGGACCGAAAAATAAAATCACTGTTGACGATATTTATATTTATATGATAGCATATGCTGAAATGTGTAGAGGAAGGAAATCACCAAGAGGAGGTGAATTGGGGATTTCAAAAAAAAATCGATTGGTTTGGAAAACTAAGCAGTAGCAAGTATAACTGAGAAGGGAAGAGGAAGCTTGACACATATGATTTATACTGATTCGGTCTCAACTCTTGACCTACGTCCAGTCCCCAGACTCTCTGGGATTTCTCACTATTTCTTTGATCAATTACACACTCTGTAACTTAGGATGATCCTCTCACAATAGGACTCACTCCCCCTTACAAGTTGTAATCCGATCCCACACTCAAGGTCCCTCTACCTTGAGTCTACACAACAGGTTTAATTTGAATTTCTCAAAAACTCTCTCTAAGAGTAGGATGAAATAATCACTGAAGCTCAATGTGATTGAATAAGACTAATGAAATGAATACAAGATAAAATCTTAGAGTCTCTTGGTATTTCGTTCACTGTGTTCTATATATTTTCCAGTTGCTGAAGCTCTCTTTTATAGGACTGAAGAATGAAGACCGTTGGAGAATTTGCTTCTGCTAGAAAGAGCCGTTGCAGCAAAATGGAGACAACAGGCTCTCTCCCATTGCTTACCCACGTCTGATTGTTTGCCATAGATTATGTATATTCTTCTTGTCTGATGATAAGGTCCTTTTGGCAGTTCAGTGGATATCTTAGCTATAAAGCTGATTTTTTGAATATTTTATTCAGCGTTTGAATATCTTGACGAGAACGAAGATCTGAAGCTTGAAATGTGTTAATGGAGTCTGTAACTCATGAACAAACTTATCAAACATATATATAGTGATTCATAATTCTATTTAACTGTAAAACAGATCATAAGAATGAATCTGAAAAATGAAAAGCGTGACACGTAAAACAGAGATTTGTTAGGCTCAAGTCTAAGCTCAGTAGGCTCGAGTTTGTTCATGAACACTCAAGCATAAAATAAGTAGGCTTGAGTTTGCCCTTTAGAAATCAGATTTCATCGTGATGAGTTTTTGAAAACATTTTGAAATAGTGCACAGACTCGAGTCTATTAGTGACAGGCTTGAGTCTGGAGCTGTTTGCAACGAAATAAAGCTTAAGTACAAAGGCGTAGGCTTGAGTCTGGCAACTTAGGCTCAAGTCTAATCGGCCCATGAAACTTTGATAGCTCTCTGTCTGAGCCAAACTCAAGTCTGTAAGTGGTAGGCTCAAGTTTACTTCAGCCAAACGCGTTTGAGACTTCTTTCAATCTGAAATAGGCTTCAGTTAACAAAGTTATGCTTAAGCCTATTTTTAAGTAAATCTTTGATTGCTCTCTGGATGGGTCAGGCTCGAGTCTGCTCTCAAGACAATTTGTTTGAAGAGCTCTTTGTAAGACTTAGGCTTGAGTTAAGAAATACATGCTCAAGTTTAGAATTATGAAAACTGCGACATGTTTTCTGTAAGGCACAGGCTCGAGTTTATTCAGGTAGGCTTGAGTCTAACTAAGAGCCAATAACTTAATTTGCTCTCTATAAGACATAGGCTTGAGGTTACCATGATAGGCTTGAGTTTACCTTAGTTAAAGTCATGAAGTTTGTTCTCTGTCACGATCAGGCTCAAGTCTATTAAGTTAGGCTCGAGTTTGCCTAAGTTCAAAATGCTTGTTTTTCTTTCTGTTAAGTGTAAGCTTGAGTTTATCAAAACTAAACTCGAGTTTAACTTACATCATAAGATTTAAATCAATTTTAATGATCTTTAAGCATGTCTGAACCTTAGCAACAATAAAATCCTTTTTAGTTTACAATGGTCTTGTTATCATCAAAACATATAAGGGACTAACATTCTCTCCCTTTTTGATGATGACAACACTTGTAAACTAACTTGACAGAGATTTTGAGATTTTCAAAATGAATATAACAATAGTGAGTTCAGAAATTAAGCATGATAAAATTATTTGAGCAACAATTAGAAACATGAAAATTCACAATGCATTGCATGTTGCTCAAGATATATGGAAGTTCATTGTGTTAATTTCAGAAAGTTCAAAGTATAGAGATAATACCAATAAACTTTCAATACATCAAAAGACAGAACAACAAACTAGGAATAACAAGAAGCTAAAACGACAACTTGAAAACACAAAATAACTTGAAAGCTCAAAATATTTCTTCACTCTTCACTTTTCTTCTCCCCTTTTGGCATCATCAGAAAGGGATGGATCAGAGGCAGGGACAGTGGTGATGGGAGTGATAGGCAAGGCTGTCTTAAGGAGTGGAACATTGGGTGGAGGTGAAGGTGAATCTTTTAAAGAAGAGTCTGAAGAGGATGGAAGTGAAATGATAGCTATAGAAGAGGATGGAGGAACAGGAGGCACATATGGAACAATGTCAAGGATTGGATGATATATCCTAGGTGAAGAAGATGAATGTGTGGGAAAAGGTAGAATAGGAGTGTGTGATGAAATGTGAGGAGATAGAGATGAGTGGTGAGAAGGGAAATTGGTGGTGGAAGAAGAGGAGGATGATGTGTTGGTTGTGGAGGGAAGAATAGGGTCAGGTGTCTTTTTGTCTTGCAGGAGTTTCAAGAGTTTCTCCACTTTCTCATTCAAGACTTTCAATTGCTCTCCCTGAGCATCTTGAACTTCAACCAACATGTCGTGGCTGGTAGTGACCTTGGCAACCATTCTTCCAATCTGAGTCTCAATTGTTGTGATGAGTGTATTGTATTTAATGTCCAGATTTGCTTGGAAGGTGGTAAAAGTGTCAGAAACAGCATGTGCCACAAGGTCTTTCAAGTAAGCGACCATATCAGCTAATAGAGAGGATGGTGGTGGAGGTGGAGCTGACTGGGCTTCATTAGCTTTGGATTTTGAAGCTCTAGACTGAGAGGGAGCCATTGATTGCCCGGATCCTTCTTCTAAATTAATCCTCATGAGATTCAGATGATGTTTTCCAAAGATTGGAGTTGGTACAGGGTCATCATTGGCCAAATACCATATCTTCTCATAGAAGAGGATGACTGAAATTAGTGAAGGAAAGGGAATTTGAGAAGTGTGCCTAGAAGCAAATCTAAATCTAAGCATTTCTTGGAACACCCAATACCCAACATTTGTGAGGTTTTTGATCTATGATGGAAGCAAAGATAGGAAAGTCCTTCTTTGCAAAATGGGTGAAGTTGCTTCCCTTTTGTAGCAAGTTTTTGGCATAAATATACCAGATGGCTCTATATTCAGCAGACATGGCAGCTGGAGTGAAATTGAGAATTTTGCCTAAGGTAGGGATGGTGAATTTGGTCTGAGAAGTTTGAAAATCTCCCTTTCATTGTATTTGTATTCAGTGACAAGTGGAGGTTTGGAGATTTGCAGGAGAGAGTTTAGATAGTTAGCAGATATGGTGATTTTCAACCTCTGAGATTGGTGGTAAACCTCTCCTTTAGAAGATTACCATCTTCATCTAGAATGTTGTCATTTTTCATACGGAAATAAAATGTCTTGACAATAGATGGACTATAGGAGGCTTTGATAGCTAGTAGAGACTCAAAAGGTGTAAGCCAAAGGGATAAGTTGATACTGCATTCGTTCTTTATTTGTTGCAAATCAACAGAAACTACAGGACAAAAAGTCTTGTGAGAGAATTGTTCCTTGAATATGATAGCTTCTTTGCCTAGAAGCTCTATAGGCTTATCGAGAAAATCCTTTGGTTTGGAAGTAATGTCATTGATTTTTAGGATGGCTGGAATTTCTTTTGGTACCTTAGATTGGGATTTAGATGGAGTAGCTTTGGAGGAACTTTGATCTTTGCTAGTTCCTCTAAACTCATATGCGGGGACTATTACCTTCTTCTTCTTGGAAGGCTTGGCGACTTCTGTGATAACTTCCTTGTCTCTTCGGAGAGCAGCCTTTGGATCAATAGGTTTCTTCTTGGGACTACCAGTAGGTTCTTGGATAACCAACTTCTTAGGTTTGGTTGAAGGAATAGGTTCATTTGCTGCAACTCCTGGAATCCTAGCATCGATACTTGTCTAGAGTTTCTTGGAGCAAATTTCTCCCTTCTAGGTCTTTTCAGCGGTGGTGGAGATGCAAAATCTATAGCGAAATTTGATGAAGTAGTAGACGTGGTTCGTTTGGGGGCCATTTTAGATGTATGGAATCGAATGGGTTTAAGAGAAGAGAAAGGTTTCAGAGAAGTTAGGTCAGGCTCGAGTGTGAAGATGAGTAAAGAGTAGCATTTGAGCTTCTGATATATATATTGCACGATAAGCTTGAGTCTAGAACTTGCGGGCTCGAGTTACCTGCTTGAGTTTGCAAGAATAGGCTCGAGTTTGTACAAAAAATAGACTAACTTGGACACCAAGTGTGTAACTGTGAACACTTGACACACATCGATAGGCTTAAGCTTATCACTAATAGGCTCGAGTCTGAATGTCTCCTGAGCCTGTCTTTGAGTTTTTGCTTGAGCAAGCTCGAGCTTACTCTTCTAGGCTCGAGTTTGAGTCCTTCATTAGTAGTTGAGTTGCTCTCTGTCTTCACTAGGCTTGAGGCTGTTATTGGTAGGCTCGAGTTTGGTCGCCTACAAAACTTGTTTTGAGCTTTCTGCCTTCTTCAAACTCAAGCATGCTTTTGTTAGGCTCAAGTTTGCTTCTCCTGACAACAAACTTCACACAATGGTCAGTTTATAACCTGCATAAACATGACTAAACACTTCGATGCTTAAGTTAGGAACAATTAATCATCAAAAACATAATTAACATTGAGATAGAATTTCTCACAATTCATTGGGATTTATCATTCCCAATTCTCTTCTTATAAAGATAAATTGTTCCTTTGCAAGTGGTTTTGTGAAGATATCTGCAAGTTGTTGATGAGTTGGGATAAACATCACTTTGACATCTTTCTTTTGAACATGATCTCGAATGAAATGATGTCTAACATCAATATGCTTAGTTCTGGTATGATGGACAGGATTTTTAGCTAAGTTGGTTGTAATACCCTAAAATTTGACGTAGGGTAAATATCATAAATTTGTAGAATATACCTATTGAAAATAGGTGAATATGAGGTTTCAAACACCTTGTATTGAATTTATCTTATTATTAGGACAATTTCTCCTGAGATTAAATAATGTGCGAAAAGGTCCCTAAGACATTAGCTACTTTGCAAATAGGTCCCTGAAATATTTATGGGTTATAAAATACCCTGAGAAAATTATGATAAATCCTAAAAGGCAACTAAATATTTATTAAAAATTAGGGAGTATGTTGTCTCTAATTTAGGTAATTTATGAGATTATTTTCCTTGGAAAATAATGAGGCAAAATTAAATATCATTTTGGGGAACATAAATTGCCCCATGGTTTTTAATATTTTGCATAATGCATAAATTATCAATTTCAGTAAAATAGTTGTGAGATAATAATTATTACTAATTAAGAAAATTGTCAACAATTAGTAAGTGATTAATTAGATAATTAATGGCTAATTGTTTAGACATAAGATAAAGAGAAAAAGGTGAAAATTACTTAAAATAAATATATATATATATATATAAATAAAAACGAAAATTAGAAGAAAAATAAAGAAAAATGAAATGAAAATTAAGAAATTAATATCTAGATATTTACATTAAAATAATAATATAATTAAGACATGTGGTAATTAAATAATATTATAATAGTAAAAATGTGAACAGGATAAATGACCACGGATAGAAATAAAATCCTACCTAGAAAACCGTGAACTAGGTTTCTTGAGTTAGAGCATATTACGGACGAGTGAAATTTTATCCCGAGATAGCCGGTCTCCGAATTCATTTCTGTAACCGAAAGAGCAATTTGGAGATCCGGATAGGAAGATATTTTGAAGAAATTAAGCAGATAATCAAAATAGGAGCTCTTAGAAAGTCAGACCGTTGTGGCAATACGGGCATAAGTAGGGAAAAACCAGAGCATATTATTGGTCAGTGGATTTTTATCCAGAAGCTAATACCGGCCAAAATTGTTTCTGGAATCGGACACGAAAACCGAGGATTTTCAGCTGATAACGGAATGTCCCTAACAGGATCAGAAATAGAGTTAAAATATGACATTTGAAAGAGGAAGAAAAGATCCTCAGAGTGTTGTTCCCGGAATTTTAAGATTTTACGAAATTTCGCGATCAGGATACCGAATCAGGAATTTTACCTGATAAGCAAGATGACATAAGGCCTGATGATGCAGCAGGGATGACATCATCCTTGAGAGGTGTAAGGCCAAGATCTTGCCACCTCCAAAAAGTGCGATCTAATGGCCAGAAACTGATCAGACAAAGTTCAAAGGAATTACGAAAATGCCATTGGGCTTTTCTATAAATAGGCCATCATTCCTCTTCATTCTTCACCAATTCACACAATCCTAGAGAGAAGTTAGAGAGAGGAGCTCTGGAGGAGAAGTCCGGGGAAAATTCGTAGCGAAGCTCTGAGTAAGTCTTTCGGTCCCTAGTCTTTAGTCTTAAGTTCTTTCGGTAGTTCTTAGAGTTTTAGAGTAGATCTTTAATCTTCCAGTATATTTTAGATATCATGTTTTAGGATAGATATGATATTTATTTTGGGAAATATATTGGAGTTAGAGATATGTGGAAATTCTGGAAGATTAGGGTCAAGATAGCGAAGTGCTGGCGAAATTCCGCCGATTAGGGGATCAGGGGCAAAATGGTAATTTGTACCTAAAATGCCTGTTATGATATCAAATATTGATAAATGTGATATTATCATTATAGGATATCAGTAATCTTGTTCCGCTGTCATTTCGCTGTCGTTCCGCTGTTTTCTGTCAAAAGTACGGTTTACCATCAACGTACTAAACGCTCGTCAACGAAGGTACGTTCGCGTACTGTAACACTAACTCTGATGCTTATTGTATGCTTATATGTGATAGACAACTATACAAGTGAATTGTATAGATAACTTTACATGTGATGTGTATTGTTAACACGGATAACTATACATGTGAATTGTATAGATAACTATACATGCGATGTGTATTGTTAGCATAGATAACCTTACATGTGATGTGTACGGTGGATATATTAATCTTGCATCTGCTATATACTTATGTGTTGATTAATGCTGTGATGTCATACATATATTGTTTACATAAGTATGAGGTTAACCGTTACCTGAGGTTCGATGCATGGACCTCAGCTCTTAATATAGCTTCAGGATCAGGAGGACTAAGCACCAAAGATAAGGGCAAGCAGCATGCTTAGAGTCCCAGCCGAAGAATTTCTTTTTGGACTTGTATTCCCATATCAGTAAATATTCAGACCTTTGTACTGTTGTATAAGCAACTAGGTACCTCAACAGGATGTTTATCAGATACTCTCTCTTTTAAATTGCTCTGATGCTCTACTCTAATGAAAGTACCTCATTCCGCTTTTGAAAAATGAGATGTTACATGGTGGTACTAGTATTGTCACACAAAATGGGAATTTCCTTCAAGTGGATTCCCAGATCTTGGATTTGTTGCTTGAGCCATAGGACTTGTGAACAGCAACATACTCAGCTTTAGTAGAGGATACAGCTACTGTGTTCTGCTTTTTGCTAAACCATGAAACAAGTGAATTTCCAAAGAGTTCACATTGTCCACTTGTGCTTTTACGATCAGTCTTGTACCTAGCATGATTTGAATCAGAATATGCTACCAGGTGTTCAGGTTGACCTTTGGGAAACCACAAACCCAAATTTTCTGTATCACGCAAATATCTAAAGATTCTTTTAATGTGTTCAACATGAGACTCTTTAGGAGCGGATTGAAATCGAGCACACATCCCCACACTAAATTGGATGTCTGGTCTACTTGCTATCAAGTAGAGTAATGATCCAATCATGCCTCTATATCTTATAATGTTAAAATCTTTTCCCTTCTCATCAGCATCTAGTGCAACAGTTGAGTTCATTGGTGTATCTGCTCCATTGCAATCTTGAAGTTCATATTTCTTGAGCAAGTCTCTTAGATATTTGGTTTGTGAAATAAATATCCCCTTTTTGTGTTGTTTGATTTGGAGACCAAGAAAATAGTTGAGTTCTCCCATCATTGACATTTCAAACTCACCCTGCATACACTTAGATAATTCCTTGCACAAAGATTCATTAGTAGGACCAAAAATAATATCACTACATAGATTTGCATAATTAAAATTTCATTCAGTTTATTACTTTTTATGAAAAGAGTTGTATCTGCTTTGCCTCTAACAAATCTTTGATCAAAAAGGAACTTACTTATATGCACATGTATATTTATGAAAAGATTAAGATGTATTCTATTATGATTTTACATGAAAGATTTAGATTTTGCAGGAATGAAAATCAGACTGGGCAATACACAATCAGATTTGATGTTTTCATAATTGTTCCATAGTGAACAATAATTGATGACAAATATATTCAGAAGAACATTGAAAATATGATGTAATCAAGAGGGGGAGATAATACACGTTGTGCTCTTTTTCCCTTATCTAGGTTTTGTCCCACTGGGTTTTCCTAGAAAGGTTTTTAATGAGGCAGCACTAGAAAGTGTATCAATGAATGATGTGCTCTTTTCTTTAACTAGGTTTTTACCTCACTGGGTTTTTCCTAGTTAAAGTTTTTAACGAGACACATTCATAAATGGACATCCAAGGGGGAGTGTTATAAATATACTAATTATGTGGATGTCCATTGACTCCTAGTCTCCAAATATTATAAGATGATATGGGACCCACGCATAGTACCATCATAGTAATTTACTATTTAGTGGGACCTACATACAATTATTCAGCTTCACGGATTGCTTCACGAGAGGATTCATGAGATGCATAGTAATTTGTTTTAAAGGAAAATTACACCAAATGACCCAGAGTAGAAATTACACTAAAATCTCATTTTCCTTCTATAAATAGAAGTCTTTTGTAACTATTCAATATACAGTAAAATAAGAATTTCTCTTTCTATAATCTCTTCTCTTATTCTTCTTTATTTTCATCAGTTTTATAATAGTTAGAACGTGTTGAACTTGATTTTAATGAATTATGAACTTTACAGCCATTGGGGAGGGATTTATTCTTGACTAATCTTTTCATGTGAGTATTTGAACTCCTTCAAAATATTTTCATCCATTGAGAAGTGAGGCAAAACTATGATTCTACTTGACAGGGCGGACCCATTTGAATGCCTATTACTTTGATAAGCACTCAAACCTTATAAAATATCGTCCAAGTCTAATCTAAAGGTTTCATATTTACTTTTTTTTTATTGTTCTAAAAAAGTTATTTTAATGGGTTTAAAATATTAAAAAAGAGAATGTATTAACTATTATTTTTTAAAAAATAATTTTTATTAAAATTTATCAGTTGAAAATTATGAAATCTGGACCATCCAAATTTATTATGGATTTTCTAGATAATGAATTATGGGAACCAAATCCACTTGACCGTTACTTGATGTTGTGCTAACATTTTGATGAAGGATGTTGTTGAGGTTTAGCAAATGAGGTAGAAAAAACTTTAAACTTGGAACTTTATTTTGAATCGATTTGTTTGACGATCCTTTTTCTTTTAGTTTTTAATATAAGTATGAATTTCATCATTTTACTTTATATTAAGTTTTAGTTTGGCCCCTTGATTTTATAAAGCAATCTTTAATGTTAAAAGGATGATGTTTTTTTTTTAAACTATTATTGTTATTTTGAAAACTAAACTTAATATATAGTATTTAAATTTTTTTAAAAGTATATAAAATTTTAATATCAGCATTTAAGGATTGTTTGGTCCAAGAAATTTGACAGAGAGAAAAATTGTTATAAGATAGATTTTTAAAAAAAACATAAAAAAACTTGGGTTAAATAATTATTCTTGTTCTTTTATCTTAAATATTTTTATTAAAAGTTTATAAATTTATTCTCCAACTTTTTAAAATTGGTTAAAGTATACTTTCAAACTTTATAAAAGGCTTGAGTTTAGTACCTTCAATTTTGAAAGGATATTTTTAGTCTATCTATCTTAACACCTTAATTAGGATTATTTAAGGAAAATGCTGACTTATAATTATCAATTAAATACTGAAAAATTATACTTAAATTTTAGAATATAAAAACAATTAGATGAGTAAACCAATCAAAATGCAACCGCTAATAATTTTATTCCACCTTCTATTTTTTCGAGATCTTGTTCCTCCTCTTCCATGACAACGGACACCTCTTGTTCCCTCTCACCACCGCATCGACACCCTTTTCTCTGCAACTCCCAACCACCCCCTTGAACCTCTGGCTTTATTTCAGTGCACTTTAAGTTATTTTTCGATAAGTGATTATGCTTCATCAATATGTGCTCAAACCACTGAAACATCAATCTTTCAGAAGATCAACGATCATGAAGTCACTCTTAAGGTGTCATTTACAAGGCTCTTCATTCTATATTTTTTTCCCCTTTTCTATTCATAGTTGTGCAGAAATATTAACATAAAGCTTCGAACTTTTTCTCTCATTCTGTATCTTTTTTATTCATTTTTTATGGAGGTGATTAATTTCCACCGTTTCTAGACAAAAAAAAAAAAAACTAAAAAGTTAAAAAACCGTATTGTGTTTGCCGTAATCTGTATCTCCCCCATCTCTTGTTGAGTCTGGACTGCCTAGTGTGTTCCGTCGTCATTTCTTGTGGTTAATACTGTGAGTTTTGGCAAGTCCCACATCGGTGGGTTTTGGGTTTGAAGGGGGGAGGTTTTAGTATAAATAGAGTGCCTCCCCCTCCCTTATTCCTCACCCCACAATTGTCTCTCAAGGCATTTGTATATCTTCCTCTTTTGTAGTATTTCACTTGTAAATTATTTGGAGTGAATTTAGGATCTGATATTTCTCTTATATTTGTCCGATTTATTATTTATTAGTTGCATTTAAATATAGTAGTTGGTGCTTATTATATTATTAAATTACGTCTAGAAACTTTGTTTTCTAGTTGGGTAATTTTCTAATATAATCGGTTACACTCTATATTGCGCTTCCTCAACAATTGGTATCAGAGGCGAGGTTCTGTCTGAGTATGCTCTGTGGTTGCAGCTTAGTCTGAGCTTCCACATCAGAAAAGAATTACTTTTGAGCTTTTGTTTTGGCAACTATTAAATAATTTTTTTGAGCAGAAATGGCGGACAAAAGGAGTGATGTGTCCACAGCAGATGTTAGCGGTTCGTCGTTCTCATCATCGTATTTGACCAGAATAGTGTCAAATGCGAAGTTTGCAGTTGAAATTTTTGACGGATCTGGGCATTTTGGCATGTGGCAAGGCGAGGTTCTGGATGTCCTTTTTCAACAAGGACTAGACTTTGCCCTTGAGGAGAAAAAACCAGATAAAATGGAGGAAGAAGAATGGAGGGTCGTGAATCGTGTTGCTTGTGGTACTATTAGATCGTACCTTTCAAGAGACCAGAAGTATCCATACACAAAGGAAACTTCTGCATGTAGACTGTGGAAGGCACTGGAGGACAAATTCTTGAAGAAAAACTGTCAGAATAAACTCTACATGAAGAAAAGGCTGTTTCGCTTCACTTACGTTCCTGGTACCACAATGAATGAGCATATCACTAGCTTCAACAAGTTGGTGACGGATTTGCAGAATTTGGACGTGACTTTTGAAGATGAAGATCTGGCCCTGATGTTGTTGGGATCACTTCCCGATGAGTACGAGCACCTGGAAACTACGCTACTTCACGGTAAGCAGAAAGTTTCTCTGGAAGAAGTTTGTTCTTCTTTGTACAGCCATGAACAAAGAAGGAAAGAGAAACAAAAAGGTGGAGAGGCAGAGGCTCTAGTGGTTAGAGGACGTACTGAGGAGAAGAAGAGATCAAAGAAAGGGAGATCCAAGTCAAGGTCTAGACCCAGCAAAGATGAGTGTGCCTTTTGTCGAGAAAAGGGACACTGGAAGAAGGACTGTCCGAAGCTGAAGAACAAAGCCAAACCTGGAGATGTGAAGGCCGATATGGACTCAAATGTAGCTGATTGTGATGATGAGAATTCAGATTTCTCACTGGCTACAACAACGTCATCAAAACCATCAGATGAATGGTTATTGGACTCAGCCTGCAGCCATCATATGTGTCCTAACAGAGACTGGTTCACTGATTTTGAAGAAGCAGAGTGTGGAATTGTTCACACAGCAGATAACTCTTCTCTTACCGCATATGGTATTGGTTCAATCAAATTAAGGAACCATGATGGATTGATCAGAACATTAACAGATGTTCGGTACGTACCAGACTTAAAAAAAAATCTCATTTCTGTGGGGACTCTAGACTCAAAAGGGTTCAAGATCACTGCAGAAAATGGAGTAATGAAGATATTCTCTGGTGCACTGGTGGTGATGAAGGGTATTCGGAAGAACAATAACACGTACCACTATCATGGGAGTACAGTTATTGGGACGGCAGCAGTAACATCCAGTAGTGAGAAGGATGCAGAAGCAACCAGGTTGTGGCATATGCGCTTGGGACATGCTGGAGGAAAATCCTTGAACACTTTAACAAGTCAAGGATTATTGAAAGGATTGAAACATTGCGTCATGGACTTTTGTGAGCATTGCGTAAAGGGGAAACACACAAGGGTTAAGTTCGGTACAGCTATTCACAATACTGAAGGTATTTTGGATTATGTACACTCTGATGTTTGGGGTCCTTCCAAAACAGCTTCATTGGGAGGTAAGCATTATTTTGTAACCTTTGTTGATGACTTTTCTCGAAGAGTTTGGGTGTATACGATGAAGACCAAAGATGAAGTTTTGGGAATTTTTCTCAAATGGAAGACGATGATAGAAGCACAAATAGGCAGGAAGATCAAATGTCTTCGCACAGACAATGGTGGAGAGTACAAGAATGATCCTTTCCAGAAGGTTTGTGAAGATAATGGCATCGTCAGACACTTCACCGTAAGAAATACACCACAGCAGAATGGGGTGGCAGAACGCATGAATCGGACTTTGCTGGAGAAGGTTCGGTGTATGTTGTCCAATGCTGACTTGGGCAAAGAATTTTGGGCTGAGGCAGTGACGTATGCGAGCCATCTCATTAATCGTCTACCATCTGCTGCTATTGATGGTAAAACACCATTGGAACAATGGTATGGTAAGCCTGCTAATGATTATGATTCTTTACATGTGTTTGGCTCAACTGCATACTATCATGTGAAAGAATCAAAATTGGATCCTAGAGCAAAGAAAGCTATTTTCTTGGGGATCACTTCTGGAGTCAAAGGATATCGTTTATGGTGTCCAGAGACGGAGAAGGTTGTGTTTAGCAGGGATGTTACTTTTGATGAGACTACTATTATGAAGCCGGTAACATCTGGAGATACCACACAGACCGATGGTGCTTCGAAGCAGGTGGAGTTTGAAGGAGAGTTGATTTTCCCAGTTCAGAGAAAGGATAGGGAAATGAGAGAAGACTTTCCTGTAGAAGATGAGCCAGTTGAAAGGGAGGTTTCAACCCAGGAACCTCAACAACAACAAGAATCAATCGCAACCGGCAGGCCACGACGAATAGTAAGAAAACCTACTCGCTTTATGGATATGGTGGCTTGTGCAACTTCAATTGCAACTGATGGCATTCCTTCAACTTATAAATGGGCTGTCCGGAGCTTAGAAAAGGAAGAGTGGATGAATGCTATGAATGAAGAAATGCAGTCCCTTCATCAGAATGGAACGTGGAGATTGGCCAAACTCCCAAAGGGTAAGAAGGCAATTGGTTGCAAATGGGTGTATGCGAAGAAAGAAGGATTTCCTAACCAAGGTGATGTGCGTTACAAAGCAAGACTGGTAGCTAAAGGCTATGCTCAGAAGGAAGGAATTGATTACAATGAGGTATTTTCTCCAGTTGTAAAACATTCCTCCATTAGAATTCTGTTGGCTTTGGTAGCACAGTTGGATTTGGAACTAGTTCAGATGGATGTTAAAACTGCATTTCTAAATGGAGACTTGGAGGAGGAAATCTATATGACTCAGCCTGAAGGATTCAAAGTTGCTGGAAAGGAGAATATGGTATGTAAACTTGAAAAATCGTTATACGGATTGAAGCAGTCTTCGAGGCAATGGTATAAACGGTTTGACAAGTTTATGTTGCGGCACAAGTACAGGAGAAGCAAATACGATCATTGTGTGTATTTGCGGAAGCTTGAAGATGGATCTTTTATCTATCTCCTTTTGTATGTTGATGATATGTTGATTGCTTCAAGAAATCAAGCAGAGATTGAGAAGCTTAAGGATCAACTGAAGAAGGAGTTCGAGATGAAGGATTTAGGTGAGGCAAGGAAGATACTTGGCATGGAGATAACAAGAGATAGACAATCGAAGAAGCTCTTCTTATCTCAAAAGGAGTATTTGAAGAAGGTGCTACATCGTTTCGGTATGAATGAAGAAACCAGGACGGTTAGCATCCCACTTGCCCCACATTTTAAGCTTAATGCTGACATGTCGCCGAAGGATGAAGATGAACGAGCATATATGTCAAGGGTGCCATATGCGAATGCTGTTGGTAGCTTGATGTATGCTATGGTTTGTACGAGACCAGACATTTCACAGGCAGTTGGAGTGGTGAGTAGGTATATGCATGATCCCGGAATGGAGCATTGGCAAGCTGTGAAATGGATTCTACGGTATATTTGTAATACTGTAGATGTTGGATTGGTCTTTTAGCAGGGTGTTGATCAATGTCTAGTTGGGTACTGTGACTCAGATTTTGCAGGTGATTTGGACAAAAGAAGGTCAACTACTGGTTTTGTATTCACTCTCGCAGGTGCACCAGTTAGTTGGAAGTCAACTTTACAGTCAACGGTAGCTTTGTCTACAACAGAGGCAGAGTATATGGCGATTACAGAAGCTGTAAAGGAGGCGATTTGGCTTCAGGGGTTGCTTGGAGAGCTTGGTGTTGGTCAGGAAAGCATCACAGTATTTTGTGATAGCCAGAGTGCTATTCAGTTAGCAAAGAACCAAGTCTACCATGCAAGAACGAAGCATATTGACGTCCGATATCATTTTGTAAGAGAAATTTTGGAAGAAGGTGGAGTCACAATACAGAAGATACGAACAGATGACAATCCTGCTGATATGTTGACAAAGGTGGTGACTTCTATTAAATTTCAACATTGTTTGGATTTGATCAACATTGTTGAACATGGTGTTTTGAATAGAAGTTACAATTAGAATTTGTAAATAGGAGAAATTGAGACTGTGAGATCTTGCCAAGGTGGAGATTTGTGAGTTTTGGCAAGTCCCACATCGGTGGGTTTTGGGTTTGAAGGGGGGAGGTTTTAGTATAAATAGAGTGCCTCCCCCTCCCTTATTCCTCACCCCACAATTGTCTCTCAAGGCATTTGTATATCTTCCTCTTTTGTAGTATTTCACTTGTAAATTATTTGGAGTGAATTTAGGATCTGATATTTCTCTTATATTTGTCCGATTTATTATTTATTAGTTGCATTTAAATATAGTAGTTGGTGCTTATTATATTATTAAATTACGTCTAGAAACTTTGTTTTCTAGTTGGGTAATTTTCTAATATAATCGGTTACACTCTATATTGCGCTTCCTCAACAAATACTCCATACCATACCATTGTGAGGAGAAATTGAAACATATGAGAGAGAAGATGGAAGATTTTGTGGGAAGGGTAGTATTTTGTCTGTAATGACTATTTTTCCCATGTTATTTTTCAATATTCCCAAAATGCCCATATCTCTTTTCTTCTTCCTCTCGATACAGCTTGCTCCTTCCGTTTCCCCACTCCGAAGTCGTGGTCCCACTGCGTCCACCGCCCTACAGCTCACCGTCGTTGTCGCTGTGTCTTGTTCTCCATCAATCACTATCGAGAATGACTACAACAGTGAGACCCTCAACAATGGCAAAATCAAAATATGGATCTCAACTGGAAGCCTAAATGCCTTTTCGCAGGTGTTACTCTAGGCTTTGGCTCATCACTCTGGCTAGAAATATAAGGTGAAATTAAATGACTAGGCAAATAGTTTGTTAGAGCCTAGTTTATAAACAAAGGGTCTTACAATTGAGATAAGTATATGTGGGATGTGGAGTCTCACAAGAAAGGGAGTTAACTTGATCTTTCTTAAGAGAGAGTTAACTTGACCTCTCTTTAAGAAGGAATTAACTTGGTCTCCTTCTAAGTTTTAGTGTTAACCAAAGTGGGTTACTCATTGTATGAGCATATTGCTCTCAGTAGTTAATACAATATGATTCTGCATCTTCTCCATCTTAATTCTTCTCTAATTATATTTGTCAACATAGTATCAAAGTAGGCTACTTTCTTGGGTTCAATTTTATATGGTTCCTTTATGTTAAAGGAGAAGGCCCAAATTCAAGAAGAGGCCCGAGATTACTTCAGACATTTAAGATCCGACTAAATAGATGAGTGGAGCTCCAATTAGAAGACGGTGCCCAACTCCACTTAGTAAATCAGTGATTACATAGGCAAGTGCCAGCCAATAAACCCTAACCTAGAGTCTTCTTGATCAATAGAAAGGTGACATCGTGATTCTTGATGAGCCTTCGATGAAGTGATGGAGATTATTGCACTATCACCAGGTCTCTAGTGAGAAAACGCCAAGATTCTTGCAAAGTACCTTGATTCTTGGTTCCTACAGTCTATGTCCAAGAGGAAGATAAGAGGAAACGCCAAGACTCTTCGAAGGTTCGTGAGCTCGTCTTCAGATAATCTTGGTGACGTTTTTCCATCGAGAATCTTGTCAAAAATTTTGCAAATCGCACGATGCCTGTGAATCTTTCCTTACTCACGATTCATTCCACGATTGAAGATTTTGCAATTGCATGATGCTCTGACGCATCACCACTTTTGTAATTCTCAATTGCTCGCATCAAGAAATGCTTCCATGATTACATCAAGATCGCACCCTTAAAATCCCAAAATTAGCGATGTTTCAGTTGCAATTTTGGGTTCCTTCTGTTTGAGGTTGAAATTGATGAGATCATATCTTTGGGTAGTGTTGGCTCTTGTTTGATGGCAACAGTAACTCTCTTCTACCAACGTCACAATTTATTCAATTGGAGTACTCTTCGAGAAAGAATCCTTCAAGAATGACACTATGGCTAACATGGTCTTGATTTTGCTCAGTGTCTTGTGGATCCAGTTGTGTAGAATTGTTTGCCATCTTCAATGGCCATCAATCGATTGATGCCAAGGGAATCCTTGTTGTGACCGAAGGTTTGGCTTCTTCTCCAAATATCCCTGTTGTCATTGCTATGTAATTCTTGGGGCATGATTCTTCAATGGGATGTTGTTATATCATGGAATTTGGAGCTCTGAATACTTTCAAGAATTGTTCGGTTCAAGATTAGGATGTTGATGTTATGTGGGTTCCAAGTAGATTTGAGATTGGTGTTGTTGCAGAAAGAGCTGGTGGTAAATTAGGAAATAAGGGCATAGAGTTTGCAATGACAGCTATTGAGATGGCTTCTTTGTTCGAGCACCATTTGATGTAATGCTAAGCATCACCTTGAGAAAGAATTGAAAGAATTTCTATAGTTTAGGGATGGTGATTGAAATATATATGGATTAATGGTGGATTCTCAAAGAAAAGATTGTCACATTATTATATGGACACTTGAATTAGTAAAAGAAGGTATGCTCTTCAATGTTACACATTTTTAACAAGTACCTGACAAGCTCATCTTCTTCACATTGCCCTCTGCAATTTACCTGCTTGCAATATTGCCAGTGGAAATGAATTTCACAAGGAAGCTTTTTGGGTCATAGTAAATTCTACTAATCTAACAAGTTTTGGTGCATATGGCAAGGGTGTATAACTTCATAATTTTGGTATAGTTTCTCAAATGAAGAAAATGGTCAATGGTTTCTCTCAGATTATTGTAGCGTCATTTATTGATTTGGGAATTGAAAGATTTGGAGGCAAAAAATGTCTTTACAGTAGCATAACAATGTTGAGCTCAAAGGTATTTTAGTTGTAAGGGTTAGGATGTTGCCTTTATGATCTTTTATGTGCTTAATCTCTAAATTTTCTATCTCCAAAAATCAGTGGTGGTCTTCATCTGATCCTCTAGAAAAGTTAGAGAAGTTAATCCACAGAGCCGGCAACAATTTGTTAGACCTGACTGTTATCTACGAGGAGGTGAATTAGGTGTCTAATATAACTATTGGATAGGTTTGAAAATCTTTTTACAATTTATTGAAAGTAGTTCGTCTGATAGTAATGATTTATAAGGTGACAATCAGTCATTCAAACATTATAGCTAGGAATATAAGAGTTTAGGAAAGATAATATGCAAACTATGATTTATACTAGTTCGACCCAATCCTTGACCTATGTCTAGTCTCCAAGCTCTACTTCAAATATTCAATATCCACTATCTTCTTATTTAATCCGGGCACAAGAGAAGCCTTTAGAATCCCACAAGTTCACCCAGGCACTTGTGAAGCTGAATCTCTCATTGAGATACTCCTCTTACATACTGTAAGGTTACAATCTGTTTCCCACTCAAGATCATCCAATCTTGAGTAACTCTCAGATAAAATGATTTCAATGAATCTTCTCTCTCTTAGCAGTGAATGAATAAACACTAAAATACAATAGTAATCATTTCACTTTATATGACGGGCTATATAAACATTGAGAACAGAGAGCATATGAAATAAACATAGGATTCAAAATGTTGGCATTTTGACATTGCAAGCTTATGTCTCTTTCTTCATCAATGAATGTCTTAGGATATGACCGTTGGAAGTAGTCGTTGAAGTTTATATGCTTTCCCTTTATTTTTTGTTGCAGCATTAAATTCCTTGGCTCGAGTTACTCGAGTCATAAACTCCTTGGCTCGAGTTAACCTCTCGTTCAAAAATGGATTTTCTCTCTGTCTGGTCTTCACTCGAGTTTGTCACACCTAGGTTCGAGTTAAGTTTTCCTTCAAAAAGCTTGAGTTACTCTTTGACTAAAGTTAACTCGAGTTTTACTCTTCTTGACTTAAGTTAAGTTTTCACCAAAACTTAGGTTTCCCTCTGTCTAAGATTGACTCAGGTTTGACAGCTCTTAATTTGAGTTATAAACTCCAGAATCTGGTGACTTCAAAATGCAAGAACATTGGCAGCATGGAGTTTAAATTCCAGTAAGCATAACGTCTTTGTTAAGGTCCAAATTTGGAAAACCACATGTCCCCAGAAAGCTCTTTAAGTTTTCTTTCCAATGTAAAAAGAATCAGCTTCAAACTCATTATATGCAATGCATTTCTTTCAGATTAATAGAAGTTGTTCTAGACTAGCATTTTTGTCACATCCTGAACTGACTCTCAACTTCAAAAACTCAAATCCCTCATTTGATCTTTGTTTTTTGTGATATTGATGTTTTTGGAAAGTCATGTGAGCCTAGTTTCATGTACCATCAATTTCAACTCAATTGGATGTGTAGTTTGTGAGATACACCCAAAATACCAAAGTTGGGTCTGTTGTGTGACGTTAATTGATGTGGTAACTTGTGAAATTCATATATCTTTTATCTGAACTCCTTTGGGCTTGAATTTTGGTCACAATGACACATTAGGAGTCTAGTTTCATAAAAAATTGGTTTCATCTCAATTGGATCTCTAGTTTGAGATATATCATCGAATAAATAGACTTTATGCATGCTAAACGTGAAATGCAGGTGAACAAAGAGCTGATAACTCAATCCAACTTGAGTTGAAAACTGTTAACTCGAGTTATGCACTCAAGTTTGCTCATCGTAAAGCTTATTCTAATTTTGAATTGAGCTATTCCAACTTCTTTTTTATCATAGAGACTTCTAGTATCAATTTAAGAACTTGAATATTGATATTCTCATTATATTTGACAAGATCTTCTCTTTCTTTCTTCTCTTCTCATGATCATTCTCCACAATTCTATTTAAGTTAATATACATTAAATATAACAGTTAGTCAATGTATATGAAACAAAATTTTCGCTCTTGATATTAATATGTATATTTGACATCATCAAAACTAAGCATATCGAACACAATTACTATGTTGATTATGGGTCTCCAAAGCCAAAATGGGTATCTTCAAATATTGGAGCATTTGCTTGCTTCGAGTGCTCTGGCTTACAGATTGAAGCCTTTCATAAGTAAATCAGCAAGTGTGGATATGGAGAAGAAGATTGTGAATTGAAGAAATCTTTGTATTCTTTTTGTTAATTGGAAAAATTGGTCAATTTAATTCACCTTATCCCCTTATTTTTGTGTTGTTCAAGTTAAGCATTTTATTAAGTAGTGTTTAATTTGAGGGGTGTGCTAGAAGTATAAGGTGAAATTAAATGATTAGGTAGATATTAGTTATGGCCTAGTCTTTATATAGACGGTCTTACTATTAAGATTAATGTACGATGTGGAGTCTCATAAGAGTGAGAGTTAACTTGGTCTCTCTCCAAGAAAGAGCTAACTTGGTCTCTCTCTCAAAGAAGGAATTAACTTGGCCTTCTTCTAGATTTTAGAGTTAACCTAAGTGGGTTACTCATTATTAGAATCAGGAAATCGGGCCGGTCCTTTTAGGTCTTAGCCTTCAAGGGCCAGGCTTGAAAATTAAACGAGCTAAATGAAATAAGTCCTGTAGGGCCTCGAGCTTAAAAGAGTCAGCCCTGGAGGGCCTCGAGCCAGTCCTGCAAGCCTTATTAATGCATGTGTTGATGATCCGAAAAAAGAAATTCATGATATTTTTACTTATGAAATTGAGTCTACTACTCAAACTGAAGCACAATTAAACATCTTTAAAATTGATTATTGTGGCAAAGAAGATAACAATGATAGTTATCGTACTAATGTTGCTTAGTGGTATGCTTCTTATGTTTTATGTAAGTTGTTTATGAACAATAGTTTGCTTTGATTATGAATTAGTGAATATAATTATTTGTTAGATGTTATATTTATTGATGTAGAATTGAAAAATAGGTGTAGAAAAGAGATAAAGACACAAGAAATAGAATAGAAGAAGAGATGGAGAAGAGAGCTCCTTAAGACTCTCACACAATGTATTATTCCAATCAAGTCAAACCTGAATGTACAATGAGAGGATGGGCTATTTATAATATAATAGCCTCCTCAAGTCCTAATCTAGTGGTTGTTAGTTCTTTATGTGTTTTGATGATAAAAGATAATTGTAAACACAGTTTGAATTTTGTCTTTAGTAAGATGAAAAACTTATTGTCAAAGGCAAACTCGATTTTTGGAAACAAAATCAACTTTTTACTTTACAGAGAGTTGCTCAGTTTTAATGATTAAAGGCAAAACTACAATTTCCTAATGGAAACTTGAGTTTTTGCCTTACAGAGAGCACTCTAAGTTTTTCATCAAGACAAACTCAAGTTTTGGTTTGGAAACTCGAGTTTAGACCAAACAAGGACTCTTCAATAATTTCTAGAGAAATGCAAAACTCTAGTTTCCATTTGGAAACTCGAGTTTTGATCATACAGAGAGTCATCCAAGTTTCTGACTTGTGAAAACTCCAATTTTGAAGGGAAACTAGTTTTTAGGTATTTCTATGTTTTTCCAAGTTTTGAGAAAACTCGAGTTTTAGTTTGGAAACTCGAGTTTTGGCTTGACAGAAAGTTTTCATGATTTAACATTTTAAGACACCAGTTTTGAAATGAAAATTAAGTTTCTCACTTGGCTCAGATTTTCAAATGTTTTCATGTTTTAAATGGAAACTCGAGTTTTAGCCAAGCAGAGAGGATCACTATTTTTTCAATGTTTTCAAAACTCCAGTTTTGTTTTGGAAACTCCAGTTTTGAAATATCACTAATCTCTCTAAGTTTTCACTTTTAAATGGAAACTCAAGTTTTGGTCATACAAAGAGCATCATTGTTTTTCAGTGTTTTCAAAACTCCAGTTTTGGGGTTTTGGAATTAATCATATTAAAAGTCCAAAACCGAGTTTTCATTTGAAAACTCGAGTTTTATCTTCAGTCAAAAATATGCTCGAAGACTCAAATCGCGACATTCCTCTCTAGAAGAAGGAAACTCGAGTCTTGATATGAAAACTCGAGTTTGTACTTACGTGCACAGTGACAAACTCCAATTTCGATACACAAACTCGAGTTTGTGTCTCTATTTTTAAAATTCAAATCTGACGAATTTGTGAAACCTTCTTGTTCGATCCTGATACTTCCTATCATCATTCATTAATATTCCTAGCTATGTTTAACCACTTTGTTAGTAAGTGTTCAGATGGTTTAAAGGATATTAAATGAAGGTTTAAAGCAAAAAAGCAAAGTGAGGTCAGCATATTAAATGCAAAGTCCAGAAAAGTTTCATCTTTTTGGACAATAACTCTACACCTGAAGCAAAGGGATTAATGTCCCCTTTCCACATCCAGTAGCTACTCTTCTAATGGATTAAAAGTCAAGAAGTCAAGCATAGACATCAGCACAACTAGATTAACTAAAAAGTAGAGAGAGAAGAATACCAAAGCTCAACCTAATCCTTGTCTAATGTTGGCAACGGTTATATTGAAAATTATAACGGTCATTTAATGCTCTCTTGGTATAAATAGAGCTGCATTTAATTCCTCTCAACAACCAATTAAGCTGAAAACGAAAAGCATTCAAAGTCTCCAACTACTCTTTGAGTTTTCTTGTGTAAAGTATCTTTTGATACAACTGTTCTTTAGTGATTATTTCTATTTACTCTTTAAGAGAGTTCATTATTGTAAATCATTTATTGTAAACAATCTCAAGTCTGGGAACTTGGAGATTGGGGTTATTGATTGCAACTTGTAAGGGGGAGTAAGTTCCAGTGAGAGAATTACTCTTGAGTTACAGAGGGTGTAATCAATTGTGATAATGAAAAACTCAAGGAGCCTGAGGATTGGACGAAGGTCAAAGAGTTGGACTGAACCAGTATAAATTCTTGTGTCTTGTTCTTCTTCCTCATTCTCTATTACACCCTGTTTTACTGTTTGAAAACAGAGCTTTAGAAAAGAATTTTTAAAATCCCCAATTCACCCCCTCTTGGTGATTAAGCTCCACTTTCAGTGGTTAGTAGGATAATCACATAATTATCCTACTATATAGTTTACACTTAAGTCCCTAGATATACTTTACAACTAGGTCCCTAAGTGCTATTTAGAGATATTATATCGATACCCCTCTCCCCAAACATCCTTGCCCTCAAGGATGGTTGACAACAAAACATACAAACTGAAATCAACAAAATAGAGACTATAAAATTCTGAAAAACTTCTTGACGATTTAGAGTTCCTTGTCTTGAAACCAGTGCCAATTTTGCAGTAGTCTATTCTTATATATTCAGATTTTGTAAAACTCAATTTATGCTCGAATTTGTAAGACCCAATTGCAGCAACAAACTTGAGCCACTGTATATTGGAGAAAATCAGCACTAAGAAGCATCTTGACTAACTCCCTTTTGAACTAAACAAAAATCAAAATTCTTGTACGAATAATGAAACGCAAATGTTGAGTTATTGGGCTCTTTTGTTTGTTGTTTTCTTCCAAGCCCAAAAACGTGTAAGAAATTATTAAATACATTCTCCCATTAAAATTCTATTGCTGTTGAAAGAGGGTGACATCCAGCTATAACCCTTCAACATTCTTATGCCCTTCCAAGAATATGCAAGCTAGTTGTAACCCTTTATTTGCAGCAAGTTGAACAGTGTTGAAAACAGGATAAGCTGGAGTAAATATGACTCTACATGACACCAACCGGAACCCATTAACATGTGATGTCTCGTTCAAAGCCTCACACCTGGCCATAGGGTACAAAACAGCTCTAAAACTTTAGTAGAGTCAGAATATGAAGAACCATTAAGAGCAGAAGTGATTTTCGCATTATTCCTTGGCAATACAAAATCATACTTGGAAGAAATTGGAAGAACACAACCCAAACTTGACACTCCGCTTGTTTCTTTTATTTCGATACATTCCTGGGAGGAGGTCGAACAAGACTTGTTCTTTTCTAGGAAATCAGGAGTTTCTTGTTCTTCAATACATTCGTTGGTGGAATCTAAACAAGACCCACCACCTTCTTGGGCCTCATAAGCTTCTTGGGGATCGTTCTTGACAAATTGATATTTCACCTCTTTTCTTGCTTGCTCTGCTTTCTTGGTTCGCCATTACAAGTATAATTCTTCCAATCGAGCGATAGAATGAGCCCCACGCATGGTTCTTGGTTGAAAGAATTCGACTAAGTCACGGAGTTCATCTTTCTATCCACCCACATATGCTTCAGCAAGGTACTCTTCTAACCTATAGAGCTGGAGTTGTGATCTTTTGACATCTTCATCAAAAACTTTATTATACTCCTTTACACTGCCAAGCTGGTGAGGCCACTACTAACTGCGATGGAAAGTTGGGAATGAAGAGGAAAGTAGAGGATATGGGAGGCCATGATATCAGAAAGATAATACAAAATAAGCTTTGCAAAAGTCATGTGAATGCATACAATAATCGCTTATGAATCCAAGACAAGAAGATATACGACAAAGATTTTCTAAAACCTCAAGAATTTGAGGTCTTGAATTCAACTCTTGATAACAAGCCTCAAGGCGTAGAAGTGTTGATGTTGGATTCAAGTCTTCAAGACTTTAAATTAATTATAAAGAGGTGGCAAATGAAGAGTTGTTTTATTTATAATCTCACCTATAGTTGGAGAGATGTTATGCAATCTAATAATTTAAACAAGGGTGACAAGCTTCAATTAGGTCCCTCTGATACCACTGTTACATAATCATAATTCTGTAATGAGAAAGAAGAGGGAAACCATATTTCTAGAAATCAGAAAAATAGAAGAACAAAATTGGAAATGAAGAAGCACACAACTTGTTGGTAGTGTCTTGATGAGTTCTTGATGGTTTCTTGTTTTAATGGCTGGCAGAACCAGAAACCATCCCAGAAACATAATCGAACCAAAAAAACGGAACCAGTCTTGAAAACAGAACTGAAACAGAGAGATACAAAAACCAAGAATTGAAGATGACAGACCAAGGAACTAAGAAAAATCTAGAACCAAAATTGAACCAACAGAACCAGAGTCAAAGAACAGAAAGATGCAAAAAAAAAAAAAAAAAAAGAACAGAAACATAAGATGACAAAACTAGAGACCAATTCTAGCCAAACCAAAGCCAAGAAACCTGAACCAGAATTTAAGCTGATAGAACCCAAGAAGAGGAGCAGCAGAATACTAATGGCAGAACCACAAGCCCAGTAACAAGAACTAGACTGCAAATCTTTATTATTCCAATATGATAGAAGAAGAAAATAGAAGAAAGAAAATAGACCCAGGACTGATCACGACAAAACCAGAAAGTGGTAGAATTCAGACCAGAACTTCCAAGAAATGATCCCAGTCCAGAAACATATCAGAGAGGTTTCGAAAGAACCGAAATCGCAATGAAGAAGCAGCCAAGGAATGACTACTCTGATACCACTGTTATATTTATTAATGTAGAATAGAGAAATAGGTGTAGAAAAGAGATACAAGACATAAGAAATAGAGTAGAAGAAGAGATGGAGAAGATGGCTCCTTGAGACTCTCACACAATGTATTATTCCAATCAAGTCAAATCTGAATGTACAATGGGAGGATGGACTATTTATAATAGAATAGCCTCCTCAAGTCCTAATCTAGTAGTTAGCAGGATAATTACATAATTATCCTACTGACTATGTAGTTTACACTTAAGTCCCTAGATATATTTTACAATTAGGTCCCTAAGTGTTGTTTAGAGATTCTATATCATTAGATGATTCATGTTGTTTTGATATTAATATTGACAACATTTATTTGATAAATTAGAACTTTAATTGTTGTAATTTACTAATTATTTCTTTGAAAAAACAAAGTAAAAATAGTTAAAATTTGAAATAATAACTTCTAGACCTTGTAGGGCCGGCCTTGGCCTTGGCCCTGGTGCTCTTGGGCTAGGCTTTAAAAAACAGATGTTTTTTTTATTCCAAATCCTGTAAGGTTGGCCCTGTTAGGCCCTGGCCCTTCAAAGGGCCAACCCTGGAGGGCTGGGCTGGCTCTGATTCTTAGCTCTACTCATTATATAAGCATATTGCTCTTTATCGTTAATACAATATGATTCTTCATCTTCTCCATCTTAATTATTCTCTAATTACATTTGTCAACAACCCTTTCTTTGTGTATCTTCCTATGGTTTACTTCAATACTCACATATTCTCTTTCTGTCTCTTCAATGACCGTGACAGTATGGGCTCCTCTTTATTATTATTATTATTATTATTATTATTTCTTGCTGCTCCACTTTATTATATAATTTTAATATTTATAGTTTTAAAAAAACTCTTAAAAAATACTACTTAAATTTTAAAATATTAAATAAGTGATTTCATAATAAAATAAATTGTCATTTACTTTATTGTTCTTGTTAATTTCATTACTATTGTTGCCAATCAAATTTCAAAATTCAAGTCGTATTTTTTTGTCATTTTATGCAATTTTTATTGTATATATAATATATAAATATGATTATAAAATATTATATTTGCTCTTAATTATGTACTATAAGTATACTTATTTAATTTTGATAACTATATAACTATAATTTTTTTATAAGTATCATTTACAATTTATAATTATACCTCATTAATTATTCTACAAAATTTTAATATCTAACCCAAAAAAAATTACCCCTTCCATTCACTCATAATAAACATCTTATGGTGTGTTTAGTCTAAGGGGAGGGAAAGCCATACTTTTACTAAATTGCCCATGAAATTTGGTAAATATTTCTAGTCTCTAGTGGGGTCAATGGGTGGGCAGAGATTGGAATCACAATGGGTCCATAGGCTATACAATAAAGATGAGAGAAAAAATTTATCTTTCTATCCCCTTCTCCCCCACCCCCCTCCCAAAAAAAAAAAAAAAAATCTCCCTCCATTTCCTCAAACTAAACACATTGTTAAGGAAGGAATGGTTTGCCCATTGAGCCACAAGCTCTTGGCATTATATTAAATTTTATTATTTAATGGGTTAAGGTGCAAAAATATATATAATTTTTTTTTTCAAAATGCACCAAAACTAAATGCTTTTTTGAAGAGCAAAAGCAACTATAAACTTCCAAAATATGTGCAATAATACACATTGATGGTTGGTTTAAATTTTTTAAGGGTTATGGTGTAAAAATATCCATGATATTTTTCCAAAGGGTTAAGGTGCAAAAATACGCATAAGTTTTTTTCCCAAAAGTGCCTAGCACCATATGCTTTTTTTGGAGCAAAAATACACACGTGGTTACTATTTTGGAGCAAAAGTCACATCCTATCGTTAAATTATTGTTCACCGCCATTATGTTATTGTTCACTTCATCTCTTTTTACTGTTCACTTCATCTCTTTTTACTGTTCACTTCATCTTTTTCTCTCTCATCACGATGAACAATAACTTAACGGTGGGATGTGACTTTTGCTCCAAAAAAGTAACCACGTGTGTATTTTTGCTCTAAAAAAAAGCATGTGATATTGGGCGCTCTTAGGGAAAAAGCTCATGTGCATTTTTGCACCTTAACTCTTTTCCAAAAATGAGCCCAATACTAATGTTTTTAATGGGCAAAAATAACTATGAATTTTTAAAATATATTTAAAAATACATATCGACCATTAGTTGGCCTTTTTTTTTGAATTTCTTGATTGAAAATTGTGACATGGATGATTAAGAAACAACCTAAAACAAGAATTTACTTATTGAACAAAGGAAATTAGTTTTCACCTAACCCTACCTTTGATCTCCCTCTCTTTTCGGAAGGGGAAGATAAAGGGTTAAGTGGAAATTAATTTTCATTGCCCAATTAGCAAATTATTATTCTAAGTTGGAAAAATATTTGCATACTCCAAATGTATCACGTCATCTGAGCTCTATCCAATGAAAACATAATAAATCGTATCATTTTAATCCTAACTGGTGGTAACTCATGAAAAAATTCAAATTTTACCTTGTTTTTAAGAAAAACATCTTAATTTGAATAAAAAAAACTAAGATATAATGATCAACCAATATTTTTCATAAGAATAAGATAAAATTCAAAATTTTCAATTGAGTCATTAGTCAACTAGGATTAAAATGATCTGAGTTGTTGTGTTTTCATTTTATAGAATTTAGATAACATAATACTCCTATAGTATGTAAATATTTCTCTCCAAGTTGTTTCTTAATTATCCATAAGACAACCTCCATGTCACCAATTTTAATCAAAAAATTCAAACAAACAAATAATTAATAGTCAATGTATATTTTTATACATATTTTGAAATCTCATAGTTACTTTTGCCCACACAAAAAACATGTGTTGGGTGCACTTTTAATAAAATCTCTTATATTTTTACACCTTAATCTTTAAGAAATTTAAACAAACAGTCAACAAATGGTCAATATATACTTTTACACTTATTTTAAAAATTCATAGTTACTTTTGTCCCTTGAAAAAACATATAGTGTTTGATGCACTTTTAAAAAAATCTCATGAATTTTCTCACCTTAACTCTTATTTGATGTTTAGATTATTTTTGTATATTCAATATAAATTATATCTTGTTTTGAATAAAATAAATCTCAAGTATGGCGTGTCCGTAAGTCATTAGGAGCCTTGTTGGGAGGTTAACCTGAGGCTAAGTTAGTGCATTACACAATCAATAACCTGTTACGCACATAATTCGCTTTCTTGCAGAGTCTCTTGCAAGTTACTCTATTAAACTTGGACCAACCACTTAGGACCAACGAGTGGACCTTGCGATTTATTAAAGGCGGAACCGGTTGGTAAAAAATCAGATCGGAATTAAATCAGGACCAACTCAAGACTAGGCTGTTAATGAAGTGAAAATTTCAGTTATTTATGTGAAAGTCTGAGTAACATTTAAAAAACAAAAAACAAATTAATTTATTTTTAAAATAATGTTCTCTTGTCTTTAAACATGGTTGTTCTAAGAGCCTAAAACCACCAGTTATCTTTCAAACAAAACCCCAAGCGATAATTAAATATTCAACTATTACTAACGTAGATCAATATCAATTTAATAACCAATAAAGTCGAGAAAAAATCAAACCAAATTAGATATCTTTTTCCTGACAAACCATTACCAATCAAGTTATATTCTAAAATTATAGAAAGATACTCATGCTAAAACATACAGAAAATGAAAAGTTAACACACACACGTGTGTGTATTAAATAATGGGAAAATTGATTACAAGGTCCAAGGAAACAAAATAATTACAAAAAAAGCCCAAGAAACATTCACATGCTAAGGCCTTTTTTGGCATTTTTTCAAAAAAAAGTGTACGGACATAGTTGCTAATTGCTACAGATGTAATTGTTAATTGCTACAGAAGTAGTTGTTAAAATGTAGTTGTTAATTAGACTGATTTAGTTGTTAACGGGGACTGATATAGTTGTTAACCGCTACTGATGTAGTTGCTAACGTTTTTTGAAAAAATGCCAGAAAATGCCCTAAGGCCTTTTCTAGCATGTGAATGTTTTTTGGGCCTTTTTTGTAATTATTTTGCTTCCTTGGGCCCTGTAATCAATTTTCCCTTAAATAATTGTCACATCAGCACCTCAATTTATTCCGAACAGAAATCTGTTTTCCAAACTCACTTTTTAAACAAAATCAAATTCAAAGATTAAATTCATTCAAAATCACTTGTTCTACTCCAATACAAACAGTCTACTCGAATCCAAACAGGCGCATAGCCAATACTCAGCCTACTGAAATAGCAGAACTACTCAGATATAACCAGAACCAGAAACAGCAAACTAATTAATCAAGTATTGACAACTAACTTAACCAAGAATTGGTGATAAACTTGATATGGCAAAGAGCTCCACAGACCTCAAAGTTCAGAAGAGTATCTGCTCCAAAGATTAGGAAAAAAAAATGATATGCCTAAAAAATTGTATGGTTGCATTTAGTTTTAACCCTCAGTTTGCTCTCTCAACCTCCGAATGGTGCTCCGGACTGTGACAGCACTTGCAGTACTGTCAAAGTAAACATGTATTAATCAATATGAGCAATTACAGAATAACTGTCATAGAAAATAATGAATATGGCCCAACTCAAGAAAACAAGCAACTAAAAATGCAGAAAAAGGTAGAAAATCCTTACTTCAGTGTGTAAGCACCCCCTGCCTTCACTTTCCCACAATCTTTGCAGCCCCATATGCCCACGGCCTTTCTCTTAACAGCATACTGTAGGAGGGAAGAGTTAGACTCTGCATCACTCCAAATAAATAATAAAACCATAATTAGGGGTATGTAAGGATACCTTTCCACAGAACTCACAGAAGTACTTGCTGTGCTGACTCACTTCCATCTTCTTAATTTGCTTCCTGAGACTAGCACCATAACGGGTGCCTGAAATTGAGGAGAAAAGGTAAAACCACCTAACCCATCAACTAGATGACAATAGCATACATAGACTAGACACAAACCAGATCAAGAACACAAAGCCAAAAGTGGAAAAGGATGAATTGGTAAGAGAAGAAATTATGTCTAAAAGAAATTGCTATGAGATATCATAGTTGAAGGCTTGAAGCATTTTGCACTGAATAAAAATGTATATATGTAAAATCCAGTCAGCAAGTTAAACTTCCTCAAAAAATAAATCTCCCAAGATTATCCATTAAATAGTCCATCAACTTCATAAGATAATAAGACTGGACAAACTTTTGCACTAATACACAAGAATAGAAGAATAAATGCCAGCAAAAAAACAGTGACAACTTATAAAATCCATTAGTGCCACCTAACAATTAGAAAATGCTTTGTTGATCCCTATCCCTAACCATGAGTTAAGATAAGCATGTTAGCCATTAGTGAGCTTGAGCTATCTGTACTTAACCAAATTAACAATTACAAACACGGGGTAACTAAAGATATTAGCTACTCCCAGTCCCATTAAGACTTTTACACAGGAAGTGAAGAAATTCCAAAATCTCATTTAACCCTCGAGGTAGTAACTTCAACCATATTAACTTCCATTTAAGACATGTTCTTTCTCCTATATCCACCCTTCCATAAACTATTACTGACAACCTCTTTTCAATAAAATAAAAGAACTCAAAATATTCATATTCAAATCAACAAAAGGAATTCTGACATACCATATTTCCCAACAATACCGGCCTTCTTGGTTCTCTTGGTCTACACAAGACGAGAAAACAGATAAGTAAAACATTGTCATACCCAACAAGAGAAAACCCGAAAAAAGGAATTTCATGAATGCAAACGAACAGAAATTAAATGTACCCAAATATTTTACGACAATCTTACGTGGGAAAAAAGTATAACACTATCAATTTTTCACAATACCCTTTCAAGTTTGATTTCAATTGAGTCAAGGAAAAAGTTGGAGACAAATACAAATCTCTAGTGTTAGAAGGAAAATCCGAACCACTAAATTGCCATTCACATGGAAATCCGATGGGTCGGCATTCCAACAAATTAAGATCTAGCAATAACATTGAACAGACACTGATTGATCCCCAGATAAGTAATAAACCCACCACAAACAATAATCCATCCACGATAGAAAGGAACACCAGTAAACGAAATTCGTAGCTTTCTTAGATTCGAATGAACCCAAAAAAATAAAAGTATACGACCCCTAGCAAGCAGATCACATCAAGACAGAAACACGACAAGCATCAATAGTATCAGAAACTTAACAAATACAGTCATTGAAACAGAATGGTAGCAGATGCTATATTCCAAATATTTTCAGATGGTTTACCATTTTCGCTAGCCGCGGCGGAGGTGAAGAGGAGTGGCAGAGAGTAAATACGTAACAAGGCCCTCAAACGCCGCTCGCTTTACTGGAGGGGAGTAGCTATATATTCATATTCCTGCAACCCTCGAAATTTTCAGGCTAGGGTTTATTGCGAGACTACGTCGTTTTGGTAGCACCCAGCCCAACCCAATAAGTTCTTTTTGGGGCTATAAGCCCAAAGAAGGTTCCCTTTGTTTTTTATTCAGAATACCGAAACAAGGCTCAGATATTTTCCTTTTTATTTTTTATTTTTTGGTATTAAAAAGTTTTGGAGTGGTTCGACACCAGTCCCCCACCAAGGCCAGGGTACGGCCCCGGGCTCTATGAGCACTTACTGGGAAGTTACAAGATCGCCCACCAAAGGAGTTCCAGCAATGGGAGAGAGGATCGAACCCACGTCCCAAGGGACTAATCCTAGATCACTTACCATCTCTGTCAACTCTCATTGGCTTTTTTTTTTTAAATAAAGAGATATGTTCCTTTTTGTGTGTGTCTGTGTGTGTTGATAAGGCCTAAATATGTTTTCTTCTTCAGAGCTTGATATGCCCAAATTTATTTTGAAAAAAGAAAAAGACATGTCCAAATTTCTACACAAAGCCCAATGTCAAATGAGATCCAAATCAAAGGGTATGTTTGATTAGTGGTGACAAAACTGATTTTTTTACCTAATTTTTACAATTTTAAGTTTGAATAGTGTAAAATGATTTATGTTTGAATTAATTTTTGTAAAAAAATTATTTAATAAAATAAAACTTGTTTTGATTATTAATAGAATGTAAAATAACTGAAAAAAATATGAACTTTATTAAATATATATGTACGTGATAATTTTAAGAGAAATATTATTTTTTGCAAATTTTATTAATTAATTGTTCCTTTCTTAGAGCATTTTGCAAATGTTAAACTAAATTATTGAATCTTTTAAAGTAATTTTAATTTTCTATTAAAGGAGGGTGGAATTTTTTTTATTTTACTCCAATTATTCCCACCTCTCTCCATGTCTTTTCTTCTATTATGAGACCATATTTTTGTCATTTTTTTTAATTCTTTCCTCTCCTTCCATTGGGAACCAATTATGATGCCTATCCAAAAAATAGGCATCATCAATTCAGCCTTTCTGGACAGTCCATATCCTATCTGAACAGCCATATTTGATATTTTTTAATAAATGATTTTTAAATGAAAAAAATGATTTTTTGAAAAAAAAATAGTCAAGAGATTATTTTTATTTTATATTCTTTATCCATTAATTTGTTTTTAAATCAAATCTAGACCGTTCAAACTGAGTTGATGGTGCCTATCATAATTGGTTCCCTCTCCACAGTGAGATCACCACTTCTTGTTTTAAGCAACCTCAAAGCTGCTTTGCTTTTATCGCGCTATTGAGCCTGTTTAGAAAGAGATGTTGGAGAGCTTTTACTAGAAAAAAGCTCAGTGGCATTAGCAGTAGGAAAAAAAAAGCACACATTGAGGTGTTTGGGTTATTAGACTTCTTAAAAAAAATGCCCATTTAAGCAAAAGCTTGATCTTCAAGTGTCTACATAGCGTTGGCTTTTCATGGGCCCCATAAATTTTTTTTTTTTATTATATATATTTGCACATCATAGGGTTTGTTTGCTAGGAAAGAGGTGTGAGTAGACGTTTGGGTTGAGCGTGAGCCTCGCCACTAGTAATTGTTTTTACTTTAATTCTTTTCTCTCTTTTTTGTCTTTTTAACAATTTCAATATATATATATATATATATATATATATATATATATTCTCTCTCTCTTTCTTCTAAAAATATAAGTTGCGATTATACCTCCAAAATTTAAATCCTTCAATGTAAATTCTTTATCTCGAATTAATATATGTAAATATAAATTTAAATGATTTTCAAATAATAAATAAAATTTGATCCATTAATTATATTTAATTAAGGACTTTATTGTTTATTAATTTTTTTAATAATCATTTATTTTCTCCAATTAAGATTTTTATCTTCAATTATATCAATATATACAACTAATATGTATGTGTAGTATTCAATATAATTCATGTCTTTTTCAATCATTTTCTATCTTAACTGACTTTTGAAATAATAATTCAAATACTCATCAATTTCAAAAAAAGTCACTTCTGCAAAAGCCGAACGAGCAATCCAAACACAAATCACATTTACAACCTGACTTTTTTCCTATCGGGCTTTTGCAAAAGTCAAATAAAAAATAAGTCATTGATCTTAACGCTTAACCCAAACAAGCCCAAAGGAACCCATTGAGTTCAAAAGTTAGATTGTAGCAACATTGTCACGGAGATGCATTAATGATCCAACTTGGCTTTTATATTTTCACAACACATTTTGATGGAAAAGATGTGAATCCAAATGCGCTAATAGTATATTAATTTGTATCCGCTACAAAAAACATCATACTACTGACAAAATTCCATCAGTCACACTTTTTTGCGACGGAATTTCTGATAGACTATAGAAAAACCGTAGTAGAGACATGAATTTGAGTCCATTGCTAAATTTGCGACGACATTTATGTTGCAAAGTTGAGACAAACTTCCAACAAATGATTGTGGTGCAAAGTTGCTACAGTTTCCATGTCCAATTGCTGATAGAATTATTGAAGGAATTTCATGGCAAATTCCCTACAAAATTTCTGACGGAATTTCGTGGGCAATTTTACTATGAACTTCCATAAGAAAATTTCATGGGTAATTAGCCACAAAATATTTTGACATAATTCCTTGGGAAATTTGCCATGAACTTCCTACAGTTTAGCTTTTATATGTGAGAATCTTCTAATGGATTTTTGTGGCAAATCCGTCGGTTGTGTTTTTTAAGTCCTTTTTTAATGATTTTGAGGGTATTAAATTTTTAAACACATTAAAGAACAAAAATGTTGAGCAAAATAGCCTAATCATTGAACTTAAAATGTCACAACTTCAAAGCAACTAAAACACTAAAAAATGTGAATTGTCACAAGTTCAAAGTAATTGAAACACTAAAAAAGGGTGAGTAAAAGTCACAAGCCTACAAAAACACTAAACATAATATCACAAGGAAGCCACAAGTTCTCAACTCTCATTTTCAACTTCTTCATTTGCATTAGTAGTAGAGGGAGACTCATTTTGGCATGGTCAAACATAATCATGTTGATTGCTTGTTTAAAGTGTTGATTCAAAGGCGGAATCAGGGGGCCCACCCCCCTAAAAATTATTTTAAAAAATATACATGCGTAATTATATGTGTGGTAAGCACGTAACTAATATATGTGCATGTCAAGCACAACTAATCTCGTGTCCCCCCTTGCTTGGGTTATTTTTTCTTGATTGGTACGTTTTTTGGTCCCTCTTTGTTGCAGTTTTAGGCCCTTTGATTCTTAAGACTTCTAGATTTGCATGGGTCTTTCTGCTTTTGGACCTTATGGTTTTTTGGTTCACAAATATGGGGCTTCCATTTTTAATAAACCCTGCATCCCTCTTACTTCATTTTTTCTTTAAACAAAATTACTTGTCAAAAGGAAATTCTTGATATTGTTTTAGAAAAAGCTCCTCAAAATGCACAATATAGTTCCCTTCGAATTCAAGAGGGAATTCTTCATGTTTTATCTAAAAAGAGCATATGGCTATTGTTTTAAAATACATTGATAAAGATGGTTTTTATAGGGGAAATGTTTTTCGGTCTTGTACATGTGGAATGTAACATCCCAAAACCTCACTTTTGATATTGTCCGCTTTGGGGCTTATCGCTCTTCACGTCCTTAAAATGCGTCAATAGGGGGAGGTATCTAGACCCTTATAAAACATCTTTCACTCCCCTCCCAGCCGATGTGGGATTTGCCTCATTCTTGTCTCATTATTTAGATGATCCAGAGGGCTACAATTGTCATGAAGACTTGAAGGACAACTTCGGACAAGAGGGCGGTCAATTTTAGAGCCAAGGACAGATGTATAATTCTGGATATTTATTGGGCCCGAATTTCGTATTTAAAAACCCATTTGTCATTTATTTCGTTTTGGACCACTGTGTGGCCCTAGCCCATTTCCATTTTAGGTTAAGTTTAAGTTAGGCAGTAGCCACAAACATCTATTGCCATTACGTTTTTGGATTATTTTTTATCAAACACAGAAATTTCATTTTCTCTGCAATGTTCTTCGTGTATCTTTGCGTTCTTTGTCTGTTCTTTGTTTTTTCCAGTCATGTTCAGCTAAATTTCTCCGATTAACCCAACGTTGAGAATTCCATGATTCGTCCAGAGAGCTTGTACTTAATCGGTAACTTTACTCGTTTCTGTTTTCATCTTATCGGATTCGATTTCTGGAAATAGTTTGAATGTTAGATTTAATATTCAGTTTGGTTCATCCTAAGGGCTAAGTTCGAACTAGGCTTAAGTGTTGCTATGTGATCACACAGTGAGATGCCACTGTTCGGACAGATGTTAGGAGATCGTCTAGTTGAGGGATTCTCTGGACAGATGCAAAGATTTTGGTTTGTCCAGAACCAATCGTGAGTTCGTTCATATTTCGTTCAATGATGGAAGTCTCTAGAATCTGAAATGTTGGGTTGATCGTTTTTAATTTGTTTCTATCTTTTCATTATGTTTCTATATATTTTCGTTTTTAATTTGTTTGAACCAAAAAACCCCTCATTTTTACCATTCCATTGTTTTACTGTTACGAATTAAACCTACTGTGAATTCATTGGAAAACGATCCAGGTTACACTATACTGCAAATCTTTTGTTAACTTGGTTATTTTGGGAGATTACAACAATTCTCTGTCAACTTCAACACAAATACATTTAAGGTTAAAAAACTCGAGTTTGGACTTAATAGAGAACAACTCTAATTTTGTAAATCAAGACAAACTCGAGCTAAGATTGAAAACTCGAGTTTTGGTAACACAGAGAGAGTTCCTAAGTTTTTCAAAGACAAAGCAAACCAGAGTTTAGTTTTAACAAACTCTAGTTTGATAAATCAAGAAATCTGAGTTTTTTCCAAGTAATGTGAAAACTCGAGTTTGAGTTTTAGAAACTCGAGTTTTATCACATACAGAAAGATGTATTATTCTAAGTTTGTGAAAACTTGAATTATGTTTTTAAGAACTCTAGTTTAGATTTGCTTGAATATTTTACAAAGTTTTCTCCTTTGAAAAAAATCGAGTTTAGTTTTTACAAACTCGAGTTTATGCCTTACAAAGAACATTACTATCTGTACACCATTTGAAAACTCTAGTTTTGAGCTTCTGAACTTAAAATGTAATTTTCAGTTTAAGAGTGCAAAACTCGAGTTAGTCATTTAATGACTCGAGTTTAGGTCTTGCTCAAAAACTATTTGAAAGATCAAATCATGACTTTCTTTTCTGTATGAAGAAAACTCGAGTCAAATATATAAAACTTGAATTTATGCTTTTAAATGTGAACTACAAACTCAAGTCTTGATGAACTGACTTGAGTCTGTATCACAGAATTCAAAATTTGAATTATCTGAATCTGTGAAAAATTGTGTGATTGATCTATATATTGCTTATTATCACTCACCACCATGTCTAGATATGTTTAACCTATTTGCTAGTGAATTTTAGTTGATATAAAGATGATTCAAAGAGAATTAAAGTACAGCTTCAACACTAGTGTGAAAGCATGTCAAAACATTTAATGCAAAGCATAGATAACTTGCTATATCCTGAATAAACAACATCTGCACGATGCAAAATGGATTAATGCTTCTTACCTAAACTGGCTTCTAACATTCCAATAGACAAAACTCAAGGAAAGTCAACATTTATCCTCTGAATAAAAAGAATTAACTGAAGAGTACAGAGAGAGAAGAAACCAAAGTGCCTCCAACAGCTGGATTAATGCACCAACAGTTATATTGAGGATTGTAACAGCCATTTAACACTCTTTTTATATAAATAGAGTTGCATTCAATTCTTCTCAACAACAAAAACTATTGAAAACAAATTGCATTCAAGTTTTCTAACTACTCTTTCATTTTTCACTTGTAAAGTATCTTTTGATACTCTGTGCTTCAGTGTTTTATCTATTAACTTTTAGAGAGAATTTTATTTGATTGTAAATCATCCATTGTAAAGAATCTCAAGTCTGGGGACTTAGAGATTAGGATATTGATTACAACTTGTAAGGAGGAGTAGATTCTAGTGAAAGAATTACTCTTGAGTTACAGAGTGTATAATCGATTGGATTAGTAAAAATCCCAGAAAGATTGGGGACTGGACGTAGGTCAGAGATTGGACCAAACCAATATAAATTCTGTGTGTCTTGCTTTTCTTCTCAATACTCTTAACAGTTTTGTTTAGTGCTAGAAAACAGAGCAATTCGAAAAAGAATTTTAAAATCTCCAATTCACCCCCTCTTGGTGATTTGCTCCATTTTCATTTAGTATCAGAGAAAGGTCTTCTCTAAAGAGCTTAACATCTTGAGAAGGATCCCTATGGAAGATATTCTACCTAATGGAACTTGTACAATAATAATGCATTGAAAGTGGATGAGTTTTGGTTGATACAATTGAATTGAACAAGCAAGGGTATAAAGAAGAGCATTTCATTTTGGCTTCTCAAGTTAAACAAGTGTTCTATATTCCTGATCCTACTAATAAAAAATGGTCTATTGTTTTATTATCAAACAATACAAATGAGAATGCATGATGTGAATTCAGTGAGAATAATCCTTTCTAAGGGCCGTCACTTCAAACACAATTCAATGAGGATGATGCTTTGTATGTTAGGCATGACCACAATGAAGGAGTTTGGATATAAAATAGGGAGAAGTTGCTTTGTAAATACTAAAAAGAGCATTGAAGGTATTAAGACTAGGAAAAGAAAAAGGGGCATTTGATCATGTATATTCCTTTACCTTTGATGTACTTATAATCGTATAGATAGTATTCGATGATTTGTTTTAATTTGTTGGCACTTGTCGGCCGGAATTTGTTATTTTGTATATTGTGATACATCTACATAGAACTAGATTTGTTTGGGTGTTTAGTACATATCTGTTGTTTTTGTAGGTTATTTTGTAAGGGGTTAATCAAAAGTGAGCCCCCAATATTTTTTTTAAAAAAAATCATCACATGTACTTAATTATTTACCAATAACCATCAAGTATTACACATATATCATGGTTTTTTCAAATATCGCCAAGTACACCCATTTCTTTGGGCCAATACTTTGACGTTCATTGTTTTAACCGTTAAGTATTGTATAAAATATTTCATGGTTATTACTAAACAATTGTTAAATATAGATGGCTATATTTAACCGTCATTGTTTTACAACGGTTAAATATGTAGCCCTATGAATAGTGGTTGTATTTGAAAAACCTTAAAATATAGTGCCAAATATTTATCGGTTTAGCACTCACATATATAACGGTTGAAAACCGTTAAATATAGGTAAACATAACCATTAAATATAGACAAATCTGTAGTAGTGCAAATACCACCAAAACTTAATACTCTTGCGGTTCTTAATATAATATCTATTTACCTAATTTGATTAGGTTAAGAAAGTTAGCTAGGTTAGTTAATATAACACATTTTTTTTAAGTGTCTTAGTAATCTTCCTCAATTCCTTCATTCCCTCTTCTACCTACTTATTATTGAATGAGCATCAATGAGATAAATTAGAAAAAGATTGACAAATATAAAAACTTTATTTTATATTTAAAATTAAAATCTACTCCCTTAGTAGGTCTTTAAAAATTGGATATTTAACCATGCAATGCTTACAATATAACATGTCAATAACAATAATAACAACAACTTGGAGAATTTTTTTTTTCTTGCAATAAAAATAAAGTTGGAGGATTAAAAACCAATTTTTATCCAACAGATTTTTTTTAGAAAGCAATGTATCCAGTTATGTTTAATTTAGACAATTAGAGATCCTAAAAATCACAACTCCTCCCAAGTTCCAACAACAGGACAATCTCAATTGAATTGCAGTGGTAACAATACATTCACTTTTATTATAATTTGTAACTAAAATATCGAGAAAGTTTATGCCCCTTCTATTCTTAAATATAAAAGTTGATGGAGAGTTCTGCTTTTATCTTAAATGTAAGACCTCAATTTATTTTGTCTCCTCAATTTATAGTATTTTTTTTCTTAAACTCTCTTAATTAGTGGCACATATTAATGGTTTTTAATCAAGAGAGCAGTATTCATCATAAAAATAAGTGTGTTTCACGATATTTAAACTTATGTTATTCTTATTATAAGATAAAACATCTTACCATCTTAACCAATAGCTTACTAGATACAAATTGGTTATCTAACTCAAATATTTCAGATTAGAGGAGGTATATAATTTCTTAATGACCCTAAAATTGCTACTAATATGTTTGGTTCAAGGGATTTGAAAGGGAAGGGCTAGAGAGAGAAATTTTCTAAGTTGATTTGTTTTTTTTTTTTTTTGGAGAAGTGGGATTGTAAGATTTTAATTAAGAGCATATATATGATAGAATAGTAACAAAAATTAATTAACAACTTTCAACCCCACTTATCTAATTTTTTAAAATCCTAATCAAAATAATTTTTCCTCCTCCCACCTCCCCTCCCTCATACCAATCAAGCCTAATTCATGAAGTTAATAAGCAATCCTCCAATATTTCCAATACCATTAGTTTTAGTTATTACTTATGCTTCTTCATGTATTACATATATTTTTCTTGCAGGTTGTAACGTATCATTGTATACTTTTGTCTTAAATATTAAATAAATCCTTTAAATTTTAGTAGTAAATTTAAATTTTGAAATACTAACAAGAAAAATTACATAGTATTTGCTTAGAAGAAATTTTCCCTTATTTTTTTCATGCACAAGAAATTATTTTTAATGTAATTTTAAATTTAAATATTATATATCTAAATAGATAGAGCAATTCTTCTAGCACGATTTTTTTCGAGTTGAGAGAACTGGACCTACCCGGCATTTTCAATTGGGAATTGATTACATGTCCTGATATGTGGTAACAAATAGACCTCCAAAAATAGCTCCATAGGTTACAAAATTACTAATTCAATACTCCCTCCTCCCCATAAGACGTTTTGTGGGTTTAGGGTCATGTTCCCTTTATAAACAAGAGACATTCTGATTTTTTTTTTTTTTTTGGGTCCATTTTACTTTCATTAAATAAATCATTAATCATATTTCATACTCTCTCACACTCTCTCTATCACACGTTCTCTCTCTTCCATGTGAATGAGAGTATTCTTAGCAAACAAAATATTTTTTTTTACATATTTATTCTCTTCAACAAATTTTAACTAATATTTCAAACAGTGCAATTCAGTTATTCGTTGCTTATAATAAGCAACAGAGGGAATAATATAGAAAAGCCAGAAAACAATCAGGGAAGGAAAACTAAAACTGGGAAAACAGAATCCTGCACAAGTCTTTTTGGTTATTTCAGAGAGCTCTAATTTATAAAAGAAAAACGCTTTCATCTTTGAAATATACATGTGATAATCCACTTTAATTTTCTATAAAGCAAAAGTAAATCTAGAACTGCAATAGTTACAAACAAACCAATCTCTGCTTAAATGTTCTCCACAAAATTTCTTCATTCCTGATAGGACATAATTTAAAAAAAAAAAAAACGAAAAGCACTTCAAATATAGGATAAAGCAAAATAACTGTAAAGAGAAAAGAAAGGGACTATTTTACTATAAGGTACTTCTCTTATTATACGAAGCGATCATACAACAGTAGCTGGCTGGGTTGAGGTTTCACCTGCACTAGCATTTCTACATAACTATACAAAAATGCAGTGAAAAACAAAAACAAAAATATTTCACAAAAAAAATAACAAAAGGAAAACAAAAATACTTCTACTGGATTAAAATTCTCTGCCATAATGTAACAAGCCATGAGAGAGAGAGAGAGAGAGAGAGAGAATAACACAAAGTGGAAGTGTATTATACACCCAATTAATCTCTTCCCATCAACTTTATACTCTCTCTTCATGCACATCTTGCATTGGCTTGTTAAATGCAGAGAATCTAAATCCACTTTTATCCTATGGACACAATACTTTCCCTCTTTATACAAGAACAAATCCAGCATTCAGCCAGACCCGGTTGTCCTAAGGTTCTAGATGTGTGAGTGATCAAAATCCCGAGAAACAAAAATTAACTGGAAAAATGTGATGGCAATGTACCTCAAGCTGGACTAAAGAGTAGTAAAGTCACCATACTCTCTACAATTCCAGGATTCTATAATAACAGAGAAGCTTGAGGTTGAAAACATCTCACGTGAAAGGAATTGAAACGTTGTTCTCGTCGTTGGCATTATGATGATGCATTCGTTTTTGCACGGCCTTAACAGAAGCTACTCTTGCTGCATTAGCTGCCTTATTAGCAGCAGCCACTGCTCTGTTTACCCTCTCATCTACCTTGACCACATCATAGGCTTTCTCTGCTGCTCGCCGTGCTTCCTGTTGTTTGTTACAGCCAGAAAATCAATCATGGAAGCTAATAAGGATGCAAATGTCGTCTGCTATTCACTAGAATCCTTTGTCTGCTTCGTTTTACAAGGTGTTGCTGATTTGATAATATTGGGGGGGAAAAGATGTTCACATATCATGCGCATACTAGTGTAATGGAGCAATTAAATTGTAAGTGAGAGGAGTAATTCTTGGGTACTCTGACGAATGTCATATCACTGATTCTTTCCCAAGAAAAGCCTAAATAATATAAAATGGTCTATAAACTATATACGCTATAAATATGAATAAAACATTTATCAATAGTAATAGTAATAATAGTAATAGTGCAATACTGGATGGTGGAAGGTGGAACCCAATTACTTAACCATTATTTCATTAGCAGATGACTCCAAGTTTATTTTATTTGAACTTGTTTCCATTGGAAATGGTACAAATGCGGTACTCTAAGGGGCTTGTTTGATATGAGGGGAGGGGAGGGAAAGTGAGGAGGGAAAAATGTTTGTCTTGGATTTTTAAAAAAATAAAGTGGGATTAAAAGTTGTTAATTAACTTTTCTTACTTTTTTATCTTACAACTACTCTTTATTAGAATTTTATAACCCCACTTCTCCAATTTTCTTAAATCCAATTCATAAAAATTTTCCATCTCCTCCCCTCCAAATCCATCATACCAAACAGCCCCCAAGAGTACTTAGAATTCCTCAAGTCACACAAACAAATTTTGGCATGCATGCAATGAGGAGGAAAAAGGATGTGAAAACAATCCTTAGCTTGTATTCTTAAAGAACACCACCTCACCCTTCCCCCCATTCCTTTTCTTCCCTCTTTCTTTTTTTCAAGGAAGAAAAAGGTACTAAAAATAAACCACAATAATGTTAATAATTGCAAAGGTTAGATGAACACACAAGATAACTAAATGGGAAATTCAAGAAACTTGAATATTAAAGGAAAAACTGAACTCAAATCTCATCACAAGAATAATGCCCAAGACAAATCACACAGGAAATCCGGAGATCATCTTGGGGCTAGCATCCACTAGCAACAGTTGAAAAATTATTAGTAAATATACTACAATGCAAACAGTTATGTGCTGACGAGTTAACACATCACTTTTTGCACTGTAGCATTTTATTCTTTTTTTATGATAACCTACACAAAATATGAATCATCCTCTTATTTTGCCAAATATTTACATAAATGGAAGAATCATTCAAACAACAATAAGGACATATTGAACATTCTCAAAATCATCGGGCTAGATTTCCATAATCTAGTTTCTTTTTTATTTCAAGCTTTGGTTTGCCTATACTACTCCCAAAAAAAAAAAAAAAATCATCCCTCTTTTCACAATAATAATAATAGTATAAGGTTGAAAAATCATAAGATATAGAAAGTACCTGGACTGCATTGAGCACTTTGGAATGATTGACCCCAACAGGGGACAACGGATAGGTAGTGTTCTGTGTGCTTGGAACATCTAGAACCCCATTTTGCCAGTAACCAGATTGAGTTTCTCCATTTCTAAATGTATACATCCCAAGCCCTTGCCTTCTGCCCTCGTGCCAAGCTCCTTCAAAGCGATGCCCATTTGCAAAACGATATACCCCAAAACCATGCACCTTGTCCGCAAAGTATTCACCAGCATAAATATCCCCATTCCTAGCAACACGAAGTTAATTTAAAAAGTATATTAGAAACATAAAACTTTTTCCCTAAAGAAGTAAACTGGTAGCAGACAAATCCAAACATAATTTTATTAAAATGTTAGGTTCTGGAAAATAGAAATTGAAATAGGAAAAAAGGAAGAAAGAGAAGAGAAAGAGTAGGGAAAAAAAGAGGAACTCTAGAACCGATGTAACATCTCAGCACTTTGCTTTCAATATTGTCCATTTTGAGGACCTGTCATCCCTCATGATTCTAAAGCATAGTTCATAAATCCTAGATAGTGCTTCTTAGCAGATCAGTTCTTTGGGGGTAGGATCCTTGGCCATAGGAGGATTTGCTGGAAAATTCATAGAATTGCTCACAGGGAGCACAAAGTCTTCAAAAGAAATAACATACGTCATCATTCTGAACAGAAATTTACAAAAGGTGGCGGTGGACTTTAACTAAACGGTGAAGGATCAACAGGATTGGAAGTGTAGACATGTATGTTTTGTATATCTTGGTGGCTATCCACACGGATCTACCCGATCTTTATAGTTATCTATGTAATAGGTATCTGGGACATTACATGAAAATTAAGAGTGAGTAATAACAAACAAATAAAATTTATACTAATAATGCCCAGTTGCTTTTAGCAGAAAACAACAATTATTTTATCTGTGCAAGTTTTCTCATGAAATTATATTGCAAGGTTAAACATATATTTTCGTTTTCTGTGGAAAGAAGGTAGGCATTATTAGTACAAATCTTATCTTTTTGTTATCACTCACTCTTAATTTTCACTTTAAGTCCTAGATGCCTATTACTGACATAACTATAAAGATCAAGTGGATCCATGTGGATGGCCACCAAGTTATACAAAACATACATGTCCACACTACCAATTATGTCGATCCTCTACCATTTAGTCCAAGTCCACCATGATCTTTTGCAAATTTTTATGTTCTGAATGATGACCCATATATTGTTTCTCATAAAATTACATTGCAGGGTTAAACATATATTTTCATTTTCTGCTAAAAGCAGCCGGCATTGTTAGTACGAATCTTATCTGTTTGTTATTACTCACTCTTAATTTTCACTTAAAGTCCCAGATGCTTGTTACTGAGATAACTATAAAGATCGAGTGGATCCATGTGGATGGCCACCAAGTTATACAACACATACATGTCCACACTGCCAATTCTGTTGATCATCTACCATTTAGTCCAAGTCCACCACCATCTTTTGAAAATTTTTATGTTCCGAATGATGACCTATATATTATTTCTCCTGAAGGCTTTGTGCTGCCTTGAACAATCCAATGGATTTTCCCACAGATCCTCTTATGGCCAAGGATCCTTCCCCAAAGAACTGATGATCTACTAAGAAGCACTATCTAGGATTTACAAACAAAGCTTTAGAATAAAGCAGTCATGCTGATGTAATACCTATAAATGTTATAATGTATTTTGGGAGTTTAACTCCACCTCTTTGTATTACCTGAAGAATACGAAAGTATGATAAAATATTTGGTTCCGCTTACTTGTTGTTCCATGATTTATCACTAGCATATTTTGGAAGTTAGAGCATTTAAAAAAAAAAAAAGAAAGAAAGAAAAAAAATCAAAAGTCATAGAGAAATAAAAAGGAAGATTCACGTGATTCAACAAAGAAGCAGTGGATAACCTTGACAATGTTTGGGAATGAATAGTAATATTAGTGATATGTAATAATAACAATAAATGGAGATAAGACCATAATATCATTAAACATAATAAATTTACAGTAGTCTCTTATGACAATGGAGATAAATCTTTACACACACATATGTGTGTGTGTTTAAAATAAAATTTTACTAGTTTATATATGTAATCATATCTCAAATTAGTAAAATTGGGTTCCTATTTTCTTGAAAAGATTCTTTGAAACTTCTATTTGTGCCTTTCACATACTAACCAAATTTAGATCGTCTAAACACATGGCTATAAAAATGCAATATCAATCACATGAATAATGAATTGAAAAAAAAAAAAGATGAACAACTAAATATAATAATGATTGAAAATTTTCAATTACCCTCCCAAGCTCACAAGACTATTTTATATCCAAACTAAAAAACCTGCACATCAGCAGAGCAGGCATGGACACATGGACAGAGCTCAACTGAGCCAAGTACTCTAATCATTGAACCACATAATATTACCTATAATCATAACTGCTACGTAATTAAGATGGAAAGCTGGTAATAATAGAAATGGAAAATTAGCACAGAAAATATCTGCTGTTTTATTCAGATGCATAAACGAAATAATATAGAACAGGCAAGGAAATCAAGCCAAAAAACTTGTATTTTCTTTAAATTTGTTTCTTTCAAGGTGGGAAGACATAACAAATAAACTTCTATAATTAAAAAAATAAAGAATACAAAAGTTATCGATTGAGTCACGAATCGCATCCACTTAAATACTTTCTTTACTTTATTTTCCTTAACCTTCTCAAGCAAAAATGAAATCCAAATAAAGCAATGATTCCTTTATATATTTATATTATCCTCATTCCTTACTCATACATAAATGTTTTCCATTTCACTTCTTTTTCCCGTTCTGTGATGATGCTGTGAATTCAAAGAAGTTCACAGTTTAGGCAGCAGGATCCTAATTGACTGCCAAAAGCCCATGCACATGAAAGCCACTCTCATAATTTAAAATCTAGTAATAATGCAAAAAAGAAAAGAAAAGAAAAGAAAAAGTTATAGAAGATCCTGTTGCCATATTAAGTTTCTTGCTCCCTCTTTTTCTCCATAAGAAGGCTGAGGACTACCATAAATGAACAACATCTCTGAAATCAGAACAATGAGTTTCTTTCATTTGCATAAAACATATTGTGCAACACTTGCCACCAAAAGGTAATCAGAAGACCCAAGCAGAGTATTGTTGAAACACTACGTCTGCTTTTAAAAACTATTAAAGCCAAAAGTCCAAATGAAGACATTTTATACAATTTATCACCTTCACATACACTCACGTACACTGAAAAGTAAAAACCACAAAAAAAAAGGGGGGTGGGGGGGTGGGGGGAAGAATGGAACTCAAAGATCACGAATATATGAATCACATAATCAAAAGGGAAATATAAGATAACAAAATAAAAAGAATTGCAACAAATACATGAAACTGAAGGTCAACGTTAAATAATCTCACTCCCTAACAATTCTCTACGCAGCTATTTGTATCTATGCCTCTAGTCCATTATAAAAACTAGGGAACCGATGCCACAGATGAAACAGGCATGTGATCAAGTTTGGAATGTAACATATTCACTCTTTATTATAAAACGAAAACTTGCAAAAGTGATGAGAATGCAAAACCAGAACAATGAGAAAACAAAAGGCAAGAAAAACACTCAACTTCCCAATTACTCAATTCAAACGTGAAATAGCAGAAGCTTCAACAGGAAAGAATTATAAAATCCACTAGTCTTAAAGGAATCAGAAAGATGTTAAATCATGATTATTATAAGAACCCTACAAGCTTGAAACGAAGATAACTACCAAACCTATAAAATTGTGCATTGCCTCATACGAAATCCGCGTAATTGCTCTATAAAACTCACCTGAAATGGTAGTGACCAAGCCCATGCTTGACGCCCCATTTGAATTCCCCAACATACCGACTTCCATCCTCGCAAGTGTGAACTCCACAGCCATGACTCTGCCCATTAGACCATTCTCCAGAATATACATCACCAGTATAAAATCTATACACACCAAGTCCATGCCTCAGGCCTTGCCTATACTGACCACGATAGCGACTACCTCTTGCCCAAGTCTCTACTCCATACCCATCATATTTTCCATCAACCCAATCTCCTTCATACCTCCCACTCATATTATAGTAATACACCCCACTTCCAGAACACATACCCTTATGAAACTCTCCCTCGTATACATCTCCATTGCTGTAAACCTGAACCCCGCATCCCGAATTCAGCCCTTTTTCCTGTTTTTGGCGTGATCCAATCGTCCAAAACACTGGCAAACGTTGTGTAGATTGGGAACATAATTTGAGCTTGATCGGGAACGAACGTGCAAAAAGGAGACGAATAGAAGGAAGACGAGGGATTGTGAGATTAAGCGAGAGCAAGAGCGCGGCGGAGAAGGCAAAAGCGGAAAGGAAATCGAGGATGAAGGAGTGACTCGGAAAGGAGACAAAGAAGTAGAAGAATGGAAGAGACAACAACAAAATAACCCGCAGATGAACACGAAGGCGGCGAATGTGTTTGAGGCGGCGGATGATTCGAAAAGCGGCGCTTCTAGTGGCGATTGAGATAGAGAAGAAGGTGTTATGAGACTTGAATTGAGGAGAAGTAGTTGGAAAATGATAAAGAGACGGAGATTTTGGAAGAGACGAAGGGGTATGAGTCAAAAGGGGTCGCTTATAAGGAGTAGTGGAAGTTTCATACGGAGGAGGATTCTCGGTGAGGATTTGAGCCAGAAGATGATGCTGATGAGATTGATCGTGATGTTGATGTTGATGGTGATTGTGATTGTGCTTCTGGTGAATCGAAGAAGCGTAAACAAGAGGTGGTGTTGGATTGAAATCGGAAGAGACGCCGCTGCTTTCTTTTCCGATCTGAACTTCAGATTTCTTCTGATGCATTACATATGGGATTACTGTGACTCAACTCTGAAATTTCTTTGTCTCTTTCTTTGTTTCTCTATACCTTCCCTCTGCGAATTTTTTGAAATTTTTTTCTGAACTTCTACCTTCACTTTCTATATCTGCCAATAAGATTCCGGGTTTAGCGTTTCTAACTACGGTTGTCAAATTGCTACGATGGTCATGCGCGTCCGAGGAATTTATGGTCATAAAGTTGGTTGTGATCTGTGATGCGAGGATAATCGAATATTCAATTTGAATCTGTCGATTTTAGTGTCCTCCCTAGCGTCTCGTTTTTTTCCTAGAGAGCTAAATATTGGAATTATATCTGTTATGTAAGAGCTTGGTTCTTTTTATAAGAATTTAATTAGAATTATCTTAATATTTAATTGTTTTTTATTTTTTATCACTCAGAATGTATTACATTAATTAAATGTTAGCGATATTTATATTCATCTATTTATTTTACTTACTTGTCTTTCTCATAAATAAGAACATACTTACAAAACAAAGTTTATTTTCAATATTATTACTATTTTAAATTAATTTTAATTGTTTTTATAAATCACGTAATTTAGTTATTGGAATTTTATAAATATGACCTGAGAGAGTATTCTTTTTTATTACAATAAGGCTCCATTTGTTTCATTCTTTTAATTTATCCTTTTAATGATGGGTTAAGATACAAATTTACTCTGAAAGTTTTCATGTAGGAGTAATAATATTCCAAAGTGTTTTTATGTTTAATATTACTTTGAAAGTGTTAAAATATAACAATGTTATCATTTACGGTGAAAAAAAAATTAATAAGTGAACATCAATTTTTTAACGTCAATATTGGTTTTTTAATGATATAAGGTAATACTATTATGTTTTGAAGCTTTCGGAACAACATTGAACTTGAAAAACCCTATAGAGCATCATTACTCGTGAGTGAAAACTTTCGAAACAAATTTGCAGATTAACCCTTTAATGATTGGAAGGTGTGTTATATATAATTTGAAAAGATTTATTTATTTGTTAATTATTAAAATAAATTATACATAAAAGTGAACAAATTGTTTAGATATAATAAATACTTTAGGGAATTAATATCATTCAGAACATCTCTTTCCAACTCAATAAAATAGGATATAAGCATATTGCTGCTTGTCTTAAGGTTAGTGAATTAGAATATTATTGTACAAGTTAAAAAATTAAAAATAAGAAAGTCCTTTAAAAACAATAAATAAATGCTTAATCATTATATCATATCAACATTTCAATAGGGAAAGGAAGAAGGAGATGGGAAGGGAAGGGAAGAAGGGTTCCCAACCGGTAGTAGCCAAAGCTTATATTGTTCAAACACATATTGAATGGAAATATTTGGACCAGTTCAAATTAATTTAAGAAAATAAATAAAATATACGTCATACATATACTTATCTTTTACAAAAAAGTTGCCCCACACGATAAGGAAAAAATGAGCATGAGTGAGGGGAGGCATCCTATAGTATTTCCGCATCCTAAAATCAAGAGAGTAAGAATTTTTGAAGTATCAATTTCCTTATACTCCTTTCCATTTTAATTATAAGACTAAGTTAACTTTTTTAAAAAAATTAAGGAAATTAATTAAACTATTTTAGAGTATTTTTATTTTTTTCTCCAAACTAATTAGTTTGACTAATAAACTAATATATATATAATCTAATGATATACAACATATTATATATGATTAAGTAACTTATTTAATTTTCTTAATCTCTCCAGAAAAAAGCAACCTGATCTTATAATTAAGATTGGAGGTAGTAATAAATTTAGGGTAAATAAGATTCCATAACGATGTTATTAAAAAAAATTAACTTCTTGTTTCTAAATTTTCCAATTAGATTCTACTACATCGGGTTATTAATATAAGACATATTTAAATATTTAACTAATTTGTTTAGATTAAAAAAGTTAGTTGTGTCAATTAATGTTACATATATATTCTAAAATGCATTAATAATCTTCGGTAATTCCCCACTTCCCTCTCCACTTTAATTAATGTTAAAGAAACATCAATAGGAGTAAATTAAGAAAATATTGGCGAATATGAAAATTATATTTTATATTTAGAAACAAAATCAACACATTAAATATGTTTTATATTCCTCTTGTCTTTAATATAAAACACATTTACCTAATTTGATTATATTAAAAAAAATTGGTTAAGTTAGTTAATATGACATATATTTTCTAAAATACCTTTGTTATCTTCCTTAATTCTCTTCTCCTCTCTCCTCCTTGATTATTGTTAAGGGAGTATCAATAAGGGTAAATTAGGAAAATGTTAACAAATATGAAAACTTTATTTTATATTTAGGACTAAGATCAATTCTTCCAATATATCTTATATTAAGGACTAAAGGAGTATTAAGGACTAGAAGAGTATAAGACATGTTTGAGTTAATTTTGGTTCTAAATATAAATTATATTTTTTATATTTGTCAAATTTTTCATAATTTTTTCTCATGTATCCATGTTCATGACTCTCATCCCCTATTTTATAATGTAGTTAATTTTTCTTCTTGTCACACTATAGTTGGAACTTTGTAATGTTCTTACTTGATTAATGAGCTTATACTTTCTTATGTGTTGCCAAGTGATAGTACTACACAAGTTACTCAAACAAATTTTGTTTTCTAACTGATGCTACTTTCTTACATGTACAAAACATTAAAACATCACTACTAATGAATGACTACTTATTAGAAAAGAAACATCAACAAAAGAAAAAAACAACAATGTCTTCTAATCGATTAACATTTATAAATATCTATTTGAATACATTTGAATCTTAATTATTTCACATATGAGATTCATCAAAAGTTGTGGTAATTTCATGAATACTAACCAAAAAGTGAATTTACAAAAATGCAATGGAACAATTTTCTAAAAGTTCGCAATCTTAAAACATCACTTCCTTTGGTTTAAATAAAATCAAATAAAACTTTAGCTTTGCATCCGCCTTGGCATCCTCATCGAGTATCAAAAAGTATAACATCCACTTGCACAAAAAAAAAAAAATTAACACAGTAGCTTCTACTTGAAGATGGAATAAAAGAATGAAAAACACATTATGGTTATATGCAACTTTACATGTTTAGCAAAGATTTGTCCATTTATGCCTAATAAATCTACTCACTCCATTCCAACACCCATTCTTCCATTTAGAGCTTCCCTTAATTGTGCAACATCATATCCATTGTTGCAAAAAGGAAAAAAAAAAAAACAGAACAATTAATACCAAGCTTCCCCTGATTGTTGAATCTTGCTTTGATGAATCAAATGATATGGTCATCAGCAAATGATGCTCTGATCTTGCCTCTCCTGTCCCCATTGAAAAGTTTTTGTTTCCTCTTATCCTTTCTCGTGACCTGGCACAAAGCCCTATGGATGGGATGTTTCATTCTTGACTTGGGGAGAAATCTTTCAACGTGACTTTTGGCGCACAAGAATATGGTGAAGTTTTGAAATATGAAATTTGAAATGCAAAGTTGGCTGCCTTTTTTTAAGGTTCCAACTCAACAGCTAGATGCTTTTTGTTTTTTGCAAGAGATGGCTTACACAGCTTATGAACAGTGTTTTGTGAGGAGAGCTTATGATAAGCCATGTAAGAGGTTGGCTTAAGGGATGGGTTATGTGTGTGTGTGTGTGTGTGTGTGTGTGTGTGTGTTGATATTGATATAATTTGCCTTATTATCAAAAAAAAAAAAGGAAGAGAGGGAAGAAGGAAATTAAGAAAGATAATTATAATGTTTTTAAAAATATCATATTGACTGATAATTGATTTTTTTTTTAATAACAGAGAAGGCTAAAAAGCCAAAGTTATGAAGAAAGAAAAATTAACACAAAGGGGAAACGAATCCCAATCCATCGTGATTCAACCAAGTATGAAGATGCAATGGATAAGCCTCCAAAATAGTAGACTTTAAAATACCCTATTTAGCTAAGGCATCAATGATTCTATTGATATGCCTTGGTATCTAACATAGATTAAGCTACCAATACATACCCAACATCATCTTTATTTGCTCAAACAACAAGCTTTCAGCCTGGAAATTCTGATAGTCTAAGGATGAGATCTTGAGCATCAAACTCCAACATAATCTTCCTTAAACCAAAATCCCAAGCTAATCTCGAACCTTCATAGATAGCCTACTCTTCAAATGAATTAGCATTACACAAACTAATTTTTTTCGTAAATCCCACTAACCAATCCCCTTGCAATCTCTCAAAATACCTCTGTAGCCTGTCGCAAGCGTAGAACGGACCACAACATCATCTACATTCAATTTACCCTAATCCATAGGTGGTTTGTACCACACACGATATTCCATCAAAGAAGCAGGAATATCAACATTAGATCTGACAGCTAGAAAATCCTGGGCTACAACAAAGCTTTTCTAGACTTAAGCAATAACAACCTCAGGAATACATGGTTTAACAAAATTACTATCAAAGGCAAAAGAATTTCACCATCCCCATAATTTCCAAATAGCCACTCCAAAAATTAAATTCCACCAGGATCCAACACTTTTACCAATTTTTCCTATAAGGTTTATGGCTAGCCAACCCAAAGGCCACAAGCAAAGAATGATGTCACATACCTTTGTTGAATGAGCTTCATCCACAAATACTTAGCATACTCATAGTCCCTGAGATTGTGGAGTACGTCCTCCAAACCACCATTACAAAACTCGCACATGGCTGACTCTTGTGATCAAGAACTCCTCCAAACTTTAGTTGGTAAATGATTTAAAGAAACCAACCACATGAATATCCTAATTCTTTGTGCCCCTTGCCAATTCTAGACTACCTTAAATAGATTCTGCCTTAAAATGTTGAGGATCACATTCAATGACGAAATGCATACTTTTCACTGATAATTGGCCATTGCTATTTTCTACCCCACATCATTAAATCAGGACCAGCATCAACTCTCAGGGTCATATGAGCTGCAAAATTTGCAGATGTCAACAAGAGCAAGGATATCCAAAAGCCTCTCCTAGTCCTATGAGCCGTCACACACCCAATCAACAACTGATGATCGACTCTCTTCCAATGAAATTGGTCTTCTACAACATTCACTTAGAGACTTCCCACCAAGTAGCCACTTATCAATAAAAAAATTAGTAAGCATTCCATTTCTCACTTGCCACTTTGTACTGATCTCCATAACCTCTTTTTGGGAACAAATAAACATCCATACTTTAAAGTCACTTGGCTTAAAAGATAGTAAGGAATCAGCTTCATGTAGCATATATTTTTGTTGCAAAATCTCAACCCAAAGATCATTGGATCCTATAATTAGCTTCCAAGTTAATTTAGCACCAAGAGCATGATTCATCGTGGAAAGCTTACGGAACCCAAGACCACCAAATTCTTTAGGCTTTAAAATTTGCTCCCAACCTACTACGTGAAATTGATGGGAGCCATCACTAGGCCCCAAATAAAGTTTCGCTGCAATCTTTCGTTCTCCTAACAAACACTACTAGGAATTCCCGTTACTTGCATTGGGTACATAGGAATAATACTCATAATAGACTAAGCAAAGGTACTCCTTCAAGTTGTTGATAGGCAATTAGCCTTCCACATTGACAATTTTGATCTAACCCTCTTAATGGCATAATAGAAGGTTTCTCTTGTCTTCTTACTTCTTGTAAGCGAGAAACCTAGGTACTTACCAATCTCACTTGACACTTACATTTGAGTGGTAGCTTTAATTTTTTGTGCATTTCTATTGGAACCCTTCGAGAGAAGAAAATAGAAGACTTGGATTGATTAACCCCCCCGATGTTGTCATAAACTCATCCAGACAGTCCATCATGACATCGACTTATGATTCTGAAGCAATACCAAACAACAACAAATCATCGGCAAATAGTAGGTGGGACACCTTAGGCTCCAATTTAGAAGTGTATATAGCCTTCCATTTACTATTCTCTATTGCATCACAGATCCAGTAGGAGAGCCTATCCATACAAAGAATGAACAATAATGGAGAGATAGGATCCCCTTGCCAAAGACCCCTTTAAGGGGAGAAAAACTTAGCTTTAGCACCATTCCAAAGACATTATAAGCAACCGAAGTGACACAAGACATGATGAGGTTAATGAATCCTACCTCAAAACCAATTTCAATAAGAACGTTCATAAGAAAATACCATCGGATTCCATTGTAAGCCTTTTCAAGATCAATCTTCATAGCCAAGAGACCTTTCCTACTTCTATTCTTGTTAATCATTGTATGAAGCAACTGTTAGGACCGATTGAACCTAAGAGGGGGGTGAATTGGGTGAAGATAAAAACTTCCTCTCTTTTTAAAATCTTCTTGCAATTTGGTGAGATCAATTTGTAAGGCAGGAAAGAGTTATAAGAACGTTGACAATCTTTAAACCATCTATGTTGGAAATAAAGAGTCAAAGGAAGAGAGTTGCAAATAGAGATTTATAATGGTTCGGTCCAACCTTGACCTACGTCCAGTCCTCAAGCTTCACTTGAGATTTTCACTATTCTCCTTGTTTAACCAGGCACAAGAGACAAGCCTTTACACCCACAAGTTTATCCAGGTACTTGTGCAACCTTCACAATCTCTCACAGAGACTCCCCCTTACTTCCCGTAAGGTGACAACCAAATTTCCCAACTCAAGGTCACCCAACCTTAAGTACCTCTCAGGGAAAATATGACTTACAGTAATTCTTCTCTCAAAGAAGTAATTATGATAAACACTGAAGTGCATTACAAGTGATTTCACTCTCTATATTGTAAACTTAGAAAACATTGAAAAACAGAGAGTAGGAGATTCAACATTTTGACATTATAACAGTGTAAGCTTACTCCTCTACCTCCTTGCGTTTTGTATTTGGCTCTATTTATAGATGAAGGTCTTCTAAACGTTGAGAATAGAGCCGTTGAGAATATGGACGTTAAGAGTATGACAGTTGCAAAAATATAGCCCTTAGAATGCTTTTTCAACTTGACAGCTCAGTAACTTTGATCTCCATGAAATCCCTCGTTTGATCATTTGAAATGTGTCCACAAATGATGTAAATGATGATAATAAGTGTTAAAGATCATTTGGGAAAGGTTCTGGTTAATCTAGATCAGATTCAGGATTTTTCGACAATTTGATTTATCTGAAGTTTCAGTGTATACTCGAGTATTAGCTTTAATATTGCGGTTTTGAGCTTATCAAGCAACTTCAGATTTGTCTCTGTCTGTCCAAAACTCGAGTTTTTCTTCCCATACTCGAGTATTGAGGATCCATTAACATTCATTGCTCTTTGTCTGAGCTATACTCAAGTAATCATTCGTAAACTCGAGTTTTCAATATGTTCTGCACTTTGGTCGCTTTCTGACTTGATATAGCTTCATATTTAGCAAACCAATTATCCCCATGAAGCTCTTTGTGTCCTCTTTCCACAGCAACAAGAATCAGATCTTAATTGGTTGGAATTCTTCCGTTATGATCCAATGATTGAGAGATGTTCTTAAACCAGCGTTTTTGCAACGTTCTGAATCTTCAGTCAACTTTTGAAGAACATATCTCTCTGGTTTGATCTTCATTTTTGTTGAATCAAATCTTGATGGAAAGCCTTATGAGTCTTCTTTCCAATGCCACTGATTTCAACTCATTTCGATTTGTAAATTATGAGTTACACTCAAAATACTGAAGCTCTCTCTGAAGTGGGCGTTAACATTTGATCCAACTTAGAAAATTTGTAACTCTCTCATTTGATCTTCTTTAAGCATAAAACTTTGTCAAGATGACGCATTGAATGTCTAGTTTCAGCCAAATTTGATTTCACCTCAATCCGATCTCTGGTTTGGGAGATATTATAGAATTACTAGACCTCACCCATTTTGATCGTGGAACAGAGGTGAACAGAGTTGCTGAAGGAGCTGGAAACTCGATTTTTGAAGTGGAAACTCGAGTTTTGTCGGGACCAGACGCACGAGAGAAGTTGAAAACTCCCAATACTATGGTATATAAGTTCCATACTCGAGTATTGACCCCTATAATCAAGTTTTGACTCTTTGACGCCCAAACCGTGGTTTCTAAAACCTCAATTTTCCAAACCATAGTTTTTAGCAAATTTCTGCAGAAACTAATATACTCGAGTTTTGACCTGGAAACTCGAGTATTTTCTTCCAGAACTTGATTTTACTGATTCTAACCCAAAATTGAACCTCTTCATCATTCTTTGATTGTGGGCACTTCTATAATCAATCATGGAACTTGTGTAATGATATTTTCATCAATTTCTTCCTTGTTCCAAGTTCCATCTTGATCAATTTCTACATCTTCTTCATTCTTCAATATCTATAGAGCCAAGGCTATACTGAACCTCTTCCAAAATCTCTTGTGTCTTCTCTCTGTTTTCCCATCTTTTAATTATTATTCATTCTATCCATCAATTTCTTCTTGATTATCCTTCATAAGAGAGCTTGAGCTGATCTTGGATAATGATGATCCATTCAATAAACTCTTTCTTCAATAATTTCTCATCTTCTTCTTTTTATTCTCTTCCTTTTCTTTATCCTCATCTACATTAAATTCAAGAATTCATCAATAGAGGAAGATAAACATTTTACTCAATCTTTTTGCTCTGAATAATGGCATATGTATAAGTCATCATCAAAACTAATTATATCCAACATCAACTTCTGACCCACTATTATATTGTCTTGGATATGTCTTCCCTTGACAAAACTTGCTTGGAATGGAGATATGTTAGTTCTCAACCAAGTTTTTGATGATAACTAAACACTTGTAAATAAGTGGTTTAAATGTTTTAATAAGAACTTGATTTCAAGCTTTAAAACTCCAGTTCTCATCACAGCAAAATGAAGAACTCGAGTTCATGGGCTAAGAACTCGAGTTCATGGTTTAAGAACTCGAGTTCGCAAGCTTGGTCTGTGGAAAATGCTCTGAGTCTGAAAGAACTCGAGTTCATTAGTAGCAAACTAGAGTTGATCAACTCGAGTTCACAATTAAGAACTCGAGTTCTCTTTGTTGCAAACCCGGATAAGGCAGAACTCAAGTTCTTGGCAAAGAACTCGAGTTCATGGACCTGAGTTCTCAGTAAAGAACTCGAGTTCCTTTGTAAGCACTGATCAAGTTTAAGAACTCGAGTTCTTAGACTAGAACTCGAGTTCATGAACTTGAGTTCTTGTCTGAGAACTCAAGTTCTTTGAGAAATGAAATTGAAGAAAAATGAAGAACTCGAGTTCTTTGTGATCAACTCGAGTTCTCATTTTGCAGATTAGAGGTGTGTGAAGAAAAGTCAAAAGAACTCAAGTTCTTGATAAGAACTCAAGTTCTAGAACTCGAGTTCTACTTTGACAACTCGAGTTCTTGGCGCTGTCTGTGATTTCTGATTCTGCGAAAGAACTGATCTTTGGTTGATAACTTTCCGAAACACTTAATATAATATATGAAATGTTTTTATCACATTTGCTAGTGGTTTCAGGGATTACAACGGGTTATTATTCAAAATCAACATAAAGCTTATGCTCACGTCACAGCATTTAATGCTGAAGCAGGAAACAGAGCAGCAAATAGAAAGAAGCTAGAGTAGCAGGAAGAAACATTCTTCCAAGGATTACTTAATCAAGACATTCTTCTGCAAAAGCATTCTCAACGATCAACGCATTTAATGAAAGAACGGATTTCATTTAATGAGGCCTCAACGGTCCATTCGGCTGCACAAGGAACAGAGCAAGCTGTGTCTAACGGAAAATTGAATAAGTCACAATGGTAACTCTCAAGTTCCTCCCAACGGCATTAATGGCGAAAGAGTATAAATACCCAAGCATACAATTCGGCCACCTACCGAAACTCTGCGCATTTACTCTGAGTTATTATCTTATCAGTTTCATTACTCTCAACTTGTACTTCAGTGATCATTTATTATTCAACTCGTGAGGAGTTATTTAAACATTCAATTTTCATTCATTTGTAAAATCTTAAGGTTGTGGAACCTTAAGTAAGGGTGTACAATTACAAGTAGTAAGGGGGAGTTGTTAGTTCTCAATGTGTTTTGATGATAACTAGCAATTGTAAACTTGATATGAAGTTTGTTTTTGGCAATATGAAAATCTCCCTGTCAAAGGCAAACTCGAGTTTAGGTATGTAAACTCGAGTTTGAGGGTTGACAGAAAGCTGTTTACTTATGCGAAGAAAGCCAAACTCGAGTCTGCTTGGACTAACTCGAGTCTAAGGAGTTACAGAAAGCAATAAGAACTTTTCACAACAAGCCAAACTCCAGTTTGCAAAACCAAACCTGAAGTCTGGAAGATACAGAGAGCACTCAGAATTCCAAACAAGCCAAACTCGAGTCTGGATTCCTAAACTCTAGTCTAGACCAAACAGAAAGACACTCGAGTTCCAGGCCAAGTTATAAACTCCAGTCTAGAGTCACAAACTCCAGTCTAGACCAAACAGAAAGATTTGAATAGCTTCAGCTCAAACATAAACTCGAGGAGTTTAGGACAAATAGAGAAACACTCGAATTTCTACCATCTTTCCAAAACTCCAGTCTGTCTCCTAAACTCCAGTCTGGAAAATCACGAACTTAGGCTTGTTCTTCAAACATAGACCCAAACTCGAGTCAGTCACTAATTGACTCGAGTCTAGGAGCAGGACCAAAATTCCATGCCAAGTCCAAAGCCCGATAGTTCTCTCTGTAAAAGCCAAACTCAAGTTAGCTTTTACAGACTGCAAGTTTATACCTCTAATCAACGGACATGCTTTCTGGATGAACCCCAAACTCGAGTCTGGAAGAACAAACTCGAGTTTGCATCAGGGATTTTGAAAAATCAAATGATGTTGATCTGCGAAATCTTAATGGGTCTTCCTGAAATTATTTCATGATATGATATTATTGTTTCTAATGTCATTGATGAAGTTTTGAGTGTTTTTCAGATAAGGTTTAGCCAAGATCAAGGTGAGATCAAGATCCAGAATAAGTGCATTAAATGAAGAACTAAGAACAGGGCTGATTCTTCTCCCTTATCCCAGATGTTCAATTCAGACCGTTGAAACACATTAAGATCACTTCAAACGGTCGAATTAAGATCATGGAATGGCTAAAAATCTGGAAGACGTTCTGCAACAACTAAATTCCAAGATTCCAGCTAAGAATTCAAAGAACAGAGCAAAATATGCTACTGCCATTTCTCCAGAATTGCAGCTGAACATTAGAGAAAGAATTGCAACGGCTAGCTTATCCATTCAGTCTATAAGAGGCTGTGAAAACTCAAAGCAATAGAGATACAACGAAGCTATCTTGATTACACTTTGAAATTTGAGTCTGTATTGTTATTTTCAACCTGTTCTTCAGTGTTTATCCTTATCTACTCTTTTGAGAGTTTGTAAATTTTTGAAAGCATTTGTTTGTGAGAACTCAAGGTTGTGGAACCTGTGAGTTGGTTTGTTCAATCACAAAGTGTAAGGGGGAGCAAGTCCTAAGTGATTAAGATTGTGTCTGGTCTTCATTGTTGTAATTGACAAACTGTTGAATTAGTGGAAACACCCAGAAGGTATCTGGGGACTGGACGTAGGTCAAGGTTGAGATCGAACCAGTATAAATTCTGTGTGTCTAAGCTTTTCTTTTTCTACTCTTTTATTATCCATTTCTTAAGCTTCATTTTTAAGAGTTGAAAAGATTTTTTTAAAAAAATCCCCAATTCACGACTCTTGGTGATTTTTTCCACTTTTAGGAGTAAGTCTGAGGGATCATTCCGAGTTGTGTAATTGTATTCTGAAGATAGTGAAAAATCTCAAGGTGTTCTTGGGGACTGGACGTAGGTTAGGATTGACCGAACCAGGATAAATTCTCTCGTGTTCCTTCTCCTTTAAACTCTTGATCAGTTAGTTCATTAATTTGTGAAAATTTTAATTAAGCAATTAGATTTTTAAATCACCTATTCACCCCCCTCTAGGTGATATTCCATCTTTAATATTGTCTTGGATATGTCTTCCCTTGACAAAACTTGCTTGGAATGGAGATATCAAGTCATTCATTACCCCCTTAAGCTTGTTTGTAATAACTTTAGAAATGCACTTTATAGTAGATCGTGCATGGGGAAATTGGCTTGAAATGAGCAACTATTTCTGGTACATTTCTCTTCAGGATCAAAGAGATAAGGTCTTGTTGGCGTTCTTCACCAAAACTGATCCCTGAAATACGCCTCTAACAAAAGTACATAGGGAAGATCTAACCACGCTCTAATTATTCTTATAAAAAGCAGAGGGAAACCGTCAACCCCAGGGGCTTTGAAGCTTCCTATTGAGAATAAAGCATCTCGAATATCATCATCAGAAGGGGTTCTGCCCATACTCAATACAATAGAGTGATCCAAAACAGGGAAATTATAATTGCTTTGGAGCATAACACTATAAATTTTATCAAATCGATAAAGATAATGAAAATATTCCACAACCAAATTCCTTAAGCCTTCTTCATTATCAATCCAATTACCCCTATCATCTCTCAAAGCAGCAATTGTATTTCTCCTTCTCCTCATCTTAGCTTTTAGGTGATAGTAATGAGTATTCCAATTCCCTTTTGATATACACTCAAATCTGGATTTTGAAACCATTTAATTTCCTGTAGTTTCAAAATCCTTTGCAATTCCTCATAAAGCTCCCCTTCCAAGTTGCAAAGGACATTAGAATGGGTATAAGCCAGGGTCGCTTGAATACCCCTTAATCTAGCAAGAATACATTGCTTCTAATTCTCAACTAGACCAAAAACCTCTATTCCATGTTAGATTTGATTAGTTTTGATGATGTCTTATATAGATGTCATTAGTAAGAGAAAAAAACTTGTATACTATATTTATCTCCTCTATTAATTAACTAATTATTGAATTTAATTTAGAATCAAAGATGTGAAGTTCATTTATGAAGAAGGATCAAAAAGAAGATCAATAAAGTAGTATTGAATGAGAGAATGAAATTGAATCAAAGAAGAGACAAATGATCAAGAATGATCAAGAGATGAGATTACAAAAAGAAGAATCTGCAAAGAAGCAAGAAATCGTCAAAGGATTTTAAGGATAATCAAGAAGAAGATGAGAGATTGAAGAAGGAATAACTTACTGAATGAGATATCATTATTCAAGTTCTTAGATTGATACTAGAAGTCTCCACGATCAAATAGAAGTTGGAATGGCTCAATTCGCGATTAAAACAAGCAAATATAAGGTTCTAGATGAGCAAACTCGAGTCCCAAGGTCTCAACTCGACTTTATTATTTTACTGCAGTGATTCGCCTCTGAAATACAAGAAAACTTGAGTTAAGGACACAAAACTCAAGTTTGGAAATCAAAACTCGAGTTACTCACTTAATGACTCAAGTTAGCAATGTTTTCAGCACCTTTGGTGTCTCTAGACCAGCTAAACCGAGTTAGCTATTCAAAACTCGAGTTTGTCATGCTTTCAGCCCCTCTATTCACCTCTGTTTCATGTTTAGCTTAAGCGAGGTCTGCTAATTTGATTATATCTCCCAAACCAGAGATTGGATTAAAGTGAAACCAATTTTACATGAAACTAGACTTCCAATGTGTCATTATGACAAAGTTTCAAGCCTAAAAAAATTTAGATGACAGAGCTATAAATTGTAGAAGTTGGAACTGGAATTCATGCCATAAGCAAACCAAACTTCAATGTTTTAAGTGTATCTCAAACTACAAATCCAATCAAGTTGAAATCGGTGGCATATGAAAGTAGACTCAAAATGCATTCCATCAAGACTTGAACCAACTAAAATTAAGTCCAAACCAGGGAGATATGGCCTTCGAAAGTTGACAGTTAGTTCAAGATATTGCAAAGACACTAGTTCTGGACAACTTCTACTAATTTGATCACAAAGTTCAACATAGAATGAGTTTGGAACTAGTTCTTCTTGCATTGGATTCTTACCTCGAGCTTGGACATTAAACTTGAGTTTGAGATTGGTCAAGAGTTTTCTAAGTTTTCATACTTTTGAGAAAACTTGAGTTTATCTTTGTAAACTTAGGTTTGGGCTTGACAAAAAGTTTTTAAAGATTTTGAGTTTTAAAGAAAACTTGTGTTGAGTTTTGTAAACTCGAGTTTCAGCCAAGTAGAGAGCTATGCTCAATTTCTGTGGTTTGAAAACTCCAGTCTGAGCTTTTATGAACTTATACTTATTTTCAGTATGAATAGTGCCAAACTCGAGTTTGTCACTTAATGACTCGAGTTTTCCACTGTTTCAAGATATTCTTCAAAGTTAAATCACGATGTTTTCCTGAGAAAGAACTAAACTTGAGTTTGTGTTTCTAAACTCCAGTTTTGCTTTTGAGAAAATATTGAAAACTCCAGTTTACTTGAACAAACTCCAGTTTAGGTCATCTCTGTTTTGAAATCATCTTGTTTGAATTTGCAAAATCTTCATGAATAATTTATACACTTTATATCATCTGTTACTACTATTCCTAACTATGTTTAATCAATTTGCTAGTGATTTTCAAATGATCAAACATGCATTAAATTAAGGTTTAATCATAAAATAAAAAGTGATGTCAGAACAGCAGAAGCTCTAACGGCTAGTTCCAACTAATCTCCAATGACTACTTGTAATGCCCTAGATTTTATTATTATTTTAATGATAATAATAATAATAAATACTAATAATACTAATCTGAAAATTTCAAATTTATAATAAAGTAAATAAAAATATATACATATATATAATAGTAATAATAATAAATGGATAGATAAAGATAAAATTTAAATTAGAATATAATAAGTGAATTGCCATTATTTTATTAAACTAGCAATAGTCAAAAAGCCCAACCCACAAAGCCCAGCTATTAACTAAACCCTAGGAGCCTAATTATAAGTTAGGTTTAGCCGTCTAACTTTAATCATCGTTTAGTAGCTCTCTCCCTCTGAAAATTCCTTGCGGCAGAGTTTCCCTTCTAGGAGCTTAGCAACCACGGAGATCAGGTAATCCTAACCCCAAAACGAATTCTTTTTCCCTTTTCCTTTTCGATTGAGCATGGATCATGATTCTTGTATACACATATCTGTTCCCTCGTTTTGCGTGAATCTGGACTGCTTTTCTGTGTGTCATGCTGCTGCCCTTCTTTTGTTTTCCTTTTTATTTTCCTTTTTCCGGCGAGGTCCACGCGACTTGGCTGCATCCTTTCTTTTTTTCTGTTTGTATCTCTTTTGATCTAACCTTTCTGTGTCTCCGATTCCTTCATGCTTCATTACCCGTACAATAGTAGATGTAGGCTTATATTGATGTATTATTATATAATTGTACACATTGACTCAAGTGCAAATTTTTGCCTAGGTTAACGTGTTGAATCCCTCTATTGCAATTACTCCTTCACGCAAGCAAAGATGGCATATTTCAATATACTTTAATATATTTTAACATAAATGCAAAAAAAACCGTTCTGGATGCTATCTCATTCGGATTTATTTATTTTTATTTTCTTTTTCTCTTTTCTTTTAGTTGTCTCTTTATCTATATAAGGTCACTGTACAATAAGATAGGTATGAGTCTCAGATCATTCATTTACCCGAGTATAAGAATATCAATAAATCCAGTTGGGACTAGGGTGCATGAAAACCACTGAGAAATTTTATCCTAAGAGCAATTAAAATAAGTTAGCAGTGGGAAGATATCTTTGGGACAGTACCCCCAAAGTGACGAACACACACTTTTAAGGCTTTATGCCTTCGAAAAACTTTTATGTGAACCGAGATATCCGTTCTTCCCAAAGTGGTGCCTGACAGGATATCCGGGGTACTAGTGGCAACTTTGGGAAGAGGTATGCACACTAGGAAGAAAGTGATCTATGGCCAATTTGATGATGATTTGTGACTGACAGGTTTCCGAATCACAGGGTAAACTGACAGGATATCCGGGTCTACCGTGGTTCTCTTCCCACTAGAAAACTCTAAAAACAATGACACCTTTTTAATCTATACATAAACACATATGACGCATTTATTTTATTTTATTTGGTAATTAATTTATTTTATTTTATAATCCCTTATTTTATTTTGAGATTAATTTATTTGTATTTTGTAATCATTGTATTTTATGTTGGAATTAATTTATTTTACAATTGTTGAATTTTATTTTGGTAATTAATTTATCTTATTTTATAATTATTTTATTTTGGAATTAATTTATTTTATTTTAAAATTAATTTAATTTATTTTATATTTAATTTATTTTATTTAAAGTCATATCAAATTTATTTATCTATCTACTTATTTCTGTTTTATTTTATTTTCATGTTATCCTTATTTAATTAGGATTACCAGCGTTTGCTGATGTGTGTATTTTTGGGCTGCGATGATCCTTCGGGGGAGCAGAATTTCAGTGAACATGTTTCAAAGACTGGGGCTAGCAGTGAGAAGTGAGGATGATGGACAATAAATTTGCATTAATTACTTTCTTTTCATTTATTTTCTTTTATTTTATTTTTTGAAATAAACATTCTGTTTAAGTTTAGATTTATTTCCTGTAATAAGAAGCCTTGCACTTATCCCATACAAGTGCGGTGGTGACACCTTCCCGAAGTAGTTTATTTTGGATTTTATTTTTTTATTTATGGAAACTATCGACATTTTATGTTATTTAAATTCTAGAAATTCGGGGGTGTTACACTACTATTCACAACGGTCATATTCTCAACGGTCTAATGATTTTCATCTATAAGTAGAGTCTCATTCAAAACGGAAAAAGATGATGATAAGAGATTGCATTGTCAAAATGCCAATATTTTGAATCTAATGTTTATCTCATACACACTCTGTTCTCAAGCTTACATAGTTCATCATAGAGAGTGAAATGATTTGAATTATACTTCAGTGATTATTCATTCACTTCTAAGAGAGAAGATTCATTGTAATCATTTTATCTTAGAGTTACTCAAGATTGGGTGATCTTGAGTGGGAAACCTATTATATCCTTAAAATGTGTTAGGGAGAGTATCTCAGTGAGAGATGTGGCTTCATAAGTGCTTAGGTGAACTTATGAGATTGTAAAAGGCTTCTCTTATGCCTAAATTAAACAAGAGGATAGTGGATTGAAAATCTCAAGTGGAGCTTGAGGACTGGACGTAGGTCAAGGATTGGGTCGAACCAATATAAATCACATTTTGCATATTCTCTTCCCTAAACTCTTATAGTCCCAACAAATATGTTTATTTAAATATCTAACTATTGATTTAGAAAACGTAAAAAGATTTTTTAAAGTTCCAAGATTTTAATCTTTCACCCAATTCACCCCCCTCTTGGGTTTAGTTGGGTCTTACATTCCACACATCTATGGAGGCCTTGAACTTAGACAAAGCAACATCTAACTCATCCTTAATCGCCTAATGGTCAGATAAGAAGGATATGTAACCAAACATACATTGCCTCAAACCAAAAAGGGCGATTCACTAATCATTTGTGATTAGCATCCCAAAAATGTAAAATAAAAAGGTTATGATTCGAGAAGTGAGTCCTAGGTAATACCTAGACTCTACAATTTGAGCATTTGAAAAGTAAAGAGTTGTTCGCCAGTGTTCTATCCAACCACTCGAATAGTCTTGAACAATTTTCCAGTCGAGGTCCTCGTTAGGTGTACTTAGGCCCCAATAAATCCCAGGTCTGACAAATGGAATTCTCGAACACAATCTTGGAACAAGTGTATCCTATTAGTGCTAACTAATGAGCTCTCTCATCCACCAAAAGAACATCATTGAAATCACCTGTGACAACCTCCAGATCAGAGATACTTCCAAAGAAGGCCTTTAGTTCTCGCCAGAGTTCTTGTTTGAGCGCTGGGAGCGAAATCACATATATTGAAGTTAGGTAAAATGGCACCCAACCATTAATTCCACAATGAAAGTAAAGGAACTACCTTTCCTTTCAGATGACCTGATAATTGAATTTTATTACACTTATTTGTACATCTTGGTCAATAGTTTTAGGATTGCTTAGTTCGTAATGGGCTTTTGAGGATTAAGACTTTGGGATTTTAATTTGATCTAATTCGTTTTTATATTAAAATTCCAGATTTACAGTGTTTGAGTATTTTCACCATAACTTTTTCTCTAGGTATCCGATTAACATCATTATTATCTCATTTTGCAGATAATTCAGAGAGCAAATGATTTGAGGACTTGAAAGCCAAATTTAGACAAGAAGATGGTCAAAATTAGAGCCAAAGTCAAATACGAAATTCTTGAGTTTTATTTAATTAATTGTGCCTAACTTTGTAATTAAGACCATTTCTGATTTTTTTTTCCATTGTAAGCCGGTTTTAAGGAGCTCTAACCTGTTTTGATTTGGGTTAAGATATTAGGATAGTTGAGGCAACTCATTTTTTTCATTTTGGAGTTTCTTTTCAGCTCAAACAAATGTTTATAATTTTCTCTCAATTGTTCATCATGTTCTTCATTAATTTTTCTACATTTTTGTTCTACTCAGCCATACTTGGCTAAGTTTCTTTGATCAACCCATGAGTTGAGGATTCCATGGTTTAATCCAGAGGACCTGTACTTCCGACAACTAAATTCGTTTCTTTTCTCTTTAATTGGATTAGATTCTAAGAAAGAGATTGGATGTTAGATTTAACATTCAGGTTGATTAACCTAAGGATATAATTCGAAATAGGTTGCAGTGAATAGTATGCGATTGCACAATGAACACCCCATGTATATGAATAAATTATAGACGATCGTCTAGTTGAGGGTATTACTAGATGAATGCTGGGATTCCAATTTACCTAGAATCAACCACAAATTTAGCAATTAATTGTCTGATGATCGATGTTGTAGGGATCCCAATTTTGGGTTGGTTGCTTTTTTTTTTTTTTTTTAAATATGTTAATTTTGTCCTTACCTTTTGCTTTTATTAGAATAGAATTGAAAACCCCTCGTTTGATTTTCTGCTATTACTTAAGTGATTTAAACCAAACGCGAATTCCTTGAGATATGATTCAGGTTGCTCCTATACAGCAAATAATTGAAAATCTATTAATTTATGTGAGTTCGACATCTTGCTTCACTTACATCAAATTCTCCAATCACATAGAACCATGTGTCCCTTTCTTAATATGGGTTTAGAGTTAAATGATAATAATTCACAAATAGTACACATGGTCACATGTGATTGAAAAACTTGACAAAATGAACATAAAGAATTTGATATAAGTATTTTTCTTTTAGAAAATATATATCATATTAACCAACTTAACTAACTTCATTGATTTAATTAAATTAAGTAAATATATAATATATTATTAAATACCAGAGGTAGTACCAATTTTAAAAAGAAGACCTTATAAAAGGAGACAAACTAATTTAAAAACTAGGATCTCATAAATAAACTGAAGTAGAGTATAAAGGAATATCATATAGCGAATAGGAACTAATTTCGGTGCTCATCTTTGGGACCTATAGCGGTAAGATTTGCACTATCCTAGTACATTTCTAATAGATCATATTTAAAATTTTAAACTAATTGTTTTTAAATGATAAAAAATATTTTTTAAAAAAAGAAAAATTGAGATTTTTTTTTTCATTTTTAATACTGTTCACATTACAACAATTTCAAAACTATAAAAAGTGAAATAATTAAATCTTGACCATCCAAATTAATTTTGGATAGTCTATATCTTCTTTGATGAGCACTGAAACCAAATCCATAGTTTGGGTGGTGTAGCTTATATGGTAGGAAAGAAATGCCAAAAAATATTTGAGCACAAAGAATATAAAATGTGAAAAAATTCAATCCAATTTTCAGTGCTCATCAACTGATCCATGGTATATGTGCTGTGACTCATATGGAAGGAAAAAAAATACAAAAAATAAAAAAATTTGCGCATAATGCCCACAAAGTCTTGGAAGAAAAGCTACGAAGGGGTTTTGGAAGGCAAGGGGCTGGGATAGTAATCATACAGATGAGAAGAAAGAGAAGTGAATTGTGATTATTTTCTAGATGACACAAATTTTAGAAAAGGGGTTGAACTCACCCACAATTTAAGGGCAGAGCGAAATCTCCCTTATTTTTAGGTGATACCAATGCTGGGTAAGACGAGTCGTCTATTACCCTCAGACGTTTACCTAGACACCCAGGGGCTAAGATGCTTCTCCCATCACTTTGACCAACTCCAGGATTAAACTCTCTCCCTTTAGTGAGAAAGTCGGATCCCTTTACCATTTGAACTCGAGGAAAAGGGGTGAGTGAATTGTGATTACGGTTCCTTTCAAGTAGGGTTATGGGGCCTTCTGATGGAGTGCAAGCAAAATCAGCTTCTCTGACAGGTTTGTGAAAAGGGCTATTTGTTTGCTGAAAGAATTGCAAAAGTGAGTTGAAATTTGTTAGAACTGGATTGTTCTGAGGACTTTTGATGTTGTATGAATAAGATAGTGGAAAATTTAGATTGGAGCGGATGTTGGGAGATGCAGGATGTCATTTATTTTGGGCTGTCCGAATACTACTTTAACAGTCCAGATCTAAAATTTTTAATTAAATGTTTTTAAATTAAAAAAATTATTTTGTGAAATAATGTTAGTTAAAAAATTATCTTTATTTTAAATTTCATACACATTTAAATAATTTTCTTAATAAAAAAGATAAACTGAATTCGATGTGATTTACACTTTAGTAATGACCAATTTCTCTTTCACAGCTTATTGTTGTGGTAAGATTTGTACCGTATATAGTTTTAACAATTTAGATTTAAATTTTTTAACTAATTTATTTAAAATAAAAATTATTATTATTTTTTTGAAAATAAATGATAGTTAATAGAGTTTCTTTATTTTAGATTATGTGCACATTAAAAATATGTTTTTTTTTCAAAAAATGTAAAAGTGAAAAAAATAAATCTAGATAATCCAAATTAATTTTGGATGGTTGAGATTTTAGCGCTCAAACATGATTAGCACTGAATTCTCTCACCTTAGCAAATCAATTTGGTTTTGAAATTGCTCATTAAACATGATGAGCACTGAAAGTAAATCCCACCTTAGCATATCAACCTGGTAATTGGTACTGTTAATAAAATGATTATGTTTTGGCCCCAAAAAAATTGACACTGACATGTGCTCTAAATGTAATCAGGGGTATTGATGCACCTGACGGTGAAAATGCCATATGGCAAAGAAGTGACAGAAGAATTTACCAAAATTGTTCAAAGAAAATCTCTAAGGATTCTGGTTTATGAAATAGACTGTCATAGATGTTTTGTGGGAGAGAAACAATGTAATCATCTGACTTTTCTTGTTCATTCTCTTATTAATTAATAAGGAATCGACACTAAAGAATGGGTGGGCATAGTAGTAAGCCTATTTGGCATAGCTTTCAAAAGATTGAAAAGCTCTAGCATCGATCTGAAGCTCAGGGAAGAAAAATTTGATGTTTGCCATGTCATTGTGTTATAATGAGCTTCTAGCCAAAAAGTCACTTATGAGAGAAGTCAGTATTCCTAGCTTTTGGCCAAAAAGCTATTTCTGTCACTACTATCCTAAATACAAAACATATATACAATATGACTTCCAAGAAAAAGTTCATCTAAAAAAGTCTATCAAGAAAAATGTCACTTTTGCTACCATTATCCTAAATAGGCACTTATACTATCATTATGATAAGAGGGTGGAATTAAAAAAATTTTAAGTAATATTCACGCTAGCATTTTTTTAAAAAACTTTCCATTTGTTTGATTTCTTTTGGGTTTTACATTGTAGTGGGAAAAAGAAGCTAAGGCAAAGCTAGTGGGACTATGGGTTTCTTCCAATCCTGAGAAACCATGGAAACAGAAAAATAATCAAGGAAACCCAGTTTGTGTCATTTAGAGCCGGGAAATTGGGCCGAGACTATTAGGCTGACCTTGAAAATTAGAAGAATTAAATAAAATAAGCTTTGTATGGCCGATCCTGTAGGATCTCGGGCTTAAAAGGGCTAGCCCTGCAGTGCCTCGGGGCCGCCCTTTTAATAGATGAATTCATGATGCAAAAAAAGAAATTCATGATATTCTTACTCATAAAACAGAGCCTATTACTCAAACTGAAGCACCATTAAATGTCTTTGAAATTGATGATAGTGGTGAAGAAGATGACAATGATAGTCATCGTACTAATGTTGCTTAATAATATGCTTCTTATATTTTATGTGAGTTATTTAGAGATAATAATTTGTTTTTCATTACGAATTAGTGAATGTAATTATTAGTTAGATAATTCGTGTTGTTTGAATATTAAAATTGACAACATTTATTTCATAAATTAGAATTTTAATTGCTGTAATTTACTAATTATTTCTTTAAAAAAAACGGTGAAAAAATAGGTAAAATTGAGAATAATAACTTCCGAGCCTTGTAGGGCTGGCCCTGACCCTGATGCTCTTGGGCCGGGCTTGACAAAACGACGTTTTTCTCACTTCAGACCTTGTAGGCGACCATGTTAGGCCCTAACCCTTTAAGAACCGGTCCTGATTCTCAGCTCTAGTGCCATTTCGCAACATAATAATAGAAAAAACATTCCAAAATATATATCCTAGACTACAAAGAATTCCAAAGTCCTAAACTGTCATTTTTGTGAGAACACAATTTTACAAATATGTATTTGCGGGAATAATAGTGTATTTCAAATCTGAAAGCCTTTTCAACGAAGAAAGAATATCCTTTAAACCACTAAGTCATACCGACCAACAAAAAAAAAAAAGTGTTATCAGGGTCATGCACATGGTTCAATGAATAATAACTGAATACTAATAAAAAGGAAGCATTAATCCATTCTGCTTTTATATACTATACTAATATACTTCCTGCTCTTTGGTGTAACATATAATTAACTAATTTGAGTAGACTAAGAATGTTTGTTAATTTAGTTGATTTCATATGTTTTTCTAAACTTCATCCTTAATTCCCTCATTCACTAATTCCCTCTTCTACTTTATTATTATTGAGGAAATTTCAACATGATTAATTTGGAAAAAAATGGATGAGAAATGTAAAATAGATCTTACATTTATTTATGTTCAACATTAACTTCATAATTAGGACCCTAATCAAGTCCTACCCACATAAAAGACTCAAGGGAGTATTAATATATTGACATTGTTCTTATATATGATACTAAAAAACGAGCAGCTTAGTTCTAAATATGTTGAATCCTAAGCAAGAACTTTATGAAAGGACCAAGCAATCTGCAAAATCCGAAGGCAATATCAATTACCACTAGTTTTGCTTGGTCTCATCAAGAACAGGTAAAGCTCGGTGCAGAATATCAGCCGCAAGCTCGAGCTCTTGTTCTGATATAGTTAATGGTGGAACAATCCTGACGACATTTCCTTTTCCAGCTGTCAAAACCAGAAGACCAAAATCTCGGCATGCATCAACGAGAGGTGAGGCAGGAACATCTAAGTCAATTCCTATGATTAGCCCAACACCACGAATTTCTCTCACATGACGGTTTCCTCCCAACTTCTGTTTTAGAAGTTCTTTGAAGAAGGCACCTTTCTGAGAGACAGAAGCCAGGAAATCAGGTTTTGATACTCTGTCCAACACACAGAGAGCAGCAGCAGTAATTAAAGGACTTCCAGCAAAGGTGCTTCCATGGTCACCATAGTTTATAGCAGAAGCAACCTTCTTAGTTAGCAGGACTGCTCCAATAGGCAGACCGCCGGCAAGAGGCTTGGCAAGTGTCATGATATCCGGAAAGACATTGTAACCTTCATGGGCCCAAAGATACCCTGACCGGCCTAAACCACATTGAACCTAGAGAATTGCACAGAAATGCCTATTAGAAAAATGGAATAACCAAATATATGATGCTGCCATATAATTTCCTCAAGCAAAAAAATAAAATAAAATAAAGTAATGGCATTGTATTAATGAGTTGCTCCCTCTGGTCCTAAATGCAAGACCTAATTTAGAAGTAAATTTTGGTTATAAATGTAAGACCATTTTCCATTTTCTCTCTGAAATCTATGATTTTTCTCCAAACTAATTTGTCTAACATATAGATTGGGATATGATCTAATGTTACACAAAAGTATTTTAGAGATATTAAGTCACATAATCTATGATTAAGTAATTTATTTAACTCCACTAATCTCCTCAAATTAGATATATAGGTTTTACATTAAGGATTAAAGGAGTATCATACAAAAATCTATGCAAATTGGCTCTAAGAGTAGGCCGCCACAACCCTCCCCCCCCCCCCCCCAAAAAAAAATAAATAAATAAATAAAAATGGGGAGGGGGGAATTCAAATGATTATGTCCTCAGAAGTGATACAACCGAGCAAAAAAGGAAAGTTAAACTATGATATCAGACTAACAAGAAATGCATTTAATTACTTTTATGAAAAAGACTTGGGGTGTGTTTGGTTTGAGGGAAGGGGGAGGGTGGTTTAAGATTTTGGCTCTCCTCCCCTCCAAAATTTTAAAACAAGTGAGGGGAGGGGAGCATTTTCCCTTCCCTCCCATCCCATCCCCTCAAACCAAACACACCCTTACACAAGATGTATACCTCATCAAACACGAGAAGAGCCCCAGTCTCATCACAGGCATTTCGCAGAGACTGGAGAAATTCTTTTGTAGCACTGTATATCCCCCCTTCTCCTTGAATAGGTTCCACAAAAACTGCGGCAATCTTACCCTGGTGAATTAAGTCTGCTGCTGCCTGGGAATTTCCATACTCTAGAAAAGTCACTCCAGGCATAACAGGTTCAAATGGTGCTCTGTACTGCTCTTTGCTTGTCAAAGCAAGTGCACCCAATGTTCTTCCATGAAAGCTATTGCTAAAAGCTACAAACTCAGCGGCTGGCTCTTTCCCATTGGCACATGTGTGTCTTTGAAATTTCCTTGAAAATTTAATTGCTGCTTCATTTGCTTCAGTTCCCGAATTAGCAAAAAACACACAGTCAGCAAAGGAACAATTTACTAGTTTCTCTGCAAGTTTTACCTGCACCAAAGACAAGCAACTTATGAATTTGTTATGAGGTTCAAAACTAATGTAATAAGGAAAAAAACACGACTTAAACTCAATTAAAGTAGAGTAACAGCTTAATAAACGAAGTATTAAAACTAAATCTCAAACCCTAAGGCCTAAACAAGGACATATCTATGACATTGACGGAGGGCCAAGTAGAATTATAAACATGCTGTTTTGCCCCTTCTAGACAGACAGTACAACTGATTATATGATGCTTCACTTGGTTTACTATTTTATATCTATGATTCTAAGAGATAAACATTCCAAACACTTCTAAGTTAACCAACCCTTTTAAGTACTGAATTTCAGACCACTCACAAATGGTGCATCAGTATACTGAATAGCAATCCTCAGAAATGTACCTGTCACAATAGTTATTTAGGGTTTTCATTCACAAATAAGAACAACCACTCAAATTTAGAATTTTCTAGCCATTCAAAATCCTTCCCATTTCATACATTTGCAAATTTTAAAGCAGTAAAAAATTTTTTATCAACAATAGAGAGTCCTATGCATTTCTATGGAGCCTTAGATGCACCATACTATCCATAGCATGTGAATAGAATTTCCTTCAACTTCTACGTATATAATAGTGATAATGATTCCTTCTATTTGGCTTAACCTTTGCCATTGTGAGTGCAGTGAAGCACTTCCAGAACCTCTATACTAACTTAAGTAACAATTTACACACTTTGTACTCAACATAGGGCAATAAATGATATTAACACTTTTGACACCTCCACAGCTCAAACCCTGGCCAATAGGATCTCCAAACCTAAATACCCTGCTAAAATAAAGTAAATCAATACAGAGGAAGCATTCAAGTTTGAAAATTTTATAATAAACAATAACAAGTAGTAGTAGTATTTCTTGGTTTAATTTCCTTTCTTAGAAGATCATACCTCAATTTTTGACAACTTAAGAAATTCATAGCAGTTAATGTTATTTCCATGCCCTCTCAGAAACCAAAGACAGTTTGTTTCAAATACAAGCAGATCAATCCTGGCATATGCTCATACCTGCGGGAGTGAATAGCACACATTGCTGACATGAATAAGTATTTTGGCTTGCTCATTTAAAGCCTTCAAAAAGTCTGCATCCCCATGTCCTAGCGCATTAACTGCGATCCCAGAATTCAAATCTAAATATTCTTTGCCTTCAACATCATACAATTTGCACCCTTCACCCCTCTCAAGCACAATTGGAACTCTAGCATAGGTTCCAACCAAAAACTTTGCTTCTGACTCAATCACCTCCTTAGTCTTCTTTCCCAACTTCACAGCATTATTTGGTGCCTCAGCACCCAAATTGAGACATGCAGTCACAACCCTCTGACAGCTAATTCGAGTAGCTTTTATTCCTCGGGCAGATATGCTTTGTCGATCTATGTTGAAAAACCCTGGGACATTGCATGATGATTGACAAGTCGAATAATTAAGACAAATGTGAACAGCACTCATTTTGTTTGACAGAGGTTGCGGCACTTGACCTTTTCACTCTCTCTCTCTCTCTCTGCTACAAAAACGTCAAACTACTCGAGTTAGTCAATCAGCACACCATAACTGCTTTAGTTAATCAAAATGTCAGGCAAGCTTTTTTTTTTTTTTTTGTTCAAAGGAAAAAAAAAATTCAAAGAACCAGGACTAATTTTAGTTTTTAAGAGACCAAAACTAGGTTGCAGTGAAGTCAGAAGCAAAACGGCCCACATAAAATCAAATCCATTATAGGCGAAGGTTAACAAATACAGTGGAAAAGATAGAAATACTTATAATGACATTCATATGCATGATAAATTTTGCCATATTAAGTAGACTAAATTATATCAAAGTTACACATGATTTCTGGGCTATGACATGCTATTTCGAAACTCATCTTATCTTTTCCCTATCGTGGCCAACCAATGCCAACTTGAACAGAAGGCATGACCATCACAAGCAATCATATGATCATATGAACAGGAATGGAACTACAAATAAAGGAGTAGGTGGGAGGGTAACGAGAGTAAATGGACATTTCCGATTCCATTTCAGCGTTTAAAAGCCCATATCAGCTATAAAAAAAGAATGAACCTCTACCCTTTCAAACCAATGCATATAACGAATCTAAAACGAAAGAAAGATTCTTACTTGCCTACTAATCACGCGACTCTAAAATCTCTCCCGGGCAGCAACGCGTCGAATTACAGGACGGAAAAAAAGGAATCCTTCTCCTTCCGTTTGGTCAGGATCGGAATCGGGGAGAGAGAAGCTGATTGAATGTGAAGTCCTTCTCCTTCTCCTTCTCCTCTGTGCTACAATCAGAGTGTTCGTTCGAAATTGGCTGGGCAACTAGGATTTAATTTGTGTGAAGGAATCACTGTGGAGCGACGACCTCAACTTTTTGCTCGGGTGGCTCGCTAGCCAAATACGACACGGACCCGGCTGTGGTCCTTTTCGCTTAAGATTCGCTGCCATCCTTTTAAACAGCAGGATTTTGGTGCAAAATGCAAGTTTTTTTAGTAGGATCCATCATTATCATTTATCATGAAGTATTTCGGTTAATACTTTGGAATATTTTTTAAGAATTAGTTACTACTTTAAAATATTTTTTAAAATTATGAAATATTTTTTTAGTATCAGTTAGTATCTTAAAATATCTTTTTACTACCAATTAATATTCTTAAATATTTTTTCAAGATCAGCCAGTATCCTGAAATATTTTTTTCAAATACTTCATGATCTTGAAATATTATTTTAGGATCTTGAAAAATATTTCAAGATATTGACTGATCTTAGAAAAATATTTCAAGTATTAATTGGTATTAAAAAGATACTTTAGAATGACTGGTACTGAAAAATATCAAATGCTACTAAAAAGAAACTTCAGATGGTGAATGTTATTTTTCAAAAATAAAAGGGAACAATGCATTTTGCACCATAACGCTTCCGTTTGAAAGAAAAGGATGGTAGTGAATGGTAAGGGAAAAGGATCAAGCAAATCCATAAGACATAGCTCTCTGGTTCTATAAAATTTTATGGACTTGGCTTTCCTCCTATACATATTCCCATTTTTTCCCCTCTTTTTCCTTTTTGTATCATTGGATTAAGATCTTAACGATCCAAATTTATTATATGATTAAAAATATTATTATAAGAGAAAATGATGGTAAGAAAAGATGATAAATCTGTACCATTGATATCTTAATTCAACAGTACAAAAAGATAAAGGAGGAAAAAAATGGTAAGGAATATAACTGGAAAGCCAAATTCAAACTTTATGGGGGAGAAATTGAGAATTGGAAAAAGGAACTGATGAAGCAAAAGTATTTTAAAAATTGTAATTATTTCTAAGAACTAGAAATTAAAATATATATTTTTAATTACAAAATTAACCTTCTCTAGTTTTTTGGTGGCTAGTTATTAAATTCGATGATATCGCCATATATATTTTAATAAAAAAGGTATTTATGAGACTCAATGTTTTTATAATGTTTTCTCTTATATACATCATATGATCTTAAAACTTCCCAAATTAAAATAGCTTCTAAAATTTCTTAATAATTAGAAATCTTCCTCTTTCTAGATTTAATTTTGATTATTTGTACAAACTTTAAAAAATCTAAAAAAAACACCTATAATATATTTATTTTAACAATATGTGATTTTTCATGGGAAAAAAGCTTAAACAAAGGGATGTACTAAAAAAGGATTTTATAAATATGAAAAATACTAAAATTTAAATTTCTTAAATAATAAATTTCTTAATAGATTGTCAATATCACAATATTCTCAATATCTAAATAAAAGTCAAATTAATTTAAGCACATACTTAAAAAGGGAACAGTAATTGATAACTAATAACTGTTAAATAGTTGAAATGAGGGTTAAAAAATGTAGAGAATTTAGTCCGGGTTAATTTTTTGATTGAAGATTTGTATTTAAATTTTTAGTCTTTCAAAATAATGAGTTCTCGTTCGTCCTTAATTTTCCCAACTTTTTGTGTCTGATTAATGCTAAATTGATGTTTAATAGAGGAAAGGTCACGTGGTCAAATCGTCGTGTCATGTCTGATATATGCATTACGCAAATGAGAGACTGAAATAGTGGCAACTGGTCAATTCCTGCTTGTTTAAACAATAAAACGCAACCGACATTCAGAGGTATTTTTATATGGGGTTAAGGTGTAAAAATACACATGACCTTTTTCTACAGAAGTGCCCAGCATCACGTGTTTTTTTTTGGAGCAAAAATACGCACGTGGTTACTATTTTGGAGCAAAAGTCACATCCTACCATTAAGTCACTGTTCACCGCTGTTAAATTACTGTTCACTTCATCTCTTTCTCTCTCATCATAGTGAACAGTGACTTAACAGTGATATGTGACTTTTGCTCAAACTTAATGGAGTACTGTTCACTTCTACCATAACCTCAGTTACATCAATGGAGTACTGAAGTCGTGTGTCTGCAGCATTGAAATAGAGATGATTGCTCCCATATGGGTCCACATGCCGGGATATGATTTTGATAGGGCGGGCACCATTTTGTATGATAGGGATATCAATGTCAACCTACCTGGATATAACCGAGCCGCCGCCGTCAACGATATCAAGAGGCTTTTGGGTCAGAGAGCCCTTTTCACTGTGGGCCAGCTGACTGTGGATGCACGGATCCTTTTCTACGTGCTGACCTATATTATGTTCCCTCGGGCCTACAATCACTCCAGGGTGTTGGAGGTTAATATCCCGATCATGTGGGCCATCCTTCATGCCAGGCCGGTGAGGACACAGATTAGATACTTATGTTTTTTATTTTTGTCGAACATGATGTTTGTATTTGGTTCTTGTAATTTTTTTTTGTTGACTTGGTGAATTTGTATTGACTATGACATTTACTTTAGTTATGAATGTTTATGCTTTCAGTTCATATGATTTAAGGTGATGAATTCTGTAAATGATATGTCGTAGGTCCAAAAACGGATATAGGGACATCGATGGACTAGGCATAGGGTAGACAGTCAATTGTTGGCAAAAAGGCCTTCCCCAAGTCGCATTTGTATGTAAAAAGAAGTTGGAAATCAATTTGGACATGAACCAACTCGAAATCAGAATGTCATTGTGCTTCTGCAGCTGGTGTAATCGAGTACACCATACTACCATACTGGTGTAATCGATTGCACAATGTAATTACATTATGTAATCGATTACGCCACTCATTGTAATCGATTACATAGTGCCAATTTTATGTAATCGATTACTAAACAATGACGTAATCGATTACATAGTGCAAAAAATGAAAAAAAAAAGATCTGACCCCCTGTAATCGATTACATAAGGGGGCAGATGAGTTAATACTTTTGCCTCAGTGGCATTTTGATAATTAATTAATTAAGGTTTTTTCCGTACTTTTGCCTTTCCTAAATGTGTTTTTTTTTTGTTTTTCTTGATGATTAAATTCTACAGAAAATGAATGACATTTTAATATCTTATAAGCAAAAAATGATGCAGTTTTTAATTTTTATGATTATTTTAAATATTTAATACTCTAAGATATTTGTCTTTCATTTTTCAAGTATTACATATTTGAAAAATTATAAAAAAAAAATTGAAAATTGCACAATACTTTTTTCATAAAACATCAAAATGTCACTCTAAAACATGTAAAATTTAACAATCAAAAGAAACAAAAAAACACTAGTGGGGAGGGGGGATTTTTAAGGGCAATAGGCCACAACGGTTTTATCTAATTCCCAAATTGACTTTTGGAGTTTACTAATTTTATGTTTCTCACTTATAAAATCGAGTCAACTTGCACTTAAACTCATGCTAGCTATAAACTCGATAAAACTCGCAAGTTTGCTAAATTTACCGGTTTTACATTTTTTTCTTACAAAATCATGTCAACTTACTTTTAAAATCATGTTGACTTGTTCATTTTGATTGTGTTCAATGGCTTTATATGTAAACTTCATAGATATTTAGTACTCTAAGATATTTGTCTTTCACTTTTCAAGTATTAAATATTTGAAAAATTATAAAAAAATCCAAAATTACACAATTTTTGTCCATAAGACATCAAAATGTGACTCATTTTATGTAAAATCTAATGATTATGGGGAAAAAACATTCATGGGGTCGGGGGATTTTTAAGGGTAGTAGGGGCACAACATTTTTGTTCTTAGCTTACAAACTTGAGTCAACTACACTTAAATTTGTGCTAATTATAAACTCAGTTAAACTCGTGAGTTTACTAGTTTTATATTTTTACTTTACAAAATCATCTCCACTTGCTTTTAAACTTGTGTTAACTTGTTCGTCATGATCATGTTCAATGGCTTTATATGTAAACTTTATAGAAATTTCTTTGTTGAATATAATAAAATTCACTAGTGCAAAAATCACTTTTTAGACTGGTTCTGGATCCAATCTTGATATAGTCAGTCTTAAAAGTTCGTTATTTATAAGACCAATTGAGCAACCGGTTTTTAAAAATTATTTTTAGACCAGTTATTCAAATATTAGGTAAAAAAAGTCAGACATTTAGAATTGACATGACTTATATAAGATCTAAAAAGTCAAACTTTCAAGACTGATTACAAGAAAGACCCGATCTTAAAAGTTTGGTTGTTTAGACCCATTTTCTACAATATTTGGTCTTAAAAGTTTGACTTTTAATACCAGTTGTGTATAAGAACAGATCTTAAAAGCCTAATCTTAATTCTTTTTAGACCTAATATTTATAACATCCGGTTTAAATTTTGTCATATTTTTTCACATATACACTCTATTTATTTTTCTTACCCACTATCTCATCCAGTACCTAAAAGATAATACTTTAAGCCACAAGTTATGAACAACTCAATATGAGTTACAAATTGAATTATTGTAAATAAATATACAAATTAAAGGAATATAATGCCAACTATATCCTAATTCAAGTGAGAACAAAATCGATATCTAATAACAACTCTTATTCATCACAAACCACAACCCAAGATGCCTCCCATATCTATCACCAAGTTTTGATTAGATTCTCACTCAACAATATTCCTTTTTTATCATGCCCTTTTGGTCTCTCCAGAGGATCTTGCTCCAAAACAAAAACCAAAGCTTCACTGTCTCAATTACAATTCACAAAGCTATAATTAAAATCTTGATCAGATTCTGAGGCAATTCATGAAAAACAAAAGTGACACAAATGATCGCTTTGCTTTTTTTTTTTTTTTTTTTTTTAAGTTTTCCATGTAAGATACAAATAAAATGAAGCTTAGTAATGGAATTTTTTTGGTAACTAAAACTTAACAATAATGATACTTATAATTTTTTTCAACAACTATATGAGTTTATTCATTCGTATAAGATCTACTCCTCTTTTAGTGAGCATACACCCATTTTTTTTTGTGACGTATTGAAGATGGTAGAAAAAGAACTACAAAAGGATTGGATGGAGCTTATTTTTTCAATCTTATTTCACTTAACCTTCATCAATTCTTTTTCATCCTTTTCATAACTGCCATGAGGCATTGTATTAGATAAATCATTCTTTCTACCACTCTCTTGTACATTTTCCCTTTTTTTTTATGAATAAGAATTCAAAACAATATTAATTATAAATTCCCGCCAAAGCTCAACTAATATATCTAGATTTTGGAAAGTAAGGAGGGGCATTTTTCACAATAGACTTAGAAAATGTAAGTGTCCTTGATTTAACGCATTTGGTTCTTTAAATTGTGCAAATGAATTCCAAACTGAGTTCAACAATAGATTCAATAAGGAAACTAACTAAAATGGAACTTAAATAAGATAGAAATGTCAAGATGAGCTCAATAGCAATTAAATTAATATGGAACTAAAATGAGATACCATTTAGATGGAACTTAAACTCAAATCAACAGAATACATGCTATATGTATCATCTCTTCACAATAGAAGAATCACAGAGATTCCCCTCAAAAGGTGGGCCAGTAGAAGCTGAACTTAATTGGCTTATTTAGCTCTAAGGTCCCTATGGATTTTTCAGATTAAACAATCTAGTTTAATTAAGGACTTGATATTTATATTCTTAAACAGCCCAATTGTTGTGAGATTAAGTGTCGTTGAGTGTTTTACATCAATAAGCCTCCTAACTATTGTAGGAATTTACTATTATGATGGTATAATGGCCACATTGCCTAAACTGTTGATCATGTTTCCTTTTGTTGCTGGTGTCATCACCAATGCAATCAAGGAAAAAACAATGTATTTGGTAGACTCTTGGTCTTTTATGGATGTGATAGGGCAAAACTTTAAAGCCTATAACTCCCCAAGTATACGGGCCGTATCAAGTAATAAAGAGTAAGTAAGATATCGTTCCCACGAGAACTTAGTATCCACACCTTCAGTTAAGCATTGATTTTACACTTTTATTTAAGTTGAACAAACCAAAGTGAATTTAATTAAATGAAAATAAATTAAAATCAACTAACTACCGCAAATATCAAATAAGTAACCCAGAGTCACTAATCCCTTATTAGCTTCATAAACCTTAAATTCACTAATTTAATTAACCTTAATATCAATTTTGTTAATCTAGAGTATTAATTATAAGTGCATGTCGGTCCACTTACAACCCTCTTTTAAGTATAAAATGTTATGTCTAACAAATTTACTCAAAAGACAATTTAATCCGGACACACTATTAAACAATTATATGGGGCTATTAGGTATATGTCTATCATAATTGCAAATTAAATCGTAATTTAATCCCATATTACTTAATCTCAGAGCTTAATTAAAATCCCCTATGTCAAGGTAAATCTATGTCAAGGTAAATCTAATGCTCAAAATCATATTCTGGCAATCACTACTAAATAAAGAAAATTAATCCAGATTAAGCAACCAAAATTAATACTAATTATAATCAAACAATGAAACAAAGTCTAATCCGTTCATAGCTCTTGCAAAATAAATTAGGCACATGGCTTCCAGAAAACAGCAACAGCAGTGATAATCAATATTTAGACTCAGAGAAATATAAAAAATGATAAGAATTAGATGGGACTAGAGTCAAGGGAGAGAACAAAACCAGAAATAATAACAAGAATCAGCAACAGCAGGTCTGGTTCGGTGCTCCTCTACTTCCTTTTCTTTCTTTTTTTTTTTTTTTTTGCTTCTACACTCCAGCCGCTGCTCTGCCCTCCGCTTACGTCTCTGCTGTCTCACCTCAAAATGCTGCGCGTCTCGTCTCTGTTCTTTCTTCCGTCGGGCATCTCTGTGCTTTTTCCCGTGAAGCTTCCCCTTTTTCCTTTAGGTTTTCCAATTCATTTATTCATTGATATGCGTGGGCCCAATTCTTGCTTTTTGTTCCATTCATTTAGGTTTTCATTCTTCCATTCATTCATTTGATTCGCGTGGGCCCAACTGCTTTTCTTTCTTTTTTTTTTCTTTGTGTGTCCAAACCCCACGTGATTCAATTGAATCATTTGATGCAATGTGGGCCTAAACCAATTCAATCCAAAGTCCAAGTCCAATTCAATTCAATCAATGTCCATTTAATTGATATAAAGCCCACGTGCTCCCTATTTCATTGTGAAACAAAAGAAATTAGATAATAATAATAATAATAAACCTAGATAGTTTTTTTTTTCTTTTTAAAAATTCTAATTACTATTATTTATTTCCTAAACTCAAACTTTTATTTTAAATTGAAATCCTATAAATGATGTGTCCAATTTGATTTGAGCCTATAATCATATAATCTCATAGAAATCTCTTAAAATTGTTTAGATAACTCTCCAAATATCTCTAAAATATACTTTAACTATATAAAATATGGAGAGTTATAAGGATGATACAAAATAGTAGAAACAAGTTATGGAAGACGTTTGCAGACTTACTATAAGTTATAATTCAGAAGCTAATAGAGTGTGTTATTGATGCTAATAGAGAAACCCTAATTAAGATGGGCTATGTATAATAATACTATAGGTTCTAAAATCACTATTCGAGAAGCAAAAGAATTAGAAACAAAAGAAAGAGAAACAAGACACTAACCCTAATTCACATAGCTTTGCTAAGCTTGATATATACTTTCATTCTAATTCGTTTACACAAGACCATTCGTATATAAATTTTATAGTGTACATAGTCATGGTTAACATTACGGTTACATAAACTTGCAACCCAAGTCAGCATCAACCAATAACTCATGAGTTTGCATTTTTGTTCAGATATATTATATTACATATCACATGTTATATTTTTCTTTAGAGCAACTGTTAAATTTTCTATGTGTTTTGATGATAACTAACAATTATAAACCCAAGTTGAAGTTTATCTTTGTTAAGTTGAAAAAACTTATTGTCAAAGACAAACTTGAGTTTTGGTTGAAAATTCGAGTTTGGACTTGACAAAGAGCAGCTCAAGTTTTTGTAAAATTAGACAAAATCGAGTTTAGTTTTGGAAACTTGAGTTTAAACCATACAAAAAGTTCCTAAGTTTTTTAAGACAAACCAAACTCGAGTTTAGTTTTAATGAACTCCAGTTTTGATAAAACAGAGAAATAAGTTTTCCAAGCTTTGTTGGAAACTCGAGTTTGTATGAGTAAACTCAAGTTTGTAACATACACAGATCTATGCTCCATTCTGAGCTTGAGAAAACTCGAGTTTTGTTTTTAAAACTCCAGTTTACATTTACCAAAGTATTTTACAAAGTTTTATTTCTTACGAGGAAACTCAAGTTTAGTTTTACAAACTCAAGTTTAGAACTTATATAGAACAACTCAATGTTTCTAAAAAATTAAAAACTCTAGTTTTCAATTGCAAACTCCACTTTGGACCATACAAAGAGTTTTCCAATTTTCCTAAGTTTTGTGGAAACTCAAGTTTGACTTTGTAAACTTGAGTTTGTGTCAAGCAAAGAGCTTTGTAGATTTGAACTTTTTGAAAACTCCAATTTGAAATGAAAACTCCAATTTTTGAGCTTTTGGATTTAAACTATGTTTTCACTATAAATATCCAAAACTCAAGTTAGTCACTTAATCACTTGAGTTTTGCCCTTACTCAAAACTTGCCTCAATGATCAAATCGCGACATTTTTCTCTAGATGAAGAAAACTCGAGTTAGGTTTTGGAAACTCGAGTTTAGGCTTCTGAAGTAAATTACAAACTCCAGTTTAGATGAACAAACTTGAGTTTCTGTTGCAGAGTTTGAAAATCAAATTGCACAAATTTGTGAAATCTTTGTGTTTGATTTAGACACTTCTTATCATCACATATTACTATTCATAACTATATTTAATCAGTTTGTTAGTAAGTTTCAAATGATTTAAAGAGTATTAAATGAAGATTTGGTCAAAAGTAAAAAAGCAATGTCAGAACATTTATTGCAAAGTTCAGAAAGCTTGCACTCTTTTGGACAATCATTCTCTACACGTTGCAAAGGGATTAATGCCTCATTTCCCTAACTAGAAGCTGTTCTTCCAACAGATTAAATTCAAGGGAAGTCAACCATAAATCTCCGTGCACCTGGATTAATTGAAGAGTAGAGAGAGAAGAGACTAAAATGTTCCTAATCAACTCAGCAATGTTTCCAACGGTTACATTGAAGAATCCAATGGTCATTTGATACTCTCTTGATATATATAAAGCTGCATTCAAGTCTTTTCAACAACCAATCCACAGAAAACGAAAATCATTCAAGTTTGCAACTACTCTTTTAGTTTTATACTATTAAGTGTCTTTTGATACATTTGTACTTCAATATTTATCATTATCCACTCTTAGAGAGAGTTTCATTTATTGAAATCATTTATTGTAAGAATCTTAAGTCGTGGGACTTGGAGATTGGGAATATTATATTACAACTTGTGAGGGGGAGTGTATCCTAGTGAGAGGATAACTTTCGAGTGTAGAGTGTGTAATTGATATTGTGAGTTAGTGAAAATCCCAGAGTGTCTGGGGATTGGACGTAGGTCAAGGATTGAACCGGTATAAATTCCTCTGTGTCAAGATTCTCTTAACTCTCCTCTGTTTACCTCTGTTTTACTTCTATAAAATAGAGAATTTCAAAAAAGTTTTGAAAATCCCTAATTCACCCCCTTTTGGTGATTTGCTCTATTTATAGCAACGAGAAGTAAAACCAACAAAAACTACACACTTTGCATTGGATATGATGGAATCTGATTTCTAACCTCATTCTTAAAGGAATCCACTAATCCATTGCAAAGGTTTCCATCATATAAGCCAATGAATGTTCTCTACTCAAGAATATATATCAAAAGGGACCTAAACACATAAAAATAAATATCTAAAATTACTTTTGTAGGCGTAACAAATAAAGCTAGTAAACCTTCCTTGTATAGATATATTACTTTGTGCTAAGTTTGGTAATATAGAATAGAAAGAAACTCGATAGGTTGTTAACCAAAGCAAAAGGGGGAAAACTTAATATGAACTCATTAAAGCTTATGGAGTAGTCTGAATCCGAAAAAATTATTGCCAGGTCTCTTTACCAAAGTATGAATACTTGTTGTAAGGATTAGGACAAGGTTCACCATCTTTAACCTTGATATGCACATTTTTGTTAGATAGGTTTGTCTTAAACTTCCTCCATCGTTCAACAGAATACTATATTGTCTTCTTTTTCAACTTGTCACTTTCAGGAACATCGTATATGAGTAGGAAGGTGTCCTAAATATATTGCTTTACATGACCATCAACATTTTTCCATTCATTTATCAAGATGTTAGGCTTGTTGGGTGCCAGGAGGCCGACAAAACTCATATATTCACTTACACTAAGTCTGATTGGTTTCTAATATCTATCAAACTAAATCAAGATATTTTGCCTAACACTCTGACTTAGGGAAATCTCTCTCCATCGTGTGCCTCTTCTACTACTCCATAAAGACAGGTTATTAGGCTTACTTTGAGATGTGCCAGGCTCGCTCTGATTCACACTAATAGCTAGTATACCTTGAAAAGGACTAGATTGGCTTTGACTCTTCATTTTCATATTAAGTCGTCTACTTAAGGGAATGCGACTGTTAGGAGCGGATCAGGAGAGTTAGAGTCATAGAGGATAGTGGTGGTTGGTGAGGTGCTAGCTTTATACTGAGGAATAAGAGTTTTGGCTATAGTAAGATAAGTCCAAAGAGATCAATTTCAATTTACAGCGTGATGAAGAGAGGATTCAGTGAGCAAGTTGTAATTTGGGGATAATATTTTAGATTTGTTATACTCAAAATAAGGTCTTAAAAGTTCACATTTTAGGCTAGTTATTATTAACAACCAGTCTTAAAAGTAATAAATGTATTGATTTTTTATTCCTCATATTTTAGACTGGTTATTAACAATAATCGGTCTTAAAAGTTTCATTTTTTAGACCAGTTGAAAAAGACTACTCGTCTCAATGTACTAGACAATTTTTATTTTTAAATTTTTAGATCGGTTGTTTGGAAATCTGCTATAAATAATATCTTTTAGACCTTATATTAAAAGAACTTATCTAAGAAGTTCTTTATATTGATGAAGCTACCACCAGTCATACTTTTTAAGACCTGACCCTCTATAATTGGTCTAAATGTGGCGTTCTAAGAGCCCTTTTTTTGTAACAATGAATGTTGATGGATTTAATTTCAATTATTCATATTCAAAATATATTTAAATTAAATTATTGTAATTATTTATTATTTATTCTTTTATTACATACTTTTAACACCTATTTACTAATAAAAGTAAACTTGAGGATATTTGTGACCTTGGGTAGAGGTTTTTTCTCTATGAACTTAAGGTGGTGATTTCTTACCACTATCTCTCCAATCTATGATCTCTTGCTTTTTTTTTAATCATATCTTGCTGTTGGGCTTTGTCATTTCTACTTAGATTCCTTTTTTAGTAGTGGTTTGTTGCTCATCTTTCTTAGTTGATGGCATTGCTAGTAAGTGGTAATGTAACACCACAATTATATCATTGTCATTATCACAAGTCTCACAATTCCAACCATGACAAATTCCATAGACAAAAAATTTGCATGTGTACACATATGTTAATTGATTATTGAGCGAGCAGAAAATGAATATCATATTTATTTATGTGGAAGGAAGGCTTTTTTCATTTTCCAAGTCTTATAGGAATGGCTTGCCTATCTACAACCTCGAACTGTATGTGTTCATCCCCTATTTTCAAATACACGAAGTTACAAATTGGATCAGATTATTTAATGCTCTTTACATGTCTACAAAAACATAAGTGATAGCTACAAAAAATAACTCAACTTGGCATTTTTCACATGTCTTTTCGACACTTTTCTTACTTCTTTTTGCAATGAAAGAAGAATAAATTTGTAATAAGTAAATTAAATACAAATCCATTGTAATGAAAATAAAGTTTTTGACTTATGAATATAGGGTTTGATTGGCACTCATCTAGCTTCTATGTTATGTATGCAAATGCAATTGAGCTTATCAACACGTGTACCACATAACAAAATTACTACACACATAATGTACTACATATGTTGATGAACTAAATTGAATTTGGATAAAGCAGAAAATTAAAATAATCTTGGCCTCTTCATAAACTTTTCATACTCCTGAATATATGGTTTGTTTGGCACTCATTCCTACTCAATTTTGCTCCCTACTCCAAATGCAATACAACTTGTGAATACATAATGTACTACATATGTTTAGGAGTGCATCATAGTTTGAGCAAGGATCAAAGTAAATAATCCTAGGTTCCGTGCTAATACATGCCTTGTGTCCATTTCCATCGCCGGTTGAACCTTGTGAAATATGTGGTAGTGTTGGTAGGCATGAATTAATCACAACCAAGTAATTAAAGCATATGTCTTAATAGACACCACCATATATTTCACAACGTTCAATCTACAAAGCAAAATTGCAAATATTTTTTACAACAACTAAAGAGAATATCGATCAAGCAGAACACTTTAATTTATGTGGATGTAAAGGGGAAAAAAGAACTTCCAATTAAGTTTTTAAGAAGAAGGAAAAGGAGTATTGAGTGTTTGTGAAAGATAATGAAAGACAACGATTAAACTTCTATGCAAGCAAATACAACCAAAGAGAACACTAACAGAATGTGGGAGCAAAACATATATCGAGGGTTTATGAAGTTCAATGATTTTTATTGAACATGATAGCAAAATGGAGGCAATAGAGAGGGAGAACCCAATAGAGAGGAATACCAAGCCATCTTAACAATGGAGATAGAGACATCATGGCTGCCGTAGGTGACATAGAGACGAAGAATGCACATGTAATATCCTGATTTTGCTTTACCAAAACCCCTTGTACAATATGTGAATACAGTGGAATTAATTATTGAATTTTGACAATGTGCACAATTTTTCTTGAAGTGTTCAATTTTCCTGAACTAAAAAATTTGGAGGCATATGTTGGCACAAAGTGAGACCTTCGTGATTAACATCCAATTAATTTAATTGAACTATTATTTTCGTCCAAAAGGGATAAAGAAGGAGATTAAATGAATTTTTATTTATGATTGTACAAAATTCAAGGAATTATTAAATATCTCTTTTTTGCTTGGTTATGTGCCACATGTCATAATAAGTTAGCATGATGGCATAATTAAATATTAGATGGACATGTGGAAATTGGACAAAATAGGAGCTCATTAAACCTCTAAATTGGGCCTAAAATTTTGACTAAAGAAGCCCAAGGAAGGAAGAGGGGAAAAAAGGGCCCAACAAGTTCTAGCTAAATGGTTCAGTTGTAACCAAGTAGCTGTGTATAAATGAAGGGTTAGTTAGTGTCCAATTATTTCCCTTCCCCTTCAACCAAATCGGACCCTTAATTAGTCATTGAAACACTCTTCTTTTCCTCTCTAAAGTTGGAAAAACATGCACAAGGGAGGACTAAGTGAAAGTGGAAGAAATCACCAAGAGGGGGGTGAATTGGGGATTTTAAAAATTCTCTTCAACTCTTAAAAATGAAGCTTAAGAAATGGATAATAAAAGAGTAGAAAAAGAAAAGCTTAGACACACAGAATTTATACTGGTTCGGTCTCAACCTTGACCTACGTCCAGTCCCCAGATACCTTCTGGGTGTTTCCACTAATTCAACAGATTTTCAATTACAACAATGAAGACCAGACACAATCCTAACCACCTAGGACTTGCTCCCCCTTACACTTTGTGATTGAACAACCCAACTCACAGGTTCCACAACCTTGAGTTCTCACAAACAAATGCTTTCAAAAATTTACAAACTCTCAAAAGAGTAGATAAGGATAAACACTGAAGATCAGGTTGAAAATAACAATACAGACTCAAATTTCAAAGTATAATCAAGATAGCTTCGTTGTATTTTTGCTTTGAGTTTTCACAGCCTTTTTATAGACTGAATGGATAAGCTAGCCGTTGCAATTCTTTCTCTAATGTTCAGCTGCAATTCTGGAAAAATGGTAGTAGCATATTTTGCTCTGTTATTTGAATTCTTAACTGGAATCTTGGAATTCAATTGTTGCAGAACGTCTTCCAGATTTTTAGCCATTCCATGATCTTAATTCGACCGTTTGAAGTGATCTTAATGTGTTGCAACGATCTAAACTGAACATCTGGGATAAGGGAGAAGAATCAGCCCTGTTCTTGGTTCTTCATTTAATGCACTTATTCTGGATCTTGATCTCACCTTGATCTTGGCTAAACCTTATCTGAAAAATACTCAAAACTTCATCAATGACATTAGAAACAATAATATCATATCATGAAATAATTTCAGGAAGACCCATTAAGATTTCGCAGATCAACATCATTTGATTTTTCAAAATCCCTGATGCAAACTCGAGTTTGTTCTTCCAGACTCGAGTTTGGGGTTCATCCAGAAAGCATGTCCGTTGGTTAGAGGTCTAAACTTGTAGTCTGTAAAAGCTAACTCGAGTTTGGCTTTTACAGAGAGAACTATCGGGCTTTGGACTTGGCATGGAATTTTGGTCCTGCTCCTAGACTCGAGTCATTTAGTGACTGACTCGAGTTTGGGTCTATGTTTGAAGAACAAGCCTAAGTTCGTGATTTTCCAGACTGGAGTTTTGGAAAGATGGTAGGAATTCGAGTGTTTCTCTATTTGTCCTAAACTCCTCGAGTTTATGTTTGAGCTGAAACTATTCAAATCTTTCTGTTTGGTCTAGACTGGAGTTTGTAACTCTAGACTGGAGTTTATAACTTGGCCTGGAACTTGAGTGTCTTTCTGTTTGGTCTAGACTGGAGTTTAGGAATCCAGACTCGAGTTTGGCTTGCTTGGAATTCTGAGTGCTCTCTGTATCTTCCAGACTTCAGGTTTGGTTTTGCAAACTGGAGTTTAGCTTGTTGTGAAAATTTCTGATTGCTTTCTGTAACTCCTCAGACTCGAGTTGGTCCAAGTAGACTCGAGTTTGGCTTTCTTCGCAGAAGTAAGCGGCTTTCTGTCAACCCTCAAACTCGAGTTTACATACCCAAACTCGAGTTTGCCTTTGACAATGAGATTTTCATATTCCCAAAAACAAACTTCATGTCAAGTTTACAATTGCTAGTTATCATCAAAACACATTGAGAACTAACACTAAGAAGAGCACCAAAAATTTCAGGAAGAAGGAGAAGGAAAGATCAAGATTCAGAGGCAAGTTCTTGTGTAATCTTCTCTACCTCTTCTAAGCTTCCTCTTGTAACTATTCTTGATTCTAAAAGCTCTCTTCCTATGGCGTTTCAAGAAGGGGGCCAAAATTTTAGAAAACCAAAGGAAGAAGAGAGAGTTCAGGAATCACAAGACAAGTTAAGGTGAGTGGATTTCTAGTCTTAATTGTTGTATTCTTGAATTTGTGATTGGCTTATGGTGGTTTTCTTATTTTCTTGTGATTATAGAAACACTAATGATAAGGGGAGGTGTTGCCCAATTCTTTATAAATGGCTAAAACATGATTAAGGGTTTAAACAAGAAGCTAGAAGTGATAATAGACTACGTTAGGGTGTTGAAGTTAGAAATCAAAATTGTTGTATTTCCTTGCTAAATTTTAGCAAGAACAGGGAACCTAAGAGGAGTTTGATTTTTCTCATTTGGATGGTTTCAATAGGTTTAAAAGGAAAATTTGTATGGGGTAGTGTTTAGGAGTTGTTCTTGGAAGCATGGAATTAAATTGGAACCAAAGCCCTAAATGCTGCCAATTCTATTTCCTGTGATACAGTTGAGGTATGTTGTGTTTTTTACTAGTTTAATGGTGTCTAATGGTCATAAAAGCTTTTAGAATTAAAGTATACATAATGAGCTTTAATTTGATAGATCATATGCCTAATTTGGATCTGTATTCATGGAGATATGAATTTTTGAAAATGCCTATGATTTTGGAACACAATTCTGGGCAGTGTATGATTAATGTTGATTCTGGATTTGTGTGCATAATAATAACTTTTGAAAGTATTTTTATTTGAAATTAGACTCAACAATGATTACATAGGCTTTTGAACCACCCTTTTTCGACATTTTTTCAATTAGTTATAGTTTTTCAAAGTTTGTACACAACATCTAGCCAAAGGGCGAAAATGTAAAGTAAGGGCCAAAATGAGTAATTGGATCTTTAAAGGTTAATAGAAACTCTTGGGGATTAATATAGATTGATTAACCTTATGTTGAGCATAGTGTAATGTCTATTCTAATGCCTTTGAATAAATAGTAATCCGTTGCTTGCCATTGAATTATTATAGGAATCTAATCATGTCCAAGGGAATCAAAGGGTCGAAGTCGAATTTGAAAACTTGCAAGCAATCAAGTAGTAACTCTAATATCGCACACTTTGTATGACTATGTATGTTTGTTTGAACCATATTTGTGAAAGTTTTGTCTGTGTGGGGCAAGAACTACTCGTGGCTCAATTGAACAGAAGAGCTGACCATGGAGATCCTTAACCTAGTGTCTAGGTAGGCCTATTAGACCGATAGTCCATAGGTAGTGAACCTAGTTGCATCTAGACGAATGGGTAGTTCCCAGTCAATTATTCTTGGCGCTGTGGTTATATGATCTATGTTTGCCAATATTGTTGCATGTGATTTGTAATATGATTATGAATGTTGTTATGTTGTCATGGACTATTTCTATTGTGGTTAACTATCATATATTGCCTAGACTTTGTGGGATTAATTGTTACTTTGAGATTCATTTGAATCTCAAACATCCCTAAAGATTCACAACATGGTTGGGGTAGTGGGCAAAGCTCTAAGGGAAAAGCAGCGTACATGGATAACTAATAGCTGCAATATGGATATTAGATAAGATTATAGTTTGTAGCCTAGTTATGTCATGAATAATTTGAATTATAGAATTATGAATTTAATGTATTTATTTTGGATTACTGCATTAAGTACGCAATGGGATACTCTTATTTGTAACCAAGAACAATTTTATTTATTAGTATGCTATGCTATACTTGTTTTGCCTACTGCATTTTGTTGTATTTCTCTGATGAAGGTCATAATCATAAGGGGTAATGAATGCAAGACTTAGAAAGGCTAGAGATAAAGACTGAGCGTGAAAGTAAGTATATATATACTAGGGCAACCTTTTTGGACTAGTTCTTATTAAAGATCGATGTCAATACGTAAAAAACCATTTTTAATTCATAAAGACATTGTCTTTCAAATCAACCCGTCTAAAATGTAAATTTTTAGAACAAAGAAATATTTTTAGCAAAGTGAAAATCATGTTATTATATTTAGAAACAATAACCTACCACAAGAAGAAGAAATTCTTACATGATAGTCGTTAGTTCTTCTGGGATGAGCCATATCTATTTAAATGGTGTCTTGATCAATTATTACGATGTTGTAAACCAGATCATGACATTGAACTCATAATGCAAAAATGTCATTCCTCACCTTATAAAGGGCACTATGGGGACATGCAAATAATAGCAAGAGTGTTGCAATCAGGCTTCTACTGGCTATCGTATTCAAACATGCATATGCATTTATCTCCAAATGCAATAATTGCTAGAGAACTCGGAACATATCTAGGCAGCATGAGATGCTACTAAACCCTATCCTGGAGGTTAAAATGTTTGATGTTTGGGGGTATTAACTTTATTGGCCTATTTCTCCTTCCTATAGAAATCAATACATATTGGTTGTTGCAGATTATGTGCAAATGGGTTGAAGCCATAACCCTTCCAACAAATGATTCAAAGGTCGTGGGTAGGTTTCTAAAAAAGAACATCTTCACAAGATTTGGGACCCCAGAGCAATCATAAGTGATGAGGGAACACACTTCTACAGTAGGCAATTTGAGCCACTACTAACTAAATATGGGGTCAAGCATCAGATTGCCACAACATACCACCCTCAAACTAATGAACAAGTTGAAGTCTCCGATAGAGAAATAAAGAAAATCCTAGAGAAGGTGGTGCGACCAATTGGAAAGATTGGCTTGATAAGCTGGATGGCTCTCTTTAGGCTTATCAGACACATTTAAAACACTGTTGGGTGCATCCCTATACCAGCTAGTTTTTGGGAAGGCAAGTCATCTTCCTGTGGAATTGGAGTACAAGGCTTATTGTGCAATTTCTAAACTCAACATGGATGTTGCAACATCAATTGGGGAAAATAGATGTTGCAATTAAATGAACTGGATGAGTTTTGATTGCTTACGTATGATAATTCTAATCTCTACAAAGAAAAGGTAAACAAATGGCATGATAAACAACTACTTCCAAGGACATTTAAAGTAGGGAAGCAAATTCTCCTTATAACTCCAAGCTCAAACTTTTTCCTAGCAAGTTGAAGTCTAGGTGTTATAGACCATTTTTGATCCACGTTGTTTCTCATCATGGTGCCATGGAATTATAGAGTCCTACTTCATGGTGCAACTTTAAGTTCAATGGATAGTGCGTAAAGCACTATTGGGGTGAGACGATCACAAAGGATAAAACTCCCATCATCTCTAATCACTCACCTAATGTGCATGACCCGGTCAGGTTTTCTTTTCTTTTTTTTTTTGCCAAAGTAACAATTTTATTAATAAAAAAATCAATTACAAACACCAATAGCCAAAGCCAAGAAATCACTCTAATAAAACCTAGTATACAACCTAACACACAATCTCACCAAACAATCTATATTAATCAGTAAACTAACAAAATCTAAGGAATAAGACCAAAACTAACAAGCAATATACCACTACTGGATTATTACAGGGCAAACATCAGCCCACCCTAGTTCTCTCCATGGCTACAGTATAATTGCTTTAGTAATCCTCAAGGTGTATGGAATCTTGGATCAAGATATTGCATAAGGAAGATGGAATACAATCCAACCAAGTCGGCTGGTACATCTTCCTTTCGGCATCAGCTACAATCTTATCAGCAACATTGTTCCCTTTTCTTGAAACCAAGGAGAAAGTCACACCTTCCAATGATTCTAACAACTCTAGAATTTCCTTTAATATGTCCCAACTCCGCCACTCATAACCAATCATAGATTTACCAATTAGAAGTCGATACAGTCCCTCACAATCAGTCTTAATATTAATGCAACTCTCTGGAAACCTCTTAACATTAATCCGACTCTTTGGAAACCTGTTTCTGTGAAGTAACGCCTCCCTCACAGCCATACATTCAGTCATAAATGGAGTGCTAGCAAAAACCTTTCGCCCTATTCCCCCTGTGAATCTTCCATCTTGGACTCTGTATACCATCCCGATTCTAGCCTCACCAGAAGCTTTTATAAAAGCTCTATCCATATTAAACTTGATGCATCCCATTGCAAGCGCCACCCATCGGTCATTTCTCACTATGGACTGCTCAAATACTCGTCTACAGTAGGTTTCCTTACAGCACTTATGTTTCTAGAAGTCCTCTACCTGAACCCTGACAGTCTGGACTACCAATTTCGCCTTTGGTTTCTCACCTTTGAAGGTCCAGTTACATCTTGCCTTCCAGATACCCCAGCACATTATTGCAAGGACAGATTTGCCATATTCATCTAGCCTCTCCTGATCGTGTAACAAATCATACATCCACTCTCTCCTCTCTTCATATTCCATTTATCAAATTTAAGGCCAAGGGAGATACCAAACCAGCAAAGTTTTGTCCAATGGCATAAAAATAAAACATGTTCCATTGTTTCTACTTCAATCAGACAGATGGGACAGAGGGGATTGGGTGTACATTTTCGTCAAAACAAGGCATCTTTAGTGGTAAGAGCACCATCATTAACTCTCCATACAAATTGATGAATTTTCGGAGGAACATTTAAATTCCAAATACATTTCCATAATATTTTAGAGGTTAAAAATGAAGTACCTGGGTCCTGGATTGGAGTTCTTTCAACACCTCGTCGAGCTACAGCATATCCTGATTTGACTAAATAGTTGCCATCCTTATTCTCCAGCCATACAACACGATCAACACAAGGTCTAGATGGAATTAGGGTTTTCAAAATCATCTTCCTTTCCACATTATTAATTCTAGCAACAATGAGGTTGAGATCCCAACAACCATTAATAATCAATTTATCTACTATAACAACTTTATCTTCCTCTGTAATAGGTCCATTTTGGAGTTTAAAACCATCAATCCCTTGTATCCACTGGTCTGTCCAGATTTTAATTTTGCTTTCATCACCTACCTTTTAATAAAGCTCTTGCAATAATAGCTCTCTGCCTTCCAATATACTAGACCAACCCCATGATGCATGATCGCCTTTCTTTGCATACAAAAAGTCACCCTTAGGAAAGTAAATCCCTTTTAATATCCTGCACCACAAATCATTGGGTAGTTGCAATAATCTCCATGTTGTTTTTGCCAATAAGGCCTTATTAAAACACAACAAGTCACGAAACCCCATTCCTCCCTTCCCTTTTCTTAGAGTCATCCGCCTTTAATTTCTCCAATGTATGACTCCCTTGTCACCTTTTTGCCCCCACCAAAACCGAGAGATCAAACTATCAATTTCTAGACAAGTTTTCTTGGAAAATAAGAAGCAAGTCACCGGGTAGGTTGGAATGGAATTTGCTATCGCCTTTATAAGAATTTATCTTCCCGCAAACGAAAGTAGTTTCTATTTCCAACCTTGCAATTTCAGTCCAATTCTATCCCTCATAAAGGCAAGAGTAGCAGATTTAGACCTCCCCTATACAGTAGGTAATCCCAGGTATTTACCTGCCTGATCTGAATGTTTAATACCCAAACATAAGGAGATATTTTCCTTGATTCTTCTTGGTGTGTTGGCAGAAAAAAACAGACTTGATTTGTCCAAGTTAACCATCTGTCCAGAGGCTTGACAATATACATCTAGTATCCTTTTCATCACTCTATAGTTCATCTCGTTTGCATTAATAAACAGCAATGCATCGTCTGCAAAGAAGATGTGAGAAGGTGTTGGATTTTTCGCGCTAATTTTATACCTTTCATATCTTTTCTTACTATATGTGATTGAATCATTAAGGACAAGACTTGTGAGGCAATGATGAACATATAAGACGAGAGGGGGTCGCCTTGTCTCACTCCATACTTCGGGCTGAAAGATTCAACAGTCTGGCCATCCATTTGTAGATTAAATTTTGCTGAGGAAACACATGACATGACTAGTTTCACCCAATCTGAGAGAAATCACATTTTCAGCATCACTTCCTCCAAAAATTTCCATTCAATGTGGTCATACGCCTTATTCATATCAATCTTCAATGCCAACTCCTATTTATTTCCATGCTTTTTGTGCTTCAAATAGTGGAAAACCTCATGTGCAATAGTATGTTGTCTTGAATCACTCTTCCTGCTAAGAAGGCTCTCTGGTTTGATGTTATTACCCTGCACAATATGCCCCTCATCCTGTCCATGATTATTTTAGCAATTATCTTGTAACAGACATTGCACAAGCCAATGGGTCAAAATGGATGCACCTTTTCTGGTCTCCCTACCTTAGGAATTAATACTAAATTGGTTTCATTCAGTAGTGACAGGTCTGACTTCCCAGAGAAAAATTCTTTAACCATCTCACAAACTTCTTTATTTACTTCACTCCATGTCGTTTGGTAAAATAAGGCTGAACATCCATCTAGTCCAGGCGCCTTATTCGCCCCAATTTGGAATTCAACAATCTCAATCTCCTAATCCATTATTGGTGCCATAAGCAGCGCATTATCAGTATTTGTCACTACAACCAAGACATAGTCTAAGGCTTGGTCAAGCTGCTTAATTTCTTCAGAGTTGAAAAGGTTCATATAAAGGAACTGAAGGCTTTATTGATGTCTACTTTTTCCTCCATCCATTTGCCATCACTTCCTTTTAATCTCTGAATTTTATTGTGTTCCCTTCTTTAGATTACACTATCATGAAAAAATTTTGTGTTCCTATCACTGTAGTTTAGCCATGTCACTCTAGACCTTTGCCACTAGTAAATTTCCTCCTTCTTCTAAACATCCTCTAGTTGTTTCACTATCTATTCAGCTTCAGCCATTTTATTTGCTGTCAGCATTCCTCTATGACAATTGTGTTGGATTTGGCTATCACCTAAGAGGGGGATGAATTGGGTGTTTGATAAAACTTTAGGGACTTTTAAAAACTTTTCGCAACTTGTAAATCAACAGTTAGATATTCAAATATAAGCATGTACTGGAAATGTAAAAGATAAGGAAAGAGAGTATGCAAACTATGATTTATCCTGGTTCAGTCCAATCCTTGACCTACGTCTAGTCCCCAAGCTTCACTTGAGATTTTCAACCCACTATCTGCTTTGAGCTTGATTACACGTTCTGTACTTAAAGTAATCCTCTTACTAGGATTCACTCCCCCTTACAAACTGTAATCAATACATTTGCTTGATTGCACACTCTGTACTCGAAGTAATCCTCTCACCAGGATTCACTCCCCTTACAAGCTGTAACCACAACAAAGTGTTTTCCACTCAAGATCACCCAATCTTGAGTAACTCTCAGAATGATAGGATAATTACAATGAATCTTCTCTCTCAAAAGTAAGTGAATAAACACTGAAGCACAATACAAATAATCTCAGTCTCTAAGCTAAATTATATAATCATTGAGATATTCAGAGAGTAGATGAAGAAGACGTTAGGATATAGGCATTTTCATTGTGTAGGCTCACGTCTCTGTGCTTGGCTGTGTTCTCTTTATTGAATCCTTCTCCTTTTATAGTTGATGGAGAACATTTGATTGTTTGAACATCTCTTCAAAAATATGACTGTTGGATTTGCACTGAGAATAATTCTGTTAGAGGTCCACTTGAAAATGTAGTCGTTGGAAGTCCACATTTGCTGTTTGACATTTGAACATTCTTGATTTCTGCTTCTAGTTTCAGCAGTAGCAGACAATCCTTTGATCTGGAGAATAATTAATTTGAAGATAATATTGATGTCCCGTTAGTAGAATGGGAAGCATTTGGACCGTTCAAATTGTTTACTCCAAGTTGCAGACAGCTTCTGACATTTACGTTTGGCACGTTTGACTTTACAGCTCAGCATTTTGAATCTTCATGTAATTCTTCATTTGATCATCTGAAACTTACTGAAAAACCGATTAATCGAAGTTAGAAATAGTAGTAAGTGATGATATGAAGCAATGAAAATCATTCTTAAAGATTCAAGAAATTCGGATATGTTGGTGGTAAAACAGAGATACGTTGCTGCAGTCATGGCTCGAGTTACACGTATAGGCTTGAGTTTCAGACTTGAGTTTCCACTTCAAGACTCGAGGTTCCTCATCATATGCTCTTTATCAAATTCTCTAGCATGGCTTGACTTGAGTTTACGTCCAGTGGCTCGAGGTAAAAAGTCTTCTCAAATTGCTTAACTGTCAGTCTCTCCTAGACTCGAGTTGTTTACCTCATGGCTCGAGTTTTCCCAACATTCTCATATACTTAGAATAGGTTAGACTCGAGTTTATACTTATTGGCTCTAGTCAAAAACTCTTCTCCATTCTTCAAACTCTCGGGTTGTTAGAAACTTGAGTTAGGTGCTGCATGGCTCAAGTTTATAACATCTTGAATTTTCTGTCAACTTCCGAAGGCCATATCTCCCTGGTCGGATTTTCATTTTGGTTCGTTTAAATCTTGATGGAAAGCCTTATGAGTCTACTTTTAAATGCCACCAATTTCACTTCATTCCCATGTGTATTTTGAGAGATACACCCAAATTACCACAACTTGGTCTGCTGTATGACGTTAACAGATGGGTCAATTTCAAAAATTCATAGCTCTCTCATATGATCTTCTTTGGGCATGAAAATTTGTCAAGATGATGCATTGGATGCCTAGTTTCATACAAAATTGGTTTCACCTCATTCCAATCTCTGGTTTGTGAGGTATCATTGATTTACTGAACGTCGCCAAGTGAAACACGAAACAGAGTTGAACAGAGTTGCTAAAAAACAACATTGACTCGAGTTTCTCTTGATCGGCCAGAGTTCCAGACTCGAGTTTGGGTCATTTGACTCGAGGCAAAAAGTGTCCTAGAAAGGCAAAACTCTCGGGTTGTCATTTAGCTTGAGTTTTGGTCACTTGGCTTGAGTTTCTTCATACCAGACTCAAGTTTTCAAGTATTAACTCGAGTTTTCTCATCCAGAAACTGGTATTTGCTTGTTCTAACTCCGAATTGAGTCCAACTTCCATTTGATCATAGAGACTTCTAGAATCAATCTATGAACTTGTATAATGATTTTCTCAATCAATTCAAGAAGTTCTTATTTCTTTCTTCTCTTTTCTTGATCTTTCCCTATGATTTAATTCTTTCTTTCTTCTCTTTTCTTGATCTTTCTCTATGATTTAATTCTTTCTTTCTCCTTTTCTCTTGATTATTCTCCACAACACTTGTTCTTTCTCCACATGAACAAATCTACATTAAATGTAACAATTAGTCAATGTATATGATATAAACTTTTTGCTCTTGCTAATGGCATCTATATAAGACATCATCAAAACTAATCATAACCAACAAATTGTCTAGTAGGAGTCTTAACTGATCCACTGCCTTCCTGAAGTTAGGGAATTCCCTTCTATTCCATCTAATTAGTTTCAATCTACAGGCCTCCATTCTTCAAATCAAGTCTGTAATTCTGCTTTCTACTTCCCCTTCAATATCATTCCATCCTTCTTCCACTATCTGCTTATATCTCTCATGTAATGTCCAGTTGGCCTCAAATTTAAAGGAGCTCTTCCCTTTTTGTTCATAGAAGCAACAATCCATCAATAATGCATGGTGATCAAAACCAATGGGCTCAATGTGGAATACCATAGCCCTCTCGAAATTGTCTCGAAATTATGTATTTCCAAGGGCTCGATCCAGACGCTCCTTACAAGATTCCCAACTCTCATATTACACCATGTGAAGCTAGCTCCTTTAAATTCCAAATCTAAAAGATTACAATCAGACAACATACTTTGGAAATTAATAATCTTCCTCATCGCCCTTGGATTACCTCCTTCCTTTTCATCCTGTGATAAGAGATCATTAAAATCTCCTACCACCAGCTAAGGATCTCTAATATTAGATGCCAAGTTCCTCATGATATCCCATACAGCCTTCCTCTCTTTTTCCTTTGGAGGTTCATAAACAAACGAAATCATATTGGGCACATAGAGGCTATCAAATTCAACCAAAACATGAATTAGATTTTTTGACCTATATAGAACTGTCAAAGAGATACTTTTATGCCACCAGATTGCCAAACCGCCAGCTAGCCCAATTAGATCCATATATAAATCCAGTTCATAACCACGACTTCTTATGATTCTTAACAGTTTACTCGAGCATATTTAGTTTCCATTAGGAAGAGGATTGAGGGATGATGTTTTCTCACCATGTCCCTCAAATTTTGAACTATCAGGGCCCTTCCCAAACCCCGACAGTTCTAAGAGATGAGCTTCATGACCCCTCTGTGGCTGTTAATGGCTAGCCACTAACACTCGCATCTGTCCCTTTTGCCTTCCTTCCCCTGCTTGATTTGAACACCATCTCAGCCTCCATGGGGACTTCTTCTCCAGTTTCTTCAAATATAGTTTCTAGTCCTATGGTTTCCTCATTTACATTCTCCTTTCCAACTCTAAGCTTTTTCTTGTTCGATCTGCGGACTCTTATTTTAATCCTCTTCATGTTATCTGCATAAACAGATATTGCAGCTTTCAGGGATATCTGAGTCTCTTCCATCCTCCTTCGTTTAGCAGTAGACATCTCCCACCCTTCCTCTACCTTCTTTTCAGCCTCAGATCACCCAATCCATTAATGACCTCATTTAATACACCACCGTTATAAACTACCATGGCTAGTGGATGTTCAATTGTTCCTTCACAGATAGTATTCAGTTTATTTTGAGATCTTAATGCCTTTGGACCTCTCTTCCTCCTTGGTTCCCCTGTATATTCCTCCTTCTTGGCCATCATTATTTCAAGTGGGCCTGGTGTATCACATTTACTTGTTTCATATGTCTTCTGTGTAATTTTCTCAACTTCTAACCTCTCTTGATCTATTTGACAATTGTTTCCATCCTTGTTGCCTCCTATCTCCTTTGAGCTACTCGGTTCTATTTCCTCTTTTGACTCCTTCGCCACCTCTTCCCTCCATCTATTGTCTATTTTTATACAGAATAGATCCTCTTTATTCATTGAATTCTTATCTGTTTGTTGTTTTTCTTCGCCTTTTCTTCTCTATAGTGCTTCTTCTTTTTTCAAATTCACATACTTAGCTTCCAACCAGTCATTACGAACCACATCTAAAGATTCCTCCCAACTACGACATTGTCCTATTGTAATCCACTCACCATAACAAGGTTCGTTAGGTTTGAATACAAACATCATTCTTTCCGTCTTGCAAGTTCGATTGTCATGTCCAATCTTATTACAATTATAGCAGAAGGACTGTAATTTTTCATATCAAATTGAGATATAAGTTCTCCTACCATATGGTCTTGGCATCCAAAAACCATAAGCTAAAGGCTGTTTAAGATCTAACATAACTCTAGCGTGTAAGAAGGATCGATGATACCTGTTCTTATGGCAAGGATCTTCCGCAATCATCACCTCACCAATATATCCTTTGATTATAATTGTGTTCTTTAGGCACATTGCTTCTAATGGTATGTTGTGCATCTGGATCCAGATTAGGCTTCGGCTGAGATCCAGGTCCCCTCACAAATTATACTTCGATCTCTCCACGAGGTTTAAAAGAAATCCGTTGATAGACCATAGCCTTCCACGCAAGATTCTGCCAAATTCCTCTTTGCTTGCAAAATTGAACATAAATATGTTGTTGCTAATTTCAATTATATCGAATCCGCTTTGTAGATTCCATGCTTTACTCAAAATTGATTCTATCGTCATCTTCATAAAATTCTTATTCGCCAGAACTTTACTAATTAAGGTATTCTTCACGATCATTTCCTTCCATACTAATGGAGATTGAATTTTATTATTCTCCATTTCGGTTAGGTTAGTGATAATTGAATATTTTACACACTTATTTTGTATCTTTTGGGTAATAAATTTAGGATTGTTAGCTAATAAATAATGGGCTTTAATGCTTATTTGGGCTTTGGACTTTTATTTGGATTTAATTCATTTTCATGATAAAAATTTCAGATTTAATATGTTTCACTGTTTTAACCATAACTTTTGAACTAGACATCAGATTAACCTCATTTTTGTCTCATATTTCAAATGATTCAAAGAGCTACAAATGTTATGAAGACTCGGAAGGCAAATTCGGTCAAGAGGATGGTCAAACTTGGAGCCAAAGTCAGAGAAGTTTTTCTGGATTTTTGGGCCCGAATATTGTATTTAAAAACCCATTTACCATTTATTTCGTTTTGGGCCATTGTGCAACCCTAGCCTATTTCCATTTTAGGTTAAGTTTTTGTTAGGAGCAGCCATAAACAGATATGACGTTATGTTTTTTGATTATTTTGGATTGAAGACACAAGTTTCATTTTCTTTGCAATGTTCTTCGTGTTCTTCGCGTTCTTCATCTGTTCTTCGTTTTTCCTAGTCATGTTCGGCTAAATTTCTCCGATTAACCCAACGTTGATGATTCCATGATTCGTCCAGAGAGCTTGCACTTATTCGGTAACTTTACTCGTTTCTGTTTTCATCTTATCGGATTCGATTTCTGAAAATAGTTCGAATATTAGATTTAATATTCGGTTTGGTTCATCCTAAGGAGTGAGTTCGAATTAGGTTTGAGTGTTGCTGAGCGATAGCACAGTGAGACGCCATTGTTCGGACAGATTCTAGGTGATTGCCTAGTAGAGGGATTCTCTAGATGGATGCATAGATTTCGGTTCGTCTAAAACAAAATGCGAGTTCGTTTTTAATTTTGCTCGATGATGGAAGTTTCTGAAATCTGAAATGTTGGGTTGATCGATTTTTTTTCTGTCTTTGTTTACTTCGTTTTATTTCTGTTCATTTCGTTTTGCTTCTGTTTATTTCGTTTTAAATTTGTTGAACCGAAAACCACCAAATTGTTACTATTCTGTTTCATTACTACTGTTACTGATTCAAACCTACTGCGAATTCATTGGGAAAACGTTCCAGGTTACACTATATTGCAAATCTTTTTTTAACTTGGTTATTTTGGGAGAGATCACGATAAATTTCTGTCAGTTAGTCTCCCTGTCCACCAATCACTTCAATTGCTTCCCCTCCTTTCTCCAGGGTCACCGTTAATGACGGTGAACCCTCCGTCAGTCACAACGATAACTCACCAGACCACCATTGTAAGACTTCTCACGCCTGATGGAGAAAACTAGGCTCCCACACGGGTGCGTGGGGAGAACTTCAAAATGTCCTATGACCCGGTCAGGTTGAAGACCACTAAAACAAGAGCTATTGGGAGGCATCCCAAGTATTATACTCTTTCCTCTTCTTTTTTTCCTTTTCCCTTATTTTTGTTTTGTAGATAGGACAATGTTCTCAGGGGCCGGGTGCATTCCCTATACGAGGAGGTAGACACATGGTGTGGCAAGCACTACAAGCTCTAAAGTCGAAGAATTAAAGTTTTTAGAAAGTTGTCTTAGTTTTGTTGTAGCATTGTTGCCCCACACCAAACAAGTTCATCGTAAAACTACACTTCATTTCCCTGTGGCTAATGTTATTATTTTATGCAAAAATAACTCAAATCTCTGTAAGTTATAACTCCAACATAAATGGCTCACACAATCCACCATAATACACTTTCCTAAGCCACCATTTTCTCTTTCTGTCTATATCTTTTTGCCTCATTCTACCCACCTTAACTTCCACATTTGAAAACTTGACAAGCATGCCTTCACACCCTTAATTTTCTTTTCACACTTCACTAACACCTTGTCTCATATCAGTTCCTTAACCACGTTTTCACACATCCAACAGAGCATGATTCACATCCTTTCATCTCTTCATTCTCCATATCTCCTTTACCCTTATATATACCCCATCCATTACCTTTGTCTACATTGTACCTTTCCTTTTCCATCACCCCTTTAATCCTATTATCTCTTTCCTTCTTAGCCATGCCCAAGATGAAGCATATAGCGAGGTGCAGCTGTTTCGCCCTTTGCCACCCGTACCCTTAAACCCTCCACTGGATTCCGGCACCCCTTCTACTCCTTGCACCCATGCCCCCTACCACCATCGATTTGATCCCCAGACCAACCCCCCATTTTCCCCTATCATTGCCTCCTCCACCACTGACCATATTTGATTCCCCTACCTCCCTCCTTCGATAGCATCGACATTGTCTAGAGAGAATACCTAGCCTACCACCACCAATTGCATGAGGACCCTCCACCTCCAGTCCCTTGAATAGATGGCAAGTCTTCCTTTTTCTTTGTTATTTTGGTTTATGTTTCATAGATTAAGCTAGAGTTACCCTAAGAGTATATTGGAAAGACAACAATCTAAAGGGTCATGAAGAAGGGTTAAAGTTATGGCCAAGAGAGGAATCATGGAGATTGCTTCCATGAAATGATTGCACTACATAAATCTGAAGCATAATTGCTACAGCAACTCACGAAGTTGAAAAAGTGAGTCAGTGGAATTTTTGATATGTTTCCCAACGAGGTGTTTCAAACATTGTCACTACATAATACATTAAGTGGTTGGCCGTAAGATCTTCCCAAAATTCAATTTTTCCTTCCATTCCACTTCCTAACACAAATTACTCTGCCTCCAATTATCCATCAAATACTAGAACCACTAGCCATAATAGCTCTACATACTGTCTCTCTAATCCCACTAACATTGTGATTCCCGACCTCTATACCTCCTACTCTGCCCTCTAAAAACACCTCTCCTTTGACCCATACTCCAGTTTACTTTACAACCCTAACCACCCATTTAATTTTTCCCTATAAAGCTTGAGCTTCCCACTCCAACTTACTTTACACCATTGAACCCCACATTCTAGTCATTTCCTTTAAGTTTTCTCTACAGAACCCTTGTCTTTCTACTCTAATTCAAAAAAATGGTTCGCACCAAGCAATTATGCCACAAGATTTCTTCTATAACCAGATCTAACCCTCCAATTTTAAGCTCCAGAGAGGCCGAATCACGCTTTTAAGCTCTAACAAATGTCAAAACTTTAGTCTTAGAATGAGGGTTTGACATATATTTGACTGACTAAGGTGTATGCCCTGCATATATACTAAGGGACATTCGTGACCGCAAATGGGACGAATTTTTCTAAAATCTAGTTGAAGCCATTATCCCTTTAGTTCGAGAATTTTGTGCAAACTACGTAGGGGGATCATTGTACTTCATCACCGTCTGCAGAAAGTCGGTCCCCATGACACAAAAGGACATTCGAGAGATTTATGACCTGTAACCAACCAACGATGAATACTCTACCCTGCTCTTCTAAGGCGATAACCCAACGTTGCGTGATCAGGTGATCACCAAGCTCTGTACCCTTGGAACCACATGGCACACCTCAAAGGAAGGATCCTATACCTTCATTAGAGCCTCCTTTCAACCTGAAGCAAGGTTATGGATCCACTTTCCCTACTATCACTTCTTCTAACACTACACACTTAGACTATTTCCTAGGAAAATGGCGTTTTTGCTATACTGCCTCTTGGATGGGAAGGCTTTGACGTAGGTGTGCTTATTTACTTTGAGCTTTGAGCCTCTATGAAGATGACCGTAGGAAACCCCTTAGTTTCCTGCCCTTATCACTAAACTCTTTCGTGACGCTAACGTGCTTTTTGACACCATTGAGGAAAAGCTCAAACTTTTGGCCCCCATTTCTCTAACTACAATTCACCATATATCTAGCTAGAAGACCACGAGAAGTACCCTTAAGGCAAAACCCTTCAATTTCTCATTAGGTCCCTCATCTACGCCATCCAACGACTCCAGCTTAGAAGGCCTCTCCCGGTAAATTGTCGACCTCTAACAGTAAGTCGTCACTCTACTTCTTCAGCAGCAAGTGGTCTAGTAATATATCACTAATCATGATTGCCATCTTGCTTCAAACCTCCAGGCCAACTTCCCCAAATACACCATTATGTCATCGTTCCCCGAGTCTGCCTCACTAAAGCACCACCTAATCATGATGCTTTTGGTCCTCACAAGTGACAAAGGGGTAAAAGCCTTGTGCAAAGAATACCTAAAAAAGTCACACTGGAGAAGGATGATCAAGAGGATAAGATAACATCAATTACATCTACCTATATAGCAGACGCTTAACTTCAACCCTTAGTATTGGCCAGTTCATTTTTTGGTATCTCTCTCTTGATATTGCCTTGTTTTTATGTGTTCTTTTGTATTTCTTAGCTTCATTCCCCTGCTGATTAGCAATAAGGGCCCAAAAAAAATTAATATATATCTGAACCTTCTATTGCCTAGCTTTTATAAAGGCTTAGTTCTATGAATACAAAGCTCTAACATCACCTTTTGCTATACTTTGTCTGGGCTTTGCCCTCTGTTCTTATCTTTCAACAGACTAGCTATGTATGTACCTTGTCTTACTGTGGTGTTTAATTTCACTTTGCTCTACTGTTATCTGGCTGTTGTTTACTGTCTATATGCTTCACACACATGTAGACTCACTTTTCATCTTATCTGTTTACTCCCTATTGATTTCCATACTCATGTCTTTTAGGTTATATCTATTGTCTTATTTTGCACTAAGGACATTGCACACTTAAAGTGTGGAGGGTTTGACTATGTGTGCTAGTGCATGTGATCATAAATGCATGTTGTTTGTGAGAGATAAAGTCTAATTATGAACCCATATGAGGCATTTTGCAAATCTGGGGAAATTTTTGACACTAATTTTGATCTAATTCATGCAGTATAATTAATTGGACAACATGTTAATTATTTAAAGGAATGTGTAGAATATAGTCGTCTCTATGAATACAAACTGTGTAAACTTGGGAAATTGGTAGTGCTAGGTTTGATAATGTATATGGCATAGTAGTTGTTAGGAAAAATCAGAGAAGTAGCCACATGGAATGATTTTTTAGCTTTAAATTTCTAAAGTCGTTGTAATGCTTTGTAGTTCTAATACTCTCTTTGATTTGTCCTAGTTCTTAAGTTGAAGCGATTTTGCATCTGCATGTAGCTGCAAGCGATAGAGGCATTCATTTTTCCTTCCTGAATCCTATAAACAAGCCATTGTCACAACATATCCATTACTAACCCCTTTAAGTTTATAGTCATTGCAGTAACAAGGTCAGATAAGAGGTGCAATGAAACTAACACGATAATGCTATATCATAATAAATAGAAAATGCAATTGCTGTGAAGTAACAAAGCTCTCAAGATAGTAAAAAATCAACAGGGAGCAAAGTGGAAACATAAAGAAAAAATGTTTAGGAATGCTTAAGGTTTATTTGAATATCTATCTAGCCTTGTTGTTACAACATCATTGTTTTCATTTCACATACTTCATCTTCCGCCATTCCAACAATTACAAACCCCAAAAGCTTTTTGGATTCATTCACTTCATAGTATAAGGTAGAGATTGTAGGACTTTGACAAATCTATGGAGAGCGTAGGCTAGCAGATAGGAGTGAAATAAAATCCCTATTGTGAGAAAGAGCAACAAACACTTATCCCAAGAGTCTCTTGAAATTTCCTTATAAATATTAAGCTATATACAACATTAAGCTTTTGTTGGATAGCTGGATTGTTGGCATAGCAAGTTGAACTTGGGATGACAACAGGAAACACAATCCTAAAGACATAAAAACTACTGGCTGATTTCTTTTTGTTATCTTTTATTTACTTAATTTTCGGGTGAATTGGGGATTTTTTTCAAAAAAAATCTTTTCTAAAGTTTTAGACTGAAAATAGAGTATAACAAGGCAAGGGAAGAAAAGCGTGACACAGTGAGATTTATACTGATTTGGTCCTAACCTTGACCTACTTCCATATTTTTGAAACATATTTTGAAAGAGCGCAATACCTCGAGTCATTAAGTATCAAACTCAAGTTTGATTCATTTTAGGAATGACCATCATGATTTGAAGTTTGAAATACATTTTAAGCATATAAGCATACTTGAGTCATTTAGTAACTAACTTGAGTTTCTGAATTTTGATGAGAAACTAAGTTTAAAATAACAGAGTTCAAAACTGGAGTTTCCAAAGCTTAAATTGGAGTTTTCAAGTTTAAGAAATAGAGCATAGCTCTCTGTTTGATGTAAATTCGAGTTTTCAAAAACCCAACTTGAGTTCCCTTAATAAACGAGGAACTTTAAAATCTCTCTTCCTGAGACAAACTCAAGTTTTCTAAATTTATAGAAAACATTGATAACTCTTTGTAAATGATAAACTAGAGTTTATAGATGTAAGCCGAAGTTTGTTTTAAACATCAAATCTTTTAAACTCTCGGCTTGATTTAAACTCGAGTTTGTAAACTTAAACTTGAGTTTTCTCAAAACATAGAAGTGTAAAACCGAGGTTTAAAGTATCAAACTGTAGTTTGCTTGTTTTCAAAATATTGAAGTGTTTTTGTCTTACACAAACTTGGGTTTGCTTTAGTTTGAAAAACTTTGAATGCTCTCTTTTTGACATAAATTGCAGTTTGTAAATGCAAACGTAGTTTGCTTTTAAGTTCATATATAGAGCCACTCTGTCAAGTCTAAACTCGAGTTTTGGAACTCCAAACTTGAGTTTGTCTTTGACAATAAGTTTTTCAACTTACCAAAGACAAACTTCACTTTGTATTTACAATTGTCAGTCATCATTAAAACTCATAGAGGACTAACAATTTTACCCAAAGTGCAAAAAGCTAAGTGTGTGAGAGTTTGATGGGTCATAATTTTGACATATATTTCCACTATGTCATGACTATCTTACATGGTAATTCTGAGCTTAAATGTGTTTTATATTATAAAATATGATTGAATTCATGCATATATGGAAATAAGGATTAGATGACTAAATTGTTGCATTTTAGAAATTATCTCGCATGTAGACAAAAAAAGAGGCTTCAATTTGATGTATTCTAAAAGTACATGTCAATGCTGATATAGTGGTATAACATTGTAAGTGTATGCTATGAACTAGCATTACATTGTTGCCTCAATGTTATAGCATCATAAGTGATATTCTGTTATACACTAATCTTTTCTTGAGAACATTTCAGAAGATAGCTACAAGGAATTAGGCTAAATGTCTAGACGATGGTTGACTTCACTGAGACAAAGATATAGAACATAGAGAATCGGACTAAAGATCAAATAGAATCCTACGAAATTAAAAGAGAATCAATCAACTGAATATGGGGAGTTGGGCCTAACAGAATTGGAAAGCCCAACTCATTGGACGCATGTCGTAAGGACCTTATCCATATAAGTAAAGATAGTTAGACCCAAAAAGGGAGTTGGACAATGAGAAAAGTACGTGATTCCAAACTGAGAATCGGATTGACGAAGAACATATCAAAAGTTTGCTAAGAGCTCGAAAAAGGTCAACTGTGACAGAAGTTAGACTAAATTGAAAAAGACACGGAGACGTTGTGTGACAGACGTCCCTTATGCCATCGAACCCTTCGACAATCCTTCTCTATTTTAGTTTTCTCTTCTCTATTTTCATGGATTGCATTTCCTTTGTTTTAGTTGTATTCTTCTCATTAGCCATGAACTAAATTTCTATTGGTTAAGCGAGGATGAACCCTTAGTTTGTAATTCCAACCCAGAGTGCCAATTTTAATTTGAATAAACTCAATTTGCTTAAATGTGTATGTTACATAGTTCTTGTTGGGAGTCATACACACAGCAGAAGAAATAAACCAAACAAAAATTCGAATCCCAGTTTATGGATCTATCAATGGTGTTTAAATATGAGTGTTCAGAATAATACCTTTTGTATACGTCTTCTTCGAACACCATGAGCTAACTGAACAAACTATCTCCCTCTACCGATATCCATATGAACAAGACCCCAACACTGGTAGCGTGCTATCGCCTCAAACATTTCTCTCTCTCTAGGGTTTCTCTCGTGGCCTTATTTTCTCTTATCGTCTTACTCATAGTCTTAGGGTTTTTATAACCCTAATGGGCTGTAATAAATATTTAAAATCAATCTTAATTAATTTTGAGATTTAAATTGGAAATTAAATATGTCCAACAGATTCAATCTAATCTATTTATTTAATATGAATTAAAAGCCAATCGATTTAATTTATCTTCATAAATTCAAATCTGAGATATGATATCTCTATTAGTTTTAGTTATTTAATTTATCAAATAAATTAAATATAAAACTAATACAACATAATAATATGATTATCTACACACACACACGCGCACGCGCGCACACACACACACATCCATCCTCCCTAGATAAAACGTTGTATTCATTAAATCTTAGACATATATATTTTAGATTTAATGAATCTGGACATTATAGCTTATGTTGGGCTATTCTTGTGTTTGACCATGTAGGCCCACATGAAATTGACAACTGGCCAACACTGTACCAGTCCACAAGTCACAAGCGGCCTCTAGCAAGACATTACACTACCCAATTCATATGAGGATCGATGATACGATGCAACCTATCAGACAACCATGTCAAGTCCCTTTTGTCATGTGATAATTTGGTCAAGGATGAAGCATAGATAGTGTCATCCTCCCATTCTTGACCATTACTTTCTTAATTCTTGAGTAGTTTAACAATTGAAATAGAAACTCTTTTCCATTGTGGTATGGCCATACATTTCTCAGATTGACTCATCGAGGGGCCAGTAATATCTCTCTACAATTATAAGGGACAAATCTCATCTTGACCATTCACATTCCTCTGCATAAAACCACTAATCCCGATCGAAGCCTTTATTATCACCCGGTTAAAGGTGACTTTTGACTAGGTCAAAGATTAGTGACTCTCATGTAGGAATCCATGATGATTTTAGGTCAAAGAGTATTATGACGTGGTTATACATATGATAAGCTTATGACTTAATCCATGCAGCTTTCTCACCGTGGGTCGATCCAACACCTTGTACTCTTACAAGTGCCTAAAACATTGATTCGTATCTCCATACTTTATTAAAGTCATATTGGTCTTATTTCATCTTTGCTCCTGCATAGATGACCGACCAGGGACATTTAGGACAATCTTTATAATACATTTAAGGATACAGTCATCATAATAAACATGCAAATGATATAATAACAAAATGGAAAAATACTTTAAAAAACAATAATGTTTAAAGTACAATGATTGGCCCCTAGGGCATAATTTCCAACAGTTCTTATGCGATAGGTGGCCACTAACAAGTAGAAGTTGTGGCCTTAGCTTATTGAAAGGGAGTTAAGGTTAGACTTCTGTTAAACAGTGTGTATTAGTAGAGTTTGTGTAGAACTCTATCTAAGTTATAGGCTATAGGAATGGGTTTACCTCACAAAGCCATTATACCTAGGTTAGACAGATATTCTGAGCTTGAAAATTTGCACAGGAAAATGGGAGAAGTAGAGTAAAGAGTGTATTTACAGGATTGAGGAAGCTCGTGTATAATTTCATGGTGTATAAATCTTCTTGGAATGAGTGCACCTTGATTTTTTGAAACACACATCCAGATGTGGTCTTAATTTGTTGGCAATTAGCTTAGAAAATATTTTATAGGAGAAGTTGCATAAACCTATTGGGAGAAATTGACTTACCCCTTTGTGCTTCTCTACTTTTGGAATTGGGACCGCATTAGTCTTATTAAGCTCTATCATACTGCAGTGCCCTTCAAAAAACTCCTTATCCATCTGCACCACCTTTTCTTCCACTTATGATTAGGAAGCTTGATAAAATTTGTCATTTAAAGCCATCTAGACCAGGCATCTTCATCTCGCCGAGCTGAAAAATGGCTTCTCTAACTTCCATTGCCGTAATCGACAACATAAGAACACTATTTACAGAATCATCAATCCTGCAATCTACATATCTTAGCGCTTCATCAAATGATCTGCAATCAAAAGCTTTAAATAAGTCAGAAAAATAAGATGAAAAATAGTTTGCAGTGTCTTCTTCATCTTCTATACAAATTCCATCATCCCTTTTTAGCCTCAATATAGCATTGCGTCTCCTCCTCTTTATTGTAGATAAATGAAAGAATTTAGTGTTCTTATCCCCTATATGAAGCCAAGAAACCCAAGACCTCTGGCACCAATACTTCTCCTCACAATCCCAAATTTTCTCTATTTTATCTGTCAAAGTTTTTGCTTCCTTAAACATTATCATATCCTTGGTCAATTGACCCTTTCTACATCTTTGAAGTTGCCTTCTTAAGCTATCAATCAATTTAATGCAATTTAGGAACACTTTGTTACTCCATTTAACTTGCGCCTTTCTACAATTGTCCAACATCTCAGTAAACTCCTTTACCTTATCTTCCAACAACCTATCTACTTCCCTCCACCCCTCATTCACCACCCCCATATAATAAGGGTGTTTAATCTAAAAATTTTCAAATTTAAAGGTAAACATGGAGTTTTATTACCAAGAAAATATATTTCAAAAACCAAAGCATGATGGTCAGATCCCGTAGGCTCCTTGTGGAACATTAGGGCTTTGGAAAGCATCTCTCTAAATTCATCATTGGCTAGAGCCCTATCTATTCTTTCTTTGTTGTGAGCATCATCCACCCTCTTATTCCTCCTAGTGTACTTGGCTTCTTTAAAACCCAAGTCCATTAACTCATTCTGAAATAAATATTTGGAAATTCAAGATCTTTCTCACATACCTCTAATTAACCCCCTCCATTTTTCAGTTTGAGAGACTAAATCATTCAGATCAACCACACAAAGCCAACCACCAGTTATATGCCTGGAAATTTCAACTACTTTCTTCCAAACTTTAATCCTTCTATCCTCCTTAAGAAGCCTATATATGACGGCAATATACTTTGACAAAGGACATCCAGTAGAGACCACCTTTGTGTATATTACATTCTTTGAAGAGGAGATTATATCAATGGTCACATCATCAGCCCACCAAAGAGCTAAACCCCCACTTAAACCCATCGGCTTACCACCCATTCTTCCTCCAAACCACAAGCTCTTCCAACTTTTTGTACTTTTTTCTATTTTCATTTTGTTTCCATTAAAAAAATATCCATGGCCTTTTTTTCTCACAAATATCCTTAATGTTATTAACTGTTAGAGATGCCCCTAGTCTCTGGCAGTTCCATGCAACTTGAACGCGATTTTAATTTCGCGTGCCTACAGCATAATACTACTATTACATGTTTTTCCCCCAACTAGTTTCTTTGATCACTTACATGCACTTACAAGCCAATATTGATATTCACCACACACACACACACACACACACAGGTTTGTTCGAGTGTACATGTATACACTGTCATGCCTCAAACTACTTCACATGGAATTATTCTAATTTTATTTTAGAGACATAGCACTTAACTAAACAATATTGGCCGGGAAAGTAATAATAGCGTTTAAAATTTGGTAATTTAAACTTGGCCAAGAGAATTGAACACAAAAAATATTATATATATAATGACTCTAGAGCTTGGTGGAACTGACGTATGGTTATTTGTATGTACGCGTGTGAAAGTGGAACAGAGAGGAGTTCAACTTCTGGTAAGATTAGGTTACATTGGCGCCTGAACAAGTAAGACATAATTAGACTTATAATTCGGATGTAAAATACAATAAAAATGTGAATTGAGGCGTATTGAGTAGTAATTTATTGTTTTGAAGTATGGAAAGAGACTGTAAAGACAAAGCGATTGTTTAAGTTATTAGAAAATACGGACTGACAAATGAAATTAAATCCCAACCACAAAGCCATGATTACGTCAGCCATTTAGGTGTGCAAAATGGTGAATAATACTAGTGTAATATCGATGTACCCCTACATGAGGGTTGTTTTAGGCCAGCAACCCATGCCCTCTTTTGATCATGACCCAAAATACCACATCTATGACAGAGACCGGAAATGTTCATGCCTAATATCAACAAGAGCATGGCCTTTCTTTGGCCGAGGCGTAACCAACTCTTTCTGCAAAGGTTCCCTTATATCAATCAATACTCTTTAGGGGACCAATTGTAGCAATTCGCTAGTTAATATTCCGCAGAAGTTGGTGTCAGAACCAACCCCAGCACCATTATCTTGTGTCATCAACATAGTGTTGAAAATGCCTATTCAATGCCGAATCAAAAACATTAGCATAAGCTGTGTGTTGGTTTGATGGGAGGAGGTAAGAGGGAAGGGAAAATGATTAGTTTCAAATTATGAAGGAGAGGGGAGCCAAAATTTTAAACCACTCTCCCCTCCACTCTTAAATTAAATATTGGATCTTTTTTCACTCTCCTTGCCCAAACAAACCAAACAAGCTAAGGTAACATATCTTCCCCTCCATTCCCATTCTCTCATCTCAAAGCAAACACCTAATAATTGTTTGTATGAGGGTAGGGGAGGGAAAATGAGGAAAAAAATTTGAGTTGTATTTAAAAAAAAAACTATAGAAGTGGGATTAAAAGTTTTTAGTTAATTTTTTATTCTTATATTATACATCTTCTCTATATTAAGATTTTATAACATCATTTCTCCAATTTTCTAAAAATCTAGCTATGTTCTAGTGTAGAACACAAGATGAGTTGGACTTGGCCTGGGGTGAAATCCTAGGGTCCTACGTACCACAATTATGGATCAAAGTCCACGTAGTTCGAGAGTAAACCATATGGCTTATGATAGCCAGAGGGAGTGGGGTGTGTGCTCTGTGTGAATTGAAAAGTTAGGGTTTCGAAAGTGTGTACCTTGTTAGGGTTTCTCCCTATTTATAAGCATACCTGGGGCCTTATTCTGATGGGCCTTGATATCTCTATTATTTTGAGATATTAAGATATTACTTTTTGATAACCTCCCCTTATCTTCTAGGTGGTTATGATCTTGGCCACTATCTTGATAACTGCCCCTAAATTCAAGGGAGTAGTTAAGATTGTGGCTGGAGCCATTTGACTGGGCTCTCTGGTCATTGGGCTAAGCCCATTTTTAACATATCCGTAACAGTTGCCCCCCCAGCCCGGTTGTTCAGGGCTTGAATTACCGGGATGAACTAGCGGGGGTCGGATTTGTTTGTTGATCCGAGAGAACATTACCCTGAAGTTTTAATTTTAGGCCGGGATCCTTCCATGCTTTTTCAACTTTCCTACTGTATTGAGATCAGGCAATGTCGATATTTCTGCTCGGGTTTTTTCCTTGTTCGCGGATATTCTATTCCGTTTTTCGCGGACTAGAACTTACTGCCCCCCGTTTGAAATTGCATGGGAGGTCGTCATTGGTTCAGATGACAGGGGTCCATCTATGTGGTCGACCACCTGAACGCTGTAAGCCGGGCTTATCTTCTAGTTCATCTGTTGATTCAATGTTTGCCTATTTTCGAGGCAATGAGTGTTATCATTGCCCCTTGTTGATTTGACATTTGCTAGTTGGTCTCTAAGTAGAACAACTACTCCACTATCCTTGGTTTTTGTGTGCGTTTAGTATCAGCATTAAATGCGCACACCTTTTTATGTCCATGTCATTATCTTCGTATGGGCCCTTTGGGCCTTCAGCGGTTGAGTTTCCTGAATGCTCAACCGTCTTTCCTCCGTTCGCTTATATAACGCCTATTTTTCCCTCTTTAGGCACTTTGAAAGTGTCTACGAGTTGTCTCTGCTATGTAAGAGCGAGTTTCCATATCTTCATCTTTTTTGTAGACCCTTCATTGTTGTGGCCCACGCATTTCCCTTTCCTCTAATTTATCTCAAACTAGGTATTTTCCTCGTTCTTCCCTTGGTTATTTGACTGCGCTTTCTTCTTTCCTTCTCTATTTCTTGGGTAGAGTTCTTTGTCTATTCTTTGAGTTTTCCTCCTTTCTGGCTTTCTGTTCGTTGTTTTCATTTTATCAGGTCATACTGCTCTTGATTGTCCCGCGTTTTTGGTTTCTTTGATCCTCTTTCTTGGGGATTAAGTATTAGTTTCTTGTTTCGTTTTACTCAAACTTGCCTCCTCCTTTCCTTCCTCTATTTCTTATGGGTTTGGGAGAACCTTCTTTTCCTCCTAATCCCAGCTACCTACCACCCGAGGAGGAAGGGTTTGTGAAACGCCTTCCTCAGAGGACGACCTGGTGGTTGTATGGCAAACCTTTGACCGAAGAACAAAAGCTGGAAAATGTGCTCCGGGGTTATGGCGGTGAAGGTAGTGGTCAATTGGGTCGGTCTGGTCGGGTCAGGGGTAGAGCTAGAGGTCGGTCGTAGTTTGTGGAGCCCATAGGTCCAGGTCGGGGAACTACCCCTGCCAGGGCTTCTTCTTTGGAGCCGCCATTAGGAGGGAGCAGGGGAAGTCCTCCTGTGCCTGCATTTTTTTGGTGGGTTGAGCCTTCTACCGCCTCTTTCCGACCTATTGGCCCCTGTGAGGAGTATTCCTGGCTAGTATCTGAGTCCGTGATGGTTGGTCAGACATGGGAAGCTAATAAAATAGCTTCACGATGCCGACACACTCACCCGCGAGATGTTTAAGCCATTCTTAATCGTCCTGCTTTACTACCTCCAGGTATCGTCTTCCTCGTTTCTAATTTATTTTTGTTTCTCCTTTTCTAGGTAGTATGTCAATTTCTCCCCATCCGATTGAGGATTCTAGATCTGTAGAGTCAGCAGCAACCTATGTTCCACATCATCTTTCGGAGAAATATGACTAGGTTGCAGCCGGGTTGCTATCCAGGCTCTCCAAAGCCACAGCTCATTAGATCGTCGAGCTCCCGCTAGGGAACCGAGATCATTGTTCCCTGTCTCCCCTTAACCCAGATGAACTAGTGTGTACCTTCCGGGAAGGGAACGAACGTTCTTTCTTCTTCTTTTAACGAGATTTCGTTACGAAACTCGGTTTACGTTTTCCCTTTACACAGTTCTAAATAGATCTTTTGAACATTCTGCATTTGGCCCCTACTCAGGTTCATCCGAATTCTTGGGGCTTCATTATTGCTTTTGAGTGACTTTGCCAGTTTTTGAACCATACCCCAACTACCAGGGTGTTCTTTTATTTCTTTAACATCCAACGGGCTCGCCAGCCTGGAGAGCCTACAGAGAAAAAGGGTTGGGTTTCTTTTCGGGGGAGGCCGGACAAAAAACTTTTTCATGTGGCCACCGAAACCTAGGAGGGGTTTAAGACTTCCTTTTTTAAAGTCACTGCCGAACTCGGTCATAAACCGTGGTTTCTCCAGGGTGTCGATTCCAAGTCGGTAGAATTGATGTTTCCGCTTTATTGGTCCAAGGTCCACTATGACTGAGACTCGGCCATTTTTCAAACCTCTGATGACAAGTTAGAGCCGGTTGAGATTGCGATCGTGATAGATTTGGTCGAACACGTGGCCAAGAAGGATGTAATCGATACCCGCATTTTTATCCGTCAATCAATAGAAGAGATATTTCTATCGAGTAGGGTTTTAGCACCCATTATTTCCTTTATTACATAACACTTTGTTGCTTTTGCTGACGTTTGTTACTTTCTTTGCAGAGCCTAAAATGGGGAAGGTTTCCTTCCAAGAATTGGCTGAGAAGGGGGAGTCCTCTTCGTAAAAGAAGGTGGTGGCTGCTCCTTCGTCAAAGAAAATTGTGCCTGAGAAGAGAGATGCATTCCCTCCGGCCTCCACGGATCTCGTCCCGCGTAAGCGGTCGAAGTCGGCTGCCACTTCATCGACCTCGACTGCAGAAGAGGGTCCGGCCTCTGTCCCTGAAGCCGGTGCTGTTGCAGGCGTCCCTCCTCCTCCACGCCCTCGTAAGTCTCGTCTTCATTCGTGGGGTGAGGTATGGATTGATGGAGTCTCGGACGAGCTCAAGCACGCCGTGAAGCTCCCAAGCAAATATTTTAGTGCTGACGCTTTTGCCGACTCCGACCTTGATCCTCTGCAGGCCCTGTAGGACCACCTGATGGAGACAGCCGGCGTTCTAGACGCTTATGCTGCCATGAAGCATAAGTATGCCAATGCTAATGCCGAGCTCTCCAAGGCCTGGATTGAGGGGAAAAATGCTGTGGCTCGGGAGGTAGAGGCTGAGGAGGCGCAGATAAAGGCGGTGGAGGATCTCTCAAAGGCCCTTGCTGATAAGGACCTGGCCACCACCGAACTGAGTGCTTGTCAGGCCTGGGAGGATATGTTGAATGCCTCGCTGCGCGCTTTATAGGGCCAACATGCGAGCGTGGTAAAGGACCTGAACCTCGCTCATTCCAACCTTGACACTTTAAAGACCGAGCTTGTGGCGTCTGCTGCTGAGGTGGAGAAGCTGGAGGTCATGGTCGTTGAGATGGCTGTTGAAGTGTTCAAGGAGTGCCTGGCCCAAGTCCGAGCTTTGAATCCTAATACCACAATGAATCTCAATGCTGTGGATTTTAGAGCTTTGGTAGTGGATAAGCAGTTTGTACCAACGCCACTTTCTCCGGCCGAAGAGTCCGAGCATCACACGGATGGCGACCGAGCTCAAATTGCTGAGGAAGATGCTCCGTTCTTAAGTGTGCCCGACTCCTCCGTGCCTGACCAAGCCCAACCTTAATGTTGTCTACCTTAGGAGTTTTTCTTTCATATTCAGCAGCTTCAGTCTTTTTTTTTTGGGCCTATGCCCCAAAATTAATGCAATGACAACTTCAACCGGTCTTTCCGGGTATTTCTAGCATGTTTTGTCTTGTTCAACTTGTCAGTTTTTATTTTCATCCTTTAAACCGAACTCGCGTTTAATTCGCTCGTTAATGAGTAAAGGGAAACGTAATCCGGGCAAGAAGCTCGGTTCTTTTTATTAGACTTGGCCAAAGTTAAGATATTGCGCAAAGTCTACAAGATATTCTACTGACGTTCATAAACGGGCTTGTTTACTAATAATCTGGCATTTTAAATAAACAGATGATTTCCAACAATCACCTAAGTACTTTATCTTGTAAAGTATATAACCGAGATGGTAGCCAACTGCCACATGTTCGGGTCTTAATTTCTTTTAGAACAAGAACCTAAACATTTTGATCTGATCAGGATCTTTTATGGCAATCTCACACCACCCCGGGGAGTTGTTCCGATGCATTGTAACATTCATAAGATTTGTTAACAAACCCTATGACAACTGGGCTCGCGAAAATCCTGGTTTCATTTATTAAGTTGCCTTTACTCGGCTATTTTTGTATTGAACTTCATAACAATCATCTGGTCGGCCCATAAAGTAGGTCACCTTCTTTATTGATTGAAATAGTTGCAATTACAAAGAAATTTGACATAAATGGAAAATGATGCATGAAAGCAAAATAATCCTTAAAAAGAAAAACGGTTCTCAGCCACCGCTAACATTCATTGAAACTGAAAAGCGGTTCTCAGCTGCCGCTGACATCCACTGTGCGCAGGTCCTGAGTTGATCTCAGCCCCTAACTATAGTAGATCCTTAGTTTGTCCGCATTCCAAGTTCGCTTGATAGCCGTGCCATCCAATGCCTCTAGGACATAGGTTCCGGGCCCTATTTTGTTTGAAATACGGTAAGGACCTTCCCAATTTGCCGCAAGTTTTCCATCCCGAGCATTCTTGTTCCCGATATCCGCTCTGCGAAGTACCAGATCACCTCTGCTAAACGCTTGTGGCCTAACTTTGCAATTATACTTAGCCAAAATTAATTGCTTTGTAGCAAGATCTCAGCAATGTGATGTGATTCTAACTTCGTCAATGAGGTCTAGCTCCACAGCCAATTGTTCACTGTTATTGTGCTCTCCTTCCTCCATGACCTTTGCCTTCCTCCATGATGTTTGCCTGATTTCGACCGGGATCATGGCTTCGCAACCGAAGGTCAATCTGAAAGGCGCTTCCTTGGTCGAGGTTTGGACACTAGTTTGATATCCCCAGAGTACTGGATATAATTGCTCATCCCAGTCATTTTCTGCACTTGTCATCCGCTTTTTAAGCCCGACAATGATTTTGTTTGCTGCCTCGGCTTGCCCATTAGACTGTGGGTGTTCTACCGAGGCGAAATGGTGCTTGATTTTGAGTTCGGACATCAACCTCTGGAAGCCCCGGTCGATGAACTGTGTCCCGTTGTCGGTGATGATCTCGGCCGGAATCCCAAATCTTGCCACGATGTTTCTTTCAAAAAAATTTTGTATGCGAGCGACCGAGATGGTTGTCAGGAGTTCGGCCTCGATCCACTTAGTGAAGTAGTCCACAACTACAACCAGCCACTTCATTTTCCCTGTAGTTGGCTTGAACGATCCTAAGAAGTCCATGCCCCATTTGAAGAATGGCCATGGGGCCATGATGGACTTTAATTCCGCTGGAGGTGGCCAGATTATCCGAGCGTGTTTTTGGCAATTTTCGCACTTTCTTACGTGTTCTCTGGAATCGGCAACCATTATCGGCCAATAATACCCAGCACGGAGGGCTTTTCAGGCTAGTGCCTTGGCTCCTATATGCTGCCCGTTGATCCCTTTGTGTATCTCTAACAACACATACTCGGCCTCTGCTGGGTCCAAACACCTCATCATGGGAGAGTGAAGGCCCTTTCGATACAGTTGGTCATCAACCACTGTGTACATTGACATGGTTCTCGCCATCTGCTTTGCCTCTATAGGGTCCTTCGAGATGATTCCCTTCTCCAGGTAATTTAGGATAGGCTTCCGCTAATCTTCTGCTGTTGCAATAACCATAATACAAGTGGGCTCAATCAAACTTTGCTGTATTACCGTTCGATGATTTCCCGGGTTCTTTGTGCTGGCCAGCTTTGATAAGATGTCCGCCCTCGCATTTTCTCCCCTAGGGATGTGGGTGACCACGACCTCATCAAAGTCGGCCATAGCCTCCTTAACTTTCCCAAGGTACTTAATTAGCAAAGGTCCCTTAGCCGTATATGATCCGTTGATCTGGACTGCGACCAACTGAGAATCGGTTGACAAGTGAATCCTCCTGGCTCCATTATCTTTTGCTTGAGATAGCCCGGCCAACACCGCCTCGTATTCGGCCTGGTTATTGGAGGTTTTGAAATGTAGCTGTAGGGAGTGTTCGATAGAAACTCCTTCCGGGCTTTCTATTATGACCCCTGCTCCACTTCCTTTGGTGTTTGACGATCCTCGACAAACACTTTCCAAATATCGAGATTGGCCTCTGGGATTACCTCGGTCGGTACTAATTCCGCAATGAAGTCGGTCAGGGCCTAAGATTTAATCACATGCCGGGCTTTGTACACAATGTCGAACTCGGACAACTCAATAGCCCAACTAATCATTCTTTCAGCCAGATCAGGCTTATGCAATACTTGGCGTATCCGCTGACTTGTCCGGACAATTATTCGATGTCCTTGGAAGTAAGGACGTAACCTCCTTGCAGCAGTAAGGAGTGCAAAGGCCACCTTTTCCAACCTTTGATATCTCAGCTCTGAACTTTGCAAAGCTCGGCTTGTGAAACAGACCGGTTTTTGTTCTGTCGATTCTTCTCTCACCAGGGCGGCACTTACCGCTTCTGCAGCCACCGACAAGTACAATACTAGATCTTCTCTGAGCTTAGGTTTTGACAATACCGGTGGCGATGATAGACACTTTTTGATCTTATCAAATACGGCTTGACACTCTGAGTTCCAATCTCCGTGTTGCGCTTACTTCTTTAATAACTTGAATAAGGGAAGTTCATTTTCTGCCGACTTCGGTAGAAACCTTGTTAATGCGGCCAGCCTACCCGTCAACTGTTGCACCTCTTTCTTGTTTCTTGGGGCAGCCATATTGAGGACGGCCTGGCATTTATTCGGGTTGGCCTCAATTCCTCTGTTAGTCAACAGGAATCCGAGAAACTTACCCACTGGTACTCCGAAAGCACATTTTGCAGGGTTGAGTCGGATTCGGTGATCCCGGAGTTTGTCGAATGTTTCCTGTAGATCTCGGATATGGTTTGACCGCTTGACTGATTTAACAATCATATTGTCGATGTAAACTTCCACGTTCCTGCCGAGCTGTGCCTCAAATACTTGATTCATCATCCTTTGGTAAGTAGTTCCAGTGTTCTTTAGCCTGAAGGGCATGACGTTATAACAATAGTTGGCCTTATCTGTGATAAAAGCTATCTTATCCTGGCCCTCGGGATGCATAGCTATTTGATTGTAACCAGAATAAGCATCCATAAACAAGAGCAGCCGGAACCCGAAAGAGTTATCCACCAGTTGTTCTATGTTTGGCATGGGATAAGCATCCTTGGGGCATGCCTTATTGAGATCAGTGTAATCCGTGCAGACTGTCCACTTGCCATTAGGTTTTTTGACCATTACCGCATTTGATAGCTAAGTAGTGTATTGGATTTCCCTGATGAATCCAGCATCCAGCAGCTCCCTTACATGCTTGGCGAGGGCTATTTGCCTGTCTGGAGCGATCTTCCTTTTCTTTTGTGCGACTGGCGTACAATGTGGGTTGATCGTCAACTTGTGGCAGCAGAAGGTGGGGTCGACACTTGGTAGCTCGGCAGGCTTCCATGCGAACACATCTTTATTCTTTAAAAGTAGTTTTTCGAGCTCGGTTTTCTCTTGCTTGGTGAGCGTACTGTCGATCTTAGTTATTTTCCCGAGATCATCTCCCAGTTGGTAATCCATGAGCTTTCCATCAGGCTCTATTTTCATCAGCTTCGCTTCCTCTCTTACATCCAATTCTACCACGTTCACCGGGCTCGAAGTGGATATCGCCGGGTTTGGAGTTCTCTTCTGCCGCGATGATGATTGCCTGGGTTCATTATTTTTTGCCGTAGAAAAGTAGCACTGTCGAGACTCTTTCTGGTCCCCTTTAATGGTGATGACTTCATTTTTGCTGCTCACCATTTTTAACTTCTGATGCTTAGTTGATATTAGCATATCCCAACTATGAATAATTGATCTGCCTAAAATTATGTTATAGGACGAGGGAAAATCCACAGCAATGAATTTGACCCATTCGGTCTTGAAAGCTTCCTTAGATCCCAACGTCATTTTCAGCTCTATATATCCTTTGGGGCTTGTGTCTTCTCTGTTGAACCCGATTAGGGTTGTTCTGCACGGCTTTAGATTTTCTGGATCAAGGTCCATCTGTTTGAAAGTGTCCCATAGGATGATGTCAACCGCACTGCTGGGGTCGATAAATATCTTTTTTACTCGACATTTTCCCAGGAGGTCGGTTATAACCAGCCCATCTTGATGACCTGGGATTACGTCCCTTAAGTCCTCCTGGGTGAAGAATAACTTTGGGGTTTCTGCTTGCAGAGGTTGCGGCTTGAAGGAAGGTCGTCCCCTGATGGTTAAGACTTCCCGGAGATATTTTTTTCACTGACTCGTTGTGTCGCCACCTCCTCCGTAACCTCCACTAATGAAGTTGTAATCGAACTTCGCTTTTGGGAACTCATCCTTATCGTCATTCTTTCTCCGGTCCTCATCTGACTTTCTTCTTTGAAGGACCGGGCTCTTTCTTCGTTCTGTCTGCTTGCATTTGCTTCCTTTCTGCCCTTGCGTCTTGATGACGTATTGACACACTTTCCATCTCGGACAAATTTCTCTACTGCATCTCGAAGGTCTCAGCATTCATCTATCGTGTGCCCAGGTCCATTGTGGAAATCGCAAAACCGAGATCGGTCCAATTTGCCTCTGTTATACAGTAGTCGTGGTCGCTTCACCTTTCTCATCTCGGTCAGGGCCACTTCTCTCCACAGTTGAGAACGTGGGACATTTAGAGGAGTATATTTTTCATACTTCCCATCATGCCTTTCTCCTCATGTTTTTTTGTCCGACTTCCTGGATCGATCTCTTGATGCCTGGTCCTTCCCTTTTGGGGGTGGGCTTTTCTGTCTTTCTTTTCTCGGCGTGTTGGCTATCTGCATTTGCTCGATATCCAAATATTTCTTGGCTCGCCTATAGAACTCCTCCAAAGTCTTTATCTTGCCAGATAAGACCGACCTCCCCATTATGGATTCGCTATCCAAGCCCGAGATGAGCAAGTGTACGTGGATGCTTTCTGTTAATCCTTGGATTTGCAAGGCGGCTGTCTTGAAATGATCCAAGTACTTCTGTAGAGTCTCGCCGGGTTGCTGCTTGATTCTGTCTAACGTGTAAACCGACCTGGGCTGCTTTTTGCTTGTTACAAAATTCAGCAGGAACTTCTCACTCAGGTCGTTGAAGTCGGTAATGGACTTGGGAGGTAGAGTCCGAAACCAGATTTGTGCAGCCCCTCACAATGTTAAGGTGAACAACCTTGATATGATCGGTCCCTTGAATCCTCGAACCAACATTTCAGTGTCAAATGTATTCAAGTGCGTTTGGGGATCCTGACTTCCGTCATATCTAGGGAGGTCGGACGTATTGAATTTCTTTGGATACTTAGCTTCCGTAATCTCATATGATAACGGGCTGTTATTCTGTCCTCCGTCCCTATACCACATCTTATGCTTTCCAGGATCTTCTGGCCGAATTCCCTGGTTATCCGAGGCATGGCTGTTTTTTCGAACTGTCCGAGCTTGATCTTCCCAGTTCATATCCCGGTAATTACTTTGTTCAGAATTCTTCGTTGACACTACTCGGCCTTGCTCGGGCTGGTTGATTTGCGGCGGATCAATAGTTTGTTGGTTGGTTTCTTCATCCTCGTTCTGTTGATCATCCCGGCGTTCCCTCTGAAGAGGGCCTTGCAACTACTTGAGAATCTGGTCCATCACCTTGGTCATGCGATCAATCTTTTGATTTTGGAAATTGTCGCGTTCTTCCACGTTCTCAATTCGTTTCAGCATCAACACAGCAATGTTATGCAGCAGTCGTATATCCGAGTTGTCAATCTAGAATTCTAATGAAGAATTGACTTGATTAGCGATCACCATAATTCTCTCTGTCCGTCCATCCTCAAAGGGAGGGTTTGTATTCGGTGGTTCCTCCATTTGTTCCTAATTAACTCCTCGAACATCTTCCTATTGCTGGTTCTCGTTAGTACTTCATTCCTGACTCTGCTCGTTTGTGAGCGCATGGCTTTTACTTCTAGTGTTAGCCATTGTTGGTCACGGGAATAGGACTTTATAGTCCCCACAGACGGCACCAATGTTCTAGTGTAGAACAGAAGATGAGTTGGACTTGGCCTGGGGTGAAATCCCAGGGTCCTACGTACCACAATTATGGATCAAAGTCCACGTAGTTTGAGAGTAAACCGTATGGCTTATGATAGCCAAAGGGAGTGGGCTATGTGCTCTGTGTGAATTGAAAAGCTAGGGTTTCGAAAGTGTGTACCTTGTTAGGGTTTCTCCCTATTTATAAGCATACTTGGGGCCCTATTCTGATGGGCCTTGATATCTCTATTATTTTGAGATATTAAGATATTCCTTTTTGATAACCTCCCCTTATCTTCTGGGTGGTTATGATCTTGACCACTATCTTGATAACTGCCCCTAAATTCAAGGGAGTAGTTAAGATTGTGGCTGGAGCCATTTGACTGGGCTCTCTGGTCATTGGGCTAAGCCCATTTTTAACATATCCGTAACACTAACTCAGAAAATTTTTCCTTTCCTCCCCAACTCCAAATCCCTTGTACCAAAATCTGCACATGCAAGTCTCTTGCCTATCCAATCTTCAGCTTCTGTGGATGCACTATAACCCTCCTATCTAATAATTTTTTCAAGGAAAGTGATTTCGATGGTTTGTTGATGAGTAATATTTATGACTTGAAATATGTTTCTTTTATTAATTTTTTTTTCTTTACAATAATTTAATGACATATGATTTTTTTTTTTTGAAGCCAATGAAACACTTCATTTTCTTTTCAATTGGTTGGATATTGAAAATAGTTTCAAAAATATCAATGCAATTAAGTATTTTATTTTAATTTACAAAAAATATTCCCTTGAGTTATGTGATTGTCAAACAACTTTTTCATTTAATCAGATATATTCCCTTTTGACGCTTAGAGTGTAAAAAATTTTCATCTATATCAATAAGTATGTTTCCCAGGATTTGAACTTGTGTAAGTCTTTCAAAGATAATAAGGAAATATCAACAACCTAGCTGGTGTAGGTATTAATTTCATCAAATAAATAGTTGGGGGTGGGGGGATTCAATTCTTTTTTGGGGATTTAGGAAATAAAAAACTAAATATTCAAAATAAAAACAACTTGAATTTAAATTCAAATCCTCAAAATAACAAAAGAATTAAATTTATTAGTGTAAATCCTAAATTTCTGGGATTTGAATAGTGGAATATTGTATGGGAAATTTGATTGAGAAAATTAGCCTAAATAATGACAGTATTAATTATTGGAAAATTAAAGTTTATTTTCCCTTGATTTATTTTGAGAAAAGAATAAATTCAAGGAATATGTGTAAGTGTTTAAGTTTTAGGCCTGAATATTATGGAATAAATATTTTATGGCCTAGGAAAAATAATTTGGGGAAGGAAAAATCCCTATATTAATTAAGGATTTATTTTCATAATTATTCAATAATTGCAAATTAAATTACAATTAAGATATTATTTTAAGATAGTAAATCGAACAATGGAATGTGCTCATTACAATCTATTTAATGCCAAAAGCCCAAGACCATATCCAGCAAGCACTTGACTTGGCTCACGTGGAAGATGTATAATTCAGCAAATAAACCAGTTTTTCTGCTCCCAACCCAATATGAAACACGCAGAAAAGCAAGCCTAGAACCCATCTATTATATATTATCAGCAACCCATCAAAATGAAGAAGCAAATCACGCTGGACCAGTCAAACCGAAGGAGCAGGCTACGTAAGTATGCAGCGGAAAGTCCTAACTGAAACCAAAGAAGTAGATCGTGTTTAGCAGGAGAGATCATAGCAGACAGAGACGCTGAAACAGTTCCAAGATCAGACGAAAGACCAGAACTTTCCATGCCTCTCGAGCCTTGTGTCTTTAACCAGTGAATCTTGCGCCTGGACCGATGAGTCTCTATTTAATGATCTCTTGCCTCAGTTCCATTCCCTTCACTCAGCGTTTAGTAGGAAGAAAAACTCTGAGTTTGAAGAGAGGGAGAGACCGAGAGAGAAGGAAAGTGTAGGAGTGCTATCTGAAGCTCATTGGTTCTCTGTTCTTTCATCGGTGAAACAGAGGAGGAGAATCAGCATTTTCATCAACGTTTTGACTGAGATTTCGAAGGTGACTATCATTCCTCCTTTTTCTTTCGTTTTTCCACCCTTGTCTCACGTAGCATGAAGTCTAACGAAGCTAAAACAAAACTTGCAGAAAACGAAACTAAAAACAGGGGGGGCTGTTATCGGTTACTGTTGATTCTAGCTTAGGAGTGAAACCAAATGGAGATGTGTAGCTGTGTATGTGACTCAGATGAGCAAGAAAAACGCTGAACCAACTCCTCACTGATTTAAAGAACATGGTTTTGCTGTCATCAGTTTTATTGCCGTCGGGTTTTCATCCTGATAGGCATGCCTTGAACTTACTGTCATGTTTTTATGTGATCCGTGGTTTATTGCATGAGTCACTGAACATAAATAGATATATGTGAGTACGTGGTTGTTGTGTGGGTGTTTTATAAACTTAAACTCTTTCCTTGCTGCATGTGTGATGAGTATATATATATATATGCGTGTGTGGCGGTCATAAGCAGAAGAAAAAGAAAGAAAAACGTTGCTGTGTATGTGTGCTTCCTGTATAAGTATGGCCTGTGAAAGAAAGAGAAGGAAACTAAGATAAGTTTATATATGTGTATATAAGAGCTCTCATGTTTTACTGATAGTTTACTATGATTTCATTGTCAAAACGTGGCTGAGGTATATGATGCATAAAAGAGGAGCAAGTTGAGTCTATGGGTGGTGTGTTAAATGATTATATATATATATATATATATATATATATATATATTTATATTGAAACCCAATGTGGAGCATCTCTTCCTAAATATATATGGAATCTAAGATAAGGCATATTTTAGGTGATTTCAGTAAATGTTAAAAATCAGAATTTCGACTTTCATATATAAAAAATTATTTTGAGATTTAGCCATATATACATAAATCTATGTATTCCCTTATGTTAGATATGATTAGTTTTGATGATGTCTTATATAGATGTCATTCTTAATAGCAAAAAGATTGAATAATATGTTTATCTTCTTCATTGATGAATTCTTGAATTGAATGTAGAATCAAAGGTGTAAAGCTCAATCATAAAGAAGATCAATGAGGTCAAGGATGTAGATGAGGATAGGGAAAAGGGAAAGGAGAAATTGAATCACAAAGAATTCATTTAATGGAACATCTTCAGTCAAGATCAGTTCAAATTTATTTGTGAAGAATGTTCAATGGATGAAGATATATTGAAGAAGATGATGAACTGAAGTCAAATGATGAGCTGATGAAAGATGGAAGATGTTGATGAATATAATGAGAATACCTTTATCGGCTTAAATATGTCCATGGAGAATGCTCATGAAGATTGCAAGAAAGAAAGAGTTGAATTATAGAGCATGATCAAGAGATGTGATTTCAAAATAAAGAAAAAGAAAGAAGAGGAAATATTGATTAAGTTGGAACTTGGAAAAAGGAATAACTTGCTGAAGATATCATTATTCATGTTCCAAGATTGATTATAGAAGTGCCCACAATCAAATGGATGATGGAGAGGTTCAATTAAGGGTTAGAATCAGTAAAAATCAAGTTCTATAAGAGAATACTCGAGTTTCCAAGACAAAACTCGAGTATACAAGTTTACTGCAGAAATTGGCTTCTGGACGAGAAAACTGTAATTTGGAAAACCACAGTTTCGGAAACCACAATTTGGGCGTCAAAGAGTCAAAACTTGAATATTGGAGTCAATACTCAAGTATGAAACTTAATGACTCGAGTATTGGGTGTCTTCAACTTCTCTCGTGCTTCTGGACCCGACAAAACTCGAGTTTGTGAATGAAAACTCGAGTTTCCAGCTCTTACAGCAACTCTGTTCACCTCTATTCCACGATCAAATTGGGCGAGGTCTGGTAAACCGATGATATCTCCAAAACCAGACATCAGATTGAGGTGAAATCAACTTTGACTAAAACTAGACATCCAATGCGTCATATTGACAAAGTTTCAAGTCCAAAGAAGATCAGATCAGAGAGCTTTGAATTTCTAAAGTTGGATCAAAAATTCATGCCACACATTAGACCAAGCTCAGTGTTTTGAGTATAACTCATAATCTACAAATCAGAATGAGCTGAAATTGGTGGCATTGGAAAGAAGACACATAAGGCTTTCCATCAATACTTGATTTAACAAAAATGAAGATCAGACCAGAGAGATATAGTCTTTGAACGTTGACTGATGTTTCAAGACGATGGAAAAACGCTGGTTTAAAACAACTCTCCTTCATCAGATTATGGTGGACGGATCATAACGAGTTTGGATCTAATTCTTGTTGCATTGGATATAAGACACAGAGAGCTATATGAGGACAAGTGTGAAAAACCAGAGCAAATCACTAAGAGGGGGGTGAATTGGGGATTTGAAAAAAAATTCTTTTTCTCAATTCTGGAAATTAATCACAGGAATAGGATAATGCAGAGAAGGTGAGAGAGGAACAAGACACAGCAAGATTTATACTGGTTCGGTCTAACTCCTTGACCTACATCCAATCCCCAGACTCTCTGGGATTTCCACTATCACTCACAATCAGTTACACACTCTATACTCGAAAGTTATCCTCTCACTAAGATACACTTCCCCTTACAAGTTGTACACTGATATTCCCAATCTCCAAGTCCCTCGACTTGAGATTCTTACAAACAAGTGATTTAACAGAAACAAACTCTCTCTAAAAGCAGATATTGATAAACACTGAAGCTCAAATCTCTCAAGATAATTTACAGAAGAATGAATACCGAAAGTTGAATATTGTTCACTGTAAGTTTCTTGTATATCTTCTTCTTCGAATCTGGACTGTATTTATAGCAGTTGAAGATCAATTTGAATGAAGAATATAGCTGTTGGAAGAGCACTGCGAATTTGACTGTTAAAGCTCCACTTCCAGCAAAGTAGCTGTTGAGAATCCACTTAAAGTATTCTTGATGGATGGATTCTGTTTTGGTTCCAACTTCTGCAAACATTCTTGCAATCTGTAACTTAAATAATATGAAGATAATGTTGATGTCCCTGTGTTGGAATGGGCTGTACTTAAAGTTGTATTTGTTTAATTCAAGTTGGAGCACTTTAAGAGACAGATGTTTTTCTCTCTCTTGCTTTACAGCTAATAATCTGAATCTTCACTGTTTCCTTCATTAGATCATCTGAAACTTGCTAGCAAACTTGTTAAATAACGTTAGAAACAATAGCAATGAAAGATATGAAGTATTAACATCATTCAAGTGATTTTCACAATTTAGCGTCATCTGGTTTTACAAATCTGTGCGTCACAAACTCGAGTTTACTAAGCCAGACTCGAGTTTGGAGTTCATCCAGAGACTAAAGCATTTTGGAAATCTTCCTAAACTCGAGTTGATAAGTGGCTAACTCGAGTTTGGTTCTTTCACAGAGGAAAGTCGCGAGTTGGTCTTGATTGAAGTTTTGTACACTTGGCTAAACTCGAGTCATTTAGTGACTGACTCGAGTTTGAAGCTTTTATGAAAATCTTAAGTTCAAGTTCATAGCTTCAAAACTGGAGTTTCGAAATACAGACTGGAGTTTACAAAACTTGAAATATTGCTTAGCTCTCTGTATGATCCAAACTCAAGTTTTGATATACAAAACTCGAGTTTCAGTTGTAAACTGAACTTTTGAAATATCCCTATAATTGTAAACTGGAGTTTCCATTTTTCAAACTGGAGTTTTCAAAATAGGCATTTACTCAAGTACTTTCTGTTTGTGCTAAACTTAAGTCTCCAAAACCCAGACTCGAGTTTCAGTGGGTACTGAAACTTTGAAATATCTTTGAAGGCTCAAACTGGAGTTTTCATTTTCAAGACTGGAGTTTAGAAATCATGTAATAGCTTGAGTGTTTTCACATAGTCCTAAACTCGAGTCTCCAGAAACCTGACTCGAGTTTTAGTGTATTTTGAAACTTTGAAAACTTTTTGTTAAGTGAAAACTGGAGTCTCTGAAAACAAAACTGGAGTTTGGAAAATAAGAAACAACTCGAGTGTTTTTGTTTATGCCAAACTCGAGTCTACAAAACTCACACTCGAGTTTACAAATCTTTAAACTCTTTAGCTCTTTAAACTTTCTTGTAAACTGGAGTTTATAAATCTGAAACTTGAGTTTTGAAAACTTGATAAAACGCTGAAGCTTCTGTTTGATCTAACTCGAGTTTCCAAAACATAGACTCGAGTTTACATCTCTTTAAACTTTGATTGCTCTCTGTAACTCTACAAACTCGAGTTTGCCTAAGCAAACTGGAGTTTGGCATTCTTTGTAAAAACTAAGCCATTGTCTTATCAGGTCCAAACTCGAGTTTTGCTACCAAAACTCAAGTTTGTCTTAATCAATAAGTTTTATAACTTACCAAAGACAAACTTCAAATTAAGTTTACAATTGTCAGTTATCATCAAAACACATAGAGAACTAACAAAGTGGTTTGCTAATTTAGAAGCTATATCAAGTCAGAAAGCAACCAAGGGCCAGAACAAGTCAGAAACTCGAGTTTACAAGTGAATACTCGAGTATAGCTCAGACAGAGAGCAATGAACATAAGAGGATAGTCAATACTCGAGTATGGGAAGAAAAACTAGAGTATAAGACATACAGAGATGAATCTGAAGAAATGAGATAAGCCCAATACCACAGTATTGAAGTCAAAACTCGAGTATACATCGTGACTTCAGAAAAATCAAAGTTACGAAACTCCTGAATCTGATCCAAATCAACCAGAAGTTTACCTAAATGATTCATAACATTTATTATCATCATTTGCATCATTTGTGGACACATTTCAGATGATCAAACGAAGGATTTCATGGAGATCAAGTTGTTGAGCTGTCAAGTTGAAAAAGCAAAATAACGGCTATATTTTTGCAACTGTCATACTCTCAACGGATCTATTTTACAACGGCTTTAGTCTCATTGTTCAGAACATCATCATCTATAAATAGAGGCAGATTCAAAATGCAAGAAGGTGGAGGAGTAAGCTTATACAGTTATAGTGCCGAAATTATGAATCCTCTCCTACTCTCTGTTTTTCAAAGTCTCATATTTTATCATATAGAGAGTGAATTCAATTGCTATGTACTTCAGTGATCATTTATCCACTTCTTAGAGAGAAGTTTTACTGTAAATCACTCTATTTGAGAGTTACTCAAGATTGGGTAATCTTGAGTGGGTGTTAATTGTAACCTTACGGGTAGTAAGGGGGAGAGTCTCCGTGAGAGAGATTATGAAGGTTGCACAAGTATCTAGATAAACTTGTGGGGTGTAAAGGCTTGTCTCTTATGCCTGATTAAACAAGGAGAGTGTAAAGGCTTGTCTCTTGTGCCTGGTTAAACAAGGAGAATAGTGTAAATCTCAAGTGGAGCTTGAGGATTGGACGTAGGTCAAGGTTGGACCGAACCAGTATAAATCTGAGTTAGCGATTCTCTTCCCTTAACTCTTTACTTCCAGCATACATGTTTGAATGATTGTTTATCGATTTACTACTCTTTATTATCATCCAAACTGATTTCACTAGATTGAAAAAAGATTTTTAAAAGGTTGGTAATTTTTATATTTACCCAATTCACCCCCTCTTGGGTTCAGTCGTTTTTCACCTTGATGTTTATTTTATATGGTGTTGGTATTTATTAACTCTTGAATTAAAGGGTTAATGTTGTGTTAATATTGGAAGACTTAGAAAGCTCATATATATATATATATATATATATATATATATATATATATATTAAATCATATTCTTGTGTGATGGTTGGCATTTAGTAACTTTGATTGATTATTAATGAATAAATAAAAGGTTTAATGTTTCTGCCTTTGAAGCAGAAACATTAAACCCATAAATAAATAAATAAAAATAGTTATTGAGAAGTAATTAATAAGAGTTTATATTAAGATAATAATAATTGGTAAAATAATAATAATAATAATAATAATAATAATAATAATAATAAATGATGTTATTATTGGGAAGGGTAATGATAATAAATAATAAATTATTATCATTAGTAGGATTAATAATAATAATAATAATAATAATAATAATAAAAATTATTGTTAGGGAAATTTAAGGAATTAATAATTATTATTAATCCTCTCAACTAATTCGCATAATTAGTTTATTTGCGATTCGAATAAGTAACTAACAACGATGATAAACGTTTTTAAGCAGACCTTAATACCTTTTTCTGATCCCAACAACTTCAATGAAGAGATAAGGATCCAAGGTTAAGGTGAATAACTCTAATCTTGTAAGCATTTATGGTCTTTGTTATTAAGACCGCACATTTATATAACGTCCGGTCCTAAAAGTCTTCGATAATTCTAAATTAAATATGGCTAGATATTTAGGACTGTCTATTTGTTAAATATCCGGTCTTAATAATCTTCCTATAAATAGAAATGATGACTCACTTTTTAAGACAAATAATTAGGGTTCAAGAACACTTCGAATTTCTGGCGTTCAGCTTAAGCTCAGGACCCTTGTCGTCGTCAGTTTTACCTCTCCAGAAGTTGAAAAGCATTGTCGGAAAAGAAGTAAGATCATGGACATTTTCATCTCTGGGTGTGGTAAAACTGACGACAACGGTGGTCCAAGCTGGAGAAGAGTTGTCACTGTGTTTGTTTTTATTCTTAAAAGGTAAAAGTTGTCTTTTTTTTCGCTTTGTTTTGTATGTTGTTAACTGTGTTCTGTGAACTTTTATCATTAATCACTTTTCAGTTATGGTTTTGTTTGTTACCTTCTGAAACAAAATTGAGACAACGAAAGTATACTATACTCAGACAATCGAAATGAAAAAAAAAATTATTTATCATTTTTTTCCTGCTCGCTGTGGGGCAGGAAGAGTACGAACAAAAAAATGAAAAAAAACTTAAAAATATTTAATCCCCCCCGTCATTATCGGAGGGGAGGGAGGGATCGGAGGAGAGGTCGAAGACGTCGTCGTTAAAGAGATTGTACTCGACGTCATTGGCGTCGAGTAATATGTTCAGCTTGTTGTTGATGGCGTGGTAGACTTGAAACATTTGGCCCATGCGTCAGTCTATATGATCGATGCGGGCCAGGAGGTGCTGCACCATCTATCGGGCGGAGGGGTTTGGAGGCAGCTGAGGAGGGTACGGAGGTGGCTGTTGGGGTGGAGGAGGATTGTTGGGCGGTGGTGGTGGTGGAGCGGGAGGACCATTGTTGTGAATTCCTAGTGGTGGTGGAGCAGCCATTATGGAGGTTGTAGAAGTGATTAAGAATAATGTGAAGAACATAAAGTAACAACAGTTTTAAATAGAGAAGTCATCCTGAAGAATGTGAAACGCGGGAACCGTTACCGAGGAGATGCATAGTTCATCAGAATACGAGGAGACGCCTAGTTGGGAAGTTTATCTGGAAGCTGAAGAGACTCTGAATCATTCATTTGAACACAGTGTAAGGATGCGACTTTGGTGTTTCTCACTTGAGAAGAATGAACTTTTAATACCGCATATTGTAAGAGATCTGTTCTTAAATTTATTATTTTTTTAAAAAAATTAATAGACTTTTAGGACCGGCTATAATATAAATGATCGGTCTTAAAGGTAATTGAATGGAAAAATATTAATAGACTTTTAGGACCAGGTATAATATAAATGATCGGTCTTGAAGGTATTTTAATGAAATAATAAATAATAGACTTTTAGAACTTTGGATATGTTATATGACGGTCTTAATACATTTTTGAGTATTAACTACTACGTTCCTGCCTTTATTATCATCCACACGCTTCCTCTCTATCCTTCTTAAGTCCTCATTACCTCGTAACTCCACACCACGTAGCTCTCTGCCCCTCCTTCCCCAACTGCTCAAATAATGGTTAGATACAAGATAACCTCTCGCAGGAGTACTCCTGAAGCTCGTGCCATGCCAGATCTCTCGTGAGTTCTCTTCCAGTGCGTCATTCCGTTCCGACGGAGGAGTCAGGGGTCGTTGGACCCATTGTTATTTCGGATGATGAAGAGGTTGACGGCCCCCTCCAGCCTTCAGACCACGAAGAGGTTCCCGCTCCCCCTCTCCAACCTCCTGGTCCCAACGCTCCTATGGTTGATGATAATGAAGTGAAACTGAGGCGTATAATATAGGAAATTGCTGATATCTGGCACGAAATTGCTGCTGCTGAAGCCTCCATCTCCAAAACATTAGATGATACCAAGGACTAGGATTTTTAGTTGCATTATAATCTTATTTTTGTTAATTTTCAGTTTGTTGTTCTTATTTTCCTTTTGTACTTGCATGTTGTCATAGTGATCTAAAAATTAATAAGAACGAAGATTATATTTTATTCTCCATTCTCCAGTGTTCTTTATTTTCATTCAATTGTTGCAGCAATTTTTCTTTTTAATATTAAAAAATATTTGACTTTTAAGACCGCAGTTTTAAAAATCATGCGGTCCAAAATTAAATGATGTTATGACCGCAGTATTATTAACCTCAGGTCTTAAAATTTCTGATATAAAATTTAAATTAAATTTAGTTTAGGAACCCAGTTTTTATAAAACTTCGGTCTTAAAAAGTTCAATATAATTTAAATATATCTTTAGGACCATATTCCTTTTAATAAATCGGTCTTAATAACATCCCAAATAATTAATGCCTCTCTCGTACCACTCGTGCGGAAAAATTAAATTTCTCTGTATGAACTTCTCTCGTCTAGCCGAAAGTGATTACTCAGGTTCTGCCTCCAGTGTTTGTGTGTTGCTTCATCGCTGCTTCGCGTTCCACTCTAGACAACAACTTTTTGGTTCCTTAGCTCAACGTCTAAAGACCAAGCTGTATGAGTTGTTTCGACTATATAACTGTATGCTTTTCCTACTTATCTTTCTAGGTTTTCTGTGGGTTGACCAAAATCGATGAAATCTTCTTTCAGGACCTACCCAACTGACCAATAAGTGTTTTCAGGTTACTCTTACTATCTGCAATATTAACATTCGTGGTAGGAGAAGAGAGACTCAGCAAACGCATTTGACCTTATATGCTACTGGTGAGTTCACAAGACCTACTTGCAATGCGTTTAATTTCCTCATCATGCATTTATTTTGCTTCTTGATTCAATGTGATACATTTATGACCATAAGACAAAATCGACATATAGCTTATATATGCATTTGTAGTTGGCTTATTTTATATGCAAGTTTCAGTTTTTACGCAATATGTATGTTAAATCTTTCCGTCTATAGGAATTCTACTATGGATCGCAGTTGGATAAATGCTTTACGGATGAGTGTTAAATATCAAAATGAGGTTAGGAATTTATAGAATTTGCTAAACAAAACGCCCATGATGATAATGGGAAGTTTTATTGCCCTTGTGTACGATGTTTTAATGAGAGGTGACTAAGTCCTGAAGTTATACACACACATTTAGTTTGTCAAGGATTTTGTAAGACCTATACAGTATGTGTATGGCATGGTGAAAAAATGTCAAGTGGGTCTCAACATGGAGAAGTGACATCTGATGATAATGATGCTGATATGGATGATCGCATAGAGGACATTATTCGTGATGTAGGAGAAGAGGCTTTTGAGAAATCACATGCATATGGTAATATGCGCAGTGATGCTGAGACCCCGCTATACCCTGGGTGTAAAAAATACCAATTGTTGAACGTTGTTTTGAGATTGGTCAGCTTGAAAGCACGTCATGGATGGAGCGACAAGAGTTTTTCAGAAATGCTTAAGGCTTTTAAGGACATGTTTCTGGATGATAATGTCTTGCCTCACCGATACTATAATGCTAAGAAAATTCTTTGTCCACTTGGGATGGAGTACAAAAAGATCCATGCATGCCCGAATGATTGCATATTGCATAGAAATGAGTTTGAAGATAAGCAGAAATGTCCAGTATATGAAACCCCAAGGTACAAGTCAAATAAGGAGCCTGCAAAAGTGTTGTGGTATCTTCCAATCATACCAAGGTTCAAGTGTTTGTTTGCTAATGAAAATGATGCAAGAAATTTGAGGTGGCATGCAGATGAGAGGATTTCTGATGGAAAGATTCGACATCCTGCCGATTCTTCTCAATGGAAGAAAATCGATCAATTATTTCCGACCTTCAGCCAAGAACCTAGGAACCTTAGGCTTGCCCTTAGCATGGATGGCATGAATCCATATGGAAGCCTTAGCAGTATAGATAGTTCCTGGCCTGTACTCCTGATTATTTACAACTTATCTCCTATGTTATGCATGAAACGAAAGTACATCATGTTGTCCATGTTGATTTCGGGACCAAAACAACCCGGAAACGACATTGATGTTTACCTTCAGCCCTTGATCGATGACTTGAAGGAGTTGTGGGAAAAATGTGTCGATGTTTTTGACTCTTTCAAGAAGGAGGTCTTCAAAATGAGAGCCATGATATTTTGTACCATAAACAACTTCCCAGCTTATGGGAACTTGTCAGGGTATAGTATAAAAGGCCATAAGGTATGTCCGGTTTGTGTAGAAGGCACATGCTACCATCAACTTCAACATGGAAGAAAGATGGTTTATCTTGAACAAAGAAGATTTCTTAGACGGGGCCACCCATATCGTTGATTAAAGAAAGCCTTTCTTGATGACCAAGAGCATGAAGATGCTCCGGTGGCATTGACTGGGGAGCAAGTGTATGCAAAGGTGAAAAATATAAGTGTCGTCTTCGGTAAGACTACAAAGGGTAGGAAAGAAACAAATATATGGAAAAAAAGATCAGTATTCTTCGATCTTCCATATTTGGCGCAACCTTGACGTGAGACATTGTATTGATGTCATGCATGTGGAGAAGAACATATGTGATAGTATTGTTGGCACGCTTCTCAACATACAAGGTAGCACAAAGGATAGTGTGAAGGCAAGATTGGATTTACAAGAAATGGGAATACGCTAAGACTTACATCCAAGGCCATATGGTAATAGAACTTATTGTCCCCCGGCTTCTCATACTTTGTCTAAGGATGAGAAATGTTGTTTTTGTGAGTGTTTGCATGGCACAAAAGTTCCATAGGGGTATTCTTCAAATTTTAAAAGGCTTGTATCGATGAAGGACTTGAAATTGGTAGGCCAAAAGTCTCATGATTGTCATGTCTTGATGCAACAGCTCCTCCCAGTAGCTATTCGAGGCATAACTGAGTATGATCTTCGACACATTTTGACTAGGCTTTGTTTGTTCTTCAATGTTGTTTGCAGTAAAGTGTTTGAGGTTGAACAATTGGATGAATTGGAGAATGAAGGATATCTTATCTTGTGTCACCTTGAGAGGCTTTTTGTTCCTTCATTTTTTGACATCATGGTTCATCTAATTGTTCATCTAATGAGGGAGATCAAGTTGTTCGATCTTGTCCATTTACGGTGGATGTACCCAATTGAAAGATCTATGAAATTCCTAAAAGGGTACGTGAAGAACGCATACTAGCCAGAAGCATCAATTGTTCAGAAGTATGTATGTAAAGAAGACATGGAATTTTGTCAAAATTATTTGGCCAAAGTAAGACATATCGGGCTTCCAAAACGTCAGCATGCTGAAGGGGGTAGACGGGGGGCCTCAATAAATAGAGTGGATCCTGATGAATTGTCACAAGTCCACTTATACATCTTGAATAATGTTGATGAAGTTTAGGCCAGCATAGCTGCCCATAAAGAAGCTGTGAGGAAAGAAAATCCCCGAATAATTGAACAAAGGTTGATTAGGGGGCATAAGAGAACATTTGCAAATTGGTTCAAACAAAAGGCCGAGGGAGAGGAATCTGTTTCTGAGACAATGAAATGGTTAGCACGTGGTCCTGAAGTTGATGTCCTAAGTTGGAATTCGTATGTGATCAACGGTTACACATTTTACATGAAGTCCCTAGATGAGAGGAGCACTGTCCAGAACAGTGGTGTAATGTTAGAGGCTAAATCCATGTACTTCTCCAGTTCGAAAGACAAACGGCCTAAATTGGCAGTCATGCCATATTATGGGGTTATTAAAGAGATTTGGGAGGTGGACTATGTCTTCATTAGATTTTCCATTTTCAAATGCAAGTGGGTTAATGTCAATAGTGGTGTTCAGATCGATCGGCTCGGATTTACGTTAGTCAATCTCAATAATATAAGTTTTGGAGATGAACCTTTTATTATGGTAGACCAGACGAAACAAGTTTTTTATATTACCGATCAAGCAAATAAAATTTGGTCTGTAGCTCTCCAAGGTAAAAGGGTCATCGATATTGATAAGGAAAGTCATGCAAATTATGGTCTTCCTGAGAGTACTCCTTTTTCAAGGGGTCTACCAGACATGAACGAAGAAGATGAAGCGGATAATGAACTCGGCATAAGAAATGATCATCAAGAAGGGATATGGGAGGATATCCCTTTATAAAAGAGTCAATTCATAAGGTAATATTCATCTGCACAATTCTTTGAAAACTTTAAGATTTTTACTGTATTATATTTCTTCTATGTTTTTAACCGATGTCACTGACTCTATAAAGTTTGTTCTTATTTTATGTTTATGGCAGCTAGACCCAATCCAATGCTCTCAACCGAGGGAAGCTGTAAAGCTACAGAAGCAATATCTTGAAAATTTGGCCCTCAAAGATCAATGTTAAGGTAAATTTTCTCTAATATGTAACAACTAGCTTAATTAGTAACGAATTTTATTATCTCTGAATTTTTAATATTTAAGTGTTGATTATTGTTTCTGCTCAGTCACACAGAGAAGAGATCATACTAGAACTCCATAAAACTTATCAGGATCCTATTAAGGGAGTTGTACATGGTGGAATGATCAGGGAGTTGTTGGGTGGGAATCAGATGAAGGCATGGGGAATATTGGGCATGTATGTTGATTTAAGTGTACGTGGTATATCTTATTGCAACAACTTATTGTATTTGTATTTATAACTCATGGTCAATAATATTTGTATTCTAGCTACGATCTGCTTTTTCCCAATTCAATTTATTCATAATTGTTCATAGCTTGTAGATTAAAGTGTAGCCTTTTTTGTGCTGGATTGGCTTGTATGGATTTGTATATAGATCATTCAATTTATCCACAATTGTTCATAGCTTATAGCTTAAAGTATACCATTTTATGTGCTAGATTGGCTGGTATGGATTTGTGTATATATATGATCAATAAGAACAGAATAGGGAAAAAATGCAGGAAACTTTAGACTGATAAAACAAAAACGCCGGTCTTAAAAGTTCAACTTTTAAGATCGGATATACTCGGATTTACTTAAATGCGCGATCTTAAAGGTCAGACGACATATTTGATATACGGTACTAAAAGTTGGTCTTACAAGACCGTTGGTTTTAATATGCCCAGTTTTAAAAGTTAATCTTTAAGACCGGACGTATTAATCAACCAGTCTTGAAAGTGAGTCTTTTAAGATTGCGTATAATTATTTTTGTCCAGTCTTAAAAAATAGACCTTTTAAGAGCGGTTAAATTTTTGTCCAGTCTTAAAAATTGAGTTTTAGGACCGACAAAAAAAATATTTCAGTTGGATTTAGTATCACTTTTAAAACCTGATGTTTTTAAATGTTCGGTCTTAAAATAGTTTATTTAAAACCGGTTGAAGTCCGCTCTTAAAGATATACTTTTAATACCAGCTGGAACAAAACCGGTCGCGAGTCCGGTCTACGGATGCCTCTTTTGTCCGGTCTTAAAAGCTTCTTTTGTACATGTGAATCTATCTAATAGATGTAATCTAATCTATTTATTTAATCTAAAATTAAAAGCCTATAGATTTAATTTATCTTTATAAATTAAATCTGATAAAAGATATATATCTATTTAATTAAAACTGAGATGCTATATCTCAATTTAAATTAAATTAGATATATGATCAATATTCAAGATTAATCTAAATTAATCTTGAATTTTAATTTTAGATTTAAATAGTATTAATTAAATCTATCTAATAGATCTAATCTAATCTATTTATTTAATCTAAAATTAAAAGCCTACAGATTAAATTTATTTTTTATAAATTAAATCTGAGAAAAGATATATATCTAACTAATTAGATATATAATTGATTTATCTTTATAAATCAAATATGAAATACGATATCTCAATTAGTTTTAGTTATATAATGATTAGCCCTACGGCATAATTTCCAACACTATCTTCATTCTCTTAGTCTCTATTTTTTTATTCTCTGACCAAATCACAAAAAGAATTTGAAATCCTTTATTCACCCCCTTCTAGTTGATATTTCTCTTTCAATAAAGAGAGTATAGCAACTCACTCTCCATCAATTAGGATGTTGATGGAAAATAAGTTATATTTTTTATATATTTGTCATGTTTAACCAAAGTTTTTATTTGTGTAATTTAGTTATTTGTATTTTCTAAAAAATATTGGACGAAGTAGTTATTTCAATGAAAGAAAAATAGCTATTTAAAAAAAGAAATAAAAAAAGAATTTTGGCCATAAATGGAGAGAAAGAATTAGAAAAAGGGTTCATGGCCTCATGGGCAACTCCCTCAGATGTTTTTCAAAAGGATTAAGTAGCAAATCCGCCCCCAAAGTACATGTTTGAGAGCAATGTTGCCTTGAAAGTTTTTTTGGCTCAATGTTGCCCCGGAAGTCTAGAAAGATAGCAATATTGTCCTTTTTCATTAAAAAGTTAACGGTCAACATCAATTTTTTAACAGTCAACGTTAGTTTTTTAATGGAAAAGGGAAACATTGCTACGTTTTTAGACTTCCAGGGCGAAATTGAGCTTGAAAAAACTTTTAAGACAACATTGCACCTCGATGTATACTTCCAAGATAGATTTACTACTTAACCTTTATCAAAAAATGTATTGCGACACAAAGGTTTCTTAGGTGGAATCTCCCAGCATATATATATATATATATATATATATATATATATATATATATATATAATCTTCCAACATATTTTTTAAATTATGTTTTTAAGGGCAATTGCGCAACTACAGAAACACCAAAGTACCAAACGATGTTAACATGGCACACAGGCCCTCCATATTGATGGGCCTCACATAGTGTTGAAAAGTCATCGGCATACAGGCCCTACATATTGATGGGCTACACATAGTGTTGAAAAGTCAAAAAGATGAAAAATAATTTGCCCGTACATCCATCAATGTGTGGGGCCCATTTACTTGTTTTTTTAAAAGCCATAATTTATCAATAGAGCTTTAGTGGCAATGATATTTATGTACATATTGACATATCAATTCAAATAAGAATAAGATTGATAAACATTAAGAGCTTGAATTAGAATATGTTAGACTAAATCAACATACGATTTAATATTATCAATAGCATCCTTTTCCACTTCTTCTCATTACTTTTATTTCTCAATGAAATCACTGAAGCAATTAAATAAGTGATTTAATCTTAACTATTTATTTTATCGGGATATATATTTAATGAGGATTTTACCCATAAATATAGTAGATAAAAGTTTATATCCAATAAATTAAGGATCAAGGGGTCACTAAAATTCAGAGTGAGCCAATTTATAAGGGCTCAAAATGAAAATGTCAATTTCAGTGGATAAAAATCCACCTCAGCATACGTGAGTCGGTTTTTGGCCTCATGTGCATGAAAGACTCTGTCAAATTCAATGAACAAATGAACAATTTAATTTTGTCAATATGGTCTTTTTTTTTATCACTACTATTTCTCAATTAAATGGCTAAAGCTAAATGACAATTTAAATTCAAAATTATATACAATTTCGACACATCGTCACAAACTAATTGAGGGTCTGTCGCTTCTTATTAGATGGAGAATTGATATATTACTTTATACGCAGATTTCATTGGCATTTTGACATTCCTTTAATAATTTAACATAATTAAGACTCTAATTAAATATTAAAGTGATTTTAAAAGAATAATAATTTTAATCCCCATAAACCAATACTCAAAGAGTTATTATAATTCATAGTTATCAAGATTTTTAAGTTATTTGAAATTAAATTGTTGATCTCACTCAAGAAAGTAACATGTAAAAATTGTTGGAATTTTAAATTATAATTAATATTCCATTAATTCTATTAAGTGGCCCACATTAATTCCTGTTTTTTAACCGTCCATTAATTTTGTAACGGCCCAATCAATAAACAATAATTGCTAATTAATACACATAAATGCCTTGCCTTTTTATCTCTGTGATGGCCAGAGGGTAAGAGCATCGTGAAATTTTTTTTGTTGTCCCCTGAGCCAGCTCTGAAATTGAGGAAAGCACACCATCTGCAGATTCAGAGAGAAGGTTCAGAAGGATTGAAACTTGGAGTTTGTCCTTTGCTAGCTTCTGAAACAAATCAATGGCGGGAGGTATTTATGATCTCTATTTCATTTTTCCGCATTGATCTAAATGTTAATATGTGTTTAACATGTTTAGATCGCTTAGTTTTCTAACATTTGGTATCAGAGCAATTGATATGCCTCTGCCTTGATTAAGATTTCACAGAATATGGTTTTCAGTTTGGATATATACTCACTGGCTGCAATTTATTTAGATAAAATTGTTGAGGGCATTGTATATATAGTTTATTCAATATATAACCCAGATAAAATATATGTGTGTTTACTTCAGGAGAGAGGCGATGAATATTGTTGTCTCTGTGTTCATATATTTCCTGATGCTTTGAATCCTTATTTGATCATGATACATATTGTATATTAGAATATGTTTCAGTTAGGATTTTCTGGAAAATAATTTGTGAGTTCCTATTTATATTTTTCTGATTATGCTTGATGAACGCTGCTTGATGAATCTGGAATTTTGAATTGATTGTTTCAATCTGGGCTTTGGTTTTACCTTTGAATACCATCGGCTGGGGTCTGGGTTTGTATCTGGATTCCATCGAGGATGTGAAGCCGTCGGTTTTCATCGGCAAAATTGGAGGCACATTGTTGGGTTGTTTTGGCAGTTTGGGTTCATTTTTGGTGGTCTGCATTTTTGGCAACTGGGCTGGGTTCGTTTTTGGGCCAGGCGCACTTTGATTTCAGAATAAAAAAAAATAAACACAAAAAGACCTGGCGCTTGGGGATTCGAACCAGAGACCAGTGGACTTTGAACGCCTTAGTGGCTGGTGTTATGCCAGCTGCGCCATGCCCTTGGGTCAGATTTTCAGCATTTACTGTATTTAATGATTTTTTTTACTGAAAAAAACAGATTTTCAAAATTTCAAATTTTTTTTAAAAAAATGTCTAAGTGGGATTTGAACCCATATGGCTTAGGTCCAGAGCCTTGAGTGTTTTCTCTGGACCATTTAGCTACGATGACACTTGTGCAATTTTTGGGTTTTTATATTTATATGTTTTGATTTAAATATAAATATGAAATTTATTTAAAATTGTGTTTTCATGTGATTATTATATTCTGTTATTTGCATAAATTAATTATTAATTATGCAATTTTTGTTAGACATGAATACCCAATTTTATTTTAATATTGCTTATAGTTTATTGCGATATTAAATATTAATGTTAAGTGATCTATATATTTTTAATTAATGAGAGAGTAGCCACAACATCTTTAATTAGTTAAAATTATATATTGAGTTTTATGATCACATAATAACATTAGTTGTAATTAATCATATGTAATATAATAAATTTTATCCCACAGGAATTTTTATTATATGTTTTTGTATGATTAATTAGGGTAGAATATCAAATTATATTCTTAATTTACCCACAGGAATTAAGAATGAGGACATAATTTGGTAGTTTTATCATAAGAAATATGAATCTAATTGAATTAAAACTTTAGCCCACAGGCAAGTTGTATGTCAGTAGATTTATGAATTTTAGCATGATTTACATTGGTAAAACATGATTTGGTTTATTAGTCTCAATTTTTATTATTTAAGCATGTATTTTACGATTATGCAGTTAAGCAACCTGTGAATATCTCTGATATGAAATGTGATATTCCCGAACTGAGGGGTGATAACTATAAGGTATGGAGGGAGAGAGTCCTTCTCCATTTGGGCTGGATGGATATTGATTATGCTATAAGGAAAGACGAACCACCTACCATTACTGCAACTAGCACTCCAGATCATGTTGACCTTTATGAAAAGTGGGAGCAATCCAATCGTCTCTCAGTTATGTTCATAAAGACTTCAATCTCTGCTAGCATTCGTGGTTCTGTCGAACAGCATGACAAAATCAAGCCACTTTTGAAGGCGATCGATGATCAATTTCAGACTTCAGATAAGGCGCTTGCCAGCACCCTAATCATGAAGTTTTCATCCCTAAAACTTACTACAGTGAAAGGTGTGCGTGAGCACATCATGCAAATGAGGGACATTGCAGCTCAACTAAAGCAACTTGAGGTTGACATGTCTGACTCTTTTCTCGTGCACTACATCCTGAACACTCTTCCATCGGTATACGGACCCTTCAAGATATCCTATAACACACATAAGGATAAATGGTCAATCAATGAACTTTTGACCATATGTGTTCAGGAGGAGGAAGAGCTCATTTTTGGCAACTGAGAAAAAGAGTCAGACTCAAGCCAAAAAGAAGGGGAAAGGTAAAGCACCACCCCAAGGTGGAATCAAGAAGGAATCCAAGTGTTTCTTCTGTAAAAAGAAGGGACACATGAAGAAGGACTGCTCTAAATTCCAGCAATGGCTTGAGAAGAAAGGTATGTCAGTCTCACTTGTCTGTTATGAATCTAATATGGTTGATGGCATTAATGGCACTTGGTGGGTTGACTCTGGTTCTACAATCCATATTTTGAATACCTTGCAGGGTATGCAAAACCTAAGGAAGCCATTGGGAAGTGAACAATTCATCTACTCGGATGGAAGGATTCGTTCGCATGTGGAGGCTGTAGGGACCTGCAGTTTAGTTCTAAGTAGTGGTTATGTTTTAAATTTGGAAAAGACTTTTTATGTTCCAAGTTTCACTAGGAACTTAATTTCTGTTTCAAGACTTGTACATTTGGATTATTCCTTTTTGTTTTATGAGACATCTTTGGATCTGTTTTATAAATGAAATAAAGTTGGGAATGATACATTGTCTAACGGTCTTTTTCTTATTTACTTACAACATGATACTACTTATGATGCCATGCATGTTTCAGTTGGTTCGAAACGTAGTGTTATGAATGAGGATTCTTCTATGTTGTGGCACCGGAGATTGGGACATATCTCCATTCAGAGAATTGAAAGATTGGTGAAGAAAGGGGTACTTAGTACTCTGAACTTTACTGATTTTGAGACTTGTGTAGACTGCATAAAGGGAAAGCAGACTAACAAATCAAAGGTGCTAAGAGGAGTACTGAATTGTTAGAAATGATACATACAGACATTTGTAGTCCTGAAATGGACGCCTATGGTCAGAAATATGTCATCTCTTTTATTGATGATTACTCACGATACATGTATCTCTACATGCTTCATAACAAGCATGAAGCATTGGATGCCTTTAAGGTATTCAAACCTGAGGTAGAGAAACAATGTGGTAAATAAATTAAGATCGTGAGATCAGATAGAGGTGGTGAATATTATGGTAGATACACTGAAGATGGACAAGTACCTAGTCCATTTGCGAAGTTTCTTCAAGAACATGGGATTAATGCCCAATACACCATGCTTGGTTCTCCAGACCGGAATGGCGTAGCAGAAAGAAGAAACCGAACATTATTGGACATGGTGAGAAGTATGCTTAGTAGCTCTAAGTTACCTAAGTTCTTGTGGACTGATGCACTTAAGACAACAGTGTACATATTAAACCGGGTACCAACCAAGGCTGTCTCAAAGACGCCATTTGAGTTATTTAAGGGTTGGAAACCGAGTTTGCGACATGTACGCGTTTGGTGATGCCCGTCTGAAGTTAGAATTTATAATCCACAAGAAAAGAAGCTGGACCCAAGGACCATTAGTGGGTATTTCATTGGATATGCCGAACGGTCTAAAGGGTACAAGTTCTACTGTCCATCTCATACCACTAGGTTTGTGGAATCAAGGAATGCCAAATTTCTTGAACATGACTTGATTAGTGGGAGCGATCAATTTAGAAACCTTGTTTCTGAAAATGATCATTCAGATAGCCAACCTTCTACTTCAAGTTTGCCACTGGTTGTTAATAATTCTCCTTTAGTTCAACCAAGTGTTGTACAACTAGTCATTCAAGATCCACAACCAGCTGATATTGATCTAGTAGATCAAGTTGTCAATGAGGAACAACAAGAAGTTGTTGAACAACCAGTTGGACAACAAGTTCCTCAAGATAATGAGACAACATTAAGGAGATCTACTAGAACAAGAAGATCAGCGATACCTAGTGAGTACATTGTGTATCTGCAAGAATCTGACTATAATGTAGGAGCTAAAAATGATCCTGAAATGTTTTCACAAGCCATGAACTGTAGAAATTCAGCATTATGGCATGATGTTATGAAGGATGAAATGAATTCTATGACATCCAATAGAGTCTGGGATCTTGTTGAGTTGCCTGATGGTGCGAAGGCCATTGGATGTAAATGGGTCTTCAAAACAAAGAGAGATTCATTAGGCAACATTGACAGACATAAAGCAAGACTCATGGCCAAAGGATTCACTCAGAGAGAAGGAATCGATTACAAGGAGACATTTTCTCCTGTATCTAAGAAAGATTCTCTTCGCATCATTCTAGCATTAGTTGCACATTTTGATTTGGAGCTGCAACAAATGGATGTGAAAACGGCCTTTCTCAATGGAGAACTAGAGGAAGAGGTTTACATGAAACAACCAGAAGGATTTTCCTCTAGTGATGGTGAGCATTTGGTATGCAAGCTCAGAAAATCCATATATGGATTGAAACAAGCTTCCTGGCAATGGTATTTAAAATTTCATGATGTTATCTCTTCTTTTGGTTTTGTGGAGAACGTTATGGATGAATGTATATATTAGAAGGTCAGTGGGAGCAAGATTTGTTTTCTGATTCTGTATGTGGATGATATTCTGCTTGCAACCAATGATAATGACTTTTTGCATGAAGTGAAACAATTCCTCTCTAAAAGCTTTGAAATGAAGGATATGGGAGTAGCATCTTATGTCATTGGCATTAAGATACAAAGAGACAGACGTAGAGGTGTTCTAGGTTTGTCTCAAGAGATTTATATCAACAAAGTTTTGGAAAGATTTCAGATGAGGCATTGTGCACAAAGCGTAGCTCCCATTGTGAAAGGCGATAGGTTCAGTTTGAACCAGTGCCCAAAGAATGATTTTGATAGGGAACAAATGAAAAACATCCCTTATGCTTTAGCTGTAGGAAGCCTTATGTATGCTCAGGTCTGTACCAGACCTGACATTGCTTTTGCTGTTGGAATGCTAGGGAGATATCAGAGTAATCCAAGTATAGACCATTGGAAAGCTGTGAAGAAGGTGTTGAGATAACTTCAAGGGACTAAGGATTACGTGCTTAGATACAAACGAATGGACAATCTAGAAGAGATTGGTTACTCCGATTTAGATTACGCTAGTTGCATTGACTCAAGGAAATCCACTTCTGGATACATTTTTATGCTAGCCGGTGGAGCTGTGTCATGGAGTAGCAAGAAGCAGTCTTTGATTGCTACTTCTACGATGGAAGCTGAGTTCGTGTCATGTTTTGAGGCTACCTCACATGGTGTGTGGATGAAGGGGTTCATCCGTGGGCTTAGAATCATGAATTAAATTGTTAGGCCAATGAAGATATATTGTGACAATTCGGCTGCTGTGTTTATGGCTAAGAACAACAGAAGTGGTAGTCAAAGCAAACACATCGACATTAAGTATCTAGCCATAAGAGAACGTGTCAAGCATCAAATAGTGGTTGTCGAACACATTAGTACTGAATTGATGATTGCAGATCCTTTAACTAAAGGCATGCCACCGATGGTGTTTAGGGATCATGTGGAAAGGATGGGAATTAGTGCTCTTCTTTGAATTTCATTTTGAATGATTTTCTTTCGTTGTAAGAATGTTGTTATTTTATGGAACCCCATTTGTGATGTTTTTCTCATTTCAATTGTGTACACATTTATTTGTTTAAATTTGAGAAACATCATTGAGTTTGGACCAAGAATAAACGTAAGGTTTATTCATTAAGTTATTTGGGCTTAGGAAACATGATGCACTATGATACATGGAAGATATTACTCGCTTAAGAGGACCTATCGCTATGATCCATGCATTTTGTTTCTCAGAAGTATATACTGAAGTATGTGGACCAAGTGGGAGAATGTTGGAATTTTAAATTATAATTAATATTCCATTAATTCTATTAAGTGGCCCACATTAATTCCTGTTTTGTAACCGTCCATTAATTTTGTAACGGCCCAATCAATAAGCAATAATTGCTAATTAATACACATAAATGTCTTGCCTTTTTATCTCTGTGATGGCCAGAGGGTAAGAGCATCGTGAAATTTTTTTTTTTGGTCCCCTGAGCCAGCTCTGAAATTGAGGAAAGCACACCATCTGCAGATTCAGAGAGAAGGTTCAAAAGGATTGAAACTTGGAGTTTGTCCTTTGCTAGCTTCTGAAACAAATCAATGGCGGGAGGTATTTATGATCTCTATTTCATTTTTCTGCATTGATCTAAATGTTAATCTGTGTTTAACATGTTTAGATCGCTTAGTTTTCTAACAAAAATTGTGTTATTTCCTTAAATCAAGGAGTTATTATAATTTGAAGTCAAAATGATAAATTGTTACAAACTAATTAAAGGGTCATCGCAATTTTAGCATACATAGTGTTTAGTTAAATAAACACAATGTTGATTATTGATTTGTACATTATTAGCTCAGTGTATATATTTTGGCCTGCAGGATATTCATAAGTGGCAAAAAACTAGAAAATCAAATTTAAATAGGGAGGTCTAAAAGGCAGATATCAATGCTATAGGAGCATAATTTAATATGAAAACGTTGGACACGATTAAAAGAAAAATAGACTCGAAACCTAGACTACTAAGTCAAAAGAACACATGTGAACTTATTTTTCTATTTTTATGTTCTTGATTATTACTTTGTTGTCTTTGAAGGTAGATGTGAATATATCAGACAATCCATTCCACTTCCCATTATCAACCAATGGAATGTGGTCTCTCTTCTTTCTCTTTGAAACAATGGTTGAAGATCTTAATGATTGAACTATTAGAATGTCATCATCATTTTGAAATTTTTTTGCAGACATCAACACTGTCAAGTATCTTGAGGCATGTGTTTCTACTTGGGAAGTTTGGAAAAAAAGACACAAGGAACAAATGAAATTGCAAATAGATGAATATATAATCAATTACTCAATTACAAGATGTGCTACTAACAACAAAATCCTTTTCTTACCATTAATTCTAAGTAGGTAAACCATTGCAAAATATCTTCCTTCTCATATAGGTATTTGATGTTGTTATGTTTGACTTTAAGCCTAACAATAATCACTCTTATGGCCTTGCATGAAGAATACGACTGTCATAACATAAAGAGCACAAAAACTCAAAACCCAATAATCAAATAGTTGTGAATCACAAGCCTCCTCATTGGCCAAAATCATGTCAACTTTCCATAGGATGTGATGTCATCCACTTTCCAATAACCCAAGCAACAATAGCTCAAGTATCCTTGTGGTAGCCAATATCCTAATGAGTTCATAAGGATGACCTCCTATGATATTAGGGATGAAGAATTGAGATCGCCAATAATGAAGAATGAAAAACACAAAAAGGGGATACATTAACCACATTAATATATAAGCATTACTATAATCATGGGGCCAACTACAGGAAGAAGAATTGAGATCACGGATAATGAAAAATGGTGAACACAAAACGGGATACATTAAAGACGTTAATATATATAAGCATTATTATAATCATGGGGCCAATTATATTTCTTGGAAATTAAGTTTTTTCTTAAGATTTAATTTGAATTATGATTATTATAACCCCTTGATTTACAAGCTAAATTATTATTATGATAACTCCGTAAATCATGGCAGCCAACTATAATTAATTTATAGACATAAAATATAAAATATTGGTATTGAATTATAAAAGTGGGCGATAAATATTTATGGGAGCCAATAAAGAGTTACAAATATGTAAATTGATATTTATTGGTATTAAAGTAAATAGAATACACTAAAGGCGTGAACATAAACATAACTATTTTCTCCAAAAAGAATCGCTCACGGAACGGTTTTTAATGGTGTAATTACAAGTATTATAGAAGATATAGACATTTTAAAAAAGAGTGAATATTCATGGTATTTTTACATCACTGAAAATGTACATGGTGTGCTAGACGCACTTTTAATAAAAATTCCATTTATAAAAGATCAAATCGCAACCGTTCAAATGTTAGTAATACACACAAAGTTCCTTTTTTTTTTTTTTTGTCAACCTTAACTTTTGCTTTTGGCCAGAGTTTTCTTTTTCACACTTAATGGTTAATATATAGAGTTAAGAATTTTAATTTAAAGATTACATTAACTCAAAAGATAGGCTTGAAATCTCAAACAGTGACCATTTGAGTAATTATTAACGGGTGAAATATTCACCCTCTTACATCTTTATTTATATGGATGCTTATTTCAATTGAATATATATATATATATATATATATATATATATATATATATATATATATATATATAAGTTACAATTTTTGGAATAAGTCCGATTCTTTTTTTAAAAAAAAAATCAAGTAGCATCAAGCATTATGATGTTATTTTCCATCTACATCAAACATTTTATTTATGATGTATTCAACATTTAATATTCAGGTTAAAAAAACATTCGATGTTATTTTTTTAGTGTTTATAGTGTCCTAATTTTATTTGTAACATATCCAACATTCTAATCCTTACCTTAAAGGGCCCATTTTGGTATAGCTTTTGAAGAATAACTTTAGGATTTATGAGGTAAAAATGACTTTTGGAAAATAGCTTTTGAATAAAAATGATAGTGTTTGGATAACTTCAAAGCCTAGGTTTTGACAAAAGTTTGTCAAACACCCTAAAATTGTTTAGAAACTATTATGTATTAAAATCTAGGTTTTAACAAAGAGTTAAGGTATAAAAATACATATGTGCTTTACCCCCAAGAGCGCCCAACACCAAGTACTTTTTTATAGGTACAAAAGTGCACATGTGATTACAAATTAAATACAAAATTACCATTTGACCGTTAAATTTGACTTTTTTTTTGCTTTCAAATGTGCGAAAATATACATATGGTTTGGCAAAAAGAGCGTATAACACCAAGTGTTTTTTTTTTAATTTAATAATTTTATTTCAATTAAAGGAAAATTATTATTTTCGAGGTATAATTCATGGAACATCTAATTTTTTATTTCATAATCTATTTTTTAAAAATCCTTATTAAATTTTTTAATTAATAATTAATAAATGAGTATTTATACATTTATAATTTGATATTATAAATACTATATTTAATTAAAAATAATTTTAATTTTTGGATCTAACAAATTAAACCAAAAATTATTTAAATAATTTTTCAATCAAAACTGAACAATATTATTTAATTTTTATTGCATTAAGAAATATGCGATATAAACTTTTGTACCTCTAAATGAGTTATGTTTATTTATATGATAAATGAAAGTAAATCAAAGAATATTATAGACTTATAGTTATAAAGTTGACTTATAAATACTCATTTATTAATTATTAATTAGAAAATTTAATAAGGATTTTTTTAAAAAAGAAAATAAATTATGGAAATACAATTTTTGCAGTTTTTACCAATTGAATAAATCCTCTTTTCTAAAATGATAAATCATAAGAAAAAATTTGGCTTCATAGGAATTACGCCTAGAAAAATAATAATTTTCTTTTAATTAAAATAAAATTATTAAATTAAAAAAAAGCACTTGATGTTGGGCATTCTTTTTGCCAAACAACTTGTGTATTTTTGCACATTTGAAAGTAAAAAAAAAAAAGTTAAACTTAACTATCCAACAATATTTTTGCACTTAATTTATAATCACATGTGTATTTTTGCATCTAAAAAAAACACTTGGTGTCAGGCGCTCCTCAGGGTAAAGCACATGTGCATTTTTACACTTTAACCCTTTAACAAAAGTTTGTCAAACACTTCTATTTTTTCCAAAAGCTATTTTGCATTAAAACCTAGGTTTTGTCATAAACTTACCAAACATCATATTTTTTCTAGAAGTTATTCTATATCAAAACCTAAGTTTTGTGAAAAGCTATTTTTTTAGTTTTTTCTCTCTCTTCTGCTGTCATTAGTATTTTTTCAGTATTAGTTTGTATTCTTAAGATATTTTTTAGTGCCTTCAGTACCTTGAAATATTTTTTTAAGATTAGTCATTACCTTGAAATATTTTTCATTATCATAACTTTTTTTTCAAGATCAAGAAATATTTTTTTAGTATCTTTAAATATCTTTTTAGTACCCTTAGTACCATATAATATTTTTTCAAGATTGTTAGTACCCTGAATTATCTTTTCAATGTCCTAAAATAAATTTTTAAGACCATTAGAAGTATTTTTTTAGTACTAGTTAGTATTAAGTATCTTTTTAATACCCATTAGTATCCTAAAATATTTTTTTAAGATCAGTTATTACCCTGAAATATCTTTTTAATATCTTAAAATAATTTTCTTAAGATCATGAAATATTTCAGGGTACGTTGTATTGAAAAAATACTTTATGATCTTGAAAATTTATTTTATGATATTGAAAAAATATTTCAGAGTAATGATTGATCTTAAAAAAATATTTAAGGTAATAAAAGGTACTAAAAAATATTTTAAGGATACTGATTGGTACTAAAAAAAATATTTCATGGTCTTAAAATTGTTTTTAGGATATTGAAAAAATATTTCAGGGTATTGAAGGTTACTAAAAATTACTTAAAGATACTGACTAGCACTGAAAAAATATTGACGACGACAAAGGAGGGAGAAAAATCCAAAAAAATAGTTTTTTCCCCAAAACATAGGTTTTGATACAAAATAGCTTTTAGAAAAAATAAGGGTATTTGGTAAGCCTATAACAAAACTTAGGTTTTGATGTAAAATAGCTTTTGGAAAAAAGAGAAGTCTTTGGCAGACTTATGACAAAACTTAGATTTTGTGTCCCTCTAAATATGCCCTTATTTATGGCTTAGGGTGCCAAACATAACTAAAAAAAATAACATTGTTTAGATCCAACAAGAAAATACTATTAGGGGGTTGGTTACACAATAAATAAGATTAATAAGGTGATTGATGATACTCCTCCGGTTCAAGATATAGATGAGAAGTTCATTTTGGTTTTAAATATAATATTTAGTTTTCATATTTGCCAATCCTTTCCCGTTTTACCTTATTGTTGATCTCTCAACCATATCAATGAAAAGAGGTGATGAGGGAATTACGAAAGATTACTATGATATTTTAAAAAATACATGTAAGAATAACTAACTTAATTAACTTCCTTAATTTAACTAAACTAGGTAAATATGTCATATATTATGGATTGGATGAAGTATTGAAAAATGGGAAATTCGTAGTATGGTCTCAAGGAACCAAAAAAAAAGGAAGAAGAAGTCTCAGTATATGATTTATTATCTAAAAACTTCCAAAAGATAAAAGTGATATGGATTCAAGTTGTGAAATTAATTGTTTGCCCCATTGTTTATACGGCACATAAGATTATCAATAGTAACAAATGTTTTACCAAAATGGCACATTCACTTGTCGGTAATCCTATGACTTATCAATATGACACATAAACTTAGATAGTTAGTCATATACGATGACTCCTTTAAAAAAATTTCTATATCTTTGGACCATACTGTGATTTTGTCCTTGAAAAATAGCATCAAGATGTTACTTTAACCTTTTTTATAAGTAAATGTAGCCTCATAGGAAATTTTGTTTGGAGCACTATGACACTAAATATGAACATATCTCCTAGTAGTACTTTGAAAATTGATTCGCTTTATTGTGAAATATAATACTAACCCATTTCATTAGACTTGACTCTAGTTGATAGGCGAATTATTTTTATAAATTATATTATGTACTTGAATGAAATTTAATTTGTTTTATATATTTACCCTCATTAGTTACATATTTTTCTTCTCTTTTTCTCACTCATTATTTCTTATTAACTCATTTGATCTTATTTATAAAGCAAAAAGAGAAGATTTATTTTTTATCACATTTATGAGTCACATTATTATATTTTTTATATATGAATGTACAATTATATCATTAATTTATCATTAAGTTGACCTTATTTTTACGTGATATATTGTATATTAAATATTAGTAAAGTTAAAAAGTTGTTAGGTTTTAGCAAAATTGATTATTTAGCCCTTTAATCTTTAACTCACTTGTAATTTAATCTCTTAACTATGGTTTGGTGTGACTAGATCCTTAGATTTTTTACTCACCTCATTCAGTCGTTCATCTTTTCAATTTTTTATGTTATCTTTGTTATTTACCATTCATAGTAACTTGAGTTAGCCTATGTGGCAATATGAATGATAAAATGGCTTTCTAGTCAGCAAACTCATAAGTAAAGAAGGGAGAGAGCTGGAGAAGATCGAAAGACAGAGAACTGAGGAAAAACGAAGAGACCATGAACCCAGCACAGGCAACGAAGACGCATATGAGATTGGAAACTTGAGGTGAGTAATAAAAAATGAATGAGGTTAAAAAAAAAAAAAAAAAGGACGATCATGAACTACCCCAATTCGAATATCACGCGTAGGCCGTCGGATTTTCTCTTTTTAATTATTTCATTTCATGCCATACCCTTGAACCCAATTCAGTGCCTTTGTCGATAGCTATAATGCTCCCTTTTCCTCTTGTACTGATCCTCCATTATTCATCGTGGTTCAAATCCTTTTTCTCGTAGATTGGACAACTTGCTCCAAGCTAATTTAGTCAGAGGGTTTTCAACATTCAATAGCTGATCATTGATGGCATTTTATTCTTGGCCGGGTGGGTTATTCAAAACCCGTTCCAACTCGCCTTGATCACACCTCTTCTTTTTTGTCTTACCAGTTCAGGGTCTCTTCTTTTTTCGCCAGTTTTCCGTCTTTTGATCTTCTCCGGTCCTCTCCCTTCTTTGCTTACGTGTTTGCTGATTTGGAAGCCATTTTATCATGCATGGTTGCCACATAGGATTGACTCAGCATGAGTTGTAAATAATAAAAACGATAGTATAACAAATTAAAAATAGTACAAGTCATAAGGGAGTTAAAAGTTTAAGGACTAACATATTGAACCTAAGCTGCCAGCCTAAGTTAAAGTGGGTTAAAAGTTATATGATTAAAAAAAATTAATTTTTCATAAATTTTAAAATAAAATTAATAAATTTAAAGTTTTTCTTATTTTACTTTATGTGAACTATGTTAGAAATCTCTCAACCGGCCCAAGCTCGCAAAATCATCTTCGCCTCTCTCTCTCGCAGGCGGCGTCTTTCGCCTCCACATGCCGCCGGCAAGCATAGTTCGACTCTACAGCAGCGACAATGGAGTAGATTGGAGCCCGAAGAATTTGAAGTTGGCCGCGCAAGGGGAGATGAAGAAAGTCTCTTTCAACTTCTTCCTCACTGGTCAACCTCATTCTCACCATAGGAAGCACCACCAAAGATACTTGGCGCCGCACTACTCAGATCGAAGGATAAACACTCAGTGACAAGCTTCAAGCACCACCCACGTTGGCCCTTCTGTAACGCTCCCTTATGTCTCATGATTATATATCAGAGTTAATACACAGAGAGTGTGTGGATCTGGTTTGGACGAATGAGTAACTAATAATTTAAATAAAACATAACTTGGTAATGATTAAAAACTTAATCTTTTCATGATAATTAAATATGGGGAAAACACTTCTCATATTGTAGGAGAAGTGTATTCTCATGTCATATATACATGAAATGGTGCGACCCACATATATATATGAATTAATTCATATATATATGTGGGTCCCATCATTTCATATATGTGTAGGAATTTTCTTCTTCTCATGTAACATGAAAAAATTCATCCCCATTAAATATATACATTCATCCCAAAACTAAAAACCTCAAAAAAAATAACTCCTTATACATTCCTTCAAAATATCCCAAATAAATATACAAAAAAAAAAAAGAACTCTTCCTCCGAGTTCACCTTCTCCAGCCTTTGTTTATGGCACCGCCTTCCCCTTCTGTCCTGATCTACTACCTGTACTTTTATTAGTGCCTAGGATCCACAATTGAATCTCAAGGTAACAAGTTAATCTTTATGAATAGTGTACATAATATATGAAATCAAATTACCGCTATTTAGGAAACAATTTAACATTCTGTGTCAAAGGACATCAACAATCAACAGTATATCATACTTATAATATTAACTGTGAATATGCAGGACCAAACAAGTCTTGAATTCCATAGTGCTACGAAAGTAAATACAAAACCTATCTGGTTCTGGATTCCTCTACCCGAGGAAAATATAAACGCAGAACCTACCTAGTTCCAAATTCCTCAACACACAGGAAAAAGACAACATAGAGCCTACCCAGCTCCGAATTTTGTTAGCACATAGGAAGACACATGTGATTGGCCAAACAACAGAATATATAATTGTAATCAACTGTGTGTGCAAGACACAAATCCATAAGCATGATAATTACATATGAACATACACATGTCAGAGAGTTAGAGTTACCACCTAAGTGTATAGCAACTTCAAAACTATCTGAGTATTTCACGGTATGAGCGAGTTTGGGAATTCATATAAATAATATTTATATAGAGAATGAGTCATTAACCGATTTAATCTTAATGACATAATTAAGATTTAGTTTCTCTAGACCCACCCCAAAATGCATGTCCCTTAATATCCTTATGGCTAGGGATGTATAGTTATTAGGGACTTATTTAACTAAACACTATTCACTATAGAATAATCATCATCTCATCCATTTCACCTTTCAATTTATCCATAGAAACCTTTACTTTGAAGGCTAAACACTATTAGCAACTTATGTGACCATTTTAAGACTTATTAAAAATTGACCTTTAATTTTCACGGGAATTTGGAAAATTCATAACTTGGTTTATATAACTCCGAATGGAGTGATTCCAATTTCTATTTATTCTTTGATAAGTCTATTTTCATAAACTAAAGTCAAAAAAGTTGATTTATGGTTGAGAAAAATTCCCAAATTTCAAAAACTTAAGCTCTGCCTAGAATTTTTCAGAAATTATGGCTTATCTTTAAAAATCAATAACTTGACATACAAAGCTCAGAAAAATGCCTATTATACATCAAATTAAAGCTCTGGAAGTCCTCTAACTAACTGAAAATTTTCGCAATGTAATATTACTTGAGTCATTCCCAAAAAACGTCAGGACTGCCCAGTTTTGGTTCCTAGACACAGGGTCATTTTGTAAGATTTATTTCTTATTGACCAAAGCTTAGAATGATACAAAATACCCATCACTTTAAAGCTATGCATGTCATCTATCAACAGGAAAATTTTCATAATTTTTAAAATTTGTTTACTTATTCAAAAATGTAACGTCATCTGAGTACCTTCAGAATGACACCAAAACGTCTTCAAATTCATACCTCAACTTCCAAAAATTATAACTAGAGCTACATACCTTCGTTTTAGGTGATTCAAAACTCAATTTCAAGCTTAAGGAGTGTACTATCTCATGTAAAACTTTCAGAGAAAAACTCAACTCATAAACCCTGAAAACGACATGAAACTCGACCTCTGTTTTTGGATTATACTGCAGAGGTGAGCAAAATGACATGCAAGCTTAAACCTTGACTCTGTGCTTTCAAAAATCAGACCCAATGCTCATATATCATATATGCATGACCTTAGAGTTTGATTATAGATCCAAAGGAACCCAAAATCCAGTTCCAAAATCGACATGCAAGACTCCTTTGTGCTTCATATAATGACATCTACTTACTCTCATTATCTTATGAATTTTTAGACCTCAACATATTCAGAAAAAAAACCAGATGGAAATCAATATATGAGACTCACCTTTGAAGGATTCTAGTATTGCATGTGAGAATCGATCAACTCCTCTTATTTCCTTTGTGATTTCACTCCCTTCTCAGACTATCACTCGCTCTCTCTCTCTTGCTGGTTTCACAGGTTTCCAGCCAAGATGAATATGATGAGTGAAGAATGGAATAGGTGAGGGAATGAATGTGTGTGTGTTGTATATATCTCTGGCCGAATGAGAAAAGTGGAATGAATAAATAAGGATGGAGGAATGGATATTAGGAGGAGATATAATGTGTTGGTCAACATATATGAGTGCAGATGGAACATATGCAAAACAAACACTCTCTCTTTCTTCTGCAAGTTTGACTGAATGAAAAGAATAGGATGTGTGAGTGGATATTAAAAGGGAGGGAACATAGGGAATGGGTTGGGCTTGTGTGTTGGGCCCAAATAGATGTTTAGTTAAGTGAGGGAGTGTATGTACGAAATGCATGGATATGCCAAATGGTTTTGCATATATTTACATATACACTCACATAAACACTTGACCTTGATAAGAATATGGTAATGCGTGAGTTGTACCATATATTAATCCCAATTAATTCTTTTAGGCCACAATATATTGTCTAATAAATATTTGGGCAAAAATTTATTTCCTAACTAATTGTCCTTAATTTTGAGAAAATATGCCTTAAATTCCAATATTAACTTCAAAATTCATTAAGGCCAATTTTCCACAATTTATCCTATATTATAATTTAATTATCAAATTCCATATGTTGGGATGTTACACCTTCTCTGTTATCCGTCGTCACCGTCACTTTGTCAAGGGGCTGTGGTCCTCTCTCACCTTCAGGGTGGGCTTTTCCTCTCCCTCTCTAGGTGGTGAGAGCTTTTTTCCTCGTTTTTGTGTGAGATACTATTATGGCGTCTTCCTCTTCAGCAGTCTTCATCGGCGAAGGGCACATTCGTCTTTTCTTTCTTTTATTGTGGTATTGGGTTTTAGTTTGTGTGTGGTCGACGTCATCATATTTATTTAAATGGTGGAGCATAAGTGTTCTTGACATCATTTGTCTTCTTATTCCTAAGGTTGGGTTTTTGATGTCCTTTACCTCAAGATGAGGTATTTGTGTAGCTATTCTTTTTTTGGTAAAACTCGAGGCTAATGCCCATCTTTATTTCTAACTCAGAACAGTCCTTGGGTACATCACACCAATTACATCATTGAACAGATACCTTTGTATACAATTGGTGGTTTATCAAAAATAGCATAACTATCTTTTTGTACAAAAGAAAAATTTGCTAGAGCATTAGCAGTTGCATTACCTTCTCTGTACACATGGACATACTCTAATCTGGAGAATTTTGGCATCACCTTCCCAATATCTGTCAACAGCCTCTTATCTGCAATAGTCTCCTCTTGCTCCTGCATTCTCTTCAACATTTGTATAACAACAATGGAATCAGATTCAACAATTAGATTTTCCACTTTCAACTCCATAGCTAGTTTTAAACCAATCCATATAGTCCAAAGTTCAGCTTTGATTGCCGAACAAATTCCTAGCTTCTTTGTAAAACCAACAATCCACCTTCCATCTTCATCTCTGATTACTCCTCCACAGCCAGTAGTGTTATCTCCTCCTTTTGAAGCTCCATCCACATTCAACTTGTACCAGCCTATCCAAGGGGGTTCCCAACTGATGTTCACTTCCTGTGCTAATACATTCAAACCATACTCAGATCTTGCTGTGTAAATTTCTTTTACATAGTTTACCACACACTTACTGCAACTTTAGGGCATCTGAAAACCCTCTTCAAACATGCTTTTGTTCTTCCAGTTCCATAGCCTCCAGCAAGCAACTCCAAAAACTAGTTTCCAATCCTGATTTAGTTTCTTCATATTCCACTTGAACCAGTCCATCCCCTACAACTGCCAAAACTCAAGCTCTAAACCATCTCCTCTTAATTCCTTCCACATGTTAGATGCCACTGGACAATCTCGTAAAACATGCATTTGATTTTCATTAGTGTCAATACACCTATAGCATTTTGAATTTCCTCCCATTATCTTATTCTTCCTTTCACATGTTAACAACCTATCATGTATAGCTACCCACATAAACACTTGTATTCTTCTTGGCCCTGTCTATTTCCATACCAACTTCCATACTTCCTCCTCCTTGTCCTCTTCCTTCTTCAAAAGATGATACATTTCTGAAACAACATACTTACTCTTCATCTTGGTTCCCTATCTGATTACATCTACTTCATTTGTTGCACTTGCGGTAGGCATTGCCATAATTAACTTCTTACCCTATTCACTCAAACATCCCTCTATCCTACTAAAGTCCCATTCTCCAGACTCATTTACTACCTCTCTCACTATTATCCCCTCTTCTTCCTCCGTTAGTTGCGTCAAGCATTTCCCAACTAATGGCCTTCCATCCCCCACCCATTTGTCTTTCCAGAACCTCACCCTCTCCCCTGTACCCACTTCCCAGCACAGATTATTTGTGATATTTGGCCAGATTTTGCACAAATGTCTCCAAATCTGAGAATCTGATTTCAAGCTTCTGCATTCTTCCTCTAGATTAACATTCCTTCTGTATTTTCCAATCAGCACCTTAGAGCATAAATTTTCAAGTTTTGTTATTATATTCTAGGCCACTCTCCCCAAAAGTGCATCATTCATTACTTCCATGTTTCTCAGTCCATAGCCCCCATTCTTTTTTCCTTGCATAATGTTTCCCAACTCAAAGCATGTATCTTCCTCTTTCCTTCCTCACTTTTTCAGATAAAATCCCTCTGAATTTTCTCCAATTGTCTTCTTACTTTAGTTAGGATAATTGAGTGTTGCATGGAGAACACTACCAATTGATTAGTGACCGCTTGCACAAGGGTTAATCTTCCAGCTAATGACAGAGTATGTTTCTTCCAGCTACTTAACTTCCCCTGCATTTTATCAATCAAATGCTGGAAATTTTTCTTGTTTCCCCTTCCTTCATACAAATAAGCTCCTAAGTATCTCCCCAAATCATTCATTTTCCTGAAGCATGAATATGTATAGATCTCATTCTGATCCCTTCTACTCACATTTCTAGAAAAAAATATACTGGTCTTCTGTTTGTTCACTGTTTGTCCAGACATTTCGCCAAAATCCTCCAGCACTTTCATCACCGTACACATATACTCTAATTTTGCTTCACAAATAAGCAACAACTCATCTGCGAACATTAAATGCGACACTTCTGTACCATTCCTACCCATTCTCATTGGTTTCCACCTCTTTGCATTCACACTATCTATAATTAAGTGCGTTAGTTTTTCCATGCCTAAAACAAACAAATATGGGGATAAAGGATCCCCTTGTCTCAAACCCCTAGAAGGGTAAAAGTCTTTACATTTTCCCCCATTCCACATCAAAGCTAAACTGGCCGAGCTGATGCAATTAACTACAACATCCCTCAAATGTTTATCAAACCCGATCTCCTCAAGCACATTTTTGACAAAACCCCAAGACATCCTATCATAAGCTTTTTCTAGATCAATTTTGATCACCATATATCCCTTTTCCCCTTGTAACCTTCCCATAGAATGCACCACCTCCTTTGCTATTATTATATTATGATGCAAACTCCTATTCGGTACAAAGCTTGATTGATAAGGCGATACTAAGTTATCCATTAGGAGCTTTAGCCTATTTACTATCAATTTTGAAAGACCTTTGTACACTACATTACACAAAAGCAATAGGTCTAAATTGGCTTACCAACTCCGGCTGATCCATTTTTGGAATTAGGACTAGCAATGTCTCGTTCACAGTCCCTATTTTTTCTAGTTCACTCTAAAGCTCCTTTATACATTCAATCATCAACTGCCCTATCACCTTCCAGTTGTGTTGATAAAAGATAGTCGGGTACCTATCGTTTCCCGGGGCCTTGAAACTCCCCATTTGGAAGAATGCCCTCTTTATTTCCTCTCCATCAAGTTCTCTTCCCACTCTCCTCAGACTCGCATTAGATACTTGCCCCCAACTCTATATTGTTTGAATCCATCCTCTCCCAATTTTATCCTCTTCAAACAAATTACTATAGAACCTTTGAAACATTTGAATTATTTCCTCTTCCTCCTCAATCCATTCCCCCTCACTGTTTTTCAACATTTTTATTTTATTTCTCCTTCTCCTTATTAGAGTCTTGGTATGATAGAACCGAGTATTTCCATCACCATCCTCTAACCATTGACTTCTTGATTTTTGGAACCATAACACCTCCTCTTGTCTTAGCATTAGTAGCAATTCCTCCTCTAACTCTCTTTCCAAATTAACAAGGCGCTGATTACTCCATCTATCTATGCTTCTCTGTATTCCTCCCAGCATACTCAATATCCTTCTTTTTCTATTTTCAATTTTACCAAATACATCCCTATTCCAGTCAATTAGTTGTTTCTGTAGACTTGACAGATTCGTTTTCAGTCCCTCATTTCCTTTCCAATGTTTCTAAATTAATGCATCAAATTGATTATGCATCTGTCAGGCTACCTAATATCTGAAGTTTCTGGTCTTAAACCCTCTATTTTCAACATTCAGTCTCACCACAATGGGATGATGATCTGAACATATTCTTGGGACTATTTTGATCTCAGCATCTTCAAACAACTCTTGCCATTGTACATTGCAAAGACACCTGTCCAACCTTTTGTATACTTTATCTAACCCCTTCCACTTTAGCCTTTTCCACGTGAAAAAGGTCCTTGTGCCTCTAGATCAATCAAGCTACAGTCCTCAATCCACTCCTTGAATTTCCTACACAGAGCCTCCCTTATTCTCCTACGGTGACTTGATTTCATTAAAATCCCTAGCCAATAACCATGGTTTGTTTATCTCGATTGATAAATTTTGCAACAGTTCCCATAATCTCTACCTTCTATTTTCACTCTGGTTCGCATATACCGCTGTGAAAGCCATCTGTTTTTCCCCCAGCCTTAGCGAACAATGAATGAACTGCTCATCCATCAATTTAATCTCCATTTTTAATTCATCTAGATCCCAGAGAATCTAAATCCCACCAACAAACCCCTCAACTTCACTTTTTACAGAGTATTTAAACCCTCATCTCCTAATCACCTTATTTGCTTGTAACCCACTTACTCTAGGTTCTAATATCACAACCACATCAAGTTTATAACGGAATCGCATATCTCTAAGGACAACTGCAACTCCCTTGCTAGCTGCCCCCTACTGTTCCATACCAGTATATTAATCATTTAAACTGGATAAAATACAGAAACAACACTTACTTGATGTTATTCATCCCCAAGACCTCACAACTCTTCATGTTGCTTAGCCTGTAGCTCTCTATTGGGTCTTCATCCTCAAACTCTTGTAATTCTATTGTATCCATGTCACCCTTTCCTTTTCTTCTTTCCCAAGCTTCTCCTAGGTGTAAATTTTCCTTATCCTCCATTTTAATTTCTTGCCCTTTGTCCAGATCCAGATTGCTCGACGGCACATCCTCATTGTTTAGAGGAAAATTTTGCTTTTCTCTTGGACACCTTTCTACAATGGTACCTTTCTTACCCCCTGTCCCCTCCTTTTGTACTTCTACATTCTCCTTTACCCTTTCCCTTCTTGTGCCCCCTGTATATTTTCCTTTATTATTTCTGCTCCCTTTCTTGTCTCCCCTGATCTTCCATTTGTTCCTTTACTTCTCTGCTGTTTTTGACTTCCTTCTTTCCTCCATATCTTTGGGATTTCTTCCCTTAATTTCCTCTTCCATATTTTTCCTAGCTTCCTCTCTTTTCTCTCCCTCCTCCCCTCCTATTTTCCCCAGGATAGAGAATCTAGATCTTGTTTGCAAATTCTGCGCTGTCACAACTCCTCTTCTTGGCCTCCTAGTCCTTTGAACTGTTTTCCATAGTTCCCTATCTTCCTCCCTTCCATTTTCCCTTTTGTCCTGATTTTCCATCACTTCCATCTCCATCCTTGTCCCATCATTCTTCTTTTGGGCCTTTATATAGACCTCCTTGGTATGCCCAAACCATCCACATTTTTTGCATAACAAGCCTAAGCTCTCATATACTACACTCAAAGTCTGCCCCTCCACATTAAATTTAGGGATTAGAGGCTTCGTTAAGTCTAGTTTTACACACATCCTAGCAAACTTGCCCCTTGCCCTTTGAGCAATGTGCATATCTAATCGAATGGCTTTACCTATGGCATTTCCTAAATTCAATAGGAACTTTTTGTCAAACAAAGGCGCAGGCAAGTTAGGAAACCTTACCCATGCCACCATAGAATCAATCCTTTCCTTCTTCGGACAGAACTCTGGATACCAATGTGCAACATTCAGATATGAATCAATAATTACCCAAGGGCCTCCCGTCAGTGCTTCCATGTAATCCTCCATAGTTTGAAAATTAACGAGATAGAAATCATTTTCAAGATCGAAAATGTCTATCTTACCTTTTCTTTCCGATAGTTGCTTCAGTTTCTTCATCATAAATCCATAAGTCGGCTATCTACCCAGTAACTTCACAATCAGCGTTCTTCAAAATGGTCGCATTAGTTGCTCTCTCCCCTTTTCTTCAAATCGAAACATAGGACATAGAGGATTTGAGAAATCCACCGAGATTCCATCACTTAAATTCAGGACTTTCACAAAATATGTTTCTACTCCATAATCTTCGCATTCTTCCTCCTCTTCGTTCTTTGACCATTCCCACCAACAGTCTCTGGTATTCACATTATTCAACAATGATTCCCAATATGATTTTGTCGTTGGTGCTCTCTCATCCGATTTCATCCAGCTTTCATCGTAAACCTTGATTGATTCCCCTCCAGAAAATTCCTCACGATTTGTATCGAATCTTACCTTCCTTTTCCTTCTACTCGTCTCCTCCAGTTTCTCCTCTTCCATCATCTCACTTTCCCCTCCCCGTAGTTATCGATGGAAGGGCACTCGTTTTCCTCCATCACAGTGGGTGACGGAGCGATCACTTTTCCCCAATCGGAAGCCCTAGCAAGCCCTCAAAAATCCTCAGTTAGATTTCAACCCTGAATTCCCACACACACACACATTTGTATAGCTATTCTATTTGCAGCTTTTGCTTATAAGGAAGTGTGCCCTATAAGGTGGGTTTTGCAACCAACATCTTCTTTCATATCACTTCTAACGTTGGATGTCCAGAAGATCGGTGCAATCACTGATGTATTTCTTCTCCCAGTTGTTCTATGGGTGGTGATTAGTTTTTTCCCTATTTTAGTTTTGTTTCGATTGTATTTGTTTTGGCTATCTTATTTTCCTCTTGATGTTGTTATGTTCGGTTTGTTTTTTATTTGTTGTATCAGTTATGGTTTAAAGTATTAATATAAGTATCTTTTGGTGCAAAAAAAAAAAAACTATGTTAGAAATGAAATAATACTTTTTTTATGCACTGTGATTGGAAGAGGAATATCTCATTGGTTTATCTTTCTCACTTACATCTCACAAATAAAAATTTATTTGGAAAAAATATATATTTAGTACTTATTTATTACCTTTGACCAGTTTTTGAATTCAATTATTTTAGGGTTAAGTAGCAAATCTATCCCAGAAGTATACATCGAGTAGCAATGTAGCCCTATAAATTTTTTTCAGACTCAATTTCGCCTCAGAAGTTTAAAAATGGAGCAATGTTGCCCCTTTCCGTTAAAAAAGTTAACAGTCAATGTTATTTTTTTAACGTAAAATGACAACATTACTCTACTTTTAGACTTTTAGGGCGAAGTTGAGATTGAAAAAACTTCCAAGACAATATTGCTCTCAAGTGTGTACTTCTGTGGCGGATTTGCTATTTAATCCATTATTTTATACTTAAAAAAATCTCAACCATTTAATTGTTTAATATCCTTGGAGATGAGTTTTTAAAAAAGAAAAAGTAAAAAAAAAAAATAATAAATAAAAAAATGCTAGAACCCAAAACCCGAGGTCTCCTGTGAATCAGAAAATTGAATTCATTTGATTTCGTCTTGTTCAGTAACGCAAGAAGCAAGCCAGGTCCCTACAGGTAAGAGAGAGCAGACAAGAAGAACTGAAGAAAGAAGAAAAATAAGGTCCAAAAAATAAAAAAAATCGGAGAGAGATGAGCTTAAGTTTAGTTACAGTGATTCTGGGAGGATCGTTGCTGTTGGTATACTTTGCTGTCAACGCCTTGTTTCTGAAGCCGAGATCGACACGAGAAAGGCTTCGTAAGCAAGGGATTGATGGTCCGATTCCTCACATTTTTCTCGGAAACATTCCAGAAATCAAGTCGATTCAGATTGAGGAGGCTCAATCTCGTTCTCTTCACCAAGTAGCTTCCTCTATTTCTCATCGCTGGCCCTTCACCGTTTTCTCTCACTTGCACAAATGGAGGAAACAATACGGTACGCCTGATTCTTCTCTGTTAATTATGTTTTAGCAAATGTTTTGATGAAGTTTGAGTCGATTCGTTTCTGATTTGGGGATTTCGCGTGTTTCTCCGTGTTTGGAATTGCATTCTAAAAGCTTCGACACTGTGTATTAGATTACTTCTTTCAATTTGTAGAACTACTTTTTACTTACAACAGCCATTTTGGGGAAATTGGAAGATTAAATTGAAATGCTCCTAAAAGAAAGCCAAAATTCTGCAGATTGTCCGTATTTGTGATACAGTTTCGAATTTTTTAAACGAACGTGAATTCCAACTCTTTTCTTAAACAAAAATATTTGATAAACGACCCTCCAAAGTCCAGACATGCATCAAATATAACCATTATTGATTGTCTTTTTGGCTGTTTTGTGTGCAGTGCCTGTAGCATACACAGATGATAAAATGTATTGGGGAGAGGGATTAATAAATTTATGTAAAAAATTAATTCATACACAGTGAGTGTAATACTACAAAACTCTTCTCACACATGCTAAAAGATATTTTCTGTAAAAGCTAATCTAAAAATCGAGGTAGTTTTAAATTAGATACTTTACTTTTATTGCATTAGGTACTGTAGTTTATAATTTGATACGTATTATTCTTTTTGAGCATAGTTAATTTTACTTTATAAAGTTTTTATGTACTTTATGAAAATTTTTGGGTTCCATTTCACCAAATTAATAAACCACAGAGTGTGGTAATTATTTTTTCTTATATTTACACACACACGCACAATAGCGACGATAGCAGTTCTATTTCTATATATAAGTCTGGGTTGATTTTCTTCTAGAAAAACTAAGTAATCTAATTAAATTATTTTAAAATATTTATATTTATATTTTGAGTTAATATATTGTTTGGTATTTATAATTTATCTTCATTTTGGTTTTGGCTATTGAAATTTGAAAGCTGTGGTTTTGATCCCTCAAGTTTAAGTTAGCCTCTCTTTTTAAAAAGTTCACCCTTTTAGTTTCAAAAGGATGTGAGTCTGAAGTTAACTGCATTAAATTTACTGATGTGTCGCTAACACCGTTTATTTTTGGTTAATATAAACACATCATATTCCTACAAGGATGTTATATCAGCAAAATAAACAGTGCTAGTAACACATTAGGGAACAAAACCATGGATTTTTAACTTCATGGACTAAAATCAAAATGAATATAAATTTTAGGGACCAAACATTATATTAACTTTTTTATTTTTTTTCTATAAACTAATTAAATTGATATATAATATAACGATACATGACATATGAAATAATTAAATAATTTATTAAATTTTTTTAACCTCTAAAAAAAATCAATTGAGTTTATGTTTAGAACCAGAAGAAGTATTAGAAGTATTATAAGAAGATTAAAAACATATAAATAACAAAATGTTACTTTTACAACTACCCTCCAATATCCTAGTTCCAATCCAACTCATGGCTTAATGGTGAAAGTTATTTTCATTCATTCGCTTGAATGTGAGTTCGAACAAGGCAATTTCACACACAACACCAATTAAATATACTATGTCATGTCTCTAATATAAAATTTGGTTCGTGTTAGATTTTTTTAAAATATTATATCTCAATTTACTTTATCTTTCAAGGTAAAAAAAAAAAAAAAAAAAACTACTTTATCTTTTAAATTTATAATTTCCCCCCTCAAACTACCCTTAATATTTGCACACATCAAATGATTTCCTTCTGAGGGCAATCATGATGAAATGGGGTTATTTCAGAAAAATCAGTTCATATTTGTTACAAATAATTAATTTAACTAATTTTACTAAATTAGTTATCTAACTTTAACTTTTATATTAATGTATTAATATTTAATATATATCTGAAGTTAATATCTCAATTTACTTTAATACGTAAGTCATATTTTATTCCTTTTATACCCTCTTCGTTCCCCAGACCAGATTGTCGCAATCTCAATTTAAAAACGAAACAATCAAAACACAAAAGAACAAAGAAAAGCGGCGGCGTTTTTTGTAATTTTGGCTGTTGCGATATTAAATATTAATATTAACATTACGTGGATGCAAGCAGGGCCGATTTGTTTGTATTACGGCGGAAGAATACAATTCTTGATGGTCCAAGACACTGAGCTGGTGAAGCAAGTGAGCTGTAACACATCTTTGAATCTGGGAAAGCCTTCTTATCTATCCAAAGATTTTGGGCCACTGTTCGGTCGAGGCATATTATCATCAAGTGGGCCTCTTTGGGCTCACGAAAGGAAAATAATCTCTCCTCAGCTATACCTTGATAAGGTCAAGGTATGGTTTTGTCTTGAGATTTTTCTTTTGCCTTATTTTTTTTTAGTAGAATAAAGATGAGTTGTTGCGGTTGAAATTTTAGATCAGATGATATCTTCATTAGGTTTTATTTTAAATATTAACAATTTACAAATTTTAAATTAAAGATTAATATCTCATCATTCAATTGTAGCATCTACATTTAAATTCGCTAAGTCAGCATTTGCTGTTAATAAGATTAACCATTTTAAAATTATGGAAGTAAAAATACACTTTATAAATTTAAGGGACTAAACTGAAAGTTGATGTAAATTTAAAAGAGTAAATATATAATCAAGCCTACACTATACTATTCATAAGTTATGAATTATGTAGTTAATTCTTTAGACTTTAAGCAGTCTTAGGGAACTAAATGTAACTTTTTATATTGTATTTTAACTTTTTGTTTCCTGGTTAGAAGACTTGAAAGATTATATTACCATGGAAGCAAGCTTCTTTTCCTCATAACTTTATTATTATTATCATTTTCTTATTTCTTTTATCATCTAGCATGCGGTTTGGAGTTTGTGGCTGTCCCTCCCAACATAAGTGTTTCCTCCTGGACTTGGACTTGAGACATCTAGTGGGGCCTTGCATTGCTAGACGAATCCTATAATTGGCCTTTTCCTCGTAAAATTGATATGTATATGATTCACTAATTAGTTTTGTATGGTTAATTATAGGATTTTGATGCTAATAATAAATAATATTGAAATGCATATGTATAGACTACTCCAAATAGAGAAAGAGATGGAGGTTAGACTTACCTTTGCCTTGTAGTTTCTACACAAGTGATAAGTCTTCACCTATCTCATGTTCTTTGAAATTAAATTCTTATTACTGAATGCATATATTTCATGTTTGTAACTATCACAGAGCCTAACCGAAACTTCTTTTTCATTGATGTAGTAGATATACCGATTTCCTTGCTTTGGAATAACCTTTCATGTCTGAAATCATTTATCACCGAAAAAATATATTAATAATATATAAATTGTGGAAAAAAAAAAGCTAAGATATAAATTGTTGTTCATTGTAAAGGGGATGGTAGATTTGATGGTGGAATCGACAAACATAATGTTGAGGGACTGGGAGGCAAGAATTGAAAGTAGCAAGGGCGGAGAAGTGGTTGTAGAGATTAAGATAGATGAAGATTTGAGAAGCTTGTCAGCTGATATAATTGCAAGAGCCTGTTTTGGAAGCAACTATGAAAAAGGACAACAAATATTCACCAAGCTTAGACTCATTCAACAGCTCATGTCCAAATCACCTGTTGGAGTTCCAGGAGTACGGTATGCACTATGCATTAGTACTTTCTCTTCCCTACACACACACACACACACAATTAGATTTCTAAAATTTATACATTTGAAAAGAAAGTGATACAAATGAATGTGGCTTGGCTTAGTTTTGGTTTAAAATAAATATTCAGCTTTAGTTCAATACTTTCCCTTGATTCATTCATTAGTGTAATTTCAACCAACATTATGGCATTAAGTATGATTGGCTATATGGATTGTGTGATGCCATTAGGTTTTATTAATAATTAGCCCTTCATGTATGTTATTTGAGGTTTAAATGTCTTTGATTCATGTCATAGTAGTTTGATGGGGTTTTACATTGGTTGTAACCCCCTCCCTAATGTGCCCCCTGCTACTAGAGCTGGTAAAATAGGCTGGACCTCTGGGTTTGAGCTAGCCAACCATAGGTTAGGATCATATGGGTTTGGGTAAAAAAGAATCGTATCAATATGAGTCAACATTTAGCCAACCCCAGGTTGGCGGGTTAGCCCACCCAACCCTTGTTATTTTCTTTTTTTTAATTTTTTTTATGCTTTCTTTTTCAAACTATTTTTAAAACAATATTCTGATTTTTTTTCTTGGGAAAATTCCTTTAAGGTCCTAAGGAACCAAGAAAATGTCAAAAATGTCCCTCAGAAAATTCTGATGTTAAAAATGTCTCATTAACAACCCCTTCAGTAGTGCATTAACAACTCCATTTGTGGGTTTTAAAAACTTCTTAGGACCTTTTTGACATCAGAATTTTCTTTGGAACTTTTTTGACATTTTCTTAGTCCTTTGAGAGCTTAAAGGGATTTTCCGTTTTTTCCCCTACAAATCTAAACCTTAGAAAAATAAAAAATACATTACAAAATCATAGGGTGTTAATAAAACATCAAATTCAAAGTGAAACATTACAAATTAAGCATTCATAACAAGTCCACACATTACAAACTAAACATAAATCCAAAATCTATCATTAACGTTTAATACAATCAACAATTAGTTGATATTAATGATGTTCGAATTTGAAGCATGATGTGAGGCCGGAAGATTTTCTGAAGCATTATGTAACAAAAACGGTCCAACTGGCAAACCCGGTGGCCTAACCCACCGTGTGTTGTGCCCATATGGGTTGGGGCAAAAAAATAACTACATAAAAACATTTTCACTTTTTTAGAACCCAAATTGTAACATCCCACCTTAAAACAGCGGAATATATTTTTTTAAAAAAAAAACGGTGATCAAAGTAGAGCTTTTTAACAAAACGAGTAACTGAACTTTGATAAAACATAACCACAGTGTAATTGTTCTATTACAGTCTTCTAATGTCCGAAGGAAAGTAAAATACATAACTAGAGAAATAACAAAATAAAAACTCCGTCTTGGGTCCTACACCGCCTGCCTGCCTCTCTCTTCCGACCTTGGTCCTCTCGACCCTGAAGCTACAGCTGAGATCCAATTCCCGATTGGATCTCAGGTAACGGTTAACCTTATGCTCAAATATGACAGTATATGGATAACAACATGTACATAATCACATAATAGCAGTATATCACTACATAAGCACACAGCAGATGCATGATCACATATTGGCAGAACATAAGCACACAGCAATATGTAAAGCCCCACATAATGTTTGCACATAACCAGTGCCACGACAGCCCATCGTGTCCTCAGCGCTAGGAAAACCCAACGGCGTTATCAAGACTATAACTCGTAAAAAGTTATATGTATACTGACAACCCTAGACAGAGCTTCAGTATATAAGCATGTCTATCACATATAGTATATGAGCAGCATAAGTGTTAAGGTTACAATACGCGTCCGTACCTCTGTTGACGGTTTCTGGCACTTTCGTCAAATTACGGCTTCTGGCACTTTCGTCAAATTACGGCATGTTTGACAGCGGCACGACAGCGGTGACAGCGGAAACAGCGGTTTGTGATTTCGGATATCCTAGAAGGATAATGTCATTGATATGAATATTTAAGATCATAACAGGCAATTCAGGTACAAATTACCATTTTGCCCCTAGTTTGACTAATTGGTGGAATTTTGCCAGAGCTTCGCTATTCCGACTTTAAATTCTCAAAATTTTTGCTATAACTTTCCTCTAACATATTCCTAAGATAAATATCATATTTATTCCTAAAACATAATATCTAAGCTAACTTAAAAAAATTAAAGACTACTCTAGCAGTTCTACTATAACTACCGAAAGAACTACTGAACTAAAAACTAAGGACTGAAGAACTTACTCAAAGCTTTGCTATGAACTTCTTACTCTTCTTCCAGAGCTTCTCTCTCTAACTTCTCTCTAGGATTGAAAGTGAATTGGTGAAGAATGAAGAGGAATGAAGGGTTGATCTTGATGGAAAATCTCAATGGCATTTCCGTAATTTCCTTGAACTTTGTTTGGTTGAATTCTGACCGTAGGATCGCACTTTTGCTAGGTGGTTTGATCTTGGCCCTCCCTTGCTTGGCCGACCTCCCCCCCCCCCCCACACAAAGACAAAATTGATGACATCATCTAACCTTATGTCATCTTGCTTTATCAGATAAAGTTCCTGGTTCGGTGTCCTGATCGCAAAATTCCGTAAAAACTTAAAATTCCGAAAGCAATACCTTGAAGGTCTTGTCATCCTCTTCGAGATTACTGGGTTCTCCTCACCTTATACCTTTATTAAGGACATTCCGCTATCTGTCGAAAATCTTTGGTATTCGCGACCGGTTACAGAAATAACTTCTGCCGGCGCCAACTTCTGGATAAAAATCCATTGATCAATAATATACTCTGGTTTTTCTTAACTCATCCATGGATTCTAGTTTATGAATTATTTTGTATCGGTTCTTATTTCCATTATCTATTTACTCCTTATTATTATAACATTATCTATTTAACACATGCTTAAATTTATATTATTATTATATAATAAAAATCAAACTTCATCCTTATCCCCCCCTAAATTCGGCCAACACACAAATATATATATATATATATATATATATATATATATATATATATATATATATATATATATTTTCCAATTACCATAATATCCCATTTATCCTATATTTATTTCCCTTAAAATTTCCCTATTGGTCCATAAGCAATTTCATGGATTTAGGCTTTTATAATTTCTTGAACAATCCTAAGCTTTTGATCTTGGTTTTCCAAGATTACTTCTTGACCTTTATTATTTATTTAATTTTGGCCCAAAAATTTCGATCCTTAATAATACTCATTCATATTTATCTTATTTTTCATGTTTCCTAAACTTCTATAAGCTTATAAAATTCCCAAAAATTACTTAATTAATCCTTTAATAATTCCTAATAATTTTCTTAATTAGAACTCATCATTTTCTCACAACAACTTTATTGACATTAATAATCTAAGCTCCATGCAAATTATCAAAAGTCATAGAGTCAATTTTAGTCTTAAAATACTTTTTAATTTTCCTTCTTTTTTATTTTCATAGAAAGTAATTTATTAAATTGTCTAAATTGAGGATAATATGCTTCCTAAATTTTTAATAATTGTTTCATGCCTTTTGGAATTTTCATAATTCTCCTCAGGATGTTTTATGGCATTAAGGTGCATTTTTTACATTTCCGTCAATAAATTTCCTTTAATTTTCTTAGTGTTTTTCTTTGAACATAGACTAATCATATACCATGTTGAGATCAAAATCTTCATAAATATACATTTTTATTATGGTAACATAATAGTCCAGATAGTAATTATCCGGGTATTACATTTAATCATCCAATTTTTTGGGTTAGGTGGGTTTGGCCCACGGTTAAAACCTGTATTATCGGCTCTATCTGCTGCCCCCTTATCTTTACCCCACTTCCCAAATGTTTTTTTCCCTTGTCTTTTATATCATTAGATTCTACATAAAGGGAGTGACATTTTGATATCTTATGGGTAAAAAAATGGTTATGTTTTCAAACTTTTATGATGACAGAATTATAAGTGTTCTTCTTGTTAGTGTTGCCACTAGTGACAAATATGGTATAACAAAAATGACAGTTATGCTATAATGAAATCTTTTAGGTACTTACCAACAAGAAGCAACAAGGAGATATGGAGGTTAGAGAAAGAGGTAAACTCAATGATCATAAGACTTGTAAACCAACGGCTCAAGGGAGGTGATGAGCAAGATCTCATGCAAATGATAATGGAGGGTGCTACAAAATGTAACGAGGATGGTGGTGGTGGTCTCGTATCGAATGCTATCTCACGTGACAAGTTCATAGTCGATAACTGCAAGAACATATTTTTCGCTGGGCATGAGACGACTGCGGTCACGGCATCGTGGGCGTTGATGTTGTTAGCAGAACACCAAGATTGGCAAGATCGTTGTCGAGCTGAGGTGCTTCAAGTTTGTGGAAATGGAACCTTTGATGCAACCATGGTTAGAAGCTTGAAGACAGTACGTATTATTCCTTTTGCCTTTAAATGTAGGAGTTTGGATAACTAAATTACTTAGATTAGAAAAATTAATTAAGATAATCATTTGTAAAAAAATGTGTCTTCATCCCTAAAATCATTTGCAAAGAAAACAACCCATTGATGGAAACCCTCTCTTTAATATGTAGAACCAACTTGATAGTTCAGGGAAAAAATTATAAATTTGAGAGACAAAATTAATAAAGATCTTATATTTTTAACCAAAGCAAATCCCTCAACCAGCTCCCCAATTTAGGACCAGAGTATATAATAGTCGGGAGGATAAGAAAGCACTCAGTGAATTTGTTGAATGGGGACAAGCTGCGTTTGAGCTAAACCAAAGAAGCATAAAACTTTTAAGTTCAAATTTATTCGCATGTGTATATATATACTCTCTTTAATCCTATGTATGTGTAACATTCTCTCACATAGGGTTGGTTCTAAATATAAATAACATTCTATGTTTGTCTAAAGAATTAATGCACTTTTTTCACCCTCAATTAATTACATATATCTCTTATCTCTTTTGACAATCATTTTGTCTCACCTCTTTTCCCATTTATTCGCTTCCCCACTCATCATCTTTGATAATTGAAATTTGAAAGTATAATTCAAAAAAGAAAAAAAAAATCTCACATATTTATTGTTTTTAACTAATTTTAACCATGGTTTTGATTTGCGTCATCTATGTTGTATGAGGGAGTGGCTACGGTCCACTACAATGGACCGTCCATTGCAGGGGACTGTCCACTTCCCCCCAAAACTGCAGTGAACCTTCTTTTTTTTTTTAAATAAATATTTTAGGATATTGGCAGGTACTAAAAAGATATTTCAAGACCACTACTGAAAAATACTTAGTATCAGTCAATACCCTAAATTATATTTTTATTAGTGGTCAGTATTCTGAAATATATTTTTAGTACCTGTCAGTACCCTAAAATATTTAAAAAGAAAAGAAAAGATGGTTCACTGCAGTTTTAGGGGGAAGTGGATGGTTCACTGCAGTGGATCGTAGCCACTCCCGTTGTATGAGGTCTCTGATGTTCTTCTTACGCCTCTCCCTCTTTGCCTCTCTTATCAATGTTCTAATCTATTTTGCTTCACTTTTTACCTTGGTGCTGATTTTGTTTACCTTAGCAAAAAGTAAGATTATAAGATGGGAAATTGATTGATGGAAGACAAGGAAGGAATAGAAGGAGTTGATAAAAAAAAAATGTTAATAACGAATGCTAGAATTCAAGGGTCAATCAAGAGTATAGGTAAGGAAAAGAGAAGGAAGTTGCTCATTCACATGCACTCAAGATAGAGAAAATGAGGTTCCAGAATGGAAGTCAAATTATAGTAATGTATGCATCATGAAGGGTTGAAGTTATACTAAAACAATTGTAATCAATTGCTTATCTTAAAAAATTATACTCCAACAATTAGAATCAATTTACACATATTTTACATATATTCATCCCTTAGATAAGGACCTATATAGATCATATTGTGTTGCTCTATTCATTCTCCATGGAATCATATTTTTTTTCCCTATTTTATTCCATTATTTGTTTTCTCTCATAATTATATTGAATGAAATATCTTCAACTATATAGTGAATTCACTTGAATGAAAAGTATAGTTTTTTCCTTGATAACATTGCACGGGGGGTAAATGCTAGTTTTACGAATATCATATTGCCTTACTTGCAGGTAACTATGGTGATTCAAGAGACTCTCAGACTTTATCCGCCAGCAACGTTCGTTATAAGAACAGCCTTACAAGACATTAAATTAGGAGGCATTTCAATTCCAAAAGGAGTGAACATTCAGATTCCTATCCCATTATTACAGCAAGAGCCTGAACTGTGGGGACCTGATGCTCACATGTTCAACCCTCAAATATTTGCAAATGGCATCAGTGAAGCCTGCAAGACTCCTCAAGCTTACCTGCCATTCGGGATCGGATCTCGCGTTTGTGCTGGTCAGCATTTGGCCATGGCGGAACTGAAGGTGATCTTGTCTCTGATTTTGCTCAGGTTTCGATTCTCTCTCTCGCCGTGTTATCGCCATTTCCCTGCTTTTAGGCTGGTTATAGAACCTGGGGAAGGAGTTATTCTCAGGGTAAGCAGAATTTAATGGATGTTTCACTTTGATGTGTTTAGTTTAAAGGTGAATTCTATTATCTTTTGTTTCTCAAGGATTCAAGCTTGCACTTTACAAACTGAATTACTCGGTTATGTCATCTTATCTATATTGACCAATAAGATCCCGTGAAGAATTAAAACTATATACTACGAGTAGATTTCCTTTTTACATCAAACTTTTCCCCCTATCTCTAACTGTACAGTATTGCATGTTAAGCTGTAATGGAAAATTTTGGATTATGGATTAAAATTCTCATGAAACAGGCTATATGTGTGTATATCCTAGTAAATGTTGGGGCTTTGTAGTTTGGGGAAAGATTTAACCCTTAATAAGCTTAAGAGAAGAGCTTGGTTTCATTGGGCCTGACATTAAATGGGTGCCTGAGCTTGGTCTCATTGGGCCTGACCTTATATGAAGAAACATCCAAATTGCCCGATTTGGACATAGTTTTCTGACTCGAATTGGTTTTGGTTCAAGATCAACATCAATTATGATAAAAAAAAAAAAAAAAAAAAAGATCAACATCAATGTCCTGTAGAAAAAAAATCAGTATCAATCAGGTTTATTTACTTAAACGTTTACCTACTTATTATGGGCAAATGGTTGGTTAGTGGCAAGGAACTTCTCCATTGCGTTTGGGCCTTGTCTCCATTGTGGCAAAATGACGCCACAAAATACAATTTCAGCCCTTGATTTTACCATATAAATATTGGCCGTTAATGCGATTAACCTAAAGAGAAGAGCCTGACGAGCCACAATCTTCCGTCGTTTCTCAAGTCGACATTGTCAGCATCCTCTCCCTCATCTTGCTCTTGCCAACAAAAATTTTATGAGAACGAGTCTTCACGGAGAAGACGCTAGAGAGGAAGCTGACGATGCCAATTTGGAAGACGGTGAATGATTGTGGTTCATCAAGCCCATTAACGGCCAAGATTATATGGTAGAATCAAGGGCTGAGATTGTATGTTATCAAAACAGTATCATTTAAATGTAATGGAGAGGCATTGGAAACAAGGCTCAATGGAGAGGCTATTTGCCGTAGGCTAAAAGGCCTATCACAATTTTGTAAAATCTATTTGTTCTACAATTGTTTTTTTTTTTTTTTGAAAAAAGTGAGCTCACACATAAAATTTAAATCCTCAATCCTCAATTATCTTCCCTTTACAAGACATTTAAAGAAATTGATTTTTAACACAAAAAAGAAGCCAAATACAATACAACTATTTTCGCATAAAAAATTTAAAAAACACCTAATAATTGTAATGATACTTGTACTGAACAAAATACATCAAACTCCCATCTATTTGCTTTAAATTACAAAGGCTTTTCCTCTATTTTAAAAACTTATATGGACCTTCTTTAAAATCAAAATGTATGTTGCACAAAACTCTATTTTAGTTTTAAAATTTAACTTCCATCCATCCAACCGTTACCGTTAGTTGACTATTAAAGCACAATGACCCATCATTTTTGACCAAAATGCCACTCCTTATGAATATTACTTAACAATCATTTAACTAAACATTTTTATCCAAAATTTTTTAAATAATTTAAATAAACATTTCTTTAAGTTTTGGGAAAATTTTATTTAAATATCAATTGAATTTGCAAAACCCCCAGAAGCCAACTGAATTTGTTAAAGGACTGAGAAGATAGGTGGGGCAATGAGGGATATGTAAATTTAGGTGAAAAGATCCACTGCCCCTGAAAAAGAAACTAGATTATACCTCCTTCTTTGTTCAGTCACACAGAAAAAAAATACACAGTGGGTAGATTCAAGGGTGAGCTTCGGAGGATTATATGCAAAGAGAGGAATGCCAATGAAAGATTAAAGGGTAAATATCTTTTATTTTTCCATTGCGTTGATTAAAGGTGAGACCTAAAAAAATTCAGACGAGGATTTTAAGTAACTTAGATACTTACCCATAAAGCTTGTATGCAAAAAAATTCCAGGAAGTCCGACTTTGCATGCAAATTTACTGAGCTTGTATGACTAAGAATTCCTGGAGGTTCTACGCAACAAAATGGCTTCTACAATAATCATTGTTGCTTGATATAAGTCATACAACATTGGCATTGTCGGGTTTGTTATTAATTTATTTGTTAGTGTTAGTTGGGAGAGGGGGTATAATGAAGTAGATATTGAGTTGCCATGACGGGATGTAAATGGATATTGGGGTTCTTTAGTATTGTATATGGAAATGTTTTGTGGACTTGATCAGCATATTTATTAAAGTTGTTATTCCATGACGTTGAAAAGGCATGTCAACATATTTGTTGTCATTAACAATGATAGTTTTTGGTAAACTCCATAATTAAACTTGTAATTACCATTATAGAATTTGTGAAAATAATTACGGAATTTATGAAAACCATTAATATTGGAGGAAGTAGTCATTATTGAACTTGTAATTACCATTACTATATTTTTCACTTATAAAATATTATATATACATAGTGTAGCATTGTGATGAAATATTCTTTTTTTGTTGCGGATTAGAATGCAAGATGACATCAAATATGGGGGCAACATTTTCTTCAAAGTCACTTATTTGTTTTTTCCATGTTGGGGGAGGGGGGGGGGGGGGAGTTTGTAACCAATGGTGAAGGTGAAGTTAAATATAATGGTGGGAGTGTGTGAGTAAAATCGATGAAGGAGGGGAAGAAAGTTGAAGAAATGAGGGTAGTGATAGGACGATGGTTTAGTATAGATGGTCATAGGTATGACATTAAATACACTTTAAGCTTTAATGAAAAGATTTTAGTAGACATGATTGATGATTATGAAATGGAAAATCTGTTAAATTATAATGAAAGAAGTGCACATGTGTATGTAGGATGTAAAGGTATTGATATTGCAGGAAGGGAAATGGATGATCAAGAAAGGTATGTCACAGTTAGTTTGGTTAGATAAATAATAATGTCATATAGGGTTTTTGGTAAAGTGTTGATAAAACTTGTCATTATCTATGCAGGGTTGATTAATTCATGGGTCTTACAGAGCAAATGACTTACATTGAGGAGTTGGTGTGTTACAGGATCATGCGTGATGATTATCTAATAAATGAGTGTAGTGGAAGACCTCTTCTAAACCTTCCGTGTGCAAGTCAAAGTGAACCATCACCGATGTTGGAGATGAAGTCTAAGAAGTGGAAGGACTTGTTGGTAGGAGTGAATCAAACATTTGCAAATGTAGATGAATTCAAGAAGGTGATGCACAAGTTTAGTATTGCCCACAAATTGGAGTACACATATGTGAAGAATTCAAGGGAGTATGTGTATGTTAAATGTAAGGTTGAAGATTGTCCATGAAGGATATGTGCAAAGGCAATTGGGAGGAGCAATAATTTTGTAGGTGTGACAAGATACACCAAAGAACATGATTATACGACCCAAGAGAATCTTGAGGTGACACATGCTCGAAGTTCTGCCTTGACACCATCAATTATTATTGAAGAGGTTAGATATCACCTAGACAAACGTCTAAATGATATAAGGAAGAGTTTAACAAGAGACTACAAAGTGCACTTGACATATAAGCAAGCATATTGGGCAAAGGACAAGGCCATGGAGGAAATTTATGGTAGATTTAAACAAACATATATGTTAATACCATGGATATTTAATAGGTTAAAGGAAACTGATGACAAGACTATGGCTGAATGGGTGGCTAGTAGGAGCAACACATTTGAGCATATATTTATAGGGTATGGTTATTGTATAAAGGGGTTCATTGCTGGTGCCAGACCTATTCTGTATATTGATGAAAGTCATTTAAGTAGACCATACAAAAGGGCTTTGCTGTCAGCTTCTGCCTTTGATGTAGACAATGAATTGTTATTGTTTGCAATTGCTATTATCTATGGAGAGAACATTAAGGAGTGAACATGGTTCCTTGAACTGTTGAAGAAGATAGTTGGTGGATTATAAATAACAATTATGTTCGACCGACACAATGCAATAATATCTGCTTTCTAGGAGTTTTCAAGTTAAGAGACATGCAAACTGCTATAGACACATCAAGGAGAACTTTAGCGCCCAACTGATTAAATTGAATAAAGATAAGAAGATGATAAGTGGGCAAGTAAGGGAAACCGGACTTCACTTACTTAATGCAATTGCATGTGCAAGACTTGATTGTGACTTTGATTCTGCAATGGAACAAATGAGGCTTTTCAATTAGCAATCAAATAAGTGGCTGATCAATCATGGTGATATTGACAGATGGGCCATTAGTAAGTTCCCATTTAAACTTTGGGATAAAATTACCACACACTTTGCTGAGTCTTTCAATGCTTGGATGGTAAAGGAGAGACATAATAATGTTACCTAGCTTATACATGAGCACCGTGAGAAAGTTGCAAAGAAGATGTATGCAGCAAGTATGACAATGAGTAAGTGGAAAAATGGTGTTGGCCCGAACATCAAACAACTAGTACTAGAAAATGTGGCAAGGGTTGAATACATGGTGCTGAGATATATGGAGGAGGAAGGGTGCATGACCGTATAATAAGTAGGTTGCTAAAGGTTGAGCTGTACTTACGGGAGTGCATGTATAAAGCATGACAAATATCAAGTATTCCTCGTCCTCATGCGCGTATAGCCATCAAGGGGTTTCATAGTAATGTATATAGTTATGTTGATGAATGCCTTACGATAACAACCCAAAAAAAGATTTATAGCTGAACAATGATTCCTATTGTCACAATAGACATGCCAAATCCATATGACTTCCGAATATATGATACAGGAAGGCAAATGTTCCTTGCACCTCTTAAGACTAGTCATATACCGAGAAGGCGAAGAGTTGTAAGGAAAGAGTTGCAGTTCTACAACAAGAAACTTTACCATTGCAGCTCATACCATCAAGAAGGACACACAAAAAGAACCTGCAAAAATCCAAACCCAACTTAACTTACTGATTGTGTAGTCATGGGTTAAGTATTTTGCAAGTCATTTTTTGGTTTGTATATAATGGCTTAGATCTCTTTACATATTTTTGGGTAGAAGGGCTATAAGACTTATATGATTACTCAATATGTAATTAGTGTAAATGACAAATAATATGTTCTTGCATGGGAATGACACAAAAACATTACGTCAATGCCTTCACTTATCATTTGACTCTCTTTTGTACATGATGTCATTGATAAATCCCAATTTTCATATATTTTATCCCACCTTATTTATTTATTTTGGGGATTATTTTAGGCTAATTTGGAATTATTAGATAATATTTAGATTGTTAGCCTATTTTAGGAAATAATGTAAATCTTAATTAATCACGAGATTATTGGGCTTAAATTAATATTTTGATCTATCTTATGATTTAATAATATTTCTAAATATATGATATCATGATTTTATTTAATTTCTGCCAATAAAAAAACATATTAGAATATCCTATAGTGCAGAATTTTTCAGGAAAACTAAAAGGAAATCCGATGGTGGAATTCTATTGGGCTCAAGTTGGTACCCAAAAGCTCTCCTCTCCTCTCCTTATAATTAACCTAGCAACTGCTAGATTTTGGAGGCCGCCACATGCTGAGAGGCCGAGAGAATTGAAGAACGCCACAACGTCGAAAAGAGGGACACTGCAAGACGCGAAGAAGCTGGAGACCTGAGATGCAGACAATTGTTCAATTGATCAATCCTTTATTCCCAGAGTCTTTCACGTCCCTCAATTTCTCTCTCTCACACGCGGACCCCACCTTCCAATTAATCAATTCCCTTCACTCTCTGGACACGCACAAATTGTTGTGTTTGTTAATATATTCATCATGATAGTGACTTGTTTGGCTCTTGGAGGAGGGATGATTTTCATGGAAGCTTAAACTCTTTGGGAGGCAACTTGGGAGGAGCATGGAGGAGGTTAAAGCCTAGGACTTACACTTGAAGACCATAAGGGAGTGTCTTTCGTTTTATCTTTTTAATTCAAACTTGAGATTATTTAGTTTTAAAGGATTTCGAGTTGTATTAATTGAGAACAATATAATTTTAGATTGTAAACTTTTTTTTTATTAGACTGATAATTTGAAGTTTTATGCTTATTATTGGACTCTTATTTGCAACCTTGGGATTGTCAATTAAATTGATAATAGAGTTTTCGTTATTAATTTAATTGTTAATTGGGTTTATCATCTTAATTGTTTGATTGGATAGATAAATTATCTAGTTGTTCAATTGGATAATGGTAAATAAGATTTCTAAATTATTTTGGAATTAAAGGTGTTGGATTTTAATGAGTTTAACTAGCCACCACTTATTCCATTATGAGTTTTCTAGTGGAATATGTGTTATTGACCTAAGGGTTTCCCAAGTTTAAATTAGGTAATTGAACTCATTAATTTCAATATCTCGTTAACCTCTCTTGGATCTAAATTGATTTAGGTTAGAAAAGTTAACTCCATGCAATTCCTAAGTTGTCTCCTTTGTCATCATAACTGAACTAGATCTTTATTATTTTATTTGCTTTTAATCAATCTTTTATTTGGATTTTAATTATTCTCTCATAAGAAAACCCCCTAAAAATTGCATTCAAATTCATATAGATTAGTTTCATTTTCATATAGGTTTAGAGTCAATTGCATTAGTACATTTAGTTAGCTAATTGCATATAGGTAGCAGTGTTTTGCATTCTAATTTAGGTCCATTTACATTCCATTGCATCTTTTATCACCTGAAAGTTAATCCTAAAGAAAACCAACAACTTGCTCCTTGGGAGAATGACTTAGGTTAACCCTAAACTGCATAATTAATTAGGAACTAGTTTAATTGATCACTTTAACGACAAAAGTAGCTCAATCAATTTTGGCGCCGTTGCCGGGGGGCAATGGTTAGGCTTTAGGTTTGAGTTCTAGATGATTTTTTTAGGTAGATGTTTATTGGATCTAGTCCACTCTTGAAAATTTGAACTTGATCCCTCTTATGATGGCTTGGAATGATTCAATATATGACAATAACTATTATACTTCTATGCCTTATCCTTATGACTATGCAGTTGAGCAGATATATGATCCATATTCAAGTGCACATAATCTTGGATGATATGATCACTCAGATTTTGGATATGTCAATCAAATTGTTCCAATTAATGATGTGTACTCCAGATTACACAATAAGATGGATGTTATGATGACAATCATTCAAGAAGGGGCAGTAGTGCAACGTCAACAGACTCAAGCTCTACAAATTCAAATAGAGGAGTTGTCAAAAGTAATTAACAATCAGCAGAGTGAAGATTTAGAGGTTCAGAGTGAATTTCCATATGGTAATATACTTTCACCTTCTAATGATTCATCCCCTTTATCTTCCACCACTTCAAATGATGGGATGATTAGTACATTAGCGGAGTATGCATGCATTGATGTTGTTTCTAAATTGACTAGTTCTATTGACTTAAATTATATTGAATCTTGTAATGCATGCATTGATACTTCTTCTCTTAAATCTGGTCCTATAAATTCTATTGATTTTGATGAGGAAGTTGATGAAGAAATTGTTGTTGACTCCCCATACACCATAAATTTTAAAGATTCCCTGCTTAACACTAATCATGATGATGCTTTGAATGATAGAAGTAATATTCTACTGATTTTATTGATACTACTCATGATGTTGACATGATTGTTGTTAGTGGGGATACTATTAAAGATAAGTGTGGGGGAAGCCTTGATTTAGATATGCATTTATAAGGTAGGACCATATTGAATCATGATGTTTCACATATGGAGTCTGTCTTGTGTGATGATTTGAGTAAGCATGGTGAGACCATTCTGAGTGATCACTTAATTCATCCTTTAGAGAATTTGACTCTTACTGAGGAGAGTCATTGAATTTGTGGGTTGTTCGAAATATCTGGAAGCTCCAATACTTTCTGTCGATCAATTTCTTTTGGGATCTTCCTTTATTCTAGATTAATCAAATTTTATTGATTATATTCATATAAAACGAGATACTGCTTGGAGCTATGATTTTGTGCAGGTACATAGATTGATTCCTCTCATCCAAACACCTTCTATACTTGAGTTGAAATGTTATCTGCGGAGCTTAAAAAGGGAGATGCTTGCTCACTATCAAAAGAAGACAACACTTGTGCTCTCATGTGACTTACAACCAGAAAAAGGAGAGAAGCCAATTATGTCATTTCATTTGAGCCTCCAAGCTTTTAATAGTTTGGTTGTATTCCTTCCTTACTCTTTCACTTGCATGGCTGGTTGTTATTGGCTAGACCTATATTTTGCATTGAGGGCAATGCATGATTTAAGTGTGGGGTAGGGATTTTGTTCTTACTTTTGGTTTTTGCTTTGGTTTTTGTTTCTTGTTTTCAAGAAAAGAAAAAAAAATTAATGTGAAAATTGCAAGTTTTTAGTAACTTTAGTATGATGCATTCTTGATTTGAAGAGTGATTGATCATATTTTGAGTGGGTGAACCTAGTGGCAATGAATTTGATTTTGGTGAATTTAGGCTAGTGATTATATTCCTAGTGAGATTTTGAGCCTAATACAGATTTTTTTTAGTGTGTACCCCTATCTCTTTGCTTGATCTAGAACTTAATTTGAATCTCATTTGAGGCTTCATTTTATGCATGAGTATTCATAAAAATGATAAAGGCGTTTATTTCATTTTAGTCAGATAAGCTAGAAAGCCTACCTTTTTCATACATATATCCTTTGTTGAACCCCTATGAGCCTATTTTTTTTTTAATTTTTTTCCTATTTTGTCTACATCTATCGCCATTATAAAAATAAAAATAAAAAAACCCTTTTTGAATGTCTTAGGAGTTGAAGAGCATTGTATTATCTCTTTTGGATGGAAGAACATGCATAACATTAGGAATTGAGTCATTGTGAAAAATATGGTAGGTTATTTTGAAAAAGAAAAAAAAAATCGAAGAAAAAGAAAAGAAAAAAAGAGAAGGAAAAAACTTGAAAAAAAAAGGTGAACAAAATGAAAGGAAAAAAAAAAGAAAAAGAATGATGACTCAATTCAGATCTTGTTTGGTTTCTTGCATCCCATATTCTCTATCTATCTATCTCTTCATCTTTTAAGATATTCAACTTTGTTTTCCAAACACCGTAGCCTGTCATCCCATTAAAACTTTTTGTAAATGCCAATAGTATACTCATCGATGCCACAACGACTTTTGTTACTGGAGACTTTGTAATTATAGTTACATTTTTGTGAAGGATTATGGAGAAAAATCTAACGAAATCACTAGTAATTATTGTACTGAAATAGTAAATGCTACTAAAGAAATTGGTAATTCTCATTACAAGATTTGTTATAATTGACATAAGTGGAAAATTTGATGAAATCATTGGTAATTACCATTACGAAACTAGTAAAGACCATTGAAAAATTAGTCACTCCCATTACATGATTTGTTATAATTGACCAACATTAATGATGTTTCATGACAAACACAAGTGGAAAACCTAATGAAAGCAGTAGTAATTATCATTACGGAACTAGAAAATACCATTGAAAAATTCTTAATTATCATTACAAGATTTTTTATAACTAGCCAACATTAATGATGTTTCATGACAAACACAAGTGAAAAACCTAATGAAAGCATTGGTAATTACCATTACGAAACTAGTAAATACCATTCAAAAATTGGTAATTCCCATTACCATATTTGTTATAATTGGCCAACATTAATGATGTCTCATGAGAGACACAAGTAGAGCCGGTAAAACGGGCTAGGCCCATCAAGCCGGCCTATTTAAGCCCTGGCCCTTCAAGGGCCGGTGTTGAAAAATTGACGAGATATTTGAAATTAGCCCTAGAGGGTCGGCCCTGGAAGGTCTCAGGCCAACCCTGCAGGCCCTTTTCACTATAACTTTTTCTTTTTTTCCTTTTTAAATTTATTAATTTATATATATATTGTATTTGTTATAGAGTTATTTATCCATTTAACTACAAATACATAATAACTATACTGTAATTTTATGATTTGATTTATTATTTGTTGCAAATAAAGATTATGGATGTGTTCATGATGTGGGAGAAGAATTTCATGATATTCTTACTCATGAGCTAGAAGGCAGAGGCTACTACTCAAAGTGAAGAACAATTAAATGTCGTTAAAATCAATGATAGTGATGAAGATGACGACAATAATAGTCATCATACTAATGTCGCTTAGTGATATATTTTTTATGTTTTATGTGAATTATTTGTGAACATAGTTTGCTTTTGATTATGAATTAGTGACTGTGCTTATTTATTAAATGATTCATGTTGTAATGTAGTAATTATATTTTTCAAAAAAAGTGGAGGAAAAATAATTAAAATTTGGAATAATATTTTCCGAGCCCTGCGGGCCGGCCCTGGCCCTAGTGCTCTCGGGCTAGGCTTTGAAAAACAGGTGTTTTTCTTACTTCGGGCCCTGGAGGGCCAACCTTGTTAGACTCTGGCCTTTCACGGGCCAGCCCTAATTGTCAGTTCTAGACACAAGTACAAAACTTGATGAAAGCAGTTGTAATTATCATTACTGGACTTGTAAATATCATTAACGGATTGGTAATTCCCATTACCAAATTTGTTATAAATAACTTACTTTTGTAATTACCATATCCTGTATTGCCAATAACATTCCTCATTTACAAACATTATGCACAACAAAAAGGATTACTATCCATCCATTAATGGAGAGCACCAGATATATACATAGATTGACAACATTCCTAAGTTCTTAATAATAAAATAATTAAACCATAATGTGACTTTAATAATAATGATCATGCCTTTCTTCTCTTTACATGGGTCGTTTGCATATGAAAGAGTCCCAATGCAACGTCCTTGGTCTTATTCAATTCATGGTTGACAAGCTACCACATGAAGTTGCACCGATACTCAAGCACCTTACCATCCTTATATTGCATACTTCCACCAGGGCTCCAATTTTGCAACCAAATCATGACATGGATTCCACAGTCTCGCCTTCATGACACAGAATCACACAAGTTAACAAATATACATCAACCCAACATTAATGATGTTGCCATAGAATGACACTCACAAATTCAATTGTTGTGGAACAGTTGCCCAAATAATATCAATTTTTGGCCTCTTGCCTAAATGATTTCAAGATCGATGATGTCTTCAAATCGATCCCTATGCAAACAACACACATGCATTCAATATCTGAATACTTGACTCAATCATAACTAAACCATGAAAGTATGTAACTTACAATCTTATTTATGGCATTTTCTTGGGGACTTGCATTAGCACTTTTCTTCTTCTTGCTTGCACTCTTGCTCATAGAAACCTTTGTCTTTAATGAATCCAGGATATAAAAATTCATCATCCTTGGTTCCAAGGCGATATAGAACCAGTGCTTATCAACCAACATTGGACCCATTATCAAATCACAATCAGCGATGTTGTAACCTACTTTTTCAGGAAGGAGTAGGTGTTTCCATTCAAAAAATTTCCATCCCAATAGTTTACTAGCCAATAAGGTCTACAAAATAAACAAATTTTAAGTCATGTATACGTATGTCAATGGGAAAAAAATTATGAAGGTCCATAAATGCATATTAACCATTAAATCTGTGTTGAAGATGTGCCTCCTTACTTGGCCCTAGTTCTTCATATCTAGCATCAACGTCTTACATACAATAGACATAACCTACATGTGTAAACACTTCGATAAACAGGGTTTAAAACACTGTATAACAAGTTTAGCTTTTTTAGTACATACCTAGTTGCTTAATTTGTTCATTCGGCCTAGTGTGTGTAGCTGAGCTCAAGTTATGTCTTCATCAGCTATTTCTATGACTTTCCTATAAAAGACAAACATTGCCAGCTTACATTAACTAATTCAGACAAAACAATTAAATTTTTACTATTACTTGAAAGTAACTTATTGTATAACTTATTGTTGACACTCATCATTTGTGCAAGTTATAGAGATAATGTCAAAGAACATGTCCTTTTCTTCTTTTGCCTTCTTTCGACGCTTCAATGGCTTTGTTATAGTCCAAGGAGACATGTTTTTTGGCTTCTTAGATTGCTGTGAACTTTGTGGTGCATGTTGTTGTTGGACAGGGTGTGAACCATTGAATTGATGACCTTCATTGGTCCCTCATTCTGTGGTAGGACTTTCCCTAACAAATTCGGAAATGGTCATCAGCATGTTGGCAGCTACCACATCCTTATAACTAGCTTTGCTATCATCATCACCATCACCTTCTTAGCCATCACCATTTCTATCACTACCTTGGCTATAATCATCACCAGCATCATCTCCTTCACTATCTTGTTGCTTTTCGTTGCCTATTAATGTTTATTTGTGCCTTTTGCAGCTCCTCTTCGACACCAACAACAACCCTTTTGTAGCTATCATTGATTATACCCATCAACTTTGCATGCAAGTCCTTCAAAACCTAAATATTACATAATTTACCAATGGTCATTAACATAATTTTAAGCCATGAATTCAATGTCATTACTAGAAGCACTTACTGGGTCTAACGAAGCCATAACATTCCTTTTTGAACTTCACTTCTCAGCTTGTATTCAACCCCTTTGTGCTATACAAAATTTCGATTTCACTCTTCCTTTCTTTCTTAATCATCTCCTTCACCTTTTCTTTGTTCAATTACTAAATTGGAGTCTTTAATTCATGTTGAACTAGGTTTGACAGTGGGAACCGCTCGCCGAAATATACCTACAATGACAATGCCAAACATTTAAACCTTATGACTAGAAAAATGTATGAACATGAAATAGCTCAGAATACATACCAACAACATGTAAAGACAACCTCCAACATAGGAGTTGCAATCATTATTCGCTCTTATCAAGTTCATATAATCATCGAGCTCTTTATGAAGGTCATTGGCAATATATTTGGCCCAATCAAAGTGGGAGAATCTATCAATGGTCAATCGCATTGACCAAAACCTTGAGCAACTTTTCACTAGGAGTAGTGCTTGATATTGGGGCGAGAAAAGTACCCAGCAAGTTCAAAATAAATAACAACTTAAACTTGTCACCCACCTCCCCTGACGTTATGACTTTCAGTACACTGTCATACTTCGTTTTGCCATACTCTTTTCTAAGTCGCTCATATAATGGATTTGTGTTGCTCACATCCACTTTTATATCCTCCCCACTATGTGGGACCCTAAGCAACTCAACCACCTTTTTTCCTTCTATTTCATGTGTCTTGCCCCTTATTCTAAATTGATTGGTAGGCGGATCATATGCTCTCATTATAGCAACTAGCATTTCCCGTGACAGTCTCATACATTCGATATCGAGCAAAGGTGCAAAGCCTAACCGTTGCATCTTAGCTTTTAATTCTGCGGATGAGTTCACATATGCTGCCAGGTTAGAAAATTTCTTTAAAGAGCACCGTGAGGGAAAAGCAACTATGAGAGTGGCCTTCTTCTTTTGTAGCCTTCCTTGTTTGGCCCTATCATTGTATAATTTCTTCTCCTTCACATCCAAGCCCCTCCAAGCCTTTGTGGCCTACCTTACCATGTCATTTAAATCGGCAAAGTCCTTCCCTTTCTGAAACTCGTTGTGAAACAAAATGTACTTATTAGTCGTATACATTTTGTTCGATTGTTGCTTTTCCGGCCCTCTTTTAGATGTCATTTAGTCAGATGCACTACATATCATCCTGAAAAATGAACAAGCTAAAATAAGAAATTGGAATCATGCTTACTGGCATTCATGCAAATTTCATATACTAAGTTGAAAGTATTGCCTACACATAACCATCAACAATTAATTCCACAATTAGCAAGCTCAATACTCAGTTGGATGCTTCAATAACAGACTCCAACCACAGCAAAATTCAACAAAGTTATGAGCAAAACAACCAAGAAATTTCATAGCAAAATCACTCAAACTTGCTGCCAAATTCCTCAGGAAAAGAACACATTTATAATCATTTCCAAGCAAAATAATTCAAGAAGCAACCAATTCAAACATGTCATAAACTACTCTTGAGAATACCCAAACAACCACAAACTCATTAAGAAATCAACAATTATTATGGTATAGAATATGAACTTCCTATAAGGTTTTCAACGGAAATTCATCTTTATTTAGTTCCTACTAAGCACTTAGAATATTTTGCATCTTTTCAATCAAAATAAAGTATAAGCAGCATTAATCTCAACAGAATTTATGTTATAAAAGATGATTGTTAAATCAAGGAAACAAGGCAAACATAAACTCGTCTCCTTCATAACTAAAGCTATATCCAAGAAAAGCATAACAAACGTCCAAATTCATGAAGACTCATTTAGTCTAAGAAAAGCATCACATAAACTCATCTCATTAATAATATAACAACTAAAAAATTCATATAGACTCATTTATCTAAAGCGGACTCCATAACTTCATATTTCATATTATTTTGAATCATAGCCCTTCTATTCTCACCCACACCCATTGGAATGTAGGGGAAAATAAATTTAACACCACCCACACCAAACAAACATACACATGGGCAGCAAGGAAAAAAAACAAGGCACCTTCAATCTAGAAGTATTGTTTATTACAGGGTACAAAAGAAGCAAATAAGGGAATACAACATGAATTTAACCAAGCAAATATTAATGTGATATAGGTGACATAACAAAAAATCTTGAATGATAGGAATCTCAAATACATAAACCAACTGCTACAGAATACCCATAATTTATACTCCCTCCAGTTCTAATTATAGGACAACATTTGAGAGCTAGCTTTGGTCCTAATTATAAGACAACATTCTAATTTTTCTTAATTTCTTTATAAAATACCCTTGATAGTTTTTATTACCTTTGTACGTTGTGTGTTGCAACTAAAGCCTAAGCTCCACTTCAATCGCTTGATACTTACCTAACTTCAAGATTCTGACATCTCATGCAATCTGCGACCCATTGGATTAGTGTATAGTAAATTGGCTTTTATTGGTACGTGATACACTTTCCTTGTAATGCACATGGTGAACTAGTCTTTGCTTCCTTAATGAGAGCCAAGTTGACCTGCATTTACCAAATGCCACAGCACGGCGGGCTTGTCAAGTCTCCACTGCTCAAGAACCCTAAAGAGAACTTTATACAAGGCTATTTTAGAAAAATGAGTAAAATTAAATAATTTAACTTTTATCCTTAATCCCTCTAAAATCAGTTAAGTATATCTTATAATTAGGACCGGAGGTAGTAATTAATAATAGAAACAAAAAACAATGGAATCAGACAACAATCAACCAAATATTCGAGAAGGCGATATAGACTATACATTGAATATAGGTTATCAAACAAGATAGGGAACTCCGAAAATCTATATCTTTTCATGTTTCAACCATTGATTATTGTCATTCTAAAGTGTTTCATGAATTAACCCATTCTGCTTGGAAAAATGGCATTGCTAGAGCATTTTCAAATAGTGACCAACTAATCCAATAAAAGCTTTAATAAATTTTATGATTGACAAAGGCAATGCATTAGGGATGATTAAATAACATAAACCTCAAGTTTGTTTTAGATCCCTTCTGACAGATGGGTTGGCCGTTGCTGGGCAAGTTTGATACTATTAGCTCCACGGTTAAACTCCATTATCTCAAAAAATTCCTTAAATTATCTGTTTCTTCTTGTTTTACAACATCTATGCTAACATGTTGGAGAACCATGAAAAGCATAAAGAGTAGGGGGAACAAGCTTGGACATGGAACACTAAGAACTAACTTCAGTCCCCTTATTTTGTTTTTCCCAAAGCATTAGAATATTGAAAGAATATGTGCAGTTGAATTAGATTATCCAACTCAGCTTAAGAAATCCTAGTGAATATATTTTGAATTCATTCAGTGGTCAAATAAGTAATGTGAATTAATGCATTTCAACATGATTAATTATCTGTTGGTTCATTTTCCTAAATTGAAAGTAATTTTACTTAGATTTCGTATATCCTGAACTGTAATCCTCCCTTATTTCTTTATCTTATCATGGGATGCATTCACCACTCAATTATTTGGCATTATGTCCTTCCTTACCAGTTCCACAGTAGGTCTAGACATTTTGAGGTGCCATTATTATTTGCATGTGCTTGAAAGTTTAATTGATTTTGATTACCTATCTCAATTAAGAAACAACGATAAGAAGGAAATAATAAAAATACAAGGAAATACTAAAGAGGATATTACATATGTTATAGAAAGAAGCATCATTTCACCTTTTTAGCTCTTCTTGCTTACAAAATTTGTCATTTTATTTGGGTTTTAGGCATTCCTTGCCGGTGTATTTGCTAATAAGGATCATGATAGGAATCCACAAACTAAAATATATAGTAAACAAGAAATGTTCGAAATCTAAAATATGTAGTAAAAATTAAATGTTTGAAATCTCATCGGCAACAATGAAGACAATGACTAGGCCACAACAACCCGAAAGACGTTGATCCGTTAAGACAACCTAAGTAGACGATGACTGCCAATGATGACAGAAGCACAATACGACTCCCAAGTGATTGGCAAAACCACTGCTGGCTGGTGAGATTTCCAACCCAACTTGCGGATTGACGTTGTGGAGATGAAGAGAAGAACCAGCGATTTTGAATGACCAATGAAGATGAATAATGCATGGCTTTTCTTACTGCCCGGAGAAAATTCCATCCAAACTTGTTGATTCACGGCATCGCGAGGCAAATGAAGAACGCACACTAGGGCATTCGAAAGCATTTGAATGACCAAATTAATTTTGAATGAGAATGAGCGAATCTTGGAATGAAGAACACGTGCTTTACTCCCTCCACTGTCTTCATAATGTTAGTAACTTGAGGGCCGCCAATGAGGTATTTTTACCTAAATTTGTATATTCATCATTGTCCCACTTGTCTTCGCAGTCCTTTAACAAATTTAATTGGCTTATGAGGGTTTTACAAATTCAACTGGTTTTTAAAAGAAACTTTTTCTTAATTTTTTGTCATTTTTTTAAATTGATTTTCGTATAAAAGGTTAATTAATTTTATAATTATGAATTTAATTTTTCAATAAATTTAAATGTTTAATCTCCTTTTTTTGGCTAAAAATTCTTCTTTATTTATTACAACTTACTTTTGATTTAATATTTTAAATACATATGTTGCCTAAAGTTTTTGCAAACATATATAAGTATTTTCAATTAAATTATAAAATGATTTGATTTTGAGAACCTTATATTAGTATAGTATAATTCAAAATATTTAAATATATTTCATTAAACATATGTTTATAAAAAAAAAATAGTTAAATTTTTTATCAAGCTATTAAATGGAAAAACACACAAAAGTCTAAATCAAGGAAAATAATATCTAATATTAGAAAAGTCTTATAGTGTTAGTTCTCTATGGGTTTTGATAATAAAAAACAATTGTAAAATCAAGATTACAGTTTTGTCTCAAGAAAGTAAAAACTTGCTCTCTGAGGCAAACTCGAGTTTCAGGATGAAAACTCGAGTTTTGACCTTACTGAGGATAGCTCAATTTTAATAGACAAAGGCAAAAATGCAGTTTCCATTGGAAACTTGAGTTTTGGGCCTTATGGAGAGCATTGCAAGTTTTTCATCAAGATAAACTCGAGTATCAGTTTGAAAACTCGAGCAAAGGTCAAAACGACTCTTCAATATTTTTCAAAGGAAATTTCTAAGTTTTTCCAAGCTTTGGGAAAACTCGAGTTTCAGTCTGGAAACTCGAGTATTAGCAATTAAAAAGTTTTGATATCTAAAACCTTAAGTTTATGAAATGAAAACTTCAGTTTCCCCCTTGGCTCCAAAGTTCAAACATTTTCATATTTCAAATGGAAACTCGAGTATAACATTGAAAACTCGAGTTTCGAGCCAAGCATAGATGATCAATATTTCAATGTATTTATAAACTCCGATTTGGAAAACTCCAGTCTCAAAAACTGTAGTTTTGAAATGTCTAAAGATCTCTCTGAATTTCAAGTTAAAATTGGAAAGTCGAGTTTAGGATTGCAAACTCGAGTTTTGATCATACATAGAGCATCGACAGTTTTCACTGATTTCAATACTCCAGTTTTGAATCCAGTTTTGAGGTTTTGGACATATATTCATTAAAAGTCCAAAACTTGAGTTTTACTTGAAAACTCGAGTATTGGTCCCAAGCTAAACTGAAACTCCAAAGCTCAAATTGTGACTTTCCTTTCTGGAAGGAGGAAACTCGAGTATCCATATGGAAACTCGAGTATAGACTTAAGTGCATAGTGACAAACTCGAGTATTGATGCCCAAACTCAAGTTTGTGTAGCGGTAGTTGAAAATTCAAATTTGCGAAATTTGTGTAAAGTTTGTAGATTGATCTAAATGCTTTCTAACATTAATTATCTACTTCATTAGATATGTTTAACGTGTTTGCTAGTGGATTTCAATTGTTCTAAAAATGATTTGAGAAGATTATTTGAGATGTTTCAACTTGAGCAAAAAGGCATGTCAGAGCATTAAATGTAATGTCATCTAACTTGCCATATTTTGATCTACCAAGCTCTGCACGATGCAAAAAGGATAAAGGGACATTCACCTATTCAAGACACTGACATTCCAACAGATATAAACACAAGGAAATCAACATTTATCCTCCCAACATAGAATGAGCAAAAGAGTAGAAAGAGAAGAGACCAAAGTGCCTCCAACTAATGGACAACTTCACCAATGGTCATATTGATGCTTACAACGGTTATTAATCACACTCTAAGTATAAAGAGAGCAGCATTCAATTCTTCTCAATAACTATCGAGCCAGAAAACGAAAAGCATTCAATTTGTTCATCTACTCTTAAGTTTTTCTGTACAGAATATCTTTTGATACTGTAGAGCTTCAATGTTTAATCTTATCTACTCTTTAAGAGAGTTTATTGTTTGTATTTCATTTATTGTAAACAATCTCAAGTCAGGGGACTTGGAAATTGAAGTTCATTGATTACAACTTGTAAGGGGGAGCAAGTTCTAGAGAGAGAATTGCTCTTGAGTTATAGAGGGTGTAATCGATTGATATAGTGAAATACTCAAAGTGCCTGAGGACTGGACGTAGGTCATAGAGTTGGACTGAACCAGTATAAACCTTTGTGTTTCTACTCTTCCTCTCTATTCTTTGTTTTGCTCTGTTTCACTGTTGTTAAAACATAACTTGTGAAAAGATTTTTAAAATCTTCAATTCACCCCCTTCTTGGTGATTTAGCTCCGCTTTCAAATAGTTACTCTTTCACTTGTCAATTGACAAGTTATGGGACTTGCTGATATTATTTTTCTTAGTTGGGACCTAAGTGTGATTTTTCCTTATATCTTCACATAAAAATTACTTATTTTTTAAAATTTAGCAAAAAAAAAAGGATCATTAATAAATATTAATGTTATGAGATAAATTAGGGATTTGGCTTTATATATGAGGGGTAAATTAGTAAACAAGATTTATTCTAATTTGGTTTTATACTAAAAAAAACTTTAAGGATCTTTTAGAATATATTTTTAATAATGTTAATGGTTTGGACTAAAATGCTTATTTTCATAATAGAGGGGAGGTCTATGTAATTAAGGCAAAATAAAATGGTGAATAGAGTTTTATTCCAAAATATTTCTTCCCTTGCCATCCCATTATTGCTAGTTGAATTTCAAGTTGGACAAAAATTAGAATTTTTTAGATAAATTATTGGGTGAGAAGTGCACATGTTGAGGGCAGTTAAGGACATTTAGAGCATTCACTTCTTAGTTCCAACACCTCTTTGATAGCTCATGTTGATATTGATTTCATACATTAAGGGAGTCGTTTGTCACCCAATACAAACAATTAAAAGGGACATTTAAGGAATCAACATAATTAATAAATAAATAATTTAATATATTTTCTTAATATATAAAAATTAGTTATCTAACTCCAACCTCTAATCTAACATGAACAAAACTTAGCATTCAACTTGCCTATATCAAGTGCCTTCTGCTTGGATCTTAAGCATCTAGGGCCTATTTGTTTCTGTTTTTTGTTTGCTTCCAAAACAACAACAACAAATCATTAATCCCACTAGATGGAGTCAGCTATATGAATCAAATGATGTCATTGAACTTGGATAAAAACCAAATCTCGAGATAAATTGTTTACTAAGAGATCTTGTGCAATAACCTCATTGATTGTTCTCTTCAATCTTTCTCTACCCTTTTTAACCAGGCTCCAAACAATTTAATTTATCCTCCTTAAAGGTGCATCCAATGACCTTCCTCTGTATTTGCCCTAACCACCTCAGACAAATTTCTACTATTTTTTCTTCAATAGGAGCTACTTCCATCCTTCATTGTGTAAGTTCATTACAAATCTTATCTTTTCGTGCATGACCACACATCAATCTAAATACCCTCATCTCAACTACCCTTACTTTGCACTTATGTAGCCCCTTCATAACCCAACATTCACTATTATAAAATCCAAGACAATAAAATTTTTGTTTGACTTTCTCAGGTACTTTTCGGTCACAACATAATTCTAGTAACTTTTCTCCATTTTAAACTACCCGTCTTGGATTATGTGATTAACATCTCTATCAATTTTATCACCTTGTTGAAGAATTGATTCCTATAAAATTCTTTCCTTAAAACTCAATTATCCAAACACTTAATCAAATCTTTGGATAATAAAGAATACTATGGTGTATGAGAGAAAACTTAAAACCGAAATTCTACCATAGTAGAAAAGATTGCAACTCCTCTTTCAATAGCAAACAATGGTAAAAAAGAGTGCAACTTGAAAGAGGAGCTGAATCACCAAGAGGGGGGGTGAATTGGGGATTCTGAAAAAAAATTTCTGCAAGTTTGGCTCTTATGGTGATTGATCAGATAGAGTCAGTGAGTAAGGAAGAATAGTAATGCACGAAGGTTTATACTGGTTCGGCCCAACTCCTTGGCCTATGTCTAGTCCTCAGGCACCCTGAGATTTCCACTAAATCACTTGATTACACACTCTGTAACTCTGAAGCAATTCTCTCTCTAGAACTTGCTCCCCCTTACAAGTTGTAATCAATGATTCCCAAATCTCCAAGTCCCCCGACTTGAGATTGTTACAATCAAATGTTAATACAAGTAAAATACTCTCTTAAAGAGCAGATAAGCTAATCACTGAAGCTCAAGTAGTATCAGCCGATACTCTGTACAAAAACTCTAAGAGTAGTTGAACAAAATTAATGCTTAATCAATTTTTTGCTTAGTTGTTCTGTTGAGAGAATTGAATGCAACTCTATTTATACTTAGAGTGTAGTTAATGACCGTTGCAGGCATTCAATTGACCGTTGGTGAAGATGGTTATCAGTTGGAAGCACTTTTGTCTCTTCTCTCTCTACTCTTTAGCTTGAACTTTGATCTTTTTGATAGAGGGTGACTTCTAGCCGTTTATATCCGTTGGGATTATCAATCCAGAGTTAGGTGTATGGCTCTTTAACCTTTTTGCTTCGTGTAAGCCTTGGTAGATCAAAGTATAGCTGGTTAGGTGGCCTTGTATTTAATGCTTCTGACAAGACATTGCTTTGTGTAATAGCAACACCTTTAATCTCTTTGAATCATCTGTAATTAGGCTGAAATTCACTAGCAAACACATTAAACATATTTGGTAATGATGATAATTCAGAATATAAATCATTTGAATCATTCCACAAACATTAAACAGATTTCACAAATTTGAATTATTAGAAGGCGCAACCAATACTTGAGTTTGTGTAACAATACTCGAGTTTGTCACTATGCACTTAAGCCTATACTCGAGTATCTATGTCTATACTTGAGTATTCTCCTTCCAGAGACAAGACTTGCGATTTGAGCTTTGGTGTTCCTGATGAATTTAAGCCAATACTCGAGTATTCAACCAATACTCGAGTTTTGGACTCTTGATGGATAATTGTCCAAAACATCAAAACCGGAGTTTTTATCCTATATCGGAGTATTGAAGGCTTATAAACCTTGATAGTTCTCTATATGGCTCAAAACTCGAGTTTTAAATTCCATACTCGAATTTTCTCCTTAGTTTTGAACCTTAGAGATTACTTCAGAAAGTGTTAAACTAGAGTTTCTAAAACTGAAGTTTTCAGAACTGAAGTTTATAAGAGATACAATTTTAAGAGTATCTTTGCTTGGCCCAATACTTGAGTATTCTATTGTGATACTCGAGTTTTCATTTAATGAAAATATTTGAATTCTGGAACTAAGTTGGAAAACTGTCTTTTCAAATTCCAAACCGTAGTTTTCGAAACTAGAGTTTTCCAAACTGAGGTTTCTATTTCTTTTGAAAATTGTTGAAGAGTCATATAGGACCAAAACTCGAGTATGCATATCAATACTCGAGTTTTCCTTGATGGAAAACTTACAATGCTCTCTGTTAGTTCTAATACTCGAGTATTCATTTGAATACTGCAGTATTGCCCTTAGTCATGTGCATTGAGCTTTTCTTTGAAACTTCAATATGAGTTTTGCTACTGAAACTCAAGTATTGCCTCTTTCAGCAAATGTTTGCTTTCTTGAGACAACTCTTCATCATTGATTTCACAATTGATTGTTATCATCAAAACCCATAGAGGACTAACACAACTAACCATTTGAAAACACTACTATGGCTATAAAGGATTTACTGCAAATATCTACCCATGACGAAAAAGAATAAACTGGCCATTTAAAAATTTATCATGAATAAAACATTTCCAATTGTACACTAAGCCATTTCAAGTGAATACATTTATAAGGTTATTCTAATTAAAACGCTATTAATAGATTCTCTTCTTGGGATTGGTAATTTATTGGATAAATTTCAATCCGCTGCGTGTATGAATCCCAACGCTTTATTCTTGTAAAAAGGGACTAAAACGTTTTTCCTCCTATCATTTGGCTTTTTGTTAGATCATAAAATCTCATTAAAAAGCTTAGTAAGCCAAGACACCTCTTTTTCTCTAAGCACTTTCAAACTTCAATAGGGATGCCATAAGGAAGAACGGCTTTACCATTTTTCATTTTTTTTAAGAGCATCCTTCACCTCACCAACATCATTTCTACGATAGAACGCCAAATTTTGTTAACCTTCTCTAATTGACAAATCCTCTAACTCACAAGTTGAACCTCCTCCTCCCTCATTGAATAGCTTGTAGAAGTAGTCCCCCTCATCTATTCTTAATATTTCTACCAGAAACCAAGACATTGCCTTCTACATCCTTGATATACCTTAGTTTATCCAAACCTCTCTTCTTTCTCTCCTTATTTTTTGCAATCTTGTAAATCTTTCTTTTTCTAGACATTGTCCCTAAATTTTTATAAAACTCCTCAAACACTTTAAAACGAGCTTCACTCGTTGCTTTCTTAATCTCCTTTTTTTGCCACGCAATAGCTTTCTCAATTCTCATCATTATTGCACAAGTGTATGGATTGTTTAACATAACATGTCAAGAATACATCTTGAGGGTAAAACTGCTAAACTAGCAGATCAAATCAATCCTCGTGCATCCGAGCCTGGCATTTCGAGGGAGGATAAGCAAAATGACACTTTCTTCTGCACTATTTTGTGCCTTGTATGTGTATATCTTCAAAACAATCTCTCTTGTTATTGACTTCCTCTTGCACATTCTCATCCCATCACTAAGTCTCCTTGTTTCAGGTGGCCAAAACCTTTGGATTCCCTATCTTTAGCAACCTTCTGATGGGTCATTTCCTTCCATATAGTGCTACAATTTCTGTCACTTCCAACCTCCTTCCTCTAAAAACTCTCTTAAATTTTCTATTTTCTCCCCTTTAACTGCTATCACCTTATCCTTTGGTTTAAATAATTTTATAAAATTGTTTTTAAAAACAAGTTTGGAAAATTGAAATAAAACCCAAAAAGAAAAGTTTAGACAGTTGTTCAAAAATATACCTTTGAAGTGAGATGGCAACAGCTGTCGCCGATGTTGATGGGACAGCGATCAACATTGATGGTGTGAAATATAGTGGACAAGTGACAACCTTAAACAAGAAATAGAAAAACAGAAATAAGAAATCACAAACTGTTTCGAATTTTTTTTAGAAACAACTTTATGTATTTTAATAAAAACAACCTATTCAAAATAGTTTTCCAAATGAGTGTTATTTTTTTTTTTAAAAAAAAAATGAAACAAGTACACCTAGTCTCCTAGTTTTGCAAGGTTTTCTATCCTTGTAACCAACAGCTCAGAATATCCCTCATCCCTGAACACGTTTACCTGGCCTCATATCTTGTATATTCATCATTTTTATTTCTCTTAATTAATAATATTTGATACTTTTACTGAAAATAAAAGACAAATTATTGGAAGATTGAAAGCAGCATGAAGTAGAATATTACTAACACAGACGAACAACTACTCATTTTTATTTGGAACCTTCGTTGCTATAACTCTGAATAAATCCAAAGTTATTACTACAAGGATGGACCAGCATGATTTTGGAGCACTCTCAACCTATTTTCACCTCTGATGATAGAGACAAAACAGCAGAGCTAACAGACTTCACGAGAAGAAAGATCGATTTTTATTACGTTCCAGTCGAGCCTCCCTCTGTAGAAACCAAAAACAAAAGCAGCTAGATTAGTACTATAGCTCAATTCCGCACAAATCCGAATATGCACAAGATTTCTGTAACAAGGTGTAATCTGTTCATTCAAGAATAAGATAGTAAATGTGAGAATAAAAAAGGTGCAACGTTGTTGAGCAAAGATATGACGCATTACAAGCCTCAACAAGTAGTTTATATCTTTGAACTCACCTACATATATATTACTCTTCCGGTTCTTAATATAAGACCTACTTTGCAGTATAATGGAAAATTGGGAATAAGGACTCCATTCAAAAATTTAATTTGGGAAAATGAACTAGACTTCTCCATCCAAAAAGCATGGAAGAAAAAGTGCAGAGAAAGAAAACCAAAATACAGGACAAGAAAGTTGAAATGCAGACTTTTTTGTGTGGTTAACAAAGGACCTGCTAAAAAATCAGCATCTTAGATGTTCTGCATTTTAGCTTCTACATTCTGAACTTTTTCTTCTGTGTTTTTGGCTGGAGAAATTTAAGTCCTTTCTACCAAATATTTTTGCCATCAGGTCCCTAATATATATATATATATATATATATATATATATATAATGTTTGATAAGAACAGAGCATCACTTCCTGTCCAGTAAACATCATCTTAACACTAACAAAGAATGAATAGTGAATTCAAAAATTGTTAATGCATCTATATAAGCCTCCTCTGAGGCTTATATTATTTTGGAAAAGCCCCCGAAGTACTCCAATACATTGCAGTGTCAAAATATAATCATACAACGTTATTAGAAAGCATCCATAACCAACCACAGGGAGTAACCACCAAGAATTTATTAATCTAATAGAATTAATCGGCATATGAAAAAGGTGTCTGAAAATCTTACACCCTATCCATTTGCCATCAAGCAACAATTTATAGAAGCTCCAGAAATAGCAGTCCAATTTTGTATAGCTAAAACTAAAGTTTAACAAAGGTGCACTGTTCAGCAAAAGAGGATGGGGAAAGCATGAAAGGAATCAAGGAAGCTTCACCAAAATTTTGATTCCAAGGATTCTTGCTTCAGTTCTGAGAATTACGGTGACTGATACAAGCCAGAGTAGAATTTGAGAGCAAAATTTATTTGACTAAAATTCCTCTATTTCACATTCTTATGCCATCTTAAACTTGGCAAACCAGCCTCAATTTGTTTTTAAACAATCAATTATGCTGACATGGCCCTTTAAGGGAGGTCACGTGATTGGACTGGTGGGTGTTTGGGTTAATTTTACGTTCTTAGTTTGATTCTCCTACCATACCAAAATAGCAAGAACAGTAATATTGATCTAATCCATCCACGTCACACATATTAGAAACAGGACTACATGATTAGGAGATATTATTTTCACTTATGACAGTTAAAAATGTCTTTTCTTATGTAATTTTCTCTTTATTGACTATGATGATAAAGCTCAACTTGCTGCCACACTGAACATAAGCATGAAACTTGACTTGCTTGGCTAATCTGCTAGAAGCTCAGTTAGCTCATGCCCTACTTTACCTTTCATGCCTTGCTTAATAACCCAGATGGTTGACTAGTCAATATTCTTGAGGTGGTAGGAAAGCAAGAGCATAGCAATGACGCAACTTTTATATAGACATAAATGAAAGTCACCATGACAATCGTAAATTACAATTTAATCTAGGTTGAACTAGAAGATGGTAAACTATAATTTAATGTCCAAACTCAAAAATATAACAACCTCTATTTTTGTATATCACATTACAGATAAAGCACCATTATCATAGCAACACTTGATGTCCATTCCAAATTTTTTAAATGCAAAATGTACAAGGACACTAGGTAAAGATGCCAAATAAACCCGATACCTCCTTTTTCTTACACTCCTTGTAAACATCAAAATGTTCTTGACATTTACTCTTATCTGAATTAAATTCTTCAAGACCTACAAAATCATAAAGAAGTTAAGATATACTAATTATAGGCCCAGCTGCAGAATGGCATCATCAATTTAGTAACACTAGAACATTTCACGTTTCACCCTAAGTGCAGGTTAATGATGCCCACAAATGAAAGGAAAAGGTTAGAAGTAGAATGAATCCAATTTGAAGAAATTTTCTGCATATTTTATTGATCTTGCAATAAGTGTTGCTCACTTTACTTTGGGAGTTGAAACAACAAAAGGATGAGTTGTGAATTCATGAACTAAGTTCCACAAGGTTACTGTGGACTTTCATACATAATTGTTTTTTGAGGCAATGATACCAAAACCCTACCAAAGACGAATCAGCAGAAACATGCAGCATCTGATCCAGTAAGTCAAGCATATAATCTCCATCTTAAACTAATTGTATCTGTTTTTCTTGTTATTGAGATACATCAGATAAGTAGATTTATGTGAATATATTCCATTTCATCAAGATGATTTGGCTACAAAATTTGTCAAATGAAATTTTCTGATGTCCTGCTCAAATTCCTTCCTCAAGTAAGGCTCTCACTTGAGTCACCACATAGATGAGACTTTCCTTCATGCTCAAATTGAAGCTGCAACCAGGTATAAAGTAAATTCGGATATAGAAAGAACAGTTCATGAAGCCTGAAGTCTAGTTTCTTATTCATGATACCGCAAGAAAAAATAATTAAGGCTGTTTTGCCACTGGTAAACATCTGACTTATTCTGATCCTTAATGCATCAAAGAAGTGAAATAAAAAGCCGAATGAAACCATGTTCATAGTTTTTCCTGCATATTGCTTTTATATTTTCAAGTTAAAGAAAAGCTCTCATTCCAACTGAGTTAAAACAAAGATGTATCGAATGAATTCTGTAACGAAGTTCTATCCAGTATAATTCCCGATTTCCTGTAGCACCAGAGATATACCAATTCCCTTTCAAGGGTGAATCAATAAATAAAGGGAAAATGGCACAAAGTCCCAATTAAGAGAAATAATATTAGAAAAGCCCCATAACATAACTAGTTATTAACAAGTGAAACAGAAACCATTAACAAGTGGATGAGCTACTATAGAAAAGTTTTGAAACTTTTCTCATATTATTTTTCTTAATTGATACTGTAATGTTATTTTCCCATAAATAAATGCTTTATTGGCATTAAACTGTGCTAGTCCAGCCACTAATCTCCAATTAAACTAAAGTCATTGCCCACTTGTTAGGTGAGGCTAAAACATTTCACAATCACGTTGAAAAACGGCAAACGAAGTACAATTCCTAATCAATAAATTTCGACGCGGAAAGTTAAACACATAAATAAGCTAAACCGGAATCCCCAAACATGGAAATTTCCTAATAGGAAGTCATCGATCAGCAAACCTAGCTTCGCTTGCAGGATCGATCCAAGTCTTGAATGAATTTCAGACTGAAATTGAAGAAAAAAACACAGAATTGATGAAGAGTAAGTGGATTGATTATCTTACATTTCAGAGAAGCAGTGTATTGAGGAAAACAGAGAGAGTCAGCGATTCTAGCACCACCACCATGTCGCGGTGTTGTTGATACCTTGGAGGCCATCCCGTGACTTTTTCGGTAATTCTAACCTCTTCGATGCCAATCAGCGCGAGGGTGTGGTACTACTTCGTGTCTACAGAGATTTGGGAGAAAAATACAGAAATGGATAGAAGATATATGGGTTAAGTGCATTTTCGCATGAAGGTTTTTATGGACGGGTTTTGTTTTTAAAAATTTTTTGGGAGTAAATTTGTCATGAATGAAGTCCTAGTTAATTTTCATCATCAATTGTTTAAATATGATCAGTTGACAATTTACGTATCATCTCCATTATTTTTGTTAATATTTAAATTTACCTATAAATTTTAAATATACCTTTGAAAGAAGATGAAGCATATGACAAATGGACTTCTGATGCAAATTTTCACTTTAACAAAATTGATATGAAAGACATGTGGATTGTCAACTCATCATATTTAATCAAGTAAGATTAAAATTAATTGGAATAATGGTTCGGGAAAATTTGCTTCTTTTTTGGCACTATTGTGGCAATTGCCCTCGAAAATCTTTTCGGGGCAAAATTGCCCCATCAATAAAAATTTCTGTGATAAAATTGCCCTTTAACCCAAGATATATTTCAATTTCAAGTATCATCAATATCTATTTTGGCAACTTTGACATACTCCACGTTAGCTTTATCTTTTAGGTGAAAGGCAATACTTCTTTTCATATTTAATATAAGACATATTTGTAGAATTAATTTGATCATAAATATAAGACATATCTTTTATATTTGGCAAGCTTTTCCTAATTTACTTATATTGATGCTCTCTTAATAATAGTCAAGGGGAGAGGGAATCGGGAAGTTAAAAGTATGACTAGGATATTTTAAGAAATAGATGTCATATTAACTAACTTTTTGAATCTAATCAGATTATGTGAATATGTTTTACGTTACGGAGGAGAGTATAATACCTTTTAAACTTCAAAACCCTGAAAGATGACTCCAATTTAACAAAGGACATAATGGTGATAGAGCATCAATATGAAATTAGAATCTTTGGACCAAAGGACTGAAGTGGCCCACACCGAAACTTCACCATATCCTACCTCCTTCCCACTGCTATTCCTCTCTCCCTCTTCCTGTCGTCTTTCCTCCCTCTATTTCTTTATCAGGAGCGGGTCAGTGGGTGCCTAATGCGCCTCATGATGCCCACAATCTCGGCCATTCATTTCATCCTATGGTGAGAAATATATCACAAATCAAAACCGTGTCCATCCTTATTATGTGATAGAGCCGTCAAAACGAGCCGGGCCCGTTTAAGCCCTGGCCCTTTAAGGGCCAGGCCTGAAAAATGGAAGAGAGAGGTGGAGTTTGGCCCTGCAGGGCCAAGGGCTTATACGGGCCGGCCCGTTAGATTTTTTTTTTGTTATTTTTTTAATGTTAAAAAACTAAAGTTTGGTAACCCAAAAAAATTCCATAGTCTTCTTTTCTCCACACTACTCAGTACTCACTCTTAGCCGCACGCCTCGGTCGACCCTCGTCTCCTCCCTCCTCCTCATCTCAAGTTCTCAACTCGTTAGCACTGATGCCGCCAGCTGATCGGTCCCAGCCGCGCCTGGCGTCTTTGCTCAGCCCCCTCCATTCCGTTGTCTCTACTCAATCCCCTCCACTCCCTGTCTCCTCCTCAATCACAAATATTCTCAGCTCTCGTGTCTCACCGACCACCGTTGGCGTCACTAAATCTGTTCTCAACTTTTGCAACTGCTACATATTTGAAATCCATTGATTTCCCGAAAGATAAAAGGTACTAATCATTCGCAATCCTAATTATTCTTTGGGCGATGTATATTGGTGAATACAAAGGAATGAAAATGGAAGAAATCACCAAGAGGGGGTGAATTGGGGATTTCAAAAATTCTTTTCAAAGATTTCCAAAGGAATGAAAATGGAAGAAATCAGTTGTTGTATGTTGCTTTGCATCTTCATAGGTATTTATAAGCTAACTAGAGGAACTAGCCGTTACATTTTCTTCTCTAACGTTCAGTTGCAAATCTGGAAAATGACAGTTGCATATTTTCCTCTTTTATTTCAATTCTTAGCTGGAATCCTGGAATTCGTTGATGCAGATGGTCTTCCAGATATTCTATCATTCCATAACCTTCATTTGACCATTGGAGAGTAATTTAGTTGATCCATAACGGTCTGTGCTGAACTATTCGGATAGAGGAGAAAGATCAGCCCTGTTCTTGGTTCTTCATTTATTGCAATCATTCCAGATCTGATTTCATCTTGATCTTTGCTGAACTAACATGAAACTTACTCAACTTTATCAAAGATGTTAGAAATAAGAGTAATACATGATATGAAATTTTCAGATTAACCCATAAAGATTTCGCAGATTAACACAATTTGGTTTTTTAAAATCACCGATACAAACTCGAGTTTGTAATCCCAGACTTGAGTTTTGGGTTCATCCAGAAAGCATGAATGTTAAGCAAAAGCCTAAACTCGAGTTTAGAAATGGCCGACTCAAGTTTTGGTTTTTATACAGAAGACTGTCGGGCTTTGGTCTTTGAATGAGATTTTGGACATATGGCCAAACTCGAGTCAATTAATGACTAACTCGAGTTTTGGGTGTTGACACGAAGATAAGCCTAAGTCCAAAAAATTCAAGACTAGAGTTTAGAAACATAAACTGGAGTTTTCAAATCAGACACATTGTTGAGCTCTCTGTATGACTCAGACTCGAGTTTACAAATGGAAACTCGAGTTTTAGCAAGAACTGAAACTTTGAAGTCTTTTGTAAACTGGAATTTACAAAACTTGTGAAAATATTGAAGTTTCTAAATTCTTTCTATTTGGTTTAAACTCGAGTTTTAAGGTCTAAACTTGAGTTTGTCTTGTTGTCAAAACTTTGAGTGCTCTCTATATCTTCCATACTTGAGTTTGCCTGAGTAAACTGGAGTTTGGCTTCTTTTGTAAAATCTGAGCTACTTTCTGTCTAGTCTAAACTCGAGTTTGGGTACCTAAACTCGAGTTTGCTCTTGACATCAAGTTTCACAACTTACCAAAAACAAACTTTATATTGAGTTTACAATTGTTAGTTATCATCAAAACATATAGAGAACTAACAAAGGACTGATCATTGAATTTTATTTAGGTGCCAGTATGTTCTCAGTTTTGCAACACAAATACTTGTTTGTTTTTATGCTTTCAAATTTGGGTGATAACTTGGTTCTATTCCGCTTTAGATTATGTGATTATTGAGGCATAAGTTTTAGAGTATACTACTATGTTGCATGTAACACCCCTACAGTTGTAACCAAAACCTGTTAACTAGCGAAACCCACGTAGTTCGATAGTTGGATGTTGGATATAATTAGTTTTGATGATGACTTATACATATGTCATAACTCAGAGCAAAAAGATTGAGTAATATTTTTATCTCCTCTATTGATGAATTCTTGAATTTAATGTAGATGAGAATAAGGAAAAGGAAGAGAAGAAAAAGAAGAGGAGAAGAAATTGAAGATAATGTGAAGCTCAACTAGAAAATGAGATATTGAAGATCTTGCAGAAAATGAGTTCATGATGAAGAATGATCAAGATGGGAGATGATGGAAAATGGAAGAAGTTGTTGAGAATATCAGTATCATCTCAAATATGTCTATGGAGAATGCTCAAGAGAAAAGAAGAAAGCAAGAATAGAATTGTGGAGAATGATCAAGTAAAGAGAAGATCTTGTCAAAAAGAATGAGAAAAATCAATATTCAAGATCTTAGATCGATACTATAAGTGTCCACAATCATATAGAAGTTGGAGAGGTTCGATTCAGAGCTAAAAACAGTGAAAATTGAGTTCTGGAAGTGAATACTCGAGTTTCCAGGTCAAAACTCGAGTATACAAGCTTACTAGAAAAAATTGCTTCTGGATGAGAAAACCTTGGTTTTGAAAACCACAGTTTCAAAAACCACGTTTGGAGTCAACTCGAGTTTCCAAGTCAAATTTGAGCTATGAAGGTTAAAACTCGAGTATTGGAGTCAATATTCGAGTATGGAACTTAAAAATTCAAGTATCGGGTGTTTTCAACTTCTTTCACGCTTCTGGACCTGACAAAACTCGAGTTTCCTCTTCAAAACTTGAGTTTCCAACTCTGTCAGCAACTCTGTTCACCTCTGCTTCATGATCAGAATGGGCAAGGTCTGGTAATTCGATGATATCTCCTGAACCAGACATTGGATTGAGGTGAAATCAAATTTGGCTGAAACTAGACATCCAATGCGTCATCTTGACCAAGTTTCAAGTCCAAAGAAGATCAAATGAGAGAGCAATGAATTTCCAAAGTTGGATCAAATGTTAACGCCACACTTCAGAGCGAGCTTCAGTGTTTTGAGTATAACTCATAATCTATATATTTGAATGAGCTGAAATCGGTGGCATTGGAAAGAAGACTCATAAGGTTTTCCATCAAGATTTGATTAAACAAAAATGAAGATCAGATCAGAGAGATATGCTCCTCGAAAGTTGACCGATTGAGCAAGACGTTCCAAAAACGCTGGTAAAAGAAAAGTCTTCATTCATCAGATCTTAATGGACAGATCACAACGAGCTTGGATATGAATCTTATTGCATTTTGAAGAAGACTCAAAGAGATATATGGGGATGAGTGGTTTGCTAAATTGAAGCGATATGAAGTCAGAAGGCAACCAAGGGCTAGAACAACGTGAAAACTCGAGTTTACAAATGAATACTCGAGTATAGCTCAGTCAGAGAGCTATGAACGTTAATGGATCCTCAATACTCGAGTATGGGAAGCAAAACTCGAGTATAGGATAGATAGAAACAAAAATGAAGTTGCCCGACAAGCACAATACCGCAGTATTGATGTCAAAACTCCAGTTTACAGCGGAACTTTAGAAAAGTCAAAATGACAAAAATCCTGAATATGATCCAGATGAACCAGAAGTTTTCCCAAATGATCTATAACATTTATTATTATCATTTACATCATTTTTGGACACATTTCAGATGATCAAACGAGGGATTACATGAAGATCAATACATGCTGAGCTGTCAAGTAAAAAGTTGAAATAACGACTAGTTTCCAACTACTTCTTCCTTAAACAATTCTGATCTCAACAACTCTATTCTCCAAAGGTTAGAAGACCTTCATCTATAAATAGATTTGGATTCAAAACACAAAAAGGTGGAGGAGTGAGCTTACATAGTCATAATGCCGAAATTTAGAATCCTCCCTTCACTCTGTTTTTCATGCCTTCTTGGCTTATCTTTTAGAGAGTGAATTCAATTGTAATGAGCTTAAGTGTTTATCATAATCACTTCTATGAGAGAAGAACTATTGTAAATCATATTTTCCATGAGAGGTACTTAAGGTTGGGTGACCTTGAGTTGGAAATTTGATTGTAACCTTACGGGTAGTAAAGGGGGGTCTACGAGGGAGATTGTGAAGGTTACACAAGTACATGGATAAACTTGTGGGTGTAAAGGCTTGTATCTTGTGCCTAGTTAAACAAGGAGATAGTGAAAAGCTCAGGGTGCCTGAGGACTGGACGTAGGCCAAGGAGTTGGGCCGAACCAGGATAAATCACAGTTTGCAATCCTTTTCCTTTAACTCTTTATTTCCAGCATATATGGTTAATTGATTGTAAACGTTTTTATAACTCATTCCTATTTCTCAAATTGATTTTACTAAATAGTGAAAAGATTTTTAAAGGTTGAAAATTCTTATCTTCACCCAATTCACCCCCCTCTTGGGTTCAACTAGATCCTAACATTAGAGACTGGACTGAATAAAATGGAGATAAAATTAATCTCATGCAATAAGATTAAAAGGAAAATTAAAGGACTAAAGTGAGCCACATCATAAGGTAGGTAGAATGTGTGGATTATGGAAGGCCAACAAGGCAAGAAGGGAGAAGGAACACATGATCAAAAACTTGGGAAAACATTAACTAATGAGGGGGAACCAACAAGTACCAGGGCTTATTTATGAAGTATTTGAATAAAAATCTAAACCTTCTTTTAGCTAGATATGGCACCACCTAGCTTAGGAAAAGTCTAGAAAGCTTGGAGGAAAAGGTAAAAAGGTAACTACTGAGGCCGGGCCAAAACTGGTAATCTCCATAAAATCCAAGCCAAAGTAGATAATGTGCCATGTGTCAGCTCCCTATAAGCCTCTAGAATTTCTTGGAAAAGAAGAAAAGAAAGAAGCAGTGCAAAAGACAAGCTTCGGACCTTACGTTTTGAACAAAAAGGGGCAAAATGGGAATAAATTGGTAAAAATTAATTGGACCAGGTTGGTGGGCCCAAAGTGGCGTGCCATATGTCCTTTTGGACAGGTCCAAGGACATGGGGAAAGGTTGGTAATTATTAAAAAGTTTTGGGCCAAAATTGTAATTTTTGAAAGTTTTGGGCCGAACGTGTAATTTTCCCCAAAAGTAGAAAATATCTAGATATTTATGGGGGTGAGGCGCCACTTGGCAGCTACTGGATGACCTTGGAAAATTCTAGAAATTATTGGAGAGCAAGCCAACTACAAATCCAATTTATTACCCAACTGTCCGAAATTACGTCTGTTAATTCCAAAATTTACCGAATGAAATTCACCTCTATAAAAAGGTGTTTAACCCTTCAATTTCACCCTAAGGGGAGAAAATTTCAAAAGGTAGAGAGAGAGGGATCTGCAACCACTTAACATCAAGCTAAGATTCAAGAATCATAGGGATATCCACCGTTTGCCAACCTTGAGGTAACTCAAAAAACCTTGTCTTCTTAAGTCCTTGTTAAGTATTTTCGTTGATCTGATTAGGGCTTGATGATAAGGACTGATTTTGGAGATTTTTATGGTTCTAAAGTGTTTAAAATATGAGTTTGTGTAGGGTTCACCTATGGTTTAGGTTTCTGAAGCCAAAAACACCGAAAAACCTCTTAAATTGAGTTTATTCTCAATTCTGGAATTTCTGGCAGAAGAGTTTTAACTCGACCTTAAAAAAATAGTAAATGAGGTATTTTCAAGCTGAAATTTTTATGGTAAAAAGTAGACATCTAGGACTTCAACAGGATGTATAATTTGGATTTTTCAACTAGGAGATAAAAATTGTTAAAGTTGGTACATAAGTAACAAGGGCAAATCTGGGCAGAGGGTGTAAAAGTAACCCCACACTGCAAAACGTGTACTTTGGTATTCTGGGGGTATTTTTCCTAAAAATAGACATCTTTATGGTTCAAAAGGCATTGGTTTCATTCGAAAATAATTTTTGTAGAATTTTCTAAAAATCTTTAACGAAGGGTCAGAAACAGGGAATTTCTGGAAAACATGGATTAAGCTCGGTTTTGGTGAATAATAAATGGATGTAAACCCAGATGACTACTGTAAATATTTTTCCCATAAACTAGACATCCTAAAGGTTCTGTGGCCGTTGATTTCATGTCAATATGATTCTTCTACACTTTATTAAAAATCAGTGAAGTTTGAAAAATGATTCTGGGGAAAATGCAAAAGAATTAAAAGTTGAGTTGGTATTTGTAATTGAAAGTATGATATTTTGTTGTAACTAGGGTATTAACTAGTATGGATCATATTTTCAACGACAAGAGAAGTATTTGCTAATTTTAAGGAGTACCAGGTAGTAACTATTGACTCGCATACTCTATGTTATTTTGGCATGTTGTGTTGATCATGATGAAGGAGATCAGGCTGTAGTACCTATTGGACTGCGTGTCCTTAGGGTTTTGCTACAGTATCAAGGGCATGTATGATCGAGATGTGGTGCCTACTGGGCCGCAATACTGAGAATTTGTTGGGGTAGGTAGGGCCTATATGACTGTGTGTTTATAGGTCACTACTGAGGCCTCTGCGCGCAAAACGTATCGTAGGGCTTGTCTTGACCAGGCAATCCTGCAAACTATGCCAAAGGCAGAACATACATGTCAGATTGTTTGTGCTTGAGGTAGGATGATCTTCTTTACTTTCCTAATTGTGATTTGCATTGCATTCATTGCATACATATTGTATTTGAGTCTAACAGTTACTCTAGGGTTAAACTTTGAACTCTAGACCGTTGTGAAGATATAGGGGCAGGGAAGTAGTAGTCGAAGGAGGAAGAAGGTAGGGCATTACAATGCAAATGAATAATAGGGAATGCCCTATTACATTTTGTAGTTATCTTTGGGAAGGATTGTATATCATTTTGGTGTTTTATTTTGGATGATTGTACCCTTAACTCTTCGGGGACTTTTATGTATTGTTTATTTACTTTTACCAGTACACTAGGTAGTCCAAACCGGTTAACATGCTCTATTACGCACACTCTGATGTATGTTAAATGGACCTAATAACTAAGAAAAGGTAACCATTAAAAGGAATCCCTCTAACCCACCACCCAAAAGGGCGAGGCCGGTAGGGGTGTAACATTGCACTTGGTAACAATTTTTTTGTTGCAATACATTGATTAAATGCATATTTTTCAGCCATATATTGGCTAACCCTTAGAATGAAATTTATGGACTCATCTTGTAGCAAACAATTAAAATGGATTTAAATTTGGATACAACATAAATTTTATATCTTTTCCATTTTTTCTCTATTCATTTGATGAATGTATAGCTTGTCAATACATTGAAGATTATGAGATTTTAGTTCAAGAGCCCTTTGCTGTTTTGCTTTGTTACTCATTGGAAACTAAGTGTGTTTATACTTTCAACTTTGTGCTCGTGGACATTTTACACACTTGTTGAGATTCATGAATTAAAGGGCATTGATTAAGAAGATGGTCTAACATTCTGATTGTAGGCCATTGAATTTGTATACTTGATTAGGCGACAAGAGGCAAAGCTAAGTTACTCCTATTTGATGGTTTCTGATAGAATATTGATTCTGATGGCCTAACGTAGAAGTTCTTTCTTCTTCAAGTTGGAATATGTTTATATTATTCTAAGATTATGTATTCTACATCAACTCTTTTTCCTGAATTTTACAAGGCTTGCAACGAATTAGGCATTCAAATTATGAGTCATTTGGTGTTAGGTTGACAGAAGACATCTCCTTTTAGAGAAAGGAAGCACATAGAATGATGATGATTATTATTTTTATTATTACAGTTGAAATGCCTTCCTGCTTGAGTAAAATTATGTTAATTTAAAAATCATAACTAAGCTGCTTCTAATTTTATCAAACAAATTCTATGTAAGAAGTACAAGTTGCTTTAAGGAGCATTTTTCCTTATTAGAATTAAGTAAAAGCTTATTACCCTGACTGAAGATTTTAGCTCCTTGTTATTCTTTAGTTTTGCTTTTGAAGTCTTCTTTCGACACTTGCAGGTTGCAACCTAGATTTATTATTTGTAATTGATTTTTCTTATAAAATAAATTTCTATTTAGTGTCAAGGTTTGCTCATTCCTAGGGGCGAAAATAAGAACATAATCAGGATTGAGGGATAAACTTCTACCTCACTTTATCAATGGGTGATAATTGATAAAGGTATCCCATCCCCCACAATCTGAAAGAATGCTCACATGCTCAATAATCTAAACTTAACATATCTATTCAACAACAACAAAACTATGTTATCTGGTTCTTTAAGTATTCTTTGGTTCTCTGGAAATACTATGTTCTCTAGTTATTTGTTTTGAGTATACTGTATTGTTGATCTTTGATGCAGCCTAATGTCTTCGTCACAAAAATTACAAGAGACTGATGAATCATTAGCTATGATGGATAAGGGTAAGGCGTCTTCTCTTCAAGAGACTGAAGAATTAAAGCCTAAAAAGGCAAGAAATTTGTCTTCTGATGTGTGGAGGTATTTTAGTAGAGTTGAAGTTAAAGGGTTAGCTAAGGCAAAGTGTAATGCTTGTCAACTTATTTACAAGGGGTTCGAATAAAGGCACCTCACATCTAAATCGTCATATTAAGAATTGTCCTGCTGGAGATAAATTTCGAGATATTGGGGTGATGATGTTGGATAGAGAAGGGAAAATGAGGTCTAGAAAACTTAACCATCAGCGTATTGAGGAGATTATCGCTTTATGCATAATTGAGCATGATCTTCCTTATTCATTTGTTGAATATAAATGGGTCAGAGAACTTCTAAGGTCATTGAATCCTGATGTAAGGTGCCTTTCTAGAGTCACAATGACGACTTATGTGCAGAAATTCTTCTGCCAACAAAATAATATTTTGAAACAAAAATTGAAGAACAATATTGGCAGAATATGCTTGACTTCTGATAGTTGGACTTCTGTGACTTCTGATTGTTTGACAGTTCATTTTGTTGATGAAAAGTGGACAATAAACAGTAAGATACTTGCCTTTTGTAGGATGAAGCCTCCACATTTTGGATCTCAGATGTCTAAGAAAGTGTATGATTGTTTGAAAGAATGGGGGATTGATGATAAAATATTCTCAATTACTCTAGATAAGTTAATGCATTTGCAAATAATACATTGCAAGACTTATTGAAAGATAGGCTACTCGTGCAAAACAACTTTAGCTTGGTTTGTTGTGGGGAATTTTTCCATGTGAGGTGTTGTGCCTGCATCCTCAATCTGATAGTTCAAGAGGGCTTAAAAGTAACAAGTTATGCTTTGAATAAGATGAGAGAGAGTATTAGATATGTGAAGGCCTCTGAGGCAAGGATGAATATTTTCAAGAAATGTGTTCAAGAAGTTGGTGGCATTGACACTTCTATGGGCTTGTGATTAGATGTGGTTACTAGATGGAACTCCACTTATGTAATGCTTGAGAGTGGTCTTAAATATCGTCATGCTTTTGGAAAGATGGCTTTGGATGATCCAAACTTTAAGTTTGTTCTAACACAAGATGAGTGGAATAGAGCAGAGACAATGTGCAATTTCTGGAGGCCATTTGAGAAGATTGCAAGGTTGATTTTTGGGTCGTCTTATCCAACTTCAAATTCTTATTTTATGCAAATATCAAAAATTGAGATGTTGCTTACTAAAAATATGGCAAGTCCTGACCCAGTGATTCAAGAGATGTCATTGAAAATGAAAGGGAAGTTTGACAAGTATTGGCATAATTATAGCGCCATTCTTGCAGTCGCAGTAGTTCTTAATCCTCGATGGAAGTTCAATATTATACAATATTTCTATGAAAGGATTGACTGTATAACTTGTGATGAGAAGGTTGCCAACATAAGGAGCAAGTTGAAATTCATTTTCGATGAATATTCAAATGTGAGGACATGTCTCCCAACTCTTGAATCAATTAACAGATCTTCAACATTGACAACCCTTCAGTCTTCTCAGACTTCAAGTGCTTCAGTAACTGCCTTTGACAATGCATTTGATGTAACGTCCCTATTTCCTAAGTATATTATGAAGTCCAATTATGGCCCTAGGGTTCTTATCAGACTAATTCACGTGTATTTATCAGAGTGTAGGCATTAACAGATCAGAGTAGAACACAACAGAGAGCGTACTTAGGCATTTGAACAACTGAGTAACTGATTTCATATGCGCAGACATATGCTGGTTAATTAAAATTCTCGAAGAAATAAAAGCGTGATACAACTTACATTCCTTGCGGTGATCTCGATTGACGTGTTAGGTTACATTAATCCGAAAGGTTCGACCAAACTCGTGTATATCCTTAACCCAAAATGTAACTCCTTCCGAACCTTTACGTGTGTTGCTAACCCTCGCCTCCCGCTCTCGATCCTCCTAATCCTGAAGCTAGGGTAAATTCTGAGATTCAATGCCCATTGAATCTCAGGTAACAGTTAACCTTATGCTTAAGTATAACAGTATGCATGATAGATATTCATTTATATTTCAGCATATAACTATACATAGCACACAACACATGTATCAGTTTATATCTCAACAATACCTCTACATAGCACACAGCCCATGTAAGGTCCACATAGTTTGCACATAAATCAGTGCCACGCCCCGGAGTGTGCCCTCAGCGTTAGGAAAACACCCATACGGCATTACCAAGACTGTAATCCGTTATCAAGTAAAAGCTGAATGTATTTAACATGGTGACCTAAGATCCAGTCTTAGCCACAGTCCATGACCCAAGACCCAGTCTTGTCCATGACTATATGAATCATCACATCACATATACAGCATACAAGCAGCATAAAAGTTAGAGTTACAATACGTGTCCATACCTTAGACCTTGATGCTAGTGGTACGTTCACCTTTCGGTACTAGATCCAATCTTTCCGGGTATCCTATAATATCATCACCGCGTTATTTCCCGTATAATTAACATCCTAAGAGAGGGCTTTGCTACTTGTAACCCTTATACTCTGGATAAATTTTATTCCGGTAATACCCTATTTAATTAATCCTGACACTTTCAGTCAATTAATATTTCCCTTAACAATAATAATTTTATTATTGTTATTATTATTATTATCATCCCCAATAATAATAATAATAATTTCTTATTTCTTATTTATTATTTTCCCTCTTTCCCAATAATAACATTATCTGTTATTATTATTATTCCACCAATTATTAATACAAAACTCTAATTAATTACTCATTATTTATTTTTAATCTCCTTTTTCCTAATATTAACATTCAATTTGAGCATCTCTCTTAAGATTTTCATGAAAGGAGACAAACAAACTTCTCTTGAGAGCACATGAAAATTTATAGCGCATGATGTATTTTCCACATTTTCAGCATCTTTAACTTCCTATATCCTCCCTTATTCCCACAGAATCCGAGTCTTACAACCTAGAGATATTAATAATCCAATTTGACATTTTTAAACACAGATATATACCTGATGCAATACGGTACACATGTGTGCGCGCGCGCACACACAATTATCTAGACATCCAACCAGCATATTCTTCTTTTTTCTCTGGACCACACGTTATCAATGTATATAAGTATGAAAAACCACTCTTTCCTTTAAGCAGAAAACTCACGGCATGTCTTTATATATATATATATATATATATATATATATATATATATATATTCTAATTCCTTCCTTCAGCAAAATACATATACATATTCACTTAGTCCAGTCTTTCACCTCATGCACATATATACATTCAGGCCCAGCAAAATGAAAACCATATTTAGAGACACAAAAATAAGATGCTAAACAGCCTCTGCTCTTTGTTCAGTTTTCGGCAGCAAAGCATAAACACACATGTTAATACACTCATATATTCATTTGTTTTGCTTCCTTCTGTATTAACCCATGTACTCTTAGGAAAAACACATGCATATAAACTTCTCTTATATATTCTTTCCTTTTCTTTATTTTTGTTCAGCCACGTTTTCCTCCCTTTTTTTTTAGTCTTACACACACACATACATTAGAACGAAATCATCACCTTGCTTTTAGGTTTAGTTTTATATTTTTTTCGCTTCACACAGCAAACTCACAAACTCACGGCTTCTCCTTTTTGTTTCTTCTTTTTCTTTTAAATGACATCAAACACGCCATCTGTTTTTGGTTTTGTTTTCAGCAAGCTCATCGCTTTTCTTTCTTTCTCTTTATATATATATATATATAGAGAGAGAGAGAGAGGTTATCTTAGTTTCCTTTTTATTCTACATTTGACAACAAAACCAGACGCTACAGTCCCTGTTTATTTGTTTTATTTTATTTTCAGTTTTCAGCAACTACATTCAGCAAGCTATATATATATATATATATAGTTCAGTTTTCAGGTTCATTTAACTTCCTATTGCGTGAAACAGTAACTGAAAACGAAGGAGAAAGAAGAAGCATTTGTCACCTTCTATAGTTCAGTCAAGACGTTGATGAACCAGACCGATTTTCCTATGTTTTTCAACCTTAAAACAGAGCTAAAACTGAGCTTCAGTTTCTCTCTCAACCTCCGACACTCCCTTCTTCTTCACTCACGGTCTCACACACTTTCTCTGCGGTTTCTTTTTGGACACCGAATGGATGGAGAGCGAATGAAAAACGAGCTGGAGATGGCTTTATAGCCAGCTGAAGATCCACGTGCTGATGGAAACCCGCTGGTCCAAAACCATTGTCCGCTGGTTATTCATTTGAGGAGCTCGAGAAGCACAGGCGCCGACTGAATTTCTGCTTCGGATAAGTATAATTACCTGCTGCTTATTAAATGCTATCTGCTTTCTTTGATTTTTACTTTTGCTTCTCATTCACGTCGGGTTGGGGAAAATGCAAAATCTCATTTTGCTGAGTAGGATTTTGTGTTTTGGCATGGTGGGCTCATGTATCCTTCTTGTTGCTAACATGTTGGGCTTCGTTTTTATCCCATGAGTTACAATATTGACCCACAATTCATTTCCTAATCATCCTTATTTACCAAAAATAAATTAAGGAAAATTAACCTAAATCTCCAATAATTATTTTGGCCATAAAACATTTATTCCCCTAATATTTATGTCAATTCCTCAATCAAATTTTCCCCATACAATATTCAAATATTTAGATCCCAAAAATTTGGGATGTTACATTTTCTCCCCCCGTTAATTTAAATTTCGTCCTCGAAATTTGAACGTTCAACCATTGGGGAATAATTCTAGGTTCTCAGTCTATTCATTTCATATGCTTGCTCATCAAGCATACATTTTAACATGTCCGATTCTCATCCGTCTTGTATCCAAGGGTAGTATTTAACCGTATAGGACACACCAGTCCGTTCTTTAAGTGCTTGGTTTCACAGACTTCACTGTCTATACTAATCTGCCTCCCGGCTCATTACGTACTTGGCCCTTCATGCTTACTCTCTTACCACAACGCTGGATATCCTGGCCTTACTGCTCAGGAAATCACGTCATGCCATAGACATCTCAATTACCACCTGGTACAGACTGAATATTCTGTTAGCCTCAAAACATTCTCCGGACATCCCAACATCCGAACATACTAGTCCAAAGCCACCATACTTGCGAGAATTCCCCACAGTGCTAAACACACAAGTCTTACGACCCAGGGACACCACCCCGTGCAACCTTGCGCCTCCGGTCTCACAACCATGAGCCTCTGTTCATCCATCCTGTATCTGAGCTTCTTCAACTTAAGCTCTCAAATCACTTTTCTCTTGCTTAGCATTGTAACTAGCAATTCCTATTTGACCTATCTAGTTCAAATCTCTAGACCTTTCTATCAGTTTTCGTTCCTGTATCCACAAAATTTACCAACTGCACTGCTTCTCATTTCAACTATGGTGTCTCATTTTCAAATTTTCACATAATGAAAATTTTCTGTGGTTGCAGTATTTTTCACCATGCGCACTACACAACAGTAATAGTGCTATCACATTTTCAAATTTAATCGCTACCAGCTCCACTTTCCGTAAAAACAATTTACTGCCGGATTAATTTCAAAACATTTACTACCGGTACACATTTATGAGCAGGATTATTCATTTCACAAGTTTAACATTTGAAAATTCTCGCCACCACTTCAACCTTACGGTACAATGGCATCTCGACAATCTATTCGTACATAAACCACTACAGTGGTAATGCCCTTGTTTTCCAATGTATGGTCCACCACCGTGGAGGACTCAACCGTAGTTGCTGTCCCCAGGGCTTAACCCACTGCACGCGTGGTATCTGACCAAACCAAGCAAAAATATGCGCCCCTACAAGGCAAATTTTTCTCAGATTAGATGCATACACTGCTGGTGCGAGTATCAGTTTCTCGAAATTAATCCCCTCAAAAGAGCTTTCAATGGCCAGCGATTCAAAACATTATAAAACATCTGGCAAGATCCAGCAAACTGAGTATATCTGCTACAATTTTTGACCTCTTCCAGTTTTTGCATTGCTTTACCACCACATAATTCAAAATTAAATTTCAAACCTCGGGTTCTACTAAACCCCTATGTGAGACAACATCATTTCAACACGACCACTATCTCGGTTTAAATTTTGTTGAAATCGTTTCATTTAAAAACTCTACTTCAAAAATTCACAGATTTGAAAATTAAATTCCGAAAATTTTTCACAAAAATTAGCAGGTGTATTGGCAAGTTTAAAAAACTCAATTTTTAAACATTTACAAGAATTAGACAACTAATCTTAGAAGGTCATTACTCTCATTGCATTCCATACTCTTATTCTACCATTCAAGCCCTTCACAAGTTATACACAGGCAAAGCTATGGTAGTCTTAGTCTTCCAACCATTTCGAATATTGTCCGCCATTCCCGGGCTTTACAACTCTACAAGACACTTCCTGGTAATTGTTGTTCAACTATTATTGGCTTCTGCCAGCCTATAGACATAATAATCTCATAGGATTTAAGGCTTTCCATTGAACGTATACATGCCCAATACCCTATGGACACACTTATCCCAAAGGTCATACTGTCTATTGTATAGCCGTATCATAACTCATATATGCCATACAACACTGGAGCATCCATAGTGATATGCTGGATCACGTAAACCTTTTCTCTAGGAAACCTATTAGATATGAGACCCATTATAATGTGCTTACCTTGAGAATAAATACATTGATAGCTCTACTTTATGGTTCGTTGTCATGGCGGTTGCACTCTGCGGTTCGACGTCACGGTGGCTCCGCTCTACGGTACTTTACTTAGTGCTTCACTCAGTATTCTCTAACTGGTTAGCCTTTCCGGTCAACATCCTCTATAGGTAGACCTATCACAATTAGACCTCCTCGTAGGTTGCCCTTTCCGATCAATACTTCCCATAAGTAGCTTCAGTTGATGATCTCTGAATCATTATAACGAGAAACTCAAATCTGTATCAGGTTTCTATCATTTAATGGTTTCGTAATCCGCTGTCTTAATCCTTCCATCTCGTCTAGGATGAACTTCTAATATCAGCCCAGCTCCACGCATATTTCTTACCTCATCTTTCCCTATCGGGTTACTATCTACTCCTTAGGGAATCCATTAGCCACTAGCATCACTATGGTTATTTGTCCCCATCATGAGACCATAACCTATAGTTATTGAGGTTCTAGGTATCGTATGGTTCCATTAAGGAACGAACTCTCAGGTATTTGGATTCTATGATAGCTTTAACCATACTTCCTCAGGGTTCCTACTCTCAGGTATTGGAGCCTAGGCAATTTCTCAATCACACCTTGACTTAAGCACTGTGTATGCTTTGATCAGATTCAAGCCTATTATCACTTCATCTGTCCTTATGGTATCCTAAAGGATCACCATGTTATATGCCTCTAGGCATTTAGACCTTTAGCTTAAAGGATCTCTAATCTTCAAGCTACTTCACTGGGGATAACTCTCCTGAGGTTTCTCTTGCCTAAGCATGCTTAACTTCAAACACCCGTCGGATCTAGGGTTCTAATACTGGTACACATATCACCGGATACCGACAACTCACATAGGTACTAGTACAACCTATTTGTCTTGCCAGAAACGTTGGATACCTTCCCCTTCTTATCTTACTACATCCTTTTATGAAATGGACCACCACCATTAAGGACTCGGTCAAAGACTCTCATCCCCAGAGTTCTGCTCCATTGCACATATGGTGTCTGACCCCTATTGGGCATGGAGTATCCCCTCAGGGTAACTTAACAGGTTTATTATTCTTACAGGGAGCCTTAAGCAATAGCTTACTATCTACAAGGAAACCAATTTCTTGCACCACTTCCCTTTTAGATTCGATGTTGTCGAAATTTAGCTCAAACCCTGATTTCCTTATCAGGAGTCTTAGAGCTTAGCAATAGAACCCATATTCCGTGCCATCTCTTTGATCTTTAGGGTATTAGCTTATTCGAGCCTAACCCTTTTCCTTAGGGTGTGTGTCCTTTCTGTATCACATAACCAGTATTCAATTAGTACTCATTACACAATGTTCAAACACTACCTCTGATACCACAACTGTAACGCCCCTATTTCCTAAGTGTATTATGAAGTCCAATTATGGCCCTAGAGTTCTTATGAGACTAATTCACATGTATTTATCAGAGTGTAGGCATTAACAGATCAGAGTAGAACATAACAGAGAGCGTACTTAGGCGTTTGGACGACTGAGTAACTGATTTCATATGCGCAGACATATGCTGGTTAACTAAAATTCCCGAAGGAATAAAAGCGTGATACAACTTACATTCCATGCGGTGATCTCAGTTGACGTGTTAGGTTAAAGTAATCCGAAAGGTTCGACCAAACTCGTGCATATCCTTATCCCAAAATGTAACTCCTTCCGAGCCTTTACGTGTGTTGCTTACCCTTGCCTTTCGCTCCCGATCCTCTTGATCCTGAAGCTATGATAAATTTTGAGATCCAATTTCTATTGAATCTCAGGTAACAGTTAACCTTATGCTCAAGTATAATAGTATGCATAATAGATATTCATTTACATTTCAGCATATAACTATACATAGCACACAGCACATGTATCAGTTCATATCTCAACAATACCTCTACATAGCACAGAGCCCATGTAAGGTTCACCTCTACATAGCACACAGCCTATGTAAGGTCCACATAGTTTGCACATAAACCAGTGCCACGCCCCGGAGCGTGTCCTCAGCGCTAGGAAAACATTCATACGGCATTACTAAGACTGTAACCCGTTATCAAGTAAAAGCTGAATGTATTTAACATGGTGACCTAAGACCCAGTCTTAGCCACAGTCCATGACCCAAGACCCAGTTTTGTCAATGACTATATGAATCATCACATCACATATGAAGTATACAAGTAGCATAAGAGTTAGAGTTACAGTACGTGTCCATACCTTAGACCTTGGCGCTAGTGGTATGTTCACCTTTTGGTACTAGATCCAATCTTTCCGGATATCCTATAATATCATGACCGCGTTATTTCCCGTATAATTAACATCCTAAGAGAGGGCCTTGCTACTTGTAACCCTTATACTCTGGATAAATTTTATTCTGGTAATACCCTATTTAATTAATCCTGACACTTTCAGTTAATTAATATTTCCCTTAACAATAATAATTTTATTATTGTTATTGTTATTATCATCATCATCATCATCATCATCATCATCATCCCCAATAATAATAATAATAATAATAATTTTTTATTTATTATTTTCCCTCTTTCCCAATAATAACATTATCTGTTATTATTATTATTCCACCAATTATTAATACAAAACTCTAATTAATTACTCATTATTTATTTTTAATCTCCTTTTTCCTAATATTAACATTCAATTTGAGCATCTCTCTTAAGATTTTCATGAAAGGAGACAAACAAACTTCTCTTGAGAGCACATGAAAATTTATAGCGCATGATGTATTTTCCACATTTTCAGCATCTTTAACTTCCTATATCCTCCCTTATTCCCACAGAATCCGAGTCTTACAACCTAGAGATATTAATAATCCAATTTGACATTTTTAAACACAGATATATACCTGATGCAATACGGTACACATGTGTGCGCGCGCGCACACACAATTATCTAGACATCCAACCAGCATATTCTTCTTTTTTCTCTGGACCACACGTTATCAATGTATATAAGTATGAAAAACCACTCTTTCCTTTAAGCAGAAAACTCACGGCATGTCTTTATATATATATATATATATATATATATATATTCTAATTCCTTCCTTCAGCAAAATACATATACATATTCACTTAGTCCAGTCTTTCACCTCATGCACATATATACATTCAGGCCCAGCAAAATGAAAACCATATTTAGAGACACAAAAATAAGATGCTAAACAGCCTCTGCTCTTTGTTCAGTTTTCGGCAGCAAAGCATAAACACACATGTTAATACACTCATATATTCATTTGTTTTGCTTCCTTCTGTATTAACCCATGTACTCTTAGGAAAAACACATGCATATAAACTTCTCTTATATATTCTTTCCTTTTCTTTATTTTTGTTCAGCCACGTTTTCCTCCCTTTTTTTTTAGTCTTACACACACACATACATTAGAACGAAATCATCACCTTGCTTTTAGGTTTAGTTTTATATTTTTTTCGCTTCACACAGCAAACTCACAAACTCACGGCTTCTCCTTTTTGTTTCTTCTTTTTCTTTTAAATGACATCAAACACGCCATCTGTTTTTGGTTTTGTTTTCAGCAAGCTCATCGCTTTTCTTTCTTTCTCTTTATATATATATATATATAGAGAGAGAGAGAGAGGTTATCTTAGTTTCCTTTTTATTCTACATTTGACAACAAAACCAGACGCTACAGTCCCTGTTTATTTGTTTTATTTTATTTTCAGTTTTCAGCAACTACATTCAGCAAGCTATATATATATATATATATAGTTCAGTTTTCAGGTTCATTTAACTTCCTATTGCGTGAAACAGTAACTGAAAACGAAGGAGAAAGAAGAAGCATTTGTCACCTTCTATAGTTCAGTCAAGACGTTGATGAACCAGACCGATTTTCCTATGTTTTTCAACCTTAAAACAGAGCTAAAACTGAGCTTCAGTTTCTCTCTCAACCTCCGACACTCCCTTCTTCTTCACTCACGGTCTCACACACTTTCTCTGCGGTTTCTTTTTGGACACCGAATGGATGGAGAGCGAATGAAAAACGAGCTGGAGATGGCTTTATAGCCAGCTGAAGATCCACGTGCTGATGGAAACCCGCTGGTCCAAAACCATTGTCCGCTGGTTATTCATTTGAGGAGCTCGAGAAGCACAGGCGCCGACTGAATTTCTGCTTCGGATAAGTATAATTACCTGCTGCTTATTAAATGCTATCTGCTTTCTTTGATTTTTACTTTTGCTTCTCATTCACGTCGGGTTGGGGAAAATGCAAAATCTCATTTTGCTGAGTAGGATTTTGTGTTTTGGCATGGTGGGCTCATGTATCCTTCTTGTTGCTAACATGTTGGGCTTCGTTTTTATCCCATGAGTTACAATATTGACCCACAATTCATTTCCTAATCATCCTTATTTACCAAAAATAAATTAAGGAAAATTAACCTAAATCTCCAATAATTATTTTGGCCATAAAACATTTATTCCCCTAATATTTATGCCAATTCCTCAATCAAATTTTCCCCATACAATATTCAAATATTTAGATCCCAAAAATTTGGGATGTTACATTTGATGTATGTTTTATTTCATTGTCAATTGAATTTGTTGGGTGTTCAACTAGTATTAACTTGATTGTTTTGTAATGATGTAGGATTATCAAGATATTTATGCGAGTGTGTATTATTCTTCCATGAACAAGTCTAAATTGGAAATTTATTTAGAAGAACCAATACTAAAGCCTGATAGTTGGAAAGAATTGAATGTCTTGAACTGGTGGAAGAACAATCAACAAAGATTTCCAATTCTTTCAAAGATGGTAATTGATATTCTGAGTATTCCAATTACTACAGTAGCTAGCGAATCAGCTTTTAGTATTGGCTCACGTGTTTTAACAAAATATAGAAGTTTCATTCTTCCATCTAATGTTCAAGCTCTTATTTGTACTCGCAATTGGATGCATGGATGCACATATGATGGTAATTTACACACACACACACAGAGTTATTTATATATTTGATAACTATACTCTAATTTTATAATTTGGTTTATTATTTGTTGTAGATAACTATTATGGGTGTGTTCATGATGCAAGAAAAGAAATTCGTGATATTCTTACTCATGAACCAGTACCTGATCATAGTGAAGCACAATCTAATGTCGTTGACATTGATGATAGTGGCGAAGATGACGACAATAATATTGATAGTCATCCTTCTAACGCTGCTTAGTAGTATGCTTTTTATGTAAGTTATTTATGAACATAATTTGTTTTTGATTATGAATTCATGACTGCTTATTTGTTGGATGATTGTGTTTTTTGGATATAAATGTTGACAACATTTATTTGATAAATTAGAGCTTTAATTATTGTAATTTACTAATTATATTTCTTTGAAACACACTGAGGAAAAATAGTTAAAATATAGAATAACAATTTCCGGGCTTTGTAGGCCGGCCTTGGCCCTGGTGCTCTCGGGTTGGGTTTTGAAAAATGTGTGTTTTTCTTACTTTGGGCCTGGAGGGTGAGCCTTGGAGGGTCGGCCCTGGCCTTTCACAGGCTGACCCTGATTGACAGCTCTATTATTTGATTGCTGGCTTGCAAGGAAAATATGGAAAGCTGTGGTCCACCCTTCTTGAAGCCTTAAATGGGAAGGAGTCTATAAATGAAATCTCAAACATGAATCCAAATAAATAAAGGTTATATCTGTCGAAGCAGAGGTTGTACAATAATTTATAATACTAAAATCTAACAGTTAAATAAGCTTATGGTCATGTATTGATAATATTTGATAGTTCTTATATATTCTTTAAGAATATTTAACAATAAAAAAAATTATGTTACAATACATTATGATTCTTCACAAATAGCTGTTAAGTATTATTTAATAAAAATAAATGTAGGATTCTGAAAGATATCATATATAAGGGGGTAGGATCCTAAAAAATATAATTTGACGATACATTACGGTTCTTAAAAAAAACTATTAAGTATTCTTTAATATCAATAAAAGTGAGATCTTGAAAGATATAATATATAATGAGACAAGATCCTTAAGAAAATTGACAATGCATTTCTGTTCTTCATAGAGAACCTTTAAGTATTCTTTAATATACATAATGGTAAGATTCTAAAAGATATCAAATATAAGAAGGTGGGATCTGAAAAAAATTATTTATTTAACAATACATTATAGTTATTTACCAAGAACCATTAAGTATTTTAACAAAACATTATGGTTATTTACTAAGAACCATTAAGTATTCTAAAATATAAACAAAGGAAAGATTCTAAAAGATGTCAAATAGAAGATGAGATTTTTTTTTGCTCGAAAATTAAAGACGAGATTTTGAAAACAAAATTATTTCACAATTTAGAGTTCTTCACAAAAAATTGTTAAGTATTCTTCAATATCAAAGATAAGGAGGTAGGATTATAAAAAGAAAAGTTTTATTTGATGCACTTTTTAAACGCCTTCGCAAATGTTTTTTGAGCTTTATTGATGGGTCTCATACTCTTTTTCTCTAAGTTTTGTTATAGCGTTGCATAACTACCTTGAGTCTTCACTCTAGCTCCTTTCTCTTGTAATTCTTCTTCGTGTAAGTTTTTCATTTTTTTCAATCAATGTTTTTAAATTCATTTTTTTTATATAACTAGAACTCGCTAGTTGACACTCGAGGTTACAGATGCATCTCATGTTCCTAAACTTTAGCAACCCAAAATGTGTAAGTTGAAATCAGGTTTTAAAACATTTCGACATTTTGATATTTTAATTAGTTCCTTTTTTAAAAAATGGACATTTATTTTTTGGGACGCCATTTCCACTCTTTAGTAGTGATTAGAACATTGACTCTATTCACGACAATATTGTTGAAAACTTTCTTCTCTTCAAAAAGAAACAAGTTGCGCCTACTCCAAATCCACCAACAAGTAATGGCGAATACTGCGCGTCCCGGTCATCACAACCATATTGCTCATGCTTCGATTAGTTCTAAAGGAGCCATTGAACTAGATCTATGTCTATAAACTTCTGCTACACCATTAGACTTATAGGAGACCTCCATATCCCCGTGTATGATCACAATCATGTGGTAAATGTTGGTATTCGTACACGCAGCAGAATGAAATTTATCCAATAAATTACAAATCCCAATAAGAGGATCTATCAACAACGTTTAAATCAGGTTAGTAATTAAGAATCGTACCTATGCGAACTCATGTGCGTGCTTTGCGAACTCGTGGGCTAACACCTTCTTGGTCGATCAATTTCTAAGAGCCGACTCTAAGAATCCACTCTCTCTACCGGTATCTACACCGAACAGCACTCCAACATGAACGACAGCGTGCTAACGCCTTTAAGCTTTTGTCTCACATCTCTCTTCTAGAGTTCTTTTATGGCTCTTCAATTCTCTTGTATGTAATCAAATTACTCACAACCTAAGGGTATTTATAACCCTAATGGCCCGCATTAAATATTCAAAATCAATCTTATTAATTATGAAATTGAATTGGAAATTAAATCTGTCTAATCGATTCAATTCAATCTATTTATTTAATGTAAATCAAAAGCCAACTGATTTGATTTATCTTCATAAATCAAATCTAAGATATGATATCTATCTTCATTATTCAAATCATTGATTTATCTTCATAAATCAAATATAAGATATGATATCTATCTTCATAAATCAAATCTGAGATACAATATCTCATTAGTCTAAATGATTAGCCCCTAGGGCATAATTTCCAACCGTAAATGCAACAGGTGAAACGACCACCGTTTTAATTACCAAAATTACCATCTAGTAATTAGGGTAATTACATAATAATCAGAGTTAACCTAATATTAGAATTTACTCAGAATTTAAAATTTTAAAAATATGCTAAAGTATGCATGATAAGCCCTAATATGTGGCAATATACAGTCATCCAAAACATACAACAAAAAAATAGAAGTCCTACTTTTAGCACCGCAGACTAAACTTCTGTTTGCTTTCCTGAAGGACCTGGACCTGACTGGTCACCTGGGAAAAATTTTGTAACTATCAGTCCAGCTCATTATGAATATCAATAAGTGCTAGTAAGGTGCCAAGTGGAATAAAACAAACCAATCCAAATAAACAATTCATAATATCACATTATTATTGTGCATCATCATTGGGTGTCATAAATTTCTTTAATTTCGATACCCATAATACCTCCCATCAATCCAACCGAACCGCCTTATTTCCTTCAACTAGACCCAAGGGCTAAGTTACATCCATATTACTGGTTACTCCAAAAGCTCACTGGTCAAGTGATGAAGACCGGTCAAAATCCTCAGAACACCTGTCCCAGACTATAGGTCTTTTCCCCACTTTACCCCAGTGAGGTGTCGTAAGCCCATCACTTTGGTGAGCAGGTCCCATCACTCTGGTGGGCAGGTCCCATCACTCTGGTAGGACAATAATAAACCAACCATCATGCACCAATGGAGGCATTACACCGTGGTGAAAGTAACTATCCTGTCTTTTTCCAATTCACCCCCTTTCCATAATTATCATCATAATTTAACAGGGAAACTTCCAGAATATTCACAATGCATGTCATTATATATCAGTTTCCTTTTAACTCATAAAAATTTCACGAGGCAACTCTATTTAAAAACATGCACAATCAGTTTAGAAAAATGCCTATAAGCAGCATATTAATAACATAAGAAGTGGAAAATGGTTACCTCTCGTCCAAGCTAATTACTTTCACACTGCTCCTAATTCCAGAGCTCAAATACACTCCACAATTTAATCTATACAAATAAATTTTCTAACAATTAATAACATTCTATAATTCCTCATATCCAAAATTATGACTGATAATCAAGAATATACTAATTCAAATAATGACCCCTTATTATTTACTTCCATACTTATTTAATTCATGATTCCTAATAATAATGATACATTATTATCATTATTATTATTCTTTCATTTGGATTCCTCAATATTCAATATCACATGAACAATTATTTTATAATTATTATCTAGTATGGAATTTATCTGGGCTTTCCAAAAATATAAAATTAATTATACATAAAGTTTTAAAATCTTGGGTTAAATAAATATAAACTCCCAGATTATTCTTTTCAAGAAGTAATTATCATTTATATTAAATAATTACTTCATCTTAATTATATCATTTATTTCTCCTTGATAAATAATGATATTACTTATTATTATTATTATTATTTATCCAATTTATTATTTGTTATTAAATAATTTCCTTTATTAATTAATCCCTTTTCTAAATATTATCTTTTTATTTATCTTCTTTATTTTGTAAATGATATTATGAGTTAGATAATATAGGAATTAGTTAGTTAGTTTAGATTCTACTATTTAGGAATAAATTAAATCAAATCTTATATTTTTGAAGCTAACTTCTAATGTATATTATACAAAATATATAATTATACAATAGGGAAACAATTAGTGTATATATATCTATAATTGCCAAAAAAAGATTACAGTGGATCTTTCTTTCTCCCCTTTAATATATATATATAAAAATAATTGCTTCACTGCATACATATATATATATATATATGTTAGGTAGGATCAGCAAAATTTTGACGCCATTCCCCAGGAAACATGGATGGTGCTTTCATGGTGATTAACATATATATGACAATAAAATAACACGATTATATAGATTCATGTTATCATTCCTTCTTCTTTGGCTCCCATGTCATATACACGCACATGGCAACATACACATACAGCAAAACTGAAAAAAACCCCATGATATCAGTAACTTAGTTTTTCCATGGTCCTTCTCGTGCAGCCACACACAAACACACCTATGTATTTTCATGCATCAAGGATCAGCGACACACACACAAACATTATCATACATGCAGCCACACACCAACGTCTTCTTCTTCCTCTTTGTATTTATTTTTCTTCTCTTTTATTTCCTTAGCTGCACACACACAAATCCTATATATATATTCTTGCTTTTCCTCCTATATACCTTCTCCCTTCAAAACGCTAAAAAAAAAACGAGCAGCAGAAGACTGACCAAAATATATACACAACCGAAAAGCAAAGATCTTTTATTATATATAGGATGAAGTTCACACAAAAGCCACGTTGAACTTAGCCATCTAAAAAGTTTTCTGCGCTGTAAATCGAAAAGAATCTGAAAGTACACAATGGAGTATTGATGGGGGAAACACGATGATGAAGAAGATAAGATATGCTACCTTTGTTAGATGACTTTGAGACACTACAGAAAACGCTGCAACTTCCCCTGCTTCTTAGCGTTGAAACAGAGCAAGGTGCTCCTTCTATTCTCGGTCTCTCTCCCTCTCCCTCTTGGCTCACTCTCTGTTTGGTGAAGGCCGAATGGATGGTTACCAGAGATGAATGAGAAGGAAGGGAGTGAAGACCGACATGTATATATATATTGGCGAGAGAGAAGTTTTAACCGATAGGTAATGACTAAATGCTTCTCTGCACTTGGCTCGAGGACTGAAAGAGGTATGGGCTCTGCTGAATCGTTTTTATTGCTTCTGCGTTTTGACACCGACTGGGAGAGAGAAAAGGTGATAGAGAAAGAATGGAATAATAGGTTTCATTTGGTTTTCTACTGTGAGCCACGACAATGAGACCATGGATTGATTTTGGCCTGCTAATCATGTTGGGCCGTTGGGTTTTGGTTTGGGGAAAGAAAGACTGATTCACTGATACGTGGAGGAGAGAATGAGATTGGAAATAATATGTTGCCCATGGACCTACCCGTTTGGGCTGTGTTTAAATGAAGATTGGGCCCAAGAAAATGACATGGAAGAATAGGATATGGTGTTGCAGGTGGTTTTGTTTTATTTGTCTGTGGGCCACGAAAATGAAGAACAAAAATGGGCTGAAAGAAAGTTTGTATTACAAGCTAATAATGGGTTGGGTTTTGGGAAAAATAAATGATTATATATATATATATATATATTAAAAGTATTGCATATCTAAATGTATTATTAATTTAAGGAGAGTTTGACTTAATTCCAACAATATTATTATTATTATTATTAAATCCCCTTATAATATTCAAGTTTTCAACTCTTAAATTTTGGGATGTTACAACAGGTCTTCTACTTGTGACGAATATAGTTGACATCTATTATCAGTGCTCAATCCTCTTTTACATCAAGATACAATAGTAAGTATTCTACGTCAAGCAACAAGCCAAACAAATATTCAGCATCTCTTAGGCATCTTAATTCGCTATATTCTTTCCCATAAAGTGTCTGCACTACCTTCCCCTTGAGTGAGCATATCATAAGCTGATTGAACAGAGAACAACCCATCTTTGTTCCATTTCCATCTCGCTTCCCCACTCTCTTTCACTTCCACGCCTGCTTGTAAATGTGACCAAGTAGCTTTGATACCTGACCATATGTTAAAACCAGGTCGCTTGGCCTTTATTTTAGGTAGAAGATCAGTCCCACACTTTTATTTGTCATGTACCTCTTTAACCCACAAGGCATCACGTTCTTCAAAAGGTTCCAACAAAGTTTCAAAACAAAGGAGTGATTTTGGTGTTTGGCATGTTGAATATCAAGACCTCCTTTCTTCTTGGGCTTGCACACCTCATCTTATGCCACCAACATGATCTTCTTGTGTTCCTCCCTAAACGAAAGTTCGATTGTTTTTGTCTAGAACATCACAAGTAGCTGCAGGAAGAAAAGTTGTGCATAACATAATGAGGAACTATCGAGGTGACGCACTTTATTAGCGTTGCTCTACCTGCCGTTGAAATAGATTTAACTTTCCAAGTAGTAACTAGTAAGCCTCTTCATTTTCTCAACCACAGCCATGAAAGTTTCCTTAGACACCCGCTCATGATGCAAGTGAACCCCCAAATATTTTCTGAGACTCCCAGTTTGAGTAAATCCGAGAACCTGGCTAATTTCATAACTTCTAGCATGGTTAACATTATCAGAGAAATAAATTATAGTCTTCAACAGATTCACCTTTAGACCAGAACATTCACAAGAGTGATCCAAACAATGCTTCATCACACGAGCTTGACCTAATGAAGCCTAAACAAAAAGAACAATATCATTAGCAAAAAGTAGATGCAAGATAGGTAGACCTGCTCTAATGAGATTAATTGGCTTCCACTCCCCATTATTAATGTGCATTTGAATCAAATGAGCAACCTTTTCCATGAAAATTACAAACAAATACGGGGAAATAGGATCAACTACTTCATCAATCTTGCACATGAATCCACTACAAAAAATTTACTCATTTGTAATGGTTTAAATGACGGATTTGTAGCAATTATAATTGCTACAAATGCTAGTAGTAGCGGATCAATAAATTGCAAAAATAAACCGTATCAAATGAATTTATAACAATTCATTGGAATTGTTACACAGTTCAACAAAACTTCTACTATGTTTGTAGCGGTTTTACTAACCGGTACAAGCTGCATCTATTGATCAGACTTTCTAGGAGCATGTTGTAGTGATTACTGAAACAATACAACTGTCATTTGAATTTAGGGGATTGTATATTTTTTTTCAATTTTTTGGTAGCGGTTAGTTAATTGTTAAAAATGTGATGGAAATTTTTTGTTGTTGTCAAAATGTGGGTGTGGTAGGAAATGAAATTTGATAATTTGGCACAAACATTTAAAGCATCTTTAGTTATGTTGGATCAAACACATTGCTACAAATGTGGCATCAAGCTTGCACCATATTTTGTCACTGCTTGTTTAATCCATTACAAATGTGGCACCAACTTGGCCCCTTTGGCACCAAGCTGGCACCACATTTGTGGCAATTTATATGAGCAAACTGCTAAAATTACCAAGACTTACTAGCGCGTCCTTTGGTGTGAGTCATATGAATTTGTAATGGTTTTGTTAAAAACCACTATAAATCTTTATATTTGTAGGGTGTTTTAGAACTACTACAAGTTAACCCTACGAAAAGGCAACTTTTTTTTGTAGTTTTGGATGGCATTGATAGTGATCTATGGGCAAGCTAAAACAAATGCATTGAAGAATATTGTGGAATTTTTTATTAATTGATTTTTTTTTTTAGAATTCAAAACATTATAAGATAATGTTTTATTGTGAGTGTTTAAGTTATTAAGTTCTTTTAAATTGAATGGTGTTGATTTATAATTTATTGAATTTTGAATCCTATAAATATAAGTTTTTTATTTAATATTACTATCTTGTTATTATCAATGATGATATTGTGTTTATATAATAAATATTAATTATAAAGATAAATAACACACACATAAAATGAAGTCAATACTTTGTGGTTGTTAACAAAGAACATTTATCTATGCCCTTAGTGTATTATAGTTTCAAATTGTTATTTATCTATACTATTAACACCCTCCTTTGTCCGGCCTCATTCAAAAAAAGAAAATAAAAAAAAAAGAAAAAGAAAATCATCTCATTGATGATGATTGGGATTCAAATTAGCAATCATCATTTATAAAGAGGAAAATCAAAAATCAAAAATAGAAAATAAGAAAATCTTCTCATTGATGATGATTGGATCCAAATAGTATTATCATTTGTTAAAAGAAAAAAAAAACAAGATAAAAACGAAGCTGAAAATATCATTTAATTTATGATGATTGTGGTCCAAATTGACATTATCATTCATTAAAGGAAAATACAAAAAAAAAAAAGAAAATCATTTTATTGATGATGATTTAGTCCAATTTGGTAATCATCATTAAAAGAAGAAGAAGAAAAAAAGAAGATGAAAATTTTTAAAAATTCATTAATGTGGTAAAACCATAGGTAATGGGGAGCTCAATGATAACTTGGAAAATAAAGGGGAGCACAAGAGAGAGCAAGACAAAAAGATAACTTGGAAGAGAAAGGAGCTCAATGAGAAAGGATCTAAAGAGATGAATTATGCTTACGAGTTCATGCATTACCATGCTTTTTTAAATATTCTTTTGAAGAGTAAAAGTTTGATAATTGGTTTGAGTTTCTAATAATTATATAACTCACTACCAAAGCATTTTTGACGTATGTTTTTAGGCTCTTTCTATGCCTCTTTTCAAGGGGACACTTATGTGAACGACATAATTGAAAAACCGGAGCAAATCACCAAGAGGGAAGTGAATTGGGGATTTGAAAAAAAAAAATTCTTTTGCTCGATTCTAGAGATTAAATGCTGAAGCAAGGTAATGTAGAGAAGGAGAAGTGAGAACAAGACACAGCAAGATTTATACTGGTTCGGTCTAACTCCTTGACCTACGTCCAGTCCCTAGACTCTCTGGGATTTTCCACTATCACTTACAATCAGTTACACACTCTGTACTCGAAAGCTATCCGCTCACCAGGATACACTTTCCCTTACAAGTTATACACTGATATCACAACTACACACCCTGTACTCAGGATGATCCTTTCCCCAGGACTCACTCCCCCTTACAAGTTGTAGTTGTACAACCAATCTCCAAGTCCCCTGACTTGAGATTCTTTACAATCAAATGATTAACAGAAACAAACTCTCTCTAAGAGTAGATATTGATAAACACTGAAGAACAGATAAAAGAATCACAATACAGACTCAAAAATGCAAATGTTTTCAAGTGTAGCTTCGTTGTCTGTCTTGCTCTCAGTCTTCATAGCCTTTTATAGCCTAACTAGATGAACTAGCCGTTGCAATATCTTCTCCAACATTCAGTTGCAGATATGGAAAATGACAGTTGCAAATTTTGCTCTGTTATTTCAATTCTTTGCTGAAATCCTGGAATATGTTGTTGCAGAACGTCTTCCAGATTCTTTGTCATTCCACAATCTTAATTCGACCGTTTGAGGTGATCTTAATGTGTTCCAACGGTCTGAACTAAACATCTGGGATAAGGGAGAAGAATCAGCCCTGTTCTTGGTTCTTCATTAAATGCACTTATTCTGGATCTTTGATTCTCTCTGATCTTGTGATGAACCTGTCTAAAACTTATCAAAAACTTGATCAATAACGTTAGGAATAATAATGCAACAAGATATGATAATTTCAGATTAACCCATAATGATTTCGCAGATTGATTTGATCTGGTTTTCAAAACTTACCGAAGCAAACTCGAGTTTGGTGTTCTAGACTCGAGTTTGAGGTTCATCCAGAGAGCAAGATATCTTTGAAAGTTTCCTAAACTCGAGTTGACAAGTAACTGACTCGAGTTTGGTTCTTACAGAGAGGAAAGTCGCGAGTTGGTCTTGAATGAGATTTTGAACACTTGGCTAAACTCGAGTCATTTAGTGACTGACTCGAGTTTGAAGCTTTTATGAAAAAACTTAAGTTTAAGTTCACAGCTTCAAAACTGGAGTTTAGAAATGCAGACTAGAGTTTAGAAATCATGTAATAGTTCGAGTATTTTCAAATAGTCCTAAACTCAAGTCTCCAGAAATCTGACTCGAGTTTCAGTATATATTGAAACTTTGAAAAACTTTTCATTTAAGTACAAACTGGAGTCACTGAAATTTAAACTGGAGTTTAGAAAACAAGTATCAACTCGCGTATCTCTATATATGCCAAACTCGAGTCTACATAATCCAGATTCGAGTTTCCAGTGAAAACTGAAAACATGAAGGCTATTGCATTTTGCAAACTGGAGTTTGTAAAACTGAAACTGGAGTTTGGAAAACTTGATAAAACGTTAAAGCTTCTGTTTCATCTCAAACTCGAGTTTCAAATCAGAGACTCGAGTTTACAAGTCTTTAAACTTTTAGCACATAAACTTTCTTGTAAACTGGAGTTTCTCAGAATCAAAGGTAGAGTTTGGAAACAAGTTGAAATTCGAGTGTCACTGCCTTTGATCTAGACTCGAGTTTATAAACACAAAGTCGAGTTTACAATTATTGTAAACTTTGATAGCTCTCTGTAACGCTGCAAACTCGAATTTACCTATACAAACTGGAGTTTGGCCAACATTGTATCTGTCTGTCAAGTCCAAACTCGAGTTTAGCAACTCAAACTCGAGTTTGCCTTAAACAGAAAGTTTTACAACTTTCCAAGGACAAACTTCAAATTGAGTTTACAATTGTCGGTTATCATCAAAACACACAGAGAACTAACAATAATAAAGTTTGAGAACATAGTCTATTAAAAAGAAGGGAGGTTGTAAAAGACTTATGTTGACCCTCTTTTAAAAGAGACACGGTAAGGGGTTTCTTTCCTTTTTTTCTTAAAAAAAATAAAAATTTGCACTGCCCAACAATGAAGCTAATCAAGTGAGTGACTTTACTTTCTCCCTTCCCTGTGCATGTACGCTTCTCCATCGACGGAGCTCTCAGACTTAGACTGTTTCCAAGCTCTTCCTAAATCCGCAGCAAATAATAATAATAATAACAAGAACATAGATTTAACCCCAAAACAGTTTCCAAGATTTTCCCAGAAAACAAACATAATCGGTAGTGGGAAAACGAGTTCATCTCCCCAAATTTCAGAATTTAAATAATCTTTTTCAATTCTTACTCTGAAGCTACCCAAAACCCAAAACCCAAAATACAAAATAATAATAATAATAATAATAATAAAAAATAAAAAATAAAAACAGACGATTACCTTAGAGAATATGGAAAAGACAAGGAACGATGATGAGGGTGATGAGGAAGGGAAGGGATGGGTGTCAGCAGCGAGGACGGTAGAGCAAGATGAGCGATGATAGTGAAGGTGATTCTGTCGGTGAGGCCGGAATGGAAAGAAGAAAGCGATGATGGTGAAGTTTTACGGTTACCGATGGAGAGGAATGGAGAAGTGAGGGAGTAGTATACCCATGATGGAGGCGGCCAAGTTAGCAACTCTACACGTTCAGCGAAGAGGAGCGACGGCAATGGAATTGAAGAGATTCTGACGATTGAAGGCAGAGAGTGCTGGGGTTTTGAGTTAAGAGCGAGATGGAGTTATGAAGTTGAGAGAAGATTAGAAAGAGTTGAAGGATTTGGTAATATTGCACATTTACACTTGGAAATTTACAAGGAGTCTGTTTTATAAATTACAAAGGACCAAAACCAAATCTAAGGTTTTGGAGTCCCTTCTCAAATTGGGAACTGAAAATAAGGAGTTAGCTTTTCTCATTTTCTCATTACTATTCTTTCTCTCCTTTTTCTTTATTCACCATTGGATCAAGATTTCAAGGTCTAGATTTAATATATTATATATTTAAGGTAAAATTATAATAATAAGGTAAAATTATAATAATATTTTTTATAGCATGTTAAATGTGGATAGTTAAGATCTTTGATCCAATGGTGAAAAGGGGAAAGGAGCATAAGAAGAAAAAGAAGAAAGTCAACTCCTGAAAATAAGGCTTTTGGTATCCCAATTTTGGAAAGAGACGCCAAAAAACAACTTTTGGCAATCTTTTTTGTTAAAGGAATGTCCACTAGTCAAAACTCCTGCACATAATTACAAAAATGACATTGTTTCATTTTTTACTTTCTTTTTTTAAAAAACATATGTTTTTTATAGAACTAAAATTCATTTTTTGTACTAGTGACTTCGTCTCATTAATCCTTTGTTGTTGTTTCACTCTTACCCTTTCTTTTTCTTCATTTGTGCATGGATTAAATGCGGAAGGGAGGTTAAAAGTGAAAGGTGGACCGAATTGTGATAGATTCATCTTTTGTGTTGTTATACAAGAGGTGAGCGTATCAAAGAAGTGTTAAAATCCCATTGAATCTGTGGTGCTTGTTGACATCAGAATTGCCTTTGAACTTTGATGAATATTCGCCACAAAAAACATTGAAAGGTGCATTTCTTTAACTCTCTATTCCCTCTTAATATATGCTTGAGTTGCTGAATTATTATTTGTGTCTCTTGCTCTCGTTCACACCATGTTTAATCATGTCACAAATGAATTTAATTTGTATATTTGTTTCTATTTTGTCGCCATGATATTTTGATCTCCTTTAATTTCCATCTTTAGCATCCCTATCTATTAACCTATGATGTGTGAGTTGCTCCTTTTTTTAAATAATAATTCAAAACCTATTTTTTAAATAAAAATAAAAATCCTATTTTATTTTTCAAAAGATGTTTAAAAAATTACTCTATTTTAAAATTTCAGGTGCCACGTACGCGGAGCATATATGGTACCCGTATATACGATAGTTTGAAATCGTCATATATGATTCATAATAACCATCATAAAAAATATTTTCTGTAGTAGTGGGATTTACAAAGAAAATAAATGGGCTACTTACTTTGGCTATATATGTTGGGACATATGGGTCTCAAGATGTAATATACTATTTGGTGAGAGCCCAGTTATGAGTTTGCTAACATTTATTCTAGTCTATTCAGGGCTTGTTAGGATAACAATTTGCTGTCCAAATGTTCCTTCTGTGATTCGCATCATCACCAAAAGGACTATGAGGATAATGCCGCGCATACATGTTTTGTGAAGCTAGAGACAGATGCATCAGTCCGAACCTCAGGAAGCAGTGGATGCAAAGAGTATTTTGTGGAGGACAGGAGGAATGGCTCCCTTATGGTGGGATCATGGATACAAGAAAATCAATGTAGTCTCTGATTGCACTGAAGCGGTCAACATGCTCCTTCGAGGGTGTGCTACAAATCATCCTTGCAAGGATGTTATCGATGAACCTAGATTAGGGCTGTTGTAATTCGTCTGGTGTCTAGGGAAACAATTGAGCTAAACTTGCTCATAATTTAGTAGGAAAATTTGTGCGTCCTTGATCGACCACTTCCTTCCCATTAAGAGGCGGTTATTGATGAAGGATTGTAGGATAGATAATTTCTGTCTTCTTCATGTTTTTGAAGCTCTTTCTTGTGTTAATGGTATACAGTTTTACATGCAAAACAATGTAATGTATTTTTTAAAATCCTACTCCTCTTCTTAATTCATTTCTAATCTCTTCTATTTGATTATTGTTCACTCAATAGGGTCAATTTAAGAGAAAATTCATAAACATGTGTATCAGATCTTCCATTTATCACCAAAATCAACTCCTCAATTAGATCATTCATTAAAGATGTAGAAATAATTATATTTGATGTGGACTAACATGGCTAGCTCAACGGGACAAGAAATAAGTCCATTTCTTTGATTTAAAAGAAAAACTTAAAAAGCTTCAAGCATAAATGAAAACACAACGCTGATTAGGTGATAGCATGGGAAAATGCCATCCTAGGGAGTGTTCACTTGAGTCTTTTCTAACGAAGCTGGAGAAAAATATTTGAGATGAGTAAAAGCACAAAAGAACCTTAAGAATATAAAAAGAAGAATATCAATAGAGATGATCGTGAAATTGCATAGTTGAAGTTAGTATAAAGAAATTGATTTTAACTAACAAAATCAATTTTATCAGGGCCGTGGTTATTTTAACAAAGTTATTTATGGGCCGGCTATATTTGGTATACCAAACAAGGACGTGTTTCTTATAACCATGTTAGACGACTTGTGTTCTTTTTCGAACATGGTTTTTTATATGTGATAATTTGTTTGTTTGATCAATAGAAAATTCCTCTTTCATCCATGATAGCCCATCATTTCTAACCATAGTCTGCTGTCTAGCTACTTGTTTTCTATATATATCTATCATGGTTAGGTTTCTTTTAAAGGTAATTAACTTAATTATTTTCTACTATCGTAGAAGCTTAAATTAACGGTTTTCTTTTTCTACTATAGTAAGCGTTAAAATGATTCTAAAATTTCTGAGCAAAAAAAAAAAATGATTCTAAAATGGTTAGGTTTGCCATGTTATAACTATGCTGTGACAATTTTGATATGAAAGCATTCTATGCTCCTTTGTTGCATTGCATTACATTAAATATTAGTTAGAGTATACATAATTCACGTCACCTTCCCTTGACTTTTAGTCTGGCTTTATTTCTTTTTTGGTGGGTTGCATCCTTAGGGGGAGAGTAATGATGCGAAACTAAGAATCTTAGCACGTTTTTAACAGTTTTGTGGCACAAAAGGAATGCAATTTTGAAACCAATGAGAAAGATAAGGTTAAATTTTAATATAAAAGTACGAAATTAGAGGAACTACCGTCAGTCCAGCTTCCGAATCTGCAACTTTTTTGGACCAAGGAAGATAATATTGTCAAATTTGAGAGAAAACACAGATCATTAAGAAACCTTGGAAATGGAAAGGTTGATCCCTTCACCCAATCTGCCTTATCCCTTGCGTTTTCACACTGTTCGCAGCCTCCCACCATTCACACACCTATGCCTATTAACTGAATTGAATTATTCAAGAAAATAATTAAAATTAGATTAATCTGCTCTCCATATATGCCCTAATTTGTAAGTAGGTAAACTGAGATATGTAACATTCTAAACTTTGGGGATTTAAAATTTTCATATTTCATGGAAAATTAGGCATTTAATTTCCTTATAATATTTGGAAAATATAAATAAATAGAAAAAAAAAAGAAAAAAAACCAACACGTCAGGCCCAATATATAATACCCTCTTCCATTTGCTGTCCAACCAACGTCCAACCCATGCATTGTTATAACCCATTAATCCCTTGCCCAACCCGTGATGATGATACAGTAGAAGCAGATCACACTATCATCAAAAGATAATCAACCTGTGCAATGCCTTATTTCTTTAATGATCATTTAGCTGGAACACGAAACCACAGACGGTAAAGAAAAGTCTAGAGCGCCATGCTTCTTCAGAGATCATCATCCTTCTCAAGCCCAATGTCCTCTAAGCTAAGTCAACATCGTCGCATATCCATTGGACTTTCTCTTCTCGGACTGTCCTCCTTGCCTTCGGACTGGACCTCCAGTATAGCAAATATATTCTTCATTCAGCCAGCTGAGAGTGAGTGGCCAAGAGAGAGAGATTAGATAGAGAAAAAGAGAGACAAAGAGAGAAGGAAGGAGAGAAAGTTACAAACAGAAAGTTTCATCTTGCTTTGTTTGCCATCACTGAACCAGGGGAGTTGAGGAATGACTTATCCTCATCGTTTCAGCTTGATCCTTGAAGGTAAGTAATGGGTCTTCTCTTTTTCAAGTTTTCCATCGTTGCCCATCGGAAAGTTTGTAAATATTAAGCTGGAAAAAAAAAAACTTAAACTCGCTGAAACTGAACTGAAAAACAAGGGGAACCTTGAGCGTGTCATTTTTGTCTCTGAATCTTGCTATGTGGCGTCGGGTTGAGTCTCATGGTGTGCATTTGTGCATGAGTGAGAGAGATATAGTTATATATATAATGCATGCGTGGGTGTGTGAGAATACATATGTATTGTTGTTGCCTTTGTTTTTTTTCTATGCCGTCATATATTGCAACACACACACACACATATATAAAACGTTGAGGCCGTCATATGGTTGCATGAGAATGAAATAAATAAACCAACGCTACTGTACATAAGGCTTGCTGTCAAACTGATAAATATATATAGAAATGCATGTCGTAGGGTGTAAGCATGTATATATATTTAAGTTGTTGTCTGTGTGTATATCTATAATTATAGTAGTCATATAAATGTGTGTGTGTGTCATATAAAATGTTGCTTGCTACCAAGGAAAAAATAAGCTACTGTCATGCATATGCTACACACACACACGAATGCATGCCGTGATCACGTTAAGGAAGAAGAGCTATTAATGCTCATTGTTTATATGCTCTGAGATTGATGAATTGAGACCTATGTTTATGTGCGGTGATGTTGGGTTCTATGAAATTAGTGTTGCTTGAGGTTGAATCAGAACCTTGGATAATTAATTGGATAAGAATATTAGCACTGATCCAACGTTTTTGTGCTGGAATTTTTGAAGCCTTGATAATTAATGTATCCACATGATTGAAGGGTATGTTGATGCTTAAGAATTGGTAATGTCAAATCTGTCTGCTGTGAACTTTATTTCCCTATTTTAACTAGTGATGGTATTTATAGAAGATTTAGTTGTTGTTTATCAGGTTAAATGCTGAACAATTATTTAGATGGTCAAAACAGATTGCAAATGTTAAAATGAGGATTGAATAGTAAAGGTTATAAGGTAGTTGGTGATTGTTTTATTGTTTCTTATATTTGGTCAAATGTAACTCTAGCCACTGTAATGAATTTTAAATTTAACTTTTTTCATGTGAATTTCTAATGGTCAAATGTGACTCGAGTTAGTCACTTAATAACTCTAGTCATTTACTGTTTCAAATCTTTTTCAAAGACCAAACCCGATAACTTTTGATTTATGAAAAATTAGTATGACTCGAGTAATATATGAGTGACTCAAGTTATTGTATTACAGAGACATTATGCGAATAGTCAACTTGAGTTAATATGCTGATAACTCGAGTCAACCTATCTTGTCTCAGTAACACTGTTTGTCAATGTTTTCTCATAGATGACTCGAGTCAATGTCACTTGACTTAAGTCAGTCAACTCGAGTCAATGATATATGACTTGAGTCAATGTTTTGGCAAAATGAAAACACTGTATTCATAATATCTAAATCATTGACTACAATTTGAATACTTCATATTGTTACTCATTACTATTCCTAACTATGTTTAATAAGTTTGTTAATGAGTTTTAGATGATTTTGATATGGATTAACACCAAATTGCAATAAAGCATTATGTCTTAGAGCATTAAATGCAAAGTAGAGACAAGTACCAAAATGAGGCAACCAACTATCTAAGCAACATAAAGCCTTACGATCATTTCCATTCCTCATTCATTACTGAGTCTCAATAGGCAAATGGAATATGGAATGTCAAAAGAGAATGACGACGCTGATTGAAGAGTGAAGACATATGAGTAACGATTAAGTTAATCAGTCTTAACGGTCATCTTCATCAGACTCAATGGATAATTCTCAAGCTTCTCAACAGTCATAAATGTCAACAATTATAAAAGCCAAAAGCATTGAATTCCCCAGCTACCGAAACTCTGTGCATTCAATTTGAGATTTTAGCATTTACTATTTCAAACTCTTAAGCAATATTTTCAGATATTTATAATCTTTAGTGATCATATATCTACTTTTTTTAGAGAGTCTTAAGTATATTCATCTTGTATTAATCTCAAGGTTGTGAAATCCTTGAGATTGTGATTATTTGATTACAACTTGTAAGAGGGAGTAAGTTCTAGTGAGAGAATTAGTCGAGAGTTATAGAGTGTGTAATCCAATTGTGTGATAGTGAAGTCCCAGAGAGTCTGAGGACTGGACATAGGTCAAGGATTTGGATCAAATAGTATAAACTTATCGTGTCCATTATTTCTCTTCCTCTTTGTTTATCCTTGTTTTACTTGTGTGCTTTAGAGGATTAGGATAAAATTTTAAATCACCCAATTCATCCCCCTCTTATGTAATATTCCGTCTTTTATGCGTGTCCTAAAGGGTTGCAGTCCTTAGCCGATAATTGCAGTTATGGTGTGACTTGTTTATTGACATGTCTTATATCATAATTTATATTTATACTTGCATATAAGATTAATTGTTACACTGGGTTCATTCATTTGAACTTTAGACCGTATTAAAGAGACAGGTAGTGGATTGAGATCGAGAGGGAGGACATAGCTGTAAAGGTTACAATAGGAACTTTTTGGAAGAATATGTGTAGTTGGATTATATTATATCATTAAGTTAAGGTGCAAAAATACACATGAACTTTTTCCCCAGGAGCGCCCAACACCACATGTTTTTTTTTTGGAGCAAAAATACACACGTGGTTACGTTTTAGGAGCAAAAGTCACACGGGCCGTTAGTTGACCGACATTGACCGTTAACTTGGACGGAAATGAAAAGTAACTCCGCTGAAATTACCATTTTGCTCCAAGTTTAAAATATTTTTTTTTAAAAAAATAAAACTAAAATAAACTCTTCCCCGCCGGTGGACCCCACCACAGGCCATACCACCATCGGCTGCCCTCCCTACCGTCGGCCGCCTGCGGCCTCCTCTGGCGACTTTTTTTCTTTTTTTTTTGAAATTTTAAAAACTAACATTTAAAATATTTTTTTTTTAAAAAAAACTAAAATAAACCCTTCCCCCACAGGTAGACACCACCGCCGGCGGCCACCCCCGGCAACCTCCTTCGGCAACTTTTTTTTTTTTTTAAAAAGAAATTAAGGTTTTTTTTTTACAAAAAACTAAGGTGAGGCCAGTGGGCCTCACTACCAGCCACACCATCGTCGGCGGCTGCCCTCCCCACCGTCGGTCGCTGCTAACGACCAACGACTTTTTTTTAAAACTAAGGTTTTTTTTTAAAAAGTCACTGGAGTAGGTTGCCGGCGGTGGGGAGGGAGGCCGCTAGCGGTGGTGTGGCCGGTGGTGGGGCCCATTGGCCTCTCCCACTGGCCAATCTAATAGGTCTTACACCTAGCCACCAGGAAGGTACTCCGTAGTCATCCCTTTCGCTCAATTGAGCCGTGAGTTGTGTTGGCCCAATACGGGATGACACTTTTACATAGATGGTTCAAACATACATATACAATCATACATAACATATGAGAATTATGAAAAATGGAATATCACCCAAGGGGGGTGAATTGGGTGATTTAAAAAATTTATTCTTAATCATATGGATTACACAGGTAAAACATGGATAAACAGAGAAGAGAAGAGAAATAGAGAACACCAGAAATTTATACTGGTTCAATCTAAAGTCTTGACCTACGTCCAGTCCCCAGACTCTCTCGGATTTCACTATCTCAAGAAGCGATTACACACTCTGTAACTCTTAGAGTAATTCTCTCATTAGAACATACTCCTTCTTACAAGTTGTAATCACTTAACCCCAATCTTAAAGGTTCCACAACGTTGAGATTAATACCAAAAGAATAAGTTTAAAAGCTCTATAAAAGAGTAAATGAATTATCACTAAAGTGTATGAATATCCGAAGATATTACTCGATGGTTAGAAATAGTAAAATGCTAATTTTCACAAATTGAATGCACAACGTTTTTGTAGATGGAGAATTCAATGCTTCTAGCTTTTATAGTTGATGGAATTTATGACTGTTGAGAAGCTTTGTGAATTAACTGTTGTGATTGATGAAGATGACCGTTGAGACAGATTATCCTTAACCATTACTCAGATGAATTCTTTCTTTAATCAGCGTTGTAATTCTATGTTGACATTCCTTGTTCCATTTGTTCGTTGAGATTGAATATTGGAAGTGGAAAGGAAGAGGTTGCAACACTTTAAGATGCTCGGATAGTTGGTTGTCTAATTCTGGCATTCGTCTCTGCTTTGCATCTAATGCTTCTAACACATAATTGCTTTATTGCAATTTGGTGTTAATCCATATCAAAATCAACTGAAACTCATTAACAAACTGATTAAATATAATTAGGAATAGTAATGAGTAAGAATATATAACATTCTAAGTCATAATCAGTGATTTGGATATTATAGATACGGTGTTTTCCAAAGTTCATAAACATGACTCGAGTCATAAGATCCTGACTCGAGTTACCATAACTGGAGCCACAGAATATTGACTGGAGTTATCATTGGATATCAATTGAAAAACACAGAGTTGAAGATACGATGACTGGGGTCATCAAAATATAACTGGAGTCATCTAAAATTACAAAACGCTTGAGTAGGTCTCTGTATTAACATGACTGGAGTCATTTAAAGATGACTGAGTCATTTACATTCTTAGAAAATTTGGGAGCATCTCTGTGTTATCATGATTGGAGTCATGATTAAGTGACTCGAGTCACTTAACACCTTAGCACATCTGAGAGCGCCTCTGAGCAGATATAACTGGAGTCAAGCAATTCTTACTCGAGTCATATCATTTTTCACAAAATTTGATGTCGAGTTTAAGTTGTGAAAAAGGTTTGCTACAGTGGATGACTGGAGTCACTTTTGACTATTGGAAAAGACTCAATTTCAAATTTTCTTAAAGTGACTGGAGTTACAACATATTGATTGGAGTCATTTAGTTTGAAAGCATTTTGCAAATAAGAGATCATGACTAGAGTCGTAATAACTTGACTAGAGTCATTTAACTTGAGAACGATTTGCAACTAAACAACTATGACTGGAGTCATCATAGATTAACTCGAGTCACTCATCATTCATCAATTTTAAAACAGATGGCAATGACTCAAGTTATGTGAAGATGACTCAAGTCATCTTGCACCAGATAAACTAGTTATTGAACAAGGTATTTTTTTAATAGTGAAATGATCTCATACTTAGTTCAATAACAATATTTTTTTAATTTACAATTACTAGTTATCATCAAAATATATAGAGAACTAACAAATTAGAGTTACTACATAGATGCTTTACCAATCCTCGCTTTGGCTCCTAATCATTTGGTTGTCCTGGGTAATTGTCAGGTCCTATAAACATACATTTATAGAGGGGGGTTATTATTTATCCAAACTCTTAACGATCTCTAACGTTATTGCACTAGGCTCAATGTGAAGCTAATGGGCCAATATTATCTTCTAAGAGTTCATATTAACCCTTGAAGATCAAATTATTTACTTAGGGCCTTACTTTTTCATTTTTGCCCCTTTGATCGATTTTGCCAGATGTTTCTACACATATATTAGTGTACAAGTGTCCAAATGGGGTGGTCCCAAAGGCTATGTAATCATTGTTGAGTCTCTTTTCAAGAAAAAAGTACTGCTAGTAGTCACATACACACACATTAATCTAATTCAACAATAATTATGTATCATGTAGAATCGACATTGCAGAATCAAAAGTCATTTTCAAAAATTCATATCTCTATGTCCACAAATCCAAATGAGACATAGGACCTATAAAATTAAATCTTGATATGTCTGCTTTAGTTCTTGAAAATATCATAGCCATTGGACACCCTTTACTAACCCAAAAATGCTTTACTACCTTAATATCGTGCAGGGAAAAAGAATTGACAGATTATGGTTTTTATACAATTTTACTTCCAATACTTCTAAAATCACTTCCTAACCTAAGACCTACACAATTTTTAATTTTAAAAACATTGGAAGCATTGTAATGGACAAAATCCTACTCCTTATGGGTTCCCTTTTCTTGCCAAAATATGGCAAGGGAAACACAAGTTTTGATTTTCCAAGTTCTATCCCAAAAACAACATGGTTTTAGTCTCTAATCGCCTTCTAGTTTATAGTTTAGGCTTAGATCACACTTTAACCCATTTTAAAAAAATTGGACACCACCTCCCCTTAACACTTAGGGTTTCCAAAATCACAAGAAGTAAGCAAAAATCAACACCAACCACAACCAAGTCCAAGAACACAACAAGGAGATACAAGAATCACTTTCCTTGTCTTTAAGTGGTTGTTCTAGCAAGATTTTCTTCTTCTATTAGCTTTAGGTTTTTTGGCCTACACCCTTAAAATACCATAGACAAGAGCTTTTAGAGGCCAATAATGGTCACAAAAAGAAGCTTAGAGGATATTGGAACCAATACACAAGGACTCATCTCTTGATTTTTGGTCTTTCCTTCTTCTTCTTCTATCCTATGTTTTGGTTCTCTTCTTCTCTTGGGTGTGGTTGTGTTTGTGTCTAACCTTTGGAGGAGGAAGAAGTGATTTAATGGATAAATAAAGGGTCCAAATCAGTCAAGTGGTGGAGGGAAATAGTTGGGCTCCAACTAGCCATGTAATTAACAGCATGCCACTTAACTACAACCTAACCATTTAGCTAGTTAGTGTCTTTTGTCTTTTCTTTCCTCCTCATTCTTAGGCCTTTGACCTAAATTAAGGCTAGAGAGAATAGTTTATAGTGTTCTTGAATTTCTTGGAGGCCAAATCCATAGGCCCCACACTCTACTAATCTTATTTGACCATTTTACCCTTATAAAACTTATTTTCATACAAATTGGCATAATTTCAACCAACTTTGAAAATTCATATCTCATGATAAAAATATCCAATTGAAGTGATTTCATAGGCCAGCCATTAATAAGTCTATTTTAGGGAAAAATACCTTGTATATACAATTACACGTAAAGTATTCTAGAAAAACCATTAATGCACATTGGTCCAAAAGATGTTCTAGATTTCAGGGCTAACTTCAAAAATTTATAACTTATGATACATAAGTCCAATTGACCTATATGACATCTCACATTAAAAATTATGACGTATACTTTACTTTTGGAAAGTGGCATAGCTATTGAATATAATTTTCTCAGTGAAAAGCACATCACAAACTGACTACGTCCCAGAAAATCCAGTCTGCCAACATGAAGGGAAATTGCCTTCATGACACTTGTCACACTTCCTAAACTAGGCTTAGGTCGTCTTCCTAATATAGGCTTATCTTAAAATCTCTAGACCTAAAATTCAAAATATTACATTTCTCCCCCCGTGTAATAAATTTTGTCCTTGAAAGCACTCAGTATATCCCTTTCCTATGCAAGCTCATTAAGCACGCAACATAATCATACAACATTCTTGTTCATCCCATACTTAGGTGAAGTATTCAAACACACATGACTCACTAATCCATTTTCCAAGCGCTTGGTTACACATGCCTTACTACCTGATACATTCTGCCTTATAGCTCATTCTATACTCACAACACTAAATATCTTGGCCTTACTCCTCAGGTAATCACATTTAGGCCATAGACATCTCGACTACAACCTAGTATAGTTTGAATATTTTACTAGCCTTGAGCCTCTGCTCGTTTATTCCATGTCCAAGTTTATTCGATTCAAACTCTCAGACTACTTTCCTCTTACTTAGCACTGTAGCTAGAAAATACTATCTAACCTAACCGATTCAGATTTCTAGACCATTCTATTAGTTTCTGTTTCTGTATCATCATAATCACCAACTGCACCACTTTTCCAATTCAACATAGCAGTGACAACAATCATGTCACCGCTTTTCAATTCTTCAATGCTATCTTATAGTTGACTTTTTTGATTTTTTCAAATACTCAAATTTTTGTGGTCATAATACATTTTCACAATCACACTTTACAAAATAGTGCTTTCACATTTCAATAAAACATAATCGTTGTTAGCTTAATTCAAGAAAACACATTCACTGTCAGCTCAAATTCAAGAAAACACATTTATTGTCGGCTTAGATTGTGAGTGGGATTATTCATCTCACGAAGTTCAATAACTGAGAGGCACACGCCACCATCCGGCCTTGCTTCAATATGATATACCCCCAATCCTTTCTTTCCTTCACACTTTGTAACATCCCAATTTTCAAAAGTGGAATATTTTTTTTTTCTTTTATCAGAGTAGAGTATCAGAGCAAATAAAAGAGTGAGTAACTGATATAACATTAATTGTGGCGTATCCGTTTGTTTATAATGTACAGTACATTTATCAAAGTGATGACATAACGGTATATATCTAAAAGTAGGATCTTCAGTCGAGTCCTTACGCTTTCTGCTTACTCCTATCCTCGGTCCTTGATTCCCCGGACCTGAAGCTATAGTAAGAGCTGAGGTCCAATACCCATCGGACCTCAGGTAACAGTTAACCTCATGCTTATGTAAACAGTATATGATAGGTATCACATAGTAAGTACACAATTACAACTTTCAAAATCATAATAACATGTAAGGCAATAACATAACACAGCCACTGCAATATGTATGTTACCCCAGTCTGCACTATCCATTAGTGCCATGATGGCCTATTGTGTCCTCAGCGCTAGGAAAACTCAACGGTGTTATCAAGACCATAACCCGTATTCAATTCAACGTTCAGAGAGCAATTTTCAAAACAGAGTTTCAGCATATGAATACAACTATCATATATAAGCATATCATAAGCATAAGAGTTAAGGTTACAATACGCGTCCGTACCTTCGTTGACAAGTTTTGGGTATGTTTGTCGATCGCAACACGTTCACAGTTAATCCTATAAGGGTAATACCGTTTCTATTAACTCCCAAACATTAATCCAAGAGATATCTTGGCTACAAATGACAATTTTACCCTTGGAGGATTTATTTTCAATTATTTCCTTAAAATTTTGGAAAAAACGCTGGTTCAGCATTTCTGGGCAGAATTTTGTCTAACTTTGAAAAATCATAACTAATTCCAAAAAAATCGAAACGAGGATCCGTAAAATTTCCCGGAATCCTTGAGATCTCTACTTTCGAGGAAAAATACTGGAACTCACCTAGAATTCAAGAATAATTCCCAGTTTCAACATTTCCAACCTCTGCCCAGAATTTTCCCCAGAAAATGTAGCTTATCTTCTGAAATTTTTATCTCTTTGCACAGAACTTCAAATGACACACTCTATACATATTTGGAAAGCCCTATATGTCTACTTTCACCATGAATTTACTCGGAGTTTTAGAACATCATTTCTTTCATAAAATATCAACGTTTTTGCTACTGGCTTCTGAAATCGCTAATCGATGAAATTTCGCCAGAGCTTCGCTATTTTAATTATAATATTCCAAAAAATTTTGCCATACTTCTTCTTTATCATTTTTTCGAAATAAAGGCAACGGAAACCATATAAACATGAGAATAAAACTATATTTGGAAGATTAAAGATCAAAATAACATTTCCTAACATTTCTACTACAAAAACTAAGAACTAGAACTAAAAGACTAAAAACTTTCTTACCTCTTGAAGAACCTTGCTCCTTGCTCTTGGAGCTCTTCCACTCACTCCCTCACACTCTCAATTTCGGTTCTAGCTTGGTGAATTGGTGAGAATTTGTAAAGCACAAGGCCTCTATTTATAGCCAAAGATGGGTTAACTTCCAAGCAACTTTCAATTGATCCTAGCCATTGGTTTTAACTTGGTAAAGAGGTAAAAATCCTACCCTTACTCCTCATCTAAACCGCCCTTCTTCCCCCCTTTCTTCTAGATTTTTTCTTCATTCACTTAGTTACTCCAAATGCTAATTTAGTTAGGCATAAGTTGGTGTTTTTACTCAAGATCTAATTTCACTTTTGAAATCATAATTTTATAACTAGATTTATGGTGATTTTAAACTTCCTGAAACATTTAGGTATGAATCCTAAAAGTATACGAAAATGACTTTGGGAATAGTCAAGGTTAAGCCCATAATTTACTGGTTCCAAATATCTTCTTATATTTAATACTTAGTTCCAATATTTCAAGATATGATTTATTTTCTATAGATTTTCATTCCCCTGTATCTGATTAAATAACAAACTTGCTACTTAAGTTTTATTTTGGATTTCAAACCTTTATTCAACTTGGTTAATTCTTGATTTTTTCTACTACACACACACACACACACACAAATATTGACCACACACACACACTCACAACACACACACACACACACACACTTCACCTTTCTCTTTCCTTTATCCTCTTCCACAACATTAAATTTAAGCCCCTAAAGTCTTCATTAGTACACTATCCCCTTCTAGAACTTTAATTTAATTAATCCATGTGTTTGTATGTATATTTAAAATCATTTCTCCTCTTCTTGTTGCCCAAGAAAAACTGTTCTCCCCCTTCTTCTTTTTAATTATCAATTTATGTTTTAATTGTTCCCACAACTCAAGAAGAAAAATCTCTCATTGGTCCAATTAATTTCACAAGGTTTTAAGATTAAGGGTTTATATAATTTCTTCACTCTTAAATTAGTAATTTTCGCCATTTTTATTTAAAAGGGAGAATTAATAAATCCTTGGTTACTATTGCTAATATAGTCTTTTAGGGGTTACTAGGCTTATTTACCAAAATTTGACAAGGGTTCCAATTTAATTTTGATGATTAATAACTTCTTGTATGCTAATCTTAGCTTTTAAATATCATTTGGTCTTTAATTTAATTGGTATTTCCTTAATTATAACCTTTACAAATTAATTATTAACTAATTTCAAAAATTACTAAAGTATCTCAATTATTACAATTTCAATTGCCCAATAATTGTTACTAATTTCCTCTAATTGATCTTTATCATCCTTTGATGATTTTAATTGTTGAAATGGTATAATGATGATTATACTAAATTATGATAGTCTTAGGATATTTTATGATCCTTAATAAGATTTATAAAAATTAGTCTCTAGGCTTCCTAATTCCAGGGAAAATTGCCTAGGAATAAAAATAAATACAACACCAGAATTTGAAACCACATATTCACCTATCCTCAATAGGTATTTTTTATCAAAATATAGTGGCTATACTAAATAGGATTTTTAGGGTATTACACACTTGACCATCACTGAGAAGATACTGTCTTCCAGTCAATAAGCTTTAGGAAGATACTATCTTCTAGCCATTTAGCTCACGAGTGGTAGCACCCCCTATAAGATGGAATTTTCTTTTGAGGATTGGGTGGTGCAAGTTTCAACATCTCGTAGACATATCACATCAAAACAATTCTTAGTTCAAATGAACTTTATCAATAGCAAGCGATTTAAAAACTTTTTAAGCACATCTGGCAAGATCCAACAAAATAAGTATTTCTACAATAGTTTTTGACCTCTTTAAGTTCATAATACTTCCACCATAAACATAATTCACAATTCAATTCCAAATCTGGGTTCCACAAGGACCCCATCTATGAGAAAACGTAGTTCAGAAGTGACCACCACAAGCTACTCAAAAATTCTTGTGAAAACATTCTTTTCAAACATTCAATTTAGAAATTTCACAAATACGGCTGGTGCATTGGTAAGTTTGAAATTCAATTTTCTACATATTTAAGAACCAAACAACTACTATAGAAGGTCATCACTTATAAACACATTTCAAGCTTTATCCTTGGCTACTCAAGCCATTAATAGGACACTTAGTCCATTTTATTCCAGCCTTTCAGTCGTTTCAATTCAATGCCTATAATTCTTAGGCTTCACAACCTTTTCAGAACACAGCTCGATATTCATGATCTAATTACTGTGGGGTTCTGCTAGCCTATGGACACTAGTCTCATAGGACTCAGAGCTTCTCATTGAATACATATCAAGTCTAACAACCAAAAGATATATCGGCCTAATAGGTTTCCCTGCCCACTACATATTCACAAAGCACTTGAGCAGCCCATGATGATACATCGAATCACATAAACCTTATGTTGGGTCACTCTCTATGGACTTTCTATATTAATCTAGCTCTAGGCATAATCACAAATTCAACTTTACCTATTAGGTATCCGACCCGCTTCTCTCATGAAATCTATTAACCAAAAACATATTTATGGTTATCTGTCCCAATCATGACACCATAACCCATAGCTATCAAGGTTCTAGTTACCACTTGGTTCCATTGAAGAACAAACCTTAACCATTCTTTATAAGGAGTATTTGTGATTAAGATCTTTTCCTATAGTAGATCAACATCTGACAACATCTAGATACCTTATACATATTGGTGCAACTTTCTAGTGCCTTAATTCATTTAGATCAATTGGTACCTTATCCTAGTACCTCAATTCATATATGTTGATTCACACACCTAAAGAATCATTCAACTATCAGGTTGGATTCTTAGGTCACAATTTAGTTGGTAGTAGCCTTCTAGATGTCTATCCAATATTTAGGTTCATCAACCTAATTCAAATACTTTGACCATGCCTAATAAACATGATAGAATCATCATGATTCATAGCTTATAATATTCAGACACTATCCTTAAATAATCTTAAACAACAATCATCGAATTCACAATTCAACTCTTAGAACCTCAACATCAGCTGAACTAAGAAATCATGTTTCCTTAATAGCACCCATCATACATATTAGGATTGTGGTTCATTATTCCTACTCTGATTCTCGAACGATTCAAGTAACATTCTCACAATATCAGCACTATTCACAAGGTTCTAATTCTACCTTAAGGTCAACCATTAAGCATACCTAAATAAACATGCATCAATTAGCATTCACATGGTTCTTATTCTCAGGAGGTCACTGATCCCGAGATTTCTCTTGCCTAGGCACGTTTTACCTCAAAGTTTCAATAGGATCTAGCGATCTAAAATCATATCCCGACTCAATATCAAGAGCCATAAAGTTAGTAATAGAATCCATATCCTGGGCTATCTCATCTATCTTGAAAGCCTCAACTCACCGGAGCTCAAACTCTCTTCCTCAGGGTACATATCACTATTCCTCTGCTGCCTATTATAATGTAATCAATTATCAATAAACTATTATGATGTTGCTAGAACTGCGCTCTAATACCATAACTATAATACCCCTTAGTATATATCGACTATTATCAGAGTTATAGTCCACAATTCAATGGGCAATAAAGAAACAACATAACTTACATATATAAAATGCTTGATTACATTACAAAAATGCCCATAGGGTCAACACACCAAGAGACAAATACTAAACATAATTACAAAATCCTACAACATATCACCCACAACTTGTTTGGAATATATTCAGCATCTCTATTTGTTGACATTTGCCTTGCCCTGAGAGCCACATCTAATGCGCAATTTATTGCACAGATAGTAACAAGGGCTCAAATCCTGAAAGTTTCCTAGAGTAATCGTTAATCTCATATAAATGTATAAACAACACATAATGGTTAACCATAAATATAACTTAGTCTATAACAACATAACAACATTCAAAAATCACAACACATATCACAAGAAGCAACAACTGCAAACAAGATCACATAATCACAAACCACAATAGTGGGAAACATTGACTGGGAATCACCCAAGGAGTCTGAATGCAACTTGGTTCGTCTCCCAAGGACTACTGATCTAATAGGGTTTATAGTTAGCCAACAAGAATGTACTATATGGTTAGTCGTTCTGCTCAATCGAGTTGTGAGTAGTGTGTTAGCCTCATACGGGGCAATACTTTCACATATATGGTTCAAACATACATATACAACCATACAGATTATGTGAGAATTAGAGATACAACCTAGATGCTTTAACAATCCTCACTTTAGCTCCTAGTCATTTGATCATCTCGGGCAATTGTCAAGTCTTATAAACATTCATTTAAGAATGGAGGGTTATTATTTATCCAAGCTCTTCTTGATCTCTAATGTTATTGCACTAGGCTCAATGTGAATCTAACGGGTCTATATTATCTTTGAAGAGTTCCTATTAACCCTTGAAGATCAAGCTATTTACTTTGGGCCCTACTTTTCCATTTCGCCCCTTTGACGTAATTGTTAGTTCTCAATGTGTTTTGATGATAACTAGTAATTGTAAACTTGATATGAAGTTTGTTTTTGACAATATGAAAATCTCACTGTCAAAGGCAAACTCGAGTTTAGGTATATAAACTCGAGTTTGAGACTTGACAAAAAGATGTTCAATTCTGCATAAAAGCCAAACTCGAGTCTGCATAGACAAACTCGAGTTTGGACAGACACAGAAAGGAATCCAAAATTTTCACATCAAGCTAAACTCCAGTTTGCAAATCAAACCTGAAGTTTGGAAGAAACATAGAGTACTCAGAATCCCAAGCAAGCCAAACTTGAGTCTGGATTATCAAACTCAAGTTTAGACCAAACAGAAAGAAACCCAGAAAACTCAATAGACTCCCAAACTCCAGTCTGGCCTTTCAAATTCCAGTTTGCACTTGACCCAGATAAACCTCAAATGTTTCGGTAGTCACTGAAACTCGAGTTTGCTCCCCAAACTCGAGTCTGGATCATACAGAAAGATCATCCATTTGGCTACACTACAAACTCGAGTCTATGACCCTAAACTCCAGTCTGGAAGATTACGAACTTAGGCCTGTTATTCAAACATAGACCCAAACTTGAGTTAGTCACTAATTGACTCGAGTTTAGCTTCATGCCCAAAGTTCCATCCCAAGTCCAGAGCCCGACAGTTCTCTCTGTAAAAAGCCAAACTCGAGTTAGCTTTTACAGACTGCAAGTTTAGACCACTGACTAACCGACATGCTTTCTGGATGAACTCCAAACTCGAGTCTGGAAGAACAAACTCGAGTTTGCATTGGGGATTTTGAAAAATCAAATGATGTTGATCTGCGAAATCTTAATGGGTCAGTCTAAAATTATTCTATCATATGATATTATTGTTTCTAATATCTTTGATGAAGTTTTGAGTATTTTTCAGATAAGTTTAGCTAAGATCAAGGTGAGATCAAGATCCAAGATAAGTGCATTAAATGAAGAATCAAGAACAGGGCTGATCTTTCTCCCTTATCCTAGATGCTCAGTTCAAACCGTTGCAACACTTCAGGATCACTCTAAAAGGTCAAATTACAATCATAGAATGACTGAAAATCTAGAAGACCTTCTGCAACAACTAAATTCCAAAATTCCAGCTAAGAATTCAAAGAACAGATCAAAATATGCAACTGCCATTTTTCCAGAATTACAGCTGAACATTAGAGAAAGAATTGCAATGGCTAGCTCATCTATTTAGTCTATAAAAGGCTGTGAAGACTTAAAGCAAAAGACACACAACGAAGCTATCTTGATTATACTTTGAAATTTGAGTCTATATTGTTATTTTCAACTTGTTCTTCAGTGTTTATTTTTATCTACTCTTTTTGAGAGTTTTGATTCTTTGAAATCATTTGTATTTGTGAAAGGTCAAGGTTGTGGAAACCTGTGAGTTGGGAAGCTTAATTACATAGTGTAAGGGGGAGCAAGTCCTTGGTGGATAGGATTGCTTGTAGTTTACATTGTTGTAGTTTAAGCTTGTTGAACTAGTGAAAATACCCAGTAGATATCTGGGGACTGGACGTAGGTCAAGGTTGAGACTGAACCAGTATAAATTCTCTGTGTCCAGCTTTTCTACTTTTACTCTCTCATCATTTACTTCTCATGGTTTTTAAAAAAGGAGTCCAAAAGAAATTTTAAATCCCCAATTCACCCCCCTCTTGATGATTTCTTCCATCTTCAGTAATTTTGCCAAATTTTTCTACAAATTTACAAAATCATATCTCTTTGTACAAGTGTCCAAATGGGGTGGTTTTAAAGGCTATGTAATCATTGTTGTGTCTATTTTCAAGGAAAAATCCTGCCAGTAGTCATATAAATGCACACTAATCCAGATTCAACAATAATTAAGTACTTCCTTGAATGAAATTCCATAATCATAAGTCATTTTTAAAAATTCAGATCTTCATGTGCACAAATCTAAATAAGACAAATGACCTATAAAATTAAATCTTGATATGTCTACTTTAATTATGGAAAATATCATAGCCATTTGACACCATTTACTAACCCAAAAACACATTACTACCTTACTGCCAAAAAAGAATTGGCAAATTAGGGTTTTTGTACAATTTTACTTCCAATACTTCCAAAATCACTTCTTAACCTTTAACCTAAACAATTTTTTATTTTAAACACATTGGAAGGATCAACATGGAAAAAATCACACTCCCCATGGGTCCCCTTTTCTTGCCAAAATAGGGCAAGGGAAACACAAGTTTTGATTTTCCAAGTTCTATCCCAAACACAATATGGTTTTAGTCTCTAATCACCTTCTAGTTTATAGTTTAGCCTTAAATCAAATTGTAACCTATTTTAAACAAATTGGACATCACTCGCCTTAACACATTGGGTTTCCAAAATTGCAAGAAGTAAGAAGAAATCAACAACAACCACAACCATGTCCAAGAGCACAACAAGGAGGTTCAAGAATTAATTACCTTGTCTTTGAGTGGTTGTTTTAGCAAGATTTTATTCTTCTCTTGGCTTTAGGGCTTTCGGCCTACACCCTTAAAATACCATAGACAATAGCTTTTAGAGGCCAAAAATGGCCACAAGAAGAAGCTTAGTAGATATAGAAACTAATACACAAGGACTCACCTCTTGATTTTTGAACTTTCCTTCTTCTTCTCAGCTATCTTTTGGCTCTCTTCCTCTCTTAGATGTGGGAGTGTGTCTGAATTTTAGAGGAGGAAGAAGATATTTAATGGATAAATAAAGGGTCCAAATTAGTCAAGAGGTGGAGGGAAACATTTGAGCTCCAACTAGACAATTACTTACAAGCATGCCCTTAGTTACAACCCAACCTCTATTTAGTGTCTTTAGGCTTTTCTTCCTCCTTACCCTTGGGCTTTTAATCAAAATTAAGGCATGAGAGAGGAGTTTAGAGTGTGTTTGAATTTTTTGGAGGCTAAATCCATGGGCCCTACCTTACACTAACCTCATTTGATTTATACCCTTACAAAATTTATTTTCACACAAACTGATACAATTTTCAACCAACTTTGAAAATTCATATCTCTTGGTACAAACATCCAATTACTGTGATTCCAAAGGCTACGTGACCATTAATAAGTTTAGTTTTAAAGAAAAATACTTCCCACAGTCAATTACAAGTAAACTATTCCAAAATCACCTTTTCATGCACATTAGTCTAGAAAACGTTCCAAATTTCAAGGCTAACTTAAAAAATTCATAATTCTTGGTACAGAGGTCCAATTGACCTATATGACCCATCAATCTAACCTTTATCTTGTCTACATTTCTTCTGGAAAGTTTCATAGACATAGGATTTCATTTTCTAAGTCAAAGGCATATTACAAACTGACTACCTCCCAAAAAATCTAGTCAGCTAGCATCAAGTGAAATTCCTTTCTTAACACTTGTCACACTTCTTGAACTAGGTTTAATCATCTGTTTGATATAAGTTTATCCTCAAATCTTTAGGCCAAAAATTCAGAATATTACAAAAGCATTATTAGATATGTAAGGGAGGTGTTACACACACACCCTTATTTATGAAGATGATGACTGTGAGAGAATGACTAGGAAAATGGATAAGAGAGATTAAGTGGCAAGAAGAAATGAGTGAGACATATAATTAATTAAGATCAATATATCATTAAATCCTCTTCCACCAAGCCATATAAATAAATGGTTCTAGACACAAAATACCGTTCACAAGCCTCAAGTTATTAAAAAAATATTTCTTCTGGGGCTTCTACTAAACTGTTTGTAATAATAAATGGTTTGCATTTGGCTTTTTGTCAGGCTCATTGTTTCTCTATTTCTTTCTAATATATACCATTATGATTTTTATTATAAGTCCATTTTGACTAAAACTTTTAGTCCTTATTATAAATCAAGTTTCAGAGTAATAAATGCATATTTAATAATTTTGCCCCTATTAATTGCAATATACAAAAAGAACTTATTGATGTTGACTCTCGATATAAATTATAAACAAAGGTAAAATTGAAAATTTAGCTCAAAATTAACGAGTTAACTAACTTTTATTAATATGTGAGAATTAGTTAAATTAGACTTATAAATAAGATCAGAGTAGTACTAGCTGCAACTATTTTTTAATGCTGCAAACTATTTGTTTAGCTAGTTATGCTATTGGTTGGGCTGCGTGAAAGTTTCAAAATAATATTTTAAATCATCACACCATCTGCTTTCGCCATTCGCACTCGCGGACCCAATGATCCATAATTACCAATTCCCTTCGTTCTCCCTTGGCACACAGATTGGTGAGTTCGTTGGAATATTCGTCATTTGTTTAGCTCTTGGAGAAAGGAAGGCAGCCACGAGATTTGAGCTTGCTTGGGAGATAACTTTGGAGGGGTATGGAGGAAGCTAGAGTCTAGGGGTTACACTTGAAGACAATAGGGAGTGACTTTCCTTTTATTTTTTTGATTTTAAGACTTGAGATTATTTAGTTTTGAATAATTTTGAGTTGTATTGCTTAAGAACAATCTAGTTCTAGATTATAGATATATTTAGTTTTTGATTTGATTAATTTTGTGCTGAGACAATTGTTGGAATTATTGTTTACAAACTTTTGAATTGTCAATTGAATTATTATCTGATCGAGTTCCCATTATTAATTTTATATTTTCGAATTGATTTATTCTCTTGATTGTTTAATTGAGTTGGTTGATTGTCTATTTGTTTAATTAAACATAATTTCTAGAATTAATATGAAATTAATTGTGATTAGTGTTAATTGGTTCAATTAGCTAGCGTTTACATCATTATAAGTTTGCTAATGGATTAAGTATTCTTGAACTTAAGGGTTTCTCATATGTTTCAATTAGGTAATTAAATTTATTAATTTTTCACTTCTTTGAATCTCCATTTGGTTTAATAGTTGATGTGAGCTATGAAAGTTGAGTTCATGTCAATTCTTTATCATACAAAACCAAATCCATTTTTGTCTTGTTTTGCTAGCCATTCGTCAATTCTTTTACTCCATGTGAATCCTTTACCATACTGAATCAAATCCATTTTAATTTTTCATTCTACAAAAAAATCCCCCAAAATTGCATCAGTATTCATTTACAATTGTTTCATTCTCAAATAGGCTTTAGAGTAATTTTGATCTTGTATTTAGTTTAATTGCATTTATATAGTAATGTTTGCATTTATATATATAGTTAGTTTCTTTGTCAAATTGGCTTTAATGTTTGCGATGGTTTGTGCAAGAGAGAGAGAGAGAGAGAATACGAGGGAGAACAGGATTATGAGAATGAAATACTCCTAATTTATGATGCTAAAAGTATTCCTTCTGGCGTCCTACATTAAATTTAGGACGCCAAAAATTTCCCTTTTTCTGCTAGTGTTACCAAATTCCTCTTCTTTTGGTGTCCTAAATTTAATTTAGTACGCCTAAAGTGCCTATTTAGGTGTCCTAATAATTAATTTTTGGCACCCTTTTTTATATTAGGATGTCAAAAGCCTCCAAATAATTACAAAAATGTCACCGTTTTTATTTTTTACTTCTTTTTTTTTTAAAAAAAGGACTTCCGTAAAAACCATTTTTTGTAGCAGTACAGTTTAATTGATTACTTTGATGACAAAATCATCATCAATTGATGGTGTAATTGATTGTGCTTTTGTCATCAAAGCAATCAATTAAACTTGGTCCAACTAATAATACAATATAGTGGCAACCTATATCATTCTAATATAGAGCAATATGTGTATTTTCTTTAGAATTGAATTTAGGCGATTAACAATGTAGTTGAATGGACCTAGACTAGAATACAAGACACACCACCTAAATGTAAGATGCAAATGACTCTAAAACCTATATGAAAATGAAACTAATTAATCTAAATGAGTGCAAATGCAATATTTTGAGATTATTATTATTATTATTATTTGGTAGAATGAATAATTGAAATCCTAAGCAAATGAATTAACTAATAGCTAATCAAGCAAAACAAGACAAACATATATTTAATTCAATTATGGTGAAGGGGACAACTTAGGATTCAAATGAAACTAATTTAATTTCCTTAAACCAAAACAATTAATTAGACCAAAGGGAGATTGATAAAAGAATGGAATTAATAGAATTAGTCACCTAATTGAAACATATGAAACCATCAAGTTCAATAACACTTAATCAACTAAAAAACTCATAATGGAATAAGCGCGGGCTAATTAAATCCATTAAAATCAATCACAATTAATTTCAAAATAATTTTGGAATCATATATATTTGCAATTGTTTAATTAAACAACTAGAAAATTAACCAAATCAATTGAACAATCAAAAGGATAAACAAAATTGACAATTGAATTAATAATGAAAGCTCAATTAGTAATTTAATTAATTCAAATATTTTCAAATTAAAATTCTAATAGGTATCCAACACAAAGTCAATCAAATCCAAAAGAACTATGTTTATAATCTAAAACTAAATTATTCTTGAGCAATATAACTCATAATTACTTAAAACTAAACAATTTCAAGGGTTGAATCAAAAAGATAGAAGGTCACTCCTTTGTGGTTTTTTGGTGTAAGGTCTAGGTTCTATCCTTCCCCATGCTCCTCTCAAGTTGGCTCCCAAATAAGCTCCTGCCATGGAAATATCTCCTCTTTCACGCTTCAAACAAGTCACGACCATTTGGTGGATGATGAATGGGAGATTATGATTGAATGAGTTTGATTCACTTGTGCGGTAAATGGAGAAAAGGACTGAATAAAGTAATTGATGGAATATTAAGTGTGGGCCGTGAATAGAGATCAATGGAATTGATAATAGATGTTCTCTATATTTGAAGTCCCTTGGTAAACAGAGAAGAACCTCCAGCCACCACGTTGGTCCAGTCTGCGCAGAAAGAGCATATGCGTGAGTGTACGTGATCCTCCTTCGTAGTAGCAGCTAGGTTAATTTAATGAGTGGAAGAGAGAATTTTGGGTATCAAACTTACTGGCCCAATAAAATCCAACCATTAGAATTTCTTCAACCTTCTGAGATTAATTTTAATTCTGCACCATATTATTTTCTTTGACATACAAGAATTAAATGAGATCGTAATTTTATATATATTTGAAAATATTATTAATTCATCATAAAAAAGAAAATTAAAGTATTAACAGATTTATATTATTTTCTAAAATTGGCCAATGATCCAAATATTTCCTAATAACCTAAAATAGCCTAAAATCACTCCAAGATAAATGAATGAAGTAGGATTAAATATAAAAAATTATGATTTGTCAACATGCATTTTGAAACAGAGTAAGGCTTTTTATTTTTGGTATCAAAAAGTTCAGGTGAGTTGGGTCTTAGGTTCACCAAGGTGAGGGCATGACTTCAAGTTCAAATAGCGCTTAGAGAGATATTTACATCGGTAGGAATCAAACCAATAACCTTATGATTATGAGCCAAATTCTTTACAAATTGGAGCAACCTTTATTGGCAAGAGACCAAGGCTTTGTGTGGGAGAATTGGATATTTTTTCATAATTTAGGTCTGTATTAGATTTATCTTTCTGTCAAAATATATTATGCTAATTTGATAGGAATTACCTCAATTCTATAGGCCTTCAATTCAATACCCAATGTGAGACTCTTAATATATCTTAATATTCTCCTTACTCCTTTTTTTCCCATTTATTTTTTCCTGAGCTTGTAATTTTTTTTTTTAAGTCTCAAAGGCATCAGGTCCCAACATTCTTTATTTTTCTTATTCTTCATTTCTCTTTGTTCCACAAGTCAAATGACTCTAATAAATATTTGTTTTTGAGTAATTTGGATATAAATTGAAGGTATATCAACTTTATGTACCTTCAATTTAAATTTAATGTCCAATGCGTGACTCTTAGTACATATATATCTAACTTTATGATGATATGCTAAGATATATTTGAAACCAGCTCATTACTTTACTTTTTTTTTTTTGGGTCAAAAGGTACTTATATTAATACTTTAACACATAACTGATACAATAAATGAAAAAAAAAAGAAAAAGAAAAAGAAAGAAAGAAAAAAAAAAGGAAACTAACATAGCCAAAACAAATGCAATCAAACAAATGAAATATAAGGAAAAAAACTATTCAACACCCATTGAAGAGTTGGGAATAGAAGTGCATTAGTGACTACACCAGCCTCTTGAACATCTAAGGTTAAAATTGATATGAAATAATTTAAAGCGTTGGTTGCAAAACTCACTCTATAAGGCACACCTCTTTATAAGCATTAGTTGCAAATAAAGCAACTACATAGTTTCCCCGTATTGGATTAAAGGACATATAAAACCCAACCTCATCAGTAAGAAAACAAATGATGTCTTGAAGAACACTTCTACTCCTCTATTCATTAAACAAATCTAGTGACGATGACCACAAATCGAACAACATCTCTTTGAGCAATCCTAGCAATGGTTCTATGAGGTAAAGCATATAGCAGCAATGACTATGGACAAAACCTTTCCCAAAAACGCAAATATAAGCCACTAGGTGAGGATCATATCTATTAACATTCAAACTATCATCCACCAAAGAGGAGTCATAATTAGATTCCATCGATCTGTTTCTTGGCTAAGAAACAAAGAACACCACCACTAAAATCCAACACCACAACATAAATAAAGAAAATATGAATGTGCCCTCTGCCGAGGGAGACTGTTGGAGAGGGAGATGTCGTAACAATAGCTTGCACAAAGTTTAAGAAGAAAGCTCTCACTGTCTAAAGAAAGATATGGAGAGGGAGAAGAAAAGATCACCCTAAAGGTGAGAGAGGACCATAACCACTTAACAAAATGACGGTAAAGATGAAGAACAAAGGAGGGCCAACGCCGGTGGTACTTCCTATGGTGAAAGTGAGGTTAGTCGGCGAGGAAGAAGGTGAAAGAGATTGTCTTCGATTCCACTGGCGCTACTAGCTTCAGATTCTTTGAGCTCCGATATGCTCCTTTGTCATGGTTGTGGTTTCGGATGATGTTTATTGATGACATGTGGTGGCAAAAGATGTAACACCCCTCCCAATGTATGTCATACATAAGAGCAATTTATAAGACAATATAGTAGGCGAAATGTTTGGGGATAGTATACAGATAATAGAACACAAATCTTAGTTATACAACAAGAGTTACCCCTCAGGGTTCATATTATTGTCATGCAAAATGTAAAGCAATACGGCTTACAAACTCCAAATAATCTACTAGTATTATCAAAACTAAATAACTAATTCTAAATCATCAAACCAACTGCAACCATTAATGGCCCACGTTTGCTGCCTTGCCTTTGGAGCCATGATCATTGCACTACCTTTGCCTTGAATTCTTAGAAATGTCTGAGATTCAAATGAATCTTAGAGTAACAATTTATCTCATATGCAATATATATATGGTACATGAAAGTTAACCACAAATAAAACATAATCCACAACAACATAACAACATTCAAGGATCACATACCATATATCACAACCATATGCAGCATTAAGTACAACCACGAAACACATGAACCACTACCGCAATGCTGGGTACTAAACAGAGTTATTGGGAAATAGCCCATAACAACTAAATGCACCAAGCATTGCCTAGCCATCTAGATGTTGGCTATATGGTCGGCCTTTCCAGCCAAATGGTTCATGAGTGGTGATGGCCTCCACTTGAGGCAAGACTATTACGTACCAACATGGTTCAAACATTCATACCCAATCATACCGAGAATGTGAGATTAGAGTTACTATCTAATTACCTATCAAATTTCTGGCTTGACTATAAATTCCTTAATGGCTTTGGGCGAATGTCACTTCCTATAAATTTACATTTGCGAACAACAATCACTATTTATGCAAACTCTGCACATGTCTAAACTAGTAGGACTAGTTATCACATCACGTCCAACTTAAATCTATAGCGTCAAATACTTATTTCAATATCATTGACCTTAATTTCTTTCATTTTCGGACTTTGACCAAAACTACCAGAATTTTCAACAAACTTTGAAAATTCATAACTCATTGCAAAAATGTCCAATTAGAGTGATTCCAAAGGCTAGTTTCAAGGCAAAATACCATTTATAGTTAGACATATGTATATTGTTCCAGTTTTAATCAAATAGTACCACAATCCATAATAACAATCCAAATTCGATGGCCATATTCAAACAATTCATATCTCCATGTACACAGACCCAAATAAAGCATATGACCTATCATATTAAAGTTTGATATGTCTACTTAAATTATGGAAAATTTCATAGTCATTGGACACTATTTGTGTATCCAAAAACATCACATTTTGATTACTACGTAGGAATTTAACACTGGCAGATTTAAGGTTTTTGGTTAATTCAATTCCTATGCTTCCAAAATTACTTCCTTACCATTACCCCTCACAATTTTTCATTTTAAACCCATTGGAAGTATCAAAATGATCAAAGTCTCATTGCTTCCACATGTTCCGTTTCTATTCGAAACTTAGGGCTAGAGAGACACAAGTTCGTTCTTCCAATTTTCATTTCAACACATCATGAACTAGCCCTAAACCACCTTCCAACTTGTTCTTTAGGCCATATACATTATTTATCTCATTTTATTTGATTGGACAGTACTTCCCTTAAACATTCATGCTTCCAAAATCACAAGAAGCAAGAAGAAATTGATTCCAATCACCACAACACCAAAAAAAAGCTTAAGAAGAAAAGAATAGCACTTTCTAGGCTTGTTCTTTGAGTTTCCTTGCACTTCCTTCCTCCTTGACCACCTTGGAGTTCCGGTCACCTTTATGAAACTACCATACAAGAGAGCTTTATGGGGCTTAAGATGGTTACAAGAAGTGAAGTAGAAGAGATGAAGACTTGGATATCACAACTTACTTTGGTTCCCTTGGTTTTTTCCTTCCCTTCTTTCTCCAAGTTTCGTTCTCTCTTCACTTTTGCTCCCTAGTGCTTGACCGACTTAATCTTGAAGAAGGAGTGATAAGAGTGTTCTTAAAAATTGCTTGAGGTCAAGCCATGGGACTCACAAAAGATCCCAACTGATTTACTCCTCGTTTGTCTCTCTCTTTTTTACCTTTTTATTTCCACATATATGCTCATTGTGTGATGTCATTTTCCTTCTTGCTTGACCACTTGGCTGAATCATGGGGCTCCTTCAAGTGGCTTATTAATTTCTCTTCTTGATTTGGTTACACATGTAACATCCCAAATTTTTGGGATTTGTACATTGGAAATATTATAAGGAAAATTATGATGGAAAATTTGGCTTTAAGAAATTGTAAAGTTAAGAATTGGAATTTAAAGCATATTTTCCCAAAAATTAAGGATAATTATTTGTGATTGACTTTTGGCCTAAATATTTTGGAGATAATAATATTTTATGGCCTAAGAAAATAAATTGTGGAAGAAAAATCCTTACATGGAAATTAAGGATTTATTTCTAGTATTTATCCAATAATTGCAATTAATTGAACCAAACACAAGCTTATATAAAACTCATTGAAATTTTAGCCATATTCATTTCTCCTAACATGTGGGCAGCAAGAAGATAAATATTTCATCAACCCAAACATGCTTTCTCGTGGCCTATTTATACAGCAAATTATCCAATGCATTCTTCTTATATATTGGGCCCAATCAAATAGCAAAAATGTAGCCCACATAAGTACCTAAACCATTCCTTCATCCAATCTCATTTTTCTCTCTCCTAGTCCATTAAAAACGTAGAAAGGATGACGCCACCAGAGGAAATCACAACCCCATACTTCTCTGCGTCTCGAGCCTCTCATCGGCATTAACCATTGGTTTTTTCTTCTTGAACCAATAGCTTCTCAACTGATTGGACTTTGAGTCCTTATTAAATATCACTTCCTTCGTCTTCCATCCATGCTGCATTACACTACTACAAAAAACGTTAAAAACGTCCTAAATTACAGGCAAAAAACATCCTTATTTTCTAGGGCGTCTGTGGAGGGGAAGTAGTAAAAAGACGCCGTATAGCTGATATAGGACGCCTTAAAAAGGCGTCCTATGGGAAAGATAGGACGCCTTTTTAAGGCGTCCTATATTTACTAAAGGACGCCTTAAAAAGGCGTCCTTTAGTGAATAAAGGACGCCTAAAAAAGGCGTCCTATGTTTCCTAAAGGACGCCTTTTTTAGGTGTCCTTTCTTTCAAACAGGACGTTTTTGATCCATATAAGGCACCCTATACTTAAGTATAGGACGCCTTATATTAGAATTTTTTTAAAAAGAAATGTGCTACTTTGTGGGCATTGATAAACTAAAACCTGTAATGGTATTTTAAGCATGCAATCTGATATCAAACAAAACAAGAGCATCAAACCACTGTGATTTGTGACAGCAAAACTGTTTCACATATTCAAAAATTCATGTACAGATCAGTTTAGACCAAAATGCACTTGGCAACCATAAAGACCACAACTGATCATAGTAGCTCATGAAATCCAAAGGTAAAGTTCCATGCATAATGCAACAACAAAAGTTTCAGGGTAAGAATTCTGTTAGTTCTCTATGTGTTTTGATGATAACCGACAATTGTAAACTCAATTTGAAGTTTGTCCTTGGAAAGTTGTAATACTTTCTATTTAAGGCAAACTCGAGTTTAGGACAGAAGCTCAGATTTTACAATGTTGGCCAAACTCCAGTTTGTATAGGCAAACTCGAGTTTGCAGAGTTACAGAGAGCTATCAAAGTTTACAAGAGTTGTAAACTCGAGTTTGTGTTTATAAACTCAAGTCTAGATTAAAGGTAGTGACACTCGAATTTCAACTTGTTTCCAAACTCTACCTTTGATTATGAGAAACTCTAGTTTACAAGAAAGTTTATGTGCTAAAAGTTTAAAGACTTGTAAACTCGAGTCTATGGTTTGGAAACTCGAGTTTGAGATCAAACAAAAGTTTCAACGTTTTATCAAGTTTTACAAACTCCAGTTTGCAAAATGCAATAGCCTTCATGTTTTCAGTTTTCACTGGAAACTCAAGTTTGGATTATGTAGACTCGAGTTTGGCATATACAGAGATACTCAAGTTGATACTTGTTTTCTAAACTCCAGTTTAAATTTCAATAACTCCAATTTGTACTTAAATGTAAAGTTTTTCAAAGTTTCAATATACACTGAAACTCGAGTCAGATTTCTGGAGACTCGAGTTTAGGACTATCTGAAAACACTCGAGTTATTACATGATTTCTAAACTCCAGTCTTGAAAATAGAAACTCCAGTTTGAGCCTTCAAAGATATTTCAAATGTTTCAGTTCACACTGAAACTCGAGTCATGGTTTCGGTGACTCGAGTTTAGCTCAAACAGAAAACACTCGAGTAAATGATTGATTTGAAAACTCCAGTTTGAAAAATGGAAACTCCAGTTTACACATAAAAAGATTTTTTCAAAGGTCTCAGTTTTCACTTAAACTCGAGTTTTGAATATTAAAACTCGAGTCTGGATCATACAGAGAGCTATGCAATATTTCAGGTCCTGTAAACTTCAGTCTGCATTTCTAAACTCCAGTTTTGAAGCTGTGAACTTAAACTTAAGATTATCATAAAAGCTTCAAACTCGAGTCAGTCACTAAATGACTCGAGTTTAGCCATGTGTTCAAAATCTCATTCAGGACCAACTCGCGACTTTCCTCTCTGTAAGAACCAAACTCGAGTCAGTTACTTGTCAACTCGAGTTTAGGAAACTTTCAAACATACCTTGCTCTCTGGATGAACCTCAAACTCGAGTCTAGAACAACAAACTCGAGTTTGCATCGGTAACTTTTGAAAACCAGATCAAATCAATCTGCGAAATCATTATGGGTTAATATGAAATTATCATATCTTGTTGCATTATTATTCCTAACGTTATTGATCAAGTTTTTGATAAGTCTCAGACAGGTTCATCAAAAGATCAGAGAGAATTAAAGATCCAGAATAAGTGCATTTAATGAAGAACCAAGAATAGGGCTGATTCTTCTCCCTTATCCCAGATGTTTAGTTCAGACCGTTGGAACACATTAAGATCACCTCAAACAGTCAAATTAAGATCATGGAATGACAAAGAATCTGGAAGACGTTCTGCAACAACATATTCCAGGATTTCAGCAAAGAATTGAAAGAACAGAGCAAAATTTGCAACTGTCATTTTCCAGATTTGCAACTGAACATTAGAGAAGATATTGCAACGACTAGCTCATCTAGTTAGGCTATAAAAGGCTATGAAGACTCAGAGCAAGATACACAACGAAGCTACACTTGAACACATTTGCATTTTTGAGTCTGTATTGTGATTCTTTTATCTGTTCTTCAGTGATTATCAATATTCACTCTTTTGAGAGATTGAAATTCTTTTAAAGTATTTGGTTGTGTAAACTCAAGGTTATGGAACTTGTGAGTTGGGCTGTTTAATTACAAGCTGTAAGGGGGAGCAAGTCCTAGGTGATTAGGATTGTGTCTTGTCTTCATTGTTGTAGTTAAAAACCTGTTGAACTAGTGGAAACACCCAGAAGGTATCTGGGGACTGGATGTAGGTCAAGGTTAAGACCGAACCAGTATAAGTCCTGTGTGTCTGAGCTTTTCTTTCTCTACTCTTTCATTATTCATTTCTTAAGCTTTATTTTTTAAGAGTTGAAAAGAAATTTAAAAATCCCCAATTCACCCCCCTCTTGGTGATTTATTCCACTTTCATTTGGTATCAGAGCCTGGTTGTCTGCTCAAAGGATTAACATCCTAGACAAAAAGATCAAATGGAAGGATTCAACTTAATGTTTTCATCTAATGAATTGAGGAACATAATTCAGCAGCAAGTGACCAACAACTTCAAAATTTTATTTTCCAAACTTCTGTAATAACAATGAGCATCCCACAACAATAGTAACAATAAAACATGATGTACATATGTATATGTGACCAACAACAATAAGTCACCAACAAAAGGAACAACAAAACAAAGTTTATAACTTGAATTCAACAAAAAGACAATAATTAGAGATTCATATGATTAATCATATTCCTATCAAGTGAACAAGTCACCATCAAATTCAGCAGCAAGTGACCAACAACTTCAACAACAAACTATTACTTAAACTAACCAAAAATTCATGTATCACTCCAAGTTTCAATTCCAATACAAAACAAGGATCACAACAACAATAAAACTAGAATGATTGATATGATTTTTAAGGCTATTAACAATTATCAATTTTGCAGAAACCAAGAGTATTAAAGGCAAACAAGGCAACACATGATGTACATGACTAATTCTTTGAAGATCAACGGAGACAAATCCAAATTTAGGATCTATTACAACAACATTATTACTAACCGACTTACATTTCAATAGAGCAACTTTGAATGTGTTGTAGCTCATCTCCCATATTTCTTCGATAACTCCATAATAAGCCATTGATGCTAATACCGGGTTTTTTTCTTTCGTACTCGCAACATGCATGGATCAGCTTCAACCATCACCCCACTATTTTGCACAGAACTTTTATCATCTTGGTCTTTTGCATAGAAGGTATACCAGTTTATTTCATAACCGCGCCAAGTGATGACCTGAAAAGAAGGCCCCCAGGCCAACAACTCGATTGTATCTGACACTCCGGTCTCGTGCAATACCTTCTCCTCGAACCACTTTATGAACATCTTCTTTTGCTCATGAGCTATTTGCATATCATTCTTCCTTGGATTCTTATTCTTCAAACTCTTTTTGTGTTCATTAATGTATGGTTGAACTTCTTCCATATTATTCAAGATGTATAGGTGTGCTTGCAACACCTCTTCATGAGGCTTATTCTTCAGTATGATTCCTCAAGTTCCCTCGCTTATCCCCTCGTCATGCTGAGATTGTATTGTTGCCCTTGATAGATAATCTTTGCAAAAGTCCATAGCCTCTTCAACTACATATTTCTCAACTATTAAGGCTTTCGGTCGATAAGGATTTTTAGAATACCCTTTTAAGATCTTCATGTATCGCTCGAAAGGGTACATCCACCTTAGGTAAACTGGACCGCAAAGCCTTACCTCCCTTATCAAGTGCACTATCAGATGCATCATTATATCAAAAAATGCAGGAGGAAAATACATCTCTAGTTGGGACAAAATAATATAACCCTCATTTTCCAATTTATCCAACTTTTCAATGTCAATGACTTTGTTACAAATAGCATTAAAGAAAATACACAATTTCGTTATAGTGGTTCACACTTCATCTTTCATAATGCCCTTAATAGCTACTGACAATAGTTGTTGCATCAACACATGATAGTCATGGGACTTCATTCCTACTAACTTCAAATCATCCATTGAAACACACCTTCTCAAATTAGAAGAAAATTCTTGTGGAACCTTCATGTCATATAAACACCCACAAAAGCTTTTTTTCTCCGCTTTTGACAGTGTATGAGCTGCTGGCTCCATGTATACCTTCTTACCATCTTCTTTTACTTGTGGATGTAACCATTCTCTTATTCCCATATCAACCATGTCTAGTCTCACACTAATTCCATCCTTAGTCTTTCCTGGTATGTGCAAAAGAGTACTAACAAGGCTATCACAAATGTTTTTCTCCACATGCATTACACCAAGACTGTGTCTCACATCAAGACTACGCCAATATAGAAGATCAAAGAAAATTGATCTCTTCTTCCAAATATTCTTCTCACCCACAATCTTTCACTGCTTACCCAATATGACATTGATATGTTTCACTCGACTATAAACATCCTCTCTGGTTAATGCTTTTGGAGCCGTTCTATGCTCCGGTAAGCCGTTAAAACGCTTTCTTAACTTACGATATGGGTGGAACCGATCAAGAAACCTCCTGTGACCGAGGTAGACCATTTTTTTTCTGTGCTTTAGTTGATGGAAATTTGTCTCTGCTTCACATATTGGACATGCTTTATGCCCCTTGACACTATACCCTGACAAATTTCCATATGCGGGAAAGTCATTTATCGTGGTAAAAATCATTGCACGTATCTTAAAGGACTCCTTCTTATATGCATCAAACACATCTACGCCTTCCTCCCACAATTTCTTCAAATCCTCAACCAACAGCGCCAAGTACACATCGATATTGTTCCCATGCTGTTTTGGTCCAGAAATCATCATAGAGATCATCACAAATTTGCGTTTCATATATAGCCAGGGAGGTAAGTTGTATATTACAAGGAGAACTGGCCATGCACTATGGGTGCTGCTAAGAGTTCGTTACGGATTGAAGCCATTTGTACAAAGCCCTAGATGAAGGTTTCTTGGCTCACTGCCAAATTGAGGAAACATTTCGTCTATTTTCTTCCATTATGGAGAGTCAGCCGGGTGCCGAAGATATTTTCTATTGGATATTCTCTCATCAGAATGCCATCTCAACTTCTTCGCCGTTGCTTCACTAGTAAAGAGACGCTTAAACTGCGGTATTATTGGAAGGTACCACAATACCTTCAAAGGTTGAGCTTTTGTTGTTTGATCTCCAAAACCACCACCTTTCCTCACTTTGTATTGTGAAGTTTTACACTTCGGACAATTACTCAGGCCCTCATACTCATTTCTGTACAATATGCAGTCATTAGGGCAACTGTGTATCTTTTTATACTCCATGCCCATCGTAGACAAGATTTTCTTGGCCTCATACATACGATTTGGAAGTACATTATCGTTTGGCAACATGTCACATAACAATTGAAGCAATGACGTGAAACTACTATCAGTCCACCCACAAGTTGCCTTTAAGTTGACCAAATGTAAGGTCCCAGTCAACCGTGTATACTTAGTACACCCAGGGAACAAAGGTGTATCTGCATCACTCCACACGCTATCATATTCATGCGGTTGTGCAAAAGATTCGACCTCAACATCATGAATCATTCTCTCCAGTCCATCGTCATCTACCTCAACTTCATTTTCGTGGGACGCACTGGTACTTTCCTCCTCACCATGCCATATCCACGTTGTGTATCGAAGGTTTATTCCATCACAAGTTAGGTGATCCCTTATAGTAGCAATATCTCGTCGAACCCCATTTAAACAATTAACACATGGACAATAATACATTCCATTTTTTGTAGCCACATTCCTTCTTGCAAATTCAATAAACTCTTCCACCCCATTCTCATATTCTTCACTGGTTCTCAAAGCATTCATCCAACTATGACCCATTTTATTATCACCTAAGACATTTCCAACAACAGTGAAGTTCATAACAATTTCAAGACCGACATGCTTTTTCTCAATCTTTTTATCAAAATTCGGCAGCATTTCGCCTTAAAAATAAGACATCCCAAAATTTCAACAACCAACAATTTCAGCTTAATTGAACAAAACTTACTCAACTTAACTCAACAAAACTTACTAACTAAGGCAATTTAGAAAATATCATCTATTAAAGAGAGGCAACATGAAACCAAATTGATAGCAAAAATCTGACATGCATAGACATTTGAGCAAAGCGAAGATTAAGAAAATAAAAAAGGGGGGTAGGGACAATGTACCTTAAATAAAAGAAAACAAGTGAGGAGGCTTATAGAGGGAGATCACGCCAGTAATAATCGAAGGTGGGTGGTGAAATATGTGTAAAATTGTGTCTCCCTTGAATTGCTCTTCAACAAATCACAAATGAGATATTGGAGAGAAATAATGGAGCATGGGTCACTGCAAGGTTTGAGCTAATTTTTAATATATAGCAGAATAAACGATGCAGATGACTAAATACACAAGCATATAAATATAAGCATAATCTATACTTATGTAAGCTTCAAAAAAAAAATTTAAACAATTTTAGCCCAACCAAATTTTCTTTTGTGCATTTTTACAGACACCTTGTGTGCAATACTAAACAAACAAAATTATCAAACTTCTCACTCTTCAAATCCCTTGGCTAAAATCTTCCAAACGTGGATATACAAAATCATCATGCTTCCCAAACTCAATTCTTAACCAGGAATAAATTCAAAACCTATATTATTTTGGCCACAATAAAACACTCATCTGAGTTATAATTTCCCTCAAATCTCACATTTAACGCCCAACTTCAAAGGAATGAAGAAATACTTAAATCCCACAAGCATATATCACCAAAGAAAATCAAAGTGAGGGATTAAGCATTACATGGACCCACAACGCACAACAGAATGGGAGAAAAGTTTTGAGCCTACCTTACACACAATTGGCGCACAAGAGGAAAAGGAAGTAGGAAAACGTTCAGCACTTCGCGCACAAGCAATGCTTTACAAAATAGAGGAGAAAGACTGCAGTGATTATGGAAGACAACTGCAGCAGGTTAGGCTCGCATACACACACACCAACATCGAACATAATAGAGGTAAGAGCTTGGAAGAACAAGAGATATATTTAAAGACATTTGTGTCAATTCATTTAAATTTCAAAAAGAACAAAACGTTAATCACCGAAAATACTGACACAAAACAGAAAATCAATGAATAAATCCATACCCGAAGATGGAGAGAAAGGCACCAGAAAAATGAGGCACTTCCCTGTCTCAGTGTCTCGTTCTGTGTCCGACGGCGGCACTTCCCTGTCTCAATGTCTCGCTAGGTCTCGTTGAGGGAAGGCTGAGTCTCATTGAGCGAGGTAGAGAAGCTGATGGAACAGTGGGATAGTAGGGAAAAAAAGGCACTCGAGCTCCTTCTTGTTTGGATCAAATGTTGGCCGACACTGTTTCTATTTTAGGTCATTTAAATTGGATTAAAGGCGCCCTAAACTTGAAATAGGGAGCCTAAAATAAATTAAAGGCGCCCTAAACAAGAAAAAGGGCGCCTAAACTACACAAAAAACACCCTTAAATATAAAAAAGGGCGCCTAAAATAGAAGGGAAAATTAATTAAAAAAATAGAAGGGTAAACTAAAGGCACCCTAGACAAGAAAAAGGGCGCCTAAACTGCACAATAGGCGCCCTTAATTCGAAAAAGGGTGCCTAAAATAGAAGGGGGAATTTAAAAAAAAATAGAAGGGTGTTTTTTTTTTTTGATACAAGAAGGGTATTTTTTTAACCTCACATAAAAAAATGAAGGGGGCAGAGCTGAGGGTGGGAGTAAGATAAATTATTAAGGGGTTTGGCGCCCTGAAACCCAAGTAGCTAGGGGGCCTTAAACAAAATTAACAGCGCCCTAAAAATGGACTAGGGCGCCTAAAATACACTAATGGTGCCCTAAAATATGCATAGGGCGCCTAAAATCTAAAATATCGCGCCAAAATAATTCCCAAGGTCGCGCCATGAATCTAATCAATTATATTTTTGGTATTTTAGGCGACCTGATATTTTATAGGACGCCAAACTAGTATAATTAAACAAAATAATTACAAGAATGCCACCGGCTCATTTTTTACTTCCTAATTTTTAATAAGGACGTTTTTTAGGTTAGTAATATCCCATTTTTGTAGTAGTGTTAAAGAGGGAGAGAAAGAGAGTGAGAGACGCAAAGGAGAGAGCAAGAAAGGAAACTGAAACAAAGAGGAAATTGAGAGCTGAGGATTTGCAGAAAGTGAGAAAGAGTGTGTGAGAGAAAGAGACATACAAGCTGAATGTCATCCTCCTTTGCTTATCACACCGAAAACTTAGAAGGATGAGAGCAAGAGAGAGGGTTGTGACCGAGAGTGAGAATAGAAAACACAGTGAGAGATTGAGAGCACCAAGAGGAAGTTGAAGGAAGAAGAGGAAGGATGAAAAACCGGAGCAAATCACCAAGAGGGGGGTGAATTGGGGATTTGAAAAAAAAATTCTTTTGCTCGATTCTGGAAATTAAATGCTGAAGCAAGGTAATGTAGGGAAGAAGAAGTGAGAACAAGATACAACAAGATTTATACTGGTTCGGTCTAACTCCTTGACCTACGTCCAGTCCCCAGACTCTCTGGAATTTTCCACTATCACTTACAATTAGTTACACACTTTGTACTCGAAAGCTATCCACTTACCAGGATACACTTTCCCTTACAAGTTGTACACTGATATCACAACTACACACATTGTACTCAAGATGATCCTTTCCCCAGGACTCACTCCCCCTTACAAGTTGTAGTTGTACAACCAATCTCCAAGTCCCCCGACTTGAAATTCTTTACAATCAAATGATTAACAGAAACAAACTCTCTCTAAGAGTAGATATTGATAAACATTGAAGAACAGATAAAAGAATCACAATACAGACTCAAAAATGCAAATGTTTTCAAGTGTAGCTTCGTTGTCTATCTTGCTCTGAGTCTTCATAACCTTTTATAACCTAACTAGATGAGCTAGCCGTTGCAATATCTTCTCTAACGTTCAGTTGCAAATCTGGAAAATGACAGTTGCAAATTTTGCTCTGTTCTTTCAATTCTTTGCTGAAATCCTGGAATATGTTGTTGCAGAACGTCTTCCAGATTCTTTGTCATTCCATGATCTTAATTTGACTGTTTGAGGTGATCTTAATGTGTTCCAACAGTCTGAACTGAACATCTGGGATAAGGGAGAAGAATCAGTCCTGTTCTTGGTTCTTCATTAAATGCACTTATTCTGGATCTTTGATTCTCTCTAATCTTGTGATGAACCTATCTGAAACTTATCAAAAACTTGATCAATAATGTTAGGAATAATAATGCAACAAGATATGATAATTTCATATTAACCCATAATGATTTCGCAGATTGATTTGATCTGGTTTTCAAAAGTTATCGATACAAACTCAAGTTTGGTGTTCTAGACTCGAGTTTGAGGTTCATCCAGAGAACAAGGTATGTTTGAAAGTTTCCTAAACTCGAGGAGTTTAGGTCTTACAGAGAGGAAAGTCGCGAGTTGGTCCTGAATGAGATTTTGAACACTTGGCTAAACTCGAGTCATTTAGTGACTGACTCGAGTTTGAAGCTTTTATGAAGAACTTAAGTTTAAGTTCACAGCTTCAAAACTGGAGTTTAGAAATGCAGACTGGAGTTTGCAAGACCTGAAATATTGCATAGCTCTCTGTATGATCCAGACTCGAGTTTTGATATTCAAAACTTGAGTTTCAGTGAAAACTGAAACCTTTGAAAAATCCTTTTATGTGTAAACTGGAGTTTCCATTTTCCAAACTGGAGTTTTCAAATCAGTCATTTACTCGAGTCTTTTCTGTTTGACCTAAACTCGAGTCACCAAAATCTTGACTCGAGTTTCAGTGTGAACTGAAACATTTGAAACATCTTTGAAGGCTCAAACTAGAGTTTTCATTTTCAAAACTGGAGTTTAGAAATCATGTAATAACTCGAGTATTTTCAGTTTGTCCTAAACTCGAGTCTCCAAAATCAGTTTGAAAACATCTTGTTAATCTTAAACTGGAGTCTCTGAAATCAAAACTGGAGTTTACAAAATAAACAAGAGCTCGAGTGTCTCTATTATAACCCAGACTCGAGTCTTCTACGTCCAGACTCGAGTTTCAGTTGAAAACTTTAATCTTGAAGACTTTTGTATTTGGTAAACTGGAGTTTTGAAATCTTGATAAAGCATTGAAGCTTCTGTTTGATCTAAAACTCGAGTTTCCAAATCATAGACTCGAGTTTACAAGTCTTTAAACTTTTAGCACATAAACTTTCTTGCAAAGTGGAGTTTCTTAGAATCAAAGGTAGAGTTTGGAAACAAGTTGAAATTCGAGTGTCACTGCCTTTGATCTAAACTCGAGTTTATAAACACAGACTCGAGTTTACAATTCTTGTAAACTTTGATAGCTCTCTGTAACTCTGCAAACTCGAGTTTGCCTATACAAACTGGAGTTTGGCCAACATTGTATCTGTCTGTCAAGTCCAAACTCAAGTTTAGTAACCCAAACTCGAGTTTGCCTTAAATAGAAAGTTTTACAACTTTCCAAAGGACAAACTTCAAATTGAGTTTACAATTGTCGATTATCATCAAAACACACAGAGAACTAACAAAGGAGTCTGTACGTTGCATGCAAAATTTTCCAACAAGGTAAACCTCTTTCCTCCTAGCTCCAGCTATTTCTACACGTTAGCTTCTGTTGTATGGGAAGTTAAATCAAAAAGCTCACTGTCGTGCGTTACATATGAAGCTTTTAGTGTTAAAACTATACGTTGCCAAAAATAAATCTGAAAATGAAAAATTAGGAGACTGTAGCGTCATGTTTGTGCCTCTGCAAGTGGGTAAACATATTGATATATTGCATGTCGTGAAGTTTCTACACGTTTTCCTCTATTTTTCTGGGCAGAAACGAATCCACTTTCCCTACCATGGGATGGGGGAAGCTCCTCCCATTTGGACCGTCCTGATGAGATTTGGACGGTTTAGATTTAATTTTTTTTAACTACCATTTTTTAAATGAAAAAATTATTTTTTAAAAACAAGTTAGTTGAGAGATTATCTTTATTTTAGATTCTTTATCAATTAAAATAATCTTTTTTAAGAAAATAAAAAGTAAAAAAAAAATTAAATCTGGACCGTCCATATCCTTAGGAGTGGTAGGGAAAGTGGATCCGAGCAGAAACAGAGTTTTTCAGCGATAGCTACAATGTTTGCGTAAGTGAACAGTGCTCAGCTACTGTAGCAACGTTACTGTTCATGTGCAGGATTCTTAGCTGGGCAATGATTTTTAAGTAAGTCAAACATATAGTAAACGACTTTCTTTGACCCTGAAATTTTTTGTACATATAGTACACATCCTAAGGTCTAAAATGAGCTTTTGTTCACCTCAATCGGATGTTTGTAGCTCAAGATATGATTTTTGGAAGATGGGTCAAAATCCTGGAACGTTACTGTTCACGTGCAGGATTCTTAGCTGGGCAATGATTTTTAAGTAAGTCAAAAATATAGTAAACGACTTTCTTTGACCCTGAAATTTTTTGTACATATAGTACACATCCTAAGCTCTAAAATGAGCTTTTGTTCACCTCAATCGGATGTTTGTAGCTCAAGATATGATTTTTGGAAGATGGGTCAAAATCCTGGAACATTTCGGTAACGTTTTCTCGGAAGTGGTCATATTTTTGTAAACTGGAAATTATTAGTATAAGATAAAATTATGAAAATTTTACAGGAGATAGTAATCTCCTTAAGATTTAAAATGAGCTTTGGTTCACCTCAAACGGAGGTCTACAACTCTAGTTATGATTTTTAGAAGTTGAAATAAAATCTGAAAATATTTTTAGTATCATTCTGGAGGCAGAAAATGACGTGGCATTTCGGGGGAAAAGTACGGAAAAAACCCTAATTAAATAATTATTTACCAAAATGTCATTGCGTGAAAACTATTAACCCATTTGCCCCACTGTAATCGATTACATACCATATGTAATCGATTAAACACTCTAGCATAATCGATTACGCAGTGCAAAATTTTTTATTTTTTTTTTCAGTTTTCCCTTTATATATATATATATATATATATATATATATATATATTATTTTTCAAAGAATTTAATATTAGAAGATATTTAATTTTAGATTTCTTCCTGATATCTGGCTGTACTAATAGCATACTTTGAAATTATTCGTAACCGCTTTGATATCATCTCTCTTTATTTTTCATATACTTATTTTGAAAATATTTTATTTTATATATTTTTTTTATTTTTCAAAATTTGAATTTATTATTTAAACTTCCTGATAACTGGCCGTACTAATAGCATAGTTTGAAATTCTTTGTAACCACCTTACTATCATCCTTCTATACTTTTCATATACTTATTTTGAAAAGATTTCATATACTTGGACGCATTGTAATCCTCAAAATGAAGTTTTATTTTATTTTTCATAAAAAAAATTTTATATGTAGATACATAGACTTTTTGACCAAAATGTCACTAATTAAAAAACTATTTACCAAAATACCCCTGTCTGAAAACTATTAACAAATCTGCCCCTGTTTAGTCGATTACATGTCAGGCTAGGCATGTAATCAACTAAACCAGGGCATATTTGTTTTTTTTTTTAGTTTTCCCATTATATAATCGACTAAGCTACAAGACATAGTCGATTACATCACGCCAGATCAATTTTTTAATCCCCAAAAGTTTAAATATTAAATTCAAATTTTGAAAGATTAAAAAATATATAAAATGAAATATTTTCAAAATAAATATATGAAAAATAAGGAGGGATGATAGCAAAGTAGTTACGAAGAATTTCAAACTATGCTATTAGTATGGCAAGATATGAGGAAGAAATCTAGAAATAAATATCTCATAATATTAAATTATTTGGAATATTTTATATATATATATATATATAATATCACGAGATACCTCGTAATATTAAATTCTTTATAAAATAATATATATATATATATATATATATATATATATATATATAAAGGGAAAACTGAAAAAAAATTAAAAAACATTTGCACTACGTAATCGATTACGCTAAAGTGTTTAATCGATTACATAGTGTAAAATTTATGTAATTGATTACGCTATAGTGCGTAATCGATTACATAATGCAAAATTTGAAAAAAAACTAATGTAATCGATTACATATGGCATGTAATCGATTATAGAGGGGCAGATGTGTTAATAGTTTCCACGCAGTGGCATTTTGGTAAATAATTATTTAATTAGGGTTTTTTTCCGTACTTTTGCTGCATTTCGGAATAGGTAAAAAAAATTCCAAAATTTTGAGATTTCAGAGATGTGTAGTAGACACATAGAGCTTCAATTTGGTAGGTAACACACCTCATTTGAAATTGTATTCAGGGAGATACAAAGTTTTGAATTTTACCTATGTTCCGGGAAGTTATACTGGATAGACTTAATGCTTTTGAAATTTGGGAATGAATGACATGTGATAACATAATGAAACCAATTTTCATAGAAACTAGACTCATCAAGGAGTTTATAGAATTTTGAACCACCTAAATCCGATGCTTAAAACTCTAGATATGAGTTTTTGAAATTGAACAGAGAAAACTGGTAAGTTTCTGTTCTCAGATTGGATAGTGCTTAAATTTTCAAAATTTGAGAATTTTTCTCAGCCATAAATCAACTTGATGACTTTAGTTTATGGAAATAGACTTATCAAGGAATAAATAGAGATTGGAATCACTCCATTCGGAGTTATATAGACCAAGTTATGAATTTTCCAAATACCCGTGGAAATTAAAGGTCAAATTCTGATAAGTCTTAGAATAGTCACTGAGTTGTTAATTGTGAAAGAATATAGAGTACAGAATAACTAATTGAAGTGAATGAAAAGGATAAGCTTTATGGGTTGGTCTAGTAAGCTTAATCTTAATATGGCTAGTAGATTAAATTGAGTAATGACCCGTTCATTATATAAATGTCAAATATAGGAAGTGATATTTGCCCAAGTCTGAAGGACAAGAAAATTTGAAAGAATCTTACAGAAGGTACTTTGCGATGCTAGAAGAGACTAATGGCAATGATAAATGGTTTTAAGCAAATCTTGACACCCTTTCCAATCCCAACATCTACCGGACATGAATTTAAAGACACAAGCTTGAGGTGGGTAACTCTAATCTTGATAACATGTATGTATGTGTTTATGTATTAGCTGATCATGTTTACTAGTTAATTTACGTGTTATGTTTTTCCTAGCTATGGATTGAGGCTACGTGTCTTAATAAGGGTTGCGGTCCTTGGCTGTTAACTACAGTTACGGTGCGACTTGTTTACTTGTAAATGCTTGTATGCTTAACATATGCAAAACTATCATTTATGCTTCATATATGTTCTTGAGATTAATTGTTACCCTGTAGTTCATTCATTTAAACTCCAAATCGCATGAAAGAGACAGGTGATGGATTGAGATCAAGAGGAAAGATGCAGCTGTAAGGACTACGACGGAAGGGACTTCCTTAATAATATAAGGAGTAGACTATAATAATTCGTTTATCATTTGTCTGTTAGTTTTGGATTATTGTATTAATATCCCCTATGGGATAGATTCAAATTGCGAAAATTTTATCCTCATATTTTCAAACTAAGTTATTTTTCAGAAACTTTTATTTCGCAATTAAGTCATCCAAATCTTTTTGATGCCTATGCCCTACAACTCTAATGAATAAAGACCCTCAGGGCCGAGCGTTACAACATGTACATGCAATTAATTACAAAGTTCACTTGGAACCCTAGCATGACATATGGCATTATTTTGTGCAAGAAGAAGTAATTGCTTGGACTTTGACCACTGACATGTGGCATGTTTATAAATAAAAATCCATTCTCTTTGCTTCCCTAGCTAGTTGGCCAAAATTGAGTGTGTATGTGGCTTCTTCAATCCACTTCAACCATGCGTCAACATCTCTTGTATTTCATGCTTTCCCTTTTGCACACTAGGCCAAAATCTATGGCATATATTTAGGAAGCTTGAAGATCACACCTTTGACTTATGGCACATGCTCTTACTGAATTTAATATTCCCTTCTTCCTATCTTGCCACCTAGCTGAAATGTCAAGCTTGATTGGGAGAGTTAGTGATTGCATTTTGTTGACCATTAAACTCCTCTCTCCCCACTCTTGCCACTTGGCCGAAAATGGCCTTTTTTAAGTAGCTTTCATGTTGTACTTTATTGACCAATGGTGCATATCCAAATGATAATTAAATGTTACCTCTTTTTGTCAAGTTAACATATGATAAAATATCTTACAATTCATTTCTCTTCTTGGCCGAAAATTGGTAATGAATGCAAAGATTAGTGATGACATTTTATTGACCAATTAATTCACATTCACATGGTCTTTGAAATTCCCATTTGGCTCTAACATTTTTTTCTTTCTTTATTAGCCAAAAATTTAAGAGCCTTAGGAATCAATTGGGTGCTAATTCCATGTGACTCATTCTTAAATTCACATGTGTCCCAAAAAATTTATATTTTGGGAAAATCAAACAATTGACCAAAATTCATTATTTCATTAACTGAATACATGCATCGTACAAGAAGTTTTAGTATAGTAAAGTTAAGATATTACAAAAGATGCCATCGGGGAGAGAGAGGCAAAGGACAAGTCCGTGAGGCAGAGAACTAGGGCCGGCTAGTTCGCGATACCGAGGCAGAGAAACTTCGGCTACAACTCATTGCTTTACTTTTTTTTTTTTGCTCATGACTCATTGCTTTACTAACACAACCTAAAATTCATAGTTTTTCTGCTGTTTCTTTCTTGTCTTTCTGCAAAATCGAACTTTAGAGCCTCGAATTCTTCGACCAAAATCCGTGTGGGACCCTTTCATAGAAATTAACGAGGGAAAAAAAACAAGTAATTTATCCCCTAGGTTTATTCTCCTCTTATTTATTCTTTTCATCTCCATTGACACTATATATAAAATTATCCCTCTCTTTTTCTTTCTCCATCCAATGCATAACCTGTATCATCAGATACTATGAGTCAAGAGAACCAAGTTTCAGGTTTTTGTAGAATCATATTACTACTATTTTTCAACTTAATCAGTATTTTTTACTTATAATTTTTGCATATGTAATTTTTTTTTTTAATTTGTTGAGATAGAGATCATAATATGTATGCGAGAGATTGATATATAATGATTTTGTACATGCAGAGGCTTGTCCTCCATCAACACCAGTAATGGCTTATCCTCCTTCGGGTCAGGCTTATCACCACCACCGAACACCACCACTTGGATATCCCACCACCATGCAAGCTGTTCAACATTCATCACATAATATCGTCGAAGACACCAAAAGTAAGGGTGAAGGTTTCTGGAAAGGATGGTGAGTTTCTCTCTCTTTTCACTTTCTCATCTTCTCTTCATTTATTCATATAGACAAAACACAACCAATCCAACTTAATTTGTAATTGTTGCATGGACTTCTTTTTCTTTTTTTTTTTTTAATTGACTATATATAATATTACAGGTGAATTAATTGGTATGTTGTGTTTGACAATTTACGTTGTTTTTCTGTGCAGTGTTGCTGCGATATGCTGCTGCTGGGTCTTGGATTTTTGCTGTGGATGTTGATTATTGGGAAGTCATGACTCTGATTGTTAGTTTATCTGAATCAACGATAAAATTTTTTCATTTCCTTTTAATTTTAGTCGCTATATGCTTAGATGGGGGTAAATTAAGAGATTAGAGGAAAAAAAAATAACATTTTAAGTTCCCCTAAATTATAATATGCTATTGTAAACCTCCCTTGACAGAGACAGGTTGAGTACGGCTCATAGTTTTTAGGGAAAATTCCATTCATGGCCAAGGCAGGAAAATATTGTCAAAAAAGGCCATAAGAAAAGTTAAATATCAAAAAAGGCCCTAAGGCCTTTTCTGATATTATTTCAGAAAGTGTTAACAACTATATCAGTGACGGTTAACAACTATATCAGTCCCCGTTAACAACTGAATCAGTATAATTAACAACTATATCAGTAATCATTAACAAATATATCCGTACAATTTTTTGTGAAATAATATCAGAAAAGGCCCTAGGACCTTTTTTTATATTTGACTTTTCTTAAGGTCTTTTTTGACAATATTTTCCTACCTTTGGCCCTGAATGGAATTTTCCCTAGTTGTTACCATGCATCAATAAATATAATAATAGTGGTAAATGCTTCAATGGAGGAATTACTATATACATTATTCTCATACTTACTATATACAAAAAAAAAACTTGTGCTAGCATTTTAGATTTCATCATATTAAGTGGTTCCATATATGAACTGCATAGAAATTTATTTGTTGTGTTTGAAAAATTATATATATCGATGGATTTTATTCCAATTATTTGGATTTAAAATATATTGTAATTTTTTTGTACTAACTACTGTCCTTAATATAAAATCTAGTTAGTTGGGGATTGAATTTGGTCTTAAATATAAGACCCCAATCCACTTTGTTTTCTAAATTCAGAATTTTTTTTTTCAAAATGTCACAATTGATTGCACATATTAAGGAGCTTTTAACCAAGATTAGAGTAGTTATGATAAAAGATATTGTTGAAGAAAAACCTATCTATATTTGTTACAAATAACTAACATTCTTAATTTAACTAAATTAGTCAACTAGTTTTCATATTATGGATATGAGGTAGTATTTTAAATATTCAATCACATATTTGTAATAACTATTTATTGATAAAAGTAAACTCTTAAGAGTTTATGACTCAAGTTTGCTTAACTTGTTAGATAGACAACCTTGACTACAAGTATTAATACATAAATCACGATATATGATAGTTATTATCACCCATAAATAACGGTTCCAAACTGTTATTTATTCCGGACCTATTATAATGGTTCTGATATAACACCTGTTATGTGTTGAAATTTAGTGAGACCATGATATGCATATTGTTGTGATAATAATTATTAGGCACACGTGAGCAAGTGTCGTAATATATGGTAGTGCTTCCATGATACATAACGGTCTCATTTTAACAACCATTATTTATTCAATAACATACATAATAGTTCTTATGTAAGAACTGTGACTTTTAATAAAAATAAATAACAGGCTCACATAGACAACCGTTATGTATTTATTTAGTACATAAATCATAGTTTCTAAAGAAGAACTGTGAACTTTTATAATAAATGACAGTTATTATATAATAACTATTATGTATGGATGTGAGACTCTTCAAGTGAGAGTTTCTGAGCAAGTTGGACTTGTCTATATATAATAGAATAGTATCTCTCACATCGAGTGGCTAAGCAATTTGGGATGGATCAAGATATTCTAGGCTTTATGGGAAGAATCAATGGCAATTATTGATGTATACATGTGATAATGTAATGATTGGACAATAATTGTGTCTCTTTATAGAAACTAACCCTGTAAAGCAAAGGCATCTAAGGAAAAACATATATCCCTATCAGAAAAATCATAGCGGTATGCAAACCATTAAGGTCAAAGGTTCGCATACCCCTTGCGCCCTTTCCGATCGGGATATTTGTTTTTTCCCCATCTGCCTTTGCTTTACAAGTTTAATTGCTAAATAGAACATGGTGTAAGTGAACACTTACATTATGAGATATATAGGTCATGAGTGAGATTGATTCTAGCCATAAAGCCTAGAAAATCTTGATTTATCTCAAATTTCATGGCCACTCAATGTGGGAAGTACTACTCTATAGATAGAGTTGAGATCAAGTAGCTCAGAAATTATCACATTGAAGAGTCTATAGGACTGATCACAATATTGAATTTTAGAGTTTTAAACTTAGTTCCACATGTTCAATACAAAAACAGGAGAGGAACCTTTGGTCAAAGCAATAACTAAAAACATAATTTCACAAAGCTATTTAATATGTCATATTAAATGCTTAATTGCATCTTGACTTCACAAATGCTGCATGTATTTGCTTGTTCATGTATGTCTCTTACTACAACTAAACTAGTTTATTTATCACATACATATTGACATTTTTGAAGTAACTTCTAGAGATATGGATACTTTTAAAAAATTAAAGGAGATGTATTTTCTTAAGGATCCATATCTCCTAAAGTTACTGCAAAAAAAGATCAACATAGTAGGAACCTTCAATCAAAGAAGTGGTTAGGTTGACAAGTTTCCATAACATAAGAGAAACCTTTGATCAGGGCAATAATGTGTTCTTCTTTTAAAAAAAATAACTTCATAAAATTAATTTAATATCATCTTGGATGCTTTATCACATCTCGGTACAACTAAACTAGTTTATTCATCACATCCATATTGATTTTATTAAAGTAACTTTTGCAAATTTATATGGAAACTTCCAAAAAAAGAGAGATTTTGTCTTAGGGATCCATACCTCCAAAAGTTACCTCTAAGAGAATAATGTGGGTAGGAAGTGTGAATCGAAGAAATGGGTTGAAAACTTTAAGTAACAAGAAAGGAACCTTTGATCAGAGCAATACTATGTTTTTTTTTTTAAAAAAGCATAACTTCACAAAAATAATTTAACGTCACCTTGGATGCTTTATCATGTCGTGACATCAGAAAGGTAGGCTAATTAGTCAGGTTGACACTACAAGTAACATAAGAGGAACCTTCAAAATGAATGAAGGAAATCATAATTACTATACCTAGCTAGGGCAAATGAACAAAAATGCGAGTTAGAAAAAATGAAAGAAACTCATGAGCAGTCGATGAAACAATGATCAAAAGTATCCACTAGCACAACTATCACTGAGAAGTCGGATGAAGCTTTTCATAATGTGGTTCTATTGAAAGCAAATCTCAATGGCCAAAAAAGACAATAGGAGTTGTAGGGTTACGATGTTGGTGGGTTTCGTTGTTTGAATAGACTAAAAGTGTCAAGTGTATCATGTTTCAGACGTTTAAATAGAAGAGAAATGGTATGCTTTTGTAGGTTAAGACTTTTTCATCACTATTTGTTAATAAGAACCATTATTTATTAATTTACATGTATCAAGGTTCTTTATTAATGACTAGGAGATCATTTTTTTTTTGTTTTGTTTTTATAAAATATAAAAATGTAATTATTTGGTTACTATGCACACACACACCCCCCATAGTGCCCAGATAATTACATTTTTATATTTTATAAAATAAAACCAAAATATATCACCCTCTTATAGATGATCTAAGGTTCACTGCAAATTTTGGAACTATTGTTTCCATCCATTTAAAGGAATCAAGAGTTCTGAAAACTCTTAGCATACTTCACATCATCACACTACTCCTCACCAGAGGAGTGGCTTGAATCATCTTGGAGTATATCAGGATCATGATGCCAATCCTATACTCATCAAGAATGAGATTGACCTTTTTGTTCATACTCGAAAAATATCCAACATGCCTCCTCACATCATGCTTAATATTTTCTGCATGATGCATCATTGCATATACTTGAGGGAGTAAAGGATGTGGAGGCGTAGGCGGAGGTGGTGGAAGTTGTGGATGAGGAAAAGAAAGAGGAGGAAGTGGACGTTATGGAGGAGAGAAAAGAGATGAAGGAGGAGGGTGATGCCAGGGTTTTTATAATAAGTCTACAGTATGACGTTTCATCTTGAGAAAGCAGAGGAGGATGGTGAACCATTATTACAGGTTTGAACCATTATTACACATGTTGGAAGTTGAAGAGGAGCAATTGCATGCAGCAGTGGGTCATGAATGGATACTTTGTTCTCTTGATTGTTCATTAGAGAACGAAGAAGCATGTACATATTACTACCATTAGTGTAGGGAAGGGGAAAGATTTCGAACCAACATGATGGTTTTTGTGTAACAGCTATCATTTTGTGGGACAAAATATAACGATTACTAATTACAACCGTTATTTATTTGCATGGTATTCTAATAAGTGATGGGTTTTACTTAATAATCGTTATGTATTTCACATTTTTTTAAATTTTGGTGGTTGAATATGCAACCACTATTTTACAAACAAAACTTTAAAAAAAGACAGTATATAAAAAGCTAAAAATAACAAGCTATGGAGATGTTTTAAAAATTTGATGCAGAATTAGATTCTTCATTTTTTAGTAACTTGTCAACTTTTTTGTTCAAACAACAAATAAGAAAGGTAAGTTGCTTCAAGCATTGGTCCATGCATCCTTGCTCTTGCAAGTAAACCTGAACCATATGGTGGTTCCTGTAGGTCGCATGGATGAGACCTTCATGACTTGTTGGTGGAATGAGTTCATATTTCAATTTGTCCTAAGATGATGAAGTAGAAGTTCTCTTGCGTTTTCCTATAATTTTTTCAAAGAAAAATAAAAGCTTGCATTTGACTATGAGAAGTTGAAATGGAAGTAGAGAACTGTAGGGATGGAAATAGGCTAGGTCAGGGTTTTGTAAAATAGGCCTAAACCTGTAACAGGATCCTAAACTTGACCACGGGCCTATAAACAAGTTTTTTAGGATCAGGCTTAAGCCTTCAAAAGGCCTGTCTAAACTTTGAGCTTTTTTAAATGATTACTTAAAATGTTAGACATTAAAAATGCCTTACATTTCAAGCCTTGAAAGATATAAGTAGGCTTTGAGCTTACTAATGCCAACATATTGTTGTAGAAAATACTTTAAAATTTGAATTCTATTAAGGGTTCGAATATACATAATCTATAAATGTAACATCCCAAATTTTAGGCTTTGGGAATCAAAAATTAATTATGGAAAATGTGACCTTAAAGAATTTTAAAGATTGAGAATTTGATATTTAAGCCATATTTTCCATAAATTAAGGAATATTATTGAAGGATAAATTAGGCCAAAGAATTATAGAATTTAAAAATTGGCCTTAATTATTTCTAGAAGTAATTTTGAAAATAAGGCCTATATTTTCCCTTAATTTATTTTGGGAAAAGAATAAAATTCAAAGAGTAATTGAAAATGATAATTGGGTCTAAATAATTTTGGAGATAATAATTTATGGCCTTAAATAATTATCGAAAATTAAGGTTTAATTTCCCTTGAATTATTTTGAGAAGAGAATAAATTCAAGGGATAATAGAAAATGATAAATTGAGGCTTAAAATTATAGAATTGGTATTTTAATGGCCCAAGATATTTAGAAATTAATTTGTTTGGGATTATTGCAATTAAAGCTAATTGCAAATGAATTATTGTTATAATTATGTTATAATCATAATTAAATGATATGAAAACTAATTGAAAATAAAGTTGGGATTTATAAAAATGGCTAACAAAAATACATATACAAAAAAGAAGGAGAAGAATTATATGGGCCAATAAGAAAAATAAAACAGAAACAATGCCCAGCCCATATCATTCAGCCCAAAATCAACCCAATTGTTTGCCAAAATCTGAAGCCACGTGTAGAAGCAGCAAAGTAATAATTATCCTTCGTTTCATCCAAATACCATTAGCAAGTCCACAGGAGCAGTTTCATATCCATCCAATTCCATTTCTTAAGTTATTTCTTTCGGTCCAGACCCTTTAATTATCAAGCCCAAACTCTATGATCTTTTCGGTTTCATCATTCTCCCTTCAGCCCATCCGACCATACTTCTTATTTGAACAGTGACTCTTCTTCTATCCCTGCAACACGTCACTAAGCCAGATGTCAGCCTTCACGGTGCATGCGAGATCACTTAAATCTTATATATATATATATATATATATATATATATATATATATATACGTTTCTGCACTTTCAATCTTCATTCTTCCAGAGACGCAAGGCGAGAAACAGAAAGAGACAGAGAGCAAACCAAGAGTGAAGAGAAGAGAGGGAGAGACCGTGAGTGAGAGTGGGAGACTTAAGCAAAGTTCTACCTTGCTCTGTTTTTCGTGGCTGGGTCAGAGGAAGAGGATCGACGAGTTCTTCATCTACTGGACATTAGCTTCGAAGGTAGTCATCATCCTTCCTTTTCCTTTCGTTTTCAGTCACAGCCTCGAGTAGCATGAAGTTAAAAGGATTTAAGATAATCCTAGCTGAAACCGAAACCAAGAAACAGGGGGGGATCTGTCATCGGTTTCTTGTGAAACCTTAAGAAAATGAAAAGCTGACATTAATACAGAAACTAAAAACTGAACCATCGAACAGGAGCTGTCGTCGATTTCATGGGCATTCAATACATATATAAGACTACCGAAACTAAAACAAAAAGAATGAGAACTAAACATGCATGCTGAAGATTCTTTTCGGTCAATGATTTTGTTGCATGAGAATATATATGTCTATGTGTGTATGCCGAAAACTTTGTAAGTTTTTTTGTATGAAAGCCTATATTCATGCGTGTTCTTTGTGCTGTCGGGTTTGTCAGTATATATAGAGGAAGTGGGAGTATGTCTTTGTCATGCATAGGTTCGGTTTTGCCAAGAACGAAAGAATGAAGTAAGAAATATTGCATGATATTGTTTCGGTTCTTCTTTGCTGTTGCTATGCATAATCCTGTATGATTTCCTCAAGTCAAACAAACCGATTTATTATTCAAGCTTTACTGGAGATTATGGTAAATGTGTTTATACATAGAGTTGCATGTGTTGGGAGTTGCTATAAAGTTGTTTTCTGCATAATAAATGGGGATCCGTTGTGTTTTGCTGTCATACAAGGAGGAGTTTGTTGAATTAAATATTTACATATGTGTATGTTACTGAAACTTGAAGAGAACTTTCGAAAGTATGTAAATTTGCATGAATAAGTTCCTGTATGAGTGTGGTATGCGTTAATATATATGCAAGTATGTGTTATAATGAACATTAGACTTTTCTTTGCTGCATGTGTATTAAGTATGTATATACATACACGTGCGCAACTATTGTAAACAGGAGAAAAATCTGCTTGTGTGTGTGTCGTGTATAAGCCATGAAAAAGGGAAGAAATTAAGTGATATATATATATATATATATATATATATATATATATATATATATATATATATGTGTGGGTGAATGTGTTTGCTGTTTGTGCATGAGAAAAGGATATTAGAAATAATAAGTACAAAAGTGTTTCCCATATAAGACAAAAACAAGTTAGGTATATATTATGGTGTGAGTATTATGTTTTGCATCTTTAGAGTGATCACGTATTTACCGTATAAAAAATTGTAGAAAAATTATGAGGGTCATTAAATAAAGACATGATTGGTCATTATTAATTTTAATGGATTAAATAAAAATATCCCATCATATTTTTGTATGAGGATGGACATTCATTGATTTTGATTGATGAATAAGAGGGAAATAAATAAATGAATAGATTATTGATAAGTAATATTAATAATAAAAATTAGAATAATGGGGAAAACCATGAGAAATGTTAAGATAATTAATTATCTTCTTAATTGAAGATAGACCCTTATTATTATGATCATAATAATAACAAATCATGTTATTATTTAATAGTTGGGAAGCTTATTATTATCATTATTAATTAATGATAATAATAATAATAAATAAATAAAAATAACCATAATAATAAATTATTATTGTTAGAGGAAAATTAAGGGATTAATAACCCTTCAAACTAATTTACATAATTAGTTTATCCGCGATTCAAATAAGAGACTGATGGCGATGATAAACATTATTTTTAGGCAGACATTGACATCATTTTCTGATCCCAACAACTTCAATACAAAGATGAGGAATCAAGGTTGAGGTAGGTAACTTTAATCTTATAATCATGTATGTTAACGTTATGCATTTATTAGCTGATCATGTATGCTAGTTGAATTACTTGTTTATATTTTCCTGATTGGTCATGGAAATTGAGGCTGAGGTCTCATGGGGCTGCGGTCCTAGACAAGAGCTGTGGTTCTTGGCCGTTAACTGCGGTTACGGTTATGTGTAATTTCTTCCATGCTTTAAAACATGTGCTATTATGTCATTTCTATTTTCATACATGTGCATGAGATTAATTGTTACCCTGGGGTCCATTCACTTGGACTCCAGCTACCGTGAAAGATACAGGTACTGGTTTGGGATCAGAAGACAAGGAGCAGCTGTAAGGGTTACAGCAAATGCAACGCTTTGGACAATTAGGTTTAACTAGTCTGTATATAGTGTTTATCATCCGTTCATTTTGGATTAATGTATTAACATCCTTCTATGGGATAGATAACGAATCGCGAAAAACTAGTCTGTATTTTCATATTATTGTAATTTCAAAAACTTCGATCTACAAAATCAAGTCGTCCAAATCTCCTCGATCTATTTCCGCACTAACTCTGGTTAAACAAAGGCCCCAAAGGTTGGGTGTCACAATAAACATACAATACTTCTACACAAGAAGAAAAACAGTAGAACTCACAAGACTGTCAAAATATGGTAATCAACTTTGAAGAAATCCAAGCCCAGAATATGTTGTCTCCTTAAGACAATTTTTCTCCCTCAATATGGATGCCCAAGGTTGCTAAGCAATTGTCTCCTAAGATAGAGTGGATTTTTCGTCTTTAGAATTATGGCTTTCTCAATCTGAAGCCTAAATGAACATAATGAGTATGCTTTCAGGATCACGTAGAATAAATTTGCAGAATGCAGTATATGAGAGAGGAGTTTTTTAGAATAATTTTGGATCTAATTTTCTACCACTAGCACACCTCATTTATATACGAAGGAAACTAATAGGATGGACTTAACTCTTGCTGGTGAACCGACACAATCATGGTGAACTGATGCGAATGATGGTGGTGAACTTGTGGGACTTCTTATTCATAACCCATGAGATTTAGACATAAAAATCCAAAAATCCCCACATGGATAAGAAGTTACTCTATCCTGACCAAATGCAAATGACTATGTATTCAAAGTGCAATTCCTCTATGAGAAACAACTGCATCAAGAAAGGTAGGGGTTACTTTTGAACCTTCTCTAGTAAAAACCTATAGGATATACTAGTCAATCAGTGGATGTGTATTCTTGAAATGTCAACCTTTTAGTGTATATCAAGACAATAAGAGTCACACAGTTGCCCCTCTAGCATTGTTGGTTCTTTTGTTGTGGCCTTTTTGGCCCTTAACACTTGCTTGGTTCTATGAGTGTTCTAGAGAATAAGCTATTTTAAATTCTCATAGAAGCGGCCCACACTTTACACTCATGCAGGTGATTCCTTGTGATATAAGTCAACATACATAATCTAAACACATCAAATTAATAAAACATTAAAAGCCTAAAAGCTTACCCTTATATATATGCATTGTCTAGTCTAGGAATGAGTATAAGTTTAAAAACTCCACAATGTTAACAGTCGATCATGACTTAGTTGTCTTTTTGAACCTACTTTATGGGATCTCCACTCTTATAGGCAGAGTAACTGCAACAATCAACAATGGATCTCCACTCTTGATTTCTCATGATCAATTGAGATGATTCCATTCGAGAGTAGTTGTCTACCGGTATCATGTTTATGATGTATATGTTTAGACTTGTTGTTGCACATGACATTATTGGCCCTGCCAGTAGATGCTTAACTATCACAGTGTATACACACTACTGGTACTAACTTTGGACAACTAGGAATGTCTTCAAGAAAAGTAAGAAGCCATTCAGCTTCCTCACCAACTTTATCTAAAGTAATAAATTATGCTTCCATAGTTGATCTTGTAATGCAAGTTTGTTTGGATGATTTCCAAGACACAACACTACCACAAAGGGTGAATACATATCCACTTGTGGATCTTGTGTCATTAGAGCTGGTGACCCAATTTGCATCACAATACCCTTTTAGTACTGCAGGGTACTTCTCATAATGCAAAGCAAAGTTTTGAGCTCGTTTGGATTACTTGTAAAGCGACTCAACATGCTTACTGCATGAGCAATATCAAGTCTAGTGCATTTCATAACATACATAAGACTGTTGAGCACTTGAGCATACTCCTTTTGTTGTTTAGCTTTGTCAGTATTTCTCAACAGTCAAAGACTAGAATTTATAGGGTTTGACATAGGAGCTATATTTAAACTCTTGAGTTTCTCAAGAATTTTAGACATATAGTGTGCTTGTCATAAAGCCAACCCATCAGATGTTCTATGGATTTTAATTCCCAAAATAACATATGCTAATCCCATATCTTTCATGTTGAACTTACTGGTAAGCAACTGCTTAGTAGTTTTAATCATTTGATTATTACTACCCGTCATCGACATGTCATTTACACAAAGACAGACTATGGAAAACCTATTTTCAGTATTCTAAATATAGACATACTTGTCACATTCATTAATACTGAAGTCATTTCATATAATAACTTCATCAAATTTTGCATGTCATTGTTTCGGGGCTTGCTTAAATTCATAAAGGGACTTTATCAAACGACAAACTTTTCATTCTTTTCTTAAGACAACAAATCCCTCAGATTGTTTTAGATAAATATCTTCCTCCAATTCACCATTCAAGAATGTTGTCTTTACATCCATTTGATGTAACTCTAACCTATTTAATGTTGCTAATGCGATTAACATCCAAATGGATGTAATCTTGTAACAGGGGAATAGGTATCAAAGTAGTCGAGGCCTTCACATTTTTTATAGCCTTTAACTACCAGCCTTGCTTTGTACATATCAATAGTACCATCTACTTTCATCTTCTTTTTGAAGACCCACTAAGTTCCTAGAGGCTTATTGCTAGGAGGATGTGTTAGTTCTCTATAGGTTTTGATGATAACAATCAATTGTAAAATCAAGATTGAAGAGTTGTCTCAAAGATAGAAAAAACTTGCTGATTGAGGCAATACTCGAGTATCAGTAGAGATACTGGAGTATTGGACTTTCAAAGAAAAGCTCAATGTGAATGACTAAGGGCAATACCGCATTATCCTAGTGGATACTCAAGTATTAGACCATACAGAGAGCAACGCAAGTTTTCCATCAGAGAATACTTGAGTATTTGTTTGCATACTCGAGTATAGGCCTAAAAGACTCTTCAGTATTTTTCAAAAGAAATGCAAACTTCAGTTTGGAAAACTCCAGTTTCGAAAACTCAAGTTTTGGAATATGAAAAGTCCATTTTTCAACTTGGCTCCAAAATTCAAATGTTTTCACTTGTAAATGAAAACTCGAGTATGACATTAACATACTCGAGTATTGGGCCAAGAAAATATGACTTAAACATTTATTACACCTGCAAACCTCAGTTTGGAAAACTCCAGTTTCACATTGGCTAAAGTTCTGGAGTATGGTGTTGAATACTCGAGTATCGAGTCACACAGAGAGCAACTGAGGATTTTAAGGTTTCAATACTCCGGTATTGCATGAATACTCCGGTTTTGATGTTTTGGGCAAAAACTCATCAAGAGTCCAAAACTCGAGTATTGATTAAATACTAGAGTATTGGTTTAAGTTCAACTGAAGCTCCAAAGCTCAGATCGCGAGTTTCGTTTCTAGAAGGAATATACTTGAGTATCAATATGGATACTCAAGTATGGCTTTAAGTGCATAGTGACATACTCGAGTATTGATGCATAAACTCGAGTATGAGCCGTGTCAGTTGAAAATTTGAATTTACGAAATCTGTATAATGTTTGTTATTTGATCTGAATGCTTTCCAATATTAACCATCAACATTACTAGCTATGTTTAATGTGTTTGCTAGTGTATTTCAGCCTATTTAGATATGATTCAAGCAGAGTTTAAGAGCTGACCTCACTAGAGCAAAAGTCATGTCAAAGCATTAAATGCAAGGCTACCCAACTTGTCATAATCCGAATTACAAGCTCTACACGATGCAAAAAGGCTAAAAAGAGACTCACCTACTTAAGGGACTGACATTCCAACGGCTAGAAACACAAGGAAGCTAGCATTTATCCTTCCAACACAAAAAATGAACAAAGTATAGAGAGAGAAGAGACCAAGTTGCTTTTAACAGTCAGAAAAGTTCTTCAATGGTCATATGAATGCTTGCAATGGCTATTAAACATACTCTAAGTATAAATACAACAGCATTCAATTATCTCAACAACTATTGAGATGAAAAACGAAATAGCATTAATTTTGTTCATCTACTCTTAGAATTTTCTGTACGGAGTATCTGCTGATACTAACTGAGCTTTAGTGTTCATCTTATCTGCTCTTTTAAGAGAGTTTATCATTTGTATTCATTTCATTGTAAACAATCTCAAATCAGGGGACTTAGAGATTGGGGTCTTTGATTACAACTTGTAAGGGGGACAAGTTCTAGAGAGAGAATTGCTTCAGAGTTACAAAGGGTGTAATCAAGTGACATAGTGAAATACTCAGAGCGCCTAAGGACTGGACATAGGCCATAGAGTTGGGCCGAACCAGTATAAACCTTTGTGTCTTACTCTTCTTTCCATGCTCTCTATTTTACTCTGTTCGGTCACCATTTGAGAAGAACTTGCAAACATTTTTAAAATCCCTAATTCACCTCCCTCTTGGTGATTTAGCTCCACTTTTAGGATGGTCAACTAATTCCTAGGTGTGGTTTGTCAAAATGGATTAAACTTCACTATTGATAGCCTCTTCCCAAAATGGTGCTTTAAGAGAACCTATAACCTCTCTATGTGTTCGAGCCTCAGTTTCCAATAGATAAGTCAAAAAGTCAGAGCTAAAGGATGTTACGGTCCTTTGCCTTGTACTACGTCCAGGTTCCTCCTCTATAAGATCATCATTAGTCATAGTATCTTGAGATATCACAATCTTATTATCATCATTACCCTTATTGTACGGAAATACATTCTCAAAGAACGTCGCATTCCTTGACTCAATAATCGTATTCACATGAATATATGATACGTCAAACTTATAAACCAGGAAATGATATACACTACTATTAAGTGCATAGCCAATAAACACACAGTCTACTGTGTTAGGTCTATTTCTCAAACTTTTAGATTTAAGAATCTCAACCTTTGCCAAGCACCCCCTACACTTTCAAATATTTCAATGAAGGTTTATTTTCTTTCCATATTTCGTATGGTATGATTTGCATCTTTTATGAGGCACTCTTTAGTGATAAAATTAGCCATTAAAATAGCTTCCCCCCATAAATTCTATGAAACCCGGACGTAATCAACGTTGCATTTAATATTTCTTTTAATGTCTAATTTTTCACTAACATGCAAATTAAACCATAATGATGCCATAAAGATTTCACATAATTTGGCAGTGATGCATAGCCCTACGAGAAATACTTATCATCTTTGGGTGTCTAAATAAAACTACCAACATTTATGTTCAATAATTATTAAAAAAAAATAATCAACATTTGAGTTGATCCATAAACACCCTATAATAACAAACTTCAATTCACCCATAAAACAAACATAACTTCATAGCATCAAGGTAATGGGTAATCACTGTAATATTTGGAATTAAAACAATTCATAAAGAAGTGACCACTTTGGTGACTAACAAATCAACCATACTTAATTCCAAAACTTAAATATTTAATTGACCATAATATTTGGAATGAAAATAATTCATAAAGAATTGACCATTTTGGTGATTAATAAATCGACCATATTTAATTCCAAAATTTAAATATTTAGCATTCATACAATTGCTATTCACAATATTTAAAAAGATAAAATCATAGCAAAAAAATTATCCATAATTATAAAATTAAGGCTATGATTACATTTCTACCAATATATAAAATCAGCTATGTTCATCATATCAATTGGTCAGGTAAGTGCAAATCTAGTGGGAGTCTCTTCATTCTATTGCAACGGTGAATGATTAAGTAACTACTAAATCAAGGCTTAGCCTTTGACCCACTTTCCTTGGCACTAATGTTATGAATTAACTTTATCTGATTCCACCACTAATATGTCAAGATATCATGCATGCTTATACCAAGAGAAATAATAATACTATGAAAAATTAAAACACATTTATCTCTATACTAGATAAATGATTAAATTTTCATATCACTGTCATATGCTTGTCACACAAAATATTTGATAATTCACAAAATTTGCTTTCAATAGCAAATAACAAAGAATTTGTTGAATAAATCATAGTGCATGGCAATCTCATCATTTTCAATATATTTTCTTCTACCAAAATAATAACTTTTTAAAATACCCATGTCTTAGACATAATAAACTTTTTTTTTTATTTTATATTTGTAAGGAAACGTCATTCAGTAATTAATTGAGGTCTACTTACCTTTCAAATACTGAAATTCTGTAGAGCCAAAACAATTTTTTTTTTTTTTTTAAAAAATCTTTCTAGAATATAAACCAACCCCAAAAAAATGCAGCCAAAAACTTACAGTAAAAAAAAAAAGGCTTAAAAAACACTGTACAACCTAAACAGTTCCCCCCTCCTTTATCTTAAATGAACTATTTCATTTTGATCAGCCCATACGCATCCTGTAATATAAAATAAAAAAAATTCCAGCAACAGCCCAAAACATTGGCCCAGTATAGAAGAAGTTTTTTTTTAAGAAAAAAAAAAATAATGGCTCTAAACATTAAGGGAGATGTTCCTTTTTTCATTTAAGATGAAACTATACATTTCAATAGAACACACCTTTACCTCTAGGATGCAGGCATATTCTTTTGACCAAGGACCAAACGATGCGTTTGGTCCTTGTCCTTCCTCTAGTCGGGTCCTTTGGACCCAGTTGGATCTTCTGGTCTGGTCCTTCGGACCCGACACCTCATCCCTCCATAACTGTGTTTCTAATGTCAATTTTTCACACTTTTGGTAGCTTTCTCTTCGTTTTCTAGAGATCTACATAATGACACTAATTTTGTGGCCTAAACACATCATTTTGGAGGAACCCAACTTTAAACCCAAAATTGATATATCCATTGGCATAATTAACCTTTTTTTTTCTATTTTAAATTGTTTAAGGTGAGAAACATCTCATATAAACAGGTGGTGGTTCATATAGACAATATATAATTTTCGAAATCATGAACAAAGAAGGAAAAATCATAAAGACAAAACTTGGAGAGGCATGTTCATGAACAATCAAATATGTAGGAGTTATTATTTGAAGAATCTAAAAACTTTTAACAGCTTAACAAGCATTAAACAAAAATTATTGTATCTATCACTACATCCTTTGTTTTCATTGTAGGAACTTACTGAACACGAACAGAACTTAAAATACTGGTAAAAAATTGTCTTAAGATTGTTGTAGAGAATACTTTGAAATCAAAATTTTCATAAGGGTCAGAATGTGCATAATCTGTAAACATACAATACTTCTACACATGAAGAAAAACAGTGGAACTCACAAGACTATCGAAATATGGTAATGAACTATGAAGAATCCTAGCCCAACATATGATGTCTCCTGAAGACAATTTTGCTCTCTCAATATGGATGCCCAAGGTTGTTGAGCAATTGTCTCCCAGGATAGAGCGGATTTTTCGTCTACATATTGATGCCTCTCTCAATCTGAAGCCTAAACAAACATAACGAGCCTGCTTTCAAAATTGCACAGAATAAGTTTGAAGATGGAATATCACCTAAAGGGGGGTGAATAGGTGATTTAAAAAAATCTACTGCTTAATCTGGATTTTCGCAAATTAAGAAACTAACAGAGCAAGAAATTGAAGAAGAATGGACACAGAGAGAATTTATCCTAGTTCGGTCTATCCTGACCTACATCCAGTCCCCAAGAACACCTTGGGATTTTTTACTATCTTCGAAGGTACAATTACACAACTTGGAATGATCTCTCAGACTCACTCCCCCTTTCTACTTGTAATTGTACACCCACACTTAACACTTAAGGTTCCACAACCTTAAGATTTTTACAATCAAAGGTAATTGAATGTTTAAATGACTTCTCCCGAGTTGAGTAATAAATGATCACTGAAGTATAGATGTTGAGAGTAATGAAACTGATAAGATATTAACTCAGAGTAATTGCGTAGAGTTTTTGGTGTTGGTTGGCTGAATTGAATGCATCTTCAATTTATAGTTGTCTGGTAAAGTAGACCGTTGTCTCTTGTCTTTTGATACACCCGTTGTCTTGAACGTCATTGGCAGATCGTTGGCAGACAGGTGGAGACATGACCGTTGGCATCTTGGTGCAAAGACTGCTAGTAGTTTGAAACTTCTAAAGCATAACACCAACATTCTTATTGTCTTCAAGAAAAAGGAGAATGTTTTTGTATTTGACTATTAGAGTTCTGCAATTATCCAAGATGTTGTCACTCTGTTTTTGCTTTTCATCAGATATAATAAATACTGATGACATCATCATCTTCCTTTTTGACAGAAATTAAGAATTCCTGATATGATAAGATAAGCTCCAAGAAATGTGATTAGCAACTGGTATAACAATGAAATAATAAGAAAGGTGATGAACCAGATACATATCATTCATATCAGAAGTGATCGCGCAAAAATTGAAAAACATATCAGTTTAAGAGCTGTCAACCTCGAGGTTCACGAGTCAACCTCGAGTTTTTGCCTAACCTCGAGGTTGCCTTTTTAACCTCGAGTTTATGTGAGATCAGATGGGAAATTCAGAAGGCCATATGATATGAAGCAAACCTCGAGGTTACATTCTTAACCTCGAGTTTTGTCAAAACCTAGAGGTTACATTTCTAACCTTGAGGTTTAGTCTAAGTAGTGAAGAATCATGGTCAGCGAAGAAGCAGATGTAACCTCGAGTTTGGGAAACCAACCTCGAGTTTTAACACAACCTCGAGTTTTTATCAAGAATATTCAAAAGGCTGCTGTGAGACGGAACCTCGAGGTTTATTATGAACCTCGAGTTTTACCACAGCCTCGAGGTTAATAATGCTAACCTCGAGTTTCATTTTGACAGCAATGTTTTGATTCTCTTTGACAACAAGGTTCTGGTTCTTGATTTTTCATGATAAATTATCTTCTTTTAAAATGTTGTCTCATCATCAAAACATGGAAGCTAACAAAGTTTACAAAATGAAGTATATAAGAGAGGAGTTTTTGAGAATAATTTTAGATCCGATTTTCTGTTACTAGTGTAATATCTTGGATTTTTGAGATCTTTAAAGCCCGTATGATATGTGAAGATTTATTATGGACTTTGGGCCTTATTGTTATTCAGTTGCTCTAAGCCCAGTTAAGTTAACCCGGCCCATGGACAAATAATTCACGTTTACTAAGAATGGAAGGTCCATCATGCATTGTGACGAAAAAAGGGAAAGATCTGACGGAAAATCTCACTCCCATGCTGCGTTAGTGCATTTTCCTCTCTCTCTGAACACGTAAGAGCAGCAGCAGTTGAACAAGTTTACTATAAAAGCAGTGCTTGGAAGTTCAGTTATCTTGCTGCAAACAAGAGTTGAGATTGAGATAAAGAGAAAGTAAGGAAGTGTCTGCTATGATTCAGCTTCGTATACTTTTTCTGTGCTTGCATCGAGGGCTAAAGGAGTACAATTTCAGCAAGGATTCCAACAAATTGAAGGTAACTTCGATTCTCTCTTCTTTCTAGTTTCTATCTGTATTTTGAGGGAGCTTTAAGAAAGTTAACCGTAAAAGAAGACCTAGAAAGTTTATGCTAAGAAGAACTATAAGAACCGAACCATAGGGTTTCTTTGTTGCATAAATTGTAAATCTAGGGGCTGGATAGAATAAGAGACAGAAGTATGTTCCTGAGATGTATGATAAAAGAAAAGAAACTCATGTAGTGTGACCATTAATGCATATGAAACCATGAAAAACGATTCCAACACCATCACCTTAACCCGGCCATGTCATTCCCTGACAAAACCATGTGCACATAATTGCACCATACCAGAGCTCTATCTCGGCAACCACTACACATAAACCCTACCCCCGACAACTGCAAGCTCATACCACCTACAACCTATAACTACAACTCAGTAACAACAACTCAAACAAAACTACAACTATAAACTTGGCAATTACATAACAATTACAACATACAACTACAACTACAAACCTAACAACTACACAACTGCAAACCCAACAATCACACAACAACTACAACGTACAACTACAACTATAAACCTGACAACTACACAAGTATAACATACAACTACAACTGCAAACCCAACAATCACACAACAATTACAACATACAACTACAACTACAAACCTGACAACTACACAACAACTACAACATACAACTACAACTACAAACCTGACAACTACACAACAACTATAACATACAACTATACTACAAACCAAGCAATTACACAACAACTATAACATACAACAACAAACTCGACAACTACAACACATAAACCTTACCTTAGCACTCTACAACTCATCACTTCCACACACACACACTAGCACAGCCAGATACCCTTTGAGGAATATGAGGAGAGAGTAAGGGAGAGATGTTAAGGGTTTCCAATGTCCCAAGTGACTAATGGTAATGATACTATTTATAGGCATTCCGAGATACTTCTACCGATCCTGGCAGTTTCGATAAAGACTTAAGGACGCAAGACTGAGGTGGGTAACTGTTATCTTATTAACCTGTATGGTTGTGTTCTTGTACGATTAGCCATGTCTGCTTGATAATGCATGTATGTATCCTAGCTATGGATTGGGGCTACATGTCCTGTAGAGCTGTGTGTTCTACAAATAGGACTGTATGTCCTACTATGAAATGGGGCTACGTGTCCCGTAAAGCTACATGTTCTACGAAAAGGGCTGTATGTCCTGAAAGGCTACGGACCTTGTCTGTTAACTGTGGTTACGGTGCGACTTATTGTATTGCATATTTATTTGAGCTTAATATGTGTTATGTGATCATTAATGCTTCATATTTTTGTATAAGATTAACTGTTACCCCTGGGGTCCCTTCATTGGAACTTCAGATTGAATGAAAGAGACAGGCAGTGGATCGGGATCGCAAGGCAAATGCGGTTGTGAAAAGAAGTGGCTTTGCGAATGTTATATTTAGATCAGATTGTAATTTAACTTGTTTGTCTTTTTCCTTATCTCGAATTTGTACTATTATCCCCTATCCTGGATTTACCATGTTAAATTTATGGAAAGAATGGATTAATACAATTATACAGTTATTTCTGAGTTATAATGACTAAGTCGTTTGCTGAAAATTTGTATTCCGCATTAAGTCATCCAAATCATTTTGATGTTATGCATGATAACTCTTGTAGGTTGGGCATTACAACTAGCAAATCCTATTTATAAACAAAGGAAATTGATTAGATGGACTTAACTCTTGCTGGTAAACTGACACGACTGTGGCGAATTGACGCGACCGGTGGTGGCGAACTTGTGGGACTTTTTATTCGTAACTGATGGGATTTAGACATAAAAATCCAACACATATTTGTTAAATATAAGCAATCTATACCTTTTGTTTAGCTTCACAAATGCGAACAATAATTTCTTCACTTTCCCCTCACTTTTTTCTTTAACAAAAAATATATAGATAAGTACGTAAAAATTGTTGAACTTACTGACTTCGAAAGATAAGTATATTTGATTCAAAGGGGTGTAAATGATAAAAGATCGGATATGGGTATATCAAATCAATTCATAAATAGCTTCTAACCTTAATCAAATGTTCGTTAAAAAAAAGAAAAAGAAAAAAAGCAATGACAAAACTAAAAGTTTTGGTACCTAAAAAATGAAGTGGAAAAAAAATTAAGAGGAAGTAGGATGGTTTAACTACGGAGATATGCAACTGAGAGGAGGAAGAGCAGTTGAAGGTCCGTGTTTGAACAAGTATTTTAGAAGGTAGCAATAAACTGCATGCGGTGTTGAAAAGGTTTTGTAGATCAAATAAATCCTACGGATGTTGAAGTAATTTCACAATTTATACAAGATATTATATATAATAAAAATAGATTTTAAAAAATAAATCAGGCTAGGCCTGCAAGCTTATGCTTTAAATTGAAAAGCCTAATCCATTTACCTTAAAGGGCTCTAAATAGGCCTAGGGCTTGGCCTTTTTCCTAAACATGCCAAGCCACAGTCAGAACAAGACGTAGGTCCCTAATAAGAGCTTGGCCTATTTCCATCCTTAGAGAGGTGGAGTTCAATTTTTGGACATTTATATAAAGAGAGTTTTATGGATTATTGAGCCGTTGCTTCCTTTATATATACAAATAATTATATTTTATAAATGGTGACAATTGGTTTTTAATAAAAGTTAGGAATCTTAATTGGTATTCTAATAATGACGAGTTTTTCTTGATAACTGTTATAGATTTGTCATTTTTTTATTTTAATGTGTGCATGGTTCATATTATAGAAAAAATTTAAAATAGGTTAATTTAATTAGAAATTTGTGAAAAGTGTTATTCTTTTTCTTGTACCATGAGTTACATGACAATTGTTTTAAGACAACCCTTATTTATTTTTGAATTCATGACTATAGTTTAGATAGATCAATTTAATAACCAATATTTGTTTTATTTCATGATGGGTTTTCTGTAATAACCATTATATATGTTCATAATGAAAACAAAAACATAACATTGGCGAGTAGCTTGATGAACTAATGAGATCACTAGGTTACTCGTCACTAGAGGAGTGGCTAGAATCATGACCAATTCCATACTCTTCACTTATGAGATTGGTTTTCCTGTTCAAAATGGAGAGGTATAGAAAGCCTTCTTATGACATGGTCAGTCTGTTCTACATGCAGCAATATTGTCTCTAGTTAAGGAAGCAAAGGATATGTAAGAGAAGGCGGATGTTAGGGAGGAGAAGGAGGAGGTGACAGTTTTGGAGATGGAGAAGGAGGAGGTAGAGGATGACGTCAAGAGTTTTCTAGCAAGTCTTCTCCATGTCATTTCATCTAGCCAATTGAAAGAACAAAGAGAGGATGATGAAGAAAATGTAGGAAAATAAAACCACAATGGGGAGTTTAAATAGACATCTGGAAGGGAAGTGAAAAAAACATCATTACAATGTTGGAAGTTGAATAAGACGTAATGAAAGGGTATCTAGTTCTCCTGAAAATCATCAAATAATGAGAAGACACCCAAGTCAGTGCAAGGAAGAGGAAATATTTCAAAAGATTTAATTGAAGTTTATTAAATTAAAACCATTAAGTATATTGGTGTTATTAGAATACTTTATAGTTTTTCTTAACAAAGCTTTTATATTTTAAAATAGTGGTGTTTAGTTATATTTCAAATGATGATGATTGTGAGCACACGTCAAGAGACGAGTGTTCCCAAAGCATATTTACTTACGCCTATTTAGAGCATTAAAGGGAGTTGTTGCATTATTGGGCAGTCATTAGAGGGTCATGGAATTCAAATTGTTGAACCTCATGACCTTTTTGCAAAGGAATCTTTGAGACAATTAATTGCATGTGGGAGTGCCCACAACTTGGGATTAACTATACACTAACAACATATACAAGATGATCAAGTCAGAGTGTTAGTTGAAAAGGTGGTCATTGTAGATGCACTTGTCCCTATCCTTACTAGTGATATGTAGATTGTGAGTGATGTCAAGAGTAACTTCATATTATGGCCAAAGAACCTTATTTCTATTCGAGTTGAGGCAACCACAATGACAACCCTAATTGTAGCTCCATCCACTTAACAAGAGTTACTGCCTAAGTTGAATGCTATGCAATAAGTGATTTTATGGCTCATGATACATCTTTTAAAACAAGATCATGGCCTATGGATTTAGTTGTAGGTAAGTTAGTGGTATTGGTTTTTCTTGAGAGAGGTGATTAAATACCCCTTATAGCCCCTAAATAAGAGTTTATGATAGCAATTATCCAAATATTTTTAATGTAAGTATCTTCTTCTACGTGTAAATATTTTAACAACATAATTAAGTTGTTATAATTTGTGTGCTTGCATTATTATATGTGCATGAATCATAGGTTGGTTTTCTCTAGCAAAAGCAATAATTTTGGATTCATCTGCCCCATTCATATAACCAAAAGAAAAAAAAAGACTACTGATTTTATAAGACGCAATACTTATTAGAGAGGCTTAATGAAACCAAACATGAGTGTTTCTTTGCACCATATGTGCATGGATAAGAAGAAAATTTTTATTTCATAATATATATACTGCTTGAAAAATTGGATTACTAGTCAATTATTTTATTTTTAGTGATCATTGGTAGTTAGTGTTTTTATCAAGGTTATTAAAACCGGACCGGTCATTGAACCGATCGGAATACTGGGTCAAGGGTTAGTGGGTCAGGCCAAAGTCAAACCGGAACTAAACCGGGACTAAACCGGTAATTCAATTATTAAATAAAATTATTTAGTTATAAAAAAATATATTTAAATAATATTTGAAAAATGTGAAAGTTGAGTGATGTGAGTTTTAGAACTCTATTGTCATGTCTTGAGTTTTAGCTTACAGCTAGTTGTCTAGGTAGCTGTACCTTTTGTCATTTTCCATTTACAATTTAGATGTGCTTCGTGCCTTCATCCATAGATTTATTATATATATATGTAGGATTTCCATTGAGTCATTTATGAGTAATAAATGTTAGGTGTATGTTTCACTGAGCTTAAAGGTTGTTTTTTTTTCCTTCACGCCATCTGCTTTGTTACGCCTCTTCCATCTCCATTTACAACGTTCTTTATTTTTCGCCAAAAACCCACAGGTTCAAAAACTGCTAAGCCTTCCTCTCTGTCAATCTCTTGCGATTTTTGGAGGGAAAGAAGTGGCGGTCACTCTGGTCTTCCTCCTCGTCAATCTCACCGGCGGTGTCTCGATATCCGGTGGCCTTTTTCTTGTTTCTCCCACTCTCTTCATCTCTCTCTCTCTCTCTCTTTCCACCTCTCTTTGGGCTTCAATCGACATTTTTTTTTTAAAAAAAAAAAAGCCTGAACCAGGTTTCTACGTTAGACCGGACCGGCTTCATTGCCAGTTCACCGGTTTCCGATCTGAACTAGCCGGTCTGGTCCGGTTTTAATAACTATGGTTTTTATGCAAGAAGAGTTATATTGTCGTTTTCTTATGCTCCTTTCACTACAAACTACGGAATAAATTGAATAAGTCAATGAACTCGTAAGTTTTCATATTACTAAATAAATTAGTGAACCAGTAATGTCATTTGAATAAATAAGAGAAAATTGTCACTTTTCTGGCATTACCAATTGTTACAAGTTTATGGAATTTGTAGAAAATAAGTAAGCTTTTTGAATTTGATGATAGGGTAATGAGGACATACTGACATGTTGCTAGTGGTAAGCATGTGTATGAGGTAAAAGACCCTAAATGGATCACACTAAAGGATAGTACATATTTGTTTGCTTTATGAACTTGTCCAATAATATGTGCTCTATAGAGTTTTATTATGTCATGTTTTTTTTCTAGACTCGTAGGCAACTATTAGGATCCAACTTATGTGGCTTTCATTTGTTGAGACATATTGAACATTATCTCCTTAGGCATGAATGAATTCACTCAAGAGGTAAATGTATATTTCAACAATTTTGTACTACTATACTTTTTAATTTTTTTTTAAGTTAGCAAGTTAATGATTTGTCTGTCTTTGATGCTATAGATGTTTGATCTTATTGATCCCTTTCTTGAAGAAGACATTGACTTCATTTCTAAATGTTGTTGTGAATTCATTTATGAGCTCTTGGAACAATAGTGAGTTTAGGTCTTGTGTTTTTCATCATGCATGTATTGATCATTTGAAGGCTGTAAAATGTTGTGGTCTATGATGATTCCTTAGCTATGAAAATATTGGTATGGTCTGTGCTCTTTAATGAATAATAGTTGTTAGAATGATTTTGTTCTCACTTGAATTGGAATATATATTTTTTTCATTATTCATTTCAATAATTCAATTTGTATATTTGATGAGTCATATTTATGCCATGCATTCCCTATGTGTTATGACTGTTTTGAATAGTAATTATGAGCTTCATTGTGTTTTATTTGATAAAATATAATATAATTCATTCACATAGGTAAATAGAGAATATATTTAGTAAATTGATGCATTCTCCATATTATCATATATGTGTACAGAAGAAAAGGGCTACATTTTTATTTACTATGAAAGTGCATAACAAAGTTCATACATTGCTATATAATATGGTATCGTTATTTTGCGCTAGCAAGACGATGAAACCTTGATGCTATAGCATTATAAGTGATGTGGAGTTATGCACTACTTTACGTTAATCTTGCCTTGAGGGCTTTTCAGGAATTAAATACATGTTATCAAGTTAAACGTTTAGGTGGCGGTTGAATTGACGAAGATGGAAATAGAAGATGCGAATGATAGAAGGGAAGATTTGAAGAATCCCCTAGAATTAAAAGAGGATCAATCAACCGAATCTTGGAAGTTAAGCCTAACAAATTTGGAAAGCCCAACTCACTGGACGTATAGTACGAAGGACCTAGCTATAAGAGGAAATCACGGTTAAACATAAAATGGTGTAGTCGATTTGTTGAAATCGACAAAGTTAAAGAGTCATTACAATTACAATCCAACTTGAATCACACTAAGAAAGAGATAATCATCGAGAGAGAGAATTGCAGAAGAGACCCAATCCTTTCCCAAAGTTAGACAAGCTGTAGAAGACAGAGACATCGCGTGACATGATGCACCTTACTCGCCGATCACTCTGACGAGCTTCTCTGCTTTTTCTTGTTTTCTTTTTTAATTTTTCAATGGGCTATTCTACTTTACTTTGTATTGTGTTTCCCACATCAAACATGAACTAAATTATGTTGGCTGAGTGAGGATGGATTTCTAAGTTGTAGAATGAACCCAGTTTGCTAAGCTTTTAATTCAATAAATTTAGTTTGTTCAATTGTGAATTAATGTCTTGTCTGTTAGTTGGCCGCTAAGATACTAGATCAGTGGTGTCAGCTTATTGGAAGAGAGTCGAGGTTAGACCTCTGTTGAGAAGTGTACGCTAGGAAAGCTTGTGAAGGGCTCGATCTAAATTTTAGGCTACAGGAATGGGTTTATCTCACATAGCCAAAACACTTAGGTTAAACTCACACTATAAACTAGCAAATCGCCATAGGAATATGGGAGAAGTAGAGTGAGGAGTGTACTTACAGGATGCGAATGCTTTTGTATAGGTTAGTGGTGAGTTAATTGGATAACATTGCGAAGCATTTTGCTATAGCATTGCGAAAGCTATGCAACAAAATGCTATAGCAATGTGTCATATGTAAACTAGGGGAGTACTGCGACTTAGGATGGAATCCAAACTCTAGCTATTTTAAATTTGATATCTCTCAACCTACTTTTGATCACTTATTTACTTTTATTCACCTATAGAAAATAGATAAATAAACAACTACACTCTATCACACACAACTTTCACAAGGAAGCCGACTTCATATTTTGTATTAACAGAGTCTCTGTGAGACGATGACTCTGCTTACTCTTTATTATTTGTTTGACTGGTTCGCTTGCCACAAGAGGAATTCAACCAACAATATTCATTTCCAATAATTAAATTTGTAACTCATATTGAGTTGTTCATAGTTTGTAGCTTAAACTGTCTTCTAGGTGCCTAAATTGGATGGTGGGTAAGAGAAAGAAATATAGTGGATATGATAAAAAAACATGAAAAAATTTAGACCAGATGTTATAAATATCAAGTCTAAAAAGAATTAAAACGTTAAAAAGTTTAACTTTTAAGATTGGTTTTAAAAATATATGGTCTAAAAATTATTTTTAAGACATGTTTTCGAGAAAACCGGTTTTAAAAAATACTTTTAAAATAAACCTGATCTTTTACGCAACCAGTTTAAACAGTCCTACTTTTTAAGGCTGATGTTTTATGTAAACAATCTAAAAAGTTCGACTTTTTAGACCTGATATTCTTCACAATTGCTCTAAAAAGTAAGACATTTTAGATGTGAAATAAGCCAAGTTAGATCTAAAAAGTATGATTTATTAGATCTATTTTTTCAGCAACCAATCTAAAAGCTGATTTTTAAGACTAGTTTAATCTAAAAAGTAATAAACTTTTTAGATAAGCTATATCGAGACTTGAACTAGAACCAATCTAAAATACGATTTTCACCTGGTCTAAAAAGCGATTTTTTAATTAGTGATTCAAAGTGGTTTCAACGCGTCATTCTTTTTTTCTTTTTCTTTTTTTTTCTATAAGATAAATGTATAGAAAACTTTCGAGTCTAGGTGTATAGTTTACTCAATTTTATTCAGATTCCCTTTGATGGGGCATAATTTGATGTGGCAATCTAAAATACGATTTTCACCTGGTCTAAAAAGCGATTTTTTAATTAGTGATTCAAAGTGGTTTCAACGCGTCATTCTTTTTTTCTTTTTCTATTTTTTTTTTCTATAAGATAAACGTATAGAAAACTTTCGAGTCTAGGTGTATAGTTTACTCAATTTTATTCAAATTCCCTTTGATGGGGCAATCTAAAATACGATTTTCACCTGGTCTAAAAAGCGATTTTTTAATTAGTGATTCAAAGTGGTTTCAATGCATCATTCTTTTTTTCTTTTTCTTTTTCTTTTTCTATAAGATAAACGTATAGAAAACTTTCGAGTCTAGGCGTATAGTTTACTCAATTTTATTCAGAAAACTTTCAAGTCTAGGCGTATAGTTTACTCAATTTTATTCAGATTCCCTTTGATGGGGCATAATTTGTTTGAACTGTGCCGAAATGTCAAAAGCAAAATGTTCTGATTTTGAATATAAAGCTTATTGTTTGACATTGTTAATAAGCAGTTGTTCAAAGCGATCGTAAATCCCAATACTGAATTTTGGAGCAGGAATTTCAGACTAAACTACTACAAGTCTGTCAGTTATGTAGTGGAGCACTCGAGAGGTTGATCCATAGAGGCCAAAATATATCACAACCAAACCAATACTTAATTAACTGCAGATGAAACTTTATATATTTAGACTATGTGTGAAATTAATTTATGGTTAAGGTGCTCTAACACCATCATTTTTTTTTCCAAATGTTTCAGTATTCTAAAATATTTTGTGATTCATCTAGCAGTACTCTACTCTGAAATCTTTTTCTAGATGCGTCCAAATCCAATACCTTCAAATATTTTTTTTTGGCATAGTTTTTCCTTTGAAGTATTTCTCTCCAGTTATTTTTATAAGAAACATTCTCTTTCATTCGGGTAGCCCTGAATATAAAGATCAAATCCTCTTTTTCTAAAATTTTAAACTAGTTTTTTCATTTATAGCGTCAATAAATATGTATAACTAATTATCTCTCAGTAATGAATTTTCACCTATCTATTATCTCTCATGTACATTCTTTTTACACAAGGGCATTATTGGAAACAAATGTACAAAATTTATACATTTATTGCTTTTAACTAATATTTTGAAGTGCATGATTTTGATCGTTGTTGTTTATTAAAAGGACACATAGGATTATAAACTACAATTTTAAAATATATTCTTTCCCACATCCTTTCACCGCAGTTATGAAATATTTAGATCAAACTTTAACTATTTAAATTTATGATAAGAATATACTTTTGGTTATTTAAATTAATGTTAGGTTTCAATTTAATCCTTTTAGTTTATAAAGTGTGTTTTTGGTCATCTGATGGAAAAAGCTAACTCGGCAAATTTAAATTGCAACTCTACTATTAATTGTTGACAAAACATATTTATCGTCATTTTTATAATACGAAATTAAAATAAACTTGTTCTTCAAAAATGTTATTTTAATTTGAGAATATAAAAATATTTATATTGAAATAATAAAATTAAAACAAACATAGTGATATGCAGGTTTATTTCATTTTTAAAATATTAAATTAATTATACTAAATGATTAAAATTTAAAATTAATCTGTTAAGCTGCTTGTTTATTTTAATTTAATAAAAATGATTGTATGTTTTTTGTCATAATGTGATGGTAGGGTCAACATTTAAATTTGTCAAGTCATTATTTTCCATTAAATAAGGTTAATGGTGTTAAGCTTAAGAAACCAAAAACACATTATATAAATTCAATGGACTAGATTGAAATTTGATATAAACTTAAAGGACCAAACATATACTTTAGTTTAAATTTAGGGTTAACAAAAATAAATCTATTAAGTTTATTCTCATTTTAGTTTCTCCCTTAAATTCTAAACTACGGATTTTGATCCTTTAAGGGAGAAAATAGTCAAGGTACTTTTTTAGAGAGAATATCATTTATGTCCCAACCAAGGGAAATAATATATTGACAAGTCTCGTAATTTGTCAATGAAGATTTTTATGATATTATTTCTTTTAGTCGAAACCTACATGATATTATTTCTTGTTTGAGTTATAGTGACAAAACCGAATGAAACTTGAGGATCAAAATATATTATTTGAAATTCAAGTAATGAAAACCAAAATAAGGGTAAACTTGAAAGATCAAATATTGTATTAAACTTTGAATTTATGTATGATTTTTTAAGTAAAGCTATAATAGTACTTTTATAAAAAGGCTAAATTTGGACGATAAAAATTTCTATCTAATTAAGATAAAAGGAAAAATGAAGACAGAGGAGAGGGAGAGGAGATATATATCCATTCACCACTTTAGCTCGTCATCCTTTTCCTCAATTTCCCAATCATGATCTTTCCCTCCCTTTAATTCAGTTTCTATGAAAGTTGTGACCACCACATAAACATAAATCTTCACATGGAGAAAATGTGCGAAGGGAGATCTCCAAAATAAAAGGGAAACTTTTCTTTTCATGTGTATTCTCACGCATCAAATAAAAAAATGTTAAAAAGACAAATTCCATATAGGGGAAAAAATTTCTCTCATCATTCTTGAGTAATTTCTTAATTATCTAGATACATAAGTTTAGAAAGTTGATTGCTTCTAAGATAACAACAGGCCTACTATAGTGCTTTCCACACGTAATTACCATTTAGCACACTAACAAACTTTGGGATTCCGCTCATAAAGTGCTCAAGAAGTACATCAACACTATTTAGCAAGGTGGATGTGTCAATGTAATTATAACAAGAAGAAGCATAGGAATAAAAAAGATAAGGGTTAAAATGCAAAAATACACATGAACTTTTTCTCTAGAAGCAAAAATACACATATGCTTTTCTGAGGAGTAAAAATACACATATAGTTACCACTCTGATGCAAAAGTCATATCCCACCATTAAGTCATTGTTCACCGTGATGTGAGAGAAAGAGATAAGGTGAACAGTAACTTAACAGCGGTGAACAGTGACTTAACGGTGAAATGTGACTTTTGCATCAAAATAGTAACCACATGTGTATTTTTACTCCTAAAAAAAATATGTGTATTTTTACACTTCAACTCAAAAGATAAAATACTCGTGCAACACCAGCTAGCTAATATAGTAATAATCATAATGCCAAGTCAAAAACATCAAAAGATTAACAACGCGTAGGTACCAAAATTTTCTAAAGCATCCACTTGTTACCCCTCCCAAACTCTATGGTTTACGCGTCGCTTTATGTCTTGTCTCAGGGTCAATTAATTTTAAAAGTTGTTTGGCCACTTGTTTTGTAGTTTCTTTTTAACACTAGGAAAGGAAGGAAATGCACCATCCATTGGGACAAGAAACAAATAATCTCATGGAAATGGAGGATTCTCATCATCATCAAGAAGAAGAAAAAATGATCAGAGTTCTTTATGAAGCATCCCACAAAGGGTGTATTTCAACTTTGAGGACACTGATTCAGCAACAACCTCTTGTTCTTCACAGAATTAACTCGAGAACTACTTTCATGGACACACCTTTGCACATATCAGCCACAATTGGCCATCTTGAATTCACAAAAGCCCTTCTTGCTCATAAACCTAAACTTGCCCTTGAGTTGGACTCCTTCCAAAGCACGGCCCTCCACGTAGCTTCTGCAGAAGGCCACATCCACATTGTGAAGGAGCTTTTGGCAGCTTATGATCAGGCTTGCTTGGTTTCTGATCAAGAAGACAGAATCCCGTTGCATGTAGCTGTAATACGAGGAAGACTAGAGGTTGTGACAGAGCTTATTAGGGAAAAGCCTGAGTCTTTGAAGATCCTTCACAAAGGCAAGACTGTTTTGCACTTGCGCGTGACATATAACCACTTGAAGATCCTCAAAGCTTTGGTGGATTCAAACGTTGAGATTTGTGATGAACTATTCAATTGGAGAGACTTGGATGGTAACACCATTTTCCACTTGGCAATCATGTTCAAGAAAGTTGAGGTACTTTTTCTTTGTTTTAAGAAGCAAATTTAAATTTACATCTCTTTAGATACGTAAAATTAAACATCACTTCCTGCACTCCACCAAACGCACACACATCTATGAGTTTGACACCCTTAACTCCATATGCATAGTTAATTTATCTTTTTTTCCCCAAATTTAGTTAATTTAATTAGGCATAACATTAATTAACTAACTAACTAACATCAGTACATAGGAATATTGTAATAGATTGACGAATTAAGAAAATATTTGTTGGGGAGGAATACAAATTATGGCCAAAGATCAATATATTATATTCGCTCCATAATTTTTTATAAGAAAAACTTAACTGAATATAATATATGTTAAAAATTTTGGTTAAATACAATAAATATATAAAAATCGTAACATTTGTTCAAAAATACCCTTTATTTATGGGGCAAAGGGGATAAGAGATAGAATTAGGAAGTTATTATTATGAAGAGGATTGTGAAAGAGAGAGAGAATAAAAAAGAAAATATTATAATAAAGATAATTGATGCTTTGGAGGCTATGATAATCGTAACACAGAACGATAATCGAAGTTTTATTAAAGGATTTCAAGATGTGATGTGAGTTCCAGAAAGAGTATACAACCTGAATTAAATCATCTTTGATAAGCATCCAGTTCCTCTGATAAAATCAGCATGGAAACCATCAGGTCTAGGAGAACTGTCTTTAGGAAGACTAAGAGTTGCAAACTTGATTCATTCTTCAGAAATAGGTAGCATAAGGTTTTAAACTTCAAATTCATTAAGCACATGCATTGTAAGATTCATCAATTCTGCCAAGATTCGATCTGGACTAACAATGTTTGGACTTTGAAACACTAGACTAAAATGACTAAAAGCCATGGAAGCCAATCCTTGTTGATTATCAGTCCAAGACCCATCCTCTTTCCTAAGACTTCTGATAAAAATCTGAGTTTTCCTTCTACTTACCACAGCATGAAAGAACTTAGTGTTCCTTTCTCCTTCAACCTTCCTTTTCATTTTTGCCTTCTGAGACCAGTAGCTGGATTCACAGTCATAAAGGAATTGTAATCCTTCTTCATAGAGTTAAGAGAATTAACAAAAGGAACATCCGAAGAGGAACCCATATCAATTTTCATAGAAAGATCCAGAGGTCTTTTTTAAACTCCTTCAATTCTAGCTGCTAGATTTCCCACATGAGTTTACTCCAATTGAAAAGGGAGCTAAGGATACAACTCAGTTTACAGAGAAAATTATAGTTAGGAGAGCCTGGAACCTCCTGGGCCCAACAATCTTCGATGATTTTGGAGCAATCTTCAAATTGGTACCAGAAGTATTCAAATCTCTTTAGCTTTGCCTTCTTTAGTGGTAATTCTACGGACACAACTATATGACTATGATCAGAGACAGCCATGACCAAAGTATTTACTGAGGTAAGAGAGAAGGAGTTCAGCCAGAGATTATTACAGAAAGCAATGTCAAGCCTTTCTATAACATTGCCAATACCATTTGACCAGGTAAATCCTGGGCTGTCGATTTATATTAATCAAATTTGCAGAGCTTGTGCGTAAGTCTTCAAGGCCTGAGGATGAACTAATTATCCCTTTCTTATCAGCTAGGGAAAAAGTTGATTGAAATATCCAAGAATAACCCATGGAAGATCAATTGAATTTGCAGTTCCAGAAATCCATTCCCATAGAACATTTCTAAGAGAAGACTGAGGAGGACCATAAACATAAGAGATATAATAGGAAGGATAGATGTCATTTCCATAAGCTTAAAATGACAAATGGGGTTACATCCAAAATAGTTAAATCAAAATGAGACTTCCAGGCACCCCTTCTAAACAGTATCCATACCTACAAAACTTTCAAAACCCGAATCAACTACAAGAACACAAGCAGCAGATACATTTATTTTTGTATAAGAAATGGATTTGAAGCCATCGCAAGCCGCTTGTATCTCCAACTTAAAAGCTTCATGGCTCCACCGGAAGCTTTTCTTCAGCTTCTTCCTTAGTCTTCCCATCAGTGGTTGAGGTATTCATGAGCTTGAGCCTTTTTCTGACACCATCCACAGTCAGATTAACAACTAATTGCCTCTTCTTAACAAAGGAATTCTGCAGAAAATTTTAGTTGGATCCTTCTCAGAGGGGTCAACCTCATTAGTAGAATTCACAAGAATCTGGATACTTTCCTGAATGAAGCCAGCATACAAAATATCTTTAGGGTTCAGTGGAGGTTTAGGAATCAGAGGAGGAAGTCTAGCATAAACAGAGAGCTCAGTTTCCTTCATAGGCAGGCATAAACACCACTTTGGACCAGGTACATTAGCAGATGGAATAAAAGCCAGAGGTCCCTTATTAGGAACACAAAAATAGAGTGAGTTACAGAGCATCAAAGTCTTCATAATTAGTTGGTATAAGCTACCAGTCATATTTTTAATCATCAATACATTAAAGATAAATTCCAAAGCCATCAGAGTTCCACTAACATTTATCACAGTTAGCTTGCCACCAATTAACGAGTCTATATGGGCATCTAAGGGTATGCCTCGCGAAAATCCAAGTGACGGATTGAATGTCATACCTGTCATCTTGAGGAAGGTATAGCTCTTCTTTTCTTATATCAGCAGGGAATTTACCAAGGATTTTGAAGCATTCTTGAATGAAGCAGTCAATATCGGCACCAAGACTGTCGAGATCATTATTTAGCCTCCGCTTCTTGAATGCGCTCGTGCGAGGGATTTGGGCAGGAAAAGAAGTAGGCGTAGCCACGTGTGTTAAGTGGCATCGAAGCCAACGGGTGGCGGAGCTAGGATTATTATCGAGAAATCTCGTACCACCGCGAACAAACACAACCCTTCGTCTTTTCCTGCAGTCCCATGGAAATAATCCACTGTATTCTTTACCAGAGCCATTATCCTCTTATCTTCCTCAAGCAGCCATGCGATCTCTGAGTCTGCTTTCTTGTGTGGGGGGACCTCAAAACCTGCAAACATCTGGTGTGGCCCCGCCCCTGGGAGGAATACAAATTATGGCCAAAGATCCATATACTATATCGTTCCATTATTTTTTATAAGAAAAACTTAATTGAATGTAATATATGTTAAAAAAATTTGGTTAAATACAATAAATATATAAAAAACGTAACATTTATTTAAAAATACCCTTATTTATGGGGCAAAGGGGATCAGAGATAGAATTAGGAAATTATTATTATGAAGAGGATTGTGAAAGAGAGAGAATAAAAAAAACATATTATAAAACAAAGATAATTGATGCTTTGGAGGCTGTGATAAGTATGCATTATTGATATTAAAATGAGTAATTAAATAAGTGTAAAATGAGAAACTAATAATAAAAAAAAAACTTAGGCCTTATTTAAATGTTACTTATAAATTTGAATAACGTATTTGTGGTAGTTATTTCTTATACAAAGGAACAAAGGGAGTAAATTTTAGGAAAAATTATGAAATTAACTTCAAGCTTAGCAAACTAAATTTCCGGATTATGTATTTATTCTATGGGCCTATTCATGAATGTCATCATCTTTCTTGCAAACTTACACATATTGTCTTGTTTGTTGGCGATCATCAGACTGTAAGGTATCTGGTGTCGATTCCTAAAATACAAGAGGCATCAATTTTGAAGAATAAGTTGGGTTTTACAGCCACCAACATTGTTGATGATGGGATTCCAAAGGACTTGAAGAGCCGTGAGATACAAGTCATAGTGATGAATAGCTTCAAAAGTGACAAGAAAGAAGAAACAGACATAATTCCCCAATCAGCAGCAGCAACTAGTGATGCTGTTGAGGAGGGAGCAATGAAACCTCTAAAGAAGAAGTGGTACAATTGGAGAAACATGGTGAAGTACATGGGAAAATGGTTTAAGTATAATGGAGAAAAGTTGGAAGAGATGAGAGGGAATCTGAGTCTGGTGGCAACCGTAATCACAACCATGACGTTTCAATGTATCATCAACCCTCCCGGCGGCTTCATTCAACAAAGTATATCTAATTATTCAAACGACGCTCGAAACAATCCCAACACTACTTCTTCACCCTTAGATTGCTTGGAGATGGAGGAAGATTTTGCATGTCCCGGCAAAGCCATGCTTGCCTCTAACGATCCAGATCACTTTCGGTCCTTCATAATGCACAACACGGTAGCTTTCGAAACTTCAATTGGGATAACGATGTTGCTTATAAGTGGACTTCCTCTAAAGAATAAGGTTGTGATGTGGGTGTTATCTATAGGCATGTGTATCACTCTCTCAGAAATGGGATTTGCGTACTTTAGTGCCTTGTATATGATGTCCCCAGACAAACTGTGGCATTCAACTAATAAAATGCTCGGCATAGTGGACTGCATTTGGCCCTCCTTGTCTGCACTAGTTGCTGGATACATCTTGTTGGCCTTTCTTATTTGGCTTGTCAAGAAATGCAGCGAGATTACTAAGCGTGTTAGGATGCTGATGTATTGTGGGAGGAACAGATCATATGGAAACGGTTGTTACCGTGTATAAGATAAAGGGTACATAAAGTAGCAGCCAGTAACTTAATATCCTGTTCATAATGCACCCGTGATGTTATTTTCAAATTATATCCAGCACCCTAGTAATATTATTTATGGTTTATAACCCCAGATGTACTATAAGTAGGATTATAGTGCTGGATGCATGTTACTATAGGCTAAGATGAAATTAAACTATATGAGACTTATTTGCTTCTTTTTCTTAAAAAATTTTCAATGTCTCTCGTTGATTGATAACAATAGTTGGTAGTGGATCCAAACTTCATATTCATTCGACGGTGAGATTTGGTTGGCGCGTGATAGAATGAAGATGTCAATCATCCTCTGTCAACTTTATTAATTGTAGATTGCATTGGTTAGTGCTAACATATTTTTAGTTAGTATCTTAAAAAAATGGATTCTTATTACTGTCATGTTGGTTAGTCCTTAATTTTGCCAATTTCATGAAACCTTTCTGTAGATTCCAGCAAAGACAATGGTGAGTCACAATAAATTGAAGAGAAGTGACGCCAAAATCAACTGTTACCTGTAAGAATGGAAGCATGCATGCATATTCAATTGCAATATCTATTTGTGCAAAATAATATATAAAATGACTATGATAAGAAAAAAAATAAGTTCCAATAAAAATTAATGTTAAAATTTAGAAAGGAAATTATGACCAAACTCCCATTCACAAAATCATCAAGGTCCCACCTGCTTCTCTGTTCATGCACAATTTCATAGTTTCTCTTTGCTGAAAAGTAGACTAAATATATTGTCATCAATGGCAATATATCTTTCATTTTTTTCTACTTCAACAGATAAATGTTCAGCAACTATACCTAAAGCATTTATCCAAAGAAACATAAAACCACAAAAAAAGTTTTTTATATTGACTCAAGACCCTCTAGGAGTTGAGCTGATTATTTGCTATTTTTAAGCATTTCTAATTAATTAATGTGTAGCCAGGCTTTTGATATGGGGTTGTCCATATCACTGGAATAGCTAAACCTATTGTCACAAGCTTATATAACCTTCATCTTTCTTATTAGATAAGAGATTACTATTTACCAACATTTCCTCGCCTAGTCACAATCTTCTTTTCATTCTTCATCTGTAAATTCAGGTAATTTATTAAATATCAAGAAGAGGCATAAAAGAGGGGAACAATTATATCACAATGATTAATGATTGATGATCACAAACTGTTTTGTTCGAAGAACTCAGATGTCTAACCCTCGAAGGGTTAGCGGATGTTTATTTGGGATCTATATAACTCTGGCCGCTATCTTTGTATGGATAATCGACAGAGGTTGACATCACAACAATACCTATGGATTTAGATATTACTGGACAGTAGATCACCGTGCATACACCAAGTGGCCAGAGCCACAGAAGGGGTGGGGTGTGTGCACAGTATGACTGAAAGTAAAATGGAGGGTCCATTGTGTACCTGGAGGGCAGCCTCGTTATTTATATGGGTTACCTTTAGGGTTTATCTATTGCCTTGCGCGTCGCGTCTCTATCCCACGTACACATCTGTGCCTTGTCTTTGGTCCCCCACAAACGGTTATCCCTGCTCCACCACCTGCCTGCTCTACTACTTGTACGAACCAAGATTAGTGGCAAGATGAAAGAGTGATTAGCGTTTTACCTGTTGTCGGTCGGCCTCCATGCAGGACTTTGGTATTGGGCCATCAGCCCTTTTAAGGCCAATACATGAGTCTGGAACAGTTGCCCCCAGCTCGGCAGCTTGGGTATCCAAGGTGGCGGGATGCACTTTACCGAGATGGGGGCTTATCTGCGGTAACTCATCTAGTGCCATCTGATGCATGTTGTCTTGGGCCACGCTTTTACCTGGGTTTGATCTGGCTTTACTCACGGGGATTCACCCGAATTGCCAGTGGGGTAGTAGTTCAGAAAGTCGATAATTAGATCTCGAGTTAGGGATACATAACCGAGATAGGTGCATCCGACATTCCCTTTGTTTACTCACATTCTCAGAAGGAGAGAGAAATTGGGTTGTGTAGATAACCCTGTTTTCCCCTAGCTATTGAGTCACCTAGGTAGGCTACACCGCCTATGCAGGCGTCGCTTTGATTTCTGCTGGTCTTACGTAAGAGCTCTTTCTCTCCTGCTGGATGGCCTTTTCGCATTGGGCGGGAGAACCCTAGCGTCACCTCTTGACGCCCACGATCTACAGGTGCGTTAAAGGCGTACCTCGTTTCCCGAAAGTAGTCATCATTTGAAATTTCCTTTTTGACCTTTCTACCCCTGACCTTTCGAATTCACGCTCTTGGGGATTATTTACATTCACCCCTCTCTTTCATATACGACTTCACTTCTGTCGAAGGTCTTGCGTCTTCCGCAAACTTCCTTTCTCTTTACTCACCTCCCTTTCAACTCGAGCCTTCACTTCGCAACTTCCCTTCTTAACTTTCTAGTAAGCATTCCCGCATTTTTTTTGCGCTTTTGATTTACTATGCTTCTATCTTTCCTACATGTTTGACTTGCCTGCATTTGACGGAGATGATGATCTGGAATTCCTCTCCGATGTTTAACATGCGGATATAAACCCGTCTCCCATGACACCACTGATCCATCAAATGCCAATTCCCTTTCTTTTTGCTAGCTGCGCATATCTGCACTGCTTTTGTTTTCTTTTGTTCACCCAGTAGTAGGGCGTTACTGCATTTATTTGCGTTATTGTATTAACTGTGTACTCCTCGTAATCTTGTCTGCTTTGACCATTTATAGTCTCGCTTTCTTCTCTTTAGTGAACCATGGCTAGAGCCCCTTCTCCTCCCTTCACAATCAACGGAAAACCAATGTCCAGGGAAGAATATGAACTTTTCTCAAAATTGCTCCTAGCATTCCTCATTGGCTCTGGGGAGCTGATCATACCACCGAGCAAAAGCAAGAGGCCCTGCTTCAGGCTCATAGGGGTGGTGTAAATAATCCAAAAATCCCCTCATCCACTTCAATGCTAAAATCGACCTTTACACGTAGTCTTCGCTCAGACCTTTACAAAGGTCACGACCACTCAGGTGTATTTTTGGCCCAACCGCAAAGTTCTTCACATAATAGGATAGAATCCCGGGATCCCAGGGCCAGTGCGACATGCGAGAAATGCCTATACCTAGCCTGTGATTACTCCCTCCAGGGTCTTGAGGCCAAGGCCGAATCCATTCAATCCTTTTGTCGTCGTAACCACCTACACATTTCCAATAGTCACCTGAGTTAGTTTCTCATCAACTTCCTACTCCTTTGCTCTTTTATTTTACACTGGACTCGGCTTTGACCCATTTGCCTTATTCTGCTTTATCTTAGGTATGGCTCCCAGACGTCCTCCAAAGGCTCCCCAACACTTATCAAAGGCTTTCCAACGCTCTTCAAAAACCCTAGAAATGAGCAAGGAAGTGATTAAAGCGCTACACCCGAGAGAGTAGGTTAATAACGCTATCTTAGAAGCCAAATCCGACATGACAACAGCCAAGCTGGAGAACTACCTATCAGAGATGGTGACGGATATACCTTGTCCCTTCCTTCTGCTTCTAAAGCTATTTGCGCTAAACCGGAGGATTATGAATCATCTACCCCTTTCTTCTTTATGTACCAAGATGTGGTTACCAGACTTGGCGTTCGCTTTCCCTTCACCGATTTCCAGATGAGTGTCTTAAACCATCTTCATCTCGCCCCTACCCAACGCGTGGGCTTTCATTGCTGCATTTGAGAACTTCTGCAAGAGCAACAGATGGAAATATTCCTTAAAGCTCTTCTTCTATATTTTCGTCGTCCACGAATCTAGCACATCTGATAGAAAAGGGATCACCTCACTCCGTAAAGACTCCCAACTGCCCAAAATTTTTGGCATTTTTACTGATTCCTTTAAAGGATTCAAAGCCAGTTACTTCAAGGTTTAGGCGGAAGCCGGGAAGGTCCCCTGGTTTCTTAATAGCCTGAATGCCGGTCCGGATGAGACTCCTTTCTCTTTGTACTGGTTCAAGAATCATAATTCCTTCCGCCCTTCTGATTTCCTCTTTACAGAAAGGCAACTATTGGAAGACGACACCCTTTCTATCTACAAAATTTTGGCCTATACAGGAGAACACGACGTAATAAAGTCATCCGACTTCATTCCCCGGTCCAACATTATCGTCCTTTTAGCCAAATGTATGACAACTGTTTTATTGCATACTTGCTTTTGTTTGTCTCTCCTGTTATGCTAACAATTTTTGCATACTAACTACGGGTTGTTATTTTGCTTTTCAGCTCAAGAGATGGATAGACCAAAGTATCTTAAGGCTGGGACAACCGTCGCTTGATAGGCTTACCATCTATTTCCTCAAGACGGTAAGCCCTTTGAACAAGCTCTTCTTTGATGCGATAGGGTCCTTCCCAGTTTGCACATAGCTTCCCTTCTCTGACATTTCTGTTGCAGATATCGGCCTGCCGAAGTACTAGATCACCTCCACAAAAAGATCTGGGATTCACCTTCTTGTTAAACTTGGTCGCGATGAGTTGTTTCATCGCTAGATCGCGGCAATGGGACGTGACCCTAACCTCGTCGATGGTGTCTAATTCCAAGGCTATTGCCTTACTATTACTATCCTCTCCAACTTTCATAGCCGAAGTTCTCCTCCATGAGGACTGACCAATTTCCACAGGGATCATAGCTTCGCAACCATAACTCAACCTGAAAGGGGTCTCCTTTGTAGAAGACTGTACACTAGTACGATATCCCTACAGAACAAGGTGTAATTGTTCTACCCAGTTAGTTTTGGTGTCCTCCATTCACCTTTTAAAGCCTCCTAGTATTACCTTGTTTGCTGCCTCCGCCTGTTCGTTATATTGTGGGTGTTCCACTGAGGCGAATTGCTGTTTGATCTGGAATGCCTTCATCATATTTTGAAATCCCTTGTCAGTAAACTAGATTCTGTTGTCCGTGACAACTTCTGCTTGGGTTCCAAATCGGGCTATAATGTTCCTTTCAAAGAATTTCTACACTCTCCCTGAAGAAATTGTAGATAGGGGCTCAATATCTATCCATTTAGTGAAATAATCTATAGCGACAACCAACCATTTCAACTGTCCCGAAACCATCTTGAAGGGCCCCAGCAAATCCATTCCTCACTTGTAGAAAGGCCAAGGAGCCGAGATGAACTTTAGCTCGGATGGCGGAGCAAGAATCATCTTTCCATGTTTTTGACAGCTGTTGCACCTTCTAACGTGATCCTCAGCATCAGCTGCCATCGTGGGCCAGTAAAAACCAGCTCAAAGTACCTTCTTAGATAATGCCTTGGCTCCCATATGTTGTCCATTAATTCCTTCATGGACCTCGGACAGAACATACTCGGATTCTTTCAGGTTCACATACTTCAACAACGGGAATGGAGGCCTTTCCGGTAAAGTTGATCATCTACTAAGGTATACATAGATGCATTTCGAACGAGTTTCCTGGCTTCGAAAGAGTCATCCGGTAATAATCCTTTCTCCAGATAATCCACCAACGGCTTCCTCCAATCATCCGATGTCGAAATCACCATTACGCAACTCGAGGTAGTTAAACTTTGCTGTACTACAGTCCTATTTTTACCCGGACTCTTGGTACTTGCTAACTTTGATAAAATATCAGCCCGGGTATTTTCCCCTCTAGGTATATGGGTAACGATTACCTCATCAAAATCTCTTATCGCCGTTTTTACTTTACTTTATTATTTGGCCAACAACGGACCTCGAACTTGATATGTCCCTTCAACTTGGGTGGCTACCAACTGAGAGTCAGTGAAAGCTTGTACCTTTTTGGCTCTGGCTTCTTTTGCATGAGACAACCCAGCCCTTCAACTTGTTGGAAGTCTTCATTTGCAGAGAATGTTCTATAGTTAACCCTTCCAGATTTTCCAGGATGATCTCGACCCCTCCTCCTACATGATTGGAAGAACCATCTACAAACACCTTCGATATTGGAGTGTTTGCAGCTTCTCCCGAATCCATCGGGGTGAGCTCTGCAATGAAGTCAGCCAAAGCCTGAGACTTAATGGCTTGCCTAGCTTCGTAAATAATGTCAAATTCCGAAAGCTCTATAGCCCAACTAGTCATCCTTCTCGCTAAATCAGGTTAATGGAGGATTTGGCGAATAGGCTAACTTGTACTGACCATAATTCAATGGCCTTGAAAATATTGACGAAGCTTTTGAGCTGCTACTAATAATGCATACGCCACCTTCTCTAATTTTTTATACCAAATTTCGAAAGCCTGAAGAGCTTTACTAACAAAATAAACTGGATCTGACCTTCTTCCAATTCCCTAATAAGCGTAGCGCTCACCGTTTCCTCTCCTACTGCTAAGTATACAATCAGCACTTCACCAGGGTTAGGCCTGGATAGAACCGACGGAGCTGCCAGGCACTGTTTCACCTTTGCGAATGTAGCTTCACACTCTGTATTCCATTCAATTTGAGCAGCCTTCTTGAGGAGCTTAAAAAATGGCAGCGCATTCTCCGCTTATTTAGGCAAAAACCTGGTTAGCACAACCAGCCGTCCTGTCGACTGCTGCACCTCCCGCTTTGTTCTAGGGGCTTTCATGCTTAGAATAGCCTGACATTTATTCGGATTCGCTTCTATCCCTTTGTGCATCAACATAAAGCCAAGAAATTTTCCTGCCAGGACCCCGAAAGCGCAATTAGCCGGGTTTAACCGGATCTGGTACGCTCGCAACTTATCAGAGGTTTGCTGTAAATCCTGAATATGCATTTCTGGACTTGCAGATTTAACTATCATATCATCAATGTAAACTTCTATATTGTTGCCTAGCTGTTCTTTGAAAACTCGGTTCATCATCCTCTGATAAGTAGCTCCTGTATTTTTCAAACCAAAGGGCATGACATTATAAAAGTAATTTGCCTTTTCCGTTATAAAGGTTGTTTTATCCTGATCATCAACATGCATAGCGATCTAGTTATATTCGGAGTAAGCATCCATGAATGATAGAAGCTGAAATCCTGAAGCATTATCCACCAATTGATCCACACTGGGCATAGGATATGCATCTTTAGGGCATAACTTGTTGAGATCAGTGTAATCCGTGCATACTCTCCACTTCCCGTTAGGCTTCTTTACTAGGAGTGGATTAGACAACCAGGTGGTGTATTACACCTCCCTTATGAACCCGGCTTCTAAGAGTTCCTTCATGTAGTTCTCCAGTGCTTGAATTCTCTCCGGCCCTTGCTTCCTCTTATTTTGAGCAACCGGGATGGCTCCTGGGTAGATGGATAACTTATGGCAACAAAACTCGGGGTCTATCCCTGGTAACTCGGATGCTTTCCATGCAAACACATCCTGATTGGCTTTCAAAAAGGCAATCAATTCGGCCTTGATTCCCGAGCCCAGGGTCTTACCAATTTTAGTGACCTGTCCCGGTTCCTTTCCTAAAATCACCTCTTCCAACTCCCCGCCTGGCTCCGGTTGCGACAACTCGGACCCTTTATGCAAGTCCAACTCTACAAGACATACCGGTTTCACGGACGAGATGGGTTGATTGCGGCTCGGGGCTGTTTGTAATAAATTGTCTCCTCCACTCTTCCTAACAGTGGAGAAGTAGCATCGCCGATATTCTTGTTGGTCTCCTTTCATTGTCACCACTTTGTTGTCAACACCGACCATCTTTACCTTTTGATGCTTAGTCGAAGCTAGTATGTCCTAATATGATATTATAACTAGATGGAAAATCAGCAACAATAAATCAAACCTGCTCCGACTTGAATGCCTCCTTTGTCCCAAGAGTAAGCTTCAAGTCAATGTACCTTTTGGGCTGCATGTTCTGTCCATTAAAACCAGTCAAAGTGGTTTTACATAGCTTTAAATGCTTTGGATCTAAGTTCATCTTTCTGAATGCCACCCATAAAATAATATCGCATGCACTTCCTGTATCGATGAAAATCTTTCTTACCAAACACTTTCCAACAGTGCTAGAGATAACCAACCCATCCTGGTAACCTGGTACCACATCTTCTAAATCCTTCTTGGTAAACATCAATATCGGCGGCTTAGGCCATTTGAGATCATCCTTGAACTTCGGCTGACTTCGGATTGATAATACCTCTTTCAAGTATTTTCTTTGCTGACTTGTTGTGTCTCCTCCACCTCCAAATCCACCACTAATTACATTACATTCAAACTCCGGCTCAAGAAACTCCTCATTTCCGCCCTCCGGCTTCCGACTACTTTGCTCTTTTTGCCTCTTATCCAGATTCGAGTTTGATGCCTCCTGGGGTTGCTTATTAAACCTACACCCTTGCGTCTTTATTACGTACCTCCGCAATTTGCCTTCCCACACAAACTTCTCAATGGCATCCCGGAGATCCCAACACACTGATCAGTCGTGTGACCCGGTTGATCATGGAATTCACAGTATCATGACTGGTCAAGTATGGCCTTATGACCCATGGGAGGAGGTCTTTCCACCTTTTTCATCTCGGTTAAGGCAACCTCCTTCTATAACTGGGATCTCGAAACATTTAAAGGCGTGTATTTTTCATACTGACCTTCCGACTTGCCATTCTGGGATCTATGGTCAGCGTTCCTACCTCGAAATTCTGACCTCGGATGGTTGGGATTCTCCTTCTTCGGGTGGGAACTCACTGCCCGTATTTCCTTTCCGCTCGAGTTAGCAATCTACAGCTGTTCTAGCTCCAAATACATTTTAGCCCGAGAATTAAAATCCTCCAGGGCTTTAACCTCGTCTTTAATCACAGCTTGAGTGAATCGAGATTCGGGATCCAATCCAGATATCAAAAGATGGACATGCACACTTTCCTCCAAGTCGCGGACTTGTAATGCGGCATCCTTAAACCGGTCTAGATATTTGTGCAATGTCTCTTCCAACTTCTGTTGTATTTTGTTCAATGTATAAATTGACTTTGGCTGTTTTTTGCTAGTAGCAAAGTTGGAGAGAAATTTGTCTCCCAGATCTTCAAACCTTTTGATGGATTTAGAGGGCAAGGTGTGTAACCACCATCAAGCTGCCCCCCGAGGAGTCCCAAAAAAAAGCCGGGAGATGATGGGTCCACGGTAACCCCTTATGAACATGTCGAGGTCAAAAGTGTTGAGGTGAGCCTGTGGATCCTGGGTGCCGTCATATTTGGTAAGCTCGGTGGAGTCAAAATCTTTGGGGTACGTAGCATTAGCTATCTCATCCGAAAAGGGACTGATATTGTCTACCCTGTTGTCATAAATCCTTCAGTACTTTTCAGCTATGCCGGACTTGGGTGGGGGCATATTCCTGACCTGGTTTGGATACCCGGCCCCCTGATTGGACATTCCCTCCACCCGAACAGCTTTAGGCTGTTGCCCATCTGCTTGTGTACACTCTGGGTGTCGGATTCCAACACCCTGATTCTGTGTTCGGGATTGATTTCCCCTAACTTGCTTTCGATCCGCGGAGCTGGACTCCTCAAGGTCGACCTGTGCTCCTTCTTTAGCACCCTGGCCCAGCTGAGATTCCTCTCTCTAGCTTGGGTCTGCTGTATCATGGCTCCCCCCACTCAACAACTCTTCCACTTGCCTCATCCTTTGCTCAAACAAATGAGCTCTCTCAGCCTCTTCTTGCTTCCATATCGCATTCTGATTTTCCATATCCTCTCGATATGTTTCAGGTCAGCCTCTCTTAGCAAATGATTTTGGTGTTCCATTCTATCCATTTGCTTCATGATGACATCCAATGCACTCTGCACATACCGATTTTCCGGTATTTCACTAGCTGGGGCATGCGAAATCGGAACCTGCAGTCCTCCCAGTGGTTGTGCTGGCACTTGTCCTGGTGAGGATGCAGTATCCTCCATTTCTTCCACCACAACATGATCATACCCAATAGTGTTAACCTCCTTCCCCTAAGCCTGTCTGGGAAACATTTGCCCCGGTATAATGGGCAGATGTTGCTGCTTATCATTTCCGGGTAACTGGTCTGGTTAGGAGGGATCTTGCCGAAGAGGCTAGCCCCTGCTTATTGTATGTGACATACTCAATGGTGTAATGTTGATGAGCTGAAATTTACCCCTCTTCCTGGCATTCCAATATTCTGTTCGAAGAACTCAGATGTCTAACCCCCAAAGGGTTAGCGGATGTTTATTTGGGATCTATATAACTCTAGCCGCTATCTCTGTATGGATAATCGACAGAGGTTTATATCATAGCAATACCTATGGATTTAGATATTACTGAACAGTAGATCACAGTGCATACACCAAGTGGTCGGAGCCACAGAAGGGGTGGGTTGTTTACACAGTGTGACTGAAAGTAAAATGGAGGGTTCGTTGTGTACCTGGAGGGTAGCCTCATTATTTATATGGGTTACCTTTAGGGTTTATCCATTGCCTTGTGCGTCGCATCTCTATCCCACGCACACGTCTGTGCCTTGTCTTTGGTGCCCCATAAACGGTTATCATTGCTCCACTACCTGCCTGCTCCACTACTTGTACGAACCAAGATTAGTGGCGAGATGAAAGGGTGATTAGCGTTTTACCTGCTGTGGGTCGACCTCCATGCTGGACTTTGGTATTGGGCCATCATCCCCTGTAAGCCCAATACATGAGTCTGGAACACAAACAATACTACGATTATCAAATATTTCAAAAATAGTAGGGAGAATCCCAGAAAAATACTTCAGAAATGACAAAAGGTCAACTAGTGATTCAAATATACAAAATCTCATGTCAGTTCAACTGAGTGAATCTGGGATTACGAAATCTTGACAAAAAGACACCACTGCCCTTTTAAGTTGCTTCACATGTAACCTTCACTCCCTTTTCTCTCTCAAAGCTCAAAATTGATTGCTTTTTTACTCTATACCAAACCGATTCTGCATGCCATGCTCATACCATCGAAGTATCGTCCTATCCTCATCTTTCTTTCTTTTCTGATAAAACAAATGAAGCAACTTCAAAAGACACTTAAAAGACGCAGAAAGAAATCAAGGAGGTTCCTGCACATGATCCTTCGTGTTGCAAAGAATTAGCTGCTGAACAAAGTCTAGCGGTATTGAGAAGCAAATGAGACCTGGAGGAGAGTGTAAATGATCCGGTCCTAATCTTTGAAATGTAGTCGTTTAGATTAGTGGGCATTTATTTTGTTTTACTATTTTTTACCTTTCATTCGTCTCTCGGCTTGAACCCCGCCGTACTTGTCTTCTTTCCCAAAATGCACAGCATTCTCAACTCTTTTTTTTTGTTCAAAAGCATTCTCAACTCTCACCACATATTTCCAACAATTGCACAACCACCTTCTTATTAGAAAACAACTTTGCAAATAGAGGAAATGTTATTAATGACACGCTACTTCTTCCTTTTTTAAAAAGGATCTGCAAAAGTTATATACATACATTTATGATTGGATCCAGATATGAGGAAAAATTGAAAGAAAGGCATAATAATAAACAAATGACAGTGATTTTGAGAGTTGAGAGTAGATACTTGAAGGAAAAAAGAAGGGGGGAGGAAGTAAGGAGAGCGAAGTGGCTTGATGGGAATGGTGTTTGGCGATGAATTTGTCCCATACAAAAGGCAAACAATAAACAAATTTGTTACGAACATGCTTAAAATGGGCCTGGCCCAATGATCAAGAGAGCCCAAACAAAAGGCTCCAGTCATAATCCTAATCACCCCCTTGAATTAAGGGGCAGTTCACCGGAATATCCATCAAGATTGCAACTACCCACAAGATAAGGATATATTATTGAAAAAGGATATCCTAATATCTTTTAAACAATAAAGATAACAAAGCTCGTCAATGTAGGGCCCAATTAAGTCTATAAATGGGTACAAACCCTAACAAGGTACATGCGTTCTAACCCTAGCTCTTCAATTCACACAGAGCACACATCCCCACTCCCTCTGGCTATAATAAGCCTATCGTTTACCTTCAAACTACGTGGACTTTGATCCCAATCTGTGGTACGTAGGCCCCTGGGATTTCACCCCAGGCCAAGTCCAATCACTATTGTGTTCTACATCAGAACATTGGCGCCGTCTGTGAGGACTATAAAGTCCTATTCCCGTGACCAACGATGGCTAACACCAGAAGCAAAAGCCACATGCTCACACACGAGCCAAGTCAAGAACGAGGAAATAATGAGGATTAACAGCAAGAAGATGTCCGAGGAAACAATCATGGACACGCAGAGGAAGCACCGAGCATGAATTCTCCTCACACTAAGGACGGACAAGCCGATCAAACGCTGCAAAGTGCCCCTCAAGCCAATTCTTCACAAGAATTCCAGATTGACAACCCGAACATACAACTGCTACACAACATCGCTGGGTCAATGCTAAAGCGGATTGAGAACGTGGAGCAACGTGATAATCTCTAAAATCAAAAGATTGATCAAATGGCCGAAATAATGGGTCAGATCCTCAAGCAATTGCAGGATCCTCTTCATACAGAACGTCAGGATGATCAACATAATGAGGATGGAGACACTAATCAACAAACCGCTGATCCACCCCGGCCTAACCAACTTGAACAAGGCAAAATAGTCTGAGCTACGGTTTCTGAGCAAATTAACCATCGAGATATGAACCAAGATGACCAAGCTCGGACAGCTCAGAAAAGCAGCCACGCCTCTGATAACCAAGAAATCCGGCCGGAAGAGCCCGAAAAATGCAAGATGTGGTATGGAGATGGAAGGCAGAGTAGCAGCCCATTCTCAGACGAAATTACGGAAGCTGAATACCCAAGAAAGTTTAGCATGTCCGACCTCCCCAAATATGATGGAAGTCAGGATCCCCAAACACATCTGAATACCTTTAACACCGAAATGCTGGTTCGAGGGTTCAAAGGACCCATCATATCTCGGCTGTTCACCTCAACATTTCGAGGAGCTGCACAAATTTGGTTCCAGACTCTACCTCCGAAATCCATTGCCGACTTCACCGACCTGAGTGAGAAATTCTTACTGAATTTTGCAACAAGCAAAAAGCAACCCAGGTCGGTCTACACGCTAGATAGAATCAAGCAGCAACTTGGAGAAACTCTTCAGAAGTACTTGGATCGCTTCAAGGCGGCCGCCCTGCAAATCCAAGGGTTAACGGAGAGTGTCCACATGCATTTGCTCATCTCGAGCCTGGACAGTGAATTAAGAATGGGAAGGTTGGTCATATCCGGAGAAATCAAGACCCTGGAGGAGTTCCATCGGCGAGCTAAGAAATATCTGGACATTGAGTAGGTGTAGATAGCCAACGCACCAGGAAAGGAGAGACAAAGAAGTCCACCTCCAAAAGGAAGGGATCAGGCATCGAATCGATCTTGGAACTCAGACCAGAAAGCCCGTGGAGGAAGACATGAAGGGAAGTACGAAAAATATACTCCTTTGAATGTCTCACGGGCTCAGCTTTGGAAGGAGGTAGCATTGACCGAGATGAAAAAGGTGGAACGACCCCGTCCACTATATAACAGAGGCAAACTAGATCGATCTCGATTTTGCGATTTCCATAATGGATCCGGACACACAACCGACGAATGTTGGGACCTTAAAGACACTGTAGAGAAATTTGTCCGAGATGGACAATTACGGCAATATGTCATCAAGACGCAGGGTCAAACGAATAGCAAGCATAAGCAGACGGACCGAAGTAAAAGCCCGGTCCCTCAACAAAAAAGGCAAGATGACGATCGAAGAAAGAATGACGATGAGGAGGAATTTCCAGAGGCTGAATTCGATTGCAATGTCATCAGTGGAGGTTATGGAGGAGGTGGCGATACTGCAAGTCAGTGAAAGAAGTACCTTCAGGAAGTCCTAACCATTAGGGGACGACCTACTTTCAAGCCAGAGCCTCTGTAAGCAAAACCCCCCAAATTATTCTTTACTCAGGATGATTTAAGGGATGTAATCGCAGGCCATCAAGACGGCTTGGTCATAACCGGCCTTCTGGGTAAGTGTCGCGTGAAGAAGATGTTCATTGACCCCGGCAGTACAGTGGATATCATCCTCTAGGATGCTTTCAAGCGAATGGACCTTGATCCAGAAAACTTGAAGCCGTGCAGAACAACCCTAATCGGGTTCAATGGAGAGGACACGAGTCCTAAGGGATATATAGAGATCTAAAAATGACGTTGGGTTCCAAGGAAGCTTTCAAGACTGGACGAGTCAGATTCATTGTGGCAGACTTCCCTTCATCTTATAATATCATCTTGGGAAGGCCAACTATTCATAGCTGGGATATGTTAATATTTACTAAGCACCATAAACTAAAAATGGTAAGCGGAAGGAACGAGATCGTCACCATCAAAGGAGATCAGAAAGAGTCTCGACAATGTTATTTTTCAACAGTAAAGAACAATGAGCCGGGAACAACCTCATCACAGCAAAAAGGAGTTCAAAGATCGGCACCAAATTTGAGCTCAATGAACGTGGTGGAACTCGACGTAAGAGAGGAAGCCAAATTGGTGAAAACAGAACCCGATGGGGAACTCGTAGATTTCCTATTAGGAAACGAACCTGGGCAAGTAACCAAAGTCGGCAATACACTTACATCACAAGAAAAGACCGAGCTAGAAGAACTGCTGTTGAAGAACAGAGACGTTTTTGCTTAGAAACCTGCCGAGCTACTAGGTGTAGACCCCGCTTTTTGCTGTCACAAATTGACGATAAACCCACAATGTACGCCTGTCGCACAAAAGAAAAGGAAGATAGCACCGGACAGGCAAGCAGCCCTCGCCGAGCATGTGAAAAAGGTCCTGGATGCTGGTTTTATTAGAGAAATCCAGTACACCATGTGGCTATTAAATGTGGTAATGGTCAAAAAATCCAACAGCAAGTGGAGAGCTTGCACGAACTACACTGACCTCAACAAGGCCTGCCCAAAGGATGCTTACCCCATGCCAAATATAGATCAACTGGTGGACAATTCTGCTAGATTCCAGCTGCTCTCCTTTATGGATGCCTATTCTGGTTACAACCAAATAGTCATGCATCCCGAGGACTAGTAGAAAACAACTTTTATTACAAATAAAGCTAACTATTGCTATAACGTTATGCCCTTCGAGCTAAAAAATGCCGGGGCCACTTATCAAAGGATGATGAATCAAGTGTTTGAAACGCAGCTTAGCAGAAATGTAGAATTCGACATCGACGACATGATTGTTAAATTAGTCAAGTGCCCCGATCATATCTGTGATTTGCAGGAAACGTTTGACAAACTCCGGACTCACCGTATCCGACTCAACCCAGCAAAATGTGCATTCGGGGTACCCGCGAGAAAGTTTCTCGGATTCCTGTTGACTAATAGAGGAATTGAGGCTAACCCGGATAAATGCCAAGCCGTCCTCAATATGGCCGCTCCAAGAAACAAGAAAGAAGTACATCAGTTGACAGGAAAACTGGCCGCTGACAAGGTTTCTACCAAAGTCGGCAGAGAATGCACTTCCATTGTTCAAGCTATTGAAGAAAGAAGCACAGCACGGAGAATGGAACTCAGAATGTGAAGTCGCATTCGATAAGGTTAAAAGTTGTTTGTCATCACCTCCAGTTTTGTCAAAACCCGAACTCGGAGAAGACTTAATATTGTACTTATCTGTGGCTCCAGAAGCGGTAAGTGTCACGCTGGTAAGGGAAGAGTCGACAGAACAAAAGCCGGTCTACTTCACGAGTCGGGCTTTGCAAAGTTCAGAGCTGAGATATCAAAGGTTGGAAAAGGTGGTATTCGCACTTCTCACTGATAATTGAATATTTTACACACTTATTTTGTATCTTTTGGGTAATAAATTTAGGATTTTTAGCTAATAAATAATGGGCTTTAATGATTATTTGGGCTTTAGGCCTTTATTTGGATTTAATTCATTTTCATGATAAAAATTCCAGATTTAATATGCTTCACTGTTTTAACCAGACATCGGATTTGCCTCATTTTTATCTCATATTTCAGATGATTTAAAGGGCTACAAATGTTATGAAGACTTGGAAGGCAAATTCGGTCAAGAGGATGGTCAAACTTGGAGCCGAAGTCAGAGACGTTTTTCTGGATTTTTATTTGGGCCCGAATTTTATAAAGGCCCATTTGTTATTTTAGGCTATTTCTTTTGGGCTGGATATTTTATGACTTGGGAGCCCCATTTCGTTTTGCCCTTTTAGGTTAAGTTAGATGGAGGCTACAAACAGATTGTATTTTCATTTTTGAAACTTTTGAAGATCAAACATAGACTTTTAAATTTCTCTGAAATGTTCTTCATCTATTCTTCGTGTTCTTCACTGTTTTACTCATCTATGCTTGGCTAAACGTCTCTGACTAACCCACAGATTAGGGATTTCATATTCCAGAGGACTCGCGCTTAATTGGTAACATCTAAACTCGTTTCTGTCTTCTTTTATCGGATTCGATTCTGGATTCGGATTGGGTTTTTGGTTAAAAACTCAGATCGATTAATCCCAAGGACATATTTCAAACTGGGTTTAAGTGATTACTGTGAGATGGTTTGGTGTTACGCCACTGTTTCGAAAACATTCTGGGTGATTATTCAGTTGAGGGAAATTCTAGGCAAGCGCAGAGATTTGGGTTTGTCCAGAAATCTATCACGAGTTTGGTGTTTAAATTTCGTTTGATGAAGGTTCTAGAATCTCTGGTTCTGAGTTAATCATTTTAGTGTGGATAATCTCATTTTCCTTTATTGTTTCTGTTTTAATTTCGTTTATTTTGCAATTTGAAAAACTTCCCCCCAAATTGTTACTGTTCTGTTTCATTGTTATTGAATTAAACCTACTGCAATTTTGTGGGAAACGATCCAGGTTCCTCATACTGCAAATATGGTGTCACTCATCGTGTTACTACGCCATATCACTCACAGACTAGTGGCCAAGTGGAGATGTCTAACAGAGAATTGAAGCAAATTCTGGAGAAAACCGTTGGGAAGTCTAGGAAAGATTGGTCCAAGAAGCTTGATGATGCCTTATGGGCGTATCGAACGGCATTCAAGGCTCCTATCGGTATGTCCCCGTTTCAGTTGCTTTATGGTAAGTCTTGTCATCTTCCAGTAGAGCTTGAGCACAGGGCGCTTTGGGCAACTAAGATGCTAAATTTTGATGCTAAGTCTGCTGATGAAAAGAGGTTACTCTAGCTGAATGAACTCGATGAATTCAGGGTCTTTGCATATGAGAGCGCTAGCCTCTACAAGGAAAGAACCAAGTGATGGCATGACAAGAAACTTATTCCTAAAGAGTTTCATCCAGGACAACAGGTATTACTCTATAATTCACGTTTGAAACTTTTTCCAGGTAAATTGAAGTCTAGATGGTCCGACCCCTTTATGGTCAAAGAAGTCACACCTTTTGGTGCAATTGCCATTGCACCAATTGGTTCGGATGAAGCTTTTAAGGTGAATGGGCAGCGCTTGAAGCCTTACCATAGTGGAGAAATTGACAGAGGCTGGACCTCTGTGGCCTTAGAAGTTGAAAATTAAGGTGATATCTGTCAAGCTCGAGACGTTAAACAAGCGCTAGTTGGGAGGCAACCCAATAGATTTTTCCTTTTATTTTTTTATTTTCTCTTAGTTATTATTAGTAGGTAAGGAAGGATGATGAGGTCGCACTAGAGGACGATGATGACTACTCCGATGACTTTTGACTGAGCATGCGTCCATCTTCAAGTTAATTGCTGAGGACAACAACATTCTAAATCTAGGAATGGTGGTCAAAATCTGCAAAATACTAGGGGAGTTATCTTAATTTTATCTATGTCCTTTTATTTTGTTCTGCTCTAGTATGAGACTTGCATGATGATTATTTAACTAATTATAAGAGAAACTAAGCTTTAATTTGTACTAAACCTGAATAGCATGTATGAAGCATCATTGATCGTTTGAGATTTTATATTTATATTACTGCTATGAGATTGCATTGAAGTTCATTGAAGAATATAATTGCTTGTTTGGATTAGCTGTTGGATTGTGAATGTATGGATAGTATTTGAATGATAAATCTGGGAATAGTTTCCTAGCTTGAGTCAAAGCCTTGTGAGGATTTGAGCCTAAACAGTAAAAAAACTTTCTTTTTGAGAGACCTCACTGTGGTTGGACTCTAGAACTTGTTTTGTTTCTCTTTTGATGCATGCATAGATTGGGAAGACAAAGGCAAATATTTTTTTTTGCACCCACTTGGCCAAATAGACCACCTTAAAAGAATATCTTCCATTGCTAGCCCCTTGAGCTTAGACTTGTTTGTTTTCTATTCACCTTACATTGTTACTTAGCCCAGGACCCCAAGCAATCCTACCTTTGCATGAGATTAGAGGATAGTATGTAATTCACAGTTCAAAGAGAATTTTTGGCAGGTAATGAGAAGGAGAAACGAATGAAGAAAAGGAAAAAAAAACAAGGGCTATAAGCAAAACAAAAAAAGAAAAGAAAAAGAAAAAGAAAAGAATGTTCAAAAAGCCACCCTAAAAAAAAATATTTGTTGCAAATAAGTAGTGTGAAGGGTGGCAAATGCAAAAGTTCTGAAAGAAGGAGGTTGGTCAAATAAAGAGAAGAGCTAGGAACATTTGTGCATTGAGTAGCTGAATTTAAATTCAACTTATGTCTTCTAATTTCATACATGGATTTTAGCTACCTCCTAAATATTCCCACCCCCAAGCTAGGCCACATTACAACCTTGAAAAGACCTTTTGATCAATCTGTGCATGTTGTCAGTATTCCTCATCTTTAGGAACTTGAGAATAGGATCAAGCCTATGGTAGTAATGCTACATTGATGGATTGAGTGCATACCTCCCTAAACACTTGAGTGATGAGTGAAATATTTATTTCAGGAAGGAGTACTCAAGTTAGATGCTATGTCCCTCTATAAATTGAAAAATGCTATTCATGTGTTTCAAGACAACAGTTTGTTCATGCTTAGTATAGTATTCTTTTGACCAGCTGTTCTTAATCACTCTTCAATGCAATGTCATGCTTACATCTAACGTGCTTTCTCTCAAGATCACTTTCTTGCATCATACTGGTTATTCTTGTTTATTGATGAGGACATCAATATTTAAATCTGGGAATGTTTGATGAGCCATAAACTTACCATGTTTTTAGGCACAATTTGAGCTTGAAATTGATTAAATAGACTTAAAAAGCTTAAGGATAATAAGCTAAAAATATGGATTTGATGTCAGACATACCCTCACAAGCATTCTTGTGTGTTTTTAAGGTTTTATTCATAAGAAGAAGCTATTTGAAGACTCCGCGGAAGGTCAAAAAGAAAGCCACAAAGGAGAACCAGAAAAGTGGCGCCCTCCAATGTAAAAGTGGTGCCTAAGGTGCCACTTCTCAGCCCAAACAGAAAAGTGGCGCTCAGGGCGCCAACTCATTGCCTCCCTCATAAAAAGTGGTGCCCATGGCGCCAAAAGTGGCGTCCAGGGCGCCAGAATTGCAAAAATTTGATTTTTCTTATTTTAGGGCCCGAAAAAGGAAAAAAAATTTATATTCTTTAATGTTTTTGAAATCCAAGGGGCCCCAGAATATAAAGAGAAGAAACCCTAGCAAAGAAAGAGACCTTCTTGAACCTGTGGCACAAGAAACAACCCTACGACATTGGAGAAAGAGGATCAAGGCTTCATCATGGAGATCAACCTTCCCTAATCATCGAAGACCTATTCTATTTTCATCTTTTCTTCTCTATTTTGTTAATCTAGCCATGCTTGGCTAATTTCCTTTTTGTAGTTAGGGCTAGGATGAACCCTATGCAAGTTTATCGTGTTTGCTTGAATTCTTGATTGAATCTTGATTTCCTTTATTGAATGAATTTCCTTTGCTTAATGCTTTCTTGAAGATTGATCACCTTTAAGATTGTTCATAGGTTGATGTATGACAATAGAGATGTTGGTGCATCTAACTAGAACTTGTTAATTCATCATAAAATTGCATGACCTAGACATAGGCTTACGAATTTATGCGATCGTAGGATTTTGGTTCAAGATCTGATCTTTCTAGACAATTCTAAGACATTAGGTTGTTTTTAAAGATAAAATAGACTAAGGTAGCATCAAGACATTGGGACTTAGTCAAACCTTTGAGAATTGATCGTCAATTTGGCAATCATAGTCAATTAGGGTTTCAATTCAAATACTTAAATGAGCATAGGGGGATTCTGAGCCCTAGCTGCGCTTATCTTGATTGTTGATATTTTCTAAACGTGTTCTTGAGATTCTTGATCTTGAGTTCTTTTCTTTCTTTAATTCTTGGAATTCTTGTTTAGTTACAACTATTCTCTTTCACTCATCCATCCAACTAAAGCGTAAATAGCGAATTAGTGATTGGATACTATTCCTCGTGGGATGATACTTTCTCACTACTTTATTACTTGTAACGACCGATGCACTTGTCGAAGTCGCCCCCTATCAATAAATACCTGAAGACTTGAAGACTCAAGTAGAGAAAAACGCAGAGAGATAAGCTTACACCTCCAACATGCTAATACTCTGATTTTCACATCATTTACTCTCTGTTCTTAATGCCTACATAGTTTATCATTGAGAGTGAAATGATTTGTGTTGTGCTTCAGTGTTTATCATATTCACTTCTGTGAGAGAAGATTGATTGTAAATTAGTTTATTTGAGAGTTACTCAAGATTGGGTGATCTTGAGTGGGAAACACTTTATTGTGGTTACAACTTGTAAGGGGAGTGAATCCTAGGGAGAGGATTACTTCGAGTACAGAGTGTGTAATCAAGCAAGTGTATTGATTACAGTTTGTAAGGGGGAGTGAATCCTAGTGAGAGGATTACTTCAAGTACAGAACGTATAATCAAGCTCAAAGCAAATAGTGGATTGAAAATCTCAAGTGAAGCTTGGGGACTGGACGTAGGTCAAGGATTTGACCGAACCAGGATAAATCACAGTTTGCATACTCTCTTCCCTTATCTTTTACATTTCCAGTACATGCTTATCTTAGAATATCCAACTGTCAATTTAGAAGTTGCGAAAAGATTTTTTAAAGTTCCTAAAGTTTTATCAAACACCCAATTCACCCCCTCTTGGGTGATAGCCAGATACAACATTTGGTATCAGAGGAGGGTCTCTTGTTTAAAGGACTTAACAGTCTCAAGAGTCACAATGGCTAATCTTGGGTGTTGCTGGCTTCCAGAAGGTGCTGATCATACCATTCCACCGTTTTTGAAAGATATAGAATTTTGGTTTTGGAAAGCTAAAATGACAAGTTTTCTTAAAGCATATGATTTTGATATGTAGAAAGTTTTTACAACTGATTTTGATTTCAAGTCTGGAAAGGTTTTGACAGAAAGGGAAATGAAAATGTTTTTGTTGAACATTAGAGCAATGAACATATTATATAGTGCTTTAATTGAAAATGATTTTGAGAAAATCAAATCTTGCTCTAGTGCTAAGGAAATATGGGATACTCTTGATTCTATATATGCTTCTAACAATTATGTTGAAGTAAATAGTGTTGATAGCTCATCAGAAATTATGAACTGTACATCTTCCCTTGATGAACAACTAGAGATTGAAGAAGGAGAAATTATTGAATACTCACATGATCCAGTCAACACAAAAGAACAAGAGAAAGAGGATTCCCAAGAAGAGCTCATGGACGTTTGTGATCAATCATCATCAAAAGCTCTAGTTACTCATGTGGTAAAAAGTTCCAACTCTTCTTATGTAGATAAGAAAAATGCTTTTGAACAATCACATAGAGTTGTTTATCAATCAGTAATTGATTCTAATTTGAAAAACAAAAATGTTTTCAAAAATGATACTGGAAAGTTTATTGGGAAGAAAGAATATCCAAATGAGATTTATTTCAATCTTCAATCCATTGATCAACACAATACTTGCAAAATTGTTCATGATAAGCATAGTTCTGTTATTTGCAATTATTGTTGTAAATCTGATCATATTTCTCACACTTGCTATATTAGGAGAAATTCTAATGTGAGAAGTAGATTTATTTGGGTTCCAAAAGGACAAGTAAAGTCCAATACTAACATACAAGGACCCAAGTATAAGTGGGTACCAAAACGTCCATCTAGTGCCTTGTGTGTGCAGATTGATTCTAATGGACATAAGGGTGTTGTGAAGAGAAAAAAGAAGCCAAGAGTCTCTCATGTACTAATGAAAAAGTTCACAGCATCTATATCAAATAGGAGAACTCTCAAGGCACCCACTACTAGACTTACAAAGTCTAATCATCCAAAGAAGCATTGGTTAAAAGCAAGAGGAGTATGTTCCACCTCAAGAACTCACTACCATAGAGTACCATTCAACTATCTTGAGGAGAACAAGAAGAGGAAATTCTCATAAGTATCAAATAGAAGACTCTTGAAGTCTTTATCCTATGTGAGAACTTTGCAGACACCCATGGAAAGACATGTGAAGAATCAAGTGAATCTGCAAAACGGGTAAAGTTTGCTGTAAAAAAAAGGTAAACTCAAGTTTACCAACAGCAAACTCGAGTTCACAGAAGGCATAGAGCAAATTATGTTTCCGAAGGAAAGACAAACTCGAGTCTACAAGTTGGAAACTCAAGTTTTGGTAAGACAGAAACGACCAAGTACTAAGAAACCTCTAAACTCGAGTCTGTAAGTGATAAACTCAAGTTTACACTCTTAAATTCAAAGTTTTGTCAAGCATATTTTAAACTCAACTATTGCTCTTGTTTTTAAAACCTCCTAATCTATTATTTGAAATATCCATCAAGGTTTTTCGTAACCTTAAGAATGAGCATTGCAAACTATTTTAAAACTGATTTTTCACACTTCCTAAAAATTCACTTTTTAGATTTGTAAAAACAAATTGCAAAGTTCATAAGTTCAAACCTTTATGCATACATAATGATTTGAAAAATAAAATGTTTCTTTCATGCATAAAGTCATGATTAATTCATTTTGCTCAATTATTCTGAATTGATTATATTCATAAGAGCATGTGAATTTTAGTTCCTACAAGCTAACAATGATGGATCCAAGTAAGGTTTAATACCAAAGAAGAAAAAGATTTATACAGCTTTTGTAGGAAACTTCTCAAGATTGAGACTACAAAGAGAAATAATTCCAAGTCTTGAGGAAGTTAAACAAGCTGCTTAATGTTGATGGTGAACATGGAAAAAGGAGACATCTACATCACTCATCTTAAACCAAGCAAGCTACTACAAGGACAAGAGGAATTATGGTGATATCTAATCCTTACCCTATCTTACTCTTAAATGATTATATATGTGGGTAATGAACACTTGTCCATTATTGCATTCCTTTAGCAATCAATCATATATGATCTTCAAAACGTTTTTCTGATTGCTAAATGTCAATGAATCTATGCATAACTTTTTGAGTTCATGTTTTTGAAATGCATAATTCTGAAACTTGTTTTGAAATTCAATTCACTTTGTTTTGTGAAAAGCATACAAACGTTTTGAAACCCTATTCATGTTTTGATTGCATTCAAACGATGTTTCAAAATTGGAAGTTAATATTGTATATTGAATGTTAGATATGCTTCAAATTTATCCGGTTGAGATTTTCCCCATCATTCACATGTTCAATGTGTTGCTTGAACTCAATAATTCTTATTCTATGATTAGTTGGACTTCATGTCTAACAAGTTGATCTTATATGAGTTTCAAGCCTACCTTCAAGAAAATAATTCAATTTGTGAAACTGTTGTGCTTAATGGATAAATTCTTAGTTGACTGAGTTATTCCAAGCTTATGAATGTTCATTAGTGCATTGAATGTTAATGCATTAACCATTAGTGGAATAACTTACTAGGATGATATTCTGGAACTCTAGTCATTTGGACTAAAGAGTATGTGCTTCATCATCCATAAATCCTAGTAGTCACCTTGTTATTCACATATATCAACTTTGTCATCATCCATCTTTTGAGTAACTATAACCATGTGTTCAAGTTCTTGCCTAAAACGCTCATATGTTTCATGATTCAATTCAAAGGGGCAAGAGTATGTCTCTTGACAACAACAAAGTTATCATATATATTTCAATCCTACTTGGTCTTATTGGCTAATTCATGTCTTTTTATGACTTTTGCTTTTGGCAAACTGTTCAACATGTCATTTGAAACTTGAAGCATTCTATTATATTCTTTAACATGTTGGCTTCCACCATATTTAGAATGAACATCAATTTTTGAACATGTTTCGAACAATAAGTTTTCATATCTTCAAAATCACATTTTTATTATGCCTTATCATGGTTTGAAAGATCATTCAAGATTTGAAACAATTTGCACATTTCATATTTGAAAAAAAAAATCTGATCTTGTTCATGAACTGTAAGTTGATAAATGCTTATCCTTATAGATATGATTTCTCATGATTCTTGATTAATCTTGCATGGATGTTTATGAATGACAATTGTAAATTCAAAAGTTTGTTATTGATTCAAGTCTAAGAGCCTTTCATGTTAAAAATTATCTTGATCAATAACTGTTATTTTCTGTGAAAAAATGACTCCAGTCAAGTTGAATGACTCCAGTCATATCCCTCAATGCAAAACGTTTTTATAACTATCTTACTCCAGTCATCAAATTGTTACTCCAGTCACTGCTCTTCTTGAACAAATCAGTCAAGTCTGAATTAACAGTGACTCCAGTAACATTTTGATAACTTCAGTCATATCTTTTCTAAAATGATCCTTATGCCTTAAACTATCTTTGGTTATTATAGAAATCATAAATGATTTCTTCATACCAATTTCAAGTCCACCCAAGTGAACTTGAAAATTCTTAATGTTGAGATGCTATGTTGTGAGCAAGGATAACTCCAAATCTCATAACTTTTGTATCACATCATTATTTGGTATCATTAAGGGGTTTTGAAAAGGAAGTTCATATCTTTTTTTTGCTCAAAAGTTCATATCTTCTTAATCATGCATTCATTAAGGGGGAGCTTCACATTCACATGTGTTTACACCTTAAAAGCTCATCTCTTATAATTGAAGAAAACTATTTTAATCATACTCATCTGCATTCACAATGTTTTTATTAGTTTTGATGATGAGTTCATATCATAGTTTCCTTTCATTATTTTTTTTTTTGAAAATATCTCATAGAAAGGAATATCTTGATATCTTATTGCACTAATAATTCTCTCTTGCAAGAAATTTTTATAATTGTAACAGGAGAATTAAGTTGTGCAAGAACTTTCCTTAATGTCCTACAAAGAGATATGATTAAATTAAGGAAAGATGCTTTGATGTCCAATCACATTGAAGCTAAGCTATGCTCTAAAAGGAAGAGGGAAACCTTTTGAAACTAGCTAAGACATGTGTTTGCAGAAAAGCCATATGCAGAAAAGGAAAAGGATGGAAATGATCTCTTACAATAAGAAAGCAAGCAAATGAACCTCATCAACATGTTGTCAAATCTAAATGAGCATTTCTAAACTCTACCTTTTTATATTCAGCAGAAACTTTGCACATGTTTGGCATCTTTATGCTTTAATTGTGAAAGATGTTTTGCAATCCTCTTCAACTTGTTTTCAGAAATATTTTCATGAAAACTCTTTCCTACTTGCATCATATTGAAACCTGAATACTTTCAAATAAGGGAGAGAGAAATTAAGGGGGAGAGAATTTGATTGATTATTTGCCTCTTCACGAGTATTTCTTCTTCACTTCAACTTTTTGCTAATGACAAAAAGGGGGAGAGAATGACAAGAAAAATATGTTGAGTCTAATTGGTTTTCATATTCATACATATTTTTCTTAAGGTATTTGCCATCATCAAAAAGGGAGAGAATGTTGGTTATGATTAGTTTTGATGATGTCTTATATAGATGCCATTAGTGAGAGCAAAAAGTTGATATCATATACATTGACTAATTGCTACATTTAATGTAGATTTGTTCATGTGGAGAAAGACAAGAGAAGAGAAAAAAGAAAGAGTTTATTCATGGAGAATAATCAAAAAGAGAGAAGAAAGAAAGAACTTGCTGAATAAACTGAGAAAATCATTATACAAGTTCTTAGTTTGATTCTTGAAGTCTCCAGGATCAAATGGAAGTTTGGATGACTCAATTCAGAGTTAAAACAAGCATATATCAGGTTATGGATGAGCAAAATCGAGCTAGATACTCAAAAGTCAAGTTTACTGCATTACTGAAAGTGATCTACCTCTGGATTATGAGAAAACTCGAGTTTAGGACACAAAACTCGAGTTTGAAACTCAAAACTCGAGTTGGTCACTTAATGACTCAAGTTTGTAGTGTCTTCAGCAACTCTAGCGTCTCTGGATCAGCAAAACTCAAGTTAGCCAATGTAAACTCGAGTTTGGAACTCAAGACTCGAGTTTAGCAAGCTTTCAGCAATTTTGTCCAACTCTGTTTCACGTTCAGCACTGGCGACCTCTAGTAATTCGATGATATCTCCCAAACCAGAGATCAGATTAAGGTAAAATCAATTTTGTATGAAACTAGACATCCAATGCATCATCTTGACGAAGTTTCATGCCTAAAGAAGCTCAGATGAGAGAGCTATGAATTTCAGAAGTTGGAACAGGAATTCACGCCACACAGCAGACCGAGCTTCAATGATTTGAGTGTATGTCACAAACTACACATCAGAATGAGCTGAAATCGGTGGCATATAAAAATAGACTCTCATACCTTTCCAGAAACATAAAGATCATGGAAAACAAAGATCAAACGAGTGAGGTATGAATTTGTGAAGTTGACAGTCAATTCAGGAAGCTGGAAAAACGCTAGCCAAAGAACAGTCTTTGTTTATCGGATCATAACTGTCAGATTACAATGAGCTTGGAGCTGATTCTTCTTGCATTAGAAAGAAGACTTAAAGAGTCTTATGGAGATAGGTACTGGATTCCAGAAATTGATCTTCATCAAGTCAGAGAGCAAAGAACTTGTGAGAAGAATATTTGATTGAGTCATGGAGAAGAAAACTCGAGTTTGTGTTAGCAAACTCCAGCTTTGGACTTGACAGAGAGCAAGACGTTTTCATCTCTTAAGGAAACTCGAGTTTGAGTTAGTAAACTCCAGTTTGTGGCAGACAGAGAGCTCCTCAATATTTTAAGCTTCGGAAACTCCAGTTTGCATTTGAAGACTCCAGTTTTGAGTTTTGTGGACTTAAGCTTATTTTCACTTCAAAAGACCAAAACTTGAGTTAGTCACTAAATGACTCGAGTTTAGCTTTAAGTTCAAGTGTTCTTCAAAACTCAAATCGTGACATTCCTCTCTGGAAGACCTAAACTCGAGTTTGGATTTCTAAACTCCAGTTGAGCCCGCTGCAAACTCCAGTTTCAGTCGCTGAAGTTTGAAAAACCAGATTGCGCCAACTTATGAAAACTTCATGGTTGATCTTAATACTTCATATCATCTATTGCTATTGTTTCTAATCATGATTAATCAGATTTCTAGCAAGTTTCAGATGATTAAAAGTTTGAGATAACATCAAACTTGGCAGAAATCAAAATCTGTCATAAGCATGAAGATGAAGGTTGCTGCAGATTTTCAGAAATGGCAAAGAAGGCAGAACCAAACGAGAAACTTGGAGAAACGAAGCTGAATGCTCAACTGTAATGGATTCAAACGTTCTACAATCTTGATATGCTTAAGATTCAGATTTCAGAAGATATTTGCTTTAAATTAAATAAAGCAACTCTATGAACCACTTGTATTATTTTAATATATCTTCTCAACAAAGCAAATGGATGACAGCCTGGAAAGAAGCCCTACCATTCTTCAATGTAGACAATAAGGCTCCTACCAACTAAAGATGCTGAACAACATCAAACATCACCACATGGGAGACATTCTTGAGGAGCCAACATTCAGATATTCAAATCTAAATTATTCCCAACAATCATATTCAAATAGAAGTGGTCACAACAGCTAGATCCATGGAGAAACACTCACAACAACTATATTTTCAAATGGGTTCAAGTCTCAACGGATCTACAATGTTCATATACTTCAAATCAGTATAAATACCTGAAGACTTGAAGACTCAAGTAGAGAAAAATGCAGAGAGATAAGCTTACACCTCCAACATGCTAATACTATGATTTTCACATCATTTACTCTCTGTTCTCAATGCCTACATAGTTTATCATTGAGAGTGAAATGATTTGTATTGTGCTTCAGTGTTTATCATATTCACTTCTGTGAGAGAAGATTGATTGTAAATTAGTTTATTTGAGAGTTACTCAAGATTAGGTGATCTTGAGTGGGAAACACTTTATTGTGGTTACAACTTGTAAGGGGAGTGAATCCTAGGGAGAGGATTACTTCGAGTACAGAGTGTGTAATCAAGCAAGTGTATTGATTACAGTTTGTAAGGGGGAGTGAATCCTAGTGAGAGGATTACTTCAAGTACAGAACGTATAATCAAGCTCAAAGCAAATAGTGGATTGAAAATATCAAGTGAAGCTTGGGGACTGGACGTTTCCAGTACATGCTTATCTTATAATATCCAACTGTCAATTTAGAAGTTGCGAAAAGATTTTTTAAAGTTCCTAAAGTTTTATCAAACACCCAATTCACCCCCCTCTTGGGTGATAGCCAGATCCAACACTTATTTGTGGAAATTTTGGAGTGACTAAGTAATTAGGAGATGTGTGCCTGATCATGAGTTTGATTTTATCTTGCATTTTTGCCATGCTTCTGCTTGTGGTGGTCACTTTGGACCATAAAGAACTGCTAGGAAAGTGTTAGACTGTGGTTTATTTTGGCCTACCCTATTTCATGATGCCCATATGTTTTGTAAGTCATGTGATAACTGTCAGAGAGCAGGAAGTATTTCCCGTAGGCATGAGATGCCCTAAAACCCTATCTTGTTTTGTGAAGTCTTTGATGTTTGGGGCATTGATTTCATAGGTCCATTTCCTGTTTCTTATGGTCATACTTACATACTATTGGCTGTGGATCATATTTCAAAATGGGTTGAGGCGAAACCCACCCGGACTAATGATTCTTCTGTGGGGGTGGATTTTGTTAGGTCTAACATTTTTTGCGAGTTTGGCATTCCTAAAGCCATCATTAGTGACCAAGGCTCTCATTTTTGCAATCGAAGCATGGGTGCCTTGTTACATAAGTATGGAGTGCTTCATAAGGTCTCCACAACGCACCTCCCCCAGACCAATGGTCAAGCTGAAGCTTCTAATAAAGAGATTAAGCAAATCCTTCAAAAGACTGTTAAGATTAGAGTAAGCGATTGGATGATGCTTTATGGCCATATCGCACCGCCTATAAGACTCCGATTGGGATGTCTCCCTATCGGCTTGTCTTTGGTAAGGAATGTCATCTTCCGGTTGAGTTGGAGCATTAAGCCTATTCGGCCATTAAGCAGTGTAACATGGATTTTGGCTAAGTCTGGAATGGAACAAAGGCTATAGCTGTAAGAGTTGGATGAGCTTATATTGGATGCCTATGAGAGTTCATGGTTGTACAAAGAGAAGACAAAGGCATTCCATGATAAGCACATCTTGAGAAAAGAGTTTTTTGTGGGCCAGAAAGTTCTTCTATTCAATTCCCGCCTAAAGTTTATGCCAGGTAAGCTTCGGTCTAGATGGGATGGCCCTTTTGTAGTTGCTAATGTTTTCCCTTTTAGTGTTGTTGAGTTGTGTGATCCACCCACCGGACGGACCTTTAAAGTCAATGGACACCGCCTCAAGCAATTTCATGAGGGAGACATGAAGCAACCTGAGGAAGAAGAGATCCTCCTCATTGATGCCACTTATTTTCCATAAACCACTTGGGGAGTATTCTTGTTTCTTTCTTTCTATACCTCTCTTTTCCTTTATTTTCTTTTTCCAAATAAAATTAGTTGGTGAATAATACAGTTTCTCTTTCTATGATTGCCACATCTTACAAACTTGGACATTTGGGTTTTGATAGATCATTCTTTTGGACTGCAATTCCGGACTCTTGGATTATATGTCTTGGTAGTTGATTTTGTGGTGCTGATTGCATGATTTGATATTTCCCTGTGTGAGATTTTGGGCCTGCTTGAATGGAACTCATCTTTTACCATTCTTTCTTTTTTGTGTGCATCTACTCATGATTCATGTTTTCTAAAACTTGCTCCCTTTCTTTTTGAAATTGCCTTTTCACTTACATGTGTAAATATGATGGAGGCTTGTTTTCTTTCTTTCATTTCCACACTTTGGCCAAATAGCTTTCCCTTGCATAATATTCCCTTTGCTAGCCCTTTTGTGCCTTAGTGACTTATTCTTTTACAAACCACATTATTAGCTTAAGTGTAAAAAAAAAAAATTACCGCACCTTGGAATTATATTGAGCATTGGTTTCACTTTTGTTTTGTGTTTAAGTGTGGGGGTTGCTCAGGAGTGTAATAGTTTAAGTGTGAGGGAGAGATATTTGATTTGGTCATTGAAAAAAAAAAACAAAAATAGGATAAGAAAAGAAACAAAAAAAAAGAGCAAGAAAAAAAATAAAAAAGGGGGGGGGGGAAAACAAAAACAAAGAAAGATGAGCAAAAACAAAGAAAAAAAAGATTTGGTTATTTTCTTTAACTAGTGCTCTTTTAGATTTCCTTGGTGCTTAGCCTCTCTTTTCCATGCTTACCTACCTTTACCCTAACCCCATTACAACCATTAATAATAAGCTCTCTTGATTTATGCATGCATGTGTTGTGAGTAGTGGAGAAGTAGAAATTGAGCAAGCCTATGGTAAAACAATTTTCTTGAGTAGAATTTGAGTGATACACTTATCTCCTTATACACTTGAGAGATTGATTGAGGGCATCCCTTGAGAGATCACATTGTGTGATTAGCATCATTGATTGAGATTACCATGATTTGTAATTTGAGATGAAGGGATTTCGGCCTTGATTGCTTGGTCTTTTGAAACCTTGTGTTCCTTGTTCAAATTTTTACATTGTTGGCAATTACTTGAAATGAGAATTTTCTTTCTTCCAGTTTTCTTTTCTTTTTGATTTTGCCCAGGAGTGCAAAAGGATAAGTGTGGGGGAATTTGATAATTGAATATTTTACACACTTATTTTGTATCTTTTGGGTAATAAATTTAGGATTTTTAGCTAATAAATAATGGGCTTTAATGATTATTTGGGCTTTAGGCTTTTATTTGGATTTGATTCATTTTCATGATAAAAATTCCAGATTTAATAAATAATATGCTTCATGAAGGTTCTGGAATCCCTGCTTCTGGGTTAATCATTTTAGTTTGGATAATCTCATTTTCCTTTACTGTTTCTATTTTAATTTCGTTTATTTTGCAATTTGAAAAACTTCCCCCCAAATTGTTACTGTTCTGTTTCATTGTTACTGAATTAAACCTACTGCAATTTTGTGGGAAACGATCCAGGTTTCTTATACTGCAAATCTTTTTACTGAACTTGGTTATTTTGCAAGGGGTCTACAATCTCTTATCACTCACTGTTGCAAGTGAAAACCAGAGCAAATCACCAAGAGGGGGGTGAATTGGGGATTTGAAAAATTCTTTTGCTTAATTCTAGAAATTAATCGCAGGATTGGAAAGAGCAGAGAATGTGAGAGAAGACACAAAAAGATTTATACTGGTTCGGTCTAATTCCTTGACCTACGTCCAGTCCCCAGACTCTCTGGGATTTTCCACTATCACTCACAATCAGTTACACACTCTGTATTCGAAAGTTATCCTCTCACTAGGATACACTCCCCCTTACAAGTTGTAAACTGATATTCCCAATCTCCAAGTCCCCTGACTTGAGATTCTTACAACAAGTGATCAGAAAAGAAAACAAACTCTCTCAAAGAGCAGATAATAATAAACACTGAAGCTAAAAAAAATCTCTCAAGATATTACAAAAGATAAGTAGTAAAATGAAGACTAGTAAATGACAGCTTCTGTTCTAATGATCTTGGATGAATGTTCCTCGATTCTGGATTATATTTATAGCAGTTGGAGATCATTTTGAATGAAGAACTTGACTGTTGGAGCAGCACAACGAATTTGGCTGTTGAAGCTCCACTTTCCAGAACTAGCTGTTGAGAATCCACTGAAAATATTCTTGATGGATGGATTCTGCTTTTGTCTAAACTGTTGTAGACATTCTTGCAGAGTGAGACTTAGTTAATGTGAAGATAATGTTGATGTCCTAGTGCTAGAGTGGGCTGTAATTAAAGATATGTTAATTTAATCCAAGTTAAAGCACTTTAAGTAGACAACATCTTTTCTCTCTCTTACTTTACAGCTAATCCTTTCTTTCTTGGTGAAATCCTGGATTTAAACATCTGAAACTTGCTAGCAAACTTGTTAAATGACGTTAGGAATAGTAGCAATGAATAATATTTAAATGACGTTAGGAATAGTAGCAATGAATAATATTTGAGATCTAGTATGAGGATTTCGCAATGTGGTTTCATCATATTTCGAAAATCTGTTCGTCGCAAACTTGAGTTTACAAACACAGACTCGAGTTTGGAGGTAATGCAGAGAGCAATGAGATTCTGAGCAAGGTTCTAAACTGGAGTTTAGAATTGCTGACTCGAGTTTGTCTCTTACAGAGGAGACTATCGGGCTCTGATCTTTAAATGAAGCTTTGACATAAGCCTAAACTCGAGTCATTTAGTGACTGACTCGAGTTTGGAAGTTTATTACAGAAATAATCCTTAAGTTCAAGAACTTCCAGACTGGAGTTTATAAATACAAACTGGAGTTTAGAAACTGTAAGTATGATTGAACTCTCTGTATGACTCAGACTCGAATTTTCATACCCAAACTCGAGTTTCAGCATTTACTGAAACTTTCTTAGATAGGTGTAAACTGGAGTTTAGAAATTGAAACTGGATTTTAGAATATTGGTGACAACTTGAGTGTTTATTCAAATAGTCCTAAACTCGAGTTTCAGAATCTAGACTCGAGTTCACAACTCTTAAATCTTTTTCAAACTTTCTAGCAAACTGGAGTTTGGAAGGATCAAAGGTAGGGTTTGAAAACTTGATAAAAATGTTGAAGCTTCTGTTTGATCGTAAACTCGAGTTTCCAAGACATAGACTCGAGTTTACAAGTCTTTAAAACTTTTAGCACTTAAACTTTCTTGTAAACTGGAGTCTCTCAGAATCAAAGGTAGAGTTTGAAGGCAGGTTGAAAATCTAGTGTTTCTGCCTTTGAGCTAAACTCGAGTTTAGATATCCAGACTCGAGTTTGTATGTGTTTCAAAAACTTATGCTCTCTGTTTCTTCCAGACTTGCAGTTTGCATTGTAAACTGGAGTTTAGCATTGTTGTAAAAACTTTGATTACTTTCTGTTTCTTTGCAAACTTGAGTTTGTATACACAAACTGGAGTTTGGCTCTTTTTCAAAAATAGGCAATTCTTCTGTAAAGTCCCAAACTCGAGTTTGCCTTAAACAGAAGGTTTTACAATTTTCAAAGACAAACTTCAAATCAAGTTTACAATTGTCAGTTATCATCAAAACACATAGAGAACTAACAGCAAGAAGACTACGCCCTTACTTCCAAGGACATCGATAATCGTCCGCACAAGTCAGCCAATTTGCCAAGTGTTGCTTAAGCCTGATTTGGTAGGACAAATGATTAGTTGGGCTATCAAGCTATCTAAGTTCGACATTGTGTATGAAGCTTGGCATGCGATTAAATCTCAAGCCCTAGCCGATTTCATTGCAGAATTAGCACCAGACGAGATAATCCCGGAGGCCAATCATAATATTGGAAAGTGTTCGTTGATGGATCTTCGAACGCCAAAGGAAGCGGGGCAGGGGTCATAATAGAAAGCCCAGGGCAACTGAAATGGTTATTTGTGGCAGTCAACTACTTTAACAAATGGATCGAGGCCGAGCCCTTGGCGACCATTTCAGCCGCCCGACTGCAAAAGTTTTTCGAACGGAGTATTCTCGCCAGATTCGGAATTCCAGCTAAAATCATAACTGACAACGGTATGCAATTTATTGACCAAGGGTTTCAAAGGTTAATGTCCGAGCTCGAAATCAAACACCACTTCGCCTCAGTAGAACATCTGCAGTCAATGGACAGGCCGAAGTAGCAAACAAAATCATTGTGGACGGGCTCAAAAAACGGATGGCTGATGTGGGGAACGATTGGGTTAAGCAGTTATATCCTGTACTCTGGGGATACCGGACTAGTGTTCAGACCTCAAACCAGGAGACATCCTTCAAGATGACATATGGATGTGAAGCTATGATCCCAGTTGAAATCGGACGAACTTCATGGAGAAGAGACACAACATTGCAAGAAGGAGAATCTAACAACAACAACCAACTGGCCCTAAAATTGGATCTAATCGATGAAATTAGAGTCACGGCACATTGCCGAGATCTGGCTATAAAGCAGCTGGTTGCGGCTAAATATAATCGCAAAGTTAAACCACGACCATTTAGTAAAGCCGATCTGGTACTCTGCAGAGCGGATATCGGAAACAAGAACGCCCGGGATGGAAAGCTCGCAGCAAATTGGGAAGGTTTGTACCGCATCTTGGACAAAGTAGGGCTGGAACCTATGTCCTTGAAGCTTTAGATGGCAAGTCAATAAAACGAACTTGGAATGCAGACAAACTAAGGATCTACTACAGCTGAATTCCGAGCTCCACGTGGAACTCGGTTGTAGGGGATGTCAACGGTGGCTGAGGACCTCTTTTTATTGTTAGTGGATGTCAGCGGTGGCTAAGAACCGCTTTTTATTTCAAGGCTTATTTTGCTTTCATGCATTATTCTCCTTTTATTTTATTTTTCTTTTGTAATTGCAACTATTTCAATCAAATAAAGAAGGCGGCCTACTTAATGGGCTGACCTGATGATTGTTTATAGAGTTCAAAACAAAAATAGCCGAATAGAGGCAACTTAATTAATAAAGTCAGGGTTTCGTGAGCCCAGCTATCGTAAGGTTTGTTAAGAAAGCTTATGAATGTTATGATATATCAGAACAGTACTCTAGGATGGTGTTGTCATTGTAATGAAGATTCTGATCAGGTCGAAATGTTTGGATTCCTATTTTCAAAAAATAGAAATATAAATAGGTTCTGAACATGTGACGATTGGCTACCATCTCGGAGAATTACTTTACAAGTTAAAGTACTTAGATGATTATTTAAAGTCATCTGTTTATTCAAAATGCCCGACTACTAGTAAATGAGTCTGTCTATAAAAGTTGGTGGAATATCTTGCAGACTCTGCGCAATATATCTTGACTTCGGCCACGTCATACAATAAGAACCGAGTTACGTACACGAATTATGTTTCCCTTTATTCATTAACAAACGAAACAAACGTGGGTTTGGTTTAAAGAATGAAAATGAAATTGACAAGTAAACAGGCAAAATATGCTAAAAATCCACGGAAAAATCGGGATGAAATTGTCATAAATTTTGGGGCCACAGGCCCGTAGTACATAAAGTTCAAAAGTAACAAAGAAAATGCCTAACAAGCTACAGAAATTTCAAGGCCGGACGTTGATTAGCTCGGATAAATCTGGCACCTCAGTGGCTGGGGTCTCCTCCTCAACTCCCTCTTTAGCATGAGCTCCTGGTTCTGCAGCTGGAGACGCCGATGCGGGGACAAATTGCCTATCCACTACCGAAGATCTGAAATCCACGACGTCAAGGTACATAGGAAGATCTAGATTCAGAGCTCGGACTTGTGTCAGGCAGTCGTTGAAAGCGTCCGCAGCCGTTTCAACCACCATGATCTCCAACTTCTCCACCTTAGAAGTAGACGCTGCTAGCTTGACCTCAGAGACATTGAGGTCAAAGTAAGCGCGGTTGTCCTTCACCACACCAGCATATTGGCTTTGTAGAGTATTCAGAGAGGCATTGAGCGTGCTCTCCTGGGCTTGACAAGCGGTCAGGGTGGCTTGACTTTTGAGTAAGCTCGGTAGAAGCGAAATCCTTATCAGCAAGGGCCCTTTTTAGGTCCTCCATCACTCTCACCCACGCATCCTCAACCTCTGCTTGCAGCCAACAGCATCCTTCTTCTCAGCCCGAGCCTTGGCGAGCTCGGCAATAGCCTTGGAATACTTATACTTCACGGCAGCATAAGCATCCAACACGCCGACCGTCTCCATGAGGTAATCCTGCAGAGCTTGCAGGTGGTCAATATCTGAGTCAGCAAAGACGTTAGCATTAAAATATTTGCTGGGGGGCTTCACAGCGTGTTTGAGCTCATCTGAGACTCCATCAGTCTATACCTCCCCCCGAGTATGGAGGCGGGATGAACGAGGAGGTGGAGGAATAGCTGCAGAAGGGCCAACGTCAGAAGCCTGGCCGACTTCAGCAGCCGAAGTCGATGGGGTGGTGGTCGACTTTGACCGCTTGCGAGGAATCAAATCCTTGGCAGACGAAGGGGGAGCAGTCCTCTTCTTGGGCACAATTGCCGACTTCGGCGGTGGAGCAACTGCCACTTTCCTTTTTGAGGGGGACCCCCCTTTTTCTTGGCCTTGGCATGAAGCTTTTCGGGCATCTCTTGGTAGGGGATCCTTCCTATTGCAGGCTCTACAAAAAAAACAAAACAAAAACAAAACAAAACTAAACAAAACATCAGTGAAAGCAACAAAGTACAATATAATGAAGGAAAATTACGAGTTCTAAGCCCTACTCGGGGGGTACAATTCCTCCACAGAATGATGAATAAAGATCCTAACATCAACGATGTCCTTCTCGGCCACGTGATCAACTAGGCTGGCAATGGCCTCAACATCGGACAGGTCCAAATCCTCTTCAACAGGATGAAAGAATTTTGGGTCTTGCTCATAATGAGCTTTGGACCAGTATAAAGGGAATGTCAACTCCACCAACTTAGAGTCGACATCCTATAGGAACCACGGTTTATGACCGGGCTCGGCTGTAACTTTGAAGAATGAAGATTTAAAACCGTTTTATGTATTGGTGGCCACATGGAAAAGATTTCTTTCTAGCTTCCCACGAAAAGAAACCCATCCCCTTTTCTCTACAAGCTCTCTGGGTTAATGAGCCCGTTGGATATTTAAAAAATAGAGAAAAGCCCAGGTCGATGGGACATGGTTTAAAAATTTACATAGTCGCTCGAAAGCGACAATGAAGCCCCAAGAGTTTGGCTAAATTTGGGTGGGGGCCAAGTAAAGAATGTTTAGAAGCTTTATCTAGAACTCAGTGAACGGAAAGTGTAGGCCAAGCTTAGTGACAAAATCTTTATAAAAGAAAAAAAAAGGAACGCTCATTCCCTTCCCGGATAGTACACACCGGCTCATCGGGATGAGGAGGAGAAATGGAACAATGACTCCAAGTCCCTAATGGAAGCTCAACAATTTCATTAACGGATATTGAGGACAACTGGGATAACACTGAATGTGCTACCCAGCCATATCTTTCTACTAGGTAGTGAGGAGGACGCGCAGAGGCTGACTCCATAGATCCGGATTCCTCAGCAAATGCGGGTGAAAACGACATACTACCTAGAAAAGGAGAAAATGACAGTAAATCAGAGAAAAATAAGAATACCTGAAAGCGGTAAAGTAGGATAGACTGGTGTGACCGAGGCATCCTGTGGTGGAACATGACAACATCGTAAAGCTATTTCATCAGCTTCCCATGACTGGCCTACCATTATGGCCATAGAAACTAGCCAGGAGCATTCCTCACACAGTCCAATAGGACGAGAGGAGGTCGTGGGAGGACCAATCCACAAGGCCACGGAGGGGGTAGGCACAGAAGGACCTCCCCTCCCGTGACCTCCGAAAGGTGGCTCTAGAGAAGACGCTCTAATTAGGCTAATCCCCCGACCTCGAGAGACAGGTTCTAAGGATTGGGATCTACCCCAGCCTATATGTTCTAGCGAAGAGGGCCGACCTCTAGCACTGCCCCTAGGACGAACAAAACGACTTGATTCCCCCCTACTTACCCTACCATAACCACGGAGCACACTCTCCAGTTTTTGCTCCTCGGTGAGGGGCTTTCCATGCAGCCACCAGGCTGTCCTCGGAGGCATACGCTGGATAAGTTCCTCCTCCTCGGGGGAAAGGATATTTGGTTTGAGGGATGACGGAGAACCTTTGTGACTCATGTTAACAAATGGTAATAGGAAGAAAGGACAAATTTAGTTTTGAACAAAGAACCAAAACCTAAGGTTCAAGAAGAAGAATCAAAGTGGCCAGGTTTCCAAGAATTTCAAGAATAGTACGGCCAGACCACACAAGACCGACAAATGCAAACCTAGAAAAAAGGAAAACTCAGAGGCACGCAAAGAACTCTACCCCAAAATTGGAAAAGGAGAAGAGGAAAAACAAGTAAACAACCAAGAAAAGGACGACGAAAAATACCTGATCGTAAAAAACTTAAGGGTAAAGGAAACACGTGAGCCACAGGAGTAATATGAGATACAGGAAGAAGAAGAAACTCTCGCACTCACAGAAATACTCTGAACTTTCTGAGTTTTCAAAAGTGCAAGAAGAGGGAAAATAAGGGATATATATACAAATGGAAGGAAGACGGTTAAGCACCCGTGAAGTTTAACCATCGAAAGCCCAAAGGGCCTCCCTAGGATTGCTGACATCACCAAGAAATGACGTACGCATTAAATGCAAACATTTAATGCACACGAATATCGAGGATAGTGGAGCAGGCACTTTGTGTTAGTTCTCTATGTGTTTTGATGATAACTGACAATTGTAAACTCAATTTGAAGTTTGTCCTTGGAAAGTTGTAAAACTTTCTGTTTAAGGCAAACTCGAGTTTGGGTTGCTAAACTCAAGTTTAGACTTGACAGACAGAAGCTCAGATTTTACAATGTTGGCCAAACTCCAGTTTGGATAGGCAAACTCGAGTTTGCACAGTTACAGAGAGTTATCAAAGTTTAAAAGAGTTGTAAACTCGAGTCTGTGTTTATAAACTTGAGTCTAGATCAAAGGCAGTGACACTCGAATTTCAACTTGTTTCCAAACTCTAACTTTGATTCTGAGAAACTCCAATTTACAAGAAAGTTTATGTGCTAAAAGTTTAAAGACTTATAAACTCGAGTCTATGATTTGGAAACTCGAGTTTGAGATCAAACAGAAGCTTCAACATTTTATCAAGTTTTCCAAACTCCAGTTTCAGTTTTACAAACTCCAGTTTGCAAAAGTGCAATAGCCTTCATGTTTTCAGTTTTCACTGGAAACTCGAGTCTGGATTATGTAGACTCGAGTTTGGCATATACAGAGATACTCGAGTTGATACTTGTTTTCTAAACTCCAGTTTAAATTTCAGTAACTCCAGTTTGTACTTAAATGTAAAGTTTTTCAAAGTTTCAATATACACTGAAACTCGAGTCAGATTTCTGGAGACTCGAGTTTAGGACTTTCTGAAAACACTCGAGTTATTACATGATTTCTAAACTCCAGTCTTGAAAATAGAAACTCCAGTTTGAGTCTTCAAAGATATTTCAAATGTTTCAGTTCACACTGAAACTCGAGTCATGGTTTCGGTGACTCGAGTTTAGCTCAAACAGAAAACACTCGAGTAAATGATTGATTTGAAAACTCCAGTTTGAAAAATGGAAACTCCAGTTTACACATAAAAAGATTTTTTCAAAGGTCTCAGTTTTCACTGAAACTTGAGTTTTGAATATCAAAACTTGAGTCTGGATCATACAGAGAGCTATGCAATATTTCAGGTCTTGTAAACTCCAGTCTGCATTTCTAAACTCCAGTTTTGAAGCTGTGAACTTAAACTTAAGATTTTCATAAAAACTTCAAAGTCGAGTCAGTCACTAAATGACTCGAGTTTAGCCATGTGTTCAAATTCTCATTCAGGACCAGCTCGCGACTTTCCTCTCTATAAGAACCAAACTCGAGTCAGTTACTTGTCAACTCGAGTTTAGGAAACTTTCAAACATATCTTGCTCTCTGGATGAACCTCAAACTCGAGTCTAGAACAACAAACTCGAGTTTGCATCGGTAACTTTTGAAAACCAAATCAAATCAATCTGTGAAATCATTATGGGTTAATCTGAAATTATCATATCTTGTTGCATTATTATTCCTAATGTTATTGATCAAGTTTTTGATAAGTCTCAGACAGGTTCATCACAAGATCAGAGAGAATCAAATATCCTAAATAAGTGCATTTAATGAAGAACCAAGAACAGGGTTGATTCTTCTCCCTTATCCCAGATGTTTAGCTCAGACCGTTGGAACACATTAAGATAACCTCAAACGGTCAAATTAAGATTGTGGAATGACAAAGAATCTGGAAGACGTTCTGCAACAACATATTCCAGGATTTCAGCAAAGAATTGAAAGAACAGAGCAAAATTTGCAACTGTCATTTTCCAGATCTGCAACTGAACGTTGGAGAAGATATTGCAACGGCTAGTTCATCTAGTCAGGCTATAAAAGGCTATGAAGACTCAAAGCAAGATACACAATGAAGCTACACTTGAACACATTTGCATTTTGAGTCTGTATTGTGATTCTTTTATCTGTTCTTCAGTGATTATCAATATTCACTCTTTTGAGAGATTGAAATTCTTTTAAAGTATTTGGTTGTGTAAACTCAAGGTTGTGAAACCTATGAGTTGGGCTATTTAATTACAAGGTGTAAGGGGGAGCAAGTCCTAGGTCATTAGGATTGTGTCTTGTCTTCATTGTTGTAGTTAAAAACCTGTTGAACTAGTGGAAACACCCAGAAGGTATCTGGGGACTGGACGTAGGTCAAGGTTAAGACCGAACCAGTATAAGTCTTGTGTGTCTGAGCTTTTCTTTCTCTACTCTTTCATTATTCATTTCTTAAGCTTTATTTTTTTAAGAGTTGAAAAGAAATTTTAAAATCCCCAATTCAACCCCCTCTTGGTGATTTCTTCCACTTTCATTTGGTATCAGAGCCTGGTTGTCTGTTCAAAGGATTAACATCCTAGACAAAAAGATCAAATGGAAGGAATTCTACCAGATGGTGCCTCAATAAACAGAGCACCGGGTTTTAATGGTGAACATTACTCATTCTGGAAATCCAAATTCAAAGTATTTGTGATGGCTAGTGAGTATGGTCTGTGGGAAGTAATTGAGGAAGGCAACTATGTCCCTACTAAGAAAGTAGGAGAGAATATTGTGCCAAAAACAAAGGCAGAATTTGATGAACATGATCAAAAGAAAGTTGTACTTAACAGCAAAGCTATTTTGATGTTACAGAGTGCATTGAGCCAAAACGAATACTTTCGCATTTGCAATCTGCCCAGTGCCAAAGAAATGTGGGATGCATTGGAGGTGGCCTATGAAGGAACCTCAGGAATCAAGGAAAACAAGATCAATACACTCACAACCGAGTATGATCTTCTGCGCATGAAATCTGGAGAATCAATTGTAGAGTTTCAGCTCCGTTTCACTCACCTCATCAATCAATTGTCAGCCTTAGGGAAGGTATATGAACAAAAGACTCAGGTAAGAAAAATTTTAAATATACTAACCAAGGATTGGGAAGCTAAAGTAACAGCTATTGAAGAAGCCCGAGGAGAATCCATGCAATCTGTAGCTGCTCTCTTCGGAAGCCTATCCGAATATGAGGGAAAAATCAAGTTCATAAAAGAGCTTGATGGAATTGATGGTAAAAACAAAGGAATTGCACTCAAGACCATCAATGAGTCTAAAGAATCGGATAATTAAGACGAAGAAGAAGAGCTTGGCATGATAATCAGAAAGTTCAGAAAATTCTACAAAAAGAATCAGGGATTCAGAAAGTCTCATAAAGGTGGATCAAGCTCAGAATCGAAGAAACCCATCGTATGCTATGAATGTGATAAACCTGGTCACATTAAGTCAGAATGCCCTCAGCTAAAAAACAAGGAAAAGGAAAAGAATAGATTCAGCTCGTTTAGAAAGAAAGCATATGTCTCTGCCATTTGGGGAGACAGTTCGTCTGATGAAGAAGAAGAGGATGAGGGACAAATAGCAAACATTTGCCTTGTTGCTCAGGAAGAATCAGACAATGAAGAGGTAAGTGATTCTGAACCAACCTTTGATGAATTACTTTCTGAATATAATAGTCTTCATTCTGAATTTAAAAAGATTGCAAAAGAACTTATGCTTTCGAAAAGAAGAGTAAATGATTTAGAACAACAAGTTCAGAAAACTTCACCTTCTACTTCTGAAAAGGCTTGTGAAAAATTCATTGAAAAGATTTGCGAAAATTGTTGTACTTTACAGAAAAGAAATGACTACCTTTTAAAAACTTTGGAAAAATTCACTCAAGGTAGTGAAATGCTTGACATTATTTTAAAACAGCAAAGGTTTACAAATGATAAATCTGGAATAGGCTACAATCATGATCTTGATAAAAAGAAAGGCAAGAAGAAAAGTAGAGAAAAGAACTACCTGAGTTATTTTCGAACATGCTTAAAATGGGCCTGGCCCAATGATCAAGAGAGCCCAAACGAAAGGCTCAGTTATAATCCTAACCACCCTCATGAATTAAGGGGCAGTTCACCAGAATAGCCATCAACATTGCAACTACCCACAAGATAAGGATATATTATTGAAAAAGGATATCCTAATATCTTTTAAACAATAAAGATAACAAAGCCCGTCAATGTAGGGCCCAAGTAAGTCTATAAATAGGGTAAAATCCTAACAAGGTACACGTGTTCTAACTCTAGCTCTTCAATTCACACAGAGCACACACCCCCACTCCCTCTGGCTATAATAAGCCTACTGTTTACCTTCGAACTACGTAGACTTTGATCCCAATCTATGGTACGTAGGCCCCTGGGATTTCACCCTAGGCCAAGTCCAATCACTCGTGTTTTACATCAGAACAAAATCAAACATTTTAAACTATATATATAGGGAAAATCCTCCCAGGGCCCAAATAAGTAAAAAAAAAATTAAAAAGGCCCCAACAACTTTTACATGTTAAAAAAGACCCTAGGGCCTTTTCTGGTATTATTTCAAAAACGTTAACAACAATATCAGTACCCCATTAATAACAAAATCAGTATCCGCTAATAACAAAATTAGTATCCGTTAACAACAAAATCAGTACCCGTTAACAACTAGTTTTTCTGAAATAATACCAGAAAAGGCTCTAGGGCCTTTTTTGACATGTAAAAGTTGTTGGGGCCTTTTTTGAAATTGTTTTTGCTTATTTGGGCCATAAGGAGGATTTTCCCACACACACACACGGTCATTACACATTAGCGAAGTGAAGTATTGGTCACAATTTTTGTCTTTTTAAAATTGGAGTTCATTTTTGGTAACCCCGATGCATTACATATACAAATACTACTTGTATGTATACAGAAACCACAACAGAGGTCCCTTCTAGTAATCAAAATAGAAACCAAAACAGATCTAAACTAAGACAAATAGATCATAGCCAAATAAAAGCATAACAGAAACCAGAACAAAACATTAACCAAAACAAAGATATAAACTAAAAGCAAAATTGAAACTAAAACAAAAATCAAAATCAAAACCAAAACCAAAACCAACTAGCTAGCTATCTCAGTGATCTATAGCAACCCATTGCCTATAAACAATCATCGCCAACTCATTTATGACTTCTTTAATTTGTCTGAATATTGCTCAAAATAACTATCATCAAAGTACTGCACACAAAAACAAGTATGTTAACATATGTGACTTGACTTTTAAATTTAACTGAAACACATATACATGCAAATATATACATACCTTACTATTAATTGATTCATGATTATGGGTGACTATGTCTTTTATGAACTTCATGACACAGTACCTGTAACGCCCCTATTTCCTAAGTCCATTATGAAGTGCAGTTAGGGTCCTAAGGCTCTTACTAAGTTATCTCGCGAATATTTATCAGAGTAAGGGCGTTAACATATGAGAGTAAAACACAACAGAGAGCGCACTTAATTGTTTGGATGACTAAGTAACTGATTTCATATGCGCAGGCATATGCTGGTTAATTAAAATTCCTGAAGGAATAAAAAACGTGATACAAATAAATTTCATCGCGTTAATCTCAGTAGACGCGTTACATTACAGTGATAACCACAAAAGTTATACATATTCTTAACCAAAATAAAACTCCTTCTGAGTCCTTACACGTGTTGTTTACCCTTTTCTTTGGCTCCCGATCCTCCAAATCCTGAAGCTACGGTAAATTCTGAGATTCAATGCCTATTGAATCTAAGTCAATTGTTAACCTTGTGTTCAAATATAACAATATATGCATGACAGATATTCATGTACATTTCAGCATAAAACCATACATAGCACACAACACATGTAATAGTTTATATGTAAACAATTACAAAGCACACATCAATTGTAATGTCCACCCCTACATTGGCACATATAAGGTTCACCTCTACATAGCACACAGCTCATGTAAGGCCCACATAGTTTGCACATAAACTAGTGCCACACCCTCGACGTGTCCTCAACTCTAGGAAAACATTCATACGACATTACCAAGACTGTAACTCGTTTTCAAATCAAAGCTGAAAGTATTTAACATAGTGACATAAGACCCAATCTTAACCACAGTCCATAACCCAAGACCCAGTCTTGTCCATGACTATATGAATCATCTCATCACATATAAAGCATACAAGTAGCATAAAAGTTATAGTTACAGTACACGTCTGTATCTTAGACCTTTGCGCTATGGTACGTTCCCTTTCGGTATTGGTTCCAAGTCTTTCCGGGTATCCTATAATATCATCACTGCGTTACTTCTCTTATAATTAACATCCTAAGAAATGGCCTTGCCATTCATGACCCTTATACCCCTAGTAAATTTTATTCCATTTATATCCTTTTTAATTTATTATTAATTAATACTAACTCTTTCAGTTAGTTAATAATTTCCCCTAACAATAATAATTTTATTATTGTTATTATTATCTTTATCATCATCATCATTATCTCCAATAATAATAATAATTCCTTATTTATTATTTTCACCCCTTCCCGACGATAATAACATTATCTATTATTATTCTTACTACTATTATCATTGTTATTAATCCTATTAATAATAATAATTCCTCATTTTATTATGATTAACACTCCATAATTAATTTAAACTCTTATTAATTACTAATCAATACTCCCCATATATTTCCCTTACTTTTTATTAACTAATAATAATCTTCAAGTGGTGACATCAACACAAGCATTTCCCTCTTCATAACTAAAAAAAAAAAAAAAAACCTCCAGGTTTGGTCCACTACATGCCAAAAGTATATATATATATTTTCAAAATAACTATACACACAAATAAATACATTCACACACACGCAGCAACCCACAGGGCATTTTTCTAAAAAGTTCTCTTGATTCATTTATAATCAAGGTATTTCTTTACTTACAGCAAAAGCAGGTTTTACGCCAACACATGCAAAACGAAAGGAAAACATACCCTAGATACCAACTAACAACACACCTTCGTTTTCCATTTCAAGATTTCATCTTTATTTTTAATGCCAATCTCTTTAGTTTTTATTCAGTTTCAGCACGATTTCTTTTAGTTAAACAGCCCCTGTTTTTCTTTTCATTTACGTGACAGCAACACATGCTCATACATAGATAAATAATCCCATAGACCTTTCCTTCCTTTTATTTTACTGCATGTATACAGAGTCACGGTTCCTCTTCCCTTTTTTTTTTTTTTTTTTTTTGCAGCAAGTATATATACTTATCTATCATTTTCGGTTTAACCCCCAACCCCCTGTTTTCTGGTTTCATGTTCAGTTTTAGTTTTCAGCAAGTTTAAACTCGATTTTCTCTTTGTTCAATCTTCTTAAACCATCGGTATAAATGTAGAAACTTTGGGAAGGATAAGTCTTTGGTCTTACCTTAAATATTCCAGCTAAACAAGGAGAATGGGGGACTGATTTCTTTGCTCTGTTTTCCGTCAATAGAAATAGAGAAGGCACTGAACCACTCTTGCACTCCCACACCCTTCACTCTCGGTCTCTCCCTCACTGTCACTTTCTTTCTTTCTCTGCCTCTCACGGTGGTCACACTTGTGGAATGGAAGAGGCTGAAGAATGGGTTTTAAAGTTTTCATGATCTTGCATGCACAGTGGAGCTGACATCTGGATATGTGACGTGTTGCATAATTACGTGCTATCTGCTTCTTAACTTTCCAAGTCAACGCATGAACCAGATCATTTATTTTAATCTCCTGCTGTTTCTGTTTCTGCGTTTTCTGTTCTGTTTCTGCGTCTTTTTTTTTTTTTTTTTTCGGTTTGGGCTGAATTGTTTCTGCTTCTTATTCCCGTCAAGTTGTAGGGAAAAATGGGCTTCATTTTACTAATGATCCATGGCCCATAATTGTTCTCTTTTTTTTTTCTCTCTTTAATTTACTTTATCAATTAACTTATTAATTCTTTTCCCCAAAATAATTTATGGAAAATACACTTTTTTTTCCCATAATTCCAAAATTTCATTCCCATAAAATATTAAATTTAAACTTCCAAAATTTGGGATGTTACAGTACCCATAACAAAAACTCTTATCTAGTTACTCTAGACACTATAAAAAACAAATCAAATATATAAGTCTAACATAAAAAAGTAACTCTTGACAAGTTTAACACAAAATGGTACACATTGGTGAATTACCGCTACTCTCTTCTATTTGTGAGCAGATACAATGCCTTTTCTATGTAATGCGGGGTAGTCAAGGCCGGCCTTCATTTATGGCATAATAATAAACAACTCTGACAAGATCACAATAAGAAATCAAAGCACCTAATTCATAATAAATTATGATAGGAAAATAAAAAATTTAAATACCAAATTTAAATTCATCAATTTACTTATTGAAAACCTCCACCACATGTGGTTGATTGTCCACATCCCCATGACCTGAATCAAACTACTAGTTCCTTTGCTTGAAGGGATATAGCGTGATGAGGAGCTAATGACCTCTAAGTACAATAAACACAATAAGAACAAAACTACTTAATTGACAAACAATTTAATGAAGTAATATTCTTACACATGGTTGTACGACACCAAGAAAAAAACCATCCTTTTTCTTTGGAGCCCTCCTAATGACCATATCCGCTTGTTCCCTTGCTTTTCTCTCCAAAAAATATGCCTTTAAGCCTATGTCTAACATTCTTAAATAGTGGCAGGGGTTGTGAAACATGAACGTGTCTTGAAGGCCATTATGGGCTACGTGCTCCTTGAGAAGGTATCTTGTAACATCCCAAATATGGGAATTTAAAATTTGTAATATTAGATGGAATAGCTAAATAGTGAAATATGGTCTAAAATATAATTATTATTTTCCTTACATTAATTTAGGAAAATAATAAATGTAAATATAGAATACTTTTAGGCCTAAAAATTTGTAGAAATAATATTTTAGTTATTAGGAAAATTCTTATATTAAATTAGGGATTTATTTCTAACACTTATATAATATTTACAATTAAATGAATAAAAGACCTAAATACAAAATAAGAGTCTTGAAGGATCAAAAGGGATGATTTCATTGAGCCACATTGCTCCTATGTATAAAATAAATTATCCATTGAATGAATAAGGCTCAACCCATTAGCAATAAATCACAAGCCCATATGAACAAGCCCAAACCAAACCCTTTCTTCATTTGAACTTGCAATGGCATAACCCTTCCAACCTCATGTGATAATAGAGAAGCAGGGAAATATATATATATATATATATATATATATATATATAGGATTAATGTTTCTCATGTTGTAGGAAAAAAATTATCTCATGTCACACACACATGAAATAGTGGGACCCACATATACATATATTAATTCATATATGTATATGTGGGTTCCACCATTTTATGTGTGTGTAGGAAGTTTAGTTGTCTCATGCAACATGAGAAAACTAAAACCCTATATATATATATATATATATATGATCTTATTTCCTTAGCCCATGCGTGTAGCACCCTCATGGCTCAATATAATTTCCCTCAAAGCCATTGTAATTTGACCCACACCATGACAGCAAAAGAACACAACAACCATTTTGATCCAATATGGATCACAAGTTGGGTTGGACTTGGCCTGGGGTGAAATCCTGGGGTCCTACGTACCACAGTGTGGATCAAAGTCCACGTAGTTCGAGAGTATACGGCAGGTTAATGATAGCCAGAGGGGGTGGTGTGTGTGCTCTGTGTGAATAGAGAAGCTAGGGTTTCAAAAGTATGTACCTTGTAAGGGGTTTACCCTATTTATAAGCGTACTTGGGCCCTATCTTAATCAGTTAGATTTGCCCTTTATTTTAGGGATATTAAGATATGTTTTTTTGAATAATCTCCTCCTTTCATAGGCAGTTACCATCATGATAGATATCCTTGATAAAACCACTCCTATTTTCAAGGAAGCGGTTATGAGCATAACTGAAGCCATTTTGACTGGGCTCTTTAGTTATTGGGCTGGGCCCATTTATGAGATATCCGTAACAGTTGCCCCCCAGCCCGGTTGTTCAGGGCTCCGAGCAGCCGGGATGTATTTGTCAGGTTACGTCCTGTGTTCTAGTTCATTTCGTCGTCCTGAAGTTTTTGATTTCTAGTTCTTTCTTTTTCCGAGGTCGGACATTTTTGGTCCCCGGGCTACCCCATCTGTCATTAATTTGCATTCCGGTTTATTTGGGTGGGACGCGGGTGCCCCCCAGCCCGGTTAACGTGGGTCGCATTCGTTTGCTATCCCAAGAGAACATTAATGTTCTATAATTTTGATTCTAGGCCGAACTCCTCCCATGCCTTCTCGAACTTTCCTTCTTTATTGGTGTCGGATAGTATTAATATTTCTACCTAGTCTTACTCCCCGTTTACAGGTACTTTGTCCAGTTTTTCGTGGATCGGGACTTGTTGCCCCTAAGTTTGAGATTGCATGGGGAGTTAGGTCGGACAACCGGGGTGTATTCATGTGGTCGGCCACGTGAGCATTTCAAGCCGGGATCATTGTCCGCCTCATTTGTTGATTCAACGTTCGTCTTATCTCGAGGCCACGAGTGTCATCATTGCCTCCTGCTGATTTGATGTTTACTAGCCGGCCTCTGAGTGGAGCAACTGCCCCACTATCTTGGTTTTCGTGTTTGCTTAACATCAGCATTAAATGCGCACGCCTTTTAACGTCCACGTCACTATTCGTGTATGGGCCCTTTGGGCCTTTGGCGGTTGAGTTTCCTGACTCTTATCCGCCTGCTTGCTTTGTTTATAAAAGCCTTCGACTTTCCTCTTCTTCTATTTTGAAAACCGCCAAACCTTGAGTTTTCTTTTTGAGAGAAATTTGCAACCAGTCACTAGTTCATTTTCCTCAGATTCCCAGTTCTGATCTTCGTGGCTCGCGCATTTCCTCTTCCCTTAATTTATCTCAAACCAGGTATTTTCCTTGTTTCCTTCTCTGGTTATTTGGTTGTGTTCTTCTCTTTCTCTATCTCTTGGTCTTTCTTTTTTCTGGGTAGGTTATTGTGAGTTCTTTCAAGTTTCTTCCCCTTTGGGTTCTGGCTTCTGCTTTGTTCTTGAACTTCTCTGAACTTCTGGTCTATTTAATCCTTTTTCTCTGTCTCTGGGTTCCGGTTTCCTGTTTAAATTTTATCTTCTCGGGATGAGCCATTAAGGTTCTCCTCCGCCTTTTAATCCAAATGCTTTTTCCTCGGAAGAGGCCGAGCTTATTCAGCGCATGCCTCCCCGGACAGCTTGGTGGCTGTATGGGAAACCTTTGACCGAAGAACAAAAGAGGGAAAACGTTCTCCGTGGTTATGGCGGAGAAGGTAGTAGTCAACCAGGACGGTCTGGTCGGGTTAGGGGAAGGGCTCGAGGTCGGTCTGAGTCTGTAGAGCCCAAAAGTCTAGGCCGGGGGATTGCTGCCACTAGGGGTTTTTCTTTAGAGCCGCCCTTGGGAAAGTGTAGGAGGGAAAATCCTCCTCTACCCGTTTCTTCCTTTCCTCAACTAGTGGAGCCCCTCATCTCCCTTACCCGGCCTATCGGCCCGTGCGAGGAATGTTCTTGGCTGATATCTGAAGCCATGATGGTTGGCCGGTCATGGGAAGCTGAGGAAATAGCTTCGCGATGCCGGCATATCCAACCGCGGGTTGTTGAAGCCGTTTCTACCCGTCCCGCTTTACTACCTTCAGGTATCATCTTCCTCGTTTCTAATTTATTTTTGTTTTGCCTTTTCTAGGTAGTATGTCAACTTCTCCCCGTCCTGTCGAGGATTTCGGATCCGTGGAGTCAGCGGCCGCCTGTATTCCACGTCATCTTGCAGAAAAGTATGACTGGGTTGCGACCGGGGTGCTATCCAGGCTCTCGAAAGCCACGACCAATCAGATCGCCGAGCTCCCATTAGGGGACCGGGATCATTGTTCTTTATCTCTTCCCGGCCCTTCTGAACCGGTGTGCATTGCCCGGGAAGGGAATGAGCGTTCTTTTTTCTTCTTCTACCTAGATTTCATTAAAAAACTCGGCCTTCGTTTTCCATTTACCAGGTTTCAAGTAGATCTTTTAAACATTCTTCAGCTGGCCCCTACTCAGCTTTACCCTAACTCCTGGGGTTTCATTATTGCATTTGAGCGGCTTTGCCGATTTTTAAATCGTACCCCCACCACCGGAACATTTTTTTATTTTTTTAATATCCAAAGGGCTCGTCAACCCGGGGAGCCCGAAGGAAAGAGGGGTTGGGTTTCTTTCTGGGGGAAACCGGACAAGAAGCTTTTCCATGTGGCAACCGACACCTGGAAAGGCTTCAAGGTTTCTTTATTCAAAGTTAGTGCTGAACCCGGTCATAAACCGTGGTTTCTTCAGGGTGTCGTTTCCAGCTCGGTGGAGCTGCTGTTTCCTCTGTATTGGTCTAAAACTCACTATGACCAAGACCAGAACATTTTTGCATCCTCCAATGATAGCTTAGAGCCAGCCGAGGTTGAGACTGTGATAGCTCTGGTTGACCATGTGGCCGAGAGGGATGTCATTGATTCTCGGATTTTTATTCGGCAGTCGGTGGAGGAATTGTACCTACCGAGTATGATTTCTGTTGGTTGTTTGTTGTTCTTTGGATTTTTTATGCCTCTTGTCCTTTCTGATGTTCGTTATGTTTTTTGTAGTGCCTGATATGAGGAAGGCTTCTTTTCAAGAATTGGCCGAGAAGCTCCGAGCTAAGGCCAAAAAGAAAGGGGAGTCCTCTTCCCAGAAGAAGGCTGTGGTTGCTCATTCGCCTGCAAAAACTACTTCTGAGAAGAGGGCTACGCCCTCTCCGGCCCCTATGGAGCTCATTCCGCGTAAGCGATCGAAGTCGGTGGCAACGTCATCGATTTCGGTCGAAGAAGAGAGTCCGGCCTTTGTCCCGAGCGCCGGTGCTGCCACAAGCGTCCGTCCTCCTCCACTTCCTAGCAAGTCTCGCCTTTACTCGCGGGGTGAGGTATGGACTGATGGGGTCTCGGAGGAGCTTAAATACGCGGTGAAGCCCCCCAGCAAGTATTTCAGTGGTGAGGCCTTTGCCGACTCCGACCTCGATCACCTGCAGGTGCTGCAGGACCATCTGATGGAGACGGCCGGTGTGTTGGACGCTTATGCTGCTGTTAAGCACAAATATGAGAAAGCTGCAGCCGAGATTGCCAAGGCTCAGATTGAAAAGAAAGAGGCCGAGATTAGGCAGACGGAGGCTGAGGAGGCGCGCCTGAAAGCGGAAGAGGCTCAGATAAAGGCGGTGGAGGAGCTATCAAAGGCCCTTACTGAAAGGGATCGGTTCTCCGCCGAACTTGACGCCAGTCAGGCCCAAGAAGACACGCTGAATGCCTCACTGCATACCTTGCAGGGTCAGTATGCGGGGGTGGTGAAGGACCTTAATCTCGCTCACCCCGACCTCGACGCTTCGAAGGCCGAGCTGGTGGCGTCTGCTGCCGAGGTGGATAAGCTGGAAGTCTTGGTCGTGGAGACGGCTGTTGAAGCTTTCAACCTATGCCTGGCCCAAGTCCGAGCTCTGAATCCCGATATTACGATGAATTTGGACGCTGTGGATTTCAGAGCTTCGGTAGAGGACGGGCAGTTTATACCAGCGCCGTTTTCTCCGGTCAAAGAGTCCGAGCATCTCACGGAGAATGACCGTGGTCAAGTAGCTAAGGAAGATGCTCCGACGACTAACACCCCTGGCTCCCCTGTGCCCGGCCAAGCCCAAATTTGACGCTATTCTTCTAGGACCTTTTTATTTTTTCCTTTGTTGTGTAGTATTTTTACTTTCATTTTTGTTTTTCTGTAATCTGGGGCCTCTGCCCTCAAAATTAAATACCATGACAAGCCGGTGTTCCCGAATATTTCTAGCATCTTCAGCTCGTCTATCTTGTCAGTTTTTATTTTCATCTTTTAAACCAAACTCGTGTTTTAATTCACCAGTTGATGAGTAAAGGGGAACGTAATCCGTGCACGAAGCTCGGTTCTTTATTTTATGACTTGGCCAAAGTCAAGATATATTGCGCAGAATTTGCTGGATATTCAACCGACGTTTTAACAAACAGGCCACGTTTATTAATGGTCGAGCATTCTAAACAACAGATGATTTTCAAAAATCATCTAAGTACTTGATCTTGTAAAGTACCTTACCAAGATGGTAGCCAACTGCCACATGTTCGGGCCCTAATATCCTTTTTGAATAGGAGCCTAAACATTTCGACCTGATCAGGATCTTTTATGGCAATCTCACACCACCCCAGGGGACAGTTCCGATGCATAGTAACGTTTATAGGACTCGTTGACAAATCTTATCATGACCGGGATCGCGAAACCCAAGTCTTTGTTTCATTATCTTGCCTTTGTCACGGCCTATCTTTGCATTGATTTCACAAGTAATAACTTGGTTGGCCCATGAATTGAACCACCTTTTTTATTGATTGAAATAATCGGGATTACACAGAATTTAAAATCAACGGAAAATACTGCCAAAAGCAAAACAATGCTTAATAAAAGACGGTTCTCGGTCACCACCGACATCCGTTGAAACTGAAAAGCGGTTCTCAGTCACCACTGACATTCGCTGTGCGCTTATTCCGAGTGTATCCCGATCTTTAGCTATAGTAAGTCCTTAGTTTGTCCGCGTTCCATGTTCGTTTAATGTGCGTGCCATCTAATGTCTCAAGGACATAGGTCCCGGGCCCCATTTTGTCTGAAATATGGTAAGGACCCTCCCAGTTTGCTCCAAGTTTTCCGTCCCGGGCATTTTTATTTCCGATATCCGCTCTGCGTAATACCAAGTCACCTTTATCGAATGCTCGTGGTCTAACTTTGCGGTTATACTTAGCCGCCACAAGCTGCTTCGTTGCCAGATCTCGGCAGTGTGCCGTCGTTCTGACTTCATCGATGAGGTCTAGCTCGATTGCTAACTGTTTGCTGTTAGCGTGTTCTCCCTCCTCCATGACTTTGGCTTTCCTCCATGATGTTTGCCCAATTTCAACCGGGATCATGGCCTCGCATCCATATGTCATTCGGAAGGGTGTTTCCTGGGTTGAGGTTTGGACACTAGTTCGGTATCCCCAGAGTACCAGGTATAGTTCCTCGACCCAGTTACTTTCTGCATTGGTCATCCTTTTTTTGAGCCCGTCAACAATGATTTTGTTGGCTGCCTCGGCTTGCCCATTAGATTGCGGATGCTCTACCGAGGCGGAATGGTGCTTGATTTCGAGCTCGGACATCAACCTCTGGAAGACTTGGTCAACGAATTGAGTACCGTTGTCAGTTACGATCTCGGCAGGAATCCCGAACCTTGCAACAATATTTCTTTCGAAGAATCTTTGTATTCAAGCGGCTGAGATGGTTGACAGTGGTTCGGCCTCGATCCACTTAGTGAAATAATCCACCGCCACCACAAGCCATTTCAGTTGCCCTACGGCCGGTTTGAACGGTCCAAGGAGGTCCATACCCCATTTAAAGAATGGCCACGGAGCCGTGATGGTCTTCAACTCGGTCGGAGGTGGCCAAAGGATCTGAGCATGTTTTTGGCAGCTTTCACATGTCCGTACATGCTCTCTGGAATCCATGACCATTGTCGGCCAGTAATATCCAGCCCTTAGGGCTTTCTGGGCTAACACATTTGCCCCCATGTGTTGTCCATTTATTCCTTCGTGTATCTCAGATAGCACGTACTCGGCCTCTGCCTGGTTTAGACATCTCATCATTGGGGATTGGAGGCCTTTTCGGTACAGTTAGTCATCGACCACCGCGTACATTAACGCGGTTCGTGCTACCTGCCTTGCTTCCCCGGGATCGTCTGGGCTAACTCCCTTTTCCAGGTAATTTAAGATAGGCTTTCACCAGTCTTCTACTGCTGCGATGACCATGATACATGTGGGCTCTTTCAGACTTTGTTGTATTATAGTCCGATTATTTCCCGGGTTCCTGGTGCTTGCTAATTTGGAGAGGATATCAGCCCTCGCATTTTCTCTCCTGGGGATGTGGGTGACCACGACCTCATCGAAGTTGGCCATTGCCTCTTTGACTTTCCCCAGATACTTGATTAGCAAGGGTCCCTAGCCGTGTATGAACCGTTGATTTGGGCCGCGACTAGTTGAGAGTCGGTGGAGAGATGAACCCACCTGGCCCCATTATCTTTTGCCTGTGATAGCCCGGCCAATACAACCTCATACTCGGCCTGATTATTGGACGTTCTGAAGTGCAATTGCAGGGAGTGTTCCATGACGACTCCTTCCAGGCTTTCGATTATGATCCCGGCTCCACTTCCTTTGGCTTTTGACGAGCTGTCTACAGATACTTTCCAAATGTCAAGGTTGGCTTTCGGGACTACCTCTGTTGGTACTAGCTCTGCAATGAAGTTGGCTAAAGCCTGGGATTTAATAGCATGCCGAGCTTTATATACTATGTCGAATTCGGACAGTTCGATAGCCCAACTAGTCATTCTTCCTGCCAAGTCAGGCTTATGGAGTATTTGGCGTATCGGCTGACTGGTTCACACAATTATTCTATGCTCCTGGAAGTAGGGACGTAATCTCCTCGCGGTAGTGAGGAGCGCAAAGGCCACCTTTTCCAACCTTTGATATCTTAGCTCAGAACTTGCAAAGCCCAGCTTGTAAAGTAAATCGGTTTCTGTTCTGTCGATTCTTCTCTGACCAGGGCGGCACTTACTGCTTCTGGAGCCACGGATAGATATAATATCAAATCTTCCCCGGGCTCAGGTTTCGACAACACAGGTGGTGATGACAGGCATTTTTTGATCTTGTCAAACGCGACTTCACACTCTGAGTTCCATTCTCCATGTTGTGCTTCCTTCTTCAATAACTTGAACAAAGGAAAAGCATTTTCTGCCGATTTCGGTAAGAACCTTGTCAGCGCGGCCAGTCTGCCAGTTAACTGTTGTACCTCTTTTTTGTTTTTTGGGGCAACCATATTGAGGACGGCCTGAAATTTATCCGGATTGGCCTCGATCCCCCTGTTTGTCAACAGGAATCCGAGAAATTTACCCGTTGGTACTCCGAATGCACATTTAGCTGGGTTAAGTTGGATTCTGTGATCCCGGAGCTTATCAAATGTTTCTTGCAAATCCTGGATGTGGTCGGATCGCTTAACTGACTTAACGATCATATCGTCGATGTAAACTTCGACGTTCCTGCCGAGCTGTGCCTCAAACACTTGATTCATCATCCTCTGGTAAGTAGCTCCTGCATTCTTCAGCCCGAAAGGCATGACATTATAGCAATAATTAGCTTTTTCCGTGATAAAAGCTGTTTTTTCCTGGTCTTCGGGATGCATAGCTATTTAGTTATAGCCGGAATACGCATCCATGAATGAGAGCAGCTGGAATCCCGAGGAATTGTCCACCAGTTGGTCAATATTTGGCATGGGGTAAGCATCCTTGAGGCATGCTTTGTTGAGATCGATGTAGTCGGTGCACACCCTCCATTTGCCATTGGGTTTCTTGACCATTACCACATTTGATAACCATGTGGTATACTGGATTTTCCTGATGAATCTCGCATCCAACAGTTCTCTTACATGCTCGGCTAAGGCTTTCTGTTGGTCCGATGCAATCTTTCTTTTCTTATGCGAGACCGGCGTATATCGTGGATTTATGGTCAATTTGTGACAACAGAACGCCGGGTCGACACCTGGTAACTCCGAAGGTTTCCATGCGAACACGTCCTTGTTCATCCATAACAGTTTTATGAGCTCGATTTTTTCTTGCTCAGCAAGCGAACTCCCGATCTTCGTTATTTGTCCGGGCTCCTCTCCTAGTTGGTAGTCTGTGAGCTCTCCATTAGGCTCTGTTTTCATCAACTTTGCTTCTTCTCTTACATCCAGCTCTACCACGTTGACCGAACTCGGCGCAATTGGCGCTGAATTTTGAATTCCTTTCTGCTGCGAGCTGGATGTTCCGGGTTCATTGTTTTTAACCGTCGAGAAGTAGCATTGCCGGGATTCCTTCTGATCACCTTTGATGGTGACGACTTCATTCTTCCGACTTACCATTTTCAGCTTCTGATGTTTAGTTGATATGAGCATGTCCCAACTATGAATAGTTGGTCTGCCTAAGATTATATTGTAGGACGAAGGGAAATCCGCTACAATAAACTTGACTCGCTCAGTCTTAAAGGCTTCTTTAGAGCCCAAGGTCATTTTTAGCTCTATACACCCTTTGGGACTTGTATCCTCTCCGTTGAACCCGATTAAGGTTGTCCTGCACAGCTTTAGATTTTCTGGGTCGAGGTCCATGTGCTTAAAGGCGTCCCACAGGATGATATCCACTGCAATGCCAGGATCGATGAATATCTTTTTTACGCGGCATTTTCCCAGGAGGCCGGTTATGACCAGTCCGTCTTGATGACCCGGGATTACGTCCCTCAGATCTTCCTGAGTAAAGAACAACTTAGGAGGCTCTTCTGTTTGCGATGGTTCCGGCTTGAAGGTCGGTCGTCCCCTGATGGTTAAGACTTCCCGAAGGTATTTCTTCCGCTGATTGGCAGTATCGCCGCCACCTCCGTAACCTCCACTAATGACATTGCAGTCAAACTCTGCTTCCGGGAACTCGTCCTCATTGTCGTGCTTTCTCCGGCCTTCATCCGGCTTTCTCCTCTGGGAGACCGGGCTTGTACTCCGATCCGTCTGCTTGTGCTTGGCTTTTTGCCCTTGTGTTTTGATAACGTACTGACGTAATTTTCCATCTTGGATAAACTTCTCAACCGCATCTCTAAGGTCCCAGCACTCATCCGTTGTGTGCCCGGGTCCATTGTGGAATTCGCAAAATCGTGTGCGGTCCAACTTACCCTTGTTATAAAGTGGTCGTGGTTGCTCCACCTTCCTCATCTCGGTCAAGGCTACCTCTCTCCATAGTTGCGACCGAGGGACATTTAGTGGAGTATATCTCTCATACTTCCCTTCATGCCTTTGTCCTCGTGTTTTTTGGTCCGAGTTCCTAGGTCGGTCTCTTACTGCCTGGTCCTTCCCTTTCGGGGGTGGGCTTTTCTGTCTCTCTTTTCCCGACGCGTTGGCTATCTGCATCTGCTCGATGTGTAGATATTTTTTGGCTCGTCTATGGAATTCTTCCAGCGTCTTGATCTCGCCAGATATGACCGATCTCCCCATTCTGGATTCGCTATCTAAGCCCGAGATAAGCAAGTGTACGTGGACGCTTTCCGTTAATCCCTGGATTTGCAATGCGGCAGCCTTGAAACGATCCAAATACTTCTGAAGGGTTTCACCGGGTTGCTGCTTAATTCTATCCAGCGTGTAGACCGACCTGGGCTGCTTTTTGCTTGTCGCGAAATTCAGCAGGAACTTCTCGCTCAGGTCGTTGAAGTCGGTAATGGACTTGGGAGATAGAGTCCGGAACCAAATTTGAGCGGCTCCTCGTAACGTTGAGGTGAACAGCCTGGAAATGATCAGCCCCTTGAATCCTCGGACCAGCATCTCAGTGTCGAAAGTACTCAAGTGTGTCTGGGGATCTTGACTTCCGTCGTACCTAGGGAGGTCGGACGTATTGAATTTCCTTGGGTACTCAGCTTCCGTAATTTCATCTGAGAACGGGCTGTTGTTTTGTCCTCCGTCCCCATACCACATCTTGTACCTTCCAGAATCTGGCCGAATTCCTTGATTGTCGAGGTACGGCTGTCTTTCCTAAGCGCCCGGGCTTGATTCTCCTGACTCGCATCCCGGTGATTACTTTGCTGAGAATTTTTTGTTGAAACTATTTGGCCTTGCCCGGGATGGTCCACCTGTAGGGGATCAACAGTTTGGTGATTGGTTTCTTCGTCCTCATTCTGCTGATCATCCCGACGTTCCTCCTGAAGAGGGTCTTGTAAGTGTTTAAGGATTTGGTTCATCACCTCAGTCATATGGTCAATCTTTTGATTCTGAAGATTGTCGCGTTCTTCCACATTCTCGATTCGTTTCAGCATTGATTCAACAATGTTATGTAGGAGCCGTATGTCCGGGCTGCCAATCTGAAACTTTGTTGAGGAACCAGCGTGGTTAGTATTTTCCAGCGTTTGGCCTACTCGTCCATCTTGAGATGGGAGGTTCGAGTCCGGGGGCTCCTCAATTTGCTCCTGATTAACGCCTTGAACGTCCTGCTGTTGGGTCTCGCTAAGATTTTGTTCCTGACCTTGCTCGTGTGCATACGGGTGGCTTTTGCTTCTGGTATTAGCCATCACGGGTCACGGGAATAGGACTTTACAGTCCCCACAGACGGTGCCAATGATCCGGTGTGGATCACAAGTTGGGTTGGACTTGGCCTGGGGTGAAATCCCGGGGTCCTACGTACCACAGTGTGGATCAAAGTCCACGTAGTTCGAGAGTATACGGCAGGCTAATGATAGCCAGAGGGGGTGGTGTGTGTGCTCTGTGTGAATAGAGAAGCTAGGGTTTCAGAAGTGTGTACCTTGTAAGGGGTTTACCCTATTTATAAGCGTACCTAGGCCCTATCTTAATCAGTTAGATTTGTCCTTTATTTTAGGGATATTAAGATATGCTTTTTTGAATAATCTCCTCCTTTCATAGGCAGTTACCATCATGATAGATATTCTTGATAAAACCACTCCTATTTTCAAGGAAGCGGTTATGAGCATAACTGAAGCCATTTTGACTGGGCTCTTTGGTTATTGGGCTGGGCCCATTTATGAGATATCCGTAACACATTTATTCCAACCTCATCGAAAGTTGCAGCGAGAAACATATATATCCGATAAAAGCAAAGAAAGATCACAACCATAACGTAAACATGAAAGATTAGAAAATCAGTGTGAAAGGGGGGCATGTAAGATCAGATCACCATGCTTCTTGAGCCAAACAAAATTGCAATGTCATAACTCCCGTCGATCCTTCTTCCTTGGTCAAATTCCTATGTCTTTATATATATCACCTCCTTCATGCCCTGTTTATTCATCCACAACGAAGACTAGAACTGAGTAAGGCGGAGCGAGAGAGAGTAGGCAGAGAAAAAGAGAGAGACAAAGAAGGAAGGTAGAGAGAGTTTTTGAGTCATTTGTTCCTCTATTCTTGCGTCATTAAAACAGAAGAGAAATACTAGCAACCATTCTTGTCATTCAGCCTGATCCAGTGAGAAAAGAATCGGTTCCCTTGTTCCTTCTTATTTAATTTCCATCACCTCCTTATCGTAAACACAAGCAAATCAAGCTATAGGAATTTAAAATAATAAAGCTACTGAAACTAAAAACTGAATAGGGGCTGTTAGCATTTTCTTGTGTGTTTCTGAGCATGGATTTCATTTGGTATCTGCCTATATATATATATATATATATATATATATATATATATAGTGTGTGTCCGTAAATAGATATATGTATATGTGTAATCACTACTGTCAAGTGAAGAGGAAAGAAGCTTTAAAATCAAATGAGTATATATGTGTATATAAAAGCTGATGCATGCCTAGACGCAAGTGTGTGTGTGTGTGTCTTGTTGTTGCTGATTTTTTTGTTGTCATGTGAGTAAGAAAGATATATAGCTATAGATATATTTATATAGATAATGCATGCCATGAACTGTGTGCTGGCCATTATTAACTGTATATATGTGTGTGTGTGTTATGTTCATGCGTGTGTGTGTGAGAATAAATATATATGTGCTACCGCCATGTTTAGGTACACACAAAGAGATAGATAGATATAGATGTGTATATATATATATATATATATATATATATATATATATATATATATATATATATATGCATTCGTTGTTGCTATATGTCCGCCGGGTACATGGAAAGCAAAGAAGATTTGCTATGTGAATAAGCTACTATATTATATATATATATATATATATATATATATATATATATATATATAGGGAAAAACTTTATAGCCTATAACTCCGCAAATATACGGGCTATATTAAGTAATAAAGAGTAAGTAAGATATCGTTCCCACGAGGAGGACTTAGTATCCATAATTTCAATTAAGTATTGATTTTACACTTTTGTTGAAGTTGAGCAAACCAAATTGAATTTAATTACGAGAAAAGAAATCAAAACTAAAATTAAAACAAATAAACTACCACAATAATCAAATAAGTAACCCAGAGTCACAAATCCCTTATTAGTTTCATAAACGTTGATTTCATTAATTTAATTATCTTTAATATCAATTTTGTTAATCTCGAGTATAAATAGCTATAAATGTCTGTCAATCCACTTACAACCCTTTCTTAAATAGAAATTGTTATATCTAACAAATTTACTCAAGAGGCAACATCACTTGCACACACTCTTCAACAATTATATAGGACCATTAGGTATATGTTGAAAGCGGAGCTAAATCACCAAGAGGTGGTGAATTGGGGATTTTAAAAATTCTTTTACAATGTTTTAATGGTGAGCAAACAGGGTAAAACAAAGTTTTGAGAAGAAAAGAAGAAAACAAAGGATTATATTGGTTCGGCACAACTCTATGGCCTACGTCTAGTCCTCAGGCACCCTGAGCATTTCACTAAGTCACTTGATTACACTCTCTGTAACTCTGAAGCAATTCTCTCACTAGAACTTGCTCCCCCTTACGAGTTGTAATCAAAGACCCCAATCTCCAAGTCCTCTGAATTGAGATTGTTTATAATAAATCAAATACAAATAATAAACTCTCTTAAAAAGAAGATAATAATGAACATTGGAGCTCAATAGTATCAAAAGATACTCTGTACAGAAAAGCTTGAGAGTAGATGAACAAATTTAATGATTTTTCGATTTGCAGCTCAATAGTTGTTGAGAAGAATTGAATGCTGCTCTATTTATACTTAAAGTGTGTTTAATAACCGTTGCAAGCATACATATGACGGTTGAAGAAGTTTTCTATCTGTTAAAAGCACTTTGGTCTCTTCTCTCTCTACTCTTCTGCTTGTTCTTTGTGTTGAAGGATAAAAGTTGGCTTCCATGTGTTTCTATCAGTTGGAATGTCAGAGTTTAGTTTAGGCAAGTGTCCCTTTATCCTTTTTACATCATGCAGAGCTTGGTAGATCAAAATATAATAAGTTAGGTGGCCTTGCATTTAATGCTCTGACAGCTCTCTTTGCTTTAGTGAAAACAGCTCTTGTAATCTGCTCAAATCATCTCTGAAATTCACTAGCAAACACATTAAACATATCTAATGAAGTTGATTCGTAATATTCGAAAGCATTTAGATCAATCAACAAGCTTTTCAAGGATTTCGCAAATTTAAATTATCAGTAGGCGTGACCAATACTCGAGTTTGTCACTATGCACTTAAGTTCATACTCAAGTTTCCAAGTCGATACTCAAGTTTCTTCCTTCTAAAGAGGAAAGTCGTGATTTGAGCTTTGGAGCTTCAGTTTAACTTAGACCAATACTCGAGTTTACAATCCATGCTCAAGTTTTGGACTCTTAATGAAAATAGGTCCAAAACACCAAAACCAGAGTTTTCATCTAATACCACAATATTGAAATCTTTGGAAGATATCGATGCTCTCTATATGACTCAAAACTCAAGTTTCCAAACCCATACTCGAGTTTACGTTTTTATTTTGAAACTCAGAGAGAACATCAACAAGGGCGAAACTAGAGTTTCCGAAACTGGAGTTAATAAATGTAATAAAATTTTCCAAACTGAGGTGAATTGGGTGAAGATAAAAACTTAGAATCTTTTGTAAATCCTTTAACAATTCGGTAAAATTAGTTTGAATGATAGTAAAGTGTTATAAAGCTATAGACAATCATTCAAACATATATGCTGAAAATATAAGAGATTAAGGAAGAGAATTGCAAACAGAGATTTATACTGGTTCGGTTCAATCCTTGACCTACATCTAGTCCTCAAGCTCCTCTTGAGATTTCCACTATCTCCTTGTTTAACCAAGTATAAGAGAAAAACCTTTACAACCTCACAAGTTTAGCCAGGCACTTGTGCAGCATTTACAATCTCTCACAGAGACTCTCCCCCTTACTCAATGTAAGGTTACAATCAACACCCACTCAAGATCACCCAATCTTGAGTAACTCTCAAATAGAGTGATATACAATAAATCTTCTCTCTAAGAAGTGAATAAATAATAACTAAAGTACATAGGGAATCATTTCACTCTTATTAGGATAAACTATAAAACATTTGAGAAAAACATAGTGTTCATGAGATTTAAAATATTGACATTATGACAGTGCAATCTCCTTCCATCATCATCTTTCGTTTTTGAATGTGGCTCTATTTATAGATGAAGATCTTCTAAACGTTGAGAATATGACCGTTATGAATAGATATGTTGAGAATATAGTTGTTGAAGAAAAATAGTCGTTAGATGCTTTTTGATTTGACAGCTCAGCATATTGATCTTCTTGTAATTCTTCATTTGATCATCTGAAACATGTACACAAATAATATAAATAATGTTAAGAAGCATTACAAATTATTTGGGTAATCATTTGGATGATCTTGATCAAAGAGGAGATTTTAGCAACGGTCATTTTTCTGAAGTGAAGGTGAATACTCGAGTATTGACTTGGATACTACGGTATTGAGCTTATTTCATTACTCAAAATTCGTCTATGTCTGTTCGATACTCAAGTATTGACTTACATACTCGAGTATTCTCTTGTAAACTTGAGTTTTCAACTTATTCTTGACTTTGATTGCTCTCTGACTTGATATAGCTTCAATTTTGGTAAACTAATTATCCCCATAAAGCTCTTTGTGTCTTCTTTCCAATGCAACAAGAATCAACTCAAAGATCATTGTATTTTGTCTGTTATGATCTAATGAATAAAGCCTTGTTCTTGACCAGCGTTTTTGCAATGTTCTGAAACATCAGTCAACTTTTGATGACCATATCTCACTAGTATGAAATTAATTTTTTTGAATCAAGTATTGATGGAAAGCTTTATTGGTCTTCTTTCATATGCTACTGATTTCAGCTTATTCCGATTTGTAGATTGTGAGTTACACTCAAAACATCGAAGCTTGGTCTGATGTGGAGCCCACCGGCGGGAAGGAGTTATTTTAGTGTTTTTTTAAAAAAACAATTATTTAAAACTTGGGGCAAAATGATAATTTCAGCTTAAAACTAGGGGCAAAATGATAATTTCAGCGAAGTTACTATTCATTTCCGTCAAACTTAATGGTCAACGTTAGTCAACTAACAGCCCGTGGCACTTTTTGCTCCCAAAACGTAACGTCGTGTGTATTTTTGGTTCAGAAAAAAAGGTCGTGGTGCTAGGCGCTCCTTGGGGTAAAGGTTATGTGTAAAATTACACCTTTACCCATTCATTTTCTTTTGCCTGTGGGACCCACCTCCATTCAATCCATTCAATTGGATTGATTCAATTTCCGAAATATGAGCCCTAGTGCTTGTCTGATGGTGAAATTAAAAGCAATTAAATAATAATGATAATAATAATAAAACTAAGTCTTTAATTTTTTTTTCTTTTTTTAGTAAACTCCTTGTTACTATTATTTATTTCCTAAACTCAAAAACTTTTATTTTAATTTAAAACACATAAATGATGTATCCAATTTGATTTCTCTTAAAATCTTAAGAAAATATCATTAATTTAGTATTAATGACTTCTTAAATATATCAAAATATACCTCAAATTTATTAAAATTAGGAAGTCATCACACCCCCACACTTGAACCAAATCTTGTCGTCAATTTTAAATTGTAGAACAATCAAATTCAAAGAAATCAAGGAAGCAAGATTTTTAAAGCAAGGACTAAAAATTGAACTCAATTTAAATTTTCAAGAAACAAACTTTCTCAGAAATCTTTTCCATCTTCCAAAAATGCAAATAGCAAGGTAATTAATTTGACAAAGATAAATCACAATAGATTGTCCCTCACAAGTCAGTGTTTATACTCTTTTCTCAAGATATTCAAGGGCTTATGTTTCACTCAATTCTACCTATTGCACCTTATCTACCATATGCTTGTTTATCATCTCAATCTCCACCGAATATATTATCTCATTGTACACTCAAATCAAAAGGACTTTCTCTAGGTTTTAATGATCAAGGTAGGATAATGAAATGAAAATGATCAAATGATATGGGCGGATACTTCAACTAGTGCTAAGTGATTTAATAAAATTCATGATGAAGAATGAAGGAATAGCCATCAAGAGAAAATAAACTCACCAACACTATAAATATACGATTTTTATTCTTTTGACCTCAACAATCTTTTTCTTTCTTTCTTGGATCTCTTTTTTTTTTCTTTTTTTTTCCCTTTCATATATTCCTTTGTTTCTATCTATCTATCTTTCTTTCTTTCTTTTCATTTTCTTTTTTTTTTACTACCTACACATATTCTTTTAGTGTTGAGTTTCTAACTCCTTCACTCTTTTAAATTGCTTCACTTAACACTTGCTAAAGTAAAGAAGGGGGACAAATGGAAAGAAAAAGTTATACAAATTGCATATCTCAAACAAAGCACTATTTACTCTATGCAAATTTCCTTTTAAAAAAAAGAAAAAAAATAGGCTCAAAGGGGGTAAAACAAAGGATTTTTCGTGGGATAAGGATGGACATTTGGCCAAACTAGCTATAAAATGAATGCCTAAATCATCTTTGTGCATGTAAGGGGATTTCAAGTTTCAAAAGTTACTCAAGACAAGTTCTAGAGATAAAATCACAATAGGTGTAATCACTCTTAAAAGAAAAGAAAATTAGGCTCAAATCCATCACCGATTCTTTGACATCCTAAGGTAAAGTACCCAAACCAAATTTTTTCCTCTTTACTAACATTCAAATAACATAAAATAAATCTCTAATCAAGTTTACTCATTTTCATGTTCAAATCAAACCACTCGTGACAATGTTCATTAATAAAATTCAAACTTCTAAAAGATTTTTTTTAAAAAAAAAAAAATTTGAGGACAAGACAAGACAAGTCATGTAAAATCAAGGATACCCTCACCCCCACACTTAAATGTCACATTGTCCTCAATGTGAACAAGTCATGGAAGTAAGGAGCAACCATATCTAAAGTGTAAGGGTAACATCAATTTCAGAGATTTCAAATTTCCAGCAATGAAACAGCGCAAGTGCTAACAACCACTCAATAGTCATCACAAAGATATTTAAATAAGACCAGCACTCAACAATCTATCATCAGCAATCAAATAGACCAAATCAAAGAAAAGTAGAAGGAGACTCCCCTATATGTCCTTGACTTGCACTTTCAATTCTTGCTTCCAAAGTGGAACACCACATTAGGGCCTTTCAACAATCCTACAAAATCAAACAAAACATTAAATGATACCTTGGGTTGCCTCCCAAGAAACACTAAGTTTAAAGTCTTTAGCCAGACTTTTCAAAACAACTTCTAATCATAAGTATCAAACACCATAATTACCTTGTCTTCATCCTTTTTCCAGCAACAAGATTTCAAACACAAAAATTGATCATTCAAGTTAATTACTTGTACTTCCTCAATCATAGACAATCATGGATTGCAAGCATTCATTGAATTCAAATTAAGCACAACATTCATATCCTTGCAAATAAATATAGGCACTTCCAAAAATTTAGAGCATCCAACAAAATCCACTCAAATCTCATCAGTAAGAGTTAACAGTTCAATAGGAGAGTTATGAACAACAACACTTGGGACATCTACATCAATTTGATCACCAAAGTCACAATTCCTAGGTTCTACAGCTAGAACCTCTTCTAGACACCCATTATTCTCATCTAAATCAATTTTAAACTCAAAATCACTTTCTACATTATCCATAATTTCATGCAATTCCACACCTTCAACTTTCTCACAATAATCATTATCATCATAAGAAGTGATCATCAAGCTTAAGGAATTATCTTGCCTTATAGTCTCAAGGGTTGAAACAATTTGACTCGTATATACCCCAATATTTTGGACATTTGACTCAAGTCTAGTGGCAAGCTCTTTTTGCTCTCTATTAGATCTTTCTGATGCTTCCACACACTCCTCAAATAATCTTTCTAAATTAGATTTTTCCTTGTACTCAATGGTATGTTCTTCAACAAATGGATAAGAGTAAAAAGGATGGATATTTTCATGAGAACAATAGACATGTGGATCCCTAAACTTTTGTTGCTCAAAACTTTCACTAGGACAAAATGAATGATTAAAATGAGTTTGATTTCCTAGCAAAATCATCTCTCATATAATGACTAGTTGGACTATATGAACAATTCACATATAAATGACTCTCTCCACAATAAACACAAGTCATGCAAGCATATTGAGAAGAATCAACATATGGAATATAACCATCATTTATGCTCTTTTTATATTGCCTATATTCATTCAAAGAATTTAACATAGCAATCAGTTCATCTTGTGTAGAAGACAAAGAATTCATCTCTTTCTCAATATTAAGACCAATTGGCTACCATGTGAAATCCATTTTTTTTTGTTTTTTATGCTAATAATAATAATAATTATGAACTCGAACTTAAACTACAAATGCGCAATCAATTCCAACCAAGATAATTATGGCACATAAGTCCCCGACAACAGCGCCAAAAACTTGATAGGGCAAAACTTTATAGCCTATAATTTAGCAAGTATACGAGCCGTATCAGGTAATAAAGAGTAAGTAAGATATCATTCTCACGAGGACTTATTATCCACAACTTCAGTTAAGTATTGATTTTACACTTTCGTTTAAGTTGAGCAAACCAAATTGAATTTAATTATGAGAAAAGAAATCAAAACTAAAACTAAAACAAACAAACTACCACAATAATCAAATGAGCAACCAAGAGTCACTAATCCCTTATTATTTTCATAAACCTTGATTTCATTAATTTAGTTATCCTTAATATCAATTTTGTTAATCTCGAGTATAAATAACTATAAATGTCTGTCAATCTACTTACAACCATCTCTTAAATAGAAATTGTTATATCTAACAAATTTACTCAAGAGGCAACATCACTTGCACACACTCTTGAACAATTATATAGGGCCATTAGGTATATATCTATCCTAATCACAAATTAAATCGCAATCTAATCCCATATTATTTAAACTCAAAGCCTAATTAAAATCCCCTTCGTCAAGGTAAATCCTAATGCTCAAAATCATATTTAATGATGGTCAATGACTAAATAGATAAAGCTAAACAAGATTAAATAACCAAAATTAATATTAATTATAACTAAACAATAAAAACTCAGTTTAATCCACCTATAAATTCATAGTTACTTTAGCTTGCAAAGCAAAATTAGCTTTAAACAAAATCCACCTCAGCAAATATACATTCAGAGTTCAGAGTTCAGATTCACAGCACAGAAATTCCAGATTGATCACAACAATAAATTCCAGATTCAGGACCATAAAGAAAATCAAAGGGAAATGGAATAAAAAAAATATTGAAATATCTTTCCCTCTGGTTCCCTTGAGAATTAAACACCGATACTGTCGAGACTCTCTCTGGCCCTCCTCGCAGCTATGACGGCGAAGCTCGCCGGCAGCCTTGGTGGTGATGACGTCGCCGGCGAGAGAGGATGACGAAGGTCGAAGGTCTCTGCCTCCTCTGCGTATTGCCTCTGCTTCTCTTGTTTTTTTCTTTTCGTTTTCGGTCGTCCTGTGGCATCTCTGCTCCTTGAATGAAATGATGTCTCTCCCTTCATTCTTATTTCCCCTTTTTGATTTAGGTCATCAATTCATTTTCTTTTGTCCGTGGGACCCACCTCCATTCAATCCATTCAATTGGATTGATTCAATTTCTGAAATACGCCCTGGTGCTTGTCTGGAAATTAAAAGCAATTAAATAATAATGATAATAATAATAATAAAACTAAGTCTTTGATTTTTTTTAGTAAACTCTTCAATAGTATTATTTATGGGGTTTAGTTTTTTCATGTTGCATGAAAAAACTAAGATTCATACACATACATGAAATGGTGGGACCCACATATATATATATGAACATATATATATATGTGGGTCCCACCATTTCATGTATGTGTGACATGAGAAAACATTTCTACTACAACATGAGAAGTGTTTTTCCCATTATTTATTTCCTAAACTCAAAAAATTTTATTTTAAATTAAAACCTATAAATGATGCATCCAATTTGATTTCTCTTAAAATCTTAAGAAAATCTCTTTAATTTAGTATTAATGACTTTTTAAATATATCAAAATATACCTCAAATCTATTAAAATTAGGAAGTCATATATATATATATATATATAGAGAGAGAGAGAGAGAGGCATGCGGTTGCCCAAGCATTAGAAGGCAAAAGGGAAGTTTTCTTTATATACTTACATACCTAACGTGAGTTTTGTGGATTTTATTTATATATGTATATATATCTTCATTTTTCATATATAACATGAAGCTTCTATATATTGGGAACCTAAAGCTCCATTATTATAAATATAACATGAAACATAGAAAAGCATAAGGCATATTTTTATGTAGTGGAAGGGATTATTAAAATATATATATAAGCCTATTTTGCTTGATGTTGTTATTTATTAAATCCAAATTGCTATTTGTGTGTGTGTGTGTGAATAAAATATGTTGGAAAACCATGAGAAAACATTATAATTTGTATGATGATTGATGTTATAAAGCCCTGATATAAAGTGTTGATGTTGTGTTTGATATTGGAATAGTCTCATACAGTTTAAAATTAATTATAGAGAAATAATAAGAAATAAATAGATAATAAATATGTATTATTATTATTAGAAAAAGGAATAAACTAATGTTATTATTAGAAAAAATAATCAATAACATTACTATTAGAAAAGGGAACTATTGATAAATAATAGAAAGGGAAATTAACAACCATAATGGTCTTACGTTAGGGTGTTGAAGACATTCGAGTTTCTAACACCAAGGATTGTATTTATTCACAAAGTTAAGGTTAACTTAATCTCCTATTCCTTGTGTTTTTATATATGCCTGGTATGTTTCATGTATTATGGATTTATGGCCGGGTTTGCCTGCCCAAGTCTATGCATTTTATTAAGCTAAGTTGTAGATGGTTGATCTATATGATAATATTGCTTGCGTATTTTCCTAGCATTGAAGATTTGTGTCTAGGACACAGCACTTATATGTGCTTTCACTGTTAACGATGCATATGTTGTGTGTTATTTTAGTCAATTAATGACATGTTTGTTAAATGCTTTCTTTTATTCTGCAATATGTGAAATATTTGTCATGTATGATTTATACTTTAAATATGAGATTAACCATTATCCTGAGATTTTCAATTGAAAACGAAGCAAATCACCAAGAGGGGGGTGAATTGGGGATTTGAAAATTCTTTTTCTCAATTCTAGAAATTAATCGCAGAATTACAATAGTACAGAGGATGAGAGAAGGACAAGACACAACAAGATTTATACTGGTTCGGTCTAACTCCTTGACCTACGTCCAGTCCCCAGACTCTCTGGGATTTTCACTATCACTCACAATCAGTTACACACTCTATACTCGAAAGCTATCCTCTCACCAGGATACACTCCCCCTTACAAGTTGTACACTGATATCCCAATCTCCAAGTCCCTTGACTTGAGATTCTCACAGTAAGTGATATACTCAAACACAGTACACTACACACTCTGTAACTTGGGATGATCCTCTCTCTAGGACTCACTCCCCCTTACAAGTTGTAGTCGTACAATCAATCTCCAAGTCCCCCGACTTGAGATTCTTTACAATCAAATGATTAACGAAAACAAACTCTCTCTAAGAGCAGATAATGATAAACACTGAAGCTCAAATCTCTCAAGACTATTTACAGAAGAATGAATACAGAAATCTGATTGTTGCACACTGTAATTGTCTTGTATCTTGTCTGTCTTTTTTCTTCTTCGAATCTGAATGATATTTATAGATGTTGAAGTCCAATTTGAATGAAGAACTTGACTGTTGGAAGAGCACTACTAATTTGAACGTTGGAGGCTCCACTTTCAGAACTAGCTGTTGAGAATCCACTAAAATCTTCTTGATGGATGGATTCTGCTTTTGTCCAATCTGTTGTAGACATTCTAGCAATGTGGGACTTAATTAATATGAAGATAATGTTGATGTCCCTGTGTTGAAATGGGTTGTGCTTAAAGTTGTAATTATTTAATCCAAGTTGGAGCACTTTATAAGACAACATATTCTCTCTCTCTTGCTTTACAGCTCATTGTCTGAATCTTCATTGTTTCCTTCAATAAACCATCTGAAACTTGCTAACAAACTGGTTAAAAGACGTTAGGAATAATAGCAATTAAAGATATGAAGTATTAAGATCATTCAAATGGTTTTCGCAAATTTGCGCCTTCTGGTTTTACAAATATGTGTGTTACAAACTCGAGTTTACAAACCCAGACTCGAGTTTGGAGTTCATCTAGAGAGCATCTTGTTTTGAAAGACTTCCTAAACTCGAGTTGATTAGTGACTGACTCGAGTTTGGTTCCTACAGAAAGGAAAATCGCGAATGGCTCTTGGATGAAGTTTTGAGGCCATGCCTAAACTCGAGTCATTTAGTGACTGACTCGAGTTTGAAGCTTTTATGAAAATCTTGAGTTTAAGTTCAGAACTTCAAAACTGGAGTTTAGAAAACGCAAACTGGAGTTCACAAAATCTAAAATATTGTTTAGTTCTCTGTATAGCCCAGACTCGAGTTTTGATATCCAAAACTCGAGTTTCAGTGTAAACTGAAACTTTTAAAAAATCTCTTCATATGTAAACTGGAGTTTCCATTTTTAAAACTGGAGTTTTCAAAACAGACATTTACTCGAGGCTTTCTGTTTGAGCTAAACTCGAGTCACCAAATCCTTGATTCAAGTTTCAGTGATAAACTGAAACATTGAAATACCTTTTGAAAGCTCAAACTGGAGTTTCCATTTTCAAGACTGGAGTTTAGAAATCATGTAATAGTTCAAGTGTTTCCAAAACAGTCCTAAACTCGAGTTTCCAGACATCTGACTCGAGTTTCAGTGAGTATTCAAACTTTGAAAAACCTTTCATTAAAGTGCAGACTAGAGTCACTGAAACCAAAACTGGAGTTTACAAAGCAAGTAATAACACAAGTGTCTCTGTTTATCCTAAACTCGAGTTTGCTTAAAACAGACTCGAGTTTACGAATCTTTAGCTCTTAAACTTTTCTTGTAAACTGGAGTTTGGAAGGATCAAAGGTAGAGTTTGAAAATTTGATAAAACGTTGAAGCTTCTGTTTGATCCCAAACTCGAGTTTCTAAGATATAGACTCGAGTTTACAAGTCTTTGAAACTTTTGGCCTTTCAACTTTCTTGTAAACTGGAGTTTCTCAGAATCAAAAGTAGAGTTTGGAAACAAGTTGAAATTCGAATGACACTGCCTTTGATCTAAACTCGAGTTTATAACTCTTAAAAACTTTGATTGCTCTCTGTAACTCTGCAAACTCGAGTTTGCCTATGCAAACTGGAGTTTGGCTTTCTTTGTTAAAAGCTGAGCTTCTGTCTATCAAGTCCAAACTCGAGTTTAGCTACCTAAACTCGAGTTTGCCTTAAACAGAAAGTTTTACAACTTTCAAAGACATACTCCAAATTAAGTTTACAATTATTAGTTATCATCAAAACACCTAGAGAACTAACATCAGTTACACCCAAAAATTTAAGGAAATGTTTTGAATCGAGAAGTAAGGCGATACAGCTGGGATAGAAGAAGAAGACCCCAAAGGAAGGGGTTTAATTCAGTGACCTTTAATACTCCCATATTTTAGAATGTAATTTCTAACTATCCGACTAACATTAAATTTGGATAACTGTATAACTATTATCCTCCAATAAGATTAATCATAACTATTCAAAGTATTTAAATTGTATCGCGCAAATATTCTTTCAAGAATTGAAATTAACCAGCATATGTTATCAGTCACTCATCATCCAAACATTAGGCATACTCCCTATTATGACTCACTCTGATCTGTTAATGTCATCACTCTGATAAATACATGTGAATTAGATTAATAAGAGACCTAAGGTCATAATTGGACACTATAAGTGATTTAAGAAATATGGACGTTACATATCTTACCTACAAAAACAAACAAATCAACACACACACACACACATGAGTAGCTAAGTATTCATTCGTAATTGAAAAAATATAGAATATAAAAGTTACTAGCAATTGAGCTTGCCACATCGCTCATGTTATAAAGGTCCCAAGGCTTTAAGTGAACCACCATATTCCAATCCTTGTGTCCCTTATCCACGAAATAATAAACCTGATGTTCCTTTGAGGCAAGAATATATGCCTTATCATCTTGAGATTGACCAGTGTGAATAAGTTAGTAGAAATTGATTGAGGTGATGCTTAAGTCGTCAATTGTGAGACCCCAAGAAGTTTTCGTATTTGTCCACAAATACTTAACAGTTGCATAAACCGCTACAAAATGCTAAACAAACCTCATCCGGCATGACAAATTGTAGCAATTATCCTTAACCACTGCAAAAGTTTTGACTATTTGAATTCCGTAGCAGTTTCTTAGGCATAACCACCACCCAACATTTGACTATTCAACTTTTGTAGCGGTTAGTATGAAAAACTGCTACTAACTTTTCATATTCACTAAAGATAGTGCAGCATGCCATGTGATGATTGGATTTACAGTATAGATGCCAATTTGATGAAAAAGTTGTTAGTTCTCTATGGGTTTTGATGATAACAATCAATTTGAGAGACCAAGATTGAAGAGTTGTCTCAAAAAGAGCAAAACTTGCTAAAAGAGACAATACTCGAGTTTCAGTAGGAAAACTTGAGTATTGAGATTTCAAAGAAAAGCTCAATGCACTTGACTTAAGTCAATACCACAGTATTCAGATGAATACTCGAGTATTGGGAGTTACAGAGAGCATCACAAGTTTTACATTAACGGAAACTCGAGTATTGACATGAAAACTCGAGTTTAGGCTTATGTGACTCTTCAAACTGTTTTAGCTGAAAATAGAAAAATCTCAGTTTGGAAAACCACGGTTTTTGAGAACCACGATTTGGAATTTGAAAAGACAGTTTTTCAACTTGGCTCCAGAATTTAAATGTTTTATGAAAACTCAAGTATCACTAGAATACTCAAGTATTGGGCCAAGCAAAGAGGTTATTAAAATTGAAATAGTTATAAACCTTAGTATTGAGAACCACAGTTTTGAAAACCACAGTTTAACATTTACTCAACTAATTCTAGAGTTTCAAAACTAAGGTGGAAACTCGAGTATGGAAACTGAAACTCGAGTTTTAAGCCACACAGAGAGCAATCAAGTTTTCTAAGTCTTCAATGCTCTGGTATAGGATGGAAACTTCGGTTTTAAGGCTTTGGACATTTATTCATCAAGAGTCCGAAACTCGAGTATTGGAAGAATACTCGAGTATTGGCTTCAGTTTATCAGGAACTCCAAAGCTCAAATTGCGAGTCTCGTTTCTGTAAGAAGAAGACTCAAGTATTGACTTAGAAACTGGAGTTTTGGCTTAAGTGCACAGTGACAAACTCGAGTATCGGTGCACAAACTCAAGTATTGGTCGCGCCTTCTAATAATTCAAATTTGTAAAATCTGTGTAATACTCATGAAATGATCTGAATGATTTATATTCTTAATTATCATCATTACCAGATATGTTTAATGTGTTTGCTTGTGTATTTCAGCCTATTTATAGATGATTCAAAGAGATTAAAGGTGTTGTTAACACAAAAGGCAAAGTCTTGTCAGAAGCAATAAATGCACACCACCAAACTTGTTGTTATCTCAACTACCAAGCCTTCCACAGTGGAAAAAGGATAAAGAGACTTTCCTTTAAGTGAGGACTGACAATCCCAACGGATATAAACGACTAGAAGTTATTCTCTATCCTACAAGTTAAGAGACAAGCACAAGTATAGAGAGAGAAAGGACCAAATTGCTTCTAACTTAAGGAAACTTCTGCAACAGTCGAATGAATGCAAGCAACAACTATTAATGTCTCTCTAAATATAAATAGAGTTGCATTCAAGTCTCTAAACAGAACACTAAGCCAAGAAACGAAATTGTATCAACTGTGTTCATTTATTAGAGTGCTTTCTTGTACAAAGTGTCGTTTGACACTATAGAGCTTCAGTGATCATTTATCTGCTCTGTAAGAGAGTTTTATTAATTGTATTTGATTGATTATGAGGTATCTCTAGTCGAGGGACTTGGAGATTTGGGAAATCATTGATTACAACTTGTAAGGAGGTGCAAGTTCTAGAGAGAGAATTGTTTCAGAGTTACAGAGTGTGTAATCAAGTGATTATAGTGAAAAGCTCAGGGTGCCTGAGGACTGGACGTAGGCCAAGGAGTTAGGTCGAACCGGTATAAACTATTATGCATAGACTTTCTTCCCTACTTTTATTCGGTCAATCACCATAAGAGGTGAAATCACAAAAATTTTCAGAATCCCCAATTCACCCCCTCTTGGTGATTCAGCTCCTCTAACAAAAGTCATTGACTTATTTTCATCAGAGAAAGTTAGCTAGATTGCATCTTAATCTTTTGTTACATGCTACACTATCTTCTGAAAGTGAATTTTGAGTTGGGGGTATTTGTAGGCTAAAATGTTGTAGTGGTTCTAGCATTAACAACTACAAAGGGGTACAGTTTGTTGCGGTTTTTGCCTCTATTTCTCTAAATTGCGACAAATGCTGTGTCCTTTCCAATTCTATAGTGGTTAATTATTCACAATCGTTACTATATTCCACCACAAACATTCGTGCCATGATGTGCCAAGCTAGCACCAAAGTTTGTAGCAATAATTGTATTGTAACCATTACTAATATCCTGCTACCAACTCTTAATGTCACGAGGCTTCAAGCTTGTGTCTGAAGAAAACTGGAGCAAATCACTAAGAGGGGGGTGAATTGGGGATTTGAAAATTCTTTTGCTCAATTTTGGAAATTAATTGCAGGAATAAGATAGTGCAGAGAATGGGAGAGGAGAACAAGACACAACAAGATTTATACTGGTTCGGTCTAACTCCTTGACCTACGTCCAGTCCCCAAACTCTCTGGGATTTCCACTATCACTCACAATTAGTTACACACTTTGTACTTGAAAGTTATCCTCTCATTAGGATACACTCCCCCTTACAAGTTGTACACTGATATTCCCAATCTCCAAGTCCCCTGACTTGAGATTTTCACAAACAAGTGATATTAACAAAACAAGAACTCTCTCAAAGAGCAGATAATGATAAACACTAAAGCTATAATCTCTCAAGATGTTTCACAGAAGAAAGAATATAGAAATTTGAATGTTGTTCACTGTGAGTCTCTTATCTTTTCTTCTCCGAATCTGGATCATATTTATAGCAGTTGAAGATCATTTTGAATGAAGAATATGTCTGTTGGAAGAGCACTTCGAATTTGGCTGTTGAAGCTCTACTTCCAGAAACTAACTGTTGAGAATCCACTGAAATTATTCTTGATGGAGCTTATCTGTTTTGGTTCCAACTCCTACAGACAATCTTGTAATCTGGAACTTAATTAATATGAAGATAATGTTGATGTCCCTATGTTGGAATGGGCTGTACTTAAAGTTGTATTTGTTTAATCCAAGTTGGAGCACTTTAAGAGACAACATGTTTTCTCTCTCTTGCTTTACAGCTAATAATCTGAATCTTCACTGTTTCCTTCACTAGATCATTTGAAACTTGCTAGCAAACTTGTTAAATAACGTTAGAAACAGTAGCAATGAGAGAAAAGAAGTATTAACATCAAATACAAGGTTTTTGCAATTTGGCGCCATCTAGTTTTACAAATCTATTCGTCACAAACTCGAGTTTACAAAGCTAGACTCGAGTTTGGAGTTCATCCAGAGAGCAACATATTTTAGAAAACTTCTCAAACTCGAGTTTATAAGTAACTGACTCAAGTTTGGTTCTTACAGAGAGGAAAGTCGCGAGTTGGTCTTGAATGAGATTTTGAGCATATGCCTAAACTTGAGTCATTTAGTGACTGACTCGAGTTTGAAGCTTTTATGGAAATGTTTAGTTCAAGTTCAAAGCTTCAAAACTGGAGTTTAGAAATGCAGACTGGAGTTTACAAAACCTGAAATATTGCATAGCTCTCTGTATGGTCTAGACTCGAGTTTTGATATAGAAACTCAAGTTTCAGTTAAAAACTGAAACCTTGAGATTTCTTTGTCAAGTGTAAACTGGAGTTTCAATTTGCAAAACTAGAGTTTTCAAATTAGGCATTAACTCGAGTGCTTTCTGTTTGAGCTAAACTCGAGTCTCCAAAACCTAGACTCGAGTTTCAGTGAAATCTGAAACTTTGAAATATCTTTGTAAGGTCAAACTGGAGTTTTTGTTTTCAAAAATGGAGTTTAGAAATCATGTAGTAACTCGAGTGTTTTCAGTGTGTCCTAAACTCGAGTCTCCAGAATCCAGACTCGAGTTTCAGTGTAATTTTGAAACTTTGAAATCTTTCTGTTAAGTGTAAATTAGAGTCTCTGAAAACAAAATTAGAGTTTACAAAATAAGCAACAACTCGAGTGTCTCTGTTTAACCCAGACTAGAGTCTTCAAAACCTAGACTCGAGTTTCCAGTGAAAACTGAAACTTGAAGACTTTTGCATTTGGTAAAACTAGAGTTTTTAAATATGAAACTGGAGTTTTGAAAACACATTGTGACTTGAGAGTTTCTGCCTTGAGCTAAACTCGAGTTTCAAAAACGTAGACTCAAGTTTACAATTCTTAAAACTTTGATTGTTCTCTGTATCTCTGTAAACTCGAGTTTGCCCAAGCAAACTGGAGTTTGGAATTCTTTGCAGAATTGATCAACTCTCTGTCAAGTCTCAAACTTGAGTTTGTATACCCAAACTCGAGTTTGTCTCAAACAGTAAGTTTTACAACTTCCTAAAGACAAACTTTAAATTTAGTTTACAATTGTCAGTTATCATCAAAACGCATAGAGAACTAATAGCGTCAACTTTGTAGTGGTTTTTTCATGTGAATTGCTACAAATCTTGTTACTAACAAGCCCACGTTTTGGCATGATTGATGTCGTTGCGAATTCGTCACGGTTTGTGCTTAAACTGTTATAAAAACTAATGTTTATAGTGGTTATTTGTAACCGCTGCTACAAAGAGTCACTTTTTTGTAGTGAAAGTTGTCGGAAAATGCAAGACCTCGCCAAAGATAACAAACACAACATCAGAAATAATGGCTCGACAGAAGAAAGAAATATTGGTAGAGAGAAAACAGAGAAGAAGGCAACCAAACTGTGGTACAATGAAGAATCAAGGAGAAATGCTAGCGGAGGAGGAAGGTGACGATGGTGATTGTGGATGTAGCTTCTTCCTCTCCACTCTCTGTTCAAAGCTCTCTCAAGCTCTCTCTCTCTCTCTAAAAGCTCTCTTGCCACTATGTATGGAAGGAGAATAGTCGTCGGCGTTCTCTTTTGTTCTCTATATCTGAGCTTTCTATCTCGCCAATGGCAGAGGTGTGTGGCAAAGGAGAAGCAACGATTGCCAACAAGGAAAGAAGAAAGAGGCGAATTTATAGTGAAGGGATGTGGAGAAGACAATGGTCTACCATGTTTAGAGGTATGTCTCCCTTATATCCACTCATGGCACTCTCAACCCTAGGAAGAAGAAGGTACTCGGCTCCTCAAATCAAACCAAAGTCAATAGTTAAAACTCAAATTTTGATCAGGTACTTAATTGAAGATTATAAAAGTTCTTGGAGGGGCTTAAATTCGAATTGTGAAATGCTTATATAGTTAAGTTGTAAGTTTTAAAACCAGAGAGATGGTCGATAATATTATTAATAAATGGGGTAAAATTGAGAAACATGTTCACAGATATTTAATCAGTTAAATAATTTTTCTTGATACTTGAGAATCAAGTAAATTCAACTTATAAAAATGAACTGAGTGGTAAGTGTTTAGATATATATATATATATATATATATATATATATATATATATATATTTGGTTTACTCAATTTTATTATGATTCCCTATGACGGGGCATAATTTGTTTCATTGTGTAGAAATGTAAAAAATAAAATGCACTGGTTTTGAATATAAAGCTTATTGGGTGGTCAACACGAATTGTTAGCAACTGTCAAGATCGATCCTAGATCCCAATCATGAATTTTGGGGCAAGGAATCTTCCATTTTTCTAATATTCCACACTAAACGACTCAGTCTCTGTCAGTGATGAAGTGTAGCACTTGAGAGGGGTTGATCCTTGGGCCAACATAAATTAAAACCAAATCGATACTTAACTGCAGATGAAAATTCAAATCTACATTTTATATAAAAAAAAAATTATTTCAAAGTTTAAATAAAGATATCGAATGATGTGAATCAGCACCGTCTCTTCAAATTTAACTAATGACTCTAACTTCAAGTGGTTATTTAACATTTCCAAGTGAACCAATTCACAAGAGTGTGAGCTAAAAGAATTAAGCAAGCTTTGAATGGGCTAAGTGCAAGAGACTTTGTCAAATCAAATGGCAATTAGATCAAAAAATCTTAATGACACAGTCACATGCACAATATATATATATACTACCCTCTTTTTCTTCATATAATATATTGTTTGTAGTTTAATTTGTATTATAAATGAGATATTATACTAAGGATTAGAGGCAGTAATTAATTGTTAACAATGTTGAAACTCACTTATGAAACAAAACTGTAGTTTTATTTTAATTGGAATAGATCAAACTTATGAGATATATATATATATCACTTGCATTTCATAATCATGACTCATTCAACAAGGAAACTATACGTTAAATTCCTCTCTTTGTGTATCTCCATAAATTTATTGAAAATATCATTCTTACTAATAGGCCTAGTTGGAAATTAGTGTGAATGTGTACAGATACTTAGCCATTAAGGACGTGAGACATATTGGATAGATTGGTCAGTCAAGGCACATGCGCTGATTTTCATTCGTTATGATATAAGAATACAAAGCTCGTCATGATCATCACAAAAAAAGAGCTTATCCTTTCGTGCATTTTGGGGAGGGAATTTTAGCCTCTTCCTAATTTTTCAGATTAAACATTTATAACCATCTTTAGGGCCTAATTGACTCATTGAAGTCACATGAAACTAGAGCACCAATGTGGACTCCAATCATGTTACACAACAAATTCACCATAGAGAGAGAGAAAAGAAGAGTAAGTTATAACGTAGGAAAGGGTAATCAATGTAACGCCTTACCTTTAGGGCCTCTTATTTAACAGAGTTATCGCGCACATGCATCGTAATGATTTGGACGACTTAAATTGTGGAATAAAACTTTCACAAATATCTTAGTTTGAAAACATGATGATAAATTCTATCGAGTGCGGTATCTATCCTGTAAGGGAATCTAATACAATATTCAAAAATGATAAACGAGTTAATACAGTCCAACTAAAATATGTTATCATAAAAGTCCCTTCTCCTTACAGCTGCAACTTGCCTCTTGATCTCGATCCACTACCTGTTTCTTTCATACGGTCTGAAGTTCAAATAAATGAGCTACAGGGTAACAGTTAATCTTATATGCAAGAATGAAGCATTAATGACCACATAGCACATGTTAAGCACATATTAGTAATAAAATAAGTTGCACTGTGACTACATTTAACGACCAAGGACCATAGCCCTTCAAGACATGCAGCCCTGTTTGTAGAACACACAGCTTTACGGGACACAAAGCCCCAGTCCATAGCTTGGATACATACATGCAATTATCTAGCAGATATGGCTAATCATACACGAATACAATTATACAGGCTAATAAGATGACAGTTACCCACCTTAGTCTTGAGTCCTTAAGTCTCACCTGTAAGTGTCCTGATCAACAGTGGTGCCACAAAATGCCTATACACGTTTATCATTATCATTAGTCACTTGTTGTGTCGCAAAGTACATAGCTATGTGACTTGCTAATAACACCCCTTTCACTAGCTCGGATATTCCTACTTAAATGCATTTATCGAATCCTTAGAAGGTGCCAGAATTGTGCTAAAGTGTGTGTGCACTAAGGTGCTGGGTTGTGGTTACTGGGATAGAGTTTGTCCAGGATCTGGGATGGAGTTGTGTGCTGTCCAAGATCTAGGATGGAGTTGTGTGTTGTGGTTGATGTGTTGAGTTGTGGTTGTTGGGTTAGAGTTTGTCTAGGATACAGGATGGAGTTATGTGTTGTTCGGGATCTAGGGTGGAGTTGTGTGTTGTGGTTGATGTGTTGAGTTATGGTTGTTAGGATAGAGTTTGTCCAGGATCCAGGATGGAGTTGTGCATTGTCCAGGATCTGGGGTAGAGTTGTGTGTTATGGTTGATGTGTTGGGTTGTGGTTGCTGGGATAGAGTTTGTTCGAGATATGGGATGGAGTTGTGTGTTGTCAGGATCCGGGGTGGAGTTGTGTGTTGTGGTTGCTAGGATAGAGTTTGTTTGGGATCTAGGATGAAGTTGTGTATTTTCCGGGATCTGAGGTGCAGTTGTGTGTTGTGGTTGATGTGTTGAGTTGTAGTTGTTGGGATAGAGTTTGTCTGGGATCCAGGATGCAGTTGTACATTGTCTGAGATCCAGGATGCAGTTGTATAGGTTGAGGTGATAAGGTGATGTTAGAGTCGTTTCCCATTGGTTCCCAATGTAGAAACAAACATACTACCCAAGCTTTCTGTCTCTTTATCATGCATAAATAACATTGATAAATGCATTTAAAAAACACAAATCTATCTCTCTTTCGTCCCAGCCCCAGATTTATGGTTTTATTGAAAAGAAAAGTCTTAACACATGGTTTCTACCATTTCCTTTTTAACATAAACTTCCTGGGTTAGTTCTTACGGTTTATAACTTAAAGCTCCATAAACATAACTGATAGAAACTAAAAAGAAGATAGGACTAATGATTACCTTTAACTTGCTAGCCTGCACGTTGTGATCTTTATTGAATTCTCACTCTCTCATCCATGATGCAAATCTCCAGAAACTGATCATAATAGACTCTCCTCCTTCCTCTCTCTCTTTTCCTCTCTTTATTTTTCAGTCTCAACTCTTGGTTGCAGAAGTGTGAATGAAATGCCAAGAACAATCCTTATATAGGCTTAAGGCTTTCTTTGGCTGAAAGCAAATCAGAGGCAGGTGGTGCTGAATTCAAAAATCATGATGTCGCTAATTTTGCATGTTCAGGGAAAGAGGAAAATACGCTGGTGAAGTATGGCTAATCATATTTTACTGTCAACTCTCTCTCTCTATATATACTGTGTTTCTAACTGCCTTATTGACTATTGGAGTATATTAAAATATACATTGAGTGAAGTGTTCCTTAGGCTAGGTTAGCTCAATTGGGCTTGGAGCAAATTGGATAATTTGAATAATTATATAAATTCCTTAATCCTAAAATGTATTAAGAATAATAAGCCTTAACTTCCAATATAATTATTCTTGGCCAAAATTCATAACACATCTTCATATATTATTTCAACTTTTAAAATCCCAAAAATTCAATGTATTACAATCAATTTCTTTGAAAGTGTTGTACTCATTCACAACTGAAATTTCTCATGCTTATATACTATTCCACCTACCCCTTCCTCAACCAATATATCATTTTTTAATAGACATTTGTTAGTACTTGGTTCTATGTTTTGATGATAACAAGACTTATAAAAGAATAAAGTATTAATTCAGTGAAATCTGAAATATGCAGATGTCTACTCGAGCAAGGATCAAACTTACTTCAGCAAGACAATATTATCCTCAAGCAGATATATTTTGTTAATTAATCTTTTGGTTTTTTTTATAGTGGTTGCTCGAGTATATTGAAGCGTCTACTTGAGTAAGCTACTCGAGCAAGAGTAATTCTTACTCAAGCACATGTTCTTTGATAACTAACTGTTTTGCCTTATAGGATAATGGTTGAGCACTCAAAAGCCTTACTCAAGCATGCTTCTCGAGAAAGGTCATATGCATACTCGAGTAATAAGCTTATCTGTTGAACTCTTTTGTAAAAGCAATTTGAAAGTTGCTCGAGGAGACTAAGTGATACTTGAGTAATGCTCTTCCAGTGCTTTCATATACTTCATCTTCTTCACCTTCATGAATTCAAAATATGTTATTAACTTCTCATTTTATCTGAACACTACCCATTATTATTCTTAACACTATTAAACACATTTGTTAGTGAGTTTCAGATTATCAGTGAAAGGACTTCATGTAATTCTTCGAAAAGCAAAGAGTTTGTCAAAGCATTAAATGTGAAGCAGAAAAATAGAATACACACATGAAATGCAATTCAGAGCAAATCAAATGATGATTTTCTCAGAAGCCCGTTCCAACGAAAGAGAAGTCAACTCATCCTAAGTCAAAATTACAGAGATAAAGAGCATATTGTATGAAGATTTTCAATGGCAATACAAAAATGAAATATCCGCAAAAACTTCCAACATCTACAGCTTGTGTCTAACAAAAATTTTAAATTATAACAACAGATAGTTTGGAGCTTCACCAACAGCCATTAATGGAGTTTAACTATAAATATGAAGAACATTCAATTCAAAGCCAACAACCAGCGAATTCATTGCTCAGTGTGCTCATTAATTCTCTTTAAGATATACTAAGATATTTAATATATAATTCAATGATTATTCATCTACTATGTAAGAGAGTTATTATCATTCAATTAAGATTTGTAAAATCTCAAGGTAGTGGAATCTTAAGTTAGTTGTTCTATTACAAGTTGTAAGGGGAAGTGAGTCCTTGTGAGGATAGCTCTAAGCTTATTGTAATCGTTATTCAAAGATAGTGGAAATCTCATAGAAGCTTTGAGGACTATATGTAAGTCATGAGATTAAGGCCAAACTAATATAATTTTCTGTGCACACTTTGGTAATATTCTTCTAACTCTTCCTTTGTGGTTTAATTATTTGTAAGATCGATTTAATTTTTATAAATCACCCAATTCACCCCTCTTGGATGATTCATTGCGACTAAGAACGTATTGTATTTGTTTAACATTACAAATCTGAATAATTGGGGACTATCACAGTTATATATACACTCAAGTTTTTCTATTATTTATATTTTGACCCCTATGTTGGTTTAGACTTTAATCCACCAAGTGTGTTGCCATGGTTCTTAATCTTACCAAATTTTAAAGAATGCTTTTAGTTGATCTATATATAGGAAGATGGGATCAGTTTGCTAAATATAGGTTGTAGCATCCAACATGTTACCAAAAGCCAAATAAAACAAAGACATTTCTGTGCAAAAGGTCATTATATGTATTAAAGGCCTAAGTCGCCACAAGACAACATATACACGTGGGGATAAAATTGTGCAATATTATATGTAGGGTAAAGTATGCATGTCTAATTACTTGTAGAACCCATGACATGTCATCTACGTGCCATATAAAAGTAGAGCTAAATCACCAAGAGGGGGTGAATTATGGATTTTAAAATTCTTTTCGCAAGTTTTGTTTTAGCGGCAATGAAATAGAGCAAAACAGTGAGTAGAGAGGAAGAGTAGAGACACAAAGGTTTATAATGGTTCGGTCTAACTCTATGAACTACGTCCAGTCCTTAGGCACCCTGAGTGTTTCACTATATCAATCGATTATACCCTCTGTAACACAAGAGCAATTCTCTCTCTACAACTTGCTCCCCCTTACAAGTTGTAATCAATGAACTCTCAATCTCTAAGTCCCCTGACTTGAGATTGTTTACAATAAATGAAATACAAACAGAAAACTCTATTAAAGAGTGGATAAGATTAAACACTAAAGCTCTAAAGTATCAATAGATACTTTGTACAGAAAAAATTAAGAGTAGATGTGTTAGTTCTCAATGTGTTTTGATGATAACTAGCAATTGTAAACTTGATATGAAGTTTGTCTTTGGCAATATGAAAATCTCACTGTCAAAGGCAAACTCGAGTTTAGGTATATAAACTCGAGTTTGAGACTTGACAAAAAGATGGTCAATTCTACATAAAAGCCAAACTCGAGTCTGCATAGACAAACTCAAGTCTGGGCAAACACAAAAAGGAATCCAAAATTTTCACATCAAGCTAAACTCCAGTTTGCAAATCAAACTTGAAGTCTGGAAGATACAGAATCCCAAGCAAGCCAAACTCGAATCTAGATTATCAAACTCGAGTTTAGACCAAATAGAAAGGAACCCAAAATACTCAATAGACTCCCAAACTCCAGTCTGGCCTTCCAAACTCCAGTTTGCACTTGACCCAGATAAACCTCAAATGTTTCGGTAGTCACTGAAACTCGAGTTTGCTCCCCAAACTCGAGTCTGGATCATACAGAAAGATCATCCATTTGGCTACACTACAAACTCGAGTCTATAACCCTAAAATCCAGTTTGGAAGATTACGAACTTAGGCCTATTCTTCAAACATAGACCCAAACTCGAGTTAGTCACTAATTGACTCGAGTTTAGCTTCATGCCCAAAGTTCTATCCCAAGTCCAGAGCCCAACAGTTCTCTCTGTAAAAGCCAAACTCGAGTTAGCTTTTACAGACTGCAAGTTTAGACCACTGACGAACCGACATGCTTTTCTGGATGAACTCCAAACTCGAGTCTGGAAGAACAAACTCGAGTTTGCATTGGGGATTTTGAAAAATCAAATGATGTTGACCTACGAAATCTTAATGGGTCAATCTAAAATTATTCTATCATATGATATTAATTTTTCTGATGTCTTTGATGAAGTTTTGAGTATTTTTCAGATAAGTTTATGAAAGTGGAAGAAATCACCAAGAGGGGGGTGAATTGGGGATTTTAAAATTTCTTTTCAACTCTTAAAAAAAATAAAGCTTAAGAAATGAATAATGAAAGAGTAGAGAAAGAAAAGCTCAGACACACAGGACTTATATTGGTTCGGTCTTAACCTTGACCTACGTCCAGTCCCCAGATACCTTCTGGGTGTTTCCACTTGTTCAACAGGTTTTTAACTACAACAATGAAGACAAGACACAATCCTAATCACCTAGGACTTGCTCCCCCTTACACCTTGTAATTAAACAACCCAACTCACAGGTTCCACAACCTTGAGTTTACACAACCAAATACTTTAAAAGAATTTCAATCTCTCAAAAGAGTGAAATTGATAATCACTGAAGAACAGATAAAAGAATCACAATACAGACTCAAAATGCAAATGTGTTCAAGTGTAGCTTCGTTGTGTATCTTGCTCTGAGTCTTCATAGCCTTTTATAGCCTGATTAGATGAACTAGTCGTTGCAATATCTTCTCCAACGTTCAGTTGCAGATCTGGAAAATGACAGTTGCAAATTTTGCTCTGTTCTTTCAATTCTTTGCTGAAATCCTGGAATATGTTGTTGCAGAACGTCTTCTAGATTCTTTGTCATTCCACAATCTTAATTTGACCGTTTGAGGTGATCTTAATGTGTTCCAACGGTCTGAGCTAAACATCTGGGATAAGGGAGAAGAATCAGCCCTGTTCTTGGTTCTTCATTAAATGCACTTATTCTGGATCTTTGATTCTCTCTGATCTTGTGATGAACTTGTCTGAGACTTATCAAAAACTTGATCAATAACGTTAGGAATAATAATGCAACAAGATATGATAATTTCATATTAACCCATAATGATTTCGCAGATTGATTTGATCTGGTTTTCAAAAGTTACCGATGCAAACTCGAGTTTGAGGTTCATCCAGAGAGCAAGATATGTTTGAAAGTTTCCTAAACTCGAGTTGACAAGTAACTAACTCGAGTTTGGTTCTTACAGAGAGGAAAGTCGCGAGCTGGTCCTGAATGAGATTTTGAACACATGGCTAAACTCGAGTCATTTAGTGACTGACTCGAGTTTGAAGCTTTTATGAAAATCTTAAGTTTAAGTTCACAGCTTCAAAACTGGAGTTTAGAAATGCAGACTGGAGTTTACAAGACCTGAAATATTGCATAGCTCTTTGTATGATCCAGACTCGAGTTTTGATATTCAAAACTCGAGTTTCAGTGAAAACTGAGACCTTTGAAAAAATATTTTTATGTGTAAACCGGAGTTTCCATTTTTCAAACTGGAGTTTTCAAATCAATCATTTACTCGAGTGTTTTCTGTTTGAGCTAAACTCGAGTCACCGAAACCATGACTCGAGTTTCAGTGTGAATTGAAACATTTGAAATATCTTTGAAGGCTCAAACTGGAGTTTCTATTTTCAAGACTGTGAAAGTGGAAGAAATCACCAAGAGGGGGTGAATTGGGGATTTTAAAAATTCTTTTCAACTCTTAAAAATGAAACTTAAGAAATGGATAATAAAAGAGTAGAAAAAGAAAAGCTTAGACACACATAATTTATACTGGTTCGGTCTCAACCTTGACCTACGTCCAGTCCCCAGATACCTTCTGGGTGTTTCCACTAATTCAACAGATTTTCAATTACAACAATGAAGACCAGACACAATCCTAATCACCTAGGACTTGGTCCCCCTTACACTTTGTGATTGAACAACCCAACTCACAGGTTCCACAACCTTGAGTTCTCACAAACAAATGCTTTCAAAAATTTACAAACTCTCAAAAGAGTAGATAAGGATAAACACTGAAGAACAGGTTGAAAATAACAATACAGACTCAAATTTCAAAGTATAATCAAGATAGCTTCGTTGTGTGTATGTTGCTTCGAGTTTTCACAGCCTCTTATAGACTGAATGGATAAGCTAGCCGTTGCAATTCTTTCTCTAATGTTCAGCTGCAATTCTGGAAAAATGGCAGTAGCATATTTTGCTCTGTTCTTTGAATTCTTAGCTAGAATCTTGGAATTTAGTTGTTACAGAACGTCTTCCAGATTTTTAGCCATTCCATGATCTTAATTCGACCATTTGAAGTGATCTTAATGTGTTGTAATGGTTTGAACTGAACATCTGGGATAAGGGAGAGGAATCAACCTTGTTCTTGGTTCTTCATTTAATGCACTTATTCTGGATCTTGATCTCACCTTGATCTTGGCTAAACCTTATCTGAAAAACACTCAAAACTTCATCAAGGACATTAGAAACAATAATATCATATCATGAAATAATTTCAGGAAGACCCATTAAGATTTCGCAGATCAACATCATTTGATTTTTCAAAATCCCTGATGCAGACTCGAGTTTGTTCTTCCAGACTCGAGTTTGGGGTTCATCCAGAAAGCATGTCCGTTGATTAGAGGTCTAAACTTGCAGTCTATAAAAGCTAACTCGAGTTTGGCTTTTACAGAGAGAACTATCGGGCTTTGGACTTGGCATGGAATTTTGGTCCTGCTCCTAGACTCGAGTCAATTAGTGACTGACTCGAGTTTGGGTCTATGTTTGAAGAACAAGCCTAAGTTCGTGATTTTCCAGACTGGAGTTTAGGAGACAGACTGGAGTTTTGGAAAGATGGTAGAAATTCGAGTGTTTCTCTATTTGTCCTAAACTCGAGTTTACAATGACAGACTCGAGTTTATGTTTGAGCTGAAACTATTCAAATCTTTCTGTTTGGTCTAGACTGGAGTTTGTAACTCTAGACTGGAGTTTATAACTTGGCCTGGAACTCGAGTGTCTTTCTATTTGGTCTAGACTGGAGTTTAGGAATCTAGACTCGAGTTTGGCTTGCTTGGAATTCTGAGTGCTCTCTGTATCTTCCAGACTTCAGGTTTGGTTTTGCAAACTGAAGTTTGGCTTGTTGTGAAAATTTCTGATTGCTTTCTGTAACTCCTCAGACTCGAGTTAGTCCAAGCAGACTCGAGTTTGGCTTTTATGTAAAATTGAATATCTTTCTGTCAAGTCTCAAACTAGAGTTTATATACCAAAACTCGAGTTTGCCTTTGACAGTGAGATTTTCATATTGCCAAAAACAAACTTCATATCAAGTTTACAATTGCTAGTTATCATCAAAACACATTGAGAACTAACATTCTCCCCCTTTTTGATGATGACAACACTTGTAAACTGAGTTTTGCAAAGGATTTGATTACGTTTGTTATTTTGAAATGAATTTTGCAGAGTTTGCTCTATCAGATTTAAACACAAGCAGAAGCAAGGTGAACTATATTGAACTTATCATATTAAACCTTAATCAAGTATGGAAGAACTCAAAATACAAAGCACTACCAAGTACTTGATAATTACAAACAAGCTCAAACAAACGCAAAGTAATAAAAACAGACAAACTCAGACACAAGACTCAAGACTGTCCTTTCTCTTCCCCTTTGTCTTCAGTTTCCTCTCCCCCTTTGGCATCATCAAATGAGGGTGAAAGGTCTATAGGAGGGGTAGGAGGTCGAGTGGTCTGGGAGAAAGTATTGAGATGCTGTAGAATCTTGTCAAGTTGATTCTTCATTGCATCCTGAGTCTCTATGAGTGCTTGATTTGATTTGGTTAACTCAGACACAATCTTCCCAATCTCTGTTTCCATCTTTTTAGCAAAGGATTCCAGTGCAGCATCAACAATTTCCTTGACCTTTGCAGTAAAGTCAGAAGGAATGGAAGTTTGAGGAGGTGGAGGAGCTGACTAAGCTTCTTGAGCTCGTGAGTATGAGGCTCTTATTCTAGAGGGAGCTCTAGACTGTCCAAAACCTTCAGTATTGAAGCTAATCTTCATGAGGTGTAATTAGGGCTTCCCAAATGCTGGAGGTCTTACTATGGTGTCTATGGCTTCTACATGCCAAATTTTGAAATGGAACAGGATAACAGATATGAGAGAAGGGAAAGGGATGTGAGAAGTTATCCTAGAGCTAAATCTGAATCTGGTCATTTCCTCAAATACCCATTGCCCTATGTTAATTGGCATCTTATCCACGACTGCAGCAAAGGGTGCATAGTCTCTTTTGGTGAAGTGTGTGAAGTTGCCACCCTTTTGCACAAGGTTCCTGGAATAGATGTACCAAAGAACACGAAAGGTAGGAGTCATGGAAGCAGGGGTAAAGTGAAGAGAAATTTGCTGATCATCAGAAAAAGGCTCATTAGGTTTAAGAATTTCAAAAATTTGCCTATTGGTATAGTTTATAGAATGGTGAGGAGGGGGATTGTCAATGTCCAGAATCTTATTAAGAATGTCAGCAGATAAAGAAAACTTGACTCCCCTAACTGTGGTTGAGACTCTGTGTTTTTCATTGTCCTCTTCATTGTCCCAAACCATATTGAAATAAAATAGTCTAACAATGTTGGGAGTATAGAGGGTTTTAATGGATAGAAGAGTCTTGAATTGACTTAACCAGGGGGATAGGTCAAGGTTACACTCCTTTTTTAGGCTCTCTAAATCTACTGAGACCACAGGGCAAAATGGTTTCTCACCAAACTCTTCCTTCAATTTGACAGCTTCTTGGTTGGAGAGGATGGTGGTCTCAGAGAAGAAATCAGAGGGAGGTGAAGAATGATTATAAATGTCAGTAATTACCTTCTGTACCATTTGTGGCCTTTCTGGAGATTGTTCTTGTTGTTGTTCAGAGGATGGAATAGCAGATTGTTGAACTTTAGAGGATCCTTAACTCTTTTTAGCTCGTTTCCTCTTGGAGCCTTTTGAGGGTTCTGCAACTTTCTCCTTTCCTTTGCCAGAAATAGGTTCTGGCTTCTTTCTGGCTTGCTCTTCGATAGGTTCTTGAATCACCACCCCTTTTGATCTGGGAGAAGTAGTGTGAGGGATTCCAGGGATTTGTTTATCGATTCCTGAAGCAAATTTCTTTGGAATCAATTTTTCCCTTCTAGGTCTGTGAGTAGGAATGGATTTCATCCTAGGTTTTCGTTGAAGGGGAGAGGGTGAAGAAGATTTCGTGGTTTCATCATCATTAGAGGGTCTGGATGTTTGATTTGAAGCCATTGGTGAGAAATAAGGTGGATTCGAAGATGAAGAAAGAAGAGAGTACGGAGAACTCTAGGCCAAACTCAAGTCTGAGAGTTGTAAAATGAACAGTCACGGCAATCACATATATATAGAGTTCCGATAGACTCGAGTTTACAAGTCAGACTCAAGTTTGGAAGAGTGGGATACTTACCTGGACTTCAAGGATGTAGCTGTGAATCCTTGAAACCCCGATAAACTCGAGTTTGTATAAGCTGACTCGAGTTTAAGATCACCTCTGATTTCCATATTTCTCTCTGTGAAATGCAGACTCGAGTCACTCACTTAATGACTCGACTTTTGGAGACTCTTCATAAACTTCAGGATTTCTTAGGATGGTGTAGACTCGAGTCAGTCACTTAATGACTCGAGTTTGGCCTGACTCTAAAAAACTCATTTGTTGTTTATCCCGATAAACTCGAGTTTGGGTGCCTGACTCGAGTTTGGCCTGTTTACAAGGGCTCTGATTAGCAACAGAATATCCTGCAAAAACATATGTAAACACTCCAATGCTTAAGTTAGTAACAATTAACCATTAAAACACATAATTAACATTGAGGTAGGGATATCTTACAGTTCATTAGGATTTACCATTCCCAATTCTCTTCTAATAAAGGTAAATTGCTCTTTTGCAAGTGGTTTTGTGAAGATATTCCCAAGCTGTTGATAAGTTGGGATGAATAATACTTTGACATCCTTCTTTTGAACATGATCTCAAATGAAGTGATGTGTGACATCAATATGCTTAGTTCTGGTATGATAGACAAGATTCTTGGCTAAGCTGATGGTACTTGTGTTATCACAAAGAATTGGAATTTCTTTCATATGAGTTCCAAGGTCTTGGATCTGTTGTTTAAGCCATAGGACCTGTGAGCAGTAACTTGATGCAGCAACATATTCAGCTTCAGTTGAGGATGTCGCTACTGTGTTTTGCTTCTTACTAAACCATGAGACAAGTGAATTTCCAAAGAATTCACATTATCCACTTGTGCTTTTCCGATCAGTTTTGTATCCAGCATGATCTGAGTCAGAGTAAGCCACCAAGTGTGCAGGTTGACCTTTGGGAAACCATAACCCCAATTCTTCTGTATCGCACAGGTATCTGAAGATTCTTTTCACATGTTCGGCATGAGATTCCTTAGGTGTGGATTGGAATCTAGCACACATTCCCACATTGAATTGTATGTCTGGTCTGCTTGCTGTCAAGTAAAGTAATGATCCAATCATGCCTCTGTACTTTGTGATATTGAAGTCTTTTCCCTTCTCATCAGCATCTAAGGCAGCAGTTGAGCTCATTGGTGTGTCTGCTCTATTACAATCTTGGAGGCCGTATTTCTTGAGTAGGTCTCTTAGGTACTTAGTCTGAGATATGAATATCTCATTCTTACGTTGCTTGATTTGAAGACTAAGAAAATAGTTGAGCTCTCCCATCATTGACATTTCAAACTCACCCTGCATGGTCTCAGAAAATTCCTTGCACATAGCATCGTTAGTAGCACCGAAAATTATATCATCTACATAGATTTGTACAAGTAAGATTTCATTCATTTTGTTACTTTTAATGAATAGAGTGGTATCTGCTTTACCTCTTACAAATCCGTGGTCTAGAAGGAATTTACTCAGCCTTTCATACCAAGCTCTAGGAGCTTGTTTTAAGCCATATAAAGCTTTCTTTAGTTTGAAAACATGATCTGGATGAAATTCATCTTCAAAACCAGGAGGTTGTTCAACATAAACTTCTTCTTGAATGAACCCATTTAGAAATGCTGATTTTACATCCATTTGATATAGTTTAAAACCTTTGATGCAGGCAAAGGCTAGAAGGACCCTTATGGCTTCCAATCTTGCAACTGGAGCATAAGTTTCTTTATAGTCAATTCCTTCTTCTTGGTTATATCCTTTAGCTACTAATCTTGCCTTGTTACGGATAATGATTGCAGACTCATCACGTTTGTTCTTGAATACCCATTTAGTGCCAATGACTGGATGGTCCTGGGTACCAAGTCCCAAACTTGATTTCTTTCAAATTGATGTAATTCCTCTTGCATTGCTATCACCCAATCATTGTCTGAAAGGGCTTCTTCAATCTTAGAGGGTTCTATCTCATAAATAAAAGCTGAAAAGGTAACTTCATTCAAGATGCTTTGCCTAGTTCTAACTCCTTGACTTGCATCACCTATGACTTGGTCCAGTGGATGACTCCTACTGTATTTCGAAGCTTTAGGCTGGGTTAGACCAGGATTTTCACAAGTATGTTCAGATTCAGCTTCTGGTTCTCTTTGTAAGTTATTTTCAGAATTTTCCAAAACAGAAGAAGTTTTTGAAGAATGAGGATTCAGAATTTCATCGTCTTCATCAATCATGGATTTGTTAGAGTTGGTTTCGCAGAAAACAACATGGATAGATTCTTCTATAGTTTTGGTAGAGAGATTGTATATTCTATAAGCCCTACTCCTAGAAGAATAGCCAAGGAATGTACCTTCATCAACCTTGGAATCAAATTTACCTACGTTTTCCTTACCGTTCTTGTGGATAAAACATTTGCTTCCAAAGATATACAGGTGAGATATGTTGGGCTTTCTTCTCTTGAAGAGTTCATATAGAGTCTTGTTTAGCTTTTTCCTGAGATAAGCTCGGTTAGCGATGTAGCAAGCTGTGTTCACTGCATCTGCCCAAAACACTTGGGAGGTTTGATTCTCATTCAGCATTGCTCTTGCCATTTCTGTGAGGACCCTATTCTTTCTTTCAACTACTCCATTTTGTTGAGGAGTTCTTGGAGCAGAGAAGTTGTGATGTATCCCCATTTTATCACAAAGTTCCTCAAAGGAGTGATTTTCAAATTCTCCTCCATGGTCGGTTCGGATTCCTACAATAGATAGACCTTTCTCGTTCTGGACCTTCTTGGTAAATATAGCAAATTGATCAAATGCTTCACTTTTAACAGATAAGAATAATGTCCAAGTATATCTTGAGAAATCATCAACTATTACTAGAGTGTACAAGTTTCCACCAAAACTTTTTACTCTAGCTGGACCAACTAAGTCCTTATGTAGTAATTGAAGAGGTCTATTAGTTGAGATCTCAGTTTTAGAATGAAAGGATGACTTAGTTTGTTTTCCCTTTTGGCATGCCTCACAAATCATATCCTTTTTGAAATCAAGTTTTGGTAATCTGATAACTAAATCCTTTTTCATTAGTTTATTAAGTTGGAACATATTAACATGTGCTAAACGTTTGTGCCACAGCCAACTTTCATCTAAGTTACTCATGAAGCATTTTTCAGAAGGTAAAGCAGTTGAGAGTTCAAGGGTATAGCAGTTACCTTCCCTTGGAGCCCTGAATAGAGCTTTTGATCTTACTTTGTCTAGGGAGAGATCATCCTTATTCACAATCAAACATTCTTTAGAGTTAAAGATGACTAGATTGCCTTTGTCGGCACTTTGGCTTACACTGAGAAGATTATGGAATAGTTCTTCCACAAGGTAGACATCTTTTATTTGTGGTCCATTGTTGTTACCAATCTTTCCAATACCAGCTATCTTTCCAGACTGGTTTCCACCAAATGTGACCTTGCCACCATCCTTGTGTTTGATTGTTGTAAACTTGGATTGATCTCCTGTCATGTGTCTAGAGCATCCACTATCAATGTACCACTTACTAGATTTTGATGTTCTTAGACATACCTGCAATTTATGAAAGATCAAGTCTTAGGTACCCACCTTTTCTTGGGTCCTTTTGGGTTAGTTTACACCTTAGGAGACACATATGTTCCTTTAGGTACCCATTGATAATTCCCTATAGGTTTATCTTTCCTCTCTTTTCTATGAAAGCATGCTGAAGTAGTATGACCTTTTCTATTGCAATAATTACAGTGGGCAAATGGATTAGAGGAATGAACAGATTTACGAAAATGACTTAAGTAGTTCTTTTCTCCATTTTTCTTCTTGCCTTTCTTTTTATCTAGATCAGGTTTGTAACCTATTCCAGACTTGTCATTTGTGAATCTTTGCTGTTTTAAAATAACGTTAAGCATCTCATTACCTTGAGTGAATTTTTCTAGGGTTTTTGAAAGATAGTCATTTCTTTTCTGTAAAGCACAACAGTTTTCGCAAATCTTTTCAGTAAGCTTTTCACAAGCCTTTTCGGGAGTAGAAGATGAAGTTTTCTGAACTTGTTGTTCTAAATCCTTTATTTTTCTTTTTGAAAGCATAAGTTCTTTTGCAATCTTTTTAAATTCAGAACGAAGACTGTCATATTCAGAAAGTAGTTCGTCAAAGGTAGGTTCAAGATCATTTACCTCTTTATTGGCGCATTCTTCTTGAGCAACTAAGCAGAGATTAGCTATTTCTTCTTCATCTTCTTCTTCTTCATCTGATGAACTATCTCCCCAAATAGCAGAGACAAAGCCCTTCTTCTTGAAAGAACTGAATCTGGGCTTTTCCTTTCCTTTGTGCTTCAGCTGAGGACATTCAGATTTGATATGACTGGGTTTGTCACATTCATAGCATACAATTGGTTTCTTTGTTTCCTTGTTGTTGTTCTTGTATGTCTTACGGAAGGCTTGATCCTTTTTGTAGAATTTCTTGAATCTTCGAACCATCATTCCGATCTCCTCATCATCAATCTCTTCATCATCTGAGTTCCTATCTTCCTTATGAGTCTTGAGGGCAATTCCTTTCTGTTTCCCTTCTATTTCATCAAGTCCTTTTCTGAACTTGATTTTCCCTTCATATTCTGATAAGCTACCGAAGAGAGCAACTACAGATTGCATAGATTTTCCTCTTGCTTCCTCTATGGCTGTCACTTTGGCTTCCCAATCTTTGGTTAGTATATTCAAAATTTTTCTTACCTGAGTTCTTTGATCATATACCTTTCCTAGGGCTAACAATAGATTGATCAGGTGAGTGAACCGGAGCTGGAATTCAGTAATTGATTCTCCAGTCTTCATGCGTAGTAGGTCATATTCGGTGGTGAGTGTGTTGATCCAGTTTTCCTTGATCCCTGAGGTACCTTCATAGGCCACTTCCAATGCATTCCACATCTCCTTGGCACTGGGCAGATTGCAAACGCGAAAATACTCCTTTTGACTTAATGCACTCTGCAACATTAAAATAGCTTTGATGTTAAGGACAACTTTCTTTTGATCATTTTCATCAAATTCTACCTTTGTCTTTGGTACATCATTTTCTCCTACTTTCTTTGTAGGGACATAATTGTCATCCTCAATAACTTCCCACAGACCATACTCACTGGCCATCACAAATACTTTGAATTTGGATTTCCAGAATGAGTAGTGTTCACCATTAAATCCCGGTGGTCTATTTATTGAGGCACCATCTGGTAGGATTCCTTCCATTGGATCTTTATGTCTAGGATGTTAATCCTTTGAGTAGACAACCAAGCTTTGATACCAAATGAAAGTGGAAGAAATCACCAAGAGGGGGGTGAATTGGGGATTTTAAAAATTCTTTTCAACTCTTAAAAATGAAGCTTAAGAAATAGATAATAAAAGAGTAGAAAAAGAAAAGCTTAGACACACAGAATTTATACTGGTTCGGTCTCAACCTTGACCTACGTCTAGTCCCCAGATACCTTCTGGGTGTTTCCACTAATTCAACATATTTTCAATTACAACAGATTTTCAAACTGGAGTTTGTAAAACTTGATAAAACGTTGAAGCTTCTGTTTGATCTCAAACTCGAGTTTCCAAATCATAGACTCGAGTTTACAAGTCTTTAAACTTTTAGCACATAAACTTTCTTGTAAACTAGAGTTTCTCATAATGAAAGGTAGAGTTTGGAAACAAGTTGAAATTCGAGTGTCACTGCCTTTGATCTAGACTCGAGTTTATAAACACAGACTCGAGTTTACAACTCTTGTAAACTTTGATAGCTCTCTGTAACTCTGCAAACTCGAGTTTGCCTATACAAATTGGAGTTTGCCCAACATTGTAAAATTTGAGCTTCTGTCTGTCAAGTCCAAACTCGAATTTAGCAACCCAAACTCTAGTTTGCCTTAAACAGAAAGTTTTACAACTTTCCAAGGACAAACTTCAAATTGAGTTTACAATTGTCGGTTATCATCAAAACACACAGGGAACTAACAATTTAGCTAAGATCAAGGTGAGATCAAGATCCAGGATAAGTGCATTAAATGAAGAACCAAGAACAGGGCTGATCTTTCTCCCTTATCCCAGATGCTCAGTTCAGACCGTTGCAACACTTCAGCATCACTCTAAACGGTCAAATTACGATTATAGAATGACTGAAAATCTAAAAGACCTTCTGCAACAACTAAATTCCAAAATTCCAGCTAAGAATTCAAAGAACAGAGCAAAATATACAACTGCCATTTTTCCAGAATTGCAGCTGAACGTTAGAGAAAGAATTGCAACAGCTAGCTCATCCATTTAGTCTATAAAAGGCTGTGAAGACTCAAAGCAAAAGACACACAACGAAGCTATCTTGATTATACTTTGAAATTTGAGTTTGTATTATTATTTTCAACTTGTTCTTCAGTGTTTATCTTTATCTACTCTTTTTGAGAGTTTTGATTCTTTGAAATCATTTGTATTTGTGAAAGCTCAAGGTTGTGTAAACCTGTGAGTTGGGAAGCTTAATTACATAGCGTAAGGGGGAGCAAGTCCTTGGTGGATAGGATTGCTTATAGTTTACATTGTTGTAGTTTAAGCTTGTTGAACTAGTGAAAATACCCAGTAGATATCTGGGGACTGGACGTAGGTCAAGGTTGAGACCAAACCAGTATAAATTCTCTGTGTCCAGCTTTTCTACTTTCATTCTCTCATCATTTACTTCTCATGGGGTTTTTTTTAAAAAAGGAGTCCAAAAGAAATTTTAAAATCCCCAATTCACCCCCCTCTTGGTGATTTCTTTCATCTTCAAGATGAACAAATTGAATGTTTTTTCGTTTTCTAGCTCAATGGTTGTTGAGAAGAATTGAATGCTGCTCTATTTATACTTAGAGTGTGATTAATAACCATGGCAAGCATCAATATGACTATTGGTGCAGATGTCCATCTGTTGAAGGCACTTTGGCTTCTTCTCTTTCTACTATTTTGTTTATTCGTTGTGTTGGAGGATAAAAGTTGACTTCCCTATGTTTCTATCCATTGGAATGTCAGTGTCTTGATTAGGCAAATGTCCCTTTATCCTTTTTGCATCATGCAGAGCTTGGAAGATTAAAATAAGGCAAGTTAGGTGGCCTTGCATTTAATGCTCTGACATGTCTTTATGCTTTAGGTAGAACAACTCTTATAATCTGCTTAGATCATCTTTAAATCAGCTGAAATACACTAGCAAACACGTTAAACATATCTAATGAAGATGATAAACAATAATAGAAAGCATTCAGTTCAATCAAGAAACTTTACATAGATTTCCCAAATTTGAATTTTCAACTATCGCGACGCAAACTCGAGTTTGTGCATCAATACTCGAGTTTGCACTATGCACTTAAGTCTAAACTCGAGTTTCCTCCTTCCAGAGAGGGAAGTTGCGATTTGAGCTTTGGAGCTTCAGTTTAGCTTAGGACCAATACTCGAGTTTCCAAGTAAAACTCAAGTTTTGGACTTTTAATGAATATATGTCCAAAATATCAAAACTGGAGTATTGACATTACTGAAAACTGTAGATACTCTCTGTATGATCAAAACTCGAGTTTGCAATCCTAAACTCAAGTTTCCGATTTTAACTTGAAACTCAGAGAGATCTTTAATCATTTCAAAACTGGAGTTTTCCAAGCCGGAGTTTATAAGTGTTTTGAAATATTGATCATCTGTGCTAGACTCGAAACTTGAATTTCCAATGCTATACTCGAGTTTTCATTTTAAATATGAAAACGTTTGAAATTTGGAGTCAAGTGGGAAACTGGAGTTTTCAATCTATAATCTTGAGTTTCTCACATGAAAATATTTTTGTCTACAATACTCGAGTTTCCATACTGAAACTCGAGTTTTCCAGAAATTTGGAAAACTTGGGAAATTTGGAAACTGGAATGTTGAAGAGTAGCTTTGGCCTAAACTCGAGTTTGCAAAATGATACTCAAGTTTGTCTTGATGAAAAACTTGTGATGCTCTTTGTAAGTCACAAAACTTGAGTTTCTAAATGGAAACCGCAGTTTTGCCTTTGTCTATTCAAATTGAGCTTTTCCCTGTAAGACCAAAACTCAAGTTTTGATTCTGAAATCGAGTTTTGCCTCAAACAGCAAGTTTTTACTTTTTTGAAACAAAACTTCAATCTTGATTTTACAATTGATTGTTATCATCAAAACCCATAGAGAACTAACACCATACAGTCTGGCTTTTAATTAAGATTCCCTTTCATATGTTGAAATGTTAAATTTCACAAGCACAAATTTTGAATACCAATTTGTGTGGTGAAGATTGTTAGCAACTGTCAAGATCAGGAATTGATGAGTGACTGGTAAGTCCAATATAATCGTGTATTTCGTCAGGAAAGGAATCTTAACCTTTTTTTTCTTCTGATTTTCAGAGTAAATGACTTAGAACATATTTGGTACATAAAAAAATTAAACAATGAAAAAGGAAATTGCCTGTTTTTCATCACAAAGTATGTTTGGTAATAGACCATTTTCTTACATCATGAGAGTTTCCTTTACCTTGTAATACCCCTAATTCCATACTACTAATTATATAAATAAACACATAACATATATGAATATCATCACAATGGAGCATTAGAGCATATATGTTGAGTAACTACTAATACATATACATGGCTACAAATTTAAACTAATTGTGGCATATCCAGTCGGTATAATAACAGTACAATAATCCAAATATTTAAATATTGAATATCTAACAATATAAATACAGTCCAAAATAAAACTCCAGTTGAGTCTTCATGACCCTTTATACCAACTCTTAATCCTCCAGATCCTAAAGCTAAGGTCAAGTCTGAGATTCAATACCCATTGAATCTCAGGTAATAGTTAATCTCATGTTCGAGTAATAACAATATATATGACAGATATTCATTATATTCATTACAACAATACATAGCAAACAACAAATATATGTCAACAATAGCAACAATACATAGCACATAACAAATGCATGTCAACAATGTTTGCACTAACCAGTGCCACGAATCCACATGTCCTCACACTAGGAAAACATACAAGTGGTATTATCAAGACTATAACTCACATCAAGTTGAATCCATAACTAAATTGAATGTAAACAAATATGTGATCTAACATCAATTCTTAGTCACAGTGCATGACCCAAGACCTCGTCTTGCCCATGACTCCATATAAATCAAACAATCATATATATACATACAAGACACACAAGACTTAAAGTTACAATATGCGTCCATACCTTTCTTTGCTTGGTACAATTCTCTTTCAATATCGATTCCTGACTTTCCCAAATATCCTATAATACCATCATCGTATTATGATATCATAATAAATACCACATGACTTAGAATGATATCCTAAGAGATATCCTTACCACTATTGACCTTTTTACCTCGGTGGATTTATTATTTCAATTGTACCATTACATTTCCTTAAAAACGAAATTTCAGTATTTCTACCCAGATTTTTCACTAACCTTGAAAAATCATAATTAATTGTAAAAAAATTGAAATGATGTGATTCCAAAGCCAAAATTTCTCTTGATAAGTATATTTTTCTAAAAAAAATAACGCCTGGAACTTGAAATCCTTAGGCTATTCCTAGTTTTAATTTATTTAACCACTATTCTAGTTTTCAACTCTGATACATGGATCAACTTGGAAAATTCACATATTTTTGTACAAAACTCAAACAATTACATACTATACATGGATGGAAAGCCCTTCAAATCTACTATATCTATAAAAAATTCATGATTATTAGACACTATTTGAATGGCCAATACCCATGAATAACAACCACTATACAGATTAACATGTAGAAAACAAGGCTTAACTTCAAAAATTAGTATCTCCTTGTACGGAGCTAAAAAGTTACAAATTTTATATCCAAAGTCTTGGATGTCTACTTCATTCCTGGAAATTTTCATGATTTGTGAAAATCATTTACTATATAAAATGATGTCCTCACAATGATTGATTCCAGAAAACTGAAGTCTGAGATTTTTTCCAACTTTCACCACTTAGATCTTTTGACTCCAAAAATTATTTCCCAACAACATGGTTTCCACTCCATTTTGCACTTTAAAAGCAATGGAGACTTACAAAAATGAAAGGAAATTTATCCTACAATTTTATAGGTTAAACTCCTATATTTACTAAAAACTAAAAGCTTTAAGATCAAGAACTTACATTTGATTCTTGAACTCCTTCTTCACCTTGCTCCTTGGTGTTGTTCTCTAACTCAATCAGATTTGATATGATTTTTTAGTGTGAAGAATGAAGAGGGCTAGCAATTCTATTTATAGGAAAAATCCAAGCCCATTTAGTCCCTAATCTCATGGAATCATTTTCTCCTTCTTCCATCCTAACCTTTGGATCATATTGCACTTTATGATACTTCATCTCCTCCCTTTAGATCAGCTGCCGACCACCTCCTCCTTCCATAGCCGTTTGGTGTGCTTTTTATGTGGCAATTATCCAATGATTCAAGCTTTCCATTGGTTCATTTAATTATCTTAGGATTTAGCTTAATTAGGTAATTAATTGGGACCATTGGATTGAATTACATGTGCAACAATGCTAGCCATTGATCCTAGTTGCAATTGTTGACTTTTGGGGCTGATTTGATTAAGGCTAACTATCTCCTTGATCATGTGCTTAATTGCCTTTTAATTGCATCTCTCATTGGTTAATTGGTTTACTATATAATCCAAATCATTAGAGCATTATTAGCAAATTAATTTCATCTCTTAGGTCCTTGATATTTTAAAAAATGAGTAGCCCCCATTTTTTTTTTTATGATTTAATTGTCTCTGATCATATTGCAATTAGTCTTTAATTAATGCATGCTTAAGTGCCATTTAGTATTTACTAATTTGCTTCAATTTACTTGGGTATTTTCACAACATTTTCTTGCCTTTTTTTGTTACAAAATAACCATTATTTTATGTGTTATTCATGTCACATTTTATTACCCTTATATGGTATCTCAAAACCTACCATTTAATTATAAATTCCATGAAGAGATTTGCCTAAAATTATAATCAATAGATTACAATATTTTGAAACGCATATTCACCTTCATTTATATTAATTATTCATCAAAATAAATATTTATGATGAATATAAATTTTAAGGTATTACATACCTTATGTTTGGATAGAGAGAAAATTAGGGATGAAAATTAATAGGAGGAAAAACTCCTAAAAATAGTAAATATTTTTACTATTTTGGGAAGTTTTTTCCTAGTATTCTCTCCCCTGCTATTTTTTCCTCACTTTTCTCTCGATCCAATCATACCCTTAAACATGGGAGAATCATTTCCTTCAGTTATAGGGAGAGTCCAATTTTCCTATGTTTGAAATTTCCAAATAGCCCTTGTTATATTTATCGTGTGCTCAACACACTACAGGCTAAATTCACCGCGGTGAGAAGGGAAGTGAAAGGTAAAGTCATGATCAGAAATGCAAAAGAAAATGATTATGGCATAGACTCGCAGTAGATGGTATAGGAAAGACTATTTCTCTGGTTTTGGGTATTCACAGTGGAGCAAGTTGAGGCAACCTTTTTTTTTTTTGGCAAATAAAATATGGCTGTTTTGAGTATTTTGGCCTTCTTTCTTTCTTTCTTTTTTTCGGTCTATAAATTCTTCATTTTCCTTTTTATTTTCCTTTATTTGCATTCTAAATGTTCCCTATCAAACGGGCCCTAACTCTTTGTCAGGTATGTGAAGTGGAGCTTTTTTTTTTTTGCCTCTCTTCCTTTTTTTTCCACACACAAGACGATTTGTGTTTTGGAACATGCATAGCGCCCAATAACTTAAGTCGTCTTTGAGGGCAAAACGGGGTGAAAAAAATATCATCACTGGCTTTATATATAGAGGGACAGTACTCAACTGAAGGCATGCATTTAGCAAATAAGGAAGCATAGTGAAAAATGGGGTATTCAGAGAGAGAAATGGAGTGGTGGGTGATGACCATAATCATATTGATATTCTTAGGGTTTCATGGAGAAAGTGAAGGTTGCTTGAAAGAAGAGAGAGAAGCTCTTCTGAAACTGAAAGAAGCTTTCAATTACCCAATTCCTGGCTCTTCTCTTCCTTCTTGGAGTAACCTTACCTTGTCTGATGATTGCTGCACTTGGGAGGCTGTAGAGTGTGATAACTCCACTAGCTAAGAGAGTGACACGCCTTCGTCTGAACTATACAAGAGCTTATGAGTTGAGAGACGTCAAATGGTCACTCAATGCTTCTTCTTTTCTCCCTTTCCACCAGCTTCAATCATTGAATTTGCGAGGGAATTACTTGTCAAGTTACTCTCTTTCTTTTAACCATTTTATATATCATTCATGCAAATAAACAGTATATAATACACACACACGTCGTTAATTATGACTAACAATTTTATAAGCGTTTCAAACTCTGATATTTTGAGCACAAAATATCAATTAGAAGATATAAATCATGTATTATTGAGAAAATTGGATAAAATCTTTTGAATCCTTTTGTAGAAAATTTTATAAGCATATTACTTGTCCAGGCATTTTTGCACCATTTTGGAACCTTTATGGGCTAAAATCTTACTTTGACAATAGTGTGGTGCACATTCCCAAACACTTCACCGTAGATTAACACCTTAACACATGAAACTTTAAAAACTTAATTGATAAAAAATTAAAGGAACTAAAGTTTGACTAAACAATTGGTGGACTAAAAGTTTTATCATTCCCTTCTATAATATAATCAAGTAAGAACTTTTAAGATATGAAATATTATGGTTTTTTGTTTTTTTTAAAAAAATTATTTTTTGAAAAAAAAAAAAGCCTATTTGAAAATGTTTTCAGTCATGTAATTTGAAAGAAAAAAATGTTAAAACTGGTTTTGAAAAACAGAAAATGTTAAGATTTGTTCTGTCTTTTTTTTAAAAAAAATGTTTTGCTACGTTTTATTATATAAAATTAGAGAAGTGACAGAAAACTGTGTTTTCATTAATGACAAATCATGCTGATATAACAAACTATTATTGGGTTTTAGTTTTCTCATGTTGCATGAGAAAACTAAACTTCCTACACACATGAAATGGTGGGACCCACATATACATATATGAATTAATAAATGTATATGTGGGTCCCACTATTTCATGTGTGTGTGACATGAGATAATTTTTTTCCTGCAACATGAGAAATATTAATCCCACTATTATTTCATCATTTTTCAACATTCACATATATTTTTCAAAACAAAGGTTCAAATAGTTTTTATAATTTTTTTTTAAAAAAAACTTGTCATAAAATATTACTTCTACTATATAAAATTGTTCTAAGAACGTAAAAAATGAAAAATAGAATTAAAAAGCCCTAAATGCAAGTTGCATTTTTAATACCTCTTTAAAAAAAATGCTAAGCATGATACTTTCTTGGTTACATAGAGGGCCCAAGCCCAAAACATACTTAGAAAACATGAACAGGTAACGCAACATAAAGCATTGCCTTCTTAGTACAAATAGGGTTCAATCTAGCAGAAAAGACTATTCTCTCGCAACTTAATAAAACAAATGTTTAAATCTCCGTTGAGAGAAATACTCAGATTTAGTTAGTGACTGAGAGTACTTCAAATGTGATTACCTTTGAAAGGAGATAACTGTGCCTAAAAAAAAAAAAAACTCTGCCTTCATGTTAAACTATTAAAGAATGATTACATTAATCATGTGAATTATTTTGATAATTCTTTTTACTTAGATTCATTTTAACTGATCTCATGTTGTTTGTGGAGCAGGGCTATTTGGTGATGTTAGACTGACCAACTTGGAATTGTTGAATTTAGGAACTCACAGAAGTCTCATCTTTTGGTGATAAATCTATCTTTTAAATATTATTTCAAATGGCGTATGTTAACCATCTAATCATGTATAAAAAATTCATCTATTTTTTCAGCAAAAAAAATGCTAAAACAAATATTTAGACAACTGTTTCTTTGTTAAATCCATGAAAGTTTCTATTTTTATTTGATTTTGTTCAAAAATCAATTGATATTAGATTTATACATTTGTGGGCCCAAAAAAAATTAGATTTATTCATTTGCCCATCTATTTGCCTTGTTATATAATCATTTTAACAGAAGAATTTATGTGCCCTTGTTCGGAGAATTGAATGATTGTTCATACACCTATTATGTTCACGGAAGGTCAAACTCATGACCTCATACTTAAGAAAGTTATAAAAAAGGTGTTTAGTTTCAGTTGGGCTACAAGGCCCATAGCAATCTCTCTCTCTCTCTCTCTCTCTCTCTCTCTCTCTCTCTCTCTCTCTCTATATATATATATATATATATATATATATATATATATATTGAGATAGCAATAAAAAAAATCTATATATATTACTCATATATTCCTAAATGTATGATATAGTTGAAAAGTGGATTTTGGTCAGTATAAGACATTATTTTATTTTATTTTTTATATTTATCATATTTTTCCAAACAAATTTGCTGACTTATAAAAAATCTAATATTGCATAAAATATTTTAGGATAATCAGGTCACACATGTTATTATGAAGTAATTTACTTTCCTTCATTAATCTCCCCAAATTTAATAAAAAGATCTTATATAAAGGATCTGATGAGTATTAGCACTTGCTTAATGTACATTTAATTTCCAAATGGCATTTTACATATCTCTGCCTCATGGAAGGCTCTATTGTATGTATCACCGCTTTTTTCCTATGTTGCTTTTTGAGTAATTGATGTAAATTAGCGTAATGATATATATATTTTTTAATATAATTTGTCGTCTTCTAATTTGTCTTTATTTTGATTTTAGTCTCTATAGTTTCGAATCATAAGTTTTGATTTTTGAAATTTCCTTCTGTCTAAAATATTAGTCTCTATACTTTAATAAGGATCTTAGCAGTGTTAAATACATCATGTGGCATGAAGTGATAAAATCAAATTTTTATTTTTTTTTAAAAAAAAGAAGGAATCACGGGAAGAACGCCATCCCACACTCTTCCTCTATTCATCATCTTCTTCATCAAGAGAGAAAGAACGCTATCAGCATCCCAAATAGCTTCCTGCAAGATATCATTTGCATTTATTGAATATGAATATAATCTTGAATTGTACTTCCAGTCGTGAAATTAGTCCGTAAGGACCAAACATTATATTAATCTTTGTTTTGTTTTTTGCAGTAATCACTACTACAAAAAAGGTAAGAAACGTCATAAATTAGAGGTAATAAACGTCCTTTTTGAAAAGGACGTCTAAGTAGGGGAAGTAATATATAAGGCATTCTATAGGTAAAATAGGACGCCTTAAAAAGGCATCCTAAATTAACTATAGGACGCCTTAAAAAGGCGTCCTATAGTTAAAAAAAAGGCGTCCTATTTTACCTATAGGACGCCTTTAATGCTTTTTTTTTTTTAAAAAAAAAAACACTGATCCTTTGCCCTTGTATTAGCTACTAGGTTTGTATTGTAAGATTGTGCACACACAAGCACTTGCAGTTTCACAAAACAATGACAATTGAAGGAACAAAAAACGCTTGAAGGAATAGATGATTACACACATAAAATGAAGGACACAAACTTGAAGATCATAAAATTTTTTATTAGTTTTTCATAATATCAGTCCATTACAACCTTAGAAGAAACATTGCAGTCATCAAACCAAACAAAAAGGAGAATAAAACTAAGAATTTGAACCAGAGATTTAAGCCTAATCTCAGATCCTCCTTCCTCATCTCGCAATTCGTCTCTCCACATTCGTCCCTGCAAACTTCCTTCTACTCCTCTGCACAAATACATACATACATATATATATATATATATGTATGTATATATATATATGTATGTATATATATATATATATATGCCCATTGCTTAGATCTAAATCTTCATGTCCATGATGGGATTAGGTAAAATGAGTAGAAATCAAAGAGAAGTTTAAATTTACCAAAATTGCCTTAGAATAACAAAGAATGTATTTGCAGCTTGAGGCTTAACGGAAGGTGGCGGGAATGGCCAAGCAAGTGCATGAGCTTCTTCCATGCTTCAGAAATTTAAAGGAGATCGAAGACGCAGGAAGGGTTTTACCTCAGAAAGAAGGCGAATGGGTTTTGATGGAGAGGATCAGAGAATGGACGCGGCTAGGGTTTAAGCCTGAAGGCCGAGGAAGTGAGTGAGAAGGTGGATAATATCTAGCATCTTATAGGGCGATGGGAACTGAGGGAATAAATTAAAATGCAATCTTTAGGCGCCCTAAATATAATTTTAGGGTGCCTAAAGCTCGTCATTTCATCTTTAGGCGCCCTAGATATATTTTAGGCGCCCTAAATTAGATCTAGGTCGTCTAAAATATATTTTAGGCGCCCTAAAATTATATTTAGGGTGCCTAAAATTAATTTTAAGCCTTAAAACAAGAAAAATATCCTAGCGCCAAATTTTTTTAAAAAAAATCTCTAGGCGCCAAAAAATTAATTTTAGGCGTCCTAAATAAGTTTACGGCGCCTAAAATTTTAGGCGCCCTAAACTTATATTTAGGGCACCATAAGTCTCTGCCTATACTTTTTACTTCCTTTTTTAAAATAAGGACGTCTTTTAGGGAAGTAGTATCCACTTTTTGTAGTAGTGAATGTCTCAAACTTCCCTCACTTTGTTGTCACTAGCTGAGAACAAACTGTGTGCATTACTGCCACAACAAGGTACGTAAAAATAATTTTTAGTATATATTATAGCATCTGGAGTGAGGAAAAAAATCCATTGATCAAGTATTCTGTAACATCCCAAATTTTTAAAAGCGGTATTGTTCCGTTGTAGAACAATAGAAGATGGGACTTGGCTTGGGGTGAAATCCCAGGGTCCTACATACCACAAATGTGGATCAAAGCCCACGTAGTTCGAAGGTAAATCGTTTGACTTATGATAGCTAGAGGGTGTGGGGTGTGTGCTCTGTGTGAATAGAAAGGTAGGGTTTTTGAGTGTCTCTGTACCTGTTGATTGCATATGGGTATTTATAAGGTGTACCTGGAGGGGCCTTGATCCGATATTCCCTCTGCACGTGGTCCCACTTGCAACTACTCCATTACCTGCACAATTCATGGCGGTTAGCGAGATAATGGGATAATACCTTATCAGATATCCCTATTTTCATGGACGGACTGCTAGCTTTGGGCCTAGTGAAGCCCAATCAACTGGTCCGTAACAGATGCCCCCAAGCTCGGTATTTCAGGCTTCTGACATGCCGGGCTTAATCGGGTTCGAGCTACCCTTGGTTTCGTTTTTATAGTGACGGAGTCTTCATTACCTTGGGTGAAAATTTTAATTCCCTTTCACCCTTAACCAAGATCGATTTTCTTTCATTTTCCGACTTAGTTTGATTGCCGACATTTTACTCCTATCCCGGCCCCCGTTACTATGTCATTCCGAGTTTTTGTAACGTGTTCCCTTGGTTTCCCCCTAATTCAAAGCATTAGCTTGGCCTGACTCAAGAAATTTGAATGCGTAGCGTCGTATTGGGACTGACGCCACCCATTTCTCTGTCAGCCGTCTTTGGTTTTCACGCTCTTTAAATGCTCGCGCCTTTTCAAGATTCATGATTGCTATCTACTTTAGGGTTTCGCCAGCTGTACCCCCCTCTTCGTATCCATCTGACGTTGCGGGTCCCATCATTTCGTATTCCCGCTCGTTGGAGTCTTTCAACTTTGCCTCTTCAAATCATCTCTTTATGACTTGAATGTCGTGGTGCTTTCCTTTTTTACACCCTGAATTTTCAGTTGTCCTCAAGAAAGAACACTCAAAACCCAGGCGCTCCAAATCCCTGTCTCGCTCTTCTTCCTTAACGAGTTATTCTCTTCCAGGTACATCTTCGTTATTGGATTCTGTCGTGTTTACTGTTTTTCCCTTTCGTCTTATGTTGCGTTCCTCCCCTTCTTAGCTGCGTTTCTGGGTTTCTCCGGTTGTTTCCTGGTTTTTTCGGTTGTCACCCTGGGATTCCGTTTATTGAACATTGCTTTTTCTGGGTTTTCTTGAGGGATTCTTTGGTTTTTCATGGATAGAAACCCAGATACACCCATAGATATTTATGGTAGGCCTATTCCGAAAGAAGACTGGGAAATTGTTAAGAACATGCCTGAGAGGTGTTAGTTCTCTATGTGTTTTGATGATAACTGACAATTGTAAACTAAATTTGAAGTTTGTTTTTGGTAAGTTGTAAAACTTACTGTTCAAGGCAAACTCGAGTCTAGGTAACAAAACTCGAGTTTGGACTTGACAGCCAGAAGCTCAGTTTTTACAAAGCTGGCCAAACTCCAGTTTGTGTAAGACAAACTCGAGTTTGCATTACACAGAGAGCAATCAAAATTCTTAAGAACTGTAAACTCGAGTCTACGTTTTGGAAACTCGAGTTTAGGATCAAACAAAAGCTTTAATGCTTTATCAAGATTTCAAAACTCCAGTTTCATATCCACAAACTCCAGTTTACCAAATACAAAAGTCTTCAAGTTTAAAGTTTTCAACTGAAACTCGAGTCTGGACGTAGAAGACTCGAGTCTGGGTTATAACAGAGACACTTGAGCTCTTGTTTATTTTGTAAACTCCAGTTTTGATTTCAGAGACTCCAGTTTAAGCTTAACAGGAAGTTTTCAAAGCTTCAGCTACCACTGAAACTCAAGTCTAGTTTCTGGAGACTCGAGTTTAGGACAAACTGAAAATACTCGAGTTATTACTTATTACATGATTTCTAAACTCCAGTTTTGAAAACGAAAACTCCAGTTTGAGCCCTCAAAGATGTTTCAAATGTTTCAGTTCACACTGAAACTCGAGTCAAGATTTTGGTGACTCGAGTTTAGCTCAAACAGAAAACACTCGAGTAAATGACTGATTTGAAAACTCTAGTTTGGAAAATGGAAACTCCAGTTTACACTTATGGAGATATTTCAAAAGTTTCAGTTTTCACTGAAACTTGAGTTTTGGATATCAAAACTCGAGTCTGGATCATACAGAGAGCTATACAATATTTCAGGTCTTGTAAACTCCAGTCTGCAGTTCTAAACTCCATTTTTGAAGTTGTGAACTTAAAATTAAGATTTTCATAAAAGCTTCAAACTCGAGTCAGTCACTAAATAACTCGAGTTTAGCCATGTGTTCAAAATCCCATTCAAGACCAAATCGCGACTTTCTTCTCTGTAAGAACCAAACTCGAGTTAGCTTTTGCAAACTGCTAGTTTAGACCAATGCTCAATATTCATGTCTTCTGGATAAACCTCAAACTCGAGTCTAGGATTATAAACTTGAGTTTGCATCAGAGATTTTGAAAAAACCAGATTGAATCAATCTGCGAAATCATTATGGGTTAATATGAAATTATCATATCTTGTTGTATTATTATTCATAACATTATTTATCAAGTTTTTGATAAGTTTCAGATAGGTTCATCACAAGATCAAGGTGAAATCAAGATCCAGCATAAGTGCATTTAATGAAGAACCAAGAACAGGGCTGATTCTTCTCCCTTATCCCAGATGTTCAGGTCAGACCATTGTAACACATTAAGATCATCTCAAACGGTCGAATTAAGATCATGGAATGACTAAAAATATGGAAGACGTTTTGCAACAACACATTCTAGGATTTCAACAAAGAATTAAAAGGACAGAGCAAAATATGCAACTGTCATTTCCCAGATTTGCAGCTGAACGTTGGAGAAGATATTGCAACGGCTAGCTCATCTAGCTAGGCTATAAAAGGCTATGAAGACACAACGAAGCTACACTTGAACACATTTGCATTTTTGAGTTTGTATTGTGATTCTTTTATCTGTTCTTCAGTGATTATCAATATTCACTCTTTTGAGAGATTGAAATTCTTTTAAAGTATTTGGTTGTATAAACTCAAGGTTGTGGAACTTGTGAGTTGGGTTGTTTAAATTACAAGGTGTAAGGGGGAGCAAGTCCTAGGTGATTAGGATTGTGTCTTGTCTTCATTGTTGTAGTTAAAAACCTGTTGAACTAGTGGAAACACCCAGAAGGTATCTGGGGACTGGACGTAGGTCAAGGTTGAGACCAAACCAGTATAAATCCTGTGTGTCTAAGCTTTTCTTTCTCTACTCTTTCATTATTCATTTCTTAAGCTTTATTTTTTTAAGAGTTGAAAAGAATTTTTAAAATCCCCAATTCACCCCCTCTTGGTGATTTCTTCCACTTTCAAGAGGACTGTGTTCTGGTTGTATGGTGCTCGTCGGTCTTCTGCAGCCACGGCTGCAGATGCTTTGAAGCCCTCGGGGAGTGGTAACTGTAAGAGTGGTCACAAAGTTCCTCCTCCCCCTCCGAAATCTTCCCGACCTCCAATACCCCGGCCTCCATCGTCTGCTAGAGTCTGTGCTAGTCTGTCCGCTAAGCCTTCATCTCCTGTTAGGGTGGTTCCTATCTCGGCCGCATGGCCTTCGACTGCTAGTGGACTCCACCCTAACCCGGTCAGTCCTTGCGAGATGTGTCAACATGAGGCTATTGCCCTTGTCCGTGTCACTTCGTTATATGTCCAGAGGTCGTTGGGATCTCGAACAAGATATCCTGGAAAGAATTTAGGGGGCCTACTCTTAGAGATGGCGATGGGTACACCGTTCGGTTACCCTTAGATGGAGAGTCCGTGGCGTCGTGGCGTGTCGGAGAATCTCCTCACATTTTTTTCATGTACCGAGATGTAGTTACCCTCTCAGGTGCCTCATTTCCTTTTTTCGGTTTTACGATAGAAATTTTGAACCACTTACGCCTAGGCCCTACACAATTGCACCCGAATAGCTGGGCATATGTTCTAGGTTTTGAGCATCTATGCAAGGAGTAAGAGATCCCTTGTACCGTTCCTTTGTTTTTTCATTTCTTTTCCCCCGTAAATACCTACAAAACCAAAGAAGAGCCCTTAGAATTTGAATAGACCCATCTTCGGGGTATCCGCTTTAAGAAATTGTTCAATCCTTATACCGAGTCATTCAAGGGGTTTAAGTCGGCATACTTTAAGGTTGAAGCATTCCTTCCCAAGTTCCATGGTTCCTCCGCCTAAATGAACAAGGGGAGTTAAAGGAGAGATTTCCCCTCTACTGGACTTACGAGCATCACAAGTTAGGAACCAAAACCTTTAACTCAAAAGTCACCAAGCTTACCCCGAAAGAAGAGAAAAATAAAGAGTTCCTACAGGATCTTAGCAAGGTGGTGGGGCCTTTCGATCCTGGGCTGTATTTGTCCATTCCTTTAAAGAAACAGAAATCAAAAAGAAGTATACTTGATTTTTGTAATAGCATTTCTTTTTTCTTTTTTATTTCTTTTGCCAGATTACTGATGGTTTCTTTTTATGCAGAACCAACTATGCCGCCCAAACCTTCGGCTCCCACGGTGCCGGATTTTATGAATAAATTCAGAGGAAAGCGGAAAGCAGCCGAGGCCGAGAACACGAGCCCGGTTGCGCTTGCGAAGAAGCCTTCCATCACCCCCGCCGAACCAAGTATCCATGCGACTATTCCGCCTTCGTCTTCTCCCCATGTTGAAGCTACCTCTTCTACCGCGGCCCTTCTTTCTCCCAGCCGGTATACCTCTCCATCGTTCATGTTTGTGAACCCGGTCGATGCTGAGGTTCGCAATGGTATCCGGCCTCCTTTAAGCTGGTTCTCGCTATGCCGGCGTCTATCGAGGAGAAAGACATGTTGAGGGATATTGAGCAGTTTACTCTTCGTGCTGCCGGGCTTCTTCAAGCCGTTGCCTTCTTCAAAGCTCAGTAGGCTGAGTCAGATGCAAAACTCAAGGCCACTATATCCGAGCGATCCGAGGCAATTAAGGCGTCGGTAAAGAGTGTTGTTAAGTCGGCAGAGGACGCCAAGAATCAAGCGTTGCTGAGGTAGAAAAGGCCAAGAAAGCTGCCGATGAGAAGGTCAAGGTGGTACAGGTGGAACTGAAATCTACGAAGAAAAAGCTTGTTGAAGACGGTTCCAAGATATCCCGGCTTCATTCCAATTTGAAGACCCCGCAAGATCAGACGACTTCTGATGCTGCTTACATTGCCGACTTGGAAAAAGGGGTGGAAGAGTCTTTTAACAATGCCTTGGCGCAAGTCATCTTCCTCAATACTGACGTCGCGCTGAACTTCGAGGACGACCAGGTTGACGGGATTATAAAGGACGGGAAGATTGTGCCGGCAAGTGCTTTGGAGGATTCGGCTGCAGAGGGCCCATCTGGAGTGGGAGGAGATACCACTGATAATGCCGAATCTCGGCCTTCTAATCTCTCAGATGCGGGCGCGAACATTTAATTCTTTGTTGTTGGGGTTTATTATTATTTTTTGTACAGTTGTGATTCACTTTAGTCAATGAATAGTATTTCTCTCTTTTGAGCTTTGTTAGCAACTTTTATTTGCTTTATCGCCCGTTACGCTTAATTCTGAGTTATAAACGACCTTATGGCTTAAACTTGGTCATCCCAAATCTTAACCATACCAGATTGATCAAGTCCGATATAAAGGGTCTCATCTTGGGCATGCTCTTATTGACCTCGCACAAACTTTCCTTGGAGTTTGTAGCGAGACTTGCGGCCATAAAGATCGCCTTAGGGGTTTGTCGAAAATGGGTCATGGACTCCTTTTCGTAAACCCTTTACTGGCTTTTTTCATGCTAATGGGCGTCTCGTTTTAGTACGGCCTTGTTAAATTCGTTTAAAAGTAGGTCTTAAAACTCTTTTTCTTGAATTCGCGCGGTTCTGACGGTGCGACCGTCTTATTCAGTATTTGTGAAGTTACCATATGGCCACAAGATTTTGACGAGCTAGCTCCTGTAGAACTTTTATTATGGTGACGACAGTCACTTACAAAATAAAGACATTGCGTAAACTATGATAAAACATCAAACAGAATGTCTAAGTCACTTTAAACCGCGGGTTCTACAGTCTTAGCTATAGTACATTCTCAGCTTGTCGGCATTCCACGTTCTTTTGACCGGTTTTTGAGTCAATGTTTCAAGCCCGTACACTCCGTGCTTTAGTACTTCCCTGATTCGGTAAGGCCCTTCCCAATTCGGAGCTAGCTTCCCTTCTCGTGCGTTTTTGTTGCCTATGTCGGCTCTTCTTAGCACTAGGTCCGAAGGAGCGGGTCTTGACCTTTCTGTTGAACCTTGTCGCGATGAGCTGTTTCGCTACTAAATCTCTGTAATGTGCTATGGCTCTTACCTCGTCTATGAGATCTAACTCAGCCGTAATGGCTTCATTATTCTCTGTTTCGGATAAGGCCTTTTCCTTCCTCCATGATGGCTCACCGATTTCTACAGGTATCATAGCTTCACATCCGTATGTGAGCCTGTAAGGCGTTTCTCCTATGGCGGTTTGAATACTAGTTCGATATCCCCATAACACAGCATATAGTTGTTCAACCCAGTTGATTTTGGCTTCCTGCATTCTTTTTTTAAGGCCGTCAATGATTATCTTGTTTGCTGCCTCAGCCTTTCCGTTAGATTCCGGGTGCTCTACTGATGTGAAATGCTGACGAATCTGGAAGTCGGCTATCATTTTTCGGAATCCCTTGTTTGCAAATTGTGTCCCATTGTCAGTAATGACTTCTGCAGGGATTCCAAAGCGAGCAATGATATTTCTCGCCATAAACTTTTGTACTCGAGCCAACGTTATGGAAGATAGCGGTTCAGCTTCGATCCATTTAGTGAAATAGTCTACCGCTACTATCAACCACCGGAACTGCCCTGGTGCCCTTTGAAATGGCCCCAAAAGATCCAGCCCCCATTTATAGAACGACCATGGTGCCGAGATATACTTCATCACAGAGGGGGGAACTCTTATGATTTTTGCGTGTTTTTTACAGCTGTCACATTTTCCGAACATGATTCCTTGCGTCTGTTGATAACGTCGGCCAGTAGTATCTGGCTCTTACAGCCTTTCGAGCTAGTGCCTTGGCTCCCATGTGTTGTCCATTAATGCCTTCATGTATTTCAGTTAACAAGTATTCTGCCTCTTCGTGGCTGAGGCATTTTGCCATTAGTGCATGTAGCCCTTTCCTGTACAATTGGTCATTTATCATCGCGTAGGATGCCGTCGTTCGTATCAGCTTCTTGGCTTCTATGGATTCTGCTGGTAAAATTCCTCATTTTAGGTAGTCCACGATAGGTTTCCTCTAATTGTTCTTGTCCGTTATGATCATTATGCATGTCGGGACCTCCAATCTTTATTGCACTATCGTTCGGTTGTTTTTGGTTCCTTGAGTGCTAGCCAGCTTGGATAATATGTCTGCTCTGGTGTTATTCCCGTGCGATATGTGCCTTATTTCGACTTCATCAAATTCGTTCATGATAGACTTAACCTTTCCGAGGTATTTGACTAGCAGAGGTCCTTTAGCTTGATAAGACCCATTTATGTGCGACGCCACTAATTGGGAATCCGTAGACACCTGCACTCTCCGAGCTTTATTTTCCTTTGGTTGGAGCGACCCGGCTATCAGGGCGTCGTATTCGGCTTGCTTATTGGATGTTTTGAATCCAAGGTTTAAAGAATACTCAATAGACAACCTTCTGGGTTTTCCAGAATTATCTCGGCCCTACTTCCAGCCGAGTTAGAAGACCCATCTACAAACAGCCTCCACTGCGTGCGCGCTTCGATGCTATCTCTTACCGGAGTAAGTTCTGCAACAAAGTTGGCTAAAGCCTGAGATTTTATTGCTTGTCGGGCTTCGTAACTAATGTCGAACTCGAATAATTCTATTGCCCAGCCTGTCATCCTCCCAGCTAGGTCGGGTTTGTACAATACCTGTCGGATTGGTTGATTAGTTCGAACCACAATAGGATGGCTCTGAAAATACTGGCGTAGTCGCTGGGATGTGATTAACAGTGCAAAAGCCATCTTTTCGAGTTTTTGATACCATGTTTCAGCTCCCTGGAGAACTTGACTTACGAAATATATCGGTGTCTGCCCCTTTTTTGATTCTTGCACCAAAACCGAGCTTACGGCCTCATCGGTTACCGCCAAGTAAAGGATCAGGGTTTCCCCCGTTAGGGGCTGGGTTAATACCGGTAGGGTCGCAAGGCATTGTTTTATCTTTGCAAAAGCTGCCTCACATTCAGCGCTTCATTTGTGAATAGCTTCCTTCTTTAGCAGCCTGAAGAAAGGAAGCGATTTTTCCGCCGATTTTGGGAGAAACCGAGTTAGTGAGGCGAGCCTTCCCGTGAGTTGTTGAACTTCTTTTTAGCATGTAGGAGTCTTCATTTCTAAAATGGCCCAGTATTTGTCAGGGTTGGCCTCGATTCCTCTATGGGTTAACATGAAACCCAAGAATTTTCCTGACGGAACTCCAAAAGCGCACTTGGCCGAGTTAAGCCCGATCTGGTGTGCTTGTAGTTTGTCAAAAATCTGTTGTAAATCCTGGATATGTTGCTCCTGATCTTCCGACTTAACGATCATGTCATCGATGTAAACTTCGATGTTTCTTCCCAGCTGGTCTTCAAATACTTTTGTCATCATTCGTTGATAAGTTGCTCCGACGTTCTTTAATCTGAATGGCATTACATTGTAGCAGTAATTAGCCCTTTCTGTGATAAACTCCGTTTTCTCTTGGTCCTCAGGGTGCATGGCGATTTGGTTATACCCTGAATATGCATCCATGAAGGATAAGAGTTTAAAACCTGACGCATTATCCACTAACTGATCAACATTAGGCATAGGAAAGGCATCTTTGTGGCATACTTTATTTAAGTATTTGTAATCTGTGCAGACTCTCCATTTGCCATCAGGTTTCTTTACCAGTACGACGTTGGATAGCCAAGTGGTGTATTAGAACTCCCGTATAAAGCCGGCTTCTAGAAGTTCCTTAACGTGCTCTTCAAGAGCGGCCACCCTATCTGGGCCCATCTTCCTTTTCTTTTGTGCAACTGGGATAGAGCCCAGCCGAATTGCAAGTTTATGGCAATAGAATTTAGGGTCTATGCCTAGAAGGTCGGTTGGTCCCCAAGCAAATATGTCTGAGTTCTTCAATAAGCATTCCGCTAAAGCATGATGAACGTCGGCAGTTAATTCGCTCCCAATCTTCGTGGTCTGTTCTGGCCTACTGCCCAGGGTTAAGTTTGTCAACTCTCCATTAGGCTCAGGTCTCTGAATCTTTTCCTCCGCCCTCATGTCCATCTCGACCAAATGAACGTCATCTTTTTCTTCCCTAGTTTAGGACAAAGTCTCGTTCTCTTTGTTTCCCTTCACCGAATCATAGTAGCATTTCCGCGACTCTTTTTGGTCTCCTCGGACGACGACTATCTTGTTCTTTTTCCCGATCATTTTTTCCTTTTGATGCTTAGTGGATACTAGCATATCCCAGTTATGGATTGTTGGCCTTCCGAGAATGACATTATATGGTGATGGGAAGTTAGCAACCACGAATCTGACTACTTCAGATTTAAAAGCTTCTTTAGTACCCAAGGTCAGTTTCAAGTCTATGCAACCGTATCCTGGCCATTGAATCCAGTTAAGGTTGTTTTGCATGGTTTTAACTCGTCTGGGTCCAACTTCATTTTTCGAAATGCTTCCTATAGAAGGATGTCTACCGAACTTCTGTTGTCGACGATGATTTTTTAGACCCTGCAATCCAGAATCATGCCTGTTATCACTAGGCTGTCGTAGTGGCCGGGAACAACGTCTTCTAGGTCGGCCTTAGTGAAATTGAGTGTCGGTCGTTCTTGCTCCTTTGTTTCCCTTTTAAAATGTGGGCGGTCTCAGATTGTCAAGACCTCCTTCAGATATTTGTGACGTTGATTCTGTGAATCTCCTCCGCCACCGGATCCCCCATTGATGACAAAACAATCAAACTTTGCCTCGGGAAACTCATCATCGCTTTCTTCTTCTCTTCTTTTTCTCCGGACTTTTATTTCGCCCCTTCCCAGGGAGTTTATTGTTTGAACGTCCCTGTGTCTGAATCACATATTTCTGCAACTTCCCTTCTTGAACGAATTTTTCTATTGCGTCCCTCAGATCCCAACATTGGTTCGTTGTATGGCCGGGTTGGTCATGAAACTCACAATATCGAGACTTGTCCAGGACGGCTTTGTGCCGTATGGGCCTCGGTCGTTCCGCCCTTCTCATCTCAGTCAATCCGACTTCTCTCCATATCCGTTCTCTGGACACTTTCAAAGACATGTATTGGTTGTATTTTCCTTCTGCTTTGTTTCCCCAATGCTGGTTATCCGTTGTTCGTCTTCGGCTATCTGACTTTGAACCACTTTGATGGTCCTTATTCCTCGGAGGTGGGCTCCTAGTTCATCCCAAGTTACCTCGGCTGGCCATTTCTAGCTGTTCGAGTTCCAGATGCTTCTTTGAATGGTCCCTAAACTCGGCTAGTGTTGTTACATTATCTTTCACTGTGGACCTTTTGAGACGAGAATCATCATGCAAGCCGGAGATTACCAAATGCAGGTGCACGTCCTCCTTTAGGTTTGGAACTTGAAGGGAGGCATCTTTGAAATGCTCAAGGTATTGCTGCAATGTCTCGTTTGGACCTTGCCTTATGTTTCCCAATTGGAACTGAGTTTTGGGTTGTTTTCTACTTGTCGCGAAGTTCAATAGAAACTTTTGGCCGAAACTCTCCATATCTCGGACCGATTTCCGTGGTAAAGAATGGAACCATAACTGGGCCGCCCCTCGCAATGTTCCCACGAATAATCGGGGTACTATTGGTCCTTCAAATCCTTTCACCATTATTTCCATGTTGAAATTGTTAAGGTAGACCTGTGGGTCCTGAGTGCCATCGTATTTTGGCAAATCCCTTGAGTTGAAACCCTTTGGATATTTTGCCATCCGTATCTCATTGACGAAAGGTCCCTGCACTCCGCCGGCATAATTTTTCTCTGAGGCTTCTGTGTTAGCCCGAGTTGCATCCGGCGCTCCCTTATCTCAACTTTTTCCAACATGCGGCACATCCGTGTCAGGAGTACTTCGAGGTGTCGTGGCATCTGCCTGCTGTGTTACTGTGGTGGTATTCAAATTTTCTTTATCCCGGCCGTTACTCTGTTCCGCCTCAGCTAAACTTCCTTGCTGGGTTTGCGTCCCTACTCAACTTGGGTCATCCTTGCTTCAGCCGACATTCTGATTACTATTCTCTTCCCTGCCTAGCCTCTCGTCCAGAATCTGCTGGAGCCTCCGCCCTTCCTCCAGCCGCCATAAAGCATCTCTGCACTACATATCCTCCTGCAGACGCTTAACGTCAGCTTCCCTTTGTAGCGCATGGCGTTTTTCCATATCCTCCATCCTCTTAAACATTGTTTCTATTACAGTCTGCAATCGACGAACGTCGGGATCCTCAATTTGGAACTCTTGCTGGGGATTTTGAAACAAGGGCAACAGTCGTTCCGGCCGCGGAAATTGGTTATCAGGGGCCTGAGGTATGTCAGCAAGCTTTGGTTGTTCTGTTTCCACTAGCACCTGATTTTCGTTTGATGGCACTACGTCATCTCGCGTCTCTGCCTCAAGATTCTCGGGCGGCAGCGACTCTGGTTGTTCCTAACGAGGTGCCTTATTTCGGCCTCTGGTATTCGCCATTCTTAACTACCTCTTAGTTCGGGGAGTCGTAACTTAGCGTTCCCCACAGACGGCGCCAATGTTCCATTGTAGAACAATAGAAGATGGGACTTGGCCTGGGGTGAAATCCCAGTGTCCTACGTACCACAAATGTGGATCAAAGCCCACGTAGTTCGAAGGTAAATCGTTTGGCTTATGATAGCCAGAGGGTGTGGGGTGTGTGCTCTGTGTGAATAGAAAGGTAGGGTTTTCGAGTGTCTCCGTACCTGTTGATTGCATATGGGTATTTATAAGGTGTACCGGGGGGGCCTTGATCCGACATTCCCTCTGCACGTGGTCCCACTTGCAACTACTCCATTACCTGCACGATTCATGGCGGTTAGCGAGATAATGGGATAATACCTTATCAGATATCCCTATTTTCACGGATGGACTGCTAGCTTTGGGCCTAATGAAGCCCAATCCACTGGTCCATAGCAAGTATAAAAATTCTTTTTAAAAACTATCATCTCAACTCATCAGAGTAGAGTATTTGAGCGGAAGAATAACTGATACTTGTATTTCAAAATGCCGTAAGTCTTGCTGGATACAATAGCGGTATAGTAACCATGTGGTTCAAAAGTGAAGTAAAACAACAATGGAAAGGCTCCCGCCGGAACAACAAAAGGAAGTCTTCAACCAGGCCTTCTATGCGGGCTACTTGCCGCTATCCACGAACCTTGGTTCTCCCGACCCTGAAGCTATATGGAGAGCTGAGATCCAACGCACCATACCTCAAGTAACGGTTAACCTCATGTTTACATACACAATATACGGACGACATATACCACAACATCAACAACATATACAAACGATCTATCACAACTAATGCATATGTATCGCTCCCAGCATGCAACCATATCGCTCCCAGCATACAGACATATCGCTCCCAGTATATGGACATATCGCTCCCAGCATTTCAGATACCCTCTAACCTTTATATGCACTTCACAGTATAAATACTCTATACATACAACACACATACCACATATATGCATATCATAAACATCAGAGTTAGTGTTACAGTACGCGAACGTACCTTCGTTGACGAGCATTTAGTACATTGACGGACAACTGTACTTTTGAAAGAAAACAGCGAAACGACAGCGAAATGACAGCGGAACAAGATTACTGATATCCTATAATGATAATATCACACTTATCAATATTTGATATCATAACAGGCATTTTAGGTACAAATTACCATTTTGCCCCTACCCTTACCAATCGGTGGAATTTCGCCAGAGCTTCACTATTTTAACTCTTTTTCTCCAAGATTTTAACATATCTCTTCTTCCAACATATTTATGAAATAAATATCATATCTGTCCCTAATACATGATATCTAAATCATACTTAGAAAACTGAAGATCTATCTAACATTCCTATTATAACTACCGAAAGAACTTAAGACTAAAGACTAGGGACCGAAGAACTTACTCGGCACTTTGCTATTTCCATAGACTCCTGTTTCTCTCTAAAATCTCCTTCTAGAAAGCTCTAGGATTTGTGAAGAATGAAGAGAAAGGTGAAGGCTATTTATAGAAAAAGTGGATGGCATTTTGGTAAATCCTTTGAACTTTGTCTGATCAGTTTCTGACTGTTAGATCGCACTTCTTGGAGGTGGCAAGATCTTGGCCATACACCTCTCAAAGTTGATGTCATCCTTAGTCACCAAGGTGATGTCATACACTTGCTTAAGAAGTTTTCTATCGATAAAGTCCTTGTTTGGTGTTCTAATCGCGTAATCTTGAAAAATCCCAAAATTCCAGGAGCAAGGTCCTGAAGATCTTTTCTTTCTCTTTCCAGATACTTGGGTTATCTAAATTTTTGGTCTCATTAAGGACATTCCGTAACCTACCGAAGATTCTAAGCCGAACGCTGTCGGTTACAGAAATAACGTTGGAGAACATCAACTTCTGGATAATAATTCACTGATTCATAATATACTTTGGTTTTTACCAACTCATCTTCAGATTTCTAGTTATGATTTATTTTCTATCGGTTCTCATTTATCCTATCAACTCCTTTACAAAAAATATTATTTATATTATTATTTTGTCACAAAATATCACGATATTATTTGAAAAATCCCTAACCCCTTTCACATCTCTTGACTTTTTTTACTACACACACACACATGCACAACACTTAGGCACACACACACTCACAACTCATACATACTTACAACTCACAAATATCCCCACCCTTTCTCTTTCTATTTATGTCTAAACAATTAGCCATCAATTATCTAATTAATCACTTACTAATTGTTGACAATTTTCTTAATTAGTAATAATTATTATCTCACAACTATTTTGCTGACATTGGTATTTTATGCACCATGCATAATATTTAAAATCATGGAGTCAATTATGGTTTCCATAATACTTTTTGATTTTTCCCCTTTAATTTTTCCAAGGTAATAATTTAATAAATTACCTAAATTAGGGATAACATTCTTCCCTATTTCAAATAAATATTTATTTTCCTCTTTATAATATTTTTAGGGTATTTTATAACCCATAAATATTTCAGGGACCTATTTGCAAATTATCTAATCTTTTAGGGACCTTTCTGCACATCATTTAATCTTAGGAGAAATTATCCTAATAATTTAATACAAGGTGTTTGAGACCTCATATTCACCTATTTTCAATAGGTATTATTTATCAATATAATATTCCAGATAAATAATTATCCGGGTATTACATATTCTGCCAATTATCCATTAATTTTCTGTACATTTCACTGATGAAAATTATTTATTTACAGTATATCACATGTTTTGTTCACGCAAATTCTTAGTTAGAAATGTGGTCTAGATAACAATTAACAAAATAATAATAAGATCAAGCTGTACTGGCACAACATGTATTATAAGTTTCATTTTCATTGACGGGCTAAATAAAAATAATAAAAGAAAATAAGGTTGAAGTGCTTCCTAATTTTGCACTTAACAATTCAGATAATTTAGGATATAATGTACAGCTAAATATAAAACCTTACAATGTTGGGTGTGTCACTAAATATTTTAGAGTACAGGATGTGTCTAAAAAAATACTTCATGTATTAGATGCATCATAACCTAAGAAAATTACTCCAATTTTTCTCTTTTGCTATGATTCTCTATAGTTATTTATTTATTTTAAATGCTTAGTGATCCTGCATTTACATATATCTTACATTATTTACATACATTTTTCTGCGCAATATTCATTTTTTATTAATTTAAATACACTTATTACTATCAATTTAAATTTTATATTCTTTTATCAATTTTTTTAAAAAAGCATATTTGAAAATGATTTCAGTCATGTATTTTGAAAGCAAAAATGTTAAAACGTGTTTTGAAAAACAGAAAATGTTAAAAAAAATTCTGAAAAGAAGAACATCGTTTTTTTTTTAATGTTTTGTTGCTTTTTATTATATAAAATTAGAGAAATGACAGAAAACCGTGTTTTTATTAATGACAATCTTGCTGATATAACAAACTATTATTTCATCCTTCATTTCACCATTCATATATATTTTTTAAAACACAGGTTCAAATAGTTTTTTTTATACTTTTTTTATTTTTTTTAACTTTGTTCTGGAAAAAGAACACAGATATTGGACTTGACCTAGGCATAATACCCAGGGCCTACGTACCCATGAATGAGATCAAAGTTCACATAGTTCGATATACACAGATAGAGAGTGGCGGTGTGTGCTCTATGTATGCAGAATTGTAAAGTGGTAGAGTTCAAAAGTTGTGTACCTTGTTAGGTTCCTCCCTCTTTATAAGAATTACCTTAGGGATTTATTCATCATGCCATAAGCAATTGCTCCATTATCTGCACACTCCTATATTGTAGGCATAATTAGTTGGCAGTTATTATTTTACCTGATTATAGGGAATTGGATCATTGAATGGTTCCTGTTGGGCCGAATCTGCGCCAAGCCCATTATTTTTATCCGTAACAGATGCCCCCTAGCCCGGTAGTTCAGGTCTCTGAGCTGCCGGGATGCATTGCTTGTTTTGATGTGAAACGCGGATTTGGTCAAGATACATCCGGCTTATCCAGTTTATGTTCCTGCATTTAATAATATGTAAGCAAATCATAATCAATGGAATTGCGCAAATCATTCAGTTTGCTTCTTTCTTGTCGAACTCGAATGCTTGTCCGAATTTGATTTCTTTTCAAATATTCGCTCAAGTTTGACTTCCATTTTGGTTTGCCTTGATCTCGATGATCCAGCAAAGACAAAAATACTCTTCCATTAACAATTGGTTTGCATTGTTATCTACTCTATTGCCCCCCAGCTTGGTAGCTCAGGCCTCTGGGCTGCCAGGATGTGCTAACTTGCTGACCTGAGATTCTGGGTATATATACTTCAATCCCGAGATTCCGAGAAACTTTACACAAGCTCGAATTTTAATTGTAATCTGCCTTTAAAATTTACACGAATCCTGGATTTAAACTAGATTCGGCTTAAACTGGGTTTGGCTTCAAAACGTAAATCATGAAAATGAGTTTGTGTACCTCAGATTCATGCATATAAATAGGCTTGACGGCATTGCTGTCACAATATGATTTTTGAAGACAGGTTTGTTTTACCCTAATTCCATTGCAACATAGACTCGCGACTATGTCGCCTCAAAAATTCCATTGCAACACGGAGCTCGGATTTTTTTTTAATTGGATTAAGTTAATCTGAGGTCCACCTTCAATAATTTACGGAGCCTGGATTTGTAATTAGATTAAGTTAATCCGAGGTCCACCTTCATAAATTTTTACAGAACCCGGATTTTGACGAGATTCCGTTTAACCGAGGTCCACCTTTAAACATTTACCAACAGCTCCCAATTGTTTACAAGAAAAAGGCAAACTTACTAAAAATTAATCATCATTCAGATTTCCCAATAAAGTCTTGTGCATTTGCTCAAATTCATGCAACAAACTCTGCTGCAACAATTTATCACTGATGATGGACGATAATTGAGCATTACAAGATCTGCTGTAGCAATTGATTTCTCCCTGGAGCAGAACTTTTTTTTTCGGAAGAACTTTGGAGCCATCACGGTCAGGGATGGAACTTTATTGGGACATGGCGCCCCCGCAAAAAAAAATCATATGAAAAATGAGTAGGCATTGTGCTGTATGTGTTCAAGTAAAATAAAAGATGTTGGGCAAAAAAAAAAAGTAAAATAAAAGATGTTAATGCATTTGGTGTAATATAGAACACACGGCTCACATAGAAAACACCGGATCTTGATGCATTTTAATATAAAAGATGTTAAAAAATGAGTTTTTTTTTTTATATTTATATTTAGTATAATAGCAGTGAATTATATTGTTTAAATTGTTTATAGGTTATTTGGAAAGTGATAAAATCTAAAAATAGCTCAATGATAAAGAATAAAATAATTGATTCATTTTTCAAGATGAAATTAAAGCTAGTGATCACATAGAGGAAGGTAACATATCTTCTATTAATCTGAATATTTTTTCTTGTCCTATACAATTGATATTCTTTTCTTTTCTTATTTATATTCTTTTATTTTTAATGCATTTAAAACTTTCACTAAAAAAAAAAATTCGGGGGCGCTGCCCCCAAATCCCCCTTGTTACGGATATAATATAAATGGGCCCAGCCCAATGACTGAAGAGTCCAGTCAAATGGTTTCAGTCATAATCCTAACTACCCCCTCGAATCATGGAGCAGTTTTATCAGGATATCTATCAAATATCACAACTACCTACAAGATAAGGAACATTATTCAAAAAGGATATCTTGATATCAGTTCAAATAAGATAACAAAGCCCACCAAAATAGGGCCCCAAGTAAGTCTATAAATAGGGTACAAACCCTCACAAGGTACACAGGTTCTAACCCTAGCTTTTCAATTCACACAGAGCACACACCCCACTCCCTCTGGCTATCACGAGCCTACGGTTTACTCTCGAACTACGTGGACTTTGATCCCTAATTGTGGTACGTAGGACCCTGGGATATTACCCCAAGCCAAGTCCAATCCTTCTTGTGTTCTATACCAGAACATTGGCGCCATCTGTGGGGACTATAAAGTCCTATTCTCGTGACCAACGATGGCTAACACTAGAAGCAAAAGCTATACTCTCACACACGAGCAGACCTAGGATCAAGGCAGTGATGATCACCAACAGCAGGAGAATGCCCGAGGTCCCTCAGAGGAACCCCTTGATGCGGATCCCCATCACCCCGAGGAAGAATCCACGGACCAAATACTGCAACAAGCCAATCAGGCTAACTCCTTACTGGAATTCCAGGTTAATAACCCGGACTTGCAATTGCTCCATAACGTGGCCGGATCGATGCTCAAACGGATTGAGAACATAGAGGAGCACGATAGCCTTCAGAATCAAAAAATTGATTGCATGTCTGAGATTATGAATCAAATCCTTAAGCAGCTATAAGACCATCCGCAGAAGGAGCACCAGGATGAATAACGTAATGAAAATGGAGACAATGATCAACAAACTGTTAATCTATCTCGGCTAAATCAGCCCAAGCCGGGCTGGACAGCCTTAGCCACCAACTCTGAACAAAACAGAGAACGAGATGGAAATCGAGACACTCAAGCTCGCACCGCTTAGAAAAGCAGTCACGCCTCAGATAATCAGGAAGTCCAACCAGATGAGTCCGGAAAGAACAAATCTTGGTACGGAGACGTAGGCAAAAACAATAGCCCATTTTTGAATGAGATCAGGAGGCGTAGTATCCAAAGAAGTTCAATACATCTGACCTCCCCAAATACGATGAAAGCTAGGACCCTCAGACGCACCTGAATACCTTCCACACAGAAATGTTAGTTTGAGGATTCAAAGGGCCAATCATATCTCGGTTGTTCACCTCAACGTTATGAGTAGCTGTACAAATTTGGTTCCGGACTCTACCCCTAAAGTCCATATCCGGCTTTAACGACCTGAGTGAGAAATTCCTGCTGAATTTTGCAACAAGCAAAAAACAACCCAGGTCGGTCTATACGTTAGATAGAATTAAGCAGCAACCCAGCGAAACCCTTCAAAAATACTTGGACCGCTTCAAAGCGGCCGCCTTGCAAATTCAGGGGTTAACAGAAAGTGTCCACGTGCATTTACTCATCTCAGGCCTAGACAGCGAATCCAGAATGGGAAGTGAAGGTGGAATATCACTTAGAGGGGGTGAATAGGTGATTTAAAAATCTAACTACTTAATCAAAATTTTCACAAATTAATGAACTAACTGAGCAAGAGTTTAAAGGAGAAGGAACACGAGAGAATTTATCCTGGTTCGGTCTATCCTGACCTACGTCCAGTCCCCAAGAACACCTTGGGATTTTTCACTATCTTCATAATACAATTACACAACTCGGGATGATCCCTCAGACTCACTCCCCCTTACTACTTGTAATTGTACACCCTTACTTAAGGTTCTACAACCTTAAGATTTTACAAACGAATGAAAATTGAATGTTTAAGTAACTCCTCAAGAGTTGAATAATAAATGATCACTGAAGTACAAGTTGAGAGTAATGAAACTGTTAAGATAATAACTCAGAGTAAATGCACAGAGTTTCGGTAGGTGGCGATATTGAATGCTTGGGCTTTTATATCCTTCCCCATTAATGCCGTTGGGAGAAACTGGAAGGTGACCGTTGTCACTTGTTTAAATTTCCGTTAGGCTCAAGTTCCTCGTTAATCAGAATGGACCATTGAATCTTTAGCTTCTTATATTTAATGTATTGTGCCGTTGGTTGTACTTGAAAGCTGGAATAAGAATGTCTCGAAGAATGTCTTTATTCTGCTGAAGTGTTAATTCCATATGTTGCTCTGTTTTTCTACTCTTTCTGCTGTGCAATAAATATGATGATGTGAGCATTCACTTTATGTTGCTTTTCATTTATTGCTTCGTTTTGAATCCTGAAATCACTAGCAAACATGTTGAAAGTGTTTTATAAATGATTATTTATCAATCTGGTAAGTATCAGCTTAAGTTCAAAGCATTTGGAGAGTTCCAGAAATGATTCGCAGTTTTTTCCGTATAAGAACTCTAGTTCTTATCACAAGAACTCTAGTTCTGTGTAATGGCCCAGACCCAGTTTCAAAGGAACTCGAGTTCTTAAAGAAGAACTCTACTTTAGAACTCTAGTTCTATATGCAAGAACTCTAGTTCTTGTACTTTCCAAAAAGGTCCAAGCGTTTTTCCTTATGAAGAACTCTAGTTCTTTCTAAAGAACTCTAGTTCTTGATAAAGAACTCTAGTTCTTGTGTTTGCAAAGGAACTTCGGTGTTTTACAAAATGAAGAACTTTAGTCATGAACTCTAGTTCTTGTTCAAGAACTCTAGTTCTTATGTTCCTGAAGAATTCTGGACAGAACATAATTTTGCGAACTCGAGTTCTTATGCCAAGAACTCTAGTCCTTGAATGAAGAACTCTAGTTCTCATGGATTGAAAAAATTTTATATGATACAAAGGCCGCGAACTCAAGTTCTACTCCCAAGAACTCAAGTTCTCAATTTGACAGATTGAGAGCTTTCTTATCAGAAGGCGTGAACTCGAGTTCTCAACTTATCAGATTGAGAACTTCCTTATCAGAGGCCGCGAACTCGAGTTCTACTCCCAAGAACTCAAGTTTTCAATTTGACAAATTGAGAGATTTCTTATCAGAAGGCGTGAACTCGAGTTCTACTCCCAAGAACTCGAGTTCTCAACTTATCAGATTGATAACTTCCTTATCAGAGGCCGCGAACTCGAGTTCTACTCCCAAGAACTCGAGTTCTTACTGCTCAACTTCTCTAAACTCAAGTTTTAATCTCCGGAACTCTAGTTTTTGACAAAGCTAACAACTAACAAGTGTTTTTATCATCAAAACTTAAGTTGAGAACTAACAGGAAGGTCAGACATATCTGGCGAAATCAAAACACTGGAGGAGTTCCACCGACGGGCCAAGAAATATCTGGATATCGAACAGATATAGATAGCCAACGCGCCGGGGAAAGAGAGACAAAAAGGCCCACCTCCAAAAGGAAGGGATCAAACATTGAAAGATTGATCCAGAAGCTCGGATCAAAAAACCCGAGGAGGAAGGCATGAAGGAAAGTATGAAAAATATACTCCTTTAAATGTTTCGGGGGCTCAGCTTTGGAGAGAGGTAGCATTGACCGAGATGAAAAAGGTGGAACGACCGCGACCACTGTATAACAAAGGCAACTAGATCGATCTCGGTTTTGTGATTTCCATAATGGACCCGAGCACACAATAGATGAATGTTGGGACCTTAGAGACGCTGTAGAAAAATTGGTCTTAGATGGAAAGTTACGTCAGTACATTATCAAAACGCAAGGACACAAGGATAGCAAACGCAAGCAGACAGATCGGAGTAAGAGCTCGGTCCTTCAAAGAAGAAAGCCTGACGAGGACCGGAGAAAGAATGATGACGATGATGAATTCCTATAAGCCGAGTTTGATTGCAATGTCATTAGTAGAGGATATGGAGGAGGTGGCGATACAACAATTTATAGAAAGCATAAGTGATTTATTCATATCAATTTATAGTTCACCCAAATGAACTTGAAAGTTCTTAATTTTGAGATACTATGTTGTAGGCAGGGATAACTCTAAACCTCATAACATTTGGTGTCACATTATTATTGGGTATCATTAAAGGGTGCTTCACATTTGGTTTGGTAATGCATTCATTAAGGGGAGCTTCATATTCACATGTGTTTACATCTTAAAAGCTCATCTCCTATAATTGAAGAAAACTCTTTTAATCATACTCATTTGCATCTACAATGTTTTTTTAATAGTTTTGATGATGAGTTAATATCATAGTTTTCTTTCATTATCTTTATTTGAAAATATCTTATAGAAAGGAATATTTTGATATCTTATTGCACTAATAATTCTCTCTTACAAGAAAGTTTTACAATTGTAACAGGAGAATTCAATTGTGCATGAACTTTCCTTAATGTCCAACAAGGAGATATCATTAAATTAAGGAAAGAAGCTTTGATGTTCAATCACATTGAAGCTAAATTATGCTCAGCTGGGACATGTGTTTGCAGAAAAGCTATATGCAGAAAAGGAAAAGGATGGAAATGATCTCTTACAACAAGAAAGCAAGTAAATGAACCTCGTGGATTATACATCAACTTGCTGCCAAATCTAAATGAGCATTTCTAAACTCTATCTTTTTATATTTAGTAGAAACTTTGCACATGTTTGGTATCTCTATGCTTTAATTGTGAAAGATGCTTATAAAATATCTCCAACTTGTTTTCAGACATATTTTCATGTAAACTCTTTCCTACTTGCATCATATTGAAACTTGAATACTTTCAAATAAGGGGGAGAGAAAATAAGGTGGAGAGAATTTGATTTCATATTTGCCTCTTCACAAGTATTTCTTCTTTACTTCAACTTTTTACTAATGACAAATAAGGGGGAGAGAATGGCAAGAAAAATATGTTAGGTCTCATAAATTTTCATGTTCATACATATTTTTCTTAAAGTATTTGCCATCATCAAAAAGGGGGAGAATGTTGGTTATGATTAGTTTTGATGATGTCTTATATAGATGCCATTAGTAAGAGCAAAAAGTTTATAGCACATATATTAACTAATTGCTACATTTAATGTAGATTTGTTTATATTGAGAAAGAACAAGAGAAGAAAAGAAAGAAATAGTTCAATCATGGAGAATGATCAAGAAAAGAGAAGAAAGAAAGAAAAACTTGCCAAATGGAATGAGAAAATTATCATACAAGTTTTTAGATTGATTCTTGAAGTCTCCATGATTAAATGAAAGTTGGAACAGCTCAATTCAGAGTTAAAACAAGCATATATCATGTTCTGGATGAGCAAAATCGAGCCAGATACCCAAAAGTCAAGTTTACTGCATTACTAGAAGTGATTTGCCTCTAGATTATGAGAAAACTCGAGTTTAGGACACAAAACTCGAGTTTGAAACTCAAAACTCGACTTGGTCACTTAATGACTCGAGTTTGTAGTGTCTTCAGCAACTCTGGCGTCTCTGGATCAGCCAAACTCGAGTTAGCCAATGTAAACTCGAGTTTGGAACTCAAAACTCAAGTTAGTCACTTAATGACTCGAGTTTAGCAAGCTTTCAACAACTTTGTTCAACTCTGTTTCACGTTCAACACGGGCGACCTCTGGAAATTCGATCATATCTTCCAAACTAAAGATCGGATTAAAGTGAAATCAATTTTGTATGAAACTACACTCCAAATGCGTCATCTTGACAAAGTTTCATGTCCAAAGAAGATCAAATAAGAGAGCTATGAATTTTTGAAATTTCTCCATCTGTTACCGTCATACAGCAGACTAAGGTTCGGTAATTTGAGTGTATCTCACAATCTACACATCGGAATGAGCTGAAATCGGTGGCATATGAAAATAGACTCATATAACTTTCCAGAAACATAAAGAACATGGAAAACAAAGATCAAATGAGTGAGGTATGAATCTTTGAAGTTGACAGTAAGTTTAGGTTGCTGAAAAAACGCTAGCTAAAGAACAGCCTTCGTTCATCGGATCATAACTGTCAAATTACAATGAGTTTGGAGTTGATTCTTCTTGCATTGGAAAGAAGACTTAAAGAGTCTTATGGAGATAGGTACTGGATTCCAGGAATTGATCTTTATCAAGTCATAAAGCAAAGAACTTGTGAGAATGATATTTGATTGAGCCATGAGAAGAAAACTCGAGTTTGTGTTAGTAAACTCCAGTTTGTGGCAGACAGAAAGCTCCTCAATATTTTGAACTTTGCAAACTCCAGTTTGCATTTGAAAGCTCCAGTTTTGAGTTTTGTGGACTTAAGATTATTTTCACTTCGAAAGTCCTAGACTCGAGTTAGTCACTTAATGACTCGAGTTTAGCCTTAAGTTCAAGTGTGCTCCAAAACTCAAATCACGACATTCTTCTCTGAAAGACCTAAACTCGAGTTTGGATTTCTAAACTCCAGTTTAGCCCGCTGAAAACTCCAATTTAGTTTTACAAACTCTAGTTTGTGTCGGTGATTTTGAAAAACCAGATTGTGTCAGTCTGCGAAACCTTTATGGGTTAATCTTAAAATGTTATATCATATGTTGCTATTGATTCTAACATTGTTTAATGAGTTTTTCAAGAAAGTTTCAGATGAATTCAGCAAAGATCAAGGTAAAATCAAATCTGGATAAAAAACAATTAATGAAGAACCAAGAACAAGCCTAGATTTTCTCCTCTATCCCAATAGACCAGCTCAGAACGTTATAGATCATTCAGATCACTCTCCAACAATCAAATAAAGTTTATGGAATGACAAGAATATTGGAAGATCATCTACAACGACTATATCCAAGATTCCAACCAAAAATTGAAGAAATAGAGAAAAATATGTAACGCTCATATTCCAGATTTGCAGCTGAACTTTGAAGAATCAAAGAGAAGAAAATGCAATGGCTAGTTCCTCTAATTAATCCATAAATACCTGAAGACTTGAAGACTCCATACACAAGACAAGAAAAACGCAGAGACACAAGCTTACATCTTCAACATGTTAATACTTTGATTTTCATATCATTTACTCTCTATTCTCAATGCTATATAGCTTATCATTGAGAGTGAAATGATTTGTATTGAGCTTCAGTGATTCATTCACTTTTGAGAGAGAACATTCATTGTGAATCAGTTTATCTAAGAGTTACTCAAGATTGGGTGATCTTGATTGGGAAACACTTTGTTGTGATTATAGCTTGTAAGGGAGTGAATCTGAGTGAGGGATTACTTCAAGTACAAAGTGTGTAATCAAGCAAGTGAATTGGTTACAGTTTGTAAAGGGGAGTGAATCCTAGTGAGAGAATTACTTCAAGTACAAAACGTGTAATCAAGTTCAAAGCAAATAGTGGATTGAAAATCTCAAGTGAAGCTTGGGGACTGGACATAGGTCAAGGTTTAGACCGAATCAGGATAAATCACAGTTTGCATAATCTCTTCCATAAACTCTTATATTTGCAGTACATATATTTGGATAACTGATTATTGTCATTCGAACTGATTTCAATAAGTTGCGAAAAGTTTTTTAACTTATCCAGAGTTTTATCAAACACCCAATTCACCCCCCTCTTGGGTGACAGTTAGGTCTAACAGTTTTGCCACAACCAACTTTCATCTAGATTACCAATAAAGCAACTTTCAGGGGATAAATCATTAGAGAGGTTAAGAGTATAACAATTACCTTTTCTTGGAGCCCTGAATAAGGCTTTTGGTTTGACATTGTCTAAGGAGAGATCATCCTTCTTAACAATCAAGCATTCTTTTGAGGTGAAGATAACTAGGTTACCTTTATCCGCACTTTGACTTACACTAAGGAGATTATGGCATAGACCTTCCACAAGGTATACGTCTTTTATTTTTAGTCCATCATTGTTGCCAACTTCACCAATACCAGCTATCCTTCCGGATTGATTTCTGCCAAATGTAACCTTGCCACCTTCCTTGTGTATGATTGTTATGAACTTGGATTGATCCCCCGCCATGTGTCTAGAGCATCCACTGTCAATGTACCATTTACTAGATTTTGATGCTCTTAGACATACTTGCAAATTTGTGGAATTAAGTTTTAGGTACCCATTTCATCTTGGGTCCTTTTAGGTCAGTACGTGTCTTGGGGGCCTCATAAGATCCCTTAGGCACCCATTGATAGTTTCCTATAGGTTTGCTTTTCCTTTCTTTTCTATGGAAGCAAGAAGAAGTAGAATGCCCCTTTCTATTACAGTAACTACAATGAGCAAAAGGATTAGAGGAGTGAACTGATTTCTGAAAATGGCTCAAGTAGTTCTTTTCTCGATTTCTCTTTCTACCTTTCCTTTTATCAAGGTCAAGCTTATAGCCAATGCCAGACTTATCATTTTTAAACTTTTGCTGTTTTAAAATGATGTTAAGCATTTCACTCCCTTGGGTGATTTTTTCAAGAGTTTGAGAGATGATCATTTTTCTTTTGCAAATTGCAGCAGTTTTCACAAGTCTTTTCAAAAGTGGGAGAGGAAGTGTTTTGTTCTTCTAAAACTTTTATTCTTCTTTTTGAAATCAGAAGTTCTTTCGCAATCTTCCTAAATTCTGAATGGAGATTATTATACTCAGAAAGCAATTCATCAAAGGTTGGTTAAGAATTACTTACCTCTTCATTATTAGATTCCTCTTGAGCGACCAGGCACAGATTTGCGGTTTGCTCTTCATCATCTTCTTCTTCTTCTTCTTCTTCAGATGAACTATCTTCCCAGATGGCAGAAACATAGGCCTTTTTCTTGAATGTGTTGAATTTTGTCTTTTCCTTTTCTTTGTTCTTCAGCTGAGGACATTCAGACTTAATGTGACCCGGCTTGTCACACTCATATCATATGATAAGCTTCTTTGCTTCTTTGTTGTTGCTGTTCTTGTAAGACTTTCGGAAGGCTTGATCCTTTTTGTAGAATTTTTTGAATCTTCGGACCATCATTCCAATTTCTTCTTCATCTATATCATCATCATCATCAGAGTTTCTATCTTCCATGATAGTTTTGAAAGCGATTCCCTTCTGTTTGCCTTCCAATTTGTCAAGTCCTTTTCTGAACTTAATTTTGCCTTCGTATTCTGACAAGCTTCCGAAGAGAGCAACTATGGATTGCATGGATTCTCCTCTTGCTTCCTCAATGGCTATCACTTTATCTTCCTAATCTTTAGTTAGTATATTCAAAATTTTCCTTACCTAAGTTCTTTAATCGTATACCTTTCCCAAGGCTGATAGCTAATTGATCAGGTGAGTGAACCGAAGCTGGAACTCTATGATTGACTCTTCAGACTTCATGCGTAATAGGTCATACTCAGTAGTGAGTGTGTTGATTATGTTCTCCTTGATTCTTGAGGTTCCTTCGTTGGTGACTTCTAATAAATCCCACATCTCTTTGGCATTGGGCAAGTTGCAGATGTGAAAGTACTCCTTTTGGCTCAAGGCGCTTTGCAACATTATGATGGCTTTGTTGTTAAGAACAATTTTCTTTTGATCATTTTCATCAAACTCAGCTCTCATTTTTGGCACAAAGTTCTCACCAACTTTCTTTTTAGGAATATAGTTCCCTTCCTCAATCACTTCCCACAAACCATACTCACTAGCTATCACAAATACTTTGAATTTGGATTTCCAGAAAGAGTAGTGTTCACCGTTGAAACCCGGTGGTCTGTTTATTGAAGCACCATCTGGTAGAATTCCTTCCATTGGATTTTTTTGTCTAGGATGTTAATCCTTTAAGTAGACAACCTATCCTCTGATACTAAATGAAAATGGAAGAAATCACCAAGAGGGGGCTGAATTAGGGAGTTCAAAAATTCTTTTTAACTCTTTTTTAAAACTTGAAAAGTAAATAATGGAAGAGTAAGGGAAGAAAAGCTAGACACACAGGATTTATACTAGTTCGGCCTTAACCTTGACCTACGTCTAGTCCCCAGATATCTTCTGGGTATCTCCACTAGTTCAACAGGCTTTAACTACAACAATGTAAATCACATGCAATCCTATTCACCTAAGACTTGCTCCCCCTCACACTTTGTAATTAAACACCCCAACTTACAGGTTCCACAACCTTAAGTTCATACAAACAAAAGTTTGAAAAATGTTTTCAAAGAATCAAGACTTTCAAAAGAGTAAATATTGATAAACACTCAAGAACAGATAAAAAAAACAATACAGACTCAAATTGCAAATGTAATCAAATATAGCTTTGTTGTGTGTCTTTTGCTCTGAGTCTTCATAGCCTTTTATAGGCTAACTAGAGGAACTAGCCGTTGCATTTTCTTCTCTAACGTTCAGCTGCAAATTTGGGAAATGACAGTTGCATATTTTCCTCTATTCTTTCAATTCTCAGCTAAAATCAATATGTTGATGCAGATGGTCTTCCAGATATTCTGTCATTCCATAACCTTCATTTGACCATTAGAGAGTGATTTAATTGATCCATAACGGTTTGTGCTGAACCATTGGCATAAAGGAGAAGGATCAGCCCTGTTCTTGGTTCTTCATTTATTGCACTTATTCCAGATCTGATTCCATCTTGATCTTAGCTGAACTTATCTGAAAATTACTCAAAACTTCATCAAAGATGTTAGAAGTAATAGTATCATATGATAAAACATTTTCTGATTAACCCATAACGATTTCGTAGATCAACACCATCTGGTTTTTCAAAATCACTGATGCAAACTCGAGTTCATAATGCTAGACTCGAGTTTTGGGTTCATCCAGAGAGCATGAATGTTAAGCAACGACCTAAAATGGAGTTTAGAAATATCAGACTCGAGTTTGGTTCTTTCAGAGAAGACTGTCGGGCTCTGGTCTTTGAATGACACTTTGGACACATGCCTAGACTCGAGAAAATTAATGACTAACTCGAGTTTAGGGTTCTGACAGGCAGATAGAGTTCAGTCCAGAAACTTCAAGACTGGAGTTTAGAAATATAAATTGGAGTTTATAACTGTAGGTATTTTGGTTGAGCTTTCTGTATGACTCAGACTCGAGTTTACAGATGTAGACTTGAGTTTCAGCAAGAACTGAAACTTTGAAGTCTGTTATGTTTTTGAGATAAACTGGAGTTTGCAGACAAAGACTGGAGTTTACATAACTTGTGAAAATACTGAAGTTTCTTAATTCTTTCTATTTAGTCTAAACTCGAGTCTTAGGGTCTAAACTTGAGTTTGTCTTGTTCAAGATTCTGAGTGCTCTTTGTGTCTTCTAGACTTCAAGTTTGTCTGAGCAAATTGGAGTTTGGCTTGTTATGAAAAACTTTGATTGCTCTTTGTGTCTCTGCAAATTGGAGTTTGCCTTTCTTTGCAGGTTTGAGCAACTCTCTGTCAAGTGTCAGACTCGAGTTTACATACCTAAACTCGAGTTTGCCTTTGACATTAAGTTTTACAACTTACCAAGGACAAACTTCATACTGAGTTTACAATTGTCAGTTTTCATCAAAACACATAGAGAACTAACAGAACTTTGTCAATCAAGGAAGCAAAGAGAGGAAAATCCTTCTTTCCAAAGTGGGTAAAATTTCCACCTTTTTGTAAGAGGTTTCTGGCATAGATATACCAGATAACTCTATACACAGTGGGCATAGATGCTGGTGTGAATTTTAGAATATGGAGAGAATCAGGAACTGGGTCATTGGGTCTAAGAAGTTTAAAGATTTGTTTGTCTATGTACTTATACTGTGGTATAGGTGGAGGATTAGCAATCTGCAGAAGAGAATTTAGATAAACAAGGGAAATGATTATCTTTTTGCCTCCATGATTAGTATTAAATCTCTCCTCTAGAAGATTGTCATCTTCATCTAGAATATTGTCAGTTTTCATCTGGAAATAAAAGGTTTTGACAACAGATGGACTATAGCAAGCTTGAATGGACAGAAGAGTCTCAAAAGGTTTGAGCCAAGGTGACAAGTCAATATTGCATTCATCCTTGACTTTTTGTAAATTAACAGAAACTACTGGGCAAAAGGTTTTGTGGGAAAATTGTTCTTTGAAAGAGATGGCTTCCTTTCCCAGAAATTCTATCGGTTTATCAAAAAATCTTTTGGCTTTGAAGTAACCTCATTGATTTTGGAAATTGCAGGGGTTTTTGTCAGTACCTTGGATTGGGATTTAAAAGGGGTATTTTTGGAAGAACTTTGGTCCTTGCTGGTTCCTCTGAATTCAGAAGTACAAACTGTTGCCTTCTTCTTCTTGGAAGGCTTGGCTACTTCAGTGATTATCTCCTTGTCTCTTCGAAGAGCAGCTTTTGGATCAATGATTTTCTTCTTAGGACGACCAGTAGGTTCCTAAATAACCAATTTCTTGGGTTTGGCCGAAGGAACAGGTTCATTCACTGCAACTCCGGGAATTCTAGTATCTATCCTTGTTTGGAGCTTCTTGGAAGCAAATTTCTCCCTTATAGGTCTTTTCAATGGTGGTGGAGATGCAGAATTTGTAACAGAATCAGATGAAGAAGTAGACACGGTTCGTTTGGGGGCCATTTCAGAGTATGGAATCAAATGGGTTTGAGAGAAGAGAGAAGGTTTTAGAGAAGCTAAGTCAGGCTTGAGCGAGAAGACGAGTGAAGAGTGACGTCGAGCTTCAAGTATATATATAACGTGCAACAAACTTGAGTTCAAAATTGTAGGCTCGAGTTTGGACCAAAAATGAACTGACCTGGATGCCAAGTGTGTATCTGTGAATACTTGACACACATTGAAAGGCTCGAGCTGATCACTAATAGGCTCGAGTTTGGTGACTTCCTGAGATTGAGTTGAGCATTATCCCGAGTAGGCTCAAGTTTACGTCCTTCGCTAGTAGTTGAGTTGCTCTCTATCTTTACTAGGCTCGAGTCTGTTGTTTGTAGGCTCGAGTTTGGTTGCCTATAACATTTGATTTTCATTCTCTTCCTTCTTTAAACTCAAGCATGCTTTAGATAGGCTCAAGCTTGCTTCATCAGACAGCAAACTTCAAATGATGGTAGTCTATAACCTGCATAAAACATGGCTAAACACTCCGATGCTTAAGTTAGCAACAATTAATCATCGAAAACATAATTAATATTGGGATAGAGTCATCTTACAATTCATTGGGATTTACCATTCCCAATTCTCTTCTAATAAAAGTAAATTGCTCTTTTGCAAGTGGTTTTGTGAAGATATCTGCAAATTGTTGATGGGTTGGGATAAACATCACTTTGACATCCTTCTTTTGAACATGATCTTGAATGAAATGATGTCTAACATCAATATGCTTTATTCTGGTATGATAGACAGGATTTTTGGCTAAGCTGATAATGTTGGTATTTTCACAAAGAATGGGAATTTCCTTCAAGTAAGTTCCAAGATCTTGGATCTGTTGCTTAAGCCACAGGACTTGTGAACAACAACTTGAAGCAGCAACATACTCAGCTTCAGTTGAGGATATAGCTACTGTGTTATGCTTTTTGCTGAACCATGAGACAAGTGAATTTCCAAGGAATTCACATTGTCTACTTGTGCTTTTACGATTAGTCTTGTATCCAGCATGATCTGAGCTAGAATATGCTACTAAGTATTCAGGTTGACCTTTGGGAAACCATAAGCTTAATTCTTCTATATCATGCAGGTATCTAAAGATTCTTTTCACGTGTTTAGCATGAGATTCCTTAGGAGCGGATTGAAATCGAGCACACATCCCTACATTGAATTGTATATCTGGTCTGCTTGCTGTCAAGTAGAGTAATGATCCAATCATGCCTCTATATCTTGTGATATTAAAGTCTTTTCCCTTCTCATCGGCATTTAAGGCAGCAGTTTAGCTCATTAGTGTATCTGTCCCATTACAATCTTGAAGACCATATTTCTTGAGCAAGTCTCTTAGATACTTGGTCTGAGAAATAAATATTCCATTTTTGCGTTGCTTGATTTGTAGTCCAAGAAAATAATTGAGTTCTCCCATCATTGACATTTCAAATTCACCTTGCATAGTCTCAGAAAATTCATTGCACAAAGCATCATTAGTAGCACCAAAAATTATATCATCCACATAGATTTGTACAAGTAAGATTTCATTAAGCTTGTTACTTTTAATAAAAAGGGTGGTATCTGCTCTTCCTCTTACAAATCCATGATCTAGAAGGAATTTACTTAGTATTTCATACCAAGCTCTAGGAGCTTGTTTTAAACCATATAAAGCCTTCTTTAATTTGAAAACATGATCCAGATGAAATTCATCCTCAAAATCAGGGGGTTGTTCTACATAAACCTCTTCCTAAATAAAGCCATTTAGAAATGTTGATTTCACATCCATTTGATATAGTTTGAAACCTTTAATGCAAGCAAAGGCTAGAAGAACTCTTATTGCTTCCAATCTTGCTACTGGAGCATAAGTTTCTTTATAATCAATTCCTTCTTCTTGATTATAACCTTTAGCTACCAATCTTGCCTTGTTACGGATAATGATTGCAGACTCATCACGTTTGTTCTTGAGTACCCATTTGGTGCCAATGACTGGATGGTCTTTGGGCCTAGGTACCAAGTCTCAAACTTGATTTCTTTCAAATTGATGTAATTCCTCTTGCATTGTTATCACCCAATCATTGTCTGAAAGGGCTTCTTCAATCTTAGAGGGTTCTATTTCTGAAATAAAAGCTGAAAAAGTGACTTCGTTCAAAATACTTTGTCTGGTTCTAACTCATTGATTTGTATCACCTATAACTTGGTCCAGCGGATGGCTCCTATTGTATTTCCAAGCTCTAGGTTGAATTTGACCAAAGTTTTCACAATCATGTTCAGATTCAGCTTCTAATTCTCTTTGCAAATTGTTTTCAGAATTTGTCAAATCAAAGAAGGTTTTTGAAGAAGATTGATTCTGAACTTCATCATCATTATTAACCATAGATTTGTTAGGATTGGTTTCACAGAAAACAACATGAATTGATTCTTCTATAGTTTGAGTAAAATGATTATATATTCTATATCCCTTACTCCTAGATGAGTATCCAGGGAATATACCTTCATTAACTTTAGAATCAAATTTACCTAAGTTTTCCTTCCATTCTTGTGAATAAAGCACTTATACTCGAACATGTGCAAATGAGCTAAGTTGGGCTTTCTTCCTTTGTAAAGCTCATATGGTGTTTTGTTCAGCTTCTTTCTGAGGTATGCTCAGTTAGAAATGTAGCAAGCTGTGTTCATTGCATTTGTCCAAAACACTTGGGAGGTCTGATTTTCATTCAGCATTGCTCTTGCCATTTCTGTAAGAACTATGTTTTTTCTTTCTACTACTCCATTCTGTTGAGGTGTTCTTGGTGCAAAAAAGTTGCGGTCTACCCCCATCTCATCACAGAGTTTCTCAAAGAGGTGATTTTCAAATTCTCCTCCATGATCTGTTCGTATTCTTGCAATAGATAAACCTTTCTCGTTCTGGACCTTCTTGGCAAAAACAACAAATTGATCAAATGCTTCATTTTTAGCAGATAAAAATAGAGTCCATGTATATCTTGAGAAATCATCAACTATAACTAAAGTGTACAAATTTCCACCAAGGCTTTTTACTCTAACTGGACCAACTAAATACATATGCAGTAATTGAAGTAGTCTATTGGTTGAGATCTCAATTTTTGATTTAAAGGATGATTTGATTTATTTTCCCTTTTGACAAGCATCACAAATCATGTCCTTTTTGAAATCAAGTTTAGGTAAACCAATAACTAAATCCCTTTTCATTAACTTATCAATTTGAAACTGAAAATGGAAGAAATCACTAAGAGGGGGGTGAATTGGGGATTTCAAAAATTCCTTTTGAACTCTTTTTCAAAACCCTTGAAAAGTAAATAACAAGAGAGAAAGGGAAGAGAATCTTGACACATAGAATTTATACTGGTTCGGCCTTAACCTTGACCTACGTCCAGTCCTGAAATATCTTTTGGGTATTTCCACTAGTTCAACAAGCTTTAACTACAACAATGTAAACTACAAGCAATCCTATTCACCTAGGACTTGCTCCCCCTTACACTTTGTAATTAAGCTACCCCACTCACAGGTTTCCACAACCTTGAGTTTACACCACAAACTATTGATTTCAAAGAATCAAGACTCTCAAAAGAGTAGATAATGATAAACACTGAAGATCAATATAAAATCACAAGACAGACTCAAATTGCAAAATATAATCAAAGTAGCTTAGTTGTGGGTGTCTTGCTCTAAGTTTTCATAGCCTTTTATAGGATAACTAGATGAACTAGGCGTTGCAATTTCTTCTTTAACGTTCAGCTACAAATCTGGAAAATGACAGTTGCATATTTTGCTTTGTTCTTTCAATTCTCAGCTGGAATCTTGGAATATGTTGATGCAGAAGGTTTTCCAGGTATTCAGTTATTCCATAACCTTCATTTGATCGTTGTGAAAATGGAAGAAATCACCAAGAGGAGGGTGGATTGGGGAGTTAAAAAAAATCTTTTTGAACTCTTTTTCAAAACCTTTGAAAAGTAAATAACAAGGGAGTAAGGGAAGAAAAGCTTGACACACAGAATTTATACTAGTTCGGTCTTAACCTTGACCTACGTCCAGTCCTCAGATATCTTCTGGGTATTTCCACTAGTTCAACAAGCTTTAACTACAACAATGCAAACAACAAGCATTCCTATTCACCTGGGACTTGCTCCCCCTTACACTTTGTAATTAAGCTACCCCACTCACAGGTTTCCACAACCTTGAGTTTTTGCCAACAACTTTTGATTTCAAAGAATCAAGACTCTCAAACATAGTAGATAATGATAAAAACTGAAGATCAATTTAAAATCACAATACAGACTCAAATTGCAAAATATAATCAAAGTAGCTTGGTTGTGTATGTTTTGCTCTAAGTCTTCATAGTCTTTCATAGGCTAGCTAGACGAACTAGCCATTGCAATTTCTTCTCTAATGTTCAGCTGCAAATCTAGAAAATGACAGTTGCATATTTTGCTCTGTTCTTTCAATTCTCAGCTGGAATCTTGGAATGTGTTGTTGCCGAAGGTCTTCCGGTATTCAGTCATTCCATAACCTTTATCAGACCGTTGGAGAAGGATTTAATTGATCCATAACGGTCTTTGCTGAACCATTGGGATAGAGGAGAAGGATCAACCCTGTTCTTGATTCTTCATTTAATGCAGTTTATTCCAGTTCTGATTCCATCTTGATCTTAGTTGAACTTGTCTAAAAATCACTTAAAACTTCATCAAATACATTAGAAGCAATAGTATCACATGATAAAACAATTTCAGATTGACCCATAAAGATTTCGCAGATCAACATCATTTGGTTTTTCAAAATCACCGATGCAAACTCGAGTTTGTAGTTCTAGACTCGAGTTTGGGGTTCATCCAGAAAGCATGACTGTTGATCAGTGATATAAACTGGAAGTTTACAAATATTAACTCGAGTTTGGTTTTTACAGTGAGGACTGTCGGGCTCTGGTCTTGGGATGGAACTTTGGACATGAAGCTAAACTCGAGTCAATTAGTGACCTACTCAAGTTTGGGTCTATTTTAGGAGAATAAGCCTAAGTTCAAGAACTTCCAGACTGGAGTTTAGGATTATAAACTGGAGTTTGCAATGTAAACATATTGATGGTATTTCTATATGATTCAGACTCGAGTTTGGGGAAGCAAACTCGAGTTTTAGTAAGAACTGAAACTTTGGATTTTATCTTGGTTAAGTGTAAACTGGAGTTTGGAAATACAGACTGGAGTTTACAAGATTTATGAAAAAACTGAGTTTTCTGGATTCTTTCTATTTAGTCTAAACTCGAGTTTTATGGTCCAGACTCTAGTTTGTCTTGCTCAAAATTCTGAATGCTCTCTGTATCTCCCAGACTTCAAGTTTGTTTTCATAAACTGGAGTTTGGCTTGTTGAGAAAAACTTTGATTGTTTTCCGTGACTCCTCAAACTCGAGTTTGTCTAAGCAGACTCGAGTTTGACTTTCTTGCATAATTGAGCAGCTTTCTGTCAAGTCTCAAACTCAAGTTTACATACCTAAACTCGAGTTTACCTTTGACAGTAAGTTTTTCATCTTGCCAAAAACAAACTTCATGCTAAGTTAACAATTGTCAGTTATCATCAAAATGCATAGAGAACTAACATTCTCCCCCTTTTTGATAATGACAACACTTGTAAACTTAGAATTTCAGAATTTTGATGTATAGTACAAGATTTATAAATTCTCAATCACAGAAACAACATAGATTAAAGGAAGTCCAACATATATAACATTTTCCATTTAATTCAGCAAAGCAATAATACACACAAATGTTTATATAGACACAAAAGCAATAAAGTAAGCAATAGCTCAAAACAATACGAACAAGACTCAAGACTCAAGACTGTTCAGACACAACTCAAGATTGCTCTGGCTCTGTGGTTTTCTCTCCCCCTTTGTCATCATCAACAGGAAGTGTAGGTCAACTGGTAGGGTAGAAGGATGAGAGGTCTGAGATATAGAGGCTGTGATGTTGAGGTATTGCATAATCTGGTCTAACTGTGCCTTCATGGAATCTTGAGCTTCAGTCAATGCTGAATTGGTCTTGGTGAGCTCAGCCACCAACTTGGCAACCTCATTTCGATGTTGGTAGCCAATTTGGTAATGGCAACGTCAACTATCTCATGAATTTTCGCAGTAAGATCAGAAGGAAGAGGGGGCTGAGGGGGTGGAGGAGCTGATTGGGCTTCATAGGCTCGAGAATAGGAAGCTCTTGTTCTAGAAGGTGCTCTTGACTGGCCAGACCTTTCAGTATCAAAGCTGATCTTCATGAGATGGAGTTGAGACTTCCCAAAAGCTGGAGGTCGAATGATAATGTCTATAGCCCCAACATGTCAGATCTTGAGTGAAAGAGGATAACAGATATGAGGGAAGGAAATGGGATATGTGATGTTACCCTAGATCCAAATCTGAATCTGACCATCTCTTCAAACACCCACTGCCCTACATTGATTAGCATCTTGTCTACTACTGCAGCAAAAGGTGTATAATCTCGTTTTGTGAAGTGGGTGAAGCTGCCACCTTTCTGAACCAGGTTCCGGGAGTAGATGTACCATAAGGCACGAAAGGTTGGGGACATAGAGGCTGGGGTGAAATGGAGAGGAAGCAGCTGGTCTTCAGAGATAGGCTCATTGGATTTCAATATTTGATGACATTGCCTATTGGAATATTCTATTGTATGGTGAGGGGGAGGATTGGCAATATCCAGGATTGTGTTGAGGATGGAAGTAGAAAGGTAATGTTCACTCCCCTAACCGTGGTAGAGACACTCTCCTTATTCACAGTTTGATCATCTTCCTCTGTGGTACCCCATTGCATATTGAAGTAAAATAATCTCACAATGTTGGGGGTATAGTATGCAGAAATGGATAAGAGGTTTTTGAACTGGTTTAATTAGGGGGAAAGATCGAGATTACACTCCTTCTTAAGATTTTCCAAGTTTACTGGTACTACAGGACAAAAGAGCTTTTTGCCAAATTCTTCCTTGAATTTGGTAGCTTGTTGGTTGGACAGAATTGTGTTTTCTGTGAAGAAGTTGGTTGGGGGTGAGGAATGATTGTAAATGTCATAAATTGCTTTTGTTACCGATTACTTTTCAAGAGTTTGATCAGCAGAGGTTGGGTTAGCAGAAGCTTGAGCTCTGGAAGAGGCTTGGCTCGTTCTTTTTCTCTTGGACCCCTTTAAAGGTTCATCAATCTTCTCTTTCCCTTTCCCAGATATAGAATCTGGTTTCTTCTGTGGTTACTCCTCTGTAGGTTCTTAAATTGAGATTCCCTTCGGTCTGGGGGAAGTGTGAGGAATTCCTGGGATTTGTTTGTTAATCCCTGATGCAAACTTCTTGGGAATCAGCTTTTCCCTTCTAGGTCTGTGGCTAAGAATGGATTTCATCCTAGGTTTTCGTTGAAGAAGAGAAGGTGAGGATGATTTTAAAGCTTCATCATCGTTGGAAGGTCTGGAGGTTTGATTTGAGGCCATTGAAGTGTGAGAGAGAGTGGATTTGAAAATGAAAACAGAGAGAGTACGGAGAAAACTCTAGGGCAAACTTGAGTTTTGAGGGTGGTGAATGAACAGTCACAACAATCACATATATATAGGGTTTTGACAAACTTGAGTTTACACTACCAGACTCGAGTTTGGATGAGTGAATACTTACCTGGACTTCAAGGATGTTTCTGTGAATCCTTGAATCCCTGACAAACTCAAGTTTGTATATGCTGACTCGAGTTTGGAGTTTCTTCAGATTTTCAGGCTTCTCTCTGTGTGGTGCAGACTTGAGTTACTTACTTAATGACTCGAGTTTGGAGGCCTTCCAAGGACTTCAGAATTTCTCTTGTTTGATGCAGACTCGAGTCAATCATTTAATGACTCAAGTTTGGATGAGTCCTGAAATTCAGTTGTTGTTTGTCCCTGATAAAGTCGAGTTTATCTTTACTGACTCAAGTTTGCCCCTAGCAGACTTTATTATTCATCCTGCAAAAACACATCTAAGCACTCCGATGCTTAAGTTAGTAACAGTTAATCATCTTACAATTCATTGGGATTTACCATTCCAAATTCTCTTCTTATGAAGGTAAATTGTTCTTTTGCAAGGGGTTTAGTAAAGATGTTAGCAAGTTGTTGATGAGTTGGGATAAACATGACTTTGACATCTTTCTTTTGAACGTGATCTCGAATGAAATGGTATCTGACATCAATGTGCTTTGTTCTGGTATGATGGACAAGATTTTTGGCTAAGCTGATAGTACTTGTGTAATTACAAAGGATGGGAATTTCCTTCAGGTGAGTTCCAAGATCTTGGATCTGTTGCTTGAGCCACAGGACTTATGAGCAACAACTCGAGGCAGCAACATACTCAGCTTCAGTTGAGGATACAGCTACTGTGTTCTGCTTTTTGCGAAACCATGAGACAAGTGAGTTTCCAAAGAATTCACATTGTCCACTTGTGCTTTTACGATCAGTCTTGTATCCAGCATGGTCTGAGTCAGAGTAGGCTACTAAGTGTGCAGGTTGTCCTTTAGGAAACCATAGGCCCAATTCTTCTGTATCACGCAAGTATCTGAAGATTCTTTTCACTTGTTCAGCATGAGATTCCATAGGCGCGAATTGGAATCGAGCACACATTCCCACACTGAATTGTATGTCTGGTCTACTTGCTATCAAGTAGAGTAATGATCCAATCATACCTCTATACCTTGTGATATTAAAGTCTTTGCCCTTCTCATCGGCATCTAAGGCAGCTGTTGAGCTCATTGGTGTGTCTGCCCCATTACAATCTTGAAGACCATATTCTTGAGCAAGTCTCATAGGTACTTGGTCTGTGAGATAAATATCCCATTCTTACGTTGCCTGATTTGTAAGCCAAGAAAATAGTTGAGCTCGCCCATCATTGACATTTCAAATTCTCCCTGCATAGTCTCAGAAAATTCCTTGTACAAAGTATCATTAGTAGCACCGAAAATTATATCATCCACATAGATTTGTACAAGTAAAATTTCATTAAGCTTGTTACTTTTGATACAAAGGGTGTATCTGCTCTTCCTCTTACAAATCCATGATCTAGAAGAAATTTGCTTAGTCTTTCACGCCAAGCTCTAGGAGCTTGTTTTAAGCCATATAAAGCTTTCTTTAATTTGAAAACATGATCTGCATGAAATTCATCCTCAAAACCTGGAGGCTGTTCTACATAAACCTCTTCTTGAATAAATCCATTTAGAAATGCTGATTTCACATCCATTTGATATAGTTTGAAACCTTTAATGCAAGCAAACGCTAGAAGGACTCTTATTGCTTCCAATCTTGCAACTGGAGCATAACTTTCTTCATAGTCAATTCCTTCTTCTTGATTATATCCTTTGGCTACCAATCTTGCCTTGTTACAGACAATGATTGCGGACTCATCACGTTTGTTCTTGAATACCCATTTAGTGCCAATGACTGGATGGTCTTTGGGCCTGAGTACCAAGTCCCAAACTTGATTTCTTTCAAATTGATATAATTCCTCTTGCATTGCTATCACCCAATCATTGTCTGAAAGGGCTTCTCCAATCTTAGAGGGTTCTATTTATGAAATAAAAGCTGAAAAGGTGACTTCATTCAAAATACTTTGTCTAGTTCTAACTCCTTGATTTGCATCACTTATAACTTGGTCCAGTGGATGACTCCTACTGTATTTCCAAGCTCTAGGTTGAGTTTGACCAGGGTTTTTCACAATCATGTTCAATTTCAGCTTCTAGTTCTCTTTGCAAATTATTTTTAGAATTTGTCAAAACAGAGGAAGTTTCTTAAGAAGATTGATTTTGAATTTCATCATCATCATCAGCCATAGATTTGTTAGAGTTAATTTCGAAGAAAACAACATGGATTGATTCTTCTATAGTTCGAGTAGAAAGGTTATATATTCTATATGCCTTATTCCTAGAGGAATAGCAAAGGAATGTACCTTCATCAACTTTAGAATCAAATTTACCTAAGTTTTCCTTACCATTCTTGTGGATAAAGCATTTGTATCCAAAGATATGCAGATGAGCTATGTTGAGCTTTCTTCCCTTGTAAAGTTCATATGGGGTTTTGTTCAGCTTTTTCCTGAGATATGCTCCGTTAGAGATGTAGCAAGCTGTGTTCACTGCATCTGCGCAAAACACTTAGGAGGTCTGATTCTTATTTAGCATTGCTCTTGTCATTTCAGTGAGGACTCTGTTCTTTCTTTTCACTACTCCATTTTGTTGGGGAGTTCTTAGAGCAGAGAAATTGTGATCTCCCCACATGGCAGATACATAGACTTTCTTTTTGAAGGAGTTGAATCTTTTCTTTTTCTTTTTCGTTGTTCTTCAGCTAGGGGCATTTAGACTTAATGTGACCTGGCTTGTCACACTCATAACATATGATTGGTTTCTTTGTTTCCTTGTTGTTGTTGTTCTTGTGAAACTTCTAGAATCCTTGATCCTTCTTGTAGAACTTTTTGAATCTCCGGACCATCATCCCAATCTCTTCATCATCAACCTCATCATCATCAGAACCTCTATCATCTTTGGTGGTTTTGAGAGCAATTCCCTTCTGTTTTCCTTCCATTTCATCCAGCCCTTTTCTGAACTTGATTTTGCCTTCGTATTCTGATAGACTTCCGAAGAGAGCAACTACAGATTTGATGGATTCTCCTCGGGCTTCTTCAATAGCTGTCACTTTAGCTTCCCAATCCTTGGTTAGTACATTTAAGATTTTTCTTACCTTAGCTTTCTGTTCATATACCTTCCCTAAAGTTGACAATTGGTTGATGAGATGAGTGAAACGGAGCTGGAATTCTGCAATTGATTTTCCGATCTTCATGCGTAGTAGATCATACTCAGTTGTGAGGGTGTTGATTCTGCTTTCCTTGATTCTTGAAGTCCCTTCATAGGCCACTTCCAATGCATCCCACATCTCCTTGGCACTAGGCAAATTGCAGATGTGAAAGTACTCCTTTTGGCTTAATGCACTCTGTAACATCAAAATAGCTTTGCTGTTAAGAACAACTTTCTTTTGATGATTTTCATCAAATTTAGCCTTTGTTTTTGGTATAATATTTTCTCCTACTTTCTTAGTAGGGACATAGTTGCCTTCTTCAATTACTTCCCACAGAGCATACTCACTAGCCATCACAAATATTTTGAATTTGGATTTCCAAAATGAGTAGTATTCACCATTGAAACCCGATGGTTTGTTTATTGAGGCGCTATTTGGTAGAATTCCTTCCATTGGATCTTTTTGTCTAAGATGCTAATCCTTTGAGTAGACAACCTATGCTCTGATAGCAAATGAAAATGAAAGAAATCACCAAGAGGGGGGTGAATTGGGGATTTCAACAATTCTTTTTGAACTCTTTTTCAAAACCCTTTAAAAGTAAATAACAAGAGAGAAAGGGAAGAGAAGCTTGACACATAGAATTTATATTGGTTCGGCCTTAACCTTGACCTACGTCCAGTCCTCAGATATCTTCTGGGTATTTCCACTAGTTCAACAAGCTTTAACTACAACAATGTAAACTACAAGCAATCCTATTCACCTAGGACTTGCTCCCCCTTACACTTTGTAATTAAGCTACCCCACTTACAGGTTTCCACAACCTTGAGTTTACACCACAAACTATTGATTTCAAAGAATCAAGACTCTCAAAAGAGTAGATAATGATAAACATTGAAGATCAATATAAAATCACAAGACAGACTCAAATTGCAAAATATAATCAAAGTAGCTTGGTTGTGTGTGTCTTGCTCTGAGTTTTCATAGCCTTTTATAGGCTAACTAGATGAACTAGCCGTTGCAATTTCTTCTCTAACGTTCAGCTGCAAATCTAGAAAATGACAGTTGTATATTTTGCTCTATTCTTTCAATTCTCAGCTGGAATCTTGTAATATGTTGATGCAGAAGGTTTTCCAGGTATTTAGTCATTCCATAACCTTCATTTGACCGTTGGAGAGAGATTTAATTGATCCATAACAGTCTGTGCTGAACCATTGGGATAAAGGAGAAGGATCAGCCTTGTTCTTGGTTCTTCATTTAATGCATTTTATTCCAGATCTGGTTCCAACTTGATCTTAATTGAACTTATCTGAAACTCACTCAAAACTTCATCAAAGACATTAGAAGTAATAGTGTCATATAATAAAACGATTCCAGGTTGACCAATAAAGATTTAGCAGATCAACATCATTTGGTTTTTCAAAATCACCAATGCAAACTCAAGTTTGTAATCCTAGACTCGAGTTTAGGGTTCAACCAGAGAGCATGAATGTTGATTAATGGTCTAAACTGGTAGTTTACAAATATTAACTCGAGTTTGGTTCTTACATAGAAGACTGTCGGGCTCTGGACTTGGAATGGAACTTTGGACATGTACCTAAACTCGAGTCAATTAAAGACTAACTCGAGTCTGGGGTTATGTCAAGAGGATGAGCCTAAGTTCAAGAATTCCCAGACTGGAGTTTAGCAGCATAAACTGGAGTTTGCAAAGCAAGCATATTGGTGGTCTTTCAGTATGACTAAGACTCGAGTTTGGGGAAGCAAACTCGAGTTTCAGTAAGAGCTGGAACTTTGAAAATTTTCTTGGTCAAGTGTAAACTGGAGTTTGGAAACACAGACTGGAGTTTGCACGACTTATGAAAATACTGATTTTTCTGGATTCTTTGTGTTTAGTCTAAACTCGAGTTTCATGTTCCAGAATCGAGTTTGTCTTGCTCAAAATTCTGAGTGCTTTCTGTATCTCCCAGACCTCAAGTTTGTTTTCACAAACTGGAGTTTGGCTTGTTGAGAAAAACTTTGATTGCTTTCTGTGACTTTGCAAACTCAAGTTTGACTAAGCAAACTGGAGTTTGGCTTTCTTGCAGAATTGAGCAGCTCTGTTAAGTCTCAAACTCGAGTTTACATACCTAAACTCGAGTTTGCCTTTGACAGTAAGTTTTTCAACTTTCTAAAGGCAAGCTTTATGCCAAGTTTACAATTGTCAGTTATCATCAAAACACATAGAGAACTAATAGAAACATGTTGACATGAACTAATCGTTTATGCCACAACCAACTTTCATATAAGTTCCCAATGAAACAATTTTCAGAGGGTGAGTCATTAGAGAGATTAAGAGTGTAGCAATTACCTTCTCTTGGAGCCCTAAATAAGGCTTTTGATTTAACATTGTTTAGGGAGAGATCATCTTTGTTAACAATCAAACATTCTTCTGAGTTGAAGATGATTAGATTACCTCTATCTGCACTTTGGCTCACACTAAGGAGATTATGGCATAGTCCTTCTACAAGGTAGACATCTTTTATTTTTGGTCCATCATTATTGCTAACTTCACCAATGCCAGCTAATTTTCCAAATTGATTCCCACCAAATGTAACCTTGCCACCATTCTTGTGTTTGATTGTTGTGAATTTGGATTGATCTCCCGTCATGTGTTTAGAGCATCCACTGTAAATAGACCATTTACTAGATTTTAATGGTCTTAGATATACCTGTAAGTTTTGTGGGATTAAGTTTTAGGTACCCATTTCATCTTGGGTACTTTTGGGTTAGTACGTGTCTTAAAGGCCTTATAAGATCCCTTAGGCACCCATTGATAGTTACCTATGTTAGTTCTCAATGTGTTTTGATGATAACTAGCAATTGTAAACTTGATATGAAGTTTGTTTTTGGCAATATGAAAATCTCACTATCAAAGGCAAACTCGAGTTTGGGTATGTAAACTCGAGTTTGAGGGTTGACAGAAAGCTGTTTACTTCTGCGAAGAAAGTCAAACTCGAGTCTGCTTGGACTAACTCGAGTATGAGGAGTTACAGAAAGCAATCAGAAATTTTCACAACAAGCCAAACTCCAGTTTGCAAAACCAAACCTGAAGTCTGGAAGATACAGAGAGAACTCAGAATTCCAAGCAAGCCAAACTCGAGTCTGGATTCCTAAACTCCAGTATAGACCAGACAAAAAGACACTCGAGTTCCAGGCCAAGTTATAAACTCCAGTCTAGAGTTACAAACTTCAGTCTAGACCAAACAGAAAGATTTGAATAGTTTCAGCTCAAACATAAACTCGAGTCTGTCATTGTAAGCTCGAGTTTAGGACAAATAGAGAAACACTCGAATTTCTACCATCTTTCCAAAACTCCAGTTTGTCTCCTAAACTCCAGTCTGGAAAATCACGAACTTAGGCTTGTTCTTCAAACATAGACCCAAACTCGAGTCAGTCACTAATTGACTCGAGTCTAGGAGCAGGACCAAAATTCCATGCCAAGTCCAAAGCCCGATAGTTCTCTCTGTAAAAGCCAAACTCGAGTTAGCTTTTATAGACTGCAAGTTTAGACCTCTAATCAACGGACATGCTTTCTGGATGAACCCCAAACTCGAGTCTGGAAGAACAAACTCGAGTTTGCATCGGGGATTTTGAAAAATCAAATGATGTTGATCTGGGAAATCTTAATGGGTCTTCCTAAAATTATTTCATGATATGATATTATTGTTTATAATGTCCTTGATGAAGTTTTGAGTGTTTTTCAGATAAGGTTTAGCCAAGATCAAGGTGAGATGAAGATCCAGAATAAGTGCGTTAAATGAAGAACTAAGAACAGGGCTGATTCTTCTCCCTTATCCTAGATATTCAGTTCAGACCGTTGCAACACATTAAGATCACTTCAAACGGTCGAATTAAGATCATAGAATGGCTAAAAATCTGGAAGACGTTCTGCAACAACTAAATTCTAAGATTCCAGCTAAGAATTCAAAGAACAGAGCAAAATATGCTACTGCCATTTTTCCAGAATTGCAGCTGAACATTAGAGAAAGAATTGCAACGGCTAGCTTATCCATTTAGTCTATAAGAGGCTGTGAAAACTCGAAGCAACAGACACACAACGAAGCTATCTTGATTATACTTTGAAATTTGAGTCTGTATTGTTATTTTCAACCTGTTCTTCAGTGTTTATCCTTATCCACTCTTTTGAGAGTTTGTAAATTTTTTGAAAGCATTTGTTTGTGAGAACTCAAGGTTGTGGAACCTGTGAGTTGGGTTGTTCAATCACAAAGTGTAAGGGGGAGCAAGTCCTAGGTGATTAGGATTGTGTCTGGTCTTCATTGTTGTAATTGGAAATCTGTTGAATTAGTGGTAACACCCAGAAGGTATCTGGGGACTGGACGTAAGTCAAGGTTGAGACCGAACCAGTATAAATTCTGTGTGTCTAAGCTTTTCTTTTTCTACTCTTTTATTATCCATTTCTTAAGCTTCATTTTTAAGAGTTGAAAAGAATTTTTAAAATCCCCAATTCACCCCCCTCTTGGTGATTTCTTCCACTTTCAACTTACAGGTTTGCCTTTCCTTTCTTTTCTGTGAAAACAAGAAGTAGTATGACCCTTTCTATTATAGTAATTGCAATAGGCAAAAGGGTTAGAAGAGTGAACAGATTTCTGAAAATAGCTTAGGTAGTTCTTTTCTCCATTTCTCTTCCTACCTTTCCTTTTATCAAGGTCAGGTTTGTAACCAATCCTAGACCTATCATTTGTAAACTTTTGTTGTTTTTCAATGATATTGAGCATTTCACTACCTTGAGTGAATTTCTCAAGAGTTTTAGAAAGATGTTCATTTTTCTTTTGTAGGGAACAACAGTTTTCACAAGTCTTTTATCAAATAAGGGATGGAATATTCTGAGCTTGTTTTTCTAAAACTTTTATCTTCCTTTTTGAAATTAGTAGTTCCCTTGTAATCTTTTTAAATTCAGAATGAAGACTATTGTATTCAGAAAGTAATTCATCAAAGGTTGGTTCAGAATCACTTACCTCTTCATCGTCAGATTCTCTCTGAGCAACTAGGCAAGGATTTGTTGTTTGTTCTTCATCCTCTTCCTCTTCATCTGATGAACTTTCTCCCCAGATAGTAGAAATATAGGCCTTTTACTTGAATAAGCTGAATCTTGTCTTCTCCTTTTCTTTGTTCTTTAGCTGAGGGCATTCAGACTTAATGTGACCCAGCTTGTCACACTCAAAACATATGATTTCTTTCTTTGTTTCTTTGTTGTTGTTGTTCTTGTGGAACTTCCAGAATCCTTGGTCCTTTTTGTAAAACTTTTTGAATCTTCGAACCATCATCCTAATCTCTTCTTCATCTATCTAATCATCATCTGAGTTTCTATCTTCCTTGATATTTTTGAGAGCCATTTCCTTTTGTTTCCCTTCCATTTCATCAAGTCCTTTTCTGAACTTGATTTTGCCTTTGTATTCTGATAGGCTTCGGAAGAGGGCAGCTACAGATTGCATTGATTCTCCTCGGGCTTCTTCTATAGCTATCACTTTAGCTTCCCAATCTTTGGCTAGTATATTCAAGATTTTTCTTACCTAAGCTTTTTGGTCATATACCTTTCATAAGGCTGATAGCTGATTGATCAGGTGAGTGAAGTGGAGCTGGAACTCTACAATTGATTCTCTAGACTTCATGCGTAGGAGATCATACTCAGTTGTGAGAGTGTTGATCCTATTCTCCTTGATTCCTGAGGTTCCTTCATAGGCGACTTCTAATGCGTCCCACATTTCTTTGGCACTAGGCAGGTTGCAAATACGGAAGTACTCCTTTTGGCTCAACGCACTTTGCAGCATCAGGATGGCTTTGCTGTTAAGAACAATTTTCTTTTGATCATTTTCATCAAACTCAGCTCTTGTTTTTGGCGCAAAGTTCTCATCAACTTTCTTTTTAGGGACATAGTTCCCTTCCTCAATTACTTCCTACAGACCATACTCACTAGCCATCACAAATACTTTGAATTTGGATTTCCAGAATGAGTAGTGCTCACCATTGAAACCCGGTGGTCTGTTTATTGAGTCACCATCTAGTAGAATTCCTTCCATTGGATCTTTTTGTCTAGGAGGTTAATCCTTTAAGTAGACAACCTCCCTCTGATACTGAATGAAAATGGAAGAAATCACCAAGAGGAGGGTTGTTAGTTCTCTATGTGTTTTGAAGATAACTGACAATTGTAAACTAAATTTGAAGTTTGTCTTTGGTAAGTTGTAAAACTTACTGTTCAAGGCAAACTCGAGTCTAGGTAACAAAACTTGAGTTTGGACTTGACAGACAGAAGCTCAGTTTTTACAAAGCTGGCCAAACTCCAGTTTGTGTAAGACAAACTCGAGTTTGCATTACACAGAGAGCAATCAAAATTCTTAAGAACTGTAAACTCAAGTCTATATTTTGGAAACTCAAGTTTCGGATCAAACAGAAGTTTCAATGCTTTATCAAGATTTCAAAACTCCAGTTTCATATCCACAAACTCAAGTTTACCAAATACAAAAGTCTTCAAGTTTAAAGTTTTCAACTGAAACTCGAGTCTGGACGTAGAAGACTCGAGTCTGGGTTATAACAGAGACACTCGAGCTCTTGTTTATTTTGTAAACTCCAGTTTTGATTTTAGAGACTCCAGTTTAAGCTTAACAGGAAGTTTTCAAAGCTTCAGCTACCACTGAAACTCGAGTCTAGTTTCTGGATACTCGAGTTTAGGGCAAACTGAAAATACTCGAGTTATTACATGATTTCTAAACTCCAGTTTGAGCCTTCAAAGATGTTTCAAATGTTTCAATTCACACTGAAACTCAAGTCAAGATTTTGGTGACTCGAGTTTAACTCAAACAGAAAACACTCGAGTAAATGACTGATTTGAAAACTCCAGTTTGGAAAATGGAAACTCTAGTTTACACTTATGGAGATATTTCAAAAGTTTCAGTTTTCACTGAAACTCGAGTTTTGGATATCAAAACTCGAGTCTAGATCATACAGAGAGCTATACAATATTTCAGGTCTTGTAAACTCCAATCTGCAGTTCTAAACTCTAGTTTTGGAAGCTATGAACTTAAAATTAAGATTTTCATAAAAGCTTCAAACTCGAGTCAGTCACTAAATGACTCGAGTTTAGCCATGTGTTCAAAATCCCATTCAAGACCAAATCGCGACTTTCTTCTCTGTAAGAACCAAACTTGAGTCAGCTTTTGCAAACTACCAGTTTAGACCAATGCTCAATAGTCATGTCTTCTGGATGAACCTCAAACTCAAGTCTAGGATTATAAACTCGAGTTTGCATCGGAGATTTTGAAAAACCGGATTGAATCAATCTGCGAAATCATTATGGGTTAATCTGAAATTATCATATCTTGTTGTATTATTATTCCTAACATTATTGATCAAGTTTTTGATAAGTTTCAGACAGGTTCATCACAAGATCAAGGTGAAATCAAGATCCAGCATAAGTACAGAACCAAGAACAGGGCTGATTCTTCTCCCTTATCCCAGATGTTCAGTTCAGACCATTGTAACACATTAAGGTCATCTCAAACGGTCGAATTAAGATCATGGAATGACTAAAAATCTGGAAGACGTTTTACAACAACACATTCCAGGATTTCAGCAAAGAATTAAAAGAACAAAGCAAAATATGCAACTGTCATTTCCCAGATTTGCAGCCGAACGTTGGAGAAGATATTGCAACGGCTAGCTCATCTAGCTAGGCTATAAAAGGCTATGAAGACTCAGAGCAAGATACAACGAAGCTACACTTGAACACATTTGCATTTTTGAGTCTATATTGTGATCTTTTATCTGTTCTTCAGTGATTATCAATATTCACTCTTTTGAGAGATTGAAATTCTTTTAAAGTATTTGGTTGTGTAAACTCAAGGTTGTGGAACCTGTGAGTTTGGTTGTTTAATTACAAGGTGTAAGGGGGAACAAGTCCTAGTTGATTAGGATTGTGTCTTGTCTTCATTGTTGTAGTTAAAAACCTGTTGAACTAGTGGAAACACCTAGAAGGTATCTGGGGACTGGACGTAGGTCAAGGTTAAGACCGAACCAGTATAAATCCTGTGTGTTTGAGCTTTTCTTTCTCTACTCTTTCATTATTCATTTCTTAAGCTTTACTTTTTTAAGAGTTGAAAAGAAATTTTTAAAATCCTCAATTCACCCCCCTCTTAGTGATTTCTTCCACTTTCAGGGGTGAATTGGGGATTTCAAAAATTATTTTGAAAGATGTCTAAATTCCTTTTCAAAACTTGAAAACCAGATAACGAAAGAGTAAGAGAAGAGAAGCTGGACACATAGGATTTATACTAGTTCGGTCTTAAACTTGACCTACGTCCAGTCCCCAGATATCTTCTGGGTATTTTCAATAGTTCAACAAGCTTTAATTACAACAATGTAAACCACATGCAATCCTATTCACCTAGGACTTGCTCCTCCTTACACTTTGTAATTAAACAACCCAACTCACAAGTTCCACAACCTTGAGTTCTCATAAAACAAGTAATCAGAAATGCTTTTCAAAATCACACTCTCTTAAAGAGTAAATAAGCTTAAACACTGACATTTTCGCACAACAGAGCAAGAAATCAGAAATACAATTAGTTGCCATTCAGCTGTGTGTATTGCACTGCGTCTTCATGGGTATTTATAGGCTAACTAGTGGAACTAGCCGTTGCATTTTCTTATCTAACGTTCAGTTGTAAATCTGGAGAATAATTGTTGCATATTTTCCTTCGTTCCTTCAATTCTTAGTTGGAATCCTGGAATTCATTGATGCAGATGGTTTTCCAGATATTCTGTCATTCCATAACCTTTATTTGATCGTTAGAGAGTGATTTAGTTGATCCATAACGGTCTGTGCTGAACTATTGGGATATAGGAGAAGTTTCAGCCTGGTTTTTGGTACTGCATTAAATGCTCTTAACCCAGACTAATTTGTTGTAATCTGAAGCTTGAAACGTGTTAATGTAGTCTGTAACTCATAAATAAACTTATCAAACATATATATGACGATTCGTAATTTTATTTAAGTGCAAAACAGATCATGAGAGTGAATCAGAAAGATGAAAAACACAAAAAGTGAAACAGAGATCTGTTAGGCTTGAGTTTGTTCATGAACTCTCAAGCATAAAATAAGTAAGCTTGAGTTTATCCTTTAGAGATCAGAGTTTATCGTGATGAGTTTTTGAAATCATTTTGATAGAGTGTACAAACTCGAGCCTATTAGTGACAGGCTCGAGTCTGGAACTGTTTGGGATGAAAATAAGCTTTGGTCCAAAGGCGTAGGCTTGAGTTTGAAAACTTAGGCACGAGTCTGATCAGGCTGTGTAATTTGTTAGCTCTCTGTCTAAGCCAAACTTGAGTCTGTAAGTGTTAGGCTCGAGTTTGCTTCAGCCAAACACTTTTGAGACTTCTTTCAATCTGAAATAGGCTTGAGTTAACAAAGTTATGTTTGATCCTGTTTTTGAGTAAATCTTTGTTTGCTCTTTGGAAGAGACAGGCTCGAGTATAGCTTCATAGGCTCGAGTCTATTCACATGAAAGTTTGTCTGAAGAGCTCTCTGTAAGACTTAGGCTTGAGTTAAGAAATGCATACTCAAGTGAAAAATGCGACATGCTCTCTATAAGGCACAAGCTCGAGTTTATTTAGGTAGGCTTGAGTCTAACTGAGAGCCAATAACTTAATTTGCTCTCTGTAAGACGTAGACTTGAGTTTTCCTTAATAGGCTCGAGTCTGCCTTAGTTATAATAATGAAACTTGCTCTCTGTCACGAGTAGGCTCGAGTCTTTTAAGTTAGGCTCGAGTTTTCCTAAATTCAAAATGCTTGTTTTGCTTTCTGTTAAGTGTAAACTTGAGTTTATCAAAACTAAACTCGAGTTTAACTTACATTATAAGATTTAAATCAGTTTTAATAATCTTTAAGCATGTTTGAACTTTAGCAACAATAAAATGGCAATGGTCTGTTATCATTAAAACACATAGAGAACTAACAGTTGAAACTCAAGTTTTGCTACCAAAACTCGAGTTTGCCTTTGACAGTAAGTTTTACAACTTACCAAAGACAAACTTCATAATGAGTTTACAATTGTCAGTTATCATCAAAACACATAGAGAACTAACACCCCTCTCCTATTCAGGATGATTTTCCTGATGAGTAGCTTCTTCAACTGTACAGTAAGATTCCATGGTATTTTGATCTTGTTAATTATTTGGTTGTTAGAGTTTTCCTTTTTGATTCTATTAGGGCCTAAACTCTGAAATTGCAAAGTGAATCTAAATATTATGTTTGGGATGACCCTTATTTGTGGAGATTTTGTAGTGATTAAGTAATTAGAAGATGTGTACCTGACCATGAGTTTGATTCTATCTTATACTTTTGTCATGATTCTGCTTGTGGTGGTAACTTTGGACCCCAAAGAACTGCTATAAAACTATTAGACTGTAGTTTATTCTAGCCTTCCCTATTTCATGTTTCCCATCTGTTTTGTAAGTTTTTTGATAACTGTCAGGGGGCAGGGAGTATTTCTCGTAGGAATGGGGTACCCCATAACCCATATTGTTTTTTGAAGTCTTTAATCTTTGGGGTATTGATTCTATGGGTCTATTTCCTATTTATTATGGTTATATTTACATACTATTAGCTGTTGATTATGTTTCAAAATGGGTTGAGGTGAAAGCCACCCAGACTAATGATTATTCTGTGGTGGTGGATTTTGTTAGGTCTAACATTTTCTACAAGTTTGGTGTTCCTATAGCCATTATTAGTGACCAGGGCTCTCATTTTTGCAATCGAAGCATGAGTGCCTTGTTCCGTAAGTATGGAGTACTTCACAAAGTCTCCACGACATACCACCCTCAGACCAATGGTCAAGATGAAGCTTCAAATAGAGAGATTAAGCAAATCCTTTAGAAAATAGTTAACTTTACCCAAAAAGATTGAAGTAAGTGATTAAATGATGCTTTGTCGGTATATTGCACCGCCTATAAGATTTCGATTGGTATGTCTTCTTATTGGCTTGTCTTTGGTAAGGCATGTCATCTTCTAGTCGAGTTGGAGCATTAAGCTTATCGGGCCATTAAGCAGTGTAACATAGATTTGGCGAAGTCTGGGTTGGAACGGAAGCTACAGTTGCAAGAGTTAGATGAGCTTAGATTGGATGCCTATAAGAGTTCACGGTTGTATAGGGAAAAGACAAAGGCATTCTATGATAAGCATATCTTGAGGAAGGAATTTTATGTGGGCTAGAAAGTTCTATTCAATTCCCGTCTGAAGTTTATGCCTGGTAAGCTTTAATCTAGATGGGATGACCCTTTTGTGATTACTAATGTCTCTCCTTTTGGTGCTGTTGAGTTGTCTTATCCACCCACAAGACGGAGCTTCAAGGTAAATGGACATCGCCTCAAGCGGTTTCATGAGGGATCCCAGCAACAGCCTAATGAAAGCATAGATTCTTCTCATTGATGCCACTTATCCTCCATAAACCCCTTAGTGAGTATTCTTTTTTCCTTCTCTATTTCCTTTTTCTTTTATTTATTCGATTTTCATACTTTGCTTTTTCACAATAACATTAGTTTGTGAATAATACAGTTTCTCTTTCTATGATTGCCACATATTATGAACTTGGACATTTGGATTTTGATAGATCATTCTGTTTAAACTGTAATTCTGAATTCTTGGATTATATGTATTGGTAGTTAATTTTGTGGTGCTAGTTGCATGATTTGATATTTACCTATGTGAGATTTTGGGCATGATTGAATGGAACTCATCTTTTACCATTCTTTCTTTCATGTGCGCATATACTCATGAATTATGTTTTCTAGAACTTGATCCCTTTCTTTTTGAAACTGCATTTTCACTTTCATGCATAAATATGATGGAGGCTTGTTTTTTTTCCTTTCATTTATCTACTTTAGCCAAATAGCTTTTCCCTTGCATCCTAGTCCCTTTGCTAGCCCCTTTATGCCTTTTTGACTCATTCTTTTATAAACCACATTACTAGCCTAAGTATAAAACCTATTTTTACCGTACTTTGGAATTGATTGAGCATTGGTTTGACTTTCGGTTGTAATTAAGTGTAAGGGTTGCTCAGGAGTGCAACAATTTAAGTGTAGGGGGAGATATTCGACTTTGTGCCACCCATCAATTGGCATTGATTCAGTTATGATGAAAAACAAAACAAAAGGAAAAAAAAAAAGGAAGGCAAAAGCAAAAGCAAAGAAGAAAGAAAGGAACTAAAAGAAAGAATAAAAATATACATATATCATTTTAGTGATTTCATTTTCTTTAACTAGTGCTCTTTTAGATTTCCTTGGTGCTTAGCCTCTCTTGTCCATACTTATACATACCTTCACCTTAACCCCATTACAACCATGAATAATAAGTTCTCTTGATTTATGCATGCATGTGTTATGAGTGGTGGAGAAGTAGAAATTGAGCAAGCTTATGGCACAACAATTTTCTTGAGTAGAATTTGAGTGACACACTTATTTCCCTATACACTTGAGAGATTGATTGAAGGCGTCCTTTAAGATATCATATTGTGTGATTAGCATCATTGATTAAGATTGCCATGATTTGTAATTTGAGATGAAAGGATTTCAGTCTTGATTGATTGGTCTTTTGAAGCCTTGTGTTTCCTTGTTCGATTTTTACATTGTTGGCAAGTACTAGAAATGAGAATTTCTTTCTTCCAATTTTCTTTTCTTTTGATTTTGCTCAGCAGTGCAAAAGGATAAGTGTAGGGGAATTAGATAATTGAATATTTTATAAACTTATTTGTATCTCTTGGGTAATAAATTTAGGACTGTTAGCTAATAAATAATGGGCTCTAATGCTTATTTGGGATTTGGGCTTTTAATGGGATTTAATTCATTTTAATGATAAAATTCCATATTTACAATGCTTAACTGTTTTAACCATAACTCTTGAACTAGACATTGTATTAGCCTCATTATTGTCTCATATTTCAGATGATTCAAAGAGCTACAAATGTTATGAAGACTCGAAAGACAAATTCGAACAAGAGGATGGTCAATTTTGGAGCAGAAGTCAAAGACGTTTTTCTAGATTTTTATTTGGGCCCAAATTTTGTAAATACTCATTTGTTATTTTAGTCTATTTCTTTTGGGCCGGATATTTTATTACTTGGAGCCCCATTTTGTTTTACCATTTTAAGTTAGGTTAGATGGTGGCTACAAACACATTGTCATTTACATTTTCTTTTTTTTTTTTTTTTTTTTTACAGTTTTGGAGATTAAAAATAGACTTTTGAAATTCTCTAAAATGTTATGCGTGTTCTTTGTCTGTTCTTCATGTTTTTGCCTAGCCATGCTTGGCCAAGTCTTTATGATTAACCCATGGATTAGGGATTTCGTATTCCAAAGGACTCACTCTTAATCAGTAACATCTAAAGTTGTTTCTACCTTCTTTTATTGGATTTGATTTCTAGATTCGGATTGGGTTTTTGATTAAAAACCCAGATCGATTTATCTCAAGGACATAGTTCAAATTAGATTGCAATGATTACTATGCGATCACATAGTGACACATCATTGATTCGAATATATTATGGACGATCGTTTTGTTGAGGGAATTTTTGGACAAACGCAAATATTTCAATTTGTCCAAAATTGATCACGAGTTCAATGTATTATTTTCATTTGATGAAGGTTCTGGAATTCTTGATTCTGGGTTAGTCATTTTAGTCTGATTAATTTTGTTTTCCTTATTTGTTTCTGTGTTGCTTTCATTTTATTGCATTGAAAAACTCCCCCCAATCATTTATTGTTATTGTTTCTGTTTCTATAAAACCAACTACAAATTCTGTGGGAAACAATCTAGGAAACAACAGATCTTTTTACTGAACTTGGTTATTTTGTATGAAGACGGCATCTCTTGTCAAAATTTGGTGTATGCGTCTTGTTCGATCACTAGGAGCCGACTGGATGAATCAACTCCCTCTACCAGTATCCATATGAATAGAACTCCAACACATGCAGTATGCTAGCGCCTTGAACATCTATCTCTGTATCATCTAGGGTACCTCTCTTGCAACTTAACTTTAATACGACTTGCGTATTATCTTATAAGGTTTCTTCAAACCTTAAAGGGCCATATTAAAATATCCAAAATTAACCTTAATTAATTTTGAAATTCGAATTTAGATTAAACAATATTAATTAAATCTGTTTAAGAGATATAATCTAATCTATTTATTTAATTTGAATTAAAAGCCTGATGATTTAATTTATCTTTATAAATTAAATCTAGGATATGATATCTCAATTTAAATTAAACCTGAGATACTATATCTTGCTTCGAAAATTAAATCTAAGATACTGTGTGTGTGTGTGTGTGTGTGTTGTGACACCGTCCCTCGGATGCCTAATTTTTACCTTAATCTTACGCGGTAGTGTGGCAAGAACCAGAAATAATAAGTATACTGATACAACGGAATTTAAATTTGATTACATACAGGGGCAATCTCAGGGTTAATACCCTTTTACTAACGCTTGCATTCAATATAGACAATGAAAATTAAAAGACATTACATCACTATCATCCCTCGGTTCCTCTGTTGTCCTTTTACTGGGCCGACTTCAAGCAACGCTCCCTCCTTGAATCTTGTGCAGCACTTCTCTCATGTGCTCACCTGTCTATTGGTTGGTAGGGGAGGGTGAGATTCTGAGGAATCCCAATAGTAGACAATACCAAACAATGCATGCAAGATAAATTCTAAAGTATGATATGCTTACCTTGCATAATATCATGTTAACATAATGAAATTCTGTATGTTCAATGCTGTATGCATCATACTCATGGCCATAGCATATTCATAAACAGAGCTTCAATCATTCAAATATGTTACACATAACAAGAAAGCATAGCAATCATACATATACACATAAAAAATAATATCAAATACATGCAAGTAAGGTAAGCTCACTACCTTTTAAGAACTACCGTCCTTACTCAGGTTCCTCTTTCGCCAACCTGTAGGTTTGCTTGAAATTCATTCCTTTTCTTCTTTGCCCTAAGGACATAATCATACTTTTAGAAATAGGGAAAATGAATGTTTATTTCCTTTTTAACCCTTATTTCATTAGGGTTCAATTAAGTAACTTAAACTTGTTACTTTCTATCGTTAACCTTAAGTGCCCTTAAAACTCTAGTAACTTAAGGTATTTTTAATTAATTGCACAAAAATGATATTAATGTGCCGTCAACTCTCACACATTCTTAGACAAGTCACCTTTCATATAAAAATATTTCCAAAGGTTATAACTTGTCAAATAATTCCTAGATTTTACGTTTTCCTGGACTATCCTGTTAAGCTTCTAGAATTCATAGCTTAACTTTAAAAATCTATATCTCATTACACAGAGCTTTAAAAATTACAAAATATATATCAATTTAAAGCTATGCATGTCCTCTTTAATTCTGGAAAATTTTATAATTTTATATTATTCCAATAATTCCCAGTTTACAAAAACATGATCACTGCCCAGAAAACGTTACAGGAACGTTACATGATTTTGACCCATTTTCCAAAAATCATAACTCGAGCTATTGACCTCAGATTGAGGTGAATCAAAGCTCATTTTAAACTTTAGCATTTCTAATAAATGCTCATACAATTTCAGGGTTAAAGAAGGTCTTTTACTATATTTTTGACCTATTTAAAAATCGTTGCTCAGCTGGAAAATTAGCAAGTGAACAGTAACGTTGCAACAGTAACATGGCACTGTTCATTTACGAAATTACTGTAGGTGACGCTGTGAATTCTGTTTCAGCCAAGAAAAACAGAGGCTAACATGCAGAAGCTTCAACATCTTCAGTTTTTAGCGCCGAGAAACAGAGAAACCATGCAAGGCATAAAGCTAGCTTATATATATACATGCAGCAACGTTTTTCTTTCCTCTTTTTCAACTATATACATGTATCCAAGCATGCATCGGTGCTTATATATATATAAGCATTAAGACACTTTTATTCAGTCCCCATGAGATAACTGATCCGAATATGGCTCTGCTGCATGCACGATGATTTGTCTGGAATGGAGAATTATCAGCTGAGGAAATATATGCATTGCACGTATAGGTTGAGACACAGGAGCTACTAAAGAATGAGAAGGTAATGAGGCATGGGCGTTATTGCGTTCGAAATGAAGTAGTAGAATTCAAGAAGCATGGAGGATGCCGAGTTCAATGAAAAGCAGTGAAGTATGGCATTGCGGGAGACAAAGAAATATGGTGCTGCATTTCGAAGAGAGTTGCTGAACACGTGCTAATGTTTTTGCCGGTTTACTGACAATGGAGTTATGAATATTAATCTTGCACATGCTGCTGGATCAGTTCTCGTATGGGCCGAATGCATAAGGAAAACGGAGGAAATAATGGGCTTCACTAATGGGTTTAGGCTTCTATTATCTGATGGGCATGCTGATATATGAATTCCTTTTGTTGCTGATCATATAATTACCTTCTTGTTTCATGTTTATGTGAGTCTTGCGAAAATAGAAGCACATGCCAACAAATGCATAAGTATATACCCCACTTTTATAACTTTTCCAAATCTAATTGCAACATTAATATTTTGATGGGAATAAATCCTTATTTTCATTTAAGGATCTTTCTTTCACAATTAATTCCTTTAGGCCATAAAATATCATTTCTCAAGATATTTGGGCCAAAGATCAATTCCAAATAATTATCCTTAATTCTGGGAAAATCCGCCTTAATTTCCAATTCTTAATTTAAATTTATTTAAGGCCAAATTTTTCATCATAATCTTCCTTATAATATTTCCAATTTATAAATCCCAAAATTTAGGGTGTTACATGTGTGTGTGTGTGTGTGTAACACCCCTACTGATGTAACTAGTGTACTTGTAATTAGTATTGAATTAATGAGATGTTTTACTCTCACTTATTATCATAAACACATTTTATTGGAGAAATAATTTAAATTAAGAGGAGCAAGGGCAAAATTGTCAAATTCTTAGTCCCAATAATGAGGAATTTCGTTCATCATGGAAGAAAATAGGTGAATAAAGTCATATTCAGGTTTAATTCTGCAATGCGGATCCCACAGGCAATTGATCGGTAGGAATGGGACAGATAGGGACTAGCTAGGGTTCTCTTTAGACTTAATGGGACAAGTACGGGGCCACTTTGGGAAGATGGAAGGGCGCCACATGTGAGAATATTTGGAAAAGTTGTAGAAAAGTACAAAAAAAAGAAGCACTTTTGTACCCAGTGGGCCCGGCGGGGTCAGGTTGATCAAAAACTGGATTAATAAAGTAAAAGAAAGGAATTAATTACAGGGATCAGATTTGTGGGGCCCATTAGGCGCCACCTATCCCCTTTAATTATTAAAAGACTTGGTTTGGGGAAAAAGAAAGAGAAAGTAGTATAAAAGTCAAACTGTAGGTCCCACATTCAGAGAAAAAGGGCAAAATGGGAATAAATGGGTAAAAGTTGATTTGGGTAGTGATGAGGGACCCACCATGGCGCATAAAAGGTCTCTTTTTGGGCAGGTGAAAAGTTGGGGCAAAGTTGGTAATTATTTAAAAGTTTCGGGCCAAAATTATAATTTTCTAAAGTTTCGGGCAAAAATAGGTAATTTACCCCAAAAGTAGATAAAAATCTGCTCTCTTTGGATGGGGATGCGCCACATGGAGGCAGCTGGACTCCTCTGGACTTTTCTGTATTTTCTTGGAGAGTAAGTCTAGATATCAGATCCAAATCACTCCCTATCAGTCAGAAATTACACTGGTTAATCCTAAAGTTACTAGGACAATTTCCACCTTTATTAAAATGGTGTTTCATCTTCTTTTTCACCCTTGTGGGGTGAAAATTCCAGAGAACCAGAGGAGGTCAGTCAGCCACCATTGTTAGGGTTTCAAGCTCAAGATTTCAAGTACCATCATCAACCCTCCAATTTTAAGGTAACCCGAAAAACTCTGTTTCTTGAATTCTTGTTGAAGTATTTCGTGCAAAAGGTAGAAGCTTGGTTTTAGGGTTTGATTTTTGAATTTTTAAGATCTCCAATGGATCTGGAATGTGATTTTGTGTAGGGTATAGTTATGGTTTGAGTTTCCAAAATCAAAACACCGAAATACCCCAAGAGAGGGATTGCTGCTAGTTTTGATAAATCTGGGCAGCGAACATTCTAATGCGATTTTGAAGGGGTAAACACACTTTTTTTAAGCTGATATATTAAAGACACAAACTAGACATCCGGGGCATGAGTTTGCATATATAATATGATAGATTTGGGTAAGGTTTACTTGTTGAAATAAATGGTTGAAAAAGAAGATAGGACTAGTGATGTGAATCTGGACCAGGGGCAAAAAAGTGGAAATACACCAAAATTCATGTATTTTGACTTCTGGGAATATTTTTCTTATAAATTATACACAATAATGGTTCAGATGGCACTGGTTTCACATAAAAATGATTTTTTTGGAATTTATGAGAAATTGTTGAAGTTAGGACTGAAACGCTAGAATTCTGAAATTTTGTTTTGAATTCGGTTTTGACCAAAAATGTAAGGGTATTATTGGAAAATACTCAAATAAATTATTTCTATGATATTTAAGGTCAAGCATTCTGTTGGAGGACTTGTGGGCCCCTTAAAAAATATAAGACGGTATTTTACCACCAGGTAGTAACCTCTTTACTTTGGCACCCTTATGGGTTTTGATGTATGTTTTGTTTGTCATATGTGTTCTTGTTTGTGTTTGGCCAAATATGCATATAGAACATATTTGTGATTGTGTTTCTTGTGCTGAGGATGACTTTCGGGGTCAGCCATCTGAGTGTGGCGGCTTAACGGACTAGCTTGTGATTCTGGTAATTCCGTGGCCTGCCTTGGTAAGGCGGCTCAATAGTATGAAGACGTGTATATTGTATATGTTTTCTGTTTGCATATATGGTATATCTGACATATTAGTTGTACTCGCATATATTATATGGTTGCACCTATACATGTTACACATATAGTGTTGAGTATTGACAGTATACGAACTCTAAGAATTTCTGGGGACATAGGAGAGCGTGCCTGAGTGGAAAAGGCCTTTTCGCAGAGGTAGGGATGATGAAGCTGATGAAGGATTGGGGATGCCCTTTCATATTTTGTATTTTACTTTTTGGGGATGTCTGTACCTATATTTTAGTATTTACTTTCAGATGACTGTACTTGAACCCTCCAGGGACTTTACTTTTCGTTGCCTTTTACTTTTACTAGTACAATAGTTAGTCCAAACCGATCTAGTGCTCTGTTGCGCGTGCTCTGATTTATAGTTAAATAGATTTAATAATGAAGGAAATTAAACTATAAAAGGAATCCCTCTCACTCGACACCTGAAAGGGTGAGGCCGATTGAGGTGTAACAGTGTGTGTGTGTGTTCAATCTAAATTAAATGTTGTATTCATTAAATCTTAGACATCTAAGATTCAATGAATTTGGACATTATAGCTCGTGTTAGGCTATTCTTGTGTGCGACCTATTAGTTCTCAATGTGTTTTGATGATAACTAGCAATTGTAAACTTGATATGAAGTTTGTTTTTGGCAATATGAAAATCTCATTGTCAAAGGCAAACTCGAGTTTAGGTATATAAACTCGAGTTTGAGACTTGACAGAAAGATGTTCAATTCTGCATAAAAGCCAAACTCGAGTCTGCATAGACAAACTCGAGTCTGGGCAAACACAGAAAGGAATCCAAAATTTTCACATCAAGCTAAACTCCAGTTTGCAAATCAAACCTGAAGTATGGAAGATACAGAATCCCAAGCAAGCAAAACTCGAGTCTGGATTATCAAACTCGAGTTTAGACCAAACAGAAAGGAACCCGGAAAACTCAATAGACTCCCAAACTCCAGTCTGGCCTTCCAAACTCCAGTTTGCACTTGACCCAGATAAACCTTAAATGTTTCGGTAGTCACTGAAACTCGAGTTTGCTCCCCAAACTCAAGTCTGGTTCATACAGAAAGATCATCCATTTGGCTACACTACAAACTCGAGTCTATGACCCTAAACTCCAGTCTGGAAGACTACGAACTTAGGCCTGTTCTTCAAACATAGACCCAAACTCGAGTTAGTCACTAATTGACTCGAGTTTAACTTCATGCCCAAAGTTCCATCCTAAGTCCAGAGCCTAACAGTTCTCTCTGTAAAAAGCCAAACTCAAGTTAGCTTTTACAGACTGCAAGTTTAGACCACTGACCAACCGACATGGTTTCTGGATGAACTCTAAACTCGAGTCTGGAAGAACAAACTCGAGTTTGCATCGGGGATTTTGAAAAATCAAATGATGTTGATCTGTGAAATCTTAATGGGTCAATCTAAAATTATTCTATCATATGATATTATTGTTTCTAATGTCTTTGATGAAGTTTTGAGTATTTTTCAGATTAGTTTAGCTAAGATCAAGGTGAGATCAAGATCCAGGATAAGTGCATTAAATGAAGAACCAACAACAGGGCTGATCTTTCTCCCTTATCCCAGATGTTCAGTTCAGACCGTTCCAACACTTCAGGATCACTCTAAACGTCAAATTACGATCATAGAATGACTGAAAATCTGGAAAACCTTCTACAACAACTAAATTCCAAAATTCCAGCTAAGAATTCAAAGAACAGAGCAAAATATGCAACTGCCATTTTTCCATAATTGCAGCTGAACATTAGAGAAAGAATTGCAACGGTTAGCTCATCCATTTAGTCTATAAAAGGCTGTGAAGACTCAAAGCAAAAGACATACAACGAAGCTATCTTGATAATACTTTGAAATTTGAGTCTGTATTGTTATTTTCAACTTGTTCTTCAGTGTTTATCTTTATCTACTCTTTTTGAGAGTTTTGATTCTTTGAAATCATTTGTATTTGTGAAAGCTCAAGGTTGTGGAAACGTGTGAGTTGGGAAGCTTAATTACATAGTGTAAGGGGGAGCAAGTCCTTGGTGGATAGGATTGCTTGTAGTTTACATTGTTGTAGTTTAAGCTTGTTGAACTAGTGAAAATACCCAGTAGATATCTGGGGACTGGACGTAGGTCAAGGTTGAGACTGAACCAGTATAAATTCTCCGTGTCCAGCTTTTCTACTTTTACTCTCTCATCATTTACTTCTCACGGTTTTTAAAAAGGAGTCCAAAAGAAATTTTAAATCCCCAATTCACCCCCCTCTTTGTGATTTCTTCCATCTTCACGACCTTGTAGGCTCACATGAGATTGGCAATAGGCCAACACTGTACCAGCCCACAAGTCACAAGCGGCCTTTAGCAAGACATTACAACTACCCAGCTCAAATGAGGATCGATGATATGATGCAACCTATCATACAACCATGTCATGTCCCTTTTATCACATGATAGTTTAGTCATGGATGAAGTATGGATAGTGCCATCCTCCTTTTCTTGATGTTAGATATAATTGGTTTTGATGATGTCTTATATAAATGCCATTAGTAAGAGCAAAAAAATTGTATACTATATTTATCTCCTTTATTGACTAATTCTTAAATTTAATGTAGAATCAAAGATGTGAAGTTGATCAAGAAGAAGATCAATAAAGAATTATTAAATGAGGGAAAGAAATTGAATCGAAGAAGAGTCCAATGATAAAGAATGATCTGTTAAAGGAGCTGAATCACCAAGAGGGGGTGAATTGGGGATTCTGAAAATTTTCACGATTTTCACCTCTTATGGTGATTGATAGAATGAAATCAGAGAGTAGGGAAGAATAGTGATGCACAACAGTTTATACTGGTTCGGCCTAACTCCTTGGCCTACGTCCAGTCCTCAGGCACCCTGAGCTTTTCACTAAATCACTTGATTACACACCCTGTAACTTTGAAGCAATTCTCTCACTAGAACTTGCTCCTTCTTACAAGTTGTAATCAATGAGTTCCTAAATCTCCAAGTCCCCGGACTTGAGATAACTCACAACCAATCAAATACAATTGATAAAACTCTCTTACAGAGTAGATTTGATAATCACTGAAGCTCTATAGTGTCAACCGACACTCTATACAAGAAGCACAATAATAAATGAAAAAATATAATGCTCTTTCATTTTTCAGCTCTATGTTCTTGGTAGAGACTTGAATGCTGCTCTATTTATACTTAGAGAGACATTAATAACCGTTGATAGCATTCAATTGATCGTTGGAGAAGTTTCCTTTCAATTGGAAGCAGTTTGGTCTTTTCTCTCTTTACACTTGTGCTTGTTTCTTGACTTGTAGGATAAAGAGTGGCTTCTAGTCATTTATATCTGTTGGGATTGTCAGTCCTCAATTAAATGAAAGTCTCTTTATCCTTTTTCCACCGTGTAATGGTTGGTAGTTGAGATTACAGCAAGTTTGGTGGACTGCATTTAATGCTTTTGACAAGACATTGCTTTGTGTAATAGCAGCACCTTTAATCTCTTTGAATCATATGTAATTAGGCTAAAATACACTAGCAAACACATTAAACATATCTGGTAATGATGATAATTAAGAATATAAATCATTCAGATCATTCCATAAACATTACACAGATTTCACAAATTTGAATTATCAGAAGGTGCGACCAATACTCGAGTTTGTCACTATGCACTTAAGCCTAAACTCCAGTTTCTGAGACTATACTTGAGTCTTCTCCTCCAAGAGATGAGACTCGCGATTTGAGCTTTGGTGTTCCTGATGAACTTAAGCCAATACTCGAGTATTCTTCCAATACTCTAGTTTTGGACTCTTGATGAATAAATGTCCAAAACATCAAAACAAAAGTTTTCTCTCTATACCAGAGTATTGAAGGCTTATAAATCTCAATAGCTCTCTGTATGGTTCAATACTCGAATTCCAGTCTCCATACTCGAGTTTTCTCTTCAGTTTTAAAACTCTGAAAATATTTGAGAAAATGATAAACTATGGTTTCCAAAAATGTGGTTCTCAATACTGAGGTTTAAAAACTAATTGAATTCAAATGCCTCTTTGCTTGGCTCAATACTTAAGTATTCCAATGATACCCATGTTTTCATTTGAAAACAAAATATTTGAATTCTGGAGCCAAGTTGGAAAGCTGTCTTTTCAAATTCCAAACTGTAGTTCTCGAAACTGTGGTTTTCTAAACCGAGGTTTTCTCTTTCCAGTTAAAATTGTTTGAAAAGTCCTATAGACTCAAACTCGAGTTTTTATGTTAATACTTGAGTTTCCTTAATGGTAAAACTTGCGATGCTCTCAATAACTATCAATACTCGAGTATTCATTTGAATACTGTTGTATTGCTCTTAGTTAAGTGCATTGAGCTTTTCTTTGAAATCCCAATACTCAAGTTTTGTCACTGAAACTCGAGTATTGCCCCTTTTAGCAAGTTTTGCTCTTTTTGAGACAACTCTTCATTCTTGGTTTCTCAATTGATTGTTATCATCAAAACCCATAGAGAACTAACATTCTCCCCCTTTTTGATGATGACAACACTTGGAAACCAGAAACTCTTCAAATTCTTGAAATCACTTGAACTTTTTGAAAATTTTGAGCTTTATGAAAAAGTTCAATGTCTTGGCTTTGTAAATAATATTTTTGTCATGATGTTTATCAAAAACCATTGATATTTTGGATACCTCAGTATTTATGCTTTAATGAATTTATTTATCAATTCGATACAAAGCATAGATTCAATGTGATAATGTTCAACATGGTTTATATGATTTATAACAAAAGCATTCTTATCACATCATACAGTCAGTACAACTCGAGGTACAGAAATTCATACTTGCTATAAACATAGATTAAGAAATAAATACAGCAAGAAAACTTAGATAGGAGATAGAAAGAGATTGATTGATCTATGATTAGTACAAAAAGTTTCAATCAATTTTCAATCAATTTCTGGTTTCAGAAAATCTTCTCACCCTTTGTCATCTTGAAAATCTGGGAGGAGACCTAATGGTTAAGGTATATTTTCAAGAGATAGGAGGACAAATTCATTCCTTGTTCCTCCTTAATTTTCTCTAGGTCTACAGAGACCAGAGAGCATAATTCTTTCTTGGAGCATGTTTGTCTAAACTCTTATAGTTGAACTACCTCAAACCTGTGTATTCTATCCTAAACTCGAGCATAGTTAAAATATGACTAACCTAGACTTCAAAAGTGTATCATGAACTTTTGAACTTTCATGATCAACAATTACATGCTTGAGTATTCGGTCTATCCGAGTGTTCAAATCTTCGATAGTTTTGATAATACTTGAGTTTTGCTTGCAATATCTGAGTATTCAGCCTTTATCAGCAAAAACTAAGGTTCTTCAAGTATCCTGTAAGGATGAAACTACAAACTCCGAAGCTTAAGTTAACAATCTGATTATCATCAAAACCATGATTAATATTGAAATGTGAAATTTTAAGTAAATTATAACCTTACAATTCATTAGGATTTACCATTCCCAATTCTCTACGAATAAAGTTGAATTGTTCTTTGGCTAAAGGTTTTGTAAAAATGTCAGCCAGCTGAAGATGAGTCAGAATAAACATGACTTTGACATTTCTTTGCTGAACATGATCCCTTATGAAGTGATGACGAACATCAATATGTTTGGTTCTTGTGTGTTGCACTGGATTCTTAGCCAAACTTATTATGCTGGTGTTGTCACACAATATAGGAATCTCCTTCAGTTGAACTCCTAGGTCTAATAATTGTTGTTTGATCTACAATACTTGCGTACAGCAACTTGAGGCAGCCACATACTCAGCCTCGGTCGAAGAGACAACAACAGTTGTTTGCTTCTTATTGAACCACGATACAAGTGAGTTTCCAAAGAATTGACAATGACCACTTGTACTCTTCCTATCTGTCTTGTATCCAACATGGTCAGAATTCGAGTATGCCACCAAATGTTCTGGTTGACCTTTGGGGAACCACAAACCGAGGGTCTTTGTGTGAACAAGGTATCTGAAAATTCTCTTGACATTTCCAGCATGGGACTCCTTTGGAGCAAATTGGAACCTTGCGCACATTCCCACGCTGAACTGGATGTCTGGACAGCTAGAAGTTAGATAAAGCAATGATCCTATCATTCCTCTATATCTGGTGATATTGAAATGGATGATGAAGAATGATCAAGATGGGAGATGGAAGAACTTGATGAATGGAATGAGAACATCATTATACATGTTCCAAGATTGATTATAGAAGTCTCCATGATCAAGTGGAAGTTGGAATGGCTCAATTCAGAGTTAAAATAAGCAAATATGAGGTTTTTGATGAGCAAACTCGAGTCTTAAGGTTTCAACTAAGTTTACTACCTTACTATAGTAATTTGCCTCTGGAATATGAGAAAACTCGAGTTAAGGACACAAAACTCGAGTTAGTCACTTAATGACTCGAGTTAGCAGTGTATTCAGCATCTCCAGCATCTCTAGACGAGCAAAACTCGAGTTAATAATTATAAACTTGAGTTTGTCAAGCCTTCAGCAACTCTGTTCACCTCTGTTTCACGTTCAGCTTGGGCGAAGTTTGGTAATTTGATGATCATATCTCCTAAACCAGAGATCGGATTGAGGTGAAACTAGTTTTGGATGAAACTAGACTTCTAATGCATCATTATGACAAATTTTCAAGCCTAAACAAGTTCAAATGAGAGAGCTATAAATTGTAGAAGTTGGAACTGGAATTCACACCGCACAGCAAACCAAGCTTCAATGTGTTTGAGTGTACCTCTCAAACCACAAATCCAATCAAGCTAAAATCAGTGGCATATGGACTCACATATTTTTCCAAGAGCATCAAGATCATGGACAACAAATATCAAATGAGTGAGATATGAATCTTTGAAGTTGATAGTCAAGTTAGGACGTTGCAAAAACGTTGGTTAAGAACAACCTTCATTCATCGGATCATAATGAACAAAACAGAACGAGTTTGGAGCTAATTCTTTTTGCATTGGAAAGACAACTCAAAGAGATATATGAGGATAAGTAGTTTTCCAAATTTGGAGCTATATCAAGTTAGAGAGCAACCAAGGACAAAACAACTTGAAAACTCGAGTTTAGCTCAAACAGAGAGCAACGAATGTCAGAGCATCTTCCAAACTCGAGTTTGTGAGACAAAAACTTAAGTTTCAATTAGACAGAGAGGAACTTAGAGTAACGCAACAACCTCAAAACTCAAGTTTTCTAATGCAAACTCGAGTTTACACCTCTGCTTCAAAAAATCACCGTGTCGAAAATCTTGTTTCCCATCAAGAACATCTAGATGATTACGCAAATGATTTATAATACTTCTTAACATTATTTATATCATTTGTGCACATGTTTCAGATAATCAAAGGGGGTTAAACTGAAGATTAAGGGTAAAGTAAATGTTGATGTCACAGTTGGTTCGGAAAATGAAGTTCTAACGGCTAGTTCCAACTGATCACTAACGGCTACTATTCACAACGGTCATATTCTTAATGTTCAGATGATCTGCATCTATAAGTAAAGACACATGCAAGATGGAGAAAAATGATGACAAGAGATTGCACTATCAAAATGCTAACATTCTGAATCTAGTGTTTATCTCATGCACACAATGTTCTTAATGCTTACATAGTTTAACATAGAGAGTGAAATGATTTGTATTGCACTTCAGTGATTATTCATTTACTTATGAGAGAGAAGATTCATTATAATCATTTCATATAAGAGTTACTCAAGATTGGGTGATCTTGAGTGGGAAACCTATTATATCCTTACGTTGTGTAAAGGGGAGTATCTTAGTGAGAGATTTGGCTTCACAAGTGTCTGGGTGAACTTATGGGTTTATAAAGCCTTCTCTTATTCCCGGATTAAACAAGAGGATAGTGGATTGAAAGTCTCAAGTGGAGCTTGGGACTGGACGTAGGTCAAGGATTGGGCCGAACCGGTATAAATCTCAATTTGCACATTCTCTTACTTAATCTCTTATATTTCTAGCATATATGTTTGAATGACTGTCTATAGCTTTATATCTCCTTACTGTCATACAAACTGATTTTACCAAATTGCAAAAAGATTTTCAAAGGTCCTAAGTTTTTATCATTCACCCAATTCACCCCGCTCTTGGGTTCAGCCGGTTCTTACACTTGACCATTACTTTCTCAATGCTTGAGTAGTTTAACAATTGAAATGGAAACTCCTTTCCATCGTAGTATAGCCATACATTTCTTAGACTCACTTATCGAGGGACCCAGTAATATCTCTCTATAAATGTGAGGGACAAATCCCATCTTGACAATTCACATTTCTTTGCACAAAAACCAATAATCTCTATCAAAGCCTTTATCATCGTCCAATTAAATGTGACTTTTGACTAGGTCAAAGATCAGTGACTCTCATGTAGGAATCCATGATGATCTCAGGTCAAAGGGCATTATGACGTGGTTATACATGAGATAAGTTTATGACTTAATCGATGTAGCTTTCTCATAGTGGGTCGATCCAACACCTTGTACTCTTACAAGTGCTTATGACTCTAATTCGTATCTCCATACCTCATCAAAGTCATACTGGTCCTATTTCATCTTCGCGCCCACATAGATGATCGACTAGGGACATTTAGGATAATCTTTATGATACATCCATGGATATAGTCATCATAATAAACATGCAAATCATATGATAACAAAAAAGAGAAATAATTTAAATAACATTAATGTTTAAAGTACAATGATTGGCCATTGGGGCACAATTGTTAAACCTAGCTATCACCTAATATGGGGTGAATTGGGTGAATGATAAAAACTTATTATCTTTGAAAATCTTTTCATAACTTAGTGAAAGTAGTTTATATGGTAGTAATGATTTATAATGTGATGGTCATTCAAACATATATGTTGGAAATATAGGAGCTTATGGAAGAGAATATGCAAATTGATATTTATACTGGTTCAGCCCAATCCTTGACCTACGTCCAGTCCCCAAGCTCCACTTTAGATTTTCAATCCACTATCCTCTTGTTTAATCCAGGCACAAAAGAAGCCTTTACAATCCCACAAGTTCACAGAGGCACTTGTGAAGCCGAATTTCTCACTAAGATACCCCCCCTTATACACCATAAAGTTATAGACTGTTTCCCACTCAAGATCACACAATCTTAAGTAACTCTCAAATGATAAGATGATTACAATGAATCCTCTCTCTCTCTCTCTCTCTCAAAAGTAAATGAATAAAGATTGAAGTATAATACAAATCATTTCACTCTTTATAATGAATTCTATAAGCATTAAGAACAAAGAGCACATGAGATAAATGTTGGGTTTAGGATATCAAAATTTTGACAGTGCAGCTCTCATCGTTTTTTCTCCGTCATGAATGTGTCTCTACTTATAGATAGTTCATATTTGTTAGCTCTATGCATGTTTTGATGATAACCTAACTTGAACTTAGTTAACAAAACATAAAAGTCACATACTAAGTTTTCCTGTCAAATTGACTCGAGCCAGGGGATTATGACTCGAGTTCAAGCCTAAACTCGAGCCAGGAAATGAGACTCAAGTCTGGGTGCTTGAGAAAAATTAATTAATGAACTATGATGACTCAAGCAAGGAAAGTATGACTCGAGTTTTACCCTAAACTTGAGTCAGGAAATATTGCCTCAAGTTTTCAACAATTCTCTGAACATCCATGTCTAACCGTTATTTTTGAAATTGCATATCTTCACTCGAGCCTACAAATAGTAACTCGAGTTTATGCCAATACTCGAGGCAAGAAAAATATGACTCGAGCCAGAAGCTGCATTGTAAATCATTTGCCTGATAAATTTTGACCGTTACTTTTAAAAATTAACTCTTGTGACTCAAGCCTAAAAATAATGACTCATGTTTAGAGTAAAACTCGAGTCAGGGTGATCAGACTTGAGTCTCTGGTGCTTCAGTCAGAAAAGATGGACTCGAGTCTGAGAATTTGACTCGAGCTATATATGACAGATTTTGAAAAATCGTTGCTTGAGCTATAACCTATTTTAAATATGTTTGGGTTAGTTTCTGCTATTTCATATTATTGTCTCTAACCATGTTTAATAAGCTTATTGATGAGTCTCAAGAAGATGAGATTAACGGCAATCAAGACGAAAGCAGAAAGCAAAGCAAGCGCATAATGTCAGCATCATTTAATGTAAAGCTCCATATCAGCAAGAAAGCATCTGATCATCATAAAGGATTCACACATTCTTTCTGCTTCCTACTGCTCAACAGTCGAATAAAGAACAATGAACTAGGAACATTCCTTACAGAAGCAATGAAATATTCTTTAAAGCCTGTTTAGTTTCCCAATACCAACCACCAACATTTAATGAACCAGTAATGGTCATAATATCGGGGAGAACTATCAGTATTACAAACCAGAGTCAACAGCTACATTATAATGGCATTAATGGCGAAGCTATAAAATGAAAAAGCATTCATTACCGACAACTACCGAAGTTACCGAAATGCTGCACAATTATTAGCGTTCATTGTTACTCTGTTTCTGTAGTTTCATATTCAACTGTGCACTTCAGTGTTTAACACTTTATCTACTCAATAGAAGTCCAAAACTGTACTTGATTGTCTGTAAAATTTTGAGGTTGGGACCTCAAGTGTTTGGGGAAAACAATTACATCTTATAAAAGGGAGTGATCAGTGAGAGGATCATCCAAGTATAGTGTAATTGTGCTGAGAGTATTAATGGAAATCCTAGGTGTTATGGGGACTGGATGTAGGTCAAGTTTAAGACCGAACTAGGATATATGGCGTGTCTGTGTCTTATATCTTCCCTTCTCTGTTTTACTTTGATTGCTCAAAAGTTTTTCAAACTTTAATGATATCACCTATTCACCCCCTCTAGGTGATTTTCAATATTACTCTATAAAAGCATTGGTCCAATGTAGAATATTGATATTGCAAGTTTCAATCCGTCGGAGAATTAGCTATTGAAGCTTCTAATGTCATCATCTGCTTTTGGTAAGCTGTTTGTTGATCCTTCATATAATCACCTGAAACTTATACACAAATGATATAAATAATGTTAAGAAGTGGTATAAGTCCTTTTAGAAATCATCTGTAAGAACCAGCTGAACCCAAGAGGGGGTGAATTGGGTTAATGATAAAAACTTTGGACCTTTAAAAATCTTTTTGCAATTTGGTAAATTGGCTTATATGTTAGTAATGAGTGATAAAGCTATAGACAATCATTCAAACATATATGCTAGAAAATAAAAGAGTTCATGGAAGAGAATATGCAAACTAGATTTATACTAGTTCGGCCCAATCCTTGACCTACGTCCAGTCCTCAAGCTTCACTTAAGATTTTCAATCTACTATCCTCTTGTTTATCAGGGCACAAGAGAAGCCTTTTACAAACTCATAAGTTCACCTAGGCACTTGTGAAGTCAAATCTCTAATCTCTCACTGAGATACTCCCCCTTACAACTCGTAAGGATACAATCAATTTCCCACTCAAGATCACCCAACCTTACGTATCTCTTAGAAAATATGATTTACAATGAATCTTCTCTGAAAGAAGTGAATGGATAATCACTAAAGTACAATAGAAATCATTTCACTCTTTCTATGATAAACTATGAAACATTTGAAAAACATAGTGTGTATGAGATTGGCATTTTGACAACATAACCTATTGCCATAATCTTTGTGTGTTTTGAATATGGCTTTACTTATAGATGAGGATGATTTGAACGTTGGGAAATATGACTGTTGTGTATAGAGTCATTACATATCACTTGGAAACTAGTTGTTAGAACTTCATTTTCTAAATCAACTGTGACATCAACATTTGCTTTATCCATGATCTTCAGTTTAGCGCTCATTGATCATCTGAAAAATGTACATAAATTATTTAAATGATGTTAAGAAGTATTACAAATCATTTGGGTAATCATCTTGATGTTCTTGATCAAAAACGTGATTTTCGACATGGTGATATTTTCGAAGCGAAGGTGAAAACTCAAGTTTGCTTTTGAAAACTCGAGTTTTGAGGCTATCGTGTTACTCTAGATTCCTCTCTGTCTGATTAAAACTCAAGTTTTGTTTCACAAACTCGAGTTTTTAAGATGCTCTAACATTCTTGGCTCTCTGTCTGAGCTAAACTAGAGTTTTCATTTGTAAATTCGAGTTTTCAACTTATTTTGTCCATTGTTGCTCTCTGACTTGATATAGCTTCAAATTTGGCAAACCACTTATCCCCATATATTTCTTTGAGTCTTCTTTCCAATGCAAAAAGAATCAGCTCAAAACTCATTGTATTTTGTCCGTAACAATCCGATGAATGAAGATTGTTCTTGACCCACGTTTTTTGCAACGTCCTGAATTGATAGTCAACTTTTGAGAACCATATCTCAGTGATATGAACTTCATTTTAGTTGGATCAAGTATTTATGGAAAGCCATATGAGTCTACTTTCATATGCCACTGATTTCCACTCATTCTGATGTGTAGATTGTGAGATACACTCAAAACATTGAAGCTTAGTTTGCTTTGTGGCGCGAATTCTTGATCCAAATTTCGAAATTCATAGCTATCTCATCTGAACTTATTTCAGCATGAAACTTTATCAAGCTAATGCATTAGATGTCTAGTTTCATGTCAATTTGGTTTCACCTCAATCCCATCTCTGGTTTAGAAGATATTGTCGAATTACCAGACCTCGCACAAGCTGAACGCGAAACAGAGTAGAATAGAGTTGCTGATCAACACTGCAAACTAGAGTTTTGACTTGAAAACTTGAGTTTTCTTAGTCCAAAGATGCTAGAGATGCTGAAGACACTAGAAACTCAAGTCATTAAGTTTTGAACTCGAGTTTTGAGTTCAAAACTTGAGTTTTTATTCCTAAACTCAAGTTTTAATTCTCAAACTCGAGTTTTCTCACATTCCAAAGGAAAATTATTGTAGTAGGTAGTAAACTCAAGTTTTGACCATCTAACTCGATTTTTCTCATCCAGAACCTGATATTTGCTTGTTTTAACTCTGAATTGATCCATTCTAACTTCCACTTGATCATGGAGACTTCTAAAATCAATCTTGGAACTTGTATAATGATATTATGATTCCATTCATCAAGTTCTTCCATCTTCCATCTTGATCAATTTTCATCATTTAACTTCAGCTCATCATTCTCTGCAGCTTCTACCTTCTTTAATATCCAGAAAGTTGAGCCTATGTTGAACTTGTTCCAGAATCTCATGTGTCTTCATTGAGTAGAAGATGTGAAGTTTACTCATGAAGTATGATCAAGCAGAAGATGATCAAGAAGTATTGAATGATGAAAAGAAGAAGATCAAGGTTGGAGAGGATGTAGATGAGAATAAGGAAAAAGAAGAGGATAAGAAATTGAAGAGGTTGTTGAATATAATGGGAATATATTTATTCAAGATCAGCCTAAATATGAATGTGAAGAATATTCAAGTGAAGAGAAGGAAGAAAGAGAAGATCTTAAGGAAAGGAATGAGAAAAGTCAATATTCAAGGTCTTAGAGTGATTCTATAAGTCTTCACAATCATTTGGATGTTGGATGGGTCAATTCAAAGTCCAAAACTGCAAAAATCGAGCTTTGGAAGAGAATACTCAAGTTTCTAGGTCAAAACTCAAGTATAAAAGCTTATTGGAAAAATTTGCTTCTGGACAAGGAAAACTGTGGTTTGGAAAACTGAGGTTTGGGAGTCAACTCGAGTTTTCAAGTTAAAATTGAGCTATGAAGGTCAAAACTCGAGTTTGGGAGTCAATGCTCGAGTATGGAACTTAAATATTCGAATATCGGGTGTTTTTAGCTTCTCTCGCACATCTGCACCTGACAAAACTCGAGTTTCATCCTCAATACTCGAGTATCAGCACTAGTCAGCAACTCTGTTCACCTCTGTTTCACATTCAGCTTTGGGCGAGATCTGGTAAATCGATGATATCTCCTAAACCAGACATCGGATTAAGGTGAAATAAAATTTGGTTGAAACTAGACAGCCAATGCGTCATCTTGACAAAGTTTCATGTCAAAAGAAGATCATATCAAAGAGCTTTGAATTTCTTAAGTTGGATCAAATATTCACGCCACTCTTCAGACCAAGCTTTAGTGTTTTGAGTATAACTCACAATCTACAAGTCGAAATGAGCTGAAATCGGTGGCATTGGAAAGAAGACTCAAAAGGATTCCCATCAAGACTTGATTCAAAAAAAATGAAGATCAGACCAGAGAGATACAGTCTTCGAAAGTTGACTAACTGTTCAGAACGGTGTAAAAACGCTGGATAAAGAACTATCTTCATTCCTTGGATCATAATAGATGAATTCCAACAAATTAAGATCTGATTCTTGTTGCTGTGGAAAGAAGAATCCAAGGAGCTATATGGGGATAATTGGTTTGCTGAAATGGTGCCATATCAAGACAGAAAGCAACCAAAGGCTAGAACAAGTCGAAAACTCGAGTTTACGAATGAAAACTCGAGTATAGCTCAGATAGATAGCAATGAACATTTGTGTGTCCTCAATACTCGAGTATGGGAAGAAAAACTCAAGTATAGATCAGAAAGAGATGAATCGGAAGTATCGAAACAAGCTCAATACTGCAGTATTGAAGTCAAAACTCGAGTTTATAGCAGAACTTCAGAAAAATCAAAGATGCAAAAATTCTGAATCTGATCTAGATCATCCAGATGATTAGCCAAAAGATCTCTAACATTCATTATCATCATTTACATGATTTGTGGACTTATTTCAGATGATCAAACGAGGGATTACATGAAAATCCAAAATGCTGAGCTGTCAAGTTGAAAAAGCTGAAATAACGGCTAGCTTCAAACTGCCTCTTCCTCAAACGGTTCTGATCGCAACGACTATATTCTCCAACGTTCAAAACACCTTCATCTATAAATAGAACCAGACTCAAAACGCAAGAAGGCGGTGGAGTGAGCTTACAATGTTATAATGCCGAAATTCTGAATCCTCCTTTCACTCTGTTTTTCATGCCTTTTTGGTTTACCTTTTAGAGAGTTAAATCAATTGTTATACTTAAGTGTTTATCATAATCACTTCTATGAGAGAAGAACTATTGTAAATCATATTTTCCATAAGAGGTAATCAAGGTTGGGTGACCTTGAGTTGGGAATTTGATTGTAACTATAAGGGTAGTAAGGGGAAGTCTCTGTGAGAGATTGTGAAGGTTGCACAAGTACCTGGATAAACTTGTGGGTGTGAAGGATTGTCTCTTGTGCCTGGTTAAACAAGGAGAATAGTGGAAATCTCAAGTGGAGCTTAAGGACTAGATGTAGGTCAAGGTTGGATCGAACCAGTATAAATCCGAGTTTGCACATTCTCTTCCCTGAACTCCTTTACTTCTAGCACACATATCCGAATGATTGTTTATAGCTTTACAACTCTCTAATTTCATACAAACTGAATTTACTGAATTGTGAAAAGGTTTTCAAAGGTTGCAAAACTTTATCTTCACCCAATTCACCCCCCACTTGGGTTCAACCATGTCTTTCATTATTGTGGGACACAGTAGTTATTACTTCCTCACCATGTCATATCCTTGTTGTGTATCGAAGGTTTATTCAATCACAAAATAGGTGATCCTTATATCAGCAATATCCCATCTATTCTCATTTAAACAATTCACATAGGGGCAAAAATACTTCCTATCTTTTGTAGCCACATTCCTTCTAGCAAATTCAATAAACTCTTCAACCCTATTCTCATATTCTTCACTAGTTCTCAAAGCACCCATCCAACTATGATCCATTTTATTACCATCTATGACATTTCAATCAACAATCACATTTATAACAATTACAAGAATGACATGTTTTTTTCTTAATATTTGTAAAAAAACTCAGTAGCATTTCCCCTTAAAAATAAGACATCCCAAAAGTAATATAACAAGAAAGGTATTACTAATCCAAACAAAGGGAAAATTTCAATGACTTTTTTAATCAAGTTCATGTAGTTCAGATGGCTAATAATAAAGAGAAGACAAAAGGAAAATTTCAAGGACTAGAGTAAAAAACACTTAAATCATAAGTATGCGATTTAATAATGAAAGCAACTGACCTAAGTTGATAGCGTAATAGTTTGCTTAGAAACCTTTGACCAATAAGGTAGCAATCAATTTGTAAAGTTTGGAATGAGTATGTGTCTGGCAATTTAATCAATGTGAACAAAATGGAAAAGGCAATCAAATGCTAAGGAATGTTTGCAACTTGAAAGTTGTGACATTTATAGTGATCGGAACAACAACAAAGAAACTTGCAAAAATGAGATTAAGTGTGCATGAGAATAGCTTCTGCAACATATTGGATTCAATTAAATATTTAATTAAAGTTCTACATGATTGATAAAATTATTCTATTAAATTTGTATTCAAGAAAAGAAATTGTAAGCATAAATCAGCTGAAATCAATCAGGATAAGTCCATCTTTTATTTTATTGCCAAATCAACATAATTACATCTATTTTAAGTCCAACTTTTAAGATTGAGAAATGCAATAATTTTCAATGAGCTTTAATAACAACATTACAACAAGATTTTATTAATTTTTTCTAGCAATTACAACATTGCTGGAAGAAACTGAAAGGTTATTTTCCAACAACGAAGTTAGTATTAGTGACATATCAAACAAAAAACATAAACAAAACAAAGAAATATGTCACAAATTAAGCAAGAAAGAGCAAATATCTGCAATGTTACATTAATGAATATTTGTGAATTAGACATGTAGCACTGAACGAACTAAACTTACACAAAATGACACTCTCAAACACAAAATATGGAGTAACAGTTAATCTCAGAAATCCTGTTGGTAACAACATACTTACAGAATAAATCAATTCAGTTATTAAATCGACCCCATCTATATACCTTTAAATATTACATTCCAAGAGTCACTATAAAAGGTATTTAAAAAGAAATTTCTCCAAGTATTGTAAAGAGTTTATGGACTCAGATCATCCACTACATGGTAGACCACACAACTAAAGATAAGACACCAAAAGGTGCATTTGAAGACAGCATAACCTAAATTTTAATTTAATTTTAGCAACAGAAGGCAAAGTATTGGAGGTCCAAATATTAACAAATTTTAAGCATGAAGCAAATCATATCAAAACCTCCACAAAATATACAAAATTTATATTATACTCATGCGAAGTAGACATAAGATAGACATCTCACAGTAAATAAACAAAAGAATTTTGTATAACTATACCAATTAACACTATGAAGTTATAACAACACACATAACAGATTTAAATATCAAAAAAGAAAGAAATTTTAGCGTTACTGGCTATCTATCTGTCAGAGAAAAATGATAGGGCAATGCTTTCTACAAATGATTTTATACCAAAAATCAGAATTGCATCATGCAAGGCGTTGATTTGAAAAACAATAAGTAATCTGAAAGCATCACCTAAAATATAAGTCACTTTCAATTTAATTAATACTATTTTTTCTATTCTACCTTTGTGATTAATATTCACTTTTCAACATTGCCCACTCATTATATCACACCTCTCTCTAGAATAGCATTGTCGATGCAATTAAACACATTTCTTAGCAAGGGTGAGAGTAAAAAAGATTTACATTTTAATAAAGTCTTTGCTTTTGAAAACTTTGAGACCATCAAAGTCACCAAAATCATATCATAACACCATGATCTAACCACTTGAACGAAAATCACAAGTTCAAGTTCTACGGTTCGAGTTTTCGGTGTTTACCTGAATCGGAAGTTTGGCTGATGGTCCTTATAGCTTGGAGTTGATTTGGCCATGGAAACTTGCTAAGCACTTCTCTCTTTCTTCAGCAAAATTTTGTGCTCCCTTGTTCTAGGAAAGACAGAGCATGTGAATTTAATAATAGTAAAAGTATCTGATTAGTTTGGAATGACTGAAGTAAAACTATGTCCAGTAATTAATGGAATTCATCTGACTTTTTTTTTACTTATCCTCCAAGTACTTAAGATGTGGCTAAGGTTCTTCTATGTGGCACATCCCCCTCCACACAAGTCAGATTTTTATTCCTCAATTGGGAAAAATTACTTGTTTTGGCCTGGAATTTACGTAAATTACCAATTTTGTCCCGAAACTTCTTTATATTTCTTTTCTTGTTCCCCAAGCACTCTAGATGGTTCCTAGGGCTACGTGGCGCCATCTTGGGCCCACAAATCCGATCCTTGATTTTTATTTTATTTTTTCCTAATTTATCTGATTATCCCTTTTTATCCAAAAAGTGGGACCCGTACTTTGACTTTTGGATTGATTCTGCTTTTCTTTTTCTCCAAGTAAACTTTAGATATTTTTGGGAGTACATATGGCCTAGATAGAAGCATATGTGGCACCATTTATGTCCACATATACATATTTGGTCCTCCTTGATTTTCCTTTAATTACCTGATTCACCCTTTTTACCAGTTAACATCTTGTGGGACCCGTATTTTGTGTGTGAGTCTAAGTGCAGATAAAATCATTTGTTTTTCCTCCTCTCTCCTAGGGTGGACGAAATTCCATGCTTAAGGGGCAAGAATTTGACTATTTTGCCCTTGCTTTTCCTCTCCTAACCCTGTGGTGACATGTGTCCTCAAATAACTGACTTTTCCTTTCCTATTTCCTCAAAATGTAGGAAACCTCACGGGTACAAAAAATGCTTTGAAGTCCGGACAAAAGAGGCATCGTAAGATTGGACTCGCAATCGGTCTTGTTCCATCCGGTATTAAAAGTATATCTTTAAGACCAGACTTAAACCGGTCTTAAATAAACTATTATAAGACCAGACATTTAAAAACATTATGTCTTTAAAATGATACTAAATATAACTGAAATATTTTTTGGTTGGTCATAAAACTCAATTTTTAAGACTGGACAAAACTTTCGCCGCTCTAAAAAGGTCGAATTTTTAAGATCAAACAAAAATAAATGCGCTCTAAAAAATAGCGGCTTGTTAGACCAAACGATTAATTATGTGCGGTTTTAAAAGACTTACTTTCAAGAGTAGGTGGTTAATACGTCCAGTCTTAAAGATTAACTTTTTAGACCAGATGTATTAAACCATCAGTCGTGAAAGAACAACTTTTAATACCACACTAATATCAAATATGTTCACCTGACCTTTAAGACCGCACATATAAGTACATCCAAATACATCTGGTCTTAAAAGTTGAACTTTTAAGACCTGCGTTTTTGTTTTTTGGGTCTAAATTTTCCTAAATTTTTTCCTTGTTCTGTTCTTCCTGATCATATATACACAAATCCATACCACCCAATCAAGCACATAAAAGGCTATACTTTAAGCTGCAAGCTATGAACAATTATGAATAAATTGAATTGGGAAAAAGCAGAATACAAATATTATCAACCATGAGTTACAAATACAATCAGTTATAAATACAAGTACATTAAGTTGTTATGATAAGATATACAACACTTAAATCAACATACATGCCCAATATTCACCATGCCTTCATCTGATTCACATCCAATAACGTAAGATCCTCTTTTATAACATGCCTTTTTGGATCGGATCTTGCCACAAAAATAAAACAAGAATAAGCTTCATAGAGTCAGTGACATTGTTTAGAAAATATGGAAGAAATATAATAGTGTTAAAACCTTAAAGTTTTTAAAGATTTGTGCAGATGAATATTACCTTACAAATTGACTCTTTTATAAAGGGATATCCTCCCATATCCATTCTTGATGATCATTTCTTATGTTGGGTTCATTATCCACTTCATCTTCTTCGTTCATGTCCGGTAGACCCCTTGAAAAAGGAGTACTCTCATGAAGACCATAATTTGCATGATTTCCCTCATCAATATCGATGACCCTTTTTCCTTGGAAAGCTACAGACCAAATTTTATTTGCTTGACCGGTGATATAAAAAACTTGTTTCGCCTGGGTTGCCTCTTCATCCTAATCCACTACCTGTCTCTTTCATACGATATGGAGTTCAAATAAATGAACCCCAGGGTAACAGTTAATCTTATATGCAAGCATGAAGCATTAATGACCACATAGCACATGTTAAGCACATATTAGATAGCAATAAAATTAGTCGCACTGTAACCGTAGTTAATGGCCAAGGACCGCAACCCTTTAGGACACGCAGCCCTATTTGTAGTACACACAACTTTACGAGATGTGCAAAATACAAAGGTGAATATGTGTCTCAAACAATTATAATCTATTGATTATATTCTTATCCAAATTTCTCTTTGGAATTAATTAACCAAAGGTTAATTATGATATATTATTTAGAGGCTATAATTTAGCCTAATGACAAGGGATTAATTGATGAAGATTAAATTGCTAATAATGCTTTAATAACTTGGATTAATTAGCAAATCAATTAACCTAAGACATTAGCAATAAGGAAGGAGATTAATCACATGATTAAGGCTAATTAATTGTGCCTCAAAAGTCAATAAAATTGGCTAGCCAATGGAAACTAGGTATTTTTGAGATATTTTGATATAATTAAGCTTAAACCTTCTTATAATTAAAGTGGCTAATGATAACTAAGGTAAGAAGCCTTTAAACACTTGTTTAAGAGGATAATTAAGCTTAATCAAGGAAGCCCCAAAAGTCAACAATTGCAACTAGGATCAAGGGTTGAGATTGTTGCACTTGTAATTAAATCCAATGGTTCTAATTAACTACACAATTAAGCTAAATCCATGTGAAACTTGATGAGACAATAAGAGGCTTTGTATACATTAGATAGAAACAAAAGAAAAACAAAAATATCAAGAGGGGGTGGTTTTTGTATCTTAAAGAAGAAGAAAGAGTTTATATTATTTTATTGAAGATATTAATTAATCAAAGCACATGGGATAATTGGCACATAGGTGCATTAATTGAAAATGGAAGAGGATAAGAGAGAGAGGGAGAGGGACAATTTTGGATTGGTATAGGGAGGAGATTAGGTTTCAAAACGAGAAAATTGATGAAGGGATGGGATTAAAGAATGGAAACTTGTTGATTAAGGGTAGTGGTGTTTGGCAAGAAGAATAGGAGTGTTTGGTAGAAGAATAAGGTTGCTTGGAACCAAACATGAACCTAGACCTTTTGCTATGAATAGTAAGGCTTGGCTTCCTCATTCTTCACACCAAAAACCATTCTACAAAGAGTAGAGAGAAGCTAGTGAGAAGTGAGAAGGAAGAAGGAGTAGCAAGGTTCTTCAAGGGTAAGTTTTCTAGTCTTTAGCTTTTGTAGTTCATAAAGTTCTAGTTTAAATTCATAGAAATTTATGCTTTGATCTTAAATATTCAAGAGAAATTTTGTTTTCATGTTGTTATGGTTAAAAATGAGTTCATTTTGAAAATTAGATGAAAAATATGATATATCAAAATTCTTGAAGATCGAAGATCAAAATAGCGAAATTCTGGCAAAATTTACTGTTGAAAGTTTGCTAGAGTTAGCAATAAAAAGGCTATGATTTTTTGTAGAAAATGAGGTTATTAATTTTTGAAAATTTACATGGTTAAAGTACACACATTGGGCTTTCCAACTATGCCCAGAGTGTAGCATTTTTGAAAGCGGAGCTAAATCACCAAGAGGGGGTGAATTGGGGATTTTAAAATTCTTTTCGAAAGTTCTGTTTTCGAATGCTAAAACAAGGTATAACAGAGAGTAAGGAAGAAAAGTAAGACACAAAGGTTTATACCAGTTCGGTCCAATTCTGTGACCTATGTTAGTTATGATTAGTTTTGATGATGTCATTCTTAAAGGCAAAAAGATTGAGTAATATATTTATCTCCTACATTGACTAACTGTTGTACTTAATGTAGATTAATCCAAGTTAAATTGTAGGAGTTAGTCAAGAAGGAGATAAGAGATTTCAGAGAGAAAGAAATTGAATCATGAAGAATAATCAAGAAGAAGAAGAGAGATTGAAGAAAGAAGAACTTGCTGAATGGAATATGATTATTCAAGTTCTTGGATGAAAGATTTTGGGGATAATCAAGAAGAAGAATAGAGCTGGAAGATGGAAGAAGTGGATATTCAAGATCAGCTCAAGTTCATTTATGAAGGATAATCAAGAAGAAAATGAAGAAGAGTAAATATTGTTCAAGATGGAAGATGGAGAATAGAGCTAGAAATCTCCATGATCAAATGAAAGTTGGAGTAGGTCAATTCAGAGTTAAAATCAGCAAGAATTAGGTTCTCGATGAGAAAACTCGAGTATGGTGGTCAATACTCAAGTTTACAAGCCTACTAGAAGTAATTTGTCTCTGGAATACAAGAAAACTCAAGTATGAAGGTCAATACTCGAGTATTGGAACATAATGACTCGAGTATTGGGTGTTTTCAGCTTCTCTGGCGTCTCTGGACCAGACAATACTCAAGTATCCAATTCAATACTCGAGTATCAAGCATTGATTAGCAACTCTGTTCGCCTCTATTTTACGATAAGCTTTGGGCGAGCTCTGGTAATTCGATGATATCTCCTAAACCAGAGATCTGATTGAGGTAAAACCAAATTTGTTTGAAACTAGACATTTAATGCGTCATCTTGAAAAAGTTTCATGCTTAAAGAAGATCAGATGAGAGAGATATGAATTTTGAAAGTTGGATCAAATATTCACGCCACACATCAAACCAAGCTTTAATGTTTTGAGTATAACTCACAATATACAAATCAAAATGAGTTGAAATCGGTGGCATATGAAATAAGATTCATAAAGCTTTCCATCAAGGCTTATCAATAAAAATGAAGATCAGACCAGAGAGATATGGTCTTTGAAAGTTGACTGAGAATTTAGAACGTTGCAAAAATGCTGGTCAAGAACAAGGCTTCATTCATTGGATCATAACAGACAAAATACAACGATCTTTGAGCTGATTTTTGTTGCTTCCGAAGGAAAAAACAAAGAGCTATATAAGGATAATTGGTTTGCTAAAATTAAAGCTATATCAATTCAGAGAGCAATCAAAGTCAAGAATAAGTTGAAAACTCGAGTTTACAAGAGAAAACTCGAGTATAGCTCAGACAGAGAGCAATGAGCATTAGAGGATATTCAATACTCGAGTATGTAAGTCAATACTCCAGTTTTGATCAAACAGAGATGAATCGGGAGTAATGCAACAAGCTCAATACTCTAGTATCCAAATGAAAACTTGTGAAACACTCGTCCAAAATACACCATTTTTATACTTGAATTCCTACATGGAAGCGTATTTTCAAATAAAGAATTACTACTGAAGCTACTATTCCCGTACATATGACCAAATCTTCAGTAAAATAAATCAGAGGTAAAATCTTTCCCTTCTTGGTCTATACCCCCAGCTCCTCCTTCTTAGCTCTTGAGCTTCTTGCCCTAATTGCAAAATAAAGCTATTCAAAAATATTCCTCAAATGCAAATGAATCCCAGTAGTAACGTGAATCCCAGTAGTAACATTAACAATCACTCACATAAGAGGCATACACAATACAAGCAAGTACAACCATCACTTATACATACAATTCATACAACACATTCAGCATTCATACATCTCATTTATATACATACAAAGGTAAATACAAGCATATAAAGGTACATATAGTATGTGAGAGAAGCGTTACTACCTTGATCTTTCCTTCCTTCATTTTCTTTCTCTCGCGCTCTCTCAATGTTGCATCTGCTCACTCTTAGCCGAAATGAAGAAATGGATATTTTTGGGAGACTACTATGCCCTGTTTTATTTTTGATGATGTCTTATATAGATGCCATTAGTAAGAGCAAAAAGTTCATATCATATATGTTGACTAATTGCTACATTTAATGTAGATCTGTTTAAATATGACTGTGGAGAATGATCAAGAGAAAAGAAGAAAGAAAGAATAGAATTGTGGAGTCAAATGATAAAGAACAAGAGAAGAGAAGAAAGAAAGAGTTGAATCATGGAGGATGATCAAGAAGAGAAAAGAAAGAAAGAAGAACTTGCTGAATAGACTGAGAAAATCATTAAACAAGTTCTTAGTTTGATTCTTGAAGCCTCCATGATCAAATGGAAGTTGAAATGGCTCGATTCAGAGTTATAACAAGCAAATATCAGTTTCTGGATAAATAAACTCGAGCCTGTCACTTACAAACTTAAGGTTACCATGTTGTTACAACTATTAGTTCCTCTTGTACGAGCAAACTCGAGCTTACACTTATAAACTCGAGTTTGGCTGATTTCTAGCAACTCTGGCTTCTCTGGCACAAGTAAACTCGAACCTACACTTATAAACTCGAGTCTGGTTGATTTCCAGCAACTTAGTTCTCCTCTAGCACGAGCAAACTTGAGCTTATACTTATAAACTCAAGTTTACAACGTTCTTTAGCACTAGTGTTCTACTCTGTTTCACGTTCAGCACGGGCGACCTCTAGTAATTCGATGATATCTTCCAAACCAGGAATCAGATTGAGGTGAGACTAATTTTGTATGAAACTAGACTTCCAAAGCATCATCTTGACAAAGGTTCTTGCCCAAAGAAGATCAGATGAGAGAGCTATGAATTTTGAAAGTTGGATCAAAAGTTCACGCCATATAGCAGACCATCCTTCAATGTTTTGAGTGTAACTCACAATCTACACATCAGAATGAGCTGAAATCAATGACATATGAAAGTAGACTCATAAGGCTTTCCATCAAGAGTTAAATGATCCAAAACAAAGTTCAGACTAGGGAGATATGGCCTTCAAAAGTTGACAGAAAATTCAGGATGTTAAAAACTCAAGCCTATCACTTATAAACTCAAGTTTGACTCAGACAGAGAGCCAGTTGCGATCTGATATTCGACAAACTTGAGCTTGGACATATAAACTCGAGTTTACCTTACACAAGGAGGTTCTCCAAGCTTTTAAAAGCATTCAAACTCGAGCTTACATTTTACAAACTCGAGTTTGTCACTTACAGAGAGCTTTCGAAGATCTTTCAAGATAGTAAACTCAAGCATTAATTTATAAACTCAGCAGATCGAGATTTTTCAAAGGTCTTTTAACTGAAGCAAACTCAAGCCTGCTGAGACTAGACTCAAGCCTGACAGATCTCTATTTTCCAAATCACGTCTTCAACTCTCTGATTTAAACTGATGATACATTTTATCCATATCTTAAGTTGCGAATCATCATATATACATATACTTGATCGATATACTCATTAGTTTCAGATCAATTTAGCAAGGATCAAGGTGAAATCAAATCTGGGTTAAATGCAATTAATGAAGAACCAAGAACAAGCTTGAAATTTCTCCTCTATTCAAATGGTTAAGCTCAGACCGTTATGAAACGTTCAGATCACTCTCCAACGGTTAAATTAAGTTTATGGAATGACAAGAATTCTGGAAGACCATCTGCAACAACTAAATCCAAGATTCCAACTAAGAATTGAAGAAATAGAGAGAGATATGCATCTGTCATATTCCAAATATGAAGCTGACCATTGAAGAATCAAGAGAAGAAAATGCAGCGGTTAGTTCCTCTGATTTAGCTATAAATACCCAGGAAGATTCATAGCAATAACACACACACATATTTTCAACTAATTGCATTTTTCATTTGATACATCATTGTGCACACTTCAGTATGTGAACTTTAGTGTTTATTCATATCTACTCTTTTTGAGAGTCTTGTTTTGAAAATCATTTGATTACTTGTTTGAGAGAACTCAAGGTTGTAGAACCTATGAGTTGGGTTATTTAATTACAAAGTGTAAGGGGGAGCAAGCCCTTGGTGATTAGGATTGCTTGAGAGTTACATTGTTGTAATTAAAGAATATTGAGATAGTTGAAAAACCCATAAGGTATTTAGGGACTGGACGTAGGTCAAGGTTATGACCCAACCAGTATAAATCTTACGGTGTCTAGCTTTTCTTCCCTTGCTTTGTTATACTCTGTTTTTTATCAAAAAACTTGGGTGTTTCGAAAAGTTTTTTTTTATCCAGAGTTTTATCAAACACCCAATTCACCCCCCTCTTAGGTAATAGCCAAGTTCAACATTTGGTATTAGAAGAAGGTCTCTTATTTAAAGGACTTAACAGTCTCAAGAGTTATCAATGGCTAATTTTGGGTGTTGCTTGCTTTCTCAAGGTTTTGATTATACCATTCCACCATTTTTAAAAGATGTTGATTTTTGGTTTTGGAAAGCTAGAATGACAAGTTTTATTAAATCATTTGATTTTGATATGTGGGACGTTTTTACAAGTGCCTTTTATTTCAAATCAAGAAAGGATTTGACAGAAAAAGGAAACAAAAATGTTTTTGTTGAACATTAGAGCAATAAACATATTATACAATGCTTTAACTGAAAACGATTTTGAGAAAATTAAGTATTGCTCTAGTGCTAAGGAAATATGGGATACTCTTGATTCTATATATCCTTCTAACGATTGTGTTGATGTTGAAAGTATTGACAGTTCATCTAATACTATAAGTTGCACATCCATTGATGAACAACTGGAGATTGAAGAAGGAGAAATCATTGAATACTCACATGATCCAGTCAACACAAAAGTGTTGGACCTGGCTATCACCCAAGAGGGGGGTAAATTGGGTGTTTGATAAAACTCTGGAGAAGTTAAAAAAAAGTCAAAACACCAAAGTTTTTTTTATCAAAAATAGAGTATAACAAGGCAAGGGAAGAAAAGCTAGACACCGTAAGATTTATACTGGTTCAGTCCTAACCTTGACTTACATCCAGTCACCAGACACCTTCTGAGTTTTTCAACTATCTCAACATTCTTTAATTACAACAATGTAACTCTCAAGCAATCCTAATCACCAAGGACTTACTCCCCCTTACACTTTGTAATTAAATAACCCAACTCATAGGTTCCACAACCTTGAGTTCTCTCAAACAAGTAATCAAATGATTTTCAAAACAAGACTCTCAAAAAGAGTAGATATGAATAAACACTGAAGTTCACATACTGAAGTATTCACAATGAAGTGTCAAAATAAAAATGCAATCAGTTGTAATTGTGCATGTTGTTGCTATGAGTGTTCTTGGGTATTTATAGTTTAATGAGAGGAACTAGCCGTTGCATTTTCTTCTCTTCGATTCTTCAATGTTCAGCTTCATCTCTGGAATATGACAGTTGCACATTTTTCTCCATTCTTTCAATTTTCAGCTTGAATCCTGGATGTAGCCGTTGCAGATGATCTTCCTAAGTTCTATTTATTCTATGATCCATATTTGACCATTGGAGAGTGATTTAATTGACCTAGAACTGTCTGAGCTGAACCTTTGGAAAGGAGAAGTTTCAGGCTTGTTCTTGGTTCTTCATTTAATGCATTTGACCCAGATACGATTCACCTTGATCCTTACTAAATTCATTTGAAACTGATGAATATATCGTCCAAGTAAATATATATGATGATTCGAAACCTAAAAAATGATTAAATTAGTTCACAAGTTTGAATCAGATAGATGGAAGACGTCATCTGTAAAACAGAGATTCGTTAGGCTTGAGTTTAAGCTATGTAGGCTCAAGTCTAATCGTGTTGGAAATCTTCGATAGCTTTCTGTCTAAGCTAAACTCGAGTTTATTAGTTTTAGGCTCGAGTTTATCGAATATCAGATCGCAACTAGCTCTCTGTCTGAGTCAAACTCGAGTTTATAAGTGATAGGCTCGAGTTCGTAACATTCGGAATTTTTTGTCAACTTCTAAAGGCCATATCTCCTTCGTCTGAACTTCATTTTAGTTCGTTTAACTCTTGATGGAAAGCCTTATGAGTCTACTTTCATATGCCACCAATTTCAGCTCATTCCGATGTGTAAATTGTGAGTTACACTCAAAACATTGCAGCTTGGTTTGCTGTGTGGCGCGAACTTATGATCCAACTTTCAAAATTCATAGCTCTCTCATCTGATCTTCTTTGGGCATTCTTTCAAGATGACGCATTGGGAGTCTACTTTCATAAAAAATTGGTTTCACCTCAATCCGATTCCTGGTTTAGGAAATATCATCGAATTACCAGAGGTCACTCGTGCTGAAAGTGAAACAGAGGTAGACAAAGTTGCTAGAAATCAGTCAGGCTCGAGTTTGCTCGTGCCAGAGAAGAACTAAGTTGCTGGAAATCAGTCAAACTCGAGTTTATAAGTATAGGCTCTAGTTTGCTCGTACCAGAGGAGCCAGAACTGCTAGAAATCATCCAAACTTGAGTTTATAAGTATAGGCTCGAGTTTGCTCGTACCAGAGGAGCTAGAGTTGCTGGAAATCAGCCAGCATTGAGTCTATAAGTGACAGGCTCAAGTTTAATTATCCAGAAACTGATATTTGCTTGGTCTAACTCTGAATCGAGCCATCCCAACTTCCATTTCATCGTGGAGACTTCAAAAATCAATCTAAAAACTTGTATAATGATTTTCTCAGGCTATTCATCAAGTTCTTCTTTCTTTCTTCTCTCTTCTTGATTATTTTCCATGAATCAATTCTTCCTTTCTTCTCTTCTCTTGTTCTTTCTCCACACGAACAAATCTACATTAAATGTAGCAATTAGACAATGTATATTACATAAACTTTTTGCTCTTTACTAATGGCATCTATATAAGACATCATCAAAACTAATCATAACCAACATTCTCCCCCTTTTTTGATGATGACAAATACTTTAAGAAAAAATATGTATGCATATGAAAATATATGAGACCTAACATATTTTTTTTCCCATTCTCTGCCCCTTATTTGTCATTAGCAAAAAGTTGAAGTAAAGAAGAAATACTTGTGAAGAGGCAAATATGAAATCAAATTCTGTCCACCTTATTTTCTCTCCCCCGTATTTGAAAGTATTCAAGTTTCAATATGATGCAAGTAGGAAAGAGTTTTCACGAAAATATTTCTGAAAACAAGTTGGAAGGTTTTCAAAACATCTTTCACAATTAAAGCATAGATATACCAAACATGTGCAAAGTTTCTACTAAATATAAAAGGTAGAGTTTAGAAATGCTCATGTAGGTTCTGCAAATTGATGAATAGTCGATGAAGTCCATTTGCTCGCTTTCTTGTTGTGAGAAATCTATGATTGCTTTGAATAGCCTTTAAGATGTGGAATGAGACTAAAGTACAAACTTCTTGAGTTGTATAAGAACGAATATGGTCAGTACTCAGCTTCAATCCTTTGCCTTTTCTTCATAGAACTCTTCTATAGAGCATATTTCAACTTCAATGATGGAGCATGAAGGCATTATTCCTTAATTTGATAGTTTCTCCTTGTAATTCATTAAGGAATATCTGCATACAAAGTGAAATCTCCTGCCACAAATTTAAGACTTTCTTGCAAAGGAGATTTGTTAGTGCAATCAAATATCAAAGTATCCCTTTCAATATGATATTTTCAATTTAAGATAATGAAAGGAAAGATATAAGATATTTTCAAATATAAGACAAACTCATCATCAAAACTAATAAAACATTGTGAATGCAGATTGGTATGATTAAAAGAGTTTTCTTCAAGTAAAAGGAGATGAGCTTTTAAGATATAAAACACATATGAATGTGAGGCTCCCCCTTAATGAATGTATGATTAAAAAGATATGAACTTCCTTTTCAAAACCCCTTAATGATACCAAATAATAATGTGATACCAAAGTTATGAGATTTGGAGTTATCCTTGCTCACAACATAGTATCTCATATTTAAGAATTTTCAAGTTCACTTGAGTGGACTTGAAATTGGTATGAAGAGATCGCTTATGCTTTCTATGATGATAAAAGAGTTTAAAACATAAGGATCATTTTAAAAAATGAGTTAGCTCGGGCTAAAACTCCTAGAGAAAAAATTTGAATGAATAGAGTGACTGGAGTCACATGACCTTGACTGAAGTCATTTTTTAAAAACAAAGATTTTTAGGCACGATGACTAGAATCACTTCATGATGATTGGAGTCATGAAATTTCAAAAATGTTTTGCTTTAAGAGCCATGACTTCAATAATGCTTACTTGACTGGAGTTACTTCAACACTTCTTACTTGAGTCATTGTTACATTAGTCTTGACTGGATTGTTTGAAACAGTAATGACTGGAGGTAAGAATAAAGCATTTGAATATTTTGCCTTGAGTCAAAAATATGATGCCTAGAGGTAAATACAATGAGATTTGGAACATTTGGAAATAATATGACTCCTCCCTAAAGGTAATTATTAAGTACCTTGAGGCAAATAGGGGAATTGATAAGATATATGCCTAGAGTCAATTACTTGATGCCTTGAGTCATTATGTTGCCTAGAGTCAATTTTTTTGATGACTATAGGCATGCTGGAAATTTTAACTAGAGGCATGAAAGAAGAGTCATCATAATTATGTTTTTGCCATGATGCTATTTTGAAAGACACTTGCAGCAAAGAATAATGCCTTGAGGCATCACTTATTGCCTAGAGGCGATAGGCAAAGTTTAGTGTAATTACGATTTTGCCATTAGACCTTTCGAAAAGCATATATGGAGAATGCAATGACTTGAGGCAAAACATAAATGCATGGAGGCATGAAGTAAACTTCAACATATATACGATTTTGCCATTAATCTTTTGAAAAAAAAAAACATATCTGCAGAATGCAATGACTTGAGGCAATTTTGAGTTTTCAAATTTTCATAGAATATCAACAATAAATTACATTATCATCATCAAAACATCAAACAACATGAGAGCTAACCATAGTAAGCCAATCAAAGACAAAAATGTATTTTTACCCAATTAAATAACTTCAATCCAATGAATCATAAAGGGTAACAAATTGATGATCCCAATAATGCTATTTCTCGATGACAATTGGTAAATATACTTCATGTAGAAAAGATGTCATTGATAAAAATGCATGTAAGTTTGATAAAAAACACATAGAAAATCTTTATAAAAAAAAACATTTATCAACTATAGTTTATTAATGAAATTAGATTTTCCAAAAAAATGATAATGAATTATGTAAATCATTTCAAATCTTGAATGATATTTCAAACCATGATATTATGAAATTGTGATTTTGAAGACATGACAACTTATTTTTGAAACATATTCAAAAATCAATGTTCACTTTAAACATGATGGAAGTTAACATGTTAAACAATATATCAGAATGCTTCAAGTTTTAAATGACATGTTAAACAATTTTCCAAAAACAAAAGTCATGAAGTAAATGATTTAACCAAAAAGGCCAAATAGGATTGAAATATATATAGGCACAATGACTTTGCTATTGCCAAGTGATAATATTGCCCCTTAGAATTGAATTATTAAAAATATGAGCATTTAAGGCAAGAACTTGAACATATGGCTATAGTTACTCAAAAGATGGGTGAAGACAAAGTTGATATATTTGAGTAACAAAATAACTACTAAGATTTATAAATGATAAAGCACATACTCTTTAGTCAAAGTGACTAGAGTTCTAGAATATCATCCTAGTAAGTTATTCCACTAATGGTTAATGCATTAACATTCAATGCACTAATGAACATTCATAAGCTTGGAATAACTCAGCCAACTAAGAATTTAGGCATTAAGCATAACAATTTCACAAATTGAATTCTTTTTCTTGAAGGCAGGCTTAAAACTCATATATGATCAACTTGTTAGACATGAGGTCCAACTAATCAGTCAATAAAGATTATTGAGTTCAAGCAACACATTGAATACTAAAGATCAATATGTGAATGATGGGGAAAGAACTCAACTGGGCAAGTTTGAAGCATATTCAACATTCAGTATACAATGCTGACTTCCAAGTTTGAAACATCATTTGAATGTAATTAAAGTATGAATATGTTTCAAAACATTTGTATGCAATTCCATAAATCAGAGTGAATTAAATTTCAAAACAAATTTCAGAATTATGCATTTGAAAAACATGAAAGCAGTTAGAAAGCATTTTGAAAATCATGTATGATTGATTACTAAAGGAATGCAATAATAGACAAGTGTTCATTACCCACATATGTAATTCATTTAAGTGCAAAATAGGGTAAGTATTAGATATCATCGTAATTCCTCTTGTCCTTGTAGTAGCTTGCTTAGTTAAGATGAATTGATGTAGATGTCTCCTTTTTCGATGTTCACCATCAACATCAAGCATAGCTTGTTTAACTTTCTCAAGACTTAGAGTTATTTCTCTATATAGTCTCATTCTTGAGAATTTTCCTTTGATCCTACAAAACTGTATAAATGTTTTTCTCCTTTGGTATCCAACCTTACTTGGATCCAATCATCGTTAGCTTGTAGGAACAAAATTCATATGCTCTTATGAATATAATTTGTTAGTTCTCTATGTGTTTTGATGATAACTGACAATTGTAAACTTAATTTAAAGTTTGTCTTTGGAAAGTTGTAAAACTTTCTGTTTAAGACAAACTCGAGTTTTGGTAGCAAAACTCGAGTTTGGACTTGATAAGACAATGGCTCAGTTTTTATAAAGAATGTCAAACTCCAGTTTGCTTAGGCAAACTCGAGTTTTGTAGAGTTACAGAGAGCAATCAAAGTTTCTAAGGATCGTAAACTCGAGTCTATGTTTTATAAACTCGAGTTTAGCTCAAAGGCAGAGATACTCAAATTTCAACTTGTTTTCAAACTCTACCCTTAATCGTGAGAAACTCCAGTTTACAAGAAAGTTTAAGAGCTAAAAGGTTTAAAGTCTTGTAAACTTGAGTCTAGGTTATGTAGACTCGAGTTTGGGATAAACAGAAGCACTCGAGGTATTTCTCATTTTCTAAACTCCATTTTTGTTTTCAGAGACTCCAGTTTTCACTTAACAAAAAGTTTTCAAAGTTTCAAAACCCATTAAAACTCAAGTCAAGTTTCTGGAGACTCGAGTTTAGGACTGTCTGAAAACACTCAAGCTATTACATGATTTCTAAACTCCGGTCTTGAAAATGAAAACTCCAGTTTGAGCCTTCAAAGATATTTCAAAGTTTCAGTACCCATTGAAACTTGAGTCTGGGTTTTGGAGACTCGAGTTTAGCACAAACAGAAAGCACTCGAGTAAATGCGTATTTTGAAAACTCCAGTTTGAAAAATGGAAACTCCAGTTTACAATTATAGAGATATTTCGAAAGTTCAGTTTACAACTGAAACTCGAGTTTTGTATATCAAAACTTGAGTCTGGACCATACAGAGAGCTAAGAAATATTTCAAGTTTTGTAAACCCCAGTCTGCATTTCTAAACTCCAGTTTTAAAGTTATGAACTTGAACTTAAGATTTTCATAAAAGCTTCAAACTCGAGTCAGTCACTAAATGACTCGAGTTTAGCTAGGTGTTCAAAACTTTATTCAAGGCCAACTCGCGACTTTCCTCTCTGTAAAAACCAAACTCGAGTCAGTCACTTATCAACTCGAGTTTAGTAAACTTTTCGAAATAAGATGCTCTCTGGATGAACTCCAAACTCGAGTCTATCCTTGTAAACTCGAGTTTGTAACGCCCAAATTTGTAAAACCAAATGGCGCTAAATTGCAAAAACCATTTGAATGATGTCAATACTTCATATCTTTAATTGCTACTATTCCTAACGTCATTTAACCAGTTTGTTAGCAAGTTTCAGATGAATTATTGAAGGAAATAGTGAAGATTCAGACTATGAGCTATAAAGCAAGAGAGAGAGAGAGAATATGCTGTCTTATAAAGTATTTCAACTTGGATTAAAGTAATACAACTTTGAGAACAACCCATTCTACACAGGGACATCAACATTATCTTCATATTAATAAGTCCCACATTGCAAGAATATCTACAACAGTTTAGACAAAAGTAGAATCCATCCATCAAGAACATTGTGAGTGGATTCTCAACAGCTAGTTGCTGGAAGTAGAGCTTCAATAGCCAAATTCGTAGTGCTCTTCCAACGATCATGTTCTTCATTCAAAATAAACTTCAACTGCTATAAATGTGATTTTGATTCGAAGAAGTAGACAGACAGACAATATACAAGACATTTACAGTGAACAACATCCAGATTTTTATCTATTCTTCTATAAATTATCTTGAGAGATTTAAGCTTCAGTGTTTATCAATATATGCTCTTAGAGAGAGAGTTTGTTTCTGTTAAATCACTTGTTTGTAAGAATCTCAAGTCGGGGGACTTGGAGATTGGGAATATCAGTGTACAACTTGTAAGGGGAAGTGTATCCTAATGAGAGAATAACTTTTGAGTACAGAGTGTGTAACTGATTGTGAGTGATAGTGGAAATCCCAGAGAGTCTGGGGACTGTGAAAGTGGAAGAAATCACGAAGAGGGGGGGTGAATTGAGGATTTTAAGGGAAAAAAACTTTTCAAAATCTTAAAACAAATAACAAGAGAGTAAGGGAAGAAAAGCTTGACACAAAGAATTTATACTGGTTCGGTCACAACTTGACCTACGTCCAGTCCCCAGATACCTCTTGGGTATTTCTAATATCTTAGAAAGCTTTAATTACAACAATGTAAATCACATGCAATCCCAATCACCTAGGACTTGCTCCCCCTTACACTTTGTAATTAAACTACCCCAACTCACAGGTTCTACAACCTTGAGTTTTCTCACAACAAATTATCAGAAATGATTTTCACAATCAAACTCTCCTAAAGAGTAGATAATCATAAACACTGAAGTTCAAAAAATATTTTGCATAAAACAGAGCTTAAAGATCAAAGAAGCAATTAGATGAAATTATGTTGTGTGTATTGCTCTTCGTCTTTGTGAGTATTTATAGATTAATCAGTGAGACTAGTCGTTGCGTTTTCTTCTCCAATCCTCAGCTGTAATTCTGAAAAATAGTCGTTGCATATTTTCAGCCATCTCTTCAATTCTTGGCTGGAATCTTGGATATAGACGTTGCAGATGTTTTCCAGTACTCTTGCCTTTTCGTAATTTGTTTTAGACCGTTAGAGAGTGCTTAGATTGATCCATAACGGTCAGAGCTGAACAAATGGGATCAAGGAGAAGTTTCAGTCTGGTTTTTAGTCCTGCAATAAATGCTCTTATCCCAGAGTTGATTTGATGCTCAAAACGTGTTAAAGTAATCTGAAACTCATGAACAAACACATTAAACATATATATAATGATTCGTAATTCTATATGAGTGTAAGACAATGCTTAAGATTGAATCCGAGGTGAAAAACGCATCATTTAAATAACAGGGATCTGTTAGGCTCGAGTTTAAGACTGCTATGCTTGAGTCTGTTCATCAACACTCAAGCAAAATCTGGGTAGGCTCAAGTCTGGAGCCATTCACAACGTACTGAAGCTTAAGTTCAAATGCACAGGCTCGAGTCTGCTCGGGCTCTGTCACTTGAATAGCTCGCTGCCTGACTTAGGCTCGAGTCTATTAGTGACAGGCTCGAGTCTGTTTCACTAAACCGTTGTGCAAATGCTTTTCAAACTGAAACATGCTCGAGTTAATGAATATATGCTTGAGCCTATGATTGTGAAAAACTTTGGTTGCTCTCTGGAAGGGACAGGCTCGAGTTAAAATTCTTAGGCTTGAGTCTGTTCTTAAGAAAAAAACATTTTGAAGAGCTTTCTGTAAGATTTAGGCTTGAGTCAAAAACATTTATGCTCGAGTTTAACAGCTTAAGAAATTTGACATGCTCTCTGTAAGACTTAGGCTCAAGTTTAACATGATAGGCTCGAGTCTGTCTTAGTTATAAAATGTGACTTTTGTCTCTGTCACGAGCAGACTCGAGTTTATTATGTTAGGCTCGAGTTTGCTCGGGGTGAAAACAGCAAAAAGGCTCTCTGTCACGCATAGGCTCGAGTCTATTATGTTAGGCACGAGTCTGCTCGAGTCCAAAACGTTTATTTTCCTTTCTGTTGAGCACAAACTTGAGTCTATTACATCCAAACTCGAGTTTAACATGTATTATCAAAATTAAATCAATTTTAAGGATCTCTAAACATGTTCAAAACTTAGCAACAAGTTTACAATGTCTTGTTATCATCAAAACACATAGAGAACTAACAGACTGGACGTAGGTCAAGGAGTTAGACCGAACCAGTATAAATCTTGTTGTGTCTTGTTCTTCTCTCACATTCTCTGCACTTACATATTCCTACGATTAATTTCCAGAATTGCGAAAAAGAATTTTCAAATCCCCAATTCACCCCCCTCTTGGTGATTTGCTCCTGTATTTTATAATCAACTCAGAACAATTGAGCATAATGACTTAATCATGACTTTAAACACAAAAGAAATAATTTATTTTCAAATCATCTTGTATGCATAAAGACTTAAGTTTCTAAACATTGTAATCCTTTTTATAAATCTATGAAGTATATTTTTTTAGGAAATGTGAAAAATCAATTTCAAAATAGTTGGCAATTCACATTCCTAAGATTACAAAATATTAATCTCAATAAATGTCACATATAATAGTATAGAAGGTTTTACCATTGTATACCTTTACCTTATGTGCTTAGAGGATTGACTTTGCTTACCCATTGCCTTTTTCTACCACATTGATTCTTCATATGTCTTTCCATGGATGTATGCAAAGTTCTCACACAGGATAAAGACTTCAAGAATCTTTTGTTTGATACTTGTGAGAATTTCCTCTTCTTGTTATCCTCAAGATAGTTGAATGGTACTCTATGGTAGTTTGTTCTTGAGGTGGAGCATACTCCTCTTGCTTTTAACCATTGCTTCTTTGGATAATTAGACTTTGTAGGTCTAGCAGTAGATGCTCCGAGAGTTCTCCCATTTAAGGTGAGTTTCCTTTTAGGCTCATGAGACACTCTTGGATTTTTCTTCATCTTCTTTGTACCATTATGTCCATTGCTTTTAGAATCATCCTGTACACATAGAACACTAGATGGACATTTGGGTACCCACTTATACTTGGGTCCTTCACTGTTAGTATTAGACCTTACTTGTCCTTTTGGAATCCCTTTTGGAATCCAAACATATTTACTTCTCATATTTGAATTTCTCCTAATATAGCAAGTGTGAGAAATATGACCAGATTTACCATAATAATTGCAAATAATATAGTGATGCTTATTATGAACATTTTTGCAAGTATTGAGTTTATCATCGGATTGAAGATTGAAATAAATCTCATTTGGATATTATTTCTTCCCAATAAACTTTACAGTATCATTTTCGAAAACATTTTTGTTTTTCAAATTAGAATCAATACCTGATTGATAAACAACTCTATGTGGTTGTTCAAAAGCATTTTTCTTATCTACATAAGAAGAGTTGGAACTTTTTACCACATGTGCAACTAGAGCTTCTGATGATGATTGATCACAAATGTTCATGAGCTTTTCCTGGGAATCCTCATTCTCTTGTTCTTTCATGTTGACTGGATCATGGAAGTATTCTAAGATTTCTCCTTCTTCATTCTGAACTTCCAGTTGTTCATCAATGGATATGCAGCTTATAGTATTAGATGAACTATCAATACTTTCAACTTCAACACAATTGTTAGAAGCATATATAGAATCAAGAGTATCCCATATTTCCTTAGCACTAGAGCAATACTTGATTTTCTCAAAATCATTTTCAGTTAGAGCACTATATAATATGTTCATTTCTTTAATGTTCAACAAAAACATTTTCGTTTCCCTTTCTGTCAAATCCTTTCCTGATTTGAAATCAAAGGCATTTGTAAAAACATCCCACATATCAAAATCAGATGATTTAATAAAACTTTTCATTCTAGCTTTCCAAAACCAAAAATCAATATCTTTTAAAAATGGCAGAATGGTATAATCAAAACCTTGTAAAAGCAAGCAACACCCAAAATTAGCCATTGATAACTCTTGAGATTTTTAAGTCCTTTAAACAAGAGACCTTGCTCTGATACCAAATGTTGGACCTAGCTATCACCCAAGAGGGGGGGTGAATTGGGTGTTTGATAAAACTCTGGATGAGTTAAAAAAAATTTCACAACACCAAAGTTTTTTTTTTATCAAAAATAGAGTATAACAAGGCAAGGGAAGAAAAGCTAGACACCGTAAGATTTATACTGATTCGGTCCTAACCTTGACCTACATCCAATCACCAGATACCTTCTGAGTTTTTCAACTATCTCAACATTCTTTGATTACAACAATGTAACTTTGAAGCAATCCTAATCACCAAGGACTTGCTCCCCCTTACACTTTATAATTAAATAACCCAACTCATAGGTTCCACAACCTTGAGTTCTCTCAAACAAGTAATCAAATGATTTTCAAAACAAGACTCTCAATAAGAGTAGATATGAATAAACACTGAAGTTCACATACTGAAGTATGCACAATGAAGTGTCAAAATAAAAATGCAATCAGTTGTAATTGTGCATGTTGTTGCTATGAGTGTTCTTGGGTATTTATAGTTTAATCAAAGGAACTAGCCTTTGCATTTTCTTCTCTTCGATTCTTCAATGTTTAGCTTCATCTCTGGAATATGACAGTTGCACATTTTTCTCCATTCTTTCAATTTTTAGCTTGAATCCTGGATGTAGCCATTGCAGATGATCTTCTTGAGTTCTATTTATTCTATGATCCGTATTTGACCGTTGGAGAGTTTTATATAAGGGCATTTTAGAAAAATGAGTGAAATTAACTAATTTAACTTCCCTCCTTAATCTCCTCAAAATCGGTTAAATATGTCTTATAATTAGGACCAGAGGGAGTACATAACAAATTTGACAGGCTACATTCCTATATAACTAACAGAGTTGTACTCCTTGTCTACATTCTCTGGACCTCTCAATAATCCATGTGGGATAATACCTGACATGAAAAATAAAGTAGTTATAAAGGAAACCATTTTCTACTTGTACAACATAATTGCTCATCTATTGCTTTAAAATTGGAAGGGTTATCATGTGGAAGATAATTGCCTTCTCTTTTAATCTTAAAAAAAGGAAATATTTTAAACTTTATGTCTAGTTTGGATTTCTCAAGGATCAATTGATAGGTGAAATCCCTTCATAAATTAGATACTTGACACTATTTATACATTAGATTTGTCAAACAATTATTTAAAAGGGCCTATTCCAAAACCTTTTCCAACCTTAAGCACATAGAAAGCCTTGATTTTTCACACAACAAATTGATCAGCCACATTCCTAGGCAACTAACTTAATTGTACTCCATATCTATCTTTTTTGTGGCTTATAATAATCTATCTGGAATGTCACTTGACATAAAACATGAAAGATCACTTTTCAACATTTGGATTGTAACTCCTTACTCTGGGAACATCTAATAGAGGTGTTTAGATAATTCTGAGCCATTAATGACCCATTCAATAATATAAAAATATGAGTTTTTACTCTCTTTTTTTAAGAACCTGAAAATCCTTAGCCAACTTGTATCAAGCATAAACATAGTGGTTCAAATTCACTCTTACACCTTTTAGTACCCCAATAAGTTCCGGGTTCTTTTCTATTGAACTTGACCCTTCACATCTATACTTTCATAACTTTATAGCTACTTCACCAAAGGTATTAAATTACTCGCCATTTTTAGAACATATAACCTATAAGTTTGGTCATGTGAATATCTTATAGGACATAATGAAGTAATTGCCCGAGCCTATAAACATATTAGCTACTAGTCAAGCATATTTTAACATCTACTATAACTATACATATACCTTTGTCATCACCATAAATAACACTTGCCTTTAGGCTACCGTAGCCTTAGCTTTCCTCATTAATTATGGAGGTATTTACATGCCAAAATATCTATATACATAAATACACACACACACATATCTCTAATATTAAAAGCAAACACAGCTAAATTGATAGCCAATTTTTAAACATGATAATTGTTTATAACTTTTTCAACTTCACGCTTCATCAAGCTTTACCAACAACATCACCCTAGCCCCTAAAGGTACCTGCTCTTACTATATTTCATGGAAAAAAAGGGGTGAGATTTGGGGAAATCTCAGTAGTAACTACTTTTCATCATGTTAATCATACAAAGTTAATAACTATGCATGTAAAAACAAGCCAGAGAACAAGACCTTGTAAGTAATTAAGCTGAAAAGCTAACTGGTATACTATATCTTGCTGATAATTGAACTGAATAATTAAGTAGTGTACAATCTCTTGTAGATAGATAAACTGTATAAATAAATGATGCACATTCATTTTACAAATAGATAAAACGAATAAATAACTCATGCACATACTAGGCAGATAACTGCTCTGCTGATGTATCTGCTGTTGCACATAGGCATGACAAATATCTATCCAAGGATAATTTACATGTTCTCATGCTTAACGACAACAAAATGGCACAAACAAACATAGGAAACCAATACACAATAAAATGAGAGGAAAACAGTTATTACCTTTTGCTCTTTCTTCCATATTACTTTCTCGTTGTTTTTCTATGATAATTTCTTGGTGGGCTTGGGCAAGTGTCAAAAACTATCATTTAGGAATAGGTATAAGGGTAGATTAACATTTATTCCATCTATAATTTATAACTTAACCGTTTATTCTTAAAAACTTGATTTAAACAAACTCTACCCTTATTTAAAAGTGGTTGGCCATCTTGAAAAACTTGTATTCATTTTTTGTTTAGGGACATTTGGAATGTCCTACCACTCCTTAATTTCCACAATTTGATACTACACACACACACACACACTACAAAGTCCCAATTCACATTTACTTACATTCAACTTATTCTAACACCTATAACCTCATTCTATCCATCTAAAATAATTGTCAAGCATTTAGACACGACAAATGGAAACTTGGATAAAGTCCAACTCCTAAAGACTCAATCATTTAATCATTCCTATGCATGGTTTCACACTTGAGTCACTAGCTTGTCATTTAGGAACCTAGAAAAGCAATAATGATCAGTTTTTACCTTTAAAGATTATCCAAACAGCAACACAAGATAAGTTGTAAAATATTTCATTTTTCAAAAATCATCACAACAACCCAGAAAATTCGAGCTTTGTGAGAAGCTTACATCTGCAAGGTTCCAATCAAATTTCAGCTTTAAAATGCTAACTTCCATAAGGAATCATATATCACTTATTCTACATGCTTCATAACATTCATTATACCTTGAAACATCGTATGATAAGCTTAAAATCAGATTCTAGTCTCAAGATTTGAACCTACACATATTTCAACACCTCCATGTACATAATAACTAACCATCTTTTAACCTTCAAAAGACTTCATACATACATATCGTTGAAAACCCCTCACTGCCTCAATAGATTAATGGTTTTAGTCCTTGCTCTGGAAAGTTTCCCAGCTTTGTAGAAATCCTTTAAATCATTAAGCTATCGTCAACTTATACTCTTCAAACCATCTAAACAACAACACTATATATTCTGAAAAATATCTTCAGCAACCCTACTGGTCAATATAAAATCATATAACCTATAAATTTTCAATGAACCTCGAAAAATCATAACTCAGTCTAGGAAACTCAAAATAAAGTGGTTCAAATCTCTATTTAAAGCTCTTTCAATCCTCTATAAAGGCAAAATACCATTCGGCATCCAATCTTGGACGTAATTTCATAATTTCAACGTGAATGTTCATTGTTCATTTGGTAAAACAGGATTTTTCCAGTTTTAAAGTGCAAAATTTGAAAATTCATGGCTTTTAATGTACATATCTAATAAATTTGTTCAATGAATTATTTTAAAACTTAAGATCTGTTCTATAATCTCACCAAATTTCATAGACAAAAGAGGTCGTTCGCCTTCGTTTTAGCTCACATAATAATAGTGCTCCAATATGATATTTACAAATTTCAATACACAAAACTGAATCAGCTTAAATCCCTCTTAAAACTTGCCAATTCACATGAATACACTTTTAACACATGAAAGGTCATCAACATAGTCACGCATACATATTTGTGTTCATATGTATTATATTCACAAACATTTGTCGCTATCATGGCTCTTCTTTATGGGTGGTGTGACCTTATATTGAAGTCTGAAGAAATTTCCAGATTCAACAACAAACTCAAACAACTCAGTCACTCATATTCATGTCTGTCAGCCATAAAGATATTAAATAATGCCTCAAAACCAAACAACATCAACTTATCAAAGAACACTTATATCCTTCGCTCTTAACCATTTATAATTCCTCTTATCTTTTCATTAGAGAAACAGAAGGCATACCCAACAAAACAGCGCGTTTAGATTCGGCCATAACAGAAACAGGACCAAACAAATACATGCAACACCAATAATCATGATTACAGGCTTTAATTTATCTTTAGCCACCACTAAAAACCCTTAATTTCTTATCTACTCATCTTATACCAAAGATTCATGCACTCCTCCCAATTAGAAACCACCCAACCAAAGAAATCAAAAATTGGAAGAGGATTAGGATGCTTACCTAGAAATTGTCGCATGTGGACCCAGTGGCGGAGCCAGGAATTTTAAAGACAGGGGTGAGATAAAAAATACTACATTATAAATCACAAATAGAATATCACAAATTCCATACCACACTCCATGTCATAAATCACAATTTTTCTAACTAAACCCTAACTTTATTTTCCTCAAATCAATACATAAAACAAATCATAGAAAAGATGAAACTCTCCTCGAAGATACATATTAAAATGCAAGAGATAGTTAGGCTCCTTACTTGTGTTGATGGACAAACAAGAGCTTCAAAGAGTCAAAAGCTTTAGGTGAAACAAGTGATTGAGGATTTGCACGGACGGCGAGAGACAAATAGGGTGTATGATGATTTCCCAATTTTAATAGATTAGAGACATATTTTGTCATATTTAGGAAGTCATCAATACTAAATTAAGAAACTTTTCTTAAGATTTTAAAAGATATCAATCTGGATGCATCATTTGTGGGATTTCAACTTAAAAATAAGTTGTTACTTAATTTTCGGAAATAAAAGAATAATGAATAAATAAGAATTGAAGGTTTTTAAAAGAAAAAAAAATAGTTGTTATTATTATCGATTATAATAATAACAATTATTATTATTATTATTATATTATTATGTAATTCTTTTACTGTTTTAAAATTGATCATTCTATAGTGGTGTCAAAAGTATTACATTGTCAAAATATCATTCTACATTTACTGTTTTAGAATGATCAATTGTAAAGCAATAAAAGTATGACATACAGTTTCCTCGCCCTCCCAAAAAAACAATTAATTTCATAAGGAGCTGATGAGCATGGCTTTTTTGGTCTGGGTTTCGAAAGTGCATAAAATAATCTGCAGTTCACTTACAGGCCGCCACGGCATCTTTGGATTAAATAAAAATGGGGCCCAAAAATTCATAACAGGAGGACATAAGACTCTCGCTGTCTATTTTATTTTTACCTGAAGCTTGTGTGTGTGAGTTTTTTTTTCTTTGACAAAAAAATATTTCTTAAAAAAAAAATTGGGGTGAGGTGGGGGAGGGGCGGGGGCCCCCCCTAGCCCCCCGCTCCCTCCGCCCCTGTGTGGAACCCGCATCTCTTCTGTCCTCTTCTTCTTTGATGGTCGCTGCTTCGCTTCTCTCGACCTCTTTCTTGTTTCCTCTCTCTCACCAAATTTATAAAGCTTAGCAATGTAATACCCTAATTTTTATAATACATTTAAATATATATTTAGACAAATAATACCTATTGAAAATAGGTGAATATGAGGTCTCAAACACCTTGTATTGAATTTATTAGGACAATGTCTCCTAAGAATAAATAATTTACAAATAGGTCCCTGAAATATTTATGGGTTATAAAATACCCTGAAAATATTATAAAGAGACAAATAAATATTTATTTGAAATAGGGAAGAATATTGTCCCTAATTTAGGTAATTTATTAAATTATTACCTTGGAAAAATTAAAGGAGAAAAATCAAAAAGTATTAGGGGACCATATTGGACCCCATGATTTTTAATATTTTGCATAATGCATAAATTATCAATTTCAGTAAAATAGTTGTGAGAAAATAATTAATCTTAATTAAGAAAATTGTCAACAATTAGTAAGTGATTAAATAAGTAATTAATTGTTGATTGTTTAAACATGAATAAAAGGGAATATCCAAAGTTAATTATATGAAACCCCTAATTTGATATTAATGACCAATGGGGGGTCAAGGTTGGCATAAAGAGTGTTGCTAATTAATTTAGCATAATTAAGAGGTATATTAAGTAAATTACAAATATCCTTAATAGAATAAGCTTGCACTAATTGAGATTAGTTGCACAATTCTTCAAGATGATTAGAGACAAACTAAAAGAGGGCTAATTATATTTAAAAATAATTAAGCCAAAGAGAATGAAATAATATCTTAAGTAATTAAGTCTAAATCTTCATAAAATTGAGTTAGCTAATGGCAAAATATAATTAAGGAGCATGTAAACACTTGATAATTAAGAATTGCTAATTAGTGTTGAAAAGTCAACAATGACACCTAAGCCTTGATTATGTCATCAAGACGACATCACAAGAGCACATGTGTATGTTGTGAGTGTGTGTGTGCCTAAGTGTTGTGCATGTGTGTGTGTGTAGTGGAGGAAAGAGAAAAGATGAATCTAGAAAAGGGGGGAGGTGGCATTTTTTTGTAAGAGGTGTAAGGTCAAGATTTAAGCTTCCTAGTTAAGTTAAATCCAATGGTTAGAATGGAATTAAAGTTGCTAGATAGTTAACTCATGGTTGGCTATAAATTTGAGGCTTCATGCTTCATTTTTCTTCACACCAAACTCATACCAAAGATTGGAGGGTTTAAGAGGAGAGTGAAGCAAGAAGGAGGAAGGAGTTCAAGAGTCTTCAAGAGGTAAGCTCTAGTTCTTAAGTTCTACTCTTTAGTTTTTATAAGTTCTTAGTATAAATGTTAGTTTAATCTAGAAAATTAGAGAATAAATTCCTATACTTGTTTTTAAACCTCATTGCATTGAAAAATTCCTGAAGAGCTAAAAACATAGTAGGGAATAATTTTTGGGATGCAATGGATTAATGTTGTGAAAGTTGAAGAATTTTCGGTTCTTAAATCTTAGACAGGCAGCGAAAAATATGCTATGCTTTTATGTAACAAATGAAGTTATAAAATCATGAAATTTTCCAGAAAGAAAGTAGACATGTAGGGCTTTCCAAACATATAAAATATGCAACATTTTGATCTCTGGTCAAGGAGATATGAATTTTTGAAGTTAAGCCATTTTTACTGGAATAAAATCTGGGCAACGTTGAGAAACGTAAAAACTGGTAATGACTCACTAATTCTGGGTGAAAATGAATATTTTTCCTCAAAAATAGACATCCTAAGGGTTCTGGGGAATTTTACGGATCCTCATTTTGATTTTTGTAGAATTAGTTATGATTTTTCAAAGTTACCGAAAAATCTGCCCACAAAACTTTGCACTACGTTTTTAAATAAATGTAAGGGCAAAGTTGTAAATAACAAATCCACCAAGGGTAGATGGGTAAATAGAGGTGGAAGTATATCTTAGGTTATTATTCTAAGTGATATGGTGATATATTAGGATATCCAGGAGGTCCAGGGCCGGATCCAAAGGTCAGACGTTTGACATTTACCCGGTGAAAGGTACGGACGCGTACTGTAACTCTAACTCTTATGCTGCTTGTATGCTCTATATGTGATGTGATGATTCATATAGTCGTGGACAAGACTGGGTTTTGGGCCATGCACCGTGCTTAAGACTCTGTCTTAAGTCACTGTTTATACATTCAGCTATTATGTGAAAACGGGTTACAGTCTTGGTAATGCCGTATGGATGTTTTCCTAGCGCTGAGGACATGCTCCGGGGCGTGGCACTGGTTTATGTGCAAACTATGTGGACCTTACATGGGCTGTGTGCTATGTAGAGGTATTGTTGTGATATGAACTATGACATGTGTTGTGTGCTATGTATAGTTATATGCTGAATTGTAAATGAATATCTATCACGTATACTGTTATACTTGAGCATAAGGTTAACTGTTACCTAAGGTCCAATGGGCATTGGACCTCAGTCTTAATGACTAGTACAAGGAAGAAACCAGGATAGAGAAGATGCCGGTGGATAGAGCCGTGAAGAGGCAGCGGTCGAAGACGAAGGTCGATAGAAGTTATTAGGATTTAGTTTCTGGCAAGAATCTAATAAAGTTATTTCAAACCATTTGGTGCTTAAACTAAGGAAGGGTTCATCGGTGGGTTGTCACAAGTCGCCATAGAGTTGGTGAGACTCCCATTAGATTGAACACCGACCTGGCCAAATTATTTTATGACCCTATAGCCCGGGTAAATTTTATTTCATTTATACTCTTTTTAATTCATTAATACTAACTCTTTCTGTTAATTAATAATTTTTCTTTATTATCTATTAGTAATTATTAATTAATCATTCCCTTATCTTATGATAATCTATTATATTTAACACTGACATTTTGTAATAGTTAAAATTGCATATTTGAAGAAGTTTTAACTTCTACAAATGACAATAGCAGTGGTTCAAAGAACTGCTACAAAATACACCATTACAAGATGTTTTGTGGCAGTTTTTCAAAATTGCCACTCATGTAATAAACGTTATTGTAACGGTTTTACATCACCGCTATAAGATGCAATTGAGATAACACATTTCAAAAAAGTTGGCGCCAAAATTTTGTAGCAATTGTAAAACCACTACAAATATTGGTTAAAGTTTCAAAATGCGCCAAAAAATTGAATTAAAATTTGGGGCGGTTTTAAAACCGTTACAGAATATCGCAAGATTGGAAAAAGAAAACCATAATTTGAGTCTATTGTTACAATATTTTATTATTTATGTGACAAATTAAATAACAATAGTTAATATTTGAAAAAATATTAACTTAAGTTAGATAAGTATAAATATTATGTAGGTATAATACTAAGAATATGTAGATAATAAGGACTTATTAATTATGTTTCCTATTAGATTATATTTGATTATGGACCGAATATTGATAATGATAGAAGGAATGTTGAGGAAATGTCCTTAAAAAGTGAAATCAAAGATTTTTAAAAACAATTTACCATATTTGATGAGCTTGCTGAACACTTAATCTCTTTAGAAAACCTTTACAGATAAGAGAAAATAAGAGAAAATGGGATGGGAAAAAACGAATGAGTGTGTGAAATGAGGTGTAGGGGGGTATTTATAGGGATTTGCGTAACTTTTGTAGCAATTGATATAACATATTTTGTAGTGGTTTTTATTTGTAGCAGTTTATGTGATAGTTTTTGCAACGGTTTTTGTTTGTTTTGTAGCGGTTATAAAACCGCTACAAAAATTTGTTGGTATTTTTAAAAAAATTCAAAAGTTCATATTTTGTAGAGGTTATACTAAAAACTACTATAAATTAATGAACGTTAGTGAGATTTGAAATATTCAAATTTCAATATCATACCTTGTAGCGGTTATTTGCCAAAAACTACTACATGTTTCATGACTATTGGTGGGTTCCAAAATATTCAAATTTCAAAAATACACACTTTTGTAGTGGTTTATTTACTATAACCGTTACAAACTTCATGACCTTTGGCAGGATTAGAAATATTCAAATTTGAATATCATATTTTATAGTGGTTTCTATACAAAAACCTCTATAAGTTTAGAAAATATGAACATTCGTAGGGTTATTTAGTTAAACCACTACAAATATGAATGTATTTTTTTAAGAAATAAATTACACTTTGTAGTGTTTTCTAGGAAGGAACTGCTATAAAATTTTGATTTATTTATTTTGTATAACTTCTATTTGCCAATGTGTTTAAAGTTTTACATTTGTAGCGGTTTAACTGGAAAATTGCTACAAACTGTTCGTATTTGCAACATTTAATAAAAACAACTACCTTAACCGCTACAAATGAATAAACCCTATCTTGTGCATTGTGAAACTTTGTAGTGGTTTTCTATAACCATTTCAAATGTGCAGACTCTTTATATTCTGTAGCCTTTTTTTTTAATATGCACTACTACAAATAAATCGCTACTAATACCGCACCAAAAGGTGACAAGTTAATGCCACATTTGTAGTAGTTTGTGTAAGTAAACTGCAACAAAATAATCGGCACAAATTTGGTACCAACTTGGCACAATTTTAGTATCGGACCGCTACAAATGTCATTTATGAACCAACATGCCACTTGGCGTGAATCATACCATTATTTAATTTGATTTCTGCAAATTAATTGCTATGAATTAATAGTTTTTTGTAGCGTAAACACTACATGAACCAGTTATGTGACATATTGAAATAGAAAGTCAACTGGAGCAGAACCAAAATCGCCATCTCTAAAAAAGTTAATAACAACCAAGTTGCCAAAATCAGTAATGAACTTGGTTTCTCCCAAACTACAAACCTTTGTAAATACCACTAGGAGTACCTTTACACCATGAAAGAGTCTCACAAGGAACATTCCAGTTCATTATTGACAAAGTCAAGAGTCGTCTCAATAGTTGCAATATAAACAATCTTTTGTTCACTAGATAAGGCACCCTAATTAAGTCAATTGTTAATGCTATGCCCATTTATGCCATGCAAAAAGCTTACCTCCCGGATTGCACTTGTAAGTTAATTGAGAGTAAAGCTCAAGACTTCTTATAGGGTTCTTTTGAGAATCAGAGTAGGATGCATCTCATCTCTGGAGACAAAGTATCACTACTAGAAAATTACCGTAAGAGTGACATAATTTGTGAAGGAAAAAATTTGTCGCCATTAGCAACGAGAAAAAAAAAATCATTGCCATTTGCAACAGAATTTGCTAGACAGTCACAAATTGTGACAAAAAAAATCCTTTGCAAAAATGGATCATTTATGATGGTTATAAGGATATATTCGTTGCTAATTTGGGATGAGTTTTATAAGTGAATTTAAGATGGAAATAAGTTGTAATTTGTGATGGAATTAAATTCTATCGCAAATGTATATAGCTTTTGAGAGTTTCACTCATCAATATACAATCCTCACTTCTATCTGGCCTTCTTGTAGTTTACCTTAGAACTCAGATTCTCAAAAGACATAACTCATAGAAGGGAACCCTAAACCCTACTTCTCATCCTCTCACCTCTCACTTGACAATTTGACACTCGCATCTCCTTCTTGATGTTGCATCCTCAATGGCCCGACTTCGTCGTCTTCTTCAACTCTTCTAGGCGCCTCTCCTCCTCTCCTCACCGGTGACATCTCAGTCTGTCGGAGGTCACCGTGAGTTTCAATGTTGAGGTGAGTTTTCTTCCTTTTCCTATTTGGTTTTCCTCTAGTTTTACCATGAATTTCAAATCTCTTGCTCTACATTTTCGTATGAATAATTTTTCTTGGTTTTATTTGCTTCGATTATGCAATAAGGGAGTTCAAAATAAGGGGTTTGTTTCTTTGGTAGATAGTGCTTGAATCTCTTGCACCAAATTTGTTTTTGTGGGAGTTTGAAAGAAATCACAAAGTTTGGTAGACAAAATCTGTGATTTCTGAGAAAAGAAAAATATTACTTCCTTAGATGAGTTTAGTGAATTTGAAAATTTGTGATTCAATGACACACACAATTTCTATATACAGAACATTTTCATATAGGTTTTGGTTATCTTTTTATCAACTAGATATTCACACTTTTTGTTGATACATACTTGTTGGAATTGCAACTTAAATAGGTAAAAGATATTGGATTCACTAGCATTTGCAGGCTTATCTTCAAACAATTAGTAGATGAGTTCCCTTCTTTTGCAGCTTTTTGTTATCCCTTGATAGAAAAGGTGAGCTCTTTTTTCCCCATTTTTAGCTCCAGGCTTTTACTAGAAAAGGTGACCTCATACCTCTGAATTGTTGATGATTTTCTAATGTTTTAAGTTCTCTCTTATTTTGAGGCTGGTGTTCCTTCTTTTTTTTTTTTGAAAATTTATCTTCAAATAACAAACATTACACAGATTTCATAAATTCAAATTTTTAACTGCCACGGCCAATGCTCGAGTTTGTGTATCAATACTCGAGTATGTCACTATGCACTTAAGGCTATACTTGAGTATTCAAACTAATACTCGAGTATTCTCCTTCTAGAGACAATACTCGCGATCTGAGCTTTGGAGCTTCAGTTGATTTTAACCCAATACTCGAGTATTCAACCAATACTCAAGTTTGGACTTTTAAAGAGTTTTTATCTAAAACATCAAAACCGAAGTATTCAAGCAATATCACAGTATTGGAAGCTCAAAAAAATTTAGTCGCTCTCTATATGACTCAATACTCGAGTATTCAACACCATACTCAAGTATGGGGTTCTTCTTTGAAACTCAGAGAAAGCATTAGTCAGTATGAAACTGCGGTTTCTAAAACCGGAGTTTTCCAAACTGAAGTTTGTGTGTTTAATAAATTTTTTAATCCATCTTTTCTTGGCTCAATACTCGAGTATGTCAACATCATACTCGAGTTTTCACTTAATTATAAAAACATTTGAATTTAGAGCAAAGTTGAAAACTGGAATTTTCATATTCCAAACTTGAGTTTTTGAAACTGAAGTTTTCCAAACTAAGGTTTGCATTTCTTTTGTAAAAATTACTGAAGAGTCTTTAAGGCCTATACTCGAGTATGCATACCAATACTCGAGTATGCTCTGATTGAAAACGTGTGTTGCTCTTTGTAAGGTTCAATACTTGAGTATCCACTAGGATATTGCAATATTGCCCTTTGTCATTCACATTGAGCTTTTCTTTGAAATCCCAATACTCGAGTATTGCTACTGATACTCGAGTATTGTCTCAATCCGTAAGTTTTTTACTCTCTTGAGACAACTCTTCAATCTTGGTTTCATAATTGATTGTTATCATCAAAACCCATAGAGAACTAACAGATCGATATCACAAAAAGAATTACAACACTATTAATTGTTAAGAAATAGAATCATCTAAGTAAAGCTAATTCTTTGTTATACGCATAATCCAATACTTACACAATATTCTGCAACTCTTCTAACTTCTTCACTACGAATTTCACCTTTTTTATTGGTGCAACTAGTTGCCCACAAATCATGTTGTGGTACCTATGTAGTATTTTGTTAGTTCTCAATGTGTTTTGATGATAACTAGCAATTGTAAACTTGATATGAAGTTTGTTTTTGGCAATATGAAAATCTCACTGTCAAAGGAAAAATCAAGTTTGGGTATGTAAACTCGAGTTTGAGGGTTGACAGAAAGCTGCTTACATCTGCGAAGAAAGACAAACTCGAGTCTACTTGGACTAACTCGAGTCTGAGGAGTTACAGAAAGCAATCAGAAATTTTCATAATGAGCCAAACTCCAGTTTGCAAAACCAAACCTGAAGTCTGGAAGATACAGAGAGCACTCAGAATCCCAAGCAAGCCAAACTCGAGTCTGGATTCCTAAACTCCAGTCTAGACCAAACAGAAAGACACTCAAATTCCAGGCCAAGTTATAAACTCCAGTCTAGAGTTACAAACTCTAGTCTAGACCAAACAGAAAGATTTGAATAGTTTCAGCTCAAACATAAACTCGAGTCTGTCATTGTAAACTCGAGTTTAGGACAAATAGAGAAACACTCGAATTTCTACCATCTTTCCAAACCTCCAGTCTGTCTCCTAAACTCCAGTCTGGAAAATCACGAACTTAGGCTTGTTCTTCAAACATAGACCCAAACTAGAGTCAGTCACTAATTGACTCGAGTCTAGGAGCAGGACCAAAATTCCATGCCAAGTCCAAAGCCTGATAGTTCTCTCTGTAAAAGCCAAACTCGAGTTAGCTTTTACAGACTGCAAGTTTAGACCTCTAATCAACAGACATGCTTTCTGGATGAACCCCAAACTCGAGTCTGGAAGAACAAACTCGAGTTTACATCAGGGATTTTGAAAAATCAAATGATGTTGATCTGCGAAATCTTAATGGGTTAATCTAAAATTATTCTATCATATGATATTATTGTTTCTAATGTCTTTGATGAAGTTTTGAGTATTTTTCATATAAGTCTAGCTAAGATCAAGGTGAGATCAAGATCCAGGATAAGTGCATTAAATGAAGAACCAAGAATAGGGCTGATCTTTATCCCTTATCCCAGATGCTCAGTTCAAACCGTTGCAACACTTCAGGATCACTCTAAACGGTCAAATTACGATCATAGAATGACTGAAAATCTGGAAAACCTTCTGCAACAACTAAATTCCAAAACTCCAGCTAAGAATTCAAAGAACAGAGCAAAAAGGCAACTGTCATTTTTCCAGAATTGCAGCTGAACGTTAGAGAAAGAATTGCAACGGCTAGCTCATCCATTTAGTCTATAAAAGGCTGTGAAGACTCAAAGCAAAAGACACACAACGAAGCTATCTTGATTATACTGCGAAATTTGAGTATGTATTGTTATTTTCAACCTGTTCTTCAGTGTTTATCCTTATCTACTCTTTTGAGAGTTTGTAAATTTTTGAAAGCATTTGTTTGTGAGAACTCAAGGTTGTGGAACCTGTGAGTTGGGTTGTTCAATCACAAAGTGTAAGGGGGAGCAAGTCCTAGGAGATTAGGATTGTGTCTGGTCTTCATTGTTGTAATTGAAATTCTGTTGAATTAGTGGAAACACCCAGAAGGTATCTGGGGACTCGACGTAGGTCAAGGTTGAGACCGAACCAGTATAAATTCTGTGTGTCTAAGCTTTTCTTTTTCTACTCTTTTATTATCCATTTCTTAAGCTTCATTTTTAAAAGTTGAAAAGAATTTTTTAAAATCCCCAATTCACCCCCCTCTTGGTGATTTCTTCCACTTTCATTTGGTATCAGAGCCTGGTTGTCTACTCAAAGGATTAACATCCTAGACATAAAGATCCAATGGAAGGAATCCTACCAGATGGTGCCTCAATAAACAGACCACCGGGATTTAATGATGAACACTACTCATTCTGGAAATCCAAATTCAAAGTATTTGTGATGGCCAGTGAGTATGGTCTGTGGGAAGTTATTGAGGATGGCAATTATGTCCCTACAAAGAAAGTAGGAGAAAATGTTGTACCAAAGGCAAAGGCAGAATTTGATGAAAATGATCAAAAGAAAGTTGTCCTTAACAGTAAAGCTATTTTAATGTTGCAGAGTGCACTAAGTCAAAAGGAGTATTTTCGCATTTGCAATCTGCCCAGTGCCAAGGAGATGTGGCATGCATTGGAAGTGGCCTACGAAGGTACCTCAAGGATCAAGGAAAACCGGATCAACACACTCACCACCGAATATGACCTACTACGCATGAAGACTGGAGAATCAATTACTGAATTCCAGCTCTGGTTCACTCACCTAATCAAACAGTTGTCAGCCCTGGGAAAGGTATATGATCAAAGAACTCGAGTAAGAAAAATTTCGAATATACTAACCAAAGATTGGGAAGCCAAAGTGACAGCCATAGAGGAAGCAAGAGGAGAATCTATGCAATCTGTAGCTGCTCTCTTCGGTAACTTATCAGAATATGAAGGGAAAATCAAGTTCAGAAAAGGACTTGATAAAATAGAAGGGAAACAGAAAGGAATTGCCCTCAAGACTCACAATGAAGATAGGAACTCAGATGATGAAGAGATTGATGATAAGGAGATCGGAATGATGGTCCGAAGATTCAAGAAATTCTACAAAAAGGATCAAGCCTTCCGTAAGACATACAAGAACAACAACAAGGAAACAAAGAAACCAATTGTATGCTATGAATGTGACAAACCCGGTCATATCAAATTTGAATGTCCTCAGCTGAAGCATAAAGAAAAGGAAAAGCCTAGATTCAGTTCTTTCAAGAAGAAGGGCTTTGTCTCTGCTATTTGGGGAGATAGTTCATCAGATGAAGAAGAAGAAGATGAAGAAGAAACAGCTAATCTCTGCCTAGTTGCTCAAGAAGAATGCGTCAATGAAGAGGTAAATGATCTTGAACCTACCTTTGACGAACTACTTTCTGAATATGATAGTCTTCGTTCTGAATTTAAAAAGATTGCAAAAGAACTTATGCTTTCAAAAAGAAAAAATAAAGGATTTAGTACAACAAGTTCAGAAAATTTCATCTTCTACTCCCGAAAAGGCTTGTGAAAAGCTTACTGAAAAGATTTGCAAAAACTGTTGTGCTTTACAGAAAAGAAATGACTATCTTTCAAAAACCCTAGAAAAATTCACTCAAGGTAATGAGATGCTTAACGTTATTTTAAAACAGCAAAGATTCACAAATGACAAGTCTGGAATAGGTTACAAACCTGATCTGGATAAAAAGAAAGGCAAGAAGAAAAATGGAGAAAAGAACTACTTAAGTCATTTTCGTAAATCTGTTCATTCCTCTAATCCATTTGGCCACTGTAATTATTGCAATAGAAAAGGTCATACTACTTCAGCATGCTTTCATAGAAAAGAGAGGAAAGATAAACCTATAGGGAATTATCAATGGGTACCTAAAGGAACATATGTGTCTCCTAAGGTGCAAACTAACCCAAAAGGACCCAAGAAAAGGTGGGTACCTAAGACTTGATCTTTCATAAATTACAGGTATGTCTAAGAGCATCAAAATCTAGTAAGTGGTATATTGATAGTGGATGCTCTAGACACATGACAGGAGATCAATCCAAGTTTACAACAATCAAACACAAGGATGGTGGCAAGGTCACATTTGGTGGAAACCAGTCTGGAAAGATAGCTGGTATTGGAAAGATTGGTAACAACGATAGACCACAAATAAAAGATGTCTACCTTGTGGAAGGACTATGCCATAATCTTCTCAGTGTAAGCCAAAGTGCTGACAAAGGTAATCTAATCATCTTTAATTCTGAAGAATGTTTGATTGTGAATAAGGATGATCTCTCCCAAGACAAAGTAAGATCAAAAGCTCTATTCAGGGCTCCAAGGGAAGGTAACTGCTATACCCTGGAACTCTCAACTGCTTTACCTTCTGAAAAATGCTTCATGAGTAACTTAGATGAAAGTTGGCTGTGGCACAAACGTTTAGCACATGTTAATATGTTCCAACTTGATAAACTAATGAAAAAGGATTTAGTTATCAGATTACCAAAACTTGATTTCAAAAAGGATATGATTTGTGAAGCATGCCAAAAGGGAAAACAAACTAAGTCATCCTTTCATTCTAAAACTGAGATCTCAACTAATAGACCACTTCAATTACTACATATGGACTTAGTTGGTCCAGCTAGAGTAAAAAGTTTTGGTGAAAACTTGTACACTCTAGTAATAGTTGATGATTTCTCAAGATATACTTGGACATTATTCTTATCTGTTAAAGGTGAAGCATTTGATCAATTTGCTATATTTGCCAAGAAGGTCCAGAACGAGAAAGGTCTATCTATTGCAGGAATCCGAACTGACCATGGAGGAGAATTTGAAAATCACTCCTTTGAGGAACTTTGTGATAAAATGGGGATACATCACAACTTCTCTGCTCCAAGAACTCCCCAACAAAATGGAGTAGTTGAAAGAAAGAATAGGGTCCTCACAGAAATGGCAAGAGCAATGCTGAATGAGAATCAGACCTCCCAAGTGTTTTGGGCAGATGCAATGAACACAGCTTGCTACATCGCTAGCCGAGCTTATCTCAGGAAAAAGCTGAACAAGACTCCATATGAACTCTTTAAGGGAAGAAAGCCCAACATATCTCACCTGCATATCTTTGGATGCAAATGTTTTATCCACAAGAACGGTAAGGAAAACGTAGGTAAATTTGATTCCAAGGTTGATGAAGGTACATTCCTTGGCTATTCTTCTAGGAGTAGGGCTTATAGAATATACAATCTCTCTACCAAAACTATAGAAGAATCTATCCATGTTGTTTTCTGCGAAACCAACTCTAACAAATCCATGATTGATGAAGACGATGAAATTCTGAATCCTCATTCTTCAAAAACTTCTTCTGTTTTGGAAAATTCTGAAAATAACTTACAAAGAGAACCAGAAGCTGAATCTGAACATACTTGTGAAAATCCTGGTCTAACCCAGCCTAAAGCTTGGAAATACAGTAGGAGTCATCCACTGGACCAAGTCATAGGTGATGCAAGTCAAGGAGTTAGAACCAGGCAAAGCATCTTGAATGAAGTTACCTTTTCAACTTTTATTTCTGAGATAGAACCCTCTAAGATTGAAGAAGCCCTTTCAGACAATGATTGGGTGATAGCAATGCAAGAGGAATTACATTAATTTGAAAGAAATCAAGTTTGGGACTTGGTACCTAGGACCATCCAGTCATTGGCACTAAATGGGTATTCAAGAACAAACGTGATGAGTCTGCAATCATTGTCCATAACAAGGCAAGATTAGTAGCTAAAGGATATAACCAAGAAGAAGGAATTGACTATGAAGAAACTTATGCTCCAGTTGCAAGATTGGAAGCCATAAGGGTCCTTCTAGCCTTTGCTTGCATCAAAGGTTTTAAACTATATCAAATGGATGTAAAATCATCATTTCTAAATAGGTTCATTCAAGAAGAAGTTTATGTTGAACAACCTCTTGGTTTTGAAGATGAATTTCATCCAGATCATGTTTTCAAACTAAATAAAGCTTTATATGGCTTAAAACAAGCTCCTAGAGCTTGGTATGAAAGGCTAAGTAAATTCCTTCTAGACCACAGATTTGTAAGAGGTAAAGCAGATACCACTCTATTCATTAAAAGTAACAAAATGAATGAAATCCTACTTGTACAAATCTATGTAGATGATATAATTTTCGGTGCTACTAATGATGCTTTGTGCAAGGAATTTTCTGAGACCATGCAGGGTGAGTTTGAAAGGTCAATGATGGGAGAGCTCAACTATTTTATTGGTCTTCAAATCAAGCAACGTAAGAACGGGATATTCATATCTCAAACTAAGTACCTAAGAGACCTACTCAAGAAATACGGCCTCCAAGATTGTAATGGAGCAGACACACCAATGAGCTCAACTGCTGCCTTAGATGCCAATGAGAAGGGAAAAGACTTCAATATCACAAAGTACAGAGGCATGATTGGATCATTACTTTACTTGACAGTAAGCAGACCAGACATACAATTCAGTGTGGGAATGTGTGCTAGATTCCAATCTGCACCTAAGGAATCTCATGCCGAACACGTGAAAAGAATCTTCAGATACCTGTGCGATACAGAAGAATTGGGGTTATGGTTTCCCAAAGGTCAACCTGCACACTTGGTGGCTTACTCTGACTCAGATCATGCTAGATACAAAACTGATCGGAAAAGCACAAGTAGACAATGTGAATTCTTTGGAAATTCACTTGTCTCATGGTTTAGCAAGAAGCAAAACACAGTAGCGACATCCTCAACTGAAGCTGAATATGTTGCTGCATCAAGTTGCTGCTCACAGGTCCAATGGCTTAAGCAACAGATCCAAGACCTTGGAACTCATCTGAAAGAAATTCCAATTCTTTGTGATAACACAAGTACCATTAGCTTAGCCAAGAATCCTGTCTATCATACCAGAACCAAGCATATTGATGTCAGACATCACTTCATTCGAGATCATGTTCAAAAGAAGGATGTCAAAGTATTATTCATCCCAACTCATCAACAGCTTGCGGATATCTTCACAAAACCACTTGCAAAAGAGCAATTTACCTTTATTAGAAGAGAATTAGGAATGGTAAATCCCAATGAACTGTAAGATATCCCTACCTCAATATTAATTATGTGTTTTGATGGTTAATTGTTACTAACTTAAGCATCGGAGTGTTTAGATATGTTTTTGCAAGATATTCTGTTGCTAATGTGTTTGCAGGATACTCAGAGCCCTTGTAAACAGGCCAAACTCAAGTCTGGCACCCAAACTCGATTTTATAGGGATAAACAACAAATGAGTCTTTAGAGTCAAGCCAAACTCGAGTCATTAAGTGACTGACTCGAGTCTACACCATCCTAAGAAATCCTGAAGTTTATGAAGAGTCTCCAAACTCGAGTCATTAAGTGAGTGACTCGAGTCTGCATTTCACAGAGAGAAATATGGAAATCAAAGGTGACCTCAAACTCGAGTCAGCTTATACAAACTCAAGTTTATCGGGGTTTCAAGGATTCACAGCTACATCCTTGAAGTCCAGGTAAGTATCCCACCCTTCCAAACTCAAGTCTTACTTGTAAATTCGAGTCTATTGGAACTCTATATATATGTGATTGTTGTGACTGTTCATTTTACAACTCTCAGACTTGAGTTTGCCCTAGAGTTCTCCGTACTCTCTTCTTTCTTCATCTTCGAATCCACCTTATTTCTCACCAATGGCTTCAAATCAAACATCCAGACCCTCTAATGATGATGAAACCACGAAATCTTCCTCACCCTCTCCCCTTCAACGAAAACCTAGGATGAAATCCATTCCTACTCACAGACCTAGAAGGGAAAAATTGATTCCAAAGAAATTTGCTTCAGGAATTGATAAACAAATTCCTGGAATCCCTTACACTACTTCTCCCAGATCAAAAGGGGTGGTGATTCAAGAACCTATAGAAGAGCAAGCCAAAAAGAAGCCAAAACCTGTTTCTGGCAAAGGAAAGGAGAAAGTTGCAGAACCCTCAAAAGGCTCCAAGAGGAAACGAGCTGAAAAGAGTTAAGGATCCTCTAAAGTTCAACAATCTGCTGTTCCATCCTCTGAACAACAACAAGAACAATCTCCAGAAAGGCCACAAACAGTACAGAAGGCAATTACTGACATTTATAATCATTCTTCACCTCCCTCTGATTTCTTCTCTGAGACCACCATCCTCTCCAACCAAGAAGCTGTCAAATTCAAGGAAGAGTTTGGTAAGAAACCATTTTACCCTGTCGTCTTAGTAGACTTAGAAAGCCTCAAAAAGGAGTGTAACCTTGACTTATCCCCCTGGTTAAGTCAATTCAAGACTCTTCTATCCATTAAAACCCTCTATACTCCCAACATTGTTAGACTATTTTATTTCAATATGGATTGGGACAATGAAGAGGATAATGAAAAACACAGAGTCTCAACCACAATTAGGGGAGTCAAGTTTTCTTTATCTGCTAACATTCTGAATAAGATTCTGGACATTGATAATCCCCCTCCTCACCACTCTATAAACTATACCAATAGGCAAATTTTTGAAATCCTTAAACCTAATGAGCCTTTTACTGATGATCAGCAAATTTTTCTTCACTTCACCCTTGCTTCCATGACTCCTACCTTCCGTGTTCTTTGGTACATCTATTCCAGGAACCTTGTGCAAAAGGGTGGCAACTTCACACACTTCACCAAAAGAGACTATGCACCCTTTACTCAGTCGTGGATAAGATGCCAATTAACATAGGGCAATGGATATTTGAGGAAATGACCAGATTCAAATTTGGCTCTAGGATAACTTCTCACATCCCTTTCCCTTCTCTCATATCTGTTATCCTGTTCCATTTCAAAATTTGGCATGTAGGAGCCATAGACACCATAGTAAGACCTCCAGCATTTGGGAAGCCCCAATTACACCTCATGAAGCTAAGCTTCAATACTGAAGGTTCTGGACAGTCTAGAGCTCCTTCTAGAACAAGAGCCTCCTACTCACGAGCTCAAGAAGCCCAGTCAGCTCCTCCACCTCCTCAAACTTCCATTCCTTCTGACTTTACTATAAAGGTCAAGGAAATTGTTGATGCTGCACTGGAATCCTTTGCTGAAAAGATGGAAACAGAGATTGGGAAGATTGTGTCTGAGTTAACCAAATCAAATCAAGCACTCATAGAGACTCAGGATGCAATGAAGAATCAACTTGACATGATTCTATAGCATCTCAATACTTCCTCCCAGACCACTCGACCTCCTACCCCTCCTGTAGACCTTTCACCCTCATTTGATGATGCCAAAGGGGGAAAGGAAACTGAAGACAAAAGGGAAAATAAAGGACAGTCTTGAGTCTTGTGTCTGTTCTGAGTTTGTTTGTTTTTATTACTGTGTTTGTTTGAGCTTGTTTGTAATTATCAAGTACTTGGTATTGCTTTGTATTTTGAGTTCTTCCATACTTGATTAAGGTTTAATATGATAAGTTCAATATAGTTCACCTTGCTTCTGCTTGTGTTTAAATCTGATAGAGCAAACTCTGCAAAATTCATTTCAAAATAACAAACGTAATCAAATCCTTTGCAAAACTCAGTTTACAAGTGTTGTCATCATCAAAAAGGGGGAGAATGTTAGTTCTCAATGTGTTTTGATGATAACTAGCAATTGTAAACTTGATATGAAGTTTGTTTTTGGCAATATGAAAATCTCACTGTCAAAGGCAAACTCGAGTTTGGGTATGTAAACTCGAGTTTGAGGGTTGACAGAAAGCTGCTTACTTCTGCGAAGAAAGCCAAACTCGAGTCTACTTGGACTAACTCGAGTCTGAGGAGTTACAGAAAGCAATCAGAAATTTTCACAACGAGCCAAACTCCAGTTTACAAAACCAAACCTGAAGTCTAGAAGATACAGAGAGCACTCAGAATCCCAAGCAAGCCAAACTCGAGTCTGGATTCCTAAACTCCAGTCTAGACCAAACAGAAAGACACTCAAATTCCAGGCCAAGTTATAAACTCCAGTCTAGAGTTACAAACTCCAGTCTAGACCAAACAGAAAGATTTGAATAGTTTCAGCTCAAACATAAACTCGAGTCTGTCATTGTAAACTCGAGTTTAGGACAAATAGAGAAACACTCGAATTTCTACCATCTTTCCAAACCTCCAGTCTGTCTCCTAAACTCCAGTCTGGAAAATCACGAACTTAGGCTTGTTCTTCAAACATAGACCCAAACTCGAGTCAGTCACTAATTGACTCGAGTCTAGGAGCAGGACCAAAATTCCATGCCAAGTCCAAAGCCTGATAGTTCTCTCTGTAAAAGCCAAACTCGAGTTAGCTTTTACAGACTGCAAGTTTAGACCTCTAATCAACGGACATGCTTTCTGGATGAACCCCAAACTCGAGTCTGGAAGAACAAACTCGAGTTTGCATCGGGGATTTTGAAAAATCAAATGATGTTGATCTGCGAAATCTTAATGGGTTAATCTAAAATTATTCTATCATATGATATTATTGTTTCTAATGTCTTTGATGAAGTTTTGAGTATTTTTCATATAAGTCTAGCTAAGATCAATGTGAGATCAAGATCCAGGATAAGTGCATTAAATGAAGAACCAAGAATAGGGCTGATCTTTATCCCTTATCCCAGATGCTCAGTTCAAACCGTTGCAACACTTCAGGATCACTCTAAACGGTCAAATTACAATCATAGAATGACTGAAAATCTGGAAGACCTTCTGCAACAACTAAATTCCAAAATTCCAGCTGAGAATTCAAAGAACAGAGCAAAATATGCAACTGTCATTTTTCCAGAATTGCAGCTGAACGTTAGAGAAAAAATTGCAATGGCTAGCTCATCCATTTAGTCTATAAAAGGCTGTGAAGACTCAAAGCAAAAGACACACAACGAAGCTATCTTGATTATACTGCGAAATTTGAGTCTGTATTGTTATTTTCAACCTGTTCTTCAGTGTTTATCCTTATCTACTCTTTTGAGAGTTTGTAAATTTTTGAAAGCATTTGTTTGTGAGAACTCAAGGTTGTGGAACCTGTGAGTTGGGTTGTTCAATCACAAAGTGTAAGGGGGAGCAAGTCCTAGGTGATTAGGATTGTGTCCGGTCTTCATTGTTGTAATTAAAAATCTGTTGAATTAGTGGAAACACCCAGAAGGTATCTGGGGACTAGACGTAGGTCAAGGTTGAGACCGAACCAGTATAAATTCTGTGTGTCTAAGCTTTTCTTTTTCTACTCTTTTATTATCCATTTCTTAAGCTTCATTTTTAAAAGTTGAAAAGAATTTTTTAAAATCCCCAATTCACCCCCCTCTTGGTGATTTCTTCCACTTTCATATTTGAATATAATTCTTCTATCTGCATATCAAAGTTTTTTGAAGTTAGATACATATGAAATAATCATTATTTCTTACAATTCTTTGCTCTAACCGTGCATATGACACTGGTCCTTGTGTGTAGCAATATGTTTTGTTGGTCGTGTAATATCCTGAATTTTGAGATTTTAAAAGTTGGAATAATATATGAAGATGTATAATAAATTTTTGCCAAGAATAATTACATTGGAAGTTAAGGCTTATTATTCTTAATTCATTTTGGGACAAAGGAATTTATCTAGCTACCCAAATTTATTTGATCTACTCCAGCCCAATTAAATTAATTCGGTCTACAAGGAAACACCAAATCCATTAAATTATAATATGTAAGCTTAGTCAATAACAAAAGGCAGAGAGAGAGAGAGAGAGCTGACAGTAAAATCTGGTTAGCCATACTTCACCAACGTATTTTCCTCTTTGTCTGAACACGCAAGATTAGCGGCACCATGCTTTTTGAATTCAACACCACCTGCCTCTGATTTGCTTTCAGCCAAAGGGACCCTTAAGCCTATATAAAGATTGTTCTTGGCATTTCATTTACTACAACCAAGAGTTGAGACTGAAAAAGAGAGAGAGGAAGGAGGAGAGTTTATTGTGATCAATTTCAGGAGATTTACGTCAAGGATGAGAGAGTAAGAATCCAGTGAAGATCAAAACATGTAGACTACCAAGTTAAAGGTAATCATTCGTCATCTCTTCTTTTCAGTTTCTATCGGTTATTTTATGAAGCTTTGAGTTATAAACCGTAAGAACCAACCCAAGAAGTTTCTGTTGAAAAGGAAATGGTAGAAACCAAGTGTTAAAACTTTTCTTTTGCATAAAACCATAAATCTAGGGCTGGGACGAAAGAGAGATAGATTTATGTTTCTGAAATGCATATATCAGTGTTATTCATGCATGAAAAAGGAAAGAAAGCTTAGGTAGTATGTCTACTTAGATATTGGAAACCAATAGAAAACGTTTATACACATCAACCACAACACACAACCCCATCCTGGATCCCGGACAACACACAACTCCCACTACTAGAAAAAAAAGGGTTACTACTACCTTAAAAAACGTTCTTATTTAATAAAGGGAAGTTAAAAGTGAAAGCAGTGGCATTCTTGTAATTATTTTACTGAATTCTATGTATGTCATCCCCACATTCACAATACTAGAAACTTCTTGATAATCTTTTCTCATTTTGAGCTGCTCTTCGATAATCTTTACCCCATTAAAGGCATCCACAAGATTCAAAAGATAGGAGCATCCCATTATATCTTTCTCTGTAATAACTGGTGGCACCATAATTGATTTTGCTATAGATGCAATCAGATTGTCTCTTGGGGCAAATCCATTTGCTATATCTTCCTCTTGAAGTTTGAGGGAGGTAGGCTCAAAAAATATACATGTGAATGATCTAGGCTCTTTGAATTTTTCACCATTGACTAATATATTCAATGAGATTATTTGATTATCAAGGCTTCTATAATATTCTTAAAGTTCCATGATATATGAGGATCTGCTTCTGTCACATAAATTGTGATGTGAATTCTTGTTATTGGATAGGTCATGGTTCAAGAATCATCTTGAAACAATAAGCCCAGCACAATGATAGGATTTATCATTCTTCTCAGATAGAGACTAGCTCATTGTCTTATGACCCAAAACATTGTTTTGCTGAATCTTTGCTGGATTAATTTCTAATATGTTCCCAAAGCATAAGTGTTGGTAGTTGTTGTATTTTGCAGCTGCACTGCAATGTGAGAATTGATAACTAGCAAAAAAAAAAAAAAATTAGCATCTTAATTTATGTATCTTATCCTATAAAAGTGGTTTTGGTTAACTAGCCTCAACCCATTCATTTGCTTGAATATCTAATGATTTTTCAAAACCAAGCATGAAAGGCATATAAATTGTTAAAATAAAAAAATAAAAAAAAAAGTCAACATCACATTATTAGTTAGATAGTAAAATAACAGTGGCCCTTATTCTACTTTTAAATGATATGTTGATATTGATTGAATTTAATTTGAATAAGGAGTATTTAATTTTAAGTTATTGTAGTTTTTAGGAGTGTTTGATTTTGAGAATTTAATTTGAATCAAGATTGTTTAATTTGAATCAGAAGCGTAATATAATGATGGAACTATATGTGTTTGTCTTTAAGCATCTGTTTGCACCAAACGTAAATAAATAAGTCACACAAATATTATAAACGTCCAGGGTGTTAAGATAGCACTCACATGTATACAATGATATACTCATTTAATTAATTAAATAAACTATAAAAGGCTTAATCATAAATGTTGAAATTATATATAAATATTAAATAAAAAATTTAGTAGAATAAGAAAATCAGAAAAAATAGTTTAGCTTAAATACAAGAGTCAAATTATTGATAAGTAAATATAAAAACATTGATATTAAATATTCTAGCATATTGATTTTTTTAATTAATTTATTTCCCTTGCTTGCTTGATCTAGAAACAAGAATAATTAAAAAGGAAAATTTACTTATGTGTTATGGGTAATAAAGTGTATGCAAAAACAGCAACACAGGTTTTATAGGCTAGCTAAATGATCCAACCGCATCTAAAGAATTTTAAGATATAATGCTTCTTAGTCCGATTTGTGTCTTCCACTTGCCTGTTTTTGGTTTCATCCCATTCAAAATCTGCCAACTTTTAATTATATTTTGGTAAGCCTAACTTGATTTAAACTTGAACCCATAGCTATGTACCTTGCGATACAACAAATGATGATGATAATGATAAACATTTATAGGCATCCCGTGGCACCTCTGTTGATCCCGATACTTTCAAACATGATTAAGGATTCAAACTTGAGGTGGGTAACTGTTATCTTATTAGCCTGTATGATTGTGTTCTTATATGATTAGTGAAAATGGAAGAAATCACCAAGAGGGGGGGTGAATTGGGGATTTCAAAAATTCTTTGAGTACTCTTTTTCAAAAACCTTTGAAAAGTAGATATCAAGAGAGTAAGGGAAGAAAAGCTTGACACACAGAATTTATACTGGTTCGGTCTAATCCTTGACCTACGTCCAGTTCCCAGATATCTTCTGGGTATTTTCACTAGTTCAACAAGCTTTAACTACAACAATGTAAACAATAAGCAACCCTATTCACTTAGGACTTGCTCCCCCTTACACTTTGTAATTAAGCTACCCCACTCACAGGTTTCCACAACCTTGAGTTTATACCAAAAACTATTGATTTCAAAAATCAAGACTCTCAAAAAGAGTAGATAATGATAAACATTGAAGAACAAGTTAAAAATCACAATACAGACTCAAGTTGCAAAATATAATCAAAGTAGCTTGGTTGTGTATCTTGCTCTGCGTCTTCATAGCCTTTTATAGCCTAGCTAGATGAACTAGCCGTTGCTATTTCTTCTCCAACGTTCAGCTGCAAATCTGGAAAATGATAGTTGCATATTTTGCTCTGTTCTTTGAATTCTCAGCTGGAATCTTGGAATTTTGTTGATGTTGATGGTCTTCCAGATTTTTAGTCATTCCATGATCTTAATTCGACCATTTGGTGTGATCTTGATGTGTTACAATGGTCTGAACTGAACATTTGGGATAGAGGAGAAAGATCATCCCTATTCTTGGTTCTTCATTTAATGCACTTATTCTGGATCTTGATTTCACCTTGATCTAGTTATGAACCTATTTGAAACTTATCAAAAACTTGATCAATAATGTTAGGAGCAATAATACAACATGATATAGTAATTTCAAATTAACCCATAAAAATTTCGCAGATTGATTTAATCTGGTTTTTCAAAATTACCGACGGAAGCTTGAGTTTGTTCTTCTAGACTCGAGTTTGAGGTTCATTCAGAAAGCATGATTGTTGATCTGGGGTCTAAACTAACAGTTTGTAAAATGCAAACTCGAGTTTGGTTTTTATAGAGGGAACTGTCGGGCTCTGGTCTTGGGATGGAACTTTGGGCATGAAGCTAAACTCGAGTCAATTAGTGACTAACTCGAGTTTAGGTCTATGTTAGAGGAATAGGTCTAAGTTCACGAACTTCCAGACTGGAGTTTAGCATCATAGACTCGAGTCTGTAATGTAACCAAATTGATGACCTTTCTGTATGATTCAGACTTGAGTTTGGGGAGGCAAACTCAAGTTTCAGTAGGAACTGAAACCTTGAGTTTTATCTAGGTCAAGTGCAAACTGGAGTTTGAAAACATGGACTGGAGTTTACAAGACTTATGCAAATGCTGAGGTTTCTGGGTTTTCTTCTGTTTAGTCTAAACTCGAGTTTGGGGGTCCAAACTCGAGTTTGTCTACCTTAAAAAAATCTGAGTGCTCTCTGTACCTCCCAGACTTCCGATTTGATTTTGCAAACTGGAGTTTGGCTTGATGTGAAAAATTTGGATTGCTTTCTGTGACTCCTCAGACTCGAGTTTATCTAAGCAGACTCGAGTTTGGATTTCTTGCATAGTTGAACACCTTTTTGTCAAGTCTCAAACTCGAGTTTACATACCTAAACTCGAGTTTGCCTTTGACAGTGAGATTTTCATATTGTCAAAAACAAACTTCATACCAAGTTTACAATTGTCAGTTATCATCAAAACACATTGAGAACTAACAATTAGCCATGTATGCTAGATAATTGCATCTATGTATCCTAGTTATGGATTAGGGTTGTGTGTTCTATAAACAAGGTTGGGTGTCCTGAAGGGCTGCGGTCCTTGGCCATCAACTGCAGTTACGGTGTGACTTATTTTATTGCTAATTAATTTGTGCTTAACATGTGCTATGTGGTCATTCATGCTTCATGCTTGCATATAAGATTAATTGTTACCCTAGGGTTCATTTATTTGAACTCCAGACCGTATAAAAGAGACAGGTAGTGGATTAGGATCAAGAGGCAAGTTGCAGCTATAAGGAGAATGAACTTTTATGATAGCGTATTTTAGTTGGACAGTATTAATCCGTTTATCATTTTGGAATATTGTATTGAATTCCCTTGTGGGATAGATACCACACTCGAAAGAATTTATCCTCGTGCTTTCAAACTAAGTTATTTGTGAAAGTTTTAATCCGCAATTTAAGTCATCCAAATCATTACGATGCCTATGCGCGATAACTCTGTTAAATAAGAGACCTTAAAGGTCGAGCGTTACATGTCGCATTGGAGTGATTTTTCTCTCTTAACTCTTGTTTGAATCCAAACAATTGTTATCAATAAATATTAATTACAAATATATTACAAGTAGTCAGGAAAGTCTAATTTATATTACCTAAAATTCATGAGTTGTTTGTGTTTTCAAAAACTCATCTCAAATTTCTTGAGTAATGATTCCATCGTATAAATCCGGTGATGCAGGAGTGTTATTCTCATTATCATTGCTCATGAAGAAATTTACAAGATTGGAAAGAAATTTTCTCAAAAGTTTACCGACTTTTCTTAACATGATGTTTTTTTTAATCTTCTCCATTAATAATAAAACGAGACTGTAACAAAAAAAACCATACATAATTTATTAGATTGTAATTATGTGAAACAAAACAACATGAATAATAAAGTAATTAATTATCTTCTCCATTTATTAGATTGTTTTTTCACCCATCTCAAATCTTGAATTGTAATAAGGACTCTATCTTGGACTCTTGTCTCAATGAAATTATTGAAGGAGCTACTATTTTGTCCAATTGGATTTCTCTTTTCATTCCATTAAAATTCTAACTTAATCCCCTTACTTCTTAGTTTGATCAACCTAGCCATTATGGTCCCGCAACAAGGTACACACTCCATAAATATTTGTGTAGCAATATTCATGGGAACATCATCATCTTCATGTGTGAATCCATTTTCCTGTAAGTTAACTAAACCAAAAAAATCATTAGTGCACAATGACAATAATATCAACAAAAGTAAATTAATTTGAAATATAAGAATACAACTAAGACATACAATTAAAAAAGTAAACGAATTCATTTTCTTTTCCTATTTCTTGTTTGATTTAAAATTTTGTTATTCATCATTCACTTTTGTTGGATATAATTAGCTTTGATGATTGATGTCATTATTAAGAGCAAAACGTTTACATACTATGCTCATCTCCTATGTTCAGTAATTCTTATATTTAATGCAGATTCAAAGATTAGAAGATATGAAGTTGAATTATAGAGGATGATCTAGAAAGGACATTGAAGAAAGAAGCTGCCAAATATAATGAGTATCAATATTCAAGTTTCTATTATCAAATGGAAGTTTGAATGGCTCAATTTAGAGTTAAGATAAGCAAAACTAAGATTCATCATGAATGCTAATTTACTATAGTAATTTGATCCTCAGCTATAGTGATTTTCTTGTGCATTTGTTACCAAACTCGAGTCCAAAATTTCAGAACTCGAGTGTGAAACTCGAGTTTGAAGTGTGTTTTAGCTCTCTATTTACCTCTGTTTCACGTTTAGCATTTACAAGGTTTGGTTATTTAATGATATCTCCCAAAATAGAGATCCGATTGAAGTGAAACCAGTTTCATATGAAACTAGACTCCCAATGTGTCCTTTTGACACCAAAATCAAGCCTAAAGGAGTTTAGATGAGATAGATATGATTTTTAAAAGTTGGTGCTTGGATTCACACCACACAGCGAACACAGCTTTGATAATTCAAATGTATCTCACAAACTACACATCCAAATGATTTGAAACTGGTGGCATATGAAACTAGACTCCAATACCTTTTCAAAAATATCAAGATCACTAAAACAATGATCAACTAGAGGAGATATGATTTTTTAAAGTTAACAGTCTATTCAGGATGTTGTAAAAACATTGGTTAATAACAACCTTCATTCATCGGATCATAATGGTCAGAATACAATGAGTTTTGACCTGATTTTTTTTGTATATGAAAGAATACTTAAAGATCTTTCTAGGCATACTTCATTTGCCAAATTTGGAGCTATACTAAAGATGTTATGCTTATTGGAATATGATCTTCATGCTTGAAATGTTCATGTGTTCTAGAAATTGATCTTCAATTGAGTGAACATGATTGCCCTAATACTTGCAAAAAAAATGACTAATACTTCCACTCATTCTAGATGAATCAAAGGTAAGACTCAAGTTTGTCCATACAAAAAATCGAGTTTCAAGGGAAACACTCGAGTTTAGTAGACAAAACTCGAGTGCCAAGGTAACACTTCAATTCTTTCTGATGGCGTGATATTGTACTGGCACTTGAAGTTTCATTTTATGAAACTTAAGTTTTGCAACTTGATTTATTGAGAGAAACTCGAGTTCTGGTAAACTCTAGTGTTCTTCCACTAAGCTTTATTTCATCAAGACTCGAGTTAAATATGAAAGCTTGAGTTTTATGTTCGAGTATGGAACTCCCAAATTCAAGTTTCACATTGGAAGCTTAATTATCTCCTCTTGTTGTTCTGAGCACAAAGTCATCAGAACTCGAGTTCATAAAATTGAACTTAGGTTTGCAACTCAAGTTAAGCTAAACTCAACTCGAGTCATGGCTACTTTTGTAGTATATCATCGTCCTTGTAAATTCAAATTCTCTGATCATGATTTTGTTACTTCAAATTATCACTCATTATTATTCTCAATGCTTCTAAACATGTTTATTAATGAGTTTCAAATGATAAAACACATGATTACATTATGCAGTTGCATAAAATAGAGCATGAACTCGGCAAGTGTTGGACCTGGCTATCACCCAAGAGGGGGGTGAATTGGGTGTTTGATAAAACTTTAGAAATTCTGAAAAAAACTTTTCACAATTTCTAAATCGACAGTTAGATATTCAAATAAGTATATACTGGAAATGTAAAAGATAAGGGAAGAGAATATGCAAACTGTGATTTATACTGGTTCAGTCCAATCCTAGACTTACGTCCAGTCCCTAAGCTTCACTTGAAATTTTCAATCCACTATCTGCTTTCAACTTGATTACATGTTTTGTACACAAAGTAATCCTCTCACTAGGATTCACTCTCCCTTACAAACTGTAATCAATATAGTTGCTTGATTACACACTCTGTACTCGAAGTAATCCTCTCACTAGGATTCACTCCCCTTACAAGTTGTAATCAACACAATGTTCCCCACTCAAGATTACCCAATCTTGAGTAACTCTCAAATAAACTGATTTACACTAAATCTTCTCTCTTAGAAGTAAATAGATAATCACTGAAGTACATAATCATTCATCTTACTCTCTACTTTAAACTACGAATATTGAGAAACAGAGAGTATATGAGTTATTGACATATCAACAATGAAGTGGTAACATCATTTCATTGGCTTCCTTGAAATCATTCATCCATCGTCCTTTCTTTCGGTTTGAAGACTTTTCTATTTATAGGCAATGAAGATCAATTCGTCTGTTGAGTAATTCTTCTCATTGGAATATGGCCGTTGTGACTTGCTCAAAGTTACTGTTGTGAGCTTTGACGTAATCTTTTTGATAATCTGATGTTAATTTAGGTTATGATCATCTGAAACTCATTAACAAGCTAATCAACCATGGTTAGGAATAATAATGAGGGAAGATATAACCCAAATAAATCACATTTACAGTTTGTCATGATCTAAATGAAGATTTTTCAAAACTGATATATTTTGGCTAAAGGCAAGTTCTCTAGCTAGAGCCAAATCGTTTTGTTAGACACTCTAGGCTTGAGTTAAGTGGACTTGGCTCGATTTTTGGCACAAACTTGAGCCACTTGTTGTAGGCTTGAGGTAGAAGAGCAATTTGACGATAGCAGTCAAAATCTTGGCCAGAGCCAATCCTTTTTGGCTAGAGCCAATTTAACTAAGATGCTTTGAGATGTAATATTGCAGGCTCGAGGCAACTGATCCTGGCTCAAGTTTGGTCATGAACCCGAGCCACATTTTGTTGGCTAGAGTTAATATTCCTCATTTGATTAGTTTACTCAAAACCATGGCTCAAGTCAGATTAATTGGCTAGAGCCAATCTAACAGATAAAACACACAACTAATTTTTCACATAATAAAACATTTTGTTGACCAAGTCCTAGTAACCATAACATCTTCGTTAAGCTCCAAATATTGGCAAATCACATATATCCCTAAAATACTCTTTAAGTATTCTTTCCAATGTAAGAAGAATCAGCTCCAAACTCATTTTAAGTTGAACATTATGATCAGATTAATACAGGTTATTTGAACTAATGTTTTTTGCACAATCCTGAACAGGCTCTAAACTTCCAAAAATCATATCTCTCTCATTTGATCTTTTTTTTCTATAATATTTATGTTTCTGGAAAGGTATATGAGTATAGTTTCACATGCCACCAATTTCAGCTCATTTCAATTTGTAGATTGTGAGATATCTTCAAATTAGCGAACCTTGGTCTGCTGTATGATGGTAACAGATGGGAAAACTTCTGAAATTCATAGCTCTCTCATTTGATCTTCTTTGGACTTGAAATTTTGTCAAGATGACACATTAGATGTCTAGTTTCATTCAAAATTGGTTTCACCTCAATTTGATCTCTGGTTTAGGAGATATCATCGATTTATCAAACCTCGCCCGAACTTAACATAAAACAGAGTAGAACAGGGTTGCTGAAGACACAGCTGGCTCAAGCCAACTAAATCGTGGCTCGAGTTTAAGCCCTGGCTCAAGTCAAATGACCTTTGTCTCAAGCCAACTCCTACCAGATGCCCAAAACACTGTAGAAAACATTCTAACTCGAGTTTAGACTTACTGGCTCGAGTTAGTTCATCCTAAAGCTTGATTTTGCTTATTTTAAATCCGATTTGAGTCATTCCAACTTCCATTTGATTGTGGAGACTTCTAGAATCAATCTATAAGTTTGTATAATGATTTTCTCATTCCATTCGACAAGTTTTTCTTTCTTTCTTCTCTTCTTTTGATTATTCTCCATAACTCAACTCTTTCTTTCCTTAATTCAATACTTCTTTATTGATCTTCTTCTTGATCATTCTTCATAAATGAATTTCACATTTTGAATCTACATTAAATTTGGAATTAGTCAATGTGGGAGATAAATATAGCATGCAAACTTTTCGCTCTAATGGCATCTATATAAGACATCATCAAAATTAATCATATATAACAGCAAGGACTTTAGAGTAGACCAAGCAAGCAGCTTTTCTGCTATACCTATTCCAATGAAAACAATAGCTACCATGCTAGATGTAGACTAAATCATATCGTGATTTGCAGCAAAAGAAAATGACTAAGTCTTGATTTCTGCCAACGACTCCAATATGTGTCTAACGAAATAGTTTACCAGTCCAACAAAAACTTTGAGCAAGTCATAATGGTCATATTCTAAATGGGAAGAATTGCTCAACCGTCGAATACTCTTTATCAACTATAAAAGCAGAAGCACTCAAGATAGATAATGAGACATGAGCTTGCATCTTCACTATTAAAATTCCAATACTCTGATGCTTATATCACTTACTCTCAATTATCTTAATGAACATATAGTTTACCATAGAGAGTGAGATTATTTGTAATGTAATTCAATGTTCATCTTATTCACTTTTGTGAGTGAAGATTGATTGTATTCCTTCATCACAAAAGTTGTATCCTTACGGTGTGTAAGGTGAGTATCTCGGTGAGACATTTGTATATGGCTTCACAAGTACTCGGCTAAACTTGTGGGATTATAGAGACTTCTCTTGTGCCCAGATTAAACAAGAAGATAATGGATTGAAAATCTCAAGTGGAGCTTAGCAACTAGACGTAAGTCATCAAGGATGGGGCCAAACCAATATAAATCACAATTTGCATATTCTTTTCCCTTATCTCTTATGTTTCTAGCACATACGTTTTGAATAACTAGCTATGAGTTTATAACTCATTTCTTTCATATGTATTGTTTTTACAAAGATTTGAAAAGATTTTTAAAGTTCCTAAGTTTTTATTTGAAACCCAATTCATCCCCCTCTTGAGTGTCAGCTGGTTTTAACAACTTACACTTGAGAATTGTGTTTCTCTTGAGTCTCCTAGTAGTAGGAATTAATAGATTGACCCAAGTCCCGTCTTCATGATCATATCTCATGCATAAGGATTCATCTTTATCTTCATTTTCATCTTTATATACACAAATATCTTTTGAACCCAACATCTTAAAGAAAGGAACATCATCAACAATATTCAAATATTCATTACTTCAACATCACTTGGTATTCTCATAACATTGATAACGTGTATGTCTTTAGCACTGGACCTATGCCAAGAATCAACAACAAGTGTTACCCTACTATTATACATCGTGCTCCGTGCATCATGGTCTTGTGTATAGCATGTTTAACCATTGATTACATAACCATTGTAAGATAATACATTTAAGCTTGGTCCCTTCCATAGTCATATCAATTTTAAAAACTAAATCAAGATTCCTTTCCATCTCATCATTAATGCTCCTTTTTAACCAACTTGAAATATATCGATCGTGTTCTTTTGTTAAATTTTCATTTCTATCACCATATAATTGTCGAATAGCATCCTTGGGTTCTTCAACATATGGTTCAACCTCATCAATTTTATGTAGAACATACAAGTGAGCTTGCTCTCATTCAGTCATTGATATCCTTATTACATCCCTCTCAATTGTTCAACTTGTAACATCCCATTTGAAACAGTGGAATTTTTTTTTAAAACAATAATCAGAGTAGAGCGTTTTAGCAAGCGAGTAACTAAACCTTAGAGATATATAACCATAGTGTAATTGTACTAGTACAGTCATCTAATATTCAAAAGAAAGTAAATACATAAACTAGTGACACAAAAACTCCGTCGTGCATCCTACTCCGACCGCTTGCCCCTATCTCCAACCCTTGGTCCTCCCGATCCTAAAGCTACAGCTGAGATCCAATTCCCATTTGGATCTTAGGTAACGGTTAACCTTATGCTCAAATAAAACAATATATAGACAATAGATATTCATAATAACATAACAGCATATCAGTACAAAAGCTCACAGTAGATGCATGATCACAAATAATGACAAAACATAAGCACAAAGCAATATGTAAAGTCCCACAACATGTCTGCACATAACCAGTGCCACGACGGCCCATCGTGTCCTCAGCGCTAGGAAAACTCAACGGCGCTATCAAGACTATAACCCGTGTAAAGTTGTATGTATAACTGACAACCCTAAGCAGAGTCTCAGTGTATGAACATATCTATCACATATATGTATATGAGCAACATAAGAGTTAAGGTTACAATATGCGTTCGTACCTTTGTTGACGATATCTGGTACTTTCATCGAAATTTGGTACGTTTGACAGCGGTATGACGGCGATAACAGCGGTTCATGATTTCAGATATCCTATAAGGATAATATCACATTTATGAACATTTAATATCATATCGGACATTTTAGGTACAAATTACCACTTTGCCCCTAGTTTGATTAATTAGTGGAATTTCGCTAGAGCTTCGCTATTTTGACTCTAATCTTTCAGAATTTTGACATATCTCTTCCTCCAATATATTTTTGAAATAAATATCATATTTATTCCTAAAACATGGTATCTAAGCTAATTTGAAATATTAGAGATTATTCTAGCATTCCTACTATAACTACTGAAAGAACTACTTAAACTAAAGACTAAGGACCGAAGAACTTACCTAGAGCTTTGCTATAAATTTCTCTGGACTCCTCCTTCTCTCTTCTTTCTCAAATTTCAGACTCCTTAAGGGGAATTTGGTGTGAGAATTATGAAAGAAGTTGAGAGCTATTTATAGAGAAAACGGATGGCATTTTCGTAATTTCTTTGAATTTCGTCTAGACAAATTCTGATCGTTGGATCGCATCTTTTTGAAATGGGTTGATCTTGGCCCTTCCTTCATTTGGCCGACCTTCCCCCCACAAGAAGACAAAATTGATGACATCATCATGCTTATGTCATCTTGCTTTATGGGCTTTCATCTGATAAAGCTCCTCGGTTCGGTGTCCTAATCGCGTAATCTTGGAAAATCTCAAAATTCTGGAAGCAAGGCCCTGAAGGTCTTTTCTTCCTCTTTCAAGTTACTTAGGTCAACTAAATTTTTGATCTCATTTAGGACATTCCGTTGTCTGCTGAATATTTCGGCCAAATGTCATCGGCTACGGAAATTACGTCTACCGACGTCAACTTCTGGATCATAAATCACTGGTTCATAATATGTCCAGATGTTTACCAACTTATCCTCGGATTCCATTTTATGAATTATTTTCTATAGGTTTCCACTTCCACTATCTGTCTTAATTCCACAAAATATCTTCTTGGCTCTACCTCATAATCACTCCGTCGATTACGGAAATGACTTCGGAGATAGGCCACTCCGAGGTAAAAATTCACTTGTCTATAATATACTCTGACTCTAGAAACTTAGTTCATGGTTTTCTAAGTAGCATTTTATTTCTATCCGTGGTCATTTATCCTACTTGCTTTTCACCGTTATAATGTTATTTAATTGCAAAATATCTTAGATATTTTTTCTTAATTTCTATTTTAATTTTTCTTTATTTTTATTCATAATTTCATTTTTATTTATATATATATTTATTTTAATTAATTTATCTCACAACTATTTTACTGACATTGGTATTTTATGCACCATGCATAATATTAAAAATCATGGGGTCTAATAAAGTCCCCAGAATACTTTTTGGTTTCCCATTCTTCTATTTTCAAAGGAGATAATTTAATAAATTGTCTAAATTAGGGACAATATTCCTCCTAATTTTTATAATTATTTCACTGCCCTTTAGGATTTATCATCATATTCTTAGGATATTTTATGGCCCTAAAATGCATTTTTCACATATTTGGCAATAAATTTCATTTAATTTTCTAAGTGTTTTCCTTCGAAAATAGACTAATTATCTGATACTTTGAGACTATATTTATCATAAATAGCCATTCTATTAATATACTATAATATTCCGAATAACAACTGTCCGGGTATTACACAACTAAAGGATCCCTACAAGGTTAACATTGGATAGAAAATAAACACAAAAGTCCCTTGCTTCCTCAACCATGTATCATTCAGCAATACAACCCTCTGGTTGATATCTATTTTTCACATACCCTTTTAAAATTTTCATAAATTGTTTATTTGGGTAGATCTATCTCAAGTACATTAGATTACACAGTTGAACCTTTTTGACCAAGTGTGTAACATCACTATTTGCATGTACAATGTACAAAGTATGTATTAATGAAATGTTGCGAAGTTTTGATCATAGTTAGTTGCCTTCTTTTATGGAACTTTATAATTTAATTAATTAGCTAAAGTGACATATCTATAAGTGATTATAGTTATTATGAGACAATGTGAAAGTCACTATAATAGTGACATATTTCGGCCTAAAGGATGCAAGAGAATGATGAGGAATTGTTTCAATAAACTAGGGCCAATAAATGGTAATTTGACTTGGCAAAGTAAACAAGTGTTAAGGGACATTAAAGGCAAATTGAGAATCCCTTAGTAATGGCCAAAATTTTGGTCAATGTGAGATAAAAGGACAAGGATAAAATTTTGGAAAGTATGACACATAAAGTCAACTTTACTAGGACCTAAATGACATATGTTTGTATAATAATTATGAAGCAACATTCCTATTCCTTTTGGCTTAGACTTTTTGGCCAAGCCAATAGAATAAGGAGACAAGAAGATTTTTGAAAGGAATATGAAAGTCAAAAAGTTGACAAGGGAAAATATCATTTGACTTAGAAATTAATTAGCATAAGCTTACATCATCAAAGATGGCATGAGGTGGCTTATTGTTCAAGAGTCAAAGGAGCAATTAAAGTCACAAAATCTTCCTCCACAAGCATGGAACTTTCAGCCAAGAGAAAGGAAGAAGAAGACAAGAAATTTGCATATGTTGTTAATCAAAAGTCAACTATATTAACCCTTGAATGACAAGTGTCACAATAAGAACTTGGGTTGACTTTTCTAATAGGATATTTGGACACTTAACTAAGGCCTCTAGAAGACAAAATTCCTTCTCTTATAAGCCATACAATTCGGCCAAGAAGAAGAAGTAGGATATCATGCATAAAAATCACATGCTGATAACAAAGTCAAAGGAATTTCCTAGTTTAACAAGTATCAACTTAGGAATTAAAGTTGACTTTAGGAAAGACATATGGACAAGCTAAATTAAAGGCCATTGAAAGTCAAAATTCTTCTCCCATAAGCCAATAAATTTCGGCCAAACATGAACCCAAGGAGAAGGAATATACTTGCAAGCAAAGACATCATAAAAGAAAGACAAAAAGGCTAGACTTCTTAGCCAATAAGAAAAGAACAAGAAGAGACCTAAAAGGCACAAGAGACAAGCAAAATTTGTGTGCCAAGAGAGGGAGCATTTCGGCCAAAATGGAAGAAGCAAGGGAAAGTCAAGTTAAATCTAAAAACTTGGAGAAAAATACAAGTCAATTCAAGGATCAATAAGAAATAACCTTCCAAGATATTTTGCATGGTATTAATTCATTATTTAAGGACCTATTTTCCCTCATTCTCATGACATATTTCGACACACGCCAAGGCAAGGAGAGAATAGGAGAGTTTGCATGCAAAGAGGAAGGAGAAGGCTCACAAATTGAAGATTAAGGTAAGTGGGCTCAATATTATGTTAGGATAGCATTCTATCTTCTTCAATCTTCATGAATATCTTCAAAACTCTTATGAACAATGTTAGTTCTCTATGTGTTTTGATGATAACTGACAATTGTAAACCTAAGTTAAAGTTTGTCTTTGAAAAGTTGAAATACTTACTGTCTAAGACAAACTCGAGTTTTGGTTAGAAAATTCGAGTTTGGACTCAACAGAGAACACCTCCAGTTTTGTAAATCAAGACAAACTTGAGTTAATATTTGAAAACTCAAGTTTCGGTAACACAGAGAGAGTTCCTAAGGTTTTCAAATACAAAGCAAACCAGAGTTTAGTTAAGCAAACTCCGGTTTGACAAATCAAGAAACCTGAGTTTTTTTCCAAGTAGTGAGAAAATTCGAGTTAGAGTTTTGGAAACTCAAGTTTCATCACATACAGAAAGATATATTATTCTAAGCTTGTAAAAACTTGAGTTATGTCTTTGAGAACTCCAGTTTAGATTTGCTTGAATATTTTACAAAGGTTTCTCATTTGATAAAACTCAAGTTTAGTTTTCACAAACTCAAGTTTGGGACTTACAAAGATCACCACATAATTCTAAGGTTTTGAAAACTTGAGTTTCAAAATGAAAACTCTGGTTTGATCAATCCAGAGAGCTTTGCAGTTTTCTAAGTTTTTGTGGAAACTCAAGTTAAACCTTTGCAAACTCGAGTTTATGCCTTACAAAGAACATCACCACCTTTACACCATTTGAAAACTCTAGTATGAGAACTCTAGTTTTGAACTTATGAACTTAAAATGTATTTTTTAGCTTAAGAGTGCAAAACTCGAGTTAGTCACTTAATGACTCGAGTTTAGGTCCTACTCAAAACATGTCCGAAAGATCAAATCGTAACTTTCTTCTCTATATGAAGAAAACTCAAGTCAAGTATATAAAACTCGAGTTTATGCTTTTAAATGTGAACTACAAACTCGAGTCTCGGTAAACTGACTCGAGTCTATATCACAGATTTCAAAATTTGAATTATTTGAATCTATGAAAAACTATGTGATTGATCTATATGTTGTTTATTATCATTCATCAACATCTCTAGATATGTTTAACCTATTTGCTAGTGAATTTCAGTTTAAGTGTAGGTTTAACACAAGTAAAAAGCATGTCAGAGCATTTAATGCAAAGTACAGATAACTTGCTATATCCTGAATAAACAACCTCTGCATAATGCAAAATGGATTAATGCTTCTTACATAAACTGGCTTCTGACATTCCAACGAACAAAACTTAAGGAAAGTCAACATTTATCCTCTTAACAAAAAGAAATAACTGAAGAGTAGAGAGAGAAAAAACCAAAGTGCCTCCAACAGTTGGAGTAATGCACCAATAGTTATATTGAGGATTGCAACAGTCATTTAACACTCTCTTTGTATAAATAAAGTTGCATTCAATTCTTCTCAACAACCAAGACTACTGAAAACAAATTGCATTCAAGTTTTCCAAGTACTCTTTTAGTTTTCACTTGTAAAGTATCTTTTGATACTATGTGCTTCAGTGTTTATCTACTAACTCTTAGAGAGAGTTTTATTTCATCGTCCACTATAAAGAATCTCAAGTCTAGGGACTTGGAGATTGTGATATTGATTACAACTTGTAAGGGGGAGTAGATTCTAGTGAGAGAATTACTCTTGAGTTACAGAGTGTGTAATCGATTGGATTAGTGAAAATCCTAGAGACTGGGGACTAGACGTAGGTTAGAGATTGGACCGAACCAGTATAAATTCTGTGTGTCTTGTTTTTCTTCTCAATACTCTTAACAATTCAGTTTAGTGCTAAAAAATAGAGCAATTCGAAAAAGAATTTTAAAATCCCTAATTCACCCCTGGTGATTTGCTCCATTTTCAAACAATTCTTGTATCGTGTTATGGTAGTATAGGTCAAAACCATATAGGGATGCAAGGAGGAAGTAACTCAAGAAAATCAAGTTCAAAGCCAAATAAGTTACTTATTTAGCTTATTTGTGACTTTCTTCTGATTTGGAATCTTGGATTCTTTTTAAGAAAATTGTTGATCATGGAAAATTGATATTTCTTAAGGAAAGGTTCTGCCCTAACTAATAAAATAGATTATCAAGTGTTTAAAGTTAACATAATGGTTTTAAAAGGAGGATTAAGCAAGAGAATGAATAAATATGAAGTTAAAATGAAAATTGTTGTTGTTGCTCTTGTGGTATGATCTTCGGCCAAACATGAATACATGAGGTTATGATGTGATTTTGGTATTTTTGATGTCGCCAAATTGTTTAGAATGAATAAATGTATGGAGCTAAGCATGGAACATAATTTTGGAACTCAAGAGACTAAATTACAAAAAACTACAAATCTGCCAACTTTGGAATTTAGAGAGGCACCTCAAGGGGTGATTTTAAAATAGTAAATTGTGTCCAATATGAAAGTGGAGCAAATCACCAAGAGTGAGGTGAATTGGGGATTTTAAAATTCTTTTAAAATTGCTCTATTTTTTAATATTAAAAATAGGGCTATGCCAAGTATAGGGAAGAAGAGCAAGACACAAGGAATTTATATTGGTTTGGTCCAACCTTTTGACCTACGCCCAGTCCCTAGACTCTCTGAGATTTTCACTATCTCAATTGATTACACACTCTGTAACTCAAGAGTAATTCTCTCACTAGAACTTACTCCCCCTTACAAGTTGCAATCAATATTTCAATCTCTAAGTACCCGGACTTGAGATACTTTACAATAAATGATTTACAATCAATAAACTCTCTCTAAGAGTAGATAGATATAAACACTAAAGTACAATGTATCAACAGATACTTTTCAAATAAAAACTGAAGGAGTAGTTGGTAAACTTTGACAATGGAAGAAATCACCAAAAGGGGGTGAATTGGGGATTTCAAAAATTCTTTTGAAAGATGTCTGAGTTTTTTAAAGACTTAAAAAACAGAGATCAAAAGAGTGAGAGAAGAAAAGCTGGACACAAAGGATTTATAATGATTCGGTTTTAACCTTGACCTACATCCAATCCCCAGATATCTTCTGGGTATTTCCAGTATCTCAATAGGATTTAATTACAACAATGTAAACCACATGTAATCCTATTCACCTAGGACTTTCTCCCCCTTACACTTTGTAATTAAAAGACTCAACTCACAGGTTTCCACAACCTTGAGTTTATACAAACAAATATTTGAAAAATGATTTCAAAGAATCAAGACTCTCAAAAGAGCAAATATTGATAAACACTAAAGATTAGATCAGAAACACAATACAGACTCAAATTGCAAAGATAATCAGTTGTAGCTTGGTTGTGTGTGTGTTGCTCTGAGTCTTCATAGCTATTTATAGGTTAACTAGAGGAACTAGCCATTGCATTTTCTTCCCTAACGTTCAGCCGCAAATCCGAAAAATGACAGTTGCATATTTTCCTCTATTTTTTTTTTAAATTCTCAGCTGGAATCCTGGAATTTGTTGATGCAAATGGTCTTCCACATATTCAGTCATTCCATAACCCTTATTAAACCGTTGGAGAGTGATTTAATTAATCCATAACGGTCTGTGCTGAACCATTAGGATGGAGGAGAAAGATCAGCCCTGTTCTTGGTTCTTCATTTATTGCACTTATTCCAGATCTGATTTCATATTGATCCTTGCTGAACTTATTTGAAATTTACTCAAAACTTCATCAAAGATGTTAGAAGTAATCGTATCACATGATAAAACATTTTCAGATTAACCCATAAAGATTTCGCAGATTGACACAATCTGGTTTTTCAAAATCACCAATACAAACTCGAGTTTGTAATCTCAGGCTCGAGTTTTGGGTTTATCCATAAAGCATGAATGTTAAGCAAAAGCCTAAACTCGAGTTTAGAAATGGCTGATTCGAGTTTTGGTTATTACAGAGAAGACTGTCGGGCTCTGGTCTTTGAATGAGATTTTGGACATATGGCCAAACTCGAGGCAATTAATGACTAACTCGAGTTTTGGGCTTTGACATGAAGATAAGCCTAAGTCCAAAAACTTCAAGACTGGAGTTTAGAAACATAAACTGGAGTTTTCAAAATTAAGAGTGGAGTTTTGAAAACAGACTGTAACTCGAGTGAGGCCTTGAGCTAGACTTGAGTTTCAAAACTTAGACTCAAGTTTACAAGACCTTTTTTTTTTAATTTATAAACTTTCTTGTAAACTGGAGTTTTCAAAAACAAGAAATAAAGTTTTGAAAACAAATTGTAACTCGAGTGTCTCTTCCTTGAGATAAACTCAAGTTTCAATTCTCAGACTTGAGTTTACAAGTCTTAAAAAATTTTCAACTTATAAACTTCCTTGTAAACTGGAGTTTCCATGACTTGAGAAAATACTGAAGTTTCTAAAGTTTTCTTGTTTGGTCTAAACTCGAGTTTCCATACTTAGACTCGAGTTTGGCTTGTTGTGAAAAACTTTGATTACTCTTTGTGTCTCTGCAAACTCGACTTTGCCTAAGCAAACTGGAGTTTGACTTTCTTTGCAAAATTGAGCAACTTTCTGTCAAGTCTCAAACTCGAGTTTCCATACCTAAACTCGAGTTTGCCTTTGACAGTAAGTTTTACAACTTACAAAAGACAAACTTCATACTAAGTTTACAAGTGTCAGTTATCATTAAAACACATAGAGAACTAACAAACTTGAATGCAGTTCGTTTCTCAGTTTCTTAGTTGTTGAGAAGACTTGAATGCAGCTCTATTTATATCAAGAGAGCATTAAGTGACCGTTGTAATCTTCAATATAACCGTTGTAGGCTTTAAGGAATGATTAGCACAAGCTTTGGTCTTCTTCTCTCTCTACTCTTCAATTAATCCAGTTGCACAGAGATTTATGGTTGACTTTCCTTGAGATTAATCCGTTGGAATGGCAGAAGCTAGTTAAGGAAAGAAGGCATTAATCCTTTTTTGCATCGTGAAGAGAATGATTGTCCAAAATATTGCAAGTTATCTATACTTTGCAATAAATGTTCCGACATGCTTTTTGCTTCTGACTGAAACTTCATTTTAATGCTCTTTAAACCATATGAAACTCACTAACAAAGTGGTTAAACATAGCTAGGAATAGCAATGAGTGAAGATAAGAAGTATATAGATCAAATACAAAGATTTCACATGTTCGCATAATTTAAATTTTGAATTATGCAATACAAACTCGAATTAGTTCATCTAGACTGGAGTTTGTAGTTTATTTTTGAAAACCTAAACTCAAGTTTTATAAATCTAACTCGAGTTTTCTTCAAACAGAGAAGAATGTCGCAATTTGATCTTTGAGACATGTTTTGAGCAAGACCTAAACTCGAGTCATTAAGTGACTAATTCAAGTTTTGAACATTTATAATGAAAAATATATTTTAAGTCTAAAAGCTCAAAACTGGAGTTTTTATTTCGAACTGGAGTTTTCAATTAGTTTAAATAGAGTGAATCTCTCTATATAGCATAAACTTGACTTTGCAAAGTCTAACTCGAGTTTCCACAAAACTTATGAAAAACTAGAAAACTTTTTGTATGGATCAAACTGGAGTTTTCAAGACTTTAGAAATATTGAATTGTTCTATGTGAGTCCTAAACTCGAGTTAGTGAAAACTAAACTCAAGTTTCCTCATAAGAGAAAACTTTGTTAAATACTTTGACAAATGCAAACTAGAGTTTCTAAAAACATGACTCAAGTTTTCTCAAGCTTAGGATAACATAGCTTTCTGTGTGTTGTAAACTTGAGTTTCCAACAAGGCTTGAAGCAAAACTTAGATTTCTTTTGATTCGTCAAACTGGAGTTTATTAAACTAAACTCTGGTTTGCTTTGTCCAGAAAAACTTAGGAGCTTTCTATATGATCTAAACTCAAGTTGCCAAAAACTAAACTCGAGTTTGTCTAAGTTTACAAGAACTTGAGTTGCTCTCTTTCAAGTCCAAACTCGAATTTTCTAAACCAAAACTCGAGTTTGTCTTTGACAGTAAGTTTTTCAACTTTGCAAAGACAAACTTCAACTTGAGTTTACAATTGTCAAATATAACCAAAACACATAGAGAACTAACACAATATCCATCAAATTTTATAGGCTTAAATTAGACATCCCAAGCTTTAATTGGATAGGTAATTTGTAATCTTTGAAGCTATAAACGAAAAGATATGAATTTTTTAAAATAACCCTAGAAACTGGACTTTGTCTTTAACTAGAGGGTGATATTTTGATATAGTAAATTCATATGAATTTCTCTGGTACCTGGAAATATTTTTAGTCAAAGTTAGAAATGTTAATGGTTAAATGGCTGTTAGAATCACCTCAATTGGATTTTTCTAGAAATAGTTATGAATCTATGAAGTTAGAACATAAATTCTGGAATTTCTGGAAGTTAGTCGAAAATCATGAAAATAAGAGGAGAGTTTGAATAAATGATAAAATTGGTTGTATCGTATTAAATTGGTAGTGTAATACATAGCACTACCAAATATGAATATAAAATTGCTTGTAATGATAAAATTGGTAGTGGAATACCTCTAGTTCCATACTAATTATCATGTATATAAACATATAGTAAATATGAACATCATTAGAGTGGAGCGTTAGAGCACACGTGTTGAGTAACTACTGATACATATTCGTGGCACAAATTTAAACTATTTGCGGCATATTCGATCGGTATAATAATGAAATAATAATCCGAGTATTTAAATATTGAATATCTAACAGTATAAATACAGTCTCAAGTAAGACTTCAACTGAGTCTTCAAGTGTGTATCTTACCCTTTGTGTCGGCTGTTGATCCTTCAAATCCTAAAGCTAGGGTCAAGTCTGAGATTCAATACCTACTAAATCTCATATAACAGTTAACCATATGTTCAAATAATAACAACATATATGAAAGATATTCATTACATTTAGTAAATAACAATACATAGCACATAACAGATGTATGTCAACAACAACAACAATACATAGTACACAACAAATGCACGTTAACAGTGTTTGCACTAACTAGTGCCACGAATCCATGTCTCCTCAGTGCTAGGAAAACATACAAGCGGTATTATCAAGACTACAACCCGCATCAAGTTGAATCCACAGCTAAACTAAATGTATACAAACATATGATCTAAAACCAAGTCTTAGTCACGATGCATGGCCTAAGACCTCGTCTTGTCCATTACTCGACATGAATCAAACAATCATATATAATTATACAAGACACATCACAGTTAAAGTTACAGTACGCATCCGTACCTTTTTTCCGCTTGATGCAATTCTCTTTCGGTATTGATTCCTGACTTTCTTGGATATCCTATAATACCATTATCACATTATGATATTATAATGAACACCATATATCTTAGAATGATATCCTAAGAGGTATTCTTTCCACTATTGACTTTTTTACCCCTATTGGATTTATTATTCCCATTTTATCCTTACATTTCCTTAAAAAAAACAGAATTTTAGCATTTCTACCAAAATTTTTCACTAACTTTGAAAAATCATAACTAATTGTAAAAAAATTTAAATGATGTGATTCCAAAGCAAAACTTTCCCTTGACAAGTCTATTTGTAGTTAAAAATAATGGCTTTAACTCGAAATACCAAGGTCATTCCCAGTTTTAGCTTTTTCAACCACCGTTCCAGTTCCCAATCCAAAAACATGGGCTAACTTGGAAAATTCACATCTTTTTGTATAAAACTCATACAATTACATGTTATACATGTATGGAAAGCCCTTCATGTCTATTATATTTCTAAAAAATTTCATCATTTTTTAAACACAATTAGAATGGCCAAAACCCATACATAACAACCACTGTACAAATTAACATCCAGAAAACAAGGCTTACATTCAAAAATTTGTAACTCCTCGCACAGAGCTTGAAACGTTACAAATTTTATATCAAAAGAAATCCCTAGATGTCTACTCTATTCCTGGAAAATTTCATGATTTTTGAAGATCATTTTTCATTAAACAACATCCTCATAGTGACTGATTCCATAAACTGAAATCTGAAATCTGAGATTTTTCCCAACTTTCACCACTTGGATCTTTTGACTCCAAATATTATTTCCTAAAATGTTTTCCACTCCATTTTGTATTTTAAAAGCAATGGAGACTTCCAAACATGAAAGGAAATTTTTCCTACATTTTTCTAATTAAACTATAATTCTATAAAATATAAAAGCTTAGGCTCAAGAATTACCTCAAGAACTTGCTCCTTCTTCCTTCTTGCTTCAAGAATTTCACCTCTTACTCTCACTCTCACTCTCACTCTCACTTTCACTTATGATCAGATGTTGCTTGTGTTGGTGTAAAGAATGAAGAGGGGAGGGACCTGTATTTATAGAAAAAATCACAAGGCAATCCAACTTAGTTTCTTTCCTCTCATCCCTTGGATTGAGGCATTTCACTTTATGACACTTTATCTTGGCCCTACAGCACCTTGGCCGACATCCATGTGAAAGTGGAAGAAATCACCAAGAGGATGGTGAATTGGGGATTTTAAAAATTTCTTTTCAACTCTTAAAAAAATAAAGCTTAAGAAATGAATAATGAAAGAGTAGAGAAAGAAAAGCTCAGACACACAGGATTTATACTGGTTCGGTCTTAACCTTGACCTACGTCCAGTCCCCAGATACCTTCTGGGTGTTTCCACTAGTTCAACAAGTTTTTAACTACAACAATGAAGACAAGACACAATCCTAATCACCTAGGACTTGCTCCCCCTTACACCTTGTAATTAAACAACCCAACTCACAGGTTCCACAACCTTGAGTTTACACAACCAAATACTTTAAAAGAATTTCAATCTCTCAAAAGAGTGAATATTGATATCACTGAAGAACAGATAAAAGAATCACAATACAGACTCAAAAATGCAAATGTGTTCAAGTGTAGCTTCGTTGTGTATCTTGCTCTGAGTCTTCATAGCCTTTTATAGCCTAACTAGATGAACTAGCTGTTGCAATATCTTCTCCAACGTTCAGTTGCAAATATGGAAAATGACAGTTGCAAATTTTGCTCTGTTCTTTCAATTCTTTGCTGAAATCCTGGAATATGTTGTTGCAGAACGTCTTCCAGATTCTTTATCATTCCAGGATCTTAATTTGACCGTTTGAGGTGATCTTAATGTGTTCCAACGGTTTGGACTAAACATCTGGGATAAGGGAGAAGAATCAACCCTGTTCTTGGTTCTTCATTAAATGCACTTATTCTGGATCTTTGATTCTCTCTGATCTTGTGATGAACCTGTCTGAAACTTATCAAAAACTTGATCAATAACGTTAGGAATAATAATGCAACAAGATATGATAATTTCATATTAACCCATAATGATTTCGCAGATTGATTTGATCTGGTTTTCAAAAGTTATCGATGCAAACTCGAGTTTGGTGTTCTAAACTCGAGTTTGAGGTTCATCCAGAGAGCAAGGTATGTTTGAAAGTTTCCTAAACTCGAGTTGACAAGTAACTGACTCGAGTTTGGTTCTTACAGAGAGGAAAGTCGCGAGTTGGTCTTGAATGAGATTTTGAACACTTGGCTAAACTCGAGTCATTTAGTGACTGACTCGAGTTTGAAGCTTTTATGAAAAACTTGAGTTTAAGTTCACAGCTTCAAAACTGGAGTTTAGAATTGCAAACTGGAGTTTAGAAATCATGTAATAGCTCGAGTATTTTCAAATAGTCCTAAACTCGAGTCTCCAGAAATCTGATTCGAGTTTCAATGTACATTGAAACTTTGAAAACTTTTCATTTAAGTACAAACTGGAGTCACTGAAATTTAAACTGGAGTTTAGAAAACATGTAATAGCTCGAGTATTTTCAAATAGTCCTAAACTCGAGTCTCCATAAATCTGACTCGAGTTTCAGTGTACATTGAAACTTTGAAAACTTTTGATTTAAGTACAAACTGGAGTCACTAAAATTTAAACTGGAATTTAGAAAACAAGTATCAACTCGAGTATCTCTGTTTATGCCAAACTCGAGTCTACATAATTCAGACTCGAGTTTCCAGTGAAAACTGAAAACATGAAGGCTATTGTATTTTGCAAATTGGAGTTTGTAAAACTGAAACTGGAGTTTGGAAAACTTGATAAAACGTTGAAGCTTCTGTTTGATCTCAAACTCGAGTTTCCAAATCATAGACTCGAGTTTACAAGTCTTTATACTTTTAGCACATAAACTTTCTTGTAAATTGGAGTTTCTCAGAATCAAAGGTAGAGTTTGGAAACAAGTTGAAATTCGAGTGTCACTGCCTTTGATCTAGACTCGAGTTTATAAACACATACTCGAGTTTACAACTCTTGTAAACTTTGATAGCTCTCTGTAACTCTGCAAACTCGAGTTTGCGTTTGGCCAACATTGTAAAATCTGAGCTTCTGTCTGTCAAGTCCAAACTCGAGTTTCTATACCAAAACTCGAGTTTGCCTTAAACAGAAAGTTTTACAACTTTCAAAGACAAACTTAAGTTTACAATTGTCAGTTATCATCAAAACACATAGAGAACTAACACCATGTTCCTCTCCCTTGTCATTTGACCATTTGTTTGCTCTTTTATGAAAACAAATCGTCTCTTCTTCCTCTCACTGGCGACTAGTCTGCCTTTTTCTCAACAGCTTACGGTAAATTTTGAGGATCAATAAGATACTCAAAATCACTTCTTTTCTTTTAATTTTCTTTATGAAATTTATCGTACATGATTTTATCTTTCTAATGATACTACTTTTATATTGATTAGAGAATATTTTAGGGCTAGAATTTTGGACAAGTTTTGAATTTTGTTAAAAGATAGCTATGAAAATATAGATGATGACTAATAGTTAATTCAATTATAGATGAGTTTATTAATATAAAAAAACATAAAGTAAGAGTCAAGTGAAGTCATCTTAATTTTTGTAAGATTTCATTCAATTTTTTTGTATATTAGGTCTATATCATATTTCAAGTACATTTATTTATGATGTAACATTTTTTTTATTTTCTCCCCCAGTCAATAAAATTCTTGGGTCCGCCCTCGCATACATCATTAGTCTCACCATGCCTTGTTCATCACGTATATGTTTGATCAATTCCATGACACACTAAATGATCTAGAAAATCAAGTGGACTAATCCACTCTCCATAACAACAAGATAAGCAAGGACACAAGATTTTGTTGGACCTTTCGTATGCTTGAGTGCAAATCTAATAAACTCTTTCACCCTATTTATATATTTCCTTAAACACCAATCAAATGACATCCATTTTCAATCCATCTATACCTTCAACCTATTTTTAAAAATTAGTTAGCTGCTTGACTGTTGGATTTACTAATTACTTTTTTTCTTTTTTTATTATAAAATAAAAACGGTAGCATAACATCTAAAAAATTGATGCTTTCCATGTCTTAAGCCCTCTCTTTTAATTGATGAATAATAGGTAAATTAGAAAGCATTAAAAGAAATCATATTCTCCAACACATATCATAGGTAAATTAGAAAGCATTAAAAGCCAACAAATAAAATACAAGTGTTAAAAATAAATAATTATTTTACTTATGCAACTCATCAATGTTAACAATTACTCCCACAACTAAAAATTGTAACTACTACATATCTTCACATACAACCTATATATAATAACATTTATTTTTATCTCATTTATTTTTCAGCAGATAAAAATGAGAATAATTTTTTTTTCAGATTTTATAATAAATTAAATATAAAATACATTGAGCAAATTAAACTAATAACTACTAATAAAATTAAATTTGTAAGCTCAAAAACTAAAAAACTTACAATGTATAGGAAGCTTGAATAGACTAAGATGAAACTTCAAGCACAACACTAGTAAAAAAATTTAATAAAGGAAAAAGACAAAGACAAAGTTGCATGCATGTTTAAGAAAAAGAAAGAAAAAGGGTGGTTAAGAAGACAATGTGTTGTAGCTTTAATATATATATATATATATATATCGAGGAAAAATGAGTGAGTGGGTACGTACTTACAAGACGAATTGAAGCTATAAGGAGGAGGAAATGGGACCAAAGCAAATAAGGAAGGAGGAGGAGTGGCGTTGGTTTGGTGCAAGAAATGGGACCAAAGGAATGAGGAGGAAGTGGGGATGGTGATGAGCGAAGAAAAGAGGAAGAGGAGAAAATTTGAGAAGTGGGTATGGACGATGTGAGTGGCAAAAAGAGGAGGAGGAGGAAATGTGGAAACCATGAGGATAAGGGGATGTAAGTGATGAGCACATGGAAGGAGGAGGTAGAGACCAAAAGGATAAGGGGGATGGAGAAGCCAATTGGGAAAGAAAGCTATTGATTTATGAATAATGATTTCTAAAAAAGGAATAAAAGATTACTTTGTGTGGCGCTTACTAAGCCAAGCGCCACACAAAGTGAGTAGCAGATGTGGCACTACCTTGAGTAAGCATCACAGCTGCTATTTTAGTTTTTTTTTTTTAAACACCTTATGTGGTGCTTGGTCAAGCAAGTGCCATATAAGGTCTATAAGTAGCTGTGGCGCTTACCTAAGAAAGTGCCACAACATCTCAATTTTTTTTATAAAAAAAAAAATTCAAAAAAAGTTGTGACACTTCTTTAAAGAAATGTTACAAAAAGTGTGCCACTATTTTTTATTTTTGTAGTAGTGCAAGTCCATACAGAGTGAATTAATTCTAGAACAAAACGAAAATCAAGACCTGGCATAGTATATTAAAATCAATTTTGTATATAGAGAAAACTCACATGTTAGGAGAGATCAAAGTAGAGTAAACTTGAGTTTGTAATGAGTTATATATAATCGAGTTTAACCCAACCAAGGAGCAATGCGTAGTCTGAAAATAAAGTGTAACAGCCTGTGAAGACAATTCCAATGTAAACTTTCAGAGGACAATGCTATCTCAATTTAACTCCAAATTGAACAAATGGTCCATTTTTGGAAAAGCTCTAAGTCTAATTTCTAATGCAATACGACTCATTCCAAAATTCATTGTACTTTGGAATTTATGATCAAAAGATTGAGCAAAGGTCAACAACTTTTTCTGTAGTATTTCAAGTTTCAACATCATATTTCAAAAATTCATATCCTTATAAAACATCTTAATTGAGACATGTGTCATTGAAAAGTTTATTGATCTTACTTTTATATGAATCAAGTTTCACATCAATCGATAAAAGGTCAAAGCTGAAATATGAAAAATGGCCCTTACTAAAGTGAATAAACAAAAACGAGTTTCAAAGAGATGTAAAATCGAGTTTGAGGGTTTAAATCATGGTATTGTCACAATCAAAAAAAAAAAAAACCTTTCTGAAATCATAAACTTAAGTATACTAGAACAATTGCAAACACGGATTAAAAAGACTGATAAACTGATCGGGTGTAGGCAAGCTGAAGACTCAAGTTTAAGATATGTTGAAGAGATATTGGACTAAAAATTTACTGAAACACTTCGAGATGTTCTAAAATTGATTTAAAAATATTTTGATCACTTGCACACAAATAACTTCTAAATTCAAATATAAGAACTTGAATTTTATTTTTATTTTTTCAATTTTGCAATTTCATCTTTCTCCAACACTTCACTTTTCCTTCTTTGTAAATCATTGTTCCATTATATGACTTCTTGACTTAACTACATGATATATGCATATTAAATTTAGTACTTTCTTTTAAACATGATATAAAATACGATGAACAGAAATATTTAATACACATAAATTGTGCATACTTTTTGCACTAATATATGACATTATCAAAACTAATCAGGTAGATAATCAAAGCCAACATGTGTGTGTGTAACAACAGCAATGAAATATAATTTGAATTAATGTGCGATTGAAATAGGTACCATATATATAATTGAAATTACAAGTACATACTAATCATATAGATAATTGAAAATATTTAAGTAGTGTTGAAATAAAAATCATATGCTGATGGAATTGACGCGTGCTTTCTTCATACTCCAAGCAGTGAGTGTTGTGAGCTTGAGATTGGAAGATGCATTGTTGAAAACGAATAAGTGAGCTTCATTATTAATTGCCAAAGTGGGATACACTCTTGCTGTGATGCACGCTTTTCCTTTTCCTCCAAAGCTTTCAACCACTGAGTGATCAATCTACACACACATGCAACACAAATATAAATATAATTGAGCTTCAAATTAACATCAATCCAAACTTCTATCTAGCTATAGAAAAAGTAACTGCACATATCTAGAACAAACAATATATATGACTTAGATTCCTTTTAATAATTAATTAGGAAAATGACAAAAAAATCCCTCTACCATATGTTGATTCCTAAGCAGAACCCCTTGATGGACTAACTACTGTGAATCTCTAGGGGCTGGTATTGGATTAACTCTTTTTTTTGTGAAATTACCATAATGCCCATAATATAACTTCACCTCAACAAAAAGCAACTTTGACATTATGGAATGACGACAACAACAACTAAAGTTATGACAACTAATTCCACTTGTGAGCCAAGCTAAATTTGTGTGGAATTAATTGTCATTGCGTGCTTTAGGTGTTTCATTCCATAAAGTCAAAATTATTATTATCTCTGGTCTTTAATATAAAAGTCAGATGACTAATTTGGGTAGATTAAGGAAGTTAGTTACATTAGTTATATGTAACAAATATATATTAGTTTTCCTAAAATACCTTCTTTAATCATGACTACCCTTTGTTAGAAACTTCTTAATGTATACAATCAATAAAGATACTTTGGGGAAAAAAATTATAAATTTGGAAGACAAAGTGGATTAGAATCTTATATTTAAAACCAAATCCAACCCCTAACTAACTCTTATATTAACAACTAGAGGTAGTATTTGTCAAACCAAAGTTACCATTGATGGTTTTCATGAATGAGTAAGGAATTTAGTTGACTTCACCAGAAGTTAATCTCAAACCAGTCTCTTTAGGGACTTTACAATAACATACCATTGCAAGATCTCCATTTTGGATTCACATATTTAAGGAATATTTTTTGCTATTCTCCCTAATTATTAATATGAGGAAAAAATTTAGAATTGTATAAATTAATGTTTGCAACTCATCATTTAACAAAAAGTTTTGTAGACGTAGCTGTTATTATTATTAGTTGACGTTTGAAACCTAACTATGATTCTCCTAGATTCTACACACTTCATTTCATCAATGGCTTGAACTACAAAGGCCATAGACAAAGTAGATGGCTTCTTCTAATAGGATGACATATATATAGCAGATACGAAGCATGAGAAACAAGATCAATTAGATATATAGTGGAACTTACCAAAGTGCGTAGTGAAAGCTTATGGTGAAGAGGGTCAACATCAAGAAAAGCACCATAAGAGGACAAATCGTTCTTACCGTTCAGCGAAGACCTGCCCCACAAATTATTTCATTCCATGGATCAACACAAAGCAATGTAATTATGAATGTGCAAGTAAGTGTATGTACTCCTTTAAACCTAGTTATAAGTCACTTCCAGCATGTTTCATATAGATCAAGAAAAACCTTAAACTCTATTAACTCTACCTTAAAATTTAACAACTTTTCAACTTTACCCCTATTTTAATATACAATATATATATATATATATATGCCCCATTTTTTAGTTCAAACACAATTACACTAAAAAAAACACCGATTACCGATGGAAATTACTCACGGAATTCCATCTAAATTCCGTTGATAATTGGATTTCTAATGGAAAATGTCCGTCGCAAAAAAAAACATGGCAGAAGACATTTATCGGTGACGTTTACTGACGGAATTATCCACAGAATTCCGTTGGTAATTTCCGAAGGAACTGTTTCCGTTAGTAAGTTCATCCCTAATCCGAAGTTTTTTTATGGTGACACTTCATAAAAACAAAGTCAACTTAATAATAAATAAAGGGTATAATTATATGTTTATGTAAAAAATTTAATGATGTGACATATAAATAAGATCAATATAAATAGGATTAGAGGAGTATCTCACTCCCCTCAGCCTAACAACAAGTGGGTATGTTTTAGCTACCTAGACTGGTCACTGCACATGACCACCACGAACTTGGTGGAGTTATTGCTATCATTTTTTAGCTTGAAGACTCTGAAGAACACTGAAGTATGTTCTTCTAATCCCTTTGATGCCAAAACCAGCAATCCAAATGGTCCTATTCCTCCTTTTTCTCCACACATCCTTTGTGGATATGTCATTTCCCCACCACTTTGCTTCCATTCTTCTTCCTTTGCTGCTAAATCCTTCACATCGAAAGACACTTCTAGATCTGCCTGCACGCCCAATCGTTCAATATTTTTAATCTCTCTCACACATACACACACATATATAAAATAATCGTTGCGTGTCAGCTCATGCTTTGTTCGGTTCATAGCTTTTTCTTGTTGAACTCATTTTCATCATTCATATATATATAAACTTACTTGCGTCAGAATATCTCCACATGCGTGGAGCCTAATAATTAAAGTGAGTCATACTAAAACTTACAAATAGTAAAAATATATGATTTTTTTTTTAATTACCATAAAAGACTTTCGAAAAATTGAGTGAGTTGAGTCTTATGATGATTAGACTTTCGAGCAACCCTAAAGAGTGCCTGTTGGACTTTGGGTCTAGACCCACCTTAGATAGACATGACTATTTGATTAGGAAACAAGTAGCTAGCCTTATCAAATAAGAAACAAATCAACATTAATTGTGGATTTGTTAATTGAGAAACAAATAATTATTTATTAATAAGAAATTAATTAAGTATTAATTTCCTTATTATTACTTGGAAGGCAAGTTGGCATGCAAATAACTTCCTAATTAGTGGTCTTTTTAGACCTCTAAAAATAGGATGTGCCTCCATTGTTTATTCTCATCCTTACCATTGAGCTATCTGGCAATCTCTCTTCTCTCATACCATTTTTCTTGTTATGATGATTTACTATTCCAATTTTATTTACACTCTAGTAGTCTAATTATTGCATGAGCATTATTGTATTCGAGTTATGAAACATTGGAGCTTTGACCTACATCCAAACGTGGATTTGCCCATAGTATATTAGTCTCTTCTCTATCCTAATTTTCCTTCAGTGCCAATATAGATTATCTATACAACTAAAAGGGTTAAAGTGCAAAAATACACATGAGTTTTTTCCCAATGAGCGCCCAGCACCATGTGCTTTTTTTTTAACAAAAATACACACGTAGTTATCATTTTAGAGCAAAAGTCACATCTCACCGTTATATTATTGTTCAATGCCGTTATATTACTGTTCACTTCATCTCTTTCTCTCTCGTCACGGTAAACAGTAACATAACGGTGAGATGTGACTTTTGCTCCAAAATGGTAACCACGTGTGTATTTTTACTCAATAAAAAAAAGCACGTGGTGTGGTGCTGGGCGCTCCTGGGGAAAAAGTTCAATAGTGAACAGTAACATAACGGTGAGATATGACTTTTGCTCTAAAATGGTAACCACGTGTGTATTTCTACTATAAAAAAAAGCATGCGGTGTAGTGCTGGGCGCTTTTAGGGAAAAAACTCATTATGTGTATTTTTGCACCTTAACCCAAACTAAAATATAATCCTATAAATCTTACCGTATATATATTGATTGTTTTTTTTACTACCTATGAATTATAATCACGACAGTCTTTTATTTTGTACAAAATATATCCATACTCGCATCAGTTTAGACAAATCGTATCTCACGCTTCGAAAGTGCCACTATTCTCATAATTAATATATATTTACAATTCTTGAAATTACTATAGTATTTACTCCCTCCGGTCCTAATTATAAGACATATTTAACTGATTTTGGAAAAATTAAGGAGGGGAGTTAAATTAGTTAATTTTAGTCATTTTCCTAAAATGTCCTTATATATATTTAAAATGACATAAGTAAAAGTTAATCAACAACTTTGTCACATATCTCTCTAACCAATTTTCCTTTCCACATACTTTCTAATTGAAATAATGGTGTTGCTAGATATACATATATGTGTGTGTATATATGTATACATATAGATCTATCATGCATACACACACACAACCATGTATCTACACAGAGATATATATATTATATTGACACACACAAACACACACACATATATATGTACACATACATATATACACACACACACACAAACACATATATATAGACACACACACACATATATACATACATATATATGTTTATAGACACACACACACATATAACTACACACACACACACAAACACATATATATAGACACACACACACACATGTGTGTGTGTCAGACTTCTTTCACACACACAATGTGTGTGTGTGAAAGAAGTCTGGCATATATAACTACACACACACAAACACATATATATAGACACACACACAATATATATGTTTATAGACATACACATGTGTGTGTTGCAACCCATATATATATATACTTATCAAAAGCCAAACACACTTGAAGATAATAAGATAAGGGTATTGTAGGAAGAAATTCACAAAAACTAAAATGTTGTCTTATAATTAGGACCAAAACTAATCTTTAAATATTGTCTTATAATTAGGATCGGAGGAAGTATAAATTATCAACACGGGAAGCACACACATTATTTTACAATACACACACATGTATATATATTTTGCTGAGTTGAAGTGACTCACCTGGGCTGCAGTGACCCCAGGAACATGGAGAAGAGCACCTGGTTGAAGCAGCTTAGAATGCCATACGAAAGGGTTGCTGCTTCGTAATTTCTCAATTTCTTCAATCGGCCATTGTACTAATTGCTTTCCTGATTCATCCAGCCAAACACTCCTCGGAATTCCCTGTAATTAAATGCTGTGACTTTCAAAAATTGATAATCTTATAATTAATTGATTGATTGATTTTCAAGCTAATCAGTAAGATGGAGTCGTTTCCTAAGAAAATGGCAGAGACATGGATAGAGTTACACATAAAAAGATGATTGTTAGTAAAAGGAAAATCCTTTAAAGTACTAAGAAACCAAAAAAAATGTCAAAAAAGTCTCAAAAATTATGATGTCAAAAAGATCTCAAAAAATTGTTAAAACTCATAGATAGAGTTGTTAATCACCTACTGAAGGAGTTATCAATCAAAACTTTTAAAATCATACCACTCTGATCCCATTTATAAGTCCACTTTGACCAAAATAATTTGGTCATATTTATAAGTCCACTTTTATGTAATAAATGAGATTGTGACAATTCTACCCATATTAATTATACCCATGAAAATAGAGAGAGAAGAAAGAGTTGAAAAATAGCTAATTATAAATTAGGGTAAAGTTGAAAATTTACTCTCATTATCATTGAGTTAACCAGAGTGGTAATTTTCAATAAGATTTTTTTAAATAAGATTATTTTTAGTATGTGAGATTTGGCTAAAGTGGACTTATAAATAAAACCAGAGTGGTAATTTTCAATAAGATTTTTTTAATATTTTCTTTGTTTCTTGAGACCTTAAAGGAATTTTCCCTAATTTAAATGTGTATGTGTACGCGTGGGTCTTTTTTTTTGTTTTTGTTTGGCTGGAAGATTAAAAGTGTGTTTTGTATATAGGATGAAATGATGGAGAAAAAAAAGAGTATTAATAAATACGAGAGTATATATAAAGAGTACTTTTCTTGCATTGAATGTTTGGTTTTAATCAGTCAATAAATGAAGGAGAAAAAACTTAAAAAGTCGCCACACCCCATTAATGTCTTTGAATAAGATACTCCCTCCATTCCTAAATAGTTATAAGATATTAATTACCTACATTTACTTTTTTATTTGGTATAAACCCGTTTTGACTTTATTTATTTAAAAAGTTCAAATATATATTGGTTTTTGTCATAAATATTTTGCAAAAGTTCAAAACTAAAATGTTTCTTAAAAAAATTGCACCATGTGACATATTTATTAAGAATAAATGCTTTCAAGTTTCAACCAATTAATTTTTTTTTTTAAAAAAAGTTAGTTATTTGTTTCTTATAAATAAGATCAAAGGAAGTACCTAAGTTGAATTTTAAAAATTATGCGTAGCATTGTTAAATGAAATAAAAAGGTTTTTCCAATAAGAATGACATTGAATTATTAATATAAAACTATACTTGCTAAAAAAAGATTTAAATCAAGAAAGGATTAAATAGTGAAATATTTCAAGACTTGGAGAAAAATTGGCAATATATTGTTTTGTTCTTGATAGAAATAACATTTCCTTGAGCTATGTGAAGTAAGTCTAGCTACTTCTCTGGAATAAGATAAACATTATATCCTTGATAAGTTAACTAATTTGTACTAAATTTGTTTACATAATAAATTCAGGGAAGCCATAATATATACTTGTGCCATATTTATTTTATTTTTGAATGAATAAAAAGTAATTTTTAAAAAATTTTAAAAAAAATGAAGTTACCTGAATCCCAGACCATCCTCTCTGACTGTATTCTTCTTGAACTGAAGATTCATTGACCCAGCCCCACAAAATCCTTCGTTTCTTTGCATCATCATAGAACGTTTTTGAGGCATAAAACTTGCCATAATCATATCTCATCACTGAGGATAATTCCGTGTCCTCGAAACCCACATCCGGGATAAAGCTATCCCGGGTTATATTATAAGATCCGATTAGGTAATAATCTTGGTCAAGATCATTCAGGCCAAGCTTGAGGACATGCCTGACCTTAAAATGCTTATCAGGTAGTGTTGAAGTTTCAGCACCAAATGTGCTATTAATGAAGACTGGGAAGAAATCAGGACACTCCCACATTCCAATGTGTTTGGCTGAGTAAAGTGGGTGTTTGGCTTTGACCCAATGAACAAAGTCTTTGCTTTTGAATAGCAGTGCTAATCCTGTGTTCCTTCTTTGACTCCCTACAATGGAATATTACTTACACTTTATCACAGTCCATTATTAAAAAGCACACAAGTGCCATATTAGAACGGTCAACCAAACAGAAAAGAATTTGATTGACTTTAGATTAGTTGAATAAAGAAGACAACAGATATACTGAAGAAATTTACTCTATCATTTCTATGCACAGGTTACAATTCTCTACTTGACAAGCACGATGCTTTGCTTTGTGAATGCATAATGTACGAGATAAATAAATGGATTTGGATTCTCTCAACATCCCTTTTTCCCCTTTCTTCTCCTTATCTCATTCTGACCATTTGATTGAAAAATGAATGGTTGATATTTATTATTTTATAAAATTATTATATATTTTTTTTAATTTTCCGGTAGTTTAGAACTTTGAATTGTTTAAATCAAATTGTAACAATTTATTTTTTAGTTTTATGTTTTATGTAATATTATAATATAATTTTTTAAAATAATAAATCTCTACCATGCCATTTTTAATATAAAGGGGCAGATGGGATGAAAAGGAGAAGAAAAGAAGAAAATGAATGAAGAGAGGATCCATCTATGAGACAAAGTCATTTAACTTGTTAGGTAAGAACCCACCAGATCACTTTCTCTCAGCATAATGCACATGATGTCACATTATTAACTAAGGTCAAGCATATTTTAGGTCACATCTCTGCATGCCACTCACTCTAAGACATTAATGGACAAATGCATAAATGAAGAAAACCAGGTAATTAATGTGCATTGCATGCTTCATACCTACTAGGATTCTCCACAAACCATCATGACCAAGCCAAGCAGTGGTGGGGTCCCTAAAAGAGGTGGCATTGATATGATTCTCAGAACTTGGAGCAATGAGGGGGTTCAGTGGATACCTAACCCAGTGCACTAGAAAAGGGTCGGAGAGGTTCAAAGGAAGAGCTAAGTTTTGAGTCTGGTTCTGGTTAGGGCCAACACCAGTGTAGAGCAAAGCTGGCTTGTGTCCATGGAGTAAGGTGACAGAACCTGACCAGCAGCCATTGATGTCATAAGATTTGGTTGGCGATAAAGCAAGAGGGAGTGGGGCCCAGTTCACGAGGTCACGTGACATGGAGTAGCCCCATGCTATGTTGCCCCAAGCGGCTCCTTTTGGGTTGTACTGGTAGAACATGTGGTACAACCCCTTGTATCTTATTGGTCCTGTATCCACGCAGCACAAAAGTGAATGTGACTAAGGTATTAAAGGAAGTAAGAGATAGAGAGAGAATTAAAAAATTTTAATTCCAAATTAAATCAATATTAAAAACCCGACATTCTGGGAAACCGGATCCCACATCTTCTTGTTATATGTAAATATTAAGATATTTATTTTGTATATATTTGGCTTCCAATTTTTCTTGAACTTACTGTATCCATGCATAAGGGGGAAATAGGCCAAGGCCGTAAAATTTAAAATAAAAACAAAAAATTAATATTTTTTATTTATTTATTTTTACCGTTTTAAAAAAAGGAAGTTAATTAATATAATAGAATCAAGTTAAGAGTAAGATAGATTAAGGGTCCGTTTAGATATAACTTTTAAAGAATAACTTTTGAGATGGACGAGATAAAAATAGCTTTTAGATAATAGTTTTTTAGATTTACGAGGTAAAAATGATTTTTAGAAAATAGCTTTTAGAAAAAAAGAATGATAGTATTTAGATAATTTCAAAACCTAGATTTTGACAAAAATTTTCCAAACACCCCAAAATTGTTCAGAAACTATTATGCATCAAAACCTAAGTTTTGACAAAAGTTTGCCAAACACTCATATTTTTTTCAAAAACTATTCAGCATCAAAAACTACTTATATCTTAAGAATACTCACTGGTACTGAAAAAATACTAATGATGGTTGAGAAGAGAGAAGATGCTAAAAAAAATATTTTTTCACAAAGCCTAGGTTTCAGAATCCAAAACCTAGATTTTGATGCAGAACAACTTCTGGAAAAAATATGGGTGTTTGGTAAGCTTATAACAAAATCTAAATTTTGATACAGAATAGCTTCTAAAAAAAGAGGGGTATTTGGCAGACTTGTGACAAAACCTATGTTTTATTTTCAAAACCTAGTTTTTGTTTCCTTTTAAACAGGCCCTAAGTGAAATTCAAAGTTGAAAATAAGCAAGAAAAAAATATTTTAGTTAGAACAAATTAATAAGGAGAGATTAGAAGAATACTAACCATTAGGATCTGCAAGCAAATTAAAGGACAAAATCAAAAGGAAACAATAGTTAGAAATCAGATAAAGAAACAAATTGTGAAAGATATACAAAAGAATGAGGCATAAGTGTGCGTGTGTGTGTGTAAGCAATTTACTTCAATAATAATAAAAAAGTGATGAAATTTGCTTCAAAACAATTCTATCCCAAAAATTTCTGCAATACGCATTGGGCAACAACAAAAAGTTACAAATATGTGACAAAAATTATTGCAGAATTTTTTACACGTTTATGAATGATATAACTGGTGGCAAATATTAATTTCTGGATTTTTATCATAAATTTCCATCGTAAATTTCATTGTTTTTGTGATATGGAAGCCCCGCTATTTATAAGTTGTGAATATAGTGCAACTTCCAATATTAGGCTCCATGCAACAAAAAGAGCCAGAAATCTATACATATACAATTAAAGGGAAGATATAGAAAATAAGAACTAAGGACCGTTCATCCAGTTGTGGTGAGGTTGAAAGTGAAAGGCAGTTCTGTAAGGTTGGTTGATGGAGAAAACAGAAGAAGGAGTTTCAAGGTGAAAGACGCCATAGCTAAGACTTAGAATGAGAGACAACACATTCCAAACCCTAATTGAAGATGACAATGCCATACTTTGTTTGTGGGCATGACTAGACCAAAGCCTGTGGCTTCCTTTTTATAGAGAGAGAGAGAGAGGAACTTGTCATCACTACTTGTCGGGTATAGATTCTCTTTTTCTTGACTTTAGTATAACGTTGCTAGAAAAATATTCCAGCTATAATTTTTAATGTAAGACATAATTAATTAATTTGAGTAGATTAACATTATTAATTAATGTTTTTTTCCTAAAATATCATAATCATCTTCTTTAATTCTATTCCTCTCTCTTCTACTTGATTATTGTTAAGAGAATATCAATAAGGTTAGTTTGAGAAAAATGTATGAAAATGGGAAGGTCTTACATCTTGCTAGAACTAACGTTAACTTTTCAATTGGGCTATATATCAAAGACCGGAGGGTATATCAAGGAAGCACAAGGGCTTGTTTCCATTTTAGATGTAAGTAAGACTATACCTAGATCAATTTATTTTGTTTTCCATATTTATAATTTTTTTCCTAAATTCTTACAACTGATTGCACATATTTTATTTGGCTTTCTCCAAGGAAGTAGTTTCCAATGCAAATTGAATTATTAAAAATAATATTTTAAGGATGCCAACACATTTTTTTTATATAAATAACTAAATTTTTCTTGATGTCTACAAATTAGTTATCTAACTTGTGTGTGTGGTGTGTGTAAATCGTTTATAGAGAAAAATCATTCATTCATTATATTATTCATATAGTCAGACTCTTGGCCACGTCTTTGGTTGGTACAGACTATAGACTACGAAAAAAAAAAAAATCTTCCCTTGTTATTATTACTTAAATTATTTTTTTATTTGTAATATTTTTTATTCTCAGGAAGATAAGACAATTCTTGTCCTGAATATTCCCTGAAAATTCGGGGTTGTTTCCTAAGGTTCCATTCAGTTTTTAATTTTCTCTTTACAACTCAAATATTTATAATTAAGCTCTAATAGTTTAAATGATTTTTAATATGACTACTGTAATATTGGGAACACTGCTTTTGGTCCAAGTAATTCAAATATAAAATTAAATATTTAAAAATATATACTGATATAAAAGAAATGGGGGAAAATATAATAATAAAGAGTCAAAGATCTTTAGCGGGATTCTAAGTGAAATGAAAATATCCATGTGTCGGATTATTTTGGATTATCTTCTTGATAATTCAATAAGTGATTAAAGGAGACAGGAAAATAATACTCCTCTAGTAGTTAAATGTAGGATCTAATTGGGGAATAGATATTTGATCTTACATGTAAGACATATTTCAAATGTTAACCATTTTTTAAAAAAATTAACCATATTGATATTTTATCAACAATAATCTGGTAGAAGAAGGAAAAAGAGAATTAAGAAAAATGATTTGGATATTTTAGAAAAACATATCATATTAACTATTTTTATTATATTGACTATTTTTTCCCACCATATTAACTAATTTAACAAGAATTATTAATATACTTGAATTAATTAAATATGTCTTACATTAAATAATATAAAAAGTAAAAAAAAATAGATAATAAAAATTTTCGTACAAATTCCCAAGGAAACAATGAGATGTCAAAATGTTAAATTATAAAAAATAAATGCTATATAACTAGTTTAAAACGAAAATAAAGATATTTAAAAAATATTTTATAAAAAATGAAATTTATATCATTTAAATGTTGATCTTATGTTTAGAAAAGAAAAAGAAGGGAAGGGAATCTTCTTCACTAAAATTAAAGATAGACTCCCCTACTCTATATTGCCTTTACCTTCTGCTTGATCTTATCTTAGAGATTTCTTAAAGATCCTGAATTTTCTTAATTCTTAATTCTTTTTTATATTTCTTTTCCTCCTTCTCTTCAATGAGTTATATACAAGCTTAGGCTTGTAGCCTTCTTAAGTTGGTTGGCCCTAGTTATGCCTAATTGTCATTCTATGGCTTCCTTCATTTAATGGTTTGGCATGTGATGTTTTCGGAGTTGGCTTCCCTCACGTCCTCCCAAGTCCCTTCCCCGTATCTTGAAGCAAATGGCCACTGCTCGAGATCCTTCGTGGTCATCACCGGCACTTTATAGAGATGTAAAATAAAAAAAAAAATAAAAAAACTAAAAAGTTTCAATAGAAAATGAAAGCTTTCGGATGAAATAAATAAATATTTTTTTTACAGAAATCAGACATTTATATCTGACAAACTACGAGGACTTTAATTCGGTATGTCGGTTGAAAGCTTTTATCTAGGGTAGAAATAGATTTGGCTAAATTAGGTTTTAACTAACTAGGCATGCGTCAATGACAAAGATCTAATGTCTGAACCGCATCTTTTTAGGCATGAGTCTAAGCCTTTAAAAGGCGTAACAAGGTCTCAAGTCTATTTAAAAGCTTACTTAAAATATAGGTTCTTAAATAGGTTTAAAGTTTATGCAAAGAAGTTCATATATAATTCATTAAACCTATTTAAATGCCTAAGTTATGTATTAAGAGTTTAGAAATTCATTCTCATATAAAATAAAAGAGTTATAAGAGAGAAAAGAACACCTAGTGGAAACAATTGTCTGAGTAAATAGAAATAAGAAAAATCAATCATTTCTTAACTAAAGATATTTCTTTTTTAAAAATCAACCAAGAATGACAACTGGCATGTAAAATTAGATTTTACCTCTTGTTTTTCTTTGAGAAAATGAGACAAACTCCTTCTATTGGGACCATTTTCATTTGGGCATCACTAAAATACACTTAATACAATTATTATGTTACACCAAATGACATAAATCAAGAGAGAGGTAATGAGCTAGCATTGCCATCTTGAGTGGTCAAAAATTAGAGAAGTAGATATGATCAATTCAGTTCAAAAAAAAGATGTAATCAATTGATCAATGAAAATGTTAAGCTCATTGATAAATGATAAAATATAAAATTCAGGGTTAAAACTAAGTTATTAATTTCATAAATAATTTACAAAATTAATTTAGATTAAATTATATATAATTATGCATAATAATGCTTTTAAAAAAAATAAACAGCTCAGGCCAGTAGGCCTGTAGGTTAGGCATGACCTGTTTACCTAAATAGCTATAATAATAAGCTTGAGTCTGAGTTCGACCTATTTACTGTAACATCCCGTTTTCATAAATGTTTTGTGGAGCTGAGAGAGTTGAAAATATTTTACATAAACAAAGAGTAACTGAATAACATTGTATGTAATATATCTAACTGAATGTTAACTAATACAGTCATCCAAGTCTAATACTTCTAACATAAGTATCCCAAAAAGATGATGCCTCCACAGGGTCCTCATATTGGCTTCTTACCCTTGTCCTCGATCACTTCCCGGGATCCTGAAGCTATGGCAGGGGCTGAGGTTCAATTCCCATTGAACCTCAGGTAACGGTTAACCTCATGCTTATGTAAACAGTATATGACAGTTATCACAGATATACAACATAATCACAGTTTCAAACAAATATCCACATGTAAGGCAATAACATAACACAGCCACTGCAATATGTATGTTATCCCAGTCTGCACATAACCAGTGCCACGACGGCCCATCGTGTCCTCAGCGTTAGGAAAACTCAACGGTGTTATCAAGACTATAACCCGTATACAATTCATCTCTCATGAGCAAATTTTCAAAACAGAGTATCATCATGTGAAAGCAATGATCATATATAACCAAACCATAAGCATAAGCGTTCATGTTACAATACGCGTCTGTACCTGAGTTTAACGGGTCGTTGGGTACGTTCGTTGACGGTACGTGTGCACAGTCTATCCTAAAAGGGTGATATTGTCTCAGTTACTTCTCAAGCAATATTTCAAGAGACATCTTGGTCATACTTGACATTTTTACCCTTGAAGGATTTATTTTCATTTATTTCCACATAATTTTCGGAAAAAACGCTGATGCAGAATTTTTGGGCAGAATTTTGCCTAACTTTGAAAAATCATAACTAATTCCAGAAAAATCGAAAAGAGGATCCGTAAAATTTCCCAGAATCCTTGAGATGTCTACTTTCAAGGAAAAATACTGGAACTTACCCAGAACTCATGGATAATTCCCAGTTTCCAGAATTCAAACTGCTGCCCAGGATTTCACTCAGAAATTGTAGCTTAACTTCTGGGATTTTTATCTTTTTTCACAGAACTTCAATTGACACACTTTTTATATATTTGGAAAGCCCTAAATGTCTAATTTCATCATGAATTTTCCCAGAATTTTAGAACATCATCTTCATCATAAGATACTATCATTTTTACTACTGACTCCAGAAGTTCTTATTTGCTGAAATTTCGCCAGAGCTTCACTATTTTGATCATAATCTTCCAAAAAGTTTGCTATAACTTCTTCTTTATCAAATTTTCGAAATAAAGCTATTGGAAACCATAAAAACATGAAAATAAAACTGGAATTGGAAGTTTGATGATCAAAATAACATTTCTAGCATTTCTACTTCATAAACTTAAAAACTTAAACTTGAAAGCTAAGAACTTCCTTACCTCTTGAAGACCACTTGCCTCCTATTTTCTACAGCTCTTCCACACTCACTCTTTCTCTCTAAATTTTCGGCCAAGCTAAGTGAATTGGTGAGGAGAATGTGTTGCCTAATGCCTCTATTTATAGTAGAAGGGGGTGGCATGCTTGTAATTTCTCTTCTTAGCATACAACCATAGGATTTTTCTTGATGAGGAAGAAATGATCTTGCCCCTTCATCCCTCTTGGCCGTCCCCCCCCCCCCCCCCCGGGTTTCTCCTTCTAGAATTTTTCTTGCTTTGTCCCCAGGAAAAGCCTTTTCTTTATTAAATTAACTTAATAAATCCCAAATCCTAATTTAGTTAGGTGTAAGTTGGTGTTTAAATTCAAAATCTAATTTCACTTTTGGAATCCTAATTTTATGATTAGATTTATGGTGATTTTTAATTCCCAAAATGTTTAAGTATAAATTTTAAAAGTAACCGAAAGTATCTTTGGGAATAGCCAAGTTGAAGCTCATAATTCCCTGATTCTAAATATGTATTTATCTTGGACATTTAACTTCAATATCACAAGTTATGATTTAATTTCTATAGGTTTTCTCTTAATTTCTTCTAATTAAGCAATTACTTGCTCCCTAAGACAAACAACTTGCTCCCCAAGTTGTCTTAATTTTCTTCTACACACTTCTTTAATTGATTTATTATTTTTCTTCCATTTCCCTTAAAAAATTTCGTCCCCCCTCCCTTAATTTTTAATTATGAAATTTTGTCTTAATTGTTCTCACATGCTCAAGAAGACAATTCCCTTATTGGTCCATTTAGACTTTAAGATTTAGGGTTAATATCATTGTATAATTTATTTATTCTTACTTAGAGAGATTTTGTCTCATGAAGTTAAATTAGGAATAAATGAGTTAAGTTCTAATTTAATCCCTAAAATATTGGTTTTTATATTAACAAGCTAAATTAATTTTTATACTCCTAAATTCTAAGAAAAATTTCCCATAAACAAAAATAAATACAATACAGAAATTTGAAACCCCATATTCACCTATTTGAAATAGGTATTATCTCTGGAAGTATAATATTTAAGATAAATATTTTTATTTTTATATATTATTTTTTTTTCTCGGGTATTACATTTACTAAATAAGCTAAGCTGAGTTTAAATTAAGCTAGATCTTAAGCTTATAATAGAGGCTTAGTTTATTTCTACCGTTACTTTTATCCTAACAAAAATAATCTCTTTATAAATACTAAATAAATAATTTCTTTAAAAATAAATGGTTAGGTAACTTCCTAAAAAAATAATACTACTAAAAATCCAAAATTTTATGTTTTTAAAAAATAAATGTTACTTGCCAATATAATGGTAAAAATAATACTACATTTGGTTCTTAATACAAGACTCACTTGACTACTTTTTAAAAATTAAGAAAGTTAAATAAAATTTTTAAAAGTATTCGTATTTATAATTTTTTAAAAACTAATTTGCGTGACTTATAAACTTATATTTATAATTTAATGATACACATAAGTATTTTAAAGAGATCACATAACATATGCAATAATTAAGTAAATTGTTTAGCTTTGTTAATCTCCCAAAAATTGGGACTTATATTAAAGACTAGAAATAACACTTAGTTAATACATGTTAAGGTGAAGGTGCAAATTTAGCAATGATTTTTTTCCTAACATAAATCCAACACAATTAACTTTTGTTGGGTCCAAAAGTAGACAAAATCAATTTTTTAAGTAGCAGATATAGTATGGTCGTTGACCCTATTTAACTTCCGTTACTTTTTGTACTGTGAGATTATTTAGTCTTCTAACTCTCTCTTATTTCAATATATTTTTAGAAATATGTACCTTTTTTAATGGGAAAATATTACTTAGACCCTATATAAGCTATTTTATATTAGTTAGCCCAAAAAAATTTTGAAATTTCATTGCACCCCTTAGGTCAAAATGAAATTAAGTTTTGTTAGTAAAAAGACAATATATGCCCTTACTTTATTTGTTCCATTAGATCATTTACGAGACAAATATGAGTATTTACATCACAAATAAAAAAAATTACAAGACAAATAAAGATATTCAATGAAAACCAAAAAGTTAACAAGAACATTTTGGTGACTCAAAACATAAATAAGAGAATTCATAAGACAAATAAGGGTATTAACAAAACAAGTAAAAGCATTTACAAGAGAAATAAAATAATTTAAAATAAGGGTGAAAGTGCAAATTTAGCAATCACAATGTGAGAAAAAAGTCTTTTAAGACGGGTTGAAATTGACTTTTTAGACCAAGTTTACATTCAATCTTGTATCAACCTGTTTAAAAAGTACGTCATTATTAAGACCAGACCAACAACTAATCTTAAAAATTACTTTTTCAGACCAGTTGACTAAACAATCAATCTTAAAAAGTTTCAATGTATATTTTTTTAAAAAAATGCTCACTCTTTATATCAAGTAATTTCATACTTGGTCTAAAAAGTGAGCATTTTTAAAATATATATATATATATATATATATATATATATATATATATATATATATATTACTTTGTTTCACAGAAGCCTTATTGGAATTTATATCTAAAAGCTATATTATGCAATATAAATTCTATAGACAACCCTAAAAACAAAAATGCAACTCACATCAAAATAATAATTATAACTAATAACTATGAATCTAAGCCCTATATTATTAGATAATTATTGAATCTTAATTCCAACATTTGTTTTTTCAAATTTTACTTTTTTCGCTTGCTTTTTTCCTTCCTCCAAAGGAATTAGATGATTTTTTAGTGTTGGATTTAGTGGAAGCAATTTTAGGCTGGATATTTGCATGTTGTTGATGCATGATTCATGTTGTGAGCATCTCTATTGTTGAATGCAATTACTCATGGATTGACCACTACATTACCATACTTATGCATTTTAATCTTTTTGAATCTCAAATATGAAATGGCCCTACTGTAACGTCCTCCATTTTTTTTTCCCATAACCATAAAATAATAATCACAAATCAAGGGTTTGACCAAACCAACATCATCTATCAAATGTTCAAAACTTTACATAATCAAAATTAATTTTAAATTCCTATAACAACTATTTAATAAATCAAAACCAATTAAAATTAACTATTAACCATTATCTACATTCCTATGGTTTTATCTTGAGAAAAATCAAAACCTGCCTAAAACCCTAGCCCTAAAATATTCTCTAATCGGCATGAAATTACCATCATAAGAAAGATAAAATTGTTTAGAACAGCTTTTAAAAAGAAAGTTTTGTGATTAGAAGTGATCTTAAGTACCTTATTGATAACCCTAGACTAAATTTTGGAGCCACAACACTACTGCTTCGGAAATTATCTCCAGTACACGAATTGCAATTGACACCTCCACTACGCGATGACAATTAATGGAGAGGTGGGGTATTAATTCCCCTCTCCACGTGTTGTGGCTAAAGGGCACATGCCCTTTAGTCATTTAATATATATATATATATATATATATATATATATATATATATATATTTTATTTTTTAAATAACAATAAAATATTATTATTTTTCTATTTCATTCATTATATTAATGCTTAGTATCATCATCATCATCATCATAATATCTTAAAACAAAATTTAGGATGTTACACCTACCCAACCCCAATTTCAAATGATAAATGAGAATACTTTTATTTAATGAACCTGAGTATAATAGAGTTATTGTACTAGTATGAGAATTAGATTTTAGATAGGTGATGATATGATATTGTGAGGAGGTCTTGGATGTAAAGAAAACAAAACTGAATGCCAAGAATAAAGAAGTAATAACTAACTAGGTGGAAATACTTGTGACGGAGTGAAAATTAATAACTCTAAATTAGAAGATGAAAAGCATAGGGCTGGTGATATAGACTTATAATGACAAATTTGTTGACCTAAATAACCTAGTGTGTAACATCCCACCTTAAAACAACGGATTTTTTTTTTTTTTTAAAACGGTGATCAGAGTAGAGCTTTTTTTAACAAAACGAGTAACTGAACCTTGATAAAACATAACCACAGTGTAATTGTTCTATTACAATCCTCTAATGTCCGAAGGAAAGTAAAATACATAACTAGAGAAATAACAAAATAAAAACTCCGTCTTGGGTCCTACACCGCCTGCCTGTCTCTCTCTTCTGACCTTGGTCCTCCCGACCCTGAAGCTACAGCTGAGATCCAATTCCCGATTGGATCTCAGGTAACGGTTAACCTTATGCTCAAATAAGACAGTATATGGATAACAGCATGTACATAATCACATAACAGCAGTATATCACTATATAAGCACATAGCAGATGCATGATCACATATTGGTAGAACATAAGCACACAGCAGTATGTCAAGCCCCACATAATGTTTACACATAACTAGTGCCACGACGGCCCATCGTGTCCTCAGCGCTAAGAAAACCTAACGGCGTTATCAAGACTATAACCCGTATAAAGCTGTATATATACCGACAACCCTAGACAGAGCTTCAGTATATAAGCATGTCTATCACATATAGTATATGAGCAGCATAAGTGTTAAGGTTACAATACGCGTCCGTACCTCCGTTGACGATTCCAGACACTTCGGTAGAATTGTGGTACGCTTGACAGCGGTATGACAGCGGAGACAGCGGAAACAGCGATTCGTGATTTCGGGTATCCTATAAGGATAGTATCACCAGTGTGAGCATTTAAGATCATATCAGGCAAATTTCGGTACAAATTACCATTTTGCTCCTAGATTGACTATTTGGCGGAATTTTGCCAGCACTTCGCTATTTTGATTTTAAACTTTCAAAATTGTTGCTATAATCCTTTCTCTAGCATATTCTTAAGATAAATATCATATTTATTCCTAAAAACATGATATCTAAGCTAACTTAAGAATTAAAGACTACTCTAACAATTCTATTATAACTACCGAAAGAACTACTTAAGCTAAAGACTAAGGACTGAAGAACTTACTCAGAGCTTTGCTATGAACTTCTTACTCCTCTTCCAGAGCTTCTCTCTCTAACTTCACTCTAGGATTGTGAGTGAATTGGTGAAGAATGAAGAGGAATGATAGCCTATTTATAGAAAATCTCAATGGCAATTTCGTAATTTCGCTGAACTTATCTAGTTGAATTCTGACCGTCGGATCGCACTTTTTTGAAGTGGCTTGATCTTGGCCCTACAACTCTTGGCCGACCTCCCCCCCCCCCACAAGAAGACAAAATTGATGACATCATCATGCTTATATCATCTTGCTTTATCAGATGAAATTCCTGGTTCGGTGTCCTGATCGCGAAATTTTTTGTAAAATCTTAAAATTCCAGGAGCAATACTCTGAAGGTCTTTTCTTCCTCTTCAAGAATATTGGATTTTCCTATCCTTGTACTCTCATTAAGGATATTCCGTTATCTGCCGAAAATCCTCGGTATTCGCGACCGGTTACCGAAATGACTTCGGTCGGTGCCAACTTCTGGACAAAAATTCACTAATCAATAATATACTCTGGTTTTTACCAACTTATCCCCGGAATCTCGCATCTGAATTATTTTCTATCGGTTCTCATTTTGACTATCTGCTTTAATTCTACAGAACATCTTCTTAGCCTGATCTCCAAAACACTCCATCGGTTACAGAAATGACTTCGGAGACAGCCTACTTCGAGATAAAAATTCACTTGTTCCTAATATACTCTGACCCTAGCAACTTAGTTCAAGGTTTTCTGGATAAGATTTTATTTCTATCCGTGGTCAATTATCCTGTTCACTCCTTATTATTATAATATTACTTATTTAACACATGCTTTATCTCATATTATTATTATATTCAAATATCTAATTCATCCTTATCCCTCCCCCTAATTTTGGCCCGCCCACACACACACACACACACACACACACACACACACACACACACACACACACACATATATATTTCCATTTCCCATAATATTCTATTATCTTGTATTTATTTCCTCAAAATTTCCTATTGGTCCATAAGCAATTACATGGATTTAGGCTTTTAAAATTCCTTGAAAAATTCTTAAGCCCTTGATCTTGTTTTTTCAAGATTACATCCTTACCCTTACTATTATTTAATTGGGCCAAAAATTTCGGCCCTTATTATTAATTATTTATATTTATGTTATTTTTTATGTTTCCTAAATTTCTACAATCTTATAAAATTTCTCAAAAATTACTTAATTAATCCCTTAATAATTTCTAATAATTTTCTTAATTAAAACTAATCATTTTCTCACAGCAATTTTATTGACATGAAAAATTTAAGCTCCATGCAAATTAACAAAAATCATAGAGTCCATTTTAGTCTTAGAATACTTTTCAATTTTCCTTTTTCCTATTTTCATAGGAAGTAATTTATTAAATTGTCTAAATTAAAGATAATATGCTTTCTAAATTTTTATTAATTGTTTCATGCCTTTTAGAATTTTTCTTAATTCTCCTCAAGGTACTTTATGGCCTTAAGGTGTATTTTTCACATTTCTGCTGATAAATTTCCTTTAATTTTCTTAGTGTGTTCCTTTGAACATAGACTAATCATATATCATGTGGAGATCAAAATCTTCATAAATGGACATTTTTATTATTGTAATATAATATTCCAGATAATAGTTATCCGAGTATTACATAGTGTTGATTGTAACAATTCACTTGATTTGTCCAATCGTCAATAGGTCATCTAGCTCAACGAATTTTTCCTTCCAAGGTTGTATTACTAGCCCTATACCTTTTTCAATGTCTAAATTTAGATGCCATAATTATCAACCCATCACTACTAACTCCACTTGGTCGGGTAGCTTCTTATTATTGGTCTTCTGTTTGGTTTCACTCTCAACCAAGACCTCATCACACTACCATATTCAACCATATAAAATAGAATTCTCAAGTTTGTATATCAATGTTAGACTCAATTTCATTAAATAAGATACTCCACATTTATCACCTAAAATTGAAGTAGGTCAGGGTCATATTCTATCTAAAATCTCAAAAGAACCAAAATGCCTAATATTAGTAAACTTAGCACTCAATCTAAGGATGGTTGCATTCAACTCTAATGATAACCCACAATACAAACCACACATTTACAACTCTCGCATGTCAAGGTTAAAGTTACTATCAACACTCCAATCCAACATTCAACAATGATATCAGCCCTTTCAAGGAGGGGCATCCAAACAAAACAAAACTTGAAAAGAACAAAGGCATGACAAACAAAATTCAATTAACATACGTGTATGCAAACTTTTGTCTATGGAATTCTTAAAGATTTGATTTGTGAAACTTGTCATTATGAGAATGATACAATGAAATTGCATCATTGTCATAATTACAAGTTTCTCAATCCCAACCATAACGAATTCCATGGACAAAAATCGCTTGCAATAACTACAACAACCACAAAGAATATATAGCCAACCAAAAAAAATCTAAATTTTCATGTATCACACAAAAAACATACAAGATGGCAACAAGTACAAAAAGAATATCATATTTATACTTGTGGAATGAAGGCTTTCTTGATTTAATTTCCAAGTCCTACAAAAAGGGCTTGCATGTATCTATAACCTCCAACTGTGTTCATCTCTTGTTTTCAATTACACAAACTTACATATTAGATCAAATTATTTAATGTTATTCACATGTCCACAAAAACATAAGTGGTAACTACAAAAAACCATTCAACTTGGTGCTCTTCACATGCCTCTGTGCCTCTTCATAAACTCTTCACGCTCATAAATATATGGTCTTTTTAGCACTCATCTAGAGTTTGTGCTATGTGTGACGGTGTTGATTGGCTAGAAATATTACATCTTGCTTCAAATTCAATGTGTTACATATAGACCATATATTCACAAGTTATATTGAACTTGAAGCAAGCATAAATACATTGGTCTACCCACATAACCACATATATCACATATTGAATACCATTGTAACGAAAATAAAGTTTTTAACTTATAATCCATTAGCCATTTTGCAATATATGCACAGTTTGTTTGTCCATTTCCATTGCAGGTTGAACTTTGTGATATATGTGGTAGTCGAAGGACACAAGGTGTGTGTACATTGCTAAGAGGATAAGAGGTGTAAGAACGAAAAGATGTAAGGATAAGTTTTTCAGCAAAGAAAGAAAAAGAGTAAGCATCAATGTTTTTATAAGTACAACATCCACAAAGAATATACAAGCAACAAAAATTGTAAACTTTAAATGTATCACAAGTAGTAAAATGGAAAAAGATGTAAGGAAACAAACAAAACATTCAATCAAGGTTTCGACAAAGAAGAAAAGGAGTACATATGGTTTGTGAAAGACAAAGATTAAAACTTCTATGCAAGCAAAGACAACGAAAGAGAATGCTAACAAAATATGAGATCAAAACATCTATCGAGGATTTGTGAAAAGCAACAACTTTTATTGAACGCGATAGCATAACGATGATGACAAAGAGGGAGAACCCAATGAAAAAGAATACAAAGCCATGCCTACATCGGAGAGAGAGATATCACGGTGGCCAAAGGTGACAAAGGGAGGAAGAGCACTTGGGACTTGAAAGTGGAATATCACCTAGAGGGGGTGAATAGGTGATTTAAAAATTTATTTGCTTAATCAAAATTTCCGCAAATTAAGACAAATCACTAACTAAACAGAAATTTAAAGAAGAGTAAACACAAGGCAATTTATCCTGGTTCGATCTAATCCTGACCTACATCCAGTCCCCAAGAACTCCTTGGGATTTTCACTAACTCTTCAGAGATTACAAGTACAACTTGGGATGATCCTCACACTCTCGGACTCACTCCCCCTTACTACTTGTAACCGTACACCCACACTTAAGGTTCCACAACCTTAAGATTTTACAACTGAATGAAATAAGTGTTTTAATAACTCCTCACAAGTAGATAATAAATGAAACACTGAAATACAAGAAATATCCGATGATATTAAGAGTAATGAATGAACCACTTAAGAGAAATAAATTCGAGTTAAATGTGCAGAGTTTCGGTGGTTGGCTGAATTGAATGCTTCGCTTTTTATAGTCTTCGTCAATAATGTCGTTGGGTGAAGCTAGAATATGACCGTTGAGACTTATTCAATTTTCCGTTAGACATAGCTCTGTTCCTCGTTTAACCAAATTGATCGTTGGAGCTTCATTAAATGAAATCTGTTATTTCATTAAATGCATAGTCCATTGATCATGCTTTTGCAGAGGAATATCTTGATTAAGTAATCCTTGAAAGAATGTTTCTCTCTGCTGCACAACTTCATTCCATTTGTTGCTCTATTTCTGCTGCTACGCATTAAATGCTATGATGTGAGCATTTGCTTTATGTTGTTTTTGAATAATAAAGTGTTGAATTTCCTGAAACCACTAGCATAGAAGCATTTTATATATATCATACTAGGTGATTCTGGAAGCCATAAACAAAGGATCAATTATTTCGCAAATCATAGATTACAGACAGCGACAAGAACGCGAGTTTTCATTCAAGAACTCGAGTTCTAGAACTTGAGTTCTTAAACAAGAACTTGAGTTCTTGTGCTTTTCTTCTGAATATCTCGGGTTTGCAAGCTAAGAACTCGAGTTGAGTTCCAAGAACTTGAGTTTTCAATTTAGGCACAAATTGATTTTCAAAGAACTTGAGTTCTTAATCATGAACTCAAGTTCAAGAACTTGAGTTCTTAATCATGAACTCAAGTTCATGAACTTGAGTTCTTTCCCAAGAACTCAAGTTCTTAATCTTTGACCGAATTCTGCATAATAAGAACTCGAGTTTTTTACCAAGAACTCAAGTTCTTGAACTCGAGTTTGGTACTAAAGAACTCTAGTTCTTAAGCTTTTGAAAAGTTTTCATGGTCAAAGGTCGCAAAATCGAGTTCATCACCCAAGAACTCGAGTTCTTCATTTTGCTGATAAAAGAACTGGAGTTTTAAGACATGAAATCGAATTCTTATTTAAACCATTGATTTACAAATGTTTAGTTATCATCAAAACTTGGTTGAGAACTAACAGGACTAAGAGGCAGAGGAGGCCATCAAGGTTGTAGAGGAGGAGGAGAAAAAGGAGGCAAACAAAATTAGCCTTTAACGTGTACCATATTTATATTTTAGAGAAGAGAGGAACATGAGCTAAATGTTAAGAAATGAAAGCAATAAGGAGTTTAAATAGATAATACAGATGAATATTGCATTTATTGAAGAAGTCTCATATTTCTAAGGGAGGCTTAGTTGAGAAGTTTACTTTGGAAGTTGAAGAAGCTCTGAAACATTTAAAATCAACATAATAAAACGACAGTATCTAAAAGGATATTTACACCATATGTACAAGTGTTTGGTCTAAAAAATCTTAATTCTTAAATTTTCTTAATATTTAATACTTATCAACACAACATTATATTACAACCAGTCTAGAGAATATTATTTAGACCACACAAAAATGTAACTAGTGTTAAGTTGTATCAATATTTGAAAAATGTCACTAGTCATACATTTTAAACCATCTCCACTTACAGAGGTCTAAATATGACAGTCTTATAAGCCTTTTTTCTAATAGTGAATGAACTATTTCCCGATGTGCACCCAAATCAATCAACTTTTCTTGGATCTTAAAGTAAACATAATCAATTCTTTAGGTAGAATATATAGCAAGGACATTAACCCGAGTTAACTTTCATTACTTTTCATGATGTGGTTCCTTCCAGTCTTCTCACTATCTACTATTTTAAGTATTTTTAGAAATACACGCTTTTTAATGGGAAAATATCGCTCAGATTCTATAGAAGCAATTTTATTTTAGTCAACCCCCTTGAAAGATTTTGAAATTTTACTACACCCCTTAGGTCAAAATGAGATTAAAGTTTTGTTAATGAAAAGACAATAATGCCCTTACTTTATCTTTTTTTCTCATAAGAGTATCTTCAAAACAAATGAGAGTATTCAAAAGACAAATAAGGGTATTCATAAGACAAATAAATGGATTTAAAAGAATCCAGGTCTTAAAAAAATTGTGAGACAAATATGTTAATGACAAAAAAAAAAAATTGACTTCCTAAATTCTTTTGATTCTTTTTATTTGTCTTGTAAAGACTGTTATGAAAAAACAATCAAGCCCATTATTGTCCTTTCATTGACAAAACTTAATTTCATTTTGATTTAAAGGGTGTAATAAAATTTCATAATATTTTAAGGGTTAACTGAAATAAAATTACTCCATAGAGTTGAAGCGATATTTTCCCATTAAAAAGGCATATACTTCTATAAATATATTAATATAATAGAGTGTGAGAAAATTGATGGGACATACAATGTACAAAGTAGAGAAAGTTAACCAAGGGGTGCACAATGGAAAATAGTTTATTGCTGAATTTGCATATTCAGCCTTAAAAGAATTCAGGGAGTTAACATCCATGTTATATTTGTTACCTAAAATATTGATTATATCTACTTTTGAACCTTTAACAAAAGTTGGTTGTTTTGGGTACACATTGAGAAACCTGTTTATTCTTGAATTTGCACCTTCATCCTTTCTAAGAATTTATTAAAATAATAAAGTGAGAAGACTAGTGAAACTCACAATACAAAAATGTTAGAAATTAACCAAGGTTAATAGCCTTGCTACATCTACTACCTAAAACATTGATTATGTCTACTTTTAGACTCAACAAAAATTAATTATGAAGGGTGAATATTAAAAAATAATTTATTACTAAATTTTCACATTCACATAGATCTCATAATACTAAATAGGATTTTATAAACACGCGAGATTGTGAGTTTTACCATCTAATTGTGTTAGGTGTGTATGTGTGAGTTATTAAAAATACACACAAAGAGGACAAAGTTGTCGGTATTAAATACGTGAAGACATCAATCTCTCATAGGTTAGGTTGATTGTTCTTTCGAGAGAGGATTTTCTCAGAATCCCTCCCTCAGTATCCCTTAGAAGCTTCCAATCTTGTCCATCCAAGCATGAATCCCAAAAATGAATGTGGTCAAGAGTAAAACAAATCAACGGCCTTGATAGGATTCTGAGAGTAAACCTTCTGAGAGAATTCAGACTCTTGTTCTTTCCACCTCCTCTAGGCATTTGGACTAGTGAAGAGTCGTTCCATAGTATCTTTTCATAACTACTCCCTCTCTTATCGAAGATATAAAATATTACTCCCTCTGATCCTAAATATAAGATAGCATTTATAATACAATTTGTAATATAAACTTTGTTCTATATTTAGAATTGAAGGTAGTACTAACTACTCCTCTCTATGATCTATAAAGAATAGAAAGAAGTTTTCTTTATCATATTTATAAAAGCACCTCATCACATTTTTAAGGTAAAATGTACAATTTAACTTTTCACTTATTATTATGTCGATTTTTTTTATGTGATATTATATATATTACATAAAGGCAGGGTTGGAAAATTATTTAATGTTATGGCAAAATTCATAAAATTTAAGATTTTCATTCGTTTGTGTGAAATTTTTTGGAAATGCTCTATGAATGGGACAAGATGAGAAATTTACCTAAGTAAGAAATGTTAGTTATTTCATTTAATATGTCTTAAATTGATCAATTTACCCTATTTTATCTCATTAAATATTATGATTTTCAAATATGTACTTTTTAAAAAATCTATCACTTCTTTTTATTTCCTACAAGGGGCAAAAGTGGAAAATAGTCATTAATTACCTTGTCAACCTTTTAAATTTTTTACCAAATTTTTCTTTTAGAAAACTTATATTATATATCAAAGGGAGTATTTTATACTATGATGGTCTTTCTTATAAGTCCATTGTGAAAGAAATTTTTCGTCTCAATATAAATCCACTTATAGAGTTATTCATGAATGTTTTCTTATTTACTCTTATTTAATTCTCGATGGAAAAAGGGGAAAAAAAAGAAAGAGATGTAAGAATGATTTGTAAATGACACGGGGGAGAGAGAGAGTGTGTGTGTGTGTGTTTAACAAGGATAAATTTAGAAAATGTATCAATTTGAGGCATATTTAATCACTTAATTGTCATTTTTTGGCATGTTAGAATCAATTAAAATGAGCTTATAATAAGAATCAGAGTAGTGGATATTAAGCAAATTAATTGAGTTAGTGATTTATAACATATGTGTTGGTTTCTCTAAAATACCCGTTTAATTATTTATAAAAGCTCGTTTAATATACACATTCAATTACTAGGGATAGTTTGAGGAAAAATTTATAAATATATGAAAAGAATTGGACTAAAGTCTTACATTTAAAGACAAAGCAACTTCTCATCTAGTTCATATTTTTTAAAATTGAAAGGGACCTTATTTACAAATTACTTCTAGCATGTTCCTTATGGATAAAGAAAAACAGTAAACTTAATTAGTTATGCCTTAAAATTCAATAACTTTCCGAATTTATTCCTATTTAATAAATTTATACCCATAAAAATAAAGTCAAAATAATAATAAATGAAGGGTAAAATTGTATATTTATATAAATAAAAAATTTAAGGATATAACTTATAAATATGGCCAAAAAAAAATCTCTCCACATCATATAAATAAGGCCAAATGAGAAATTGATAAGCAACTTTGCTAACAAAACAAATCAAGGCTTACAAAATTGACTCTAGTCACCAGTAAACTCATGCTAGTCATATGTTCAAATAAATTAGTGAGTTTACACATTGTGTCGTTTTTACGTTTTTAACTTACAAAACTGTGTTAGCTTACTCTTAAACTCATGTTAATTTTATCTATTTGACTATACTCAATGGTTTCATATATAAATTTTATATAAATTCTTTTGTTAAACATGATACATTATGAATAATGATATACTTAATTTCAATTATTTTGATTTAAATCTTTTTCTTTCATGGGTGTTTTTTGGTCAAATATATTTAGATCCATTTTTAAAATTTAGTTATTTAATTATATACTATAAATATCTATTTAATGATAAAAATAAACTTTTACAAATTTATGATTCGAGTTCACAATACAAATTTACGTTATTGTCATGTTTATTTAAACTCAACTATCTGTTGAACATCTTTCTAAAGGCCTTACATGGAATGGATCAAATCAAAGCCCTATCTAAGTAAAGTGAATGATTAAGTCTCCTTATCAATTATATTATAGACACCTAAATGTCTTCTCCTTACGACAACCTTGCAAAAACCCCAAAAATTGCATTCAATTTGGCATATGGGTTAATCGGCCAGGCGTTGTCTTTGCATTAAGCAGCTTCCTTCATTTATTTCAACAAGATAAAAAGATCATAACATTCATCCCATCCTAATTGTAAGACCAAATTAACCTTTTTGGAGAAATTAAGGAAGTTAATTAAATTATTTAGCCTTATTTAGTCTTATAATTCTAACACCGTTAATATCACTAGCGGAAAACGCTGACGTGACGAACTCAACTGATGACTAATAACATTTAATTAAGCAAATTTTATGTATTATTTGATTTACATATATTTTAAATTTAAGCTTAATAAAATTTAATTACATAGTTATTACTTAAGTTTACATCGTTATTACTTGAGTTTGCGATTTCCGTTAGTAAAATTAATAGTGTTAGAATTATAGAGCTAAAAGTATATTTTATAAAATTAAGGGACAAAAAATATACCTCATGTAAACTTAAAGGGCTAAAAATATATTTTAGCTAAAATAATAAAACAACAAGAACAACACAGACTCAGCCTACAAAAACCCAAATTGAAGTAGGTTCGCAAACCAGACAGACAAATTTAGAGACACAACCATTCAGACATGGAAAAACATCTTTTTTTAATTAATTCACTGATATTTGGGGCTAATAACAACCGATGACTCCAGTGGTTAGCGGGAATTAGGGATGTAAAAAGGTCAGGGGCCTGTGGCCTGGCCTGTTAAAAGTCTGGTCAGGCCTGGCCTGTCAAGCTAAAAGGCCAGGCCAAGGCCTCCTATGAGGCCTGTTTTCCCTTAACAGGCCAGACCCAGGCCTGATAAGAGGCCTTTTAGGCCTGTCAGGCCGGCCTGTTTATATTATTAATATTAATTTATATAATTTTAGTCTGTTTAAAGTAGGCATGTTTTTTGTCAATGACCTGTTATTTATATTATTAGTATTAATTTATATAATTTTGGCCTGTTTTTAGCCTGTTTAAAATAGGTCTGTTTTCGGTCTGTGACCTGTTAGCTTAATTAAATTAAAAAATAATAATTTTTTAAAAAAAAATTTAAAAAAAAAAAGCCTTAACGGGCCACAGGCCAGACCTAGGCTGAAAAATAGGCTTGTAACAAGCCACAGGTCAGGCTCAGATCAATATATTACAGAACAGACCTGACCTGTTAAAGGTGAAGCCTGGTCTGGCCTGTTTACACCCCTAGCGGGAATGTAGCCTTTCTCATCTAATATAACATGTGCTGCTTTTCAACTTTATGGGCCCGAACACATCCAATTCGTTCTTACTTTTCATTCTCTGAATTATTTTACCAAACCATTTTTTTTTAAAAAAAAAAGTATTTTGTTTTCCTCTTAAGAATTTTCTAGGAGCAGGGGCCACGTGGTGGGACCTTTCATCTTCATATGTATTTTTTTCCTAGTGTACACTATAACTCTAGTTCTATTTATAAGTTTCTTTTGACTAAAAAATTTAATCATATTTATAAGTCATCTTTTAGGTAATAAATGAGATTATGATAATTGTACCAATGAAAATGAAGAGAGAGAGAAAAGCTTAAAGGTAACCATTAATAAATAAGGATAAAAAATTTTTTATCTCAATCAATGAGCTAACCACATCTCTTTAATATGTGTGTTTAAATAAATAAAAAAAAATTATAAAGAACCAGAGTGCTATATGATAATAGATGTGAACCCCCCCCCCCCCCCCAAAGGTGGGGGGCGCCGGGGGGGGGGGAGAGTTATTAATTTGATCACACATGGGTAAAAAAATAAGGCCGACACAATTTAGGGTTATTATAATCTTTATTCTTTTAATTTTGCCCTCAATTTGATTTTGAATCCTTAAATTTCAAACCATGTGTTTTTAATCACTCAAGGGATAATTTTATTAAAATTCTCCAAACTTGTATTTCAAAATAATATATGATTATTTATATTAAGAAGATTTAACAAAGCGTTTTTAAAATTTTAATAATAAAAAAAATACATAATATAATAAAAACTAAACAGCCTTACAATCGTCAAAACCTTTGTCATCCAAAAATTAAAAATATTTTGTGAAATTGGGCACGTCAGCACACCAATTTCACCATGGTAGTATCTCATCGCCTCAGTCAACCATCAAGGAAATGCAACACTCATTGTCTGCTTAGCATTCCAGCTTTCTACACTAATGTTTTGACAGCAATTTTTTTTGGTGCCTTGGATTTTAAATTAAACAAAGAAGGCGAACTATCATATTGCAAAAGTACAAACTCAGAAGGAAAATTTACTACAAGGTCAATTTGCTCTTCAACGTATTGCTTGGAGAATTGATTATTCACAAAGGCCTCGTTGTGGTATCATCTGTTTTTGGGCTTGTTCATATTGAATAAAAAATTCTGCTTTCTTTCTACGATCAAGGAAGGACTTTAATAATGCTCTGGAGCTTTCAAAGAATCAAATTATATCCTTCATCAAGATATTTTGTTTTCGCTAATGACTTGAATATTTCTACAATTCTGATAGTAGCTTCATCTTCTAGGTTTTCACAATTTTTAAAATCATGCCCATCTTGTCATTTTAGTTTGTAATATTTGGAACAGACAAAAAAATTGACTCACCATGCTTGAGCCCAATTCAACACTCACGCTTTTGTTTTCCCCCCCATTTTACCTGGAATACCAACGCTTGTTGTCGAGACTAATTTTTCCATTTCACGAAAATGTCAAACTCTGCATGACTAATATGTGAAATAAAATTATTTTGAAAAAAGATAATCACATAATGCTATGTTACAGAAATAATACCATTATGCGGAGAAGAAAACTAGATTAATCATAATATTACTCAAAAACCACACATTCATAATGTGTTGACGAGAGAACATGACCAAAAAAAGATATCAATGCATATAATTTTTTCCGGAAAAAAAATGATCAGATAATTATTTGTCATAGTATAACCAATTATTACCGCTTGTGAATTGCTCTTCAGCATAGTGCCATCACTCTTCAGGATCAACTTCGTCTAAATGACCATAAAGTTTTCTCCAGTTATCCGAAGATTCTTTTGTTGACCGAAAATGCCAGATGTGTGACTTTTCCTTCTCACGAGCTTCCAAAATTTCCTGCACAAATACAAGATAAATTGATATGCCAGGTTGATTCAACCACAAGTCTGATACAGGATATATTGCAAATGGAGGAAATTATTATCAATTATTAATATAAGAAAATAATAACACAAAGAAGGGAATACATATCCAATGCATTGAGGGGAAATCTATATATGCACAAACCTTCTCCCGCTAAAATCAATCATCAACATAAATCACATGACATCATTGAAATCTATCATCAGTTAACTTCTCAGAAACATCAGTTGTCCCCTAACTTCCTTATGTATTCTTCTTTACGTTGCACCAAAACCAGCATGACTCGACACGTTAATCCTAAAAAAATCTAAATTTCGACATGTTAGGACACGTTTTGATATTAAATATATACAGTATAATTTACATTTAATACAAAACATCCTTTGAGTGAAGACAACTCACAAGTTCAATTATTTTCATTTTCATCCCGTAAAATTCTAGCCTCCAGCTCTAGCTCATAATGTGAAAGACTAGCAACTTTAAGATCTCCAACATCAAGTGAATCAAATTTATTTCTAGCAATGTCCCACATTTGATGTTCTCCTTGAGCATAACTTGGATTCTTTCTTGATAAGTTTTGAAGGTTGCTATGCACAAGAACCAAGTCTCCAGCATGTTTTGGAATGATCCTATTCCTCTTCATAAAATGTACAAAAGAATAAATACTCCAATTGTGTTCAACATATGATGAAGAGGAGGGTTGTTGCATAAGTTTTAATGCTATCTTTTAAAGCAAAGGTGCAAAAATATCATAAAGTAGCCACCAATATTTTGGATCGATAGTGGATTTAGAATTGATAGCATCTATATCGCCAAAAGTTCCACTATTGGAAATAAAAGCTGCATACTCCCCTATAATCTTGCTTCGGTCCTCCAAGCCAGGAAAGAATCTCCTAGAGCATTTTTGTCGCTCGAGTAAAATCTCTACATGCATGTGTGGAGGAACTCGACTAGAATCTTCTTGGAGCCATTGGTGACTATAGCATCCAAAAGAAACAAAAAAAAAAATTAGCAAATTATATTTAGAGAAGTATTAATTTTAAACTCAATTATTTTTGAAAACTTGGGATTCTAAGCATGCGCCAAACAATGTACCAGAGTTGAATTTTTTGTCCGACGATCCACAAAAATTTGATGCACCACAACATAAAAAGAAGACCTCTTTTACATCCTCTTTATTGTATATAGCTTTCTTCATTCTCACTCATCTCATCCCACATCACTTACATCAAGTAAAGACAAGGTCCATCAGTGTCATACGCTCTAATCATATGATAAATAAGAGCAGAGAAAGTAAATATGTAATTAAATGAATCTCAAAAAACATCATCGAATATTTTTTCCTTCACAAATCTGGCCCTCCCAAGATTATCATTTTCATAAATACTACATTTTTCACTTATCACCATATTTAATAGACCACCATTTATTAACTTAAACCTCTTCAGCATCATAATCGTTGAAGCAAAACGAGTACCAGCAATAGAAAGCAACAGAATGATTCATAATGAAATGTTTTATTGCAGCAACATCTCCTACAATATCAGAAATCCACATTATTTACCGCACATATTTTTCACAGTCAAATTTAATATGTGAACAAAACATGGTGTCCAAATAATAGAAGGAAATTCCTACTCAATTAGTTGCACTGCTCCCTAACAATTTGCAGCATTATTTGTGATTACTTGAACCACACTCGCCTCTCCTACTTCTTGAATAACTTCCTTAAGCAAACATGAAAATGAAATTTTTATTTTTAATCTCCCCTAAGCAATCAACTGATTATAGCCTCATGGAAAATAATCTGCAATATGATGTTTTGCTCTATAAGGTATAACACGTTGCAAACCACTTTGTTCCAATAGGAGAAAGAAAATGTTGATAGGTTGTGTGAACATATTGGAGAGGATTGGACTCATTAGGGGTCAATATTATAAGCGTTGGGTGGAGTGATTCACAAAGGAGGTGTGAACCTATTCGAGAGGATTGGACTCGTGAGGGGATGAGTATTGTAAGTGATGGGTGGAGTGATTCACAAAGGAGGTATGAACCTATTTGAGAGTATTGGACTCATAAGGGAATGAGTATTGTAAGTGATAGGTAGAGTGATTCACAAAAGAGGCCACTCACTAATTTCATGATAGTATAATGGTAGAGCAATGTTTTTAAAATCAGTTGATTGCTTGAGAGAGATTAAAGATAAAAATTTCATTTTCATGTTGCCAAAGGAAGTTATTCAAGTAGGAGAAGCGAATGCGGTTTAAGTAATCACAGACAATGCTGCAAATTGTAAGGGAGCAGGGCAATTGATTAGGCAAGAATTTCCATCTATTAACTGGACACCATGTGTTTTCCAAACATTAAATTTGGTTATGAAAAATATTTATGTTAGAAAGAATACAAAGATCAATTAAATAGCATGTGAGGAATGCAATTGGATTTCTAATATTGTAAGAGATAATGCTGCAATAAAGCATTTCATTATGAATCATTCCATGAGATTGTCCATGTATAATGAGTTTGAAGTTGCTTTCTATTATTGGTACTTGTTTTGCTTCAATGATTGTGATGCTGAAGAGGTTCAAATTAATAAAAGGTGGTCTCCTAGATATGGTGATAAGTGAAAAATCCAGTATTTATAAAGATGATAATCTTAGGAGGGCCAGACTTGTGAAGGAAAAAATATTGGAGGATGGTTTTTGGGATTCAATTAATTACATACTTGTTTTCACCACTCTTATTTATGATATGATAAGAGCGTGTGACACTGATAGACCTTATCTTCACTTGATATATGGGTATGCGGGATGAGATGATTGAGAAAGTGAAGAAATTTATATACCACAAGAGGAAGAGGATGGAAGGGAGGTCTTCTTTTTATGATGTAGTACATAAGTATGGATTTTTGGACAAAAAATTTAACTCCACTACATTGTTTGGCGCTTAGAATCTTAAGTTTTTAAAAATGATTGAGTTTAAAATTAATACTTCTCTCAATATAATTTGATAATTTTTTTTTTCTCTTTTGGATACTATAATCACCAATGGCTTCAAGAAGATTCTAGTCTAGTTCCTCCACAAATGGATGTAGAGATTTTACTTAAGAGTGACAAAAATGCTCACGAAGATTCTTTTCTGGCTTGGAAGACCGAAGCAAGATTATATGCAAGTATGCAGCTTTTATTACCAATAGTGGAATTTTCGACGATATAGATGCCATCAATTCTCCACTATGGATCCAAAATCTTGGTGCCTACTTTATGGTATTTCTACATCTTTGCTTCAAAAGATAGCATTGAGACTTATGCAACAACCTCCTCTTCATCATGTGTTGAACACAATTGAAGTACTTATTCTTTTGTGCATTCCATGAAAAGGAATAGGATCACTCCAAAATGTGTTGAAGACTTGGTTCATATGCATAGCAACCTTCAACTCTTATCAAGAAAGAATCCAAGTTATGCACAAGGTTGATATGTAAACCATAAATAAAGATATTAGTTAGTTAGTTTAGGAAATTAGTTAGTTAGTTAGTTGTTAATGAGTCTTAAGATTGGGTCTTGAGGTGTTGCCTATATAAGCTATACAACTCTACATTGTATTAGGTGTGTGTTTTTAGTGAATGTGATGAATGAATGAAATGCACAGTGGTGTGATTCTGTGTTCCTCTCCTCTCCCCTCAATTTCTCTTCTCAATTCCTCTACTCTGTTACACTAATCCTATCAGTGGTATCAGAGGGAGTCATCCTCCGCTGTATAATCTTTGAAATTCTTGAGGCAAATTCTGGTCCATTCTTCTTCTTCCGTCCAGTTTTTTGTTTCAAGATTTACTAGAAAAGAAAAAAAAATAGTCAAGATTGAAAAAAGAAAAATTCAGTCTTGCATATCTTCCTCATCTGCAAAGTGTCTGAAACCCACGTCTGCCTCTTCAACTCAGTCGGGAATTGTGAGCATCGTTAACAGTGTTGCAGCAATTCTGGCTTGCGACTGGGTTCTGTGTATCAGTCTCTACATTATTAACTCTGATTCGTGTCGAAAGCTCCTGGGTGATTCGTCCGATAGCATCGACTTGGTTCTACACCTCTGTCTCGGAAGTAGCGTCAGCTGCTTTCTGAGTTTCGGTTTCTGATCCTGGGCATTCGTTATTTCTTTAAGTTTGATTCTTGATCGTCATTTTAATTGAGTACTGTGTATAGTCGCTGGGATCCGCACTCTGCCTCTTCGACTTTTTTAGAAATTCTGGCACTGTGACAGCGTCTCATCATTCATCTCTGAACTCGTCCGAATGTGTCGACTAGCCCAGGGTCCTCCATTGTCGGGGGAATATTAATTCTCCATCGTCAAATATTAATTCTCCACCGTCTCAAAACTATCAAGAATTACAACTGGGAAAACAAGAACTATTCTTGGCATCGAGTGATTCTAGGATTTGAGTAATCATAATCTTTAGTTCTGCTTGCGTCGACTCGAACTGGGAATGCAACTGAAAAGAAGAGTGGTTTTGGATTCTGGGATTTTCTTTTGCGAAGCTGAATCACGTTGTCAATTTCGGGATTAGCTTCGGTTTAATCAGTATATTGCATCGTGGACTGGGTCTGACTCTGGATTGCATCCATGGCTGAAGAAGGGGCAAAATCACATTTATTGGTGAAGATTCACAAGCTGATGTGAAAAAAAAAAGTGTTGGAAAAAAAAAGTTTGAAAAAAAAAACTCTACAGCTGAAGGAAAAAAAATCCTCTTCTTGTTGGTATGGGACAACAGATGAAGGAAACCAAGAAACTCTATCAATCATGGTATGTTCTTTGAGAAACGGCTAACCGGAGAGGGCTACTTACGAAGGGTTCTGACCGGAGGGGCTGACCGACAAGAAGTTGAGTAAAGCGCCGTGTAAAGTACTGTGGAGTGAAGTCATCGGGAAGTGGGCTCTTGAAGTGCATGTTTTTAATTGATTTAAAATTGTATTTTGAATTTTGTATTTTTTATCTTTAGGTTTGTGTTTTGTTGTTTCACATCCTTGAGGGCAAGGATGTTTTTGGGAAGGAGGTATTGATATGTAAACCATAAATAAAGATATTAGTTAGTTTAGGGAATTAGTTAGTTAGTTAGTTGTTAATGAGTCTTGAGTTGTTGCCTATATAAGCCATACAACTCTACATTGTATTAGGTGTGTGTTTTTAGTGAATGTGATGAATGAATGAAATGCACAGTGATGTGATTCTGTGTTCCTCTCCTCTCCCCTCAATTTCTCTTCTCAATTCCTCTACTCTTCTACAATAATCCTATCAAAGGTAAACATCAAATGTGGGACATTGCTGGAGATTCATTTGATTCACTTGATGATGTTACAGATCTTGAAGTTGCTAGTCTTTCACTTTATGAGCCAGAGCTAGAGGCCAGGATTTTACGAGATGGAGATGAAAATAATTGAACTTGTGAATAGTCCACTCTCTGGATGTTGTATTAAATGTAAATTATACAATATATATTAAATATCAAAACATTTCCTAACATGTCGAAATTTAGATTTTTTTTTAGAATTAACATGTCGGAGTGTCAAGTCGTGTCATATCTCGTGTTGGTGCAACATAGATTGCATATATACTAGATATGTAGAGGGTCCATGTTATAAGTAGAGTGCGTAAAGATCAATTTTAACCCATTGTGCTATGTTTAAAGCATATTGATTCCAGGGTCTGCTGCATTTCTTAGTTCTAAAGGGAACGTCAACATTTCACCACAACAGAACTATGTTTAAGTTCTTACAAGGTTATTTTCTTCTCAAGTTTACCAATGATAAGAGTTCAAGTCAACTTTATCCCGTGCTAGTAACTTTCAGAGGCAAAAAAGGAGAAAAGATGAGATTAAATCTGTTATGCAGTCTTTAGGAAACTGTAGATTTGAACGAGTTTTATTATGATTAGTTCGTCTTTTAATTATAAACTGAATGGAACTTTGTTAGACTCTTCAACAATCATAAGGCACACTTATGCAGCTGACTAGTATTAAAGTAAATAATTTAATGACTAGCAAATCAAAATAAGACTGATTCAAAATTCAAATCTTCATCCTTCCTAAAAAACTGCATAACAGACTCACTCTCATCTTCTTTCCTCCTTTTTAACCTCTGATAAGTTACTAGTGGAGGATTATGTTGACTTGGACACTTGTCAACGAGAGTCTGTATGGGGTAATTGGTAAACACATCAACTGCTAACAAGACCCAGAAAAAGGAGAGGGCAGGGGTGGGGGACTAACCTGGACATCGGAAGCCCGTTTGGTCTTCAGCATCAAGCAGTCACCAAGAGCACTCCATTTCTCACGACAGTTATCAAGCACACCAAGTCTGTAATGTTGTTGCATTTGATGGACTGGGGCTGCAGATATAATATTTAAAGCTTTATTGGATATAGAATCATAACATAAAAAAAGGAATAAATATTTTATGTTCTTTTGATTGGGCATTACAGTAGCAAAACCAGAGAGCGTCAAAGCACTTGGTGCAGGATAACTTCTGCTTAGGTGATGAGTTGGAACCTCCTTCCATTGATGACACGACTGTGAAAATTTGAAAATGCAGCCTTAACCACTGATTGAAACATATATATAATGATGTGAATTGCGTTAGGCATAAGAAGAGAGCACATACCCCAGGGTGGATGATATATTAGTCAGAAAACAGTAAACTCACTGGCCCGATAGGTGAGTGCCTCACATCAGCCGAGTGGGAAAATGGCCTGAAGAGATTGAGATACAGTGATAATTCTACAATTGCAATGCAGATCTTGAATCGCTAAAAGAGGATTTTTACTCTCATTTCTCTGTTATCTGTTCTTAAATCCACCTAATGGAAAAATCCAAACAAAAATAATATTTATATCTAATAAATCAAATAACTAAAATTTAAAATTCTCAATTAACATAAGCATGGAAAGCATGAACACATCTGATCTGAATCCCTTTCTTTTTCTTTTTCTTCTTTTGGCTACAAAATAATGCTTCATTGTAAACAAGTACAATGATTCAACTATAGGGTAAAGAGGAGCTAAAACACCAAGAATAATTATAATCAAAACTCAAGATTCCATTCCCTTTTCCTTTCTTGGACGTGCCTCCCTTTTTTTCTTGTGTGTGCCTCAAAATTCCTTTGAATAGCTCAATACTTACCACCATGATATTTAGATTTCAAACATAGAACCATACAGACATGATCTGAACAAGCCTTATTCCAATATCTTCATGCTTCTAAATTTTTCTCCAAGAAACATTTAAACCATAATAAATCCAAAATACCTTGAGGGCACTCAAGATCAGTCCATACAACAAACACCCCAATTCATAACTACCAATCAAACAATACAAACAGTCACATCCAAATCCAATTTATAATCAAAATAAAACAAACAGTCAAGTCCATTTTTATTTTTCTTAGAACAAAAGCCTAATCTAACTATGCAATTTCAACAACATTCCAATCAAATTTTTCTCCTACACATTGTAACGAACACCTTATGTGCAGTAATAATTAACGATATTATCAACTTCTCATTCTTCAAATCTCTACCCAAAATTTCAAAACATCAATATGCATACATGTGTGTGTATAAATTTGCGATGCTTCCCAACTCTTGTTTTATTTCATTTTAGCAAAACAAAAATCCATTGTCAAGAAACCAGAATTTAAGCATGCATTCATCATTTTCTAACTAAACACCACCAAAAACCAATTGAAACTTAATAAATACTCACATGGCAGCCACTTATATTCAGAGAATTGAAACTTAAGCACGTTTTCAAATGCATAAACAACCTAAAACTATCCTACTACCAAAGAATTTGTTTCAGCCATCAAAACACCTTTAAGCACCACTTGATTTCAATTGAGACAAGAATAGCAAAATTGGACAGCAAGCATTCACCAAGCAAGATACCACAATTTAATCACATTTACAATGCACAATCATGTCTAACAAGTAAATGTAACCAAATTAATCTCGGAATTAGAGAATAGCAAATCCAAATGTGCCAATCAGCCGCACAATCACACACTTACCACAGCTAAACTGTTCTCTTCAAATGAAACATCAAATCAATGTTCACAAATTCCAGGTTACAACAGCAATAAATATCAGGCCTCAGCTAAGTTAATAATGTGCAGATGTGACTAATGTGTGTCCCAAAAGTTAGACTTAAGCTAGCCCAAATATAACACCTATTAGCCCACTAAATGAAGAAGTAATTAGTGGCCAACTTGTGTCCCAACAAAAAATTAAATTCTGCACATGCAAATGCGATCCATCAAATTCCATCTTTTCCCTCTTCCTCAAATCTCAAAGGGGTGAGCATTCGGTCCGAATAGAAGGCATTCTAATGACCGAAACCGAAATAACCGACTAATTTCGGTTCGGTTTCGGTGTAGTCCGGTTATCAGGCCTTTTTTTTTTTGCAGCAAGCCTATCCAATGCCGAAAAAAATGCAACCCAAGGAAAAATTCTAACAGCAAAATTAATTAATACAACTTATTGTGACCAAATGTCCCCGATTTGTTCCCTTTAAAGCTGGGAAGAAGGAAAAGCCACAAGGGCTCTCATTATTATTGTGACCAACTTCTTGTTCCTCCAGGAAAAAAAAAATACAGGAAAAGGGAAGAAGGAAAAACGAAATGAAGACTAAAAAAATTAAAACTTTTCTTCATTGCAGACAGAAAGGTACCTTTTTTCTTCAAAGATAGTAAAAAAATTTCTTCGTTGCAGACAGAAAAGAAGATAGAAAGGTACCTTTTTCCCTTGTTAGAAATCATTCCCATTCCTGATCATGTATAATATTTTCCCGAGTTGAAGCTGGTATCTAAAAGACGAAGGGAGGAGCAAGAGATTAAACTCTAAGGAGAAAGGCAGCGCAGACGGTTGATCGGAACGGGGAACGGGGAACGGCGACGTTGAGGTGATGTTGAGGGTTCGGGCAAAGGGAGGCGCAGAGACTCGAGAGGAGAGGAGGACTGGAGGAATTATGAGGTAAGATTACTATGAGGAATTAGGTTACCCTTCGAACTTGGAAATAAGAAGTTGGACTTTAGACGAAGTCTTTAACCTTTTGTGAGAAAAAAATGAAATAAGGCTGATACATTTTTATCTGGGAAAAAAACAAAAACGCTAAAGTTTTAGGTTTTAACCGATTTTTTTTTAAAAAAATCACACCGATAATCGAACAACCGAAATAACCAAAAGGAATAACCGAAAAAAACCGATTAACCGAAAAAACTGAACTGAAAAATGGAGCCACTTCTTGCAATTGATAATTAGATAATTTGGTCACTTCACCTATAAATAGTAATTAAACAATGTAAGATCATATGTTCCAAAATAGACAATATTTAACAGTCACGAATATTAATAAAAATATAACAGTTTAATCACTAAAACTCCCAAAATACCCTTGTCACCAAAACTGCACAATTATTCTAAGTCATGCCCAATTAATCGATTAAAGCTCCCAAAAACCTAAGGTTGATCACTAAAACTCAGAAAATATTTGCATTTATCACAAATGTAAGTGAAAAATGAAATGAAATGCATGCAATTTCATATTGCAAACCATTACGTAAACATCATTTAAACCCGCCAAATGCGTCCTAACCTCTAGTTATTGCCATGGTGAAAACTAAAGGGATCATTATGAAGTGCAAGAGTAATGTGCATTCAGAAAAATCAGCACAACAGAGCAACCAACAATTTGACAACAAACAACGTCTAATAGTCTAGGTAAAAACATATTCTTGCGTTATAAATCCTACTGCAACGCCTAAAATCAAGATTTAATCAAGTTGTCAGGGACTTGTCTTTCAAAATCTAAAATCAGCATCTTAAACGAAAAATAATGATTATGGCTGTAACGTCCCAATTTTTAACAACGGAATAAATTTTATTTTCATTAAAAATCATTTCAAATCATCAGAGTAAAGTATTTGAGTGGAAGAGTAACTGATATATATTTAAAATGCCGTAAGTCTGGTTGGAAACAATAGCGGTATAAGAACCGAGTCTTTCAAAAGTAATGTACAAAACAAAAGGAAGGCCTTTGCCGGATCAACGACGGGTATTCTTCCACCGAGTCTTTAAGCATGCTGCTTCCCCTTTTCCTCCGACACCGGTTCTCCCGACCCTGATGCTATGTAAAGAACTGAGGTCCCATGCATACGGACCCCAGGTAACGGTTAACCTCATATTTACATATATGGTATAAAATCACAGCAATTGGTTCACTTCCAAACATGTCACTCCCAGTGAATGCAAATGTACCGCTCCCAGCGAAAAGTATCACTCCCAGTGAAAACAGATATATCAGTCCCAGTGTATGCAGATGTACAGCTATCCTTTAATAACAACATGTACTCAAACAGCACATCACAACATGCACACAACACACATAGCACATATACACATACTATAAATATCAGAGTTAGTGTTACAGTACGCGAACGTACCTTCGTTGACGAGCGTTTAGTACGTTGACGATAAACTGTACTTTTGACAGAAAACAGCGGAATGACAGCGAAATGACCGCGGAACAAGATTACTGATATCCTATAATGATAATATCACATTTATCAATATTTGATATCATAACAGGCATTTTAGGTACAAATTACCATTTTGCCCCTGATCCCCTAACCGGTGGAATTTCGTCAGCGCTTCGCTATTTTGACTTTAAACTCTCAAAATTTTTGCTATAACATTTCCTCTAACATATTTCTAAAATAAATATCATATTTATTCCTAAAACATGATATTTAAACTAACTTGAAAAATTAAAGACTATTCTAGCATTTCTACTAGAACTACCGAAAGAACTACCGAACTAAAGACTAGGGACCGAAGACTTACTCAGAGCTTCGCTAGGATTTTCTCCGGACTCCTCCTTCTTCCTTTCTCTCCAAATTTTCGAAAATTGCAAGAGAACTTGGTGTGAGGTTTGCAAATGAGAGGGTTAGCTATTTATAGAAAATCTCAATGGCATTTTCGTAATTTCCTTGAACTTTGTCTGGTTGAATTCTGACCGTCAGATTGCACTTTCTTAAGGTGGCTTGATCTTGGCCTTACACCTCTCTTTGCTGACATCATCTTGAGTCATCAAAGTGATGTCATGCTTGCATCATCTCTTGCTTTATGTGCCTTTATCTGATAAAGTTCCCTGTTCGGTGTCCAAACCGCGAAATTTGGTAAAATCTTAAAATTCCGGAAGCAGTACCCTGAAGGTCTTTGCTTCCTCTTCAAGAATACTGGGTTTTCCTAACCTTATTCTCTCATTAAGGACATTCCGTTATCTGCCGAAAATCCTCGGTATTCGTGTCCGATTACAGAAATAACTTCGGCCGATACCATCTTCTGGATAAAAATCCACTGACTAATAATATGCTCTGGTTTTGCTTAACTTATCCCCAGATTCTCACAACGGAATTATTTTCTATCCATTCTCATTTACCATGTTCACTATTAAAATACTATTGTTTATAAATCACATGTCTAATTATATTATTATTATATTCCAAGATCTTATCTCTTATTTTATTTTATTTTATTTTATTTTTCTTTTTGGCCTAAAAAATTTCGGCCACTATATATATATATATATATATATATATATATATATATATATATATATATATTATTTTCTTTTTTTTCCTACCCATATAAATTACATTTATCATATATTTATTTCCCAATGAATTCCCTTATTGGTCCAAAATCGATTTCATGGATTTAGACCTTATAAAATTTCCTAAAAACTTCCTAATTAATACTTTAATAATTTCTCAAAATTTTCTTAATTAAAACTAATTATTTTCTCACAACAATTTTACTGACATTGGTAATTTATGCATTATGCAAAATATTAAAAACCATGGGGCAATTTATGTCCTCCAAAATGACATTTAATTTTTTGCCTTATTATTTCTCAAGGAAAATAATCCCATAAATTATCTAAATTAGAGACAACATACTCTCTAATTTTTAATTCAGGATTTATCATAATATTCTCAGGGTATCTTATAACCCACAAATCTACTTAGGGGTTGTCAGCTCTTTTTTTCTCCTAATTCCATGAGAAATTACCTTTAAGAAATAAGGTAATTATTTCACTTGTTTTGAGACCACAAATTCACCTATTTTCAATAGGTATTTATTTGTCAACGTAATATTCCAGATATATAATTATCCGGGTATTACAATGGCCATCATATAACGCCCAAATATGATAAGAAATTTCAACAGAACAACCAACAGAATGGTTGTAAATGCATCATTACTACAACCAACAACATGAAGTAGAAGTTGTAAAAAATGTTTAATGTGGCATGTGATAAATGTATTGTTAGAAATTATGCCCTACGGGTTAATCATTAAATAACTTCCATATTTGATTTATAAAGATAAATCAATGATTTGATTTATAAAGATAAATCAAATCAGCTGGCTTTTAATTCGCATTAAATAAATTGATTGGATTGAATCAATTAGACAGATTTAATTTACAATTCAATTTTAAAATTAATAAGATTGATTTTAAATATCTAATGCGGCTCATTAAGGTTATAAATACCCTTAGGTTGTAAGTAATTGGATTACACACACACAAGAGAATTCAAGAGCCACAAAAGAACCCTAGAAGAGAGACGTGAGACAAAAGTTTGAAGGTACTAGCATATTATCGTTCTTGTTGGACTGTTGTTCGGTGTGGATACTAGTAGAGGGAGTGGATTCGTAGAGTTGGCTCCTAGAGATTGATTGATCAAGAAGGTGTTAGCCCACGAGTTCGCAAAGCACACACACGAGTTCACATAGGTACAGTTTCTAATTACTAACCCGATTTAAACGTTGTTGATAGATCCTCTTCTTGGGATTCGTAATTTATTGGATAAATTTAATTCCACTGCGTGTACGAATCCCAACATGTATATGACTTAATAATTAATGAAGGGACTAAATGACTATTGGTAAATAACTTTTGGGAAGAGGTTTTTTAACTGTTTGATGGGAGCAGTCATGTCCATAGGATGTACATATCTTTTGGATACATAAGTTATTTAAAGGATATAAACTTATACATTCACTCTCTAACCATTATAGACACCTCTAGTTTTCCATCAAGAAGAAAAAAAGTGTAATGAAAGGTAAAGAGAATGATAAAGGTTTCATACAAGTTACGTATTATGAAATATTGATTCCGCAATTATAGATAAAAGTTAGTGTATCTTGACTTAAACTTATAGTATTGTGAAAATCATGAGTTCTTAAGATCCTTGTTCATATTCTTATTACTTGACGTTTGAGCATGAAATTATAGGAAAAACTTACATGTGGTATCAGAGCTTTTGATTTAGGATTTATGGTTTTCCAATTATGAATTTTGTATTGACACATGAATGATACTTTTGAATTTGTTCTTGAATGAATTTATTAATCTTCAAAAGTATGTGAAATGAGTCAAATGAATTTCAAACAAATAATGTTGATTTGTTGAATCAAAAGTACACATGTTATTGTTTTGTGTGGGATTCTTGTTTGAAATAGAAATACATATGACTACATTTATTTTTGCTTTATGAATTATTTAGAAATTACTGTGTGCCGAATGAAAGTATTCGGAAATTTTGAAATTGGGTCATAAAAAAATATTTTTAGGCCACAAAATAGATGTCTTTACGTAGATCTCAAAAAAAAAAACGAAGAGATAGACACTAAGAATGGGAGAAAATGATGTCAAAAACATCGGTTATGGAGGAAAGAAGAGTCTAGTCTAACAAACCTGACCCACTAATCCATACGAGTCTGTGCAGCCTGGCTGGAGATAGGGGATGACACCCTAATTTAAAAAGGCATTATTTTTATATTTTGAGTGTCTCCTCTTTGTTGAAAAAGCGCCTGGCTCAATTGGTTGAACCCAAGCCATAAGGGTGTGTGGCACCCACAGATCCACGATTCAAATCCCATAGGTTCGCTTGGCTCAAGTGGCTGAACCCAAGCCATAAGGGTGTGTGGCACCCACAGATCCATGATTCAAATCCCCTGGGTGCCATTTTTATACAGTGTTTTAAAAGGATGCGTTTCACTATTTTATGTAAAAATATGAAAGAAACGCACCCTGGAGGAATCGAATAGGGGCCAATATACTTCAAGAGCAAACGCCTTAACTGCTAAGCTACTGGCGCCTCTTTGGTGAGGTATGGGTCAAATATATTTTAAAGTATATTTAGTATAAGGCTCTTTTGTTGAGTGGACCATAATTGTTTGGACTACATATTTTTTGGCCTATACCTTTTTTTTTTGGAACTATTTTCTATTTGGCTACACATTTTCTTTTATGAAATTATGAAAGAAAAATGTTGGGTTATATTTTTGGGTTGTTGTTGGAGATTAAAAAAAGAAAAAAAAAATATGTTTTTCCCTTTTTCCTTTTAATTTTTGGCCGAATTTGTTTGGGTTGTATAGTATTTTTTTGGTCTGATTTTAATTTAAAAAGGGTGTTCTAAGGTTTAATTTTGGATCATCTAGTTTTATATATAACTAGATATCATTTATAGCTTAGAAAAGAAACAAATTATTTTTGTTAATAACCTGTTATTATTATTATTTTGTTAAAACCTCTATATGTTGATCCAAAATATAAATTACTTAGATGTTGTGAATAACAATTATATATTAAAAATTTAATTTTTGGAATTAAGTATGGTGGATTTGTTAGTCACCAAAATGGCCAAATTCTTATGAATTATTTTAATTCCAATTATTATTGTGATATTTTAAATTACTTATAACCTTCTTGCTTTGTTTTTTTTTTTTTTTTTGGTTTGTGGGTAAACTGAAGTTTATTATTATAGGGCGGTTATAAACCAACCCAAAGGCTTATTATTTATCTTTATAATAATTAAACATAAATGTTAGTATTGTCCATATACTTATAGTTTTATTTAAACATCCAAAGATGATAAATATTTCTAGTTAGGATATACATCACTGCCAAATTATGTGAAATCTTTATAGCATCGTTATGGTTGAATGTTGTATATTAATGGGTCCCAAAGATAAACATTGATATGCATTGAATGAATTATGTCTAAATTTGTGAAGCATGTTAGTATGTGATATGAATGACTTGAAGCATTAATGTTAATTTGTTGTTCCTCGTGTTATTGAACTAATTAATAATAATGGTGAACAACAAATGAATGACCCCACTACTCATAATGAGATTATTGTTAATGAACCGAATAAACTCATTATAGAAGAATCACAACAAATAGCATTAAAAGGATCTAAGAGGGAAAAGAGATGTGCTATTTCTAATGATTATATGATATATCTACAAAAGTTTAAATTCGTCTAGGTATTCAAGATGATCTAGTTATTTTTTTTTACAAGCCATGAGTAGAGAAAATGGTCACAAGTGGTTAGATGCCATGAAAGATGAGTTGAAATATATGAAACAGAATGATGTTTAGGACCTTGTTGAGTTATCGGAAGAATGTAAGAGATTGGTTGTACGTAGGTCTCTAAGACCAAATGTGACTCTCATGGTAACTTGGAACGTTACAAGGTTAGACTAGTTGCAAAGGGATTTACTCAGAAAAAGGTCATTATCTATAAAGAGACTCTTTCACTAGTTTCTAAGAAGGATTCTCCAAGAATCATTATGGCATTAGTGGCTCATTATGATTTAGAGTTATGCTAGATGGATGTGAAAACTTCCTAAGAAAAGGAAAGGAGCACTCGATGTACAAATTAAAGAAATCAATATATGGACTTAAACAAGCTTCAATACAATGGTACCTTAAGTTCAATGATATCATTGTTTCCTTTGGATTTAAAGAAAACACTGTTGATCGGTGTATATATCTGAAGGTCAATGGGAGCAAGTTTATATTGTTGGTTCTGTATGTTGATCATATCTTGCTTGCAACTAATGATTTTGGTTTTTTAAATGAGACTTAGATGTTTTTCTCTAGTAGCTTTGAAACAAAAAGAAATGGAAGCAATTCCATACACATTACTAGTTGAGAGCTTAATAGTGAAAGGAGAGTAAGTAGTGAAAGGAGAGCAAACCAGAATGGAGAACTCAAAAACCATGACAAGCACGAGGAAGTTGAACTCAAAAATAAAAAAAATCAGGGTAGGAGTGAGTAGGACTGTGTGAGAAGATGAGAGGTTGGCTATTGTATTTTGCTCTTCCCTTCCATTACTTTTCTTAGTTTTTCGATTGAAATTGGAACGGTTCATATTTAATATTTTAAAAAAATATTGATCAAAACATAAAATTATTAAAAAAATAAATTAATTAAAAAAAATTCTAAATCTTAGTTATAATAATTTAAAAATGCAATAAAAAATATTTTAAAAGAATATTTTATAAAATATTAAATCTGAAGTGTTCAAATTTAAATCTAAAAGTTAAGATGAGTAATGGAGGGGAAAGGGGGGGGGGGCAGAGGACCGTACCTAATCCCGTGGAGAAGACATCATTGTGGAGGAGGAGGAATACGGGCAGAACCACCATGAGCTGCAGTAGAAAGATTATTGCAGAGGGAGATGAGTTTAAACTTCGACTCGTTGTCGTCGTGAAACTCAAGGATTGGCCAATTTGAATAAGTATTTTCACTTGTTATAAAACGTGATATATTTTCCCAATTATTTTTTTTCGTCAATATGATTGTCCTCACGTAATTTTGGTTTTGTTGTAGTGTCAAATTGTAAATTTTGGTTTTTAAGAGTTTCTTCTATCCAAAACATGTGCTTTTGGTTTATAAAGACCTAGTTTGAGATGAAATTCAAACTCTCATGAAAATTTTGAAAGGAAAATTTAAAAGAGGGAAAATCCCTTAAAAATAACTTTAAAATTATGAAAAGACAAAAAGGTTATCCAAATATGCATATTCTCAAAGAAGTGTTATGTAACATCCCAAATTTTGGACTTTTGGGATTAAGAATTAATTATGGAAAATTTAGCCTTAAGGGATTTTAAAGACTAAGAATTTGGAATTAAAGGCATATTTTCCATAAATTAAAGGAAATATAGTTGAGAATAATTATTTGAAATTAAGGTCTAATTTTCCTTAATTTATTTTAAGAAGAGAATAAATTCAAGGAAAAATGGTGAATGATAATTATAGGTCTAGGTATCTTGGGATTTATTTCCATAATTGTAATTAAGCCTAATTGCAAATAAATTCGTGTTATGGAATAAAAATGATTTATCCCTATTATTATGAAAAAAATCATGTTTTAAGGAAATGATAGTAATTGGAAAATAAAAATAGGGAAGTATAAATGAGCTATAAAAAAATAATAATAATAAATAAAGGGAATGAATGAAAAACGAAGCATATGAGACCATTAGTGTTTTCATGGGCCAATCCACTTGTTAATACATTTTTGGCCCAACCCGTAAGATACCAGGGGACCCATCAATAACCGAAGAAGCAGAAGTGAATCACAGCAAAAACCATCATTAACATCATTAAAAACACAAACAGCTGCCTAACCTCCACGTAAGTGTACAGATGTCCGAAAATTTACATGCACAAATGATCATCAAATGGCTATAAAGCCATTCCACTTCAGCTCTTTTCTCTTCATTTTCATCTGTTCGGTTTTCACAGAGAGAAACCGTAGACAGAGAGCGAGAGCTAGAGAGTGATCTTGAGAGTTTTATTTCTCTGTTCTGTTCTGGCCGAAGCAAACAGAGCAAGGAAAACCAGCGCTGTTCAGCATCTCTGGAAACCAAGAACTAAAGGTGACATGCAACTTTCCTTCCTCCTTCATTTTGTTTTGTTTTGGCTTGAGTACAACCAAGAAGAAACTGAAACAGAAAAGAAAACGAAAAACAGGGGGTTATTTGGGTTGTTGTAGATGTTTAATTTCTGCATGTTTGAGCATATGTTTCTGTTTGAGTGAAAATGTATTGGGTTGTGTAATACCCGGATAATTATTATCTGGAATGTCATAATAATAATATTGTCCAATTATGCAGATTATGGTCTCAAAATGTTGTATAATTAGTCTATTGTCAAAGGAAAACACTAAGAAAATTAGATGGAATTTATTATTAAAAATGTGAAAAATGCATTTTAGGGCCATAAAACATCCTAAAGAGAATTATGAAAAATTCTAGAAGGCATGAGAATAATTATTAAAAATTAGGAAAAATATTGTTCTTAATTTAGACAATTTAATAAATTATTTCCTTTAAAAATTAAAAGAAGAAAAATTAAAAAGTATTCTAGAACTAAAATTGACCCCATGATTTTTAATATTTTGCATAGAGCATGAATTATTAATATCAATAAAATAGTTGTAAGGAAATGATAAATTTTAATTAAGAAAATTATCAAAAATTAGTAAGGGGTTAATTTGGTAATTTTTGGGAATTTTATAAGGTTATAAAATTTAGGAAATATGAAAAATAAAATTAATCTAATCATTTATTAGAGAGGGCCAAAATTTTGGCAAGAAAAATAAAGAAAAAATGAAATGAGAATTAAGGAAAAATATCTAAGATATTTTGTAATTAAATAATATTATAATTGGGAAAAGCACACAGGATAAATGACCACGGATAGAAATGAAATTCTATCTAGAAAACCATGAACTAAGTTTCTAGGGTCAGAGTATATTATAAACAAGTGGATTTTTATCTCGAAGTAGGTTGTCTCCGTAATCATTTCTGTAACCGACGGAGCAATTAGGAGATCAGACTAAGAAGATATTTTACAGAATTAAAGCAGATAGTAGAAATGAGAACCGATGGAAAATAATTCATAGACTGAGATCCAGGGATAAGTTGGTAAAAACCAGAGCATATTATTAATCAGTGAATTTTTATCTAGAAGATGACGCTGTCCGACGTTATTTCCGTAACCGACAGCGGTTGTCCGAAAATGTTCGGCAGGCAACGGAATATCCTTAATGACATAAAAAATTTAGATAACCCAAGTATCTTGAAAGAGGAAGAAAAGACCTTCAGGGTATTGCCTCCGGAATTTTGAGATTTTCCAAAATTACGTGATCCGGACACCGAACAGGGACTTTATCGGTAGAAACCTTCTTAAGCAAGTGTGTGACATCACCTTGATGACTAAGGATGACATCATCTTTGAGAGGTGTATGGCTAAGATCTTGCCATCTCAAAGAAGTGCGATCTAACGGCCAGAAATTGATCAGACAAAGTTCAAAAGAATTACCAAAATGCCATTGCCTTTTTCTATAAATAGCCTTCCATTCTCCTTCATTTTCTCACCAATTCCTCTTGCAAATTTTGAAATTCTTGAGTAGAGAAGGAAAGAAGAGCTCTGGAGAAAGTTATAGCAGGGTCCTGGGTAAGTTTTTCGGTCCTTAGTCTTAAGTACTAGTTTCGTTCGGTAGTTATAATAGAAATGCTAAAGTAATCTTTAATCTTTCAAGTTAGCTTAGATATCATGTTTAAGGAATGAATATGATATTTATTTCAAAAATATATTGGAGGAAGAGTTAGGTCAAAATTCTGAAAGGTTAGAGGCAAAGTAACGAAGCTCTGACAAAATTTCACCAATTGATCACACTAGGGGCAAAATGGTAATTTGTACCTAAAATGCCTGTTATGACATTAAATATTCATATTTGTAATACTATCCTTATAGGATATCTGAAATCATGAACCCTTGTTTCCGCTGTCGTACCGCTGTCAGACGTACCATAATTCGACGAAAGTGTCAGATATCGTCAACGGAGGTACGAACGCGTATTGTAACCTTAACTCTTATGCTTATAGTATGCTTATATGTGATAGATGATTTCATAGACTAAGACTCCGTCTTAGATCACTGGTTATACATTCAGCTATATACGGATTATAGTCTTGATAACGCCGTTGAGTTTTCCTAGTGCTGAGGACACGATGGGCCGTCGTGGCACTGGTTATGTGCAGACATGGGTTTAACTTTACATTTGCTGTGTGCTTATGTATTGTTGTTGTGATAATCTTGCATCTGCTGTGTGCTTTTGTAATGATTTGCTGCTGTAATGTTATGAATATCTGTCATACATATATTATTTACATAAGCATGAGGTTAACCGTTACTTGATGTTCAATGGGCTTTGAACCTCAGCTCTTACTATAATATCAAGGTCTAGAGGACCGAAGGTTGATGACAAGGGTAAGCAGCCCGTTTGAAGACACGGCCGAAGATGCCTACTTTTAGGATGCATCTTATATTTAGTTAAATGTACCATTATCTTGACTATCTAGAGACATCATGGATGTAATACGTATCAGTTACTTCAGTACATGCTCTACTCTGATAAATATATATTATTCCGCTTTCAAAAATGGGGTGTTACAGGTTGCTTCTGTTTGATGGACTTTCCGTTGCTGCATGATGTATATATATATGTTGAGTCTGTGTATGCCAAAATCTCTGTAAACCGAAAGAAAGAAAGAGAATGAACTAAGTAAAAATATGTGGTGTGTTTTCCTTTGCTGTCATGTTGTCGTTTTATTGTTCTTTCTCCTTTTGCCTTCTGTTTGGGTATGAACCGAAGAAAAGGAAGCTTATATATACGTGCATGTTGGGTATCTGGTTCTGTTTTTACAAAAAAAAAAAAAGAAATAATGGATGTGTGTTTGTGTTGCTGAATATATATATACATAAGTGTGCATATATGGGAAAAGAAACTTGCCGCATGAAATGTTATTTTCGCGGAACCATTTAATCTCTATGCTTAAAGTTTGGTTGATGCAAAAAGAAGAACACTTAATATATATGCATGTCGGGTCTGTCAAAAGGAGGAGGAGGTGTTTTGCTGTCATACAAGGAGGAGTTTGCTGGATTAAATATTTACATATGTGTATGTTGCTGAAACTTAAAGAGAACTTTCGAAAGTATGTAAATTTAATTTGCATGAATAAGTTCCTATATGATTATGGTATGCGTGAATATATATGAAAGTGTGTGTTATAATGAACTTAGACTTTTCCTTGATTGCATGTGTATTGAGTATGTATATACATACACGTGTGCACAGGAGAAAATCTGTTTGTGTGCGCTTGTTACCATCGGTTTTCTTTGAGTATAGGAGAGAACCATATAGAATAAATGCTACTGAATGTGTATGTATGGTGTGTGTCGTTTCTGCATGAAGAAAAGGAAAGAGAATATAAAAAAAAAGTACAAAGAAAGAGAATGAAATAACTTTATGCTTGTGTGTGTATCGTGTTGCCCAATGCAAAAAGGAAGAAGCCATGAGTGCTACATATGTGTATATGTATGTAGGCAGTGTATGTGGTGGTTGATTGCAAAGAAGGAAAATATATATTTGTGTTTTTGCATAAGAAATACTAAAATACTTAATAACAATTAGCATTATTAAGGATGGTATTTATTAATGAATTAAATGAACATATTAAATCATATTTTTATGATGATGAATATTTATTGGTTTTGATAAATAAATTGTTGATAGGTAATATTTATTAGTGAATTAACAAAATTAATTATCTTCTTAATTAAGATACACAATCATGAAATTTGATTGGTGTTACTATTAGGACAATAATAATACCAAATAATGTTATTATTCGGAAAGAGTAATAATGACCAATGGTAAATGGGGAATTATTATTATTATTATTGGGAATAATAATAATAATAATAATAATAAATTATTATTATTGTTAGAGAAAAGTCAAGGGATTAATTATTATTGACCCTTTAAACTAATTTACCTAATTAGTTTAATTGCGATTCGAATAAGAGATTGATAACGATGATAAACATTATTTTTAAGTAGACATTGACAACTTATCTGATCCCAACAACTGCAGTGCAGAGATAAGGAATCAAGGTTGAGGTAGGTAACTCTAATCTTATAATCATGTATGTTAATGTTATGCTTTTATTAGCTGATCATGTATGCTGGTTGAATTACTTGTTTATATTTTCCTGATTGGCCATGGAAATTGAGGCTGAGGTCTCATGGGGCTGCGGTCCTAGACAAGAGCTGCGGTTCTTGGCCGTTAACTGTGGTTACGGTTATATGTAATTTCTTCCATGCTTTAAAACATGTGCTATTATGTCATATTTATTTTCATACATATGCATGAGATTAATTGTTACCCTGGGGTCCATTCATTTGGACTCCAGACCATGTGAAAGAGACAGGAGCTAGTTCGGGATTAGAAGGCAAGGAGCAGCTGTAAGGACTACAGCGGTTGGAGCTATTTGGAAAAGTTAGGATTGTTATAGTTGTTTATCATTCGTTGAATTTTGGGATTATTGTATATAACATCCATGTGTAGGATGATAATGAATCACGAAAAAATTAGTCCGTATTTTCATACTATTGTAATTTCAAAAACTTCGATTTACAAAATCAAGTCGTCTAAATCACTTTGATCCCTGTTGCCGCGTTAACTCTGATTAAACAAAGGCCTCAAAAGGCAGGGCGTGAAATGTTAGGGCTTGGACCATCTTTTTCAAAATTAAAAGGAAATGACATAATTATTTTAAAAAAATAATAATAGAGATGGGGTTTTTATCTGCTCTCCCTTCATGAAAAATAGTCGCATTAACAAACACTCCCATTTCTAGAGTTGCCGGTTATTGAGGGCGGAAATTGTCGTTGTGAAAGGTGTGGTTGGTCACATTGAGAGAAGAGACTAGGTGGGAAGTTGGTTTTGTCAATTTGAGGAGGAGGGAAGGCGTGGACCAGCACACATTGGGTTGGGATTTTGCCCTATTTGGGGTTGACTCAAAAAGGATTTCGACACTTGCAGTGAAATTGGTCTTCGGCGGTTAAGTTGGGTCAGTCAATGAGTTTACAAATGTTTTTGATGTTTACTTGTCCGGTTAATTAGAAATTTGCTCCAAAGTCAATAGGTTAACTAATGTTTAAGAAATGTCGAGGAAACATTAGGGTTTTACTACAATGAGATATGATGCTTTAAAATCTGATTCAAAGTGCGGAGTGCTTAGTTTAAAACTTGTTAAGTGAACTAGTGAATCCTTTATGATAGCTTGTGAAATTGTGTTATTTAGGGAATTTTGAATGGCAAGTTGTGAAATTCTGATATGAACTTGTGAAATTTTGTAGCAAACCTATGAAAACAACATTTAAACTTGTGAATGCGTGATTAGAAGCTGTGAAACGCTTTAAAGATGGGAAATTTTGATTTGGCAGTTGCGAAAATGTAATTCAAAGTTGTGAATCCTTTAAAAGAACTTATGAAACTCTATTGTTAAGTGGGGGATTTTGAATCATCACAAGTTGTGAAATTCTTAAGCAAACTTATGAAAACTGCATTTGAACTTGGGAATGCTTGATTAGAACTTCTGAAACCCTATTCATATGTGGGAATTTTTTATTTACAAGTTGTGAAAACATAATACAAAGTTGTGAATACTTTATGAGAAGTTGTCAAACTCTATGTATAGGTTAATTTAGGTAAGGAAGTTGTGAAATTTTTATCACAACTTGTGAATCATTTTTCATAACTTGGGAGACCTTGTTTAAGTGTAGGGAATTATGATTCGCAAGTTTTGAGATTATAATATGAACTTGTTAAATTCTGATGCAAACTTGTTAAAACCTTGTTTAAATTTGGAGAATTATGATTTGCAAAGAAATATGAGTAAGGTTGACATAGAAAATTATTAGTAGTACTGAATATAATATCATCAACACAAATTTAAACAATCAAAATGCCATGTTTCTCGTGTTTGATGAATAAGGTTGTCCCTACTTTTCCTCTAACAAAACCTTGATCAAATAGAAACTTACTTAATCGTTCATACCTAGCTTTTAGAGCTTGTTTGAGACCATAGGGTGCTTTCTTAAGTCTATAAAATCATTGACCTTCATACAAAAACAGAACTAGCTGAGATTAGTTCCTCACCTTTATCCTACAAAATATTTCATTATAAACTCATTGGAAGTATAAAAACTAAAAAAAATCACACTTATTCATACCCAAACAACACTAACAAAAAAATTAGTGCATGTGAACAACCCAAGAAAACCCCAAACCAATCAGTTCAAAACATAGCATACACTTACCTTATCATGATTTTGCGATCGGTTCGAAAATCTAGTAGCACCTCCACCATGTAGATGGAACCAAACACCTCAGATTAAGAATTCGGAACCATAGAAACATTGCCCTTGCCAAGTGGAACAACGATAGAGAAGGCCCAATAGCTAGAACGCCGAATCATAGGTAAAATCAGCTCTAGACTGTTTCTCTTCTCTCTTGATCTCTCTTCTCTCCATCCCTCTCCCATATTTTTTTGTTTCTCCCTCTTCTCTTCTCTATTTGGTCGACTTAAATAGATGAGAAAGATAAAATGGGAATTAATGAATACTCATAACACATATGTGGTCCAGAGAGTGTCACGTGCATAAGCCAGACAATGAGCTTTTCCAGCAAGTCAAGGAAAAGGATGATGTGGTGCAAGCTTAAGAAAGGAGGTGAGGTGGTGCCTCCCCTGACTCCCAAATCCAATGTCTGTAAAAGTCAAACACATGTTTGAACCAGAGACTAATGAATTCCCTGACCCAAACATTATGTGGTGCATTTTAGTGCTGCCAACACAAAAATGCTTCCGTACTTTGTAATCATGAAGGGACATATGTCACTTTTCTATTAAATTAACATAATAGCAGCTTTATACTTTATCATGATAAGGGACACGTGTTAGGATCTTATAGCAACAACTCAAAAGCTATGTCATCATAAGTCATGATAATGGGACATGTGTCATATTCTCATTGCAACAACTCAAAAACTATCATCATTAGTCATCATGACTTACTTTAGTAAAGCCACTTTAATATAGCTACTTTATCGGCGTCTACTCAAGATTCTTCTCAGTTTTCACTCGGGATTGTGATATACGTATCGAGACCTGCCAAATAACACCACATACCGGTGTCTTCTCCCAAAAATAAAGCAATGGTATTGGTGGCCTAAGATAAAGCGTGATGTGACAAACTTCATAATGAAGTGTTTGACTTGTCAAAAGGTGAAGATCGAGCATCAAAAGCCTTCAAGGCTACTTGAACCTTTAAAGGTTCCTCAATCAGTAGAAGTGGGACAACATTTCCATGAATTTCATTATAGGATTGCAAGAGAATAACACTTACTATAACACCATATGGGTCATTGTAGAGAGATTAACAAAGTTGGCTCATTTCCATCCTATCCATATCAATTATATTTTGGAGAGAGTAGCTCAATTATATGTAGATTGGATTGTTAGGTTGCATTGCGTACCTACAGACATTGTGTTAGACCATGATTCGATGTTCACATTAAACTTTTGGAAGGCTTTACAGGAGGCTATAGGGAGAAGATTGAAGTATAGTATGGCTTATCATCTACAAACCGATAGTCAAACTAAGAAGATAATTCAAGCCCTTAAGGATATATTAAGGACTTGTGCCATTTAGTTTCCTAGTAGTTGGGAAAGTCACTTGCCTTTGGTAGTGTTTGCCTACAATAGTTGTTATCATTCTAGCATTTAAATGGCTCCTTTCGAGGCATTGTATGGTAGGAAGCTAAGTGTAACATCCCAAATTTTGAGGTATAGAGTTTCAAAATAAGGCTAAAATAAGAAGGCTACTAGGCCCATAAGAGTCCAAAATCTTAAGTTTATTATGAGAAAAGGCTTAAAATAATTGGTGAAATTATTTCTGAAAAAGAATTATAATTTATGTATTATATTTTCTTCCAAATTTGATTAAGAAATTCATATAAATATGATATTTGATTGGTAGATGAAAGTAAATAGGTATGAGGTAGATTTTCATGTGGTAATTGATTGGAAGATGAGATTTAGTAGATGGAAATGAAGGATAAATGGTTATGAGGTAGATTTCCATGTGATAATTGATTGGAAGATGAGTTTTAGTAGATGAACATATTTATGGTAGATGAGTAGTTAGATTAACATGTGATTTTTGAAAACAAGTTGAGACCCAAAACTCTATAAATAGAGCTTGAATTCCTCTTCATTCTTCACACCAAAACTCAAATCAAGATAGAGAGTAAGGCAAGATAGGAGCAAGAAGAAGAAGGAATAGGAACTTCAAGAGGTAAGTTCTTGAGCTATAGCTTATAGATTTTTGGTAGAATTTTAGTTTAATTCAAGAAATTGTAAAGTAAATTTCTATACATGTTTTTAAGGTCTCTAATGAATTTAAAACGAAAATTAGAGTGAAAACAAGATGGGAAATGATTTTTGAGATCAAAGGAATAATATTGTGAAAGTTGAGAAAATTCCCAGATTTCAGTTTTTTCTGGAGTCAGTCACGTTGTGGGAATTATTTTAAATAGTAAATGATCTTTAAAAATCATGAAATTTTCCAGAAATAAATAGACATCCAGGGATTTCTTTTGATATAAAATTTGTAATTTTTCAAGCTCAGTGGAAGGAGATACAGATTTTTGAAATTAAGCTATTTTTACTGAAATAAAATCTGGGCAACGTTGAGAGACGTAAAAAATGGGAATGACTTACTGATTCTGGGTGAACATGAATATTTTTCCTTAAAAATAGACATCTTAAGGATTCCAGGGAATTTTACGGATCCTCATTTCGAGTTTCATAAAATTAGTTATGATTTTTCAAAGTTATCGAAAAATCTGCCCAGAAAATACTGCACTACGTTTTTAATTAAGTGTAAGGGCAGAATTGTAAATAACAAAGCCACCAAGGGTAGAGAGGTAAATAGAGGTGGAAATATCTTAGGATATTATTCTAAGTGATATGGTGATATGTTAGGATATCCGGGAAGTCCGGGGCCGGATTTAAAGGTCGGATGTATTGGTAACTATGTGGTGAAAGATACGTTCGCATACTGGTAACTTTAACTCTCTTATGTCTTGTATGACATTGATATGATTGATTGAATCATGAGTGCTTGCATTCAGTTGGTTGTGTAAATTACTATCTAGAACAACAATCTACCAATGAAATGCATAATGATTTACTATTTATACTTGTACGTATTTTTGAATAGTGATTTACTATTTATGTCCCAGATTTCAAAATGATTCTTTGATCCGGTGAAATAACATACGATGTTGATTTAGTATTTTTGAATAAAAATGTTTATCATGGCGGCTGTATGTGATGGGACGGAGTTAGGAGGGATTGATATGATAAACTGTTTTAATGCCATCACTCGGTGCACAGTGGATGGTACTTGTCAGGGCCCCTTCTTCCATGTTATCTTCTGGCCGAGATCTCATTGGAGTTGTGGGACATGTGACACCTCTTTAGTTGTGATTAAGGAGGGGAGCCATAGTCCAAACTTAAGCTCTATACCTTTGGCCGGGTGTATCTTAAGTTTTGGTGAGCTTAAGATAATTTAGTCAAATGGATGTATTCCTGTTGGACTATGTGTTAGCCTATGGCTCCAGTAAGCGGTATAAGGTGGAAGAGGATATAAGGGAGGTTGCATATTGCATGATAAAAGTTTTCAGTTCACAGTTCACATATTGACAAAGTGATATATATATATATATATATATATATATATATATATATATATATATATTCTGTAAAAGTTTATTAACAAAGTTGGTTGTGGATGGTTGTATTTATATGATAACGCTGAATGTATGTATCTTGTGATTATCTATCATATATTGTTTATACTTTTCATATGAGGTTAACTATTACCTGAGATTCAATGGGCATTGAATCTCAGATTGATTTTAAAGGTTAAGGAAGAGGCATAGATTCGAGAAGGTGGCATAGACGATGTAGATGAAGCCATACTATTCGAGATAAGAGTTTGAAGAAGGTTAGTCCATGGTCTGAATTCGATAAAGTTATTTCAAACTAATTGGTGCTTAAACTAAGAAAGGGTTTATCGGTGGGATGTCACAAGTTGCCGTAAAAGACGGGAAGACTCTCATTAGACTAAACACCGATCTGACCAATATGTTTGATTAACTATGTTGGATTCTAAGCCATAGGTCTAATTAAGACTTGGTTTAGCAGAGAGTTGTATTTAAAGTTTTGTAATTTGTATCACATGAATATTCTTTCGGGAATTTTAATATAACCAGTTTGTACCTAGGCATTTTATATCAGTTACTTATTGTCCAAACGTTGTGCATATCTCCGTTCCGCTTTACTCTGATATGTACATGGTATGAAATTTGGGGTGTTACACTAAGTGTAGATTGCCTCTCTGTTGGACTGAATTGAATGAGAGAACCTAATTGGTCAAGAATTTGTGGATGAAACTACGAAAAAGGTTGACATGATCCGTCAAAAGTTGTTGATTGCACGAAGCGGATAGAAGAGATATGCGGATAGGTGGCGTAAACCTTTGGAGTTTGAGGTGCGTGACCACGTGCTCCATAAGGTTTCGCCGATGATTGGTATTGGTAGATCCATTATACCCCCAATAAGTTGATTCCCCAATTCATTGGCTTGTACAAGATTTTAAAGCGAATTGGACCAATTGCCTATCGAATTGCCTTGTTGCCACATTTATCAATTGTGCACAATGTGTTCCACATGTCAGCTTAAGAAATATCATCCAAATCCTTCTCATGTGATTAAGCCTGAAGAGGTCGAGTTGAGGGAGAATTTGACCTATATGCCTAAGCCAAAGAAGGTCTTAGACGTGAAGTACAAGCAGTTGTGAAATAGGACAATTTGTCTTCTGAAAGTTTTTTAGAAGGTTATATCTCCCGATGATGCTACATGAGAAACTAAAGAGTAAATGCGATGTGATTTCCTTGACTTGTTGCTTAGATATGTTTGTATGTTGTGTTGATATTTATGTTTGTGTTGTGATATGATTAAGCATGTGAGATGTTGTGATTGTGTTTGTGTTGATGACTTGTGTTTTGTTGGCTTTGGTGTGCCATTTGTATTGTTGTTAAAATCTTTTGTTTTAGATTGTTGTCTTTATTGGTTTGATGTATATTTCAGGGACCAAATTCTATTTCGGTGTGGAGAATTGTAACATCCTAATTTTTATTTTATGATTTAACTGCAATTAAGGAATAATTAATTATAATAAATTGAGTTATCATGTAATTATTTAAATATAAATGGTTTATTTAAATAAGATCTATGCAGTAAAAGAAATTATGGAAGAAAAAATATGAAATGGAATGAAAATGTATAAATAATAATCTTAATTATTATTGTCATATATATATATATATATATATATATATATATATGGAAAAAATAGAAAGAGGAATTTTAAAAAATAATAATGAAAAATATATTAAATAAATTGAAACAAAAAAATTATTAATAATGAAAAGAAAAAATAGAATAAAATAACATATATTTATATATTATAAGCTGTAAGGGGCACGTGGCCCCTTAATGTAGTCGCGTGGATGGAGGTACTACATACCCCCACAATCATTTGTCATTTCAAAAATCGGGTTTCACTATTCTGAGCTTGGAGACGCGTTTCCTACACTTTTTTTTTTTTTTTCATGGTTTTAGGTTTAAGATAAGCTTATAAAATTATTTAGGTAACTAAGTTAACTTCTTTTCAATACATTTCTTTTATAAAAATTGTTCCATGTTTTTCTCTTTCTATTGATGGTAATATTATACTGATTAGAGTAAATTTGGTTAGGATTTTAGAAGAGTTTTAAGTTTTAATGATAGATAGATGATTGTAGATATGTAGATAAAGGCTAACAACTAATTTTATTTAATCAGTTTGGATTTATGATTTGATCATTTTATGATTTTATAATTAATTTTTAAAAAAACATATCATAAATTATTTTTTTAAGAATGTTTTTGCCGATTAAATTTAGGTTAAACAATTTATTTAGATTATTGGAGGTATTATTGAAATTTTAATTGGTTTTGTTTTATTAGATTTTGGGTTATTTAAAATTATAAGTTAGGATTTGATATTTGAGGTAGAGTTTGATATGATTTTGATTAAATGGAGGTTTAAAGATTTGTTTAATAATTGGGTTATGCTCATATAACTTAGAAAAGAGATTTAATGGGTTTAGAATGTTGATATTGATATTTTATGACTACGGATGTGTTGGAGGTAAAACATAACTTATGAAATTGTGTGATTGATGTGAGAGGATGATGTAATGGTTATCTAAGGATTTTAATGAGTGATTTGGGTTCATGAGAAGTTATTTATTACCTTAGATTATTGAAGTAAGGATTGTTAAGGAAATTAGGATATGTTGAGGATAATGGTTGTAGAGGAAATTGGGTTCTTAAGAGTTGAATTGTATAACTTATTTATTTTATTATTTCTTAAGGTAGATTGGTATCTACATTGATAATGTAAAACTTTCTTGTTACTGATGATTGCATTGTTCGTGTTTTACACTTCAAATTAAGGTTGAGCTTAAAGTTAGGGTAACTGGGGTTAATTTATTTTACATGATTGCTTTGGGTTGTCAGGTATTTTATACACTTTACTTTTGTCTAAACTATCTGTATATGTTTTAGAAAATCACTTATATGTTTGAATATGAAATCAGTTTAGTGAAGTAGTGTATTCTCCAACTTATATGTATGGTTTGAGATTATGATTGAGAATTGGTATTATTCTGATGGTTGTGATGGAATGATGTATATGAAATGGGAGTCATGTGCAATGCTAGCTTTTGAATGCTACACACACATATACTCTGTTTATTATGATGGGAATGAGTTGGGTTGTGAAGGGGATGGTGAATTGTCATTTTTGGAGGGAACCATTTTCATTTATCTGAATGAAAATTGGGGAGGTCAGAAAATCTTTTCCAACAGAATATTTGAACCAAATAGCTGCCGCCACTTTGAAAATGCCCATTTCCTATTCCATCACCCATTTGCACTAAACCAAACGGGCCCGTTAGTATGGTGGGAGGGTGAAATCACAGTTAATTAATTAACATTTCATATAAAGCTTACCTAAAGAGGTTAAATGGATTTTATAACCACTTTTACATGCTCAAACGAACTTATCAGAGTTCTCGCAGCAAAACTAAACATGCATTTGATAGATGTTGAACCTAATCGATTTAGCTATTTTATTTTGGCGGCCAAAAAGTAAAACCTAGATCGATTTAGCTACTTTTGATTCAAATTTGGATTAATTTGAATTATACTAACACGAGTATTAACTGTTTCCTTTCCATCAGTTCAACACTTGATGAGAGATGAACTTTTTGTTTGACTCAAGGAAAAAGAGTAAAAGATATCCATTGGGGATGTATAGGTAAAATTTCTACTACATAGAAATTACTTTAAGTTTTTAATTTTAATAAATTGAAATCAGTGAATCAATATAAATTGCCACTTTTATATCAATACAACTTTTTTTTTTAATCTTGCTATTTTATTTTCTTCCTCATTGGTTCTCGTATCTCAACAAGAGAACAACAATTTGTTAACGAAAATATTGAAATCTTTTTTTATATCGCCACTGTCATAAGGTTTTACAAAACCAAAAAGCCTATGCTGATCCACATGTTCTTACATTTTAAGTATGCGTGTCCTCAAAATAGAACACACAATAAAAATCATACACCATGATAAAAAATATTAAGAACTGAAGCAAAACAAAGAATTTTCCAAAGCAATTATTATTATTACTTCCTAAAAGCAGTACTGGAAAGGAAAACAGTACATATATGATAATGAATTGAAGTGAAGCTCACAGAACATCCTAGAACGATAGATAAAAAAAAAACTGCAATGCCTTAAAACCTAAAAATAGATTATATATATATATATATAGAGAGAGAGAGAGAGAGAGAGAGAGAGAGAGCATGTACTTTGCTAGCTAACATAATTAGTTGGGATTTATAAATACCCAATATACTCCGGAAGTTTTCGTGTATGAGATATGGATATCCGAAAGTCTTTGTTGGGTCAATTTCACCCCGGAAAAATAAAAAGAGGAGAATCGCCCTAACCTAAAATAACTAGCCTTTTAAAGGCTAAGGGCGACATTGTTCCTCTTTTTAATAAATATAGAGTGAAATCGATCTAACGAAAACTTGTGGATATGCAAAGCTCCTATGAGAAAACTTTTAGAACAAAATTAGACTTTAACTATATAATAAATATTAGTAAAACGAAATTCATTCATGAAGAAACCACATCAAGATTAACGCCAAATAGCCTCAGTCTTTGACTTCTACGAAGAAGGCCTACTTGATTATTATTATTTGGTGCCGCTGGTGGCAACAATAATGTCTGTTGTTGTAATCTCTTACGGCTGTGCTTGCTACTCCTGTGACCTCCAAGTGCGTAGTGAGAGTTAAAGCTCATATTACAGTCAACACATACGTATTCACGCCTTTGTTGTGATTCTTGACCACGACGGCGACGACCTTCTGCTTCATTATGACGAGGCGATGAAGAAGGCACAACGGCCTTCTGCAATGTCAAAGGTTGAGGATCCACGTGGACCATCATCTCCATCATCGTAGTCGCCTTGATCAGAATTCCAGCTTCATCTTTAGGGTTAGAAGACAAAGAAGAGGAAGCCACACCACCCTTTCGTTGTGATCCTTGAACACAAGGATCTTCTGCTTCATTATAATTTGTTGATGAAGGGTCAATCATTTGCAATGCCACAGGTAGTTCCACGAGGGCCATATTCTCCGTCGTCAGAACTCCACCGGCGTCTTCTTTGGGGTCAGAAGAGGAAGAGGAAGAAGTCACACCACCACCGCTGCCGCTCAGTTGCTTCTTCTTGTGCATTTTCATGTGACTTCTAAGACCCCTTGGATTGATGAAGTATCTAGTGCAGTGCTTACACAGAACCAGCTGGTTGTCCATGGAAGAAAAAATGCTCAAGCTAAAAAAGAAATCATTCTAGCTTGGAATGGATAATGCTGAAGATAACACACACATATATATACATAATTGGTCTCTTAGGGTTTCTTTAGGCTCTTGCACTGTGTTGAGATAATGTGTGTTTAAGAAAGGAAAGTTTTGTAACAATTTGAGTAGGGATGTAATAAAGTTCTGAGAAAATTATCAAAATCAATTTTGAGGATAATGTTCCTTGATCTATGGGATTTGGGTTAGCAGCTTAATTTCTTACCTTTTTCTTCGAGAGAATAAAAGCGCGTCCCAATAAAAACTCGTCTAAATGAATCCAATCATCTTCGTAAATCGCGTTAGTTTTTTTGTGTCTTTTTTCAGAAATATTATTACGGTGTAAACCAGAAATCTGGAAACAGGTTGTAATTGAATAGATTGATGATTCTAATATCTAAATAATATCCTATACTTCATACAAAATTTTTACGATCTACATTACAAAGTAGGATATTTCCTAGCTACAAGCTATACATTGTGGGTTCAAAATCTAGGATATTTTCTAGTTATATGAAATAGGTTCCCACTTTTACCCATGTGTTGGTTGATGTCGTTACTACAACAAGTAAATTTAACAACACCTATTAGTCCTTTTTATGGGAACATAAGTTAAAAAAGAGTAGTGGTATTTTTGAATTTTTGTCTTCATTTAACTACTGTTTCAAAAAAAAAAAAACAATCGTTGAAAGTTTTCCTTTCAATGACCATTCTTTAAAAGAGTCGTAACAATTAACTTTCAACAACTAATATGAAACAATAGTCATTAAAAGTTAAATCCAAAATTTTTTTTAAAAAATCAATATTCATGAGATTCATCGATTGTTTTAAAAACACAATCGTTGAATCTCAACACAAGTATGGTGTTGTGGTGCAGTTGGCTAGAGGCTTTTGTCCTTTTTCTTGAAATCGAGTGTTCAAGCCTCTCTTACCCCTTTATTATTATTATTATTTCTTTTTTTTAGTTGTTAGTTCTCTATGTTTGTTTTGACGCTAATAGACAATAGCAAACAAAAAGAAGTTAATTATTCAAGTAAAAATATTTTATCTTGATCAAATCTTGAATCAGTAACTTGTTTAAGTATCTTTCAAAATATGACTTGAGTTAAGGTTCCTAGACTCGAGTCAAGTACTTAAAAACTTCAGTTAAAATGTGTTTTAACCTTGACTAACTTGAGTTATACTTTGGTGACTCGAGTTGAAGACTTTGTGAAACGCTTTTATGAAAAGCATTAACTCAAGTTAATTATGATAGACTCGGGTTAATTCTCACGAACTTAAACTTAAACTTGTCTTTTCAAAATCCTAAGTCCCACGTTCAAATATTTTGTAACAGTCAAAATGTTGCCTCGAGTTAAACTTGAGTGACTCAAGTGTTTCTATGGAACATATATTCAAAACATTTTGGAAACTCGAGATGAGGTATGAATGACTCAAGTCATCTATTAGAGTTATCCCTTAATGACTCGAGCATGCACTATATTCAAATCTTTTCCAAACTTAACTCGAAGATATTTGTGAAAATAAAATTGTGACTCAAGTTAAATATTCATGACTCGAGTTAAGTTCATACAAAGATATCTTCTCTATTGCTTTCAAACATATTTTCAAAGAAGATAAAATAGTGACTTGAGTGATAAATGATCAACTTCAGTCAGCAACTCGAGAGTGGTTGAAATCAACAAGAGTTAGCTTTTCTGGTTTTGCAAATCATTGTGTCCGTAAAACTTGAATCTTTGCTTTTGATTTAATAAGTTCTTATCATCACTCATTATCGTTCATAACTATGTTTAATCAGTTTATTAATGAGTTTCAAATGATTAGATGAAGGATTAACTGCAGATTAATAACAAAGCATTGATTATGTGACAAGCATTTAATGCAGTTGCAGAAAACCAAGCATAATTTGGGCAACCATTCTTTGAGCATTCAAAAGGCATGACTGTTGTCTTTCCTTAATTAAATGCTACAACACTCAATGGGAAGAACAAAAAGAATGTCAAACGACAAAATAACGATGATAATTTGTAGAATCGATGCATGTGAGTAACGGAAAAACCTCAAGTCTAACGACTACATTTATTACTCACAATGGTTATTGCAGCTTCTCAATGGTCATTAATTACTTTCACCAAATATAAGCAAAAGCATTCAATATGAATTTATTGCATTTATTGTTTCGTTCATTATTGTGTAATATCTTCATATATTTGATATTCAGTTTTTATCAATCTACTCAGTAAGAGCTAAATTATATTCATCATTTCCGTAACGAAAATCAAGATTGTGGGACCTTGAGGGTGGTTGTATTGATTACAACTTGTAAGGAGGAGTGAATCCTAGAGAGAGGATTACTTAGAGTTACAGAGTGTGTAATAAATTGAAAGAGATAGTGAAATACTTAGAGAGTCTGGGGATTGGACATAGGTCAAGGGTTTAGACTAAACCAATATAAATATCTTGTATCAATCTTTCTCCAACTCTATCTATTTTAGCTTGAGTTTTCAGGGGTCTTTTACGAAAAATTTTAAATCACCTAATTCACTCCCCTTTTAGGTGATATTTCACCTTTCATTTGGTATCAGAGCTAAGTATTCTCTGTAAGGATTAACATCTGAGCAAAAGATCCTATGGAAGGAATATTGCCTGATGGAGCTTCTATCAACAAACCACCAAGTTTCAACAATGAACACTATTCATTTTGGAAAGTAAAATTCAGAGTGTTTGTGTTGGCTACTAATTAGGATCTCTGGCAAGTATTCAAAGATAGAGACTATATCCCGACAAGAAGAGAAGGCGAAATCCATGTTCTTAAAACTGAGGCCAAGTTTGACAAAAACGATAGAAGATAGATAACTCTAAACAGTAAAGCTATCTTAATGCTTCAGAATGCGCTGAGTCAAAAGGAATACTTTCGCATATGCAAGCTGTTAACTGCCAAGGAAATGTGGAAATCCTTAGAGATTGCTTATGAGGAAGCCTCCAGTATTAAGGAGAATTGGATCAACACTCTCATGACTGAACATGATCTCTTTCATATAAAGCCTATAAAAACCATTGGAGAGTTCCAACTAAGGTATACTCATATGATCAATCAACTGTTTGCTTTGGGAAAGACCTATAAATGAAATTCTCAAATCAGGAAAATTCTAAATGTCCCGATGAAGGATTGGGAAGCAAAAGTTGCAGCTATTGAAGAGGCACGTAGTGAGTCAATGCAATCTATGGTTGCTTTATTCGAAGTCTATCTGAGTATGAAGGAAAGCTCAAATTCAAGAAAGGTTTAGACAAAATTAGCAGCAAACATAAGGGAATTGCCTTTAAGATCATCAAGGAAGAAAAGGATGAAGATGATGATGATGACAACTAAGATGAAAAGCTTAGCATGATGGTCTGGAGATTCAAGTTTGAATGTCCTCAATTGAAGAACAAAGAAAAGGATAAAAAGAAGTTCAATAAGTTCAAGAAGAAGGCTTATGTCTCAACTATCTGGGGAGATAGCTCCTCCGATGAAGAAAAAATGGCAAACATATGCATCGTAGCTGAAGAAGAATCTAACAATGAAGAGGTAAATGATTATGAACCATCTTTCAATGAACTTCTTTCTAAATATAACTCTCTTCATTTTGAATTTCAAAAACTTGTAAAAGAGCTTCTTTCTTCAAAAAGAAAAATTAAAACTCTTGAGGAACAAATTCAAAATGTCCGTCCTCCAGTTTGTGAAACTATTTGTCAAAAATGTCCAATTTTAGAGAAAAGAAATATTTATCTCACCAAAACTCTTGAGAAGTTCACTCAAGGCAATGAAATGCTCAATGTGATTTTGAAACAACAAAGATTTACAAATGATAAATAAATAATTGGTTAGAAACCTAATTTTGACAAAAAGAAAGGGAAGAAGAAAACGGGAGAAAGAACATATTTAAATTTTTTTCAAAAATCAATTCATTTTTCAAACCCTTTTGCTCATTGTAATTATTGTAACTGGAAGGGACATAACACTTCTTCCTATTCTCTTTGAAAGGAAAGAAAAGTTAAGCTTGCAGTGTAAGGGATCTTATAAGATTCTTAACAGACGAACTAACCCAAAAGGACCCAAGAAAAGATGGGTACCTAAAGTTTGATTCTTTGTGACTTGTAGGTATGTCTAAGAGCATCAAAGTCCAATAAATGATATATTGATAGAAGATGCTCTAGACATGTGACGAGAGTCAATACAAATTTGCGACAATCAAGCCAAAGGATGGTGGCAAGGTGACTTTTGGTGGAAATCAATTCGGAAGGATTGATGGGATCGGTAAAGTTGGAAATGATGATCGACCACAAATCAAAGATGTGTACCTTTTGAAAGGCCTTTGCCACAACCTCCCAGTGTTGGTCAAAGCCCATACAAGTGTTTGATTGTTAGCAAGAATGATCTATCCCTAGACAAAGGTAACTTGAAAGCCTTATTCAGGGCTCCTAAAGAAGGTAACTACTGTACTCTAAACCTTCCTAGCAATTACATTAGTTCTAAAAATTGTTTTATTGGTAATTTGGGTGAGAGTTGGCTGTGCCATAAGTGATTAGCTCATGTCAATATATTCCAACTGGACAAGTTTCTGAGAAAACATTTGGTTATTGGTTTGCTAAAATAGTTTCAAAAATAACATGATTTATGATGCTTGTCAAAAAGGTAAACAAACTAAATCTGAAAATGGGAATATCACCTAAGAGGGGGGTAAATTAGGTGATTAAAAATTCTTTTCGAATCTCTCTGAAAATGGACTCACACAGCAGAGTATAACAAAGTAGATATATATATATATATATATATATATATATAGGAAATTTATCCTGGTTTGGTCTAAACTCTTGACCTATATCCAGTCCCCAGACTTTCTGGGTTTTTCACAATCATTCCAATCGATTACACACTCTGTACTCGAAAGTAATCCTCTCACTAGGATTCACTCTGCCTTACAAGTTGTAATACGATATCCCAATCTCAAAGTCCCACAACTTTGAGATTCTTTCAAGAATAATAATTCATTTGTAGACTCTCTAAAAGAACAGATTGGTAAACACTGAAGATTATATATCCAAAGATAATACAAATGTATGAAACAGTAATGTGTATTAATCTCACAATAAATGCACAGTGTTTCAGTAGTTGAAGACTTCAATGATTCTGGTATTTATAGTGATTGTTATTTATAACTGTTAGAGAAGCTTGAGTTTCATCCGTTGTGAGTAATGGAAATAGCCATTGAGTCTTGATTGCTTGTTCGTTGCTCTGAGCGTCGTCATTCTCATTCCTTAAGATCTTCATGTTGGATGACCAAGCAGCCAGATATGGAAAGAACACATATATTCCTTCAGAATGTGTAGAGGTTGATTGCTTAAAATGGTGTTTCATTTTCTAAACTAGCATTTAATGTATTTGACGTAATCATTTGCTTTTTGATTAATCTGCATTACATCACTTGTTTGATCTTCTGAAACTCATTAGCAAACTGATTAAACATTGTTAGAAGTAATAATGAGTGAAGATATGAAGTATATGAATCACACTTGAAGATTTAGCATTTGAAAAGATGATGATTATAAAACAGGGTTATTTTACACTCGACATGATTTCAAGCAAACTAGAGTGTATGACTTGAGTTAAGAGTTCTTGACTTCAGTCACTGGATCATCTTCTTTGAAAATAAGTTTGAAGTTTAAATGAAGATGTCTTTGTATGACTTAGGCTCGAGGTTAAAATGTCTAACTCAAATGCATGACTCGAGTTAAGAGTTCTAGGCTCGAGTCAAGCTCTTCTTTCAAAAGTGAACTTTGAAATAGCATTTTCAAAGTGGTTCGAAATCGCATCAGCTCGAGTCATTAAGTGACTAACTCGAGTGAAATAGATCTTTACAAAATAAGTTTCAAACATTAAACTCGAGTTAAGATTTATAGACTCGAGTCAAGGACTTATGAATTTGAAAACAAGTTTAAGTCAACAAGTTATGATTTGAGTCAAATAGCACAGGCTCAAGTTAATGGCATTTCATAAATATTTTATAAGAGCCCATGACTCGAATTAAGCAAGATTAACCCAAGTCAATATATGTTTAAAATTCATTGATAGCTCTCTGCCTTACATTCACTCGAGTTAAAACTGATAGGCTCAAGTTAAGCATGGGTTCAAATACTTTTGAAAGCTCTATGTATTAAGATGACTCAAGTTAATTATGACTGACTCAAGTCAAGTATAAGTTCAAATATTTTGAAAGCTCTCTGTTTTGTATTGACTCGAGTTTTACAACTCTAAACTTAAGTTACTTTTGACAGTAAGTTGCTGATTTAAGTTTTATCAAGATTGAAGCATTTTGACTTAAACCATTAACTTTATCTTGTTTACAATTGGCAGTTATCATAAAAACACATAGAGAATTAACAAAATCATCTTTCAAATCAAAAAATAAAATTTCAACAAATCAATGTCTCCAACTACTTCATATGGATTTAGTTGGACCAACTAGAGTAAAAGGCATTGGTAGTAATTTATAGACGTTGGTCATTGTTGATGATTTCTTAAGGTTTTCTTGAACAATATTTTTATCTTCTAAAGAAGTCAACCACTCTGATGTCGTGGCACTATTGGCTAGAGATCCTTGGTCATCTGTCATGAGGTTAAGTGTTTAAGCCTTCTTCACCCCTTTTAATTTTTATTTTATTTTCAGTAATAACAACTATTCTATAATAAATAGTTGTTGTATCATAAAACAATTGTGTCATGGCCCATTTGGTTAAAGCCTTTGGTATTTTTGCTGAGGTTGAGTGTTCAAGCCTCCCTAACCACATATCCTTTATTTAAATACCACAATAGGTTTTGAAAAACTCATCGTAAAAAGTCATGGGATACATCAACTATTTTGTTAAAAACAATCGTGGAATATTTCAATAAGCTTGTGGCGGTGCAATTGGCTAGAGCCTTTGGTATTTTTGTTGAGGTTAAGTGTTTGAGCCTCCCTAACCATGTATCCTTTTTTCTTAAATACCATGACACATTTTTAAGAACTCATCGTTGAAAGTCATAGGATACATTGACTGTTTCGTTGAAAACAGTCATGGAATATTTCAACAAGCTCATGGTGGCATAGTTGACTAAAGCCTTTGGTGAGTAGTACTAAGGTTGAGCATTCGAGCCTCCCTAACCCCATATCCTTTTTTTATGTTTAAACAACTAGTTTTGAGGGAAAATAGTCATGGTAATCAAGATTTTTCAGCCCTTCGCGCCTTTCCTTATTATATTCATGCCATTTCCCTAGCTCATGACAGTCACGGGCAATTTTTTTTCCTCTCTGTCTCTGTCTCTCTCTTTCTCGCTCAGTGTAAAAGCTGAAGCTTTAAAGTTTCCTCTTTGTCTCTCTTCTCTTTCACTATGTTACTTTCTCCTTTATTCAAACTCTATCATAGTCTTGTGCTTTCAGTAACGGGCAAGGGTTTGAGTAGCTTTCAATAACTAAGAAGCACAAAAGAAAGGTGAGTTTCATGCACAGATGAAAATTTTGGTTTGTTTCCTCGTAAAAGCTTTTTTTTAATAAAAATGTAATCTTACAAGGAAACCAAAGAAGAAGAAGAAGACAGTGTTAAGGCTTCATTATGAGGAAAAGGAAAGATCTTGCCTATTTTTTTCTCCACTACAAATATCGTCATCTTTGTCCAGGTATCATTATCATCTCCATCGTCTTTAGCTAGTTATGAACTGAACTATGAAAATACTCTATAGTATAAACACTGGCTTGGTTGGTGAATAGGAAAATTTTTTTAATTAGTTTTATAACAATTTGGATTAGGTTCCATTTTTTATGAGGTTTATCATTGACGAGACAGTGAAAATCTTATGTAGTCGTGGATTAGGTTCCTTTTGGTTGGCAAATAAAGGCTTATCACTATCAAAATACACCAAACATCTAATGAATGCCACATACACATTTGTAGAAGCATGAAAAAATGATTTTGGTGAGCAAAATGGTAAGTGAATTAATGAAAAATGATATTGTATATTGATAACAAATCATTGCAAAGATATTGAAATTGGAAAAGGGATATGACAAGTATTTTGAAAATTTCTAAAATAACATAGTGGGGGAAAACTGTTAGTCCTCTAGGTGTTTTGATGATAACCGACAATTGTAAACTTAATTTGAAGTTTGTCTTTGAAAGTTGTAAAACTTTCTGTTTAAGGCAAACTCGAGTTTAGGTAGCTAAACTCGAGTTTGGATTTGATAGACAGAAGCTCAGTTTCTTTTTTTTTTTAACAAAGAAGGCCAAACTCCAGTTTGCAGAGTTACAGAGAGCAATCAAAGTTTCTAAGAGTTGTAAACTCGAGTCTGTGTTTATAAACTCGAGTTTAGATCAAAGATAGTGACATTCGAATTCCAACTTATTTCCAAACTCTACCTTTGATTATGAGAAACTCCAGTTTACAAGAAAGTTTAAGTGCTAAAAAGTTTAAAGACTTATAAACTTGAGTCTATGTTTTGTAAACTCGAGTTTTGAGACCAAACAAAAGTTTCAACGTTTTATCAAGTTTTCTAAACTCCAGTTTACCAAATGGAATAGCTTTCATGTTTTCAGTTTTCACTGGAAACTCGAGTCTGGATTATGTAGACTCGAGTTTGGCATAAACAGAGATACTCGAGTTGATACTTGTTTTCTAAACTCCAGTTTAAGTTTTAGTGACTCCAGTTTGTACTTAAATGAAAAGTTTTCAAAGTTTCAATGTACACTGAAACTCGAGTCAGATTTCTGGAAACTCGAGTTTAGGATTGTTTGAAAACACTCGAGCTATTACATGATTTCTAAACTCCAGTCTTGAAAATGAAAGCTCCAGTTTGAGCCTTCAAAGTTATTTCAATGTTTCAGTTCTCACTGAAACTTGAGTCTAGGTTTTGGAGACTCGAGTTTAGCTCAAACAGAAAGCACTCGAGTAAATGACTATTTTGAAAACTCCAGTTTACACTTATAAAGATTTTTCAAAAGTTTCAGTTTACACTGAAACTCGAGTTTTGTATATCAAAACTCGAGTCTGGACTATACAGAGAGCTAAGTAACATTTCAGGTTTTGTAAACTCCAGTTTGCGTTTTCTAATCTCTAGTTTTGAAGCTCTGAACTTAAACTCAAGATTTTCATAAAAGCTTCAAACTTGAGTCAGTCACTAAATGACTCGAGTTTAGCACTATGTTCAAAACTTCATCCAAGAGCAACTCGCGACTTTCCTCTCTGTAAGAACCAAACTCGAGTCAGTCACTAATCAACTCGAGTTTAGGAACCTTTTCAAAACAAGATGCTCTCTGGATGAACTCCAAACTCGAGTCTGGGCTTGTAAACTCGAGTTTGTAACGCACAGATTTGAAAAATCAGATGGCGTGAATTTGCGAAAACCATTTGAATAATCTTAATACTTCATATCTTTAATTGCTATTATTCCTAACGTCTTTTAACCAGTTTGTTAGCAAGTTTCAGATGGTTTATTGAAGGAAACAATGAAGATTCAGACAATGAGCTGTAAAGCAAGAGAGAGAGAGAATATGTTGTCTTATAAAGTGCTCCAACTTGGATTAAATAATTACAACTTTAAGCACAGCCATTCCAACACATGGACATTAACATTATCTTCATATTAATTAAGTCCCACATTGCAAGAATGTCTACAACAGATTAGACAAAAGCAGAATCCATTCATCAAGAAGATTTTAGTGGATTCTCAACAGCTAGTTTCTGAAAGTGGAGCTTCAACAGTCAAAATTCGTAGTGCTCTTCCAACAGCTATGTTCTTCATTCAAAATGAACTTCAACAGCTATAAATATGACTCAGATTCGAAGAAGAACAATATAGACAATATACAAGACAGTTACAGTGAGCAACATTGAGATTTTTGTATTCATTCTTCTGTAAATTTTCCTGAGAGATTTGAGCTTCAGTATTTATCAATATCTGCTCTTAGAGAGAGTTTGTTTCTATTAATCATTTGATTGTAAAGAATCTCAGGTCGGGGGACTTGGAGATTGGTTGTACAACTACAACTTGTAAGGGGGAGTGAGTCCTAGGGAAAGGATCATCCTGAGTATAGAGTGTGTAGTTGTGGTATCAGTGTACAACTTGTAAGGGGAAGTGTATCCTAGTGAGAGGGTAACTTTCGAGTACAGAGTGTGCAACTGATTGAAAGTGATAGTGAAAAATCCCAGAGAGTCTGGGGATTGGACGTAGGTCAAGGAGTTAGACCGAACCAGTATAAATCTTACTGTGTCTTGTTCTTCTCTCACATTCTCTGCACTTACGCATTCCTGTGATTAATTTCCAGAATCTTGAAAAAGAATTTTTCAAATCCCCAATTCACCCCCCTCTTGGTGATTTGCTCTTGTTTTTCAAAAACTTCATAACCATATAGACCAAAAAATTGAAAATGCCATGAAAATGAGATCTTGAACATGTTGGTGAAAAAAACATTTGATAGACTTTGTATTATGAACTTCCTAAAAAATACTCTTAGCAAAATATTGTTCTAACCACTAAAGATAAAAAGAAACCATTTCATCATAGATCAAATGTCTAAAAAAAACACTCCCTGCAAATATTTAAAATCAACCACCAAAAATTACAAATAGGTCAAACATAGAATGTGCTTTCATCATATATTTTAGATAACATCCTTAAATGACACCAAGGGTATAAATGCAAAATAATCAAAACAAATACATGAAACCATTTCCTCCAAAAGTGCCTAAATAAAGTAAATTTGTAATATGACAATTAAGATTTAAGATAATTGCTTTTCAATGTATTTAAATCTTTATTGGTATATAATAGCTAAACAAAAAGTACTAAAAAATACACACACAAGAAAATAAATCTTAGTTGGATAAAATACATATACATGCTTGATCGAGTAATTTTGAATTTGGATTAGGTGGTGATAAAATGGATCCTAGTTGGATAAATGCATTAAGAACTAGTGAAGAATATGAGAATAGGGTAGAAGAGTTTATTGCATTTACTAAAATGAATGCACCTGGTAAAAATAGGAAGTCCTTTTGTCCTTGTGTCAAGTGTTCAAATGAATGCAAAATACATGCTTGCCCTAATGATTGCCTATTATATAGAAAGGAGTATCAAGTACTAAGTGAGTGCCCGAAATGTAAAACTTCAATATATAAAGTGAAGAAAGATGATGGTTGTGGTGATGAGACAACTAAAAGGATGTTGGATCTGGCTATCACCCAAGAGGGGGGTGAATTGGGTGTTTGATAAAACTTTATGAACTTTAAAAATCTTTTCGCAACTTATAAATTGACAGTTAGATATTTAAATATAGGCATGTACTGGAAATGTAAAAGATAAGGGAAGAGAGTATGCAAATTGTGATTTATCCTGGTTCGGTCCAATCCTTGACCTACGTCCAGTCCCCAAGCTTCACTTGAGATTTTCAATCCACTATTTGATTCTAGCTTGATTGCACGTTCTGTACTTGAAGTAATCCTCTCACTAGGATTCACTCCCCCTTACAAACTGTAATCAATACACTTGTTTGATCACACACTCTATACTCGAAGTAATCCTCTCACTAGGATTCACTCCCCTTATAAGCTGTAATCACAACACAGTGTGTTTCCCACTCAAGATCACCCAATCTTGAGTAACTCTCAAATAGAATGATTTTCAATCAATCTTCTCTCTCAGAAGTGAATATGATGAACACTGAAGCACAATACAAATAATCTCACTCTCTAAGCTAAATATATGATCATTGAAATATTTAGAGAGTAGATGAAGCATATTTAGAATATTGGCATTTTCACTGTGTAAGCTCAAGTCTCTGTTCTTTGTCACTGTGCGCTGTGAGTGTCTTCGTTTCTGGGGTACTTATAATTGAAGAAGAGCATTTGATCATTTGAGCATCTCTTCAAAAAATATGACTGTTGGATATGCACTGAGAATATTTTTGTTAGAGATCCACTTGAAAATGTAGTCGTTGGAAGTCCACTATTAAGCATCCCTGTTTTCAGCTTTTTGGTTCCAGTGATGGCTGGCAATCTTTTTTTTGATCTGAAGGATAATCAATTTGAAGAGAATATTGATCTTGCTTATCAGAATCTGACTGTTAGAGCTCCACTGAAAATCTTGACGTTGGATGTCCACCAAGAGTATGGCTTGGAGCATTTCTGATTTCTAATTCCAGCAATGATTCTTGAATTCTGAATCTGAAATATATTTAATTTGAAGATAATATTAATCTCCCTTTATCAGAATGGGCAGCAGAGGAATGTCCACAATTGTTTAATCCAAGTTGCACATATTCCCTGACAAGAGCGTTGGCATCCCATACTGAAAAATCACTTTACAGCTCAGCAAAACAGATTCCCTTGATCTCAGCTTCAAACTTCATTTGATCATCTGAAACTTACTGGAAAACTACTTAAACAATGTTAGGAATAATAGTAAGTCAAGATATGAAGTAATGAAATCATAATCAATGATTTCTACTTTACGTGCATGGTGATTTACTAATGTTGTCTTCACATGACTGCAGTAGCTCATGTGTTACTGGAGTCATTTATGTGTCAAATGCTTTCTGTCTCGTGTACAACTGCAGTAGCATTTTAGTGACTACAGTAAGTCATAACTATCAATTGATTTTTGCCTTCAAGTAACTATAGCAAGTTCAACATAACTCGAGTCCAAGTTGGTGTAGGAAACTCATGCTCTTTATAAGCCTTTGACTGCATTAATAACAAGCTTAATTCATCTCTGAAAGCGTTTAACTGCAGTAGCTCTCTTGATCACTTGAGTAAAGATGGGATCAGCTACTTTTAGTCTTCTTCTTAGTGCAGTAGCTAAATATGATTGGAGTAGATTGATGTTCAATTCCTCTCTGTCTTCGATCTTACTGGAGTCATCACTTAGTTACTGGAGTAACTAGGGTTCATGTTGTTTTTGTCCTCGATATTACTGGAGTAATGACTTAGTTACTGGAGTAACTAAGATTCATTTTGTTTTTGTCATCGAGCTTACTGGAGTAGGTACTTGGTTACTGGAGTAATTCTAGTGTAAAAGTGTCGAGATGACTGGAGTAACCAAAAATGTTACTGGAATAAAGTGACTGACTATCGGGTTTTGATTCTGGAAGGGTCTGAAAGTGAAGGGAAAGTAGAGACTTACTGGAGTAAGTAAGTGACTACTAGAGTAGCCCTACTAGAGTCACCATTTCATTACGGGAGTAATGTTCAAATAGATACGAATAGACCACAAATTACTGGAGTAATAAGATGTCAACTGGAGTAACCATCAACTCTTCACTTATTTGAGAATCAGTTCCAGATTTCTGAACAGAACCGAAATTTCCAAAAATCACATCTCTCTCATTTGATCTTTGTTTTCAGTGATCTTGATATTTTTGGAAAGGTGTGTGAGTCTAGTTTTATATGCCACTGATTTCAGCTCATTACAATATGTAGTTTGTGAGATATCCTCAAATTACCGAACCTTGGTCAGCTGCATGACAGTAACAGGTGGCGTAACTTCAAAAATTCCTATCTCTCTCATATGATCTTCTTTGGACCGGAATTTTTGATAGAATGACGCCTTGAATGTCTAGTTTCATCCAAAATTGGTTTCATCTCAATACGATCTCTAGTTTGGGAGATATCATCAGTTTACTGAACGTCGCCCAGCTGAAACGCTGACAGAATTGCTGGAACAGCCGTATGACTGGAGTAATGCAATCCTTACTGCAGTAGTTTCGCTCCAGAAGCTTTCTGTTTGACCCGTTACTGCAGTAGGTTAATGATTACTGCAGTAACCACCTGGAAGAAACGAAACCAGCAGCTGAAACATGCAAATTACTGCAGTTATTAAGTGCCGACTGGAGTAATGAGCACCCATATCACATATATGACTGGAGTAACGCGTAGGTGACTGGAGTAACTTGACCAATACAGTAGCAATGACTGGAGTAACATATTTTTGACTGGAGTAACTCGATCATTATTCATCCGGAAGCTTCAACTTGCTCATTATAACTTCGAATTGACTCATTCCAACTTCCACTTGATCGTAGAAACTTCAAGAATCAATCTATGAACTTGTGTAATGATTTTCTCAATCCTTTCAACAAGTTCTTCTTTCTTTCTTCTCTTTTCTTGATTAATCTTCATGGATCAACTCATGATTTCTTCTCTTCTCTTGTTCTTTCTTCACATGAACAAATCTACATTAAATTGTAGCAATTAGTCAATGTATCTGATATGAACTTTTTGCTCTTACTAATGGCATAAGACATCATCAAAACTAATTATAACCAACAAAGGAAACCTTTAAAGATTTTGTGGTATCTACCAGTTATATCGCAGTTTAAGCGAATGTATGCAAATGTGAAAGAAGAAAAGAGGTTGAGAAGGCATTCTAATGAGAGTATTTGATGGAAAGAATGGAATGGTTTTAATGGTTTTCCAAGGAATGTAATGGATCCAAAAAAAATTAACTGGAGATCAAGTTTATTGTCAGGTAGAAAGAATCAATGTCATCTTAGGTAAGAATCATAGGACTGTGAGTGAGAAGAACATATGGAAGAAGAGGTCAATTTTCTTTAATCTTCCATATTGGCATAGTCTTGATATGAGACATAGTATTAATGTGATGCATGTGGAGAAAAATGTATGTGATAGCCTTCTTGGTATGCTTCTACACATACCAAGAAAAAATAAAGATGGAATTAGTTCAAGATTGGACTTGGTTGGAAAGGGAATACGAGAATGACTATATCCACAACTAAGAGATGAGGGTATGAGGGCATATCTAGAGCCAACAGTGCATACATTGTCAAAAGCCAAGAAAAAAAGTTTGTTTGGGTGTTTGCATGGCATTAAGGGCATATATTATCAAAAGCCGAGAAGGCTTGTCTCAAAGGAAGATTTGAAGTTAGTAGAAATGAAGTCTCATGATTGTCACATACTTATGCAACAACTTTTACTTATAATTATTAGAAGAATAATGAAAGATGATGTGCAAATCACGATAACAAGTTTGTGTCTTTTTTTATTGCTATTTGCAAAGTTGTTGAGATTGAAAAGCTTGACGAATTAGAAAAGTAGGGTTGTATTGTTCTATCCCAACTAGAGATGCATTTTACTCCTACATTTTTTGATATGATTGTGCATTTGATAGTTTATTTGGTAAAGGAGATAAGACTATATGGCCCAATTTATCTAAGGTGGATATACCCTTTAGAGCAATACATGAAGATCTTGAAAGGGTATTCTAAAAATTCTTATGACCTGAAGCCTTCATTGTTGAGAGATATGTAGATGAAGAGGCTATGGACTCTTGCAAAGAATATATATCAACTTCAAAGGCTCAATCTTGTAATGAAAAGGGTAGAAGAAAAAGAACTCAAAGTGAAGAGTATGTGTCCTGAATGAAAGATGGAATATCACCTAAGAGGGGGGGTGAATTGGGTGATTTAAAATTTTCTCTTAATCCTCTATAACACACACATAAAACAGAGATAAATAGAAAGGAAGAGAGAAAGATTGGACATAAGAAGTTTATACTGGTTTGGTCCAAATCTTTAACCTATGTTCAGTCCCTAGACACTCTTGGATTTCACTATCTCAAAACTTATTACACACTATGTAACTCTCGAGTAATTCTCTCGATAGAACTTACTCCCCCTTACAAGTTGTAATCAAATAAACCCAATCTCAAAGGTTCCACAACTTTGAGATTAATACAAGTGAATAAGTTTAAACTCTTTGAAAGAGAAAATAGATGAACACTGAAGATTATAAATATCTAAAGATATTGCTGAAAAGTATGAAGCAGTAAATGCTAAAATCTCAAATTGAATGCAGAGTTTCAGGGGTTGGAGAATTCAAGGCTTTTGATATTTATAGTTGTTGACATTTATGACTGTTGAGAAGCTTGAGAATTATCTATTGAGTTTTATGAAGGTGACTGTTGAGACTGATTAGCTTAATCATTACTCACATGTCTCCATTCTTCAATCAGTGCCACCGTCATTCTCATTCTTTGAGACATTCCCATTGGATAGCCAGAAATGGTAAGACAGTATAAGTCTCTTAGGAATATGCAGAGATTGTTTTCTCAAACTGGTATTTCATTTTCTAAACCAGCATTTAATACATCTGACGTAATCATTCACTTTTTTATTAATCTGCATTAAATCGCTTGTTTAATCTTCTAAAACTTATTAACAAATTGATTAAACATAGTTAGGAATAGTAATGAGTGATAGTATGAATTTTTCAGATTATAATCAAAGATTTAGACATTATGAACGCGGTGATTTCATTTTGTCAGAACATTAACTCAAGTCATCTATCGCTGACTCGAGTTGACTTACTCGAGTCATGTATAATTGCCTCGAGTCATCTTTAAACAAGCATTGAGAGATCATTTGAAAGAGAGTTCCTGAGACAGGTTGACTCGAGTCATATGTCTATTAACTCGAGTTAACCATTCTCAATGTCATTTGAGAATGTCTTTGTAATGATATGATTCGAGTTACACAACCATTACTCAAGTCACATTAGTTTTCATAAAACAGAGATTATTGGGTTTGGTCTTGAAAATGATTTGAAATAGTAAATGACTCAAGTCATTAAGTGATTAACTCGAGTCACATTTGAACGTTAGAAATTTACTTGAAAAAGCTAAGTTTGAAATTCATTCAAGTGACTAAAGTCATATATGTTTAACTCGAGTCAAGAAACGTCGTGAAAATATTTTTTACAAGTACTATGACTCGAGTCTCATATGGCTAACCCAAGTCATTATGATAAAAAAAACTTGTTTTGATTCATTTTAGACAGCAATGGCTCGAGTCACACTGAACTCAACTCAAGTCACCTTTTCTCAGAAAGTTACTGACCAAGATATCTTTAACATGAAAACTCTTGGGCTTAAATCAATAACAAACTTTTGAATTTTCAATTGTCAATTATCATCAAAACATATAGAAAACTAAAAGTGAAGAGCTTTTACAAGTACACTTGTATATTTTGAATGATATGGAAGAAGTTCAGTCATATTTAGATGAACACATAAAGAGTTTAAAGCAAATCTATCCAAGAAAAAAATGACATGCAGATAGCTAACAAGCAAAACAAGACATTCATAGAGTGGTTCAAGGAAAATGTTTCACATGAGACCAATGTGTAAAAGAAAATCAAATGGTTAGCTTGGGACCTTCTTTTGAAGTCGTCACTTAGAGCGGTTATGATATAAAATTGTATTTTTTCTACACAAAAGGCCAAGATGATAAAAGAACTATGCAAAATGGTGGGGTGATGGTGGTCGGTAAATCAATGCATTTTTCTAGTTTGAAAGATAAAACCCCATATTGGCATCTATGGCCTATTATGGAGTTATTTGGAGATAAACTACAACAAGTTCAGAGTTCCTTTATTTAAATGTCAGTAGGTGAACAATAATGTTATTCAAATATATCACTTTATAAGATAAGCCCTTTATTCTAGGCCATGTGAGGTATAATAAAGCTAGTTATAAGATGAGCCTTTTATTCTAGCAAGTCAGGTGAAATAAGTGTTTTATGTCACCGTCTTGAGAATAAAAAATTGTCCATTGTACTCCAAAATAAAAAACAAAAGGATGACAATCCAATTTTGAATCTTGATGACAAATGACCTTTCACTACAAATCCACCTATACCAAGTGATGTAGAATTCATAAAGGATAAAGCCTATACAACTAGAAATGATCATTGTAAAGGAATATGGGAAAACACATAAAGCAAGATTTTAAGGAATAAAATAGGATTGTATGATTTTCTAAGATTTTAAGTAATAAAATCAGGTTGTGTAATTTGCTTACATTTTATTTTATTTATTTTATTAATTTAATTACAATTTACTTATCTTATCTAACCTTGATTTGTTAGCAGGAACATGGCTGCCTCAAATGAAAGGAACAATAGTGCAAGAAACTCATGTGCCTCACCTCTTAGGAAGAAGGCTAGAGGATGCACAAAGTTGTGGCCTTTAGTTGCACATCATAAGGATTAAAGGGAGAAGGTGGACATGGATTTTGATTCTGATTTGAATCTAATTGGCCAAGAGGAAGATAGGTTCATTAGCTATTGACTATTTGAGCTAAACCGAAGTCGTCATTCTATGGCCCAATTGGAAGGAAGTTCCAACGGACACAAAGGGGATGATTTGGGAACAATGTTTGGTATATAACTTTCTATCTTGATTTCTATTGGTTCATATAAAACTATGTTTTGTTTTTCTTTGTAGCAAACATATGATATTCCTAACACTAGGTAGATATACAAGCATTGGATGGGGGAAGTTCGTGAGTGATAGAAAGACTTCAAGTCCATGCCAATACATTCAAGGGCCAAAGAGTGATTAGGATCCTTGTCAAGATTATCCTTTTCTTTCTCTAGATGACTGGAGAATGTTTGTGGCATCACATAAAGATCCCAAAGTTTAGGTATAATTTGTTCATCATAGTATGAAACATTTTTATTTGAATTTATTTGACCTCACTAACTCATTTTATTTTTTTCTCTGTTCATAGGCATTAAGTTAAGCAAATAAAGAGATGTGAGCTAAAAATAAATATGAGCATTGCATGTCTTGTGGGGTTATCGAAAACTTAAAAAGAAGATCATGCAGTCTTAATTGTAAAAAATAGAAGAAGCAGCGAAATCAAATCCAAGAATTGTCATGCAAACCTCGTCTCCTCCCTCATGTCATAGAAAATGGAAGGAAGGGAGAATGAAGGGAGAAAATTACATAAATTTGGTCGTTGAAGAGGTCGCTACAAAGATTGTGAGTAGTTAATATCAAATATATTTAAGTATAGTTCAGTTTCCTTAAATATTATGCAATTAATTTATATCTATCAATTCTATGCTACAGGAAGACCTTGAAAAGTAGAATCAGCAAGATTCCTTCACTTCAACTGGAAGAATGGACATATTAGCAACTATGCTGGGAAAGCTACATCATCTTGGTTGAGTTAAGGGGATCCAAGAGGAGCTGGTCTCATGAGATATTTTGGACAAACTTCTTCACATTGTGGACAAAATGAACCCAGTAGAGAGCTTTTGGCCAAGGTTGGAGAAGAAGTTTGTGCCTCAATTTGAGAGGAAGTCAAAGAAGAGCTCGAGTTGTAACTTCAGCGATCACTTCAAGAAAAGCTATTGGAAAAGCTACAAGGTGAGATGAGATCAATGGTGATGTCTAGCATTCAAGCTGGGATAGGTCAATTAGAACATAGATCCCAAGTTTGTAAATAATTTCAATTAAGATAATATTGAGTTTTGCCTTAAGTTAGTTTAATTATTTCTTTCATTTCTCTTACCCAGGAATCCTTAGCCTTTTTCAACAACTACAATCCCCCCAAGATAGGACTTGGCAACCCTACTCCTTTTCCAGATGTTGTAGAACCTATTAGTTCTCAATGTGTTTTGATGATAACTAGCAATTGTAAACTTGATATGAAGTTTGTTTTTGGCAATATGAAAATCTCACTGTCAAAGGCAAACTCAAGTTTGGGTATGTAAACTCGAGTTTGAGGGTTGACAGAAAGCTGCTTACTTCTGCGAAGAAAGCCAAACTCGAGTCTACTTGGACTAACTCAAGTCTGAGGAGTTACAGAAAGCAATCAGAAATTTTCACAACGAGCCAAACTCCAGTTTGCAAAACCAAACCTGAAGTCTGGAAGATACAGAGAGCACTCAGAATCCCAAGCAAGCCAAACTCGAGTCTGGATTCCTAAACTCCAGTCTAGACCAAACAGAAAGACACTCAAATTCCAGGCCAAGTTATAAACTCCAGTCTAGACCAAACAGAAAGATTTGAATAGTTTCAGCTCAAACATAAACTCGAGTCTGTCATTGTAAACTCGAGTTTAAGACAAATAGAGAAACACTCGAATTTCTACCATCTTTCCAAAACTCCAGTTTGTCTCCTAAACTCCAGTCTGGAAAATCACGAACTTAGGCTTGTTCTTCAAACATAGACCCAAACTCGAGTCAGTCACTAATTGACTCGAGTCTAGGAGCAGGACCAAAATTTCATGCCAAGTCCAAAGCCCGATAGTTCTCTCTGTAAAAGCCAAACTCGAGTTAGCTTTTACAGACTACAAGTTTAGACCTCTAATCAACGGACATGCTTTCTGGATGAACCCCAAACTCGAGTCTGGAAGAACAAACTCGAGTTTGCATTGGGGATTTTGAAAAATCAAATGATGTTGATCTGCGAAATCTTAATGGGTCTTCCTGAAATTATTTCATCATATGATATTATTGTTTCTAATGTCCTTGATGAAGTTTTGAGTGTTTTTCAGATAAGGTTTAGCCAAGATCAAGGTGAGATCCAAATACAAGATAAATGCATTAAATGACGAACCTAGAATAGGGCTGATCCTTCTCCCTTATCCCAGATGTTCAGCTCAGACCATTGTAACTCATAAGAATCATCTCAAACGGTCAAATTAAGTTAAAGGAATGACTAAAAATCTGGAAGACCTTCTGCAACAACTAAATTCCAAGATTCCAGCTAAGAATTCAAAGAACAGAGCAAAATATGCTACTGCTATTTTTCCAGAATTGCAGCTGAACATTAGAGAAAGAATTGCAACGGCTAGCTTATCCATTCAGTCTATAAGAGGCTATGAAAACTCAAAGCAACATACACACAATGAAGCTATCTTGATTATACTTTGAAATTTGAGTCTGTATTGTTATTTTCAACTTGTTCTTCGATGTTTATCCTTATCTACTCTTTTGAGAGTTTGTAAATTTTTGAAAGCATTTGTTTGTGAGAACTCAAGGTTGTGGAACCTGTGAGTTGGGTTGTTCAATCACAAAGTGTAAGGGGGAGCAAGTCCTAAGTGATTAGGATTGTGTCTGGTCTTCATTGTTGTAATTGAAAATCTGTTGAATTAGTGGAAACACCCAGAAGGTATCTGGGGACTGGACGTAGGTCAAGGTTGAGACTGAACCAGTATAAATTCTGTGTGTCTAAGCTTTTCTTTTTCTACTCTTTTATTATCCATTTCTTAAGCTTCATTTTTAAGAGTTGAAAAGAATTTTTAAAATCCCCAATTCACCCCCCTCTTGGTGATTTCTTCCACTTTCAGAACCTTGCTCTCTTTTGTTAGATGTCATGTTGCTATGTGTTGTTGTCAATACTGTTGTATACATGTATGCAACCACCTATCATGTAACACCCCCAAATTTCTAGCAGATATAATAACATAAAATTGTGATAGTTTTTATAAATAATAACTAAAATTCAAAATAACCAAATTTTGGAAGTGTTACCGCGGCCCTTACACTAGGACAAGTGCAAGGCTACTTATTACATTAACATAAATATAAACCTAAACATAAATGTTTTATTCGGAATATAAAATAAAAAGGAAACAAATAGAATTAATTGAACGTCCTTCCTCACTTCTCACTGTTAGCTCCAACCTTTGGAATCTGTTTCACTGAAAATCTGCTCCCTTAAAGGATCATCGCAGCCCATGAACAAAAACTCAGCAAAGCTGGTAATCCTAATAAAACAAAAATAATATAGGAAAAAAATAATTACATAAAAAATATCATGTATGTATTTATAAAATTAAAAGAAGATGTCAGTTTTGTTATTCTTTATGAAGTTTACTTAATAGGAAGAGAACCATGGTAGATCCGGGAAACCCTGCTAGTCTACCCTATGACCTGGGAAACCCTGCTAGTCACAAATCATCAAATTGGCTATAAAACCATTTCTTCCTAGTGTGCACATCTCTTTCTAAAGTTGCTACTAGTGTCCTGGGAAACCCTGCTAAACACCACTTTGAAAAGAACGGATACTGTCGGTTTACATCACATAATATTTTGGAGGCATAAAGCCCAAGGGTGTGTTCATCACTTTAAGAGGTATTATCCCAAAGCTATCCTCCCACTACTAAATTATTTTAAATACACATAATAAAATTCCTAAATTATTTCTATGCATTATAGTACCCAAATTGAGTTTATTAATAAAGCAAGATTGACACGTGCAAGATTTTTAAAACCCCTTTTATTGTGAATACCTATTCTAGAGATGAACTTATGTATGTGCGCAAGATTTTGTCAACACTTTTCTTGTAATGGAAATTCATTCTCCTATATCTTGGAATAAATTAGGAATATTAACAAAATCGAGAAGTTTCATGAATTAATCAAACAAGAATGACGTCAGAAGCCTTTATCCGTTGTGTAGCCAGGTTTCTTGATAATATTAATACCTTGTGCATAAAACGAGGCAACAAAAGGACTTAATGACCGGAAACTAAATAGACATCAATTTCTATGGAAAATAATACAATCCTAATCAGATTTGAAAACCCCAACAAATGGGGCACAAAATTTGTAAACCCGAGAGGCATATAATGCGTTAAATTGCGCAAGTGCAATCATTCATACTACGAAATTGAACAGAAATATATATTTGTAACCTAAATAATCAATCTTCAAAAACCCATGAACGTAATTGCAATATCCTAAATAATCAATCTTCAGAAACCCACGAACGTAATTGCAATATTGGAGAGAAAATACAATAGAGATAATGAAATGAGAATTAACCTGTGGGGAGAGTTTCCCATAGAATCATGACATGTAGCAATAGATTTCTATTGTTCTAGGGATTAAGATTACCTGGTCTCCGTTTTTGCTAATCTCCTGGAAGAGCAATTTGCCGCAGAGTTTACAGAGGAAGAAGTAGAAGAAAAGAGAAGTATTGAATGATCGCTAGGGTTAGGCAGCTAGACCTAAGTTTATAATTAAAAATTAGGGTTTAGCTATGGGCTAGGCTCTTTAGCTATTGCCAATTAATGAATTATAAAATTATACAAACATTATTAAATTCTAAATTTTTATTATTACTATATTATTATTATTATTATTATTATTATTATTATTATTATTAATCTGGGGTATTACATACCATCATCAACCAATTCAGAACGATCAATGTATGGTCAATATTACAAGTGTTCAAGAGGGGCATGAAAGTAGACATCACATTTCTTGATGATGAGGTTTCTTAACTTGGTCAGGCAAAATGATCTTTCATCCTTTGGTCTCAACATCTAGTTCACTTGAGACAACACCTCCAATGGTAAGAAACACCTTACTATTAATTACGTGAATTTTCTTTGACACTCTACTTATAATCTTTAATTTATGTGTTGTTAGGATCAAGAAGAAGTGGAAAGGTTTCTCTTGGTGTCACAACTCCAAAATATCCACACAAAAATTAACAAGGTTGACTTGCATATGCCTTGTAGAATTGTGGGTAGATAGTGATCGTATACATATGTGCTTGATAGCAAAGATATTAGAGAGTTCTTATCGTTGGAGGAGATAGACAACAGATGGGTAACATTTGCAATCAAGTGAGTTTATTTTTTTTATTGTTAACTTTAATTAGTGCAGTTATTTTTAGGATTCTATATTCATTAAGTCATTTCACATTTTAACTCTATGGTAGCTGCTTCCATAAAGTAAGTTGTTTATATTCAAGATGTTTCATTGACACTTACTTTATAATTTCCTTTATTCATTTTTACCAGTTTCTTTTTATGTACAGTGCCCTTGCTAACCAGATAAACCTGAGTCGTATACTATGTTATACTAAATATGTAAACATCATTATCAATGAAGTTATTTCAGAGTTAAAACAAGTGATCATTTCTTCATTCTCAAATGATTTTCATTTTTGTTCTTGTAAGTGAATTGTTATTTATTTCATTAAATTAACCGATTTACATTAACTTGTTCTTCAATTTGCTCACAGATTTTTGGTCATAAGGAACCTTACATAATGGAAGACATTAATATGATATGAGACCTTTTGGTGGGAAATCTTCTACAAGAGATAGAAAATGTGTAGATATCAACAAAAGGTTTTTTTTTATCATGGTGTAGAGGTTTAGAAATACTTGTGGACATAATTGATTATATTAACTTGTGAACTTGTGCACATTCTTATATTAACCATGTATATAGAACTTTTGTATATATCAACAAAAGTTTTTTTTTATCATAGTGTAGAGGTTTAGAAATACTTGTGGACATACTTGATTATATTAACTTGTGAACTTGTGCACATTCTTATATTAACCATGTATATAGAACTTTTGTATATATCATATACGTTACAATGTGATTCACTCAGTTTTCTTTATTCTTTATTCTAAGAATTGGTTATTTATTACTCAGTTTTCTTTATTCTTTGTTCTAGTTGTTTATTGAAACAAAGATTGTAGACAAAAAATACAAATTTCATTTTTTAAAAAAACTATAGATGTCTAATTTTCAGAAAATAGTCATTGTAAGTCTCAATCACAACGATGGTTTTCCTAAAACCATCGTTGAAAGTGAGACTTACAACGATTGTTTTACTAAAACAGTCATTGTAAGTAGATTTACAATGACTTTTTTTTAAAACAAACTCTATCTTAAAACTTTTCAATGACACTCACAAACACTACCCCTTGAAAAATAGTTGTTTTATGGTCCTAAAAGCGGACATAAAAAGTGTCTTCTGTAGTAATTTTGTTTTGTTTGATTTTACTATCTATATTTATGTTCTTAGGACAATTCTATAGATTGGTTTTTAGAACAAGTTTTCAAAACAAAAGAATCGTTTCCTATGCACAAGATAGAAGATTACTCATCTTCCTCAAAATGTTGGGATTTAAGACTTAAATCATCTTCTTCTTAGTCTGTAACATCCTCATTCAATTCACATGCATTTCGGATGGCTCACACATTGAATCAACAACTCTTGTCATCACATGTATCATTTCACCAAAAACTCTTGTCATCACATATATTATTCCACTAACTCTTGTCATCACATACATTATCCCACCAACTCTTGTCATCACATATATTATTATACCAACTCTTGTCATCACATGTAAAGCAACATTCCCACCCTCCATTCATTATTTTGGCCGACTATCCCTCTGTTTTTTTCTACTTGTGCTATATCTTCATTGAATCATTCGTCTATATTCCCAACAACACGCATTCGAACAAAATAAAAATAATAATAACTATTTATGATATTATGTTCATCCATGTGCAGCACGTATTCCTTGCCAATGACACATTTTTTTTTATCTCATTCTCTCCTTAATCGTGGACATATACACACATACCCTTCAAATCAATTCTTTAATTCTCTCCCTCTCCTCTTATCCCAACGCTTCACTTTCCTCATCAAGCACCAAACCATCAACTTCATACTCCAACACCAATATTTTTCCATCTTCTACGTATCATCTTCTTCAACGTCCAACTCATAAAGAAGGTGCTCACTAGATCAAGATTAAACATTGGTGGTAAGAATCTCAACCCTTTTCTTGAGATTTTAAATTCAAAGTTTGAAACTCAGATTTGGATATCTATGGTAAACTCAAGGAAAATGTTGGAATTTGAGAAATCTGAGACTACCATTGTATTTCTTACGCAAAATTGTGTGGGAATATGTTGGTGATTGAATTTTTAAAAGAGTTTTGGAATATAAGATCATAAACTCCAATAAACATTGAAACTGTCGGTTTTGAAGGTTTGGGGTCAGTCATCTTCTATGCAAGATTTGAATAAGTAGATGGTCTCTAAAAATTATGAAAATTTTATAAGAGATAGTACACTTCTTAAGGTTTACAATGGGTTTTGAATCACCAAAAACAAAGGTCTACAACTCCAGTTATGATTTTTGGAAGTTGGGTTACAAAACAGGAAATATTCTTGACTGTCTCTAGAGTGAAAAAATGACATTGGATTTTGTGCTAGGCAAACAAATTCTCAAAATTATGAAAATTTCCAAATTTGTAGTAGACATATAGAGCTTTAATTTGATAGGTAATTTGTCTTATTTCGATAAGTATACAGAAAGATATGAATTTTGGAAGATGGGTCACACATCAGCAACTGTTTCTGAACAGAAATTATAAGTTCGAACCCTGGGAATTAACGGTTTATGATAAAATACTGAAACCCATTTTCCTAGAAACTAGACCTCATAAGGAGTTTATATAATTTTGATTCACCTAAATCCGATGTCTAGAACTCCATATATGAATTTTTGAAGTTCAGTCACTATTACTGGAATTTTCTGTGCAATCCAAAAATAAAAGGGATTTTCACCAATAAAGGATTTACATTTAAGAAGAAGGAATTAGAGATGGTGGAAGCTTGGAAAGTCATAATACAAATCAAGAAGTTAGATATTTACTTAAGTGAATTTCCTTAAATAAAGAGAATTTATTTGTGTTACTATTTGTATTAGGAATATTTTCATCATTTGTGCACCGGGGAAATTATTAATATTTGTGGTCGATTGCCAGGTAGTAACCTTAATCTTCATATGCCTTGTGTTACATTGTATGTTTGATTTTCTATGGTTGTGGATCCGTGTCTCGTGTGAGACATATGTCTATTTGTGCATTCAGTGTGGTCTGGGTTTGGCGCTTGACTACCATGTCTTTCCTAGCGCTGTGGATCCGGGATTTGCTATCTGAGCAGTCCTGCGTTTATTAGGACTTGGTCCTTCCGCAGTAAATATTGCATATGTGTGGTATGTCTTTATTATACTGCGCGTGATTACTAAATGCTTTGTGTTTATTTATTTTCATGATTATGGCAACATACATGCATTGTATACACTTTTCATATGAAATTAATGGTTACTCTGGGATCCAATTATGAATCCCAGACATTTGTAAAGCTTCAGGTAGTACTACTAGAGCAGCGACAAGTGATCACGGTAATGGTGCAGAGTAGGACTAGAGTTTATGGTGGTGACTGTTGATGTTTATTTAAGTTATTTTTTATTTAAGCTTGGATGACTGTACTATTAATTTGGATATTTTAAGCAGTATGAATTTGGATGATTGTATCTAATCCCTTCAGGGAAAAATTTACTATCCAGTATTTTATGTTACCAGTATATTTATCCAAACCTAAGTGATCTGCTGCTAAAACTCTGATATATGACCTAATTAACTAAGAAAAATATTTTAATTAAAATGGATTAAGCTTAAAAATCACACTACCCGCCACCTGAAAAAGGCGAGGTCGGTTGGCGTGTTACAGTCCATACAGCCTTTATCACTGACCTAATAGTATTACTCAAAGTATTAGATCTATTATCTCTACCAAAAGAACCCATACCAAATAAAGTTGTACAAACTTTTAAGTTTGACCAATATGTAGCCTCTTTGCTATTTGTGCTAACCACCTAGTTACTCTTGAAATTCCTCAACCTCTGATAAATTCTTGAAAATTTTAAGGTTATAAACATCTCCATGCTAGTATTGTCTGACTCATTCTTACTCTTTATGGTAGAAAAGGAATTATGACAACTACAATAATCACTTTCTTACATACTCCCTCCTATCCTTAATACATGACCTAGTTGAATTTTGTGTTTCGACAGATTAAGAAAACTAAATAAGTAAATGAATCATAGCATATGTTTTATACCATTTTATTATATATTAAAAGTTAGAAAGATAAGTTTAGTATAAAAATGATAAATATAAATACTTCAAACTAATTTATTCACCATCTTTAATTACACAAAAAATTCAATTGGATCTTACATTAAGGACGAAAAAAAACTGACTTGTAGTAGCGGTTAAATTGTAGAGGTTACAAAAAACCATTAAAAAATCAGGATATGTAGAGGTTTCAAGGGAAATCACTACAAATTTGCAATGGTATGACTCTCACCAAATGGCACACTAGTAAGTGACAATACATTGTGGCAATTAGAGCTAAAAAATGCTATAAATGTGGCTCCAACTAGCGCTTGGAGCTTCAATTATAGCAGTCATTTAGTAGCAGTTGAATCATACAAACAACCACAAAATGTGGTGCTAGTTTGAAGCCTTTTGGCTCAAAGTTAGCACCACATTTGTATCGGTTGAAAAGGAAAAACCGCTATAAAAGATAAAAGGTTGGAGGTTTATAGCGGTTGAGGGAAAAAAAACTGCTACAAAATGCAAAGAGTTACATGTTTGTAGTGGTTTTCGATAATCGCGGCACAATGTCATGTTGACTGAGGTAGGTTTCATGATTTGTAGTTGTTGATATAGCAATTTTGTGGAGAATTGCTACAAATTTCACAGCTATATAAACGCGCGATAAATCCCAATTTTCATATTTTTATCCCACCTTATTCATTTATTTTGGGGATTATTTTAGGCTAATTTGGAATTATTAGATAATATTTAGATTGTTAGCTTATTTTAGGAAATAATGTAAATATGAATTAATTATAAGATATTGGGCTTAAATTATTAAATTATTAATATTTTGATTAAATAATATTTCTTGATATATGATAGATCGTGATTTTATAAGATCCTATGGTGCAGGATTTTTCAGGATAGCTGAAAGGAAATCCAATGGTGAAATTTTATGGGACTACTTGAATTTTATTGGGCTCAAGTTAATACCCTAAAAGCCCTCTCTTCCTCCTCTTTAATTAACCTAGCACACAGAGCCGCCACAGGGGAGACACCACGCGATTGAGAGAAGACGAGACGCTGAAAGCCACAAAACAGAAGAACGCCGAAAACGAATGAGACGCAGAGACACAGCTGGAGAAGCAAGAATTGATCAATTTTGATTCTCATCCATTCCAATTCATTCTTCGGGGACCCCACCCCCAATTCTCCAGGAATTCATCATCTATTCTTCCATTCATTTTCTCTAGCGTGGACCCCACTCCCATAAAGCAATTAAACATTCCAACATGCACACACATATATATCTCCAGTGGCTTTTAGGCAATTGATCAATTTATCAACTCTTCTCAATAATTTTTCATGGCCGTGGGTTGCGTGGAGTTTGGAGGAATGATTTTCATGGAAGCTTAAATTCTTTTGGGAGGCAACTTGGGAGGAGCATAGAGGAAGTTAAGACCTAGGGCTTACACATGAAGATCACAAGGGAGTGTTGTTCTTTTTATCTTTTTAATTCAAACTTGAGATTATTTAGTTTTTAAAGGATTTTGAGTTGTATTAACGGAGAACAATCTAGTTTTAGATTGTAAACTTATTTCTTTTGGATTAGACTGATAAATTGAAGTTTTATGCTTATTGTTGGATTCTTGTCTGCAACCTTTGGATTGTCAATTAAATTAGTAATTGAGTTTTCGTTATTAATTTAATTGTTAATTTGGTTTATCATCTTAATTGTTTAATTTGGTTGATAAATTATCTGGTTATTCAATTAGATAATTGTAAACAAGATTTCCAAGATTATTTTATGATTGGTTTTTAATGGGTTTAATTAGCCACCGCTTATTTCATTATGAGTTTTCTAGTGAAATATGTGTTATTGAACTAGAGGGTTTCCCATGTTCAATTGGGTAATTAAATTTATTAATCCCCCTTGGGTCTAATTAATTGATTTAGGCTAAGAAAGTTAACTCCATGCAATTCCTAAGTTGTCCCCTTCGTCATCATAACTGAACTAGATCTTTATTATTTTATTTGCTTTTAATCAATTTTTTATTAGGATTTTAATTCTTTTCTCATAAGAAAACCCCCCCCCAAAAATTGCATTCAAATTCATATAGCTTTGTTTCATTCTCATATAGGTTTTAGAGTTAATTGCATTAGTACATTTAGTTAATTAATTGCATATAGGTAGTAGTGGTTTACATCCTAGTTTAGGTCCATTTGTATTTTACTGCATCTTTTATCACCTGAAAGTTAGTCCTAAAGAAAACCAATAGCTTGCTCCTTAGGAGAATGACCTAGATTGACCCTACACTGCATAATCAATTTAGGACCTAGTTTAATTGATCACTTTAACGACAAAAGTAGCTCGATCAATGCTGCCACCTCTTATTTTACCACTTTTGTCAAATTCCTTTTCCATGCACTTTGAGAAGTTTTCATCAAATTTGAAATTTTGCTCAAAGATCTAAGGAATTAAGCACTTGAGGTTAGTAAATTTACTTATTTTTATTTCATTTTTGAGCTAAATATATTTGTTTATAATAATTTATTTTTATTTAAATATATTTTTGTAATATTTATTAGTTTCTAAGTCTATTTTGCCATTAGTAATATGTTTTTTATTTTTATTTTTAATTTTTTAGGCTATTTTTTAATCTGTTAGTTATTGTTATTATAATTTTCTTATAAATATTGGTTAGGTGTGACTGTAATTGAGTTTTAATTAGCTAAGCAAGCAATTATAATCAATTATATTTGTATTTATTTTCTTATTCCAAAAAAAAAATCATTACTATGAAAAGTGAATAAATGTAGTTATAATGTATTCCAGGAAAAACCAGGGCAAAAGGAAGGCAGTAGATGAGCATTCCCCTAGAGGACCTCTTCTATAGAGGGTGCAGCAGTCGAGGTAGAGAGTACTGCACAAGATGACATGTCCCTATGGTACCATAATAGGAGACCCCCACCAGAGGTGCCTATTCAATTAGAGATTCCTAATATTAGTGTGAGCGACTATGAAAATCAGGGGAATTTAATATTAATTTTCCCTTGAGTGAGGCAAAGAGGTTCCTTGATAGGGACGAGAATCACCCATAACGATCGTCTTCACATGCGACCAGGTTTAAGGTGCAAGTTCAAAGTAAAGATTTGTTTTATCAAGTTAATATTTTAATTATAGTGGTTTAAATGTGAAATAATTATATTTAATCAAAATTTGTGATCAATTGAAGAGATGAGCAAGGGAACATCACAACCAAGAGGCAAGATGTGGCCGCTCTAAATAATCTAGGCCCAAGGCTATTGAGAGTTCCAAACAATGGAGTCCCTGTTGGAAATTATGTCATAGAGGCTAATCATTGTACTTTAAACATTATTGTTATTTAAAGTATTTCTCCATTTTATTATCATATCATTTACATGTTTATTATAATGACTGTTTGGATGTATGATAAAGATTGTCCAAAATATCCCTAGTCGGCCATCTATGTGAGAGAAAAGATGAAATAAGACCAGTATGACTTTGATAAGGTATAGAGATACGAATCAAAGTCTCAGGCACTTATAAGAGTACAAGGTTCTAGACCAACCCACTATGAGAAAACTGCATGGATTAAGTCATAAGCTTCTCTCATGTATAACCACATCATAATGCCCTTTGACCTAAGATCATCATTGATTCCTACATAAGAGTCCCTGATCTTTGACCTAGTCAAAAGTCACCTTTGACCGGGTGATGATAAAGGCTTTAATCGAGATTAGTGTTTTTCATGCAGAGGAATGTGAATGGTCAATATGGGATTTGTCTCACATTTGTAGAGAGATATTAATGGGCCCCTTGACAAGTGAGTCTGACAAAATGTATCGTCATACTATGATGGAATGGAGTTTCTATTTCAATTGTTAGACTACTCAAGAATCGAGAAAGTAATGGTCAAGAATGGGAGGATAACACTATCCATACTTCATCCTTGACCAAATTATCACGTGACAAAAGAGACATGACATGGTTATATGATAGGATGCATAGTATCATCGATCCTCATATGAGTTAGGTAGTCGTAATGTCTTGCTAGAGGCTACTTGCGACTATGAGCTGGTACAGTATTGGCCCGTTGCCAATTTCATGTAGGCCTACAAGGTCGCACACAAGAATAGACCAACATGAGCTATAATGTCCATATTCATTTAATCTAAGATATGTCTAAGATTTAATGGATATAACGTTTTATCTGGGGGAGGATATATGTGTGTGTGTGTGTGTGTGTGTGTGTGTGTGTGTGTGTGTGTGTGTGTGTGAAATAATAATAATATTATGTTGTATTAGTTTTGTATTTAATTTATTTGATAAATTAAATAACTAAAATTGATTGACATATCGTATCTCAGATTTTATGTATGAAGATAAATTAAATCAATTGGCTTTTAATTCGCATTAAATAAATTAATTGGATTGAATCTGTTGGATAGATTTAATTTTCAATTCAATTTCAAAATTACTTAAGATTGATTTTGAATATTTAATATGCCCATTAGGGTTATAAATATCATTATGCTATGAGTAATACAGATTACAGAAGAGAAGAAAAAAAGGCGCTGAGAGATACCTTAGACAATACGGAGATAGACGTTCAAGGCACTAGCACGCTACCTATGTTGGAGTTTTGTTCGTGTAGATACCGATAGAGGGAGTAGATTCACTTAGTTGGCTCCTGTTGATCGAATAAGACACACATGCATAAGAATGGTATGGTTCTGACTAATCCAATTTAGATGCTATTGATAAATCCTCTTATCGGGATTCATAACTTATTGGATAAATTTTATTCCACTACATGTATAAATCCCAACAGTCCCATAGGTCAATTTGGATCCCACTATGCCTCTAAAAGCTACTATAAACCCAATTGAGCACCCTGGATGTTGTAGGAGTCTAGGGATAAGCATCAGTCCCAGCATGGTCTACGAAAGAGCAACGTATCTGATGTTGGGACCTATTGAGCAAGACCTTTGGCATCAGAAAGACAAGCACTACAACTATTGAGGAGTACATAAAGGTTGTCTGGCAACAAGACATAATGGCCCAACAGATGCAAATCCAGGCCAATTTCTTTTATTAGCAGCAAGCTCAGTCGCGGAAAATTACGAACGCAGTGTTATCCCAACTCTTGAGAAAAGGTGTTTCTTGTCGAGCCTGCTCCACAGGTCCCACTAATACATAAATTCATTATCTTGTTGCCTCCTGACCCTATTAATAATGATGGTGCTGTTAATTCTGGTCGGGCTCATGATGCCTCTGCCCTTGATAGAGGACAAAACGATTAGCCACCTTCTTAGATATTTTTGTTTTTGTTATGTTTAGAATTAGAATTGTTTGTTTTGAAAAATTTTCTTGTATTGAGTTTAATAATTATTGTTTCAATAATGTATTTGTTATGTTCAAAGTTGGAATTGCTGACTATAAATTGAAATATATTGTTTTTTTTAATTCCCATTTGTGATTTTTTGGAGAAAAAAAAGCGAATGGATAAAACTTGGAGTGAGGGGATTAATAAAATAAGGTGACTAGAATAAATAATTACTATTTCAACGATTACACTTTGTAGCGGTTAAAGGCTTTGAACCACTACAAATGGTAATTTTTCTTTTTTAAAAAAAGAATTCATATTTGTATCGGTTTTAGTTTATGAACCGCTACAAAGTGAATATTTCTTAAATTATTAACATTCGCCAACATCATGATTTTTGTTGTGGTTTTTGTCTCTAAAAACTTGTTAGGGAACATTCACTTGTGAAGACTTTCCTAGGATATTATATGCTTTAGAGAGTTCATGTTTAGAAACTAGGTATGAGATATGATGTTTATTCCTAAAAGTTCACAAGTAAGGGTTCAAATATTCATGTTGATCATGTTAATGATGTTGTTTATTATGCATTTGGCATTCAAGACAACAACTTCAATAAAGAATTGCAGGGTTTTAACCTTGTATTCTTGAGGAAAAATAGCTTGGCATATTTTTCCGCCTATAGATGAAGCGGATCATCCTTTATATCATGGTTGTGGAAAATACTTGAAGTTGTATTTTTTATCAAATTGTATCATATCAAGTTCTTGTGTGGAATCACTAATAAGGGAATATCGATGTTACTGGAATTATACAAGATGTATTCCCCAACACAAAGATTCCCACAACGTTTTATGAGGCAAAGAAAATTATTAATAGATTAGGCTTGAACTACTAAAAAATTAGTGCATGCCCCAATGATTGTATGTTGTATTGAGGAGATTATGCTAGCAGGGAGAGTTATAAGCAATGTCACACATTGAGGTACAAGACAATTCGAAAAGGGAAAAAGTAGAAGAAGAAACCTGTAAATATTCTAAAGTACTTTCCTTTGAAGCCACAATTGCAAAGATTGTTTATGTCGTCTAAAACAGCTGAGCACATAAGGCGGCATGAAGTTACCAAGAAACAGGATGGTAAGTTGAGACATCAATAGGGTGCAGAAGCTTGGAAAACATTTGACTCAAACTTTTCATCTTTCGCATCTAACCCTATATATGTTTGTCTTGCCTTGGCGACCGACAATTTTAATCTATTTGGAAATCATGACACAAGTTACAATATTTGGCCGGTACTCTTAGTTCCATACAACTTGTCCCCTTAGATGTGTATGAAACAATGCTCCTTCATTCTGTCAATGATCATTTCAAGGAAAAGGCACCAGGTAATGATATAGATGTGTACCTCTAACAGCTTATTCAAGAATTGCTGGACTTGGGGAATGTTGGCATTGAGACATATGACCAGTACAAGAAGACACTGCACAACTTGCACCTGATGTGGACAATAAGTTGTAAATAGAGCAAATGACCAAGAGAGGGTGAATTGGGGATTTTAAAAACTTTTTCGAACAACTCTGTTTTATAAAAGTAAAACAGAAGTGAACAAAGGAGAGTTTAGAGAAGTTTGACACAGAAGAATTTATAGTGGTTCAGTCCAAATCCTTGACCTATGTTTAGTCCCCAAACACTCTGGGATTTTCACTAACTCACAATATCAATTACATACTGTGCGCTCGAAAATTATCATCTCACTAGGATACACTCCCCCCTATAAGTTGTAATATGATATTCCCAATCTCCAAGTCCCACGACTTGAGATTCTTACAATAAATGATTTCAATAAGTGAAACTCTCTAAGAGTGGATAATGATAAACACTGAAGTACAAAATTATCAAAAGATACTTAACAGTAGAAAACTGAAAGAGTAGTTGTAAACTTGAATGATTTTTGTTTTATGTATATTGGTTGTTGAGAAGACTTGAATGCATCTCTATATATATCAAGAGAACATTAAATGACCGTTGGATTCTTCAATGTAACCGTTGGAGACATTGCTGAGTTGATTAGGAACACTTTGGTCTCTTTTCTCTCCACTCTTCAGTTAATCTAGGAGCACAGAGATTTAGGGTTGACTTCCCTTGAATTTAATCCGTTGGAAGAGCAGCTTATAGTTAGGGAAAGGAAACATTAATCCCTTTGCAATGTGTAAAGAATGATTGTCCAAAAAGATGTAGGCTTTCTAAACTTTGCAATAAATATTTTGACATTACTTTTTGCTTTTGACTAAATCACCATTTAATGCTCTTTAAATCATCTGAAACTCACTAACAAACTGATTAAACATAGTTAGGAATAGTAATAAGTGATGATAAGAAGTATCTAGATCAAACACAAAGATTTCACAAATTCGTGTAATTTGATTTTCAAACTATGTGACACAAACTCGAGTTTGTTCATCCAAACTGGAGTTTGTAATTTACTTCAGAAGTCTAAACTTAAGTTTCCAAAACTTAACTCGAGTTTTCTTCATTCAAAGAAGAATGTCGCGATTTAATCTTTGAGGCAAGTTTTTGAGCAAGGGCAAAACTTGGTCATTAAGTGACTAACTCGAGTTTTGGACATTTATAATGAAAACATAGTTTAAGTCCAAAAGCTCAAAAAGTAGAGTTTTTATTTCAAACTGAAGTTTTCAAAAAGTTCAAATAGAGCAAACCTCTCTGCTTGGCGCAAACTCGAGTATCTACAAAACTTAGGAAAACTGTAAAACTCTCTGTATGATCTAAATTGGAGTTTGCAATTAAAAACTGGAGTTTTCAAATCTTTAACACAACTCGAGTTTTCTCAAACTCAGAATGGAGCATAGCTCTCTGTATGTTACAAACTCGAATTTACTCACACAAACTCGAGTTTCCAACGAAGGTTGGAAAACTTAGACCTCTCTGTCTTGTCAAAACTAGAGTTCATTAAACTAAACTCGAGTTTGCTTTGTCTTGAAAAACTTATGAGCTCTCTGTATGGTTTAAACTCGAGTTTTCAAAACTAAACTTGAGTTTGTCTAAGTTTACAAAAACTTGAGCTACTCTCTGTCAAGTCCAAACTCAAGTTTTCAACCAAAACTCGAGTTTGTCTTTGATAGTAAGTTTTTCAACTTAGCAAAGACAAACTTCAACTTGGGTTTACAATTGTTAGTTATCATCAAAACACATAGAAAACTAACATAAGTGACTTTCTTGGGCTGGGAACATTATCTGGGTGGAATGTGCATATTGTGAAGACGTGTTTAACTTGCAAATTTAAATCTAACTCAGTGTGCCTTCCCCACAATCAAAAGTGGTACTTCTTAATTGTAAGTACAAATTTAGATTGTAACGGAATCATTTAATGGAAAACTGGAAAAGATAGGACCTCCTTAGACTTTATCCAGTGCAGATATCTTACAACAGTTGCAAGACGTTGAATTCGAGTTTGGAAAAAATGACAAAACGGGATAATTAGGGGGAAAGACAAACAAGACTTCTGCTTATAAGCTTTAACAATGGTAGAAGATAAGCATCTTCTTTACTCTTCCATATTGGAAATATAATTTACTTCACCACAATCTTAATGTCATGAAAATTGAAAAAATGCATGTAATAATGTGATATGGCAAGTCAAAAGATTTTCTTCAAGCGAGGAAAGATTTATGGGCCATGGTAGTTTGTGAAGACGCGTGGCCAAATAAGCATAACCAATTTCAACTAGCAAAATTCACCCTCACATAACCAAACAAGAAAATATTTCTCACAACTTTGAAGAAAATAAAAGTTTGGTATGGGTATTTAAGCAACATTTCATGATGTATTGACATGCAGACTCAAAAGGTTACTAGCTGAAAGAGTTATACATGTTCTTATGCAATAGTTATTTTCACTGGCAGTACAAAATACATTGTCACCCAATGTACCAATCGTTTTGGTTGAGCTATGTTCTTTCTTTCAAAAATTGTGTTACAGGGTTTTAATCGTAAAGGAGCTCGATCAACTGCAACACAAAATCATTCTTACACTTTGTCATTTAGAGATGATATTTCCTCCGTCCTTTTTCATTGTGATGGTTCACCTAACAGTCCATATTGTTCATGAAACAAAGCTAGATGGCCTAGTTCAATATCGATGGATATTTAGAGAGGTATTCATTTTACATATGTCCATCAACATTAAATTCTAAATTTGCTAGCCGTACATTTTATCATTTATTAACATTTTTTCATTAATAAATATATAGGTTTCTTAAGAAATTGAAATCTTATGTAAGGAATAAGGCGTTGCCATAAGGTTTTATAGCTGAAGGTTATATAAAGGATGAGGTCTTGTATTTCTATTCAAGATACTTTGATGGCATTGAGACGTCTTTCAACTGACCACCTCATGTAGACAACTGTCCTGAACTTGAGTCATCATCAAGAGAGTTGTTAATCCCTCATGTTAGCAAACCAGTTGGAAGAAGTGAGAACTTCGAACTAACTACAACTAAGAAGTTTCAAGCACATAGGCATGTCTTGGTTAATTGCAATCAAGTTGATCCCTTCCTTCGGTAAGAATTGTACGATCATATATATGTTATTATATATATTTCCTTACATTTCGCTTATGTCATAATCACCTCTTATGATTAATTGTAGGGAATTCAAAAGTCATGTGAAGCATCAACTCAGAATCCATATACAAACATCTTCTGAAATTAATAAAAAGTTCAACAGAGAATTCTCAAGTTAGTTTGCCAGAATACTAAATGACCACAACCCACACTCATCATATTTCAAAGCTCTCGCAATCAACTCTCTTGACCATGCAACAAGGTTTACAACATACAATATCAATGGTTTTAAGTTTTACACAATTTCACGAGGTCAAGGATTACTAACCCGAAAGTTGGGTGTTTATAGTGTTAGCTCTCTGTGTTTTGATGATCACAGATTCTAAGTTATTGAATTAAGTAATATATGTTGAAAGATGAGGTTTGCCCGAGCATACCATTTGGAATGCCCGAGCATCATCAGGCTCAAAGCAAAGAAGTGCAATATGATGAGTCATGCTCGAGCAAGACGTTAGTATGCTCAAGCATCAGCAAACCAAAGTGCAGAGATGGATAATAGTTGTGAAACCATGCTCGAGCAAGGAATCAGCATGCTTGACAAGGACGAGTGTTTAAATGTAAAGAGTCATGTCATGCTCGAGCAAACTAAAAAGACATGCTCAAGCAATGGTGTTAAATCACATCCTATTCCTCTGTTTGAATGTTGTGCCCGAGCATTAAAATGTCTTGCTCGAGCACTAGCGATGTGTTGCTTGAGCATAGAGACTTTCATGCTCGAGTAATAGCAAGATAAACAATATCTTTTAAAGCTTTCAAAGAAGCTTGCCCAAGAAAGCTTGGATTGATGCCCGAGCATAAGGTGACTTCTAGCTTTTCAATGCATATTTTTAAATTGATGGCCGAGTACACATATAATCATGCTCGAGCATGATCACCTCTGCTTTTAAATCTCCATCTTTGTAAATCTTAAAATATCAAGTATGAATTCATTTCCATATATCATCACTCATTACTATTGCTAATTGCTTTTAATTAGTTTACTAATGAGTTTCAGATGATTTTAATATGGACTAACAACAAATTTCCATAAAGCAATATCTGTGTCAGAAGAGCATTAAATGTAGCTACCTAAACCTGTGATAATCTCTGTAACCAATACTTTGAACATTCTCTGATACTCCAGCTGCACAATAAATGCTATATCTCAACAAACAAATCAAATAGAATAAAGAATGTTTGCGAAGAACAAAGCATTTACGGCGAATGTGACTAGCAAAGCTTCATCTGTCTAATGGCTATATCCAAGAGTCACAACAATCAATCTTCAAGCTTCTACAACAGTCATTATTATAACATCTCTAAATAGCAGAAGCATTGAATTCGCCAACCACCGAAACGATGTGCATTTAATTCAATCTTATTGCAATTTGTTGTTTCATTAACTTTCGTCTAATATCTTTGGATATTTATTTCGGTGTACTTCAGTGATTATTTTACTTACTCAGTGAGGAGTTAATTCTATTCAATTTCTCTATAAATCTTAAGGTTGTGGAACCTTAAGAGTAGGTGTACAATTACAGCTTGTAAGGGGAAGTGAGTCATGGTGATAGGATCACCTCGAGTACAAAGTGTGTAAATTGTACGAGAGTTTGAGATAGTGAAATACCCAAGTGATTGGCGACTAGATGTAGGTCAACGAATTAAACTGAACCAGTATAAACACTCTGTGCTCATTCTTCTTCTCAGTCTCTGTTTATTGTCTTTAAATCATTTTTCAAAAAGAATTTTTACAATCACCTATTCAACCCCCCCCCCTTTAGGTGATATTCCTGCTTTCATATAGAACCTTGGGGACAAAGTTATGCAAGCAGCGGTGATGGCAACATGCAGTTTAGAAGCACCCCTTATTATAGAAAGCTTGTTGATGTCATCGAACTAACTTACTGAGGTCGTTTCACCATGATGTTCTTCAAGTGTTTGTGGGCAAATACAACAACTTCACAGGGACTTACAACTGATGAATTAGGTATCACATCTGTAAATTTCTCCTTGCTAATTCACACCAGTCAATTTGAATATGATGAGCCAAAATTCTTGCTTTAGAGGCACACCGGATTTATTATGTCAAGAAAGAAAAGCGTAGGGATTAGAATATGGTGGTTCACTTAGAGCCTCGAAACCTTTATGATATGGATGATGGTGATAACATCATCTATGTGAGTGAGCCTTTCCAACCCACCAATTTTGAAAAACTTCCTCCCAAAGGCGATAGTAATTTACCTATAAATAGGTGCATTTTTATAAGTTAAACTTTATTATCATTTAATTTAAATACAATTTTTGCACAAAATCATACACTCAACACTAACATTTTCTTCAAACGTCTTTTTTTAGAGATGATGATGAAAAATGATTAAAAAAATATAACTTTTGTTCTTGTAAAGCAATCAAATTATATTTCTTAAAAAACTTTCAAGTAATATTTGTAGCATTTCATAACCAATACAAATTAACCAATAACTACTACAAACATAAACCGCTACAAAAACCGTCACATAAACATCTTGTCGATTCCTATAAATACTCTTACTACACCTCATTTCTTACCCTTTTCCATTTCTTCCTACCCCTCTCCTATCTCGTTTTTCTTTCCCTTCTTGATAAAGAGCTAAGCTTATACACTACATTTTTTTCCCTCAAAGTTTTGATTTCATCATTTTCATTTTATTTTGCTTATTCATATAATTATTATTCTAATTTTTTTCCACATTTGAAGATTCCTTCAACTACATTTTCAACATTCTTTCCATAAACAAATATAACTTTCCATCTTCAACTTCATAAAATGAAGAACTTAAATTATTATTACCTGCACATTCTCAATATTAAACATACATAATATTCATACTTATCTAACTTAATTTAATCATTCTCCTCAAATAATAATTACTATTATTTAAATAGATTGAGAAAAAAAATTCACACAATTTTTAAAAAAAAAAAAAATTATGCAACATTGAGTAACCACTACAAAGCTAAATTTAAATTTTTGGCACAACAATTTGAAATTTCATAAATATTAGTAGTGGTTATCTAACCACTACAAATGTTTGGTGTCATGTTTTAAAATTTTTGAAATTACTTAGTAGCAGTTGGAAAATCGTTTCAAATGTGGGCACCAGGTTTTCAAATTTTATTTCTTGTCACACACAAATTTTGGGGAAAAAAAATTGGCGCCACATATGTGGCGATTATCCAACCTGTACAAAAACAGATTTTATAAATATATAACCCCAAAAATTCAAATTACAATTATAGCAATTTGCTAACCGCTACAAAATGTTCATACAATGTGTGATCTAGCTACAAATATGGTAGCAGTTATATTGACAAGCGTAACGTTTTCATAAAACGGTTACAAAATTGTTTGTAAAAATGTATTTTGTAGCGGTTTGTCGAGCCACCACTATTGTCATTTGTAGGGTTAAAACCACTATAAATACATGATTTTAACCACTACAAAATGAACAAATTATTTTTAGTGTACATGTACTTCATACACTCGTGCTTGGATCATCATCGCAATTGTGGCTGTTAGAACTCCGGCTTTGCCTCACCACACCACTCGGTTGCTTCTACTTGTGCACTTCCATGTGACTTCTAAGAGCCATTGAAGCTTCTGGTGCAATGCGTACTGAATCCGAGTGTCCATGGAATGAAAAATCCCAAGCACACTAAAGAAAACGAAAAAAACATTGATTGCTTATCGAGATACTTTCCGTTCCCCTCCACTTTGTCATCTTTTAACTATATCAATTTTAGAGATTTATGATATTGTAAAAAGTTAAACAAATATAAAATATTTTAATAAAAGTATAAAAATCTGACTTGTTTATATAAAATTTTAATAATTTAAATTTATTCATACATATTTTTGTTATTTGATAATATAATAATATTTTTTCTAAGACATTAAATCTCAATCATCCAAAGTTAATTTAATAGTGAAAATAAAGAAATGGAGAAAAACGGAGGGTGTTTGAAGTGAAAAGGTTCATTTTCCCAAAATAAAGCACATTTTATAGTTTTAAAAAGTAACTGCCCATTTTTACGTCTTTGTTGATTGATGTGAGGGAGCGAGAATGCATGGAAAATTGTGGGTATTACTTGTAATTTTTTTTGGGGGGGGGGGGGGATATTTTTTATTATATTTTATTAAAAAATTAAATTTCTTTAATATCCGTGATGCTCTAGGGAAAAAAATTCAATTTCTTTAAGGGTTAAGGTGCACATGTATTTTATCCTGAGAAGCATCCAACGCTAAGTATTTTTTTTAAGATGCAAAAATACACACATGGTTACAAGTTATATGTAAAAATACCCTTTGATCTTTAAGTTTGACTTTGATAGTTAATTTTGACTTTTTTTACTTTCAAATAGTGTAAAAATACACATGTGGTTTGACAAAAACAGCATCCAATACTAAGTATTTTTTTAATTAATAATTTTATTTCAATTAAAGGAAAATTATTATTTCTCCAGGTGTAATTCCTGGGAGGCCAAATTTTTTATTTCCATAATTTATTTTATTTTTCTAAATCCTTATTAAATTTTCTAATTAATAATTAATAAATAAGTATTTATGCTTTTACAATTTGATACTATAAATACTATATTTAATTAAAAATAATTTTATTTTTTTGATCTAACACATTGAACCAAAATTATTTAAATAATTTTTCAATCAATATTATTTAAATTTTATTGCATTTTCTAATTATGTAATATAAACGTTTGCACCAATAAGGATTTTTAAAAAAGAAAATAAATTATGAAATAAAAAATTTGGCCTCCCAGGAATTATACCTAGAAAAATAATAATTTTTCTTTAATTGAAATAAAAATATTAAAAAAACACTTGGTGTTGGGCGTTCTTTTTGTCAAAGCATATGTATATTTTTACACATTTGAAAGTAAGAAAAGTCAAACTTAATGGTCAATGGGTATTTTTACACTTAATTTATAACCACGTATGTACTTTTACATCTTAAAAAAGTATTTAGTGTTAAACATTCCTTAAAATAAAACACATGTACATTTTTATACTTTAACCCTTTCATTAATATATGTGAACTACGTTGGACGGGTCCCTTTTTTTAGGCCATAAATATTGGACGTGTCCTCCATTGTGAACGATTATGTGACTTACACGTAACGCATTATTGTACGTCCCAAATTCTGCCCCTAGATAAACTGTTCTAACTATTTGCCAGAACTTAGACCCAAAAAAAAAAAAGCTGCCTGAAAATTTTATTTCTTTTTCGTTTATTTCCTATATAAGCAATGACCACGTTTTCATGGTCTGGGCAATCAAAATCTCAAATTCGATAAATGAAATTCATTATCTTAACGAATTTTTTTTCCTTTAACTGATTATTTTTAATCTGAATCCGGCAATCCAATTTCCAAAATTAAATCTCAAGTTTTGGATAAAGCAAAAAATGTGTGCGTGTTTGTTTTCTGGCAAAACAAGAAATATAGGATATCAATTTGCTGACTCATTGTGACACACTAATATGTGATACAATATCACTAATTGATTTTAGTTTCTATATTGATAAAGACCTAATTAATGTTAAGAAAGGGAGCCCAGTTACACCATATGATATGTAGTTAAATTATTTTCTTTTCTTTTATTTTTCTTTTATTTACATAATGCACATAAATTGGGATATGACATCTTATGTTAACAGTGTGTTTGGTTTGATAGGAGAGGATTGAAGGACTTTTGCCAAATTGATATTAATGAGAAGAATATTTATTTTTTTTAAGAGTATATTTCTAGAATAATGAAAATTTTTCATGGACAATTTGGTCAATATGACATAAAAAATTTATCATCCCTCCCTCCCCTCAAGCTAAACACAACCTAAGTGATGATGTGATCCCTCCTAATAAGACTAATGCTATGGATGATAGTTATGCTCTTTTTAACCATACGCGATGGGTGGATATGAATAAGTAGCCAGCCTATGCATTTATGCAATGCACAAGTGCAGATGATGACCGTTTTTTCGACCAAAAAACAAAAAAGATGATGACCGTTTTATAAAACATACTAACAAATTTCACTCAGGTGGAAATAGTAACCTGAAACTCACAACTCTATTTCAAGATATAATATTTTAAAGAGTCAAATATTGGGACATTGGTGGTGAAGCTATAAGGACAACAACCTTCCTATGGCTTCATGGTTAAGAAGCTTCGACAGATTTAGGAAAGGAAGGGTAAGATTGGCGTTTTTGATCTAGAGAATGATTTTTACTTGGTAAATTTCCAGCATATGGATGACTATATGGAGGCCTTAATTGGAGGGTCGTGGGTGATAGTGGATGCATACCTGAGTGTGGGATGATGGAGACTTGATTTTAGTCTAAGACAGGAAAGGATTTAATCGGTAGTAGCTTGGGTGCGTTTTCCAGACTTACCTGCACCTCTTTTTGACAAAAAAAAAAAAAAAATTCCTCCTGAACTTGGGGAATTCAATTGGAAGAGCCATAAGGCTAGATGTGCGTACGGCGCAGAGGACTAGAGGGAGATTTGCGAGGATGTGTGTGGAGCTAGATCTCAGTAAGCCTCTGGTTCCAAAATTTAATGTTGAAGGACAATTACTAAGCATGGTTTATGAAAGCCTTGGCCAAATATGTAACAAATGTGGAAGGGTGGAGCACCAAAAGGAAGGATGTGATGCGTTTCACAAGAGGATGAATGAGGAAGAAATGGCAGTAGATGAGGGGAACCAAAACAAGATCAAGGAGTTAGAAAGGAGTGATACAGAGGGTTTATGGAAGACGGTTCAGAGGGCTAAAAGGACAAGAAGACAGGAAATTCCTGTACAGAAGCAACAAACAGGTTCACACTTCACGGTATTAAATATGGATAAGGGGGAGGAGGAAAAGGAAGGGGAAGAGGGTGAAGTACAGAGGCAAGGGAGGAGGAAGGGAAATTTAAATGAAGGAAGAGGGAAGGTAGCACAAAATTATCAGAATCACCAGGATAAGATTGAAAATGGGGGAAGAAGGCAGAAGGAATATGAAAAGAATAAGCCTAAAAGTAAGGTGAGAGTTACACTAGGCAATAAGATGGAGGAAGAAAACAAAGAGAAGGTGGAGGTGCTAAAAAATGATCAGGGCAGAGAAAGAAAGGTATTGGTAGAAAATGGGCTTAAATGGGATACAAAGTCCATTATGGAAGAAAGCACTCTAGAGGCTGGTAGGTGGAAACAATTCCACATGAATGACAAGGAAACATAAATACAGGCGATTGTATGTTTACAGAAAGGAAAAAAGACACACTTAAGGTAGCTAGGATGTAGACTGAGGGAAACTCAGTGAAAGACTTAGATGATGTTCAGATGAGTGAGGAGGAGGTATGCCCTACAGTGCTGTTAGCCGAGTAAAGGTTAGATTTATGACTGATTAGTACATAGTTTATTATAATGATGAATGCATTAGTTTGGAATTGTCAGGGGGCAGCAAGCAAAGGAGTTGCTACTATGATTAGGGACATTAAATATCAGTTTAAACTAGACTTGATGGTGATTTTGGAACCCAGGATAAGTAGTAACCATGCTATCAAGGTTATCAAAAGTTGGGGATTTAGAAAATCAATAAGAATGGAGGCTGATGGTTTCTGAAAATCATCTAAATGGGGTGAATAAGTGATGTCGTTAAACTTAGAATTTTTTTATTTTTTTTTTTTGCAAGGTAAACTTAAGACAAAAGTAGGAAGAGAAAAGTAAAACTTTGCATACACGATATATCCTGGTTCGGTCACAAACTTGACTTACATCTAGTCCCCAGAACTCCTGGGATTTCCACTAAATCACTTGAACCAATTACACTGTACTCTAGGAAGATTTCACTCTCACTCCCCCTTACAAGGTGTAATTGTTACCCAATCACTTGAGGTCCCAACCTTAAGACTTTTCAATACAATCAAGCAATAAATGCAAAGACTCCTAAAGAGTAGATAAGATAATCACTGAAGTGTGTTGATTATAATTGTTATAGAAACAGAGTAGAGTAAAGGCTATTGAATTTTTACAGCATAACAGTTGTTAGATATAATTAAGTTTTGATGATGTCTTATATATGCCATTAGGAAGAGCAAAAAGATTGAGTGATATGTTTATCTTCTTCATTGACTAACTGTTGCATTTAATGTAGAATCAATGATGTGAAGCTCATTCATGAAAATTGATCAAAAAGAAGAAGATCAAGAAGATTAAGAATGTAGAAGGCATAAAGAATGATGAGCTAAAGTTGGATGATGAAAATTGATCAAGTGAAGAGATTGAAGAAAAGGAAGATCTTGTCAAAAAGAATGAGAAAAATCAATTTAAAAGGTCTTAAATTGATATTACAAGTCTTCACAATCAAATGGAGGTTGAATGGGTCAATTTAGAGCTAAAGACAGTAAAAATCGGGTTATAGAAGTGAATACTCGAGTTTCCAAGTCAAAACTCGAGTATACAAGCTTACTGCAAAAATTGGCTTCTGGATTAGGAAACTGTGGTTTTGAAAACTGAAGTTTGGAAAACTGAGGTTTGGGAGTCAACTCGAGTTTCCAAGTCAAAATTTGAGCTATAGAGGTCAGTACTTGAGTATGAGAGTCAATACTCGAGTATGGAACTTAAATATTCGAATATCAGGTGTTTTCAGCTTCTCTCACACATCTGGACCCGACAAAACTCGAGTTTCCTCTTCAATACTCGAGTTTCCAGTGTTCTTCAGCAACTCTGTTCACCTCTGTTTCATATTCAGCTTTGGGCGAGGTCTGGTAATTCGATGATATCTCCTGAACCAGACATCGGATTGAGGTGAAATCAAATTTGGCTGAAACTAGACATTCAATGCGTCATCTTGACAAAGTTTCAAGTCCAAAGAAGATCAGATGAGAGAGCTTTGAATTTCCAAAGTTGGATCAAATGTTAACGCCACACTTCAGAGCGAGCTTCAGTGTTTTGAGTATAACTCATAATCTACAAATCGAAATAAGCTGAAATTAGTGGCATTGGAAAGAAGACACATAAGGATTTCCATCAATACTTGATTCAACAAGAATGAAGATTAGACCAGAGAGATACAGTCTTCGAAAGTTGACTGATGTTTCAAGATGATGGAAAAATGCTGGTTTAGAACAACTCTCCTTCATCAGATTATAATGGACAGATCATAACGAGTTTGGATCTGAATCTTGTTGCATCTTGAAGAAGACACAAGGAGCTATATAGAGATAAATGGTTTGCTAATTTAGAAGTTAGATCAAGTCAGATAGCAACCAACGTGCAAAACAGCTTGAAAACTCGAGTTTACGAATGAATACTCGAGTATAGCTCAGACAGAGAGCAATGAACATCAGAGGATCCTCAATACTCGAGTATGGAAAGCAAAACTCGAGTATAGGACATATAGAGACGAATCTGAGGTTTTGACATAAGCTTAATACTCGAGTATGAACAGCAATACTGCAGTATTCTCCTTCAGATCAGAAAAATCACCGTTGCGAAAATTCTAAATCTGATCTAGATCATCCAGATCCTTACCCAAATGATTTGTAACACTTATTAACATCATTTAAATCATTTGTGGGCATATTTCAGATGGATAAACAAAGGATTACATGGAGATCAATATGCTGACCTATCAAGTGCCAAAAGCTTCCAATGACTATATTTTTGCAACTGTCATATTCTCAACGTCCATATTCTCAACGACTCTATTCTCAACGATCATAACATCATCATCTATAAATAGAGCTGGATTCAAAACGCAAGATGGGGATGGAGTGAGCCCACACTGTTATAATGCCAAAATCTTGAATCTCCAACTCTCTGTTTTTCAATGTTTCATATTTTATCATATAGAGAGTAAAATCATTTGTAATGTACTTCAGTGCTTATCATAATCACTTCTTAGAGAGAAGATACATTGTAAACATTCTAATTTTTGAGAGATACTTAAGGTTGGGTGACCTTGAGTGGAAAATTGAATGTATCCCTTGGGTTATGAGGGAGAGTCTCTGTGAGAGATTGAAAAGGCTACACAAGTGCCTAAACAAACTTGTGGGGTGTAAAGGCTTGTCTCTTATGCCTGGTTAAACAAGGAGAATAGTGGAAATCTCAAGTAGAGCTTGAGGACTAGATATAGGTCAAGGATTGGATCGAACCAGTATAAACCAGAGTTTGCAATTCTCTTCCCTAACCTCTTTTATTTCCAGCACATATGTTTGAATGATTGTTTATAACTTTATAACTCTTACTATCATTCAAACTGATTTAACCGAGTTTCGAAAAGATTTTAAAAAGGTTGCAAGTTTTTTATCTTCACTCAATTCACCCCCCTCTTAGGTTCAGCCTCATTTTTCAACAGTAACTTCCGGTTCGGTGGTTGCCGCTATTGAATGCTTCTTCAATTTATAGCTTCGCCATTAATGCCATTGTAATTTAGCCATGGTCTCTGGTCTCTATTATTTGGTAGTTTTGGTGTTGATATTACCGTTGACGATGGCATTAAATGTGGTAGTTGGCCTTTTAGGAATGTTTCTGTGGAATGTCTCTAGCATCTTCCATAATCGACCGTTATAGCAAGCGTAAGCAAAAAGAATGTTTAAATACCCTTTCTTTTATCAGGGATTGCTTTTAGTCTGGAAGCATTAAATGCTAAACGGCTGCTGACATCATCGTGTATCTGCTTTACTGATCTTTCCTGAAACTCTTCATACTTATAATTTCAAGGTGTAATTAGTAGTAAGAGTGTAATCATAGCATGAAACAACAGCAGATACAAATAGATTAGATTAAACAGATAGATTTCAGAGGCTTAATCATATTAAGCGGTCATATATCAGTTCAGTGCCTTAACCTCAAGTCATGGATACAACCTCGAGTTTTTCAATAAACTTAAGTTAAGTGTACAGCCTCGAGGTTATGAGACAGATCCTAGCTTAGCGCAAGAAGCCATATAACCTCAAGTTTTGTGGACAACCTCGAGTTTTTGCTTAACCTCGAGGTCATTTATTGAGACTCGAGGTTGTGAAGAGAATCATCCAGAGATGCTGAAGCATGAAACCTCAAGGTCACTTTACAACCTCGAGGTAAAGTACTTAGCCTCGAGGTAATTTGACAGCAAAACTCTGAGTTCCATTTCTCTATGTTTTTTATAGAAAAGTTCAATTCTATTTCTTTCTTATAATGTTGAGTCATCATCAAAACATGAAAGCTAACAGTTTCTCTGGAGGGGTTTGGATTTTATGGGACATAGAAGGGCTAGTAGTGGATGTTAGAATAAGAGATAAGCAATTCCTTCACTGCAAAGTGCAGCTAGGAGAGGTAGAGATGCTATTTACTACAATTTGTGCAAATCTTGCGGTACAAAAAAGAGTAAAGTTTTGGGAAATTTTATATAAACTGGCTTGCGAGATAAATGAGCAATGGATTTTAGTGGGAGATTTCAATGATATAAAAAATCCCTTGGAGCAAAAGGGTGGAGGAAGAATAAATGAGTTACGGTGTCGTGATTTTAATGACTGGATTGAGGATTGTTGTCTGGTGGATATTGAGACAAAAGGACCATTTTATACATGGAAGGGGCCTAAATGGGAAGGGTTAGAAATAGTATTCAAAAGACTGGACCGATGCTCTGTTAGTTGAGGTTAGAGTTTTACCACGGTTATGTTCAGATCATCACCCATTTGAGAACATCAATTGTGAACCAATGTAGATATGCATGTAGCTTTAGATATGAGGCAATGTGGAAGATGCATGACCAATTTGATCTGGTAATGGAAAACAACTGGAAGGGATCAAAAGAAGCACCAGAAAAACTGATAAATCTATAAAAAGATTTGATTAAATGGAACAGAGAAGTATTTGGGAAGATTGAAGAGAGGAAGAGAAGGCTCTACAATAGGTTATATGGGATACAACAAAGCTTAGATAAAGGAAGCAACCTATTTCTCATAAACCTAGAAAAAGAACTTGAGGGGGAATTACTACACACCCTGCGCCAAAAAGAGATAATGTGGTACCAAAAGTCAAGAGGAAGATTGGTGGAGGAAGGAAATAGGAATACAAAATATTATCATGCAAAGACCATGTTTAGGCGCAGGAGAAACAAAATCTCCATGTTAAAGAACAATTAGAGGGAGTAGATTGAGGAGGAAGAGGAAATTGTGAACATGTTTCATGAGTTTTATAGTTCTTTATTTGGAGAGACGGATTGTAACAGGGAATGGACAGACACAGCACAGTCTTGGGGAGAGGTGGACGAAGAGAAATGGAAACAGATTAGGAAAGACGTTAGTGGAAAAGAAATCCAGCAAGCTTTCTTTCAGATGGGAAGTTTTAAGGAACCTAAGAGGCATGGCTTTCCAGCTGTCTTTTATCAGCAAGATTGGAAATTTGTAGGCACTTCAATAATCAATTTCATTAAGTCCTTATGGAAGCACCCGAAGAAGATTGAGGAAGTAAATGATACTTTAGTAGTGCTAATTCCAAAAATTGACAAACCAAAGGTGGTTAGCCAATTCCGGCCCATTGCCCTATGCAATGTCATATATAAAGGATTAACTAAGGTGATTGTAAATAGGTTAAAGCCTTTCCTTGAAAATTTGATCTCCCCATATCAAACGAGCTTCATACTAAAAAGGAGCATACGCGATAATATCATTATTGTAAAGGAAGTAGTGCACCCTATGGAAAAATTACAAGGCAGAAAAGGGTACATGGTCATCAAGATTGACCTTGAGAAAGCATACGATCGAATGAATTGGAATTTTATCATAAATATATTGAAGGAGATTGGAGTGGATGAGCAACTAAGGGAGGTCATAAAGGGCTGTATTAGCACAGTTAAAATGTCACTCTTGTGAAATGGTTGTAAAAGGAAGGATATAAAGCCAACTAGGGGGTTAAGACAAGGAGACCCCTCGTCTCCTTACTTGTTTGTTCTCGAAATGGAAAAATTAATGCATTTAGTAGCTGATTGTGTGGCTAAGAAGCAATAGAAACCAATAAAAAAAGGGAAGGGGGTACTAAAGTGTCTCATCTGTTATTTGCAGATGATTTACTCCTCATTTGTGAAGCTGAAATAGACCAGATGAGTGTGGTGATGGAGGTTCTAGAGAAGTTTGGAGAAATGTCTGAACAAAAGGTAAACATTCAAAAAACTAGTGTTTACTTTTCAAAGAATATTGATAGAAATAGACAAAAAGAGATTTGTATGCTATCGGGCTTTAAAAGAAAAGATGATCCAGGAAGATATCTGGGGGCTTATCTGTGCAAGGGTAGGTTTAAACATAGAAACTTTCAGTTTCTACTGGATAAAATGCAAAACAAGCTTAACGTATTACTCTAGTGCATTCAGTCACAAATCAGATGGCAATCTACACCATGCAGCACTCTATAATTCTTGTGGGGGTGAGGAAACAGATAGAGAAGATTCAAAGAGACTTTGAATGGGGAAGGCAAGAGGGGAGGTGAAAAATCAATGCTGTAAGTTGGGAAACATTGTGTAGGGAGAAGAAAAATGGTGGTGTAGGAATAAGGAGCTTGGAAATCATGAATGATGCACTGATAGGAAGAGTGGCTTGGAATATGATTGCAAGGCCTAACAATTTGTGTTCAAGGGTTCTTAGGGGGAAATACCCAAGAAATTGTGACTTACTGAAAGAATGCAAAGGAACAAATGTTGATTCCATAATATGGAAGAATTTGGTAAGATTGTGGCAAAAAATAGTTGAGAATATAACCTAGGATGTTGGCAATAGGGAGGGGGACCAGATTTTGGGAGGATAAATGGGTAGGTGATGGGAGAAGGCTAAGAGAGATGGCTATTGTACAGCCTTCACATATTAGGGATGAGTTAAGAGTAAGGGAGATGGTTGATGACAAAGGGGCATGGGATATGGAAAGAATTGGAAAGTGTGTTAATGAGGAAGGTAGGAAGCTTATTTTGGCTATTCTGCCTCCTAAAATTGACAATGGTACCGATGCTATAAGATGGGGAGGAAGCTTGAGCAACAAATACTTAGTTGCAGACATTTACCAAATGATAAAACAGGAATCTAACAAAAGAGAAGAGGGATGGAACGTGATATGGAGATGGAAAGGGCCAAGGAGGATTCAAATCATCCTATGGATTGTTGTGCATAACAGATTGCTCACGGAGGAAAGGAAGAGTTGATTAATGGGTGGTAGCTCATCTTGTTATTGCTGTAATAACACTGAAAATTTGATGCATGTACTTCGTGACTGCAAAAAGGCCTGGACACTATGGCTAGAACTAAAACTGAATGATGTGGGAACTAAGTTTAAGAGGTTGCAGGGAGGAGATTGGATAACATGGAATTTAACTAGATCAAAGGATGAGTGGGGGCTCATATTTGTCATAACCTGCTAGTTCTATGGAATTGGCGCAACAGAGAACTTTTTGAGGCTGATTTTGTGATACCTAACAACCGTAGTTGGCTAGTACACAGATATGCAATGGAAGTCAAAGGTGTAAGGAAGGACTTTGAACGAGTATGGGGGAGGAAAAAGGAGATATTTGTTAGTTGGAGGGCTCCAAGGAAAGGATGGGTGAAGCTAAATGTGGATGGGGGTATCAAAGGGGAAAGAAAAAGGTGCTGGATTTGGAGGGGTTATCCAAGATTGCATAGGTGAGTGGATATGTTGTTACTCCCAAAAATTGGGAAGTTGTACTGCATTACAAGCTGAAATATGGGATGTACTATCTGGTCTGGAATCAGCAATCAAATTCAAGTGTGTTAGAATAATTGTAGAGTCTGATTCAACTAGTGTGATTAGTATATTGAAGAATTTGCAGGAGGACGTAGGATCTGATTAGTATATTGAAGAATTTGCAGGAGGAGGTAGGATCTAAGACAATGCTGCTGTGACAGATAAGGAAAACTATCTGTTTGTTTACTGATATTGAATTTGTACATGTTTTTAGAGAAGCTGATAATTGTGTTGATGCTATGGCAAACATTAGCTTTAAGCAAGAGGGTATTAGAGTTGAGTTTGTTAGACCCCCATTAAGCATAAATAAATTGCTATTGCAGGATTGTATGGGTAATACCTACCCAAGACTGATTGTTGGTACATGAAAAATATAGGGCGGAAGCCCCGTGCATTTTTACCAAAAAAAAAAAATACTCTAATTACATGGACCTCCTCTCTATTTATAAAAAGATACATTTAGGTCCAATCTATTAGCTCCAATTAAAAATATTCCAAAAAGAATCTTAAAAAATATTTTTAAATTAAATTTATTTTATTTAATAATTTTCCTTCATCATATCAAGTTCGCTAGTCTATTTTTGAAGGTTTGCAAACTTCAAGGGAAAAAACATCAATGGTCACAACGATGAATTATTTATATAATTTCTTTAACTTATATTATTTATACTATATGATAGTAAAAATATGTTTTGAAATATGATTTTATCCGTTAAAAACCCTAAAATAAATATGTTTCAATAAATATGATGAGAAAGTAAAATTATAGAATTTTATAATATAATTAAAATTAAAATTTTACAACATATTAGAAATTCTGAAAATATATATTAGAACTATTTTGTAGTTGTATAATTATTTTGACAAATAGAAATGTTTAAATTAGAAAACTGAACCTCTAACCAAAAAAAACAAAACTAATCATAAATATCAAACACCTCAATCATCTTGTTTTCATTCATTTTCAAACAACAAGGTTTTATACACAATAAATGATCATTCAAGTTAATTATTATACTTTCTCAATCATAGACAATCTCAAAGTACAAGCATTTATTGAATTCAAATAAAATACAACATCATGCCGCCATCTCTACAAATAGGCAAGGAGCTTCCAAAAATTTAGAGCATCTCACAAAATCCACTTAACTCTCATTCTCATCAGTAAGTAACAACTCTTGGGACCTTTTCCATTAACCTTAACGTCAAAGTCGCAAAGATTAGGCTACCCATCTGGAACTTCAATTGAACACACAATGTTCTCTTCCAAATTAATAATTCCAGGCTCACCTTCAATTTTCACATTATCAAAAGTCTCATGCAATTGCACTTACGTCCTCAATTTCCTCATAATAATCATCATCAATACAAGAAGTGGTTATCATGCTTAAGAAATTAGCTTGATTAATTCATATTCTTAAGAGATGAAACAAGTTGACTCACATTCAATCCAAATTCCTCCAAAATATAATTTTTTAAAAAAATAAAAAAATGGAGAGTTATCAGCAATATACAACTTATTTTTCATCCTTTCAGAGAAGGAGAATGTTGGAAATAAAATTCCGCTTAGGGTCCTCAGTGATTTTGCACAATGGTTCCCCATTGTCCTTGCCCAATGCCCATGTAGCATATCTTCTTTGGTTCGCTTGATATTCTTGATTTTCCAGAGAGCATCTTAGAGAACATCAGACAGACACTCTCCCTTGGCCCCAACCTTTTTAAATTATTATTTCTCTTATTAGTTCATCGATTCCCTGTCTAGGTGGCAAAGCCCAGTGTTCTCATCTTTCGTGACAAAACTTTTTGAGCATATTCAATTGGCATACAAAATACCCCCACCGGTCTTAAATATAAAACAGAGTTAACTTTTTTAGGAGGTTAAGAAAACTAAATAAATTATTTGATCGTATCATATGTTATATATCTTTAGATTATATTAAATTTATTAATTAAACAAATTAGTTAGGGGAAAAATACTCTAAAGTAATTTAATTAACTTCCTTAATCTCTTTAAAAAATTTAATTATGTCTCATATTTATGATCAAAGGGAGGGGGTACATTCCCAAAGATAACTACCATAACGTGATAAACTTTTTTTTTTTTTTTTATAGCTTCTATACCTTACACCACATATTGAAAGAAGTTTCAATAATTTATTATCATCAAAAAAAAAAAATTATTTTATTACTCTTTTAATCTGAGTAATTGGGATTTGATATGATGATATATTTGAATTCTTTTGTCATTAAAAACCAAAGGGGCAGACAAAATTTATTTATTTTCAATAATTTGCTGATAAAGTCATGAAGCAGCGGGGTAACAAGCGAACACCAAAGTTCTTATTTTTCACAACTATAGTATTTTTTTTATTATTATTTTTGGTCTATAGAATCAAAATTTAAAATTCGGTAATATAAAACATTATCATAGATTATTTGTGGGCTATTAATTTGATTTTTCACATTTTAAAAGCTTAAACCTCTTGATATGAATTTTATTATTTTAAATATTTTAATTAGAATTGAATTCTTAGTTTGATATTATGCATCACCTAAATGCATGAGTCCAATCGAATATATAATTTTGTAGTTAATTGCTAATCAATTATCAAAGTGGTGCAGCAGGAGTGTGATGAGGTCTTAAACCACATTTCCCTGGATCAAAGCGGCGCAGCAGAGGTACAAGAATAGAATTGGGTTTTAACATGATGATACATTTTTTGACTAAAAAAATATTATGATAATTTTGAAACTTCTTTTCTACTCTTGAAGCAAAAGACGAGATTACCCCTCCCATGCATATTGGTATTCCAAAAGAAATCTATTCTTACAACTTGATACAGTTTTTGGTAGAGCAGTCAAAATGGGTACCCATCCCATTAGGCCCTAGCCCATGTGGGTTAGGGCCAAAAAAGCCCACAGGGCCAAATGGCCATCAATACTATAGGCCCACACGGGCCAAAAGCCCTATGGGCTAGGGCTGGCCTGGGGCCATTCAAAATTATAATTTTGTCAAATTTTATTTTTTTATCATATTCAATCACTAATAGAAAAAGTTCAAGTATTGATGGAAAAAATTTCTATTGCAAATGGTGATGGAATTTTTGACAAAAATAGAATTCTGTCAAACATAAAAATGGAAAAAAATTTGTTTAAATAAATGAAGAAATTAGAGATGAAAAAAGATTTGGTCATAATTAGAGATGACAAAAGTATACCAAACATCCTTATTTTTTTCAGAAACTATTATACATCAAAATTTAGGGTTTGATGTAGAATAGCTTCTAAAAAAAAGAGAGGTGTTTGACAGGTTTATGACAAAACCCATGTTTTGGAACCCTCAAATAGGTTTAAGAGAAATAATATTATTTATTTTTTATAATATTTGATATATTTTAATGATATACTATGTTCACTTTTTAATTTCTCCTTTTCTTTAATAATTATTTAAAATATAGCATAAGGACTTACAGTACAAGGACATTATAAAGATATATGCACAAATAATTCCCCAACAACAACAGGTGAGCCAATATCTAGCTTTTTTTTTTTTACCGCAATAACAATTAACAACAATAAATATAATTAATGAATTATCCGTAAACTTCTGATCCGATCATTTCAAAAGTTTTATTGCCATGATGAATATTTCAAAAAGTGATTGGAGACGTTTTTCAATACATAATTATGAGTAATAAAGATAGTCGGGGGTTATGATTATTCATTGTTGTTAAGAATTCTGTCAATTTCTTAAAAATCCTAAAAATAGTTCAAAAAGTGATCAAACGTTTTTCAGGTTATGATTATTCTGGTCCAATTGACAGAAAAAAAAAAAAAAAAAAAAAATTGGCCCCGGGCCAACCCTAACCCAACCCACTAAAATGTAAGGCTTTGAGAGTTAAGGCCAAAAAAGGCCCTACAACAAAATAGTCCTAAGGGTTAAGGCCAAACATAGGGCTTTGCGGGCTAGCCCGCGGCCTTCAACCCATTTTGACAGCTCTAGTTTTTGACGCCAAGGATACTTGGCTCCCAATCTCTTGAGCTTCCCTTTCTAGAATGTCAGCACATCCAACAACTTCTTTGCAACAGTGGGATAATTCGATGGATCTAGCCCACATAGATGAGACTTTGTATTGCTTCAATATCAGCTTGAAAATGGTGATTGGCACCACTATCTCTAAGTAGCATGTTAATAGGAAACCTATATGTTTGTGAAATTGAGAGATCGACACACCTTTAAACCAGTTTTAATAGTCAAGATTTCGTTTATTGGAAGAGTTGATGCCCAAAACTAGGGGTGGGCACGCAAAAAACCTGATGGTTTGATTTAGCCTGGTCTAGTCCAAATAAACAACATAATGAAATCTAACCAGACTAGACCTGACTGACTAGTTGGGGGTTGGATTGGGTTTCATACCAGGGGACTAGGTCATTTGGACTGGTTTGGTTTGGTCCAAGTCAATTTTTTTTTAAAAAAAATTATAATTTAGAAGTTACTTTTATTTTTCTTATTTAATGTTGTTAGAGTTTTTTTAAGGATTTATAATTAGTTTTTATTTTTTATGATGATGGGTATTTTTATTATCTTAATTGATTTTTATTATCTTAATTGTATTTATCATGGTTAAATCTTATTTTTATTGTTGTTGAATATTCTTATAGATTTATGATGTTTTAATTTTATGTGACACGTCTTTATATTATTATAGGTATTTTATGGTCTTAATTGTGTGTAATAGATTCAAATTTTGCCTTTCAAAGAGAAAAAACAAAAAACAAAAATAAATAAATTTAGGTCCTGGACCACCTAGACTTTGGCCTAACCCAGTGTCGGGTTGGTGTTGAACCATACTAGACCTGTTGCTTTGTGTAACCCAAGGTCCTCTCCAAACCAAACCTTGGGTGGATGTCAAACTTGATCCAGATTAGTTTATGCTCATCCCTACTCATGACCGCTCACTCTTAAGATTCTTCATCTTCAATATCCTAAATTAATTAACCTCCCCAATGAATGACTTGAGAGGAGTTTTTCATTGTTAATGTCATTATTCTCTTCTTTATTTCCTTAACCTTAGGATTAGACTTGAATGGCTAGGCATATAAATAGAGGCCATGTATAAGACATTTATACACTAGGGAAACAAAGTGAATGAGTTAGGCTATTGTCTTCTCTCACTAGTCTTATCTTGCTATTTTTTCTTCTTTTACTCTCTAGTTTTCTCATTTAATTTTCTCTAATTTTATAACTTTATTTTTTACCAATAATTTTCTTTTTAAAGTCACGAGTACTTGTGTAGCAAGCCAACACCAAAGTTCTTCTCTTTCATTTTTATTTTTGATAAAATTTAATTTAATCAACAAAATGATAACACGGTATATAAAAAACCTCAGAATGATCAAATTAATGTTAGGGGTTCAAAGTTTAAAAACAAAAACACATTGCATCATAATAACTTAAAAACTAACAACAACTTGTAAAATAACGAAAAAAAAAGAAGCATAAACCAATAAGTCCTAAAGATGGTAAGGACATCAAAGACCAGCCATGGTTTAAGTCTCATCTTAGACCAGCAAAAATACTACCAAAGTTAGACACCACTTGCAGTGCCAAATAGCATAAGTAGATACTATCTGATGACAATAATAAAACAAGGAACAGTACGCCAATGTTCTTACCTTTCACAAATACAATATTTTTTATGGTCTATAGAATCATAATTTTATCATATATATATATTTGTGGGCTATGAATTTAATTTTTCACTATTTTAACGCTAAACCTCTTAATAGATGGAAATACTTGTATTTTATTATTTCAAATATTTTAATTAATTATGCAATAATTTTTTATTTCGTTATTCTGCATCATCACAATACATGAGTTCAAAGCAATGTTAAATCAACTCAGTGGCACAACGTAAGCCTGGTGAGTCCATAGCCCCCAAGTACTTGGACTGAAATTAGACTCTAATAAGTTTTTAAATTTTTATACACATAATATTAATACTTTACAAATTTTGCATACAGAATTACCAGTACTTTGATTTATGTCATTCTCATCAATAAATTTTTTAATATGGATTTTCTCCTAATTTATCTATTTCTTATCTTCCAACAAATTTCATAATTATATAAAAAATATCCTTATTTAAATAAATTATAGAGACCAAATTTTGAACTTGGAAAAAAAATACAAAGAGCAAGAGTTTTAAAAATGTTGTTCAGGTTTAAAAAAATGGATGATGTTGTGAGTTGCATGCGTACAATATTACAATGAATGACCCTCGTCCTAGGGGAAATTTACCAAAATAATATATTTTTAAAAAAATTGTACCAAATTAGAACTGTTGGGAAAATATTTATCAGAATAATGCAATCAAATATGTCAGGAGACTTGACGCCACTAGTAGCGTTAGGCTTCTTAACGCCATAGGGCAGTGCCGTCAACATTAATTGACGCCACATGTGTGAAATTTTTTTTTTTCAAAAGTATAATTTTATAATTATATTTAAAATTATAAATAATAATTATACTTAATCATAAATAATAATTTTAATTAATAATTAAAATATTAAAATATTTTAAATTTATTTTAAACCTTAGGATACAAGACTAATTAGTAAATTGTTTAATTAGTGAATTTATTATAAACCATAATATAGATGACTAATTATTTAATATTTTGTACATTAATAATTTGATATATAAATTATAAATTATTATTAGCTAAATTTAATTAGTGAATTTTTATTTTGATTAATTAGTGACCTAAATAATTTACAATATATCTTAGTGTACTATATAAATTTGACTAATAAAAATTTATAAAAACACAATACATTATTAAGTCACTAATTAATTATTCTCTAACTAATTAATTATTTGACTAATTATTATTCTCCATTTAAACTTATCCTATCTAGCCCAGTGTACTCTATAAAAAAATATATACAAAATATTTCAAAAAATATTTTTATTAATTCACTAATTATTATTCTCACAAATTTCTTTAATTATATTTAGCTAATAATAATTTACAATTTATATATCAAATTATTAATGTACAAAATATTAAATAATTAGTCATCTATCTTATGGTTTATAATAAATTTACTAAGTAAAAAATTTAATAATTAGTCTTGTATCCTAAGGTTTAAAATAAATTTTAAATATTTTAATTTTTTTAATTATTAATTAAAATTATTATTTATAATTAAGTAGAATTATTATTTATAATTTTAAATATAATTAAAATATTATATTGAAAAAAAATTTGATGCCTGTGGTGTCAATTGCCCTGTTGACACCACAGTGGTGTCAGGCTGCCTAACACCACTGCTAGTGATTACTATGGTAAATATTTTTCCAACTGCTTTAATTGAGTACAATTTTTTTAAAAAAATTATTTTGGTGAATTTTCCCTCGTCTTTATGTTCATTTGGCAAAGAGGTCGGACACTCTCACCAAAAAAAGAGGTTTGATCTTGAAATTAATTAATGCGCTAAGAAAGACATCTTAACTCTTAGGTGCTAAGGTAAGCGCTTAAAGGTAATAGACAGTTTGTCTTGTCCAACAATGGTATTACCTAATAGAAAGGGAGATTTTACCCTACTTTTAGATTGTAGGTGAATCAACCCCTTTCCTAAAATTTTCTTATTAAAAAAAAAAATACTACAATGAATGCTTGGTTTTTTCTTTTTTTGGTTAAACAATGAATGCTTGGTTGGGCGGAAAATAAAGAAAGAAAAGAAAACTCAAGAAACGTTTGGAAGAAGAGGCCCATGTCATTGTAGTCCAGACTCTCATCCCTAGACCATTGTTTCCTGAACCATCAATCCCATCCAGCAGCTTCCTTCTGCCACCACTGCTTGGGTTACCACCGTCAATTTTGCCGGAACGATGGCCGGAAAGTCGTTTATCGGTGGTTGTTAGCACCCGAGCATTCTTCTCGCCTGAATCTCAGTGTTTATAAAACCCTCATAAGATATAGAGTGATAAGTTAAAACCCTTTTAAAACCCTAATTCTCTCTTCGGAACCACATAAAAGCTTGAGTCATGTATGGTGGTGGTGAGTATAATATTTTTTTTATTATTTAATGATTTCTGCTTTTCATTTTTGAGTAGTTTTTTCCTCATTGTGGTTTTCGGTTTTGGGAATTCATAGACGAAGTATCGGCAATTGTCATTGACTTGGGCTCACACACTTGCAAAGCCGGTTACGCCGGCGAAGATGCTCCCAAGGCCGTGTTCCCCTCCGTAAGTATTGGTTGCCTAGTTTCTCACTTCGCCTTTTTCCTTTTTTCTTTCTTAAATGTCGTTTCTGTTTCGCTGAAATGTCAGGTTCTTACAGTGTTTCGAGTGTTTTTAATATTAATTTACTAATTACTGCTGTGGAGGACTCTCAGTTACTTTACTGAGCTCCGACATTCTGAGTGTTGATAAGCTTTTGCTTCTTGACAGAAGATAATGTGTATGATTTAAAGTTTATCAGGGGACATAGAAATTCAATGGATGTTTTTAATATTGATGGATCCTATAATGTCTTAGAGGCTTTTCTAATTTTTATTTATTTAGGTTGTTGGAGCAATCGATCACATGGACATTGATGAACCTGATAATAATGCTGAAAAGAACTCTGCTTCTTCTGCGGATTCAAAAAACAATACCAGAAATCCCGATTCTGACAAAACCAAAGGAAAGCGGAAATTGTATGTGGGATCACAGTCCTTGGGATACCGCAGAGACCATATGGAGGTAATCCTTCGTAATCACCTCCTATTTTATGTAGACGCCCTGAAATATTTTCCAGTGATTCATTATTTGTGTCACGCCATCAGGTGCTGTCACCATTGAAAGATGGAATTGTTGCTGACTGGGATATTGTTGATAGCATATGGGACCATGCTTTCAGGTTGTTAATGATTTTCTTTTACTATTGATGATTCTTCTTTTTAAAATTTGGTGCAACAGCTTATGTTCTGTGTGGTGATCACTGATGGGTTTTCCCTCCCCCCTGCTGTTTTCTTATTGTTGTTGCCTTGTGAGTTTCCAGATATCATTTTATCTCTTTTTTGCCCTAGAATTGCTCAACTAGTGACTGGTCATGATATTTTTAGGGAATGCCTTTTGATTGATCCTAAAGAGCATCCGATGCTACTTGCAGAACCTTCTTCTAACACTCAACAACAGAGAGAAAGGTACTCTAGCCTTATTTTTAGCCATATCTCTTTCTTTCTGATTTGTCTTTATCTGGAGTACAACCAGATTGTTTCTTGTCAAGTATTTTCAGTTTGGTTCATCTACATCTACATTTACAGTTCAGTTTGTTCTGTATCTTACAGGACAGCAGAACTGATGTTTGAAAAGTACAAAGTACCTGCTTTGTTTTTGGCCAAGAATGCTGTAAGTGAACAGCTCTTCACTTCTCTAAACCTCATTGTAGAAGCATAATAATAATTGAGCAAAAAAGGAATAATTACTGGAAATTTATTTCGGACTTCATATTTGATATGATTGTCAATTGTAAGGAATTGATTAATAAGGGTTTATTGTTTAACACCAGGTTCTTACATCTTTTGCATCAGGGCGTGCCACAGCATTAGTTGTTGATGGGTAAGAGATGTCACAAGTCTGGCTAGTAGTTTGGATATTGTTCTTTGGAGAAATGTTAATTGACATGCCTATTTGATTGTGTATCTCTGTTCTTGCATTGTTAGATTTCAATATATTTATATGCTCAACCGTTAAGTGATAATTTTCTTTGGCCCCCTTAAATGTCTCATTCCTACCTAATGTTAACTGGATGAAAGGTTATATGTCTGAAAGAAAACATGAGAATCCCATTAAGATTCGAAGTGTCTGGACTAAATCGGGGAATTGGTTATCTTCCAAGGAGCATGCATGTCATTTTATGCTATTTTCTCTAAGGTACTGCACTATAATGCTGGAATAATTGTTGATGAGTGGTTTTTCCTCAATATTTTGATCGCTTAGAGGTGGAGGATCAACTACTGTTGCACCTGTCCATGACGGTTATGTTCTTCAAAAGGTATTGCTTATTATCTAAATTATTTCTTAAGAAGTTTTGATTTACTGTTTCATTTTTTCATATGTACCAATAACCTATTTCTGAAATTTAGCTTGGCCACCCAGGTTGGATGGTAAAGTTAATTATTGAAGCAGTTTATAAATACATGTATGAAAGTTGTTATGACGCAAAACAGCATTTGAGTCATTAAATTTGAGCAAATAAACTGTATAGAAGGGTTTCTAATCGTATAGCCTCCATTGATACAATTTTAGAATATAAAACGCATAAATTTTATTACGATGTTAATACTCTGATGATTTGTAAAACTAAGGCAGTCTCATATATGTGAAAGATCTGATGCAAATTCCACTTCATTGCACACTGTTAATAAGGGAATCCTGTTTATTTGTTGGCTAATATTTCTTCACATACACTGTTCATGCATCTTGCCTTTCATTCTCTTTCATGGGGCATATGTTACTGTTTCATTGTATCATGTATTATTTTTACAACAGGCAGTTGCAACTTCTCCTATTGGAGGAGAGTTTCTTACGGATTGCTTGATGAAAAGTTTGGAAAGTAAAGGTATTATGGTGAGTGGCAAACATTGGATTTTTTTCCCTGTTCCAATGTCTATTTGAAGTGAAGTTGCCATAATTTCTTATTTGGCTATTGATATATATTCTTTTTTACTCTATTATCTCAGATAAAACCCCGATATTCCTTCAAGAGAAAGGAAATCCGGCCTGGAGAGTTTCAGGTATATCAAGATTGCATTATATTTACTTATGAGTAGCGAAGCTTGTTTCTTCTAACATTTTGTTTTTATTTCCAGAAACAAATCATTATGGTTTTCTTTTTTATGCTTTCTCGAAAATTCAAATCGGCACAACAGGATTTCAAAATCTAGTTTCATTTATGCCTTTTGGGCAACAGGGCCAAGCTTCATAACTGGAATTTTTTATTTTGCTTTTGTATCATTTAGCCCCTCAAGTGTAAATATTGAATAATATATTGCTACTACATTACTTTAAGGAATAATTTATCTTTTGCTTACAGACTGTAGATATTGATTTTCCCAATACAACTGAAAGCTACAAACTTTACTCCCAGGTTCGTGGATAACCAAGAATTTGTCTTTAATTCTTTCCATTACATTTGCTGACTTATTTGTGCCCCTTGCGACAGAGGGTGATTGCTAGTGATATCAAGGAATGTGTGTGCCGAGCTCCTGATACTCCATATGATGGTTGGTGTGCTCGTTCTTTTCATATCTGTTTGAATTCTGTTGACTTTTTGCAGTGTGTTCATTGATTTTTATGAGATATGCATGGATAACTGCCTTACATGTTATGGCATTTGTTTTCATTTTTATAACAAGACTTTTCAAAACACGCATCCTAGCAGACATGGTTTTAGTTACTCGTTCTTTATTGCTTCACATTGATAGATCATATTTAATGAGTTTTCATTGCTTTCTCCTTATCAAAAAACAAAAGACAATTCATTGCTTTGACAAACATACATTCCTTTTCAGTTAATTTTTCATGGCTATCTTAGATGAGATGGTTGTAATTACTCTTGTATTTGACATTCCTTATTCTTCTTTTTCTGTGGCAGAGAGTGCATACTCAAACATTCCGATGACCTCGTTTGAACTTCCTGATGGCCAGTGAGTCCAAATCAATTTTTCACACAGAAATTATGATGACAATTGAATATCTATGCTAATGTTTGATGTAGCTATTTCTGGTCTCTTTGCTGTATGCATATTTGCAATGATTTCTGTTGCTTCATTACCTACTTTCTGCTTCTGGTTTATGGCCTCTTTCCATATGTTTTTTTTATTGTATTAACTTGTTATAACACAGGACAATTGAAATTGGAGCTGATAGATTCAAGACTCCAGATGTTCTTTTTAATCCATCCCTGGTTCAGGTCTGTAGCCTGCATCTGTACACTTTTATTCATCTGGTTTAAAGTATTTTTGATATACTCTGGGCATTGGTAAATGCTAAATTTTAATCAGTTGGTTGAGTATCTATTTTCTCTGAATGAATTGGATTTAGGTAAGACTGAAAAATGTTGAGATCTTCTTGTATAAGTTCTTTAGAATTTCATTTTAGCCACACAAATTATGCCAGAAGTGGCTGTTGAATGCGAGGCCCATACCTTGGGTTATGCCCTAGTTATTGAAATCTTTATGCCATTGTAATTTAAGATGATCTTGCATATGTCCGCCCAGCTGCCTGAACCACCTTTACTAGTACAACAATATCCCACCCCAATATTGTGGCTTCCTGTTGGGATTGGCAGGATATGATGCCAACCTTGATGTATGTAGGGTACAAAGAGGCATATGAAATGAATTCGGAAAGGTCAGGAGGCATTTGTTTAATGAAAACATTCAAAATGCTGTCAGTCACTTAAAAATAAATGGAATTACAGACGTCTCAAATGACATAAACAACACTGAATGCTTTCATTCAGTATGTGCAAATGATTTTTGCTTAACTTGTAATGAAGGAGATTCATTGATTATTGATGTTCATTGCTCTTTTACTTAGAACTTCTCTGGAAATTGTCGTGCCTTAATCTTAATATGTATAAATGTCAATACCCTTATATCATATTGTTAACTTTGATGCTGATGTTTTTAATCGTTACTTTTGTTGTGTTATGCAGTGACATATTTAACTGCACCATGCAACTTATTCAGGCTGCTTAGTTTTTTGTTTCTACTACCCTTGATTTGAAGCTAAAGCTAAATATTTCTGCCACTTCAATTTTCTTTTTCCAAATTTAAGATTTCCTACTTTTGAAAGAAAAGATTTTCTACATGGGTTGGATAAGTGGCGGCACTCATAGTGTTCTCTCTTCCTATTCCAAAATTAGTTTTGCTTCAACTATGTGTGTTTTTATATGGGATTTAATGCTTATATAATTATCTTCACAGTCCACTTTTGCTGTTTGTTATTATGTGCACTAAGTTTCTTACCAAATCGTAGACTATTCCTGGCATGGAGAGTTTCGCAGAGATGTCTTCTTCAGTTCGAGGTCTGCCCCAGATGGTAATAAAATATTTAAAGTGTATGTCTTTGAGCTTAATTTTTCTTCCTTTCCTCTTGATTTCACTGTCTTGATTTATGTGCAGGTTATAGAGAGTATTAATAAGTGTGATGTAGACATCCGAAGAGAATTATTTAGCAGCATACTGGTGAGATATTGTATTACCTTATTTGTACAATGGCATGTTCCTGCATCTGTGTTGGTCTGTAAATAAAAGTAGCTTAGCAGGTGAATCTTTGGTGTATCGTTAATAATGTGTCACAACATACCCCATGTCATGTGGCATAGTGCCAGAGTTTTGTGCCTTGCTACCCTTGTGGCTTTGCAAAGGGTAAATGGAACAGTATGGTGTGCAGCACATACATCCTATACTACATTATTCTTTTGTTAATATGTTTGTACTGGTTTAGTCATCTCTTATTTCTCAGTCTTTTTCCAATCCCTATCCTTTTGTCATGCACCTGGTGATAACCACGAGCGCCTATTGCAAGTACCATTACCAACTATGCTTTGGGGCTCTTTCATATGTTTGCGGTGGGAAACCTGTCTTTAAGTTTAGAATTTAAAATTTAAAATTTCGTTTTGCAGCTTGCTGGTGGTACTGCTTCAATGCAACAATTGAAGGAACGCCTTGAGAAAGACTTGTTAGAGGTACGGTTTTTTTAGCAAGCTGATTTCAATTTTATACTTCTTACCTTTAAATCTTCTGTAGGATTGTATTTATCGTTGTGTTCTTTCTAAGGAGTTTTAAGAAACTTTTCATGATTATAAATGCTTTTGATGCAAAAAGTATTTTAGAATAAGTTGTTTTGTAGGATTACTTTTCTTAAAATTAAGTTATTGAGTTGAAAATTGTCCTGCGTCATTAGTTTTTCTTTTTCATTAAGCTCAGCTCCAATTGAGAAAAGAAATAGTTGAAGTGCATGCATTTCACTAGAAGAAACCATCCAAAAACAATGAGTTTCAAGCAATGTTAGCTAAGCTAAGGTTTGTGGAGTGGTGATTGGATAGGCAGCGCTTTTCTCTTTCCCTAATCAAGATTACCGTTCAGCTCCTTAACCTTGATTGGTTTGTGAAAGTGAAGCATCAATACTGGTAAGGGATTCTGGCAGCTGATGCTGCCTGTATCCACTATATTTTCTCATCCACCCGGGGATCTGAGCCTCGTTGATAATGATAATGAGCATGTTGGTTTTATGGTTTATTGCTTAGTGTTGAAATTTGAAGGATTATGCAAAGGGAATAAGAACCTCTAAAATATTATTATGAATGTTTAAATAAAAGAGAATATATGGGGGCCTTCATACAGGCAAACCTAGGATCTAATTTAATCTAATCAAATTAAAATAAATCAAAATAACTGAGATACAATATTAAGATATAATATCCATATGCAGTTCTGAGATATAATTAATATTAAATAATAAAATTAAACTTGATAATAAAATAATAATCTAAATAATCTGAAGTATCTCTAAAATATTATCCAGCACACCCCCCAAGCTGAAGAGTCGATGTTAATCATTCCTAGCTTGCCTCAAAATCTTTCAAACTTGGCTCTACCCAATGGTTTTGCCATAACATCTGCAATCTGATCTGCAGATCATATGTGGGACAGACTCATGGTGCCTTCTATCTTTTTTTAATGAAGTCTTTGTCTATCTCAACATGCTTCGTTCTATCATGCTATACTTTGTTTTTGACCATTTCAATTCTGGTCTTGTTACACCATAGCTACATTGTTCCTTCATGTGGGATTGCCAACTCCTTTAGTAATCTAATGACCTAGATTTCTTCACATACTCCATCATTAATAGCTCTCAACTCTGCTTCTGCACTACTTCTTGATGCCATAGTTTGTTTCTTGCTTCTCCATGTAACCAGATTTCCCCACACATATAAGCAATACCTTGAGGTTGACCTCATATTCTCTATCCTTTGCATGGTCGGCATAGGTGTAGATTTCAATGTTTCTAGCAATGCCTTTCTTAAGGAAGATTCCTCTACTAGAATTAAGTTCAGATAGCTCATAATTCTGTATACAGCCTCCATGTGTTCTTTCGATTGCTAATGCATGAATTGACTTACCATTCCAGCTGCATAGCTAATATCTAGATGTGTGGTAAGTATATTAATTTTTCCACAAGTTTTCTATGTCTTTCTGAGTCAAGTGGAACACCTTGTGGCTTGATCTCAAGGTGACATCCCTCTTCTATTGGTGTCCCCTCAGGTCGGGCACCCAACATTCATGTCTCATGTAATAGGTCCAGGGTATACTTCCGTTGGGATGCGTTGATGCCCTTTTTAGTTCTTGCTACTTTTGTGCCTCAGAAAATACCTCATTTGTCTGAGGTCTTTTTCCTCAAATTTGGTTGACAAATCTTATTCTACTTGAGCAACAAATTCTTCATCGTTCCCTGTAATGATTATCTCATCAACATAGACGATAGACGATTAGGATAGAGACATTGCTATTGACATGTTTGATGAACATGTCATTTGCTTGTTCCTGAGTATATCCAAGTCCTCTCATTGCTTTGGTCAATCCACCAAACCATGCCCTAAGAGATTTTGTTAGTCCGTGCAAACACTTTTTGAGTTTACATAGTTGTTAGGAGCTAGAATACCATATGGAATCTCCATGTTTACTTCTTCTTCCAAGTCTCCATTGAGGAATGCATTCTTCACATCTAGTTGGTGTAACAGCCAATACAAGTTGGATGCAAGTGATAACAACACTTGGATGGTATTAAACTTAGCTACTGGAGCAAATGTCCCTTGATAATCAATCCCACATGTCTAGGTATATCCCTTCACAACAAGTTTCGCCTTGTAATTGTTGATACTACCATCTGGGTTGAATTTTGGGGGTCAAGATCCACCTACATCCTATTGGCTTCTTTCCTTCGGGAAGAGTTGAAATCTCCCACGTTTTATTTTCTTTGAGTGCTCTCAACTCTTCGGCTTCTTTTTTTCCAATTCAGATTAGTCATAGCTTACTGAAATATGTCTGGGATTTTCATTTGTGCATTGTTTACAACTAAGCTTTACATTTTTGTAGACAGGTTACCGTTTGAAACAAACCATTGAATTGGATGTTGAGTACAAGATCTTACCCCTTTTCTCAATGCAATAGGCCAACCCAACTTCTTAAGGATTTAGTTTTGATTGGAGTCAGATTGTTCTTTTGAATGGGAGAGATAGGTCTACTAGTGTCAGATGCCACTTGAACTTGTTGCTTGGATTCTGCTTCTCATTTTGTTTTGGCCTCCACCCTTGAATTGATCTCAACATTGTTTCCAATTCATTGAGTGTAGTTTCAAGTTGAGGTAGAGTTAGCTCAGACTAATGATCAAGTTGGGTAGGACTAGGTTGGTTTGTCAGAGCAAATGAGTCAAGGTTGACTTTAAGGTTAGGCTCAAGTGTTGTTGTGTTTTTCGGGACTATAGAGTTGGGTTCTTCCAAATTAGCAATTCAATAAGAATGTTTGGGATCACTTTTAGGGGTCCCAAAAGTGCTTATTCACGTAAATTGACATAAAATTCTTCTCACATACTTACCTCGTATACTGTAAACCACAATTGAAAAGCTACTTTTGAAGCCTCTAGTTGCTATCCCAAACGAGCACACCCCCCTCAATGGGTAATTTGGGATTGTAAGCTTTTTCAAAAAAGATGGTATTCTGGGAAATGAAAAGTTTCTTGGAAGTAGGGAAATAACATTTATACCCTTTTTGAGTAGGGGAGTGGCCAAGGAATATGCATTTATCAGATCAAGCGGCATATTTGTTGCCATCATTATTGTGAACAAAGACAACACACTCAAATACCTTTGGGGGTAAGGAATTGATTAATGGGCAATTCGGAAAGTGTTCAAGGAGTTTTTGGATTGGAATGATGTAATTGAGGACTTTGGATGGTATTTGATTAATTAGATAAGCGGTTGTTAGCATTGCGTCACCCTAGAAGATGGTGGGAACATTTCATTCCATTAGTTGTTAGCATAATTAATATTGACAGAATAATCCCACCTGAACCTTTTTTCTGTTGCATTTCCACTGGCCAGCACTTTTACTCTAGCAGCTTGAGGGGATTTATGCATTAGAAACATACTATTCATCTCTCAACATTTAACCACGTGGCTTTTGCTCCAAAATGGTAACCACGTGTGTATTTTTGCTCCAAAAAAAAGCACGTGGTGCTGGGCGCTCCTGGAAAAAACTCCTGTATATTTTTGCACCTTAACCCATAAAATAATAATCAATCTAAATAATTTGAAATATCTCTAAAATATTATCCAACACTCAGAGACTGGATAAGTATTTCTCGTCTAGTTTATTGTAGTTTGTGTTTTTCAATGAGACAAATCTGATCAGTCTACAGTCAGGTGCAATCTACATGCAGGTGTGGTATTGCACACATTTGTGAATGCTTCCCATTATATTGCCAACATAAACTAGACACAATTGTTGAGGCTCTCAACTTTTGGTTGCAATGATACTGGACTTCATTTTCTTAAAAATCTTGAAGCATTCTTCAAGCCACCTAGTTGGCAGGGATCAGTTTAGAACAAGGTTGTTGAATCGCAATACAAATCGTGAATCGTTTGACTACTTTTTTGAATCGTGAATTGTGTATCGTATCGAATCGTAAGATTCAGAAATAAATGGAAAATGATGTAAAAATGTATAATCATTGTAATATCATATAAATCCAAATTAAAAAAAAAAATCTAAATACCAAAATACATAAGTAATCAAATCTAAAACCAATATTTCTCCTACTCATGAGTCATCAAGACTAATATTACTATCACTATCAGCATCTAAGTATAGATTATTGATTTAAAATCTAAGTTTAAATGTAAAAAACTAAAGTTGTCTGTGTTGTACAGTAGCCATTCATTTAAATGAAAGTCAGAAAGTCAAATATTGTCTTCTGCACAACACAGTGACTTTGCAGTTGCACTTTAAATGAATGGTTCAGGCGATGGACAGGGGCAGCACATAAATCTATTAAATAATATTTTAATCTATTTTAAATGGAAACTTATAGATGAAGATTGAACATGCTATGAGGTCCGATTTCAGCTCCAGCTCGCTTCTCCGTCTTCTCTGCAACTTCTCCAACTTCTTCTTCGAAGCATCCGTCCCCGATTTCAGCTCACTTCTTTGTCTTCTCTACAACTTCTCTGCAACTTCAAGGCTTCTTCTTCAAGGCGTCCGAACTTCTGCGACAATCGCTAATCGCTATAGGCTCTCTCTTCTTCCCTAAAACTCTCATCTGTCATCTCCTTCTTGCTTTCTTTTTCTTTTTGAATCGGAAATTTTTCCTTGATTCACGATTTGGTGATGTATCGTGCGATTTCACGATTCAATATTGCGATTCATGTCAAAAACGATTCAGTGATACAGTTCGTATCGATTTTCCCCTGGATCGTATCGGATCGTGCGATACGTATCGTGTATCGTGCGATACTAACAACCATGGTTTAGAATTCAGATGAAAGCATCATTAATGACAGATTCCCATGATACTATATTTACTCAACAAATAATGCCCCCTTTCTGAATTTAAAACTCAATGTTTAGCAAGATATTAAAATGGTTTCTGTATTAAACACAGGTAAACCATGAAAAATCTTGTAGATGCTTGGGCATCTAGAAAAGCACGCACCATCCCTTTTATTACCACTCCTAATTCCCCACTTAGATTTGCATTCCCACTCTCAACTTCACACAATTTGGAAATCACTGCATGCGTCTGATTTGACTTGAACTAAAATGCTCTGATGTGCCAACAACTGAATATTGGTCTGATTTGGGTAGATTGTAAGAATTATTATATATAAATTATTGTGGGAACACATGTCTATTTTAATGACTATTTATTGATGTAAGAAAACTACTGTTGTTTGAAAGTTCATTTTGTATGATTTGAGAAATACAGCCGTTCTTATGGAAATCATGTTGAGTTTGAGAAATACAGCCGTTCTTATGGATTTTGTATGATTTGCTAGTAATAAATTCATCATGGCTGTTTGAAATTTTTCATTGCGTGTATTTGAAATTTTGGTATGTTGCTTCGCAGTAATTGTAGAGATTAGTTTAAATGTTGAGAGATGAATAGTATGTTTCTAATGCAGGAATCCCCTCAAGCTGCTAGAGTAAAAGTGCTGGCCAGTGGAAATGCAACTGAAAGAAGGTTCAGGTGGGATTATTCTGTCAATATTAATTCTTGGTCATTGACGATGCAGTTTCTGTTACAGTAACCTTTGATACTACACCTTATTTTGGGAAAAATGTGCTAATATGTTTTTTGGCCAACAAATTGTGTATTAATATATTCATTTAACCACTTTCATGAATGCTAATGAACATGGGTGAGATGAAATGCTTCGTGTTGTGATTTCTAGTGCAACTATAACCATGAATTGATAGACATAATACCCATTTAAATTTAACTAGTCCTATGAAGTGGCTATGCTTTCATGTAGCAAAGCACGGTTTGAGTCACAACCTTGCTGTAAAAGCATGTTTTCTACTTCCTTTTGTTTGACTCAATGAACCTAGTACTTCAGAAAATTCTGAGGAAAAATTGAACTGAAATAGCACTGCTTGTGAGGTGGGGCCGAAGATTTGATTATGTGAAGATTTTTGGGGCTTTTGTTATATTACCCGGTTGTCAGTTTTCTGATTTCATCTTTATGAATTAATGCACATGGAACGTAGGATAATTTGGATAAATTCACAGATTCATATTATATCTGTTGTAAGGTTATGCCTAAATACTACAGTTTTTATAACAAGGTATTTGTTTTGCCTTGTTTTAAATGATCTTTTATGTGATATACACGTTGGCCGCAGCTGCTGTATGATTTATATCAAATTAGTCAAATTGTTTTATAACTAGGAGAGTAAACTCATGATTTTACGTGTTTAAGCCCTTTTATGTATTTCAAAGAGTGTCCTCTTGCTAATGGCTGTGATTGTGCAGCGTTTGGATAGGTGGAAGCATATTGGCTTCTCTTGGCTCCTTCCAGCAAATGTGGTTCTCCAAGTCTGAGTAAGTATCAATTATTTGTCAAAGCTTGTATGAGAATTTCAAAATCTTGAAGAATAGTTTGAATTTTAAAGTATGTTCTTGAAATTTCGTTTTTTTCCTTCCTGATCTTATTGCTCCCCTCCTTCTACCAACACCCAAAACAATGTATACTAGATTTAGTCCACCAATGTTGGGCTCTTCAAATGTGCACCACTATTTTTTTGACCTGTACTTTGCAGATTGTGTTGCTGTTGTAGCTGAGTTATAATGTTCTGATTCCATCACTCTTGTGGGCTTCATAGGGACTTGATTAAAAAGAAAAGTGAACATCTAACCCAAAAAACAGAAGACCAACCGTCCCGTTTGCCTTTGAATCTTCCTACTGAATTAATTAAAGTAGATAATTATTTAATAATAAGCTTCAATACACTTTGGAACCCTTTTAATCGGTTTAATTAATGAAGGGAAGGTTTCTTAATCAAACTTAAATGAACTTGATGGTCAGTGTTACATTTATCCAACTGTAATTGATAGATATGTAGGGATAGGCTTCCAAATCTTCCCATGTAATTTTCTGTGCTAAATTTATATTCGCAATTGATAGGTATGAAGAGCATGGAGCTTCTTATATACAGAGAAAATGCCCATGAGTTTGCTATTGATGTGTAGACAGGCTTGTTATGCCGTTGGTGATCCTCTCTGCCACTAATATCTTCTCTTATCTATAAACCTTTCCCTTGTTTTTCTTTCACTAACCGAAGCACTTGCCTTAGCTGTATCTGTAATTTATTCTCTGATGTAATTGTACTTTGTAGTCTCTATTTATTGACAATGCTGATTTGTCTTGTTTGTATCAAACTGGCTTCCCCTTTCATACAGTCTAGGCCCAGCATTAAATCACCATTTAGATGACGAGTGCTTAATTATTTGGTAATTTATTCAAAGTTGTATGTGGTAAGAGTGTATAGTACTCATTGAACCTCTATTTATATGGTTTCTGTTGTTTATCTGCCTTGTTGCCTTTTCAGTTATTCCTTTGCTACAGAGTAGATTATGTCATGCATGCTCACGGTTGGAACCTATTTCTTGTTTTTTTGGGTTTTTTGTTTTTTTAAATTTTAAGGGCAAGTACTAAGGGTTTAGGGTTACGAACAGAGTTAAATCTGCAATCTACTCCAAGAGAACTTTTATGCCATTATGCTCCAAGGCATGGGCTGAACTTTTAAATAATATATTACTTGAAAAACTTGAATTGATTACAATTTACTAGTTAAAAAAAGGAATTGAATATTCATCATAAGATAAAGGCAATATCAATTTACCTGTACAGTTCTAAATATAAAAAATAGTTGATTTTTTAGAGTTTAAGGAAGCTTAATTAGTTATTTTAAAGTTTTTAGTGTTTATACTAATTTTTTTTTTTACCAAACTAATTTGTTTGACCTATAAGTTAGATATATAATTTAATGACATCACATATGATATATATGAATAAATAATTTATTTAGTTTAATTTTTAAAAAAGTTAATTGGATCATATATTAAAGAAATAAGGAATGATATAGCAATTTATTTAATAATGGGGGATATGTGTATCCCATGAAGTTGGAGAATGAGTGTTACAGAATTGATATTGAATATAGAGGGAATGGAGAAGGAGAAATAGATGATTCAAAACAGAATCTAGAGAGAATAAAAGAGTAACATTTCTGGGCTATTTCATTATCAATAACAAACTGGGAGATACAATAGGCATGGACATCCATTAGACTTATACATAGCCCTTCTAAGTAAAAGAACGGTCATCTTCTATTTCCCTAATTAATGACTATCATTAGCCTAACGGCTATATCCCTTAATAAACTTTACCCAATTTTTAAATCTTTATTATGTTTACATATTAATATCCACTTCTCAAAACATCCTTTCCCTCAAGGATTATTGACAACTAACAAATCTGAAAACAACAATAACATAGGCTTGAAAAGTCTGAAAAGTTTTGATGATCCTTTAAAAAAAAATTGTTGCATGAAATCTTGTACGGTTGTACCCAGAAGCTTGTTTATCATATTGACCTTTAGTACATGCGCGCACTAGTCCTTCTTCTTGTCTTCCTACTCAATTAATGGATTCTTCCATAAAGTATTTCAATTAACTTCCCCCTAAACCAAATTTGCAAGATTTGAAGAAATGAGACTTCTTGCAACAGCCTATTATTGAGAAAACCCATAGAAAATATGTAACCCAAATGTAGAGTTATTGGGCTCTTTTGTTCACTGCTATCTTCCAAGCCGATAAATGTATCAGAAATTATTAAACTCATTGTCTCATTAAGATGCTTTTGTTGTTGAAAGAGAATACGATCCAGTTGTAACCCTTCAACATTCTTCTGCCACATAGAGAAATTACAAGACAGTTGGAAGGTGAGGAAGGTGGAAATCAGCTGTGGTTTTGACTCCACAAAACTCCTAAGACGAGATTTTTGTACAACACAATCCTTAGCTTGCCATGCAACCCTTTCATGTTAATTCTCAAATTATAAGTTTTGATGATAACAAACACTTGCAATGAATGTAAATTTGATGATTAAGTCACTTGAGTGTGTGTTAAATAACCCTCAATTGTACAACAATTATTGAATAAAAAACTTGAATCAGAAACCAGCTTCAAAGTGTCCTGGTATGGACATACTCGAGTGTTACACTGAACCCTCAAGTGTTGGCTTGATACTCACAGCAAAAGTGCCTAACACTCACTTCTGTTATGGAGTACTATGTTAGATATTCAAGTGTTTAAGTGAACAATCGAGTGTTGCCCCAACACTTGTAAAACAATGACGAACACTCGCACTCATTTTGGAAACAATGAGGTTGACACTCGAGTATGGACTTCAATACTCAAGTGTCAAAGGTAAGTAAGCACAAGGTTAGTGCATAATACACAATGATGAATTTAGACTTGTGGCGCACTTGAAGTGTCATTCAACAACTCTCAAGTGTTTATCATAGATAAACGTATTCTCTCTGAACTTTATCTCTTGAACAGTTTCCTACCAGAAACACTAAGCATCAACATTCAAATATGGAAAAATAACACTCAAGTGTTTGGAAGAAAGCTCAAATGAACTTCGCTTTTAAACAGTTTTCTTCCAGAGAACAAATTCATCAACACTCGAGTGTTGAGGAACAACAATTGAGTGTGACACTCAGGTGTTACCTATTCTTGCACTGACCTTCGTCTTTGTAAATTCAAATTCACTAATTATCTTCTCATAACATTTGATTATTACTTATTATTATTCTCAATACTTTTAAACATGTTTATTAATGAGTTTCAAATGATTAGTTGAAGGATTATATGCAAATAATCAAAAAGCAAGATTTGTGCCAAACTATTAAATATTATAGCAAAAAATAGAGCGCGCAGGCAGAAACTCAGTTAAAGCAGGTCAAATGATCATACTCTATGACATCTATTCCGGAGAAAGTGAAAGTGACTCAATCTTAGTCAAATGCATAGACCAAGGGGATGTTGTATGATGATTTGTTGCAGCAATACAAAAATAGCTCAATCTCGATTTTTGTCAACAACTTCGATATGTGTCTAATAGAAAGCTTTTGAGTTTAACAAAAAGTTTGAAGTCTTATAATGGAAAGATAGATTGAAGCTTCTCCAATAGTGGAATTCAACTATAAAATTCAGAGCATTCAATACGGAGCTAACAACCAACAATGATAAAATTTATTGCTCACTTATTGCTTATTAATAGTCTTTGAAATATCTTGTGATATTCATATTCTTCAGTGTTCACATATCTACTATGTGAGAGAGTATTTATCATTCAATTGATTGTTGTAAAATATCAAGGTAGTAGGACCTTAAGTGTGGTTGTCCAATTATATTTGTAAGGGAGAGTAAGTCCTAGTGAGGATTACTCCGTAAGATCTTGTATAATCGTTGAGTGATAGTGGAAATCTCATAGATGCTCTAAGGACTAGGCATAGGTCAAATTTAGAGACAAGAAACAACCTAAAATAGCTAGCAATGGTAATGAAGAACTTGAGTTCCCCATTCCGTTTGCTTTCAAGATAGTGCTAACTGTTGACCCTTATTTAGAGAATATTGAAGCCAAACTAGACATAACACTGGCGAATTGGGGGTAGGTCAAACCTTTACCGTGGGGACATTGGGACCCACTACACACAGATGCTAAGCTCACATTTTCTCACTTGTTTGGGTTTCGAAAACTAGAAGCAACCCCAACTTCATTCAAAATTGTCTTGGCATATCTCACATCTCCATGAGTTGTCTCATTCACACTTAACTAGGTTTATGGTCAGTGAGAACTACATATGAATCCATCATCATGGCTTTCGAGTTTCTTCTATTTATGAATATCCAAGAGCTTTGTCACTTTGTCATCATCTTGCAGTGTCATCTTTAACCCATGATGGACTCTAGGAACATGTTGATAATTCTTTGGTGACTGCTTGTTGATTCTTGAACTCTAAAGCAACCTTGGGTGGCATCCACACAAAACTCATCATTTTTTTCCGAAAAGGCATAAGCTTCTTGCATTTTGGGTGGAGTCATTGGTGGATACCCATCATCTTCTTTATTTTTCAAGACTTTTCTTGCCTTCTCCAATCGCCACTATAGAAATATTTCTTTCACTCTAGTGATAGAACGGGCCTCACTCATGGTTCTTGGTTGAAAGTTCTCTTTCAATCCACCCACAAAAGGCTACACAAGGTACTCTTTTGGCATCTAGAGTTGGAATCTTGTCACAACATCATCAAATAGTTCATTATACTCATCCACATTGCCAAGTTGTCGAAGCCATTGCTGACTAACATTGGAAGTTGAGAATGAAGAGGAAGCCATGGTTCTTGAAATTAATGTAGAACTATAAGAATAAGGAAATGTAGTGGGAGGGCTGATAATTGTTTACTCTGATACCACCGTTAGAGAATTAGTATTTTGTATTGAGCAGAAAGAGAGAGTAGAGAGGGAATAGAGAAGGACAAATAGAGGATTCAAGAGAGAAGAAGTGAGAGAATCTAGGGAGAATAAGAGAGAAACATTTCTAGGCCATTTCATTATCAATCACAAATAGAGAGATACAATAGGTATGGACATCCATTTATAGGCTTATACACAACCCTTCTAACTAAACCAATGATCGTCATTCTAATTCCCTAACTAACAACTATCAGTAGCCTAATAGCTATATCTCTTAACCAACTCTACTCAACTTTTAAATATGAATTATGTTTATAGTAAAATACTCTAAACACCCCTTTAATTTGCTTTAATTACAAAAACCCCCTCTCTATTTTGAAAACCTATATGGACTTCCCTTAAAATTAAAATGTATATTACACAAACCTCTCTTATATTTTAATATTCTATTTCCATCTACCCAAACCGTTAGTTAATTGTGAAGTTTGACTTTTAAACTTTTGTTTTACCAAAACGCCCTTCTTAAACATTAGAATTATTTAAACAAATATATATGTATGTTGGCGAGAAAAAAAAATTATACCACCAAATTTTTATCCTAATAGATTTTTTAAAATTTCTAATATGTTAAAAAATTATGAAGTTTGAGATTATAAAATTTATAATTTAATTTTTTACAATATTTATTGAAATTTTTTTTTTTTTAGTTTCTTAAATGACTAAATATATGTATATCAAAAAAAATCTATCAAATATAATAAACTATATATGTTTGAGACATTGTATTAAGTCATATAAATATATATTTTGATATTTTTTTCCTACAAACATTTAAAAAACTTACTCAAAATCTTAAAAGTTTGTGATATTTACAAGTTGTCAATTAAAATTTAGGCTTTAGCATTAAGGGAAAATTAGTAAATAAATTTTATTTTTATATAAATTTAAATTAAAAAAATATAATTATAGAATCTTCTTAATAGAGTTAATAGTTTAGACTTAAATATATATTTTCAAAATAGATGAGAGGTTTATGTAACAAAAGGAAAACAAAAAGATAATTAGGGTATGTTACTCTTATGTTTACATACTAGAGAGTTATCTCAAGTGTCTTGATTTTGCGCTTTTTTAATTTGGGAAAAAAGATTGAACTCCCCCTCATACACGGAAGCACATAAGGTGCTTCTCCCTTATGTGCTTCTTACATGTTCATCCCTCTAATTAGAGGGATGATGCATTATTTTTAATTTTTTATATATTATATTTATTTAGATTTAAATTATATGTTGCTTTTTGAAATATTTTTTACACCCAATATCTTAAATTAATTAGTTTTCAGGATACTAGTGTTACAGGATAAATATTTCTGAATGCAGTATTAGAAACTAATTAATTTGAGATACTAGGTGCCAAAAAAATTTTAGAAAGCAATATATAATTTAAATATAAATAAATATAATATATAAAAAAATTTTAAAAAAATAAAAAAATGCATAAAAAAAATGCATCCTAAAAAATAATAAAAAAAAAATTCTAATTAAAAGGATGAGTATGTAAGAAGCACATAAGCAAGAAGCACCTAATGTGAACCCCCTTATACACCAACCCCCAATTTTGGGCTCGCACAGTCTTCTAAATTGAGTGGATATAATCAAACTGAATTTTGAGTCTTGAATGTGAACCCAACCCCTTTCCTAAAATTTCTTTATCAAAAAGAAAAAAAAATCACATATTAATATTATATTAAAAAAAATCACATATTAATTGTTGGTTATGATTAGTTTTGATAATGTCTTATATAGATGTCATTATCCAGAGCAAAAAGCTTGCATACTACATTTATATTCTACTTTGATCAATCCTTATATTTTAATGTAGATATGAAGTTTAAATAATGAAGAATGATCAAGAATGGAGAATGAAGAAAGAAGAACTTGTTAAATATTATGAGAATATCAATATTTGAGTCTCTATGATCAAATGGAAGTTGAAATGACTTAATTTAGAGTTAAAATAAGCAAACTCAAGCTTCTCGATGAATAGGAGTTGCTACAGTTCAATTGCTACAGTCTCGTGCATGAATAGCCCCTTTCTGCGCATAAATTTCAGTAATTCTCGAGTACAAAACATCAATTCTTGAGAATCATCATTCAGCTACTCTGCTCAACTCTGTTTCACATTTCATCCAGGTGATGTTAAGTAAATCGATGATATCTCCCAAATCAGAGATCGGATTGAGGTGAAACCAATTTTGTATGAAACTAGACATCCAATGCGTTATCTTGAAAAAAAATTTCAAGACCAAAGAAGATCATATGAGAGAGTTATGAATTTCACAAGTTGACACATCAATCAACGTCACATAGCAGACCAAGCTTCGGTATTGTAAGTGTATCTTACAAACAAAATCCAAATGAGTTGAAATCAGTGCCATTTGAAACTAGACTCGCATACCTTTCCAAAAACATCAAGATCATGAAAAACAAAGATCAATTGAAGGAGATATGATGTTTTGAAGTTGATAGTCTGTTCGAGATATTACAAAAAACGCTAGTCAAGAACAACCTCCATTCATCTGATGATAGCAAACAAAATACAACAAGTTTGGAGCAGATTCTTTTTGAATCAGAATGAAGACTTGAAGAGATTTCTGATCATGGGTGGTTTGACAAATTTGCTATCACAGAGCAATTCTCGAGTATTGGGAAATTGATTCTCGAGTATTAGCGGGATCATTCAGCTTAAATATCCAACTCTCATCAGAAGTAATTATCGAGAGCAAGTAATTGATTCTCGAGTATAGGTAAATGATTCTCGAGAATCGGTAGGTAATTCTTGAGAGTACCTAACTTAATCTCTTCACATCTTTTCTCTGATCATATCTCTAATTCTCGAGAATGTGATTTGGAATTCTCGAGAATGCTTAAGTAACTTACATATTTACATGTTGTTACATATATTATGATTCTCGAGAATGGTTAAATGATTCTCAAGAACACTTGGGCTAAGTTCTTCTCATTCTCTCTGGTCATAATTAATAATTCTCAAGTATGTTCACTAGAATTCTCGAGTATACTAGAGTATGATTAAATGATTACATGCTTCTATTCATATTAATTCTCGAGTATGCACATGATAATTCTCGAGTATGCCTAGACTAATCTCTTGCATTCTTTTTTGGTTAAATGAATGATTCTCAAGTATATGAATTGTAATTCTCGAGAATGCCTTAATGGTTATATATTTACATGCTTGCATAATACACTATAATTCTCGAGTATATGCATCTAAATTCTTGAGTATACTTTCTTGAATTCATATCATGTTTCACGCTTTATTAGTTGTCTCTGAAAATCTATGGGCCATTATCTATCCTTATTAAACCATACTCAAACCTGTTTATATTATATTTAATCATCTTTTTTTGAGGGGTTTGCAGATGATTTAATCATGTTTAATTCAAGGTTGAGCAAAAAGTAATCCAATGTGGCAAACGCATTTAATGCTATTCAAAAAAACAGAGCAACAATCAGAATTAGTTTTTGTAGTAGACAAAAACATTCTTTCAAGGCATACCTATTCTAGCTATCATTCTGAGTCACAGAATTAAGAAGGTCCAACGGCTACTTCCCAAAGACAACCAACGATCATATTCTAAAGTGGAAAAACAGTCCAACGGTCGAATGCTTGCGACAATCAAAACACAAATACCTATAAATTGCGAAGTCTTCAAACCAAAAGAAGGGGCGATGATTGATGAGTGATTCGACGAAGCCAACAAAATGATTTTACTTCTTCATCATCGATAATTCAATAACTCATACTCTCTGTTCTCAATGCTTATATAGTTTATCGTAAAGAGTGAGATAATCGATTATGTACTTCAGTGTTTATTTATTCACTTCTGAGAAAGAGAAGATTTATCTGTAAACATTCTACTGAGAGTTACTCAAGATTTGGTGATCTTGAGTGAGAAACACATTGTATTGATTACAGCTTGTAAGGGGAGTGAATCCTAATAAGAGGATTACTTTAAGTACAGAGTGTGTAATCGAGCAGGTGTATTAATTACAATTTGTAAGGGGGAGTGAATCCTAGTAAAAGGATTACTTCGAGTACAGAACGTGTAATCAAGTTGAAAGCAGATAGTGGAATGAAAATCTCAAGTGAAGCTTGAAGACTGGACGTAGGTCAAGGATTAGGTCGAACCAGTATTAATCATAATTTACATATTCTCTTCCCTTATCTCTTATATTTACCGTATATGTTTATTTGAATATCTAACTAATGATTTAGAAGAAGCAAAGAGATTTTTAAAATTCCAAATGTTTTAATCTTAACCCAATTCACCCCCCTCTTGGGTTTAGCCCGTTCTTCATTAATAGTATAAGGAATAATATTTGAGACACTTTTATGAAAATATCTTCAAAATTTGAAAACCTCAAATCAGTTATTATGAGTTGTGAATTACTAATTAAGTGTAGTCAACACCTAATCTATTTTAGGAAATAAAACTGATTTGAGATTTTCATATTTTGAAAATATTTTTAAAATTTTCCCATAACATTTTTCTATTTTGATAACTTAATAGTTTTTCCCCTTTCTAAAAGTGACAACTTTTTTTTAAAAGTCAAATGCATTCCAAAAAACATAATAATTAATACATAATAAATCTTTGCCTCACATGCTAATGTGGATTATGATGTAAGAATCTAGGAAAGCAAAAATGTTTACATTAAATTGATTAAAAGTGACAACTTAATATCACCATAGTATTTAAACGGTTTATTGATATACATACATACGTAACTTTTTTCAGATGGAAAAATTAATATGGGGGTGCTTATAATTTTCTTTCATTTTAAATCATGCCCCTAAATGTTATTCTTATTGGATCTTTGTATTCTCTATCGCTAGATTTGTTAGTATCTAAAATTCTAATTTTTTAAATAACCATTAAAAATGTTAAAATTTATGTAAAAAGTTGGATTATGAAAGTGCCGTCTGAAACATTTATGTCTACCAAAGTTCAGGCGTACTTCCTTTTAGATGGAGAAAAAATGTCAGAGTAAGAAAAATTAAGGAGGAAAATGCAGGGAAAAAAGGACGAGAAGCCTTTAAACCAAGGCAATCTACTATAATATTTGTAAATTTGGGAATCTCTTCCAACCGTTAATATAATTATAACTAATATTATAAAGTGTTGTTTTTTATTCTATATTATATTTTTATACCCCTCTTCTATATTATATATTTTTAGGGAAAAATTTTCATAATATTTTTGTCAATCAGGTATTTTTATTCTTATATATTAAATTTAATATGATTTTTTGATGTGATGTTTAATTTGATTTTGAATATGCATGGTATATTTTGGCATAGGATAAAGGTATTTTGATCATTCGAATATTTGCTCATTTTCTTTCCTCCTCCCTTTTTCTCTTGCCCATCCAAAAAGGAGGGGGTGATAATATTTTCTCTACTGTTTTTTCTTCCTCTCTATTTTCTTCTTTTTTTTAGGCCCTGTTTGGATCGGATTTTTTCATTAAAAAAGAACTTTTTAATGCAAAAAAAATAAAATAAAATTATTTTTTAATTAATTTATGTTTTTAGATATTTTTTTTTAAAAAAAAGCAAGTGTCACAAAAAAAAAGAAAAAAAAAGCTAAAATACTGCTTTTTTAAAAAGCTCTAATTTAGAGCTTAAAAAAACACTTAAAAAAACATTTTTAAAAAAAACCCATCCAAACAACCCTTATTTTCTTTCCTCCCAATTTTCTTCCCATTCAATAGATATTGGTGAGACTTTCATGTTAATCAATTACAGAGAGATTTCTTTTGGGTTTTCTCTCGAATCTTCTTCATATACAATAAAATGGAAATGGGTCAACTGGTGGTGTTATTGTTTCATGAGTATATTTAGATTAGGATGCTCAAATCCTATTTAGATAGTCTAAATTATTTTATATTATATCAATAATTTTAAATTTTATTATAAAATTTTAATTTAACAATATCATAAAAATTTTAAAAATATGTTAAATAGTAGAAAACACCTTATATTCTTAGAATTTTTTCATTTCCTAATAAACAACTTTGCCTTCAAATCTTCAGCGGACTCCATTTTGATCCTCCCATCCGCTTCCATCCCCTACATCTAAACTGGGGGTTTTGGCTTCAAAGCACCTTTTAAAAAAGAAAAAAAAATTTAAGAGTATTACTTGATACTAAAAAAAATACTTCAAGATGCTCAATAGTACTGAAAAAAATACTTTATGATCTTAAAAGATTATTTTATGATCCTGATAAAATATATCAAAGTATTGATTAGTACTAAAAAGATACTTGATGATACTAAATGGTACAGAAAATAATATTTTATAATCTTAAAAAATTATTTGAGGATATTGAAAAAATATTTCAGGATACTAAAGGATATTTAAGAATAATGAACGATACTAAAAAATTACTTTATGATCTTGAAAAATATACTTTAGGATATTTCAAAGTACTGATGGGTACTAAAAATGTATTTCATGATTTTTTTTTTAGATTCTAAAATAATTTTTCAAAATCATAAGATATTTTTTTAATACTATTCAATATCCTTTGAGTAATTTTATAGTACCAGTACCTGTAAATACTTTTTTTGTTTTTTTAAGTGCAGATTCAGTTTTTTTTTTTTAAAGAGAAAACGGCTTATGCAGCGGATGGCGATGGGAGGATCCAAGGACCAAAACCGGATCCGCATTTGATGACACATTTTTCCATATGGTACACATTTTCGCTAAACATGTTTTAACACTCCAATCCTACCACTGGCCTCCTGTCCCTATGAATAGAAATTACAGTAAATTGCGCTCAGATCCCTACGTTTTACCCAAATTACAAAAGTGTTCCTTTTATACTGAAAACGTATATAAACCTCCAATTCTCAATCCACCTAATTATTAAGACTGTTAAAAATTTGTCTCTTAATCTTTTGTTTTGACGAAAATAATTCTCTTTAACATAAGAATTATTTAAATAATTATATTTCCCAAAAAAAATTATATAAAAAAAAATTCTAGGCCATATATCTTCAAACTTCAAATATGTCATAAAATTTATTAATTTAAATTATATTATAACTTTTTTATTTCTTTCAAATGACTAAAACCATATTCCAAACATTTTTTTTCTTTTTTACCTGAATACATATTTTTTTATACAATTTTTTTTGCTAGAAAATTTTAAATTTTTTCAAGTATATATTTATTAAAAGAATTATTTGAATTTTCAATCAAGTTTTTTATGTGTAAATTAATTAAATTTCTTAAACTCCTGTCCCAATATGATGAAAAAAATTAAACATATAAATACTTTCAGAAATAAAAAATATAATTAAGAAAAAGAAAAAAAAATCCATTTTTCAAACCAATTTTAGCCCGAACTAATTTTTAAAATGAGAAAGGGTACATTAGCAAATAATATTTAAATGAAAAAGTACAGTGATGCTTTCGATGGGTCGATCACTTAATTCAATAAATTAGGATTTTAATCAAGTAGTAATTCACAACTTAATTAGGGAATGCAACCTTTCCGGACACTTTGGACAATCAATCCTAGCATCTTGTTCATAAACTGAATCCTGACCATTGATCACTTTGAATCTAATTTTCTTACGGTATATATGTGTTTTTTTTTTTTTTTTTTGTATCAGAGGCAATCCTGCTCACTTTGAATCAGTCTTAACTCAGTAGTTGTAAATTAGCTCAGCTGTTTTTATCATCATCGATCACCTGCTCACTTGAGCTCTATAATATTCAATATATGCACAAACACTCTTGTGACCAAGAGGTAGCCTCAGACCACATTAATTCTCCATTATGATTGCTGAACGTACGATGTGCTTGGTGTGGACGATCAACGGGAAAAATATTCTGGAAGAAAGAAGACTAATTACGTTTCTGTATGTTTAAATACAACTCACTTGTACCACATTCTTGTATATTAAGGAATACATTAAATTAATATAATTTTGGGTAAAAGTGTAAAAATACCCATGAACTTTGCCCTCATGAGTGCCCAGCACCATGTGCTTTTTTTAGGGGCAAAAATACCAACGTGGTTAATTTTTAGAGGTAAAAGTCACACCTTCTATTAGTAAAAAAACGTTGACCGTTAAAAGCACCATATTTGACTGTTAAATGCACAATTTTTTGATGATGTGGACACTGATTTTTGTTATTATTTTTGTTTCCCAAAAAAAAAAAGTCTCCTCCACTGTCTTCTTCGTCTTCTTCTTCTGCCTCTCTCTTCTCTCTTTCCTCCTCTTTTTGAAACTTTTGATTCAAACATCTGTACTCCATCTCTAACCCTCATTTATTTCTCTGTTCCTCCATGAATCTCCCTCATTTACGAGAGAGCAAAATGGTGTAACCTCTCTCTATCCCCTCTTCCACCCAAACTCCAATTCATCCTATTCACCTCCAGAAATTTAACTAAAAATCAGGTAAGAAAATGTAAGAACCAAACAGATCTATGTGATGTATCTGTGATTTAATGATGTTTGCATATTTTACAGCCCAGAATCTCGAACCAAACATATCTATGTGAAGATGAAGACTGTGAAAGAAGCCTAGAATAATAAACAACCATAAATTTATCAAACACTAAAATTTTGCAGTGGGTTGCGAAGAACACACAGGCGATTCAAGGGTAAAACTCAAATGGCATTACACCAAGAGCAACAACGTATAATGGTGCAATCAAATGCCACCTCAGAAATCGAGAGCAGAGGAATGTCCTATTCGTATATCAATCATGAAACAAATACAATCAACAATCTCTTCCATCTCGACAATGTACAAAGAAACTTTTATTATCCTCATACGATTCATCCTATTCACCTCTAGATTCATTGTCAACTAGCATGAAGAAGAAATTAAACTAAAAATCAAGTAAGAAAATGTGAGAACCAAACAAATCTATGCGCGTATCTTGATTTAATGATGTCTGCACTTACGGAGGAAGAGAAGCTGCGTTTCGAGTTTCCCTTCGATGATAAGATCCTCACGATTTCTCGAAGCATCGGTGTTGGCGACATCAAGGAGGGATGTATTACAATAGCTATATTCGTCAACGATGGAGGAGTTGTAGAGCGCAATTCATGGTGTGATAACGCACTATAAGAACTCATGGATTCAGGAAAAACCAAAGGTCATTAGCAAAATCTAAATGAAAATCTCATAATAATTATTAGTGCATTTTGATTTGCAGAACCTAGTTTTAGTAATCAAAATGTAATGGGAGCAAATCAAAACACGTGACCTGTATTTCTCCATGTCTGGATCGAGAAATCAGAGGTTTGAATCAGAAGTTTTAGAGAGAGGAGGAAGGAGAGAAGAGGGAGGCAGAAGAAGAAGAAGACGAAGAAGCCGGTGGAGATTTTTTTTTGGGGAAAAAATAATAACAAAAATCAGTGTCCACATCATCAAAAAATGGTGCATTTAATAGTCAAATATGGTGTTTTTAACGGTCAATGTTTTTTACTAACAGAAAGTGTGACTTTTGCCCCTAAAAATTAACCACGTTGGTATTTTTGCCCCTAAAAAAAACACATGGTGCTGAACGCTCCTGAGGACAAAGTTAATGGGTATATTTGCACCTTTCCCCCTATAATTTTCTATGTTTTTCCTTATTAAATTTTTTGTTCCTCTACAAATGATTTTCATATATCTCTCCCTCTCTCTCTCTCTAATAGAAATTAATTGCAGGTCAAATTGAGAAAATGTCATTAACTATATTAACAGTGACTTATATTTTAAATCAAACTTTTTAATTATAAGTGAACCAAATTTTCTTACAATCAGGCATGACATATAGTGGTATAGCTAGATTAAAAGGGATAAACAGTTAGGATTCCCCCCCCCCCCCAAAAAAAAGGATCAATGGTTAGGATTCAATTTATGAACAAGATGCTAGGTTTGCCTCTACCCAAATATGTGGTTGGTGTTGGGGAAATTTCTCAAACCATTCGGTGATAACATTAGATGCATTAGAAGAGGCAGCTGAGAAGGCACATCATCAGTCACCTCAATCCTGTGTATTTTGGGGTTATTTTATATCTTTTTACATCAAACATTGAAGGCAAAATAAAAAGACATTTAAAATCCTAATTAAGAAGGATGGTAATATCATTCATAAGTGGCACCTATAAATGGAGAACAAAGTGCCATCCAGATTACCACTTGAGAGTTGCAAAGAAGATGAATTAAACAGGTTCATGATTACTCCCTCATTTCCATTATATAAATCACCTTCTAGAAATATTTTGGAGTGTTATGAATATACTTATTATGTGGATGTCCATTGACTCACGATTTCCAAATATTACAAGATGACATGGGACCCACGCATAGTACCACGCATAGTATTTACTATTACGTGGGGCCCGCAGCCAATATTTTCCTCCCCTTCCTTTCGGCGTTCCGTGTTGATAACGCGTTTAATTATTATGGCCTAGGGGAAATTACACCAAATGACCCAGAGTGGAAATTACACTTAAGTCCCATTTTCCTTCTATAAATAGAGGACTTCTGTAACTATTCAATTATAGTGAAATGTGAACTTCTCTCTACTCTCTCTCTCTCTAAAATTCTCTCTTGTTATTTTCTTTATTTTTATTAGTTTTATAACACGTTATCAGCACGAAGACTCTACCAAGGTAAGATTTTATCACTATTTTCTTTACTTTATGTTTATTTTATCTATCTATGATAGTCTTAACCATTATATGGAATTAAAGTTCTACTTTTACCGATTATTTTGAACATCGGGTTCCATGATTAAGATTTGAGATTATTTACTATTTTACTACGGTAAATAGTAATTTACTATTCACAGTAAATTTACTCTTTTTCAGTAATTTTTACATTTTATTCATTTGACTCCTATATGGAAGTCTAGATTTAATCTTTCAGTAATTTTACCTTATTTACTATTTATAGTGAATAGTAACTTTTACTGTTCATGGTAAATTTACATTTTTACTATTTACAATAATTTTACATTTTTGTTCTTTTGGCTTTACATGGATGGTTTTACCTCCTACATAGATATCTAATCATAATATAACTTTTACCCTTAAGTTATTAATTTTTATTTATCTTTTATGGTAGCAACACTATATATCAGTGGGCTCCATTTGTTTAATTTAATTTGACATTTATTTATTTTCATGAAGGCACACTAGTATCTATTAGTGGGCTTTATTTATTTATTTTATTTAACGTTTATTTATCTTTTATGGTGGTGACACTGGTATAGTGAACTCCATTTATTTATTATTTATTTACTGCTTTATATATCCCCTTCTCATTTTATTATTTATGGTAACCACACTATTAGTGGGTTCCATCTATTTATTTTATTATGTTTATATTTTATTTATCCTGAAGATAAATTGTTAAAAGGCCATGGAGATATGAGGCATAAATTGGCCTGAGACCATGTGGAGGCATAAATTGGCTAGAAGTCAAGTGATAAATTAGCCTGAAGCTAATGAGACAAGTTGGCCTGAAGCCAAGAGACAAGTTATGATACAAGCTTTGATCCATAAATTTTGTATGTCATCATTTGTATAAGACCTCAAAATTGTATATTTGGCATTTAATACTCCCTTAAATTATGAGACAAGGGATTGTATGATCATGGTTGATTGTAAATAAATATATCCAATTTGCTCTTGCAGTAGCAAAATTGTGATTAAATCAAGAAATATTATAGATTAATTTCTTGTCATGATCAAACAAATTAGTGAGTTATGGATCATGAATTTTATCCAACTTCATTCCCAGAAGTGAATGAAGCAAATTTATTATTATGATTATTTTGTGTTTTCTATGATAATTGTTGTGAATATAAAAGAAGAATATTCATAAACAAAATGATTAAATAAAAGACAATATTATTTCAACAAAGTTTAATAGCGAGTGGCTCAACTCCATTACAAACCTTAATCATCTCATTCTGAAGATATTTAATGTCTTCTTCTTTTGCTTCTCTTGAGATGGGATCCAGATGAGGCAAAACTCTTCGTAATATCGAGATTTGCATCATAAGTTTCTTAAGTTTTTTGTGTGGCTACTCAGTTAACCCTCCTTTTTGATAGATCTTTTGTATGGTGTGAGTAGACATATTTAATTGTTTACTCGCATCATCGAGGGTTAAGTGAAAATAATCACTTAAATCATGGTGCATTGTTTTCTTTATTCTTTCCCGTTGCTCCATTGTTAATCTATATAATTCACCCTGATTAAGGGATGAAATATCATATGGAATATTAACCACGGGTTGTTTTCCTTTATCTAATGGATTTTCGATGTTGGTTTGAAATGAACTCCCGCGGGGTTCATTTGGATTTTCCGTCCATTCCGAACCAACACAAAGGATCTCATAAAAGGTTAATACAGGATCACGCATCAATTTATATCCCGATGCTTGTAAATCTATACAATACTGTGTCAGAAAATGTTTGATTTCTCCAAAATTTTTATTACTAAAATCAAACATTGGAAGCCTGTTAGTATTGTAAGATTTATCCTGTACATTTTCAAATAAAACAGCGTGGGAAAGCATACCTGTTCTCCTTCCGTGAACTTCTAGTTTATGACACTGAAGTCCGTTGGTATGTATAATCTCCCGTAAAACATCACAACAACTACAATTCAATAGGCTAGTAGTTGCTAATTGGTCGGTAGTCACTAATTGACTAGTTGTAGCTGGCTGGCTGGTTATTGTTGGTTCGATGGTTGTTGCTAGCTGGCTAGTCATTACTGGCTGGCTGATTGTTGATGGCTGGCTGATGATTGCTTGCTGGCTTGTGATTGCTGGCTGATTGATTGTTGTCACTATTGGCTGAACTGGATTGGTAGACTCCATCAATTCGGCCATAGTTCTACACCTTTTAACTGGTCTCTTTGATGAACCTGCTTCAGTTGTACCTTCAATCCTTGTAGATTGAGGAAGAACATTTGTTCTAGGGGGAGAAGTAGGTACATTTGAAGCAGAAGGAGGAATAGTAGAAGGCGGAATAAACATGTTTAGAGGTTCAGAAAAGAGTAAAGAAGAAAATGACATGTTTGTCTGATCATCATACAATAAAGCATCAAGTAATGCTGTGTCAGATGTATCAGAAACTGGGATAAAATTGTTAGGTCCTGCCATGACAATAGAATTTAGAGAAATATGTGAGTATCTAGTAATTAATATCAGATGCTTGTGTGTTTGTGAGGCATGTTCATTTGCCTTCTTTTATTTATAGCCGAATTAAATCCTATTGAATCTCTGCAGATTTGCACAGTCCTGTTAAATCTCTGCAGATCTGCTCCTTATAAAGCACGAGCTTAGAACCTTTTTGACTTTATATGCATATGACAATCCGAGTTGTTACGCTTATGATCCCACAGTGATGCATGATGCATCGGTGATTCCACAGTACTGCGCTCGTGAATATTTTTATTAGATCGATGATTTTGATAATCCCATTGATTTTGTATTGATATGTATTTGATTGCAAATTCTGGATGAAAATTTTGTTACCAGAAGTAACAAAATTGTGCATTGATAATACATTAAGAAATCTGTGAAATTTTATTGATATCTGCAGAAATAGATATCATATATGAAATTATTATGAAATATTATATGGAAGTTACATGTATTGATGGACTCACACTTGAGGGGGAGAATGATATTGATCAAGTGTGAGTGTTTGTATTCTCCATGAATATTTGTGTTAATTCCTCCGGAATATTATGAGAATATTATTGATTATAACTGGAAATGGATATCTGGAAATGTATCAAATTGAATGATATAGGATACATGTGATATTATAAATCACATAAGTTTGCAGTGATGTTTGCAACCAGAAGTTTGCAACAGATTATGTGCGCAATTTCCAGATTGAATGATCCAGAAATTATATGAGATTATAAGAACAGTGTTTATTATATTAGCCAACAAAATTTTCCCCGTAAAATTGGCTTTTGGTCAGGAACCAGATTAATTCCATCTTAAAAGTTTTGAAATGTGCAATGATTATTTATCTAATATAATGCACACAGATGGATACACACTACATGATTAGATGAGGGGGAGTAAAATAAGCAGATTGGGTAAAAGAGATAAAGTGGAATGGATTATCATTAGCTCATTTTGATCCTCGTACAAAACAATGTGAACTAGAAGTTCAAAAGATAATTCATTTGCAGGATTTAGCTAATTGAATGCCAGAAGCATTCACTAACCCAAAGAGAGTGACAAAGTCACATGTTCCAGCTGTGAATGCTCCTATTCGAATTGATATCCCTCAAGAAAAACCTATTGTGAATGAATCTAAAGCACGCCTGAAGCGTGGTAGACCAATCGGTTCTAAAGATAAAAATCCTCGAAAGAGAAAAGGAGCTAAAAATATAGATGGTCAATTTGAAGATAATCATGAAAAGTTAGTAGCTCCAGCAGAGCCATCTCCTGAAGAGATGAAGAAAAGCTCCAAAAGAGCTATCTCCTGAAGAGATGTTATCTCCAGAAGAGATGTAATTATCAGAATTGAATATTCTGGTCCTAGAAGAGACCCAGATACCTAATATATGTGAATAAAAAGATATCTCAATAAATGAAATCCGATGGGACTAAAAATGATGTCAACGTTGATGATATTTAAATGATAGCATATGTTGTAATAAATGATTATGAGAATTATGAGCCACAATATATTAGTGTGCTAAAAGCACATGTCCTTAAAGGACGTAAGGCGCCAGAAACATATGTCCCTGAAGGATTAAATATGCCAGAAGCATAAGTCTCTGAAGGACTCAAGATGCTAGAAGCATAAAATTTTTGAGAATGATGATAAGTTCATATATTGCCAGAAGCAATTAGAGTGTGCATTTATATGCACATCTATATTTATGAAAAGATTATTATGATTTTACTTGAAAGATTTTGCAGGTATACAATGAATAATCAAATTGGATGTTTCTGTAATTGTTCTACAAGTGAACAACAGTATACTTGATGACAGAAAGAGAGTTATGCTCAGAAGACATTGAAAATTATGTAATCATCAGGGGGAGCAAATCTGATGTAATCAAGAGGGGGGAGACGATACACGCTGTATTCTTTTTCCCTTATTTAGGTTTTGTCCCACTGGGTTTTCCTAGAAAGGTTTTTAATGAGGCAGCACTTGACAGTGTATCGATGAATGATGTACTCTTTTCTTTGGCTAGGTTTTTATCCCACTGGGTTTTTCCTAGTTAAAGTTTTTAACGAGGCACATTCATAAATGGACATCCAAGGGGGAGTGTTATGAATATACTTATTATGTGGATGTCCATTGACTCACGATTTCCAAATATTATAAGATGACATGGGACCCACGCATAGTATTTACTATTACGTGGGGCCCGCAGCCAATATTTTCCTCCCCTTCCTTTCGGCGTTCCGCGTTGATAACGCGTTTAATTATTATGGCCTAGGGGAAATTACACCAAATGACCCAGAGTGGAAATTACACTTAAGTCCCATTTTCCTTCTCTAAATAGAGGACTTCTGTAACTATTCAATTACAGTGAAATGAGAACTTCTCTCTACTCTCTCTCTCTCTAAAATTCTCTCTTATTATTTTCTTTACTTTTATTAGTTTTATAACATGGAGTTATTAATATAATCAATTTTGCAAGAGTTTATATAGCATTAAATGTTTTATTATTATATTATAAATATTCTCCTCTATTTCTTTGAGGAGAGAAAGTATATATTTTCAATTTATGAAATTTATCATGGGTAAATACTGAAATTAGAACATTGTTCAGACAACTTTAATAATACAACTAACTTGTATGGATTGGTATAATATTACTTTCTCTGATTTTTTCATAAGGAATATTCTTTATCATAGGGATGGTTCTTAATTTTAGGAATAACTACAGTTCATCTAAAATTTTAATCTAATATTCCATTTTTACCTCATTAAACAGATATCATTCATTATCTCTTAAATAAATTTTTGATCTTTTTTATAAGAAACAATAACTGAAATCATGTAGTTAAAAATATTAGTTAAAAACAAAAAATGTGTAAAATATGTACTATTCTTTCTAGGTATATCCTTATTTATTATTTATGAAGAGAGTGCAAGAGAGACATGAAAGCGAGCTTAATCACTAAGAGGGGGTAAATTGGGGATTTTAAAAAACTCTTTTCGAAAGCTCTGTTTTGAAACACTAAAACAGGGTATAACAAAGAATGAGAAAGAAGAATAAGACACAAGAGTTTATACTGGTTCGGTCCAACTCCTTGACCTACGTCCAGTTCTCAGGCTCCCTGAGTTTTTCACTATATCAATTGATTACACCTTCTGTAACTCAAGAGTAATTTTCTCACTAAAACTTACTCCCCCTTACAAGTTGTAATCAATAATCTCAATCTCTAAGTCCCCTAACTTGAGATTGTTTACAATAAATGAATTCTCCTAAAGAGTGGATAGAAATAATCAATCAAGAGCAATTGTATCAAAAGATACTATACACAAGAAAAACTCAAAGAATAGTTAAAACTTGAATGCTTTTTAATTCAATTTGTTTTCTGCTTGATTAGTTGTTGAAAAGAATTAAATGCAACTCTATTTATACAAAGAGAGTGTTAAGTGATCATTGCAATCTTCATTCTGACAGTTGATGTATTAATCCAGCTGTTGAAGGCACTTTGGTCTCTTTTCTCTCTACTCTTTTGTTCATTCTTTGTATTCAAAGGATAAATGTTGACTTCCTTTGAGTTTTTTTCCATTGGTTTGTCAGAGATTAGTTTAGGTAAGAAGTATTTATCCATTTTGCATCGTGCAGATGTTCTTTGTTCAGAATATAGCAAATTAACTGTACTTTGCATTTAATGCTCTAATATGTTTTTTGCTTGTATTGAAACAACACCTTTAACTTTCTTGAATCATCTCTAAAACAACTGAAATTCACCAGCAAACAGGTTAAACATATCTAGTGATGTTGATGAGTGATATTGGGAAGCATTAAGATCAAACAAGAAAAATTTCACAAATTCGTTAGATTTGAATTTTTAAAAGTTGCAACCCAAACTCGAGTTTGTTTATCAAAATCGCAGTTTGTCATTATGCACTTAAGTACAAACTCGAATTTCTATATCAAGACTCGAGTTTCCTTTTGACAGAGAGGAGGTTGCGATTTGAGTCTTGGAGCATAGTTTTGGCTGAAGTCAAAACTCGAGTTCCCAAATGTAAACTCGAGTTTTTGACATATAATGTGATCAAATCCAAAACCTCAAAACTGAAGTTTTCAATCAAGACTGGAGTTTTGAAAAATACTGAAAAGCAGCGATGCTCTCTATTGGGCCAAAACTCGAGTTTCCAAAACCAAACTCGAGTTTCTATTTAAATATTAAACTTGGAGGGATCTGTGTTATTTCAAAACTAGAGTTTTGAAACTGAAACTGAAGTTTTGAAATCATTGAAAAGTAGTGATCCTCTCGGCTTGGCCAAAACTCGAGTTTCCAAAACTAAACTCGAGTTTCCATTCAAAATATGAAAACATTTGAAAATCTGAGCCAGATGAGAAACTTGAGTTTCTATTTTAAAACTAGAGTCTTAAGAAGTTGAAACATGAAAATTGTCTGTCAAGTCAAAATTCAAGTTTCCAAACTGAAATTTGAGTTTTCCCAATTCTTGGAAAAACTTAGAAATATTGAAAACTAGAGTTTCCCTTCAAGACTAGAGTTTTCACAAGTCAGAAACTTGGATGACTCTCTATATGACAAAAACTCAAGTTTCCAAATGAAAACTGGAGTTTTGCTTTTCTTTGAGAAAACACTAAAGAGTCTCTGTTTGGTCTAAACTTGAGTTTCTAAAACAAAACTAGAGTTTGTCTTGATGAAAAACTTGGAATGCTCTCTGTAAAGCCAAAACTCGAGTTTCCACATGGAAACTGCAGTTTTGCCTTTAATCATTAAAACTGAGCTATTCTCTATAAAGTCAAAATTGAGACAGTAAGTTTTTCAACTTACTGAAGACAAACTTCAATCTAAGTTTACAATTGTCTGTTATCATCAAAACCTATAGAGAACTAACAAGACAATGAGTGAAAAATTACTGTAAAGATAATGAGTGACTTGTTATATTTAGAGACTATTTGAATCCTCTCTCTCTCTCTCTCTCTCTCTCTCTTTTAAACTAAAAGCTAAAGCTGAAAAAAAAAAGCTTTTAAAAAAAAGCTAAAATCTGTTTAATGGTCATATAAATTGTTTACTTTAAAAGTTACTTAAAAACTTAAATTAAATTAAGCTGCTTAGCAAAATTTTTGTCATTAACACTTTTTATAATAAAAATTATCATAAAAGATATATTATAAAACCTTATGTGAACTTATTAATACTTTGAGATTTATCATAAACATTTTGAGACTTATAAAAACTTTATTTGAACTTATTAAAACCTTATGTAAAATTTTAAAATTCTTATCAAATTAGAAAAAAAAAATATAAGAAAATCTTATTTATTATCAGAATTTAAAACATTATTTATTATTTTTTATATTTTTAAACTTCTTTTTGTGTGAGATTTTTCCCAGAAATAAAGAAATTATTAGAGGCAACCTCTTTGTAATTCAAGATATTAAGTTCAAAATTTATCTATAAATAAATAAACATATTCATTGAGACCTAGAATCATACACTCATGTCCCTTGTTAGATATTAAAAAATAGTTTAAGATAATTTTATTATTTTTAAGGGTTAAGGCTTCGACTTTGAAACAGTTGCTTAGAAATGGAGACAATGGGGCAATGTGTGAATAAATGACAAAATTTGAGTTTGTTCAATTTATAGTTTTATGAGTTTATTCAATTTGTAGTTTTTTTTATTTGATTTCATACTCCCCTGCTTGACATTATCTCTTGATTCAAAATTATGTTATGTTGATTCAAAATCATATAGCTAGATCTGTGATTCAAAATTATATTTGTTATTTTATGTTGTTTTGCTCTTCATTGGAGGATATAATAGTAAGTCATTTTGGGATAAGAGCTTTTAGTCAATAAAAGTTTAAAAAATAGCTCCTCCTAGGAGCTTCTGGCTTCTGACTTTTTTCTTCTTTATAAAAAAAAAAAAAACTCTTTTTATTATAAGAGTTTTTGAAAAATCTTGTTTAGTCTAACTTCTACTTATAAGGAGAATATAAGCTAAAAATAAAAGAATCAAAACAAGCTGAATATAAAAATGAAAAGACAAAGTTTTAATTTTCATGTAATAATTAAAAAAGAAAAAGAAAAGTAAGGACAGGTAGCCGAAAGAAGCGGAGCCGAGAATTGGTGCGGCGACTTCACCGACGTACGACAATGTCACGAAATTCATAACATTACATTAACATTACTTGCCTACCAATGTCTCTCGTCCCTCTCGAAGCTGTCATGTCCTTATTTAAGCCCTTCTCTCTAATCCCTATCTACCCCTTACCCCACTCATTTGACCTCATTTGCCTCCCCTGTCTTCTCACAGGTCTCATTCTTCCCTCTTCTTATTCACATACACACACACACTCTCTCTCTCTCTCTTATATCATATCAACTCAAGTCGGCCAATAATAACAAGGTATATCCGTCTATCAGCCATGGATCAGCACTACTTTCGCAAACAAACAATCCTCTTCATTAACTTGGCCCTCTTCTCTCTCTTCCTTTCTTCCTTCCTCATCCTCCTCTCTTCCTCTTTCTCTCCTCATCCTTTACTTTCCCTCCACAAACAAACCCATCAACGGCAACCACCTTCTTCTTCTTCTTCTTTCAACCTCTCACCCAACTCACCTGTAAGTCCATGATTTAACTTGTATATCTTCAGTATTTTCAGTAGCTTTAATCTTTTTATATCTCAGCCCAGATGATATGTGTATGTGTGTGTGTACGCCTACTAAGTGACAGAAATTTATTACTGTTTCTGTTATTAAAGTTTTTTTATTAGCAGCTTTTTTGATCGGGCTGCTGTAGAACACCATGGATGAACTCCATATCAGATTCATGTATCTAAACTTCTCTGTCATATGTTGTTCAATACATACATAATTATGAAATCCAATTAACAAATGACGCAACTTGATGTAACACTTCTTTTATTAGAGTTTTCGGTAACAAATAAAGAATGTTAAACCTAGTTTAGGTTTAAATCCGTCGTTATTTTCATCCTGAGAGAGTTATAGCAATCTTCTTCATATCGCACCATTATCATCACTTCCAATAATGCATACAAAGGCTTCATCTATATAAAGAGAGGCACACACACAGAAACACATACACCACATCAAATTCATTCTCTCATCCTTGGTTTTAGATGTATTCAATTATTCAAAACAATCAATTCATAGTTTGATTAGTTTCTAACTAGTCATACTGTTTGATTATTAACTACTAGTCAACACCGTGAACTATTCTCTCCTCTCTCTCTCTCTCAATATATGTGAGAGATATATACAGAAGTTACTGTAACTCCAAAGGGGTTAGTCAAAGAAGATATTTGAAGCTTCTTTAAAGCTGAAGGTGGAGATATATATGTGTAGGTGGCCATTGATGAAGCTGGAGATGAGCTCGAAGTAGCTTTGGCAAGAGCATCAATGGGGAAGAAGAAGACAGTGATAATAACAGTGATAAATAAGGCGTATGAAGAAGCTGACATGGAAGAAGACATATCCATGCTTGACCTGTTCCTCGAAAGCTTTTGGGTCGGAGAAGGCACAGGGTCTCTGGTCGATCATCTTCTGATCGTAGCGGTTGATCGGACAGCATACGAGCGGTGCAAGTTTCGACGGCTGATCTGCTTCAGATTAGAAACGGACGGTAGAGATTTCGAGACAGAGAAAGTTTACATGTCGAACGGTTTCATTGAAATGATGTGGACACGAACTCGTTTCCTCTTAGAAGTGCTCAAACGAGGTTACAGCTTTGTTTTTACGGTACGTTTTTCTCCAACTTTCTGAGTAAATTATTGTTAAGTACACTTAATTAAGGATATATATGTTTTTGGCCCAAGAAAGATGTTTTATTTCATGTGTTGGAGACGTTAAGATCATAAATAAAACTACTCTAAAACATTTAACTGAAAATTTTAATTAACTAAATTTTATTTTATTAATAATTTAAATGTAGCCTTCATGAAAATGTAATTTAAATATAGAAAATTTTAATTTTAGTCTTTCACTTTTTATCCTATCATGAATTCTCTTAGCTAGACTAAAATAGTTCCTATTCCTCATGTAAAATATAAAAGTAAATGAATTACACTATTTCGTAACCACAAGTGACAATAATAATGTAAGTTAAAAGATAAAAATATATTATATAGGTGCATGTATATATTAAAAAGCTAAATTATAACTCATCGAAAAAAAAGCTAAATTTTATACAAAACTTCCCTGCTCTTTACATCATGTACAAATAATGGCCCCTTAACATTTAACACTTAATAATAAATCTCTTTGAGCTTTCAAGTTTAATTTGTGCAGATAAACCCCATCTATGCATTCTCCTTAAACTTTATTTTTTTTTTACATATAACACCCTCAAACTTTGAATTATATGTAAACCTTAAACTTTTAACCATGTTCAAATAAATAATTAATAAGACTAACAATAGAAGAACAATATACACATACATAAAAGCTTAGGATATTTATTATAAATTTTTAGAAGTTAGGAATGATATAAAGTTTAAAGGGAAGTATAATTGAGTCTATATCAAAAGAAAATTTTAACTCACATTTTGTTGATAAGCTTTTCTGCTTTCTATAGTTAGAAAATATGATACGGTGTGCAAGCAATAAGTCAGAGGCGTGATTAATTAAGCTTTTAATTAAGGATTTTTTTTTTTGGGTGTTTTTTAGAACTAAAAATAAATAATGGAAGAGATGTCGAAGATTATATTTCTACGTAGTATTTATTAAAGAAGGAACTATATAGTAATATAGGAGGTTGCAATTTTTATATAACATTTATGTTGTGGGGTGGGCCATTCATGGTGGGCCATTCATGTATCTTTAATTTTATATTCTTTCAAAAAATTAAATATAAGATAAAAAATAAGAGTAAAAACTAAATCCTGAGTTTTGGCATCCAAAATATCACAAACCAAATCTAATCCTTATAGCAATCCTCTCTTGTCTCATGTATAAGTAATACAATACTATAGCATAACTATTTTTTAAATTTCTTCCTAATTAAATTATTGATCTCCCTGCGACAAAGTAAATTACATTATTTTTAATGTCTTCTCTGATTTTTTTATTTCAAGTTTCATGAATCCAAAATTTTTATAAAGGATATTATAAAGAATTTATTTAGTATTTAAATAATATTAAATAGATATCTTATATTTGAGATAAAAAATAATAATTTTTTTTATGCAAGGTAAAAAATGTAATTATATTTTCTAAATATTTATTTCACTGAAAAGTTTCATAATATAAAATTTTTTAAGTATCATTTCATGTTGTTCACATTGGTAATTTGGCCTTTAGCCGCAGTCATATACCATCTCTATTATAAGTTTCTAAACAGTGTTTTGTTCGATGATGCCCTTTTCCATTTCACGTACGTGCCACATACTTCAATATTTGAACCAAATAAATAATAAATTGGCCCCAGCATCTCCGAAAGCCAATTGGTTTTATTTTGGATTAACATTTATAAACGCCAACAGCACATTGTAAACTAAAGTTAGAGTAATAAGTTAGAGTAATAGTTGTCAGTTTGTTTCGACTTTTTAGAAGTGATTTTATGACGTTTAAAATAAGCTTGTAAGAAGAGTTTAAAAAAATGTTATATTTACCTTCACTTATTTAGTTTTTGCAATATTAGGAAAGTAATCAATAGGATTGGAATGAGTATTAAACATTAGGAAAACAATGAAACTTTTCCTCAACTTGTTATCCTGCATACATACACATACGTAGGGGTGGAAATGGTTTGCTCATGCTTTACTAAATAGGTCTAAGTTTATAATAGGAGTATAAGGCCTAAGTCTGAACATGAGCTTGAATACAAGCATTTGGAGAATAAAGCCTAAGCTTTCAAAAGACTTAACCCGATTTGACGCATTCTTAAAGGCCTATTTGTAATATAAACCCTTAAAAAAGCCTCATGTATGCCATGAAGACGTTAAGTAGGCTTTGAACTATTGGTAGGCTTCAAGTTCTATATATTATACAAATTGTAGGTTTTAAAGAAACTTTGAACCTATTAAAAACTTAATTAAAATAAAATTTGACTTTTATCTTACTACAAAAACAGTCAATTAGTGATGAGATTCTGCCACTAATTAGTGACAGTTTATTTAAAGACAATCATATAATTTCATCACTAAATTCTGTTGCTAATACACTGTTTTTTTAGTTGGAATTGAAGAGTTATTACATAACATCTAAGATTTTTCATTACAACTTGTTTGAAGATTCACTTTGACATTGACGCAAACTTGTAGAAGTCTTACCAGGAAAGAAACGAAGGTATATCCCCCCCCCCCCAGAAAAAAAAAAAAAAAAGAAAGCAAAGCACAAACAAATTTGAAAAGACAATGAACAAAAATTAAAATAATCTCAAACAATTACTTTAGCAGACTAAAGTATTTTACAAGGAACAATTAATATCCTAAATTAATTGGTGTTTCATACAGTATAAGTATACTGACGTATTTTATTGTTTAGTAGCATCTAGTATTCGAAGTATTTTTTGTGTAATTTTGCCTAAAATATTTTTTCTTAGTAGTAATGAGCACTCTACACTTGAGATATTAAATATTTCATAAAATTGCTTTAGCAAGAATAATTTAAATGATTATTTTTTAATTGGCTAAGGTGCATATATCAAATACCCTAAAGTATTTTTCAAGTAGAACTTAATATTTTAAACTAATTTATGGTCTATATATGCAGATCCTTAAGTATTTTTTTTCCCCCACTAACGATGAGCATTACACACTTAAGATACTTAGTGTTACTAGAAAAATACTTTAATGTATTGAATGCATCATAATCTTTTTTTTTTTTTTAAAAAAAAAGAAAGTATATATGATATATTTATTAGTAGAAATTTTACTGAAAAATATATAAGAAATTATATGTAATCCTTGCCCTTTTTTTCCTTTTATTTTACAGGACACAGATGTAATGTGGCTTAGAAACCCTTTCAGAAGATTAAGCAAGAACAAAACTGAAGATCTTCAAATCAGCACAGACAAATACTTGGGAAATCCATGGTCAGAAGATCACTTAATCAACACTGGATTTTACTTTATTAGATCGAACAACAAGACTATTTCATTATTTGAAACATGGTACTCAAAGAAGGACAATTCCACAGAACTAAAGGATCAAGATGTTCTATTGGATCTCATAGGACATTATGGCATATTTAGAAAATTAGGACTAAGGGTAAGGTTCTTAGACACCCTTTATTTTAGTGGCTTTTGTGAGGATAGTAAGGACCCTAGGGTTGTCACCACCGTCCACGCCAATTGTTGCCGGAGTATCACCGCAAAGGTGGCGGATCTCAAGGTGGTTCTCAGTGATTGGAAGCAGTTCAAGAAGCTTTCGTCTTATAAGAAATTGGAGAAGACCAATATGACAGCTAATTATCAATGGACCGAACACTCTAGATGTTGGAATTCATGGAATGCGTGACTAACAGTGTAAACTAGAGTTGGAAACTATCTTGAAGTAAGGAGGGAGGGAGTTGGAAACTATCTTGAAGGATTTAAACCCCTTAATTACTCAAGTAAGGAGGGAGGGAGGGAAGGAGGGAGGGAGGGAGGGAGGGAGGGAGAGAGAGAGAGAGAGAGAGAGAGAGAGAGAGAGGTGAGGTTCACCTATCATTTTGTGACTGTGTGTCTAATTGTGTCACATGGTTTTGTAGTCTAGTGACTTTGAAAGCTGTCATTTAGATGAGAATCTAAAGTCATTAATTAGTGCCTGCTCCTCAATTTCCCAAAAAAAAAAAAAAAAGGTGTGTCCTATGAGTTTTATTATATTTCTATTTCTCTTTTTAAGTGATTCATGGGCCAAAATAAATATACGATTTACTCCATTTGATCTTTAATATAATACATATTACTGGAATTGATATTAGTTCTAAATATAAAACATAGTTTTCATATTTATTAATATTTTCTTATAGTACCCCGATTGATACTTCATCAATAATAATCAAGGAGGAGAATAAAGGAAAGAATTAGAGAATGTGATTAAGTTGTTTTAGAAAATACATATTATATTAATTAACTTAATCAACCTCCTTGATCTAATAAAATTATATAAATAATTAAGGACTGGATGAGTTTTTTTTTTTTTTTTTTACCCTAGAGATGCACTTTGCTGCAGAGCTGTGGGGTTGCTTAGCTTGTTAGTGCTTACAAACACGAGCTTGAGATAATGGTTTTTGAGAAGTGTCGTCCCCACGTAAGCAATGCAGCGATATATTGATCTCTGATTACCTAAGATGAATGAAGACTAGGATATAATACGTGAGATTGAAAACATGATCAAATATGATCTTCCATATTTATGATAAAGAGCAAAATTAGCAAGCTAACTCGCTAGCTAAAATTGCATTGGAAAGAGTCTATGGTTTGAAAATGCATCAAGGAGTGCCCATGAACTTTCTTAAAAAGAGACTTTGGCACCATGATTTGTTTAGGAGTAAAAATGCTCATAAGCAGATTAAAATGGGGCAGAAATATCAATTATAAACTTTTGTGTAAGAAGCATTAAATACAAAGAACATTTAAATGATGGACATTTTCTCTGCTTCTGTAACATCCCAAATTTTTTATGTTGAGAATTAAGAATTTATTTATGAAAATTAATTATGAAATTTGGCCTAATAATAATTATGAAGTAAATTATTGGAAGTTAAGGCATATTTTCCATAAATTAAGGGGAAAAGAATTATAGGATTTATTATTAAGGATAATTATTTGTAATTGACTTTTGGCCTAAATATTTTGGAAGATGATATTTTATGGTTTAAGAAAATAAATTGTGGAAGAAAAACCCTTACATGAAAATTAAGGATTTATTTCTAGTATTTATTCAATGATTACAATGAACTGAATTAAACATAAGAACCCATTGATATTATATTCATTCTCATTTCTTCCACCACGTGAGCAACATGAAAATAATTGTAAAATCAGTAAACAAAAAGATATACCAAGGAACACCTTAGGTTTTTTTTTTTTAAATATAAGAAGGAACACCTTAGTTGAAACCAATTCTATATTCATTTCTCCTGGGCCCAACACGTGCAGTAGATGACCAAGCCCATAAACGAATCCATTTCATTAACCCTCTTCGGCCCACATGCACAACAGCTTCCTTATCTCATTACATTCAGCTGGACACGTAAATGTGCAGAGAAGAGAAACAGCAGATCACACCAACACGCAAGATACATACTCAGCGCCGAAAACAGATCCTGGTGTAGCAGAAAAATCAGTGAGAAATCCATAGACCTTGTCTCTCGAGCCTTGTGCTTAGTAACCGATAGTCAGGCTTTTGGAACCGTTGGGCAACGTCTTGGCTGTGGTGTTGTTTTGTCTGGATCTTGGGTTATTATTTAAATGGTCCATGGTTCCAGTTCTCTCATTTTCTTTCGGCAAGAAGAAAACTAACAGAGAAAGAGAGAAACCGATAGTGATCAAGGAAGGGAGTGAGAGTTAGAGAGAGAGTGTGTTGATCATTTTCTTCCCCTGCTCAAGGCGTCGGCAAACAGAGGAGTATTTGCAGGGGGCTAGCTTCCATCGTTTAAAGCGTAGGGAAGGAGGTAAGATTGCTGCTATCATCTTTATACACTGATATACATAGTGAAAAAGAAAAAAGAGAGAGAGAGAGAAAGACGCCCAAGGTCTCTGCAAAACCAAACTGAAATGAAAACAGGGGTTGTTTAACTGAATAAATATAGCAAGCCACGTCATTTTGCTGTCAAGGAAAGAAAGAAAACGCTGAGGTCCTTCCTTACTATCATCGGGTCTCTTTGTTTTTATGGTATAAGTGAAACTAAACATAAAATAATAAGGGACAGAGAAAAAGAAAGAGGAAACTGTGGGTCTGTTTATGTGATGCATGAGGTGGAAGATTTTTGAACTAAATGAATATTTTTATGTAATGGATACCAAGGTGCTCTTAGGCTTTAGACTTATCCTTAAGTCCAAGGTTCGAACCCTTGGGAGGCGCTCTTGGGTATTTACTCGAAGGACAAATCTCTCCTAAAAAAGGAGGACAATTCCTGCCCTATGAGGGGCCGATGTGCGCCGTGAGGGAGACGAACTAGAACTAGGTCTTTACCTGTGGGGTCGTTACACTCTACATATATAAGTACTGATGCAAGCTTTGCGTGAATCTGTTCCTTATATATTGTGTGTATGTGTTCACTGTACTACTTAATATATGCAAAGGAAAAAGAAAGCATATATATACATATATTTATAAGGCATATCTTGCATCAGTATTAATGTTTTGCAAGAGAATATATAATACCAATCATGTTGTATAAGTATATGTTTAATGGAGCTTGTTTGAACATGAAACTAGGCGTAGTTATATTAAATGAATTCTCTATGTTATTTTGAAAGTAATGTTTAAGCCTTTGAGATCATATGATATTTTGGTTGTGAGGGAATTAAGTTCAAAATGCATTTTTTAAAGGAGCTTAACTCAAAATTTGCATGAAAAATAAGTTAAGTTGTATTAGTGTTTATCAAGGTTTTAAAAGAAGACCATGAGAAACATTAAAATGTATATTAATAATTAAGTATTAATAAACTCTTAATTAAAAATTAGTTCATGTGGTATTTGTGCCTGATTTAAAGTATGTATTTATTAAATAATTTGAAAACCATAATTAGCATTATGAAAAATTGGAAGAAACCATGAAAATTATTAAATTAATACACTACTAGAAAATTCATTTTTTGCGGCGGAATTTTTCCGTCGCAAAACAAGCATTTTCCGTCGCAAAATAATTTTGCGGCAGAATTTGCGGCGGAAAAGTGTCCGTCGCAAAAAAAGCCCTCGCAAATCAGTTTTGTGACGGAAAAAATGCATTTTCCCTTGCAAAATTCAAATTTTGCGGCGGAAAAATTTTCCCTCGCAAAATCTCAAATTTTGCGAAGGAAAACAACTTTCCCTCGCAAAATGAAAATTTTTGCGAGGGAAAAATTTTCCCTCGCAAATTTGAATTTTGTGGCCGAAAAATTTTCCCTCGCAAATTCAAATTTTGCGAGGGAATTATTTTCCCCCTCGCAAAATTCGAAATTTGCGGCAGAAAAATTTTCCCTCGCAAAAATTCACATTTTGCGAGGGAAAACAATTTTCCCTCGCAAATTGGCAGATTTCGCGAGGGAAAACCTTTCCCTCGCAAAATTCTAAATTATTTAAAAAAATAAAAAAAAAATCCGAAAAAACAAAAAAAATTCATAAAAAATGTAAAAAAATTAGAAAATAAAATAAATTGTATATCATAAAAATAAAATATAATGTTCCAAAATATTACGAGTCTACATTGCAAAAACAAAATATTACAAATATAATGTTCCAAAATAAACTAAAAAAACTCTAAACAATAGCAGTCTGGTCATCGTCACCATCAGGAGGCAGCTCCGTACCCTTGCCCTTCGATAGGGATTAGAGAAGTGCCCGCATCTCTCTAAGCATCTGTCCTTGCTCCCTCATTGTCTGTTCTAATTCCTTTACCCTATTATCTTCTGCAAAACCAACATTACAAAGTCAATTTATTTATCCTACTTCAATTTATTTGTCCTTCAAGACCACCTCTACTACTGCCGTGTAATATATAAATAGATTTCATTCATTTGTGTTTTCATTTCTTCAACATTTTTACACATAAACCTTTAAAAAATTTCAATTTATTATCCAACTCATATACATCATACAGCAGAATCCAAAAGAAATCTAATTTCATTCTATAGGTAGGCAAAATAAGAATATTTTGTATAATTAATTCATATAAAATAATATTTGTATTTTTTATCCCTTTCATTTTGATAATGTTTTCAAGGAATAATATAGCAATTTTTTTTTAATTTCTTAACTATTGTATTGTTTTTAATTGAATAAACATGCAATTAAGATAACATTATTTTTTGGAACAAAATAAATGATGTAATACCATATTTTTATTTCAATTTAGAGAATTTAAAGACAATTAGTTTATATACACTATAATTATTAATTTTTATATCCTATAACATATTTGTATATTGTTGGGATTGCCCAGAAAATATTTCATTGTAAAAATAACACTAACTACCTCAAACATGGTTAAGGACTAAAGTATTTTAGAGTAGATCGTCGACAATTTCTTTAACAATATGCAAAACCTAAGGCATTTATACATAGCTAGAGCAAGAATTTTAAAATTGAAATCATATATTGCACAAATGTGTGACGGAGAAAGAATAAGTTACCCACATTAAGGATTCTACAAAAGATCATTAAAAATAAAACATACCCGTTGAAGTTCATAGCTTGAGGCGGAGAAAGAAGAGCAAGAAAGGCAGATAAGGGCTCAAGATGGAGGTGGCTGAACTCTATGGGACGGTGGCCGGACTTGGTGAGGAGAGAAAGCTTCAACGAGGACGGATGAAGAATAAGCTTCAGATGTGCGAGAAGAAGAAGAAATAGGGGGGTTTTAAAAATTGGTTTGCGACGGAACGACTTGTTCCATCGCAAACCGGCCTGTTTGCGACGGAACATGGGGCTCCATCGCAAAACTGCACCGACAGTTTGCGACAGAACGCCTTGTTCCGTCGCAAACCGCCGCATTTTGCGACGGAACAAGTGGTTCCGTCGCAAACTGTCGGTGGGAACTGACAGTTTGCGGCGGAACAAATTTTTCCGTCGCAAATTGCGGCGGAAAAAGTTTTTCCGTCGCAAAATGCGGCGGCAAAATTTGTTCCATCGCAATTTTTTTTGTGGGAAATACCAGTGCCGGCGAAAATTTGCGGCGGAAAAACATTTTCCGTCGCAATTTGCGGCGGAAAAACTTTTTCCGACACAATTTGCGGCGGAAAACATTTTCCCTCGCAATTTGCGGCGGAAAAACTTTTTCCCTCGCAAATTCCGTCGCAAATTTATTGTTTTCTAGTAGTGATACATTTAATTATGTTCTTAAATGATGGTTAGTATTTATAGACTCTAATTGATTATTTATTAAAATACTAAGTTAAAGGAGAAAGATAATACTTGGGAGTTTAAATAATGGTGGAGAAATAGTTAAATAGGATAAGTGGATATTAGTGTTATCATTAGGAAATTTAGGATAATAATAATAATAACATATAATGTTATTAAACATATAATGTTATTATTATTGGGAAATGTGATAATAATAAATATTAATAAATAATAATAATATTATTAGAATTTGCATTTTTTTCCCAGTTATAGGGAATTATAAACTTTAATTTTGATAATGTAGAGTCTTCTTGTAAGTGGTGATTATGCAGGTTGTGCTCCTCAAGCTAAGGTTAAGCTTGGAATTGAGATGACCGGGGTTGATTTATTTTATATGCTTGTTTTGGACTGTGAGGTATTTTTCTAAGCCTAATTTTCATATATACTACTTGTATGTGTTTTGAAAAATTATGTGTAGGTTTGAATATGAAATTAATTTAGTGAAGCAGTGTGTTTTCCAATCTATATACTTAAGTAATTATTATTATTGGGATTGTTATTGTTGTGATGGTTATAATGTTGTTTGTGAGATGATGTGTATGGAATAATAATTTAATAAAATGTTGTTGATGATTCTAGTATTATATTATTTCTTCTGTTGGGATATGTTGGGTTGTGTGAAAGAGATTAAGTGTGAAATTGTGCCCATCGACTCTCTCATTCTTAGCCCGGAATTTGAGTTGAGTGTTATGGGCGGATACCTCTATGTTATGGTATATTGTTGGTGACATGGGAGGGGGCATTATTCTTGAAGTGACTAGCTAACCTTGGTCGGGTATACTAGCACTGATAGGTTGTACCACGTCCAAGAGGAAATAAGGAGTAGCAGGATGGATGAGTGGGGATGGTTTTAAATATTGTTAATTATTATGTATTATTATTGATATCTTAATTGCAATAATAACCTGCTTCTCTGTCTTGCAATCCTTTCCTACATATGTGATAAATTAATTTCGGTTATGAGGATTTTATGTCTCACCCCGTCATTATTAAATTTTTTCAGGCGAGACCTCTAACCTTAGTAGAGGACAAAGGAAGCAACCAGAGGCATGATATCGTGAAACTCATAGGCCTCCTTTTGGTATTGGTGTTGTATTGATTTATATATTGTCATTCTAGGGCCCTCATATTTTTGAAATACACTAATATATTATCGTGGATTCACAATCTTATTTTGTGCGAGAATTGTTTTGTGTAGACCCTTTGTAGTGGGGGTTATTGGTGTAAGACTCGTGGGCTATGTAAACTTCTGACTGATAATTGTGCTCAGAGTTATGAATTTCTTGTAGTGGGTTTGTGGGCAGGAATTGTGCCCTGAATCCCGAGGTGTGTTATGGATTTCCTGCAGTGGGTTTGTGGGCGAGAATTGTGCCATGAACCCCAAGGTGTGTGTATTTAAAAGAAAAATGGTTTTTCATAATCATCTATTAATTTGGTCTTAAAAAAAAAGAATTAGGATTCATTATTGTTTAGTAAGAAATGGTCTTTTCAGCTCCAACAACTAATTTTTTAGACACAAAGAATGTTCAGATACTTCAACGACTATAACAAGGACCAATGACACTCCATTAGATATATTCAATATGACAACGGTCATTAATTCACTCTATCTACACCCAAAGCATTGAAGACGAAGCAACAAACTTCTGTGAAATACTTACTATTACACTCATTACAAAGTTTTAAGCTTTTGAATTCGAGTTTGTTCTTTAATGATCATATATCTACTCTTATGAGAAATATTAATTGATTCACTTAGTATATGAGAGATTTAAGATTGTGGAATCTTGAGTGAGCTTCAAATTGTAAAGTGTAAGGGGGAGCGATTGTTCTTTAAAATAGAACTAGATTGTACTGATGTACCAAGAGCCTAGCGAATCTTGGAAAATAGTGCAAATCTCATAGGATTTATGAGGACTAGACGTAGTTCAAGTGGTTTGGACCAAACTAGTATTAATAATTATTCTCTTCAACTCTATCTTATTCCTTTAAAGTTTGCATTAAATTTTTAGTTTTTTAATCATCACTGAATTCACCCCTCTTGGGTGAAAGTCTTAATCTAATACTAATAATAAAACTACGAGTATAGATGTTGGCCATTCAATAAAACTAAAATACCAATAAATATCTAATTAATGTAAGAATAAAATGTGAACTTTAAATGATAAAATTAGAAATATACGTAACATATAAAGTAAGCACAAAAGGATAGAGGAAACCAATACATAATAACATAATATATGCAATACATGTTTGATTTACACACACACATGTGTGTCTATACACATATGTGTGAGTGAGTGAGTGTGATTATAGAAACGGTAAGAAAGAAAATAATACGTGTTGTCTGAACTATTAAATACTCTTATTTGAAAAACAAAACAGAAACGGAACAATATAAAATATCTATAATATCATATGATGATGAGGACAAATCAAAATGTATTTGAAAAACCAATAGTATAAGTAACATAAAAGGAATGACATAATATACAGTAAAAGTATAGGAAATTAAAATTGCACATGATAATTGGGTATGGGGATAATTGAGTAAATGAAAACTAGTACAAAGCATAGGAATATATTAATTTATAAAAAACTCATACCTTAAATCTTCTTCGCAAACTCGTGTTGATAATATGTTCTAAAAATAAGGAAAATACCAAAGAGATTGGGATGAGGAAGATGGAGAAATACAAGAGAGAATTGGAATGCATAGAGGGAGTGCTTCTTATTTCATTTCAAGCTTACATCCTCTGATATAATGCCTAATATCTATAGGTCATAAATCCTTAACTTCCATTACAAGAGTTACAACAAAAGAATAACAATGTAGAATATAAAATCTTTATAGTTTATTTACATTAATCACAGACAACTTCCACCAAGCCATTTCTGTCATAGGTTATATGGCTTTAAGTGTATAATCCTAAAAGGCATGTCTCTTGAAAGGTTATAGACATCCACACTTATGTTGTAACATTCATAACAGATTTTCACTTTTCTTTTCAAATTAAGGTTATTTAAGTAATTTTGTGCAAATTAAATTTAATGACATGACTTCAAAGTGATTAGATTATTTTGGAATTTGAAGTGATGTTTTTTTTTGTTTAGTACAGGCAAGCAATAGCTTGAAATGAAATAAACGCTAGACTATGAATATCTAGCTCTAACTTCAACACCAAAGATGAAAACTACAACCGGCAAGCCAACTGATCCTTCAGCAGCATATCATTACACCCCACTGGAACTGTCGGAATAAGAATCACATCTGCATCAACAAGAGCATTATGTCCTTCCTTGGCTAGATAATCAGCACATGCAATGTTTTCTCTAGGAGTATAATACATCTTCACATTCCAGTCCCAAAAAAGAAGATCTCTAATGTCTCTGATAATGTCTCTTAGTGGATTATCATCATAGCAGCAGTCTCTCATGATAATAGTTACCGCATCAATGGAATCCGAATAAATTAGGATCTTTTGGAAGCCCAACTGTTGAGTCATTCTCAACCCTAGCATGATGGCATGAAGCTCCGCCTCAATAACTGTTTTGATAACTAGCGACTTGCAAAACCCCATCAGCCATTGTCCTCTGGAGTCCCTGATCACTCCTCCGCATGCCGCTTGAAATTGTTGCCAAACCGATCCATCAATGTCTATGCGAACCTCATTATCATTAGGTGGAGTCCACGATTGTTCCTCGAACCTGTCAAATTATAATTGTCCTTTGAAGTGATGTTTTTTATATTTGGGAAGATACCTCCCCAAAGGAAGACTAATCTTTTTCCGATTGGTAAAGGAAGACTAAATTATTCTAGCTGTAATAGCAGAAAAAGCTAACTGCATGTAATTATATAACACGTCAAACAGGTCGGGTAATTTATTAATACTATCAAATGAAATTAATTAATTTTTTAGATTAAAATCTAGTTCAGTAAATTTTAAAAAATAATAATTTAAATAATTTTAAAAGATATATAAGCTTTAGGAAAATTGCCCCAATTGAGTCTAACCATGATCAAATTTCGTTCTCTAAGTAGACAATTTGTGAACAAAATAAAAAGACACAAACTAGAATTGGACCTCTTTGTATCAGAAGATTAGCCCAATTGGCCCAATCCAATTGAAAAAATAAAAGAAAAGAATAATAATAGCATTCAAAGTTGATTGGGTCATATAGTGGTATTATATTATGTTATCTCATCCTTAATATACCATATACGGTAGTAGAAAAATTAAATGAATTATTTATATTGATAACTTTTTTCTAAATTAATTTATTTGATTTATAAATCTAATGTCATATATATTAATATTTAAAAAGATCATATAATATATGTTATTATTAAGTAATTTATTTAATTTTATTAATATAATATTACCTCCTTCCCTCCTGATCTTTATAGAGTTTAGTTACATATACTTTATATGTTTACTATTTTGATATTGATAATGGATTTTGATCTGGTGTAGATCACAAGTTGGGTTGGACTTGGCCTGGGGTGAAATCCCGGGGTCCTACGTACCACAGTGTGGATTAAAGTCCATGTAGTTCCAGAGTATACGGCAGGCTAATGATAGCCAGAGGGGGTGGTGTGTGTGCTCTGTGTGAATAGAAAAGCTAGGGTTTCAGAAGTATGTACCTTGTAAGGGGTTTACCCTATTTATAAAGCGTACATGGGCCCTATCTTAATCAGTTAGATTTGTCCTTTATTTTAGGGATATTAAGATATGCTTTTTTGAATAATCTCCTCCTTTCATAGGCAGTTACCATCATGATAGATATTCTTGATAAAACCACTCATATTTTCAAGGAAGCGGTTATGAGCATAAGTGAAGCCATTTTGACTGGGCTCTTTGGTTATTGGGCTGGGCCCATTTATGAGATATCCGTAACAGTTGCCCCCCAGCCCGGTTGTTCAGGGCTCCGAGCAGCCGAGATGTATTCGTCAGGTTACGTCCTGTGTTCTAGTTCATTTCGCCGTCCTGAAGTTTTTGATTTCTAGTTCTTTCTTTTTCTGAGGTCGGACATTTTTGGTCCCCGGGCTACCCCATCTGTCATGAATTTGCATTCCGGTTTATTTGGGTGGGACGCGGGTGCCCCCCAGCCCGGTTAACGTGGGTCGCATTCGTTTGCTATCCCGAGAGAACATTAATGTTCTATAATTTTGATTCTAGGCCGAACTCCTCCCATGCCTTCTCGAACTTTCCTTCTTTATTGGTGTCGGATAGTATTGATATTTCTACCTGGTCTTACTCCCCGTTTACAGGTACTTTGTCCAGTTTTTCGTGGATCGGGACTTGTTGCCCCCAAGTTTGAGATTGCATGGGGAGTTAGGTCGGACGACCGGGGTGTATTCATGTGGTCGGCCACGTGAGCATTTCAAGCCGGGATCATTGTCCGCCTCATGTGTTGATTCAACGTTCGTCTTATCTCGAGGCCACGAGTGTCATCATTGCCTCCTGCTGATTTGATGTTTACTAGCTAGCCTCTGAATGGAGCAACTGCCCCACTATCTTGGTTTTTGTGTTTGCTTAACATCAGCATTAAATGCGCACGCCTTTTAACGTCCACGTCACTATTCGTGTATGGGCCCTTTGGGCCTTCGGCGGTTGAGTTTCCTGACTCTCATCCGTCTGCTTGCTTTGTTTATAAGAGCCTTCGACTTTCCTCTTCTTCTATTTTGAAAACCGCCAAACCTTGAGTTTTCTTTTTGAGAGAAATTTGCAACCAGTCACCAGTTCATTTTTCTCAGATTCCCAGTTCTGATCTTCGTGGCTCGCGCATTTCCTCTTCCCTTAATTTATCTCAAACCAAGTATTTTCCTTGTTTCCTTCTCTGGTTATTTGGCTGTGTTCTTCTCTTTCTCTATCTTTTGGTCTTTCTTTTTTCTGGGTAGGTTATTGTGAGTTCTTTCAAGTTTCTTCCCCTTTGGGTTCTGGCTTCTGCTTTGTTCTTGAACTCCTGGTCTATTCAATCCTTTTTCCCTGTCTCTGGGTTCCGGTTTCCTATTTAAATTCTATCTTCTCGGGATGAGCCATCAAGGTTCTCCTCCGCCTTTGAATCCAAATGCTTTTTCCTCGGAAGAGGCTGAGCTTATTCAGCGTATGCCTCCCCGGACAGCTTGGTGGCTGTACAGGAAACCTCTGACCGAAGAACAAAAGAGGGAAAACGTTCTCCGTAGTTATGGCGGAGAAGGTGGTAGTCAACCAGGACGTCTGGTCGGGTTAGGGGAAGGGCTCGAGGTCAGTCTGAGTCTGTAGAGCCCGAAAGTCTAGGCCGAGGGAGTGCTGACACTAGGGTTTTTTCTTTAGAGCCACCCTTGGGAAAGAGTAGGAGGGAAAATCCTCCTCTACCCATTTCTTCCTTTCCTCAACGAGCGGAGCCCCTCATCTCCCTTACCCGGCCTATCGGCCCGTGCGAGGTATGTTCCTGGCTGATATCTGAAGCCACGATGGTTGGCCGGTCATGGGAAGCTGAGGAAATAGCTTCGCGATGCCGGCATATCCAACCGCGGGTTGTTGAAGCCGTTTCTACCCGTCCCGCTTTACTACCTTCAGGTATCATCTTCCTCATTTCTAATTTATTTTTGTTTTGCCTTTTCTAGGTAGTATGTCAACTTCTCCCCGTCTTGTCGAGGATTCCGGATCCGTGGAGTCAGCGGCCGCCTGTATTCCACATCATCTTGCTGAAAAGTATGACTGGGTTGCGACGGGGTGCTATCCAAGCTCTCGAAAGCCACGACCAATCAGATCGCTGAGCTCCCATTAGGGGACTGGAATCATTGTTCTTTATCTCTTCTCGACCCTTCTGAACCGGTGTGCATTGCCCGGGAAGGGAATGAGCGTTCTTTTTTCTTCTTCTACCTAGATTTCGTTAAGAAACTCGGCCTTCGTTTTCCGTTTACCAGGTTTCAAGTAGATCTTTTAAACATTCTTCAGCTGGCCCCTACTAAGCTTCACCCTAACTCCTGGGGTTTCATTATTGCGTTCGAGCGGCTTTGCTGATTTTTAAGTCGTACCCCCACCACCGGAACATTTTTTTATTTTTTTAATATCCAAAGGGCTCGTCAACCCGGGGAGCCCGAAGAAAAGAGGGGTTGGGTTTCTTTCCGGGAGAAACCGGACAAGAAGCTTTTCCACGTGGTAACCAACACCTGGAAAGGCTTCAAGGTTTCTTTTTTCAAAGTTAGTGCCGAACTCGATCATAAACCGTGGTTTCTTCAGGGTGTCGATTCCAGCTCGGTGGAGCTGTTGTTTCCTCTGTATTGGTCTAAAACTCACTATGACCAAGACCAGAACATTTTTGCATCCTTCGATGATAGCTTAGAGCCAGCCGAGGTTGAGACTGTGATAGCTCTGGTCGACCATGTCGCCGAGAGGGATGTCATTAATTCCCGGATTTTTATTTGACAGTCGGTGGAGGAATTGTACCCACCGAGTATGATTTCTGTTGGTAGTTTGTTGTTCTTTGGATTTTTTTTATGCCTCGTCCTTTCTGATGTTCGTTATGTTTTTTGTAGTGCCTGAAATGGGGAAGGCTTCTTTTCAAGAACTGGCCAAGAAGCTCCGAGCTAAGGCCAAAAAGAAAGGGGAGTCCTCTTCCCAGAAGAAGGCTGTGGTTGCTCCTTTGCCTGCAAAAACTACTTCTGAGAAGAGGGCTGCACCCTCTCCGGCCAATACGGAGCTCATTCCGCGTAAGCGATCGAAGTCGGTGGCAACGTCATCGATTTCGGTCGAAGAAGAGAGTCCGGCCTTTGTCTCGGACGCCGGTGCTGCCACAAGCGTCCCTCCTCCTCCACTTCCTGGCAAGTCTCGCCTTCACTCACGAGGTGAGGTATGGACTGATGGGGTCTCGGAGGAGCTTAAATACGCGGTGAAGCCTCCCAGCAAGTATTTTAGTGGTGAGGCCTTTGCCGACTCCGACCTCGATCACCTGCAGGTTCTGCAGGACCATCTGATGGAGACGGCCGGCGTGCTGAACGCTTATGCTGCCGTTAAGCACAAATATGCCAAAGCTGCAGCCGAGGTTGCCAAGGCTCGGATTGAAAAGAGAGAGGCCGAGATTAGGCAGGCGGAGGCTGAGGAGGCGCGCCTGAAAGTGGAAGAGGCTCAGATAAAGGCGGTGGAGGAGCTATCAAAGGCCCTTACTGAAAGGGATCGGTTCTCCGCCGAACTTAACGCCAATCAGGCCCGAGAAGACACGCTGAATGCCTCACTGCACACCTTGCAGAGTCAGTATGCGGGGGTGGTGAAGGACCTTAATCTCGCTCACTCTGACCTCGACGCTTCGAAGGCCGAGCTGGCGGCGTCTGCCGTTGAGGTGGATAAGCTAGAAGTCTTGGTCGTTGAGATGGCTGCTGAAGCTTTCAACCTATGCCTGGCCCAAGTCCGAGCTCTGAATCCTGATATTACGATGAATTTGGACGCTGTGGATTTCAGAGCTTCGGTAGAGGACGGGCAATTTATACCAGCGCCGTTTTCTCCGGTCGAAGAGTCCGAGCATCTCACGGAGAATGACCGTGGTCAAGTAGCTGAGGAAGATGCTCCGACGACTGACGCCCCTGGCTCCCCTGTGCCCGGCCAAGCCCAAATTTGACGCTGTTCTTCTAGGACCTTTTTATTTTTTCCTTTGATGTGTAGTATTTTTACTTTCATTTTTGTTTATTTGTAATCTAAGGCCTTTGCCCTCAAAATTAATACCATGACAAGCCGGTGTTCCCAGATATTTCTAGCATCTGCAGCTCGTCTATCTTGTCAGTTTTTATTTTCATCCTTTAAACCAAACTCGTGTTTTAATCACCAGTTGATGAGTAAAGGGAAACGTAATCGGTGCACGAAGCTCGGTTCTTTATTTTATGACTTGGCCAAAGTCAAGATATATTGCGCAGAATCTGCTGGATATTCAACCGACGTTTTAACAAACGGGCCACGTTTATTAATGGTTGGGCATTCTAAACAACAGATGATTTTTGAAAATCATCTAAGTACTTTATCTTGTAAAGTACCTTACCGAGATGGTAGCCAACTGCCACATGTTTAGGCCCTAATATCCTTTTTGAATAGGAGCCTAAACATTTCAACCTGATCAGGATCTTTTATGGCAATCTCACACCACCCCAGGGGACAGTTCCGATGCATCGTAACGTTTATAAGATTTGTTGACAAATCTTATCATGACCGGGATCGCGAAACCCAAATCTTTGTTTAATTATCTTGCCTTTGTCACGGCCTATCTTTGCATTGATTTCACAAGTAATAACTTGGTTGGCCCATGAATTGAACCACCTTTTTTATTGATTGAAATAATCGGGATTACAAAGAATTTAAAGTAAACGGAAAATACTGCCAAAAGCAAAACAATGCTTAATAAAAAATGGTTCTCGGTCACCACCGACATCCGTTAAAACCGAAAAGTGGTTCTCAGTCACCACTGACATCCGTTGTGCGCTTATTCCGAGTGTATCCCAGTCTTTTAGCTGTAGTAAGTCCTTAGTTTGTCCACGTTCCATGTTCGTTTAATGGGCGTGCCATCTAATGTCTCAAGGACATAGGTCCCGGGCCCCATTTTGTCTGAAATACGGTAAGGACCCTCCCAGTTTGCTGCAAGTTTTCCGTCCCGGGCATTCTTATTTCCGATATCCGCTCTACGTAATACCAAGTCACCTTTATCGAATGCTCGTGGTCTAACTTTGCGGTTATACTTAGCACCACCAGCTGCTTCGTTGCCAGATCTCGGCAGTGTGTCGTCGTTCTGACTTCATCAATGTGGTCTAGCTCGACTGCTAACTATTTGCTGTTAGCGTGTTCTCCCTCCTCCATGACTTTGGCTTTCCTCCATGATGTTTGCCCAATTTCAACCGGGATCATGGCCTCGCATCCATATGTCATTCAGAAGGGTGTTTCCTGGGTCGAGGTTTGGACACTAGTTCGGTATCCCCAGAGTACCGGGTATAGTTCCTCGACCCAGTTACTTTCTGCATTGGTCATCCTTTTTTTGAGCCCGTCAACAATGATTTTGTTGGCTGCCTCGGCTTGCCCATTAGATTGCGGATGCTCTACCGAGGCGAAATGGTGCTTGATTTCGAGCTCGGACATCAAAATCTGGAAGCCTTGGTCAACGAATTGAGTACCGTTGTCAGTTATGATCTCGACAGGAATCCCGAACCTTGCAACAATATTTCTTTCGAAGAATTTTTGTATTCGAGCGGCCGAGATGGTTGACAGTGGTTCGGCCTCGATCCACTTAGTGAAATAATCCACCACCACCACAAGCCATTTCAGTTGCCCTGCGGTCGGTTTGAACGGTCCAAGGAGGTCCATACCCCATTTAAAGAATGGCCACGGAGCCGTGATGGTCTTCAACTCGGTCGGAGGTGGCCAGAGGATCCGAGCATGTTTTTGGCAGCTTTCGCATGTCCGTACATGCTCTCTGGAATCCGCGACCATTGTCGACCAGTAATATCCAGCCCTTAGGGCTTTCCGGGCTAATGCCTTTGCCCCTATATGTTGTCCGTTTATTCCTTCGTGTATCTCTGATAGCACGTACTCGGCCTCTGGCTGGTTTAAACATCTCATCATTGGGGATTGAAGGCCTTTTCGGTACAGTTGGTCATCGACCACCGTGTACATTAACGCGGTTCGTGCTACCTGCCTTGCTTCCCCGGGATCATCTGGGCTAACTCCCTTTTCCAGGTAATTTAAGATGGGCTTTCGCCAGTCTTCTGCTGCTGCGATGACCATGATACACGTGGGCTCTTTCAGACTTTGTTGTATTACAGTCCAATTATTTCCCGGGTTCCTGGTGCTTGCTAATTTGGAGAGGATATCTGCCCTCGCATTTTCTCCCCTGGGAATGTGGGTGACTACGACCTTATCGAAGTCAGCCATTGCCTCTCTGACTTTCCCCAGATACTTGATTAGCAAGGGTCCCTTAGCCGTGTATGAACTGTTAATTTGGGCCGCGACTAGTTGAGAGTCGGTGGAGAGATGAACCCGCCTGGCCCCATTATCTTTTGCCTGTGATAGCCTGGCCAATACAGCCTCATACTCGGCCTGATTATTGGACGTTCTGAAGTGCAATTGCAGGGAGTGTTCCATGGCGACTCCTTCCGGGCTTTCGATTATGATCCCGGCTCCACTTCCTTTGGCGTTTGACGAGCCGTATACAAATACTTTCCAAATGTTAAGGTTGGCTTTTGGGACTACCTCTATTGGTACCAGTTCTGCAATGAAGTCGGCTAAAGTCTGAGATTTAATAGCATGCCGAGCTTCATATACTATGTCGAATTCGGACAGTTCGATAGCCCAACTGGTCATTCTTCCTGCCAAGTCAGGTTTATGGAGTATTTGGCGTATCAGCTGACTGGTTCTCACAATTATTCTATGCCCCTGGAAGTAGGGACATAATCTCCTAGCGGCAGTGAGGAGCGCAAAGGCCACCTTTTCCAACCTTTGATATCTTAGCTCAGAACTTTGCAAAGCTCGGCTTGTAAAGTAAATCGGTTTCTGTTCTGTCGATTCTTCTCTCACCAGGGCGGCGCTTACTGCTTCTGGGGCCACGGATAGATATAATATCAAATCTTCCCCGGGCTCGGGTTTCGACAGCACAGGTGGTGACGACAGACATTTTCTGATCTTGTCAAACGCGGCTTCACACTCTGAGTTCCATTCTCCATGTTGTGCTTCCTTCTTCAATAACTTGAACAAAGGAAGAGCATTTTCTGCCGATTTCGGTAAGAACCTTGTCAGCGCGACCAATCTGCCAGTCAACTGTTGTACCTCTTTTTTGTTTTTTGGGGCCGTCATATTGAGGACGGCCTGACATTTATCCGGATTGGCCTCAATGCCCCTGTTTGTCAACAGGAATCCGAGAAACTTACCCGCTGGTACTCCGAATGCACATTTAGCTGGGTTAAGTCAGATTCTGTGATCCCAAAGCTCATCAAATGTTTCTTGCAAATCCTGGATGTGGTCGGATCGCTTAACTGACTTAACGATCATATCGTCGATGTAAACTTCGACGTTCCTGCCGAGCTGTGCCTCAAACACTTGATTCATCATCCTCTGGTAAGTAGCTCCTGCGTTCTTCAGCCCGAAAGGCATGACATTATAGCAATAATTAGCTTTTTCCGTGATAAAAGCTGTTTTTTCCTAGTCTTCGGGATGCATAGCTATTTGGTTATAGCCGGAATACGCATCCATGAATGAGAGCAGCTGGAATCCCGAGGAATTGTCCACCAGTTGGTCAATATTTGGCATGGGGTAAGCATCCTTGGGGCATGCTTTGTTGAGATCAGTGTAGTCGGTACACACCCTCTATTTGCCATTGGGTTTCTTGACCATTACCACATTAGATAACCATGTGGTATACTGGATTTCCCTGATGAATCCCGCATCCAGCAGTTTTCTTACATGCTCGGCTAGGGCTTTCTGTCGGTCCGATGCAATCTTTCTTTTCTTCTGCGAGACCGCCGTATATCGTGGATTTATGGTCAATTTGTGACAACAGAACGCCGCGTCGACACCTGGTAACTCCGAAGGTTTCCATGCGAACACATCCTTGTTCATCCATAACAATTTTTTGAGCTCGATTTTTTCTTGCTCGGCAAGCGAACTCCCGATCTTCGTTACTTGTCCGGGCTCCTCTCCTAGTTGGTAATCTGTGAGCTCTCCATCAGGCTCTGTTTTCATCAACTTTGCTTCTTCTCTTACATCCAGCTCTACCACGTTGACCGAACTCGGCGCAATTGGCGCTGAATTTTGAATTCATTTCTGCTGCGAGATGGATGTTCCGGGTTCATTGTTTTTAACCGTCGAGAAGTAGCATTGCCGGGATTCCTTCTGATCACCTTTGATGGTGACGACTTTATTCTTCCGACTTACCATTTTCAGCTTCTGATGCTTAGTTGATATGAGCATGTCCCAACTATGAATAGTTGGTCTGCCTAAGATTATATTGTAGGACGAAGGGAAATCCGCTACAATAAACTTGACTCGCTCAGTCTTAAAGGCTTCTTTAGAGCCCAAGGTCATTTTTAGCTCTATACACCCTTTGGGACTTGTATCCTCTCCGTTGAACCCGATTAAGGTTGTCCTGCACGGCTTTAGATTTTCTGGGTCGAGGTCCATGCGCTTAAAGGCGTCCCACAGGATAATATCCACTGCACTGCCAGGATCGATGAATATCTTCTTTACGCGGCATTTTCCCAGGAGGCCGGTTATGACCAGTCCGTCTTGATGACCCGGGATTACGTCCCTCAGATCTTCCTGAGTAAAGAACAACTTAGGAGGCTCTTATGTTTGCGATGGTTCCGGCTTGAAGGTCGATCGTCCCCTGATGGTTAAGACTTCCCGAAGGTATTTCTTCTGCTGATTGGCGGTATCGCTGCCACCTCCGTAACCTCCACTAATGACATTGCAGTCAAACTCTGCTTCCGGGAACTCGTCCTCATTGTCATGCTTTCTCCGGCCTTCGTCCGGCTTTCTCCTCTGGGAGACCGGGCTTGTACTCTGATCCGTCTGCTTGCGCTTGGCTTTTTGCCCTTGTGTTTTGATAACGTACTGACGTAATTTTCCATCTCGGATAAACTTCTCAACCGCATCTCTAAGGTCCCAGCACTCATCCGTTGTGTGCCCGGGTCCATTGTGGAATTCGTAAAATCGTGTGCGGTCCAACTTACCCTTGTTATAAAGTGGTCGTGGTCGCTCCACCTTCCTCATCTCGGTCAAGGCTACCTCTCTCCATAGTTGCGAACGAGGGACATTTAGTGGAGTATATCTCTCATACTTCCCCTCATGCCTTTGTCCTCGTGTTTTTTGGTCCGAGTTCCTGGGTCGGTCTCTTGCTGCCTGGTCCTTCCCTTTCGGGGGTAGGCTTTTCTGTCTCTCTTTTCCCGACGTGTTGGCTATCTGCATCTGCTCGATGTCCAGATACTTTTTGGCTCGTCTATGGAATTCTTCCAGCGTCTTGATCTCGCCAGATATGACCGATCTCCCCATTCTGGATTCGCTATCTAAGCCCGAGATGAGCAAGTGTACGTGGACGCTTTTCGTTAATCCCTGGATTTGCAATGCGGCAGCCTTGAAACGATCCAAATACTTCTGAAGGGTTTCACCGGGTTGCTGCTTGATTCTATCCAGCGTGTAGACCGACCTGGGCTGCTTTTTGCTTGTCGCGAAATTCAGCAGGAACTTCTCGCTCAGGTCATTGAAGTCCGTAATGGACTTGGGAGATAGAGTCCGGAACCAAATTTGAGCGGCTCCTCGTAATGTTGAGGTGAACAGCATGGAAATGATCGGCCCCTTGAATCCTCGGACCAGCATCTTAGTGTCAAAAGTACTCAAGTGTGTCTGGGGATCCTGACTTCCGTCGTACCTAGGGAGGTCGGACGTATTGAATTTCCTTGGGTACTCAGCTTCCGTAATTTCATCTAAGAACGGGCTGTTGTTTTGTTTTTCGTCCCCATACCACATCTTGTACCTTCCGGAATCTGGCCGAATTCCCTGATTGTCCGAGGTACGGCTGTCTTTCCTAAGCGCCCAGGCTTGATTCTCCTGACTCGCATCCCGGTGATTACTTTGTTGAGAATTTTTTGTTGAAACTATTCGGCCTTGCCCGGGATGGTCCGCTTGTAGGGGATCAACAGTTTGGTGATTGGTTTCTTCGTCCTCATTCTGCTGATCATCCCGGCATTCCTCCTGAAGAGAGTCTTGTAAGTGTTTAAGGATTTGGTTCATCACCTCGGTCATATGGTCAATCTTTTGATTCTGAAAATTGTCGCGTTCTTCCACATTCTCGATTCATTTCAGCATTGATTCAGCAATGTTATGTAGGAGCCGTATGTCCAGGCTGCCAATCTGAAACTTTGTTGAGGAACCAGCGTGGTTAGTATTTTCCAGCGTTTGGCCTACTCGTCCATCTTGAGATGGGAGGTTCGAGTCCGGGGGCTCCTCAATTTGTTCCTGATTAACGCCTTGAACGTCCTGTTGTTGGGTCTCGCTAAAATTTTGTTCCTGACCTTGCTCGTGTGCATGCGGGTGGCTTTTGCTTCTGGTATTAGCCATCACGGGTCACGGGAATAGGAGTTTACAGTCCCCACAGACGACGCCAATGATCTGGTGTAGATCACAAGTTGGGTTGGACTTGGCCTGAGGTGAAATCCCAGGGTCCTACGTACCACAGTGTGGATCAAAGTCCACGTAGTTCGAGAGTCTACGGCAGGCTAATGATAGCCAGAGGGGGTGGTGTGTGTGCTCTGTGTGAATAGAAAAGTTAGGGTTTCAGAAGTGTGTACCTTGTAAGGGATTTACCCTATTTATAAGCGTACTTGGGCCCTATCTTAATCAGTTAGATTTGTCCTTTATTTTAGGGATATTAAGATATGCTTTTTTAAATAATCTCCTCCTTTCATAGGCAGTTATCATCATGATAGATATTCTTGATAAAACCACTCCTATTTTCAAGGAAGCGATTATGAGCATAACTGAAGCTATTTTGACTGGGCTCTTTGGTTATTGGGTTGGGCCCATTTATGAGATATCCGTAACAGATTTGAATTTTGAAGAATGTAAAATTTTGTATATCTTATTATTATTTAAATTTATTCAAAATTTATTATTTTCTTAAATTAATCATATAGTTTTTTTTCCTTATTAAGAACAAGATATGGGATATTATTTTGAAAAATAGGAAGAGATAAATACATCTTTCGACGAACCTAGTTTTTTTCCATTCTTTCAACGAAATTCACGTGTATGTATAATTTTGTATATCCAATAATGTTTTTAAAAAAAAAAAAAAAAAAAACTGGGAAGAACCTCTTCTCCGCAAGGGAAGAATAAAAAAATCGGGCGATAGCTTGGAAGAGCAAAGACAGATAGAGTATTTGATTGAAGCGGAGGTTGGCGTAATTCAATTTCATACTCAAACTAATAAGAAATTGAGCTACACAAGCAAAGAAAGAAATTGGAGCAGGAGAGTCCGAATTTGGCTGCTCTGGTAAGGATCGGACCTGTATCTCCGCCGTTCCTTCCTCATCTTAAGATCGTAGCTCATCAATTCCCGTGAGTCTCTTGTCGTGACGATATTCAGTTTGATTGTCTGTTTCCCTTTTGAAATTTATCGTTTTCTGAGTTTTGTGGATTTAAATTATACCCCCAATTGTTTCGTTTATGTCTTAGAAACGTTTAATTTGGGTCCGGTTTTGCAGATTTCCTTATGAGGTCCTTACGTCAACACTAGGTGGTGTTTTGATTTTTATCCTTGTAGGAACTATTTTTAGTTGCTTCAGAATTTGGATATAGTTTGCACAGTTCATGTGGTTCATCTAGTGAAATCCTGATGGGTATGGCATTCGATGAATTTGGGGGCCTTAAATCTGTTTCATGGTTAATATGATTCCCTTCTTTATAAAAATTGATCTGCTACAGGGGATTAGTAGTTTTGGCAAGAATCATGGCTATGCATGATGACTGGTTTATGATACTTTCAATTAATCCTTTTTAAAGAGAATACTAGTTTTCGTTTGCTCTTATCTTGTTTTTATTTTATTATTATTATTATGGTAACTTATTATGGCTATATCAGGAAGGAAGAACTTTTTGGCCTCTTATACTTTTCCCTTATTCAATTGTGCCTACTGCGTAATGCCTATTTGATGTAAGCTGTAAAGTGTAAATGCAGCTCATGTTATCTTCGTTCTTAGATATTTCCTTATGCTTTTACATTATTTCTATAGTTCTGGGCATATGTTTCTGGAGTCAGAACTTTGACTCATAGTTGTGCCTCTTTACTGGCAGATATTGGCACAATCTCTGTTCGCTTCATGAGCCAGATTGCTTCTCAGTGGCTTCATAATGGTAATGAAGGGTATCTGTGAGAAGATTGCTGCTGCTAAATGCTCTTCTAAAAGTTCAACAGAGACTTTGGATAATAACCAGGGGCCTGCTTGTTCACAAGCAGGGTCTATCGACAGTAAGTTTCCCAAGGCTTCCTTATGGTCAAGCTTCTTTTCATCTGCTTTTACAGTCTTTGAAACATATAGTGAGTCATCAGCTTCTGAAAAGAAAGCAGTTCATTCTAGACATAGTGGGTGGGCTGCTGCGGTGAGGAAAGTTGTAACTGTTGGCTCAATGAGGAGATTTCATGAGCGTGTCCTAGGGTCAAGCAGGACTGATATTTCAGCCTCAGATGGCGATATATGGCTCCTAGGTGTCTGCCATAAAATCTCACAGCATGAATCATCTGGGAATGGAGATACAAGCAATGCAGTTGCAGCATTTGAACAAGATTTTACATCAAAAATTTTGATGACATATCGGAAAGGTGTGGTATCTCCGTTCTTGGGAATATTTTCAGATTACAGTCAATAATTGACTGGAACATTCCGAAAAAGTTCTAAGCTGCGCGCTTTCCTATAGGTTTTGATTCTATTGGAGATTCAAAGTATACTAGTGACGTAAGTTGGGGATGTATGATTCGAAGCAGTCAGATGCTTGTTGCTCAGGTTTATATTATTTTCTTTTCACTGACCATTTAAATCTAGGTGGCTGTCACTTGGTTCCTGGTGATTATCATCATTTATATTTTAGACTAATGTTATTGATGTTGATGTGTTCTAATTGTGCTAGGCGTTACTTTTTCATAAATTAGGTAGATCATGGAGAAAACCTCTGCAAAAGGTCAGTGACTAACATGCAATTTAGTAGTTCACTAATTTTACCTCTTTCCTTTCCACCATCTCTCTTTTTTGTTGTTTTGCTATTTTATTTCATTCTATTTTAAATTTCCTTGTCTTAAGGTATGTTGTAATTAAATAATTAATCTTGCTATATTAATTACATTGATTTGACATGGACTCATTGTAGTTTTTCCATGACATGCAGTCACTAGATCAAGAATATCTCAACATTTTGCGTCTTTTTGGTGATTCTGAAGCTTGTCCTTTTTCTATCCACAATCTTCTTCATGCTGGTAAGAGTTATGGACTTGCTGTGGGGTCATGGGTGGGCCCATATGCCATGTGTCATACATGGGAAGTTCTAGCCCGTAGTCAGAGGGATGCAAATGACCATGAAGAACAGCCAATTCCTATGGCTATATATGTTGTTTCTGGAGATGAAGATGGGGAGCGAGGTGGAGCACCAGTTGTCTGCATTGAAGATGCCATCAAATGTTGTTCTGAGTTTTCAAGGGGCCATGCGGAATGGTCACCCCTACTTTTATTGGTTCCTTTGGTTCTTGGACTTGATAAGATCAATCCTAGGTGAGTAAACTTAACAAGCTCATACTGTACTGTATGATTTTCATTAGTGTTTGACCATTTAATGGTTTTTTAAATTCTTATTGAAATATTAGAATGAGCCATCATATTAAAGTGATTCATTTTTCTTCTCTATATAAATTGCACAATCAAAGACATAGGACTTTGCATGACATTATACTGTTGAGTTTATTTTGAAATTGTGAACAACTATATTTTATTCTCCATTCAACCCACTCCTTCATAGTTCATATCTCCAGTGTTCCTCTTATGAATGTTGAATCGTAAGTTGCTCCATTGTTTGGGTATACGTAATATGTTGATTCCATATGATAGAAAGTGAAAGAAAATGAGCATGATGAACCCCGTACCTGTACATAAGGAAAAAAATAATAATAAGATGGGTTAGACACTAACCATATATACCAGAGATTGCTTGAAAAAATTGCCTCTTTTTTTGTGCACCCCTACTAGTCCCTCCCCTTCTTATGGCTAAACTTATAGCATGAACCTTGTAGTGAAGCAACTGTTGGGGTTGTTCCTCTGCCTTATGGTAGTATCCAAGATGGTTGGTGAGAAAGTCAAGAAACATTTCTACTAGAATATGAGCAAAAATCTTAAACTCATAATATTAATAAAGTCTGAAGAAAATTTCCCTATTTACAATGAATATAAAATCCACATGCGTATCCCTACTAGTTATTACCTTATAATATAAAAAACATATAATATTTGTTTTTAATTGTAGTTAAATGCATCAGAAAATAACCAACCATCCTGACCACATTGACTTAGGTAAACAAATTCTATATTCCTAATTGACATATGTATAGATAATATTTCACTCTTAATTGAAACTGGAAAATGTGCTTACAAACTGATCCACTAAGACTTCACCCTCTATCCCATGATTCCTTGTGAATACATTGCCCTTTTATCTGACCAATGAGTGAAAAGAGTTTATAATTGAGATTCATATTCAAAGACCATTGATAATGGTGTAATTTGATTGTTTAGTTTAAGCTTAAAGTCAGATTATAACCTTCAAGTCCAATCACTGACCAGTTGAATATGTAAATTGTTAGGTATATTCCGTTATTGCACTCAACCTTTACATTTCCCCAGAGCCTTGGAATCTTGGGGGGCAAACCAGGTGCTTCAACATATATTATAGGTGTTCAGAGTGAAAAGGCATTCTACCTTGACCCACATGATGTTCAGCAGGTATGGCACTGTGATTGTGGAAGCTGTTAAGGTGTAGTTTATATGTTTGATTAATCAACCATACATACTAAAGGAATAATTTGTGTTGTTAATGCCACTAGCATATCACTCTTCATGATATGAGTTAAAATTTGCAAAGCTGGCATCTTAATTAAATTTCTTGTCGGAGGAAATATAAAAATTATTTTAATGTCATTAGTTAGGTTTCATTTGGAAAGTTTCTGCATCTCTTGTGCATTCCTTCAGTATACTGGTTACTGGTATATTTGATGCCTCTTCCCGGATCATGGAATGCCATAAATTTGCAATCATTCTGAATCTTATCTCATTAATTTCTTGTGATTGACTCATGTATGTGCAAGGTTTTGCTGATGAAATCAGGTCAAGTATATTTTGTTCAAATGTATTCATTATAATTGGTTCCTGACTTAATAATGACGATGATGTTGTTTAGAATTTTAGGTATGAAATCTTTGCTTACATAATTAAGCGTTTTGAATCATTAACGTTAAATTAGTTTTAGCTAGATGCCATCTCAAAATGTACCAAGTCAACTTGTCCTTCCTTGACATGAATTTTTCAATGATATTGTTTATGGGAATTTTTGGTGTTTAAACACTGACACGGGGAATGGTTCTCCCACCCATTAGTAGTGTTAAATATGTCACTTGATTCTGGCATGTGTTCTTGCTTGAATTCAGTTGAGTGCAGAATTGTGCCACCACTGCTTTGAACGTATTTATTACTTTCAAATTCTAGCTGAAGAATCTCTTAACACTTGGGTCATTTTTGGTACTCCCTCTGGTCCTTTTTTTAAGGAACATTCTCTCTCATGAGGGTGGTCCTTAATATAAAGAACAAATCTCTCTTATCCGAAATTTTAAACTGGTCTTTCCATTTTTTTCCTCATTAATTATATGCCACTCATTATCTCTTTACAACAAAATTTCACTCATTATCTCTCATGTACTCTCTTTATAAATAAGGGTATAATTGGAAAAAAATACATATTTGACACATTTATTGCTTTTTAACTACCATTTTTAGACCACGTGAATTTGGTAATTGTTCATTATAAAAAGATTGGAGGGAGTATGAGGGAAGGAAGATTCAACAAAATGAAGAGAGAAATATCTCTGAATAATTTGGTATACAGTAATTAAAATTCTGAAGAATTATTTTTCCTCTCTAACAAGAGAAGTATGGAATCTCCTCTCCCTCTCCCTCTCCCTCTCCTTTTCCATTTCCCTCAAAAATAGCTCCATGGACCAAACATGACCTTAGGATCAAAAGTTAGTACCCCCACCTGTATCTTTTCCTAGTTTTGGGTTGAAACAAGAAATGGACATAATATTTTGATGGCACTTGACCCTCCCCACACATGGAAACATAGAGCCATGAGATGGGCCAGCATTTAGAAGGGAAGGGGGAATAAGAAAAAGATGAACTAAAGTGAGAAAGCACCAATAAAAACAAGAAGGCTATGGTGGATGTAAAAAATTCAATGTCTTTGGTGTCAACGCATGAAGTCGCTTAATCTAAGCCATTGAAAAAATTCAAAGGCTGAGAAATGATGATGGCAACGTTTTACTATGGTTGTTTTAAAATATTATGTAGACTCTTATAGTTTGGTAAAATTTGTAGGCAGTTTATGTGCAATGCCTTTTTTCATTTTCTAGGAAAATGGATTAGCAGAATACTATGCAACATTATTGTCTTGGCATATAGCTAGTAGCTCAACTTGTGGTCCATAGTAAATGTAGCTGTATCACAGCCACTCCATATTAGATCATATTAAACATTCAGCTGTTGTAAATTCTGTATAATTGAATAAAGATCAACACTATATAAACAATTAATGAAGTATGGTTTGCATGAAAACCCACCAACGCAAAACCACCATAGCACTATATGATCATATTTGTCAAATTATATCCAACACTGTATGCATGCTGAAGCCAGCACCTGCAAGGGCACCATAGCAAGATAAATTTAGTTTGTGCTTCCCAGAGCTTAGTTCTCATCTTGCAGGATTCGGCTTGTTAAGAAGAGGATGGGCTTTGGTGCTTATTTTGTACTGGTTTACCTTGTTGGATCTTCTTCCATTATATATATATATATATATATATATATATATATATATATATATATATTCCAAAGTCAGGGCAAATATATTTAAAATAAGTCTAAACTAGGGCTGTGCTATCTGGAACTTTAGATGGTAAAAAAATTGCAATTGCTTTATTTTCAGGAACATATTGACATAGTGGACCCAAAAATGATAATGAGAAAGCAAAATAAATAAATAAATCAATGTTTAACTCTGTATCTTATGCCTTCTCTATCTTCTTTTTCCTGTGTACTTTAGGGCCTAGTCAATTTTTTTCCCACTTTCGTCATCGCTGCCCCTATTTCTCCTCATTTCTTTGAAACTCCCACTTTCAACTTGAGCTGATTCACAGCTGACGCTCTAAGCTTCATGGGGTTGGGTTAATTAAAATATTTCATGCGCTTGAGTTGCCACTAGAAAAGAATCTCTACGCAGTGTACGAATAACACATCATTGTTGTTTTAGTGTTTGGTACCGTTGCCACAACTTTGTAGATGTGGCACCAAAAACTGATCTTTTAACTGTTACTGGTTGGCAATGTAACTGCTGCATATCACTGATCATGATGCTTGTTGACAATGGTGGAGTGGTGTTTTTGCATTCATATCTCACCCAGTGAGTTTTGGTTGTTGTCAGGTTGTAAACATCAATGGGGACAATCAGGAGGTTAATACTTCATCGTACCACTGCAAGTAGGCCTGCAATCAGTATTTATCTTTGTGTTTCCACAACTTGTTAATTCTTTGTCTCTGACATTTATATTCCTCTCAGTGGCATTAGGCACATACCACTAGAGTCAATTGACCCATCCCTGGCCATTGGATTTTACTGCCGAGATAAAGGTTCGCTGACTATTTTGGCTTTAATCCCATGAGTTCTTGCGCACTGGCTAACATCTAAACCCTTTTCACCCACCTTTTCTACTTGTCGATGACATTTACCAGATGATTTCGACGATTTCTGTTTAAGGGCTTCCAAGCTGGTAGAGGAATCAAATGGTGCACCATTGTTCACTGTTGCTCTGTCGCGACGCTCCTTGAGACAAGTCGCTGGCAATGATGCATCAGTTGATAGTGGTAGATTCTACGATGATGATGATGCTACCGGAATGGAGCCTGTGAATGATGCTGGGGGCTGTACCCATGAGGATGACTGGCAGCTCCTATAATGGCAGACTCCTGAGTGGATTTGAAGTATATAGGGAAAATGGTTGAATGGCTAATTATTGTTTGTGGGATTGTATGTTTGGTTGTGCCCGGGACTTCCACAAAATCTTTGTAGAAGGTAAATTAAACTCGTTCTGATTCTTTAGCTTCTTTCTGGGGGTCAAAATGTTGATATATTTCACCAAGTATTCATTGTACATTTAGCCAGTTTGTTAATGTTTGTTGCCTGTACTCCATAAAATGTTGCTCACATTGGGCTTTAGTTCTTTTTTTGTTGGTATACTTTCAGATTTTAATCTTGCTAGTTTATTAAAGAAAATATCATCAATATAGATATTAGTACTCTCAAAATTTTATGTTGTGCACTTGAATACTTTTTTATTTGTTATTATTGCATTCAAAGAATAAGCACATATGGAGTAAAGCTATCATCTACAAATACGTATACGTAGGACTAGTTATTCTCATCTACTTCTAAAATTGATGATTGAGCCTGTTTGGGTTGGCGGTAGAAACGATGGCTTAAAAGTTATCTGACTTTAAAAAAAGCTCAATAGGAAAAAAGTCAGTTTATTGATAATGATTTGTATTTAGATTGATGGTAGTAGAAGTGACGAGGTTTATGTCAAAAAGCTGAGAGCTTTTTGAAAAAAAACTAAGTGGAGCTTTTTTCTTAATGGATTTTTTGAGCGTTAAATTAAGTAAATTTAAGTTTAATCCAAACAGAATCAAAATCAGTTAGCAACGTTAACTGACTTTTTTTTAAAGTTATCGCAGAAAAAACTGAAAAAGTTAGTAATCCAAACATGCCCATTATTTCAAAGAGTGTCGATAATAAAATATAAAATTTATGATAAATTAGATTACTTCTTAGCTATGAAAAGAAATTCTAGCCTAATTTATCAGCATATTTGTCTCCTAAAAATTACATTGATGATTGTTAACTTTAGTTTCAACATCAAAAAAGCCCCCAGAAGGTGAACTTCGAAAAGTAAAAGACAAAACTTAAGTCCATTCACTTATATCTATTAGTCCAATTGTTTTATCAAATCTTAGTATTTAGATTTCTTTAAAATTTCAAAATTTCCGTGGATAAAATTTCAAAATTTTGTTAGACCTTTAAAAATAAAATTCGCATATGACAATAATTTATTTGGAAAACTAACCTAATAAATTTAAGCAAACAGTGCACGTGCCTGACACAAGAAAATTCATATTTATGTGATGCCTAAATTAGATTATATGAAGCTAGTTATAGGTGTGGGCACTTGTAAATACCCTTTGTTTTTTTTCTTACTCATTTTTTTCTAAAGCATACGATGTTAAAAGAGAGGGAAATTTCATAAATACTTTAAAATTATTTAAAATTAAATTAATGTTTTTGCACTCAAGCTTAAATGCCTATAATGATTCACCATGCAAAAACATAATTCAAACAAATTAGAAATACAAAAAATAATTAGAAAATACTCATCAATAAAATATATTTATTGATTAATGGATTCAAACTGAATCTCCTTGTATTTATTATCAAATTGAATCCTTTAGTATTTATTATGTTCTTCAGCAAAATAAATAAATAAAAGAAAATAATCATCAATGAATTATTTTTTTATTAATATGAGATAAAAAAATAATTAAAAGGGAATGTAAAAAATAAATTAGAAAATAATCATCAATAAATTAGTGAGTGATTAATGGATTCAAACTAAATCCCCTAGTATTTATTACGGTTTTTGGGGGGGAAAACTTTAAATTATGATAACTTCTTAATTTAAAGAGATAAAATGAAATTCAATTATGAAGGAATGTAAAAACAAACTAAATCCCTTAGTATTTATTATATTTTTTGGCAAACAAATATAATTTTAATATTTGATAACTTTTTTGATTTATGGAGATAAAACGAAATTCAATTATGAAGGAATAAAAAAAAATGTTACTTAACAGAATTAATGATGTTACTTAAAAACAAAATAGAATTTAACGGAGTTACAATATTATAGAATATATAGATATAAATAGACATAAGTTTTCTTTTACTTTGTTAAATTGGCTACTACCTTTTGTATAATAACATATATGACTTTGTTTTAGAAAAAAAAATAAATATAAGGGTTTAGTTGCAAAAATATCCATAAAATATTTTGTTTGTTCAAGTCTTTCAGAGAAGGGTGAACTGAGTAATTTCAAAATTTTAAACTTAAACACAAACTTAGTAAAGAGAGTAGAGTTAGAAAAATATCATCGAATGTGGACACGAGATATTTATACTGGTTTGATCCAATCAACTTGACTTATGTCTAGTCCTCAAAAACCTTTTTGAGAGTTCTGCTATTGTCCTAAGATTCATAAGGCTCTTGGTGCCTCAATACAATCAAATTCTTTCTCGAAGAATACTCACACTTCCTTACACTTTGCAATCAATGCCCTATCAAGTCCCACTTATTAGTAAATAAGTGTTCTAGAAACAATATGTTTTGACAAAGGAACACTTTTTTCTATTTAGTATTTTGTGATTAATAAAATTGAGCATCTTTTATGTTTATAATATTTGTGTCTCGCTTTTATTTAAAGTAAATATGCGTTTAGAGATAAAAATCCTAAGAATAGAACATGTGTTTACTTGAGGATCTATGATAAGGATCATGATCATGAGGGCTTGAGAACACTAAATGTCTATTGCTTGAAACTTGTTCCTAGTCTTGAATTACCAAGAAAGGGTATCGACAATCTCTATAAGACTAGTACAACATCATCTACTTGTATAGAGATATAAGATAGGGACCTCATGGAATACAGGTATGTGATGCCTTAGCCAATGTCGTGAGTGGATTTTTTGGAGAATAAATAGCACCAAACAGACCCGCCAAGAAACTCCACAAAGATTTGTAAGAAGTATCATTGGATATAAAAAGTCTCTCAATGTTTGGTAGTGCAGATCGTCCTAGACTTGAGGATGTCATCAAGCACTGTGTCCTAGGGTCATACTTTGATTGTACAACTCTATCAACTTGAGAATGGGGAGAACAATGTACTCTTTGGGTATGACTCGAATACATGAGTGTAGATGGATATGCTAAAAGAACTCATAGTCCCCTACAAGGGATTAGTCTTTCACAAGACCAGTAGGGCTTGGATGACTTCTAGTTGACTTGGAAATTTATGCATAGTAAGTGATCATAAAGAGTCATTTTCCATCTTAGAATCAATAAAAGAAGATTCCTAGTTCAGTGAAAAAGCTATATTTAGTCAACTAAGAGAGACGATGCTCTATCTTTGCTCTCGATTAAATGTGAATGACGATGTGAATGATGATGTCGGCATGACATTCAAATTAGAAAAGGTAAATTACTTGATCAACTCAATTAATTCTGGTGCCACAGATCATTAATAGTGTCTTATGTGGTCATTAGATAACTTGGGCCTATTAAAGGAGTTTGATTAGCCCAAGGTTATTTATTTATGTCAATGATTAATTGAATCTAATGGGTCACACACAAAGATTATTCTTTATGCTTAAAATTATCAATTTTGGGTCAATAATTGTTATTGGGCTTTCTTGAAAAAATGGGTATACTTGGATTGGTGTTGGACTCTAAGCTCAATCTATTAAAGTGGTGTCATATATGGTTATCTAGTAGGAAATTAATTTCTCTCTTAAAAAGCCCAAATATGTTAGAAAACCAAACACTGTCTTAAGCCATTTTGAATTTTAAATTTAAAAGATTAGATTATAAAAGATAATTTGGAATTATCTAATATAAATATACGTCCAATAAGGATTGGATAAATAAGGAATCAGTTAAAGATTTGGATAAGATCCATTATCTTAATTATTAATTCAAGAATTAATTAAGGATTTGGATGAGTTCCACAATCTTGATTAATTGGATAATACCAACTAATGGGCCATAATTCTTTTAACCCTGAGCTAGGTTTTGACCATGTAAATTATAAGATTATGAATCTCATAATTTTCGGCCATAACTAGAAAGAAATTAGGGAATAAGCCATGAAAAAGGATTTGAGATTTTATCAGTCTCATCTTTTGCGGCTGACTTGGTGGACCTAGGATTTTTAACCATTAGAATAATACGATATAATTATCTTATTATTTTTCGGTTAAAAAAATAGGGATCTAGGTTTTGAAAGAAAAGAAAAAAAAAATAAGGTAACGTGTGATCGTATATTTTTCATGATATTCTTTTTCAAAGACCTAGAGCATTGGCCAAATTAGATAGCTCATAAGGAGCAATTGAAATTCTCGGCAAAAGCAACCAAGAAATAAAAGAAAAAATGCCATCCAAAGAGAAAGAAAACCCAAGAATGTTGAGTCCTTAACCTTGCATCGCCGGGCAAGTGTAACATCCCAAAATTCTTGGATTTTTGGGAATTAAAGAAAAATAAAATAAAATAAAATATATATTAGGATTTTTAGGAAAATAAACTTTGGCCCAAATATTTTAGAGAAAATATTGTGTGGGCAAAAGAAAAATTATTTGGGATCTCCAATTGGAATATTATGTAGAGAATTAAATTACAATATGAGATGAAAATAATAATTATAATACATATATATATACATATATATATATATATATATATATATAACTTTAAAATTTATTATTTGGGGAAAAGAATTCTAAGATTTATGTTATTAAATTTAATTAACAAAATAAGTATAACCTATTATTACTAAAATTATTATTTCCACAATCATAATCACCACGTGAATAGCCGCAATCAATATACCTAGAGATATGTCAACAAGCCAATTTTATTTCAGATGTATTCTCTCATCATCACAGCAACACCCATAGCAAGCCCATAACCATTTCATTTCCTTACATCTGATTTAATTCCTTTTGGCCCAACTCGTATAGCAAACGGATATTATCATTTTGCAACATTCACTTCCAATTTATTATTCTGGGTATTCGGACCAGCAGACAAAGACGCACCCCACGCATATTGTTCTGTTCTTTCTGCTGATTCCATAATCCACTATTCCACCATCTCATGTCCAGGAAAACCATGTTCCACACTCTTGGGTATCTAAGATGTCCTCTCTTGAAATTGCAGCATATATGCTTTCACTACCTCGTGCTTTGAGTAGCCCAACACACCTGCCCTGTTTTTGTGTGTCCACGCCAAGCTCCGACTGTTCTCTTAATATACCATTGAATCCTCCATTGCTAGTTCATTTCCTTTCGGCCAGAGTGTGTGAGCGCAGAAAGAAAAACGTAGAGAGTGTGAACTGAGATTTAGAAAAGAGAGGGAGAGGTGCTGTTGAAATAAAGAGCCATAGAGAACCGAGAGAGAGAGAACACCGATCACCTCTTCCCTGTTCTTGCGTCGTGGTGGCAGAGGAAACAACTCAGCGTCTTTCCTTTCATATTTCGAAGGTAAAAACTTGCTGCTATTTTGCTTATTACCGACATGGGATCTGATGGATGAAAATAATTATGGGTTAATGAATGCATGCGTACTGTTGATGCAGGCCGTGGTTATTAACATGGTTTTGCATATGCTTTTGCTTCTTTTGCTGTCATTATTCTTCCTCATTTTTAGGTTCTTTTTGCTGTCACTGAATTGTTCTTTGAATGAAAATAAATATATATATATGTGTAACGTTATTTGCTGTCATATTGTTCTTGCATGAGTAGCTGCCCATGGAAGTAAATATATATACATAAGACATGCATGGTATCTCTGTTTTTCTGGACTGAAAACAGAGTTTTATCACCGGTGCTACAGTAATTTCGTAGATGAACAGTGTTTGTGTTACTGTAGCAGAGTTACTGTTCACGTGCCGAATATTCTGCTGGGCAACGATTTTTAGATAGGTAAAAAAAATAGTAAACGACCTTATTTGACCCTGAAATTTCATGGACATATGGTAGACATGATAAAGTTTAAAATGAGCTTTGGTTCACCTCAAACCGAGGTGTATAGCTCAAGTTATGATTTTTGGAAGATGGGTCAAAATCCAGGAACAATTCTGAAACTTTTTTTTGGGCAGTGATCATGTTTTTATAAACTGCGAATTATTGGTATAATATAAAATTATGGAATTTTTCAGAAAGAAAGTAGAGATGTATAAGTTTAAAATGGTGGGTATTTTGTAACTTTCGGAGTTCTGAGTAAAGAATTATGATTTTTACAAAATGACCCTATGTTTTGGAAAGTTCGCTGAACAGTCTAAATCTTTTCGAAATCTGGGAAGTTTTTTGGAAAGTTATGATCTTTGAAAATATTTTTATATGGAAGGGGACTTGTATATGAACACGTGAGAGTTGACGGCATATTAAAATGATTTTTGTGCAATTTATTAAAAATACCTGAAGTTGCTGGATTTTAAGGACAGTAAAAGATAAAGTTTAAAAGTAGCAAGTGTAAGGTTATATAAATACACCATAGAGAAGTATGTGTTAAAAAAAAAAGGAAAATGAATGAATTTATAACATTTCAAATTTATTATTACAATTTGTATATTTCTAATATGTCGAGTTTTTAAATAGTTATTAACGGATAGTAAATTGATTGTGATAGATTGAGTTTTGGCATTAGTGGAGCTCTCGGATTAGGAACAATGTAAATTAGTTAGCTTGGGTGGCAGGTAACAACTTTCCACTTATTATTCTTATTGATATGATGTTTGTGAGTATCTTGTGAATTAATTATGAAATTGTTTGTAGAAAATTTGCCATGTGGAATATTGTGATTTGAAAATATTTATTTGTGTACAAGAATTTGGAAATTGAGAAATTATGATATTGTTATGGTAATTTGAAAAGGGTTAAATTGGGAAGAGGAGAAATTGTTATTCCACCATGTGGTGAGACCTCCATTGGTGCACAATGGTTGGTTTTCTAATGTCCCACCGGTTCAAGAGGGACTTGCCCACCAGTTCAAGAGGGCTTACGACATCCCACTAGTTCATTGAGAGGGAAAAGACCTATGGGTCTAGTCGGAGTGAAATAAGGCGGTTCGGCTGGCGTGAAGGGAGGTACCTTGGGAAATGTATTAATGAGAAATTTAGATAGTTATTTTATGATACTTCATTATGATATGAGATTTTCATGATATAAATATTGTTGAAATGTATTGTTAATATTTTGTCTATAAAATTGTTCCACTTGGCACCTCACTAGCACATATTAATTTCTATAATAAGTCGGATTGATGGTTACCACATTTTTCAGGTGAGAGCTCCTGTCCGGGTCCAACAGGGAAGGCATCAAAAGATTAGACTACACTACTAGAAGTAGTGTTTCTGTCTCTATGTTTTATATTGGATAAATGTATATTGCCACGTTAGAGTTCTTTATGCATGTTTTAGGTATCCTGTGGGATATTTAATTAAATATTTTGGCATTAATAAGTTAATTACCAAAGTAAAATATGGTTAATTTATTAAGTAATATGGAGGATGTTTCAGCAAGCATCCAAGGAAAGAGAGGAATCAAAGATTTTGAAAACAGAACAGATCACTAGATAGCTCATTGTGGTGATGTGGTAGTAATGAGTGCAACTGGGTCACTCAAGTGATCATGCTTTATCTTGTTTCAAAGGAAAACAAATCAGCAACTAGCATCACCATGGTGCAGTGAAAGTCATGCTCTTCTCTCACATCACTTGTCTTTGTTCATATTTTCAAAGATACTGAGCACTTCTTCTAGTCACTGTGGTGCTCTGCAAGTGATGAACATTTTATCACATCACTTGAGTGATCTTTTTAAAACATAGTTTCTAAACATTTGATGACTTGGACAGTTCACTATCGTGAACATGAAGTGATGTGAAAATTAGTAATGTTGGCATAGTTACTACAAATACATTGTGTAATCTGAGTTATATCCAAGGACGTTGTCTTTAAGAGCTATTTCGCAACTACCGGCTGAGAGGAAGTGGCGCTCCCCAGGATAAAATGAACCCTTTCTACATATACAAGGTGAATAGAACAATAAAATATAACAGGAACTAGTAGGCATAAAGAATATGAGATGAAGAGAAAGCTCGAAAGCTTCAAAGGAAGAAGAGAAAGCATGAGGATTCCAAAGCGGAATGCTTGAACCTCTCAACGAGCTCTCCTTATATAGGCACATACCAAGAGGGATATTGAGCACAATTTGAACCACATAAAGACCATTAAACCACCCATTACAATAGCAATAAGAACATATTATGAAGGTAGTTTCATAACGTTGAAGGCCAAAAGTTTTTTTGATTGATCAGTTTCAAAAACTTGAAGATAATGCCATGTAAATCTAAACATTGACAATGATGGCCAGTTATAACAAAGTAAAATTTGGTTTATGATCCTAGTAACCGAAACATTAAGGTCTCAAATTCAAATGCTTTAAAAACTAGGTTTTTTCTGGTAAGCCATTTTCCATAAAATAAATTTTAGATTTTTTTCAAATGCTAAGCCATTTTCCATAAAATAAATTTTAGATTTTTTTTCAAAAAGCATTTGAAAAAAAGTGCCTAGTCCATATTTAACTTGCGCATAGGAAAAATTGTTGGATTTCCAACACGTTTGCCTCCTGATAATCTATTGTTGTGCGCATAAACCAACTCCTTCTCTTGGCCCATTTACTAGCCCAAATTCATAAGGTGTAATATATACACTTGTATTCTTTTTTTCCCAAGCAATGTGGGACTTGTTCTATTTTAAACACCAACTTTCATGTTATTACTCCAACAAGTACATCATTTAAATGGTCACTCAAGTGATCTTCTCAAACTTAGATTTTGCAAACTTGATCACTTGGACAAATCACTATGGTAAGCAAGAAGTGATAAGATTTAGAAAGAATCACTTCAGTAGTTACTCGAGTGATCAACCCTGAAAACTTTTTAGAAAACTTATCACTGGTTGCATTCACTATAGTGAACGGAGAGTGATGGGATTTAAAATGCATAATCATTTTGTAAGAAAAATGTTCACTATGACAGATCATCACAGTGAAGTGGAAGTGATTGGAAATTTATGCATCACTCAAGAAAAATGTTCACTACTTGAGTGATTCACCACTATATACTTTCAAACATTTTTTCAAATTATAAATCAGTGCAATTTTGGCAAATCACTTTCTTTCAAAATTTGTTATTATCAAAACACAGGATCTAACATATTTGTGTGAAGAGTTATTGGCATTCTTAACTCAAGTATGGGGGGGGGGGAATCCTCAATTTGTATCAAAGGCTAAACATCAAGTGAGGGTTTTGGGCCCATATAATGTGTCACGTGTGAAAGTGTTGGGGATAAATTTATAAAAATACCCATAAAGTAATACATTATGATTTAATTTCGTCTATAACCCTAAAAAACTATGCAAAAATCCCCAATCTAAAACAAATAAACACATTGAAAAACCCTGTGAATATTAGGAAGATTGGTATTTTGCTTGATCTAAAGTGCAAATGTGAAAATACACATGTTCAATTTTGTCCTAATTGACAAACAATCTAGGCATAGTATTTTTATCTTGTACATCACACCTCATAAACACTTTTAAATTCTAAACCAATATGAAAAAGCTACCTTGACTCCTACAATCAAAAGTACGGTGTTACGTTTATCTTCACACAATCAACTATTCAAAGTATATTTTATGTATTTTAATCCTTTGTTTTTTTATCTCACTACCTCATGTCCTTAATATAAGGCTAGGTTAACTTTTTTGAAGAGATTAAGGCAGCTAAATAAAATAATGTAAAGTATTTATATTTATCTATAATTAAATAATGTATGGCAAGTTCGTGAATTGGGTAGTTGACACTAGGATCTGGATAGCATTATTATACTGCCATCCATTAATTTAAATAATAATGCTATCCAGATTCTAGTCTCAAGTTCTAAGTGTATTTAATTATCATTCAAAGAAAGTAGAATATCTCACTTAATAAAATATAAACGTGTTGTTAAATTAATTATTATGGAGGAAGTATTAGTAGAGGTGATATGAAAAAAAATATAACAAAAATTTCTCAAAATTACTTTATTAAAAAAATAGTATAATTGAGGTATATATGATGTTAATGAGTTGCAAGTATTACTTATTTTATAAAATATATAAGTATATTATTAAATTATTATTGTATTTCATTATTATTGAGAAAGTATCAATAAGGGTATTTTAAGAAAAAATTGACAAAAATTAAAACTTGGTCCTATAATTAAGATCCCACACATACGTATGTGTGTGTACGTATACATACATATATGTGTATATGTATATATTTATATTTATATAATATCATTTAAATAAGTTGCGTTGATCAGATTTATTTTTCAAGAAATAGTGAAGATTAATTGTTTATACTATGAATCTTCAATTTTAATTTGTCAAACCAGTAAATAAATTCCTTTTTTTTTTTTAAATAGAAGGGCAAAAAAAAAAAAAGGTTTGTGAACCCACAATCCACAAATCCACCATTATTTCCACTCAAATTAATTAGGGAGATCCCATAAATGTATACAAACCAAACCTCTTTCAACAAAGATTTCATCTTGTGGATTTTGATTTGAGTTCATTCTTACTAAAATAGAACCAAGGAAAATGTATACATATTAGATCACCTTACATTAAATAAAATTGGAAAAAACAATCAATAATGTCCCATCTCTTATTCAACTAAGAATCTCTGGTTTTTGGATTAATTTGGCTGTTTTTATCATTTTGATTGATACAACAAACAATCTTTTTTATCAGTGTCCCTTTCATTTGATTAAATTACCAAAATTAATACTGTCAATATATATATATATATATATATATATATATATATATATATATATATATTGGACTTCTCTCCTTCACTATTAATTCTTAATTAAACTTTAAAAGGTAGTTAAATAAGGGATTCAACATTAAATCATAAATGTGTATGTCACCCCAAAAATATATATTTAAATGTGTATAAGGAATATTGGTTGTAATTGAAAATATCGGGCTGAACTCAAGAGGGGGGTGAATTGGGCGAAAATGAGCACTTGTGTCTCTTTAAAAATCTTTTTGCAATTTGATGAAATTAATTTGTAAGACAGGAAAGAGTAATAAAACGTTAACAATTATTCAACCAAATATGTTGGAAATAAAGGAGTTTAAGGAAGAGAATGTGCAAACTCAAATTTATACTGATTTGGTCCAATCTTTGACTTACGACCAATCCTCAAGCTCCACTTGAGATTTCCACTATCTCCTTGTTTAACCAGGCACAAGAGAAAAGCCTTTACAACCTCACAAGTTTATCCAGGCACTTGTGTAGCCAAATCTCTCATCGAGATCCTCCCCCTTACTACCCGTATAGTTATAACCAATTTCTCACTCAAGGTCACCCAACCTTGAGTATCTCTCTGAAAATATGGTTTTACAATGTATTTTCTCTCTAAGAAGTGATTATGATAAACACTAAAGTGCATTATAACTCATTTCACACTCTATATGATAAGCTAGATAAGCAATGGAAAAACAAAGTGTAGAAGATTCAAGATTTTGGCATTTTGATTGTGCAAGCTTTTTTCATCCTCTCCTTGTGTTTTGAATCTAGCTCTATTTATAGATGAGGATGATCTGAACGTTGAAGAATATAGCCATTGTATACAGAACCGTTTGAGAATGTGGTAGTTGGAAACTAGCCGTTATTTCATATATGCTTTTTGACTTGACAGCTCAGCATTTTGGATCTTCATGTAATCCTTCGTTTGATCATCTAAAACATGTCCACAAATGCTATAAATGATGTTAAGAAAAATTACAAATCATTTGGGTAAGTATATGAACGATCTAAATCAAATTCAGGATTTTTGCAACGGTGATTTTTCTGATCTGAAGGAGAATACTGCAGTATTATCTTGTATACTGCGGTATTGAGGTTGTCGGGCAACTTCAAATTCATTTCTGTCAGTCCGATACTCGAGTGTTGAAGATCCTCTAACGTTCATTGCTTTCTGTCTGAGTTATACTCAAGTATTCACTTGTATACTCGAGTATTCAAGTTAATCTTGACTTTGGTTGCTCTCTGACTTGACATAGCTTCAATTTTGGCAAACCGATTATCCCCACATAGCTCTTTGTGTCTTCTTTCCAATGCAACAAGATTCAACTGAAAGATCGTTGGATTTCATCTATTATGATCAAATGAATGAAGATAGTTCTTTATCCAGCGTTTTTACATTGTTCTAAATTGTCAGTAAACTTTTGAAGGTTGTATCTCTCTGGTCTGATCTTCATTTTTGTTGAATCATGTATTGATGGAAATCCTTATGAGTCTTCTTTCAAATACCACCGATTTCAGCTCATTCCGATTTGTAGATTGTGAGTTACACTCAAAATATTGAAGCTTGGTCAGATGTGTGGTGTGAATATTTGATTCAACTTTAAAAATTCAAATCTCTCTTATATTATCTTCTTTGAGCATGAAACTTTGTCAGGATGACGCATTGGATGTCTAGTTTTATACAAATTTGATTTCACCTCAATCTGATATCTGGTTTAGGAGATATCATCGAATTACCAGATCTCGCCCAAAGCTGAATGTGAAACAGAGGTGAACAGAGTTGCTGAAAAGAGCTAGATACTCGAGTATTGAAGAGGATACTCGAGTATTGTCGGGTCCAGACGTGCGAGAGAAGCTGAAAATACCCAATACTCAAGTATATAAATTTCATACTTGAGTATTGATTCCCATACTCGAGTATTGACTCCCATACTCGAATTTGGACTTGAAAACTTGAATTTTGACTTTCAAACTTGAGTTTTCCAAACTCTAGTTTTCTCATCCAGATGCAAATTTCTGCAGTAAGCTTGTATACTCGAGTTTTGACCTAGATACTCGAGTTTTCTAATCCATAACCTGATTTTTGTTGTTTTCAACTTTGAATTGACCCATCCAAGTTCCATTTGATTGTAAAGACTTATAATATCAATCTAAGACCTTGAATATTGATTTTTCTCATTCTCTTTGTCAAGATCTTCTCTTTCTTTCTTGGTTATTCTTCACAACTCTATTCTTTCTTTCTTCAATCTCTCCTCTTCTTCTTTTTCTTCTCTTCCTTTTCCTTATCATCATCTACATGCTCGTCCTCCTTGATCTTCTTCTCTTTCTTCTTTTTGATTCTACATTAAATTCAAGAATTAATCAATGAAGGGGATAAATATAGTATACAAACTTTTTGCTCTTTTCTAATGGCATCTATATAAGACATCATCAAAATTAATCATATCTAACAGTAATCCCCATAAATCAAAGATCACAGAGTTAAACTAAATTTCCCGTACTAAAAAAAAAATTAATTCCTATAAATTAAAGATGAAGGAGTTACTATAATTTTTGTTTAATGTCCCTTCTCTTTGATTAAATTGACAACAATTTACTTTTACTTTGGTTCAAAAATTATCAACAAATTAATACTATCAATAATATACAATATGTTAGTTAAAATATAACACTCTACAATGTGAATATATTCCAAAAAATAAAAAATCAGTGTTTGGTTTTTCATAATATAATTAAGGGAAAACATTTTCTCATGTTGTAGGAAAATCATTTTCTTATGTCATACACACATGAAATTGTAGGACCCACATAATATATGTATATGTGGGTCCTACAATTTCATGTGTGTGTAGAAAACTTTTTTTTCTCATGTAACATGAGAAAACCAAAGCCCATTAATTAAATATGGGATTCAACCTTAAATCATAAATGTGTATTTGTTGCAATTTTGTTTCCATCATACAATACAAACACTTTACTGCTAATTGTTTCCTAATTACATTTATTTGTATTTTTTCATGATTAATTGATTAAATAATCATAATTTAAATTGTTTTGAATTGAATGTTTCTTCACCTATTCTTCCAAATTACTTGCTGACATGATTTGATTTAGGAAAGGATTGAAATAAATTTCCATTATGATTGCTTAATTAATCACATTTCTCTTTATTATTGCTTAATCAATCATGTCCAAAACGTAATTGGAACCATCCTCCCCAATTAAGTAAATATGAAGGGATGGTAAATCAAGTAGCATGGTCTTCAATATTTTAATTTAAAGTCTATATTCTGAAAGGTGAAAATATTCACCAAGAATGGATTGAATGTAGTAGTGTAAACAAAGACTTTATTATAAGTTCAATATCCATGAAAGATAGTGTTGACCTTAGCGAAAAGGCAATTGGACTATGAAAACAATAGATTTATAATTTTTAAAATGCTGATTAAAATCCGATGCCTAATTTAACGCCAAAACACAATTGAAAGTAAAGTATGAAAATGGAGTAAATCACCAAGAGGGGGTGAATTAGGAATTTTTTATCAAACCATATTTTTATAGGATTTTTGATTAAGAAATTGAGATTCTTAATGTATTTTGGTATAGTTATTGAGCTTAAAATGTCTTTCTTACGATAAATTAAGATTAAGAGTAAATACATTAAATTATGACTAAAAAAGGTAAAATTGTCACTAAAATATAATTATTCTTAATCATCGATTTTTATGAGAATATTTGACGTTAGATTAATTATTTTTGATTGTAGGTACTTGAAGAAATTAGATCAAATTTGGAGATGGAAGTTTGAACCCAAGTTGTAAAAGTTTTAATTTAGTTGCTCCATAAAAAAAGTTTAAACTTTATAAATTGGTCCCTGGTCAAAACGTGACCAGGAACCGATTAATTAGTGCAGCTGGAAGATGAACCAATTAATTAGTGTAGATGGGAGAGACGCAAGAAAAGAGTGCTGGACAATTAAAAAAAAAAAAGAGAAAGGGAAAACGTGGGCCAGGAATTAAAGCACGGGACGTGGGCCACAAATTAAAGCAACAAAGGAATTAATTAAAGCCCATGGATGCCTAGCCCAAGAACGAATTGAATGAGAATTGAAGAAGGAAGGCAAAGGCGCAGACCTGATATGAAGAGCGCCGCGTACAAAGGAGCGGGGGAATAATTGTTTTTTTTTTTTTGGTACGAAAAACAGTTTTGGAGGGGTTCGACACCAGTCTATGAGCACTTACTGGGGACTTACGAGATCACCTACCAAAGGAGTCCTAGCAACGGCAGAGGGGATCGAACCCATGACTCAAGAGCCTAGTCCTGGATCCCTTACCATCTATGCCAACTCTCATTGACGAGCGGGGGAATAATTGAATAAAAGAAAAGAAAGAAAGGAGACAAGAAAGATCGAGAGACCCGACGAGAGAGACAATAGGCCGCGACATTGATCAACCTTCCTCATCCTCCTCCACTTTCACTCATCCGTTGCCGGCGACATCACCTCCATTCACTGTCGCCAGCGACCCTCCTCCACCACTACAGAGAGACGCGATAGGGAGACTGTAACATCCCAAAATTCCTCCCAAATAATTTTTCTTTTGCCCACACAATATTTTCTCTAAAATATTTGGGCCAAAGTTTATTTTCCTAAAAATCCTAATATATATTTTATTTTTCTTTAATTCCCAAAAATCCAAGAATTTTGGGATGTTACAGAGACAGATCTGACAATCCAGTGAAGGAGGAGGAAGACGAGAGTGTCGCGATACACTGGAGAAGGAGCTTAGATTGGACATCGACCTTCCTTCTTCCTCTCGCCGGTGAGCTTCATCTCCTACCACCATCGTTGAAACAGGAACCAGTCACCACTTCCGCGAGAGCTTGAGTTTTCCGGCGAACACTTCCAGATTCCGACGACTCCTTCCCAAATTCCGATGAGTGTTCTGATTGCTATGAGTGGCTGAGTTCATTGTCACTTGGAGAAGGATTATGTGGCTGGAATATTTCAGACTTTAAAATAGGGGAGTTTATTTTGTTCAATTGATTTTCTCTTATTATATGTGGATTTCCTAGTTTTAGGAATATTGGTTTGTATTGTTGAGACTTAGTTTACCCATTCGGATAACTCTGCGGATTGAACATATGTGATTAGATTTGATTTTTGTGGCTCATTGGATTTATATATATGTATTTCCTTTATTGATTCAATTTTATTATGCTCTCTACGTGTTATTGTTAAATAGTATAATTGAATTAAATTAATTGAGTAACGTGTTATCTCATTCATTTTAAGAGGAAGTAAGTTACATTAATCTAATCATAATTGCACACTAACTGTACTTCAATAGTGCCTTAAGAGGTGATTGTTGGTTACAGTAGTAAGAGTAATCACTAATTAAGAACACTAAACTTGAGTGTTTGCTTGAGGTTTTTCATCAAGACTTAGTGAAAATTTACTCCTACATCTAATTAAATTATGATAGCTACTACTCCATTTTTAAGAGCATTCATTTATTATATATTTCATATCATTTCATACTCCATTCCATTATAAAGAAAATATCAAAAATAGTAATTTAGAATTTAATTAAATTGCATTTCTATTTTAGTTTATTAATTCAAAAATCCAAAATCAATTTTCCCCTTATTTTTATTGCATTTGCATGTCATTTAGATTACTTATGAATCAATAAAAGGCTCCTCGAGAAGAGAGAACGATCCTAAGTTTGCCTATACGCAATCTTTAGTTATTTTGTTGATTGTGGACTCTAAGGCTAAAGATGAAAAGGTCACTCATCAAATTTGATGAGGGCCTTTTTGTCTTTAGCCTTGAGGTCCACAATAAAAAATAAATCAAAGATTGCGTATAGGCAAACTTAGGATCGTTCTCTCTTTTCAAGGAGCCTTTTATTAAGTTCTAAGTAATCTAAATAACATACAAATGCAATAAAAATAAGGAGTAAAATAGGTTTTGGATTTTCGAATTAATAAACTAAAATAAGAATACAATTAAATTAAATGTTAAACTATTTTTTTGGTATTTTCTTTATAAAATGGAATGGAGTATGAAAATGTGAATGATGGATGCTCTTGAAAATGGAATAATGGCTATCATAATTCAATTAGATGTAGGAGTAAATTTTCACTAATTCTTGATTAAAAACCTCAGGTAAATGTTTGAATCTAGTGTTCTTAATTAATGATTACTTCTATTACCATAGCTAGTAATCACCTCTTAAGGCACTATTGAAGTACAATTAATATGCAATTAGGATTAGACTAAAGTAACTTGTTTCCTCTTAATATGAATGCGATAACACGCCACTCAATTAATCCAATTCAATTATACTATCTAACAATAACACGTAGAGAGCATAATAAAATTGAATCAATAAAGCAAATACATATATATAAATCCAACAAGCTACTATAATTAAATCCAATCAAATATATTCAATTCACAAAGTTATCCAAACGGGTAAACTAAGTCTCAACAATTCAAAACAATGTTTCTAAAACTAGGAAATCCACATATAATAAAAGAAAATAAATTGAACAAAATCAACTCCCCTATTAAGCTTTGGAACTCTAGCCATTTAATTCATCACCAAGAAGCAATAGGTTCAGCAATACAAATCCATCAGAGCATCCACATTAGCTTCAAAACCCAAACAACCAGAGAATATAAAGGAAGGAGAATGGCGTGAAGTTAGCTCCATCAATCTTTGGTTCAGCTCGGCCATGGTAGAAGCAAACTCCAGCGAAGAATAAACGATGGAATTTGTGGAAGAACAGAAAGACATGAGGAATGGCAGAGGAGGTGGTTCACGGCATTGCTTGTTCCTCCATCTGGTCTGTCTCCGTTTATTCCCAGTTGCCTGTCTCTGTATGACGAAGGTCGCCGGCGGCGATGGTGGTGAGGGTGAAGGCCGCCGATGGCTTAGAGAGGAAGGTGGAGGTAGGAGATGAGAGGGAAGTCTAAGGTTGCAGTGCTCAAGCTCTTAGATCTATGTTCCTGCTTCTGCGTCTCTGCTCTCTCTTTTTATTCATTCATTCCCTTTAATCCATTCCGCCTCCCACGCCCTCTGTTACATTCTTTTTGTTTTTTTAATTTTTTTTGCAATGCTTCTCCAGCTCTCGTCTCTGCCTTCTTCTTTTTCGGGTCAAATGCTGGGCCTCTTTTTAGCGTGAATCAGCATCAATCTTAATTAATTCCTGGCAAGTTTTGACCAGGGACCAATTTGAAAATGTAGAAAGTTTTTAAGAAGGGACTGAAATGCAAACTCAGAAATTTTTACAATTTGAATTCAAACTTCATTTTCAAATTTGATTTAATCTTTTCAAGCATCTACAATAAAAATAATAAATCTAACATCAAATATTCTCTGACAAAACAATGATTAAAATTAATTACAATTTCTTTGACAATTTTGTCTTTTTTAATCCTAATTTCATTTATTTACTCTTAATCTCAATTTATCACAAGAATGACATTTTAAGCTCAATAATTATGACAAAATGCATTAAGAACCCCAATTTAATTATTAAAAATCATATAAAAATATGGTTCAATCAATTTTAAATTTCTTTTTCAATTGCTCTGTTATCTAATGATAAATAGAACTGTTTAGAGTATAGAGAAGAAAAGCGAGACACACAGAATTTATACTGGTTCGGTCCAATCTCTAACCTACGTCCAGTCCTCAGTCTCTCTGGGATTTTCACTAATCTAATCGATTACACACTCTGTAACTCAAGAGTAATTCTCTCACCAGAATCTACTCCTCATTATAAGTTGTAATCAATATCACAATCTTCAAGTTCTCAGACTTGAGATTCTTTACAACAATGTGATTTACAATCAAATGAACTCTCTCTCAAAGTGAATAGATAATCACTTAAGCATAGAGTATTAAAAGATACTTTACAAATGAAAATTGAAAAAGTAGTTGGAAAACTTGAATGCAATTCCTTTTCAGCAGCTTGGTTGTTGAAAAGAATTGAATGCAACTCTATTTATACAAAAAGAGTATTACATGACCGTTGCAATCTTCATTATAACTGTTGGTGCATTAATCCAACTGTTAGAGGCACTTTGGTTTCTTCTCTCTCTACTCTTCAGTTAATTCTTTTTGTTCAAACGATTAATGTTGACTTTCCTTGAGTTTTGTCCGTTGGAATATCGGAAGCTAGTTTAGGTAAGAAGCATTAATCCATTTTGCATTGTGCAAGGTTGATTGTCTAGAATATAGCAAGTTATATGTACTTTGCAATAAATGCTCTGACATGCTTTCTCATTTATGTTAAAACTGCACTTTAATTCTCTTTGAATCATCTTTAAATCAACTGAAATTCACTAGCAAACAGGTTAAACATATATAGAGATGGTGATGAGTGATAATAAACAATATATAGATTAACCACACATTTTTTCTCAGATTCAGATAATTCAAATTTTGAATTTTGTGATATAGACTCGAGTTAGTGTATCGAGACTCGAGTTTGTAGTTCACATTTAAAAGCATAAACTTGAGTTTTATATATTTGACTCAAGTTTTCTTCATACAGAGACGAAGGTCACGATTTGATCTTTCAAACAATTTTTGAGCAAGACCTAAACTCGAGTCATTGAGTGACTAACTCGAGTTTTGCACTCTTAAGCTAAAAAATATATTTTAAGTCCAGAAATTCAAAACTAGAGTTTTCATACAAAATTGGAGTTTTTAAATGTTGTAAAGAGAGTGATGTTCTCTGTAAATCACAAACTTGAGTTTGTAAAAGTTAACTTGAGTTTCCACATAAAGTCAGGAAAATTGGAGAGCTTTCTAGATTGATCAAACCAGAGTTTTCATTTCGAAACTTAAGTTTTCAAAACCTTAGAAATATGTATTGTTCTTTGTAAGTCATAAACTCGAATTTGTGAAAACTAAACTCGAGTTTTCTCAAAGGAGAAAACTTTATAAAACATTCAAGCAAATCCAAACTGGAGTTTCCAAAATCATAACTCAAGTTTTCACAAGCTTAGGATAATATATCTTTCTGTATGTGATAAAACTCGAGTTTCCAAAACTTTAACTCGAGTTTTCACACTACTTGGAAAAACTTAAGTTTCTTGATTTTGTCAAACTGGAGTTTGTTTAACTAAACTCTGGTTTGCTTTGTCTTTGAAAAACTTAGGAACTCTCTTTGTATTACCTAAACTCGAGTTTTCAAATCATGACTCAAGTTTATTTTAATTCACAAAACTGGAGTTGCTCTTTATTAAGTCCAAACTCGAGTTTTCTAACCAAAACTCGAGTTTGTCTTTAACAGTAAGTTTTTCAACTTTTCAAAGACAAACTTCATCTCAAGTTTACAATTGTCAGTTATCATCAAAACACATAGAGAACTAACAAAGTAGATTCAAAATCTAAACAACTAAAATGTCACATTCAAAAACTCGAAACAACATATGGAACTCATTTTTCTTCTGTTAAAGCCCTCCAAATAGGGGAGGACATATCAGACAATCCTACATTCTCATTATCAGCCAATGGAGTGTCATCTACCTTCTTTCTCTTTGAAGGAGTGGTTGAAGATCTTGACAAATGAACTATTAAAAGGTCATCTTCGTTTTGAACTTTTTTCTATAGACATCAATGCCGACAAGGATTTGGATAGATGAGAAAAAAGATCCAAGGAATAAATCAAACGGCAAACAGATGAATATATAATCAAATAATCAATCATAATATATATGTGCTACTATCAACTAAATCATTTTCTGTAACATCCCAAAAATTTGGGAATTTAAATTTGAATATTATAAGAAAATTTAATATTGATGATTTCCTTTTATTTTGGTTTTTATAATTACAAAAATTAAACTATTTGAAATAAAGACTAATTTTCCATAAATTATTTTTTGGAAGAATAATAATTTAAGGAAATTTAGGTTCATTTTTCCTTTAATTTTAAAAGTAAGGAAAAATATTAAGAGATGCCTTTTTTTTTGCCAAAATCTTAATTAGCCAAATTTAGTTAAAAATAAACAAATGAGAAATATTAAATTTTAATTCCTTTTGTATTAATTGATTAATCAAAATTAATTAAATTAGTTAAATAAAACAATAGCCCTTTTTTTTATGCTGAAAAGTTTCAGAGGGGTTCGACACCAGTTCCCTACCAAGGACAGGACACGACCCTGGGCTCTATGAGCAGGGACTTACGAGATCGCCTACCAAAGGAGTCCCAGCGAAGCAGAGGGGATTTAACCCACGACCCAAGGGCCTAGTCCTGGAACCTTTACCATCTATGCCAACTCTCATTGGCAACAATAGCCCATTTGAACCAAAAACATAATCCAAAACGTAGGCCCAATTGCTCTTATTCCATATCATTTTTTTGGGCCTAATATTCATTCAGACTTTGCTTAAACTGTGAGAAGTATGGACCAAAAGCAAAGAAAACCTTTTCCTTCTTCCACCCAACACGTGACCACACAGTAAGAAAATATCCAACTTATATTCAGCTCAATCTCAAGCAAACAATTAATATACAATCTTCCATTATCCCTTATTGTTTTCGGCCCAAACCCATTCTCAACCCAACCCATATATGCTTCATATTATCTTCTCTTCCACGACAGTCCAGGAAGACGCAGAAACAATCAGCGAAAATCACGCAAGATATCAGCATATCCAGAAGCCATGCTCATCGGATCTCACTTTCAGTTCTCGAGCCCAGAGCTTTATAATCCTTTGGGTACTTTTTTAACCATTGTGAACCTCCAACGTTTAATATATGACGCTACCTCCATTTTCATTCATTTTCCATTCATCACAGATCTTTCGGTGAGGCAGAAAAGAAAGAAAACACAAAAACGCAGAGAGGGTTTGAGAGAGAGAGAGAGAGGGTTGCAGGCGAGGAAGAGAGAGAGAGTGCAGGAAGGAAGAGAACACCGTAACCAGCTGCCCTGTTTCAGCTTCACGGAACAGGGGAGAAATCCAGCATCATCATAAGTCTTCTAGCCTCGTTTTTTTTCCTGGTTTGCTGTCATAGAAACGTTGCTGCACTGTTCTTTTGTTTGTGTGTGAGTGTGTTCAAAAACTTGCATGAAGGAAGGAAGAACGCTGGGTATCGTTGATTTTTGTTTCTGCATGGTTCCTGTTTATTTTTGCTGCATTAGAGTCTTCTTTGGTTTCTTGTTGTTTGAGAGGATGCACGTGGAAAAGAAGAGAGAAAGAAAGTGAAGGAAGCATGATGGAAGAATAGTCTTTGCATCTGTGATTTTTCTCGGTTTGCTGTCATGAGCATCGAAGTGTGTTTACATATATATGGTGTTTTGTGTGTGTGTGTGAAGAAGAAAATATAAACACAAAGAAGAAGGGGAACGTTGGGTGTATATTGTATGTGTGTGGTAGCTGGGTGTAAACAGTGAAAGGAAAAAGAAAGAAAACGCATGGGAGAAGTCATATATATATATATATATATATATATATATATATATATATATGACTGTGTGTGTGCTTGCCGTGGGGGAAGGGATAGATGTAATTATATATATGTATATATGATGAAATACGTGCTTGGGTGACTAAATATGATATGAAGTGTATATATATAAACTAAAAGCAAAAATGCTTGACCTGCACAAACTATGGAACTAGTCTAGCTACTTTATGTATATAATAGGGTAAAGGTGCAATTTTACACATGACCTTTGTCTCAGAGAGCGTTTAGCACCACAACATTTTTCCTGGACCAAAAATACATATAATGTTAGGTTTTGGGTGTAAAAGTGACACAAACTGTTAGTTGACCAAATGGTCAATGTTTGGATTGTGTGAACAGTGATGATGATGTGGACAATGAATTGGACCGAAAGAAGTAGACCCACGTTATTATTAGCTGAAAATCTGAAGAGCAGCGTTGTTTACGCTAAGAAGCAGAGATTTCAGCAACTAAATCCACGTAGTCAGCGCCATTCCTCTCCCACACGCAAGACCAGAACCTTCCAGCTTCTCGAAACACCAAACCTTCGGACCAGCAGCTCAATGAGATTTAACCGGATCAAACTTCTGCTATATAATATTCAATCTTACTGCTGCTCTCATTTGTGAATGGAGAGAAAACACAGAAAGCAAGCTGAGAGTTGAGACTGGGTTTGAGCTGAGTATGTGAGAGGCAGGAAAAGAGAGTGAGAGTTGAGAGGTAACTTGGCTGCTATCGGTCCTCTGTTTTCAGATTCAAAAACAGAGAAAATAGACCGAGAATGAAGAAGGAGAGAGTGTCAGAGAAAGAGAGAAAATGAGAACTGAAGCAAGGTTTTTCTTTCCCTGTTTTGGCCATCAAAAACAAAGGAAGAGGATCGGTAGATATTTTCATCTCTTGGACAAAAGCATTGAAGGTGACCTTTTCCTTCATTTTTCCATTATTTGTCTTGTTGAGCATGACATTAAGGAATCTAAATATAAGCTTGCTGAAAGTTTAACCCAGGACAACAACGGCATGCGTATATATTCCTAAGTCCTTATTCTTCATTCAGTTTCATCGTTCTTCTACCCTTTTCTTCGGCATATGACAACACCAAGATATATATATATATATATATATATATATATATATATATATATATATATATATATATATATCATTTTTAATCACCTCCAACCCCTTGTTGTTTCAGTTCAGTTTTCAACAAAGTTCATTTTAGATACATTTAGCTTCCTCTTATGTGAGACAATGATTAACAGTCACCTTCAAAACTTCAGCCAAAACGTTGAAGAATAATGCTGGTTCACTTCCTCTATTTCTCAACAGCACTAGCAGGGGAAAGTATGCAACTCTAATCTTGTTCAACAGCCCCATCATGCACTTGGTTCATATCAGGTTAGCATTTCATTTCTCTTTGAAACAAATATCTAAACAGGACAAGATGCTAAGAGCCATGGCTTACATAACACGATGACAACAAAAATGAATAGAAAACTATAACCACTAAACCAGCAAAACGATGATGACGGCAAGACTAACAAGAGCATACGGTAATATATATATTTATGCAGATGCGATAAGCACAATGATGCATCAAGACGCAACGCTATAGCCCTTAGTTTTTATTTCAGTTTATCATTATATATATATATATAATATGACAGCAAAATATTTCTATGATCATAAAACCATGCATGACAACAAAGAACACCAAATTTTCAGCGAGTTTTCTTCATCCCTTATATATATTCACTCATAAAACTCAAAAGCCGATGACAGCAAGTTCCACGCACACACATGGTAGCACACACTCATACACACGTTCAACGTTTTTTCTTTTTTTCTTTCTTATCTAACAGCAAGCACTAATCCAAGTCTATACAAAAGCACAAACAGACCCACAAATGCAGCATTTTCTTTCCTCGTTCCTTAGTATTTTATGCATAATTTCACTTATACACTAAAAACAAAGAGTGCCTATGATAGCCCCTATTTTATGTATCCTTTTTAGTTTTAGCTTTCAGCAAATTTTAAGCTTGATTTTCTTTGTGTTCTTTCTTCCTAAGCTATCGACAGGAATGCTGAAACTTGGAGAAAGATAAGTCTTAGAACTTACCTTTAGATTTCAGTCGAATGAAGAGGATGGGATGACTGGTTTTTAGCCTTGTTTCCGACAACACCAGCAGGGGAAAGTGTTTTTGATCACCTCTCCTTCCTTTGCTCTCTAAATCTCTGCTTCTGTTTCTCGTCTCACTCTCTTACTCTATGGTTTCCTCTCTTTTCTTTTTCTGTTACTCACAGCGGAAGTGGAATGGAAAGATCATTAATAAAGCTCTGACGTCCAGACATCATGGGCACAGCTCTTCAGGTTTTTTTATAAAAAAAATTATTTAAAACTAGGGGCAAAATGATAATTTCAGCGGAGTCAACTAACGGCCTGTGGTGCTGGACGCTCCCAAAACGTAACGTTATGTGTACTTTTGCTCCCAAAAAAAGGTTATGGTGCTGGACGCTCCTCAGGGTAAAGGTTATATGTAAAATTGCACCTTTACCCTATATAATATGCAAAACATGCCCTGGTGGAATGAAGATGTGTAATCAAATATAATTGATAAAATTTTCATCCTAGAATGAATATATGCGTAGATGGTATTTAAATGTATTTAATAAAGCATATTTACATGTGGAAATATTTATTAAAATCATTATAGAGAAATAGTGATGATGATGATGATAATAATGATAGTAACTAAAGTAAATAAATAATGATAATCATGAAATCAAGGAGATAAGAATATTATCCAACTTGTTTCTAAATAATAGGAAGGTAGCAATAATGAAATAAATAAATATATTAGAGATTATTTACAAACAGATAGAAATTGATTTGCTCCTAACTAATAGAATCTAAACTAACTAACTAATTTCTAATATTATCTCACCTATAATATCATTTACAAATAAATCAAATAAATAAAAAGATAATATTTGTTAATAAGAAAAGGGAGTAATTAATAAAGGAAATTATTAAATAATATTAATGAATAATAAATGAGATAAATAATAATAATGAATATATTATTATTTATCAAAGTGAAATAATAATAATAATATTTTGAGAAGAAATAGATAGTAAACTGGGTAAATAATAATGTATAATATTATTATTGAAGGGAAATAAAAAATAAAATATTTATTATGAATTATTTATTTCTTGTAAAGAATATTCTGGGTGTTAGCATTTATTTAACCGAGGGTTTTAAACTTTATATATGATTAATACTATATTTTTAAAAAGCCATGATAAATTCAATAATTCATAATAAATGATAATTATTGAATAACTGTTCATGTGATGTTGGTATTTGGGGAATTCAAATTAATAAAATAAAAGAATAATAATGATAATAATAAATACTGAAATTATTATTAAAAATAGGAATGAAAAATAATGATTATTTCTATTGGTAGAAATGGAATAAATAAATCCAGGAAATTACTAATACATAATAAATGGGGACAAGGGAATTATTATAGTAAAATTGAAAAGAGAATTAATGCATACAATAGTCTTCCTCATTTAGTACTCGCATAATTTGCAATCTCAAGTACTCCGGATTTTATTATTAAAAATTTGTATATTTTAAGTTTATGAAATTATAAATTATAATTTTTAATATGTGGAACTTTAAGATGTTATTAATTGTTAGTAAATTGATATTGATAGATTGAATTGTGGAGTATTTGAGCTCTGAAATTAGGAGCAGTGTGAAAGTAGTTAGCTCGGGCAAAAGGTAACCACTTTCTACTTGTTATGGTATTAATATGCTGCTTATGAGTATTTTTTTGAACTAATGATGCATGTTTTAAAATATTTTGCCACGTGGAATTTTTATGAATTGAAATACACGCATTCAAATGTATTGGGAACTGATATATGATGACATGGTTATAGTGAATATTCTGGAAATTCCCCTATTAAATTATGATGATAATTATGGAAAGGGATGAATTGGGAAAAGATGGAGTTGTTATTTCCATCACGTGGTGAGGCCTCCATTGGTGCACGATAGTTGGGTTACTATTTTCCTACTAGAGTGATGGGAACTTGCCCACCAGAGTGATGGGCTTACGACACCTCACTAGGGTAAAGTGGGGAAAAGACACATGGTTTGGGGGAGGTGCTCTGAGGATTTTGGCTGGACTAGTGAGCTTTTGGAGTAACCAGTAACATGAGTGTAACTTAGCGCAAGGGTCTAGTCGGAGGAAATAAGGTGGTTCGGTTGGATTGATGGGAGGTATTTGGGTAGTGAATTTGAACAAATTTGTGACACCCCATAATGATACAAAGTAATAATGTAATAATAAATGGAGAGGATGTTGATGAATTGTTTTATTTGAAATAGATTTGTTTTATTCCACTTGGCACCTCACTAGCACATGTTAATATTCGTAATGAGTTGGACAAATGGTTACGAAATTTTTCCCAGGTGACCAATTCGATCCAGGTCCTTCAAGGAAGCTGACAGAAGCGTAGTGTATTTATTACAAGTAGGACTTCTGTCTTTTGATGTATTTTATGAATTAATGTATATTGCCACATACTAGGGCTCATGATGCATACTCTAACATGTTTTGAAAATTTTAAGTTCTGCTTAAATCCCATTATCTGGGTAACTCTGATTAATGCACTGTTAAATATATAGTTATTCTGTTAATTAAACGGTAGTCGTTTCATTTTCTTACTATAAATTTTGAGTATGTAAACCAGTGTAAAATATCTCCCTCCCTGGTAAATTGCAAAATGCCTATACTACTAAATGGGTATTTGATGTTGCTTTGCTTGACTCTCAACCTAACAACATTTTTCTCTTCCAATACAATGCTTCAATTGTTTTGGGAAAGTTCCAAGCACTTCTTTTGGTAGTTTAAGATGAATGTTGAGAAAGTGAATCATAGAGGAATACCAAAAAAGGATAATTTTGAAAATGAAAGCGGAGCTAAATCACCAATGAACCCTGAGTATTTTAAAAATATTTTCGAATGTTCTTTTTTAGAAACGATGGAACATGGTAAAACAGAGTGAAGGGAAGAAGAGTAAAACACAAAGATTTATACTGGTTCAGTCCAACTCTATGAGCTACGTCCAGTCCTCAGGCACTCTGAGTATTTCACTATATCAATTGATTACACCCTCTGTAACTCATGAACAATTCTCTTACCAGAACTTACTCCCTCTTACAAGTTGTAATCAATGAACCCCAATCTCCAAGTCCTTTGACTTAAGATTGATTACAATAAATGAAATACAATTAATGAACTCTCTTAAAGAGTAGATAAGAATAATGACTGAAGCTCAATAGTACAAAAGATACTCTGTACAAGAGAATTTAAGAGTAGATGAACAACTTGAATGCTTTTTCATTTTTTGGCTCAATAGTTGTTGAAAAGATTGAATGCAACTTTATTTATACAAAGAGAGTGATTAATAACCATTGCAATCTTCAATATGACCATTGGTGCATTTATTTAGTTGTTGAAGGCACTTTGGTCTCTTCTCTTTCTACTCTTTGTTCATTCCAAGTGTTCAAAGGATAAATGTTGACTTCCTTAAATTTTTGTCCATTGGAATGTCAGTGTCTTGTTTAGGTAAGGTGCATTTACCCTTTTTCCATCGTGCAGAGCTTGGTAGATCAGAATATGACAAGTTAGGTGTCCTTGCATTTAATGTTTTGACATGTTTTTTGCTTATGTTGGAACAACTCTTATAATCTTCTTAAATCATCTCTAAAACAGCTAAAATTCACTAGCAAACATGTTAAACATATCTAATAATGTTGATAAATAATGTTATGAAGCATTAAGATCAAACAAGATAGTTTTCACAGATTTGACAAATTCAAATTTTCACTAGCCGCGACACAAACTCGAGTTTGTGCATCAATACTCGAGTTTGTTACTATGCACTTAAGTGTAAACTCGAGTCTCCAAGTTGATACTCGAGTTTCCTTCTTCCAGAGAGGAAAGTCAAGATTTGAGTTTTTGAGCAACATCTTAGCTTGGGACCAATACTAGAGTTTTCAAGCAAAACTCGAGTTTTTAACTTTTAATGAATACATGCCCAAAACCTCAAAACTTGAGTTTCCATACAAAACTGGAGTATTGAAGTCAGTGGAAAACATCGATACTCTCTGTATAACTAAAACTCAAGTTTTCAAATCCAAACTCGAGTTTCCATTTTTAACTTGAAACTCAGAGAGATCTTCAGTCATTTCAAAACTAGAGTTTCTAAAACTAGAGTTTCCTAAACCAGAGTCTATAAGTGTATAGAGAAATGGTGGTCATCTGTGCTTTGGCCAAAACTCGAGTTTCTAAACCTAAACTCGAGTTTCCATTTAAAATATGAAAATATTTGAATTTTGGAGCCAAGTAGGAAACTGGAGTTTTCATTTCAAAGACTTAAGTTTTTAAATGTTTAAATCGTGAAAAACTTTTTGACTTCCAAAACTCAAGTTTCCAAACTGAAACTTGAGTTTTCCTAAAACTTGGGAAAACTTAGAAAATCTGGAAACTGGAGTTTTCATTTCATTTGGAAAATATTGAAGAGTCTCTTTGGCCTAAACTCGAGTTTCCAAACCGATACTTGAGTTTGTTTTGATGAAAAACTTGCAATGCTCTCTGTAAGGTCAAAACTCAAGTTTTCAAATGGAAACTGCAGTTTTGCCTTTGTCCATTAAAATTGAACTTTTCTCTGTAAAGCCAAAACTCGAGTTTTGATCATGAAACTCGAGTTTGCCTCAATCAGTAAGTTTTTCAATTTTTCTTAAGACAAACTTCAATTTTGATTTTACAATTGTTTGTTATCATCAAAACACATAAAGAACTAACAGAAAAGTGGAATGTGTCACACCCATTCCTAGATTACTCATACAGGAATGTCAATATTCTTAGTGGCCATCATTACTTGCTATTAGCGCGTTTCTTTGCCCATTTCTTTGCCTATTCATCCATGTACATACACAAACTAGGTCTTTTTTTCTCCAAATAATAAACATGTTGGAATTTATACATGACTCACTATCACTTATACACCCTCACTTCTTCATCCCATTCTCTCTGCACAACTTCATGCACTCCTCTTCTATGCGCTCACATACCTATGTGGTTGGTTATACACGATAAATGCTGGTGCATAATATGCTTGCCTTACGTATACTCAAGTTAACATAATGACATTTCCACATGCTCAATATTTCACATTTCTTACTTATGGCCACAACATCAAATAGAACTAGAGATTCAATCATTCAACTATGTTTCATATAAACAAACAAGCAAAGCAATCATGCACATCAACACACAAGCAAACATATCAATACACACAAGTAAGGTAATTTCACTAACCCTGAGTCTTTAGGTCCTCTTCTTATTTTTTTTTCCAACTATTAAAATTGCTTCCATTGCCTCTTCTTTATCACCTCACGGCCCTAGACATATAATCACATGACTTGTTTGAGCCATGACAAATGACTATTGTCTAATGGGGTTACATTAGTCTACTCTTAAAAGTCACTCATATTTACAATTCACTTCAATTCCTCATTTTCACATATCAAGCCTATATTGCTAGAATTTTCATCTAACTTTAAAAAAAATATAACTTGATCTTCAAACGTCTAAATGGTGAAGTTCGGAGTTCTATGTAAAGCTATTTAAATTCTTCGTATAGGAAAAATATCACTTACTGTCATTTATATGCACAAGTATCCAGAAATCCACAATCAACCAAACTGTTCAAGAATTTGTCCTAGGTTTTGTGCCCAAAGTTTAAAAATTCATATCTTACAATCTACTAACCCAAATGGCACATATTATATATCCAATTAAAGCTTGGGGTATCTTTTATCAATTTGGGAAATATCAAATTAGTTGGTCATGATTTGCTATTCAAAATTTCCTCACAACCACACTATCTTCGAGACAATGTGATCTAGCAGCTTTAAACTTAAATTCTCATTTTAGGATTTTCTATCCAATCCAACCAAAATCCTTTCCATAGGCTATTTCAACACAATTTTGTGTGTAAAATCCATTTCTATCATCAAATTTAACAAAGTCCAATTCCTTCCATAGTAACTAGTATGGCCGAATTTAAGGGTTCTTTGGCCAAAAGTTATGTTTTCTCTACTAAAGTTTCCAGGATCGGTTTCTCAACTTTATCCCACACAACTTTTTATTCTATACTCATTGGAAGCATCAAAACTATAAAAATGACACTTGTTTCCTAAGATTCAAGTCTGACGAAAATCAAGACATCTCAACAACTTATAAAAACCTTAAGATATTCGATTCAAATTGGAACTTATACATATCTCTTCGTGATTCCGTATTCAGTCCTTGATTTTGGCAGCAAAACCTCCACCTTATAAACAACACCAAACACCTCTAATCAAGAATTAAAATCCGTAGAAATGTTGCTCATATTGAGAGAAACAACATTAGAGATGACCTCGAGAGCTATAAACGTGATTTCAAAGGTGAATCGGCTCAGGAGCTCAAAAACACTAAGTTTTTCTCCACCTTCTCTCCTCTTTATTTTTCCTTTGAATTTCTCTATTTTCCCTTATTTTGTGCATTGGGACGAAATATATGGAGGCTAGGGAGTCAAGGACTTTAATTCCACATAAGTCCAAGTGTTTACATTTTAAAGTGTCATGTGTTTTGAGATTAAATCTCAAAGTGACAAGTGTCCTTTTGAAATCATCCTTCTTCTTTCTCTCTCTTTCTTAGGCGTCCTTTAATGTCAAGGAAAAGGAAGCATGATGAATTCCCTTTGACTCCCTTTTTCGATGTTTTGGAAGTCCAATACATGATCAGATTGGATACCAGTGGATTTCGCTAACTATTATGCTAGGTGGCGTCCCCAAAGAGAGCCAACACAACAGTCAAAATGGAATTGTAATGATGAGGGACACATGTCATCTTCTTGTGGAACCAACAAAAAACTAAAGGTTAGGTGACAACTTCTTATTTGTCCAATATTATTTTATTAAAACTACTTTAATAAAGTTACTTTATCGGTATAGGGCTCAAACTCTACCACATAGGTCTGTGTCTTCCATACTATACCATATGTGTTGCCTTAGGAGATTGCCAAGTGTGTGCATTGGTGTGCATACATATAGGACCCACATGAGTTATATCTCTTCTTCCATTTGAAAAATGGAGGTATATGTATTTGCCTTAAAAATGTCATGTATACACCTCTACTACATATTTTATTTGTTTAATCACACCCACTGAGCCCTATATAATCCAGAGACTTGTTCTCTACCCTGAGGAGTCGAATCACATGTCTAGGGCCCCTTAAACATTTGTGCTCTCCATTCTAAATGGCGCTAAGTGGCCTTTTGCCCCCTCTAAGGACGCCACATGTACTTAAATACTTGTGTTAGTCTATTTCTTTGACTAACTACAACCTTTAAACTCTCTCATCATAAGGAGAACAATTTTCTTCTTGGAACTAAATCATAGAGTCCTCAAGAGTCTTTCTATCTTTTGTCATTCTTGAAACTCCCCTCAAAATGAGCTTAGTAGTCTGCTTAATGTGAGCTTATCCTTAAGTTTCAAGGCCCAAAATTCAGGATATTACAAAATGTGGTAGAGTAAACCTCCTTTAAGGCTTGCTTAACCTCAAGAGTCAAGCATCGTATTAGCTAAGATGTATCACTATTAAAAAAATTATTGAATACTTTCCACGTGAATCAAATGCCTTGTGATGAACTTTGAACCTTGTAATTAAAAGGTACCATGTTTTTAGTTACCATCCACATCATGATAACCCGACTAATAATTGCCATGTATCCTTGCGGTTGTCAATATCCCTAATGAAGGGCAACTTGCCATGATATTGGGATGAAGAATTGAGCTTACTAACAATAAAGAACAGAGAACATAAAACGTGGTACATTGACGATATTAACATATATAAGCATTACTATAATGGGATCAACTATATTTTTTGAAAATTAAGCTTCCTGTAGATTTTATTTTGAATTATGAATTACAATTATATTGATATTGATAAGAAAATATTTTAGATGTAAGAAAAGGAAGATAGTTTTAACTTTTATATTAGTATTTTCATTAAATTATATCCAATAGCAGCAAATGGAAGTTGATTGAAAATATAAAAGTATGACTTGCCTTTCTTTTCAAGTAGAGAACTTTTGAAAATTGATAAAATAAGATATTGTAGATTTAGTTTGAATCATGATGATTATAACTCCTTAATTTATAAGCTAAATTATTTTGATGATAACTCTATAAAACATGGAGGTTAATTAATAATTTATGGATACAAAATATACAATATTGATATTAAATTATAAAAGAGAGTGATAAATAATTATGATAGCTAAAAGAAGGTGATTAATATGGATATCGATATTTATTGTGGTCAAGATAAATGGAAGACGCTCACGGTGTTAATTCAAATAACTATTTTATTTAAAAATAGCATGGTTATCAGACCCGGACTGGACTAGCCGGTTCGGACAGCAAACCGATGAACCAGCCGTGCAAGGGTTCGGAAAAGCATAGAAACCAGGGCTGGAGTGTTTTTTCCCCTCTCTTTTTTAACGTCTAGTGAAGATGCTTACAAATATAGAAAGAGAGAGATGGGAAGATGAGAATATTATGGTTCTTTTCTGAGAGACTTACTTTTTCGTCGACTCTGGCGTTGAAGATGGCTTGCCGAGACCTAAAGAGAACAAAGGAGGAGCCATGGCAACTAATGAGGCGTGAGAGAGAGAGACTGAGAAAACGAGAGAGAGAGAGAGATATATGTGGAAGAAGTGAAGAACTGAAGAAGAAGAAGTGAAAAGATGAAATATTATTTAAAGGCCATCTTCTTATTCAATCAATAGAGTGTGGTCAGAATGTCAAATCATTTAATTGGCCAAGGACAACACGTGAAACCTGGTGAAAGAAGTTAGAAGACATGAAGCTAAGTACTTTGTTTTATCCAATGGATTTAGAATAGTAAGACATCTTTTTAACCAAAGGATTGTAGCTATTAAAAGAAATGTTTTTTTTAATAATTTCATATTAATAAACCTAAAATTCTCATTTTCTCATCGGTTTGGTCTCGGTTTGACTCCGGTCTGACTCACTAACCCTTGACCTAATATCCTGACCGGTTCAGTAACCGGTCCGGTTTTAATAACCTTGAAAAATAATCGTTCATGAAATGATTTTTAATGGTGTTGTTATGAGAATTATGTAAGATATAGATAGAGATAGAGATAACCTAATTTGTGGTACCACGTTTTAATTAAGATTACATTGAATTATTTTAATATATCAACCAAATACCTTAAATCAATAAAAATATTATGAAATTAAGGGCTTTTTTTGGATTTGTTAATGATAACCACATTGATACAGATGGAGACAAAAATTTTCATGCATATTTACTTCATAAATTGTAAAATCATCTAAATTAAAAAAAATTATGAAATTATAATTGAAAAGTTAAGTTGAGTTTCAAAATGCCAATTTAAACAAGTATTGTTGTTTACCATATATACATTTAAATAAGTGGAGATAAGATTCTTTTTAATCATCTTAAACTACGTAAACCACAATTGAAAAATGTTTTTTAAAAGCTCTAATCCTATCCGGATTTGGTTTTCCTACTCGTCTAAGGAGAGCTTGTCCTTACGGAAGAGCTATGGATAATCCATATCTTTCTTTCTTTTTTCTTTTTACTTTCTTATTGTTTGGTCTTACATGAAAAAAAATTTTTTTTGAAAACATGTTAGTTCAAAAATTAATTTTATTTTAGGTTCTTTATCCATTAAAATTATTTTTTTATAAAAAATAAAAAGTAAAGAAATAATATCTGGACCGTCCCAATCCTATCCGTGAGACGAGACAAGCAGGGAAACCGGATCCAATTCTATCCTAATCTCAAATAAGTCTTGAACCACCCAATGAACCAATCGTGAGACTAGTCCAAGGTTTTGGAAAATCCTATGAAGACCAAAAAGCATAAGTAGATTCCAACCCTTAAATTCCCCGTCATTATGTTGCTCCAAGATGAACCACGTGTCCCTTCCCCTCTCTAGTTTTCTTTTTTACCTAACCTTTTTAGTTTTCATTTTACTCATATATTTAATTAATATATAGGTCAAAAAATATATTTAATTAATAATTAATAATAATTCACCACAACACAACACAATCCAATCAAGTTAATTACCTTAAATTATATTTTTTGGCCTGTGCATTACCTCAAACTATGCTATTAAGTTTATCAAGGGTTAACATCACTTTTGGTTCTTAAAGATTCACTTACTTCTATTTTTTATCCTTAAAATTTGAAACATGCAGTTTTAGTCTTTCAAATTTACTTTATTTATAATTATTGGTCTCTAAACTTTAAAAAATATTTAAAATTACATTTAATGGTGTTAATTTATCCTACAACACACTAACTCCATTACCTTGACTTATTTGCATTAGGAAAGATGAATTCACAAATATATTATGAGCTGGAATTTTTTATTTTGACATACACCCATAAACAGGGGCTTGACTTGGAATTCTTCTTCATCGGAATGGAGCGTGCCGTCATTGCTAAATACCGATAACCAAAACCGTCGAAGACTGCAGGATAGGGTGTTCTGTGAGGACAGGTTTGGCCTTCTTCGTCACGAGAAATCTGAAAAATTTAACTCTGCTTTTGCTCTCACCAAGTAGAGGACTTGCAGAGTGTTTAAGAGGTTTGAGAATATTAAAGTTGATCATATAGTAATAGTCCAGATCATGTTGGGCAATACTGGAGACATCCATCGAATCATCTTGAATTTTCTACTGTTCTTCTCCTCTAGACATTTGATTCTAATAGCTATATAATGTTGCTGGTGGCATACTCTGTTTTCTGAATTAGATAATCTCCATACAGAGGTAGCTACCACCACACTGAACATTCAATAGTAGAATCTGGTTTTTGAAATGTGGATGTGGAACCACATTAATCCTTTTCTCTCTTTATTTTCTTGTTGGCTAGTAATCGCCTTTATTTACCGACGTTATGTTATTCTTTTCTTTATCTCTTTCTCTCTTATTACAGTTGTAGGTTTCTGTAAAATAACTTGTTGTATTCCATGTACAATAGATCTCTATATATACAAAGAGTGAGAGCCCTACTCTTAATGGCTCATTATGATGATATCCCTGATTTATGGGATTATGATTGATACAAACATTATAATGTATATTTCCTAATTATAATATTGATTTCCTAACATATTTCCTAATATTGATTTCATAACACTCCCCCTTAAGTTGGAGCATATACATCTAGCATGCCCAACTTGTTACAAAGATACTCAACCCGTGTCCCATTTAGAGCTTTTGCTAAAAGATTTGCTAGCTGATCATTGGATCATACATGCCTGGTAGACACAACATTCTCTTTTATCTTGTCACGAATAAAATGACAATCAATTTCAATATGCTTCGTTCGTTCATGGTACACAGAATTTGATGCTATATGTAGTGCTGCTTTATTATCACACCATAGCTTTGTAGGTAATGTCGTGGCAATTCCATTTTCCTTTGAGTTGAAATACCCACACAATTCTGATTTCCTTCATGAGTTGAAATACCCATACAATTTCTTGCGTTGATTGTGACATGGCTCTGTGTTATGCTTCTGCACTGGATTTGGACACAACACTCTGCTTCTTACTTCTCCAAGATATCAAGTTACCACCAACAAATATACAATAACCTATAGTGGACCGTCTCATAGCCTTAAATCCTGCATGATCTGCATCACAAAAACATTCGATCTTAGTGTGCCCATAATCAGTATAAAGAAGGCTACGACCTAGGGAACCTTTCAAATAGTGCAGTATATGCTCTAATGCCTTCCACTGTGCCACTGTTGGAGATGCCATGAATTGGCTAAGCACACTGACTGAGAAAGTTATATCCGGTCGAGTTACTGTCAGGTAATTCATCTTCCCAATGAGTCTTCTATACCTCTCCGGATATGCGAATGGCTTCATTTTCTTTGGATCAATTTTCTTCTTCAAGTCATCAGGAAGTTCACCAAACATGCTCTCATTGAGATCCAAGAAAGGATTTGGAATTATGGGAATGCTACTTGGTGCAGCTCCAAGCTTTCCAATTTCCTTTAACAGGTCAAGAATATACTTTCTCTGAGTCAAAAGGATGCCCTTCTTGCTTCTCAACACTTCAATACCAAGAAAGTACTTTAACGGGCTTAAGTCTTTTGTTTGAAACTGGGAGTTAAGGAAGACTTTAAGCTCTGAGATTCAAAAGATATTGCTCCTAGTAATTACAATGTCATCAACCTATACTACTAGAAGAATCATGTCTGCATCAGACTGCTGATGGAACACAGAGTGATCACTCTTACTTTGGTTCAAACCAAACTTCTTGACCACACCACAAAACCTATCAAACCAGGGATGAGGACTTTGCTTTAAACCATACAGTGACTTGCGAAGATAACATACTTTCCGATGCTCCCCCTGAGCAACAAACCTAGGTGGTTGCTCCATACATACCTCCTCAAGCAAATCACCATGTAAAAATGCATTCTTAACATCTAGCTGATGTAAATCCCAATGATAGGTGGCAGCTAGAGATACAAGAAGGCGAACGGAAGTAAGCTTAGCCACAGGAGAGAAGGTTTCAGAATAATCAATGCCATAAGTTTGAACATACCCTTTAGCAACAAGTCAAGCTTTCAACCGATCCAATGAACCATTAGCCTTAGTTTTGACAACAAACACCCATTTACAGCCAATTGCCTTCTTCCCAGGAGGCAGATCAACCAGAGTCCAGGTACCAGCCTTATCAAGGGCCATAATTTCCTCTTCCATCGCAGCACGCCAACCAGGGTGACTCAAGGCTTGGTGAAGAGTAGTAGGAGTAGAGATGGAGTCAAGGGTGGTCACAAGACAAGAGGAAATAGGGGACAATCGGTGGTAGGACACAAAGGAGGATATAGGATAGGTACAATCAGCATAGTGCTTGGGAGGACAAGGAGGGCGTGTACCTTTTACGGAGGGTTATTGGCAAGTCAGTGGATGGATCAACGGTAGAGTCAAGAGGAAGGGGTTCGGGAATGTCGGCATCGAGTGGTGTAGGCTCAAGAACAGAATCCGTTGGCGAAGCAGGAACTGGTGAAGGCACAGGAGTGGTAGTATTAACATCATCGAGATGATCAAGATCCGAATCAGCAACCGAAACTGGTGGAAGTGGGATGCGATAAACGAGGAGTTCATCAGACTAATCAGTGGTAGAGGGAGACTCAGATAAGGATGACGACGGGAAGAAAGAGGAAGACTCATGAAAGGTCATATCAGTAGACACAAGATAACAAAGGAGTTCAGGAGAGTAACACCAATAACCCTTCTGAACCCAAGAATAACCAAGGAAGACACATTTCAAGGACTTGGGGTCAAGTTTACTAGTTCTTGGACGGACATCCCAAACAAAGCAGACACAACCAAAAATTTTGGGATCAATAGGAAACAACCTAGTGGTGGGAAATAGAACGGAATAAGGAATAGCACCATTAAGGACAGCTGAAGGCATGCGATTGATAAGAAAACAAGCAGTCGAGATTGCATCAGCCCAAAATGATTTAGGGACACAGTGAAACATGAGAGCACGAGCAGTTTCTAAGAGATGGCGGTTCTTTCTTTCAGCAACACCATTTTGGGCAGGAGTATCAACACATGAGGATTGGTGAAGAATGCCATGATGATGCATATAATCAGTGAATGGGATGGAAAAATATTCTTTTGCATTGTCACTATGAAGGATTTTGACAGGAGTATTAACTTGTGTTTGAATTTCAGCACAGAAATGACGGAAGTGATCAAACAATTCGGAACGTTGTTTCATTAAGTAAAGCCAAGTAGTTTGAGAAAAATCATCAACAAAAGTGACAAAGTACCGATAACCAGTCTGTGACAAACTGAACAAGGACCCTAAACATCAGAATGAACTAACTCAAAAGGGGACACAACCCGTTTATTGACTCGAGGTGCCAAATGAACATGATGGTGTTTGGCAAATTGACACGACTCACAATCTAAAGAAGATAAAGATGAAAATTGAGGGTACAACTGTTTTAGGGAAGACAGGGACAAATGACCTAGACGACAATGAACTTCAAAGGGAGATGATCCACCGGAATAAGCAACAGACCGTGATACCTGATCATCAAGGATGTAATGGCCGCCCGATTCATAGCCTCTACCAATAATCTTCTTCATCAAAAGATCCTGAATTAAACAATGGTCAGGGTATAGTGAGATAAAACAGTTCAAATGATGAGTCAGTTTACTAGGGGATAAAAGATTAAATGTGAGTTCAGGAACATTAAGGACGGAGATGAGGGAAATGGATTTAGTTGGTGAAACAGTTCCAGAACCAAGAACTCGGACCGGGGAGCCATTTGCAACAAAAATAGAGGATGGGTTGGCTATGGTGCATACGATGAAAATAAATTATGATTACTTGTCATGTGGTCGGTGGCACCAGAATCAATGACCCACTTCTGGGAAGAAGTAGCAAGGCCAGAAGACAAAGTACTCGTGGCAAGTGCCCCTGAAGAGGGTGGTCCAGAATCCGACTGCTCAGGTGTCTGAGCAATATGAGCAAAGCCATGCTGCTGATCACGCTGTTGTTTAGCCTGCAACTTACGACAATTTTTCCTGACATGCCCAGGTTCCTTGCAATAATAGCAGATAACACTGCCCGAGGGTGGAACAGGTGTGTTTTGTTTAGATCTAGGATTCCTGTTATCAAAGGGACCATGCCCAACCAACGCACTAGCATTTGGATCAACTGAAGGACGCATCAGACTATCAGCACAAAGGAACCGTGAGAACACATCTTCAAGAGATGGAAGCTCCTGACTAGACATAATCTGAGAATGGATGGTGTCGTAAGACGAATCAAGGGCTTCAAGAAAACTGAAGATAGCTTGAAATTCAAGATTCTTGATACGGGCTAGAGGTCTGCCTGTGGAGACATGAGTACCTTCATTTCTTCATACAACCGTTTAAAATCCAAGTAGAAATCTTTTAAAGGTCGACCCTGCTGCTGAGAGCGATAGAAGCATTTACACACTTCATGAATACGAGTAAAGTTCCCTTTACCAGAGAACATAAATTCCAGATAATTCCTAATATCTTTTACCGTGTTGCAATGACTAACAGAAGCCAAAATTTGAGGTTCAATAGAATTATGAATTTGAAAAAAGAGGCGAGCATCTGCTCGAGACCACTCCAAACTTTTCTCATCATCACCAGAAGGAGGATCCTAAGTTAAATGAGCTTCCTTTGCAACCCCCAGGAGATAAACTCGAATAGTTTTATTCCAATCATTATAATTGGTTCAATTCAATTTTGTATCGGTAATTTTAGCGGACATGGGGAGTATATCAAAGGTCTTAGATTCAGCCATAGATAAATAACCACAAAAATAACTCACAATAACCAGACGGGATCAAGAGAGAAACTTGCAAGCAACAAAAACAACAAACTTGCACAAGTCAAAGCAAATAGGTCAAAAATTCCACACCAGATGAACAGTGACAGTGAACAGTACCCGTGAATAGTGACGGTGAACAGTACTAATGAACCGTGACAGTGAACAGTGCCTACGAACAGTACAATGAATAGTGACGCGAACAGCCAAACAGTACTCCGAACAGTACCAACACAGAAAAATAATCTAAAATTTGTAACCCTCTGATACGATATAGGTTTCTGTAAAATAGCTTGTTGTATTCCATGTACAATAGATCTCTATATATACAAAGAGTGAGAGCCCTACTCTTAATGGCTCATTATGATGATATCCCTGATTTATGGGATTATGATTGATACAAATATCATAACATATATTTCCTAATTATAACATTGATTTCCTAACATATTTCCTGATATTGATTTCATAACAACGGTAAACAATAACATAACGGTGAGATGTGATTTTTGCTCTAAAATAGTAACCATGTATGTATTTTTGTTTCAAAAAAAAGTATATGATGTTGGGCGCTCCCGGAGTAAAGCACATATATATTTTTGCTTATTTACCCTTTAAAAAACTTTGTATATATATATATTTTTCCCCTTAATCCTTAAACCAAATAACTTTAGCTTTTTAAGTTTAATAGGTTAGTTCCTACACTATAAAAAGGACTTAAAGTACATCTGACGGTATTAATTAATTTTACTTTGCACTAACTCTGTTATCTTGAGCAAGGTAATTTGTGAAAGATTACTTCACAAATATATTATGGGCTGGACATTTTTTTTGTTGGGAGGCACACCCACCATAAACTGCAGCAACAAGCCAACAGACCAGGAATTCTTTTTCATCGGGATGGAGCATGCAACAAAAGCCGGAGGAGCTAAAGTGCATCCGAGCACATTTTTTTGGGTGGGTAAATGACTACGTGGTGGTTATAAATGAGAAATAAAAATACTCCTTGATAGTTAGTTTGATTTTCTTTTTTGTATTTTTAAAACTGACATGGACGGGACTCATATAAATTTTATCCCGGTTGATATAGAGAACTAGATAAAATTATAGAAAAGCGCCCAAATAGTTTTGAAAATTACAAAAAAATGGCAACAACAGCAAGAAGATAGTTCGATGGGTGAGATTGAGATTAAGAGAAAGAAGAGGAATTGGAGAGAGAAGAGCTAAATTATAATTTCCAAAATATCTATGTTATTTTTTATAATTTTTTCTAATTTTTTACAGTCAGCTCTCAGATGAAATTTAGATGAATCATCTTTCATGTAAGCTTTAAAAAAATAAGAAAGTTAAACTAATTGTCAATAAATATTTTTTCTTTACTTTTCTAACCACATAATTAATTTCATAACTAAAAAAATATTTAGTATTAATACACTTTTAGTATTTTTACATTTTATTCTTATTTTAAATTTTGAAATTAAAATTAAGTGAAGTACTGAAGTGATAATAACCCACTTATTAAATGCGACTGACTATATATACGGTCCCTAATCCTATCTTATTTTTACAGTGTGTATTCGAGGGTTTGGCGGTTTATTTCTCCGTTCGACGTTTATTCTCTAGGGTTTGGTTCCCTTGCCTGCTGGTTCCCAATTTCCGGTTTTTCTGCGTATTCGGCTGCTGACTTTTATTCCAGTTTTGATTGTTGACCTTGTTGGTGTTGTCCTAGGGTTCTAATCTTCCAGTTCTTGGAATTGAGGATTAGTTTAGGGTTTCCTGATTCGTAGAAGTTTGAGAATTTTTTGTTCGGGTGGTTTGATTTGAGTAAAGTTCTGAGCGATGCCACCGAGGACGGTGAAGAGAGGGGCTGCATCGGCGGCCCGGAGAGGGGGCAGAGGTGGCCGAGGAACGCCGAAGGCTGCCCAGAATCAGCAGAATCTTGATTCTGCACAAGATGTTGTGAAGCATGAAGAAAAGCAGGTCGTTGAGGACAAGCCCGTTGTCGAGGAGAAGCCTGTCGTTGAGGAGAAACCCGTTGAAGAGAAACAAGTAGGCATTGATATGAATCAGATGGCTTTTGATATTAACCAAGTAGCCTCAGAGGCCGAAGAAGCGAATCTCGTTACAAATGGGTCTGCTGCTTTGAAAAGTAAGCGTTTTTCTTAATTCTGTTTTTTTTTTTTTTTTTTTTTTGCTTAAAGATTTGAATATATTTTACTTTGATCTGATGAAAGGAGGGCGGTGCAATGATATTTCTAATTTGTGTTGGCTGGGTTTCATGTGGGTCATCCGTGACATGGAGTGTATGTTGAATTTAAAATTTGTTTTCTTTCTTTTAGGTCAAGATATACCTCAGTTATCTAAATATGAAATAATATGCAGTTTCCAAAAAGCAAAAAATCAGCTTGCTTTGTTTCACTGCCTATATGTTTGATTTAGTGGGAGCGTCTTTTATTCGTCATGAAAGCAAGTGCCTGACAAAGTTGAGGGAAATCAAGAAATTGATGTTGGGGCTTTCTGTGTTTTTTATATTCTTGTTTTTAAATTACAGGATAGTAAATTTAGTGTGCTAAAGAAATCAACTTAGTAAATAGAGAACCTTTCATAGAAACCATTTCTAGGGATGCTAAGATTGATCCGGTCATTCTTGCCTCTGTTGACCTTGCTGCAACGTTGGCTTGAGAGAGCTGTGGTATGGATTTCCTTGATTTTCTTTGACCTGTACCAAAGATGGGTGGTGGTTTTCTTAGCATAAGTTCACTTTCAGCTCATGCATGTGTAATGTTATGTTTCATGTTACGTTGATAAGACTATGGAAATTTCTTTAACCAAGAATGAAGGGATCATTTATGGAATGCAGACTACCTTAATTTAATTCATATTATGATGTGGAAAAGAAAAGTATGTTTTTATTTGGATTATATGATGCCTTTATTTCATGGCAGACGACGAAGAGGAGGTTAGGGAGTCCATAGATGAATATGAGAAAGATGAACGCTTGGATTTGGAGGATAATGATCCAGAGTATGAAACAGAGGAGTATGGTGGAGTTGATTATGATGAGAAGGAAATTGAGCATGATGATGTTCAAGAGGTAGGAGATGAGATAGAGGAAGAACCTGATGAGAATTTAGGTGAAGAAGAGGGTGATATAGTTGAGGAGGAGGTGGAAGACGTTCATGGAGAACTTGAGGGTGAAGAGGATGATGAACATCCTGGAGAGGAGCATGAGCATGAGCATGAGCATACGGAGAATGCTGATGTAGAAGAAGACGAACACCATGAAGGTTTGAAAGAGAGGAGAAAGCGCAAGGAATTTGAAGTATTTGTTGGAGGCTTAGATAAGGATGCTACTGAGGATGATCTGAGGAAGGTTTTTAGTGCAGTTGGTGTGGTTACTGAAGTGAGGCTTATGATGAATCCTCAGACTGAAAAGAATAAGGGTTTTGCATTCTTGCGATTTGCAACGGTGGAACAAGCTAAACGAGCTGTAACAGAGCTAAAAAATCCAGTGGTAATCTTTGATCTACTCATGGTTGGGTGGACTTTATTATTAACATTCTGAATTCTAAATTATATATTGAGAATTCTGATCACTGCAATTTCAGATTAATGGAAAACAATGTGGGGTAACCCCCAGTCAGGACAGTGACACCCTCTTTTTGGGTAACATATGCAAGACATGGACAAAGGAAGCTGTAAGTACATGTTCAGTCTGTGTCACATAAGGCCTGAGTTATATCTAACAGTATTAATAATTGAGCGCACTGTGTTTCTGACTGTAAATGAAAATTTTGGTGCCAGTTAAAGGAGAAGTTAAAGCATTATGGAGTTGACAATGTGGAGGATCTGACTTTGGTAGAAGATAGTAATAATGAGGGAATGAACCGTGGATTTGCCTTTTTAGAATTTTCATCTCGGTCAGATGCTATGGATGCCTTTAAGCGATTGCAGAAGAGAGATGTTGTGTTTGGAGTTGATAGGCCTGCAAAGGTTTCCTTTGCAGATTCTTTTATTGATCCGGGTGATGAGATTATGGCGCAGGTAATACATTGTATCTGAAAATCGCTTGTTTTACCTAGGACGATTTTATAGAACTGGAGTTTTTCTTGTTTTGTTTAATTATCTAGGTTTGCCTCAGATATATTTTTGTGTCTGTTTTTTGTATTGTTGATTCGTAGTTTGTATTGTTTTAGCCATTTACTCAAGTGTTGTGGGCTCAACACTTGTTCGTAGACAAGTTGGATGTCCTTCAACTCTCAGTGCTAAGGTGTTATTTCACTATCCATTTGCTAATAAAGTGTATTAAGTTTACAGGTCAAAACTGTATTTATTGATGGTTTGCCTCCATCATGGGATGAGGATCGTGTGCGGGGTCTTCTTAAGAGATTTGGAGTGATTGAGAAGATTGAGCTTGCCAGAAACATGCCTTCTGCTAAGAGGAAAGACTTTGGATTTGTTACCTTTGATACCCATGATGCCGCTGTGACATGTGCTAAAAGCATTAATAATTCTGAGATTGGTGAAGGAGACAGTAAGGTCAGTATTATGCATTTGCTGCTTTTTGTCACCTTCTGTATTGGCCTTTTTTTTTTTGGGTACTGCAATCTGTATTGTCTTTTAATGTAACTGGTAATGTGTATCTGTTGAATATATGCGCCCAACCATGTTTGAAGTTCAATCTGCCATCATGTTATTTCTACTAGGACAATTTCACTTTTGTGGCATCGTGTGATCAATGTATCACCTTGGCACTTTCCTTGTGCTCCACTGGTGGTGTATTTTGTTGGCCGCAGAGCATGTGAAAGGCTTCTTTGAAAAGCCTTTTCTTCAAAACCCTTGCTCCTTTCTGTGCTCATTTCTGGCTAGGCACTTAGGGAAGGGGGTTGGTTAGGCAATTTTTGCTCCTTTGAACAACTATCACCTCTTTGTAGGGAGGTGGTGGATGATGGTGAAAGGAGATTGACTGTTTCATTGTGGTCTTGACTTGATAAACCGACCCTCCCAAGAAAAACCTTTGGTGCCCATTCTGAAGTTTTTGAATGCTCTTGGTCCAAGTATGAAGTCCTTTATTTTTCAGACTCATTTCTCCCGTGCCTCTGTTTTCCTCTCTTTTTTGGTCAATCTCTCTTCTCCGTTCTGTTTTTTCCCCTTATTGTCTGTTATCTTTTATCACAAGGGTTCATGCCCTATATTACTTTACCTTCTTCCCTCTATCTTTTTGTCTTTCTCCTGTTCCTTTATTTTTTTCCTTGGACAGCTTGTTTTATTAATCCATTCATCAAATAATTCTGTACTAGAGATGAGATTGGAGAGCCTTATATCACAAAAACAAAATTCAGATAAGTTGGATACCCGAAGAAACCTAAGTGAAAAGAACCATTATACTGAAATTGTTTGAACACATTGTGCTTTTAGTGTATTTTTTCCTTTCTTTTATCTAAATACAATTAATTAAAAATCTTTGTCTTTGGATTTACTATACTTTTGTTCCTTTTTTTAAATTAATGCTTATGTTCTCAGTGTAGTCATCTGCTTTGCTGTGAACTGCATGCCTGGCCTTTAGGAGCCTTTTTAGTTTTCACTATGCACCATTAACAATATACTTCCATGTACATGCAGGCAAAAGTTAGGGCAAGATTATCGAGACCACTTCAGAGAGGCCATGGAAAACATGGTAGTCGAGGGGATTTTAGGTCTAGTCGTGCCTCAGGAAGAGTCACAAGACCTTCATGGAGTCGTCCTCCGCCTCGTAGTTTACCTGCCCGTGGGGTACGGGGTGTTAGTAGTCGTGTTCCTCCAGTCAGGCCTATTAGTGTAAGAGATAGACGTCCAACCATGCCCATGACAGTAAGAGCTAGGCCAGTGGCTCCTCCAGCTAGATCTTATGATAGGAGACCGGCTGGTAAGTATCATATGAAGTCATGTGTGACAGTCTTTCTATTGTTTATTCTAGCTTTTTAAAGAATGTTTTATCATGTTCTGTTAGCTCCTGCATATCCAAAGAGTAGCATGAAGAGAGATTATGGTCGCCGTGAGGATTTGCCGCCACCAAGAAGTAGAATAGCTGCAGATTATAGCTCTCGGGTAGCCTCTGAGAGACGCCCATCTTACAGGGATTATCCAGCTCGTGGCCCTACCTACTCTGAGCTTCCTAGAAGTACTTCATCTCGTGTGGCACCTAGGAGGGGTTATGTGGACGATGGCTATGATCAAAGATTTGAAAGGCCTCCTCCACCACCGCCCCCACATCCAAGTTACCGTGAAGGACGCCCTCGTGACTATGATACTCTGTCTGGCTCAAAACGGCAATATGCTGCCATAGTAAGTGTCTTTGTTTTGGATACAAGTATCAATTCTGTGAATATGTATATGGAACCCTTTTAAATTTAGTTCCCCTGATGCTCAACTAAAATTACATGTTTTTCCCAGGATGATGTTCCACCACGATATGCTGACAGTGGTGCTCGCCAATCTAGAGCTCGATTGGACTATGACTATGGTGGTAGTACCTCACAGTATGGCGATGCTTATGGGGATAGGTTAGTTTTGTTTTTAAAATTCTTGTGTGACTGCTTCTTCATAGCGTTAACACATTGTTTGCTTTTTGGTTGATAGACTTGGAAGATCTAGTATGGGCTATAGTGGTGGCAGGAGTTCTATGTCAAGTCAAGACTCGCATGGGATGTATAGCAGTCGTCAGGGCGTGAGTTACAGTGGAGGTTGGTTTGTTCAAATAATGTTTGACACTTCCAACATCAGAGTGCTTTCTTTATGCTGGTCTTGCTAAAATGTTAGTTCTTACCTCATTTTTTGTGATATCTCAGGTTCTTTTGGCAGCAGTGATGTTGGTGGCATGTACTCCTCCAGTTATGGTGGTGATTATATGTCTCGTGGAAATGATGTACGTTTCTATCCTGTTTCAATTGCTGGTACTGTTGTGCATGGCCGTTCATTACTTACACATATTTCTGTAACAATGTAGGTTGGTGGTGGCTCATACTCATCAGTGTATCCTGGCAGAGGTGTGGGTGGTAGTGGCAGTTACATGGGTGGTAGTGGGTCTGGGTCTTATTATTGAGGCAAGTAATTAGTTATAACTTAGTCATTGCATTGAACTACATGAATCTCCTTAGATTAGATTTTCTATTTTTAGCAAGAAATTTCATAATCCTCAATATGGCATCTCTACAAATTTATCCCAAGGTATGACTGGTGAAGGTTGCACACCATGGTTACTAGTGAATTTGTCTATGAACAGATATGATACAATAATGTGGCTGCTTTAGGATGTTGACTAATAATGCATATGCACAATATGGTGCCTACTGTATGGAGACAAAGGAACATGGCTAATTAAAAGCCTCTTGGGAATATCTCAAATACCATGGGTTATATCAGTTCAAACTATCCTGGTCCTTCTCTGGATGAGATTTACTTTTCAGTTGGTTCATATATTGCTATGTAAGGACTCTGTTATTTAGAGATGAAAAGTTCTCAGTGTTTGACATGTGTAACTTGAATCTCCTTTTATCTAAATAAGAATTCCATATGGATGGATAATTATGAGACTGCTGCAACATCATCTATTCATTCGGACAGAGATGCAAACTGGAGTTGTTACATTGTTTGGTTAAGGATTGTGGACTTTTTACATCTGTTGAAATCCACCTAAAAAGTTGGCTCACAGTTGGCATCACAAAAAGAGCTGTATAGTTTTTTTGGATCATTTATTTCTTCATCTCATGATCGTGAACAGAAGTGAACTAACCAGCACATTTTAGAGCTAACCACTGGTAATATTAAGAGCGTTATTTGAGCAATGACTGAAGTCAGATTAATTCATTGGAACCCTTATTTCATTGGTGTATTAGAAAAAGCTTGATGCGCTACTAGTTTGTTGCTGGAATCATTATTAACTTGCTAAGATGTTTGCCTAGAGAATGTGCTGAAGCTGAAGAAGCATTTATGCTATTCTCAAGATTATTTAATTTGGTTCCCTCGTAACTTTCATTTGTAGCAATGCAATAATTCTCAAGTGTTTGGTTGCTCACGATTTGCGTAAACACTACTAAATAATTGGATAATGCAACATTGGGGAGGTTGTATAGGAGCATGAAAGAGATTGAATTTCATCTGAATCACTTGCCATTGTTTGTGTCCTGAGAATATTGAAGTTGGCACTTCATGAACCAGGTTGACCCAATGGGTCTAGAGTTTAGCGTGAGAAATTAGGAGAATTTCTTTCTCATCTGCGGGACTTGAGAACTTTGCCTGTTCGTATGCTTGTGTTGAATAGTTGGGGTGGGTAGTTTACTTGGTTTGAAGTAGTGGATACTTAATCCTTTCTGAATGATGTTTCTGATCTGATAAAGGCACTGGAATAAGTTGACGGAGGATTGAGAATCCCAATACTTGTGGGATTTCCTATGCGTGGCAGCGTTATTGATTGGGGGATTTCTGAGGCTGCTAGAACTTTAGAAAACATCCCTACCTATTTCTATGCTGGACAAGTCAGCTTCTTAACTTTCGGTTAGATTACTAGATTCTCATGCTTATAAGTAGGTGGTCTCTATTAGGATGTCCATTGTACTTGCGGATAATTCTTAGGTTTCTTGAGAGCCCAAGTGTTTGTGCCCTGATTGGGGGATTTCTGAGGCTGCTAGAACTTTAGAAAACATCCCTACCTATTTCTATGCTGGACAAGTCAGCTTCTTAACTTTCGGTTAGATTACTAGATTCTCATGCTTATAAGTAGGTGGTCTCTATTAGGATGTCCATTGCACTTGCGGATAATTCTTAGGTTTCTTGAGAGCCCAAGTGTTTGTGCCCTGAACTGACTCAACTGTTCAATTGTATTAGTTTCCTGTCTGTTTTTGTTTTGTTTTCTGCACTGCAGGGTGTTGTCCTGAAGTCCTTTTGCTGGGTGAAGCCAGTTTTTTTGCATCTTTATTTTCTTTTTCTAGTCTCCTGCTATGATTTGCTTTCTGTAAATAGTTTTTGGATGTGGAAGCTTTTGATGTGTGATATTTGTAATATACTGGTGAAGTACGTCTTGACCTCATTCTATTTGCTAGGTAATATATGATATTGAATGAACCTGCCCCAAAGTACTTAGCCAATGTTATGAAACTGCCCTTACCATAAGCTTCATTTCCTCATTGTTACATCAAGATTCTTTTTTTTTTTTTAAAAAAAAAAAATCCTTGTTCTCGTAGGGGCTATTTGAAACAGGGATTTGGAGGGGTGGAAAGTTTTCTTTGAGTTGAATGTACAGAAAAATAGAGTTGGGCTATAAGTTGTAAGTTTTCATATTCTCTTATCTTACATCTTTATTAAAATTTTACAACCCCACTTCTATTTATTTAAATTCAACTCATTTTCTTTCACCTCCCCTCCACCAAACTGCCCCTAATGGTGACCATAGTGAATAATTGATCGTTATTTATAGCAACAGCTGAACCCCTCTGTTGCTTGTATTATTCGAGTCCTTTTGTTCATAGATGGATACAACAAAAAAACGCATCGATTCGCATAATTTTTATCAATGATTTGTACCAGGGTTGAGTGATGACGTGCGCTACCATTTGTTAAAATAGTTTCAACAGCTGAATAAGAATTGCATTTTGATCGATTTAACTAATGGAATTAATGGTAATGGTGATTGAAACACCTGATGAAATGGGAAGTTGTTCAATAAGTAGAAATGATTTAACATTCGAAGATAATATGGGCGTGGAAAATGAACACTTGTGATGGGTTGCCTAAATTTTTGTTTGTGTAGTTGGAAGGTAAAAGTAAATAAAAGCATCGCTTCATAACGGGTTATACCTTCCATTTTGTAAAATACATAAAACGAAGGGCCCATTTGGTTCGATCATATTGCATCTCTAATGGTAGTGCAGCAATGCGATCTGATGGAGTACGAAGTACGGAGATTATAGGGCTAACGTTTGGTTTGATTTTCAAGTGAGGTGTGATGAATTATGTTTTAATAATTATTAAAATTAATACATCATATAAAGTTTATTTTAGTTTTTAGTCTTAACATAATCTTTATAGAAAAATTTGTTAAGAGTCATGTGTTGTCTCGTTTTATCACGCCACCTTGTTTATGATTGTCTAATGGTGGTGGATGCAGTGGTGGATCCAGGAATTTTAATGACCGGGGGTGAGATGTAATTGGGTGACCATGAGACCATGAGGTGAGTTCCCTGAGCACACAAGCAGATGCCACGAGTTGGGTGAGAAATAAGAAGGTGAGAGTCGGAGGATGGATTTGAAATATAAAGGAGCCTAATTGAAACAGGTTATATAGAGCCTAATTACCGAATTCTTTATATATATATAACTTGACAATAAAAATAGTATTTGATCCAAAAGCATATTGAGAGTCAAGTCCAAGTACAATGTCGCCTCCTTCACAGTGTCACCTCCCCTATTATGAGATGGAATACACAAAGATTTCAAAGAAACCCTGAAGCAATGACTGAATTTTCAAAACTCAGATGAAATATTTACCATTTGTATCACTTCATAAACCACCAGATCAAATGGCAATTAGTAAGAAGAAGAAGAAGATTCCCTTTCATTTTCTTCACTGTCAGATTAGTGAAGTATTGTGGCAAAACACAAAGAACAAAAAGAGAAAGGGATAAACAAAGGAAGAAATTAAACTCCAAAGAAGAAGAATGCAATTAGAATAAAGAAAAAGAGGCCAATCATTCATCCAATTAATTCGATTAATGAAGCCAAGAAGTAAGGAAATGAATTTGAGAATATACAATCATATCATATTTCGAAAAAAAAAAAAAAACTCCAGCACCTACATATTTAATGCCTAAGATTTCATATTTGCGTTTTGGATCTGATTGCCGCAGTTTATACAATAGAACCCCAAAAATTCTTACTCCTCATTGTCTCCTCTAGCTTCAAGTGATGAGAGAATCCCATCCCAAGTGTCAATCTTCCTTCCTCAAAAGGTTGAAACCACTAGCCACCATCAAAATTACTGTCGTTGACTGCCATAGTTATCTCTATTGCCATTGATTGCTTCATCTTTGCAAGGGAGAATTTGTTCATCTTGAGGGAGAATAAACATGCTTCAATCATCGTCCCCAAATACTTTTTTTTTTGGTTAAATTTTAGGGGGGGGACGGGGGCCACCCTTCCCCCCCCACGTAGGTCCGCCTCTAGGTGGATGTGATGGTGGAGGTGATGGTAATGGAAGTGAGATGGTGACAAAAGAGGAGGAGGAGACAGTGATGGTGGTGGTGAAACAGGAGGTAGTGACAACGGCAATAATGACAATCGTCATATAAAGGTGGTGATGGTGACGGGGGCGGCAGTGAAGGAGGTAGCGGTGGTGGTGATGACAATTGTCATGATAGAGGTCATGATAATGGTGTAGGTGGTGGTGTTGATGACAGTGGGTAGTGGTGGAGAAGGAGGAGGTAGTAGTGATGGTAGCGACAATGGTGATGACAGTTGTCACGATAGAGGTGGTGACAACAATGACAACGGGGCCAGCGATAGCAGCGGAGGAGGAGGTGGCGGCAGCAATAATAGCGATGACAATTGTCATGGTAGAGGCACCGACGATGATGGAGGTGGTGGCGGTGATGAGGGGCGGCAGTGAAGGAGGTAGCGGTGGCGGTGATGACAATTGTCATGATTGAGGTCATGATAATGGTGTAGGTGGTGGTGTTGATGACGGTGGGTGGTGATGGAGAAGGAGGAGGTAGTAGTGATGGTAGCGACAATGGTGATGACAGTTGTCACGATAGAGGTGGTGACAACAATGACAACGGGGCCAGCGATAGCAGCGGAGGAGGAGGTGGCGGCGGCTAATAGCGATGACAATTGTCATGGTAGAGGCACTGACGATGATAGAGGTGGTGGCAGTGGTGGTGGATGAGGAGGAGGAGGTGGCGGTTATGGCTTGGAGCGGCGGGTGGAATAAGACAAGTGAAATAATAATAAATGAGACTATAGAGCAAATTGAACCTTTTCAATCATGCAATGGATGTAATGAGTATTTACAGAGGGATTACTAATTTTTAGGTAATAATTATTACCATTGGTAAACTCTATTACTATACTAAAGAGTAATCAAATACTCATATCTTATTAATGTAATGATGATTACCATTGTAGATATGCAATAGAGTTGAATCAAACATGCTCTAAATTACATATATATATAAAAAAATTATTTAAAATTGGTTGAAGTAATAGGTAAAAGATGTAGTTAAACTAATCAATAATTAATAAGTATAAATAAAAAATGAGATTAAAAATTTTATATACGTTAATTAGCATTTTTCTACAAATGATCATTGATACTCTCCCTTATCCATAATATAAGTTGTTCTTAAAATAATGGTTTGATCCACATTACAAGTACTTGAAGAGCAATTAATACTTAATTTTCAATTTTGTCCTTGTAATTAATGTTTAAATATGACTCATTAATTTTTTTTCAATACCTTATTTAATATGAGTAAAGTTGAAAATTTCTTTCAATTTAAAATAAAAATCACTTTCTTTTTTTAATAAATTAGTTGAAGTGACTTGGGGGAGTAAGTACTCTTATATTTCCTATAGTTTTAAATATAAGTCACTTATGGTTTTTAAGTTTACACATACAACTAAAAATAATTAAAAGTATTAAATTTGTTATAAAATTTAAATGATTTTAATATTACCCTCATTAACTATAATAAACTCCAACATTATATTAATTTTTACCTTCCCATTACCTTTTATTAATGGAGGAGATGGGTGGTGATTTAGTTTTAGCAACAGGTGGTCTTAAACAGCTAAGTGAGGTTAAACTCACGGTCAATAGAGATACGGTGGCTGACACGTGTACAAAAATATTGGGCCCGCAATTTGACGCTGATGGACGGGGCCCAACGAATGGCTCAGAGATTTTTGTACTCTTTCACTTCGATGATAAGTATTTTACACTTAAGGATTGTATATATAGCACTAGGCGCACAAATGAGATATGTACATGGTTATTTTTGCAAATAATTAATCTCACGCAGTTGCACAAAGATTTGCCCAAGTATAGTAAAGAAATTAATTGGTGAAGCCAAGAAATACAAATTGTCAAGTGAATCTCCGTTCCATTGTATATTATCCTTTTGAAAAGTGAACTGAAAATAAATAACATTCATTTGGAGCAAGTGATAAAGGGCTTTCTCTCCCTTAATTATGTCTTTAGTTTGAGGTGTGAAAATAAAAAAAATGGCGTCGAGAGCTTTTCATGACCGTAGGTCTGACTTGGGATGAATCCGGATTAATTGGAACCAAAGGTTTTGAAGAATTAGGTGGACAGCAAAAAAAAAAAAAAGTGACACTGAAAATGCATTGAAACACTTATTTCGCCCATGTCCTTGTGTCAAGGCAATTTTGTTTTGTTTTTTTGATTAAATTACAAAACCATTCTTTGCCTTCCTTTGAACAAGGGTTGTAGATAACTCTGTGCACTTCTCTCAGATGGTTTATTTATTTTTTTACATGGAATTATTATCCTCATAAGCGTCGTCTGACGCAAGAGGAATATTGTTCATACCAATGTCATTTAGCTTCCACAACAAGTAATTAAAGAAATCCTTGACTCTAACTTTTTCAACATTAGCCTTCTCTAATGAATCCAAGGAAGCTCCGCCATCTCTTCCTCCAAAACTAGTATATCAATGGATTACTCTCTTAAAATTAAATTGGAATATGGTAATTCAAAAGAGGAAAATTTAACAGGTCAACACAATCCCATATTGTCACCAGTAATTTTGATCATCTTGTTATGCATTTTTGTTGGAAAAAATGAGCTCTCTCTCCAAATCCTTTTTCTTATTCATTGTCTTCGAGCATCTCTCCACTGGATTCTTTTCAAAAGTGACTGTCTTGGAAGCTCCAAAGAATCTTTATAAATCATTTTTTCCCCCAAAAAGAGGTTCATCAATCTTGCACCATCAATTTCGGACCTGGCTTTGGTCCTTTGCGCGCGATCGTCCGCTGCGCTCTGATACAGAAAACGGTGCCGTTTTGCGCCAAAATACTAAGCATCTGTTTGTTTGTTTGTTTTTTACTATTTCAGAATACTGACTGTTAATAAAAAGATATTTTAAGATACTGAAAGGTACTGAAAAAAATACTTCATGATCTTAAAAAATTAATTTAGGATCTTAAAAAAATATTTCAGGGTTCTCACAGGTATTAAAAAGATATTTCAGAATACTAAATGGTACTTAAAAAATAACTCATTATCTTGAAAAATTATTTTAGGATCTTAAAAAGATTTCTTGAAGTATTTTTTTTAGTAACATTCTATATCTTGAAATATTGTTTTAAGATCCAAAAATAAGTTTTTAGATTATGAGATATTTTTTAAGTATCGTTTAGTATTCTGAAATATCTTTTTAATACCTGTGAGAACCCTGAACTATTTTTTCAAGATCCTAAATTAATTTTTTAAGATCATAAAGTATTTTTTCAGTACCTTTCAGTATCTGGAAATATCTTTTTGCTAACCGTCAGTATTCTGAAATAGTTAAAAAAAAAAAAAAAAAACAAACAGATGCTCAGTATTTTGGCGCAAAACGGCACCATTTTCTGTATCAGAGCGCAGCGGATGATTGCGCACAAAGGACCAAAGCCAGGTCCCAAAATTTCACCAATCCATCATATGTCAGGACCTACAAATGCTGTTAGCATACTTCTTTGATTTCATGTCTTCTATACCCCATATTTAATCATCGCCTTGTATACTATCATTTATGTCCATATTATGTAGGAAATTATATAGTGTCTTTCTTTTATTATTAATACCATTTTGACTTGTTTAAAAACAATTGATTAAACACAAGCACAAGCATACGTACAAGCAATGACTACTTAAGAATCGTCATTGACAACTTGGGTATTAATATTGACTACTCGTGCGCTCCAAATGTCAACAACTTTATAGGAATTTTTGAAGCCACATTTATAATGCATTGTCAACTACTGACATGTAGGGAATGCATGGTTATCGCACCCTAACCAGACAAGCTAGGTCAACCTGGATATTGGCGACTTGTCCATGTAACCGGTTTGGGTAGGTTAAAAAACCAGCACAAAAGCAACTTGGGGTGATTCAATATCAACCTAGGGTCAAACTAGCCAAGTTTCTTGGTTGACTCGGTTGCCCCCCCCCCCCCCTTATAGGGGTATGAATTGTAAGTGGCAATTTCAATCGAAATTAATAATAATTTTTTTTTATTAATGACTATTAGTTTAGTGATGAAGGAATTGTAGGTGTGAATACTTTGTTATCATTTATCTATTTTGACAATTTGCTTGGAAGAATATTTGGTGATTATTGAATATAGTGTCATTGAATGGTGGATTGATGCTATGATTTATGTATGTCAAAGAAATTGTAAAAAATTTTAGATAAGCATATGATTATTTTGTTAGTGATTCAAGATATTGAATTGATTTTGGATGGTATGATATTATGATGAGAATTTACATTATTTTTAAAGTTTTTATCCCTCACCAGTCTATCCTGAGTTAACTCTTATTTAACTTATTGACCCTTGACCCAGTTATTAGGGAATCTCATTGCTATTACCCAAACAATCATTAAACATTTGCTTGCATATTCATCCATAGGTGAAATCATATATGTAATTATTAGAATATGGTGGATATACAAGCATAATAACTTATATGCTATTCTATATCTCTATGAATTTAGGAACATTACCTTAACTGGTTCAATGACTAGTCCAGGTTTTAAAACATTGAGGGAATGACTACTTAAGAATCATAATCGACAACTTTAGTATCCATATTGACTACTTGTGTTCTCTTTTGTTCTTTATTTGCCACATAACTCAGGGGCAGAATAGTCCTTTAGAAACATTTACTAACTCCAGATTTCTCTCCTACGTTTAACTTGAGATTTGTGATGTTGGAATCCCTAATTTGTCTTTTCTATATTTTAAAAGAATTGTTTTAGGATTTTCCCTACAAAAATTAACAGCATCAATTTCCTATCGACAATTTAAAATAAATTCTATCGTTGTAACATCTCAACACTTCACTCTTAATATTAAGGCGTCTTTCGTTCCCCTCCCTTCAAAATCTAATCCAAACATGCACTGATCACATCAATATATATAACTCATCTCTGAAGTCATCTCCTAAATTCCGTCCAAAAAAAAGAAGTCATCTCCTAAATGGCTCATGTTCAGCTCCAAACACAATTCATTGTTCAAAAGCCATTTCTACTTACACTAGATAAGCTGTTGGGCTCTGTGCATGTTCACAGGTCCCTGCTCATCTCTCAAGCTCCTTTCTTCATCTCTTGTGCTCCTTGCTTCAGCGGCCTCTCTGATGCTTCCTTCTTTTCCCTTCCTCAGATCTTTTCTCTCTCAAATGTCACAATCCATGTTTGTCACCTTTGTCCTTGTCTCATTCAAAATTCAAAATTTCAAAATCTTCCTCCTTAGGCATCAAAAGAAGGGATTATAAATTGTTACCCTAAAAGTGATCAGCAATGTGGAGATATAGCGACGGCGAAGAAGCACCCTGAAGGTGTGTGGGTAGTGTAAAGATATGACGATAGTAAGAAGCAACGAAGAGGATCTAAAGGAAGGGTTTCGCGAAGATTGAGAGGATGGTGGGGAAATGCTCTCACCTATTTTTCCAAGGTTCCATGTCGATATGAGATTGTTGTTTTTGACGAGTCCGTATGTCCCTCCTTTTGCTTTAAAATCAAATTGTTACTTTTTGATTTAATGATCTTTACCATGTTAAATCAGCTTGCTATGTCTCACCTCTGTTTTACTGTGTTGCTTACTTGTATGGTACTCCCTGATCCTTATTATAAGACACCAACTACCCAAAATTTTTTGTCCTTTTTATAAGGCACTAACTACATTTAACTAACTTATTTATTACTATTTCCTATTATGCCCTTATTTTAACAAACTTTTTTAAATCTATCTCATTAAAGTAGGGATAAAGTTGAAAACTTTTATTAATTTTAGGCTCATTAATGACTTAACTTCCATTTTTTTGATTTGTGAGAAAAGATAATTGGTGCCTTATAATAAGGACCAGAGAGAGTACTTGATATGGATTCCAACTACATATGGTATATGTTCGTTGGAAAGTTTGGTAAGGACCAAAGGTTTCCTTAGATTTAGGCATTGAATCATGAGAAATAGAAAGCAAAATCCTTTTTTTACTTTGTGAGGCAACTGCTAAGTGTGAAAAAAAGAAGAGCCTAAAAAACATGAACCAGAGGTTTCCATTACTAGGTATGCTTTGGCTGCTTTTGGAACATATTTTTGTGATTTTTATGGAGTTTTTTGTACATCAATGCTTAAGCTGGGAATGATATGTGGGTTTCTTTTTGGTTATTTCCATATTTCGATTTTCCTTCATATTTTAATTTCTCTGGATTTATTCCATTATGATTTTTAAACTACTATTTCTGTTTTTTTAGGAAACTTGATTCACATTAGAAGATAAAAAATCTTTGGCTACAATTGATATGGAAGAAAGGAAGATTGATCAGTGTAGCCTATTTCCTACATTTAAAAAATCATTGTTGCTGTGGTATTTCCTAAGGACAAACAAACATGCAATCAAACTCTCTCTCCCTTATGCGAAAGAAATAAAAACCATGATATTGTAGTTGAAATTGTTTTACTTCGTACAGTAAGGTCAAAGGTCGTGGATTCATTTTTGTTTTGTTGTTATGTTATGTTATAGACAAAGTCCTCTTTTTTCTCATTTTAATTACCACTTGATTCATCTCAGCATTATTGAAGTTTTAGGTATAACATTTAAAGATTAATTTTCTACCACTTGCATGATTTCCAAGGTCTTTCATGCTGCTTTACTTTATTTTTTTTAAGCTTGATTTGATACCATACTCTCATATATGCATGTGAAACATAGGTCTCGAATAGTATTGGAGAAATCTGATAGCCTTTACAAAACACAGCTGAAGTTAAAAGGTACACATTTCTAATATCTGTAGTGAATATTTTGTTTGTCATGTTTGCATCCTAAAATTGACTTTGTTGGGAGGTTTTTGTGTTTATAATTACAACTGTGTAATTTTATGGCATATGTTAAATTAGTGTATAATGGATGTTATAAAGCTTTCAATAGTGAAAATGCTAGCTCATAGGCTTCTCAAATCTGCCTTGGAGTTACTTAGGCATATGATATGATAATCAATTTTTTGTTTTTCATGTTTCCATCCTAAAAGTGACTTGGTTGGGAGCTTTTTGAGTTTATAATGACAGTTGTGTAGTTTTATGACATTTGTTTATTAGTGTATAACGTATGTTATAAACCTCTCATAAGTGAACATGCTAGATCATAGGCTTCTTAAATCTGCCATTTTTTCTTGAAGTTACCTTGGCATGTGATCTCATAATCTATGTCAAATCTTTCAAGTACTTGGCGATTTATAGGTGTAATTTTAGGTATGATGCTCTATAGCTTTTTTTTGGCTTAACAGCTTTTATAGCTTTATTGTTTAATAGCTTTTCTGAATCTTTAGCAGACCGTGCTAATTGTCCATAAGAAGCCATTTGTGAGACTACATTATATATGGAAAAAGGAGGGGAAAGACTTGAAGTGTTTGTCATGGGAATTAAAGCTTTGGGATTAAGGCTAATTATAGTATCAATAATTATGCTATTATACTTCTTGAACATTCATCTCAGCATTTTGACCCCTTCATCGCAGGAAGAATACATCCATGTTAAATTAGATGAGCCAAGAAATGTCACTAATATTTTGTAGAACCTATAAACAATGCCTAATTATCTACTCTTTTTCTGTAAGCCTATAAATTTCAAATTGTTTATCATAAATTCTTATTGTTTTAAGCAAGAAAGAAATTATTGCGTGGTATTAAAATAGTTTTACCTGAAGTGGGTGACTCATGTTTTGAAGGGGGAACTTTTTTCTCTTCTTCTGTGAGAGCTTTCCCCCTCTTGTGAGTGAGGGCTATGAGGTTCCTTTGTGAGCCTTTTTTTTTTGGTGTGTGGCATTTGTGTTGGCTGTTTCTGTTCGTTGTATTATCGTAATGGAGGAAGGGGCAGGTAGTAAATCCAAAAAACAAACAGAAGTGGTCCTGAATTTGGGACAGAAAAGGGAAAAACAAGGGGGGTTCTGGTTGGAAAAATCTTGACTGGAAAGAATCTTAATGCCCCAACTGTTATCTCTATGATAAAGAAAGGCTGGCAACTAAGTGAGGATGTAGAAGTTCATGAACTTGATCGGAAGCAACTCATTTTTCTATTTCGATTTTATAAACATGAAGATTACTCCAGAATAATTAAAGGTACACCTTGTTCTATTCAAGATCATCTTTAAAATCTTCAAATGTGGGAGGATTATATGGTACTTACATATGTTGATTTCAGTTATGAGCCCTTTTGGCTTCAGTTTCATGGCCTGCCATTAGAGGCCTTGGAGAATCAGAATGCGAAAATTCTAGGCGACGCGATGGGGGAAACAGTTATGTATGAGAGTCCTATGGTAGAGGGTAAGATAACTAGAAGCTTCATCAGAACTAGGACCCTCCTCTGTTTAGATACCCCCTTAGTGTCAGGCTTTTGGGTGTTGAGAGAAGGAAGGGATCCTGCTAAGACTACAATCTGGTATGAACGCCAACAAAATTTTTGTTATCAATGTGGTTGGACAGGACATGACGTGCGGAGCTGTAAGAATCTCGATTCAGCTATCGACGACGGGGGTAAGAATGAGTTTGGAAGTTGGATGAGTACACTTGGGGTGCGCTCATTCGAAGATTCACTTGAGATTTGTAAGGGGGGCTAGCCGGAGTTTTTCCCACCCGTTAACAGGCAACACTCTCACAACTTTCGCTGGCAACCTTCTTCGGCCGATAAGGGTATCCAGACGGGGAAGATGTTGCGGTGGGACTCTGGTCAACCGATAGCAAGTAATGGCTTGGAGAGTACCAAAATGACGGCAGCAATTCAGGTGCAGGCACTGGAGAAGACAAGTCGTGATCTTCGGCTGAAAGTGAATGATTCGAAAGTGACAGGTGAGGCCCTCATATTATAGATAGCCAGACCCCCAGACAAGTGCGTAGTGGGGCCAAGAGTGAGATGTGAAGGAGAATCTCACAATCAATTTCTTTATATACAATTCAATACAGTGTCAGTGACTCAGTGAGAAGTCGATGGTGAGAGGGAGAGGGAGAGTAACATACAGATACTGATATACAGTGAGAGAGAAGAAGCAAGATTCAAAACCTACAAAAGGGCAGGTGCGCGACGGTCGACAGTGCTCAGGCTACTGTGATGGCCAACAGTGCGACGGCTGCTACGAGCTACGACGGTCCGACAGCGAGCTAGCCTGCTTGCTAGGGTTTGAATCAAAATCTGAGGGCTGAGGCTTCGTGAATCACGACTCGGGTAGCTGAGGGCTGAGGCTGAGGGGAAATTGGACTGTGGGCTGTGGTGGGCTGGTGGGTCTCTGAATCTCTAAACTGATCTGGTTCTCATTTCTCTGTGTCGACTGTCAAGCAGGCTGAGGGCTGAGGGGAAATCCAAAAAAAAAGACTTAAACGAGTACGGGCGGTCACGGTGACCCGTGCCTCAACCCCTGACCCGCCCGTATAATGAAAACGAGTACGGGGCAGCCCCGTACCTATGAGGGGCCCAATTTGGACGGGCTTGATCCGGGTAAAATTCTACAAGGTGCGGGCAGTTGGACGGGTAGCGGGTTACTTGCTCACCCTTAGGTGAGGGTGCAACTGATAGGAGGGAGAAGGAAGATTTTCACGTGATATTCTGTAAAAGTGGAGAGAGCAAAATGGAAGGTGGGTCTGACGCAGTAATGGTGAGTTGTAAAGCAGGAGAGAGGGTGGACTTGGTCAACATCAGTAAAAGCAAGGAATTGGATGAGCCTCTGCAGGGGTCCAAGGCTCCCAATCCCTCCATGGTTTCGGCCCATTTCATGTCTCCTACATATCATCCTAATAGTAGCGATTTTATCCAGCGATGGGTCAGCCTCTCACTGAAATTGAATAGGGGACATACACGATTAGTACTGCTGATTTTAATGGAGTTGGCTTTCGTTTGATACATTTAATATCCGCCGATGTTCGCTGCAATCAGAACAATGCTGTTTTGTGTGTGGAAAAATGTGAACCGTTGGTTTGTTATAAGCATGGACGATGATGAGGAGGGATTAACTGTCAGTCGCATCCCTTTCTTCTTCCTTCAGCTGCGCGGGAAAATCTGACGAGGTGCGAAATTCGTCTCTCGTCTTCCATCTTCGCGCCAGTCGTCCATCTTCCTTCTTCACACTAGTCCGATTCCTTTCTTCTTCCTCTAGCTGCACAAGAAAATCTGAGGGGGTGGAAAAACGTCTGCCTTCCATGTTCGCGCCAGTCCACATGCCTTTCTTGTTCCTCCAGCTGCGGTGGAATATCATATTGTGATGATCATGGAGTTAATGTGGCATCCTTAGATCATACCCATCAAGGTGCATTGTTGAGCAATGTTTCCTATTATTTTTCTCCAGCTTCTTCATTTCGTGCCATTGTAGCCTGCGTCACTATTAGCATTTCTCTGTTTCTATTCCTATGTTTCCACTAAAGCAGAGAATGTATTGAATATTGAAATAAATTGAAAGTATTGAAAAGCTGCGTAAGAAAAGCTGTATTTTTTTTTTTTGGGATCCACTAAAGCAAAGAATCAATTGAAATAAATTGAAAGTATTGAATATTGAATAGTTATGAGGAAAATGTTCATGACATGAAAAGAACACTAATTATAAAAATCGATAATGTGTGTGTCTATATATTGGTTTAGTTGTGTGCTTAGATGTGTAAATGTCTTTATATATTTGTGTATTTTGCTAGTCGTAACATCCCAAATTTTGAATTTTTGGGAATTAAGAATTAATTATGAAAAATTTGGCCCTAAGGAATTTTTAAAATTAAAGATTTGAAATTAAAGCATGTTTTCCCAAAATTAAGGAATTATTGGGAAATAAATTTTGGCCTAAATATTTTGGAGATAATATTTCATGGCCAAAATAAATTAATGAAAGAAAGATCCTTAAATGGAAATAAGGATTTATTCTCATCATTTAATTAATGTTGCAATTAGAATTGGAAAAAAATAAAATTAAATAAAATAGAAATAGTGGTCAAAGCATTGTGTAACTATTAATTGTGTAACTATTAATAGTATTAATATAAATTATTATTTGCAGCCATAGTGCTCACGTAATAATTGAATGAAGCAAGGGAATATATAGTAAATCTAAATTTGCAAATATAGTGATGGTTTAAAAAGAACAAGGAAAAGATCCAACATGGGCCATGTAAGAAACATGTAATTACTCACTATAAATCATTTCCTTCAGCCCACGTATAGCTAATGGATCAGCCCATATTCAGTTAACCATTACCAAGCAACCCACAGAACCATCTTCAGCCCATCCGAAATGCAAGTCCATTTCCCCTTATTCTGTAAAGAGATCTCTTCCCTGAGCACCTACACCTCCGCAACACGCCAATTTCCAGATCCCACTTTCGGCTTGCTACTGTACACGCAAGGTTGTTGACTCCCTCTCATGCACGAAAACGCAGAAATATCAGCTTCTCCATGCTTCTCGAACCTTGTCCTCAATATCTTTCAGTTAATACTCCCTGGACCGAAATACAAAATCTGGAGAAGGAGTTCTCTATTTAAATGGTTGTTCCAGTTCTGTTTGGCGTTTGGGCAGAGGAAAAAGAAAGGAACCGAGAGAGGGAGAAGACGTAGAGAGAGCGAGTAAGAGTGAGAGTGAGAGTGAGAGGAAGTTGGAAAAGTTCTGCTCTGTTCTTGTACCGGTGAAACAGAGGAGCTTTGCAGTGAACTTCTTGCTGCCATTTAAGTTTAGAAAATGAAGGTTAGCATTTCATTTTTGTGTTTCCAAACCTGATTTTGCTTTCTGGACTGTTATATATATATAGGTTTATATATACTGCTTCAGCCTTGTTTTACACGTGAGGATACATATATATATATTGAAAGAGAGAGAAAGGAAATCGATAGGCTATGTTTCTTGTAAGTGTGTTTAGGCTGTAACTTAAAAGATAGTTTGCTGTCTTAAGTCCAAGGGGAAAAAATAAATAAATAAAATGCTGCATGATTTGCTGAAGGAAGAGGGAAAGAAAATTGCTTAACCAAATAGCTTACTGTCATTTTTTTTCCTGTTTAAAAACGTTGCTGATATATACATATCTCTTAACATATATGTATAGGTGCATGAGGTGAAAAACTGTTGAACTATGAAGAAAGAAATGCTGAAGTCTTTTTCTGTTCCTTGTAGTCATCGATTTCTTAAGGTTTTGCTGAATGAATTTGCTGTTAACAGTTTTACTGCATAAAATGATTTTCTTTTGCTGTTATCGATCTCACTAGGCTTGCGGAATGAATAATGAGTTTGCGGTTAAATGGTGTATATATATATGTATGCCTTTCACTGTGTGCATGCCGTGAGTGAGAAGGAGAGAAACTTTTGGAAACATGAACATATATATGGGCACGTGTTGCTGTGGTATTTTCTGAAAGCAAAGAAAGAAAACAAATTGAGATGAATATGGATGTGTGTGTGTGTGTGTGTGTGTGTGTGTGTGGTGTCTGCTGTCTGGAAAGGGAAGGAAGTTGCTGAATCATTATGCCATTTTGGTTAAAAACGTTGCTGATCTGTGAAAAGAAAGAAGAGGCCGTGTTTTACTATCCTTGCATCTGTGGGTGTGTTTGTATGATAGTATAGGTAAATATTTATGTGTGTCATTTTTCTGTCTTAAGTTAAAAGAAGGGTAAGCCATGAAAAAAGAGAGAGAAAGAAATAGGTGTATATTTGTGTGTGCATATCGTGACAGTTGGAAGAGGAATAGGTGAGTGAATGTATGTGTATGTGTGTGTTTGGTGCATGCACAAGTGAATAAAGAAAAGGAAGTATACATGTTTATAAATGTATTGAGTGTATTTAAGCTTATAAATACATAAATAATAAATGTGAACATGGAGTCTAAATTAATTGAAGAAAGATAACATATATTTTGGAAGCCATAAGAAACATTAAATTAATAAATTTAGTTACCTTTTTGTATAAAGATTGGCATTTATTAACTTTAATTGTTGGTTAATAATAAATTAAGGGAAATAAATAAATTATTGATCAGTAATTAATAGGAGTTAATATTGATTATAGAGAGTTAATAATGATTGATAAATTAATAATGAATAATTTTGTTATTAGGAAAAGGGAGTAACTAATAAAGGAACTATTATTAAAATTGGTATAATTATGTTTTGTAGAGTTTTTAAGAGTCATTAACGAATAGAAAATTGATTGTGATAGATTGATTTATGACGTTTGTTGAGCTCTCGGATTAGAGGTCATGTATAATAGTTAGCTTTGACGAGAGGTAACCACTTTCCACTTATTATGATATTAATATGTTGTTGTGAGTATTTTGTGAAATCATTATGATTATTTTAAATAGAAATTTGCCTTGTGAAACTTTATGATTTGAATTATGAAATATAATGGAAATTGAGATGTTATGATATGATTATGATAATTTGTAAAGGGTTGAATTAGGAAGGGATGGAAAAGTTGTTATTCCACCACGTGGTGATGCCTCCATTGGTGCATAATGGTTAGCTTTTTATTGTCCCAACGGTTCAATGAGGGACTAGCCCAACAGTTTAATGAGGGCTTACGACACCCCACCAGTTCAATGAGGGGAAAAGACTCATGGTCTGGGGCAGGTGCTCTGAGGATTTTGGCTGGTCCTCATCACTTGACCAGTGAGCTTTTGTAGTAACCAGTAACATGGGTGTGACTTAGCTCATGGGTCTAGTCGGAGGAAATAAGTCAGTTCGGCTGGAGTGAGGGGAGGTATCTTGGGAATTGAGTTAATAAGAAATTGTGACACCTAATTTATGATATTTCATTTATGATATGAAATTTTATGATGTGGATATTGGAGAATTGTGTTTTTAGTATTTCGATATATAAATTGTTCCACTTAGCACCTCATTAGCACATGTTAATTTTTATAATGAGCTGGACTGATGATTACCAAATTTTTTCAGGTGATAGCTCATGTCCGAATCCATCAAGGAAGGCCTCAGAAGCTTAGACTACTCAGTTAAAAGTAGTGCTTCTGTCTCTTTTGGTTTATATTAGTTAATTGTATATTGCCACGTTAGGGCTCATAATGAATACTCTGATAAAATTTTAAATTTTTCGTAAATTTTGAAGCTCTAATAAGTTAATTACCTATCTAATATTAGGTTAATTTAGATAATTAAATGGTGGTTGTTTCACTAGCTAGTTGCCTTCTTACATATATCTTTATGGACTGCACTTACAAATTGGTAGTGGCACCTTCCAATAATAATCTATAGCTGCAGACAAGCTTTCCTTATGGGAAATATTAACCACATATTGATATAATTAGTTTTCAGCTTCTTCATTGGTTTTGACATCATAATTTTTATATTTTTCGTTGAGTTTATATTTATATTGGGTACATATTTTTCAATTTTGCATATGGACAAAAATTTAACTCCTAGTCTTGATCTTGAATTTAACAATATAGAAGAAGCATGAGAATTTTGGAGGTCATACGATAGAAGAATTGGTTTTGGTGTTCGAAAACAGAGCTTTAACAAGACCAAAAAAGATAAGTAAAAATATTCCTCTTATCTATATGTTTGTCGTAAAGAAGGGGTGAAGAAACCAAACATTCATAGTGTGAAAACTAGGAAGCCCAGAGAAGAGACAAGAACAGATTGCAAAGCAACAATGAAAGTTAAAGAAGTTAATGGAAAGTACAAAATAAATGAAGTTTTCCTAGATTATAATCATCCTCTTCAACCTCCTGAAGCTGTTCATCTATTTGCATCATTTTGAGGATTAACACCAGCTCAACAATATGAATTAGAAAATGCTCAAAAGGCTGGGATTAGTAAAAAATCAGCATTCAATTTGCAAAGCCAATATGTAGGAGATTGAACTAATTTGGGATATACAAGAGGCCATGTGAAAAATTATCTTAATTCAAGAAGGCAACGAGCCATGAAATATGGGAAAGCATGATGTATATTTGAGTATTTTAAGTGTCAATTAGCAGAAAATCCATCTTTTTTTCATGCTCACTAAATGGATTTAGAAGAGCAAGTGACAAACGTATTTTGGGTTGATACACGCATGTTGGTTGATTATGCTTGCTTTGGTGAAGTAATTTCACTTGATACAACTTATTGCACAAATCGTGACCATAGACCTCTTGCTATCTTCTATGGCTTTAACCATTACAGAGGAGAGGTAATATTTGGAGTGGCATTGTTATATGATGAGACAGTTGAGAGTTTCAAATGGCTCTTTGAAAATTTTTTGTATGCACACAAAAATGCAAGGCCACTAACTATGTTTACCAACCAAGATGCTACTATGTCACGTGCATTACAAGAAGTGATGCCAAAGGTAAAGCATGCCTTGTGCACCTGGCATATTTCAAAAAATGCAATGAAATACCTTCCAAAATCAATGGTTAGTGATTTCAACTATTGCATGTATCATTGTTGGGATGAAGTCGAGTTTGAAGAAGCTTGGCAGACATTATTATCACAACAAGATATGGAAAAAAACTCATGGTTGATGTCCATGTACCAAATAAGAGAGAAATGGACGACATGCTATATGAAGAACTCAAAGACACTTGGCATGAGAAGCACACAAATCAGCAGAAGTGTCAATGCATCTGTCAAAAGTTGCACCTATGAGAAATTGGATATCAATCGATTCATCCAACAATTTGAACAAGTTCTAGAGGATAAGCATTATAACGAACTAAAAAGTGATTTTGAGGCGCTTGACAAGTTGCCAAGGTTGATACTACGGAGTTCAAGTATGCTTCATCAACTTTTTGATATTTATACTCGGCCTATTTTTAACTTGTTCCAACAACAATGTGATCTACGTGAAGCTACATGTATAAAAGAGAGGAAGGAAAGAAAGATCATTAGGGACGAGGAGGATATTGTCACCATATTTGATTATGTGATCACCATGGATGGAAGTAAACAAGAGGATAGCTTGACATTTGATCCTTCAACAGAGATAATAACTTGTAGTTGCAAAAAGTTTGAACGAGTTGACATATTATGTTGTCATGCATTGAGAGTATTGAATGAACGTGATGTCAAATTACTCCCTTAGAATATATAGTAAAAAGATGGACAAGAGAAGCACAATGTGGTATAGTGTATGATATCAAGGGGAAACAGATTGAAGTTGATCCTAAACTTCAAAGATCAAATTGGTTTAGACAATTATGCCCTTGACTTGTTAAATTAGCTAATGATGCATCAGAAAGTTCAGAGGCATTCTCGCTTGTTCATGAAGCTGTCTTGGAACTAAGTAAAAAACTGACCTAGCTTCACATAAAATACCTAAAAGATGATGGTACAGGTGATGACAATGGTGTGGGGAATCATGATGGCGATAATGGTGGTGGAAAAGTTGTTGGCTTCAAAAAGAGATATGGTAGAAAAATCAATAAGCAAATAAAGAGTTGTCTTGAAATTAGTCGAAGAAAAGGAATAACAAAAGCCTCTAAAAAGCCTCATAAAGCTTCACAGGTAAACTTCAATCAATTATTTTTTTCAAAGATGCTTAATGGTTATTACATGCTTTAATGTTCCTTTCTATATATGTTTTAGGGACAACATAGTCAACTTCAAAAATATGAGACATCAACTCTAGTTCAAAATAATAATATGATGTTGGCTAGCTCTCAATCAAGTTAAACGAGTCTTACAAATTTATTGATGGTATGTCATATGATGTTGGCTAGCTCTCAATCAAGTCAAATTTATTGATGGTATGTAGTTTGTTTTATGTATTTAAAGATTTATTTTATTTCATTTTTTTATTATAGGCACCACTTGACTGTGACTTCACATCCCTTGAAGCAGTGTATCTTAGTCAAAAATATAATATTAGTAAGCATAAAGAATAATGATAATGAAAAAAAAAACAATTTAGCCACTTATATTGAAATATGAAATTTTTTACATAGCATTGTCTCATCTTACAATAGTGAACAAATTCAAGACTGTTAATATATATTCACTAACACTACGAACTTGCATTGTGTTACAAATATAGATTCAATGATTGACTTTGATCATCCTACATGAAGCTTCCTATCCACCTTATTTTGTCTAGCTCTTTAGTACAGCTTATGACTTCCTTTGGTCTGCCCTCTATTTTGATCAAGCAGGCTCATTTTGCACTTCATTTGGTCTACTTTCTATTTTGATCAAGTAGGCTCATATTGTACATGAAGTCTTCATTTTGTTCTTCTTGCCTCTCATGTCTTCTTAATTGATGTTCTGAAACAAAATCAAGCAACAATCATTTGTTTGTATATGGATAGAAAAAGATGTTCACAGTCTATGTTTCCCAACAGGATTAAATGGCAAAAGACAATGTTCACAGACTAAGGCAGTAGAGGCAATATTTTGAGAGAAAGCATTATCAAATTGCAAAATGAATTAAAAGAAAAAAGCACTATCAAAAGCAGTGTCATATTGCATTCACTATAGAACATTCCATTTCATGATAGTTAGCATTGGCTCTTTCTATATCTTGCATTGTCCTTAAAGAATCATCTTTAAAAAACCATCCTGCAAAAGTACAATGTCAATATTGTAAAAAAATGTGGGATCAATATATCAATATAAACTATAGAGACACAAGCTGATCCATTTGGTTGCTAGTTCTGTGTAAGACAAAAAAGCCATGGACCTTTAGTTATCTATATGTATGTACGTGTCCTTCTATTTAACTAGATTTTAAAGACAATGGCAACATATATAGTATGATGTCTTGCCTGATAGTCTAGATGGTAGGCATGTTGTACAAAAATGCAGAACAATAACCAATGTTAGCAATTGTATCATATAATAATGACCTTGTCAAGATCACACTAGCCTGATGATAAATCATAACCAATCAATATATTAATGGTGAAAGAACATATCAGAATGTGCAAAGAAGATGCAACCAATAAACAATTACTATGCAAGCGTAATTGGATCCAAGAGGCCAGAGATGTTCCATTCAACTTCAAGAGAATTTATCAAGGGAACCAATTATTAATGTTATGATCCACAACTTTGTGAGGCAAACAACATGTCTTTGGGAAATTACATAAGAAAATGGTGGCATGCCATTTATCTAGATGAATGTTTCACAAAAAGAAACAAAAGTAGGAAAGCTGTCTCATGGATGTAAAATGTGAATGCCATTGACATCCATTTCTAGTTTAATATCAAAAGTAGGCATCAATTTTTCAAGGAATGCTTTAAAGATGCCAGAGTGAATTACCTTTTTCCTTATGTTTGCTATCATTAAGTTTTAGAAATGCAGAAAAAGCTATAGCATATGGGCAAAGCAATTGTAAAACCCTTTCAGTCTACAAGGTTATCCTAAACAAATTTGGGTGGAATTTTAGGTAATCCTCCTTCTCCAGAGTCAACTCAAACCTGTGGCATGTTGGAGAAATCAATTTCCTCAAACCAACATGGTACTCGAATGTTGACTAAGTTTAGGCAATCCTGACTCATAGTTAAATGAATCATTCTTTATCTGCATATAGAACAAGAGCTTCTAGTAGACCTTATTTTTCAAGGTTCAATTTAAACTTCATCATGTCTTCTGTCTATGAGTATAATCCATATTTTTCAAAAGTAATGTTGATAGGGGTTTTGACAAAAAAAAAAAAAAAAACAACGTCCTTAGGGCAAAAAATATTTCATCAACCATAAAGTATAAATCACTTGTTGAGAAATTAAGCAAAATAGATAAAGAGGACTCAAACAAATAACTTTGGGTGCATATATTAAGTAGGGGGTAATGCCCTTATCGCATATTTAGCTGAGATGATATACCTCAAATGGTCCTTGTCTTCCATTTTGAGAGTGATGGTTTTGTACATACCATGCAAATTCAAGCAAATTACCTTTAAATTTTTGCAATTTTACCAAGCTACAAGCTTATGTCAAAATAGCACCACTCTTACAATTAACAAGCTACCAATCTCCTATTTTTGCATAAGGACTGAATCACTGAAGTAAATAAAATGGAAGCACAAGTGATTTTACAGACTCACCATTTTTGGAGTCTGATAGATAATCTTCCCACAAACTGTACAAATTGCTCTCAGCCTTTCTTCTCCTTTAGGTATTTCATGCTTTGTTGGACCACCACACCACTGACAGAACTTGATATTTTGAACACCTTAAATTGCAAATGAACCTAACAAATATGACCATTTGTTTGAAAAAAAGATGAGTAAGAAAATACATAATATCATGCATTTGAGTGAAGTAACTTGATTCAAAATCAACATGTACCATCAACAGATTTCATCATAAGTGATGAAAACTTAGTAGCAGCATTCTTGTTGCGACACTTTAATTTAAGGGGTTTATAGGTAATGTCATTGTTCAAAATTCAATGGTCAATGCATTAGCGACCAAAACTTGTTGTAACCTAGGAACCTACTTCATTCAAGAAACCTATTGCACTCTCCTCGACAAAATAAAATGGAAACTAAGAAATGAAAGGATGACAAGCAAGTGGACCAAATAAATCCTCATCAACGATTAATTTAAATCGAATATATCTATCGACTTGTAAATGAACTGTAGAGAAAACTCACGGGTGACTGAACTGCAGGGGATGACGACAGAGGAGGAGACGACGAGGTGCCATCTAGGTTCGAGTCTGGAAGAGCTAATGAAGCATGGATTGATCTTGATTGAGTTGTAGGAATCGAATCTTTGGGCAGGAGCCAAGAATCCATCGTGGGAAGTGCTTCCAAGAAAGGAATTAAGTAGAAAGACGAAAAGGGTTTGAAAGAGATTGCAATAGAAGGGAGACCTTGACTGTTGAGAGGTTTCTAATGTTGAGTAACTAAGCTAGATGAACATCCTAGGATCTGAATAGCTTTCAGCATTGCTTTTCTAGGATCCGGCTGGAGGAAGAAGAAAGGGATGCGACTGGCAATTAATCCCTCCTCATCACCGTCCATGCTTATAACAAACCAACAGTTTAGATTTTTCCCCACACAAAACGACATCGTTCTGATTGCAACGGACAGTAGAGGATATTAAATGTATCGGATGAAAGCCAACTCCGATTTTAATGGGTGTAGTTTGAATTTCCTAAGCAACTCCCAACCTTATAGTTGAGTTCCCTAGTGATGATGAATCTAAATTATCTGCAATAATTCCTTTTAATGCCTTATCTCCTATATCAGTTGTATCTATTGGCTTACAAGGAATTAGAATTAAGAGACAACTTGATGATGATCTTGATTTGGGAAAATCAATTAAGTGTAGAAAGTTGGATTTTGAGCCAACTGGGGATTCAACCAACAAGATGTTTGTTAAGGATAAAGATACGAAGGAGCATAAGAAGAATTTTAAGCTAGTTAAAACATATCTTCGACAATCTAGGAATGAAATGAGATTGGGAACAAATACTAGAAGTCCTACCCAAATTGAGATTGATTTTCCGGATAGTTAGTTGGCAGCTGACAGTAAGACAGAGGAGGATCAGGGGTCTTCTTTTACGAGTAATGCCGATGGTTGGATGGGACCAACCATCGGTTCGCCATGAATCTGTTGGCATAGAACTATCAAGGTTTGGGGGTTGCCTTGACAGCCATAAATTTGAAGGAAGTGTGCTTCCAAAAAATACCCTATTTAGTCTTCTAATCGAGACTAAACAGAAGGCAAGCTTCGTTATGAAGGTGAGACGTAGATGTGGCTTCAATGAAGAATGTATAGTCAATCTAGTAGGAAGAAGTAGCGGCTTGGCTTTATGGTGGATAGATTTGATAGCAGTCAATATTCTATTCTCATCCCCTAATATTTTTCATACTAGTATGATGTCTGATTCTTTCTCTATTTGATCATATATCACCTTTATTTATGGTCCTACTAACAAAGACGAAAGAATGTTTAGCTGGCAAGAGGTTTGGAGACTTAGCAATAACATTAGAGTTTCTTGGTTATGTCTTGAGGACTTTAATGATATCCTATCCCAAAATGAGAAATGTGGGGGCAGGCCTAGAGCTTGGAGGAAGATTCTTAACTTAGTGTTTTGTGGCTGATTGCGAGTTGGAGGATTTGGAATACAATGGCCCCGGTTTTACTTGGTGCAATAATCGTGAAAGCCCAGATACTATTCGCGAACGCATTGATAGTGCCTTAAGTAACACACATTTAAGAGAGAAGTTTCCTACCCTCTAGGTTACTAATACAGTCTCAGCTGGGTCTGATCACCATCTATTGTTTGTCCAATGCCAGTATGAGAATCACAAGAAAAATTGAACATTTCACTTCGAATTTGCCTGGGCTTCTCACGATCATTTCATGAGGTAATCAAAGGAAGTTGACAGACCACCTCTAATAAAGATGATTCGATTTTGAATTCTTTCTTAAGAAATCTGAAGAGATACAAGTAGAACCAATAACATGGAGTAAGAAGGAACTCCCTAATAGTGCAAAGCTTATTAATCTTCTAAAGTCCCATCTGGCTAAGTTGACATTAGGCGATCGAACTCCTAACACTACTAGAGGTATTATGGAGGTTAAATGAGATCTCGGTATATTGTTGGAGTTAGAAGAACAACATATTGGTGGCAAAACTTGAATTAACTAGTTAAATGCTGGTGACAAAAATTCCTACTTCTTTCACATCTCTACTATCAAAAGGAGGCAGAGGAATAGGATTTCTTGTATTAAAGATGATTCGGGCAATTGGTTAATAGAGAAGGATGTTATCTCTCGAAATATTGCTAACTTTTTTCAAGATCTTTTTGCTACCTCTAGTTTACACTCTATGGATGTTGTCCTGAGTTATATCAACCCCAAAATCTTTGAAGAAATGAACCATGGATTTGTTTCTTGAGAGGAGATCAAATCTACAACTTTTAGTCTTAGGAGTACAAAGGCGCTTGGACCTGATGGCTTTTTTGGTAAATTTTATCATTCTACTTAGTCTGAAATTGGTGATTCTGTATGTTCTCTAGTCCATGAATTTTTTGCAGGTCATTCTATTTTAGATGGGATTAATTCAACTAATTTACGCTTGTCCCCAAGATTCATAAATAGGAGTATGTTTCACATTTTCTCCTTATTCGCCTATGTAACTTTTGTTATAAAATTATTTCAAAAATCATGGCCAACAGGATGCGACCATTGCTTGACATTTGTATCTCTTAAAATCAGGGTGCCTTTGTACAACCGCTATATCCACGATAATATCATTATAGCGCATGAGGTTTACCATTACCTTCACTGTAAGAAATCGGGAGGTAAGTATGAATTCTCCCTCAAGATGGATTGAGTAAAGCATATAACCGAGTGGAATGAGATTTTCTTGAGAATGTCTTATTACAATTTAGTTTTTTTGCCAAGTGGGTATCTCTTGTTATGAAATGCGTGCGTTTAGTTAGCTTAAGTATATGCTTATCTAGGGAAAAAGTGAAATCATTTACCCCTAGTAGAGGCATTCGCCAAGGAGACCCCCTCTCACCTTATTTGTTCATTATTGTTGTTGAGGTACTTTCCATTATGATTAGTAAGAGCCAGAATGACAAGCAGCTTAAAGGTATTAAACTAAGTAATAGGTGTCCTGTTCTTACACATAGCTTTTTTGCTGATGATGCCCTCTTATACATGCATGCTAGACATAATAATTGTATTTATTTGGCTAATATTTTGGATTTGTACTGCACAGCCTTAGGTCAGGTCATTAATCTTGATAAATCCAGTATTTTTTTTCTCCTCTAACACTCCATCTGCAATGAAAAGTATGGTGGGTGGTTTATTAGGCATCCTAAGAACAAAAGATCCAGGAACATATCTTGGCATACCAAGCATATGGGGGAAATCTAAGCACCAGGCTTTGGCTTACATCAAGGAACGCGTCACAAGTAAAATCCAAGGGTGGAGTCAATCCCTACTATCCTTTGCCAGCCATAAGGTAATGATTAAAGCTGTTATCTAAGCAATCTCAATCTATCCGATGAATTGTTTCAAGTTTGCCCTTAAGTCATGTAAGGAGATCAATAGCCTTATAGCTAATTTCTGGTGGGACGGCAATGCCTTTGGAGGCAAGACTCATTAGAAAGCTTGGGAAGCTATGACAAGTAGTAAAAGTATTAGTGGTACGGGATTTCGGGATCTATCGATAATGAATGATGCTCTTCTGGCTAAGACAACATAGAGGCTTTTGATGAGACCAAATGATCTTTGGGCAAGGGTGCTAAAAAGTGTGTACTTCCTTAATCAAGAGTTTATCAATGTGAAGAAAGGTTAAAAGGCCTCATGGTGTTGGTTTAGTATTTTAGATGGCAAAAATTCTTTCTAGAAAGACCTTAGGTGGGATATTGGAGTTGGTATTGAAATCAAAATATAGGGTGTCCCCTAGGTCCCAGAAGCTACCTTCCTGGAGAGACCTAGCTCCACCGGTGATATATTATCCTAGAGGGTAGAGTCTGTGATCTGATAGATAATGGGCAATGGGATCTTTTGCCTATTAATCAATATTTGTCTCCTGACGTCAGAGATGCGATATATAAAATCCTTATCCCCACTAATGGGCTAAAAGACAAGTTGAGGTGGGCTAGCGCCAAGAATGGAGTGTATACGGTGAAATTGGGATACCACTCCCAGAAAGAGTGGAATTCTGCTAAGGTAGATAGTGCAGGGTCTTCAATTGTCATCCATACCACTTGCTGAAAGTCGATATGGAAGATTAAAGTGATCCTACGAGTACAACAATTCTTATGACGCCTTCAGAATAGTGCTATTACTACCAATTTCACTTTGTTTCGGCGAAGGAGGTCCCCACACAACCATTGTCCAGTATGTGTGGCTGTCGAGGAGACTATTGAGCATGTTTGTTTTCCATTGTTCTTGGACTGAATGCATCTAGTTTGGCTACTCGCTAGGCGTTAGAGTTGATGTTTCCAGGATCTCCAACTTCAATGATTGGTGGATTTTGATGATAGGTACATCCCTTTTGAGTAAGCATGATATTTATCTAATCTGCTGGCTTTTTTGGTTTATTTGGAAAGCTAGAAATGAAATAATTTTTGACCATAGACACTCGAATAAGAGTATTGTTATTGAACTGGCTAGGAAGAGTAATTTTGATTTTTGGGCTGTTTATGCGATAGGGATTAGTGATCTTTTTTTTTTCAAGGGACTATGATAGTTGTGGCATTAAATGTTCTTACCCTACATTAGATAGTCTTAAAATTAACTATGATAGAGCCTTTTCATCTTATGAGAAAGATGCTGCCATTGGGGTAATCTGTCACAATTTTATTGGCTTTTTTAGATGGGGATTTATGGATAAAGTTAAGTCCATCTCTGCTTTATGACTAAATCTTTAGCCTTGAAAATGGCCTTGCTTTTAGCGGTGGGTCTGGGTCATGACAAAGTGATTTTTGAAACAGCTCTTTGCTTTCTTATGTTGAGGCCAAGTCACCGGATATGTATGATTGGAAATGTAGAAGTATTATCCAGGATGTTATCTATCTTTTGTTTTCTAAGGTTGGGTTCTTCTTGTCCTTTACCTCGAGAGAGGGCAACCATGCCGCGGATCTCCTTGCACCTGATACTTATAAAGGGGTGTGCCTTATTGGGTGGATTTCACGACTAATACTTGCTTTGTTATCTCTTCTAACTTTGGAGGCTCATAAGACTAATGCTGGAGTTGATAATCTTTCGCATACCAGTTCTTCATTGGATGATGCCTAGTTTGTTTGGTTTTTCTTTTCTTGTTGTTTATTTGTGTTGTAGTTGTTGTATCTATTCGAATTGTTTTGTCTATTATTTGTTATTCAGGTTATTGTCTTTCCTTTCTGTAATTGGCTCCTTCCTGGATTTTAGTAATAGAATCTTCTTTGACCAAAAAAAAGAAGAAACTATTACGTGGTCTTTTTATCCTTAAACATAAAGTACCAAATTTGAAAAAGGAAGTTTGCACCTTAATAAAGTCCCACCTATTGAGAAGAGAGATGCTGCCACATGTAAGTATAAAAGGCTTTATTGGCTGCTTGCTTTTTTTTTTTTTTTTTTTTTTTAAAATGGGAACATGCTGCTCACTTTTTATTATAAGCATCTTGTATATTGATTTATTGCCAATTGGTAGCTTCACTCCCCATGTGGACTAAGTTTTTGGATAAAGTCAATACTGTTATATCCTGACAATTCTGAATTAAAGCTGAAAGATGTTACAATACATAGAGGAATCAAACCTTTTGTGAAAAGGCGTATGTCATATTGAAAGGCCATGTTTAAATCATCTCAAGAATTTACATCTCAATTAATATGAATGGTATTAAGAAGAATCTTGCTCTGAAAGCCACTGTAGATAAATGTATTATCTAATTGTAAATGGAATTAGTGAGTGTTTGTTATATTGATAATTTGCCGGGAATATTTTTTATTATGTTTTGGCCAATATTTTTTGTGACGTTGATGTATGTAAACTGTGGGTGGTATAATAAATATTTTATATTCATGCTCTAGTTACCTTTTAGGTTGAAGAATTGATGGTGTGTGGCGTAAACTCAATAATACAATGATCAGGGAAGGCTATACTTTGAAACAACTCATTGAGTTCAATGCTTATTCATGTGGAAGCATTAAGACTTTATGTTGATAGTTTCCAGCTTTTCAGTTTCTTTGTTAGTATAAATGGGTTTAACCCAATATTTCATTTTCTTTATTAATAAAATTTAATCAATGAAAGAAGTGCATCGTTACAATTTAGTAGAATAGCATAGTATCTTATAATCCATGATGATATTATTTATAAGCTCCTCGGAGCAACACATGGGGAGCACATGGTATTAAAAAAATCACTTGAATTTTTCTCCTGTGTTTAGTCTATCACAAAGTATATAATTAAATTGTAGTTGATAATTAAATCAAAGTAATAGTGTTTTAGATTAAAATGATAGTTCACAACATTAAGATAGTCTATAATGACATCAATTTTAAATGAGTAAGAGTGACAAACGATTTCTGTTTCAGTGATGCTCTTTCTCTGTTTTCGCAAACTTGATTTTCCTCATTGAAACTGATTCGATTCAACATTTGCCAAGTATATTACTACTTTTAATTAACTAATGGTGCAAGATGCAATTTCTAGGTGTTATCTTTTTAGTCATAGCCACATAGTATATGTTGTCATAGAAATGGAAACTTGTCATTTTTTAGGTTTTTCAAAGCATGGTTTGTTTATGTGTTTGTTCCAAATCAAATCTCTATGTGTTATGGTCAAGTTGAAGAAATTTACCTTGGAAACCATGCAGATCACATATGCTTTTTATCCTTACCTCTGCTTTGCTTTGTGCCTCATATGACTATGAGGTTCCTGCATGAGGCTGGCCTTTTGTGTACACAAGTAATATTGAGCTTTGTGTACGTAGTTCTTCAATCCATGATATGTTTCTATATTCAATCAAAAAATATATGTTTCCATATTCAGTATGTCACATTTCTCCATGTTGTTAATGGTCTAAATACTACTGTTGTTTCAATACTTTCATTGAAAAGGGTACTATTTTTGACCTCGTTGTCTTTGAATTTTGACCAACTATAAGTGGTAGGTAATTGGTATCTTCAAGCTATTCTATTTTTCTCATTGCATTTTGACCACCCAGTAGCAACCAAAAAGTGGCATCTTCGAGGAAAATTTATTTAGTTTGGTATGTATTTGTAATGTCACTAATTTCATCTTAATATACACCAAGATATGATTTTTTTTAATATACTTTTGTCTCCAATTATATTTAGGTATTACTTGAGATATGTTGTCCTTTTACATTACTGCTTTGTTGAACCACCAAAGTTTATAATCTTTTGCAACTAAAAGACTCGGTCTTCAGCTTTGGTTTGTGTTTTGTTTTAGCACTCAAAATAACCCTTATATGTAAGTGATTTAGTAGCCCTGCTATCTTCTATAGCTAAATAACTATTGTGTGTGTGATTAGGTGCATATTGTGAATCCAGATAACATGCAAGACATACATAGCCTGCCATCTAATTTGCTACAACAATGTAGATCATTCAGGATAAATTTTTCATTGTTGTCTATAACTAGCTATGTCTTTTGTTCACCCTGTGAGGTTTATGCCACTTATTTACTTACTAGATGACATATGTAACTTAGCTTAATTAATTCCTTTTTTATTTCTTTTGTTCAGAGGCCCATCATAATCCTATCTTGATGGCTGAGTCAATTTAAATTATTACACTCATTGATATTTTTTTCATAAAAAAAAAAAAGATGATGGCAACTTGTCATAAGAGCCTTTCAAATAAATTGGGAGATTTTAAAACACACTTCAAAGTAGTTAAATGTAATAATTATGTGTGAATTTTTTTTAAAATGCCCCTATTTATGAATGAGTGACAGAGAGTAGTAGTGAGAAAATGATAAAAGATAATATGTTTTAGTATAATAATTAATTGAGGGTAAAATGTAGAAAAGTACATTTATTATTGAGACAAACCCAAAAACGATTTTACATTTAGGGACAAGCTCATTAAAAAAAAAAAAAGAAGGACTCCTATATATGGGGATGGAGGGAGCATTACACTCCATTGTAGAAAAGTATTTCATATTTACAACCTCCCACATTTATCTCTTCTTATTTACAATTACAATTCTTATGAAGTTCCTTTTACTTCCTTTGCTTTTTCCTGTTATTTTTTTGTCTTTTACTTTTCTGCTTAGGTTTAACCATGCCATGTCACTCTTCCATCAAACACTTGCATAGTGAGACTGATAGGTAATGCAAGTTTTTACCTCACCTCGTGATTTTAGCTTTTCCCCCAGGCCGATGTGATTTTGGGTTTTTAGGAAGTCTTCCTTTTTCTATGCACAGTCAGTGTCTACTCAGCATTTTCCCTTCCAGTTGGCTGTCATCTCAGCTCTGTTAGTCAACATTGGTAACTTAACGGTCAAACCTCAGGTTTGTTAATAGTTGTGTGACTTTTGCTCTTAAATTATAACCACGTTGGTATTTTTGCCCCTAAAATAAGTATATAGTGTTGGACATCCATAAGGGTAAAACTCATGTGCATTTTTGCACCTTTACCCTATAAAATAACCAAAAAAGGGTATGAATCTTATTGAATACTACATATAATTAGTATTAATTGTATATATTACGATAATTGAAGGAAAAATTTTAAATTTAAATTTGAGGAAATAAAGTTAAATTATATTTAAAAAATTAATAAAAAAATAAAGTCTTTAAGTAAATATATTTAATGTGAAAAATTGCATATAAATTAGAATGAGTAGAAATGTTTTTTTCTCCCTAAATTATACCAATTTAACTAGTTTTACATATTTTTCTCCCTAAATTTATTTGTTAGGAAAAATAGAATTTGTAATTGAAAGAAAAGAAATAAAAAAACAAAGAGATAATGCAAGATGCGTGGGCCCTACATGAGTAAAAGATGGGAAGAAGACGTCCCATGTGTAAGATGCATTGATGTTCTGATGTATTGAGGGATCTGGATTCCCTGCCTATCTTTGGGATAAGCAGGCGGAGTTCATCCGTACGGACGAGCTCCTAGCCGTCTAGATCTAGATCTGGACTGCCTATTTTTTTTTCATTTTTCATTTTTATTTTTTTTCTATATGAAAAAATAATTTGTTTGGGAAAATGTTAGTTCAAAGATTAGCTTTATTTTAGATTCCCTACCCATTATTTAAAAAAAAAAAAAATTGATCTCGACCATCTAGATCTGATCTGGACGGCCCGGAGCTTGTCCGTATGGACAAGCTTCCCTTGCCTTTCTAAAGGAAAGGCGGGGAAATGGGTTCCATGTATTGAGATAAGTAGGGGTTGGGTTTCTCTCCTCATCTTTTTCTTATTATCCCTCATCATCTTTAAATCATATCCATTCAATCAATCACAATACTACTTTAACTTCTCTCTCTTATTCTCAATCAATGGCCTAAATGGGACCAATGAGGGAAAAAGAGAAACAAGATCATGAGAAAATCCTCTCCCGTTAATTAGGCAAGGCAAGAGACAAAAAGCGTGTGCCCTACGTAAGTAAATAGCATCTACCTCATCCAAAAGCCACAAAAGCTGAGGGTAGTGGCTTTTCAAAAAGAAGCTACTTTTCGGGGGGAAAGTTGGATGAATAAAAAGCTAATCCATCTGCACAAACGGGCCCAAACGGTGGTGAAACTGGTCATGACGTCCAGGTCCAGTTCTGAGAGATGCATGTTCTATTCGCCAGATTTCTTGGTATCATCAAATCCGAAGCAGGCATTGGGACCACACATCTCTTAAGCCTATTCATCGAAGAACATAATTCAATGTTGTTGTTGAGGAAGTCAAGATGTATATTCTTCCATTCGAAAAGTACCAGAGAGTATCACAGAGACAAAAATGGGTGAAGGTGAAGCGAAGGTTATCTTGAAAGACAGAAGATGGTCGCTTTCTGGAATGACTGCTCTTGTTACTGGAGGAACCAAAGGCATAGGGTTTGTGATTATTGTTTGTTTTCTTTTCATACCAATAACTTTTATGGGCATTTCCTTCAATAATTGAACCATGCCATATTCTGAGTTTTAACTTTCATTCAGTTCAAGAGGTCTCAGTTTCATCTTGTCCATTGTCTCAGCCTTATATTTCATATTGTCTAAGTGAGTGAAGCAATACTTGTTTGAAATTATGAAACAACTGATAGTTTTGGACGAAATATCACTAAAACTCCATAGATATTTTATAAATGCTTATATTCTAGTGTGTGTATGTGTGTTTCTAAAAAATATCATGTCTGTGTTCTTTCTGTCACTGATTCATGTTTATTGATGTTGAACTAGGCATGCCATAGCAGAAGAATTAGCAGAATTTGGAGCAGGTGTGCATATATGTTCACGGACACAAGAAGACATTGATAGGTGTCTGAAAGAGTGGGAAAGCAGAGGATTTAGTGTAACTGGATCAGTTTGTGATGTTCAATTTCACGATCAACGTGAAAATCTAATGGAAGCTGTTGCCTCAGTCTTTCATGGAAAGCTCAACATACTAGTAATTACCCATGTCAACTTCTTAAAAATGTCTTCAATTCTTTTCTTCAAGTGTCTGTAGGTTAATCTTCCAGTGTAATTTGTAGAACGCAGAGGCACAAATTTTCAGGTTATATTTCATGTTGGATATGACTCCTACCTGGACACATATAATTGGCACGTGAAGATACATGTCAGAATGAATTGGCTTGGTGCAGTCTGTGTGTATATAGTCTAATGGAGACAGGAAGATATTGTCAATCCATTTTGATATTACGGATGTAATTGCTTCTTGCCATTTGTTGCACTAAGTGAGATGACACTATTTTGCAACTTGCAAATACTCATGTTGAGTGAAAACAACTCTTATTAGATCAAAATGGAGAGATGAGATTTCCCTGACTAGATTGGACAGGATACTAGAAAATGCATGAAATCCATTTCCACCACACATCTCTTGCAGTTGTGTGTGCATGGCTAGGAAAAGTTTTTTTTTTTTTTTTTTTGTAAAATACTAGTACAAGATATTTAGAACATACGATTACTTGCACAGACATTAGTGTTTGCAATCTATGGTCAATAAATGCAATATTTCTTGGTGAAATTGTCATGTTTCAGCTGACTTGTACCTTTTTTTACTTAGATAAACAATGCTGGGACAAGTATAATGAAGGAAGCAACAGATTGTACTTCTGAAGTTATATCAAAAATGATGAAGGTTAATTTTGAATCTACTTACCATCTGAGCCAACTCGCACACCCACTTCTAAAAGCCTCAGGAGGCGGTACCATCGTAAATATCTCCTCCGTTTGTGGTTTCAAAGCGTTACCTCAATTTTCAGCCTATGCAGCATCTAAAGGTTTATTTCTCTTTTCTCATATACTCCAAGCATGGTCACATTTTTTTTTTTATATTTCTCTCTTTGAATATGAGTTATAAACTTCGATAATCTAGCATGATAAGTTTTGGCAAATAATTGAGCCAATGCCATTGTGGTTGATCAATCATCTTCATAATTGTATTCAGCTGCCATGAATCAAGTCACAAGGAACCTGGCGTTGGAATGGGCGAAGGATGATATTCGTGTAAATGCAGTAGCGCCCGGAGCTATAATGACACCTCTTATGGAGGCTGGTTTGGTATGTGACTATAAGTCAAATCCCTTTTCTTGGTCCTTTCTTAAAAAAGAAAACTTGCTTCCTTGTCTTTCTTCGTTGAAAGCTTCCTCATTGCTTGTTTGTTTTGATTTTTCCTGTTGAGAATATCAAGTATTAATTAATTATTATTATCAAGGATATCGTTTAGTATTTATTAAGATTATATATGAATATTATGTTTTAGGAATATATCTTTATTAGGATATTATGATTTGATTTGATTTGATTAGATTGGATTATGATTGATTTTAGGGTTAGGGTTATGGTTAGGGTTAGCCTATTAGTTTGCCTATATAAAAGTTTTTTTGTACTCTCTTTTATTCTTAAGGATCAATAATATTAGTATTTCTCTTATGCATCAATGTGATTCAATCTCAACAATTCCCAAGAAGATACTCTTATATTCACCAAGTAGCCTAATCTGATTTACAATCCTATGAGCCTATTTTAAGATTGTTTGACTACCTCTCAATGTACCTCTTTTTGAAGATTTCAAACTCCCATCCCTAATTAAGAATTTGAATCTTTAAGTTGTTTTTAAACCTGTACGTTTATGATCTTTCTAATATGTTTTAGATTTTAGCATCGGCCATGTTTGGTAGGCAGGTGATGGATTGGGAAGGGGGTTGGGAATAAGATTGAGAGTGGGAAAAAGGCTTTTACATTAAGTTTGGTATGAAATAATATTTACATGGAATGTTCACATTAATTTTATGTTATAATAGACATAATTTATGAAAAGACTATATTCTGCAACTCCATTCTTGTACACGAACACTTCTTCATGTTCTCTGGGGCATACACCCACTGCCATTCAATAGTCACACAACGCCACATTACAAAATGTGTTCAACAAAGATGGTTCAAGAATAAAATCAATTAAGTTGATTTAAAGTAAAAGAAAAATATAAAAAAGAAAAACGATTGCTACCTTTGGTCCTAACTATAAGACCCACTTATTTTTTGTTGTTGATATATTTAAAAAGCTAATTAAGTTACGGTAAAATATTTTATTTATAGTTTTTTCTTCAAATTATTTTGTCCAACTTATAAAGTGATATACTCCTCTGGTCCTTAATACAAGACATATTTACTTAATTTGATTAGATTAAGGAAGTTAGTTAAGTTAATTAATATGACATGTATTTTTTAAAACACTTTAGTCATCATTTTTAATTTTCTCCTTCATTCTCTTTTCTGATTATTGTTGAGAGAGTACCAATAGGGATAAATTAGAAAAATATTAACAAATATAAAAGTCATGTTACTTAGAACCAATATCAACTCTTTAAATACGTCTTATATTAATATTTGGAGGGAGTATAATATAATAATACATAACATATGATAAGATTAAATAACTAATTTAATTTTCTTATTTTTTAAAAGTTAATTAGATCTTATATTTAAAAAGGTGGGAGTACATATCTAGAATTTGGAGAGTAGCACTAGGTTAGCCAAAATAAGTAGAGCTGGGAATCAGAGCTGACCCGTGAAGGGCCAGGGCCTAACAAGGCTAGCCCTCCAGGGCTCGAAGTAAGAAAAACACATGTTTTTAAAGCCCGGTGTGGTGCCCGGCCTTTGGGGCCTTTATTTAATCAGAGTTAGTGCGGAATACAAAAATCGAGGTGATTTGTACGACTTGATTTTGTAAATCGAAGTTTTTGAAATTACAATAATATGAAAATACGGACTAGTTTTTCACGATTCGTTATCTATCCCATGGAGGGATGTTATTACATAATTCCAACATAGTCGAATGATAAACACTATTTACAGACTAATTAATCCTAATTTTCCATAGAGCTTCAACTGCTGTAACCCTTACAGCTGCTCCTTGCCTTCTGATCCCGAACTAGTTCCTGTATTCTTTCACATGGTCTGGAGTCCAAGTGAATGGACCCCAGGGTAACAGTTAATCTTATGCACATGTATGAAAATAAATATGACATAATAGCATATGTTTTAAAGCATGGAAGAAATTACACATAACCGTAACCGCAGTTAACGGCTAAGAACCGCAGCTCTTGTCTAGGACCGCAGCCCCATGAGACCTCAGCCTCAATTTCCATGGCCAATCAGGAAAATATAAACAAGTAATTCAACCAGCATACATGATGAGCTAATAAATGCATAACATTAACATACATGATTATAAGATTAGAGTTACCCACCTCAACCTTGTATCCCTTTCCTTTGTACTGAATTTGTTGGGATCAAGTGAATATCAAGGTCTGCCTAAAAATGTTTATCATCGCTGTCAGTTACTTATTTGAATCGCAAATACACTAATTACGCGAATTAGTCTAAGGATTAATAATAATTAGTAATCCCTTAATTTTTTTCTAATAATAATTTTATTATTATTGTTACTATTATTATTATTATTATTATTATTATTATTATTATTATTATTATTTCAAATAATAATAATAATAAACTCCCCATCAACTATTGGTCTTTATCACTAAATAATAACATGGTTTGTTATTAATATCATCCAACAAGTAACACTAATCAAATAAATATCTATCTTCAATTAAGAAGATAATTTAATTAATTTTTTAACATTTTTCATGGTTTCCCTTAACTTAATGTTTATGTATTTATAAGCTCAAATATACCTAAGTTGGCACATTCCTGACCACACATAAGTATGATTAGTTTACTAATTATTATTACTCATAAACAATTTGCTTATTTATTTATTTTCCTTCATTTGTTATTAACGATTATTTACATTTAGTTTAGATCACCCAATTTACATGCAATAAATTTCAATCACAAAAAGAATTTCTTTCCCTCTTATATTAGGTGGCCAACACGTACACACATATACATGTTTATATACACAGCATACATATATACATATGGGTGTAAAAACAAAACCTTCTCCCTTCTTCCTTTTACACGACAGCAAACACACACTTCACATGCATATATATTCAACTTTCTTTTCTTCATGCAACAACACATTACACACACACTTACATATATATATCTTCTCTTCCTTTTATATGCCATGCACACAGACTTCTATATATATATATATACACAGACCCATACATTTTCATTCTTGGCTGTATATATCTTATTTCATCTTTTTCTTTCTTTCCTTTCGTCATGCACAAAGTAGTATATATATATGAATATTCATTCCCTTCTTTATTCTTCCTTCACTCGGTACACACAAAACAGAAGCAGGGATCCAACATGCATAAACACACTACATACCCATGTATAATTTTAATCTTGTTTTTCATCTACACAACTTACTGAGATAGAAACCCGACAGTAAAGAAATCTTACACACAAATAATAACATACTTTATCATCTAAACACATGCAGTGACCTCAACAATCTTATAGGATACAACACACAATAACAGATACATAAACAAAATACTTTCTTCCTCTTCTAATAACATTCCGAGACCCACTCTAAGAGTTCAGCAAATCAAATACAACAAACAGAAGCAAAACCCGACACATATATATGTTTAATAAACTCACAAGACTCTCGGTATACAATCATGCAGAACATACATGATAAAAATCTATTTCTTTCTTTCTCCTTTTCTTCATCAAAATAGAACCCAAACGCAGAGAAGAGTAACACTGACGGTCACGGCATAGTACAGTAACCATATATATATATATATGCAACTGAAACCAAGCCAAAAATGGAAACATAAAACAGAGATCGATATATATATATATATATATATATATATATATATATATATATATATATATATCGATCTCTGTTTTATGTTTCCATTTTTGGCTTGGTTTCAGTTGCCTATATTTCAGATTACTTCCAGCCTTTAAACTATCCTGAGTTATTACAGAAATATTAAAGCAGCAAAAGAAAGAGTGATCACCTTCAGCTTCAAACTTTGAAGGTAATGATCAATTGCTTCCCTTGCTCTGCTTCTCGGACTACAACCAGAGAAAAGAAAAACTCTCCAAAACACCCTTCTCTTTCTATTTCTCTCGGCTTGTGTCTCAGGAAGAGTAAAAAGAATGAAGAAGTTAAGACAGTATTTATCTATCAATGGTCTTCTCTTGCATGTTAAATTTCGGACACCTGTTCCTTATGTGTTGTTTTGCTGTTTCTGATGGTGTTTTATTATGGTTAATGAACGGTTTCCTTTTTATTAAACTTTGGATCGGTTTGGGCTTGGTGATGCATGGGTCTGGACCGAAAGAAATAATTAGGAATTGAAATTGGGTAAACATCAAAACTGCTCTTCGGTTTCACCAACAGGGAAATGCTTCGGTTCAGATTCTCTCTTTCTCTGCTCACTCTCAGTCTCGGTTTCTCTCTCTGTTTCACCGATGGAAAATAGAGAATGCTGAGCTTCAGTAACACTCCTTCGCTCTCCTTCTCTCTCAGCCTTATTCTCGGACTCCTCTCTCTATTTTCTATCCATTTCTTCTGTTTTGCTTAACTCTTCTGGCTTTTGGTAATTCACCGAAAAACTCTCTTACTTAAAGACATACAGACAGCTGGATTAATAAGTTTGGCTGCGTGTTGGGCTGAGGAGAAAACAAGTGTATTTAATCAAGTTTTATGCTTCTCACGTGGCAAAGGTTATCTAATTGCTAATGTTCTTGCGTGAAGGCATGCTCCATTGGTTCTGATTTATGACTTTGGGCCAAAGAAACAATATATACAAAAAAATGTAGTGGGCTTCCTTGCTGCTGTACGTAATGGGCTTGAGGAATAGCAATTGATACATATATATTTTTATATATATATCTTTCATGTGGCCAATTGAATTAAGTTAAATATGAAGCCCATTTTTCCTCACTTGCAATTACATTTAATTGCAATAATCTCAATAAATTAAATTCTTAATTTCCAAATAACTTAAGAAAAATTAACCCAAACCTCCAATTTATTTCTAGGCCATAAAATATTAATCTTATAATATTTGGGCCTCAATTAACACTTTCAATTATTCTTTGAATTTTATTCTTTTCCCGAAATAAATTAAGGGAAAATATAGGCCTTATTTTCAAAATTACTTCTAGAAATAATTAAGGCCAATTTTTAAATTCTATAATTCTTTGGCCTAATTTATCCTTCAATAATATTCCTTAATTTATGGAAAATATGGCTTAAATCTCAAATTCTCAATCTTTAAAATTCTTTAAGGCCACATTTTCCATAATTAATTTTTGATTCCCAAAGCCTAAAATTTGGGATGTTACACCCGGCCTGAGAGCACTAGGGCCAGGGTTAGCCCGCAGGACCCGAACATTACTATTTCAAATTTTAACTATTTTTCCTCCACTTTTTTTTAAAAAATATAATTAGTAAATTACAACATGAATCATTCAATAAATAAGCACAATAACTAATTCATAATTAAAAGCAAACTATATTCACAAATAACTCACATAAAACATAAAAAACATATCACTAAGTGACATTAGTACAATAACTATTATTGTCGTCATCTTCGTCACTATCATCGATTTTAACGACATTTGATTGTTCTTCACTTTGAGTAGTAGCCTCCAGCTCATGAATAAGAATATCATGAAATTCTTCTCTCGCATCATGAACACATCCATAATCTTTATTTGCAATAAATAATAAATCAAATCATAAAATTAAAGTATAGTTATTATGCATTTGTAGTTAAATGGATAAATAACTCTATAACAAATACAATATATATATAAATTAATAAATTTAAAAAGGAAAAAAGAAAAAGAAAAAGCTACAGTGAAAATGGCTTGCAGAGCTCGCCCGAGGCTCTCCAGGGCCGGCCCATTTAAGTCTAAGACCCGTCAGGGCTAGTCCCTCTGGGCTAATTTCATATAATTTATCCATTTTTTAAGTCTGACCCTTAAAGGGTCAGGCTTAAACAGGCCAGACCCATTTTCCCGCTCTAAAAATAAGGATGAAAATAGAAAAAGTAGCGGTTGAAGGCAGAGATTGTGGCGAGGCTGGGGAAAAAATTGAGAGTGGAGAGAATAAGAGAACGTTGAGTTGAAGACAAAGACGATGGCAAAGCAAAAAGACACAGAACATCAACGACAAATGGTGAGAACAGTGATAAAATGAAGTGAGAGAACAACATGACAAAGGTTGAAGACAGATACAATGGCGAAGCTGGAGAACATGTAGCAGTGATAGAGGCAAAGAACAAACTACAAGAAAACAGTGTATTAGTGACGAAATTTAGCAACGAAATTGTACGATTCCATTGTCAAATAGACTGTCACTAACTAACTGTTTTTTTCTTTTTGTGATGTGGGTGAGAAGAACAAAGATTGGATAAGACTGAAGGGAGGGTGGGTTTTTGTTTTTGGGAGAGATAAAGCCCTCTCTTGGACTAGTCAATGGTGTAAGGACGTTGAGGGGGTGGGGGGGGGGGGGCATGAGAAAGAGGGAGATGAAGGTGAGAAGGGAGTGAACCATGGTGGCTGTTGAGGGAGATGAGGTTGCCGTCATCATCAGAGGTGGAAGACGACTCAGCACGTACGATTTGGGAATGCTAAACGGGGACAATTTGGTCCTAAAATTTTTCAATCGCTTCTCTAACTCTGGGGGGTCGGTGGGTGGGTGGGTTTGCTGCGCAATCTCACACACATGGTATTCCCAACCGCAGGTTATCCTTATTTCCTTTTACCAAACATCACAAAATGAACAATACTAATGTCAAGCCTAGTATCAAGTATCAACCCCTCCAATACCTCGTATCAAACAGGGCCAAAGGTTTTTAACATGCTAATTTTGCTCCTCTGTAACAAGATAACCACCCTTTTGCTGACAATAGTGAATAAAGCTAATTCTCAAAATAAAGTGTTGTAGATTAATTATATAACAAACACAAATATCTAATTAAGAGAAGTTTATAAGTTACATTATACAGTGGTAATCCCAACTGAAGAAAAATCTCATAATCAAATTGTTATATTCGTCAGTATGTTCATATCAATGTACATGTTTCATAGGTTCTGATGGACCCGATACTAGTGGGCTCTTATCTATTGGGCCAAGTCTAGTTCATGTGTGTGTGTCTGAGCTAGCTCTGTGATGTATATATTTGTGCAAAGGGTTTTAGCGTGTTTTAAGAAGACAATCAGTGAGTAGTGAGGAGAGAGGGTCTGGTCCCTCGAATACCATGTCAAGAGTGTTTTGTTTTTCGTTTGTTCTTTCTGTTACTGCTTTATTGTGTTGCTGTGTGTGATCTTTCTGATAGAAGGGAGTATTAGTAATTGTGTAGTCTCTCATTTTCCCACTTAGTAAGAGAATACCCGGCATTTGCTTTCCAAAAATCCTTGTTTACTGCAAGCTCCGTCAGGTTCTTACTTGCCATCCATATTCTTGTCTACTGCTATATCCAACTGCTCCCAATCTTGTGTTATAAGGATCTTTTTTCCCGTTTTTCATCCTTTTCTTTTTCCTTCATATATAGAAAACCATTTTACCAAGTGAGACTTAATATCTTGTATTCATGCAGAAAGAAGATGGCGCAGCAATAATAAATAGGCTATTGTCTCAAATTCCTATCAGTTGCATAGGAGAGCCTAAAGAGATTTCAGCACTAGTTTCTTTTCTTTGCCTTCCTGCTGCTTCATATATCACCGGACAAATTATATATGCAGATGGAGGCTTCTCAGTTTAAATGGTTCTGTTTCGTATCTGTTACAACATTAGAGGAAGAAATAAATGGTTCTCTATCGATGCAAAATTTCTCATTCTCTATTTTCATTTAATCAATACTGAAATAATGTATCCCCTGGTGCAGTGATAAGGTTGCAGCTATGTGACTTGGAGGTTACGAGTTCAAATCCTGAAAATACCTTCTTCTTTTGTGAGAGTAAGGATGTGAACATCTATTCTTTCCCAACCTCATATAATGAGAGCTTTGTGTATTGGGCTGCACTTTACACTCCATGAAACAATGGCATGTGGATAATTTCTCACAAGTTATTCACAGGGTTTCACAACCTTTTCCCTTTAAAACAATGTTTGAATTGGCTCAAAGATATGAAGTTTCGGTGTTTACCAAGGAAGAAGAAATTGTCAAAAATATTAAAATGTAATTCAGACTTGGGTTGACTTTTGTAAACAGATACTATGATAGTTTTTTGAGCAATAATACTATGATAGTTTGAACATAAAGAGAAGTTGAAAAATGAAATATTTTAATGGTTTGTGAGATATGTTTGTGCATTGAAAAGAAAAGAAAAAGTTATTTAATTGATTACAATATTGGACAAAGTATATCGAATAGAGATTAGGTATAGCGGAATGAGTAAAACCAATCTTTAAATCTTCAATAGGAGAAGCATTTACGTTTAGTTTCTAATATTATCTTGAAAAAAAAGTTTGGACAGAGTAAAAATAGTATGGCATACCCAAAGAATGCGATAATTCTTCTAAAAAAGAGAGAAAGGGAGGTTACATCATACTCATGCGACAGTCTTATCGGACTATATGCTTATTATTCTCTTAATATCTTCTAACTTCAATTTATACTTCAAGAGGTTCAAAATATCTTATCTCTTAGGGCTTGTTTGGTAATCTGCTTTTAATGGTTGGTGCAAAACGTAGATTTTTTCCCCCCAAAGAAAAATCCATTTGATCAGACAATGATTAAAGAATGTTCGGGCAATTTAATTGTCGATCAAATTCCAGTTGTTTTCACAAGGTTAAGTCATGTTGAACCATAGTTGATTTGCAATTGTGCTGAGGTTAATTTAATTAAATATCATATTATTAACTATTTTTATTTGAAAGATTGGATTTTTATTATATTGAAATTTAAATGCGATTGGATTATGGAGAATTAAATAATAAAGCTAAAAATAACTAGACTGTATCATCCAAAAATATATGCAAATTTCAAATCCAACTTAAATCATTAGGTTTTACACTTAGTTTTTTCAAGATAATTTAACTTGACAATAGGTTTTGCAATAAAAAATATTGGGTTAAGGTGTAAAAAAACGCATGTGGTTTTTCCAAAAGTTTACCTAACACCAAGTGTTTTTTTTTTTTTTTTTTTTTTTGTAAAAGTGACTATGTGGTTATAAAAGTAGAGCGAAAGTCACAAATTTTATTAATGTGAAGATGTTGACTATGAAGTTGGATTGTTTGACTACATATGGTGACATCTACGATGAAGTGGAATTTGAAAAAGGCAACTGGTACCCTAAATTGCTGACTAGGAAAGTAAAATAAAATTAGGGCATTGAAATTGGGGAAAAATTATAAACCCTTAAAAGGCAATATCAGGCGACAGAAGATGTGGAGAAATTGTGCTAGGTTTCACCTTGAGAATCTGTGACTAAACATTGAACCCTTCATTCGATGGTTGAAAGATGATCGATTGGGAAAAAAAAATTTTAGGGACGTTGCCCCTGAACCCCTTACCCTAAATCCCTTCAATGGTGCCCCCTTGATAAAAATCCTAGATCAACCCTTATGTATGTATGTATCTTATATATATAAGATCAGCAAACTTTTTGTTTCTAACATATGCCTCGACGTGGTGTGTGTGTGTGTGTGAACCAAAGAGAAAACTTAGTTGTGTTGTCTCTCTCACACACACATGAGCGTTGCATATAAAGAGAGAGAGAAGACCTCTAAAATTTAAAGTTGGAGATCACGTCTTTTGGAAGATATCTCCAGCGGGTATTGGTAGAGCACTCAAGAGGCAAAAATTGGGTCTAGGGGGAAAAATGAAATATAAGGCCCAAAATATATAAGTTGGCCTCCCAAAATAAAAATGGACCTTAGAGGGTTAATATATGCCCAATAGCCTTACATTAAGCTTAGTGCCATGATATTAGAGATTATGAAGAGTTTGGACAAATAATAACCCACCCTTCGTAAATGTATATTTATAGGACTTGACCATTGCTTGAGACAATTTACAGACTTGGAGCCAATTGTAGATTTTGAAGCAGTCAGGTAGTAACTCTAATCTCACATATTTGGTATGACTGTGTATGTTTGTTTAAATCATATATGTGAATGTCTTGTCCCGTATGGGGGCATGCAACACCACTTGTAGCTCAATTGAGCGAAAGAGCTGACCATGGAGTACCTTCTTGGTGGATAGAATTGGGCTAGGGCCTATTGGACAAAAGTCCTTAAGTGGCTAACCAATTGCATTCAGACGATTTGAATGCTTCCGATCGAGAACGCTAGCCGTTCCAAATTAGACTTTCTGTAGGTTCCAGTCGATCGTTTTAGTTAGGTGTCTGATGGAGAACTTCGACGGGAGGACTCTCAGTACATGCCATATAGTATAACTAGCGCTATGGTTATGAGACACACACACACACACACATATTGTTTTGGCTTTATGTGATTTGCATTATGGATTCTGAATGCTTTTATGTTATGTGGACTGTTATGTTATGTTGGTTGGCTTTCATATATTATTTATACTTTATCTATGAGATTAATTTATTATTCTGAGATCCTTAAGGATTCCAGCCCCTGTTACTACTTGTAAAATGAATAGTTTATTAGACATGGCTCCTAGAGCAAGACAACGGATATAGGCAATTAGAGATGTCAGATCAAAGCTAGGGCAACAACTAGTCATCTTTGATCGAAATTTTTTTGTAACTGTGGTAATAGTTACTTTTAGAAGTTGAAGATAATCTATATAACCTTTCAAAAATTCTTATTGCAATCAAGTAATATTATATAGTATGTTATGCTATTTCTGTTTGCTTATGTTGCACACTGTTGCTATGATTGTTGTCGGTATATTAATAGGGTGTTACAACTATGGTTGTGACAATCTAAAACATTACTTGAGTAGTTATTCGAATGATCTTCTCTTTTAAAAAATCATTTGAGAATCACCATGATGGCATGGCAATGATGGCAAATTTTCCAGCATCATTTAAGTGATATGAGTTTAGTTCTTCTAGTGGTTAATATAGTAATGAGTTATTTTCTCATAGCACATCACTCGAATGATCACTTGATTATGTTCACTTGACTGATAAGTTGATTTTCATAATAAATGATCTGTTATTCATCAAAGCCTTTTTCAAATCAATTTAACCTTCTGCAAAAACATTTCTAACTCTGTCTTAAGCTTTATTATCATAAAAAATAAAAAATATAGGATGTAATAGATGGGACAAAACCTATCCCTCATCCTATTGTGTCCCGTCTCAATAGTAATTTTGTGCATCCTGAAAATTTTTACGACACACCTATGCCATCCTGAAATGACTGGAACTTGAATGGGATAGTTGGTGCAAGGACAGAGCTTATTTATTATTGAACTTTAATGAGTCATATGAATTACGGGCTCCAAAATTTTTTATTTGTATTTAATTTAGGATAGGTCAAGTGGTCTATATCTGTTAAGCTTTTCAATCACACTTTGTCATGTGTGATTTTTATTATAAATAAGGTTTCGACATATTTTTAAAATTTTATAAATATAAATTTTTATTTTAACAATAGTCCACATGGCAATATTTAATTTGAAAACTTGACCTAATAAATATAAATAATTTGAACTAAGTTTTTTCCATTACTTTTTTTATACCAAAATTGAAATCAATATTTTTTGCAAACTAACATCTAATTATTTATTTCCCTCACTCTCATGTATTATTTAATGGTATTTTGATCATTTTAAAAAAAAAATTGATATATATTTGATATCATACATTTAAAATTATTTTAATTGTAAATTTGACAATCTGGTCCATATACTAATTTAACTCTAAATATAACCATGTTTTCTCCTCCTCCTCCTCAGGGAAGCTATTTTCATCCTTAGACAAGAACGCGTAACACGTTCGTGATATCCACATCATTATCCAATCAAATGTAACCTAATTAAGCGTTCCCCTCTTAAAATCATTACCCCAAGAATGTTCACTGGATTTTATCGTATCTATTAAATGATGTATGTATCCTAGTTAGGTACTTTTGACACTATACTATTATTTTTTTGAATGCCTAGTTATGATTCTTGTAAAAAAAAAAAAAAAACATTCCATTTTGCGGAAGAATCCAAGAAAACATGTACACGTGTATTACATTTATACGATGGAAGCCAAGGAAGCATTTGAACCACACATCTCTTACCCTTCGCGTATTATTGATGTAATTAGGACGGTCCAAAGTTATTCCATTTGGATTAGCGATAGAGAAATGACTTAATTTTTACTTGATTTTTTTAGAAGTTAAATAGGAAAAAAATTATATTATAAATGTGATTTATGTTTTTATTAACGGTGGTAGAAATGACTTTTTTTTTTTTTAACTGACTACTACAATAAATAAATTCTATTTCCCCAAATCCATCTTTTTTATAAAAAAAAATGTAAAAAATAAAGGCTATGACATTTTTTTAATATATTGAGCATTGCTATTTAGAATTGGGACGCCTAAAGTTGATTTTAGACGTCCCAAATTTAAATTGGGATGCCTAGAGATAATATAGGTGTCTTAATTAGAAAAGAGAGTCCAAAAGAAAGGGATTTTGACATCCCTAGACTCCCTACTAAAAAAGAAACTCAAAAAGTAGAGCTTTTGACCGGAAAAGCGCTACTTATGGCATTTATTTTAAAGTTAGGACGTCTATTTAGACAATTTAGACATCCCATATTTAAATTGGGATGCCTATTTGTAAACTTTAGATGTCCCAAATTCAAATTGGGATGCCCAAGGCACTTTCATCTCACACCTTCCAACATAGTTTTAACTATAAAAATTTTTTTTAAAAAAATTGTTTAGCAATGGACAAAAATCATCACCAAAAAAAAAATCGCTGCTAACATGTTTTAAGATAGAAAAAAAAAATCATTTTAAAAACCCTCATTGCAAATGAAGTTTTCACCCCCCCCCCCCTCCCAAAAGATTGATTGAATCAGCAAAAAATTGGAGCGTGAAGTATGTAATTAGATCTTTTTTTGAGGGGATAGCTAGATTAATATTATATATATTATATAAGAATTTATGGATATATATTATATAATTATAATAATTTATGGTTGGCTTGGTTGGACCAATAAAATAAAGCATCCATGCTCTGTTTAATGTTAAAAAAAAAGAAAAAAAATGTTAATATATTTATGATTGCTACTTCATTCATATATTTGTGTTTCGTATATTTGTCTTTGTGCTTGTACAACATAGCATGTTCTGATGTAAGTGTTTACTTACAGTCTCATTGCTGTGTGTGAATCAGTGCAAACTACACTATCAGGGTAAAGCATACCATCTATATTGAACACAACTCTGCTAAGATATTCTAAATTAAACTGCAAAATTTGATTAAGAGAAACGGGAAATCTAAAACCACATGGATATCTGACCAAAAATAAATTTGCACACTAATTAAAGATCATTTCAAATATTCGTGCTTCCAATAAAGCGTGTAAAATAGTTTAAGCATAGAATACTGATAATAATAAACATACCTTGCTCTACAAAAAAATTGGTTTTTTGTGATAGAAAAATTCTGTCGCAAAAAACTAAATTTCTGTCGCAAAACAGTTTTGCAGTGGAATTTGCAACAGAATTCATCCGTCACAAAAAAAGCGTTGTAATTGTGACGGAAAATCGAAATTCCATCGTAATTTGCGACGGAATATTAATTCCGTCGCAAATTTCAAAATTTGCGACAGAAAATGATTTCTGTCGCAAATTTTGAGATTTGCGATAGAATTCATTTTCCGTCGCAAAATTCATTTTAATTAAAAGAATAAAATATTTAAAAAATAAATTTATAATTTTAAAAAAATCATAAAAAATATTTATAAATATAAAAAAATATAAAAATGATTAAAAAAGTAAATAAATTTCAATAAGTGTGTGGAGATAACAAAAAGTTACGTTAAGAAGATTATTGTTATACTTAATAATATTTTTTAAATATACTCTTATTTAGTTTTTTTATGCATGTGATTATAAATTACCTGAATTTATATAGTGTTTATCAATTGACATCAATTTATTTTTATTTATAAAGTCAATGCACAATATGATAAATCAATCGAATAGCCTATTATAAAATTAACCTTCATATTACCTTTCTATGACCAAAATAAAGGATAAACATTTATATCATTACTTAAAAAAAGTAATTAATTCTATAATTACATCAAATATTCATGGACAGATTATTATTGCTGCAAAGAAGACAAGAGGAAATTTATCTATGAATTTTATAAAAAAAAATTTGTTAAGAATGATAAATTATTAATATTGATATATTTAATTTCAATTATTTAGATTTAAAATATATGAACCTGATCTAATATAGTGTATAATATCTCAGTTCATTATTTATTATTTTCACTCCCTTAATCACTCCAACTCAAATATTTTTTTCTTCCATAGGCTAATACAATATTTAATTTTAGTGTAAATTATATTAAAAATATTAAATTAAAAGAATACCTTAATGCTTCTATGAAATATTTAATATTTAAAGTAAATACTTCAAAAATAGCTCCTTCATCTATTATCAACCTCGTCTGATATAACATCTTGACATTATATAACTAAATCGAAACGCGGTGTTAAATGTGTATATAACCAAAAAAAAAATTGTTATTTAGATAAATTTTCGTTTGATTTGTTAATATATAAATATTATATATAGCTAAAATCATGGATGCTGAGATATCTAATCAAAAAATATATATAATACATAAAATATAAAAAAGATTCTTTTCGTGCTGATTGAGCAAAAAAAAAAAAAGAAGAGATTTACAGATAAAAAATAACAACTCCTCAATCCTTCATATATAGGAATTAAAATTAAAAATTATGAGGAACAAGAGCAATAATAATTCATATGGAGGTTATGGTCAAATAAGAAACAATTATTCCAAATCTTTATTATTAAATCAACCCACATATATATGGAGCACCAAATTTAAAATCTAACTATTTACCGGTCTTGAATAAGTTGATGCTACATTAATAGTTGCTTGTTTAGTTGTTTGTAAAGAACAAATATTTTTAGGAATTAATAGATATTGTATTAATTAAGCTTCTCATTTTGCTCTATGTTGCTTCGCAGCTAATTCTCTGCTTGTCTCACAAGTTTCAAAAAGTCTATTTCATTCTTTTGAATTTGACACTCACAGACACAACCGCTCTATTTCGATGCTGATTATATTAAATTCATAATTTAATAAAGGATCATATGGCAAGTTAATATTTTGACAAATCTGATAAATTCCAATAGGTTACATTATCTGATAAAAAAGAAATCTAATTGATCATTTAGATTTATTAATATTCTTGTTGTAATCAATATTTATTTATTTAATAAATCTATAGAAAGCTATTCACATGCGGCATGTTACAGAAGGCAAAGACTAATCAGGATTTTGAACAAGTTATGCTACTAAGTATTATGAAAAATAAAATTGAAAAGAAAACACATATTATCTCAATATCTAATTTTGTTGTAGATTTTTATCATGAAAATAAACAAGAAAACACAAATCTGCAAATCTATATGAAATTGAAAAGAATGGAGGAATAGAAGCCACTAACATGGGGAAGAAGAAGGATAAATTGATTGAAGCAACACTGAGATCAACCTGGAGGACGGGACTGAAGAAGAAGAAGAAAGGAATGAAAAATGAAAGAAAGAATTGGGGAAGGGGAAGATAAAAGAAAAGAATTGGGGGGGGGGCTTTTGAAGTTGGTGGCCAAATGGCCGCCAACTTGCGACGGACAAGGTGTTCGTCGCAAGCCCCTGGAGGACTTGCGACGGAGCCATTTTTCCGTTGCAAGCCTGGCGAGGCTTGCAACGGAAGGGTTATTCCATCGCAAGCCCCGTCGGGTCTTGCGACGAAATGAAGACTCCGTCGCAAAATGATGAAGTTTCTCGGTTGTTTTGCGACAAAACATTTATTCCGTCACAAATGCTTCTTTTTTTGCAACGGAAATTTTAATCCATTGCAAAAAATCCCAAATTTACGACGGAATACGATTTCCGTCGCAAAAACCTCAAAATTGCGATGGAAAATTTTCCATCGCAAATTCCGTTGCAAATTATCACTTTTCTAGTAGTGTTGGTTATATGTTAGGTGCAACCTCTCAGGGTTAATAATACAGTCATCCAAAAAATAAGGCCCATATTATGCATGTTTGGTGCACCGTTTAGAGAGCTCAATTAGACCTATGCACTGTTTGAATCAAACTTATAGAAAAATGCATGTTTGGTTTAGAAGTTGTTCTAATCGGATTTATGGGCTAAAAGTAACTTATTTGAAAAGTTACTTTGGGGAAAAAGCTTCTTTTTAAGATCTTAAAATAACTTTTTAAGATCATAAGATATTTTTTTAGTACCGTTTAGTATCCTAAATTATATTTTTAGTATTATTCAGTACCCTAAAAGATATTTTTCCCAGCTGACTAATACTAAAAATAATTTATTCAAGATCATAAAAATATTTTTTCAAGATCATGAGGTATTTTTTTGTACCATTCGATATCCTGAAATATATTTTAGGTACCATTCAGTGCCCTAAAATATATTTTAGTGTATTGACTGGTATTAAAAATAATTTTTTCAAGATCCTAAATTAATTTTTCAAGTTCATGAAGTTTTTTTTTTTTTAATACCGCTCAATATTCTGAAGTATATATTTTTAGTACCTGTCAATACCCTAAAAAATATTTCAGATTGACTATAAGTTTAAGGATTAAAAGATACTTATGCTACCGTCAATCTAAACATAAGTCACATTTCACAACCTAACTTTTACATAAGTTAGATTAACTATAAGTCATTTTTTTCACCGGTATCCCAAACAAGTCTCATTGCTTACAACTTCCATGTAATCTAATCAAAGCAACAAAACCAAGATAATAGATAACTAATCCAAAGCCACCAAACGACCAGCAACCATCAATGATGGGTGTCTACAGCCTTGCCCCTCGACCCGTGATTACTACTTTGCCCTCTTCCTATACTTTTAAAAGGTTTGAGAATCAAATTTTGAATTTCAGAGTAACAATTAATCTCATGTACAATGTATAAATAGAATATGATAGTCAACTATAATCATGAAAGTAAAAAATATAGTATTCATCAATCAATTCACATAAATCACACGCAACAAGGCAATGCAACTACAAAGTTACATGCATTGTTGATTGCAAATGCAGGACACAACAAGTCCCAGATCCACAGCTCTGAGAAAAGCAACTTGGTAACAATAATGCATACTAGGCTTAGCAACCCAAGGACCTTTAATCTACTATGCCCAACAACCTAAACACAAATCACAATTATGGTACAAACATGCATATACATACATGCAGAGTATGTAAGATTAAAGTTACTACCTAGTTTCTTAACAAGTCGATAACAAATTTCCTGGCTCTTTGATGGCTTCGGGCAATAGTCAATTCTTATAATTATACAATTGTGGACAATGCTCAACACTTATGCAAACCTTCCATATTTCGAAGGTATTAGTATTAGTTATCACTTGATACTTAAACATGATAAAATGGTCCAAATTATCATTTAAAGCTTATCACAACCTTTAAATGATAGGTTATTTACCATTGACTATTGTTTTTCTCATTTTCGGACTTTGACTTAAAACTGTCATAATTTTCAACAAACTTTGAAAATTCATAACTAAATTGTATATGTGTCCAATTAAGGTGGTTCCAAAGGCTATGTAACCCTTGACGAGTCTATTTTCAAATACAAATATCACATACAACCAATCATACACATACTGGTCTAGTTTTAATCAAACAATACCACTGCCCAGATTGACTTTCTAGATTTCAGGGTCATTTTTAAAAATTCATAACTCTACACACACAAATCCAAAATAGGCCTATGACTTATCAAATTAAATATACATTATCTCTACAAAAATTCATAACCATTGGACACTATTTTCTTATTCAAAAATATGTTACAAATTGACTGCATCACAAGAATTTAGTACTATCCGTTGTAGGGTTTTTTTCTTCACAATTTAATTATGATGCTTCCAAAATCATTATCTAACCATTGTCCCATATAATTTTTCATTTTAAATACATTGGAAGTATCAAATGAATAAAATCTCATTACTTCACTACAAAAAAAGTCAATTTTTGCAACGGAATTGGTCTATTGCAAAAAACAATCTTGTAATTGTAACTAAAAATGTCAATTCTGTCACAAATTTTAGAATTTGCAACGGAATTTTGATTCCTTCACAAATTTTAAAATTTTGCAGCGCAATTGAAATTCCGTCACAAATTTTGAGATATATATATATATATATATATATATATATATATATATATATATATATAATTTCATAAAATAATATAAAATTGAATAAAAAATAAAGAAAAATTGTATATTATAAAAATATATAGTAACAATTATAAAAAGTTTACAAAGAGAGAAAAAACATATAAATAATAATAATTTTATTTTGAAGGACCCTAAATTCATATTAAGGTGATTTACTATCAATTAATGCTAATGATGATTTAAAAATGTTACAAATATATTATGAATGATACAAATATTATAAATTCCATGAGTTAATATTCTATAATGTTAAATATTATGTTGGCCAAACAATATAATCTAATATTATTGTCAACGTAAAATGTTAAACTTAGAATAAATTAAAGCAATCACTATTGCTAAATATTTAGTTATTTACGGTGTGTAGCAAGAGTGAAAATTTTATTAGTTTAATCATCATGATTAATTCCTTTAATCTACAACATTGAATGCATTTTTTCCGGTTCATTAATTTTTAGGGGAATTAACTTAAGTATTTCAAATGTTTATTGAATATCAATTTTTTAGGGGAATTAAATTAAGCATTTTTTTAAAAAAGGACTTATTTGTTGAATTAAGTGAGCATGCATGAAATTTTCACAGGACGAAATATACTTAGAGCACTTATTTCCAACTAAGACATGCAATCTTTAACATTATTTATTTATAATAAACTTTAGTTATTGATATTATTACTATATTCAAATATGGTTATTCCAATTTTATTGAATAAAAGTATATTAAATATATATATAACTAAGTACTTAAATCTTTGCCCACCTTTTTTTTCCCTAGCCAAAAGAAATTCATATTATTGATTACACTAAAGCACCACCTATATTACATATAATTCATATTGGGGCTTTTTCCCATTTTCTTGTTATATAAAAAAACTAAAGCGTTCAAAAATTAGTCATTAACAGGTCTAAACATCCACACTAAAATAATTAGACAAATGAAAATTCCGCTGCGTACTTTGCAACTCTCTATTGCAATGACCAATTCTTTGTGAGAATTAAACTCTTAATTTAGAGGCATTAATTAATATTAAGTTTAATGGATACAAATTTTTACAAGAGATATGTATAAAAAATAGAAGTGTAAAAAAAAACGACAGGAGAGGGAGGGAGGTTACGGTGAAGGAAGAGAGTAGAGGCAAAGATCAGAGAGATGAAGCAATGACAAGAGAGATCAGAGCCTTACAAGGCGGAGACGAGGTGGAGGCAAAGATGTGAAAGGCGGAGGAGAGGCACAAATTGGAGGCTTGCAAGGTGGAGGTGACCATGGAGGTTTGCAAGGCGGAAGTAGAGATCAGACACTTCAAGGCAGAGGTGAGGTAGAGGTGACCACGGGTTTGTGAGTGATGAGCGAAGAATAAAATGTCAAAAGAAAATAGGAAGATATTTTCTGTTTTGCAATGGAAAAATGGAACGTCGCAAAACTTAAGTTTTGCGACGGATCCACACATTCCATCGCAAAACAACGTGAACTTTCATGCCGTTTTGCGACGGAATCTAGTTCTGTTGCAATTTTGCAACGGAAATAATAATTCTGTCACAAAATGACAGCCATTTTGTGACAGAATTTGCTATGGAATTTTGTTGTTGCAAATTCCATGTTTTCTAGTAGTGCAATTTGTGACAGAATTTCACTTCCGTCGCAAAAATCTCACTTTTTGTGACGGATTTTCAATTCTGCCTTAAATAGGCTAAAATTTGTGATGGAAAAAAATTCTGTTTCAAATTCACTCTTTTCTAGTAGTGCTTTCTCATGCCCTATTCTAGCCGAAAGTGAAACATGAAAAAGACACAAGTGATTTTATGAGTTTACTTCACAAATACCATAGTTTTAGCTCTAGATTGTCATGTAGCTTATTATTTAGGCCTTTCACATGCCTTAACTCATTTTTAGAAATTTGGGTAGCACCTCCCTTAAACATTCCTGCTTCCAAAATCTAAAAAAATCAAGAAGAATTTGATCCCATCACCAACAACAAAAAGAACAAGCCTAGGAAAGGAAGCTAGAATCACAACTTGCCTTAGCTTGTCCAATTGAGTTTCTTGCAATTTCTTGTTTCAAGACCCTAGGGTTTCGATTTCCTTCTTACTAAACCAAAACCAAGAGAGATATTAGAGGCTAGAAGGGGCCATGAGAAGAGAATTAGAAGAGATGAAGAACTTATCATCAACTCACCTCTTCCTCTTCCTCTTAGCTCTTCGGTTTGTGTCTTCTCTTGGCTACCCTTTGCTTGGCTGAATAGGTGTATGGGAATGGAGATGAGATCAGTACCATTGTCTAAAACCATAGGACTGGTGTCACCGTTATGGGCGGAGACCAAAACGCCCTGCAACCAAGTGCGTTAAGAGGATGTCATCAAGGGTAAAGCCATTCAGGGAACGAACTTCTCTGTGCGTATTTCATGCGGGTTAAGTTGTAAATCCGCCCCGAAAGTATATATAGAGGAGCAATATTGCCTTGAAAATTTTTTCAGACTCAATTTCCCCCAGAAGTCTAAAAGTGGAGCAATGTTGCCCTTTTTCCGTTAAGAAACAAACGTTGACCATTAAAAATTTGACATTGACCGTTAACTTTTTAACAGAAAAGGACAACATTACTCCACTTTTGGACTTCTGGGGCGAAATTGAGCTTGAAAAAACTTATAGGGCAGCATTGCTTAAGCGTATACTTCTAGGGCAGATTTACTACTTAAACCCTTAAGAGGGAGAGCTCGGAGAGAAGGTGTGGGAATTTTTTTTTTTGATACATGAGACAAGGATCGAAGCCTTGAAGGGAGGGGGGAGGCCTGCTCCTAAGACTGACACTGGTGCCGCTGCGCTACGAGGCGCTGGGCAGAAGGCGTGGAAATTTTAATCTCCCATTAAATGCTAAACATCAAGCCAACGTTTCGCAAACGCTCGCTCAATCAACTTATTTTTTTAAAAGCTGACTTCTGAGTGCTCAAAACGTTCCCACACGGCCTAAATTTCCCCATTGGGCTTTTTTTTTTGGGCACGCTCTTTGAACACTCTCTGGACACTTTCCCAAACATGCCAATTGTTAGAGAAAGTGGTTCCATTTTGCGGAAGAATCCAAGAATACACACACGTGTATTACATTTATATGATAAAAGTTAAGGAAGCATTAATTTGAACCACACATCGAAAGTGGGTCCATTGTGCGGAATCCAAGAATACACATACGTGTATTACATTCATATGATGAAAGCCAAGGAAGCATTCGAACCACACATCTCTTGCCCTTCCCGGATTATTGATGATTACGTAAGGACGGCCCAGAAATTCAAAGTTGTTGTTGAGGAAGTGAAGTGGTTATACGTTGAAGCAACAAAACAATGAATGACAGTAAAGAAGAAAAGGTCGTATTCAAAGACACACGAAGATGGTCACTCTCTGGAATGACTGCTCTCGTTACTGGAGCAACCAAAGGCATAGGGTTTGTTTTATAGTTGTTGTTGTTTTTTTTTTTTCCTTCTTTTTCATAATTTCCCTTTTTCCGGATTTTGAATCTAATTCAGTTCAAGAGCTCTCACTTTTGTTTTCTCCTATGTCTCATATTGTTTAAGAAATCGAGTGAAGCAATTCTTGTATGAAATGATGATAAGACTGTAAAACATCTTATTAATTAGACCGCGTCAAATCTGGATATTTTGTAAATTTTAGATTCTAAGGTGTTCTTTTTAGAGTTGAATAATTTTGTCCTTGAATCCCAAGAGTAAAGATGTCGTAATCATTAAAAAAAAAAAAAAAAAACCTCAAGGGAAGAGGTAGCAGCACTTTTTTTTTTTTTTAATTTTTAATTTTCTATTTGATACTTGTCTTTTTCTTTTTATCAAATCCTTTAATGTTAATCTTTATTATCATTGTTAACGTCTGTAATTTTGCTGTTGGCCCCTTGTACGAAGCTAATTCTGCTAATAGAGTAAGATAAAAGGATTTAATAAGGTAAGAAATACATACAAGTACCAAATTAAAAATCAAAGAAAAGTATATACCTCAATAATGGCTTTCCCAAAATTTAATGCTAGCCATTAAAATTCCGGCTTTTATAATACTTCTGGGCAAATTGATCAAACAAAAGCTTATGAATTCTACAGCTTCTATATAAAAACTTTCAGAATAAAATTAGACCTTAACGATTTTTGAATCATGGATGTCAGTGTTGTTGTCTGTGCTAAAGATTCATGTTTATTGATCTTGAAATAGGAATGCCATAGCAGGAGAATTAGCAGAATTCGGAGCAATTGTGCATATATGTTCACGGAACCAAGAAGATATCGATACATGCCTTAAAGAGTGGGAAAGTAGAGGATTTAGTGTTAGTGGATCAGTTTGTGATGTTCAATTTCGTGACCAACGTGAAGGCTTAATGGAAACTGTTGCTTCTGTCTTTCATGGCAAGCTCAATATCCTAGTAAGATTCTCTCTCACAAAATCTCACCCATATATGTCAACTTTTTGTTAACATGTCTTTGATTTTTAAATTAATACAATTTTTAGTCATTTAAATTTATCCTCATTCTGATTTTAAATCTTTTAAATTTTATTACAATTAAAATATTGGTTATTATAATTTAATAAAAAAATAGACTATTTTATCTTTTGAGGATCCAAAACCAAATAAGAACAGAGGGACAAAAATTATGTTAGCCCTTAATATTTTTTCCTTTCTTTAATTTTGAAGTGTCTTTAGCTTAATCTTATATATTGCAGAGGTACATATTTTCATATTATATTGCATTTTAGATTTGAGTACTATCAAGACATAGTAATTGACACATGTACATAAATGTTAGAATAACAAACAATGAATTTGCTTGGACACCATGCCAAGATGCGGATTTGGATGCTCTCATAATGCTTTTTTTTTTTTTTTTTTTTTTTTTTTTGCTTAATTTGATCTCCACCTTTAGATTAGAAATGGAGGGTTTGCATTTAATATTTTATTACATATTACGTAAAATCAATTTTAACATTTAATATTTGATTGGGACATTTCACAACTTTTAGTATATAAAAAAATAAAATAAAATAAATTTATAAAATATTATAATAATAGTTTTATAGAGTATTAAATATAAACAATCTGTTTCTTAATCTAAGAGTAGAGATATGATTTTCAAAGGAAAATGATAGAAAGAATTCTAAAAGGATCTGGGATTTGGGGTGTCTTGTTGCCCCTTAGTTTGCCCCAACATCTCAATTTTTTTCTTATTTCTTTTAATAATTAGACATTCTACATAAAATGATAGTGACATTTTGGCATCTTATATATGAATAAAAAAATGGTGCAGTTTACAAACTTTTGTTTATGTTACTATGTATTTACAATGCATATTCCTATATGCAATTCTGTGTGTGTGTGTGTGTTTCAGATGACTTAGCTTGAAACATTTGTCTCTGTTTTTTCTCTTTTCTACCTAGATAAACAATGCTGGGACAAATATACTTAAGGAAGCAATAGATTATACTGCCGAAGCTACAGCAAAAATCATGGACACTAATTTCCAGTCTGCTTACCATTTGAGCCAACTGGCACACCCCCTTCTGAAAGCCTCAGGAAATGGTACCATAGTGAATATCTCCTCTGTTGCAGGTTTCAAAGCTGTGCCTCGGCATGTGGTCTATGCAGCATCTAAAGGTATATTGAGTTGTGGGCTCCACATATAATTTTGTCACCTTCCTCTACATGTGTGTGAACATAAATTGTATTAAGTTTATTGGAAGAAGCTAGTCTCTCATAATATGATAAATTAATGTTTGAATCTATATTAGGAGAGGTGCTCACATTTAGTATCCCACAAGGTTTCAAATAAGAGTGCCTACAATAGGAGGATACATGTGGATAGCAAAAAAAATCATAATAAATGATATTAAAACCCAATCTAATTTGATGATTCAAAACCGCGAACCAATGAACTAGCTCCCTAACTAATCTAGTCTAGAGTTTTTGACTAGTGGACCGGGTTAGATTATATATATATATTCCCTTTCATTTTTAAGGCTAAAATAACATAGTTTTGAGTGTAAGAATTTTTTTTTTTTTTTTAAAGTTGTATTCCATTATATTTTATTTTTCTGAACTTTTTTCATTTAATTATATGTAGTTTATATCAAGGTTATTAAATCCAGAACCATCCTCTCAATCGGTCGAGGAATAGGTCAAGGGTCAATGGTCAACTTAGAGTCAACCCAGTGGCTAGACCGGTAGGAAATAATAAATTAAAAAATAATTTAAATTCTTATCATTCCATGCATCCAATCCATATATTAAATATCAAATCAATATATTGAATTACTTACAAAATAATCATATATTTATCTAACATTCTTTACAATTTCTTTGACATATTAACATCATACATATAGTATCAAATTATCAATCCACCACCTAATGACATCAAAATCAGTAATCATTAAATATTCTTCTTAATTAACAAAATATTCATACCTACAATCTTTTAACAAATAAACTCATACTCATTATTACCAAAAGTATCATTAACTTTGAGTCTTCAACCAATATTGTCATATACAATCATGCTCCTAAAAAGCATAGTAACAATTATTTTAGGCAACTTGGGCAACCCAGCAACTTGTTGGGTTGTGCGAGTCACCCTAGATCAACCCAATCTTGAGTTGAGACCTACCAAGTCCAATTATATGGTTGGGTTCCGAATGACCCGATCAGTCTAGTTCAAGTTTAATATCATTGGTTTATACATAAATATTCTATTTACTTGTGAATTAATGTCTTTTTTATTTAAATATTACTCTTTTTGGAATTATACATGAATTTTTTGTATTTTTTTAATTAATTTATCTTATTTTAAATGACCGATATGACCCCGGTTGAATCATTGACTCTTCAGCCATTGCCTTAATTGCTTCATGGGCCAGTCCAAAATTTCAGCACCCTTGTGAATATATGAATGCATAAATTTTGTTTCTCATGAAGCATAACCCTTGATAATATAGCATGATAAAATTGAGTGAAGGCTAATAATTTAGTTGATGCAATAATATCTTCATAATTGTATTTAGGAGCTATGAATCAACTCACAAGGAACCTTGCCTTTGAATGGGCGAAGGATAATATTCGTGTAAATGCGGTAGCACCTGGAGCTATAATGACCCCACTTTTTGAGGCAATCACGGTATGTTATGACAAGCTTAGGTGAAATATGCATTAAAAAGCTGTGAATTACTAACAGAATTTGATTATTCATCATAAAATATATTGTATTGTCACCAATTTACTTCCTCTGTCCTTAAATAGAAGCTTTCAATATTTTTTTTATTTATCAAAAAAGTAGTTAAAAATAGTTAAAATCAATAAATATGTAAGTATATATACTTTTTCAACTATAGCTTCCCTCGTAAGTATAAATCTTATCTACCTTCTTAATTAATGCAATTCATACACACTCACTTCTCAAAAAATATGCAATAAATGTTTACAATCAACAAGGGTAAAATTCAAAAATACTAATAATAAATGTTGAGACAAAACTGAAATGAAACTTATATTTTGGGATGGACCTATTCCCAAATTTGAATATTATATTTAAGGATGGAGAAAGTATTAGCGACTGCATTCTATTGCTGAATTCACTGTGATTTCTTGTAATTATGATCATAAGTCCAAAAGGAAGAACTCGTCCTCTAAAAACTAACATATTGAGGAGGGAATCCTTTTGAACTTATAAATCGTACCTCACTTATGGAACTCCCAATATGAGACTCATATCAGCTAGCTGCCTTATTGCTTCTTTATTTTGATTATTAACAAAAAGGATATTGTAGCCTTACACTTCTCAACAAAGCAATTCTCTGGATTCACTGAGTAGCCTAATCTGATTTACTGCCCAATGAGCCTGTCTAAACATTCCTTGGCTGGCTCACTTTTTTGAAGTCCTCAAACTCCCTTTGCCAATTAAAATATTGAAAATAGATGTGTTGTTGAAAATACAACTAATTATAAACAAATATATGGTCTTTCTTAATCCATTTGTTTTATTTGTCAACGTGTTCATATTCGGTGTGCATGTTTCTTGGATGCTTACTTCATATAAAATCTTGCACACATAGTCAAGTTATATGCTTAAGCTCAAAAAAAATATGGGTATGGTGATATTCTGATCATAGATTAAATTTAGGGTTTGACCAACTATGATCCGGGTAGTGGAAGGATACATGTCCTCTTTCATATTGGAATACTTTTACAGAAAATATAATTTCTCAGACCTTTCTCCTTTAAATCATAATCAGCACAGCCTTCATTCATTTCCAATAGGAGGCGTAGCTAGATTTGCCTGTAATTTTATGTGATCATAACCAGATTTTAACCTTCCTTAAACATATAACCAAATATGTCTCACTAGACCATAACTATTAAATATCTGATAATACTACTTCCTATTTTTGATCCCTAGGAAAAAATTAAGAATTCATACCTTATATTTGTTCCACTGCAATACAAAATATCTTGCAAAGAAGGAAATGACTAAACTTCTGGGTTTTTATTTCACGGACACTTGGAGAGTACAAATAGAGAATTTAAATGATATTTTAGACTCAGTGTGTGTCTTAAAACAAGGACTTATAAGAGTTTATATAATCACGCATTCTCGACTATGGTTACACGACTCTAGTTACATTAACTCAATCTAGTAGAATTCTATCTTCAAAGCTTCTTTTTCTTGTGTTGGCAGAATCTTCAGCTTTCGCTTTTTATTCTATCGGCTTCTTTTTTCATTCCACTCTTTGTCAGCAAGTTTTTAGAGGACACTAATGTCTATTTCTGGATCTTCTATATCTTACATTGCTTTTTCTCTTTCCTCACAATTATTTACATCTATGATTAGTGTATTCTGCCAAAAGATTATAAATCTTCTTCTTTGCCTCTTCTAAATTTTCCATTCTACTATTTTTCAATATGTCATACCACTATGTGAATAGTGGCTAGTCATTGGATGTTTTCCCAAATGATGCAATTATTGTTGTTAAAATGCAAAAGTATGCCTATTGCTTCTCATATGATGCAATGGTTCTATTCATTTCTTGGACAATAATAATATGATAATTCTAAGCCCTCATGTTACTCATCTTATTTTGAAATTTTTGTCCATGTTTTATGTTCTCCTTGATTTCTACTAGCTTCCTTGTAGTTCCAAGTCTGATTATACTAGTTGGGGCATAAAATTTTTCTAGTGTAATCTCTGGGTGGTTGAGTAAAATCTTGTATACACCTTATAGAGTAACAATTCCTACATAAATCTTGACTGCTTCTTGTAAGGCCGGTGGTAATTCCTTGATTTCCCTCAAGTCATTAGACAAATAAATGGCTTGTAACCATATCGATATAAAACTTTTATTAAGGATGGTGAAGTTCCTGGATAGGCTAAAACTTTTATTAAATGGGAGGCATATTTGACATCTGGATCTGATAATTCCATGTTTCTAGCTGTTTTAACAAGGGTTCTGAAAATTTTGAATTTTGAATAAGTATCAAAAGATAGACTTCTAGTAATTCTAGAAGTTGAGGTTGAGGCTTCTATGACTTTTCCCTTTTCTTATCTTTGGGTTTCTTCTTGCAATTGGGCTTTTATAATTTCATTTAGATGGGTTTCTTTTTTAGGGGTCATCTACCCAAGAAAATATTATTGGGCCTACTACGCAAACTCTTCAAAAAATAACCCATCTAAATGAAATTATAAAAGCCCAATTGCAAAAAGAAACCCAAGAAAAGGAAAGGAAAAACCATAGAAGCCTCAACCTAGAATTACCAAAAGCCCATCTTTTGATACTTATTCAAAATTCAAAATTTTCAGAACCCTTGTTAAAACAACTAGAAACATGGAATTCTCATATCCAAATGTCAAATATGCCTCCCATTTCACATTTAACAAAATTGTAGCCTATCTAGGAACTTCACCATCCTTAATAATTTTTTTTTAATCAATATGGTATGTTATAAGCCATTTATTTGTCTACTAACTTGAGGGAAATCAAAGAATTACCACCGGCCTTACAAGATGAAGTCAAGATTTATGCAGGAATTGTTACTCAAATATAGGCGTATATAAGATTTTACTCAACCATTGCAAAGATTATACCAAAAAAATTTTATGCCCAAATCAGTCTAATTAAACTTGGAACTACAAGGAAGCTAGTCGGCGGCAAAAATCAAGGAGAACATAGAAGATGGACAAGAATTTCAAAATAAGATGAGTAACATAAGGTCTTATAATGATCATTTTTTTCCAAGAAATGAATAGAACTATTGCATCAGATGAGAAGCAGTGGGTATACTTTTGCGGTTTAACAAAATAATTGCATTATTTGGGAAAACATCCCATGACTAGCCACTATTCACACAGTGGTATGACAAATTGAAAAACAATTAGAAAAGACAGAGAAGATTTGCAAGCTTTTGACAGAATATGCTAATCACATATGTAAGAATCGTGAGAAAAGAGAAAAAACAATGGAAAATATAGAAGATCTAGAAATAGACATTAGCATCCTCTAAAGACTTGCCAATGGAGAGAGAAACGAAAAAAGAAGCTGACAGGATAAAAAGCGAAAGCTGAAGATTCTGCCAACACAAGAAAAAGAAGAAGCTCTGAGGATAGAATTTTACTTGAGTGAGTTAATGTAACTAGGGTCTTGTAACCATATTCAGGAATGCCTGGTTATATAAAGCCTTGTAAGTCCTTGTTTTGAGACACACACCAAGTATGAAATATCACTCAAATTCTCTATTTATACTCTCCAAGTGTTCGTGAAATAAAAAATTAGAAGTTTAATCATTTCCTTCTTTGCAAGATATTTTGTATTGCAGTGGAACAAATATAAGTTATGAACTTCTAATTTTTTCCTAGGGATCAAAAATAGGAAGTAGTATTATCATAAATTTAATAGTTATGGTCCAATGAGACATACATGGTTATATGTTTAAGCAAAGTTAAAATCAGGTTATGATCACATAAAATTATAGGCAAATCCAGCTATATGCCTCATGTAGGAAACGAAGGAAGCTAATTATGATCTGAAGGAGGAAGTTTTGAGAAATTATATTCTCTGTAGAAGTATTCATGTATGAAAGAGGATAGGTATCCTTTAACTACCCAAATCATAGTTGGTCAAACCCTAGATTTAATCTATGATTAAAATGTCACCATCCCATATTTTCTCTAAGCTTAACCATATAACCTGGTTGTTTTGTCATATGCCACACACACACAACATCACATATAAATCATTTTATAAGTATCTTTTTTCCTGTTTTGCTCCTTTTCTTTTCTTTTCTTTTATAGAAAATCAATTTACTGAGTGAGACATAATCTCTCTGATATGATCATTGTACAGAAAGAAGATGAAAAAATATTAGACAAAATATTGTCTCATGTTCCTATGAGTCGCTTAGGAGAGACTAAAGAGATTTCTGCACTGGTTGCTTTTCTCTGCCTTCCTGCTGCTTCATACATCACTGGACAGATTATATATGCAGATGGAGGTTCCACACTTTAAATGGCTTTGAATTATTGTATTCCTATTTTAGGGAAAATTAATTTATTTTTGTCCTTATACTTTTGAATCAATTCATACACTTTGACTCAATGTAACTCAATCCTTATTATTTTAATTCGGTTATGTCTTAATCCTTGAATTTTTACTCAATACAATTTGGTCCCTATAGTTTTAATCATTTTATAATTTAGTCCCTATATTTTAAAAAATAAAAACATATATAAAGTATGGGTAGTGGACTACATTATAAAATTGTTAAAATTATAAAGGTCAAAGGTGACTTTTGACTAGGTCAAAGATTAGCGACTCTCATGTAAGAATCCATGATCATCTCAAGTCAAAGGGCATTGTTACGTTGTTATACATAATAAAAGCTTATGAATTAATCCATGCAGCTTTCTCATAGTGGGTCAATCCCGCACCTTGTACTCTTACAAGTGCTTAAGACTTTGATTCATATCTCTATACCTTATCGAAGTCATACTGGTCTTATTTCATCTTTGCTCCCACAGAGATGACCGAGCAAGGACATTTAGGACAATCTTTAAGATACATCCAAGGATACAATCATCATTGCATATTCTTATGTCACCTCTATTATTGATTTCTTTGATAAGATGAAAACGCCTGAGTATATGCTTGGTCCTTTGATGTGACCTAGGCTCCTTGGCCTGCATAATAGCCCCGCTATTGTCAAAGAACAGGCCTATTGGATTTGAGATGGTAGGAACCACCCCTAGTTCAGTAATGAACTTTCTGATCCAAACGGCTTCCTTAGCTGCATTTGATGCTGCTATATATTCAGCTTCCGTTGTAGAATTTGCTATAGTGCTTTGCTTAGAGCTCTTCCAGTTTACTGCACCGCCATTCAAAAGGAATACATATCCAGATTGCGATCTTAGATCATCTTGGTCAATTTGGAAACTCACACCTGTGTAACCAGTCACATAGAGCTCATCACCCAAACCATCATATACCAAGAATAAGTCTTTTGTTCTTCTTAAGTACTTTAGGATATTCTTGACAGCAGTCCAATGACCCTCACCAGGATCTTGTAGATATCTGGTAGTCATACTTAAGGCAAATGAGAGATCTGGTCAAGTACATAATATGGTATACATAATAGATCCAATAATAGAGGCATATGAAATCTTACTTATGTGATCTCTTTGATCAGGTGTACTAGGACACTGAGCTTTACTGAGATGGATGTCATGAGACATGGGCATGTAACCCCTTTTTGAATCCTACATATTGAATCTATGCAGTATCTTGTCTATGTATGTGCTCTAACTTAGGCCTAGTAGCCTCTTGCCCTCTTGGATCTATCTCTAAAAATCATGATCCCTAGAATGTAAGTGGCTTCGCCTAAATGTTTCATTGAAAAAGACTTTCCTATCCAAGACTTGACACTCTGTAAGGTAGAGATGTCATTCCCAATGAGTAGAATGTCATATACATAAAGTACTAGAAATACAATTATGCTCCCACTAACCTTCTTGTAAACACAAGGTTCATCAATGTTTTGAATGAATCCAAACTCTTTGACTACTTCATCAAAATAATGATTCCACCTCCGATATGCTTGGTTCAATCCATAGGTGTATCTTTGAAGCTTTCAAACTTTACCAGATTCCTCTAGACGCATAAAGCCTTCAGGTTGTGTCATGTACACATCCTCAAGTAGCTTTCCATTAAGGAAGGTTGTTTTGATGTTCATCTGCCATATTTCATAGTCATAATATGCTGCTGTGGAAAGAAGGATTCTGATTGATTTGGCCATTACAACTGGGGAAAAGGTTTCATCGTAGTCTACACCATGTGTTTAAGTGAATCCTTTTGTAACCAGTCGTGCTTTGAAGACCCTTACTTTTCCATCCATCTCAGTTTTCTCCTTAAAAACCCACTTACACCTAATGATTTTTATACCTTCAGGTGGATCGACTAAGGTCCATACCTTATTGCCGTACATGGATCACATTTTAGACTTCATGGCATTTAGCCATCTTTCAGAGTTTGGTCCCACTATGGCTTCTCGATAAGTAGTTGGCTCATTCTGCTCAATGAGCAAGATATCACGACTTCCAGTAGTCAGAAGTACATATCTCTGAGGCTTTTGTCGTGTCCTATCAGACCTTCGTGGGCCTTGTGTTACTAGAGAAGACTCATCAACTTGTTGTGAGTCTTCTCCATTTTCCATTTGTGGTTCTACGTTGTTTTGTGACTCTCGAACTTCTTCAAGGTTCACCTTACTCCCACTGGTTCTTTTAGAGATAACTCTTTCTCCAGAAAGACACCATTCTGGATAACAAACACTTTATGATCAGTAGGATTGTAGACACAGTATCCTTTATTTTCCTTAGGATACCCCACAAAAAGGCATTTTGAGGATCTGGATAATAATTTATTAGAGGCATATTGTTTAACGTAAACCTCACATCCACAAATTTTAAAAACTGACAAACTGGGTTTCTTCCCAATCCATATCTCATATGGTGTCTTTTCAACTGCCTTTGATGGAACACGATTTAGTGTGAACGCAGCAATTTCTAGGGCATGGCCCCAAAAGGAGGACGGAAGATCTGTTTTACTCATCATGGATCATACCATATCTAATAGAGTTCAATTTCTTCGCTCAGAAGCACCATTTCATTGTGGTGTTCTTGCAGGAGTTAGTTGTGAGATGATCCTGCAACTCCTAAGATGGACAATAACTCTTGGCTCAAATATTCACATCCCCCATCAGATCAAAGTGCTTTAATTGTTTTGCCAAGTTGGTTTTGCACTTAATTTTTGAATATTTTGAACATTTCAAAAGATTTAGACTTATATTTCATTAGATACATATACCCATATCGACTAAAATCATCTATGAATGTAATGAAGTACATATAACCTTCTCTGACAGATGTATTCATTAGTCCACACACATCAGTATGTATAAGGCCCAATAAATCAATGGTCCTCTCACTATGCCCAGTAAAAGGTGTCTTTGTCATCTTTCCCAATAAACAAGACTCATATGTATGAAATGATTCAAAATCAAAAGAGTTAAGAAGTCCATCTTGATAGAGTTTTGAAATGTGTTTCTCATTTATATGGCTTAGACGACAATACCATAGGTAGGTCGGATTCAAATCATTTGACTTGATCCTTTTGGTAGACACGTTATAGATATGTCCATTATTATGATGTTCTAAATTTAGTGAATAATGATCAAAATGCAAATCATCATAAGCATAAAAAATGTCATTATGATAAATAGAAGTGTTAAGGTGCAAAAATACATATGAGCTTTTTCCCCATGAGCACCCAGCACCATGTGCTTTTTTTTGGAGCAAAAATACACATTTGGTCACCATTTTAGAGTAAAAGTCACATCCCACTGTTAAGTCACTGTTCATTGTGATGAGAGAGAAAGAGATGAAGTGAACAATAACTTAACGACTGTGAACAATGACTTAATTGTGAGATTTGACTTTTGCTCCAAAATGGTAACCATATGTGTATTTTTGCTCCCAAAAAAAGCATGTGGTGCTAGGCCCTCCTAAAGAAAAAACTCATGTGTATTTTTGCACCTTAACCCTAAATAGAACATTTACCATTCCCAGTAATGGAAGTAAAACCTTCCTTATCTAAATAAGAAAAAGAAACAATATTGCTACTCAAAGCAGAAACATAAAAGCAATTGTTCAAAATTAACAAAAGCCCACTGGGCAAAACTAATTCATAAGTGCCTGTGGCTAAAGCAACAACTCTTGCTCGGTTTCCAACTCGTAGGTCCACTTCGCCCTTCTTCAACTTTCTACTGTCCTTTAGACTCTACACATTTGTGCAAATGTGAGAACCACATGCAGTATCTAATACCCATGTAAAGGAAGTAGAAAAATGAATGTCTATAACATAAATAGTTGAAGCGACAGTCCCGCCATTCTTCTTGTTCTTTTTCAAATCTTTAAGGTGGAGTTTGCAGTTCCTCTTCCAATGACCAGGTTCATCGTAGAAGAAGCAAACCTCGTCCTTCGAAGGCTTTGCCTTCTTGGCTACAGGCTCAGTTTCAGGTCTGTTTGACTCTTTGGTTTTACTAGCTAAGCCATTACCCTTTCCTTTTCCCTTGCCTTTCCTCTCGTACCCTTTCCTTTCTGAACCATCAAAACAATGATGGGTCTCTTCTTAACACTCTGCTTAGTAGTTTTAAGCATCCCATGCAATTCAAAAATTGATTTCTCCATGTTGTTCATGTTGTAGTTCATTACAAATTGGTCATAACTTTCCGAGAGTGAGTTCAAGATCATATCTGTAGCTAACTTTGGCTCATGGGAAATCTAAGTCTCTCAAGGTGATCAATGTAGCCTTTGTGGTCTCATACCTCTCTTGCCTTGCCTGTTGCTGGAACATTTCCTTGAGATGTACAATCATCTCAAGAGCCTCCATATGTTCTAGATCTTTTTGGAGTTCTGGAATCATGGTGGCAAGCATCAAGTATCCTACATCCACAGAGTTATTCTGATGGTTTGTGTAAGCATCTTTCAGAGCTCTTGGAGTATTGGTCAATGGCTCATCAGGAATGGGTTCATCAAGGACATAAATCTTTCTTTCTTGCTTGAGAACAATTCTCAAGTTTCTAAACCAGTCAAGAAAGTTTGTCCCATTGAGTTTGTCCTTCTCAAGGACTGATTGTAGTGATAATGTAGTGGTATTACTAGTCGACATTAATCGAAAATTAAAATATGCAAAGTTGGTTAGTAATTTCCTACTGAATAATAACCCTCAATATTATTAGTGGGCTAAGATCCATATTTGGCTCAAATTTAAGTCCGCTTTGGCAAGACACTTAAAGTAAAGTTATTTAGGTAGGCAACATCTTTACTAATTACATTACATGTAACTCTTAGATATTTATGGGATTTGATCATCATATGACTTGGCATGTTTAATCTCATCTAATGCTTTGAGATGCAAAACCGTTTTGATAATCTCAATTAAGTCAAGACAATAATGAATGTTGAGTATCACCATTGCCCACTCTGATCTCACCAAGATAACTCAAGTGCATCCACTTTGGTGGAACATACAAAAAAGCGATCTAGGTTTTGACAAGTATTCATTGATTGATGGCATTACGACTTAAGATTTCATTTGGAGGATTTAATCTAATTAATTATATTCATATGAATGCAATGATAGTTGTATCTCATACAAACAACACATAATACGCAAAACAAACATATCATGATCTAATCAAAAGCATAATTAAAACGTGACATAACATTGCTCACCTAACCTAAAATCCTCTCAAGCTAATGAGGGGGACTTCTCTAAATAAGAAAAGAAAATTATATCAGAAGAAACCTTGTTTAAACATACAAGAGGAGTGAGATGAGAAGAGAATGTCCATAGAGAATATTTAGAGAAAATGCATGGTGTTAGTTCTCTATGGGTTTTGATGATAATAATAAATTGTAAAACCAAGAATGAAGAGTTGTCTCAAGAAAGCAAAAACTTGTTGAAAGAGGCAATACTCAAGTTTCAGTAGCAAAACTCGAGTATTGAAGTTTCAAAAAAACAGCTCAATGCACATGACTAAGGGCAATACCGCAGTATTCAGATGAATACTCGAGTATTGGAACTAACAGAGAGCATCACAAGTTTTCCATCAAGGAAAACTCAGGTATTAATATGCATACTCGAGTTTCGGTTCTATATGACTCTTCAACAATTTTCAAAAGAGATAGAAACTTCAGTTTCGAAAACTTCAATTTCGAAAACTAAGGTTTGGAATTTGAAAAGACAGTTTTCCAACTTGGCTCTAGAATTCAAATATTTTCTTTTTCAAATGGAAACTCAAGTATCGCATTAGAATACTCAAGTATTGGGCTAAGCAAAGATGTTCTTAAAATTGAATCACTTATAAACTTCAGTTTTGAAAACTCCAGTTTTGGAAACTCCAGTTTAACACTCTCTAAAATAATCTTTGAGTTTCAAAACTAAGGAGAAAACTTGAGTATAGAGTTTGAAACTCGAGTTTTGAGCCATACAGAGAGCTATCAAGGTTTTTAAGCCTTCAATACTCCGGTATAGCATGAAAACTTCGGTTTTGATGTTTTGGACAAATAGTCATCAAAAGTCCAAAACTCGAGTATTGGTTGAATACTCGAGTATTGGTATAAGTTCATCAGGAACTCCAAAACTCACATCGCGAGTCTCATCTCTGGAAGGAGAATACTCGAGTATAGACACAAATACTCGAGTATAGGCTTAAGTGCATAGTGACAAACTCGAGTATCATTGCACAAACTCGAATATTGGTCGAGCTTTTTGATAATTCAAATCTGCGAAATCTGTGTAATGTTTATGGAATGATTCAAATAATTCATATTATTAATTATCATCATTACCAGATATGTTTAATGTGTTTGCTAGTGTATTTTAGCCAAATTACAGATGATTCAAAGAGATTAAAGAAGCTATTATGTCACAAAGCAAAGTCTTATCAGAAGCATTAAATGCAAGGCCACCTAACTGCTATACTTTGATCTACCAAAGCTCACACGAAGCAAAAGGGTTAAAGAGCCATACACTTAACTCAACACTGACAATCCCAACAGATACAAACGGCTAGAAGTCATCCTCTATCCAAAAGATCAAAGAACAAGCTATAGAGTAGAGAGAGAAGAGACCAAAGTGCTTCCAGCTGATAAGGAACTTCACTAACGGTCAAATAGATGCCTGCAACGGTCATTAATTATATTGAAGTATAAATAGAGTTACATTCATTTCTCTTAATAGAACAATAGAGTAGAAAATTCATTAAGCATTAATTTTGTTCATCTACTCTTAGAGTTTTTGTACAGAGTATCAGTTGATACTACTTGAGCTTCAATTATTAACTTATCTACTTTTTAAGAGAGTATTTTACTTCTATTATCATTTGATTGTAACAATCTCAAGTTGGGGGAGTTGGAAATTTGGGTTCATTGATTACAACTTGTAAGGGGGAGCAAGTTCTAGAGAGAGAATTGATTCAAAGTTACAGAGTGTGTAATCAAGTGATTTAGTGAAAAGCTCAGGGTGCCTGAGGACTGGACGTAGGCCAAGGAGTTGAGCCGAACCATTATAAACTTTCATGCATTGCTATTCTTCCTTTCTCACTGGTTTTATCTAATCAATCACCATAAGGGCCGAATTTGCGAAAATTTTTTGAGAATCCCCAATTCACCCCCCTTTTGGTGATTCAGCTCCTTTTACACATGGCATGCAGGCCATATTTAAATATTACAACCATTGTAAAGACTAAAGTCATGTTGTTCACCGTACCCAAACAATTTGAAAGTAAATCACAACAGGTATTAATTCAATATAAATTAATATAACATTAATATATTGTTATAATATTAATGTTAATAAATACAATGATCACGTAAATAATATATTAATAAATTCACATTTTGACTCACAACATTATTCATTATTAATAATCAATTGAATATAATATTAACACGTTTAATTAATGTTATTCATTATTCACGTGAATAGACGCACAACCATTTTGATAATTCATCATTAATTCATTGATATATATTTTAAATTATATATATTGTTAATCGTATTAACAATAAAATATAAATCTTTTCGATCCGATCGTAACTATAACATGAACTTTTGATTTAAACGCATACAAAATACAGTTAAGCATAAATGAACAATATATCCCATATATAATTGCATTAAGAACATAAATCCAATTTAAACGCATAATTGATCTGGCTTTGATGCTACTGTTGGGAGTCGTACACGCAGCGAAATGAAATTAATCCAATAAATTACAAATCCCAAGAAGAGGATCTATCAACAACGTTTAAATCAGGTTAGTAATTAAGAACCGTACCTATGTGAACTTGTGTGCGTGCTTTGCGAACTCATGGGCTAACACTTCTTGGTCGATCAATCTCTAAGAGCTGACTCTACAAATCCACTCCTTCTACCAATATCCACATCGAACAGCACTCCAACACAAACAACAGCGTGCTAGCGCCTTCAAGCTTTTGTCTCACATCTCTCTTCTAGGGTTCTTTTGTGGCTCTTCAATTCTCTTGTGTGTGTGTGTGTGTGTGTGTGTGTGTAATCAAATTACTCATAGCCTAAGGGTATTTATAACCCTAATGGGCCACACTAAATATTCAAAATCAATCTTATTAATTTTGAAATTGAATTGGAAATTAAATCTTTCTAACCGATTCAATCCAATCTATTTATTTAAGAGAATTAAAAGCTAGCTGATTTGATTTATCTTCATAAATCAAATCTGAGATATAATATCTATCTTCATAAATCAAATATGAGATATGATATCTATCTTCATAAATCAAATCTGATATATGATATCTCAATTAATCTGAATGATTAGCCCCTAAAGCATAATTCTCAACAGCTATCTCTTAATGACAAGTAAAACTTTAGAAAATTAGCCCCCCAAAAAAAAGACAAAAGTTCTCTGTGATGAGTGTAATTTATTTTCTAGAACGCATTGTTGTTGGCAAACATTATGTTCTTGTTCATGCATTACTACTTTATGGCTGTAATGCTTCTCACTAATGCTGAATAAATATCATATTTGACTTACACCATCCAGTTATATGAACTCTTGCTTGTTGGGTAGACTGGAAAATTTCTAAGGAAGCTAAGAGCTGGCCTAATTCACAATGTCTTTATGATGAGTGAAATTTATGGTTGTTTGGCATGCATAGTGAAGCGTGAAAAGGAAAGGGAATTTTTGGATTAACAAACTTGCCTGCTCTTTCTTCCCGACAAATTTACAGTTTCTCTGTCCTCTAAAAGAGGCCTAGATAGGAGAAAATAGTTTCTGTCAGCAATATGATATGTTATCTTAGTCTTATAACTTACAGCAAAAGGTGCGTTGGTGATAAAGATTTTTTAGATTGTATCAAATGGCATCTATGAAGGGTAGACTGATATGGCATACTCTCAATCACCAAAAATACAACCCTTTGCTCTATCACAGTTTCTTCATGATGATATCATGTCTTAGAAACATTAGGGTTTTGACTAAATTTATTTTATTGACATATGGATTCAGCTACAAACTTTTAAGCTATAGGAATCTAGTTAGAAGTTTTTATTAAACTTTAAGGACCATATGAATAATGAAACATTTGTTATAGCTTAATGGATATGATTTGCACCATCATGAATGTTACCTTTTTGTCTAGAAATGCATTTAATATGTGACCCTAGTATGGTGGTCAAAATAACATGTTCAGAATTTATTATCAACAATGTTTTGTATGTCATTCGTGTATAAGATGATGAAGTAGTATATGAATGTTAAACATTTATTTTTATGTCTATGAGCTATTTATTTATTTGCTTTGTTAAATATTTATACTGATAGGGGATTGTTAGTCTGGCAAATGAACACGAAATTCTTCGTATAAGAGTATGTTCTTCTTTGTGAATATTTTAAAAACTAGAAGATAGAGATAATATGAGATGAGGAGAAAAGCCAAAAAGGAAAGAAAAATATGAACAACTAGAAGGTAGAGAGAATATGAGATGAAGAGAAAAGCCAAGGAGGAAGAGAGTGCTTGAGATTTTTGTGCTCGAGATTTTTGAATGAGGTGCCTGAACCTCCACTTCTTGCAAGAAATACCTTGTATAGAGATATCGCTGGATTTTCACCGTGTTTGCCTTCTAAAGGCCCATTGTTGTGCGCTCAAGCACACTCTTCCTCTTCGCCCATCTACTAGCCCAATTCTTAAGGTGTAATACATGCACTTGTATTCTCTCTCCCCAAAGCAATATGGGATTTGTTCCATTTGACACACCTACTTTCTTGCTAAAACTCTAACAATCCCTCACATTTGTCAAAAGGAACACCTTAAGTTGCACACATAGGTATAACCAATGTATTTAGTGGTCTTTTGGACTATAAACTAAACCTAAGCTAATAACACTTATTACATAGAGATTTCAATGGTCGTATGGACTATGAACTCTCATCTCTCAGGCATATACTAGAGGCATTAGAAGTCAAATTATACCCCCCACATTTCATTATTAATGAAGTTTTTCACATTAAGATGGCCATGTGCGAGCCTGGTGTATAACAAAAGCTCTAGAGATTTTGCCATGATCTTATAGGAGTGGCCCTATTCCACATTTGCAAAGGTGATTTTATGAAATGTACCTACAATAACCACACAATCCCATAAGATTATGAAATCATTAGGAGATTTGCTCATTCTTACCAAAATGCATTCTAACACTTTCTTAGCATCATAGGATGGGACTAACAATTTACTTTAGTGCTAGAAAAACTAACACACAACTTGTTCTTAGCCATCGAACCTCCTTTATGGGATCACCAATTACAGCGGTTGGGTTATAGTTGCTATTAATTTCGTATCAGCTTAAGTCTCATTTCCCTCGATGAATCAAAGATTTGTTTCCTTCCCAAGAGTTCGGTAAATGGATCCGCAAGGTTCACCTCTAACCTTAAATAATCAATTGAGATTACACCATCTTTTAGAAGATGCCTTATTATATTATGTCTCAATCGAATATGTTTGCTTTTACCATTAAAGGTTTTATTTTTTAGTTATAGTTATCGCAGATTAGCTATCACAATGCAAAGACACTGATAGTGTACTAGTCAACTCCATAGCAATAAACTCAGAATCCTTTGAGGAACTAGTTAAGGTAGTTTGTTTGACTAGCCACCAATGGATTCGCTCTTCTTTGAATTTGAGATCTAGTTAGCATCATTGTATCCTTCCAATACAGTTGTAAATCCACTATAATAAATATCATAATTCATGGTACCACTTAGGCATCTCAATTCCCTTACTAGAGCCTTCCAATGTTTATTTCTTGGGCAATAAGTATTTTGCTCAATCTACACACAACATATACTATGTTTGGTTTGATATAGTTCATTAAATGCAACAGACTCCCAATAATCTATGCATATTTAGATTGATTGATTGAAACTTCTCCATTTTACTTTAAATGCACATTAGGATCATAAAAAGTATTCATAGGAGACTCATCAAAAAGTTCAAACTTTCTCATAATTTTCTCAAATAATGCACTTAAAAAAGTATGATGCCATTATCATTCTTTATGATCTTTACATCCAAAATCACTTTTGCTTCACCCAAATCTTTAATATCAAAATTATGAGACAAAAAATGTTTTGTTTCATGCATAACACCCATGTTGGTACCAAAGATAAGCATATCATCCACATATAGACAAATAATCACACAATCACCATTTACAAGTTTTGTATAAACTAGGCCAAAGCAATGGGCAGGTTGGGTAACCCGTGCCCAAACCCATAGCTCACCCATTTTACTTTATACAGGTACGGGCTAGCCCATACATATACCTCAATCCATTTAAACCCGTGTAAATGGGCTAGCACATAAATGGGAGGGCTAACTGGGTAATTAGTAATCCATTTACATTTTATCTATTATTATTTTAAAAAAAACATACATAAGAATTAAACATTCATAACATAATTTAGACAAGTGCCATGATAACATAATTTTGATGTTCAAACTTGTACTTTTAAATTAAGAACTTAGAGTAAGGGGAGTAGATGAACTCACAGCCCACAAAGATTTGTGGAAGAAGAAGAAAAGCTTACAACAAGAAGAATGAGAAGGACGATGATGCATCGTAACTTGCGGCTACTGCCTCAACCCATGAAGATTTGAAGAAGAATAAGAAGAACTTTGCTAAGGAAGAATGACAATAACGGCGATGCACTGTGACTCACGGCGGCTTCCTTGACCTATTGCTCTACTACAATGTTAATGCCTCAGTGCGCAAGTGTTAGGGTTACAAAGTCATAAGGGAAAAGAGAATATGTGTCACACTATTATTGTCCTCATTCCTCAATGTCTTGTTTGTCCATATATTTAATTTTAAAAAATATTAGCTATATGGGTAGGTATGGGCAACCGACGATGTGCCCATTGCCTACCCATTTAAGTTTTATATGCCCGGTTTTAACCCAACAACCCATTATAAGTCCTTTTTGGCGAGCTCAAAATGGTTCAATTAGACTAGGTTGTGGGCAGGCTAATCGGGTCATGGGTTCCTTGCTCAGCCTTAGTATAAACACATCTTTCAACCACAAAAGTAAAGAAACCACCATTTAACAAAATTTTATCAAGTTTTTCATGCCATTATTTAGGCACTTGTTTCAAAGCATACAAAGATTTAACAAGTTTACAAACTTTGTTTTCTTGCTAGGAACAATATAGCCTTCAGCTTGCACCATATAAATATAATCTTCTAAATCACCATTTAAAAAAGTTGTTTTATCATCCATTTTATGAATGAAAGGTTTATTTATAGAAGCTAAGGTGATTAGGATTCAAACAAAATAAATCCTAGTTCTAGGAGAGAATGTGTCAAAATAGTCAACATTTTGTTCTTGAGTATACTCGGCCCTTTGGCTACCAACCTTTGTTTTTATCAATAGTTCCATCAAGAAATTACTTTTTTCTAAAAACCCATTTACAACTGATAGGCTTTGCTCCTAGATGCAAGTCTACCAAAACCCACATTTTATTTTGATTAAAAGAATCAATTTTAGCTTCTATTGCTTCTTTCCAAAAAGATTCATCGGGAGAAGAAAAAAATCCATAAAAATTTTTGGGTTCATCTCTTACGAAGTAAGTATAAAAATCATGTCCAAAATATTTCTTTTTTCTTTGTCTTCTACTTCTCCTTCAATCTGAATTTCGTTCAGAAGAAGTAGAAGAATTTTCAACTCTTTTAGGAATATGCTCAACCTTCAAAGAAAATATATGTTAAAAAAACTCTGAATCTTTTGTTTCAATAATTGTGTTATGATCTAAAACATCGCTTTTTCCAAACCAGAAAACAATAAGCATCACTTTGTTGAGTATGTTCAATAAACATGCAATCAGAAATTTTAGAACCAATTTTCCTCTTTTTAACATTAGGTATTAAAATTTTAGCAAGACAACCCTACACTTTTAAATATTGAAGATTAAGTAATGTGTGTGTGTGTGTGTGTGTGTTTTTTTTTTTTTCATAATTCAAAGGTGTCTTCTTATTTTTTTTTTATGAGATATTCTTTTTTGTAGAAAACAAGCAAACAACAAAGCCTCACCCCACAAGTAATTGGGTGTTGTAGAACTTACAAGCAAGGCAGTCATAATTTCTTTTAAAGTTTTATTTTTCCTTTTTGCAACACTATTAGACTCAAGTGGAGTTTCTTCATGTATTATACCTTACTTTTCACAAAAATCATTTCATAATAAATATTCCCCTCCTCTATCTAATCTAACTCTTTTAATCCTTTTATCTAACTTGCTTTCCACTTCTATTTTGTATGAAAGAAAATTTTCAAAAGCTTCATCTTTATTTCTTAGTAAATATACTTTAGTATATCTTGAAAAATCATCGATAAAGGTAATATATTTTTTACCTCCTCTAGTTTTATTTTGTTTCAAATCACCTAAATCGGTATAAACCAAGAACAACAACTCAATTTCTCTTTGTGTAGAAAAATGTGTCCTCTTGGTTAATTTAGTTTATGCGCAAATCCTGCATTTACTTTGAAAATCACTTGTTAGTTTTTTAAATCCCAAGATTTTGTAGCCTCTTAATATAATATTTATGAACATGTCCTAATCTAGCATGCCACACATAATAAGAATCAACAAAGTAAGCAGAAGAAGATGCATTCTCATTCATTTCAACAACACTCAGAACAAACAATCCCTTATTACAATAGCCCTTCCAAATAAGAACACTATTCTTGGTCATGACAATCTTATTAGGTTCAAAACACACCCTAACCCCAACTTTCCCAAGCAGTACCACAGAGACTAAGTTAGCTCTAACGTCAGGTACATACAACACATCATTTAGTGTCAAGGTCTTTCTATATGTGAGCTTCAGTACCACTCTCCATTTTCTATGAGCCTTAGCAGTTTGGGAGTCAACCAAATAAATGTGGTCTTCCCCTTCTTCAAAGGAGGTAAACATCTCTTTGTTTGCACAAAGGTGGTTGGTAGTTCTTTAGTCTATCACTCATCTCTTCACATCAGAGATAAGAAGGGCTTGTGACACCACAACAATAATGATTTCTTCATCACTATTATCATCTCTTTTAATCAAATTCACATTTGGCTTAGGATAATTTCTCACCCCTTGAGAGTTATCTCCCTTAGCCTTTTCTTGCACTACATTGCATAATGATTTGGTTTTCCACAAACAAAACAATTGCCCATCTTCTTGGTGTTAGTATCCTTGGGCTTGTAGTAAGGTTTCTTATTTTTATTCCTTTTGTTTTTGGGATTGTACCTCTTTTGTGCGGCTTTTCCTCAACTAGGCTTGGTTTAGCAGCCATTTTCACCCTTTGCAACTTGTATCACCTTTCAGTTGGTGTCTTCAATGATGATATGAGTAATCAGGTCATTTAGAGACAACTGCTTATGTATGTGTTAGCTTTGCTTGTATTCATTCCATTAATTTGATAGTTTCTTGATCAGTACACTAGCCACAAACTCATCTAGCATATTGATCTTCTTAGCACGAAGCTCCTCATTAACTTGTGGTACTCATTGATCAATAGCTTGATGTCTTTGTCATCTGTTGTAATATCTTGAATTTTGGGTCAAAAGACTTAAGGGTAAACATATATTAGGTAGGTGACTAAGCCCAGTTTAGGAAGAGTGACAAATATTATGAAGGGAATTTCCCTTGATGATAACAGATTAAAGCTTTTTAGGAGGCAGTTATCTTATAATGTGTTTTTGACTACAGAAATGATATCTAATGCCTATGAAACTTTCCAGATTTAAAATAGACATGTTAAGGTTTAATTTGAATGATCATCTATGTCAATTGGACTGTGCACAATGAGTTATGAATTTTAGAAGTTAGGTCTTCAATATGGAACGTTTTCTGGACCAGTGAGTATTAAATGTTGATTCTGGAATTTATGATGTGTGCTTGACCATGGGAGGTATTTTTCCTAAAAATAGACTTTCTAATGGCCACATAGCCTTTGGAATCACTGCAATATGACATTTGTACAATAAGATATAAATTTCCATAAGTGATTGAAAATTCTACCAACATTGACATTTGTACGAAAAATGTAGGATTATGTTGTCACATGTGAAACTTGGCCAACAAGTGGAAGTTTCAAGAAACCATGTGATCATGCCTCATCAGTCAACAAGTGTGACTTATAAGCCTCCCATACATGGCTCATATTTCAGCCAAGTGGCAAGAGAGAGAGAGAGAGAGAGTATGATCAAATGGATTTATCACATGTTGGAATTTTGGTAATAAATGGCAACAAGTCTTTGCCATATGGAATTGACCAATGGTTAATAAAAATGCTACATCGAAACTCTCAGATGGGGTTATAGTTTCGGTTAAGAGACAAGGAGAAGGGATAAAAGAATATTCAATTGTGCAAAAGAAGCATAAGACAAAATCAAGAGGCGTAATTAAGAAGTAACATGTGCATGATTTGGATTGTGCCAAGTGTCTACAAGGATAAAGCAAGAAAGACAAGAGTAGATGACAAAGTTCCAAAAGTTAAAATTGATTCTTATATGCATGATGTGTTTCAAAGAAGAGAAAGGAAAGGAGAGAATTAAATTAAGCTTGAAATTTTGTCACATTCTATAAACCAAAAGTCAACATAAATAAATTCCTTTTGACACTTGTCTTGTTAGGGAAGTTGAGATATTAGAGGACACTTAAGCATAAAAGTTAAGAATTAAATTGAGGCCACCTATGCTCCATTTATGGCCATAAATTCTACCAACCAAGAGAACAAAAGAAGGAAGTATAAACACAAGACAAAGAGGAAGCTTATGCCCTCCAAAAATAATATATGTGCAAACAAAATTACAAGGCCCAAGAGGAGGTGTATTTTGCCCTAGACTAAGGTAAGAGTGAGAAAGTTCAAGAAAGATGTGGAAATTGGGCACATGCATAAAAATCTAACATAGTATGTTTTGGCAAAACAAGAGGGACACCTAAGTATGATTCCACCAATTATAAAACACCTTACACCCTCCAATTTGCATGTAAAAGTCAGCCAAGTAAGGAGTCACAGGGAGGAGAGAAGCTAGCCAAAGTGCAAGAGCGAAAAGGAAGAACAAATCAAAGAACCAAGGCCGAAACCCTAGGAAGCCCAAAGAAGAGAGATCGCTAGAAATTCAAAGAAAAGTCAAGTAAGTAGAGTTTTCAATATTCTTGCACATGTTTTTGATGTTGGTTATGGAAATAATTTCTCCATGATTTGTTGTAAAATTTGAAAAGCATGAAATCCTAAGGGGATGTTTGTCGAAATGGCTAAAGATGAGACAATTTATGTTAAAGACTTAAATAATAAGCTAAAAGATCATTTGGGGCTAAAAATCAAGGTGTATGTGAAGTGAACTTGGATAAAACACTTGTATCTTTTTATGCTTCATTTTTTAACCAGAATAGGGCATGAGGAAATAATGGTATTTGTCCATTTTGATGCTTCCAATATGTTTAAATTGAAAAATCTTGTAGGATAAAGGTTTGGTAGCAATTTTGGAAGCTTTGGAATTAAAATGGTCAAAAACCCTAAACTTCCTTTGTTGGTCTCTACATGGCAGTGAGATTGTAACAAGTGTTTAGGATGGTAAATGATGTATAATGATTATGAAATTTTACAAAAATAAATTATGCATCACAAACTTTAATTTGATAGGTCATTTGCTTATTTTGGATTTGAGTATAAGGTGATATAAATTTTTGAAAATGACTCATGATTTTGAAACTTTAATCTAGGTAGTAGTACTGTTTGATTTATTATGGAACAGTACCCATATTCTAGGCTATAAATGGTATTTTTCCTTGAATACTTGACAAGGGTCACATAGGCTTTGAAACCATCTCATTTGGACACTTATCCAAAGAGCTATGATTTTCTAAAGTTTGTTGAAAAATCTGGCAAAATTAGCCAAAGGTGCGAAAAAACAAGAAATGAGAGTCAATGATAAATTAAATGAGTTCTTGGCTCTTTAACTTTTAGTGGGACATAAATATGACTATTTGGATATAAATATAATAGCTTGTCTTAATACTGTAAGAATATGGAGTTTACATAGGTAATGACCTTTGTCCTCCAATGGTATGATTATAGATTTTGATATTTACCTAGAGCCAATGAGGAAATTGGACTCAAACCAAAAAGCTTGATAAATATCTAGGTAGTAACTTTAATCTCATATGTTTTTTATGTATGTTTATACCATGAATTATGATTCATGTCTAGGCATGCATGTATTTGATTTAGTTGTGCTCTAGGTTTGAGGCCCAATTGTTGTTTTTCCCAGTACTGTGGATTTGAGTCTTATTGTGTGTTATGCTCTGTAGTCAATGATGTGTGCAGTATGTTACTACGTGTAATATATGTTGAATGTTGTATTGTTGTTTTCATGATTGTTGTATACTAACATATGCTGAATATACTTTGAAAATAAGATTAATATGTTACTTTGGGATCCTTTGGGATTCCAAGCCCGGTTACTACTTGTGAACTATACAGCATATTGGATGTAGCTCCCAAGGTAAAGGCAACAAATATCAGCAAATAGAGGTGTCAGACATGTTTTGAGTAGGTCATGGGTTATTTATTGAGGAATTCTATAATTTGTTTAAAATTTGCAATTATTTTGGACGAAACCGATAGATATTTTTGTAATGTAATCGAGAACTTCATATCAATATATTGTACTATTTTTGTTTTGTCACACAACTGCATATCATTATGGTAATGAATGCCAGTATCCTAGTAGAGTGTTACATATGCCATCTCCTACTTGTAAAAGTTTCCTATAAAAAACTTTTGCTTTCCAGCATCTTTGGTGGTTTACTTGAGGATATGTGATCCCCATATCTTATTTGCTTCTTTATAGATGTGGTATGCATCGAACAGATCATTAAGTAAAGTAGTAATGATAAAGTGACTACAAACCTTGTTAGCATAAGCCCAAACATTCTTCTGGGCTTGATCAGTATCTAAGGAAAGTGCAGGTTGCGTAAGCGTATCAACAACTTCATACATGTTGAGAATAGTGTAAACACATTCTTGCCAGTTTCTAAAGTTCTTCCCTTTAAACTGCTCTATCTTAGAAACGTCTGGAAATTGTCTCAGCATAAGCATTGCAATCGAGTTAGAATCAGCACCAGTGTTATTAGCTTCAGAAGAAGTAGCATTGTTAGCTTCGGCACCAACAAGGGAACAAAAGCCATATTAGCTCTTAAGATTGTTTGCGAAGTTCTTGCATATACACTGTGTAATATGAGTCACGTTCAATGGCGTCCTTTAGAGCTATTCTACAACCATCGGCTAATTGAAAGATTCACTCCCTAGGATATAACAGACCTTTCCTATAGATATAGGGTGAACATAACAACAAAATATAAAGCAACTTAAAGGCAGAGAGAATATGAGACGAAGAGAAAAGCCAGAGAGGAAGAGAGTGCTCGAGATTTCTAAGCAAGGTGCCTGAACCTCTTGCAGGCAATGCCTTTTATAGGCTTCTCATGTACTTAAATGTTAGGCAAAAATCAATGGCAATAAACACAATTAAACCAACGGCTTTTGAACGTTAAAGGCCGTAAAAATAATTTATTGATCAGTTTTGAAATCTAGAGATAATGGCTTGCAACATGAACGTTGGAAATGATGGTTAGTTAAACAAAATAAAATCTAGTTAATCCCTCGTAACCAATTGAAGCATTGAGATCTCAAATTCAAATGCATAAAAAACTTGGTTTTTCTGATAAGCCATTTTCACAAAATAACTTTTTTTTCCCAAAAACTATTTGATAAAAAGTTTTCAATCTATATTTAAGTTGCGCAGGGTTGCATTTTCCTGCTGGTTGCCTGTTGTTGTGCATTCGAGCCTACTATTCCTATTGGCCCAATTACTAGCCCAAATTCACAAGGTGTATAAGATAACACTTATATCGCTCTCTCAAGTAATGTGGGACTTATTCCATTTGAGGCACCCACTTTCATATTAAAACTCCAACAAGACCAAATCCATGTTGGTAATTGATTTATTTGTCTTGCACATAGGATCACATTAGATAAATGGAACAAGTGACATTCTCCAACCGCAATATGCGAAGGTTTTTGATGAAGTAGAAGAATGAATTCACCCTTTTTTTATACATATTTACATAATATCTTGGTTGGAAAAAATTATTTATTTCGATTATATGAATATATACAAATTTGAATAAAATTATACCAATAAATAGTACATTTTTTTCTTAAAATTATATTGTTCTTATAGATTTATATTCATATTTATATAATATATTTGCTAGACAAAAATTTTTTTGCGATTATATAGCATATATACAAATTTGAATAATTTTATTGTCAAAAAAAAATCTTTTTTTTTTCTTTAAAAAACTATACTGTGTATGTGTTGTTTGTTTTATGAAAAACATATCATAAAACAAACTAGCTATTGTTTTATCAAACAAACAAAAAATTTTAAAATAAAGATAAAATATTAATTAAAACCATTGAAATAATAAAAAATGGGTTGCATTTAACTACCTTCAAATTTCCTTTTTAATTATGGGAGTGTTTTTCTAGTCTTTTAATAGCATTCACAAATTCTTAATTACGCCTCTTGGCCTCATTAGAAATTTATTAAAAATACAGGCCTTAATTTTGATTTTGGTATTTAAATTGGATTTATACGGGATTCCCCCAAATAGATACTTGCTCTTAAAAATTTTAAAAAGAAATATCCAAACAGCTTTTATATGTTTTCTTATGTTTTGTTTTGATAATGTAGCGAACACGAAACAAGCTATTTTCATCAATATAATAACATTTTCGTAAATATTGCAAAACAAACGGTAACTTCACGTCTTTCTTCAAGTTTCAGACCAAAATTTTTTTTAATCATTTAATAATAAAAAATTTAGAAAAAGTATCCAATTAAAAATTTTATTGGTGAGAAATATTCATAAATTTTGATACACAGAGTATTTGTAATCGGCAATTAGGTACAAAGAGTACCGGCATTAATATTTTGATTTAAGTCATCCTCATCAATAGAATTTTTAATGAGGACTTTTCCACAATTATTTCAAAAAAGAAAAAATTGCAGGAAAAGCCCCTAATTTTTTAAAAAATGAACACAAAAGAGAATCAAACACCCCCTCAACAAGTAATTATGGGGATATTTATGGGATGGGACCATCCCATCCCGCATCTCCACCCAAAAGGACTTGGCTTACATCCTTTTCCTTCTTAGTCCGCTGCATCCGTTGCCTTAAACGCCATTGTTTTTGGCACAAAACACACACACACCTGATCCTTAAAAAAAAAAAAAAATCAAAGCACTGCCAGATAGTAAAATGATAATTTAGGATAGTGAATGGTACTAAAAAAGTTCTTCATGATCTTGAAAAATTATTTCAGGATCTTGAAAAAATATTTTAGGACACTTATTAGTAGTAAAAGGATACTTACAGGTATTGTAAAAATAATTCATAATATTAAAAAAATTATTTTAGAATCTAGAAAAATTATTTATGATTCTTATTGCTACTAAAAATATAGTTTAAAATATTTTTTTCAAAATCCTAAAATAATTTTTTAAGATTATGAATTATTTTTTCAGTATCAGTCAGTATCCTTTTAGTAGTAATCAAATGTCCTGAAATATTTTTTCAAGATGCTGAAATAATTTTCCAAGATCATGAAAAACTTTTTTAGTACCATTCAGTGTCTTGAATTATCGTCTTACTATCTGACAGTGCTCTGAATTTTTTTTTTCCCCTAAAGGATCAAGGGTGCGTGTGTGTTTTGTGCCAAAAGCAATGGCGTTTAAGGTAGCGGACACAGCAGATGTGAGAAGGAAAAGGACGTAAGCCAAGTCTCACCCAAAAAAGGACTTGAGAAACAATTTTGTCCTATGTCACAGTTTTGCCTTGGCCTTGGCAAGTCTCACCCAAAATATTTTTTTCAAAATCCTAAAATAATTTTTTAAGATTATGAATTATTTTTTCAGTATCAGTCATTATCCTTTTAGTAGTAATCAAATGTCCTGAAATATTTTTTCAAGATGCTGAAATAATTTTCCAAGATCATGAAAAACTTTTTTAGTACCATTCAGTGTCTTGAATTATCGTCTTACTATCTGACAGTGCTCTGAATTTTTTTTTCCCCTAAAGGATCAAGGGTGCGTGTGTGTTTTGTGCCAAAAGCAATGGCGTTTAAGGTAGCGGACACAGCAGATGTGAGAAGGAAAAGGACGTAAGCCAAGTCTCACCCAAAAAAGGACTTGAGAAACAATTTTGTCCTATGTCACAGTTTTGCCTTGGCCTTGGCAAGTCTCACCCAAAATATTTTTTTCAAAATCCTAAAATAATTTTTTAAGATTATGAATTATTTTTTCAGTATCAGTCAGTATCCTTTTAGTAGTAATCAAATGTCCTGAAATATTTTTTCAAGATGCTGAAATAATTTTCCAAGATCATGAAAAACTTTTTTAGTACCATTCAGTGTCTTGAATTATCGTCTTACTATCTGACAGTGCTCTGAATTTTTTTTTCCCCTAAAGGATCAAGGGTGCGTGTGTGTTTTGTGCCAAAAGCAATGGCGTTTAAGGTAGCGGACACAGCAGATGCGAGAAGGAAAAGGACGTAAGCCAAGTCTCACCCAAAAAAGGACTTGTGAAACAATTTTGTCCTATGTCACAGTTTTGCCTTGGCCTTGGCAAGACCAGATAGGATAGGACTGGCCTTATCATGTTAGAGTGTTCGGTCTTTGATTTTGGCCATTGAAATATCATGACATTCTTTGTGCTTTAGGAATTAGCCATTAGAGCAGAGAGAACATTTAATGCTTCTGAGACATAAAGTGTTTCTTACATTTTGTGTGTTAATTACTCCATGACATAGAGTGTTTCTTACATTTTGTGTGTTAATTACTCCATGATTGATCACCTGTCAATTGCTTAAACACTTGTGTAATAAAGCATTAGAGAAATTTGAAGAAAAAATAACAAGTTATCAATGATATGAATGAGTTTCAAGAATTTTGATATGATGCTCTCTGTTTTTTAGGAAATGCATTATTCGAGTGATATTCATTTATCAAGATAGAGCAATTAATGGATCAGTCACTACAATGATGTAACAGTGATGCACAAAATAGGATCACTCAAGTGATCTCATTTCTTTTAAAAACAAATAATGAGGAACATTACTGTGTTGACCTGGTGGTGATGAGAATAACAAGATGGTTAGTGATCTTATTTCTTTTGTTTTTATCTGAAACAAATCACTAGATACCATCATTGTGGTGTACTGGTTGTGATACACTTTTTACACATCACTTGAGTGATCTTTAACCTAGAAAATTTTCAAATATTCTAAGCACTATCAAAATCATTGTGGTGTTTGTGCTAGTGATGCACTTTTTCACACATCACTCAAGAGGTGACTGGAGTGATCTTAACTTCAAAATGTTTTCAAAGAATTGATCACTAGGAAACATCACCGTGATGATGTGATGATATAAAAATTGAACACATCACTCGAGTGGTCATTCAAGTGATCTTGTCTTTAAAAAAATTTCACAAAATTGATCACTAGAATGGAGCACATTGGTGATAACAATTTAAAGCATCATTCAAGTGGTTAGTCGAATGATCTTCTCTATTGAAAAATCTTTGTAAAACTGATCAGCGGGAGAATCGCCATGGTGGTGTGGCACTGAAGGAAAATTTTCCAGCATCGCATGGGTGATCTAATTTTAGCTCTTCTAGTAGTGATAGTGATGAGTTATTTTCTCAAAACACATCACCCGAGTAGTGATATGAGTGATCAGTTAATTTTCACAGTAAATGATTTGTGTATTCATCAAAGCCTTTTTCAAATCAATGTAACCTTTTGTAAAACCTATCTAACTATATTTTAAGCATTGTTATCATCAAAATATAAGCTCTAACAAACAGAATAAAACTAGTAATTTTGTTACCATCTTGCCTTGTCCTGTCTCCAGCAACCATGAAGTCACTTATCCAGTATAGATACATAAAGTTGGGTTTGCTTGGTCATTATATATTATATATTGCTAAACATCAGAGTGGCAAAACCGAGAATTGAGAGGCATGCAATATTCAAAATAGAGTGGCAAGGTCTGAAAATGAAAAAGAATGCTGCAATATTCCATTTATGTTCTGATTTGTGTGTAGTCAATTGAGAAGGGGCATGTCCAATCAAAATTACCTATCAAACCATAAAAATAAAGCATACAAATAAAATAAATTAGACAATATTGTTCTTATAGATGAAAAAAAGGAGTAACTGAAAAAGGTATATAGATTGAAAAACTTTTTGTGGGCCTTCTCCATGCAAGCATAAAAATGTTAAATTGTCATCTTATGCTTTTTCAGAAAAGCTGATAAACACGTTGACGAAGGGTAGAGCAAAAATAAAGAAGAATATGGTTGCATTGAGAATTGAGAAGAATAATATGGTTGCATTGTCTGCAAATAGGATGACAACAATGGCATTCTATAAGTCTAACAGTGGCATTCTGTAAAATCAAACTTTCAGATCTTTAATCTGACTAATTTCTGTATTTCACTATTTATTTTCAATTCTATAGATGCAGACTCAATCATCATGCCGACAAATAATGGATGAAGCAGATAAAGAATATAAAAAAGTTTCTGAACGAATCGCTGAAAATCAAGAATTAATGAAGGTATTTCCTCCATCCTTTTTCTTTATATAATGATATGCATATATTTAGGGAATTTAATTGTTCTTTTCAGGCCTCATATAAAGAATTCATTGCCGATGCACAGATCAGCGCATCTCGTGGTATGTTTGTTTAATTAAATTTTTATTGTAACATAATGACATTTATTCTAGATCATTACCTTTGTTAAGAGCTCAGAACCGTGTCTAAACATACTACATAGAAAATTAACTATACAGGGCAGCACGTTACGTTCTTATAGTTTAGTTTCTGTCCTGGGACATCCTTATACAGAATTCAGATCTATACAAGCACATATGCTACACTCGAATGTCATATTGTGAATAAATCTGTTGAGATATTTACATTCATTTGAATAAAGCAACTTCTGATTTTGTCTTAAATATTTCACTCCAATTTACCTCATAGCACAGTAAAGGGGCCCGTACCAAAGACAATCCACCAGAAAATGGAAGAATTGCATTTACATAAAGCAAAAAAATATGCAGAACCAAGCTACAACCATGTTAAGGGAAACGGTTAAGAAAACAACTATAAACGTAAACAAATAAACAGAAAGATGAACAATTTCAACTTCCCATACCTAACCAACTTGCAAGTAGCAAATATTGCAGCCTGTGTTGCTTGAGAGAGTACAATTAGGACCGGAGGGAGTACAACCTTTTGAAATAATGGCAACATCTGCATGTGTTGCTTGAGAGCGGTTTTGTATGGTTGCGTTGTATATTGAGATGAAATATTGCTTGCATGTTTGAAAATTACACTTGATCAAAGTTTACGGTACTAGCCTACACATGTCATGAAATGAGGAGAAAATATATCAAGAAGGTGACTTTGTTTGAATTCTTCATTTTACCTTTCTTTTCATTGTTCTGCAAGGGCTGTTTCATCAGAAGAGCCAATGCTCTTATTTCCGAAAAGGACATTCCAACCTAGCCTTATAAGGAGAAAGAGAAATCACGAATTTATTGCTTGGTAAGCCGCTCAAGTTCTACATTCTTCCTATATCATAACATAATGAGAATAACAAACTCTAACTTACTGATTAAATTAAATGGTAGAGATCCGGTGCAAACAGTAATGTCATTTCCAAATATTCTACTTCTATCTAAAGGACTACAGTTATACTGGGAATTAGATGGAGCCTTACTAGAATTTGAAACTTTTCTAGTTATGTCTTACTTTTGACTTGTTAGATCTATAGACACAGGCTAACGTAGATGGGAAAGTAATCTGGGAAAAGTCAAGAGAATTGCAAAGAATTAAATGGAGAAAGAAAACATGCCTGAATCTGAACTGTGTTTGCTCTGAATTTTTCATAGACATAATTGATTTGCATAGTCGATTTGCGTCTCTCTTTCTTTGCTCCATAGTTGATTTGCATCTCTCTCTCTTTCTTTGCCCCAAACTCCCGCACATCTGCACAAAGGGGATATTATATTGGAATATTTAAGATTGAAATTTGAAATTTGAATTGGAAAAATAGAGGGACGAAAGAAGTGTGGACTCACAGACTATTGGAGAGAGAAAATAGACACAGAGAAGGCGGCGTAGTGAACCCGTGCTGAAAGCAACACAGAGAAGGCATACCCCGAAAACGGAGAGGAGCTCAGAGGAAGACGGAGAAAATTAGCTTCTAGGTCACCCCGAAAATGAAAAAACCAAGTGAATTTCGTTCCTTCTGCACAGTGGCCCGTGAATGAATCTTTTTCATATGCAGATGGATTCAAAAGCAAATTGTATTTCGTTTACAATTCCATTCACAGGAAAAGCCACTGTTAGATTTTTTTTTTCAATCGAAGATGGATTCCAAAAACAAAATGTATTTGCTTAACAATTCTATCTCAATAAATTGAAGGGTGGCTTATGAATAGTATTTTTGTGTGAGGAGCCCTCCTTAAGCCATTTAAGAGAGTGGCTTCAGGGATGAGATTTATATTATATATTGATTCTACGCAAAAGGAAAAGCCACGTTAGATTTTTTTTTTTCAATTGAAGATGGATTCTAAAAACAAATTGTATTTGCTTAACAATTCCATGCACTTGGCTGAGTCACGTTAATTTTTTTTTTTCCTTAGCATTTTGTTATGGCTTACACGCAACCCAATAAATTGAAGAGTGGTTTAGAAATAGTGTTTTTGTGTGGGTAGCCATCCTTAAGCCATTTTAGAGACTGGCTTGAGGGATGACATTTATATTATATATTGATTCCACGCACAAGGAAAAGCCACGTTTGATTTGTTTTTCAATTGAAGATGGATTCCAAATACAAATTGTATTTGCTTAACAATTCCATGCACTTGGCTGAGCTACGTTAGTTGTTTTTTTTCCTCTGCATTTTGTTATGGCTTACACGCAGCCCAATAAATTAAAGGGTGGCTTATGAATAGTGTTTTTGTGTGAGGAGCCATCCTTAAGCCATTTAAGAGAGTGGCTTGAGGGATGAGATTTATATTATTTATTGATTCCACACACAGGGAAAAGCCACCTTAGATTTTTTTTCAATTGAAGATGGATGCCAAAAACAAATTGTATTTGCTTAACAATTCCATGCACTTGGCTGAGCCACATTAGTTTTTTTTTTTCCTCTGTATTTTGTTGTGGCTTACACTCAGCCCAATAAATTGATGGGTGGCTTATGAATAGTGTTTTTGTGTGAGGAACCATCCTTAAGCCATTTAAGAGAGTGGCTTGAGGGATGAGATTTATATTATATATTGATAAGGTTTCCACATATTTTTAACATTTTATAAATATGAATTTTTATTTTTACGAAAGTTCACATGGCAATTTTTAATTTGAAAACTTCACCTAATGAATATAAATAATTTGAACTAAGTTTTTTTCCATAAATGTATATTCCATACCAAAATTGAAATCAATATTATATTTGTGCAAACATAACATCTAATTATTTATTTTCCTCACTCTCATGTATTATTTAATGTAATTTTGATTATTTCAAAAAAAATTATTAACCTAAAAGAAAATTGATATATAGTTGATATCATATATGCAGTTAAAATTATTTTAATAAAAAAATTTCAATTTGGTCCCTAAACTATTTTAAGTTTAAATATAACCATGTTTTCTCTTCTTTTTTTCTTTTTCTTTCTTTCTTTTTTTTTTTTTTTTTTTTTGGTAATGCGATTAGCTCCAGCTAAGGTAACTGCGGCTCCCTCTTCTCAAAACCGTCTAAATAACCTTCATACTATCATATGTGATCCGGTTATGCATGATACAATCCATCTACACTGTATTGAACTGTATCTTTCACTGTTCGCGAATCCAGACAGAGACCACGAACGATTCACGTTTGAATATTCTTCCTTAACTCCTATTTTCATGAACTGAATGTTGTTCCTTCAGGAAAAATTGGAATCTTGCAATTGCAACTTAATGCTCTCAGGGAAGCTATGTTTTTATCCTTAGAGAAGAACACGTAACACGTTCCATATCCACATCATTATCCACTCAAATGTAACCTAATTAAGCGTTCCCATGCTAAAATCATTATCCAATTGTTCACTGGAGTTTATCGTATCTATTAAATTATGTATGTGTCCCAACTAAGGTACTTTGCACACTTTAGTATTATTTTTTGGAAAAAGAAAAAAAAAAAAACCATTCCATTTTGCGGAAGAATCCAAGAATACACACATGTGTATTAAATTTACATGATGAAAGCCAAGGAAGCATTTGAACCACACATCTCTTATCCTTCCCGTATTATTGATGAGTACGTACGGACGGCCCAAAAATAAAAAGTTATGTTAAAGAAGTGAAGTGGTTGTGCGTTGAAGCAACAAAAAATGAATGAAGGTGAAGAAGCGAAGGTCATCTTCAAAGACACAAGAAGATGGTCACTCTCTGGAATGACTGCTCTCGTTACTGGAGCAACCAAAGGCATAGGGTATGTTTGTGATAATTATTAATTATTGTTGTTGTTGTGTTGTTTTCTTCTTTTTCTTAATTTCCCTTTTTCTGGGTTTTGAATCTAATTCAGTTCAAGGGCTCTCACTTTTGTCTTCTCCAATGTCTCATATTGTTTAAGAGATCCAGGAAAGCAATACTTGTATGAAATGATGATAAGACTGTAAAACATCCTATTAATTAGACCGCGTCAAATCTGGATATTTTGTAAATGTTTAGATTCTAATGTGTTCTTACTTAGAGTTGTACAATTTTTTTCCTGGAATTTTGCCCCCCGGGAAGCATTAAAAAAGGAGTAAAGTTGCCGTAATCATTAAAAAACCTAAGGGAAACCATTCTTGAGGTAGCGGTAGTTTTCTTTAATTTTTTAATTTGATACCTTAACATTTTTTTAATCATGCATGTCAGTGTTGTTGTCTGTGCTAAAGATTCATGTTTATTGATGTTGAAATAGGAATGCCATAGCAGGAGAATTATTAGAATTCGGAGCAGTTGTGCATATATGTTCACGGAACCAAGAAGATATCGATAAATGCCTTAAAGAGTGGGAAAGTAGAGGATTTAGTGTTAGTGGATCAGTTTGTGATGTTCAGTTTCGTGACCAACGTGAAAGCTTAATGGAAACTGTTGCTTCTGTCTTTCATGGCAAGCTCAATATCCTAGTAAGATTCTCTCGCAAAATCCATGTCACCACTATATGTCAACTTTTTGTTAACATGTCTTTGATTTTTAAACTAATACAATTTTCAATCTTTTAAATTTATCCTCATTTTGATTTTGATCCCTCAAGTTTCATTTCGTTTAAAATATTGGTCATTATAATTTATAAAATAATAGACTATTTTATCTTTTGAGGGACTAAAACTAAAATAAAGATAAATTTAAGGGACAAAAATTATGTTAGCCCTTTTCTTTTCTTTTTTCCCTTCCAGTGTCTGTAGCTTAATCTTATTATACAGTACTGCAGAGGCACATATTTTCATATTATATTGCATTCTCGATTTGAGTACTATCAAGACATAAGTAATTGACACATGTACATAAATGTTAGAATAATAAAGAATAAATTGGCTTGGACACTATGCCAACCATGACAACATGCGGGTTTAGATGTCCTCTTGATCCGTTTCTTTTCATGATACCGATCCCACCTTTAGATTAAAAAAATGAAGGGTTTGGATTTAATATTTTATTACATATTACTTAAAATCAATTTTAACATTTAATATTTAAAATCAATTTCTTAATCTAAGAGTAGAGAGATAAGATTTTCAAAAGAAAATGATAGAAAGGATTCTAAAAGGATCTAGGATTTGGGGTGTCTGTTGCCCCTTAATTTTCCCCAACATCTCAATTTTTTTTCTTATTTCTTTTACTAATTAGAAATTCTACATAAAATGAGAGTGATACTTTGTCATCTTATATATGAATAAGAAAATGGTGCAGTTTACAAACTTTTGTTTATGTTACTATGTATTTGCAATGTATATTCCTATATGCAATTGTGCGTGTGTATTTCGGATGACTTGAAACATTTTTCTCTGTTTTCCCCCCTTTTTTACCTAGATAAACAATGCTGGGACAAATATACTTAAGGAAGCAACAGATTATACTGCTGAAGTTACATCAACAATCATGGACACTAATTTCCAGTCTGCTTACCATTTGAGCCAACTGGCACATCCCCTTCTTAAAGCCTCGGGAAACGGTACCATAGTGAATGTCTCCTCCATTGCAGGTTTCAAAGCTTTGCCTCAGCATGTGGTCTATGCAGCATCTAAAGGTATATTGAGTTGTGGGCTCCACACATAATTTTTTCACCTTCTTCTATATTTGTGTGTATGAATAAAAATGATATTAAGTCTGGCAGAAGTAGCTAGTTTTTTGTAATGTGACAAATCAAGGTTTGAATCCACCCTAGAAAATATCCTTTTACACGTAGTGCTTGACAGTTCTTCCAATAGGAGTATACATGTGGCTAGCGAAAAAAAAAAAAATGATATTAAAACCCAATCCAATTTGATGATTCAGAACCGTGAACCATTGAACCAACTTCCTAACTAATCTGGTCCAGGGTTTTTGACTAGTTGACCGAGTTAGACCTTTTTATATTTTTTCTTCCATTATTGAGGCAAAAACAACATAATTTTGAGTTCAAGGGGGAAAAAAGTAGTATTCCATTATATTTACTTTTTCATTTAATTATATGTAGTTTATATCAAGGTTATTAAATTTGAAACCATCCTCTGAATTGGTCGAGGTAATAGGTCAACGGTCAATGGTCAACTAAGAGTCAACTCGGTGGCTAAACTGGTAGGAAATAAGAAATTAAAAAATAATTTAAATTCTTATCGTACCATGCATCCAAATATCATCAAATCAATATATTTTATTGAATTATTAACAAAATAATCATATATTTATCTAACATTCTATACAACTTCTTTAACATATTGACATCATAGTATCAAATTATCAATCCACCATCTAATGACACTAGAATCTATAACCATTAAATATTCTTCCTAGCTAACATATTATTCCTACCTATAATCTATTAACTAATAAACTCATAGTCATTAATACCAAAATTATCATTAACTTCAAGTCTTCGACCAACATTGTCATACACAATCATGCTCCTTAAAAACATGGTAACATTTTTTAAGGCAACTTGGACAACCAAGCAACGTGCCGGGTTGCCTGAGTTACCCTGGGTCAACCCCATCCTAAGGTTGAGACCTACCCAGACTAATTACATGATCAAGTTCTGGTTGACCTAACCGGTCTAGTTTAGGTTTAATAACATTGGTTTATACATGAATATTCTATTTAATTGTGGATTAATGTCTTTTTTATTTAAATATTACTCTTTTCAAAGTTATAAATGAATTTTTTGTATATTTTATTTAAATGAACAATATATGACCCCAGTTGAATCATTGACTTTTGAGCCATTTTCTTGACTGTTTCATTGACCGGTTTAGAATTTCTCCATCTTTATGAATTATGAATGCATAAATGTAGGGTGTTCAATTTTGTTTCTCATGAAGCATAACCTTTGAAAATATGGCATGATAAAATTGAGCGAAGGCTACTAATTTAGCTGATGAAATAATATCCTCGTAATTGTATTCAGGAGCAATGAATCAAGTCACAAGGAACCTTGCCTTTGAATGGGCGAAGGATAATATTCGTGTAAATGCGGTAGCACCTGGAGTTATAATGACCCCACTTTTGGAGGCTGTCACGGTACGTTACGTTATGACAAGCTTGGGTGAAATGTGCATTAAAAAACAGTGAATTAGAAATAAAGGCAATTCACCTTCTTAACTCATAAATATAAATCTCATCCACCTTCTTAATTAATACAATTCACACACTCTCACTAGTCAAAAAATATGCAATAAATGTACACAATCAACAAGGATAAAATTGAAAATTATATTTAGGGACAGAGGAAGTATTAGCAACTGAATTCTGTCGCTAAATCTGCTGTGATCTTTTGTTGTTATGGTCATGAGTTCAAAAGGAATAGCTCATCCTTTAAAGACTAGCATATTGGGGGAATCCTTTTGAACTTATAAATCATACCTTATGAAACTCCCGACGTGGGACTCATATCAGCAAGCTGCCATATTGCTTCTTTGTTTTGATTATTAACAAAGAGGTAGCCTTTGTTATAGAATCATAATTCTATAATGTGAAAGAAGAGGGAAAGAGAGGAATAGAATATAATTCATAGAAGCAGAACAGAGAGGGAGAAGAGAAGAGAGAATCCAGTGATGCTCTTTATTCATTCATCAAAAAAGAATAGGAGACAATGTAGAGTTGTGTGCCTTATATAGGCAATACCTCTAGACCTCCTAATCTCAACTGACTACCATTAGTTACTAACAACTAACCAACTAAGTAATCCATTCCTAACTAACCTACCTAATTGGTTATTTATGTAAACTATAAATAACCAATTAGGTAGGTTAGTTAGGAATGGATTAGTTAGTTGGTTAGTTGTTAGTAACTAATAATGTAAACTATAAATAACCAATTAGGTAGGTTAGTTAGGAATGGATTAGTTAGTTAGTTAGTTGTTAGTAACTAATGGTAGTCAGTTGAGATTAGGAGGTCTAGAGGTGTTGCCTATATCAGGCACACAACTCTACATTGTATCCTAAGCTTTTATGATGAATGAATAAAGAGCATCACTGGATTCTCTCTTCTCTTCTCCCTCTCTGTTCTGCTTCTATGAATTCTGTTCTATTCCTCTCTTTCCCTCTTCTTTCACATTATAGAATTATGATTCTATAACAGTGGTATCAGAGCAGTCCTTCCTTGGCTATCTCTTGTGTGATTATGTTCTCATCCCCTTCTGGTCTAATTAATAAACAAAAGAAAAAAGAAGATTGGTTCTGTTCTGATCAATTTTGGGGCTAGTATCGACTCCATTCCATTTTTGCCTACATTTTGAAGTATTGGGCAGCAAGAACCCTTCAAGAATTGTCAAGAAGCCATCATTTTTGAGGCTGCCATTGGTTTTGTTTCATTCCTTCTGGATTTAGAATTGTGGGCAGCAAGAAAATCATCAAGATACCACCAAATAGCCTGTGCTTCTTCATTTCTATCTATTGTCAAATTTTGGGGGACTGGTTCCAGTACTGTGATTACGGAGCTGACTATCTTCATCAAGAATTCATCAAGAACTTCAAAAAACCATCAAGAAATTTCTGATCTTTGTTTCTGATTCTTTTGTGTTTCTAATTTCTTGTGAAAAAGAAAAAAAAAACTCCTTCTTCCTGTTGGTATGGGACAATGGCTGAAGGAAACTAAAGGGGGAAAAAAAGATTCCTCATCTTGTTGGTATGAGACAACCGCTGAAGGAAAACCAATAAACTTTCCATCAATCAATGGTGTGTTCTTTGAGAAACGGCTAACTGGAAGTGGGCTCTTGAAGAGGATGTTTTTTATTGATTCAGATTTGTATTTTTGTTTTTTTAGATTTGTGTTTTTGTTGTTTCACATCCTTGAGGGCAAGGATGTCTTAGGGAAGGGGGTATTGATATGTAAACTATAAATAACTAATTAAGTTAGTTAATGAGGAAGGGATTAGTTAGTTGGTTAGTTGTTAGTAACTAATGGTAGTTAGTTGAGATTAGGAGGTCTAGAGGTATTGCCTATATAAGGCACACAACTCTACATTGTATCCTATGCTTTTATGATGAATGAATAAAGAGCATCACTGGATTCTCTCTTCTCTTCTCCCTCTGTTCTGCTTCTATGAATTCTGTTTTATTCCCCTCTTTCCCTCTTCTTTCACATTATAGAATTATGATTCTATAACAGCCTTACACTTCTCAACACAGCAATTCTCTGTGTTCACTAAGTAGCCTAATCTGATTTACAGCCCAATGAGCCTGTCTAAACATTCCCTGGCTGCCTCACTTTTTAGAAGTTCTCAAACTCCCTTTGCCAATTAAGATATTGAAAATAAATGTGTTGTTGAAAATACAACTAATTCTAAACAAATATATGGTGTTTCTTAATTCATTTGTTTTATTTGTCACCCTGTTCATATTCGGGGTGCATGTTTCTTGGATTCTTACTTCATATAAATTCTTGTGTGTGTGTGTGTGTGTAAGCACATATGAATCATGTTATAAGTATCTTTGTTTCCTGTTTTGGTCCTTTTCTTTTCTTTCAGAGAAAATCAGTTTACTAAGTGAGACATAATCTCTCTGATATGATCTTTGTACAGAAAGAAGATGATGGAAAAATATTAAACAGAATATTGTCTCAAGTTCCTATGAGTCGCTTAGGAGAAACTGAAGAGATTTCTGCACTAGTTGCTTTTCTCTGCCTTCCTGCTGCTTCATACATCACTGGACAGATTATATATGCAGATGGAGGTTTCACACTATAAATGGCTTTGAATTATTGTATTCCTGTTTTATGGAAAATTAATTTATTTTTGTCATTATACCTTTGACTTGATTGCTACTTAGTCAATGCACTTTGACTCGATATAACTCAGTCCTTATTATCTTAACTCAGTTGTGTCTCAATCCTCGAACTTTGACTCTGTAATTTGGTCCCCATAATTCTAACCATTTTATTATTTAGTCTCTATATTTTAAAAAATAAAAAAATATACAAAATAAGGGCCATAAACTGAATTATAAAACAGTTAAAACTGTAGAGGCCGAGTTACAGTAAGTCAAAGTTCAGAAACTAAGTTACAATTAAGTTAAAATTATAAGAACTGAGTTAGTTACATTGAGTTAAAGTGTTAGGACTAAGTTACAATTAAATCAAAATTATAGAAACAAAAAAATTTTAATTTTCCCCATGTTTTGTTATTTTAGTTACGATTGACAATAAGATTAAGATAAGCAAAAAGTGTTGTCACCACTAATAAACCGTGATTGTCAAACTCAGTATATAGCCAAGTTTTAAACCGTTGTCTCTTTGTCACCCACGCCCTTATATATATATATTTAAAACTGTTTTACACTTTAGACCACCCCCTCCTTTCTTTCAAACAAAAAGGATATATTACATATATTTACTTATAATTTTCCTTATTTGTTATTTGTGTCTCAGTTATATGGGTTTGGTGTTTGGACTTATTTATCAACACATTTTGTGGCAGGGAAGAATCCAGAAATATACATGCTCATAACATACAAATATTTTTGGGGTTTAGAAAATATTTGGGACATAAGAGAGAATATAGGAGTAATATTATTGTTAGTGCTTATAATTTAATCAAATTTTAATTTCAATTCCTGTAGTTTCAAATTGTGGTTTTTAGCCCTTATAATTTCATAAAGATTTTTAAAAAAATTTGATAAAGTCAATACTGTTAAGCATAAGGATCAAAAGTTTTGGCTTTTGTCCCTATACTTTTAACAATTTTTCATTTTGGTCTTATAAATTTTTGTCTTGGTTTATGGGAAAACATTTTCTCATGTTATAAGAAAACCATTTTCTCATGTTACACACACATGAAATGGTGGAATCTACATATACATATATTAATTCATATATGTATATGTGGATCCCACCATTTCATGTGTATGTAGAAAACTTTTTTTTTCCCTCATGTAACATGAGAAAACCAAAACCCTTTGGTTTATATACTTTTAATGAGTTTTAATTTTGTTATAAATACTTTAATGATTTTTTATTTTTGTCCCTATGATTAACCTTAAACCAAATCCTTATAAAACCATATGGACCAAAAACCACAATTTAAAACTATAGAGATCAAAACAAAAAATCGATAAAAATGTAAGGACCATTTTTTAACCCTAAAATATAATAAAAGGGTAATTTTTTTGTTGAAAAAATAAATTTTTAGATTAAAAAAATGTTTCTTTTACGGCTATAAAAAAGGTGCAGTACTGTAATAATAATATAAGTTTGATCAACATTACATATTTCGATTTTTTTTTCCCCTTTCTTGGGTGCACCAACCTGAGAGTAGGGTGTTGGTTTAATTTGGGTAACAAACCAACTATTAGCCTTTGAAATTTGAATGGCAAGTTGTGATTTACCTTATGATTATCTTGGAAATGCTCGTCAATTATGTATGTATTATGAAGGCTTCTACCAAATCTTAACAACGGATTAGTTTGTGTACCAAATGGACTATTCTTAAGTTGCAAAAATACTCGTATCATTGGAGTCTTTTTAACAATCAAAAGTTGAAGTCCTGGGGTTTCATCCGGAATGCTTTTATGATTGGAGATTGGTGTTTCTTTTTTGTAGTAATCAAAAGCTTAGATGAGTTGAGTCATGAAAGTTCATCAAGGCATGCCTCATACTTTTAGAGTGCTTACAAATATACTTATAGATTACTCACAAATAAGGTTCTCACATCGTAGGATATGAACTCACAACCTTATGAATTACTAATATAAGTCAACTTCTTATCAATTAGACCAATATTTAATGGTGAGACTAGTAATTATTTTTTCTCTAAAATAAAACTTGAAGTGGGTTTAAATTTTGGAGTCTCATCAGATTTAATATTACTTGTATCTTATCCATCCATAAAATCCTTATACTTCAGTATGTTTATGATGGTATCAGTTAGATTTTTACCAACCTAACTAATTTTAATTGGTAAAGGATTAGTGTAATTGTTTTGCATGCAAATTGGGTTATTACACGTGTTATTTTACATTTTATTTGTTTTTACCATATAAAGATGTAAATGTAATGTACTAGAGTGATCAAAATTAAATAAGCTTAAGCTAGATAAGTTGGCTCATTTTTCCCACCAATTTAGTGAATTAAGTTGGGACTTAACTTGAAGATAGCTTTTAGTATAATAGAATGAACTCGACTTATATAGGCGGACTGATTTGTTTAACTCACTATAATATTAAACAACAAAACCTCAAATTTAAAAATAACTCTAAAAGTCAAATAAATTTATCATGATATTAGATTATTTTATTTTATTTTATTTTATTGCGTGACATCATAATAGCTAGATCATGTAAATCAAAATGTTGGTTAAAAATAATAAATTTTTAAAAGAATTATGGAGAGTGTGAATGGGAGAGACTAGAGAAAAAGCAAAGAAAAATATATAAAATAGGGTGAAGGTGAAAAAATAGTAATAATGTTTTGCACTCTAAGCATCCAACAGGGTTAAAATTTGATGGGTGCAAACATGGTCATAAACAATTTTTCACGGAGAAAAATTAAGAGCGACGTTAACTTTCCATTATGTCTGCCACTCTTTTCCTAGGTGCCACAGTGCAACAGCAGAAGTGTAACATCCCTATTAGATGGAAATTTAAATAGTGAAATTTGACCTAAAATAATTAGAAAATTAATCATCGAAAGTTATAGCCTATTTTTCCTTAAATTTATTTCAAGAAAAGATTAAATTTAAGGAATATTAGTAAAGGATGATTTAGGCCGAAAAAATTATAGAATTTATATTTTATGGCCTAGGAAAATAAGGATTTAGTTTTATCTAATAATTTTAATTAAATGAACAAAAGACTTTCTTTCTTTTTTTTTTTTTTTGATATAAGAAAGTTTTAGAGGGGTTCGACGTCAGTCCCCCATCAAGGCCAGGGCACGGCCCTGAGCTCTATGAACACTTACTGATGACTTACGAGATCGCCTACCAAATGAGTCCCAGTGACAGCAGAGGGGATCGAACCCACGACCCAAGGACCTAATCTTGGATCCCTTATCATTTTTACCAACTCTTATAAGCACAAAAGACTTAATTATAAATAAGATTCTTAAAGGATCAAGTGGGATAATTTTAATGTGCTTCTCAACAACCCAACACATCTTTCTTTCTTTTTTATTTATTTGACAAGTAACGCTCCCTCCAATTACAATTTGTCGTTCCAAACCATTTAACCCACACAACCCATACTCTCTACACTCACGGCCCATAAGCTCAATATAGTATCCCAAAACAGTAAATTGCTTCAACCCATTATTTCCTCAACCCCCCAGCCTCATTGAAACACAACAAGAAACATAAGCAAAAGATCACAATAAAAGATTCAGCGCCATTTACGTAAACGTAGAAAGATCAGACGTGCAGCAAACCATATCTCTTGAATTATCCGATCAACAAAACCATACCCCTCCATGCATCTCGAGCCCAACAAAAAGAAGAGAAGTCATGTCGTATACTCCCTATGTATGCTCCTCGGACCGGACCCTTAGGTCCTTATATACTCCATTCTCCTTGGCTTTTAAATCATTCACATTGCCTAAGCTGAAACTGAGAGAGAGAGAGAGAGAGAGAGAGAGAGAGAGAGAGAGAGAGACTCAAACCGTGATCATTCTCATTCACGCGTGCTCTGCATAGAGACTAGAAAAACAGAGTAAAGCCCATAGGAAATTGTGACTGAAAACATGAGAGAAGGAGCCAAGCAGTCACGGTTCCATTCGTTACGCCCTTCTTGATTCAAAATGACGCCTTGAGAGAGAAGCGCCAAGAGATAGATTAACCCAAACAAAAACGCAAAGGCATCGACGGTGAGAAACAGAGAGAAACTAATCTAGATAAGTCATTAAACTTCTCTCCTTATGGTTTCCACGATTCCCAGTGTGAGTTTTTTGGAGTATGAAACAGTTGGTAATGTAGCTTAATTCCAACATGAAGTCTCTGCTGATGAAACCGAAAACAGGGGGCGATTGTCTATGTGTGTGTGTGTGTAGAGTAGTAAACTTTTTCTTTGGGTTTCGATATGTGTGTGTGTGGAGAGACACACACATATCATGAGCTAAAAGAAAAGCCTTGATGTTATAAATTTATATATATATACACAACATGAGCCCAAAGTTGCTATTGTGTATCCATAAATATATAAATTTATATAAGGCATATTTTGTGTGGTGTTAGTAATTATTAAAATCAAAATTTATATATATATATATATATATATATATATATATATATATATATATATATATATATTATGAAGCATATTTTACGTGGTGTGGTGTTTGTATTTAGTAAACTCCTAATTTAAAGCATTGATGTCATGCTTAATATTGGAATACCCTCAAGGAGTTTAAGTTAATTATAGAGCAATAATAGTAATAATATTATTATTAGAAAATGGAATAAATAGAAAGGGGACTTATTGATAAATAATAAATAGAAAGGGGAAATTAATAGTTACAATGGTCTTACTTTAGGACATTGAAGAAGTTCGAGTTTCTAACACCAGGGATTGTATTTATTCGCGAAGTTGATATTGGTAACTTAATTTCTTATTCCTTGTATTTTTATATATGCCTTGTATGTTCATGTATTGTGGATTCATGGTCAGGTTTGCATGCCTGAGTCTATGTGTTTTATTCAGCTAAGTTATGAATTATTGATTTGTATAATAATATTGCATGCTTATTTTCCTAGCGCTAAGGATTTGTGTTTGAGACACATAGCACTTGTGTGTGCTTTTATTGTTAACGATGCATGTGTTGTGTGCTATTGTAGTCAAGTAACGGATGTTTGCTGAATGCTTTCTTTTATTCTACAATATGTGAAATATTTGTCATTATGATTTATACTTTGAATATGAGATTAAATGTTACCCTTGTAAATACTAACTAACTATTCGATTGACTTTAATTTGAGATAAATGTACAACCAACATCCTCTAAAGGTATTAACACCGAATATTCCCGAATTATAACTGTTATCACATGTATATTCTTCTAAGAATCTAAATTAACCAGCATATATCTGAGCATATATTATCAATTACTCATCATCCAAACACTAATGCATGCTCTCTATTACACCCCCACTGGCCTCGCCCTTTCAGGTGGTGGGTTGGAAGGATTCCTTTTATAATTTACCTTTCCTTCGTTATTAAGTCCATTTAATAATTAGTCAGAGCACTCGCAACAGAGCATTAGATCGGTTTGGACAACTACTGTACTGGTAAAAGTAAAAGCAACAACAAGTAAAGTCCCCAAAGGGTTAGGGTACAGTCATTCGAAAGTAAACTCTAAAATACAAGTACAGTCATCCCAAAAAGTAAAATACAAAATACGATAGGGCATCTCCTATCCTTCAACCTCACTGTCGTCCTACCTTTGCAAAAAGGTCTTCTCTGTTCAAGCACGCCCTCCTGTATCACTAGAAAGTTATGGAGTCCGTGTGCGGCCCTCAGAGTAACCATCAATACTCATGCACTATATGTGTGGTGTGTATGTGTGCAACCTATAATATATACAAATATGAAAAACATCAGTCAAATATACCATATATGCAAACAGAAAACATACACAACATACACGTCTTCGCACTGTCGAGCCGCCTTACCAAGGTAGGCCCCGGATTGCGGAATCACAAGCCAGTCCGTACAGCCGCCACACTCACATGTGCGACCCCGGCAGGCATCCTCAGCGCTAGGAACACAATCACAAATATGTTATGTATGCATATCTGGCCAAACACAAGCAAAAACACATATGACAAGCAAAACATACATCAAACACATAAGAGTTCTGAAGTAAAGAGGTTACTACTACTACCTGGTGGTAAAATACCGTTTAATATTTTCACGGGCTCCAAAAGACTCCCGATTGATTGTTTGACCCTAAATATCATCAAAATATTTCATTTGAGTATTTCTCATAATGCTCTTACATTATTTGATTAAAAACCGAGCTAAACAAATTTTTTTCCAGAAAATCCAGTGCTTTTGTACCAACTTTGACAATTTCTCAAATATTCCAAAAAAATCATTTTTGAGTGAAACCAACACCATATGGACCATTAGCATGTCTAACTTTTATAAAAAAAATATTCCCATGGTTCAAAAGTGCAGGTATCTGGGTGTGATACCGCTTGTCTGCCCTCTGGTCCAGATTCGCGCCACTGTTTCCTTTTCTGTTTTCAACCAATTATTTCAACAAGAAAATCTTGTCCAAATCTTTGTTATTATATATGTAGACTCATGCCCCAAATGTCTACTTTTCTCCTGTAAAATTTCAGATCAAACCAAGTTCGTTTACCCAGTCAAAAACGTTACCGGAGGTTCACTGCCCAAGTTTTCCAAAACTAGCAGCAACCTTCCTTTTAGGGTTTTTCGGTGTTTTGATTTCGGAAACTCAAACCAAACCCATACCCTACACAAAATCACGTTCCAGAGCCATTGGAGACCTAAAAAACACAGAAATACAACCATAAAACCATGCTCCTACCCTTTGGACGAAAATAGTTTAACAAAACCTCAAGAATCCGAGTTTTCGGGGTTTACCATAAATCGGAGGATCGGTGGATAAGTTTGGGATCTTGAGCTTAAAGCTTGGAGTATGGTGGCTGCTGGTCTCTTCCTTGGATGCTGGAAAATTTCGCCCTTCAGGGTGAAAAAGAAGCGGTAAATCACCTTTATAATAAAGGTGAATTTGATCCAGTGAAATTAGAATTAACTGTCATAATTTTCAGTCTAATATTAATCTAACTTTTTGACTTAATCTCCAGAAAAATCCAGAGGCTTCTAGGGCAGTCAAGGTGGTGCAGAACCTTTCCAAAAATATCTGGGATATTTTCAAATTTTTTCGAAAATTACCTATTTCGGCTTGAAACTTTCGAAAATTATAATTTCAGCTCAGAACTTTTGGATAATTACCGACTTTGGCCCGGAACTTTTTACCTATCCAGGGGCACATATGGAACTCCATGTGGGTCCCTCAAATCTGCCCCAATTGACTTTTACCCATTTATTCCCATTTTACCCTTTTTCTTTGATCGGGGGACCTGCAATTGACTTTTACTTTGACTTTCCTTTTCTTGGCCACCAAGCAACGTTTTTTAATTAATTAGAGAGGGTTATGCAGCGCATAATGGGGCCCACACATCTGACCCTCTTTAATTAATTCATTTCCTTCACTTTATCAGTCTAGTTCTCGATCAACCGGTCCCCGCCGGGCCCCATCGGGTACAACAATGCTCATTTTTGTACTTTTCTACAATTTTTCCAGATATTCTCCCCTGAATGAACACTCACATGTGGCACCCTTCCATCTCCCCAAAGTGGTCCCACACTTGTCCCATTCAATCTAAAAAGAACCCTAACTGGTCCCTATCGATCCCTTTTTTACCTATTAACATCTTGTGGGACCCGCCTTTCGTGTTTAGGCCTGATTATGGATAAAATCATCTAATTTCTCCTTCTTTCTTCTAGTTGGACGAAATTAATGACTTAAGGGGTAAGGATTTGACTTTCTTACCCTTACTTTTCCTCTTTTAACCCTAAAGTGGCACGTGTCCCACCGCAATCATTACTCTGACTCTTGCTTTTTGACATATGACTTTTTAGTGTCTCTTTCTCTTCCTATTTCCTCAAAAACATAGAGGATCTTTATTGGTCCAGGAAATGTTACACTCCTTGAACCGGGCTTGGTAGTCTACCTAATTTAGGCCTATTCTCAAGTCTCTATGCTCGAATTTCAAGATATTACACTCTCTGTTACGACTCACTCTGGTTTGTTAACGTCGTCACTCTGATAAATACATGCGAATTAGTTTAATAAGAGATATGGGAACATAATTGGATATCATAATAGACTTAGAAAATAGGGGCATTACAAGAAATGCTACGGTACTATACTACCATTTCCCTTACTTTTCATAACCAATCTAAATAAAATGCAGATCTTGTTATTTGTTTGTTTGCTTGTTTGTATATTTACACTTCAAGGGGAAAAAATCCCTTAAGACCGCGACATCTAGACCTCTATAGGCAGAAACGGTTTAAAAACTATGATCAGTGACATTTTTTTAAATATTAATACAACTAATGTTGCTAATTTGGTTTTGATAAGTATTAAATATATGAAAATTTTACTTTTGACGTTGAAACAATTTAAAAAATTTAATGTGGTCTCCTCTCTCAGTCCTTTTGTTTCTCCAAATTAAAATTGTCATTCACGCTCCCTCTTCTCTACGTCATCAGTGTCAAGTACAAATAATGTTGACTAAGAAAGGAGACCACATTAAATCTTGGGTTAAGCATCATTTTTCCCCCAGAAGTTTTTGCTAAGGAGCAATGGGTATCCAGAAGTTTTTTATTTGGAGCAATTTTGCCCTTATGTTAATTTTGACCGTTAAATTTAACTTATATGCACATGTAGCATGCCACCTCATCAATCAAAATAGGGCGAAGTATCATTTTTACCTCAGAAGTTTACAAGGCATAGCAATTTTTCCCCAAAGTCCCCCGATATTAAATTTAACTATTAAATCAATCAAACAACACACAAGTCATGCCACCTCATCATCCACATCACTTAGCCCAATATGTTGTAGCATCACATCTCATCATCTCTTTATTGTTGAAGGAATCATCAATATTGAGGGCATCACTTAGCCCAATATAGTGAGCATAAATAAATATATACAAAAAGAGATCAATCTCGTCTTGTTGAAGGAATTATCGATATTGAAGAAATTAAAGGGATAAATAGACTAAAAAAGATCAGACTAGATAACGTAAGAAATTTTGTCTTCTTTGAGTTGATGAAGGAAGGAGAGCCAGGAATCAAGGGTGCAAAGGAAGAAACCAACCATGAAAAAGTCAAACTTAAAGTCGGAGCATGAGATCCTTAAGATATTGAGCTCAAGGTAGCTGGAATTTGTAAAGTTGAACTAGTCAAAGAGACTGAAAGGTCTATCACAAAACTCAGAGGAAGCATCACTTATACCCTAAGCAAATGAAACACAAAACGAGATATAAATTGTCCTAAAAATTGGTTTAGTAAGACGAAGCAACAATTATAGTGTTTATCTTTGCATAGATTGGTCTAGGCCAATCTCCCATAAATAACTGGAATCACTACGTTTTGTAAACTTACGAAGCAAAATTGCTATGTTTTGTAAACTACATGTGCAAAATTTTTCCCAAGAAAAAAAAACTTCTGGATACCCACGGCTCCTCAACAAAAACTTATGGAGCAAAAATGATACTTATCCCTATTTTTATTGATGAGGTGGCAAGAATTGGTGCCATATGTCCATATTAGTTAAACTTAATGGTCAAAATTGACAGGGGCGAAAATTGTTACATTTTGTTAACTTCTGGAGTACTTTTGCTCCTAAAAAACTTTTAGGCACCCAATGCTCTTCAGCTAAAACTTTTGGGATACTTAACCCTAAAATTTTTAAACCATCTCAATCCCAAAATTAAAATTTTCATATATTTAGTATTTATCAAGACTGCATTAACTAATCGTATCAACATTTACAAAAATGTCATTGGTCATATTTGTCAAGACAATCTCCGCCTATACAAGTCTAGATGTGATGGTCTTAAAGGCCTTTTTCTAGTAGTGTAAATATACCAACAAGAAAACAAACAAATAACAAGATCTGCATTTTATTTAGACTGGTTATGAAAAGTGAGGGTAACAGTAGTATAATGTCATGGCACCTAAGAGAAAAGTGATAGATGTAATGGAAGGGGCGGAACCAAGAATGAAAATTTGGGGGGCGAAAATTACAGAATAAAACCCAAATGTTCATAAAACTATATTTTAGCCTATAAACATTTCAATATTTTCATTTTAGTCCCTTCACGTAAGATTATATTGAGGGTCTAAAGTGAAAATTATGAAATTTTTATGAGGTTGAAAAAGAATTTCCTAAAACTTTGGGTTATTATTTGTAATTTTGGGGGCAGGGGCCACCACTAACCCCCTGTGTTCGCCCCTACCTAATGACAAGTTAACAGCGTTGTCAATTTTGCTCTGTAAAAAATTGTTTATGATCATGTTTGCACCTATCAAATGTCAATTATGTTTCATGCTCAAAGTGCAAAACATTATTACTATTTTTGTATCTTTACCTTATAAAATATGAATTATGATCCGGTGTGGATCACAAGTTGGGTTGGACTTGGCTTGGGGTGAAATCCCGGGGTCCGACGTACCACAGTGTGGATCAAAGTCCACGTAGTTCGAGAGTATACGGCAGGCTAATGTTAGCCAGAGGGGGTGGTGTGTGTGCTCGGTGTGAATAGAAAAGCTAGGGTTTCAGAAGTGTGTACCTTGTAAGGGGTTTACCCTATTTATAAGCATACCTGGGCCCTATCTTAATCAGTTGGATTTGTCCTTTATTTTAGGGATATTAAGATATGCTTTTTTGAATAATCTCCTCCTTTCATAGGCGGTTACCATCATGATAGATATTCTTGATAAAACCACTCCTATTTTCAAGAAAGCGGTTATGAGCATAACTGAAGCCATTTTGACTAGGCTCTTTGGTTATTGGGCTGGGCCCATTTATGAGATATCCGTAACAAATTACATTATCATACTTTTGCTATAGCACTCTTTTAAAAAAAAAAATGATCATAAAAACTAAAAAGGTGTTTATTCTTATTTGGCTCAAGAAATATACCTTCAAAAGTTAAAAATTCCTAATAAGTTATTTTCTACTAATAAATTATGAATTGCTTACAAAAATATAGTCAATACTCAATAGCTAAATTATTGTGGGAAACAAAACTCATTTGGGATTTTGAAGGTATTTTTTAGAAATTTTCCCTTCTTATTTCTCAAAAGAGATTCTTCGAATTTGGAATTGGACTTGAAAAAGAAAAATTTAAGAATTTATTGATTTAACTGTTTTGGTTTTATCAAATAGTGATACGTAACTAACAAGGATTTGCTGGCTTTCTGGTGAAGGCAAGGGAAGAAGAACATGGACGAAAAACGTGCCGTTAGAAACTTACAAGTCACAACTCGTTCCTCTCAGGCAATGCTGCCTCCAAATGTTGTTGATTCAGACTCCCCAGCTTTTCATTTCACAAGCGAAGAAAAAGATTTGCTACGAAAATTTCTTGATCAGTTGGAAATTCCTTAAATTCAAATGGCTCGTCGCCAAACCGACTCAGGTTTTGGTCGATTTGCTCTTATGATCCTTTTCTTGATGGGCGCGATCTCCTGTTTAACGGTGTACCTTTTCATTATCATGGTCTTCAAACACAGCAGTAATGAAAATTCTTTAGCGCAAGAGTGGGTTGAAGAGGATTTGGGGAGTAAAGAAGAGGAATGTTGCAGAGGAATTGAGCATTTGGAACTATGGGGTGATGCTGTTAAATGGGGTACAGGATTTAGGTTTAATTCGTCGGATGACTGCTGCAAGGCTTGTAAGGCTATATGTAGGGATGATGAGCCTTGTTTATGTAATTCTTGGGTATTTTGTGGAGATAGAAAAGCCTGTGGACCTAGATTCGGCGAGGTATTGCTCCTATTTTCATTCGGTTCTCTACTATATTTGATCATGTCTGTAAAATTATTGGACATTCTGGGTTTTATGCAAACTCAAATCCGTTACTCTGCTCATACTTGTGCTACGATAACTGATCGACCAATCATAATTACATGGGTTTATCTGTTTGTTGTTCCTATGAAAATTGGAGGTAAGACTCTTTGATTAATTGAAGGTACTTTTGAGTTTTGACCAGCTACGTGTGATTGTTCCTATGCCTAATGTTGCCTTTAATTGTGTTAACTTCTGCAGCATGGTATATTTCTGCATTTCGTGTGAGCGATAGTTTTTTCTTTTCTTTTCTTTTCTTTTCTTTTTTTAAATGTTTCTCAACCGTTACTGATGCCAATTTTTCCATGGACGTTCTGTTAGAAAATTCTATTTTCCTCTTACAACTTCTGCATGTGTTGCCTAATTGAACAAGCAGATTGCCTCACTATTATCAACTATATTTTAATTTCAATTTTCTATACTTTAATCCAGTACCAAAAGCTGGGCATTGCAAAATATGATCAGACTAATTTCATACACTTTTCCTTTCAATTGACTAGATGAGAACTCATGTCAAAATCTGATCATAGACCTACATTGTGCCTTTATGTAATATTTCCCACATAATGCACTGTTAGAATTACTCAATATCATGAATCAATGATCACAAAAATTTGTGATGCTTTTGGCTTTAATAGGATGGCATCTTTACCGTTTAGTCAAAAATTTGTATAACTTGACTTTGTATCTTTCCTGGTGTAAATATTACAGTTCTTGTAAATATATCCTCTTTGAATGGAGCTGTTTGATGTTTATCTAATATTGAAATATCCTTTCTCTTAGGCTGAACTTCACTTACCTGTTATGGTTGCAGTGTTGGTTAAAAAGACAGAAAAATGTTTTAAGCCCTGATGAACGAGACTCAGGTGATCTAGTTATGTGGACTTCTGGGCTTGTCTTCGGGAAGAGAGAGGTAGGAAGGTCATTTTACATCTGCTAGTTCTCTTATTAATTATATACTGTATTATGGTACTTTGATATATGTACAACTATGACAAATTTGTTCTTAATTCTATAAAATCATTATTATACCTTTATTTTGATATGATTTATTCTATTTAATGTTAATTTGATATCTTAATTATCTTATGATGGGATTCTGATAAAAGGAATCTCACTTGTTGACAGATTCTGGAATTTTCTAGAAATAATAAAAATATGAGATGCTATCTCTTAATGACAAGTGAAACTTGAGAAGATTAGGGAACCCCCCCCCCCCCCCCCCCAAAAAAAAAAAAAAAAAAAGCCCCCCAAAGACAAAAATTCTCAATGATGAGTGTAATTTATTTTCTAGAACGCATTGTTGTTGGCAAACATTGTGTTCTTGTTCATGCATTTCTTTATAGGTGTAATGCTTCTCACTAATGCTGAATGAATATCATATTTGACTTACAGCATCCATTTATATGAATTCTTGCTTGTGGGTAGACTGGAAAAATTTCAAGGAAGCTAATAGTTGGCCTAATGCATCATGTCTTTATGATAAGTGAAATTTATGGCTGTTTGGCATGCATTGTGTCAAGCGTGAAAGGGAAAGAGAATTTTTGGATTAACAAACTTGCCTGCACTTTCTTCCCCACAAATTTTACAGTTTCTCTGTCCTCTAAAAAAGGTCTGGATAGGAGAAAATAGTTTCTGTCAGCAATATGATCTGTTATCTTAGTCTTATAGCTTACAGCAAAAGGTATGCTGGTGATAAAGATTGTTTGGATTGTATCAAATGGCATCAGTGAAGGGTAGACTGATGTAGCATACTCTCAATCGCCAAGAATACATCCCTTCACTCTATCACAGTTCTTCATGGTGATATCATGTCTCAGAAACATTCGACTAAATTTATTTTATTGATATATGGATTCAGTTACAAACTTTTAAACTATAGGAATCTAGTTAGAAGTTTTGATTAAACTTTAGGGACCATATGAATAATGAAACATTTGTTACAGCTCAATGGATATGATTTGCACCATCACGAATGTTACCTTTCTGTCTGGAAATGCATTTAATATGTGACCCTGGTATGGTTGTCATAATATGATAATAACATGTTCAGAATTTATTATCAACAATGTTTTGTTTGTCATTCATTTATAAGATGATGACAGCGGTATATGAATGTTGAACGTTTATTTTTATGTCTATGAGCTCTTTATTTACACGTTTTGTTGCATATTTGTACTGATAGGGGATTGTTAGTCTGGAAACTGAACATGGAATTCTTCATATAAGAGTAAGTTCTTCTCTGTGAATATTTATACGTGCTTTTGCCATATATATTTTAAAACCTGTATGCATCGCATGATCATTTACTTTAAATATCTGTTTGCTATTCCTTAAGTTGATCTAATGTGAGCATATTCCTAGACTTGCTTCAAAATTACATAAACGCTATTAAAATATGAAATATGGACTCGTACATGCTATCATGCCAATTTCATTTTTCTATACACAGGCACTCCCATATTTAAAATTAATTTTAACTGTTCAAAAGAACTGTGCAAAGTTTAATGTCTTGTATAACATTGACCTTTTGTATTGATCTTATGACCTCAGACAGTAACTTATTTTGATAAATTACAATTAATTCTTTTATCTTAGTTGTAAACCTCTCTTCTACATTTGCCCTACAAAGATATGGATTGGTTCTTGTCTATCGTGCTTGTGAGTATTAAATTGTATTTGACTTTCACTGTGATATATAGAGTAATATCATGTATGACCAGAGTATTAAGTGTGTAAATGTCTACTAATATACTGTTTCCCCTTAATCCAAGTTTCCAATAATTCTTTGAGACGTATTGAAAGGAGGAAGCCAAATTTTGTGTTTTTGCAAACACTTAGAGGGAACATTTTAAAATTTAACAACAACAACAAGCCTTGTCCCACTAGATGGGGTCAGCTACATGGAAAATGCAATGTCATTGTGCTCTATCTATAACCTAATCTTTGGATACATTGTTGACCAATAAATTACACTTAATAACTTCATTGAATGTTCTCTTCCATTCTTCTACTCTAATATGACAACACAGCCATCTAAATTGACTTCAGCTTTCTATATTTCCCCATGTCTCTCTCTCTCCTCCTTCATTGCTCACTCAATCATCCTCCATATGTTGTTCATCCTCTTCCAATATATGTGACTCTGCAACATGCTTCTGCTTCTTGTTTATGGCAGCATCCACCCTCAGTACCACTTCCCTAAGGACACTCTTGTCACTAGACAAGCCATTGACTCTTTTGGATATTCACCCAACTGCTTCTCTCAACTCTTGCACCTCTGAACTTGCATACTGCGCCTCTCTCCCACCATGTTTGCTAGCCTTTGACGTCCTAGAATCTCACCATTCTAATACCAAAATGTTATGACCCAAAACAGAAACTTCTAAACCTTTAATGTTTTAAGACTAATTACTCATGAAAGTAAAATCAAGAGCTAGAATTCATTACGTTCATAGCAAAATACTAGTCTTTTACACATTCAGGCACAAAAATGAGGATGTTGACGATGACAGAATTTAGATTACTACACCACAGAAACAAATAACAGAAAAAACAAGCCACACACGCAGTTACAACTCTCTAAAAACATAAAAAGGCTTGCCAAACGTTCAAGAGGTTGGCATTCTCCGCCCAAAGGCCAAAACCATACTTCAAAATTCCCTGCCCCCTCTCTGGACCAGAATGAGGATTTAAAGACGCAAAAAGTGACTCTCATGTCTCCCTTCTCAAAGATTTTGACTATAGCAGCCTTATAACCACCCTACTTCTCTGTTTCTTTCTCCAAAATAATAAGTTAAAGTTCTGACCAACAAGAAGTGTCTTCACCCTTTCATCCAAAAAAAAAAGTGGCTTTCCCTTAAAATTTATTTTCTTAGGTTTCCAAAAGTCCTAACAAACTTAAAAAGTGATACTCTCAAGCCTAATGGCTTTACTATTTTCCATTTTCTTAAGAGCTTCCTTAACCTCATGAAAGCAGATCTTGTGATAAAATTTAAGTTTTTTTTTTTTTTTTTTAATTCCAGGTGGTTTCAATCTATTTTCCCTGTGAACTTTTGCAGCATTTAAGTAATTTTTGCTTTATTTCTTTTAGTTTGGATGACGTGTGTTGTCTTTAAACTTATCCTTTCATGGGATGCAGCTTTTGCCTGATTGCTCTCCACAGTCCGTTGCCTACATTCTTGAGCTGTTGGCTTTGAAACATTGTTCTGGATGCCACTTTTACCGTGCTGAAAGCCGAGGAAGATTTTGGGACTCAGATGGAAACCACCAAAAATATGTAAGGATCAGTATGTGTTATAGTAATGACTGATGATAATGATTATACAAAATCTATGAAGCACTTAAACTTCAAAAAAGTAAGCGTGCCCTTATCCAGTATGATAGGTGTACTATGCTTTATGATACTTATCACGTATTCTACCATTTGTATTAGTATACTTATTTGGTCAAAATATTTTCTATATAACTTAAAATTTGGCTAAAGTATACTTTTAGTCCTCAAAGTTTTATATAAGGCATACTTTTAGTCTCTTAACTTTGTAAAGTATACATTTGGTCCTAAAACGCTAACACCATTAATATTGCTAATGGAAAATGCTGACGTGGTGAACTCAAGTGATGACTAATATCATTTAATTAAACAAAATTTATTTATTCTTCAATTTACCCATATTTTAAATTTAAATTTAATAGCATTTAATTACACAATCATCACTTAAGTTTACACCGTCATCACTTGAGTTTGCATTTTCCGTTAGTAAAATTAACGGTGTTAAAATTATAGGACTAAAAATATACTTTAGCCCTTAAAACTTTTAAAAAATATAATATTTTGGTTTATTATTATAAGTATCTTTATACTATTCGTATAAATCTTGAGACACCCATATTTATCCACTAAATATGGGTCTCTGTAACACATACTGAACTATGTAAACATATATACATATTGTAGCTGTAACCTAAAATTTTGAAAATTGTCATAGCGTGTCATGCTGTATCGTATCCAATACACATACGCATATTGGTGCTTCTTAGTACAAAATTCCTCCATATAACAGACTACTTCAAATTTCTACTCTGCTGTACAAGGTTCTTATCTCCTGTTTAAAAGATAAAAAAGAAAACCATTAGAGGAGAAAAACCGGAGGTTGTTCTCTGTTGAACCTCCTCTTCTTATTAGTGGCTCCTTGCATATCTTCGTCGGCTTTATATTCATCATATGACCCATACGCTGAAATTATTATTACCTTTGTTTTTAGGATGGAGAAATATAATGGCAGTTCCTTGATAAGTTGCTTACTATCTTGCTCATTCCTCTGCGTCAAATTGAAGATATCCTCCTTCAATTTAGAGCTATTCGTAAACACTGATCAAATTTGAAAACCAGAAAATATCTCTTCATCTGTCACCTGTCAAGATTTATACCCTTCTGTATATAGTTTCCCGTTGACCCTATTACTAGAGGTGCCACCTAGAGTTTGTCAATTGTTGTTTCTAGACATTCTGGGAGTGTGCCATATAATAATAGCAGCAGGGTTGGCAGTGTTTAAATCTGGAATATTGACAAGTAAAGGAAGTATTTTCCAGTTTACAAAGTTGAAGGGATTGTTTATTTACAAATCTAAAGGAAGTGTTTGTGTATGTCCCTAATAAGTATACAACTTAGCTCTGAGCTACCGATTTTTTAGCCTTTATATGATATGCTTATGGAGTCAATTGCTCGTGTAGGCTTCATTTGGTCCTCCTTTTGCACTAATCCAAGGAACATTTGAAGCTCTGGGATCTATGTTCAGGGATATTCCAAAAGAATCCTGTCCTTCCATAAGAAGGGGATCTGTTGCATGGGTTGATTCTGGTCCAGAGTTCTTCATCAGCCTAGCTAATCACAATGAGTGGAAGAAGCAATATACTGTGTTTGGTTATGTTCTATCTGAAGATATGGTAGTTTTGGAGAAAATATCTCAGCTTCCTACGAAGCCAGAGGTTTGGAGTAACATTAGTGTCTCTGTTTTGGAGAAGCCTGTTCCGATACGACTCCAAAGAATGAATACAAAATCATGAGACTTCAAATCACTGGCATGCCTAGAACCAGAATCTGGCAGATACAGAAAGATTTTATTCTCTCTTCTGTTAGGTAATCTCCTTACTATTGGATAGTGATGGTATTAGTTTTATTGAGGTAAATCATTGAATGGACCTTCATCTCAAGCAAGGTGTTCATGTCTCCATGCTTGAGAAGTTAGATGTAGATAGAAAAAAGTGATTACAAACAATTTTGCATGTTTGGGATAATGTTAGAAAGGAGTTCGGAACACAAAACAAAAAACAAAAAACAAAAGAAGTCACATAAGAGATTGAAGCAAGGTTTTCCCTCCTTTATTTGGCTATTCTTTAAATTTAAACTCTCTAAAACTGGCTTTTCAATATATTATTTAAACAACTTTTATCAACCTAACCTTTTTTTACCAAAGCCTATCCACTTATCAATTGTACTGCACTAATTGAATTTCACCTTTAGAAAAGGTTAGTCAAGTTACAATAAAAGTCATTTTTGAAAATTTTAATTCATACAAGTCATGATTTAATTTTAATTCTAATATTGTCAAAAAGCCATGATTTAATTCTAATTAATAATAAAAGTCATGTTTTATTTTTAAAAAATGAGTAAATTGACTGAAAATTAAGAATAGGAGATGAAAACAAGGCAAAACTGAAACAAACTAGAACAGATTTGATATGCATGGATGTTGATAACTTTGTTTGGAGGGAGCAAGTTCAAAATAAGCGTGCTGCAGGAGTATGAGTGTGTATTGATGGATTATGGAATTTTTTGTCCCTCAAATTTATCTCAATTATCCATTTGATTCCTTTTGTCTAATCTTTATACTATATAAATTTATAGGAGTAACAAAACTTTTTATTAATCAAGTCCCTAAAGCTTCATAATCATACACAATTAATAAAAATTAAACTTCATGGATCAGATAGATAGATATTAGGATTTACAGACACACACACAAAATACTCCTTCCGTCCTTAGTACATGTACAAGACTAAATTAAGAAGTTGATTTTATTCATAAATATAAAACATATTTTGTATATCTATTAAAATTTTCCCAAATTAACCCCATTGGTATTTCCTTAACAATATTTATGGAGGGAGGAAGGGAGTTGAGGAAGATGATTGGGTGTTATCATATTAAAGAACTTAATTAATTTTTTTAGTCTAATTAAATTAATTAATTAGATCGAGTAGAAAGTTAAATATAAACTCAAAGGACATAAAATTCTGTCATCCTTCTATATTGAAGCAAGCCCAAAGTAGAACAAAAACAGTTAGCCCAAACCCAGTAAGCCAGCTTAGAGATATATGCGTTATGCAATAAAATTCCTTTCGATCAAAAACTAGAAATGCTCCATTTATTCAAGTGCTTAGCATGGTCCCACCTTGCACAAAGTCCACAATCATTGTGTCAATTATTGATTAATTGATTTACCAATAAGCTCCATTTTTTTTTTTTTTTTTTTTTACCTTGCACAAAGTCCACAATCATTGTATAGAGGGACAAGAGAATATTATTCAAACGCCCCTTTCAATTACTTTGCCATCATAGAACCCACCAAGCCACATGCTTCACGGTCCTTAATTCATCATGTAAAATGTTTATCTGTTCAGCAATTGGACTTTTTTACTCTCAAAATTCCTCTGGTTTCTTTCTTGCTTTTTTTTAAAGATGGAAAACAAAATTAATTCATATTTTTTAAAAAAATTAAGATGCTACACCCTCTGCCCTTTATTGTAAGATTTAAATCTGTGAATAGGTATACTATGAAATATATGATTATTTTATGTTTGGCTAAACATTTATTACATTTTTTCTAACTTTAATTGTATTTATTGCATTTATTCTATCACTCTCACAAATAATGATATAGTTGAAAAATATTATTGCTTTTAGCTAATTTTAACTACTTTTTTTTCAATGCAAATTGATTATTTGAAACTTATAATAAGGGATAAAGGGTGCATCATGTATCCAAAGATTCTAATGGAAAATGTTTAGAGTATCACATTGACTAGGGAGGAAAATGAAAAATGCCTTATATATAAGGATTTAAATACTTTCACATCTTCACGTGTTTTAAAACTATAAAAGGTGATCAAGTGAATAATATCGAGATAAAGGCATTAAGGTGCTACAAATGGTGTCAAAACTAAGTTATAACTCAAGTGTGGGCATCAAGGTCATGGAAGAGAGACGGTGAGGCAGGCAGACTTGTCATGTTGGTGCTGAGCATGCCTCTCCATTAGTTGCTCCTACCAGCTCTCCTCTCACAGAGTAAGAGATCACACTCTTATGCTAGCCAGCCACTACGGTGATCTCTGCTTTAGGTGTGCGAAACATTACAATGTGAAGTCTCACATTAATTAGGAAAAGGAACAAAAGACGTCTTATATATAAAGATCTAATATCTCTCATTTCAACACATTTTTGAAATTGTTAGAGGGTAATGGGAGCTTTAAAACAGATAATATCAAGACCGAGACCTTATAATATTACAAATTTTATCAAAATCAAACTCGAGTCAATGTAAGCTAATATGCTAGCAATGACACTGTGCTTAAAGGTAGGAGTTTGAAGTCCCACATTAAATAAGGAGGAAAACAAAACATGTCTTATATATAAGGGTCTAAATACCTCCTTCTTTTGATGTGTTTTAAAACTGTGAGGGTGATAGAAACCCCAAAACGAACAATATCAAGAGCAAGACTTTTGAATTACATTTAATTAAATGTTTACATAAAATTAGTTAAAACAATGTGATGAATGATTATTATCAACTCTTGAAAAAAAAAAAAAAAGTTGACGTGTAACCAATTTAATATACGTTAAATTATTTTTTTTAATTTTACCCATATTAAACACAAAGTTAAAAAAAAAAAAAAAGATAAAAACGCAGAGTTATTAGTTGGGTAAGAATAACAAATGAGTATTAGTTATTCTCTAAAGTAAGTCACATTGGAGACAAAAGAAAAATCTTTTAAAAGTGATATATATCAATCGATACCTAAATAAAAATTAAGTAAAATTATAAGTCATGAGTAGTTAATTTTCTCATAAAGAAAAGACTACATCGGCGTGGCACAATACCTCTCTTTCATTCACGAGCTTCTAGAAGCGGTCTCAATCTCTTTTTGTGTTCTTTCCGGTGAACCGTGAGCCCAACGCTGACGATTTTGTGGAATAATAAAACATTAAACAAAGCAAAGTTAGTCACATGACATTTATAATATTCCATTAGATGCCATCTTGGGCTATTAAAAGTAATCAAGTCTTTACTTATATTGTTATATTTTTAATTTCAATAAAATACTCGTAATTTTATTTAATATAACATTCACACATGATTTAATTTTTAATTAGTTTTTGGTAAATGCAACCCATCTACTTTTGTACATATAACACACACATGCAAGGTTATTAAATCCGGACAGGTCATTAAACCAGTTAGTTCACTAGGTCAATTGATAGTGGATCGGGGTGAAGTCAAATCAAATCTAACTTGAAGCCAAACCTAAGAGAAATGAAATATTTTAAGGTTGTTAATATAAAATTATTAAAAAAAATCAAAAAAATAAAAATACTTTTTTTCTTAAGAAAATACTAAACCAAGTTATTGCTTTGGATTAGACCGATTCACAGATTTTTGAGCCAAACCAGCTGTTTCGGGCCCAAATTTAATAACACTGCATACATGTGGCTTGAGATGAGAAATTCTTGCGACTTGCATGCACCGAACCCTGTACACCCACTCTCTTTTTTATTTTTTTGGTCAAAGCTCTACACCCTGTACACCGAAATGAAATATTTTAAAGTTGTTAATATGAAATTATTTTTTTGGTTAAATCTTTCGTGTACTCTTCCCACACCATTCCTCTCTTATTCTAAACTCCACGTCACTCTGTCCCCCTCATAAAAAACTCTGTACGAGGGATGTGTAGGAAAAAGGGTGAATAATGAAAAATATATATGACCTTTGCCTCAAAAATCATTCAGCACCATGATTTTTTTTTTTGGATCAAAATGACACATAAATTTACGTTTTAGGGTCAAAAATATCACGGGTCGTTAGTTGACCAACGTTGACCGTTCACTTGGACGGAAATGAACAGTAACTCGGGTGAAATTATCATTTTACCCTTAGTTTTAAGCTGAAATTATCATTTTGCCCCTAGTTTTAAATTTTTTCTTTTAAAAAAAACACTAAAATAACCCCTCCCTGCCGGTGGGCTCGACCACAGGCCACACCACCTCCGGCGACTGGCGGCCACCTCCGGCGACTTTTTTTTTAATTTTATTTTAAAAACTAAGGTTTTAAATATTTTTTTTCAAAAGAAAACACTAAAATAAACCCTTCCCCACCGATGGGCTCCACCACCGGCCACACCACCACCGACGGTCAGCGGCGACCTCCGACGACTTTTTTTTTTCTTTTAAATTTTAAAAACTAAGGTTTTAAATATTTTTAAAAAAAAACAAAAAACTAAAAAAACCCCTCCCCGTCGGTGGATCCTACCGCCGGCCACACGACCACCGTCCGCCGCGGCGACCACCTCCAGCGACATTTTTTTTTTTTAAAAAAACTAAAATAACCCTTCCCTCCGACGGCGGACGGCGGTGGGGAGGCAGAAGCCGGTGGTAGTGTGGCTAGTGGTGGGGCCCACCGACGGGGGAGGGGTTATTTTAGTTTTTTGTTTTTTAAAAAATATTTAAAACCTTAGTTTTAAAAATTTATTAAAAAAAAAGTCGCCGAAGGCAACCGCTGGTCGCCGACGGCAGACGGCGGTGGGGAGGTCGGCCGCCAGCGTTGGTGTGGCTAGTAGTGGGTTCCACCAGTGGAGAAGAGTTTATATGAGTGTTTTTTTTAAAAAAATATTTAAAACCTTAATTTAAAAAAAAAAAAAAGTCACCGAAAGTGGCTGCCGATTGCCAGCGGTGAGGAGGGCGGCGGCCGGAGGTGGTGTGGGCTGTGGTGGGGCCCATTGGCGGGGAGGGGTTATTTTAGTGTTTTTTTTTAAAAAGAAAAAAATTTAAAACTATGGGCAAAATGGTAATTTCACCCGAGTTACTGTTCATTTTCGTCCAAGTTCACGGTTAACGTTGGTCAACTAACGGCTCGTGGTATTTTTGACCCTAAAATGTAACGTTATGTCATTTTTTATTCAAAAAAAAAAGGTCGTGGTGCTGGATGATCCTTGGGGTAAAAGTCATAGGTATTTTTGACCCTTCACCCAAGGAAAAATGGAGGGGAGGGAAAACTTTAAACCCCACATTTATAATATCTTTAAATGGTTTTAATATTTCTTTTTTTTATTTTGTTTTAGAAACATTTTTTATGTCACACTCACATATGAGTGAGTGGGTCTTGTTAATATTTTTTTTTCTCTTCTCTTTATTATGAAACTCACTTACTTATATGTAAATATGATAGAAAAAATGTTTCTACAATAAAAATAGAAACATTAAATTTTTTTAAAATTTAACTCACTTTATTTTTCTCCACTCACATCCTGTCCTTCCCTTCCCCTCCCCACGAGGAGAGAGAGTGGAAGTGGTATGGAGGTTAGGGAAGGAAAGATGAAATTAGCAAAGTGGCGCAGGAAGAGTAAACAATGATGACTTTTTGAACAAATGTTGCACATGAAAGGGAAAAAACGCACTTATTTTTTAAAATATTTGAAAATAATAGAGAGTGAGAGTGAGAGAAGCAACCGAGTAGGCTTACATATAAAGGATAAAAACACATTGAGCTTTCATGATTATTTTGATTGACCAATGAGTTTTTAGAAGTGGCTTTCCTCCTTTTTATTTTCCCCTATTCTTCTTTTCTTCTCCTTTACTTTCTTTTTTTAATCTCCACCATTGAATGAAAATGTCAATGGCTCATATTTTACATCTTATAAAAATATTATTATAATTTTAGTTATAAATATATAAGTAAATTTTAATTTTTAAAATTTATTATGAACAGTTGTTCAAAAAATACAGAAATAAATATACTCTATAATAATAATAATATTTTTCTGATTAAATTTAAAAAATTTATATTTATTTATGTATTTTTTAAGTAAAACTAATAATCATTTTTTAAGATGTAAAATCTGAACCATTAAAATTTTCTTTTAATGGTGGAGATGTGAAAAGTAGAGAAGAATGAGAAAAAAAAAAAAAAGAGAAAACGGGAGTAATGAAAAATGAGAGAAGTCAAGTTTTCAGTTTATACATTGTATAAATTTCTAGTGTGAAGATATAACTCAATATTTTATTAGTTAATTTTATCTGAATTGAATACATGACATACATTTTTAATAATTAATTATGTCAATTTCACTTCGTCAATTTAATTTGTGAGGGTTGATTGAGAGTTTGTGACGGAATTAATTTAGTAAAACTGAGTTCGTGTTCTCCAAGGAAAAAGCGTGGGAGACTAATCACTATGTGGTTCCTTTTTTTTTTTTGGTCGAAAGTATATAACTATGTGGCCCCGAAGAATAGAGAGCATAAGAAGAATAAAACAGCTCTGGTGGGGCCCTCCAAAAGAAATATAAAATGGAAAAGAGTTGTAAGGAGAAATTAACAAATTCCAATAATTTTATTTCATATTTAATTAAGTTCTTGTATAATTTCCTCAATTATAAACATTGATCCATATAATCATAATTTATTATTAATTAGTAAGAAAAAAAGAACGTCAGTATCATGTGGCTCTCTCCAACATACACAACCAATTAATTGGATTAATTTTGCTACATGGATATAAATAAAATTAAAATTAACTAAATTATAAATTACATATAAATATGAGGAGACAATTATGAGGATAATCATTTTTATGTTGATAAAAAATTAATTTTATTCCATCATTTTATTTAAACAAATAATTTCTTAATTTTTTTATTGGGGTTAATATAATTATTGATTCTTATAATTTATCATCATTTAAGTTTTAATCCTCAGAGTTTTAAGGTGTTGTTTTTTGACATTTAAGTTTTGTCCATTTGAAACGTTAGTCTCAACAGGACAAAAAAACTTTGACTTTGAGTTAATGTTGCTGACGTGGATTTATGACTGACTGGACAAATTGCTGACTAAGTTGATGCTGAACTAGACGTGGAAAAAAAAAGAAAAAGAAATTTAAGAGTATGTTTGGTTTGAGGGGAAATAATTTGTTTATCTGACTAAATTATTTATAAAATTTTTTCCATATTCCAAAAAATACAATCTCAATAAAAAAAAACATTATTAATTTAGTAAAAGTCTTATATTCCTTCTCATCTCCTCTTTTTAAACCAAACAACCAATAAAAAACACACACGTCTTCATCCCCGTAGAGTTCATCTTCAGATATTTTTTTTTTTAAAAAAAATTATTTAAAAAAGGAACCATTCCCATCAATTATTTGTGTTGCAATGTGGAAAAATCATCTTCCTGTAGTTACATTACCTCATCTCTTCTCCTCGTTAAACTCGTCTCTCAGATCTAACGTTCTCCTTTTTCTTTTTTTTTTTTCAAATTGCCTTCAAAGCTCCTCCGGTAAACTAGATGAAGAGAAGATGAACTTTGTCTTCTTCATCTCCCAAATGTGATGAATCAGATCCAAGCCTCTGCCTTTTCTTTCCCTTGTCCAGTTTGGCATAAGCTTAGTCAACAATTTGCCCAGTCACATTGCTCAGTCATAAGCCCACATCATCAATTTTAACAATGTTAGCGAAACTTGCACCAATTTAACACTGTTAACTCTAAGTCTAAGTGTCTATTTGTTTGGAAGTTCCACAAAATCTAAATTTTACATAAGTCGAAACAAAACTCGTTTCATATACTTGTCTTGTACTAGGCAAAACTTAGATTTTAGAAGATTTTCAAATACTACCTAAATCATTTTTAAATAATACGGACTGACTTAAAGATAAAAAACCACATTGTAAAGCTCCAGGTATATTAACCCTATTTATAGATATAACTAAAACCCTACTTGAAACTCTAAGGCGAAACTTTAAAGGATATAAATAAAACCTAAATGAATGTAAACTAATCCTATTTATATTTTGTGGCGGCTTATATGTTGTTTAGTCATATCCACATTATCCCTACGTAATTAATTGTGATCATAGAGACTAATACATATGATTGAAGAAAAAACAAGGGCCTAATAGAAAAAATAAGGATCAAAGCAAGAATTATAAGAATTGACGAATTAATTTTTTCATAATTTTTAAAAAATTTTTAGTATGTCACGAAAAATAGATGGATCATAGGAAAAAAAAAAACCAAAATACCCAAGTGACCAAAAGCAGTAACAAAACAATTATCCAAAATTTTTAATTATGTATTTAAAACTTAAATTTCAGTCATATAATTTAAGCTTTTAAAAATTAGATAAATAATACATCAGATCAAATCCTTATGATTAAAAAAAATATTTTAGTTACAAAAATCCATATTCTGATTTTATGAAATAAAAATACAATAAATAAATTAAATATAAACTAACTAAATTTAATTTTAATAAAAAATAATTTTAATATTTCATCCTATTATTTTATAATCCAAAAAATTATAAAAGATTGAAGTAGTTATGAATCAGAATTAAAGGACTAAATTGATAATTAAAAACTCAAAAGTTAGAAAGGTAAATTGTTCATAAGGACAAGTTTTCTTTTCTTTGAAAATAAATAATTTGAAAGAGACATAAACCTTACAAATCCTTGGAAATATGCACTGAATCCCTAGAAGAAAGTTCTAAGGGTGTTTGGTTGGAGATTAGGTGAGGTTAATTAAAGTTAGGTTGGAGTAGGGGGGAGCTTATAAATTTATTTTTTTTTGAAGGAGAGGAGATGGGATGGAATGGGATGTTTGCTTTCTTGTTTTGGGATCTAGTTTCCATGCTCGACATAAAAATAGGTAGGGAGTGCTTGTCATCGTAGTGCACTGTTTCATTAAAAAATTTGATCTCTACCGTTCATCTGATTTGAATCGCAACCGTTCATTTAGTTTTACCATTAAACCAGTATATATCACTCCTCTGTCTCGTTACTCTGTTGATCTCTTCTCCGACCTGAAAGCAACTATGGCAAATGACAACTTCTCTATATCCTCATCGGTGCTTTCCTTAAGCTAAACGACGATGGTGACCTTGACCAACCGCCATTGAATAATTTCAACACTTGCTGGCGGGAGAGCTCTAGTGTGCTACAAAGCAAGCTATTGTTACCCTAGGAGGATATGTAGGAGATTACAGTAGAACCAAAGACGAATACCAAAGGTATGATGATATGGGAACTGCAAAATAATTTTCCCCTCCATAAGTTTCTATGTGAAGATTGCTCTATATGCGAAGCTATATAAATTTGTGCATTTGCTCTCAAAAAATAATTGGAGTCTTGACTATATTCTAGATTTCTTTCTTTAACTGTTGAAAATCAAGTCATCTGATAAGAGTATCTTGCAAAATCATGGATCAATAGAATGCAATTTTACAAATTGTTGATGAAAGGCACTGATGGTTTAACTCTTGGAGTATGATAGTTGGGAGGTTGATTTTTCAGTAGTAATTACCTTTTGTGCTGAAATTAAAAATATCATAAAAGGGCCATCATTTGTGTTTAAGATACAATGTGACCAATACTCAGTGGATTTGACTTTTGTAAGAAAGAAATTGGTAGAATCTACCATTTAATCATATCTTAGGAATTAGGATCATTGGATTACTATAATGCTTTGTTATCAAGGCTGTAAATATTTATTGGTATCTCATCATAATATTCATGTCTATTTTAGCTTTACATTTCAATGACACAGAATCTTGTGATATTCAAGCAAGAATGTGAAGTTTGAACAATATCATTCCTGACAAATTAGCCACAATAAATATTAAATTAAAAAGAAAGTCCTCTCTTGAGGTAATCTCTCTAGATCAATTATGCCTCATACTTACATTAGTTAGCTACAAGCAATGAAAAACAATGTCAAAAACATTCACGCATTAAAAGGATGCGGTATAGAAGAACAGTGTAGTGAGAAAATTCTAGTGCATCATAAGATTAAATGCTATGATAACTTCCTCACAACTGTTATTTGATTGCTCTCTCGGCACATAGAGTAGCTACAAGAAATACAAATCATGACTTAGAATTATCCTTGGGTTTTCTCCATCCAAAATTTGAACTTCATGTAATTATTAAAATGCAATAAAATTTTATGCCAAACCTATATAGGAGAAAATTACAATCCATGCTTATTGAGGAAAAAAAAGTTCAAAATCCTTGTAAAGGTTGGGGCAGTAACCTATTTTTGGATTATAGACATCACATTGCTAATGCAAGAAAATGTTGTCTACAAGTAAACTAAATGCAAAGGGCACAAAACCTTAGCAAGTGACGAGGAGAAATGCTTTTTTTTTCTACTCTTTTTTCTTTAAATTTGGATTGTTAACCACATGGTAGTATGAATCACATGAAAGGTAAAATAGGTTGCTTAATTTGACAGATCCATGGGAGTGAGTTTAAATAATTTGGGACTGAGTTTGCATCATGGCTTTTTGTGTGACTATTGATAGTTCTAACCTTTTACATATGAATTAAATCAAGTGTTGGAAAGTTCACAATTTGCTTGTGACAAGTTCACTGTCCTCATGGAATGCCCTTCTTTTCTGTGAGAATGCAAATTGATATCACATTTATATGTTACAGGGAAACAATATCAACTTGAAAAGTAAATGCAAATAGTGGAGCGGCATCAGTTCCAAATGATAGGAACTATTCAATGAAGTGTCGTGCAAAATGTCAAAAACTACAAGTTGTCTTGTTTTCCCCAAAAGCCAAAATTCAAAAAGTTGTCTTGTGCAATGTTGTCTTTGTTCTTCAAAAAGACTCCAATGTGCATTTTACTGTTCTATATAATGGAAAATTATGTATTTAGTTAGGATTGTAACTTGTAAAGTCTGTAACTGATTGGAATGTACAGCAATTGATTATGTATATCAGAAGAAAATTGTATGACATTCTTGAAATGAATAAAATCTATTTTTTGCAAATAATGTGTATCCATTTTTTCTATTTGTTACCTTGTGTGTAGTTTGCCATGAGATCTATTACTTCAAGTGATGGAATTTCATTACCTTATGCTTACAATTGCAAATATTATTGGTAGTAATAGCAAAATATAATAGGCATGCATAAATAATAATCGATTTATTGATGCATACCATCAATAAGCTTGTAAATGACAATGGTTGTGATGTAGAGGGTGGAAAAATATGTTTTGATGGAGCAACTGAGAATGAAGATGTTGAATCTTGTGTTTGTGTAGGTTGTGGTGGAGCTTCTAAGTATAAAATTGTTGAAACTTGAGTTTGTGAATCTTTCATTTCATCAATTCTCTTTTTCTTGTGATGGAGCCTCTTCTTTTTTTCTTACATGGCTTCTTAGATGATGAAGCCTCTTGAAAGTCTTACAAGAAATTAACACAAATACAAAATAAGTAATAGTTTCTTTTGTTATTTATATATAAATTAAAATGCAATACCTTTGATACAACTTTTCTTCTTTTTTGTCAATTTTTCTCTTCCCAACCTTTCCAACGAATCTTTCTTGGTTTTCCTAATCTTTTTTTGAATCCCTTTGGCATATTTTGTGGCCCTATAACCAGTTCAGAAGTATCATTTTCATCATCATTAGGAATTTCATTGTCTAACTCAATGATATAGTTTAGAACACGAGTAAATCTCTCAGTAGTCTTACCAGCCTTTGTTGCTAGTCTTACCATCTTAGTCTCTAGATGCTTATATCTTCTTGTTATATCAAGTATAGGATCAACTTGTATCTCATTTCCTTTGACATCATGTACAACCCCATTCCCTGCTTCATTGGTCCATCGCTTGAGAATATATTGCTCAGGCATAACTCTTATATCTTTGGACTCCTATACTTTCAATGCATGGCAACACAATATCCCCGTAGTCTCAAACTTCTGACAACTACAACAAGTTTCATGTGTAACGAGGTTAAACTCGATTTTCCATTCTCCCTTTTCACCTATCATGTAGGCTGTAAATGTAAACAATTGTTCTTTCAAATCACATTCAATCAACTCTACAGAGAATTGGAGGTCTCATTGTTCTTCAAACATATCAAAGGCAGTGGGGGTATAAGCTTGCACAAGTTGACGCAAGATTGGTGCACTTTGATTGACCATCCTTGATATCTTTTGTCGAGATTCATATTCAAGTCGCACTTCCTTGTATCGCTTTTTTCCTACAACTTTGTCAAACCTCATGAAGAATCGCATAATGTCTAATTTTGGTTTTGTACATCTCTTCACCTCAGCATTCACACTTTCACTAATTTGTATGCTTCTCATACCTAGTGTGAAAGCATCCTTCATATAGCACCTAGCTCATTTCTATTTTATGTTAGAAGTGAATTTCAACCACCCATTTTCATGAACATTATAAGAAGATAATAATTCACCCCATGCTTCTTCAAACTTATCTACCTGAACATAGTCAAACATGCATTTTTTGAAGTCAATAAGAAAGTATGAACCATCTTTCATTAAGTTCCTAAGGTATTTAATGCCATTTTACAACAGATGTCAAGTGCACAAACAATGTCTTGTATCAGGAAGCACTTCTTTCAATGCTCTTGCCATAGCTTGATCCTGGTCAGTAAACACAGTCTAAGGCTTGTTTTGTGTGTGAGCATCTAAGAAGGTTTCTAGTAGCCACTTGAAAGACTCTGTAGTCTCATCATATAACAAAGCTGCTCCAAAAATGACCACACTTCTATGATGGTTAAAACCAGAAAATAGCGCAAGGGGTCGATGATTCTTATTTATGCTATATGTTGTGTCCAGTGATACAACCTCACCAAAATGTGCATGGTCTTGTACCATACGAGCATCTGCCGAAAACACATTGGTGATATGTTGTTCATGTCTAATTGGTATTTGTGATAAAATGAAGGATTCTCAACAATTTATTTTTGAAAATATTCAAGTAGACACCCTACCTCTCCAAACTTTATATGTTTTCACCTTTTTTTCATCAAGTAGTTTCTTGCATCCACCATGGTATAACCAAGATTTTCTTGACCCCCAGTATATGTACTCATCAAGTCAAAAGCTTTCTTGGGTTCAAGCCCAAATTCATCTGCAAGATCTATTTCACAAGCTTGCACTTCTGTTAAATTTCTCTGTGATCGTAACAAATGCTTTGTTTCTTCTATATGAAGAAGATGATTATGTTCTTCATTAAACTTGGTGAATTTGAACTTTTGATTTTGAGGAACACGAGATACAATCATATTTGCCTCACACTTGGTTTGTGTCTTGGCCGATATTTGGAAGAGGTTGTCTCTCTTTTATCTTTTTTTCCTAACACCCTCTTTACAACATACATATTTATATGTAATAATTGAATCATCTTTACTCTTTGTTCCATTACACTTTCTAACTCCAAACCCCATTTTCTTCCCATACTCATTCCAAAATTTCCATGCTTCATCCAAGTTTTCAAACTCTTTCCCTATTTTGAGTTTAAGTTCATCCTCCATCATTTAGTACCTATAAACAACAAAAATATTATAATGTTAAACATATCATCTTAAAAAAATATTTCATGACACGAAAAGGTTAAACAAGAATTTTCACTTTTTATATTAATTCCAAATCTAGAAAAGCATTAACATTTTTCAAATACTCCATACCACTTTTCAAGCAAAAATATAAATATGACCTACAACTTTTTCTTTGGTAAAATCTGACCAACAACTTACTAAAACAATAAAGGAGTTGAGTGATATATTATTATGAAGAATGACATCTAGGTCCTAAACAAGGGAAATAATATATTGACAAGTCCTATAAATTGTTAATGGTAATTAATCACTTGTCAATAAGGATTTCTTTTATATTATTTCCTTTATTTGGGACTTAAAAATAATTCTCTCATATTTTTATTGCATATATTACTTCCAAAAAAAAACTAAATCCTCATAAAACCTACCTCAATAAATAAATAATCTAATAGGGATTTTGTCTGCTAGTATTTTAATGGCAACGTCCTCTTCCACTATTTTAGTTGAACATCATTGCAAAATTCTTGATATTTACGACATTGTTTATATCTGTTTAAAATATTGCAAAATTCTTGGTATTGCAAAATTCAATTGAATCAAGTATATCTATTTATACACACACGCCATAGATTACTTCAGCTTCTTTTTTGTTTTCGTATAGACTTTGGTATTCTAATATCTATATCCCATCTCTTATCTCTCTATATTTGTATGAAATCTTTGCATTCTCATATATATACACATGCCACGTAGACTTCGGCATTCTCATATATATTTACCATTCTCATATATATCTTCGGCTTCTTTGGCACTCATATAGTAGACTTGGGTATTCTAATATTTATACACACACGCCACGCCACGCCACAGATATATGCTATAAATAAACATAAACAATCAAAAGGAGGGGATGAGGGAAAAAACTAAGAATAACCATTTTCTTCAATTTGAAATTTTCTTTGCAATGAAAAATTGTAAGTCGACGCTTTCGTCCAATCTCCAATGGTATGAAGTCAAATCAGAAAGTCCTCTCCTTTCCCTCCAAAACTTGGTGCCAAGCTTGGTCAGGTCGGAGAAGAGATCAATAGAGTCACAAGACAAAGGAGTGATATATACTGGTTTCATGGTAAAACTAAATGAACTGTTGCAATTCAAATCGGATGAACGGTCGAGATCAAATTTCTTAATGAAATGGTGCACAGTGACGACGAGCGCTCCTTACCTATTTTTGTGTTGAGCACGGAAATTGGATCCCTTGTTTTGTTTATGAGGGTAGGTGAAGGGAGTTAATTATAAGTTGGCAATTTCACTCTTTTTTTTGTAACTATATATTTTCCTTCTCCTTTAACAATCTTCATTAGAGGTGGAAAAATGAGATGGGTTAGCCCTTTAAGGACTCAAGCTTGAGCAGGCCGGCCTTTTGAGGCCCGACTTTCATAAAATACCCCTATTTTGAAGCCCAACCTATTTACTCACGGGCTCAGGCTGACCCGCAGGCTCTAAGCTCGTTGTTTTAAGAAATCATTTCCTCAAAGAAATTAAATGAATACACTAAAATTTTTAATTTAAGATAAATATATTTAAAGTATTAAATATTTTATCTTTTTTTATCCATTAAATAAGTGACTATTTGCCTTGAAACAAAATTCTTCATAAAATAGGGACTCTACTTTCTCATTTTTCAATTTATGTTATTAGTTTCTCTTTTGATATAGTTTGCATAATATTTAGACCTCTTAAAATATAGTTAAAAAATTTTCTCTCTTTTTTCACCTTACATCAATAAAAAATAAAATTTTCAATATTTCATAAGGAAAATTTTCTTTGTAGAAATATTAAGAATCATGTAACACCACTCCAATAATACATCACATATCAGAGTATTATAGCATAGTGCAATGGCAAAATGGTTTAGGCGTAGTATATTGATAATATATTACACACATTGGTTATAAATTCTCAACATAATTACATAAAATTTTTCTTCAAATATCCCTTGAACATTCTTGAATTGGACCCGCACCTCCATTTTGTTGATATTTGCTACCTTGCCTTAGGAGCTACGTCCAATATGTTGTACAATTCACAGGCAGTAACAGGGACTGAAATCCCAAAAGATCCCAGAGTAACAGATTAATCTCATATTCAAAATATGTACAATATGTTAGTTCTCTATGTGTTTTGATAATAACTGATAATTATAAATTAAAAATATTTTTATTAAACTGAGTATGAGAACCTTTCACTGTTAAAAAATGCCTTGTTCAGCAACTGGTTTCTCTAATGCAAGATGACTCAAGTCATACTCATGTAACTCGAGTCATTGCCATTTATTTTAAAACTGATGAATGATGAGTGACTCTAGTCAATTAATTGTGACTCCAGTCATAGCTTTTTGTTGCACAACATCTTTAAAGCTAAATGACTCTAGTCAGATTAATATAACTCCAATCATCAAATTAATTTTAAACTTAATCTTTTCCAATGGTCAAATATGACTCTAGTAATTCATTAAAAGACTCCAGTCATCTTCTATAGCAAAAGCTTTTCACAACTTAAACCTGACATGAAACTTTGTGAAAATTGATGTGACTCGAGTAACGTCTTATTTACTCTAGTCATGTTTGCTTAGAGGCGCTCTCAGATGTTCTAAGTAATAGAGTGACTCGAGTCACCTAACCATGACTCTAGTCATGTTAGAATATAGACGTACCTAGGTATTCTGAAAATGTTGATAACTCGAGTCACCTATAAATGACTATAGTCATCTTCCTACAGAGACGTTTTTTCAAAAGAATTATGAAAATATATGACTCTAGTGATTTAATGATGACTCCAGTCATGTTTATATAGAAAGCTACTCAAATGTTCTATGAATTTGATGACTCCAGTCATCTTGCGTTTAGCTTTGTGTTTTTCAGCTGATATTCAAAGATGACTCCAGTCAAATTATGTGACTCTAGTCATGGTAACTCAAGTCAGGATATTATGACTCGAATCATGTTTCTGAACTTTGAAAAAAACCGTGTCTATAATATCTAAATCATTGATTATAACTTAAAATGTTTTATATTGTTACTCATTACTATTCCTAACTATGTTTAATCAGTTTGTCAGAGTTTCGATTGATTTTGATATGGATTAACAACAAATTGCAAAAAGCAATTGTGTGTCAAAAGCATTAAATGCAAATCAGAGACGAATGCTGAAAATAGACAATTAACTCTCTGAGCATCTTAAAGTGTTGCTATCTCTTCCTTTCCACTTCCATTATTCAGTCTCAACGGACAAATGGAACAAGGAATGTCAACATGGAATTACGGCGTTGATTGAAGAAAGAATTTGTCTGAGCAATGGTAAAGGATAATCAGTCTCAACGAATAAATTCACATTGCTTCTCAATGGTTAATAATGCCATCAAAAGCTAGAAGCATTGAATTCTCCACCTACCAAAACACTGTGCATTCAATTTGTGATAATTAGCATTTTATTGTTTCTAACCTTCGAGTAATATCTTCGGATATACATGCACTTCAGTGATTACTTATCTACACTTTTAGGAAGTCTTCAAATTATCATTATTGTATTAACCTCAAGGTTGTGAAACCTTTGAGATTGGGGTTAATTGATTTCAACTTGTAAGGGGGAGTAAGTTCCAGTGAGGGAATTACTTTAAGAGTTACAGAGTGTGTAATCAATTCTTGAGATAGTGAAATCCCAGAGAGTATGGGACTGGACGTAGGTTAAGATTTTGGATTGAACCAATATAAATTTCTAGTGTCTGTTCTTTCTCTTCTCTTCTCTATTTATCCTTGTTTTACCTGTGGAATCCAGAGGATTAAGAAGGAAATTTTTAAATAACTCAATTCACTCCCCTCTTAAGTGATATTCCATCTTTCACAATATATGAAAGTTAACCATAATTACAAAAAATAATCAAACTGGAATTCAACATATATCATAGGTAGCCAAATAATGCACATAGTGTTGACTGCACAATGGCACACAGCAAGGCACACAGCTAATCCCATAACAACAGTCATATATGCACACAACGATGACTGTAAAGCACACAAGTTCAGGATCCACATCGCTTGGAAAACAAAAGCTGAATGCAACAACAAGTGTCCCAGACATAAATCCACAATCATGGTAAAAACATGCATACACAGACATATTAAGGATATGAGATTAAAGTTACTACCTATACGCATTACCAATGCTCAAATTAACTCCCAATCCTTTCATCACTCTAAGCAAGTATCGAACCCTCTACTTGTTTCTGTAGATAGTTTTCTACTCCAACAAAAGCTCCCCCGAATCAAAGGCAGAATCAGCCCTTGAATTTTTCTATTTCCTCCTGCTCCTTCTTCCTCTTCTCTTCCTCTCTCTATTTCATTCTCTCTCTCTCTCTCTCTCTCTTTCTTCCATGCTTTGGCTGAAAAATGGGCTAAAGACAAATGAGGGGAAAGAGATATATATAGAACATGGGTACAGTCCAAAACGCGCCACATGTCTAGTCTAAAACACGCCGCTTGTCTTATTTCCACTGGACCAACACAAAAATGCTTTTGTACTCAGTAATCATGAAGGGACATGTGTCACCTTTCTATTTGACCAACAAAAGTAGCTTTTTGCTTGTCATGATGGAGGATACATGTCATGTTTCTATTGGACCAACGCAAAAGTTGTGTCATCATTAATTATCATGACTTACTTTATTAAAACTACTTTATCAATGTTTATCAAGGATTTTGCTTGGGTTTTACTGAGGATTGCGGCACATATACCGAGACCTACTAAATGATACCATATACAGGTGTCTTCTCCCAAAAACGCAGGATACACCAATATGCCATGAAAATGTGATGTACACACCTATACCGACATGTTATTGCTCAACTAATCGTCCTATACCTCAGACATAGTTAGGTGGCATCTTTTTCCAACCAATTAACATTGTATAAGTGTTTTGTGTCCTTCTACACCGGTACTTTAATTTTATGGCTTATACATACTAGGTCCATTTGACATAGTCCCTAGAAGCCATTTTATCTCTTGTCATTCTTGGGACTCTTCCTAAACTGAGCTTAGTCGTCCACCTGATTTAGGCTTATTCTCAACTATTAGTGCCCAAAATTCAACATATTACAAACCAAATAACATATTATTAAAAATTAAGTATTTTTTCTTAAGAAATCAATTAGAAGATTTTTAACCAATTATAATATCATCAACAAGCTTATTTCAGTTTTTTAATAAGAATAATCAATTGTTTCTTTTAAAAATGTTTAAGTAGCAATAATATATGATTTGAAAAACATTTCCAATTTAAAAAAATCATTTGCCTTAAAGAAAAACTTAACTTATAGTCATCTAATAAAATAAAATAAAATAAAAGTTTACACTCGCAGTCCTATGAGAATGACCCTTTTAGGTCTGACTCATTTTGAAGGCTCTAAATTAAAAACCTGACCCTTAACTTAAACGGGCCAACTTGATGAATTCAGCCTGATTTTCCGACACTTGTTTTATATAAGAATTATTATTTCTAAATTTATGAATCTAAAAAAACCCAATACTTCACTTGTGTAAAAAAAAAAACATATATTTTAAAGAAAAAATCATTAAGAAAAAAAGCCATATCAACTCAACAAACATTTTGTTATTAAAAAAAAAAGAAGAAGAAAGCAATGTCCATCCATGGTAGTTTATAGAAAGTGGAAGCCCAAATTAATTAATTTTGCTTTCAAATTAGTAAAGTTGAGGGAATATTAATCTTAAAATTAAATATAAGGCGCATTAAAGTGATTTGTCACAATCATATATACATAATCAAAAGTACACTATTAGAAAAAATACTTTTAAAACCGAGTAAAATTTGTTAGCACTTGCTAACACCTAAGGGAGGGGTGAATTGGGTATATAATAAAAATTTATAAACTTTGAAAATCTTCTCACATCTTAATAAAAGCAGTTCATATGACAATAATGAGTTATAAAACAATAGTTATTTATTCAAAATACATGTTGGAAATATAGGAGTTTAGGGAAGAGAAAATCCAAACTATGATTTATCTTGGTTCGACCCAATTCACGATGACCTACGTTCAGTCCTTAGGCTACTCCTAAGATTTTCAATCTATTATCTTCTTGTTAAATCTAGGCACAATAGAAACCTCTACAATCCTACAAGTTTAGCCAGACACTTGGCAACCTTTTACAAATCTCTCACTAAGATACTCCCCCTTACCATTGGTACAAAAAAGGTTTTTAAGACCGAACAAAAAATGCATCCTAAGACCAAATCTATGATTGGTCTCAATGCAGGTAGTCTTAAAAGTCTATCATTTTTAAGACTAGATGCAAAACTAGTCTTAAACAATTGTTTTTAGACCAAACTTTCAAAATATGTTGATTTAAAAGTCCTACTATATATATCTAATATTTTTTTTGTTAAGTCTTAAAACCTTATTTTTAAGACCTGACGAATAAATATGCTGGTCTAAAAAGACTAACTTTTAAGACCAAATGTATTAAACAATAGGTCTAAAAACTCAAAATTTTAAGACCGGATTAATAAATAAGCCGGTCTTAAAAGTTTGAATCTTAAGATCAGATATTTAACACACCTAATTGGTCTTGAAGATCTGAATTTTTAGACCGGCTATGTTATACATCCTGTCTTAAAATTCAAACTTTTTATACCTTCTATGTAATACGTCTAGTCTAAATTTTCTTGTATTTTTTCACTAATCTATTTCTTCTTGATCATACACATTCACCACCCAATCCAGCACCCAAAAGATATAGTACTTTAAGCTACAAGCTATAAACAATCCATTATGAATTACAAATTGAATTATTGGAAATGAATACAAATATTATTCATCATGAGTTGTGTCATCTTAATGAATATACTATGACAGTACATCACTTGAATAAATATAATAAGATCAATGACAAATACAATGAGTTACAAAGACAACACCTAAATGAACATACACGCCCAATTCATGATGACTTCATCATATTCTCACCCAACAACGTAACAGTCCTCTTTTATATAGCATGCCCCTTTCAGATCTTACCACAAAAATAAAAACAAAAACAAAAGCTTCACAATCAATGACATTGTTTAAGAACATAGGAAGGAATATAGTTAAAACCTTAAAATTTTCAAAGAATTCTGCATATGAACATTACCTAATGAATTATCTCTTTTATAAAGGGATATCCTCCCATATCCCTTCATGTTGATCATTTCTTATGTCAGGTTCATTATTCACTTCATCTTATTCGTTCATTTTTGGGAGACCCTTTGAAAAAGGAGTACTTTTAGGAAGACCATAATTTGAATGAATTTCCTCATCAATATCAATGAACCTTTTTCTTTGGAGAGTTACAGTCCACATTTTATTTTCTTGATCGGTGATATTAAATACTTGTTTCCCTTAGTCTACCATAACAAAAGGTTCATTTCCAAAACTATTACTATTGATATTTGACTAATGTAAATCCTAGCCGATCAATCTGAATACCATTATTGACATTAACCCACTTGCATTTGAAAATGGGAAACTTAATTTTCACATAATCCACCTCTCAAATCTCTTAAGTAACCCCACAATAAGGCATGACTGCCAATTTAGGCTTCTTATCTTTCGAATTAGAGAAGTGCATATATTCAACCTTTAACATAACACCATTGTTCTGGACGATGCTCCTATCATGTAAGGACTTCGTGTAAAAGATATAACTATTGGTCACATACGAATTCCAAGTTATGACATCAACCTCAAGACCATGTGCTAACCATTTTAGTGTATCAGAAACACATTCTTTTCCCTCGACCTTTTGTTTGAACCAATTTGCAAAAGTTATGTTATACTCTCTAACTAACCTTTGTTCAGTCATTTGACTATTTTCTTTCCTTACATCTTCTTTATGTGCATCTATGTTGTCTTGAACTTTATCAACATTATTCAAGATGTATAAGTGGACTGGTATCAATTCATCAAAATCCACACTCTTTACCGAAACCCTTCATTTACCCCCAATAACATGTTGACGCTTAGGAAGCCCAATATGTATTACTTTGGCCAAATAATTTTGACAAAATTACATGATTTCTTCATAAACATATTTCTAAATAATTGATGCCTCTAGCCGGTTTGTGTTCTTTACATACCATTTTAGAAATTTCATAGATATTTCAATTTGGTACATCCATCATAAATGGATAGGGGCATACACCATTATCTCCCTCACTAGATAAACAATTAGATGAACCATGATGTCAAAAAATGTAGGAAGAAAAAGCTTCTCAAACAGGCACAAGATAAGATATCATTCATTTTACAATTCATCCAATTTTTTAATCTAAAAAACTTTACTACAAACTGCATTAAAGAAAAAACAAAATATAGTTAAAATGTGTTGAAGATCATATTCGACAATGCCTCGAATTGCTACTAGGAGTAGCTATTGCATTAAGGCATGACAATCATGAGACTTTTGGCCTACTAATTTCAAGTCATTCAATAATACACACGCTTAAAATTTGAAGAATACCCTAAGGGAACTTTTATGTCTTGTAAACACTCGCAAAAACTTCTTTTCTCATCCTTAAACAAAGTAGGAGAAGCTCGGGGACAATAAGTTCTTTTACCATATGGCCTTGGATATAAATGTTCGTGTATTCTCATTGCTTGCAAATCCAATGTTACCTTCACACTATCCTTGGAACTACTTTGTATGTTGAGAAGTGTGGTAACAATACTATCACATTTTTCTCGACATACATGACATCAATTCAGTGTCTCACATCAAGATTGCGCAAATATGGAAGAACAAAGAATACATATATCTTTTTCCATATATTTGTTTCTTTTTTACTCTATGCAGTCAAGGATGGCACTGCTATTTTTCACCTTTTCATAAAATTGCTCCCCAGTCAATACCTCCGAAGCATCTTGACACTTTTGCCCACCAAAAAAAAAATCTTTAATCGATAGCCCGATCTAAGAAATCTCCTATGGCCAAGATAAATTGTCTTTCTTCCATGTTAAAGTTAATGTTAGCATGTGCCTTCTTCACAAACTGGACATGCTTTATGGCCTTTTACACTATACCCTGACAAGTTACTATATGTTAAGAAGTTATTTATAGTACAAAATATCATGGCTCACATTTTAAAAACCTCCTTCTTGAAAGATTAAAAAACATCAACACCTTCTTCTCATGACTCCTTCAAGTCTTCAATAAATGGCCTAAAGTAAACATCAATATCATTTCTAGGTTGTTTTGGTCCCAAAATCAATATAGACAACATAATGTACTTTCTTTTCATGTATAACATATGAGATAAGTTGTAAATAATCAGGAGTGCGTGACATGAACTATGTATGCTGCTAAGGCTACCATAGGGATTCATGTCATCTATGCTAAAGGCAAGCATAAAGTTCCTAGGTTCTTTGTCGAATTTGGGAAATAATTGATCAATTTTCTTCCATTGAGAAGAATTAGCCGGATGTCAAAGCTTTTCATCAGAAATCCTCTAATCTACACGTTACGTTAAATTTTTTTGCATAATTTTCACTAGCAAACAAGCACTTGAACCTTATTATGATTGGACGATACCATAACACTTTTGCAGGCCCCTTATTTGATTTGTACCTTTGGGTTTCTCACACTGGACACTTTTGCTTCTCTTCAAACTATTTTCTATACAATATGCAATCATTCGAGCATGTATGGATATTTTTGTACTCCATCCCCAAAGGACAAAGTATTTTCTTAGCATCATAGTATCGATGCGGCAACACATTATCATTTAGAAGCATATCCTCAAAAGCTTCAATCATTTCTAAAAACTCTTATCCCTCCATCCATGTCGTGCTTTATACCTTACCAATTTCAATATAGCATTCAACAATTGGTATTTTTAACACCCAGGGTGAAGCAGTGTATTCGCATTACTACACATATTACTATATGCATGTGATTACTCAAAATCCTCTTTTCCTACTTCACGAATAATGTCCTCTATCTGATCATACATATCCGTGTCAATATCATCATAAGTCATTTCCCCATGTTGAGATGCACTTGACATTTTTTCACCATGTCATACCCTTATAACATCCCTAATTTTATATACATTGTACAAAGCATGAATTGATGAAATATTAATGAATTCTTGATTACAATTAAATTGTTTTTGTTTATAGATGTATTAGGTAGATGACTAAGCCTTATTTGGGAAGTGTCACAAATATTGTGAAGGAATACAAATGTCACACATTTGTTATATCGCTATTTATTAAAGTAATGATATGCAGTTCAATAGCAAAACAAAATTAGCATAATATATTGATATATAGCTCTTAATTACATATTACAGGAATACCCACTGAGCTATATGCATTATTGTGTACAAATTCTAAAATTACTATTACACAATTACAGATAACCCACAAATACTCTTGAACCCATCTTGGACTCTTCTGCGACTGGTATCCGTCTTCTTGCCTTGGGAGCCACGTCCAACACACTATTTATTTACAAGCATTTGACAAGAGCTGGGATCCCAAACAATCCCAAAGTAACAGTCAATCTCACATGAAATGCATTTATAACATATGATAAGCAACCAACCACAACATATTCAGCATTCAGAGATCATATATCACATATCACATGTAGCATTAACTAAAAAAGGATAACATAATCCATACCACAATGTTGGGCATTCAACATGGCATCGATCCATATCATCTGAATGCAATCTAGACTTCATGACCTAAGAACCACTGGTCCATTAGGCCCTGCTGTCTAACATGTATTCACAACACAAATCACATACATGGTTCACACATGCATATAATGCCACACATAGTATGTGAGAGAAAAGTTACTATATAGACGTTTTACCAGTTCTCGAATTGGCTCCTAATTCTTTAATCATCCCGAGCAAATGTCGAACCCCATAAGTACACATTAACGGACAACGGGTTAATACAAAATTATCTAGTTTTCATTACCTAATTTAGAAAATCCATAACTTGGGTTCTAGACGTCTGATTACCACATTCTAAGACTTGTTTTAACGCTTGTGAGGTCTACTATTTTTTGAACAAGTTTTACTAAGAGACAAGGCCATTTGTTTAGTCAAAATCACACTCAAAATGGGAACACAAATTTTGGAAGACAAAGTTTTATAGTTTTCCTCGCCTATCTTTGAAAAATCATAATTAAATTTACACAAACTCAATTGAGGTTTTTCCAAGGGATAAATGACCCTTATTGAGTCTAGATTCAAGAAAAAATAATGTCCCTAGCTAAATGGACGCACAACATTCTAGAAACCCTCAAACACCCACACTAGCCAAAATTCATTCAAGTTTCAATGTCTAAACTTAAACAATTTATATCTTACAATTTATTGACCCAAAAGGCACATATTATATATAAAATCAAAGCTTAGGATGTCTACAACTATCTTGTAAAGCTTCATGGACATTGGACACCATTTGGTCATTCAAAAATATGACATAATCGAACTGCCTCCAAAAATGAATATGGCAGCACTACCACTTAAACTTTAATCTTAGGGTTTTTAATCTAACCCTTTTTAAAATCATGATCATAACTTACTCCCACATAATTTCATCCAATGAATCCATTTCTAACATCAAGATCATCAAAATCCAATCCCTGCTCACAAAAACTGGGCTACTCAAAACTTTAGTGTTTTTGGCAAGAAATTCAATTTTCTCTACCAGGCTTCCAGGATCGGTTTCTTACCTTTATCACATACAATTTTTCATTCTAAACTCATTGAGGATAAAAAATATCAAAATTCATAGTCCTTCTTGCATAAACAACATTGATTAATTAAAAATAGGGCAGCATAATGACTTAGAAAAACCTCAAAATGTACAGCTCAAATCGGAGCTTATATGTACCTTTATTAGATTTCGTAGTCGATTCTTGATTTCACTTGCACCTTTACGGTTTAGACAAAACTAAACACCTCTAATTGAGAATCCAAAATCGTATGAATTTTTCTTTCATCAAGAGGAATAACGTTAGAGAAGGCCTCAAGAGCTAGAAACATCGAATCAGAGGTGAAATTGGCTCCGAAGTGTTTCTCTCCAGTTTATCTCTCTCCAACCAACCCCCACTCTCTATTTTTGGTTTCAAGCTCTCTTTTCTAACTTTTTGGAGGTGTTAGACAAAATAAATGAATGGCAGAGAGAGAAAATGAAGAAAGTCAAAGCCTTATCATACAAGCCAAAGAAGTGGCTTTTTGAATAAGCCAAGAATGGATTGGCTACCATGTCAAGGGAGCTTGCCGCCACACAAGCCAATGAAAGAGATGAGTTGGGGTCTTGGAAGATAGGTCAAGAGGAAGTGAGGTGGCACCTTATGTGGGGTCCACACCATGCTAACCTCATTTGACAATTTTCCCCTTCTACAAGACTCATTTTCATCCAGAGCCAAAACTAGCAGAATTCTCATCCAACTTTGAAAATTCATATCTCATTTTACAAATATCTAATTATGATAATTTAAAAGTCTATGTAACCATTAATAAGTCTATTTTGAGGGGAAAATGCATCCCACAATCAATCGCTTGTTAAATATTCCAAAATCACCATTTAATGCACACTAGTCAAGAAAATGTTCTAGATTCCAAGGCTAACTTCAAAAATTCATAACTCAAGATACACAATTCCAATTGACCTATATGACCCATAAAATTAAACCTTATCATGTTTACTTTGATTCTGAAATATTTCATAGCCATTGGATATCATCTGCTTAGTCGAGTTTAGTCATCTATGTAATATAAACTTAACCTCAAGTCTATAAGTCCAAAATTCAGGATATTAAATTTCTCCCTCCATTCAATAAATTTCATCCTCAGAATTTGGACATGAATACCTTGGGGAATCATTTTAGACACTTAATCTATCCCTTTCCTATGCATTCTCTCTAAGCACACAACATACTTATACAACATTCTCATTCATCTTATGCCAATGTGTAGTATTCAGACACACAGGATACATTAGTCCTTTCTCCAAGCGCCTAGTTACATAGGCCTCATTGCCCAATATATTCTGCCTTTCAACCACGACATTGGACATTATGGCCTTACTACCTAGGGAATTACTCCATTTGGCACAAGCATCTTGACTACAACCTAATATAGTCTAAATATTATGTCACCCTCAAGATATACTTTGGACACACTAGTCCAAGGTCGCCACCTTAAGCAACAAACATAGTGCTAAGCATACAAGCCTTACAATCCAGGGACACCACCCATGCAAACTTGTACACTGGGTCTTACTGCTTGAAGCCTCTACACATCTATCTTGTATCTGAGCTTCTTTAATTTAAGCTCTCAAACTACTTTCCTCTTGCTTTACATTGTAGCCGTCAAGTACTATATGGTTTAACCAATTAAGAGTTCTAGACCATTCTATTAGTTTTTTTCCTAGATCACAATGATCACCAACTGCACCACTTTTCAATTCAACACATCAGCGACGACAATCATGTCACCGCTTTCAATTCTTCTCATATTAAAATTTTTTGAGTTTTCAAATATTCAAAATTTTCATGGTAGCAGTACATTTTCATAATCGCATAATATAGAAGTAGTGCTTTCACATTTTCAATAAAAACATAATCAGCACCAGCTCAAATTCAAGAAAACACGTCACTGCCAACTCAAATTCAAGAAAACACGTTTACTACAGGCTTAAATTCATGAATGAGATAATTCATTTCATGAGGTTTAATGTCTATGAGGCACACGCCACCATTCCGTTTTGCTTTCAATGACATATCTCAATCCTTTCTTAAACCACCAGGAAGATATCGTCTTCAATTCAATCTACTTCAGGAAGGTACCGTCTTCCAGTCAATCAACTCATGAGTACGAATGCACCTTTACCAAGCAAAATTTTCTCAATACATACCATTGGAGTGGTAACACACCTCCACAAGGTGAAATGTTCTCAAATCGAGAGTATTCAATACTGGTGTGAGTCCCAACCTTTCATACAACTTTTGAAAATCTTTCACGGTCACATCCCAAAAACAATTCTTTCTTTCAAAACTATGTTCAAATGAGCTTTTATCAATGGCCAGCAATTCAAGAAACATTTCACATACAACTACCAAGATCTAGCAAACTAAGTGTGTTTACAACTGTTTCTTGTCTCTTCCAATTTCATATTGTATCATTACTTTGGGTTTCAAAAGGACCCATCTATGAGACAACATAGTCCATAAGTGACCACTACAAACTGGCCTCAACTTCGATTGAAAATTTCATTCAAAAATTCAGCTTAGAAAATTCACAAATAAAGCAGGTGCATTGGCAAGTTCAAAATTCAATTTTACTAAAAACCAAGAGTTCTATTCAAAATTCAAATATACTAAAAACTAGATAGTTATTCTAGAAGGTCATCAATTATAATCACATCCCATTCTCTAACTCTTACTACTCGAGCCATCCATAAAACATATAGTTTGTTCTATTCCAGCCTTCCAGCTGTTCAGGACAATGCCTATGATTCTCATGCTCATAATCTCTTTGGGATGCTGCCTGGTATTCATGGTCTAACAACCGTCGACTTCTGCCCGTCTAGGAACACACTAGTCTCACATGACTTAGAGCTTCTCATTAAACGCATATAAAGTTTGTCGACTTAAGGACGTACCGATCCAATAGGTCTCTTTGCCCACCATATAGTCATATTATGAATGTACTCAATTTTCACCTATCAAGTATTCAATCCACACCCTCAGGGAATCTATTAGCCACTTAGCATATCTATGGTTATTTATCGCAATCATGAGATCGTAACACATGGCTATTGAGGTTCTAGCTACAACTTAGTTCCATCAAGAAACAAACTATCAATAATTCTTTTTCTAAGAGAATATTATGAGATCAAGATCTTTCCTTATGCTAGATCAATAGCTAACAACCTCCAAATACCTCATACACATTGGTACCACAATCTAGTGCCTTAATTAATCGATACCATATTCTAGTGCCTCAATTCATTCAGACACTAACCTCAAATGTTCACAAAACAACAACCGTCAAATTCTCAATTCAACTCTTAGAACCTCAACAACAATTGAGCTGAGAAATCATGTTTCCTCAATGATACTCATCATACATAATAGGATCGAGATTCACAATTCCTATTCTAGTCCTTGAAACATTCGAGTAATACCTTCACAACTTCAGCATTATTTATGAGGTTCTAATTCTACCTTAATTCGCAATATCACAAAGGCACATTTTGACCTAAACATTATTTCAGGTTAGATCAAATTCAAGCCTATCCCCAATCCTTACCATATTTATTCTAGTATCCTCATGGCATCCCTAAGGATCACCATATTTCATATTTGAAGGTACTCAAGCCTTAAATCAAGAAATTTCAAATTCCTATAATACTTCCTAGGGGTTACCCATCTCAAGATTTCTCTCGCCTAAGTATGCTTAACTTCAAAGTTTCGATAGGGTATGGGCCATACAATACCAACTTCTTGGTACAACTCCCTTATATATTCTCGTAACACAAGGTGGGAATCTAAATCATATTCTATCTTAATATTAGAAGCCTTAGAATTATCAATAGAATACAAATTTTGTGCTACCTCATCTATTCCTAGAACCTCAATTCACCGAAGCTTGAACCCTATTCCTTTGGGTACATGTCACTACTACTTTGTTTCCTGTTAATATGTAATCAAGTTTCAGTATATTATTTTGTTGCCACAAGAACTATCTTGCTCTGATATCACAAATGTGACACCCTTTGTTATATCGATATTCATTAGAGTAATAATATACCGTTTAGTAGCAAAACATAATTAGCGTAATATACTGATATAAAGATCTTGATTACACATTACATACATACCCATAGGGTCTATACATGTTACTGTATACAAATTCTAAAATTATTATTACATGATTACAGATAACCCACAAATAGTCTTAAACCATCCCGGACTCTTCCGTTACCGATGTCTGCCATCTTGCCTTAAGAGCCATGTCCAGCACACTGTTCATTTCACAAGCATTGACAAGAGCTAGGATCCCAAAGAATCCCAGAGTAACAGTCAATTTCACATAAAATGCATGCACAATATATGATAGGCAACCAACCGCAATACATTTAGCATTCATAGATCATATATCACAGACCACATATAGCATTAACTGCAAACAAGGATCACATAATCCATACCAAAGTGCTAAGCACTTGACGGGCATTAACACATATCATTTGAATGCAATCTAGGCTTCACAACCCAAGGACCACTAGTCCACTAGGCCTACCACCTAATGTGTGTTCACAACACGAATTACATATATGGTTCACACATGCATATAATACCACGCATAGTATGTGAGAGAAGAATTACTGCATGGACGCTTTACCAGTTCTCAAATTGGCTCCTAATCCTTTAATAATCCTAGGCAAATATCAGACCATATAAGTACACATTAACGGATGATGGGTTAATATAGATTTTTCTAGTTTTCATGACCAAATTTAGAAAAGTCATAAATTGGGTTTTAGACCTCTAATTGCCACATTGTAAGAACTCATTTGAACGCTTATGAGATCTGCTATTTTCTGACCAAGTTTCACATAGAGACAAGGCCATTTTCTTGATAAAAACCTCGCTCGAAATGGGAACCCAAATTTTGGAAGACAAAGTTTCACAATTTTATTTGCCTATATTTGAAAAATCATAATTAAATATACACAGACCTAATTGAGGTGGTTATAAGGGCTAAACGACCTTTATTGAGTCCAAATTCAGGAAAAAATAATGACCCTAGCCAACTGGATGCACAACATTCCAGAAGCCCTAATCTGCCAGCACCAAGAGAAATTCCCTTCACAATATTTGTCACACTTTCTGAAATAGGCTTAGTCATTTGTCTAATATAAGCTTATCCACAAGTCTATAGACCCAAAATTTAAGATATTACAATAACTCAATCTCAAGTAATGAAGGAGAAGATTCTTATTTAATGAACTTGAGTATAATAGAGTTAATATACAAATATGATAATTTGATTTTATGAGTGAAATCGATATTGCGGTGAGGTTTTGGATGAGATAGAAAATAAGCTAAAGACCAATAATAAGGAAGTAATAACCGACTAGGTGAAAATCCTTGTAAAGGGTGAGGATTAATATCTCTAAATTAGATTATGAAAAACATAAGGCTGGTGATCTAGACTTGAAAGAACAAATTTGCTAACCTAAATGACATAGCATTGATTATAACAATTCATTCATTTAAAAGTTGATTTGCCCAATCATCACTAGGTCATCCAGCTTAACGAATTTTTCCTTCCAAGACTAGATTACTGGCTTTACCTTGCTCATCGTCTAATTTAGACCTCTTAATTATCACCTATCAATAGTAATTATACTTACTCGGCTAGCTCCTTATTATTATTCTTTACTTTAATTTCTATCTCAACTAAGACCTCATCACACAACCAAATTCAACCATATAAAATAGAATTCTTAAATATGTTTGTCAACCATGTTAGACTCAACTTCATTAAGTAAAGATAATATACATTTATCACCTAAAACTAAGGTAGGTCAGAGCCATATTATATCTGAAATCTCAAAAGAACCTTAATGTCTAAAGTCAATAAACTTAACACCTAATCCAAGAGTGGCTGCCTTTAACTCTAAGGATGGCCCATGATACAAACCACACATTGGGGTTAAAATTACAAGCAACACTCACACCCAACACTCAATAATGATGAGTAAATATTGCAATTAAAATGGGGGCATCCAAAGAAGAAAAAAAACTTGAAAAGAACAAAAGCATGACAAACAAAATTCAATTAACATACATGTATGCAAACTTTTATTGATGGAATTCGTAAATATTGAATCTGCGAAACTTGTCATTATGAGAATGATCATCCAATGAAATTGCATCATTGTTATATTCAAAAGTTTTGCAATCCCAACTACGACGCATTCCATGGACAAAATTTGCAAACAATAACTACAAGAACCTCAAAGAGTAACCATCTAATAAAAAGAGAGTAAGCTTTTATGTATCACACAAAACACAGGCAAGAAGACAACAAGTACAAAAAAAATATTATATTTATACATATCAAATGAAGAGCTTGCATGTATTGCAACCTCCAACTGTGTTCATCCTAGTTCCTTGTTTTCAATTACATTGAATTACATGTTATATTTGATTATTTAATATTCTTCACTGTGTACAAACATATAAATGATAGCTAAAAAAACACTCAACCTAAAACAACAAATGAAATAATACTAGCCTCTTCATAAACTCTTAATACTCATGAAAATATAGTATGCTTGGCGCTTATCTACTATTTGTTCTACACCAATCAAGCATTTTTTTTTCCTACATTAAAACCAAATCAAAGATGAGAAAACAAAAATAACAGAAGAAAGAACTCTTACCAAATACTCTAGTGAGCCAAGAACTCTTCCCCCTCTCTCTACCTCCTCTTCACTCTCGTCGCTCAATAGAAAAGATAGACCAAACGAAGTAACGTGTGTGAGAAAGAGAGAGTTATGAATAAAGAAAAAGACGAAATGGCCAAGGGTATTGGGTGCTTATGGAATGAATTGAAGGGAAGAGGCATTTGTTTAATGGGGGGAAATCTCTTTAGTTAACGTCTTAAGAGATTAAGAAAATGTTAAAAAAATCCCATAGAAAATTTGATGTCACAAGAGCCCTAAAGAGATTTTAAACCCACAGATGAATTGTTAATGCTCTACTGATAAAGTTACTAATGAAACTTTTATGACATCAGAATTTTATGTGATTCTTTTGACATTTTCTTGGTTCTTTGGGACCTTGAAAGAATTTTTCTTTTAATAAATGGTGGGGGTTAAACATGTCATTACCACTATTCATTTGTTTAATTATTTTGTTTTAAAACTTTTTCCGCTACTCCCAAAAAATTAAAATTAAGCTAAATACATTTATTTTGCCCAAATAGAAATTTCACAAAATTCATTCTCAGAACCCTCTTGCATGGTTTCCTCAAATTAAAGATTCCCTTCCATAATTCTGGGGAGTTCAAAAGTATGACCTTGTGGAGATTATCGTTGCCACGGAGGCGTTAGTCTGTCACACTCCATAGCTTGAGGACTACTTTACACGTTGTAATCTTACGACCTCTCTTTATCTGATTTTTTGAATAATATTACGCCATTTTCCCTCTCTTTTCCACATTTCAACATCTCTGCTCCAATACATCCAATTCCTTCCATCGTGTCGTGTCTGATATAAAGATCTGGCTTTGGTTCTTTTACATTACCATCTGTTGCCGTCCTTTTCATTCAAATGGAAGCGTTTTGGTGCAAATTATATATGCACCAAGTTCCCTTTTTTTCAATAGTTTTCGTCATTTTTAAGTATCTTTTTAATATTGCTTGGTACCTTAAAATATTTTTTCGAAATGTTAAAATAATTTGTTCAAATCATAAAGTATTTTTTCAGTATCCTGAAATATCTTTTAAGTGTCATTCAGTATTATAAAATATCTTTTTAATATCAATTAGTACCCTAAAATATTTTTTTCAATATACTAAAATAAATTTTCAAAATTATGAAGTATTTTTTCTGTGTCAGTCAATATTCTGAAGTATCTTTTTAGTATCAGTGAGTACCCTGAAATATTTTTTCAAGACCCAGAAATATTTTTCCACATCTTGAAAAAATATTTTACGGTACTGACTGGTACTAAAAAGATACTTCAGAATATTGACTGGCACTGAAAAAAATAATTTATAACCTTGAAAAAATATTTTAACATCTTCAAAAAATATTGTAAGGTACTGGTTGATCTTGAAAAAAAAATATTTCAGGGTACTGATAGATACTGAAAAGATATTTTAGAATATTAACGGGTACTGAAAAAATACTTCATGATTTTGAAAAATTATTTTATAATTTTAAAAAAAAATATTTCAGGATACTTACTGATATTAAAAAAATACTTTAAAATCGCGAAAGCTACTTACCAAAAAAAAAAAGGACTAGGTGAATTTTGCACCAAAACGCTGCAGATTGAATGAATAGAGCAGCAGCAGCAGATGGTAATGTAAAAGGACCATAGCCAAATCCTTGATATAAACCCTCCCTCCTCAACTTTAAATTTAAATAATTTGTCTTAAAAAATGTTTTCCTTTTTTCCTCGGGTAATTAATATATTTGGAACTACGGTCATTTTTTATAAATCGCTAAACAGTAGTAATAACGTGCCGGTGACATGGTAATAATGTTTGATAATTATACATTTTCTTATCAAAATTAAGCATGACCCCAAAATATTGATTTTTTAGTGAAAAATTCCAACAACCTCGCTCTAAATTGATGAAAACTGTAGAAACTAATAAAAAAATATATTTTTTCAAATATTGATTAGGTTCATCTTCATGGAAATAAATCAATCAACGAAAAAAATTATGAAGGCTTAGCAGACAATATTTTATCCTCGTATATTTTATAATTGTTTCGCACACAAAAAAGTAGGATTGTGGTGATGGTGGTCCTCCTGACTCTTGATGGGAACCAAGTTTTGGTTATTTTCAAAATTTCCATGACTCATGATAATGACTTATCATTATATCAATTTTTTTTTATTCTATTTATAAATCTATTTTGACTAAAACATATAGTCTTCATTATAACTCTAATTTCATATTAATATATGGATTCTTTAGAATTTTGTTCAAATTAATTATAATAAAAAAAATTTATTCATGTTGACTTTTTTAACCAATAAAAAAAAAGATAGAATTAAAAATTTAATCTATAGTTAATGAATTAACTAATTATTCTTAATATATAAGAGTTAATTAGTTTAAATCTATAAATAAAAACCAAGTGGTATAATTAATCTAAACTAATACATAAGACAATAGTGATAAGTCCGATATGACAAATGAAATTCGACCAAGACAAGATATAACAACTGACATTAAATTAAACTAAACCATTATTCACTATTAATATGTTTTTGAATTCTCTATTATGATAATGACACGGAACCAACTCCAGGTGGGTCCACCCTAACCCCGTGGAGTGGACCACGAAGGCAGCTGAAGTTATATATATTCATCTTCTAATTTCTAATATTGTTTTTTCTTTAAAAAAAAATTTGGGTCAAATTTTAACAATCACACAACATATTCAACACAAAAACTCACATTCAAAGCACGGGTTTGAACCTGCGACTTCCTTCGGCTTCTAATGTGTACTTTAACTTCATTAGCTTCTCAATGTCATCATTGGAACACCCTGTCTCAAAACAATTCCTCTCAACCATAAAATAAAATGACATTTCTCAAAATTTAGTACAAGATTATAGATTAATGATGACCTTTTCCAAAATCTTCACATAGGGCAAAGGCAAAATGGTTTAGTAGAGGCTTGCCTTAGCTTCATCTTCATTCTACTTCCCATCTGAACATGCAATTATTTAGAGGAATAAACCCATTATGAATTAGTTATTGATTGTGTAAGCAGTTTAATGCAAGCAGAACTCACTACATTGAATAACTTGTAACCATAACAATTAATACTTCATTCAATTCTTAATATGAAACATTATTGTTCACAGTAAACGAAATCTCATATTAAGAACCGAATGTATGTAGTAACAATTATATATTCTTTAATTGGAATTCTCATGGTTTTGAAAAAGTTTCCATTGGCTTAATAAGAAGTTGTATTAAATAGGATTAGCGGTAAATACTGTTTTTTAAACATGATTAATGATATATGAAATAAATTTATGAGATGAAATTTATTTCAACTAATACAAACATATTTTTCTAATGTGACCGCAAACAGCCCGTCATCTCTTAGCTTCAACTTCTTTAACAAAGATCAACTTCGAAGCTGCTTGCAAGCTTCATTGGACATTGGACTTAGGTTTTTCTCATAACGTAGGCCCCAGTGCTGTAAATCAATCAACAACATCTACATCAAAAGCTGTGGGCCAGTTCACTAGAGTAATTAATTTTTATGGAAGCAAGTTATTCTTGCAGAAATAATCATAGTCGTATCAGACACTGTTACGCATGCCTAGTGACCCATTTTCCTCTCTGGAAATAGAGAATACAGGACACATAGGTATATGTATAATGAAAAGAAGAAATGGGACCAACGTTTTTAATTATTTTTTGTTGGACAGTTTGTCAGTACGTACATTAATAATGGAGATAGAAAGGCGTATGTGATTGATGAATAAGATGAGATGTTGAGTGTTGACTAACGAAAAGAAAAGAGATTAATGAAAAGAGGTTTTGTGTTTGTGACTTTGAGTGGTTGTCCGTATTAAATAACACTGATCTCCTCCCGTGCCCTGCAACTGCCATGTCCTTCTCCATCACTCTATCCTCTTATCAACCACTTGTAATTTGTAAGGATCACTGTACTTCTTCTTTTTGATTTTTTTTTTCCTTTTCAATGTAAACTTGTAAAGATCATGCTAGAGTGTATTATTAGAGTTTTATATAAAATCGAGCTAACTTTTTGTATGTGTTCAGGATGATAATTGAAGTTTTTCTTTTCATTATTACGGCTGAAATTTTTTAAAAATAACTTTTAATTGTGTTAGAATAGACATAATCGTCCTATCTTAATGAATTATGGCTCTAGCTTAACAACATTAAGGTTAAGATATAAATAAAAGAAAAGCTGTGATGAATAACTACTGTAATTTCCATAATAATATTGCTGAATGGATACAATACATCTTTTGAAGTCGAAGGAATACGTTCGCTGAGCAAAGGGAATATATGGAACACTATATATATATATATATATATATATATATATATGAGGAGTTTAGTTGTGTGTATTTGATGAACACATTCAGAGAAACTTTGATTACTCTTCCCATGCATGATAACTATCCCTCTTCTTCCTATATGATGTATTTGTTGTGTATCTATAATCGTATTCATTATTCTGATGTATTTTCTTATAAATCTTGATTCATATAATGTATAAGGTAAATATGTAAAGGATGTTTTATTTCAACTTTAGGTAGCTAATGAGCTTATGAACGGCGATTCAAAATTTACAATAATTAATTTTTTTTTTAACTTATGAATGCTGATTCGATCAAAACATACAGTCGTTATTATTATTATTATTATTATTTTGGGGGGCACAATACAGTAAGTTAATTTGGCAAAAGACAATAAGAACCAGCGGTACGCTGAACCCTACATGTAAAAATTCAACGACCGTCTCATTACGCACCAGACTTGCATTCTCTCGTTCATATTTTCTCGACAATCTCTGACCAAATCTTACTATCTCAGCCTCACAGTCCTATAACATCCCCAATTCACACACACCACCAGAACACCACAACCAACCCTCTCTCTCTCTCTCTCTCTCTCATAATCTGATTCTTCGTTTTTCCATCTGTTTCATATCTCTTCCTTGATCCTCAGTATCGAACAGCTTGTAACTTGTAAGTCATCATCAGCTTGTTCCCTTTCTCTATGATCTTTGAATATATTGTTTTCTCTTTTACTATGACAAATTTGAAGCTATTATATGATTCTTATATGTGCACCACCACATGATAGTGATTTGTTTGTTATTGTTTCTGGCTTGCTAATAGATATTATAATCTACCTACTTAGCTGCTTAAATTAAACTTCCCTCGCTGCTTTCTGTGAATCCACTTCTCGAGTTCTATTGGGCCTGTTTGAGTTCGCAGTCTTAAAAGTTATCTGACTTTAAAAAAAATTCGATAGAAAAAAAGTCAGGTTATTGATTATTGATAATGATGTGTGTTTAAATTTATAGTAATAGAAGTGGCGGGGCCCATATCAAAAAACTAAGAGCTTTTTGAAAAAAAAATTAAGAAGTGTAACTATTTTCTTTACAGGCTTTTTGAGCTTTAAGTTAAATAAATTTAAATTTAACCTCAATAGACTTAAAATCAACTGGCAACGTCCAACTCGCAAGTTAATTGACTTTTTTTTTAAAATTATCACAAAAAAAAACTTATAATCCAAACTGACCCATTATCTCCTGCCCCTCTCTTCTCTCTCCCTATGTGTGTGTGGGGAGGCAGGCTATAAATAAAGTACAACACTTTTCTTTAATTTTGAATTATGTACGTGTAACAACTAACACTCATCCATATTTAGAATTTAATAATAAACTTGCTTGAACTCGCTGTGAATTATGTACACTTTAAGTTATATATTAGTGTTGGGAAGTTAGCCATGATCAGTTGATTTGTGAAGAAACTTATATTTTGCTTTGTTAGGAAGTTGTCTTGAAATCAACGCACCTCGCAAGATTAAATTAAATTAATAATTAGGTTAATTGATAAATACCCATAAACTTTTGTCAATTTTTTAATGTGAAAAAATCTCTATTAATTTTTTAAAATAGGGTAAAAATATCATTTCCATAGCTAAACTTCTGTCATACTTCTATTTTATATCTGGGCCCCACATTATTATTTTTAAATGATTATTTTGACAAATAAATTCCTCCCCGGTCCCCTCCGGCGTAATTTCTCAAAATTCCAACTCCATCACCACCCGCAACCATTTTTTTTTTTTAATGAATGAAAACTCAGAAACACAGAAAATGCCAAGAAGCTAAGTGGCTCCCCTCGCCTATAGTAATGTGTAAAGGCCTGTTTGGTACGAGGAATAGAGGGTAAATAATTTTCTTTATTTGTTACACTTTTTGTGTCTAATTTTAAGTTCTTAGGTCTATCAATCTTTTTTTAAAGTTGAAAAGATAAGATCTCATAAAAATTGGTGGGAATCCAAGTTCCCACTTGAACAGTAGTCTTTTTGAATATATTTACCCCTCAAAAAATATTTTTCTATAATGCAAGAAAATATGATTAAATTTAAATTTATGTGATAAATTTAAACTTGTTCGATAAGTTTGGACATGACAAGAGAATATTTTAGACAAATTCAAATTTGACAAGAAAGTATTTTAAACAAATTCAAATTTGGTGGGAGAATATTTCAAACAAATTTAAACTTGGAAAGAGGATATTTTTTTTCAAAATATATTTTCTTAAAAATATTTTTCTTTCTCATTTTGAATTAATTACTTTTTATGGTAAAATAGATATTTCCTGATTCTTTACAAACTATCAACTCTTCATTTTTCCCCTACCAAAAATACCCATCTTCCCTTATTTCTCAAAATCTTTCTTTCATTTCATTTCCTAAATCTTCCTCATACCAAGCGGACCTGGGTGGAAACTCTTGAAAGGATCTAATTAAATACCCGAACACGTCCTTTTAAAAAATAATAGCGAGAGAGAGAAAGAGAGACCCGGGGGGTGATAAAAATCAATATCAATTAAGTTGTCAATATTGTTAATGTAAATTTATTTATGGTATCCCAATAGTTTGTTGTATATTTTATAATATTTTTGAACATTTTGATGAGCTTGGAATCTGTCAAAGAGTATTTTAATGGGCTAGCATGCTTGTTCTCCTAGTTCATGTTTTATCATGACTTAGACTAAGTTTGAAAATCTTAATAAAATATTTAATTTTTAAGTCATAGAATAGACAGAGTGATCTTTTTTTTTGGGTCATTGACTTTTGTTAGAATATAAAACATATTCAAATAATTCTATTATCATTATTATTATTATTCCTTTTCTTAGGGTTTCAACTATTTTAGAAGAAGATAAACTAGATTTGTTTTTATAAAATAAACAATCGCAACAACATCTATAAGATGGAATTCTCGTATGTTGTTCTTCTTCGGGCCTTAGAATGGGTTGATTTACTTTTGATTGTAAGATCTTAATTCATTTTATGTTCTAAATGTATAATTATTTTTCTTAAGCTCTCTTTATTAAGTCCATTTACTAAGAGAGTTTTCTATAAGGGAGTAATTTGCATTATAAATAATCAAACCAATGTTTTGAAACTCAAACAGGATCGGTTGAACTGGACCAAAAACTGGTGAATCAGTCCGATCTAGACATAAACACGGTTTGTCTTGTTTTTTTTTTTTTTAAGAAAAAAAAGTCTTTAGAATTTTATATCAATTATCTTGAAATCTTTAATTTATCATCGAGTTAGCATTGGGTTAACTTTGATTTGACTCACTAACCCTTGACCCAATACCCCGACCGCTCGGTCCGGGTTTCAAAACCTTGATTCAAATTATAATCAACCATGGATTAAATGAATTTTTATTAAATGACTTAATAAACTAACTCAAATTCACAAGTTAGTACGGTTTATTAAAAGATGATAGGAAAAATTCCCTACAACGCTATTTATAATGGAGAAATTCTAAATCAAGTTGCTAAATCAAATAAATCTATAATTAAGTTATAGAGTCAATTTGAAATTTCAAAAATATTCTTTGTTGTACTCTTCTAGTCTCCTCTCTTTTAAAAGAATTTGATTGCTCTTTAGCTTAACATTTTAATAATTGTGTACATATATTAACATTAATATATAATAAAATAAAATAAAATTCATTGAAATCAAGGGAATTTTTGTGTTCATGAAGAATGATTAAGAATATTCGAGCCAGAAAAACAAAAAGAAAAGTATAAATCTGATATCAATTAAATGTTTTCATTTAAATATTTTGAATAATAAAATTTATTTTTGAAAGAACTCGAATTAATTTTTGGTCGATAAAAAGAAATCAAACTTCATTAATCACATAATTCTTACTTGTGTGATATACAATTTGTTTTTTTGCGTAAATAAATATCTTAAAAAAAACCATTAATAAAAATCTTTCATATGCAATTCGCTATATCACACAAGTTATTTTTTTGTTAGCACAGTTAAAAATTTTTCTCATTGAAAAAAAAATCTAGTAAAAAATGATTTTTTTTTTATTCTCAATATTCAACAAGAAATCATTTAATTAATATAGGGGGTTATTCCTCTTTGGCTTGGCTTGAATTATTCCTTATGATTCTTCCACAGAATATAAGATTTAAGTTAATCATATTTTATTTTACTATATATTAATGTTTTTTTTAAATTTACACTTACTGAAAATATAAGTTATAATAAAGTGTTGAAAGATTATACTTACATTAAATTTTTTATATTTATTACGCTAAGTTCTCCAATTACACATGATCCTATGTCTTATTTTTTTTATATGTGTTTATAATTAAATTATAATAATTTAAAAATAGGACACATGCTACATGTGATTGGAGAAATTGAAAAAATTGATATAAAGAATTTGACTTAAATATTTTCTAGAATTAAAACCCAAAAAAGATGAGAAAGGAAACTACGATAAGGCAATAAAGTCATTTAATTTAGATTTTAAAATTATAAATTGAGTAGATAACTTAATTATGGATTTATTAAGTTTACTAACCTTATTTAGTATTTTCCTATTAATAATATGTTATTTTATGGTGACTAATAAATGAAATGTTTGTGAAAGACATGTATACTCCCTGTGTGCTTTTTATAAAACCCTCATTTTTAAAATTGCACCTTTAATAAGATTCTGTTTGAGGTTGTTAGAATAATAAATAAAATTTTATTAATTTTATCTCTAATTAATTATATTCCCTCTCATATATTTTTCCATACATTACTTTTTATCATTTTTCTTACACTTATTTTTCTTTCTTACCCACCTCTTATGCTTAAAAACAAGTTTTAATCTCACATAGTATTTTTTATAATTTAAACCGAATTATTGAATATTTAGGGGATCTTATAAAAAGTACACGAGCAATTATGTTACAGATGATAGGCTTAACCACAATCCTGATTTCATAAATTTTTTAAAAAAAAATTGAGAAAAAAATTATTTTTAAATATTTATTTCATAAATTATAAATCTTAAAAGAAATCCAAACACACAATTATCTTTAGATTTAAAAAATAAAAGAGCTTATTTTGTTTCTAGTTTGGATATTGTGTTGTGAGGCAATGTTTATCCACGCGCATGAAACTTCTATCCACGCGCCTATGTGTGGTCTCTATCTCCCCCGTTTTTTCAGTGACATTTTCTTGTGGGCCTTCTTCTGGTGGACAGTTTGCGATCAATGATACAGATTTCCCATACGGCAATACCGAATAAATATACGTTTCCATAAAAAAATCCAAAAGTTAATGTCCAAATATTTGACAAAAAAAAAAAAAAATGTCACATATTTAATTGCTTCGACCAACCCCATCGACCACGTCTATTTCAAAACTCACTGTCGTACTACTATAATACTCACTATACTTTTTATTATAATACTCACGGTACTTTTTATTATAAGGCATCAACTACCTATAATTTTTGGTCCTTTTTATAAGGCACCAATTACATTTAACTAACTTATTTATTACTATTTTCTATTATACCTTTACTTTAACAAACTTGTTTAAATCTATCTCATTAAAGTAGAGATAAAGTTAGAAATTTTTATTAATTTTAGGCTCATTTAATGACTTAACTTCCATTTTTTTGGTTTGTGAGAAAAGATAGTTAGTACCTTATAATAAGGACCAGAGGGAATAATAGTTATTTATTTATATAAGAAAGTCACATTTTTTTTTAAGGAATGACAAGTTGTTCTGGGTCACATCTTTAGTTGTCTCATTGTGGAAGAGTAACAAGAGTACAAATTCTCCACGTTGCTTGTTTTTTAAAGTTATTTTTGTCATTTTCTCCCCCCATAATTTATTAAAACTATTGGTTCTGATTAATTTAGATTTTATCCCGCACACGGTCGTAAGAAGAACTCTTAATATCATTTTTTCTATTCTCAACATTACTTTAAAATGAGAATATGATTAAGAAAGAGCATATCCTTTTTCACTTGGTCCCACTTATTGATTTTTGAAGTTATTGAATTTTCTTTGAAAGGCTTGTGGTTACTTAAATTATTTTGTGCGTTTTCAACTTTTCAAACATGTCGCATCTGAATTATTAATCATTATTATCATTCTTATAAAATTTAAATTTATATGGTTTAGCTGTTATTGTTTTATATATTAAGTTTAAATATTATTTTTTTTACAAATTAATAATTGTGATATTTATATTATTTAATATTTATGTTCTATATTTTATTTAATTAATAAAAAATATGATTAAAATAAAGTCTAAGTTCAAAATCATACAGATTTGCAAAGGAGATGATTTTGTGTCCATACATTACACGGCAACACCCCCCCCCCACACTAAAAAATTATAAATAATAAATTAAGATGAAAGGTAATTAATATTTATTTATCAATTTTTTTTATAATTAGTACTTAAACTCGAATTATTGCATTTTCCCCCTTCTCTATCATTCAAAATCTAATTTTATATAGGCAAAGTTAAAAATATATTTTAAATTTCAGGAACATTTAATAATAAGTTAAATATCATTTTTTTTAATTATGATAATTAGCCTCGTGATTACATTATGAACTCGAGGGACTCGAGGGAGTATATTCACACAATATTAATGATATATAATGCATATAAAAATCATAATCTTATTTGGAAGGTAAGCCAGTTGCCCAAAGTACAATGAACGTCCCTATCTTAGAAATTGGAATGATTTTACTTCGCTTCTTCTACTTCCTCTGTTCACACCCTCCGTCATCAGAGTATAGCTGCTACTCTGTTCTGTGGAAACTTGTGGCCAAGACTTGGCAAACGTATACTGTTTCAGTTCTTACACTTATTCATTCATTCATTTATTATTATTGGGTGGATTCTGCTGTGCTTCTCTAAAAAGCATGATATAGTACCTGCGCTGTATCGTCACTCTCTTTTGACGCCGCCTTATTTGAGCACTTCGGTTCGTGGCAATAATCACTTTGCTCCTGGTTTCTCCACCTGATTTTTTTTATTAATAATAAGAAATTCTTTTTTTTTTTTTTTTCCAAATCCTCTCTTGCACATGCTTTTCTACCTTTTTGTTCCCACAATTTATGATACCCAATCTCCACATTCCAGAATTTATGATTACCTCTGTCCTTGTGCCAAACATAATTTCTTTTGGGTTTTTTCTCTGATTTTATATCATTGATTTTTTTTTTTTATTTCTTTGCTGGTTGTTCTGTTTGTCCCCTAAATTTTAGTTCGCCTTGTCTGAGTTAGATTTTGATCTCTATAAGATTGTGAAAGGCCTCAAAAGGAAGCAGTGCCGTGTTCTGAGTTCTGGCCCTTTTTTTCGTTTATAGAGTGTCTGTTTGAATCGGTGATGAAAGTTATTTTCTTTACGCGATTTAAAATGTATAAGATAAAGATAAACATGTGAGAGACGTAAATATATTTTTTAAAAGCCAACTCAATGATCCCCTAATACAGTTCCCTTTTCGCGGCCTTTTCCTCTTTCCTACTCAAAACCTTTTCTTTGTCTCGATTTGTTCTCCATTTTGTTATACCCGTCCTGTGAGTTATCATTTCACAGTCCTTTTATATATATATATATAATTTTAAATTCCTCATAAAATTCTCTTCATCCTTCTCTCCATTCCTTATTCTCAGTCTGGTTTAGAATCTATCTCTCTACTTTATCTCTCTAGAACCTCTGCTCTTCTTCTTATTATTTTTATCAGTTTTATAACACGTTATCAGCACGAAGACTCTACCAAGGTAAGATTTTCTCACCATCTATTTCATATTTCCATTTTATTTATCTAGGATGATCTTAACCATTATATGGAATTAAATATCTATTCTTACCGATTATTTTAACATCGGGTTCCATGGTTAAGATTTGAGATTATTTACTATTTTACTACGGTAAATAGTAATTTACTATTCACAGTAAATTTACCCCTTTTTCAGTAATTTTTACATTTTATTCATTTGACTCCTACATGGAAGTCTAGATTAATCTTTCTGTAATTTTACTTTATTCACTATTTATAGTGAATAGTAATTTTACTATTCACGGTAAATTTATATTTTATTATTTACAGTAATTTATTTATGTTTATATATTCTTCCCACTTCCTATTCATTTATTTCATGGTGGCGTCATTAAGCTCCATTTGTAATTCTTTACTTACTGCTTTATTTATTTATCTTATGGTGGCTATACTAAGCTCCATACTGACTTTACTAATATTTAGTTTTATGTCACTAACATTTATTTTATTGTTACTAACATTTATTTATCTTTTATGATAGCACATTAGTATATTTACTAGTGGGTTCTATTTATTTATTTTAACATTTATTTATTTTTTTATGGCGGCAACATTATTTATTAATGGGCTCCATTTATTTATTTTATTTTACATTTATTTATTCTTCATGGAGGCACACTAGTCTCTATTAGTGGGCTCTATTTATTTATTTTATTTAGAGTTTATTTATCTTTTATGGTGGTGACATTTTGTGGGCCCCATTTATTTTATTTTAATTCTTTACTGCTTTATTTATCTTTCATGGTAGCAACACTAGTATAGTGGGCACCATTTATTATTTACTGCTTTATTTTTCATGGTGGTAACACTTGTATAGTGGACTCCATTTATTTATTATTTATTTACTGCTTTAAATCCCCTTCCCTTTTTATTTTACCGTTTTCTATATATTATATATATATATATATATATATATATATATATATATATATATATATATTTACATTTGCATATGCATCTTCTTTCTTATCTTTGGATGAGATAGGTCTCGCTGTGAGTTTACTACCATTCCTATCTCATCTTCTTTTTATTAATCTAGCATGTTTATTTCCAGTCATTTATTTTATTTTATTTATTTATTGCTATATATATATATATCCCTCTCCCTTCTTATTATTTATGGCAACCACACTATTAGTGGGTTCCATCTATTTATTTTATTATGCTTATATTTTATTTATCTTGAAGATAAACTGTTAAAAGATCATATATATTATTATGAGATCAAAATGCCATAGAGATATGAGGCATAGATTGGCTTGAGAGATGAGGCATAAATTGGCTTGAGCCTAAGAGGCAAGATAGCCTTAATTTCAGAGGCAAGATTGCCTGAAGCCAAGAGGCAAGTTAGCCTGATAACAAGAGACAAATTATGAAACAATATTTGATCCATAAATTTTGTATGTTATCAGTTGTATAAAGGCCTCAAAATTGTATATTTGGCATTAAATATTCCCTTAAATTATGAGACAAGGGATTGTATGATCATGATTGATATTATAAATAAATATATTCAATTTGCTATTGTAGTAGCAATATTGTGGATTAATTTCTTGCCATGATCAAACAAATCAGTGAGTTATGGATCATAAATTTTTATCCAACTTCATTCCCAGAAGTGAATGAAGCAAATATATTATTATAGTTGTTATGTGATTTCTATGATTATAACAATTTTTATAAATACGAGAAAAGAATATTCATAAACAAAATAATTAAGCAAAAGGAAATATTATTTCAACAAAGTTTAATTGCGAGTGGCTCAACATCATTACAAACTTTAATCATCTCATTCTGAAGATATTTAATGTCTTCTTCTTTTGCTTCTCTTGAGATGGGATCCAGATGAGGCAAAGCTCTTCGTAATATCGAGATTTGCGTCATAAGTTTCTTGAGCTTCTTGTGTGGCCACTCAGTTAACCCTCCTTTTTGATAGATTTTTTGTATGGTGTGAGTAGACATATTTAATTGTTTACTCGCTTCATCAAGGGTTAAGTGAAAATAATTTCTTAAATCATGGAGCGTTGTTTTCTTTATTCTTTCTCTTTGCTCCATAGATAACCTATATAATTCACCCTGGTTAAGGGATGAAGTATCATAGGGTATACTTACTGCAGGTTGTTTTCCTTTGCCTAATGAGTGTTCAATATTGGTTTGAAATGAATTTCCATGGAGGTCATTTGGATTTATAGCCCATTCCGAACCAACACAGAGAACCTCATGATAGGCTAATACAGGATCACGCATCAAGATATATCCTGATGCTTGTAAATCTATACAATACTGTGTCAGAAATTGTTTGATTTCTTCAAAATTTTTCTTTGTGAAATCAAACATTGGAAGCCTGTCAGTATTATAAGATTTATCCTGTACTTTTTCAAATAAAACAGCATGGGTAATCATACCTGTTCTTCTTCCGTGAACTTCAAGTTTATGGTACTGAAGTCCGTTGGTATGAATAATTTCCCGTAAAACATGACAGCAACTACATTCCAATAAGCTAGTAGTTGCTAATTGGCTTGTAGCTGTTGGCTGGCTAATTGTTGCTGGCTGGCTAGTGGTTGTTGGTTGGCTGATTGTTGTTGTCGGGCTGGTTGTTGCTGGCAAACTGATGATAGTTTGCTGGCTAGTGAATGCTGGTTGATTAACTGCCGACACTATTGGCTGAACTGGATTGGTAGACTCCATTAGTTATGCCATAGTTCTACACCTCTTAACAGGCCTCCTTGATGAACCTGCTTCAGTTGTACCTTCAATCCTTGTAGATTGAGGAAGAACACTTGTTCTAGGGGGAGAAGTAGGTACATTTGAAGCAGAAGGAGGAATAGTAGAAGGAGGAATAAACATTTCAAAGGGATTAGGAGATAACAAAGAAGTAAATGACATGTTATGCTGATCATCATACAACAAAGCATCAAGTAATGCTGTTTCGGATGTATCAGAAACTGGGATAAAACTGCTTGGTCCTGCCATGGCAATAGAATTTAGAGAAATATGTGTGAGTATCTGGTAGTTGATATTATCAGATGCTTGAGTGTTTGTGAGGCATGTTCGTTTGCCTTCCTCTATTTATAGTTGAATTAAATCCTATTGAATCTTTGCAGATTTGCGTAGTCCTGTTAAATCTCTACAGATTTGCTCCCTATAAAGCACGAGCCTGGAATCTTTTTGACTTTATATGTATACGACAATCTGAGTTGTCGCGCCTGTGATTCCACAGTGATGCGCCTGTGATTACACAGTATTGCGCTCGTGAATCTGCAATTATACACCTGATGATTTTGTATTTAATATATATTTGTTTGTTGATTCTGGAAAATGGAAATTTTGTTACCAGAAGTAACAAAATTATGCATTGATAATGCATTTAGAAATCTGTGGAATTTTAATGAAATAGATATCATATATGCTATTATCATGGAATATTGTATGGAAATTCCATAAATTAATTTTTAAGGTCTCACACTTGAGGGGGAGAATGATAATGATATATATCAAGTGTGAATATTTATGTGATAATTCTTTGTGAATGTTTCTATGTTGATTCCCCCAAAATGAATATTAGATTTGATGATAAATCATATGAAATGTTGGCATGACTTGTTTGATCATCCGAGTCATATATTATGTGCTGCATGTTCTCAGATAGAATTAATTATTGGAAATGGATCTCTGGAAATATATCAAATTGAAAGTTTACATATGAGATTATAAATTTGCAAAGTTAGCAGTGATGTTTGCAACCAGAAGTTTGCAATATATTATGCGCGCAATTTCCAGATTGAATGATCCAGAAATAATGTATTAAAGTATCCATGAATGGATAGATCAATGATTATGAGAACAAAATTTATATGTTGTGTATATTTGCAGCAATTATATAAGCCAACAAAATTCTCCCCGTATAATTGGTTTTTGGTCAGGAGCCAGATTAATTCCATCTTGAAATGTTTTAAATGTGTAATGATTATTAATCTATTACAATGCACATAGATGGATATACAAAGAAAATTGATGATTTGATGAGGGGGAGAAAAATAAGCAGATTGGGTAAAGATTTACTAGAATGAATTATCATTGGCTCATATTGATCATCGTACAAGGAATTGTGCACTAAAAGTTCAAAATGATAATTCAATTTCAGAGTTTAGTTAATCGAATGCCAGAAGCATTTACTGACCTAAAGAAAGTGACAAAGTCACATATCCCAACTGCAAATGCTCCTATATGAATTGTTATAAAGCACTCCTGAAGCGTTGCAGGTCCATCGGTTTTAAAAGATAAAAATCCTCAAAAGAGAAAAGGAGCTATAAAATATAGATGATTAAGTCGAGGATAATTAAGTAAAGCTCCAGAAGAGTTATCTTTTGATGAGATGTTATCTCCAGAAGAGATATTACAAGAAAAGTGTATTGTGGTCCAAGAGAGACCTAGGTACCTAATATATGTGAATATAATGAGATCTCAATAAATTATGAATGAAATCCGATGGGACTGAAAATGAAGTCGACGTTAATAATATCTATGATAGCATATGCTGCAATGAATGATAATGAGGATCATGAGCCACAATATATTTGTATGTGCTAGAAGCACATAAGGCGCCAGAAACACATATGTCCCAAAAGGACTCAAGATGATAGTGCATATAGCATCATTATCTGAATAAACATTTATTGAATTTCTATATGCACATATATATTTATGAAAAGATTATTATGACTTTACTTGACAGATTTAAATCTTGCAGGTATATAATGAACAATCAAATTGGGCGTTTCTAACAGAATATTTGATGACAGAAAGTATAATATGCTCAGAAAGACATTGAAGCAATATAGTCATCAGGGGGAGCAACACTGATGTAATCAAGAGGGGGAGACGATACACGCTGTACTCTTTTTCCCTTATCTGGGTTTTATCCCACTGGGTTTTTCCTAGAAAGGTTTTTAATGAGGCAGCACTAGAAAGTGTATCAATGGATGATGTACTCTTTTCTTTGGCTAGGTTTTTATCCCACTGGGTTTTTCCTAGTTAAAGTTTTTAACGAGGCTCATTCATAAATGGACATCCAAGGGGGAGTGTTATGAATATACTTATTATGTGGATGTCCATTGACTCCCGGTTTCCAAATATTAAAAGATGATATGGGACCCACGCATAGTGATTTACTATTTGCATAGTACCACGCATAGTAGTTTACTATTTGGTGGGACCCGCACACAATTATACAATCACTCACGGGAAGGAAATCCGTGAGTGAATAGTTTAGGTTTTTGGGGAAAACTACACCAAATGACCCAGAGGTAAAAATTACACTAAAGTCCCATTTTTCTTCTATAAATAGAGGTTTTTCTGTAACTGTTGATTGTTTGAATGAAATGAGAATCTATCTCTCTACTTTATCTCTCTAGAACCTCTGCTCTTCTTCTTATTATTTTTATCAGTTTTATAACAGTTTGTTCGTTTTTGTCACAGAGAAAAACAAAAAAGATATATGAGGATGTAAAAAGATAATAGCCAAAACATTTCTCAGCTAGCTGAAATCTTTTCTCAGAAACATGCCTTCTTCTTCTTCAACTTGGTTCACTTCCCTCTCATGTTCTTCCCCAGTAAAACAAGCCGAAGGTGGTAGCTTTGTTTCAACTCTAGCTCAATGGCTCGAGTTTGTCTTTCTCTCTCCATGTCCTCAGAGAGCTCTCTTGACCGCCATTGATGTTGTGCTCATCTTCGTTCTCTTCATGCTCGCCGCCAAGAAGCTCTGTTCTAGGCTCACCTCAAATGGGGACGACCACCCAGCTGCAGCATCTGAACTCGACAAGCCCCTTATCGGAAGACATAACAGAGATTTCATCAGAACAACAACGTGGTTTAAGCTTACTCTAGTTGTGACTGTTGTTTTGACCGTTTTGTACGCTGTTGGGAGTGTTCTGGGATTTGTCAGAGACGCACGAATCGATGGATTGTTTTGGTTAGTTGAAGCAGTGACTTATGGGATTCTCACAATCTTAATCATTCATGAAAAGAGATTTCAAGCTGTTTCTCACCCTCTTCCACTTCGAATCTTCTGGATATTAAACTTCGTTATGTCATGTTTGTTCGTGGTTTCTGGTGTTGTTCGTTTGGTCTCTTCGGAAGAAACTGATAAAGGAGGAGGCTTTGACTTAAGGAATGATGATACTATCGGTTTCATTTCTTTCCCTCTTTCTCTGTTTCTCTTCCTTGCCGCCATTAAAGGATCTACTGGTATCACCTTCACAACTCAGGAAACTGAATCTCTGATTGTTGATTGGGAAACTGTTATTAAATCAAACGTGACTGGTTTTGCCTCAGCTTCTTTAGCTTCCAAGGCCTTTTGGCTATGGATAAATCCATTATTGAGTAAAGGTTACAAGTCACCTTTGAAGATTGATGAAGTCCCATCACTTTCACCAGAGCATAGAGCTGAAAGAATGTCAGTTTTGTTTGAGCAGAAATGGCCTAAGCCACAAGAAAGGTCCAAGCATCCTGTTCTAACCACACTTCTTAGATGCTTCTGGAAGGAAGTAGCTTTTACTGCTTTCCTCGCTGTTGTTCGTCTTAGTGTTATGTTCATAGGTCCTGTTCTTATCCAAAGCTTTGTGGATTTCACATCTGGTAAGAGAAGCTCTGTTTATGAAGGATACTACCTGGTTTTAATCCTCCTGGTTGCGAAGTTCATAGAAGTTTTAGCCACTCATCATTTCAACTTCAACTCTCAGAAGCTAGGAATGCTTATTAGATGCTCTCTTATTACCTCGTTGTACAAGAAAGGGTTAAGGTTGTCTTGTTCTGCAAGACAAGACCATGGGATTGGAACTATAGTTAATTATATGGCTGTGGATGCTCAACAGCTTTCTGATATGATGCTGCAGCTTCATGCTGTGTGGATGATGCCATTTCAAGTTGGGATTGCCTTAGTTCTGCTTTATAAGTACTTGGGCGCCGCGGTGGTCACGGCTTTGCTCGGAATTGTGGGAGTTCTTGTGTTTGTCATATTTGGTACTCGAAGGAACAATCGTTTCCAGTTCAATGTGATGAAGAATCGCGATTCGAGGATGAAGGCTGTTAATGAGATGCTGAATTACATGAGGGTGATCAAGTTCCAAGCTTGGGAAGAGCATTTCAATAAGAGGATTATGGGTTTTCGTGAGTCGGAATTCAGCTGGCTTTCCAAGTTTTTGTATTCAATTTCTGGGAACATCATTGTGATGTGGAGCACACCACTTTTAATATCAACTCTAACCTTTGGGACAGCGATTTTGCTCGGAGTTCCCCTCGATGCAGGCACGGTTTTCACCACAACAACGATCTTTAAGATATTGCAGGAACCTATTAGGACTTTCCCACAATCAATGATCTCTCTTTCACAAGCCATGATATCACTTGGGAGGTTGGATAGGTTCATGATGAGCAAGGAATTGTCTGATTACTCTGTAGAGAGGGAGGAAGGCTGCGATGGACAGACGGCGGTAGAGGTGAAAGATGGGACCTTTAGCTGGGATGATGATGATACTAAGAGGGATTATGACTTGAAAAATATTAATGTCGATATAAAGAAGGGCGATCTCACCGCCATCGTTGGCACTGTCGGCTCTGGGAAATCTTCTCTTCTGGCATCAATTCTTGGTGAGATGCACAAAGTTTTCGGCAAGGTATGGTTTCTTGATGAGAAAGGCACTATTGTCTTACAACTCTTATAGATGTATTGATATTGATGATATTGACACGCACACAATTGTGTGGGGCAGGTTAGGGTTTGTGGGAGTACGGCGTATGTAGCTCAAACATCATGGATTCAAAATGGGACAATTCAGGATAACATCTTGTATGGATTACCAATGGACAGACACAAGTACAATGAAGTTGTGAGAGTCTGTTGCTTGGACAAAGACTTGGAAATGATGGATGATGGCGATCAAACGGAGATCGGAGAGCGCGGCATCAACCTTAGTGGAGGGCAGAAGCAGAGAATACAACTTGCTAGGGCTGTGTATCAGGACTGTGATATCTATCTTCTTGATGACGTCTTTAGCGCCGTTGATGCTCATACCGGCTCGGCAATATTCAAGGCGGGTATTCTCAAACTCAAGCTTCTATTTATTGACTAATCACTTACTATCAACATTATTCTTGTTATGACTTTTTTTTTTTTGACTATTTAAACAGGAATGTGTTAGGGGAGCTCTAAAAGGCAAGACTGTTATTCTCGTAACACACCAAGTAGACTTCTTGCACAATGTTGATCTTATAATGGTAAGTTTCTTTAAAGTTTCATTATTTTTGTTTTAAACACTGGATTTGACTTGGAGAGGAATGGAAATATTTGATATGATGTTTTTGCTTAAAGGTGATGAGAGATGGAATGATAGTTGAATCTGGGAAGTATAATGATTTAGTAAATTCTGGAATGGATTTTGGAGATCTGGTAGCAGCACACGAGACTTCTATGGAACTTGTAGAACAAGGCAAAGAAATGCCTGGTGAAAATTCCCCAAGAACGTCCAAATCTCCGAGATCTCCGAAGCCGGCTTCTAGTTTCAGAGAGGCCAATGGTGAAAGCAATTCTGTTGATCAAACAAAAGCTGGCAAGGAAAATTCTAAACTCATCAAAGATGAAGAGAGGGAAACTGGGAAAGTGAGCCTGCATATTTATAAGTTGTATTGTACTGAGGCTTATGGATGGTGGGGCATTGCAGGAGTAATTCTTATTTCTCTGTTATGGCAAGGAGCTTTGATGGCTGGTGATTATTGGCTAGCATATGAAACCTCTGAAGAGCAAGCTCGAGTCTTTAACCCGTCTCTTTTTATCTCCATCTACGCGGCTATCGCTGCGGTTTCGGTTGTTTTGGTGATTATAAGATCTTTCTCTGTCACCATCTTGGGGCTTAAGACAGCACAGATTTTCTTCTCCCAGATTCTTAATAGCATCCTTCATGCACCCATGTCTTTCTTCGATACCACGCCTTCCGGAAGAGTTTTAAGTAGGGTAAGTACTCAATAGTCAAGTATGCTGTGTCATAAGCTAGTTCTATATTCTATATGATAGATATTTGTAATGATTTTAATTCCTTCGTATTTAAACTTATGCAGGCATCCACTGATCAGACCAATGTTGATGTGTTTCTCCCATTTTTTGTGGGCATTGTGATTTCCATGTACATCACAGTGCTTAGCATCTTCATTGTTACATGTCAAAACTCTTGGCCAACAGTTTTCTTGCTGATACCTCTGATTTGGTTGAACATATGGTACCGGGTATGATACCATTACATCGGCATGATTCCTTGTCTAATGGCCAAAGTTCCGAAGATGTGAATCTTGTTTTTACCTTAATAACTTGTGTCTTATATTAAATCTTGCAGGGTTATTTCCTCTCTTCATCTCGCGAATTGACTCGCCTGGATTCGATAACAAAAGCACCTGTTATTCACCACTTCTCAGAGAGCATTTCAGGGGTCATGACAATCCGCGCATTCAGAAAGCAGAAGAACTTTTGTGATGAAAACGTTAAACGAGTTAACGAAAATCTGCGAATGGATTTCCACAACAATGGCTCCAATGAGTGGTTGGGTTTTCGCTTAGAATCACTCGGGAGCTTGGTCTTTTGTATTTCTACTATGTTCATGATTATATTACCCAGCAATATCATAAAGCCAGGTATAATTTGATCCTCTATTGAGCAAAAACCAATGCAGGTTGTGTGTTTTGCACAGAGATCATGATTCGATAGATATTTCACATTATATAGATGTAAATTCTTGTGGATAAAAATGAGCAGAGGTCATTTTATAGAGCAAAGATTGTTCTTTTCTGTCAAAATCTTACTGAGATGATGGAGTAATTGGTTATTTTCTTGCGGCATGATGTAGAAAACGTTGGCTTATCTCTCTCTTATGGCTTGTCTCTAAATGCTGTGTTGTTCTGGGCCATCTACATGAGTTGTTTCATTGAGAACAGAATGGTATCTGTGGAGAGGATTAAGCAATTCACAAAGATTCCATCAGAAGCAGCATGGCATATTAAAGATCGCCTACCTCCCCCGAATTGGCCCGCCCACGGCAATGTTGATATCAGAGGGTTGCAGGTAACAAGCTCATTACCAAGCTGATTATAATTTACTTTGAAATTATATATAAAATTCTGATTACTGTCCTTTTGTTCTGTTTATTGTCTCTCAGTTGCAAGTATACTGGATATTTTCCCCTTAATGCTGACTTATAAAACAAGTTCTTGGTCTCTTTAAATATTGAATCTGCATAGAACAATACTAATTAGTAATTACTCTTTTCTGGAAAACAGGTCAGGTATCGTCCCAACACTCCTTTGGTTCTCAAAGGCATCACATTGAGCATTAGTGGTGGAGAGAAGGTTGGTGTTGTGGGAAGAACAGGAAGTGGGAAATCTACTTTGATCCAAGTTTTCTTCAGGCTTGTGGAACCTTCAGGAGGAAGAATAATCATCGATGACATCGACATAACTGCATTAGGCCTTCACGACCTCAGGTCTCGATTCGGTATCATTCCCCAGGAGCCTGTTCTTTTTGAAGGCACTGTTAGGAGCAATATTGATCCAACTGAACAATATTCAGATGAAGAAATATGGAAGGTAACTGAAACCATTTTGTTTTCACTGGGCACCTGAGCTTAATATTGTTTCTTACTTCCTCCGGTCCAAAATACAAGTCACTTATAGAAGAATTGTTTAGTCCACAATATAAGTCGCTTGGAGAGTAATTAATACTTAAATGTCTCTCCTTCAAAACCTCATTTTACCGCTTGTATTATACAACTAATTATGTCTTCATGATTTTGTTGTGTAGAGTTTGGAACGCTGTCAACTAAAAGATGCCGTGGCTTCCAAGCCGGAGAAACTGGATTCTTTAGGTTTGAAACATTGATTTCATTTCATGAGTTTCTTTGAAGTTTCATATTCTCTTTGTTGATGATGAGGAATGTGTATGTGCAGTGGTTGATAATGGAGAGAATTGGAGTGTGGGACAGAGGCAGTTGTTGTGTTTGGGGAGGGTTATGCTAAAGCGAAGCCGCCTCTTGTTCTTGGATGAAGCAACGGCTTCTGTGGATTCACAAACTGATGCTGTGATTCAGAAAATCATCAGAGAAGACTTTGCAGCTTGTACCATAATCAGCATTGCTCACAGAATACCAACAGTCATGGACTGTGACAGGGTTCTCGTCATAGATGCAGGTAATTATTAAATTCCCCAAAAGCTAGCGATTGAGGTGAGAGAACCGAATCACTTAAATACCCCCTTAAGCGCTTGATTTTACTAAATGTGGGACTTATTATCTTATACTCCTTCCGTCTCTGTATATAAGGTCTTATTAACTGAATTGTGTTATTCGAGAAAACAACTAAAATTTAGGTTAAAGTAACTAATATTTAGCAAGTATACTTATTTTTTCAGATAAGCTTTTAATTAAAGTTGGGTAGATGAGAGAAAGTATTAGTGAGAAAAAGATGAGACATTGTTGAAAATGTATTCGATGCTTAAACAATCCTAAAGGACCTTATAAAAGAGGACAAACCAATTCAAAAAATAGGACATTGCCCAAGTCTTCTTGGCATATGTTTTCCCCATTCACAAGACAAGTTCCTTAAAGCGTGAGGATCATAACGTTTTCATTAAGTGTGGAGAGAGACATGGATAAATTATATTGAGCTTTTACAGTGAGCTGCACTTCTGATATGTGGGTCTCACGAACCTAAAACCATTAATGTTTCTATATTTGTCCTCACTTTACATACAGTTGCATTAGGAGATCAAAACTGAGCTTTTACTGTTTAACCAAACCGACATCAGTAATAATTAGTTGCAGTGGGTATATATTTATAGCTTAATGCTAAAGTTAGTTGTGTTTTCTTGTGATAGGGAGAGCAAAAGAATTTGATAAACCCTCCAAGTTGCTTCAGAGGCCATCATTATTTGGGGCATTAGTTCAAGAATATGCCAACCGATCCTCAGAGCTCTAAAATTACACTTTGAAGCTTTTCATGAGGGAAAGAAATCCTCTTGATGAAGATGAGGCTTTTTGAGTGATGCTGTGAATTTTAAGAGTTGTGGGGCTTGTTTGGTGTTGCTTATCAGAAGTACGCCCATTTCACAACCTACTTCGTCAATGATAAAAGCACATTTCCTAATATCAAATTGGGGCTTCAAAACACCAATCTAAATAAAGTTATTGGTGACATTATGAGCAAATTTATGAAGGGGAATTCTAACATTATGCAAAATAGCAGCTTATTTGTAGGTGTTTCAATTAAACCTTCAAGATCCCAAAGTGTTAGAACTAACCCGTTCAATTAAATTAAAAAAAAAAAAAAAAAATCTATTTTTGCATAATTGTATCTGTATTTGAGCTATCTATGTTTGATATTAATTTTCTCACGGCTTTATTTATTTGGGAAAGTTTGTCTCTTGTTTGCTTAAAATTGTTCCTTAGAACTAAATTCAATGGTTATTTATTATTGGCCAAAGCAAACTTTTAGTTCTTGAAGTCTTACATATATTTTTAGTCCTTTAATTTTATAAAATATACTTATAGTTTTATATTTCTAATACCGTTAATATTGCTAACGGAAAACATTAACGCTACAAACTTAACTTATGATTGTGTAGCTGATGTTGGACCTGGCTATCACCCAAGAGGGGGATGAATTAGGTGTTTGATAAACTTTAGGAACTTGAAAAAAAAACTTTTCGCAAGTTATAAATTGACAATTAGATATTCAAAGATGAGTATATACTGGAAATGTAAAAGATAAAGGAAGAGAGTATGCAAACTGTGATTTATCCTGGTTCGGTCCAATGTTTGACCTACGTTCAGTTCCCAAGCTTCATTTGAGATTTTCAATCCACTATTTGTTTTGAACTTGATTACACGTTCTGTACTTGAAATAATCCTCTCACTAGGATTCACTCCCCCTTACAAACCGTAATCAATTCACTTGCTTGATTACACACTCTATACTCGAAGTAATCCCACACTCGGATTCACTCCCCTTACAAGCTATAATCACAACAAAGTGTTTCTCACTCAAGATTACCCAATCTTGAGTAACTCTCAGAATAATAGGATGATTACAATGAATCTTCTTTCTCAGAAGTAAGTGAATAAACACTGAAGCACAATTCACATAATTTCACTCTCTAAGCTAAATATATGATCATTGAGATATTCAGAGAGTAGATGAAGCAGACGTTAGAATATTGACATTCTCACTGTGTAAGCTCACATCACTGTTCTTGCTCTCCCTCTTGCATCTGTATCTCTTGTTCTTCGTTTCTGGGCTTCTTATATAGATGAAGAAGAGGAACTAGCCGTTTCATTTTCTTCTCTTTGATTCTTCAAAGTTCAGCTGTAAATTTGGAATATGACAGTTGCATATTTTCCTTTGTTTCTTCAATTATTGGCTGGAATCTTGGGTTTAGTTGTTGTAGATGGTCTTCCAGAATTCTTGTCATTCCATAAACTTAATTTGACCGTTGGAGAGTGATCTGAACGTTTCATAACGGTATGAACTGGTTCATTGGAATAGAGGAGAAATTTCAGACTTGTTCTTGGTTCTTCATTAATTACATTTGACTCAGATTTGATTTCACCTTGATCATTGCTGAATTCATCTGAAACTTACTTGAAAAACTCATTAAACAATGTTAGAATCAATAGCAATATATGATATGACGTTTTAAGATTAACCCATGAAGATTTCACAAATTGGCGTAATCTGGTTGTTATACTTCAATGACGCAAACTGGAGTTTGGAAAACTAAACTGGAGTTTAAAAATACAAACTCGAGTTTAGGTCTTCCAAAGAGGAATGTTGCGATTTGAGTTTTGGAGCACACTTGAACATAAGGCTAAACTCGAGTCATTAAGTGACTAACTCGAGTTTGAGGCTTTGTTACGAGGATAAGCCTAAGTTCAAGAACTTCCAGACTGGAGTTTAGAAACACAAACTGGAGTTTGTCAAATCAAAATATTGAGGAGCTCTCTGTCTGCCACAAACTTGAGTTTACTAACTCAAACTCGAGTTTCCTTAAGAGATGAAAACATCTTGCTCTCTGTCAAGTCCAAAATTGGAGTTTGCTAACACAAACTCGAGTTTTCTTCTCCATGGCCCAATCAAATATTCTTCTCACAAGTTCTTTACTCTCTGACTTGATGAAGATCAATTCTTGGAATCCAGTACCTGTCTCCATAAGACTCTTTAAGTCTTCTTTCCAATGCAAGAAGAATCAGCTCCAAACTCATGGCAATCTGACAGTTATGATCCGATGAACGAAGACTGTTCTTTAGCTAACGTTTTTCCAGCATCCTGAATTGATTGTCAACTTCAAAAATTCGTACCTCACTCATTTGATCTTTGTTTTCCATGATCTTTATGTTTCTAGAAAGGTATATGAGTCTATTTTCATATGCCACCGATTTCAGCTCATTTCGATTTGTAGGATTGTGAGATATCCTCAAATTACTGAACCTGGGTCTGCTGGGTGACGTTAACAGATGAGTCAACTTCAAAAATTCATAGCTCTCTCATCTCAGGTTCTTGGGGCATGAAAATTTGTCCAGATGACACATTGGATGTCTAGTTTCATACAAAATTGATTTCACCTTAAACCGATCTCTGGTTTGGGAGATATCATCGAATTACCAGAGGTCGCCAGTTCTGATCGTGAAACAGAGTTGGACAGAGTTGCTGAAAGCTTGCTAAACTCGAGTCATTAAGTGACTAATTCGAGTTTTGAGTTCCAAACTCGAGTTTACATTGGCTAACTCGAGTTTTGCTGATCCAGAGACACCAGAGTTGCTAAAGACACTACAAACTCGAGTCATTAAGTGACTAACTTGAGTTTTGAGTTCCAAACTCGAGTTTACATTGTCTAACTCGAGTTTTGATGATCCAGAGACGCCAGAGTTGCTGAAGACACTACAAACTCGAGTCATTAAATGACTAACTCAAGTTTTGAGTTCCAGACTCGAGGTTTGTGTCCTAAACTCGAGTTTTCTCATAATCCAGAGGGAGATCACTTCCAGTAATGCAGTAAACTTGACTTTTAAGTATCTGGCTCGATTTTGCTCATCCAGAACCTGATATATGTTTGTTTTAACTCTGAATTGAGTTGTTCTAACTTTCATTTCATTGTGAAGACTTCAAGAATCAATCTAAAAGCTTGTATGATAATTTTTTCATTCCATTTGGCAAGTTTTTCTTTCTTTCTTTTCTTTTCTTGATCATTCTTCATGATTGAACTATTTCTTTCTTTTCTTCTCTTGTTCTTTCTCCATATAAACAAATCTACATTAAATGTAGCAATTAGTCAATATATGTGCTATAAACTTTTTGCTCTTACTAATTACATCTATATAAGACATCATCAAAACTAATCATAACCAACAACTGATAGGTCATATTTAAGTTTTTTTTAATATAATATATATAGATTATTAAACTAAAATAAATTAACAAATCGTTACAAAAGAAATTGAGATTTTGATATTTAGATTATTAAATTAATATATTTAAATTATTAAACTAAAAATTTTATATTTAGATCATTAAAATAATTTTTTTAATACAATCTGGATTTTAATAATGATGGTTTCACAAGGGATTTACATTTTTTTTAATTTATGCGAAGTCAACACTTAAGCTTATATAGTCATCAATTAAGTTTACTGCTTCAGTATTTTCAATTAGTAACATTAACGGTATTATAATTATAGGATTAAAAGTATACTTTATAAAGTTAAAGGATTAAAAGTATACTTTATAAAGTTAAGAAACTAAAAGTATATCTCATATAAATTTAAAGGACTAAAAGTGTACTTTAGCCATTATTATCAAAGAATTTTGGCGGTAAATTCTCATAATTTTATTTCTAAATTTGTGCTGTTTGAGTAGTAAATAATGTTAAACATTGTTTGGCTTCTTATTCGAATGGTAATTTTCTCTAAGAAACTGGTGAGTTTTAAGAGTTTTTTGAGAATAACTAAGTCTTAAATTTGATTTAATATAACTAGCCAGAAAGTTCACGTTTGTTTTTTATCAAATGTTCTTGAGACTTTTATGCCGCTTTTATAAACCGTAGTAGAAAAAGTTATAAAAAAATTATTCACTGTCTACACCAGGTGTGGGTAGTGCATCTGTACATGTTTGTTTAGGTATAATATGTTTTATTTTTATTCTATTATTATTGTTAAATTTGTGAGTTAACTCTTTAATTTTTTTATTTTAATTTTTTTTTTACATTTTCACCTTACAAAATTGTTTCAAGTCATTTTCAGTTGTAAATACGGTTAAATTTACAAACTCATACATCAAGTTTACTTTTTCACATTTAGAACTCGGAAAATCTTATTAACTCGTCTTTTAAACTAGTGTTAATTTTTTCGTTTTAATTTTCTTTATTTATGAATTTTATTAAGAAAAATTATTGAGTATGCTAAATTTTGAATGTTGAACAATTTAATTTTAATTATTTAAATTTAAAATATATTATCAAATTGTTGTCATTTTGTATATTTTATTTATTTAATATACACTATTAATACATATTTATTAATAAAAGAAAACTCTTACGAATCGAGTCTACAATATGTTTTTATATCTCTAGTAAACTCGTGAGTTTGATAACATTGTTTTTCTCTAACTCACAATTGTAAATTAAGTTAAACTCATGATTTCATATATTAAGTTTATTATTTTTATGTTTATAACTTATAAAATTATGTTAATTCGGTTTTAAACTCATGGTAACCTTTTCAATTTCATCATGCTCGCTTTATTTATAAATTTTCTAAAAAGAAATTTATTTAGTATGATAAATTGTGAATGTTGATAGATTTAATTTCAATAAGGATTAAATATCATTTTTGCCATGGAAGTTTACCATAAGAAGCACTAGTCATCTGAAAGTTTTTTTGTTTCATTTTTGCCCCGGAAGTTTAAAAATTACACAAATTTGCCCTAAAAGTTTTTTTTAGGAGCAATTTTGCTCCTAGAAGTTTATAAATAGGAGTAATAATTCAATAATCAAGATTAACGGATGGGCAAAATTGCTACGTTTTTAAACTTCTGGGGCAAAAATAATACCAAAAAAACTTCCGGGTGATCAATGCTCCTCAAGGTAAACTTCCATGGTAAAAATGGTATTTAACACTTTCAATAATTTGAATTTTAAAAAAATATTTAACTTAAATTGTTGTCATTTTGTATATTTTTATTTTATTATATACTATTAATACATATTTATTGATAAAAGAAAACTCTTACTATTTGAGTCTATGAAACGATTTTACATCTCTAGCAAATTCGTTAGTTTGATAACATTGTTTTTCCTTGACTAACAATTTACACTTCAAAAACAATACTCTCACAAATCCATAATATAAGACACTTCAACTAATTTATTAAAACTAATAAATGGTATTTAACTTATTAAATATGTCTTAAATTGAAAATAGGATTAAGGTGCAAATTCACCCCAAACATATTTGTAAAGTCTTAATATTGCCTTGGAAGTTTTTTTAATTTCAATATCATCTTGGAAATATATGTAGCAATGTTGCCCCTGCCCATTAACAAAGCTAACTTTAAGTTAACTTTGACCGTTAAGAGACATATGTTGCTACAACATGACAGTCAAAATGCCACCTCATCATCATGCTTCTTCTGCATTGTCCATTTCATGATCCTTGACCCTTCCTCTCTCCATTTCTTTTCAATGTTAATAACCGAAGATGAATCTTCATCCTCATAAATTCACAATTTGGTTCCACCTTGGGACCTTAAGGAGAAACCTTCTCCAAGTTCACCATGGTGGGTCTTGTATGATCGTTGACCAGTTCTGTGAGTTTTCTAGTGATCACCAAGGCCAGTCGGTATCACCATATTGGATTTAGAGCAAATCACCGACAAGATCCTCAAAGTGCGAAACAGGAGCCATAAAATCGTAGAAGGTTTTGAATGTGAAACAATTAAATAATTATTGTTAAACCCAGAAACACAACTCAAAATCAAAGCAAATCATATCACAGTCACAAAGAGCACCAAAGATTCAGTTAATTATTCTTCATAATCTACGGATCTACCCAATGAAGTCATTGAAGGATTTGAATATGAAATGATTGAATTTCTCTTATAAAAGTACTAGCAAATCATTATATGGAAACCAGAAAACGACCAATAATTATCTTACACTCTTTGAGGATTTTTGTGACACCAAAAACAAACTTCCATTGGATTTTTGGGAAACCCATCAACAAACCCAAAATCAAAGCAAAGCCCCAGCTTCGTCGCCTTTGTATATCTCTCGATCTCAACGTGGTTGCCACCATCAAGCTAAGGAACATGATTTCACAAAATTAAAACCATTCTTGGTTCCGCTGCATTGGAATGCTAAAACCTATTCAGAATCTTCTATGGAGGCTGAATTGACTTTCTCTGACGGCAGCAAGGGAGCAGGCTTCATCTCCATGGCAATATGGCGGCAAGAGTGGGGATGAATGATCGAAGAAGATATTAGGGAAGGAAGTTTTTTCCTCCTAAAATTGAAAGATTGAAGGATGAGAGAGAAAGGGAAAGGGGAGGACGAGGTTGACAAATCAAACTAGATGAGGCCGCCTTGTCAATAATTATAGTCAAAGTTAACAATCAACATAAACTGTGTGGTTAAGAAAGGGGTAACATAACTATGTTTTTATACTTTTGAGGTAACATTAAAACTTCATGAATACTTTCAGGCGGATTTGTGCCTTAACATTTGAAAATATTTTCCAACTATACCCATATTGAATTGAACTTCAAATGAGAGATAACATATAAAAAGTTACATTTAAGAATTAACTAGATAGACAAAATTGACAAATATGCATTGCTTATTATTTAATTGACTTTTATTGTGGACTAAAACATTCTTCTGAAAGTGACTTATATTGTAGACAGATGAAGTAGATGGAATTCAACATAGTCAACCACATTTTTTTTGTCAACCAACAATTAAACCAAAAGTCAAATTTCATGAGTGCTAACAACTAAAAAATAATTACGGTTTATTAATACTCACTCCGGTCTTTAATTTATGACATATCTAGTGAGTTAATTTTGATCATAAATATAAAACATATTTTCCATAGGGTTAATCAATTAAAGGGAAATTTTGCCATGAAAGTTGTCACTAAAGGGCAATTTTACCCTTGCCATTATCCTAGTCAATTTCGACTGTTAGGTTGATCATATATGTTGAGGTGGAAGTTTGTTAAAAGGCAACATGTACTCTGTTTTCTAACTCATCATCATACATCATTCCCCCCCCCCCCCCCCCCCCCGTCTCTCTCCCTCATTCAATCTTTCCTAAGAAAAACAAGTTTTGTCCTCTCCATCCCTTCCTTCCTCTATTTGATCATTCAACCCTACTCAAACATGCAGACAAAGCTTACCCTTGCCATCTTCACTAGTGAAAGCCAATTTTGACATGCTTTCTTCCCTCATATCTCCTTGATTTGTGTTTACCAATTTCAACCATGGCTTTTTCTCCTATCCTCATCAAATATGTCATTGACTAAACTTTTCAACTTCCATACTCCAAGTCCTTAATTTATAATATACTCAGCAGTTTCATTTCTTTCATTACTACAAGCTGGTTGAGTTTTGAATCTCAGAATAAACCCTCTATGAGGGTAGTGTAACATCTTGAATTTTGGGCCTATAGATTTGAGGATAAGCCTATATTAGGCAAGCTATTAAGCCTAGTTTGAGGGGAGTTCCAAGAATGCTAAGAGATAGAAAAACTCTTGGGGCTCTATGATTTAGGTCTTGAGAAGAAAATGGTTCTCTTGATAATGTGAAGGTTTAAAGGGTGTAGTTAGTTGAAGAAATATACTAATACATGTATTTAAGTACATGAGGCGCCATTAAGGGATAGAAGGTCACTTGGCGCCACTTAGAGCTCGTTTGGATGGGGTTTTTTTAAATAAAAAATGTATTTTTTTTTCCAAAAATAAAGTGCTACTTTATTATTAATTTATGTGTTTGAATGAGAGCTTTAAAAATAAGCAAAGAAAAAAAAAGCCAAAATTTTGCTTTTTTTAAAGCTTCAATTTGCAACTTTAGAAGAAAAAAAAAGCAAATGCAAAAGAATAGAGAGAACGAAAAACAAATGACCAACTCTTCAATTACCTTGATTTTCAATAAAATGACAACACCTATCCTCACACTCTCACTTCGTGTCTTCACCTTCTCAAGTCAAAGTTCACAAAATCACAGTCACATGTGTTCTCTCTTCACTTCCAGAGATCAACTCTCACATGTTACACAACGCCTTGCTGTCTCTCATAGATCCAGAGGTTGACTCTCACAAATCTGGTCGCTAGAGAAATCTGATCTACCTCTTCTTCAGTTCTCCGAAGTTGAAGTTCGAAGCAAGGGTTCCGTGTCATCTCTCAGAGTCATATTTTTAGTTCTCCATTCTCAATGTCTTAGTGTCATCTCTTACTTTGGTGAGTTTCTTCACTTTATTTTAACTGATCTTGCTCTTATTTTCAATTCTCCAGTCTCTCACTAATCTACCTCTTATCTAGATCTGTGTTGTTTTTTCACTCTAGTGATAGACGACGCTGGTGAAAAATCAATTTTTCACTCTGGTGAGAGATGGCGCTAAGACCAGAGGAATGGCAAAGGATGAAGATTATGGCAATCCCAGTTGGGCCTCTTCATTTTTTGCATAGATAACAAAGGATGTGGCGAGCGTCGTTGTTGCTACTACAACTGTTGTTCATTCCCTAAGGCCATCTGTAGTATTTTCATTTAAAGATGAGCATAGTAGTGGCAATCTTCAAAGGTTCCAGAATCATGTTTCAAAATTAATAAAAGTCTTCTCACGACTTTTGATGTTAAAGTTCCAAATTACAACCCTGATGTCCTAACAAGTAAGAAACGAAAATTATGTGAAATGATACATCACTATTGCACAGCCTGCACCCTTAGCTAGCTAGTCATTTTTCAGTAAAAAGTGCTTCTCTATTTTAAAATCTAAACAAATTTTAATTTAAAAGTATTTTTTAAATGGTATATTCAAACGTAAAATAGTTTTAAATTAAAGTATTGTTTTTAAAAAGCAATGCAAAAAAAGTCTTTTTTTTAAAGCTCATCGAAACGGGCTCTTAGAATGACAAACATGAGTGTTTACATGACCTAGACTATATGATTCAGCTTCTCAGGATAGAGAGCAAGTCTTCGGATTATATTGGGGCTCAGTGGGTGCGATTAGATGAATAAAATATGTCAGTATAGGCGTGTATATGGAATCTTTAGGGCTGGTACATATACCTTGCGGTTTTGAAAAGGAACAAGAGATATAGGTCATGTGGGTCCCACATGTATGCACATCGACACACACACACACAAAGCAATCTCCTGTGGCAGCACATATGGCACATTATGGAAGACACTAACCCGTGTGACACAATCTGAGTCTTACACTGATAAAGTAACTTTATTAAAGTAGCTTCAATAAATTAAATAATGATAAGTAATGATGATATTTACTTTTATGTTGGATAAATAAGAAGTTGTCAACTAGCCTTTAGTTTATTGGTTGGTTTCAAAAGATGATAACACGTGTCATTCATCATTACAATCCCTTTGGACTTTTGTATTGGCTCTTTGGGGATGCCACCTAGCACAATAATCAGGAAAATCCACCAAGGTTCAATCATGTACTCGACTTTCTTGAACTCCAAAAAAGAGAGTAAGGGGAATTCATTAGGCTTCCTTTCCCTTGACATTAAAAGACACCTAAGAAAGAGAGAGAAAGAGGAAGGATGAATCAGAAGGACACTTGTTACTTTGAGATTTAATCTAAAGACACATGACATTTTAAGATGTATATATACTTGGACTTATGTGGAATTAAAGTCGAAAACTCCCTAGCCTCCATATATTTCGTCCAAAGCAGCTCAAAATAGGGGGAAAATAGAGAAATTCAAAGGAAAATGAAGAGGAGAGAAGGTGGAGAAAAACTTAGTGTTCTTGAGCTCCTGAACCAATTTCACCTCTAAAATCGTGTTTCTAGCTTCTAAGGTCTTCTCTAATGTTATTTCTCTTAGTAAGAGCAACATTTTTACGATTTTGGATTTTTTACTAGTGTTTGGTGCCTTCTACAAGATGGAAGTGTTGCCAAAATCAAGAATCAGATATGAAATCATTAAGAGGTATCTATAAGCTTTGATTTAAACTGAATATCTTGAGATTTTTATAAGTTGTTGAGATGCCCTGATTTTTTTGGTAAGACCTAATCTAAGGAAAGAAGTGTGATTTTGCTAGTTTTGCTAATCTAAGGTATGTATAAGCACAATATGCATGATATGGTCTTCATCTCCTCATTCAAACGCACGCACACACTGAGTATATGTATGTATAATACACCTAAAGACATAATGATATTTTACTGTCTTTTCATGTATCTAAATGAGTGTCTTTTTAATTGTTTTAAGATTTATTTTCGTAAAAACACAAACATCAAAATTCCTGATTCCTATCATGTCACATTTTCGTCATTTTTATGTGTTAATAGGTTTTTTTGATTTTATAAATTTAAATGGTATTTAGGTGCGTTTTTTTCTTTTAAATTTCATAGCTCCACCTTAAATAAAAAGAAAAAATAAATTAAAAAAAAAAAAAGGAAAACTGAGGCCCGCACCCACGTGAACCTCCACCGCCCACGCTCTCACACCCATTTGACGAACAAAACAAAAACTGTCTCTTTATATATAAAAAAAAAAAAAGTAAACAAAACAAAAACAATGTTTAGTTTTTTTTCCCCTCCCAGAAAAACAGTGTGTAGTTGGTTACTTAGTTATATGACTGTCAATCTTATATGATAACCCTCTTCCAATTCGCCTCCTCCTCCCTCCCTCTCAGGCTCTCACACGCACATTCTAATTGTTTAGTCGTTTGATTACGAAATAATCAAACTATGAGCGATCCAAGCGGTAATGGCCCTAATTTGAATGCCTCACCTCCACGCAATCGTGCGCCACCTCTTTACCCGGCGCACGATAGTCCCTCTCCCCACCTAAGCGGTGGTGGCCTCCCAATCCCACAAGATCTCATAATCAGCCGCACACCACTCCCACCACCACCCCTTTAACCCCACCCACCCCAACCCAACCCTAACCCAACATGTCACCTTTCCCTACTTTCTCTTTCTCCGCCGCCGCCACCACCACTCTCTCTTCTTCCCCTAACCCTCTCTTTCGTCGCACTATCCTGCGCCGCCCTCTTTATATTTCACCCCTTAACCCTAATCCTCCGCCACCTCCAGCACCACCGTCTTAAGATCTGAATCTCAGCGATCCCCCGTTTTGTGTTTTCTCCTCCGTCATGGCTTCTTCTCCTCCTTCTCCTGTTGATTCCCCCACCACTACCCCTCCCGCCGATCCTCCCACCGCCGTCCCTCTTGCGGTTGCTATTCCTCCGCCTTTGCCCTCTTCGCAACAGCCTTCATCTTCCTCTCGCCGCCTTCCGCCGCCGTGTTGGTCTTCTGAGGAGACTGCTGCTTTGATTGATGCGTATCGCGACAAGTGGTATTCTCTTGGCCGGGGTAATCTCAAGGCTACGCATTGGCAGGATGTCGCCGATGCTGTTACCTCCCGCTGCCCAGGCGCGTCGCCGCCCAAAACCGCGGTGCAGTGCCGCCACAAGATGGAGAAGCTCCGGAAGCGGTATCGCACGGAGATCCAACGCGCGCGCAATCTACCTGTTGCGAGGTTCAATTCCTCTTGGGTTCACTTTAAGCGGATGGATGTCATGGAGAAAGGTCCCTCCCCGGTGAAACCTGAGAACGATTCCGATGATAGCCCTGATGAGTTTGATGCCGATGAGGATAATGACTTGTACGAGGAATTCAGAAGCGGTAGTGGGTCCAACACGAGGAGCCTGAACAAGTTGTATCGGAACGGAATGGGCGGAAGCAACGGCAATGGCAGCGGCGGATTTCGGATTCGAATTCCCAATGGGGTAAGTATTGCTCAACCTGGGAATTCCAAATTATATGGGAAATTTTCTGATCAGAAGTATAACTATAACAATAACAACCCCGGTTCAAAATCTGGGCATGGCTTTAATAGCCCCAATTATGAAACTAGGGTTTTGAAAGAGAGAAGTGGATTGGGGAAAAGGGAAAGAGAGAGGGAGAGAGATCCTGTGAGTGAGATGGTGTGTGCAATTAAGGTTCTGGGCGATGGGTTTGTGAAGATGGAGCAGATGAAGATGGAGATGGCCAGGGAGATTGAGAGTATGCGAATGGAGATGGAGATGAAGCGAACTGAGATGATTCTGGAGTCGCAGCAGAGGATCGTGGAGGCATTTGCTAAAGCAGTTTCAGAGAAGAAGGCAAAGAGAATGGCTTCATCACCTTCAGAATCGTAGACCAATGAATGGGTATAATTGTTCTTTTTTTGACGTTGTAAAGTGATGATGGAGCATTTGCCAAAGAAGTTCACTTTATCATCAATGTGTGAGTTCGGTTCAGTTCTGTGTTTCTTCTTTGTTCTTTAGAACTAGGTCTTCGCTTTTGTGTCTCTTTTTTGGTTTTGTTTCCTCTTTTATTTTGGCAGGGAAAACTTGATCAGTTTAAGAACTATGATGGATAATAGATGTTTAGTACTTAATCAGATTATGTATAAATAAAACATATATTATGAGAACTAAGTGAATCTGGCATGATAATATGAGCCAGAATCCTGCAAGCAGATGTGCATTTTGCAGAGATCGTTTATTTATGGTTCACTAATTTGTCCTTTCTCTCGTAATTGTGATTCTTAAAACATTGTGGAGGATTTATGATTGGGATTTCTAGGGTTTTGATCATAAGGAAAAACAGAAGATGGAATATGATTAGGATTTCTTGGATTCATGCTGTTTTTCCAGGCCTTTCCCTGAAAACTTTTTCTCATTGACTTTTTAAAATTTAGTGAAATTTTTAATTTTGCTTTTTTCTTCCATGTGAAATGCCTTTGAGGCGAGCCATGCCAGGTGAATTCGTATTGTTATCTATATAATAAACTGAAAAGGCGTTATTCTCTTAAAACAACTTTTTTTTTTTTTTTTTTGGGTACAACTCTTAAAACAACCTAACTTGCAACATTTTGATTTAACTTCTGATGGATGACTGCCGATATTTTTATCTTTTTTTTTTTTTTAAAAAAGTAGTTTAATAAAGTTATAATGAAGGAGTTGGATGTCTTTTACTCTTGAAGATGGCTCTCTCCTTTAAATAAAATATGCATAAAAAATTATATACAATTATAATTATAAAAAAAGTACGTTTAAATAAAAAAGCGTTATTAATTCACAAGTCTATTTCGTCTTTACTTATCACGTCTGTGTTAGTTTTCTTTGTGTATGCATCATTTGATTTTGTCTCTAATCCGTTTGATAAGCCAAGCTATTCCTTTACACCCTGCATGCACCTTTCTTTCTTCATAACATATAAACACATTTCATAGAAAAAGGTTATTACCTGCTTTGAAAATTTTTCTAGTGAAAGAATAGCGATATTAATAGGCAAACTTGTGATGCCAAGTTCATGTTCTTCAGCTTCATTAGTTTCCATGCGGCATGCCTCAGTAACCCACTTAGCCATGGCAACATAATTTTGATTTGTGTCAACAACACAAGGACTAAGATTTCGACGTTAATAAAAAGGAAATTAATATTTTGATCATTACAATTTCGTCTCAGTTATAACTCAGGCCTCTTACAAATTTTGACTCGATTTGACTTTCTCTCTATAGTTTTAACTCGATTATAATTTGAACCATGAAATTTGACTCACTGTAACTTAATCCTTATAATTTTAACTATAGTATAATATATAATCCCCATATTTAGAAAATAAAATCATCAATATAATAGATGTCATAAACCAAATTATAAAATGGTTAATTTTTTTTTGATATTAAAAAGTTTTGGAAGGGTTCGACACCAGTCCCCTACCAAGGCCAGGGTACGGCCCCGGGCTTCAGCCTCGGGCTTTATGAGCACTTATTGGGAACTTACGAAATCGCCTACCAAAGGAGTCCCAACGACAGGAGAGGGGATCGAACCCACGACCCAAGGGCCTAGTCCTGGACCCCTTACCATATGTGCCAACCCTTAGGCAAAATGGTTAAAATTAATGCCACTAAATTATAGGAAATCAAAATTCATTGCCTAAGTTACAATGGACTGAACTACAAGAACTGTGGTAAAATTGAGTCAAAACTATCAGGATCACAAGATCAATTTTCCCTTTAAATATTAAAGGGACTGTACAAACATTGGGATTAATTTGTGAACATTAAAAAATATTTAAAATTAAGATGAACTATAAGATGTAAAAGGCATGATAAAAAATAAATAAACTTTGTCTTCAATTGTGCAGAGGAGAAAAACAATCTTCATAAAAGATGTATTTTGTTCACACATAGATGTACAAAAGATATGTTAGTGAAGAAAATTAACATTAAAACCAAGTTTCTGTGAGCTCTCAAAGTTTGGCAACCTGCTTGAATCAAATTAAAAGTATTAGTAGTAATTACTGCCTCGAATCTGATGAATCTCTCTGCTACTTTCACAACAGAGTTTGTGCGGCAAACTCACGTGAAGCAACATTGTTGTAGAAGAAAACTCCTAAAATAACTTCATCGCTTTCTACAAGTCAATGAACAGAACAACCACCATGTGCCTCAATTTTAGGCTTCTTCATTTTTTATGAAAATAATAAATCAAAACCTAGATGATGGCTTTGGCCTCGATCTCCTAATAGCCTTTTTCCACCCAAAACCTGATTTTCATGGCTAGGAAACGTTGCTGTGTGTTTAGTTTTCAAAGTCTCTCTTACATTATCTTCATCTTCTCCATCTTCTCTGGCATCTTATTCCTCTCCTGGTGTCACTTTTCTGGCCAATGCTATTACCCATACCAATTATTATCACCTGAAAAGAAGCCGATAAGTAATAATAACCAAACAATCATCAATCTCCTTTCATATCCCTTTGCATGGAACCACCTTACCTTTTCCTCAGAATTACCACCTCCACGGCTCTTAAAGATTGCCCTTTTTGTCAAGAAATGGCCTAAGAGATCTTATGCTGGCGGCCTCGAACGCCATGCCCTCACACTCCACCTTGCTCTTGCCAGAAGAGGCCATGAACTTCATATCTTCACGACGTCACCATCGTCCTTGGATTCGTCTCTTCCAAAGTATGAACTTGCCAACTTGTATTTTCACATCTCAAAACCGACACCTGGTGGTTACCTTGATCAAGCCTTAGTTTGGGAGCAATTTCAAGCACAGAACTCAACGGGAAGGCCATTCAATGTGGTTCATACAGAAAGTGTTGGTCTTAGGTACACTCGATCACGGTATGTCAGTAATTTGGCTGTGTCTTGGCATGGGATTGCATATGAAACCATTCATTCTGATATCATTCAAGAACTTCTAAGAAGTCCCCAAGAACCACAGGCAAAGGCGTTGACCGAAAGAGCAATGAAGGTTGTGTTAGGTTTTTTTTCTTAAAATGATTTTTATTGTGGATCAGTATAATTTATTTCTATAATATTTATGGGCTTAACTGGGTAACCAATTTGGTTTTACATACTAAGGTCTCGCTTTGCTTGAGAAGTTACTTCCCTCGTTGTAAAGGAAGTGTGATGTTTAACATCCTGGGAAGTTAAAGCTTTTACAAAACCAAGTATTACTCCTAAAGTTCAACTTCCCTGCCTCACTTACCCCCAACCAAGGCATAATAAACTTGAGCACAAGTTAAACCTTTGATTTTGATAATTTTGATTGGGAAAAACCATTTTTGAGGTACCCATAGTTTCCTTCAATTTTTTAATTTGGCGTGTGTTTTTCTCTCTTTATTAAATCTTATAATTTTATCCTGTCAACACAATTAGCTTCAATACAAGAGCTAACGATGATAACAAAGCAAAGTTATACGTGCCAAATGTGCTGAAAGAGTAAAATTAGAAGTTTTAATTAGGCAAAAAAACACAAGTACAAATTTCAAAATTGAAGGAAACTACAAGTACCTTAAGAATGGTTTTCCTTTTAGTTGGGGTTACTAGAAAGTGGTTTGATAAATTCTAAATACACCTTCCTATTTCATTGAACATTCTGAAGTAACGCCTTGTCTCTTCTCTCTCTAGAGTTTCCCTCTCCCAATACTCTAATCTAAGGGCCCCAACAGGTTGTATCATGGCCTTAATCCATTAAACTCTATCGTGATTATCCTAGAATCATAATTATGTACAATTACTCATTATCTGATCATTGTCAGCAGGTTGTTGAAGAGGTCAAGTTCTTCCCAAATTATGCACATCATGTTACCACAAGTGATCATGCTGGAGATATCCTGAAGAGAGTCTACATGATCCCAGAAGAAAGAGTTCATATTATTCTCAATGGGGTGGACCAACATGTTTTCAAGCCAGACATCTCAAAGGCAAAAGAGTTCAAGCAGAGGCACAACATTCCAGATTCTTCTAAGTCACTGGTCATAGGACTGGCAGGTAGGCTAGTCAAAGACAAAGGACACCCACTAATGTTTAAAGCTTTAAAGCGGATCATGTCAGAAAACAGAACATTCCAAGAAAATATCATGGTTCTGGTTGCTGGAGATGGTCCTTGGGCTGCAAGATACAGAGATTTAGGGCAAAATATAATGGTTTTGGGGCCACTTGAACAAGCTGAACTGGCTTGTTTCTATAATGCTATTGACATTTTCCTAAACCCTACACTAAGAGCACAAGGGTTGGATCACACATTGTTAGAAGCAATGCTATCTGGGAAGCCAGTAATGGCTACCAGACTTGCAAGCATTGTAGGGTCTGTGATTGTTAACAAGGCAATGGGTTATACATTTTCTCCAACAGTGACTTTATTAAAGAAGGCTATCTATGAGGTATGTAATGATGGTAGGGAGGTTTTAGAGAAGAAAGGTCAGGTTGCTTTGCAAAGAGGTTTGAAATTATTCACTGCTACAAAAATGGTGGCTGCATATGAAAGGCTTTTTCTTTGCTTATCAGACAGGAACGATGGGAACAATCTTTGCCAATATCAACCACCAAGTAATTAGATGAGCCTAGAAATAAAGAGTAGGGCATAATGGCAAATTCCATTCAGATCTTCATTTTGCAGAGATATAGGAATCCTGATTCCTACATAAGAATCTTTGTAAAGATTAACATGGACAATTTCATATCCTATTGAACATGCCAATTTTTCATAATGCCCAAAAATAACATGCCTGATATAAGGTTTCAGCAATTTCATGTGAGGTTTTCAAGTTTCAGCATTATATTTATAATCATGATTAGAAGCAAGGCACCTATATGTACGGTAAAAGCACAATTGAAGCATTTTAATTCTATATGTATATTAATTATATATAAGGTAGATAGATTTCATTTAAAAATGATAATAAAAAATAAATAAGTAAAGGGTTTATGGGGGGTGAATTGCTAATGGGTAAGGGATTTCAAGATCGAATTGCAATAGCTTACAAAACAAAATTTTGGGGAAAATATATCAGAAAAACAAACGGCTTCCAAGCTAACATATCTCATAATTCTTAGATAATATGAAAGAGCAAATCAATTATTATTATTTTTTGGGACAAAAGAGGGCTTAAACTTAAAATTCAATGTCTGCAGCAATAGGAAGAGACTTCCTCAAATTATCCTCGCAAATCAAGGCCTCTTACTTCAGTAGGAGCTTCTTTGTAAATGCACAGATTTGAACTTCCACAAAAAATAAAAAATCATTCTTGCAAGTATATCGGCGACTTTACTAGCATTTCTTCTGAGTTCTAAGGTGAAGTATATCACATTCCGTTCTTCCTTCTTTAGAAGCATGCTTATGGCAAGCACAGTGAAGTTGCCCAACGTTATTAACCTTGGGGAGTGACTCAAACTGCTCCAGAAGTGTACGAATGTGAAATGTTGCCCAGAAAAATTGGCTTTTCTTTTCGGGGTAGAGAGTGATTCTGATTTCACCTTTGAATCAGTTATCTACACAAATATCATCATCCAACACCAACAATGGCCAGAGAAACAGTGACCAGAGTCAATTCATTCCTAGTTATGGGGTTAACTGAGTACAGACTACAGATTTACCCAGTTATAGCAGAGATACAGTTTCCAATGTACACGATGATGTGTGACTAACTACTGAGAGCAACAGTTCCATCTTTGAGACAGATAAAGGTTACTACAAACCTCGCTTAGTAGTTAGTAGGTATCTTGAGATATTTTTTCCAAAATTTCCTTCCATATCCTCAGATAGAACATAACCAACATATCACAGTATATTCCTTCTTCCACTCATTGGGATTCACTAGGCTGATAAAGAACTCTGGGCCAGAATCAACCCACACAACAGATCCTCTTCTTATGGAAGGACAGAACTCTCTTGGAACATTCCTCACCATAGATCCTTCGGCTTCAAGTGTTCCATGAATTAGCTTGAAAGGATGATCAAATAGAGCCTACATCAGCAATTAAATCCATAAGCACAATGTGAAGGTAAAAGAGCCAATACCTCAGAGGTAAGTTATATATTTATAAGGGAAACATATAAATACAAACTTTTAATTTTGAACCATGGGAAAGTACCCCTGCAGTGAAGTGCTGGACCTTTTTGAGTCTTGTAAGAAGCAATTCAATGAAACTTCATGACAAGCTTATCCCTTGACCAAATCTTTCTCATTTATACAATATTTTTCAGTTTCTTTACAGCAGGTTATACAATATTAGTATCAAAACTTGTTGCCAAATGTTTGAGGCTAAGAAATAGTGTTAACCTCATGGACTCCTGCGAGAACCATACCACACATTTATACCACACATTCTATAGTAAAAATATGTCCAAAGCGCAAGTTTATGACGAAAAACATACACTGCTCTATCTTGAATCTACAGAAGGAACTTTTTGTAGATTGCTCTTATGTGGAAAATAAAATTCTTGGATAATATGACATAACATAAGATTGAGGTTATTTAGAGGCAGCTCTTATTCTAAAGTGAATTGAGAAACAGAAATAACACAAGCAAAGTCAGACTTTCAATTTACAATATCATAATATCTTCAATGGTTTCTTAAGACAACTTTGTACCATTTGCACTAGAAGGAATCACTTCATTTTTTAAGGTATTTTTAAAATTATAATATCAAGAATTTTGGCTGCAAAGAGAAATAATTACTAATATGTGAAAGCGTAGATGAATCTTAATAAGCAGACTCATTAGTCTTCAGACACACAAAAATCACAGTTATGATCAATAAAACAATGGCAATAAAGGGATATTTAACAAGACAATGAGTGGAAAGTAATGCAGAAGACATGAGGAATGATAAAAAATGAAGGCCATCAACTTTTTGCTTCATCTATCACCTGCTCTGCTGATTCTAGAAACTTCTATTAGCATCTCCATAGTATGGCAAGCATCATAGCTGCATCCAGCACCTTGAAATGCATTAGTAAGTTGTGGCCCTAAAACTCAGAATCTTCTAAAAGCACTAGGCTTTAAAAAAATGGATGACTAAGCAGTTCATACAGTCTAGCACACTTCACGTATAACATTTTCCCTTATCTACCAAATTGCCACTTCATTCTTCAGTCACTTTCTATGTCTGTCACGTCACATTTTGAGTTTTTTTGAGGTCTAGTGTCCATCATAACGTTTGCTAATTCTTGGATTGAGCAAGATGTGCTCTGCCTCATTTTATCAGTAAGTATTTCAACTTGATCCAAAAACCCTAAACCCATGAGCCTATTCCTTATCAACTCAATGGTGGTAACATAAGGTGGTATTCCTTCATCAATCATCATCTCAAAGTACTTACAGGCTTCCTCTAGCATGCCCTTCTTCTTGCACAATCCATGAACCATGACAGCATATGTTGAAACTGATGGATGAAAACCACAATCTACCATCTTCTCCCAAACTTCATTTGCTTTATCAAACCTTCCAATCCTAATCAACAATTTCAGCACCATATTATATGTATGACGGTCAGGAAGACAGTTTTCTTTCTCCATTCTGGACATCAACCTCAGAGACCTATTGACCTCACAATGATCACAATGGTAAGCTAATATTGCATTATAACTCCAGGCATCTGGCTGGACACTACTTGCAATCATTTCATCCAACAATTGATAAGCTTCTTCCATCTCCTCCATTTTACAAAGTCTCCTTATAATATGATTGTATGTATACACATTTAGCAAGAGATTAGTTCTTTTCACTCTATTGAGAAACCTGAAAACTGAATGCAAATCATTCTTATCACAATATGTACGAATGAATATTGAATAAGTATAGGCATCCGGCTCAACTCCTTTTGACATCATATCTTGAAACAACTTGGTAGCTTCATCAACTTTACCTCCTTTGCATAGGGCCTCTAACAGGTTATTATAAGCAAGCAAATCCACAGAACAACCTTCCACAACCATTTCATCAAACAACTCATGTGCCTTCTTTGCATCACCAATTTCACCCCATCCCCTCATTAAAATGCTGTAAGTCTTAGTGTTTAACTTGAACCTACTCTTAGCTTGATCAAAAAACTCTTGAGCATGTTTGACAAGTTTCTTCTTACATAAAATAAACAAAAGCTTATCAAAATCATGAATATTTGGCTTAACCCCAAATTCTTCCATTCTAATGAAAGCCCGTATCGCACCACTTGGCAAATTAGCACGGCTATATGCCCCAAAAATGAGCCAGAAATGTTCACTCTTAATTTCACAACAACGGGTCTCTCTGATTTCTATGAGAAAGTCCCATAGTAAGGCGAATTGCTTGCCTGTTCCCAAGATCTCCACCAAAATGTGGTAGCTCTCAACACTAGGATCAAAATCTGGAACTGATTTAGCCCAAATAAAGAATCTGTGAGCCGAGAAGCAAAGATTCTTGCACCGTTTCAAGACCTGCTCAACCAAATTTGTGGATATTTTAGTTGAAAATGGATGCAGAGAATGCTCCAAATCATGGCGGGGATCTCGGTGGTCACTAAGCACACGAGAAATCTCATTCACAAGATCTGATGATAAGGTGTAAGAGGAAGAGTGATAACAATGATGTTTATGTTGAAAGAAAGACCACAGTTCTATGCTTAGAGAAGAATGAACGTATGGCCATTTTGGAATTACATTATGTTTGCTCCAGAGCTTAATCCAGCACTCAAACATAATTGTCTTCAGTTGTTCTCGCAAAAGCACCGTTAGAAACTATTGGATTTGGACTACTTTTGTTCAAGCATGTAAATAATAACATAACCCCCCTGCATATGATATAAGAGAAAATTTGTTAACTAAACCAACAAACAGTTTTATGGAATGATTTTTCAAATGAATGTACTGTACAACATTGACGTTTCATCTACTCCCATTTTCCCCAATTAAATAAGCTGAAAATTGGTTGCTATAATAAGCAGTTTGAATTAAACCTAGCACCTAACTTTTGCAAAAACAGTGAAATTGAAGGGTCTGACCGTCTGAGGGGAGTATTGGGCCCAAGACATTAGCCCTGTAGTTGAAAGAGAAAGACAAACAAGAGAAGTCTTGCAGAAAAAAGGGGAAACTAGAGCAATGAAGTCTGACATAAAATGGTGGTGTAGTGTGGAAAATGTGTGAGGAGAGTTTCTATCGAATGCTGGTGTAGGGTGAGGCATATGAGGTTTCATTTTGTCTTTCGGCTAAAGTGTATTTTGGTTCTAGTCTTTGATTCTCCCACTGAGCTTGAAGGCTTAATCAGTGATTTTGCTTCAGTTTGATAATATGACAGTTTATATTAATATATTTCAGCAAAGTTTCCATCAGACATGCAATAATTTCGAGGCCTTGTATAATAGAAAATATGCCAAGTACCTCATTGTCGTTCATCTTGGACCTCCATATACCATAAACCAGAGAAAGAAGGGAGGGAGGGATCCATGAACGGAGAGAAAAGAGAATTATGCTAGGAGGTCTGGTTGTGTCAGGTGGTGGTACACCAAAAGATTTGATATCCCGTCAACACAAGTCCCAATCGCCCCAATTTACACTGTCTTCAGTTTTTCCAGGAAACCGGCTAAATGCAACCTCCATTACCACTTTGTCTCCCTGTTGAATCTGTTCCTCGAAAATTTCTCTCGAAAGTATATCAAAAGTTCCATGGTTTCCTGAAAAATAGGTATAAAAAATTCAGAATTTGAGAGCTAACATTGAACAGAATTTTGCTGTCATTGAACAGAGCAAAACAACACCGCTTTACTGAAATGCACAGTATGTTTATCCCAGGCATTATGCAGATAGTTGGCATGCATCTGATATGTAAACTGTGAAAAAGGTAAAAATATTACAAATTAGGTTATTAGGGAAATAATAATGGCACAAACTACTTCTATGAAGCCATAGTTAGTTAAGAAGTTAGCAGTTAGTTGTTATTACTGTTATGACCATTGGGAATTAGTTTGGAACTGCTTATGGAAGTCTAAGTTCAATATCCTATATATATAGGAGGCTTAGACTAATGTAGGGTGTTGAATATGATGAATGAATGAAAATGCACAATAATGCGATTCTATGTTTCTCTCCTTTCCTCTCTGTTCTCATCTCATCTCTTCTTTTCCCTAAATCTTCTACTTCTCTACAACATTCTTATCAGCATCTCCCAGGCATTATGCAGATGATTGGAATGCAATAATGTCTCAGCGATCTATCATATTCAAACAGCCTAGGAAGTTATAAACTTCTAACAGTAATGCTACAAACGGGTTAGATGGTTGGCCAACAATAAAGTGTACTGCAAGCTCTAATTGAGATCCTTCAAAGTGAACCAAATCAAACTATGAATTCTTAAAAAGAGATTATGCAGACTACCTAGGATGCATGAGTTTCCCAACACCATGTAATGTCACAACTGCAAAATTTCGATAATAAGCTCTTCAGGAGGATTTTCAAGGAAGTAAAAGAGAAAATGACAATAAACTCCAAACTCTTGGAACATGGAAGAGATCTAGTGACATTTAAAATTGAAGAGTCATGAAACCATAATTAAACTTAACGAATATAAAACACTAATTTAACTAAAGGCCAGGCAAATGCATCTCCGACAAAAGGGTAGCGGATATATTATTCATCATTTCATAAGTGGACCTACATTGCACTCCATGGGGACAGATGCCCCCCTAAAAATCTTTGGAATCTGAATAGTTGATAAAATATCCTTCTAAGTTTTGTTCCAGATACTTTGACAAAAATGCCTTAGTAAAGCAATTGATTCAGGCAACTCCACCAAGCCACTAAAGAATGACAATTTAAACTCAAGCTTCTAAATAGTAAGATACAACTCGAGCTAAGTCATTTACCAGATCATGCATCACAAATACCTTGATATTTTTTAAAATAGATACTAATATAAGGAGATTGACAAACAGAACGCCAATACAACTCTAATCCAACATTGTACAACAAAACAAGCCAAAGCATCAGTCACTAGTCATCGAAATGAAGAGGGCAGAAGTATAATAGCCGATTACACAACGTTTGAAGCAAATACAAGTAATAAAAGTTCTTTTTAAAAAAGTGAACTCAATCTTTCTTCAAAAGCGTCAATATTCAAATGATTACACGAACAGATTCAAGCCAAATACATGAAAAATTCAAATAAAGTACGAAACAGTACGACGGCATCCAATACCGGGTTGACAACAATGCAGGAACAGACGACGCGGGGAATAAATTCGAACCAAGATTCAAAGCCAGATTGCGCAAATCAATCTCACCGGACTTTGGGAGTAGATAAGCTAGGGTTCCAAACCTTCTTCAATATTTTTGAGCATCAAAAGTCAAAACTCAAAACAGGAGCGCAGCCCAAGCATGATAAAAAGAGAAAAAAAGTTAAAGATTTGGTCAAATGAATTCAAATACATGAAATAGGGACTATCAGCCAAAAGGCATGCCAGGTGTAAGTCAAACGTTCAAAATGGACACAACATATATTTTAGTGACCATTTTGCTCATATGATTGATTCCCACCACCAAATAACACTTGATCCAACCAATCAAATACAGGACAATCATTCGTGTCATCCTGTGGTTGGGGAAGTTCTCCAACCCCGTCAAACCAGAAAACAAAAAATACAATAACAGAATCTCGATTGACTAGCCACTCATTAAAAACAATCTGATCTCTGAGGAATATGGCATCCATTGAAACAAATAATATTAATAATAATACAGGAAAGAATATTACCAAATGTACACGAATATACACGCATCTACCAAACAAGAAGCAAAGCACAAGTGCAGAACAGAGCAATGCATCATTAGTAGCAAACAGGTTTGAAGAAAAAGATAGGCCTGTGAGCGAGCCAACCAGCGATAACTAAGTCCCAACCGAAATACCCGCCTTACTGCCTTAGCTTTCCAATCATCATTAAAATTGCACGCCTTACTGCCTTAGCTGAACGATTTTCAATTCCTAAATCCCAACCGAAATACACAGATCAAATCCCAATGCCTCCACTGTCCCGAGTCCCCGACCCTATGCATGTAAACAAGGAAGAAAACTTACCGGAGGAAGAGTGGAAGACGACGAGACGAGGTGGCGAATCTGAGATCTGGGTCTGAGATTTGAGAATCAGAGCACGGAGGAAGAGTGGAAGCCGCGAGCGACGGTGACACGGTGTGAGTGAGATTTGAGAGAGAGTGTGAGACAGTGAGAGACTTGAGTGAGATTGAGAGGCTGTTGAGCTTGGGCCGAGACAAGTTGAGAATCAGAGAGTGAGTGAGGGTTGGGATGGGGTCTTAGATTCCAATTTACGTTTTTTCAAAAAACGCCCGATTTTATGATATTATGATTTTTCTTCACGTTTTTTACGTTTTTATTCCTATATACGTTTTCTCAAACGAAATACGTTTTGCTAAAATTAAAATATAAAATCGGTGTTTTTACATTTTAAAACGCGTTTTTGACTATCATGGGACAAACAACGGTGGACAACGTCGGACAACGAGCTCGACCAAGTGGGGAAGGCTTATTTTATTTTCTGATCAGAAGTATAACTACAAGTTATGACAATGACAACACCGGTTCAAAGTCTGGGCATGGCTTTAATAGCCCCAATTATAAAACTATGGTTTTGAGAGAGAGAAGTGGATTGACCAAAACAAATTCATGTATTCATTGTCCAATAATTTTAAATTTCATTTGATAATATTTGAACCCATTACTCCATGCATCGTGTTGGCAAAAAAACGAGAGAATATAATTACCTATTAGATCATTTTTAGAAGTGAGAATAAAAATAATTGGTGAAGTCCTCAAAAAATCAACAGCTCCATGCATAGCATTATATACTTTTTAGATATACAAAATGAGATAAGATATTTTTACTACCATATTTTGTTACTACCAATGTTTCTACCATTTTTTCACCGTTAGATCCGAATCTTAATAGGAGAGAGAAATGATAAAGATAGATAAGATTCTGATCTAACGTTGAAAAAGTGGTAGTAACAAAAAATGGTAATAAGAATTACCAATGAGCTTTCAAAATGAATGCGAAAAATACCATTTACTTTATATTTGACCGTCGGTTTATTAAAAAAAAAAAGAGAGAAAGGGCCAAAAATTGAATTATGTAAATTTTTGGCACCTTTCGAAATAGAACAAAGGGAGTAACTAAACCGGAAAAAACTGTTGGATATAATTAGTTTTGATGATGACTTATACATATGCCATTGTTTAAAGCAAAAAGATTGAAGTAGTATGTTTATCTTCTTCATTGATTAATTCTTGAATTTTCATGTAGAATCAATGATGTGAAGTTTACTCATGAAGTATGATCAAGAAGAAGATGATCAAGAATATAGATGAGGATAAAGAAAAGGAAGAGAAGAAAAAGAAGAAGATGAGAGATTGGAAAAGAAAGTACTTGTTGAATGGAGTATTCCTATTCAAGATCAGTGTAATATCCGGATAACTATTATCTGGAATATTATATTACAATAATAAAAATGTCCATTTATGAAGATTTTGATCTTCACATGATATATGATTAGTCTATGTTCAAAGGAAAACACTAAGAAAATTAAAGGAAATTTATTAGCAGAAATGTGAAAAATGCACCTTAAGGCCATAAAGTACCTTGAGGAGAATTAAGAAAAAATTCTAAAAGGCATGAAACAATTATTAAAAATTTAGAAAGCATATTATTCTTAAATTAGACAATTTAATAAATTATTTCCTATGAAAATAAAAAGAAGGAAAATTAAAAAGTATTCTGCGACTAAAATTGACTTTATGATTTTTGATAAATTGCAGGGAGCTTGAATTATTAATGTCAATAAAATTGTTGTGAGAAAATGATTGGTTTTAATTAAGAAAATTATTGAAAAGTATTAAGGGATTAATTAAGTAATTTTTGGGAATTTTATAAGATTATAGAAATTTAGGAAAATTTTGGGAAAAATAAATACAAGATAAATAGGATATTAAGATAAATGAAAAAAATAATTATATATATTTATATGTGTGTTGGCCGAAATTTAGGGGGGAGGGATAAGGATGAAATTAGATTTTTGTAATATAATAATAATATAAGATTAAAACATGTGTTAATTAAATAATAATATCATAAAAAGTGAACAGGATAAATGACCACGGATAGAAATAAAATCTTATCTAAAGGGCCATGAACTAAGTTTTTAGAACCAGAGTATATTATGAACAAATGGATTTTTATCCAGAAGTTGCCGCCGGCAGAGGTTATTTCTGTAACCGGTCGCGAATACCGAGGATTTTTGGCAGATAACAGAATATCCTTAATGAGAGTATTAGGATAGGAAAATACAATATTCTTGAAGAGGAAGAAAAGACCTTCAGAGTGTTGTTCACGGAATTTTAAGATTTTACAAAAAATTTTGTGATCAGGACACCGAACCAGGAATTTCATCTGATAAAGTAAGATGACATAAGCATGATGATGTCATCAATGTTGTCTTCTTGTAGGAGGGGGAGGTCGGCCTATAGGTGTATGGCCAAGATCAAGCCACTTCAAAAAAGTGCGATCCGACGGTCAGAATTCAACCAGACAAAGTTCAGCAAAGTTCTGGCGAAATTCCGCTAAATAGTCAATCTAGAGGTAAAATGGTAATTTGTACCGAAATTGCCTGATATGCTCTTAAATGCTCACACCGGTGATACTATCCTTATAGGATACCCGAAATCATGAATCGTTGTTTCCGTTGTTTCTGCTGTCTCCGCTGTCATACCGCCGTCGTACCACCGTCAAGCGTACCACAATCCTACTAAAGTGTCTGGAATCGTCAACGGAGGTACGGACGCGTATTGTAACCTTAACATTTATGCTGCTCATATACTATATGTGATAGACATGCTTATATACTGAAGCTCTGTCGAGGGTTGTCGGTATACGTACAGCTTTATACGGGTTATAGTCTTGATAACGCCGTTGGGTTTTCCTAGCGCTGAGGACACGATGGGCCGTCATGGCACTGGTTATGTGCAAACATTATGTGGGGCTTTACATACTGCTGTGTGCTTATGTTCTGCCAATATGTGATCATACATCTGCTGTGTGCTTATGTAGTGATATACTGCTGTTATGTGATTATGTACATGCTGTTATCCATATACTGTCTTATTTGAGCATAAGGTTAACCGTTACCTGAGATCCAATCGGGAATTGGATCTCAGTTGTAGCTTCAGGGTCGGGAGGACCAAGGTCGGAAGAGAGAGGCAAGCAGGCTGCGTAGGACCCAGGACGGAGTTTTATTTTGTTAAGTCTCTAGTTATGTATTTTACTTTCCTTCAGATGTTAGAAGACTGTAATAGAACCATTACACTGTGGTTATGTTTTATCAAGGTTCAGTTACTCGTTTTGGTCAAAAAGCTCTACTCTGATCACCGTTTTCAAAAAAAAAAAATTCCGCTGTTTTTAAAATGGGATGTTACAATCAGCTCAAGCTCATTCATGGAGGATAATCAAGAAAGAAGAAATTGAAGAAAATATTGAGTTCAAGAAGGAGAGGAAATATTGAAGATCTTGGAGAAGATAATGAGTTCATGATGAAGAATGATCAAGATTTGTTATGGAAGTGACCATGATCAAGTAGATGTTGGAGAAGGTCAATTCAGAGTTGAAAATAGCAAAAATCAGGTTCTGGAAGTGAATACTCGAGTTTCCAGATCAAAACTTGAGTATACAAGCTTACTGGAAAAATCTGCTTCTGGACAGAGAAAACCTTGGTTTTGAAAACCACAGTTTCTGGAAACCACGGTTTTGGGTCAACTCGAGTTTTCAAGTCAAATTTGAGCTATGTAGGTCAAAACTCGAGTATAGGAATCAATACTCGAGTATTGGACTTAAATATTCAAGTATCGGGTGTTTTCAACTTCTCTCACACTTCTGGACCTGACAAAACTCGAGTTTCCACTTCAATACTCAAGTTTCCAGCTCCTTCAACAACTCTGTTCACCTCTGTTAAACATTTAGCTTTGGACAAGGTTTGGTAAATCAATGATATCTCCTGAACCAGACATCGGATTGAGGTGAAATCAAATTTGGCTGAAACTAGACATCTAATGCGTCATATTGACAAAGTTTCATGCCTAATGAAGATCAGATGAGAGAGCTATAAATTTCTAAAATTGGATAAAATGTTCACGCCACACTTCAGAGCGAGCTTCAGTGTTTTGAGTATAACTCATAATCTACAAATCGAAATGAGCTGAAATTGGTGGCATTGGAAAGAAGACACATAAGGCTTTCCATCAACACGTGATTCAACAAAAATGAAGATCAGACCAGAGAGATATGTTCTTTGAAAGTTGACTGAAGATTCAGAACGTTGCAAAAACGTTGGTTTAAGAACATCTCTCAATCATTGGATCATAATGGACAGATCACAACGAGTTTGGATCTGAATCTTGTTACAATGGAATGAAGATACAAGGATCTGTATGAGGATTATTGGTTTGCCAAAATTAAAGCGATATCAAGACAGAAGGCAACCAAAGTGCTGAACAAGTTGAAAACTCGAGTTTGCAAATGAATACTCGAGTATAGTTCAGATAGAGAGCAATGAACTTTAATGGATCTTCAATACTCGAGTATGGGAAGCAAATACTCGAGTATAGTCCCCTTACTTTAATGTAGTATTGAGGTCAATACTCAAGTTTACACCGATGCCTCAGAAAATTCAAAAATTTGAAGATCATGATTTTGATCCAGAACATCCTGATACTTACCCAAATGATTCATAACATTTATTATCATCATTTACATCATTTGTGGACATGTTTCAGATGATTAAACGAAGGATTTCATGAAGATCAAAGTTGCTGACCTGTCAAGTTGAAAAAGGCTGAAAATAACAGCTAGTTTCCAACTACCCTTCCTCAAACGGTTCTGATTACAACGGCTCTATTCTCAACGGTTAGAAGACCTTCATCTATAAATAGAGCTGGATTCAAATCGTAGAAACGTGGAGGAGTAAGCTTACACAATCATTATGCCGAAATTCTGAATCTTCTCTTCACTCTGTTTTTCATGTCTTCATAGCTGAACTTAGAAAGAGTGAAATGAATTCCCATATACTTCAGTGATCATTTATCCACTTCTTAGAGAGAATTTTTACTGTAAATCAATCTCTATTTGAGAGTTACTCAAGGTTGGGTGACCTTGAGTTGGGAATTTGTTTGTAACCTTACGGGTAGTAAGGGGAAGTCTCCGAGGGAGATTGTGAAGGTTGCACAAGTACCTGGATAAACTTGTGGGTGTAAAGGCTTGTCTCTTGTGTCTGGTTAAATAAGGAGAATAGTGAAAAACTCAGGGTGCCTAAAGACTGGATGTAGGTCACGGTTGGACCGAACCAGTATAAACAAGAGTTTGCAATCTGTAACATCCTGAAATTTTCAATATTTTAGGAGAAATTAATTTATAGTAAATTTTATATTTTATGGATAAATTAGCAAAATACAAAGGTAAATATGTGTCTCAAAGAAAAATAATATATTTTCTTCCAAATTTAATTAAGAAATTCATATAAATATGATATTTGATTGGTAGATGAAGGGTAAATAGTTATGAGGTAGATTTCCATGTGATATTTGATTGGAAGATGAGATTTAGCAGATGGAAATGAAGGGTAGATGGTTATGAGGTAGATTTCCATGTGATATTTGATTGGAAGATGAGTTTTAGTAGATGAACATATTTATGGTAGATGGGTAGTTAGATTAACATGTGATTTTTGAAAAGAAGTTGAGACCCAAAACTTTATAAATAGAGCTTGAATTCCTCTTCATTCTTCACACCAAAACTCAAATCAAGATAGAGAGTAAGGCAAGATAGGAGCAAGAAGAAGTAGTAGAAACTTCAAGAGGTAAGTTCTTGAGTATAGCTTATAGATTTTTGGTAGAATTGTAGTTTAATTCAAGAAATTGTAAATAAAATGTCTATATATGTTTTTAAGGTCTCTAATGAGTTTAAAACGAAAATTAAAGTGAAAACAAGATGGGAAATGATTTTTGAGATCAAAGGAATAATATTGTGAAAGTTGAGAAAATTCCCAGATTTCAGTTTTTCTGGAGTCAGTCACGTTGTGGGAATTTTTTTAAATAGTAAATGATCTTTAAAAATCATGAAATTTTGTAGAAAGAAAGTATACATCCAGGGATTTCTTTTGATATAAAATTTGTAATTTTTCAAGCTCTGTGGAAGGAGATACATATTTTTGAAGTTAAGCTATTTTTACTGAAATAAAATCTGGGCAACGTTGAGAAACGTAAAAATTGGGAATGACTCACTAATTTTGGGTAAACATGAATATTTTTCCTTAAAAATAGAAATCTTAAGGGTTTCATGTAATTTTACGGATCCTCATTTCAAGTTTTGTAGAATTAGTTATGATTTTTCAAAGTTATCAAAAAATCTGGCCAGAAAATATTGCACCACGTTTTTAAATAAATGTAAGGGCAGAATTGTAAATATCAAATCCACTAAGGGTAGAGAGGTAAATAGAGGTGGAAATATCTCATAGGATATTATTCTAAGTGATATGGTGATATGTTAGGATATCCGTGAAGTCCGAGGTTGGATTCGAAAGTCGGGCGTATTAGTAACTATGTGATGAAAGGTACGTTTGCGTACTGTAACTTTAACTCTCCTATGACTGGTATGACATTGATATGATTGATTGAATCATGAGTGTTTGCATTTAGTTGGTTGTGTAAATTACTATATGGAACAGTAATCTACCAATGAAATGCATAGTAATTTACTATTTGTACTTGTACATATTTTTGAAGAGATTTACTATTTGCATAGTAACTTATACGTATTTTTGAATAGTACTTTACTATTGATAATCTAGATTTTAAAATGACTATTTGACCCAATGAAACAACATACAACGTTGATTTATTATTTTTGAATGGATATGTTTATCATGGCGGCTGTATATGATGAGATGAAGTTAGGAGGGTTTTGTATGATAAAATGTTTTAATGCCATCACTCGGTGCACAGTGGATGGTACTTGTCAGGGCCCCTTCTTCCATGTTATCCTCTGGCCGGGATTTCATTGGAGTTGTGGGACATGTGACACCTCTTTAGTTGTGAATAAGGAGGGGAGTCATAGTCCAAACTTAAGTTCTATACCTTTGGCTAGGTGTATCTTAAGTTTTGGTGAGCTTGGGATAATTCAATCAAATGGATGTATTCCTGTTGGACTATGTGTTAGCCTATGACTCCAGTCAGCGGTATAAGGTGGAAGAGGATATAAGAGAGGCTGCATATTGCATGATAAAATTTTTTACAGTTCACATAGTGACAAAATGATGATATTTGTATATTCTATAAAAGTTCATTGACAAAGTTGGTTGTGGATGATTGTATTCATATAATAATGTTGAATGTATGTTTCTTGTGATTTTCTATCATATATTGTTTATACTTTTCATATGAGGTTAACTGTTACCTGAGATTCAATGGGCATTGAATCTCAGAATGATTTAAAGGTTAAAGAAGCCTAGATTCGAGAAGGCTACATGGACGATGTAGAAGTCATACCGTTCGAGATAAGAGTTTTGAAGAAGGTTAGTCCATGACTTGAATTTGATAAATTTATATCAAACCAATTGGTGCTTAAACTAAGAAAGGGTTTGTCGGTGGGTGGTCACAAGTCGCCGTGAAAGACGGGGAGACTCCCATTAGACTAAACACCGATCTGGCCAATATGTTTGATTAACTGTGTTGGATTCTAAGTCATAGGTCTAATTAAGACTTGGTTTAGTAAAGTTGTATTTAGAGTTCTATAAAATGTATTACATGTATATTCTTTCGGGAATTATAATATAACCAGTTTATTCCTGGGCATTTTATATCAATTATTCATTGTCCAAACGTTGTGTTTGCACTTCGTTCCGTTTTACTCTGATATGTACATGGTATGAAATTTGGGGTGTTACACAATCCTCTTCCCTTAAACTCCTTTACTTCCAACATATATGGTTTAATAATTGTCAACGTTTTTATAACTCTTTCATGTTTTACAAATTGATTTCACTGGATTGAGAAAGATTTTTTCAAAAGACAAAAATTTCATCTTCACCCAATTCACCCCCCTCTTGGGTTCAGTCGGATCCTAACAAAAACGAATTATTTAGGTTTGGTTTCCTTTTTTAAAAAAAAATTAACGAAATTTTGTTGTGTCATGTTTAGCTTGAGTCTAAAAAAGATATTATTAAACAAATAAAGAAAAAAAATGACAAGTTTAATTTAATAAAAACCTTCACTTCTAACCATCACAAGAGTCACAACTTCTCAACAAGAGACATTCAGTTGCAAAGAATTTCAAACCCATGGCAGCAAAACTCCAGCTCCACCATTTCAATAATGCAATAAAAAATATTTCAATATTTCACAAAAGTTTCAAACCAAAGCCAAATTCTAAAAGAATAATTAAGACTCACCACCCAAGGGTATAATTCCTCAAAAAGAACATACATTGCCCACATATTTTCCTCAATACATGTTGGGATTCGTACACGTAGCGGAATTAAATTTATCCAATAAATTATGAATCCTAAGTAGAGGATCTATCAACAGCGTTTAAATCGGGTTAGTAATTAGGAATCGTACCTATGCGAACTCGTGTGCGTGCTTTGCAAACTAGTGGGCTAACACCTTCTTGATCAATCAATCTCTAGGAGCCAACTATACAAATCCACTCCCTCTACCGGTAGCCACACCGAACAGCACTCCAACACGAACGACAGCGTACTAGCGCCTTCAAGCTTTTGTCTCACGTCTCTCTTTTAGGGTTCTTTTGTGGCTCTTGAATTCTCTTGTGTGTGTAATTAAATTACTTACAACCTAAGGGTATTTATAACCCTAATGGGCCATATTAAATATTCAAAATCAATCTTATTAATTTTGAAATTGAATTGGAAATTAAATATGTCTAATTGATTCAATCCAATCAATTTATTTAATGCAAATTAGAAGCCAGCTGATTTGATTTATCTTCATAAATCAAATCTGAGATATGATATCTATTAAATTATTGATTTATCTTCATAAATCAAATTAGGAAGTTATTTAATGATTAGCCCCTAGGGCATAATTTCCAACAGACTCCCACTTGCACTAGGTGCAATCATTAGATATATATTCTTCCTAAATAAAACGTTGTATTCATTGAATCTTAGACATATCTTAGATTCAATGAATCTAGACATTATAGCTCGTGTTAGGCTATTCTTGTGTGTGACCCTGTAGGCTCACATGAGATTGGCAGTGGGCCAATGCTATACTAGCCCACAAGTTGCAAGCGGCCTCTAGCAAGACATTGCGATTACCTAATTCACATAAGGATCGATTTTCAATACAACCTATCATACAACCATATCACGTCCCTTTTGTCACGCGATAATTTAGTCAAGGATGAAGCATGGATAGTGTCATCCTCTTGTTCTTGACCATTACTATCTCGATTCTTGAGTAGTCTAATAATTGAAATGGAAACTCTTTTCCACTGTAGTATGGCCATACATTTCTCAGACTCACTCATCGAGGGGGCCAGTATTATCTCTCTACAAATGTGAGGGATAAATTCCATCTTGACCACTCATATTCCTCTGCATGAAAACCACTGATCCCGATCCAAGCCTTTATCATCACCCGGTCAAAGGTGACTTTTGACTAGGTCAAAGATCAGCGACTCTCATGTAGGTATCCATGATGATCTCAAGTCATAGGGCGTTGTGACGCGATTATACATGAGATAAGCTTATGACTAAATCCATGCAGCTTTTTCATAGTGGGTTAGTCCAGCACCTTATACTCTTACAAGTGCCCATGACTTTGATTCGTATCTCCATACCTCATCAAAGTCATACTGGTCTTATCTCATCTTCGCTCCCACGTAGATGACCGGCCAGGGACTTTTAGGATAATCTATAAGATATATCCAAGAATACAGTTATCAATATAAACATGTAAATGAAATGATAACTAAAAGAGAATACTTTAAATAACAATAATGTTTAAAGTACAATGATTAGCCTTTCCAACAAAATACTTCCACTTGCACTAGCTACAATCATTAATTTCCTTAATTCTCATTGTTCTCACATGACGTTCATGTATTATTTGTGCAAGCGGCTTAGTAAGAGGATCAACAACATTGTCTTCTCCTGGTACTTTGCATATCTTTATATCACCTCTATCATTGATTTCTCTGATAAGATGAAAGCGCCTGAGTATATGCTTGGTCCTTTGATGTGACCTAGGCTCCTTGGACTGTGCAATAGCCCCGTTGTTGTCACAAAACAGGTCTATTGGATTTGAGATGGTAGGAACTACCCCTAGTTCAGTAATGAACTTTCTGATTCAAATGGTTTCCTTAGCTACATCCGATGCTATTATATACTCAGCTCTATTGTAGAATCTGCTACAGTGCTCTGCTTAGAGCTCTTCCAGCTTACCGCACCACCATTCAAAAGGAATACATATCCAGATTGCGATCTGAGATCATCTTGGTCAGTTTGGAAACTCGCATCTGTGTAACCAGTCACACAGAGCTCATCACATAATCCACCATATACCAAGAATAAGTCCTTTGTCCTTCTTAAGTACTTTAGGATATTCTTGACAACAGTCCAATGACCCTCATTGCGATCTTGTTGATATCTGCTTGTCATACTTAAGGAAAATGAGACATCCGTTCGAGTACATAACATGACATACATGATAGATCCAATAGCAGAGGCATATGGAACCTTACTCATACGATCTCTTTGATCAGGTGTACTAGGACACTGATCCTTACTGAGATGGATGCCATGAGACATGAGCATATTACCCCTTTTAGAATCCTGCATACTGAATCTATGTAGTATCTTGTTTATGTATGTGCTCTGACTTAGGCCTATCAGCCTCTTGGATCTATCTCTATAGATCCTGATCCTGAGGATATTAGTGGTTTTGTCTAAATCTTTCATTGAAAAGGACTTTTCTAACCAAGACTTGACACTCTGCAAGGTAGGGGATGTCATTCCCAATCAGTAGGATGTCATCTACATAAAGCACCAGAAATACAATTGTGCTCCCACTAACCTTTTTGTAAACACAAGGTTCATCAATGTTTTGAATGAATCCAAACTCTTTGACTACTTCATCAAAACGATGATTCTAGCTCCGAGATACTTCCTTCAATCGACAAATGGATCTTTGAAGTTTGCAAACTTTACCAGATTCCTCTAGACGTACAAAGCCTTCAGGTTGTGTCATGTACACATCCTCAATTAGCTTTCCATTAAGGAAGGTTGTTTTGACATCCATCAGCCATATTTCATAGTCATAATATGTTGCTATGGAAAGAAAGATTCTGATTGATTTGGCCATTGCAACTAGGGAAAAGATTTCATCATAGTCCACACCATAAGTTTGAGTGACTCCCTTTGTAACCAGTCGTGCCTTGAAGATACTGACTTTGCCATCTATGTCAGTTTTCTCCTTGAAAACCCATTTACACCCAATGGTTTTTACACCTTCAAGTGGATCGACTAAGGTCCATACCTTATTGTCGTACGTGAATTGCATTTCAGACTTCATGGCATCTAGCCATCTTTCGGAGTTTGGTCCTACTATGGCTTCTCGATAGGTAGTTGGCTCATTCTGCTCAATGAGCAAGATATCACGACTTCCGGTAATCAGAAATTCATATCTCTGAGGTCGTTGCCGTGTTCTATCGGATCTTCGTGGGCCTTGTGTTACTTGAGTAGGCTCAACAACTTGTTGTGAGTCTTCTCCATTTTCCATCTGTAGTTCTACGTTGTCTTGTGGCTCTCGAACTTCTTTAATGTTCACCTTACTCCCACTGGTTCTTTTAGAGATAAACTCCGTTTCAAAAAGATACCATTGCGGATAACAAACACTTTGTGATCCGTGGGATTGCAAACATAGTATCCCTTAGTTTCCTTAGGATACCCTACAAAAAAGCATTTTGAGGATCTGGATGATAATTTATTAGAGGTTTGTTATTTAACATAAACCTCACATCCCCAAATCTTAAGAAATGACAAACTGGGTTTCTTCCCAGTCTATATCTCATATGGTGTCTTTTCAATTGCCTTTGATGGAACAAGATTTAATGTGAATGCAACTGTTTCTAGAGCATAGCCCCAAAAAGACGGCGAAAGATCTGTTTGACTCATCATAGATCGAACCATATCTAATAGAGTTCAAGTCCTCCGTTCAGAAACACCATTCCATTGAGGTGTTCCTGGAGGAGTAAGTTGTGAGATGATCCTACAACTCCTAAGATGGTCAATAAACTCTTGGCTCAAATATTCTCCACCCCGATCAGATCGAAGTGTTTTGTTTTGCCAAGTTAATTTTGCATTTCATTTTGGAATATTCTGAACATTTCAAAAGATTCAGACTTATGTTTTATTAGATAGATATACCCCTATCTACTGAAATCGTCTATAAATGTTATGAAGTACAAATGACCTCTTCTGGTAGATATATTCATTGGTCCACACACATTAATATGTATGAGGCCCAATAAATCGATGGCCCTCTCACTATGTCTAGTAAAAGGTGTCTTTGTCATCTTTCCCAATAAACAAGACTCACATGTATCAAATGATTCACAATCAAATGAATTAAGAAATCCATCTTGATGGAGTTTCGAAATGCGTTTCTCATTTATATGGTCTAGACAACAATGCCATAAGTAGGTCGGATTCAAATCATTTGACTTGAACCTTTTAGTAGTTATGTCATAGATTCGTCCATTATTAGAATGTTCTAAATTAAGTACATAATGACCAGCATGCAAATCACCATCAGCATAGAAAATGTCATTACGATAAATTGAACATTTACGGTTCCTAGTAATGGAAGTATAACCTTCCTTATCCAAATAAGAAAGTAAAACAATGTTACTACTCAAAGCAAAAACATAAAAGCAATTCTTCAAAATTAATAAAAGCCCGCTGGGCAGAATTAATTCATAAGTGCCTATGGCTAAAGCAGCAACTCTTACTTGGTTTCCAACTCGTAAGTCAACTTCGCCCTTCTTCAATTTTCTACTGTCCTTGAGACCCTGCACATTTGTACAAATGTGAGATCCACATACAGTATCTAATACCCATGTAGAGGAAGTGGAAAAGTGAATATCAATGACATAGATACCTGAAACGATAGCCCCGTCATCCTTCTTGTTCTTTTTTAGATATTCAAGGTAGAGTTTGCAGTTCCTCTTCCAATGACCAGGTTCATTGCAGAAGAAGCAGACCTCGTCCTTCGAAGGCTTTGCTTTCTTGACTGTAGGCTTAGATTTAGGCCTGTTTGACTCATTGGTCTTACCAGTTGAGCCTTTACCCTTTTGTTTGCCCTTGCCTTTCTTTTTCATACCCTTTCCCTTTTGAACCATCAAAACAGTACTGGACTTCTTCTTAATGCTTTGCTCAGCTGTTTTGAGCATCCCATGCAATTCAGAAATTGATTTCTCTATGTTGTTCATGTTATAGTTCATGACAAAATGGTCATAACTTTCAGGGAGTGAGTTCAAGATCATATCTGTAGCTAACTCCTGGCTCATGGGAAATCCAAGCCTCTTAAGATGATCAATATAGCCTTTCATTTTCAACACATACGAACTAACTGATGCACCTTCAGCCATCTTGCAGGAATGTAAGGCCTTTGTGGTCTCATACCTCTCTTGCCTTGCCTGTTGCTGGAATATTTCCTTGAGATGTATAATCATCTCATAAGCCTCTATATGTTCCAGATCTCTTTGGAGCTTTGGAACCATAGTGGCAAGCATCAAGCATCCTACATCTACAGAGTCATCCTTATGCTTCATGTAAGCATCTCTTTGAGCTCTTGGAGCATTAGCTACAGGCTTGTCAGGAATGGGTTGATCGAGGACATAAACTTTTCTTTCATGCTTGAGAACAATTCTCAAGTTTCTAAACCAATCAAGAAAGTTTGTCTCATTTAGTTTGTCCTTCTTAAGGACTGATCGTAGTGATAGTGTTGCGGTGTTACTAGTCAACATGATTCTACGAAAAAAAATACAAAATTAATTAATAATCTTCCACTGAATTAACAACCCTCAATATAATTAGTGGGCTAAGATCCATATTTGGCTTAAATTTAAGTTCGCTTTGGCAGGACGCTTAAAATCAAGTTATTTAGGTAGGCAACCCGTTTGCCAATTACATCACATGTAACTCTTAGATCTTTATGGGATTCGATTATCATATGACCGGCATGTTTAATCCCATCTAATGCCTTGAGATCCAAAACCGTTTTGATAATCTCAATTAAGTCAAAACAATCATGAATATTGAGTATCACAATTACTCACTCATGTCTCATCAAGATAACTCAAGTGCATCCACTTTGGTGGAACATACAAATAAGCAATCTAGGCTTTGACAAGTATCCATTAATTGACGGCATTATGACTTAAGATTTCATTTAGAGGATTTAATCTAATTAATTATACTCATATGAATGCAATTATAGTTGTATATATCTCATACAAACAACACATAATACGCAAAATAAACATGCCATGATCTAATCAAAAGCATAATAAAACGTGACACAACATGGCTCAAATAACCTAAAATCCTCTCAAGCCAATAAGGGGACTTCTCTAAATAAGAAAAGAAAATTACATCAAGAGAAACCTCGTTTAAACATTTAAGGGGAGTGAGATGAGAAGAGAATGTACATCAAGGATATTTAGAGAGAGGCATGGCTCGCAGGCCATATTTAAATATTACAACCATTGTAAAGACTAAAGCCATGTGTTCAACATACCCAAATAATTTGAAAGTAAATCACAACAGGTATTAATTCATACAATATGAAAGAATAATTATTATGATTTCTCCATCAATTAATAACTATAATAATTATAACGTGATGCCAATTCTCAATTCCCATCAATTAAGAATTATGATAATTATAACGTGGACTGTACAAGCCTTGATAATACCTGATAGATATAGAATATCGTAACATTTATCCTATGTCTCATTTAAACGCCTTGATAATTATATAGTTACAATAAGGCGTGTATGAATTATAATTGACGGGATTCGTAATTAATTGAGGAACATAATTATGAATACATTATTCACGTTAGGTCCTTCAATTCCATCAATTAAAACACGTTAGTTTCCATAATAACGTAAATCAATTCCCATCACATATTTCCATAAATAATCATATAACGCAATATGAGATAATAAGTAATTATAATATATAATCAATAATCATATATTATCAAGAAATATTATAATATCCATACGCTCCACGTATTATATTATATCATCATGTATTATATAATATCACATACTATATAATATCATCGAAGATTATATGATATTATAATATTATAATACGTGATGTAATAATCCAATTGTGCACGAAATATTAACAATTAATATATACATCTTTCCGATCCGATTGTGAACTTTTGATTTGAACGCATACAAAATACGGTTAAGCATATATATCCCATATATAATCTCATTAAGAACATAAACCCAATTTAAACACACAATTGATCTGGCTCTGATACCACTGTTGGGATTCGTACACGCAGCGGAATTAAGTTTATCCAATAAATTATGAATTCTAAGTAAAGGATCTATTAACAGCGTTTAAATCGGGTTAGTAATTAGGAATTGTACCTATGCGAACTCGTGTGCGTGCTTTGCAAACTCGTGGGCTAATACCTTCTTGATCAATCAATTTCTAGGAGCCGACTCTACGAATCCACTCCCTCTAGCGGTATCCACACTGAACAGCACTCCAACACGAACGACAGCGTGCTAGCGCCTTCAAACTTTTGTCTCACGTCTCTCTTCTAAGGTTCTTTTGTGGCTCTTGAATTCTCTTGTGTGTGTAATCAAATTACTTACAACCTAAGGGTATTTATAACCCTAATGGGCCGCATTAAATATTCAAAATCAATCTTATTAATTTTGAAATTGAATTGGAAATTAAATCTGTTTAATTGATTCAATCCAATCAATTTATTTAATGCAAATTAGAAGCTAACTGATTTGATTTATCTTCATAAATCAAATCTGAGATATGATATCTATTAAATTATTGATTTATCTTCATAAATCAAATTAGGAAGTTATTTAATGATTAGCCCCTAGGGCATAATTTCCAACAATACACTCACACAAACGCACAATTTTCTAGTATTATTAGCAGAAGTTTATTCTTTACTAATAGAATGTATCCAAATTTTGAGTGCTGAAAAAGGAGTATACACCAAAATCAGTTCGCCGACCAGTATTCATCATGTCAAGAGAAAATTGGTACAACGAAACTGACAAAGCAAAAAGTTTGAAGCTTGGAGAATGAGATAGAAACTAAAGAAGTAAAAGACAATGAGTCAATGACAATCACGAAAACAGGGAAGGCATTGAAAGACAAGAAATCAAAGTAAAGTTGAATAAAAATCAAACAAGAAGTGAGAAGAAACCTAAAGACGACAGTCTCCTAACGTTTTGAGGGCTTTCTCGGAGGAGAAATCCATTGGCGGTGAAGCTCCGAATCAGAAAGATGGAGGAGGATCGGAGTTCGAGCCAATCTTTGTTTGCTGGGCTAAAATGGTCCAAAGTTTCATGGAGGAAAGTAACGAGAAATAGCCACTGGCAAAGAAATTCGGGCGTAGTAGCTGTAATTGTTTCAACAGGAACAATAATATGATAGTTCCAACGAGGATTTCAACTTGTTCAGTACTCTCGATGAATCAAATAACAGCGGATTATTCAATGATGCCACCAACGTGCCAAAGGTAAATATCGCTAACTCATTTGTTGCGACTTCGACATCGGTTTCGCCACATCGTTGGCTATTGGGAAAGAAAGTGGTGAAGGATGATGATGAGAAAGAAGAGGGAAAGGAGAGACGAAAAAATGGAGAGGAGATTCCATAAGAGTGAAGAAATATTTTATAAATTGAGCGAGATAATACCAGGCTTTCAATGGCAGAATTTTTTTCATAAAATATTTTAAATTGAAGCCGTCAAGGATGTCTCCAGCATGATCACTTGTGGCAACATGATGTGCATAATTTGGGAAGAACTTGACCTCGTCAACAACCTGCTGACAATGACCATATAATGAGTAATTGTACCTAATTATGATTCTAGGATAATCACAATAGAGTTTAATGGATTAAGGCTATGATACAACCTGTTGAGGCCCTTAGATTAGAGAGTATTAGGTAGAGTTAGGAATTAGGGCCAACCCGGCCCTCCAGGGCCGACCCGTGAAAGGCCAGGGCCGGCCCTCCAGGGCCTGGAGTGAGAAAAACACCTGTTTTTCAAAGCCCGACCCGAGAGCACTAGGGTCAGGGCCTAGAAATTACTATTCCAAATTTTAACTATTTTTCCTCCACTTTTTTTTTTAAAATATAATTAGTAAATTATAACACAAATTATTCAATAAATAAGCTTAGTCACTAATTCATAATCAAAAGCAAACTATGTTCACAAATAACTTACATAAAACATAAAAAGCATATCACTAAGTGACATTAATACAATGACTATTATTGTCGTCATCTTCGTCATTATCATCGATTTTAACGACATTTGATTGTTCTTCACTTTGAGTGTAGCCTCTAGCTCATGAGTAAGAACATCATGAAATTCTTCTCCTGTACCATGAACACATCCATAACTTTATTTGCAACAAATAATAAATCAAATCATAAAATTAGAGTATAGTTATTATGTATTTGTAGTTAAATGAATAAATAACTTTATAACAAATACAATATATATATAAATTAATAAATTTAAAAAGGAAAAAAAAGAAAAAGCTATAGTGAAAAGGGCCTGCAGGGCTGACCCGTTTAAGCCCAAGGCCCGTCAGGGCTAGCCCTCCAGGGCTAATTTCAAATAACCAATCTATTTTTCAAGCTCGACCCTTCAAGGGCCAGGGCTTAAACGGGCTGGCCCGATGGGCCTGCCCCATTTTCTCGGCTCTAGGGAGAGGGAAACTCCAGAGAGAGAAGAGATAAGGCGTTACTTCAGAATGTTCCGTGAAATAGGAAGGTGTATTTAGAATTTATCAAACCACTTTCTAGTAACCCCAACTAAAAGGAAAATCATTCTTAAGGTACTTGTAGTTTCCTTCAATTTTGTAATTTATACTTGTGTTTTTTTGCCTAATTAAAACTTCTAATTTTACTCTTTCAGCACATTTAGCACGTATAACTTTAGGAGTAATACTTGGTTTTGTAAAAGCTTTAACTTCCCAGGATGTTAAACATCACACTTCCTTCACAATGAGGGAAGTAACTTCCCAAGCAAAGCGAGACCTTAGTATGTAAAACCAAATTGGTTACCCAGTTAAGCCAATAAATATTATAGAAATAAATTATACTAATCCACAATAAAAATCATTTTAAGAAAAATACAACCAAAGCTAGGCATATCAACATTCATAATATCTGGCAAAAAAAAAAAATCAAAATAAGTAGCACCCCTACTGGTTTTGGAACCAATTGTTTCTGGAAAATTTCAAATGACTTGCAGGTACAAAAAAGAGAAAGAAAATATAGTTCCATTAAAGTTGCCAAGAAAAAGAATGTATTCAGCAGAACATTATCATGGTAAGTCTCTATTTTGCCGATATGGATTGATGTGGATTGACAGTCGCAAGAGAAGTTAGCTTTGCCTTTAAGTGCCCTAATCATACATCCTGTCGAGGGATTTTATAATTGGTTACAAAATAAAGGATGTTACAATTGAGAAAGATAATTGATACAAGTGTGCCCAGAAATAAGCTATTCGCACATAGACCTTCAAAATTAATTCCTTACTATTTGACAGCATATATAAGCAGTAAGAACATAATTACGTTTATATCAGAAGAAATATAATATAAAAAAGCCAAAATTCTATTCTACACACGTTCTTTAAGACCATGTATTTCAATTACAAAATATAATACAAAAAATCAAAATTCTATAGTCTACAATTCTAACTTCAGTCATGTGCTCCTCCAGCTGGGAGTAAAATGTATTATATGGTGCCGCCATAAACTATATTGTCATCTATAATCAATCAATCATCTATAATATAACATAGTAGAACTACAAATTTAATCTCGTTGCAATTTTCTTGTATAGAACATACCAAAATAGCTGCCTCAGCATTCGTAGCTTTTCCATCAACACCTAAAACCTATTAAAAAATTAAATCATAACGCAAGCTGAAACGAACCTGATAAATCCTACATCTTGACATGAATCATTCAAAAGACTTACAAGTTATAATGAGCGAATTGGTTGGGTAAGAAGATGAATGTCTCTAGTGAGGACCTTCTTTGTGGAAGATGTAAGGGATAAAGGAACTGTTAAAAAAATCAGCATCCATCAGTCATGAACAGTTCCAAGTAGGAAAGGAAGAGTTTTTACATATATCGTTCCAATATTCTTACCATAACCATGAGGGTCTTTGTCAATTTGTTTCAGGAATGATTCATTTGGTAGCAAATTCACGTCACTGAACATTACTCTGCCAATATATGACGTCCACAACCTTTTTAATCAAATTCTGAATAACATTAGGAAAGAAAATTCATAACAAATCCCCAAGACATTAGAAAGGAAAGATGAAATAAAAATAAAAAGGTAATGTATATGGGATCGTCATGATAAATGGTATCTGAAAACAAAATAGAACAGATAACGAATGTTAGAAATATTCAAATAATTCCAGAAGAGGGTGAGCTCAACAAGCTTCCCATTCAAATTGACAACTCAAGGGAGAAGCAAAAAAAAAAAAAAAAACTCAAAAGTGAATCATTTATATCACAACTGATTGAGGAAATATTTTGATGCTTCGGTGAGAGAAGGCACCTTTTGATGCAGCAGAGATGAGAGAAAGCCTATGGTATTGCAAGAGAGGTGAGAGATTGGGAAAGAAAAGTAACACGCAAGAGAGAGAAGATAAGTTGTCACCGTTTTTGTATTTCAAATTCAAAACAAATAAAGGGAGAAATGAAAAAGAATAATTTCATTTTAAATTCTGAAACTTGAAAAACGGGGAAAGACAAAGAAAGCAACACGCAGCCAAGATGGGACCGACACTATTCATAGAGCCAAAGTATGAGTGGAGCCGAAATGAAGCCATGGCTAAGGTCAAATATATTTTAAAGGTATATTGATTCACAATGGCATACATCACCTTTCCAATCGAGAACCTTGAAAATTGCAAACCCATTACTACGGCTCCCAAGCTAAAAGGTGTATATAAATTAGGCCATCAATTTTCACGCAGAATAAAAAGGACAAGATCATAAGAGATTCTCTTTGGATTTCTACCTATGCTTGGCTATATGCATTTTGTTTCTACTTTCCAGCAATCACCAATAGTCTTTGCAAGAACAATAACCATCCTTGAAGTGATGAAATCTATTAGCATCCCTCAAAATAATCTCCCTTTCAGTTACTTTTGCTATTAATTTGATTGCAGAGTGGCAATCACCACACACCCGTAAATTTTTCATTACCCTGATCCGCATCCCTTGGGGCACTTTTAAAAGTCCATATGCTACAGCCAATTTTTCACTATGATAAACTAAGCTATGAGTCTTCTCTTCCTCATCCACATCACGAAGTACAAAGCTACCATCGGGACAGTAGCCAGCTTCCATTATCAATCCACTTAACTTCTCCAACAATTTCATTATAGAATGCTGCTCGGGATGGCCTTTGCTATCTCCCCCAGTGAACATATGCACCTTCTTCTCCACCTCAATCCAACTACAGCCAGGTGATTTGCTCACATTCATAGCTCTTATTTTTTTCCTTAGGATTTCAACATGATCCCATCTTCCTCTAGATGCATAGAGATTTGAAAGCAAGATATAAGGCCCAGAATTTTTAGGTTCAAGCTCTGTTAGTTTCTGTGCTGCAACTTCAGCCACATCAATATTCATATGGATTCTGCATGCACCAAGCAATGCACCCCAGATGATAGCATCTGCTTCCATTGGCATGCTTTCTATTAGCTTCACTGCATCATTTACCTTGCCTGCTCTACCAAGTAAATCAACCATACAAGCATAGTGTTCTATTCCAGGCTCCACTTGATATTTGTTTTTCATTGTTTCAAAGAATTCAAGCCCTTGTTTCACCTTCCCACTATAACCACAAGCAGAAAGAACTCCAACAAAGGTTACATTATCCGGTGAAACTCCAGAGGAACACATTTCATGGAAAACATTTAAAGCTTCTTGTCCCAAACCATGCTGAGCATAACCTGTGATCATAGAGTTCCACATCACAACATCCTTAGAAGTAAACATTTTGAAAAGCAGGTTTGCTTTCACAAGATCACCACATTTAACATACATTGTAATCAAAACTGAGGCAACATATAAATCATGATCAAATTGGGATTTGACCAACTGAGCATGAATCTCTCTACCATAATCAAGACTGGCAAGACTGGCACAAACAGAAAGAATACTGATCAAAGGAGGGAAGCTCAGCCCAACCCCTTCTCTTTGCATCCGCATAAACATGTCTAGCGCTTCCAACTCAAATCCTTTTCTCTCATAAACTTTAATTATTGCACTCCATGTTCCATCATCCCTTTCCTTCATTTGTTTGAAAACCTGTCTTGCCTTGACCATCTCCCCACTACGACCAAAAACCATGATCATTTCATTACAAGCAACAATTGGCTTCAGAGGCATGGCATCAAAAAGCTCTGAAGCCTCTTCAATCCGCCCACAGTGAGTGTAACCCATTAGCATCACTGTCCAAGACACCTCATTTTTCTCAGGCATCACTTCAAAGAGCTTCCTAGCAATGTCCACCTGCTGATAACGTGCATACCCTGAAATCATTGTTGTCCAAGTAATGATATTCTTTTTTGGCATTTCATCAAACAGTTGGCGGGCTTCAGCCAAACAGCCTTGTTCACAATATCCTCCAATCATATTAGTCCAGGCCACGACATCTTTTACAGGCATGGTATCAAATAGCATGCATGCATCCTCAAGCCGACCTTCTTGTAGCAATCCGCCCAACATTACTGTCCATGACACCTCATTCTTTTCAGGCATTTTCCAGAAAAGTGATTCTGCCTCTACAATCATACCCTGTTGCACATAGCCCCTAACCATTGCAGTCCACGAAATAACATTTCGCTCAGCCATCATATTAAATATTTTCCTTGCTTCATTAATCATCCCATTTCTGACATATCCAGAAAGCATACCATTCCAAGAAATTGTATTCCTCTCAGGCATCCTTTCAAATAGAAATTGGGCTTCATATGGCTGATTGTTCTGGAAGTACCCAGAAATGATGGCATTCCAAGAAGCAATGCTTCTTTCATGCATTTGATCAAACACCCTCCGAGCATTCTCAATTTGGCCAGTGCGAGAGTACCTTGATATCAAGGAATTCAATGAAATTGATGCACCAGTGCAGTATAATCTGCAAGTGCTGAAGATTACATGCATAGATGAACACCACAAAGTTGCAGAACCAATGCGAATATCGTGCTACAAAGGATTGGTCTTTTGTGGTCCAACTTCTTCACAATTGAGCTATCAAATTCAGCTTTTAATTGCAAGAATTTGATGGGGTTAGCCTTGTCAATGCAATAGAGCGAAAAGACACAGCACGGTTCAAAGAGCTCAGGCTTTTCTTTTTTCTTTTTTTGTCAAGCTCAAGCTAAGAATTTGAAGAGCTAAGGCTGTGAAGGTGAAAGCTAATAGCGAGTCACAAATTATGCTAGGAGGTCTGTTTGTGTCATGGTGGGGGTACACCAAAAGATTTGATATCCCGTCAACACAAGTCCCAATTGCCCCAATTTACAGTCTTCTCAGTTTTTCCAGGAAACCGGCTAAATGCAACCTCCTTTACCACTTTGTCCCCCCGTTGAATCTGTTCCTCGAAAATTTCTCTGGAAAGGATATCAAAAGTACCATGCTTTCCTGAAAAATAGGTATAAAAAATTCAGAATTTGAGTGCTAACATTGAACAGAATTTTGCTGTCATTGAGCAGAGCAAAACAACACCGCTTTACTGAAATCCACAGTATGTTTATCCCAGGCATTATGCAGTTAGTTGGCATGCATCTGATATGTAAACTGTGAAAAAGGTAAAAATATCACAAATTAGGTAATTAGGGAAATAATAATGGCACAAACTACTTCTATCAAGCCATAGTTAGTTAAGAAGTTTGTAGTTAGTTGTTATTACTGTTATGACCATTGGGAATTAGTTTGGAACTGCTTATGGAAGTCTAAGTTCAATATCCTATATATATAGGAGGCTTAGACTAATGTAGGGTGTTGAATATGATGAATGAATGAAAATGCACAGTAATGCAATTCTATGTTTCTCTCCTTTCCTCTCTGTTCTCGTCTCCTTCTCTCTTCTTTTCCCTAAATCTTCTACTTCTCTACAACATTCTTATCAGCATCTCCCATGCATTATGCAGCTGATTGGAATGCAGTAATGTTTCAGTGATCTATCATATTCAAACAGCCTAGGAAGTTATAAACTTCTAACAGTAATGCTACAAACTGGTTAGATGGTTGGCCACCAATAAAGTGTACTGCAAGCTCTAAGTGAGACCCTTCAAAGTGAACCGAATCGAACTATCAATTCTTAACAAGAGATTATGCAGACTGCCTAGCATGCATAAGTTTCCCAACACCATGTAATGTCACAACTGCAGAATTTCGATAACAAGCACTTCAGGAGGATTTTCTAGGAAGTAAAAGAGAAAATGACATTAAACTCCAAACTCTTGGAACATGGAAGAGATCTAGTGACATTTAACATCGAAGAGTCATGAAAGTATAATTAAACTTAACGAATATAAAACACTAATTTAACTAAAGGCCTGGCAAATGCACCTCCAACGAAAGGGTAGCTCATATATTATTCATCATTTCATAAGTGGACCTATATTGCACTCCATGGGGACAGATGCCCCCTAAAAATCTTTGAAATCTGAATAGTTGATAAAATATCCTTCTAATTTTTGTTCCAGATACTTTGACAAAGATGCCTTAGTAAAGCCAATTAAATCAGTCAACTCCACCAAGCCACTTAAGAATAACAATTTAGACTCAAGCTTCTAAATTGTAAGATACAACTCAAGCTAAGTCATTTACCAGATCATGCATCACAAATACCTTGATATTTTTTAAAATAGATAATAATATAAGGAGATTAACAAACAGAATGCCAATACACAACTAATCCAACCAGTGGTGGAGCAAGAATTTTTTGTCTGTGCCCACACAATTAGTGGGGAGATTCGGGCTGCCCCTGAATTTTTTTATAAGGAAAATTTTAAATGCATTAAAAAACAAAAGAATATAAACAAAAATAGAAAAGCAAACTTCAAATAAACGTAGAAAAATAATAATCCAGAGTTAACTAATGTGATAACAAACCACAATTCATATGTTTGTTGCAGACCTTATAGCTTATCCAAGATGCATAATAGACTACAATTATACACAAAAATACCCCAAAATACTGTTTCCAAAACCATTAATTGCGGGATTTACAGAAAATAATAGTTTCAACCACACACAAACGTCCACCATAGTTTAACTCATCAAATCAAATCAGAAGCAACATGGATAACATTAAATGCAGGAAAGTCTCCCAACTGAATCAGAAGCAGCATTAAATGCAACATCAAATCAGAATAAAACATGAAATTATTCCTATCAGTAAAACCAACATGGATAACATCAATATGCGATAATTAGAAGCATCTCTACCATTCAGCTCAATATTAATCTAATTACAACAAAGAGTTTAAAGACCAAAAAGCAATGCCATGAATGGGCAAGAGAGGAATAATTGATGGCAGAGGAATAAACTGATCAACAATATAAATAATAGTCTGAAAAAAATACAAGCAGACATATGCTATAAAGAACTACACAGAAGCTGATTTATCACTCTGTAAGCCTCATTGACAAACTCAATTCTTCCCTGATTTCCAGTAGTAACTAACTTCATTGACACTCTTTACTTGAATAAGATCATAGCATATAGTAATACTCTATTTAATATACTATGAAGAAATTTTGTCAGAACCTCCCTAAAAAGGTGGACCTCCCAACATTTCTACAATTGTAAGATAACCACTAACACCAAAAAAGAGAGCTACACTCTCAATTCATATACAAATACAAACAAAAAGCGGTACAATCCTACCCATGAGCTGCCTGGAGTTAAATTTACACCTATGGTTATTAAAAAAGTCGATCCTCAATATATTAACATGAATGAATCCACTCAATCTAAAAAGTAAAATTGTTAAACAAAACAACAAAGTACAGTTGCTAAAACAAACAGGGACAGTAGTTAACCTTTAACAAGATTTCTACCTTGTATAGTAAAAAGCTAAGAGACCAGATTTGAAACTATTATATACTAACAGAAAATTGAGTGTCTTAGGATAAGGTACACCCAAGGTTGAAACTATCATGAATAGCTATCGACTACAATTATCGTTGTATATTTCTTTTATGCATTTTAAGAAACACTTGATACGCACTAGTTCACAAACCCATAAAACAGACATCCCAACATTAAATCCTTTCCACGAGCAACATACAAACAAGATTGGATTCTACCAGACACTTCAAGAAGCACTATCATAAATTTCTTACTGGAATCTCCAATCCCAAATACAATAGAAGCTTGAAGAGGAACGACTGTAACCTAAACACAAATGTGAATAGACGGTGCTATGAGAGTAACGAGAGTAGGATAAGAATACCTCATAAGACGGAAATGCCTTAGAAGCAAGTCTTGGCTTAGCTGCATTATCTTCCTACCGATGTCATACTAGACCTTTCAAATAGAATCTAAAAATCAGTCCCGTGCCAAGCCCGAAAGCAAAGAAAGGCACACGGAACGAATCCCGTCCTACCTTCTCTACGAGACTATTCACGATTCTAGTGTAGACTCGGGCATCTCCAGCCCGTTGGATCAATTTGAGATAGACAGCGTCAATCAATACCACCAGGTCAGGAATAATTTCTCATTCACAGCCACAGTCTCAACCGGACTCAGCCTGCTTTATCGAAGCCATCGGACCGGAGGGAACCGCAGCATGGGGAATGTCCGCCTCTTGTCGCAAGGCTCATTTTTTTGTTTATAAATCACTTCAATTCAATTCAGTGAGCCTTCATTTCAATTCTTTTTCACAAGCCGTCGAAACTCTGGCCGAGAGAGACGATTAGCATAGCGACAAGCTTTGGAACAAACCGGCTGTAAGGAAAGAGAAGAGTGAGCTTGGCAGTCGCACCAAACAACCACGGATCACGGATCAGATGCATACATGAGGAAGTGTTTAAAAAAAAAAAATGTCTCTGCACTTGCGGACACGGGCAACAGTGTGGCTCCGCCACTGAATTTAACATTGTACAACAAAACAATCCAAAGCATCAGTCGCTAGTCATCAAAATGAAGAGGGCAGAAGTATAATAGCCGATTACAAAACATTTGAAGCAAGTACAAGTAATAAAAGTTCTTTTTATAAAAGTTAACTCAATCTTTCTTTAAAAGCGTCAATGTTCAAACGATTAAACGACCAGATTCAACCCAAATACAAGAAAAATTCAAATGAAGTACGAAACGGTAAGACGGCGTCCAATACCGGGTTGACAACAATGCAAGGAACAGACGACGCGGGGAATAAATTCGAACCAAGATTCAAAGCCAGATTGCGCAAATCAATCTCCCCGGACTTTGGGAGTAGATAAGCCAGGGTCCCAAACCTTCTTCAAAACTTCACCGACAAGTACCCACAGGATAGACAACGGTGGACAGCGTCGGACGGCTAGCTCGACCAAGTGAGGAAAGCTTATTGGTCGATTCAGAAAAATGGCAGTAATCCATCCACTTAAAATCTCCGATAATATATTTTTACGATTTTTTTTTCATTAAAATCATTTTACTAATTTTTTAAATTCTTGTTTTTATGTGATTTTACTACGTTATAATTTTACGTTTTACGATTTTTTATCTCTTTTTCAATTTTATATAAAATCTCGATTTTAACAATATTGATCACCTCCAAATGATAAAATTAATAAATTATTTTATTAGTGGGCTTAATATAACAATAAGAATATTAAGATAATCAAATAAACTATTAGGAAAATGACATATAAATAGTTCAAATTATAAAATCCCAAAATATCTATTAAATTAATAAAAAGACAAACAAATATCAATATTTGATGAAAATACTAAGATGCCCTCCCTCTATTTCTTACTATTTTCTTCTCCCTCCTCTTTCTCTTTGCTTCTTCAATGGCACAATGGCACCAACTCCCTCCTCTTATTCATAGTCTTAGTTCTTGACTCAAATCCTTTGGGAAATCTCAAAAATCACCTCCTCTTGTGGGATCTTCATCCATAGCCTTTGAGTCCCATGCATGATGTTGAAAGAAGCTCATCGGCTTCACGAAGGAAATACTCATTCTCCGATGAAACTAAGAAAGGGTTGATTTTGATTTTGGGTTGTGCTTATAGGTTTTACAAAAATCTCAAAGAAATTTGTTTCTGATTTGATTTTTTGAAATTTTAATAATTTGGGATGTGGTGGTTGTTGTGGCTGTACTCTATTGTTGAAAGGGGAAGGAAGGAGTGATGAAGAAGAAGGTGAACAATAACCTTGACATGTCAACTTCATTCGTCAAGGGAACACGTCACTCTGCTAAAACTAAAAGCTACGCACAATTAACAAATTTTGTAATGGGAATAACAAGTTCTTTAATGGTATTAACAAGTTCAGTAATGAGAATAACAAGTGCATTCGTCAGAGTTTTGTTATTCTCATTAAACAATAACCAAAAACTGAGCACAATAAATTTGTTATTCTCATTACTGAACTTGTTAATACCATTAAAGATCTAGTTATCCCCATTATGAATGTGCTCTGCTTTTGGTTATTGTTTAATGGGAATAACAAAACTCTGACGAATGCACTTATCATTCCCATTATTGAGACCTTTCATGAACTTCGCCTTACCGATTGAGACACTTTGCCCGCTAGAGACCATTTTTGCTGGAATTTATCTCTAGCGGGCGAAGTGTTTCAATCGGTAAGGCAAAGTTCATGGAAGGTCTCAAGCCAACAGATAATTGATCTTGGTTTTGGAGCTAAGATGAAACCTATAAAATGTAAGTGGAGCTAAATCACCAAAAGGGGGGTGAATTGGGGATTTTTAAAATTTTTCGCAAGTTCTGTTTTATAATGAGCAAACAGGGTAAGAGTTCAGGAAAGGAAAGATAGACACATAGATTTATACTGGTTCGGCCTAACTCTTTGGCCTACGTCCAGTCCTCAGGCACCCTGAGTATTTCACTATGTCACTTGATTACACACTCTGTAACTCTGAAGCAATTCTCTCACTAGAACTTGCTCCCCTTTAGTAGTTGTAATCAATGACCCCTAAATCTCCAAGTCCCCTGACTTGAGATTGTTTACAACAGAATGAGATACAAATGATAAACTCTCTTAAAGAGTGGATAATGTTACACATTGAAGCTCTATAGTATCAAAAGATACTCTGTACAGAAAAGCTTAAGAGTGAATGAATAAATTTAATGCTTTTCTGATTTTCAGCTCAATAGTTCATTAAGGGAATTGAATGCTGCTCTATTTATAATTAGAGTATGTTTAATAACTGTTGCAAGCATTCATATGACTGTTGGAGAAGATTCATATATGTTGGAAGTACTTTGGTTTCTTATCTCTATACTCTTTGTTCATTCCTTGTGTTGGAAGGATAAATGTTGACTTCTAGACGTTTATATCCGTTGGAATGTTAGTCCCTTGATTAGGTGAATGTCTCTTTATCCTTTTTGCATCGTGCAGAGCTTGTTAGACCAAAATATAGCAAATTAGGTGGCCTTGCATTTAATGCTCTGACAGCTCTTTTGCTTTAGTAAAGTCAGCTCTTGAAATCTGCTTGAATCATCTTTGGAATGGCTAAAATCCACTAGCAAACAGATTAAACATATCTAATGATGTTGATAATAAATATTAGAAAGCATTCAGATCAATCAACAAACATTATGCAGATTTCAGAAATTTGAATTTTCAACTGACGCGGCGCATACTTGAGTTTGTGCATCAATACTCGAGTATATCACTATGCACTTAAATCCATACTCAAGTTTCTAGGTTTACACTCGAGTATTCTCCTTCCAGAGACGAAAGTCGTGATTCAAGCTTTGAAGCTTCAGTTCTTACTTAACCCAATACTCGAGTATTCAAACAATACTTGAATTTTGGACTCTTGATGAGATTTTGACTAAAACATTTAGACCAGAGTATTCATTTAAAATCGAAGTATTGAAATCTTTAGAAACCACAGTTGCTCTCTGTGTGACTCGATACTCGAGTATTCAACACCATACTCGAGTATGGGCTTTCATTTTGAAACTCAGAGAGAACATTAGTCAGTGCGAAATCGGAGTTTCGGAAACTAAAGTTTGTAAGTGTAATAAATTTTTAATCATCTTTGCTTGGCCCAATACTCGAGTATCTTAATATCATACTTGAGTTTTCATTTGAAAAGAGAAAACATTTGAATTTTGGAGCCAAGAGGGAAAAACTGGACTTTTCATATTCCAAAACTAGAGTTTTCGAAACTGGATTTTTCATTTCACTTGAAAAATACTGAAGAGTCTCTTTGGCCTATACTCGAGTATTCAAACCAATACTCAAGTATTCTCTGATGGAAAACTTTGCGATGCTTTCTGTAAGGGTCAATACTCGAGTATCCTCTAGGATACTGCAGTATTGCCTTTAGTCATTAACATTGAGTTTTTCTTTGAAAGATCAATACTCGAGTATTGCTACTAATACTCAAGTTTCTCCATAACCAACAAGTTTTCACTTTCTTGATATAAATCTTCAATCTTGGTTTTATAATTGATTGTTATCATCAAAACCCATAGAGAACTAACATTCTCCCCCTTTTTAATGATGACAACACTTGTAAACCAGAAATCTCTTCAGATTTTGAAAAACACTTTGAAAATTTTAAATTTTGTGAAAAGTGTTCTGTGCAAGGGTTTTGCATAAGTGAAACTTAACATGTTTTAGACAAAACCACTGAAAGTTTTAATGCTTCAGTATTCATACTCCAGTATTCACATTTTTAATATAATGCAAAGCATAAATTCAATGCATTAACAGCCAATGCAGTGCATAATTAAAGCATTCTATTTATATACCAAAGTCAGTACAACTGAGAATTCAGAAGTTCATACTTGCCAAAAACATAAGCTAAGAAATAAGCATGGCAAGAAAACTTAGTCAGGAGATAGAATAAAAATAGAACTTAATCAAAGAGTACAAATATCATTTTTCAAGTTCATCAAGTTCTGGTTTGCCAGCTGGCTTTTCTCCCCTTTTGTCATATTCAAAAGTGGGTGGAGCTGAGATAGGAGAGTCATGAAGAGGATGAATGAGAGGAGTAGAAGGAGGCGAGCGATGAAGCATTTATGTAGGCGGAGTAGCGAAGGTAGTAGGGAGTCTTTCTGTGGTAGGGGAAACTGGAGATGAGGTTGTGATTGGACGAGTGGTGAAGGCAAATGGTGAAGAAAAAGAGGGTTCACTAGTAGGACTGGAGTGACTGGGTCCAGGTTGTTGATGAGAGAAAACCTTGTCTAATTTCTCACTGATAGCACTAATAGAGACCATAATCGTTGAGAGCTGCACTACTTGATTGTTCACACATTCTTACAACGTTTTTAGCTGTGCCTTCAGATCATCCTAGTCTTTTACCACTCCATTGATGAAATTGGTCATTTCAGTTACTATTTTCTTTACTTGGATTTCCATTTTTGTAGCTAATCCATCTATAGCAGCATCCATAATAGACTTAATTCTTGACTCAGGATTGGATGGCACAGAAGACTAAGGAAGAGATTGCGCTTCCTGAGCATGAGAAGATCTGGCATAGGAAGCACGAGGTTGAGAAGCAGCTCTTGATTGACTCGACCCCTCATTCTCAAAGGACATCTTCATGTAGTGCAATTGAGATTTTCCAAATGCATGAGTAAGCTGCAGAGAGTCAGGTGAACCGAGATACCAGATTTTGTGGTAGAAAAGAATAATTGAAACGAGTGATACAAATGGTATATGAGAAAGTCGTCGAGAAGAAAATTTGAATCTGACAATTTCTTGAAAGATCCATTGACCAAGGTTGATAGGGACTTTGTTCACAAATGCTGCAAAAAAGGGGGTAGTCCTTTTGAGTGAAGTGAGTGTAGCTTCCTCCTTTTTGGACAAAGTTTTGAGAGTATATATACCCAAGTGCCTTGTGGATAGGTGGCATGGAACTTGGTGTAAGAGAGAGATGATGAGACATCACCTCTAGAAAGGGTTCATTAGGCATAAGAATTTCAAAGATTTCCCTATTTGTATAATTTGTGGAAGAGGGTTTAGGAGGATTATCAATTTTGAGAATTGAATTAATAATTGAAGGAGAAATTGAAGATTTTACTCCCTTGACACTTGTAGAAACTCTTTCTTCAATCAACTCTCCATCAGAATTAAGGAGGTTATCATAAGTCATATTGAAATAAAAGATTTGAACAATGTTGGGATTACATGAGGCAGAGATAGAGATAAAGGAAGAGTATTTGCTTAGCCAAGGTGATAGGCCTAAATGACATTCATCCTTTAGTTTGGCCAGATCGACAGATGCTACTAGACAGAAACCCTTCTTCATAAAAGTATCTTAAATTTCTCAGTTTATGCAGTGGGAATTACAGTAGTAGAGAACTGACAAAACCTTGTGGAGGAGAATCATGATTTTTTATTTCTTCAAGTGCGTTGACTACAAATTGATTCTCCTTGGTCTGCGAAGGACCTTGTTCCTGCTCAAAGGCCTTGTTTTCTAAAACTGTCTTCTTGGTCTTTTTCTTCTTTGGACGCATGGGATCTCCACTAACCTTTTCCTTTCCTTTGCCTTTATCAGCTTCTATATCATGTTTCCTTTTGGATCGGCCCTCAGAGGTAGCTCTTGGATTGAAATCCCTTTGGCTTTGACAGTCGGTGAGGATGCAGGAATACCAGGAATGTGACGATAAACACCAGTTTCAAATCTTCTAGGCATTGCTTTCTCTCGTCGAGGTCTATGAACAGGGATAAACTTGACACCAATTGGTTGTTGTTGAGAGGGAGGTGGAGGAGACTAGGATTTGGAAGTCTCAGAATCAGAATTAATGTTAGGAACGGCTTGGGTAGAGGATTTAGAAGCCATTTAGGGTTTAGATTGAGGTGATTGGATGAAGAGGAGAAGGGAGAGGATAATAGTTAAGGCAAAACTTGAGTTTTTGAGAAAGCTTGAATGAACTCAAATAGTGACTCATATAAATAGAATTAACTGAAACTCTAGTATTCTATCCAAGACTCGAGTAATGATATAATACTGCTAACTTGGACATCAAAGGTGTATCGTGAACCTTTGAACTTCCACGACCAATACTCGAGTATTCATTCTCAAACTCGAGTATACTCTCTTTGCTAAGATGAGTAGCTCTCTATCTGCTGGATACTCGAGTATCTCACTTTATGACTCGAGTATTCATAGTGTCCATAGCTACAGTGTTTTGTTGGCCTCGATAAAACTCAAGTTTTGCTCTCCATACTTGAGTATTCTTCTCTTGACAGCAAAACTCAAGTTTATGAGCATCCTGTAAAAGATTATTCTACAATCTCCGATGCTAAAGTTAGTAATCATAAAATCATCAAAACCATAACTAACATTGGAATGTAAAGTTTGTGTAAATAAAAAATTTACAACTCATTAGGATTTACCATTCCCAATTCTCTTCGAATAAAATTAAATTGCTCCTTAGCTAATGGCTTTGTGAAAATGTCTGCCAGCTGAAGATGGGTTGGGATGAACATAACTTTGATATTCCTTTGTTGAACGTGATCCCTTATAAAATGATGTCTAACATCAATATGTTTGGTTCGATTTTGTTGCACTGGATTCTTAGCCAAGCTTATTGTGTTAGTGTTGTCACACAATATCAAGATCTCCTTCAAATGTACTCCCAAATACAATAATTGTTGCTTGAGACACAAAACTTGGGCACAACAACTTGTGGCATCTACATACTCAGCTTCGGTTGAAGAAACAACAACACTTGTTTGCTTCTTGCTAAACCATGACACAAGTGAGCCTCCAAAGAATTGACATTGATCATTTGTGCTCTTTCTATCTATTTTATATCCAGCATGGTCAGAATCTAAGTATGTCACCAAATGTTCTGGTTGACTCTTGAGAAACCATAAGTGTAACATTCCAAAAATTTGGAAACTTAAATTAAATATTACAAGAAAGTTTAAATAATAATAATAAAATCATTAGTTGAAATTAAGGTTTATTTCAATAAAATTAATTGGGGCAAAACAATAAATCTGAATAAGAAATTATCTTAGGCCTAAAATATTTTATCATCAATATTCTATGCCTAAGGATTATTTTTACGGCCTAGAGGAATAAATTAGGAAATTAAGGAAAAATCCTTATATTAGATTAAGGATTTATTTTGTCCAATTTAAGGAATAAAATAAGTGTATAGTTGCAAAACAAAACACCTAATTTATTTCTCTTTATTCATTAAACATCCATGGCCCAAATGCACTGGCCAAATCTCCATTTTTTTCAACCACCACGTGAGCAACCCAATCAGAAAGCAACTTGTTTCAGCCCACTCACGTAATACCAGTCCATTATTCTTAAAAACCCAACACCTATTACCCATGATCCATTAACCTCGCCAAACTGAAGAAGCAGATCGTGTTTTTGCAGCATATGATTTAACATATCAGAGATTCAGCGATAATCATGCAGAAAAGATAACACGCAAAAGACACCATACATCTTCATCTAGCCCTGAGCCAGTTAACCGTTGGTTTGATGTTTGGACCGTTGCCCCTTCCTTCTATATATTGACTGCCTTCGTCTCTTTTCGCCTCACCATAACCCAAAACCAGCAAACAGAAAAGTGAAGAAAGAGACCAGGAAGAGTGAAACAGAGAGGGGGAGAGAGAGACGGATGAGAGCAAGAGAGAAGAGAGGAGCTAACTGAAATCACTCCCTCTGCTGGTTGCCGTCGGGAACAGGGGAAGAGGGCAGCACTCCACTATTTCTCTCATGCTCCATTATGCCCTCGTGGTTGGTTCATTATTTTCGGCCAGGAACTTGGAAAACAGAGAGTGTGAACGCAGAAAGTAAAAACAGAAAGTGGGAGTGAGAGAAGTTAGACCGAGAGGAAACTAAAAGAGAGAGTTAAATACCAGATAGTACTCTTCTGCACCACCTAGTCAACGCTGTTAGTGGATTTTTGGGATCATCTCATCTTGTCCTTTGAGCATTGCTTTCTCTTTGTCTCCCATTTCAGTTTTTGGTGGGTATGTATATTATCTTCTTCCTACTTCTCTAAGTTTCCCGAATGTTTCCAAATATATTCTATCGTGCTGTGTGTGTTTTGCTAAAGGTGTATATATAATCATATATATAAGGATTAAGTCAACGCCTACATATATGTAACGTGCTGCATATGGATTAAAGGAAAGGAAAATGCATATATATATATATATATATATATATATATATATATATATATATATATATTATATTCAAGTGAAGAATAGTATTAAGTGATTTCAGTTTTTGGGTTTCATTTCGGCAAGCTTTCGGAGGGCTCTGTTTTACATGGTTTGAAACAGGGGGCTCTGTGCGTTTCGGGTTCCTTTAGCTGTCAAGGGAGTTTTGTTGAAATTGGGATCTGTTTTGGCTGTAGCTTACTTGTTCTTGCATGAGAGTATATATATATGGATATAGATGGGAGGAAACATGCTACTAGTGGAGTGTCTGGTAAATATACAAATATACTTATATGCATGCGAAACGAAAGCGTAACGTCTGGAAAGTATAGGTTGTGAATGCATGAAGTAACTTTAATGATTTGTTTATCTTATGCCAACGTCAGAGAAGGAAAAAGGGATCGGTAGATGTGGGTACCTTTTATATTATTTATCTCATAGAAATTCTTTAAGTGCTTTGTTTTAGTATACATATAGTACCAAGGGTCGAAACATTGGATAACCATCTGATAGTTTACACCAACATCTTTAATATAAATATGAATGTATAGATAGGCGAGGAGAAATAGTACAGACGCGCATGGAAATGTGTTGGCTAATGCATGCCTGGTTCTATCTTAATAAATGCTCATATATATATATATATATATACATATATATATATATCAATCAATCAATCAAAGCATATTTATATGTAATATTTACTAAATTAATTATAGAGGAATATGGTAATACATAAAATGATAATAAATAGGATAATAACAAAATAATAGCAATAATGAATAATAATAATATTTATTGGTATGAGGAGATAATTATTCTAAATTAAGAACTTTAGAATATCAAGGTTATAGAGGTTACTTGGCGATAATTAAATTTGAATTAGTTTGATTATGTTGTTAAAAGCACAAAATAAATGGAATCAGTGACTGTATGAAGCTTCTGTATGCTAGCTAATTATCGTAATCAAATAAATGAGTTTAGAAGCCTTTTAAGTGATGATTTCAACAATGATATTTGATAAATTAATAATAAATAATGATATGTAAAATAATAATAACAATAATAGGATAAATGAATAATAAATAATTTTGTTACTAGGAAAAAGGAAATAAATAGTAAAGTAATTATTAATTTCTATTAAAGAGAAAAAGGAAGATTTGTGACATATATATATATATATATAAAAGGAAACCATAATAAACATTAAAAGTTATATGGTAATTAATACTTATTTAAGGTGTCAATTTTATGCTAGTTAATTGGAATAGTTTCAGTGAGTTAAGATTAAATTAATTTTTAGCAACTTGCCGTTGAAATTATCCCAAGTTAGTATTAGCCATTTATATATGTAAAGTTTTTGATGAATTGATAATAGTTCATAAATTGATTTTGATAGATTGATTTGTGGAGTGTGTTGAGCTCTCGGTTTAGGAGCAGTGTGATAGTATTAGCTTTGGCGAGAGGTAACCACTTTCCACTTATTATGATATTGATATGCTGCTTTTGAGTATTTTTTCTGACTAATTATATATGTTTTAAATAAATTCTGCCATGTGGATATTATTTTTTTAAAACTGCATTTATAAGCATTGAATCATCATGAAAATCATGGGAAAGGGAAGGATTTGGAGGACATGTGATATTTATTTTCCACCACGTGGTGATGCCTCCATTGTGCACAATGGTTGGCTTTTTATTATCCATCCAATTTATTGGAATTAGCCCATAGTTTATAGGGCTTACAACATCTCACTAGATTAAAGTGGGGAAAGACCCATGGTTTGGGGCAGGTGCTCTGAGGATTTTGGCTAGTCCTCATCACTTGACCAATAAGCTTTTAGAGTAACTAGTAACATGGGTGTAACTTAGCCCATGGGTCTAGTTGGAGGGAAATAAGGTGGTTCGGCTGGCGTGAATGGAGGTATTTGGGTATTGCATATATTACATCCGATCATGATACCAAATCATAATGTGATATTATATAATGAGAATGTTGATGAATTGTTTATTTGAGTTGAACTGTTTTAATCCACTTGGCACCTCACTAGCACTTATCGATATTCGTAATGAGTTGGACTGATGGTTACAAAATTTTTCCAGGTTACCTATCTGCTCAGGTCCTTCCGAGAAGACTACAGAAGCCTAATCTACTTTGATCAAGTAGGGCTTCTATTTGTTTTTGTGTATGAATTGTTAAATGTATATTGCCACACATTAGGGCTTATCATGCATACTTTGGCATATTTTGAAAATTTTAAATTCCACAAAAAAAAATTATTTATTGTCTAACTCGTATTAAGCGACAACTCTGATAGATTATGTGATTAATTTAGTTAATTAAAAGATGGTTGTTTCAATAAGGCGAGAGTCTTTGTGTCTGCAAGATATCTGAATATCCTCTTCACACTTTCAACATGAGACTCTTTTGGAGCAGACTAGAACCTTGCACACATTCCCACACTAAATTAAATGTCTGGCTGGCTTGCTGTTAGATAGAGTAATGACCTTATCATTCCTCTATATCTTGTAATGTTGAATTCTTCGCCCTTTTCATCAGCATACAGGGAAGCACCATTGCAATTATCCATCCCAAATTTCTTCAGCAGGTCATCGAGATATTTGGTCTGAGAAATAAAGATTCCATCTTTCTTTTTCTTAATTTGTAGACTAAGGAAGTAATTGAGTTCTCCCATCATGGACATCTCAAACTCTCCCTGCATATTCTTGGCAAACTCTTCACATAAAACATCATTAGAAGCACACAAAATTATATCATCAACATAAACTTGTGCAACTAAAATTTCATTCAGCTTATTACTCTTTATGAAGAGTGTTTTATCAGCTTTCCCTCTAACAAATCCTTGATTAAGAAGGAATTTGCTTAATCGCTCTTACCAAGCTCTAGGAGCTTGTTTGAGTCCATAAAGAGCTTTCTTGAGGCGATAAACATAATCAGGATGATGTTCATTTTCAAAACCAGGAGGTTGCTCTACATATACCTCCTTTTGGATAAAACCATTTAAGAAAGCACTTTTCACATCCATTTGAAAAAGTTTAAAACCTTTTTACACACGCAAAGGCTAGAAGAACTCTTATTGCTTCCAATCTTGCCACTAGAGCATAAATTTCTTCATAATCAATTCCTTCCTCTTGATTATAGCCTTTTACAACCAATCTTGCCTTGTTACAGACAATGATTGCTGCTTCATCACGTTTGTTCTTGAATACCCATTTGGTCCCAATGACTAGATGGTCCTTAGGCCTAGGTACCAAGTCCCAAACTTGATTTATTTTAAATTAATGAAGCTCTTCTTGCATGGCTATCACCCAATCATTGTTTGAAAGGGCTTCTTCAATCTTAGAGGGCTCAATATTAGAAATGAAAGTAGAAAAGGTTACTTCATTTAAAGTGCTGCTTCTGGTTCTCACACCTTGATTGACATTGCCTATCACTTGATCTAGTGGATGCTTTCTAATAAATCTATAGGCTCTAGGTTGAGATTAATTAGAACTCTCAGGATCATTCTGAGGATTAGTTTCAAAAACATTTTCGGGATTTTCTATAGAAGCTGGGTAGTTTTCAAAAAGAACTGATTTTTGAAAATATTTTCTTCTCCATCATCCAAAGACTTATTATAATTGGTTTCACTTAATACAATATGTATTGACTCTTCAACAATGCGAGTGCGAGTATTAAATACTCTATAAGCCTTACTTCTATTTGAATAACCCAAAAATATACCTTCATCTGCCTTGGGATCAAACTTTCCCAAGTTATCCTTACCATTACTATGGATGAAGCACTTACATCCGAAAAATACACAGATGGGTCGGTGTTGGTTTCCTCTCTTTGTATAGCTTGTAGGGAGTCCTATTCAGCTTCTTTCGAAGATAGGCTCTGTTTGAGATGTAGCAAGCTGTACTTATTGCATTTGCCCAAAATACTTGGGAAGTGTTGTTCTCATTCAACATAGCTCTTGCATCTCAGTGAGCACTCGATTCTTCCTCTCCACAACACCATTTTGTTAAGGAGTCCTCGGGGCTGAGAAGTTATGGTTAATCCCAAAGGTATCACAAAATTCTTCGAATGCATGATTGTCGAATTCTCCACCATGATCAGTTCGAATTCCTGTAATAGAAATACCTTTCTCGTTCTGAACCTTCTTGGCAAAAACAACAAACTGATCAAATGTTTCATCTTTAGAAGCTAAAAATATAGTCCATGTAAATCTAGAAAAATCATCAACTATAACTATAGTATAGAGGTTGCCACCAAGGCTTTTTACTCTAGCAGGTCCAATTAGATCCATATGGAGTAGTTGAAGAGGTTTATTAGTTGAGATCTCATTTTTGGATTTAAAAGACGACTTAGTTTGTTGCCTTTTTAACAAACATCATAAATCTCATCATTTTTAAAATTGATCTTTGGCAAACTGATGATTAAGTCCTTTTTTCGTAATTTGTCAAGCTGATGCATGTTGACATAAGCTAATCGCTTATGCCATAGCTAACTCTCATTCAAATTACTTACAAAACAATTTTTAGAAACATAGCTGTTGCTAGAGAGGTTTAAAGTATAATATTTCCTTCTCTAGGAGCTCTAAATAAAGCTTTTGATTTTAAAGTTTCAAAAGGGAAATCATTTTAGTTCACAATCAAACATTCATCAGAATTAAAGATGACTAAGTTACCCTTATCGGTGCTTTGGCTCACACTGAGGAGATTATGGCAAAGCCCTTCTACTAAGTAGACATCTTTAATCATTTGCCCTTCATTGTTTCCAATCTCTCCAATGCTAGCAATTTTCCAGATTGATTTCTACCGAAGATTACTTTGCCACCAATCTTGGGTTTGATTGAAGTAAACTTGGAATGGTCTCCTGTCATGTGTCTAGAGCACCCACTATCTATGTATCATTTGTTGGTCTTTGATACTCTTAGACATACCTGCAATTCACAAAGATTCAGACCTTATGTACCCATCTTTTCTTGGGTCCTTTTGGGTTAGTATGTGACTTAGGAATCTTGTAAGATCCCTTAGGCACCCATTGATAATTTCTTATTGATTTACTCTTTCTTTTGTTTCTATGAAAACATGATAATGTGGAATGACCTTTTCGGTTACAATAATTGCAGTGAGCAAAAGGGTTTGAAGAATGAATTGTTTTTCTGAAATAATTCATATAAAGTTTTTCTCCAAATTTCTTTTTCCCTTTTCTCTTATCAAAATCAGGTTTATATCCAATTCCAGATCTGTCATTGATAAACCTTTACTGTTTCAAAATGACATTGAGCATTTCACTACCTCTAGTGAATTTTGAAAGACCTAGCTGAACCCAAGAGGGGGGTGAATTTGGTGAAGATAAAAACTTTTTAACCTATGAAAATCTTTTTGCAATTCGTTGAAATCAGTTTGAATGATATTAAAGAGTTATAAAACTATAAACAATCATTCAAATATGTATGCTGGAAATAAAGAGTTCAGGGAAGAGAATTGCAAACAGAGATTTATACTGGTTCGGTCCAATCCTTGACCTACGTCTAGTCCTCAAGCTCCACTTGAGATTTCCACTATCTCCTTGTTTAATCAGGCACAAGAGACAAGCCTTTACACCCCACAAGTTTGTCCAGGCACTTGTGCAGCCTTTACAATCTCTCACAGAGACTCTCTCTCACAACCCAAGGGATACATCTAATTTTCCACTCAAGATTACCCAATCTTGAGTATCTCTCAGAAAATTGAATGATTTACAACGTATCTTCTCTCTAAGAAGTGATTATGAAAAACACTGAAGTGCATTACAAATGATTTCACTCTCTTTTTGATAAACTATGAGACATTGAAAAACAGAGAGTAGGAGAGTCAAGATTTTGGCATTATAATAGTGTGAGCTCACTTCCTCGTCTTCTTGCATTTTGAATCTGGTTCTATTTATAGGTGAGGATGATCTGAACGTTGAAAAATAGAACCGTTGTAAATGGAGACGTTGAGAATGTGACAGTTGGAGAAACTAGCAGTTATTATTATTATTTTTTTGGACTTGACAGCTCAACAACTTGAACTTCATGTAATTCCTAGTTTGATCATCTGAAATATGTCCAAAAATCATCTAAATGATGTTAAGAAGTGTTATAGATCATTTGGGTAAGTATCTGGATGTTCTTGATCAAAATCGTGATCTTCGAAATTTTGAATTTTCTGAAGCGACGGTGTATACTCGAGTATTGACTTGAATACTGCGGTATTGAGCTTGTTTCATAACTTTAGATGTAGAGGAAGGAAATCACCAAGAGGGGGTGAATTGGGGATTTCAGAAACTTTTTCGTTTGCTTTTGAAAAGCTGGCTAGATGCGAATCACACAGAGAAGGGAAGAGAAAGCTTGACACAGAAGATTTATACTGGTTTGGTCTTAACTCTTGACCTACGTCTAGTCCCCAGACTCTCTGGGGTTTCTCACTATCTCTTTGATCAATTACACACTCTGTAACTTAGGATGATCTTCTCTCAATAGGACTCACTCCCCCTTACAAGTTGTAATCTGACCCCACACTCAAGGTCCTACTACCTTGAGTTTACACAACAAGATTAATTCGAATTTCACAAAGACTCTCTTTAAGAGTAAGATAAAATAATCACTGAAGCTCAATGTGAATGAATAAGACTAATGAAATGAATACAAGATGAAAGCTTAGAGTCTTTAGCTATTTCATTCACTGGGTTCACTGTGTTTCCAGTTACTGAAACTGTCTCTATATAGAACTGAAGTTTGATGACCGTTGGAGCTTCTATTGAAAAGTGACGTTGGAAGCAAGTTCAGATTTAGACATCAGGCTCCTCTCCATTGCTTGCCCACGTCTGACTATCTGCCATAGTGTCTGTATATTCTCTTTGTCTAAAGATAGGGTTCAGTTGGCAGTTTAGTGGACTTCTTAGCTGTAAAACTGAATTTCTGAATATTTTATTCATTTTGGAGCGTTTTCAGCGAGAGCATGAATCTGTAGCCTGAAACGTGTTAATGGAATCTGAAACTCATGGGCAAACATATTAAACATATATATAATGATTCGTAATTCCATTTAAGTGTAAAAACAATGTATAAGATTGAATCTGAGAAGTGAAAAGCGTGATATTTAAAACAGAGATCTGTTAGGCTCGAGTTTATGACTGATAAGCTCGAGTCTGTTTATCAACATTCAAGCATGAACTGGGTAGGCTCGAGTCTCCCTTTTGTATAACGTGTTTAATTTTTGAAAATATTTTGGGGTCCTGCATAGGCTCGAGTCTATCAGTAATAGGCTCGAGTTTGGAACTGTTTACAACGTGCTGAAGCTTAATTTCAAAGGCACAGGCTCAAGTCTAAAAACTTAGGCTCGAGTCTGGTTGGGCCCTGTCACTTGGATAACTCTTTGCCTGACTCAGGCTCGAGTCTATTAGTGACAGGCTCGTAATAGGCTCGAGTCTGGAACTGTTTACAACGTGCTGAAGCTTAATTTCAAAGGCACAGGCTAGAGTCTAAAAACTTAGGCTCGAGTCTGCTCGGTCTCTGTCACTTGGATAGCTTTTTGCCTGACTTAGGCTCGAGTCTATTAGTGACAGGCTCAAGTCTATTACACTAAAACGTTGTGCAAATGTTTTTCAAACTGAAACATGTTCGAGTCTGAGTTTATGCTTGAGCCTATGATTGTAAAAATCTTTAATAGCTCTCTGGAAGGGACATGCTCGAGTTAAAGATATTAGGCTCGAGTCTGTTCTTAAGAAAAATGATTTTAAGAGCTTTCTGTAAGACATAGGCTCGAGTTAAACATAATAGGCTTGAGTTTAAAAACTTAAGAAATTTTACATGCTCTCTGTAAGGCTTAGGCTTGAGGTTAATATAATAGGCTCGAGTCTGCCTCAGTTATAAAATGTGAAGTTTGTCTCTGTCACGAGCAGGCTCGAGTCTGTTATGTTAGGCTCGAGTTTGCACGAGGTAAAAACATGAAATATGTTCTCTGTCACGCATAGGCTCGAGTCTATTATGTTAGGCTCGAGTTTGCTCAACTCCAAAACGTTTATTATCCTTTCTGTTGAACACAAACTCGAGTCCATCACATCCAAACTCAAGTTTAACATGTATTATGAGAATTAAATCAATTTTAACGATCTTTAAACATGTTTGAACCTTAGCAACAAGTTTACAATGTTCAGTTTTCATCAAAACACATAGAGAACCAACATTAGATTCGTCTCTGTCTGTTTGATACTCGAGTATTGACTTGCATACTCAAGTATTGAAGATCCTTTAACGTTCATTGCTCTCTGTCTAAGCTATACTCGAGTATTCATTCGTAAACTCAAGTATTCACGTTGTTTTGGACTTTGGATGCTTCCAAGCTTGATATCGCTTAAATTTTGGCAAACCAATTATTTCCATATAGTTCATTATGTCTTCTTTCCAATGCAACAAGAATCAGCTCGAAGATCGTTGGATTTCATCTGTTATGATCCAATGAATGAAGATAGTTCTTTATCCAACGTTTTTCCATTGTTCTAAATCGTCAGTCAACTTTTGAAGGTTGTATCTCTCTGGTTTGATCTTCATTTTTCTTGAATTAAGTAGTTATGGAAAGCCTTATAAGTCTTCTTTCAAATTCCACTAATTTCATCTCATTCCGATTTGTAGATTGTGAGTTATACTCAAAACACTGAAGCTTGGTCTGAAGTATGGCGTGAATATTTGATCCAACTTTAGAAACTCAAAGCTCTCCCATATGATCTTCTTTGAGCATGAAACTTTGTCAAGATGACACATTGGTTGTTTAGTTTCAGCCAAATTTGATTTCACCTTAATCCGATGTCTAGTTTAGGAGATATCATCGAATTATCAGACTTCGCCCAAAGCTGAATGTGAAACAGAGATGAACAGAGTTGCTGACAGAGATGGAAATTCGAGTTTTCATTTGGAAACTCGAGTTTTGTCGGGTCCAGAGACGCTAAAGAAGCTAAAACACCCAATACTCGAGTCATTAAGTTCCATACTTGAGTATTGACTCTCATACTCAAGTTTTGACTCTTTGACTCCCAAACCGGAGTTTCCTAAACTCTAGTTTTCCAAACTCAAGTTTTCTCATCCAGAAACAAAGTACTGCAGTAAGCTTGTATACTCGAGTTTTGACCTGGAAACTCGAGTTTTCTCTTCTAGAAGCTGATTTTTGCTGTCTTTAGCTCTAAATTGACCCATCCAACCTCCATTTGATTGTGAAGACTTGTAATATCAATTTAAGACCTTGTATATTGATTTTTCTCATTCTTTTTTACAAGATCTTCCTTTTCTTCAATCTCTTCACTTGGTCATTCTTCACAACTCTATTCTTTCTTTCTTTTTCTCTTGAGCATTCTCTATAGACATATTTGTTCTTGAATAAAAATATTCTCATTATATTCATCAACTTCTTCCATCTTTCATCATCTCCTATCCTGATCATTCTTCATCATTTAACTTCAGCTCATCATTTTTCTACAAGTTCTTCAATATTTCCTCTTCTACTTGAACTTGACATATTCTTCAATTTCTTCTTTCTTCCAATTCTCTTGAACATTTTGAACTGATCTTGAATGAGAATGTTTCATTCAATAGACTCTTTTTTCTTCAATCTCTCCTCTTCCTTATCCTCATCTATATCCTCGTCCTCCTTGATTTTCTTCTTTTTCTTCTTTTTGATTCTACATTAAATTCAAGAATTTAATCAATGAAGGAGATAAATATAGTATACAATTTTTTTGCTTTTTCTAATGGCATATATAAGACATCATCAAAACTAATCATATCTAACAAATTTCTCAAGTGCCTTTGTGAGATTTAAATTCTTTTTCTCTAAATCGGCACACTCATCACAAATAAGATTTTCAAGAGTAGAAAGATTTTTTACTTGCATTTCAAGAGTTATATTCTTTCTTTTCAAATCAAAATATTTTTCAGCCAATTTTTCAAATTCAGATTGGACAAGGTTATATTCATCAAATAACTCATCATAAGTTGGTTGTGAATCATATACCTCATCATCCTTGTCATGTTGCTCTTCTTCCTCAGCAACTAGACAGATATTAGCTTTTTCTTCTTCTTCTTCAGCTTCATCTTCATCTGATGAGCTATCTCCCCATATTACTGAGACATATGCTTTCTTTTTGGACTTGCCAAATCTCTTCTTTTCTTTGTCTTTGTTCTTCAGCTGGGGGCATTCAGATTTGATATGGCCAGGATTCTCACATTCATAGCAAATGATTGGTTTCTTGACATCGGAGCTTGAGCTACCCTTATGATTTTTCTTGAAGCCTTGGTCCCTCTTGTAAAATTTCTTGAATCTTTGGACCATCATACCAATCTCTTCATCTTCGTCTTCCCCATCCTCATCATCTAATTCTCTGGCTTATTTGATTGCTTTTAAGGTAACTCCCTTGCCCTTACTGTTGATTTCATCAAGCCCTTTTCTGAACTTGATCTTGCCTTCATATTTTGAAAAGCTGCCAAATAATGCTGTCACAAATGCCATTGATTCACCACGTGCTTCTTCAATGACGGTGACCTTTGCTTCCCAATCTTTAGTGAGAATATTCAGGATTTTTCTGACTTGAACAAGTTATTCATAGAATTTTCCTAAGGCAGCAAGATGATTAATCAGATGAGTGTATCTCAATTGGATATCGCCAATAGATTCAGCTGGCTTCATACGGAGAAGATCATATTCAATCATGAGAGTGTTTACTCTATTTTCCTTGATTCTAGCTGTTCCTTCATGAGCTATTTCCTAAGTATCCCACATTTCTTTTGTAGTTCCTAAGGTACTTACTCGAAAGTATTCACTCTGACTTAATGCACTCTGGAGCATTAGAATAACCTTGCTGTTGAGAGTCACCAGCCTTTTATCATTATCATCATATTCCTCTTCTAACTTTGGAGTCTGAACTCCATCCTCAATAGTCTCAGGAACATAGTTTCCTCTCTAAAATACTCTACATAGTCCATATTCAGAAGCCATAATGAACACTTTTAATTTGGCCTTCCAGAAGGAATAATGTTCTCCATTAAAACCAGGTGGCCTGTTGATTGAAGCTTCATCGGGTAGAATACCTTCCATTAGGATCTTTCTCGAGATGTTAAGCTCTTCTAAGAAGACCTTGCTCTAATACCAAATATAAATGGAGCTAAATCACCAAGAGGGGGAGTGAATTGGGGATTTTTTAAATTTTTCACAAGTTTTGTTTTATGATGTGCGAACAAGGTAAAAACAGAGTTGAGGAAAGGAAAGATAGACACACGGATTTATACTGGTTCGACTTAACTCTTTGGCTTATGTCCAGTCCTCAGGCACCCTGAGTATTTCACTATGTCGCTTGATTACACACTTTTTAACTCTGGAACAATTCTCTCACTAGAACTTGCTCCCCTTTACAAGTTGTAATCAATGACCCCCAAATCTCCAAGTCCCCTGACTTGAGATTGTTTACAACAAAATGAGATACAAAAGATAAACTCTCTTAAAGAGTAAATAATGTTACATACTGAAGCTCTATAGTATCAAAAAATACTCTGTACAGAAAAGCTTAAGAGTGAATGAACAAATTTAATTCTTTTTTGATTTTCAGCTCAATAGTTCATTAAGAGAATTGAATGCTGCTCTATTTATACTTAGAGTATGTTTAATAACCGTTGCAAGCATTCATATGACCGTTGGAGAAGATTCCTATCTGTTGGAAGCACTTTTGTCTCTTATCTTTCTACTCTTTGTTCATTCTTTGTGTTGGAAGGATAAATGTTGACTTCTAGAAGTTTATATCCGTTGGAATGTCAGTCCCTTGATTAGGTGAATGTCTCTTTATCCTTTTTGCATTGTGCAAAGCTTGTTAGACCAAAATATAGCAAATTAGGTGGCCTTGCGTTTAATAAATGATGCTACAATAGGGACAGGCCTAAACACGGTTCTCGATAGAGGCTAGAGTGACATAGATGAGCGAGGCCCCCACATGTCGTTAAAGTGTGATAAGGGTGGGCCTGACGGTACCATGAAATTGAAGTAGAAGAATGATGCCTAGAAGGGTTTGGTCTGAACACATTTCAAGAGTGGGGCTCACAGGTGTTGATGGAGTGTGAGGAAGGTAGCCTAAATGTAAAAGTCAACAAGCTCATAATATCCACCTTGGGCTCGAAACACAGATCAAAACCTTAAATTCTCCATTCCCAGCCTTAACCGTGATAGCAATTTCTTCAGCTGAAGGGTGCCCAATGCTCCAAGACAAATCCCAGCCTGATTCATGTATGGCAAGTGTATTTGGTCATTTTTGTATACAAATCATAGTTGGGAAGTTGGCCCTTGTGGAATGCAACAAGGGTGATTTGTGGGTCACACAAAGGCGTGTTGATTTTTTCCTTGTTGAACTTGCCAACATAATCCTGTAAAGATTCTTGCTTTCCTTAGATGACTCGGTAAAGGTCGTGGGGTTGCCTTTCCAGTTTTTGGTTACTTGAAAATTGTTGAACGAGTTGGTCATTCAAGTTTGTAGATGATCCTATTGAATTGGTTGGTAGGTTGGTAAACGATCTCAACACAAGTTTGACTAGGCTAGATCCTAAACCCTTACTTGAGCGGTATGTTCATCTGGGTCTGTTAAACCATCACATAGTCGTACATTTAGGAATGTGAATTTCTTAGGTATTTTGATTGATGTAATGTCATCTATGAAGGGTGAATCAATGAGGTTTTTAGGTGTGCTCTTCTTTATCAAAGAAGGCACCCCTGGGAGCAGTGGCGGACCTACACTAGTGCCAATATGGGCAAGTGCAGATGTAAATTTTCTGCCAAGTAATGGTAGATATACGAAATGATTCTGCAAGAAAGTTGAGGAAGCCCATCTCGACACAAGTAATGGTCAAAGAAGGCTTGAATGCAAACGGTAGAAGTTAAGGGTTATGATGAATCCATAAAAATTGAGGAAGCGCTTCTTTTGTAAAACGTTGATGCTCCTAGACTTCCTGTGATTGGCGCCTCTGCTTTCCTTTTTTTCCCTTTCGTTTTGTACAGTCGTGTCTCTGGTTCTTCTTTTTGTTTTGTTTTATGCGTCTCTCTGCTTCTTTTGTCCGTGCAATACCCTCATTTAATTAGGGTTTTTGCCTTTGTTGTGGGCCCACACACAATTACCTCATCCTAATTGATTATCAAGCATATATTTCGGGCCATCTACATATTACGTGGTGTGATTTTTCTTTTCCTTAAATAGGTCCCACGTTTTTGTTTGAAATTTTGACCGATCCGTTGCTTTTAGATCTCTTGGTATTTCAACTTCTTTCATATCTTTTATCTGATGCCATATAATATAATATAATATTCTTTTCAATTTAATTTATTGTCCAAGACTATTTGCAATCACATTTAATTCACAATGGGTCCTCATCATCTCCAAATATCACTGATTTTGCTTTTCTTCTTTCAATCCCTTATAATCTATCATATATTATTCCTTTATGCCCTAAAGTGATATACTTCTTGCCCTTTTTTATATTTTCTTCCCTCTTAGATCACATAATATTTTTAGGAAAATAAAATGGATGTATTTAGATTTTGTATCAAAATATCCTCTTATCATATAATCAGTTAAAGGATAGAAAAATATATAAAATATAATTAAATAAGTATAAAATATTAATAAATTTAATCAAATATATCTCAAAATCTATACTTATTTAATTATAAAATATATACTTATCAGTAAACTAATTTTACTTTGAACCATGAAGTACCCACCACCTGCATCTGCATCTGGTCAATACCATTACTTTATAAATAATTTCACATCTTTAACCAGATGCACCTGATGGTAGCTCATGGTAAAACTAAATTCAAACAACTTTTTTCCCAGCCATTACGTTTCAATCACCTCCATTTGCTCAGGTTCAGTAACACTCAAGAATAAGCACTTGAATTCAAACAACTTGAAGAATCGAAGAATGCTTTTTGTAATCGTTTTGATGTAAAGGTTAACTCCTGATTATTATTTTTCTATGTTAAGTTGAAGCTTTCTTTTCTTTTTTTGTTATATTCTTTTGTATTTTTAATGTGTTTAAAACTTTCCTTAAAAAAATTTCGAAGGCGCTGCCCCCGAATCCCACCACTAATTGTGCATCCACAAACCTAAAATCTTGGGTCCACCATTGCCTGGAGGGAGAGTATCTTCGCTTCTAGGGCTTAGAGTCGTTGGTTCCACCTTTCATCATCAAACATTCCAGAGCTTGGTAGGTTGTTTGCTGTAAATTGGTCTATTTGCCTTACCATCTCACTAGCTAGTGTGGTGGTATAGTTGGTATACTTGCATTATTAGGTTTGTTAGTATTATTTTCAATTAGAATTATATTACTTACCATCCTTGGTTGGTCTGTCGTAGGAGTCCTTAATAGTGGCATGCGTTGAATGATAGCATTTTGGACTTGCAGAGTATGTAAAGCTAGATGTTCCCATAAACTATTATTCTCACCATTTAGGTGCTAGAGTTGTTCCTACTATTGCATGACCAACCTGGCTTAAGATGAAATTGTTAAGTCTCTCTCATATCAAGGTAGCCATTTTGTCCATACGTGCTTATGCATTAGTGTGTCCATCTTGCATGGTAGGTATGTCAGTCATGGTGAGTGATCAAAACAAATTTTTTGTACAATAATTTGTAGAAGAGATTTTTGTTTAAGTTTAGCAACAATGTAGAGATTATCTAGTAAAATGGTAAAATTGCTATATACGGATAATTATAAGTAACAAATAGCTCTATTAAGAGTATTGATAAGATACAGAGTACTGTATGAAGAGAAGAGTAAATAGATGAGTGTGATGGAATTGTATGTTTGCAGAATATAGTGTCTTCGAGTATTTATAGGGCTACATGGCCATGCTTAGTTGGTTCCTATTGTGTCATATTTGAGTGAAAAGTGGGAGTAGTTTCTATATTTGTTGATCAAGGAACTTGCTGAGCCGCATATTTGACTAGGTAGACTTGAGCATGACTTCTTGTGTTGACTAAGCATCTGGCGTAGCTATTGGTTTCCAGCTCTAGGCTTTAGCTTGGTAGGTATGCTTTGTTGGGCTTATTGCTAGTAGACCCACCTTCATAGGCACAAAATGGAGCTTTTGACTCCACACCATCTAGAATCTCAAACGATAAATTGAAAAACTCAATGAATAAACTTGTTGAAGAAACGTCACAAATAAGATATACAAATCCTATAATCAAGATATCAAATACATGCAAATCTATTGCTAATCCCCGTTTTGTGTGTGTGTGTGTGTGTGTAAAAGAGTTGATATTGTAAGAAAAAAAAGAGACTTCTTCTATACTTAACTCTCAATCTATCATGAAGTTCTAGTACCCTCAATCTATCATGAAAGCGCCGAAGATGCAGTGGCAGTGGCGACAATAATAGTGTTAATTGCGATGGCACCACCTAGGATGGAGACATACCCATTATTAGGTTGTGAGTTATGTTGTGGTTCCATGAACATATCTTTTGACATCATTAAGGAGCCATGAATGCAAACAATGGCCACACCTATCATCAAACTAGTTGCAGAGACTAATTCTCGCTTGAAACAAGTTTTTTAGGGAGATACCTAAAGCTATGTGGTCAGAAATGGATAATATGAGGAATAAAATTCATCTTCTTTGGAAAATGTTGGTGTTGAGAATAAGGAAGGGTCTACCATAAAATTGGAAGAGATAGAGAGAGGAGGTGGTCAAGAGATGATAAGATGGATAGGGGAGAAGAAGCATAGTGATGTGGCATTTTGACTACCACTTAGTAGTGACATATGTCTTTTAACTGTCAAAGTTAACTTTATTAATGAGTGGGGGCAACCTTACTACATTTTAATACTTCTAGTGTGACATTGAGGGAAAAAAACTTCTAGGGCTACATTGAGACTTCCATTGTACTTCCAAGGTGGATATGCACCCTAACCTTTTTGCTATGTAATTTGTTTAGATTGAGAAAGTTAGTTAACATGACATGTATTTTATAAAACGCCCTAATCACCTTTCATAATTCCCTTGCCTCCTTGATTGTTGTTAAAAGAGCATCAACAGGAGTCAATTATAAAAAAGATTGACAAATATGAAAACTTTATTTTATAATTAGGACTAAGATCAATTCCCCAAATATGTCTTATATTAAGGACTTAAGGAAGTAGTATATATATTTAAAACAATTACTCCTATAAGATATTTTAGTTGCTATTCATTTCGTTTTCTCATAAATACTAATATATCTTTCATGTAAACTAATTCTTAAGTCATAGAAAAGGCAAGATGTTACAATGAGCTTCTAAGCTCATGGATGAATAAAGCAAGTAATGCGATCTAGTATATTTTCAGAGTAACATTTGCTTTATAAAAAACTTCTGGATTAAATAACATAAGATAGATGGTTGAATGAACCTACTAGAAGTCTTTTTTTTTTCCTTTTTATATTTGAATAAAAAAAAACTCTTCTATACTAAATAAAATGTTCCCGATATTTAATTTAAAGTTTCATGTTCTTTAAAGGGAAAATCCCAATTAAATACCAAAATCTAAATTTAGACATATACTTTTAACATACTTTTTTATTGGGCCATGATGTCTAACAAGGGATTTCTCAATGTTGTTAAAAGATTAGAATACGCCTCTATAGTTAAAATGAAAATTTGAAGGTAGATGTGTACATGATTTAGGTTTGGTTTATTTTAGCTAAATTTAATTGGAATTTTTTCTTACTATTTTATTTTATTTTATTTTTTATGGTCAAGAATTATGTCATACTCCAAAAATTAAGGGGTAACCAGACCATAATACAAGATACTCCATATGGTCTTAAATATAAAACAAAATTGACTTTTTAAAAGAGATTAAGTAAGCTAATCAAATTATTTTAAAGTATTTTAATTTTTCCTCCAACCTAATTAGTTTGACTAATAAATTTATATATAATCTGAAGATAGATAAAATATAATATGATTAAACAACTTATTTAGCCTCTTTAATCTTTTCAAAAAAACTCAACTCTGTCTTATATTTAGGATTTGAGGGAGTAGCTCATATTCCATTTGCTTTAAAATATATAAATAACTACTTGAGGGAAAAATTACTATAGCATTCATAAAATGATATTGAGCATTCAAATATAGCCGAGAATCTAATAAGCCTATGGAGCCCTGCTTCACAACAACAACACACACACACACACACACACACACACACACACACACACACATCTCAAAATAACAAAAGAAAAAAGGGATCCTACCCATAGAATGCCCAGAGCAATTCTAGTATAACATACAAAAAAAATTTAAATATTTTTTGTAATTCAAGGATCAATGAAGCTTCTTATTATAGGGTAAGGCCTTGAAGAATCAACTAGAGAAGCATGTTCACTTCTACTATTTGAATACCAAAAGAATTTTCTGTTGCAAATATGGTGTGTGGGTGTTAAAGAAAGAGTCTCACATTGCTTGAAATTGTAGGGCTTAAGTAATAAGTGATTTAGAGCTACTAAATGAATCACACCAAAGTCAAACACAATTGAAATCCAGCAATAGTTCTCCATCCCTTTTGCATGAGTTAAAAGCATACTGAGCACCTTCTATTGACATTTTTTGTTGAAAATTCAAATATTATTCTGGAAAAAAAGGGACTAGACTATGATATTATTTTAGCCTTAATTACGGGAATTAAATGTTGGGGTATTTGAAATAAGAAATTAATTTTATGAGTCACTTTTAAGGCCTTTATTGTGAAAGAGATTTATTGTACGTTGCTGGTTTTAAATTCATTAATGGAATTACATAATGTTCTTGTAATGGATTACAGACTTTTTAAACGAATTATTTATCTACTCTAGTTGCTTTTAACATTACATATTTACGATCCTTAAGGAACCTTTAATTAGGGACGAGGATGTCTTGGAAAAGGTGTTGGGTTCTGACCACAGTGGTCTTTTAGGGGGTTTCAATTATGAAGTTGGCAAAAAAAAATACTTCGGGAAGTAGAAGAAGCTGACATGGGTGTCTGATAAGAAGCTTTAATAGTATATGGAGGTGATCGAGATGTTGAAGTAGCAAGTTGAAGCACAACAAGCTATTATTCTTTTAGGGGGTGTCGTCTATGGAGTTGGCAAAAAAGAATATTCTGGGAAGTAGAAGAAGCTGACAAGGGTGTCTGATAAGAAGCTTTAATAGTATATGGAGATGATCGAGATGTTCAAGCAGCAAGTTGAAGCACAACAAGCTATTATTAATCAATTCATGAGGTAGGACACAACAGGGAAGTAGGGAATGGCTTGTAATATCTTGAATTTTGGGCCTAAATACTTGGGGATAAGCCTACATTAGGAAAACGACTAAGACCAGTTTAGAAAGTATGACAAATATTCGAAGGGAATTTCCCTTGTTGCTAGTAGATTAGGATTATAGGGGAGGTATTTTTCCCTTAAAATAGACTTCTTAATGGTCACATAGCCTTTAGAATCATTGCAATTAGATATTTGTAAAAAGAGATAAATTTTCAAAGTTGGATTTCAACCAAACTTGTAATCAATGGCATGATTGGTAATTAAGTGAAAGTTGAAGGGTAATTTGGTAACCCTCCCTTCTCCATTGACTTGGACCCTTAAAAGTATGATCAAACCCTCCTCTAATCACATTTAAGTCGGTCAGCATGCAAAAGAGAGAGAACGAGAAGAAAGAGAAAGAGTTTGGGGTCGATTTCGCCTTCATTCGGTGTTTCTAGCTCCTAAGGCCTTCTCTAACGTTGTTCCTCTCAACATGAGCAACATTTCAACAATTTTAAATTCTTGATCTAAGGAGTTTGGTGTTGTCTATGAGGTTGAGGTGTCGTCGAATTTCTGAACCAATTGCAAAATCACAATAAGGTATGTATAAGCTCTGATTTGAGCTGAATATCTTGAGGTTTTTCTAAGTTGTTGGGTGTGCCCAGATTTTGATTTGTACTTTTCTATAAGAAGGAGAATATTTTCTGTTTTTAAGGTTAAAAATTGATTCCTTGGGCAAAATTATGTGGGAATAAGTTGTGATTATGGTTTTAGAAGGGTTGGATTGGAAATGTAAAGATCGAGGTTAAATAGATGACGTTGTCAAATTTTGATTTCTTGAGTCCGTTTGGCTATGTTGTAGTTTTTTACTAACGAAGTGGTATCTAATGGCCTTGAAAATCTGCAAGATTGTAGTATACATACTAAGCTTTAATTGGATACATAATATGGGTTGAATGGATTTGTATGTTAGTAGTTATGAATTTTTAAAGTTGGTCATGTTAAACTGGAACCAAGTCTAAGCAGTATGGATTTATTGACGTTTCTGAGTTGTTGTGCAATCTATTGGTTAAGGATAGTTTTTTTTCCCAAAATATGGACTGAGTAAGGATTGTTTATCCCTCAGAACCACCTCAATTTGACCTTTTGTGGATTTAATTATGATTTTCCAAAGTTAGACAAGGAAAACTGTAAAACTTTATTTTCCAAAATTTGGGTTTTTGGTTTTGAGTGTGGTTTTGACCAAACAAATGACTTTGTCTCCCTGTGAAACATGGTCAGAAAATAGCAGACCTCATAAGCTTTAAAAAAAATCTTAGAACATGTTAATCGGAGGTCTAAAACTCAAGTTATAAATTTTCTAAGTTTGGTTATGAAAATTGGAAAATTTATGTCTTTACGCAAGTATTAATCCACCATCCATAAATGTGTATTTATAGGATCTGACATTTGCTTGCCATGATTAGAGGGTTTAGGATTGAGGTTTGGTAAAGCGTTCAAGTAGTAACTCTAACTCTTATATACTATGTGTGACACTACATGTATGTGTGAACCATGTTGTGTTTTGAATTGTGAAAATGTGGTGGCTGTAGGGCCTAGTGGATTAGTAGTCCTTAGGTCGTAAAGCATGTTTAGCACTTAGTGAGTATGAATCATATGTTTTATTAAGCTGTGTTGTATGTGATCTCTGTTTACATTTGATATTGCTTGTGATGTGTGCTTTTTGAATGATGATTAGACTGTTTGTTGGTTACCTATCATGTACTATGCATGCATTTTATGTGAGATTAATTGTTACTATGGGATCCTTCGGGATTCTAGCTCCTATTACTACCTGCGTATTGTACAACATATATGGATACAGCTCCTAGGGTAAGGCGATAGAAGTCAACAAATGGAGATGTTGATGGCGGATACCAAAAAAGGAAGATTCTGGGTTGGGGCTGAGAAGTTATGTCGGCTATCTATAGATATGTATAGATGTAGTTAGAATTTGAATATACTATGTATAGATCCTATGAGAATTTTTGTAATATAATCAAGAGCTTTATCAATGTATTGTACTATTTTTGTTTTGCTACACAACTATGTATAAACTGTATATGAATACTTTGATAAAAGTCCATATACCAGTGGAACATTACATAGCTCATACCCCAAGTCCTACAAGACACGTTTATGGTCCTCAACCCCTACCATTATTAAGGAAAGTTAAACGTAAGCTTAAAGGCAATTTTTTTGTGGAGAGAAAAGTAGGGTGGTGATAGATTAGACTCTTATTAGGTGGCCTATAGCTTAGCTTGTCTAGGGCCTAGTTTGGCTTTGCCTATTTGTTAAAAAGGTCAAGCTACAGTTTATTTAAAAGTCTAAATGTGTAAATGAGTTAGACCTATTTTGTTAAGGCCTAGCAAAGCCTTTAGGCCTGGCCTATATACACATGAAATAAATATATTTATATTTATATCATATAAATAGCCCAATATTTATGTTTTTTTTTCTATTCTTTCATGAAAATGGAATATCACCTAAGATAGGGGTGAAACTGGGTGATTTCAAAAACCTTTGCCACTAACCTGATTTAAAATGACAATATGAGGAAGGAAGAATAATGGACACAGAGGATTTATATTGGTTCAGTCCAATCTCTTTGACATGCTTCCAGTCTTCAGACATTCTAGGGTTTTCACTATCACTTTCACACAACTACACATTCCGTTTCTTAAAGTAATCCTTACTCATTAGGATTCCCTTCCCCTTACAAGTTGTAATCGATATACCCATACTTAAGGTCCCTCTACCTTGAGATTTAACAAATAATCAATCAAAAGAATAACTCTCTCATAGAGTAAATTTATAATCACTAAAGTACAGAATATCCAAAGTTATTATAAAGTAATGAATGAAATAGTAATTAGTAATAAATTTGTTTGAGTTATATATGTTTGACTCGAGTTTTTTTCATACAGAGATGAAAGTCACGATTTGAACTCTCAAATATGTTTTGAGCTGAGTCTAAACTCGAGTCAATCACTAAACTCAAGTCATTAAGCGACTAACTCGAGTTTTGGACACTTAGGATGAAAAATGCATTTCTAGTTCAAAAGCTCAAAACTAAAGTTCTCTTACAAAACTAGAGTTTTGAAATGGTGTAAAAATAGTGATGTTCTCTGTAAAGCATAAACTTGAGTTTTCAAAGGTTGACTCAAGTTTCCTCATAAACTTAGAAAAGTTGAAAACCTCTATGGATTGATCAAACCGAAGTTTTCATTTCGAAACTTAAGTTTTCAAAACCTTAGAATTATGTGGTGTTCTTTGTAAGTTCTAAACTCGAGTTTGTGAAAACTAAACTCGAGTTTTCTCAAAGAAGAAAACTTTGTATGACATTCAATCACATCCAAACTAGAGTTTCCAAAATCCTAACTCAAGTTTTCACAAGTTTAGAATACTATATCTTTCTGTATGTGATAAAACTTGAGTTTCCAAAACTCTAACTCAAGTTTTCACACTACTTGGAAAAACTCAAATTTCTTGATTTGTCAAACTGGAGTTTGTTAAAACTAAACTCTGGTTTGCTTTATCTTTGAAAAACTTAGGTACTCTCTCTTTGTTACTAAAACTCAAGTTTTCAAATCTTGACTCAAGTTTGTCTTTATTTACAAAACTTGAGTTGCTCTCTGTTTAGTTTAAACTTGAGTTTTCTAACAAAAACTCAAGTTTGTCTTTGTAAGTAAGCTTTTTCTTCTTTTTAAAGACAAACTTAAATCTAGGTTTACAATTATCAGTTATCATCAAAACCTATAGAGAACTAACATTCTCCCTCTTTTTTATGATGACAATACTTGTAAACCAGAATTTTCCAAGAGTTTGAAAATTTTGAGATTTGAAGAGATTTTGCATAGAAATTTTGTAAGAGTCAAATTTGAAAAACTTAAGGATGACTGAAGTTTTTGATTAAGCATTTTGCATTAAAGTACATCAGCTAAACATAATTTCAATCAAGTATTAATGCAATAGCAAATGAAGCAGTTGTCAATTAAAGCATTATATTCATATTAGTCAATCAGTCTGAAAATTCCCACTTGCCAAAATAGAAGTACACAAACAAAAGTCTAATGCAACTGATATTGACAAAGCCTAATTAAAATGCAGAAGCAAAGACTTCATAAATCATTCACAAATCATTCTGCAAAATATCCTTCAAACTCTCTAAGACTCTGGTTTATCTGTTGGTTTCTCTCCCCCTTGTCATCAACCAAAGAAAATGGAGTTGAGAGACAGGCTAAAGGGTGATCAGGATTAGGGGCCAGAAGGAGGATGGCTGGATCCAGGGGAGGAAAAGAGTTGTAGAATCTTATCCATCTTTGCACCTTGATGCTTTAGGTGACTTTTTAGCACAGTCTATTCTTCCATCATATTAGTTTGATTTTTCTGAAGACCAGCAACCATATGACCAACCTCTGATTCAATCTGCTGAGTCATCTCAGAGATTGCCTTCTCTATAATCTGATGGATCCTTGTATCCAAAATTGATGGGATAAAAGAATCAAGAGGTGGAATAGAATGAGTTGTTGCTGTCTGAGCTATAGATTGCTTTAGTGGAGCAACGCCTTTATCAGAAGAGATCTTTATGAAATGCAGCTGTTGCTACCCAAAACTTATAGGCCACTTGAGAGTGTTAGAAGAGCCAATATGCCAGATTTTATGATAAAATAAGTTGATTGACACCAAGGAAGCAAAGGGAATGTATTACACTGATCTAGAAGAAAAGTAGAACTTGGCCATTTCCTGGAACAACCATTGATCAAGATTGATAGGGACTTTGTGAATGAAAGCAGCAAAGAGTGGATAATCTTTTTAGGAAAAGTAGGTATAATTGACTCATTTCTGAAGAAGGTTTCTAGAGAAAATATGCCACAAGGCTCGATAGAGTGGTGACATTTACATGAGAGTAAAAATCAGTTTTGTCAATTGAGCTTCAGGGATATGCTCATTGGGTTTCAAGATTTGGAAAATTTCTCTATTACTATAATTGATTATAGGAGCAGGAGGTTAATTTGCAAAATGGAATTCAAGATAGAGGTAGAGATAGTGACTTTGTCACCTCTTATAGAGGTAGAGAGTCTTTCTTCCACAACATTACCCTTAGAATCCTTCAAATTTTCTTTAAACATGTTAAAATAGAATATTTTAAAAATGGTAGGGGAATAGGGAGCTTTTATGAAGAAGAAGGACATGTAAGGGTTTAACCAAGGGGATAAGTCCATGTTGCATTCTTCCTTGATTTTGTCTAAGTCTACAGACACTAAGGAGAAGAAATCTCTCTTGAGAAAGGTGTCACGAAATTTAGAGGCTGAATCAATGGATATACTTGTATTTTTTTGTCACAAAACCTTCAGGAGGTTTAGAGTGGATATTGATCTCTGAAAGGGCATTAGGTACCTTGGTAGGCGAAGTCTCACAAGACTGAGATGGTGAGGGCTGAGATTTTTTTGAAAATGAATCCTCCTCAACCATGGGTTCCTTGTCCTTGCGCTTAGCAGCAGCAAAGTCCACTTCCTTCTGTTTAGGTGTGACAGATGGTTCTTGAATCTTGACTCCTTTGGATTTTGACATTGTTGGAGTATTTCTAGAAGATTTCTCATCGATGAAGATGCCATGACGATGAAGAAATTCGTTTTCTCGCTTGGCTTTATGCACAGGAATGAACTTCATTCGCACAGGGCACTGAGGAGGAGATGGAGAAGGTACCTCTGAGGTTGGAGCATTTTTGGGTGGTGAAGAAGCGGTTTTCTTAGCGATTTTTCTTGAGGCTTTATAAGAGAACCTCTTGGGTGAAGATTTCTTTTTCCTAGAGTGTTGAGGAGATGAAGGTAGTTCTCCTTCAGAGGATTCCGATGAGATTGCAGTGATTACAATATCATATTAGATATTGTAATCTTGACTGGTGACCTTAAGCATCAATTAGTGAGCTCTTATTATATAACAAATAAAATGAAACTAAAAACGTTATTTAGGAAAACAAAAAATGAAAGCTTACACAAGGAAGAATCATAAGAGAAATGAGCTACTAGGTGGAAACCAGTGGTAGTGGTGGAGGGCAAGACTTGTAGTGCAAGAACAAGACTTATAGAAAAAAAGAGTATGAGACCTATTAGAGAAGCTCAAAAAACATTTGAGGGAGTTTAAAGTGTTGCATGAAATAAATGTTTTACCAAAGAATCTCATCTTTTTTTATTAAAGAATACTTGACGATTCTTAATGAAGAACCATAACGTATTGTAAAATAATTTTATTTTATTTTTCTTTTCAGAATCCTGCCTTTCTAGATATTATATCTTTTAGAATTCCACCTTTGTTTATATTGCGGATTACTTGACAGGTTTTAGTGAGAACTATAATATATTGTTAAAATACTTAATAGTTCTTAGTGAAGAACCGTAATGTATTGTTAAATAATTTTTTTTTATTGTTAAGTATTCTTGAAGAATATATAATTGTTCATTGTGAAGAAGTGTCAAATATTATCATATATATATATATATATATATATATATATATATATATATATATATATATTTCAAATTATGTCTTCTTATATATGATGATTATCATTTTTACTTGTTAAGGTTTTTAAAAAAAGACAAATATTTATGAATTATAATTTATAGTTAACTATTATATATTTGTTTTTACTAATATAAAGTTGTAAAGACAAATCATTTGGAAGTGTTAAATGACGGTTACTTTGTAAGAACCGTCATTTTTGTTAGTAAATATAAGACGGTTAATAATTACAATTGTTATATTTTTATTTTTGTGAATCTCACCTTTCAATACATAATGGTGCACATATTTAACTGTTAAGTTTTAATGTTATATATTATTGTGTGACCTCTGCTTAGGTTTTAGTGTTATATATTCTTGCGCAATCTTCACCTTGACATATATAATGTTTATTCACTATAACCCTGATTTATTAAGGTATATATATGCGTGAATATATAGCAGTATAAGGACGAGAGGAGTAATTTATTAGTACTCATATTATTATATACTCTTGGAAAAGTACTTTTAGCAACTAGATGCACCCAAATTGAGTGCTACTACAAAAAAATACTTTAAGATGTTGAATATATCTTAAGACAATTATAAAATATTCATTAATAATAATTATATTATCTTATACTCCTAAAGAATACTTTAAAGGTACTGGGTGTAACAAAAATTAGTTTAGCATTCTAAATACCACTGGAGAAATTCATTTATAGTATTGGATGCATCTTAACTTAATTATATAGTAATTTATAGTAAAATACATCAACCTTCCCTTTATTTACTATAAATTATAGAGAACTCCCTTATATTTTGAAAACTTTTCCCTTAAAATTAAACTGTATATTGTATAAATCCCTCTTATAGTTTTGAGATATAATGTATATCTACCCAATTGTTAGCTGTCTATTAAATTATGACATTGACCCGTCATTTTCATAAAAATACCTCTCCATAGCATAAACATTTCTTAATAATAATAGCAGTAATAATAATAATTTAAGCGAATAACCTTATCCAAGATTTAAAAATAAATTTGATTTATGTTTAACTTTTTTTTTTGCATATGGTTAAATTTATTCCTAAATTATAAAGTCAATTAATTTTATAATTATAATTTTTTTCCAATAAATTTAAATATTTAACTCTGTTTATTTATTAAAACTTACTTATGATGAAATCTTGTCTTTCATAAATAAGATTTATAAGTTCCATTTGCTTGACCAAACAGGCACTAAATGCATGTGTTGGCTGAAATTTTTTGCAATAATATATATGAATTTTTCGTTAAATTATAAAATGATATAATTTTGACATCCTTATATAAATATACGATAATTAAAAAATCTTAAATATATTTTATTAAACATATGCTTGTTTAGAAAATTTCTCAAATTCAAGTTAATGTTGGGTAGTGCTTAAATCATTGGTAACGATTTCAACTTCACCACCAACTCAAGCTCATTTATAAGTTTTACTAAGGAATTCATGGAATTTCATTATATTTCAATAACTTTCATTTACTAAGTAAAAAAGTCACTATCAATCAAGTCATTCACAAATTTTGTTAAAAATTCACAACATTTAATAAGGTTTTAACAATTTTCATTTACCAATTAAAAAATTAACAGTGTCAGGCCAATCACCAGTTTTGTTAAGAAATTCTCGCTATTTCATTTAGGTTTAACAATTTTCGTTGACTAAGTAAATAAGTCATACAATCGAGTTATTCAAAGTTTTGTTAACAAATTCACAACATTTGATTATGTTTTAACAACTTTGGTTTTCCAATAAAAAAAATCACACTGTTAGATCATTCATAAGTTTTGTTAAGGAATTCATAATATTTCATTAAGTTTTAACAACTTTTATTTATCAAGGAGAAAAATCATAACATCATGTCATTCACAAGTTTTGTTGGGGAATTTACCACATTTTATTTGGCTTTAATAACTGACGATTTTTTTTGTGAGAAAATGAAAATTGTTAAAACCTAATGAAATGTTGTAAGTTCCTTAACAAAAATTGTGAATGATATGATAGTGTGACTTTTTTTTTTCCTCGAGAAAACAAAAGTTGTTAAAGCCTAATCAAATAAATATTGTGAATTCCTTGATAAAATTTGTAAATGATCTAATAGTATGACTTTTTTACTTGATAAACAAAAATTGTTAAAATCTAACGAAATGTCATAAATTTCTTGATAAAAGTTGAAAATGACTTGATATTGTGAATTTTTTACTTGGTAAATGAAAATTGTCAAAACCTAATGAAATATCGTGAATTCTCTAACAAAATTTATGAATGAACTTAGATTAAAGATAAAAAATTAACACGCGCGCACACATATATTTATTTATTTATTTGTTTAAGCATTGGTGGCCTAATGACCACCAATTTTTTTTTTTCCGACAAAGTGGTGATTTATACCCCACTCCCACTAGTAGGAAAATTTATTTTCACCACTCTGGCTGCCAATGGAGGTAATATTAAAAAAAACATATATATATATATATATATATATATATATATATATATATATAGGTGTGAGGGCAATTTGATCATTTTCTTTTAATATTGAAAATAAAAAGTTAAGTTAAATATCTCTTTAATATTATGAATATTTAAATCATCTTCTTATCTTTTAGTATTTTCAAAGTTGTTTGGAATTTTTCCCTTTATTTATTCGTACTGTTTATTAGGGGAGAAAGTTTTTTTTTTCTTTCGCCCGCCAAAAATGAGAGGGCATGTTGGGCTTGGGGCTTGGAGAAGCGTGCAATATATAAAAACGACGTCGTGTGTATTGGGATTTATACACGCAACGAAATCAAAATTTATTCAATAAATTACAAATCTCAAGAATAAGATTTATCAACCGCGTTTAAATCGGGTTAGTTATTAGAACCCGTACTTTTCAAAAGCTCGTGTGCGTCTTGTTTTATTTGAACTGGTGGGCTACCTTCTTGATTAGTAGAAGTCGACTCTTTGAATCGCTGTCCTCTACCGATATCCACATTGAACAGCTTTTCAATACGAACATTAGCGTGCTAACGCCTTCTTACTTTTGTGTCTTACACCTTTTATTTCTTTAGGGTTTTCTTTTGCGGCTCTTCTCTTTTTATTTTAATACGACTAGATCAATGTCTATTTATAGGGTTTCTAAAACCCTAATTGAGCCGTATTAAAATATTCAAGATTAATCTTAAATCATCTTGAATTTGAATTTTAGATTTAAATAACATTAATTAAATCTATCTAATAGATCTAATCTAATCTATTTATTTAATATAAAATTAAAAGTCTACAAATTTAATTTATCTTTATGAATTAAATCTGATAAAAGATATACATTTATTTAATTAAAACAGAGATACTATATCTCAATTTAAATTAAATCTGATATATGATTAATATTCAAGATTAATCTCAATTAATCTTGAATTTGAATTTTAGATTTAAATAGTATTAATTAAATCTATCTGATATATATAATCTAATATATTTATTTAATCTAAAATTAAAAACCTACAGATTTAATTTATCTTTTATAAATTAAATTTGAGAAAAAAAATATATCTAACTAATTAGATATATAATTGATTTATTTTCATAAATCAAATATAAAACATCACATATTTTAATTAGTTTTAGTTATATAATAATTAGGGTTGAGGCTAGGTATAATTCCTTAGGAGGAGGGCAGCGAATGCGGAGAGAACTTCGACCAGTAACATTTGATTTGATACAATCCAGTTCCTTCCTTCCTCGTACCTCTCTCTCTCTCTCCCCCACTCCCATAGCTTGAGATTTTTAGGTTTCTCAGGCAAGTGGAAGAGAAAAAGGATGGTTCTTTCAGAGGTTGAATTCAATCGGTTTTACAGAATCAGGAAGACTATAATGCAGATCCTGAGGGATAGGGGTTATCTTGTTACAGACTACGAGATCAACATGACCAAGAATGAGTTCAGGGATAAATACTCTGAGAACATGAAAAGGGAGGACCTTGTTATCAATAAAGCTAAGAAAGATAATAGCTCTGACCAGGTGTGCTGTCATCTATTTCTTCAACCTCTTCTTTTAGAAGCTTTTCTTTTGCAAAAATCTTCCTATCCCACTGGGTTTGAGGCCAATGTTTGAAGTTTCTTTTTAAATTTTGTTTAGTACTGCATTTTATGCATGTTGCGAAGGTAATACCCCTCGATAAGGACCAGAGGAGTAGATTAAGGTTTGTTAATATGATATGTTTTTTCTAAAATACTTTAACCATGTTCCTTAATTTCCTCTCTCACTCTCCTATTTGATTATTGTTGAGAGAATATCAATAGGGTTAATTGTGGAAAAATTGATAAATATGTGAGATATTTATTGCATTTAAGACAAAGATCAACTCCCATGGACCAGAGGAGTAGTTACCTAGAAATTGTCGTGAATAATAATGAGTCTGTTGGTTGGTATTGATAGGAAGCCACTATATCACTATGGAGATATGATGTATCTTTGTAATTGTGAAAGATAGAAGAGAGATAGAGAGAGTACAGAAACACAAGGGGAATCAAGAACAGAAAGTTGAGTGAGACAGAGGTGGAGGGAGAGAACAAAAGAGGAGTAAGAGAGAATCGAGAGAGAGTTTCTGGATAGTGCGCACTGAATGTTCATTCATCAATAATCTGCATAATACAATGAGTTAGGGCCCTATGTAAAGATGAAAAACTTAACTAACAAGCATTGAAACTAACTATTGGTTCCTTGGTCTAAAGGCTATTTCCCTAACTAATTAACCTACTTTTTATATTTAATTATTACTCCCTCCAGTACCAGAATTTGGAAAGATTAAGGAGAGAAGTTAAATTCGTTAATTATGTTTATTTTCCTAAATACCCTTACTTAAATAGTTGGCCACGGCCCACGGGGACAAACTTTCATGGGGTGAACGATGGATTGCAGAGGAAGACATTCATGACCTCGTGCGCCAAATGGAAGGGATAAGCCGTGTCCCACTTATTACTCTTATTATTTTCTTGTTTATTTAAGCCATCAAATAGGTCATCAAGTTCCTTTTCTTTTTTGTCGGATTCTACTTTTTTGTATGTACTATATATACATCAGGTAAAAGACAGGATTATTCTGTTTAAGCCATCAAACAGGTCATCAAGGAGTATTATTTATGAAAAACAGTATTTTAAATGATCTTATTAAAAAAAATGCATAATTGAGGTGTATGTGGCATTAATAAGTTGCAAGCATCACTTACTTTATATAATATATAGGTGCATTATTAAATTATTATTATATTTAATTATTATTAAGAAAGTATCAATAGGGTTATTTTAGGGAGAAATTGAAAAAAATTAAAACTTGGTCCTATAATTAGGACCAAGACCAACTCCAAAGTTTGTTCCTATAATTAGGACCGGAGAGAGTATCATACAAGACAAGTCCATATGTAATTGGTTGAAATGATTTGAATGTTGTTGTGTTTACAATTTCTCTGTACCAATTGGTTGTAGTACAGATGAAATGGAGAGGCACTACACTATTCAAATCCTTCTCACCACATAACATGGGGGCCATCTGATAGACCAGAAATTTATGGTTGCAGTTCAAAATGTTGAAAAGAATAGAAAGAAACTTCAGAGTGTTGCAGAACTCATAGATCCTTTCTCAGTTCAACAAAAGTCCTTTGAACTTAACCCCATGTTCCAATTTCTTGTTGGACGAAGATCATAATTGTTTCTGCATCAACCCAGTTCACTTGAGATGCAGACCCTTCACCCTTATTCCCTGTTGTCTGACTGGCATTATACGCTATAGTCTCGTTGTTATTAATGATTAGCGGCTAACCGCTAGATTCTATATTATTTATATACACATCATGCTAAGTTTGTTATAAAAATAATAAATTATGTTCTACAACCACAGAACTATACTTTGCATGTTGAATGCTTCATTTCTAGGTTCATAATTCCCATCATGCAGGCTGTAATTTAGCACAATAGTTGGATGGGATAGCTCATGACAAATGTCTATTCTTTCCTTTTTTGGATTTAATTATTTATTTGTTTCATTTGTACCAGATCTATGTTTTCTTTCCTGAAGAATCTAAGGTTGGAGTTAAGACAATCAAGACATACCTTAACCGCATGAAATCAGAAAATGTTTCCATAGCAATCTTGGTTGTTCAACAGAATTTGACTCCCATTGCTCGGAGTTCTATTGCTGCAGTAAATTCAAAATTTAACTTGCAGGTTTTTCAGGTGATGTGGTTTAGCATTGTTGTGAGGAAAATTCTTTAGTGATAGCAAGTTTTAAATTCATTTCATGCGTTTCTCTCTTTTACATTGCCTCGCAAACCGTTAACTTTATTTTTGAACTTTGTGTTTGAGACCAAAACATGGTATTAGAGTCTCACAACTACAAAAAAATTGAGTCTCCATTAAAAAAGAAAGAAAAAGAAAAGGAATAGAGGGACCTGGGGATCTTTGAAGTTCAAGAGTACAAGCTCAGGCATACCAAAGTTGAATGTTGTGACATGTGCTTCTGAGAGATAGAAAGCTCAAGCCCAAGTAAAGAGAAAACTGAACTAACAAAAAAAAAAAAAAGAGGGGAATGTTGAAAAATAGAAGTCCCACATTTAAAAGTAATTAGAAAGTTGTAGAGTATATGAGTTTGTGGCAATCCTTACCCATAAGTTAAATACCCTTCACTTTCTTATTACTTTTAGATGTTGGACTTCTATTTTTCAACACAATCCACCGGCTCAGCCTATGTTTCTCATTTAAGAAAGAAATTTTTAATGCATCTTGTGTTCAATGAATCTTCGTTCTTTTTTAATAATTTTTGTTTGTATGTTTGTATTCTTCATGTATTTTAATAGTAGCTCCATTGACACAGGAGGCAGAACTGCTGGTCAACATAAAAGAGCATGTTCTTGTTCCAGAACATCAGGTGCTAACTGACACGGAGAAGAAAACTTTGCTTGAGAGATATACTGTGAAAGAAACTGAGGTCAGTAGTTTAAAACTTGATTCTAACGCACTTATTTTAAGGGTGTCCTTGATATGTAATTGTAAAGATTATAAATAAATAAACGGTCAGTAGGTCAATAAGCTGCTAGTTAGTTAGGAGGGTAGTTAGGATATGATTAATAGCTGTTACTAGTTTAGGATTGCTTATTGCCTATATAAAGAGGGATCCTTCAGATATACTATTCATGTTATGACTTGAATAATTCAGAGTACTATTTAGCTATCTCTTTCTCATTCTGTTTCTTCTGTAATGATCTCGTTATTCGTTTAATTATTGTTGACATGGGCTTTACAAAAGTATTAGAGTTTGATTTTTTCTTAACAGAGAATGATGGTTAGTAATTTCGTGTTGGTGAACTTTTTGGGACAATTTAATTTTGTTTATGTGACTACTGAATTATTCAATGTCAAACCCCCTAATGATTGAGAACTATAATATGATCTTTCTTCAATTTCTTGGTTGAATCAGGTTGCAAATTGAGAGCTGTAATTTAATTAATAAAGATTGAGTACTATAACAGAAGCTTGTTTTAATTTATTGAAGAGAACATGGTAGAATATCATTTAAGGTGATTTGGACACCTTTAAAGAAGGCCATTAGATGAACTAGTGAGACAGGTTGACCAAGCCATGTGTAGTTTTTTAAAAAGCATTAGAGGAAGACAGAAAAGAATACTTAATAAACTTATTAAGAGCTTTTGGTTAATAATCTATCTAAATATTTGGTTGTTGATAGAGCATAATGACGTCGTGCGATCCATATAGCTAACCACACCAAATGGGATGAAGCTTTGTTGTTGTTGTAATTGTTGTAGTAGTAGTATAATAAAAACTTGTTTTAGTTTATACTAGGATTCGAGTAGTCAACGTAACTTGTGCTCTCGGTTGCCAAAACCTTGTGGCATGGTCATATAAACTTGTTTATGTAAAACTTGTCGACTGAAAATGTTTGTTTGTTTCCTTGTGACAGCTTCCCAGAATGCAGGTGACAGATCCTGTTTCAAGATATTACGGACTGAAGCGTGGCCAGGTTGTGAAGATAATCCGATCAAGTGAAACTGCTGGACGTTATGTTACCTATCGATATGTTGTATAACTCGTGGGATATGAGATAAGGAATAATTAGGGTTTTATCTAGATATTTAGGGTTATTTTTTTAAGATTATTTGAATAAGGATATTTTGAATATCCGTTAGGTTAATTAGGATTTTATTAGATTTAAGTTAGATTTAGACTTTGAATTTGAATTATTATTCTTTCATTTTTTTGGTGATGAATTATTATTCTTTTATTGTTTTATAGGCTCTACAAATAGAGTAAGGTTTTTCACTCTTTTTCCTGCCTATTATTTTCTCTCTCATCCCTTTTCTTCCTTGTTTCACGTTAATAACTCTTTACTCAATCTATTCATGGGAGCAGTTTCTCCACTTATCCCAAGAATGTGTAGCCGATCTTTTCTATATAGGGACAACTCAGATGGCATCTAGATGGTTTATATTTAATTTTTGTACTTTTTATTTTTTAAATAAAATTATTTTAATGGATAGAAAATTTAAAATAAAAATACCCTTCTAATTAAAATATTTTTTAAAATGATTTTTTTATTTAAAAATTGACAATTAAAAAAATTTAAAGCTAGACTATCTAAATTTAGAAGACTTTTTTTTTTTCTCATCCAAAGAATGAGTAGGGAAATTGATTCTCATCTATTTATGACCTCAACAATGTGCTTCATTATAGATTTAAAAGATATTTCCTCTGGTCTTTATTATAAAGGACCGACTATCAGAAGTTTTTTATTCTTATTAAAGGCACCAATTGCCGTTAACCAATTCATTTATTACTATTTTCCAATTATATTCTCATTTTTAACTAATTCTTTAAATTCATATCATTAAAGTATGTCTAAAGTTAGAAAAATTTATTATTTTTAGACTAATTTAATGACTTATATTCATTCCGTAAGAGTGGTAGTTGTGGTAGTTGGTGGCTTATAAATTATAATAAGGATTAAGGAGAGTATTACCAATTGAGCATTTACTCCCGCCAATTAGTGGAATGATTAAGGAGAGTATTACCGATTGAGCATTTACTCCCGCCAATTAGTGGAATGCATTAATATTATTGAAATGAATAGTCCAAAACACATTCAAAGCAACTTCAGCAAAACATAATAATGACTTGTTATACCATGATTATAATCCATGTGCTCAGTCGATTTGGCAAGGCGCCCCTTGTGAGACGTGGGATACACAAGACAAGTTCTACTCCCTCTGGTCCTAGATATTATATGTGTGTGTGTATATATATGGCTTTGGTTTTCTCATGTTACATGAGAAAAAAAAGTTTCCTATACACACATGAAATGGTGGGACCTACATATACATATATGAATTAATATATGTATATATGAGTCCGACCATTTCATATGTGTGTGACATGAGAAAATGGTTTTCCTACAACATGAGAAAATGTTTTCCCATACATATATAGGTTTATTGTTTTTACTTTTACTGTAGAGATATTTTTTTTGCCACACTCACATAAAAGTAAGTGGCTCCCACTAAAATTTTCTCTCTCCTCTTTTTATAATGAAATCCACTCACTCTTATGTAAGTTGTGGCAGAAAAAATGTTTCTGCAGCAAAAGCATAAACATCAAACCTCTCTCTCTCTCTCTATATATATATATATATATATATATGAAGTTAAATAAGTTACTTAATCATATCATATGTTGTGCATTATTTGATTATGTATCAATTTATAAGTTGACTAAAATAGTTTAAAGAAAAAATGATAAATATAAATATTTTAAAAATAATTTAATTAGGTTTTTTCATCTCTCCAAAAAATTCAACTTTCTCTTATATTTAGGATTGGAGGGAGTATTTCATTATAATAATCAGCATCACTAAAATGTATATTTAATAACCATGTGTACTGTACATAGATCAAACAGTTGTACTCAATCAATTTAATTAGCATGAAGGAAATAAACTTGAATTTTCCAGCTAAGACTTGGATAAATGATTATTTCCCGCACATAATATGCTTCCAATAAGCGTAAGCGTCCACGACCAACCTCATAATATCTAACGGCCAAAAAAAAAAAAAAAAAAAATCTTCTTCCCTTGAACTTTTAAATATTAGAAAATGAAAATGCGCTTTTGAGGATTAACCCTTTCTTTGAATTTTTTTAATTGGATCTTGAGTTTTCCTTTTGAGGATTAGACAGCAAATGATCTTTATTTTTTATAACAAGTACGCTTTCTTGAATGTGAAATTGTGATCTTCTCATTATGAAATTGAGACTGTTTACCACCTCAACTAATCACTTTTACCTTCTCTTTCAATGTTTTTGTACATTTCATTGTACGTATTCTTTTTCCTTAAAACGTGTACATTATACTTGCAATTTTTATATGCTTGGTGGCTTCTGGGACATCGTGCTTTCCCTGTTTAATCATGAATCATATAATGTTTTAGTGTGAGCTACTAACAATACATATAGCATTAACTCAATAGTGTAGAATCATGATTATATAACGCTCATTACTTAACCGTCAGAGCGAAGAGCTTTCAGGTATGTCGAGTTCGAGTCTGCGAAAAAAATATATAACGCTACAGGCGGAATCTGGGAAAACAAATGCATAATGGTTAAGTCTAAGGAGGTAGGATTCTAAAAGAAATTATTTGACAATACTTAACATTTTTTTCCAAATAACTGTTAAGTATTCATTAAGAATACCTAATGATTAAAAAAGATAACTGTCAAATATAAGGAGGCGGTATTCTGAAAAATTTTATTTCGTAATACTTGATATATCTTCACAAAGAACCATTAAGGGAGTGCAATGCGATGTAACGATAATGCAATAAAATATTAATTATAGAGCTTGCTAGCTTTTGGTTTGATTTTTAAGTAAGACACAGAGTTATTTTTTAATAATCATTTAAAATTAATATATCACATAGTCTAACTTACCCCTAATATAATATTTGTAAAAAAAAAAAAAATAGTTAAGAGCCGTGGTGCTATTCATCATAATTGTCACGTTACCTCACCAAGATCATTCGATGGTGATGATTGTAGTGGTGGATGCGACGATAATGATGATGTAGTGGTGGCAGCGGTGCTAATGGCATATGGGAATTGTCGCAACGATGGAGGAGAAGGTAGAGGTAGTAGCGACAATTTTCATGGAATCGACAATAGTGAAGGTAGTGGAGGAGGTAGTGGTAGTGGTAGTGATGGTAGTTATGGTGGCGACGACAACGGTGAAAGTGGCAACAATGAGGGGTGGGTGGCGGCAGCGGTGGTGGAAGAGGAGATAGTGGTGTGGTGATGGCGGTGGCATGTGGCATGTGGTGAGTGACAATGGTGAAGGAGGAGGTAGTGGTAGTGGTAACAGTTGTCATGGTGACGATAACAACAATGGAAGTGGCCGCGGCAAGGGGTGGTAGTAAAGGAGGTAGTTGTGGTGGTGGTTGTAGGGTGGTGGGTGAAATAAGATATATGAGACTAAAGTGTAAAATTAGACTTTTTCAATCATGTAATGGGGTGGTAATGAGTATTCACATAGGGAGGTATTAATGATGAGTACCAATTTATTATTTATTATTTTTTGTAATAATTATTACCATGGTAAAACCTATTAACATGCTATAAAGAGCAACCAAATACTCTTTTCTTAGTAATGCAATAATGATTACATGCATGCAATGGGGCTGAACCAAATCATCTCTAAGTATTCTTTAAGAATACTTAACAAATAAAAATGATAACCGTCAAATATAAGAAGGCGAGATTCTAGGAAAAAAATTATTTGATAATACTTGATGGTTTTTCACAAAGAATTATTATGCATTTTATTTGAATTGACACTACTTACCTAAAATGCATTTTACTTGATAGTTCTTTATGTTAGAATTAGCTAACACCCAAGAAGGGTTGTAAATTAGATGTAAGATAAAAACTTAGAAACTTTGATAATATTTTTGCATTTTAGTAAAAGCAATACATATGAAAGTAATGAATTGTAAATTTGTAATTAGTTATTCAAAACATATATACTGAAAACATAAAAACTTAGGGAAGAAAGATCCATACTATAATTTATTCTGGTTCGGTCTAATCCATGATGATATATGTTTAATCCTCAGGCTCCTCTTGAGATTTTAATCTGCTATCTCCCTCAAGTTTAACTGGGTACTTGAGAACCACTACAATTCAACAAAATCTTATTATTATTATTATTATTCTCCAAAATCTTTTGATAACTTCTCACTTTCTTCACTAATGTCTTCAATGTCTTTCTTTCTTCTTCTTCTTCTTGATCAATCCAACTCAATAACCTTTTTTTTTTTCTTTATTCCTTGTCCTCATAGTTGATAACTTTATTGTCCAATATCTACTTTCTTTATTTGACTAATCTATATTAAATATATAAGTTAGTAAATATATTATAAAATTTTTTGCTCTTTATATTTGACATCATCAAAACTAATCATTTCTAACATTCTCCCCTTTTTGATAATGACATATCCTTTAAGCAAAATATGTATGAGTATAAAAACATACTAGATACAACATATTTTTTTTGCCACTCTCTCTCTTTATTTGAGATCAGCAAAAAGTTTGAAAAATAAAGAAGAAATGCTTGTGGAGAGACAAGTTAGAAATGATTGTCTCTCCCTTAATAAGAAATAGGGTTAAGGTACAAAAATACATATATGTTTTACCTCCAGGAGCGCCCAGTACCATATGTTTTTTTTGGGTGCAAAAATACACACGCCGTTAAGTTTTAGGAGCAAAAATACCACTTCCGTTAGTTGACCGTTAGGTGACCGTTAACTATGGTGAAATTACCTTTTTGCCCTTAGTTTAAAATAATTAAAAAAGAAAAGGGTTAAGGGCAAAAGAGTAATTTCACCATGGTTAACGGTCAACTAACGGAAGTGGTATTTTTGCTCCTAAAACCTAACGGCGTGTGTATTTTTGCACTAAAAAAAAACATATGGTGCTGGGCGCTCCTGGAGGTAAAACATATGTGTATTTTTGCACCTTAACCCTAAGAAATAATGCGTCAAGAAAAATTTTCTCTCCTCCTAACTAAAAGTATTTTCATTTTTAATGTGATGGGAAAAAAGTGCAAAATATTCACAAAATATAAAGAGATAAGGTTTAAAAATGCTAATGTAGATTTGGCAAATTGATGAATGATTTATACAATCCATTTTCTTACTTTCTTGTTGTGTGAAATCTAGTTGAATTGCTATGGCCTAAGATGAAGCACCATTTTTTTTAAACAACTCTGATGAATTAGGAATATAGGAGTGAAATGTGGTTGACTTTGTCTCTTGTTCATATAGCTCATTCGTATAGCATATCTCAATCGGCTCCAAGAGGTTTTCCTCTTCTTTTGTTTGTGTTGTTGCTTTGAAAAGGTTGCCTCTAATATATTTGTCTTGATTTAGTGTCAAAGCATCTTTCCTCAATTTTGATAGCTTCTTTTGTAGTGCTTTAAGGAATGTCCTTTGCACTGATTGGATTTTCCTGCTATAAATTCAAAATTTTCTTGTAAAAGAAAATTATTAGTGCAATAAAGTATCAAAATATTCCTTTTATATGATATTTTTAAATTAATATAATGAAAGGAAAATAAAAGAGCAATTCATTATCAAAGCTACTTAATTTAGATGAGTATGCTATAAAGGTTTTCTTCAAATAAAAGAGATGAGCTTTTAAGATAAAATACACATATGAATGTGAAGCTCCCTGTTGATGAATGTGTGACTTAAAAAAATATGAAGAATATAGTTAAGAAGTCTCCTTGAATTGAAAAACCATTGAGTATGAGAGTTAGAACACTTGGATAATATTTAATTCTTTTTCAAGGTGATGAAAATGAGAATGACATCTCACTCCTTGTTTTCTTTTTTTGTAAAATTTTTCTCAACTTGTGAGTACTACTCCATTAGGCATTTACACAAGTGGTCTATTTCCTTTGTTTGTCTTTGTTTATCATTGATAGAAACAGAGAGACCTTGGATAGACATTCTTTCCAGTTCTGCTTAGAGTAGCTCATCTTCTTGGTTTATGTAGAATACTTCAAGTTTCATTTAATTGGCATATTGACCAAGCAATGATTTATTTCCCTCATTTTCTTAATCAATCCTTCATAATCTATTAACTCATCATACTCAATATAAACTTAAATTGAAAACATTAGTATGTTTCATACAATGAAATTTTCAAGATAGGATATACAAGATGAAAATGGTTTGAAGAAATTACTTACACTTTCTATGATGATAAAAGTATTTGAGATATTAAAACATATGAATCATTGGATAAATGAGATTGCTCAGGCTAAACTTTGTAATGAATGGAATTAGGTTAACCTAGTTTTATTATGACATGCATATTATTTTAAATAATTCAAAATACAATACCCCATTCGAGTACGTAATATGAGCACTCGTGTCCCCTTATGAATCACTTGAGTGATTTATTGTCACTTTCATAGTCACTTGAGTTACTTCTACAAGTGATTGCTTCTTTGTTTATCCCTACTTTACAACACAAGAATAGAGGATCTTGCAAAACAAAAAATGTATGCTCATTTGGTACTCGACTTCTCTTGGGACATAAAAACTCTTATGCCCACTCTTACAAAATTGAACCCTATTATATTTGAGTAAAGAGTATATTAAACCAACAAAGACCAATTTGTAAATACACTTTTATGTAGAAAAGATGTCATTGATAAAAATCTCAAGTAATGTATGAATGAGATCAGGTTTTTCAAATATTCTAATGTAATATGCAAATTGTTTCAAATATCAAATGTTCTTTTTAAACCATGAAGATGCATTATAAAATTGATATTTTGAGTGTATGTAAAACTCATTTTTGAAATAAATTTAAAGTCAATGCTTACACTAAACATGGTGGAAGTCAATAGGTCAAAAAAGTATTAGAGTGCTTCAGTTTTGGAGAACATCTTGAAAGTGGAATATCACATAGAGGGTGGTGAATATGGTGATTTCAACTTGATCAAAAGAATATGGTGATTTCAAATTCTTTTTGAATTTGGCCAATGATCAAAAGAAAATAGAGACAAAGTAAGGAGAAGGGAATATTAACACATACAAGTTATATTGGTTAGGTCCAACTCTTGACCTACGTCTAGTCCACAGATGCTCTGAGATTTTTACTAGCTCACAATCACATTATACACTCTGTACTTGAAGTAATCCTTTTGCACTAGGATTCACTCTTCCTTATAAATTGTAATTGTACATCCACACTCAAGGTCCCTCTCTACCTTGAGATTAAATTGATAATTGATCAAAAGAATTCAACTTTCTCACAAAGTAGATATAAATAAGCACTGAAGCACAAATATCTGAAGATATTAAATGAAATGAATGAAACAGTAATTCGTAATAACTTCAATTAAATGCATTGAAGTTTTGATAGGTTGGCGAATTGAATGCTCAGAGCTTATATACCAACTTCCATTAATGACCATTGAGAAGTTTTTAAGATAGCTGTTGTTAGTATTTCATATTCCTGTTCGACTCAATTGATCATTGATTGATTTTTTGTGGTTAAGTCACTTTCAGATAATCGTCATCAGCAAACATGTCTTTGGTCTGGATAGTGGTTGACTTGAAGATTTGGTATAGTCTTTTCACTGGAATGGGTATTTGTCATAGAGATCATTTTACCTACTTTGACTTTCATTTAGTGTGTGGTCGTGTAAGCATTAAATTCTTCTAACACACTTTCGTGCTTTTCGACCAATTAGTAGGTAAAACAATCGTTAATGTCCCAAAGCTAACTCAAACAGATGATTGGTAATAGTTTAAGAAAGATTGAGTAGCATTTATGAAGAAAGGAATGATTAATCAAAATATTCAAATTTACGATACCATTACATCGAACATATGGAAGGTAACTAATGAGCATTACTTGAGTAGCCAAACTTTCTTACTTAAGTACCATACTTGAGTAAGACATTTCATTTACTCGAGTAACGCTTCAGCAAGATCATATCAAAGGCTTCACAACGATCATACTCAAGTGCCACATATTTTATGCTCGAGTACCATACTCAAGTACATTGATTGTTGTGCTTGAGTATCCTTTGTTCTTAGGTGAAAAGTATACTAAGTGAAAGTATTAGCCAATTATACTCGAGTACCAGTAAAACAATGCTTGAATAAGTTCCATACAAAGAGCAAATGTAAGATTAAAACATATATACTTCAGTACTCTACTCGAGTAACACTTGTACTCGAGTAAAACACTGATAATATCATTGGCTTTGATATAAGAGCCTTGTACTTGAGTATACCAATCTCCATACTTGAGTAAGCAAGGGAGCTTGCTCGAGTACATTGATTGAGCTTTTCTAAACTTTGTTATTTCTTCTTATACTCAAGTAAAATAATTTCCCATACTTGAGTAACATCTTCTAATATTAATGCAGAGACCCAATTTTGATATCATACTCAAGTATCAGTGAATCCATACTCAAGTAAGAACCCCTGAGAACACTTAAACAATTTATTAGATTAAGCATGCTCGAGTAAGCTTAATGGAATACTCGAGTACACTCTTACTTTAGGCAATATTTACTGATTCAAAACCTTAATAATTTTCAATTATTGTTATCATTAAAACTCTAAGAACTAACACATTTAAGACAACATGTTACACATTGGAGTTAACATGTTTGAGATCTTTTCTAAGAGAAAAAGTCATAGGAAAAATGAATTAGCCAAAAAGGCTAAACACGATAGAAATAAATAAGAACGATTACTTTGCTATTAACCAAGAGATAATCTTGCCTCTTAGAGTTGTGTCTTGAAATATATGAATATTTAAGACAAAAATTTGAATACAAGGCTATATTTACTCAAAAATGGATGAAGACTAATGTTGATATATTTAACCAACAAGATGAGTATAATGATTTATGGATGAAGCACATACTCATTAGTTCAAATGACTTGAGTTCCAGAATTTTACTTTAGTGAGTTATTCTACTATAATGGTTAATGCATTAGCATTCAATTCATTAATGAACATTCATAATGCTTGAAATAACTCAACCAATAAGGATTTATGCATTAGGCACAAGGCTTTCACGAATTGAATTATTTTCTTGGTGATATGCTTGAAACTCATATAGATGGTCAATTTGTTAGACAAGAGGTCTAACTCATTAGAGAATAAAGACTATGGAGTTCAAGCATTGGATAATATATTTAAGATCAATGATCAACATGTCAATGGCAAAGGACATATTTGAAGCATTTTTTACTCAGATTTAATCTTCAACTTTTTTTTTAAAAAAAAAAAACACATTTGAATGTAATCAAAGTATGCATATTTTTAAAGGCATGTGTATGCATGTTTATAAAACAAAGTGGATTGAAGTCCAAAATAAGTTTTAGAATTGTGCATTTAAAAAATATAAACTCAGAAAGTTATCCACAAATTCACTTTTGGTTAATTTAGCAATCTAAAAACATTTTAAAAATTATAATTGATTGATTGCTAATGGAATGCAATAATGGACAAGTATTAATTACCCAAATATGTAATTTATTTAAGTGTAAGATAGGGTAAGAATTTGATATCTCCCTTATTCCTCTTGTCCTTGTAAAAACTTGCTTGATTTTGGTGAAGTAATGTAAATTTTCCTTCTTTGCGCTTTCAACACCAAATTGGAATTGTACCTATTTAGCTTCCTCAAGACCTAAATTCATTTTCATGTAGCCACTATCTTGACATGAAGCTTTCTTTCATTTTTCCTACAAATTAGTATGACATTTTTCTTTCTTTGGCATCCAAATTCATTTGGATCCATTCAAGGTTAACATGTAGGAAATATAACATAATTAACATGCTCTTAGAGTATAAGCAAATCAAAATGATTGAGCACAATTAATCAAACAAATATTTCATTTTCAAAATCAAGTATGCATAAAGAACTAAACCATAGAAAATGAAACTCTATTGGAATTCAGAATACAATGTTCATTCCTAAGGTCTCAAGACATAAACCTCAATGAATACTAAATATAATAGCATAGGAGATTTTAACATTTTATACTTTTATCTTAGGTATTAGGAGGATTGCCTTTTCTTACCCATTATATCTTTCTGTGGCATTGATACTTTAAATCCCTTGCTTTAGGTGTTGGCAACATTATCTCAAAATATCTAGACTCTAGGAGTCTTCTACTCGATGCTTGAGACATCCTTCATCTCTTGTTCTCCACAAGATAGTTGAGTAGGACCTTGTGATAGTTCATTTTAGGGGAAGAACATACTCCTATTCTCCATTGCTTCTCTTTGTGATTAGATTTTGTAGTTTCAACAATGGGCACTCTGATAGTTCTCCTTTTTTATATAGATGGTATGAACCTCTTTATTGGTGCATGATAAATGAAAGACCTGGCTATCACCTAAGAGGAGCGGTGAATTGGGTGTCTGATAAAACTTTGGATAACTTTAAAATTCTTTTCGCAACTTACTGAAAGTAGTTTATATGATAGTAATGATTTATAAAGAGATAGTCATTCAAACATATATGCTAGGAATATAAGAGTTTAAGGAAGAAAATATGCAAACTATGATTTATACTAGTTTGGCCCAATCCTTGACCCACATCCAGTCCCTATGCTCCACTTGAGATTTTCAATCTACTATCCTCTTGTTTAATTTAGGCACAAGAGAAGGTATTTGTGAAGCTGAATCTCTCACTGAGATACTCCCCCTTACACATTATAAGGTTACAATCGGTTTCCCACTCAAGATTACCCAATCTTGAGTAACTCTTAGATAAAATGATTTAACAATCAATATTCTCTTTTAGAAGTGAATAAGATAAACATTGAAGTATATTATAAATAATCCTCTCTAAGGTAAATTATATGATCATTGAGATAATCAGAGAGTAAGTGATATAAACATCAGAGTATTGGCATTTTGATGATGAAGTTGTAATCTTGTGTCTTTGCTCTATTTTGAATGCTTCTCCTTTTATAATTGATGAAGAGCATTCAACAGTTGAGCAATTCTTCCAGTTGAGAATATGACTATTGGAAGTAGTCGTTAGAATATAGCCATTAGACTTGTCGTTACTCACAACACACTTTTTGGTTAATCTGTATGTAATCATTCATCTAATCATCTGAAACTCATTAACAAACTAATTAAATATAGTTAGAAACAATAATGAGTGATGATAAGAAGTAATGAAATTATAGTCAATGATTTTCACTTTATGGGCACAGTGATTTACTGATGCAGGAATGCTGACTCCAGTTGTCATTAATTGACTCGAGTCTTCCTTTTCAGAACTCACCGCTTCCTTGCTCTCTATCTTCACATGACTTGAGTTAAGATCTCTGTGACTCGAGTTAAATAAATCTTCACAGACTTGATTGCTTCTCTAACTAAAGTTGACTTGAGTAAAGTTCTTCGAGATTTGAATAACATAATTGTCAATTGTTCTCTGTGTTCACTTGACTTGAGTTAGTCTAAGCAATTGCTCTCTATCTACAATTGACTCTAGTAACTCCTAGATGCCTCAAGTTGCAATTTGTCTCATGAACTCATTTGCTTTCTGCAAGTGCTTGACTCGAGCAATCTTGATATGACTGAAGTTATTACAACTTTGTAAGAGTATTTTCCGTTGGGATAAACTTCTTCTGGCATGATTGAAGATCAATTCCAGAATCTAATGCCTTCTAAAACTTAAGAACATTGACAGTATGAAGATCAGATTCCAACAAGCAAACGTCTTTGATTTAGCTTGAAATTTGGAAAACCACCTATCCCCACAAAGAACTTTAAGACTTCTTTCCAATGCAAAAAGAATTAGCTTCAAAGTCATTGTGTTCTGACAATTATGATCTGATGAAAGAATGTTGTTCTTTGACTAGCGTTTTTGCAACATTCTGAATTGAATGTCAACTTTAAGAGATCATATCTCTCTCATTTGATGTTTATTTTCCATGATCTAGATGTTTTTGGAAAGGTATATGATTCTAGTTTCATATGCCACTAATTTTAGCTCATTCCAATGTGTAGCTAGTGAGATACACCCAAAATACCGAAGCTGAGTCTGCTGTATAGCATGAATTTCAGTTCCAACTTTTGAATTTCATAGCTCTTTCATCTAAACTCATTTGGGCTGAAACTTTGTCACACTGACGTATTCAGAGTCTAGTTTCATACAAAATTGGTTTCACCTCAATCGAATCTCTTGTTTTGGAGATATCAATGATTTACTGAACGTCACCTAGGTGAAATGTGAAACAGAGGTGAACAAATAGCTGAAAACTCAATTTGACTCAAGTCATGCACATACCCAACTCGAGTTATGAAGTAGTAACTTGAGTCAACTCATATTAGAAGGCCAAATTACTACAACAAAGAGGATAACTCGAGTTTTGACTTATCTAACTCGAGTTTGCTCTTGGTAAAGCTTATTTTAACTCCGAATTGAGTCATTCCAACTTCCATTTGATTGTGGAGACTTCTAGTATCAATCTAAGAACCTGAATAATGATATTCCATTAAGCATTTCTTCCTTCTTCAATCTCCCCTCTTCTTCTTGATTATTCCCAAAATTGAACACTTTCTTTCTTCTATTCTCTTGATCATTCTCCATAATTCAATTTGAACTAATCTACATTAAATATAGTAATTAGTCAATTTAGGAGATAAATATAGTAACAAGCTTTTTTCTCTTACTAATGGCATATATATAAGACATAATCAAAACTTATCATATCTAGCAAGAAATTCTTGGCTTCTTCTTCATCTTCTCTATACCCTTATGCCCGTTCCTAGAATCAATTTGCACACATAAACTACTAGATTGACATTTTGGTACCCATTTATACTTGGGTCTTTGATTGTTAGCATTAGATTTTACTTATCTTTTTGAAACCTAAACAAATTTTTTCTCACATTAGAATTTCTTCTAATAAAGCATCTATGAGAAATGTGACATGATGTATCATAGTAATTACAAATTGTATGATGATAAAAATTATGAGATTTTATGAAAAAATTGTGTTAGTCGTGAGAGTAAAAAATCAAATCAATTTCATTTGCACATTCTTTCAATATTTCAGCATGATTGAAAACATTTTTGCTTCTAACACCATAGAATCAATGTTTGGTTGAAAAACAATTTTATGCAAAATTTTAAAATTATTTTTCTTAAATGTAGAAGAAGAATTAAAACTTTTTAACATAGCATCTTGAGCTTTTGATCAAGATTTATCACATTTGTTCATGCTGAGCTCTTCTTAAAAATCATCTTCCTCTTGTTCTTCTATGTTGACTAGATCATGGAAGTGTTCTATAATTTCTCCTTCTTGATTCTCAACTTCCAATTGTTCATCAGCTGTGGATATGTGGCTTATAGTTTGAGATGAATTGTGATCACTTTCAATTTTAACACAATTGTTAGAAGTATATAGAGAATCAAGAGTATTATATATCTGTAGAACTAGAACAAAATTTGATTTTCTAAAAATCATTTTCAGTCAAAGCACTATAAAGGATTTGCATTGCTCTAATGTTCAATGAAAATATTTTCTTTTCTTTTTCTATCTAATCCTTTCTCAGTTTGAAATCAAAGGCATTTGAAAAATAAAATCCCACATATTAAAAGCAAAGATTTTTATAAATGATGTCATTCTAACTTGCTAAAACCAAAAATCAATACTTTTAAAAATGGTGGAACGATATAATCAAAAGCTTCTAAAAATAAGTAAAACTCTTGAGACAATTAAGTCCTTTAAATGAGAGACATGCTTTGATATCGAATGTTAGAATCAACCGACACCCAAAAAAGGATGAATTTGGTGTAAGATAAAAACTTAGAAACTTCAATAATCTTTTTGCGTCTTAGTAAAAGAAATACATATGAAAGTGATGAATTGTAAATTCATAGTAAGTTATTCAAAATATATATGCTGGAAACATAAAAGCATAGGAAAGAGAAGATGCAAATTGTGATTTATCTTGATTCGGTCTAAGCCACAATGAGCAATGTTTAGTACCCAGGCTCCTCCTAAGATTTCAATCTACTATATCCCTCAAGTTTAACTGAGTACTTGACAACCACTACAATTCTCCAAGTTTGATTTGAGCACTTATGAAGCCTTTATAATTCACTCCTTGAGATAAGAACTTCCCGTTACACGCTATAAGGATACAATCTATTTCCAACTCAAGATCCTCTAATATTGAGTAAGTATAAAAAAGATAGATGAATACAATGGAACCATACTTCCCTCTATATGAAATAGATGATGATTAGCACTAAAGTACAAGGAGTGAGTATGAGTACAAAGCTTCAATCGAGTAAGAGTCATAGTATCAGCATATCAACATTATAGCCATAGGCTCTTGTCCTCATTTATCTTGAATGCCTTTCCCTTTAAAGTTGATGAAGGACATTTGACCGTTGAGAACATTCTTCTCATTGAGTATCTTATAATATGAATGTTGGAAGTAGTCATTAAAGTTTTTTGACATAGAGTTGCTTTTTGCCCATTGAGCTCTAATCTAAGTTTAATCACCTATAATCCTCATGTAAACTAGATTAGTGATGATTAGGAATGATAAGAAGTAATATAATAAAGTTTTAAATGAGTTTATAAGAATATCAAAATATCCGAGACGATGATTAAAAATTTTGTGAATAACATCATTCGAGTACATGAAACATAACTCAAGTGATCTTTTGTTGTTTGGAGAATGTTTCAACATGATTTGAGTGATTTTATGGATTACTTATACACATTTGCAAGTGATCTCGAAACACTTAAGTAATCTTATGTTAAGATCACATCACTCTTGGTCCCTTTATGAGTGCCTCGCTAAAACTTAACAAGTTAGCACCATCACTCAAGTAATCCCCAATTCACTTGAGTGATATTGAACATTTTACTCGAGTTCCCATAAGCATCACTCGATTGATCTTCTCCAACTCTCAAATCACTTTGTGAGTCACTCACAAAATCCTACGAGTGACACTAAAGCCAACTCTCATAATATTAATGAGTGCCTTTTAGAATATAGGTAGTTTGACACAAAGGTCAACTTCCAGGTGGCATAATTTTTTGAATATAACTCCAAATTTAATAAATGACCCATCCCTAGAAATCTCTTGAAGTATTCTTTCCAATGTAAAAATAATTAGCTTTAAATTCACTATATTCTGAAAGTTTCAATCACATTCATAACAGTTAGTTTGGAGTAGTGTCTTTATATGAATGTGTTTGTTGACCATGATCTTGATGATGTTGAAACTATTCTTGAGTCTAGTTTCATATACAACAAGTTCTAGTCTTAAACCCATTGTCTTCTAAAAATTATGATCTAAAAAGTGACAACTGTTTTGGAATGTTGTGAGAACACTGAGAATAAAATTTTGAGATCCATATCTCTTTTGTATGAGTCTCTTTGAGCTTGATCTCATATTTTATGAAAAGAATTTTAAATGATGTTTCATATGCAACAAATTTTACTTCATTTGGATGTTTATTTATTGAGATATATCCAAATTACTAAACCATTTCTGAAAAGACGAGAGAAATTTTAGTGTCATTTCAAATATCACATCTCTTTCATTTAAACTTATATGAGCTTGGTCTTGGTATTTGCAGGTCTTATTGGGAGTCTAGTTTCATATAAAACAAGTTTCACCTTAATTAGATTTATGGTTTGAGAGATATAACCTAACTACTGAACTGATTTCATGTTGAATGAAAATAAAGCTGAACCATTGTAATCACTCAAGTGATTCATGTATAACTCGATCAAATAGTGCATCACTTAAAGTGTGCATCTTGAATATCACTTGAGTGATCTTCTTGTAGCTCAATAATTACTATTCATGTTGACTTACAATAACGAATCTAAGGACTTGAATATTGATATTACCATTCTAATTTGTAAGTTCTTCTTTCTTTAATCTCTTATATTCTTCTTGATTATTCTCCACATTTTTTTATAACTTCTTGCTTTCTTGACTAATATATTCAATCTCTTTCTTCTTCTTCTTTTACTTGATCAATCCAACACAATAACTTCTTTCTTTTCTTTATTCCTTGTCCCATAGTTGATAACTTTATTCTCCAATATCTTCATTGTTTGCTTGTTGTTGGTCAAATTCCCTTATGATGAGTGAACTAGTCGAACAAGTAATAAGTGAAGTGAAGGGTAGAGTATTGTCTCACAAAGATTAAGATACCAACTTATGCAGCTAGTAAGTGATCAAAAGTCACGTGATTAAGAAATATAAGGCATAAGTGTTTGGTGTGAACTACTTATTCTATTAAATGAAGAAAACAGAGCAAACATGAATAGGTTGAGAGATATCAGATTTAAAACAGTAAGAGCTCGGATTTTCCCTTAATTTTCATTTCTTCCCTAGATTGATTTATTGCAATGCTACATTAATGCTATAACAACTTCCGTAGTGCTACAACAATGCTTACAACAAAGTTCTTTAGTTAATCCACCACTTATGTATATTTAAGCTTCCACAATCCTATAGCTATACTCCTTACTCTACTTTCTCATATTTCTATACAAATTTTCAAACTTGGAATAAAAAATAAAATCAGGTGTAATGATTATGTGAGATAGACTCATTCCTATAGTTTATAGTTTAGACATAGTTCTGCACAAACTCTACTAGCATATAATGCTTAACAGAGGTCTAACTTTAACTCATTTCTAATAAGTTAAGGCCATAACTCTTACTTGTTAGTGGCCACCTAACACATAAGACCCACATTAAATATGCTATTAAACAAATTGAGTTATATAAATTAAAACTTAGCAATTTGGTTTTGAATTACAAATTAAGGTTCCATCATCGTCCAACCAAAAGAATTTAGTTCATGAATGGCTAACAAGACATAACTGAAAATGGTAAAGTATGATTCATTGCATACAAAGCAAGAGACTAAAATGAAAAGGAATTGTCAAAGGGTTTTGATGGCACAAGGTAGCGTTTGTCACATAACGCCTTTTGCGCCTTCTTCGTATTGGTAGCATTCTATCATAGTTCATTTTTCATTCTTTTCAATGCTCACAATCTAGAGCTTCTTCGTCATGTTCATGTTTTTGTATATCGTGCATACCTTATAGGGTTGGCCGTCTTTTTCCTTTTGCACCAAACTCCTCCTTTAAAGAAACTAAAACCATTGGAATGATACTATTCACGAGGGAACAACTTTTGTAAAGGAAGTATAAGGAAAAGGATTGATTTGAGTGGAGTTTTGGTCATAGATCATTTGTCTCTCTCCCTTTCCTCTAACTTTCCACTCTTCTCTTTAGGGCTGAGCAAGATGCATACAACTTAGTGAGCTTGCCCGCACCCACAAGAAATTAGCTCATTTTGAGCCCAACCAACAAGGACCCACAATGAGGTGGGTATTTAAGAATTAAATGGGTGGGCTACCGACACACCTCAAGTTACGCATACTTGTCCATTTAATTCTATTATCAATTTTTTTATTATTAAATAAATATTTTCACTCTCACTCTTTCACTTACTCCCTATTTCCTAATGTGTCTAAAGAATTTAATTAACATTTTTTATTGTTTTATTTTTTTATTCCTTCTCACTTATTTCATTCTTGTCCTACTTGAGTGGTTTATTCTTTTTTTTCCTTAAGCCCAAAAGCCATTAATGTTTACTGCTGAATTCAATTTCCTTCCAGAGCTACCAACTTCTCTTTTTGCTTTTTATTTTATATTCAATTCTATTATATCTAAAATAAAATCAAAATTCAAATTTAATTTATTTTCTTTTGAGGAATCTTGCCATGATCCCATCAATAGTGATAATTCAGTCTTTCATACGATATATCTTAGTAGAATTCACTCTTATATTTTTTAGCAAGTGGATAAATAAATGCTTCTCTTCTCTTAAAATATCTTCCATTTCAAGCTTTCTTCCCCATTCTAGTATTTCCTTCTCATACTTCAAAAAGTAAAACACACCTACAGCCATCTATTCATTTCATTTTTGGGGAGTTTAGGTTGAATCATGTAATCTTCATCCTCATATTGTTGGGTTGGTTTATATATTTATGTGCTCCTTTTTTTTTTCCTTTTTTTAAAAATAAAATAAAAAACCGATTTTAACCCATCAATTTATCTCTCAGCCTTTTAATATTAACTAAATGGGTTGAGGCAATATAGTCTTAAATGGATGGGTTATAGATTAGGACACATGTTCTCCCTGCTCAGCCCTACTTCTCTTCCTCCTCAAATTTTCCGCACTTTGTTTTTTTAGTTGGAGATGTCACCGTCTTAATAGTGTTCCGTATTTTTTGGGGAAAATTCCCTTCAGGGCCCAAGTTACTAAAATATTATCAAAAAAACTTAAAAGAAAGTCATATGTCAAAAAAGACACTAGGGCTTTTTTCTATTATTATTTCAGAAAACGTAGTTGTTAACAGGTACTGATATAGTTATTAATAGATAATGATATAGTTGTTAACATGTACTGATTTAATTGTTAAAATATAATTATTAATATGTACTAATATAATTGTTAATGTGTACTGATTTAGTTATTAATGTTTCATGAAATAATATCAGAAAAGGTCATAGAGCCCTTTTTAATATGTAATTTTTCTTTAGGTTTTTTTTTGACAATATTTTAATTACTTCAGCTCTGAGAGAGGGATTTTCTCTACGTTTGGTTGGAGACGTCGCCTCCTTAACAGAGAAAAAGGGAGATCGTGAACGGTTAAAGTGAGATTATTAACTATAATTAATAATCTTTTGATTCCGCAAATATCTACCTTTCCTTTAAATTGGGCCAAGTAAATTGAAGATTCCTTAATTCATGAGCACCATTCAGGCACGCCATCCCTTTCATCAAATAGGTTTGGAATTTTCTTCTTTTTTCTTTCAATTCAATTTGGGCTTCAACAACCATATTTGGCCAAATATGTACTTTAATCATCATTAACCTTGCTTTCCAAAGATAAATCTTGGCGATAAATTTTAATATTCCATTCTTTTCCTGGCAATCAATTTTGATATCCCACTTCGACCTTGTACATGATGTTATTTACTGATCTTGTCACCCATCCACTTTAGCCATGGTAAATTTTCTAATCACCATAATTAATTGGGAAAATTACATTTGGCTCCCAAGGACCAGAATTAATTACAAAAAAGTCCCAAGCCATAATTCAATTACAAAAAAGTCCCAAAAAAGTCTTTGGGACTTTTTTTTAATTAATTACCCTAGATGACAGAATTCGTTAACAACTAGAAATGCTATATTAACAACTGAAAATGCTATATTAACAATACAAATTCTCAATAGTTAATATGACATTTTAAGTTGTTAATACGGTTTTTTAAGTTGTTAATACGGCTTTTCAGGTTGTGATAATTTTTGTTGTTAATATAGCATTTTCAGTTATTAATATAGCATTTCCAGCTGTTAAAGGTTTTTGTTATCTTGGCAATTAATTACAAAAAAGTCCCAAGAGACCTTTTTGTAATGAAATTCTAGCTTCAAACTTTTTGTAATTAATTCTAGTCCTTGGGACCCAAATATAATTTTCCCTAATTAATTCCTTAACATACGTGGAATTATCATATTTTATTTTTCAGTAAGTCCTTACCAATAAAATCAATATAATTATTCTGAGAATTCATTCTTCTCGTAAAAAAGCAGGCATTCATTGTTTTATATATAGGTTTAATATTTCTATCTTTGCTACAGAAACATTTTTTTTTGTTTCACTCACATAAAAGTAAATAAGTCCTATTATAAAGAGAAGAGAGAGAAAATATTAGTGGGACTCACTCACTTTTATGTTAGTAAGGCATAAAAACTATTTCTGCAGCAAAGACAAAAATATTAAACCCTTTATACACACACACATATAAAAGACTCGATCTCGAAAAAGGATACCATCATAATCTATTCCATTTTATTATATTCTCATATCTACTTTTATATAAAAAAATGAATGTTTTTCAGATTTAATATTTTATAAAATTATTATAGTATTTAATAAATTAATATTTATAAATTGTGTATATCATATTTTAATAGTTTAAATTGATTTATTAATATTTAAAATAAAAAATTTATAAAATATCACATCTAAACTATCTATTTTTTTATTTTTAATATAAGGTTGAATATGAGATTTTAAGTTAAAAACGACAAAGGAAAATTAGACAATCTAAATCAACCAATAGCATTTTCTTTTATATGTGTGTGTGTGTTTTGGACCTGAACTTATATAAAATATTTGAAAGTTAATAAGAAATAAAAACGGGAAATTGCACCTAGGTCTCGGGAATTGGAAAATATGAAAAAAAATAGTCTATTGAAATATCAAATTTGCGATGAAGTCTTGTGAGATTGTTTGCAATATATTTCAAATGTCAACAAACACAAAATACCCCCATTGAATAAATAGAGAGAGGGAACAATGGAATCTGTAAAACTCGAAAGATAGAATTGGAGCACAAAAAACATGGAACATAGGTTTTGATCATGAGATAAGCTTAAAGAGGAAGGTACGAAATTGATGCCAATACCTCTATTATCTTCATTATTTCATTTGATTGATCGTTTGTGTCTACCAAGTGAACAGATTTTAAGGATTGCATTATTCATCTTCTTTTTGCCCTAAAATATGAAAAACCCATCATCTTTTTGGTTTGTGGGAATTAAAGTGATGATCCCTATTGTTATCCTTCATGTTTGTAAACAATCAAGGTGACCTAGTTAAATGTAATGTATATGATGTGGTTGTGGGTTGAATGTGTTTGGGTAGGGTTTAGTATGATCTATTTTCAGGCTTAGTATGTTGTGTTTCTTCATTGCAAGGGCTAAGGAATGAAGATGAGCTTGAAAGTTTTATGGTTACAATACCTGGTGTGCGAAGGAAAAAATGTTTTGTTAATAGGTGCAACGATAGTTTTAAATATATGTGATGAACTTGCTAATACAAACTATAGGTCATATTTAAATGTTTTACTTGTGGCTTAATGATGTTTGAGAAGGGTTTCAAATGTTTGCTAATTTTTTGGGCATTTTTTGCTCTTTTTACTCATTAAGAGTTAGAATCAATAAACATGAGGTGAAAATTATGTGGTTGGAGCTCCAAATGTACGAAGTCAGAAGTGATAATTATTATAGGTGGTAAACGTTTTAATGACAACTGCATTGTGCAGGTAGATAATGGTGATGTCTAATACGTCTGGGAAGAATCTACTATGTTTGTAGTTAGTGGAGATGGTGATACAACATATGTTGGAGGAATGGTGAGATCATGAATTATTAAGGAAGGCACAAGTTATAAATAGTTCAAAACATGCATGTACATCAATCAAGTTAGTTCATCATAATGTGTACTCATTTATCGATGATTTTTACATGTCAACCCAAGAAAAGATATATGCAACTCCCATAAGGCCTGTAGCAATACATGATTGCCCATGTCCGGAAGCCCTTACAGTGACACATGTGATGACATAAACTTTGTTACGACTACCAATCACTAGAAGGCCTACAGGAAGGCCAAAGAAAAGAAGAATTGAATCTTAGTTTCAAGACAAATGAGTTTATCACTATGGTAGGTGTAATGAGGTTGGCACACTTCCAAGACTTGCAAGAATCATAATCTAAGCTTATAAATGATGGTGGCTTGGGTCTTTTGTTTTTGGAAAATGCATCTCATACTATTTTTTTTATAAATGTCGTTAGACAAAAATCCAAATCACATGAATTTTGTGGATGGTCTATGACTTTGTAATTAGCAACATGTATATGCATTTGCATATGTAAAAGAAGGTTGGATATAATAGGGTATTGTATCAAAATTTAATTTATGAAAATTTGTATTCTGGTGTAATTTTAGCTGTCCAGGGACGCATATAGACTTGTCCATGGACACCCATTGACTTGTCAATGCAATCCCCTGCACTTGTTAATATATATTTATCTATGTCAAAATGTTGTGATGAAAGTGCAATTAGGTTATGAACATATTTATAGAATTCATATTTCATTGCAGTTTAATTTTAAGGGTAAAGGTGCAAAACTGCACATGTACTTTGCCCCTAGGAGTACCCAACACGAAATACTTTTTTTGGATGCAAAAATACCCATAAACTCCCCAAATTGGTGTAAAAATACCATCTCCATCAGATTAGTTTGACAGACGTTAGTTACAAATTGAAAATACTAAAATACCCTTCAACTTAGTAAAAAAAACCTCTCTCACTCTAGCTATCACAAGAAGGCCAAAACCCAGATTTGTCAACTTCCTTGGATACTATTCTAAAACCCACTGATTCCAATAATCGAAGGCAAACCGAGATTTATCAACTTCCTTGGATTCTATTCTAAAACCCATTGATTCAATTAATTGAAGGTTATCAAGTAGTCATCATGGGTTTTATGCCATTTCGTTGTTTTGCGAAAGAAAAATAAAAGGGATATTATCATTAAACATTGAGAACATTAACATAAACAAAAAAGTATGAATATTGTGGTGTTCTAAAGAATCAAACAAGAACTTGATGAGTGAAATCTGCTGACAAAAATGACTTCAACAATATAAAGAATCTAGAAATTACAGATCCCGAAATCGAATTCAACAATCAAATTCAAAGTAGATCCAGATATACAATCAACATAAAAACCAAATATATTGAAGGGAGAGAATGATGACCGGGGTTTCGCCGGCGATGGCGTCTTGTGTATCGTTTTGGGCTTGAGATGGTGGTCTAGGGATCGTTTGGAGGCCAACCACCATAGAAACAACCACAAGACTCCTATTAGCCACCAACAACCAATAATTACCCAAATATACTGAAATAAAGCAGATAAGGAGCAGAGGTAGCATTGAAAAAGAAGAAAAATAGAGGCATGAACTTGAGCAAAAAATCATGAACCAGAGGAGATTGTGTTGCCGATGAGCCAAACCTAATGATTTTGTCAACCATTAAACCAGAGAAGCTTGAATCGTGTGTTAGGATATGAGGGAGAGAGATGAAACTAAGTTTTCCTTAAGATTAGGTGTCCTACGGATCTGAGTCTGTTGAGTTGGTGTTAGGATTTGAGGGAGAGAGAAAGCTTGCACAAATAGTGACACGAGTAGTAGCCAGAGAATAAAGGATTGATGCAGCTTAAGCAACAAAGCTTGAGCAATTGCTGATAGGGGTAGTGAGGGAGTGATGGAGCATTAGGGATGAGTGACTGATGGAGGGTAGTGAGGGAAATTATGAAATCTTAATATTCTTTATTTTTTTAATTTGGTGGGCCCAACACAAAAGACTTATGGGGAGCCAAATGGGTATTTTCTTTTAGTGAAGTGGACCCACATCTCTCCTCTTTTATTGCATGTGTGCCACATACACATAATACTCCCTCCATTCCATATTTTTGGCCACCTGCAGAACCAGTGCCTTCATATTCACTACTCTCTTTCATTATATATATGTCAGCCACATGCATACTGTAATACCCTAAAATTTGACTTAGGGTAAATATCATAATTTGGTAGAATATACCTATTGAAAATAGGTGAATATAAGGTCTCAAACACCTTGTATTGAATTTATCTTATTATTAAGACAATTTCTCCTAAGATTAAATAATGTGCGAAAAGGTCCCTAAAACATTAGATAATTTGCAAATAGGTCCCTGAAATATTTATGGGTTATAAAATACCCTGAAAATATTATAAAGAGGAAAATAAATATTTATTTGAAATAGGGAAGAATATTGTCCCTAATTTAGGTAATTTATTAAATTATTACCTTGGAAAAATTAAAGGAGAAAAATCAAAAAGTATTGGGGGACCATATTGGACCCCATGATTTTTAATATTATGCATGGTGCATAAAATACCAATGTCAGTAAAATAGTTGTGAGATAATAATTATTACTAATTAAGAAAATTGTCAACAATTAGTAAGTGATTAAATAGGTAATTAATGGAGAATTGTTTAAGTAAGGATTAAGAGAGAGCTTTATAAGATAAAGAGAAAAAGGTGGAAATTAATATATATATGTGTGTGTGTGTGTGTGTGTGTGTGTGTGTGTGTGTGTGTGTGTGTGTGTGTGTTATAACCAATAAAGAAAAAATTAAAATGGAAATTAAGAAAAAATATCTAAGATATTTAGTAATTAAATAATACTATAATTGAGATATTTTATATAGAACAAACGAGAACGAATAGAAATAAAATTCTACCTAGAAAACCATGAACTAGGTTTCTAGAGTCAGAGTATATTTTAGACAAGTGAATTTTTATCTCAAGGTAGGCTATCTTCGAAGTCATTTCCGTAATCGACGAAATGATCATGAGATAAGGCCAAGAAGATATTTTGTGGAATTAGAACAGATAGTAGAAATGAAAACCTATAGAAAATAATTCATAAACTGAAATCCAAGGATAAGTTGGTAAAAACCAGAGCATATTATGAATCAGTGGATTTTTATCCAGAAGATAACGTTGTCTGACATTATTTCTGTAATTGACAGTGGTTGTCCGAAAATGTTCGGCAGACAACGAAATGTCCTTAATGAGATCAAAAATTTAGATAACTCAAGTATCTTGAAAGAGAAAGAAAAGATCTTCAGGACCTTGCTCCCGAAATTTTGAGACTTCCTAAGATTACGCGATTAGGACACCGAATAGGGAACTTTATCAAATAAAGGTGTTAGTTCTCAACCAAGTTTTGATGATAACTAAACACTTGTGAATCAATGGTTTACATAAGAACTCGATTTCAAGCTTTAAAACTCCAGTTCTCATCTCAGCAAAATGAAGAACTCGAGTTCCTGGTTATAGTACTTGAGTTCATAGATGAAGAACTCGAGTTCTTGGGTTAAGAACTCGAGTTCGCGGCTCAGGTCATGGAAAAATTCTCAAGTCTGAAAGACCTCGAGTTCATTAGTGACAAACTCGAGTTCATCAACTCGAGTTTATAATTAAGAACTTGAGTTCTCTCTGCACGACACTCTATCACCTGATGAACAAGTTTAAGAACTCGAGTTCCTATAATAGAACTCGAGTTCATGAACTTGAGTTCATATCTGAGAACTCAAGTTCTTTGAAAATGAATTTGAAGGAAAAATGAAGAACTCGAGTTCTCCAGGATCAACTCAAGTTCTCATCACGCAGACCACGTGCCCAGAAAAGTAACCAAAAGAACTCGAGTTCTTGTATAAGAACTCCAGTTCTAGAACTCGAGTTCTAGTTTGTCAACTCGAGTTCTTTCCTTACAGCACTGAGATACTAAAATGGAAAAACAAAAGAACTCGAGTTCATTGGATAAGAACTCGAGTTCTACTTTGAAAACTCGAGTTCTTATCGCTGTCACTGATATCTGATTTTGCGAAAAATTGAGCTTTTGGTTTGTAACCTCCAGAATCACTCGGAATGATGTTTAAAGTATTTCTAATATGTTTACTAGTGATTTCAGGAACTTACAACGGGTTATTATTCAAAATCAACATAAAGCTGATGCTCACGTCACAGCATTTAATGCTGAAGCAGGAAACAGAGCAGCAAATAGAAAGAAGCCCAGAGCAGCAGGAAGAAACATTCTTCCAAGGATTACTTAATCAAGACATTCTTCTGCAAAAGCACTCTCAACGATCAACGCATTTAATGAAAGAACAGATTTCATTTAATGAGGCCTCAACGGTCCATTTGGCTGCATAAGGAACAGAACAAGCTGTGTCTAACGGAAAATTAAATAAGTCATAACGATAACTCTCAAGTTCCTCCCAACGGCATTAATGGCGAAAGAGTATAAATACCCAAGCATACAATTCGGCCACCTACCGAAACTCTGCGCATTTACTCTGAGTTATTATCTTATCAGTTTCATTACTCTCAACTTGTACTTCAGTGATCATTTATTATTCAACTCGTGAGGAGTTACTTAAACATTCAATTTTCATTCGTTTGTAAAATCTTAAGGTTGTGGAACCTTAAGTAAGGGTGTACAATTACAAATAGTAAGGGGGAGTGAGTCTGAGGGATCATTCCGAGTTGTGTAATTGTATTCTGAAGATAGTGAAAAATCTCAAGGTGTTCTTGGGGACTGGACGTAGGTCAGGATAGACCGAACCAGGATAAATTCTCTCGTGTTCCTTCTCCTTTAAACTCTTGATCAGTTAGTTCATTAATTTGTGAAAATTTTGATTAAGCAGTTAGATTTTTAAATCACCTATTCACCCCCCTTTAGGTGATATTCCATCTTCAAAAGGCGCATAAAGCAAGACGATGATGCAGTGCATGACATCATTTTGTTGACTTTGAAGGCAAAATGCTAGGTGTAAGGCCAGGATCGTGCCACCTTAAAGAAGTGCAATCCAACGGTCAAAAACTAACCAGACGAAGTTCAAAGGAACTACCAAAATGTCATCCACTTTTTCTATGAATAGCCTTCACCTTTCTCTTCATTCTTCACAAATCCAAGAGCTTTATAGAGAGAGATTTTAGAGAGAAGAGGAATCTGTGGAAATAGCAAAGTGCCGGGTAAGTTCTTCGGTCCCTAGTCTTTAGTCTTAAGTTCTTTCGGTAGTTATAGTAGGAATGTTAGATAGATCTTTAGTTTTTCAAGTATAATTTAGATATCATGTATTAGGGACAAATATGATATTTATTTCATAAATATGTTGGAAGAAGAGATATGTTAAAATCTTGGAGAAATAGAGTTAAAGTAGCGAAGCTCTGGCGAGATTCCACCGATTGGTAAGGGTAGGGGCAAAATGGTAATTTGTACCTAAAATGCATGTTATGATATCAAATATTGATAAATGTGATATTATCATTATAGGATATCAGTAATCTTGTTCCGCTGTCATTTCATTGTCGTTCCGCTGTTTTCCGTCAAAAGTACAGTTTTCTGTCAACGTACTAAACGCTCGTCAACGAAGGTATGTTCGCGTACTGTAACGCTAACTCTGATGTTTATGATATGCATATATGTGGTATGTGTGTTGTATGTATAGAGCGTTTATACTGTGAAGTGCATATACGGCACAAGGGCACACACATACACCAAAATCTGATTCAACAATCTTCCTCCTCTCACCATTAATTAATCATTTCAACAATACTCCTCCTTTTTCCATTCGGCCAGACAACAACAAAAACTGAGAGAGTGAGAGACTAAGACGGTGAAGGAAGGAAGGAGAAGAGGAAGGAACATATCATCACCCCTCCTGCAACTGAATATTTAAGTTAAGGTAAAGGTCCTGAACTTGATTCCTCAACCATCTTCTTTATCTAAGGTGTCTTTTGGAAGATGATGATTTGAAATCATGTGCTAAAAATATATGTAAGGTTGGGGGTAGATTCAGTGCATGCATGTCATTTTCTCATCTCTGCACCTTAGTCCAAAAACAGAGGTTGATGTTCATTTTGTTTTCGGGGTTTAGGAGTTGAGTTTTTCTCCAAACATTTTACATGAGATAGTACTCTCCTTAAGCTTGAATTTGAGCTTTGGAACACCCAAACTGAAGGTCTGTAGCTCTAGTTATGATTTTTGGAAGTTGAGCTATGAATTTGAAGACGTTTTTGGTGTCAGTCTGGAGGTATACATATGACGTTGCATTTTTGAACAAGTAAACGAATTTTAAAAATTATGAAAATTTTCCTGATGATAGATGACATGCATAGCTTTAAAATGGTATATATTTCGTATCATTTTGAGCTTTGGTCAGTGAAAAATAAATCTTACAAAATGACCCTGTGTCTGAGAACCAAAACTGGACAGTCCTGATATTTTTCAAAACTGGGAATGACTCAAATAAGATTAAATTGTGAAAATTTTCAGTTAATTAGAGGACTTCCAAAACTTTAATTTGATATATAATGGGTATTTTTTTCTTGTGCTCTGTACAATAAGTTATGGATTTTTAAAGATAAGTCACAATTTCTGAAAAATTCTGGACAGAGCTTAAGTTTTTAGAATTTGGGAATTTTTCTCAGCCATAAATCAACTTTGTGACTTTAGTTTATGAAAATAGACTTATCAAAGAATAAATAGAAATTGGAATCACTCCATTCAGAGTTATATAGATAAAGTTATGAATTTTCCAAATACCCGTGGAAATCAAAGGTCATTTTCTGATAAATCTTAGAATAGTCACATAAGTTGTTAATTGTGTCTAACCTTTAAAGTAAAGGTTTCTTTGGATAAAATGAAAGGTTAAATGGTTGAGACGATAATTATCATAATGAGTAGTATTTAATTAAATAAGTTTCAATAAATATACATCCCTAGTCATAAGGATATTAAAAGACAAGTATCTTTGGGATGGGTCTAGAGAAGTTGAATTTATAATTATTATTGATTTGGTTAGTGACCCACTGCTATATGTAAATGTTAATATTAGGAGCTGAGAACCGCCGTGCATGAAGGAAGAGCGTAATAATAAGAACCTAGTGGAAGGGTGAAGTCGGTAAGACCAATAAGTAGTAACTATAATCTCACATTCTTTGCATAGCTATATATGTTTGTAAACCATATTGTATGTCCTGCCTGTATGGGGCCAGCTCCACTCGTGGCTCGATTGAGCAGAAGGGCCGACCATGAGGCCAACTTCCCTGTGGCTAGGCATGGCTTGGTACATTCAGTTATTTTTTGTTTTCATTTACCAAAATGAATTTTCTAGCACTAAGGTATTTGAAATTATTTTATGATTTACTTGTATTACAAGCTGCATTTGGTATATAATACTTGTCGTTTGAATTTGAATTGAAATATGTTTGCTTTATATGTTGTGTGAGCTACTCTATTTGGTTGATTGATAAATATTTCATATGTTAGAATTTGAGATTACCTTTTACTCTGAGATTCATTTATTTGAATCTCAGAGCCTTCATTAAATCCAAGATGTGGGCAAAGTAGTAAGCAAGGCGGAAGATGCAAAGGCATAGAAATAGCCTGATTTTGAAGAAAATGTGGTGAAGAGGAAGTAGATGAAACATTTAGTTTCATTATTTTGTTTATGGGTTTTGCTGCTTCCATATGACTTAGATTTTATTTTGAGATAGTCATATATGACTTTTGGGATGTATATATTTAATTAGATACATATGACCTCGTAGAAGTAGTTAAGATACATATACTTATATATGTTGCTAATGATTGCTGCAGGATCATGCATGTATGTAACAAGCCCAAATTGCGATGAATGATTTAGTAGTGCACTAAGTTAATCAGAGAATTTTTTTTTTAAAAAAATACTATGATAAAATCTAACAATATTTTAGGTACGATGCATTATTAATGTTAACTCTGAACCATTGATAAACAGGGTTTTCAAATGTGTTTATATGTTGAAGATGGAAGAAATCACCAAAAGGGGGGTGAATTGGGGATTTAAAATTTCTTTTAGACTCTTTTTTTAAAAAAAAAAAATCGAGAGAAGTAAATGATGAGAGAATAAAAGTAGAAAAGCTGGACACAGAGAATTTATACTGGTTTGGTCTCAACCTTGACCTACGTCCAGTCCCCAGATATCTACTGGGTATTTTCACTAGTTCAACAAGCTTAAACTACAACAATGTAAACTACAAGCAATCTTATCCACTAAGGACTTGCTCCCCCTTACACTATGTAATTAAGCTTCCTAACTCACAGGTTTCCACAACCTTGAGCTTTCACAAATACAAATGATTTTAAAGAATCAAAACTCTCAAGAAGAGTAGATAAAGATAAATACTGAAGAACAAGTTGAAAATAATAATACAGACTCAAATTTCAAAGTATAATCAAGATAGCTTCGTTGTGTGTGTTTTGCTTTGAGTCTTCACAGCCTTTTATAGACTAAATGGATGAGCTAGCCATTGCAATTCTTTATCTAACGTCCAGCTGCAATTCTAGAAAAATGGCAGTTGCATATGTTGCTCTGTTCTTTGAATTCTTAGCTGGAATTTTGGAATTTAGTTGTTGCAGAAGGTCTTCTAGATTTTCAGTCATTCTATGATCGTAATTTGACCGTTTAGAGTGATCCTGAAGTGTTGCAACGGTCTGAACTGAGCATCTGAGAAAAGGGAGAAAGATCAGCCCTGTTCTTGGTTCTTCATTTAATGCACTTACCCTGGATCTTGATCTCACCTTGATCTTAGCTAAACTTATCTGAAAAATACTCAAAACTTCATCAAAGACATTAGAAACAATAATATCATATGATAGAATAATTTTAGATTGACCCATTAAGATTTTGCAGATCAACATCATTTGATTTTTCAAAATCCCTGATGCAAACTCGAGTTTGTTCTTCTAAACTCGAGTTTGGAGTTCATCCAGAAAGCATGTCGGTTGGTCAGTGGTCTAAACTTGCAGTCTGTAAAAGCTAACCCGAGTTTGGCTTTTATAGAGAGAACTATCGGGCTCTGGACTTAGGATGGAACTTTTGAGCATGAAGCTAAACTCGAGTCAATTAGTGACTAACTCGAGTTTGGGTCTAGGTTTGAAGAACAAGCCTAAGTTCGTAATATTCCAGATTGGAGTTTTGGGTCATAGACTTGAGTTTGTAGAGTAGCCAAATGGATGATCTTTCTGTATGATCTAGACTCGAGTTTGGGGAGCAAACTCGAGTTTCAGTGACTACCGAAACATTTGAGATTTATCTGGGTCAAGTGCAAATTGGAGTTTGGAAGGCCAGATTGGAGTTTGGGAGTTTATTGAGTTTTCTGGGTTCCTTTCTGTTTGGTCTAAACTTGAGTTTGATAATCCATACTCGAGTTTAGCTTGCTTGGGATTCTATATCTTCCAGACTTCAGGTTTGATTTGCAAATTAGAGTTTAGCTTGATGTGAAAATTTTGGATTCCTTTCTGTGTCTGTCCAGACTCGAGTTTGTCTATGCAGACTCGAGTTTGGCTTTTATGCAGAATTGAACATCTTTCTGTCAAGTCTCAAACTCGAGTTTATATACCTAAACTCGAGTTTTCCTTTGACAGTGAGATTTTCATATTGCCAAAAACAAACTTCATATCAAGTTTATAATTGCTAGTTATCATCAAAACACATTGAGAACTAACATATGTAACATAATAGCCCATTCAAATTTTAAAATTATTTTGATCTTTTTATAAGATGGGTTTTCTTTTCCAGGATCAAACCTGGCCCAGTGGTTTAAACTTTTATTAATTAATACATCATACTATAAAATAGGTGAAGATGCCACTCTGTTCTAAGCACAGAACAGTGGGGTGTTGTACCAGAGTTAGACTGAACTAGTATAAATTTCCTATGTTAATCTTTTTCGTTCTCTACTTTGTTTTTAACTTCAGTTTACAAAGTTCTTTCGAGAAATTTTTTAAATCACCCAATGGCTCTTGGTGATTTCTGTCTTTCAAGATTTACTGAGGTGATAGCCACCAAACCTCACTGGAGAGGAATCATGAACACCAACTCTCATGATGACAGCTTCCGTTGGTCAACGGCTTCAGCGATCGGGGATGAGAGGACAAGTATCAGGAGAGAGAAGAGTAAATAAGGGAATCTCAAATCTCTACTTTTTTTCCCCTCAATTTCATTAAGGTTATTTGTGTCTTTTGAAATTTGGAATATATTGCAAAAAAGTCTCACGGACTTCACTACAAATTTAAGATTTCAAATGACCATTTTATTGTGTTTTTCCTTGCTTAAGAGCTAGATGCAATCTTCCCAATAAAAATTTGCTCGTTTTATGACTTTATTCCTGAAAACCGGAGCAAATCACCAAGAGGGGGGGTGAATTGGGGATTTGAAAAAAAAAAATTCTTTCGCACAATTCTGGAATTTATTCGTTGATACAGAGCAATGCAGAGAAGGAGAGAAAAGAACAAAACACAGCGAGATTTATACTGGTTCAGTCTATCTCTTTGACCTACGTCCAGTCCCCAAACTCTCTGGGATTTCCACTATCACTTTCAATCAGTTATACACTTTGTACTCGAAAGTTATCCTCTCACTAGGATACACTCCCCTTTACAAGTTGTACACTGATATTCCCAATCTCTAAGTCCCCTGACTTGAGATTCTTATAACAGGTGATCTAAAACAAAAACAAACTCTCTCTAAGAGTAGATTTTGATAAACACTGAAGCTTTAATCTCTCAAGATGATTTACAGAAGAAAGAATACATAAATTTGAATATTGTTCACAGTAAGTTCTTGTATGTTGTTTATCTATTCTTCTTCGAATCTTAGTCATATTTATAGCAATTGAAGCTTATTTGAAATGAAGAACATGACTGTTGGAAGAGCACTACGAATTTGGCTGTTAAAGCTCTACTTCCAGCAACTAGCTATTGAGAATCCACTCACAATGTTCTTGATGAATGGATTCTGCTTTTGTCTAAACTGTTGTAGACATTCTTGCAATGTGGGACATAATTAATATGAAGATAATGTTGATGTCCCTATGTAGAATGGGTTGTACTCAAAGATGTAATAATTTAATCTAAGTTGAAGCACTTTATAAGACAACATATTCTCTCTATCTCTTGCTTTATAGCTCATTGTCTGAATCTTCATTGTTTCCTTCAATAAACCATTTGAAACTTGCTAACAAACTAATTAAATGACGTTAAGAATAGTAGCAATTAAAGATATGAAGTATTAACATCATTCAAATGTTTTTCGTAATTTGGCGCCATCTGTTTTTACAAATCTATGTGTTACAAACTTGAGTTTACAAACCCAGACTCGAGTTTGGAGTTCATCCAGAGAGCAATGTATTTTGAAAATCTTCCTAAACTCGAGTTGATAAGTGACTGACTCGAGTTTGAAGCTTTTATCAAAATCTTGAGTTTAAGTTCAGAGCTTCAAAACTAGAGTTTAGAAAACGCAGACTGGAGTTTACAAAATCTGAAATGTTCCTTATCTCTCTGTATGGTCCAGACTCGAGTTTTGACATACAAAACTCGAGTTTTAATATAAACTGAAACTTTTGAAAAATCTCTATAAGTGTAAACTGGAGTTTCTATTTTTCAAACTAGAGTTTTCAAAATAGTCATTTACTCGAGTGCTTTCTGTTTGAGCTAAACTCGAGTCTCTAAAACCTAGACTCGAGTTTCAGTGAAAACTGAAACATTGAAATACCTTTGAAAGCTCAAAACTGGAGTTTTCATTTTCATGACTGGAGTTTAGAAATCATGAAATAGCTCGAGTGTTTTCAAACAGTTCTAAACTCGAGTTTCCATAAATCTGACTCGAGTTTCAATGAATATTGAAATTTTGAAAACCTTTCATTTAAGTTCAAACTGGAGTCACTGAAACCAAAACTGGAGTTTAGAAATCAAGCATTAAATCGAGTATCTCTGTTTATGCTAAACTCAAGTCAACATATCCCAAACTCGAGTTTACAAGTCCTTAAACACTTTAGCTTTTAAACTTTTCTTGTAAACTGGAGTTTAGAGAGATCCAAGTTAGAGTTTGAAAATTTGATAAAAACGTTGAGGCTTCTGTTTGATCTCAAACTCGAGTTTCCAAAAGATAGACTCGAGTTTACTACTCTTGTAAACTTTGATTGCTCTCTGTAACTCTGCAAACTCGAGTTTGCCTATGCAAACTGGAGTTTGGCTTGCTTTGTAAAAACTGAGCCATTGTCCTATCAAGTCCAAACTTGAGTTTCTACACCAAAACTCGAGTTTGCCTTAAACAGAAAGATTTACAACTTTCTGAAGACAAACTTCAAATTAAGTTTACAATTGTCCGTTATCATCAAAACACATAGAGAACTAACAATTCCCTTATTCGTTTGTAGAAGAAGTAAACCCTTGGATAGTTGTACTGGTTTTGATTTTTTAATTTTAATTAAAAGCAATATTTAATTTTCACTATCTATTTCAATCTATGCCTACTCGATATGATCTCACTCTTTTATCTATTAGTAACAAGTAAAAACCCAAATACGGCCCTTCCCAAGGTAGCCTTCCATTTTCCCATTCTCTTTTTAATAGAATTCACTTCCCAATGTATTGCCTATGTGTCAATATTCAAGACAGTTGTACATCTCTAACTATTCCTATTTATTTTAACTTTCTTTTCTTTTGAGCCTTCACACTTGTTTCAACATTGCCTTCTCTCTATCATAGCCACATAGTGATGCAAAGGGAGGACTAGGTGAGTTATGGGAAGCCATAGACGACATAAAACAAGGAAGGTGTAAATAGACTCATGGAAAAACACCATGTGAACTCCATCGCCATGATCTAAAAATGAGAGAAGGTTTGATTTTAGTTTTTTCAGTCTTTTTTTTTTTTTTTTTGTGTTAGGTCTAGACCCTTGCTTTTCAAAATCTTGGATTTCGGCTCAACAACAAATTCTGGATCAAAACCAGCTAATTTTCGACTCAATCTGGCTTAATGAAAAAATGGCTTTCAGCCTAGTCTGAGTTGCCGACAAGTTCGTCTCACCGCTTAGTTCGGCTCAGTTCTTAAAACATTCTTTAGAATCAATCATTTGAATTAAAATATTTAAATATGCATGAGATTTTCAAGGACTAAAATGAGGCATAGGTTTGATAAAACAAAGGGAGAATGACGGGTAAATACCAAATGAAATTTTAAAACTCCCTAAAGTTTGTTAAAATTTGTACAGGACATACAAGGATAAAATTGAGATATTGAAATGTTGATGAATTTACCATTAATTACACCATTTCTTCCTCTTTCTCTCTCCTCTCCCTCTCTTCCTCCTCCTCTTCCTAACGCACCTCCACCTATAGAGACCACAACATCTTCTCTTCCCACTGCATTGATCGCGAGATCTCCGTCTTCAATCTCAATCATCGTCCCATCGTCTTCACCCTCCCTCTTCAATGAACTAGATCAAAAGCCAGATTCATCTTCAACCTCAATCATGTCATTTGTGTTTGTGCTCTCCTTCTAGATCAATTGTACACAACCTTCTTCTTGGTCTATTACACCACTGTCGAATCTATCCCCTCTTGAGTTGAGCAATATATGGGTTTTGATCAAGAAGAAGGTGAACAATAAATGTGATATTTAACAAAAATCGTAATGAGGTTAACAAGTTTATGAATGTGTTTAACAAGTTTAATAATGAGTTTAACAAGTTCAGTCGTCAAGTTAAAAACATGTCACTATGGTGAACCCAACATTCAAGCACCATGAACAAAATTCGTATGATATTAACAAGTTCATAAATAAGTTTAACAAGTTAATGAAAGGGTTTAACAAATCTTGTAATTGGTTTAACAAGTTCATTCGTCATGTGAAAACCTATTCATGTGAAACATGTTTTCACATGATGAATGAACTTATTAAACCCATTAAATTCATGAAGTTGTTAATCCCATTATGACTTTTATTCATAGTATTCAATGTTAGGTTTATCAGAGTGACATGTTTTTCACATGTCAAATGAACTTGTTAATATCATTATGTCTTTTGTTAAATCCTACATTTACTATTCACCTTTTTCTTCCTCAAAACTTAGATATTGTTTAACTCAAGAGGGGATAGGTTCAATGGTGGCAAAAGAGACCAAGAAGAAGGTTGTGAGTAATGGATCTAGAAGGAGAGTATGAACACAAACAACGTGATTGAAGTTGAGGGGTAGATCTGATTTTTGATCTAGTACTTTGAAGAGGGAGGTTGAAGATAATTGGACGATGATTGAGGTTGGTGATGGAGGTCTAGCGATCATTGCAATGGGAAGAGGAAAGGAGCCGTGGTCTATGCAGGCAGGTGGTGTGGCAGGAAGAGGTGGAGGAAGAGAGGGAGAGGAGAGAGAAAGAAAAAGAGAGAGCATAATTGTAAATTCATCAATATTTCAAATTTTCATTTTAATCTCCGTCACCTTTACGTATTTAACAAATTTTAATGGACTTTTGGGGTTTAGAAATTTTATTTGGTATTTATTTGTCATTTCTCAAAAAAACAAAATAAAACTTTGAACAAATTATGAACTATATGAATTAAAGAGATAATTTAACCATCTTATCATGAATTATTACATCAATATAACTTTAATTTCTTAATATTTTGAGTGTTAAATACAATTCAAAATTTGACAAGGGGTGAAATGAGAAGCGAATGGAAAACGGAGAGATGCCAGATACAAAGAAAGATGAATGAGATGTAGACAAATGAAACTCAATTTGGAGATGAATGATGTGCCATTGTGATGTATTTGATAGCATCAAAGCTTTGGGAGAAGGATCGTGAAATGACGCTAATGTCACTGATTGACGGACTATATTTTGATAATGACACTAATGTCCACTCCAACAGCGATACTAGAAAACTCCATCATAATCTGGATAGGATGAAATGCCCAATTCTTCCCCGAAACGAACAAAACTGAGCCTTTCTTTTGGTTCAATCGTCATTGCTTACATAATAATCCTGTTCTTGTCAGCTTCCCTATATATTCTGTTCTTTTTTTCCCAAATAGCAAGCTAGGTCTTCAGAGGGAGATTTCGTCTCAGCAAGAAAAAATGGTGGAAGTGAAGAACAAGCAAGTGGTTCTAAAGGAGTATGTGTCTGGGCTCCCCAAGGAACCCAACTTTCAATTGGTTGAAGGTTCAATCGAATTGAAGGTTCCAGAAGGTTCGAATCAGATTCTGCTCAAGAATCTCTACTTATCCTGTGATCCCTACCAGCGAATCATGATGAGCAACGCACTTGATTCCAAATTTGGTGCTTTTACTCTTGGCGCTGTAAGTCTTGTTCTCTGCAGTTCACTCTTTTACTGTTCTTAGGTTTCCGTTGCTTTGTGAAGTGGGAATTGATTTTCAGTAACCAGTTGATGAATTCTGGTGCGATATGTAATTTGTGCTTCAAATTCCCCAAGTCGGTATATGTTCTCAATCTGATTGAAAGTTTTGTTTTCTGCATAAAAAGCTATTGGGATGAGCGAGCAGGCTTTGTAATAGTTCCTCTGTTTTTTATTTGTGGACTGATCGAGGAACTCTTGGTTGAATTGGAGAAATAAAAAATTTCAAAATAGGCTATATATAAAACCTGTCTCTTTGTCCTGATACAATTGTCATTCTTCTAGTATTGGTATAGAATGCATTATTATAACCTTAGGTTTGACCAGAATTGATCTCATCATTTGTTTGCTTTTAAAAATTATACTAAGCCCTTCCCTGTTGACAATTTGATATATTTTTAAGAAACGTCTCACAATTTAAATAATTTTGAGTTTCAAAGAAATCGTTAATTCTGTCGATTGTCATTGTAAGTCAAACAAGAGGGACATCATTATGTTATTTAACTAATCTTGAAGGTAGTTTAGTGTACCTTGCTTAGTTGCTACTACTTGAAGCCCAAGCGATTTATCAAGTTTAAGAAAGGATTCTAACTATGCAGATTTTTTGGGGTCAGTTTTATTTGGTCGAGGGAGGTGAATTTATTGAGTTATCCAAGTTAACCAGACCGGAATGCAATACCAAAATAAAACAAAAAAGAGTATATAATTAAACGAGCGACTGATTATAACCATATATACTTGTTGAGGCTTCTTAGAAGAAAGGAATACTTGAAATCCATTTGTTTAAGCTTCAACTAGCATCTCATCAAATAATGAGACTGAAGAATCAGATATTTGAAGTGGCTCATGATTCTGGCGGCCCTATGAAGCTTATGGTCTCTTTTTGATCAAATTTAAGTTAAAATCAGAATGTATGACAATGAAATTGCTTAGATGTAGAGTATAAGTGTGCAGCTACTGACAATTGTGTTGAATGATTGCAGCCAATACATGGATATGGTGTGGCTAAAGTTGTTGAATCTGGACACCCTGACTATAAGAAAGGTGATTTAGTTTGGGGATTTGTTATATGGGAGGAGTACAGCTTGGTCCCCTCAACTCAAATACTTTTCAAAATTGAGAACACCGATGTCTCACTTTCCTATTATACTGGAATTCTTGGTATGTATATTGAAGCATTTCAATTTATTTCTCGATGTGTGCATCACTTGGAATCCTAACTTATGAAGTTTTCATGTGATAAATGGTTTCTTTGTCCCTTATTTCTTCTAGAAGGCACCAAAGACTGATGAAACTTTTCCCACTAATCTGTGCAATGATTGTTGTTAGTATTATGCATTTTATTGATTTGGAATGGTGGTTTGGGTGCTTTTTTTAATTTTATTTTTATTTATATAAGAAACTGGTAGGCAAATAATTTAATTTTCCCAATACAACTGTATCTTGATATGGCCTCTATTTACTTTACAGGATTTTGATATGCTTCTGTTTCTTTTTTGAGCAAACATTTTTCTGAAGATTAAATCTTATCCAGCTTCCATGTTTGTGCTTTTTAGTACATAGCTTCTCCTGATTGCCCTTCTTATTCGTATCATTGTTCTTCTCTTTTTAATTATCCTCCTAGTTCCAAGGAGAGAAAAGAAGACACTTCTGACTAAGGAAAATGCTGTACATATCATTTCGTTCTTTCCTGGCCTTCTTTTGAAGGACCCTCTAACATTAATTACTGTAAACTTTATCTTATATTTAGAACCAGAGGTAATAAATAATTGTATTGTTTTTTTATTTATTTATGCTTATTATGTTATCATGAATTCACTAGTTATTTGCCTTCCTCAATAACTATCTTCTTTTGTTTCACCATAGGTATGCCAGGAATGACGGCATATGCTGGTTTCTATGAAATAGGATCTCCCAAGAAAGAAGATCGCGTTTTTATCTCAGCCGCATTGGGGGCAGTTGGTCAACTTGTCGGGCAATTCGCCAAACACCTAGGTTGTTATGTTGTTGGAAGTGCGGGGAGTAAAGAGAAGGTATGTCTCTAATTGATTTTATCATACTCAGGAATTTGTTGAAACAAATATGATTCCCAATTTGAACCCTCTATATTCATAGAAGTAACTATACTAGTGTACCTGGAGAGGTATACAAAGCAAAAGATACAAAAAGTCGAAGTGAGCCTATACTCGGTTGCTTTTAGGCTTGGGGGTGTCAGCTGCCCCTCCTGCCCATCAATTTTCCCCCTTTTCCAGATTTTTTTCATATTTCTTTTGGTTATTAGATACTACATAAAAGAAGTGACATTAAAAAATGGTGCAGTTTTCAATTTTTTTATGGTTTTTTAAATACTAATTTGGTAATGCTTTTTCAATATTTATCCTATTATTACAAAAGCGCTATCTTACATTTTCATTCACTTTAATATTTGAAAAAAGTTCAACAATGAACAGCCTTGCCTTTCAATTTGATATTCCTTCTGGGTGAAAGCTGTGAAGCATCTAATGCATCACAGCCCAGAGTAGTTACTTGCTTCTCTTTTTTAAGAATAGAACCAAATTCTTTTGCAACTCCATCTGTTTTTTTTTTGGTCTGATCGTCCTATCTCATGAATTTTCTCCCTTGTACAATTAGGTTGATCTATTGAAAAATAAATTAGGATTTGATGAAGCTTTTAACTATAAGGAAGAACCTGACTTGGATGCAGCCTTGAAAAGGTCAGTGTCTGATAACTTCATTTTAGACCTAGAAATTTAAATTACTCCACCATAACCCACAAGCTTTTAACTTTTAAGTTGCTAAGTTGCAAGTTTTTGAATAGAGCTGGTACTTTTTATAAATTATACTCTGGAGATGTCTAAAGTTTTAATGCAGTTTTTCTATTTTTACTCTTAATTAATTATTTATATGTTTCTACATTAATTATAGCATTTCTACCTAGATTGGTCACTCACTTTCTCTCTATATAGACAAGGGCATATTTGGGGGGAAAATACATTTCTTACTTAGTTATTATCTTTAACTAATTTTAACTGACTTTTTTATCTACTTGATTCGGTTATTTGTAACTTAAAAAAAGTAGTGGAAGGAGTAATAGATATGGATTTGCATATATCAGGTACTTCCCAGAAGGCATTGACCTTTACTTTGAGAACGTTGGGGGTAAAACACTTGAAGCAATTCTTTTGAATATGAGAATCCATGGCCGCATACCTGTGTGTGGAATGATCTCACAATATAATCTTGATCGACCTGAAGGCATAACAAATTTAGCACAAATCATTTTTAGGAGAGTCCGTATGCATGGATTTTCTGTCCATGACCATTATCACCTCTATCCCAAATTCTTAGAGTTCATTCTACCTCTTATCAAACAAGGGAAAATAGTTTATGTGGAAGATGTAGTTGAAGGCCTTGAGAATGGCCCTGCCGCTTTGGTTGGCCTTTTTACTGGTCGCAATGTCGGTAAACAAGTCGTCGTCATTGCTCGTGAGTAATATCAGGGATACATTTAGTCTGGCTATATAGATCGTACAACAATCATGGGCTACATTAAGTATAGGCATGTTGTCGAAGTACATCATGAAGGCAACGACAACAGTTTTATCTGAGTGAGCTTGGCCATATCAAGCATACTACTGTCATGGGTTACGTTTAGTTACTTTATTTTGTATGTGAATAAAAAGTAAGTTGTGGGTGAAGAATTGAAAAATAATTCTTGTATATGTTTCACTCTGTTTCCTAGATATATATGATGCATTATAGTATATTAAGATTATAGTCCAGGATATGAGATGATGTTCCTGTACCTGGAGTTGCGTTGTCAGTTCATTTTCAAAGTATGTTATATGCAATACCAACTGCACACACCAGCTATGTTTTCGCTTAAATAAAATCTTGATTTGCTCTTTGGTTAAGGTATTTTGGAGATGCATCCAGTACTTTAAAATATTTTGTGCTGCAAAATTTTTCTCTTATATATTAAAAGGGATAATCTCATATAAAGCTATCTAAAATAGAGAAATTTTAAATCAGGTTGATAAATTCAATCAATTCTTAATTAAGTTATCGACCCAATTTAAGATTTTAAAATGTGAATTAAATGATTTTATTGCCTTTCACTGGTCTTCCCTCTCCTTTTAAAGGATCTTAGTGCCTATAACTTATTTTTTTCAATAATAAGTATGTATACAACATCAATATATAATAAAATAAAATATGATTAGCTTAAATAAAAAAAAGTTGATGTTATGGAAGGATCATCAATAATAATTCAAGAAAAAAAAAAGGAAAGCATAACAGCAAGATCAATTAAATTATTTTCAGTTGAATGCTAAGAATTAATATTTTTATTTTTGACAAGATTTTTTTTTTCGATGAAAAGAAAATTAGACTTTGTCAATAAAAAAAAAAAAATCTGACTAGTGTGTATATTTCAATTTATATATCAAATATTTTCATTAGCTGCATTTAAAAAAAAAAATAGTTTCATCAACGTAAGCAATAAACTAGATATTACAATATTCAAATAAAATTTTTATGAAGTTTGATTTTTTTTTTTTATTGGCAAAAAAATTTGTAAGTCGCATTTTCTAAAAATACAATTTTTTATTCACGATACTTGAATTTTTTTTAATTAATATTGGGTTAATGCTTTTCTTTTTTATTTTTTGGGCTTGAATTATTCTTGTTGATTCTTCCCAATTAAAGGAATCACATTTTATTTTATTATATATTAATGTTAATATATATAGAAAACTTAAGATACAAAGTAATAAAACTTTTTTGAGAGGAAAGAGAACAAAACCGATTATAGAAGTGCAATAAAGTCATTTTATTCATATTTTAAAATCTTAAATTGGGTCAATAACTTAATAAGAATTTTGTGAGTCTAACAACTTAATTTAGTATTTTTCTATTTCAGGTAACTTTATATAGGATTTTCTCATATTAACCCCCCGGGGGTGTTCATTGTTTTCTCATCTAAAAAAACAAAGCTTCCATAAACAACAAAAGTCCTCTATCTCTTGGGTGTTGCAAAAACTGTTCTCCCCCATCAGCATACCAACATAGATGCACCATGGTTAACTGTCTCTCTCATTCTCACTCACTTGTTGTGGATTGAAATGGTGGGGAGGTGTGTTGTATTCTCTACTCTGTAATCGGAATTTTTTACTTTTGTACGATTATACTCAAGGTTGTTAAAAGTAAGTTTTTACGTAAAAACGGAAGGAGAATGAAAAATCATAAAACGTAAAATCGTAATACAAAACGTAATTTTTACCTATACATATATACATACATACATACATACATATATATATATATATATATATATATATATATATAAGAAAAGTAAGGCACCTGTCATTATCCATACACATACTAATCAATACAATATCAATCAAAATATCCAGTATTGTCATCATATATCATTCAAATAAAGGCACCTGCTATCATCCATAGTTTCATACATATACTGATCAATGTAATATCAATCAAAATATCCAACATTGTCACCAAATACCATTCAAATAGGCAAAATAAGACCTTTCTTCATATGAATTTCTAGGCATGTGCCCTGAGTTTTTGAGGCCTGTGGTTTTACATGAGAGTACGAGATTAATTTCCCCTATATAGTTTTTAGCATTTACCTTAATTAGTCATGTCTTTTGTTCAAACAAAAAAAAAAAAAGTTTTGCCCGTTTTCTTTTTCTTTTGGGTTTGCTTGTTTCTAATCGTTCTTGATCGAACGGGCCCTAAGGTCAAAGATACCCTAATCCATGATCCTGAATATTGGTATAGTACATAGTAGACTATGATTGAATACTACAAAATAGGATGTCAAAATAAATAAATAAATAATACTAAAAAAATTAACCTCATTGTCCCAAAAAATAAAATAGGAAATTGACCCCATCATCCCTTCACTTCAGTCCCAAAAAGAATACTACGCTGATCAGCTAATCCACAAGCCTTTGGACAAACTGGTATTTCGGTAATTTCGCCTCCACGTCAGCTAGTCTGAACTCTCAACCGTGAATCACTTTGGTCATCGCATTCCACTGCGGAATCAGTAATCTACAGCGAGGGCCAAGCCTGATACTCACCGATGGAGAGTGAGATGGAATCAGGGTGGGGAATTACCGGGAACAAAGGTCGCTGCTATGACTTCTGGATTGACTTCAGGAGTGCATGTCTCGCTGCCGTGAACCTAAGGATTATGCTCTTCTCTGTGAAGACTACCTCCGATTTTTTTAAAAACGTTCGGCTTTTATGCTTTTACGTTGAATGAATCACGGTGTTTTTTGTGTTTTCACTATAAATACGTTTATTGCTCAAAGGAAACAAGTTTTGCTAAAATTAAAACATAAAAATGGCGTTTTTATGTTTTAAAACGCGTTTTTAACTACCATGGTTACATTTGTCTTCGTCTGCTACTATTTCAAAGACTCAGCTAAAGCTAAAGCTATGACTTGTAACTATTAGAAGTCTCATGTATTAGTCCCTTCTATCCTTAGTATATGATGCATTTTAAGAGTTGACATTATTTTAAATTTAAGAAGTATTTTCTATGTTTTTTAATTTGTCTTTATTGATGTTGCATTGATAATAATAAAAGGGAATGAGAGAATTAAGGAATATGATTATAAAAAATATATATCATATTAACCAACTTCTTTAATCTAATCAAATTAATATGTCTTACATTAAGGATATGAGAGTATTGAATTACTTTTTCAAAGGAGGGCCTCCCACAGTGGTTTGATTTCAGAAAATCATTTCATTTTTATTTTAAAATCAAAACAGAAGAGGAAGAAAAGAAAATTATTTAATTTTCTTTTCAACAGTGGTTTGCCTTTTGTGATTGATGGAAGTGTCCCCCGGGGGATCAGTAGACATGTTTGCTGCACTATTAGTTGGGGTGCTCCTTTTTTAATATATTAGGCTTAAAATTGCACTGTAAAATATTTTAAGATGTTGAATATGTATTAAAAAATGTTTTAGGATGTTGGATGTCCTTTTTTTGTTGGTCAAAAAAAGTCAATTTTATTAATATCAAATCAAAGTTACAAACACTAATAACTGAAGCTAACAAACACTCAAAAAACCTATCATTACAAACTATCCCACTACTTACTAAAATAAACCTATAGCAAAACAATACAGAATCATGCTAAACTGATGTCACGTGTATCAGTAAACTCAGTGCTATAGTCCCTTAGCTTCCTAGAGTCCTGAACTAAGATATTGCATAAGGAGAATGGAGCAAAACTCAGCTAATCATGATGATACATCTTCCTTGCGGCATCAGTTGCTACCTTGTCTATAGCTTTGTTTTCCTGTCTAGAGACTAATAGTGCGTTTGGTTTAAGGGGAGGGAGTGGGAGGAGAGGGAGTGGAAAGTAGGAAATTGACCAAATTGCCATTAATGAAAGGAATATTCTTTTTTATTGAGAGTATATTTTAGGAATATTAAAAAGTTTCCATGGGTTTTTTAGTAAAGAGGGGGGAAAAGATCTCCCCCTCCCCTCCCTCTCCCTACCCCTCCCTCAAACCAAACAAAGCTTAAGGAGAATGACACACCATCAATTGACTCTATCAACCCAAGAATTTCTTGCACCAGCTCACGGCTCTGCTACTCATAGCCATCAACTGATTTTTCTTTAGTCATCCTATATAAACACTTCACAATTAGTCTCAACAGTTACATGACAGTCATAAATTTCTTACTGCACAACAAAGCCTCTTTCAGCGCCAAGCATTCCACCATGAAGGGAGATTCTGCTATGACCATGCCACCCAACCCTCCAATAAAATCTCCCTTATCATTTCTACTCACCAGACTAATACTTGCTTTACCCGTACTTGGCATAAAAGCACCATCTACATTAATTTTCACATTACCAACTGCAGGTGCCACCCATGAATCATTCCTTATCATTTGTTCAGCAAATACTCTTCTGCATCCTTTGTCTTTTCTTGCTTTCCACTTCCAAAACTCTTCTACCTAGGCATTAACCAACCTAACCACCTCATTTGCATCAAACGTCTCTTACTTGAATACCCAACTACATATCTTCTTCCTAATCCACCAACACATTGTGGCAAACAAGGACTTCCCATATTCATCCAGACCCCCATTAACCTGTAATAGATCAAAAAGCCATTCCTCACACTTTTCATGGCCCATTTGCTAAACTTCATTCCTAGGGGGCAACCAAACCAATAAGGTTTTGTCCAAGGGCACAAGAAAAGCAAGTGTTTCACTGTCTCATTGTTAGATAAACATATAGGGAAGACAGAATTACTAGCACATTTACGCCGAAACAAGGCATCCATAGTTGCCACAACCTCATTCCCCAACCTCCATAAAAACTGATGGATTTTGGGGGGAACCATCACTTTCCACATACATTTCTAGAGATTCTTAGACATAGCGAATGACATACTTGGGTCTTTGATTTTGCGTTCTCCCATATCTCTTTGGGCTATTACATATCCAAATTTAACTGAATATAGGTCATCCTTAGCTGCCATCCAAACTGCATGGTCAGGACAAATGATATTAGGGATAGGAATTTTTAAAATCATGTCATTTTCCAATTTACTAATCTTTCCAGCAATCAAGTTGAGATCCCAACACCCATTTTTAATCAGACATGACAGAATGGCACTCTCTTCCTCCTCAGTCAGTGCCTCACTATGTAATCTGTATCCATCAAGCCCTTGAATCCATTGGTCTTTCCAGAACCAAATATTTGTTTTAGAGCCTACCTTCCAGCACATAGATGAATATTGTGTTTTTTGGACTGAGTTGTACGTCCTTCACCTTCAGTCTCTTTGCCATAGATGAATCCCACTCCTCATCTGCACTTCTTTTCAAGCCAAGTCCATTTATTCCATTAATAATATCTCCCATAGCCCCTCCATTGTATAGGACTATAGCTAACGGAGTATCATCTTGAACACCAGCATCCTTCTTGCTATTATTCTCGGTCATTCCTTCAACAATCTTGGAGGAGGCATCTTCTATTTCTCTTTTCTAAACAGGTTGGCTTCTTTCTTCCCTTATATCCTCTTCCTCCCCCTATTCAGTTCCTCCTCCTCATATCCCCTTTTTTTTATCCATCCGCCAGTTCCCATTCTCACAACATCTATTTCCATCATTCCATGTCTCTCTGTCCTTGTTCACAATCAGACTTGTTGCTTTATTAGCCTCCAAAGTTTTATTGATTCTTATAAAGAATAAATCCATTTCATTATGATTTGACTTCATGTCATTTTTTTCTCTCTCCATACTCCTTCTCCTTATCGCCTCCTCTTTCTTCCTCATAGCATATACGACCTCCACCCAGTCATTACACACTACTACCATGGCCTTATCCCTATTATGGCATTGGGGACTAGTGAGCCACATCCCGAACCATGCCTCTATAGGATTAACTTTCGACATCAGTTTATCAGATTACAGGAGTGATTGTCATGTCCAATCTTCCCACAATTATAACAGAAACTTTGCAATTTCTCATACTGGATCGAAATCCATACATTCCTACCGTTTGGCTTTGGTATCCAAAAGCCATCTGCTAATGGCTTCTTAAGATCTAAGATAATTCTAGCTCGTAGGAAATTTCGAAAGTACCTGCCATTGTAGTAAGGATCCTCAGCCATCATCACCTTACCAACATGTTCTCCAATCTTGATCGTGTTCTCCAAACACATCACTTCCATTGGCACATTGTGAATTTGAATCCAAACAAGGCAATTATTGAAATCAAATTCCTTGCAGGATTTGTATTTCGACCTCTCCATCAGATTCAACAGATAACCATTGATTGACCAGGGACGTCATCTTAGAATTATGTTATATTCTCCTTCATCCGAAAATTTGAATAGAAAGGCATTTCCATTAATTTCAGTTATATGTAGTCATTCCTGAAGACTCCATGCCTTCCTCAGTATTGCCTTCATAATCTATCTCGTGAACGTCCTACTTGATAAAATCTTGCCGATCAGGATCAATTCAGTTGTCTCTTATGTCCATGACAACAGAGTCATGATCTGGTTCACCTCCATTCTGAATACTTTCTATTCACCCTCCCTATCATATTCAATCTTCCTCACCTAGATCACTCATCATTCCATTTCGGCGCCATATCCTCCTCCTCTAGCACCAATCACTCGCTATCACTCTATCCTTACTACTCTCACACCAGGCGGAGAGAACTATGCTCCCACACGAGTGCACGAGGAGAACTAAGGCCTTGGATGTCCTTAACCCTTTGCTACGGAAATCAAAGAAACAATACTAAACTAATCGAAGTTTGGTATGCATCAATTGTTGGGCTTTGTGCTCTTTACACTTAAGCCCAATTGGGCTTAAGTGAGAGAGACTACATACTACAACCAAATAACCCAATAGCCCATGTGGTTTAGGGTTAGGTTTTAGGTGTAGTGATATATAAGCTTAACATAAGCTTCTTTCACCTTCTTGAAAAACCTAAGAGAAAAAGAAGAGAGGAAGAGGGAAGCTCTCATCAAGAACAAGCTCAAGGTAGATCCATCATCAAGAGAGGTTGCCCACACAACCTTCCGATCCGATTCGAGAGATAGTTTGGAAGATCAACCATAGAGTGGACTACGGTTTCATCTTTCAAGGTAATCAAAACGATGAAGGTTCTAATTTTATTACATCAAATAGGTTCAATACGCTTCCGTGTTTTTGATGAGATCCTACAATTGGTATCAGAGGCATGTTGATGAGGAAAAGAACCTAGTTTTGACATTTCTTTCATATTTCATGTGATTATTTTAGAAAATTATTTTCTTGAAAATATGGCATCTTTTTTCTATATTTGTTATTTATTTCATAGTATGATTCGTTTATAATTCATATTTGATATTAGTGTTAATTTTAATCGGTTAATCACTTTGATCCATGGCTAGATCCTCTCATGTATTTCTTGATTTGTAACAAGGAGGCTAATCCCATATGATTAGATTTCCTCCTCGCTGTTTTTGTTCAATTTTCAGAATTTCTATGTATTTTTTGAATTTTTGTAAAAAGTTGGAGATCAAGAAATGGTGAAAAAGATGAGCAATCAACTTTGTCAACACTGTTCGTGGACTTCTGGACCTCAGAATTGGACAAACCATATATGGTTGGAAAGATCATAGAGAGAATAGCACGGATCTGGAAACCCCGTCCCCAGAAGCACTGGAATGTGCCCTCACGCGCCGCCACAAGCTTCTGCACGTGGTCTTCAAGTGCCGGTAAAGAAGTGGCACGTGAGAGCGCGTGCGGCGGTATTTTGAGGTGTTTTTGGCAGCGTTGTGCTCGTCTCACAGTAGCGGTCCTTCCCCTGGAGTTTTGTACTGATCTAACTTTGGTGGATGACGTGGCAGAAATGGAGGCTAGGGTTCCTCTTTTGTGTCCTAGGTTTTTTAGCCAAGGATTGGATTTTTGGGCTTTTGGGCTCATGGATATCCTAAAGGGGCTTGGATAAACACTATGGGCTGAACAAAAGAGGAATTCCAAAGTTGTAAATGTTTATCTTTTAATTTTTATAGGAAAGCCATGGATTAAAGTTATTTGTTTTATTATTTAATGCTTTTATTGAATGGTATGAATTATATGTGCGATTAACATGATTAGAAATAACATACCATATAGAATAGGAAGATGTTATATTGTTGCATAATCACATGTCATAAATGCATAGTAGCTATTATGTCTTGAATCGACTAGTATGATAATTATTATGTGAGATTATTTAGGTTATCCACGAAATTAACTATCAATTATTATGATTTTAAATTAAAATCTAGAATAATAATTGGATTAATTAATTTTGGAATTATGATCTAGATGATCACTAAATTAATTATCAATTATTATGATTTTTATATTAAAATATAGAATAATAATTGGATTAATTAATTGTGGAATTAAAATCTAGATAACCACTAAATTAATTATCAATTATTAAGTTTTTTAAATTAAAATCTAGAATAATAATTGGATTAATTAATTGTCGAATCTAGATAAATAATCTAGGAAATTTCCTAAGAGAATTGTAATTTTGGAGTAATTTGTGGGTTATTTAAAATGGTCATGTGCAGCAAATTTTGCAAATCATGACTAGATTTTAGATACCAAATGAAATACTCTAAATTGAACAAATTCTTGAAAATTAAAAATTCTAAATTTAAAATATTGAATGGGTGAAGGTTTTAAATTAATTATTTAATTTTAAAACCTACGGGCTCCAATTGTGGGTTTATTAGTGAAATGATTATCGTTGAAGCCCTATCGGATAAGGATAATCAGATTTCACTAGATTAAACCTTAATATTTTCAAAATTTTAGTAAAGTTTTGTACAGCCCATCGTCGGCATTACTTAGACACTAAAGATAATTTTGAAAGTAAACAATGGTTAAATACATTCAATTTTGGTAAAATTGTTAGCCCTCTCATCGAGGCTCTGGCAATGAAACTGAAGGCCCAAATTAACAATATTAGTTTTACAAGTATCTTGCCCATCGTAAGCCTTGTAAAGATAACTAATGGATTGTTAAACAATAAACAAATAGTAGTTATTAGAATCTACTAGCGATATATATTTGTTTGTTGTTAATTATGGATTGTAATTAGTGTGCATTTCCTTATTTTTAGAAAAATGTCTTCATTCAATCCTTTAGCTACGATTTTGAGCCAAAAACCTATGGATGGTACAAACTACAAACAATGGAAAACTAATTTGGACATTGTTCTTCAATATAAAAAGCTCAATTTTGTTCTTACTACACCTAAGCCAACGCAGCCTGCTGCAGATGCGTCTGATTCAATTCGGACTCAATTTCAATAGGAGAAGGAAAAATGGGAGAAGGCGAATGTGGCAGTTCGCTGCTATATTTTGGCCAGTCTCGCCAGTCACCTTTAGGAGCAAGTAAGCATGATTGAGAGTAGAGCAACAATGCTCCAGACTCTTGATGGCATGTTTGCTACGCCTAGCAGTTCTGCAAGGCAAAATGCGCTAAATGCAGTCACCAGGACAGTGATGTCTGGAGGAAGTGTGCGGGATCATTGTCTCACAATGATAGCAAACTTCAAGAAGGCTGATGACCATGGCATTAAGTTTGAACAAGAAGTCAAAGTTGACCTTCTCTTACAATCACTGCCTGAATACTTCAATCAATTCAAGATGAATTATAATATGAATAAAATGAATCTTGATCTCACTCAACTGATGCACGAGCTTGAGAGTGTTGAACAGTCTCTAGTCAAGTAGGGAAGTGCATTGTTTGTTGGTGAAAGTTCTGTGAAACCTAAAGGGAAGAACAAAAACAAGAAAAAGAAGAATTCAGGTACTCCAGTTGCCAAAACTGTTGCAATGAAGCAGCCAAAAGGCAAGTGCTTCAAGTGTGGACAAAAGGGGCATTGGAAGAAAAATTGCCCACGTATGAATAAACCAGGTATGGGTAATTTAAATGTGATTGAGGCTTATTTAGTGGAGAATCACAATGATAAATGGATTGTTGATTCAGGAGCCACTAACCATGTTTGTTATTCTTTGCAGTGGTTCAAACATAGCTTGCCTGCAAGTAAGGGACAAAGAGACTTGAAGCTTGGAAATGGGGAGCTTGTATCTGCACAGGTAATGGGACAAGTTGTTTTATATTTTAATAATTACAGAACTTTGGTTTTAGAAGACTATTTGTTTATTCTAGATTTCAAGAGGAATTTAATTTGTTAGTTGTTTGAATGAACATGGTTTGACAGTTCAATTTAATTCCTCAGTTTCTATAAGAAGTTCATCTTCTTTTATTTGTTCTGGTGTAAAGTTTAATGGTCTTTATTTCCTTAGTCCTGTTCCCTGTGAAGTTAATCATGTTGAATTAAAAGATGATGAGCATATTAACTTTTCAAAGAAAAGAAAGGTTTCCAATGAAACTTATCTTTGGCATTTGAGATTGGGTCATATTAACTCTAACAGGATACAAGGTTTGGTGAAAAGTGGGATTTTAAAATCCTTGGACTTTGAACCAATACCAGTATGTGAATCTTGTTTAAAGGGTACAATGACCAAGAGATCTTTCAAGGCAAAGGGAAAACGTGCCACACTTCAGCTAGAATTGGTACATACTGATGTATGTGGACCAATAAATGTCCAGACCAGAGGTGGGTATTAGTATTTCATCACATTTACTGATGATTACTCTAGATTTGGACATGTGTACTTGATGCGTCACAAGTCTGAAGCTTTTGGAAAATTCCAAGAGTTCAAGGCTGAGGCAGAAAAGCATCTTGGTGTTCAAATTAAGACTCTTCGATCTGATCGAGGGGGGAATACCTATTTGGAGAGTTCAGGTCTTACCTGACTAAAGAGAGGATAGTTTCACAATTATCTTCTCCAGGGACACCCCAGCAGAATGGAGTAGCTGAAAGGAGAAATAGAACTCTTTTAGAAATGACAAGATCTATGCTCAGTTATTCATCTCTTTTTGATTCATTCTGGGGATATGTCTTAGAAACAACTATGTATCTATTGAACTTAGTACCGTCCAAATCAGTTTCAAAGACACCAATATAATTGTGGAAATGGTGTAAGCCCTCCATGAAACATATTCGGATTTGGGGGTGCTTCGGCACATGTCTTGTAACAGAAACCAGATAAGATGGACTCGCGTACTGAACTATGCATATTTATAGGCTATTCTAAAGGAACCAGAGGTTGGTTGTTTTATAGTCCAAAGGAAAAGAAGGTCATAGTGAGCACTCACACGACTTTCTTAGAGGAGGACTATATGGCAAATTATAAGCCAAGAAGTAAGGTTATTCTTGATGAGTTAGTCTCAGATCAAGTTTCACTACAACCTCAAGGGGTTCCAGCTTTTATTCCTGTGTTTGTTTAAAGAGGGGAAATATACCTAATGAACATACACAGGAACCAGAGAATCAAACAGAAGTTTAGCATGATGATACCAAATGTTGGACCTGGCTATCACCTAAGAGGGGGGTAAATTGGGTGTTTGATAAACTTTAGGAACTTTTAAAAATCTTTTCGCAATTTATAAATTAACAATTAGATATTCAAAGATGAGCATATACTGAAAATGTAAAAGATAAGGGAAGAGAGTATGCAAACTGTGATTTATCCTGGTTTGGTCCAATCTTTGACCTATGTCCAGTCCCCAAGCTTCACTTGAGATTTTCAATCCACTATTTGTTTTGAACTTGATTACACGTTCTGTACTTGAAGTAATCCTCTCACCAGGATTCACTCCCCCTTACAAACCATAATCAATTCACTTGCTTGATTACACACTCTGTACTCGAAGTAATCCCACACTCGGATTCACTCCCCTTACAAGCTGTAATCACAACAAAGTGTTTCCCACTCAAGATCACACAATCTTGAGTAACTCTCAGAATAATAGGATGTTTACAATGAATCTTCTCTCTCAGAAGTAAGTGAATAAACATTGAAGCATAATACATATAATCTCACTCTCTAAGCTAGATATATGATCATTGAGATATTCAGAGAGTAGATGAAGCAGACGTTAGAATATTGGCATTTTCACTGTGTAAGCTCACGTCACTGTTCTTGTTCTCCCTCTTGTATCTGTGTCACTTGTTCTTCATTTATGGGCTTCTTATATAGATGAAGAAGAGGAACTAGCCGTTGCATTTTCTTCTCTTTGATTCTTCAAAGTTCAGCTGTAAATATGGAATATGACAGTTGCATATTTTCCTCTATTTCTTCAATTCTTGGCTGGAATCTTGGATTTAGTTGTTGTAGATGATCTTTCAGAATTCTTGTCATTCCATAAACTTAATTTGACCGTTTGAGATGATTCTTATGAGTTACAACGGTCTGAGCTGAACATCTGGGATAAGGGAGAAGGATCAGGCCTGTTCTAGGTTCGTCATTTAATGCATTTATCCTAAATCTTGATCTCACCTTGATATTGGCTAAACCTTATCTGAAAAACACTAGGTGATGTTGATGCTCAGGAATGGCTTGAGGCTATGAATCATGAGATGGATTCTATGTATTCCAACTCAGTTTGGCCTCTTGTAGATGCACCTGAAGGGGTAAGAACCATTGGGTGTAAGTGGATTTAAAAGAGAAAGAGAGGATCGGACGAGAAGGTTGAAACCTTCAAAGCTAGATTGGTGGCGAAAGGGTATTCCCAAAAGGAATGTGTGGATTATGAAGAAACTTTTTCGCCGGTTGCCATGCTTAAGTCCATCCGGATTCTCTTAGCTATTGCAGCAAATCTTAATTATGAGATTTGGCAAATGGATGTCAAAACTGCTTTTCTGAATGGAAATTTGGAAGAGGAAATCTATACGCAACAACTAAAAGGGTTTATAGCCAAAGGGCAAGAAAAAATGGTATGCAAGTTGCAAAGGTCCATTTATGGACTTAAGCAAGCGTCCAAATCATGGAACATCAGATTTGATCAAGCCATTCAGTCTTATGGTTTTGAGAAAAGTCCTGATGTGCCGTGTGTGTATATAAGGATTCAAGGTAGTGTGGTATCTTTTCTGGTACTTTATGTGGATGATATACTTCTTATTGGAAATGATACAGAGGTATTGTTAGACATAAAAACCTGGCTAAACAAGAATTTTGATATGAAGGACCTTGGGGAAGCCAATTATATTCTTGGTATTAAACTCCTATGAGACCAGAAGAATAGGGTTTTGGCATTATCCCAGGCTAAATACATTGACAAAATACTTGCCAGGTTTGGCATGGAGAATTCCAAGAGAGGAATTATACCCTTCAGACATGGGATTCATCTCTCTAAGGAGCATTCTCCTAAAACTCTTGAGTAGAGAGAACGCATAAGTAGGATACATTATGCTTCTGCAGTAGGTAGTCTCATGTATGCTATGCTATGTACCAGACCAGATATCTGTTATGCAGTGGGAGTAGTAAGCCAGTACCAATCTGATCTTGGAGAGAAACACTGGATAGCGGTTAAACATATACTCAAGTACCTACGGAGAACGAGAGATTATATGTTAGTCTATTCTAGTGGGAGTCTTGAAACCATTGGTTATATGGACTCAGATTTCCAAGGAGATATTGACTCAAGAAGGTCTATCTCAGGATATGTGTACACTCTTAATGGCGGTGCCATTTGTTAGAGAAGTGTAATACAATCATGTGTGGCTGACTCTGCAACAGAGGCTGAGTATGTAGTTGCTTCTGAGGCTGCAAAGGAAGCTGCATGGTTAAAGAAGTTCCTTACGGACCTTCAGGTGATACCAGGTGTTAATTGTCCTATCACACTTTACTGTGACAACCGTGGGGCAGTAGCACAGTCCAAGGAACCAAGGTGTCATAAGAGACAAAAACACATAGAGAGGAAATACCACTTAATCCGAGAAATAATTAAAAGAGGAGATATTGTGGTAGCAAAGATAGCATCAAAAGATAATCTTGTTGGCCCTTTTACTAAGAGTTTACTTGAACGTGTGTTCGAGAGGCATGTTACTTCTATGGGTCTTAGGAGGATTCCAGATTTGCTATAGCTTTGGGTTGTTGTTATTTCACATTGTTATTTTGTGCTTTTCAGCAAGACATTATGTCATTGTAATTTTTTTTTTGAATGTTATAAATGAAGTGTTTTATCATTTATTTAGCACACTATTTACAAACTCTAAGGTCTGGATCAATTGTGGAGTATATGATCATATGGATACGTTCATAGAGGACATGGTCATAGGTTCTCACAATTGATGAATAAGTTCACAGCTGTTAAATTAAGCTGGGCACTTTATTTAGGCTGCAATATTTTATGAAATGGTTTTGTCCGAATCATTATAAAATATTGGTGTGAGTTAATACTTACATTGAAAGGATCAAGGAGAGATTTGATTAAGGTTGTTTTTTCTGTCATAAGGAATCAAATCTCCAGATAACTATAGCTATGTAGTTACTTTTAATCATGAGTTTATTTTAAATAGGTAGTCAAAGAGTTTTCATTCTTTGATTTTCCAACAAGTGAGGTTTGATCTATATGACGGCCAATAACTTGATATTTTGGGATTGAGACTATTTGGTTATCGGTATATATGAGATAAACAACATGGAATTTATAGGAAATGTCCCCTTGATATGTTTCAGTACTTGGATATTGAAGACATTGGCCAGTGCTTGTAATCCATTAGAGAAACTATCACAGTCAAGGGAATAAATAATTGATTCAGTTACAGAAAACTAGTCAATCAAATTATAAACATTCTATAAAGGGGTAATGCATATTCATGTTGTAAGTGTCATTATTCTTGGAGGTCACGTTCGGGCTTTTAGTGGAGTAGCACCGAACTAAATAATCTTCTGTAGATTATCATGAGCCTTGATAAATGACAAATGGTAGATCCCTAGGCTAGCTCGAAATACAGGATGGGATATATTATCAAATGATGATGGTTTATGGGCTACATGGTCTTGGGTTTACGAACTCAAGTTTGTATCTTAAAGAGCAAGTGGGAGATTGTTGGGCTTTGTGCTCTTTACACTTAAGCCTAATTGGGCTTAAGTGAGAGAGACTACATACTACAACCAAATAACCCAATAGCCCATGTGGTTTAGGGTTAGGTTTTAGGTGTAGTGATATATAAGCTTAATATAAGCTTCTTTCACCTTCTTGAAAAACCTAAGAGAAAAAGAAGAGAGGAAAAGGGAGGCTCTCATCAAGAACAAGCTCAAGGTAGATCCATCATCAAGAGAAGTTGCCCATATAACCTTCCAATCCGATTCGAGAGATAGTTTGGAAGATCAACCATAGAGTGGACTACGGTTTCATCTTTCAAGGTAATCAAAACGATGAAGGTTCTAATTTTCTTACATCAAATAGGTTCAATACGCTTCCGTGTTTTTGATGAGATATACAAGTATTTGAAAAACATTCAATGGACTAGCTAAAGTCATAATACTTAAAAGAAAATGTAAGACCACACACAAGATAAAAGATAACTTATTCAACTCAAAACATTTACGGAAGCCACTTGGGATTATTTTATCATACTTGCAAATGTCATCACTTACGCAAGTTCATATCGTGATGGTTGGTGATCTCTTCGTAGCTTTTTAGCGCTTGAATTTACCTTATAAAATAATCTTTTTCGTGCCCAAGTAAGAGCCCACAGAATTTCAGTGTTAGCAAGCAAAAATGGCAGTGCAAGTAGTGAAGAATAAGTAGGTGATTCTAAAGGAGTATGCGTGTGATTTCCTAAAAGAATCTGATCTGCAAGTGGTTGAAAGTTCCATGGAATTGAAGGTTCCAGAAGGTTCGCATAAGATTCTGCACAAGAATCTCTACTTATGGTGTAATCCCTATCAGCGAATCATGATGAGTAGTATATCAACTTCAAGGTTTGGTTCTTACACTCTTGGTGCTGCAAGTCTCTCTCTATACACACAATGGTGGAACCAGAGAAAATTTTAGCCCAGCTCAAAAAATAAATATGTTGAACTATTTACTAAATAATATCGTATAACATTAAAAATATAAATAAATAATAACCAACAATTATAAATCAAAACAAGATATAAGATAATAACAGTTTTAGTTTGTATCTCAAACAAAAATTTTATTTTCTTCTTACAGCCCAATGAGTAATGAACCAAACATTATCCTAAAGACATCACAAACACAATCATAATAATAATATGTATAATGAAATATAATAAAATTAACACTTAAATAGGTATTCCACCTACCTCAAAACAAAATAATTGGAGAAAATAAAATAAATATAATTTGAGCCCCAAAAAATATTTTAAAAAAACATAAAGATCTGATTAAATTTCAACTAAGCAAATAACGTATTATAATCTATTTTTTAAAAGATAAATTTATTATAAAATCACAAGACAACCAAATAATAAATCCAAATTGATTAAAATTAGCCATTAATCATCCTCTATATATATATATATATATATATATATATATATATATATATAGTCATCTATTATAAAAACTCAAAACTCTCCTTAAATCATAATCCCAAAATTTTCACTAATCAATATAATATTACACTCATTAGAAAGAGTAAAATACGTAGAATAAAATACTTAGCTGGGGCCAAATTATTGACCAAAATAAAATATTATATGATACATATATATAAATACATAAGATAAGAGAAGGTCAGCTGAGGCCAAGGTCCCAACTGGCAACAATGTGGCACTATCTACACAATTGCCTTGTATCCTTAATATAGAAGCTAGATAATAAATAATTTACAGAGATTAAAGAAATCAATAAATTTATTTATTTGTTAAAAAAATTTATGTTAGTTGGGTTTTTCTACAATACCATCTTTAATAATTTGTATTGGAACCATCTCTTAATAAAAATCATCTTAATATTTACAATCAATAGCAAAAGTTTGGGAAAAAAATTATTAATTTGTGAGATAAAGCGAATTAAGAATTTACATCCAGGACTAAAGTAAATCTCTTAACTATCACGTACAATTAGAAGAAGTTAGAAGAAGTGTTAATGGGTTTTCTTTCCATTTTCCTTAAAATTTTTTAGCCATTCACTCTTCCACGTATAAATGTAAAATCTAGTTTAGGGTGAATTTTGGTGTTTAAATGTAAGACCTCTTTTCTTTTTATCCATTATATTTATCATTTTTTAAAAAATTAATTTGCATAACTTATAAATTGATATGTTACCTTTGGTCCCTCATATAAGATCTAATTTACCTTTTTTTTGGAGAGACTGAGGAAGTAAAATAAAGTACTTAATCATAATATATATTATATATTATTAGATTATATATCAGTTTATAAATCAGGAAAACTAGGTAGAGAAGATCGATAAATTTAAATACCTTTATGGAATAAAGTATAATTTTAGTCTATTAGCTTACATGAAGTATATTTTTAGTCTCTTGATTTTATAAATTATATATTTAATCCCATAATTTTAACACCATTAATGTGGCTAACGGAAAACATTGACGCAACAAACTTAAGTGATGATTGAGTAGCTGACAAAGCATATTTAATTTTTAATTTATTAATATTTAAAATTATTTAATTTTTAAATTTAATTTCTAATTTTTAATATTAAAAAATTAAAACCTAAATATGTTTTCTCAACTGCCCAACCATCACTTGAGCTTATTGCGACAACATTTTCCATTAGTAACATTAATGATGTTAGAATTATGGGACAAAAAATATACCTTGTAAAGTTAATAGACAAAAATATACCCCATTTAGAACTTAAAGTATATTTTGACTTACTTTAATATAATTTATTTAACTTCCTTGATCTCTCTAACATAAAAGCACTCTTATATTAATGATCAAAGAGGGTATAATTTAATGTTGCACGAAAATATTTTAAAGAAATTATGTGACATATGTTGTATTTAAGAACTTCATTTAGTTTATTTAATCTCTCCAAATTGGAAAGTAAAATCCATATTCATTATGTAGTGGCTACGATCCGCAACTATACTAACAGCGTTGAAAAATTGTAGCCTATGGTGTGGCTAAGTTAGTTGAAACAGGACACGCTAACTATAAGAAAGGTGATTTTGTTTGCGGATATGCTAAATGGGAAGTGCACACAATGCCCTCCTTTCTTATTATACCTGAATTCTTAGGGTTTGGTTTTTCTCATAATTGTTTTCTCATCTTCTATTATAATTTATACATTATGTTCGTTCAACTAATTTGAAAGATAACAATACTACTTTGACTTTTCTCTCCTCTTCCCAATCAATGATTTAGATGAGCTCATGAGGAATGATGAGAAGATCTGCTTCCGAATTCTTGGTACACACACATATATCACTCCATTCCTTATTATATGTTTAGCTTGTCAAAATATAAGGACATCTTGATAGTTATTAATGATTGTTTTTCAATTTTACCTTTTATTGAATATGAGAGAAGATGTACCAATAGTATATTTTTTTCAATACTCATTATCAACAAGGGCAGGTTTGGAAAAGTGAATCAATTTAAGATATTAAATGTCTAAACTTTCATTTCTTAGTATGTAATATTTGATCAAATTGAACTTATAATAAGATCCCTAGTAGTATTGCTTGCTCCTTGAGAGAGTTTTTATGTCCTTTATAAAATTTGTTGAGCATGCATGTTTTTCAAATCTATTTTGTTCTTTTTAATTAGTTGCATGCATGACTTCTCCTCAATGATATGCTTGTTTTGATTAGTGCTCTTTTTCTTCATTTGAACATACAAAAACCACCAAGTTTTCAAGAAAGAAAAGAAGAAAACATATATGTATCAACAAACAACAACTGAGCTTTAATCCCACTAGGTGGCTCTTCATTGATCCATGTTGATAGATTCAACAGAGTTTTATGTTGGTTGTCAAGGGCCTAACACAATTCTCCTCCTTTATCCAGGCTTGGGACCAACTATAAAAACAAAGGCAAAGTTAAAAGAAGAAAATATGTATGAATAGAATAAATCCTATGCATATATATATCTTTGTTCTGGTGTAGAACACGAGATGAGTTGGACTTGGCCTGGGGTGAAATCCCAGGGTCCTACATACCACAATTATGGATCAAAGTCCACGTAGTTCGAGGGTATACTGTGTGGCTTACAATAGTCAGAGGGAGTGGGGTGTGAGCTCAGTGTGAATAGAAAAGCTAGGGTTTCGAAGGTGTATACCTTGTTAGGGTTTTACCCTATTCATAAGCATACTTGAGCCCTCTCTTGACGGGCTAAATCTGTCCTTTGTTTTAGGGATATTTAGATATCTTTTTTGAATAATCTCCTTCTTTTATGGGTAGTTAGCATCACGATAGATATTCTGATAAAACCGCTCCTATATTCAAGGAGGTGGTTAGGGGCACGATTGGAGCCATTTGACTGGGCTTTGTAATCATTGGGCCAAGCCCATTTTTAATATGTCCGTAACAATCTTAATTACTTGGAAATTTATAGGTCGTTCAAGTGTTAGATTTGTAACATTATCTTGGTCTAATTACACTTGTTATATTTTTCTTCCTCAATTTCCTCACAACAGGTGTGCCAGGAATAATTGCATAATCTGGATCCTATGAAATAGGTGCTGCCAAGAAAGAAGATCGTGTTTTTGTCTCAGCTACATCTGGTGCAATTGGTCAACTTGTTGGGCAATTTGCAAAACTCTTTTATGTTGTTTTGTTGTGGGGAGAGCTGGAAGTAAAGAGAAGGTACGGTATGCATAGGTGCAATTACAATCAGGAGGTTTCTCCATTGTTTGTGTGCTCTTAAGTCGTATCATGCATTTTCTTCATTTTTATTACAATTAGGTGAATCTGTTGAAGAATAAATTGGGATTTGGTGAAGCTTTTAACTACAAGGAGGAGTTTGACTTGGATGCAGCATTAAAAAGGTAGTTAGTATCGAATAGTACCATCTTAGAATATTTTGATTAGGGTTAAGTTACAATTTTAGCAAAGAAGTTTTCCACCATAAATGTCTAATACAATTAAGTTTTGAAAAGTATAAAAGTAGAAGTAGACACAATGTTTTGTTTTTGTTTTTTTTTAAAGAGCAATTTTAGTAATTGTTAAATTGGCCCAAGCACCTCCTTTTTTATATGGGACCCACTTGTTCTCTCTTTTGTTTTATAACAGACATTTGACTCAATTTAACACAATTGTTAAAATTACACCATTTTTAAAAGATTGTGTCTACTTTTATGCTATTGAAAACTTAATTGTTTCAGAAACTCCTAACAAAAAGCTTTGTTGCTAAAATTGCATCTTAAGTAATTTAGTTACTTCACCACAGTCACAATATAATTGATCCTAAAAGCTAATAGACATCTATTGATGAATCATGTACTTCCCCAGAAGGCATTGACATTTACTTCGATAACAACTCTCAACATAGTGTAAGGTAATAAGCACTTAAGTTGTTCACTATATGTTATTTGATTATGTAAGGAATGTTGAGAATGTTAGGGAAAGTCCCCAAATTTCTAGAGAAGAAAAAAAAATAATTAGTATGAATATTATAAAAAGGAAAAAAAATGTTGAAATCAAAGATTTAAAGTTTTTTTAAAAAACTATATTTGATCTGCCTGCTCAGCTCTTCAGCAAATCTTCACCAGATAAGAGAAAACAAGAGAGAAGAGAGGTAGGAAGAAATGGAATGCACATTCCATGTCCATCCTTAGGTGTTTGTTATGTGCCCATCCCTCTATTAGAGGGATGGACACACACACACACACACACACACACACACACACACACACACAGATATATATATATATATATATATATATATATATATATTGTATTTATTTATATTTAAATTATATGTTGCTTTCTGAAAAGATTTTTTTCACTCAGTATCTCAAATTAATTAGTTTCCATAATACTGGTATTATAGATAAATATTACTAAATGCAGAACATGAAACTAATTAATTTTGAGAAATTGGGTGGAAAAAATTTCAAAAAGCAATTTAAATATAAATAAATTCAATAGATAAAAAAATAAAAAAAAATATGCTCATCCTTCTAATAGAGGGATAAGCACATAACAAGAACCTAAAGGGATGAGCATGGAATGTGCATCCGAAGAAATGGAAGAGGGTTTGAAATGAGGTGTAGTGGGGGTAGTTATAGGGATTTGTGTAATGCTAGTAGCGGCTAAAGTGATGATTTTTGTAGCGATTTAGGTGATAGTGGTTGTAGTCATTTTTGTTAAAACCGCTACAAATATTGGTTGAATTTTTTTTTAAAAAATATCAATTTAGATTTACAAGAAGAAAGGTAAAATTTGTTTAATCTTTCTCCATCACCATCCCTACAAAAAATGTGAGGAGAAAATATTAATGGTAAATTTATTAATTTGTACAAAAATTAATTTAACTTAAGTGATAATGAAGCGTAACTTATAAAAAGGCACTGATTGAGAAGATTGGGCCTCATTTGGGGCTTTGGAAGTAGAAGGAACAAATTGTTTCACAGCTTCTTTCTTTTGTTTCTTCTTGGTCTTGTTGGTGACTTATGTGAGGGAAATCTTCATTCTAACCATATGTTCCTTGCCAAACTTTAGAGGAAACATGGTCTTATCATCAATCAGTTACCAGATGTTGTTCAGGGCAAGAATATGAGACACCACATTCAGGAAAGGAGCGGTGGCTTGTGGTTGAGTGCAAGCTTGCACTATAAATACAGACATTTCATTCAGAATCAACTAGCCCAAATTTCTTGGCTCCTTGGCAATGATAGAAGCGAACAACGTCTAAAAATCCTTTGATACAAAGTAAGTATAGCTCTACCCTTTCTAAACCATGTTCCTATTTTAGAGATACAAGATGACTTTGTAAGTGTCATTCATCATAGCATGCTTGAATTTCAATCTTTCACCATCATAAGGCACATCAGGGAGTGAAATACTATGGCACTTATGGTCAGAAAGTTTTGGAGGATACTTCATGAACACCAACGACGGTAAGAGTGGTATTCAAGTACTCAGCAATGATCTTAATCTCTTATCCCTTAATCTCAGTAATCAAAACACCGTCATCGTCTTTATGCTCTTTCTCTTCAACCCACATATTGTGATAAAATAGTCTTAGTACAGTCGGGGAGTATGGAGTGCAAATAGAAAGTGGTGGCTCATACTGTTTGAGCCAAGGAGATAAATCCAAATTGCATTCATAGAGAAAATAACCCATATCCAGATTAACTGTTGTGTAGAAAAGACGATTTCCATAATAAAAATTAAAGGAGCCCTGATTACTAAAAACTAAAGGATCGTTGATTATACTAGGAGGGCAATCAAGAGCGCTTCTCTGAGCAAGCAACTGAGATATGAAGGGTCTCACTAAGGCACTACCTGATGCCTGTTTTTGGCTACCAGAAGCTTCTTCCTACTGAGTACCAGAGGCTTGTTGCCTCTTTTTGCTAGAAGCTTGTTGCTTCACACTACATATGCCTGTTTCTTTTGACTATCTTAGGTTGGAGGGGTTTGAGACAGCTTTTAAGGACAATCGGCAATGGATTTGGACCGACCTTCTTCTATTGAATCCAGTCCCGAGATTTGCCTATTCTCAAATGCAATGAATCAATTTGAAAGTGAGTCACAGGCCTTGTAGGTTCCAGAATGGTGACCACTTTGGCTTTGGGTTTAGAGCAATAGGAAGAGCAAAGCTTCTTGACAAGGGGTTGCTCGGGGTATCCAGAAGAGGATTGATCATCAAACCGAGCCATTGAGGATATAATCAAAGGTTTTTAGAAGAAAGAAGAAAAGAGAAACATAATAAAAGTATATTTCAGGTCACGCCCAAGAGCAATGTCCTTAGGAGATATTTCGTAACCCCTAGTAAATTAGGAAGCGGCACTCCTCAGGATAAAACAAACCATTCCTGCAAGGTGACAAAAGAGCAGAAAGATAATAATGTAACTCAAAAGAAAAAAGAGGAGAAAGCTCAATGATAGAGCTCGATGTCACTCAACCTCGATCATTTGACCTTAGAGTATGCTAATCTTAGATCGTGTGTTACCTTTTATAGACCAAAAACATGTGAACATTGAGTAGCAATTATAGCCATTAAAGATAGTTTAATGACAATTACAAAATAAGTGTTAATGATGATTTAATATAATAAAACCTTTTAAACATCTTTAAATGGATCAATTAAAACTCTAATGGTCATCTCCAAAAGATTAGTTCGTTGACTCATTTTATTAGCATTTTTACTAACTTACTCCTTTTAATTATTAGCATTTTTAATAACTCGAGCTCATATTTAATTGCATACTAGGGCATTCCCAATCTTAAGGTATATGAAACTTCTTCCTTTAACACTCACACACAATATTTACAACAACAATGACCATTTTGTCCTTCAACTAATTTTGATTTACAATTTCATCCTTTATTTAATGTACTACCTATGCTTTTTAGTATAAGATCCACCTTACACTGTGTTGACAAGTGTTCTCTCTAAGTTCAAAGCCTTTGCATGTTAGAGACGTGGAGAGCAAATATTTTAGCAGACACAAGAATTGTCAAATATATATATATATATATATATAGGGAACATTTATTTGTTTTCATTGTGACACCTTGCTGTAAGCCCATAATAGAGTAATACCTTACTCAAACCATGGAAAGTCACAGGCTCTGATACCACACAAGTTTGAAGCCTTGCCTTAAGCTTTGATACCATACCTTTTTGAGGTCTTTCCTTTACACAAGTTAAATGTGTTTGTAGGTATCTATTTATATGCATTACATTAGCCACACAAGGCTAATTCAAAAAAAAAAATCTAATTATATATAAGAGGAGAGATTCTACTTAAGGGGGGAAAAACAAAGCTATCAAGCTTTTCCACCTTCTCAATTATCGGTGATGATCATACCTTTGCTTTTAAAGCTTCTTACCTTTTCTATATGTCATTTTAAGAAAAGGGGTGGGATTCTGGAGAATCCCAATGTAACCACAAACGATAAAATATGCAAGTTCAATAAGCATGCAAAATAATCCATTCAATAAGAAATTTAGCATATTTAGCTAGCATTCATTATGCGGCAAAATCATCATAAATCATAGGAACACACAATCATTATTTACATAGATCGCACATTAGGTCTTACAACCCAAGGACATAAATTCCAATAATCACAAAAAATACACACCGAGACTTACAGCCTCAAGACACACAGTCCAAGAACTATGTTGAATGCACTCCAAGACTTATAGCCTCAGGGCACACAGTCCAATGATCAAATCACATTTATATTCATGAAACAAATATAATCAATGGTACAAACAAACATGCAGAAGATTTTCATAACATATGAAAGAAATAGTTACTACTTGTTGACCTTTCCATAACTTTACCTTCAACAAAATCCTATTTGGTTCACATTTCTTTTGAGCTTAGGCAAATGTCAAATCCAAAAATTTTGAAATCCAAAAATACACACCGGGTCATTGCTCACTCTAATATGAATAACATAATAAAATTATGTTCTTCTTGGCCCACTTATAAATCTTATCCTTTTACTTGAAATAGTTAGTCATTATTGGATCTTTTACCCTTATATTATTATATATCTACTAACACATATTAATTGTCTACTTTCCTCAATAACTAGACAATTAATTCAACAAACTAGCCCTTCATACCTTCTCAAAACTCTTAACTCATTGCTAGCTACAATTATCCAAAGATGTTGTCATTTTCAGCCTTAAACAAAAATCTACCTCTAATTTTTCAAGGAACTTTGAAAACTAATAGCTTAATCTAGAAACCTCCAAATTAGGTGATTCTAATACATATTTCAAGCTACATAAGCCTAATTTAAAGAAGAAATAATTACTATATCAAACTACAACTATAACCTTGCATAATTTTTCAAAACTAGTTACTACACAAATCTAGAAAACATGATTTTCCCATATTTTCCTATTTAACATAAAAAATTTATAACTTTAGTTCTAGACATCCAATTAACATGTTATAGGATTCATTTTGAAGCTTAAGATGTGTAGTATCTCCTTACCAAATTTTACAGACAAAAGCAATCGTTTTCCACGTCAAAAACTCGCACAAATCTGATGGCATCACAAATAGGGATGGACCCAGGGGGCTAAGGGTGGGCCCCAGCCCCCCAAAATTTAAGGAATTGTTTGCAGCCATTCGAATAAGTCAGGGGAATCTATAATGGAGCGTTGGCCCTCCAAGCCTTCAACGTTGTCCCCAAAGTTCTGGTTCTTAGGAATTGTTTGCAGCCGTTCGAATAAGTCAGGTGGCTCTAGAATGGCTGTTGATTCTGCCACCGTCACTACGGGTGATTGCTGAAGACTTGTCATTCGAAAACATCAACTCTAAGTCTACGAGGGGTTTTATTCAAGTATTGTCCAAATGCCATCCAAGTTCATTAAACTTTCTAATTCTTCCCCCAGTAGTGAAATGAATTGCGAAGCACCAACCCATATTCTTGGTTTTTTTAATTTATTTTATCTCAGGTCTAAATTTGCTCACAGACCATACTAAAAGGACTTGTTGTCTCAAGGACTTCAAGTTAAAATGGGATCGAATGAAAGCTGTCGTGTAACCCTGTCACTCTCGGAGAAAAATTGTTTATTCGTGGTACCAAATTCTAGGGAAAATTACTTATAAATCCTCATTGGGTAGTTCATGGCTCTAATGTTCGTGTCTTCCGGGATTACATTGTATTTTATTTTTGAAATATGATAGAAGACCAATTTCTTGACAATTTTTTTTTTTTTTATTACATACATTAGAAAAGAAATTGTTGAATTTTAACATAGATTTAATTATATATAAGTTTAACTATATGAAAACACATAGAGTAAAAGTCAAGTGAAGTGATTTTTTGTAATAGATTTATTTCAATTTTTTACATATTAGGTCTGTATTATATTTCTATATTTTTATTTATAATATAGTATTTTTTATTTTTGCGCCCCGTTTAAAATTCTTGACTCCGCCACTACTCACAAATTCTCCATAAATGGCACGTTGCCTTACAATCTTATTTCAACCACATGTGCCTTCTTATTAATTATGTGCTCCTTTTTATATTCATATTTTAAAACACATATTCAACTCTCTTGAACGTCAAAGAAATCAATCCATACTCACTAAAAAACTCAAGCTTTAGCCCCAAAAAACTACTTGCATGACAGAGTATGTTTTCCAGAGAAGAATATAAGAGGAAAAAGAAGACCTGGTGGAGTTAGAAATTACAATTAGGTGGCAAAAATTACATAATAGAACTCATACATTCAAGAAACTATATTTTAACTCTATAAACATTTCAATATTTTTATTTTAGTCCCTCTATGTAATTTACATAGAGAGACTAAAGTAAAAATCATAAAATTTTTATGATACTGAAAAATAATTTTTTAAACATTTGGGTTGTTTTCTGTAATTTAGGGGGCGGCCAACCCTAGCCCCTCTAATTCCGCCTTTTCATGCAACCTCAAAACCATGGCTTAAAACTCTAGAAATTTGACAACCTTAAACCCATATTGCATGCTCTGTTTCGGTGAGTCAGTTGCAGAGCTAAAGAACCTCAAATCATACCTCACATGCAATGGCACAAATGTATCTTTCATGGTGACAGAAACTCCCTCCCAAAAACACTCAACTTTCAGCAACCATTTGACCTCAGGAAAATCACCAATCATCAATTGAAATGAAGATGGAAGAGGGATTAAGAGGCTCACCTTAGTTAGAATCTTTGGTTGCATGTGGGATTCCCTCATCTTTCTTCCTCTCTCAGCTCTTTCTCTTGCTCTCTCCTCCTATTTTTGCTGATGGCTGAATTAGAGGCTTGTAATTTCAGTTTGTACGTGGAGTCCAACCTCCCCTTATCCCTTTCTCCGGCGATCGCTTTCCAGTTCGATGTTCTCTATTCTCAGTGTCGATCTCGGTCTCTCATGTTCCTATAGTGAAAAACATGAGAATGAGAGAAGCATATGAAGTTTAACGCTGAAATGGAACATGGGTGACTGGTGTGCGTATATGTATCTGACGTGTAAGGGGAGGAATGAGTGTGGGTGTCGGGTGAGAGAGGCGAGAGACAAACAAGACCTCTATCCCGCTTTTGTTTACAACTTTGTCTTTTGCCCATTTAAATGTAAAAACTAAATAAATGTTAGAAATTAATCCTTAATATTCTATAAGGATTTTCTTCCTCAACTAATTTTTTCAGACATAAAATATCAATTCTAAAATTTTTAGGAAAAAAATTATCGTCTAACTATTTTTATTTAAATTTTCAGGAAAATATGCCCTAAATTTCAGAAAATAAATTTAAAATTATTTAGGTCAATTTTTCAGAATTAAATTCCTTCATAATATTTCTAGATCCTCAAGATAAGTTTTAATAATTATCTTAAGCTTTTCTTTATTTAAAACTTTTGAGTCCCTAGTTTAGCAGTCTTCTTATCTCAGTTTTATGTCCAAACTTCTAGACCCAAAATTTGAAATGTTACATTCATTAATAAACCTATTATTGTCTATTTGTTGAACAATAATATCATGTTAATTTATTGCTTTTTTTTTTATATTGTAGTTAACATTGTATGATTTCTTTTACTAAAAATGAGATGTTTTTTTTTTTTTTTTTTTTAAGGAATGACATGGAATTGTTTATAATTCCATAAAAGAGTAAATGTTTACATTTGTTTTGAAAGTTTTTTCTTGGGAGAAAATTTCCCTAGAAGTTTATTTTAGATTCAATGTTGCCCTAGAAATTTCAAAATCTTGTAATGTTGCACTGCTTCATTAAAAAATTAGTGTTGGCCATAAAAATTAACATTGATTGTTAGCATTTTTCATGGTAATGGATAATATTGTTTCATTTTAACAGTTCTAGTACAATTTTGATCCCCAGGAAATTTTATGGGAAACATTGCTCTTCAGTGAAAGTTTTTGAAGTAAATTTATATCTTAATCCTTCATAGATATAATAACAATGAAAATACTTTTTATATAATGATAAAAATATAGGAGCATTTTATTTTGGAATGGATGTGATTTAAGATCTCACCTATTTCAGGGTCTCAATTTTGAATTTCATAAGAGATACTTGTAGTGAGATGGTCAGCCACAAACCCTGAATTGAATAATAGATGATAATATAAAAACAAATCTCATCCCCAATCCAAAATTGTTACTTTTGTTAGGAATTGGCTTGCGTCTGGTACCCCATTCCGTCCGCTGCCTCCTTTTCTTTCAAACGACATAGTTTTGCATTAAAAACAATCCACTTTTGCCTTTTTTATATAAAAAATAATAATTTTTTAGGGTATTGACGGGTGTTAAAAAGATATTTTACGATACTAATCGGTATTTAAAAATATTTTAGATAATGGTTGGTAATGGAAAAATATTTCATTATTTTGAAAAATTATTTTAGGATCTTAAAAAAATATACTGAAATATATTTTTAGTACAAGTCAGTACCTTGAAATATGTTTTCAAAATTCTAAAATAATTTTTTTCAAGTGCAATCAGTATCTTGAAGTATCCTTTTAGTACTAGTCAGTACCTGAAATATTTTTTCAATATCCTAAAATAATTTTTTAAGATAGTATTTTTCATTATCAGGCAGTACTTAAAGTATCTTTTTAACACCAATTGAATTTGAAATATTTTTTTAAGATTATAAAATAATTTTCAGGATTATGAAGTATTTTTTGAATATTGCTTAGTATTCTAAAATATCTTTTTAGCACCCATCAATACCCTAATTTTTTTTAAAAAAAAGGCAAAAGTGGACTGTTTTTAACGCAAAACTGTGTCGTTTGAAAGAAAAGGAGGTCGGACGGAATGGGGTACTGGACGCAAGCCATTTCCCTTTTTTTAAATTTTTAAAAAAGTAACTATTTATGTCCCCCAATATTGACGTAAAAAGCCCACAAACAAGCATGAAAAGTCTTTGATGTAGAAGTAAGAGTTTAGATGATTCTTGAGTGTTGGATATATTTAACAATAATAATTTTAACAAAAAAGGGTGTTTTGGTCTTTTACTTTTAAAACATAATTTCGTTTCTATCCGTGGCTTCTTTACCAAAATTGCAGAATTTTTTTGGGGTAAATGAAGTTAAATTACTACAATAATCAAGTCATTACAAACCAAATTAACTATAGGTTCTTCAATTACATCATATGTTCAAACTAAAAGCCAGAGCATGATATCATCTTTGATGCTAAACATTTCCAATAATTCCACATATACTTAATTTTTTGTGGCATGTTTATGCCAATAGGATGGTGAAAGGGTCGCATTATTCATAAAGTGTCAACATAATATAATGACCTCGCAACTTCAGAAGACTCTGTCCTCTGTAACCACTGGACCATACACTCGATCTTTAGCTTTCTTTGCCTGCAACGAAAAGGGTGAACTTAGAGGGTAAGAAAGTAATTGAGAATATGGCCAAGAAATAAAAAAGATTAAACATATATAATCAAGATCAAAAGTTCACCTCTTGATCCCAATCAGTCCGAATAGTTATTATTAATAAGGATAACACTTGAACGAAGAGAGCCAATATGATCCCCAACCAAAGTCCCTACACCATGTTTAAGTTGAAGCAAAATATAAAAAAACGAAATCAGACAACTGTATTTTTCACTAGCAATAATAATAATAATAATAAGAAAGAAAAATTATGATGAGTTTGCAACCACTGAAATAGCAACAAACTTGTGACGAATTTAATATTAAGGTATTAAAATCACATATAAAACGACAAAATGAAGTTATTAAAATACAAATATGACATACTGCTATTTCTTACTCATAATGACAATGTTTTAGACTCCGTAAGATGGGGAATAAATATAAATTTTCATAACTCATTCGACCCATCCAAAACTTAATCAAATTGTCCAAAAAACTGGTTTAGGAGTTCACTAATTTAACTGGGTTGAGTTTTAATACCATGCTTAATGTAAGATGGGTCAGTAAGAAAATTTGTCCGATCCATAGCAAATATTTTATTTTCTTGTAGCGTAATTAATTTGATAAAATGGCCAAAGTTAATAACATGGTACCAAAGAAGGGACCACTTCACCTTGCCACCAATGTGCAAGTAAAAAGCAAGAAAGATAGCTGATGGAATCCCAACTAAATAATATGACCCAAGATTTACATAAGCTCCAATTTTCTGCCAACCACATCCTCTCGCCGTGCCTATAAACAGTGCACAAAAAAATTAAACTTCATCAAAATTTTGACTAATTCTCACTAATTAAGCACATAAACGAAAGGAGGAAGAAGAAGAACCTGAAAGAACACATTGAAGACCATCCAGAAAGTTGGAAACTGCCAGAATTGGCATCATTATTGCTATATACTTAACTACTACCTCTTCATTACTATAAGCATTTCCCCAAATATTGCGTATTAGTATCAGAACTGTTCCAACTAAGATGCTCTCAATAATGGCCATTACCATCACAATACGCACTGCTAATTTAGCAGTAAGTGGACGACCAGCTCCTAGTTCGTTTGAGACACGAGTGCTGCAAATAATAACGTAAAATCTTTAACAATTGTGTGTCTTACTTTGCCCAATAATTTCTAAAACATCATAAGCATGTACTCTCGACCATGTACTTCCTCAGGTCCTTAATATAATACTACTATCTAGTACTCACCTTACAGCTCCACTGAGACCAAAGGGAATCATCCATACAACTGATGCCGTGTTAAGGCTGTTGATTCAAACAATAATAATGTCAAGTATGCATAAGAATAGAATGGTGGTCAAATACCCAAATTAGAGATGAAACGTACCAGATAGAGAGTACTGATGTTTCCAACTTTGGATTTGGAAGCAAACCAGACAAGAGAACCATCATTTCAAATGACCACATTTCCAAGCTGTACATGATGCAATGTGTTTATAAAGATAAGAATAGTTTAGAGAAATACGTGTGTAATATATATAGAAATATTATCAAAATATTTCCTCTATCCTATCATATAAGATTGCTGACAATGAAATCATAACTAGAGAATATCTTAACTGAAATACGAGTATTAGATATTCCGTTGCTAACACAATGTTAATCAAACAAAACGATACTGAGTTAATGATTGACAGTACTAAATCATAAGAAAAATGAAATTACCAAACCATAACAGCTGAAGGAATGGCAAGTTTCAAAAAAGCGGGGATGTTATGAAAAGCCTCCTTTGAAAAGCCAGACCAAGCTTTAGCACAAGAAGGAGAAAAATTCACATACAATGCTAGGATCAAAACATTAACCCAATAAGATATAGCAATTGCCAAGGCAGCTCCTCTAGTCCCTAGTCCAGATTTGAATACCAAAATGTAACATAGAAGAATATGAAGTAAAGTGGTAACTCCAGAACTGAACATCATTGGGAACACAATGCTTTGTGTTTGTAAGAATTTATTGAGGCATTGTAGGAGAGCATAGGCAAAAAGGCATGGAATCAAGAATTGAGCATATTGTCCTGCTTCTGCAGATATTTCAGGATCTTGTCCTAAGGCAATTAGAATGGACTTTGTGTTGGCCCAAATAAGGGCAAGTGGGATGCTAACAATCAGAAGAACTAGCATGGCTCTTTGCATGTGTATCCCCAACATGCGTTGCTGCTTTGCTCCATATGATTGGCCACATAAGGTATCCAATGCACATGCCATTCCTTGCTATTTGAAGCACAAAACAAAAACATCTTAGAGACAAAGATATGAACCCTTATATTTAGAACCAAAACAAGCTCATCAAAAATATTATACATGCATATAGGAGTGATGGACGTATTTGGTAGTTGTTGTATTAACCTTACAAAAAAGTTTTGGTTAATTCTTATTAAAAACAATAAATATGTTAAAAATGTAACTATTTTCTAATAGATAGAGTGAGCAAATTACTATTCACTAGAAAAAGATGCATGTGGAAGAGAGAGAACAATTCATGAATATGAGAAATTAAATAGGGTAATATGAGAAATTAAAAAAAGATGGAGACAACCTCTGGGCTTGTTTGATATGACGTAATTGTGATTACAAAATTTTAATAAAAAGATTATGTAAGATAAAAATAGTAAGAAAAATTAATAAAAAAAATTTCCCTTCTATCACTTTCCCTCCATTACCCTCTCCTCATGCCAAATAAGCCTTGTCTTTTATAAATGAAAAAAAGATCATATTAAAAAATTGTCTATTATATATGTTACCAAAAAACTGTCTATAGTAAAAAGCAACGGAGAGAGTAGATCTCAGCTTGGGTTTGTAATCATTACTGCTATTTTGCACATGAATGAAAGTTTTCGAGTTTATATGGCTATAAGTAGGCATACCAGAAGACCAAAAAAGGTTTAGCTATACTTGTGATAACCGATGCATAAAACTAAGAATCTCATTTATCAGGAAGCGTTAAATAAAAGAAAATATGGGGGAAAAAAGATTGAAGCCAGCTAGGAGTGATTTGATTCGACTCACCATTAAGCTAAAACCAGTAACCGATGCAAAAGATGTAGCCATAGAAGAACCAGAGAGAGCAAGTTCGCCTAGATGCCCAACGAACATAACTGATATAACTTGTAAGCAGAAATTTAGCAGATTCACAGATATCAATGGCCCTGCAAGCCATAATTGCTTCTTCACTTCTCCAAAAACTTCACTTGTTGTTTCTGCTTTTTTTTGCTTGTTTAGCTCAGTGTCAACTTTGAAGAATCCATCTTCTTCACCTGAGGTTTGAATCAAAGGAGAACTTAGAGCTGTCGTTTGGTTCTCTCTCTCCATATTGCTTTGATCGGAGAGAGAGGGAGGAGAGTTAGACCTTATATATTAATTATCAAGTACGCAGGCAGATCGTGTTCTTATAAATGCAATCATAAATTCAGAAAAGTGAAGCCCCAAGTCATCGATAAGGAATGATGGAACAAGAATTATTTTTTAGCTCTATCTGGCAAAGTTGTCCCCCTTTCAAATCTACGTGTCACAAATCCACTCAAATTTAATTATTAATTAAGTACATAGTGTTACATAAAACTACTTTAGGCCCGTCTGATATGAAGAATTAATTGCGGTGAAAGAAAATTGGAATGAAATGGAGAAATTGGAGTATGCAAGTATTTCTCCGGAAAATAAATTGTACTTACCAACTGATTACAAATCACAAATTAAAGTTTTAAAACTTAGATTTTCTAATTTAACTTTTCTAAGTAAAATATCTTCTTTTATTTTTTTCTTCTTTCAATTCATCCCTGGCACTTGTACATAAAGGAATATTTAAGAGCAACGTACGGCGATAAAACTTTGACCAACTTCAATAATGAAGGCATATTTTGAAAAGAGGGGCCATTCCAAGAAGAAGATGACAATAAATGCAATCTTTTAATGGTGCAATAATGATGACAGCAAAAGTTTTCAAGGGTTCATAGTTGTCCAGGAAACACATGCTGGGGTGTTTAGTGAGACGAGAGTTGCAATTTCCAAACAACGATATATAATATCTTTTTCCTTAACGGAAGACTCATAATATTGAGCAAACTAAATGAATCATCAAATTATATATATGTGTGTGACATGAACTATTTAAAATATTTATGTGTAATATTAAATTGTATATTTTATAAGTTGGATAAATTAGTTTAAAAAATTGATAAATATAAAAGATAAAATGAAAAAAAAAAACATTTAAATCCAAAGTTGATTTTTAAAGTAGGCCCTACATTTTTGGGGGAAGAGAATACAATTGCGTGTCTGATTCAAAGACAAATGAAGTAAGTAGGCCTGTGTGTCGATGACAAACCAGAGACACAGACATTCTTTTACTAAAATATCTTGAAATTTTGATTCTTTTACTAAAATATTTTGATATTTTGACGGTCAGAGGGAGCCTTCCATAAAAAATAATAATAAAGACAACAAGATCAATTTTACTTCTTCCATCTTGGTCCATATCCACATCTTTTTAAACGTCTCATAATATAGTAAATTCAAGAGTCTTTAAGATGAGTTGTCAATTTCGAAAGTTTATATCACACCATATCTTTATTATTATCTCAACTCTTTAATATAAGAGTTAGTTTACTAATTTAGGTAATTTATGAAAATTAATTATATTAGTTATTTATAACAAATATATGTTAGTCTTCCTAACTACTATTGTATAGAAACTATGCGTCATCAATAGGGACATTTTGAATAATCTTTTGGAGACAAGTAAATTGATGCCTTATATTTAAGACAAAAATTCAACCTCCAAAATCTTATATTAAGGACATTAGATAGTAGATTCCGTTTTAAATGTTTTTGAAGATACAAATTTTATATTAAGAATTAATATGGTAATATTTAATTGTAGATTAATAATTTAAAGTCCATGACTCAACATTTTGCATTAATAAGACTAATGGTGTTAATATTAAGGTTGAAAAATATATTTGATAAATTTAAAGAACTAAACTGAAACTTGATGTAATTTACAGGATAACATATATAATTTAGCCTAAATTAAAGCCATTATAATATTTTAGGGTTAAAATGCATCTAGCATCTTAAAATATTTTTCCAAGTGTACCCCTTAAAGTATTTTGTGATTCATTAAGCACACTAAAGTATTTTGTAGTTCATGTAATACCTAGAATCATTGTTTTTAATGCGTCATGCGCCCTAAAATTATTCATGATGTAATTGGTATTAGACACAGCTTAAAAAACACATGAGGATGTTGGCTGAACTACAAAATGTTTTAGGGTGTTAGATGCACTTAAAAAATAAAATTAGATTGCTAGATAAACCACAACATAATTTACGGACACATGGTAAAAAAAAAAAAATGCTTTAAGGGTACTAGATAAATCACAAGATGCTTAGAAAAATACTTCATAATACTAAAATACTAGGTCAACCTTAAACCAATTTTTTGGCCTCCAATTTTCCCCTCGAAATGCAATTAATGATCGAAATGTGTAATTAATATTTTACGACAACCAAGCCTTTTCATTGGGGCTAGTCCAAATCGTATACCCTCAAGAGTGAGTCGTTTGGATATTGCTGTCTCATTTATTTCCCCCCTACGTTGGATTACGGTATTGCTTCACTTTCGTAAAATTGAAGTGAATATGTTTCTTTTCTCAAATCATTAAATAAAAGAAAACCAGGGAGTGATTCCTTAAAGATATATCAAAGATCGCTCGTATGTTTTAAATCAGAGGACCCACGCAAGGTTGTACAATTAATGGAGACATGATATGCCTATATCTCAGCTTTCTTTTACAGTCCTTTATGTCTGGATTCAATTTTGTGGTTTACCTTTGGATCATTATATTGCTGAAGTTGTAAAATCTCCTGGGGTCGTTTATAGTTTTCGATAAAGTTAAATTAATTCTTTTAAGCCTGATGGAATGGATTAAGGTGGCGTGATCCAATTGAACTAACCTCAATCAACTTTGTCCCCTTGAGTTAAGATCAGGCGTCAAGCTTCAAGTTTCCATTTTGTGAATATGCACTACTTTACTGAGAAAAAAAAAAAAAAGGAATATGCACTACTTTTCCCTATTATAAGTTAAGTGGGACCAAATCACACATTAACAATATATAATTTAGTCCAAAATATAAGTCAATTATTAAATAGTTATTGCTTATTTTCTAGTTTTCCCCCTTTAATCAATGTTCATTTTCAATTTTGCTCACTCTTAAAATTTTTAAACACATTTTCCAATAAGGGTAAAATTGAAAAAAATTTCAATTTATGACATACTTAATGAGTTGAAGGCCATTTGTTTCCTGTGAATTCTTTAAATACCCTATATCATGGACATGGGGGAGTACCAAAAGAAATGGAAATTAAGACATTTAATATGTCTTAAGTTGATTAATTTTTCCAACTTTATTCTTATTTAAAGAGTATTAAAAAGATGCTACTCCCTCCATTTCTTTTTATAAGATAGGTTTAAAGTTTTAAATGTTTTCTTAAAATTATGACATTATATACCTATAATATAGAGACATATTATTTAATAAAATTTGTGTCTTATTTAGTCATTTTACATCAAAACTTGATTTTTCTTTAATCATCCAAACATCTTACAATTTGCCCTTTTATATCTTAAAATTATTACATGTGTATTTATTTAAAAAAAAAATTATGTCATTTTTAGTTATTTTACATGTACATCTAAACTTGTTTCCCAAAATAATCATTCAAATAAGTTTACCACGTTTAAAAAAGTCACTTATGCTACTGTTAATCTAAACATAAATCATATTACACAATCTGGCTTTTATCCAATTTTAGGTTTGCAAAAAATCATAATGCTAAAAAGCCACTTTTGCCGCTACTATTTCAAACATCCCTTATTTAATGCATGAATAATATGAAAGGTCATATTGTATTAATTGTACCATTTATTGTATAATAATTGAGACCCTTGGTAGTGACTCTTGGAGGCTAAAAATAGAGTCTTAGCTTGTACAAAGCATTGTAACTACAAGAAACACAAGACAATGAGAATGGCTCATCCTTCTTTCTCTCTAGAATTTTCTCTCTTATCTTGCTCTTCTTTCTTATCCCAAATTTCTTTTATTTTCACAATATGTTATCAGTACCAAGGTTCTATTGAAGTTATGTTTTCTTTCATGATTTCTTTAACAATTTCATCTAGCTTCTTTTATGGTATCTTTATTTGATCTATCTAGAATAATTTAAGTCAATATATAAAATTAAAAAGACTCTTTCACCAATTGTTATAAATATCAGGTTCCGTGATTAATAATATCATGTATTTATCTTATTTTAATATCATGTATAAGTTCTTCTATATTATTGAACTTGTTATTTTAGTATCACTAGAAGACATACACCTCTCATTTCATATTGTTAAATTACATGGCTTGAAGCTATATTGCTTTGATTTCCTATTTTGAATTATATGGCCAAAAGCCATATTCCTTTGCTTCCTATTTTTAGATTATATGGACAAAACTTATATAAATTTTCATCTTCTATATTGTTATATAGCCAGATTCCATATACAGCTTTTGTTTATTACAAAGATAAACAGCCAAAAGGCAAATAGATTTAATTTCTCATCATGAGACTATTTGTCCCAAAGCTAGCTAAGAGAATTAAATGGCCCAAAGCCATAAACTTTTCATTTTATTATCTTACTCTATGAATTATTTCTTGACTTTACGAATTCCCTTTATTATATTGTTCAATCATTTGAGTTTTATGTTATTATACTGCATTGTTATATTTCATATTTTGAGAATTCCCTTTACTTTGTTTTTATTTATAGTACATTTTTGTGAATATTTATTTAGTATTGCTAATGTCTTGAGTTCCTTTCTCTCTTTGTCCTTACTTGATGTTATACTTATATTTTTTATTTTATCATTTGAAGTTTAATTTTTATTCTTACATATGTTTATATTAATCAATTGGATATCTATTGATCGATATTTTAATTCTATTGTATGGCCAATAGGCATAATACTCCTACTTTTGTAATTTGATGAACTGAAGTATTATCACTTTTTGTAATGGTTCTTTTGTAAAATAATACTATCAATTTGAGTTGATGGCATGGCAAGAAAAATTTTGTGGCGCTAGATTGTTGTTTAATTTATGAAAAAAATATCAAGAGGCAATGAGTTGTGAAGAAAGATGCCTAGATTTATTGTGAAGTCAAAAGAAATAATAATAAGCCCAGAAAGCTATATAATGTTTAATTTTTGTTGTTATTGAAATTTATTATTTTTTAAACTTATTGTGATTAACTTGTGTGAGAGAAATTCTTACAAGGATTTAACATTGTGCTATTGATAACTATTCATGAGTGATATATGGAATAAAATAGACAAAAAAACTAATTATTGGTCATTTTCAAATTTAAATATATGATGTGTATAAATATTATTCATGCATTAATCATGATATCATATAATATGACATATGCATATATTGGAATTACACAAGCTTTCTAATCTTCTAATTGATGGAGTTGATCATGTGAAGCCCCACACTTGCCTGTACATTTTCTAGGAATTTCTACCTCTCGGTTTCTTCCCCCCAAATGCTCAACTCATATGCTTCAACATGAAGGTACATTCTTCCATTATTGGCCCCTGTTTTTCCTTTCAGTTTTGTTTTCCATGTCTGTCCCATACTTTCCTTTGCATAAATTCAAATATATGGTATGTGAGTATTATTTGTATATAACTTTCAAACATTAATCATGATATGATACATATATATGTTGTTTCTAACGTATGGAGTAGGTAGAAATTGAATATGCAGTAAACAAAACAGTATAACAACAATCTGTGTTTAACAAAGTATAACATACAGAGAGCATACAACAAGTCTGTATCATATGAAAAAGCTATAAACGAACTCACAAGACTGCCGAATATGGTTATGAACTATGCAGAAATCCGGGCCCAACTTTCGTTGTCTCCTTAAGACAATTTTGCTCCCTCTACGGATGCCACAAGTTTCTGAGCAATTGCCTCTCAGGATAGAGCGGATTGTTTGTCTCCAAAAAGGTGGCTCTGTCTGTCTGAAGCCCAAGCGAATCCAACGAGTCTGCTTTCGGAACGCACAAAATGTGTATGCAGGAAGAGTGTATGCAGAGAGAAAAGAACGTTAAAAATTCTGTGACTAGGGGCCCCTATTTATAGACTCCGGAAAAACACGATCAGATGGACTCGTCCGTTGCTGCGAACTGGTACGTTGAGAATAGACACACTAGAATGGAACGAACAGAGGCGACCCACGTCTGTTGCCGGCAAACTGGTGCGTCTCACGAACAGATGCACCAGACGGAGCCGAACGGGTCGATGGGTCGTACGAACAGACGTGACTAGACGGAGCTAAACGAGTCGTATGTAGCTGGAAAAACAGAGAGGCACAACGGAAATAAAAATAAAAGGATTATTATTATTATTATTTTTTTATTCAAAAAATAATTTAATAAAAAATTATTATCTTATTTCACACGTGCGGACCGAATCAGACCACGCCGGCGGCGCGACCGACCGACCGAACCGAGCCGAGCCGGACGGCAGCGGCGCGCGTGGTGGACCAAGGGTTGCCTAAGTCCTCACCCCTCCACACAAGTGGGTAGGCCCAAGGGCCCAACTAGTGGGAGCCAAGTTGGGGCTTATATACCCTTCAACTTTCCTTCACCCAACTAATGTGGGACTTAGTACCACACACACAATCCTTCTTATTTTTCCTCTTCTTTTCCTTCCTTCTTCTTATTCATAAACTATGGGATTTCTTCCTAAATTCCAACAATATATTGTAAATAAAAGTTTACATATATACTATAAGTAAATTAATTTTAGTGACATTTGAAACAAAAAGAATAATCATATATTTATAAGACATTTTAAATTGAGAGAATTGAATGAGAATTTATTTAATTTTAAGAGAAAATTCATTATGAATTGGTATTGTGAATTTAATTTGTTGGAAAATTTTCTTATAAATATAATTCTATGCAAAAATGTGTTAGCTTATGTAGTCCAATAAACAATTCTGTTAACATTTATTTTTGCGAGAATTTCTCACAATATTTGTTTCATGAGAACGTTAATTCAATAATGTGTGGCTGTGTCGTAACTTCTATGTTTGAGACTTTCTGACAATGTATTTTTCAGGAAAACTTCTCATAGACTTGTTACTTATGAGGATTTTCTGTTGGATAGTTTTCCTGTAATTCTAAGTTATTTTGATTATGGATCTCTTCCTATTTCTATATGTGGTGGAAGATATACTTTGCATATGTATCAAAATAAGAATATTGAAATTATTATTAATGAATCATGATATTTTGTAGTGATGAAATACTATATGGGAATTTCTCAATAACTATATGAAACAAAATTGATATAGTTTTTGAAGAATAAATATTATTCTTTATTTTATGGGAAGATAAATAATTGATCATGAAAATTTATAACCCATAGATCTATTAAAGTTTGAAAGTGATAGCCCATTTGGATTGAATCCATTATTGTATTTGAACTATGAAGCACTTGGACATTTGGACTTCCAAGTGCGAGCTAGGTCATTGACCAATTTATATATTGATTATAATTTTTTAAATACAAAAATAAAGGAAGTATACTTATATAACTCAACTTGAGGGGGAGACTGTTAGAATACATGTGTGAGCTAATTTTTGAAAGGTTATGCTCATAAACTTCCCACAGAAAGCCTAATAGATCTCCTAAAATGGATGCATGTCAGATTATGATTTAAATCAATGTATTACGAAAATAGAAAAGTTCAAGGTTTGTTGACACATACTCCCTCCGGTCCTAATTATAAGACAATATTTGGGAGTTGGTTTTGGTCCTAATTATAGGACAACTTTTTAGTTTTTGTCAATTTCTTCCTAAAATATCCTTATTTTATTATCTCAAAGTGTGTTTGGTTTTTGGTAAGTATATATGTATATGGGTTGCAACACACACACACATGTGTATGTCTATAAACATATATATGTATGTATATGTATATATGTGTGTGTGTGTGTGTCTATATAATATGTTTGTGTGTGTATATATGTATGTGTACATATGTGTGTGTGTGTGTGTGTTAATATATATATCTATGTGTGTATCGTGTGTGTGTATGCATGATAGATCTATATATATACATATATATACACATATGTATATCTAGCAAGACCATTATTTCAATTAGAAAGCATGTGGAAAGGAAAATTGGTCGGAGAGATATGTGGTAGAGTTGTTGATTAACTTTTACTTATGTCATTTTAAAAAAAAAAAAAAAAAAAAAATATATATATATATATATATATATAAGGACATTTTAGGAAAATGAGTAAAATTAACTAATTTAACTCCTCTCCTTAATTTTTCCAAAATCGGTTAAATATGTCTTATAATTAGGACCGGAGGGAGTATATTATAGTAAACCAGAAGTTTACTAGTCCAAACAAATTTATTGTAGACATAACTTATTTGATCATCTGAGTTATTTATATATGATGCAACAAATTATAAAAGATTACGTATTGACATCCATTAAAGAACCAAAAGATTAGCAATGGCACTAGTGCAAAAAATCGCTTAAAGACCACATCATTTAGACCAGAGTATTGACGCCATGGTCTTAAAAGTATGACCGATGACAGTTTTGTAAATATCAAGAACTTCTTGGACTAGTGCAAAAACCAATCGGTCTTAAATATGTTATTAAAACAATTGAAATATCAATTAATTTTAAATATAAAAGTGTAAAAAATATGAAGACCGCATATATTAAAAAGTTGGTCTTAAAATTTAAACTTTTAAGACCGAACCTAAATTGTGTTCGGTACAAAATAATGAAAGAAAGTTAAAAAAAAAATTGAATTACTTTTAAGACCGGAGTTTCATAAAGTTAGGTCTTGAAGATGAAAATTTAAGACCTTCGTTTTGATATGTTGAGTCTTAAAAGTTAAATATTATGTCAGTTCAAAAGATTGAAAGAAATGAAATAAAAAATTAATTACCTTTAAGACCGGACGTTTAAAATGTACGGTCTTGAAGGTTAAATTTTAAGACGTGCGTTATAATATATCTGGTCTTACAAGTAAACAAAATATACGTCTCTTCATGCGAAACCTCTTGTTACTCTCTCTGAAGTCTGAACCCTTATTCCTGTTGCGAAACCCCTGTTGTATTACATCTCTTCCTTGCACACCGCCACCATCCTCTGTTACTCTCTCATTTGTTCAGGCATTCCTCTCTTGCACTACCTCTCTCAACCTCTTTTCTTGTTTTGAAAATGAATGGAAATTTGTGGAATGCCAGTTGATGATGTGACTAGTGTGAGTCAGAATGAACCATGTTCTTCTCAGAGTGAGCCTCATAATCGCTCTGCACGCTGTGGTGGTAGAAGGGGCCCCACTCAATTAAAAGAGCTTGCCCTAGCGTGGACTTCCGGGTCAGAGCTTGATATATCATTTGATGAACATTTGGCTCCTTGTGGCCCTAATAAAAGCAAATATACTAGTTATGTCAGCTTACTAGCACACAGCAAGCCTGCATTTTGATCGATGAGTGGAAAAATGTCGACAAAAAGAAGGTGAATGATCTTATTTAGGACTCTGTCCGGCTTACGTACAATGTTCCTAGAGTGGAAAAATGTTGACAAAAAGAAGTTGAAAGTCAAGACATTGTCGTATTGTGCTGATCGTTGGAGGAAGTTTAAGACCCAGCTAGCAAACAAGTGTATTTTTGCCGAGGTTCCAGTTGGTGAGCCTTGCCCTGATCCTTATACCAAGTATGCCTTTTTTGCTGAGGCCTTAGCCCCATCTGGCCATAACATAGTTCCACCACTAACTTCAATGAAGAAGTGCATGGTTTAGACCCTGTGTTCTTGAGGAATGAAAAATGCTTAGAATTTTTTCCACCTAATAGATGAAGAAGATAGTCCTTTGTATCATGGTTGTGGAAACTATCAAAATTGTCTCTTTTGATTGAATTGCATTGTATCAAGTGCTTGTGTGGAATCATTAATAAGGGAATTTCAATGTTACTAGAATCATTACAAGATTTATTCCCCAACAATTACAAGTAGATTGTGGTTGAATTACCAAAAATGATTGTTCTTGAACTACCAAATTGATGCATGCCTCAATGATTATATGTCGTATTAGGGAGATGATGCTAGCAGGGAGACTTGTAAGCAATGTCACACATCGAGGTACAAGACAATCTGAAAGGGGAAAAGCAAAAGAAGAAACCTACAAAGATTCTTAGGCAATTTCCTTTAAGGTCATGGTTGTAAAGATTAGTTATATCGTCTAAAACAATTAGGCACATGAGGTGGTATGAAGTTGACAAAAATCAAGACAATAAGTTAAGACAACCATAAGATCAAGGGCGGACTTAGGGGGTAGGGGTGCCCCTTACCACCCATAATTTTTTTTTAATTACATAAGAAAATATCTTTCTTTGTTTGTGGCTTATTTTAATATTTTGATTATACACAAACAAACCCATGTGCAAGAGAAACTTATTATGTATAACTTGCTTATATTTTGATCTCAACATATAGTAGTTTTGCATAATCTTGGCTTGCGTTTTGTCCTTAAATTTTGAGTTTGAAACTGTCGTACATTGACAAAATATAAGGAGATATCTATATGTTGTTAGTTCTCATTTAAGTTTTGATGATAACTAAACACTTGTCAAATTACTGGTTTAATACAAACTCAAGTTCATGGATTAAAACTCGAGTTTTGAGAAGCTTTATTAGATCGTTTTTTAATAAGCAAGGTTGAGAACTCAAGTTCTTGGTAAGTAAACTCGAGTTCGCAAATTCTCTCTTGCTCCAATCTTTCAAACACTAAAAGGACTTTGAGAACTAGAGTTCCTTAGTAACAAACTTGAGTTTGGAACTCGAGTTCTACATATAAAAATCAAGTTCTTCATTTCTGGAAAAACCTGTACTTTATTTAGAGTCTAAGAACTAGAGTTCTTGTTAAAGAACTTAAGTTCATAACTCAAGTTCATATTTTAAAACTCAAGTGCTTTAAGGATTCAATTTGTGCTTAAATTCAAAACTCGAGTTCTTGTAATATCAACTCGAGTTCTTATCTTAAAGAACTAAGTCGTTTGAAAGGAAAACACAGGAACTTAAGTTCTTGTAAGAAAACTTGAGTTTGAAACTCGAGTTCTATAGTTAGGAACTCGAGTTCTTATGCACGAAAATCGCAAGCCGGTGTCTGTGAATTTCCAAATGAATAAATCTTTATTTGTTGCTTTCCAGGATCTTTAAGAATCACTTCTAAGATGTTTTTAACCTATTTGCTAGTGATTTCAGGCATTAAGATGAAGTCTTAATCAAAAAACAACATAAAGCAAAAGTGTGTCAGAAGCATTTAATACAGTGCAGTAAAATAGAGCAACAATCCAAATGAAATGCTGCAGCAGAACAAAACATTCTTCCAAGGCATACTTATTCTGGCTATCACGTAACACCAACAACTAACACATTTAATGAAGCAAGCGAACTCATTTAATGAGTCAAAGGCCGATTGGGTTCAACGAGGAACAACTGAGTCTAACGGGATTTTGAATAAGTCACAACAGTAATATTCAAGTTCGTCTCAATGGCATTAATGGCAAAGAGTATAAAAGCCGAAGCATTCAATACATCCAACTACCGAAACTCTGCGCATTAAACTCTGAGTTATTATCATTAAGTGTTTCATTTAATTCTTGTAATATCTTCGGATATTTGTTAATCTTCAGTGTTTATCTTGTTCACTCAGTGATGAGTTTACCTTATTCAATTCTCTTTTTGTAAATCTTGAGATTGTGGAATCTCAAGAACGAGTGTACAACTACAGCTTGTGAGGGGGAGTGAGTCTTGGGTTGGGATCATTTTGAGTACGAGCATGTGAAATTGTATAAGCATTTGAGTTAGTGAAATACCCAAGTGTTTGGCACTAGACGTAGGTCGACGAGTTAGACCGAACTTGTATAAACTCTCTGTGTCCAATCTTCTTGGTTATGTCACTGTCGATTAATTTTATTTTCGAAAAGAAACAATTTTTTTAATCACTTATTCACCCACCTCTAGGTGATATTCCTGCTTTTCACATGTATATACAAGCTTAATAAGCTAAGCTTGTTTGATTATATTGTATTTCATTATTTGTATTTTAAAAATCTAGTTAATACTCTTCCTGTCTTAAATATTAGACATATTTACTAATTTAGATAGATTAAGGAAGTTGGTGAGTAAGTTGATTTAATATGTATATTTGAAAACACCCTAGTTATCATATTCCCTAATTTTTTAATTCATTATCTTTGCTTGATTATTGTTAACAAATATGAACATTATGTCTTACATTTAGGACAAAAATCAGCTCCATAAATATGTCTTATATTATGGATTAGAGGGAGTAATTTGTTGGAATATACATAGTTCATTCCTGGTGGATTAGGACCTCTTGAGCCCAATGCCAGTAGGGCTATTATGTGATAGATTTCTTTCAATTTTTTGTATATTGGTATGTATTGTATTCCAAATACTTTTATATATAATATAGTATTTTTTATTTTCATCCCCCATTATTAAAATTCTTGGGTCCGCCACCACATGGGATGCAAAAGCTTAGAGAGCGTCTAACTGAGTCTTTCTAGGTTTTGTGGTTGACTTAGAAATGTTCGGCTTGCTTTAGTAACCAGTGAGTTTAATAAATTTGGGAATCTTAGCACACATTACAGAATTTGACTAGTAGTCTTAGTTCCATACAACTTGCTCTTTAGATGTGTATGAAACATAGCCCATTCATTTTGTCTATAATCATTATAGGGAAAAGGGCAACCACTTATTCAAGAATTACTAGATTTGTGAAATTTTGACATCAAGACATTTGACACATATGAGAAGGCACTGTTCAGCTTGCATGCAGCCTTGATGTGGATGATAAGTGACTTTCTTGGGTTGAGAATATTATATGGGTGTAATATGCATATTGGGAAGGTGTGTTCAACTTGCAATTTTGACTTAGACTCAGTACGCCTTCCCTACAATCAAAAGTGGTGCTTCATAGGTCATTAGAGATTTGTTGATGGTAAACACAAATTTAGATTTCAACATAATTGTTTTAGTGGGAAACCAAAAAAAAGAAGGCCTCCTTAGACTTTATTCAAGTACGAATATCTTATAGCAGCTTCAAGATGTTGAATTCAAGTTTGGAAAAAATGACAATGCAATACAAGGAAGTCACTCATCCCTTATAATATCTTCCAACTAGGAAGAAAGACTAACATGACTTCTACTTCTTAGTGTCATACCCCTTGTGATTATGACATTGATCAGAGTAAAACAATGAGTTGTAATGAGCAATAAAAGAATATCATAGTATATTGATAATAGAAAACATTCTTGGTTATGAACAGGGATAAACTACAGAATTCATGATACAAAGATCCATTACATTAGTGTCTATATATTACATTTTAAAAGAAATGTAACTAAATAACCTATAAGTTCTAAAGTCCTATCTAATATCCCAGTATCAGCTGTTAATATTCCATGTTGATTGCCTTTCCTTTGGAATTTTGTCCTCCACTTTGACAATGTCCAGATCCTGAGTCCTTAGGAATGTTTGGGATTCAATTGGAACTCCAAAGTAACATGTTAATCTCATAGACCAAGCATAAACAATATATGACATACAATCATAACAAACAATCCACAACAACAAATAGCATTAAGGAAACATAACATATGCAGCCAAATCAACATACACATATCACATAACCATAGCGCTAGGTATAACCAATTGGCATGCATCGAGAGTTTTCCTATATGTGGAGTTCTCAATTGAGTATAACGAATTGGCATATAACGAGAGTCCTCTTGTACATCGGAGTTCTTAATAAGGTATAACGAATTGGCATGTACCGAGAGTCCTTTTGTATGTCGGAGTTCTCAATATGGTATAACGAATTGGTATGTAATGAGAATTCTCCTGTATGTTGGGGTTCTCAATTGAGACACCCAACTAAGAATAATTGACTAAGAATTATTGAGATTGCTTCTGTACATTAGAGTTCTCAATTGGAAGTAACTTAAGCTGCTTGAATACAACTAAATTAGCCACCTCATAACTACCATCCATTAGGTCCTACCCTAGTTGTAACCGCCGGGATGTTCACATATATGATTCAAACAAACATACACAACCATACAAAGTATGTGAGATTATAGTTACTACCTAATCATTTAATTTGAGTCAATATCAAGAACTTTGCTTACTACAACAATTACGTGTCCCTATAAAATATATTATGGACAATAGTCAATACTTATTCTAATTCTTGACATTTTAAATTTTATTTAGTACAATGCAACAAATATAGAACCATTAGACCTAACTATGATCATCAATTTTTTTGGCTTGCTTAATTTTCGCACATTTGGACAGTTTTTTTTTCTTCTAGATTTTGTGCTATAACTTTGAAAAATCATATAGCACAAATGTCTAAATGAGGTTTCTTAAGAAATTAAAATTTTACATATGGAATAAGGCATGACTAATAGATTCTATAGCTAAAGGTTATATAGGGGATGAAGTCCTATATTTCTTTTCAAGATACTTTAATGCCATTGAGATGCCTTTCAATTGAACGCCTCATGTAGAAGCTTGTCCTAAATTTGAGTCATCATCAAGAGAGTTGTTATCCCTCTTGTTGGCAAACCAGTTGGAAGAAGTAAGAACTTCAAACTAGCTACAATTGAGAAGTTCCAAGCACATAGACATGTCTTGATTAATTGTAGTCAAATTGATCCCTTCCTTTGGTATGAATTGTACACTCATATATATGTTATTCTATTTATTTCCTTACCTTTCACTTACATTTCATGATCACCTTTCATGATAAATTGTAGGGAATTCAAAAGTTATGTGAAGCGTCAACTCAATATCCATATAGAAAGATCTTCCAAAATTGATAAAAATGTCTATGGAGAATTCTCAAGTTGGTTTGTGTGCCAAATAATAAATGATCATAACTCACACTCACCAGATTTCAAAGTTCACGCAATCGGCCTTCTCGACCATGCAACAAGGTTTACATCATACAGTGTAAATGGTTTCAAATTTTGTACGGTTTCATGAGATCAAGGATTACTAACCCAAAACTCACGTGTTTATGGAACTTTTGGGGTAAGGAGCAAGTTATGTGAGCAACAGTGATGACAACATACAGTTTACAGGTGTCCCTTATTATGGAAAGCTTATTGATGTCATTGAACCAAATTACCAAGTTCGTTTTACTATAACGCTCTTCAAGTGTTTGTGGGCAAATACAAAAGCTTCATAGGGACTCATAACTAACAAATTAGGCATCACATTTATAAATTTCTCCCATCTGATTCAAACTGGTCAATCTATAGATGTTGAGCTATATATTATTGCCTCAGAGGCACACCATGTTTACTATGTTGAGGACGAGAGGCAGATGGATTAGAATATGGTGGTTCACTTAAAGCGTTGAGACCTTTATGATATGGGTGATGAGATAACATCGCTTGCAAGAGTGAGCCATTTCAACCCTCTAATTTCGAAAACTTCTTCCTTGAAGGCGATGGCAATTTGCCTATAATTATATTTGCTTTTATAAGTTACACTATTTATTATTGTTTTTTTTTTTACAAAATCATACACTCGAAACTAACGTTTTCCGCACACATTTTTTTAGGGATGGTGACGAAGAATGATTTAAACAATATAACTTTCGTTTATGTAAATCAGTCAAATTATATTTTTCTAAAACAATTCCAATTAATATTTGTAACAGTTCAAAATTGCTAAGAACTAACCAATAACCGCTACAAACATGAACCACTACAAAAACCATCACCTTAACCACTATAAATGTCTCGCTGATCCCTATAAATACCTTCACCACACTTCATTTTTTACCCTCTCCCATTTCTTCCCACCCCTCTCCTTTCTCGTTTTTCTCTCACTTGTTAATAAAGAGATGAGCTTATATGGTAGATTTTTTTCCTCAAATCTTTGATTTCATCATTTCATTTTATTTTGCTTCTTCATATAATTCTTGTTCTAAATTTTTTTTCCTTCTACAGAATTTGAAGGTTCCTCCACTACATTTTCAATATTCCTTTCATTAGAAAATATATCTTTTCATTTTCAACTAGACCTATGGCTTGGAACCTAACATCAGTTAATCAAACAATTTGGCCAGGTCAGTGTTCAATCTAACGGGAGTCTCACCAACTCTATGGCGACTTGTGACAACCCACCGATGAACCCTTCCTTAGTTTAAGCACCAAATGGTTTGAAATAACTTTATTAGATTCTTGCCAGAAACTAAATCCTAATAACTTCTACTGACCTTCGTCTTCGACCGCCGCCTCTTCACGGCTCTATCCACTAGCATCTTCTCTATCCTGGTTTCTTCCCTGTACTATTCATTAAGACTGAGGTCCAATGCCCATTGGACCTTAGGTAATGGTTAACCTTATGCTCAAGTATAACAGTATGCATGATAGATATTCATTTACAATTCAACATATAACTATACATAGCACACAGCACATGTCATAGTTCATATCACAAAAAATACCTCTACATAGCACACAGCCCATGTAAGGTCCACATAGTTTGCACATAAAACCAGTGCCACGCCCCGGAGCGTGTCCTCAGCGCTACGAAAACATTCATACGATATTACCAAGACTGTAACCCGTTTTCACATAATAGCTGAATGTATAAACAGTGATTTAAGACAGAGTCTTAATCACGGTGCATGACCCAAGACCCAGTCTTGTCCACGACTATATGAATCATCATATCACATATAGAGCATACAAGCAGCATAAGAGTTAGAGTTACAGTACGCGTCCGTACCTTTCACCGGGTAACTGTCAAACGTCTGACCTTTGGATCCGGCCCTAGACCTCCTGGATATCCTAACATATCACCATATCACTTAGAATAATATCCTAAGAGATATTTCCACCTCTATTTACTTCTCTACCCTTGGTGGATTTGTTATTTACAATTCTGCCCTTACATTTATTCAAAAACGCAGTGCAGTATTTTATGGGCAGATTTTTCGGTAACTTTGGAAAATCATAATTAATTCTACAAAAATCATTTTGAGGTACTGTAAAATTCCTCATGACCCTTGGCATGTCTATTTTCAAGGAAAAATATTCCCAGAACCTAGAACACCATGAATCATTCCCAGTTTTAAATTTTCTCAACGTTGCCCAGATTTTATTCCAGCAAAAATGGCTTAACTTCAAAAATTCATATCTCCTTGACCAGAGATCAAAACGTTACATATTTTATATATTTGGAAAGCCCTACATGTCTACTTTCTTTCTGGAAAATTTCATGATTTTATAACTTTATTTGTTACATAAAATCATAGCATCTTTTTCGCTGCCTGTCTAAGATTTAAGAACCGAAAATTCTACAACTTTCACAACATTAATCCATTGCTTCCCAAAAATTATTCCCTACTATGTTTTTACCTCTTCAGGAATTTTTCAATGCAATGAGGCCTAAAAACAAGTATAGGAATTTATTCTCTAATTTTCTAGATTAAACTAGCATTTATACTAAGAACTTATAAAAACTAAAGACTAGAACTTAAGAACTAAAGCTTACCTCTTGAAGACTCTTGAACTCCTTCCTCCTTCCTGCTTCACTCTCCTCTTAAACCCTCCAATCTTTGGTATGAGTTTGGTGTGAAGAAAAATGAAGCATGAAGCCTCCTATTTATAGCCAACCATGAGTTAACTATCTAGCAACTTTAATTCCATTCTAACCATTGGATTTAACTTAACTAGGAAGCTTAAATCTTGACCTTACACCTCTTACAAAAAAATGCCACCTCCCCCCTTTTCTAGATTCATCTTTTCTCTTTCCTCCACTACACACACACACATGCACAACACTTAGGCGCACACACACTCACAACATACACATGTGCTCTTGTGATGTCATCTTGATGACATAATCAAGGCTTAGGTGTCATTGTTGACTTTTCAACACTAATTAGCAATTCTTAATTATCAAGTGTTTACATGCTCCTTAATTATATTTTGCCATTAGCTAACTCAATTATAAGAAGATTTAAACTTAATTACTTAAGATATTATTTCATTCTCTTTGGCTTAATTATTTTTAAATATAATTAGCCCTCTTTTAGTTTGTCTCTAATCATCTTGAAGAATTGTGCAACTAATCTCAATTAGTGCAAGCTTATTCTATTAAGGATATTTGTAATTTACTTAATATACTTCTTAATTATGCTAAATTAATTAACAACACTCTTTATGCCAACCTTGACCCCCCATTGGTCATTAATATCAAATTAGGGGTTTCATATAATTAACTTTGGATATTCCCTTTTATTCATGTTTAAACAATCAACAATTAATTACTTATTTAATCACTTACTAATTGTTGACAATTTTCTTAATTAAGATTAATTATTTTCCCACAACTATTTTACTGAAATTGATAATTTATGCATTATGCAAAATATTAAAAATCATGGGGTCCAATATGATCCCCTAATACTTTTTGATTTTTCTCCTTTAATTTTTCCAAGGTAATATTTTAATAAATTACCTAAATTAGGGACAATATTCTTCCCTATTTCAAATAAATATTTATTTGTCTATTTATAATATTTTCAGGGTATTTTATAACCCATAAATATTTCAGGGACCTATTTGTAAATTATTTATTCTTAGGAGACATTGTCCTAATAAATTCAATACAAGGTGTTTGAGACCTTATATTCACCTATTTTCAATAGGTATTATTTGTCTAAATATATATTTAAATGTATTATAAAAATTAGGGTATTACAATATTTTAATACTTTTGAAATTAATCTACAAATGTTTATTATAAAACTGAAAGAATTTTAGAGAGAAGTCAGAGGAAATTCTAGAGAGATGAAATCCATTCAAGTCAAATGAATAGTTACAGGAGACCTCTATTTATAGAGGGATACAAATAGTAAATTACTATGCATATTACTATACGTGGGTCCCACATCATCTTGTAATATTTAGAGATTAGGAGTCAATGGACATCCACATAATCAGTATATTCATAACACTCCCCCTTGGATGTCTATTTATGAATGTGCCTCGTTAAAAACTTTAACTAGGAAAAACCCAGTGGGATAAAAACCTAGCCAAAGAAAAGAGTACATCATCCATTAATACACTATCCAGTGCTGCCTCATTAAAAACCTTTCTAGGAAAAACCCAGTGGGATAAAACCCAGATAAGGGAAAAAGAGTACAGCGTGTATCGTCTCCCCCTCTTGATTACATCAGTGTTGCTCCCCCTGATGACTGCATTGCTTCATTGTCTTTCTGAGCATATTATACTTTCTATCATCAAATATTCTGTTAGAAACGGCCAATTTGATTGTTCATTATATACCTGCAAGATCTAAATCTGTCAAGTAAAGTCATAATAATCTTTTCATAAATATATATGTGCATATAGAAATTCAATAAATGTTTATTCAGATAATGATGCTATATGCACTATCATCTTGAGTCCTTTTGGGACATATGTGTTTCTGGCGCCTTATGTGCTTCTAGCACATACAAATATATTGTGGCTCATGATCCTCATTATCATTCATTGCAGCATATGCTATCATAGATATTATTAACGTCGACTTCATTTTCAGTCCCATCGGATTTCATTCATAATTTATTGAGATCTCATTATATTTACATATATTAGGTACCTAGGTCTCTCTTGAACCACAATACACTTTTCTTGTAATATCTCTTTTGGAGATAACATCTCATCAAAAGATAAATCTTCTGGAGCTTTACTTAATTATCCTCGACTTGATCATCTATATTTTATAGCTCATTTTCTCTTTCGAGGATTTTTATCTTTATAACCGATGGACCAGCAACGCTTTAGGCGTGCTTTATAACAATTCATATAGGAGCATTTGCAGTTGGGACATGTGACTTTGTCACTTTAGGTCAGTAAATGCTTTTAGCATTTGATTAGCTAAAATCTGCAAATGAATTATCTTTTAAACTTTTAGTACACATTTCTTTGTATGAGGACCAATATGAGCCAATGATAATTCATTTCACTTTATCTTTACCCAATCTGCTTATTTTTCTCCCCCTCATCAAATCATCAATTTTCTTTGTATATCCATCTATGTGCATTGTAATAGATTAATAATCATTACACATTTAAAACATTTCAAGATGGAATTAATCTGGCTCCTGACCAAAAGCCAATTATACGGGGAGAATTCTGTTGGCTTATATAATTGCTACAAATATACACAACATATAAATTTTGTTCTCATAATCATTGATCTATCCATTCATGGATACTTTAATACATTATTTCTGGATCATTCAATTTGGAAATTGCGCGCATAATATATTGCAAACTTCTGGTTGCAAACATCACTGCAAACTTTGCAGATTTATAATCTCATATGTAAACTTTCAATTTGATATATTTCCAGAGATCAATTTCCAATAATTATTTCTATCTGAGAACAAGCAGCACATAATATATGACTCGGATGATCAAATAAGTCATGCCAACTTTCCATATGATTTATCATCAAATCTAATATTCATTTTGAGGGAATCAACATAGAAACATTCACAAAGAATTATCACATAAATATTCACACTTGATATATATCATTCTCCCCCTCAAGTGTGAGACCTTAAAAATTAATTCATGGAATTTCCATACAATATTCCATGATAATAGCATATATGATATCTATTTCATTAAAATTCCACAGATTTCTAAATGCATTATCAATGCATAATTTTGTTACTTCTGGTAACAAAATTTCCATTTTCCAGAATCAACAAACAAATATATATTAAATACAAAATCATCAGGTGTATAATTGCAGATTCACGAGCGCAATACTGTGTAATCACAGGCGCATCACTGTGGAATCACAGGCGCAACAACTCAGATTGTCGTATGCATATAAAGTCAAAAAGATTCCAGGCTCGTGCTTTATAGGGAGCAGATCTGCAGAGATTTAACAGGATTACGCAAATCTACAGAGATTCAATAGGATTTAATTCGACTATAAATAGAGGAAGGCAAACGAACATGCCTCACAAACACTCAAGCATCTGATAATATCAACTACCAGATACTCACACATATTTTTCTAAATTCTATTGCCATGGCAGGACCAAGCAGTTTTATCCCAGTTTCTGATGCATCCGAAACAGCATTACTTGATGCTTTGTTGTATGATGATCAGCCCAACATGTCATTTACTTCTTTGTTATCTCCTAATCCTTTTGAGATGTTTATTCCTCCTTCTACTATTCCTCTTTCTACTTCAAATGTACCTACTTCTCCCCCAAGAACAAGTGTTCTTCCTCAATCTATAAGGATTGAAGGTACAACTGAAGCAGGTTCATCAAGAAGGCCTGTTAAAAGGTGTAGAACTATGGCCGAACTGATGGAGTCTACCAGTCAAGTTCAACCAATAGTCACAACAATCAATGAACCGGCACTCACAAGCCAGCAAACAACCACCAGACAGCCATCAACAACCAGCCAGCCAGCAACAATCATCCAGCTAACAACTACAAGCCAATTAGCAACTACTAGCTTATTGGAATGTAGTTGCTGTCATGTTTTACGGGAAATTATACATACTAACGGACTTCAATATCATAAACTTGAAGTTCACGGAAGAAAGATAGGTATGATTTCCCATGCTGTTTTATTTGAAAATGTACAGGATAAATCTTACAATACTGACAGGCTTCCAATGTTTGATTTTAGTAATAAAAATTTTGGAGAAATCAAACATTTTCTGACACAGTATTGTATAGATTTACAAGCATCAGGATATAACTTGATGCGTGATCCTATATTGGACTATCATGAGGTCCTTTGTGTTGGTTCGGAATGGGCTAAAAATCCAAATGAACTACCGCGGAGTTCATTTCAAACCAACATTGAAAATCCATTAGATAAAGGAAAACAGCCCGCGGTTAATATTCCATATGATATATCATCCCTTAATCAGGGTGAATTATATAGATTGACAATGGAGCAACGAGAAAGAATAAAGAAAACTACGCACCATGATTTAAGTGATTATTTTCACTTAACCCTAGATGATGCGAGTAAACAATTAAATATGTCTACTCACACCATACAAAAGATCTATCAAAAAGGAGGGTTAACTGAGTGGCCACACAAAAAGTTTAAGAAACTTATGATGCAAATCTCGATATTACGAAGAGCTTTGCCTCATCTGGATCCCATCTCAAGAGAAGTAAAAGAAGAAGACATTAAATATCTTCAAAATGAGATGATTAAGGTTTGTAATGGAGTTGAGCCACTCGCTATTAAACTTTGTTGAAATAATATTGCCTTTTGTTTAATTGTTTTATTTATAAATATTCTTTTTCTTGTATTCACAAAAATTGTTATAATTATCTAAACACAAAATAATAGTAAAATAACCATAATCACAATTTATTTATTGCTTCATTCACTTCTGGGAATGAAGTTGGATAAAATTCATGATCCATAATTCACAGATTTGTTTGATCATGGCAAGAAATTAATCCACAATATTTCTTGACTTAATCACAATTTTGTTACTGCAATAGCAAATTGGATATATTTATTTACAATCAACCATGATCATACAATCCCTTGTCTCATAATTTAAGGGAGTATTAAATGCCAAATATACAATATTGAGGCCTTTATACAATTGATGGCATACAAAATTTATGGATCAAGCCTTGTTTCGTAATTTGCCTATTGGCTTTAAGCCAACTTGTCTCTTGGCATCAGGCTAACTTGCCTCTTAGCTTTTAGCTAATTTATCTCATGGTCTTAAGCCAATTTATGCCTCATATCACTTAGGCCAATTTGTGCCTCATATCTCCATGGCATTTTGATCTCATGATACATATCTAATATCACTTAGGCCAATTTGTGCCTCATATCTCTATGGCATTTTGATCTCATGATACATATGGCCTTTTAACAGTTTATCTTCAAGATAAATAAAATAAACGCATAATAAAATAAATAGATGGAACCCACTAATCTGTATATATTAGTGTCGTTGCCATAAATAATAAAAGGGAGGGGATATATATAAAGCAGTAAATAAATAAATAAAAATAAAATAAATGACTGGAAATAAACGTGCTAAATAAATAAAAAGAAGATGAAATAGGAATGGTAGTAAACTCACAGCGAGACCTATCTCATCCAAAGGTAAGAAAGAGGATGCATATGCAAATGCAAATATATATATATATATATATATATATATAATATATAGAAAGCAGTAAATAAATAAATGGAGCCCACAGTACTAGTGTCGCTACCATGAGAAATAAATAAAGCAGTAAAGAATTAAAATTAATAAATGGAGCCCACTATAGTGTTGCAACCATGAGAAATAAGTAAAACAGTAAATAAATAAATAAATAAATGGAGCCCACTAATATAGTGTTGCAACCATGAGAAATAAGTAAAGCAGTAAATAAATAAATAGAGCCCACTATAGTGTTGCTACCATGAATAAATAAAGCATAATAAAATAAATAAATAGAGCCCACTAATAGATACTAGTGTGCCGCCATAAAGAATATATAAAGCATTAAAGAATTAAATTAAATAAATGGTCTCCACTAATATATAGTGTTACAACCATAAAAAATAAATAAAGCCGTAAAGAATTTAAATATAAAGAAATGAAATCCATTATACTAGTGTCACCACCATGAAAAATAAATAAGGCATTTAAGAATTAAAATAAAATAAACAAAGCCCACTAAATAAATAGTGATGCCGCCTCTTGTTTTGATCAGGGATGCCATCAGAATTCAGACCGTAAATTCAATGAATGGAAAGTTGTGGGGTCCAGCTTGGAGAGGGGAATGATTAAAAAAAAAAACGCTTTGCTTTTGCTCGCCAGATCTGCCACTTTTTTTTTTTAAGATCACTGTTTTGTCGGCAAAAACAGTGATCCTCCTCCTTGGGCAATTTTCGCCAAACCTGCAAACAAAATCCAGCAGCAACAAGTAAAGAGAAATATGAAATATTGATGGAAGAGAAATATAAAACTTGAAAAAGAAAGAGGTAGTAATCAGCCATCTCATTAATTCTTGGTCAGCAATTATATTATCCCCTTTTTCTTCACTTGATCCAATCTCAATCCTTCTTGCATGTCCACTTCTTCCTTCTCTTTTCTTTCTTCAGCATCATCTTCTCAATCCTGAATCAGCCTATGGTGAACAAGTAAGGAGGAGAGAAGAAAGACGACAAAGAGTGGGACTTGAGAAGCTTAAACTTCAGTAGAAGTAATTGGGATTGTAATAGAGATAAGAAAGTTTCATGGAGGTGAAAAAAAAATGAAACTCAGAGAGAAAAAATAGAAGAAGAGAAGAAAATGGAATTGTAGTTGCAGGGATGCAAAGGCGAGAGACCGAGAGAAAACATTGATGAAATGTAGAGAACCACAGGCAGCTCAGTTAATTAGCTCAGTGAGCTTCGTGCTGATAACGTATTATAAAACTGAAAGAATTTTAGAGAGAAGTCAGAGGAAATTCTAGAGAGATGAAATCCATTCAAGTCAAATGAATAGTTACAGGAGACCTCTATTTATAGAGGGATACAAATAGTAAATTACTATGCATATTATATACGTGGGTCCCACATCATCTTATAATATTTAGAGATCAGGAGTCAATGAACATCCACATAATCAGTATATTCATAACAGGTGCCAATTTTTCAAATTTCATTTCCCACCACACCCTAATTTTGGGAAAAAAATTTGTGCCACATTTGTTGTGGTTAACTGCTACAAGATTTTATAAATATATGATCCCTAAAATTCAAATAATTATAGTTGTAGCGGTTTGTTAACTACTACAAGATGCTCCAACAATGTGTGATCTACAGATGCATATTGTAATGGTTTAGAAAAACTGCTACAAATATAGTAGCGGTTATATTGGCATGCGTAGTTGTTCCATAAAACTGCTACAAAATCATTTGCAACAGTGTTTTTTGTAGCAGTTTGCCTAACCACTATTATTGTCTTTTGTAACGGTTAAAACCACTATAAATATGCTTTTTTTAACTGCTACAAATGAGTGAATTTTTTGTAGTGTCTAATAGTAAACCCATAACAAAAAAAATAAAATAAAATATTATGTTTGAATAAAATCCACTTCCTCTGTATATAAGAGCAAATAAGAATTTTACTTAGTCATAAATATAAGATTTCAATTCATTTTGTCTTGTACAAATTGCACATATTGAAGTTGTTATTTATCAGGGAGTAATATCCAAAGCACAAATTATTAAAATGGGTACTATAGGAAACTTATACATAGTTTTGTTTTCATAAATAACTTCTTAATGTTTTTAAATTAGTTATCGAGCTCTTACATTTAAAACTGAATGAAGTGCTAAATATGACTATTGTTTTTCAGTACCAAAAAACTATGACGCCAAAAAAAATAATAATAAAGTGGATATACAATTACCGACAATATGCCCCCAGCTGGTTTTACTTGGCTAGTATACATATTGGAGCAAAGTCCATCTCATTCTAGCTGTACCTCCATAGTGCCCAGCTACTTTCCAGTAAATTACGCTTATAGTACTTGGTTTCATTGCTTGCTCTTGAATGAACTCGAAAGAAACATTCAGATACCTACCTGTTTGATATTCTCTTAATCAAATTTTGATATTCTCTAGTTATAACATGACTAGTTTCTATATTTTCAATAATATATAGAACACAACTAGTGTATATGACTGATGTTGCACACAATTGCAGCTAGTTTAAAAATTACATCCATTTGTTAAAAATGTTATTATTGAGTAACTATCATTCTGTTCATATTTTAATTAATCTAGTTAATATGTTAGGTACCGATTCAACTAGTCTAGTTAATCGACACATGTTGTGTTTTAATATCATAATAGATATGATGAACACCCTAGATCTACCCATTCTCACATGCCCCTCGATCATCTCTCATTCATAGCAACTACTTCCTCCAGGCCTATATATTATTAGTCATCATTTAGAATAAATGAATGGCCTATATATTAGTCACTTTACAGTTTACATAAAAAAGTGGAGGAACTAATTTTTTTTTTCAAAATACTTTTATTTACATTTTTTTAGAATTATTATATTTTTTTAAATTATGCTTTTAAATATGGGCAAACTTGAAAATTATTTTGTTTTTGAATCATATAAGAACTTGTCTACACTTTCTTAGTTCTATTAAGATAGTTAGAAATGCTCAATATTTAAAGCATATGGAATCTAATTTTCCAATTAAAGTATATCCTTATATATTATATTATTATTAAAAAAGTATAATTTTTTAAGAGATAAAATTAAAATTAGGCTATTATTCAAATCCCCATATGGAGTTGGGTCACCTGAACCGATCTCAAATTCAAATGGCCTATGTTTGTTTTTTGGGTTATGCAAGGATATATGAACAAAGAGCTAGAGCATTTAGTGAATGCCTTGGGCCAACATAGCAAATCCAAGTTATGTCACCCGTAAGAATGTGTTGCGGAGAATCAAAACACATGCCACGTGGGACCCACTTGCTTAGCGAGTCACAAATTTTCTCACATGTATTCACATGATGCTTATGGATTGCCCCATCATCACCGTTTTCCCTAATTAATCCCCTGAAAACTACATGTCGTTTATGCGAATCTCAACTTTATTCTTCCTTTAACACACCTCGATCCCTCCCAACCCTCCCTGCTCACCTCTTTTCTACGTCATGGAATCCAATACTTTGAAAGCCGGATCAGATCGGATTAGATGGTTGGAACGGTTCAACCCGAATCCATTCATTTCAAGGAAAGTAGATCCTCTTAGAATTTTTCTTCTTTCTTGTTTTTTTTTTTTTCAAATTTCATCTCTACCCTTGAATAAAAAAAATATTGAGATTTAATATTTTGTAAAACTACTATTATAATATTTTATAAAATATTTTTTATTTTCTTTTATAATAAATTAAGGTTATGAACTATCCAAATCAAATGTTAGCAGGTTAAATTTATTTTTATGTAATATTATAATAATATGTAGTGAAACATTGAATTTGAACTATCTATTTTTTATTTTTTTTTTATAAAAGGGTGTTGATGGGATTTTGAATGAAAAATTAGAGAGATGGCCTTGAGCCATTTTAAATTATTCAGAACCAATATTTGGACAAAGAGAATTGGAATTATATATGATTTGTTATTCTCTTCTGCTCTCCCCTTCCTCTTTATCTTCACTACTCATCTGAACAACTTTTGGACGGAAGTTTGAGCAATTTAGATTTAAATTATCATACAAATATTAATAAAATATTAAATTATTAAAAATAATAAATAAATAAATTCAAAACTGTTAAATTTTAGTTATGATAATTTAAAAGTGAAAAATTATTTTAAAAATTTATTAAAAAAATTAAATTTGAACCACTCAAATTTTAATTTAAAGGTTGAAATGAGTAGTGGAGGGATGAAGACGGTAAAAGGAGAATAGCATAGCCAAGTCTTGCATTGTTGTTATGAGAGCTTTTTAACTCAATAAATTGGACTGTTTGATTTTATTTTAAAGTTATTTAATATATATATATATATATATATATATATATATATATATATAAAATAATTTTTATTTCACCTATTTGACTGTTGATTTAACCGGTTAAAAAACCAGTTCAACTAAAATTCATGTTCTACTAGCTTTTTCAATTGCATATCCAGTCCAAATTTTAAAGCATCGATTGGGTCATCAACAAGAAAGCGTATGATTGTTTTGAAGATATACTTTTTTAAAAAAAATAAAAAATTAAAATTAAAATTATTAATTAATTTCATTTTCATAATTCAAAGGTTGAGCGTGCGGGTTATGTCTTTACTTTTTATTACTTTATTAAAATTTTGTGTGTATTTATCATGTGTTGTTGATATATGTAATTCTACACTGTCTTAATATTTTGAATATACGTACAATTTATAAAAAAAAAAAAAACACTAGTAAAACTATAGATAATGGTACAAAATTAAGTAAAATATATAGAAAAATACTGAAAAATGTATGGTAACAAACAACCACTCAATTACAAAATAGTAATATCAATATAAAATAAAGTATAGAAAGCTACATCGTTTGTAAGTTATATATATATATATATATATATATATATATATATATATATATATATATATATAAATCTCCCTTCATATTTTGAGACTTATCATTTTTTAGTAAGATGTTAGACTTTTAGTACTTAAGCCACAAAAACTTTCTTAATAAACAAAATTTTATTTTATATATAATCATAGAAATAGTCTCTCCAGTTACGAAGGTGAAGGTAAGGCTACGATGCTATGCTGCTGCGTAAATTTGGGTCTCAAACCCAACCTGGTAAAGAGCCTCCTTTTACATAATCATACATATTCTTGGTAGGTGACTAAGTTTTGGAAATACTACTAGTCTTGTTTAAATTAAACCTATTTTTCTCTCCTATATATATGTAAGGATCTGCATTAATTAACTTTTGTCTATATGAAATCATCCTATTACGCGCAATGAGCATAATCATTTTTTAAAACATGAATAGCTAGCATCTTCCTTTTTCTTCCCTCTTTAACAAGTCAATTTTTGAAAGACAGAAGGAAAATGATAACCCAACTCAAAAACCACACCCCTCTTTCCTTTCAAAGCCGAAAAGGACACAAAACCCCACAATGCCAACTTGTCCGTCAAAATTTAAACTCTCAGGGTCATTCTCGTCATAACACACCCACCTTCCCTGTCCTTGTGTATGTATAACAGGACAAATCGAGAAGCCTTGTATATAAACATAAAACGCAGACAGTTCTGCAAAACATGAGAATTTGAAGAAGCTGTGTGATTGGTTTGGTGGTGGATATGGCAGAGCTAGAGAATCCTAATGTGATGACGAATCTCATCACCTTCCTCTCTTCTCTGCTCAAAAGGGTGTCGGAATCAAACGATAATAACCAACAACCTCAGAGAATCTCTGTCTTCCATGGCTTATCAAGACCTACGATCTCCATTCATAGCTACCTCGAGAGAATCTTCAAGTACGCTAATTGTAGCCACTCTTGCTTCATCGTTGCTTACGTTTACCTCGATCGTTTCACTCAGAGACAGCCTTCTTTGCCCATCAATTCCTTCAATGTCCACCGCCTCCTCATTACCAGCGTCATGGTTGCTGCTAAATTCATGGACGACATGTAACTCTCTCTCTCTCTCTCTCTCTCTCTCTCTGTGTGTTTTCGAGTTTCTTATACCTGTATTTCAATGTTTTCTTATACTCAATTACTGTTTAATTCTGGGTTTTGATCTCTTCTCCTGAGAATGTGTGTGTGTGTGTGTGTTTCTAAGTTTTCTTGTTGTGTGTGTGTCTAAGTTTTCTTATGCTCAAATCAATGTTGAATTGTGGGTTTTGGTCTCTTTTCTTGGGAAGTTTAGTTTCAGAGAATAGATCTGTGGTTGCTTCGAAGAAGAAGCATATTGAATCTTCTTTAATCGTGAATTATTATTTTAATTAATTAATTAATTTTCCAGTTAAATGTGCTTGATTTTCTTTTTATGTATTCTTTGGATTTGTGATATAAAATGATACTACTACTATATTTTTTAACTTTCGAGATGGAAAGTTATTCTGAGTGGAACAATTGGAATGTATAAAGATGGGTGTTGGCTTGTGAAGGAAACCAAATCCAGGCTGGCTTTCCCATGAGACAGAGACAACCTAACCATGTGACACTAGCCAGCTAACATTGGGACATAGTAATTCATTTTAGAATTGTATTTTAGTACAATCTGAAAGATAAAATGTCGAAATATATTAAGCATATCTATATTAATGATATTAATTTTCTTAAAAAAATAAAATCAATTCTTCCAAATTTTTTTTTAAAAAAGTTACTACTTTTATCATATGCATGATCTATAATTATCATTCATGGTACATGTGAGTCCAATTCAACTTATAAAAATGGGTTGGATTGTTGGAACACATAGAAAGTCAGTACTCCCTGCAGTCCTTTGCAAATATAAAACTTTATTAATTAAATTAGTTATTTATAAAAAAAAAATGTTGGTTTTTCTAAAATGTTACTTTTAACCATTTTCATAAGACAATTTTTTTTTCTTAAAATAAATTTGGGAGACAAAATAGATTAATAATATCTTGTATTTGGGATGACTATGAAAAATTATTTTTTACTAAATGTTAAATTTTATACTAATGTTTGATGGGATATTTGCATATATATGGTGCAGGTACTATAACAATGCATACTATGCAAAAGTGGGAGGGATAAGCACAATAGAGATGAATTTCCTGGAGTTGGATTTCCTATTTGGAATGAGTTTTCACTTAAACGTGACACCAAACACCTTCCAAGCTTACTGTGTGCATCTCCACAGAGAAATGTTGCTCATGCAACCTCCTTTGGATTTTCCAAATTCTTCATTATCAAAATCATCGTCATCTTCAATGGCCCATTTATTATGCTCCAATAATGAAGAATCTAATAATTCTCACCATCACCATCAAAAGCAGCAACAGCAACAAGAATTAGCTGTTTGATTATCTGTTTTTTTAATGCATTTCCTCAATGCATATGCCTTGTAGTATATCTTGTACGTAGATTGGACTCAACTTGTTCTAGTTATTATGTTATTACAAATTGGAAAATTTTGTTTCATATGCGGTTTTTTGTCTCCCTCCCTCCAATTCAAAATATAAATCACTTTCAACTACGTTAATGGAATTAAAGAAGAGCTGTTAACTCATGTTTGCTCGCATTTTGAAGGCAATACGTGGTATCAAAATGGCAAAACCATGATAGGACCAACTGCTGTGTTTTGAATTTTAGATTAGCTCTTGGCCTATCTGACTTTTGGGGTAAAAACTATTTAATTCATAACCTAAATTAAGATACCAACAACTATTGAGAGCAAGTGGAAAAACACCTACTCTTCCTTAACCAAATTATCGATTCAAGGTTTGGGAATGGAGAAAGTGGTATTAGAAGTTCTTCTCCTACATCTGTGGGCTCAACACAAGGCAAAATCCGGATTAGTTGGAATTGAAGGTGCCGATGAACTGAATAGGATAGTAAAAACAAAAAAAGGTAAATCAAGATACTTCTTAAATTAAAGCCAGATATCACTAGGGAGAGAAGAGGAAAGCAATTGTAGAATATGACAAAAAAGTGGCCCTATGATAAAATGTGTGTGAGAGAGAGAGAGAGAGAGAGAGAGAGAGAGAGAGAGAGAGAGAGAGAGAGAGAGAGAGAGAGAGAGAGAGAGAGAGAGAGAGAGAGAGAGAGGAAAAAATGTTTTCTCCTACCTTTAATAAAATAAAATTACTTTAAAGACCCAATAATTTGATATTTGCAAAAATTCCTTCAAAAATAATAAATAAAATTATATTCAACAGCCTATGTTCAAAAATGAAAAACCACATGAAACATTGTCACAGCTAATCCAATCACACACTCATTAAATTTATCTTAATTATATTGAAAAATATTCACTTTCGCCCCTATCAATGAGGTTTTGAAGGAGAATAAAAATATGAGAGCTCTATCAAAGAAATATAAGGAGACATATTTAAATAGTAATTATATTGATAAAATTTTTAAATAAATTTTAATTACTCTCTAATTGGCTTATATTATATTGTAGACCGGATGGATTAATACAAACAGAATATAGATCCACCAATTGTGCTCAATTTTTATCTAGACCAAGAAAATTAAATTTTTTGATATATTTTATTGGCAATTAGCATGCTCTGGCCCTCCTGATTACTCATCTAAATATTTTGACATGAAAAAAAAAAATGAAATTAAATTGAGAATTAAAATATAAAACATAATATTTGGCTTGCCAAAATGACATCAATTTTATGTTAAAGAAAAGCACAAAATTATTTATGAATAACCTATCAATGTGAATATTCTTCTTATATTTTTCACTAACAGTAAGACAAATAAATCAAACAGACTTACAAAATTACTTACTATCAATGTGGCTCTGATTTCATACATAAAAAAAAAAAAAAAAAAAAGTGACTCAGATTTTAATAGTGGAATTAAAATTCATGTTATTTAAAGAGATTATTACTTCTTATCAAGAGATTAATTCAATCAAAAGATTTTATTGAAAATGCCCATATCATTATCATATTAATGATTTATCATTGTTTCATATAGGCAAATTTTAACTGTCATAATCTTGTGGGTCCTCCCTGCATCTTTTGTTGTGTTTAATGTTTTAATTTTTCTTTGTTGGCTGTGCATTTGTAATGGACAGATAAGTGTCGCTTCTATACAGTCTGGCCTCCAAAGCCAACTTCTTTTGTATTCACTTAAATTGGTTTGTATTTTGTGAGAGGTACGGTTGGTGACAATTCTTCTTGTACTGTGCATGTTTTTGTGTCATCATGTAGTGCTAATGACACCACATTTGCTGACAAAGGCTCATGGTACCAATTTCCGTGATATGACAAAGGTTCATGTTCTTTTTTAAAAAAATCTCTTTATACAGAATGAATTAAGATTATCGAAGGAAGTTAGTAAAGATGGTAAGGGATTTGATCAAGTCCGTGCCGTCGTTGGGACTCCTTTGGTAGGCGATTTCGTAAGTCCTCATTAAGTGCTCAAAGAACTCGAGGCCGTACCCTGATCTTGATGGGGGACTGATATTTAACCCCTTCAAAACTTTTAGAATAACAGCTTAAATGAATTAGGATTTAAATTTATTCCGAAAATTTTTATTTAGAAGCAAAGATGCACCAAATATTTTTTCTGAGTTTGATGTTCCCAAAAAGTTTGAAAGTATAATATTGTTGCCCAGTTAAAAAAAATCTAACATTCTTTATTAAAATGTTAATGTTAACATTTTTAATGGTAATGACAACATTACTCCATCTTATTTTTACATTGATAATCAAAAAGTTTAATCATATCATTTTATATTCAACAAATTAAATCTGTTCTATTTTGTATTTTGTGGTAACTTACATGTTAATTAGTGAATATCGACGTCAGTTCTAACTAACATATTGTAAGCAAAATGACTAATACCTATAATTGTAAAAATTGTAAGGACCTCATAAAAAATTATAAGGAGCTAATTAAAAAAATCATATGGAATTGTAAAGATTCAATACGGGGCTATACTGTCAACCCAAGAAAGTGCCACATCTCAATTATTTTTGCTTTGTTAGTTAAATACTCTTGTATTTAAAAAATACAGAAACCTTACCATTAAATAATAATAAAAAATTGGCTTCTCAAGTTCATCCATCGCATAAGCTCATCTATTTATTTATGTGTCTGTGGAATAATGATCACTACAGCATGTAATTGGATTAGGAAAACGCTTATCGAAAATGTGGGGACACTGGTTTTTTTTTTAAATAATTAAAATACAATTTACTAAAATAATAAAATAAGTCACAAAGAAAGGCTCGAATCTATTGGGGCTTCAGGGGCGTAAACCAACAATATAATTGCCAGATATATCACAAGCCGAAGATACATACATAATCTAAAGTAAAACTAACAACAGAACAAATAATAATAAGCTTGCAGATGTAAGAATTATGCGTGAGTACTGCATATTTGAGCTCCACATGAGGTTTATTAGCAACTAAAGGATGAATGATTGGTTGAATTCTCACTTAAACAAAAAGAACCGGAAAGCAATCATTGCCAAAAAAAAAAAAAAAAACCCTTAAGAGTTGGAACATCACATTAAAAAATTATCAAAAACATAATTTTGGTAAAATCTACAAATAGTAATATTGACAATGGGGTGTGTTTAAATATGCTATGCTTGTGATTTTTCTGGTCTTAAGGAATTTCTTGAGGTTATATGCTATGCTTGTGATTTATCGATTTGGTTGTTAGAGCTTCACTGTATGCATCTTGCCAGGATGCTTTGACCTATTTAATTTCCTACTATTTTTATTTCTATATTCATATATTGTTAACTAGTTAGCCCTTTCTAGCTTTTTTTTTTTTTTTTTGGTACCAGGGAGTTTCTATTTAATGGCAGTGGAGGTTTCGTATTGGCACAAAAAGAGAAACACGTTAAATGTGAAGAAATATATCGATTTCATTACATACAAACACACGATGCAACCCAATTTCAAACTAAAATTGACCTATTTCTAAATATTTCCACATGGAGGTAGAGTACAATAGAAAGAGTCAGACTTTTCCAGTATGGCTCATGTATATAAATATATGCACAAGTCAAATGAAGTAGAAAAAGACATATAAGAGCAGTCGAAATATGAAAAATTCCAAAATGGCCTATCAAAATGGCTTTATTCTTATTCAGTCCTTAGGTGCTATTCTGTAATTAACTTCTTTTTTTTTTTTTTAACAAAATGACTAATTATTCTCAATAAAATTAGTTATAATTGTCTTAAATTATTTAATAAGTTATAGTTGTTACTTCTTATATTGTTGTTGTCATTGATATTCAGTAAGAAATTTATGAAATTGGTTGTCATTATCTTGATTGACGTCATTTTACAAGTTAAAATTGCTACTTGTTTAATCATTATTGTCATTTCGTTTTCTCTTTTTAACATTTCAAACTAAGGATATTTACTAATTTCAAAATGATTAAGCCATTTAAGATCCTGAATTCAGGTTTACAAATTTAAGCTTTTTTTTTTTTGCAGTAAAAATTTTTAATTTATACATTTTATTTCACACGGGGTTTATCTGATTCATTAACTTACTAGTTGAACTAACAAGTTCGTTCACATTCTTTTATGAAAGGTCTTCTCTCTCTCTCTCACACACACACACTCACTCTCATTTGTGTCAGTGTGATTGACCGACAGAGATGAAGGGTAGGGGACAAGTGAAGAGAGAATGTGGTACACTAGAGGTACCTATTTGGCTGAGCTTATTTTGGCCATTCAGGACACTCAGAGTAATGTGATCACATTCCACAGTTATATTATTATTGTGGCTATTCTTCTTCACTCAGCAACTCCCATGTGCAATCACGGACCACTATAAAAATAAATAATGAAAAGAAAGTTTGATCATTTTAATAAGTCATGCTAAATCTTCTAAATTTATTTCAATCTATTATTGTTGAAGATTTGATTAATAATATTTAGAAGCATACAAAAATATTATTCCTCTTGTTGCAATTTTTTTGTCCTATAAAGTTTATAGAGTTGAGTCCTACTCTTATTGCAATTTTGCATTAAGATTTTTTTTTAATATTTTGAATTTAGAAAATTTTTATATAAGTAGTCAAATTTGAGCATTGTTGGGCTCAACTGGCCTACTGGGCTACCTTTGTCAAGGAATTTTCTAAATTCACATGAATTTGAGTTTGAAAGCTCATTCATAAGTGGTTAAGATCTTCCACTAGAACCAATGACTGTTGATGTATTTAGAAAATTTATAATCTACATATATCATATTTTAATGAATTCATCACTAAATTAATTAAAACATATATTTATGAATTAAATAAATTTATAATTAATTAAAACTTACCGAAGTAATCATCACTAAATTTGTAAAATACATATATCATGATTAATTAAAACTTACTGAAATAATCATTACTAAATTGATTTAATAAATTAACTAAATTAATAAAAAAATAAATGTCTTTACTGTAATTATAACAGACATGTATGAAGATGTATTATAAAAATGAATAACTTCACCTAAGAAAAGGTAAGAAATTAAAACAAGCAAAATAGACTCACCAAACAAATATAGCAAAAGAATATAATATTGATCAATTTACTGCCCTTAAGTTGGCACCCAAAAAAAAATTATGTGTGTGTGTGTGTGTGTGAAATTTTTCCCAAAACCTCAATATCTCTGTTCCATTCCCTCTCTCCCACCCATTAGTAGATAAAAATATGGAATTGTTTAAATTTAAGCTCAAATCTAAGCTATTAATCTGGATGAAAATGTAATTTAATGTTTTTGTAAAAATTATTTGACGGTGGTGAGTTATTTCGATTTTAGAAGATTTTTTTAGACCTTTTTTTTTATAATTACAAAATATTAACTATTTTTAAAAAATTAATCATAAGTCACTACTTAATTCTTTTCCTCTTTCTCTTAGATTGACTTGCAATAGCACCCAATGGTAGCTCAATCTTCATTCTACTCATATGAACTCTGTCAAACTTGGGAATTCGAATTATCTGATCATTAGGTAAAGAATTGGTGTACTCTTAGTAGATGCGAGTCTATACCGATTGATCTCATTGAAAATTAACTCGCTCACATTCCTCTGTTCCTAAGAAATTATTGAATTAATCAAGTGATAGTCTTTGCCAAGAAAGTGTGTAAAATTGTTGGCTTTGTTAACCATAGCCTGTGTATAGATGTACCAGATAAGGAGCTTGGTTTGAAGTTTATAGCATTATTCTCACATTCAGGTTTCAGAATCTGATAAATCTGTGTGTCATTGAATTCCTTAGGAGGATCACTTGGTGGATTGTCATACCTTAGGGCTTTGTTTGGGAGTTTGGAGGGAAAGGAAAGGAAAGAAATGTAAGGAATTTGGAGGGGAGGAGAAGGAAGGAAAATGAAGGATATTTCCTCCCTTGTTTGGGAGTTAAAAAAATAGTAAAGGAAGAAGATGGAGGATTAATGAGTTATTTTTACTATTTTGTCTCTTACTTTAAAAATTAATATAATTATTATACTTTACAAATAAATTTAAATTTAAATTTTCTAAAAAATATTATTTATGTGAAACGGGGATAACAAAGTAATTTATTGATTATCCCTTTTAAAACCCCCTATATTGGGGGAACTTTAATTTTAAGAAGAGGGGGTTTTAAGGGATTTATCAAAATCCTTAATTCCCTCCCCTCTAATTTTTGAAACTCACAAGGGAAAAGATTAACAAAATCTTTCCTTTCCTTTCCTTTCCCTCTAAAATACAACTCCCAAACACACCCTAGGTAAGTATTGATTAGAGGGGCAGAAAGTTGAACCATTTGTCCTCTTATTGTGGACTCAAGTCTTTCTTCAACCAATTATCCTAAGTAGAAATGTCGAACCACAGAGGGACTGAATGAGGTGTTAATACTCAGCTAAGGTGGATATTGCTCGAGGTAAGGATATAGAACTAAATTAAACTTGTTCTTAAGATGTATTAAATTCAAATAAACCACAAGACAGAAAGACCAATGAGCAGTCATCATCATACCTATTCTTATCATTAGGTTTGAGTGGTTCTGAATTGAAGTCAATTGGAGCATTGGGCATTTCTTCTGTTACTTCTTTACTCACATGAAGTGCTTTAGAGTGAGATTGCACATTGGAAGTAGAAGGTTTGGCGGGGCTTTTAGACTTTGAAGGTGCTTCATTTTAGGAAGAACATGGAGCACCATATCTAGATTTCTTGGGAACATTGTCATTAAAGGTTTTTTGTACAAGTTGGCTAACAAACCTATAAACCTTGTCGTGCACATCTTCTTTAGTTCTATCAATGTAGGCTGTAGATGAAAGAGGTCCTGAATATTTTTTTTTTCTTTGTCCTCGGAGATTGGAGATGCTCTCTTTGACATTGATCGAGTCTCCCATGCCTCTTGAATGACAATCCCTTTGGATTGGGGTACTAGCTCTAGTGATCCTTTTTCCAATACCTCCAGTTGAGGATGCTTAGGGGATTTGGAAGGATTGAACAACATGGGAATCTTAGAAGCTTGCTTCTTGGGTGGGGTGGAGTTGTGTCACCTTTTTTGACATTTGGAACCTTAGAGTGAACAATTTCTCAGAGAATCAAACTCAAGCTTATTGGGTATCTTAGGGTTTATTGAAGGAGGATTTGTTGAATTGAGAGTATTTTGGATATAATTTGGAATAGAAATGAAAAGGTTTTGACGATGAAGATGATTCAAATACAAGGGAGCAAGTTTTGGCTGGAAGGCACTCGAAACCATTTTAAGTGGGATAGAGAAAGGTGATGCTTAATTTGACGCCTTCTATGGGGATTTATTTTCTAAAACCTAAGTCCACTCAAGTTGTCTTTTAGCAACTTGAGTGCTTATGATCACTTGAGTTGCTCGCTTAGCCAATCGAGTGACATATATATGAGGAAAAGGATTTGAGTACATTACCTCAATTGAGTGAGTCTTGTAATTATTTGAGTCATATCCCATTTTTGTATTATCAACCAATTACCTTTCAATGATATGTTGGGATTCGTACATGCAACAGAATGAAATTTATGCAATAAATTACGAATCCCAAGAAGAGGATCTATTAATAGAGTTTAAATCGGGTTAGTAATTAAGAATCATACCTATGTGAACTCGTGTGCGTGCTTTGCAAACTCGTGGACTAACACCCTCTTGGTCGATCAATATCTAGGAGCCGACTCTATGAATCCACTCCCTCTACCGGTATCCACACCGAACAGCACTCCAACACGAACAGCAGCGTGCTAGCGCCTTCAAGTTTTTGTCTCACGTCTCTCTTCTAGGGTTTCTTTGTGGCTTTTCAATTCTCTTGTGTGTGATCAAATTACTCACAACCTCAGGGTATTTATAACCCTAATGGGTCGCATTAAATATTCAAAATCAATTTTATTAATTTTGAAATTGAATTGGAAATTAAATTTGTCTAACCGATTCAATCAAATCTATTTATTTAATACGAATTAAAAGCCAATTAATTTGATTTATCTTCATAAATCAAATCTGAGATATGATATCTATCTTCATAAATTAAATCAATGATTTATCTTCATAAATCAAATATGAGATATGATATCTATCTTCATAAATCAAATCTGAGATATGATATCTCAATTAGTCTAAATGATTAGCCCTTAGGGCATAATTTCCAATAGACTCCCACTTGCACTAGGTGCAATCATTATACATATATTCTCCCAAGATAAAACGTTGTATTCTTTGAATCTTAGACATATCTTAGACTCAATGAATTTGGACATTATAGCTCGTGTTAGGCTATTCTTGTGTTCGAACTTGTAGGCTCACATGAGATTGGCAGCGGGTCAATACTGTGCCAACCCACAAGTTGCAAGCAGCCTCTAACAAGACATTGCGACTACCCAATTCACATGAGGATTGATGATACGATACATCCTATCATACAACCATGTCACATCCCTTTTGTCACGTGATAATTTGGTCAAGGATGAAGCATGGATAGCGTCATTCTCCTGTTCTTGATCTTTATTTTCTCGATTATTAAGTAGTCTGATAATTAAAATTGAAACTCTTTTCCATCATAGTATGACCATACATTTCTTAGACTCACTCATCAAGGGGTCCAGTATTACCTCTCTACAAATGTGAAGGACAAATTCCATCTTGACCATTCATATTCCTCTACATGAAAACCACTAATCCTGATCGAAGCCTTTATCATCACCCGGTCAAAGGTGACTTTTGACTAGGTCAAAAATCAGCGACTCTCATGTAGGAATCCATGATGATCTCATGTTAAAGGGCATTGTAACATGGTTATAAATGAGAAAAGCTTATGACTTAATCTATTTAGCTTTCTCATAGTGGGTTGGTCTTGTACCTTGTACTCTTACAAGTGCCTAAGACTTTGATTCGTATTGCTATACCTTATCGAATTCATACCGGTCTTATTTCATCTTTGTTCCTGCATAGATGACCAACCAGGGACATTTAGAACAATCTTTAAGATACATCCAAGGATACAGTCATCATAATAAACATGCAAATGATATGATAACAAAATGGAGAAATACGTTAAATAATAATAATGTTTAAAGTACAGTGATTAGCCTTTCCAACAGAAGACTCCTACTAACACTAGGTACAATCATTAATTTCCCTAATTCCTATTGTCCTCACATAACGTTCATGTATTATCTATGCAAGGGGCTTAGTAAGAGGATCAACAACATTGTTTTCTCCTGGTACTTTGCATATTTTTATGTCACCTCTATCATTGATTTCTTTGATAAGATGAAAATGCCTGAGTATATGCTTGGTCCTTTGATGTGACCTAGGCTCCTTAGCTTGCGTAATAGCTCCGCTGTTGTCACAGAACAGGTCTATTGGATTTGAGATGGTAGGAACCACCCCCAGTTCAGTAATGAACTTTCTTATCCAAACAACTTTCTTTGCTACATCCAATGCTGCTATATACTCAACTTCCATTGTAGAATCTACTATAGTACTCTACTTAGAGCTCTTCCAGCTTACTACACCACCATTCAAAAGGAATACATATCCAGATTGCAATCTTAGATTATCTTGGTCAGTTTGGAAACTCACATTTGTGTAACCAGTCACACAGAGCTCATCACCTAATCCACCATATACCAAGAATAAGTCCTTTGTCCTTCTTGAGTACTTTAGGATATTCTTGATAGCAGTTCAATGACCCTCATCGGCATCTTGTTGATATCTGCTGATCATACTTAAGGCAAATGAGACATCCGATCGAGTACATAACATGACATATATGATAGATCCAATGGCAGAGGCATATGGAATCTTACTCATGCGATCTCTTTGATCAGGTGTACTAAGACACTGATCTTTACTGAGATGGATGCCATGAGACATGGGCATGTAACCCCTTTTTGAATCCTGCATACTGAATCTATGCAGTATCTTATCTATGTCTGACTTAGGCCTATGAGCCTCTTGGATCTATCTTTATAGATCTTGATCCCTATGATGTAAGTGGTTTCGCCTAAATCTTTCATTGAAAAAGACTTTCTTAACCAAGACTTGACACTCTGCAAGGTAGGGATGTCATCTACAAAAAGCACCAGAAATACAACTGTGCTCCGACTAACCTTCTTGTAAACACAAGGTTAATCAATGTTTTGAATGAATTCAAACTCTTTGACTACTTCATCAAAATGATGATTCCAGCTTCGAGATGCTTGCTTCAATCCATAAATGGATCATTGAAACTTGCAAATTTTACCAGATTCCTTGAGACGCACAAAGCCTTCAGGTTGTGTCATGTACACTGAAGATGGAGGAAATCACCAAGAGGGGGGTGAATTGGGGATTTTTAAAAAAATTCTTTTCGAAAGATATCTATGTTTTCAAAAACCTTGAAATAAAAGGGAGAAGGAAGAGAAGCTAGACACAAAGGATTTATATTGGTTCGGTCTCAACTTTGACCTACATCCAGTCCCCAGATATCTTCTAGGTATTTCTAATATCTCAGCGAGCTTTAATTACAACGATGTAAACCACATGCAATCCTAACCACCTAAGACTTGCTCCCCCTTACACTTTGTAATTAAACAACCTAACTCATAGGTTCCACAACCTTGAGTTCTCACACAACAAGTAATTAGAAATGATTTTCGAAATCACATTCTCTTAAAGAGCAAATAATTATAAACACTGAAGTTCAAAAAATATTTCGCATAACAGAGCTTAAGGATCAAAGAAGCAATTAGATGTAATTCTATGGTGTATCTTGCTCTTTGTCTTCATGGATATTTATAGGTTATCTGGTGAAACTAGCCGTTGCAATTTCTTCTCTAACGTTCAGCTGTAAATCTGGAAAATGACTGTTGCATATTTTCCTTCATTTCTTCAATTCTTGGTTGGAATCTTGGATATAGCCGTTGCAGATGATCTTCCAGTATTCTTGTCATTCCATAATCCGTTTTTGACTGTTGAAGAGTGATTTGGTTGATCCATAACGGTCTGTGTTGAACCATTGGGATAGAGGGGAAGTTTCAGCCTAGTTTTTGGTCCTGCATTAAATGCTTTTAACCCAGATCTGATTTGAAACTCAAAACGTGTTAATGTGATATGTAATTCATGAACAAACTTACCAAACATATATATGATGATTCGTAATCTTATATTAGTGTAAGACACATCATGGAAGTGAATCAGAAATATGAAGAACGAGAAATGTAAAACAGAGATCTTGTTAGGCTCGAGTTTAACTTCAGTAGGCTCGAGTTTGTTCATGTGCACTCAAGCATAAACTAAGTGGCTTGAGTTTGCCCTTTGGAACTTAGTGTCATTCGTGATGAATGTCTGAAAGTATTTTGGAACATTGTACAGACTCGAGTCTATTAGTGATGGGCTCGAGTTCAGAACTATTTGTAGTGAAATATGGCTTAAGCAAGGAGGCATAGGCTTGAGTGAAATCATTAGGCTCGAGTTTGCTCGGGCCATAAAAATATGATTGCTCTCTGTCTAACCCAAACTCGAGTCTGTAAGTGTTAAGCTCGAGTTTGCTTTAGCTATGTGCTTTTTGAGACTTCTTTAAATCTGAAATAGGCTTGAGTTAAGGACATTATGCTTGAGCCTATTTTTGAGTAATTATTTGATTGCTCTCTGGAAGGGTCAAGCTCAAGTCTAATTCCATAGGCTTGAGTCTACTCACATGAAATTCTGTTTGAGGAGCTCTTTGTAAAGCTTAGGCTTGAGTTTAATAAAATACATGCTCAAGTGAAAATGCGACATGCTCTCTGTAAGACGTAAGCTCGAGTTTATATAGGTAGGCTCGAGTCTAACTGAGAGCCAATAACTTAATTTGAGCCAATAACTGAAAATTTATCAGAGGCTAGTTGTTTAATGTAAACCTCACATCCCCAAATTTTAAGAAATGACAAACTGGGTTTCTTACGAATCCATATCTCATATGGTGTCTTTTTAACTGCATTTGATGGAACTTGATTTAGTGTAAACGCAACTGTTTCTAGGGCATGGCCCTAAAAGGGCGACAGAAGATCTATTTGACTCATCATGGATCAAACCATATCTAATAGAGTTCAATTTCTTTGCTTAAAAACACCATTCCATTGTGGTGTTTCCGGAGGAGTTAGTTGTGAGATGATCCCGTAACTCTTAAGATGGTTAATGAACTCTTGGCTCAAATATTCACCACCCTGATCATATCGAAGTGCTTTAATTGTTTTGCCAAGTTGGTTTTGCACTTCATTTTGGAATATTTTGAACATTTCAAAAGATTCAGACTTATGTTTCATTAGATAGATATACACATACCTACTAAAATCATCTATGAATGTAATGAAGTACATATAACCTCCTTTGGCAGATGTATTCATTGGTCTACACACATTAGTATGTATAAGGCCTAATAAATCAGGAGCCCTCTCACTATGCCCAGTAAAAGGTGCCTTTGTCATCTTTCCCAATAAATAAGACTCACAAGTATCAAAGGATTCATAATCAACAGAGTTAAGAAATCCATCTTGATGGAGTTTTGAAATGTGTTTCTCATTTATATGGCCTAAACGACAATGTCATAGGTAGGTCAGATTCAAATCATTTGACTTAATCTTTTTGGTAGACACGTTATAGATATATCCATTATTAGGATGTTCTAAATTTAGTGAATAATGACCAAAATGCAAATCACCATCAATATAAAAAATGTCATTATGATAAATAGAACATTTACCATTCCCAGTAATAAAAGTAAAACCTTCCTTATCCCAATAAGAAAGAGAAACAATGTTGCTACTCAAAGCAGGAACATAAAAGCAATTATTCAAAATTAACAAAAGCCCACTAGCAAAACTAATTCATAAGCGCCTACAGCTAAAGCAGCAAGTCTTGCTCAGTTTCCAACTCGTAGGTCCACTTCACCCTTCTTCAACTTTGTACTGCCCTTGAGACCCTGCACATTTGTGTAAATATGAGAACCACATACAATATCTAATGCCCATGTAGAGGAAGTAGAAAATGAATGTCTATAACATAAATACTTGAAGCAACAGCCCCGCCATCCTTCTTATGCCATCCTTCATGTTCCTTTTCACATCTTCAAGGTAGAGTTTGCAGTTCCTCTTCTAATAACCAGGTTCATTGTAGAAGAAGCAGACCCCGTCTTTCAAAGGCTTTGCCTTCTTGGCTGCAAGCTTAGTTTCGGGCCTGTTTGACTCTTTGGTCTTACCAGCTGAGCCATTACCCTTTCCTTTTCCATTGACTTTCCTTTTCGCACCTTTTCTTTTCTAAACCATCAAAACAGTGTTGGGCCTCTTCTTAACACTCGGCTCAGCAATTTTAAGCATCCCATGCAGTTTAGAAATTGATTTCTCTATGTTGTTCATGTTGTAGTTCATTACAAACTGGTCATAACTTTCCGGGAGTGAGTTCAATATCATATCTGTTGCTAACTCCCGGATCATGGGAAACCCAAGCCTCTCAAGGTGATCAATGTAGCCTTTCATTTTCAATACATGAGGACTAAGAATCTATGTATGCTATTAGGCTTTTTTTGCCTCCTTCGGATACTAAAGGCCAAGCTCAATCATGTCTACAAGACATTTAAAGATTCTCTTTATTGTCTTAGCATGTGATTCTTTAGGTGCTTATTGATATCTTGCATACATGCCAATGCTTAATTGGATATTTGGTTTGCTTGTAGTCAAGTAGAGCAATGAGCCAATCATCCCTCTATATTTTGTTACGTTGAAGTCAACCCCTTTGACATCATCATCCATTAAGGTTGTTGAGCTCATGTATATCAACTCCATTTGCATGATCCATCTTATACTTATTTAGGAGTTCAATGAGATATTTGATCTATGAGATAAATTTCATATTCTTCCTTTGCTTAATTTGTAGTCCAAGACCGAAGTTTAATTCTCTAATCATGGACATTTTAAATTCCCCCTCCACTATCTTTGAAAATTCCTCACAGAGAAAGTCATTCATAGCACTAAAAATAATATTATCAACATAAATATGAAAAATTAAGATGTCATGCTTCTTATGTTTGATGCATAAAGTTGTGTGTACTTTTCTCCTAACAGAGCCTTAATCAAGGAGGAACTTACTAAGATGTTCATACAAAGCTCTTGGAGCTTGTTTGAGACCATATATGAAAGATACGGCTGAACCCAAGAGGGGGGTGAATTGGGTGAAGATAAAAATTTCCAACCTTTGAAAAACTTTTTGCAGTTTTGATAGAATCAGTTTGAATGATATTAAAGAGTTATAAACCTATAAACAATCATTCAAACATGTATGCTGGAAATAAAGAGTTCAAGGAAGAGAATTGCAAACAAGATTTATACTGGTTCAGTCCAACCTTGACCTACGTCCAGTCCTTAAGCTCCACTTGAGATTTCCACTATTCTCCTTGTTTAACTAGGCACAAGAGACAAGCCTTTACACTCTCCTTGTTTAATTAGGCACAAGAGACAAGCCTTTACACCCCACAAGTTTGTCCAGACACTTGTTTAGCCTTTACAATCTCTCATAGAGATTCTCCCTCACAACCCAAAGGATACATCCAATTTCCCACTCAAGAATACCCAATCTTGAGTATCTCTCAGAAAATAGAATGTTTACAATATATCTTCTCTCTAAAAAGTGATTATGATAAACACTGAAGTGCATTTACAAGTCATTTCACTCTCTAAAAGATAAGCCAAGAAAGCTTGAAAAACAGAGTGAGAAGAGGATTCAAAATTTCAGCATTATGACTATATAAGCTCACTCCTCCACCTTTTTGCGTTTTGAATCCAGTTCTATTTATAGATGAGGATGGTCTGAACATTAAGAATAGAGCCGTTGAGAATATGGACGTTGAGACTATAATAGTTGCAAAAATATAGCAGTTAAAATGCTTTTTGGAACTTGACATGTCAACAACTTTGATCTCCATGAAATCCTTCGTTTGATCATCTGAAACATGTCCACAAATGATGTAAATGATGATAATAAATGTTATGAATCATTTGGGTAAACTTCTGGTTGATCTAGATCAGATTCAGGATTTTCGCAACTTTGATTTTTCTGAAGTTACACTGTAAACTCGAGTTTTGACTTCAATACTGTGGTATTGAGCTTATCTCAATTCTTCATATTCATCTTTGTATGTCCTATACTCGAGTTTTGCTTCCCATACTCGAGTATTGAGGATCCTCTAACGTTTATAGCTCTCTGTCTGAACTATACTTGAGTATTCATGTGTAAACTCGAGTATTCAACTTGTTTTGGGCTTTGGTTGCTTTCTGACTTGATATAGCTTCTAAATTAGCAAATTGCTTGTCCTCATATAGCTCTCTATGTCTTCTATCCAATGCAACAAGAATCAGATCCAAACTCATTGTGATCTGTCCATTATAATATGATGAAGGAGAGTTGTTCTAAACCAGCGTTTTTCCATCGTCTTGAAACATCAGTCAACTTTCGAAGACTGTATCTCTCTAGTCTGATATTCATTTTTATTGAATCAAGTATTGATGGAAATCCCTACGAGTCTTCTTTCTAATGCCACTGATCTTAGCTCATTTCGATTTGTAGATTGTGAGTTATACTTAAAACACTGAAGCTTGGTCTGAAGTGTGGCGTGAATATTTGATCCAACTTTAGAAATTCAAATCTCTTTTATCTGATCTTCTTTGGGCATGAAACTTTGTCAAGATGACGCATTGGATGTCTAGTTTCAACCAAATTTTATTTCACCTCAATCCGATGTCTGGTTTAAGAGATATCGTCGAATTACCAGACCTTGCCCAAAGCTGAATGTGAAACAGAGGTGAACAGAGTTGCTGGAGAACACTGGAAACTCGAGTATTAAAGAGGAAACTCGAGTTTTGTCGGGTCTAGATGCGTGAGAGAAGCTGAAAACACCCGATATTAGAATATTTAAGTTTCATACTCGAGTATTGACTCCCATACTTGAGTATTGACCTCCATAGCTCAAATTTTGACTTGGAAACTCAAGTTGACTCCCAAACCTCAGTTTTCCAAACTTCAATTTTCAAAACCACAGTTTCCTCATCTAGAAACCAATTTTTGTAGTAAGCTTGTATACTCGAGTTTTGACCTGGAAACTCGAGTATTCACTTCTAGAACCCGATTTTTACTGTCTTTAGCTCAGAATTGACCCAACCAACCTCCTTTTGATTGTGGAGACTTGTAATATCAATTTAAGACCTTCTCTATTGATTTTTCTCATTCTTTTGATAAGATCTTCCTTTTCTTCAATCTCTTCACTTGGTCAATTCTCATCATTCAACTTTAGCTCATCATTCTTTATACCTTCTACCTTCTCCAATATTTAGAGAGCCAAGCCTATACTGAATTTTTTCCTGAATCTCATGTCTTGAACATACTTCATAAATATATCTGAACTGAACTTTGAATGAGGATATTCTATTCAATAAATTCTTTCTGATTCAATTTCTTCTCCTCTTCTTTTTCTTCTCTTCCTTTTCCTTATCCTCATCTACATCGTTGACCTTCTTCTTTTTGTCATTCAGAGCTTCTTGAACATTCTTCATGATTTAGCTCTTTCAATATAAAATCTTCTTATCTCCTTCTTGATTGACTTTAACTTGGATTAATCTACATTAAATACCATAGTTAGTCAATGTAGGAGATAACTATATTACTCAAGCTTTTGCTTTTGAGAATGACAACTATATGAGACATTATCAAAACTAATTATATGTAACAATAAAGTCCTTTGGTAAGTTTTAATACATGATCATTCTTGGTTACATCTTTAAAATTGGGCGTTGTTCTACATAAAACTCTTGCATGATGTAACTATTTAGGAAAGCACTCTTTGTTAGTTGCATGTAGCACTTCAGAGGGGGTGAATTGGGTGAGTTATAAAAATTAAAAGAATCTTAAAAAATAAAATGACGAAGGAAGAGTTAGAAATATATCATCAAAGTGTGCATAAAGAGTTATATTGGTTGGGCTTTAATCTCGTGACATACTTTTAGCCCTTAGAGCTTTTCTGAGATTTTCACTATCTTTTAACGATTACACAAGCTTAGAGTAATGCTCACCAAGACTCACTCTCCTTAACAACTATAATTGGACAACCACACTTAAGGTCCCTCTACCTTGAGATTTTACAAAAATTGATTGAATAATAAAACTCTCTCATAGAGTAGATATATGATCACTAAAAGATTGAATATCAAAAGATATTTCACAGAGATTTGATAACAATAAATGAGCAATAAATTTGATCGTTCATAGGTTGATAGCTCTAAATTGCTCTTCATATTTATAGTTAAACTTCATTAATGGCTATTAGAGAACCTTCAAACTATCCATTATGAGATTTCAAAACTTCTGTTTAGACTCAAAATCTTTCTGTTAGTCACTTTTGTATTACAGTAAAAAATCTTTGCACAACATTTCTTTGGTCTCTGTATTTGACTAAGGTAGAGTCTCTTTTGCTTTTGTTGAAATGTGTGTTTGAGTGTATGATCATTTGACCTTCCCTGACTAAGTTTCCACATGCATGCTCTATTTTTGCTACAACATTTAATTTTCTGACACAAATCTTGCTTTTTGAGGTTTTTCATGTAATATTTCGTTTGATTATTTGAAACTTACTAGTAAACATGTTTCAAAGCATTAAGAATAATAATGACTAATAATTAGATGTAGCAAAATAATAATAAGTGAATTTGTATATATGAAAATAAAGGATCAGTGGATAGATAGGTGACACTTGAGTGTCATTTATCTACACTTAATGTTACACTCGAGTGTTGTTCCTTAACACTTGAGTGTTGATGAACTTGCTCTTTGGAAGAAGACTATTAAAAATGAAGCTGAGTTGAAAATATGTGTTTTCTTTCAAACACTTGAGTATTGGAATTCCATACTCGAGTGTCTTTTATCCATAATTGAGTGTTGATGCCTTGTGTATCTAGTAGGAATTGTTCAAAGAATATAGTTTAGAGAAGATGTATTGTTCTCTATCAGGCACTCAAGTGTTTCTGAATTGTACTCAAGTGTCAAGAATGACACTTCAAGTGTGCCATAGAGCTTTAATCCATCATCAAGTGTTATGCGCTGATCTTAGACATTACCTTGATACTCAAGTGTTGATGTGTATACTCGAGTGTTTGCCTTGTTTATTTCAGAATGAACATGAGTGTGGGGCACTGATATTGTTGAAGTTGAAGCAACACTTGAGTGTTCAACAACTTCTCTATGATAGAATTGAGTGTCAAGTATTCTTCCTATGATTTTAAAGCCAACACTCGAGTGTTTTTATAAGATACTTTAAGAAATTGGCTTTTTGATTCAAGTTTAGGTTTCAATAACTATTCTATACTTGAGTGTTATTAATACATACTTAAGTAACTTGAATCAACAAGTTTATATTTCATTTCAAGTGTTTGTTATCATCAAAACCTATAATCTAAGAACTAACATTCTCCCCCTTTTTGTTGATGACAACACTTGTCAAATTTTTGAAATTAGTTTGAAAAATTTTGAGATCACCAAGGGAGAATATGTTAAGCAATCAGATAATGTATAATGTAATGGAATAAACATAGAGATTGCATGAATAAACACTTGCATTGATAGTCAAAGATTAATATGACTTGAAGTGTCAAAACACATTCTTTGTGAAATACATAGCAGTGAAATACATAATACATCAACATAAAAGTCATATATCAGTGAAAGTCAATTTACTTCTCTCCTCCTTTATCATCAGGTAGAAAGGTCGAAAAGTGAGGTCAGAATGGGGAATAGATTGGAGGGGAATAACATCAGGGGTATAGATGATGATGGCAAAAGAAGGTGGATGATGAGTGGAGCATAGGATCAGGAACAGGTTAAGAAGGTAAGGAGTAGTGTGTAGCAGTTTTATAAGAGTAGGCTCAAAAGGAGGTGAAGTCCTTGAATGACCAGCACCACCAGGAAAAGGCTCAGGAATAGGAAAACCTAGACTGTGAAATATAGCCTCAAGCCTCTAAACCTAGACTTTGAATTTTTAATTAAAGTTGGTCATGTGAAATTGGAACTAAATATGGGCAGTGATTTATTGAGGTTTCTAAGTTGTTGTGCGTTCCATTGGTTAAGGATAGTATTTTTTCCTAAATCTGGACTAAGTAAGGATTGGTTAGCCCTTCAAACCACCTTAACTGGAATTTTATGGATTTAATTATGATTTTCCAAAATTAGATAAGGAAAATTGTGAAACTTTGTTTTTCATAATTTAGGTTCCTGTTTTGAGTATGGTTTTGACCTTATCTCCTTATGAAACTTGGTTAGAAAATAGTAGACCTCATAAGCTTTAAAAAAATATTTTAGAACATGCTAATCGGAGGTCTAGAACTTGAGTTATGAATTTTCTAAGTTTAGGTATGAAAACTAGACAATTATGTGCAAGTATTAATTCGACGTCTATAGATGTGTATTTATAGGGTTCAATGCTTGCCCGTGATGACAAAAGAATTGAGAGCCAATTTAGGAATAATTGATAAAAGCATATAGGTAGTAACTCTAATCTCATATGCTTTGTATGCTTGTACATGCTTGATTGTACCATAGTTGTGTCTGTGTCCGGGACACATGTGTCAGCTGAAGCACCTAGTGGATTGGAGGTCCTTAGGTCACTAAGCCTAGTATGCATTAAGTTGTTATGGGTTGTTACCCAGCTATTTTTCCATCGCTGTGGTCCAGGACTTGTAGGGTGCTGCATTTTCACAATTAACATTCCATTTGTGGTTATGGGATATTTCGTCACTGCATGTGATGATCTGTGAGTTGATCCTGAATGCTATGTTTGTTGTTCTCACGATTATCATATACTAACATATGCTGAATATACTTTGAATATGAGATTAACTTATTACTCTGGGATCCTTATGGATTCCAGCTCCTATTACTACCTATTAATTTAATAGTACATTGGACGCACCTCTCAAGGTAAGGTAAAGGAAGCCAACAAGTGCAGGTGTTGGACATATGTGGAACGGTTGTGGATTAGCTTATCGAGGAATTCCATAATTAGTTTAAATTTGTAATTATTTTGTATGAATCCTATGGATTATTTTGTAATGTAATAAAGAGATTTAGGTTAGTATATTGAACTATTTTTGTTTCGCCACACAACTGCATATGATTATGGTAATGAATATTGATACACAGGGAGGGTGTTACAAAAAGAACCATTCATTTTATACCATAACATAACTTGTGAGCATTAACTAGCCGTATAATCGATATGTTAATCCCATGGGATGATATTATACTCACTACTCCGTTACTTGTAGAGAAATAGGGGTACTAATAAATGGAAAACAAAATAAATGGACAATTTTGACCAACATAAGGCAAGAGAAAAATGGAAAACAAAATACACACACAGAGTAGAGAAATAGGGTACTAATAAATGACAGTAGTACGAGTGAAGGCCAATGGAATCATGCGATGTGCCAATGGAATCAATGGAGTCATTGTCTTCCTCGTCATTAGAGCCCGGTGATCCTGACTCCTCAGCGATGTCCAGCATTACATCTTTACCCCATCACCGCTTAAGAGACCAATAAGCGTCTGTAGTAGTGGGGTGTTCGCTTCACCTGCCATCTCAAACATGGATTGAGGGAAGGGCGGGAAGGGGTAAACCCTTAAAAATTTTCCATGAGATTGGCAGCCGGTACAATATCGCAATTAGCCATGTATCACCACAATAACTGCTACTAAAGGAGAAGAGTGTTAACTTGTTGCTACATTAGGTGATCATTAGGTAAGGACCTCTGAATATTGGGTATTAGTGGTAGTAGGTGAGGAGCTCGGTGGTGATGTGGAGGGTCTTGCTTTGGCTTTGTTCGTATTGGCTGGTTGGCCAGACATCCACTGAATTATATTAAGAGAGATGTTAGCTGGATGTAGGAGCTGCTCCTTTGTTCCTTGGAATCTAATGTCAACCTAGTGGTAGAGCTTGGTGTTGAAGTAGGGAATTAGAGGTTGCTAGAGGTCATCTTTTAGTAGGCACAAAGTTCGCGGTACACAATCTTATCAACATCAATGTCCAATCCATCTAGGATTGCTTTGTCTTTAGATATAGTTTGCAGTTGCAACGTGGGAAGGAGGCGAGAGTGAAGGAAATGGTTCATATTTTGGCCTCAGAGAATCTCTTAAAAGTGTAGGACCCTTCATTAGATATGGTCCATGTAGTACCTGTTGAGATTCACACACGCAATGGAAGGATTTTATCCAATAATTTTGAATCCCAATGAAAAGATCTATCAACGGCATTTAAATTAAAGTAGTCAAAACCATACCTTTTGTGTGTGTGTGCGTCTTGTTCAATCACCAGGAGTTAACTGGACGATCAACTCGCTCTATTGGTATCCACATCGAATAGAACTCCAACACAGATGGCAACATGCTAGTGCCTTCAAGTTTTACATCTCTTCTCTAGGGTTTTTCTTTTGCAGCTCGTCTAATATTTTTAATACGACTTGATCATTATCTTATAGGGTTTCTCAAACCCTAATTGGGCCATATTAAAATATTCAAAATTAATCTTAATTGATTTTTGAAATTTGAATTTAGATTCAAATAATATTAATTAAATTTGTCTAACAGATATAATCTAATCTATTTATTTAATCTAAATTAAAAGCCAGCTGATTTAATTTATCTTTATAAATTAAACCTGAGATACAATATCTCTATTTGTTTTAGTCATTTAATTTATCAAATAAATTAAATACAAAACAAATACTACATAATAATATTATTATCTATATAAATAATAATATTATTATTTTTGAATTTATATTTTATACACACACTCATCCTAGATTAAACATTGTATTCATGAAATTTAAGACATATCTAAAATTCAATGAATCTGGTCATTATTGCTCGTGTTGAGCTATTCTTGTGTGTAACCCTGAAGGCCCACATGAGATTAGCACCGGCCTAATACTATACCAGCCCACAAGTTGCAAGCGGCTTCTAACAAGGCATTACGACTACCCAACTCATATGAGAATCGATGATATGATGCAACCTATCATGCAACTATGCCACGTCCCTTTTGTCTCGCGATAATTTGGTCAAGAGTGAAGCATGCATAATGTCATCCTCCTATTCTTGACCATTACTTTCTCGATTCTTGATTAACATACATTTCTCAGACTCACTCATCAAGGGACCCAATAATATCTCTCTAAAAATGTGAAGGATAAATCCCATCTTGACCATTCACATTCCTTTGCATGAAAACCACTAATCTCAATCGTAGCCTTTATCATCACCTAGTCAAAGGTGACTTTTGACTAGGTCAAAGATTAGCGACTCTCATGTAGGAATCTATGATGATCGCAGGTCAAGGGGCATTATGATGTGGTTATACATGAGATAAGCTTATGACTTAATTCATGAAGCTCTCTCATAATAGGTCGATCCAGCACCTTGTACTCTTACAAGTGCCTAAGACTTTGATCCGTATCTCCATACCTCATCAAAGTCATATTGGTCTTACTTTATCTTTTTCCTCACGCATAAATGATCGACCAGGGACAATTAGGATAATCTTTATGATACATCCAATGATACAATTATAATAATAAACATGCAAATGATATGATAACAAAAAGGATAAAACTTTAAATAACATTAATGTTTAAAGTACAATGATTGGCCCTTAGGACACAATTTCCAACAGTGCCAGGGACACAAAGCCTAGCAAGAACCCGTTCGAGCAACTATGGTTTATCCTTTTTAGTGAGAAAAGGGAAGTACTCATCAGTATTAGCTTCAAGTCATATACCCTCCAAATGGCTGGTAGGTCTTTGTAGACTAACTTGCCTTGAATAATGACCTCATAGGGCGTATCGTCGCGTACTATGGGAATGGCAGCCTTGAAGAGGCTGGCACAAAAGTTTTGCCAATTGCAATCACGAATGAGCTTCATTATAAATTCAGGGTATGTGCCTTAAGTGCGTAACTCAAAGGCAAACCCTCATTTAGGGACAAGGTTCTTATCGACCATGATGGTCTTGTAGTGTGTTTCAACCTCTTAAGAGATAAATACTATTGGGGCTAGTCTTTCCGCCAATAAGGATTTGTGGCATACTTACTTCATGTATACCATGGTGCAATAAGGTGTGGGAAAGGGAGGTAGAAGGTGTTGGGTTTAGTTAGTATCAAGAACTGGGGACAAGAGATAGAGATGGTGTATAAGGGTTTTGGCTTAGGACTAAATAGGGTTACGGCCGTGTGGGTGCAGTGTAAGAGTGAGCAAAGGTGAAGGGTTTGCAGAAAGAGAAATTAGAGATTTGAAGGTCGAGGGTCACGTTGTCAATGGGGATAAGGAGATAGTGAGTGGAACAGTTATGGCCGGTGGTTTTAGGGGCTGATGGAGAGTTGAGCATGCTTTAAGAAGTGAAATGAAGGGAATTTAAGGATCTGTCCTTGCTCATCCAACAGAATTTAATTCATGGCTAACAAGAAGAACACAATTGAAATAAATGAAATATGATCCATGAAAAATAGAAAAGAAAAGCTAAACAAAGAAGATTGTCAAAGTGTTCGATGACACATAGAACGTCTGTCACACAACACCTCTACATCTTCTTCAATTTTGCCTAACTTCTGCCACAAATCAGCCTTTCTCAAGCTCTCGGCAGAATTCTATTATATTATCTATTGATCCAATTATGAACACTAAGTCACATTGTTCTCTCGCTCTCCCTTTCTAGGTCTAGCCGTCTTTCCTTATATGGCTAAGGTCCTTTCAATGTACCATCCAGTGAGTTAGGCTTTCCACTTCTATTAACACGGGTACAAAAAAAGCTTTTAAGACCGGACAAAAGAGGCATCGGAAGACCGGACTCGCGACCAGTGTTGTTCCAGCCGGTATTAAAAGTATATCTTTAAAAGCGGACTTCAACCGGTCTTAAATAAACTCTTTTAAGATCGGACATTTAAAAATATCAGGTCTTAAAAGTGATACTAAATCCAACCGAAATATTTTTTTTTTGTTGGTCCTAAAACTCAATTTTTAAGACCGGACAAAAATTTAACCGCTCTTAAAAGGTCTAATTTTTAAGATCGGACAACAATAAATGCGCTCTAAAAAGTAGCGGCTTGTTAGACCGACGAATAATTATACGCAGTCTTAAAAGACTCACTTTCAAGACTGAATGATTAATACGTCCGGTCTTAAAGATTAACTTTTTAGACCGAGCATATTAAACCATCGGTCGTGTAAGACCAACTTTTAATACCACCTAATATCAAATATGTCGCTTGACCTTTAAGACCGCCCATTTAAGTAAATCCAAGTACATCCGGTCTTAAAAGTTGAACTTTTAAAACCGGCATTTTTGTTTTATCGGTCTAAATTTTCCTGAATTTTTTCCCTGTTCTGTTCTTACTGATCATATATATACACAAATCCATATCAGCCAATCCAACACATAAAACAATATACTTTAAGCTATAAGCTATGAACAATTATGGATAAATTGAATGATCTATACATAAATCTATACAAGCAAATCCAGCACAGAAAAGGCTACACTTTAAGCTACAAGCCATGAACAATTATGAATAAATTGAATTGGGAAAAAGCAGATCGTAGAATACAAATATTATTGACCATGAGTTACAAATACAAATACAATAAACTGTTACAATAAGATATACAACACTTAAATCAACATACATGCCCAATATTCACCATGCTTTCATCTGATTCTCATCCAACAACGTAACACATACATCCTCTTTTATAACATGCATGCCCCTTTAGAACGGATCTTGGCACCAAAATAAAACAAGAACAAACGTCATAGAGTTAGTGACATTGTTTAAAAACACGGATGGAATATAATAACGTTAAAACCTTAAAGTTTTCAAAGATTTGTGCAGTTACCTTACGAATTGACTCTTTTATAAAGGGATATCCTCCTATATCCCTTCTTGATGATCATTCCTTTTGCCGGGTTCATTATTTGCTTCATCTTCTTCGTTCATGTCCGGTAGACCCCTTGAAAAAGGAGTACTATCAGGAAGACCATAATTTGCATGACTTTCCTCATCAATATCGATGACCTTTTTTCCTTGGAGAGCTACAAACCACATTTTATTTGCTTGATCGGTGATGTTAAAAACTTGTTTCTCCTGGTCTACCATAATAAAAGGTTCATCTCCAAAACTTGTACTATTGAGATCAACTAACGTAAATTTGAGCCGATCGATCTGAACACTATTGTTGACATTAACCCACTTGCATTTGAAAATGGGAAATCTAATGAAGACATAGTCCACCTCCCAAATCTCTTCAATAACCCCATGATATGGCATGACTGCCAATTTAGGCCACTTGTCTTTCCAACTGGAGAAGTGCATGGATTCAGCCTCTAACATTACACCACTGTTTTGGACGGTGCTCCTATCATCTAAGGACTTCGTGTAAAATGTGTAACCGTTGATCACATACGAATTCCAACTGATGACATCAACCTCAGGACCATGTGCTAACCATTTGATTGTCTCATAAACAGATTCCTCTCCCTCGACCTTTTGTTTGAACCAATTTGCAAATGTTCTGTTATGCTCCTTAATCAACCTTTGTTCAGTCATTCAGGGATTTTCTTTCCTCATAGCTTCTTTATGTGCAGCTATGTTGGCCTGAACTTCATCAACATTATTCAAGATGTATAAGTGGACTTGTGACAATTCATCAAGATCCACTCTCTTTACTGAGGCCCCCCGTCTACCCCCTTCAGCATGCTGACGTTTTGGAAGCTCGATATGTCTTACTTTGGCCAAATAATTTTGACAAAATTCCATGGCCTCTTCAGATAGATACTTCTGAACCATTGATGCCTTTGGCCGGTATGTGTTCTTCACGTACCCTTTTAGGAATTTCATAGATCTTTCAATTTGGTACATCCACCGTAAATGGACAGGGCCGGACAACTTAATTTCCCTTACTAAATGAACAATTAGATGAACCTGATGTCAAAAAATGAAGGAACAAAAAGCTTCTCAAGGTGGCACAAGATAAGATATCCTTCATTCTCCAATTCATCCAATTGTTCAATCTTGAACACTTTACTGCAAAGAGCATTGAAGAACATACAAAGCCTAGTCAAGATGTGTCGAAGATCATACTCGGCCATGCCTCGAATAGCTACTGGGAGTAGCTGTTGCATCAAGACATGACAATCATGAGACTTTTGGTCTACCGATTTCAAGTCCTTCATCGATACAAGCCTCTTAAAATTTGAAGAATACCCCGACGGAACTTTTGTGCCCTGCAAACACTCACAAAAACTACGTTTCTCATCCTTCGACAAAGTATGAGAAGCCAGGGGACAATATGGCCTTAGATGCAAGTCTTCGTTTATTCCAATTTCTTGCAAATCCAATCTTGCTTTCACAACATCCTTTGTGCTACCTTGTATGTTGAGAAGCGTGCCAACAATACTATCACATACGTTCTTCTCCACATGCATGACATCAATATAGTGTCTCACATCAAGGTTACGCCAATATGGAAGATCGAAGAATACCAATCTTTTTTTCCATATATTTGTTTCTTTTCTACCCTTTGCAGTCTTACCAAAGACGACACTTATATTTTTCACCTTTTCATACACTTGCTCCCCAGTCAATGCCACCGGAGCATCTTCATATTCTTGGCCACCAAGAAAGGCTTTCTTTAATTGACAATATGGGTAGCCCCGTCTAAGAAATCTTCTATGTCCAAGATAAACCGTCTTTCTTCCATGTTAAAGTTGATGGTAGCATGTGCCTTCTTCACAAATCGGACATGCCTTATGGCCTTTTATACTATACCCTGACAAGTTCCCATATGCTGGGAAGTCATTTATGGTACAAAATATCATGGCTCTCATTTTAAAGACCTCCTTCTTAAAAGAGTCAAAAACATTGACACCTTCTTCCCATAACTCCCTCAAGTCTTTGATCAAGGCCTGAAGGTAAACATCAATGTCATTTCCAGGTTGTTTTGGTCCTGAAATCAATATGGACAGCATGATATACTTTCGTTTCATGTATAACATAGGAGATAAGTTGTAAATAATCAAGAGTACAGGCCAGGAACTATGTATGCTGCTAAGGTTTCTATATGGATTCATGCCATCCGTGCGAAGGGTAAGCCTAAGGTTCCTAGGTTCTTGGCCGAAGGTCGAAAATAATTGATTGATTGTCCTCTATTGAGGAGAATCGGCAGGATGTCGAATCTTTCCATCAGAAATCCTCTCATCTGCATGCCACCTCAAATTTTTTGCATAATTCTCATTAGCAAACAAGCGCTTGAACCTTTGTATGATTGGAAGATACCACAACACTTTTGCAGACCCCTTATTTGACTTGTACCTTGGGGTTTCACATATCGAACAATTCAGCTTCTCTTCTAACTTGTTCCTACACAACATGCAATCATTCGAGCATGCGTGGATCTTTTTGTACTCCATCCCCAATGGACAAAGTATTTTCTTAGAATCATAGTATCGGTGAGGCAACATATTATCATCCAGAAGCATGTCCTTAAAAGCCTCAACCAATTCAGAAAAACTCTTATCGTCCACTCATGACATGCCTTCAAGCTGACCAATTTCAATACAACGTTCAACAGTTGGTATTTCTTACACCCAGGGTATAGTGGGGTCTCTGCATTACTGCACATATTACCATATGCATGTGATTGATGAAAAGCCTCCTCTTCTACATCATGAATAATGTCCTCTATGTGATCATACATATCAGCGTCATTATCATCAGAGACCACTTCTCCATGTTGAGACCCACTTGGCATTTTTCACCATGCCATACCCATACTATATAGGTCTTACAAAATCCTTGACAAACTAAATGTGTGCGTATAACTTCAAGACTTAGTCGCCTCTTATTAAAACATCGTACACAAGGGCAATAAAACTTCGCACTACCATCATGGGCGTTTTGTTTAGCCAATTCTATAAGTTCCCTAACCCCATTCTGATATTCAACACTCGTCCGTGAAGCATTTATCCAAGTGCGATCCATAGTAGAATTCCTATAGACGGAAAGATTTAACATACATAATCCATAAAAATTGAAACTTGCATATGAAATAAGCCAACTACAAATGCGTGTATAAGCTAAATGCCGGTTCTGTCTTATGGTCATAAATGTATCACATTGAATCAAGAAGCAAAATAAATGCATGACAAGGAAATTAAACGCATCACAAGTAGGTCTTGTGGACTCACCTGTAGCATATAAGGTCAAATGCGTTTGCTGAGTCTCTCTTCTCCTACCACGAATGTTAATGTTGCAGATAGTAAGAGTAACCTGAAAACACTTGTTTGTCAGTTAGGTAGGTCCCAAAAGAAGATTTCATCGATTTTAGTCAACCTATGGAAAACCTAGAACAATAAGTAGGAAAATCATACAGTTATATAGCCGAAAAAACTCCTACAGCTTGGTCTTTAGACGTTGAGCTAAGGAACCAGAAAGTTGTTGTCGATAGAGCAACGTGAAGCAGCGACGAAGCAACACACAAACACTGGAGGCAGAACCTGAGGAACCACTTTCAACTCGACGAGAGAAGTTCATACAGGGAAATTTAATTTTTCCATGCGAGTGGCGCGAGAGAGACATTTATTATTTGGGATATTATTAAGACCGGTCAATTGAAAGGAATATGATCATAAAGATATATTTAAATTATATCGAAGTTTTTAAGATCGAAGTTTTATAAAACTGTGGTCCTAAAATAAATTTAATTTAAATTTTATATTGAAAATTTTAAGACCGGAGGTTAATAATACTGCGGTCAAAAAATTCATTTAATTTTGGACCGCATGTTTTATAAAACTGTGATCTTAAAAGTTAAATACTTTTTAATATTAAAACGAAAATTTGCTGCAACAATTGAATGAAAATAAAGAACACTGGAGATTGGAGAATAAACTTTTTCTTTAATGGATAATATGGAAAAAAATAAAATATAAGCTTAGTTCTTATTAACAAAAACAAACTGAACAACATGCAAGTACACAAGTCAAATAAGAACAACAAACTAAAAATTAACAAAAACAAGCTTATAATGTGACTAAAAATCCTAGTCTTTAGTATCATCTAATGTCTTGGAGATGGAGGCTTCAGCAACAACAATTTCACGCCGGATATCAGCAATTTCCTATATTATGCGCATCAGTTTCGCTTCATTATCATCATCCGTGGGAGTGTTGGGACGAGGAGGTTGGAGAGGGGAAGCGGGAACCTCTTCGTGGTTTGAAGGCTGGAGGGGGCCGTCAACCTCTTCATCATCCGTAATAACAATGGGTTCAATGATCCGTGACTACTCCGTCGGAATAGAACGCACTGGAAGAGAACCCACGAGGGATCTGGCATGGGCACGAGCTTCGGGAGTACCCTTGCGAGGGGTTATCTTGTATCTAACCATTGTTTGAGCAGTTGGGGAAGGAGGGGCAGAGAGCTACGTAGTGTGGAGTTACGAGGTAATGAGGACTTAAGAAGGACAGAGAGGAAGCGTGAGGAGGATAATAAAGGCAGGACAACAGTAGTTAATACCCAAAAGTGTATTAAGACCGTCATATAACATATCCACGGTCCTAAAAGTTTATTATTTATTATTTCATTAAATTAACTTTAGGACCGATCATTTATCTTATACCCGATCCTAAAAGTATATTAATTTTTTTTACACTGAATTACCTTTAAGACCGGTCATTTATCTTTTACCCGGTCCTAAAAGTAAATTATTTTTTTTAAAAAAATAATACATTTAAGAACAGATCTCCTACAATATTCGGTATTAAAATTTCATTCTTTTCAAGTGAGAGACACCAGTATCCTTATACTTTGTTCAAATGAATGATTCAAAGTCTCTTTGACTTCCAAATAAACTTCCCAACTAGGCGTCTCCTCGTATTCTGATGAACTATGCATCTCCTCATTAACAGTTCCGCCGTTTCACATTCTTCAAGATGACTTCTCTATTTAAACCCGTTGTTACTTTACATTCTTCTCAATCACTTCTACAACCTCCAAAATGGTCGCTCTACCACCACCAGGTGTGCACAACAATAGTCCTCCCGCTCCACCACCACCACCGCCCAACAATGGTCCTCTACCCCAACAGCCACCTCCATACCCTCCTCCGTTGCCTCCAAACCCCTCCGCCCGACAAATGATGCAGCACCTCTTGGTCTGCGTCGCTCATATAGATTGACGTATGGGCCAAATGTTTCAGGTCTACCACACTGTCAATAACAAGCTGAACATGTTACTCGACACCAATGACGTCAAGTACAATCTCTCTGACGACGACGTCTCCGACCTCTCCTCCGATCCCTCCCTCCCCTCTAGCAACAACAGGGGGGATTAATTATTTTTATGTTTTTTTTGTTTTCTTTTGTTTGTACTATTCTTGCCCCACAGTGGGCAGGAAAAAAAAGATAAATAATTTTTTTTTTTCATATTCGATTGTCTATTAGTATATACTTTTCTTATCTCGATTTTGTTTCAGACAAAAAGGAAACAAACAAAACCATAACTGAAATGTGATTAAAGATAAAGGTTCACAGAATACAGTTAAGAACATACAAAACAAAATGAAAAAAAAGACAACTTTTACCTTTTACGAATAAAAACAAACACAGTGACAACACTTCTCAAGCTTAGACCACCGTTGCTGTCAATTTTACCACACCCAGAGTTGAAAATTTCCATTATCTTACTTCTTTTCCGACAATGCTCTTCAACTTCTACAAAGGTAAAACTGACGACAACGAGGGTCTTGAGCTTAAGCTGAACGCCAGAAACTCGAAGTGTTCTCAAACCCTAATTATTTGTCTTAAAAAATGAGTCATCATTTCTATTTATACGAAGATTATTAAGACCAGACATTTAACAAATAGACAATTCTAAATATCTAGCCATATTTAATTCAAAAATATCGAAGACTTTTAGGACCTGACATAAAATAAATCTCCGGTCTTATAAGACTTTTAAGACCGAAGATTTATTAAATATACGGTATTAAAATATAGGAATATTTTTTTAACAAAAACAAAGACCTTTAGGACCTTCTGTTTAATAAATATGCGGTCTTAAAAGTTTCGCCAAATTTTATAAGACTTTTAAGACTGGAGATGTATCAAACATACGGTCCTAAAATCAAGGCTTATTATTTTTTTTTTTAAAAAAAGACTTTTGGGATCGTCTCTTTAATAAATAAGCGTTCCTAAAAGTGTTGTCACTTTTTTTTAGACTTTTAAGACCGGAGATGTATCAAACATACGGTCCTAAAATCAAGGATTATTTAAAAAAAAAAACAATGACCTTTAGGACCGTTTGTTTAATAAATATGCGGTCCTAAAAGTCACGAATACTTTTCAGAATCTCTTATTGCTAGTTACAACTCTCCAAAACTCAAATCTCAAGCAATATCCACCATCCAATATGTTCAGACAACCAAAATTACACAGGCTAAGAAAATTGTTCAAAAAAATAGACAAATTTATTATATATTGAATTATAAAATTGTAAAATTGTTCATTTACAGAATGAATTTGCAGTTTAATGTAGTACTGTAATTACAATTGTTGATCTACAAGTATATATTTACAAATGAATTAGTACTGTGATTGTTGTATTTACTTTTAAGAGGTCAGTAACATGTTGACAAAACACACTGCGTATATGGTCCACCTCATCTTCAGAAAATGAAGTCTCAGAGGCAAACCTCTGTAACATCAAAGAAAGAAACTAAATTAATTTGCGTGCATATTTCATATGTAACATTAATTAAGCCAGAAACTGAATTTAGCCATAATATGTAACATCAAATACATTTACCTTTGCAATGAGTTTATTACTTGGTTGACTGATAATATCATACATGTGTTTCATTATGTACAGGCCACATAAGTTGGATCCGATTGGTTGCCGACGGGTCTGAAAAGAACAAGAAATATATATAAGATCAAGCATATATAGCTTACTGACCAACTTCACAAGGCAGTGTGTCAATGTCCAAATATGTATTAACCTTTGGTGTGAGCCATTTAGGATCTTTGAGATCACTCCCTCGCTTTTTTTTTACCTGGTTTTGGAAGGTCCTCATGGCACTATCATCAAAATCACAAATTTATCAATAATGTTTGCTGAAAATTCACATCAAAGATTTCAGAAAAGAGAATCAAAATGACATGCTTACTCGTTGATGATCTGCTTCAACAGAACTCCTAGTTGGCCGTGAGTGGAGTGTAAGAATAACACCGTATTCGAGTCCATGATTAAGACGAGCAACTGCCAGTGGGCGCTGAAATTTCACAGAAGTAAAGTACTCAGTGATATATTATGCAGAATTAAGTGAATTGCAACAAGAGATCGATTGTGATATGTACCTATGGTGATATGGAAACAAGTACACCTTCTTTCTCACTTCACACAACCTATTTGATATGTACTCCTGTCTTGCTTCCGTGGGGGTTGTGCTTACATATACTGGGCACAAGAATCCAAAATCATTGATTCTGCCCTGTTGATCAGGGAATTAGTATATATGTATGTGTGTCTAAACGGTTCATTTAAATTATGTACTCATAAAATAAGATGCTTACTTATACCACATTTGAACAACTGTTTATGTAAGCTCCTGTCCGGGAAGCAATAGGGACTTCATATCAACGGTGTCAAAGAAAACCGGTTGAGGCTCATGAGAAACCCCTACCACTTCATTGATATCCTATGATTGGTTTTGAAATTCTCCTTTGGATACCATTTGGGATATTTTATCCTTGGCCCCCAACTCAGCAATAGGGGATACAGCTTTAGGAGGAGGGGATGCAGCTTTATTAGGAAGGGATGGAGATTGAGGAGGGGATGCAGCTTTATTATTAGGGGATGGAGATTAAGGAGGGGATAGAACTGGAGGAGGGGATGCAGCTTTATTATTAGGGGATGGAGATTAAGGAGGGGATAGAACTGGAGGAGGGGATGAAGCATCAGGAGGAGTATAAACATTTACAAGCTTCACGAGCCAAGAGATAAAGGTTCCCTTGACATCACTCACACACCTCAGCTGATCGGTTGGGAGAGGGAGAGGTGCATCAATGATCACCTCTTCAACTGACACTCTGACTTCATCATCAGCCATTTGTTTGTGGTGTACAGTTGATCCCAAGTTGTGGACAGTCCCTTTAGCAACTAATTGTCTAGTTGGTTCTACCACATACAGGTCACAAAGTGGCTCTGACTGTCCAACAATGCAGCTCCCTCTAGTGCTCTGCTACACAGGTGCAGGTGTATGTGTAAAGGGAATACTGGTCTCTGGCCGAGAGCTAATAAGCTTCTTCATCTCCATCATTTCCTCCTTCATTTGCCTCATCTAGTTTTCATACATTTCTTTCAATGCGCGTTCTTTAGCCGCTGCCTCCTCATTTAATTGTCTAACCGTTTGGTCCATCTCCTCCTGGGTAACCATACTTTGCCTAAGGCATTTGGTTTTACCAAAGTATTCTTTTAGGCCTACCCATCTTCCGATCCCCCTTACCCGCCCCGAGTGATCCGGTTTTCCGGTCGCAATGGTCAGAACATCATTCCTCCCACCTGACACAAAAGATCCCTCTGCTTCTTTCTTTTTAAGATCTTCCTGTAAGATACAAATAAGAAAAGCTTAGTAATGAAACATGTTTAGCAACTAAAAATTAACAATAACGATACTTACAATTCTCTTAGCAACTATAAGAGTTTGTTCACTCATGTAGGCGCCTTTTTTGGTCGCCGAATATACAACCACAAATCTTCGCGACGTATTGGGGATGCCTACTGATCAACTACAGCAGAAGGATTGGATTCAGCTTCTTCTTCCAATCTCTTCCGCTTGGCCTCCATCATTTCTTCTTCAGCCTTTGTATATCCCCCGTGTAAAGCCCTATGCAGGCAATATTCTTTCTCTCAATCTCCTGTGCTTATGCCCTTCTTCTCTGTGCATCAGAATTGAAAACAACCATTAATTATGAATTCCAGTCATCTCACTAACAGAAATTAGATAACTTCTGCTTGATATATGAACCTCAAACACTTGTCAAATTCACTTCATCAAGTTTCAACATTTTATTTAAGGAAGATGTAGAATTGTATAGAACTAACATACTGACTTACTAATAGCAATGTCTAACCACTACATACTATAACAGAACTAGCTAAGAATATAATAAGGGTTAACATATCGGACATGCATACTCACACATTAAACAATCATACTCAAATTCACTTCTGACTTACTTGCTTGCTCCTCAGATGCAGGACAAATGATGGAAATAAATACTTCTACTCACACATTAAACCATCTAACTAATAGGATTAGACGAACACAATAACATTCACATATCCGCATAGGTTAATAAGCAAACAAAAAGGGCAAACAAAACTAAATATGAACTCACTAAAGCATCAGAAGTGGACCAAAGCTGAACAAATTGATCCCAAATTTGTTGATCAATGAATGTGTACTTGTCCCAAGGATTATGATCAGGTCGAAACTTGGCAAAAATATATGTGTTGGCTAGAAAAGTCTTAAATTTCCTCCACCGATCAGCACAATAAGACAATGTCTTGGCTTTCAACTTCTCAGAGTCAAGGACAGTGTATAAAAACCGGATAGTATCCCAAATAGGATCCTTCACTGTGTGTTGGTCAACATTTTTCCACTCATATATCAAGATGTTGACCTTGCTGCGTGCCATATAGCCAACATAACTATTATATTCATGTTTATTCGGACCGAAAGGTTCGAACCTATCATTAAACTGAATCTGGATCTTTGACCCAGCGTTCCGTTTTACGAATACGTTGCTCATTCATGTGCCACTTCTACCACAGCGTGCAGGGCAGTCACGAGGCTCATTTTGAGAAGAAGAGGGTTGGTTCTGGCTCACACCAGTAACATCAGTAACTGGCGTTGACTGAACAGGGAGAGAATGGTTTTCTCTGTTCATTTTCGAGAAAGTAAGAGAGTAGTGGTGTGAAGGAGTAACGCTTGAGAGAGTAACAGAGGATGGTGGTGGTTGGCGAGGAATAGACGTAATGCAACAGGAAATGGGGTTTCGCAAAGAGAACAGGGGTTTCAGAGTTCAAACAATAAGACGTAAGTCGTAAGTAAAGTTTCGCATGAAAAAGTATATGTTTTTTACTTTTAAGACTGGAGTAACTAAAAAGACGGTCTTAAATGTTAAAATTTAAGATCGTCTGTTATTAATGTCCGCTCTTAAAAGTAATAAACTATTATTTTAATTTTTTTCATTATTTAGTACCGGGTACAAGCTACGTCCACTCTTAAAAGTATTACCTTTAATACCGTCATTTTATATATGTCTGGTCTTAAAAGTTTTATACGATTATATTCAAATATGTCCTTATTATTCTTGACCGTAGAAAATATAAGTCGGTGATGTACGGGTTTTCTCTATAATGTAATCCATATTTTAATTTTTTTTTAACATTTTTAAGAGCGGTTGGTTATTTTAAGCGGCCTTAATATTATATTTAAGAATTTATACGTTAAAAGAAGTTCTTTATATTTACAAAATTGCCACTAGTCATATCTTTAAGACCGGTGCCTCGAAACTCCGCTGTAAATGATGCGATCTTACAAATTGATGCGGGTGAAGAAGTTCTTTATATTTACAAAATTTCCACAAGTCATTTCTTTAAGACTGAGGTGTTGATAATCCGCTGTAAATGAGGTGGTCTTAAAACACTTTTTTGCACTAGTGTAAACTCGGCTCTCTAGATTTGGTTGATTGATTCTCTTTTAATTTTGCAGGATTATGTTAGATTCTCGGTCCAATTCTCCACGATCTTTATTTCTGTCTCAGTCAAGTCAACCGTCATCTAGACGTTCAACTCAATTTCTTGCAATTATCTTTTGAAATAACCTCAAGAAAATATCAACGCATAACATAGAATAATATCTTAAGTAACTACTTTTGCGATGTTGTAGACTGAAATAGCTTATGATGCTATAACATAGACATTTACTTGAGATGATGTAGCGTCGGGTCAATATTGGCAAGTTAGTTCAAGATTTCATCAAAATTAAGTACATTTTCTTTCTATATGTAAGATAACTTACATAATGTAGAATTTTATCTTAACAAATCTCCATTTCTACATGTTTGATTTGTAGTGGTTTGTAGCTCGATCAACAAATCTCCATTTCCACAAAATGTAAATAGTTGTGAGATTTGTAGCAGTTTTTGGCTAATAACCATTATAAATTTATGAATTTTGTAGCGGTTTTTAAACCGCTACAAATTGTTGAATGTTTCAGAAATTGAATTTAAGCATCATGACACACGTCATTTAGAGAACTAAATATTCTCTCTTCACCCATCTTCTTTGCTAACTTTGTTCACTAGATATGGATAAGTCATGGATCAAGTTTTCGTGTGATTCTCTAACATATTTGGCCGGATTAAACAATTTCTTGGATTTTGCATTCTCTCATGCTAGGTGTAATGGTAAGATCGTATGCTCATGTTGTCGACCCAAGTTTAAGAAGTGGCATACATGAGAAGTTCTTAAGGAACATTTGCTTGTAAAGCCTTTCTCGGAAGACTATACATTCTGGGGATTTCATGGTGAGAAACCCAAGAATAGATATGATGATCATCTTCCTTGAAGTTCACAAGTAGGAATTCATGTACATCAAGATGATCTTGTTCATGATATTGTTCGTGATCCATTTGGTGTTTAAGACAACAACTTCACCAAAGAAGTTGAGAGTGCATACCCATTTTTCATGAGAAATAAAGTAGCTCGGGAATTTTTCAGCTCTGCAATGGAATTTCAATGGAAAATAAGAAAAAAGAACACCTCTTCAAATTTTATTTGGAGCATATATCTTATAGAAGCTTCAATATGTCGAATTTGAATTTGGAAAAAATGACAATGCAGTAAAAGCAGGGAGAAAGACTACTAAGACTTCTGCTTTTGCACCTCAATAATGGCAAAAGATAAGCATCCTTCACTCTTCCATAGTAGAAATGTAATTTGATTTAACACAGTGTTAATATCATGCAGATTAGAAAACATGTATGCAACAATATGCTACACACGATGTTTAACAAACTAGGCAAGTCAAAAGATTATCTTTAAGCAAGAAAAGATTTATGGGCCATAGGAGTTCGTGAAGAAGTGTGGCCAAATGAGCATGACAAATTTCAATCGGAAAAATTCATCCATACAAAACTAAATAAGGAAATCTTCCTCACAACTTTGAAGAAAAGAAAAGTTCATGAAGGGTAGTCAAGCAACATTTTATGTCGTATTAACATGAAGGCTCAAAAGGTTACTGTTCTCAAGAGTCATGACTCACATATTCTTATGCAACAATTACTCCTATTGGCAATAAAAAAAATAAAATGGCTCCCGATATGTCTATCATTTTGGTGTAGTTGTGTTCTTTCTTTCGGAAATTATGTTCCAAGGTTTTGATCATTCATGAGCTCAATTAGCTACAACACATAATCATTCTTACTTTTTGTCATTTGGAGATGATCTTTCCTCTGTTCTTTGTCACAGTGATGGTTCACCTAAAAGTTCACCCTGTTCATAAAACAAAGCTTGCTGACCCAGTTCAATATTAATGGATGTATCTTATTGAGAGGTACTCATTTTACATATGTGTATTAGCATCACTTTCTAAATTTGATGGTCACACATTTCAACATTTATCAACATTTTTCCTTCTTAAATTTATAAGTTTCTTAGGAAATTGAAATCTTACATAAGGAATAAGGTATGGCCAAAAGGTTCTATAGCTGAACGTTATATAGGAGATGAGGTGATATATTTTTGTTCAAGGTACTTTAATGACATTGAGATGTCTTTCAATTGATTGCCTCGCGTAGACGATTATCTTGAACTTAAGTCATCATCAAGAGAGTTGTTAGTCCCTTGTGTTTGTAAACCCATTAGAGGAACTAAGAACTTCAAACTAATAGCATCTAAAAATTTGCAAGTACATAGACATGTCTTGATTAGTTGCACTAAAGTTGAACTCTTCCTTTAGTAAGAATTGTACACTCATATGTTATCCTATATATTTCCTTACAATTTATATTTATATTTCATGATCATCATCTCATGATTCAATTACAGGGAATTTAAAAGTCAGGTAAGTGTCAACTCAGGATCCATACACAAACATCCTTCAAAATTGACAAAAAGGTTCATAGAGAATTCATAAGTTGGTTTGCGCCTAGAGCATTAAATGACCACAACCCACACTTACCAGATTTTAGAGCTCTCGCAATCGACCCTATTAACCATAGAACCAGGCTTACAACATACAATGTTAATGGTTCCAAGTTTTGTATGGTTTCACGGGATCAAGGATTGTTAACCCAAAACTCAGGTGTTTATGGCACCTTTAGTACAAGGAGTTATGTGAGTAGCAGTTACGACAACATGCAGTTCAAAGATGTCCCTTATTATGGAAAGCTTCTTGATGGCGTTGAACTAAATTACCAAGGTTGTGTTACCTTTAGTGCAAGTGTTTGTGGGCAAAAACAACAACTTCTCGAGAACTCACAAAACTGACAACTTGGTCAAACTCAAGATGATGAACCATATATTCTCGAAAGGCACATGGATTGGAATATGGTAGTTTACTTAAAGCCTTAAAACTTTTATGACATGGGTGATGGTGATAACATCACCTACGAGAGTGAGCCATCCTAGCTCGTCAATTTTGAAAGCTTCTTCCCTAAAGGAGATGAAAATTTACCTATAGTTTGGTGTGCTTTTATAAGCTACACTTTATTATTACTTAACTTAAGTTCAATTTTTGTACACTCACAAGTAACATTTTCTCCACACATTTTGTATAGGGATGATGATGAAGAATGATTAAACAAATTATGCTTATGTTCTTGTGAACCTCTATTATTTTTATAAAAATAATACCAAAGAACTTTTGTAGTGGTTTAGTAACCGCTTCAAAACAATAAAAAACTGTTACAAATACTGACATAAATAGCTACAAATAAAAACTACTACAAAACCTGTCATATCAACGCTATAGAGTTATGTAGATCCCTATAAATACCCCCACTACTTCTCATTTCACACACTCCTTCATTTCTTCCCACCCACCTTCTTTCTCATTTTCTCTCCTCTGTCAAAGTTTTTTGAAGAGGTTGATAGTCAAGCAAGATTATCAAATATGGCCATTTTTTTAAATCTTTGATTTCAATTTTTTTTCCTTCTTATAATAATGATACTAATTATTATTATTTTCTTTTCTAAAACTTTAAGGAATTCCTCAACATTCCTTCTATCATTATCAACATTCATTCCATAATTAAATATCATTTAATGGACAACATGATAAGTTCTTATTATCTATACATTCTCAGTATCATACCTATATATGAGTAATATTTATATTTATCTAACTTAAGTTAATTATTTTTAAATATTAAATATTACAATTTAAATTGTCGCTTAAATAATAAAATCTTGTGAAAATGGACTCAAATTATGATTTTTTCCCAAAAATGTTGCAATATTTTGTAGCGGTTTTAGAGCACTACAAATTTTATTCCAAATTCGCCTTAAAAACTTGATGCAATGTTTTAAATTTCATCCAATATTTGTATTGGTTTTACAACCATTACAACATTTTGCCACCAATTTTTTAAAATTCATAGAAGTACTTAGTAGTGATTTAATAATCATTACAATGTTGGCACCAATTTCTCAATTTTCCTTTTCTACCACTCAAAATTTTTGCATTTTCATTCATAGTGGTTTTTTAACCGCTACAAAATTTTCACACAATCCTTCATCTCGATATCATCTTGAAACCGTGACCTAAAATTGCTGCAAGTACAGTAGCAGTTTTATTACATGAGTAGCTACAAAACAACTTACAACAGTGTATTTTGTAGCGATTATTTGAATCACTACTACTATCATTTATAGCTGTTAAAATTGCTACAAATATGCAATTTTAACCATTATAAAACGTCGGTTCCTTTGTAGTGAATGCTTGTGTGAGTTAACATTGTTAATTATGACAATATTGTAGCTATGCCTCAAAATGGACAGGGGGGAAAACCCACTTAAGTTGCGAATTGAACCTCAAAAAAGTATTGTAAATAGAAAATTGAATATGTTATCTCACTTACATAAGATACAGTATTTTTATAAAATATTTTACCTCTCAAAATATGATAAAGTTAGAAAATTGAGTTGAAGAAAAAGAAACATATGCTTTCCTTTCTAATTATATATATCTTAATTTATATATGTGTGTGCGCGCGCATAATATTATAATCTATTAAAAAGAGCAATGCATATCAAAAGAGAAAAAAATGGAATGATACATAGGGGAAAACATAGAGAAGGGAAAACGGTTTTAAATTTAGAGGGTTAACACTCGAATAATGAAAAAAAGTACGATGGGCAATTTGATTAGGGTTGAAAAAGAATTCCCCTCTATCCCAAAAAACCCTAGCTTTGGAGGAGAGATCCCACCATTTATTCCCAACCAAACACACTTTCCACCTCCCCTCCTCTAAAAAAAATAATAAAATAAATCCAACCAAACAAGGCTATCAGAGATAAATTGCGTAAATCAATCTCAAAAATGTCAACCAAGTGGAGCTTTAGTGTATGATTATAGTTTAAATTGTCACTATGGTATTAGGATAAATTGATGCTTATTTACAATTTGAATTCAAAAATGTTAATTTGAATGTTTAAAAATTAGATTTGGTTTGCCTGTGACTCTATTAAAAAGAAAAAAAAAATTAATAAGGAAGATTAGATCTCTTAGTTTACATGAAGTTTCAATTTAACCCCTTAAGTTTTTAATGTGTATTTTTAGTCACTAATTATTAACATCATCAATCTCATTAACTAAAAACGTAAACTTAATGAATTTAAATGATGACTTTGCAATTAAATGTTAAGAATTACTTTGATTCAAAACTGCAGGATTTGATTACTATGAGATATCAAAATATTGCTCATATGTTTGGCAGGTTGGGGTATTATATAGGGAATCAGCAGAGGTAGATACATTAAAAGCCCCAAATTGAGTTTATTACCAATTTGTTTAGGAAAATTAAATTGGATATGGTGACCATTGAAACCTAAATAGATACGGATAAGGACCAGAGTGGTACGAAGCGAACTCCATCTCTCTCTCTCGGGAACCCTAGCGTGCCCACGTTCTTTCCACAAGCCCAGCTGGCTTTTGTCTCGCCGGCGGCGCCTTTACCGCCGGCGAGCCTCCTCTCTTACCACAACCACGGCAGAAGTACAGATCGGGCCTCAGTGAGTCAGGAGGAGGCGAGATTTAAGTCGAAACAGGAACATAAAGCGGCAACCATCCTTCTTCGTCGGCGTTGGCTCTTCCCTGGTCTCCGTCCTCAGTGTCTCTAGCTCCGGCGTCCCTCTGTTTTCTGGGTGCTGCGGTGGTCCTCTCCCACCCCTGGCGGCGGGAGCTTTTGTTTGGACATCTCCCTTGACAATGGTTTCCGGTGTGACGGTGGTCTCCAGCGGAGGGGATATTTTTCCTGCTCCTTTTTCCTGTTGTCCTTTTTTGTTTCTTTTCATGCTCCTGTGCATTTGTGTTTGTTGTCGTACGTTTGTGTGTTTATTCTGATGTGGTTATGGATTTGGGGTTTTATAGGGGTGTTTTGTGTTGTGATTTTGATATAACCTTTATTATTAGTATCAATATATGTTCCTTGTTGACCAAAAAAAAAAGCCTAAATAGTACAATGTACAATTCCCTTGTTTTATTCCAAGAACAGAGATTGCCCTTTTTTTTGCCATTTCAAATGGTATATTTCCAAAGTTTATCCAACTACATTCACTTTCAAATGGTATTCATAATATTTTTCATGCAACACTAGTATCTTGAAATTTTTTTTCCAATAGCACTGAATATCTGAAACATTTTTTCAACACCCAATATTTGAAGTTAATTAATTTTTGTACATGGAGTATTTTTTTTCAAAAGAATAACAAAAAAACCCTTTTATCTGGGAATGAACATCGTGGATTCACCTCGCTTGCCACTTTATGAAGAATTACACTACGACACTTGGCACATGTAGTTTTGCCTTGCTTTATCCAATTCTACACGAATGCCTTAGTTTGGCAACATTACTGCTCCAGCTCATTTTTCTCGCTGCATTCATCAGAATCAATTTCTTCATCTTCCTCACCAACATCTATTTCAACGCAGTCCAACTTTTCTCCGCCTGAATTCTCAATCATCAAGTCCTCTGAATCTCTTTTCTCTTCAGCCTCTTCCTTCAGTGAGCCAATTAAACTCATCAACTCTCTATTAATTTGTCACAACAAGTAAGCGGCCAGATGAGTTTAGAAACCAGTTCTTGAATTAAAGATGTTGAGAGCAAATTATTCTTGACCAACCTGAATGTTTTGAAGAAAATCAGAAATACCGGTTGGGCAAGCACATCATTTTCAGACATTCTTTTGCGGACGAAGTCACCTTCCGCCTTTGTTGCTCTCTCTTTCACGAAACGTACGCCCGCGAATTCTTCTTGCAAACATGTCATTCACAAATTATGGGCGCATGGAGTGGCTACAGGTGAAGCCCAAACTTGCCCACAAATAAGACATTTTAATCCTACATTTGGAAACAAAATAATGTTAAGAAAAGTAATAATTAAACATCCATGGTTAAGTGGATATTATTATAGTTTATGTTTGGAACAAATGAAACACTTAATTGGTTGGAACAAACTAGATATATACAGAGTTGCTATAAATGATAAGTTGACCAAAATAGAGGGTTTCAACGAAATCATGTGTATACCTCTAAACAAGCTTTCTCTAATTGATATGTTTTTGGATCTCCTAACTTCGGTCGTTGACCTTTCAATCTCTTCTGGATCCATTCTTCTTACTCGCTTTTTGCTTGGAGGTGGCGGCTACTTCCCTTTCCGCAAGAATCTTGTTCCTAAAGAAATCATTAATTAAGTTATAATTTAATCTCATTTGCTAAGAAATTTCAGGGAAAAAGTGAAACCATAAAGAATTATAGCAAAACAATAATCTTTAAAGGCAGTTACATCAAAACCCCAAGATGGATCTTATTCCCTTACAACTATGGTTACAGCCTCCTCCAACTCTTGAACAAGAACAGAGGTTAAATTGTTTCATCATGTTCCTTAACTAAGTTTCAATGATGAACGAAGTGACCTTCCGCACGCGTCTGAATGAAAACGTATGTTTGATTAGATCATTTATTAGTCCATAGATTAAGATATACTATGATATATGCTAATCATCGCCTATTGTATCCAAAATTATAAAAGATGACACAATACAAAGTTCCTATAACTATATAACCAAAGAAGAAAATATAAGAATATAGAAGGTTTCCTTAGATGATTAAGTTCTCATCAAAAGCAAGGAAATTAAATAACAACTTGAGGTTCCTTGCAGATAATGAGCTACATTGTTGTGAAGATGGATCAACTACTTTGTTGTGTCTGGAAAAAAGAGAGGCCAACTTTTTTTTTTTGGTCCCTCAACTATTGAACAGAACAGAACCGTCAAAATAAACTGTCCGAAATGGGTTAGGATGGGATGTAAATAAATCTCAAAACAATTGTTAATTTCAATGATCTATGTCTAACTCGGAAAAAACATATGAATGCAACAATGATGTTATGGTTGGGGATTTGAAATATTATATGAATGAGACATGTGATGGTGAATTTCTATATACCTTTTTGGTATTCCATTGATCTGATCAGATTTATACAAGTCATAAATTGTCCTCTTTTCTTGCACTTGATCATCATCTTCTTCTTCTCTATCATCCAAAACTTCTATGGATTTAGATCTTTAGTCACTCATAAAACTAAAGAGAAATCTTGTGCTTTGAATAAAATTTGACGGCGGCTTCCGAGAGCTTATGTGGTGTGTGTGTGTGTGTGTGTGTGTGATAAGGAGACCTAGGGTTTGAAAGATGAGGTTTGTAAATATTGCGGTTATTTAATGCGCATATCCGTGTTTAATGTATTTAGATTCAATGTATTGGAGCGTTTTACATTTAATTGAATCCATAATGATTTATTGCTTTTGCTTTTGCTTTTGCTTTTTTGTGTATTATTGTAAGAGCAAAATCAAATAAAGCCCTATTTGATGTGAGTTGGGCCCATTTAGTTATCCGGTCCATTATAATATATCTTCTAGAATTAGGGCTGTCATTTTGTTATCTCACATATATGATATAAAATATTTCTATATCCATTTTAGAGGATGATTTTATTAATCTCAACATTTTATCTCATTATGTGTGTACATGCATAATATTATAAATATGTGTGTGTGTGTGTGTGTGTGTGCATGTATAATATTATAGTCTATTAAAAAGAGCAATGTATATCAAAAGAGAATGAAACAGAAAGATGTGTAGGGGAAAACCGAAGGGAAAGAGGTTTTAAATATAGATGGTTAACACTCAAAACAAAAGCATGCCATGTGGAATTTTATTTGGGTAGAAAAAGATTTGTCCTCTACTCCAAAAAGCCTACCTTTTGAGGAGAGGTCCTTGCCATTTTTCTCCATCCAAACACATTTTCCACCTCTCCTCCCCTAAAGAATACCTAACCAAGTGTGACCATCAATCAGAGAGGCCCGCATTGCATAATTCATTCTCAATTGTCAACAAAGTGAAGCTTTAGCATTTGATTATAGCTTAAATTGTCACTATGGTATTAGGATCAATTGATGCTTATTTACATTTGAAATCAAAATTGTTAATCCAAATGTTCGATCATCAGACTTGGGTTGTTTGTGTCTCCATAACCAAAAGTGAACAAGGAGGACTAGACCTCTTATTTTACATCAAATTTCAATTGAATCTGTTATGGATGTGAAATATTAGGCCCATCCAAGGTATGATCTAACAAGAGGCAACCAATATGACACAAGCATGACATCACTACATTTGGGCTTAAAGCCATAAAAGGCCCACAAGTCCAAACCCTAACGCTAAGGTAATCCCTATAAATAGGAGATTAACCTAACAAGGTACACATGTTCTTCTCCCTACCTCTTTACTTTCAGCAGACACAGAGCACACATCCCACCCCCTTATGTTTGTGCTCTGTGATCTCCTATCCTTCTTGGTATCTCATCCATGGATACCTAGAGGAGAGCTATCAGATCCTATATCAATATGATAGTCCATCAGCGCTACACATTTGTGTTCTACAAACTGAACATTGGCGCGCCAAGAAGGGGCTCGGTAAATTTCGATTCCTACTACCAATGAAATTCAACAAAAGCCCTAAACCCGCTGGTAGTAATTTAGGAAAGGTTGAAGAAATTGAGAAGGAGGGAGATCAAGAGTTTCACGGTAAGGTCCATGGGTATTCAAAGCAAGATCCAAGGGTCTATGTAAAGATAGACCAGAAGGGATCGCGGCTACTGTCCACGGAAGATTCTTTGGCAGCCACAAAATTCATTGCTGACCATCTTCTTTGTCAGGCTACAGTGAAATAATGATTGCCATTATTCCACGTGTAGCTTTCGTATATGCTCTGTTGTGTTTTGCAGCTGCTTGGGTGTTGTTGTTCAAGACTTCAAGCGACTTTCGCACCTTCTCTTTTTAAAACCCCCGAATGCCCAAAGTTGGCATGCCGAGATCACTTGCCGTGGGAGCTCCTGGAGATGGCTTTATTATGTTGACGTGATGAAGTGCATAATAGCGGCATGCGAAGCTCAAGAATTCAAGCACGTCAGTTTTCTCGCCATCTTTGATCATGACACGTCGGCAACTCCATGTATAGCTTCTGCCCGTGTTCTGGCTGCTGATATGATAACACGTGAGATGTCGGAGGTTCGTCCCTATTGGTCATCATTTACCGTCGCTGATTGGGCCGAGTTGTATATCGAAGATTATCATGCAGGCCGAGATGAGGTGCAGGGGTGTATCCATGCTGATATTCTTTAATATATTCAAAGCCAGGGCGGAGGCTTGCCATCGAACACTGAGGAAGATTTTCCCAAAACTTGATTGCCTGCAAACTATCATGTTTCAACATTATCTCGGGTCTTTCTTTGAATTCAATACTGAGATCGGTATGGGACGAATCTGTATTCTCGGCAAAAGCAAGAAGCTGCTATGAAAAGTTCAAGAACGACATTCAGACCAGGAAAAGCAGAGATATCATGCAACGTCGGCTTCATGTCGAGCTTATTAATGTTATGTTATCTTTGATCCAAGGAGAGAGAGTGCTAGAATTATTAAAGCATGATTCGAATCGTTGCCGAGATTCCAATCAATGATATACCGAGATACAGAGATGCAAAAAGGCTAAGACTCCGAGAAGCCGAGATTCCAATGTCGGCATGCTCGTGAGGTGCCGAGATGCACAGTCAACGTGGCCCAGGCTGAGATATTTAAAGTGGGCCCCATGCTGATATGCCAATGTAAAGTCGCCACATGCTATCTACGGTAAATGGTGTTGTTGGTTTGGAAAGAACTGAAGATGCATTTTTAATGTTTAAAAGAATGAGATAAGCACTCATCATTCTCGATTTTTATATGATCGTCGTCGGATTGTACGAGTGGAGCAATAATTTTTAATTTTTCTGTTTTTGCTCATTCAAAATGTTGGGCCTCACCGAGGTGCTGAGATACTGACGGAACTGATCAAGGCGACATTTTGAGAGACTGACTCACTCACCAGTTAATCCGAGATGCCCATGCCGTTGTCAAAGGTTAAGGTTCGTCTCTGATTGGTCAACAGTTACAGTCAGAGATTTGACTGTGTTTTATGTCCGAGATAATCATGAAGCCTGGTCCGAGATGCAAAATTATCAAGATGCCAAGCTTTTGAAAGGCCGAGGTGCTCCGAAATGTCGACATGCCGACGTTGTTGGCATCGAGGTATGCATCTGTTCTCCATCTCGTCGTAGCCTCTGGAGCTGAATAAACCTGGTCGAAACATATTCAAAACAAAAGTTTGACTAGGGACCTTTCTGCAAAATTGAAAAGCTTCATTGAGGGACCAAGGTGAGAATTTTAAAAATTTTTGGGGGCATAACTGCACTTTCTGCAAAGTTGATTATTCTTCTTCTGGCACCATATATTTTATTTTGAAAGCATCTGATTGCTCCTATGGGCATGCTGGTATATATTAATCGCCTTTTGGATTGTGGTCATTACTGTTCTTGATCTTTCAAATGGTCCACATGCGTCGCCTAGAGGAAAAGTCCAGTAACTATTTCTGCCATGTTGTAATGGATCTCCCTTACTTGTGGATATTTAATAGATTGCATGCAAAATTATGGGCACTCACATGCTTCATGATGGCTGTATTAGATTGCTCGCAAAATTATTCTTATAGCTTTGTCGTTCAAACATTTTCAAAAGAATGTTTCATTGGCAACGTTTGCTTTAAAGTCTACAGCAATCATCCAGACTTTGGAAGTAGTGTGGCAGAAGCTTTATGTGCTACTCTAACTGATTTTATAGCATATCTTTTGCACAATCAAAATGTGGGAGATGTTGATTCCATAGCACATATTATTATTAAACTATTCATAATGATGTTCCATTCCAATATGAATATAAACCAAGACCTATGAAGCTTTCTCCTATTGTGGATAATTTTCTTTTTCAAGAAGAGCCTTTGCCTATTCAATGAAGCCTTTCTCTCCAATCGTCTTGAAAAAGATGAGAAATTCTTGAAAGTGGACCTCGATTAAACCAAATCTGATTAGAATTCGGGCTCTGTGTAAATTTTTTAAAGGCGGACCCCCGTTAAACGGAATCTCGTTAAATCCAGGCTTCGTGTAAATATATGAAGCGGCATGGTTGCGAGTATATGCAAGCTCCGGTGGAGCCAATCGCTACGGCAATATATGAGGCGACATCGTCGCGAGTCTATGTAAGCCCCGGTGGAGCTAATTGCTACGGCAATATATAAGGCGGCAATGCTGCCAAGTTTATTTAAATGACTGAATTTGGATTAGCAAACCCGTCTTCAAAAATCATATTGCGACGGCAATGCCACCAAGTTTATTTAAATGATTGAATTCGGGTAAGCAAACTCGTCTTCAAAAACCATATTGCGACGACAATACCATCAAGTCCATTTAAGTGGTGGAATTCGGGTAAATAAGCCTGTTTTCATAAACCATATTACGATGGCAATGCTGCTAAGCCTACTTGAAATGATTGAATTCTGGGTAAACAAACCCGTTTTCACGAATCAGGTCAATGTTCATATGAATGAGCAGTTAAATCCGTACTCCTTAATTAGACCTCAGATAAAGTATGATGCATCACAATTTTTTATTCCGGGATAGTGCAATGACTTACCTTACTTGACCCTGATCAGGTCTAAGTGTCCATGAAAAGTTATAACCCGGTAGTGTACACGAGGAGAGTTACCTTATCTCGGATCAGAACTTAGACTAAATAAAGTCGGAGCAGTAAGTAAAAATCGCGAGATTTTTACAAAAAGTTTGAAGCTCGGATAAAATCCAGAGTTAACATACATACGGACTCCGTGATAACATTTTTGACTCTGGCCAAGTCAATAAATAGGAACTTTAAACACATGTTTGAGTTCATAATCAACTTATTGTTGGAATGAAAATAAAATTCGGACATGAGATCCGATTTTAAAATCAATGCACCCCGGCAGCCCAAAAAGTTGGACTACCAGGCTGGGGGGCAGAAAGTGGACAACATTTAAGTTGTCATGGTAATATGAAATGAGGAAATGAAAGCCTTTGTGGTGTACATAAATTTCCAAATGCTATCTTGGTTTTTTGAACGTCATTATTGAAAAAACACGCTCTCAATAACCAAGATTAAGGCAAATAATACTATCTTGGTTTTTTGAACGTTCCAACATTTAAGTTGCCATGATGATATGAAATGAGGAAATGAAAGCCTTTGTGGTGTACATGAATTTCCAAATGCTATCTTGGTTTTTTCAATGTTGTTATTGAATTAACATATTCTCAGTAACCGAGATCAAGGCAAACAAGCAAAGAATATCAACCCAGAATCTCGGGCTTAGAATATAAACCTGAAATCTTAGGCTTGCAAAATCATAAACCCGGAATCTCGGGAATTAAGATTAGTAACCCGGAATCTCGGGATTAAAGTATATTAACCTGGAATCTCAGGATTAAAGTCTACTAACCCGGAATCTTAGGATTAAAGTATATAAACCCGGAATCTTGGGGTTGAAGTATATAAAGCCGGAATCTCGGTGTTAGAGTATGTGAACCCGGAATCTCGGGTAAACATGAAAGTAATTACGACAACCACATACTGGCAACTCAAAGATCTGAACTACCAGGCTGGGGGGCAACATAATATGGACAACAAGGAATTAATGGAAAGCATGATTATCAATAACCAGAATTGATGCAAACCAAAACGAAAATCGAACTCCGACAAATATTCAAAAAGCATAACAATAAGCTTTTTTCATTAATTGTGATTTACTTATATAGCGTAAATGCAAGAACATAGACCGGTTAATTATCCCGGGAAAAATCGCTACAAAAGAAAACAAGACAATCAATACATCCCGGCAGCTCAGAGACCTGAACTACCGGGCTGGGGGGCAACTGTTACGGATGTGAAATATTGGGCCCATCCAAGGTATGACCCAATAAGAGGCAACCAATATGACACAAGTATGACATCACAACATTTGGGCTTAAAGCCATAAGAAGCCCACAAGTCCAAACCCTAACGCTAAGGTAATCCCTATAAATAGGAGATTAACCTAACAAGGTACACACGCTCTTCTCCCTACCTCTTTACTTTCAGCAGACACAGAGCACACACCCCACCCCCTTATGTTTGTGCTTTGTGATCTCCTATCCTTCTTGGTATCTCATCCATGGATACCTAGAGGAGAGCTACCAGGTCCTATATCAATATGATAGTCCATCAGGGCTACACATTTGTGTTCTACAAACAGAACAGAATCATTTAGGTTTTTAAAGTGTATTCTAAGTCATTTTGATTGAACCATTTTTTTATATGATTTTTCATAATAAAATTGAGATTCTTAATGCATATTCTGCGACATTATTGCATGATTAAACACTAATTTGAATAAGGAACATTTGTATTAAATTAAGTGGAGTTAGGGATAAAATGGTCATAATTTGTTAATTTATTCATGTAATTGATTTCTTAGACTTTTGACACTACGTTGTCCTTAATTTTGCATTGTAGGAATTTTGAAAAAAATTTGAAAAAGGAAGTTTGGGCTTAAATTACAAAAATTTCAGTTTGGTTCTGCATGACCTTAGTCAAAATGCACGTTTTGACCATAGGGGAAAAGGTCAGCAGCTTCAACCTTCTTCTTGATTGAGAAAAGATGATGGAGCACAGGGCCAGAGAGCAGAGATTTTTTTTCTTTGGGGGGGGGGGGAGGGGGGGTGCAGAGCTTGAGAAAGGAAGGAATCAGAGGAACGAGACAGACAATACCACCACCATCGACAACTTCTCATCGACACCACCGGTATCTCCCCCTCTCCACCGTCGAAATTCCTTGACCATTTTTCATCATTCACCATTAGGTTCCTCTATCACAAATTCACACCACCGGTGACCTTCCCATCTCTCTCCACCATTTACATCCTCATCCTTCTCCTTCCTCACTCCCTCTCCTTCGGCCATTTTCTCTTTTCACCATCACTGTCATTCTTCCTCTCTTTCTCACTTTCAGATATGTTTTTGATTTTCCAGATTCTCATTTATTTAGTTGCTCTTAATACTTCTCCTTTGATTCGTCACTTACTCATATTTCCATGGATTTTCAATGCTTCAAACAATTTGTGGCTATAGTTAAGTCAATGAGTGGTTGATTTCCCTTTATCTTGGTGATGAGGATCAATGCTTGAGCTCAATGGACTAGGGGAGTGTTTCTATCATTCCATTAGTCCAGATTTATGTAGATTTCATAATTTTAGGAATTAGGAACTGAAATTAATGTTAATTATCTTTGTTGGTTTGATATTTATAGTTGAAATTGAATTTTGTAGTGTGAAGATTATACTTGTTTTATATTTCTTTGTGGTTGTAATGAGATTACGTTAATTAGCATGTTATTGTCTAGTTAATATGGTTGATTTGTATTCTTGAGGGACTATTTAGCACTCAAATTTTAGAAAACACATGTGGCATTATTCCCATTTCAATTGAGTGGTTTTAAGCAATATATCAAGAGGAAATATTTAGCTATGTTTGTAGAAGCTACTATTGATTGAAAATATTGGACGATCAAGTGTTATCTTGGGGTTTTTTTTGAGACTTAATGAAGTTCTACTCCTATAATCTTTTCAAGCAAGGATAGCAATTTCTTCATTATCAAGAGCATCCATTATTCATATTATCACTCTCAATTCAAACATTTCTTCATTATTTTCCAAAAATACACAAAAAGAAAGAAAGAAAGTAGAATTAACTTTATTTTCATGAATTTTAGTTTAAAGGAAACCAATTTCAAAACCCCCTTTCTAATGATATTTTTTGCACTTAGTTTAACCTAGGAAATTCAAAATAAAAAGCTCATTGATAAGAGACCGATTTTGATTTTGAGTTGTTTACACTATATTGCATTTTAATTCGTGATAAATTGTGATTTGACCCATAGGCAACTAAGGTTGTGTCAAATCAATGGCACCGTTGCTTGAGAGTTAATTTTGGGCTCCTATGGTTTACTAAGTGTTAATTGGTTCAGATTAACAGAGGTTGCTTGAGTGAGCTTCTTACTGTTATTTTTTATATTTTTTAGTTGTTAGTGTTTTTTGCATTGTTTATTTATTACAGGTTTTGATTTTTGAGTTTCTTATAATAGTGTCAAACCATTTTCCATACTAGTTTGCATACAAAAAGTTTATAGAAACTCATACAAATAATTTTGTTTTGTCATATATTTCCTTCTCATATATAGGTGCATTTAGATATTTACCATTGCATACATTCACATCATTGCATCTCATACTCTTTATGCTTGTCAGTTGATATTCATTGGCTGTGAAACTCACCTATTTGTTGTTCTGTTTTCTCCAGTAAAATCCTTGTTCTTTGCATCTCATAGCATAAATTCTGACCCTGTCTTCACTGCAGTTGTTTGAGAATCGGTGGAACTTTCCACTTTGGTCATGTTCCTGTGTGCTGCATTTATCATAGTTGTGTTGCTATTGAAATTACAAGATTGATATTGCTGAGTTTGACAATGTTCTGAATTAATTGCTTGTTGTTGTGATTGAGCTTTTGATATTGTGGGAATCAACTCTGAATGATCTTACCTGAATTTCCTAAGTTGAGATGTTATGAAATCGTTTCTTAAGTGAATTTTCACTGGATATTTTGTGAATCAGATTATTGTGGAGAAAATTGCTATCAAGGTGAGCACCTGGTGACTGTCATTGGTTCTTAAAATATTTCTACTGGAAGAACCATCTTTTGCTAAATATGAGAAGCTAATCTAATCTGATCTTGCATTTCAAATAGTCACTTGGATTGAATACTTGAAATATGATTGAGTATCTCACATTTTAGCTTGAAGTCTCAATTGTTTGGAGCTTGCTTGTGCATAGCATACTTCTCTGATTGAACTTGCAAAAGGAATTTCTTGAGTGATTGGTGCATCCATCAAAGCCTCAATTTGCTGTCCAACAATTACTTACGCTGCTGATTTGTATTGAAGTTTGTGTTCCGGGTCTTATAGCTGATTGTTGGTGCTAATATACTGCTTGAAATTGCTGATAATTCACCGCTATGATAAGCTTTCTTGCTGTCCTTGAAATATTGCACTTCAGCTTAATAGTTGTTGAACTTATTTGTTGCCATTTGATGCTCCTTCTTGTCAAAATTGCATCCTTCTAACTACTTGAGCATTGTGCAAAGCATATTAAGAGTCTAAATTGCTGCTGTCTTTGTGAATTCTTGGACCTTATGAGCCTATTAGGTTTTCTTTCATTTTTCATAATTTTCAAAATGTAATATCCCAAATTTTGGGAAGGGATAGGATAGGATCCCAAGGATATGAACAAATTTTCTAAAGTGTACTAGCATCAAGTCAAGGAATGATCCTCGTTGCCATTCTCTTAATCCATGTTATGCTTCCATATTCTTATCCTGATGCGTGCTGTTTAGGCACTCAATATCTACTTATTTCTTGGCACAGTTTAGTTCTTGTGATTGCAGATGTCGTTACTGCAATGCTCATTCGTGTTGCCAGTCAAAGCCTTAAGATGTCATCAAGTTCGAGTTTAAAATCCATTGGCCTTCATCACATGCTAGAATACTCAGGTTATTAGCTTTTCTTATTGGTGTGATCCGTTCTTTAGTATTGGATGACATGGTCAAGTCACTTTTTGTACTTCTAATTATTAACGTAATTAGTGTAGTATAACAAATAGAATAGGCATAGAAGTATGAAATCCTTTAACAAATAAAGATATGACTTAATACCAATGATAGGTTTTCTATATAGTTCCAAACTGTATCATATAAAAGGTATAACATGTCACTTACCTTATTAAATGAAAAGACTACTCCATAAGTTTGTAGTGGACACTTGCAGTAGATACTTTGTGATACTGTGGACGGTTTAAAATAAAAATGGACTCTTCAAATCTTATGTCTTAGTTTAAGCTTCCATGCTTCCTACAGAAACTACCCAAACATCAAACCTCCATAACCTTATTAAATGAAAATACTACTCCATAAGTTTGTCATTAGGGTTGGAATGTGGGTAAAATTGTGTTTAGATTTGTGTGTTTCTATAAACAAATAGTTGGTGACATTAATACTCATATTTGTCTGGTTATGAAAACATTTAGGTGTTTTGAGCACTTGTTCCTTTTATATTTACAAAACAGTTCACTTATGAGCAACCAATATGATGTGAATTGTGAAGAATTTTGTTTCTATGTTTTTCCTGAGGAGCATCGTAGCTTTCAATGCCAATTCTGCTTCCCTGTTGATAGCTTCTGTAATACCCGGATAATTATTTATCTGGAATATTATATTGACAAATAAATACCTATTGAAAATAGGTGAATTGGTGGTCTCAAAACTAGGGAAATAATTACCTTATTTCTTAAAGGTAATTTCTCATGAAATTAGGAGAAATAAAGAGCTAAAAATTCCTAAGTGAATTTGTGGGTTATGAGATACCCTGAGAATATTATGATAAATCCTGAGAGGCAATTAAATATTCATTAAAAATTAGAGAGTATGTTGTCTCTAATTTAGGTAATTTATAAGATTATTTTCCTTCGGAAATAATGAGGCAAAATTAAATATCATTTTGGGGAACATAAATTGCCCCATGGTTTTTAATATTTTGCATAATACATAAATTATCAATTTCAGTAAAATAGTTGTGAGATAATAATTATTACTAATTAAGAAAATTGTCAACAATTAGTAAGTGATTAATTAGATAATAATGGCTAATTGTTTAGACATAAGATAAAGAGAAAAATGTGAAAATTACTTAAAAAAAAAAAAAAAAAAAAAATATATATATATATATATATATATATATATATATATATATATATATATATATATATAAACGAAAATTAGAAGAAAAATAAAGAAAAATGAAATGAAAATTAAGAAATTAATATCTAGATATTTGCATTAAAATAACATTATAAGTTAAGACATGTGATAATTAAGTATTATAATAAAGAAAGGTGAACAGGATAAATGAGAACGGATAGAAAATAATTCCGTTGCGAGAATCTGGGGATGGATTAAGCAAAACCAGAACATACTATTAGTCAGTGGATTTTTATCCAGAAGTTGGTACCGGCCGAAGTTATTTCTGTAATCGGACACGAATACCGAGGATTTTCGGCAGATAACGGAATGTCCTTAATGAGAGAATAAGGTTAGGAAAACCCAGTATTCTTGAAGAGGAAGCAAAGACCTTCAGGGTACTGCTTCCAGAATTTTAAGATTTTACAAAATTTCGCGATCAGGATACCGAATCAGGAATTTTACCTGATAAAGCAAGATGACATAAGGCTTGATGATGCAGCAGGGATGACACCATCCTTGAGAGGTGTAAGGCCAAGATCTTGCCACCTCCAAGAAGTGCGATCTAACGGCCAGAAACTGATCAGACAAAGTTCAAAGGAATTACGAAAATGCCATTGGGCTTTTCTATAAATAGGTCATCATTCCTCTTCATTCTTCACCAATTCACTTACAATCCTAGAGAGAAGTTAGAGAGAGAAGCTCTGGAAGAGGAGTAAGAAGTTCATAACAAAACTCTGAGTAAGTTCTTCGGTCCCTAGTCTTTAGTTTTAGTGTCTCTTTCGGTAGTTGTAATAGAACTGCTAGATTGATCTTTAATCTTCCAAGTATGTTTAGAAATCATGTTCTAGGGGTAATTAAGGTATTAATTTCGAAAACCATCATAGAGTTAGAGATATGTGGAAATTCTGGAAGATTAGAATCAAAGTAACGAAATTCTGGCGAAATTCCGCCGATTAGGGGATCAGGGGCAAAATGGTAATTTGTACCTAAAATGCCTGTTATGATATCAAATATTGATAAATGTGATATTATCATTATAGGATATCAATAATCTTGTTCCGCTGTCATTTCGCTGTCGTTCCACTGTTTTCTATCAAAAGTACGGTTTACCATCAACGTACTAAACACTCGTCAACGAAGGTACGTTCGCGTACTGTAACACTAACTCTGATACTTATTGTATGCTTATATGTGATAGACAACTATACAAGTGAATTGTATAGATAACTTTACATGTGATGTGTATTGTTAACATGGATAACTATACATGTGAATTGTATAGATAACTATACATGCGATGTGTATTGTTAGCATAAGATAACCTTACATGTGATGTGTACGGTGGATATATTAATCTTGCATCTGCTATATACTTATGTGTTGATTAATGCTGTGATGTCATACATATATTGTTTACATAAGTATGAGGTTAACCGTTACCTGAGGTTCGATGCATGGACCTCAGCTCTTAATATAGCTTCAGGATCAGGAGGACTAAGCACCAAAGATAAGGGCAAGCAGCATGCTTAGAGTCTCAGCCGAAGAATTTCTTTTTGGACTTGTATTCCCATATCAGTAAATATTCAGACCTTTGTACTATTGTATAAGCAACTAGGTACCTCAACAGGATGTTTGTCAGATACTCTCTCTTTTAAATTGCTCTGATGCTCTACTCTAATGAAAGTACCTCATTCCGCTTTTGAAAAATGAGATGTTACAGCTTCTTTGTGGCTTGCAGAGGTTCTTCCTTCTGGAGATATGGCTGCTCTTGCATACCTTTGGAATCCTTTCACAGTAGTAGCAAGCGTTGGTTTGTCCACATCTGCAATTGAGAAGTTGATGATTGTACTATCCCTTTTTGGAGGATGTACACGTAAGCAGTTGGCTTCCCATTTATGAATATTTAGATTACTCATTCAGTCATGACTGTAATGGACATACAATCTTGTGTCCAACGTGAGAATATTCTGGAGTCCTTATTTGTTACTTGTTTTATTGTATTGCCTATCATTTTGCTTATCAGCATAGATATGGCTTAAAGAAAATTAGGAATAAATGACATTTTCCCTTCTTGTTAATTTTCTTTTGATATTAAACTTTGTACTTATGATGTATTGTAGGACAAGCTCCCCTGGCAGCTTTTGGTTAGGTCATGGCCACACATTTGTCTCTGTACCCTGCAATTTTAATTATCCCAGTATGCTTTTGCCTAAACTATTTAGTGGTCTTTTTCTGCATTTTCTGCAAGCCTTCTGTAATTTATTGACTAGATACATGTCTCTGCCCCATTTTCAGCTGGTATTGTTATTTGGTTATGGTCCAGATGCTCCTCCTAGAAAATTATTACGGCAAAGGACAAAAATTGACAATTCCTCTTCAATTGATAACAGTTCTGTAGAAAAGGATGTGAAGAATCAGCCAAGGGAGCTGAACTTTTCATGGAAACCAGTCTTGAATTTTTTGTTCTGGATTTTGTTGTGGTCATCCTATGTTCTAGTTTTGTATGGCATTTATGCCAGACAACATGGTAGTCTCAAGGAGTTGTTTATAAGGTTTTGCTTAAGTTCTTCATCTGTATTTTTGCTCTACTACAAATTTGTCATAATGATTGGTTCTATGTTTGTGGCTTGTTTATGCAGAACTTATGGCTTCATTCTTACCATACCTGATCTGTCTCCAAATATAGGCGTCCTTTGGTATTTACTACTCCATTGTTGTGTGGTCTTGAATGTTATTCCTCTCACAAACCGTTGCACTTATAGTCTTCTCATATATGAATGCAGGTACTTCTTTGCAGAAGTATTTGATTCCTTCAGAAATTTTTTCCTAGTTGTATTCCATGGGAATGTTTTGCTGATGATAGTACCCATTGGCCTTACGGCTCAATCACCGCCCATGCTTTCTAGCTTTTGTATATATTGTGGTTGCTTCTATGTTGAAGTCTTATCCATCAGTAGGTCGTCCTTTTTTTCCATTACCCTCTATCTAGAACTCGGTTGAAGTTTTCCATTACAGTCTATCTTCTTAATCATGAACTTTGCTAATATATAAGTTATACCATTCATTGATTGAAAGGATTAGAAAACTGTTTTCTAGCCCAAAAATTTGCTTCAATTCATAAGGATACAATTCCCTACAAGGATGTGGGTTGGAACCCTGTTGCTTGCATGAGAACCTTGTTGCTAGGTAATTTGTAAGTATCTATAATTTTTGTTGTATGTTTTGAGGCCTCCCCTAACTTTGATGTGTCTGGGACTCAATAAAGTATCCTATTCAAAAAAAAGCCCTATGCGTCAATTATTTTGCATAACTTATAGCAAGAAGCATATAGAAATCCTTCAGTCATATGCTCTTAGGTTCCAATCAAACCAACTTCCAATTGGAAAATGCTCAGATGAGAGCATCTGTGCGCTATTACTGCACTTTGCACTTCCACTTACTCCAGCATAATGTAGAAAGAACAAGCAACTTAGAAGGAAAATGTAGGCTTTCAAATTTGAATGGTTGAACAGTTGCTCAAATGCATCAATCACAAATGTCTTGTTATTTTGATGTTTATGTTCACTGCTTCATTTATTGTGGGTTTTGGATACCTTTGCATGGTGATTAGTTCCTTCATTGTTTTGTTTTTATTTTGATTAGGTTGGTGATTCAGCTCTATAATTGGGTATACTGGGATTATTTGCTTACGAACTCTGGTATATTCTATTTTTCTTCTGAACTTTTGTAGGCTTCAACTATTGTTTTAATCAGTATTCCTTCCATGATTTTTCAGACATGAAGTCTTCATTCTTCCTGTTTTGTGGTTATGTTGGGGTTTCACTCCTTAGCCCTGTGACGACCGAATAAGGAAGACGGAGCATGCAAAGATAGAAGCAGAACATGCTGGGTGGAAGCAGAGCAGGCAGAAGAACGTGCACAATTTGATCAAAAGATGAAACAAATGGAGGAGAGGATTCTAGCTGTCTTAATGCAACAAGGGCAAGTAGCAGCTTCTACTTCATCTACTCCTAGCCTTCATGTCCCACAAGCTGATCAGTCTTCATTGTTTTATGTTTGATGTTTCTTCCAATGGATAAACAAAATTTATATATTTGATGTTAATTTTGAACATTTATGTTAGCATTATTGTTAGTTAATATATTGTTAGTTTCAAATTTCTTATGATCTTAATCAATATGGTACAGGTTTTAATAGCAGTATAATTCTTAATTTTATCAATTTATATTTCAATTTTTTTTAAAAAAAACAAAACTTATGGCGCCAACAAATGTTGCAGCTAAAAAGCCTATCAATGGCAACTCAAAGTCGACAATGAAAACTAAATCAGTGGCGACAAAGAGTTGCCGCTGATACACTCTTCAGCGACGACAAAGTTGTCGCCGTCGAAAATAGTATCCGGGGTGACAATTGTCGCCATTGAAACCCTACTTTCAGCCATAACATTGACTTAGGTTGCTTCTTATGCACTTTCAGCGGTGACATAATAATGTCGCTGCTAAAAGTATCACCGATAGCAGAATCAGCGGCCACATATTGTCACCGCTGAAAACCCGCTGCCGAACTTCTTGTAGTGATATATGCAAATCTTAATGGATCAGAGGGAGAAAAAACCTGGATGGGTCTATATATGTATGTATGTATGTATATATGTATGTGTATGTATGTGTATATGTATATGTATGTAACGTTGAGTGCAGTGTGTACATAATATATATATTGTTGTTGTTGTGAGCATGTACATACTACCTGATACAAGTCATGTGAATATATGTGTGTGTGTGTGTATCAGCATAAGCAAATATTAATGGATCAGAAAGGAAAAAAAAAGTACTATCTTATGTGTTGCTTACTGTTACTTGCCATGGCTACTTACTATAATCGTTTAATATATATATATATTGAAAAAAAAAAAGCATGTTGCATATTCATATATAAAAACACTGTTGCATTTTTGTTTTAGTGTATATTTATATATATATACTTAGAGAAACCAAGAGCCCACTGCATATATACTTTGCTGTCATATATAATATAAAATGATGCAAAAGGAAAGACAAGGGGTTGCTTTCATGTAAATGTTATAAAACCAAATGAAAAGCCTACTGTTTCCATATGTGTGTGTAGTTTATTTTGTGCGGTGTTAATATTTATTAATTCAAGGTTTTTATGTAACATCCCAACTTTTCAAAAGTAGTATAATTTTTTTTCCATTTAAAATCATGTCAAATCATCAGAGTAGAGCATTTGAGCGGAAGAGTAACTGATATGTATATATTCAAAGTGCCAACCGTAGTGTGTCTGGCTGGTTACAACTGCGGTACAATAGCCAAGTATTTCAAAAGTGATGTACAACAACAAAAGGAAGGCTTCCGCCAGAACGTCAAAAGGAAGTCTTCAGCCGAGTCTTCTATGCGACCTGCTTGCTCTTCCACTCAGCTCTCGGTCCTCCCGATCCAGAGGCTATGTTAAGAGCTGAGGTCCAATGCATACGGACCCCAGGTAACGGTTAACCTCATATTTACATATATGGTATATAAGCACAGCAAATGAATCACTCCCAAATATATCACTCCTAGTGAATGCAAATGTACCGCTCCCAGCGAAATGTACCGCTGCCAGTGAATACAGATATACCACTCCCAGTGCATGCATATGTTCAGTTATCCTCTAACAACACTATGCAATCAAACAACACACAACCAACATGCATACAACACACGTACCACATATACGCATACCATAAATATCAGAGTTAGTGTTACAGTACACGAACGTACCTTTGTTGACGATATATGGTATGACTGTTGATCAGAACGTAATCACAGATATCCTATAAGGATAATATCGCATGCAATCAATTACTAACATCATAACAGTCATTTTAGTTATAAATGACTATTTTACCCCTGACCTCTAATTGGCGAAATTTCGCCAGAACTTCGTTACTTTGACTCTAATCTTCCAGAATTTCAACATATCTCTTACTCCAACATATTTTCCAAAATAAATATCATATCTATCCTAAAACATGATATCTAAAACATACTGGAAGATTAAAGATTAAAACAACATCTACCCTAAAACTTTAAGAACTACCGAACTAAAGACTAGAACCGAAGAACTTACCCAGAACTTCGCTACAAATTTCCCCGGGCTCCTCCTTCTTCTCCTTGCTCTAAAATTTCGAATTCTTTGAGAGGATTTGGTGTGAAAAATTATGAAGAAGGCTAAGGCTATTTATAAAAAAAGACGATGGCATTTCGGTAATTCCTTTAAACTTTGTCTGATCAGTTTCTGACTGTTAGATTGCACTTCTTTGAAGTGGCAAGATCTTGGCCATACACCTCTCCAAGATGATGTCATCCTTATGATATCATTCCTTGCTTTTTGGTCTTGCACCGATAAAGCTTCCTGTTCGGTGTCCTAATCACGTATTCTTGAGAAATCTCAAAATTCCGAGAATATAGCCCCGAAGGTCTCTTCTTCTTTCAAGATACTTGGGTTAACTAAATGTTTGATCCCATTCAAGACATTCCGTTGCCTGCCGAACATTTCTGGACAAACGCCGTCAGATATGGAAATGACTTCTAGCAACACCAACTTCTGGACAAAAATTCACTGATTCATAATATGTCCAGATGTTTACTACTTAGTTCAAGGATTTTAAGTTAGGATTTAATTTCCATTGGTTCTCATTTACTCTATCTGTCCCCTTTTTCTAAAAATATCTTTTCATCTTATCCCATGATTATTCCGCCAGCTACGGAAATAACTTTTGAGATAGCTCACTACGGGACAAAAATATACTTGTTCATAATAAGTCCTTATGTTAGATACTTAGTTCACATATTTTGAGATAGGATTTATTTTCTATCGGTTCTCATTTATCCTATCAACTCCTTTACAAAGTATCTTATTTATATTATTATTTTATCATAAAATATCATGATATTATTTGAAAAATCCTTAACCCCTTTTACACCTCTTGACTTTTTTTTACTACACACACACACATGCACAACACTTAGACACACACACACTCACAACACACACATGTATATTATATATATTTACTTTATTTTTATACTATTTTAATTAATCACATTATTCTCTTAATTTGTGCTTTAGATAATTAGCCAATAATTACATAATTAATCATTTACTAATTGTTGATAATTTTCTTAATTAGTAATAATTATTATCTCACAACTATTTTACTGACATTGGTAATTTATGTATCATGCATAATATTAAAAATCATGAGGTAACTTATGTTCCCCAAAATGATATTTAATTTTGCCTTATTATTTTTCAAGGAAAATAATCTCATAAATTATCTAAATTAGAGACAACATACTTTTTAATTTTTAATAAATATTTAATTGTCTCTAAGGATTTTATCATAACTTTTTTAGGGTATTTTATAACCCATAAATATTCCAGGGACCTATTCGCAAATTATCTAATGTTTTAGGGACCTTTTCGCACATTATTTATTCTTAGGAGAAATTGTCCTACTAATAAGATAAATTCAATACAAGGTGTTTGAGACCTCATATTCACCTATTTTCAATAGGTATATTCTACTAAATTATTATACTTATCATAAGTAGGATTTTAGGGTATTACATTTTATTTATATAATCATATATGATGAAACATTATATTTTGGAAAGCCATGAGAAATATTATAATTTATATAATAATTAGAAATTTTTAAACTTAAAATATCTATATATATAGACACACACACCACATTAAAGCATTTTTTTTCTATACTCATTAATTCAAATTGCAATTTAAAGTTTATTTCATGTTAATGTTGTATTTGATATCGGAATAGTCTCAGAGAGTTTAGATTAATTACAAAGAAATAATAATAATTAGTAAAATAATAATAATAATAGAATAAATAAATAATAATAAATTGATATTATTATTATTAGGAAAAAGAGAATAAATAATAAGGGAATTATTAATTAATAATAAAGAGAAAGGGGGATTATTAATTAATAAATAAAAGGGGTATTATTATTAGGGAATTTTTAGGGGTTAATATACTTTTAATCCCCTAAAATTAATTCACGCAATTAGGTACTTTGTGACGCCATAAGTGACTAACGACAATAATAAACGTTTATAAACATACCTTGAGACCTTTTCTCATCCCAACAACTTCGGACAAAATTAAAGACTCAAGCTTGAAGTGGATAACTGTTATCTTATTAGCTTGTATGTATCTATTCATGTATGACTAACCATATTTGCTAGAAAATTTGTATGTGTGTATCCTAGCTATGGATTGAGGCTGCATGTCCCATAGGATCGTGTGTTCTAAAAACAGGGCTGCGGTCATTGGCCGGTAACTTTGGTTATAGTGCGACTTGTTTACTGTGAATTAATCGATGCTTGACATGTGTTATATCATCATTTATATTTCATACTTACATATAAGATTAATTGTTACCCTGGGATTCATTTATTTAAACTCCAGACCGTATGATAGAGACATGTAATGGATCGAGATCAAGAGGGTAAGGATTACAACAAAAGTAACTTTTTGGAAGAAGCTGGCCCTATATTAAATGAAACTTTTTGGAAAAATACAAGTGGTTAGACTTTTTGGAAGTTGACAGTAACTTTTTCATAGTTGTCTTTTGAAGAAAAAAAAGAAAAACAAAAAAGTGTGCTGACTGAAAGATATTTCACTTGTTGCCTCTTGAATTTACTAGGAGTCAGGGGCGAACCCACATGGGGGGCTAGGGGTGGCCCCTGCCCCCTCTAAAATATTAAAAAAATAATAATATATATGTGTGTCTTAGCTTGATATATGTCTATGTGTGTCCAGCAATACAATGATCCACGTTTTGAAGTCTCTATGTACCATATGTGTGTGTCTTGATATATGTGTATGTGTATAGGTTTAAATATAAAATCTAAATAATTTTTTTTAGAGAGGTTAAAGAGACTAAATCAGTTACTTAATTAATCATATATTGTGTGTGATTAAATTATACAGAAAAATTTGTTTGAAGAAAAAATAATAAATATAGATAATTTAAAGCATTTTAATTAACTTCTTTAATTTTCTCAAAAAAATCAATCGGGTCTATTTAGGACTGGATATTATGTTTAGCACTTCATGTATACACTTTACAGATCCATATATATAGTGTCATATTGTCATGTATTTTCAATGCCAAGTTTTGTCTTATTGTCGGTGAAGCTAGTGATGTATCCAAAAAAGAGCACATGACTATTGTTTTGAGATACATCGATAAAGATGGATTTATATGAGAAAGGTTTTTCAGTTTTGAACATGTGGAAGATACAAGCGCTAAGACTTTAAAACACGGAATATTCAACACTATTCAAGATATTTCAAATGCTTTACATCTAGTTTCAAATACAAAAGAATTACTTCGGAAATTAAAAGAGAGACAATGATACTTTCTTGGTTCATGTTCAAGATTTTTGCATAAAATATGACATAGGCATTCTAGATATAAGTGCAAAATATATTGAAAATAGTGGTGCTCAAAATAGACAAGGCGATTTTTGTATTGAAAAATTTTATAGGGTAAATATCTTTTATACTACAATTGATCATCCTCTTATTAATAGAGTGATTAAACTTGTATCACTCTTCTAGTTTCTACAACAACTATTGAAAGATCTTTCTCTACTATAAAGGTAATCAAAAACATGCTTTGAAATATAATAGAAGACTAATTTCTTGATGATTCTTTGATTACATAAATTGATTCTTTTTTTTTTTGAGTTTTAGTACAAATTCAATTACATATGAGTTTAATAATATGAAAACAAGTAGAGTAAAAATCAAGTAAAGTGATATTAATTTCTATAATAGATTTCTTTAAATTTTTTGTATGTTAGGTCCATAATGTATTTCAAGTATTTTATTTATGATATAGTTCTTTTATTTCGCCCCCGTCGTCAAAATTCCTGGGTCCGCCCTTCCTAGGAGTTGCATACACTACATTGCATCCGTTGCATTCTGCATTATTGTTCTCTGTTTCTTCAAGTTCATTACTGGCCTCATTTGGTCCTCTCACTGTCCAATTGTACTGTTGGTGTTATTTCCAAGTTATTGGAGAGTGCCATTTGCTTTTCAGCAGAATCCTCATGCTTTTAGGTCTCAATGGAAGGGACTGCATAACTTTGGATCATATTTTGGCTGCTGTGAACTTACTCCTAAGACGTGATTTAAACAACCCCCCCCCCCCCCCAAAAAAAAAAAAAAAAAAAAATTGTTGGGTTTGGTTATGTTATTTGAAGCTGCTCCAATTTGTTCTGCGCTTTTCATGAGTGTAGGTTTAGAAAAACTGATTATTAATGAGTATGTTACATTGCATTTGACTGAGAACAAAAATTTTGTCACTTGTTGCTACCTTAGCACTAGTTTGCTAACTGAAATTCTGTCCTTAAACTTCAGAATTTTCTTGAACTGTTCAACACCTGTAGAACTTTGGGACAGTAATTTATGCATGCAGTTGACTTTGATCTAATTTGTTCATTTACTAAAATTAAGGTGTGTTCTGCATGCAATTAAGTGTAATCTGTGCTTGAAATTCTGCCTCATTACCTTGCTCTCTTTTGGCTGTAAAGTGGTGCATTTCTGCATGAAACTCTTTTGCTGCTGAATCTGTTAGTTTTGAAAGCTGAGTTAGCTTGCAATCTTGTTGAAAATCTGAAATTGTTACTGTATTAGCATAGTAATTGTGCTGGGACTTGATCAACTAATGTTGCTGAAAATTTTGAGGTCATTGGGCGTGTAGGTGGTTTTTAGAGTAAAGACCAATTCGGGAACTTGATTCTTCAACTTGTGCATAGCATGGAGCTTTCAAATTCTTTGAGCATGACATTGTGCATAAGCTAGGCTGCAAAAAGTTTTTAACTCATTTTTCAAGTGCTTGATACATTGCAAACGTGATTGTTGCATGTGGTTGTGAACTTCACATGACACATATTATTTAAACATGCATAATCATTTCAAAAAATACTCACAGGCAGCATATTAATAACAGAATAAGTAGAAAGTGGTTACCTCTCACTAAAGTTAATTACTATTACTCTGCTCCTAATCCATACGCCAAAAATTCCATCTATCACAACCAATTTAGTATCTGTTACTAATACATTTCCAATAATAACAACATTATCTGTTATTATCATAATTACTACTGTTATTATTATTATTATTAATCCTAATAATAATAATAATTCCTCATTTATTATCATCACTCCTTTCCAAATAATAATACACTATTTATTATTATTATAATTATTCTAAATTTCCTAATAATATTACTAATTCCCATTTATTTATTCTATCATTACTTCAATGTAAATTTTTTATTAATTACTTATCAATAATTCCTTTTTATTTATTTATTCCTCATTTATTAAAAATCTCTCTTTTCCTAATAACCACATTTATTTAATTATTGCCCCATCATTAATTTAAACTCTAAAGAGTTATCTTTTCCCTTCCAATTAATAATTTAATAACTAATCAAAATTAATAAATACTAACTATCATATGAGAATATAATTAAATGTATTCATTTAATAATTCTCATGGTTTTCAAAAATATAAAGCTTCATCAAATATGATTATGGGAATGGAAACCTTGAATTTAATAAATAATTTAGGAACTATAAACATACTTGCATTAAATAAATAAGTATGTAAATACAATGTTCATTTTTAACTAATATGTATAGCTATTATCCTTGCGCCATTATTTAGATATAGGTCTGAACCATCTTCACCATTTTCATTTACTCCCACAATAACCCAACTAATATGCCTTTCGTTAAATAGAAACAAAACACACATTGTTTCAAAAAAAAAAAAAAAAAAAAAGAAACAAAACACACAGCAAACACAAACTTACATGTATGCATATATTTATCTTAGTTGGTTTCCCTTATTCAATAAAATCCAAGAGACCCGATGATACTACATAACCCTTGATGGCAAACTCACCCATATATATATATATATATATATATATATATATTTCAGTCCCCACGATAAAACATGCACATACACCATGCCCAACGTTTTTCTTTCTCTTCCTCTTATCCAGCAGCAAGATTCACGTTATTATCATATTAAGATGCAGAACAGAAACTCCTACACCAAATCAACGAGACCGATGACAGCATGTTCTATAATTAGGTTCAGCAACTCATTCAACCACCCAAATTTCAACAACGGTTTGAACAGGAACAGTATGGCTCCAACGTGAGCATGACAGCAAACATCCACTAGCCTAATATTCATTCGGTTAAAACAGCTCCTCCCACGTTCAGCGTTGTTTTTGTTTCAGTTTCAACTTTGCTTTCAGTATTTAAAGTTTAAATGTAATTTCCTTAGTATATCATGCATGGTTTCCCTCATACAAACCATGAAGACCGATGATAGCAAAATAATTAAGGAAAACAACGATACTACTGATATTAACGCACGGCCTCTGTTTTTAACTAAAGTTTTCATTAAGCTTCATTTCCTTTTCTTTAACTTACTACTCTTCATTTATTTTGGAAACTGAAGGAAAACTAGAGGGAAGGAAGCCTAACTCATTACCTACAGGAATCAAGTCGAAGAGATGAGATAGCTTTCCGTTTTCTTTTCCTCCTCTGGTCCAGCGGTAATGAAACAGAGCAAGGTAGAACTTTGCTTAAGTCTCCCACTCTCACTCACGGTCTCTCCTTCTCTTCTCTTTCTCGGTTTTAAAGACTATAAACAGAGAACTCCAGCAGCTCTCAAGTTTTATCGGTGAAGGCTGAAGGAAGAGGGAAATTGTTGAATGCTTGGGCTTTATAGAACTCATATAGGACCATACAAAACTGTTTCGCAATGGTCCAGAGTATAATACCCATTGGTTATCATTCACGGAGCTCGAGAGGTAAGGGGTGTTCTCTGATCCTTCTGCGCTTTGGTTGTCAGTCACGGAGCTCGAGAGATAAGGGAGTCTGAGTCTGCTGCACTGTTTTGTCTCTGCGTTTTCGGTGAGAGTTAATGGTGTATGCTGTATGTTTCTTCACGTGGGCCAAGGTCCAAAAAGGAGATGAAACTGCTTATGTATTTCGGTAAGGGCTGATAGTATAAGGCTCTTTGCATTTACTGCTCACGTGATCAGTTTCTTAGGTTAAAAAAAATATGTTGCTGATATCAGTTTCTTTGTTTGCTGCTCATGAGCTGGGACGTCGAAATAAGGATATGAGATGGGCTTATGGATGAAGTCCATTAATTCCCCTTTGGCCCTTAATACAACATCTTTAACTTCCAATTAATTAAATTAATAACCATTCTAGGAAAAAAATTTGGCAACTTAATTTCCCATAAATTTTAGGCCTGCTTATTCTTTGCTTTAATTATTCTTTTTCCCCAAAATAAATTATAGGAAAAAGGGCCTAATTCTAAAATAATTATTCTCATATATAATTAAAGCCAAATTAGAAAATCTTAATTTTCTCCTTTAATATTAAATTTCAACTCCCAAAATTTTGGGATGTTACACTTATACTCATGGAGTGCTTTCTTGTGATTTAACCCCATATTTACTCACCTATGTTTGTGATCACTTAAAGCACTTAATTTCTGTTATATATTGCTCTACTGGTTCTAATTCTTTATTGCAAAAAAAATTAGTAGCAAAGGACTCTAAGGAAGTCAAGACATACCATATATCTTGGACTCCAAGGATTTTATTTCTCATATGTGATGAGAATTTTTGGTACAAGAGCTTGAAGAGATTTCTGTCATAAGGTTGTCTTTTCCCTTCACATACATTTGATGTTTTGAATTGCTTAATTTCTTGGTGAATCTGAATGCTTGAAATAAGTGTGGGAGAGGGACCATTCTAGTAGAAATGTAGTAGTATAGTTTAATAATTAGAATAAGAACTTCCTATGTATGTTTTGTATCTTTTTTGCCACTACCTTACTTAATTAACATTGTGCCTCTTCACTCTTATTTTCTCAATTATTATGACTTGTTTCTTCTTCCTTCTATCTTTATATGATGTTGACGTGTTGTGCTTCAGTTGCAATTGGACTTCACAACTTTCCACTTCATTAAGGAACAAGTTAGAATAATAGAATTACTTTACAAACATTGAGGACAATGTATTGATTAAGTGTGGGGAGGGGAATACATTTTGAATCCCATTAATTGGTTGTTTTTAAATGAGAAAATGCCTTGAACTAATTTTTTTTTCAAGAATGACTTGCTCTAATGCATGTCTTAAGTGGTAAAGGGTCGCATTTGCCACTAAATCTTTGATTTTTTTTTCATAGATATGATCTAGTGCTCTAGCAACTTCTTAAAACCATGTTTTGTTTTTCAAGTGAATGAGAAGAGAAATGAACCCACAATTGGATTTTTGCTTACTCCTTATTTTGAAAAAGAGAGTTTATATATTATTAGTGCATTTAAGAGTTTAACATTATTGTAATTGATTGAAATGTTTTTCATTGCTTGTATTTGTAAGGTTAGCACTAGGAATAATTAAGTAAATGTTTTGTTGTTAACTTATTATGTAATTGATTGTGTTAGAGTGAGCATTAGAGAAAAACCTTGTTGGAAGGTTATTTGAGTCTTAAGTTTCGTTCATCTGTGCATGTTCACTTGGTTTTTCACTTTCTAGAACTTGTTTCAACTCTTTTTCAAAATGGAACTTGTGTTAGTGTGATGAAAATAAAAGAGGCATTCAAATTTTAATGGGTTAAGGTGCAAAAATACACATAAACTTTTCCCCAAAAGTAAAAATACACATAAGCTTTTTTTTTTTGGAGCAAAAATACACACGTGGTTACCATTTTGGAGCAAAAGTCACATCTCACTGTTAAGTCACCGTTCACCATGATAAGAGAGAAAGAGATTAAGTGAATAGTAATATAACGGCGGTGAACAGTGACTTAATGGTGAGATGTGACTTTTGCTCCAAAATGGTAACCACATGTGTATTTTTGCTCCAAAATAAAGCTTATGTGTATTTTTGCTCCTAGGGAAAAAACTTATGTGTATTTTTGCACCTTAACCCAATTTTAATCCCTTTCACCTAAACACAAACCTACATTCATAGACCCTTTGTTTACCCCTTTTGAGTCATTCCTAGGTTATGTTGTATGCATGTCATTACTCACAGTGTTCATAGTATTCTAAAAATCAAAAGTATTCTAAAAATCAAAAGTGAACTGTCAATAATAAGTTGAACAATGTATATATTGAAATGTCAAGTATATAGAAAAGAGAAGAAACATAAGTAATGTAACACCTGCTCGGGGCGCTAGCATTCTTACCCATAAGCTTACGCAGTAGTGTGGCAAAATCAGAAATAGCGTTAACATACTGATGCAAACTTAAACTTTTGATTACATAACAGGGGTATTCCTAGGGTTTATACTCATTTGCAAACGTTTATATACATTATAGACAGTGAAAATGAAACGCAATAAATCACTATAGTCCCTCGGTTCTTCCACTCTTCTGCTGGGTCGTCTTCAAGCAACGCTCCCTCCTTGAACCTTGTGCAACACTTCTCATCAGTGCTCACCTGACTATTAGTTGGTAATGGAGGGTGAGATTCTGAGGAATCCTAGTAGTAGACAATACCAATACAGTGCATGCAAGATAAAGTTAATGTATGATATACTTGCCTTGCACAAGCTCATGTTAACATAATGACATTTTTGCATGCTCAATGCTTCATACATCATACTCATGGCCATAGCATAATCATAAACAGAACTTCTATCATTCAAGTATGTTACACATAACAAGCAAGCATAGAAATCATATACATACACATAAGCAATAATATCAAATACATGCAAGTAAGGTAAACCCATTATCTTTTAAGGACTACTGTCCTTACTTCGGTTCCTCTTTCGCTAACCATCAGGGTTGCTTGAAGTTCCTTTCTTTTCCATTCAAACCTAATGACATAACAATACATTTAGAACCAGGAAAAATGAATGTTTACAGTCCTTTTTAACCCTTATTTCATCAGGGTTTAATTAAGTAACTTAAACTTGTTACTTTTAACCTTTATCTGTCATTATTCTTAACAGTCCAACAACTTTAATTATTTTTAATTAATTGGGAAAAAATCATTTTAACGTGCCGTCAACTCTCACGTGTTCCTAGACAAGTCCCATTTCATATAAAAATAATTTCAAAGGTCAGAACTTGTCAAATTATTCCCAAGTTTTATGTTTGAACTGACTATCCTGCTAAGCTTTCAGAATTCATAGCTTATCTTTAAAAATTCATATCTCACTATACAGAGCTTTAAAAATTACAAACCATATATAAAATTAATGCTCTGTGACTCCTCTTTCATTTTGGAAAGCTTCCGAATTTTATGGGTTCATTTACCCATTAGCTTACTGTCCAGTTTTGGTTTCCAAAACATATAGTCATTTTGTACAATTTATTTCTCTCTAACCATAGCTTAGAAAAATACAAAATACCCACCATTTTAAAGCTATACATGTCATCTATCTCTTGGAATATTTTCATAATTTTATAGTTCCATTTGATCAATCAAAACATACATGCAAGAGGACTGACTCCAGACTTCCAAAACTGGCAGTTTCAAAGTTTTTGTGAAGCTTATGATTTTATTTTCCAAAACACCTTTAAAAATTCATTCACCACTTTATTCCCACACAATTTTTCGTGGTGAACACCTTGGTGGTCTCAGAATTTTGAAATTCCCTTTATTTCCCCAAGTTTATGTCAGACCATATCTTTGAGTTTAAATCCAATAAACTCAAAATGACAAGAGGAAAGTTAAGATCCTTACCACTAGCTCTTGTGGTTACTTCCTCTTCTCTTTTAATTCTTCAATATCCCAGCCTAACCATGAGGAATCACATAGATGTTGTTGTTTGAAGAAAGGAGGGTTACAATTCAAGTTGGAAGGAAGGGAAGGTGATTGTTGGTGCTTGAGAAGAGAGAGTCGTGAGGAGAAGGGAGGAAGGAGGGGGCTGGATTGGAGAGGTGTTTTATGTGTGTGAGGGTGTGTGGAATGGGTAGAGAAGTGAGTGAATTATTTGTGTAGTGTGTGTATGTGTATTTCCGTGGGATTAGGGAAGAGGAGAAAGAGAAATGTGTGTGTGGGTGTGGGTGTAGGGTGCATGTGAGACATATGGCTTGGTGGTGTGTGTACATGTGTGTGTGTCTTGTCATGCTCTTATGGAGCCATGTGTCACAAGGAGAGGAGGAAACATGTGTGTGTTGTCTCGGTTTGTGTGTTTGTCTCGGTTTACGCAGCGTACTCGGAACTCTTGCTCGAGTTTTACTTGGGATTGTAACACGAATATCGAGACCCGACAAACAATGCCAAATGCCAGTGTTTTCCTAAAAACGCAGAGCATACCCTATTGCCATGAAAATACAGTATACTTACTTATACCGGCATATTTTCACTTAACTAATTGTCCTATACCCTAACACATAGTTGGGTGGCATCTTTTCCAACCAGATCAACACCATATAGGTCTTCTAAACCCCTTTTTCATTGGCACTTTGATTTCATAGCCTATAGATACTTGGTCCACTGACCTATAGAGCCGAGTTACTTAGTCACTAAGAGGCTTTATATTTCTCATCATTCTTGGGGCTCTTTCCAAATTGGGCTTAGTTGTTTGCCTAATTTATGCCTATTTTTAATTCGAAGGAAAATTCGGGATATAAGAGAAAAGAAAAAGAAAAAAGAAAAAAATATGAAGGCATTTATTCATGAATTTACATAAGTTTGTAAAGTTATCTAGATTCTATCAACTTGCTCATTAACTTTGACATGCCTATCAACTATTCATTTTTCACTAGTAAAACTAAAGAGAAATCTTACGTACCAAGTAAAATTTGACAGCTACTTCTGAGAGCTTATGTAATGTTTAGATATAAAACGAAGAGAGCTAGAGTTTAGATAATGTGGTTTATAAATATTGTAATTATTCAATGTGCATAAGTGTATTTCATATATATAGATTCAATGTGTTGGAGCGTTTTACATTTAATTGAATCCAACAAATCTTAGCCTTACATTTAATATAATGGTCTATTGATTTTACTGATTGTTATTTTTCTTTCTTGTGTATTTTTTTTTTTTTTGGGCTCAGGTTTCTTTCTTGTGTATTCATGTTAGAGCAAAGTCAAATAAAGCCTTATTTTCTGTGACTTGGGCCCATTTGACTATCCAGTTCACTATAATGTATCTTCTAGAACTAAGGCTACATGTTATTTTGTTAATCATTGTGTGCCTCTCTTCCTTGCACATGTACCACTGCTACATACTTATTATTTATGGCAAACAAATTTATTATCATTTATATCATTTAAAGGTCGTCTTTCTACTTCTTCAATTCATATATTGTTAAGATCATTCATACATTGACATAAGCAGATTTAGGAAGGTTAGGGGTGGTCCGCCTCCCCTAAAATTTAAGAAAGAATATATAAGTATAAGGAGATATATTTTTTTGTCTGTGGTTTATTTTAATATTTCCACTACACACAAATAAACACACTCACAAGATAAACTTATCATGCATAACTTTTTTTATCTTTTGATCACAAGAGAAAAAGAGATAAATATTTTATCTCTATACCCTTTTCAATTCATGCATATATGCTGTTAGAATTGGGTTACTTTATGTGGTGTTGGCTACTTCATAAAAGTTGCCGCATTTCAATTACCTAGCAAAATATTTACATAAGCTTTGACAATATGGTATAAAAAGTGTGTCACATACTCACATGTACATAATTAATTTCAAAAACTATAAATCACTAGATCATGAGCTCACTTCCTTCCCTTTAATCACGAGAGATTTTTGATCAAAGAATCACGAGAGATTAAATATGAGAATCAAATAATTAATTCAAAAAAATAATGGAATTAATTTAGTTATTTGCAATTAACATATGTTCATTTATTTGAGATACACCTTCCATCATTTGCATTGTAAAGTACTATCATTCATGAAATGCCTTGCAGTATGTGCAAAAATGGACTGTTTAGAAAAAAGAATTGCAAATATGCCATGTAAAGTAATTCAAGGTGTCACATTTAGCACCGAAAGAAACTACTCAACGAGCTCCAACTTAATTGTAGTAGTAGGAGGAGTATTTGAATTGAAAAAAAAATTATAAAAATTATTTTTTTAAAAAAAAAAAACACCTTTAGCCTTCATTATTATTTACCACGACTAGACATTGTAGGTTCATCCTAGAGATATTTGGCCGCCTAAATTTTCAGCTTTAAGATTGAGTCCTTTTAGTTCAAGTTGTAAATCTTGGAGCCTCTTTGTTAAATAACATTGTTTGTATAAGTAATCAACGTAAAGCTAATCTAATGGAATAAGGCTTCATTAGATCTCTCTAGGTCTTGAGTTCGAGTTCCAAAATAAACAAATATGATGGGGAGGGCAACCACAGACATTGAATCGAATACTAGATGATGATTGTGTGGGTGTGTACACATGAGCTCGCCTGTTAGTTATTATAATATATAAATAGAGCAATGTATATCTGTATAGAATGAAACGGAATAATACGTAGGGGGAGAAAAAGAAGGGAAAAAGTTTTTAAATTAATGGAATTAAAAAAAAAAACTCATTGGAGCATTTGCTTTGCCTTTCCTTTGGAACAACTTTTATTAGTGCAAAAAAAGTTTTAAGATCGCCTCATTTAGACCGGATTATAGAGAATCAAATCTTAAAAGTATGACCAGTGGCAGTTTTGTAAATATAAAAAACTTTTTGGACCGGATTATAAAGGATCCGATCTTAAAAATATAATCGATGGCATTTTCGTAAATATATAGAACACTTTTAAGACCAGATTAGAAAAGATCTGGTATTAAAAGTATGACTGGTGGTAATTTCGTAAATATTTTGAGAAGACGTTGATCAGAGATGAGTCCAAGAATGTAATACTTTATTCCTTCGCTTAATTGGAATTATATACAGATGCTAATAAGTAACTAATCTTTTGACCTAGGAAGTTCCTATAATCTAGGGATTACAATCAAGAATATAATTAGGAAATTCAAAAAACCATAATCTGCTAACTTAATTCCTAAAATCTCTCTAACAACTTAATTAAGATAATTGCATAATATAAGCTAGGGATTACAATCAGGAATATAATTACGAAATTAAAAAAACCATAATCTGCTAACTTAATTACGAAAATCTCTCTAACAACTTAATTAAGATAATTGCATAATATAATTGTATATGCTAACTAATTAAATCTGAACTTCCAACAAATATATATAACACTTTTAAGACTAGATGTTTAAAAAGTCCGGTCTAAAAAGTCTAAAAAATGAATTTTTAATTTTCCCGCTTCGAAAATTGAATTTCGCTCTCTTAGACTTTTAAGACCGGATGTTTAAAAAGTCTGGTCTAAAAAGTCTAAAAGATGAATTTTTTTTTCCCGCTCCGAAAATTGAATTTCGCTCTCTAAACTTCTCTAAAAGACTTTTAAGACCGGATATTTAACAAGTTCAGTCTAAAAAGTATACTTTTAAGACTGGATGTTTAAAAAGTTTGTTCTAAAAAATGAATTTTTTATTTTCCCACTTCGAAAATTGAATTTCGCTTTCGAAACCTCTCTTCGACCTTTTAAATCTTACCTCACTCTTTTCAACTCATCTTATCTCAAAGACCTCACTCACAAATTTTCTAATGCTACGAAAATTGCTTTTGCCTTCTTTGCTCTGAAGGTTTTTTGTTTTGGTTCTAGCTTCTCCAGGTTCACAATTTTTACTTTGTCTTCTTTGATCTATTTTATTTTTGCTTTTATGACTTGGAAAATTTGCAAGCCAAAATTTATGAATTGAGGCCAATTCGGGATGCTGGATGGGTTTATCTTTGGAATGCTTGCTGGAGGGTCTGGAATCACTGTAACATTCCAAGTATGTCTTTGTTTAAGGTACACAATGTTTGTTTACTTCTCATGTATAGTAATTTGCATATTTATATATATGCAGGAAGAATTGAACCGTCTTGTTGCTAATTATCCCGGTCGTTTAAAAGTATACTATTTCGTGAATCAGGTTAGTTTCTCACTTGATATATCATTTTAAAGAGAACTCAAGTTTTCATCCTTCATTGAATCAGGATAGCCTAACTTAAATGATGAAATGATATCATCTGTGCAGCCTCCAGAAGGATGGGATGGTGGTGTTGGATTTGTATAAAAGGAGATTATTCAAATTTATCCCTAATATATTGCTCACCTAGACAAATTTCTAGTTTCCAGGGTTTTTTTTTAAAAAAAAAATGGAAAGGGACTTTTAAGACTGAATGTGTTTTCACAACCAATCTTAAAAGTCCTTTTTTTTGTGATAAAATGGGACTTTTAAGACTGGATATTTTAAAAGTCTGGTCTTAAAAGTATTTTTTAAAACCGGTTGCGTATCCGGTCTTAAAAGTAATAGACTTTTAAGACAGCTTGGAACGAGACCGGTTGTTGATCCGGTCTTACGATGCCTTTTTTGTCTGGTCTTAAAAACCTTTTTTGTACCTTTGTTTGTTGTGTATGAGGTGTTTTGCCTATCTTGGTTATGTACAAAATGGTTCCGAAGTTTGTCTAATGACATTAACTTTGGAAGCTTTTCAACATAATGGAACTTATAAGAGAAAAATTAACACAAATTAATCTCGCTTGCCACTTTGGGTGTAACACCCCAAATTCCATGCTTGAAATTGTGTCGGTTGACACTTAATTTTAGAAAAATCAACAGAGTTTGAGGTACTACAGCTTCGAGTAATGCGGAAACGGATAGCATGCACTAATAATTGGACGATGAGTATCTGATATAAAATACCCAAACATATGCTAATGCCCCGACATAAACTGGTATATTAAAAATCTCCTGAAGGAAGATTTATGTGATACAATTACAGAGCTTTGTATAATTACAATACTTACATGGTAATTATACAATCTTCAACCAAGTCATAGCTAGACTTGGGGCAATGACCCTAACTTAGTTAATCAAACAATTTGGTCAGGTAGGTGTCTATCGTAGAAGTCTCACTATAACATCCCATTTTCATAAGCGTTTTTATAGTATTTCTATTTAGAGCTGAGTGTTGAAAACATTTTTCAAAATAAAGAGAGTAACTGAATAACATTGTATGTGGTATATCTACTGAACGTTTAATAGTACATTCATCCATGTGTTTAATACACCCTAATATATATAGCCAAAATAGTAACGCCTCCGCAGGGACCTCACGCTGGCTTCTTACCCTTGTCCTCGATCCTGACTGCCTGGGATCCTGAAGCTATAGCAAGGGCTGAGGTTCAATACCCATTGAACCTCAGGTAACGGTTAACCTCATGTTTATGTAAACAGTATATGACAGGTATCACATACTAATAACATAATCATAATTTCAAATTCATAACAACATGTAAGGCAATAACATAACACAGCCACTGCAATATGTATGTTACCCCAGTCTGCACTATTCACCAGTGCCATGATGGCCTATCGTGTTCTCAGTGCTAGGAAAACTCAACAGTATTATCAAGACTATAACCCGTATTCAATACAATATTTAATTTCAAAACATGTGAGTACAACTATCATATATAAGTAAACCATAAGCATAAGATTTAAAGTTACAATACGCGTCCGTACCTGAGTTTTGGTACGTTCCGTTGGTCAGGAAAAACGATCTCTGATATCCTATAAGGGTAATATCGTCCCAATTAATTCCCAAACATCATTCCAAGAGATACCTTGGCCACAAATGACAATTTTACCCTTAGAGGACTTATTTTCAATTATTTTCTCAAAATTTCGGAAAAAATGCTGGTTCAGCATTTCTGGGCAGAATTTTATCTAACTTTGAAAAATCATAACTAATTCCAGAAAAATCGAAACGAGGATCCGTAAAATTTCCCGGAATCCTTAAGATCTCTACTTTCAAGGAAAAATACTGGAACTTACACAGAACTCAAGGATAATTCCCAGTTTCAACGTTACAAACCTCTGCCCAGAATTTTCCCCAGAAAATGTAGCTTAACTTCTAGAATTTTTATCTCTTTGCACAGAACTTCAATTGACACACTCAATACATATTTGGAAAGCTCTATATGTCTACTTTCACCATGAATTTTCTCAGAATTTTAGAACATCATTTCCTTCATAAACTATTAACGTTTTTGCTATTGGCTCCTGAAATCGCTAACTGATGAAATTTCGCCAGAGTTTCGCTATTTTGATCATACTCTTCCAAAAATTTTTGCCATACCTCTACTTCATCAATTTTTTGAAATAAAGGCAATGGAAAGCATAAAAAACATGAAAATAAAACTAGAATTGGAAGATTGAAGATCAAAACAACATTTCCTAATATTCCTACTTCATAAGCTAAGAACTTGAACTAAAACTAGAAGCTTCCTTACCTCTTATAGAACCTTGCTTCTTACTTCTTGAAGCTTCTCCACTCTCCTCCTCCCTCTCTAAATTCGGCCTATGCCTTGAGGAATTGGTGAGAATTTGTGAAGGATGAAGCCTCTATTTATAGCCAAGGAAGGGTTAAACATCTAGCAACTTCTACTTGATCTTGGCCATTGGTTTTTGACTTGGTGAAGAGGTAAAGATCTCACCCCTCCACCTTTTCTTTAACCGTCCCCCCCCCTAGCTCTTAAGTTTTGCTTCATTCTATTACTATTTCCAAATGCTAATTTAGTTTGACATAAGTTGGAACTTTTATTCAAGGTCTAATCTCACTTTTGAAATCCTAATTTTATAACTAGATTTATGGTGATTTTAAATTTCCTGAAACCCTTAGGTATGAATCCCAAAAGTATACGAAAATGACTTTGGGAATAGCCAAGTTAAAACTCATAATTCACTGATTCCAAATATCTACTTATATTTAATACTTAGTTCCAATATTTCAAGATATGATTTATTTTCTATAGATTCTCATCTAATTTTATCTAATTAAATAACAACTTGCTTCTTAAGTCTTCTAATCTTCTCCCATACTCTAAGCTAATTATCCCATGTGTTTATAGGTCTACTTCCTTCTTCTTGTTGCCTAAGCAAAACCATCCCCCTCCTATATTTTTTAATTATCAATTGATGTTTTAATGTTCCCACATACTTAAGAAGGAAAATCTCTTATTGGTCCACTCTAGGATTTAGGATTTAAGGTTAATATACTTTGATTCTTCCATTTATTGTGAAATTTATTTATCCCTCATTAAATAGGAATTTTCGCCCCTTAGAGCTAAATTAGGAATAATTAATTAAATCCTAATTTCTATCTCTAATATAATGTTTTATATGATAACTACCTAAATTAGTTTTAGACTTTTAAATTCTATGGAAAAATTGCCTGCAAATAAAATTTAATACAACACCAAAATTTGAGACCTCATATTCACCTATTTAAAATATATATTATTTATGGAAATAAAATATTTAAGATAGGTAATTTTTCGGGTATTACACTCACCGAGTTCATGACGACTTATTGACTGATCCACATAGACTAGCCCTGCCTTCTACACCAAACTGTTTGAGGTAACCTTGTTAAGTCATGCCAGAATCAAACTCTGAGGACGCTCTTCTGGCATTTGCTTTGACCGGTGTCTCTTCCCAGCTCCGTCCACCGGTGCCTCTCTTCGACTCCATTCTTCGGTGCCTTCTCTAATCCTGGTTCTTTTTCCTGAACCTTTAGTTAATGTTGAGATTCAATACCCATTGAATCTCAGGTAACAGTTAATCCTCTTTCTCAAGTAATAACAATATATATGACAGTTATTCAATACATTCAGTGGACAATATATAGCACAAAGCAAATGTATGTCAAAAGCACCATACATAGCACACAACTCATGCACATACGACCATGTTTGCACATAACCAGTGTCACGATGGCCCCTCATGTCCTCAGCGCTAGGAAAACATACAAACAGTGTTATTAAGACTATAACCTGCGTCAAGCTGAATCCACAACTATCTTGAATGTAAACAAATATGTGACCTAAGACAGAGTCTTAGCCACGGTACATGACCCAAGACCTCGCCTTGTCCCGCACTTAACATGAATTAAACAATCATATATAATCATATAAGACACATCATAGTTAAAGTTACCAGACGTGAACGGTTCACTGTGTAGTGGCCAAACGTCTGGCCTTTTGATCCGACTCCGGACTTCCCGAATATCCTATATCTTATCGTTGGATTAATATATGATATTTCATAAATATCATATTGTTAAGAATAATATCCTAAGGGTTTAATTTACCTTTCCACTCTTGGTGGATTTATTATTACAATTTTGCTCTTACATTTATTTAAGAACGTAGTGCAGTATTTTATGGGTAGATTTTTCAGCAACTTAACTAATTCTACAAAAATCATTTTGAGGTTCTGTAAAATTTTTCATGACCCTTGGCATGTCTATTTTCAAGTAAAAATATTCTCAAAACCTAGAACACCAATAATCATTCCAAGTTTTAACTTTTCTCAACGTTGCCCAGATTTTACTCCAGCAAAAATGGCTTCACTTCAAAAATTCATATCTCCTTGACCAGAGATCAAAACGTTACATATTTTATATATTCGGAAAGCCCTACATGTATACTTTATTCCTATAAAATTTCATGATTTCTTGACTTTATTTTCACCTAAAATAATGTCATGAATTTCGCTGGCTGCACAGAATTTTAACACCAAAAATCCTACAACTTTCACAACATTAATCCATTGCTTCCAAAAATTATTCCCTACTATGTTTTTACCTCTTCAGGCATTTTTCAATGCAATGAGGCCTAAAAACAAGTATAGGAATTTATTCTCTAATTTTCTAGATTAAACTAACATTTATACTAAAGACTATAACAACTAAAGACTAGGAATTTAAGAACTAGAGCTACAAAAGCTAAAGACTAGAAAACTTACCCTTGAAGAACCTTGCTACTCCTTCTTCCTTCTTGCTCCGCTATTCTCTTAAACTCACCTATTTGGTTTGAGTTTGGTGTGAAGAATGAAGAGAGGAGAGCTCTCTATTTATAGCCAAATACTCAATGGCATAAGTGGTAGTTTTCCTAGAGTTCCAAATTAGCTTCTTACTTTTGAGCCAAAGGATCTAAACTTAGTTAACAATTTTTAATCTTAACCATTGGACCCATACTTAATGAAGAAGTTTTAATTTAATTTAAAAGCATTTCTCTTATTTTTTCCTGTTGGTGGATTTCAAATTACATTGGATTAAGCCTATTTTCTTTTCCTTCCTCTTCTTTTCCTCTTCCAACTTATTAAATCAATTATAACTCCCTCATCCAGAGTGCAATCCATCCCCCACTCTTTCTTTGCCATTTAATATACTTTTTCATTAGTAAAATATCCCTTATCCTTTTCCAAAGTCATTAATGCACCCATGTGCCAATTATCCCATATTTTATAATATCTTCATTAAAATATCATTAATTCCTTCTTCTTCTCCAAGCCAAAAACGTCACTCTCCTTTTTAAGACATTGAATGTGTTTTTCCACTGACAAAATATCCAATGGTTAAGTGTTTCCATTGGCTAATTTAATTGCACAAGGATTAAAGTTAATTATAAAATTAATTAGGACCCTTAGATTCACCTTTATTAAACTTAATTAACCTTGGCCTTTGATTTTAGCTATCCACTTTGACTTTTCAAAGTTGATTAACAAGGCTTAATTAGTTTCTTAATCAAGTGCTTAAAACTTCTTAATTATAACTATCATTGGTTACTTTAACTAATTGAATGTTTAATCTTAAACCCATGGAAAATATCTCAAATACTTGGCTCTGAAAGCTCCACCATGTCATTGTTGACTTTTTGGGCACAATTAATTAGTTCTAATTATGTTCTTAATCCCCCTTTTATTACTAATATGATAGGTTAATTGGTTGGCTACTTAATCAAGGTAATTAGACCATTATTAGCAACTTAATTTCATCATTTAATCCCTTGATATTTTTGAAAATATAACAGCCCCTTTTTAATGATTTAATTATCTCAAATCATCTTGCAATTAGTATTAAATTAATGCCTTTAACCAAATTGAAAAATACTTACAAAAGTAAATTCACATTTGATTAGGCATTTTTCTTTTAATAGGCTTATGCAATTTTAGCCAAAATTTTCCTTAATCATTATGCATTAAATATCTATTTAATTTTTGTTATCATCTACTTCTTGTCTTTAGGCTAAAATATAGCCTTTAAATAATGTCTCATAATTAACATTTGGTTAATTAATTTCAAAGTGAAATTTGGATAAGAATATAATCAATAGATTATAATTCTTTGAGACACATATTTACCTTTGTATTTTGCTAATTAATTTACCAAAATACAATATTTACATGTATTATAAAATTTAGGGTATTACATTGGGAAGGATTACACTACCACATGTAGTTTTTCTTTGCCTTATCCAATTCTACGCGATCGCCTTAGTTTGACAACATTACTGCTCCTGTTCATTTTCTTTGCTACATTCATCTGAATCAGTTTCTTCATCCTCCCCAACATCTGTTTTGATGTAGTCCGCTTTTTTCCCCAAAACAATTCTCAATCATCAAGTCCTCTGAATCACTTTTCTGTTCCGCCTATCCTTCAGTACGTGAGTCAATTAAACTCATCAACTCGCTGTTAATCTATTAGAACAAGCAAGCATCCAGATGAGTTTAGAAAACAAGTTTTTTAACTTGAAGATGTTGAGAGCAAATCATGCTTGACAAACCTGAACATTTTGAAGAAAAATAGAAATATTGGTAAGGCAAGCGAATGCTTCTTCTAAACATGTCTTACAAAAATTATGGGCGCATGGCGTGGTTACACGAGAAGCCAGAACTTGCCTACAAATAAGACATTTTAATCATACATTTGGAAACAAAATGACATTTAAAAAATTAAAAATTCATGGTTATGTGGATATTAGTATAGTTTACAGTTGGAGCGAATGAACCATTTAAATGGTTGGAACAAAGTCGATATATACAGAGGTTCTATATCATATCCCCCTGATTAGATCTTTTTATTAGTCCATGAGATTGAGATATAATATTTTCATCACCATTCTTATAAAAAATTATAGAAGATGACACAATACGAAGATGCTATAAGAAAATAACAAAAGAATAAAAGATAAAATTATAGAAGGTTTTCTTAGATGATTAAGTACTCATCATCAAAAGCAAGCAAATCAAATTGGAGCTTGAGGTACTTTGCAAATAATGAGCTATATCTGCTTTATACACATGTGAAGAAGGACTAACTGCTTTGTTGTGTCCCGAAAAAAGGGTAACCAACCTTTTTTTTTCGTGTGTTTTTTGCCAACATTTTTCAGTTCTGCATTTACATTGACGAAGAGATTACACAAAATCTCAATTTATGCTTATATATTTTTTTTAACAATAATTTGTGCTTATATCTAGAACTTATATTTCGAAAACAATTATATTTAGTTTGGAACTTTAATATACTATATAGAAAATAATTTACCTAATACAAATTTCACCATCATATCCCCATTTTCGTTCCATGTTTCCACCATATCCACACTTGGACAAGATATTTTAAAGAACGTGCCTAGAAAAATTAATGATTTTTTTAATGTTATCAATATTTTCCTACCTAGCTATGTATTTTAAATAACATGTGTAATTTAGTTGAGCATTATAAAACCTATATAATGCTAACATTTTCAAAAATAAAAAACTTGGGCAGAGAACTAACAAGCGAGCCTTCAATGGAAGAGAAATAAACTATTAAACAGAACCAACAAAATAAACTGTCCGAAATGGGTCTGGACGAGAAAATATTTGTTACTTACAGCTTCCAGAGCCTCATCGTAATACTAAAAAACAAAACAAAAAATATGAATCATATGGCTTAGCATTATGCACAAGGAAAAAGTTCAGATCATTAATTCAAAGCTATTCAAACTGAATGACAAGAATGAAAATGATTAACAAAAATAAATAAGTAAATACTTAAATAAAAGAAATGGGATAGATTGCTTGTAATACCAATATAGATACTTACGTCAGAACTAGGATCAGAGTAAATTAGATTTTATACTGTAGGGACTAATATAGGAAAACAGATATAATATATTAAGCTTGCATTTATTTTTACGACAAAAATGCATACATAACACCTATAAAATACTAAAAATTAAAAACATTGGTGAGGGGACTAGCTTGCTAACCCTCTGCCCTTAACCATTCAACAGAACCAACAAATCAAATTATCCAAAATGGAAGAGTCTGAGTGGCCAACAGTCAGTTATAGTTTTTTATGCAAGCAAAATAAAACTTTATAAATGAACAAAATTCATTGAAAATAGGGCAAAAAATCATACAAATTGATGGACCATACGATACACCAATTATTTTGGTCAAACTATTTAGTTTAGTTTAGCTTAGCTTTCATTTGTTTTCCCAGTCACACAACTTTTAATGTATGGAAAAACTATAAAAGTCATAACTATACACAATATCGACCCAGGTACCTTCTTTGTAATTCAATATTTATGTTAATGTGATGCTGTACACACGTATGAATGATAAACCAGGAGATATCTGCTAGTTACAACTTTCAAATAGTAATTCGTAAGCCTAAAACCATAATATAAACCTAAAAAATGTAAATAAAACTCAAAATAATTGCTGATTTCATTGATCTATGTCTAACTCATAATAAGCATATGAGAGCAACAATGATGCTATGGCTGGGGAATTGAAAGATTATATGAATAAGAAATGTGATGGTCAATTTCTATATACCTTTTGGTATTCTATTGATCTGATCTCTGATTTACACAAGTGATAATTTGTCCTCTTTTCTTGCAATTGATCATCTTCTTCTTCTTGATCATCCAAAACTTCTATGGATTTAAATCTTTAGTCACTGATAAAACTAAAGAAAAATCATATGCTTTGAATTAAATTTGATGGTTGACGGCCAATCCTGAAAATTTATGTGGTTTATATATGTAAAATGAGGAGACCTAGGGTTTAAAAGATGAGGTTTGTAAATATTGCGGTTATTTAATGAGCATACACATATTTCAAGTATATATATTCAATGTATTGAAGCATTTTACAATTAATTGAATCCAACAAATCTTAGCCTTACAATTAATCTAATGGTCTAATATAATGATTTTATTTCTTGTGGTTTTGCTTTATGGTGTTCAAAAATAAGATAAGATATTCTTACTACTATTTTTTGTAACTACCAATGTTACTACCACTTTTTCACCGTTAGATTAGAATCTCAATATGAGAGAGAAATGATAAAGATAAATAAGATTCTGATCTAACGGTGGAAAAGTGGTAGTAACATTGGTAATAACAAAAAATGGTAGTAAGAATATCCTTAAAAAATATAAGAGCAAAATCAAATAAAGCCCTATTTGCATAGACTTGGGTCCATTTAATTATCCATCTCATTATAATGCATCTTCTATAATTAGGGCTATGTGTCATTTTGTTTATCATTGAGAGCCTCTCTTCATTTCCCATGAATCATTGCTACCCTTATGCATTTTCTATAAATAGCACATTGCAAAGACCTATTATTTATGTAAAACAAATTCATTACCTTTTAAAGGTCATCTATACACCTTCAATTCATATATGTTGTTAGAATATTTGGTTAATTTGCCAGCGCCTCAGTAGCGTAGTAGCATGAGAGCTTGGCTCCCCTTCCCCATGTCCATGGTTCGAATCCTGGCCCCCTTCTCTACTATGTGTTTCAAAAAAAAAAAACAAAAAATATTAGGTTAATTTATGTGGCGTTGACTACTTCATAAAAGTTGCCTCATTTCGCTTACTTAGCAAACGTTTTACATAAGCTTTCAGAATATGGTATAAAAAGTGTGTCATATGTATATAATTAAATTTCAAAAACTACAAATCAGTAGATCATCCTCACTTCCTTCCCTTTAATCCTCAGAGATTAAATTTGAGAATAAAATAAGGGAAAACTAATTCCAGAGTCCTTTTGGTCTTCTTGAGTATTGAATTATATCCCTAAGCTTTTTTGTTTTTTCCTTTTGCCTTGGGCCCTTCAAGTTTACTCAGTTATATCCTTTTAGTCTAAAATGATTAAATAAAGATTAATAGTATTATAAATTTGTTAGACATTGGTGATGTGTGTCTGATTAGGCACAAATGAGTCCATATAGGCTATGACTGTACAACTTTGACTGAGTCCACATAGGGACTACTTTTTTTTTTTTTGAACAGTACATAGGAACTACTTTCACCATCCAGTCAGATTAAGGCATTTTTTTGGGAGAGGGCTGGGTCAACAGTTGCAAAGAAGGCCATGGGAGATGAGAAGGTGCCCGACTAACCATCAACGCTGAACGCTACTAAGGTCGTGGAGAAAGAGAATATCGGTACCCTCTACATCTAAAGCTTTATCCCCAATTTTAACGAGCTCAAAATCTGCTTCTCAGTCAAAAGACAAAGCTTTATGCGCGTCCTATCTCCCGCAATGATGACCATGGCGGGCGGATTATAATATCATATTCCATTTTTAATAAATACAAAGCTTTATTTGTTTAGTTTTACGCTCATTCTTGACGGAATTTTTAATTTACATTCCAGTGGATGATATAGTTATATATATGTGTGGATCAAATTGCCAATGTGCTGCAGGGAAATTTAGAGGTTATTTTGTTAAAGAAGAAAGGTCTAATGGTGTTGCTTGCTTCTCTTCCGCAGGGCCTACTCTGGTATTTATGACCCCGCCATTTTCTTCCCCCAAAATGCCACCCCACAGTCATAGTCTGTAATACCTTAATTTTCATAATACATGTAAATATTATATTTTGATAAATAACACCTATTACAATAGTTGAATAAGTGGTCTCAAAACTAGTAAAATACTTACCTTATTTCCTAAGGTGATTTTTCATGAAATTAGGAGGAATAAAGAGCTAAAAATTCCTAAGTAAAGTTATGAGTTACAAAATACTCTGCGAATATGATAATAAATCCTAATAGGCAACTAAATATTTAAAAAATTAGAAAGTATGTTGTCTCTAATTTAGATAATTTTTGGGATTATTTTCCTTGGAAAATAATTAATGTAATTAGTGAATATTAAAACCAATTATGGGGCAGGTGAATTTTTATTAATTAAGTTAATTTCATAATTAGTCATAATTAGTCTTGGGACTATCTAAAATCAACAAATTGGAATATTTTAACTTGATTAAGTATTAGAAAGGGGTCAATATAAGTATCAAATGAATTTCTAGAGGTTGTAATTGGTTTGATAATCAAGTATAATTTTGGTAATTAAGTTTAGTAACCCCTAAAATACTATATTAGCAATAGTAGCCAAGGATTAATTAATTCTCCCTTTTAAATATAAAATGGCGAAAATTTCTAATCAAAGAGTGAAGAAATTACATTAACCTCAAATCCTAAAATCTAAGTGGACCAATGAGAGATTTTTCTTTTAGAGATTGTGAGGAGTAATTAAAACATAAAAATTAATAATTAAAATAGGGGAGGGGACGGTTTTTACAAAGAAGAAGGAGGCACATGGGATAATTGTGTAGAGTGTAAAGGAAGATTGGAAACTTAGGGAGCAAGTTGCCAATCTTAGGAAGCAAGTTGCTACTTAATTAAATAAAATTAGATAAGAATCTATAGAAAATAAATCATATCTTGAAATATGGGAACTAAGTATTAAATGTAAATACATATTTGAGATCAGTGAATTATAAGCTTCAACTTGGCTATTCCCAAAGTTATTGTCGTATACTTCTAGGATTCATACCTAAGTGTTTCGGGAATTAAAAATCACCATAAATCTAGTCATAAAATTAGGATTTCAAAGGTGAAATTGGATTTTGAATTAAAACACCAACTTACACCTAACTAAATTAGCATTTGGAGTAATTAGGGGATAAATTGAATGTCTTGGGGACAAAGCAAAAGAAAATCTAGAAGGAGGAAGGAGAGAGGTGGAGGGATAGGATTAAAACCTCTTCCCCAAGTAAGAATCCAATGGCTAGAAGGCAAAGGGAAAATTACAAAAGTGCCATCACCTTCTCCTATAAATAGAAGCCCTTCTCTTCACATTTTCCTCACCAATTCCTCAAGGCATAACCGAAAATATAGAGAGCAAGGGAGAAAGTGAGGAGCTTCAAGAAGTTAGGAGCAAGTGTTCTTCAAGAGGTAAGAGAGTTTTTAGTTTTTAAGTTCTTAGTTATGAAGTAGAAATGCTAGAAATGTTGTTTTGATCATCAATCTTCCAATTCCAGTTTTATTTTCATGTTTTTATGGTTTCCAATGGCTTTATTTCGAAAATTTGATGAAGAAGAAGTTATAGCAAAAATTTTGGAAGATTATGATCAAAATAGCGAAGCTCTAGCGAAAATTCATCGATTAGTGTTTCCTAGAGTCAGTAGCAAAAACGTTAGTATTTTATAAAGAAGATGATGTTCTAAAATTATGAGAAAATTCATGGTGAAAGTAGACATCTAGGGCTTTCCATATATATAAAGTTTGTGTCATTTGAAGCTCTATACGAAAAGATAAAAATCTCAGAAGTTAAGCTATGTTTTCTAGGCAAAAATCTGGGCAGCGGTTTGAAATCTGGGAACTGGGAATTATCCATGAATTCTGAGAAATTTCCAGTATTTTTCCTTGAAAATAGAGTTCTCAAGGATTACGGGAAATTTTACGGATCCTCATTTCGATTTTTGTGGAATTAGTTATGATTTTTCGAAGTTAGACAAAAATCTGCCCAGAAAATACTGCCCTGCGTTTTTGAATAAATGTAAGGGCAGAATTGTAAATAATAAATCCACCAGGGGTAAAATGGTTTTATATAGCCAAAATATCTCTTGAAATAATATTTGTGAATTAATAGAGATGATATTACCCTTATAGGATATTTGTGACCGCATTCTGACCGACAGAACAAAACTCGTCAACGAAGGTACGTCCGCGTACTGGTAACTTTAACTCTGATGTTTACTGTATGCGTATATGTGCTATATGTATGGTATGCTTGTATGAGATAATTAATGTACGTTCGCGTACTGTAACATTAACTCTGATGTTTATGGTATGCATATATGTGTGGTATGTGTGCTATATGTATAGAGTACTGTGAAGTGCATATAAAGGTTAGAGGATATCTGTACACTGGGATCGATATTTCTGTACGCTGGGAGCGATATATCTGTATGCTGGGAGCGATATGGTTGCATGTTGGGAGCGATACATATGCACTGGTTGTAATAATTCGTTTGTTTGTGCTGTTGATGTTGTGGTATATGTCATCCATATATTGTGTATGTAAACATGAGGTTAACCGTTATCTGAGGTCCAATGGGTATTGGACCTTAGTCTTAATGAATAGTACAGGGAAGAAACCGGGATAGAGAAGATGCCGGTGAGTAGAGCCGTGAAGAGGCAGCGGTCGAAGACGAAGGTCGATAGAAGTTATTAGGACTTAGTTCTGGCATGACTATAATAAAGTTATTTCAAACCATTTGGTGCTTAAACTAAGGAAGGGTTCATCGGTGGGTTGTCACAAGTCGCCATAGAGTTGGTAAGACTCCCATTAGATTGAACACCGACCTAGCGAAATTGTTTGAATAACTGATGTTAGGTTCCAAGCCATGGGTCTAGTTTAAGACTTTCTTTATCAGAGAACTGTATTTAATCTCTGTAAATTGTATCACATGAATATTCCTTCGGGATATTTAATATATCAGCTTATGTCAGGGCATCATCATATGTCTGGGCATTCTATATCAGATACTCATTGTCCGAATCTTAGCGCACGCTATCCATTTCCGCAGTACTCTAAGCTGTAGTATCTCAAACTCTGTTGTTTTTCTTAAAACTAAGTGTCGACCGACACGATTTTTGAATGTAGAATTCGGGATGTTTCATAGCCGATGTGGACTCATTTATGCCTATTCAGATCCACATCATCAATATCGAACAGATTTTTAACACCGTTAGTCCTTATTCAATGGTTTATGCTTAAAGGATTAATGGATATAAATGAGTAAGCTTCAAAGACCCAATAAAAAGGGAAAAAAACTCAAGCACCTGATTCAAAACTCAAGGAAAATTATAAGGACCTGGGAATTAGTTTTGCAATAATTAATTTAAAAAATTAATGGAATTAGTGAAGATGGTTTTGTAATTAATAATATAAATATTGAGATGTGTGTTCCCATCATTTGTTGCATAGTAAATGCTAGATGATTGCTTATTGGATTATTTGTTTTGCATGCTCTCTGAATTTGCATATTTTATAATGGTCTATTATTACTACTAGGATTCTTGGGAATCTCACTACTTTCCTTGAAATGACATGCATCAAAGGCAAGCAGTTCAAAAGGCAAAGACATGGTCATCACTGATACCTGAGAGAGTGGAGAAGCTCAGATAGCGTTAATTTGTTGGCCTTATGTATAATCTTTCTCTTATTCTTAGCTTTTGATTAGCCTTATGCGGGTATTATTGTGTGTGTGTGTATACCTATAAACACATAGAAGGGGAATCAACATTATTTTGCTTAGTTATTGATGCAGTGATATGCACATGTATGAATCAAGCCCACAACTCAATGAGCAATAGATTAAATGTGATATTAGAGAAGCACTCTGATATCATCAAATTTAGTTTAAGGAATGATGAGTTTTAATGAAGAGTTTGAACCATTCATTAATTATTGTTTTAGAAAATTTTTAAATTTTGGGAAAAGTCCATTCATTTTACAGGATCAGACCCTATATTTGGATTATTAATTAAGTTTTCAAACTATTTATGAGTCATTGGAGTATTAGTGTGGGGAGAATGATGAAGATCAGTGGGGCATGATCATCCATATTGAAGCCCGATTGCATGCTTTTATGAGTCATTGGAGCATTAGAAGGGGGAGAAAGATGAAGATGCAGGAAATTAACAGAACATAAGGATGAAAATAGTTTCATAGTGTTTTGGATCAAGCAAAAGGTCATAATTGAAGTCCAATAGTTGTTGAGTGTTTTTGTGTCAATTTAACTTGATTACCTTAATTATATTTTAGTATTGTTTTCAGCTCATCAAATATAAATAAGTGTGCCATGTGCGTAACATATGCACATTAATTATGGGCTTGTTTATATTAATTGAGCTTTGATTTTTCTATTTTATTTAATCTTTGAAATTTGGTAATAATTAGCCAAATTTAAATATGAAAAATAGAAAGAGACCTCAAGTAATTGGAAAAAATAAGGGGGAAAAAATAATTTGTGTCTAGTATGGATTTCAAAAATTGCCTTCATTCCTTGTGAATGAAAATTTTGATTTACATACTATTTTATCTGATTTTTAGGCAAAAAGGGGGGAATCTAAAAGATCAAGAGAAAATATTTTTTAGCCCAAATTTGGGCTTGATAAAAATCAAGGAATTAGTCCCTAACAACAAATATGAACTTTTGATGGCCTTACGTACATTGATAACATGATTAAAGAATCCTCGAAAAGTATTCCATAACAAAAAAGACATTGAATTTGTTACCGATTTCAAAATTTTGCTGACAGAAACAGATTTCTGATAGAATTCTTTCCCTCGCTAATTCGATCATTGCAAATCTGTTTCTAATTTATTTTGTTTAATTTTAAAATGTCATAGGGATTCTCTCAGAATAAGCCACGTGTCACCTCGTAGGAGGCCACCTCACCGGCGCTACCACATGTTACCTTTAACAGTTGCCACCTCGTTATATGTGTCCCCGCCAGATGCAACTACATCGTTGACTGCCAACTGTCACCATGTGGCCCCAATCATAGCGCCATGTGTTTCCTCCTGACCCTACCACGTGTCACCACACCATAATCTTGGAAATGTGCCTTCTCCTCAAACGTTCGAGCCTTTGCTTGTTGAATTGCAATGCACTTACACTCTTTTATCACAAAATTATATATACAACATTTTAACACATAACAATTATATATATATATATATAGACACCCACATGCCTACACACACATATAATGGTAGAACCAATGCCCGGTTGGGTCTCCGCCCCCTAATTTTTTTCTTTTTTTTTTGAAAAATGAAAAATGGGGGAGCCCAAATGAAAACCAAACACGCAATAATAACACTTCGGTTTCTCACTTGAAGCTCGATTTTGAGGTCCTATGCGCACTTCATGTGGGAAGCAGAGGAAGAGGAAGATAGTGCAAAGAGAATCACAACGGAGGTGACAGCTGCTTGACAAAAATATTAAACAGAAAATTTGAGATGAAGTGAATGCACTTTGTATAATATTTGTAAGTGACAGAATATGAAAATAAATTGAGAGAAGAATAATTGGCGATGTGTGTATCTAACTGGAAGCTCCATGAAAGGATATAATAAAGGGAGAGGGAGTGACAATGGAACTTGAGTGTCGTCTTCTGGTGGTTTCGACCAACTCCTCCTCCTTCGTCCTTCATATTTTACAGCACAAAGTCTCCGGTGTAGCTATCGTGTCTTGTTCCCTCTCTCTGTTCCATGTCGACCAGATCAGGTGAAGGTGAAACACAGATCCAGCAGTGGTAGGCACAACACCGTGGTTGACAATGGTGAACACAGAAGACGATGGGACCTAGATCTGCAATGATTGAACGAGAAGAGAGAAGGTTCGCTAGCTAATGGGTTGCACTTGCATCGGGATAAATGGAGGAAATGACATGCCAGCTGGATGGGAAAAGTAAGAGAAAGGATGAAATAATCTGAACACACCATGGTTTTAGCGTCCCAAAAGTCCTTATTTTTTTGGCATTAAAGCGTTTCTTTTAAAATTGAGATGGCGCTTGCTTTTGATATCCCTTTTCTAATTAGAATGTCAAAAATATATTTTGGCATCTCTTTTCATTAAAAGGACGTCCAATACTCCACAATTGGGAAAATTCATCTTGGCGCTCTTATAACAAAAAAAAAATTACAAAAAATCTCAAGATTTTGAAAATAATAAAAAAGGCCTGACCCAAGGTTTTTTCTAGTATAAATTTATTAAAACTTTAATTGTTAACGGGGCTGATACAGTTGTTAATGGGGCTGATATAGTTGTTAACGCTTTAATGAATTTATACCAGAAAAAGCCTTGGGGGCATTTTCTAGTATTTTCAGAATTGTAGGGTCTTTTTTAAATTTTTTCTCTTACAAAGGCCCCAAGATAGATTTTCCCTCCTCTACAGAATTATACAAGATGCCACACTGATTTTATTTTTTACTTCTATTTTTTAAGAAATGGACATTTTTTGGAGACGTCATTCCTGTTTTTTTCTAGTGGTGAGTGATTTCATGTGGGTTTGGTATGAATCACTTAATATTAATAAATATCGTTAAACTTATCAATGGAAAAGGTTGGGTCAACGTATTCAAATAATGATTTTGCATTAAATTAATGCTTAAAAATACTCAAAAATTATGCTGTTTTTGATTTATTTTCTTTGAAATATCATAATTTTTCTGATGAAAAAGATTATAAACAATTTAAAGCTGCACCATTTCATCACTGTGAAATATCAATATTACTAATTTTATATAAAATCTAATCATCAAAAAATTAAGAAAAAACATTTAGGAGGTTGAGGCACTAGAGAAAGACAAACTAGAAGCCTCAAACCGAGTTTATCAATTACCAATTTTACTAGGAAATTTAAATTTGATATGATATAGCCATGGAATGCACAATGGATTCCTTTCTTTCTGGTTTCAATAGGAGCAAAAGCCCCATTTTTTGCCATTTCAACTAGGATGTCGGTTAGTCCCTCGTCTTCAAACTTACGTGGCATTTACTTACAAATGAAACAGAATCTGCTATGTATGCCTCCATCGAGCCCTTGGGTTTTTATACGTTCCATACATGATGTTGGATTCTTTTCCCTATTCACTGACTCATCTACTTCATAAAAAAAAATTTTTTTTTGAACCAAAAATAAAAATGAGGTAGTGTTTAGTCTGTGAAGCACTACCTCTTGCCCTTCCTCCCCCATGTATTAACACATACAAATATCTTTCTACTTGTAACATTTCCTTTTCCTTTACTTTGAGCCTGCTCTGTTGTGTATGTTCTGTCTGGTGTATCTTGGCTAGTTGGTTATGAACAAAATGGTACACCTGTGAAGTTCCTCTAGCAACATTAACTTTGGAAGCTTTTTGCCTTACGAATGGCACTTTCAAAAGCGGAATTAATACGAATCGCATTGCAGATAATGATGCCACATCTACCTTACGTATCTACCTTTGATCGATCTTCATGCTCACTTCGCTTTCCAATTTCTTCGGCTGCGTCGGGTTTCAATAATTCAATTAAGCCCAACAACTCTGTATTGACCTGTCACACAAGCATGCCACCAGAGGAACTAAGAGATCAATTTACAAATTCTTATATTTAAATAATCTTACAGATCAAAAATGACAAAAGTACAAATTATGCATGATTCACCTGAACGTTCTGAAGAAAATCAGAAATTTCAGTAGGGCAACAAGGGCATTTCATCACATTCTTTGAAGAGGTACGCTGAGATCTTCTGCCCGTGCTTGTTTCTCTCACAGAAGACTTACCTGCAAAGGCACACTCCAAACATAACTTAGAAAGATTATGTGCACAGGGTGTCGTCACAGGAGTAGCCATAACCTCTTTACAGATAAGGCAGCCAAATTCTGCATATAGAAGAAACAACAAGTAAAAATAGACCACATTAAATGATATCACGGATGGTTTTAGATAAGATCAAATAACCCATTTAATTGAACAGGAGTAGGGACAAACTAAAGCTATAGTGATGAATAAGTTGACCAACAGACAAACAAAGTATAATGATCATAACCTAGCGCAATCTTTCCCTGATTGAAGATCTTTTTACCTCTTGGGGTTCCCCACTTTTTACATGCTTTTGACTAGGAGATCGTGGTATTTTCCACTTCCAACAAGATTCTTTCACCTAAAGAAGACATCAATTCATTATACATATCCCAAAACTCGAATTCTGAAACAGTGACGTTTAGTGACAATTTTGGAAAGAAAGGAAGTAGTTTTATGTTGACAACAATATGAATAGGATATTTGAAGAGGTATAATTTTAAAATATTACTCACATAGAAATCTCATGATGGACTCCCCTTCCTTTCTTCCAAGTCTGTAGCCATTTCAACTCAGGAATTACTGGCATACTCGGGGGGCATATGAGGATCGCTTCTTCTTGTGAGATCTGCTCATTTAAATTAAAGAGGTTACACAAAAAGCTTTGTAACTATGTATTAAGGCTCAACAAATCAAATAGATATGCCCGAATTTGAAGCTATTGAAACCCCCATCGATCCATGCAGACAACACAGAATTTACAATCGAAAACACGGGAAAAAGAAATCGCTACAAGAAATAAAATTTTTAGTGGAAGAGAGATTTAGAGGGATTGTACAAAAGGAAAAAGTTTGAGAACATTAATTCAAAGGGGTTCAAAATGAATGATAAGAATGAAAATGATTGACAAAAATAAATCAATAAATACTTAAATGAAAGAAATGACCAAGATTGCTTGGACAATACTAATACACATACTTACAACGTAACAAAACAAAGAGAAAATTGAAGTTAATTAAAGTTGACATTGTAGGGACTAATAAGACTGGAAAGAAAACATAATATAATAAATTAAAATTGGCATGCATATATTTTTAGGACAAAATATGCATACAAAACACCTATATAATACTAAAAAATTAAAAAATTTGGGGAGGAGTGTAGCAGGCTAACCCTCCTCCCTCAACCATTCAACTGAGCCAACAAAAAGAAATTTTCCAAAATGGAGAGTCTCAGTGGCCAACATCAGGTATAATTTCAAGTATAATTTTTTATGCAACTGAATCAAAACTATATGAATGAAACAATTCCATAGAAAATAAGGCAGAATCTCGCGCAAATTGATGGACAAGAGCATACACCAATTTTTTGGTCAAACCATTTGGTTTAGCTTGGCTTTCATTAGTTTTCACACATTTAATGTATGGAAAAACTACAAACACCATTACTACACACAAGATCAACTCAGGCACCTTCTTTGTAATACTATGCTTTGGTTAATGTGATGCTAAACAACTTATAAATGATAAAGCTGGAAATATTTGTTACTTATTACAACTTTCAAATGGTAAATCATAAATCTAAAACCCCAATAGAAATCTGAAAAATGATGTGATGGGTGGATGGGGAACTAAATCTATGTTGATTTCACTGATCTATGTCTAACCCAAAATAAGCATATGAAAAAAACAATGATGTGATGGGTAGACGGGGATTTCAAAGATAATATGGATGAGATATGTGATATATGGTGAATATCTAAATACCTTTTGGTATTCTGTTGATCTGATTTATACAAGTCATAAACCGTTCTCTTTTCTTGCACTTGATCATCTTCTTCTTATTGATCATCCAAAACTTCTATGGATCTAAATATTTAGGCACTGGTAAAACTAAAAGGGAATCTTATGCTCAGAATAAAATTTGACGGCTGCTTCTGATAGCTTATGCAATGTGTGTTTATATATAACGAGGAGACCTAGGGTTTGAAAGATATGGTTTTTAAATATTGTAATGATTTAATCCGCGTAAGTGTATGTGATGTATATAGATTCAATGTATTGTAGCCTTTTACATTAATTGCATCCAACAAATCTTAACCTTGCATTTAATCTATGGTTTATTGATTTTATTGCTTGTTATTTTGCTTTCTTGTGTATTCATATTAGAGCGAAATCCAATAAAGCCCTTTTTGCCATGACTTGGGCCTATTTAATGGGTTAAGGTGCAATTTCGCCAATGAACTATTGGCGCTCAGGAGCAATTTCGCCAATAAACTCTCTAATGGATAAAAATCACCAACAAACTTTTAAAAACGTAAAATCTGCACAATGGCATTAACGTCCGTTTTCTACCTTCATGCAAAAATTACATAATAGGATCCAGATGTTTATGAAACTATATTTAAGCCCCAAAAAATTTTAAAATTTTTATTATATTATAATTTTAATTTCAAACTCAATTTTGTATGTTCTCAAATGCTGGGTAATCTAAGAAGGTTTATCCAAAATAAACAGATATGATCGAAGGCTAAAACAAAATGCAGCAGCACTCGCAATTATATATATTTTTATGTTGCTCGATAAGGGCAGCAATCGGTACATACATTAAAAAAGAAAGAAAATAAAGACAAGAAAATAAAAAATATATATATCTAATTAATCCTCCATATTGTCGCCGGAGGAGGAGGAGTCATTGGGGTCCTAATCTGCTTGAGAAGAATGGCACTCGACGTCATTGGCGTTGAGTACCATGTTGACCTTGGCATTGACGATATGCACGAGGCCAAAGAGTTTGCCCAGTTGTCGGTCGATGTGATCGACACGGGCCAGCAGGTGCTCCAGCATCTGCTTGACAAATGGATTTGGCGGCAGAGGAAGAGATCTTATAAGTTGGAGAGGAGGAGGAAAAGGAGGGCCTGGTGGTGGCGGGACAACCATTATAGGATCTGGAGTTGGAGATTGTAGAAGGAAATGAGGATATGGAAAAGAATGTGAAGAAACTAAAGTAACAAGGGGCTTAAATAGATCGAGCACCATCGTTGGATTTTCCTCAACAGCCGAAGAGACTCTAAAGCATCATTACAGAGTGTAAGGATACGATTGCACCAATCTTGGAATTTGAAATGAAGACACTTTTAAGACCGCATATTCTAAGACAATTGGTCTTATATGTACTTTTTAAAAAAATTAGGGTTAAGGTGCAAAAATACACATGAGCTTTTTCCCCAGGAGTAAAAATACACATGTTTTTTTGAGGAGCAAAAATACACATGTGGTTATCATTTTGGTGCAAAAGTCACATCTTACCGTTAAGTCACTGTTCACCGTGATGAGAGAGAAAGAGAAGAGGTGAACAGTAACTTAACAACGGTGAACAGTGACTTAACGGTGAGATGTGAATTTTGCACCAAAATGGTAACTACATGTGTATTTTTGCTCCTCAAAAAAGCATATGTGTATTTTTGCTCCTAGGGAAAAAGCTCATGTGTATTTTTGCACCTTAACCCAAAAAATTATGGACACAACTTTAGGATACGAGGAGACTCATCTGAACTGGAGCATTAAATTTTAGGATGCAACTGCACCAATATTGGAATTTGGAACGACGGCACTTTTAAGGCCGCATAGTGTAAGACAATCGTTTTTATAAATATAATGTAAGAAAAATGTTGTACTTTTTTTTTAAAAAAAATTAGGGCACAATTTTAGGATACGAGGAGACTCACCTAAACTGAAGCATTAAATTTTAGGATACGATTGCACCAATATTTATATTTTGAAAATGACGGCACTTTTAAGACCCCAATAGATTTTGACAACCATTCTTATAAATATAAGGCATTTAATATATAAGAAAAAATTAGTAAAAGAAAAATTAAGGACAGATTTTTAGGACCGCTTATTTTAAAAGGATGGTCTAAAAAATATTTTTGAGACCGACCATTTGTGAAATGAGATCTTAAAGGTATTACAAATTTCAACTTAAATTTTGATTTGTTCAACTTGAAAATTAGTAATAGGCCTTTAGGACCAGATGTATATAATTATTAGGTTTTAAATATTATTACTAATTATTTATGCCAATTGAATCTCATATTCTCACATAACCATTTCGTATCTATCTGCTCTAACTCTTAACTACTTGCAAACTGATCTCTGCCCTAACTCCCATAAACCAAGATAATGGTTAGATACAAGATAACTGCTCGCGGGGGTACTCCTCAAGCTCGTGGCTTCCTTAGATCTCTTGTGGGTTTAGGTCCAGTGCGTTCTATTCTAACACAAGAGTCTTGGGTTGTTGGACCCATTGTTATTTCGGATGATGAAGAGGTTACCGGCCCCCTCCAGCCTTTCAGACCATGAAGAGGTTCCCGCTCCCCCTCTCTAGCCTCCTAGTCCCAGCGCGCCTACATCTGACACCTCCCCTATTTTCTCTGATGAAGTGATACTAATGCGCATACATCAGGAAATTGCTGATCACTGGTGGGAAATTTTTGCTGCTAAAGCCGATATCGCCAAAACATTAGCTAATAATAAGCTTTAGGATTTTTAGTCACAATATAGGTTGTTTTTGTTAATTGTAAGTTTGTTCTTATTTTTCTTTTGTACTTGCATATTCTCCATTAATGTAAAAATTAAAATGAACTAAGCTTATTAATGGAAAAAGCTTATTCTCAACTATCCTTTATTTTCATTTAGTTCCTGCTGCTACAATCTTTTAGTTTAATTTTAAAGAAAATGAGGACTTTCACTAAATTCTTAAAAAAATAAATGAGACCTTTAGGAGCAGATGCTTAATAGCTAACCGATCGTAAAACTTCTTTAAGTGAATACCTTTAGGACCTGATGCTTTATAATTAACCGTTCTTAATGAAATTAAATATAATGATTTTGTCGCGTTAAAAAGTTAAATTTTCCTCTATGAATGTAACACCCCCGAATTTCTAGAGTTAAAATAACACAAAACTTCGATGGTTTTCATAAATAATAATTAAAATCCAAAATAATCAACTTTGGGGAGTGTCACCGCCGCACTTGTATGGGACAAGTGCAAGGCTTCATATTACATTAAATAAATCTAAACGTAAGTAGAAATGTTTTACGCAAAACAAAACAAAATAAAATGAAATGAAATGAAATAATTAAATAAAATCAAAATTTAAATTGCATGTCTTCCTCACTCTCACTGCTAGCCCCAGCCCTTAGCATCTGTTTCACTGAAATTCTGCTCCCTCGAAGGATCATCGCAGCCCAAGAATACAGACATCAGCAAACGCTGGTAATCCTAATTAGGTAAAGGTAATATAAAATAAAATGAAATAAATAAATAAATAAATAAATTGAAATAAATAAAATAATTATAAAATATATGTAATCATGCGGTGTTTTCAACCAAATTAATCATTATCTTTTTAAATTCATTTAGACCCGGGAAACCCTGCTAGTCTGTTTAGTGGGAAGAGAACCATGGTAGACCCGGGAAGCCCTGCCAGTCTACCCTGTGACCCGGGAAACCCTGTCAGTCACAAATCATCAAAATTGGTCATATCATAATTTTCTTTCTAGTGTGCACACCTCTTCCCAAAGTTGCTACTAGTGTCTCGGGAAACCCTGTCAGACACTACTTTGGGAAGAACAGATATATCAGTTCACATTAAAAAAATTTTGAAGGCATAAAGCCTTAAAAGGGTGTTCATCACTTTAGAAGGTACCATCCCAAAGTTATCTTCCCACTTGCTAATTTATTATAAATAGTTTAGATTAATAAAATTCCTAAATTATTTTTTTATTAGGTGTATTCAGATATTTGTAACAAAATAATAATAAAATCCTTTACTCCTACAAGCAAGGGTTGATCTTAATTTCAAGTTATAACTCTTTATGGGAGCTCGTGAGTTTTCTCAAATACAATCACTAAAATGTTGTCTCTATTTTATTATAAGATTTCCCAATTTGGAACTATAAAGTAAATACTCATGGGTTTTTATGGAAATTTCAAGACTATCATTTAATCTCAACTTCTGCTCATCATCCCTTTTTTAAACTATAAAGTAAATACTCATGGGTTTTCATGGGAAATTCCTAGGACAATCATTTAAACTCAACTTCTACTCATCATCCCTTTTTTTGAACTTATAAAGTAAATACTCATGGGTTTTTCATGGGACATGCCCAAGACTATCATTTAAACTCAACTTCTACTCATCATCCCTTTTTCTGAACTATAAGGTAAATACTCATGGGTTTTTCATGGAAAATTTATTAGATTATCTCTAGTTCATTCCTTTTAAAACATACGAAGGTGCATACAGAACGTTTCAAGGGAATCAGATTGTTATGATACCTGACATTTGAAATATATATAAAGCAACATCATAATGGAATTGAATCATGCATGGGACAATTTTGCAAACAAAAGGTGCAGACATACAGTACATGTCATCTAATATTGTGGTGTGAATGGAAAGAAGGAATCTCAAAGACGTGCCAACTTCAAATATATATAATATTAGCCATATGCAAAACGCATGGATTAAATAAGAGGAAGAAGACCAATGATTTTGAAATAAATTAATCGGTAAAGGCATGTAGACCCCATAGCAAAAGGAACCCTAACATATTTCAATGAAGAAGCAGTATACAAGAACAAGAAGGAACATACAGTAGGAACGCAGAGCAACGAGGAGAAATATGTGTATATCAGAGATGCAAGGGAAAAGGGTTATTCTAGGGATTAGGATTACCTGATCTCTGTATTTGCTAAGATCCTAGAGGAGAAACTCTGCCGCAAAGAATTTTTTAGAGAGAAAGCTAATGAGCGATGACTAAAGTTAGGCGGCTAAACCTAACTTATAATTAGACTCTTAGGGTTTAGTTATGGGCTAGGCTTTGGGCTCTTTCCTTATTGACAATTAATTAATAATTGTAGATTTTGTCTTGTATATAGATAAACCCTTTAATTCCAAGGTTTTTCATGAAACAGAAGAATGAATCTGCCCATTATATTCTTATAATTATATAATATATTGGTTGAACAAAAATATTTGTTATTATTATACAAGATATATACAAATTTAAATATTTTTATATCGATAAATAGTATAGTTATTTTAAAAAAACTATATCGCACATATAGATATGTTCTTATATTCATAAAATATCCTTGCGGGATAAAAATATTTGTTACGATCATATAGGATATATACAAGTTTGAATAATTTTTATTTTGATTAATAGTATAGTTTATTTATTTATTATTTTTTAAAAATATATTGTATATAGAGATAAGTATTTGTTTGTTTTATAAAAAAAATCATAAAACAATACAAACATTATTAAATTCTATTAAATCAATCAATCAATCTATACTTAATAAAATCAAATCTATCTAAACTAACAAACTAATCAAATTAATCTAAACTAATACTATATTATTACTATTATTACTTTTACTTTTATTATTATTATTATTATTAAAAACAACAATAATAATAATCTGGGGTATTACAATGAACTTCTCTTGTCTCGTTGAAAGTGATAATAACTCCTGCTCACTATCAACTCTCAAGTGTTTGTGTGTTGCCTCGTCGCTACCACAAGACAGATCTCTCGACAAGCTAATGCTAGTCAGCTTATCACTTTTTGGTTGGTTCCTTAGCTAAACGGTGATAGACCTGTAAGAGGTGTATTTCAGTTACATATATTTTTTACTTTTCTGCTTCTCGTTCTGTGTTTTTCATGGTTTGCATGAAATCGATGAAATGTTGTCGTGGCTTACTCTGTTGTATTTGAATATTGTACTTTCAAGTTTATATTTACACTTGAGACCTATCCAACTGACCAATAAGTGCACTTAGGGTTACTTTTGTTGTCTTCATTTATTTTCTACGTTATGCATTTATTTTGCTTGGCTTCTTGGATTGACTATACTTGATACATTTATGAGCACGAGTGATTCTTCATGTTGATTCTTCATGTTGCATTTAATAGGCAAAGTCTCACTCATATAAAAAATAAAATAATAAATTCATAACCTAATTGAGAATATGCATTTGGACTTCGCTTAGTTTATATGCAATTTTCAATTTTTTTGGATAATGTATGTTAAACCTTTCCATCTATAAGAATTCTACTATGAATCGCAGTTGGATAAATGCGAGATGGATGAGTGTTGAATATGAGAATGGGGTGAGGGAATTTATAGAATTTGCTAAACGAAATGCCCATGATGATAGTGGAAAGTTTTATTGCCCATGTGTAGTATGTTTGAATGAGAGGCGAGTAAGTCCTGAAGTTATACACACACATTTAATTTGTGAAGGATTTTGTAAGACCTATACAGTATGGGTATGACATAGTGAAAAAGTGTCAAGTGCGTCTTAACATGGTGAAGTGTCCTCTGATGATAATGACACGGATATGGATGATCACATACAAGACATTAGTCGTGATGGAGGAGAAAAGGCTTTTGAGCAATCACATGCATATGGTAATATGTGCAGTGATCCAGAGACGCCGCTATACCTTGAGTGTAAACAATACCAATTGTTGAACACCGTATTGAAATTAGTCAACTTGAAAGCATGTTATGGATGGAGCAACAAGAGTTCATCAGAAATACTTGAGGCTTTTAAGGACATGCTTCCTAATGATAATGTGCTGCCGCAGTGATACTATGATGCTATGAAAATACTTTGTCCACTGGGGATGGAGTACAAAAAGATCCATGCATGCCCGAATGATTGCATATTATATAGAGATGAGTTTGAAGATAAGAAGAATTGTCTGATATGTGAAACCCCAAGGTACAAATCAAATAAGGGGCTTGCAAAAGTATTGTAGTATCTTCCAATCATACTAAGGTTCAAACACTTGTTTGCTAATGAAAATGATGTAAGAAATTTGAGGTGGCATGTAAATGAGAGGATTTCTGATGGATAGCTTCGACATCCGGCCAATTCTTCTCAATGGAAGAAAATCGATCAATTATTTCTGACATTCAGAGAAGAACCTAAGAACCTTAGGCTTGCCCTTAGCATGGATGGCATGAATCCCTATGGAAGCCTTAGCAATATACATAGTTCATGGCATGTACTCTTGATTATTTACAACTTATCTCCTATGTTATGCATGAAATGAAAGTACATCATACTGTCTATGTTGATTTCAGGACCAAAACAACCCGAAAACGACATTGATGTTTTACCTTTAGTCCTTGATCGAAGACTTGAAGGAGTTGTGGGAAGAAGATGTCAATGTTTCTTACTCTTTCAAGAATGAGGCCTTTAAAATAAGATGTCAATGTACTCTTGATTATTTACAACTTATCTCCTATGTTATGCATGAAATGAAAGTACATCATACTGTCTATGTTGATTTCAAGACCAAAACAACCCGAAAACGACATTGATGTTTACCTTTAGTCCTTGATCGAAGACTTGAAGGAGTTGTAGGAAGAAGATGTCAATGTTTCTTACTCTTTCAAGAATGAGGCCTTTAAAATAAGAGTCATGATATTTTGTACTATTAATGACTTCCCAACATATGTGAACTTGTTAGGGTATAGTATAAAAGGCCATAAAGCATGTCCGGTTTGTGAAGAAGGCCCACACTACCATCAACTTCAACATGGAAGAAAGACAGTTTATCTTGGACATAAAAGATTTCTTAGATGGGGCCACCCATATCGTCGATTAATGAAAGCCTTTTTTGGTGGCCAAGCATATGAAGATGCTCTAGTGGCATTGACTGGGAAGCAAGTGTATGAAAATGTGAAAAATATAAGTGGTATCTTCGATAAGACTGCAAAGGGTAAAAAAGAAACAAATATATTGACGCAATCTTGATGTGAGACATTATATTGATGTCATGCATGTTGAGAAAAATGTATGTGACAGCATTGTTGGCACGCTTCTTAACATACAAGGTAGTTCCAAGGATGGTGTGAAGGCAAGATTGGATTTGCAGGTAATGGGGATACGCGAAGACTTACTTCCAAGGCCATATGTAAGAGAACTTATAGTCCCCTGACTTCTAATACTTTATCTAAGGACGAGAAAAGAAGTTTTTGTAAGTGTTTACATGGCACAAAAGTTCTTTTAGGGTATTCTTCAAATCTTAAGAAGCTTGTATCGATGAAGGACTTGAAATTAGTAAGCCAGAAGTCTCATGATTGTCATATATTAATGCAACAGCTACTCCCAGTAGCTATTCGAAGCATTGCCAAGTATGATCTTCGACACATTTTGACTAGGCTTTCTTCTTCTTTAATGTTGTTTGTAGTAAAGTTTTCGAAATTCGAAATTTAACAATTGGAAGAATTGAAAAATGAAGGATATCTAATATTGTGCCAGCTTGAGAAACTTTTTGTACTTGTATTTTTTGACATTGTTCTTAGACTATACTACATCGCTTGTCACCTTGAAAAGGAATGTTAAAAAGGTATAAAAGCGGACGTTAAAAGTGTTTTCTATAGTAGTATTCATTATCATATGCCTACTTTTCACTACTAAAAAGAGGCTTTTAGATCGCCTCATTTAGATTAGATTATAGAGGATCATATTTAAAATGTATGACTAGTGGCAGTTTCATAAATATGAAGAACTTTTTAGACTGAATTATAAAACATCAGGTCTAAAAAGTATGATCCGTAACAGTTTCATAAATATAAAGAACACTTTTTAGACAGGATTAAAGAGGATTTAGATCTAAAAATATGTCTTTGGTAGTTTCATAAATATAAAGAATACTTTTTAGAGAGGATTAGGTGTAAAAAGTATAGCTGATGACAATTTTGTAAATATAAAGAAAACTTTTTAAAGCTGTTATTAGAGGATTAAGTAAAAAACAAAAAAATGATTGGTGGCAACTTTATAAATATAAAGAATACTTTTTAGACCGGATTATAGAAGATTAGGTCCAAAAAGTTTTTACAAAAAATGTCTATTATTTTTTAGATTGGTTATATATGTAATTATTTTTAAGATTAGTTATTACATATAACCAATCTAAAAAATTAACTTTCAAGACTCATTTTGATAATAGCCAATCTGAAAGATGAGGAAGAAAAAAAATTAATATTTTTACAACTAGTTGTTATATTTACACTACAAAAAAAATGACTTTTGGCGGCGACATTTCTAAATGTCGCCGCTGAAAGGTTTTCAGCGGCGACAATTTGTCATCGCTGATATGACTGTCGCTGATACTTTTGCCAGCGACATTGAAAAGTAGACAATCAGTGGCGACATTTTGTCGCCACTGAAAATAGGTATCAGTGGCGACAAAAGTCGCCATTGAAACATGTATTAGCGGTGACTTTTTATGTTGCCACTAAAACATGTATCGGTGGCGACTTTTAAACAAAAATAAATGTCATACAATACTACTCAACTTGGGAATTAATCATACAACTGAAAGATTCATGTTTGGAAATTAATTTAGACTTGTCAAGCATGAACCGATATGTCCTAACCATTTGAAAAATGATAATAATAGATAACTAACAAGATTAAACAAGAATTAAAAAAATCCAAATTCAATCATCCAAATTAGTAGCGGTGCTATATTCATGAGCGAATGAAATGCATAAGAATTGTCAAAATATATAACCTTTTTCCACTATTTTCCCTTGATTCACCACTGCTATGTCATCAGCATTTCTAATAGTTGCCAAACAATGAGCAACAATCACGGTAGTCCTGTTTAACATGACATTTACCGATGCATCTTGAACAATGCGTTCAAACTCAGCATCTAGTGCGCTTGTGGCTTCATCAAGAAGGAGGATTTTAGGGTTCTTCAGAATTGCCCTTGCAATGGCAATCCGTTGCTTTTGTCCCCCAGAAATTTGAGTTCTATGCTCCCCTACCAAGGCATCAAGGCCCTGCAAACACAGAATGAAATGCATATCAATTAAGTATTATGATTATGCTCTTAGATTCCAAGATTGTGCATTTATCATTAAAAGATTAAACTAAAGAATTTGATATACCTTTGGCATTTTGTCAATAAATTTTGCAGCATTGGCAAGCTTTGTCGCTGTAATTATTTCCTCATCAATTGCATTATCCTTACCAAATGCTATATTTTCTTTTATGGTACCTGTAAATAACATCGGCTCTTTTATGAGAATCATCATCAAAAGGTTTTACATGTAAAAGCAAAAGGGCATATAACGTGAGAACAAGCCTCCAATAAACAGTGCAGCAGAAACTTGTGGCTCTACATTCTGCTTGTGAAGTTAGACCTCCAGAAAGTTTTCTTCATTGAATATATCATGCTTGATTATTAAGTTCTCAAGGTACTATAAATATCGGCCAAGAAGCTTGTTACTTTATCCATGATTATAATACTAAATCTTATTGGTGCAAGCATCACAAAAATTATACTGATCTACTATAGCACCAAATATGCCATAATTTTCAGGTGCAAATTTACACCTTTCTCTTATTTGCTAACAATGTTTTCCTTTGAGAAGATAAATTAAAAAGGTAATGACTAAAAATGGAAAACCGCACACAAACATATATGCTCATGAATAAAGCCCCAGAAAAAAACAAAAAAAGCATAACGAGAGTTTTAAGTTCCCTTCTCTTGTAAGCAACAGGATACATCTTCAGAAGCAAAAAGTTGAAGCATCCAACAGATTACTGGAAAGTGATGATATGGATTCTGACAAATTGAACAATGAGACTCACATTGGGGGCTCATTGACCGATAGACACACCAGAAACAGGATATTAGTAAAAATATTCATTCATCACTGTCGTTTGGAACATCACATCTTTGTTTATCTGTCTTTCCCGAATCATACTCGCCAGCAGTAACAAGAATGATAAAAACTAAAGCGCCTTAATTCCGAAATTAGTCACTGAAAAGCAATCTCTTAATCATATATTCATGCTTAAAATTTACCCGAATTGTCCAACATCTCCATTTAAATTCTAGAATTATTCAATTCAAAAACAGGGAAAGAAGAAGCAAAATCCAAACAACGTATTAAATCAAATTAGCACAATTCAGCCTATGCCAAATGGAAAAAATCTTACTCATTGCCTTTTTGTCGGAGAATATACAAATGTTCAGGGGAGAGAATAGCATGCCACTCTTCCTCCGACTTCTGGGCTGACGCAAGAGCGGCCATGGCTACAATTCAACCACGGAAACCACGCTTAATAGTGGTCGTAACAGTGGGTTTCAGATATAAGACGTTGGATTGAGAATTGAACAGTGAAGTAGGAAGAGGATTAGGATGAGAATGAAGAGGACGACGGAGAGTAGAGAAGATTGGTTTGGTTGTGGGGTTAAGAAGTAGTGTGGAATTGAAAGAAGAAAGGGGTGAGATTCGAAGAAAATTGGAGCCCATTTTGTGTTGCTAATGTTGTGTTCATCGAAGAAAATTGGGGGCTCATTCGAGATCTAGACTTGGCTCCGACGGTGAGGAAGAGAGAGGCAAAATCTAGGGCAGGCGAGGCCGGAAGCGAGCAGGTGACAGGCCTCCGAGACGCCGGCGTCTCACGTCTGACGGCAAGAGGGAAGGAGAGGACAGAGGATCAGGCTGCGACCTAGCAAGGAGACGAGGGGGTTTGGTTGGCGGGGGTTTGGAAGGGAGGGGGTTTTATAATATCTATATTATATTAAAAAAAAAAACTTTTGGCGACATTAAGTTGCCGTTGAAACATACTTTTAGCAGCAATATATTAAAGTCACCGCTGAAAGATATACCTTCGGTGGTGACTTTTCAATATCGCTGCTGAAAATATCTAAATATTTTTATTATATCAATATTATTAAAAAAAAAAGAAAATTTACTTTCAACGTCGACTTTAAATGTCGCCGCTGAAAGTAGACTTTTGGTGGCGACAATTCAAGTCGCCACTAAAAGTTATACTTTCGGCGGCGACTTTTCAATGTCGCCACTTAAGGTACCTAAATTTTTTTATTATGTCAATATTATAAAAAAAAAAGAAAATTACTTTCAGTGGCGACTTTAAATGTCGCCGCTGAAAGTAGACTTTCGGTGGCGACAATTCAAGTCGCCACTAAAAGTTATACTTTCGGCGGCGACTTTTCAATGTCGTCGTTGAAAGTACCTAAATTTTTTTATTATATCAATATTATTTTTAAAAAAATACTTTCAACAATGACTTTAAATGCCGTCGCTGAAACATACTTTCGGCAGCGACCTATTAGAGTCGCCGCTGAAAGTATAACTTTCGGAGGCGACTTTTCAATGTCGCCACTGAAAGTTATACTTTCGGCGGAGACATTAAAAAGTCGCCGCCGAAAGTATAACTTTCAGTGGCGAGATGAATTGTCACCGCCGAAAGTCTACTTTCAGTGGCAACATTTAAAGTTGTCGCCAAAAGTCACCACTGAAACTTTGTTTTTTTGTAGTGTTATTAGGTTTAAAAGATAAAACTTTTAAGACTGATGTTAATAATAACCGGTTTAAAAAAATCAAAAATTGAATTTGGTGCACCCAAGACCCTTCAGATTGTTATGTCTTGTGGTGCTTGAATGCTTTTGAAGCCATGGTATAAGCAGATGTCCTCGGCGCCCTTGATGGTGATTTGCTCCAATAGATAATTACTTTGAATCCATGTTTTGCTTTCTCAGAAGAAAGGTTGCTTCAAGGAGGCACATTTCTCCTTCAACATTTGCAACAATTATGACTTTGCGTTTAAAACCAATGGCTACCTTCAAACTCCAGGTAACTGTAATTCAATTTCATCCAATGGCCAGTCTTTCACAGTCTCATATCTCATTGACACTTGAGACCTCCCACTTGAAGAAGCTACTTCAGCTTCCAAGTATGTCCGCTTTGAATTGCCAAAAAAATCTAATTTGGTCATCGATTTCTTTAAGAATCTGGGGTTCTCAAAATCCCAGATTCTTCATTTCACACGAGAAGCCTTGTAGTGTCTTCGATATGACCCTGAGAAAACCCTACTCCCCAAGATTGAGTTTTTCATATCCAGAGCCGTTTTGAGCTCAGACATCCCTAATCTCTTATGTAGTTGTCCTAACATTATGAGAAGAGGCTTAGATAAGCAGCTTATTCCTTTATTTGATTTCTTTTGGGATTTGATTCTATTACGGATATGTTAAAAATGGGCTCGGCCCAATGATTAGAAAGCCCAGTCAAAATGGCTCCAGCCATAATCCTAACCACTCCCTTGAATTAAGGAGCGGTTATCAAGATAGTGGTAAATCATAACCACCCACATGATAAAGAGTTATGAACAGAAGGAATATAGAAATATCTTTTAAATAATAAAGATAACGGATCCCATAAAAATAGGACCCCAGGTATGCCTATAAATAGGGAAAAACCCTAATAAGGTAAACACATTCTAACCTTAGCTCTTCAATTCACACAGAGCACACACACCCACTCCCTTTGGCTATCATTAGCCTATTGTATACTCTCGAACTACATGGACTTTGATCCATAATTTTGGTACGTAGGACCCTGGGATTTCACCCCAGGCCAAGTCCAAGTCTTCTTGTGTTCTACACCAGAACATTAGCGCCGTCTGTGGGGACTATAGAGTCCTATTCCCGTGACCAACAATGGCAAACACTAGAAGTAAAGGCCATGCGCTCACAAACGAGCAGAGTTAGGAACAAAATACTAACGAGAACTAGCAACAGAAAGATGTCTGAGGAGTTAATCAGGAACAAATGGGGGAACCACCGAACACAAACCCTCCCCTTGAGGATGGACGGATAGAGTGAATTCCGGTGATCACTAATCAAGTCAATTCTTCATCAGAATTCTAGATTGACAACTCGGATATACGACTGCTGCATAACATTGTCGAGCCGATGCTAAAACGAATTGAGAACGTGCAAGAACGCGACAATCTCCAAAATCAGAAGATTGATCGCATGGCCGAGGTGATGGACCAAATTCTCAAACAGTTGCAAGGCACTCTTCACAGGGAATGCCGGGATGATCAACAGAACGAGGACGAAGAAACCAACCAACAAACTGATGATCCACCGGAAAACAACCAGCCCGAGCAAGGCCGAGTAGTGTCAATGAAAAATTCTGAACAAAGCAATCACCAGGATATGAACCGGGAAGATCAAGCTCGAACTATTCGAAAAAACAGCCATGCCTCGGATAACCAGGAAATCCTGTCAGAAGATCCCGGAAAGCATAGGATATGGTATGGGGACGGAGGACAGAATAACAACCTATTCTCAAATGAGATTACGGAAGCTGAGTATCCAAAGAAATTCAATACGTTCGACCTCCCTAGATATGACGGAAGTCAAGATCCCCAAACGCACTTAAACACCTTTGACACTAAAATGTTGGTTCGAGGATTCAAGGGACCGATCATATCAAGGCTGTTCACCTCAACATTGCGAGGGGTTGCGCAACTCTGGTTCCGGACTCTACCCCCCAAGTCCATTACCGACTTCAACAACCTGAGTGAGAAGTTCCCATTGAATTTTGCAACAAGCAAAAAACAGCCCAGGTCGGTCTACACGTTAGACAGAATCAAACAGCAACCCGGCGAGACTCTACAGAAGTACTTGGATTGTTTCAAGACAGCCGCCTTGCAAATCCAAGGATTGACGGAGAGCGTCCAGGTTCACTTGCTCATCTTGGGCTTAGATAGTGAATCCAGAATGGGGAGGTCGATCATATCCGGCAATATCAAAACTTTGGAAGAATTCCATCGACGAGCCAAGAAATACCTGGATATCGAGCAGATGCAGATAGCCAACGCACCGGGGAAGGAAAGGCAGAAAAGCCCACCCTCGAAAGGGAAGGACCAAGCATCAAGAGACCGATCCAGGAACTCGGACCAAAAAACACGAGAAGGAAGGCATGACGGGAAGTATGAAAAATATACTCCTCTAAATGTCCCACATTCTCAACTGTGGAGAGAAGTGGCCCTGACCGAGATGAGAAAGGTGGAACGACCACGACCACTATATAACAGAGGCAAATTGGACCGATCTCGGTTTTGCAATTTCCACAATGGACCCGGGCACACAACAGATGAATGCTGGGACCTTCGAGATGTGGTAAAGAAGTTTGTCCGAGATGGAAAGTTGCATCAATACGTCATTAAAACGCAAGGGCAAAAAGGCAGTAAACGCAAGCAAACAGAACGGAGTAAGAGCCCGGTCCCTCAAAGAAGAAAGCCGGATGAGAACCGGAGCAAGAATGACGACGACGATGAATTCCCAGAGGCGGAGTTTGATTGCAACGTCATTAGTGGAGGTTACGGAGGAGGTGGCGACATAGCGAGCCAGCGAAAAAAATATCTCCGGGAAGTCCTAACCATCAGGGGACGACCTTCCTTCAAGCCGCAACCTCTGCAAGCAGAACCCCCAAAGTTATTTTTCACCCAAGATGACTTAAGGGACGTAATCCTAGGTCATCAAGACGTGCTGGTTATAACCGGCCTCCTGGGCAAATGCTGCGTAAAGAAGATATTTATCGGCCCCGACAGCGCAGTTGATATCATCCTATGAGACGCTTTCAAGCAAATTAACCTTGATCTAGAAAATCTAAAGCCGTGCAAAACAACCCTAATCGGGTTCAACGGAGAAGATACAAGCCCCAAAGGATGTATAGAGCTGAAAATGACGTTGGGATCTAAAGAAGCCTTCAAGACCGGAAGAGTCAAATTCATCGTGGCAGATTTCCCCTCTTCTTACAACATCATTCTAGGCAGACCGACTATTCACAGCTGGGACATGCTAATATCTACCAAACATCAGAAGCTAAAAATGGTGAGCAAGCAAAATGAAGTCATCACCATTAAAGGGGATCAGAAGGAATCTCGGCAATGCTACTTTTCGACGGTAAAAAACAATGAACCCGGCATGTCTTCGTCACAACAGAAGGGCACTCGAAACCCAATGCCAGTCACACCGGGTTCAGTAAACGTAGTAGAACTGGATGTAAGAGAGGAAGCAAAGCTCATGAAGACAGAGTCCGATGGGGAGCTCACGGATTACCAACTAGGACACGAACCCGGGCAGATAACTAAGATAGGCAATACCCTCACTAAGCAAGAAAAAACCGAGCTTGAAAAGTTGCTAGTGAAGAACAAAGATGTATTCGCCTGGAAACCTTTCGAGCTACCAGGTGTACACCCTGCATTCTGTTGCCACAAGCTGACAATAAATCCACATTATACGCTGGTCACACAGAAGAAAAGGAAGATAGCTCCAGACCGACAAGTAGCCCTCGCCGAGCACGTAAGGGAGCTCTTGGATGCAGGATTCATCAGAGAAATCCAGTATACTACTTGGTTATCAAATGTGGTAATGGTCAAAAAACCAAATGGCAAATCGAGGGTTTTCACAGATTACACCGATCTCAACAAAGCATGCCCCAAGGATGCTTACCCAATGCCAAACATCGACCAACTGGTGGACAACTCCTCGAGATTCCAGCCGCTCTCGTTCATGGATGCCTATTCTGGTTACAATCAAATAGCCATGCATCCCGAGGACCAGGAAAAAATAGCTTTTATCACAGATAAAGCTAATTATTGTTATAACGTCATGCCCTTCGGGCTAAAGAACGCTGGAGCTACTTACCAAAGGATGATGAATCAAGTATTTGAGGTGCATCTCGGAAGAAATGTGGAAGTTTACATCGACGATATGATTGTCAAATCAATCAAGCGGTCCAATCATATCCGAGATTTGCAAGAAACATTTGATAAGCTCCGGGATCATCGAATCTGACTCAACCCGGCAAAATGTGCATTCGGGGTACCAGCATGGAAGTTTCTCGGATTCCTGTTGACTAACAGAGGAATTGAGGCCAACCTGGATAAATGCCAAGTCGTCCTCAATATGGCTACCCCAAGAAACAAGAAAGAGGTGCAACAGTTGACGGGTAGGCTGGCCGCGTTAACAAGGTTTCTACCAAAGTCGGCAGAAAATGCACTTTCCTTGTTCAAGTTATTAAAGAAGGAAGCTCAGCATGGAGAGTGGAATCTGGAGTGCACAGCCGCATTTGATAGAATCAAAAAGTGTCTATCCTCACCACCGATATTGTCAAAACCTGAGCCCGGGGAAGATTTAATATTGTACTTATCGGTGGCCCCAGAACCAGTAAGTGCCGCCCTGGTAAGAGAAGAATCGACAAAACAAAGGCCGGTCTATTTCACAAGCCGGGCTTTGCAAAATTCGGAGCTGAGGTATCAAAGGTTGGCAAAGGTGGCTTTCGCACTCCTCATCGCTGTAAGGAGGTTACGCCCCTACTTCCAAGGACATCGAATAATTGTCCGAACAAGTCAGGATACGTCAAATATTGCATAAGCTTGACTTGGTAGGAAGGATGATTAGTTGGGCTATCGAGTTGTCTGAGTTCAACATTGTATATGAAGCCCGTCATGCAATTAAATCTCAGGCCCTGGCCGACTTCATCGCAAAATTGGTACTAACAAAGATCATCCCGGAGGCCAATCTTGATATTTGGAAAGTGTTCGTAGACGGATTGTCAAATGCCAAAAGAAGTGGAGCGGGGTCATAATTGAAAGCCCGGAAGGAGTTGCTATGGAACACTCCTTACAATTACATTTCAGAACCTTCAATAATCAAGCCGAATACGAGGCGGTCTTGGCTGGGCTATCTCAGGCTAAAGATAATAGAGCCAGGAGGATTCACTTGTCAACTAATTCTCAATTAGTCGCCGCCCAAATCAACGGAGCATATACGGCTAAGGGGCCTTTGTTAATTAAGTACCTCAGGAAAGTCAAAGAGGTTATGGCCGAATTTGACGAAGTCGTAGTCACCCACATCCCTAGGGGAGAAAATGCGAGGGAAGACATCTTATCGAAGCTGGCCAGTACTAAAAACCCTGGAAATCATCGGACAATAACACAGCAAAGTTTGACTGAGCCCACTTGTATTATGGTCATTGTAGTAGCAGAAGACTGGCGAAAGCCTATCCTTAATTACTTGGAGAAGGGAATCATCCCAAAAGATCCTATGGAAGCAAAGCAAATGGCAAGAATAGTGTCAATGTACACAGTGGTTGATGACCAATTGTATCGAAAGGGCCTTCACTCTCCCATGAAGAGGTGTTTGGACCCAGCAGAGGCCGAGTATGTGTTATCAGAGATACACGAAGGGATCAATGGGTAGCATATTGGAGCCAAGGCGCTAGCCCGAAAAGCCCTCTGAGCTGGATATTATTGGCCGACAATGGTTGCCGATTCCAGAGAGCATGTAAGAAAGTGCGAAAATTGCCAAAGACACGCTCAGATAATCTAGCCACCTCCAACCGAATTAAAGTCTATCACGGCCCCATGGCCATTCTTCAAATGGGGCATGGACCTCTTGGGACCATTCAAGCCAACTACAGGGCAAATGAAGTAGCTGGTTGTAGTTGTGGACTACTTCACTAAGTGGATCGAGGCCAAACCCCTAACAACCATCTCGGCCGCTCACATACAGAAATTTTTTGAGAGAAACATCGTGGCAAGATTTGGGATTCCAGCCGAGATCGTCACCGACAACGGGACACAGTTCACCGACCAAGGCTTCCAGAGGTTGATGTTCAGACTCAAAATCAAGCACCATTTCGCCTCGGTAGAACACCTACAGTCTAATGGGCAAGCCGATGCAGCAAACAAAATCATTGTCGACGGGCTTAAAAAGCGGATGACAAGAGCGAAAAATGACTGGGTTGAGCATTTATATCCAGTACTCTGGGGATATCGAACTAGTATCCAAACCTCAACCAAGGAAACGCCTTTCAGATTGACCTACGGTTGCGAGGCCATGATCCCGGTTGAAATTGGGCAAACATCTTGGAGGAAGGCAAAGGTCATGGAGGAAGGAGAGCACAATAACACTGAACAATTGGCTGTGGAGCTAGACCTCATTGACGAAGTCAGAATCACAGCACATTGCCGAGATCTTGCTATAAAGCAGTTAATTGCGGCTAAGTATAATCGCAAAGTTCGGCCACGAGTGTTTAGCAGAGGTGATCTAGTACTTTGCAGAGCGAATATCGAAAACAATAATGCTTGGGATGGAAAACTTACGGCAAATTGGGAAGGTCCTTACCGTATTTCAGACAAAATAGGGCCCGGAACCTATGTCCTAGAGGCATTGGATGGAAGGGCTATCAAGCGAACTTGGAATGTGGACAAACTAAGGATCTACTTCAGTTAGGAACCGAGATCAACTCGGGACCCACGCACAGCGGATGTCAGTGGCGGCTGAGAACCGCTTTTCAGTTTCAACGGATATTAGCAGTGGCTGAGAACCGTTTTTCTTTTCAAGGATTATTTTGCTTTTACGCATTGTTTTCCATTTATGTCAAAATCTCTTTGTACTTGCAATTTTTCAATCAATAAAGAAGGCGGCCTAATTATAGGCCGACCAGGTGATTGTTTATAAAGTTCAATACAAGAATTGCTGAGTAAAGGCAATATAATTAAGGAAACCAGGGTTTCGCGAGCCCGGTTATTATAGGATTTGTTAACAGACTCTATGAATATTACGATGCATCGGAACAGCTTGCTGGGGTGGTGAGAGATTGCCATAAAAGATCCCGATCAGGTCTAAATGTTTAGGTTCTTTTTCTAAAAAGAAACTAAGACCAGAACATGTGGCAGTTGGCTACCATCTCGGTTAGATACTTTACAAGATAAAGTACTTAGCTAATTGTTGGAAATCATCTGTTTATTTAAAATGCCCGATTATTGGTAAACAAGCCCATTTATGAACGTCGGTAGAATATCTTGTAGACTGCGCAATATCTTGACTTTAGCCAAGTCAAATAAAAAGAACCGAGCTTCGTGCCCAGATTACGTTTCCCTTTACTTATTAACAAGCGAATTAAACGCCAGTTTGGTTTAAAGGATGAAAATTGAAACTAACGAATTTGGCAAGATAATAATGCTCGAAATGCCTGGAAAAAACCGGGATGAAATTGTCATTGTATTAGTATTGGGGCATAGGCCCAGATTACAGAAAGCAAAACAAAAATAAAAACCGAAGTTACTAAAAATAAAGCTAAAGCCTAAGAAAAGCAGCATTAAAGTTGGGCTTAGTCAGGCACGGGAGAACCGGGGGCATCGGAGGCTGGAGCATCTTCCTCAACAATTTGAGCTCGGTCGCCCTCCATGTGATGCTCGGACTCTTCGGCCGGAGAAAGCGGCGCTGGTATAAATTGTCCATCCACCACCGAAGCTCTAAAATCCACGGTATCAAGATTCATTGTGATATCAGGATTCAGAGCTCGCACTTGGGCTAGGCACTCCTTGAACGCTTCAGCAGCCGTTTCAACGACCATGACCTCCAGCTTCTCCACCTCGGCAGTAGATGCCTCATGCTCGGCTTTGGAAGCATTAAGGTCGGAATGAGCGAGGTTTAAGTCCTTCACCACGCTCGCATATTGGTCCTGCAGAACGCGCAGAGAGGCGGTAAGTGCATCCTCCCATGCCTGGCAAGTGCTTAATTCGACGACGACCAGGTCCTTATCAGCAAGGGCTTTTGAAAGGTCCTCCACCGCCTATAGCTGTGCTTCCTTGGCCTTTAATCGTGCCTCCTCAGCCTCCACCTGACGGGATACAGCATCTTTCCTCTCAACCGGAGCCTTCGCAAGCTCGGCTGCAGCTTTGGCGTACTTATTCTTAACGACAGCATAAGCATCTAAGACGCCCGCCGTCTCCATTAGATGGTCCTGCAGAGCCTGCAGGTGATCAAGGTCGGTGTCGGCGAAAGCATCACCGCTGAAATACTTGCTGGGGGCCTTTATGACGTGCTTGAGCTTGTTTGAGACCCCGTCCGTCCATACCTCGCCCCACACATGAAGACGTGTTTTACGAGGGGGTGGAGGAGGAGGAGGGACGCCTGACTGAACGCCAGCTTCAAGAGCGGAGGATGGGATAACTTCCTCAGCCGAGGTCAATGATGTAACAGCCGACTTCGACCGTTTGCGAGGGGTGAGGTCTGCAGAGGCCGGAGGAGTTGTCGTTCTCTTCTCGGGCCCAGCGGCCTTCTTCGGTGGAGGAGCAACCACCACTTTCTTCTACGAAGAGGACTCCCCCTTCTTCTTGGCCTTGGCATGAAGCTTCTCGGCCAATTCTTGGAAGGAAACCTTCCCCATCTCGGGCCCTACAAAGAAAGTAACAAACATCAGCAAAAGCAGCGAAGTGATATGAAATAAAGGAGATAATAAGTGCTAAATCCTACTCAGTGCATATAACTCCTCCACTGATTGTTGGATAAAGATCCTAACATCGACAACGTCCCTCTCAATCACATGGTCAACTATGTCGGATATAGTTTCCACCTCACCTGGATCCAAATCCCCTTCAACTGGTTGAAAAAATTTGGGGTTTTGCTCATAGTGAATTTTGGACCAGTATAAGGGGAAAGCCAACTCCACCAGATTAGAGTCTACACCCTACAAGAACCATGGTTTATGACTGGGCTCGGCTGTGACTTTGAAGAATGAGGATTTAAAGCCTTTCCACGTATCGGTGGCCACATAGAAAAGTTTCTTTTCCGGCTTCCCGCAGAAAGAAACTTACCCCTTTTTCTTTATGGGCTCACCAGGTTGGCGAGCTCGTTGGATATTAAAAAAATAAAGAAAGGCCCGGGTTGAAGGAATGCGATTTAAATATTTGCATAATCGCTCGAAGGCAATAATAAAACCCCAAGAATTCGGATGAATTTGTGTTGGGGCCAAATGAAGGATGTTTAGAAGGTTGATTTGAAACTCGGTAAACGGAAAGCGTAAACCGAGCTTGGTGACAAAATCTGTATAAAAGAAGAAGAATGATCTCTCTTTCCCTTCCCGGATAGAACACACCGGTTCGTTAGGAAAAGGAGGGGCAATAGAACAATGATTCCGGTCCCCTAATGAGAGCTCGGAGATCTCATCTAGTGATATGGAAGAAAATTGAGACAACACTGAATTGGCCACCCAATCGAACTTTTCTATTAGGCGGAGGGGAGGGCGCGCAGACACCGACTCCATAGATCCGGAATCCTTAGCAGGATCGGGGAGACCGACATACTACATAGAAAGGAAAAAGGAATCATGAATTAGAAAAACAAAGATACCTGAAAGCGATAAAGCAGGTCGGATAGGCATCATGGAGGTATCCTGCCAACACGAACCGGCTATATTATTGGCTTCCCACTCCCGGCCAACCATCACGGATTCAGATATTAGCCAGGAACACTCTTCACATGGACCAATAGGTCGGAAAGAGGTTGTGGAGGGCTCAACCCGGCACACTACAAAAGAAGCAGGCACAAGAGGACTTCCCTTGCTCCCTCCTAATGACGACTCTAAAGAAGAAGCCCTAGCGGGGGTAGTTCCCCGGCCCGGACCTATGGACTCTACAGAATGGGAACGACCTTTAACTCTACCCTTGAGCACATTCTCTAGCTTTTGTTCCTCGGTCAAAGGTTTCCCATACAACCACCAGCCGTCCTAAGAGGAAGGCGTTTCACAAACTCTTCCTGCTCAGGCGATAGGCTGATAGGATTAGGAGGAGAAGAAGATTCTCCTAAACCCATAAGAAAAAGAGGAAGGGGAGAAGGAGACAAGTTCGGGTAAAACAGAACAAGAAGCTAATACTAAATCTCCAAGAAAGAGGATCAAGGAAACCAAAAACGCGGGGCAATCAAGAACAGCAAGACCAGATAAAATGAAAACAACTAACAGAAACCCAGAAAGGAGGAACACTCAAGAGTGGACAAAAAACTCTACCCAAGAAAACAGAGAAGGAAAGAAGAAAGCGCAGCCAAATAACCAAGGGAAGAACGAGGAAAATACCTGGTTTGAGATAAATTAGAGGAAAGGGAAATGCACATGCCACAACAATGAAGGGTCTACAGAAAAGATGAAGATATGGAAACTCGCTCTTAAGCAGCAGAGACGACTCGCAGTCACTTTCAAAGTGCCTAAAGAGGGAAAAGAAGGCGTTATGTATGTGAATGGAGAAAAGACGGTTTAACACTGAGGAAACTCAACCGCCGAAGGCCCAAAGGGCCCATACGGAGATAATGACATGGACATAAAAAGGCGTGCGCATTTAATGTTGATATCAAATGCACACGAAAACCAAGGGTAGTGGAGCAGTTGTTCCACTCAGAGAACGTCTTGCAAACGTCAAATCGGCAAAGGGCAATGATAACACTCATTGCCTCGAAAATGGGCAAAACATTGAATCATTAGATGAGCTAGAAGATGAACCCGGCTTGCAGTGTTTAGGTGGCCGACCACATAAAGAGACCCTTGTCATCTGAACCAATGCCGACATCCCAGCAACTTCAAACTGGGGGCAATAAAGTCCCAACTCACGAAAACCGAGATAGAATACCCATAAAACAGACGTAGTAACATGAATTCGACATTGTCCGATCTCAATGAAGTAGGAAAGTTTGAAATGGCATGAAAGGATTCCGGCCCAAAAGTAAACTTCGGGGTAATGTTTTCTCGGACCAACAAACGAATGTGACCCCTGCTAGCTCATCCCGATAGTTCAGAGCCCTAAACAACCGGGCTGGGGGGCAACTGTTACAGATACATTAAAAATGGGCTCGGCCCAATGATTAAAAAGCCTAGTCAAAATGGCTCCAGCCATAATCCTAACCACTCCCTTGAATTAAGGAGCGGTTATCAAGATAGTGGTAAATCATAACCACCCGCATGATAAAGAGTTATGAACAAAAGGAATATAGAAATATCTTTTAAATAATAAAGATAATGGATCCCATAAAAATAGGACCTTAGGTATGCCTATAAATAGGGAAAAACCCTAATAAGGTACACACATTCTAACCTTAGCTCTTCAATTCACACAGAGCACACACACCCACTCCCTTTGGCTATCATTAGCCTATTGTATACTCTCGAACTACGTGGACTTTGATCCATAATTTTGGTATGTAGGACCCTGAGATTTCACCCCAGGCCAAGTCCAAGTCTTCTTGTGTTCTACACCAGAACAAATTCAATATGATGACAAGGTCATCAAATCTTTTCTTGGCATTATTCAACATACTAGCACCCATGTCGTGCCTAATATTGTTCTATTAAGATAAGCCGGAGTTCCAGAATCAAATGTCATTAGATTGTTGCTAATGTATCCTATGACATTGACTACAAAAACTAATCAATTCAAGATGATTGTGAAGGATATTCAGGAATTGGATTTCATTCCTACAGGAACACGATTTGCTCCAATAGATAAATTTGTTGAATATCAATAAGTTCTTTGTGGGTGATATTATTAATCCAATCTTGGTTAGTTCGGTATGATTCCTTTGTCCTTGTGCAATTTTTTCTTAAAAATAATTTTGGTTTAAGTCTTGCGCAGATTTTTCTTCCTTATGCAAAATTTCTCCTTTGGCAAACCACTATAACCCGAATTCCAACATTTGCAGGCCTTCATCAGAGATCCATTGATGGCTTACTATCACTGTAAACTGAAGCAAGATGCTCATACTTCGAACGTTGTTCTGTTATTGCTGGTGGCCTCGACGCTTCTACATATACCATATCTATTATCAAGCGTGCAAATTTGAGAATTAAAAGAGAAAGCAAAGTAGTAGATCTAGAATTAAAATCAAAGCAGCAGACCTTAAGGCAAGAGATTAGCTTCGATTTTGATTATCTGCTTGTTTCAGCTATTGCTCTTCGATCTTGGTTCTTGATTGTTCATGGTTGGATTATTGTTTTTCGATTTTGGCTCATGTGCTACCAATGGAGGTGATACGCCATCATTGACAGAGGAGGAGGTATGTGTTGCGATGGGATCCGTACACACAGCAGAATTAAAATTTTTTTTACGAATCTCGAAGAGGATCGCTCAACCGCGTTTAAATCAAGGCTTAAAGAATCTGTATCATACCTATGCTGAACTGGTATGCGTCTCGTTCTATTTGAACTGGTAGGCTACCTTTCTGATCAGCAAAAGTCGACTCTTTTAATCGCCTTCCTCTACCGGTATCTACACGAATAACCTCAAACACAGACAGCCCCGTACTAGCGCCTTCAGTATTCTCACATCTCTCTTTTCTCTCTAAGGTTTCTTACGGCTTTCTCATACGCTTGACAAAAGTCCCATAGGTTTTTTCTAAACCTGATAGGTGTATTATATTTAAAATGAATCCTCATTAATTTTGAAATTCAAATTTTGAATTTGGATTAAAAAAATATATTAATTAAATCTCTGTAATAGATTTAATCTAATCTATTTATTTAATCCGAATTAAAAGCCTTCTGTTTTAATTTATCTCTATAAATTAAATCTGAGATATATATATATATATATATATATATATATATATATATATATATTCACAATGAAAAATACGAAGGTGGTTATTGTATGTATATTTGTATATAATTAATTAATTGGTTTGTAAGTATAGATGATTTCATGTCATTTTAGCCATGGTAAAATTAGAACAATGGGCTCACGCATATTTACATGTGATTAGGCATGGAAATAGGTTAGGTTAGACCAGGTTTTTGCTAAATAGGCCTGAGCTTGTAATGGGGGCAAAAGGCCTAAGCCTGAATGCAGGCTTTTTTAAGGCTCAGACCTAAGTTTTCATAAGGCTTGGTTGAGTTTGAAGCCTTTTTAAAGGCTTACTTACAATCTAGCGTCTTTAAAAAAGGCCTCATATTGCAGGCCTTGAGTGGACTTTGTGCACTTTGAATTTAAAATATATGAATTTTAAAAAATAAATATTGTGTTATTTATATAATATAAATATAATTACATTTATTTAATGTGTAAACAAGCAAGCCTAAAAGCTTACAAGTCATGCCTCAACAAATAGGCCTAGCCAATTTACATATTTAGGCCTTTATATAAGCCTTGACCTGACCTTTTCAACAAATAGGCTGAGCTACAAGTAGCCTAATAAGGGCCAAGCCTATTCTCACCATGGTTATTAAACCCGGACTGGACCAAAAACAAGGGAACCGGCCATGAAATCAATTCGGTCAGTCATAAAAATCGAGGTGCGTTTTTTTAAAAATGCTTACAGAGAAATAAATAGAGAGAGAGATGGGATGATGAGGATAGATGGTGATGTCCTTTGCTAAAAGTTGCTTTCTTTCCCAGCTCCGACGATAGCATTAAAGACTCTGAACTTGAAGACAGTTATCAGAGACATGGAGAGAATAGAGGAGGAGGCCAGTTGCGTGGTGGAGTTAAAGCTTTCTCCGTACTCTTGCACTTGCTTTGCATGTGTTACTTGAGCTTGTATGATTTGCCATTGGAGGTTAGAGTTGGACTTCAAGGAAGGAGCTATTGAGAAAGAGAAGAGAAAGAAAGGTTACGAAGCATGGGTCTGGGTGGTGATGAAGAGGATGAGGGCATCCTTCATAGGCCTCAGCAAATCAAGTGTCATAAATTAGAAGCAGAGTAGAAGGACTAAAGGAGACTACCACACATCTCTTCGATCTTTTTAAAACTGTGTGGGGCCAATTTTCATTAAATATAAACAACACCAAATCTTTTGCAAGATATGATTTTGATGTTCTCTTAAAATGTTAAAAGAAAATTAAATAAATATTATATAATAAATCCTAGAGACTTAGCTACCTGGTTTGACTCCGGTTTGACTCACTGACCCTTGACTCAGTACTCCGACCGATCTAGTGATTGGTCTAGTTTTAATAACATTAATTCTCACCCGCACATGTGATGCTTATGATGAAGTAGCATAATGACTCTTACTACTTTTTTCTATAAAAATTATGAGTAAAATAGACTTTGCGTTATGTTTTATTTATAAGAAATTGTTAAAAAATAACTCATTGAACCTTGTTTAGAATTTAAACCAAACATTAGCTCTATAATTAATATTGCATTACATTATTATTACATTGGATTATACTGCACTTTAAAGTATAATGAGATCAAACAAAATGAGTTCTTTGTTTATTAAATGAATTCTCAATGTGAAGCCTACATTTTTTATCAATAAAAAACCTAAATTAGTTCAATATCTACAATTAATTGGCGCAACAACAACAAAAACCAACTCATTTCCCAACACAATTTCACTTTTGCCACGAAATTTGTGACAGAATAGTTACAAACATGATTTCTATATGAAGCTTTTTCGTAGATAAATTTTCTGGGGCATATTGATCTACCAAAGGAGTTTTAATTCTTCCTCAAATTACCAATATATTTTGTTAGAACTTTTCTTTTCATTTAAGAATAATGTTACCTCAAAATTGTTTATTTGGTTCAAGGTTAGTACAAAAATGTTTAAATAGAATAATGTTGAAAATATTACTAACTAACATCAACTTTTTAATAGCCCACATTAGCTTTTTTTGGTGGGCTAACATTGTTACATTTCAAACTTCTGAAACAAGTTTTTAGCCAACATTGCTTCTAACAAAAAATTATAAGGACAAATTTTCACCTCAAAAACTACAACATGGCATCTCTCATTATTGCCATGTGACCACAAATTTTCACCTCAAAAGCTACAACATGGCATCTCTCACTGTTGCAAGCATGTCGATTCTAAACTGTCAATGACAATGTCATTGTCGGTTAGCTGTTCCATCACCAGCTTGTTATCAACCTTGTTGCTGCTAGCCACTACATGTCCTTGTCATCTCGCGTCCATGTTAGTGACTTGTCCACATTACAAATTGACTGCATTTTATTCTCAAGGGGGAATTTGAACCCTTAACCTTGCATGCATATACTAATGAAGCCTTTTCTTTAAAATTGAGTTGTGATGAAGCTGCTATTTTTTATGGCAATACTATATGTGTGTGTGTGTGTGTGTGTGAACGAATAGGAGGTCTCAAAGGGTTAGGAACGACGGAGGGAGAGATGGGGTAAAGGATGTAGCGACACTACAAAAAAAATGTTTTTTTTGTAGCAGTTAACTAGTAGTGGTCATATTTAACCGCTAATATTAGTTTTACTAATGGTTTAAGTACAAACCGCAATAAATTTGCAATGGCATCAATCATGCCAAAACGCGAGCTTGTCTGTAACGACATTTGTAGCTATTAGAAAGATATAACCGCTATAAAAATTGTTAGTTCTCAACCAAGTTTTGATGATAACTAAACACTTGTGAATCAATGGTTTACATAACAACTCGATTTAAAACTCCAGTTCTCATCTCAGCAAAATGAAGAACTCGAGTTCCTGGTCATACAACTCGAGTTCATAGATGAAGAACTCGAGTTCTTGGGTTAAGAACTTGAGTTCGCTGCTCAGGTCATGAAAGATTCTCAAGTCTGAAAGACCTCGAGTTCATTAGTGACAAACTCGAGTTCATCAACTCGAGTTCATAATTAAGAACTCGAGTTCTCTCTGCACGACACTAATGGACAAGTTTAAGAACTCGAGTTCCTATAATAGAACTCGAGTTCATGAACTTGAGTTCATATCTGAGAACTCAAGTTCTTTGAAAATGAATTTGAAGGAAAAAGGAAGAACTCGAGTTCTCCAGGATCAACTCGAGTTCTCATCACGCAGACCACGTGCCCAGAAAAGTAACCAAAAGAACTCAAGTTCTAGAACTCGAGTTCTAGTTTGTCAACTCGAGTTCTTGCCTTACAGCACTGAATTACTAAAATGGAAAAACAAAAGAACTCGAGTTCTACTTTGAAAACTCGAGTTCTTGTCGCTGTCACTGATATCTGATTTTGCGAAAATTTGAGCTTTTGGTTTGTAACCTCCAGAATCACTCGGAATGATGTTTAAAGTATTTCTAATATGTTTACTAGTGATTTCAGGAACTTAGAACGGGTTATTATACAAAATCAACATAAAGCTGATGCTCACGTCACAGCATTTAATGCTGAAGCAGGAAACAGAGCAACAAATAGAAAGAAGCCCAGAGCAGCAGGAAGAAACATTCTTCCAAGGATTACTTAATCAAGACATTCTTCTGTAAAAGCACTCTCAACGATCAACGCATTTAATGAAAGAACAGATTTCATTTAATGAGGCCTCAAGGTCCATTTGGCTGCACAAGGAACAGAGAGAGAGAGCAAGCTGTGTCTAACGGAAAATTAAATAAGTCACAACGGTAACTCTCAAGTTCCTCCCAACGGCATTAATGGCGAAAGAGTATAAATACCCAAGCATACAATTTGGCCAACTACCGAAACTCTGCGCATTTACTCTAAGTTATTATCTCATCAGTTTCATTACTCTCAACTTGTACTTCAGTGATAATTTATTATTCAACTCGTGAGGAGTTAGTTAAACATTCAATTTTCATTCGTTTGTAAAATCTTAAGGTTGTGGAACCTTAAGTAAGGGTGTACAATTACAAATAGTAAGGGGGAGTGAGTCTGAGGGATCATTCCAAGTTGTGTAATTGTATTCTGAAGATAGTGAAAAATTTCAAGGTGTTCTTGGGGACTGGACGTAGGTCAGGATAGACCGAACCTGGATAAATTCTCTCGTGTTCCTTCTCCTTTAAACTCTTGATCAGTTAGTTCATTAATTTTGAAAATTTTGATTAAGCAGTTAGATTTTTAAATCACCTATTCACCCCCCCTCTAGGTGATATTCCATCTTCAAAAATGTCGCAAGCTTGGCATCTTGTGGCATGAAAGTTTTGTAGCAAGACAATTGTAATGGTTATCATAAAACAACCACTATAATTATTAGTTCTCTATGTGTTTTAATGATTACTTACAATTGTAAACACCAAGGAAGTTTGTCTTTGGTAAGTTGAAAGACTTACTATCAAAGGCAAACTCAAGTTTGAGGTTCCAGACTTGAGTTTGGGCTTGACAGAGAGTAACTTAGTTTTTATAAACTTAAAGCAAACTGTGGTTTGCATTTACAAATTGTGGTTTATGTCAAATAGAGAGCACTCAAAGTTTTTCAAGCTAAAGCAAAATCGCGTATGTGCTAGACAAATACAACGTAATATTTTGAATATAAGCAAACCACAATTTGATATTCTAAACCATAGTTTACTCTCAGCTAACGACTGTATAAAGTTTTTTATGTTTTGGGTAACTCGAGTTTGAGTTTACAAACTTGAGTTTGAATCAAACAGAGAGCTTTTCAAAGATTTCATGTTTAAAACAAACTGTGGCTTGCATTTGTAAACTCCATTTTTTCATGTGCTATAAGCTATCAACATTTTCTATAAAATTAGAAAGCTCGAGTTTGAGAATGTAAACTCGAGTTTGATTCATACAGAGAGCTCATCATTATTTTGAACTATGAAAACCCCAATTTGTATTTGCAAATTGCGGTTTGATACTTTGTGGACTTAAACATGTTTTGTCTTTCCAAAAGACAAACTTGAGTTTGTCACTTAATGACTCGAGTTTGCCACCGTTTCAAAACGTCGTTCAGGTTCAAATCGCTATGGTTATTCCTTGAATGAACCAAACTCTAGTTTGAGTTGCTAAATTGTGGTTTGGCTCTTGAGTTAAACTTCCAAACTGTGGTTTGTTTTAACAAACTCTATTGGATATAATTAGTTTTGATGATGACTTATACATATGTCATTGATTCAAAGCAAAAAGATTGAGTAGTATGTGTTAGTTCTCTATGTGTTTTGATGATAACTGACAATTGTAAACTAAATTTGAAGTTTGTCTTTGGTAAGTTGTAAAACTTACTGTTCAAGGCAAACTCAAGTCTAGGTAACAAAACTCGAGTTTGGACTTAACAGACAGAAACTCAGTTTTTACAAAGGTGGACAAACTCCAGTTTGTGTAAGACAAACTCAAGTTTGCATTACACAAACAGCAATCAAAATTCTTAAGAGCTGTAAACTCGAGTCTATGTTTTGGTAACTCGAGTTTAGGATCAAACAGAAGCTTCAATGCTTTATCAAGATTTCAAAACTCCAGTTTACCAAATACAAAAGTCTTCAAGTTTAAAGTTTTCAACTGAAACTCGAGTCTGGACGTAGAAGACTCGAGTCTGGGTTATAACAGAGACACTCGAGCTCTTGTTTATTTTGTAAACTCCAGTTTTGATTTCAGAGACTCCAGTTTAAGCTTAACAGGAAGTTTTCAAAGCTTTAACTACCACTGAAACTCGAGTTTAGGACAAACTGAAAATACTCGAGCTATTACATGATTTCTAAACTCCAGTTTGAGCCCTCAAAGATGTTTCAAATGTTTCAGTTCACACTGAAACTCGAGTTAAGATTTTGGTGACTCGAGTTTAGCTCAAACAGAAAACACTCGAGTAAATGACTGATTTGAAAACTCCAGTTTAGAAAATGGAAACTCCAGTTTACACTTATGGAGATATTTCAAAAGTTTCAGTTTTCACTGAAACTCGAGTTTTGGATATCAAAACTCGAGTCTGGATCATACATAGAGCTATACAATATTTCTGGTCTTGTAAACTCTAGTCTGCAGTTCTAAACTCCAGTTTTGAAGCTGTGAACTTAAAATTAAGATTTTCATAAAAGCTTTAAACTCGAGTCATTTCACTAAATGACTCGAGTTTGGCAATGTGTTCAAAATCCCATTCAAGACCAAATCGCGACTTTCTTCTCTGTAAGAACCAAACTCAAGTTAGCATTTGTAAACTGCTAGTTTAGACCAATGCTCAATAGTCATGTCTTCTGGATGAACCTCAAACTCGAGTCTAGGATTATAAACTCGAGTTTGCATTGGAGATTTTGAAAAACCAGATTGAATCAATCTGCGAAATCATAATGGGTTAATCTGAAATTATCATATCTTGTTGTATTATTATTCCTAACATTATTGATCAAGTTTTTGATAAGTTTCAGACAGGTTCATCACAAGATCAAGGTGAAATCAAGATCCAGCATAAGTACATTTAATGAAGAACCAAGAACAAGGCTGATTCTTCTCCCTTATCCCAGATGTTCAGTTCAGACCGTTGTAACACATTAAGATCATCTCAAACGATCGAATTAAGATCATGGAATGACTAAAAATCTGGAAGACGTTTTGCAACAACACATTCTAGGATTTCAGCAAAGAATTAAAAGAACAGAGCAAAATATGCAACTGTCATTTCCCAGATTTGCAGCCGAACGTTGGAGAAGATATTGCAACGGCTAGCTCATCTAGCTAGGCTATAAAAGGCTATGAAGACTCAGAGCAAGAGACAACGAAGCTACACTTGAACACATTTGCATTTTTTGAGTCTGTATTGTGATTCTTTTATCTGTTCTTTAGTGATTATTAATATTCACTCTTTTGAGATATTGAAATTCCTTTAAAGTATTTGGTTGTGTAAACTCAAGGTTGTGGAACCTGTGAGTTGGGATGTTTAATTACAAGGTGAAAGAGGGAGCAAGTCCTAGGTGATTAGGATTGTGTCTTGTCTTCATTGTTGTAGTTAAAAACCTGTTGAACTAGTGGAAACACCCAGAAGGTATCTGGGGACTGGACGTAGGTCAAGGTTAAGACCAAATCGGTATAAATCTTGTGTGTCTGAGCTTTTCTTTCTCTACTCTTTCATCATTCATTTCTTAAGCTTTATTTGTTAGAGTTGAAAAGAATTTTTAAAATCCACAATTCACCCCCCTCTTGGTGATTTCTTCCACTTTCAGTATGTTTATCTTCTTCATTGATTAATTTTTGCATTTTCATGTAGAATCAATGATGTGAAGTTTACTCATGAAGTATGATCAAGAAGAAGATGATCAAGAAGTATTGAATGATGAAAAGAAGAAAATCAAGGTTGGAGAGGATATAGATGAGGATAAGGAAAAGGAAGAGGTTCAGTATAGGCTTGGCTTTCTGAGTATTGAAGAATGAAGAAGGCATAAAGAATGATGAGCTAAAGTTGAATGATGAATGACTAAGTGAAGAGATTGAAGAAAAGGAAGATCCTGTCAAAAAGACGAAGAAAAATCAATATACAAGATCTTATATTGATATCATAAGTCTTCACGATTAAATGGATGTTGGAGAAACTCATTTCAGGGCTAAAGACAGTGAAAATCGGGTTCTGGAAGTGAATACTCGAGTTTCCAGGTCAAAACTCGAGTATATAAGCTTAACTGAAAAATTGGCTTTTGGATGAGAAAACTGTGGTTTGGAAAATTGAGGTATTGGAAACCAAGGTTTGGGCATCAAAGAGTCAAAACTTGACTATCGGGGTCAATACTCGAGTATTGAACTTATATACCGCAGTATTGGGAGTTTTCAGCTTCACTGGCGCATCTAGTCCTAACAATACTTGAGTATCCACTTTAATACTCAAGTATCAGAGCTCAAAAGCAAACCTCTGTTTCACATTCAGCTTTAGGCAAGGTCTGGTAAATCGATGATATCACCTGAACCAGACATCGGAATGAGGTGAAATCAAATTTGGCTGAATCTAGACATCCAATGCGTCATCTTGACAAAGTTTCAAGTCCAAAGAAGATCAGATCAAAGAGCTTTGAATTTCCAAAGTTGGATCAAATGTTCACGCCACACTTCAGAGCGAGCTTCAATGTTTTGAGTATAACTCATAATCTACAAATTGGAATAGGCTGAAATCGGTGGCATTGGAAAGAAGACACATAAGCATTTCCATCAATACTTAATTCAACAAAAATGAAGATCATACCAAAGAGATATGTTCTTCAAAAGTTGACTGAAGATTCAGAACGTTGCAAAAACTCTGGTTTAAGAACATCTCTCAATCATCAGATCATAATGGACAGATCACAACGAGTTTGGATCTGAATCTTGTTGCATTGGAATGAAGATACAAAGAGCTATATTAGGACAATTGGTTTGCTAAAATTAAAGTTGTATCAATCAAAGAGCAACCGAAGACTGAAAAAGTTCGAAAACTTGAGTTTACGAATGAATACTCGAGTATAGCTCAGATAGAGAGCTATGAACGTTAATGGATCCTCAATACTCGAGTATGGGAAGCAAAACTCGAGTTTTGGACAGACAGAGACAAATCTGAAGTAGCTCAATAAGCTCAAAACCGCAGTATTCAAGACAATACACGAGTTTACACCGAAGCATCAGAAAACTCAAAATGACAAAAATCCTGAATTTGATCCAAATCAACTAGAACCTTTCCCAAATGATTAGTATTATTTCTTAACATCATTTACATCATTTATGGACCTATTTTAGATGATCAAACAAAGGATTACATGAAGACCAAGTTGTTGAGCTGTCAAGTTCCAAAAAGTGAAATAACAGCTATATTTCCAACTGCCTTATTCTCAACGGCTCTATTTTCAACAGTTCAATTCTTCAACGTTCAGAACACCTTCATCTATAAATAGAACCAGATTCAAAACGCAAGAAGGTGGAGGAGTGAGCTTATACTATCATAATGCTAAATTCAGGATTCTCTCATACTCTCTGTTTTTCAATGTCTCATATTTTATCATATAAAGAGTGATATTATTTGTAATGAGCTTAAGTGTTTATCATAATCACTTCTTTGAGAGAAGATGTACTGTAAATCATATTTTTCTGAGAGATACTCAAGGTTGGGTGACCTTTAAGTGGGAAATTGGTTGTAACCTTACGGGTAGTAAGGGGAGTCTTTGAGGGAGATTGTGAAGGTTGCACAAGTACCTGGATAAACTTGTGGGTGTAAAGGCTTGTCTCTTGTGCCTGGTTAAACAAGGAGAATAGTGAAAAGCTCAGGGTGCCTGAGGACTAGATGTAGGTCAAGGTTTGATCAAACCAGTATAAATCACTATTTGCAATTCTCTTCCTTAAACTCTATATTTCCAGCATACATGTTTGAATGATTGTTTATAGTTTTATAATTCTTTAATATCATTCAAACTGATTTCAACGAATTGCGAAAAGAATATCGAAGATTGAAGATTTTTTATCTTCACCCAATTCACCTCCCCTCTTGGGTTCAGCCACGTTTTTCAAACTCGAGTTTGCATCGCATTAAAACTTTGATTTCTCAAAATTTGTGATATGATCCTATTTGATTTATATGCTTCATGATTTCACTTTATATTATTACCTGTTATACTTGATCGATTTGTTCATAAGTTACATATGAATTTAACAAGGATCAAGGTGAAATTAAATCTGTGTTAAAGACAATTAATGAAGAACCAAGAACAAGTCTGAACTTTCCCCTCTATCCCAATGGCTCAGCTCAAACCATTACAAATCATCCATATCACTCTCTAACAGTCAAATGAATTTTATGGAATGGCAAGAATGCTGGAGAATCAACTGCAACAACTCAATTCTAGATTTCTAGCAAATAATTGAAGAAACAAAGAAAAATATGCAAATGACATATTCAAGATATCAAACTGAATATTGAAGATTCAGAGAAAAGAAAATGCAACAACTAGTTTTTTTGGTTGACTACAAATACCCAGGAAGACTCGAACATTAAAAACAACAACATACAATTACAATTGATTACATTCTTATTCAATTTTCATTGTTTTGCATACTACTGTGTATTTGAGCTTCAGTATTTATTTATATATGCTCTTTAAGAGAGTTTGTTTTTGAAAATAATTTGATTATTCATTTGAGAGAACTCAAGGTTGTGGAATCTGTGAGTTTGGTTATTTAATTACAAAGTGTAAGGAGGAGCAAGTCCTAGGTGTTAAGATTGCTTGAGAGTTACATTGTTATAATTAAAGTTTGTAGAGATAGTTGAAAATCCCATAAGGTATTTAGGGACTGGATGTAGGTCAAGGATAGGACCGAACCATTATAGATCTTACTATGTTAAGTTTTTCTTCCTTTATCTTTTATACTATGTTTTTCGAATTGTACTTGGGAGTTTTGAAAAAAAAATAAAATAAAATCCTCAATTTACTTCCTCTTGGTGATTTCTTCCATTTACACAAAATGGCGCCAGCTTGGCGCCAATGTTTGTGGTATAATATAGTAGTGGTTATGTAACATCCCAATTTTTCAGGAGTTTGAATATTGGAATATATGGAAATTAAATTATGAAATTTGGGCCAAAATATTTATGAGAATAATTATTTGAAATTAAGGTCTATTTTGCCTTAATTTATTTTGGGAAGGGAATAAGTTCAAGGAATAGTTGTAAGTTATAATATTAGGCCTAAATATTATAATATTAATATTTTATGGCCTAGGAGATTGGGGATTTAATTTTTAGATAAAGGGGAGAGGACAAAAGAATCATATGGGCCAACAATGAACAAAACAAAACCAAGCCCAAACGTATAGGCCCATGGTGCAACATATTATTTCCAATCTCATTCTCTCTTCCACACACAAATAACCCATATAAGTCTATTCATTAAGCATCAGCTGTGAAGTGAAATTCCAGCCCCCAACCTGACGAGATGAATGCAGAAACAGATTATTTTTGGACCACAAAAGCCCATTCAGGCAGCCCACACTACATCCAGTTGAAACCAACTAGTATAGCACCCCAATTAGTTAAAGTCGAATGGAACTGGTCACGGATAAAACAGCAAAGGTCAGAGAAACCGACGGCATTTAATAAGCAACAGGTAATTAAGCTTATCCAAGAGCAGAAATTCAGTCGTAATCATGCTTCTCGAGACTCAAAAAGACCTTCGGACCAGCGGTTTAACGCGTCTTGACCGGACCTATAAAGCCATTTCTCTTCAGCTCAATTACTCATTCTGCATCCATCCGCCCTTCACAAAAGAAAATACAGATAAAAGAGAGAGAGAATTTGAAGAGAGGAAGGGACCGTGAGAGAGGGAGAGTGAACGAGGAGAGGGAGAGTTGCCGAAGAAAGCTTAACATCATCTCTGTTCTTGGTCGGAAAACAGAGGAAGAGATCGATCATTTTCCTCATCCTTCAAGCTTGATCTTTGAAGGTGAGTTTCCAAGTTTCTTCCCTCTAGTTTCATCTGAAGTTTCTGTCGATGGGTGGGAAGATTTAACAAAAAGGAAAACCAAACCTAGGCATTTAAACCGAAACTGAAAAACGAAAGAAAACATAGAGCTAAAACTGAAAACGGAAAACGTGGAACAGGGGCTGTCATTGGCTTGTGAGTCTTATGAGTGAATATATATATGGGATGAAGAAAAACCGAACTGAAACTGAAACCAAAACAGAAACATAATGTAAAAAACTGAAAGAAAACTGAAAATGAAAACTTTAGTTAAAAACAGAGGCTATGCGTTAATATCAGTAGTATCATTGTCTTCCTTAATCATTTGGCTATCATCGGTCTTCATGGTTTGTATGAGGAAAACCATGCATGATATATTAAGGAACATTAAAAGAAAAAAGGATGAACGTATGTGTGTGTCTGAATGTTTGAAGCTCGCTGTCATGCATGGATTAGGGTCATAGAGATATTTTGCTGCTAGATAAGGAATGAGAACGTGGGTTGGGGAATATTGTTACTTTCTGCATGTATATAATTTCGTGTTTGTCCAGTAGAGGAGAACTTTTAATATATATGTAGATGCCGTGAGAGAGAAAGAGAGAAAACTCATTTAAACTATTCCTTGCTGTTAAAACGCTACTGCATATGTGTGTGAAGAAAATGCTGTCATCGGGTTCCTGGTGAAAGCTAATGTTCATTTGGTTTTCTGAGTGTCTTTCGTGAGGCTTATTGTATAAATATAGGAGCTGTGGTTGCTGTCATATGCAGCAGAAAAAAAAAGGGGGGGGGGGGGACAGAGAGAGAGAGAGAATGATAAAACATTGATATACATATATTTAAAGCAGAAATTATGATTGTATTAGTGTAATTAAGATTTTAAGGAAAACCATGAAAATTATTAAATAAATGCATAAACTCATATTCTTATATAAGGGTTGGCATTTATTACTTTTAATTGATTATTAATAATAAATTAAGGGAAATAAATAAATTATTGATAAGTAATTAATAGAAGTTAATATTAATTAAAGAGAGTTAATACCAATTAGTAACATCAGAATAAATAGAGGGAAATTAGTATCACTGTTAGGATGATAATAATAACGACGACGACGACAATAATTATTATTAAGGAAATTATTAACTAACTAAAAGAGTTAGAAAATAATAAATGATGAATTAAAAAGGATGTAAATAGAATAAAATTCACTGAGAGTGGAAAGGGTCAATAGGGGTAAGACTATCCCTTAGGATGTTAATTATAAAGGAAATAATGTGGTGATGATATTATAGGATACCCGGAAAAGTCAGGAATTAGTACTGAAAGGTGAACGTACCACTAGCACTAAGAACTAAGGTATGGACGCGTACTGTAACTTTAACTCTTATGCTACTTGTATACTTTATATATGATGTGATAATTCATATAGTCATGGATAAGACTGGGTCTTAGGTCATGGACTGTAGCTAAGATTGGGTCTTAGGTCACTATATTAAATACATTCAGCTTTGATTTGAAAACGAGTTACAGTCTTGGTAATGTCGTATGGATGTTTTCCTAGCGCTGAGGACACACTCCGGGACGTGGCACTGGTTTATGTGCAAACTATGTGGGCCTTGCATGGGCTGTGTGCTATGTAGATGTGAACCTTACATGGGTTGTGTGCTATGTAAAGGTGAACATTACAATTGTTGTGCGCTTTGTAATTGTTGAGATATAAACTATTACATGTGATGTGTGCAATGTATGGTTTTATGCTAAATTGTAATGAATATCTATCATGCATACTGTTATACTTGAGCATAAAGTTAACTATTACCTGAGAACGTGGGACTGAATCTCTGATTTTTACCCTAACTTCAGGATCAGGAGGATCGGGAGCAGGAGAAAGGGGTAAGCAACACATGTAAAGGCTCGAAAGGAGTTGGATTTTGGGACTGTATGAAGTTTGAATTATTAAACCTTTCGGATTACTGTAACCTAACACATCAATCGAGATCACTGCAATAAATGTAAGTTGTATCACGTTTTTATTCTTTCGGGAATTTTAATTAAACAGCATATGTCTGCGCATATGAATTCAGTTACTCAATTGTCCAAACGCCTAAGTACTCTCTCTGTTGTGTTCTACTCTGATCTGTTAACGCCTCCACTCTGATAAATACACAAGAATTAGTCTAATAAGAGATCTAGGATCATAATTGAACTCCATAACAGACTTAGAAAATAGGGGCGTTACAGGTTACAAAGGATTAACCGCTATAGAATACGAAAGTACACAACTTTTGTGGTGGTTAAGAAAAAGAAGGAAAAACCCGCAACAAACATATTAAACTCACACATAATAGTTTATTCACACTTTTTTTGTAGGGATGGTGACGAGGATTGATAAAAAAAAATGATGCTTAGGATAACATTTTAAATATGTAATTTCTAACTAATACAAACAATCTAAACACTATAAAAAAAGACGCATAAACCGCAACAAACAACAACCGCTACAAATGTTACGAAGATTTTCTTATAAATACCAACCACACCTTGTTTAATACACTTCATCATCTCCTCTTGAACACTTTTTCTCTCGGTTTCATTCATTTGTCAACATTCTTTGAAGACATTAAGTGTTTTAAGAGGTTAGGTATCAATCTATGATAATTATTTCTTGTACATTTTTATTTTCTTTACTAACTCTTGAGTACTAATTTTAGTTTTTTTATCCCTCTTTTGTAGGATGTTCTTCAACATTACACCTCCTTTCACAAGCATTAACATTTTCTTTAATTTAATTATTAAAAGATTGAATAATAAACTCTTATTATCCACACATTCTTATTTGTTTTACAGCTTTATGATAGACATATTAAATCTTCAAATACTTATATCAATTATTTTTAAAATTAAGTTTTATCATTTATATTTAAATTATTAGTTAATTACTACATTAATGGAAAATGGCAATTTCATTTTTTTAAAACAATGTTATTAATTTGTAGCATTTTGATGCTGCAGTATTTGGTAGCGGTTTCACAACTACTACAAAAAATAATCACAAATTTTAAAAATGGCAGCTAATTTTTTAAAAATTGGCGGCAAGGTTTGTAACAATTATAAAATCGCTACAAAATAATGAAAAATGTAAAATTGGCAGCAAAAGTTTATGACAAAAGGGTGTCAAATTTATTAGCAATTACCAAACCATTATAGAATAATTTTAAACATTTGGCGCCCATTTTGAAATTTCTTCCAACTTTGTAGCAGTTCTGTAACCGCTACACACATTTTCCATTAGCGGTTATGTAATCGCTACAAAGTCTTGAAAAGAAACGTCATCCCAACCTCATCCATAGCAATTTCTTTCAACCGCTACAATTACAATAGCAGTTATGTTACATGTAGTAGTGGGTTTTTTAAACTACTACAAATTAGCTTGCAACTGTGTGTTTAGTAGCAATTTATCTAACTGCTACAAATGTTGTTCGTAGCAAGTATAACCACTACAAATACGACATTTTAATCGCTATACAATGTTGTTTTTTTTTGTAGTGAGAGGAGTCGGACTCCTTAAAACATTAAAAGTAAATATGCAAAAGAAAGAATACAAATGTTGTTCATAGTAGGTATAACTGCTACAAATACGACATTTTAATCTCTATACAATGTTGTTTTTTTTTGTAGTGAAAGGAGTCGGACTCCTTAAAACATTAAACGTAAATATGAAAAAGAAAGAAAAAGAAGATGATACTAAGAATAGAGGTAGTCCTTACTGAGACTTAGCCCATTAGAAGAGGGAGGATAAGACGCAAATGCAAAACATAAAGGAAATAAATTAAATATGCAAAAGAAACAAAAGAAATGGACTAAGACGGTAGGTAGTCCTCACCAAGGCATAGCCCATCAAGAGAAAGAGGAGATGCTAATGCAAGACATAAAGAAAATGCAAGCTTTATTGAATAAAGAAAGGACTTACAAAGAGAGGAGAGAGAGTGGTTTTAGAGAGAAGGGAGAGAAACTTCAGAATGCCTAAGCCAAGTCCTCCTTCAACTTAATGAGGCATGACTTATATAAACTTTAGAAAGTTACTATTTGCTACAGTAAACAATGTTCAATGAACAGTGATTGCCAACACTATAGTACTACTTGGTGATTTGTACTTTTTTTTTTTGTGAAATCAATAGTTTATAGGGTAAAAGCTACAATAAGCGGTAGTTACAACAACATTCAAGTAAAAAAAATGTAAAACTACAAAGTTTAATAAGTTTGCCAGTATGTGATGTCTTCCATGAGGTCATCATCTGAATGGTATGTTTAATACATGGTTTGGGCTTGGTTGAAGTAGACTTCTACATCCCAAACTATCTTGACTGAGTGTTTGATGGCCCAGATAGAATTTGTGGAAGTTTTTGCTACTAATCCAATGTCTATTAGTATACCCAAGTACTGCGGTGGTAGTATGTTGAAAGCTTTGTACATAGCTGGATCATTGAGCCCAGCCTCACTGTAAGGCTTACAAACTTCTCCAACCATGATTTTGCTACTATAGAGGAAAATCGATGCCTAGCTGGCTTTTACATATCATCATGTTGTTATGGTATTGTTATGGTATTTGGTAAAGGAGTATCACTACCCAAGTTTAAGCTATAAATAAACCCTAAGAAAAATAGCTTTAGGAAGTAATTCCATTGCTACCTCACTTACGATTTTGCTAAATTCAAATCTAATAGGACCTGTATTCTAGCATTAGGGGTTTTATTGTGTAATAGATCACTGCAATGTTGTACTATCTAACAACCAGGATAGCTTTTAGGGACTTCATGAATAGTAGTATGTATTGTAATATTGCAAGATCGTCGTAAAATGTTAGTTCTGTATGTATTAGGATTTTGGCCTATACATCTTGCGATAATCTATTGAGAAATTCTCGCCAATACCTTTCAAGAAAAGATGTTTTTAAAGAGAATATATCATATTTGTCACTATTTTCTTTTTTTCTCATATCTCCTGAGTATTCTCTCAACACGATTTACCTTCCTTGTTATAGTTATGGCTTTTGTTTGCTAATACTCCAATGTTTATTCCTCTTTCTCACCAGTTTGAATAATTAGCCTAGTGAGGCTTCGAAGAAGATTGTCTGTCCTTGAAGAGGACTACCGTAAAGTGGCTTCTAGCTGTGATGTGACACTCATCTGTTGACTATTCTCTTTAGAGAAATAGTAATTTAATGCACAGATTGCTCTATGCTTCTATTTTGGAGTGCTTGCTCTCCAAAAGGCTTCTAACAAAAATTGTTGTCCCTCAAATACTGGATAGTCTTTGAGTGGCTTGAATCGTTAGTATGATCCAGCAAGTAAAATAGGCAACTATTATGTTCTTAACATCATAAATGACACTTCATTGGTATTGTTTTGAAATCACATCATAATCAGTTATGTAACGAAATAAAAACTGGGCAAATGGCGCTCCAAGTATAATTTGGGTACCCATGGTTTTGACTAGAATAAATAGAGCTTGAATTCACAAACTTTTATTTTCAATCACAACATTTGAGACTTTATACTGAACAGACAATTTTGATTTGTTAACAGCACTAAATCTTTCTGTTGTTTTCTCCTAATATTTGGTTGAGATTAAGCCTTCATGAAAACAATTAGCTTGAGCCCCAGTTCAAATAAAACATATTATTCTATAACAAGATCATTATTAATAATGATTTTTGCTTGTATGAAAAACTTCTAGGTAAACAGTCTAGAAATTAGGCTTAAACATTATTCAAAGGGAATCTCTTCCTCATGGTCATTTTGTAAAACTTGAGCATCATCTTGTTGTGAAGATGTTTGAAAGTTTGATAAAAAATCTTGAATCTAAGGCAAAATTGTTTCATAAGAATCAAGACGAATTTTAAGACTACAAACTTCAGATTTAAGATTATCAATCTCAATTTGAAGATCATTCATATTTGTGGTTCTAACAAGTTCTTTGAATCTGTCAAGAATTTGTGTTAAATCATGCCTTTTATGTAGAACTAAATTTTTTTGGGTAGAAGATGACAAAGGTTGATTTAGAATATCTTTGAGTTTGAAAAGATATTTGTTAGACCTAACTATCAGCCTAGAGGGGGTGGATTGGGTATCTGATAAAAATTTAAGAAACTTTGAAAACTTTTTCGCAAGTTCTAAATCGATAATTAGATATTCAAATAAGCATATAGGAAATGTAAAAGATAAGGGAAGAGAATATGCAAATTGTGATTTATACTGGGTCGGTCCAATCCTTGACCTATGTTCAGTCCCTAAGCTTCACTTGAGATTTTCAATTCACTATATGCTTTCAACTTGATTACATGTTTTGTACTCAAACTAATCTTCTCACTATGATTCACTCCCCTTACAAGCTGTAATCAATACAATGTGTTTCCTACTCAAGATCGCCCAATCTTGAGTAACTCTCAGATAGAATGTTTATAGATAAATCTTCTCTCTCTCAGAAGTGCATAAATAAACATTGAAGTACATAATCGATCATCTCACTCTCTATGGTAAACTATGTAAGCATTGAGAACAAAGAGTAAGTGAATATTATAGTATTGCCATTTTGAAGATGTAAGCTCGTATATCTATGTTTTTTAATGCTTCTCTTTTTATAGTTGATGAAGAGCATTCAATTGTTGAGCAATTCTTCCAGTTGAGAATATGATCGTTGGATGTCTGTTAGAAGTAGTCATTGGAATATAGCCGTTAGAAAGATGAAGCTTGGTTAATATTTTTGCCATTTATAATCCAGGCGGATTTGTTGTCACGACATTTTCTTCATTCTTTTTTGTTTTTTCATTGAGAGATAGCATCACCACTACAAAAATTAGATATTACTTTTCTAAAGGATGTCCGTTTTTCATAAACCCAAGTAAAATGTGAACGTGGTGGCAAATTTGTAATTATATGGCGGAAATTGGATATATTAGATGTCCTAATATTTTTTAGGACATAGAACGTGTACTTAAAATGTCCTAATATGATACTAGGACGCCAAAAGTGGCCCAAAGAAGATAAAAAGCGGAGGCAAACAAATTATTTGGCAGGAAATCAACATTTTTGGCGTCTAATAAGCTATCTTAGATGCCAAATTTCTTTTTTAAAAAAAAAAAAAGAAGAAGAAGATTTTTGGTGTCTAATATTGGTGTTACATGCTAAATCCCACGTCTTTCATTTGTTTTGGCCCAAAAAAAAAAGAAAATAAAAAGTTTAAATTGATTTGTGGCGTCTAATAAATATGTTAGATGCCAAAAATGAAATATTTGGCGTCTAATAATAATTCTTAGATGCAAAATTAACGTGTTTTACTTGGTTTGGCCCAAAAAAAAAAATTCATTTGAGTTTTAGCATCTAAAGAAATGAGTTAGACGCCAAAAATCCCAAATATTTTCCAGCGCGAAATCTTAATGATATTTCCATCGGTGGTTTCATTGAGTACAGGAAGCAGACTAGAAGGTAATGTAAGCCAAAAACCTTATACCCTGACTCATCTTCACTCTAGTAGTTTTCGCCCAGCCTCAAAGCCCTCAATCGCACGACCACCTCCTCAAACCTTAGTTTTAAGTGAAAGCAAAACCACGGCCAGCCACAGACTCGTCGTCGAAGTCACTCACTCCGTCAACCTCATCCACCAACGAAGCCAAAGCAGAAATATGGTCCACATTCTCATACTCTCTCGATATCAACCACTCCAGCCTCCTATATTGACGCATTAACTACTAATCCACCATATTCTCAGCCTATAAGGTCTTCATCCCTATCTTGTTGCTGCTTTTTATAAAAATTAAATTCATCTGTTTTGCCTACTATAACCCAGTAAGCTGAAACTGATTCTTTTCTGTTTTTCGGTTTAGTTTAGTGTGGATAAGAGACCAAACTACTAGATGAGGATTTGGCTTCCTCCATGAGTCTAAGGATTTTTTCTAATCAAAGGGAACAAGAGACCTCCGAATAGGGAATATAGAGGTAATCTCTTCTACCCTGACTCTTCTTACTCTATCATTGGTAAAACTTTAACTACAATCTTGTTTAATTTCACTTGCATTGCGAAATTTAGGTAAAGTTTTTGGGCAAGTTTTGAAGCTAGCAGTGCTTATACTTTGACATCTCTCTATGGGACTATGTACTGGGGTTTTAGGTTTATGATTTACCATTTGAAAGTTGTAATGAGTAACAAATATTTCCAGCTTTATCATGTTATGATCACTTAATGAAAAATGGAACTAAGAAGGTAAAAGTTCTATTAATACTCAGATTCAACATTCATACAGCATAGTCATGATAATTCTAGAGGTTACAGTATATGGAAGAACACTGAATACATAGAAAGATAGAAAATATAACAGAAAGAGAATAAAAAAAAAAGAGGGAGAGTCGTATAGAAGAAGGAGAGAGAGGATTTCCCAAATATATTCCATACCCCTTCTATTATTGCTTTGTCTAGTTATATTCATGTGATCTCCTTATTACCGTCTCAGCCAAGGCTTTGGGCTTTCTTTTGAAACCTTCTCCAGGCCCAACGCATTTAGGTTCATTACATTACTCCCTTCCTGGACATTGACCTTGTCCTCAAGGTCAAAGGAAGGACACCATGGTCACAAATAGGAGAAACCCCAGTAATCTTGTACTTCCTATAATTTTTTCCCTTGCCATATAAACATATTAGTGATGACTCTGTAGTTGAAGCAAAAATAATTCTGAGGCATATAGTAATCACATTCAGTTAGGGAAACCAATGCCACGTCGTAGTTTTTGAGTTGTAGTGCTATGGAAGAGCTATGTGTAAACATTTCCTATAGTATCTCGGCCAGATGAAAACTAGTACAGATCCTCACAAGTCTTAGGATTGAAAGAAAGAACACACATTTAGGTGGAGCAAAATTAAGGTGCCAAGTTTGAAGAAAAATAGCAACAGGTGAAAGTGTAGTGGAGCATGAGAAATGTCCAATCCTGTAGGTTCATATTTTCCAAACCCCAACATAATATGATCAGAAATTTGAATAGGTGCTTCAAGATACAACAAAGTATTAGCAAAGTATGTTGTGAACTCTTCAATCATAGTTCTAAAATTTTCTTGAAACAATTGTATCTCCAAATATAGGTGTGCCATCTCAATAATTCGTTTGATAGCGATTAATTTAGACAACCATCCCTTAGAATTAGAGATGCTGTGATGGTTATCCACAAATGAGACTGCATAACAGGAATCATATGCATGGCTTCTCTCATCAATTTGCAATGACCCAAATGAAGACTTGGAGATGCAATACAAAGCAATCATCTTAATAGTGATAACATAAAGTGTCATACCAAATATTTGAACATTCTTCTAAAAAGGACAAGAAATTATCAATACCTAGTTGCCGCTACAATTGCACAGAATCATGTTATTGGTCCTTAAGTTGGGGAGAGAGATCTTTAGCATGAAAGAATCAAGGGAAAGTTCTGCAGTAGTGTAATCCCTCTCTATGGAATGTGAAGAGCTTGAGCAAAACCTTCTGCTAAAAATAAAGGTGACTGAATAAACTTGAAACACCAATGTCCCTTGTCATTTCCATGGTCACACTTCGGAAGAAAAACCAACAACAGCAATGTAGGAACATCAAGAAATGAGTCAGGAATTTCAACCCATAAGGCAGAAGGGTCAATGATGCAACTTACCCAACACAAGCTATACACCTCAACAACACTACTCAACAAGATACTTACAAGTTCAACTGGGAAAATTATAGCATGCATCAACATATCCCAAACTCTCGTTAGTTCTAACATCTCCAGGATCAAAGATAATGTTAGAAAATACAGGACTAATGCAACATTATGCCTATATAAAAGGCAACCGATATATCTCAACAACCAAATTCAAGCAGAAATCTCTTTTAACACATCTAGTATCAAAACCCAATCCAGGAGGTAAATAAACATAACAAAAGATGGTGATGATAGGTTCAGGTTCAAATATTAAAGGAATAATCAAATCAGTGCAGAATCTTGGCCACTTAATAGGGAACTTACTCAACTTGATTCCACCTTGGAGGGATCTCATTATGAAACCATGGTAAATCCAAACCATATACACAACAAAACTGCAATTCCAATAATAAAACTTAGTTGAATTAAATATGCCAGGGTCAAAAACAAATCTCATTAGTATCCCGTTCACAACCAAAGAAACAAATCCAATGTATAACCAACACAACAATACCATGACAGATCATAACTAAATTGCAATAAATTTGAGAATTCATAAAGCTAAGACCCTACCATTAAGTATAGTAATCTATACCAGGATCGATAATTAACCTATATAGTAATGCATAACAATCATAGTGCTGAACCGGCTCCCAATTATGATGAGGGAAAAATCATAGCAAGTCAATATCAAACAAGCAAGATCTAACCATAAGAAGATCAATATACACATCATTTTTTATAAAACCAAGCATGAAGGAAGAACGTATCGCTGGTGGTGCCTTGAATAGAAGATCTATAGTGATTTCTAGAAATTCAGCAAGAACGAGTGGAGAAAAAAAGAGAGTTGATAACTCACGGTAAAAGGAAGGAAACTTGGCTTCTTGCATTAGAGTCACGACAAAACAAGAATCCTCCGTAGGTGAGAGGATTGGTTCGACCTCAACTTTGAGAGGGTCATTGGCCTCATTACTTATTGTTACCTCCCCCGGATGCACTTCATCCTCAGCCGTAGGGGTTGTGACCAAATCTGGGATGGAGTCATTATTGGACTTGACAAAATCCACCTTCAAATCGACCTTGAACCCTGTGCTCAATGATTCCAACCTTCGAGCTAGATTGTCCAATAATCAGATAATAGTTTCCATCAATCCTCTTACGTGATCAAATCGGCCTTTAGAATCCTCAAAAAATTTATTCACCTTCTTCATATCAGCCTCCAGTTGTTCCAGTTCGGTTTCATCTAGTTCGTCGTTCATGGCGGAAGGTTCGACTCTCAATGAAAGCAACATTTGTTATGATCACTCAATGAACAATGGAACTAAGAAGGTTAAAGTTCTATTAATACTCAGATTCAATGTTCATACATCATAGTCATGATAATTCCAGAGGTTGCAGTATATGGAAGAACATCGAATACACAGAAAGATGGAAAATGTAATAGAAAGAAAATCAGAGAAAAGAGGGAGAGTCGCATAGAAGAGAAAGAGAGGATTTCCCAAATATATTCCACACCCCTTCTATTATTGCTTGTCTAGTTATATTCATGTGATCTCTTGATTCCCGTCTCAGCCAAGGCTTTGGGCCTTCTTTTGAAACCTTTTCCAAGCCCAACGCATTTAGGTTCATTACATATCATTTATACGTAGTTTAGCATCACATTAACAAAACCTTAGAATTACAAAGAAGGTGCCAGAGTTGATCTTGTGTGTAGTTATGATTTTTATAGTTTTCGATACATTAATTTTGTTAGCTGAGAGAACTAATGAAAGCTAAGCTAAATCAAATAGTTTGACCAAAAAATTGATGTATGGTCTAGTCATTCAATTTCCACGAGATTCTGCCTTATTTTCTATGAAATTTTATTAATTTATAAAGTTTTGATTCAGTTGCAAGAAAAAATTATACTTGAAATTATACCTGCTGTTGGCCACTGAGACTCTCCATTTTGGAAAATTTCTTTTGTTGGTTCAGTTTAATGGTTGAGGGAGGAGGGTTAGCCTGCTAGACTCCTCCCCAAATTTTTTAATTTTTTAGTATTATATACGTGTTTTGTGTGCATATTTTGTCCTAAAAATATATGTATGCAAACTTTAATTTATTATATTATGTTTGCTTTCCAATTTTAGTCCCTACAATGTCAAATTTAATTAACTTTAATTTGCTCTTTGTGTTGATACGTTGTAAATATGTATATTAGTATTGTACAAGCAATCTAGGTCATTTCTTTTATTTAAGTATTTATTGATTTATTTTTGTCGATCATTTTCATTCTTATCATTCATTTTGAATCCCTTTGAATTAATGTTCTTAAACTTTTTCCTTTTATGCACAATCCCTCTGAATCTCTCTTCCACTAAAAAAAATTATTTCTTGTAGCGTTTTCTTTTTCTGTTGTTTTTTACTATAAATTTTGTGTTTTTTTTGCATGGATTAGTGATCGGCATTTTAAATAGCTTCAAATTTCGGGCTATTTTTTTTTTTAATAAAATTTTTCGGGGATGTCTATTTGATTTGCTGAGCCTTAATCCATGCTTACAAAGCCTTATGTGTAGCCTCTTTATTCTAAATGAGCAGATCTCACAAGAAGAAGCGATCCTCATATGCCCCATGAGAAAGGATTACGTTATGATGGCATCTGCCAAATTGAAAAAGTGTTGGCGAAAACAAGAAATGCAGGTAGATGTGATATTTCTTTTTTTTTTTTTTTTAGTTCCATGTTCTGGTTCTTGATTTCATGCAACTTTTCTAAAGGCTTATACTTAATTAGAGCTGTCAAAATAGACTGGACCTTATGGGCTAGCCCACTAAACCCCATTGATAACCCCTTTTTTTTAGCCACCATATGATGGGGGTTATTTTTTACCCTAACCCAAAATAACCCCCAATCCTAGCTATGGGGTTAGAAGGGCCAACCCGTGGGCCACCAATCAAAACCTAATGACTTACTTTGAACACTATTGGGAGAGTCGGGGAATCCCATTCTTTTATAGCCAAATTTGAGGTGGTTTTCTACGTAATCGAAACAGATCCACATAAGATACATACACGTACGATATGCCGCAATCTGTTTTATCGTTATCTAATTTATTTGATATTTTTTTTTATCTGATCTTTTATTTAAAAATTCGATTATGTATCGTTTATCAATTAAAATTATTATGGACAAGAAAATTATATTTTCAGCGCATTGCAATATAATTCCCCGGATATTAAGAACTAAGAAATTTAAAATGTTAATTGGGGTTATATATATATATATATATATATATATATATATATATATAGAGAGAGAGAGAGAGAGAGAGAGAGAGAGAGAGAGAGAGAGAGAGTGAGTGAGTGGCGGAAGATTGAATTTATGTGTCCTATACCGTGCAATGTAAAGTGAATCTAATCAAGATAATATATTTTCACTGCCAAATCAAGATATCAAGATACTATCTTTAAACCATGTGACTTCCTACGAGATCTATAGGTATATTTGTGTATAAATATTGTTAATAAAGTATATAAGGACATTATAATGCCTGTAAAATAAAAACACACACACAGATATATATAGTAAATTAAATATAAAAAAGTATTTGACATGTGGTATATATATTACCAGTTACCAATGCTTTATTTGGTATACTGTCTCTTGAAAAATTATAATTATATACCTAAGTAATTCAAATATAATTTCTATATTTCAAAAAGGCTATGGGTAATTATTGTGTTGCTGGATATATAGTTGGTAAACATCCTAAAACCCGAAGTAGCTATGGAATTTCACATTTGGGTCATCATATTCTCATTTGTAAGAGTCTTACTCAATATGAATGAATGGATGTATTATAGATATAAAATGATTTTTGGCCCGCGGGCTGGCCCTAACCTTTAGGGCTACATAATTTTTTGGCTCGTGTGGGCTGTTTAACATGCGGGCTTTTTGGCCCTAGCTCACATGGGCTAGGGTCTAACGGGCTAGGATGGCCCATTTTGACAGCTCTATGCTTAATTAGGGCTTGAAGTTTTATCGGTACTTGTTTGGTAGATATGACAATGAACCTGCCCCATGGACAAGGTATGTATTAAGTAGCTCACTTAATATGTATTGATCCTCTTTGAAATTCCTTCTAGTAAATTATTTTGCATGTGACATAGTGATGAACATGTAGATCGCCCCCGAGATATGCCTGTAATTCCTGAGTTGAAAAATGTTACAGACTTGGTAGAAAGGAAGGGGAGTCCTTCATGGGATTTCTATGTGAGTGATATTTTAAAATTATACTTCTTAAAATATCCTATTCATATTGTTGTCAATTTAAAACTACTTCCTTTCTTTCAATAAATGTCACTAAACGTCACTGTTTTAGAATTAGAGTTTTGGGAAATGTATAATGAATTGATCTTTTCTTTAGGTGAAAGAATCCTGTTGGAAGCGGAAAATACCACCTCCTCCTAGTCAAAAGCATGTAAAAAGTGTGGAACCCCAAGAGTTAAAAAAATCTCGGAGGGAAATAAGGAAAGCCTGTAATCTTTCAATCAGGAAAATGTATGATCATTATTCTTTTCTTTTTCTGTTGGTCAACTTATTCATCACTATAGCTTTAGTTTGTCTCTACTCCTGTCCAATTAAATGGGTTATTTTATCTATCTAAAGCCATCCGTCTATTTTTACTTGTTATGTTTTCCAGATGCAGAATTTGGCTGCCTTATCTGTAAAGAGGTTATGCCTACTCCTGTGACGACACCCTGTGCACATAATTTTTGTAAGTTATGTTTGGAGGGAGCCTTCGCAGGTAAGTCTTCTGTGAGAGAAATAAGCAGGGGTGGAAGATTCTCACCGTACCTTTTCAAAGAATGTGATGAAATGCCCTTGTTTCTCTACCGACATTTCTGATTTTCTTCAGAACCTTCAGGTGAATCATGCATAATTTGTACTTTTGTTATTTTTTATCTGTATGATTATTTAAATATAAGAATTTGTAAATTGATTGCTTTGTTCCTTTGGTGGCATGCTTGTGTTCAATACAGAGTTGTTGGGCTTAATTGAATTATTGAAAGCTGAGGCGGCTAAAGAAAATGGAAAGCGAGGTGAGCAAGAAGATGGATCAAAGGTAGACTCATAAAGTAGATGTGGCAATGCGATTCGTATTAATTCCGCTCTTGTAAGTGCCATTCGTATGGCAAAAAGCTTCCACAGTTAATGTTGCTGGAGGAACTTCAAAAGTGTACCATTTCGTACATAAGCAAAGATACACCAGACAGAGCATACACAACAGAGCAGGCCCAAAGGAAAGGAAAAGGAAATGTTACAAGCGGAAAGATATTTGTATTTGTTATTACATGATGGGGGAGGAAGGGCAAGAGATAGTGCTTCACAGACTAAACATTACCTCTCATTATTATTTTTGGTTCAAAATATTTTTTTTAAAGAAGTAGATGAGTTAGTGAATAGGGAAAAGAATCCAACATCATGTATTGAACATCTAAACCCAAGTGATGAATGGAGGCATTACATAGCAGATTCTGTTTCAATTGTAAGTAAAAGCACACATAAGTTTGAAGATGAGGAACTAGCCGACATCCAAATTGTATGGAGCTTTGGATATTAGCCCTGTTCTGGGCTTCGTTTCAATTGCAAACTCCACTTCCCTTTCTAGGGTAGTTCTATCTTCTAGAAATACTTATAGGAACTTATTTACTATTTTGATATTTTGAAGCACTGTTCTATGTTGGCATCAACCCAGCGCCTTTTCTGCCATGGTTGTTTTCCCCAAAGCAACTGCAAAATACCGCTATAACTTTGCACTCCTTGACCTTTGACGCTTAGTCAAACTGATACTAGTTTGTAGCGATTTTGTCAACAACCATGACAAAGCCAAGTATTTACCACAGTTTTTTGTAATCGCTACTAACTGACCGCTACTAAAACACACCTTTTCTTTTGTAGTGAATGTAAATGATGAAAAATGTATTTTAAATAAATTAACATATATTAATTACAAATAACTAAATTAATTCCTGAAGGAATATTCGCGAGATACAATTTAAAAACTTCAAATAGTCAGGTATAATCCCGTTGGAGGATAATAGTTATATAGTTATCCCAAATTTAATGTAAGTGAAATAGTTAGTAAATACAACTCAAAAGATCAAAGTATGGGAATTTACTAAATTAAATTCCCTCCTTTGGGGGGTCTTCTCCATCTTCTCCATCTTCTCCAATTGTATCACCTTGCTTCCCGATACAAAACATCTTTATGAATCTTTTGGTATCACTGAGATTCAGTGATTAGATGAATTATGGGGTAACGGTTAATTCCATATCCAAAGCGTAAATCATACATGACAAATTTTTATATATTTCAGAATAAAATAAAGCATTCGACAAACAACCGCTACCCAACTACAATAGCACACAACACATGCATTGTCAGCGATGAAAGCACACTCAAGTGTTAGGAAAATAAGCATGTAGCATTATTATATAAATTAATAATCCACAACTTAGCTGAATAAAACGCATAGACTCAGACATGCAAACCCGGCCATGAATCCACAATAAATGAACATATTAGGCATATATAAAAACAAGGAATAGAAAATTAAGTTACCAACCTCAACTTCACGAATAAATACAATCCCCAGAGTTAGAAACTCGAACTTCTCCAATGACATAACGTAAGATCATTATAACTGTTGATTTCCCTTTTCTATTATTTATCAATAGTTCCTCATTTTAATTATTATTTATTCCCTTTTCTAATACTAATGTTATTGATTCTTTTTTCTAATAATAACATTATTTATTTATTATTATTACTACTACTACTACAACTACTATTAATTATTTATTATTATTTACTAATTATTATTATTTCTCTAAAATTAATTTAAACTCTCAAAGGCAATCGTAACACTTTAAAATTAGGAGTTTATAAATACAAATCATCATATAAAAAAATTTTAATGCGATATATATATTTATATATGGCTAAATCTCAGGATATATATATATATATATATATATATATATATATATATATATATATATATATATATATATAGAGAGAGAGAGAGAGAGAGAGAGAGAGAGGTATAACAACAACACTTCTCTTTTGTTTTCTAAGGCATGTGAAGTGAACACACACACTCACTCGCACACACTCACAGTGTAACGCTCGACCTTAAGGGCCTCTTATTTACTAGATTCGTCGCACACAGGCATCGTAATGATTTGGATGACTTAAATTATGGAATAAAACTTTCATAAATAACTTAGTTTGAAAACACGAGGATAAATTCTTTCGAGTGCGGTATCTATCCCGTAAGGGAATTTAATAAAATATTCCAAAATGATAAACAAATTACTACGGTCCTACTAAAATATGCTATCGTAAAAGTCCCTTCTCCTTACAGCTGCAACTTGCCTCTTGATTCCAATCCACTACCTGTCTCTTTCATACAATCTGGAGTTTAAATAAATGAACCTCAGGGTAACAGTTAATCTTATATGTAAGCATGAAACATTAATGACCATATAGCACATGTTAGGCACAGATTAATTATCAATAAAATAAGTCGCATCGTAATCACACTTAACGGCCAAGTATCGCCTTTAAGACATGCAACCCTGTTTGTAGAACACGCAGGCCCAATCCATAGCTAGGATACATACATGTAATTATCTAGCAGACATGGTTAATCATACAAGAACACAACCATACAGGCTAATAAGATAACAGTTACCCATCTCAAGGTTGAATCCTTTACTTTTTTCTGAAGGTGTCGGGATCAGAAAAGGTGTCTCGGAATGTCTATAAACGTTTATCATTGTCATTAGTCACTTCGGGGGTCACAAAGGACCTAACTATGTGACTTAATAATAATACCATTTTTATAAGTTTGAGATAGAGTTTGTGTGTTATGGTTGATATGCTGAGTTGTCATTGTTGGGATAGAGTTTATCTGAGGTAGGGTTTGTCCGAGATAAAGTTTGTGTGTTGTGGTTGATGTATTGAATTGTCGTTACTAGGATAGGGTTTGTCTAAGGTAGGGTTTGTCTGAGATGGAGTTTGTATGTTGTTGTTGATGTGTTGAGTTGTTGTTCTTGGGATAGGGTTTGTCTGCGGTAGGGTTTGTTCGAGATAGAGTTTGTGTGTTGTGGTTGATGTGTTGAGTTGTTGTTCTTGGGATAGGGTTTGTCTGAGGTAGGGTTTGTCCGAGATAGAGTTTGTGTGTTGTGGTTAATATGCTGAGTTGTCATTGCTGGGATAGAGTTTGTTTAAGGTAGTGTTTATCCGAGATAGAATTTGTGTGTTGTGATTAATGTGCTGAGTTGTTGTTGCTTGGATAGAGTTTGTGTGTTTTGGTTGATGTGTTGAGTTGTCATTGCTGGGATAGGATTTGTAAGGTAGGGTTTGTGTTATAATTAATGTGTTGAGTTGTCGTTGTTGGGATAGAGTTTGTCTGAGGTAAGGTTTGTCCAAGATAGAGTTTGTGTGTTGTGGTTGCTGTGTTGAGTTATCGTTATTGGGATAGAGTTTGTCCAAGGTAGGGTTTGTCTGAGATAGTAACAAATTATGAGGTGATGTGGAATCGTTTCCCATTAGTCTCTAATGTACAAATAAACATACTACTCAAGCTTTCTTTCACTTATCATGCATAAATATCATTGATAAATGTATTTCTAAAACAAAAGAAAATCTATCTTTCTTCAACTCAACCCCAGATTTATGGTTTATGCGACCGAAGAAACTTATGGCTTGGTTTCTACAATTCTTTTTCAATGTAAACTTCCTGGGTTTACTTCTATACTTTACTACTCAATGCTTCATTGATAAACAACTGGAAATAGGAGAAGATTGATGATTACCTTTAGTTTGCTAGTATGCACTTTGTGATGTTTCCTGGAATCACACACCCTTGCCTTTAGCTTAACTCTCTGAGGAAAATGAATGAGTATCAATCATGATAGGCTCTTTCTTCCTCTCTCTCTCTCTCTCTCTCTCTCTCTATCTTAGTCTCCGTTTTTGGTTGCCGCAAGATGGATGAGTTTCCAGGAACAACTCTTATATAGGACTTAAGGGTCCTATTCGACTGGAAAGAAAATCAGGGGCAAGTGGCGCTGAATTCAAAATGCATGGTGCTGCTAATCTTGCATGTTCAGAGAACGAGGAAAATACGCTGATCAAGTATGGCTAATGGGATTGCTGTCAACTCTTTCTCTACTTTGTTTTTAACTGCCTCATTGACTATTAGAATATATTAAAATATACATTGAGTGAAGTGTTCCTTGGGTTGGGTTGGCTCAATTGGGCTTGTTGAAATTGGATAATTATATAAATTCCTTTGCCCTAAAATGAATTAAGGATAATAAGCCTTAACTTCTAATACAATTATTCTTGGCCAAAATTCATAATACATCTTCATATATTATTCAATTTTTTTTAAAATCCCCAAAATTCATGATATTACAGACGACAACAACAACAACAACAACGCACACACACATACACACACAGAGTAGCATATACACACGTCAAGTCTTCTTTTCTTTCCATATACATAGTGGACAGGGAAATTTACCTAATTAAAAAAATTAAAAAAAATACCAAAATAAAACACTGTGCAAACATAGAGTAATGCAGTTAGTGGCGCCATCTGACATGACGCTACCGTTGTCAGTGGCGCTGGAGAAGAAAACGCCACTAAGTGGCGTTTTCCACGCTGGCGCCACATGTGGCGTCAGTCAAACTGAGGCCACAAAGTGGCGCCAGGTTGACTGGCGCCACCTGGCGTCAGTCAACATTGATTGATGCCAGGTGGCGTCAGTCTATTATTAAAAAAAAACGCCCAATAAAAAAAAAACTATAAATAGGCTGCAAATAAAATTGAAAATGAAATACTCTGTAACATCTTGCGTGTTTAAACGAAGAAGCAATAAATTATAATAAAAGAAGGAAGGAAGAAGAGAGAAGTGGTAGTTTGTGTGTATTATAAAAGACTGTGACTCTCTGCATCCTGTCACTTTGCATTAATTGTCCCATCATCGTGTACAGAAATTTCTCTTATTTTAGCGGACAACAAATTGATAAAAAATTCATCCCTTGTTTTTGCCCACTGATTCTGTTTAGTGCCTTCATCTGCCATTGCATTTATTTCACGTTTCCTATTCATTTTTATTTTGTTATTATATAATTTTACCATTTATTCAGAACAAATTTTATATAATAATAAATAAATGGTAAAATATAAAGTTGATCTGAATAAATGGTAAATTTGTAATTTTACCATTTATTTATTATTATATAAAATTTGTTCTTATTAAACTTAAAGTTTATTAAATAGGAATAAAATCTGAATGTTGTTAAATTTTAAAGTACAATGAATTAATTTAAATTTTGTTTCACCGAAAGGATGGATGTTTAATATTAATTGTTTAAATTACAAAATTTAAAATTTAAATAGGAATAAAATCTGAATGTTGTTTATTGAATAGGAATGAAATCTGCATGTTCAGTTTTTTTTTTCATTTTTTTTTTCCGTGTGAGAGAGTGAGAGATTAATTGTTTAAATTACAAAATTTAAAATTTAACAACATTCAGATTTTATTCCTATTTAATAAACAATTTATTCCTATTTTAACATTCAGATTTTATTCCTATTTAAATTTTAAATTTGTAATTTAAGCAATTAATCTTAAACATCCATCCTTTCGGTGAAACAAAATTTAAATTAATTCATTGTACTTTAAAATTTAACAACATTCAAATTTTATTTTTATTTAATAAACATTAAGTTTAATAAGAACAAATTTTATATAATAATAAATAAATGATAAAATTATAAATTTTCCATTTATTCAGATCAACTTTATATTTTACCATTTATTTATTATTATATAAAATTTGTTCTGAATAAATGGTAAAATTATATAATAACAAAATAAAAATGAATAAGAAACGTGAAATAAATGCAATGGCAGATGAAGGCACTAATACAGAATCAGTGGGCAAAAACAAGGGATGAATTTTTTATCAATTTGTTGTCGGCTAAAATAAGAGAAATTTCTATACACGATGATGGGACCATTAATGCAAAGTGACAGGATGCAGAGAGTCACAGTCTTTTATAATAAACACAAAGTACCATTTCTCTCTTCTTCCTTCCTTCTTTTATTATAATTTATTGCTTCTTTATTTAAACACGTAAGATGTTACAGAGTACTTCATTTTCAATTTTATTTCCAGCTCATTAACCGTCTTTTTTTTATTGGATGTTTTTTTTAATAATAGACTGACGCCATCTGGCGTCAGTCAGTGTTGACTGACGGTGGTGTCAGTCAACCTAGCGCCACTTTGTGGCGTCAGTTTGACTGACGCCACAACGCCATTTTGTCAGTGGCGCCAAACGACAAGTGGCGCTATGTCAGATAATGCCACCAACTGCATTACTTCAGGAATATGTTTACACAGTGTTTTATTTTGGTATTTTTATTTTTTTTTAAATTAGGTAAATTTCCCTAGTCCACATATAGCAGCAACACATATATACCTATATATCTACCTCAGCCAAGTTTTCCTTCCCTTTCCAGCATTAATATATATGTGTGTGACAACAACAAAAAATCTCTTTCCTTCTCTATATATGATAACATGTTTTCCTTTTCTTTCCATCTTTAATATGCATGTGTGTGTATTTATGTATGTATGCAACAATGATACCTCAGTAAAACAATAAGCTTTGGTTCCATATGGATATATGCTTTGACAGCAAAACATACTTAACATATACTTAACACACCATAGAGGTACAACAAAGTGTGTGTGTGTGAGAGAGAGAACATCAACGTTTTCTTTCTCTCTCTTTACACACACACACATATAGAGAGAGAGAGAGCAACAGATGCAAAATACAACAAGGGTCAGAGACGCTACTTAGACGCTAATAGCCTTTATTTCTTCATTTTCAATTCAGCAGAGACTCCTGGGGAGTTAAGCTTTGATCCTAACGGCTTAATACTCAAAATTTGGCATTGGGAAAAGACGGAAGTCAGAAGAAGAGAAGCTCAATGAGTTACCTATGTTCTCAAGCTCAAACGATGGGAATGGTTATTGATCCACTCCTCTGTTTTTTGACGCAAAACGAAGAGTTGAGTTGATAACAATTTCAGCTCTCTCTCTCTTTCTCCCCTTCCTCCCTCCTCCTTCTCTCTCTCTCTATCGGCTTTTGTTTGTACTCGCAAAAGAAGAATGAATGAGAATGAAGGAGCATCAGTATATAAGGACTTAAGGGTCCAGTCCGAGACGCGAGAACCAGGGGGAATCGCGTTGACTGACACTGGGCTCGAGATCTTCTGTTGTTGTTCGAGATTTGCTTGCTGGAGTCTGATGATATAAGGAGGAACATGAAGGTTGGGTAAAGCTCAAGAAGCATGATTCTCTACTGCCAAGATCGCATGAATGCCGCTGAGTCGACTAAGCCTCCTACTATTGCGTGATATCCTCTGCTGATATATGTATATGTCTTTCTTCTCAGTTGCATTTCGATGAGATTAAAAATGTATTGAACATTGCTGTAATGGGTCTGATACGGGTTAGACCAATTGAATTACAAATGGAGGGAGTATATATAATGGACATGTGCTTGCTGATTATAAAGATAAATGGGCTGTGAGAATAATAACCCATATAGCTGACCAGTTTTGCGTATGGGCTGAATGATAATGCATTATTTTGGGATGAAGGTATTATTGAATAATAAAGGAGGTTGCATGTTTGGGCTGGGCGCATGTTTATGAGAGTGAGAAGCAAAATGGGCTTATATACAATAAGTCTTTTATTCATTTAATTGTACATATTAGATAAGTGTGAGACGTCAATCCCTAATTTAATATAAGGATTTTTCTAATACCTAAAATATGATTTCTGAAAGTTTTTAAGCCTAAAAAGTATTCCATATTTGAATTTATTATTTTGTTAAATTAATTTAAGGAAAATATGCCTTAATTCCAAATAATTAATTTTGTAGTTATTTAAGCCAAATTTTTGTTATTTAATTTCCCATATAATATTACAAATTTTAAATTCCCAAAATTTGGGATGTTACATGCATAACGGTTGGACGATGATTAATTGATAATATATACCTAGACACATGCTGGTTAATTTTAATTCCCGGAGGAATATTCATGTGATACAATTTAAAGTTCAAAAATAGTCGGGGTTAATCCCGTTAAAGGACGTTGGTTATACTATTATCCCAAACTAATGTCAGTCGAATGGTTAGTAATATACAATCCAAGATATCATAATATAAAAATTTCTTTAAATAAATCTCCTCCTTCAGGGTCTTCATCTGCTACTTCAGTTGCACCGCCTTACTTACCGATCCAAAACTTAATCATGAATCTTTAGGTATGCTAAGATTTAGTGATTAGATTAATCCTAGGGTAACAGTTAATCTCGTATTCAAAGTGCAAATCATACATAACAAATATTTCATGCATTGCAAAATATAAGAAATCATTCAACAAACACACAGCAACCATACTACATAGCACATAGCACATGTATCGTTAACGATGAAAGCACACATAGTGCTACGTGTGCCAGACTCAAGTCTTCAAAACTAGGAAAAACAAGCATGTAGCATTATCATATAAAATAATAATCTACAACTAGCTAAATAAAACACACTGACTTTGGCATACAAACTTAGCCAAGAGTCTACAAGACATAAACATACAAGGCATATATAAGAATACAAGTGATTGGAGATTAAGTTACAAACCTTAACTTTGCATAATTAATACTAACTCCCGACATTTAACACTCGGACTTCCTTTAATATCCTAAAATAAGACTATTATAAATATTAATTACCTATTTATTTTGTAAGGTATTATATTAAATACCATTCTTGGAATATTCAAAGGCTTTTCCTTATCCCTTAAGTCCCTATTTAATTCATATACGATAAGTCTTACATATTTGACTTTATTGTCCTTGATTTTTGAACTATTCACATTTTTGTCCCAGATATAGTCAAACAACTTTGAAAAATCATAATTAAATGCATATATATATATATATATATATATATATATATATATATATATATATATATATATAATTGATGTGCTTCCAAAAGCTGTGCGTCCCCTTAAAATGTCAATTTGTAGGGAAAAATACTCCCAATTAACAGTCAAAACTTTTCTAATTATTCCCAGAATAATAAAGTTTCCCAATTGTTTAGATGATACTTCCAGATATATAAGTCAATTTTAAAAATTCATATTTTTTTTGTAAAAAATTCAAAAATTTATTGTGGCCTATCCAAAGAAATCTCTTTTTGTCTACAACATTTTTGGAAAGTTTCATGATTTTTTAACATCATTTGATTAGTAAAAAATCACACACAATCGCTACTGTTTAGATTGCATTTCCAAAAATATAAGTCTTTTTCAAAAATATGTAACTCCTTGTATAAAGTTCCAAAAATTATATATTACCTATCAAAATAAATATCTCTCTATCTAATTTACGTTTGGAAAGTTTCATGATTTTTATACATCTTTTGATCAGTCATAAATTATGCACAATCACTACTATTCATGTTTCATTTTTAGAAACACAAGTCTTTTTCAAAAATATGTAACTCCTTGTACAAAGCTCCAAAAATTACTTGTTACATATTAAAATAAAGCTATCTCTATCTACGTTATTTTTTGGAATGTTTCATTATCTTTAGACGTACACCATTTGATTGGTCAAAAATCATGCACAAGCTGACTGTCTATATAAAAACCAAAATTGACAGATTTTGCAACTTGCAACTTTTATCTTTTACTTCCAACAATTGCTTTCCACCTTATTCCCACATCATTTTTCATTTTAAACCCATTGGTGACTTTAAAATCATGGAAATCATTTTACTTTATCATTTTTTTAGGCCAAAATATAGCCTTAAAACCAAGAAAACCTTTTTTTTTTTTTTTTTTTTTTTATAAAGTCATGATTTTTAGCTTAGTTTAGTCTTAGATCTTGGCTTTTGATCTTTGATCATATTGGATCTTATTTTGGACAGCATGACCCCCTTAGGTTTCCATGTCTCCAAGAATAACATGAACAAACCATTTTAAACTAAAGAAAAGTAAGATTTAGTCAACAATATGAAATAACACAAAGGAAAGTTAGATCTCTACCTTCTTGACTTGATTTTGTATTTGTGATAAGTTTTCTACTTCCTTTCCTTCGTCCAACTTTCAGCTTTCTCATCACCAAGACACCAAAGATGAGTATTTTACCAAGGTTATGATCTTACACAAGAAGATAAGAAGATGCGTTGGAAGAGCGCATGAACTTACCTTACCTTGCTTTGATTCCTTCTTCCTTCTCTCTTTCTCTTTATTTGTTCAACTCACTCTCTCCTTTCTCTCTTGGATGGCAATCGAAATGAATGCAAGAAGGATTCTTGACGTATTTTGAAGTGTCTTGCAAAAGGAGTGATTTATATGACTTAATGAGTCAACCACTTATGAGTTGTAACATCCCAAATTTCAGAATTTGTAAATTTGAAATATAATATGGGGATTTAAATAGTGTATGATAGGGCAAAACTTTATAGCTTATGACTCCGCAAGTATATGGGCCGTATCAAGTAATAAAGAGTGAGTAAAGTATCATTCCCATGAAGACTTAGTATTTACAACTTCGGTTAAGCATTGATTTTACACTTTTGTTTAAGTTAAACAAACCATATTAAATTTAATTACGAGAAAAGAAATTAAAATCAACTAACTACAGCAAATATCAAATGAGCAACCCAGAGTCATTAATCCCTTATTAGCTTTACAAACATTGTTTTCACTAATTTAATTAGTCTTAATATCAATTTTGTTAATCTCGAGTATAAATAGCTATAAGTACCTGTTGGTCTACTTACAATCCTCTCTTAAGTATAAAATGTCATGTCTAACATAATTATTCAAAGGCAACAAAAACTTAGAACATACACTTCAATAATTATATGGGGTCATTAGGTATATGTTTATCCTAATCACAAATTAAATCGCGATCTAATCTGATATTATTTAATCTCAGAGCCTAATTAAAATCTCTTTTGTCAAAGTAAATCCTAATGCTCAAAATCAAAATCATATTCTGATGGTCAGTGACTAAATAGATAAAATTAAACAAGATTAAATAACTAAAATTAATATTAATTATAACTAAACAATCAAAACTCAGTTTAATCCACTTATAAGATCATGGTTACTCTAGATTGCAAAACAAACTAGGCACATGGTTTCAACAATAAAATCCAGAACAACAGCACAGCCAATTAATCCAGATCACAGAGTCACAGCATAGAAAATTAAATCGAATTAAGAGACATGAGGAAAATCACAGCACATGACGATTCAACTGAAGCTCAGATTGAATCGCGCATTTACGCCTCTGCTTCTCTGATGTATCGGGTCTGTGGAGGATAGTCGCCGGAAGGAAGAGTTGATGGTGGTTGAGGGAGGTCGCCGGCGACGATGGAGGTGACGGTGCATGTCGCCAGCGACTAGGATGAATGGTGAAGGTGAGTTGATGATCTACGGCGCTCTCTCGTCTATGATCTCAGCTTGCGTCTCTGCTTCAGCTGTTTCCTCTCGTGCTCTGCGTCTCTGTTTCTTTTCTCATTTCCCGCCTCTCTCTTTTCCGCATGAGCTCCCTTTTTCTTTTAGGTCATTGAATCATTTCATTCAATTCAATTTGGGCCCAAGGTAGCTTATCGTTGATGCTTCTTCCTTTTAATTCATCCCTCCATTAATTTTCGTGGCCCAATTTCCATTCAGCCCAAACGCATGCTGACCTGTGTCTTTGTCTTTCTTCTTTTCCAATTCCACACGGCTCCTCCTTTAATTGAATTAGGTCTTGCCAATTATTCCAATTGGTGGGCCCATTTCATTTTCCATCTTCAATGTCCAGCCCAATATCCATTTGCCCAATTCAATGTTCAATTCAAACCCACCGAAATTGCTCCCTCCTTATGCTTCATTCTGCAAATAAAAAGATTATATAATAATAATAATAAAACTAAATCCTTATATCTTCTTTAATAGTTTTTTTTTAAACTTCTAATTACTATTATTTATTTCCTAAACTTAAAAAATTTTATTTTAAATTGAAACCCTACAAATGATGTGATTTGATCTTATAATCATATAATCTCACAGAAATCTCTCAAAATTGTTTAGATGACTCTCCAAATATCTCCAAAATATACCTTAAATATATAAAATATGGAGAGTTATCAATGTAATTGGCCTACAAAATTAAGGATATAAATGTTTATCCCAAAGTTTTAATTAAATGAACAAGAAAAAAAAAATGAAGTAAATTGTTCACTGGACCAAACACAGGCCGAATATATAAATGCAGTCCAATCCTAGCTCTCACCGAAAACAAAGCAATATCAGTTGAAACAAACAAAACTCCATGAACATTTATGTACCAACAAAACCAAAACCAGTTGGCCCAACCCATCCAACTTATTATATCCATTATCCATTCTCTAACCCATCATGCAAAGCTTCAGAGATAAATCACAGCAGAAAATCATCACAGTAAAATATCATACTATCAGAAAAATAGGGACCAATCACAGCGCCGTTTACACAAGACTTCGGCAATGCCATGTCTTCTCCAGAGTCTCGAGCCATGCGCTGCTCATCCATTGGATTTTTGCATTCAGACTAGACCCTTACCTATATATATATATATATATATATATATATATATATATTGCCTTCTTCAGATCCCCCTTTACTGTGAGTGAGAGTTCAAGAGAGAAACTAAAACAATATCTTGCTCTGTTCTTGCGTTGAAAATCAGGGGAGTAGTTTAGTCTTCCACTGCTCAACGTCCAGCTGATCATTGAATGTAAGTTGTTAAGCTTCTTTTCCTTCTAGTTTCCTTCTTTTCCAACGTAAGTAGGAAGTTTTAACTGTAGGCAGATAAAACGTGAAGCTTGCTGAAACTGAATTGGGGCTGTTAGTGTCATATTTGCTGTCTCTAAATCCTTTTGTGAGGCGTTGGTTTAACTTTCTGAACATGGTGTGAGTGTGTGTTGTATATGAGTGTGTGTGTGTGTGTGTGTGTCATGGATTTTAAAAGGAAGAAGGAAAAGAAACGTTGCAAGGGGAGGGGTTGCATGTGTTAATACACACACACACACACACACGTGTGTGTGTGTGTGTGAGTGTTCCTTTAGATGTCTGGGCATATACTTATATATATTGGTTTCCTGCACAAAGCCATGAAAGATAATATATATATATATATATATATATATATATATATATATATATATATTAGACGCATGCATACCTATTGGAGAAGGAGGGTATTTAATTGTGTGTGTGTGTGTGTCGTTGTTGTGTGCGTAAATTCCTTTTTCATTGGTGAACCTTGCTTCCCTGAATGTAAAGTCGCTCAATACACATACATAAAAAGGAAAACGTGGGTCTATGTGTATATATTTATTGTTGCTGTGATGTGTGGGTGTATACGTTGTTGTAGGCGTGTATTCCTCTGTTTTTCTTGGCTGAAATAGAATTTATCAGCGTCAGCTACATTGTTTTCATAAATGAACAGTGCACGTGTACTGTAGCTATTAACGTTACTGTTCACGTGCAGGATTTTCAGCTGGGAAGTGATTTTTAAGTAGGTCAAAACCATAGTAAACGACCTTCCTTGACTCTAAAATTTTATGGACATATAGTACACATCCTAATCTTTAAAATAAGCTTTGGTTCACCTCAAACAGAGGCCTGTAGCTCAAGATATGATTTTTGGAAGATGAGTCAAAATCCTAGAACATTTCTGTAACGTTTTATGGGCAGTGGTCATATGTTTATGAACTGGGAATGATTGGTATAAGATAAAATTATGAAATTTTCCAGAAAGAAAGTAGAGACGTGTAGTTTTCTTTTGGTGGGTATTTTGTAATCTTCTAAGCTCTGAGTAAAGAGTTATGACTTTTACAAAGTGACCCTAAGTTTTGGAAGCTAAAACTGGACAGAGATCTTATGCGAAATTTTTGAATGGGTAAAAGAACCTAGAAAATTATGAAATTTTCTAGAAAGTAAGATAACATACATAGATTTAATTTGATATATTATTTGTAATTTTTAAAGTTTTGTGCAGTGAGATATTGATTTTTAAAGTTAAGTTATGAATTTTAGAAGTTTAACAGGGCAGTCGAGGAAAACGTAACATCTGGGAATTATTTGACAAGTTCTGACCTTTGAAAATATTTTTATATGAAAGGGGACTTGTCTAGGAACATGTTAGAATTGACGGCACATTAAAATTATTTTTGTACAATTAATTAGAAATGATTGAAGTTGGTGGACTTTTAAGGATAGTGAAAGATAAAGGCTGAAAGTAACAAGTCTAAGTTACTTGATTTAAACCCTAATGAAATAAGAGTTAAGAAGGAAAATAAACATTCATTCTCCCTAGTTCTAAAGATATGATTATGCCCTTAGGGCCGAAAGGAAAAAAAATGAACTTCAGGCAACCCTGTTGGTTGGCAAAATAGGAACTCAGGTAAGTGACTAACGACAATAATAAACATTTATAGGATACATTGACATCTCTACTGATCCCAACACCTTCGGACAAAATTAAGGACTCAAGCTTGAGGGGGTAACTATTATCTTGTTAGCCTGTATGTAAGTATTCATGTACGACTGATCATGTTTACTGGATGGTTTACATGTTTATATCCTAGCTATGGATTAAGGGTTGTGTGTCCCATAGGACTACATGTCCCAAAATTAGGGGCTGTGTGTCCTGAAGGGCTGCGGTCTTTGGCCGTTACTACGGTTACGGTACGACTTGTTTACTGTGAATGAAGGGCTGCGGTCCTTGGTCATTAACTGCGGTTACGGTGTAATTTATTACTGTGAATTATTCTATGCTTAACATGTTATCTGTTATCATTTATATTTCATACTTGCATATGAGATTAACTGTTACCCTGAGGTTCATTCATTTGAACTCCAGACCGTATGAAAGAGACAGGTAGTGAATCGGGATCGAGATGGAAGATTAAGCTCTAAGAAGAGGAACTTCTTGGAAAAATATGTAGTTGGACTTTAGTATATCGTTTATCATTGTTTGTTATTTTTGGATTATTGTATAAATATTTGACTATAAGATAGACTTAAATCGCAAAAAATTTATCCTCATGTTTTCAAACTAAGTTATTTTTAGAAACTTTTATTCAGCAATTTAGTCGTCCAAATCATCTCGATGCCTGTGCGTAATAACTCTGATAAATAGAGGCCCCACAAGGTGGTCATTACATGATTCCTTCTTGCATCAGACCCTCAACCACTCTCACCAACTCCTTTTACTTTGCTTGAATAAGTTGTCCTCATTTGTCCTCTCTCCCTCCTCTTGGCCGAAATCATGCCTTGTTTGGGAAAGCAAATTGTGTCATCTTGATGACATGATCACAAGCTTAGGTGTGGCCTTCTAAAACATATTGATCTTCTTGCTTCCAAATTTGACATGTGAGACTTTAACTTGTTGACTTTTGTTCCAACAAGTGAAAGATATTTCAAGACTTCATATTTTCCTTTCCTTCTCATGTTGGCCGAATTATTGGGCCTTCTCAAGGGGTCCTTATTGCCTTTTCAATGTGTTACCATATATGTGTCAAAGTATTGTTTCCTTATGCACTAATTTCTCCGAGTAACAAACATTCATTTTTCTTGTCAAAATTGACTTAGGAATAATCAACAGATTATCAATGTCACAATACATATGAAATCTTGGAATTTCATTAAATATTCAATTTCAACATTTTATTGAATATTCATAATATACAAGATTTTTGGTCAAATATAAATCGGGATGTTATAGCCCTAGTTTTAGAAGATACATTATAATGGAGGGGATAATTAAATGGGCCCGAGTCATAGAAAATAGGGCTTAATTGGATTTTTCTCTAACATGAATACACAAGAAAGCAAAATAACAAGCAATAAAATCAATAAACCATTTGATTAAATGTAAGGCTAAGATTTGTTGAATGCAATTAATGTAAAAGGCTCCAATACATTGAATCTATATAAATCACATACACTTATGCAGATTAAATGACTAAAATATTTTAAAACCATATCTTTTAAACCCTAGGTCTCCTCGTTATACACACACACACATTACATAATCTATCAGAAGCGGCCGTCAAATTTTATTCATAGCTTAAGATTCCTTTTTAGTTTTACCAGTGATAAAAGATTTAGATCCATAGAAGTTTTGAATGATCAATAAGAAGAAGATGATCAAGCGCAAGAAAAAAGAACGATTTATGACTTGTATAAATCAAATCAACAGAATACCAGAAGGTATGTAGGAAATTCACCATTTATCACATGTGTCATTCATATTATCTTTAAAATCTTCGTCCACCCATCACATCAATGTTTCTTTCATATGCTTATTTTGGGTTACACATAGATCAATGAAATCAACATAGATTTAAATCCCCATCCACCCATCACATTATTTTTCAGATTACCACTGGGGTTTTAGGTTTATGATTCACCGTTTGAAAGTTGTAATAAGTAACAAATATTTCCGGCTTTATCATTTATACGTTGTTTAGCATCACATTAACCTAAGCATAGAATTACAAAGAAGGTGCCTGAGTTGATCTTGTGTGTAGTTATGATTTTTACAGTTTGTCCATAAATTAAATTTGTGTGTAACTGAGAAAACTAATGAAAGCTAAGGTAAACCAAATAGTTTGACTAAAAAATGTGTGTATGGTCTAGTCCATCAATTCGCACTATTTTGCCTTATTTTCTATGCAATCTGATTCATTTATAAAGTTTTGATTCAATTGCATAAAAAGTTATACTTGAAATTATACCTGATGTTGGCCACTGAGACTCTCCATTTTGAAAAATTTCTTTTGTTGGTTCAGTTTAATGGTCGAGGGAGGAGGGTTAGCCTGCTAGACTCCTACCCAAATTTTTAAATTTTTTAGTATTATATAGGTGTTTTGTGTGCATATTTTGTCCTAAAATTATATTCCTGCAAACTTTAATTTATTATATTATGTTTGCTTTCCAATCTTAGTCCGTACAATGTCAAATTTAATTAACTTTAATTTGCTCTTTGTTTTGTTACGTTGAAAGTATGCGTATTAGTATTGTACAAGCAATCTTGGTCATTTCTTTTATTTAAGTATTTATTGATTTATTTTTGCAATCATTTTCATTTTTATCACACACTTTGAATCCCTTTGAATTAATGTTCTTAAACTTTTTCCTTTTGCACAATCCCTCTGAATCTCTCTTCCACTAAAAATTTTATTTCTTGTAGTGTTTTCTCTTTCTGGTGTTTTCGATTGTAAATTCTGTGTTTTTTGCATGGATTTGCTGCGATCGGGGTTTTAAATAGCTTCAAATTTCGGGCTATTTGTATTTTTTTTTCAAATAAAATTTTTCGGAGATATCCATTTGATTTGTTGAGCCTTAATCCCTAGTTACAAAGCTTTATGTGTAACCTCTTTAATCTAAATGAGCAGATCTAGCAAGAAGAAGCGATCCTCGTTTGCCCCCTGAGAAAGGATTAAGTTATGATGGCATTAGCCAAATTGAAAAGTGTTGGCGAAAACACGATATGTAGGATTTGACTTGCTTATCCTGCATTTTTGTTGGTCAAATTATTCATCATCGTAGCTTTAGTTTGTCCCTACTCCTGTCCAATTAAATGGGTTATTTTATCTATCTAAAGCCATCCGTCTATTTTTACTTGTTATGTTTTCCAGATGCAGAATTTGGCTGCCTTATCTGTAAAGAGGTTATGCCTACTCCTGTGACAACACCCTGTGCACATAATTTTTGTAAGTTATGTTTGGAGGGTGCCTCACAGGTAAGTCTTCTGTGAGAGAAATAAGCAGGGTGGAAGATCTCAGCGTACCTCTTCAAAGAATGTGATGAAATGCCCTTGTTGCCCTACTGACATTTCTGATTCTCTTCAGAACGTTCAGGTGAATCATGCATAATTTATACTTTTGTCATTTTTGATCCGTATGATTATTTAAATATATGAATTTGTAAATTGATTGCTTAGTTCCTCCGGTGGGATGCTTATGTGACAGGTCAATACAGAGTTGTTGGGCTTAATTGAATTATTGAAAGCTGAGGCGGCTGAAGAAAATTGAAAGCGAAGTGAGCATGAATAGATGTGGCATCATTATCTGCAATGCGGTTCGTATTAATTCCGCTCTTGAAAGTGCCATTCGTATGGAAAAAGGCTTCCAAAGTTAATGTTGCTGGAGGAACTTCAAAAGTGTACCATTTTGTACATAACCAAGATACACCAGACAGAGCATATACAATAGAGCAGACCCAAAAGAAATGGAAAGAAAATGTTACAAGTAGAAAGATATTTGTATGTGTTATCACATGATGAGGGAGGAAGGGCAAGAGAAAGTGCTTCACAGACTAAACATTACCTCTCATTTTTATTTTTGGTTCAAAATATTTTTTTTAATGAAGTAGATGAGAAAGTGAATAAGGAAAAAAATCCAACATCATGTATTGAAAATATAAACCAAAGTGCTGAATGGAGGCATTACATAGTAGATTCTGTTTCAATTGCAAGTAAAAGCATACATAAGTTTGAAGATGAGGAACTAACCGACATCCCATTTGTATGGAGCTTTGGATATTAGCCCTTCTCTAGGCTTGGTTTCAAATTGCAAACTCCACACTTCCCTTTCCAGGGGTAGTTCTATTTTCTGGAAACACTTATGGGAACTCATTTACTATTTGGATATTTTCAAGCACTATTTCACATCGGCACCACCCCGGCGCCTTTTTTGCTACAGTTGTTTCTGCAAAAACTACTACAAAATACCACTAAAACTTCATAGTACTTTGACCATTGACGCTTAGTCAAACCGATGCTAGTTTATAGCGGTTTTGTCAACAACCATGACAAAGTTACATATTTGGCATAGTTTTTTGTAATTGCCACTAACTGCCTGCTGCTAAAACACACTTTTTTTTTTGGTAGTGAATGCAAATGGCACTACTAGAAATATTCATATTTGCAACGGACCTTTTCCGTTGCTAATGATAAAAATTCCGTTGCAAATGTATTTTTCGACGGAATTTTCAACAGAATTATTCTGTCTAAATATGTTCCGTCGGTAGGCGACGGAATTTGTTTTTCCGTTGCAATTTTCAACAGAAAATTTTTCCGTCGAAATTTTCAACGGAATTTTTTCCTTTGTAAGCCACATTTTTCCGTTGACAAATAAAGAGATAATAAAATATACATTTAATGAGTTCCGTTGGAAATTTTGATGGAAAATATGTCTGTTAAAAATTTCCGTTACAGTTTGCAACGGAATATAACTAGAATTCCGTCGAAAATTGCGACGGAAAATAGTTCCGTTGAAAATTCTTCACAATTTGCAACGGAATTTAACTAGAATTCCGTCGAAAATTGCAATGGAAAATAATTCCGTTGAAAAGTTCTTCACAATTTGCAACGGAATATACATATAATTCTGTTGAAAATTTCAACAAAAAATAATTTTATGAAAAATTCAATATAGTTTGCAATAGAATATACATATAATTCCGTCAAAAATTTCAACGGAAATATTTTCCGTTGGAAAATTGCGTGTTGGAAAATTGGGTATCAGTTTGCAACGGAATGCAAGTAAGATTCCGTTGCAAATAATATTATTAATTTTTAAAAAACAGTTGGTTCGGTACTATTTAACTGAAGCAGCACACACTTGCTCAAGATAGTACTGCGAATCATACATAAAAATTTTATTTAGGATTCATAATAGTAAGATGAATATCAATATATATCAAGTTACCAAGTTGGGGAGAACAGGACACTAGCAGTATGACAGTAGGGTCAGGATAAGGAAAAGGTATGCTGAGCTGAATTGATGATTAGGAGTACAAATACGACGTGACTTCGTAATATTACAGAACTACAACAATAATGTTTCGCGTATAGTAGAACTGTAGAACAATTGGATAGTTGTGATCGAATTACAGAAACATTATCAATATTCTTCAAAAATTAAAAAAACAAGGTAATGGGAACTTTCAAAGAAGCGTTTAAAGATAACATACATTTGGTAAGCATTCCAAACCCCCACCCGTCACATTGAGCAGCGCCAACGAGGGAACTCTATCAGGCACTATTGCTACTAGTTTACAAGCTATCATAGCTCCTGTGTCAATATTGAGAGACTCATATCAACCAAAGACTAATCCAATAGTTAAGTAGTAAGATTGAGCTAAGAAAATTGGTAAATTACAGATATTGCATCTGATTTACCAATATATAATCATACTCAAACATTAGATAGCTGTGAAGGAGAATTTTCATTTTTACCAGTGAGTAGAAGCAAATGTGGTTCTCGTGGTTGTTTGAGGAAAGAAATCGTTTCAGCAACTTTCTCCAAGCACTCTTTGCTCTATCACCACAAAAATATTCACAAGTCATATTAATAAACTTCAATCATTTACTTAGGGCGCATTTACAGCAGTAATTATGAGGGGATATGCAAAAAGCTTCACATGGCTCACAATGACACGCAGCAGAGCCTCAAGAAGTATCACAGCTTTAAATGCATCTGCTAATGGAAAAGTAAGTTTTTACAGCATATGCAGCTGAACAAAGTGAACAGAGCTAGAATATGGCAAAGCCCCTGTTTTGTTTATTTGTCTAGCCCATGAGATCTTGAGCTGGGCAAAAATAAAATTTTCTATAATGTAAAAAAACAGCCTCAATCAGAAAAGAAATACCGATTAGTAATTATGAAACCTACAATACCCACATATCAGTTTCGCATAATCACAGAATCATATTTTAGGAATAATGATCAAAGTTCCAGGGATTCATAACTACAATCCAGCCTAATTAGTTAATAACTATCACAAGTGACAAGAGGACCTACTCTAGAAATTTCATAAGAAAATTGGTAAATTCCAGATACAAGATATCTCTCACCCATCGAATGCCCAAAAACATGGGCTTCTCTCCACCCTAAATGATCTAGTAAAGCTATTGCATCCTTCGCCATTATCTTGGTTCTGCAGTAATAATCTCCGAAATTAAGTTAAAATTCACATCCTTTTGCAACAGAAATTTCATGGAAAAAATCACTAAAAAGAAGAAAATAGAAAAAAAAAAAAAAAAATCAAGAACACACGTTTTAGGAATCAGGATACATTTCTAACCCAGGATAAAGAACAAAATTAGGCCGGTACATACTTCATTCAACCTTAAATTCATGAATATCTCAACCTATTATGAGCCAGACAATTACAATCTACAAAAAAATTCCCAAAAGAACCGACATTCTCTTTATGTAAAATGGAAAGAAAGAGCTACTTAAATCCCTTACTAAAGAAGTTCCAAAGCGTCATGATTCAAAATATTGCATATTGAACAAGCTCAAATAAATTTAAGCCATACATATCCATCAAGGACACATCATGAGAACTCTAAATCCGAAGCAATTTCAACGAAAGTAAAGCACAATTAACAAATTAAACAGAAAATTAACATCACCTTAAGCGGCTGGTAGCGGCTCCAATGGAATTCCAAGCTCCTCTGAAGAAGCTTAATTCTTCTTGGAAACCCTAGACGGAACGGCGACGGCAATGAAGGTTTTTGTGTTACTAATAGGTCTGCTCTTCTCAAGCTGAACAATGTCCCCAACCTTGAACTGATTCTCAGGGTCATGAGCCTGGTACTTCTTCTGCATCGTTCTCATGGCCCTGATCGGAGGGAAGAAGGAGGGAGGAGAAAAGGTTGGTGGAGGACGAGAAGAAGGGGTTTTGGAGAGAGAAGAGAAGCCATGGAGGAAAGGGGTGGAGAGCTTGAGATAGTGTAAAGGAGGAAGTTGGAGGAGTGACATTTGAGGATTGGGACGATTGAGCCAGAATGAAAGGATAAGAAGAAGATGATAAATAGAACCTGGCTTCTCCATCTGGTTACTGGTTTCTGCTACAATTTCAATTTTAGATGATAAATTGAACCTGGCTTCTCCATCTGGTTACTTGGTTTCTGCTACAATTTCAATTTTGACTTGTAAAATTTATTTTATATTTAGTCTAAATTTTCAAGGGAAAATAATTCTGTTGCAAACCTCTTCACAATTTAAAAAGTTTTTCACAATTTGCAATGGAAAATACATATAATTCTTTTGCAAACCTCTTCACAATTTGCAACAGAATAAACATATAATTCCGTCAAAAATTGCAACGGAAAACAATTCCGTTGCAAAGTTCTTCACAATTTGCAATAGAATATACATATAATTCCGTCAAAAATTGTAACACAAAATAATTCCGTTGTAAACCTCTTCACAATTTGCAACAGAATAAACATATAATTCCGTCGAAAATTGCAACGGAAAACAATTTCGTTGCAAAGTTCTTCACAATTTGCAACAGAGTATACATATAATTCCGTCGAAAATTACAATGGAAAATAATTCCGTTGCAAAACTCTTCACAATTTGCAACGGAATATACATATAATTCTGTCAAAAATTACAGCGGAAAATAATTGCGTTACAAACCTTTTCACAATTTGAAACGGAATATAATTCCTTTGAAAAGTTCTTCACAATTTGTAACAAAAAATAATTCCGTTGCAAATCTCTTCACAATTTGCAACGGAATATACATATAATTCCGTCGAAAATTGCAACGGAAAATAATTCCGTTGAAAATTTCTTCACAATTTGCAACGGAATATACATATAATTCCGTTGAAAATTGCAAAGGAAAATAATTCTGTTGCAAACCTCTTCACAATTTGAAACAGAATATAATTCCATTGAAAAGTTCTTCTCAATTTGCAATGGAAAATAATTCCGTTGAAAATTTCTTTACATTTTGCAACGGAATATACATATAATTCCGTCGAAAATTCCAACGGAAATATTTTCCGTTGGAAAAATACTTATCAGTTTGCAACATAATGCAAGTAGAATTCCGTAGCAAGTAATATTATTAATTTTTAAAAAACAGTTGTTTCATATGGATAACACATGAAGGTACCTAATAAACATGATAAGTGGATATAAATAATATACATTATATTCAAACTTCTCATCAATGACCAAAAAAACTACGATAATGAAAAGTTTGAATATGTGATAATTTCATACAAATAATATGCATCAAAGCTAGCATTAATAATATTAAGAATCTTTCATATTTGACAAAATGTATTATTTTCTCTACTATTTACAATGATATTTACCATACTTTTACATCTTTTTTTTTTTTTTTTAATAATGATCCTAATGACCTCTTAGAGGCGAATCAAGATTCCCCAATATCCCCACAAGTTCAGGATGGGTTTAGGAGTTCGGGACGGGTTTAGGCGATTAGATATTTATGCCCATCCCTAGATGGTGTTTGGTGGGAATCGAACCGATACTTCAACAGCTCCGGTTATTGATACTTATTGTTACAATACCATAAATGTTATAAATGAATTGATGCTTGCATAACAATATTTAGGATTTTCCATAATGTCAAACTTCATTCCATGGTACCATTAAATAACAGATATTCAGTCTAAATTTTCAACGGAAAACAAATTCCGTTGCAATTTTCAACGAAAAACAAATTCCGTTGCAATTTTCGACGGAAATATTTCGTTGCAACTTTTAATGGAATAAATTTCCGTTGCAATTTTAAACGCAATAAATTTCTGTTGCAATTTTCAACACAATAAATTTCAGTTGCAATTTTCAACGGAAAACAAATTCCATTGCAATTTTTGATGTAATACCCGGATAATTACCCATCTCAAATATCATATTTCCATAAATAATACCTATTTTATATAGGTGAGTATGTGGTCTCAAATTTTGGTGTTGTATTTATTTTTATTCATAGGCAATTTTTCCATAGAATTTAAGAGTCTAAAAACTAATTTAGCTTGTTACCACATAAAACACTATGTTAGAGATTAAAATTAGGATTTAACTAATTATTCCTAATTTCTCACTAAGGGGCGAAAATTTCTTCAATGAGGAATAAATAAATTACACAAGTAAATGGAAGAACCAAATTATATTAACCCTTAATCCTAAATCCTAAATTGTACCAATGAGAGATTTTTCTTCTTGAGTTGTGAGGACAATTAAAACATAAATTGATAATTAGAAAAAGGACGAAGGGGACGGTTTTCTTGGGCAACAAAGAAGGAGAAATAATTTTAAATAGACATACAATCACATGTGAGAATTAGATGATAAATAGCCATTAATGTTTAGAAGACTTTTGGGGCTTGAATTTAATGTATTAGGAGAGGATCAAGGAGAGAGAAGAGAGGGGGGGGGGGAGGTGGCGTGTGTATGTGTGTGTGTGTCTAAGAGTTGTGTGTGTGTGTGTGTCTAAGAGTTGTGTGTGTGTGTGTGTAGTAAAGAAAGTCAAGAATTAACCAAGGTGAATAATGTTTTGAAATCCAAAGTAAATCTTAAGTGGTAAGTTTGTCATTTAATCAGATACAAAAAAATGAGAATCCATAGAAATTAAATCATATCTTGAAATATTGGAACTAAGTATTAAATATAAGTAGATATTTGAAACCAGTAAATTATGAGCTTGAACTTGGCTATTCCCAAAATCATTTTTGTATACTTTTAGGATTCATACCTAAGTGTTTCAAGAAGTTTAAAATTTCCATAAATCTAGTCATAAAATTATGATTACAAAAGTGAAATTAGATCTTGAATAAAAATTCCAACTTACACTTAACTAAATTAGCATTTGGGGTAAATAAGAGATGAAGCAAAAATCTAAGAGCAAGGGGGGGGGGGGAGTGGCGGTTTTAGAGGAGGTGTAGGGGTGAGATTTATACTTCTGTACCAAGTGAAATCCAATGGTTAAAATCAAGTAGAAGTTGCTAGATAGTTAACCATTGCTTGGCTATAAATAGAGGCTTCATACTTTACAAATTCTCACCAATTTACCAAGGCATAGGCCGAAATTTAGAGAGTGAGGAAGAGAGTGGAAGAGCTTCAAGAGCAAGAAGCAAGGTTCTTCAAGAGGTAAGGAAGCTTTTAGTTTTAGTTCTTAGCTTGTGTAGTTTTAGTAGGAATGGTAGGAAATGTTATTTTCATCTCCAATCTTCCAAGTATAGTGTTATTCTCATGTTTTTATGATTTCCATTGTATTTATTTCGAAAAATTGATGAAGAAAAGGTATAGCAAAATTTTTGGAAGATTATGATCAAAATAGCGAAGCTTTGGCGAAATTTCATTGGTTAGCGATTTCAGGAGCCAGTAGCAAAAATGTTAATATTTTATGAAGAAAATGAGGTTCTAAAATTCTGAATAAATTTATGGTTAAATTAGACATATAGGGTTTTCTAAATATACCCAGAATGTGTCATTTGAAGTTCTGTGCAAAGAGATAAAAATTCCAAAATATAAGCTACATTTTCTGGGGAAAATTCTGGGCAGAGGTTTGAAATGTTGAAACTGGGAATTATTCTTGAATTCTGGGTAAGTTCCAGTACTTTTCCTAAAAAATAGAGATCTCAAGGATTCCAGGAAATTTTACGGATCCTCGTTTCGATTTTTCTGGAATTAGTTATGATTTTTCAAAGTTAGACAAAATTCTGCCCAAAAATGCTGGACCAGCGTTTTTCCGAAAATTTTGTGAAAATAATTAAAGAAATGAATCCACCAAGGGTAAAATTGTCATGAGTGGCCAAGATACCTCTTGAAATAATATTTGTGAATTAATAGAGGCGATATTACCCTTATAGGATAACTGTGAACACATTCTAACCGACAGATCGTACCAAAACTCGTCAACAGAGGTACGGACGCGTATTGTAACCTTAACTCTTATGCTTATGGTGTACTTATATATGATAGTTGTACTTACATGCTGAGACTCTATTTTAAATTGCTCTTTAAATATTGAATTGAATACGGGTTATGGTCATGATAACGCCGTTAAGTTTTCCTAGTGCTGAGGACACGATAGGCCATCGTGGCACTGGTGAATAGTGCAGACTAGGATAACATGCATATTGCAGTGGCTGTGTTTTGTTATTGCTTTACATGTTGTTATGATTTTGAATGTGTAATTATGTTCTTATTATGTGGTATCTGTCATATACTGTTTACATAAGTATGAGGTTAACGTTACCTGAGGTTTAATGGGTATTGAACCTTAGCTCCTGCCTTAGCTTTAGGATCCCAGGGAGTCAGAATCAAGGAAAAGGGTAAGGAGCCGACATGAGAACCATGCGGAGGCGTTATTATTTTGGATATGTACTTATGTGTATTAAACACTCGGATGAATGTACTGTTAAATGATCAACTAGATACACTACAGACAATGTTATTCAGTTACTCCTTATTTTGAAAAACAATTTTAATGCTCAACTCTAATCAGAAACGTTTATAAAAATGGGGTGTTACATTCAACAGAAATATTCCGTTGCAACTTGCCACGGAAGAAAATTCTGTTGCAATTTTCAATGGAAAATAAATTCCATTGCAATTTTCAATGGAATTTTATTTTTCGTTGCAATTTTCGTAATGTATTATGACACTTTTCAACGGAATTATTTTCCGTTGCAATTTTCGAAGGAATTCTAGTTAAATTCCGTTGCAATTTTCAACGAAATATTTTTCCGTCTCTAATACCGACGGAATTTAATTTCCGTCAAAAAGTCAATTGCTATTTTCAACGGAATATTTTCCGTTGATAAATTCCGTCGATAATACAGCCTTTTCTAGTATTGTATTTTAAATAAATTAACATATATTAATTAAAAATAACTAAATTAATTAATTTTGTTAATTTTTTTGAATTAATTATTTGATTCTCTTATTTAATCTCTCAGGGATAATTAAAGAGAGGGAAGTGAGGATAATGCAGTGATTTATAGTTTTTGAAATTTAATTATATACATGTGAAATCCTTCTTTTATCATATTGAAGCGTATATATGTAAAACCTTTTCTATTTGAAATGAGGTAGTTTTTATGAAGAAGCGAACACATAAATTAATCCGATATTCTACTAACAATATATGAATTGAGGAAGTATAGAGACGACCTTTAAATTATATATATATGTATGTATGTATGTATGTATGTATGTATGTATGTATGTATGTATGTATGTATGTATATGTATGTATGTGTGTGTGTGTGCGCGCGCGCGCAAGCTATAAATAATAAGTAGTAGTGATACATGTGCAATGAAGAGAGGCACACAATGATTAACAAAATGAACGTGGCCCTTGTAATGCTCCTAATTTTATGTCCATTATGATGTCTAATTGTGTTTCTATGTCTCTCATTAATCTAATCAATGTGTAATTATCAAAGTTATGGAGTTAACAAATCAGAGTAATTCGCAACAGAGAGCATGCATAATATTTGGACAATAAGTAACTGATAACATATGCTCAGACATATACTAGTTAAATTTAATTCCTGGAGGAATATTCACGTGAAACAATTTAAAATTTGGAAATAGTCAAAGTTAATCTCATTGGAAAATGTTGGTTGTATAGTTATCTCAAATTGATGTTAGTTGAATAGTTAGTAATATACTATATAAAATATCATAATATAAAAATTCCTTTAAATAAATCCCCTCCTTTAGGGTCTTCATCAGCTACTCCAGTTGCATCGCCTTACTTCTCGATCCAGAACTTCGTCCTAAATCTTTAGGTATATCTGAGATTCAATGATAAGATGAATCTCAATTTAATGGTTAATCTCATATTCAAAATATAAATCTTATATGACAAATATTTCATATATTGTAGAATAAAAGAAAGCATTCAACAAATACACTGCAACCAGACAACATAGCACACATCACAACGGTAAAAACACACACTGTACTATATATCCTAGACATGAATCCTTGGCGCTAAGAAAAACAACTATGTAGCATTATTATATAAAACAATAATCTAGAGTTAACTAAATAAAACGGATTGACTCATGCATACAAACCCAGCCAAGAATCCGCAAGAGATGAACAAACAAGGCATCTATAAAAACACAAGGGATCAGATATTAAGTTACCAAACTTAATTTTGCATAATTAATACTAATTCTCAGCATTTAAGACTCGGACTTCCTTTAATATTCTAAATAAGACTATTTTAAATATTAATTACCTATTTATTTTGTAAGGCATTATATTAAATACCATTTTTAGAATATTAAAAGGGTTTTCCTTGTCCCTTAAGTCCCTTTTTAATTCATATAGGATAAGTCTTGCTTCTTTGACTTTATTGTACTTGATTTTCAGACTATTCACATTTATATTTACAAATGTCCAGTAACTTTCGAAAATCATAATTAAATGTACAAAAATATTCAGATTGCACTTCCAGAAATATAACTTTCATGATTTTTAAACATCATTTGGTCTGAAAAAGCCGGAGCAAATCACCAAGAGGGGGGCGAATTGGGGATTTGAAAAATTCTTTCGCTCAATTTTGGAAATTAATCGCTGAAGCAAAGTAGTGCAGAGAAAGGGAAGAGAGAACAAGACGCAGTAAGATTTATACTGGTTCGGTCTAACTCCTTGACCTACGTCCAGTCCCCAGACTCTCTGGGATTTTCACTATCACTCACAATCAGTTACACACTCTGTACTCGAAAGCTATCCACTCATTAGGATACACTCCCCCTTACAAGTTGTACACTGATATCCCAATCTCAAAATCCCCCGACTTGAGATTCTCACAGTAAGTGATATACCCAAACACAGTACACTACACACTCTGTAACTTGGGATGATCCTCTCTCTAGGACTCACTCCCCCTTACAAGTTGTAGTCGTACAATCAATCTCCAAGTCCCCCGACTTGAGATTCTTTACAATCAAATGATTAACGGAAACAAACCCTCTCTAAGAGCAGATAATGATAAACACTGAAGCTCAAATCTTTCAGGATAATTTACAGAAGAATGAATACAAAAATCTGATTGTTGCACACTGTAATTGTCTTGTATCTTGTCTGTCTTAGTTCTTCTTCGAATCTGAATGATATTTATAGCTGTTGACGTCCAATTTGAATGAAGAACTTGACTGTTGGAAGAGCACTACGAATTTGAACGTTGGAGGCTCCACTTCCAGAACTAGCTGTTGAGAATCCACTAAAATCTTCTTGATGGATGGATTCTGCTTTTGTCCAATCTGTTGTAGACATTCTCGCAATGTGGGACTTAATTAATATGAAGATAATGTTGATGTCCCTGTGTTGGAATAGGTTGTGCTTAAAGTTGTAATTATTTAATTCAAGTTGGAGCACTTTATAAGACAACATATTCTCTCTCTCTTGCTTTACAGCTCATTGTCTGAATCTTCATTGTTTCCTTCAATAAACCATCTGAAACTTGCTAACAAACTGGTTAAAAGACATTAGAAATAATAGCAATTAAAGATATGAAGTATTAAGATCATTCAAATGGTTTTTGCAAATTCGCGCCTTCTGGTTTTACAAATCTGTGCGTTACAAACTCGAGTTTACAAACCCAGACTCGAGTTTGGAGTTCATCCAGAGAGCATCTTGTTTTGAAAGACTTCCTAAACTCGAGTTGATTAGTGACTGACTCGAGTTTGGTTCTTACAAAGAGGAAAGTCGCGAACTGCTCTTGAATGAAGTTTTGAGCACAGTGCTAAACTCGAGTCATTTAGTGACTGACTCGAGGTTGAAGCTTTTATGAAAATTTTGAGTTTAAGTTCAGAGCTCCAAAACTGAAGTTTAGAAAACGTAAACTGGAGTTTACAAAACCTGAAATGTTACTTAGCTCTTTGTATAGTCCAGACTCAAGTTTTGATATACAAAACTCGAGTTTCAGTGTAAACTGAAACTTTTGAAAAAATCTTTATAAGTGTAAACTGGAGTTTCTGTTTCTCAAACTGGAGTTTTCAAAATAGTCATTTGCTCGAGGCTTTCTGTTTGAGCTAAACTCGAGTCACCAAAACCTTGACTCGAGTTTCAGTGAAAACTGAAACATTGAAATACCTTTGAAAGCTCAAACTGGAGTTTCCATTTTCAAGACTGGAGTTTAGAAATCATGTAATAGTCCAAGTGTTTTTAAAACAGTCCTAAACTCGAGTTTCCAGAAATCTGACTCGAGTTTCAGTGTATATTCAAACTTTGAAAACTTTTCATTAAAGTGCAAACTGGAGTCACTAAAACTAAAACCGGAGTTTACAAAGCAAGTAACAACACAAGTGTCTCTGTTTATCCTAAACTCGAGTTTGCTTAACCCAGACTCGAGTTTACGAGTCTTTAGCTCTTAAACTTTTCTTGTAAACTGGAGTTCGGAAGGATCAAAGGTAGAGTTTGAAAATTTGATAAAACGTTGAAGTTTCTGTTTGATCTCAAAACTCGAGTTTCCAAAACATAGACTCGAGTTTACAAGTCTTTTGAACTTTTTAGCATTTAAACTTTCTTGTAAACTGGAGTTTCTCAGAATCAAAGGTAGAGTTTGGAAACAAGTTGAAATTCGAATGTCACTACCTTTGATCTAAACTCGAGTTTATAAATATAGACTCGAGTTTACAACTCTTAGAGACTTTGATTGTTCTTTGTAACTCTACAAACTCAAGTTTGCCTATACAAACTAGAGTTTGGCCTATTATGTTAAAATTTGAGCTTCTATCTGCTAAGTCTAAACTCGAGTTTAGCTACCTAAACTCGAGTTTGCCTTAAACAGAAAGTTTTACAACTTTCAAAGACAAACATCAAATTAAGTTTACAATTGTTAGTTATCATCAAAACACCTAGAGAACTAACATGGTCAATAATAAATCACACACAATCACTACTTTTCAGATTGCACTTCCAAAAATATAAGTCTTGTTCAAAAATATGTAACTCCGTGTACAAAACTCCAAAAATTACTTTTTACATATTAAAATAAATCTCTCTCTGTCTACTTTATTTTTGGAAAGTTTCATTATTTTTAGACATCATTTGATTGGTCAAAAATCACGTTCAAGTTGAATGCCTCCAAAAAAACAAAAACTGACAGATTTTGCAACTTATATAGCTTTCATCTTTTTCTTCAAAAAAATCACTTTCCATCTTATTCCCACATTATTTTTCGTTTTAAACCCATTGGTGACCTCAAAATCATGGAAATTCTTTTACTTTAACATTTTCATGCTTAGGCTAAAAATATAGCCTTAAAACCAAGAAAACCTCTTTGTACAAAGTCATGATTTTTAGGTTAGTTTAGTCTTAGATCTTGGCTTTTTGGTGTCTAATCATGTTAGATCTTATTTTGGGCAGCATGGCCCCCTTAGGGTTCCATGTCTCCATGTCCGAAGAACAACATGAACAAACCAGTTTAAACCAAAGAAAACTAAGATTTAGTCAATCACAAGAAATAACACAAAGGAATGTTAGATCTCTACCTTCTTGGCTTGATCTTTATGGTTGTGATAATTTTTCCTCTTCCTTTACTTTCTCCAACTTTCAACATTCTCATCACCAAAACACCAAAGATGAGTATTTTACCAAAGTTATGATCTTACACAAGAAGATAAGAAGATGAGTTGCAATAGCTCATGAACTTACCTTAGCTTGATTCCTTCTTCCTTCTATCTTTCTCTTTTATTGTTCAACTCACTCTCTCATTTCTCTCTTGGTTGGCAGTCCAAATGAATGCAAGAAGGAGTCTTGAAGTTTTTTGAAGTGTCTTGCAAGAGGAGTGTTTAAGTGTATATGACTGAATGAGCCAACCACTTATGAGTTCTTCTTGCACAAGACCCTCAACCACTCTCACCAACTCCTTTTACTTTGCTTCTTAAATAAGTTGTCTTTATTTTTCCTCTCTCCCTCCTCTTGGCTAAAATAGTGCCTTGTTTGGGCAAGCAAATTGTGTCATCTTGATAAAATGATCACAAGCTTAGATGTCCCCTTCTAGAACACCTTGATCATCTTGCTTTCTAGCTTAACATGTGGCACTTTGACTTGTTGACTTTTGTTCTAACATGTGCAAGATATTTCAAGACTTCATCTTTTCCCTTTCCTTCTCATGTTGGCCAAATTATTGGGCCTTCTCAAGGGGTCCTTATTGCCTTGTCAATGTTTTACCATTTATGTGTCAAAGTATTGTTGCCCTATGCACTAATTTCTCTAAGTCACAAACATTTTTTTTCTCGTTAAAATTAACTTAGGAATAATCAATAGATTATTAATGTCACAATAGCTATGAAATCTTGACATTTCATTCAATATTCTATTTCAACATTTTATTGAATATTCAGAATATACTAGGTGTTCGGTAAAAAGTAAATTGAGATGTTGCAGCCCTTGTTCTAGAAGATACATTACAATGGAGGGGATAATTAAATGGGCCCAAGTCATAGAAAATAGGGCTTTATTGGATTTTGCTCTAACATGAATACACAAGAAAGGAAAATAACAAGCAATAAAATCAAGAGACCATTTGATTAAATGTAAGGCTAAGATTTGTTGGATGCAATTAATGTAAAAGGCTCTAATACATTGAATCTATATACATCACATACACTTACGCGGATTAAATGACTACAATATTTAAAAACCATATCTTTCAAACCCTAGGTCTCCTCGTTATTTATAAACACACATTGCATAAGCTATCAGAAGTGGCCGTCAAATTTTATTCTGAGCATAAGATTCCCTTTTAGTTTTATCAGTGCCTAAAGATTTAGATCTATAGAAGTTTCGGATGATCAATAAGAAGAAGATGATCAAGCACAAGAAAAGAGAACAGTTTATGACTTGTATAAATCAGATCAACGGAATACCAAAAGGTATTTAGAAATTCACCATATATCACATATCTCATTCATATTATCTTTGAAATCCCCATCTTCCCATCACATCATTATTTCTTTCATATGCTTATTTTGGGTTAGACATAGATCAGTGAAATCAACATAGATTTAATTCCCCATCCCCCCATCACATTATTTTTCAGATTTCTACTGGGGTTTTAGGTTTATGATTTACCATTTGAAAGTTGTAATAAGTAACAAATATTTCCAGCTTTATCATTTATAAGTTGTTTAGCATCACATTAACGAATACATAGTATTACAAAGAAGGTGCCTGAGTTGATCTTGTGTGTAGTTATGATTTTTACAGTTTGTCCATAAATTAAATTTGTGTGTAACTGAGAAAACTAATGAAAGCTAAGGTAAACCAAATAGTTTGACTAAAAAATGTGTGTATGGTCTAGTCCATCAATTCGCACTAGATCTTGGCTGTAGTTATGATTTTTCTAGTTTTTCCATACATTAAATTTGTGTGTAGATGAGAAAGCTAATGAAAGCTCAGCTAAACCAAAAATAGTTTGACCAAAAAATTGATGTATGGTCTAGTCCATCAATTGTACGAGATTCTGCCTTTCCTATGAAATTTTATTCATTTATAAAGCTTTGATTCAATTGCATAAACATGGAGATCGTCCCCCAGATATGCCGGTGATTCCTGAGTTGAAAAATTAAGTGGTTGAAAAATTAATTGCATAAACTGGGGGACTAGACATGGATCAACATGGAGATCAACACATATTAAGTGAGCATCAACCAGGATCAACCAGGATTCACTTAATATGTGTTGATCCTATTTGAAAAATTCTTTCTCGTAAATTATTCGGCATATGACATAGTGATGAACATGGAGATCGTCCCCCAGATATGCCGGTAATTCCTGAGTTGAAAAAGGTTACAGACTTGGTAGAAAGGAAGGGGAGTCCGTCATGGGATTTCTGTGTGAGTGATATTTTAAAATTATACCTCTTCAAATATCCTATTCATATTGTTGTCAGTATAAAACTACTTCCTTTATTTCCAAAATTGTCACTAGACGTCACTGTTTTAGAATTAGAGTTTTGGGGAATGTATAATGAATTCATGTATAATGAAACAATATTGTTGGAAGCGGAAAATATCACCAACTGCTAGTCAAAAGCATGTAAAAAGTGTGGACCCCCAAGAGGTAAAAAAATGTGGGAGGGAAATAAGGAAAGCCAGTAATCTTTCAATCAGGAAAATGTATGATCATTATGCATTGCTTTTCCGTTGGTCAACTTATTCATCACTATAGCTTTAGTTTGTCCCTACGTACTCCCGTCCAATTAATGTGGTCTATTTTTACTTGTTATGTCTTCTATATGCAGAATTTTCCTGCCTTATCAGTAAAGAGGTTATGGCTACTCCTGTGACGACAACCTGTGCACATAATTTTTGTAAGTTATGTTTGGAGGATGCCTTTTCTGGTAAGTCTTCTGTGAGAGAAATAAGCAGGGGTCGAAGATCTCAGCGTAACTCTTCAAAGAATGTGATGAAATGCCCTTGTAACCTACTGAAATTTCTGATTTTCTTCAGAACGTTCAGGTGAATCATGTATAATTTGTACTTTTGTTATTTTGATTTGTATGATTATTTTAATATAAGAATTTGTAAATTCATCGCTTAGTTCCTCTGGTGGCATGCTTGTGTGACAGGTCAATACAGAGTTGTTGGGCTTAATTGAATTATTGAAAGCTGAGGCGGCTGAAGAAAATTGAAAGCGAAGTGAGCATGAATAGATGTGGCATCATTATCTGCAATGCGATTCGTATTAATTCCGCTCTTGAAAGTGCCTTTCGTATGGCAAAAAGCTTCCAAAGTTAATGTTGCTGGAGGAACTTCACAACTGTACCATTTTGTACATAACCAAGATACACCAGACAAAGCATACATAACAGAGCAAGCCCAAAGGAAAGGAAAAGGAAATGTTACAAGTAGAAAGATATTTGTATGTATTATTACATGATGGGGGAGGAAGGGCAAGAGATAGTGCTTCATAGACTAAACACTATCTCTCATTTTTATTTTTGGTTCAAAATATTTTTTTAATGAAGTAGATGAATTAGTGAATAGGGAAAAGAATCCAACATCACGTATTGAACATCTAAACCCAAGTGATGAATGGAGGCATTACATAGCAGATTCTGTTTCAATTGTAAGTAAAAGCACACATAAGTTTGAAGATGAGGAACTAACCGACATCCTATTTGTATGGAGCTTTGGATATTAGCTCGGGCTTCGTTTCAATTGCAAACTCCACTTCCCTTACTACCCTTACTAGGGTAGTTCTATCTTCTGGAAATATTTATAGGAACTTATTTACTATTTGGATATTTTTAATTACTGTTCTATATTGGCATCAACCCGGTGCCGTATTTTGCCATGGTTGTTTCCCCGAAACAACTGCAAAATACCGCTATAACTTCACAGTCCTTTGACCTCTGTTGCTCAGTCAAACCAATACTAGTTTGTAGGGATTTTGTCAACAACCATGACAAAGCTAGGTATTTGCCGCAATTTTTTGTAATCGCTACTAACTGACCGCTACTAAAACAAACCTTTTCTTTTGTAGTGAATGCAAACGATGAAAAATGTATTTTAAATAAATTGACATATATTAATTACAAATAACTAAATTAACTAATTTTCTTAATTTTTTTAATTACTTATTTGATTCTCTTATTTAATCTTGAAAGGATTAAAGAGAAGGAAGTAAGGATAATGGAGTGATTTATAGTTTTTGAAATTGAATTATAAACATGTTAAATCCTTTTTTTTTAATTATATTTAAGCTCATTTATATGTAAAGCCTTTGCTAGGTGAAATATAATGAGGTAGTTTTTATTAACAAGCTAACACATAAATTAATCCAATATTCTACTAGCAATATATGAATTGAGGAAGTATAAAGACGACCTTTAAATGATATAAACGGTAATATATATATTTGTTTGCTATAAATAATAAGTAGTAGTGGTACATGTGCAATGAAGAGGGGAACACAATGATTAACAAAATGACATGTTGCCCTTGTGACGCCCCTAATTATATCTCCATTATGATGTCCAATTATATTCCTATATCTCTTATTAATCAAATTAGCGTGAAATTGTCAGATTGGCGACATTAATAGATTGGAGTAATTTGCAACAGAGAACACGCATTGTAACGACCATATTTCCTAAGTCACTTATGGTGTCCAATTATGACCCTAGGTCTCTTATTAAACTATTTTTTGTGTATTTATTTAAGTGATGGTGTTGATAAATCAAAGTGAGTCACAATAGAGAGTGTGCCTATTGTTTAGATGATGAGTGACTGATAACATATGCTGGTTAATTTTAATTCCCGAAGGAATATTCACGTGATACAATTTAAAAACTTCAAATAGTCAGGTTTAATCCCGTTGGAGGATAATAGTTATACAGTTAGCCTGATTTTAATGTTAGTTGAATAGTTAGTAAATACAACTCAAAAGATCAAAGTATCACTACTACAAAATATAGCTTTTACTTCCCCAATTGGTGTCCTATTATAAAAAAAAAAGAAGTAAAAAATAAAGATGGTTACATTTTTATAATTATGTGAGAAAAGTTGACTTTTGGCGTCTAACTTATGAACTTAGACGCCAAAAGCAATGTTTTTGGCGTCTAAATTAAATATTTAGACACCAAAAATGGACCCTAGTGCCAAAAGTTAGCGCCGAAAATTGTCTTGGCGCCAATAGCAAGACTTTTGGCATCAAAGAATGAAACTTAGATGCCAAAAGTGCTTTTGGTGTCTAAGTTTCATTCTTAGACGCCAAAAGTGGACCCTAACGCCAAAACTTAGTGTTGAAAATTGACCTGGTGCCAAAATCAGGACTTTTGGCGTTTAAGAATGTAACTTAGATGCCAAAAGTGATGCTTTTAGGATCTAATTTTCATTCTTAGACGCCAAAAGCATTTCAAATTTCATGTACTTTTTTTTTTTGCTTTTTTTAGGCCCTCCAAACCCAAACCTGCGACTTCATTCCTGGCATCGATATCCCCTCTTCTCTCTCGCCTCTACCTTTGCGCCCACCCATTGCAACCACCGCCGATAATGGGTGGGCGCGAAGGTAAAGGCAAAGAAGGTTGCCTGTTGGGTTTATGATTTACCATAAACCTATTTTGTCCTAAAATTATATGCTTGCAAACTTTAATTTATTATATTATGTTTGCTTTCCAATCTTAGTCCCTACAATGTCAAATTTAATTAACTTTAATTTGCTCTTTGTTTGGTTACGTTGTAAGTATGTGTATTAGTATTGTACAAGTAATCTTGGTCATTTCTTTTATTTAAGTATTTATTAATTTATTTTTGCAATCATTTTGAATCCTTTTGAATTAATGTTCTTAAACTTTTTCCTTTTGCACAATCCCTCTGAATCTCTCTTCCACTAGAAATTTTATTTCTTGTAGCGTTTTCTGTTTCTGGTGTTTTCGATTGCAAATTCTGCGTTTTTTCCATGGATTTGCGATCGGGGTTTTAAATAGCTTCAAATTTCGGGCTATTTGTATTTTTTTTTCAAATAAAATTTTTCCCGAGATATCCATTTGATTTGTTGAGCCTTAATCCCTAGTTACAAAACTTTAAGTGTAACCTCTTTAATCTAAATGAACAGATCTCGCAAGAAGAAGCAATCCTCGTTTGCCCCCTGTGACAAGATTACGTTATCATGGCATTAGCCAAATTGAAAAGTGTTGGCAAAAACACGAAATGTAGGATTTGATTTGCTTATCCTGCATTTCTGTTGATCAACCTATTCATTACTGTAGCTTTAGTTTGTCCCTACTCCCCTCCAATTAAATGGGTTATTTGATCTATGTAAAGCCATCCGTCTATTTTTACTTGTTATGTTTTCCAGATGCAGAATTTGGCTGCCTTGTCTGTAAAGAGGTTATGGCTACTCCTGTGACGACACCCTGTGCACATAATTTTTGTAAGTTATGTTTGGAGGGTGCCTTCGCAGGTAAGTCTTCTGTGAGAGAAATAAGCAGGGGTGGAAGATCTTAGCGTACCTCTTCAAAGAATGTGATGAAATGCCCTTGTTGCCCTACTGACATTTCTGATTTTCTTCAGATTGTTCAGGTGAATCATGCATAATTTGTACTTTTGTCATTTTCGATTTGTATGATTATTCAAACATAAGAATTTGTAAATTGATTGCTTAGTTCCTCTGGTGGCATGCTTGTGTGACAGGGCAATACAGAGTTGTTGGGCTTAATTGAATCATTGAAAGCTGGTTGAGCAAGAAAAAAAAATATGATTATTGAAATCTGAGGCGGCTGAAGAAAATGGAAAGCGAAGTGAGCATGAAGATTGATGGACCAAAGGTAGACTCATAAGATGGCGAAAAGTTTCCACATTTAATGTTGCTGGAGGAACTTCAAGCATCACTAGTGCAAAAAAGGGTTTAAAGATTGCCTCATTTACATCATAGTATCGACGCACCGGTCTTAAAGATATGACCGGTGGAAATTTTGTGAATATAAAGAACTTCTTCGACAGCATCAATTTTTAAGATCGCCTCATTTACAATGCATTATCGACGGCCCGGTTTTAAAGATATGACTGGTGGCAATTTTCTACATAAATTTCTACCCGGTACTAAATGATGAAAAAATTTAAACTAATAGTTTATTACTTTTAAGAACGGACATAAATAACGGACGGTCTTAAATGTTAACCTTTAAGACCGTCATTTAAGTTACTCCAGTCTTAAAAATGGAAACATATACTTCTTCACGCAAAACATTACTTATGACTTACATCTATCTGTCTGAGCTCTGAAACCCCTGTTATCTTTGCGAAACCCCTCTTCCTGTTGCATTACGTCTATTCCTTGCCAACCACCACCATCCTTTGTTACTCTCTCACTTTCTCAGGCATTAGTCTTTCACACACCACTCTTAACCTCTCTTACTTTCTCGAAAATGAATGGAGAAAACCATTCTCTTCTTGTTCAGTCAACGCTAGTTACTGATGTTACTAGTGTGAGCCAGAATGAACCTTCTTCATCTCAAAATGAGCCTCATAACTACCCTGCACGCCGCTATAGAAGTGGCACACGAATGAGAGACATAGCCGTAAGTCGCAACACTAGGTCAAAGATCGAGATTCAGTTTAATGAAAGGTCGGAACCTTTTGGTCTGAATAAAAACAAATATAATAGTGTTGTCGGCTATATGGCACGCAGCAAGGTCAGCATCTTGATTGATGAGTGGAAAAATGTGGATCGTCGCACAGTGAAAGATCCTCTTTGGGACACTATCCGGCTTACATACACTGTCCCTGACTCTAAGAAGTTGAAAGACAAGACATTGTCTTATTGTGCTGATCGGTGGAGGAAGTTTAAGACCTTTCTAGCCAACACCTATATTTTTGCTGAGGTTCGACCTGAACATAATCCTTGGGATAAGTACACATTTATTGATCAACAAATTTGGCAACAATTTGTTCAGCTTCGGACCACTACTGATGCTTTGGTGAGTTCATATTTAGTTTTGTTTGCCCTTTTTGTTTGTTTATTAACCTGTGTGGATATGTGAATGTTATTATGTTCATCTAATCCTGTTAGTTAGATGGTTTAATGAGTGAATAAAAGTATATATTTCCATCCTTTGTCTTGCATTAGAGGAACATGTCTTAGTTATATGCATGTCTGATATATTAATCGTTATTATATTCTTAGCTAGTTCTGTTATAGTAGGTAGAGGTTAGACATTGCTATTAGTAAGTGAGTATGTTAGTTCTATACAATTCTACATCTTCCTTAAATAAAATGTTGAAACTTGATGAAGTGAATTTGACTAGTGTTTGAGGTTTATATGAAGCAGAAGTTCTCTAATTTCTGTTAGTGAGATGGCTTCAATTCATAATTAATATTTGTTTTCAATTCTGATTCACAGAGAAGAAGGGAACAAGCACAAGAGATAGGGAGAAATAATGATTGTCCACATAGGGCTTCTCGCAGTGGATATGCAAAGGCCAAAAAAGAAATGATGGAGGCTAAGCAGAAAAGATTGAAAGAAGAAGTTGAATCCAATCCTTCTGCTATAGTTGATCAGCCGTCATCCCCAATACGTCACGAGGATTTGTGGTTGTATATTCGACAAAAGCCAAGCGGCACCTACATGAGTGAACAAACTCGTATAGTTGCTGAAAGAATTGTAAGTATCGTTATTGTTATTTTTAGTTACTAAACATGTTTCATTACTAAGCTTCTCGTTATCTGTATCTTACAAGAAGATCTAAAAAAGAAAGAAGCATAGGGATCTTTTGTGTCGGGCAGAAGGAATGATGTTCTGTAACACCCGCCTTAAATACACCATTTTAGTACATAAATACACATACGGAAGCGTACTTCAAAAATTACTACCGAAGTTACTATTCACCTATACGGTAATTTACACTTCAGTAAAATAAATCTTAAAGGTAAAATCTCTTCCCATCTTGGTCTGTACCTCCAGGACTTCCTTCTTAGTTCTCGGGCTTCTTACCCTAACTGCAAAACTAAACTAATCCAAAAATATACCTGGGATTCAAATGAATCCCAGTAGTAACGTTAATAATCACTCACATAAGATGTATACACAGTACATGCAAGACAACCATCATTTATACATCCAACACATTCAGCATTCATGCATCTCATATATATACATATAATGGTAAATACATGCATATAAAAGGTACACATAGTATGTGAGAGAAGTGTTACTACCTTACTTATATCCTTCCCTTTACCTTTCTTCTCCGGCCTTCCTTCCTTCCTTTTCTTTCTCTCTCTCTCTCTCTCTCTCATTCTCTCATTCTCTCTTGCCTCTCCTCTCATCTGGTCGAATGAAGAATGAGATGTGGGTGTTTAAATAATAAAGGAAAATGGGTCTTTAAGTGTAATTTTCCTCTCCTGGGTCATTAGGTGTAATTTTCTCCAGACACTTTTTCAAAACTTTCCCATGAACGTTGGCAGATTGTGAGAAATAATTTTCCGTGGGTCCCATCACTTTATATATTATATTATATTATATTATATAATAATATAGTATATTAATATATAATATATATACACACACACCTCATGACACCCGCACACACCTCACATATATGTTAACACGCACACACACATGACACATATATATAATATATTATAAAAATAATATAATATAATATTTCGAGGTCCAAATAATTTTTCCAATTAAGACCTTGGACTTATAGGGGTCTAGTAGTCCTCCTATTTTAGTTTTATTTTAAAACTCTATGCCTCAAAATTTGGAATATTACAATTCTCCCCCTCGTTCAATGAATTTCGTCCTCAAAATTTGAATATTAATACATCTAAATCTCCTCTAAACCTCAAAATTCATCATCTTCCGCTGTGCAACTCTGATACATAAATATACATCCTATTACCAAATGTACTGCTTTTCATTTCAATTATGTTGTCTCATTTCAAAATTTTCATACATTGAAAATTTATGTGGTTGCAGTATTTTTAAACAATTCGCACTATACAAATAATAGTGCTATTATTTTTCAAACTTAATCGTTGCCAATAAAATTTTTGTGAAAACATTTCACCACCGGATTATTATTATTATTATTATTAAAAAATACTTATACCGGTGCACATTCAAACCAAAATGATTCGCACTTGTTGGCCAATGTGGGAGAGTTTCCATCTCATAAGAGACCCAGCATCCGCACTAGCACATTAATGAGCCACCTACCAGAATCCCTTCTCGGGACAAAAACCCACCACTGTGTAGGACCCAACTGTAGCTGCAATCCCCAGGGCCAGTGATGTCTATAGAGCCTAGCTCTAAACACCTGCGTAGGTGTCGACCAAACAAGGAAAAATAATAATACATGCCCATACGAGGGAAAATTTCTTAAAAATTGATCCCCTCAAAAGAATTTCAACAATGGCAAGCGATTCAAAACATCTTAAACTCCTAGCAAGATCCAGCAAATTGAGTACATCTACAACAGTTTCTGACATCTTCCAGTTTTTACTGCATTACCACCACATAATTCAAAATTCAATTTGAAAATCTGGGTTCTACCAAACCCCTTTTTGAGACAACATCATTTCAACATAAATTTTTGTTGAAATCATTTCATTTGAAAACTCTCTTTCAAAAATTCAAAAATTTGAAAATCTAATTTCGAAAATTTTTCACAAACTCAGCAGATGCATTAGTAAATTAAATCCAAAATATCAGAGTATACTAACCTTATGGCAAAATCCTTCCCTTACAATGTGCAAGCAAGGAACTTCATATTTGTAAAAATACCCTAAAAGGTGCATGTCGTAGGTTAGGAATAGGAGAATGGCCTTATAGTAAGATTCAGAATCTTACAAGACGAACCAACACACTACGAAGGAGGATGTCTCAAGAAGATCCTGTCTCAAGAGAGGTCTATGAAGGTATGATTAGTAATCTTCAAGATGAGATAGCCCAACTTTGTGGTGGTGTTGTACCAGCTGTTCTCCGTAATGATTGAACTAATATACTCTTTTATTTAATTTTAATGTCCACGACATTCTCTCTATTTACTATTTGTTAGAGTGCCAGCATTTTCACCTTAATCTTACGCAGTAGTGTGGCAAGAACCAGAAATATATAATATCATCGATACAATGAAATTTATATTCAAATCGTGATTCCTACATCAAGAGCCCTAGGATTAGCAACAGATCCCATACTCTGTGCTATCCTCTATCCCAAGAGTTTTAACTAAATGGAGTCCAACCCTCTTCCTTAGGGTACTTGTCATTTCCACTCCATCTGTCATAACCAAGTAACAAACATTAGTATATATTTCTGTTGCCACCAAAACTGATCACCTCTGATACCAAAATTGTAACACCTGCCTTAAATACATCATTTTAGTACATAAATACACATACAGAAGCGTACTTCAAAAATTACTACCGAAGTTACTATTCACCTATACGTAATTTACACTTCAGTAAAATAAATCTAAAAGGTAAAATCTCTTCCCATCTTGGTCTGTACCTCCAGGACTTCCTTCTTAGTTCTCGGGCTTCTTACCCTAACTGCAAAACTAAACTAATCCAAAAATATACCTGGGATTCAAATGAATCCCAGTAGTAACGTTAATAATCACTCACATAAGATGTATACACAGTACATGCAAGACAACCATCATTTATACATTTAACACATTCAACATTTATGCATCTCATATATATACATACAATGGTAAATACATGCATATAAAAGGTACACATAGTAAGTGAGAGAAGTGTTACTACCTTACTTATATCCTTCCTTTTACCTTTCTTCTCCGGCCTTCCTTCCTTCCTTTTCTTTCTCTCTCTCTCTCTCTCTCTCTCATTCTCTCATTCTCTCTTGCCTCGCCTCTCATCTGGCCGAATGAAGAATGAGACGTGGGTGTTTAAATAATAAAGGAAAATGGGTCCTTAAGTGTAATTTTCCTCTCCTAGGTCATTAGGTGTAATTTTCTCCGGACACTTCTTCAAAACTTTCCCGTGAATGTTGGCAGATTGTGAGAAATAATTTTCCGTGGGTCCTATCACTTTATATATTATATTATATAATAATATAATATATTAATATTATTATATTAATATATAATATATATACACACACACACACCATATAATATATTAATATATAATATATATATACACACATACACCTCATGACACCTGCACACACCTCACATATATGTTAACACGCACACGCACACACACATGACACATATATATAATATATTATATAATATAATATTTCAAGGCGTGTGTATTACATGTTCTGACCATTGCGACCGAAAAACTGGATCACTCAGGGCATGTAAGGGGGATCGGAGGATGGGTAAGCCTAAAGGAATACTTTGGTAAATCCAAACACCTTAAACAAAGTATGGTTACCCGGAGGAGATGGAACAAACAGTAACCAAATTAAATCAAGAAGCAGCAGCCAAAAAGCTACATTGAAAGAATTGTTTGAATCCTATATGAGGCAAATGAAGGAGGAAATGAATCAAATGAAGATGCTTATTAGCTCTCATCTAGAGACTAGTGTTCCCTTTACACATACACCTGCACCTGTGCAACAAAGTACTAGTGGGAGCTACATTGTTGGACAGTTAGAGCAACCTTGTGACCTATACATGGCAGAACCTCATAGACAATTAGTTGCTAAAGGGACTGTCCACAACTTGGGATCAACTATACACCAAAACAAATGGCTGATGATGAAGTTAGAGTGTCAGTTGAAGAGGTCATCATTGATGCACCTCTCCCTCTCCCAACTGATCAGCTAAAGCGTGTGAGTGATGTCAAGGGAACCTTCATCTCTTGGCTAGTGAAGCTTGTACATGTCTATACTCCTCCTGATGCTTCATCTCCTCCTCCAGTTCCATCCCCTCCTCAATCTCCATCCCTTCCTAAAGCTACATCCCCTACTAAAGTTGCATCCCCTACTGCTAAGTTAAGTGTCAAGGATAAAATATCCCAAATGGTATCCAAAGGGGATTTTACATTAAAATCGTGGGATATCAATGAAGTAGTAGGGGTCCCTCATCCTCAATCGGTTTTCTTTGACACTGATGATATAAAGTCCTTGCTACTTCTTGGACTGGAGGTTACATCAGCTATTGTTCAAATGTTTTTGAAGAAAGTATCTTCTTTTATGAGTACATAATTTAAATGCATCATTTAGACACACACACATATATACTAATTCCCTGATCGATGTCATTATTGTAGGTTTATGCATCAAGAATTGGATCAATAGGGAAGAATCAATGATTTTGGATTCTTGTGCCCAGTATATGTAAACACACCCACCAAGGAAGAAAGACAACAATACATATCAACGAGATTGTGTGAAGTGAGAAGGAAGGTGTACTTGTTTCCATATTACCATAGGTACATATCACAATCAATCTCTTGTTGCAATTCACTTAATTCTACATAATATATCACTGAGTACTTTATTGCTATGAATTTTCAGCAACCACGACAGTTGGTCGTCATGTGCGTGGATGCGCATACAGTGTTATTCTTATGCTCCATGTAATACCCTAATTTTCATAATACATGTAAATATGGTATTTTGGTAAATTAATTAGCAAAATACAAAGGTGAATATGTGTTTCAAAGAAATATGTTCTATTGATTATATTTCTATCCAAATTTCACTTTGGAATTAATTAACCAATGGTTAATTAAGAGACTATATTTATGGACTATAAAACATGATATAAATGTCACATAAAATAAGAACTATTTTAGTCCCAAAGAGAGACAGAAAAAGGGATGAAGACACTTAGTCAAATTAAAACCAATTAGCAAACACTAATTAGTAGGTTGGCTTGTATCAATTGAGATTACTGGCAAATTATTGTAACTACCTATTAGGGCTATATTTTAGCCTTAATATAAGAGGTAGATAGCAATAGAAATAAATAGATATTAAAGGGAATAAAACACCTAATATTTATTGTATTTATGCCAAAATTACACATGGCAAGTAAGGGATAAATACTTAATTGATTATTATCCAAGTTGAGCATGTGTCTTCAAGTGTGAAAAGCAAATTAAAATCTTCTAAATGGGGCTATATATTTCGAAATATATAAGGGCCAAAGAAAATGAAATAATATCTCAAGTAATTAAGTCTAAATCTTCATGTAATTGAGTTAGCTAATGGCAACATATAATTAAGGAGCATGTAAACACTTGATTAACATGATAATTAAGAATTGCTAATTAATGTTGAAAAGTCAACATTGACACCTATGCCTTGATTATGTCATCAAGATGACATCACAAGAGCACATGTTTTATAGTGAAGGATGAGGATTAAAACTTCTTGATTAAGTTTTGATCCAATGATCTTAATAAATCACACAATTAACCTTAATCCTCTTGTAATTAAATTAGCCAATGAAAAATCAAAGAATTGAGCTTAATCTTCATAAAATTAAATGGACCAATGGGATATTAGCAATAAAGAAGGAGATTAAGCATATTATTAAGCTAATTAATTGTGCCCCAAAAAGTCAACTAGCACATGGTGGAGCTTTGTGAGCCAAGTATTTCAAGATATTATCTTAAGAAATTAAGCTAAATCCTCTTGAAATTAGTTAAGCCAATTGGAGAATTGAATACATGATATTATCAACATAAATTGAATACATTAAATCACCTCCCAATGGCCACAAATTTCATGCAGCTGCTGGACCAAGGGATAAGAATCAGATTTTTATGGATTAAAGCACATGCAACTTAAGAACTTAATCCACAAGTCTTCTAAAAAATTAAGGGACACCTAAGCACTAAATTGTCTCATCAAAATGACCTCATCAACTTGCCAAAGAAGTAAAAAACGTCCAGTCATGGTGTATGGTGGATATGAACTCCTTATGGTGTAAGTTGGATCCAAAGGATGAGAGGAAAGAAGCTAATTTGAATTACCTAAGTAATTACCACTTGAGCTATTTATATTTTGCTATAAATAGGACCTCAAGCCTTTTCATTTCTTCACACCAAAATCCTCACTTCAGCAGCTGATTTGAGTTAGATAAAATTCATAGGAGCAAGGTGAAGAAGGAGCAAGAACTTCAAGAGATAAGTTCTTAAGCTTAATCTTTTAGTTTTTGGTAAAATTGTAGTTTAATCTAGGAAATTGTAAAGTAGAGTTATTTACATGTTTTAAAGGTCTTTAATGTGTTTAAAACGAAAATTAGATTCAAAACATGTTAGGGAATAAGTTTTGAAATGAATGGATCAAGATTCTGAAAATTGTAGAATTTCCAGTTTTGAATCCTGTGCTGGCATCGAACAAAGAGGCTGGTATTTTATGTATCAAATGAACTTTAAAAATAATGAAACTTTCCAGTTATAAAGTAGACATGTAGGGCTTTCCAAATATATAAAATATGTGATGTTTTGATCTCTGGTCAAGGAGATATGAATTTTTGAAGTTAAGCCATTTTTATTGGAAGAAAATCTAGGCAACATTGAGAAACGTCAAAACTTGGAATGACTCACTAATTCTGGGTGAAAATGAATATTTTTCCTCAAAAATAGACATACTAAGGGTTCCGAGGAATTTTACGGATCGTCATTTCGATTTTTGTAGAATTAGTTATGATTTTTCAAAGTTACTGAAAAATCTTCCCAGAAAATACTACACTACGTTTTTAAATAAATGTAAGGACAAAGTTGTAAATAACAAACCCATCAAGGGTAGATGGGTAAATAGAGGTGGAAGTATCTCTTAGGATATTATTCTAAATGATATGGTGGTATGTTAGGATATCCGGGCAGTCTGAGGCCGGATTCAAAGGTCGGATGTTTGACAGTTACCCAGTGAAAGGTACGTTCGCGTACTGGTAACTTTAACACTTGTGTGTCTTGTATGCTTATATATGATTGTTTCATGTGTTATGAGCAAGACTGTGGTTTCAGTCGTTTGCATACATTCAGTGTAGCTGTGGATTCAGCTTGACGCGTGTTATAGTCTTGATAACACTGTTGTATGTTTTCCTAGTGCTGAGGACACGTGGGTATCGTGGCACTGGTTATGTGCAAACATGGTTTACATGCATGTGTTCTGTGCTATGTATTGTGCTTTTGACATGCATTTGCTTTGTGCTGTGTATTATCTACTGAATGTATTGAATATCTGTCATATATATTGTTATACTTTTCATATGAGGTTAACCGTTACCAAAGATTCAATGGGTATTGAATCTCAGCCCTATCCAAAGTTCAGGAAAGAGACCTGGATTTGAGAAGGCGATGGAGCCGAGAAGAGGTGAAGTGGATAGAGCCGTGACGAGGCACCAGTCAAGAAAAGAGCCTAAAGAAAGTTATCAGGACCTAGTATCTGACATGAATCCGATAAGGTTATTTCAAACCAATTGGTGCTTAAACTAAGAAAGGGTTTTTCGATGGGTTGTCATAAGTCGCCATGAAAGACGGGGAGACTTCCATTAGACTAAACACCGATCTGGCCAATATGTTTGATTAATTGTGTTGGGTTCTAAGCCATAGGTCGAGTTTAATACTTTCTTTATCAGAGAACTGTATTTAAATCTCTGTAAATTGTATCACATGAATATTCCTTCGGGATATTTAATATACTAGCTTATGTCAGGGCATCAGCATATGTCTGAGCATTTTTATATCAGATACTCATTGTCCAAATATTAGCGCATGCTTCCCATTTTCGCATTACTCTAAGCTGTAGCACCTCAAACTCTGTTGATTTTTCCTAAAACTAAGTGTCAACTGACATTATTTTCAAGCATGGAATTTGGGGTGTTACACTCCACTCACAGTAAACCAGGGGCTTTATTGCAAAAGATCATCAACGAGTAAGCATGTCATTTTGATTCTCTTGTCTGAAATCTCTGATGTGAATTTTTAGCAAAGATTATTGATAAATTTGTGATTTTGATGATAGTGCCATGAGGACCTTCCAAATCCAGGTCAACAAAAAGCAAGGGAATGATCTCAAAGATCCTAAATGGCTCACACCAAAGATTAGTACATATTTGGACACTAGCACACTGCCTTGTGAAGTTGGTCAGTAAGCTATATATGCTTGATCTTATATATATTTCTTGTTCTTTTCAGACCCGTCGGCAACCAATCGGATCCAACTTATGTGGCCTGTATATAATGAAACACATATATGATATTATTACTCAACCAATGAACAAACTCGCTGTAAAGGTAAATGTATTTGATGTTACATATTATGGCTGAATTTAGTTTCTGGCTTAATGTTACATATCAAATATGCACATAAATTAATTCAATTTCTTTCCTTGATGTTACAGAGGTTTGCCTCTACTACTTCCTTTTTCTGATGATGAAGTGGACCACTTACCAATGTGTTTTGTCAACATCTTACTGACATCTTAAAGTCAATACAACAATCACAGTACTAACTTCATTTGTAAATATATGCTTGTAGAGCAACAATTGTAATTATAATACTACATTAATTTGTAAATTCATTCTATAAATGAACAATTCTACAATTTGTATAATTCAATATATAATAAATTTGTTTATTTTTTCAAACAATTTTCTTAGCTTGTGTAATTTTGGTTTTTCTGAATGTATTAGATGGTGGATATTGCTTGAGATTTGAGTTTTGGAGAGTTGTAAATAGCAGTAAGAGATTCTGAAAAAGTATTCGCGACTTTAAGGACCAAATATTTATTAAAGAACTCTCCTAAAGGTCTTAGTTTTTTTTTCTAAAAAAAATAAGCCTTGGTTTTAGGACTGTATGTTTGATACATCTTTGGGCTTAAAAGTCTTATAAAATATGGCGACACTTTTATGAACGCATATTTATTAAAGAGATGGTCTTACAGGTCTTAGTTTTCTTAAAAAAAATAAGCAAAGATTTTAGGACCGTATGTTTTTTATATCGCCGGTCTTAAAAGTCTCATAAAATATGGCAACACTTTTAGGATCGCTTATTTATATAACGTTTGGTCCTAAAAGTCTTCGATAATTTTAAATTAAAAATGGCTAGATATTTAGGACTATCTTTTTGTTAAATTTCCATTCTTAGTAGTCATCATTTAAACAGAAATTATAACTCATTTTTAAGACATATCATTAGGGTTCAAGAACACTCGAGTTTCTGGCGTTCTGCTCAAGCTCAAGACCCTCGTTGTCATTAGTTTTACCTCTCCAGAAGTTGAAGAGCATTGTTGGAAAAGATGTAAGATAATGGAAATTTTCAACTCTGGGTGTAGTAAAACCGACGCCAACGATGGTCCAACCTTGAGAAGAGTTGTCACTGTGTTTATTTTTATTCTTGAAAGGTAAAAGTTGTCTTTTTTTATTTTGTTTTGTATGTTCTTAACTGTATTCTGTGAATTTTTATCGTTAATCACATTTCAGTTAAGGTTTTGTTTGTTTCCTTTTTGTTTGAAACAAAATCGATATAACGAAAAGGATACCAAAAGACAATCGAATATGGAAAAAAAATTTATTTATCATATTTTTTCCCTGCCCGTAGTGGGGCAAGAACAGTACAAACATAAAAAAAGATTTAATCCCCCCCGGTCATTTTCAGAGGGGAGGGAGGGTTTGGAGAGATTAGAGACATCATCATCAGAAAGATTGTACTCGATGTCATTGGCGTCAAGTAACATGTTCAGCTTGTTGTTGACGGTGTGGTAGACCTGAAACATTTGGCCCATGCGTCGGTCTATATAATCGACTCGGGCCATGAGGTGCTGCATCATCTGTTGGGCGGAGGGGTTTGGAGGTAGCGGAGGAGGGTACGGAGGTGGATGTGGAGGTTGATAAATCCCAATTTTCATATATTTTATCCCACCTTATTCAATTATTTTGGGGATTATTTTGGGTTAATTTAGAATTATTAGATAATATTTAGATTGTTAGCCTATTTTAGGAAATAATGTAAATCTGGATTAATCATGAGATTATTGGGCTTAAACTAATATTCTGATTATTATCTTGTCATTTGATAATATTTTTGAATATATGATATATCATGATTCATCTAATTTATGTCAATAAAAAATATATTAGAATATCCTGTAGTGCAGAATTTTTCAGGGAAGCTAAAAGGAAATATGACGGTGGAATTTTATTGGGCTTCTTAAATCCTATTGGGTTCAAGTTGGTACCCAAAAGCTCTCCCCCCTTCCCTTTTAATTAACCTAACTGCTAGGTTTTCAGAATGACGCCACAACGCCGCAAGAGATTATCACACTGAGAGAACCACGACGCGGAAGCTAAAGACGAAGCCTATAGGATCTTGATGAATCAATATCCAATTAATTCCTTCTTTCATTCACGCAAGGTCTTCGAAATTCCAATAGTCATCAATTGAGTACGGGTCCCACATCCAATTCCAATATTCATCAATTCATCCACACAAGCCATGTGGGTGTACTCAAGCATTCATTTATCAATTCATGGCCATGGTTTCACAAGATAATTCGGGCGTGAGAGAGATTGTGATGGAAGCTTAATTCTTTTTGGAGGCAACTTGGGAGGAGCATGGAGGAGGCTAGAGCCTAGAGCTTACACATGAAGATCACAAGGGAGTATTGTTCTTTTTATCTTTTTAATTCAAACTTGAGATTATTTAGTTTTAAAGGATTTTGAGTTGTATTAATTGAAAACAATCTAGTTTTAGATTGTAAACTTATTTCTTTTGGATTAGATTGATAATTTGAAGTTTTATGCTTATTGTTGGACTCTTGTTTGCAACCTTAGGATTGTCAATTAAATTAGTAATTGAGTTTTCGTTATTAATTTAATTGTTAATTGGGTTTATCATCTTAATTGTTTGATTGGGTTGATAAATTATCTAGTTGTTCAATTGGGTAATTGTAAACAAGATTTCTAAATTATTTTGGAATTAAAGGTGTTGGATTTTAATGAGTTTAACTAGCCACCGCTTATTCCATTATGAGTTCTCTAGTGGAATATGTGTTACTGAGCTTGAGGGTTTCCCAAGTTTAAATTAGGTAATTGAACCCATTAATTTCAATATCTCGTTAACCTCCCTTGGGTCTAATTAATTAATTTGGGCTAGGAAAGTCGACTCCATGCAATTCCTAAGTTGTTCCCTTCATCATCATCACTGAATTAAATCTTATTATTTTATTTGCTTTTAATTAATCTTTTTATTAGGATTTTAATTGTTCTCTCATAAGAAAACCCCCCAAAAATTGCATTCAAATTCATATAGATTAGTTTCATTCTCATATAGGTTTTAGAGTCGATTGCATTAGTACATTTAGTTAGTTAATTGCATATAGGTAGTAGTTTTGCATTCTAGTTTAGGTCCATTTACATTCCATTGCATCTTTTCATCACCTAAATTTAACCTAAAGAAAACCCATAGCTTGCTCCTTGGGAGAATGACCTAGGTTGACCCTAAACTGCATAATTAATTAGGACCTAGTTTAATTGATCACTTTAACGACAAAAGTAGCCCGATCAGAGGTGGAGGGGGAGGACTATGGTTGGGCACACCTAGTGGTGGTGGAGGGGGAGGACGATGATTAGGCACACCTGGTAGTGGTGGAGCGGCCATTACAGTGGAGGTTGTAGAAGTGATTGAGAAGAATGTGAAGAAAGTAAAGTAACAACGGGTTTAAATAGAGAAGCCATCCTGAACAATGTGAAACGCGAGAAACATTTACAAGGAAACGCATAGTTGATCAAAATATGAGGAGACGCCTAGTTGGGAAGTTTATCTGGAAGCCGAAGAGACTCTGAATCATTCATTTGAATAGAGTGTAAGGATATGACTCTGGTATCTCTCATTTGAAAAGAATGAGCTTTTAATACCGGATATTGTAAGAGATCCGTTCTTAAAATTATTATTTTTTTAAAAAAAATTAATAGACTTTTAGGACTAGGTATAATATAAAAGATCGGTCTTAAATGTAATTGAAAGGAAAAATAAATTAATATACTTTTAGGACCGAGGATATGTTACTGGTTGGTCCTAAAGGTAATTTAATGAAATAATAAATAGTAGACTTTTAGGACCGTGGATATGTTATAGGACGATCTTAATACACTTTTGCGTATTAACTCCTGCAGTCCTACCTTTATTATCCTTCTCACGCTTCCTCTCTATCCTTCTTAACTCCTCATTACCTCGTAACTCCACACTACGTAGCTTTCTGCCCCTCCTGCCCCAACTGCTCAAATAATGGTTAGATACAAGATAACCCCTCGTAAGGGTACTCCTGAATCTCACGCCTTCTTTAGATCTCTCGTTGGTTTAAGTCCAGTGCATTCTATTCTGACGGAGGAGTCTCGAGTCGTTGGACCCATTGTTATTTCAGATGATGAAGAGGTTGACAACCCCCTCCAACCTTTAGACCACGAAGAGGTTCTCGCTCCCCCTCTCCAGCTTAGTGACAATATTCGCGAACCTCCTAGTCCCAGCGCTCCCACGAATGATGATGAAGTGATACTGATGCGCATAATACAGGAAATTGCTGATATTCAGCTCGAAATTTCTGTTGTCGAAGCCGATATTTGCAAGACATTAGCTGATAATATGCATTAGGATTGTTAGTCACATTATAAGCTTGTTTTTGTTAATTTTCAGTTTGTTGTTCTTATTTTCCTTTTGTACTTGCATATTTGTCCTAATAATGTAAAAATTAATAAGAACTAAGCTTATTTTTTCCCCATATTATCCATTAAAGAAAAAGCTTATTCTCCAATCTCCAGTGTTCCTTTATTTTCATTCAGTTGCTGCTGCAATCTTTCGTTTTAATTTAAAAAGTATTTCACTTTTAGGACCGTAGTTTTATAAAACATACGGTCCAAAATTAAATGAATTTTATGACTGCAGTATTATTAACATCTGGTCTTAAAATTTTCAATATAATTTAAATTAAATTAATTTTAGGACCGCAGTTTTATAAACCTTCGGTCTTAAAAATTTTAATATAATTTAAATATATGTTTAGGACCGTATTCCTTTTAATTGACCGGTCTTAATAATATCCCAAATAATAAATGTCTCTCTCGCACCACTCACGCGGAAAAATTAAATTTCCCTTTATGAACTTCTCTCATCGAGCCGGAAGTGATTACTTAGGTTCTGTCTCTAGTGTTTGTGTGTTGATTCGTCACTACTTTGCATTGCTCTCTTGGCAACCACTTTTTGGTTCCTTAACTCAACGTCTAAAGACCCAGCTGTAAGATTTGTTTTGGCTATATAACTGTATGATTTTCCTGCTTATCGTTCTGGTTTTTCTTGGGTTGAACAAAATAGATGAAATGTTCTTGTGGTACCTACCCAACTGACCAACAAGTGTTTTTAGGTTACTCTTACTGTATGCAACATTAATGTTTGTGGAAGAAGAAGAAAGACTCGGCAAACGCATTTGAACTTATATGCTACAGGTGAGTCCACAAGACCTACTTGTGATGCATTTAATTTCCTTGTCATGCATTTATTTTGTTTCTTGATTCATTGTGATACATTTATGACCATAAGACAAAACTGACGTTTAGCTTATATATGCATTTGTAGTTCGCTTATTTTATATTAAAGTTCGAGTTTTTTTGGATTATGAATGTTAAATCTTTCCATCTATAAGAATTCTACTATGGATTGCAGTTGGATAAATGCTTTACGGACGAGTGTTGAATATCAGAATGGGGTTAGGGAATTTATTGAAAATGGAAGAAATCACCAAGAGGGGGTGAATTGAGGATTTGAAAAATTCTTTTTCAAAACTTGAAAAATAGATAACGAAAGAGTAAGAGAAGAAAAACTGGACACAAAGGATTTATACTGGTTCGGTCTTAAACTTGACCTACATCCAGTCCCTAGATATCTTCTGGGTATTTCCAGTAGTTCAATCAGGCTTTAATTACAACAATGTAAACCACATGCAATCCTATACACCTAGGACTTGCTCCCCCTTACACTTTGTAATTAAACAACCCAACTCACGGGTTCCACAACCTTGAGTTCTCACAAAACAAGTAATCAGACATGATTTTTGAAATCACACTCTCTTAAAGAGTAAATAAGCTTAAACACTGAAGTTCAGAAAATATTTTCGCACAACATAACAAGAAATCAGAAATACAATCAGTTGTGATTCAGCTGTGTGTCTTGCTCTGTGTCTTTATAGGTATTTATAAGCTAACTAAAGAAACTAGACGTTGCATTTTCTTCTCTAACGTTCAGCTGCAAATCTGGAAAATGACAGTTGCATATTTTCCTCTGTTCTTTCAATTCTCAGCTGGAATCTTGGATGCAGATGGTCTTCCAGATATTCTGTCATTCCATAACCTTTATTCGACCGTTGGAAAGTGATTTAGTTGATCTATAACGGTCTGTGCTGAACTATTGGGATAGAGGAGAAGTTTCAGCCTGGTTTTTGGTCCTGCATTAAATGCTCTTAACCCAGATCTGATTTGTTGTAATCTGAAGCTTGAAATGTGTTAATATAGTCTATAAATCATGAACAAACTTATCAAACATATATATGATGATTTGTAATTTTATTTAAGTATAAAATAGATCATGAGAGTAAATCAGAAAGATGAAAAACGTGAAGAGTGAAATAGAGATCTGTTAGGCTCGAGTCTAATTTCAGTAGGCTCGAGTTTGTTCATGAACTCTCAAGCATAAAATAAGTAAGCTTGAGTTTATCCTTTAAAGATCAGGGTTTATCGTGATGAGTTTTTGAAATCATTTTGAAAGAGTGCATAAACTCGAGTCTATTAGTGACAGGCTCGAGTCTGGAATTGTTTGGAATGAAAATAAGCTTTGGTCCAAAGGCGTAGGTTTGAGTTTGAAAACTTAGGCTCGAGTCTGATCGGGCAGTGAAATTTGGTAGCTCTCTGTCTGAGCCAAACTCGAGTTTGTAAGTGTTAGGCTCGAGTTTGCTTCAGCCAAACGCTTTTGAGACTTCTTTCAATCTTAAATATGCTTGAGTTAACAAAGTTATGCTTGAGTATGTTTTTGAGTAAATCTTTGTTTACTCTCTGGAAGAGACAGGCTCGAGTCTATCTTCATAGGCTCGAGTCTATTCACATGAAAGTTTGTTTGAAGAGCTCTCTGTAAGACTTAGGCTTGAGTTAAGAAATTCATGCTCAAGTAAAAAATGCGACATGCTCTCTGTAAGGCACAAGCTTGAGTTTATTTAGGTAGGCTCGAGTTTAACTGAGAGCCAATAACTTAATTTGCTCTCTATAAGACGTAGGCTCGAGTTTACCATAACAGGCTCGAGTCTGCCTTAGTTATAAACATGAAACTTGCTCTCTGTCACGAGCAGGCTTGAGTCTATTAAGTTAGGCTCGAGTTTGCCTAAGTTCAAAATGCTTGTTTTGCTTTCAGTTAAGTGTAAACTTGAGCTTATCAAAACTAAACTCGAGTTTAACTTACATTATAAGATTTAAATCAGTTTTAACAATCTTTAAACATGTTTGAACTTTAGCAACAATAAAATCCTTTTTAGTTTACAATGGTCTGTCATCATCAAAACACATAGAGAACTAACATTTATAAAATTTGCTAAACAGTACAAAATGCCCATGATGATAGTGGGAAGTTTTATTGTTCTTGTGTACAATGTTTTAATGAGAGGTGACTAAGTCTTGAAGTTATACACACACATTTAATTTGTCAAGGATTTTGTAAGACCTATACAGTATGGGTATGACATGGTAAAAAAATGCCAAGTGGGTCTCAACATGGGGAAGTGGCCTCTGATGATAATGACGCGGATATGGATGATCACATAGAGGACATTATTTGTGATGTAGGAAAAGAGGCTTTTCATCAATCACATGCATATGGTAATATGTGCAGTGATGCAGAGACCCTACTATACCCTGGGTGTAAAAAATGCCAACTGTTGAACATTGTATTGAAATTGGTCAGCTTGAAGGCACGTCATGGGTAGAGCGAAAAGAGTTTTTCTGAAATGCTTGAGGCTTTTAAGGACATGCTTCTAGATGATAATGTGTTTCCTCACCGATACTATAATGCTAAGAAAATACTTTGTCCACTGGGGATGGAGTACAAAAAGAACCACGCATGCCCCAATGATTGCATGTTGCATAGAAATGAGTTAGAAAAGAAGCTGAATTGTCCAATATGTAAAACCCCAAGGTACAAGTCAAATAAGGGGCTTGCAAAAGTGTTGAAGTATCTTCCAATCATACCAAGGTTCAAGCGGTTGTTTGCTAATGAAAATAATGAAAAAATTTGAGGTGGCATGCAGATGAGGGGATTTCTGATGGAAAGATTCGACATCCTGCCAATTCTTCTCAATGAAAGAAAATCAATCAATTATTTCTGACCTTCGGCGAAGATACTAGGAACCTTAGGCTTGCCCATAGCACGGATGGCATGAATCCATATGGAAGCCTTAGCATCATATATAGTTCCTGGCATGTACTCCTGATTATTTACATCTCCTATGTTATGCATGAAACAAAAGTACATCATGCTGCCTATGTTGATTCCGGGACTAAAACAACCCGGAAACGACATTGATGTTTACCTTCAGCCCTTGATCGAAGACTTGATGGAGTTGTGGGAAGAAGGTGTCGATGTTTTTGACTATTTCAAGAAGGAGGTCTTTAAAATGAGAGCCATGATATTTTGTACTATAAACAACTTCCCAGCATATGGGAACTTGTCAGGGTATAGTATAAAAGGCCATTAAGCATGTCCGGTTTGTGAAGAAGGCACATGCTACCATCAACTTCAACATAGAAGAAAGACAATTTATCTTAGACATAGGAGATTTCTTAGACGGGGCCATTCATATCGTCGATTAAAGAGAGCCTTTTTTGGTAGCCAAGAGTATGAAGATGCTCCAGTGGCATTGACTAAGGAGCAAGTGTATGAAAAGGTGAAAAATATAAGTGTCGTCTTCAGTAAGACTGCAAAAGGTAGAAAAGAAACAAATATATGGAAAAAAAGATCGGTATTCTTCGATCCTCCATATTGGCGCAACCTTGATATGAGACACTATATTGATGTCATGCATGTGGAGAAGAACGTATGTGATAGTATTGTTGGCACGCTTCTCAACATATAAGGTAGTACAAAGGATGGTGTGAAGGCAAGATTGGATTTGCAAGAAATGGGAATACGCGAAGACTTATATCCAAGGCCATATGGTAATAGAACTTATTGTCCCCCGGCTTCTCATACTTTGTTTACGGATGAGAAACGTAGTTTTTGTGAGTGTTTACACGGCACAAAAGTTCTGTCGGAGTATTCTTCAAATTTTAAGAGGCTTGTATCGATGAAGGACTTGAACTTGGTAGGCCAAAAGTCTCATGATTGTTATGTCTTGATGCAACAACTACTCCTAGTAGCTATTCAAGGTATAGTTGAGTATGATCTTTAACACATTTTGACTAGGCTTTGTTTCTTCTTTAATGTTGTTTGCAGTAAAGCTTTCGAGATTGAACAATTGGATGAATTGGAGAATGAAGGATATCTTATCTTGTGCCACCTTGAGAAGCTATTTGTTCCTATATTTTTTGACATCATGGTTCATCTAATTGTTCATCTTGTGAGGGAGATAAAGTTGTGCGGCCCTGTCCATTTACGGTGGATGTATCCAATTGAAAGATCTATGAAATTCCTAAAAGGGTACGTGAAGAACGCATACCGGCCAGAAGCATCAATTGTTCAAAAGTTTGTATTTGAAGAGGCTATAAAATTTTGTCAAAATTATTTGGCCACAGTAAGACATATTGGGCTTCCAAAACGTCAGCATGTTGAAGGGGGTAGACGAGGGGCGTCAGTAAAGAGTGTGGATCCTAATGAATTGTCACAAGTCCACTTATACATCTTGAATAATTTTGATGAAGTTCAAGCCAACATAGCTGCACATAAAGAAGCTGTCAGGAAAGAAAATCCCCGAATAACTGAACAAAGGTTGATTAGGGAGCATAATAAAACATTTGCAAACTGGTTGAAACAAAAGGTCGAGGGAGAGGAATCTATTTCTGAGACAATCAAATGGTTAGCACATGGTTCTGAGGTTGATGTCATAAGTTGGAATTCTTATGTGATCAACAGTTATACATTTTACACAAAGTCCCTAGATGATAGGAGCACCGTCTAGAACAGTGGTGTAATGTTAAGAGGCTGAATCTATGCACTTCTCCAGTTCGAAAGACAAGCGGCCTAAATTGGCAGTCATGCCATATTACGGGATTATTGAAGAGATTTGGGAGGTAGACTATGTCGTGATTAGATTTCTCATTTTCAAATGCAAGTGGGTTAATGTCAACAATGGTGTTCAGATCGATCGGTTGGGATTTATGTTAGTCGATGTTAATAGTAGAAGTTTTGGAGATGAACCTTTTATTATGGTAGACTAGGCGAAACAAGGTTTTTATATCACCGATCAAGCAAATAAAATGTGGTTTGTAGCTCTCCAAGGAAAAAGGGTCATAGATATTGATGAGGAAAGTCATGCAAATTATGGTCTTCTTGAGAGTACTCCTTTTTCAAGGGGTCTACCGGACATGAACGAAGAAGATGAAGTGGATAATGAACCCGACATAAGAAATGATCATCAAGAAGGGATATGGGAGGATATCCCTTTATAAAAGAGTCAATTCATAAGGTAACTACACAAATCTTTGAAAACTTTAAGGTTTTAACACTATTATATTCCTTCCATGTTTTTAAACAATGTCAATGACTCTATGAAGTTTTTTCTTGTTTTATTTTTGTGGCAGGATCCGATCCAAAGAGGCATGTTATAAAAGAGGATGTTATGTTGTTGGATGGGAATCAGATAAAGGCATGGTGAATATTAGGCATGTATGTTAGTTGATTTAAGTGTTGTATATCTTATTGAAACAACTTATTGTATTTGTATTTGTAACTCAAGGTCGATAATATTTGTATTTTGCTTTTTCCCAATTCAATTTATTCGTAATTGTTTATAGCTTGTAGCTTAAAGTATAGCCGTTTATGTGTTGGATTAGTTGGTATGGATTTGTGTATATATGATCAGGAAGAACATAACAGGAAAAAAATTTAGGAAAATTTAGACCGACAAAACAAAAATGCCGGTTTTAAAAGTTCAACTTTTAAGACCGAATGTATTCGGATGTACTTATATGTGTGGTCTTAAAGGTCAGGTGAAAATATTTGATATTAGTGTGGTATGAAAAGTTGGTCTTTCAAGACTAATGGTTTAATACGTCTGGTCTAAAAGATAATCTTTAAGACCGGACGTATTAATCATCCAGTCTTGAAAGTGAGTCTTTTAAGACCACGTCTAATTAATCATCGGTCTAACAAGCCGCTACTTTTTAGAGTGCATTTATTTTTGTCTGGTCTTAAAAATTAGACCTTTTAAGAGCAGCTAAAGTTTTGTCCGGTCTTAAAAATTGAGTTTTAGGACCAACAAAAAAATATTTCAGTTATATTGAGTATCACTTTTAAGACCTGATGTTTTTAAATGTCCGGTCTTATAAGAGTTTATTTAAGACCGGTTCAAGTCCGGTCTTAAAGATATACTTTTAATACTGGTTGGAACAAGACCGGCCGTGGGTCTGGTCTTCTAATGCCTCTTTTGCCCGATCTTAAAAGCATTTTTTGTATGAGTGAGTGTACCATTTTATACATAACCAAGATACACCAGACAGAGCATACACAACAGAGCAGACCCAAAGGAAAGGAAAAGGAAATGTTAAAAGTATAAAGATATTTGTATGTGTTATTGCATGATGGGGGAGGAAGGACAAGTAGTGCTTCACAGACTAAACACTATCTTTCATTTTTATTTTTGGTTCAAAATATTTTTTTAATGAAGTAGATGAGTTAGTGAATAGGGAAATGAATCCAACATCACAGATTAAACATCTAAACCCAAGTGATGAATGGAAGCATTACATAGCAGATTTTGTTTCAATTGTAAGTAAAAGCACACATAAGTTTGAAGATGAGGAACTAGTCAACATCCTATTTGTATGGAGCTTTGGATATTAGCCCTGTTTTGGGCTTCATTTCAATTGCAAACTCCACTTTCCTTTTTAAGATAGTTCTATCTTCTAGAAATACTTATACGAACTTATTTACTATTTGGATATTTTCAAGCACTGCTCTTTATTGGCATCAACCAGGTGCCTTTTTTGCCACGATTGTTTTCTCCAAAACAACTACAAAATACTACTATAACTTCACACTCGTTTGACCTTTGACGCTTAGTCAAACCGATACTAGTTTATAGCCATTTTGTCAACAACCATGACAAAGCCAGGTAGTTGCCGCGGTTTTTTGTAATCACTACTAACTAACCGCTACTAAAACACACCTTTTTTTTGTAGTGAACGCAAACAATGAAAAATGTATTTTAAATAAATTAACATATATTAATTACAAATAACTAAATTAACTAATTTTCCTAATTTTTTAAATTACTTATTTGATTCTCTTATTTAATCTTAAAGGGATTAAAGAGAAGGAAGTGAGGATAATGGGGTGATTTATAGTTTTTGAAATTGAATTATAAACATGTGAAATCCTTTTTTTTTATTATATTTGAGCTCATATATATGTAAAGCCTTTGCTAGGTGAAATGAGGTAGTTTTTATGAACAAGCTAACACATAAATTAATCCAATATTCTACTAACAATATATGAATTGAGGAAGTATAGAGACGACCTTTAAATTATATAAACGGTAATATATATATTTGTTTGCTATAAATAATAAGTAGTAGTGGTACATGTGCAATGAAGAGAGGCACACAATGATTAACAAAATGACATGTAGCCCTTATAACGACCCTAATTATATCTCCATTATGATGTCCAATTATATTCCTATATCTCTTATTAATCAAATTAGCGTGAAATTATTAGAGTGGTGGTGTTAACAGATTAGAGTAATCTATAACAGAGAGTATGCATTGTAACGCCCATATTTCCTAAGTGACTTATGGTGTCCAATTATGACCTTAGGTTTCTTATTAAACTATTTTTTGTGTATTTATTTAAGTGGTGGCATTGACAGATCAAAGTGAGTCACAACAGAGAGCGTGCCTAATGTTTGGATGATGAGTGACTGATAACATATGCCTAGACATATGCTGGTTAATTTTAATTCCTGAAGGAATATTCACATGATACAATTTAAAAACTTCAAATAGTTAATTTTAATCCCGTTGGAGGAGAATAGTTATACAAATATCCCAAATTTAATGTTAGTCGAATAGTTAGTAAATACAACTTAAAAGTTCAAAGTATGGGAATTTACTAAATTAAATTCCCTCCTTCGGGGGGTCTTCTTCATCTACTCCGGTTGTATCACCTTGCTTCTCAATAGAAAACATCTTCTTGAATCTTTTGGTATCACTGAGATTCAGTGATTAGATGAATTCCAGGGTAACGGTTAATTTCATATCCAAAGCGTAAATCATACATGACAAATATTTTATATATTGCAGAATAAAATAAAGCATTCAGCAAACAACTGCTACCCAACTACAGTAGCACACAACACATACATTGTCAGTGATGAAAGCACACTCAAGTGCTACGTGTCTTGGACACAAATCCTTAACACTAGGAAAATAAGCATGCATCATTATTATATAAATCAATAATCCACAACTTAGCTGAATAAAACCCATAGACTCGGGCATGCAAACCCGTCCATGAATCCATAATACATGAACATATTAGGCATATATAAAAACACAAGGAATAGAAAATTAGGTTACCAATCTCAACTTCACGAATAAATACAATCCCCAGCGCTAGAAACTCGAACTTCTCTAATGCCATAACATAAGATCATTATAACTGTTAATTCCTCGTTTTAATTATTATTTATTTCCTTTTCTAATACTATTGTTATTGATTCCTTTTTCTAATAATAACATTATTTATTATTATTTATTTATTATTTTACTAATTATTATTATTTCTCTAAAATTAATTTAAACTCTCAGAGGCAATCCTAACACTTTAAAATTATGAGTTTATAAATACAAAGCATCATATAAATAAAATTTAATGCGATATTTATATTTATATATGGCTAAATCTCAAGATATATATATATATATATATATATATATATATATTATATATAGACACTTACACATATAAAACTCACTGTAAGCTTTCCTTCTCTTTTATATTTGTAGATTATATATATATGACAACAAGTTTTGGATTCCACACTTATATATGTGTGTGTGTGTGTGTGTGTGTGTGTGTGTGTGTGTGTGTGTAAATATATATATGTGTGTGTGTGTGTGTAAATATATGTGTGTGTGTGTGTGTGTGTGTGTGTGTGTGTGTGTACAAAACCACTTGTAAAGATATGCTTCTTGTGTGTGTATATGTAAACATTAATGCTTTGGTTTCCAGCATTTATATAGGCCCCACGCGTAGTTGATATATATGCATATAGGTATAACAACAACACTTCTCCTTTTTTTTCTAAGGCATGTGTAGCGAACACATGCACTCTCTCGCACACACTCACAATGTAACGCTCGACCTTAAGGGCCTCTTATTAACATGAGTTATCACACATAGGCATCATAATGATTTGGACGACTTAAATTGCAGAATACAACTTTCATAAATAACTTAGTTCGAAAACACGAGGATAAATTCTTTTAAGTGTGGTATCTATCCTAACAGAAATTTAATACAATATTCCAAAATGATAAACAAATTAATACAGTCCAACTAAAATACTCTATCGTAAAAGTCCCTTCTCCTTATAGCTGCAACTTGCCTCTTGATCCTGATCCATTACCTGTCTCTTTCGTACAATCTAAAGTTCAAATAAATAAACCTCAGGGTAACAGTTAATCTTATATGTAAGCAAGAAGCATTAATGACCACATAGTACATGTTAGGCATAGATTAATTATCAATAAAATAAGTCGCATCGTAACCACAGTTAATGGTCAAGGACCGTAGCCCTTCAGGATACGCAGCCCTGTTTGTAGAACATGCAGCCCCAACCCATAGCTAGGATACATACATGCAATTATTTAGCAGACATGGCTAATCATACAAGAACACAACCATGCAGGTTAATAAGATAACAGTCACTACAAAAAAAAACTATGATTTTTAGCAGTTAATTAGTAGCGGTAAAAAAAAACTGCTACTAAATCATGTATTTGTAGCAGTTTTATCCCAAACCATAACAAATTTATAGCAAAGGATTGGCGCCAAAGTGCGGGTCATTTTACAAAGATATTTGTAGCGGTTATTTCCAAACAAACCGCTATAAATATGGCGCCAATTTGTGGCGGTTAGTTTGTCGTGGTTTCTCATAAAAACTACTACTAATATGGTGCTAGAGTTGGCACCAAATGGCGTGAGCTTTTTGTCATGGTTCATTTGTCGTGGTTACTTGAGAATAAATGCTACAAGATAGCGAAATGACACATTTTTGTCACAATTAACGAAAACTAAAGCGCAGACCGCGACAAAGACTATTATTTTGTAGTTGTTTTTCCCATAACCGCGACTAATATTTAACCTATATATAGTCACCTGTCTGTACATCACAACAATTATAAAATACAGAGAAATCACCGAGTCCGGCTTGTAACTGAATGAACAACCTCAGTTTAGTAATCAAAGAAAGGCAGATAGCTAGAGCACTGATCTCTTATCTCGAGAGATGAGTGCCACAGATATTTGCCTGTCTCATCCATGAAGCCAAAGGAAGTTATTCGGTTACAACTCGATTTGGTTTTTTATTTTCTGATGTGAAGACTTCGATTATTCTAAAGATCGTCTAACAAGCAACTGAAGGTTGAGTTTTCATTATAGCCACCTTTCTTTCTGTAAAATATCTCTAATAAAAATGAGCTAGAGTCTTTACAGGGAGATTGGCGGCTATATTAAATCTCAATCTTCACGGGCATGTTAGACTATTTTTAGTACACTTATCAGAAAGATTTTTTGTTTTAACCAAACTAATTGGTTTATTAGTTAAAGTAATAGACTAATAAACCATTTAGTTTGGAATTTTTTTTTGCCAAAAAAATAAATTAGTAGTGGTTCTATAGAATAACTGCTACAAAACGTTATTTTGTAGCGGTTTTTTGGGTAACCGCAACTGAATATGAAAGGTCAAACATGTTGTAGCAGTTACGACAAATAACCGCTACAAAAACTGAAATGTCTGTCAACTGTTAGCGGTTTTGGTAACCGCAAGACCGAGGTAAATTGGTAGCAGTTCCTGTAGCGGTTTCTTTTAACCACAACAAGATTTTGTATTTTTGTAGAATTTTTCGTTATAACCGCTACAAAATGACACGCTATTAATAGTGGTTGCCCTTATGCTACTGTTCATTTCTCAACGCTTTTGACTTTGGTTTTCTTCTCCGTACAGTAAAAAACATCATTATAATTAATGGAGACAAAGGGAAAGGGGTTTCATGGGGTAAGGCTACACTGAGAGGAAGTAGCAGTAGATGGGGCCGTGTCATTATAATTAATAAAGACAAAGGGAAAGGGGTTTCACGGGGTAAGGCTACACTGAGAGGAAGTAGCAATAGACTTGGCCATGCGAGAGGGCGTGGGCTTGTAAATCTCCCTCCGCCCCCTCAGACGGGGAGTGAGTTTGAGGACCTATTCGCCAATGAACCAATCTTAAGGGAGGAGACCCTAGAGACTGTAGGCGGAGAACGAGGTGTCATTATGTCGATCAGCGACCTCGATGAAAATGAAGAGCTTGAGATAAACTTTCCCGCGAGCGAGGTGCAACCGTTTCTTGACCGAGAGAACGAGCGGGACCAAGGGGACCCCTGACCGTTGTCTTCGTGTTCCATTGGATTTGTGGTGGATGTTGAAGGTAAATGAAATTAGTTTTTTGAGAAAATTTAAATTTCATTTTGTTACATTTAATTAAATTATATTTAAAAGCAATAAAAACATGTTTTTTTTTATTTGTGCAGATACATATAGGAACATCAGCAAGAGGATGTTGGATGTTGCCAAGGTCACTTTGATGCAGGGACCTTATGTAGTAGTCCCCTGGAACACAGACACGGACCAGCGGATCACCAACAGTGGTCACCTGTTCAACCGATTCCTGTCTGAATTTAGTGAGAATTGGGCATTGTTCCTGATCTACTTCAAGGATTGGAGGTGTGTCCCAATCAAGAACAAGGACAAAGCATTTAATGACATTGTCTAGGTAAGTTATGTTGCTTTATTTAATTTTACATGTTAATGTTTATAATTTATGGTTTGTTTATTTATTTAGTTTTCTATTTATTTTATTATTAGTTAATTAATTGGTAATTAAATTATGATATAGAAAAAGTTTAACGTAGGAGGCCAGGCAAAGAGGTACGCTTTGCTAAAGATAGGGGATGGGTGGAAGAACCAGAGGAATCGTTTGTACACCCAGAGGAATGGAGATGGGATGGTTCCTCTGCAGCAGCTGATAAAGAACGTCCTAAATGACATGGACCCCAATGACTGGGCATCTTTTGTCCAATATAGGAGGAGTGCAGATGCACAGGTTTGTTTTCAATTAATTATGGTTTAAATTTTCTGTAAATGAATCTTGTTTAAATGTAGTTTAAAAATATAAATATAGTTTAAATTAATTTATAGTTGAGATTAATATAGTTTCATAAGATTAATTTCATTATAGGCTTTGTCCCAGAGGAACACCAAGAGCCGGGCACACCAGATAGTCCATCACATAGCAGGATCCAAGACATTTGCTATAAACTACAGTGAGATGGTTTATTGAAATTTAAATTAATTTGAGGTTTAAAAGATTGCTTGTTTCATTTTTAAAATAACAAAGTTTTTATTCTTTAAATTCTTGCAGCAAGCGAAGGCGCAGGAAGAGAACTGTTAAACGAACTATAGGGAGCTCTTCATAGCACCCATAGACATCGTGATGGGACACCAACCTTTGAGGCGGCAAAGGAGATCATAGTAAGTTAAAAAAATGGGTTAAAGTCTAAATTTGCCACGAAAGTTTTGCGAATGGAGCGTCCATCACCCGAAAGTTTTTTGGGTACCAAATTTACCCTAGAAGTATTAAAATGGTACCAAATATACCTAAAACCGACGTGGCATCGACGAGGTAAACAGACGTTTGACGTTCCGTCAGTTTTGGGTAGATTTGATCCCTTTTTAATACTTCCGGGGTAATTTTGCTACCATTAACATACTTCCGGGGTAATTTTGGTACCATTAACAGACCCAGTAAACCGATGCCAAAAACATAGCTCACAAACAACCCTCTGTTTTAGTTTCAGTTTTCAACTTTGCTTTCGGATTCATTTTCAACGCCTAACAAATGGCACAGAGACGAAAGGTCATTGGCCAGATAAAACACAGGGGTCCAGATGCATGAACTTTCAAATAAGGAGCACAGGGCTTGAGAGGTATGGCTCATTGCAGATCAGCTGCGGTTGTGCATTTGGTTGGTTTGTGTTTCACCGTGATCTCCGCTGATTTGTTATTGATACGTGATCTACTCTGCTTCACATAATGGTGTTGGATCTACTTCACATAATGGCATTGGATCTGTTTTGTTTACGTAAAGCTGTTGGGTCAAAACGAGAGGGAGTGAGGATGACAAAAGATTAGTAAGTATATGGGTTGGATGTATGGGTTGAGAAGAATGGTGCTAGGATCCAGAGAAAATGAAGCTTGCTAAAAACAAAAAAAAAATCTGATGTGTCTATATGATGTGGCAAAAATCTGGGGTAAATTTGGTACCCCAAAAAAACTTCCGGGTTTTGGACGTTTCATTCGCAAAACTTCCGTGACAAATTTGGACTTTAACCCAAAAAACATTTCTGACGTGGCCAACGGACGTTTGATGTTCTGTCAGTCTTGGGTATATTTGGTCCCTTTTTAATACTTCCAGGGTAATTTTAGTACCATTTTAATACTTCCGGGGTAAATTTGGTACCCCAAATACTTCTGGGTGCTGAATGCTACATTTGCAAAACTTTCGTGGCAAATTTGATATTTAACCCTAAAAAAATTATTGATATAGTTAATTTAATATATTCAAATTCAATTAAATTGTTTCATTAACGTTTGTTGAAATTTGCGCATCAAGCCCGGATTGAGCAGACCATGACAGAGCTGCAAGCTTCCTATGCCCTGAAGTCACAAGGGTTTGTGGACCCTACGGCCCCATTAAAGCTATTGTGGGCCCAATCGAGCATCCCAGCTGTGTTAGGGGTATGGGCTTAGGCACGAGGCCCAACATTGTGGAATGTAGGGGTTGAGACGTATGACTCACATGACAAGACACTGTTTAACTTGCGTGCAGCCTTGATGTCGACTATTAGTGACTTTCTTGGCCTAGAAACATTATCCGGGTAGAATGTGCATATAGGCCTTGTGTGTCCAGCTTGCAATTTTGACTCTGATTTGGTGCGCCTTCCCCACAGTCGTAAGTGGTGCTTTATGGGTCATTGGAGGTTTTTAGATGGTACGTATAGGTTTAGGTTGCAATGCAATCGCTTCAATGGGCAACAGGAAAAAAGAGGAGCTCCTCATATTTTATCCGGTGAAGATATCATAGAGCAGCTTTAGGATGTTGAGTTTGAGTTTGGAAAAAGAGACGATCAAGGAAAGGTGGATACAAAGACTGCCAGGTCTTCTAGTTCTGTGCCCCAGCAATTGCAGAAGATAAGCATCTTCTTCACTCTGCCTTATTGGAAAGAGAATTTGCTCCGACATAGTCTAGATGTTATGCACATTGAGAAAAAATGTGTGTGACAATATGTTGTACACAATTCTAAACGAACCAGGCAAGTATAAAGATCATCTTCAGGCAAGCAAAGATTTACGGGAGATGGGAGTTCGTGGAGATGTGTGGCTAGATGAGCATGACAAATTTTAGCCGGCAAAATTCACCCTGACAAAACCAAATAAGGAGATCTTCCTCGCGACTTTAAATAAAATTAAAAGTTCAGACGGGTACTCAAGCAACATTTCGAGATGTGTGGACGTGTAGCCTCGAAAGGTTACTAGGCTGAAGAGTCATGACTCACATGTGCTTATGCAACATTTGCTTCCGCTTGCCATCAAAGATACGCTACGTCTCAATGTGTCGTTCGTTCTGGTCGAGCTGTGTTCTTTCTTTCGAAAGTTGTGTTCCAAGGTTTTGATCATGGAGGAGCTCAACCAGCTGCAATAGAAAATCATTCTTACGCTATGTCATTTGGAGATGATCTTTCCTCCGTCCTTTTTCATGGTCATGGTTCACTTTACAGTACACCTTGTCCACGAAATAAAGCTTGCTGGCCCAGTTCACTACCGATGGATGTATCCTATTGAGAGGTACTCATTTAAAATTAATTATTTTACGACTACTACGTTGTCACACATTTCAGCATTAAATGTCTCAACATTTTTCATTTATTACTTTATAGGTTTCTTGGGAAACTGAAATCCTACTTGAGGAATAAGGCATGGCCTGAAGGTTCAATTACAGAGGGTTATATTGGGGATGAGGTCTTGTATTTTTGTTCCAGGTACTTTGATGACATTGAGACGTCATTCAACCGACCACCTCATGTGGACGATTGTCTAAAGTAAGTGCCAGAGTCATCAGCAACAGAGTTGTTAATCCCTCATGTTGGTAGACCAGTTGGCGAAATTGAGAACTTCAAACTGACGGCACTTGATAATCTTTAAGCACATAGACATGTCTTCATTAATTGCACTAAAGTTGAACCGTACCTTCATTAAGGATTTCCCACAAATATATGTTATCCTATATATTTCCTTACATTTTATACTCACAATCATGGTCATCTTCGCATGTTTAAGTACAAGGAATTCAGGAGTTATGTCAAGCGTCAGCTGAGGATCTGTACACAGACATCATCTAAGATTGATAGAAAGGTCCACAAAGAATTCCTGGGTTGGTTTAGGAGGAGAATAATGAATGACCACAACTCGCACTCCCTAGAATTCAGAGCTCTTGCACTCGGCCCGCTTGACCACACCCAAAGATTTACGGCATACAATGTCAACGGTTTCAAGTTTTGCACCATTTCATGAGATCAGGGATTGCTGACCCAAAACTCAGGTGTATATGGCACGTTTGGAACGAGGAGTTATGCGAGCAGCAATGACGAGAACATGCAGTCTGGTGTCGTCTTGTATTATGGAAAGCTGCTTGATGTGGTCAAGATAAATTACCAAGGCCTTTTCATGGTGACGTTGTTCAAATGTTTGTGGGCAAATACGACAATGTCCCAGGGACTCACCACTGACAACTTAGGCATCACATCAGTTAATTTCTCCCTGTCTATTCACACTGGTTAGTCTTAAGATGATGAGCCATATATTCTTGCCTCAGAGGCACATCAGGTTTATTATGTCGCTGATGAGAAGCATAGGGATTAGCATGTGGTCGTTCATTTACAGCGATGAGACCTTTACGACATGGGCGATGCTGATAACGTCACCACAAGAGTGAGCCGTTGCAGCCTGCCAGCTTTAAGAACTTCTCCCCTGACGGCGATGACAATATACCTATAGTTCGGTACATTTTTTAATATACGATTTATGAAATAATAACATTTAAATAGATTTTTATTTGTGTTCAAACATATTACACTCACAAGTGGCATTTTATCCAATTTCTTTTTCTGTAGAGATGGTGACGAAGATTGACAGGCAAAATCAAAGTTATGCTTGTGATCTATAATATGTAATCTTTTTTTGTTTTTTTAAAAACACTTATCTATAGCTGTTTTTGTTTTGTGGGAAAAACCAAATTTCTGTGAACTAATTTGGAGCGGTTTAAAACCGCTACAAATATACAAAAAAACCGCTACAAATAAATAACCGCTACAAAAACATCCACATTAATCGCTACTAAATTTAAACGATACAAAAACGCTACATCAACCGCTAAAAAAGAGGAATGCATATACCATATAAACATCACCATCAAACCACATTTAATACGCCCAACTCTCATTTGCTAACACATTTTCTTCTTCTTCTCTCTCAAATTTATACATTTTCTCAAAGAGATTAAGTCTTTCAAGAAGGTAAATATTGTTCAACCAGATCAAATACAATAAGTATTGCAATATTTATTTTTTCTTCTAATTCTCATGGTTCTTAATTAACAATATCTGTTGTAAATTTTTTTTATTATATCCCATTTAATTTTCTTCTACTTCTCATTTTTCTTAATGCGGATCAAATATTTATTTTCTCTAATCTAGATTCACACACAATATTTAATTTTACTTGTATACACATTATCTTTATTGATAAATATTTTTTAAATTAATCTATAATAAACTATACATATACATTGAATATATATAATCAATTTTGAGCAATATATATATATATATATATATATATATATATATATATATATATATATATATCAATTATCACATTCTAATATCATTTATTTTAATAAAAATATATTATTGAAAATAAAATATGTAACAAACAAAATATGTATTAAACTTTTAAATATTAATAATACTTAATATAAATATTATTAATAAATTTTGATAAAGTATAAATTAGTTAAAAATTTAATTTTAATGAGGACTGGCGATTTTTTTTCCTTTTATGAACTTGTAGCAGTTATTTGTAACCACTTCCAATTTGAAGTAAAAAAATTTGACCGAATTTTTTGTCGCAGTTACAAAACGTTACAAATAACAAAAATGAAAATAGCGAGAAACTAATTTAAAATGGCAGGAAATTTTGTCACGGTTTGAAACCACTACAAGTGTGATGTGAATTCAAAATGGCGGCAAAATCATCCCCCTTTCAAGTAAAGGAGAGAAAGTTTGTCACTGTTAACTAACCGCTACTAATTGTATTGTAGAATTTTTACGAAATTAGTAGCGGTTTTACAGCCACTACAATGGTTCACTGAGTAATGGTTTTGTAACCGCTACTAATTTATGATGTAGACGTCATGTCAGACTCGTATAGTTGCGGTTATGGTAAACCACTATAGTTTCAATAGCGGTTTTTTTATCATGTAGTATCAGTTTTTTTAACTGCTACAAATAAGTATGCCATAGTATATTTTGTAGCGGTTTGTCTAACCACTACTAATGGCTCTAGTAGCGGGTAAAACCACTAAAAATACGTCATTTGAACCGCTACTAATAAGCCTTGTTTTTTTTGTAGTGTGACTTAGAAATAATCAACAGATTATCAATGTCACAATATATATGAAATCTTGGAATTTCATTAAATATTCAATTTCTGTTGTGAATATACTTATTATGTGGATGTCCATTGACTCACGGCCTCCAAATATTACAAGATGATATGGGACCCACGTATAGTACCATGCATAGTGATTTACTATTTGGTGGGACCCGCACACAATTATACAATCATCACGGGAAGGAAATCCGTGACTGAATAGTTTTGGTTCTTGGGGAAAACTACACTAAATGACCCTGATGTGGAAATTACACTAAAGTCTCATTTTCCTTCTATAAATATAGGTCTTCTGTAACTATTCAATATATAGTGAAATGAGAATTTCTCTCTCTACTTTCTCTCTCTATAATCTCTTCTCTTATTCTCACTAGTTTTATATCACGTTATCAGCACGATGGCTTCTCCTTCGGCTGATAGCTTCTTTTCCAGCCTTGTCATGTCTAGCCAAGTGTAAATCTCTGCGTTCTCTCATTTCCCCCTCATTTTTCTCTCTCCCTAATCACCTCCTCCATATATGTCGTCCTTAATCCATATCGTCTGCAGAAAGATCAAATCACACCTTCCATACCTCTCGAGCTATTCTTCATCTTTTTCAAAGTTGTTCTTCTTCGGTCAAACTGGGCATTGTCTGTCATTACTCTCTTTCGTATCTCTCTACTACTCCATTTTCTGTTTTCCTAAAGCAAATAAATCGGAATAACAAATAATCTTTTCTCCATAGCTATTTCATCGGCGGACACTATCGCGCCAATTTTTTTTAGCACTGGCGATCTTGCCGACAACACTTCTTCTACCGCCAAAATCACCTTTTTCGAGCCCACTTACCTCCAGGACCTATCTCATCTCATCAACTACGTCTCAGACCTCCAAAACTGCCAAACTTCCAGAGACGGTTTCGACCTCAAGAAGATCGTCGATACCGTAGAAAAGCATGGTTTCAATCAGGTGTATGTCATAGGTGTTGATGATTTGATGAGAGGTGGAGGAAATGAGTAGGATGATGGAGTTGAGAAGTTGAGAGGAGGACGAAGAAGGTTGAAGATTGAGAGGGGAAGGACGTTTGAAAAGAAAGGTGTCGAAAATAATTAGAAGGGGAGGTGAGTGTTTTGTTTGTATGTTTGGTGTATGGGGCACAATTAGGTGAGATGGGCTCTTGCAATATCATTTCCACACAATTGAAATTTTGTGTCCGTGATAATTGAGAATAGACGAGCAAGTTGGCGGATATGGTCCACACGTTTTCCTTTTTCCTTCACATGCAGCACAGGACGATAAGTATTCATGCAAGGTTGAATGAGGCGCGGTTTGTGGCGCCCGGCCTTTGGGGTCTTTATTTAACTAGAGTTAGTGCGGAATACAAGAATCGAGGTGATTTGGACGACTTGATTTTGTAAATCGAAGTTTTTGAAATTACAATAGTATAAAAATACGAACTAGTTTTTCGCGATTCGATATCTATCCCATAGAGGGATGTTATTACATAATTCCAACATTGACGAATGATAAACACTATATACAGACTAATTATTCCTATTTGTCCAAGGTGTTCCATTTGCTGTAACCCTTACAGCTGCTCTTTGCCTTCTGATCCCAAACCAGTACCTATATCTTTCACGGTAGCTGGAGTCCAAGTGAATGGACCCCAGGGTAACAATTAATCTCATGCACATGTATGAAAATAGAAATGACATAATAGCACATGTTTTAAAGCATGGAAGAAATTACACATAACCGTAACCGCAGTTAACGGCCAAGAACCGCAACTCTTGTCTAGGACCGCAGCCCCATGAGACCTCAGCCTCAATATCCATGGCCAATCAGGATAATATAAACAAGTAATTCAACCAGCATACATGATCAGCTAATAAATGCATATCATTAACATACATGATTATAAGATTAAAGTTACCTACCTCAACCTTGTATCCCTTTCCTTTGTACTGAATTTGTTGGGATCAAGTGAATATCAAGGTCTGCCTAAAAATGTTTATCATTGCTGTCAGTTACTTATTTGAATCGCAAATACACTAATTACGCGAATTAGTCTAAGGATTAATAATAATTAGTAATCCCTTAATTTTTCTCTAATAATAATTTTATTATTATTGTTACTATTATTATTATTATTATTATTATTATTATTATTATTATTATTATTATTATTATTCCCAATAATAATAATAATTCCCCATTTATCATTGGTCATTATCATTTCCTTCCTAATAATAACATTATTTGTTATTATTATCAATCTAATATTGTTACTAATTTCTCTCTATTTATTTTGATATTTCTAATTACTAATTTGAATGCAATAGCTCTCCAGGACATGAATTCATATTCATTTAATCAAACACTTAAAATAATTGAGCTCCATAATATGTATACTTATTTAATTATACATACACTTAAAAATATTAGTGGGTTAAAATAACAACCTTTATTTTAAATTCAAGGCACATACCCATATACTTTGTCAAATTAAATTTAATAAATAATATAGGAACTATGAACATACTTGCATTATATAAATAAGCATGTAAATACAAGGTCCATATTTAGCTAACATGTACATGTATATAATAGTAGTTGTTCCTGCACCATTAATTGGGTATGGGGCTGAACCATATTCACAACAACAGCCCTATAACGTGCCTTACATAAACAGACCAAAAAGAACAACACAAACAACAAACAAAACCCACGGTATGCTTATTCTATGGCAGAAGCTTTTCTGTATATTATTCCTAATTAATCATTTGACTTTGAAAAGTTAACATATATATATGTTTATATACTTTTCTTCACTTCCAGCAGAAAGCACATTCAACGTTTTTTCTTTCTTTTCCTTTTAAAAACCATACTTTTGATATATATATGTATAAAGATGTAGGAAAGAACTATACTTATATACAGCACGCATTCAACATATATATATTCACATGCATTTTCTTCTTCTAATGCAGACACTTCACACACTTATACACAAACATATATATAATCCCTCTATTCTTAGTTTCAACTTCCAGCAACTTAATATTCATGTGTTTATATATATTTCTTTATTCCAACAGCCCCTGTTTTAGGTTTCGGTTTCAGCAAACAATACTTCAGATTCCTTTCATTTTTCAGTTTATCTTGCTTTAGTTCAGTTTCCAGACTACGACCGAAAATGAAAGAAGAGACAAGGTTGATGATCACCTTCGGTTTTCAAGGATTGAAGGTAATGATCCAATGCTAGTCTTGCTCTGCTTCACGGATGATGAAACAGAGGAAATAGGAAGCTCTCCAAAACTCTCTCGTTCTCACTTTCTGTCTCAGCGTGTCTTATACAGAATGGGAAAACGAAGAAATAGAGACATGCATATATAATCCTAATGATCTCCACATGCACGATGAAATGTTGACAGTTGGTCTATTACGTGTTGCTTAGCGGTTTGATTATGATTTGCTGAAACGGACTAGACCTAATGGGAGAAGAATGGAGAATTATATATTGCTGCTAAGTTTTTACGTGGCTTTAAACTTTAGCAGATATTTTGGTTGATTTTGGGCCTATCTTATATGGGTTGGGCATTGTTTCTGTTTCATTTTTCTTATTGGCCCATATACATATACACAATTTTTTTTATATAGTTAAATAAAATTTATTTTCAATTAATTATTACATCCTATAATTAGGTTTATTGCATAATCATAGTGATAAACCCAATTCGTTTGCAATTATCCTTATTTACAAATTATGGAAATAAATCCAATAATATTTAGGCCTACAATTATCATTCACCAATTATTCTTTGACTTTTATTCTTTTCCCGAAATAAATTAAGGGAAAATATAGGCCTTAATTCCCAAAATTACTTCTAGAAATAATTAAGACCAATTTATAAATTCTATAATTCTTTGGCCTAATTTATCCTTCAATAATATTCCTTAATTTATGGAAAATATAGATTAAATTTCAAATTCTCAATCTTTAAAATTCTTTAAGGCCACATTTCCCATAATTAATTCTTAATTCCCAAAGCCTGAAATTTGGGGTGTTACACGGTTCAGGACAAGAAGAAGTATGCAGAAACTGGTAAAAGAGAAGACATTTGCTGAAGTTGAAGACTCGTGTTGCTACAGCATGCAGGTAAGAATATTATTATATTGTGTAATAATGTTTAATAAAAAAAAACTGATAAGAAAAAGATAAACAGAGTTGTTGGCATTTATGCACACCTGTGATATAGCAGTAAAACAAAAGACAAGAATTATTCTCCCACCATCCACAAAGAAAAGCAATTTAGTCACATGATGCAAGAAGATTAAAAAAAAACTGTCGAAACCCAGAGAGATTTAGAATTATTGAATGATATTGTGGGACCTATTTGATTACTTGTTATGAGAGCTTTATATTCTATCGAAAAAAAAGGAAGATTAGTTCTCAATCCCACTTGGTTTTTAAATTATCATTATTTAATATATATTAAAGGTGGGCCATTGTTTTTGCTATTATTACATTATTATCTCTGCTTTGCATTATACATATATTGAATCCTAAATATCTTATCTATTTTTGCTCTACGAGATATATATATGCCTAACAAAATTTATTTTTAATTATTATTATTATTATGATTTAATCTATTTGTCAAACCAAGGAAAGTGAAGGAGGACACTCTGATTTAGGTACGATCTAATATTTATTTTTATTGCTAATATTTATATAATTATCCTGACGAAAAATTGTTAAAGGCCATATGTATCATGAGATCAAAATGCCATGGAGATATGAGGCATAAATTGGTCTCAGACTATGAGGAGGCATAAATTGGCTTGAGACCATGAAAAGGCAAAGCCTGAGAAATATAAGGCATAAATTGGCCTGAGACTATGAGGAGGCATAAATTGGCTTGAGACCATGAGATAAATTAGCTTGAAGTCAAAAGGCAAGTTAGCCTGAAACTAAAAGGCAAGTTAGCCTGAAGCCTATTATGAAACAAAATTTTGTAAGCCATCAGTTATATAAAGGCCTCAAAATTTTATATTTGGCATTAAATACTTCCTCAAATTATGAGACAAGGGATTGTATGATCATGATTGTTATTATAAATAAATATATCCAATTTGCTATTGCAGTAGCAATATTGTGATTAAGTCAAGATATATTGTGAATTATTTTTTTGCCATGATTAAACAATCATGGTTATAATTGTGGTGGTTTAATTTCTCACTTGAAGTGGAGAAAGATTAATGATATGAACCACAAAAAGAAAATTGGCATCATAAATATGCTAAAGTTAATGATACTATTATCAAATCTTGCTCCCCATGATTTTATGATTTTTAAGGTTTTTAAGATCTTATATGATTTTTAAAATTTAACAGATATTTAGCACAAATGATTTACTATTTATATATTAAATACTATTTACCGTATCAAAAAAAGTTTTTCTGAGTATGCTCTGTGGCTGCAGCTTAGAATGACCTGTCACATCAGAAAAGGATTATTCTTGCAGAACAGTAAATATTATTTACCGGAACAATAAATGTTTTTACTGTCACTATTCATTTGAATAGTAGATACTACTTATATAAGACAGGAATATTTGACTGCACAGTTTTTAATATTTTAAAATAAGTAGATATTATTTCTGTTTATATGAGGAATGGACATGAGAGTCCTATAATTAATAATAGCATGTTTACATCAGAAATTACGGGTAAACAAGAGAGTGGCATTAAATTATTATTGAGGCCTTCATGTATCAAATATTGAATGATACAAAGAACTCAAATAACTGTAGAGAAAATTGCCACTCAAGAGTAATAATTTTAAAAGGATAATAGTCATAAAGACTAATTAGCATAGTTTGAGGCCAATGTTGAGACTATATTTGGTAGTATAAATTTGAGACTCTGGAAGTGCTATAAGAATATGAATTTGATTTAAGGCTCTGGAAGTTTTGTTATTTGAAGAAACAAAACTATGCATTGATTATGCATTTTATTCTACCAAGTATAAGTACAAAATGAAAATTGTTGAGTTTTAAAGATATCTATAGAAATAGATATTGATATATGTTATTGTAAACTAGAAGTTTACTGCCAATGAGATGTTAAAAAGGCAACGAGCTGCAAAGAAAGTATGATTATATGTAACTCACACTTGAGGGGAAGATTTGTTAGAAAGCAAGTGTGAGTTAGAATACAAGTGTGAGTTAATTTGAGAAAAGTTATATACTTCTCACACAAAACCTAAAAGATATCTCAAAATGGATGTCAGATTATGAGATAGTAAACCAGAAGTTTACTAATTGTTGGCATGACTTGTTTGATCATCCGAGTCATATATATAATGCAAATTATATGGACATCCATTGAAGATCCAGAAGATTCTTTATGATGTGCTGCTTGTTCTCAAATAGAAATAATTATGAGAATATCATTGATCATGATTAGTAATGGATCTTGGTATTTCTGGAAATTAATCAAACATATTTATATGGACCCATTGAAATAACATGTGAACCTTACAATTGAAAGATGCATCTATAAAGGTTACATGTAAGATTATTATCTTGCAACTTGAAGTTTGCAGTGATGTTTGCAACCTGAAGTTTGCAACAATATTTGAATATATTATGCGCGCAATTTCCAGATTGAATGATTTAGAAATCATGTATTAAAGCCTCCATAAATTGATATGAGAACAATGTTTATATGTTGGTATATTTGCAGCAATTATATTAGCCAACAAAATTCTCCCTGTAAAATTGGCTTTTGGTCAGGAGCCAGATTAATTTCATCTTAAAGGTTTGAATGTGCAATGTTTATCAATCCACCACAATGCACATAGATGGATATAGAAAGAAAGTTGAGATATTATTTTATCAACATGAGGGGGAGAAATTGAATAGCTGGAAAAGAAAATACATGAAATGCATTATAACCATGAAGTATATATCCTCAAATGAAGAAGTATAAACTAGAAGTTCATCAGGTTATGCATTCATGAAATATCTGCCAGATAGAATTACTGACCCAAATGAGATTTGTTCCAGCAGAAAATGCTCCAAATACAAATATGACATGCCTGAAGCATGAAAAACTATTCAGTTTCAAATAGATATATTATGGAGCATATTATATAGATGATCATATTAAGGAGGTTACATAACTAATTGAAAAAACCTCAAGAGAGGTTCAGGTATCTGAATAATATTGATAAGTTATGTCAAATTGGAAAATTAGAACTGAATAGATAAAGTGTCGACAATAATATTAAGAATGATATCACGTGATCAAATGAAAATATTATATGTCATAAGAAGTTGACATAAAGATAATTGGCCCAAAGGATAAAGTGAAATTGAAAATAACGCAAATATAAATCATATTATGATTGTTATGGACCAGAAGTCCAAAATTTGTGATATATGAATGATTATGTGAAAATGAAGATTTTCACGAAGTTTAATATGATAATGATGAGATATATGATTTTGTAGTGGAGACAATAATTTTGTATATCTGGCAATTCATGAAAGAAAAATTATGCGTCTGTAAGATATTGTTATAGCCTATGTCATAGCTTACTAAATTATGAAGATTAGATTAGAATCTTCAAATGGATTCAACAATGTCAAAAGCTCATGTTCCTAAATGGCAAGCTATTATAAAGCACACCTGAAGCGTTGCAAGTCCATCGGGTCAAAAGACAAAAATCCTCGAATGAGAAAAAGGAGCTATAAAAATATATAGATGATCAAGTTGAGGATAATTAAGAAAAGCTCCAGAAGAGTGTGTTGTGATCCAAAAAGAGACCTAGATACCTAATATATGTGAATATAATGAGATCTTAACAAATTATGAATGAAATCCGATGGGATCGGAAAAATAAAGTCAACGTTGATGACATTTATGTTGATATGATAGCATATGCTGTAATGAATGATAATGAGGATCATGAGCCACAATATATTAATGTGTGCCAAAAGCACATGTCCTTGAAGGACGTAAGGCGCCAGAAACACATATGTCCCAGAAGGACTCAAGATGCTGGGAGCATCAAATTCTCGAGAATATTCAATTAAATAAATTCATATAGTGCATATAGCATCATTATCTGAATAAACATTTATTAAAGTTTTATATGCACATGTATATTTATGAAAAGATTATTATGATTTTACTTGAAAGATTTAGATCTTGCAGGAATACAATGAATAATCAGATCGGGCGTTTCTATTATTCCACAATGAATAACAGAATACTTGATGATAGAAAGGATGATATGCTCAGAATGATATTGAAGCAATGTGGTCATCAGGGGGAGCAAGTCTGATGTAATCAAGAGGGGGAGACGATACACGCTGTACTCTTTTTCCCTTATCTAGGTTTTGTCCCATTGGTTTTTCCTATAAAGGTTTTTAATGAGGCAGCACTAAATAATGTATCAATGAATGATGTACTCTTTTCTTTTGCTAGGTTTTTATCCCACTGGGTTTTTCCTAGTTAAAGTTTTTAATGAGGTACATTCATAAATGGACATCCAAGGGGGAGTGTTGTGAATATACTTATTATGTGGATGTCCATTGACTCACGGTCTCTAAATATTATAAGATGATATGGGACCCACGCATAGTACCATGCATAGTGATTTACTATTTGGTGGGACCTGCACACAATTATGCAATCATCACGGGAAGGAAATCCATGACTGAATAGTTTTGGTTCTTGGGGAAAACTACACTAAATGACCCTGATGTGGAAATTACACTAAAGTCTCATTTTCCTTCTATAAATAAAGGTCTTCTGTAACTATTCAATATATAGTGAAATGAGAATTTCTCTCTCTACTTTCTCTCTCTATAATCTCTTCTCTTATTCTCACTAGTTTTATATTTAAACGATACAAAAACGCTACATCAACCGCTAAAAAAGAGGAACGCATATACCATATAAACATCACCATCAAACCACATTTAATACGCCCAACTCTCATTTGCTAACACATTTTCTTCTTCTTCTCTATCAAATTTATACATTTTCTCAAAGAGATTAAGTCTTTCAAGAAGGTAAATGTTGTTCAACCAGATCAAATACAATAAGTATTGCAATATTTATTTTTTCTTCTAATTCTCATGGTTCTTAATTAACAATATCTGTTGTAAATTTTTTTTATTATCTCCCATTTAATTTTCTTCTACTTCTCATTTTTCTTAATGCGGATCAAATATTTATTTTCTCTAATCTAGATTCACACACAATATTTAATTTTACTTGTATACACATTATCTTTATTGATAAATATTTTTTAAATTAATCTATAATAAACTATACATATACATTGAATATATATAATCAATTTTGAGCAATATATATATATATATATATATATATATATATATATATATATCAATTATCACATTCTAATATCATTTATTTTAATAAAAATATATTATTGAAAATAAAATATGTAACAAACAAAATATGTATTAAACTTTTAAATATTAATAATACTTAATATAAATATTATTAATAAATTTTGATAAAATATAAATTAGTTAAAAATTTAATTTTAATGAGGACTGACGATTTTTTTTCCTTTTATGAACTTGTAGCAGTTATTTGTAACCACTTCCAATTTGAAGTAAAAAAATTTGACCGAATTTTTTGTCGCGGTTACAAAACGTTACAAATAACAAAAATGAAAATAGCGAGAAACTAATTTAAAATGGCAGGAAATTTTGTCACGGTTTGAAACCACTACAAGTGTGATGTGAATTCAAAATGGCGTCAAAATCATCCCCCTTTTAAGTAAAGGAGAGAAAGTTTGTCACGGTTAACTAACCGCTACTAATTGTAGAATTTTTACGAAATTAGTAGCGGTTTTACAACCACTACAATGGTTCACTGAGTAATGGTTTTGTAACCGCTACTAATTTATGATGTAGACGTCATGTCAAACTCGTATAGTTGCGGTTATGGTAAACCGCTATAATTTCAATAGCGGTTTTTTGTCATGTAGTATCAGTTTTTTTAACTGCTACAAATAAGTATGCCACGGTATATTTTGTAGCGGTTTGTCTAACCGCTACTAATGGTTCTAGTAGCGGGTAAAACCGCTACAAATACGTCATTTGAACTGCTACTAATAAGCCTTGTTTTTTTTTTTTGTAGTGTGACTTAGAAATAATCAACAGATTATCAATGTCACAATATATATGAAATCTTGGAATTTCATTTAATATTCAATTTCAACATTTTATTGAATATTCATAATATACAAGATTTTTGGTCAAATGTAAATCGGGATGTTACAATAGTTTTAGAAGATACATTATAATGGAGGGGATAATTAAATGGGCCCAAGTCACATAAAATAGGGCTTAATTGGATTTTTCTCTAGCATGAATACACAAGAAAGCAAAATAACAAGCAATAAAATCAATAAACCATTTGATTAAATGTAAGGCTAAGATTTGTTGAATGCAATTAATGTAAAAGGCTCTAATACATTGAATCTATATAAATCACATACACTTATGCGGATTAAATGACTACAATATTTAGAAACCATATCTTTCAAACCCTAGGTCTTCTCGTTATACACACACACACACACACACACATTTCATAGGCCATTGGTAGCGGCCATCAAATTTTATTCATAGCTTAAGATTCCTTTTTAGTTTTACCAGTGATAAAAGATTTAGATCCTTTAAGTTTTTGATGATCAATAAGAAGGAGATGATCAAGTGCAAGAAAAGAGAACGGTTTATCACTTGTATAAATCAGATCAACGGAATACCAAAAGGTATTTAGGAAATTCACCATTTATCACTTGTCTCATTCATATTATCTTTAAAATCTCCGTCCACCCATCACATCATTGTTTCTTTCATATGCTTATTTTGGGTTAGACATTGATCAATGAAATCAACATAGATTTAAATCCCCATCAACCCATCACATTATTTTTCAGATTTCTACTGGGGTTTTAGGTTTATTATTTACCATTTGAAAGTTGTAATAAGTAACAAATATTTCCGGCTTTATCTTTTATACGTTGTTTAGCATCACATTAACCAAAGCATATAATTACAAAGAAGGTGCCTGAGTTGAGTTGATCTTGTGTGTAGTTATGATTTTTATAGTTTGTCCATAAATTAAATTTGAGTGTAACTGAGAAAACTGATGAAAGCTAAGGTAAACCAAATAGTTTGACGAAAAAATTGGTGTATGGTCTAGTCTATCAATTCGCACTAGATTTTGCCTTATTTTCTATGAAATCTGATTCATTTATAAAGTTTTGATTCAATTGCATAAAAAGTTATACTTGAAATTATATTTGATGTTGGCCCCTGACACTCTCCATTTTGGAAAATTTCTTTTGTTGGTTCAGTTTAATGGTTGAGGGAGAAGCGTGAGCCTGCTAGACTCCTCCCCAAATTTTTAAATTTTTTAGTATTATATAGGTGTTTTGTGTGCATATTTTGTCCAAAAATTATATGCCTGAAAACTTTAATTTATATTATGTTTGCTTTCCAATCTTAGTCCCTACAATGTCAAATTTAATTAACTTTAATTTGCCCTTCGTTTTGTTGCGTTGTAAGTATGCGAATTAGTATTGTACAAGCAATCTTGGTCATTTCTTTTAAGTATTTATTGATTTATTTTTGCAATCATTTTCATTATTATCATTCACTTTGAATCCCTTTGAATTAATGTTCTTAAACTTTTTCCTTTTGCACAATCCCTCTGAATCTCTCTTCCACTAGAAATTTTATTTCTTGTAGCGTTTTCTTTTTCTAGTGTTTTCGATTGCAAATTCTGTGTTTTAGTTTGTCCCTACTCCCCTCCAATTAAATGGTGTGAAGAGGGAGAAAGAGTGGGGGATTCGGCTTGGGTGTGAACCAACGCGTTCTTATAAGCTCTAGCACAGATCTCATTCATTTTCAGCAATTTCGCGTCTACTTCTCTCATTCAATGGATTAAAAGAATTGTTTTCCCAAATGTAAATGTTACATGAAAAATCTAAAAAAAAAAACCTATTGTAATATCAAAATTTCAAGGAGATGATTTCTTTAAAAACCAAGTTAGTAATTGCTTTACCGTTTTTATTAAGCTTATTATTACTGTTGTCAATCAAATTTTAAAATTTAAATGATATTTTTCTATCAATTTTCCTAAACGTGATTTTTTGGTGGGTAATAATTTATTTTCTAAAATTTCCAAGCAGACCATTGATCAACTTATTCATTACTGTAGCTTTAGTTTGTCCCTACTCCCCTCCAATTAAATGGGTTATTAGATCTATCTAAAGCCATCCGTCTATTTTTACTTGTTATGTTTTCCAGATGCCGAATTTGGCTACCTTGTCTGTAAAGTGTAATACCCGGATAATTATTTATCTGGAATATATTATTGACAAATGAATACCTATTGAAAATAGATGAATTTGTGGTCTCAAAACTAGTGAAATAATTATCTTATTTCTTAAAGGTAATTTCTCATGAACTTAGGAGAAATAACGAGCTAAAAATCCCTAAGTGAATTTGTGGGTTATGAGATATCTTGAGAATATTATGATAAATCTTGAGAAGCAACTAAATATTCATTAAAAATTAGAGAGTATGTTGTCTCTAATTTAGATAATTTATGGGATTATTTTCCTTGGGAAATAATAAGGCAAAATTAAATATCATTTTGGGGAAATATAAATTGCCCCATGATTTTTAATATTTTACATAATGCATAAATTATCAATATCAGTAAAATAGTTGTGAGATAATAATTAATCTCAATTAAGAAAATTGTCAACAATTGGTAAGTGATTAATTAAATAATTAATGGCTAATTGTTGAGACATAGATAAAAGAGATAACCAAAGTTAGTTATATGAAACCCATAATTTGAGATTAATGACCAATGAAGGGTCAAGGTTGGCATAAAGAGTGTTGCTAATTAATTTAGCATAATTAAGAGGTATATTAAGTGAATTACAATTATCCTTAACAGAATAAGGTTGCATTAATTGAGATTAGTTGCATAATTCTTCAACATGATTAGAGACAAATTAAAAGAGGGCTAATTATATTTAAAAATAATTAAGCCAAAGAGAATAAAATAGTATCTCAAGTAATTAAGTCTAAATCTTCATGTAATTGAGTTAGCTAATGGCAAAATATAATTAAGGAGCATGTAAACACTTGATTAACATGATAATTAAGAATTGCTAATTAGTGTTGAAAATTCAACAATGACACCTAAACCTTGATTATGTTATCAAGATGACATCATAAGAGTACATGGGTGTGTAGTGAGTATGTGTGTGCCTAAGTGTTGTGCATGTGTGTGTGTGTGTAGTGGAGGAAAGAGAAAAGATGAATCTAAAAAAGGAGTGTAGGTGGCATTTTTTTTTTTTTTTGTAAGAGGTGTAAGGTCAGGATTTAAACTTCCTAGTTAAGTTTAATCTAAGGGTTAAAATAGAATGAAAGTTGCTAGGAAGTTAACCAAGGATTGCCTATAAATAGAGAGCTCTCCTCTCTTCATTCTTCACACCAAACTCATACCAAAGATTGGAGAGTTTAAGAGGAGAGTGAAGCAAAAAGGAGGAAGGAGTTCAAGAGTCTTCAAGAGGTAAATTCTAGCATTTAAATTTCTAGTCTTTAGTTTTTATAAGTTCTTAGTATAAATGCTAGTTTAATCTAGAAAATTAGAGAATAAATTCCTATACTTGTTTTTAGGCTTCATTGTATTGAAAAATGCCCGAAGAGGCAAAAACATGATAGAAAATAATTTTTGGAAGTCTTAGGATTAAGATTGTGAAAGTTGTAGAATTTTCGGTTCTTAAAACTTAGACAGACAGCGGAAAAGATGCTATGATTTTATGAAGCAAATGTAATTATAAAATCATGAAATTTTCTAGAGATAAAGTAGACATGTAGGGCTTTCCAAAAAAATATAAAATATGTAACATTTTGATCTCTGGTCAAGGAGATATGAATCTTTGAAGTTAAGCCATTTTTAGTGGAATCAAATCTGGGCAATGTTGAGAAAATTCAAAACTGAGAATGATATGGTTGAAACTAATTAAAGCCGTTATTTTTCCTTAAAAATAAACTTGTTAAGGGAAATTTTTGCTTTGGTTTCACCTCAAAATGATTTTTCTAGAATTAGTTATGATTTTTCAAAGTTAGACAAAATTCTACCCAGAAATGCGGAACGAGCGTTTTTTTCCGAAAATTATGAGGAAATAATTGAAAATAAATCCACCAAGGGTAAAATGGTCAGCAGTGGCCAAAATATCTTTTAGGATATTGTTTGTGAATTAATAAATACAATATTATCCTTATAGGATATTTGTGACAGCATTCTGATCGTCAAAACGTACCGTAACCCGACAACGAAGGTACGTTCGCATACTGTAACACTAACTCTGATATTTACAATATGTGTATATGTGGTATGTGTATGTTGTGGTGTGTTTTTTGAATACATGTTATTGTTAGAAGATAACTGTACATCTGTATACACTGGGAGTGATATATCTGTATTCACTGGGAGTAGTATATTTCGCTGGGAGCGGTACATTTGCAACTGGGAGTGACATGTCTGAAAGTGAATCAATTGCTTTGTTTATATACCGTATATGTAAATATGAGGTTAACTGTTACCTGGGGTCTGTATGCATAGGACCTCAGCTCTGAACATAGCAATAGGGTCGGGAGAACCAGTGACGGAGGAGAAGGGAAAACAGCATGCCTAGAGACCCGGCGGAAGACTTTCCATTGTTGTTCCGGCAGAAGCCTTCTTTTTGTTCTTGTACATCACTTTTGAAGTACTCGGTTTCTATACCGCTGTTGTATCCAGCCAGACTTACGGCATTTTGAATATATATCAGTTACTCTTCCGCTCAAATGTTCTACTCTGATGATTTGAAATGATTCTTTTTTTTAAAAAAAAAGAATTGTTATTCCACTTTTAAAAATTGGGATGTTACATAAAGAGGTTATGGCTACTCCTGTGACGACACACATAATTTTTGTAAGTTATGTTTGGAGGGTGCCTTCGCAGGTAAGCCTTCTGTGAGAGAAATAAGCAGGGGTGGAAGATCCCAGCGTACCTCTTCAAAGAATGTCATGAAATGCCCTTGTTGTCCTACTAACATTTCTGATTTTCTTCAGAATGTTCAGGTGAATCATGCATAATTTGTACTTTTGTCATTTTCGATCTGTATGATTATTTAATCATAAGAATTTGTAAATTGATTGCTTAGTTCCTCTGGTGGTATGCTTGAGTGACAGGTCAATACAGAGTTGTTGGACTTAATTGAATTGTTGAAAGCTGGTAGAGCAAGAAAAACAATAATATAATTATTGAAATCTGAGGCGGCTGAAGAAAATGGAAAGCGAAGTGAGCATGAAGATGGATCAAAGGTAGACTCATAATATGGCAAAAAGTTTCCACATTTAATGTTGCTGGAGGAACTTCTAAAGTGTACCATTTTGTACATAACCAAGATACACCAGACAGAGCATACACAATAGAGCAGGCCCAAAGGAAAGGAAAAGGAAATGTTACAAGTGGAAATATATTTGTACGTGTTTTTACATGATGGGGGAGGAAGGGCAAGAGATAGTGCTTCACAGACTAAACACTATCTTTCATTGTTATTTTTGGTTCTAAGTATTTTTTTTTTTAATGAAGTAGATGAGTTAGTGAATAGGGAAAAGAATCCAACAGCATGTATTGAACATATAAACCCAAGTTCTGGATGGAGGCATTGCATAGTAGATTATGTTTCAGTCGTAAGCAAAAGCACACATAAGTTTGAAGATGTAACACCCGAATAATTATTATCTGGAAAATATGTTATAATAATAAAAATGTCTATTTATGGAAATTTATATCTCAACATGTTATAGTATTAATTTTGTTCAAAGAAATAAATTATGAAAAATTAAAGGAAATTTATTGTCAAAAATAACATTTAAAGCCATAAAATATTCCAAGAAAATTATGGAAAATTCAAAAAGAGATGGAATAATTATGAAAAATTTAGAAAACATATTATCCATAAATTAGACAATTTAATAAAATATTTCCTATGAAAATAAAAGAAGGAAAATTTAAAAGGTACTCTAGAAATTTAAAATAGAGTCTAAAAGTCTTAATAAATTGCATAAAAATTTAGATTATTGATGTCAATAAAATATTTATGAGAAAATGATAAGTTTTAATTAAGAAAATTATTAGAAAATATTAAGGGATTTATTAAGTAATTTTAGGGAATTTTATAAGCTTAAATTCATTTTGGACCAATAAGAGAATTTTGGTGAGAGATAAATATAAGATAAATATAATATATGTTGGAAAATAAAAATAAAAATAAAAAAAAAAAGGGGGCTGGCCGAAATTTTGGTGGAGGGATAAGGTTGGATGGATATTTTTTATATAATAATAATAAGATAAAAACATGTGTTGAATTGGAAATAATATAATAATCAGAGGAAAAACGGACAGGAAAAACGAGAACGGATAGAAATAAAATCCTACATAGAAAACAGTGAACTAGGTTGTTGGAGTCAGAGCATATTACGGACGAGTGAAATTTTATCCCGAGATAGCCGGTCTCCGAATTCATTTCTGTAACCGATAGAGCAATTTGGAGATCCGGATAGGAAGATATTTTGAAGAAATTAAGCAGATAATCAAAATAGGAGCTCTTAGAAAGTCAAACCGTTGTGGCAATACGGGCATAAGTAGGGAAAAACCAGAGCATATTATTGGTCAGTGGATTTTTATCCAGAAGTTAATACCGGCCAAAATTGTTTCTAGAATCAGACACGAAAACCGAGGATTTTCAGCTGATAACGGAATGTCCCTAACAGGATCAGAAATCCAGTTAAAATATGACATTTGAAAGAGGAAGTAAAAAGCTTCAGTATGTCATTCTCGGAATTTTGAGATTTTACGGAATTACGCAAACCGGACACCGAACCGGGAATTTATCAGATAAAGCCAGAGATGAAGCAAGCATGACATCATTTTGATGACTCAAGATGATGTCAGCAAAGAGAGGTGTAAGGCTAAGATGAAGCCACCTCAGAAAAGTGCGATCCGACGGTCAGAATTCAACCAGACAAAGTTCAACGAAATTACGAAAATGCCATCGGGTTTTTCTATAAATACCTCTCCATTCTTCACCATTTTCACACCATTCTCTCTTGCCATTTTCGAAAATCAAGAGGAGGAAGAGGAAGGAGGAGTCTGGAGAAATTCTTAGCGGAGTTCTGAGTAAGTCTTCGGTCCCTAGTCTTTAGTTCGGTAGTTCTTTCAGTAACTATAGTAAAAGTGTTAGGATAGTCTTAATTTTTCAAGATAATTTAGATATCATGTTTTTAGAATAAATATGATAATTATCTTAGAAAAATATTATAGAAAAGATTATGGCAAAAATTTTGGAAGTAAAAAGTCGGAACAGCGAAGCTCTGGCGAAATACCGCTAAAAAGGCTAACTAAGGGCAAAATGGTAATTTGTACCAAAAAATGCCTGTTATGGTCTTAGACATTCATACTGGTGATGTTATCCTTATAGGATATCCAGAATCACGAACCGCTGTTTCCGCTGTCACCGCTGTCGAGCCGCTGTCAAACGTACCGTAAATCTGACGGAAGTACTAAAAGTCGTCAACGGAGGTACGGACGCGTATTGTAACCTTAACACTTATGCTGCTTATATACATATATGTGATAGACATGCTAGATACTGAAACTCTGTTTAGGGTTGTCAGTTATCTTACAGCTTATTACGGATTATAGTCATGATAATGCCGTTTGGGTTTGCCTAGCGCTGAGGACACGATGGGCCGTCGTGGCACTGGATATGTGCAACCGTTATGTGGGGCTTTACATATTGCTTTGTGCTTATGTTCTGCCATTATTTGATCATACATCTGCTGTGTGCTTATGTAGTGATATTCTGCTGTATGTGATTATGTTAACGCTGTTATCAATATACTGTTTTATTTGAGCATAAGGTTAACCGTTACCTGAGATCCAATTGGTAATTGGATCTCAGCTGTAGCTTCAGGGTCGGGAATACCGAGAGAGTGACGGTAAAGGCTGGTGGACGGTATGAAGGGGCTGAAGAAGTTTATCAGTTATATTTGTATATATATACTGTTAAAAACTTTATTCTTTTGGGATGACTGTATATTGAAATTACACACTGGTTATGTACTTTGAATTCAGTTACTCTGCTTATGAAAAAAATGCTTTACTCTGATCACTGGGTTTTAAAAAAAAAAATTTCCCATTATTTTTTTATTGCTTTAAAAGTGGGATGTTACATTTATGGTATCAGAGCAACTTTCCTGGCATGAATCTGGCTAAGTTATAGCAAACCTTTTGGTGTCTAAGGCTGGGTTAATCTGTGTGGACGCCAATCAATCGCCGTATAAGTCGGTGAGGCCCCATAACAGAACCCTACCTGGCCAATTGGTTTAAATAATAAAGCTAGATTTTACGCCTTTTTGAAAAGAGTACTGATATAACCTTGATGTAATGTAGAGAAATGGATGAATATGGTAATCCATATATCACCTATCTGGGGAGAGTAATGCGCACGGCTAGGAAGTCGGTAAACCCTGCAACGGTGGGACGGAGATTGAATCCCGAACCTCACTATCCGCCACCAGAACCCGTGTACCACCCTGAGCCTCTAATTAATCCCGATTTCTCGGAAGATCCCTCGGAGGAGACGGAAGATCCCTCAGAAGACCCGGAGCCCGAATATCACCCAGGTCCTGAGTATTCAGATTCCCTGTACGATCCTAATCCTGTCAATGGATATGCCCCTGAGATTGAAGATCACGTAGCCCCAAGTCCGGATGGGTCGGATGCTTCCTCAGTAGCTGACAACTTTGATTATCCTGATATCCGTGACTTAGACAACGAAGAGACCGCCCCGGAGGATTATTACTACCTTCTAGATAACAACGTCACGCTGATACGACTTTTCGAGTCCTATCAAGCTCAGGCTGAACAAACCACCCACACAGTAAAGCAATGGTACTTGACTTTCCTTGATAAGATCGAGAATGACTATACCCTGATCAGCCGTTTCTTACCGGTTGACATAATCAAATCCACTTTATTCTATTTTCCTCGAACCCGTTACTGGGCCAGGATAATCAACGAGTTGATAAGGGACGGACCCATTCTGGAAGTTCCCATCTATCTCCGCTACTTGAAATGTTTGGTTCGCCAGAAGATGTAGAAGACGGGGGACAGTTAAAGAAAGCTGTGGCAGTATCTGGTAGAAGTTAGTTAGGACTAAGTATGAAATATCTCCCTAAATACCTTGGGAGGTTGTAAAATATTTGATAAATAATGGGGATGTACCTATATGTGTGACTAGAAGTATAAAAGTAGGACCACTATATGTAAAATTATGATGCAATATATATACATATGTGTTTATCTACTTCTTGTTGCAGTAAATCTAAAAGTTACTTCTGCCATTATCTTTTAAAGGACAAACTAAAATTTAAAGATGGTAATCATGAGAGGAGCTGGAGCCCCTAGGGGCCGTGGTAGAGGGAGAGGCAGAAGAGGTAGACAAGCCCGAGCAATTCCAATACAGGGACAAGAACTCCACCAGCCGGAGCAGGACGATGCTTTAGAAATGAGGAGACAGCTACAAGAGCAAAGAGCTCTAATTGATATCCTTTTGGCTGAGAGACAGGAAAGACAAAACGAAAGACATCAATTCCAGGAGCAACAAGGTGAGCAAGAAGAAGAGCTGAATGAAGAAGACCAAGATATGAATAATGAGGAAGCCGAAGGGTCAGACCAGTCTCAATCTCCACCTCGTCAAGAGAGAGAGCTAAGAAGGCCCCTATAAGTTAATCAAGCAACGGAAAACTCGCAGTACTGGGTGACACAGTTCTGCAAAATGAAACCACCAGTTTTCCGAGGAAGGATGGACTCAGCCGAAGATTGGTTGATGCGGCTAGATAAAATATTTGAAGTTATGGAATGTCCGGAGGACAGGAAGGCCCAGTTGGCAATCTTCAAACTAGAAGGAGACGCTGACCGCTGGTGGAGGAACGTGGCCCCAACAGTTCAAACGCGAGGTCAACCAATCATATGGGAGCTATTCTTGAGTAAGTTTAACGAACAGTATTTCCCTCCCACTGTTCGTATAACTAAGGAATCAGAATTTTTACACATTAGGCAAGGGCAAGAAGAGTCCTTTGACGACTATTACGCTCGTTTTATCAACTTGTCTCGATATTCCCCTCATCTGAGGCAAGGTGACAATGAGAGCAGTCTTGCCAATATCCTGATCTATGGAGTAAGATTTGAGATCCGGGAAAGGCTAGTGTCCCAGCAGTTCTCAAAAGTTATACAAGCAGCAGAAGCCTGCCGATTGGTAGAGCGGAACTTAAAGCAGCTCCGCAGGTTCAACAACAGCAATTCAGGCCGAGGTAACTCTAGCCGAGGAAACTTTTCACAGAAAAGAAGGGCACCCTGGAATAATCCCCAAGGCGGAAATAAGAGGACAAACCAGTCTGGGCAGCGAAATGCTTATGGCAACAGGGGACCCCAACCCTGCCCAAAGTGCAGAAAGAATCATCCGGGTACTAGCTGTGATGGGCAGCAGGTTTGTTTTAAATGCCAGAAGCCGGGACACATAAGCCGGAACTGTCCTGAATGGACTACTGGAGCAAGGCCACAAAATGCCGGAAGAGTCTTCGCTCTGACTGACATTGAAGCCAGAGAATCTCCCGACATGGTGCAAGGTACGATATCTCTGAACGGGAATCTGATACAGGCATTGTATGATTCAGGCGCTAGCCATTCATTTATCTCTCATGATTGTGCAAGTCGCTTAGGAATGCATGTCTCTAGGTTACCGTATGATCTTATAGTATCTACACCGCTTGGCATGAAATCTTTAGCTTCAGATGCTTGTGTAAATTGTACTATTTTTGTGGATGGGCGAGTTTCTAAGGTAGATCTTATCCTACTACCACTTCATGGCATCGATGCTATACTTGGTCTAAACTGGCTCACGGCAAACAGTGCAACCATTGATTGTGGCAGAAAAATGATATCTTTTCCCGATACGTCTAGCAGAGACAAAATTGAGACCAGTCTAAATTTCCTCTCTGCTTCGGAAGTTGACAAGTGTATAAAGCAGGGATGCCAGGCGTATCTGATATTCTTTTCGGTTAAAGCAGAACCCGAACTTTCTTTCAAAGACTTACCTGTAGTATGTGAGTTTCCTGATGTCTTCCCGGAGGATCTCACTAAACTACCTCCTACAAGAGAAGTGGAGTTCACCATTGAGTTGATGCCGGGCACGGGGTCGATATCAAAGGCGCCGTATCGTATGGCTCCAAACGAGATGCAGGAGTTAAAGAAGCAGCTGGAAGAACTTCTGCAGAAGGGGTTTATCCGACCCAGTGTATCACCGTGGGGAGCCCCAGTCTTATTCGTAAAGAAGAAAGACGGCAGCCTTCGACTCTGTATTGACTACCGCGAACTCAACAAGGTGACCATCAAGAACAAGTATCCACTTCCCCGGATCGATGATCTTTTGGATCAGTTATCTGGGTCTACTGTCTTTTCAAAAATTGATTTACGCTCGGGATATCATCAGTTACGAGTCAGGGATAAAGATATTCCCAAGACAGCTTTCAGAACCAGGTACGGGCATTATGAATTCCTTGTAATGCCCTTCGGACTGACTAATGCGCCTGCAGTCTTTATGGACTACATGAATCGCATTTTCCGACCACACCTAGACCAATTTGTGGTGGTGTTTATCGACGACATACTTGTTTATTCTAAAAACAAGGAAGAACATGAGGAGCACCTGCGACTGGTATTGAGTATACTCAGGGAAAAACAACTCTATGCTAAGTTTAGCAAGTGCGAGTTTTGGCTGCCAGAGGTCAAATTTCTGGGCCACGTCATATCCAGCGGTGGTGTTGCAGTTGATCCAAGCAAGGTGGAAGCGGTTCTAGACTGGAAGAGGCCAGAGACAATAACAGAAATACGTAGTTTTCTGGGTCTGGCGGGTTATTACCGCAGATTTATACGAGATTTTTCACGTCTGGCTCTACCCTTGACCAAACTTACAAGGAAGAATCAACCCTTTGTGTGGGGAAAAGACTGTGAGGAGAGCTTTCAGACTCTGAGGGAGAGGTTGACTAAAGCACCAGTGTTGATTATCCCAAATCTAGATGAGACATACGTGGTCTACAGTGATGCCAGTGGGCATGGATTGAGATGCGTCCTGATGCAACAGGGCAGAGTGGTGGCTTATGCCTCTCGTCAGCTGAAGCCTCACGAGTTGAATTACCCTACCCACGATCTAGAACTCGCAGCCATCGTATTCGCCTTGAAAATATGGAGGCATTATCTGTATGGTACAACCGTGGAACTGTTCTGTGATCACAAAAGTTTAAAATATCTCTTTGATCAACGGGAGCTCAATATGAGGCAACGTCGCTGGATGGAGTTGTTGAAGGACTATGACCTGGAGATTAAATATCACCCGGGTAAAGCAAACGTAGTTGCAGACGCTTTGAGTAGAAAGTCGGTACGAGTGGCATACTTGATGATTCGAGAACAAAAGTTGCTCGAAGACTTTATGAATCTGAACCTGTCAAAACAAATCTACTTGAATCACCCTACCCCCAGTAACGCTTATCTTGCAAACCTGCTTGTCAGTAATGGGGAGTATGATCTGAAGGATGAAGTGGAGAAAGCACAATTACAAGATGAGCGGGCCAAAGCTATACGGGAGATGATCTCTCGAGGCGAAACTCAGGATTATGACCTCTCGCCAAGTGAACTGGTTAGGTATAAGAAACGACTTTATATACCTCCAGTTGATGAATTAAAACGCAAAATACTGGATGAAGCCCATAAGAGTAAATATACTCTACATCCAGGGGTAGTCAAGATGTATCACAACGTGAAGTCCGAATTCTGGTGGCCTGGACTGAAGAGAGATGTCACTCAATATGTGGCCAAGTGTCTGACCTGCCAAAAAGTGAAGATTGAACATCAACGTCCAGCTGGCCCTCTTCAAGGGTTGCAAATTCCGGAGTGGAAATGGGAAGATATCACTATGGATTTAGTGGTAGGTTTGCCCAAAATCAGGAATCATGACGCAATTTGGGTCATTACGGACCGATTAACGAAGTCGGCACACTTTATTCCTATCAGCATCAATTACTCATCCGAACAATTAGCAGAAATCTACATCAAAGAAATTGTGCGACTTCACGGAATACCCAAAAGTATTGTCTCGGATCGGGACCCCCGATTCACATCCCGGTATTGGCGGTCATTGCAAGAGTCTATGGGCACTAAGCTCAGGTTAAGTACAGCTTATCATCCGGAAACAGATGGGCAATCTGAAAGAACCATTCAGACACTAGAAGATATGCTCAGAGCTTGTGTATTAGATTTCAAAGGGCATTGGGATCGGCACCTCCCATTGGCAGAGTTTGCATACAACAACAGCTATCATTCAAGCATAAAGATGGCACCGTTTGAAGCCTTGTACGGGCGAAAATGTCAGTCACCTTTATGCTGGACGGAATTGTCTGAGAGGCAGCTGCTGGGACCAGACATAGTTGAGCAAACCTCTGAACAGATCGCCCTAATCAAGAAGAGATTGTTAGCAGCTCAAAGTAGGCAGAAAAGCTATGCTGACAAAAGGAGAAGGTTGCTGGAGTTTGAAGTAGGAGATCATGTGTTCCTCAAGTTGTCCCCGGTTACAGGTGTTGGAAGGACGCTTAAGAGACGAAAGCTAAGTCCGCGGTATGTGGGACCATTTGAGATTCTGGCCAAGCGTGGACCAGTTGCCTACCAACTAGCTCTACCCCCAAACTTAAGCAACCTCCATGACGTATTCCATGTGTCGCAACTAAGGAAATACCTACCAGATCCTGAGCACGTCATCGAATTCGAAGACATTGAGGCACGCCATGACAATACCTTTGTGGTCGAGCCGGTGCAAATTCTTGAACAACGTGAGAAACGTCTCAGGAACAGGAGCATTCCTATGGTAAAAGTGGTTTGGAAAGGGATGACACCTCGTGAAGCGACGTGGGAAACAGTGAGAGACATGGAGGAGAAGTACCCAGAATTTACAGCCCAGAATTTAGTTACACTAGAATAAATTTCGAGGGCGAAATTTTGTTTAAGGGGGAGAGAAATGTAACACCCGAATAATTATTATCTGGAAAATATGTTATAATAATAAAAATGTCTATTTATGGAAATTTATATCTCAACATGTTATAGTATTAATTTTGTTCAAAGAAATAAATTATGAAAAATTAAAGGAAATTTATTGTCAAAAATAACATTTAAAGCCATAAAATATTCCAAGAAAATTATGGAAAATTCAAAAAGAGATGGAATAATTATGAAAAATTTAGAAAACATATTATCCATAAATTAGACAATTTAATAAAATATTTCCTATGAAAATAAAAGAAGGAAAATTTAAAAGGTACTCTAGAAATTTAAAATAGAGTCTAAAAGTCTTAATAAATTGCATAAAAATTTAGATTATTGATGTCAATAAAATATTTATGAGAAAATGATAAGTTTTAATTAAGAAAATTATTAGAAAATATTAAGGGATTTATTAAGTAATTTTAGGGAATTTTATAAGCTTAAATTCATTTTGGACCCATAAGAGAATTTTGGTGAGAGATAAATATAAGATAAATATAATATATGTTGGAAAATAAAAATAAAAATAAAAAAAAAGGGGGCTGGCCGAAATTTTGGTGGAGGGATAAGGTTGGATGGATATTTTTTATATAATAATAATAAGATAAAAACATGTGTTGAATTGGAAATAATATAATAATCAGAGGAAAAACGGACAGGAAAAACGAGAACGGATAGAAATAAAATCCTACATAGAAAACAGTGAACTAGGTTGTTGGAGTCAGAGCATATTACGGACGAGTGAAATTTTATCCCGAGATAGCCGGTCTCCGAATTCATTTCTGTAACCGATAGAGCAATTTGGAGATCCGGATAAGAAGATATTTTGAAGAAATTAAGCAGATAATCAAAATAGGAGCTCTTAGAAAGTCAAACCGTTGTGGCAATACGGGCATAAGTAGGGAAAAACCAGAGCATATTATTGGTCAGTGGATTTTTATCCAGAAGCTAATACCGGCCAAAATTGTTTCTAGAATCAGACACGAAAACCGAGGATTTTCAGCTGATAACGGAATGTCCCTAACAGGATCAGAAATCCAGTTAAAATATGACATTTGAAAGAGGAAGTAAAAAGCTTCAGCATGTCATTCTCGGAATTTTGAGATTTTACGGAATTACGCAAACCGGACACCGAACCGGGAATTTATCAGATAAAGCCAGAGATGAAGCAAGCATGACATCATTTTGATGACTCAAGATGATGTCAGCAAAGAGAGGTGTAAGGCTAAGATGAAGCCACCTCAGAAAAGTGCGATCCGACGGTCAGAATTCAACCAGACAAAGTTCAACGAAATTACGAAAATGCCATCGGGTTTTTCTATAAATACCTCTCCATTCTTCACCATTTTCACACCATTCTCTCTTGCCATTTTCGAAAATCAAGAGGAGGAAGAGGAAGGAGGAGTCTGGAGAAATTCTTAGCGGAGTTCTGAGTAAGTCTTCGGTCCCTAGTCTTTAGTTCGGTAGTTCTTTCAGTAACTATAGTAAAAGTGTTAGGATAGTCTTAATTTTTCAAGATAATTTAGATATCATGTTTTTAGAATAAATATGATAATTATCTTAGAAAAATATTATAGAAAAGATTATGGCAAAAATTTTGGAAGTAAAAAGTCGGAACAGCGAAGCTCTGGCGAAATACCGCTAAAAAGGCTAACTAAGGGCAAAATGGTAATTTGTACCAAAAAATGCCTGTTATGGTCTTAGACATTCATACTGGTGATGTTATCCTTATAGGATATCCAGAATCACGAACCGCTGTTTCCGCTGTCACCGCTGTCGAGCCGCTGTCAAACGTACCGTAAATCTGACGGAAGTACTAAAAGTCGTCAACGGAGGTACGGACGCGTATTGTAACCTTAACACTTATGCTGCTTATATACATATATGTGATAGACATGCTAGATACTGAAACTCTGTTTAGGGTTGTCAGTTATCTTACAGCTTATTACGGATTATAGTCATGATAATGCCGTTTGGGTTTGCCTAGCGCTGAGGACACGATGGGCCGTCGTGGCACTGGATATGTGCAACCGTTATGTGGGGCTTTACATATTGCTTTGTGCTTATGTTCTGCCATTATTTGATCATACATCTGCTGTGTGCTTATGTAGTGATATTCTGCTGTATGTGATTATGTTAACGCTGTTATCAATATACTGTTTTATTTGAGCATAAGGTTAACCGTTACCTGAGATCCAATTGGTAATTGGATCTCAGCTGTAGCTTCAGGGTCGGGAATACCAAGAGAGTGACGGTAAAGGCTGGTGGACGGTATGAAGGGGCTGAAGAAGTTTATCAGTTATATTTGTATATATATACTGTTAAAAACTTTATTCTTTTGGGATGACTGTATATTGAAATTACACACTGGTTATGTACTTTGAATTCAGTTACTCTGCTTATGAAAAAAATGCTTTACTCTGATCACCGGGTTTTAAAAAAAAAATTTCCCATTATTTTTTTATTGCTTTAAAAGTGGGATGTTACAGAAGATGAGGAGCTAACTGACGTGCTAGTTGAAATTGCAAAAAAATGGGTATTCTTTTCCAGGTAAAAATTATAATTGATGAGTGGAGTAAAAATTATAATTTCTGGTTTCAATAGACAGTTTAATAGACAGTTATAAACTGTCTATTGAAACCAGAAAAAAAAGGAATACATTGTTGCAATTTAGACATCAATGGTTATCATATCAAATTTAATTTTCCAAGTAAAAATTGGTAATTAATAAACTCGGTTTGAGGCTGTCTTTCTCCTGAACCTCCTAAATGTTTTTTCTTGATTCCTTTGAAAATTAGATTTTATATAAAATTAGTAATATTGATATTTCACAATGATGAAATGGTGCAGCTTTAAATATTTTATGATCTTTTTCATCAAAAAAATTATGATATTTTATAGAAAATAAATCAAACGGCATAACTTTAGAGTATTTTTAAGCATTAATTTAATTGCAAAGTCATTATTTAAATACGTTTAGCCAATATTTTCCATTGATGAGTTTAACGATATTTATTAATATTAAGTGATTGATACCAAACCCACATGAAATTACTCGCAACTCAAAAAGTAGGAGTTGACATCCCTAAAAATATGTCCATTTTTTAAAAAGGAAAGTAAAAAAAAAAAAAAATGGTGCATTTTTGTAATTGTGCAAAGGAATTATGAAATATCAGGTATCATTTTAACAAAAACATATGCCATAAGAATACTTTTGGCATCTTGAATAGAAAAGGGAGATGCCAAAAGCAAAGGCTTTTGGCATCTCAATTTTAAAAGAGACGCTAATGGTCTACTCTTTGTGTCCCAATTTAGAAAAGGGTTAAAAAGTAAATTCATCAATAAATTATTGGCTCAGAAGCGTCTAACACAATAAACTATTAAGTGGGTCAAAACTACAGACAAACTCTTAAAAAGGAGTGTCCAGCACAATGTCGTTAGGGAGAGGCTAACGTCGTTTTCTGAGGTTCGGAAAAAATTACAGAATAATACCCATATATTTATGAAACTATACTTAAGTCACAAAAACATTTCAAAATTTTTATTTTAGTCCCTCCACATACTTTATATGGAGGGGCTAAAGTGAAAATTATAAAAAAATTTGGGGTTGCAAGATAATTTTCTAAAATTTTGAGTCATATTCTGTAATTTTTGCACGAACTCAGAAAACGGACGTTACCTTCAATTTAACGGCGTTGTATTGCTTTTACATTTTTAAAAGTTTGTTAATAATTTTGGTCCACTTAATAGTTTATTGTGCTGGACGCTCATGGGCCAATAGTTTGTTGGTAAATTTACACCTTAACCCTTTAAAAAAAGGACCTAAAAACAAAGACTTTTGGTGTACTAACTCTAAAAGGGTCACCAAAACCATGATGTGTGCAGATTATTTCTACCTTTCTCTTGCTTTTCCCAGCTGGCATGTCATTTCCTCTGCTTATCCCAATACAAGTGCAACCCATCAGCTAGCGAACCTTCTCTCTTCTCCTTCCCCCTCTGCAAATCTAGGTCCCATCGTCTTCTATGTTCACCATTGTCAACCACAGTGTTGTCCCTACCACTGCTGAAGTTGTGCATCACCACCTGATCTAGTCGACATGGAATAGAGAGAGGGAACAAGAGACGAGAGCTATACTAGAGACTTTGTGCTAGAAAAAAATGAAGGGTGAAGGAGGAGGAGTTGGTCGAAACCGCGGGAGATTTAGAGGAATAAGTATGTTGGAGTTGAGATTCTCCAATGCTCCTTGCACCGTTCTCCAAGCCCTTTTGTCATGAGCTTCTATGTTCTCTGCCTATTGGAAGTGACAAACTATGAAGGTAGATGACCGTGGTGGAAGTAAGGTTGAAGGAAGGTGAAGGTGAATGGTGGTGGTTGAGGTGAGATTGGAGAACAAGGGTTAATGGTGGTAGTGGATCAAACTTCAGAGCTCACACGTAGGGTTTCTTCTGTGTCTCAGCCCTTTGTCCCATGTCTCTCTGATCTAGACCTCTCCAGCGATTAGGATTCATGGTTGATGAATGATTAATAATGATGCATGACGGTGACTAAGTCTGTGATAATGGGTTATGAAGCACGAACACTCCTATTTTTTTTAAAATATGCGTGTCGGATGAGTGTTAGACACTCTGACATTGTCTGACACTCCTCAACACTTATATTTTTTGGGAATAGACAGATGAGTGAGAGAGTGACAATATGGGTGATTATGGCAGAGGAGGAAAGGCCATGGCACATCTTTAATTAATACTTGATTTTTTTGGGGGTTTACTTTTTCCAAATGTTTATTATTGAATAAAAAACTGGTTGAGATCTTATTTATTTGTATATTAACAACATAGAGACTTCTAAGGTTCCTCCCAAATGCTTCTTGTATATATGGAGGCTGGGAATTTAAGGGATATAAATAAAAATAATTGAACTTGTGAATAATTTATACTCTACACTCTATAGATGTTTTATATTAAATGTAAATTATACTATATATTAAAATTGTATATTTAATATCAAAATCTGTCATAATGTGTCAAAATTAAGATTTTTTTAGGATTAACGTGTTAAAGTGTCGAGTCATGTCGTATCTTATGTCTTGTGTCGGGTATCGGTGCGACATAGATAATGGGCATGAACGATGATTGTGAGGGAATTTTTTATTTAATAAAAAAAAAACTAATGGAGTCTATTTTAAAAAGAGATGCCCTAAGTCTCTTACAACGTCCCTATTTTAATGAATAATGTTCTTAAATTTTACTACATCGTTCACATAACTGCTCCCATGTAAAAAGACATTCCCATGTAAAACGACGTAGAAATGGTCTAAAAATATATGTTTAAAGGCTTTTTTTAGGTAACTGCTCCTAGGACAACCGTGACAAGAATTAGAATATTGGTAGATCAAACACCCCATATGGATGAGACCTTGAGTCACAAGTATTAATGAAAGCACTATAAGAAAAATTAATTTAATAAAGATAATATATAAGATAAAAGAGTTAAAAAAAAATTAATAACAATGTTTAATTGCGCTTCTCTCATTTTCTAAATCCTGCTAAAAACAAATTTCTTTTGCTAAGTTTCCCTCCCCTCTCCTCATACCAAGTAAGCCCTAAAGGCAACTTAGTTTAATAGTGTCCTTACTAAAAACCATAATTGACAAATTGAACTTACTTAGACTCTAAAACACACGTGAACCAAAAATGGGTTTTTCAGACGGGTCAAAAAGTATTTTTTAGATCCGGTATAGGATCGATCTTGATAAGTCCAACACAAAGAAAACAAAGGAAAATAATTATGAATTTTGCTTCTTTTCCAACAAAATACTTGTTTTGAACTCTTTGGCACCTTCTAAACATTATGCCAACATTAAATCAACTTTTAAACCTTTTTTTCCCCTTGAAAATTGGACAGCATTTCCTCATGGCTTTTTCCTTTAAAAAATTCTAATAAACATCACTTACTGCTTACCGAAGCTTGTTTGTATGATCCCCTATCTTAAAACCCTTCTTCACTTCCTCCCACTTGCTAGCAACTATTTTGAGGGATTTAGGAATCATAACAAGGCTCTAATAGAAAAACTAAGCTTGGATATAGAATTAATTAGGACAAAAAGCTTATCTAAAATATGTTGTTGGACCTGGGTTCTTCCTTTCCCTTTCTCCTTTCTTCTACACCTCTTTTCCTTCTCTATCCCTCGGCTTTCATCTCTCTTAGCTTTTACCCATCTGACCGAAACTTATGAGGACTTGGTGGAGGCTAGATGTCTTCATAACATCATTAAGTCAATTGAAAAATTAATTCAAGTCCACCTCCTTAAAAAAAATCATATTTTAGTGGCCTCTTATGGCCAGTTATGACGACAATTATTCTTCCACTTCTTCCTCCATAGAATCACGTGACATATGTACTTTCGGAAGGCCATGTAAGTTTTTCCCAATTCTTAAATATGGTACTCAACTCTGATTTTCCAAGTAAAGTGGGTTTCATCTTCCACAACTACCTCTACTTTTTGAATTAAATTGGGTTTAATCTTCCACACAAACTATTAAAAAAAAACTCAATTTCCGACATAATTGTTCCACGGATAATTTTTACGACAAATTCCAAAGGTGATAACGCAGCAAAAATTAAGAACTTATTAAATTTTTTATTTAAAATAATATCTTTAAAGACATAAAACTTAGGATAAAGGTGCAATTTTACACATAACCTTTGCCTCAGGGAGCGCTCAGCATTACGACCCTTTTTTTGGATCAAAAATACACATAACGTTACATTTTGGAAGTAAAAATACCACGGGTCGTTAATTGACCAGACGTTGACCGTTACGTCTAACCAAATGAACAGTAACATGGGTGAAATTACCATTTTGCCCCTAATTTTATTTTTTTTAAAAAAAACACTAAAATAAACCCCTCCTGCCAGTGGGCCCCACCACCAACCTCACCACCGCCAGCTGCCGCCCTCCCCACCACCGAACGCCGTCGGCGATCGGTGGCTACCTTCGGCGGCTTTTTTTTTTAATAATCTTTTTAAGAAAACAAAAAACTAAAATAAACCCTCCCCCGCCGGTGGGCCCAACCACCATTGGCCACCGCCAGCGACCTCCTCCGGCGGTTTTTTTTTTAATAATTTTTTTTAAAAAACAAAAAACTAAAATAACCCTTCCCTCACCGGTGGACCCCACCACCAACCACACTACTGCCAGCAGCCGCCCTCCCCATCGCCGGTGGCCACCCTCCCCATCGCCGGCAGCCACGTCCAGCGACCGGAGGCCACCTTCGGTGACCTCCTCCGGCGGCTTTCTTTTTTTTAAAATAATTTTTTTAAAAAAACAGAAGACTAAAATAACCTCTCCCCTGCTGGTGGGGCCTACCACCGGCCATACCATCGCCGACGGTCGCTAGCCACCGGCGGCTGCTAGTGGTGGGGAGGGCAGCGGCCGTGTGGTGGTGGGGCCCACCAGGGGGAGGGGTTATTTTAGTTTTTTGTTTTTTAAAAAAATTATTTTTAAAAAAAAGCCACAGGAGGAGGTTTCCGGGGGTGGCGGTAGTATGGCCGGTGGTGGGGCCCACCAGTGGGGGATGATTTATTTGTGTTTTAATTTTTTTTTAAAAAATAAACTAGGGGCAAAATGGTAATTTTTGCTTAAAACTAAAGGCAAAATAGTAATTTCACTGGTGTTACTAATCATTCCGTTAGACTTAACGGTCAATGTCTGGTCAACTAACGGCCCGTGGTATTTTTTGCTCCCAAAACTTAATGTCGTGTGTATTTTTGGTCCAGAAAAAAGGTCGTGGTGCTGAGCGCTCCCTAGGGCAAAGGTTATGTGTAAAATTGCATCTTTACCCTAAAAATTTTTCTATTGAAAGACATATAAATATATAAAAAACTAAAATTTTCATAATTATTGTTGAATTATGATATAATATATGTAATTTATCAATATATGAAATAAAAATAAAATATATAATATAATATACACATATGTTGGAATACATACATACATACATACATACATACATATATATATATATATATATATATATATATATAAAAGGTGATAATTATTGTTAATTAATACTAAAATTAGATTTTAAAATTGGCTAAAAATATATTTAGGAAAAATTTATTTAACAATAAGATTTAAAACTTGTTTAATTAGAAAAAATTTTATATGAAAAATTAATACTAAATATATAAAAACAATTTCGAGTTATCATAATTTATGATTATTTTTTAATATTATATATATACACATACATCTGTGTAGAGCTGTCAATCAGGGCCGGCCCGGCCCTCCAGGGCCTAGAGTAAGAAAAATATTTGTTCTTTAAAACCCGACCCGAGAACACCAGGATCAGGGCTGGCCCGTAGGGCCCAGAAATTATTATTCTAAATTTTAACTATTTTTCCTCCACTTTTTTTTTAAAAAAATATAATTAGTAAATTACAACATAAATCATCAAATAAATAAGCACAGTCACTAATTCATAATCAAAAGCAAACTATGTTCACAAATAATTCACATAAAACATAAAAAACATATCACCAAGCGACATAATTAGTATAATAACTATTATTGTCGTCATCTTCGTCACTATCATCGATTTTAGCGACATTTGATTGTTCTTTACTTTGAGTAATAGCCTCTAGCTCATGAGTAAGAATCTCATGAAATTCTTCTCCTGCACCATGAACACATCCATAATCTTTGTTTGCAACAAATAATAAATCAAATCATAAAATTAGCGTATAGTTATTATTTATTTGTATTTAAATGGATAAATAACTCTATAACAAATACAATATATATATATATATATATATATATATATAAATTAATAAATTTGAAAATGAAAAATAGAAAAAGCTTCAGTGAAAAGGCCCTGCAAGGCTGGCCCAAGACCCTCCAGGGCTAATTTCAAATATCTCATCCATTTTTCATGCCCGACCCTTAAAGGGCCAAGGCTTAAACGGACCGGCCCGATAGGCCTGGCCCGTTTTAGCAGCTGGACATCTGTGTGTGTGTAATTGATTATGTATGAAAATGTTGCATATATACATTTGTGATAAAAGAGTGACAGTGTATCCAATGCAACAGGCAAAGGCTCGAACGTGCGGGGAGAAGGCATGTTTTCAAGATTATGGTGTGGTGACACATGGCAGGGTGAGGAAGAAACATGTAGCGTTGTGATTGGAGCCACGTCGTGGCAATTGACGGTCGATGATGTAGTTACGGTTCGCAGCGGGGATGCTGTAGAGGTGACATGTGGTAGCGCCGGTGAAGTGTCGGTGTTGAGATGGCCCCCTATGGGGTGATATGTGGCCTATTTTGAGAGAGTCCGCATGACATTTTAAAATTAAAAGAAAATAAATTAGAAACAAATTTATGATGATCGAATTAGCGAGGGAAACTTTCTTGTTAGAAATCCGTTATTGTTAGCAATTTTGAGTTCCGTAGTGAATTAAATGTTTTTATATGGAATTTTTACCCAAAAAAAAATGTTTTTATATGGAATACTTTTTTAGGATTTTTTAAGCATGTTGTACTGGTGTAGAACACAAGTGTTGGACTTGGCCTGGGGTGAAATCTCAGGGTCCTACGTACCACAAAGTGGATCAAAGTCCACGTAGTTCGAGAGAAGACAATAGGCTATTGGTAGCCAGAGGAGGTGTGTGTGTGTGTGCTCTGTGTGAATTGAAGAGCTAGGGTTTCAAAAGTGTGTACCTTGTGAGAGCTTTCACCTATTTATAGACTTACCTGGGGCCCTATTCCGATGGGCCTTGATATCTCTATTATTTAGAGATATTAAGATATTCCTTTTTGATAACCTCCCCTTATCTTCTGGGTGGTTATGATCTTGGCCACTATCTTGATTACTGCCCCTAAATTCAAGGGAGTAGTTAAGATTATGGCTGGATTTGTTTGACTGGGCTCTCAGGTCATTGGGCTAAGCCTATTTTTGACATATCCATAATAGTTGCCCCCAGCCCGGTTGTTCAGGGCTCTGAATTGCTGGGATGAACTAGCTGGGGTCGGATTTGTTTGTTGATCCAAGAGAACATTACCCCGAAGTTTTAAGTTTAGGCCGGAATCCTTCCATGCTTTTTAAACTTTCCTACTCTATTGAGATCGGAATACGTCGATATTTCTGCTCGGGTTTTTTCCTTGTTCGCGGTCTTCTACTCCGTTTTTCGCGGACTGGGATTTACTGCCCCCCGTTTGAAATTGCATGGGAGGTCGGCCTTGGTTCGGATGACCGGGGTCCATCTATGTGGTCTGCCACTTGAACGCTATAAGCCGAGATCATCTTCTAGTTCATCGATTGATTCAATGTTTGCCTATTTTCGAGGCAACGAGTGTTATCATTGCCCCTTATTGATTTGACGTTTGCTAGCCAATCTCTGAGTGGAACAACTGCTCCACTACCTTGGTTTTCGTGCGCATTTGATATCAGTATTAAATGCTCACGCCTTTTTATGTCCACGTCATCATCTTCATATGGGTCCTTTGGGCCTTCGGCGGTTGAGTTTCCTGGCTTCCATCCATCGACTTCTTTGTTTATAAGCCTTCGGCCTTTCTCTTTCCCCACTTTAAAAACTGCCAAGTCTTGAACTTTCTTCGAGAGAAAATTGCAACCAGTAACCAGTTCATCTTTCTCCAATCTCCATTTCCAGCTTCGTGCATCACGCATCTCCTCTTTCTTTAACTTATCTCAAACTAGGTATTTTCCTTGTTCTTCCCTTGGTTATTTGGCTGCGCTTTCTTCTTTCCTTCTTTGTTTCTTCGGTAGTTCTTTGTCTACTTTTGAGTTTTCCTTTTTTCTGGGTTTTTTCTTGTTGTTTTCATTTTATCTGGTCACACTGTTCTAATTGCCCCGTGTTTTTGGTTTCCTTGATCCTCTTTCTTGGGGATTTAGTATTAGCTTTTTGTTTCATTTTACCCAAACTTGCCTCTTTCTCTCCTTCCTCTATTTCTTATGGGTTTGGGAGAATCTTCTTCTCCTCCTAATCCCAACAGCCTACCACCCGAGGAGGAAGAGTTTGTGAAATGCCTTCCTCCTAGGACGGCCTGGTGGTTGTGTGGGAAACCTTTGACCGAGGAACAAAAGCTAGAGAATGTACTTCAAGGCTATGGTGGTGACAGTAGGGGTCAACCAGGTCGTCAGGTCGGGTCAAGGGTAGAACTAAAGGTCGTTCCCACTTTGTAGAGCCAATAGGTCCAGGTCGGCGGATTGCCACCGCTAGGGCTTCTTCTTTAGACCCGCCCTTGGGAGGGAGTAACAGAGAAAGTCTTCCTATGCTTGCTTCTTTTTTATCTCAACGAGTGGAGCCCCCCATTTCCTTTTCCCGACCTGTCGGCCCATGCGAGAAGTGTTCTTGGCTGATATCTGAATCCGTGATGGTTGGCCGGATATGGGAAGCTAATGAAATAGCTTCACAATACCGATATATTCAACCGCGGGATGTTCAAGCCGTTCTTACCCGTCCTACTTTACCACCGTCAGGTATCATCTTCCTTGTTTCTAATTCATTTTTGTCTCTTTTTCTAGGTAGTATGTCAATTTCTCCCCGTCCTGTTGAGGATTCCGAATCTGTGGAGTCGGCATCCGCCTGCAGATCGGGGTGCTATCCAGGCTCTCAACCGCCACAGCTGACCAGATCGCCGCACTCCCACTAGGGGATCGGGATTATTGCTCTCTGTCCCCGCCCAACCTCGATGAACCCGTGTGTACCATCCGGGAAGGCAACAAACGTTCCTTCTTCTTCTTCTACCGAGACTTCGTTACCAAACTCGGTCTGCATTTTCCTTTTACACAATTCTAAACAGATCTCTTGAACATTCTACACTTAGCCACCACTCAAATTCACCCGAATTCTTGGGGCTTTATCATCGCTTTTGAGCGATTTTGCCAGTTTTTGAATCATACCCCAACTACCGGGGTGTTCTTTTATTTCTTTAACATCCAACGGGCTCGCCAGCCTGGAGAGCCTATAGAGAAAAAGGGTTGGGTTTCCTTTCGGGGGAGGCCGGATAAAAAACTCCTTCATGTGGCCACCGAAACCTAGAAGGAGTTCAAGACTTCCTTTTTTAAAGTCACTGCCGAACCCGGTCATAAACCGTGGTTCTTCCAGGGTGTCGATTCCAATTCGATGGAATTGAAGTTTCTGCTTTATTGGTTTGAGGTCCATTATGATCGAGACCCAGCCATTTTTCAAACCTTTGAGGAGAAGTTAGAGCTGGCTGAGCTTGCGACCGTGATAGATTTGGTCGAACACGTGGCTAAGAATGACGTAATTGATACCCGTATTTTTATCCGCCAATCAATAGAGGAGATATTTCCACCGAGTAGGGTTTTAACACTCGTTATTTCCTTTATTACATAACACTTCAGTGCTTTTGATGACGTTTGTTACTTTCTTTGCAGAGCCTAAAATGGGGAAGGTTTCCTTCCAAGAATTGGCCGAGAAGCTCCGCGCTAAGGCCAAAAAAAATGGGGAGTCCTCTTCGCAAAAGAAGGTGGTAGCTGCTCCTTCGCCAAAGAGAACTGTGCCCGAGAAGAGAGCTGTGCCCCCTCCGCCCTCCACGGATCTCGTCCCGCGTAAGCGGTCGAAGTCGGCTGCCACTTTATCGACCTCGGCTGAAGAAGAGGGTCCAACCTCTGTCCCAGAAGCCGGTTCTGCCGCAGGCATCCCTCCTCCTCCACCCTCTCACAAGTCTCGTCTGCATTTGTGGGGTGAGGTATGGACTGATGGAGTCTCGGACGAGCTCAAGCATGCCGTGAAGCCTCCAAGCAAATATTTCGACTCTGACGCTATTGCCGACTCCGACCTCAATCATCTGCAGGATCACTTGATGGAGACGGCCGGAGTGCTGGACGCTTATGCTGCCGTCAAGCATAAGTATGCCAAAGCTATTGCCAAGCTTGCCAAAGCCCGGACTGAAAGGAAGGATGCAGTAGCCGGGCAGGCGGAGGTTGAAGAGGCGCGTTTGAAGGTCGAAGAGTCGCACACAAAGGTGGTGGAGGAACTGTCGAGGGCCCTTACTGATAGGGATCGGTTCTCTGTCGTACTTAATGCCAGTTAGGCCCGGGAAGACACGTTGAATGCCTCACTGCACGCTCTGCAAGGTCAATATGCGGGCTTGGTGAAGGACCTGAACCTCAATCATTCTGACCTCGATGCTTCCAAGACCGAGCTAGCGGTGTCTGCTGCTGAGGTGGAGAAGCTAGAGGTCATTGTCGTTGAGACGGCTGTTGAGGCTTTCAAGGAGTGCCTGGCCCAAGTCCGAGCTCTGAATCCTGATATCATAATGAATCTTGATGCTGTAGATTTCAGAGCTTCAGTAGTGGATGGCCAGTTTGTACCTACGCCGCTTTCTCCGGTCAACGAGTCTGAGCATCAAACGGATGGTGACCATGATCAAATGGCTAATGAAGATGCTCCGGCCTCCAATGTGCCCGACTCCTCCGTGCCTGACCAAGCCTCACTCTGATGTCGCGCTCCTTAAGATTTTTTTTTGTAATCCGGGCTTATGCCCCAGAATTGATGACAATATCATCCTGGTTTTTCCCGGGCATTTCAGTATATTGTGCCTATTGTTTAGTTTCATTTTTCATCCTTTATACTAAACTTTGTGTTTCATCCGCTTGTCAATGAATAAAGGGGAACGTAATCCGTGCACAAAGCTCGGTTCTTATTTTATGACTTGGCTAAAGTCAAGATATATTGCACAGAATCTGCTAAATATTCTACCAACGTTAATAAACGGGGCACGCTCATTATTAGTCGGGCATTCTGAATAAACAGATGATTTCCAACAATCACCTAAGTACTTTATCTTGTAAAGTATCTAACCGAGATGGTAGCCAACTGCCACATGTTCGGGTCTTAATCTCTTTTGGAAAAAGAACCTAAACATTTCGACCTGATCAGGATCTTTTATGGCAATCTCACACTGTCCCAGGGGGTTGTTTCGATGCATCGCAACATTCATAAGATATGTTAATAAATCTTAAGACAACCGGGCTCGCGAAAATCCTGGTTTCATTAAGTTGACTTTACTCGGCTATTCTTGTATTGAACTTCATAAACATTCATCTGGTCGGCCCATAAAGTAGACCGCCTTCTTCATTGATTGAAACAGTTGCAATTGCAAAGAAATTTGACATAACTGAAAAATGGTGCATAAAAGCAAAATAATCCTTAAAAAGAAAAACGGTTCTCAGCCACCGCTGACATCCGTTGAAACTAAAAAGCGGTTCTCAGCCACCGTTGACATCCGCTGTGCGCAGCTTTTTGAGTTGATCTCGGCCCCTAACTGTAGTAGATCCTTAGTTTGTCCGCATTCCAAGTTCGTTTGATGGCCATGCCGTCCAATGCCTCTAGGATATAGGTTCCGGGCCCTATTTTGTCTGCAATACGGTAAGGACCTTCCCAATTTTCCGCAAGTTTTCCATCCCGAGCATTCTTGTTTCTGATATCCACCCTGTGAAGTACTTGATCTCCTCTGCTAAACGCTCGTAGCTTAACTTTGTGACTATATTTGGCCGCAATTAACTGCTTTGTAGCAAGATCTCGGCAATGTGCTGTGATTCTAACTTCGTCAATGAGGTCTAGCTTCACAGTCAATTGTTCTCCGTTATTATGCTCTCCTTCCTCTATGACCTTTGCCTTCCTTCATGATGTCTGCCCAATTTGGACCGGGATCATGGCCTCACAATCGTAGGTCAATTTGAAAGGCGTTTCCTTGGTCGCGGTTTGACACTAGTTCGGTATCCCCAGAGTACTGGATATAATTGCTCAACCCAGTCGTTTTTTGCACTTGTCATCCGCTTTTTAAGCCCGTCGACAATGATCTTGTTTGCTGCCTCGGCTTGCCCATTAGACTGTGGGTGTTCGACCGAGGTGAAATGGTGCTTGATCTTGAGTTCGGACATCAACCTCTGGAAGCCTCGGTCGACGAACTGTGTCCCGTTGTCGGTGACGATCTCGGTCGGAATCCCAAATCTTGCCATGATGTTTCTTTCAAAAATATTTTGTATGCAAGCGGCCGAGATGGTTGTCAAGGGTTCGGCCTCGATCCACTTAGTGAAGTAGTCCATAGCTACAACCAGCCACTTCATTTGCCCTATAGTTGGTTTGAACAGTCCTAAGAGGTCCAAGCCCCATTTGAGAATGGCCATGAGGCGGTGATGACTTTAAATTCGGCCGGAGGAGGCCAGATTATCTGAGCGTGTTTTTGGCAATTTTTGCACTTTTTTACGTGTTCTTTGGAATCGGCAACCATTGTCGGCCAATAATGTCCAGCTCGGAGGACTTTTCGAGCTAGCGCCTTAGCTCCCATATGCTGCCCATTGATCCCTTCATGTATCTCTGACAACACATACTCGGCCTCTGCTGGGTCCAAACACCTCATCATAGGAGTGTGAAAGGCCCTTTCGATAGAGTTGGTTATCAACCACTGTGTACGCCGACACGGTTCACGCCATCCGCTTTGCCTCTATAGGGTCTTCCGGGATGACTCCCTTCTCCAGGTAATTTAGGATAGGCTTCCACCAATCTTCTGTTGCTGCAATAACCATAATACAAGTGGGCTCAATCAAACTTTGTTGTATTACCATTTGATGATTTCCTGGGTTCTTTGTGCTGGCCAGCTTTGATAGTATGTCCGCCCTCGCATTTTCTCTCCTAAGGATGTGGGTGACTATGACCTCGTCAAAGTCGGCCATAGCCTCCTTAACTTTCCCAAGGTACTTAATTAGCAAGGGTCCCTTAGCCATATACGATCCGTTGATCTGGGCTGCAACCAACTGAGAATCGGTTGACAAGTGAATCCACCTTGCTCCATTATCTTTTGCTTGAGATAGCCCGGCCAACACCGCCTCGTATTCGGCCTGGTTATTGGAAGTTTTGAAATGTAGCTGTAGGGAGTATTCGATAGAAACTCCTTCCGGGCTTTCTATTATGACCTCTGCTCCACTTCCTTTGGCATTTGACGATTCGTCAACAAACACTTTCCAAATATCGAGATTGGCCTCTGGGACTATCTTGGTTGGTACTAATTCCGCAACAAAGTCGGCTAGGGCCTGAGATTTAATCGCATGCCGGGCTTCGTACACAATGTCGAACTCGGACAGCTCAATAGCCCAACTGATCATTCTTCCAACCAAATCAGGCTTATGCAATACTTGGCGTATCGGCTGACTTGTCCAGACAATTATCCGATGTCCTTGGTGGTAGGGACGTAACCTCCTTGCAGCAGTGAGGAGTGCAAAGGCCACCTTTTCCAAGCTTTGATATCTCAGCTCTGAATTTTACAAAGCACGGCTTGTGAAATAGACCGGTTTTTTTGTTCTGTCAATTCTCCTCTTACCAAGGCGGTACTTACCGCTTCTGCAGCCACCAACAAGTACAATACTAGATCTTCTTCGGGCTCAAGTTTTGACAATACCAGTGGTGATGACAGGCACTTTTTAATCTTATCAAATGCGGCTTGACACTCCAAGTTCCAATCTCCGTGTTACACTTCCTTCTTTAATAACTTGAATAAAAGAAGTGCATTTTCTGTCGACTTCGGTAGAAACCTTGTTAATGCGGCCAGCCTACCCGTCAACTGCTGCACCTCTTTCTTGTTTCTTGGGGCAGCCTTGATATGATCGGTCCCTTGAATCCTCGAACTATCATTTCAGTGTCAAAGGTATTCAAGTGCGTTTGGGGATTTTGACTTCCGTCATATCTAGGGAGGTCGGACGTATTGAATTTCTTTGAATACTCAGCTTCCGTAATCTCATATGAGAATGGGCTATTAGTTTGTCCTCCGTCCCCATACCACATCCTATGCTTTCCGGGATCTTCTGACTGAATTTCCTGGTTATCCGAGGCATGGTTGTTTTTTCGAACTGTCCGAGCTTGATCTTCCTGGTTCATATCCTGGTGATTAATTTGTTCAGAATTTTTCGTTGACACTACTCAGCCTTGCTCGGGCTGGTTGTTTTGCGGCGGATCAACAGTTTGTTGGTTGGTTTCTTCTTCCTCGTTCTGTTGATCATCTCGGCATTCCCTCTGAAGAGGGCCTTGCAACTATTTGAGAATCTGGTCCATCACCTCGGTCATGCGATCAATCTTTTGATTTTGGAGATTGTCGTGTTCTTCCACGTTCTCAATTCATTTTAGCATCGACCCGGCAATGTTATGCAGCAGTCGTATATCCGAGTTGTCAATCTGGAATTATGATGAAGAATTGACTTGATTAGTGATCACCGGAATTCGTTCTATCCGTCCATCCTCAAGGGGAGGGTTTGTATTTGGTGGTTCCTCCATTTGTTCCTAATTAACTCCTCGGACATCTTCCTGTTGCTGGTTCTTGTTAGTATTTTGTTCCTGACTCTGCTTATTTGTGAGCGCATGGCCTTTGCTTCTGGTGTTTGCCATTGTTGGTCACGGGAATAGTACTTTATAGTCCCCACAGACGGCGCCAATGTTCTGGTGTAGAACACAAGTGTTGGACTTGGCCTGGGGTGAAATCTCAGGGTCCTACGTACCACAAAGTGGATCAAAGTCCACGTAATTCGAGAGAAAACAATAGGCTATTGGTAGCTAGAGGGGGTGTGTGTGTGTGCTCTGTGTGAATTGAAGAGCTAGGGTTTCGAAAGTGTGTACCTTGTGAGAGCTTTCACCTATTTATAGACTTACCTGAGGCCCTATTCCGATGGGCCTTGATATCTCTATTATTTAGAGATATTAAGATATTCCTTTTTGATAACCTCCCCTTATCTTCTGGGTGGTTATGATCTTGGCCACTATCTTGATAACTGCCCCTAAATTCAAGGGAGTAGTTAAGATTATGGCTGGAGCTGTTTGACTGGGCTCTCAGGTCATTGGGCTAAGCCCATTTTTGACATATCCGTAACACATGTTATTATTATTATTATTTTTTTTTTTTTGCTCAAGATTTTAATCATGTTATCAATGTACGTAAGTTCATCAAAAGTTCATATTTATTATTAGGAACTAATTCCTTGATTTTTGTCAAGCCCAAATTTGGGCTCTTAAATATTTTCTCTATGATTTTTTTAGATTTCCCCCCATTTTTGCCTAAAAATCAGATAAAATAGTATGTAAATCAAAATTTTCATTCACAAGGGAATGAAGCCAATTTTGAAATTCATACTAAAGACAAATTAATTTTTTCCTTATTTTTGTCCAATTGTTTGAGGTCTCTTTATATTTTTTTATATTTTTGTGGCATAACTACCTCATCGTCATTATTAAAGCTGTCAAGTCACATCATGCATTGTTAATTAGTAATTACAGAAAGAGACTCAAATATTGACTGCTTGGACTTCAAGAACCCAGTCCTCAAGCGGGAAATTTGGGCTGACATGAAACGAAGGATTAGTCTAAAACATCATATCAGCCTAAATAACTTAGGCATACCACCTGTTTTTTTTAAAAAAAAAAAATTATTTAATCAAATACTCCTGCCGTCCTAAAAGTGGGAGCTTGTTAATTGGTAGAAATTAGAAAAATTTGTTAAATTAGTTATTTATAATAAATGTGTTAGTTTCTGCAAACACCCTTGACTTTAATCAATTGTATGTATTGGAAACTATCTCATGAGAACTCCTTAACAAGTACAATTAATAGCATAACACGTTATATTTATACTAAGTTGGATGAGTTACTTAAAAACGTTTTTGAACAACTAAGTCAGGTTTGGTGTTGGGGAGTAGTATATACTTTCATAAATAGTTGGAAAACTTAACCTAAACATAGAATCTTATTCTATAAAATAAATGGATTTTTCTGAAAAATTCAAAAATTTTCTAAAACAATTAATGTGTGGTTCAAACTCTTCATTAAAACTCATCATTTCTTAAACTAAATTTCATAATATTAGAGTGCTTCTCTAATATCACATTTTATCTATGGCTCATTGAGTTGTGGGCTTGATTCATACATTTTTTTTGATATAAAAATTTTAGGAAAGGGGTCGGGCTCACCCACAGTCCAAGGGCAGGGCGCTTGAAGCCCAGTCCACAGGGAATATTGGCTAGAGAGTATACATGCCTCCACCTCTACTAGCGTTATCACTGCTTCTTAGACCCCTAGGATGCCTCCCCCAGCGCCTTGACCAACGCAGGAATCGAACCCCTTCCCTAAAGGTGAGAAAGACCAATCCCCACGCCAGTTGAACCCAAGGACGAGGGGTAGCTTGATTCATACATGTGCACATCACTACATCAATAACTAAGCAAAATAACAATGTTGATTCCCCTACTATGTGTTTACACACACAACAATTGCCACATATATGAGGCTAACCAAAAGACAACTAAGTATATAAGAGAAAAGATTATGTATAAGGCCAACAAAAATATAGTTATCCAGCCTCTCAACTCTCTCAGGTACAATTGATGATCACGTCTCTACCTTTAATATGTCATTTTAAAGAAAGTTGAGATATTCCCGAGAATCCTAGTAATAACAACAGAACATCATAAAATATGCAAATTCACAAAGCATACAAAACAAATAATTCAATAAGCAATCAACATATTCAGCTAGTATTCACTATGCAACACAATCATCATTTATCATAGGAACACATAGCCCAATATTTACATTATTAATTAAAAAAAACTAATTTAACTAATTCCATTAATTTTTTAAATTCATTATTGGGAAAACTAATTCCCTGGTCCTTATTATTTCCTTGAGTTTTGAATCGGATCCCTGAGTTTTTCCCTTTTTTGGGTCTTTGAAGTTTACTCATGTTGATCCATTAGTCATATAAACATAAACCATTGAATAAAGACTAACCTGTTAGATATTGATGATGTGGGTCTGATTAGGCATCAATGAGTCCACATAGGCTATGACTGGACTATTTTAACTGTGGGGTGGCATTTTGGCGTAAGAAAATGGCAGGACCATCAACAGTAGAGTAGGCCCTGGGGAAGAGAAGCAAGCAACACCATTAGGCCTCTCTTCTTTAACAAAATAGCCTCTAAATTTCCCAGCAGCATATTGGCAAATTGATTCAGACATATAACTATATCATCCACTGGAATGTAAATAAAAATTCTGTCAATAATGAGTGTAAAACTAAACAAATAAAGTTTTATATAATTGGATATGATATTATAATCCGCCCACCGGTTCATTGCTCCCAATAGCCCAATGCCACCATGGCCATCATTGCGGGAGATAGGATGCGGATAAAGCTTTGTCTTTTGACTGAGAAGCAGATTGTGAGCTCGTCAAAATTTGGGATAAAGCTTTAGATGTAGAGGATGCCGATATTCTCTTCCTCCACGACCTTAGTAGCGATCAACGTTCACGGTTGATCGGAGACCTTCTCGTCTCCCATGGCCTCCTTTGCAACTGTTGACCCTGCCGCTGCTCTCCCCAAAAATGCCTTAATATGACTCGATGGTGAAAGTAGTCCCTATATATGTGAACTCAGTCAGAGCCTTTTAACAAAACGAAAACCTTTTAACAAAATAATTTATCACTTAAAAAGTGAGATGACACTTCTCCACTTAAAAAAATTGCGACCAAAGAAACTGATGTCACCAAAAAATATATACATCAATAAATTAATATAAAACTGGAATGCACACATCGTTTCAGACTCTAACTAACACCCATCCCATATTTAAAAGCCATATAAATAAAATAAAAGTGACCCAACCTATAGCGGCTGGTAGTATGTCCTTTGACTTAATGACTTCGATGGTGATGGAATGTTTAGGCAAAAACACGGAACAAATCAAATAATGCACAAAGATGGTTAATAAAGATAAAATAGGATACGACAAATCATTTAAGAAAATTATATTTTCGTCATATAGCTTTTTTCTACAATTGAGTGACATTTTTGTATTTTTAATTGCTGCCTTGACACAGCTAATGCAAAAAATGAATATTCCATAAACATTTTAGGATTAGCTTATTACTTGCAGATTATGGACAATATAGTATAAATATAACTAGTATAGTCAAAGCCTATGTGGACTCATTCGTGACTAATCAGACACACTTCACCAATGTCTAACAAATTTATAATACTGTTAGTCTTTGTTTAACGGTTTTATGCTAAAAGGATGTAACTGAGTACACTTGAAGGACCCTTGAAAAAAAAAAACAAACAAACAAACTAAAACTTAGGAACCTTATTCAAAACTCACGGAGACCAAAAGGACTCCAGAATTAGTTTTCCCTTAATTATTTTATTCTCAAATTTCATCTCTCAATATTAAAGGGAAGGAAGTGAGGATGATCTGATGATTTGTACTTTTTGAAATTTAATTATATACATATGACACACTTTTTATACCATATTCTCAAAGCTTATGTAAAATGTTTGCTAGTTAGCCAAATGAGGCAACTTTTATGAAGTAACCGACGCCACATAAATTAACCTAATATTCTAACAGCATAAATGAATTGAAGAAGGTGTAGAGATGACCTTTAAATTGTATAAATGGTAACAAATTTGTTTTACATAAATACTAGGTCTTTGCAATGTGCTATTTATGGAAAAGGCATCGGTGTAGCAATGATACATGTGCATGCAATGAAGAGAGGCTCTCAATTGTAAACAAGATGACACATAGCCCTAATTCTAGAAGATGCATTATAATGGGCTACATAATTAAATGGGGCCAAGCCTGAGCAAATAGGGCTTTGTTTGATTTTGCTCTTATATGACTACACTATTCAGCAAAACCAACCACAAGCAATAAAAGCATCATATTAGACCATTAGATTAATTGTAAGGCTAAGATTTTTTGGATTCAATTAATTGTAAAACGCTTCAATACATTGAATCTATATGCTTGAAATACGTGCATACTCATTAAATAACCACAATATTTACAAGCCTCATCTTTCAAACCCTAGGTCTCCTCAATTAATATATATACACTACATAAGCTTTCCGGAGCGACCGTCAAATTTTATTCATAGCATACGATTTCTCTTTAGTTTTATCAATGACTAAAGATTTAAATCCATAGAAGTTTTGGATGATCAAGGAGAAGGAGATGATGATCAAGTGCAAGAAAAGGGGACAAATTGTAACGCCCCTATTTCCTAAGTCACTTATGGAGTCCAATTATGATCCTAGATCTCTTATTAAACTAATTTGTGTGTACTTATTTAAGTGATGACATTTAGTAGAACACAACAGAGAGCGTACTTAGGTGTTTGGACGACTGAGTAAGTGATTGCATATGCGCAGACATATGCTGGTTAATTAAAATTCCCGAAGGAATAAAAATATGATACAATTTAAATATCATCGCGTTGTTCACAATTGACGCGTTAGGTTATAGTAGTCCGAAAGGATCAATAAAATTCACACAAATTCTTGTCCCAAAAATAAAAACTCCTTCCGAGTCATCACGCGTGCCGCTTACCCTTTTCTCCGGCTCTCGATCCTCTAGATCCTGAAGCTAGGGTAAATTCTGAGATTCAATGCCCATTGAATCTCAGGTAACAGTTAACCTTATGCTCAAGTATAACAGTATGCATGATAGATATTCATTTACATTTCAGCATAAAACCACACATAGCACACAACATATGTAATAGTTTATATTTCAACAATTACAAAGCACACAACAATTGTAATATTCACCTTTACATAGCACATAACCCATGTAAGGTTCACCTCTACATAGCACACAGCCCATGTAAGGTTCACATAGTTTGCACATAAGCCAGTGCCACGCCCTGGAGCGTGTCTTCAGCGCTAGGAAAACATCCATACAACATTACTAAGACTGTAACCCGTTATCAAATAAAAGCTTAATGTATTTAACATGATGACCTAAAACCCAGTCTTAGCCACAGTCTATGACCCAAGGCCCAGTCTTGTCCATGACTATATGAATCATCACATCACATATAAAACATACAAGCAGCATAAGAGTTAGAGTTATAGTATGCGTCTATATCTTAGTCCTTGGCGCTAGTGGTATGTTCACCTTTTGGTACTAGTTCCAAACCTTCTCGGGTATCCTATAATACCATCATCGTATTATTTCCCATATAATTAACATCCTAAGAGATGTCATTGCCACTAATGACCCTTTTACCCTTGGTAAATTTGTTATTCCACTTTTACCCTTTATGAAATTAATTAATAATAACACTTTCTATTAATTAATAAATCCTCTAGTGGTAATAATAATTATTTTATGTATTATTATCACTCTTTTCCAATAATAACAATATATGTTATTATTATCTTAAATCCCCAATAATCATCTCAGTATTAGCCACGATCCAAAACTCTCTAATTTGGGGCTTATAATTATCAATAATACCAATTATGACTTATTTAATTAGATATTATTCCCCTATGGAATAAATATCCTCTCAGCTATTTAACCTTTCAATTTATTCCAAGAAACCCTTACTTGGAAGGTTAAGTACAATTAGCAAATTAGGTGATTATTCTAAGACTTATCAAAATCTTACCTTTAATTTCCACAGGTATTTGGAAAATACATAACTTGGTCAGTATAACTCCGAATGGAGTGGTTCCAATTTCTATTTATTCCTTAATAAGTCTATTTTCATAAAATTAAAGTCACCTAGTTGATTCTGGCTAATAAAAATTCCAAAATTTCGAAAATATAAGCTTTGCCTAATCTGGGAACAGAAACATGCTAGTTTTCATAGTTAAACCTCAAAAATCCATATATGGAGTTCTAGGCACCAAAATTAGGTGGTTCAAAATTTTATGAATTCCTTATTAAGTCTAATTTCTATGAAAATTGGTTTCAACCTTCTATCACATGCCATAAATTCCTAGATTTCAAAATGGTACCCACTGTTCAGAAATAATTCCAAAATTGTACTCCAACTTCCGAAATTCATAACTATTTCCATACTTATCGAAATTTGACAATTACTTATCAAATTAAAGCTCTATGTGTCTACTATTTATCTGGTAAATTTCATGTAAAAATTCAAATGTTTAATGGGCCCAAAATCCAACGTCATTTTTGCTGCCCAAAAATGTTACAAAAAAGTTGTCATATTTTGACCTATCTTTCAAAAATCATAACTTGAGTTATAGATCTCAGATTGAGGTGAACCAAAGCTTAATTTAAATTTTAGCATGTCTACTAAATATCCATAAAATTTCAAGGTCAAATAATGTCGTTTACTATTTTTTTTTTGACCTATTTAAAAATTTGTGCCTGGAAGGAAATTCAGTGCTACAGTAAATCACTATTTCTCTACGGTGCACTGTAGCAAGGAGTTAAACTTACTGTGGTTGAGCTCTGTTTTAACCAATAAAGGCATACCATACACTGTAATATTTTCCTTTCTCCCTTGGCAGCATGTAATGTTTCGATACACAGCAAAAAGTATGCATGCATAACTTCAACGTTTTTTTTTTTTAACACACATCCTAGGAGTTTAACTTTTAATTTCTCTCCTATGCACATGTACTTACTCAGACACAGTCACGGCTTGCATATATATTATGATAGCATTTTTCTTCTCCACTTCTCCATATACGTAGGCAACAACCTAAATGTGTATAAACATATATATTTAAGCTTCTAACATCCTCTTCTGGTAGCATCGTTATATATACACATAAATATAAAACTCTAAGTCCCCCCTTAGCTTTTAGTTCCATTTCAGCAGACACTTAGGGTGTGTTTGGTTTGAGGGGAGGGTGCGGGAGGTAGGGAATTTACCAAATTGTTATTAATGAAGGGGATATTTTTTTTTTTGTTAAGAGTATATTTTAGAAATATTAAAAAGTTTTCATGGGCTTTTTGGTAAAGAGGGGGTAAAAAAATCTCTCGCTCCCCTCCCACTCCCGCCCCTCCCTCAAACCAAACTAAGTGTTAAAGGAAAAGGAAAATAAGGATGAAAGAGGATCTAAAAAACTCATCTACCAGACACCAAACTCCCATACGAAACTCAACTTCTTCTTCGGTGTTCCCTCTCATCTCTCTCACTCTGTTTCTGTTTCAGTTTTTTGTCTCTTCCTCTGTTTTCCGTCACCTTGAGCAGGGGAAGAAATGATCAACACTCTCTCTCTCTAGCTCTCACTCCCTTCCTCTATCACTCTCGGTTCCTCTCACTCTTCTCTTGCTCTTTGTGTTTTTCCTTTCTCTGTATGCCGAAAGGTGAAAGGTGGATGGAGCTGATGAAGTATATATATAAAGAACTCATTATCCAGATTTGCGTTTCGGTCCAGGGGCATTAACCGATAGTTAATAAGCTCAGGGCTCGAGAAAAACTGGAGGTATGGTGTTCTGATTATCTTGCGTGTTTCTTTCACTTTCCTAGCTGTGTTCTCTGCTTGACGCCGAAATATGCCGCCTGCTTTGTTGCTGATACATTGTGAGGAGGCTGGTCAAATGGGTCTGCATGGGCTGAACTGAATATGGGCCGAAAGATTTAATTGAAATGGCTTACAAATGATCACAACTTGAATCTGTTTGTTTTCACGTGAAGGCTGGAAGTTTGAGTAAATCGTAAGTGCTGAATGTGTCTTGCTGATATATATACAAATATATCTAGGGAAAATTGACCTGGAGGCCCAAATTACCAAGATAAATGCAAAAAAGGCCCTATAAACTTTCTCATACCAGAAAAGGCTCTAGGTATTAACTTCAAGGGGAAATTACCAAAAACGCCCCTCTTGTTAAAAAAGGAAGAGCAGAGTGTTTTGGCACTGAAAATAGAAAAAGAACGTGAGCTTTCCGAAAGAAACTTTGCTGCCATGATTTGTTTTCTATCTCCTTCGTCTTGCTTCGTTTGATCATGGCCTTTCATTTTTTTTCCTCTACTGGACTGAAAGCAACTCATCGTGGCTGTATATTGTTGACTGAACGTGGTGGTTATTGCTGTTCATAACGTTTTTTTCAATCGGAAGTTTGGGTTACTGAAAGGTTGATGCTTGAGCTCATTTATGTTATTATTTGGTAGAATATAAGCAAGAAATGCTAAGTTTTTCATCAAGATAGTTTAATCACCATCTTTCCTCGTTTTTAATCTCTCTAGGGTGGGGTCAATAAAATGTTGCTCTGTTTTTTGTCACAGAAACAGAGGAAAATTTATGTATTTGAGTGGGAATGAGTGAAAGTGATCAAGGAATGAAGATTGAAAAATGATGAATTTTGATAGTTGTTAATACCTACAGTGCAAGTTGTTAATACCATCTGTTTTTGTTGTTAATATGGCTGTTTAACTTGTTAATATGAGGTGAATTTGAAAACGTTGTAGGGGAGGAAGGTTGCTCTGTTTTTTGGGCATTAAAACAAAGGGAGGTCTGTTAGTGGGAATGTTTGAATGTAAAAAATACTTATATGGGATAGTTGTTAATACCTACAGTTTAAGTTGTTAATGCCTTCAGTTTTAGTTGTTAATTTGACTGTTAAAGTTGTTAATACTAACTCTGTTGCATATTGTAATTACAGATGACTAGTAGTTCAGGGAAGAATATATTATGTTTCTTTCATGTGGGGGGAGTTTCTACAAGGTGCAGGGGATGAAAGTGATTATGTTGGAGGAACGGTAAGAACAAGATGCATCAAGGAAGGGACCACATATAAGGAGTTGCAAAGAACAATATCATCTTTAATTGGGAAAGAAAGTAATCAAATTTGCGTGAGATTCAAAGTTAGCATGGATACATCGACATTTATTGATCTTGTGGATGATGAAGGGGTGGATCACTTAATACGGTATAATGACTAATATGGTCATGTGTATATTGAAGAAATTGGGAATAATGACAATAGATTTGATGGGGTGGAAGAGGAAGAAGTGTAAGTCTTGTTGTGTTAATAAATGCAATTTTTTCATATGTAAGTTGTCAATGAAGTCTGAAACATTGTCATTACAAGCACTAATACTTGTTCTTTGTCACAAGAGTGATGAAGTTTATGGAGGTGCAGCTGGGTTGTCCATATCGCCCCCTGAAATATTCAATGAAACACAAGAGTTGCCCTCGTTGCCGTGTTGTTCTCACACCGTGCCATTAACAAGGCCTGAAATGAATCATGACAAATGGAAAGATTTGATCATGAGAGCAGGATAGATTATTGCAAATGTTGTGACCTTCCGTGAGATGTTGTACAAGTATAGCATTGCACACAACTTTGCCTACAAATTTGTGAAGAACAAGCCACAAAAGATAATAGTGAAGTGCAAGGTTAATGGTTGTCCTTGGTACCTTGGTGCATATTCAACTGGAGGAGAACATCAAGAGACCGAGTTTTTAATCATTAGGGCATATAGAGGTGAACACATACACCATGCACAAGATAGCCTTATTGTATCTCATCCACCTAAGTGTACCCTGACATCATCGATTGTAGTGGATGGTTTGAGATGTAATATTAAGAAGACAGCCCATGAAATTCGAACTGACTTATATAGAGAGTATGGGGTCTGGCTGAACTATCATCAAGTTTATAGGGCAAAAGAAAGAGCGGTGATGCAATTGCATGGACGAGTACAAGACTCTTACCGGGTTATTCCTTGGATGTGTCGCAGACTGCTAGAGAGTGATTTAGACACTGTCGCAACATGGGAAGGGTTACCTGATAATAGATTCCAGTGGCTATTCATTGCATATGGGTGCTCAATTAAAGGTTTCGTACATGGTTGTCATCCAATACTTTACATAGACGAATTCCATCTAAGTGGCCCTTATAAAGGAACATTATTGTCAGCTTGTGCTTATGATGCAGACGATGACATATTTCCCCTAGCGTATGCCATAGTGAGCAGTGAGACGTATGATGATTGGGCTTGGTTTCTAAATCAAGTAAAAGACATTACAAGACCACTGGTGATAACAATTGTTTCTAATCAGAATAATTCCATCATTGGTGCTGTAAACGATGCATTTGGCACCGAGCGATGTGCATTTTGTTATAGGCATTTGAAGGAAAATTATAGTGGGGCATTCCTTAACATAAATACAAGACTTCATTGCCGCAATGGGAAAATTACAAATGTTCAACCCACATTTGGCACAATGGCTGCAAACTCATGGGGACATTCATCGACGGGCTCTTAGCAAGTTTCCTTTCCAAAGGTGAGATAACATAACCACCAACATTGCCGAGTCCTTTAATGCATGGATGTTGAAAGAGAGAAGGCACATCGTGACAGTTTTGACACATGAGCATAGGGAGAAGTTGGCTTCGAAGTTGCTAGTAAGCAAGATGGCCTTAGTGGATTGGAAAAATGACGTTTGACCTAATGTTGAGAAAAAATTGATGCAGCAAGTTGCCCTTGCTGAAAATATGCATGCTGCATATTATGAGGACTACCAGTTTTCGGTTGAACTAGATGCGGCGATGCCATAATTCATGTTAATGTAGATCTTGCTGGAAAAAAATGCTTGTGTTTGGCATGGCAAATGAGTGGACTACCTTGTCCACATACATGTGCGGCAATCAAGGTTCTTAATGGTAATGTATACACATTTGTAGATGATTGCTTTAAAGTTTCAGCACAAGAGAAAATTTATGCACATAGCATGAGGCCCGTTGCAATGCCTGATTGTCCACGGGCTGATGCTCCAACGGTCACAGAAATGCTGACAGAGACCTTCTTGGATCCTCCAATCATGACAAGGCCGCCAGGTAGACGTAAAAGAAAAAGACGTGAATCTCAATTCTAAAACAAGAAAAAGGCTGATTTAGGTGTTACTTTTCAATGATACTGATGTTAAAAGGGCTTATGTACTTGTTAATGGGGGGTTGACTATGTTGCTAACTGTGCTAAATACTTGTCAATGGGGGCTGATCGTGCTGTTAATTGTTCTGATAGTGTTGTTAATATGAGGCTGATCGTGTTGTTAATTGGGGCCGATCGTGTTGTTAATTGTGCTGATAGTGTTGTTAAAGAGGGCTGATTGTGTTTCTAAAGGGGGCTGATGGTGTTGCTAATCTGACTGATGGGTTAGATGGGGCTGATGGTGTTACTAAGGGGGGCTGATGTTGCTGTCATATTTTACTGATGTTGTCATTTGATGCTGATATTATTTGCTGATATTGTTGTCAAAGTGGCTTATGTACTTATTAATTGGGCTGGTGGTGTCTCTAATATGACTGATGGTGTTGTTAAAGGGGGCTGGTGGTGTTGCTAAAGGGGGCTGGTGGTGTTGCTAAAGGGGCTGATGGTGTTGTTAAAGAAGGCAGATGGTGTTGCTAAAGGGGGCTGATAATGTTGCTAAGGGGGCTGATGGTGTTGTTAAAGGAGGCTGATGGTGTTGCTAAAGAGATCTAATGGTGTTGCTAAAGGGGGCTGATAGTGTTGCTAAAGAGCCTAATGGTGTTGTTAAAGGAGGCTGATGGTGTTGCTAAAGGGGCTAATGGTGTTGCTAAGGGGGCTGATTGTGTTGCTAACTGAGGCTGATGGTGTTGCTAAAGGGGCTGATTGTGTTGCTAACTGAGGCTGATGGTGTTGCTAAAGGGGGCTAATGGTGTTGCTAAAGGGGGCTGATGGTGTTGCTAAAAGGCTTGATGGTGTTGCTAAAGGGGCTGATGGTGTTGGTAAAGGGCCTGATGGTGTTGTTAAAGGGGGCTAATGGTGTTGCTAAAGGGGGCTAATGGTGTTGCTAAAGGGGGCTGATGGTGTTGCTGCTAAAGGGGGCCGATGGTGTTGCTAAGGGGGGCTGATGGTGTTGTTAAAGGGCCTGATGATGTTGCTAAAGGGGCTCATGGTGTTGCTAAAGGAGGTTGATGGTATTGCTAAAGGAGGCTGATGATGTTGCTAAAGGGGGCTGATTGTGTTGCTAAGGAGGCTGATGGTGTTGCTAAAAGGGCTGATGGTGTTGCTGAGGGGCTTGATGGTTTTGTTAAAGGGGGCTGATGGTGTTGCTAAGGGGAGCTGATGGTGTTGCTAAAGGGCCTGATGATATTGCTAAAGGGGGCTGATTGTGTTGCTAAGGAGGCTGATGGTGTTGCTAAAGGGGCTGATGGTGTTGCTGAGGGGCTTGATGGTGTTGTTAAAGGAGGCTGATGGTGTTGATAAGTGGGCTTGATGATGTTGCTAATATGGCTGATGGTGTTGTTAAAGGGGGCTGATGGTTTTGACAAACGGGTACCTGATCATATTCCTTTGTTACTGCTCATACATACACAACCAACAGATAAATAACTGCTGGAATCAACTTTAGTTGTCATTCATATTAAAATGTCAAGTCAACTACATCAATTACATCAGTAAATTTACAAAACTAGTTCCTAACAATGAACTCAAGTGTTTTGTACAAGTTTTGTAATCTAATCTAACATCCAGCCAACAAAGTTCAGAAATTCAATTACAAAATTTAACCAATTCAGACATAGACTATCGGCTCATTTTCCACGCTTGGACTTCCTGGATCAATGACAACACCTTGGCTCGATGTATGTTGTTTGGGAGATTGACCAGCCACCACAACATGCCAATCTTAATTTCTCTCAGATCATCCATTTGATATGAAGGCATTATGTAGCCATCCTCTTGCTCTGTGCCGTCCCATGATTGAAGCCAAGAAAGGACATGAACACCACACGAGTCCCTACAAATAATAAATATACAAAGGTGTTAAAAATACGCTTCATGTAACTTTAACATGATACTTATGAATTTTAAACAACTTAATAGACACTTACACATCGCTTTGGACATGGACTTTAGCCTATGTCACCCCCTTGGGAATTCTGTCCTCATGTTCGAACAATTGAGGCTTCACCTTTCATAAAATGTCCATGAAGCACTTTCGCAGAAATCAAAGTTCAGACAATTAGAGATTAATTATGGCAAGCATTTTTTAACATAACCACACATTTAAATTTGGTTCAGATTACCACTTCAGTTGCCATCTGTTCCTTGGTATCAAATGAGGCCGGTTTGTTTGCCCTTTTTATGGACTTGGTTGCCACTTTCTTTCCTTCTTTCAGTTCCCTCTGAATGCACATATATGTGAGGGTTTTGACCAACAAATCTAGCGTAAGAAGGTCATCGTTGTCGTATCTAGGGCATAACAGAACTAGTGGTTCATCCAAAGCGACGGCCCAAATATGAAGCAACATTCGCCGATGTTATACCCAATATGCTCCGACAAGATCTCAGCTGCATTGTCTTCCACTAACCATGTCTTTGGAGAGCGGATGATTTTGTGCATGAAATGCGCGCTGAATATGTGGCGAGTGACAACCCCTCCGTTATGCAGCTGATCGGCAACCAATGCCCGTGCAACCATACTCATTAACTGAAATGCACAAATGGATTTATTACAAAAACAAGTAAAAGTAATAAAAATTTGTAAGACTTATCATTTCCCTGTTTCACAAAAAAATGTGGATTTTGTGAGATTTATTACATTAACAGCAACTTATCATATATATATGTGTGTGTGTGTGTGTGGAGATTAGCCATAGAGAAATAAACACTTCCGGTGTTTCCCATAAACAGTTGGATATTCAAGGACTCACTGATTTAGTCTATAAAAAATAAACATGGTCATTCTCATTTCATTTCAACATGTTCAGGAGTGTTTCAAATAAATCCCCCACATAGGTCTAGAAAAATAGAATTGCACAGTCCATATTGTATCATTAATCTAAGTACGTGGTTTCAGACAAGCCAGTTCTCTCCTTTTCATGAAAAAACCGTTCATGTCAATAAAATCCCTAAATGCCAACAAATGACGTTGTTAATCATGGTATGCATTTTTTTCAAAATAATTGTAAATCCATGTGCACAATATTAGCTACACTTACTCATTAGGCTCCTCTGTCGTTGCTGTACTGGTTCTGGTACACAACTCATAGAGCTGGTCCTTCTCATCATAGTACCTCTTGCCCTTGGACTTTTGGTTAGGATCAATTCAATGGGGGATTTTAACACACTGCTACGTGTTATCACCCTCTTGGATCTTCTTATTTGTACTTCACGAACATCTCCCTGGCTTGCTTCTGGTTCAGCCACTTGTGATTCCACGAGATCAATTAAAATTGGTTCGATGTCAAGAGGTGCTTCAACAATAGCACTATCGCGTTGATGGTCGTCGTCGTCATCAATGAACTCAATATCTTCAGCCCCCGCATCATCAGTTTTCTCTTTGTCATCGTCTTTATTAGACTCATCTTTCTCTTTCTCATCATCTTAGTCAGACTCCCCGGAACTTGAAGGACTCTCATTGGGTGATTCATCGTCTTTGTCATCATCTTTGTCAGATTCATGGAATCCTTGTTGTGGCCCTTCTTTTTTTTGAGTGTCTGATGCTAGTCTCTCTTGAAGGGCCCACATCTCTTGGCCCAACATTGAGACAAGCCTAAAATAGGTTTTGCAAACTTCCTGTAAAGTGAGAAATGAGTTGTTAACTGAACAATCGCAACAACATCAGCTATCCTCAGATAGCTTACATAATGATTGAAATTTGAAGGAGTAATTCAACAATAATAATTTATCAACTTTCACAGACAACAACAATTAATGTTGCCAGTGCAAGAATGCATGGATCAGAATAACAGTTCGCTTTAATATTATTTCACAATAACAGATCAGCATAACAATCAAGAAATGACTATTATTTCACAATTGACATAACTGGAGAAATGGAAAAAAAACGCAAGAGATGCCTATTTATAAATAGATACTAGGTAGTCAAACGAAGTATAAGTAGATACTAAATAAGTAGATAACTATGTAATTCAATCACCGAAAAAAAGAGAACAGATTACAAGTGTTTCAACCAATAGGAATTACAAAGAAATTAAAAATAGTGCAGAACAGAATAACAGTTCAAAATATGAAATTTTCATGAATAATTGTTGTCACACATTACCGGATGAGTGAGCATCGTTTCAGGGTCAAACGATGATGACGCAGGCACCGATGGCTGAGAATCGGTGCCTGGTCTCTGAGAATGAGAGTCACCAACCAGCAGGCCTTTTTGGCTTTGTTTCTCGAGCACCAGTCTGGTCTTAAACATTTCATTCGTCCAATAAGCCATGGCTGAATTGGGTGCGGGGGCTATGGCGTTAGCCAAAGGAAAATTTTGCAAACAAAATAGCTGAAAAAGGAAAAACAATTTCAAACCATTAATAACAACACCCAATAGTTGATGTATAATGTTTAAATACAAAGTCAGGTAGACACAACTTACCATGAGGAAGTATACACATCCTCCAACGGTTTTGCTCTTTTTGCCTTTGGACTTGTGGGAGTCTTTCTTGAACTCAGCGATCTCTTGGATGAGTTCATGAAAGATGAAGGAGCACCAATCAAATTGGGCAAGTACATCCTTAGTGACCGTCATCAGCTTCAACATACAGTCACTAACATAGATGGATGCACTTGGTGCCAAGAGGGTACCAAGGGTGAATAAGACAAACAGAAACTCAAAGTTGTCATCAATAGTTCCTAACAACAAGTCACCAATTGTTTTATAATTCAATTTCTTGTATACAGACCAAGTCCACCAAAACAGGATTTTGGTCACTCAATTTAACTTTGATGTCTCGCCCCCCAAAGGTAGACCTATAAGTTGATGGACATCTTCAGCCCTTAACGCTCGGGTCTCCCCTCTAATGCACACTTCCTTTGTTTGGGGGTCAAAACATTTCATATACTGAGCACATAGGGACCGGTTTATCTTTCATCAGCTTATTTCAACTAACCTATCAAACCTATCTTTTTAAGCCTTGCCATGGCTTCGGGTTTGTCCTTTAACTGTTCAGCCACTTGCATGAAAGTGTTGGGTGTGCATCTTGTTAGGAATGGCACATTGCATTTGTCTACTTTTGCTTTGGCAAGGCCTCTTAGTAGTTGGGCCCTCCTTTTGTATTTAGCCCTCTCAGATACACTGAACCCCTTCCATACTTCCCTCATTTCTGCACTTAAGTCTTCATATGTCTTTTTACTAACTTGACTTTTCTTTCCCTTGCCTTTCATCTTTTGTTTTTTGTCATAGCTCTTAAAAAACTCTTTAGTGAACAAATTATATCCAGAGAACCTTGCTACCCTCTTTGAAGTCTTTAAAGTACTCATTCTTATCAAATTTGCAATATGAAAACTATAATCAATTAAGCTTACAACTTGCAACCAAAAGACTCAGAATAATAATGCAACAATGATAAACTTTCAGCAAATGCAATAACTCAAAACACATTTGCGTAAGATGTCCACAGATTTATGGTTTTCATATAAAGCTAATGTTTGTCATTGTTGATTGAATACAGAGCAATCACATGTCACATGCACAAAAAGAAGAAAGCAACACAAAAATAAAGTTGGGCAGTAATGAAGGGCCTTTTTTCATGGAAGGCATTGAGAAATATAAAAATTATGTCATATCTCAACTCAGAATTGATGAAAGCAACACAAAAATAAAGAAGGGGAAATTTTCTGGAGGAAAAACTGAGAGATAGTCCATTCAGGAAATAATGGAGCTCATGCATGAATTCTAGCAAATAGGCCACCAAGAGAATGGGCTAGAAAGGATATCTTTTTTAAGCTCTCTGTCTTCCCTACAATTTGCATGACCTGAAATGATAATAAAATTACTATACAACCTAAAGTAGTCAAAATATACTTCAAGTTATCAGAACCAAACTTGGAGGTCCGTAATCTAGATACATATCAGGACTCACTTCATCATCCAATTGCTTTCAAGCTTCATCAATACTTAGATAATTGGTCATTGTATTTATTCTTATTTTTAACTAGAATTGCCAATTTTAAAATGGCCACGTTTATTTTAAAATTGTGTCTTTAGCTCATATGTCTTTTGATGTTCTTTTTCGTCAATACTTTTTCTTAAAACTGCTTTACATGGATATTGACTGTACCGAATTGTATAATTTCAGTCAATTCAGTGACATATATCAGGAGGAGTATTTTACAAAATACTTAACTCCTGACATAAGGATCGTGAGGGAACTTCCTGAGGAATTGCAGTCTTTAGATTTGGAGCCAATTGGTAGTGTTGTAAGTTACTACCCTTCTAGAAAACTAACTACTTTCACAGTCAGTTCCTTTTATTGTATAGTTAATTGCATTAGATTTTTCAATGAAGACATTTGCAAAATGTAGCTAAAAGAAAATCACCAAAACATTCTACATTGCTAGGAAATAGAGATTAAAAAAACAACACCTACCATATAGATAAAATTCGCAAAATATAACATTAAATTAATAAACATAAAACCAGATGCAACAACAATGTAATAATTACCCAAGTTAAATAACAATACCTTTATTTAGTGGAATCCTGTGAGTTGAGCTAGAGAACAAAAATCAAGTGTCTTAGAAATTCATCTAGTTTAGTTCCAATCAAGTTCCCCCATGTTTCTTGCCAAGTCACACAAAGTTCGATCATTATTCCAGATAAACCAAATCAAACTAGCCCCCTTTTAACACCGCGAAATAATGGAACAGAGCAACATGGAGGAAAGGAAGGATTTGAACAAACTACTCCCAAACCATTCCAAAGTCAGACCAAGAATAGAACGAAAATCAGAGAAAAGGAAGAAACATTTTGGTAAGGAATGAAAAACCTAATTACTTAAATGTTTCCTACCTTTGGAGAACCGACGATGGCGACTGTGAGACTTTCAGTTTCCGACGGTGACGACAAGACTTTCGACGGTGAGAGGAGAGTGAGCGTCGAGCAGGTGGCGTGGGAGCAGAGACCAGAGAGGGAAGAGACGATCACGACAGAGGGGGAGAGAGCAGAGACCGATCTTTCTTTTTTAATAAGAGGGGCGTTTTTGGTAATTTGCCTTGGAACTTAATACCATGAAAGGCCCTAGGTCCTTTTCAAGTATGGGAAAGTTAGTAAGGTCTTTTTTGCATTTATCTTTGTACATTGGGCCTCCAAGTCAATTTTCCCATATATCTATCCCATTTGCTGCTTCTTTTCTCACGTGGCCTTTCTCCTTTTTTTTCCAAACTGAAGTTGGATATGCGTTTAGGCTTTTGTGATATGGGCTTAATAAAATATGTTGCTAACATGTTGGGCTTAATTGAAAGCCCATGGAATTCTCATTTATTATATTAATTTATTTGCAATTAGGTTTAATTGCAATATCTCGAAAGAAATTAAATTCTTAACTTCTTAGGCCATAAAATATTAATCTTATAATATCTGGGCCAAAATTATCACTTTCAATTATTCTTTGAATTTTATTCTTTTCCCAAAATAAATTAAGGGAAAATATAGGCCTTAATTCCCAATATTTATTCTCATAATTATTTTGGCCCAAATTTCTCAATTTAAATTTACATAATATTCCAACATTCAAATCTCACAAATTTGGGATGTTACACAAATTATTATTTGTATAAATCAGATTAAATCAATAGAATACCAAAAGGTATATAGAAATTGACCGCCACATTTCTTATGCATATAATATTTCAAATCCCCAACCACAGTATCACTGTTGGTCTCACATGCTTATTATGACTTAGACATAGATCAATAAAATCAACAATTGTTTTGAGTTTTATTTACATTTTTTAGGTTTATATATCACGGTTTTAGGCTTATGAATTACTATTTGAAAGTTGTAACTAACAAATATTTCCAGGTTTATCATTTATACATGTGTACATCATCACATTAACATAAATATAGATTTACATAGAAGGTACCTTAGTCGATCTTGTGTATAGTTATGACTTTTACAGTTTTTCCATACATTAAAAGTTGTGTGACTGAGAAAACAAATGAAAGTTGTGTGACCTTAGTATATTTGTTTGACCAAAATAATTGGCGTATTGTATAGTCCATCAATTTGTAATGTTTTTTTGCCCTATTTTTCTATGAAATTTTATTCATTTAATTTATTAAGTTTTGATTTACTTGCATAAAAAAGTTGGGAGAATTACACTAAGGTCCCAAGGACAAAAAATATTTACAAAGAGGTCCCCCACCAGATTCCCTTTACACAAAGGTCCCAAAAACGTCCCTAGGACCTAAGTGTAATAAAATCAAAGTTGCAAATGACTATAATGCCCAAAGTTTGAAACGCCCTAGCAGTGCTAACAGTTACCTTACAGTTTCTGAAATCAGCGAGGTTACCCAAGCAGAACGAGAGAGGGAACGGTGAGAAGTCGGAGAAAAGGGGAAAACGAGACAAGCGAACATCAGACGAGATTGAGTAAACCATGAGACCAGACGAGAATAGAACGACGTAGGAGGCATTGCAATTGGACATTTACGTCAGAAAAGGTAACTCAAACACCTCGAATTCGCATTTCCTCGTTCTTCGATTGCTTAGTCCTCATTGTGTCTACAAATGAAATCCTCATCTTGGGAGGTGCGTTTTGTTTGGCAGACATGCGTAGACTTTCAGGAATTGTTAGTTTACTCGAGTATGATTCAAACTCAAGTTGAGTATGACTGAAACCGACAATAACCATTTTCATTGAACTATTGAAAGTAGCAGAGATAGACATAATTATTTAGTTGTTAAATGGAACTGGTGGGATGTTTATTTTTAGGGAACAAGAAAATGGCGAAGAAGAGGAAAACGAAAGACAAGGACGGAGATAGGAAGGGAAAGATGAATGTGTCCGGGTACAAATTGTTCACACAATGGTATTTCAAGGAAAAGAAGAAGAATGAAGGAAAGAAGCTGTTGATAAATGAGAGTGGGTATATTGAAGAGGCATGGAATGCATAAAAAGATGAGGAGAAGGAAGAATATAGGAAGATAGCCGAGAAATTAAGTAGGCAAAAAGTGAGACAGGTTGTACCTTTCCTCACACGGTGTGCCCCAAACCAATTTATGAATGTCTGTGAACAGATTAAAAACAGAGCAGATAAGATGGAGAGGCTGGAAAATATAGGTTTCAATAAGTTGGTTAATATATCTTATTCACAAATTCATCGGAACTTATGTGATCGCTTTATTGGTGCCTTTGATCCTCCCACAAACATTGTCTCCATTCGAGGGAAGGCACTTCATATAGGCCTTGAAGATGTCAAACAAATTTTGGGTTTACCATGTAATGGGAGGGAGATTGAAAGAGATGGCAAGAAGGACGATAAATCATTTGAGAAGTTGAAGGGACTGTATGGGTCAGTCCTATACAAGACGATAGGCAACCAACTGCTTGAAAACAAGGATGATGTAGACTTTGAGTGGTTGTTTGTTATTTATGCATTGGGAACACTTTTGTGTCCTAGTGCAAGCATTAAAGTGAGCGATGCAATTTTAAAGGTCTTTCTGGCAACAGAAGAAGATTTTAGTCAGTTTGATTGGAGCACCTTTGTGTTAACTGAACTGTCAGACTCTATTGGAGAGTACAAAAAGAAATTACGGAAAGGGAAAGTGTCCGAGCGAATAAATATAGGAGGTTGTATCTATTTTCTTATGGTAAGTGGTGGAATTTTTTTATTAACTTTCATGTTACCTAAGTGGTGATTGTATTATATGGTTTATTAACTTGTTATTTACTTGTGATGCAGATCTATTGCCTGGAACATCTTCCATTGGGCCCTCTACAAGCCCGTACACATGATGATGCAATTGCATATTGGGACGACACTAAGATGAAAAGGAGGGTGGAGACTGAGAAGGAAAGCAATCATGGGTTGCTACATGTTGTTAGTGATGGAGCGGGCCAATCATCTACACAAGTCAATCCACAAGCAATCTTCACTCACCCAGTAAGTGTGCGCTTTCCATGTGACCTCCATGTGACAATGGGTAGAGTGAAATAATTGATTAACTTATTTTTTTCATGACACTGCAGGAAATAAAGACAATGATTGGATTATGTCTAGGGTAAGGTCCATAGTGCAATAAGAACTTGTTTCCCTTCAATCAAGGCTATTAAATCCGAAAAATGATGAAGGCAATGGCCGTGATAAGGTTGAAAGTGAATATGTAGGAAGTGAAGAGGATGGTCGAGACAGAGAAAAGAAGCTAAGGATGAAGAAGAAGAAGAAGGGTCGCACGAAGATGAAATAAATATTGAGGAGGAACAAGACAAAAGTGAGGACGTTGATCACTCAAATGGAGATGAAATGAATGTGGATGAACCTGGAGATGAAAGTGTTGGGAAGCATCCTTCAAATGAAGATGTAATTATTGTTAACTCACAAGGCCAGCAAAGTGCGGAGAAAAGCGACTCAAATGAAGATGAAATTAATGTGGAGGAACAACTTCATGTGAGGAAATCTATAAGGGTGAAGAAACCAGCAATCAGTTCTCCTTGGGTGTTGATAGCTATGGGTAAGAAGAGACAAAAAGTTGATGAACAGAAGGAAGCATTATATCAGCTTTGTACCACATGATGTAGTGAAGAGGAGGTTCAGGAGTAAGTCAGTAAACTTGTGCATTTAATATTAATTTTCACCATGTAAACTAACGCCCTACTCTTATTTGTGTATCAGGGAGTTTGTAGACATGTATGATGATTTCCTCAACCGTGGTGAACTATATTGTCTACGTGAAAGAGGATGGATAAATAACCGGGTTAGTATCAAATTCCTCCCTATTTTCAATTCCATTTTCTCCTTATATCTGTTGTTTACTAACTTTTTCATATGTACATTACAGCTCATGTCAATGGTTGCGAAGACATTGGTAGGGGATGAGTTACAGAGGACTGGTTGCATGAAAAGGCACATTTTCAGTGCAGAGTTAATGCTAAGAATGTCTAACACGCCCCAGGAGTGGACCTGGGAAAAGCATTCAAAAGAGATCCTTCCTCAACATATTGGGTATAACATCGGTGATTGCGACTTTATTTTTGGCCCCACTTTGCACATGGACCACTGGTTTTGCTACGTTTTAGAGACGAAGACTATGTCTTTTTACGCGTTGGACTCACTGGTCGACCACATTACGTATTACCAGTTACAAAATAAGAAGGAGCATGCACCTGGAGGGTCTCAGCCAACAAATAAGCCGAAGAGATTGAGTAAAAGGCAAAAAGAAGACTTTGAAACGAAGGATTGGTTAGCACGACGATGTGTAATGACAATGCCTTAACTTGTTTGTCATGTTAATTGGTAATTTCCCTTTCGTTATTCCTATTTATTGACTTATTCATTCATTTGCGTGACATGAAGTTTGTGATTTCATTGTTTGCATAAAGAATGCTTCCACCAAATTCTGAGACGTGTTAAGCTAGAACTATTTGATCAAGTCACCCACATTCCTCAGCAAGTGAACTGGGCCAAAGTCCATCTACAATGTAACACGTGAGTATTTGTTCCCAGCCACTCATACAGATTTGGGGTTTATTCCCGACTATTTTTCTGACAGATTCCTTTTAGGGATTCTTGTGGTGTCCATGTTCTTACATGCTTACATGGATGGGATGGCTCTGCTAAAGACCAAAAAGGGTATACCATGACCAAGTTTTCCAGCTAGTAACTGCGCCAGATCAAGGTGGAATGCTTGTCGTGGCTTGTATCGCATCAGAAAAACAAACAAACCCAGAAGGTGTTGTCCCGGCTGCTACCAAAATAAGAAGACTTAGACTTATCATAGAATTAGGATTCTAGTTTTTTGTTGACACATTGTAGTTGTTGTAGTTGCTGCAACTTCATGTTTTTGTATTTAACACAACGGACAATGATGTATGAAGTATGTTGTTTAGACATTAACCACATTAGCTATTATTTTGTGACCAATTGTTTTTACCTATCGAAAAGTCTATTCAAATACATACCACATGATCAATGTAAAACAAGCTAATTCAAAATTGCAGTGAACTCATTTTCATTCGTTGTCTCTGCTCTACTCGAGTAATAAACTGGTATACTCGAGTAGACCTGTCACATTTAACAAGACATAGCACATTCACCATCTGTACTCGAGTAACAAATTGGTATACTCGAGTAACCACCAATAGGGATGTTGTCAACGTTATCGTTGTAAATATGACATTTTCAGTTGTAAATAGGGCATTTTGACTTGTAACTATCGCATTTGGAGTTGGAAATCCGTCTTCCCAAGCTGTGGAAGTTGGGTCTGAAAATGATGGCATTTTGACTTGTAAACTCTGGCATCTTTACTTTTAAATAGTGGCATGTTCACTTGTGAATCATGGCATGTTCATTTGGACTTGTAAACATGGCATCTGGAGTTGTAAATAATATCTGACATATTCACTTGTAAATGATGGCATTTTGACGAGTAAAATCTAGCATTGGTAGTTGTAAATGGTGGCATGTTCACTTGTGAATCATGCTATGTTCATTTGGACTTGCAAATAAGGCATCTGGAGTTGTAAATAAATTCTGGCATATTCACTTGTAAATGATGGCATTTTGACTTGTAAGCCCTGGCATTGGTAGTTGTAAATGTTGGCATGTTCACTTGTGAATAAAGGCATGTTCATTTGGACTTGTAAACATGGCATCTGGAGTTGTAAATAAATTTTGGCATATCCACTTGTAAACGATGGCTTTTGACTTGTAAGATGTGGCATTAGTAGTTGTAAATGGTGGCATGTTCACTTGTGAATGAAGGCATGTTCATTTGGACTTGTAAATACTTCTTTTGGAGTGGTAAAACATGTCGTGTTCACTTGTAAATATGGCATATTGAATTGTGAATTATGGCTTGTTGACTTGTAAATATGGCATCTGGAGTTGTAAATAATATCTGGCATATCCACTTGTCAATGATGGCATTTTGACCTGTAAAATTTGGCATTGGTAGTTGTAAATGGTGGCATGTTCACTTGTGAATCATGGCATGTTCATTTGGACTTGCAAATTGTTAGTTCTCTATGTGTTTTGATGATAACTGACAATTGTAAACTCAAAATGAAGTTTGCTTTTGGTAAATTGTGAAACTCACTATCAAATGCAAACTCGAGTTTAGGTATGTAAACTCGAGTTTGACACTTAACAGAGAGTTGCTTAAACCTGCAAAGAAAGCCAAACTCCAGTTTGCTTAGGCAAACTTGAGTTTGCAGAGACACAGAGAGTAATCAAAGTTTTTCACAACAGGCCAAACTCCAGTTTGCTCAGACAAACTTGAAGTCTGGAAGATACAGAGAGCACTCAGAATTTTGAACAAGACAAACTTGAGTTTAGACCCTAAGACTCGAGTTTAGACTAAACAGAAAAAATTCAGAAATTTCAGTATTTTCACAAGTTATGTAAACTCCAGCCTTTGTCTCAAACTCCAGTTTATCTCAAAAACAGAAGAGACTTCAAAGTTTCAATTCTTGCTGAAACTCGAGTTTACATCTATAAACTCAAGTCTGAGTCATACATAGAGCTCAACCAAAATACCTACCTTTGTAAACTCCAGTTTATATTTCTAAAATCTAGTCTTGAAGTTTTTGGACTTAACACTATCTGCCTATCAAAAATCCAAACTCGAGTTAGTCATTAATTGACTCGAGTCTAGGCATATGTCCAAAGTGTCATTCAAAGACCAGAGCCCGACAATCCTCTCTGTAAGAACCAAACTCGAGTCTGATATTTCTAAACTCCAGTTTAGGTCGTTGCTCAACATTCATACTCTCTGGATGAACCCAAAACTCGAGTCTATCATTAGAAACTCGAGTTTGCATCGATGATTTTGAAAAACCAGATGGTGTTGATCTACGAAATCGTTATGGGTCAATCTGAAAAAGTTTTATCATATGATACAATTGCCTCTAATATCTTTGATGAAGTTTTGAGTAATTTTCAGATAAGTTCAGCTAAGATCAAGATGGAATCAGATCTGGAATAAGTGCAATAAATGAAGAACCAAAAATAGGGCTGATCCTTCTCCTCTATCCCAATGGTTCAACACAGACCGTTATGGATCAATTAAATCACTCTCCAACGGTCAAATGAAGGTTATGGAATGACAAAATATCTGGAAGACCATCTGCATCAACATATTCCATGATTCCAGCTGAGAATTGAAAGAACAGAGGAAAATATGCAACTGTCATTTTCCAGACTTGCAGCTGAACGTTAGAGAACAAAATGCAACGGCTAGTTCTTCTAGTTAGCCTATAAAAAGCTATGAAAACTCAAAGCAAGATACATACAACGAAGCTACATTTGATTACATTTGCAATTTGTGTCTATATTGTGGTTTTTGATATGCTCTTTAGTGTTTATCAATATTTACTCTTTTTGAGAGTCTTGTTACTTTGAAAATATTTTTCAAACATTTGTTTGTATGAACTCAAGGTTTTAGAACCTGTGAGTTGGGTTGTTTAATTACAAAGTGTAAGGGGGAACAAGTCCTAGTGAATAGGATTGCGTGTGGTTTACATTGTTGTAGTTAAAGCCTGTTGAACTAGTGGAAATACCCAGAAGATATCTGGGGACTGGACGTAGGTTAAGGTTAAGACCAAACCAGTATAAATCCTGTGTGTTTAGCTTTTCTTCCCTTACTCTTTCGTTATTTACTTTTCAAGTTTTGAAAAAGAATTCAAAAGAATCTTTGAAATCCCCAATTCACCCCCCTCTTAGTGATTTCTTCCATTTTCACAAATAAGGCATCAGGAGTTGTAAATAAATTGTGGCATATCCACTTGTAAATGATGGTATTTTGACTTGTAAGAAGTGGCATTGGAAGTTGTAAATGGTGGCATGTTCAGTTGTGAATAAAGGCATGTTCATTTGTACTTGTAAGCATGGCATCTGAAGTTGTAAATAAATTCTAGCATATTGACTTGTAAATGATGGTATTTTGACTTGTAAGCCCTGGCATTGGTAGTTGTAAATGGTGGCATGTTCACTTGTGAACAAAGGCATGTTCATTTGGACTTATAAACATGGCATCTAGAGTTGTAAATAAATTCTTGCATATCCACTTGTAGACGATGGCATTTTGACTTGTAAGTTGTGGCATTGGTAGTTGTAAATGGTGGCATGTTCACTTGTGAATGAAGGCATGTACATTTGGACTTGTAAATACTTCTTTTGGAGTGGTAAAACATGTCGTGTTCACTTGTAAATATGACATGTTGAATTGTGAATTATGGCTTGTTGACTTGTAAATATGGCATCTGGAGTTGTAAATAATATCTGGCATATCCATTTGTAGATGATGGCATTTTGACCTGTAAAATCTGGCATTGGTAGTTGTAAATGGTGGCATGTTCACTTGTGAATCATGGCATGTTCATTTGACCTTGCAAATAAGGCATCTAGAATTGTAAATAAATTCTGGCATATGCACTTTGAAATGATGGCATTTTGACTTGTAAGATGTGGCATGGGTAGTTGTAAATGGTGGCATGTTCACTTGTGAATGAAGGCATGTTCATTTGGACTTGTAAATACTTCTTTTGGAGTGGTAAAACATGTCGTGTTCACTTGTAAATATGGCATGTTGAATTGTGAATTATGGCATGGTGACTTGTAAATATGGCATCTGGAGTTGTAAATAAATTCTAGCATATTGACTTGTAAATGATGGCATTTTGACTTGTAAGCCTGGCATTAGTAGTTGTAAATGGTGGCATGTTCAGTTGTGAATAAAGGCATTTTCGTTTGGACTTGTAAACATGGCATTTGGAGTTGTAAATAAATTCTGGCATATTGACTTGTAAACGATGGCATTTTGAATCCTTACTTGTAAATTGCGGCATGTTTAGTAGTGAATGATGTCATGTTAACTTGGACTTGTAAATACTTTTGGAGTGGTAAACACGTCGTGTTCACTTGTAAATATGGCATGTTGACTTGTAAGTCATGGCATGTTGACTTGTAAATATGGCATCTGCAGTTGTAAATAAGATCGGGCATATTGACTTGTAAATGATGGCATTTGTACTTGTAAATATGGCATCTGGAGTGGTAAATACTGTTGTGTCTTCCTAACATTAAATTGCATATTCACACGAACTATACTTGAGGAGACATATTGATACTCAAGTAACATTGTTCAGCAGAGTTTAGGTTAGTGAAGTCTCGCCGTTTCACTGCTCAAACCTCCCAAACATCTGTCATCGTCATATGTTACATATTATTCGAAATACCCTTCAATCTCATCGAAACCCCATTTGAATCTGTTACGCCGTTCGGTGAAAAGTCACGATTTATCCAATCGTTTCATTTGCCGACCGTTGCCTCCCCTCATTTCCCTCCATAAATTCCCTCGCATTTGGGATTTCAATCTCACCGACGCTCATATAGAGAGTACACATTATCCGCAATGGCTCTATCTAATGATGATTCGTCTTCCCCGTCCCAATCGCCATCAATTCGAAATATGCCCCAATCTTCCCAACCATTGACGCCCACACCGATTGTGACGCTAAGTCAGACAGCCACGTTGGCATCAACAAAAGAGAAGAGAAAGTCTCTGTCCCAATTCGAGTCTGAGGATTGGGAGGCTTATCATGTTGCTGTTGAAGAAGGTCGTTCCAATAGTGTGCAAGATAGGCCTCAAAAATTGCAGAAGGCCGCTGGCAGTGGGAAGCAACTGTCACCCATCACCAACAAAGAACATCCATCTGGTAGTCAGGGAGAAGGAACCGGTGGTGGCTATAAAAGTGCACTTAAGTGCTCTCCTGGTATGATCAACGCCCCCTTAGTTATCGGTGATCACTACAAATTTGAAGTTAATTATGGGAATCGTCCTTTTTGCCCAACGGTGTATCTGGATTTGGGGCATTTTCTGGAGGAATGCAAATTGGATTTATCTCCTTGGCTGAAACAATATGAGCCATTACTGTCCATTCGCACCCTATACTCCTCGACAGTTGTAAGAATGTTTTATCATAATATGGTGGTCAAAGAGAAGGAGAATGAAAGTGAGGACGATGTCTTAATTACTCACATAAAGGGGAAAGAGATTAAGATTACTGCAGACCAGTTGAATACCATTCTGGGAGTTATTGATGTTCTTGAAGATCCTCCGACTCTTTCAGATCATCAGTGTCATGCTTATTTGCTTCCTGATGGTGACAGATTAAAATTCAAGCCTGCTATGATGAGCCCCACACACAAAGTAATATGGTATCTGTACACTCGGAATATGGTGCAAAAAGGACAGAGCTTCACTCATTTTGTCTAAAAGGATTATCAGTTGTTCGCTTTTATAATTGTAAAGGAGCCAAGAAATTTGGGGAGGATCATCATCAACGAAATGTCTGCATTTATATCACAAGCAACCACATAGCCAAGAGCCACGGTTCCATATCCCAATTTAGTGTCCCATATTCTTTACAGTCACAAGATATGGTACCTCCTCAATGATGACAAGACAGTGTTCCCGCAATGGTTTGGTATGGAACATCTAATTAGAATGAGAATTTCTCTCACAGATGACCCGAAAAAGGCCAAGAAGAAACATATGCATGATATTGTCCCTCAGTCTCTGCCTACGACCTCAAAGGCCCCGGATGAGGGCCAATCTTCGCATGCTGGTTCTCCGCCTGCGTCAGCCGCCACCCCTTCCTTTCCCAGTGCTGCCATCTAGTCTATCATCTAGAATGTCATTCAACATGCCATCACCCCTCTGATACAGATTGTGACAACTGAGATGGAAAAGTCTTCCAAATTAATGGAAGAAAGGTTCCAGGTTCTGAAAGCTAATCAAGAGCAGATGATGAAAGAAATCCGGGCTTTGACTCAACAACATGGAAGCATTCAGCAACAAAATCAATCTGAGAATCCCAGTCATCCTACTATGCAGACTACCGAGCCAAGTCCATCCTCTTTGATTGGTGGTGACACAAGGAGGGCGTGATTGTAGACATTGCACTGACGTGTTTATGTTTTTGTTGGCTGGCAGTGGGTTATGGAGTATTTCGTGTCTTTATTATTATTCATTATCAATGTTGTCACTGTATGTTGAATTTTGAGTTACTATTTATGTACGGACCTTATGGTATTAATGCAATTACGTTTTTATCACATGCGCGTCTTATATTTCACCCAACTGTGGTGCTGGATGATGGAGGAACATGTCATACTCGAGCATATTTAGGGGGAAATAACAATTGCTTGTAAGTGGACATGAGCATGCTCGAGTCTAGATTGTGACTGTACTCGAGTATGATACTTGTCTGGTGTGAATAAATGATGTTTTGTACTCGAGTATGACATGGTTCATACTCGAGTACAAGTTGCAAAAATGCAACTGTGAATGTCTGTGCAGGCATTTGCTGACTTCTATTTCTTCACATACTCAACATGGAAGAATGATGTAAGGACAGCTGAAATTGGCTCATTGACAGGTGAAATATTTAATTTAACATGTAAAACATATTTAACATGTAAATCAGTAGTGACAACGGTGAATGCCATATTAACAACTTACAAAGCTATATTAACAACACATACATACAATTTTGACAGCAACATGACTGTACATTGACAATGGAATATCATATAATCGTATTAAGTTGCTATTTGCGCCTACTCATTTCACTTAATATCATATGAAGGAAAAATATCATATATATGATTCCATGCCGATGTATATGCTTTAATTACAACAACTTGACCACCCAACAAAATACAAAAAGGTGATACAAGAAGTGACAAAACTATGTGTATGTAGACAAAATATGGGGGACAATGAACTGTCGACTGGCTTGTACTTCTTCTTGTTCAAGTAGGATTCGGATTTTTCCATGTCTTCACACTGTGTCCAGCATCTTGGCATCTCCCACAATGATAAACCCTCTTATTTTGGAATTGAGATTCAATTCGTTTCCTTTTTGGTTGCCCTGGTTGCCTTGTGGTGATGGGAGGGTCCAAGAATGTCTGTGTAAGCATATGGGTGACGGTCGAAGCATCAGCACGTGGAAGGTCATGTGTTGCAACTTGGTTCATGCAGTTGGCATATATTTTCTATTGCGTAGAAACTTTGAAGCACTCGTCAACAAAAGTGTACACATCACCATGAAATTGCTTTATTGCTGCACATGCATGTGCACAAGGGAGACCACTCATTTCCCAAGCCAAACACGTGCATGTTATTTCACAAAGATCAACATTAACATAAATCACACCATCACTGGAAGTAGTTTGTACCGAGAACTTATGGTCTCCATAGTATTACACAGGCATATTTTCAACAAACTGCACATGAGGCAACGATTTTTTTTTAGTATTGGGTCCAACACCATTTTTCCAATTCAACAATCCCATCTTGCTTGAAAGGATTTTTCGTGCCAATCTCTCTCTATGCTCTTATATCAAAAGAGTGATTGTGTGCTTCCTCTCCTTCAACATCCATACATTGAAGGACTCCGCTACATTAGTGGTGATGTTATCCCACCTCTTGAAGGGAAACTTGCTAAGAGCCCATCAGGTTACATCCTCATTTGTCTCCAACCATTATGCCAATTGTGCATTAAACATTCTTAAATTTCCCATCGCATTAGTGAAGTCATCATGGAGCCTTACATAGGCAATTGCATCAAGTAGCTTAAGTACAGTCTCCTTGTTATTGGCAGATGTACGTCTTACCCCTCTACTAATTTTCAGGAACTCTGAACTATAGTTCTCCTTCAAGTGCCGGTAGCAAAAAGCATGTCTGTCACTGCCAAATACGTCCTTTACCGCACCAATGGTGGCATTATTTCGATTTGAGACGAATGTTATCTGCATTGACCCTGTTATTTCCCTAACAGTCCATAGAAACCAAGCCCATTCATCATATGTCTCACCGCTAACAATGGCATATGCAAAGGGAAACATTTCATTGTCGGCGTCATGTGCACAAGCTAACAACATTGTTCCCCTGTAAGGGCCGCTGAGATGACATCCATCTATATACAATACATGTCGGCAACTATCTATGAAGCCTTTAATGAAGCAATCGTAAGCAATAAATAGCCTCTGAAATCTATTGTCTTCAGAGGCTTGCCACTTTGCAACTGCGTTCATATCACTTTCTATAAGCCTTTCACATAACCAAGGAATTTCCCTATAAGACTCTTCAACTCGGCCGTGTATTTCCCTCAATGCTCTTTGTTTGGCCCTATATGATTGCATGTAGGTCATTCAGACCCCATATTCTCTATACAAGTCTGTCCTAATTTCTATAGCTGTCTTGTCAGTATTCTCCCTTATACCGTCCATTACAATAGAGGAAGTCAAGTTGGATCGAGGTCTATGAGAAACATTTAGGGTGTCCTGCGCTCGGTGGATGTGTGCACTTCAAAATGTTCTAATTGTTAAAAACTTTGTATCTTGATGTTCTCCCGAGGAATATGCACCCATGTACCATCGACAACTGTCAACCTTGCACTTCACAATAACCTTTTGTTTATTGTTCTTCACAAAATTGTATGAAAAGTTGTGTGCAATGCTGTATTTATATAACGTTTGACGAAGGGTTGAAGCATTGGGAAAAATCTGTCCTTCTCCAATAATCAAATCCCTCCATTTCGTATGATTCAGCTCTGGTCGTCATGTTGGAACAATTTCAGTATAGCATGTTAAAGATGGCATCTCTTCAATTTCACTTAACAACTGAGGAGGAGACATAGACAATCCGCTTGCAAATCCAAATAATTCCTCATCCCTGCAATACACGACAAGTTAGAGTATTAGTCATGATGATATATGACCCCTCATTCAACACGTATACAGCACATATTAGGTTTGTTATGACAAATAAACTTACACTTCCTCTTGATGTTCCATTTCAGCACTCATTTGTGCTTGTATGTTCTCATTATTCCCTTTCTCTTCAATGTATACATGAGCATATTCTTCATTGAACCTTATTAAATGATCCACCCCTTCATCGTCTAGAAGATCAACAAATGTATATGTATCAAATCTAACTTTAAATTTCACAGAAATGTCATTACTTTTGTTTCCAATTAGACATGATATCATTCTTTGCAACTCGTTATACGTTGTGCCTTCCTTTACGAATTTTGTTCTTACCCTACCTCCAACATATTCACATTTTTCACCCCCACCTTCTAACAACTTCCCCCTACATGAAAGTAACATAATAGAGTTTCCCTGAAGTGCATGCCATGTTTCAAGACAATCTGCAACAACACAATTGCATTAACAACTGTAAAAGCCACGTTAACAACAAACAATGCATGTATTAACAACAACGTTTTTAGCCAGAGTTTTATACAACATAAACCATCACCACCTCAACCTTTTTCAATAAAAACAGAAAACAGAGTATTCCCCTATTTGCTTCCCACAAAACAGATCACAATGTAATAAACCCAACCAAAATATGAAGACACCCCAACAATACTTGATCAAAATCATATCTTTACCAATATGTTAGAATTACTAAACTAGTTACCAGCATATAGTCCATTCACGAGCTCAAGCTGAAACCTTTCTCCAACCCTTGACTCTCTCAATGCAGCCAACATGCAGGAAGAAATTACCGACCCACTGTAGAGCAGACGACTCATGACAGCTTCAGAATCTCAACTTTGCCGACCACATGGAATTGTCACTTACTTGACTTCCACTTCAATGTCGTACATTCCGTCGCCCACCGTCCTTACCGTGCTCTCTACGTTTTTTCCTTTCTCACGCAAGAAACCGTATGCCCGAGCACTCCCAATTCTTCGTTCTTGCCTTTTTTGATCAGCGTGGGCATAATAGTCATTTGCAACTTTGATTTTATTACACTTAGGTCCCAGGGACGTTTTTGGGACCATTGTGTAAAGGGAATCTGGTGGGGGACCTCTTTGTAAATATTTTTGATCCTTAGGACCTTAGTGTAATTCTCCCTAAAAAGTTATACCTGACTGTTGGCCACTTAGACTCTTCCATTTTGGACAATCTGGTTTGTTGGTTCTGTTGAATGGTAAAGGGTATAGGGTTAGCCTGCTAGTCCCCTAACCAAATTTTTGCAAACTTAATACTCCCTCCGGTCCTAATTATATGGCAACATTTGTGAGTTGATTTTGATCCTAATTATAGGACAAAATTTAAATTTTTGTCAATTTCATCCTAAAATACCCCTATTTTATTCTTTCAAGTGTGTTTAGTTTTTTATAAGTACATGCATTTAGGTGCATAGAATTTTCTAGTCAATAAAACTCTTAAATTGTTGGATTTTAATTTGTTTATCAATGAGTTAACGTTAATTTACACACACACACACACACACATATAAACACACACATATATGCATAAACACACATATATATTTATATATGTATACACACACACATATAGACATACACACACATTATATAAATATATATGTGTGTGTGTTTATGTATATACGTGTGTGTCTATATATGTGTGTGTACATGCTCATACACTTATGTGTGTGTGTGTTTATGTATATGTGTGTGTGGAAGTATGTATACATGTGTGTGTGTGATGGGGGGGTTTCCTATTTGTGTGTAGATATGTGTGTGTCTGTGGGGGGTGTATGTGTGTTTTTTTTTAGGGGGGTTGTAGATATATATGTCTGTGCATACACATACATACATATGTGTGCGCAATACACACACACACACACACACACACACACATATGCATATATAGCAAGATCATCATTTCAATTAAAAAGCATGGAAATGAAGATTTTAGGTTGGGGAGTTTTGTTAATGTCATTGAAAATTTATCTAAGGGCATTTTAGGAAAATGAGAGAAATTAACTAATTTAACTCCCCTCCTTAATCTCCCCAAAATCGATTAAATATGTCTTATAATTAGGACCGGAGGGAGTATATTATATTTGCTTTCCTATATTTAGTCCCTACAATATGAAATCTAATTTACTCAGCTCCTAGTTCCGACGTAAGTATCTATATTGGTATTCTAAAAACAATCTATCCCATTTCTTTTATTTAAGTATTTACTTATTTATTTTTGTTAATCATTTTCATTCTTGTCATTCATTTTGAATAGCTTTGAATTAATTATCTTAACTTTTTCCTTGTGCGTAATGCTAAGCCATTTTATTCATATTTTATGTTTTGATTTTTAGTATTAAGATGAGGGTCTGGAAGCTGTAAGTAACAAAGTTGCTTACTCTATTATGTTGGAAACCCCCCCCCCCAAAAAAAGGTTGCATACTCTTTTTTTGTTTGGGACACAACGAAGCAGTTAGTCCTTCTTCACATGCGTAAAAAGCAGATGTAACTCATTATTTGCAAGGTACCTCGAGTTTCTATTTGATTTGCTTCCTTTTGATGATGAGTACTTAATCATCTAAGTAAGCCTTATATAATTTTATCTTTTATTCTTTGGTTATTTGCTTATAGCATCTTCGTATTGTGTCATCTTTTATAATTTTTTATAAGAATGGTGATGTATAGCATATATATATCTCAATCTCATGGACTAACAAAAGATCTAATCAGGGGATATGATATAGCAACTCTGTATATATATAGTTTGTTCCAACCAATTAAATGGTTCATTCGCTCCAAATGGTGATGAATAACATATATATTTGCTTAATTTTTAAAAAATATTATTTTGTTTCCAAGTGTATGATTAAAATGTCTTATTTGTGGGCAAGTTTTGGCTTCTCATGTAACCACGCCATGCGCCCATAATTTTTGTAAGACATGTTTAGAAGGAGCATTTGCGTGTGCACTTTCATGAGAGAGAGAAACAGAGGCGAAAGGTCATGTCGTTCGCAAAGGAATTTGCAAAAATATCTTGCTTGCTCTACCAGTATTTCTAATTTTCTTCAAAATGTTAAGGTTTGTCAAGCATGATTTGCTCTCAACATCTTGAATTTAAAGAACTTGTTTTCTAAACTCATCTGGATGCTTGCTTGTTCTAACAGATTAATAGGGAGTTGATGAGTTTAATTGACTCACGTACTGAAGGAATAGGCTGAACAGAAAAGAGGTTAAGAGGACTTGATGATTGAGAATGGTTGTGGAAAAAAAGGCGAATTCATCCAAACAGATGTTGGGGAGGATGAAGAAATTGATTCAGATCAATGTAACAAAGAAAATGAACAGAAGCAGTAATGCTGTCAAACTAAGGCGATCGCATAGAATTGGATCAGGCAAGGAAAAACTACATGTGCCAAGTGTCGTAGAGTGATCCTTCCCAAGGTGGCAAGCGACATTTATATTAATTTTGCTCTTATAAGTTCCATTCGTATGTTGACAAGCTTTCAAAGTTAATGTCATAGACAAACCTCAGAACGATTTTGTACATAACCAAGTATTGGAAATTATACCCTAGGAGCAAATCATTTAGACTAATTGAGATATTGTATCTTAGATTTGATTTAAGAAAATAGATATCATATCTCATATTTGATTTATGAAGATAAATCAATAATTTGATTTATGAAAATAAATCAAATCTGATGGCTTCTAATTTGCATTAAAAAATCAATATCAATAGTTGGTTATGGATGACGTGGGACCATCGATTGGCCAATATTTTGATCCCATTACTCATGCTAGACCTTCATACATGGAAGAGGAGACTGGTACACATAATCAATCATCATACATGGGAAAGGATCCTAATACGGAGGCCAATAGATTTTATCAAATAATGTTTCAAGATTTGCAACGTTCTTTATGAGAAGGTTGTGAACACATTGAAAATAGTGAATATTCATCGCTATCAGCTACCCTAGTAACATTAAGCTTGATGACTGATCACTATATGAGTAAGAAGAATTACAATGAAATGATGCAAATCATGAGTAAGGTTGCTCCTAAAGACAATAATTTGCCGAAAAATTTTTACCAAGCAAAGAAAAAGGTGAAAGAGCTTGGGCTTGGATGTGAAAAATTCATTGCTGCTCGAATGAATGTATGTTCAATTACAAAGATGATGCTGAGCGGACTACTTGTAAATTATGTGAACATGATAGGTACAAGAAGAAAAGAGGGAAAATAACCTCTCAAGCATTAAACATGATGTGGTACTTTCCCCTCGTTCCCAGAATTCAAAATTGTATTCGTCACAACAAACAACTGCTTACATGAGATGGCACCGGGAGCATCACAGGGATGAAAAATTTGTGATGCATCCATCTGATGCTGAAGCTTGGCTGAAATTTGACAAGGCGAATCCTTCATATGCAGTCGATCCCCGTAATGTTCATCTTGGTTTATGTTCAGATGGGTTTGCTCCTTTCAACCATACAGGTAGGATTTATTCCTGTTAGCCTATAATTGTGACTTCGTACAACCTCCCACCTTCCATGTGTATGAGAAGATAGTTTTTGTTCCTCAACGTGTTAATCCTTGGGCCATCCAATCTCTTTGATTTCGCTACACACTTAAAGTTGATTCCTATCCAGATTAACAATGAGGAATCAGATGATGAGGAACAACAGGTTTACTCCACTACTGAATCTAAATTCGATGATTATGAGACACCAGAGGAAGGTATGTAGGCAGAGGTCGAAGAACATGAATCATCTGGTTGATTTGAGTTAGTTTTTTTTTTTTGTTTATGACGATATGTTATATTAGATACTTCGTTGCTTAGTCATTATTGTATTAAGTAAATTTCTTATATATATATATATATATATATATATATATATATATATATATATATATTGACATCAAGTTTATAAGTGTTCTGAGATGGAGCATCCAAGAGGTCGTTCAAGTAGTGGATATAGTAGAGGTAGCGGCTGAGCCCGTCCTATAAGAAGGGGTAGGGCGACATCATCTACCCCCTCTATAGGCAGAGGGCTTAGCTTTTCCCTGGAGTTGCTGCCACTCTATTTTTCATCTTCACTGCCTACTACTAACTGTGTTATGGGCGGTACAGGTGTGTCTTTCACTCCAACTTATCCACAGCAGCAGGCAGAGAAGGTTGAGTTTATGATTTCTAACTGATTTACATATATTTTTTTCTCTTTAAATATCTATGTTCTTACATTTTCAATATACTTCTTTCTTCAGTACACTGCATCACCTCAGAGCTAGGGCAGGGAAGCTAGTTCCTCCGACGCCCTAGCCTGGGGAACAGTTGATCCTGCGACAGGGAAGATGTGGATCCGTCCTGTCGCCTACACCAAGTAAGTCATGTAATGTTATGATTTTTTACCTTTAATTTGTATGCTAATATTTACATTTTTTTTTGTTTTCAGGTTTGATCCTTATAAGTCGGTGATGAATTTCATGGTGGATCAAATATTCTGTAACTTCGATCACCCTTGGGCTAGTTGGACAGAGATTCCTTAGGATTATTGGTACGCTTGGTTCAGTGAGTTCTTGGTAAGTTATGTGATTTATGGTTTTTAATTTATTCTCATCAAAATGCAAACTGATTAACTACTTTTATACTTTAGAGCACTAATTGTTTATTATTGATTTTCAGGGAAAGTTTAGCTGGTTGCTTAATCCTCTAGAAAATTTAAAGAAAGCTTATAACTTCAAGGGAAGCAAGTGGTTGTTAGATAAATTATATAAATTGAGACATGAAAAGGGAAAGAAAACTTTGAAAATTAATGAACGGTTATCATTTGTGTATGCAGGTAACGTCTGAGGAAGTTCCTGCAGAATTGATTCCTTGGACCACCTTTGAGTGGACCCATTCCCAGGAGATTGAAGGTCGTGGCAAGCACTGGATTAACGCCAAGTCCCAGCAATTTGCGGTGAGGTATTAATTAGATTTATTATTTGCTTCAAACAGTAACAAATTTATTTCATTTTACATGCCCTATTTGTGTTGTATGTTTGTGCTTGTAGGAGAACTATTAGCAGTTAACGCAGGAGAGAGACTCACAGATTTAGAGCGACTGTCGTCCTCTTATTTCGATAATGAGAGTCTCTTCATTCAGGCTGCAGGCGGATTTGACAAGAGGGGAGAGTCTTCAGGATGGGTGCTTCTGCTAGCGAACTAAAGTCGTCTTCGAAGCGCTCATCCAACAGTGTTAGAGGTGGTCCTACAGGTAGACTTAATATTTTTGCTATCAATTGCAAACCATTATTCCCTCATTCATTTAAATGAAGTACAAAAAATAAATTGACTTCGTAATGTTGGTTTTGTAGAAGATAAGAGGGTAAAGGCGTTAGAATAGAAGGTGATGGAGCAAGAACAGAAGATGAGAGAGCAAGGAGATATGATTAATGAGATGTTAGTACTTCTCCAGTCCCTATTGAAGGACAAGGGTACAAGGCTGCCTCCAAGTGGTTATAATTTGTAATATTTTGTTTTTGCTATGTAAACTCTTATGATTGTTACAATTTATCGTTATAATATACAATTCCTTGTATTTTCAAAGTTTTCATATTTTTTTTATGAATTTATTTTAATTTTTCATATATTTTAATTTTTTTAAAATAAATTGGAATTTGCGAGGGAAAAGGGTTTCCTTCGCAAAATCTTGGAATTTCTGAAGGAAGGTTTTCCCCCTGCAAATTCCAGGATTTGTGAGGGAAATATCTTTCATTTGCGAGGGACAAATGTTCCCTCACAAATTTCTTGAATTTGCGAAGGATAGAGTGTCCCTCGCAAATTTTGAATTCTGCGAGGGAAAATGCTTTTTTTTCTTCACAAACCTGATTTACGAGGACATTTTTTATGACGGACACTTTTCTGCCTCAAATTCTGCTGCAAACAAATTGTGACGGAAAATGCTTGTTTTACGATGGAAAAGTTCCACCACAAAAAATGGATTTTCTAGAAGTGTAGATTATCCTAAATGTCCTTGGTCAGTCATCTACGCAAGAGCGAAGATGAGATAAGACTAGTATGACTTTAATGAGGTATGGAGATGCAAATCAAAGTCATGGGCACTTGTAAGAGCACGAGGTGTTGGACCGACCCACTATGAGAAAACTGCATGGATTTAGTCATAAGATTATCTCATGTATAACTGTGTCACAATGCCCTATGACTTGAGACCATCATGGATTCATACATGATGAGTTTCTGATCTTTGACCTTGTCAAAAGTCACCTTTAACTGGGTGATGATAAAGGCTTGGATCGAGATCAGTGGTTTTCATGCAGAGGAATGCGAGTGGTCAAGATAGAATTTTTCCCTCGCATTTTTAGAGATAATACTGGGTCCCTCGATGAGTGAGTTTGAGAAACATATGGCCATACTACGGTGGCAGGGGTACCTTTTAAGACTAGACAAAAAACGCCTCGTAAGACTGGATCTGTGATCGGTCTTGTTCCAGGAGGTCTCAAAAGTCTGTAACTTTTAAGACTGGATGAACAACTGGTCTTAAAAATTTAGACCGAACTTTTGAAATATCCAATCTTTAAAATGTTTCAAAATAATAAAAAAAAAAACCCAAATGAAACAACCGGTCCCAAATCACCAGATCTTGAAACATTTTGGATGTCCCTTCATCATCAATGACAGAGAACTAAGAGAAGATTGGAAGCAACACCAACAAGAAAAACAAAAAGGATGAATACAAAGTCTAGAAATAAGAAAACATAACAAGAAATAGAAATCATTCACTATAGAAATTGAATTTGAATCAATATAAAATCAAAGGTGAAATTGAAGTCTAGATCTACCAAAAAATCACAAGCTTAAAGCAACCAAATCTGAACAGGATCCTCTTGTCGATGCTAGCAAAGCTTCAAGCAACCAAAATCAATGTCTAGATCTGAGCAAGAGGGGTCAAGGTAGGAGCAAATAGACTTAATCAAGAAGAGATCTGGGTTTGATTTTAAGCTGGATCTGTGCGAAGGTGGTGTGGGAGGAGCCATAAATCAAAGAGGAAGGAACCGTCATCGTCTAGAATCCTCGAAGTAGTATGCTTGCACTGTTGCTTAGGATGACTTACGAAGATTGAGTAGGTTAGAGGAACAGGAAGTCATTATTGCTGAGGATTTGACCCGTGAGCCTCTTGGGACACTTGTTGAATCTATAACTAAGTAAATGTTATATCACCAAGAAGACAAGCACACTCACGGACTTAACGAGTTTAGTGAATTTAGGTTTTTTTAAAAAAAAACAAAAACTTTTAAGATCGACTGTTTGTAAAAACCGGTCTTAAAAGTATATTTTTAAAACTTGATCCTTTATAATCCGGTCTTAAAAGTGTTCTATATATTTATGAAATTGTCACCGGTCATACTTTTAAGGCCAGATCTTTTATAATCTAATCTTAAAAGTGTTCTATATATTTGTTGGAAGTTCAAATTTAATTAGTTAGCATATACAATTATATTATGCAATTATCTTAATTAAGTTGTTAGAGATATTTTAGGAATTAAGTTAGCATATTATGGTTTTTTAAATTTCGTAATTATATTCCTAATTGTAATACCTAGATTATATGAATTGCCTAGGTCAGAAGATTATTTACTTATTAACATCTGTATATAATTCCAATTAAGTGAAGGAATAAAGCATCGCCTTCTCAGACTTATCTATGATCGGTGTCTTCTTAAAATATTTATGAAATTTCCACCGGTTATATTGCTAAGACCAGATCTTTTATAATCCGGTCTTAAAAGTATTCTATATATTTACGAAATTGCCACCGGTTATACTTTTAAGACCGAATCTTTATAATCCAGTCTTAAAAGTGTTCTATAGATTTACGAAAGTGCCACCGATCATATTTTTAAGATTGGATCCTTTATAATCCGGTCCAAAAAATTCTTTATATTTACGAAATTGCCACCGGTTATACTTTTAAGACTTGATTCTCTATAATCCAATCTAAATGAGGCGGTCTTAAAGCTCTTTTTTTGCACTAGTTTGGAAAGGAGTTTCCACTTCAATTATTAGACTACTCAAGAATCAAGAAACTAATGATCAAGAACAAGAAGTTGACATTATCCATGCCTTATACTTGACCAAATTATCGTGTGACAAAAGGGATGTGACATGGTTGTACAATAGGTTGCATCGTGTCATCAATCCCCATATGAATTGGGTAGTCACAATGTCTTGCTAGAGGCTACTTGCAACTTGTGGGATGGTATAATATTGGCCCGCTACCAATCTCATATGGGCTTGCGGGGTCGCACACAAGAATGGCCCAACACGAACAATAGTGTCCATATTCATTGAATCTTAGATATGTCTAAGAATCAATGAATACAACGTTTTAGTTGAGGAGGATATATATAATGATTGCACCTAGTGCAAGTGGGAGTTTTGTTGGAAATTATAACCTAAGGGCTAATTATTATATAACTAAAATTAATTAAGATATCATATCTTAGATTTGATATATGAAGATAAATCAATGATTTAATTAAATAGATAAATATCATATCTCAGATTTAATTTGAGATATGATATATAATACCTCAGATTTAATTAAATTGAGATATAGTATCTCAGATTTATTTAAATAGAAAGATATCATATCTCATATTTAATTCATAAAGATAAATTAAATCTGTAGGCTTTTAATTTGGATTAAATAAATTGATTAGATTAGATTTATTAGACTAATTTAATTAATGCTATTTAAATCTAAAATTCGAATTCAAGATTAATTGAGATTAATCTTGAATATTTTTAATACGACCAAATTAGGGTTTTAGAAACTCTATAAAAGACATTGATCTAGTTGTATTAAAATAAGAAAACAGCCACAAAAGAAAAACCCTAGAGAAAAGACGTAAGACACAAAGTAAGAAGGCGCTAGCATGCTGCAGTAGTGGGACTGCCGTGACTACTTGTTCGTAGCGCGAGAATTTAAATCATGATATTATTTAGAGAATTATTAATCATAAATAATATTTTATTTCATAATTGTATGAATTAATATATGTTGTAATTTACCTTTCAAATGTTGTTTGGGTATGGTGAACAACATGGCTCACAGAGTTTTACAAGTGTTGTAAATTTAAATATGGCCTGTAAGTCATGCCTCTCTCTAAATATTCTTAATGTACATTATCTTCTCATTCCACTTCCCTCGTATGTGAAATGAGGTTTCTCCTTATGTACTTACTTTTATTATTTAGAGAAGTCCTCTCATTGGCTTGAGAGGATTTTAGAATAGATGAGCTTGTTGTGTCACGAATTTTAATTATGTTTTGATTTGATCACTGCATGATTAATTTAGATATTATATGAGATACAATAATGACTGCATTTATATAAGTAGAATTAATAGGATTAATAAGATCATATCAAATTATACCCTCTAAATAAAATCTTAAGTCACAATGCCGTCAATTAATGAATACTTGTCAAAACCTATATCACCCATTTGTATGTTTTACCAAAGTGGATGCATCTGAATTATATTGGTGAGACAAGAGTGAGTAATGGTGATACTTAATATTCATTATTGTCTTGACTTAATTGAGATTATCAAAATGGTTTTGGATCTCAAGGCATTAGATGGGATTAAACGTGCCGATCATATGATGATCGAATCCCATAAAGATCTAAGAGTTACATGTGATGTAATTGGAAAAGGGGTTGCCTACCTAAATAACTTGATTTTAAGTGTCCTGCCAAAGCGGACTTAAATTTAAGCCAAATATGGATCTTAGCCCACAATTATAATGAGGGTTGTTAATTTAGTGGGAGATTATTAATTAACTTTGCATATCTTTTATTTGTAGAATCATGTTGACTAGTAACACTGCCACACTATCACTGCGATCAGTCCTTGAGAAGGACAAACTTAATGGGACAAACTTTCATGACTAGTTTAGGGACTTGAGAATTGTTCTCAAGCAGGAAAAAAATGCTTATGTCCTCGATCAACCCATTCCTGAGGAGCCTGAGGCCAATACTCCAAGAGCTTAAAAAGATGCTTACACGAAGCTTAAGAATGATTCTGTGGATGTAGGATGCTTGATGCTTGCCACCATGGTTCCAGAACTCTAAAAAGATCTAGAACATATGGAGGCTCTTGAGATGATTGTACATCTCAAGGAAATGTTTCAGCAACAGGCAAGGAAAGAGAGGTATGAGACCTTTAAGGCCTTAAATTCCTACAAGATGGCTGAAGGTGCATCAGTTAGCCCTCATGTTTTGAAGATGAAAAGCTACATTGATCACCTTGAAAGGCTTAGATTTCCCATTAGCCAGGAGTTAGCTATAGATATGATCTTGAACTCACTTCTGGAAAGTTATGACCAGTTTGTCATAAACTACAACATGAATAACATGGAGAAATCCATTTCTAAATTGCATGGGATGCTCAAAATAGCTTAGCAGAGCATTAAGAAGAAGCCAAGCTCTGTTTTGATGGTTTAGAAAGGAAAGGGTATGAAAAAGAAAGGCAAGGGCAAACAAAAGGGTAAAGGCTCAATTGGTAAGACTAATGAGTCAAACAGGCCTGAATCTAAGCCTGTAGCCAATAAGGCAAAGCCTTCAAAGGATAGGGGTCTACTTCTTCTGCAATGAACCTAGTCATTGGAAGAGGAACTACAAACTCCTTGAAGATCTGAAAAAGAACAAGAAGGATGGCGGGGACATTGCTTCAAGTATCTATGTCATAGATATTCATTTTTTCACTTCCTCTACATGGGTATTAGATACTGCATGTGGATCTCACATTTGTACAAATGTGCAGGGTCTCAATGACAGTAGAAAATTGAAGAAGGGCGAAGTTGACCTACGAGTTGGAAACCGAGCAAGAGTTGCTGCTTTAGCCGTAGGCACTTATGAATTAGTTATGCCCAGTGGGCTTTTGTTAATTTTGAACAATTGCTTTTATGTTCCTGCTTTGAGTAGTAACATTGTTTCGCTTTCTTATTTGGATAATGAAGGTTATACTTCCATTACTAGGAACCGTAAATGTTCAATTTATCATAATGACATTTTCTATGTTGATGGTGATTCGCATGCTGGTCATTATGTACTTAATTTAGAACATCCTAATAATAGACGAATCTATGACATAACTACTAAAAGGTTCAAGTCAAATTATTTGAATTTGACCTACTTATGGCATTTTCGTCTAGGTCATATAAATGAGAAACGCATTTCAAAACTCCATCAAGATGGATTTCTTAATTCATTTGATTTTAATCATTTAATACATGTGAGTCTTGTTTATTGGGAAAGATGACAAAGGCACCTTTTACTAGGCATAGTGAGAGGGCCATCGATTTGTTGGGCCTCATACATACTGATGTGTGTGGACTAATGAATATATCTACCAATGGAAGTCATTTGTACTTCATAACATTTATAGACGATTTTAGTAGATATGAGTATATCTATTTAATGAAACATAAGTCTGAATCTTTTGGAATGTTCAAAATATTCCAAAATGAAGTGCAAAATCAACTTGGCAAAAACAATTAAAGTACTTTGATCTGATTAGGGTGGAGAATATTTGAGCTAAGAGTTCATTGACCATTTGAGGAGTTGTGGGATCATCTCACAACTTACTCCTCCAGGAACCCCTCAATGGAATGGTATTTCTAAATGGAGGAATCGAACTCTATTAGATACGGTTCGATCCATGATGAGTCAAACTGATCTTGCACCGTCCTTTTGGGGCCATGTGCTAAAAACAGCTGCGTTCACACTAAATCGTGTTCCATCAAAGGCAGTTGAAAAGATACCATATGAGATATGGACTGGGAAAACACCCAGTTTGTCATTTCTTAAGATTTAGGGATGTGAGGTTTATGTTAAACACCAAGCCTCTGATAAATTATCATTCAGATCCTCAAAATGCCTTTTTGTGGGGTATCCTAAGGAAACTAAGGGATACTATGTCTACAATTTCACGGATCACAAAGTGTTTGTTATTCGCAATGATATCTTTTTAGAAAAAGAGTTTATCTCTAAAAGAATTAGTGGGAGTAAGGTGAACCTCGAAGAAGTTCGAGAGCCACAAGACAATGTAAAACCACATATGAAAAATGGAGAACACTCACAACAAGTTGATGAGCTTGCTCTAGTAACACAAGGCCCACGAAGGCCTGATAGGACACGACAAAAGCCTCAGAGATATGTACTTCTGACTATTGGAAGTCGTGATTTCTTGCTCATTAAGCAGAATGAACCAACTACCTATCAAGAAGCCATAATGGGACCAAACTCTGAAAGATAGCTAGATGCCATGAAGTCTGAAATGCAATCCATGTATGACAATAAGGTATGGACCTTAGTTGATCCACCTGAAGGTGTAAAACCATTAAGTGTAAGTAGGTATTCAAGGAGAAAACTGACATGGATGGCAAAGTAAGTGTCTTCAAAGCACGATTAGTTGCAAAAGGATTCACTTAAACTCATGGTGTGGACTATAATGAAACATTTTCCCTAATTGCAATAGCCAAATCAATCAGAATCCTTCTTGCCATTTCATCATATTATGACTATGAGATATGATAGATGAAGGTCAAAACAACCTTCCTTAAGGGAAACTCCTTAAGGATGTGTACATGACACAACCTAAAGGCTTTGTGCGTCCGGAGGAATCTAATAAAGTTTGCAAGCTTCAAAGATCCATTTATGGATTAAAGCAAGCCTCTCGAAGCTGGAATCATCGTTTGATGAAGTAGTCAAAGAGTTTGGGTTCATTCAAAATATAGATGAACATTGTGTTTACAAGAAGGTTAGAAGGAGCACAGTTGTATTTCTGGTGCTTTATGTTGATGACATTCTACTCATTGGGAATGATATTCCTACTTTGCAAAGTGTCAAGTCTTAGTTAGGAAAGTCTTTCTCAGTGAAAGATTTAGGCGAAGCCACTTATATCCTTGGGATCAGGATTTATAGAGATAGATCCAAGAGGTTAATAGGCCTAAGTTAGAGCACATACATAGACAAGATACTGCATAGATTCAGTATGCAGGAATCTAAAAGGGGTTATATGTCTATGTCGCATGGCATCCATCTCAGCAAGGATTTGTGTCCTAGTACACAAGATCAAAGAGACCGCATGAGTAAGATTCCATATGCCTCCACCATTGGATCTACCATGTATGCCATGTTATGTGCTCGACTGGATGTTTCATTTACCTTGAGTATGACCAACAGATATCAACAAGATCCCAATAAGGGTCACTTGACTGCTATAAAAAATATCCTGAAGTACTTAAGAAGGACTAAGGACTTATTCTAGGTATATGGTGGCTTGGAGGATGAGCTATGTGTGACTGGTTACACAGATGCGAGTTTCCAAATTGACCAAGATGATCTAAGATTGCAATTAGGATATGTATTCCTGTTAAATGGTGGTGCGGTAAGCTGGAAGACCTCAAAACAGAGCACTGTAGCTGATTCTGCAATAGAAGTTGAGTATATAGCAGCATCAGATGTAGCTAAGGAAGCCGTTTGGATCAGAAAGTTCATTACTGAACTAGGGGTGGTTCCTACCATCTCAAATTCAATAGACCTGTTATGTGACAACAGCAGGGTTATTGCGCAGGCTAAGGAGCCTAGGTCACATCAAAGGACCAAGCATATACTCAGGGGCTTTCATCTTATCAGAGAAATGAATGATAGAGGTGACATCAAGATATGCAAAATACTAGGAGAAGACAATGTTGCTTATCCTCTTACTAAGCCGCTTGCACAAGAAAAACATGAGTGTCGTGTTAGGACAATGGGAATTAGAGTAGTTAATGATTGCACCTAGTGCAAGTGGAATTCTATTAGAAAGGCCAAGTCATTATACTTTAGATGTCTATGTTATTTAAAATATTATCTTTTAGTTATCATTTTATTTGCATGTTTATATTGATAACTATATCCCTGGATATATCTTATAGATTATCCTAAATGTCCCTGGTTGGTCATCTACGCGGGAGCAAAGATAAGATAAGACCAATATGACTTTAATGAGGTATGGAGATACGAATCAAACTCATGCGTACTTGTAAGAGTACAAGGTGCTGGACCGACTCACTATGAGAAAGCTGCATGGATTTAGTCATAAGCTTATCTCATGTATAACTGCATCACAACGCCCTATGGCCTGAGATCATCATGGATTCCTACATGATGAGTCATTGATCTTTGACCTAGTCAAAAGTCATATTTGACTGAGTGATGATAAAGGCTTGGATCGGGATCAGTGGTTTTCATGCAGAGGAATGTGAGTGGTCAAGATGGAATTTGTCCCTCGTATTTGTAGAGAGATAATATTGGGCCCCTCGATGAGTGAGTCTGAGAAACGTATGGCCATACTATGGTGGAAAGGAGTTCCCATTTCAATTATTAGACTACTTAAGAATCGAGAAAGTAATGGTCAAAAAAAGGAAGTTGACATTATCCATGCTGTTAGTTCTCTATGTGTTTTGATGATAACTGACAATTGTAAACTTGGCATGAAGCTTGTCTTTGGTAAGTTGGAAAGCTCACTATCAAAGGCAAACTCGAGTTTAGGTATGTAAACTCGAGTTTGAAGACTTGACAGAGAGATGCTCAATTCTGCAAGAAAGCCAAACTCCATGAAATCAGAACCAAGTCAAGATGATATGGATCAACCCCTCTTCTTGCGCCAAAGATCTTACCATTTCTGAAGTAACTGGAGTTACATCTATTTTTCCATTTCAATTCAAGAGTTCTTATGTGTTTCCACGCCCCTTCGAGACCCCGAAAAATGGACAAATTCCTTTTCTTAGGAACACATACAAGATTCGTCACCACAAAAAGAATTTTCCAGATTTGCAGTTGAACGTTAGAGAATAAATTGCAACAGCTAGTTTATCTAGTTAGCCTATAAAAGGCTATGAAGACTCAGAGCAAGATACACACAACCAAGCTACTTTGATTATATTTTGCAATTTGAGTCTGTATTGTGATTTTAAATTGATCTTCAGTATTTATCATTATCTACTCTTTTTGAGAGTCTTGATTCTTTGAAATCAAAAGTTGTTGGTGTAAACTCAAGGTTGTGGAAACCTGTGAGTGGGGTAGCTTAATTACAAAGTGTAAGGGGGAGCAAGTCCTAGGTGAATAGGATTGCTTGTTGTTTACATTGTTGTAGTTAAAAGCTTGTTGAACTAGTGGAAATACCCAGAAAAATATCTGGGGACTGGACGTAGGTCAAGGTTAAGACCGAACCAGTATAAATTCTGTATGTCCAGCTTTTCTTCCCTTACTCTCTTGTTATTTATTTTTTTCAAGGGTTTTGAAAAAGAGTTCAAAAAGAATTTTTGAAATCCCCAATTCACCCGCCTCTTGGTGATTTCTTCCATTTTCACATGCCTCATCCTTGACCAAATTATCACGTGACAAAAGGGACGTGACATGGTTGTACGATAGGTTGTATGGTCTCATCGATCCCAATATGAATTGGGTAGTTGCAAAGTCTTGCTAGAGGCCGCTTGCAACTTGTGGGCTGGTACAGTATTGACCCACTACCAATCTCATGTGGGCCTGCAGGGTCGCACACAAGAATAGCCCAATACGAGGAATAGTGTTCAAATTCATTGAATCTTAGATATGTCTAAGAATCAATGAATACGTTTTACCTAGGAGGATATATATATAATGATTGCACCTAGTGCAAGTGGGAGTCTATTGGAAATTATGCCCTAGGGGCTAATCATTATGTAACTAAAACTAATTGAGATATCGTATCTCAGATTTGATTTATGAAGATAAATCAATCATTTAATAAAATAGAGATATTGTATCTCAGATTTAATTTTCGAATTAAATATATCATATATTTGATTTAATTTAAATTGATATATAGTATCTCTGTTATATATATTGTAATACCCCGAATTTTGGGTCTAAAGACTTGAGAATTAGCCTATTTTTGGGGGACTACTAGGCCCTATTTATGAAGAGTTCAATGTCTTGAGCTTATTATGAGGAAGAGTTTAAGATAATTAGCAAATTATTTTAGATTTGGGGAAAGATTATGAAATATTATTTTGGGAGAATAGAAATATTGAAAGGGGATTAAATATATGTGAGTGTGTGTATGTGTTGCTTGTGTGTGTATTATATATAAGTGTTATTTGTGATAAGGAGATAAGAATGTGACATGTGTGTAAATTGTATGTGTGTGAATTGTGTATTGCCAACACATGTAAGGCTTCAGTTCTTTCTTGTTCTAGTGGATGCGTGTGCACCATATATATATATATATATATATATATATATATATATATACATATATATATACATCCTACTCTCTTCATTTTGGGGGATTCTCCATTATCCACAATACTCTCCAATCCCTTCCTCATCTCGGCTCAAACACAAACAAGACGGAGGGGGTGACAATAAGAGAAACAAAGAAAGGAAAAAGAAAGAGAGAAGGAAGGAAAGAAGGAAAATCTATAAAGTAGTAACTCTTCTCTCACATAATATGTGTACCTTTATATGCATGTATTCACCATTGTATGTATATATATGTGATGCATAAATGCTGAATGTGTTGAGTGAATTGTATGTATAAATGAGGGTTGTCTTACATGTACTATGTATGCATTTTATGTGAGTGATTATTAACGTTACTACTGGGATTCATTTGAATCCCAAGAATATTTTTGAATAGCTTTTTTTTGCAGTTAGGGTTAGAAGCCCGAGAGCTAAGAAGGAAGAGTTGGAGGTATAGACTAAGAAGGGAAAGATTTTACCTCTTAGATTTACTTTACTGAAGGATTAGTTTATTGTACGGGAATAGTAGCTTCAATGGTAATTCTTTATTTGAAGATACGCTTCCATGTACGAATTCAAGTATAAAAATGGTGTATTTTAGACGGGTGTTTCATATATATATATATATATATATATATATATATATATATATATATTTATATATATGAATGTATTCAGTCATTCAATTTCAATAACGTGTTGCATTATAAATACTATTCTTGAGTTATAGAAGGGGACCTTTGCATTATGATCAACTGCTTTTGGATATTAGTACCTCTTATCGCTTTATTTATAACTTGTGTTGGTTTAGTCCCTAAATTATATTATTACAAGTAATTTTCAACTAAATTTAATTTCCCCATCAACTTGATCGCATCAAATTTTTGCAACACCAAAAAGCTCAACAAAGAATAGACCTTAAACTAAGGTCTATATGATTCACAAATATAATTCATTTGTTAATGGATTAAGGTGTAAATTGGCCAATGAACTATTACCCAAAGAGCATCTGGTACAAAAAAGTATTGAGGGTACCTTAATTATCAATAAACAATTAAAAAGTGAAAAAAGTACTAAATAACAATTAAAAAAATACCAACTATCACAATTACATTAAAATATTAGGTACTGGTGGAGGACAGTGGCGGAGACGCTAGAGAAAAAAGTGGTTATGCCTTCTTGTTGGATAAGGAAAACTCCCACAGAGATGAGACCCACACAAGCAAGTGCCATGGTAGCGGTGGCTATTGCCTGTGGCATCGGAGGGATGGAACCATGAAGTAGGGTGAGTGTCGGTCAGAGGCTGTGAACTGTTGGATTTGGTTTTCGGTGCGTGATTCTCTCCCTGAAGCTACATACAAACCTTGATGAGTTCAAGAAGGCGAGTGGAGCACCCAGCAACAATGGAAGTTTCGGAGATACGGACATCACCGACACTGTGACAATCAATGGAAGACAAAAATGAGAGGGAGACACTAAGACAATGATGGGGTAGTTTAATGGCATTGTGTTTTTTTTTCACTTTTTGTGTTTTTTTTCACTTTTTAATTGTTAATTGATAATTAAGGTACCCTCAATACTTTTTTGTGCCAGATGCTCCTCGGGTAATAGTTCGTTGGCCAATTTTCACCTTAACCCTCTGTTAATCACAACCTTAAAATAGAAGATGATGTTAGTTCTCTATGTGTTTTGATGATAACTGACAATTGTAAACTCGAATGAAGTTTGCTTTGGCTAAGTTCAAAATCTTTTAAATTTGTTCAAACTTAATTTGAACTTTATTGTCAAAGACAAACTTGAGTTTAGGAGTGTCAAACTCGAGTTTGTACTTGACAGAGAGCAAGTCAAGTTATTTGAACTTAGTAAACTTGAGCTTGGACATGGAAACTTGAGTTTGAGACTAGCCGAGAGCTTTTCAAAGAATTTTATTCTTAATCAAACTCGAGCTTGGTTAGTTAAACTCAAGTTTGTCCCTAGCCAAGAGTTCTCAAAGGGTTTCTCCTTTAAGTAAACTCAAGCCTAGTTAGTAAACTCCAGTTTAAGTCAGACCAAGAGCTTTTAAGGGATCTAGAAGTTAAATACATTCAAGCCTATGATTTTAAACTCCAGGTTGCATTTGTGGACTTAAACTCATTCTCATTTTTCAAAAAATAAAAGTCCCAAACTCAAGTTTATCATTTAATGACTCGAGTTTCCGCGATCTTAAAATGTTTTCAAAAACTATTGCGATGCTCATTTCAATTGAAGGACTAAACTCGAGTTAAGCTAATCAAACTCGAGTTAAACTCCAGTTTGAGTCTTACAGAGATGTCTTCATTTTCAACTTCAAATCCTTCTTATAGAAGATGCCTATGAGACTTAAGTTTGAAAAAGTAAACTCGAGTTTTGGACTCTAGTTTGCTTGAACAAACTCTAGTTTAAAACGCTCTATTTTTAACTCATCTTACTCAAATTTGTGAAATCTTCTTGTTTCATCTACATACTTCATTTCATCTTTCAATACTACTCTTAACTAGTTTTAATCAATTTGATAGTTAGTTTCAAATGATCAAACTTGTCTTAAACTGAAGATTAAGCATAAAGCAAAAGGTGATGTCAGAATATTTATTGCTGGCCCAAAAAACTTAGCATCCTTTTAGCAAATCATTCTTTAGACCTTGCAAAGGTTTAAGTGTTCTCTTTCCAAATATGGAAGCCACATCATTCAATGGATTTATTTAAAGGAAAGTCAACAAGAATGTCAGAGGCTCTGGATTAAAGCTTGAGAGAGAATGGACCTAGTTGCAACCTAATAGCTTCATTAATGTCTCCAACAACTACATTAATGTTTCCAATGGTCTTTTAATGCTTCCATCATATATAAGCTGAAGAATTCAATTCTCAAAAACAACAAGAATACAGAAAATGAAAAATGCTCAAGTCTTGCATTTACTTCTCTTCTATATAGTATCTTCTAATACATTGAACTTCAATATTTATTCTGTCGGTAATTGACATTACTGACGGAATTCCGTGAGTAATTCCGTCGTTAAAAAAAATTAATGACGAAAAATTTCTGTAGAAAAAAATGACATGGCAAAATTATTTTGTTTGCCACGATATTTTTTCCAACAGAAATTTCCATCAGATTTTTTTTTTACCAACAGAATTACCCACGGAATTCCATTAGTAATGTCAATTACCAACGGAATTCCATGGGTAATTCCGTCGGTAATTTTTACCCACGGAATTCTGTGGGTAATTTCTAACGGAATTTTTTCTGTCAGAAATTCTGTGGGTAATCCGAAGTTTTTTTTTTTTTTTTGTAGTGTTTGCTCTTTAAGAGTTTCTCATTGATTATCATTTTTTGTAAAATCTCAAAGATGTGGGACTTTTAAGGTTGGGTTATCAGTTTACAACTTGTAAGGGGGAGTGTATCCTTGTGAGATGATAAATTTCAAGTATAGAGTATGTATCTAATTATTGTGATAGTGAAAATCCCAGAGAATTTGGGGACTGAATGTAGGTCAAGAGTTGAGACCGAACCAGTATAAATCTTCTACGTCAAGCTTCTTCTCTTCCTTTTTGTTATACTCTGTTTTTGAGTTCGTTTTTCAGAAGCAATCGAAAATTTTTTAAAATCCTCAATTCACTCCCTTGGTGATTTCCTTCTTTTACATTTGGTATCAGTGCTTGGTTCTCTATTTGAGGATTAACATCCTAGATAAAAGATCCAGTGGGAGAAATATTACCTAATGGAGCTTCGATCAACAAACCACTGGGTTTCAATAGTGAGCATTACTCCTTCTGGAAGGCTAAGTTCCGAGTCTTCGTATTGACACTAATATTTTGATTAGAAGAATTTTGCCCATGCAGAAAAGTTCCTTTGTGAATTGTGATTTATCTGGATAGACTTCAGCTTGTCAGGTTTCTAAATTAGCACCCCTGTGTTGAACAGGATGGTTCTCTTTTAGCTGGTGATCAACAATTGAATATGCTTGGTCATATACAGGTACTGCATCCCATTTCTAAACACAATAATTCAACTAAAATTACCCGATCTGACCATTGGCATCAATGGCATGTATAACAATCCCAGAAATCTGCAGTGCTACTTCTTGATTTTAAAGTGAGTTCCATAATTAGCAGTCCTAACAAAGCCTGTATTGGGATAGCAAATGCCATCCCTCAAGTAAGCTCTTTATTAGTGACTTCCAATTAATTGCAGTATTCATAATCCCTATTCTTATTTTCTTAACCTTATTACTAATATTATTTGACTTTAATTGTGAGTAGCGACATGATCTGATTTTGAAATAATAGTCTAGTAGTATTTCGGTATTTGAAAATGTGGTACTATTCTCCTTTCCATTTACGTTCATCATGAAGAATAAGAAAAGAATATCAAGAGTTATATGATAAATGGTCGGGTAATTATTTTTCAAGTACAGATTGAGGCTTGAAGTAGGAATAGTCTTTATTCCTTGATTTCCCTTATTGCTCAAAGCTTCAGTTTTTAGTTCCCTCCATTATACGTTGCAAATTGTCGACTTGTCTTTCAGTTTAGTCAAGGAATAAAGCAGCATACCTTTCTCCTGCCTTGTTTCTTCCTCTCTCCAGTTTCTTCTTTTCCCTTTGTTTCTTGCTCTCATTTCCTCGATCTCATGTCCCAACTTCTACATCTTTATTTCTTTCTCTTATATTGGTTCTACATTATTGCTTTGGTTCATATTCTGAACATGATTTTAGGTACAAGAAGCTGCTGATTGCTTGGGTGCTGACTGTGTGCCACGCTATGTTGAGATGAAGCAGATGGAGAATCTAGATATTGAAACTATCTTTCAGCAATCCAAGGAAAGAACTTATCATTTCGATGTGTGAGTCTATATGCAAGCATTAAAAAATCCTTTATGGACTTCTTGAGCAATGGAGTAATTTTGTGTTGGAAGAAGCTATACAGTATTCAAAATTTGAAAGAAAATTATGGACTACCTGATATCGATCACTGCAAGGCATGTAAACTTGCAAGAGGTTCTAGGAAATTTTGGGGTTAACCTTTGCTGTCCGACAATACACCCATAAAAAAGATCAGAGAGACTCTTCTTTGTTTAATTTGAACTTTGGGAATGTTTACTTTGCTGTCTCGATTCAGCCGTTTAAAAATTGTTATAGCTTCTTTGTGGTATGGGCATTGAAATTGGATTGTCGTTTCATTTGGATCGTGTTCATTTAGGAGCTGTTTTCCATCTTTAATACACAGCCGTCTTGAAAGTCAGTGAATGCAGATATCAAATAAGTTCTCACCCATAAAAGTTGTTAGTGACTTATGTCAGATTTAAGTAGCTCTGTTTCTGTTTGATGCGTTATTTTTTGTAGCAAAAGGTCTGAAGTTTGTTACATGTTTGTTTCAGTAATAAGAGGTGGAAGTCATTGATTATAGACCCAGGGTTGTATAGCCTCAAGAAATCAGAAATTTCGTGGGTATCCAAACAGAGGAGTCTACCAACAGCTTTTAAATTATATACAGGTTTTTCTCCAATAAAAACTAGTAAACTTTGTTTACCATATCTTTCAATCCATTATTTCCCTTCAATTCAATTTCTATATCAGAAGAACAATCACACGCTCTGAAATCTCAAAGCAATTAGAGTTGTCTTCTAACACATTCTAACCTGTATGCTAATTTGAAAATGCAAATTCAATTCTTAAATTCTGAGAGAGCTCAAACCGAATAAAATTGAGCGTGAAAATTTTTTCACACAAAAGCATTAAAAATAAAAAGAAAAAGGAAAAATCCTCACTTTAATACAAAGTACAAGGTGCTCAGATGAAAATCTGGGTGTATCCAATTTATTACTCAAAATTCAAAGACTAACCTAAATATTTGAAAAATATCCATAATATATAGCACAGTATCTCCAAAAGAGTCTGATCAAAGATTATCAAGCACCAAAATAATATTCACACCAAATCTGAGCCCTCTGCTCCATTTTTACTTTTGTTAGAAAGAGGAGCAAGTTCTGCAACATCTGGAGCCTCAAAATTCTCAGAAATCTCAGGTTCACTAATCCATAAAACTGCATGAAGCAAAACAAGAGGCATAGCACATGCTAAAGTCACACCCAGATGAATCCCTGCACTTGTTATAATTAGTTGAACCATAGTGGCAATTGCTAGGAGAGCCAAAACAAACCTTTTGTCTATAACTCTATGAAGGACATAAGAATTTGGGTATGCCCTTAATAGCAGCAAGTACAAGGTTGTCACATAGCTCATGATAACCAGAAGAATGAGAGAAACCTTGCGTTGAGGGATTAGGGTTATGAAGAGTATGATCCATACAAAAAGCGCGTAATATAACCCTAAATTCCCCAAGTTTCTGATGATCCGAAGAGCTGCAGCTTCTGGGGTTAAGGGAATGTTAAGAGGGCAGTAAAAGTTCAATTCCTTGAACTTCTTTTCATGAGGTGCTTTTGGTTCTTTGGGTTGATCAGTGGATGAAGATGGTGGGGATAATGATGTGGGAATTCTTTGGATTGTTCCAAAACTTGCCATGATATGGTGATCGAAAAGAGAGAGTTTTGAAAATGGAAAAGAATATGTGATATGTGGGTTTTTTCTGCAGCTTGATTTGGTTTAGATGGGGCTTGTCTGAATTTGTAGCTTCAAGAGGAAAGAGTTAGAACCCCCATTTTCCTTTCAACTTCCCAGTGGAAGACTTTTCATACAGACTTGGTCAAGAATTAAAATATTGCATAGAAACTTTGTCAAGAATTATAATAACTTAATTATAGGACAATATTTATAGGTTGAGTTTGGTCCTAATTATAAGATAAAGTTCTTATTTTTCTCAATTTCTTTTTAAAATACCCATATTGATCCTTTCACAATAATAATAAAACACAATGATAATTTAATAATACACCTATGTATTCTATAAAGCAAGTAATGCTTGCAACTCATTAATACTACATATACCTCAATTCTACCGTTTCATCAATTAATTTAATAACATGCTTATATTCTATCAAGTGAGACATTCTACTTTTTTTTAAAAAATAAAATAATTTTAAGATTTCTTTAAAAATATTTTCCTGTAACTATCGGTTGAATTGGATTTTATTCTATCAAGTTTTCATTTTTGCAAAGTGATTGATTTTCCCCCTAAAAATAACCTAATTTAATATTAATTTGATTATCCTTTTTACATGGCTAAGAGAATAACCTTACATTTGTCTAAGTTTTACGCAGAAAAAAATCTCATTTGAAGCCAAACACCTAGAAGACGGAAACAACGAGGTAATCAGGGAATCTGTTGTTCTCGTGGATCTTGATCTTAACGTTGGATCCATCGAGAGCGCATGGAACCCTCTTGTATGGGATGACTACAGAAGTACAATCTATCGAATTAAATTTAAATAAGGACATTTTATGAAAATAAATAAAATTAATTAACTTAACTCATATCGTTAGTTTCTCTAAAATTTGGTTAAATATGTCTTATAATTTGAATTGGAGGGAAAATTTTTTGTTTTAAATTAATGGAACATATCATTCAATTATTGTAGCATTCAAGAAAGACAGATTGTTTGACCTTTGAATGTAAGACTATTAGAACCCGCTTTTACCAAAAAAGAAAAAAAAGAACTATTAGAATCCACTTTCTTGCACATCGTTTCGAATGTGGACTTTTTGGCCGGGTAGTGTCAAAACATCTGTTCTTTGATTTTAAACACGCAATCCGGCCCTTTTTTTGGCGAAAATAAATCAATAACATGACATGACATAAAAAATCATGTTCAACTTAAACTTCAAAGTAACTTGAGTTGAGGCACATTTTGGACCTGTTCAATTTTCTGTTCTCAGATTTTTAAAAAAATAATAGAAAAACTTGTTTATATTATAAAACTGAAAGAATTTTAGAGAGAAGTCAGAGGAAATTCTAGAGAGATGAAATCCATTCAACTATATTGAATAGTTACAGGAGACCTCTATTTATAGAAGGATGCAAATAGTAGATTACTATGCGTATATACCATGTCATCCTGTATTTGGAGATTATGGGTCAATGGACATCCACATAATAAGAATATTCATAACACTCCCCCTTGGATGTCCATTTATGAATGTGCCTCGTTAAAAACTTTAACTAGGAAAAACCCAGTGGGATAAAAACCTAGCCAAAGAAAAGAGTACAACATTCATTGATACACTGTTGAGTTTTGCCTCATTAAAAAGAAACTTTCTAAGAAAACTCAGTGGGACAAAACCTAGATAAGGGAAAAAGAGTACAGTGTATATCGTCTCCCCCTCTTGATTACATCAAACTTGCTCCCCCTGATGACCACATTGCTTCATTGTCTTTCTATCATCAAGTATTCATTGTATACCTGCAAGATCTAAATCTTTCAAGTAAAATCATAAATATACATGTGCATAAATATTTATTCAGATAATAATATCACATGCACGATAAATGCTTCATGCTACATATGAATTCACTTAATTAATTATTCTCGAGAATTTGATGCTCCTAGCATCTTGAGTCCTTCAGGGACTTATTCTAGCGCCTTATGTTCTTCAGGAACATGTGCTTCTAGCACACACTAATATAGTATGACTCATGATCCTCATTATCATCATTACAGCATATGTTATCTTATAAACATAAATATCATCAATGTCGACTTTATTTTTCGGTCCCATCGGATTTCATTCATAATTTATTGAGATCTCATTATATTTACATATATTAGGTACCTAGGTCTCTCTTGGACCACAATACACTTTTCTTGTAATATCTCTTCTGGAGATAACATTTCATCAAAAGATAACTCTTCTGGAGCTTTACTTAATTATCCTCGACTTGATCATCTATATTTTATAGCTCCTTTTCTCTTTCGAGGATTTTTATCTTTATAACCGATGGACCAGCAACACTTCAGGCGTGCTTTATAACAATTCATATAGGAGCATTTGCAGTTGGGACATGTGACTTTGTCACTTTAGGTCAGTAAATGCTTCTGGCATTCGATTAACTAAACTCTGAAATTGAATTATCATTTTGAACTTTTAGTGCACAATTCCTTGTATGATGATCAATATGAGCCAATGATAATTCATTCTAGTAAATCTTTACCCAATCTGCTTATTTTTCTCCCCCTCATCAAATCATCAATTTTCTTTGTATATCCATCTATGTGCATTGTAATAGATTAATAATCATTACACATTTAAAACATTTCAAGATGGAATTAATCTGGCTCCTGACCAAAAGCCAATTATACGGGGAGAATTCTGTTGGCTTATATAATTGCTGCAAATATACACAACATATAAATTTTGTTCTCATAATCATTGATCTATCCATTTATGGATACTTTAATACATTATTTCTGGATCATTCAATCTGGAAATTGCGCGCATAATATATTGCAAACTTCTGGTTGCAAACATCACTGCAAACTTTGCAGATTTATAATCTCATATGTAAACTTTCAATTTGATATATTTCCAGAGATCCATTTCCAATAATTATTTCTATCTGAGAACAAGCAGCACATAATATGACTCGGATGATCAAACAAGTCATGCCAACATTCCATATAATTTATCATCAAATCCAATATCAATCTTGGGGGAATCAATACACAAACATTCACAGAAAATTAACACAAAAACACTCACACTTGATATATATCAATCTCCCCCTCAAGTATGAGTCTGTAGAAATTAATTCATGTAATTTCATACAATATTCCATATATGATATCTATTTCTACAGATATCATTAAAATTCCACAAATGCATTATCAATGCATTATTCTATTACTTCTGGTAACAAAATTTCAATTTTCCAGAAACAACAATCAAATAAATACAAAATCATTGAAATTATCAAAATACTGTGGAATCACAGATGCATTACTGTGGAATCACAGGCGCAACATGTATCACTGTGGAATTGTCGTATGCATATATAGTCAAAAAGTGTCTAAGCTCGTGCTTGACAGGGTGCAGATCTGTAAAGATTCAACAGGACTGCGCATATCTGCAGAGATTCAATAGGATTTAATTCGGCTATAAATAGAAGAAGGCAAACGAACATGCCTCACAAACATTCAAGCATCTGATAACATTCACTACCATATACTAACTTATCATTTTTCTTCTAATCGCGTATATTATTGCAATGGCAGGTCCAAGTAATTTTATCCCAGTTTCTGATACATCTGACACAGCATTACTTGATGCTTTGTTATATGATGATCAGACAAACCTGTCATTTACCTCTTTATTATCTCCTAATCCTTTTGAGATGTTTATTCCTCCTTCTACTATTCCTCCTTCTGCTTCAAATATACCTACTTCTCCCCCAAGAACAAATGTTCTTCCTCAATTTAGAAGGAATGAAGGTACAACTGAAGCAGGTTCATCAAGGAGGCCTGTTAAAAGGTGTAGAACTATGGCTGAACTAATGGAGTCTACCAGTCAAATTCAACCAATAGTCACAACAATCAATGAGCTAGCATTCATAAGCCAGCAAACAACCACCAGCCAGCCATCAACCACGATCCAGCTAGCAACAATCAGCCAACCGACAACCATTAGCCAGCCAATAACAATTAGCCAACCAACAACCACTAGCCAGCCATCAACTACAAGTCAATTAGCAACAACTAGCTTATTGGAATGTAGTTGTTGTCATGTTTTACGAGAGATCATACATACCAACGAACTCCAGTACCATAAACTTGAAGTTCACGGAAGAAGAACAGGTATGATTACCCATGCTGTTTTATTTGAAAAAGTACAGGATAAATCTTATAATACTGACAGGCTTCCAATGTTTGATTTCACAAAGAAAAATTTTGAAGAAATCAAACAATTTCTGACACAGTATTGTATAGATTTACAAGCATCAGGATATATCTTGATGCGTGATCCTGTATTAGCCTATCATGAGGTTCTCTGTGTTGGTTCGGAATGGGCTATAAATCCAAATGACCTCCATGGAAGTTCATTTCAAACCAATATTGAACACTCATTAGACAAAGGAAAACAACCTGCAATAAGTATACCCTATGATACTTCATCCCTTAACCAGAGTGAATTATATAGGTTATCTATGGAGCAACGAGAAAGAATAAAGAAAACAACGCTCCATGATTTAAGAAATTATTTTCACTTAACCCTTGATGAAGCGAGTAAACAATTAAATATGTCTACTCACACCATACAAAAAAATCTATCAAAAAGGAGGGTTAACTGAGTGGCCACACAAGAAGCTCAAGAAACTTATGACGCAAATCTCGATATTACGAAGAGCTTTGCCTCATCTGGATCCCATCTCAAAAGAAGCAAAAGAAGAAGACATTAAATATCTTCAGAATGAGATGATTAAAGTTTGTAATGATGTTGAGCCACACGCAATTAAACTTTGTTGAAATAATATTTCCTTTTGCTTAATTATTTTGTTTATGAATATTCTTTTCTCGTATTTATAAAAATTGTTATAATCATATAAATCACATAACAACCATAATAATATATTTTCTTTATTCACTTCTGGGAATGAAGTTGGATAAAAATTCATGATCCATAACTCACTGATTTGTTTGATCATGGCAAGAAATTAATCCACAATATTGCTACTACAATAGCAAATTGAATATATTTATTTATAATATCAATCATGATCATACAATCCCTTGTCTCATAATTTAAGGGAATATTTAATGCCAAATATACAATTTTGAGGCCTTTATACAACTGATAACATACAAAATTTATGGATCAAATATTGTTTCATAATTTGTCTCTTGTTATCAGGCTAACTTGCCTCTTGGCTTCAGGCAATCTTGCCTCTGAAATTAAGGCTATCTTGCCTCTTAGGCTCAAGCCAATTTATGCCTCATCTCTCAAGTCAATCTATGCTTCATATCTCTATGGCATTTTGATCTCATAATTATATATATGATCTTTTAACAGTTTATCTTCAGGATAAATAAAGTATAAGCATAATAAAACAAATAGATGGAACCCACTAATATGTATATATTAGTGTCGTTGCCATAAATAATAAAAGGGAAGGGGGATTTATATAAAGCAGTAAATAAATAAATAAAAATAAAATAAATGACTGGAAATAAACGTGCTAAATAAATAAAAAGAAGATGAAATAGGAATGGTAGTAAACTCACAGCGAGACCTATCTCATCCAAAGGTAAGAAAGAGGATGCATATGCAAATGCAAATATATATATATAATATATAGAAAGCAGTAAATAAATAAATGGAGCCCACAGTACTAGTGTCGCTACCATGAGAAATAAATAAAGCAGTAAAGAATTAAAATAAATAAATGGAGCCCACTATAGTGTTGCAACCATGAGAAATAAGTAAAACAGTAAATAAATAAATAAATAAATGGAGCCCACTAATATAGTGTTGCAACCATGAGAAATAAGTAAAGCAGTAAATTAATAAATGGAGCCCACAGTACTAGTGTCGCTACCATGAGAAATAAATAAAGCAGTAAAGAATTAAAATTAATAAATGGAGCCCACTATAGTGTTGCAACCATGAGAAATAAGTAAAACAGTAAATAAATAAATAAATAAATGGAGCCCACTAATATAGTGTTGCAACCATGAGAAATAAGTAAAGCAGTAAATAAATAAATGGAGCCCACTATAGTGTTGCTACCATGAATAAATAAAGCATAATAAAATAAATAAATAGAGCTCACTAATAGATACTAGTGTGCCATCATGAAGAATAAATAAATGTAAAATAAAATAAATAAATGGAGCCCACTAATACATACTAGTGTGTCCCCATGAAAGATAAATAAAGTAGTAAAGAATAAAATTAAATATGTAAAAATAAATGTTACTAAAGTTAGTAGCATTAAAAAAAAAAAATAAATGTATAAAAGTAAATGTGAGTTAAGTTGGTAACAATAATAAAATATCAAATTAAAACAATTTAAAAGAAAGATTAAATCTAGATTTCCAATATGGAGTCAAATTAACAACAATAATAATAAAGATAAAGTTGAAAAATCTACTTTCCTCAATAGCTATACCTCTTGCCACCTAAAAAATAAAATAAGTATTTTTTTTTTTTTTGGGCTACCGACAGTTTGAGGTTTTTTTTTTTTCGTCTTCTTCTTCTCTCTTCTTTTGCTGTTGGCGCAAAAAAAAAAAAATAAATAAATAAAAATTGCAAAGTGCAAAAATGGACCCCATGTGCTTCCCACTATATAATATTTTGATGTACTCTCTTGTCTTCTCATGACTTTAAGAACAATAATTTTTTTTTTTTTAGAGAATCTGTCGGAAGAAACAGTAATTTTTTTTTTTAATAAAATAAAAAAAAACTATTCTATTCTGTCGGCTGCAAATTTTTTTTTTTTTAAGTGACGAAAATAAGAAGGAAGAGAAGCTTGATGAATTACCTCTGATGATAAAGCTGAATGATGAGAATGAAGTGCTATTTTCCTCCCATGATTCAGCGGCAAGAAGCAGAGGATGTGATCTTTTGTTTTAAGCTTTCACTCGACCCTCTCTCTCTCAGACTTTTGCAACGTGAAAATGATCACAGAGTCGCAGTTGGGGAATTGAAAAAGAAGAGAGACACATACAAGTTGAGAGAAAAAGGAAGGTTGCGACTTATAGTGGGTGTTGGAAACTCAGACCTAAAGCAAGGACCCAAAGATCTTCGATTCAGTACTCAAATAAAAGAAGTTCTGAGCTTGTGTGATTTGCTTCCTGCTTCCCATGATTATCGCAACATAGTGTCGGACTACACATCATGATGAAGAAAATGGAAGCAACAAGATCTGGTGAGCTTGGAGAAGAAAGAGGAAGACCAGAAGAAAACATGATGAAGGAGGAATGAATAAGAAGAAGCAATCATGCTTAAATGAATCTATCAGCCGACCGAAGAAGAAGCTATCGTGCTGATAACGTATTATAAAACTGAAAGAATTTTAGAGAGAAGTCAGAGGAAATTCTAGAGAGATGAAATCCATTCAACTATATTGAATAGTTACAGGAGACCTCTATTTATAGAAGGATGCAAATAGTAGATTACTATGCGTATATACCATGTCATCCTGTATTTGGAGATTATGGGTCAATGGACATCCACATAATAAGAATATTCATAACAGTTTAAAAATATAATTTTGGTTATATGCTCTGAAAAAAAAAAATATCCTGGAAAATCAAAAGAAAAAAGTATAAAATATTTTTTATTTTACAAAATTAATTTTCAGCACAATTATGTAAATACAGAAAATAAAATAAAATGAATTTGGTTCATAATCCCGGCTAACAACCTATTAGTAATAAGCGACAAATTTCTGTAGTAAAATAAATAAGAAAAACAAATTCCCCAATCCTTATAGTTTTCATGAATTTTTCATCAGATCTCTATATTTTTTTCTTTTTTATCAAGTCCTTTAAATTTACTCCGTCAGCTCCATTAATTCCTAATGTTTAAAACCCTTTAGAAGGACTAACAGTGTTAAGAAGTTCTTAGTTAACGATGAAATGCATGATGAATTTATTGTCTTATGGCTTAAACACATGCCCATCAAAGTGAAAGAAAGTGATTTCTTTAAAGAAAGAATTAGAAAAAGAAAAAGTTGAAAAGGGATAACTGGAGAAAGAAGTAGAGAAAGACATCCTTTGTAATTATTGTGATAAATTAATTAAAGAAAACGGGGATTTTTGCTAGAATCTTGACCAATTTGACCCGATGCACATATAATAACTTAGATACTACACTTGGCAAACAAAATTCATTGTTTGATAAGTCGGTTAATGACAACTGTAGGAATCTACCGCAAAGAGTAAATATGGGGGCAGAACTAATATATTAGCTAAATGTTTGTTTCATTGGGTGGATTAGGAAGAGTTAAGTGGTTGGTCTGGAATTGAAGAGATCTATGGGCAGTTTTTACATTATCTATTCTTGGGCAGAATTTACTCTTGGATTTGGCAATTACAATCCATAGTTAAGTCCTCATGAAATTTCATCAATTGGATTTTATAAAAGGTTAATATACAAAAATACACATGTTATTTTCTCAAAAGTACATCCAACACCTAATGTCTTTTGGGATACAAAAGTGACTATGTTGTTACAAATTAAAAGTTGAGCAAAAATAGTTATTGACCATTAGTTTGACTTTTTTGTATTTTTAAGGCTAACATGACCGATGACTTAAGTAAATTTTATCTAGCTATCAATCGAGAAGTGAAGAAAATTATAGAAAATGGCCCATATAATTTGGAAAATTACATAAAGGTAGCAACGGTGGCGAGGAGGCAGAGATATGTGGCCCTTTGGGTAAGATTAAGATTCGGAGAGAGAGGGGGAATTGGGGAGAGAATGACTAACTATAATTTTCAAAATATCTATGTCATTTTCTATAATTTTCTCTAGTTGTTTGTTACCTGCGGAGAGGAAATTTAGTTGAGTCATTGTTTATATTAGCCTTAAGAATAAAAAAAAAATTCAAATTTTTAGTCAATGTGTTTTTTTATTTATTCCACTTTTATAACCACATAGTCACTTCTATACAAAAAAAAAAAAACTTAGTGTTAAGTATAATTTTATAAGAATCATATATATATATATATATATATATATATATATTATACCCTAACCCATTGATATCACGTGAATCTACAAGCACGACAACAACAACAAAAAATGGCGTTACCGACACAATCTATACTTTAACATCATGTAATATAATAAAATAAGAAATAATGAAAATATTTATATATTAAATATATAATTGAAATTAAAATATAATAATTTAATTTTTCAATAATATATTATATATAATGAAAAAATTAATAAAAAATTAATTTTAAATTTTTTGAATAAATAATATATCAATTAATAATAAATATTTAATATATTAATTTAAAATAAACATTTACTTAAAATAATAAAATAAAAATAAAAATTATATTACATTATATGTATGCGCGCCTGTTTTGTCTGTAATTATATATATATAAGTCGTACTGGACTGGTTGGACCTTTAGCCGTCACAATAGTGGCACGGATTGGTGTTATTGAGCCGGGAACCAAAATGGTTTTATGAAAACTGGACGGGTCAACATAAAAGGGTTTGAAAATTAAAAAAAAAAAAAATCAAAAAACATGTATAAAATATTTTAGCTTTGATTTTTTACTCAATTTTCACCCTTATAATTTTATTATATATATGTCAATCTCCCACCGCATGTTTTGAAATGTAAAATATTTTAATAACACTCATTTTTTATATTTTTTTTTACACTCATTTGTATATTACATTTGTCATAATTTAATTATTATTTTTTATTATTATTTTTTAATTTCATTAGTGTGAACTAGTATAATTCAAAACATATTTTTGGTATTTAAATTTTATTCTTAATAAGTGATATATAATTGAAAAATATTTCTCACTTCATCTTGTTAGATATATGTTGCGATTTGACTAGCCTTTTTATTAAATTGGATTATGGCCGCATACGCTTATTGATATAGTTAATTTTTCTTTCTGCTATACTATAACTTTTTTTTTGTCGACCTGATGTACTATAACTAACTAATACACTAGTGTAAAAAAGAGCTTTAAAACCACTTCATTTAGATCGGATTATAGAGAATCAGGTCTTAAAAGTATGACTGGTGGCAATTTCATAAATATAAAAGAACTTTTTAGACCGGATTATAAAGGATCTGGTCTTAAAAATATGACCGGTGACAATTTCGTAAATATATAGAACACTTTTAAGACTGGATTATAAAAGATCCGGTTTTAAAAGTATGACCGGTGGCAATTTCGTAAATATATAGAATACTTTTAAGACCGGATGATAAAAGATCCGGTCTTAAAAGTATCACCGGTGGCAATTTTGTAAATATTTTGAGAAGACGCGGATTAGAGATGAGTTCGAGAATACGATGCTTTATTCTTTCACTTAATTGGAATTATATACAGATGCTAATAAGTAAATAATCTTCTGCCTTAGGCAATTCCTATAATTTAGGGATTACAATAAGGAATATAATTACGAAATTCAAAAAACTATAATCTGCTAACTTAATTCCTAAAATATCTCTAACAATTTAATTAAGATAATTGTATAATATAATCTAGAGATTACAATCAGAAATATAATTACGAAATTCAAAAAATCATAATCTGCTAATTTAATTCCTAAAATTTCTCTAACAACTTAATTAAGATAATTGCATAATATAATCTAGAGATTACAATCAGAAATATAATTACGAAATTCAAAAAATCATAATCTGCTAATTTAATTCCTAAAATTTCTCTAACAACTTAATTAAGATAATTTCATAATATAATTGTATATGCTAATTATAACTAATTAAATCTGAACTACTTTTAAAACCGATTTTTACAAATAACCGATCTTTAAAATATAAAACACTTTTAAGACCGGTTTTTACAAATAACCAGTCTTAAAAATATACTTTTAAGACCGGTTTTTACAAAAAAAAAACATTGGTCTTAAAAATATAGAACACTTTTAAGACTGGTTTTTATAAACAACCGGTCTTAAAAATATACTTTTAAGACTGGTTTTTAGAAACAACCGGTCTTAAAAGTGTTTAAAAAAAACCTAAATTCACTAAACTCATTAAGTCTATGAGTGTGCTTGTCTTTTTGGTGATATAACATTTACTTAATTATAGATTCAACTATTGTCCCACGAGCCTCACATGTCAAATCCTCAGCAAGAATGATATCCTCTTCCTCTAACCTACTCGCAATCTTCGTAAGTCGTCCTAAGAGCCACACAATCAAATCCTTGGCAACATTGGCAGTGAGATGCTTTAAGCATTTTGCGATGGCGTCAACTCCAATCATCAGCAATGGCGCAAGTGTACTACTTCGAGGATTCTAGACGACGAAGACTCCTTCCTCTTCGATCTATGGCTCCTCCCACGCTGCCTTCGCACAGATCTGGCATAAAATCAAACCCATATCTCTTCTTGCTTAAGTCTATTTGATCCTACCTTGACCGCTCTTGCTCAGATTTAGACTTATATTTTGGTTGCTTGAAGCTTTGCCAGCATCGATAAGAAGATCCTGCTCAGATTTAGTTGCTTTAAGCTTATGATTTTTTTGTAGATCTAGACTTCAATTTCACCTTTGATTTTATATTGATTTAAATTTGATTTCCATGGTGAATGATTTCTATTTCTTGTTATGTTTTCTTATTTCTAGACTTTGTATTCATCTTTTTTTTTTTTTCTTGTTGGTGTTGCTTCCAATCTTCTCTTGGTTCTCCATCGTTGATGATGGAGGGACATTCAAAATGTTGCCAGATCTGGTGATTTGAGATCGATTGTTTCATTTGGTTTTTTTTTTCATTATTTTGAAACCTTATTAAGAAAGGATATTTCAAAAGTTCGGTCTAAATTTTTAAGACCGGTCGTTCATCCGGTCTTAAAAATAGTATATTTAAGACCAGTTCATGTCTGGTCTTAAAAGTATACTTTTAACACCGTCTGAAATAAGACCGGTTGCGAGTCCGGTTTTACGATGCCTCTTTTGTCTGGTCTTAAAATACCTTTTTGTACCTGTGATACTTTGTAATGTTATTATTTTATTATTCATATTGTTATGTCTTATTATTAAAATTATTAAATTGGATTACTGATTACTTATATTTTAATTATTATATATTTATAAAATATTATTTTAATTTAATTATCACGTCACCGGCCCCACAGATCAAATTTTCAAACCGTGACTCGTTGAATTTTGGACTTGGCTTTCCTTCTATGCCATTTACCATCATTTTCCCTCCTTTTCTTTTCTGTACCGTTAAATTAAAATCTCAACGGCCCAGATTTATCATATGATTAAAATATTGTTATAAAGGAGAAGGAGGGAAAATGATGATAAAGAAATATGATAAAGTTAGATCATTGAGATCTTAATCCAACAGTAAAAAAAGGAAAAAGGAGGGAAAATGATTGTAAGGGGTACAGGAAGAAAGCCAAGTCTTTGAATTTTACGACTTGATGTTTGATCCGACTTTTAAATCATGGATATATATTTGTGTGTGAATAAAAATTACAAGGTTAAAACAGCTCAAATTTGTAAAAGCATCAGTATGGGCTTGCGATTTCAGGTTCAAATCTCCGGTTATTTAATCATTGATAACATGGCTAAACTATGCTCGGTCTAGTTTTGATTAGATTAATAAATTCAAGCAATATATATAATATAATAAATTTAAACATATTAATCCATAATTATAAAATAAAGGCAGAAATAATTTGATTTGGCAAAAAAAAAAAAAGGTTTTTGAGGGTGATAATGAAAAAAGAATATCAATTTAGTTTTCAAAAATTCACATTTAAGCATATACTTTTGGCAAAAAATCATCTTGTAAAATCATGCAATAACTGTACTTCAGTTTTATTGAGCGCATCAAGTTCTCCAATAGAAACCTTACTCTGCTTCAAACTCAAATACCCCTGTTCTCCCAAAATTAATGGCCAATTTTCAATTGTAACAAATTAAAATTTACATATGAATATACAAGTCAACTTCCTATACTTATAAATCAAACATGCTGGTCTCATCCTTAATGCAATACCTAATTAATTAATTAAGTAGATTAATTATGGTAGTTGATATGAAAATGTCCCCCCCCCCACCAAAAGAAAAAAAAAAAGAAAGAAACACCCAAATCATCTTTAATTTCCTCCCTCTCCCCCTCTCCTACTTAATTATCATATTATTGAGGAAATGCCAATAAGGTTAATTTGATAAAAAAAATGATAAACATGTTAAATAAACCTTACATTTAGGACTAACATCAAATCCCGAACTAATTCATATATTAAGGATAAGAGGAGTACTATATTTACATTTGAATTCGCATAATATTTAAATTTTAAATATGAATGTATAAATTAATTTTTAAGATTCACTAGTCAACCTCTTTGATTTGCAATTAAATCTTTTAGTTTGGTTAAGAGTTACTTGAGTCTCTTTACTTGTGTATAAATTGACACTTAGATCCCTTGAGACTTGTGAGTCATATTTGTAAATAAGTCCCTTATTTGGTACACATCTGTAAATTTCTCTGTAAGTAATAAAAACATGTCAAGTCAATATTGTTCTTCCATTGAAAGAATGACTTGAACTGGAAAAGAGAAAAGGAGAACTTGACTGAACTATTACTAGAGCTGACCTGGCAGGGGACAAATAATTAAATTTCAAAAAAGCGAACTTCTATGTATTTTCAAAGATGGTTTATTCAACTTCAGTAACGCGTTGCATTTTCAAAACTCAGTGCGGCATTGATGTTGACTTGAGAAGTGGACCTTTGTATTTAAATTGCTCTTTTTATTTATTTATTTAATATTGGTCAAGTTTTAATATAGGGTCTAGTTTGTAGTTTTACATTTAGAATTAGAAGAGTACAATTTAAACACACACATAAACATGTTAAGATCGACTCAAACCCAAACTTATATCCAAACATGCCAAGACAAGTAGGACACCCAACTGTTAATACCATTTGAATTGCTTGAATATTGCTCTTTAGTCTAGATGCATAACTAATCTATTATAACTGTCTTTGTAGCTATCAACAATGGGTCCAACAGCACGGGACTTTGCTGACATAATAGAAGATACGCTCATTTCCTGGATATAAATCTATAGAAGGCTCGAGCATAAGAAGTATCCTTTCAAACGGTTGTCTTGTATCTCGACATTGTTTAAGCAAAGATGGCGATTAAGGGTTTGAGGCAAAGAGGATTATTAGGGATGAAGTGAGGAGTTAGGCCGAAGAGGTACAAAATGGAGTAAATGTGAGAATGAATGAGAGCAATGTGGGTATTTAAGGATTAAGAATTTGTAAATACTTTTAAGACTAGATGTTTCAAATATCCGGTCTTAAAAGTCTAGCCTTAATTGTTTTATAAAAAAATAAGACATTTTAGACTGGATATTTATCATATTCGATCCTTATAATACCTTTAAAACTATATGTTTAAAAAATAGTCCTAAAAGTCTAGCCTTAATTTTTTCTAAAGGTAAGAACTTTTTCGAATAAGAAAATAATAGTTTTAAGATTGGCTTTGTTAGAATATCCAGTCTTAAAAGTTTTGTTGCTTCAGTTCCAAAGTCTCTTCAAGTACTATAATTTCCTTTTACTCAATGTTTAATGCTTCAAAGTTTGTTCGGTTTCGAAGTAAACTTTTCAACTATGCGTCTCCTTGAAATCTGAGCTCACTTCAATAAATTTAATTAATTAATTAATCTTTATCCGTCTTAATGTATTTAAGCTCCATGTTACTCTAGTTTCTTCATATTCATCTCAACTTCATCTTTTTATAGAATATCACTATAATGTCTAATTTTGTTTGTCCTCCTTTTCCTTCTCCTTTTCTACAACCTCCACCAACTTCAGCCAAGCATACGCTTCAGAATTTATATGAGAGTCGATTACCTTGATCGATACTTGGAAAAATTGGTTGAGCTGCTACACACTATAAGCTGCAAGCTCAACCTTGTACTTGACACAAATGATGTCAAGTATAATCTTTCTGACAACCCCTCCTCTGCCTTTTCCCCTTTTTTCAAGATGGATGATTGATGGGGTTTTTTTATTATGTAATTTTTTTTATCTATGTACTGATGCTGCTTATCAATGAATATTATATAATTTTGTTCCATCTTCATATTGTTTCTTTGAAAATACTTTGAAGACCAGATTTTTTAAATATCTGATCTTAAAAGTTTAGCTTTAATTTTTCAAGTGTGGTCCATACACAATAACTACTCAGGAAAATTAGGAAAGATTTTTTCTAATAGTTACGAACAAGCAACACACTGTCCTTGTGTGTCATCGTTTTCATTGATGATTCCTAGAAATGTAGGCAAAAAGAAACAAAACATCATTTACATTTTTTGTTTACATTGATAATGTTCGTAGAAACTATATATAGTCAAGAACACAATAATATTCATAGAACCATTTGGCCCTCATGTGTCATTGTTTTTACTCTCCTGATGTTCTTCATTTTCAGTGTCCTTTATCTTTGGTGTGATCCATTCATGGTCTTTGATTTGATAAGAATGGTTATGACCAACATTTTTTCGGTATGTCTTCATTACCTTATCATCAAAATCACAAATTCATCCATAATGGTCATTGAAAATTCACAACAAAGATTTCAAACAAGACAATTAATATGACATACTTATGAGTTCATGGTCTCCTTCAATTCAACCCCTGGTTGGTTGTGAAAGAGCATAAGAAGACCACTTTATAATCAAACATGCATATGAGGACTAACTGTCAATGTTGATTGAAAATTCACAATAAACATGAACTCAGTGATTTATAGCTGAATTAAGTAAATTGCTAACAAGACATGTGATATGTATCTATGCACATATGGTGCCAAGTAACACTTTTTCTTGGTTTCATATATCCTCTGTGATATGTATGTGTCTAAACGATGAATTGGTCAAACTTATATAGTCTAGGCATAATAATCCAAAATCATCGCTTCTGTGCAATTGAACCTACCTATGATGCATGTACCTACAATAATGCAAGCATAAAATTAATAACGGTTTAATAATATTTTAAATTATGTACTTATAGAAGAAGATATTTACTTTGAAAAAATACCACAATTGAATTTGTAAGCTCTTCTTTAAGAGCCATTAGGGATATTATATCCTGTCTATCAATGAAAACCAGTTGCATATCAAGGACGCCTACAACTTTATTGATAGGCAACGATCTAGTTTCAAGAGATCGATCAAATCCCATAAGGATAATTTGTTTCTTGGCATTTGACTTAGGCTTCTCAACTGTTAGTTCTCTATGTGTTTTGATGATAACTTGACAATTGTAAATTAAAGGAATAAGATCTCATGCATTTACCAAATTTTTCAGAAAAATCCTACTCCAGTAACAGTTATATTACTCCAGTAATATTACTTGTTTATAACTTGTCTTACTCCACTAAGTCGTGCATTACTCCAGTAACATACCTTGTTAAATCACATTTCAGTGAAATGTTACTCCAGTAATGGTTCTGTTACTACAGTAAAGCCCCTGTGTTCAAGTTGTTTTTCAAGTCAGTTTACTCCAGTAATGTTACACTACTCCAGTAATGCATGTTGATTCAAAACGTTTTTGAAAGATATATTACTCCAGTAACACATGTAGTACTCCAGTAATGTGTCTTTGATTAAAATATTTTTTTTCAATATACCTTACTCCAGTAAGACCAATGCTACTCTAGTAAGTTTGTCATGATGCCGTGAGTGAAATATCCAAATGTTCAGACTTACTCCAGTCATGACATCTTACTCTAGTAATGATTACTGAAGTAGTCACTAATGTACTGTAGTAAGTCTCTGTGCTCCAGTCATTTTTCAGTTGCCTTCAAGACAAACTCGATAGCCTATTTGAAGTGAAACAGGTTACTCCAGTAATCAGTTTGTTACTCCAGTAATGTTACTGCAGTAGTCACTTAACTACTCCAGTAACCCTTCATTCTCAGTCACCTCCAGAACTAAAACCCAATAGTCTGTCGAAGTTACTCCAGTAATGCATGAGTTACTCCAGTCATGTGCCAGCCTTTGCACTAGAATTACTCCAGTAACCAAGAGGCTACTCCAGTAAGTTCGAGGAGAGAAAGAACTTGAACCTAAATGACTCCAGTAACAAAAATCCTACTCCAGTAATATCGTAGACAGAAGCAAAATGAACCTCAGTTACTCCAGTAACCAAGGACCTACTCCAGTAGTCTCGATGACAGAAGCTAAATGAATGTGAAGTTACTCTAGTAACAAGGTCACTACTCCAGTCATATCACAGACAAAAACAAAGTGAACCTCAGTTACTCCAGTAATTATGCTCTTACTCCAATAAGGTCGAGACAGTAACATTCCAAGACTGAGATTACTCCAGTTGTTAAATGGTTACTCCAGTAAACTCAGAGATAGAAGTAAAAGATGCAATATGACTCCAATAAGATCAAGATGACTCTAGTAAAGCTTGTAACAGAAAGCCTTCAGCCACTATGATCTACTCCAGTCACACATTTCCTACTGCAGTGACTTATCTGGATAGCAACCGAAATCCTGTTTTAATCAATGATATTTACTTGTTTACTTCTTATTACCATTGATTACTAGTATCTGTCATGATTAACCAGTTTGTATAAGTGAAGTACAGTTAAACCGAAGCTGAGATCAAGACAACCAAGTGAGCATGCTTGCTGAGTTGTAAAGTAAATCCTCCAGTATGGGTTGCAGCGTTCTTGTCGGGGAATATGAGCAACTTGTATTTAAACAAATCTGAACTTCCTTCAGCTGCCCATTCTGATAAAGATGATCAAGATTATCTTCTGATTAAATATACCTCAGGGTAAGAAAGCTACATACCTCACTAAACCAAAAGCTGAAGATTCTCAAACGGTCAAGTTCTAAGTGGGAGTCCAACGTCAGAATTTCCAGATGAGCTCCAACAGTTATATTCTGATATGCAACATTCAAATGAACTTCCTCAAGTATAAAAGAAAGCTCAAAAATGCAGGAAAATAACAGAAACACATACATACAAGATTATATCTAGCATTTCAATTTTTATGTGAAACACTTTAAGAGAAAATTGTACTTTAGTGATTATCATTATCTACACTTAGAAAGAGTGTCTTTTGTTGATAAAATCATTTCTTTGTAAGAATCTCAAGTCTGGGGACTTAGAGATTGGGAATATCAGTTTACAACTTGTAAGGGGGAGTGTATCCTAGTGAGAGGATAACTTCAAATACAGAGTGTGTAACTGATTGTGAGTGATAGTAGAAATCCCAGAGAGTCTGGGGACTGGACGTAGGTCAAGGAGTTAGACCGAACCATTATAAATCTTGTTGTGTCTTGCTTTCCTCTTCTTGTCTCTGTTCATCCTTGTTCCAGCGCATACATTACAGAGCATTGTCAAGAAAATTTTAAAATCCCCAATTCACCCCCTCTTGGTGATTTGCTCCATTTTTTCATCAACAACTGCAAGGGGCAGAGCTTCAGTTTCAGGAGGGATTTTGATCGGGATTTTCTCATTGGATCATAAACATGTATAAGCTTCTTTGGCCACTAGATGAAGATTCCCTTGACATCACTCACAATCTTCGGATCACCAATTGGGAGAGCGAGACATCTCTTTAATTGACACTCTGACTTGATCATTGACCATTTATTAGAGATATATAGTTGATCCTAAGTTGTGGATAGTCCCACGTGCAACTAATCAGCTATCAGGAACCTCTAAATAAGAGTAACAAGGTTCAGGACCCTCTAGATGTTCAAAAATGCAGCAACTCACTTTAGTGCTCTACTACATAGGTCCATGTCATAAGAACACTGGTTTCATTACGTGAGCTCACAATCATCATCATTTTTTCTTTCATCTTGCTCATATGGGCTTGAAACATTACAGTTAATGAAGCTTTTCGTGACGCTACTTGCTTACTCATGATGGCCACCATATGTTCCATATCCTCTCGAGTAACCATACTTTGTTTATGGTGTTTGGATGATCCATTGTATTGCCTTAGACTTACCCTTCCTCTAATTCCCCTTACACGCCTTGCATGATCAGGTTTTTTTGTAGCAACGATAAGAATATCATTCCTCCTGTTTGTAAAAAATGATCTCTCTGCTTCTTTTTTAAGTTTGTGCTATAAGATACAGATAACGAGAATCTTAGTATAACCTTGTTTAGTAATTAAAAAAATACCAATAATGATACTTAGAATTTTTTCAGCAACTATACGAGTTTGTTCACTTGTACAAGACCTGCTACTCTTTTGGCAAGCATACAACCACAACTTTTCATGACGTATTAGAGATGGTGGATCACATATCACATATGAATTGGATTGAGCTTCTTCTTCCAATCTCTTTTGCTTCGCAGCCATAAACAATTTTTCAACCTTTTAATAACCACCACGGGACATTATATAAGGGTAATTATTTTTTCTACCAGTCTCTTGTGTTATTTCCCATTTTTCCTGCGAATAAGAATTTAAAACAACTATTAATTATAAATTCTATACTATCTCACTAACAGAATTTAGAGAACTTCTGTTTTATATTAACTTGTAACACTAATCAAATTCACTTCATCAAGTTTCAAGACTTGCATAGAATAATGATGAATTGTCATTATATTACTCCATCTATAGTCATATTCACATAAGAACTAAGACATGCTCTGATGCCAAACAAAGGATGGAAATGCCACTATATAATTGCATGAAGCTGGAATTAACAAGTAGATATTTTTTATTTTTCTTTTATTCACACACCAAACCATCTTACTAACAAGATTACATGAACATAAAAATATATCACATATCTGCACAAGTTTTTAAGCTCATAAAAAATGGCAAAAAATAATAATAATAAACTCACCAAAGCTTCCGGAGTATTCCACATATGAAAAAATTGTTGTCAAATGTTTTCATCAATATATGTATTCTTCGTGTAAGGATTAGGGCAAGGCTAATCACCTTTAACCTCGATATGCACATAATTGTTAGATAGGTTTGTCTTAAACTTGTTCTAACGATCGACACGATACAATAATGTCTTCTTTTTCAACATCTCGCTGTTAGGAACATCATATGTCAGTCAGATAAAGTCCCAAATATGATCATTTACTTTCTTCTAGTTGATATTTTTCCACACATCTATCATGATTCTAGGCTTGCTATGTGCTAGGAGGATGACATAACTCCTATATCCACTTTTATTATGGCTGATAGGATTCTAATGTCCATCAAATTGAATTTTGATCTTTTCCCTGGTAGTTCGACTTAAGACAACCCTTTCAATCACGTTCCTCTTCTACCATGCCCTAAAGGTTGGTCACGAGGCTCAATTTGAGATATGCTAGGTTTGTTCAGATTCACACTAGCAATTGGCGTGCCTTGAACATGATTAGATTCGCTTTCTCTATTCATTTTGTGACAAGATGAACGTTGAGGGAAGTAGTGGGAAGGCGAATGCCTAAGTGAATGAGAGACTAATAGAGGTTGGTCGTGGTGGGTGAGGAAGAGAGATAATGCGATAAGATGAGATATTTCAAAACGGGAAGAGAGGTTTAAAGAGAGCAACTTGAAGTTTCAATGCGGAGTAGGGAGGATATAGTGAGTGAGGTTTTTTTTTTTTGTTTTGCGTTAATACTAAAAACTAGATATTCTTAAATATCAGTCTTAAAAGTTAACCTTTTAGATATTAACATCCGATCTTAAAAATAATAAAATTTTTATTTAATTATTTTTCTTATATTTTGGACTCTTTATTATTTAAGTCTGGTCTTAAAAGTGTACTCTAACAAGTAATCAAGATTCAATTTTTTTTAAAAACTTTTTAGACTAATATTCTTAAATGCTGGTCTTACAAGTTAAACCTTTAGATCGTTATTATTAACATATGGTCTTAAAAGTAATAAATTTTTCTTAAATTTTTTTCTTATATTTTGGATCGACTACTATTTGCATCTGGTCATAAAAATTTAATCTAAAAAGTAATTGAGCTTTCACCTTTTTTAACATTTTAGACTGATTGTTTTAGAAATAGGTCTAAATAATGTATTTTAGACATATGATTAAAGGATCTGGTTGAAAATACGAAACTACCATTGATCATACTCCTTAGATTGAAGCCTCTATCTTCGATCTAAAGAAGGCATTTTAAAAGCTCCTTTTTTATAGTAATGTTGGACACATGAACATCTTCCACTAGGGAAATATCTCATTGACTCTAAATGGGTTTATAAAAACAAATGTAAACTAACTGGAGAGTTGCATTCTTGTAAAGCATGATTAGTTAATTTTCTAGGGATCTATATCCATAATACTTTTCTCAAAAGGTGTTGGCGACAATGAAGAAAACCCTATTAATGATGATGAGGACTACTTCAACCTATCACTAAGCCACGAGCCTATCTACAAGACTGATTGGTGAAGGATAAGATTCCCCGTCACTCGTCACAAGGTCTATGTCTCCAATATTATAAAAAAAAGTGTCTACTTTATTAAAATTTGTGTCTACTTTACTAAAAGTTGTATCCATGGGTGCTAAATAATTGTACTACTAGATCATGTGTGTAATGTGTGCTTTACTTTACAACTTTCCTAGTTTGTCATGTTGTAAGTTTGTGTTTCTATATAAATGATGCTTTTTGTAATATCCCCTTTTTCATGTGCATTTATGTGAAGATAATTTCATGCATGAACTTTTATGAAGCCATGTGTTAATGATGTACGTTATTGTTAGAAATAATCATAATAAGATAGAGATGTTGAATTATTTTGAAAAGTTGGCTATTTAAAGCTTGGAGATAAATAATGTGTGATAAGTGTACCAAAGAAGTCAAAAAGGTATTTTCCCTTTAATATTTTAATAATTTGCATCCAAAAAAGGGGGAAATTTCAAATATGAAGAGCTAGCACATGTGGCTCAAGGCAAATCACAAGATGTGATTGATGTGATGACTCAACATTTATTAAGGGTAATAGTTGGTGCACGTGGCTCGAGGCAAAGTACAAGATGTAACTAATATGATGACACATCATTTATTAAGGGGAAATTTGGTACACGTGGCTCAAGAAAAAGTACAAGATGTGACTGATGTGTCAACTCATCATTTATTAAGGGGGAGAGTTGGCGTACGTGGCTCGAGGCAAAGTACAAGATGTGATTGAAGTGACAAGGCAACATTAATGAAGAAGAGGGGGTGTGCACGTGGTTCTATACAAAATGTTTCTCATATGTTGATAAGAAGGTCTAAGGAAAGGAAAATACATATCCCCTATATTTTCTCTTAGAAAAACGTGTAGATCCAAGGGAGAGGAAGTTGGGAGCTATAAAAGAAGAAGCCCCCCTCATTATGTTGTTGTTGGTGACATGAAGAGAAAAGGGAAGGAAGCAAGGAGGATTTCAAGAGCTCTTGAGGAGGGTGTGCATTGGTCAAGAGGAAGGTAAAAGCTTGCATGCTTATTTCACCTCCGTTAACCTCATATCTTGTGGGTAAAATGTTAAAGGGAATCTCTTTATTGGGTGTGCTTAAGGTGAACATTGGGAGGAAGAAGGAAAAACGTGGAGGACCGAGCTCGTAAGAGAAACTCCAAGATCAAGTAAGCCTTAATTCAAACTTTTTTGTGATTTTTGAGTTGTTGAGTTGAGAAATGGTCGTGTCCTTAAGCACATAAATATGTAAAGGTATATTTGGTTAAGGAAAATGAGGAGCATAAAACTAAAGATAAGGTTATGGCTTAGAAAGATAGATCAACCATGAAATAAGAAAGATATGATGTTAAAATGGAAGCTTGGCATGATGTTGTAAAACTATGATTTTCGTTCGATTACTAAAACATATGGATCTGATTTTATTTTTTGAGGGTTTTAGAGTGTTTAAAATAAGGTTTTGCATAAGGGTGAACTTGGATCGAAATTTTGGAACAATAGAAGAAAGTGTAAAAACGTTGAATGTCTGATTTATGAAATTTCTGTGAAGTTGGCTGGGTTCAACTCAATTTTTGACCTAGTAAATAGACTTTAAAATTATGAAATTTTTTAGAGAAAAAGTAGACATCTTAAGGATTATTTTGGTATATAATTTGTAATTTTTGGAGTTCTGTGGTAAGAGAAATAAATTTTGAAAAACTGACCCTGAAACTGAAAACCATTTCGGACCAGCAGTGATATTTTGGCCTATGGCTAGATTTTTGAGTGTGACTGATCTGGAAGGATATTTTTGGTAAAAGCTAGACATAATAAGGGTCAGTTGGATTTTTGAACCACCTCAATCAGATTTTTCTAGAAATAGTTATGAATTTCCAAAGTTTGGAAAGGATTTCTGGAAATTTCTGCATGAGGACAAAAATAAGAAGGATTTTAGCCAATAGTAAATAAGCTTGTGACTTAGTGATAAGTTTAAGTAGAGTCTTGAGAGAATGGGATGCCCCAATGGTCTTGTAAGTCTTTAAAGTATGAACCTTCTTAGGAGTTGGGCTGATAATTGCACTATTCTTAGGAAGTTTTTAAGCCTTTTGAACTAGGCTATCCTTGTGAGTTAGTTGGAAATAGTTGAAGTTCCTTTGCTTTCTTTGAGTAAAGGTACGCAAGAGTTACTAGGTCAAATATTTTCTTTCCGTGCCTTCTGTACCAATGGCGAGGATATGAGGGAATGAATGGTTTAAGAGTTATCGGGCCAAGTGATATACTAGATAAGCCTGTATTTCCATTTGAATGATTATTTATATTTCTAATGAAAAGCTTGAGATTTCTAGAGCTAGTTCAATGTATCATGGCCAATTCTTATTGATGTGTTGGTAATGAGCTTGATTAGTAGTATACAACTTTCCTTGGAAATCTAAATTATGAGGTCTATAGATAACAAACAAACATTGGGAAGACTATTGATCTTCATGTATGTTCCAAAGTCCATGATCTTCAATGATCTACCCATGTTTCCTTCTCCAAACTGGGAAAGGTGAAAACCATTATAGTGTGGCCCATAAGTGGGAATTCTTATTATCGCTACCATGGAGATAGTGGTAGATAGGAAAAGGCTCAAGGACTATACAGTAAGCATAAAGAGTCGCGAGGGACTAGAGATGTCATTTCATTTCTTGATGAATGGCTCATATGATAAAAGGAAAGGTTAGGTTAGGTTTTTCCATGTTAAAAAACTAAATTACTGGATGGATTTGAAGGGAATTGATAAGAAGGTGAAGCCAATAGAAAATATTTCTTTTGGCTACTTGTTGGATTTCTTCAGGTTTTTTGGTATGAATTGTGGAGGCAACTCATGATTTTTTGTTGAAGTTTGATGTATTTTGGAGAGACATGGTTTTCAAGTCTAAGATAGTGAGTGGTTTGGAAGGGGTAAGAATCTGGATATTCGGTGGTCTATAGCAGTATTTTTACTACTGTGTTCTAGTGGCCTTTGATCTACTTCTTTTAGAATTTTTAGCGTTAGAACCAATCTTTCCAGCGAAGGAGTTGATAGTTAGGAAGAGTCTTTCTTTTGGCATCTAGCATAGATGGAAAAGAGGTGTTGGCCTTTTCAACAATAAATTGGTACGAGCACATACGAAAGCTGGACTTTTCTATTCCTCTTTTGACTACTAAGATTTCTTTGTAGGTGGCATCATAATGCTTTTTAGACTCTTAGAATTGTCTTCTTCCATGTCCACAGTAATGGCGTTTGGCATTAATTTCTTCTCTGAGTATAACTCCCCAAAAATGTTCAATGGCATTTGTCTGTAGAATCCTTTGATCTGTTCCAAGAATTTTCAATGCTGGTGGATGTTGGGCTATCAATTTTAAATTTATGACAGCTTTTGTCTAGTTTAGACCCCAAGGGATAGGGTATTTCCTTAATAGCTTGGACAACTAACTGGTGTATTTTGTCTCATCATGAATGAAATCTTGAAGATAATTCTCAAAGATATTCTTATGCAAAGTAGGGTCCTGGGTGGTAAAAATCATCATGAAACATTATTCCAAGAAATTCTATTTAGGCCTGGGCTACATAGGTTTTCTCGGATAAAGGCATGATTCCATTTTGAGTTATGAGCGTAGCAAATTTGACCATTAGTTTCTTATAGGCTTCCTCACTTTTAGAGAATAGTAAGATGTCATCTATATAGATTGAGGCACCATGAAGAATATGTTCAATGATTCTGATCATAGCCTTCTGAAAGAGTGAGGGTGCTACCTTTAACTCGAATGCAATTAGTTTCCTTGATATTGGGAACCTGGTATATATGATGAAATTTTATATCTATTATTAGGATGTATACCTAACTGCCAAAAACTTGCTTTAATATCAAATTTTTAAAATACTTTTGCTTAGCTTAGTCAGGAGGTGAGAGTATCCTTTTTTGGCAATAGGAACTTATCATGTTGTAGAAACAATTTAGAGGCTTGTAGTTGGTCACCAACATCTTCTTTCCTCAAATAAGCTCAGATCTTTTTTCCACATAAAATGCTTGGGAAGCCCGATTGGATTCAGTAGGCTCAATCAATCTTTGTGCCAAAAGTGATGCACATTTGTGTTTGACTAAGAGGAGATTTTCAAGATTCATGCTAGAATGTGTAACCTTAAAGGGATTTATGTCTTCATTTTTCTTGAAGGGGGGCTTGATGAAAAAAATTTCATTCTTCCATAAAGAAGTGGGATATTTAAAGTGATCATGACTATCCACACATAATTTAAGAAGTTAGTCCTAAATATCTGAATATCCTGTTGAAACTTGGTTGAGTTCCAATATGCTACGAATTTTAAAATAAGGACTGAAAATCTTCTTGAACTCTAGACCTTGCTATTTAATAAAGATATGCTTAGTTCTCTTTCTAGAATGTCTCTTTCTGGAAGATAACTTCCTAGAACCCTTATCCAAGTAGGATAACCAAAGAAGAATTCTATTCCAATCTTCTTTCCTGAGATAAGGTCTATCTTAAAGATTTTCCCATTGACTATTGTAAAAGGATGATCGAATGGAGCCCAAGATTCTCTTAGGAGAACATGGGGCTTAAGGATAGTAGCATAAGATCCTATATCTATATAGGCTATGTCAGTGATAGGCTTATCATACTTAGCGTCAAGAATCTTGACTTTAATATTAGGCCTTGGAGTTGTGTCAAGCTGGGTCATGCCCAGGGATCCTAATGATCTAAAGACTTGGATGGGTTCTTTTGAAATAAGGTTGAGCAAATAGATAGGTTTGTAGGGATGGTATGTACTGTAATCATCTTCTGAGGAGGAGTCATCTGAATTGGAATAAAAAATAGGCAAGATATACTGAGTGTCTTTATCCTATTTTGGTTATTCTTCAAAGACAGACTAAACGTCTTTTCCTTAGTGATGAGGAATGCATTAGTAAAGGATTGCATAATTTTTACTAATTTTTCTTGGAGAAGCTTTTGCTTAGTGCCCCTTTTTCCTACAAAGGAAATATTGATCGGCCTTCTGGGACTTAAGGGATATCCTTTTGAAATACCTGAAATTTGACCTTGGTTTCTTTCTTCTTCACTAGTTTCTAGTTAGATTATATTTGTGGGAGTGAGATTTCTTCTTGATAGGATAATGGCAAGTTTGCTTGTCTTTGCCCTTAATCTTTAAGTAAGATTTACTACATGTTGGCTCAAGCTTAGAGCTTCCTTTGAGTATAGTTTTCAAGAATTTGTGTTGTTCACACAATTTATCCAACGTGGCTAAAGTAAGCTGGTATATTTCTTCAAGTATGAGTTAAAAAACTTCTTTATGGAGGGAATTAATCATTTGTTGTAACTTTAGTTGAAGCTCTTTAGGAAATGAGGCAATAGAAGCAGTATGAGATTGGGATCTTGTAAACCTCTCAATAAGTAATATTTCTCCTACATGTGGGTGAAATGCTTGAACAACTCTTTGTGGTTAAGAGAACAACACTTCATCTCAAAGTATTCCTTGTAATGTCTATGTTGGATAACATTGACATCTCCAAGGAATTCTCTATGAATTGCTCTAAGGAACACCCCTAAGTTTTTTGCTCCTATTGCTTGAATCTTTGGGTATTAAGTGAGTTTAGTAAACCATTCATGTAGGTTGCTAGCCATTTTGGAGACAAACTCCATTAGGATTTGTTTAAGAGTTATTGTGGATTGAGTCATTTATAGACTACGGTTCAGACGATGGTTTTCCTCTTGCATTTCTGTCTTTTTAAGGTCTTGATTCTCTTGTTTCTTCTTCAGAAGATAGATATGATACTATAGGACATATATGATGAGATTCAGCAGGTTGCACATTAGTAAAGGTAGACTGATATGCATAGTATTGCTCATCATTAGAAGTATTTTCTTCTTCTGTTGTGGTAGTATGACAGACATCTGTCTAAACATCAATTGATTTTGTTGTATTTGTCTGTGTCTCTTCTTGACATGAAGATGAACTTGTTGAGAAGATAGGATACTCATCTTTTTTGGTCAGGGAACCAATCGATTTGGATGGTTTAAAGGGGTACTGAAGTTTTAGGTGGAGAAGTTGGTGCTGTATGAATCTTAAGTAGTTGTTGACGTGTTCTGGGTTGTTGGTAATTAAAAAAGTTCCTGCATATGGTATAGGATTAGAGGATTGTAGTTGTGAAATTATAAGATTGCTTTCTGTCTGGATACCATAAAAGGTTATCGCCTCTTTTGGATGGCTTTTTAGAGGTAGTTTCTCTGAGTTGTCTGGAAAGAGGATACGTTGACTTAAAGATAGTATTATAGTGAAGTTTAGTATGTAGGGCTTAAAGACTAGATAAGCTATAGGCATAAAGGAGTATAGAGAAAATATGTCTGTAGCTGGCAATGAAGGAAGAGGTGATGGTTTAGACATATAAGCTTATGTATGTCTTAACTCTTTCCTAATTTGAGAAAGTTCTTGCTCCTTCCTTTGGAATTTTGGCCCATTGTAGCTGTGATATAAGTATCTCCTTAGATCCTCATCTACCTATTGAGCCTTGGTCGACAACCTATTATGCAGGCATTTTACTTCTTCAAATACTGTGTCAACCTGATTCAGTCTTACTTGTAAAATGATCAATCTTTTTATCGATGTTATTTAAGACTTCATTTTGGCTAACAATATTCTCAGTTTTCTAGTTCAACACTTCTTCAACTTGCGCAACTGATTTATAAGTCCCTTGAGAAGTAACCTCTATGGCAGGAATGTAGGGTCTAGTGGTGACCGTTGTCTGTTCATTGGTCCTGACCTAAAGCAGTGAAAATTCTTCTTTATAAGAGGTTGGTTTTACCATGGCAATACATGGTATAAGACGAGAAATAGCTATTTGTGGGACTTCTTAGGCTATTGGGGAAGCAATATGTATCTCTGCTTTTGGGAGAACACAAGCAGCTAAATCATCATGACCTAACCATTTGAGAAGTTCATATAGAGTCATTTCATTAGTGGGTACTTGAGGAATAGGTCTACTGACTTTTAGCTTAGGGCCTTGATCACCTTTATCATTTCTTTGGTGATTCTTTTGGGTACAAGAAGCACCTTTGTTCTTCTTTTTGCGACTTCTTTTAGATCTTAAGCTTGCCGTATCATCATTATCATCTGGGAAGTCAAGGAAATGACATTCACAGTCTGAATCAAAATCTAAGGTATCCCCGAACTGAGGAAGATGTCATCCACAATATGGATTACACATACTAGGGTCAAAATCCCATATAAAATGTTCATTGACATGAGAGACGAAAATTGGTTTTCCTTCCTTAGTAAAATGGTCTACCAAAGGTCATTCCTTACTCTTATAAACATGAGTAATTATTGCAACTTTCCTACTTTGAGGGAATGAGGAACCTTCAGTTCCAGGTCTCTGAAAGATAGACCTGAAAGTGCTATCAGGCATCCTTTGTACTATAAATGGAGCACTTGCATGCAGGCATATCTGTAGGAGAGCAGTTGAACTCTTTTTCATAATTATTGATCCACTCAAGAGGCATCATCTAGGCTAGTTATTTAATAGGATTTTTTTAAGGGATATTGATAATAGCAGGACTATGATCTCTATCAATAAACATGTAGCGAGCATCTTTTGTTGAGTTTGGGAAGTTGAGGTTCAGGGAGTGGTTCTAGACTTTGTAGGTAATCTAGCAATGCAAGGTAGCCATGATGGCATTCGGGTCTTACTCAGCATCGGTGATCTGAATCTAAACTTTCAATCGCTGGGAGGCTGTTTTGTCAAAAAGTTTTATGTTAAAGTTTAGCGCAATAGTTCATCATGATGACACTACTGTTGCTCATAGTGGTCAGAAGAGTACCAATCAATGCATTAAGCTTTGTAGGAGGTGTCAACAAGGGCTACCTTGGCTGCAACAGGGATAACTTTTCATCCATGAAGTGTAAGAATGAAACAAATAGCACTGATATGAAGATGGGTGTAACCCTGATTTATATAATGATCAATCAAGGGCTGTGGAATCTCCAGAGTAGCATATTACTTTGTAGTTATAGTAACCAATGCACACTAGTTCAAGGCAGAACTTTGAATAATTTCTTTTGCATGAGGAGAAGTTCTGGAAATGATATTATAGATGGATCTGGTTATAGATCTCTGCCGATGATATAAATAGTATTCTCTAACTAGAGGTAGTTTAGTAGAGTTTATACGAGCATCTTCTAGAAGATGAGTAAAATCAACTAGATTATTATTTTATGGGCTATAATGTACGAGGAAGAGAATAAGGGATACTATTAAGGGAAAGGGTAGATGAAAGACGAACTGGTTTAGAAGAATTTGAGGCTTCACTCATGTTTAAGAATTCTTCTTACTTACTTTCTTTGATTATAACATTCTCTATCTCTCATATGCATAAGCATATGGCTCTAATATCACATATATTTACGGTTATAATCATAGTATCAACTAGAATCAATTCTCAAACTATCAAAGACACAATGCTTTAGGTAAACCATAAAATCCAAGTCATTTACTATATAATTCTTATTAATGATGTTAAATTCCAATATCATATTAATTTTTACCCTTCTACAACCTTTTTAAATAGGGTTAAGGTGCAAAAATATATATAAGTTTTTTCCCCAAAAATACACATAAGCTTTTTTTTTTTTGAGCAAAAATACACATGTGGTTATCATTTTGGAGTAAAAGTTATATCTCATCGTTAAATCACTCTTTACCACCATTATGTTATTGTTCACTTCATCTCTTTTTCTCTCATCACGGTGAACGATGACTTAACAGTGGGATGTGACTTTGCTCCAAAATGGTAACCATGTGTGTATTTTTGCTCTAAAAAAAAAAAGCTTATGTGTATTTTTGTTCATAGGGAAAAAACTTATGTGTATTTTTACACCTTAACCCTCTTAAATATAGGCATATATAGAAAAAAATATTTAATGCTCTTTCAAACAAGCAAGTGCCTTGTCAAAAAGGATCAAGACTACCTTCTAGTTGGGGCCTTATAAGTACTAGAAGGAGTACTGCCTAAAATTTGTTGCTTTCGCTTTGGCCATTTTGTCAAGTTTTGGGGAATCCATTCTGTGTTCAATGCAACGAAGACATAAATTCGGTCACACATATTATTGGCGAACGTAAAATTATTTGACCGCACAAGAATCAAAGCCTGAAAGTTTGTAATTAGCAAGGTCTAAGATTTAAAGACTTCAAAGTTGGCAAATTTAAGGTCCTAGGATACGGCCACTAAAATTATTCGATAGCAAAGAATCACACTAGTAGAAAAAAGGTTTTTCAGACCAAATATAAATCGCCTCTTAGATTGGATTTGGAACCGGTCTCAATACATGCGAATTAAAAAGTTTATTACTCTTAAGACCGAATACGTTATCAATCTTAAAAAATATTGTTTAGACCAAACATTTAAATATGACATCTTAAAAGTTGGCATTTTAAGATTTTTGAAACATTAGGTCTTAAAAGTAAGACTTTTTAGACCAGACTTCTTAAACATTCAGTCTTAAAAGTAAACTTCTTAGACTAGACCTTTTAAACATCTGGTCTTAAATGTAGGTTGGTAAAAATAAAAATAAAAAATCTACCCCTTCCCAACAAAGTCACAACCACTGTCAAACTAGATTTGGGCAGAGAGAGGGACTAAGGAGGCAGCAGGGGTGGGCACTAGCAATGTCAGAGAGCCCTAACGAGGAAGGGCTTGGCTACTTCCGAGTCATTCCTTGGTCAGCGGTTGTTTCATTTATAGGCAAGTCTATGCTATTGTTGTTGGCGTTAAAATTATGGTTAGAGTTAATGGCTTAGCTCTCCTCGACGTTCTAGATACTACTTAGGAACTCATCCATGTTCATGGACCCAAAATTCTTTGCCACTCTCGCATAGCGTGTGCTGAAACTTGTCGAGTGTAAACAAATAAAGAAAAAAAAGACATATCATGTTAGAGAAATTAAAGGAGGGAGGATCTTAAAATGAAACAGTATTAATCATTCCACAGGTGATCGTTGCATTTGCCATATTTACGAACCTTATACTTGTGATATTAGTTGCATGTTCTGTCTTCATATCCTCTGGCCTTGATCTCTAGAAATATTATTCATCAATTGGAGATTCACTAACATTTTGTTTTTTTTATTTACGAATTTCAAGGAAGACAAAAGTAACATAAATACTAATTACTAGGACTAAAGTAACAATGGAAGCTCTAGAAATAAACATTAAGTAAAGGGTTAAGGTGCAAAAATACACATATGTTTTTTCTCCAGGAGCGCCTAGCACCATATGTTTTTTTTTTTGTGCAAAAATACACACGCCGTTAGGTTTTAGGAACAAAAATACCACTTCCGTTAGTTGACCGTTTGTTGACCGTTAGTTGACCATTAACCATGGTGAAATTACTCTTTTGCCCTTAACCCTTTTCTTTTTTAATTATTTTAAACTAAGGGCAAAAAGGTAATTTCACCATGGTTAACGGTCAACTAACGGTCAGTTAACAGTCAACTAACGGAAGTGGTATTTTTGCTCCTAAAATCTAACAGCGTGTGTGTTTTTGCACCAAAAAAAAAACATATGGTGCTAGGCGCTCCTGGAGAAAAAACATATGTGTATTTTTGCACCTTAACCCTTAACCCTTAAGTAAAACATGAATATATGAAATCATGTGTAGTGAGTAGTGAGAAAATGCTAGAGAATGGTTAAGTATGATAAATTGTACAGTACCATCAAGGGTTAGTGCATCAAATAATTGGCTTTCTCCTATCTTCATCTGTTGCACCTCCAACCTTTCGATATCATCCACATTCAAACTCTAAAAAAACGCACACACAGCAAATCATAATAGCAGGAGGAGGAGGAGGAAGAAGAAGAACCTAAAAAGCAGAGGTTGTGGGGCTGAAGATGAAGTCTGAGGGGAAGTTGTCTCTATTAATATAGGCATTGGCAGAAGAAGAAGCAGAATCAAGAAGAGAGGTTGAGATGGGGAAATTCAATTTTCAGCGCGATAAAAGAGAAGATTCATTTTTAGACTTTTTATATCAGACTTTTTAAATATCTGGTTTTAAAAGTAGATTTTTTTAGGCCGAACCATTTAAACATCCGCTCTTGAAAGTTTTTTTTTTTTAGTTACAAAACTACTACCGGTAATACTTTGTAGATCAAACTTTTAAAATATGAGATATTAAAAGTCTTATTTTTAATATTTGAACTTTTAAAACTTCATATTTTAAAAGTCTGGTCTAAAAAGTTTTTTTTTTTATATATACATTTACAAAATTGTCACTGGTTTTACTTTTAGACCTAATCCCCTATAATCTAGTCTAAAAAATTCTTTATATATTTATAAAACTACCACCAGTTATATTTTTTATACCTCATATTAAAAAAACTGGTCTATTTTTTTTTTTTTTTAATGAAATTGCCACCGGTCATTTTTTTAGACCTTAAACTAAAGTAACCGGTTTAAAATGTTATTTATACTTACGAAATTGCCACCGATCGTAATATTTTATACCTAATCCTTTATAATTTGGTTTAAAATTTGATGGTCTATAACACTTTTTCGAAGTAGTGTCAACTTCAAATGGCTTTTCCCATATAGATATATATCCATCCAACAGTCAAAAAGCTTCCCAAAAAAATAATTGTGACGACTCAAATCTAAAACCTCCAAGTTTTTAATCCCAATCATGGGCATCGAATAACAAATTATTCCCCTCGCAATTCTAAGAGTTGCCCATGAGATTTAATTTGGAATACTACCCACTACTAAATCCAACATACATTAATATACCGTGATGTGGGTAGGGTCTCTGGCGAAACCCAACGCTTGTCACGGTAGCTAGTGAGGTAAAAGACTGCAACTTCCACTAGTAATGATCCGAGAGCCCCCTCCTAGAAGAAAAAATATAAACTTTTATAAGGTCTTTTGTTTTAGAAGCTGAGAGACAGACACTTAGAAACACAAACGTAAGCCAGATTGAAAGAAGTAAGAGATTACCTGATGGGAAGTTTCTGAACATGCCAAGCGCAGGAGGGACCTAAATAAAGAGAGAGATTGGAGGAATAACAAAAAAGTTGTTATGAATATATTAATTATGTAGATGTTCATTGACTCTTAAACACCCATATTCTGTCCTGAAATATTATAGTATAAAGATGTGGGATTCACACACAATTATTCATACATAGATCTACTATGGCTTCACGGGAGGAGTTTAATAATTTAGCCTAGGGAAAAAAATTACATCAAAAGACAGAGATGTAAATTACACCAAATGGTCTATGTTTCTCATTATAAACAGGGACCTTATACGCATTGTAATCTTAGCCACTATATGGAATTAAAGATATACTTTTACTGATTGTGTAAAATGTTCCAAGAAACATGCTAAATTAATTTCTTGTCTTCTTGTGGTTGAACAAAATAATGAACTTCTATTGAAAAACCATGAATCTCATCTAACAAGTTCAACTCCATTTCTAGAAGTGAATGTAGAAACTAATGAATCTTTTAGTGGTCAAGAACATGGACGTAAAGGTGGCTACAACCATGGACGTAGCCGTGGCTGTGGTTGTGGTCCAAATCGTGGTCGATCAAATTTCTACCATAAGGGGGAAGATTGAAAAGGACCACAAAGGGAAACTAGTATAAGTCAATATCCTTAAGATATTTTTTTAGTCCCTTTTAGTACTCTGAAATACTTTTGTAAGAATAATTACCCTGAAATATTTTTGCAATATCATAATTTTTTTTCAAGATCAAGAATATTTTTTCAGTATCTTTAAGTATTTTTTTTGTACTCGTTAGTACCATAAATTTTTTTTTCAAGATTGTCAGTACCCTGAAATATTTTTTCAAGATCCTAAAATAAATTTTTAAGACCTTAATATGTATTTTTTCATTATCAATTAGTATTAAGTATTTTTTTAGTACCCGTCAACACCCTAAAATATTTTTTCAAGATCACTCATTACCCTGAAATATCTTTTTAATACCGTAGAATAATTTTTTAAGATCATGAAATATTTCAGGGTACTGACTTGTACTGAAAAAATACTACTTCATCTTGAAAATTTATTTTATATATTGAAAAAATATTTTAGGGTAATGACTGATCTTGAAAAAATATTTAGAGTACTGAAAGATACTAAAAAATATCTTAAGGATACTGAGTAGTACTGAAAAAATACTGATGATGATAGAGGAGAGAGAAAAAGCTTAAAGAAATAGTTTTTCACAAAAACTAGGTTTTGGGAGATGCAGAATAGCTTTAAAAAAAGAGGGGTATTTAGTAGACTTAGTACAAAACCTAGATTTTGTCTCCAAAACCTAGGGTTTGTAAGTTTGCCAAACAGGCTATAATATTGATCATTTAAATGTTGCTGATTTTTTTACCGTAAATTATCTTTGTTTATTTGAATTGCTTTGTCTTAATATGATTAAACTTGTTTCTATTATAAGTATTTCTTCTAATTATGCTTATATTTATTTTTATGTATCTTTTAATGAAGAATGAATCTCGTTGGCATCAATCTTAAAGATTTATGTCTTGTTGATAGTGCAACAACCCACACCATTCTAAAAAAAATTATAAATATTTTTCTTCATTGGTAATGCAAGAAGCCGGACTTTTTGGCCAAAATGCCCCTAATTAAAAAACTATTTACCAAAATGCCCTTGTCTGAAAACTGTGAACCAATCTGCTCCTATTTAGTTGATTACATATGGCATATAATCGGCTAAATGGTTTATTCAATTACATGCTAGGCATGTAATCGACTAAACCGGAGCGGATTTTTTTTTAGTTTTCTCGTTTTGTAATCGGCTAAGCTGCCTGACTTAGTCAATTAGATCACGTCATATCAGTTTTTTAATCCCCAAAATTTTAAATATTAAATTAAAATTTTGAAAAATAAAAAATATATAAAATAAGATATTTCAAAATAAGTATATGTAAAATAAGGAGGGATGAGAGCAAAGTGGTTATAAAGAATTTCAAACTATGCTATTAGTACGGCAAGATATCAAGAATAAATCTAGAATTAAATATCTCGTAATATTAAATTCTTTGAAAGATATAATATATATATATATATATATATATATATATATATATATATATATATAGAGAGAGAGAGAGAGAGAGAGCAAAGTGGTTACAAAGAATTTCAAACTATGCTATTAGTACGACAAGATATCAGGAATAAATCTAGAATTAAATTCTCGTAATATTAAATTCTTTGAAAAATATAATATAATATATATATATGTATGTATGTATGTATGTATGTATGTATAATATTTTATATAAAAAATAAAACAAAACTTTATTTTGAGGATTACAACGCGTCCGAGTATATGAAATATTTTCAAAATAAGTATATGAAAAGTAAAGAATGATGATAGTAAAGTAAGTTACAAAGAATTTCAAACTATGATATTAGTACAACCAGATATTAGAAAGAAATCTAGAATTAAATATCTTGTAATATGAAATTCTTTGGAAAATAAAATTTTATATATATATATATATATATATATATATATATATATATATATATATATAGATAATTAAATATCTCGTGATATTAAATATTACGAGATATTTAATTTTAGATTTGTTCTTGATATCTTGCCGTATTAATATCATAGTTTGAAATTCTTTATAACCACTTTGCTATCTTGCCTTGTTATTTTTCATATACTTATTTTGAAAATATTTTATTTTATGTATTTCTTTTATTTTTCAAAATTGTAATTTAGTATTTCAACTTCTTGATAGCTGGCTGTACTAATAGCATAATTTGAAATTCACTGTAACCCACTTGGTTATCATCCCTCTTTAGTTTTCGTATACTTATTTTGAAAATATTTTATTTTATATATTTCTTTTAATTTTCAAAATTTTAATTTAATATTTCAACTTATTGATAGCTGGTCGTACTAATAGCATAGTTTAAAATTTATTGTAATCCACTTGATTATCATCCCTCTTTAGTTTTCATATACTTATTTTGAAAATATTTTATTTTATGTACTTGTTTTATTTTTCAAAATTCTAATTTAATATTTCAACTTCTTGATAACTGGTCGTACTAATAACATAGTTTGAAATTCTTTATAACCACTTTACTATCATCCCTCTTTATTTTTCATATACTTATTTTGAAAATATTTCATATACTTGGATGCATTGTAATCCTCAAAATAAAGTTTTATTTTATTTTTCATAGAAAATATTATATATATATATATATATATATATATATATATATATATATATATATATATATATATATATTCTCCAAAGAATTTAATATTACAAGATATTTAATTCTAGATTTCTTCCTGATATCTTGTCATACTAATAGCATAGTTTGAAATTCTTATAATCACTTTGCTATCATCCCCCTTATTTTTCATATACTTATTTTTAAATATTTTATTTTAAATATTTGTTTTATTTTTCAAGATTTTAATTTAATATTTAAACTTTTGGGGATTATAAAACGGGATCTGGCGTGATGTAATCAACTAAGTCGGGTAGCTTAGTCAATTACATAACGGGAAGACTAAAAAAGAAAAACAAATCGGCCTCGAATTAGTCGATTACATGCCTGGCATGTAATTGACTAAACCGTTTAGTCAATTACATATGGCATATAATCGACTAAATAGGGGCGGATTGGTTAATAGTTTTCAGATAGAAGCATTTTGGTAAATAGTTTTTTTAATTAGGGGCATTTTGGTCAAATAGCCAAATAAGCCAATATTTAGACTAATTTGGTAGTATAAATTTGATTGAGGGCACTGGAAGAGCAAATATTTTGTTACCTAAAGGAACAAAATTATGCATTGACAATGCATTTTATTCTACCAAGTTTAAAAGAAACTTGTTGAGTTTCAAAAATATCCAAGGAAATGGATATCATATAGAAATAACAATTAAAAATAATCAAGAATGTCTTGTTATCACAAATATAGTTTTCTGGTAGAAAATGCATATTTTTAAGCTTTCCTTCTTTCTCTTCTGGTTTGTAATATACATATATATGCACAATTGAATCATGTATTATTGTAAAGCAGAAGTTTATCAATACAAATAAAAAAATTTGTTAATGTAAACTAGAAGTTTACTAATGAATGTGATGTTTAGCATGACTAGTTAGGCCATCCCAGGTCAACTATGATAAGACAAGTAATTGAGAATTAATATAGATATATCCTTAAGTGTAAACAAATACCACAATCCCATGATTTCTCATGTGTTGCATGTTTTAAGGGAAAGTTAAGTATTCAGCCATCACCAAGAAAAGTATAAAGTAAGTCTCTCACATTTCTAAAACGGATACAAAGAGACATTTATGGGCCGATACACCCACCATGTAGACCATTCATGTACTATATGGTTTTAATTGATGCATAAACTAAATGGTTGCATATTTACTTTTTATCTTCTCACAACCTGGCGTTTGTGAGATTACTTGCTCAATTGATTAAATTAAGAGCACATTACCCTAATTATCCTATCAAGAAATTACATCTTGATAATGTTGATGAATATACTTCACAAGCTTTCAATGAATATTGTATATCCCTTGGAATTGATGTTGAATATCTTGTAACTCATATTCATACTCAAAATGAACATGCATAATCATGAAGACCTTTACTTACGAGATAAAATCTCCCAATTAATGCTTAGGGCCATGCCATTTTACAAGCAGCAATGTTACTTCGCATCAAGCCAACTAGTTACCTAAAGGTTTTCCCCTTACACATGATTTTTGGTTAAGAACCTAATAGTTCACATATAAGAATTTTTGGGTGTGTAGTATATGTGCTAATAGCACCACCTCAACGCACTAAAATGGTTCCATAAAGAAGAATGAGAATATATGTTGGGTATGAATATCTTTCAATCATAAAATACTTAGAACCATCTTCAAGAGATTTATTTACAGAATGATTTGTGATTGTCATTTTGATGAATCAATTTAGATGGAATGAATTATCATTGGTTTATTTTGATCCTCGTACAAAAATATGTGAACTGAAACTTCAAAAGATAATTCCCTTACATAATTTAGCTAATTGAATGTCAGAAGCATTTACTGACCCAAAGAAAGTGACAAAGTCATATGTTCTAGCTGCTAATGCTCCTATTTGAATTGATATCCTTGAAGGACAACCTATTATAAATGAATCTAAAGCACACCTAAAGCATGGTAGGCCCATCGGTTTAAAAGATAAAAATCCTCAAAAGAGAAAAGAAGCTAAGAATATAAATGGTCAAGTTGAAGATAATTAAGATGAGTTAGTAGCTCCAGAAGAGCCACTTCCTGAAGAGTTATTATCTGTAGTAGAGATATCTCTAGAAGAGAATGTTGTAGTCTCAGAAAAGACCTAGGTACCTAACATGTGTGAAAATAATGTTATTGTTCACTTCATCTCTTTCTCTCTCATCACGGTGAACAGTAACATAACAGTGGGAGTGACTTTTGCTCCAAAATGCTAACCACATGTGTATTTTTCTCCCAAAAAAAGCATATAGTGCTAGGCACTCCCGAGGATAAAGCACATGTGTATTTTTACTCATTTACCCTTTATGGTATAGTATTAATATGTCGTGTTTTGCAGGATTGTCCTGTATTTTTTTAAGCATTGATTTGGTAAAAATGCTTTAATACTCCCAGTTTTATAGTAAATTGTTTATGATTCAGACCCATGAAATGCGTCTAATTAGTGATTAGGTAACTTTTAGCAAAAGTGAGGGAAGTTAAAAAACTTGGTTAACTTAAAAAAAACTTAAAAAGCATTCACAAAGGAGTTGTAACTTACAAGTATTTGGAAGTATAAAAAACCGAGTAATGTTGCCACTAATTTAAAAAAAGTTAATTTTTAATAGTAGTTTGACTGATATGACACACCCAACCCTCATCATCTAGATCATTTTCTCTCTCTCACTAGTGCAAAAAATTGTTTTAAGATTGTCTCATTTATAGCGGATTATTGATGCTTTGGTCTTAAATATATGATCGGTGGCAATTTGTAAATATAAAGAACTTCTTGGACCACATCATTTTTCGACAGGTCTTAAATATATTATTCAGACCACTTAAAAAAAAACAACCGCTCTTAAAACTTTTATTAAAAAAATTGAAATATGAATTACATTAAAGAGAAATCTCATACAGCCCGACTTATATTTTTTGCGGTCCAAAATAATAAAGACATATTTAAATATAATGGTATAAAACTTTTAAGACTGGACATATATAAATGACGGTCTTAAAATTAATACTTTTAAGACTAGACGTAACTTCTGCCCAGTACTAAATAATGAAACAATTTAAACTAATAGTTATTACTTTTGAGACCGGTCATAAATAAAGGATGGTCTTAAATTTTAACCTTTAAGACCGTCGTTTTAGTTACTCTAATCTTAAAATTACCAAATATATTTTCGCGTGAAACCTTACCATGCGACTTACATCTTTCTGTCTGAACTTTGAAACCCCTATTCTTGTTACGAAACACCTCTTCCTGTTGCATTACATCTCTTCTTTGCAAATCACCACCATTCACCCATGGTAACCACTGGTAGTTGGTCCTCCTTTGCATGGAGGAGAATAAAGTGATCTTTTTATGCTCCCTTCACAATGAGCCACTACCTACATTAAAGCAGACGGTTGATAAGTAAACATGTCATTTTGTAATTGATTTTTGTTTGAAATCTCTTCTGTGAATTTTCAGTGACCACTATTGATAAATGAAATTTTTGATTTCGATAATAGGGCCATGATGGAATACCAAAAGAAGGTCCAGAGAAAGCCTGGGTTTCAGGTCAAAGATCCTATATGGATCAAACCAAAGGTTAGTACATAGACACTGGCACACTGCCTTGTGAACTTGGTCATCTAAGAAATTATATGCGCTCTTATATATATATATATATATATATATATATATATATATATATATATATATCTTATTTATTTTTAGACATGTCGGCTATATATATATATATATATATATATATATATATATATATATATATATATATATATCTTATTTATTTTTAGACATGTCGGCTATATATATATATATATATATATATATATATCTTATTTATTTTTAGACATGTCGGCAACCAGCTGTGTCAAACTTATGTGGGTTTTACGTCATGAGACACATTTATGGTATTATCACACAAAAAATTCCGACTATCACTAAAGAGGTAAATGTATTTGATATTACATACGTTTGGCGTGTTGACCCCTTTGATGCAAGGAATTAAGGACTAATATATATATATATATATATATATATATATATATATATATATGTCTTTGATGTTACAGACGTTTGCCTGTGCTGACCCCTTTCCTGATGGTGATATTTAGTACATACGCCAAGTCATTTGTGAATATCTGAGTCAGGAACTCGCAAATGAGTCTTGAATTAATTTGTAAATATATGCTGTAGACCTATTACATCTTTTGTAAATAATGAACAATTGTACGATATATATGTATAGTTTAATGGCCAATAATTAATAAATTTGTTTGTTCATTTCCAACAAATTATATTGATGCTTTCTATTTTTTGTTGCTGAAATGTATTGCATGGAATAAGTGCTTAAACCTTTAGGACAGGATGCTGTAAATGAGCTGTTTATAAAGTTGAAAATGTCAATGAGACTTTCAGGGCTAGATAGTTTATATTTGTCCGTTTCTAAAAGTATTTTTAAGAAAATGAGACTTTTAGGACTGATAATTGTATATCTTTCCGGTCCTAAAGGTCTTTTTATAAATATTTCTTTTTCGCGTACAAAACATGTGGGACTTTTAGAAATGATTATTTCATTAATGTCTAGTCCTAACTCATATAATTTTTAAAATTATTGGAGACTTTTAGGATCATCTATTTCATATCTGTCCGGTCCTGAAGGTCTTTTTAAAATACGTTTTTAACTTTAAAAATATGTGAGACTTTTAGGACCGACTATTTCATTAATGTCCAGTCCTAAAAGTATTTATGGAGACCTTTAGGACCAACTATTTTATTTCTCCCTGGTCCTAAAGGTCTTTTTTCTAACTATATTATAATATGGGAGACTCAAGCCAAGAAGTTCCAAACTCAAGTCAAGCTAAGGCTGAGAGTTAGACATTTTTAGAAGTGTATTTGGCTCGAGTCAACAACTTGAAACTCAAGTTTATAGCTTCCTATTTATTCTCTATTCTCGACTTCATATTTTTACTTCTTATTTAGCTCGAGTCTTCTCTCTGGTATGTCTCTATAACCCGACCCCTAAGTCAAGCCATAACCTCACCATGCCCCCCAAATCCAGGTCTATAACCTCTGTCAGGTCTATGGGTTCTGATTTAGACTATGAGGCGACTCAATCTTTATCTCCTGAACCATTCAAACACCCTAGATTTGAAACCATCTTGTATATAGGCATTGTCATTGTGACATTCGAAAATTTAGAATTTGAGAATTAAATTATAATATGGGATTAATTATGAAAAAATTGGTCTTAATAAATTTTAAGATTAATAATTGGAATTTAAGGCATATTTTTCTATAAATTAAGTAGACAAATAGTTAAGAAATAATTATTGGTCTAAATATTTGTGAGACAATATTTGATGGCCTAAAAAAATTAATAGAGGAATAAAGAGGATCAAGTGGGATAATTTTAGAGTGACTCACAACACACACCATCTCCCATGCAATGACAACACATCACCGTCCCTCTCAATTTCATTAAGTCATGTGTCTTTCTCCATGCGTCAACACATTTTTTTTTTTATATCAACAAATTTTAGGAAAGGGGTTGAGTTCACCCATGATCCAAGGGCAGGGTGAAATCTCCATTCCTCCTAGGTGATACCAATGTTGGGCAGGGCGAGTCGTCTATTACCCTCAAGCATTTACCTAGGCACCTAGGAGCTAAGATGCCTCCCCCAGCTCCTTGACAAACTCCATGCGTCAACACTTCCTTACTTTAACAAAGAACCATTTGGACTACAAAGAAAATAACACCCCCTTAGCCCATTATTTCCTTCGGCCCAACAAGACCACACACACACATATACACAACAGCACGCTATTTCCCTACGTCACCAATTAACTATTCGGACATAATCATTTATTCCCCATTTATTCAGTTTGGCCCAAAAAAAAAAAACAGAAGGGAGAAGGAGTGAACTGAGAGGTGAGACGGTGAAGGAAGGAAGAGATCATCACCCCTACATGAAACTGGATATTTAAGCTAAGCTAAAAGTCTTGAACTTCATTCCTTAATCATCTTTATCTGAGGTGTCTTTTGGAAGATGATGATTTGAAATCATGTGCTGAAAATATATGTAAGGTTGAGGAGTGGATTCACTGCATGCATGTTGATTGTGAGTCTTCTTATCATCTTCCCATTTGGTCTTCTATATCTATTGGGATTTTGTGAAGCTTTTGGAGGATTAAAATCATGGTTTTAGAGAGAGAACTCATGGTAGTGAATATAGTTGCATACTGTTGAATCTGAGTGGATTTATGATTTCCTCTTTCTCTATAATGAAGATTCAAGATCATGCATTTCTGTTATTGCACATAGGGTCTAATTTCAAGAAGGCTTGGATCATCAAGGGAAGTTGCACATGTTGTTATACAACTCTATGTAGGAGTCTGAAAACAAGGGATGACTTTCATGTTGTTTGTAGGAGTTAGAAGTTGATGTTTTTTCTTTGAAAATTTTATAGAAGATAGTACTCCCCTTAAGCTTTAAAATGAGTTTTGGATCACCTAAAACAGAGGTCTATAACTCTAATTATGATTTTTAGAAGTTGAGTTATGAATCTATAAAGTTTTTTGTATGATTCTGGAGATAGTGGAATGGCGTTGAGTTTTTGACTAAGTAAACAAACTACAAAAATTGTGAAATTTTTCCGATATATAGTAGACACATAGAACTTTATTTTGATACGTAGTTTGTAATTTTTGGAACTATATAAAGAGTTATGAATTTTGCAAACTAACCTAAGATCCAGCGATTTTTTTTTTTAGGTGGGGGTTGAATCTTTAAAAATAAAAAGGTTCAATCAAAGTGAAGGAACCTACCCGACCTTCATGGAGGCCAAGTGGCCCAACCACCGGGCCACTTGGTTCCTTTAATATATATATATATATATATATATATATATATATATATATATATATATGGCTTTTATTTACAAGAGTTTGGAAAAAAACCTGACGAAAGTATTGGTAATTACCATTATAGAACTTGTAAATAGTAATATTATTAATGAATCGGTAATTCCTATTACAAAAATTATTATAATTTACCCTTATTTGTTGTCTCATAAGAGACACTTGTGAAAAACCTAACACTAGCACTGGTAATTAACATTAAGAACTTATAAATACCATTAACAAATTTTAATGGTAAGCACTTTACAAGTTCATTAATCGGGTTTACAAGTTTAGTAATGGTAATTACCAATTCGTAAATGGTATTTACAAGTTTTGTAATGGTAAATATCAGTGCTTTTGTCAGGTTTTTCGCAAGTGTCTCTTATGAGATAACAAATAAGGGTCCATTATAACAAATCATGTAATGAGAATTACCAATTCATTTATGAAAATTTACAAGTTCTGTAATGGTAATTACCAGTACTTTCATGAGTTCACATTATATGCCAAGCCCTTATGTGCTTGTTATGTGCCCATCTTTCTATTAGAGGGATGAGCACATTTTATTTTATTTTTTTATATATTGTATTTATTTATATTTAAATTAGATGCTGCTTTCTGAAATATTTTTTTCACCCAGTATCTTCAATTAATTAATTTCCAGTCCTGCATTCAGTAATATTTATTTGTAACACCAATATTATGGAAACTAATTAATTTGATATACTAGGTGAAAAAAACATTTCAGAAAGCAGCATATAATTTAAATATAAATAAATACAATATATAAAAAATTTTTAAAAAAATGCTCATCCCTCTAATAGAGGGATGGGTATATAATAGGCACATAAAGGCTTGGCATGTAATGTGCACCCTGTTAGTTCTTAACTTAAGTTTTGATGATAAAAACACTTGTTAGTTGTTGGTTTAACAAGAACTAGAGTTCTGGTTCTTAAAACTAGAGTTTTGGGCATTAAAACTCAGGTTTTAGAAAAGTTGAGCAGTAAGAACTCGAGTTCCTGGTCATAGAACTCGAGTTCGTGGCCTCTGATACAAAAGTTCTCAATCTGTCGAATTGAGAACTTGAGTTCTTGGGAGTAGAACTCGAGTTTGCGTCTTCTGATAAGAGAGTTCTCACCCAGGCAAGTTGAGAACTCGAGTTCTTGGGAGTAGAACTCAAGTTCGCGGCCTTTGCATCATACAAAATTTTTCAAACCATGAGAACTAGAGTTCTTAAGTGGTGAACTAGAGTTCTTTGGTCAAGAACTATAGTTCTTCGTTCAAGAATTAGAGTTCTTGGCATGAGAACTCAAGTTCGCAAATTATGTCTCGCTGAAATTCTTCAAGCAAAAGAAGGGAATTTAAAACTAGAGTTCTTCATTCAAGAACTAGAGTTCTTGGAATGAGAACTCGAGTTCACAAAATTGTGTTTTGTCCAGAATATAAGAACTAGAGTTCTTGAACAAGAACTAGAGTTTATGACTAGAGTTCTTGAACAAGAACTAGAGTTCTTCATTTTATAAATCAGCAAAGTTTCTTTGAAAACACAAGAACTAGAGTTCTTTATTAAGAACTAGAGTTCTCATTCAAGAACTAGAGTTCTTGAGAAAGAACTAGAGTTCTTCACGAGGAAAAACAATCGGACCTTTTTGGAAAGCACAAGAACTAGAGTTCTTGCATGTAGAACTAGAGTTCTAAACTAGAGTTCATCTTCAAGAACTCGAGTTCCTTTGAAACCTGGTCTCGGCCAGTATACAGAACTAGAGTTCTTGTGATAAGAACTAGAGTTCTTATACGGAAAAAACGTGAATCATTTTTGGAATTCTCCAAACGTTTTGAACTTAAGCATATACTTGCCAGATTGATAAATAATCATTTGTAAAACATCTTTAACCTGTTTGCTAGTGATTTCAGGGTTCAAAACGAAGTAATAAATGAAAAGCAACATAAAGCGAATGCTCACGTCACAACGTCAGGCATTTATTACAGAGCAGAAAAATAGAGCAACATATGGAATTAACGCTGCAGCAGAACAAAGACATTCTTCGAGACATTCTTATTCCAGCTTTCAAGTACAACCAACGGCACAATACATTAAATGTAAAAAGCTGAAGATTCAACGGTCCATTCTGATTAACGAGGAACTTGAGCCTAACGAAAATTTAAACAAGTGACAACAGTCACCTTCCAGTTTCTCCTAACGGCATTAATGGTGAAGGATATAAAAGCCCAAGCATTCAATATCGCCAACGACCAAAACTCTGCGCATTTACTTTGAGTTATTCTCTTATCAGTTTCATTACTCTCAACTTGTACTTCAGTGATCATTTATTATTCAACTTGTGAGGAGTTACTTAAACATTCAACTTTCATTCATTTGTAAAATCTTAAGGTTGTGGAACCTTAAGTAAGGGTGTACAATTACAAGTAGTAAGGGGGAGTGAGTCTGAGGGATCATTCCGAGTTGTGTAATTGTATTATGAAGATAGTGAAAAATCCCAAGGTGTTCTTGGGGACTGGACGTAGGTCAGGATAGACCGAACCAGGATAAATTCTCTCGTGTTCCTTCTCCTTTAAACTCTTGCTCAGTTAGTTCATTAATTTGTGAAAATTTTGATTAAGCAGTTAGATTTGTAAATCACCTATTCACCCCCCTCTAAGTGATATTTCATCTTCACACCCTACTTTCATCAAGTTTTTTCCAAGCTTTGCGTAAATAAAAACCATATATTTGTTAATGCATATATATATTAAAGGAACCAAGTGGCCCAATGTTAGGCCACTTGGCCCCCATGAAGGTGGGGTGGGTTCAAACCCCACCCCCTTTACTTTCAGTGAATCTTTTTTTTTTTAAAAAAAACTTGTCGGACCTTAAGTCACCAGCGGCTGGAGTCCGACGGCCGGTGGTCGCAAGCCATCTAACAGCCGGCCATGGTGGCCCTCCGATGAGGATCATATTTATTTATTTATGTATTATTTAAAAACTAAGGGTAAATTCAGTGAACTTATCGGGTTTTACAAATTTAAGTGACATTTAAATCAAATTTTCCCAAAGATGTTTTCATGCCTGTTAGAAGAAGAACTGAATAATACAATTGGATCATCAATATTATTGCTTGTTAAATACTTGATAACTAGGAATTCTTGTGGTATTATTGCAATCTTATCTTGTTTGCTTTACGCTATTCATCACCTTTGAGGGAATAATCCATAGAATATAATCCAATTCCTTTATGAAAGTGGAGCTTAATCACCAAGAGGGGGTGAATTGGGGATTTTAAAAATTTCTTTTCTAAGGCTCTGTTTTGTAACACTAAAACAGGGTATCACAGAGAATAAGAAAGAAGAGCAAGACACAAGGATTTATACTGTTTTGGTCCAACTATTTGACCTACGTCCAGTCCTCAGACTCTCTGAGTTTTTCACTATCACAATTGATTACACCCTCTGTAATTCAAGAGTAATTCTCTCACTAGAACTTACTCCCTCTTACCAATTCCAATCAATAACCCCAATCTCTAAGTCCCTATACTTGAGATTGTTTACAATAAATGATTTATAATAAATGAACTCTCTTAAAAAGTGAATAGACATAATCACTAAAGAACAATTGTATCGAAAGATACTTTACACAAGAAAACTCAAAGAGTAGTTGGAAACTTTGAATACTTTTCGTTTTTTGCTGAATAGGTTGTTGTGAGGAATTGAATACTCCTCTATTTATACCAAGAGAGCATTAAATGACTGTTATAATCTTCAATATAATCGTTGTCAACATTAGACAAGGATTAGGTTGAACTTTGGTCTTCTTCTCTCTCTACTCTTTCGTTAATCTGGTTGTGCTGATGTCCATGCTTGACTTCTTGACTTTTAATCCATTGGAAGAGCAACTACTGGATGTAGAAAGGAGACATTACTCCCTTTGCTTCAGGTGTAGAATGATTGTCCAAAAGGATGCAACTTTTCTGGACTTTGCATTTAACGTGCTGACCTGACTTTGCCTTTTGCTTTAAACCTTCATTTAATATTAAAAACCACTGAAAACTTACTAACAAAGTGGTTAAACATAGCTAGGAATATTAATGAATGATGATAGAAATTATTAGGATCAAACAAGAAGGTTTCACACATTCGTAAGATTTGAATTTTAAAAACAGCGATGCAAACTCGAGTTTGTTTATCAAAACTAGAGTTTGTCACGTGCATTTAAGTACAAACTCGAATTTCCTTCTTCCAGAGAGGAGTGTCATGATTTGAGTCTTGGAGCTCATTTTTTACTGAAGACAAAACTCGAGTTTCCAAAAGAAAACTCTAGTTTCCAAAAGAAAACTCTAGTTTTGGACATTTAATGTAATCAAGTCCAAAACCTCAAAACTGGAGTTTTTAAAACATTGAAAAACAACAATACTCTCTGTTTGACCAAAATTTGAGTTTCTAAGACTAAACTCGAGTTTTCATTTAAATGTTAAAACTTAGAGAGATCTGTGTTAATTCAAAACTGGAGTTTCCAAACAAAAACTGGTGTTTTGAAACATTGAAAAATAGCAATTCTCTCTACTTGGCCTAAACTTGAATTTCCAAAACTAAACTAGATTTTCCATTTAAAACATGAAAACATTTGAAAATCTGAGCCAAGTGAGAAACTTAAGTTTTTATTTCAAAATTGGTGTCTTAAGAGATTAAAACATGAAAACTTTATGTCAAGCCAAAACTCGAGTTTCTGAATTGAAACTCGAGTGTCCCAAAACTTGGAAAAACTTAGAAATATGGAAAACTGGAGTTTCCTCAAGTTAGAAACTTGGATGACTCTCTATATGATCGAAACTTGAGTTTCCAAAATATGATCAAAACTTGAGTTTCCAAATAGAAACTGGAGTTTTGCATTTCTTCAGAAAATATTGAAGAGTTTCTATCTGATCTAAACTCGAGTTTCCAAACCAAAACTCGAGTTTGTCTTGATGAAAATCTGGGAGTGTTCTCTATAAGACCAAAACTCGAGTTTCCACATGGAAAATGCAGTTTTGCTTTTGTTCATTAAAACTGAGCCACTCTCTTTCAAGTCAAAACTCGAGTTTCCAAAACCCGAGTTTGCCTTTGACAGTAAGTTTTTCAACTTACCAAAGACAAACTTCCACTTGTATTTACAATTGTCTGTTATCATCAAAACACACAGAGAACTAACATTTTCCATTCCTTTTTCCTTGACTTTTTGACTTTTCTCCTCACACACAACAAACAGATTTTTGGGAAAATCCCTCTCAAGTCCAAAGTATCAAAATATTCTCAAAAAAAAAAAAAAATCTAAAGTCACATGTAAAAAAAAACCCTTTAAATGTTTTTGATATTATTTCAGAAAATGAAATAACAATATTGTACAAATATAGTTATTAATATGTAGTGATATAATTGTTAACGTATACTGATTTAGTTGTTAAGAATAGTAGTTAACATATACTAATTTAATTGTTAGTGTTGTAATGATATAGTTGTTAATGTTGTAATGACATAATTTTCCCCAAAAAGCATGGCGTAATTTCGGAGAACTTCAATTATTAACGCCAAAACTATAGCTTTTTGTCCCTCAATCGATGATACCGCTCCCACTAATTCATGATATAAAAAGTCTTCTAGAAGAAGATTATATGTGACCTTATTAACATTTGTCATCATTAGATTCCCATGAGACATGCTTGAATAGAGTATGATGATGGCGCATAGATACCAAAGCAAAGTAATAATCATTTATGAAATGGAGGAAAACCATCATGATACTACTAGAAGAAAGAAAGCGCTCAAAATATTTACTTGATACAAGTTCAACTCAATGTTATAATAATGGAATTATATAGGAACCACTAATTGTTTGATACTTAAAAAAAAGGAAGTAAGAAGAAATAAATGAAATAAAAGAATAGTGTTGTCTTTTCAAAGGAAAACCAAGTGGTCCAATACGAAATTACATTGACCAGGGGCAAAATTAGGGGTCTTAGGGGTAGTCCTACTAAAATTACAGAAAAGAACTCAAATGTTTATGAAATTTTATTTCAGGCTTATAAATATTTCATGATCTTCACTTTAGTCCCTCCATATAAAGTATGTGGAGCGATAAAATGAAACCTTGAAATATTTGAGGTTGAAATATAGTTTTATGAACATCTGGATTCTATTATATAATTTTTGTCCCCTAATTAGAGTTCCTAACTCCACTTCTGAAACATACACCTTAGTTATCTATAACAATAATTGATGTGTCTATAGGTCTACAATATTTGGTATGGTATCATTATCTCGTGTTTTGCAAGGATGTCATATAATTTTCCGCTTATTGACTTGGTAAGATTCTTTATAAATTATATAGATTTTCCTAATTTTACAGTGATTTCTTTGGCCCCATTTAGATCAAAGAACAGGAAAGAATATAAAGTAATGGAAATAAAAAGAAAGGAATGGAAGGGGAAATAGTTTACGTGGATGCGTTTGGTTCACATGTAAAAGAAAATGGTTGGATTGGAAAATTTTTGTTTGGTTCGAAGAAAATAAGTAGGAAAATAAGGAAAAATTACATTTTTACCCTTAACATTTCAAGGGCTATTAAAAAACTAAATTTAGATTTTTGTTTGCTCCTTTCTTGGTCCTTCGCAGGTTTCTTTGACCTAACAAAAAAAAGAGGAGGACACTCGAGCGTGCATATGGAACACTCAAGTGTGCTCCTCCCCCCTCCCCTGCCTCGACCAAGTTCTAGTCTCCACCTGACCAAAAAAAAAGGAGCACACTGGAGTATGCATATGGCACACTTAAGTGTACACTTGAGTATGCTAGGGCTATTAAGGTTCTAGCTATCATTTGGTTCCATCATGGGAGAAACCTCAATCAGTCTTTCTAAGGGGAAATTCTATAATCAAGATCTTTCCCTATGTTATATCAGTAGTTAACAACCTCCAGATACCTCAAATCATACCAATGAGACATCATCAATTCAAATTATTAATGTTTCTACTCTCTGGTATTGAAACCTAAGGCAACTTCAATCACGCCTTAATCTAAGAACTATTTCAACTTAGATCGGATTCATGTTTATATTTAATCATCTTCGTATTTGGTTTATCATGGTATCCCTAAGAATCACCATATACCCATTCTCAATTCACTTGGGTGCAGTTGTTGTTGTCGTCCAATTAGGATATGCAAGTTTACACTTGCCTTCGGGTACATAGGCCTCATATCAAAGGATTCCCAAATTCATATGATACTCTCTAGGATGTCACCCATCTCGAGATTTCTCTTGCTTAAGCATGCTTAACATCAGGGATCTGATAGGATCTAAGCCATACTATACTAGCCTTTTGGTACAACTACCCCATATATTCCCATAACGCAAAGTGGGGATTGGAATCATATCTTATCTTTATATCAAAAGCCATAGAATTTGCAACAGAATCCATATTCTGTGCCACCTTATATATCTTTAGAGCCTCAGCTTACCAGAGCTCGAACCCTCTATCCTATCATGACAAGCTTCAGCTTGGGGAAAATAAAATAAGGTTATCCATACCTGAGTGGCTAGGTCATAGTCCACATAACCATGCCTTTTCTTGTAGGCATACCGGTTACTGGCCATCTCTAGATAAACTTTATATAGGTTAGCTAGGATGGTGATTTCACAATAAGTCTACATAAATAGCTTATTGATGTGACCCCAAAAATCAGTGTCTATGAGCTCGAACATGGTAGGCTTGGGAGGTTTAGCTTCTCAAGGACTTACGGATGGATGATCCGTAAGTACATCAGCAATACACTTCTGGTGTAGTTTTATAGGTTTGGATATGGTTGGTACTCGCTTTCTAGTGATGTGTACCCTCAGGCGTCTGTTAGGAATACAATAGAAATTGTATGATACGTTAGGAGGTAATTCACCCTTGCAAATCCTCATTATGTTTTCAAAATAACTAAGTTTTGTCAAATTCTTTTTCAAAAACTTTGTCCAAATCAATGCTTTGATATAAAAACTATAGCGCCCGACCTTTAGGGTCTCTTATTTAACAAAGTTATCGCGCACATACATCATGATGATTTGGATGACTTAAACTATGGAATAAAACTTTCACAAATAACTTAGTTTGAAAACATGAGGGCAAATTATTTCGAGTGCGGTATCTATCCCGTAAGGGAGTTTAATACAACAATATTTCAAAATGATAATTGAGTTAATACAGTCCAACTAAAATAAGCTATCATAAAAGTCTCTTTTCCTTACAGCTGCAACTTGCCTCTTGATCCCAATCCACTACTTGTCTCTTTCATAAGATATGGAGTTCAAATAAATGAACCCCATGGTAGCAGTTAATCTTATATGCAAGCATGAAGCATTAATGACCATATAGCACATGTACGCACAGATAAATATGCAATACAATGAATCTTACCATAACCGTAGCTACCGGCTAAGGATTGAAGCCTTTCAGGACACGCAGGCCTATTTGTAGAACACATAGCTCTACGGGACACTTAACCCTAATCCATAGCTAGGTACATACATGCAATTATCAAGCAGACATGGCTAATCATACAAGAACACAATCATACAGGCTAATAAGACAACAGTTACCCACCTCAGTCTTAAGTCCTTATGTCTCACTTGCAAGTGCCGAGATCAGCAAAGGTGCCATGAAATTCCTATAAACGTTTATCATTGACATTAGTCACTTAGGGTGTCGTAAGGACCTAACTACATGACTTGATAATAATACTATTTTTATAAGTCCAAGGTAGAGTTTGTCCGAGGTAGAGGTTGTTGGACCTGGCTATCACCCAAGAGGGGGGGTGAATTGGGTGTTTGATAAGCTTTAGGAACTTTAAAAAAACTTTTCGCAATTTATAAATTGACAATTAGATATTCAAAGATGAGCATATACTGGAAATGTAAAAGATAAGGGAAGAGAGTATGCAAACTGTGATTTATCCTGGTTCGTTCCAATCTTTGACCTACGTCCAGTCCCCAAGCTTCACTTGAGATTTTCAATCAACTATTTGCTTTGAACTTGATTACACGTTCTGTACTAGAAGTAATCCTCTCACTAGGATTCACTCCCCCTTACAAACCGTAATCAATTCACTTGCTTGATTCCACACTCTGTACTCGAAGTAATCCCACACTCGGATTCACTCCCCTTACAAGCTGTAATCACAACAAAGTGTTTCCTACTCAAGATCACCCAATCTTGAGTAACTCTCAGAATAATAGGATGTTTACAATGAATCTTCTCTTTCAGAAGTAAGTGAATAAACACTGAAGAACAATACATATAATCTCACTCTCTAAGCTAGATATATGATCATTGAGATATTCAGAGAGTAGATGAAGCAGACATTAGAATATTGGCATTTTCACTGTGTAAGCTCACGTCACTGTTCTTGTTCTCCCTCTTGTATCTATGTCTGTTGTTCTTCGTTTCTGGGCTTCTTATATAGATGAAGAAGAGGAACTAGCCATTGCATTTTCTTCTCTTTGATTCTTCAAAGTTCAGCTGTAAATCTGGAATATGACAGTTGCATATTTTCCTCTGTTTCTTCAATTCTTGGTTGGAATCTTGGATTTAGTCGTTGTAGATGGTCTTCTAGAATTCTTGTCATTCCATAAACTTAATTTGACCGTTTGAGATTATTCTTATGAGTTACAACGGTCTGAACTGAACATCTGGGATAAGGGAGAAGGACCAGGCCTGTTCTAGGTTCGTCATTTAATGCATTTATCCTGGATCTTAATCTTACCTTGATTTTGGCTAAACCTTATCTGAAAAACACTCAAAACTTCATCAAGGACAATAATATCATATGAGGAAATAATTTCAGGAAGACCCATTAAGATTTCGCAGATCAACATCATTTGATTTTTCAAAATTCCCGATGCAAACTTGAGTTTGTTCTTCCAGACTCAAGTTTGGGGTTCATCCAGAAAACATGTCTGTTGATTAGTGGTCCAGAAAGCTAACTCGAGTTTATCGGGCTCTGGACTTGGGATGGAATTTTGGTCTGGAAGCTAAACTCGAGTCAATTAGTGACCAACTTGAGTTTGGGTCTATGTTTGAAGAACAAGCCTAAGTTCGTGATTTTCCAGACTGGAGTTTAGGGTCATAGACTGGAGTTTGTAGTGTAGCCAAAATGGATGATCTTTCTGTATGATCCAGACTCGAGTTTGGGAAGCAAACTCGAGTTACAGTGACTACTGAAATATTTGAGGTTTATCTGGGTCAAGTGCAAACTGGAGTTTGGAAGGCCAGACTAGAGTTTGGGAGTCTATTGAGTTTTCTGGGTTCCTTTCTGTTTGGTCTAAACTCGAGTTAAGGAATCTAGACTCGAGTTTGGCTTGCTGAGTGCTCTCTGTATCTTCCAGACTTCAGGTTTGATTTGCAAACTGGAGTTTAGCTTGATGTGAAAATTTTGGATTCCTTTCTGTGTCTGCCCAGACTCGAGTTTGTCTATGCAGACTCGAGTTTTGGCCTTTATGTAAAATTGAATACCTTTCTGTCAAGTCTCAAACTGGAGTTTGCAAACACAAACTCGAGTTTTCTTCTCCATGGCTCAGTCAAACATCCTTCTCACAAGTTCTTTGCTTTCTGACCTGATAAAGATCAATCCCTGGAATCCAATAACTATCTCCATAAAGCTCTTTAAGTCTTCTTTCCATTGCAAGAAGAATCAGCTCCAAACTCACTGTATTCTGATAGTTATGATATGATGAATGAAGATTGTTCTTTGCCAGCGTTTTTGCAGCATCTTGAACTTATAGTCAACTTTTGAAGATCATATCTCACTCATTTAATCTTTGTTTTCCATGATCTTTATGTTTCTGGAAAGGTATGTGAGTCTACTTTCATATGCCACCGATTTCAGCTCATTCTGATGTGTAGATTGTGAGATACACTCAAATCATTGAAGCTTGGTCTGCTGGGTGACGTTAACAGATGGGTCAACTTCAAAAATTTATAGCTCTCTCATCTCAGCTTCTTTGAGCATGAAAATTTGTCCAGATGACGCATTGGATGTCTAGTTTCATACAAAATTGATTTCATCTTAAACCGATCTCTGGTTTGGGAGATATCATCAAATTACCAGAGGTCGCCAGTTCTGATCGTGAAACAGAGTTGGACAGAGTTGCTGAAAGCTTGCTAAACTCGAGTCATTAAGTGACTAACTCGAGTTTAGGAGTTCCAAACTCGAGTTTAAATTGGCTAACTTGAGTTTTGCTGATCCAGAGACACCAGAGTTGCTGAAGACACTACAAACTCGAGTCATTAAGTGGCTAACTCGAGTTTTGACAGTTCCAGACTCGAGTTTTGTGTCCTAAACTCGAGTTTGCTCATAATCCAGAGGCAGATCACTTCCTGTAATACAGTAAACTTGACTTTTGAGTATGTGGCTCGATTTTGCTCATCCAGAACCTGATATATGCTTGTTTTAACTCTGAATTGAGCTATCCCAACTTCCATTTGATCTTGGAGACTTCAAGAATCAAACTAAGAACTTGTATAATGATTTTCTCAGTTTATTCAGCAAGTTCTTCTTTCTTTCTTCTCTCTTCTTGATTATTCTCCATAAATCAACTCTTTCTTTCTTCTATTCTCTTGTTCTTTCTCCACATGAACAAATCTACATTAAATGTAGCAATCAGACAATGTATATGATATAAACTTTTTGCTCTTGCTAATGGCATCTATATAAGACATCATCAAAATTAATCATAACCAACAGAGGTTATGTGTCGTAGTTGATGCGTGGAGTTGTAGTTGCTGAGATAGAGTTTGGCTGAGGTAGAGGTTATGTGTTGTAGTTGATGCATGGAGTTGTAGTTGTTGATGTAGAGTTTGGCCGAGGTAGAGTTTATGTGTGGTAGTTGATATGTGGAGGTGTAGTTGCTCAGGCAAAGACTGGCCGAGGTAGATTTTGTGTGTTGTATTTGATGTATGGAATTGTAGTTGTCCGAGGTAGTAATAGGTTAATTTCAAAAATTCATCTCTCTCTAGATATAACTTCGAATAAGGTGCTTGACCTATCAAATTAAACCTTGTTTTGTCTACTTTGTTTTTGGAAAATTTCACATCAAAAATCGATCATTTACTACTTCAAAACTTAAAACAAAAATCACTGTTCATTTTTGGAAAATGACAGTTTTCCAGTTTTGCTGTCAAACTTTGAAAAATCATAACTCCCAATCTACATGTTTGTTTTAGCTGTTCTTTTGCTCATTTTAAACCTTATTCAATCTACTATCTACTGTAAAAATCTTGTGGAAAAACTTAAAGGTTTAACTATAAAACATAAACGCACAAGATTCTCTGTTTTAGACAAGAAAAATAGAACATGGTTACGTTTTTCTTCTAACTAAACCACTTGCAGTAGATCAAAGCTATGGAAATAGGAAGGATAATGTTTAAGGAGCTCACCTTTGATGATTCCTCAAGCTTCACAATCTACTCCTTCATCTTCTCTAGTCGTAGCTCTCTCCCTTTCTCACTCTCAATTCACACTCTCAACTTTCCTTCTCTCTTTAGCTTTTTCTTTTGCCCTCAGTTTTGTTAGTTCTCTATGTGTTTTGATGATAACTGACAATTGTAAACTAAATTTGAAGTTTGTCTTTGGTAAGTTGTAAAACTTACTGTTCAAGGCAAACTCGAGTCTAGGTAACAAAACTCGAGTTTGGACTTGACAGACAGAAGCTCAGTTTTTACAAAGCTGGCCAAACTCCAGTTTATGTAAGACAAACTCGAGTTTGCATTACACAGAGAACAATCAAAATTCTTAAGAACTGTAAACTTGAGTCTATGTTTTGGAAACTCAAGTTTAGGATCAAACAGAAGCTTCAATGTTTTATCAAGATTTCAAAACTCCAGTTTCATATCCACAAACTCCAGTTTACCAAATACAAAAGTCTTCAAGTTTAAAGTTTTCAACTGAAACTCGAGTTTGGACGTAGAAGACTCGAGTCTGGGTTATAACAGAGACACTCGAGCTCTTGTTTATTTTGTAAACTCCAGTTTTGATTTTAGAGACTTTAGTTTAAGCTTAACAGGAAGTTTTCAAAGCTTCAGCTACCACTGAAACTCGAGTCTAGTTTCTGGAGACTCGAGTTTAGGACAAACTGAAAATACTCGAGTTATTACTTATTACATGATTTCTAAACTCCAGTTTTGAAAATGAAAACTCCAGTTTGAGCCCTCAAAGATGTTTCAAATGTTTCAGTTCACACTGAAACTCGAGTCAAGATTTTGGTGACTCGAGTTTAGCTCAAACAGAAAACACTCGAGTAAATGACTGATTTGAAAACTTCAGTTTGGAAAATGGAAACTCCAGTTTACACTTATGGAGATATTTCAAAAGTTTCAGTTTTCACTGAAACTCGAGTTTTGGATATCAAAACTCGAGTCTGGATCATATAGAGAGCTATACAATATTTCAGGTCTTGTGAACTCCAGTCTACAGTTCTAAACTCCAGTTTTGAAGCTGTGAACTTAAAATTAAGATTTTCATAAAAGCTTCAAACTCGAGTTAGTCACTAAATTACTCGAGTTTAGCCATGTGTTCAAAATCCCATTCAAGACCAAATCGCGACTTTCTTCTCTGTAAGAACCAAACTCGAGTTAGCTATTGCAAACTGCCAGTTTAGACTAATGATCAATAGTCATGTCTTCTGGATGAACCTCAAACTCGAGTCTAGGATTATAAACTCGAGTTTGCATAAGATATTTTGAAAAACCAGATTGAATCAATCTGCGAAATCATTATGGGTTAATCTGAAATTATCATATCTTGTTGTATTATTATTCCTAATATTATTGATCAAGTTTTTTGATAAGTTTCAGACAGGTTTATCACAAGATCAAGGTGAAATCAAGATCCAGCATAAGTGCATTTCATGAAGAACCAAGAACAGGGCTGATTCTTCTCCCTTATCCCAGATGTTCAGTTCAAACCGTTGTAACACATTAAGATAATCTCAAACGGTCGAATTAAGATCATGGAATGACTAAAAATCTAGAAGACGTTTTGCAACAACACATTCCAGTATTTCATCAAAGAATTAAAAGAACAGAGCAAAATATGCAACTGTCATTTCCCAGATTTGCAGCTGAACGTTGGAGAAGATATTGCAACGGCTAGCTCATCTAGCTAGGCTATAAAAGGCTATGAAGACACAGAGCAAGACACAACGAAGCTACACTTGAACACATTTGCATTTTCGAGTCTGTAATGTGATTCTTTTATCTGTTCTTCAGTGATTATCAATATTCACTCTTTTGAGAGATTGAAATTCTTTTAAAGTATTTGGTTGTGTAAACTCAAGGTTGTGGAACTTGTGAGTTAGGTTGTTTAAATTACAAGGTGTAACGGGGAGCAAGTCCTAGGTGATTAGGATTGTGTCTTGTCTTCATTATTGTAGTTAAAAACCTGTTGAACTAGTGGAAACACCCAAAAGGTATCTAGGGACTAGACGTAGGTCAAGGTTAAGACCGAACCAGTACAAATCCTATGTGTTTGAGCTTTTCTTTCTCTACTCTTTCATTATTCATTTCTTAAGCTTTATTTTTTTAAGAGTTGAAAAGAATTTTTAAAATCCCCAATTCATCCCCCTTTTGGTGATTTCTTCCACTTTCAAGTTTCACTTGCTGAGCAAAGTATAAGAGATAATAGAAGAAAAGCTTGACACAGTAAGATTTATACTAGTTTAGTCATATCCTTGACCAACCGTAGATACCTTTTACAATTTTCAACTATCTCGATAAACTTTGATTAGAACAATGTAACTCTCAAGAAATCCTAACGCTTAAGACTTACTCCCCTTTACACTTTGCAATCAAATAACCTAACTCACAGGATCCACAACCTTGAGTTCTCTCAAATGAATAATCAAATGATTTTCAAAAACAAAATCTTAAAGAGCATATATGAATAAACACTAAATTTCAAATATAGTAGTATGCACAACAAAGAATGAAAGCAAATAAGAATATAATCAGTTGTAATTGTTTGTTGTTGATATTGTGTATGATCTTTGAGTCTTCCTTGGCATTTATAGTCAACTAGAGAAATTAGCTGTTACATTTTTTTCTCTCTAAATCTTCAATGTTCAGCTTGACATCTGGAATATGACAATTGCATATTTTTCTCTATTTCTTCAATACTTAGATGGAAATCTAGAATAGAGTTGTTGCAGATGATTTTCCAGCATTCTTGCCATTCCATAAACTTCATTTGACCGTTAGAGAATGATCTGGATGATCTATAACAGTTTGAGTTGAATCATTAGGATAGAGGAGAAAGTTCAGGCTTGTTCTTGGTTCTTCATTATTTGCATTATATTTAACCCAAATTTGATTTCACCTGGATCCTTTCTAAATTCATCTAAAACTCATGAACAAATCGATCAAGTATAACAAGGAATAATATAAAGTGAAATCATGAAGAATATAAATCAAATTAGACATATCGCAGATTCTAGAAATCAGAGTTTCAAGCTGTACGATTCAAACTTGAGTTTGTTCAAACAAACCGCAGTTTGGAAGTTTAGCTCAGGAGCCAAACTGCAGTTTAGAAACTCAAACTGGAGTTTGGTTCATTCAAGGAATGACCATCAAGATTTGAGCTTTAAAACACATTTTGAAATAATGGCAAACTTGAGTCATTAAGTGACAAACTCGAGTTTGTCTTTTGGAAAGACATAAGACATTTAAGTCCATAAAGTACTAAACCGCAATTTGTAAATACATATTGGAGTTTTGTAACTTCAAAATAGTGAGGAGCTCTCTACCTGAATCAAACTCAAGTTTACATTCTTAAACTAGAGTTTACATCCTTGCACAGGGTTTTTGACTCGAGGCTGGTTCTATGACTCAAGGTTATCAGGAAACTCGAGGTTCATTCAGTAACTCGAGGTAAATAGGTAACAAATAAAAAATGCTCCAAGTTATTAATTTGATAATTGATTATCCTAACATACTGGTCAATCTTTCTCTGCTGTTCATAATTATTCATATTATTATTGCTAACCAGTTTATGTAGAGAGCCTATGAAAAGTTTCAGGATCGATTAATGCACCGAGATAAAGCTAATATATATGATGTCAGCAACATTTAATGCTAAATAGAATTTTGGCATAAAAGCGTCTGGTGATAATAAAGGATTTCTACATTCCCCAACATTCTTTTTGCCTCTACTGGAACTGCAACAGTCTAATAAGAAATATTGAAGGAGAACATTTATTCCTCAAGCCTGATTATCTTCCCGAGACCAACCACTTGTTGATCCTGGCTATCACCCAAGAGGGGGGTGAATTGGGTGTTTGATAAGCTTTAGGAACTTTTCAAAAAACTTTTCGCAATTTATAAATTGACAATTAGATATTCAAAGATGAGCATATACTGGAAATGTAAAAGATAAGGGAAGAGAGTATGCAAACTGTGATTTATCCTGGTTCGGTCCAATCTTTGACCTACGTCCAGTCCCCAAGCTTCACTTGAGATTTTCAATCCACTATTTGCTTTGAACTTGATTACACGTTCTGTACTTGAAGTAATCCTCTCACTAGGATTCACTCCCCCTTACAAACCGTAATCAATTCACTTGCTTGATTGCACACTCTGTACTCGAAGTAATCCCACACTCGGATTCACTCCCCTTACAAGTTGTAATCACAACAAAGTGTTTCCTACTCAAGATCACCCAATCTTAAGTAACTCTCAGAATAATAGGATGTTTACAATGAATCTTCTCTTTCAGAAGTAAGTGAATAAACATTGAAGCACAATACATATAAACTCACTCTCTAAGCTAGATATATGATCATTGAGATATTCAGAGAGTAGATGAAGCAGACGTTAGAATATTGGCATTTTCACTGTGTAAGCTCATGTCACTGTTCTTGTTCTCCCTCTTGTATCTGTGTCTCTTGTTCTTCGTTTCTGGGCTTCTTATATAGATGAAGAAGATAAACTAGCCGTTGCATTTTCTTCTCTTTGATTCTTCAAAGTTTAGCTGTAAATCTGGAATATGACAGTTGCATATTTTGCTCTGTTCTTTCAATTCTCAGCTGGAATCTTGGAATATGTTGTTGCAGAGCGTCTTCCAGATTTTTAGTCATTCCATGATCTTAATTCGACCGTTTGAAGTGATCTTAATGTGTTGTAACGGTCTGAACTGAACATCTGGGATAAGGGAGAAGAATCAGCCCTATTCTTGGTTCTTCATTAAATGCACTTATTCTGGATCTTTGATTCTCTCAGATCTTGTGATGAACCTGTCTGAAACTTATCAAAAACTTGATCAATAATGTTAGGAATAATAATATAACATGATATGATAATTTCAGATTAACCCATAAAGATTTCGCAAATTGGCACAATCTGGTTCTTATACTTCAGCGACGCAAACTGGAGTTTGGAAAGCTAAACTGGAGTTTGCAGCGGGCTAAACTGGAGTTTAGAAATCCAAACTCGAGTTTAGGTCTTCCAGAGAGGAATGTCGCGATTTAAGTTTTGGAGTACACTTGAACATAAGGCTAAACTCGAGTCATTAAGTGATTAACTCGAGTTTTGGACTTTTGAAGTGAAAATAAGCTTAAGTCCACAAAACTCTAAACTGGAGTTTTCAAATGCAAACTGGAGTTTAGAAGGTTCAGAATATTGATGAGCTCTCTGTCTGCCACAAACTGGAGTTTGTAAACTAAACTGGAGTTTACAGCAAGCTAAACTGGAGTTTGGAAATCCAAACTCGAGTTTAGGTCTTCCAAAGAGGACTGTCGTGATTTGAATTTTGAACCACACTTGAACTTAATGCTAAACTCGAGTCATTAAGTGACTAACTCGAGTTTCCTTCAGAGATGAAAATATATTGCTCTCTGTCAAGTGCAAGACTGGAGTTTGCTAACACAAACTCGAGTTTTCTTCTCCATGGCTCAGTCAAATATCCTTCTCACAAGTTCTTTGCTTTCTGACCTGATAAAGATCAATCCCTGGAATCCAGTACCTATCTCTATAAAGCTCTTTAAGTCTTCTTTCAATTGCAAAAAGAATCAGCTCCAAACTCATTGTAATCTGATAGTTATGATCCGATGAACGGAGATTGTTCTTTGTCTACCGTTTTTCAGCATCCTGAATTTACAGTCAACTTTTGAAGATCATATCTCACTCATTTGATCTTTATGTTTCTGGAAAGGTATGTGAGTCTATTTTCATATGCCACCGATTTCAGCTCATTCTGATGTGTAGATTGTGAGATACACTCAAATCATTGAAGCTTGGTCTGCTGTGTGGCGTGAATTCCTGTTCCAACTTCTGAAATTCATAGCTCTCTCATCTCAGCTTCTTTGGGCATGAAACTTTGTCAAGATGACGCATTGGATGTCTAGTTTCATACAAAATTGATTTCACCTTAAACCGATCTCTGGTTTGGGAGATATCATCAAATTACCAGAGGTCGCCAGTTCTGATCGTGAAACAGAGTTGGACAGAGTTGCTGAAAGCTTGCTAAACTCGAGTCATTAAGTGACTAACTCGAGTTTAGGAGTTCCAAACTCGAGTTTACATTGGCTAACTCGAGTTTTGATGATCCAGAGACGCCAGAGTTGCTGAAGACTTCACAAACTCGAGTCATTAAGTGACCAACTCGAGTTTTGAGTTCCAGACTCGAGTTTTATGTTCTAAACTCGAGTTTTCTCATAATCCAGAGGCAGATCACTTCCTATAATGCAGTAAACTTGACTTTTGAGTATGTGGCTCGATTTTGCTCATCCAGAACCTGATATATGCTTGTTTTAACTCTGAATTGAGCCATCTCAACTTCCATTTGATCTTGGAGACTTCAAGAATCAAACTAAGAACTTGTATAATGATTTTCTCAGTTTATTCAGCAAGTTCTTCTTTCTTTCTTCTCTCTTCTTGATTATTCTCCATGAATCAACTCTTTCTTTCTTCTCTTCTCTTGTTCTTTCTCCACATGAACAAATCTACATTAAATGTAGCAATTAGACAATGTATATGATATAAACTTTTTGATATAAACTTTCTGCTCTTGCTAATGGCATCTATATAAGACATCATCAAAACTAATTATAACCAACACCACTAGCATTTAAGGCTAACTGTCATATTATCAACGCAAGATTACACAACAAAGATAATGACTAAATCACAATGGCATTAATGGCGAAGCTATAAATTGAAGAAGCATTCAATAGCGCCAACTACTGGAAGTTACCGAAATGCTGCGAAAACTCAATAGCATTTATTGTACTTTGTTTTTGTAACAGTTTGATTTAATACGTTTCAGTGATTATCTTATCTACTCTTTAGGAGTTTTGTGTTTCTTATTCGATTGTCTTGAAGAATCTTGAGGTTGGGACCTCAAGTGATTGGGTAACAATTATAGCTTGTAAGTGGGAGTGATCAGTGAGATCTTCCAAGATTCAGTGTAATTGTGTCAAGAGATTTAGTAGAAATCCCAGGAGTTTTGGGGATTGGATGTAGGTCAAGTTTTGAGACCGAACCAGGATAAATTGATTGTGTGCTAGCTTTCTTCCTTCCTTGCATTATTGTTTTACTTTATCGAAAAAATTTCTAAGTTTAACAACATCACCTATTCACCCCCTTTTAGGTGATTTTCATTTGGTATCAGAGGGTGGTTGCTTTGTTGGGCTTAAAATCCTGAGTTCTTCGATCCTCAATATCTCAATATGGACAGTTTATTACCTGATGGTGTCTCAATTAATCGACCTCCTGGATTCAACGAGCAACATTATTCATTTTGGAAAAACAAGTTCAAAGTGTTCGTGATGTCAACGGAGTTTGGCTTGTAGAGAGTATTCGAGCGAGGAAATTACGAGTCCACTGTACTGGAGAATGATCTTTGACTCCAAAACTAGAGGAAGACGGCGATGACAATGACAGGAGGAACGTTACATTGAATAGTAAAGCTATCCTCTTACTTCAAAGTGCTCTTAGTCAACAAGAGTATTTTTGTGTGTATAACCTTGAAATCGCTAGAGAAATATAGAATGCTTTAGAAGTGGCATATGTAGGAACAACTGCTGTAAAGGAGAATCGAGTTAATACTCTGACAACTGAGTAAGATCTTTTGAGAATGAAGAATGGAGAATCAATCATCAAATTTTAACTTAGATATACCCACCTCATCAATTAGTTAGCAGCCTTGGGCAAAGCATATGAACAACGAGCCCAAGTTCGAAAAATCCTCAATGTGTTGACCAAAGATTAGGAAGCCAAGGTCACAGCTATAGAGGAAGCTCGTGGTGAATCGATGACTTCAGTTGCTGCTCTATTCAGAAGCCTGTCTGAATATGAAGGCAAACTGAAGTTCAAAAAGGATTTAGAAGAGATCAACAACAACAAAAACAAAGGCGTAGCACTTAATGTTGTTAAAGAAAAGGAAGACAATGACAAAGATGATGATGAGATAGGAATGTTCATGAGAAAATTCAAGAAGTTCTACAGGAGAGATCAAGGCTTCAAGAATCAATTTTAGAAAGGAGGCTCCAGTAGCAACAGACGTGAGTCTAAAGATAAGGAGCAAATCATTTGTTATGAGTGCGAGAAGCCTAGACACTACAAGTCAGAATTCCCTCAATTGAAAGGAGTTGAGAAAGACAGAAAGAAGAAATTCAATCAGTTCAAAAAGAAGGCATATGTCTCAGCCATTTGGGGAGATGACTCATCAAAAGAGGAAAGTGAGGAAGAAGGAGAAACCGCCAACATATGTCTGGTTGCAGAAGAAGAGCGACCAGTAAACAATGATGAGGTAAATGATCCTTTACCGACTTATGATGAGTTGTTTGATGAATATAATGAAATACAATCCGAATTTGAAAAACTTGCCGAAAAATATTTTGATTTGAAAAGGAGAAATACAACTCTGGAACTACAAGTTAAGAATTTTACTGATAAAGATATAATCTGTGAAGACTGTCTTGACTTTGAGAAAAAGAATTTTTGTCTTACAAAAACTCTTGAAAAGTTTACCAAAGGAAATGAAATGCTGAATGTGATCTTAAACGCTCAAAGATTTACAAATGATCGTTCTAGTATAGATACAATCCTATTCTTGATAAAAGAAAAGGAAAAAAGAAAATGGGTGGAAAATCATATCTAAACTATTTCCAGAAAACTGTGCATACTTCAAATCCTTTTGCTCACTGTAATTACTGCAATCGTAAAAGTCATAGTACCTCGTCCTGTTTTCATAAAAAGGAAAGGAGAGATAAGCCAGTTGGGAATTATTAGTGGGTACCCAAAGGAACTTACTCTCCTAAGCCTCAGACTAACCTCAAAGGACCTAAGATAAGATGGGTACCTAAAACTTGATATCTTTTGAATCGCAGGTCTGTCTGAGAGCATCAAAAGTAAATAAATGTTATATTGATAGCGGATGTTCTAGACACATGACAGGAGATCAAGACAAGTTCATTGCACTTAACTCAAGAGATGGTGGAAAGGTCACTTTCGGTGGCAATCAATATGGAAAAATCACTGGTGTTGGAGTAATCGGCACAAAAGATGGCCCTCTCTTCAAGGATGTTTATCTGGTGGAAGGACTATGCCATAATCTTCTGAGCGTGAGTAAAAGTGCTGATAAAAATAACTGGATCATATTTGATTCAGAAGAATGTCTGATTATCAACAAAGATGATCTCCCCATTGATAAAGGTAAACTCAAGATATTATTTAAGGCTCCAAGAGAGGGTAACTGTTATACACTAGATTTGCCAAAAATTATTTCAGAAAAATGTTTTGTTAGTAACTTGGATGAAAGTTGGTTGTGGCATAAACGACTAGCTCATGTGAATATGCACCAACTGGACAAGTTGTTGAAAAAGAATTTAGTTATTGGAGTGTCGAAACTTCATTTTAAAAATGATATAGCATGTGATGCATGTCAAAAGGGCAAGCAAACTAAATCCTCATTCAAAAACAAAACTGAAATTTCAACTAATCGGCCTCTTCAACTACTTCACATGGATCTGGTGGGACCAGCCAGGGTGAAAAGTTTAGGTGGTAATTTATATACTCTAGTTATAGTAGATGATTATTCTCGTTTTACTTGGACAACATTTCTATCTTTAAAGGATGAAACATTTGATCTGTTTACTGTGTTTGCCAAGAAAGTGCAAAACGAAAAAGGTATATGTATTACAGCTATTCAAACTGATCACGGAGGCAAATTTGAAAATCAAGCCTTTGAAGGATTCTGTTAAGCTCATGGCATAGACCACAATTTCTCAGCTCCAAGAACACCACAACAGAATGGGGTGGTGGAAAGGAAAAATCGAGTATTGACTGAAATGGCTCATGCGATGCTGAATGAGAATAAGACTTTACAAGTGTTCTGGGCTGATGCAATGAGCATGGCCAGTTATATTTCAAATAGTGCCTGAGAAAGAAACTGAACAAGACTCCTTATGAACTTTACAAGGGAAGAAAGCAAAACTTAGCCCATTTACATATTTTTTGCTGCAAATGCTTTGTGTATAACAATGGTAAGGATAATCTGGCTAAGTTTGACTCTAAATCTGATAAGGGTATTTTTCTTGGTTATTCCAATAGAAGTAAAGCATATAGAGTTTTCAATAAACACACTCGTATAGTTGAGGAGTCAATACGTGTAGTGTTCTGTGAGTCAAAGCCTGTAACTTTAGTGGATGAAGATGATGAACCCATTCATAAGAATCAATTCTTTTCAAAAACTACCCCTGCATCTTTAGAAAACTTTGAAAATGTCTTTGAAAATGATTCTCAAAATCATCCTGATCAATCTCAGCCTAGAGCTTGGAAGTTCATTAGGAACCATCCATTGGACCAAGTTATAAGCAACATAGACCAAGGAGTAAGAACTAGAAATAGTGTCTTAAATGAGGTCATGTTCTTTACCTTCATATATGAGATTAAGCCCTCAAAAGTTGACGAAGCCCTATCAGACAATTATTGGGTCATCGCAATGCAAGAGGAATTACATCAATTTGATAGAAATCAAGTTTGAGACTTGGTACCTAGGACTAAAAACCATCCAGTCATTGGCACTAAATGGGTATTCAAGAACAAACGAGATGAATCCAAAATTATAATCAGAAATAAGGCTAGACTTGTTGCCAAAGGCTATAATCAGGAAGAAGGAATTGATTATGAAGAAATGTATGCTCCTGTAGCTAGATTGGAAGCCATACATGTTCTTCTGGCCTTTGGCTACATCAAAGGAATTAAACTCTATCAAATGCATGTTAAAAGTGCTTTTCTAAATGGTTTTATTCAGGAGGAATTATATGTAGAACAACCTCCTGGTTTTGAAAATGACCAATATCTTGATCATGTTTATGCCTGAAGAAAGCCTTATATGGTCTTAAGCAAGCTCCAAGAGTTTGGTATGAGCGGTTAAGCAAATTCTTGCTTGATCAAGGCTTTGTAAGAGGAAAAGCAAACACTACGCTCTTCATTAAAAACAATGAACTTAATGAATTATTTCTAGTATAGATATATGTCGATGATATTATTTTTGGTTCTACTAATGAATATTTGTGTGAGAAATTTTCAAAGAAAATGCAGAGTGAGTTCGAGATGTCAATGATGGGGAAGCTGAACTATTTTCTCGGCCTACAAATCAAGCAGAGGAAGGATTGAATATTTATATCCCAAACCAAGTATCTGCGTGATCTGCTAAAAAGATTTGAGATGGAAAATTGCAATGAAGCCAACACTCCAATGAGCTCCACTACTTCTCTTGATGTTAACAGTGAAAGAGGAAAATATTTCAACATTACTAAGTACAGAGGAATGATCGGATCACTTCTCTACTTGACTGCCAGTAGACCCGACATTCAGTTAGTGTTGGGATGTGTGTGAGATTTCAAGCTGCGCCAAAGGAATCACATGCTGAGCATGTGAAAAGAATTTTTAGCTATCTAGCTGACACCAAGGAGCTTGGGCTCTGGTTTCCATACGGTCAACAAGAATTTCTGGTTGCATACTCCGACTCAGATCACGCTGGATATAAAACTGAAAGAAAGAGTACTAGTGGACAATGTGAATTTCTAGGAGGTTCACTATTTTCCTGGTTCAGTAAGAAGCAAACTACAGTTGCAGTTTCATCAATAGAAGTCAAATACGTAGCAGCCTCGAGCTGTTGTGATCAAGTATTATGGCTAAAATAGTAGTTTTCTTATTTGGGAGTGCACTTGAAAGAAATTCCAATCCTTTGTGATAACACCAGTACCATAAGTCTGACAAAAAATCCAGTTCAGCATACCAGAACAAAACACATCGATGTTAGACATCATTTCATCCGAGACCATGTCCAGAGAAAAGATGTGAAAGTAATGTTCATCCCCACTCATTTACAACTGGCAAACATCTTCACCAAGCCACTGGCTAAGGAGCAATTCTTATTCATTAGAAGAGAATTGAGAATGGTGAATCCCAATAAGCTGTAAGTTAATTATGCTTCAATTAAGGCTATTTATGTTTTGATGTTTACTAACTTAAGCTTCGGAGTGTTTTACATATCTCTTGCAGGACACTCTGTTATGAGATTAAGAAACAGGATTGACCAGAGTTCATTTTAACTCGAGTCAAGTTAAGTACCTCGAGTCAATTGAATAAGCTATGATATTTTAAATTGAAGTGGGAAGGCGAAGAGTCTGAAATAATGTTAATTAACTCGAGGCAATTTTACTACCTCGAGTCTTTGGTAAAACTCGAGGCAATAACACTACCTCGAGTTAATCCCAAGTAAGTTTCACTGTCTAAGCTTGAACTAACTCGAGTGATAAATTTAACCTCGAGGTGAACTTCATTTCGTGGATTAAGAGTATGCTAAAAATACCTCGAAGTTGCTAATAACATCGAGGTTTATATCAACCTCGAGGCGACTTACTAAACCTCAAGTTTAATCCTCAATATCTCTAGGTTGATTTAAAATCAATCTCCTGTCACTCACACTTCTTTCTTCTTCATCAAAACCCTAATAAACCCTTTTGTCTCAAATGGCTCCAAAATCCTCACTCAAATCTCCAGCCAAATCACCGACACCTACTCCAGAGAAAAACCCTAGAAAACCTAAATCTCCATTCCAACATCAAGCTGAAAAGGCCCCTCGCTCTAAGCTTCCGACAAGGCGATACTATCCCAGGGTGAATTTCGATGAACTTATGGCCAAGAAACCCAAAAAGTTGGTGATTCAGGAACCTTCTGAGATTTCCGCCAAAAGTCTGTCGATCCTAAAGCAATAACAAGGAAAGACAAGGAGATAGTGGTTGTATCGCCGAAGAAATCCAAGAAAAAGCCTCCGCCATCTCCTAAAACTCAAAAATTAGGCTCATCCGTTTCTAGGTCTAAGGGTGCCTCAGGTTCGAAAACTTTCCCAATCCTAGCTATTTACTCTATCTATCATGCTCCAACATCAAATCCTCCTCTCGACTTTAGCTGTGGACCACATTTGTTTAGTCCTGATGAAGGAAAAAGATTTAGGGAAAATTTTGCTGGAAGAAGCTTTTGCCCGATAGTGTACATTGATCTACCCAAGCTAAAAGCTGAGTACAATTTAGATCTATACCCATGGTTCAAAATTTATGAATTATTTTTATCCATTTGAGTTTCATATAGTCCTTCTCTGGTTAGAATCTTTTACTTCAATATGACTTACCACTGTCTAAACTAGAAGAACAAAACCATGGAAGAAAAACTTATTACTAATGTTAGGGGCAGAAGAATAGAATTGAGTGTAAATTACCTCAACTCTCTCCTTCAAATAGCCAATCCACCTGTTGTACCATCTACTGACTATACGAATGAGGAGATATATCAAATCCTTCAGCCTGATGCACCATTCACAAAACCTTTGAAGTACACCCTTGGGTCAATGCCTCCCACATACAGAGCTTTATGGTATATTTATTCATGAAATTTTGTGCAAAAAGGGAGAAACTACACCCACTTTACTCAAAAGGAATACTCCTTATTTGCCTTGTTTGTCGATAAAGTTCCACATAATTTAGGACAATGGATTTTCCAAGAAATGAAGAAATACACTCAGCATTTGAAGAAGAGTTCTTCTATACCTTTCCCAAGTCTGATTTCAATCATTCTATTCAATGAAAAAATATGGTATCTAGAATCATTGGAACAATCGAAGGCACCTGATCTATTTGGAAAGACTCAATTGAACCTTATGAAGATTGCCTTTCCTGAGGGATCTGGAGAATCTAGAGCTCCATCTGCCTCCCAGACTTCCAAATCCAAAATTCCTTCCACTGGTCCAGGAGTTTCTTCTCAGCCAACACCTTTCTCCCTCGGATCTCAAATCAAAGCCATTGTAGAGAAAGTGATTTCTAATAGTCTGGATCCAATGATGATCTCCATAACAGCTCAAAATACTCTCTATGTGAAGCTTGAAGCTGGACTCAACAAATTGGCGAAAGAAGTGACTGATCTTCAGGATGATCATGCAGATCTCACTGATCAAGTAGAAGCCATCTCAGGGCACCTTGATGATCATGGGAATAGTATAAAAAACATGTACAACATTTTATGGACACTATCGGAAAAGATAGACAAGTTAGTAGATGCCAAACAAACTCCTCCAGCAGCAGCAGCAGCCGCATCTCCTTCTTCGCCTATCCAATCATCCATACCACCTCTTCCATCTCTCCAGTCTCCTCCTATTATAGCTACCATAGCTTCAACTGCACTTGCTCCACCTTCCTCTACTATCCCAGTTTCATCACCTTTCCCATCTCCCATAGTTACCCCTCTCCAGATTAACTACTCTGGTAGCTCCATAGTAGATTTGTCTGAAGAAACTGATCCTCAACCTGAAGTTTCTTCCTCTCTACCTCTTCCCTCATTTTCTTCATCTCCTTTGCCCTTTCCATCCATTTCTCACCCATTTTCTTCTCCGCACCAACTTCCTCCTTTTTGATTGATGCCAAAGGGGGAGATGTAATATCCTGAAATTCAGGCATAGAGACTTGAGAATAGACCTAAATTTGGTAGACTACTAAGCCTGGTTCAAGGAGTGTGACATTTCCTGGACAAATAAAGATCCTCTATGTTTTTTAGGAAATAGGAAGAGAAAGAGACACTAAAAGTCATATGTCAAAAAGCAAGAGTCAGAGTAATGATTGCGGTGGGACGCGTGTCACTTCAGGGGTAAAAGAGGAAAAGCATGGGTAAGAAAGTCAAATCCTTACCCCTTAAGTCATTAATTTCGTCCAACCAGGAGAGAGAAGGAGAAGTCAGATGATTTCATCCATAATCAGGCCTAAACATGAAAGGCGGGTTCCACAGGATGTTAACTGGTAAAAAGGGGACCGATAGGGACCAGTTAGGGTTCTTTTTGGACTGAATGAACAAGTGTGGGGCCACTTTGGGGAGATGGAAAGGCGCTACATGTAAATGTACATTTAAGGGAGAATATTTGGAAAAGTTGAAGACAAGTACAAAAAGGAGCACTATTGTACCGGTAGGGCCAAGCGAGGACCGGTTGGTCGAGAACTGGACTGATAAAGTGGAGAATAGGAGATAATTAAAGAGGGTCAGATGTGTGGGCCCCATTAGGCACCACATAACCCTCCTTAATTAATAAAAAATGTGGCTTGGAGAGCAAGTAAAGGAAAGTCAACAAAAAAGTCAACTGCGGGTCTCGCGATTAAAGAAAAAGGATAAAATGGGAATAGATGGGTAAAATTCAATTGTAGAAGATTTGAGGGACCCACATGGTGTCTCATATATGCTTCTAGACAGGTGAAAAGTCCCAGGCCAAAGTTGGTGATTATCCAAAAGTTCCAAGCTGAAATTATAATTTTCAAAAGTTTTAGGCCGAAATAGGTAATTTTCCCAAAAAGTGGAAAATATCCTAGATATTTTTGGAGGGGGGCTGCACCATCTTGACTGATCTGGAAGCCCCTGGAAACCTCTGGATTTTCTTGGAGAGTAAGTCAAAAAGTCAGATAAAAATTCGACTGAAAATTACGACAGTTAATTTTATTTTCACCGAATCAAACTCACCTTAATTAAAAGGTGATTTAACCCCTTTCTTCACTCTTGAGCATGAAATTCCAGAGACCAGGGGAGAGACCAGGCAGCAACCACCATAGCCAAGCTTCAACCCTAACACCCAAGCTCATCCACCGATTCTCTGATTTAAGGTAAACCCCCGAAACTTGGATTCTTGGAGTTTTATTAAGTCATTTCGTGCAATTAGTAGGAGCATGGTTTTTGGGTTGGATTTTTGCATTTTTAAAGTCTCCAATGGCTCTAGAACGTGATTTTTGTGTAGGGTATGGGTTTGGTTTGAGTTTCCGAAAACAAAACACTGAAAAACCTTAAAAGGAAGGTTGCTGCCAGTTTTGGAAAATCTGGGCAGTGAACCTCCGGTAATGTTTTTCACTGTGTAAACGAACTTGGTTTGATCTGAAATTTTACAGGATAAAAGTAGACATCTGGGGCATGAGTCTACATATATAATAAAAACGATTTGGATAAGATTTTCTTGTTAAAATAATTGGTTGAAAACAAAAAAGGAAGCAGTGGCGCGAATCTGGACCAGAGGGCAGAAAAGTGGTATCACGCCCTGATACCTGCACTTTTGACCCCTGGGAATATTTTTCCTAAAGATTACACATGCTAATGGTTCATATGGCGCTGGTTTCACTCAAAAATTATTTTTGTGGAATGTTTGAGAAATTTTCAAAGTTGGTACAGAATCACTGGATTTTCTGGAAAAAAAAAACTGTTTAGCTCGGTTTTTAACCAAATAATGTAAGGGCATTATGGGAAATACTCAAACGAACTATTTTGATGATATTTAGGGTCAAGCAATCGGTCGGGAGTCTTGTGAGGCCCATGAAAATATCAAACGGTATTTTACCACCAGGTAGTCCTCTTTACTCCGCTACTTTTATGTATTTGATGTATGTTTGTTTGCCATACTTGTTTTTGTATATGTTTTGCCAAATATGCATACAGAACATGTTTGTGACTGTGTCCCTAGCGCTGAGGGTGCCTGTCGGTGTTGGCCACGTGAGTGTGGCGGCTCAACGGAAACAGGCAGTGCCTGCCGGGGTTGGTCACATGAGTGTAGTGACTTAACAGAAACAGGCATGTGATTCCGCAATCCGGGGCCTGCCTTGGTAAGGCCGCTCAATGGTGCGAAGACGTGTTTGTTGTGTATGTTTTCTGTTTCCATATATGGTATATTTGGTATGTTTTTAGTATATGTACGGTTGCACACATACACACCACACATATAGTGCATGAGTATTGATGGTTACTCTAGGGGCCACACACGGACTCCAGAACTTTCTAGTGACACAAGAGGGCGTGCTTGAGCTAAGAAGGCCTTTTTGAAAAGGTAGGATGGTGTTGCGGTTGAAGAATATGGGATGCCCTATCGCATTTTATATTTTACTTTTTTGAGGATAACTGTACTTATATTTTGGTATTTACTTCCGGATGACTGTACCCTTAACCCTTCGGGGACTTTTACTTATTGTTTATTTACTTTTACCAGTACAGTAGATTGTCCAAATCGGTTAAAATGCTTTGTTGCGAACACTCTGATGTATGTTAAATAGACCTAATAACGAAGGAAAGGTAACCGCTAAAAGGAATTCCTCCAACTCGCCACCCGAAAGGGAGAGTCCAGTAGGGGTGTAACAGGAAAAGTAGCTAGCAGCAGGATAAAAGCACCATTGTTGAGTAGAAGAAGCAAATAACAGCAGCAATACCACTGCAGTAGAACAAATAGAAGAAGCAATATTTTTTTGAGATTTTGATTTTGTTGTTCGGCACTTTTGAATCTCATGTAACCTTTGATTGACTACTCATGAACATTAATGATGGTTAATATGTATTCCTTGCTTTCATGATTCTTTTATTTCATAACAACTGATTGACGCTTTCATGAAAATTGATCTTGCAATTTCATAAAAACTGATTCTCTTATTTCATGAAAACTGATTTTGCAAATTGATTTCTGATCCAAGGTTGCTAAGCTCAATGTTAATATTGTCATCATAAAAAAGGGGGAGATTTCTTTGCAAATGACAAACTAAAGTTTACAAATGCAAATTGTAGTTTTTTTTAAAAAAAAACATGAAATCTTTGAAAGCTCCTAGCTTGATTCAAACTTGATTTTGTAAACTTAAACTCGAGTTTTCTTAAAACACAGAAAACTTTATATAGCCGTTAGCTGGGAGCAAACTGTGGTTTAGAATATCAAATTGTGGTTTTCTTTACTTCTAAATATTGAAGCACCTCTATCTAACACAAACTCGAGTTTACTAATACAAACTTGAGTTTGCTTTAGCTTGAAAAACTTTGAGTGCTTTCTGTTTGGCATAAACTGCAGTTTGTAAATGCAAACCACATTTTGCTTTAAGTTCATAAAAACTGAGCTACTCTTTGTCAAGTCCAAACTCGAGTTTGCTTTTGACAGTAAGTTTTCCAACTTACCAAAGACAAATTTCACTGTGTTTACAATTGTCAGTTATCATCAAAACACATAGAGAACCAACACAATGGCTATTAACTGTCTTCACCAAATATAAGCAGAAACATTCTTTTCAATTGAAACCTACTGAAATAGTTATGCTTAAACGAATTTATTATTAATACTATTTCAATCATTATTGTGTAACATCTTTTGATATTCTGAACTTCAATGATTATGAATCTACTCTATAAGAGAGTTAATTTATGATAAACTTTTCTGTAAGGAAACTCAAGGTAGAGGGACCTTGAAAGTGGGTGTTATTGATTACAACATGTAAGGAGGAGTGAATCTTAGAGAGATGATTGCTTGAGAAGTTACAGAGTGTGTAATAAATCAAGAGTTAGTTAAATACCCAAAGTATCTAGGAACTAGACGTAGATCAAGAGTTCAACAAGGATGCATAAACAAGTTTAAAGGAACTAACCTCTCTCGTTCGCTCTCTAGATCGAGAAGGTGGACAAATTACTAGTAAATGATAAATCTGATGGTGCAGCAAATCCTTCATCCTCATAAACTTTTAGTTTTTTTTTTACATATTTACACTCTCCTTTTCTTTTCTTTTTTGATTGTACTATGAGGTTGAATTATCAACTTCAAAAATTATTAAAAAGATCAAATAAGCAACAGTTATTATGTAAAACCTATCTCTTTTTAGAATAGCATGTCTAATAGCTAATAGTTGTTAAGAAAACTAGTCACTATTTACAAAACCTAACGATTATGAGATGTAAAACGATGAACCTTTGTTCAAAAAAGAAACTATTAGTTAAGTCTAACATCTTACTATTTACAAAGCTAATAGTCATTAAGGCCACCTTTCATAACAGTTCTAAACTTATGACCATGAGCAAGTTTTGTCAAGTCTTTTAAAACGCTTGTTGTCTCATGCCTCTTCACTTTCCTAAGTTATTATACTTAACATGCTTATCTTTGGTTGAACATTTTCCACCATCCTTAGAAACCCATAACTCCGATTGACTTTTTTGGTCATCGACAGTCGCTTTCAGGCTAGCACATCTTCCATTGCTTTCTTTGAACTTCAGTCTGTCGACTTGCTAGTTGATTCTGTTAGTTCTCAGTTTGAGTTTTGATGATAACAAACATTTGTCAACTTTCTAACTTAAGTCAACTTTCATACTTCATCAACTCGAGTTCTACAACTAGAGTTCTTGTTTAAAAACTCAAGTTGGTAACTCTAGTTTGTTAGTTCTCTATGTGTTTTGATGATAACTGATAATTGTAAACTGAGAAATTGTTCTTTGTTGCTAAAGTTCAAACAAGGCAAAAGTTTGTTGAAATCAATTTAATCCGTGTAGTATAAGTTAAACTCGAGCCTGGATTTGTTAAACTCGAGTTTATACTTAAAAAGTGTTTTTGAACTTAGGCAAACTCGAGCCTTCTTTGATAAACTCAAGCTTACTCGTGACAGAGAGCAAGTTTCATGATTTTATCTGAACAAAACTCGAGACTATTATGTTAAACGCGAGTTTACGGATTATAGAAAGCAAATCAAGTTATTTGTTCTCAGGTAAACTCGAGCCTGTCATGATAAACTCGAGCCTATGCCTTGCAGAGAGCATATCGCCATTTTATATACTGACAACACTCAAGCATGTCTTCTTTAACTCAAGCTTAAGTCTTACAGAGAGCTCTACAATAATTTTTCATGTGAACAAACTCGAGCCTATGAAGTTAAACTCGAGTTTGTCCCTTACAAAGAGCATTCAAAATCTTTCTCAAATATAAACTCAAGTATGTTTATGTAGACTCAAGCTTATCTTTGATTGAATGAATTTCGAATATGTTTGACTGAAGCAAACTTAAGTCTAAAACTTACAAACTCAAGTTTGGCTCAAACAAAGAGAGCTATGAAAGTTTGTAACACGATTAGACTCGAGCCTACATAGCTTAAACTCGAGCCTAACGAATCTCTGTTTTACAGATGACGTCTTCTATCTGTCTGATTCAAAGTTATGAACTAATTTACTCACATTTTAAGTTGCGAATCATCATATATATACTTGATTGATATGCTCATTAGTTTTAGATGAATTCAGCAAGGATCAAGGTGAAATCAAGTCTGGGTCAAATGCAATCAATGAAGAACTAAGAACAGGCCTGAAATTTCTCCTCTATCCCAATGGTTCAGCTCAGGCCGTTATAGATCGTCCAGAACACTCTCCAACGGTCAAATAAAGTTTCTGAATTATTTCTGTTTAGTCTAAACTTGAGTCTTAGGGTCTAAACTCGAGTTTGTCTTGTTCAAAACTTTGAGTGCTCTCTAAATCTTCCAGACTTCCAGTTTACTCAGCAGACTGGAGTTTGGCTTCTTTTGCAAAAATCTAAGCTACTCTCTGTCTAGTCAAAACTCGAGTTTGTCTACCCAAACTCGAGTTTGCCTTTGACAGTGAGTTTTACATCTTATCAAAGACAAACTTCATACTGAGTTTATGATTGTCAGTTATCATCAAAACACATAGAAAACTAACAAATAGTTCTTATATATTTCCTTTTCATTCACTTCAGTTGGATTATCTTGTCTTCTATATTCTTTCATAATTTACAACTTAGATGACTATTCTAAGACTTATCATAATTTGACCTTTGATTTACACGGGTATTTGGGAAATGCATAACTTGGTCAATATAACTCTGAATGGAGTGATTCCAATTTCTATTTATTCCTTTATAAGTTTTCTTTTATAAATTAAAGTTGCCACATTGATTTATGACTGGGAAAAATTTCAAAATTTCAAAAGTATAAACATTGTCTAATATGAGAATAGAGACTTTCCAGTTTTCATAGTTCAACTTCAAAAATTCATATCTAGAGTTCTAGGCCTCAGATTTAGGTGGTTCAAAATTCTATGAACTCCTTGATGAGTTTAGTTTCTATGAAAATTGGTCTCAACATTTTATCACATTTCATTCATTCCCAGATTGCAAAAATATTACCACCGTTCAGAATCATTTCCAAATTTGTAACCCAACTTCTGAAATTCATAACTTTTTGTATACTTATCAAAATGCAACAAATGACCTATCAAATTAAAGCTATATGTGTCTACTACAAATTTAGAAAATTTCATAATTTTATAACTTCATTTGCTTGGTCAAAAGGTCAACGTCATTTGCTAACTCCAGAAATAACACCAAAATGTTTTTAGATTTGGACCCATCTTTCAAAAATGATAACTTGAGCTACAGACATCGGATTGAGGTGAACCAAAGCTCATTTGAAATCTTGGCATGTCTACTAAATGCCCATAAAATTTCAAGGTCAAAGAAGGTCGTTTACTATATTTTTTCCTTGCTCAAAGATTACTAAATGCCCACGGCATGCAGAGACATATATTTACTCAACTATTCTTCTTTCTTTTTAATACATGTGCAGCAAAACACACACCCAATAACCACGTACACCCATATATGTGTGTGTGTGTGTGTGTACATAATTATATGTGTATGTGTGTGTGTACATAATTGTGTGTGTGTGTGTAAAGACCCAAAATAACTTAGCTTCTCTCTCTGCATATGACAACAAGAAACAAACTTTCTTAGAAATCTCTTCCACATTTCAAAAATGCAAGTAGCAAAGCAATTAATTTGACAAAGATAAATCACAATAGAATGTCCCTTACAAGTAAGTGTTTACACTATTTTCTCAAAATATTCAAGGGCTTGTATTTCACTTAATTCCACCTATTGCACCTTATCTACCATATACTTGTTTATCATCTCAATCTCCACCGAATATATTATCTTATTGCACACTCAAATCAAAAGGACTTTATCTAGTGCTAAGTAATTTAATGAAATTCATGATGAAGAGTGAAGGAATAAAGGAATAACCATCAAGAGAAAACAAATTCAATAACACTATATATACACTGTTAGTTCTCATGTTTTTAATGTTTTGATGATAACAATTATAATGTAATTAATCGTTGATATCCTATGAAGATTTGAAGTCTCATATTTTGCTTCTCTTTGATACGCCTCTAGTCAATTAATAAGTACCTCAAAATATGAAGTTTAAATAGTGAAGAATGATCAAAACAAGAGATTGAAGAAAGGAGAATATCAACATGAAAATCTTTGTGGAACTTGAAATGACAAAGTTCAAATTGGTTACTGATGCATTCCTAAAGTATTACTCGAGTATGATACTGTAATTCACGAGTATGCTACTGATCCTGAAGCAATACTTGAGTACCTTACATTCATACTCAAATATGGTTCATCAAACAGAACCAATTCAGGCCAAAATCCCGTTATTACTCGAGTTTTACACTTATATACTCGAGTATGGTACCAATACTCAAGTAACAGTGTGTTTTTCAGCTACTCTGCTCAACTCTGTCTCGGGTGACGTTCAGTAATTCGATCACATCTCCCAAACCAGGAATCGTATTGAGATGAAATTAATTTTGAATGAAACTAGACACATAATGCGTATTCCTCACCAAAATTCATGTCCAAAGAAGATCAGATGAGAGAGCTATGAATTTTTGAAGTTGCTCCATCTGTCACCGTCACACAGCTGAGCAAGGTTCAGTAATTTGGGTGTATCTCTCAAAATACATATCGGAATGAGGTGAAATCAGCGGCAAATGAAAATAGACTCAAATAACTTTCCAAAAACATCAAGATCACAGAAAACAAAGATCAAATGAGAGAGATATGATTTTGGGAAGTTCAGAGTCTGTTTCAGAATGGTGGAAAACGTTGGTTTAGAACAGCTTCCATTAATCTGATCTTATTGCTCAACATACAATGAGTTTAGAGCTGATTCTTGTTGCATTGGAAAGAAGACTTGAAGAGCTTTATGAGCATGGGTGGTTTGTCAAATTTGAGGTTGTGTCGAAGATGTTCCCATTGTCCATCAGAAGCAAACAGTATAGTACTCGAGCAGTGAAAACATTATACTCGAGCATAGTCGTTCAATGTATTACTTTCATCTCTATCAGAAGTATGCCCGAGCATTATCTGTTGCTTGTTTTAAGCATGGTACTTGAACAGAGGAAAATCATACTCGAGCATCATCACTAAACTGAATATTTTGCCTCTCTGTTTGAAGGTTACTCGAGCATGATATTAATGATACTCGAGCATACATATTCATTTCAGTATTTTCTTCTCTGTTTGACTGTTGCCCAAGCATACTTTCAGCTTACTCGAGCATCATACCCGAGCATCACAGATTTCTTACTCGAGCATCAGCTATAGACAGTATTATGCAGAATATTTTAGAAAGAAACCCGATATTACTTGAGCAACCAGAGTTCCTTACTCAAGTATGGATCATCAGTAGACAAAAAACACAGTACTCATAAAATGGAAATCATTGATTATGATTTCATTACTTCATATCATCACTTACTATTATTCCTAACATTGTTTAAACAATTTTCTAGTAAGTTTCAGATGATCAAACGAAGGGTTAGTTGAAAGGCACTCAGATTCAAATCGTGAGCTGTAAAGTGGAATATGCACTGAGGCGTGTTTTTCGGAAATGGTCTCTGATTAAACAAATAGGATCATATAGGAAAGATCCACATTATCCTCAAAATCCTCCAGATTATAAGACTGCCCGCCATTATTGAAACCAAGAGAGGAAATCAAGAATGTTCAAACTGCTATATTCTCAGTGGGGTTTCAACAGCAACTTCCTCGTGGATTTCCAACGATTACATTTTCAAGTGGATCTCTAGTAGAAATGTTTCTTAGTGCACATCCAACAGTCATATTTTTGAAGAGTTGTTCGAATGATCAAATGCACTTCATCAACTATAAAAGGAGAAGAATTCAACACAGACTGATGAAACAGGGACGTAAGCTTACACAGTGAAAATGTCATTATTCTAACGTATGTTTCATCTACTCTCTGAATATCTCATTGATCATATAATTTATCTTAGAGAGTGAGATTATTTGTATTGTACTTTAGTGTTTATTCACTTACTTCTGAGAGAGAAGATTCATTGTAATTATCCTATCATTCCGAGAGTTACTCAAGATTGGGTGATCTTGAGTGGGAAACACGTTGTGTTGATTACAGCTTGTAAGGGGAGTGAATCCTAGTGAGAGGATTACTTCGAGTACATAGTGTGTAATCAAGCAAGTGTATTGATTACAGTTTGTAAGAGGGAGTAAATCCTAGTGAGAGGATTATTTCAAGTACAGAACGTGTAATCAAGCTCAAAGCAGATAGTGGATTGAAAATCTCAAGTGAAGCTTGGGGACTGGACGTAGGTCAAGGATTGGATCGAACCAGGATAAATCATAGTTTGCATACTCTCTTCCCTTATCTTTTAAATTTCCAGTATATGCTTATTGTATAACTAACTATCATTCGAACTGATTTCAATAAGTTGCAAAAAGATTTTTAAAGTTCCTAAAGTTTTATCAAACACCCAATTCACCCCCCCTCTTGAGTGACGGCCAAATTCTACATACACAATCTTTATTCTTTTGACCTCAACAATCTTTTTCTTTCTTTCTTTCTTTCTTTTTTCTTATTTTCTTCCCCCCTCCCCCCCCTTGTTTTTTCTAACCTACACATACTCTTATAGTGTTGAGTTTCTAACTCCTTCACTCTTTTAAATTGTTTCACTTAGCACTTACTAAAGTAAAGAGGGGGAAAATTGGAAAGAAAAAGTTATAAAAATTGCATATTTCAAACAAAGAGCTATTTACTCTATGCAAATTTCTTTAAAAAGGCTCAAATGGGGTAACAAAGGATTTTCATGAGATAGGGATGGGCATTTGGCCAAACTAGCTATGAAATAAATGCCTAAATCATCTTTATGCGTGCAAAGGGATTTCAAGTTTCAAAAGAGACTCAAGACAAGTTCTAGAGATGAAATCACAATAGGTGTACTCCCTCTTGAAAGAAGGGAAACTTAGGCTCAAATTCATCACCGGTTCTTTGACATCCTAAAGTAAAGTACCGAAACCCAATATTTGCCTCTTTACTAACATTCAAAGAACATATAATAAATCTCTAATCAAATTCACTCTTTTGCATGTTCAAATCAAACTAATCATGACAATGCTCCTGAATAAAATTCAAACATCCAAAAGAAAAAAAAATAAGGATAAGATATGACTATGACATGTAAAATCAAGGCTACCCTCACCCCCACACTTAAATGTCACATTGTCCTCAATGTGAACAAGTAATCACAAGTAATAGAAGTAAAGAGCAACATATATAAATGTAAGGGTAACATCAATTTTAGAGATTTCAGATTTCCAACAATAAAACAGCTCAAGTGCTAATGACTACTCAATAGTCATCACAAAGATATTCAAATAAGACCAGCACTCAACAATCTATCATCAGCAATCAAATAGACCAAATCAAAGAAAAGTAGAAGGAAACTCCCCTATCTGTTCTCGACTTGTGCTTTCAATCCTTGCTACCAAAGTGGAACATCTCATCATGGGCTATCAACAATCCTACAAAATCAAACAAAAACAACAAATCATACCTTGGGTTGCCTCTTAAGAAGCGCTTGATTTATAGTCTTCGGCCTAACTACTCAAAACAAAACACTAATCATAAGTATCAAACACCTCAATTACATTGTCTTCATTCCTTTTCAAGCAATAAGGTTTCAAACACAAAAATTGATCATTCAAGTTAATGACTTGTACTTCCTCAATCATAGACAATCATGGATTACAAGCATTCACTGAATTCAAATTAAGCACAATATTCATATCCTTGCAAATAAATATAAGCACTTCCAAAAATTTAGAACATCCAACAAAATCCACTTGACTCTCATCAGTAAGAGTTAACATTTCAATAGGAGAGTTATGAGCAACAACAATTGGGACATCTACATCAATTTGATCACCAAAGTCATGATCCTTAGGTTCCACGGCTGGAACCTCTTCCAGACACCCATTATTCTCATTTAAATCAATTTCAAACTCAAAATCACTTTCTACATTATCCACAATTCCATGCAATTCCACACCTTCAACTTTCTCACAATAATCATTATCATCATAAGAAGTGGTCATCAAGCTTAAGGAATTATCTTGCCTTATAATCTCAAGGGTGAAAACAATTTGACTCGTATATACCCCAATATTTTGGACACTTAACTCGAGTCTAGTGGCAATTTCCTTTTGCTCTCTACTAGATCTCTCTGATACTTCCTCACACTCCTCAAATAATCTTTCTAAATTAGATTTTTCTTTATACTTAATGGTGTCTTCTTCAACATGAGGATAAGAGTAAAAAGGATGGGTATTTTCATGAGAACAATAGACAAGTGGATCCTCAAACTCTTGTTGCTCAAAACTTTCACTATGACAAAATTGATGATTAAAATGAGTTTGGTTCCTAGCAAAATCATCTCTCATATAATGATTAGTTGGACTATGTGGACAATTCACATATTAATGACTCTCTCCATAATAAACACAAGTCATGCGACCATATTGAGAAGAATCATCATATGGAATATAACCATCATTTATGTTGCTTTTATGTTGTCTATATTCATTCAAAGAATTTAACATAGCAATCAATCCTTCTTGTGTTGAAGATGAAGAATTCATCTCATTCTCAATATTAAGACCAGTTGGTTGCCATGTGAAATCCATTTCTTTTTTAAATTTTTCTTTTAACAAAAGAAAAGAAACAAGATATTTACGAACTCAAACTTAAACTACAAATGCTCAATCAATTCCAAACAAAATAGTTATGGCATATAAGTCCCCAGCAACAGCGCCAAAAACTTGATAGGGTAAAATTTTATAGCCTAAGACTCCACAAGTACACAGGCCGTACCAAGTAATAAAGAATGAGTAAAGTATCATTTCCACGAGGACTTGGTACCCACAACTTCAGTTAGTAATTAATTTTGTGCTTTCGTTTAAGTTGAGCAACCAAATTGAATTGAATTAAGAAAATAAAACCAAAATTAAGATAAACAATCTACGACAATAATCAACTGAGCAACCTAGAGTCACTAATCTCTTATTAATTTCATAAACCTTGATTTCACTAATGTAATTACTCTTAATATCAATTTTGTTAATCTAGAGTTTTAATAGCTATAAGTGCATGTCGGTCCACTTATAGCCCTCTCCTAAGTGAAAACTGTTATGTCTAACAAATTTACTCAAGAGGCAATTTAGTTTGGACACACTCTTCTACAATTATATAGGGCTATTAGGTATATGTCTATCCTAATCGCAAATTAAATTGTAATTTAATCCCATATTGCTTAATCTTAGAGCCTAATTAAAATCCTCTTCGTCAAGGTAAATCTTAATTCTCAAATTCATATTTAATGATGGCCAGTCAATAAATAGACAAAATTAAACAAGATTAAACAGTCAAAATTAATATTAATTATAATTAAATGATGAAACTAAGTCTAATCCATTAATAATTTCATATCTACTCTAGGTTGCAAAACAAACTAGCTACACATGGCTATACTAAAATTCCAGAACAACACAACAATAAATCCATTCAGGGCAAGGTTCAAAACCATACTAAAAATCGGGAATAGGTACAGAGGATTGAAATTAAGAACAATAATTTCCCTCTAATTCAGTTGACGATGAACCACGGAAGATGAAGATGAAGCTGCTGACTGTGTTCTCTGTCGCCTCCACAATCCTCTCGTCCTTCCGTGGAGATGATGGAGAGAATCGAAACTCGCTCAGCTGCTGCTCCTTTGCTTCTTCGTTCACTGCCTAGTCGTGCCCTGTGCGTCTTCTCTGTTCTGAGAAAATATCACGCCTCCATTCTCTGTTTCTTTCTCCAATTGCCACCCCCTTTCCATTCATTTCAATTAGCTTTTAGGTTTCTTTATTCGTTCTTTTTTTTCCGAGGGCCCACGCACATATTTCCTTGTTCTACATCTTCCTTCCTGTGCGTTTTTTTTTTTTTTTTCTGTCTTCATTTAATCAATTGAATTGGATGCATTTCGGTGGCCCAGTTCAATTGACCAATTCCATTTGCCATTTAATCTTCAATTCATTCGTGGGCCCGTCCATTCATTCAAAGACCAATTCATTTCTCCAGCCCGTACAAATCCTGGTGCTCAAGAATAAAAACAAGACATCAACCATAATAAAAATAATAATAAAACTAAATAGTTTTTTTTATTATTTTTTTCTTTTTTAAAATTCTAATTACCATTATTTATTTCCTAAACTCAAACTTTTATTTTAAATTGAAATCGCACAAATGATGCACCAATTTGATTTTATCTTAAATCATATAATCTTATAGAAATCTCTCAAAATTGTTTAGATAACTCTCGAAATATCTCCAAAATGTACCTTAAATATATAAAATATGGAGAGTTATCACCACGCACGGACATATATTTACTCAACTATTCTTCTTTCTTTTTAATACATGTGCAGCAAAACACACACGCAATAACCACGTACACCTATATATATATATATATATATATATATATATATAAAATAACTTAGCTTCTCTCTCTCTGCATATGACAACAAATTATATTTCCTTTCCTTCCAGCTTGTATTCCTCTTGTTCTCTTAAATGACAGCAAGCTTTACCATATATGTGCAGCAACTCTTTTCTTTTATTTTTTTTCTTCATACAGAAACGACACACACACAGAGTGTAATACCCGGATAATTATTTACCTGAAATATTATATTGACAAATAATACCTATTAGAAATAGGTGAATTTGTGGTCTCAAAACTAGTGTCATAATTACCTTATTTCCAAAGGTGATTTCTCATGTAATTAGGAAAGATAAAGAGCTAAAAATCCCTAAGTAAATTTGTGGGTTATAAAATACCCTGAGAATAGTATGATAAATCCTGAGAGGCAACTAAATATTTATTAAAAATTAGAGAGTATGTTGTCTCTAATTTAGATAATTTATGGGATTATTTTCCTTGGAAAATAATAAGACAAAATTAAATATCATTTTGGGGAACATAAATTGCCCCATGAGTTTTAATATTTTGCATAATGCATAAATTATTAATATCAATAAAATAGTTGAGAGATAATAATTATTACTAATTAAGAAAATTGTCAAAAATTAGTAAATGATTAATTAGATAATTAATGGCTAATTGTTTAGACATAAATAAAGAGAGAGAGAAGGTGGAGATATTTGTGAGTTGTGAGTGTGTGTGTGACTAAGTGTTGTGCATGTGTGTATGTGTAGTAAAAAAAAAAAGTCAAGAGGTGTGAGAGGAGATAAGGATGAAGTTGATCTTTGTAATATAAAATAGTATAAATTTAAGCATGTGTTAAATAGATAATGATATAATAATAAGGAATAAACAGATAATGGAAATAAGAACCGATAGAAAATAATTCCATTGTGAGAATCTGGGGATGAGTTAGGAAAACCCAGAATATATTATTGGTCAGTGGATTTTTATCCAGAAGTTGGTGCCGGCCGAAGTTATTTCTGTAATCGGTCACGAATACCGAGGATTTTCGGCAGATAACGGAATGTCCTTACTGAGAGTATAAGGCTAAGAGAACCCAGTATTCCTGAAGAGAAAGAAAAGACCTTCAGAGTGTCATTCCCGGAATTTCAAGATTTTACAAAATTTCGCGATCGAAACACCGAACAGGGACTTTATCAGTAGAAAACTTCTTGAGAAAGGTGGTGACATCACCTTGGTGACTAAGGATGACATCATCCTTGAGAGGTGTAAGGTCAAGATCAAACCACCTAGCAAAAGTGCGATCTAACGGTCGAAATTTAACCAGACAAAGTTCACCAAAATTACCAAAATGCCATTGAGATTTTCTATAAATAGCCACCCTCTCATTTGGAATTCTCACACCAAATCCTCTTGTGAATTTCGAAATTTGGGAGAGGAAGAAGGAGGAGGAGTCCGGGGAAAATTCATAGCAAAGCTCTGAGTAAGTTCTTCGGTCCTTAGTCTTTAGTTCGGTAGTTCTTAAAGTTTTAGAATAGACGTTGTTTTGATCTTTAATCTTCCAGTATATTTTAGATATCATGTTTTAGGATAGATATGATATTTATTTTGGGAAATATGTCGGAGTAAGAGATATGTTAAAATTCTGGAAGATTAGAGTCAAAGTAACGAAGTTCTGGCGAAATTCCGCCGATTAGGGGATCAGGGGCAAAATGGTAATTTGTACCTAAAATGCCTGTTATGATATCAAATATTGATAAATGTGATATTATCATTATAGGATATCATTAATCTTGTACCACTGTCATTTCGCTGTCGTTCCGCTGTTTTCCGTCAAAAGTGCATTTTATCGTCGACGTACTAAACGCTCGTCAACGAAGGTACGTTCGCGTACTTTAACACTAACTCTGATGTTTATGTTATGCATATATGTGGTATGTGTGTTGTATGTTTAGAGTGTTTGTACTGTGAAGTGCATATTAAGGTTAAAGGGTATCTATAATGCTGGGAGCGATATGTCTGTATGCTGGGAGCGATATGACTGTAGGCTGGGAGCGATATGTCCATAAGCTGGGAGCAATATGTCTGTATGCTGGGAGCGATATGGTTGCATTCTGGGAGCGATACATATGCATTGATTATGTTAGGTTGTCTGTATATGATGTTGATATTGTGGTATTTGTCGTTCATATATTATGTATGTAAACATGAGGTTAACCGTTACCTGGGGTCCGTATGCATGGGACCTCAGCTCTTAACATAGCTTCAGGATCGGGAGGTCCGACGACCGAGGAGAAGCGTAAGCAGGCTGCCTAGAAGACCCGGCTGAAGACTTCCTTTGGTTATCTACTTCACTTTTGAGCCACGCGGTTTCTATACCGCTATGCTATTGTATCCAGCCAGACTTATGGCATTTTGAAATACAAGTATCAGTTACTCTTCCGCTCAAATGCCTTACTTTGATGATTTAAAATGATTTTTGATGAAAAAAAAATTATTCCGCTTTTAAAAATTGGGATGTTACACAGAGTCACGTTTTCAATGTCTTCCCCCCTCACTCGCCGATACACATATATATGACAGCTAGCATATTTCAGATTCAGTTTCAGCAAGTTTCAGCGAAAGCTTATGGCTTTATTTCTAATATTAACACTCTAAATCTTCCTATGGACAGTAACCGATCATATGAGGAAAAGAAGGTTCTCATGGGTTACCTTAAAAGCAGCTGGACAATGAAGATCATTGTTGAGATATTCCCCTGTCTTTGACAACCGAAACAGAGATAAGAAAGTCCCAAAATGGATGCCTCCCGCCTTCCTCCTCTCCCTCTCTTGCTTTTTCACCACTCTCTCTCGGTTTGGCTCAAGCAAGGAGAATGATAATAGTAGCTGAAAGGAGAATGGCTGAACGCATGGCTTTATAGAGTCCTACAGGTTCAGTCCGATGCAAGAGTCAACTTAACATAAGAATATAGACAATTTTAAAGAAAATTTTAAATGCATTAAAAAACAAAAGAATATAGACCCAAAAAAAAGTTCAACTTAACATAGAAAAACAATAATCAAGAGTCAATTAAGCTATTACAACAAAATGATTACAAAAACATTCTTCGATTCTTCATTCCTTGAAAATATTGCATTATATCTTCATCATCAATCTTGTCAAATATATCACATTCAACATAAGTTAGCATACATGAATTAAACCAATCATCACTTATCCGATTGTGTAACTTATCCTTAACAAAAGTCATTGCAGAAAAAACCCGCTCAACACTAGTAGTTGCTACCTGTAGAATGAGTTCCAACTTTATCAACAAATAGACCAATGGATAAACAATATCCTTTCTCTTCTCAATCATTTTCAAAGCAAGGTCAGAAGTTGTTTTCAAATTGACAAAATCAAAATCAGCTCTTACATCAACAATAAAATAATCGAGACTTGAAGAAAGGAAAGGAATATTTGCAAGTGCATCAAATTTCAAAGGATAGACTCTAGCAAACTCAACCAACTTCTCTTTGTTAAAATTAGCAAATGAATCATAAAGATCAAGACAACTCAAACATTCAAGCAACTTGGTATTAACATTATCAAATCGATCACCCAACTCTTGAACCTGAGTATCTATCACTGTATTAAATAACTCCACCTTAAAGTAGTGTAAGAATGTGAATGATTCCAATCTCCGTCTTGATCTCCCTTTAGGACAATTAGCATCATTCATATTTGGAATGTCAATATCATATTTATTGACAAAAATGTTCGTTTCTTGAAGCAATTCTATTTGTATACCTCACTAGGAGGCACATTCTATTGTATACCTCACAGGGGCACATTCAACATTCAACATTCTTTTAGAAGGATTAATTTGGAAATATTGTTCATACCTTTTCTAATGAATGTTGTTGTGTTTACTCCAATTACATGCCCGTATGAATCAATCAATGGTCCACCCGAATTCCCTGTTCACATCCATGAATTCATTCAATCCATTAAACATCATATCATAACCCCCAAGTCAAAGATGAATGTTGCAAAAGCATAAAATGAATGTAACCAAAAGTCAAAAGTAAAAGAAGAAATGAATAGCCTAAATTCTTAAATCAAGCACATTTAAAATAAGACTGTCACAAGGCTTAAAGAATAAGAATCAAACTATAAAGCTTTTAGTCATGATTAAGCATTAATCTTCAGTTTCATTGGCTCCGCGAAGGATTTGTCTAGAGCAGTGAACATATATTTATTTGTTTAAGGGAAAGTTTTTATTTTCATGTTACTTGGCATACTTTCGGACCAAAAGCAGCCAAAGAGTAATTAAAATTACCACCAACAACTTGGAAGGGTAAGTTTAAGAATATATGTGCTAATAAGACGACCCATCTGATATTTCAAATCCGTGAGGCTCAAAACTGCACGAGGTTTGGTTAAAAGTTGGAAACTTGATAATGCTCTAAAGTTTATAGTCATCAAATATCAAACGAGATTTATTAGATGAGGAGAGAATCTCTCCTCATTTTTTCTTCATATCTCTCATCAATTGAATAACAGAGGGATTCGCGTAAAATATCAAACGAGATTTATTGAATGGAGAAGGGAGGTGCATGATGAGACAGAAAGAAAACGGAATTGCGGGATTTAAAAACTCACCAGAGACAAACTCAAGAGATGACAGTAAAATCAGAACTCAAAACCACACAAGTTACTGTCTAAATGATTCCCCTATAACTCTCGCCGACATTGCGAAGTACACATCTAAGAACCAAAAACACCAGCAACATAATCATAATCAGGAAGAGGAAATCAGTCGGCACAGAATTGCTGGGCTCCTTCGAGCATATATAAAATATGGTCCAAATGTTAAAAGATTCAACGCCAAGAATCTCCGCGCACGCAGGTTTTATAAGCTTGACGACAATGATACCACGATGTAGAAGATATTTTAGGTAACTTAATATAATATTGCTCGCCGATGAACAGGACGAAGTCACGAAAGGAAGGAAGGAAGGAGCAGGCTTCATGATGAAACAGATGCTGATGAAAGAGAGCATAGGTTCTGCGTTGGCTTCTGGTTTACATAACAGTGCAATGAATATTAAGAAGAGAGGTGATTTTTTGGGGCTGAAGCAATGAGCTTTTGGGCCGAGAGAATGCTGGAGGAATGGATATACATATCTACGTGCTTGCTGTTGGACTGTTAATACGTTTGTGCCGAGAGAAATGAAATGGTTTCATTATTAATTAATTGAAAGACATACAAAATAAGAGAGTTTTGCTGAAGTATTCTTTTCTGTACATGATAAGCTTTTGTTGCCAAGTCCATTATAATATTTTCACACACTACACACTTACCTACAACCACAACACAATCAACACTACACACAGCATCTCGCATGCATACACATCACGTAGCACCCCTTATAATATAATATATTATTATACTTATCATTCAACACACTTATATTACTATTATTATTATATTATTATTATTATTATTATTTTTCTTTCTTGAATAAATGGAAAATAGGCCCTAAATGCCATTTAGGCCAAATTTTTGTAGTTAATCCCCTTTTAATATTTTGATATCTTTCAGAATAATATTTCATAATTTTTTTTCCCAAATCTAAAATAATTTTACTAATTATTTTAAGTTTTCCCTCATAATAAGCTTTAGACTTTGAATTCTTACCGGCCTAGTAGGCTTCTTATTTCAGTATTATTTTGAAATTCCATGTCTAAAAATTTGGGATATTACATTCAACCGCCTAGAGGATAAATTGCAAGCCTATTCCTCTTGAGCAGGTACAAATTAATATCAACATTGACCCCAACAATCTACTCATCTCGCCTACCAAAGACACACACATACAATGGGAGGGGCAATAGGAGGCTTTATTGTGTGGCCTCACCATCTACTTAGAGTATGCAAGTCGGCCAAAAAGTTCACTGCTCAAAAGAAACTACCCATCAAGTTCAAGCTCCTCACTAAGTCTAAGCCCCCCACTCAATCCAAGAAGACGAAGAATCCCACCACTAATGATCAATCTATAAAGAAGTCTTTCTTATACAATTACCTCGTTGGTCAATCTACTCAAAGGTCCCTCAAGGAGTCTAATGACCAACTCTTTGCTTTAGATGTATATCTAATGATAAAATTTGAGAGAGAGATCTTTGACCAAGCAAACCAAGAGGATTCTATATAGCAAGAGATTGTTTATAAGGTCTTGAATAAGGAGATGACAAGTACAAGCTATGCAACTTATTTATGAGGTATTTCTTCAAGTGTGATTAAATAGTTGGTTTCTTAGAACTTTAATTACATTTTGATATATTGGTTTGGCATTTGAGGTACATGTACGTACCATAATAGCATCCTCCCTCGCGGCCTCCAAGACAAGGTCAAGTTCATCTGCCTTGAAAATCTTCATAACCAAGGTAATGGCATGAAGGAAGATATCAAGTAACAGCACATGAGGTTTCTAGGGATGAATTTATTAGGAGGCTGCTAGAAAAAAAAAAAAGAGCACTTACTTCTTTGTGCCATACATTGAAGGGTTGCAACATCACTAACTCTACTTAAATTATGTTTTATTTATTTTGTCATTTTCTTGATTGTGTGATCTATTATTGTACTTAGCAACCATATAATGCTTATAGTGGTAAGGCCAATGTTCAAAAAGATATGGTTCTATGACTCTATGGGCAAGGTTCCACACATGAGACCATATATAAGGGAGACACTCAACCAGTAAGTTATTCATTCATCACCTCTTATAATGCAATTCATCTTGCATGTTTCTATATATATAATTTTTTATTATATCTTCTCAAAGTTGTATACTTTTACTGCACTCAATATGGTCTCGAGTGTCCCAAAAACATCCTTACTAATGGCAGCTACAAATGCGCCTTCCAAAAATTGAATCCAAAGGTATATATATTATTCCCAAAGATTATAATATTAAATTGAAGCACACATATAGTTTATATATATGACTAAGTGACAAATTTTTCTTCTCATTTCTTTGTTGTACTTAAAGCAACTAGGCATAAGCAATGATCATGGGTATAATTGGATGCAATGCATGAAGGACATAATCACACACAATCTTGAAATTATTGATACACATAAGGTATATTATATGCTCATTTTGTTTGTATATACATTTGGTCAGCTTTATATTACAATATCTAACTTCTATCTATTGTTTCCTTTTGTGCACAATATTTTAATGTCTCATGGACAATGTTAAGCAACTCACAAATGGAAGAAATGACTTAATAGTTGGTGGCATATGTACAACATCAATAAGAGAGTACATAAATCAAATGACTATACATTTCTACATATTGATGATTTGTTTGTTTTAAAATTTTGGTTTTAATAGTGTATACATGTACATGAATGACTATAAATATATTTTGATTTATTGTATTATTCTATATAAGAATGAATGTAAATATATATTGTGATTTGTTTTATATAAATGTATATGCAAGGGGGATATCAAAAGCAAAACCCCTCCCCCCCCCCCTTTCCCTAATTTTTTTTAAATAGCTTCAATAAATCACGGTAGCTACCTAACAATAGTTATTTATGTTAACTATGTAATGGTTGTTTAAATAAATCTATTAGCATTATTATAAACAGCTGTTTTGAAAGAATCGTTATATATTTATAACATATATAATGGTTGTTAAAGCGGACCATTATGTATTGTGCAAACATTACCATATATTATTATGGTTGTTTACGGGTGATCATTAATTATCATCATATCAATGCGCATATCATGGCGTCACTAAGCCTTAATACATAACGTGTGTTATCTTATAATCGTTATAATAAGTATAGATTAAATAATAGTTTAGAACCATAATTTATCCGTGCGAAGCATATATAACGCCTGTATATATGATAGTTCAGAACCGTTATGTATGAGAGATAATAACCATAATGTATCGCAATTTCTTTGGTAGTGAACATTGGGACTTGTACACACACAAACATTCTTGCTCTACTCATTTTTATGTCAAAATAACATTTTACGTCTCATCAACATTAAAAATGTGGAAAGAAAATAACCTACCCTCATAAAATACCACAAATCTCATAAATATAATGTCATAAGGTTCACCACGATCTACAAAAACACCACAATGCCAAGCAACTTTCTTAAAATACTCACACAATTAGTAAAAGATTGCAGCGAGAAAATTTGTGAATTATGCATGTTTTTAAGCTCTTTCGTATATCGAATACTCATTGAAAAAAGGGGTTAAATATCACTTTTTCCATGGAAGTTTAACTTAAGGAGCACTGGTCACCCAGAAGTTTTCTTGGTTTCATTTTTACCCCGAAAGTTTAAAAATGAAGAAAATATCCTTAAGGTAAGCCACCTACAAGTGCGTTGCTCATCTGAAAACAGTCTCTGAAAGTAAGTAAGGGCCATATCCTTGAGGTGTTCATTATTGTCCACCTAGATATTGTGCTCACTTCTTAACCTAGAAATTTTATTAAAAGTCCTCTTAGTTACAATCTTAAGCTGGTAAAATTTAGTATTGCAATCTCCTTCAGTTAGCCATTAGTCACGAGACTTTTGGAACCAAAACAACTCTTCTTGCTTTAAGATGTCATTCAACCGGTTGCTACACTTCAACTCCTTTGAACTGAAATAGCAGAATCATTATTCAAACGCTTTTGTTGTATCGTTTCTAGTTCTAAGCTCAAATTACTCTTTAAACAAAAGATATTGCCATAAATCTCCTGATTTGAACAACTTAATGGCATAACAAAATGAGCTAACATCATTGGGAGGTCATAGCAGGTCTTCCATTGAGATTTCAAAAAAGCAGGAAATTCTGAATGTTCCATCCAATCTGCTAGGAAATGAAATTATCTATCTTGCTTACCTTCTAGAGGTCCAGATAACCTCAACGACATGAGAGAGTGGTCTGAGCTATATCTCGAAAGGGTAACCACATCATGTTAGTTTTCTATGTGTTTTGATGATAACTGACAATTGTAAACTAAATTTAAAGTTTGTCTTTGGTAAGTTGTAAAACTTACTGTTCAAGGCAAACTCGAGTCTAGGTAACGAAACTCGAGTTTGGACTTGACAGACAGAAGCTCAGTTTTTACAAAGCTGACCAAATTCCAGTTTGTGTAAGACAAACTCGAGTTTGCATTCACAGAGAGCAATCAAAATTCTTAAGAACTGTAAACTCGAGTCTATGTTTTGGAAACTCGAGTTTAGGATCAAACAGAAACTTCAATGCTTTATCAAGATTTCAAAACTCCAGTTTCATATCCACAAACTCCAGTTTACCAAATACAAAAGTCTTCAAGTTTAAAGTTTTCAATTGAAACTCGAGTCTGGATGTAGAAGACTCAAGTCTGGGTTATAACAGAGACACTCGAGCTCTTGTTTATTTTGTAAACTCCAGTTTTGATTTTAGAGACTCCAGTTTAAGCTTAACAGGAAGTTTTCAAAGCTTCAGCTACTACTGAAACTTGAGTCTAGTTTCTGGACACTCGAGTTTAAGACAAACTGAAAATACTCGAGTTATTACATGATTTTTAAACTCCAGTTTTGAAAACGAAAACTCCAGTTTGAGCCTTCAAAGATGTTTCAAATGTTCCAGTCCACACTGAAACTCGAGTCAAGATTTTGGTGACTCGAGTTTAGCTTAAACAGAAAACACTCGAGTACATGACTGATTTGAAAACTCCAGTTTGAAAAATGGAAACTCCAATTTACACTTATTGAGATATTTCAAAAGTTTCAGTTTTCACTGAAACTCGAGTTTTGGATATCAAAACTCGAGTCTGGATCATACAGAGAGCTATACAATATTTCAGGTCTTATAAACTCCAGTCTATAGTCCTGAACTCCAATTTTGAAGCTGTGAACTTAAAATTAAGATTTTCATAAAAGCTTCAAACTCGAGTTAGTCATTAAATGACTCGAGTTTAGCCATGTGTTCAAAATCTCATTCAAGACCAAATCGCGACTTTCTTCTCTGTAAGAACCAAACTCAAGTTAGCTTTTGCAAACTGCCAGTTTAGACCAATGCTCAATAGTCATGTCTTCTGGATGAACCTCAAACTCGAGTCTAGGATTATAAACTCGAGTTTGCATCAAAGATTTTGAAAAACCAGATTGAATCAATCTGCAAAATCATTATGGGTTAATATGAAATTATCATATCTTGTTGTATTATTATTCCTAACATTATTGATCAAGTTTTTATAAGTTTCAGACATGTTCATCACAAGATCAAGGTGGAATCAAGATCTAGCATAATTGCATTTAATGAAGAACCAAGAACAGGGCTGATTCTTCTCCCTTATCCCAAATGTTCAATTCAGACTGTTGTAACACATTAAGATCATCTCAAACGGTCGAATTAAGATCATGGAATAACTAAAAATCTGGAAAACGTTTTGCAACAACACATTCCAGGATTTCAGCAAAGAATTAAAAGAACAGAGCAACATATGCAACTGTCATTTCCCAGATTTGCAGCTGAACGTTGGAGAAGATATTGCAATGGCTAGCTCATCTAGCTAGGCTATAAAAGGCTATGAAGACTCAGAGCAAGATACAACGAAGCTACACTTGAACACATTTGCTTTTTTGAGTCTGTATTGTTATTCTTTTATCTGTTCTTCAATGATTATCAATATTCACTCTTTTGAGAGATTAAAATTCTTTTAAAGTATTTGGTTGTGTAAACTCAAGGTTGTGGAACCTGTGAGTTAGGTTGTTTAATTACAAGGTGTAAGGGGGAGCAAGTCCTAGGTGATTAGGATTGTGTCTTGTCTTCATTGTTGTAGTTAAAAACCTGTTGAACTAGTGGAAACACCCAGAAGGTATCTGGGGACTGGACGTAGGTCAAGGTTAAGACCAAACCAGTATAAATCCTGTGTGTCTGAGCTTTTCTTTCTTTACTCTTTCATTATTCATTTCTTAAGCTTTATTTTTTAAGAGTTGAAAAGAATTTTTAAAATCCCTAATTCACCCCCCTCTTAGTGATTTCTTCCACTTTCACATCAACCTTATCAAAAGTCAATTGCCAATTAGCATTAGCAACAACACATCAAGCTTCTTGTATACATGATCTAAATAACCCCACTTTGGTCCCATCCAAGTATACAAACTGCCTAACGCTTGAATATCATTCAACTACCACCCCAGCAAGTGATTATGAAATACCTGACAAAGACCAATAGTTGCGGCATTGCCCCCTTTCTTTTCCTTCACATTCGCAATCTCATTAAAATCCCCCGCAATCAACCATGCATACCAGTTATCACCCATAATATTGTCCAGACAATCCTAACGCAGCTTACGTTCCTCCTCCCCAGGGCTCCCATAAACAACTGTAAAATGAAAAACATGTTCTAGTGCTTGCACTTTCATATGGACATGTTACAACAAAGTATTTAAAATACAGACCTGGACATCAAGAGATTTCTAAAGAACCCAAGAAAAATATTGTGCTTCCTCTACAAAAGAACTATCAAACCCAATCTTCTGAAACAACTTCAAGAACTTTTCTTCATTGGTTATTGGTTTTTGTCTCAATGAAAACTAGAAGCTTAATACGATACTTTGATGTCAAGAATCTTAACTGACAAATGAGAGTAAAGTTTGTTGCACCCTACAATTCCTTATGATAAATAAAATCATGGTGTAGTTAGTGAAGGAACAAGTGAACTGCGCACTTGAATCGCCTTACCACTAGTTCACACCTTTGATCTAGCCTTTCCACTTCCCACCACCCTACCTCTCCTTTTTATAACCCCCATCATCATATCATTTTGTATTAGCCCAATAGGGGAGCACAGATTGACATGATTATTATGCTGGGAAGCTGAACCACCAAGTTCATCCATATTATGTGTCTCTTTCTCATCACTAAGAATTCCAACATTACTCGTAAAAGGAATTGAATCTCCCCCTTCATATGTAAGTACAACATCTAAGTTACTGTAGGGGGACCACCATCACCTGTAGCATTATTCTCCTTTTCTTGGAAATTATTTACTACTCCAGCTACTAGACTATTTGGTACTGTAGCCTCACATACCTCTCCTTCAAATAGAACCCCCCTCATGGACAGAACCCCTAGTAGGAATGAAATTAAACAGCTCCCTTTCTTAAATAACAATTCCGGCCTTATCGTGTCTCACAACAACTTCAGCATATTGTTCCATTATGTCTACTTGACCAGCCATAACAGTATCACCATTTGGCCTACTTTTATCCTTCATCACCTACTTAGACACTTGTTGCAAGACCAAGAATCTGTTTTGAGTATCATTAAGAGCATCGGCACCCCTACTAATTTGTTCAATAGCACCCTTTTTGTTGTTCACAACTTGTCAAGTCCCAATAGTATGTTTTTTGAGTCACTCACCATTTTCAGCCACAGCAACTTATAGCTTCAAACAATCAGCTGAACGGTGGCCATATACGATATCCCTTTGTTTACCTTCCAAAACATAGTTTGTTTCTAGCTCTTTAGAAAAATCTACCTCCACACATTCTCGTAAACCAACCCCTAACAACTTTTGTGGCCACTGAGTCCATTTAGATAAACCTTCCAATTAAGTTACCAACATTCATCAATGGTTTTGTCTTAATAAACTCTAGGGGAAAAGCTAGGAGATTCACCCACACATTTACCTTACTAATTTCATCCATGTCTGGATCAAAAGTTGGACTCTAATCTTGAACTACGAGGTAATGGTTTTGTACCATCCAAGGTCCGTCAGTTTTTGCAAAGTTCAGATCAATTAGGGATTCAAATCAGACTAAATAGAAGCCATTCCCCACATCTGTAACAGCTAAACGACTGCTCTTCGCCCAGATTGCCTCCAATCACTTGTACATATAATCATAGCTTAGGTGATTACTTTCCTTATTGTTTTCAACAGGTAATCATCATCGAAACACATATGGAGAACTAACACATTCAATTCAATGTTGGCATGTGTACAAGATATCAATTAATAACTAAAGATTCACATGCTGAGACAGTAAAGAAAATATTGCAAGCATGGATGAGCTTAGCATTTGGTATCGCAAAGGAGGCAATGAATATCTAATAGCATATTCAGATTCTGATCATGAAGGATATAAGAGAAAGAGTACCAGCATTCAATGCCAATTTCTTAGTGGCTCCATAGTGTCATAGTTCAGCAAGTAAAACAATGTGTCTCTATCATCCACTGGAGTTGAGTATGTAGTAGCCTCAAGTTTTATGGTTAAAACAATGACTTCAAGATCTAGGCATCCACCTAAAAGAAATACCAATCTATTGTGGCAACACAAGCACAATTAGCCTAATCAAGAATCCGGTTCAACATTCAAAAACCAAACATATTGACATGACACACAGGGCCTATTAGGAGTCCACGGTAGGACAACTTTCCAAAAAAAGCCAGTGAAACGTTTAGCAGAGATAAAACCTAGTAGGTGTTTGGATTAGCTTTTATATCATTGGGTTTTGAAAAAAAAAAAAAAAGCTCATCTTGTCATATGTTACATAGGGTAGCTTTTAAGAAACAACTCTCAACTTTTTGGCGTGAACCCTACCACCAAGTTTTTTTTTTAATTCTTTTCTTTTCTTTTTGATTTTTTTCTTTTTGACAATTTCTACACACACACACACATACATTCTTTCTCTTTCTTCCAAAAATATAATTTGGGATTATACCTCCAAAATTTAAATCCTTCCATATAAATTCTTTATACTAAATTAATATATGTAAATATAAATTTAAATATATTTTTAAATAATAAATACATTTATTTTCTTTTTAGTCAATAAGACTCATGCTCTTTTTAGTCATTTTCCATCTCAACTAACTTTTCAACCACTAAACCAAACACGTTTGCGTTTGGAAAAAAGTCACTTATGTTATTATCAATTCAAACACAAATAACATTTAAAACCTTTTTTTTTTTTTCCCAACAAACTTCTGCAAAATTCAGATAGAAAATAAGTCACCGCTAACCCAAATAGGTTCATCATTTCATCAAAGAGACCATGTGAAAAAGAAGGATGTGAAGGTGGTATTCATACCCACATATCTTTAAGTGGCTGATATTTTCACAAAACCACTTGGTAACGATCAATTCTTATATATACGAAGAGAATTAAGAATGATAAAGCTTAATAAGTTGTGAGCAATTTCTTTTCTAGTATTATATTCATACAGCTGCCGTACGTGATCACCCTACTTTTCTATTATTATATTTGTAGTATTCATTGGTACCAATTAATTAAATCAAATTAATTGACTAGTAGGTGGAGTTGGTAAAATTTTTTGACTTATTTAAGTTGTTTGGAAAACAAAATAACTTGTTTAACTGCTAAATTCTTCTAGATTTCAAGTTTGAATCTCATGTAAAACACGTGTGTTAGAATGAACAACCACGAACTCAATTCAAATATTGGATGATAATATTAAAAAAAAAAAAACTTATTTAACTATTAACTAGATTGCACTTAGGTGGAGTTTACTTTAGTACTGAATATAAAATCTAAATTTACTCTTTTTTCTAAATTTATAATTTTTAACCCAATTAATATCATATTGCTTGCATATATCAAGGGTGTTTTCAATACATCACGAGGTAGTTTCAATACACATAATTAAATATGAAATTTTAAGGAAAACAACAGTTATTTATTACAATAATTAATTTAACTAATTTCTTATCCTTAAATTAATTATCCTTAAGGACTGGAGCTAGGACTTCGTATAATTAACGAACGGAATAAAACTTCATGTAAATTTTTAAAAAACACAAATATGAAGAAATGTATGCACTGTGCATATACGTTTTTTCGTCGGCCATAGAAATATTGCTTCATTCATTCAATCATCACAAGTCCATACATAAGTTCGTAACAATACATAACGGTACCAATTCATCAAAACAACATCAAAAAACAGCCTTTGTATGACGCTGGGTTATCCAGCCTTTATATCAGGGTTCAAACCCTGCCCGGACCATTGGTCCCATTTTTTTTTTTTAAAAAAAAAACAGCCTAACCCCAAACAAAACAAAATATATTAATCAAGTCATCTTGGAATAGTCTTTAAATCCTTCTCCAGCAATCGCCTCAGCTGATCCGGGGGTTTCAATTGACCCAGTCATTTGAGCAATACCTGCCAAGTATAGCTTAGCATCCCAGTCTGCTACTAAATTTATTTTCCTGAAAATCCTATTACGTAGACATCCCAAAGTTGGTTGTCATGGGCAAATTTTAAGGCTTCAAGAAAAGCAATTTGTTTCAGTCATAAATGTCGATGTAGCATAGATCACTACTATAAAAAAAATGTTATTAGCGTCCTAAATTTAGCCCAATTAATGTTCTTTTTTCTAGGGGCATCTATCTGAGGAACATCATACTTCAGCATCCCTACAAAAAAAAGGGATGTCATAAGTGGTACTTACGGCGTCCTAAATTTTAATTTAGGATGCTTTATATACCATTTAGAGCTTCCTGAATATAAAATAAGGAAGCCATAAGTGGTACTTGCAGTGTCCTAAATTGAAATTCAGGACACTGTAAGTACCACTTATGGCTTCCTTAATTTATATTTAGGACGCTGTAAATGCCTAATTTTAAAAAAAAAAAAAAATTCTAGCATCTCTCTTATGGCTAATAACGATGTAAGACAATGAAGAAGAACAATGATGAAGAAAGATTCCTAAAAGAAAGTTAGACCATAAACAAAAAACATATAGAAACATGAACATAATCAACAAACCAGTTTTAGTTAAGTTTAAAAAAACAAACAAACTAGAACAAATTGAAACATAACTCACAAATCAGAACATAGGCATATAATTAGTAGCATTTTTCCTAAAATTCAATGAAAATGCAGAAACACAAGAGTTGAAAAGTCATTGCCCAAAACATAAATCACCTAAGTTCCATCCTTAGTATTTAATAAAGTCAAGCATCACAAAAGACCTAAATGAGAAGCTGGGCCAAAAGTGCAGTTTGATTTTGCTAACTCCAATTGTGAAACGACATTCCCATAAGGCTCATTCCTCTGCTTCTCCACTGAAATGGCTTTTGCAACACTATCATCCTTCTCATTATCCTTATCAAACATGACCAATTTGAAACCCCTTCTTCGCAGCTCACTCCAATGATTGAAACCCTAAAAAGCATCAGTAAAATCACCAGAAGAAAGGATCTAGACTAGATCAAGAAGGAAAAGGCACAGAAATCATCGCTAGAAAGAGCAAAAGAAGAAGAAGATGTGGACAGTGAAGTTGTTGGGAAGCATCAATATGATTACAGTGATAGGGCTTGGCTTACTTGGGTTTGGGTTTATACATTTATATTGAACATGGTGGCAAAGATCCGCGCGGAGCAACGACAAAAGAGATGAAGGCATGGCGAGGCGGAGACGGAGGTGCAACGGAGTAGAGACGGAGGAGTGGTGTGCACACTATGAGGGAAATGAAAGGGATCAGGAGGGAGGCGGTGTGTGAGAGTGAGAGAAAGAGGGTATTAATCTTAAGTTTTGAAGGGAAAATTATTTTTTGGCGTACTAAGCTTATATTTAGGACGCCAAAAAAAAAATCCTGGCGCCAAACAATTTCTCAAAATGCACCAAAAATTAATTTTAGGAATCTTAAATTATACTTAAGACTCCTAAAATTTATTTTTGGCATCCTAAACTTATATTCAGGAAGCGAAAAAAAATTCCTGGCCCCAAACAATTTCTCAAAATGCGCCAAAAATTAATTTTAGGAGTCATAAATGTAATTTAGGATTTCTAAAATTTGTTTTTGGCATTCTAAACTTATATTTAGGATGCCAAAACGCCAAACAATTTCTCATAATACGCCAAAAATTAATTTTAGGAGATATAAATGTAATTTAGGATTTCTAAAAAAAAATTTTGGTATCCTAAACTTACATTTAGGATGCCAAAACGCCAAACAATTTCTCATAATGCGCCGAAAATTAATTTTAGAAGTCCTAAATTCTAAAATTTATTTTTGGCGTGGTAAACTTATATTTAGGATGTCAAAAAAATTCCTAGCACCAAATAATTTCTCAAAATGCACTAAAAATTAATTTTAGGAGTCCTAAATGTAATTTAGGACTCCTAAAATTTATTTTTGGTGTCCTAAACTTATATTCAGGACGACAAAAAAAAAAATTCCTAGCGCCAAACAATTTCTCAAAATGTACCAAAAATTAATTTTAGGAGTCATAAACGTAATTTAGGACTTCTAAAATTTATTTTTGGCGTCCTGAACTTATATTTAGGATGCAAAAAAAATTCCTGATACCAAACAATTTCTCAAAATGCGCAAAAAATAAATTTTAGGAGTTCTAAATTTGTAATTTATGACTCCTAAAATTTATTTTTGGCATCCTAAACTCATATTTAGGACGCCAAAAAAATTTCTGGCGCCAAACAATTTCTCAAAATGCATCAAAAACTAATTTTAGAACTCCTAAAATTTATTTTTGGCGTCCTAAACTTATATTCAGGATGTCAAAAAAAATTTCTAGCGCCAAAAGATTTCTCAAAATGGACCAAAAATTAATTTTAGGAGTCTTAAATGTAATTTAGGACTTCTAAAATTAATTTTTGGTGCTCTGAACTCATAATTAGGACGCAAAAAAAGCGCCAAAAATTAATTTTAGGCAACCTGAAATATATTTAGGACTCTTAAAATTAATTTTAAGTGTTCTAAATTTATATTTAGGATGCCTAAGTTTCAAAAGTCAGCCAAGTAATTATGAAAATGTCACCGGCTATATTTTTTACTTCCTTTTTTAAAATAAGAACCTTTTTTAGAGAAATAGTATCCATTTTGTGTAGTAGTGGATCATTCATGGATGCAGATTTTCTCAGTATCCTTCCCTCCTCTTCCCTCGATATCCCTCATCCCAGCCGTTCATCTCCTCTTTTTTTCCATCTCAGATTAACTTTTAGTTGAGATGAATGGCTGGGATGAGGGATACTGAAGGAAGGAAGAGGAAGGAATGATACTAAGGAAATCTGCATCCGATCATTCATACTGCCCAATCCAACAAGCAACCATTCGAATCCGGGACTACAAAAGCTATGGCAGCTCTATTCTCCTCTTGTGAAAACGCACAATCAGTATTAATTTTAAGCCTATTACCATCAGGCAGTTTCCACAGCTGCATATACTTTTGTTAGTCTCGTGAAAAGAATTCTCATAGAATTATTATATAGAGGACGTAATCACTTACGTCACCTCTTCTCCTTTGTCTGGAATTTCCAGTAAAATAAGATTGCCCCGTCGTGTTATCAATTAAAGGCCAATTAATTAAAAAGGGAATCGAACCACACGGTGGAGCACTAAACAAAGCTAAAAACAAAGCTTTAATTTATGAAGAGGCCGGCAACAATAGTTTGATTCAAATTATTGGATGCTTCGAAAACTATAAGGTCCATTTTTTTCGAAGTTCAACACAAATTCAACATTTCTCAGCGATATTTTTCTCTATTATACTCATTGTGAACCGAAGATTTAATTAACATTTTCACACAAGTACTATATTTCACAGCTTGTCTCAGATATATGACCAAGTTCATACTCCCATGAAAAAGAATTCTCATTACGTATTTAGGTGACCACTCACATCACTTCTTTTCCTTTTGTCTGTTTCGAGTAATATATATATATATATATATATATATATATATATATTCTTCTGTATCGCTTTATCATAATTAAAGGCAAACAAAAGAGTAAAACAAACTACACAGTGAAGCATGAAACGAGGCTTTATGAACAGGAAACAATATGAGGCAAGGGGCCTCTTTTCCCCGTCCCCACAACATTTACATATTTTTTTCTTTATTCCTTGCATTATTAAAACAAATGACATTTTAAAAAAACTAATTTACAATTTTTTAAACAAAGATATTCTAAAATTGTGCAGCTTTAGTTTATTAATTTTTTGAAAAATAATAAAAAATTTAAAGCCACACCATTCATCGAACTAAAATATCAAAATTTTACCCACCATGCATGCATGTTATGTAGAATATAATAGTTTAAACAACAAGAGGGGAAAAAACATCTAGGAGATCGGTACCTAATAATAGTAATAGCCATCAAAGAGTGGACAAATCTTAGAGATATATAGATTTAAAAGTCCCTGCGCAGCCCCTAATAATAGCAGAACATGTCTTCTATATAAAGCAACTCAAATCTTCAACCCAGAAACATACACATTGACAAGAGCCGATCCAAGTTTTCATCATTACTCCCAGGTTTCCATGGAGAAAAAAACCCACATAGCCGTTGTACCCAGTCCTGGCTTTAGCCATCTCATACCTATTATTGAGTTCTCAAAGCGACTTGTTCATCTTCACCCCAACTTTCATGTCACTTTCATTATCCCTGCACTAGAGTCTCCCCCTAGTTCCTCCATAGCTTACCTTCAAACTCTTCCTTCAAACATTGAATCCATTTTCCTTCCTCCTATTAACAAACTTGACCTACCCCAAGATTCTCACTTATCAATCCAAATTCAACTCACAGTCACCAAATCTTTGCCCTCTTTACGTCAAGAATTGATGTTCTTGAACTCCAAATCTCCTTTGGCGGCTCTAGTCGCTGACCCTTTCGCGTCCGAGGTACTAAGTTTTACAAAGGAACTCAATCAAAATGCTTTGTCTTTCATTTACTTCCCCTCATCTGCTTCCACTCTTTCCTACTGCCTTTATCTTCCAACCCTCCATGAAAATATTTCTGGTGAATTTAGAGATGCACCTGAACCTATCCAGATTCCGGGTTGTGTCCCACTCCATGGTGGTGATCTACCCGAACCGGTTCAAAATCGATCAGCCGAACATTACAAACTGGCTCTCCAACGAAGCGAGAGCTTGTTGTCTGTTGATGGGTTATTGGTTAATAGCTTCACGGAACTGGAAGAAAGGGCGATAAGAACCATGGCACAAAAAGAAAGTGGGTATCCACCTGTGTACCCGATCGGACCTATCACTCAACCCAAGTCAAACAATGAGGAAAAAGGGTCGGAGTGTATGAAGTGGTTGGAGAATCAACCACCTTGCTCTGTTTTGTTTGTTTCTTTTGGAAGTGGTGGGACCCTATCTCAAGACCAAATCAATGAGCTAGCTTTTGGCTTGGAATTGAGTGACCAGAAATTCTTATGGGTCCTAAGAGCACCAAGTGATTCGGTTAATGCTGCTTACCTTGGTTCATCAAATAAGAATAATCCTTTAGATTTCTTGCCTGATGGGTTTTTGGAGAGAACCAAAGAGAAAGGTTTTATTATTCCTTCTTGGGCACCTCAGATTCCAATCCTTGCTCATAATTCTACTGGTGGGTTCTTGAGTCATTGTGGTTGGAACTCTACACTTGAGAGCATACAAAATGGCGTGCCATTAATAGCTTGGCCACTTTTTGCAGAGCAAAAGATGAATGCGGTTATGTTAAATGATGATTTGAAGGTGGCGTTGAGGCCAAAGGTTAACGAAAATGGCATAGTGGAGAGGGAAGAGGTTGCAAAAGTGGTGAGGACTTTAATGGAAGGTGAAGAAGGTAAAGAGATTCAAAAGAGAATAAAGGGATTAAGCCATGCTTCCATTAATGCACTCAAAGAAGAAGATGGTTCTTCCACAAAGGCGCTATCTCAAGTGGCACTCAAATGGAAAAATATTTAAATGAGATATATCATATATGACAATAGTGTAAAAGGGTGTTCTTTAACCTGATGGATTAACTGAGCAACAAAAAAAAAACCCTGATGGATTAAAAAGGCACTTTTATAAGAAACAATTACAATCTATGGCTTATCCCTAGTTAACAAAATTTTAAAAATAGAGTTTAAAATTAAATACGCCAGATCTCATGGTGATTCTATGATGTTTGAGAAACTTCAAAGAGGGTGCAATCTATTCTTGTTGGTACCTTTTACGTGGCTTGTAATTTTAAAATGATCGATATTATTTGTTGAAAGAAATGCATTTAATTATATATAAGAGTGAAGTATCTAGGTTATATAGATTGAACTCCCGAACTTTGGTGTGTTTGGTTTGAGGGAAGGGAGTGAGAGTGGGAGGGAAGGAGGGGAGATAGATTTGTTTCTAACTTTTACTAAATTGCCCATGATTTTTTTTTTAAGCCCATGAAAAATTTTTAATATTTCAAAAATGCACTCTTAATAAAAAGGAATATTCCTTTTATTAATGACAATTTAGTCAATATAGTTCTAGGGATTCTTTCCATCAACACCCTTCCTTTAAATCAAACAGGCCCTTAAAGTCATATGCCAACTCTTTACTAATTGAGTAATTTTTTTTACCTTAAAATTAGTTATTAATACCTAGCACCTGTGAGCCGAACTAATAATCAGTTGGGCCATGCTAGTTCAAAGCCTATCACATGAATAATTCTAAGGAGGGTAGTTTCAAGGATATTAAAATTATGAAGCCTATCAGCTTTGACTCAAGGTAGTCCATTATAAGATGACAAATGAATGTTTGGAACCTCATTAATTTAATTTGGTGATGTACCCACATTTAATGCTCAACAATGTTTCGATCAAAATTACCTCCAGTAAAAAGAACACATGAAATAGGATAAAGTGAATAAAATAAAGGGCCATCTCCTAAGCTTCTCTATAAGCATAAAGGGAATAAAATAGGGAAAATATCAATGAAGTCCCAAAGTAGAGAAAAAATATCAAACAAGTCCCAACCCCAAATCCCCTCACAAAAAAGTTCATAGAAACTTTTTTATATTAATTGTGAATAAGTTACGTAATTCCAATATTAAAAAAAAAAATCTCATTGTCCAAATCAATGTTGTCAAGCATTAGTTTTCATGTAGACATGGAAAGGGATGGCAGAAATGTAAATCGTAGAAATGACACGACACGTAAAGTTTTTACTTTCTACTACTCAAAGTCAAAGCTCAAAATTATAATATATGTATGTATGTATGGGGAAAAAAAATCATAAATCAGTAAATAACTACTAAAAATTCAGTAGGAAAAAAAATCATAAATCACTACTCAATGAAAAACTACATATTTAAAAGATGGGGTTTAGTTTTCTCATGTTGCATGAGAAAACTAAGATTCTTACACACACATGAAATGGTGGGACCCACACACACACACACATATGAATTACTATATATATATATGTGTGTGTGTGTGTGGGTTCTACCATTTCATGTGTGTGTGACATGAGAAAACACTTTTCCTACAACATGAGAAGTGTTTTTCCCTTAAAAGATATAATATAAGTCATAAACATAAAAAACATAAGTCCAAAAACATCAAAATAATAAAGTTTAACAACTCCTAAATCATAACAATTCATTCAAATCAAATACATTATCTTGAAAGTCATCAATATTCTCTTTTCTTACTTTTGCAAGTTCATTTGCAAAGTTAGGAATGTCAAAATCATCACTGTCCATAGGTTCCATTTCAACCAAATTGTCCTCATTATAGGCATCAACACTTAAGTCATCTTCCCTATCTTCTAATTCTGGACATGGTCCTTGGGTTTTTGGGTTCAGATCTAGACTTGGCCATGTCATGAGCAGTGAAGGATGACCGTGAGCGATTGAGGACGACAATGATTTGGTTTTAGGGTTCAATCTTCGAATGAGGCAGAGTTGTAGGAAGCTGGACTGCTAGAGTTGGAGCATGAAATACTCAATTGATTTTGAACGAATTGCCTAATTTCACCTGAGCCCTTCGTTTTCTTTGCCTTTTTTTTGGGGGGGGGGGATTATGTAAAAACTATAAAGATTATAAAAACATAAGTTTCTACTAGTTTCTATGTTTTCACACTAGTTTCTACCAGTTTTTACCTCAGACAACATTTACTTGTGTTTTAACACTGAAGACCCCGGTAAAAACTTAAGTTTTTACACTAGTTTTTGACAACATTGGTTCAAATAGTTTTTCAAGTTGTAAAAATTGTTTTTGCAAAAAAAAAAAAAAATGTAAAAATGGTTTTATTAATGGTTAAAATGTTCCTATGAAAATCTCATTGTTAAGATGGCTTCTGATGTTGTCAAAATGAATTTTCATGTTGTTGAACATTTTCATGAATTTTAGAGACCTGGAAAATTTGTGATAACATGAAAAGCCATTTTGACGACATTAAAAGCATTTTGACAAGATTTTCATAAATATATTTTACAACTAATAAAGCTATTTTGATTACATGGAAAACTATTTTGACAATGAGATTTTTCTGTAATTTTTCAAAATCAATATCAAAAAGGTCTCTAAAGACTTTTTTGATAGGGGATTTGGGATTAATACTTTTTTTATATTTTTTCTCTATTTTGAGATCTCACTAATTTTTTCCCAATAAAATAAGTTCCTATATAAAAGCATGAAATAGGATAACATCTTCACTAACAAATATTGTGTAAAACAGGCTATACTCTATACTCTGTTCATTCAAACTGCTATGACCAAGCAAGCAATTCCATTGAAACTTCGGGAACTTATTCAGAAAATTCAATTGCCTTATAAACAAATAACTCCTCTTTATATGCAAACTAATCCTTTCTATTGAATTTGTTTAAGTTTTGAGGAAACATTACTCAAATATTCGAGTTAGCACCATAGACCAACAATTCTAATTTCTCTAGCAACTAAGAAAATGACATTCAATAATGTCCTGTCCATTCTAATTTCATTGGCAATTTAGAAGTTGATACTAATTCATTGGTTCAATGTTTTTTTCAGTTACTCGTTATATAATTAATGTTTCATTATTCCTCATTCATTGGACTTTGTTGTACAACCTTTAGTTGCATAACTTTTTTCATTTTATACAATTAATCCTTTTACGAAAAAACCAGTTCAACGCACAAACATGCAACAAAAGTTGGAACCACCACTTAATAATCCAAGAAAACAGAGAACCAGATTTATCCATAGACAGAAACCTAAAAGCTGCATAAGTTCATAACAATCTAGTGTGTACATAAGACAAAATCTGCTGCATGACGTTTTTAAGCAATCCAACAGACATATCTACATCAAAACCTGAACGAGCGATCCCAATCCTTTCTACTTGAACCCGGAGATTTATCATGTAAAAACTTACAATTCTCAGAGGCCCTGGGGTATACAGATATCACTTTTATCATTTCAGGAATCTCTACTTCACTTGAAAGATTATGCCCACTATTAATCTTGACAGTGCTCAGAACTTGCGCATTATTCAATATGAATTTCATAAATGCAATATAAGCTTCGTGTAACTGGAAGTCACCAAAAGTGAACTCCTTCAAGTGTGATGAAAGACACGGAGGAACATTAAGTATTGATTCATGAGGGGATCTACAAAAAAGCTTACCAGTGACCACACACAAATATAGTTAGAGAACTTATAAATTGAAGAACAATTATTTCACACACAAGTAAAGATAAAATCTTCAAACCTTAAAAATTACAAGATTCTGAAGCTTAGGGAAATTTCGGAGACAGTTCACTATCCTAGTCCACCCATCAGCATAACATTCCAGGTGTGTTAAATTGTCAAATGTTGGAATTTTATCAGCAACAGGGGACCATATAGCATGCATGGTGGCACCCGGTGACCACATTAACTGCATGAGGAAAGACCAACAGAGACCCAAAAATAAATTGGGTAAGAAATATTTGAAAGAAAAATGAAACAATTTACGTATATAATGTCGTTCATACCTGTAAGCTTAGAAATGTAACATTAGACAAAACTTCCAAAGGCACTAGAGAGGGGGGGAACAATGGCTGTGACCAAACGGTTAAGCTTTTTAATCTCTTGCATCGGACCATAATTGTTCATGCCCAACCTAGTCAGCACTAGCATTTCAAGAAGTGCACATCCAGAAAGCAGCATTGCCAAGCAGTTTATGTCCGGAAGTCTAACCTTGTTAAGATGTAGAACTTCAAGGGAAGGCAAACTCACGCTAGAAAGGGTACTAAAGGTTACCCCATTGAATTTTAGAACCCTAATGGTACTGCAGTTGAAAACACTAGAGGGCAAATTGTTGTTAAATCTATATGGAAACCATATCTCAAGATGCTCTACTTTACTATTGATTAATGCATTAATCCAAATGTTAATCTTAACATTTGGCATGTTAAAAGTCCGACAATTGAGACCAAAGTTTTTGAGAAATTCCAAATCTCCTGAAATGAGGACATAATCAACAAACTGGATGAAAACTTCACGACCAGGAAAATAAGCATCATGAACGACAAGTGTGGAAAAAGAATGCCGAAGTGGACTCCATGTCTTGGACAAGAAGCTTGCAGCAACAGCCTGCTTGCTTGGAAGAAAAGACAAAATATGAAGAAGCAACGAGTCTGGTAAATATCCAAGGGAGTGACGATGAAAACAAGTGTAGTTTAACTTGAACCTGTGGAGAAAATAATCAAACACCAAGTTGATAACTTTGACTCTGTACTTGAAGCTATTTGGAAAACAATATGCAGCACAGCTCTTCATTGAACGCTATGGAAAATGATGGATATGCCTGAAGATTGGAGAAAGCTATTCATTAAACAGTGAAGAATAGTGGTATAAGTATTTTGTTTATCTGAGTTAGAATGAAACAGTAAGGACAAACTCTGGACCCAGTCATCGCATCCTAAGCTGTGTATCTTTCTTTATGCTCTTTATGCACACATCAAGCTTTTCATTCACAGCAACTAAGTCCCAACTTTATACTGTACCACATACAAATAACTTTATATTGCTTATGGCAACGAAAAAGTTGTAACGGATGAAACAATTGAGTTCCCCCTACTTATGCAAATGAGTTTCTGATGTTTGTGTAAATTTAGTAACATAAGCTTTCATACTCAGACAAAACAAACGGTGTAACAAAAAATTTTCAAGTGCATTCATATAATCATTTCCCATACAGAGACAAGCATTTGTTCAGTGATTTAGTAATGCAGAGCGACTAAAGTCACATAACATATTTGAAGAAAGCATCGTAGAAGCAATAAAGAAGTTGTATGCCTCACGAATCTGAGATGACTCGTAGAGACTCAGGAAAATCGTAAACAACTCCAAAATTAGACAAATTTTATACCAGTACAAGCATAGGGCTGACACAAGATAAATAAACTTAGCGCAGAATAAATCTATTGAAACTAAAACAATTACCATAAATCAAGAACAAAACATTGGAATTCCATGTTCGTTGCTATAAACATGAGGAAGTAAAAGAATGGAAATCGACGACATTACCTGAGGAAGAGCTTCGATTTTCTTCTCCGGTGCTCTCTGTATCACTCCCTGCCTCTCCAACTCTCTTCGCCTACCGGGCGCTGTGATGGAAACGTAAAGCCTTATTTTCAAATAAGCCAAAGGAAAGGACCTGAGCTATTTTAAGTTGGGATCGAGTGACTTATTTTTTATGATATGGTAAAGGTTCGATTGTAAATTTAATTCATCTGTGAGTTGGTTTTTATAAGAATAAGGTTAGATAAAAGCTACTCCGCTTTTTATTATAAGTACCAATTAATAAATCACACAAATCAAAAAAAATAAAAGTTCTCCTATAATTTAAGTAATTTCCAACATTATTCCTACTATTTACGCTAAACGCTAATATTATGTTATTATTACTCTTACTTACTACCCATATTAATCATGGGCATATATGAAAAAAATAATCAATGCTCCTTAAAAATAAACAAGTGCCTTATAAAAATGATCAAATACATTTTATAGTTGGTACCTTATAATAAATATTAGAAAGAATAGATGGTAAAATAATTACGTTAGCACCTTAGGGTGAGAAATGACTTTTTAATAAAATAGGGACACATGACAACGTTAGCAATAAATAAAATAGTACTTTGCGGCAAAAAAATCATGATCCCTGTAAGAAACCCGGATTTGGTTTCCTCCTGTGCATCGGAGGCTCTGCTGCACAGGAGGCAGTGTAAATGTCAAATTTTTTTTTAGCGGAGCCTCCGATGCACAGGAGGAAACCAAATCCAAGAAACCCTGCGTCGCTACAAGAAAGACACACGTTTCCCTGCAGCTAATCAAAGTGTGTGTGTCACGTGAGCCAGGAATTTTGTTGCTTTGCTTTAAGACTTTTCCTTTGGTAGTCATCACTTTCAAGGTGGACGTTCTCCAGACGCTCTAAATAGTAACTTCTCCCAGATGTGACTTTCTTAGGGATGCCTATTTGTGTTTGATGCCCTCTAAACGTTATGCCAAATTGTAACATTCTCTATTTTTAAACGATAATTATTTTAATTAATAATTAATTAAACCATTTATTAAAATGTTGTATACATATAATTGAGCTTTAGATTTTACTCGACCCATACTCTTTAATTAAATATTATTTCAAGATTTGTCAAAATATCCAAAATATATTAGAGTATGCAAAATAAACCTTAATCTGACAATATACAGTAATTCAAAGTATACTAAAAATATGGAAGCACTACCGATATTAAAAGTAACTTATGTTTCTGAAGCCTTTCCACACAAGAACAATATATAGTGCAAAAAAGTGTTTTAAGATCGCCTCATTTACATCGGATTATCAAAACCCTAGTCTTAAAGAAATGATCAGTGACAATTTTGTAAATATAAAGAACTTCTTCACTCACATTAATTTTTAAGATCGCTTCATTTACAGTGGAGTTTCGAGGCACCGGTTTTAAACATATAACCAGTGACAATTTTGTAAATATAAAGAACTTCTTTTAATGTATAAATTCTTAAATATAATATTCTGGTCGCTTAAAATAACCAACCGCTCTTAAAAATGTTTAAAAAAAATTAAAATATGAATTATATTATAGAGAAAACTCGTACATCACCGACTTATATTTTCTACGGTCAAGAATAATAAGGAAATATTTAAATATAATCGTATGAAACTTTTAAGACCGGACATATATAAATGACGGTCTTAAATGTAATACTTTTAAGAGCGGACGTAACTTGTACCCGGTACTAAATAATGAAAGAATTTAAAATAATAGTTTATTACTTTTAAAAGCGCACATTAATAACGGACGGTCTTAAATGTTAACCTTTAAAATTGTCGTTTTAGTTAATCCGGTCTTAAAAATGGAAACATATACTTCTTCACGCGAAACCTTACTTACGACTTACGTCATACTGTCTGAACTCTGAAACCCCTGTTATCTTTGCGAAACCCCATTTCCTGTTGCATTACGTCTATTCCTCGCCAACCACCACCATCCTCTGTTACTCTCTCACTTTCTCAGGCGTTACTCCTTCGCACCACCACTCTCTTACTTTGTCGAAAATGAATAGAGAAAATCATTCTCTCCCTGTTCAGTCAATGCCAGTTACTGATGTTACTGGTGTGAGCCATAACCAACCCTCTTCTTAAAATGAGCCTCATGACTGCTCTCAACGCCGTAGTAGAAGTGGCACACGAATGAGCAACGTGTCCGTAAAACGGAATGCTGGGTCAAAGATCGAGATTCGGTTTAATGACAGGTTGGAACCTTTCGGTCCGAATAAACACGAATATAATAGTAATGTTTGCTACATGGCACACAACAAGGTCAGCATCTTGATAGATGAGTGGAAAAATATTGACCAACACACAGTGAAGGATCCTATTTAGGACACTATCCGGCTTTCATACACTGTCCCTGACTCTGAGAAGTTGAAAGCCAAGACATTGTCTTATTGTGCTGATCGGTGGAGGAAATTTAAAACCTTTCTAGCCAACACGTATATTTTTGCCGAGGTTCCACCTTATCATAATCCTTGGGCCAAGTACACACTCATTGATCAACAAATTTGGGATCAATTTGTTCAGCTTCGGACCACTACTGATGCTTTGGTGAGTTCATATTTAGTTTTATTTGCTTATTAACCTGTGCGGATATGTGAATGTTATTATGTTTTTCTAATCTTGTTAGTTAGATGGTTTAATGTGTGAGTAGAAGTATATATTTCCATCCTTTGTCCTGCATCAGAGGAACAAGCAAGTAAATCAGAAGTGAATTTGAGTATGATTGTTTAATATGTGAGTATGCATGTCTGACATGTTAACCGTTACTATATTCTTAGCTAGTTCTGTTATAGTAGGTAGTGGTTAGACATTCCTATTAGTAAGTCAGTATGTTAGTTCTATACAATTCTACATCTTCCTTAAATAAAATGTTGAAACTTGATGAAGTGAATTTGACAAGTGTTTGAGGTTCATATATCAAGAAGAAGTTATCTAATTTTTGTTAGTGAGATGCATGAAATTCATAATTAATAGTTCTTTTCAATTTTGATTCACAGAGAAGAAGGGCACAAGCACAAGAGATTAGGAGAAATAATGATTGCCCGCATAGGGCTTTTCGTAGGGGATATGCAAAGGCTGAAGAAGAAATGATAGAGGTCAAGCGGAAGAGATTGGAAGAAGGAGCTGAATCCAATCCTTCTACTATAGTTGATTAGCAGGCATCCCCAATACGTCGCGAAGATTTGTGGTTGTATATTCGATGACCAAAAAAAGGCGCCTACATGAGTGAACAAACTCATATAGTTGTTGAGAGAATTGTAAGTATCGTTATTGTTATTTTTTAGTTACTAAACATGTTTCATTACTAAGCTTCTCGTTATTTGTATCTTAGAGGAAGATCTTAAAAAGAAAGAAGCAGAGGGATCTTTTGTGTCGGGCGGGAGGAATGATGTTCAGACCATTGTGATTAGAAAACCGGATCACTTGGGGCAGGTAAGGGGGATCGGAGGACGGGTAGGTCTAAAAGAATACTTTGGTAAAACCAAACGCCTTAGGCAAAGTATGGTTACTCGGGAGGAGATGGACCAAACGGTTAGACAATTAAATGAGGAGGCAGCGACCAAAGAACGCGCATTGAAAGTAATGTTTGAAGCCCAGATGAGGCAAATGAAGGAGGAAATGATGGAGATGAAGAAGCATATTAGCTCTCAGCTAGAGACCAGTGTTCCCTTCACACATACACCTGCACCTGTGCAGCAGAGCACCAGAGGGAGCTGCATTGTTGGACAGTTAGAGCAACTTTGTGACCTGTACGTGGCAAAACCAATTAGACAATTAGTTGCTAAAGGGACTGCCCACAACTTGGGATCAACTATACACCACAAACAAATGGCTGATGATGAAGTCAGAGTGTCAGTTGAAGAGGTGATCATTGATGCACCTCTCCCTCTCCCAACCGATCAACTGAAGCGTGTGAGTGATGTCAAGGGAACCTCCATCTCTTGGCCAGTGAAGCTTGTAAATGTCTACATTCCTCCTGATGCTTCATCCCCTCCTCCAGTTCAATCCCCTCTTAAATCTCTATCCCCTGATAATAAAGCTGCATCCCCTCCTTAATCTCCATCCCCTCCTAATAAAGTTGCGTCCCCTACTGCTAAGTTGGGGGGCAAGGATAAAATATCCCAAATGGTATCCAAAGGAGAATTTGCATTCCAATCGTGGGATATCAATGAAGTAGTAGGGGTTCCTCATCCTCAACCGGTTTACTTTGACACCGTTGATATAAACTCCCTACTGCTTCCTGGACAGGAGGTTACTTCAGCAATTGTTCAAATGTGGTGTAGGTAAGTATCTTATTTTATGAGTACATAATTTAAATGAACCGTTTAGACACACATACATATATACTAATTCCTTGATCGATGTCATTATTGTAGGTTCATGCATCAAGATTTGGAGCAATAGGGCAGAATCAATAATTTTGGATTCTTGTGCCCAGTATATGTAAGCACAACCTCCAAGGAACAAAGACAACAGTACATATCAAAGAAGTTGTGTGAAGTGAGAAGGAAGGTGCACTTGTTTCCATATCACCATAGGTACGTATCACAATTGATCTATTGTTGCAATTCAGTTAATTCTGCATAATATATCACTGAGTACTACACTGCTGTGAAATTTCAGCGCCCATTGGCAGTTGCTCGTCATGATCATGGACTTGAATATGTTGGTTATGATTAGTTTTGATAATGTTTTATATAGATGCCATTAATAAGAGCAAAAAGTTTATATCATATACACTGACTAATTGGTACATTTCTTGTAGATTTGTTTATTTGGAGAATGAACAAGAGCAGAGAAGAAAGAAAGAATATAATTGTGGAGTTAAATGATAAAGAACAAGAGAAGAAAAGAAAGAAAGAGTTGAATCATGGAGAATGATTAAGAGAAGAGATGAAAGAAAGAAAAACTTGCCAAATGGCCTGAGAAAATCATTATACAAGTTTTTAGATTGATTCTTGAAGTCTCCACGATCAAATGGAAGTTGGAATGACTCAATTCGGAGTTAGAACAAGCAAATATCAGTTTCTGGATAAATAAACTCGAGCTTGCCACTTCTAGACTCGAGTTTGGGTGATTTCTAGCAACTCTAGCTCTTCTGGTACGAGCAAACTCGAGCCTAAACATATAAACTCGAGCCTGGTATGAATAAACTCGAGTCTGTCACTTATAGACTCGAGCCTGGATGTTTTCTAACAATTATGGCTCTTCTGGTACGAGCAAACTCGAGCCAAAACATGTAAACTCGAGCCTGGTGTGAACAAACTCAAGCTTGTCACTTATAGATTCGAGCGTAGATGTTTTCTAGTGATTTTGGCTCTTCTGGCCCGAGCAAACTCGAGCCTATACTTACAGGCTCGAGTCTAACTGGCTTCCAGCAACTTTGTCTAGCTCTGTTTCGCGTTTCAACTGAGCGACCTCTGGTAATTTGACAATATCTCCCAAACCAGAAATTGTATGGAGGTGAAATCAAATTTGGCTGAAACTAGACATCCAATGCGTCATCTTGACAAAGTTTCATGCCCAAAAAAGATCAGATGAGAGAGCTATGAATTTTTGAAGTTGACCCATCTATTAACGTCACTCAGCAAACCAAGGTTCAGTAATTTGGGGATATCTCACAATCTACACATCGAAATGAGTTGAAATTGGTGGCATATGAAAGTAGACTCATAGGGCTTTCCATCGATACTTAATTCAACTAAAACGAAGTTCAAACCAGGGAGATATGACCTTTGGAAGTTGACTGAAAAATTCAGGATGTCACAAACTCGAGTCTATCACTTATAGACTCGAGTCTATCACTTATAGACTCGAGTTTGACTCAGACAGAGAGCTAGTCAAGATATGATATTCGACAAACTCGAGTCTAATTTAATAGACTCGAGCCTGCTCATGACAGAGAGCAAATTTCATGGTTTATAACTAAGCCAAACTCGAGCTTATCATGGTAAACTCGAGCCAACGCCTTACAGAGAGTTTTTCGAAGATTTTTCAAGGCAGGAAACTCGAGCATAAAGTTATAAATTCAAGCCTGTAGCAGATCAAGAGTTTTTTCAAAGATCTTTTAACTGAAGCAAACTTAAGCCTAGAAAAACAAACTCAAGTTTGCATGAACAAACTCAAACCTGATGAAACAGACTCAAGCCTAAGGACGCTCTGTTTCACATACACCTTGATCAGATCCACGAAATCTTCCTGAACGATTTACAAACTTCATATCATCTATTACTATTGTTCCTAATCTCATTTATTCAATTTTTCAGCAAGTTTCAGATGATCAAATGAAGGATTACATGAAAAACGTTCAGATTCAAGTGCTGACCTGTGAAGTCAAAATGGTGTCCAACATGTGTGTCAGAAGCTGTCTGCAACTTGTAATAAACAAACAAAGAAGCCCAAACGTTGCCCATTCTGTAAAAGAAGATTAGTATTATCTTCTAATTGTTTATCAAAGGACTGTCAGCCATTGTTATAACCAAAAGCAGAATTCAAGAATATTCAACAGCTACTTTCTTGGTGGACTTGCAACAGAAAATTTCTCAATGGATTTCCAACGTTCACATTCTGGAAAGAAGCTCAATACAGACAATAAGGCTCCTACCAACTACAATTGCTGAACATCATCAAACATGACCACATGGGAGACATTCTTGAAGAGCCAACATTCAAATATTCAAATCTGAATTATTCCTAACAGCTATATCTGACAGATATGGTCATAACAGCTAGATTTTCAAATGAATCAAAGTCTGAATGGATCTGCAACGTTCATAAGCTACAACTAGCATAAATACCTGAAGACTTGAAGACTCCAAACAAAAAAAGAAAAATGCAGAGACACAAGCTCACACCTTCAACATGCTAATACTTTGATTTTCACATCATTTACTCTCTATTTTCAATGCCTACATAGCTTATCATTGAGAGTGAAATGATTTGTATTGTGCTTCAGTGTTTACACATTCACTTCTGAGAGAGAAGATTCATTGTGAATCAGTTTATTTGAGAGATACTCAAGATTGAGTGTTCTTGAGTGGGAAACACTTTGTTGTGATTACAACTTGTAAGGGGAGTGAATTCTAGTGAGAGGATTACTTTGAGTACAGAGTGTGTAATCAAACAAGTGTATTGATTACAGTTTGTAAGGGGGAGTGAATCCTAGTGAGAGGATTACTTCAAGTACAGAACCTGTAATCAAATTTATTTATCATTTTTTCCTACCCGCTGTGGGGTAGGAATAGTACAAACAAAAAAAATATAAAAATAATTAATCCCCCCGTCGTTGTCGGAGGGGAGGGAGGGATCGAAGGAGAGGTCGAAGACGTCGTCATCAGAAAGATTGTACTCGATGTCATTGGCATCGAGTAACATGTTTAGATTGTTGTTGAGGGCGTGGTAGACCTGAAACATTTGGCCCATGCATCGGTCTATATGAGCGACGCGGGCCAGGAGGTGCTACATCATCTGTTGGGTTAACGGGTTTGGAGGCAACAAAGGAGGGTACGGAGGTGGATGTGGACGGGAAGGACCATTGTTGGGCGGTGGTGGTGGTAGAGGGGGAGGACCATTGTTGTGCATACCTGCTGGTGGTGGAGCGACCATTATGAAGGTTGTAGAAGTGATTGAGAAGAATATGAAGAACGTAAAATAACAACGAGTTTAAATAGAGAAGCCATCCTAAAGAATGTGAAATGCGGGAACCGTCAACGAGGAGACACATAGTTCATCAGAATACGAGGAGATGCCTAGTTGGGAAGTTTATCTGGAAGCCGAAGATGTTGGTTACGATTAGTTTTGATGATGTCTTATATATATGTCATTAGTGAGAGCAAAAAGTTTATATCATAAAGTTTATATCATATACATTGACTAATTGCTACATTTAATGTAAATTTGTTCAAGTGGAGAAAGAACAAGAGAAGAGAAGAAAGAAAGAAGAACTTGCTAAATAAACTGAGAAAATCATTATACAAGTTCTTAGTTTGATTCTTGAAGTCTCCAGGATCAAATGGAAGTTGGGATGGCTCAATTCAGAGTTAAAACTGAAGATGGAATATCACCTAGAGGGGGGTGAATAGGTGATTTAAAAATTTAATTGCTTAATCAAAATTTTGGCGAATTAAGACAAAATGCTAACTGAGCAGGAATTTAAAGAAGAATAGACACAAGGCAATTTATCCGGGTTTGGTCTAATATTGACCTACATCCAGTTCCCAAGAACCCCTTGGGATTTTTCACTAACTTTTCAGAGATTACAAATACAACTTGGAATGATCCTCTCACTCACGGACTCACTCCCCCTTACTACTTGTAATCTTACACCTACACTTAAGGTTCCACAACCTTAAGATTTTACAACTGAATGAAATGAATGTTTTTATAACTCCTCACGAGTAGATGATAAATGATCACTGAAGAACAAGAAAATATTCGAAGATATTGAGAGTAATGAAACTGATAAGATCAATAACTCAGAGTAAATGCGCAGAGTTTCGGTGGTTGGCTGAATTGAATGCTTGGGCATTTATACTCTTTCGCCATTAATGCCGTTGGGAGAAACTTGAGAGTTACCGTTGTGACTTATTTAATTTTTCCGTTAGACACAGCTCTGTTTCTCGTTCAACCAAATGGACCATTGAGGCTTCATTAAATGAAGTCATTTCTTTCATTAAATGCGTTGACCATTGAGAGAGCTTTTACAGAAGAATGTCTTCATTAAGTAATCATTGGAAGAATGTTTCTCTCTGCTGCACAGCTTCATCCCATTTGTTGCTTTGTTTTCTGCTTCAACATTAAATGCAGTGACGTGAGCATTTGCTTTATGTGGTTTTTGAACAATACAACGTTTAAATCCCTGAAATCACTAGGAATAGTGTTAGAAACATTTTATATATCATACTAGGTGATTCTGGAAGTCATAAGCCAAAGATCAATGTTTTCGCAGAATCAGAAAGCTCAGACAACGACAAGAACTCGAGTTCTAGAACTCGAGTTCTTAAATAAGAACTCAAGTTCTTTTGGTTTCCTTTTCAACATCTCAGATCTGCAAGACAAGAACTCGAGTTGATAACCAAGAACTCGAGTTTTCATTTCTTCTTCAAATTGGTTTTCAAAGAACTTGAGTTCTTAATCATGAACTCAAGTTCATGAACTCGAGTTATTGTCTAAGAACTCGAGTTCTTAAACTTTGATCAGATACCCTATTAAGGAACTCGAGTTCTTCTCTAAGAACTCAAGTTCATGAACTTGAGTTCTTTTCCAAGAACTCAAGTTCTTAGTCTTCACCGAATTTCTTACGGAGAGAACTCAAGTTCTCTATCAAGAACTCAAGTTCATGAACTCGAGTTTTGTACTAATGAACTTGAGTTCTTAAGATTTTGAAATTTTTTCTACGGCCAAAGGTCGCGAACTCGAGTTCTTGAATCAAGAATTCGAGTTCTTCATTTTGATTAATTGAGAACTCTTCTGCCGGGAATGCGAACTCGAGTTCTGGGACCAGGAACTCGAGTTCTCAATGTTAGACTTTTCTGAAACTTAAGTTTTAAAGACCAGAACTCTAGTTCTTGGTAAACCAACAATGAACAAGTGTTTAGTTATCATCAAAACTCGTTTGAGAACTAACATTCTCCCCCTTTTTGATGATGACAACACTTGTACACATTTTAGAGAAAATAATTGAGTTTTAGGGATTTGATTTCAATATTTTTCAGTTGGTTCAGTGAAGTCAAAAACCAGACAGTATCAGTAGAGCTGATGATAATAAATTAGCATAAATTTCTGCATTATATGTGCATAAGGATAAGTTGTTGGAATACAAAAAGTTAAAGTTGTCAGCATAAATTACATTAGACGGATAATTCCATCAGATCAGCAACTACATCAGATTAGCAAAAACTAGTAAAAGCAACTATCACACCCATTATCACAAACAACTAACAGAAACTATCACAAACAGATATCAGCTACTCTCTTCTCCCCCTTTGTCATCATCAACTGGAGGAAGCATGGAGATGGGAGTTACTGATAGAGGAGTCTTGAGCAGATGTAGAGCTTTTGCAAATGTAGATGGAGATTCTGGAGGAATGGTGGAAGAGGTAGGCTGATGAGCAGAAAAAGATGCAGAGGCAGATGTCTGGGGAGCTGGAGTGGAGGTTACTGGAACAAATGGAGAGAGAGCAAGAGTGAGGATTGGAGATGAAGAGGAAGGATGAGTGGTTGGTGAGACATGTGGATAGAAATGGGGAGTAGAGTGAAAGATGGGATCAGGCATAGAAGTATGTGGAGGTGAAAATAGAGGGGGTGATAAGCCGGATGGACCTGCGGGTGCATTTTGCTTTAGAAGCTGATCTACCTTCTTGTCCAGAGATTGGTATGCAGCATGAGTAGCTTCAACTCTGTCCAACTCTATTTCACGTTCAGCACTGGCAACCTCTGGTAATTCGATAATATCTCCCAAACTAGAGATTGGATTAAGGTGAAGTAAATTTTGTATGAAACTAGACATCCAATGCGTCATCTTGCCAAAGTTTCATGCCTAAATAAGCTTAGATGAGAGAGCTATGAATTTTAGAAGTTGGAATAGGAATTCACGCCACACAGCAGACTAAGCTTCAATGATTTGAGTGAATCTCACAAACTACACATCGGAATGAGTTGAAATTGGTGGCATATGAAAATAGACTTACATACCTTTGTAGAAACATAAAGATCATGGAAAATAAAGATCAAATGAGTGAGGTATGAATTTTTGAAGTTGACAGTCAATTCAGGATGCTGGAAAAACGCTAAACAAAGAACAACCTTCGTTTACCGGATCATAACTATCAGATTACAGTGAGTTTGGAGCTGATTCTTCTTTGCATTAGAAAGAAGACTTAAAGAGTCTTATGGAGATAGATACTGGATTCCAGGAATTGATATTTATCAAGTCACAAAGCAAAGAACTTGTGAGAAGGATATTTGACTGGGTCATGGAGAAGAAAACTCGAGTTTGTGTTAGCAAACTCCAGTTTTGCACTTTGACAGAGAGCAAGATATTTTCATCTCTGAAGGAAACTCGAGTTAGTCACTTAATGACTAGAGTTTAGCCTTAAGTTCAAGTGTGCTTCAAAAGTCAAATCATGACATTCCTTTCTGAAAGACCTAAACTCGAGTTTGGATTTTTAAACTCCAGTTTAGCCCGCTGAAAACTCCAGTTTGAGTTAGTAAACTCTAGTTTGTGGTAGATAAAGAGCTCATCAATATTTTGAATTGCATTTGAAAACTTCAGTATTGTGTCTTGTGGACTTAAGCTTATTTTCACTCCAAAAGTCCAAAACTCGAGTTAGTCACTTAATGACTCGAGTTTAGCCTTATGTTCAAGTATGCTTCAAAATTCAAATCGCGACATTCCTCTCTGGAAGACCTAAACTCAAGTTTGGATTTGTAAACTCCAGTTTAGCCCACTGCAAACTCTAGTTTCGTTTTGCAAACTCTAGTTTTAGTCGCTGAAGTTTTAAAAACCAGATTGCGCCAACTTGTGGAAACTTCATGGTTGATCTTAATACTTCATATCATCTATTGCTATTGTCTCTAATCGTGATTAATTAGCTTTCTAGCAAGTTTCAGATGATCAAATGGAGAAACACATGAAGATTCAGATGTTGAGCTGTAAAGTAGAAAACACCACATGTTGTCCAGGCTACACTTCAACAAATGTCTACAACTTGAATTAAAAAAATAGAACTTTCCATATAGCCCATTCTATCACAGGACCATCAACATTATCTTCATATTATTAATGCTCCAGATAACAAGAATGTCTACAACATTTTAGACAAAAGCATAATCCTCCCATCAAGAATATTTTCAGTGGATTCTCAACAGCTAATTTCTGAAGTGCTCTTCCAACAGCCAAATTCGAAGTGGTCTTACAACAGTCATATTCTGGATTCAAAAGTGGTCTTCTTCATCTATATAAGAAGCCCAGAAACGAAGAGCAATGGACACAGACACAAGAGGGTGAACACAGAGAAGAGATGTGAGTTTACATTGTCAAAAATGCCAATACTCTGAATCCACCAGTTGTGTCATACACTCTTTGTTCTCAATGCTTATATAGTTCATCTTAGAGAGTGAGATTATATGTATTGTACTTTAGTGATTATCCATTCACTTCTGAGAGAAAGAAGATTCATTATAAATCAGTTTATTTAAGAGATACTCAAGATTGGGTGATCTTGAGTAGGAAACACTTTGTTGTGATTATAGCTTGTAAGGGGAGTGAATCCTAGTGTGAGGATTACTTCGAGTACAGAGTGTGTAATCAAGCAAGTGCATTGATTACAGTTTGTAAGGGGGAGGGAATCCTAGTGAGAGGATTACTTCGAGTACAGAATGTGTAATCAAGATCAAAGCAGATAGTGGATTGAAAATCTCAAGTGGAGATTGAGGACTGGACGTAGGTCAAGGATTGGACCGAACCAAGATAAATCACAGTTTGCATACTCTCTTTCCTTATCTTTTACCTTTCTAGTATATGCTTATTGTTTATCTAATTGTCATTCGAATTGATTTCAATAAGTTGCGAAATTTTTTTTAAAGTTTCTAAAGTCTTATCAAACACCCAATTCACCCCCCCTCTTGGGTGATAGCCAGGTCCAACAGAAGAAACTTTGAATCATTTATTTGAACAGAGTGTAAGGATGCAACTCTAGTGTCTCTCAGTTGAAAAGAATGAACTTTTAATACCGGATATTGTAAGAGATCCGTTCTTAAATGTATTATTTTTTTGAAAAAAAACTAATAGACTTTTAGGATCGGGTTTAAGATAAATGATTGGTCTTAAAGGTAATTGAATGGAAAAAATTAATAGACTTTTAGGACCGGGTATAAGATAAATGATCGGTCTTAAATGTAATTTAATGAAATAATAAATAACAGACTTTTAGGACCGTGGATATGTTAGATGACGGTCTTAATACACTTTTGAGGATTAACTACTGTTGTCCTACCTTTTTTATTCTCCTCACGCTTCCTCTCTGTCCTTCTTAAGTCCTCATTACCTCGTAACTCCACACTAGGTAGCTCTCTGCCCCTCCTTCCCCAACTGCTCAAACAATGGTTAGATACAAGATAACCCCTCGCAGGGGTACTCTTGAAGCTTGTGCCCATGCCAGATCTCTGGTGGGTTCTCTTCCAGTGCGTTATATTCCAACAAAGGAGTCACAGGTTGTTGGACTCATTGTTATGACAGATGATGAAGAGGTTGACGGCCCCCTCCAGCCTTCAGACCACGAAGAGGTTCCCGCTCCCCCTCTCCAACCTCCTGGTCCCAACGCTCCTACAGATGATGATGATGAAGTGAAACTGATGAGCATAATACAGGAAATTGTTGATATCCGGCGTGAAATTGCTGCTGCTGAAGCCGATATCTCCAAGACATTAGCTGATAATAAGCATTAGGATTTTTAGTAACATTATAAGCTTGTTTTTGTTAATTTTCAGTTTGTTGTTTTTATTTTCCTTTTGTACTTGCATATTGTCATAGTAATCTAACAATTAATAAGAACTAAGCTTATATTTTATTTTTTCCATATTATCCATTAAAGAAAAAACTTATTCTCCAATTTCCAGTGTTCTTTATTTTCATTCAATTGCTGCAGCAATTTTTCGTTTTAATAATAAAAAGCATTTGACTTTTAAGACCGCAGTTTTATAAAACATGCGGTTCAAAATTAAATGAATTTTATGACCGCAATATTATTAACCTCCGGTCTTAAAAAGTTCAAAATAATTTAAATATATCTTTAGGACCATATTCCTTTAAATTGACCGGTCTTAATAATATCCCAAATAATTGTTAGTTCTCTATATGTTTTGATGATAACTAACATTTGTAAAATATAAAGTTTGTCTCTTTGATAAGTTGTGAAACTTGATGACAAGAGCAAACTTGAGTTTAGGAACCCAAACTCGAGTTTAGACTAGACAGAGAGTAGCTCAGATTTTACAAAAGAAGCCAAACTCCAGTTTGCTCAGGCAAACTCGAGTCTGGAAGATATAGAGAACACTCAAAGTTTTTGACAACAAGACAAACTCGAGTTTAGGCCTTAAGACTCGAGTTTAGACTAAACAGAAAGAATTCAGAAACTTCACCATTCTCAAAAGCTTTATAAACTCCAGTCTCTGTTTGCAAACTCCAGTTTAGTCTCAAAACAAAAGAGATTTCAAAGTTTCAGTTCTTGCTGAAACTCGAGTTTACATCTGTAAACTCGAGTCTGAGTCACACAGAAAGCTCAACAATATGTTTGATTTGAAAACTCTAGTTTATGTTTCTAAACTCCAGTCTATAAGTTTTTGAACTTAGGCTTATCCTCGTAAAAAAGCCCCAAACTCGAGTTAGTCATTAATTGACTCGAGTTTAGGCATATGTCCAAAATCTCATTCAAAGACCAGAGCCCGACAGTCTTCTCTGTAAGAACCAAACTCGAGTCAGCCACTTCTAAACTCGAGTTTATGCTTTTGCCAAACACTCATGCTCTCTGGATAGATCCAAAACTCGAGTCTGGGATTACAAACTCGAGTTTGTATCGGTGATTTTGAAAAACCAGATTGTGTCAATCTGTGAAATCTTTATGGGTTAATATGAAAAAGTTTTATCATGTGATACTATTGCTTCTAACATCTTTGATGAAGTTTTAATTAAATTTCAGATGAGTTCAGCTAAGATCAAGATGGAATCGACCTGGAATAAGTGCAATAAATGAAGAACCAAGAACAGGGCTGATCTTCCTCCTCTATCCCAATGATTCAGCACAGGTCGTTATAGATCAATTAAATCACCATCCAACGGTCTAATAAGGGTTATGGAATGACTGAATACCTAAGGGTTATGGAATGACTGAATACCTGGAAGACCATCTGTATCAACAGATTCCAAGATTCCACCTGAGAATTGAAAGAACAGAGGATAATATGCAACTGTCATTTTCCAGATTTGCAACTGAACGTTAGAGAAGAAAATGCAGCGGCTAGTTCCTCTAGTTAGTCTATAAAAAGCTATGAAGACTCAGAGCAACACACACAACCAAGCTACAACTGATTATATTTGCTATTTGAGTTTGTATTTTGTTTTCAATTCGATCTTCAGTGTTTATCAATATTTGCTCTTTTGAGAGTCTTGATTCTTAGGAATCATTTTTCAAATAGTTTTTTGTATAAACTCAAGGTTGTGGAAACCTGTGAGTTGGGGTTGTTTAATTATAAAGTGTAAGGGGGAGCAAGTCCTAAGTGGATAGGATTGTGTGTGGTTTACATTGTTGTAATTAAAGCTTGTTAAACTAGTGGAAATACCCAAAAGATATCTGGGGACAGGACGTAGGTCAAGGTTAAGACCGAACCAGTATAAATCCTGTGTGTCTTGCTTTTCTACTCTTATACTTTCGTTATTTGCTTTTCAAGTTTTTGAAAAAGAGTTCAGAGATCTTTCAAAAGAATTTTTGAAATCCCCAATTCACCCCCCTTTTGGTGATTTCTTCCACTTTCAATAATAAATGTCTCTCTCGCGCCACTCGCGTGTGAAAATTAAATTTCCCTGTATGAACTTCTCTCATCGAGCCTTAGGTTATTACTCAGGTTGTGTCTCCAATGTTTGTCTGTTGCTTCGTTGCTACTTCACATTGCTCTCTCAACAACAACTTTCTGGTTCCTTAGCTCAACGTCTAAAGACCAAACTGTACAAGTTGTTTCGGCTATATAATTGTATGATTTTCCTACTTATCGTTCTGGGTTTTTCATGGGTTGAACAAAATCGATGAAATCTTCTTTTGGGACCTACCCAACTGACCAACAAGTGTTTTCAGATTACTTTTACTATTTGCAACATCAACATTCGTGGCAGGAGAAGAGAGACTCAACAAACGCATTTAACCTTATATGCTACAGGTGAGTGCACAAGACCTACTTGCGATGTGTTTAATTTCCTCGTCATGCATTTATTTTGCTTCTTGATTCACTGTCATACATTTATGACCATAAGACAGAACCGACATTTAGCTTATATACGCATTTGTAGTTGGCTTATTTTATATGTAAGTTTCAGTTTTTACGGATTATGTATGTTAAATCTTTCCGTCTATAGGAATTCTACTATGGATCGCAGTTGGATAAATGCTTTATGGATGAGTGTTGAATATCAGAATGAGGTTAAGGAATTTATAGAATTTGCTAAACAAAATGCCCATGATGATAGTGGGAAGTTTTATTGCCCTTGTGTACGATGTTTTAATGAGAGGCGACTAAGTCCTATAGTTATACACACACATTTAGTTTGTCAAGGATTTTGTAAGACCTATATAGTATGAGTACGGCATGGTGAAAAAATGTCAAGTGGGTCTCAACATAGAGAAGTGGTCTCTGATGATAATGACGCGGATATGAATGATTGCATAGAGGACATTATTCGTGATGTAGGAGAAGAGGCTTTCCATCAATCACATGCATATGGTAATATGTGCAGTGATGTAGAGACCCCATTATACCCTGGGTGTAAGAAATACCAACTGTTGAACGCTGTATTGAAATTGGTCAGCTTGAAGGCACGTCATGGGTGGAGCGACAAGAGTTTTTCTGAAATGCTTGAGGCTTTTAAGGACATGCTTCCAGATGATAATGTGTTGCCTCATCAATACTATGATGCTAAGAAAATACTTTGTCCACTGGGGATGGAATACAAAAAATCCATGCATGCCCAAATGATTGCGTGTTGTATAGGAACGAGTTCAAAAAGAAGTTGAATTGTCCGATATGTGAAACCCCAAGGTACAAGTCAAATAAGGGGCTTGCAAAAGTGTTGTGGTATCTTCCAATCATACCAAGGTTCAACCGCTTGTTTGTTAATGAAAATGATGCAAAAAATTTGAGGTGGCATACAGATGAGAGGATTTCTGATGGAAAGATTCGACATCCTGCCAATTCTTCTCAATGGAGGAAAATCGATCAATTATTTCCGACGTTCGGCGAAGAACCTAGGAACCTTAGGCTTGCCCTTAGCACGGATGACATGAATCCATATGGAAGCCTTAGCAGCATACATAGTTCCTGGCCTGTACTCCTAATTATTTACAACTTATCTCCTATGTTATGCATGAAACAAAAGTACATCATGTTGTCCATGTTGATTTTGGGACCAAGACAACCCAAAAACGACATTGATGTTTACTTTCAGCCCTTGATTGAAGACTTGAAGGAGTTGTGGGAAAAAGATGTCGATGTTTTTGACTCTTTCAAGAAAGAGGTCTTTAAAATGAGAGCCACAATATTTTGTACCATGAATGACTTCCTAGCATATGGGAACTTGTTAGGGTATAGTATAAAAAGCCATAAGGCATGTCCAGTTTGTGAAGAAGGCACACGCTACCATCAACTTCAACATGAAAGAAAAACGGTTTATCTTGTACATAGAAGACTTCTTAAATGGGGTCACCCATATTGTCGATTAAAGAAAGTCTTTTTTGGTGAACAAGAGTATGAAGATGCTCCGGTGGATATGTACATAATATTTGGATATGTACATAAAAAGATTTGATTTTTCAAAGATGACCCAAAAATCAGATAAATGTTGTAAAAATATCCTCTGTCCATATTTGATAAATGGGAATAAAATGACTTCTTACATAAAAGCATGAAATAGGATAACAACTTCGGAACAAATATTGTGTAAAACTTTGGGAACTTGTCTAGAAAATTAAATTGCCTTATAAACAACAACCCCTCTCTATGTGCAAACTAATTCTTTTTCTATTGAATCTGTTGAGTTTTGAGGACACATCACTTCTATATTCGAGTTAGTTGTGTTTTTTGTAGTTACGTAGAGGAAACCATAGACCAAAATGATATTCAATGGTATCCTATCCAAACTAATTTCATTGGCAACTTGGAAAATGATACTAATTCATTGCTTCAATTTTTTTTCCATTTACTCATTATAAAATTCATGTTTCATTAATTCCCCATTCTCTGGACTTTGTTATACAACCTTTAGTTGCATAACCTTTTTCATTTTGTACAATTGATCTTTTTACAAAAAAACCAGTTCAACGCAAATACATGTGACAAAAGCTGGAACCACCAATTAGTAATCCAAGAAAACAGAGAACCAGATTTATCCACGAACAGAAACGTAAAAGCTGCATAAGTTCATAACAATCTAGTGTCCCTAATACAAAATCTGCCGCATGATATTTTCAGTAGTCCAACAGACAAATCCAAATCAAAACCTAAACTAGCGATCCCAATCCTTTCTACTTGAACCCGGAGATATATCATGTGAAAAGTTGCATTTCTCAGAGGCCCTGGGGTATAAAGATATCACTTTTATCATTTCAGGAATCTCTACTTCACTTGAAAGAGTATATCCACTTGTAATCTTGACAGCGCTCAGAACTTGCGCATTATTCATTATGTACTTTATATATGCAATATAAGCTTCGTGTAACTTGAAGTCACCGAAAGTGAACTCCTTTAGGTGAGATGAAAGACACGTAGGAACATTAAGTATTGGTTCATGAGGGAATCTAAAAAAAAGCAGACCAGTGACCACACACAAATATAGTTAAAGAACTAATAAATTGAAGAACAATTATTTCATGCACAAGTCAAGATAAATTCTTCAAACCTTAAGAATTACAAGATTCTGAAGCTTAGAAAAATGGTGGAGACAGTTCACTATCTAGCAAGCAGGTGACCACATTGTAGCATTCCAGATGTGCCAAATTGTAAAATGCTGGAATATTATCAGCATCAGGGGACCGTATAGCAAGCAGGTGACCACATTGACTGCATGAGGAAAGACCAACAAAGACCCAAAAATATTTGAAAGAAAAAATGAAACAATATACGTATACAATGTCGTTCATACCTGCAAGCTTAGAAATATAACATCAAACAAAGCTTCTATAGGCACTAGAGATGGGGGACCATCAACTGCGACCGGACGGTTAAGCTTTCCAATCTCTTGCGTTGGACCATAATTGTTCACGTCCAAATCAGTCAGCACTAACATTTCAACAAGTGCACATCCACAAAGCAGCATTGCCAAGCAGTTTATATCGGGAAGTCTAACTCTGTTCAGATGTAGAACTTCAAGGGAAGTCAAATTCACACTAGAAAGGGTGCTAAAGGTTACCCCATTGAATTTTAAAACCCTAATGATACTACAGTTGAAAACACTAGAGGTCAACTTGGTGTTAATTCTATATGGAAACCATATATCAAGATGCTCAACTTTGCTATTGAGTAACACATCAATCCAAATGTTAATCTTATCATTCGGCAAGTTAAAAGTCCAACAATTGAGACCAAAGTTTTTGAAAAATTTCAAATCTCCTGAAATGAGGACATCATCCACAAACTGGATGAAAACTTCACAATCAAGAAAATTTACATGATGAATGACAAGAGTGGGAAGAGAGTGCCGAAGTGGCTTCCATCTCTTGGACAAGAAGCTTGTGGCAACATCCTGCTTGGTTGGAAGAAAATATGAAGAAGCAATGGGTCTGGTAAGCTACCGAGTTTGTCACACATTATTTCCTAGGGAGTGACGATGAAAACAAGTGTAGTTTAACTTGATCCTGCTGAGAAAATATCAAACACCAAGTAATAAGTTTACTCTGTACTTGAAGCTATTTGGAAAACAACAGAACAGTTCTTCATTGCACGCTATGGAAAATGATAGATATGCCTGAAGATTGGAGAAAGATATTCATTCAACAGTTAAGAGTAGTGATTTAAGCATTTTGTTTATCAGAGTTAGAATGAAACAGTAAGCACAAACTCTGGACCCAATCATCGCATCCCTAAGCTTTATTTATATCTTTCTTTATGTCCTTTATGTACATGAAGCTTTTCATTCACAGCAGCTAAGCCCCGACTTCATATTGAACCACATACAAATAACTTTATATTGCTTATGATATTAACATATGTATCATATCATTTTAAAAAAATTGGCTTACTTCCTTGACAAAGAAAAAGTTGTAACGGATGAAACAGTTGAGAGTTCCCCCTACTTATGCAAATGATTTTCTGATGTTTGCGTAAATTTAGTAACATAAGCTTTAGTACTCAGACAAAACAAACGGCGTAATAAAAACTTTTCAAGTGTATACAAATAACCAATTCCCATACAGAGACAAGCATTCGTTCAATGATTTAGTAATGTAGAGCAACTAAAGTCACACAACATATTTGAAGAAAGAATCGTAGAAGCAATAAAGAAGTTGTATGTCTCATGAACCTGAAATGGCTCGCAGAGACTCAGGCAAATCGTAAACAACTCCAAAATTTAGACAAATTTGATACTAGGACAAGCAAAGGGCTGGCACAAGATAAATAAACTGAGCACAGAATAAATCTATTGAAACTAAAACAATTACCATCAATCAAGAACACAACATTGGAATTCCATGTACTACTATGAAGCATCGGAGGAAGTAAAAGAATGGAAATCGACGACATTACCTGAAAAGGAGCTTCGATTTTCTTAACTGATTTGCTCTTTCCTGCCTGCCTCTCCGACTCCCTTCTTCTTCGTCTCTCGGTCCCCGTAGTAAAGCCATAAAACACAATTTTAAAGTAAGCCCGAGGAAAGGACTTCACTGTGAGCTTGAAAGGACTGTCTTCAGATTTTTTGTTGTTGTTATTTTTCAAAAAAAAAAAAGTAGCAATTCATTGCATTTTTATAATTATGTATAATTTGTGAGAAAAATGAATGTTCCGTACAATAGTGATTTAATATATAGTCCTTTTTTTGTGAACATGAACTAATATTTTTTAAATATTACTTTCAAGATTATATGTGAATATATTTGTATTATTTAATTAAATTAAATTTGAATCATGATTGGGTTATAACTCGGATTTAACCATAGTTGGATCACTAAACCTTAAACATTACCTTAATAAGTTTAAAATTGGTCAAATTTTAAGTATCTTGGTAATATTCCCTCCTTCTTATCATTATGTTTCATATCATATATATGTCTTCTCATAATTGAAAAGCAATATTAAAAAAAAAATTCTTATTTTTATTTTTGGAGTGATTATTAATAGTTACTATTATAATGCTAGTTGATGGGCACTTTTGATTAAAAAAAAAAAAATCCCATATTTTAACAAATTTGTTACCTTTTCAATTAGGAAAAATTTTGTATAAAGACGGTTGCATCTAGGGGTGAACATGGGCAGGGCGAGACCTATGCCTGACGCCCTGTTCGAAGAATCATTGGGCAGTAAAATGCAGCTCGATGCCCAGCCTAACCCGATAGAAGCCCTAACATTTTTTGGGCTGAGCAATAATGGGCTGGGCAAGGCAGGCTTCTCATGCCTAAATGATGATATTCCACCACATCCTATGTGGGAAAAAAATTTTCAATCATACCTAATAAACAATATTGTAAACTTCAAATGTAATACATAATTATACACCTTAGAATATTCCAAAATAAATCTACAACTTGAGTCTTGAAATTAAAAAACTCCCATGTGTCTTAACAAATAATCAAATACACATGCCTAAAGAATTAAATAACATCCATAGTCCATTAAATATAAGGCATCATTAGTAATATAATGTACTAATGGTCAAATACTAAATGGATATATATTAAAGTATTAGTAAATATATAATATAATATAAGTCTATTAACTATTATATAAAAAATATTTATATCAAATACAACACACACACTTGGTAGGGCCAAATGGGCAGGGCGGCATACCCTACCCGATGCCCGCAAAAATGCCCAGCCCGATTATACCTGCGTCCAATCTTCAAGCTCCCTGAGTATTTCACTATATTAATTGATTACACCCTCTGTAACTTAAAAGTAATTCTCTCACTAAAGCTTACCCCCCCTTACAAATTGTAATCAATAACCCCAATCTTCAAGTCTCTTGGCTTGAGATTCTTTACAATAAATGAGATACAATCAATAAACTCTCTTAAAGAGTGGATAAGGATAAATACTGAACCACAATAGTATCAGAAGATATTCTATACAAGAAAACATAAGAGTATTTGAGAACTTGAATGATTTTTTGTTTTTTGGCACAATAGTTGTTGTGAAGAATTGAATGCATCTCTATTTATACTTAGAGAGTGTTAAATGACCGTTGCATATAACATTCTGACCATTGGTGCACTTGTCTATCTGTTGAAGGCACTTTGGTCTCTTCTCTCTCTACTTTGTTATTCATTTCTTGTGTTGTAGGATAAAAGTTAACTTCCTTATGTTTCTATCCTTTGGAATGTCAGTAACTTGTTTAGGTAAGAAACATTTATCCTTTTTTGCATTGTGCAGAGCTTGTTTGATCAGAATATGGCAAGTTGTTGTACTTTGCATTTAATGCTCTGATTGCTTTTTGCTTGTGTTGAAGACAACACTTATAATCTTCTTAAAGCAACTCTAAAACAGCTGAAATATACTAGCAAACATGTTAAACATATCTGGTGAAGTTGATAAATGATATTCGAAAGCATTAAGATCAAACAAGAACGATTTTGTAGATTCGACAGATTTGAATTTTTAACAGTTGTGACACAAACTCAAGTTTGTGTGTATCAATACTCGAGTTTGTCACTATGTACTTAAGTATATACTCGAGTTTCCTCCTTCTAGAGAGGAAAGTTGTGATTTGAGTTTTGAAACACTATTTTAGCTAGAGACCAAACTCGAGTTTTTGGACTTTTAATGAATAAATGTCCAAAACCTCAAAACTTGAGTTTCCATTCAAAAATGGAGTATTGAAGTCAATGAAAAACATCGATGCTCTCTGTATGATCAAAACTCAAGTTTCCAAATCCAAACTCGAGTTTCTATTTTTAGCTTGAAACTCAGAGAGATCTTCTGTCATTTCAAAACTAGAGTTTTCAAAACTAGAGTTTTTCAAACTAGAGTTTATAAATGCATAGAGAAATAGTGGTCATCTGTGCTTTGGCCAAAACTCGATTTTCCAGAGCTAAACTCGAGTTTTCCTTTAAATCTTGAAAACATTTGAATCTTGGAGCCATGTAGGAAACTGGAGTTAAAACTTAAGTCTTTATATGAAAATACTTGGAGAGGTCAAAACTCGATTTTTCAAACTGAAACTCGAGTTTTCCCAAAACTTGGAAAAACTTAGAAGATCTGCAAACTGGAGTTTTCTTAAGTTACAAACTTAGATGACTCTTTGTATGATCAAAACTCGAGTTTCCAAATGAAACTGGAGTTTTGCATTCTTTAGAAAATATTGAAGAGTCTTTGTGTGACCTAAACTCGAGTTTCCAAACTGAATACTCGAGTTTGTCTTGATGAAAAACTTGTAATGCTCTCTGTAAGGCCAAAACTTGAGTTTCCACACCGAAACTGCAGTTTTTCCTTTGATCATTAAAATTGAGTTTTTCATTGTCAAGCCAAAACTCGAGTTTTGAGTCCAAAACTCGAGTTTGCCTTAGACAGTAAGTTTTTCTTTAAGACAAACTTCAATCTTGATTTTACAATTGTTTGTTATCATTAAAACCCATAGAGAACTAACAACAATTAGTCTATTCATATAATTTTAAAAATTAGCAAGTTCAAAGTAACTAATATACTGAACAAAGCAAAATGTAACAAGTTCAAAGTCACTAAAAGACTTAAAAAAAGGATGAATATATGTATACAAGTGCATGGAAATAATGAAAATAAAATAAGGAAGCCAAAAGTTGTCAACTCTCATTTTTAGCTTCTTCATTTGCATTGGAACCAAGGGAAGCCTCATCATCCGCAAGGTTAGAAAAATTAGGCAATTGAATCCCTATTCCTTACAATGCTGGCATAATAATGTCTGTTGCTTGTTTAAGGTGTTGATTCACTTGTGCAAAAAAGGGTTTTAAGACCGCCTCATTTACAGCAGCTTATCCACACTTCGGTCTTAAAGATATGACCGGTGACAAATTTGTAAATATAAAGAACTTCTTGGATCGAATAATTTTTCGATAGATCTTAAATATATTATTCAGATCGCTTAAAAAAACAATTACTCTTAAAAAATTTATTAAAAAAAATTGAAATATGAATTACATTAAAGAGAAATTTCGTACAACCCAACTTATATTTTATGCAATGCAAAATAATAAGGAAATAGTTAAATATAATGATATAATACTTTTAAGACCGGACATATATAAATGAATGTCTTAAAGTTAATATTTTTAAGAGTGGATATAACTTTTGCCCGGTACTAAATAATGAAAAATTTAAACTAATAGTTTATTACTTTTGAGACCGCATATAAAAAAGGACGTTCTGAAATGTTAACTTTTAAGACTGTCGTTTTAGTTACTCAAAAAACAACCGCCTTAAAATGTTTATGAAAAAAAATTGAAATATGAGTTACATTGAAGAGAAATCTCCTATAGTCCGACTTACATTTTTAGCATTGCAAAATAATAATGAAATATTTTAAATATAATAGTATAACACTTTTAAGACTGGACATATAAAAATGATGGTCTTAAAGTTAATATTTTTAAGGGCGGATGTGACCTCTACCCAGTACTAAATAATGAAAAATTAAAACTAATATTTTATTACTTTCGAGACCGGATATAAAAAAAGTACGTTCTGCAATATTGACTTTTAAGACCGTCGTTTTAGTTACACCGGTCTTCAAACTGCCAAACATATTCTCACGCAAAACCTTTACTTGTGTCTTACGTCTTTCTGTCTAAACTCTGAAACCCCTGTTCTTGTGGCGAAACACCTCTTCCTATTGTATTACATCTCTTCCTTGCAAAACCGTCACCAACCTCTATTACTCTCTCATTTGCTCAGGCATTCCTTTCTTGCACCACCTCTCTTAACCACTTTTCTTGTTTCGAAAATGAACGGAGGAAAATGAGTCTAGTCTTGTTCATGGAATGCCAGTTGATGATGTGACTGGTGTTAGTCAGAACAAACCATCTTTTTCTTAGAGTGAGCCTCCTCATAACCGTCCTGCAGGTCGTGGTGGTAGAAGAGGCCTTACTCGTTTGAAAGAGCTTGCCCTAGCGTGGACTGCTGGTTAAAAGCTTGATATCCAGTTTGATGAACATTTGGCTACTTGTGGCCCTTACAAAAGCAGATATACCAGTTATGTAGGCTTACTAGGACGCAGCAAGCCTAGTATTTTGATCGACGAGTGGAAAGATGTCGACAAAGAGAAGGTGAAGGATCTTACTTGGGTCTCTATCCTGCTTACGTACAATGTTCCTGACAATGAGAAGTTGAAAGACACAACATTGTCGTATTGTGCTGATTGCTAGAGGAAGTTTAAGACCCAGTTAGCAAACAACTATATTTTTGCCGATTTTCCGGTTGGTTAGCCTCGCCTTAATCCTTGCGCCAAGTATGCCTTTCTTGATGAAGCAATATGGCAACAATTTGTTCAGATGTGGACTACTGATGAAGCTTTGGTGAGTCTTTATTTAGTTTTTTTGTCCCTTCTTGTTTGCTTATTAACCTATGTGGATATGTGAATGTTATTGTGTTCATCTATGAGGCCATTAGTTAGTTAGCTTGCTTAGGAAGGTATTCTGTTATGGTAGGTCACGTAGACATTGTTGTTAGTTAGTTAGTATGTTAATTGTGTAATGCTTATGTACAAGCTATTATTGAAACTTGATTGAGTTGGAACCAATTATGATGAATGAATGAATTGACTGAGTTGGCATCAGTTCTGCAACTCCCTTTCCTCTGTTTCTCCCAATTTATTATACAATTCTACATCTTCCTTAACAAAGTCTTGAAACTTGATGAAGTGAATTTGACCAGTGTTTGAATTGAGGTCTGGAATTCATAATTAATAGTTGTTTTCAATTATGATTCACAGAGAGAAGGCAGCAAGCACAAAGGATTGGGAGAAAGAATGATTGCCCACATATGGCTGAAGCTGAAGCGAAAGAGTTGATGGTCGCCAAGCGAAAGAGATTAGAAGCTAATGCTAAATCCAACCCTTCTGAGATATGTGATCCGCGACCGGCATCTCCAATACGTCGTGAGGAGTTATGGTTGTATATTTGCAAAAAGAAAGGCGGGGCATACTCTAGTGAACAAACTCATGGAGTTGTTGAAAGAATTGTAAGTATCATTATTTTTTAATTTTTAGTTACTAAACATGTTTCATTACTAATTATGCTCATGTTATTTGTATCTTACAGGAAGAACTCAAAATGCAAGAACAAGAGGGATCATTTGTGTCAGATGGGAGGAAAGATATTCTTACCGTTGTGACTGGAAAATCGGAAGGGAAATTGGAGGACGGGTAGGCCTGAAGGAATACTTTGGTAAATCCAAACGCCAAAAACAAAGTATGTTTACCCAGGAGGAGATGGAACGTACGCTGGCTAAAGCAACTGAGGAAGCAGAGGCTCAAGCAGAGAAGAAAGTAGCTGAGCGAGAAGCTTCATTAAGTGCAATATTTCAAGAGGAGTTGAAAAAGATGAAGGAGGAGATGATGATGATTGTCAGCTCTTATGGAGAGAGCAGTGTTCCCTTGCCATACTCACCTCTACCTGCCCAGGAGAGCACTAAAGGGAGTTACATTGTTGGATAGTAAGCGGAACCTTGTGAGCTCTACGTGGAGGATTCTGACAGACAATTGGTTGCAAGAGGGAATGTCTACAACTTGGGATCAATTGTACACCACCGACAAATGGATGAAGATGAAGTCAAGGTGTCATTTGAAGAGGTGATCATTGATGCACCTATCCCTCTTCTAATCGATCAAATGGAACTTGTGAGTGATTGCTTGGGTGGCTTCATCTCGTGGCCAGTGAAGCTTGTACATATTTCTACTCCTCCTCAAGCTCCATCCCTCGCTAATGAAGCTGCAGCCCCACATGATATTTTGCCCACTCCTAAGTTGAATGCCAAGCATGAAATTGGACTTCTGGTACTCAATCAAACTTTAGGAGTGAGATCGTGGCCTGTATGTTGAAGTAGGCCTAAAAGAGAAGCTACCGATTTTTGTTGACCAAAAAGATTTAATCTCCCTACTCTTTCCTAAAAAGGAGATAACTAATGCAGTTGTGTTCTTATTGATAAAGTAAGTAGTATCTTTTTTTATGAGTATGTACATAATTTTAAGAGGGGTCGTTTAGACACACATACATATATACTAGCTAATTCGTTGATGTCATTATTGTAGCTTGATGCATTGTGAAATGGGAGTACAGGGCAGAGAACATGATTTTGGATTCTTGTGCCCAGACTACAAAAGTGCGGCAATCGTAAAGGAAAGAACAACATACATAGCTAGGAGGTTGTGCACCAATATGAGAAGGTGGTACCTTACACCATTCACCAATGGTAACCATTGGAAGTTGGTCCTCCTTTCCATAGAGGAAAATAAAGTGGTCTTTTTATACTCCCTTCACAACAAACCACTGCCTACATTAAAGCAGATTGTTGATAAGTAAGCGCATGTCATTTTGTAATTGATTTTTATTTGAAATTTCTTCTGTGAATTTTCAGTTACCATTAATGATAAATGAAATTTTTGATTTCGATAATAGGGCCATGTTGGAATACCAAAAGAAGGTCAAGAGAAAGGCTGGGTATCAGATCAAAGATACTATATGGATTAAACCAAAGGTTAGTACATGGACATTGGCACACTGCCTTGTAAACTTGGTCATCGTCTAACAAATTATATGTGATCTTATATATATATATGTGTGTGTGTGTGTGTGTGTGTGTGTATATATATATATTTCTTGTTTGTTTTTAGACACGTCGGCAACTAGCTGCTTCTAACTTATGTAGTTTTACGTCATCAGACACATGTATAATATTATCACATAAAGAATTCTATCTATCACTGAACAGGTAAATGCATTTGATATTACATACGTTTGGCGTGTTGACCCCTTTGATGCAAGGAATTAAGGTCTAATATATATATATATATATATATATATATATATATATATTTGTCTTTGATGTTATAGATGTTTGCTTATGCTAACCCCTTTCCTAATGGTGATATTGAGCGCATACGCCAAGTCATTTGTGAATATCTCAGTCAGAAACTCGCAAATGACCCCTAGAATTAATTTGTAAATATGTGTTGTAGGCTTATTACATCTTTTGTAAATAATAATGAACAATTGTACTGTACAATTTAATGATCAATAATTAATAAATTTGTTTATTCATTTCCAACAAATTATATTGACGCTTTCTCTTTTTTGTTACTGAATGTATTGCATGGAATTAGTTCTTAAACCTTTAGAACAAGATGAGCTAATTATAAAGTTGAAAATGTCCAATGAGACTTTTAGGAGCGACTATTTAATTAATGTCTGGTCCTAAAAGTCCTCGTATAATTTTTAAAAAAATATTGGAGACTTTTAGGACCGTCTATTTCATATTTGTCCGGTCCTGAAGGTATTAATTTTTAATTATTTAAAAATTATTTTAAAATATGTGAGATTTTTATGAGTGACTATTTAATTAAAGTCCGGTCCTAAAAGTCCTCGTATAATTTTTTAAAATATTGGAGACTTTTAGGACCATCTATTTAATAACATTCGGTCCTGAAGGTCTTTTTAGAAATACATTTTTATTTTTAAAAATATGTGAGACTTTTAGTGGCTTAATATTAACTTCAAACACTTAATAACCCATTTTAGTAACTAGGGAAGAGTCTCCCCTTAAGAAATATCATTATCCCATGAACATCTATTTTCTTGAAAAGATCCCCAAAATTCAAAACACAAAGTCACAAACAAACTGCTAGTTTAGTGACTTACTTGGCTTTAGGACTTGGTTCTTCTCGAATCTCTTCTTCCTTGCAACTTGCTATAGTTTTAGCCTTGAGCATATAGGCACCATACAAGAAGTATTCATAAGAATCTTGGAGCCATTTATGAAGATTGCAGAATATTGAAGGTTATTCCAACATGATTTAAGACCTACTTACCTTAACCTTTAAGTTGTGTGCCTTCTCTTCTTTCTTATGTGTGAGCTCTCTCTCTCTTTTCTCTTCCTCTCTCTTGGGTGACATCTCGGCAATCCAAAAATTAAGGAAAGATGGTCCTTAAATAATAACCATTGACCATACAAAATATCCTAACAAGTTAATTCTTATTGGCTCTTGTTTTGACTTGGATTTATGACTTGCTTTTCCTTCTTTTTCTCTAGATTTTTCTTGACTACTCTTGACTCCCTCAAGTTGGCTGAAATATTCCCTCTCTTGGCACAAAAAGTTTGCTCGTCTCATGTGCTCATTTATCTTAGATTTAGGTCTCACTCTTGGTTCTATCCTATTGGCCATAAACTACAAACTTTTAACTTTGGTTTCTTATCATTATAACTTGGCCTTTGCTTTATTATCCTTGTATTCATACTAGATGAAAATTCAGGGCTGAGAAGGAGAAATATTTTTGTCTCTAAATGCTACAAAATAATGTTAGTTTTCTATTTATTTTGATGATAACTGAGAATTGAGTTTTGGATGTACGTTGAAAAACTTACTGTCTTTGGTAAAATTTGTCTTTGGTAAGTTGAAAAACTTATTGTCAAAGGCAAACTCGAGATAATGTTTATCTTTGATAAGTTGAAAAACTTACAGTCAAAGGCAAACTCAAGTTTTGGATGTAAAACTCAAGTTTGGATTTGACAGAGAGTAGCTCAATTTTTTTTATGAACTAAGACAAACTCTAGTTTGTGTAGACAAACTTCAGTTTGTGAGATACAGAGAGCACTCCAAGTTTTTCACATCAAAATAAACTCAAGTTTAATTGTACTAACTCAAGTTTGCACCAAACAGAAAACCCTTAATATTTTCTAAAGTATGACAAACTCCAGTTTGCTTCTACAAACTCAAGTTTATTTCTCTGAGAGTTTTCAAGAATTTGTGAACTTGACCAAATTCGAGTTAAGTTTTCATAAACTCAAGTTTGTGTTTGGCCGAGAGTCTTAATGCTTTTCATCCTGAACAAACTCTAGTTTGTACTTGGCCAATAAGTTTTTCTAAGTTTTCTAAATTTTGAGAAAACTCGAGTTTAACTTTGTAAACTCAAGTTTGGGATTGACAGAGAGTTTTCAAGTTTTACTCACTTTGAGATAACTTCAATTTGATTTTAACAAACTCCAATTTTCTCTTAGTAGAGAGTTTTTTTTTTAAGATTTTCAATTTTAAAAGACACTCGAGCTAAGTTTTTGTTAACTCGAGTTTATACTAAGTAGAGAGCTCAGGTCTATTCCTGTGATTTGAAAACTCCAGTTAAGTTTTAGAAACTCTAGTTTCAAGCTTTATGAACATAAACTTATTTTCTCATCAAAATTAAAAAAATCGAGTTAGTCACTAATTGACTCGAGTTTGCTTATATATTCAAATTGTGCTTCAATACTCAAATTGCGATGTTCTTCTCTAGAAGAACTAAACTCGAGTCAGGGTTTGGAAACTTGAGTTTAGTCTTCTAAAGTAAAGTTACAAACTCCAGTTTGGATAAACCAACTCGAGTTTGTTTCGCTCAGTTGGAAAATTAAATTGCGAGAATTTGTGAAATCTTTATATTTGATCTTAATACCTCTTATCATCACTCATTACTTTTTCTAACTATGTTTAATCAGTTTGTTAGTGAGTTTTAGATGATTTAAAGAATATTAAATGAAGATTTAGTCAAAATCAAAAAGTCATGTCAGAACATTTATTGCAAAGTCCAGAAAGCTTACTTCCTTTTGGACGATCATTCTACTCACATTGCTAAGGGATTAATGATTAGTTTCCCTATAAAGAAGCTGTTCTTCCAACAGATTTAATTCAAGAGAAGTTAACCATGAACTTCTGTGCAGCTGGATTACCAAAAGGTTAGAGAGAGAAGAAGACCAAAGTATTTCTAACAGCTACTTTAATGTCTCCAATGGTTACATTGAAGAATCAAACGGTCATTAAATGCTCTCTTTATATATAAGGAGTTGCATTCAAGTCTTCTCAACAACAAAGATATAGAAAACGAAAAATCATTCAAGTTTCTAACTACTATTTCGGTTTTCTACTTTAAAGTATCTTTTGATACATTTGTACTTCAGTGATTATCTTTATAAACTCTTAGAGAGAGTTTCATTTATTGAAATCATTTATTGTAAGAATCTCAAGTCATGGGACTTGGGAATTGGGAATATCAGTGTACAACTTGTAAGAGGGAGTGTATCCTGGTGAGAGGATAACTTCGAGTATAGAGTGTGTAACTGATTCTAAGTTTTAGTGAAAAACCCGGAGAGTCTAGGGACTAGATGTAGGTTAAATAGTTAGATCGAACTGGTATAAATCTTGCTGTGTCTTGCTTCTTCTTCTCTACTCTGTTTTTGTGTTCAAATCTCAAAGCACTTTGAAAATAATTTTTAAATCCCCAATGCACTCCCTCTTGATGATTAGCTCTGCTTTCAAATAAAGCCTTAAATTATCCCCTTTTGTCTCTTTTTCATTGGCCAATTTTCCTAGACCATTTGACTCATTTATTTGGCTTTATTTGTGATTGAATCATTCTTCTTCCTCTTTGTCCATAGTTGGTAGAAATTTGTGGCTTGTTGGGGAAGAATATTTGGCTTTCAATTGCCTTGGATTTAACTTGTACAATTTGTCTACCTAAAGTTAACTTTAATTCCCAAGTTGACACTTGTCAAGCTAGGGAATTTGCCTTTGACTTGCATTTGTCATGTGATTTTTGTGTCCTTCTCTTTCTTGTCTTTAAGTTGGCCGGATTATATAGTTTGATGGAGAAGGAATTTTTCCTTCTAGAAGCCTTAACCAAGTGTCAAATTATCCTATTTCAAATGTCAACCCAATTCCCTATTGTGACATTTGGCATTCAAGAGTATACTAGTTGGTGTTTAGCTAAGGACTTGGGAAAATTCATTCTTGTCTTCTTCTTCCCCTCCTTGGCCGAAATATAAGGCTTATGGGAGAAGATTCTTATGCCTTTATAATATTCCTTTGACTCTAGTTCAATAAGCTATCTTACATCATCTTTGGTGATGTAAGCTTAGTTGACAATTTTCCTAAGTCAAGGATATTTTATCATATTAATTCTTTGACTTTCAAATATCCCCTTTTTTGTATGGACAATATTCTTATCTCTTATTTTCCATTTATTGTCTAAAATTTTTGAGTTAGAGAGTGAGAATGTTACCCCTTAAATGAAAGACCTGGCTGAACCCAAGAGAGGGTGAATTGGGTGAAGAAAAAAACTTTGGACCTTTAAAAATCTTTTTGCAATTCGATAAAATCAGTTTGTATGATAATAAAGAGTTATAAAGCTATGAACAATCATTCAAACATGTATACTGGAAATAAACGAGATTAAGGAAGAGAATTGCAAACTGAGATTTATACTGGTTTGGCTCAATCCTTGACCTACGTCCAGTCCTCAAGTTCCACTTGAGATTTTCAATCCGTTATCCTCTTGTTTATCCAGGCACAAGAGAAGCCTCTTACAAACCCACAAGTTTACCCAGGCACTTGTGAAGCCAAATCTCTCACTGAGATACTCCTCCTTACAACCCATAAGGATACAATCAATTTCTCATTCAAGATCACCCAATCTTGAGTATCTCTCAGAAAATATAATTTACAATGAGTCTTCTCTCAAAGAAGTGAATGGATAATCACTGAAGTACATTATAAAGATAATTTCACTATCTCTCTATGATAAGTTAAGTAAGCAATAAGAACAGAGTGTATATGAGATTCAGAATATTAGCATTATGACAGTGAAAGCTCTCTCTATCCCCTTTGTGCGTTTTGAATGTCACTCTATTTATAGATAAAGATGATCTGAACGTTTGAGAATATGACCGTTGTGAATAGTGACGTTAAGAATATAGCTGTTGCCAATATAGCCGTTAATTAGATCTGCTTTTTGATTTTACAACTCAGCATATGAATCTCCATGTAATCCTTCATTTGATTACCTGAAACATGTACACAAATGATATAAATGATGTAAATAAGTATTATAAATCATTTAGGTAAGCATCTGGATGTTCTTGATCAAAAATGAAATTTTCGACAAGTTGATTTTTCTGAAGCGAAGGTGTAAACTCGAGTTTTGACTTGGAAACTCGAGTTTTGAGGTTATCGTGTTACTCCAGATTCCTCTCTGTCTAATCAAAACTCGAGTTTTTATTGACAAACTCGAGTTTGGAAGAAACTCTAACGTTCGCTGCTCTTTGTTTGAGCTATACTTGAGTTTTAACTTGTAAACTCGAGTTTTCAAGTTTTTATGTCCTTAGTTGCTTTCTGACTTGATATAGCTCCAAATTAGGCAAGCTACTTATCCCCATATAGCCCTTTGATTCTTCTTCCTAATGCAAATAGAATCAGCTCCAAACTCGTTGTATTTTGTCTGTTATGATCAAAAGAATGAAGGTTGTTCTTGACCATTGTTTTTGCAACGTCTTAAATTGACAATCAACTTTTGAAGTCCATATCTCTTTAGTATGATCTTCATTTTAGTTGAATCAAGTCTTGATAGAACGCCTTATGAGTCTACTTTCCTATGCCACTGATTTCATATCATTCTGATATGTAGATTGTGAGTTACACTCAAAACATTGAAGCTTGGTCTGCTGTGTGGCATGAATTCCTGATCCAACTTTTGAAACTCACAAATATCTCATCTGAACTTCTTTGGGCTTGAAACTTTGTCACAATGATGTATTGGATGTCTAGTTTAATCCAAAATTGGTTTCACTTCAATCCAATTTCTAGTTTAGGAGATATCATTGAATTACCAGACCTCGCCCAAGCTGAACGTGAAACAGAGTAGAACAGAGTTGCTGATCAACGCTAAAAACTTGAGTTTTCATTTGGAAACTTGAGTTTGTCGGGTCTAGAGACATCAGAGATGTTGAAGACACTCAAAACTTGAGTCAATAAGTTCCAAACTTGAGTTTTGACTCCCAAACTCAAGTTTTCTCATCCATGAGTTGATTTTTGCTGATTTTAACTCTAAATTGAACTACTCCAACTTCCATTTAATTATGAAAACTTCTAGTATCAATCTAAGACCTTGAATATTGATTTTCTCATTCTTTTTGGCAAGATCTTCCCTTTCTTCAATCTCTCCACTTGGTCATTCTCCACAACTATATTTGGACTGATCTTGAATAAAGATGTTCCATTCACTAAGTTCTTTCTTCTTCAATCTCTCCTCTTTTTCTTGATTATCCCCAAAATCCTTTGATGACTTCTTGCTTCTTTGCATATTCTTCTTTCTGTCATTTAATACTTCTTTATTGATCTTCTTCTTGATCATTCTTCATAATTCAATTCTTTCTTTCTGAAATCTCTTATCTCCTTCTTGATTAACCTTTACAATTCAACTTGGATTAAATACAACAGTTAGTCAATGTAGGAGATAACCATATTACTCAATCTTTTTGCTTTTAAGAATGACATCTATATAAGACGTCATCAAAACTAATCATGACTAACAAATTCCCTTACAAACTTATGTCATTTGGAGTATTTATCAAATGGATTTCATGTGTCATACTTTCCAAAATCTCATTTTCACCGCTTTTGTCCCACTTTGATTGAAATTTACATGTCAAAGGGAATAGGAATGTTGTTCCTTAATTCCTTTACAATCATGTCACATTAAGGTATTAATTTAGTTGACTTTATGTGTCCAACTTCAAGGTTTCATCCTTGTTCTTTTCATTCATCTACTTGGCCGAAAATTAGCCTTATTGAAGGACTAACCATATATTCCTTAATGTCCTTTAAGCACTTGTTAAATTTGACAATTCAAATTGCCATTTATTGGCCCTAGTTAATTAAAATAATTCCTCATGCTCCTTTGTTTAATTTGGCCGAAAAAGAAGTCACTATTTAGTGACTTTCACATAGTCACAAAAGTAACTAAAATCATTTACATGTATGTCATTTTAACTAATTAATTAAATTAGAATGTCCCATAAAAAGAAAAACAATTTAATGATAATAAAGGACTTCTCAATATTTCATTAATTCATACTTTGTACATTGTATATGAAAATAGGGATGTTACAATTGTAACATGTGAATGATTTATTCTCAAGGAAATAGGATATGCGAATGATTTGTTGTCAAAAAGTGGCTGAACAACATGCAAATGTATTTTGAAAAAGCAGCTCAAGGAAACAGGATATACAAAATAAGCAATGGGAGCTGCATTTTAAGATTTATTGTCAAGAACCCTACAGGATATGTGAGAATGAAGAAGCTAGGATGTGAATCATACCAAATCAAACTCAGAAAAAAGCTTAGGGCTTTCAGATGAGATGTCGGGCACCAGACCTTAGATCGGAGAAGCTCAATCTTGTGTTGTTTCCTTGGAGAAATCGCCCTTCAAAGGTTCAATAAGGTGGAAATTTTGAAGGCAAATTTTGGAGTCTAGGTGACTGGAGAAAAATTTTTCGCTAGGGAGGGAAAAAGTTTGTCGCAATATGACCAACGTAGAGCACCTTTACGGTTTTGTCAGTAACATAACCTTACCGACTGAATTACCCACTCAATTTTGTCGGCAATATTTTATTATTATTATTTTAAAAACTTTCACTTTTTTAGTGACAAAATTTATCGACGCAAATATTTTGTTGGTAATTTCTGATGACATTCTGTCAACATGTTCATTGGATCATACTGTTGGAGTTTTTCCATGCAAATTCTATCATAGTTCAATTGGCAATTGTTGACGGAATAAGTTTGTTGCAAATTTACCTCTGTTATATGCTTGAGTTGTATGTATTTGGATAATAAAGTTAAATATGTATGTAATTATATATTTTTTCATGTAAATATTCTCCATACGAAAAAATCTTATGGCCATGGTAGTCTGAAGGTCTATTTGGAGGGTTCCAAAACTTAGGTTTTGGAAACAAAACCTAGATTTTGTCACAAGTTTTCCAAACACTGCTCTTTCTTTCAGAAGCTATTCATCATCAAAACCTATATTTTGTTAAAAACCTAACAAATGACCCTATTTTTGCCAAAAGCTATTTTGGATCCAAAACCTAGGCTTTGAAAAAATCTATTTTTTTTTAAGATTTTCCTCTCTCTTCTGATATCATCAGTATTTTTTCAGTACTAGTTAGAATCCTTAAATATTTTTTTAGTACCCTTCAGTACCCTAAAATCTTTTTTCAATATCCTAAATTTTTTTTCAAGATTACAGAGTATTTTTTCAGTATCTTTTTAGTACCCATTAGTACCCTAAATTTTTCTTTTTCAAGATTAGTCAATACACTAAAATATTTTTTAGTATCAAAAAATAAATTTTTAAGATCATAAAGTATTTTTTTCAGTATCTTTTTAATACACGTTAATACCTTGAAATTTTTTTAATATCCTAAAATAAATTTTTAAGACCATGAGAAATATTTTTTTTAGTACCAGTCATTATTAAGTATCTTTTTAGTACCTGTCAATACTTTGAAATACTTTTTTTCAGGATTGGTCAATACCTTGCAATATTTTTTTCCAAAATCATAAGATAAATTTTTAAGATTGTAAAATATTTTTTCAATATCCTTAAATATCGTTTTAGTACTCGTCTTAGTACTTGAAATATTTTTTTAAGATCATAAAATAAATTTTTAAGACCATGAAAAGTAGTTTTTTCAATACCAGTCAGTATTAAGTATCTTTTTAGCAACTGTTGTGTTAGGTCCGGTTGAACCCAAGAGAGGAAATGAATTGGGTTAAGATAAAAACTTGCTCCCTTTTTTTTTTAAATCGTTTTGCAATTTGGTGAGATCAATTTGTAAGACATGGAAGAGTTATAAAAACATTGACAATCATTAAACCATATATGCTGGAAATAAAGAGTTAATGGAAGAGAATTGCAAACTCAGATTTATACTAGTTCGGTCCAATCTTTGACTTACGTACAGTCCTCAAGCTCCACTTGACATTTCCACTATTCTCCTTGTTTAGCCAGGCACAAGAGAAAAGCCTTTACACCCCACAAGTTTATCCAGACATTTATGCAGCCTTTACAATCTCCCTCACAGAGACTCTCCCCCTTACAACCCGTAAGGTTACAATCAACACCCACTCAAGATTACCCAATCTTGAGTAACTCTCAAATAGAATGTTTTACAGTAAAACTTCTCTCTAAGAAGTTGATAAATGATCACTGAAGTACATAGGAATTCATTCTACTCTCTAAATGGTAAACTGAGAAAACATTGAAAAACCAGAGAGTAAGAGATTCAGAATTTTGACATTATGATATTGTAAGCTCACTCCTCCACCTTTGAGCGTTTTGAATCTGGTTCTATTTATAGGTGAAGATGATCTGAATGTTGAAGAATCTGACTGTTGTAAATAGAACCGTTGAGATGTGGCTGTTAGAGAAATAAAGCCGTTATTTCACTTTTTGGGACTGACAGCTCAGCATGTGTTGATCTTCATGAAATCCTTCAATTGATCATCTTAAACATGTCCACAAATGATGTAAATGATTTTAAGAAGTGTTATGAATCATTTGGGTAAACTTCTGGTTGATCTGGTACAGATTCAAGATTTTCGACACTTTGATTTCTCTGAAGATTTGGTGTATTCTCGAGTATTGACTTGAATACTGCGGTATTGAGATTATTTCATTACTTCAGATTTGTCTTTGTCTGTTCTATACTTGAGTTTTGCTTCCCATACTTGAGTGTTGAGGATTCTCTGACGTTCATTGCTCTTTGTCTGAGCTATACTCAAGTTTTCACTCATACACTCGAGTATTCACGTTGTTCTGGACTCTGGTTGCCTTCTGACTTGATATGGCTTCAATTTTGGCAAACCAATCATCTTCATATAGCTCTTTGATGCTTCTTTCTAAAGCAACAAGAATCAGATCCAAACCCGTTGTGATCTGTCCATTAAGATCCGGTGAATGAAGATTTTTCTTTACCAGCGTTTTTGAAACATCTTGCTCAGTCGGTCAACTTTTGAGGGTTGTATCTCTCTGGTATGATATTCATTCTTGTTGAATCAAGTATTGATGGAAAGCCTTATGAGTCTTCTTTCCAATGCCATCGATTTCAGCTCATTATGATTTGTAGATTGTGAGTTACACTCAAAACATTGAAGCTTGGTCTGATGTGTGGTGTGGATATTTGATCCAAATTTAGAAATTCAAATCTCCCTCATCTGATCTTCTTTAGAATTGAAACTTTGTCAAGATGACGCATTAGATGTCTAGTTTCATCCAAATTTGATTTCACCTTAATCCGATCTCTGGTTTAGGAGATATCATCGAATTGCCAGAGCTCGTCCAATCTGATCGTGGAACAGAGGTGAACAGAGTTGCTGAAAGAGTTGGAAACTCGAGTATTGAAGAGGAAACTCGAGTATTGTCGGGTCCATACGTGCGAGAGAAGTTGAAAACACCCAATACTCGAGTATATAAGTTCCATACTCGAGTATTGACTCCTTTACTCAAGTTTTGACTCTTTGACGCTCAAACCGTGGTTTCCCGAACTGCAGTATTCCAAACTTCAGTTTTCTCCGTCCAGAAGCAAGTTTTTCCAGTAAGCTTGTGTACTCAAGTTTTGAGAGTTTTGACCTGGAAACTCGAGTATTCACTTCCAGAACCCGATTTTTAATGTCTTTAGCTCAGAAATAACCCATCCAACCTCCATTTGATTGTGAAGACTTGTAATATCAATTTAAGACCTTGTAAATTGATTTTTCTCATTCTTTTTGACAAGATCTTCTCTTTCTTTCTTCTCTTCACTTGGTCATTCTTCATAGACATCTTTGAGTTGTTCTTGAATGGAGATATTCTTATATAAATCATCAATTTCTTCCATCCTCCATCATTCATCTTGATCATTCTTCATCTTTTAGCTTCAGCTCATCATCTCTTCTTCAATCACTTCTTTCTGAAATCTCTTAATCATTCAACTCTTTCCTTCTTTCAATTTCTTATATCCTTCTTGATTGACTTCTACAATTCAACTTGGATTAATCTACATTAAGTAAAACAGTTAGTCAATGAAGGAGATAACTATAATACTTAATCTTTTTGCTATTAAGAATGACATCTACATAAAACATCATCAAAACAAATCATATCTTACGTGTTGTGCCTTGAAATATTTTTTCAAGATCAAACATTATCCTAAATGTTTTTTTAATATCCTAAAATAAATTTTTAAGATCATGAAGTATTTTTTTGTACTAGTCAATACCCTTGAGTATTTTAATTTTGCACACAAATTTATGTAATTCTTGGTAATTATTATGTAATTAATGTTTATAATATTCACAATCCAAGCTTATCTTTTATTTGCAATTATATCAAAAGCTAATGTCCTTTTGGTACTAAAAAAAACCTATTTTGATAACAATATTCAAATACTATCATTTTTATCCAAAAGCTATTTTCTAAAATCCATTTTCACCTCGTAAATCCTGTAAGACCTCGCTGTCACTCAAGAGGGGGGTGAATTGGGTGTCTAATAAAACTTTGAGAACTTTGAAAATCTTTTCGCAGCTTACTAAAAGCAGTTTGTAGACAGTAATAATCCAAAACAGCTCTAAAGGTAAGTGACATAAGTGGTGATGGCAGTAAACCAAGTATTTATTAGTAGTTATTAATGTATGTTTACTAGAAGTTTTAACCTTTTTTTCCCCTTAAATCAGGGCATGTGTATGGATAATGCCCTAATAATTTACTTTACAAAACAAAAATATTTCAAAGGTCAAAGATTTAATTAAGTAGAGATAATTTTATCATTGCATGAGTGAAGATTATCCTTTAGTTTAAAGAGGAAATTATATATTATAGATTTGTAATATGAATAGGTCGAGTCATGGTTTTAAGACTCCCTAGAATCAAGGTAATTTCCTTAGTTAGGTTACGAAATTTTGCAACTTTATATTACACATTCAGATCTTTTAAAATAGTGCTAGTTGATAATTTTTGGATGTGTACATAAAAAGATTCGTTTTTTCAAAGATGACCCAAAAAATCTGATAAATGTTGCCAAAAATTCCCTGTACATATTTGATAAACGGGTGTTCCTGACCAAATGGAACAAATATGAACCCATGTCTTATTTTCCTATCAAAGTTTTCCAAGAGCTAAAATTAGAGCTTCGAACCACTAATTTTAGAGCCAAAACAATTTAGTTATGAATTTTCTAAATTTAAGGAAAATTATTTATCAAAGTATACCTAATCTTTGCAGAAAATACTTTAAAGTTTTGAATTCACCAAAAATAAAAGTACTTATTGGGTTACATGTGATTTTTAAATGGCTAAACAATTTTAATAAAACAAAACCCTAGACTAAAACGTAACAGGATTTACAATAGATGTAGTAGGATTTACAAGAGATGTGCTAGTGTTTCAAATAGGATTTCCTTCGGTAGAAAAATACATGTGCTTATTAAAAAATATTATAAATGCCTATCAACTTCGAATCAAGTTTTCAATTCTTAATTCTATAATAAAAATTCATCTGCACGATTTAAGTTTCAAGGTTAGATACAATAATTAAGGCTAAAGTATACTTTTAGTCCTTTAAGTTTTACATAAGGTATACATCTAGTCCCTTAACTTTATAAAGTATACTTTTGGTCCTAAAATTCTAACATCGTTAATGTTACTAACGAAAAACACTGACGAAACGAACTCTAGTGATGACTAATAACATTTAATTACACATATTTTATATATTCTTCAATTTACCCATATTCTTAATAGCATTTAATTACATAGTCATCACTTAAATTTACACCATTATTTCCTGAGTTTGCATTTTCCGTTAGCAAAATTAACGGTGTTAGAATTATAGGACTAAAAGTATACTTTATAAAGTTAAGGGACTAAAAGCATACCTCATATAAACTTAAAGGACTCAAAGTATACTTTAGCCATAAATTAAAGAATTGGGAAATAACTAAGTAGCTTGGTGGAGGATATTATGATCCTGGATGACTTTAAACACAAAAGATAAACAAGCCACAAAGTGAACACATAGGAGAATCAAGACTGACATTGGCCTAAACATCAAAATAGGGCTGCCACAAAATAAAAAGGAGATCTACTTGGCTTCTCTATAAGAATAAGGGAATATAATAACTTTATACGTAAAAGCATGAAATAGAATAACAATCAAACAGTGTTGAACAGGGCTATGCTTTGTCCATTCAAAATGCACGACCAAGCAAGAAATTCTATTGAAACTTTGGAAATTTATCCAGAAAATTCAATTGCCTTATAAACAACTCCTATTTATTTGCAAACTAATCCTTTCTATTGAATCTGTTGGAGAAGTCTTGAGGAAACATTACTTAAATGTTTGAGTAATTAGCTATGTCTTTTGTAGTCACGCAGATGAAACCATCAACCATCTATATTTTAATTTCACCGGTAACTTGGTAAATGATATTCAATGATGTCCTATCAATTCTAATTTCATTGGCAACTTAGAAAATGATATTAATTTGTTGCTTCAATTTTTTCAGTTACTCGTTATAAAATTCATATTTAATTTATTCCCCATTTCCTAGTCTTTGTTATACAACCTTTAATTGCATAACCCATTATTGACCTTTTTACAAAACTACCAATTCAACACAAATACCCGACAAAAGTTGAATTACCACTTGATAATCCAAGAAAACAGAGAACCATATTTATCCATAGAGAGAAACCTAAAAGCTGCAAAAGTTCATAACAATCTAATGTGTCCCTAAGATGGTCTGCTATATGACATTTTTCGGTAGTCCAATGGACCAATCTACATCAAAACCTGAACCAGCAATCCAATCATTTAAATTTGACCACGGATCATGCACACGTAAAAACTTGCAATTCTCAGAGGCCCTGGGGTATAAGGATATCTTTTTTATCATTTCAAGAATCTGTTCTTCACTTGAACGAGCAAATCCCCTTGTAATCTTGACAGTGCTCAGAACTCGTGCATGATTCAATATGTATTTCATAAATTGAATATCATCGTTTGACTGAAAGGCACCAAAAGTGAACTCCTTCAGGTGTGATGAAAGACACAGAGGGACATTAAGATGCTCAGGAGGGGCCGTAGAAGAAAGCTGACCAGTGATAACACAAATATAGTTATAGAACTAATAAATTGAAGAACAATTAATTTCACACACAAGTCAAGATAATATCTACAAACCATCAAAACTACAAGATTTTGAAGCTTAGGGAAATTTTGGAGGCAGTTCACTATCGCAGTCCACCCATTTCCATAACATTCCAGGTGTGTCAAATTGTCAAATGTTGGAGTATTATCACCATCAGACAACTGCATAGCAAGCTTGCCATTGGGTGACCATATCCCCTGCATGAGGAAAGACCAACATATAGCTAGAAAACAACAGTGTATGAAATATTTGAAAGAAAAATGAAACAATTTACGTATACAATGTCATTCATACCCGTAACCTTAGAAATGTAACATTAGACAAAGCTTTCACAGGAACTAGAGAGGGGGGAACATTAGCTGCGACCAAACGGTTAAACCTTTTAATCTCTTGCATTGAACCATAATTGTTCACGACGTCCAAATGAATCAGCTCTAATATTTCAAGAAGTGCACATCCAGAAAGCAGCGTTGCCAAGAAGTTTATATCTGGAAGTCTGACCATGTCTAGATGTAGAACTTTAAGAGAAGGCAAATTCACACTAGAAAGGGTACTAAAGGTTACCCGATTGAATTTTAAAACCCTAATGGTACTCCAATTAAAAATACTAGAGGGCAACTCAATGTAAAATCTAGGTGAACTCCATATCTCAAGATGCACAACTTTACTATTGATTAATGCATCAATCCAATTATTAATCTTATCATTTGGCATGTTGCAAGTCCAAAAATTGAGACCAAAGTTTTTTAGAAATTCCAAATCTCCTGAAATAAGGACATAATCAACAAACTGGATGAAAACTTCACGATGAGAAAAATGTTTATCATGAATGACAAGAGTGGAAAAAGAGTGCCCAAGTGGCCTCCATCTCTTAGACAAGAAGCTTGCAGCAACAGCCTGCTTGGTTGGAAGAAAAGATAGAATATGAAGAAGCAACGAGTCTGGTAAGCTACTGAGCCTGTCACACATGATTAATTGGCTTCCACTTCAATGGCTATCCTACATCGATTATTTAACAATGTTAAGCCAATCTCCAAGGGAGTAATGATGAAAACGAGCGTAGTTAAACTTGATCCTGTGAAGAAAATAATCAAACACCAAGTAATAGATTTTACTGTGCAATTGAAGCTATTTGGAAAACAATATGCAGAACAGTTCTTCATAGCACGCTATGGAAAATGATGGATATGCCTGAAGCTTGGAGAAAACTACTCAGTAAACAGTTATGAGTAATGATTTAAGCATTTTGCTTATCTGACTCAAAATGAAACAATAAACACAAACTCTAGACCCGATCATTGCATAGTTTTGTATCCTTCCTTATGCCCTTTGTGAACACATCAAGCTCCTCATTCTCAGCAGCTAACTCCCTACTTTATATTGTACCACATACAAATAATTTTGTTTACTAATGATATTAACATATGTATCTTATCATTTTTAAAAAGGCTGACTTTCATGACAAATAAATAGTTGGTACGGATGGAAAAAATTGAGAGTTACCACTACTTGGGCATATGATTTTCTGATGTTTGTATAAATTTAGTACCATAAGCTTTAGAACCGAGACAAACGGTGTAATACTACCTCTAATCCTAAATACATGAGACAAAGGCTTTTACTTTGGTCTTCGACATAAGACCTCAATCTACTTTGTCCCCATATTTATAATTTTAGAGTAGTTACGCAGATAATTAGAAATAACTAATTTGACTAACTTCTTAAAATCCACAAATTAGTTATCAATCTCTTAAATTAAACACCAGAAGGAGTAAAAAATTTCGAGTGCATTTCTCATACAGAGACCAGCATTGGTTCGGTGATTTGGTAATGTAGAGCGGCTAAAAACATATTTGAAGAAAACATGAAAGAAGCAATAAAGAAGTTGGATGCCTCATGAACCTGAGATTACTCGTAGAGACTCAGGCAAATCGTAAACATTTCCGAAATTCAGACAAATTTGATTGTAGTACCAGCACAAGATAAATAAACCAATCACAAAATAAATCTATTGAAACTAAAATGATTAACATCAATCAAGAACGCAACATAGGAATTCAATAACTGATATAGGAATTCAAGAAGCATCAGTTCGTTGCTTTACACACGCGGAAGTAAAAGAATGGCAATCGACGGCATTACCTGAGGAGGAGCTTCGATTATCTTCACTGATTCGCTCTTTCCTGTTCGTCTCTTCGGAAACACTCTGTCTCCCAAAAATCTTCCGTCTCTGGTTCTCTCTTCAACACTCTCTGCCTCTTCAACACTCTCTTCGGCTCTTGGGCGCTGACATAAAACGGTGTAACCAAATTTTGAAATAACCCCACACTAAACGTGAATGGGCAGTTGAAATTTTACTTTCTACTTGCGAGCTTGAGACTCGAGAGGAATTTGTTTGGAGAATAAAAAAATAGCAATTCATTGCATTTGTTTTTCTTTTATATTTGAATTATATATAATTTGTGAGGAGGATGAATATTTCATATCCGTGGAAATTATTATTTTCTTAAATATTACTTTCAAAATTAAATAAGAATAGTTTTTTTATTTTTAAGAAAAATGGTCGAAAAATTGATCCTCCATTTTAAAATGTCTTCCTGAGAGATATAAAAGAACTCAGATTCATTAGCGATGCACATATATTTTTTATTTTACACATAATTAAATATAGAATGCAAACAATTAAAGAAGAACCGAACACATGTTAAACATAAAACATACACAAGTCCTTAAACAAATTGTAGCTAACTTTTTATATATGTACGTATTATTAATTATGTAAAAATATTAATTTTAAGAGAAATGCTGTAGATTTCTCACTAAAAAAAAAAACCCCCTCAAATCCCTCATACCAAATAGCCTCTATATAGAAAGAATGAGCCGGAGATGAAAATGGACGGATTTCTTTTCCTTTCAAAGTCTTCATTGTAACAATGGTTCTCCTGATACCGGTTACTTACCCAAAACAGTTAGTATTTTCTCTACTGTTGTAGAATAGGGTAGTCATTTCCCAAAACAGTCAGTAAAAAGAATTTTAACCCAACTTTCAAATACTGACCGTAGTAAAAAATATTGTTAAACTAAATTTAAAAAAGTCACCATTGTCATAAAGAGTTTGTAACCCAAATACAAGTCAACTATTTAAGGAAAGACCTGTGCTTATACATTGAAAACATAACGTAACAAATTTTTAATTTTAGAACTAAGTATAATTTTAGAAAATATTAAGTTATGGTAATTAAAATTTGTTATGGGAGTAAATTTTCAAGTAACTAATAATATAAGTAAATTTCTTTAATTCACTTAAAAGAAATAATATAAAAATAATTTATTTTGGATTATGGGTGGTCCGTGACTCTTGCCATTCCATTCTTTATTAATCAACACCCATAATATTTAATTGTGTAATTCTCTCTCTCTCTCAGTTTTATAATGAAGAATTATAGAAAGCATGCACAAGTTTCAAACGAATTGGACATTGACACGGTTGGTTTTGTGTGGAAATCATGCATATTGTTTACATCCGTGATTTCTCACTCAATCACCCCTCCCTTCTATTTAAACGCCTCTCACAGTAAGCGGGGGCGAGCGCCAAAAAAAACAAACAAACAAAGGAAAGAGAAATTGTGACATGAAGATTGGTTGCACATACCAAACAACCCTTAAGAAGAATGAGTTAGAGACGCAAATAGGTGAATTTATTTTCATCTATTTGTTTGGGAGTTTGGAGGGAAGGGGAGGGAAAGGAATGCATGGAGTTTGGAGAGGAAGAGAAGGAAGAGAAATGGAAGATATTTCCTCCCATTGTTTGGGAGTTAAAAAAAAATAAGGGAAGAAGATGGAAGATTAATGAGTTACTTTTACCATTTTGTTATTTTCTTTAAAAATTAATATAATTATTATACTTTACAAATAAATTTAAATTTAAATTTTCTAAAATAATTATTTATGTAATTTTTATATTCAAAAAAATTTTTCCCTAAAAAAATATTTTCTCTCTTTAAAAAATATTTCTCTCTCTAGGTAATAGTTATTTTTCTCTCTCTATGAGGATTAATAAATATATTTTTTAGTACATAATGATTTAAGTATATAAAACTACAACATAAACTATAAAATTATACATAATTCCATAACCAATTGAAATTAAATGCGATTTGTTATTTTAAAATCTATTGAGATTTATAAATAATGTTATTCTAAAATCTTTGTGCTAAAGAGTAACACATCCATAAATCTTTTTTCTTTTTTTTTGAAAAAACAGTTGTAGTTCCATTTGACTAGTTCTAAATAAGAAAATCCTAGTACGTCATTCAAACATTAAGTTTTGCCACATTTCAGACTTTAGCAAGTTAAACCCATTAATATTGGTTCAATCATGTGCTTAATACATAAATTCAAATCAAAAGTGAATATCTTCATAGCGAATGTCCTACTTCTCATTGTAAAAGATGATTATCATAACTTAGCTCTCCAATATTGATGGCACTTGATCTACAAAGCAACCCAGAGTTTTAATGAGCAGTTTCATTTCTTAAAATAAATTGTTCCTATATAATTTGAAGAGAACATGAAAGAAGCAATAAAGAAGTTGGATGCCCCATGAACCTGAAATTACTCGTAGAGACTCAGGAAAATCGTAAACATTTCCGAAATTCAGACAAATGTGATAGTAGTACCAGCAGAGGGCTGGCACAAGATAAATAAACCGATCACAAAATAAATCTATTGAAACTAAAATGATTAACATCAATCAAGAACGCAACATAGGAATTCAAGAAGCATCAGTTCGTTGCTTTACACACACGGAAGTAAAAGAATGGCAATCGACGGCATTACCTAAGGAGGAGCTCCTATTATCTTCACTGACTCTCTCTTTACTGTTTGTCTCTTCCGAATCACTCTGTTTCCCCCAGAATCTTCCGCCTCTGGTTCTCTCTTCAACACTCTCTGCCTCTTTGTTTCCCTTCTTTTCGTCTCTTGGGCGCTGACATAGAACCGTAAAACCGAATTTTGAAATAATCCCACACATAACATGAATAGGTAGTTGCAATTTTACTTTCTACATGTGAGCTTCAGACTCGAGAGGAATTTGTTTTGAGATTAAAAACATATCAATACATTTTATTTTTTATTTGAATTATATATAATTTGTGAGGAGGATGAATATTTCATATCCGTGGGAATTAATATTTGCTTAAATATTACTTTCAAAATTAAATATGAATATTTTTATATATTTTTTAAGAAAAATGGTTAAAAAAATCCTCCATTTTAAAATGTCTTCCTAAAAGATATAAAAGATCTCAATTCTTGAGCGGTGAACAATTTTTTTATTTATTTTACACATAATTAAATATTAATTGCACACGTTAAACATAGAATATACACAGTTCTGTAAACAAATTGCAGCTACCTTTTAATATGTGAATGATTAATTATATGAAAAAAAAATTAGGAGAAATTCTGTTGAATCCTAACTCAAAAAAAAAAAATCTGAGAATAATTGAAGCCCATGGGAAGGTAAAAAAGGAGGGAAAAAAAGGAAAATAAGTGTTACCAAGGCCTAGTGTTGAGAGACTGTGATAGTGTGATATTATTTGAGACAGTGTAAGATTGAGTGAGACCGGAGGGCGTGATCTGAGCGAGCGATAAAAGTGGACATATTAAAAAAACATTAAAAAAAATCTCTTTTATCTCTGAAATTTATTATTCTTCTCAAATTTGCACATATTAAGAATAATTTTCAAAGTAAATGATTAAAAAGAGAAATACTTTAGAGAAAGCATCACACTTTTTTTTTTCCAAAAACTAACCTAACTAATTTTCTTTATATTTATAAATTAAAGGAAGAATTATTAGTTTATAGTCTCCCCATGCTACTGAACCTGAGGGTATAAAATCTAGGAAAAATCGGGGCATCAGAAATGATCAAATCAACAAATTAATAAATTCAAAATGTACAATTTATCTTTCATAGATCTGCATTTTATCTTCTCTAATTAATTTTCTTAGTGGATCTTTTTTCCCCAATTGTTGCTAAAGTTCAATGTGGTTGGTAATAACTATGAAGACAGCCACCGTTACTATGTTGAATTTGTCCATGTTGTATTGACTAGCTTGACACATTTTCAACACTTAATTACATCTTCTGTGAGGTTGGATTTCATTTAAAATATAAAATTTCAATATTTTTTCCTACTATATTTACAAGTTTCCCTATGTAAAACTAATTTATTTAACTTATAAAATGATACATTATTTAATATTATAGAGGGACGTTATTCTTACAATGTCATGTTGCGTTGGTTATAATTAACTAATTAATTTTATTTAATCTACCAAAATTATTAGTTAAGTAAATTTAAGGACCGTAATATTCATAAAATTTTGGAAATATGAAAATATTATAACACATAGATTCAGAGGAGGAGAAGCATAAACATTGGGCAAGGGGCTTCTAATACGGCCCCCACTCTCTAATGTCATTTTTAATATTCTACCCTGTCAAACATGTATTTTTCTTCCCTTTTTTTTTTTTTTTATCATTAGATTCTACATAAATTGAGTGATATTTTGAAGTTTTGAATAAGTTGTAATTTTTTTTTTTCAAAAAAAAAATCAAAACCCACAATTTTAAGGTATTTGTATTTAATGTTTTGGATTTAGCTAGAACTAAGAAAAATGCACATAAGAAAGGGAGGTTGTATAGGACAGAACGTTACAACATAGTAAGGAGCTCCAGAACAAGTGAAAGTTCTGCTATTATCATCATAAGCATAGATATAAGCATCAGGACATTGATGGTTGAAAATCTTTGAGTAATCAGTGGGGTGGCAAGTTTCTGGCGAGGTAAAGCTGCCAATACAACAATACTAAGGCTGATTGAAAGCCGACAAGCGCTCTTGCACGCGATCACATTCCCACAAGAGTCTCTTACTTACAGATCCACTGGGTACGTCGCGTTGATGTTCACCAGACGGCTAGAAGGCTTGCATGTCGACACATCATTTGCACCGCCTTGGGGAGCTATGGTTATGGGAACGTTGAACCCGTCCACGACGCTCACATCGTAGAAATTCAATTCGTCGTTTCTTCCACAATGATCGATAAGAGTTGCGGGCTGAACCGGAGCAGCGCCGTTGCATTCTACTTTGTTTGAGCTATTGTCTGCGGTGGCGCAAATGAACATTGTAGAGTCAGTAGTAGAGCATCCGGTTCGAGCTCAAAAGTTGCCGCTCCATGGAGATTGAACGTCCACAGTTTTGGACGCTCCTCTTGCCAACTCGAATCCAGTTCTGGATAGTTGAGGATTTTGGTCAGTGGCTAGCCATACTGTATATGAGCAGTTGTTGCTAAAAGTGATCATAGTTGCTGGAGCTCCTTCATGTATTGTAGATGCGTGTATATGCATTTAATTAGTATTCGATAATTAATATAAGATAGGTTAGGTAGTATTTACACATAAGAAAAGATGAGAAGAAAAGTAAGGATGTGAGAGAAATTAAAGTAAGACAAAAGAGGTATATAAATGTGAACATACCAGAGAAGAAGAAGAAGGCCAAAGTAAGGGAGAGAACATGATGGGTATTCATAGTAATGTTAGCTAGAGGCAAAGAGAGGCTTGATGAAGTGTCAGATATGATGTTGTTGTTGGACCTGGCTATCACCCAAGAGGGGAGTGAATTGGGTGTTAAATAAAACTCTGGATAAGAAAAAAAAAACTTTTCGGAACACCCAAGTTTTTTTGATCGAAAACAGAGTATAACAAAGCAAGAGAAGAAAAGCTAGACAGTGTAAGATTTATATTGGTTCAGTGATAACCTAGACCTACGTCCAATCCCCAGATACCTTCTGGGTCTTTCAACTATCTCAATATTCTTTAATTACAACAATGTAACTCTCAAGCAATCCTAATCACCAAGGACTTGCTCCCCCTTACACTTTGTAATTAAATAACCCAACTCACAGGTTCCACACCTTTGAGTCCTCTCAAACAAGTAATCAAATGATTTTCAAAACAAAACTCTCAAAAAGAGTAGATATGAATAAACACTGAAGTTCACATACTGAAGTATGCACAATGATGTATCAAATGAAAAATGCAATCAGTTGAAAATATGTGTGTGTGTTGTTGCTATGAGTCTTCCTGGGTATTTATAGTTAAATCAGAGGAACTAGCCATTGCATATTCTTCTCTTGATTCTTCAATGTTCAGCTTCATATCTGGAATATGACAGTTGCATACACCTCTCTATTTCTTCAATTCTTGGCTGGAATCTTGGATTTAGTTGTTGCAGATGGTCTTCCAGAATTCTTGTCATCCTATAAACTTAATTTGACCGTTGGAGAGTGGTTAATCCTATGTGACCATCTACTTCTTTTACCCCACAACCTAACTCTTCTGCTCTAATAGGGCCACTATGTTCTATTTGCTCTCTAGTCACTCATGCCATTGACTCTTGCCCTTACCTGAATGATGGAGCTGAATCTTGCAATGCAATATATCCTTCTAAACATATGACTCAAGGTGGCAAAAAATACGATCCTTACTCCAATACATACAATCTTGGATGGCATGACCATCCAAATCTTCGATATGGAAATGGCCAACCTCAACAAGCACAGTTTAATCAAAGTGGAAATTCTAGTAGCAAGATGTTTCAACAAGCTAGACAATCAATGCCAGTCCAAGATGAAGGTTCAAGGTTAGAAAGCAAGATGGATGCTATGATGAAGATCCTAATACAACAACAGCAACAACAGCAGTAGCACCAACAACAAATTCAAACTCTTCAAACTCATATTGGTCAATTATCTAATATACAGAGTAATGAACAAAGTCAAGGTTCAAGAAGGCTTCCATCTCAAGTAGTGACCAATCCAAATGCTGGAACTCAGTAGAATCTTAATATAAGTGGAGTTAATTCTATATCTCTCCAACATGGAAAGATAATCCCCTCTACAGATCCTGTTACCATCAAAGACAGGATCAGCCCACCTTATCAGAAACACAAGTGGTGCCTACGGAAAAACAAGAAAAGGATGATAAAGTAAAGCAAGTGGTCAAAAAGGCCCTCCCTTTTCCTATCGTGGTTGCTAAAGCTGAAAGGAGAAAGAAGGAAATTGAGGTGTCTAATGAAATCTATAATATATTCAAGAAGGTGGTGATCAATGTTCCATTAGTTGACTTAGTCACACAAGCACCTAAATATGCAAAATTCTTGAAGGAATTGTGTACTACAAAAGGAAAGTTTAAGCACGAAGGCAAGGTTGACTTAGGGGCAGTTGTCTCTTCTCTTTATCAAATGCCAATGCCAGTAAAGTGCAAGGATCTTGGTAGCTTTCTCATACCTTGCAGTATTGGTGACATTGAATTCTCATATGCCTTAGCAGATTTGGGAGCAGCTATCAATGTTATGCCAAAATTAGTCTTTGATCAACTCAATGGTGTAGAGCTTAAGCCCACAAATCTCATTGCATCCCTTGCTGAAAGACGTTGCACAGTCCCAGAGGGCGTCTTGGAGGACATATTAGTTAAGGTAAAAGATTTCATATTCCCTGCAGACTTCTATGTTCTTGATATGGATGATGGTCGGTTTAGACAGAAAGGACATTCATCTCTGATTTTAGGTAGGCCTTTTCTTAAAATCGCTAAAGTTATGATAGATGTCCATTCTGGTAGCCTTACTCTAGAATTTCCTGGTGAAACTATTAGATTCAATGTACTTGAATCCATGAGACATCCCCCTAATGACTGTGCAGAGATAGATGTTAATGTTGTTGATGCTATTATGGAAGATTCTGTTGAGGATCTTGAAGAGAGCATGTTTAGTAGATCATGTGATATTGTTGGTTTAGATGATAGTATCTCTTGTTCATGTGCTAACATTGGTAATTGTGATACATGTGCTGACCTTGATGTTGCTGATATTGATATTTTCACTGATGCTATTGAGATGATGAGATACTCTAAACATGATACTTCTATGCCTATTTGTAGCACTAGTGATTCTTCTGATCTTACAATTTCTACTGATGCTTCCCAAGGTAGGAAAGTTTGCTCTTCTGTCTGTGATTCTATTGTGCTGGTTTCTAGTTTGACAGATGCTGAATTGAAGCCGCTCATACCTTCAATTGAACAAGCCCCATCCTTAGAGTTAAAGGCACTTCCTGAGTCATTGAAGTATGCCTGTTTGGGGAAGGATGAGACACTTCCTGTGATTATAGCTAGTGACATAGTTGCTGATGAGGAGACCTGCCTCCTAGAAGTACTCAGGCAACATATAAAAGCTATTGGGTGGACTCTTGCTGATATCCCTGGATCAACCCAAATGTGTGCATGCATCGGATCCTACTAGAAGATGGTGACAAATCTGTACGACAGCCACAAAGACGACTCAATCCATTAATCCTTGATATGGTAAAGAAAGAGGTTTCTAAACTTTTGTCTGCAGGTATAATCTACCCTATTTTTGATAGTCGATAGGTAAGTCCAGTTCAGGTAGTACCTAAGAAAACTAATATTACTGTTGTTCGCAATGATGAAGGTGAACTAGTTCCGACTAGAGTTCAAAACAGTTGGAGAGTATGTATTGATTATAGAAAATTGAACTCGGTGACTAGAAAGGATCACTACCCCCTCTCCTTCATAGATCAAATGTTAAAAAGACTGACCAATAGATCACATTATTGCTTTTTGGATGGTTTTTCTGGATATTTCCAAATTTCTATTGCACCTGAGGACCAAGATAAGACTACATTCACATGTCCATTTGGAACCTTTGCATATAGACGCATGCCATTTGGTTTATGTAATGCACCAGGCACTTTTCAGCGTTGCATGGTTTCTATATTCTCTGATTTTCTTGAGCATTTCATGGATGATTTCACTATTTATGGTGATTCTTTTGATGCATGCTTAACTATTTTAGACAAGGTTTTGGAAAGATGCATTCAATATAATCTTGTGTTGAATTTTGAAAAATGTCATTTTATTGTTAAGAAAGGAATTGTTTTGAGCCATGTTGTTTCACATGATGGTATTGAGGTTGATAAAGCTAAAGTTTGAAAATGGAAGAAATCACCAAGAGGGGGTAAATTGGGGATTTCAAAAATTCTTTTGAACTCTTTTTCAAAAACTTGAAAAGTAAATAACGAGAGAGTAAGGGAAAAAAGCTAGACACACAGAATTTATACTGGTTCAGTCTTAACCTTGACCTACGTCTAGTCCCTAGATATCTTCTAGGTATTTCCACTAGTTCAACAAGCTTTAACTACAACAATGTAAACTACAAGCAATCCTATTCACCTAGGACTTGCTCCCTCTTATACTTTGTAATTAAGTTACCCAACTCACAGGTTTCCACAACCTTAAGTTTCCACCAACAATTATTGATTTTAAAGAATCAAGACTCTCAAAAGAGTAAATAATGATAAACACTGAAGATCAACTCAAAATTACAATACAAACTCAAATTACAAAATATAATCAGAAGTAGCTTCGTTGTATGTCTTGCTCTGAGTCTTCATAGCCTTTTATAGGCTAACTAGAAGAACTAGCCATTGCATTTTCTTCTCTAACGTTCAGCTACAAATCTGGAAAATGATAGTTGCATATTTTCCTCTGTTCTTTTAATTCTCAACTGGAATCTTGGAATATGTTGATGTAGATGGTCTTCTAGATATTCTGTCATTCCATAACCTTCATTTGACCGTTGGAGAGTGATTTAATTGATCCATAGCGATCTGTGCTGAGCCATTGGGATAGAGGAGAAAGATCAGCCTTATTCTTGGTTCTTCATTTATTGCACTTATCCCAGATCTGATTCCTATCTTGATCTTAGCTGAACTTATATGAAAATTACTCAAAACTTCATCAAAGCTATTAGAAGCAATAGTATTATATGATAAAATATTTTTAGATTGACCTATAAGGATTTCGCAGATCAACATCATCTGGTTTTTCAAAATCACCGATGTAAACTTGAGTTTGTAATCCTAGACTCGAGTTTTGGGTTCATCCAGAAAGCATGAGTGTTGCCTAAACTGGAGCTTAAAAATATCATACTCGAGTTTGGTTCTTACAGAAAGGACTATTGGGCTCTGGTCTTTGAACGGAAGTTTGGGCATGTAGCTAAACTCGAGTCAATTAATGACTAACTTGAGTTTAGGGCTATGTCAAGAGGATAAGTCTAAGTTCAAGAATTTCCAGACTGGAGTTTAGAAGCAGAAACTGGAGTTTCCAAAACAAATATATTGGTAGTCTTTCTGTATGACTCAAACTCGAGTTTACAGATGTAAACTCGAGTTTCAGCATGAACTGAGACTTTGAAATTTTTCTTGGTCAAGTGTAAACTGAAGTTTGGAAACAAAGACTGGAGTTTGCAAGACTCGTGAAAATACTAAAGTTTCTGAATTCTTTCTGTTTAGTCTAAACTCGAGTTTCATGGTCTAGACTCAAGTTTGTCTTGTTCAAAATTCTGAGTGCTCTCTGTATCTCCCAGACCTCAAGTTTGTCTGAGCAAACTGGAGTTTGGCTTGTTGTGAAAAACTTTGATTACTCTTTGTGACTCCGCAAACTCAAGTTTGACTAAGCAAACTAGAGTTTGGCTTTCTTGCAGAATTGAGCAACTCTCTGTTAAGTCTCAAACTCGAGTTTACATACCTAAACTCGAGTTTGCCTTTGACAGTAAGTTTTTCAACTTACCAAAGACAAGCTTCATACTAAGTTTACAATTGTCAGTTATCATTAAAACACATAGAGAACTAACAAAGTTGATATTATTTCCTCTCTTCCATATCCTTCATGTGTGAAAGACGTACTTTCTTTTCTTGGGCATGCTGGATTTTATAGAAGATTTATCTAGGATTTTAGTAAGACAGCATTGCCATTGTCTTGTTTATTACCGAAAGATATGGGTTTTGTTTTTGATGATGCTTGCAGGTATGCATGGGATGAGTTAAAGAAGAAACTCACCACACCCCCCATCATTCAGCCACCTAATTGGAGCCTTCCTTTTGAGCTCTTGTGTGATACTTCTGACTATGCATTAGGTGTCGTTCTTGCCCAAAGAGTAGAGAAGAAACAACATATCATAACCGACGCATCTAGAACTTTAGATGCTACTCAGGCTAACTACACTACCACAGAGAAAGAGCTATTTGCAATCATCTTTGGGCTAGAGAAATTTTGATCCTATGTTCTTCACACAAAGGTGATTGTCTTTACAAATCACTCAGCTATCAAGTATTTATTTAAGAAACCGGACTCCAAACCCTGCCTCATTAGGTGGGTGCTTCTGATACAAGAGTTTGATGTGGAGATTCGTGACAAGAGTGGTGTAGAGAATATGGTAGCTGATCATCTGAGTAGGATTGAAACACCTGCGGTAACATCTTCACCCTTAGATGACTTTCCTTATTAAAGGCTTTGTGAGGTCGTTGTTTCTGTCCCTTGGTATGCTGATATTGGTAATTATCTAGTTGCATCTGTTTTGCCAAATGACATGAATAAACATCAATTGAATAAGTTTAAGAGAGATGTTAGATTCTACATATGGGATGATCCTTACTTGTGGCACATTTGTAGTGATCAAATTATTAGGTGATGCATTCCTGATGTTGAATTTGAGTCTGTCTTGACTTTTTGCCATACTCTTACATGTAGGGGACATTTTAGTGGCAAACATACTGCTAGGAAAGTTTTGGAAAGTGGATTGTTTTGGCCTAGTCTATTTCGTGATGCCCATGAATTTTGTAAGAAGTGTTCCAGGTGTCAGTTTGTGGGTAATATTTCTAGGAAGCATGAGATGCCCCAACAACCCTTATTATTCTATGAAGTCTTTGATGTTTGGGGTATTGATTTCATAGGACCTTTTCCCACTTCATTTGGTTACCTGTATATCTTGCTGGCTATGGATTATATGTCAAAGTGGGTTGAAGCAATCCCCACTCATACTAACGACTCTTCTGTAGTGGTTTCCTTTGTTCGATCTCACATTCTTTACAGGTTTGGCATTCCTAGAGCCATCATTAGCGATCAAGAAACTCATTTTTGCAATCGAAGTTTTCAGAGCCTGTTAAGTAAATATGAGGTGATGCATTAGGTGGCCACCCCATACCACCCTCAAACAAATGGTTAGGCAGAACTCTTCAATAGAGAAATCAAGCTCATTTTAGAGAAGACAGTGCAACCTAAACGAAAGGATTGGAGTAAGAGGCTCAATGATGCACTTTGGGTGTATTGCACAACATATAAAAAGTCCAATTGGTATGTATCCATACAGGATTGTCTATGGCAAAGCATGTCATTTTCCAGTGGAGGTGGAGCACAAGGAATATTAGGCAATTAAAAGGTGCAACCTCGATCTTACTAGTGTCGGTATTGAAAGGAAGTTGCAATTGCAAGAGTTGGAAGAGTTAAGAAGAGACACTTATGAGAATGCTAGAATTTATAAGGAAAGAACTAAAGCAATCCATGACAAACTCATTATGAAGAGAGAATTTCAATTGGGCCAAAAAGTTCTACTATATGTTTCCCGATTGAAACTCATGCCTGGAAAGTTCCGCTCTAGATGGGAGGGACCTTTCATTGTCACTGATGTTTTCCCCTATATAGCTGTGGAGATCAAAAGGGAACCAAATGGAAAATGTTTCACTGTCAATAAACACCGCTTGAAGCCGTTCTTTGATGGATTCTCCACTCAGACAGTGGAGGCTACTACACTACGTGACACCACGTAGACCCCAGTTGTATTCCTTCATTCACTCTTTTATTTTGCTTTGTCATATTATTCATTGTCATATTACTGAGTTGAGTAGTGCCACATATTACTTGTCTTTGTGATATACTATGACTGTTTTGCATTGAGGACAATGCATTGTTTAAGTGTGGGGGAGGGATCAATTGTGTTGAATGTGAAAATTGCAGGTTTAAGTAACTTTAGTATGATGCATTTTTTAGTTGAAAAGTGATATTGATCATGTCTTGAGTTAGTGAACTAAGTGGCAATGAATTTGACTTTGGTGAATCTAGGCTAGTGATCATATACACCTAGTGAGATTTTGGGCATAATATTTTTTTCTATGTGTACCCTTATCTCTTTACTTGATCTAGAATTTGACTTGAATCTTATTTGAGGCCATATTTTCTGCATGTGCATTTATAAAAATGATAAAGGCATTCATTTTCATTCTAGCTAGATAAGCCAAAAAGCCTACCCTTTTTCATACATATATCCTTCGTTTAACCCCTTTGAACTAATTTTTTTTCCCATTTTGTCTACACCCACCGCCATTAAAAAAAAAAAAAAGAATACCCTTTTTGAATGTCTTAGGAGTTGAAGAGCATTGTATTATCTCTTTTAGATGGAAGAACATGCATAAAGTTAGGAATTGAGTCATTATGGAAAATATGGTAGGTTATCTTGAAAAAGAAAAAAAATGGAAGAAGAAGAAAATAAAAAAGAAAAAAAAAGAAAAAGAATGATGACTCAGTTCAGATTTAATTTGGTTTATTGCATCCCATATTCTCTATTTATCATTCTCTTCATCTCTTAAGATATTCACCTTTGTTGTTTTTTCCAAACACTGTACCCTTTCTTTCTTAACCTTAACCCCAGTACAACCTAATAAAAGTCCTTTGGATTTATGCATGCACTTGTTTTATTAGCGGTGGATAACTTAGATTCTTGTCAAGCCTATGGAAAGAGTATTAATTGGATAGGGATGAATTTGAGCGTAAACACAAACCTATACACTTTTGAGTGAAGAGTGGCATACACATTATCCTTGATAAGGGATTTCTAGCCTAGGTTCCCCTTTGTCAAGTAAATTGCTATGATGTTTGCTTTCTTAATTTATGAAAAGATCATTTGGATATTATAAGTGTTGAAATGCTTTTGTTTCCTTATTGCTTGTGGGAACATTTATTTATGAAGCTTTAGTTTAGGTTAGTTTAGTTTTTTTTTTTAGTTTTTATTGTTATTCTCCCTTGATCTTGATTTGTTTTGCCCAGGAGTGCAAATGATAAGTGTGGGGGAGTTGATAAATCTCAATTTTCATATATTTTATCCCACCTTATTCATTTATTTTAGGAATTATTTTAGGCTAATTTGGAATTATTAGATAATATTTAGATTGTTAGCCTAATTTAGGAAATAATATAAATCTAAATTAATCATGCGATTATTGGGCTTAAATTAATATTTTGATTATTATCTTGTGATTGAATGATATTTTTAAATATGATATATCATGATTTTATTTAATTTCTGCCAATAAAAAAAATATATTGGAATATCCTATAATGCAAAATTTTTCAGGGAAGCCAAAGAGAAATCCAATTGTAGAATTGTATTAGGCTCCTTAAATCCTATTGAGCTCAAGTTGGTACCCAAAAACTCCCCTCTCCTCCCCTTTTAATTAACCTAGCTGCTACGTTTTACGAGGAGCATCACGCCACAAAAGCTTCAGACAAAAAACGTCGCTACACACTCAGAAAGAGGATGCCACGAGACTCACACATAGGAACGCCGAAGACGCTGAGACGCAGGCGCACAGGATATTTCCTTGAAGGTTCTTATTCAACAATATCCATTAATTCCTTCTTCCATCTCAACTTTATTCATTCTCCACGGGACCCACGAAAATTGAACAATTCATTCACCCATCAATTCATCTTCATTCAACCATGCTCATGTTGCGTTGCTTGGAGGAGTTTGAGGAGAATATTTCTATGGAAGCTTAAGTTCTCTTTGGGAGGCAACTTGGGAGGAGCATAGAGTAGGCTAAAGCCTAGGGCTTACACATGAAGATTACAAGAGAGTGTCTTTTTTTTTTATCTTTTTAATTCAAACTTGAGGTTATTTAGTTTTAAAGGATTTTGAGTTGTATTAATTGAGAACAATCTAGTTTTAGATTGTAAACTTATTTCTTTTGGATTAGACTGATAATTTGAAGTTTTATGCTTATTGCTGGATTCTTGTTTGCAACCTTGGATTGTCAATTAGATTAATACTTGAGTTTTCGTTATTAATTTAATTGTTAATTGGGTTTATCATCTTAATTGTTTGATTGGGTTGATTAATTATCTAGTTGTTCAATTGGATAATTGTAAACAATATTTCTAAAGTATTTTGGAATTAAAGGTGTTGGATTTTAATGAGTTTAACTAGCCACCACTTATTCCATTATGAGTTTTCTAGTAGAATATGTGTTATTGAGCTTGAGGGTTTCCCAAGTTTAAATTAGGTAATTGAACTCATTAATTTCAATATCTCGTTAACCTCCCTTGGGTATAATCAATTGATTTAGGTTAAGAAAGTTAACTCCATACAATTCCTAAGTTGTCCCCTTCGTCATTATAACTGAACTAGATCTTTATTTTTTTTATTTGCTTTTAATCAATCTTTTTATTAGGTTTTAATTATTCTCTCATAAGAAAACCCCTTAAAAATTGCATTCAAATTCATATAGTTTAATTTCATTCTCATATAGGTTTTAGAGTCAATTGCATTAGTTGATTTAGTTAGTTAATTGCATATCAATAGTAGTATTTTGCATTCTAGTTTAGGTCCATTTAGATTCCACTGCATTTTTTTATCACTTGAAAATTAGTCCTAAAGAAAATCCACAGCTTGCTCCTTGGGAGAATGACCTAGGTTGACCCTAAATTGCATAATTAATTAGGACCTAGTTTAATTGATCGCTTTAACGACAAAAGTAGCTCGATCAATGATTGATTGCTAAAGGAATGAAATAATGGACAAGTATTCATTACCCACAGTGTGATTCATTTAAGTGCAAAATAGGGTAAGGATTAGATATCACTGTAATTCCTCTTGTCCTTGTAGTAGCTTGCTTGGTTAATATGAGTTGATGTAGATATCTCCTTTTTCCATGTTCACCATCAATATCAAGCAGCTTGTTTAACTTCCTCAAGACTTGGAATTATTTCTCTATGTGGTCACATTCTTGAGAAGGTTCCTACAAAACTGTATAAATCTTTTCTTCTTTGGTATCCAACTTTACTTGGATCCAATCATCGTTAGTTTGTAGGAACAAAATTGACATGCTCTTATAGATGTAATCAATTCATAACAATTGAGCACAATCAATGACTTTATGCATACATAAATACGTTATTTTCAAATCATCATGTATGCATAAAGACTTAAACTCATGAACATTGCAATCCCTTTTATAAATCTATGAATGGATTTTCAAGAAATGTAAAAAATCATTTTCAAAATAGTTTGCAATGTTTATTCTTAAGGTTATAAAACATAAAAATCTTGATGAATATTTTAGATAATAAAGTAGGAGGTTTTATATCAAGAGCAACGGTTGAGTTTCAAAAATACATGACAAACTCGAGCTTAGATTTGTAGGTTCGAGTTGGGAAGGACAGGCTTGACTTTGAACAAACAAGAACTAACCTGGACGTTCAAGTGTATCTGTGAACACTTGAACAATTTCATAAACTTGAGCTTGTCACTAACATACTCGAGTTTGGAGGCTTCTTGAGGCTTGGCTGTTCTTAGTCCCGAGTAGGCTCGAGCTTGCTCTTCTAGACTCGAGTTTGCATTCCTTGTTAACAACTAAATTGCTCTCTACCTTCTGTAAACTCGAGTTTGCTGTTGGTAAACTCGAGTTTTCCCTTTTTGACAGCAAACTTCAACAGTTTGGTAGTTTCAACTAATTCTTCATATATGTATGCAAGGCTCTCTCTGAAGATATAGACTGTAGGAATCTTTTCCTTTGTGCATGAGAGATCCTTCTTTTCTTATTTTCCTCAAGATAGTTGAACGGTACTTCATGGTAATCCATTCTTGAGGTGGAAAGTATTCTTCTTATGGGTGTCCATTTTTTCTTATGATTTGACTTTGTAAGTCTAGCAATGGGTGCCTTGAGAGTTCTCTTATTTGATTCGTTGAACTTCTTCGTTGGTGCATAAGAGACTCATGGCTTCTTCTTCCTCTTATCTGTACTCTCATGTCCATTTATTTTCACATCATCCTGCATACATGGAACATTGGATGGACATTTTGATACCCACTTATACTTGGGTCCTTGTATATTAGTATTGGACCTTACTTGTCCTTTTGGAACCCAAACAAATTTATTTATCTCATTAGAATTTCTTCTAATATAGCAAGTGTGAGAAATATGACTAGATTTACCACAATAATTGCAAATAATAGAATGATGCTTATTATGAACACTTTTGCAAGTATTATGTTGATCATCAGAGTAAAAATTGAAATGAATCTCATTTGGACATTCGTTCTTCCCAATAAACTTTTCAGCATTGAAATCATTTTTGCTTTTTATAAAAGAATCAATAATTGGTTGAAAATCAATTTTATCCAGTTGTTCAAAATCATTTTTCCTAAATACACAAGAAGAATTGGAATTGTTTACCGTATGTGCATCTTGTGCTTCAAATGATAAAGATTCGTAATTATCCATGATAAGCTCTTCTTGGGAATCCTCATTTCTCTTGTTCTTTCATGTTGACTGGATCATGGAAGTGTTCTAAGATTTCTCCTTCTTCATTTTGAACTTCCAGTTGTTCATCAATGGATATGCAACTTATAGTATTAGATGAACTGTCAATACTTTCAACTTCAACACAATTGTTAGAAGCATATATAGAATCAAGAGTATCCCATATTTCATTAGCACTAGAGCAATACTTGATTTTCTCAAAATCATTTTTAGTTAGAGCACTGTATAATATGTTCATTGCTCTAATGTTCAACAAAAACATTTTCGTTTCCCTTTCTGTCATATCCTTTCTTGATTTGAAATCAAAGGCATTTCTAAAAACATCCCACATATCAAAATCAGATTATTTAATAAAACTTGTCATTCTAACTTTCTAAAACCAAAAATCAACATCTTTCAAAAATGGTGGAATGGTATAATCAAAACCTTGTGAAAGCAAGCAACACCCAAAATTACCCATTGATAACTCTTGAGACTGTTAAGTCCTTTAAATAAGAGACCTTCCTCTAATACCAAATGTTGGACCTGGCTATCACCCAAGAGGAGGGGGAATTGGATGTTAGATAAAACTCTGGATAAGAAAAAAAAACTTTTCAGAACACCCAAGTCTTTTTGATCGAAAACAGAGTATAACAAAGCAAGGGAAGAAAAGCTAGACATCGTAAGATTTATACTAGTTTGGTCATAACCTTGACCTATGTCCAGTCCCCAGATACCTTCTGGGTTTTTCAACTATCTCAATATTCTTTAATTACAACAATGTAACTCTCAAGCAATCTTAATCACCAAGGACTTGCTCCCTCTTACACTTTGTAATTAAATAACCCAACTTATAGGTTCCACACCCTTGAGTCCTCTCAAACAAATAATCAAATGATTTTCAAAACAAGACTCTCAAAAAGAGTAAATATGAATAAACACTGAAGTTTACATACTGAAGTATGCACAATGATGTATCAAATGAAAAATGCAATCAGTTGAAAATATGTGTATGTGTTGTTGCTATGAGTCTTCCTGGGTATTTATAGTTAAATCAAAGGAACTAGCCCTTGCATATTCTTCTCTTGATTCTTCAATGTTCAGCTTCATATCTGAAATATGACAGTTGCATATACCTCTCTATTTCTTGAATTCTTGGCTGGAATCTTGGATTTAGTTGTTGCAGATGGTCTTCCAGAATTCTTGTCATTCCATAAACTTAATTTGACCGTTGGAGAGTGATCTGAACGTTTCATAACGGTTTGAGCTGATCCATTGGAATAGAGGAGAAATTTTAGGCTTGTTCTTGGCTCTTCATTAATTGCATTTAACCTAGATTTTATTTCACCTTGATCCTTGCTGAATTCATTTGATATTGATAAGTATATCGATCAAGTATATATATATATATATATATATATATATATATATATATATAATGATTCACAACTTAAGATATAGATAAAATGTATCATAAGTTTAAATCAGAGAGTTGAAGTCATGATTTGAAAAACAGAGATCAGCTAGGCTTGAGTCTAGTTTCACCAGGCTTGGGTTCGTTTTAGTTAAAAGTCCTTTGAAAGATCTTCGAAGGCCCTCTGTAAGTGACAAACTTGAGTTTGTAAAATGTAGGCTCAAGTTTGCATGTTTTGAAAAGCTTGGAGAAACTCTCTGTGTATGATAAACTCGAGTTTATATGTCCAGGCTCGAGTTTGTCGAACATCAGATCTCGACTAGCTCTCTGTCTGAGTCAAACTTGAGTTTATAAGTGGTAGGCTTGAGTTTGTAACATCCTAAATTTTATGTCAACTTCCGAAGGTCATATCTCCCTGGTCTGAACTTCGTTTTGGTTCATTTAACTCTTCATGGAAAGCCTTATGAGTCTACTTTCGTATGCCGCTAATTTCAACTTATTCCGATGTGTAGATTGTGAGTTACACTCAAAACATTGAAGCTTGGTTTGTTGTGTGGCGTGAACTTCTGATCCAACTTTTAAAATTCATATCTCTCTCATATGATCTTTTTTGGGCATGAAACTTTGTCAATATGATGCATTGGGAGTCTAGTTTCATACAAAATTGGTTTCACCTCAATCCGATTCCTGGTTTAGAAGATATCATTGAATTACCACAGGTCGCCCATACTGAACGTGAAGCAGAGTATAACACTAGTGCTGAAGAATGCTGTAAACTCGAGTTTGTAAGTATAGGCTCGAGTTTGCTCGTGCCAGAGGAGAACTAAGTTGCTGGAAATCAGCCAGACTCGAGTTTATAAGTATAGGCTTGAGTTTGCTCGTACCAGAGGAGCCAGAGTTGCTGGAAATCAGCCAAACTCGAGTTTATAAGTGTAGGCTCGAGTTTTCTCGTACCAGAGGAGCCAGATTTGCAAGAAATCAGCTAGACTCAAGTTTATAAGTGATAGGCTCGAGTTTATTTATCCAGAAACTGATATTTGCTTGTTCTAACTCCGAATCGAGCCATTCCAACTTTCATTTGATCGTGGAGACTTCAAGAATCAAACTAAAAACTTGTATGATGATTTTCTCATTCCATTTGGCAAGTTTTTCTTTCTTTCTTCTCTTTCCTTGATCATTCTCCATGATTCAACTCTTTCTTTCCTTTCTTCTCTTGTTCTTTATCATTTGACTCCACAATTCTATTATTTCTTTCTTCTCTTCTCTTGATCATTCTTCACAGTCATATTTGAACATATCTACATTAAATGTAGCAATCAGTCAACGTATATGATATGAACTTTTTACCCTTACTAATGGCATCTATATAAAATATTATCAAAACTAATCATAACCAACAGTTGTGAAACAATTTTGTCAATGCTTTGTTTCAATTTACGTCCTCTAGATTTTATTCTACAGGGACCATTTTCTTTAATTCATGAATATTAATTTGTGTTGCTTTGGATGCACTACTACTTAAGGAACTTTTAACATCCATTCTTCGAACACTTAGACGACTATTTTCAGGGGACATGCATGTGAGTGTTGTTAAAAGTTTTAGGGTAAAGGTGCAAAAATACAAATGAGTTTTTTCCCCAGGAGCGCCCAGCACCACATGTTTTTTTTGGAGCAAAAATACACACGTGGTTACATTTTTGGAGCAAAAGTCACACGGGCCGTTAGTTGACCGACGTTGACTGTTAACTTGGACGGAAATGAACAGTAACTCCGCTGAAATTACCATTTTACCCCTAGTTTTAAATAATTTTTTTAAAACACTAAAATAAACCCTTTCCGACCGGTGGGCCCCATCATCGGCCACACCACCGCTGGCGGTAGCCCTCCCCACCGCCGGCCGTCTACCTCCTCCGATGACTTTTTGGCCTGCCCTTAGTTTTTTTTTTAAAAAAAAGAAAGTCGCTAGAAGAGGTCGCTGGAGGTGCCCGCCTATCGTCGGCGATGGGGAGGGCGGTCGTTGGCGGTGGTGTGGCTAGTGGTGGGGCCCGCCGGCCTACCAATAGTTTTTTTTTAAAAAAAACTTCGTTTAAAAAAAACAAATCGTCGAGGTTGGCCGCCGATCGTCGGCGGGGGCCAGCGGTGGGGAGGGCGGCCGTCAACAATAGCAGGGCCCGTTGGCCTCTCTTTAGGATTTTTGTAAAAAAACCTTAGTTTTTTTATAAAAAAAAGTTGCCAGAGGAGGTCGCCAGCGGTGGGGAGGGCGGCCGTCGGCGATAATGTGGCTAGTGGTAGGCAGGGAAGGGTTTATTTTACTGTTTTTTTTTAAATTATATAAAACTAGAGGCAAAATGGTAATTTCAGCTTAAAAATAAGGGCAAAATGGTAATTTTAACGGAGTTACTGTTTATTTTCGTCCAACTTAACAGTTAACGTTGGTCAACTAACGGCCTGTGTGAGTTTTGCTCCTAAAACGTAACCACGTGTGTATTTTTGCTCAAAAAAACATGTGGTGCTGGGGGCTCCTGGGGAAAAAACTCGTGTGTATTTTTGCACCTTAGCCCAAAGTTTTAAAACAAACGTCTATTTCAAGACCATCATTGTAAGCAAATTACAACGACTTTTTTGAAAAATCAGTGGTGTTAAGTCTACTACATGCAACGTCGGTTTTAAGTAAAACCGTCATTGTAAGCAATTGTAAGATACTTTCAATGACTGTTCTCACACACCAATTGTTATAAGTTTGCTACATGCAACATCGGTTTTCAGTAAAACCGTTATTGTAAGCCTTATACAACGACTGGTTTATAGAAAACAAATGTTGAAAGTCATTTTTTTGTTTAAAAATGTAATTCATATTTTCTACCCATAGCCTTTAAAAAATAATCTAGAACAAAGAATTAGAAAAACTTAGTAAATAAACAACCAATTTCTACAATAGAGAATAAAGTTTACCGGGTGAGATAATTATCAAGCCTTGTATATATATACATCCAGCAATTCACTTCTATAAACAAATATGTGCTCCAAAACGAAACATGGCTAATATAAATAAAAGTAATGTCCATAAATTCTCTAAACCACTACACTGTGTAAAAGAATACATTTTATCTCTACACTTCATGTGTCTGTACGTTGTTGAAGATGTCCTACCAAAAAGGTCTTGGATCAAATTAATGTCATCTATTGTGTAGGCATTCTCATTACCAAATATTTGCAGGAAAATTGAAGAATAAGTTAATATAAATCAATTTATCTAATGAAATAACTAATAATTTAATTACAAGTACAAAAATGAAAATCATTTAAGAATCAAGAAATGATCACCTCTTCAAAATTTGAAGTCCACTAGATGTTATACATATAAAGTAAAACGTAGTATCTACACTTAGCTTTCCTCGGTTGTCAAGGACACTATACATAAAAAACAAATGGTAAAAATGAATAAAGACATATATAAAGTGATTCTCAATTAAATAACTTGAATTTAAACAACTCAATTTTTGTTGGAACCACTTCATGTTACCACTTTTACCTATACACGTCCCACCCATTGAATAATATGTCTTAAATGTACTATCATTAAAATGAAAATCAGAAGACATTAAAATAATGGGCTTTGGTTTTCTCATGTTGCATGAGAAGAAGATTCTTACACACACATGAAATGGTGGGACCCACATATACATATATGAATTGATATATGTATATGCGGGTCCTACCATTTCATGTGTGTGTGACATGAGAAAACACTTCTCCTACAATATGAGAAGTGTTTTTCCCTAACATAATTTATTCAAATAAAAAACCAATTGTTTACAAACAAATTAATTTACATGTTAAAAAGAGTTTTTATATCTCTTTGTTTTGCTTGTAACCCAAGGAATCAAATCAAAAGATAGCGTTGATGAAGGGGCAAGCAACACACAGAATCCAGTGATAACTATAATAACATATATGATTAAAATGAGGTTAGATAACATGATACTTCAATTGTCAGTTCTCTATATGTTTTGATGATAACTAATAATTGTAAATTAAGAAATTACTTACTGAGCCAAGCAAAAGATCATTTACATGCTAAAATCTTGTTTGCCTTATATTTGTGACTTTTGTGCAGAGTGACTCGAGTCATCATTGTGTGACTCTAGTCATTGTCTTGTGAAATATTTTTGCACAGGCATAATGACTAAAGTTGATCCCTGTGACTCCAGCCATAGTGTTTCTGTTCAAAACATTTTTCAATTAAATGACTCCAGTAGCAACTAATTTATTCAAGTCAGAGTTTGCTCTTGGAAAATACTTTCAAACATAAGTGACTTGAGTTAACATAAGCTACTCCAGTCACTATGAGCATATTTCAAATTGACTGTTTTCCAATGATTAATTGTTACTCCAGTAATTCATTAAAGCACTATAGTCATCTACTATAACAAATCACTTTCACAACTAAAACCCGATATCAGTTTTTATGAAAACTGATATGACTCAAGTCAGTTTTCCTTGACTCTGGTCAAATATGATCAAAGACGCTCTAAGATGTGTTGAAATGTAAAGTGACTCGAGTCACACAATCATGACCCCAATCATGTTAGCATAGAAACGCTTCCAGGATTTGTGAAAGTATGAATGACTCGAGTAACCCATGAATGACTCCACTCACATCAATACAGAGAGTTATTTAAATGCTTTGACATTTAGGCTATGTTTGGTTTGAGGGAAGGGTAGGGGAGGGAAAAAATATTTTACTGTACATTAACCAAATTGCCATTAATGAAAAGAATATTCTTTTTTGTTTAGAGTATATTTTAGTAATATTGAAAATTTTCTATGGGCAATTTTATAAAGATAAGAAAAAAATTTCTCTCTCAACTTTCCCTTCCATTCCCTTCCCTACCCTTCCCTCAAGTATTACCTTCGGGTATACAAAAACTCTCCAGTAATTATTCATTTACTCTTAGAGTCTTTAAAACTTACTATCATTGTATTAATTTCAAGGTTGTGGAACCTTGGAATTTAGGGATAAATGATTACAACTTGTAAGGGGGAGTTAGTTCTAAAGAGAGAATAACTCCAAGAGTTACAAAGTGTGTAATTACTTCTTGAGTTAGTAAAATCCCAGAGAGTCTGGGGGTTGGACGTAGGTCAAGATTTTGGACTGGACTAGTATAAATTTCTGGTGTCTTTCATTTCCTTATTATTCTCTGTTTATCCTTGTTTTACCTGTGTAATCCAAAAGATTAGAAAAGAAAATTTTTTTATTACCCAATTCACCTTCTTAGGTGATATTTCATCTTTCATCAATAATTGGTGCTAGATAACACAACAACTAAGTCTCTCTGATATTATAGCCTACACAGCTCATCCACTCTTCCAACTTATTATTACTCCTTACCAGATGTGTTGTACATAAGAATCCATAAAAAGTGTTTATCACCATTTCAAGACATATTTTGTGGAAGCAGCTACCATAGAATTAAAATGAGACATGACTTAGTGAATTGAGAATCATAAAAGTTATTGCATTAATTAAAGTTTAAAATAAAAAATAAACTCACATGATTGCAAATGTAAACCATCTTATGTCTATCTCCTCCAAAGATATGAACTTTCTAATATATTTGCTATAAACTGTAAAGGAATATGAGATTCTATTATGTACCCATAATCCTAAAAGGCATTTGTAAGTCGACCTTGTTAATTTCTATGCGGATATTTTGCAGTTGTGCTAATAAGGAAACTTTGTGGGTTCTTCTTGATCCTAGCAACACATAAAATAAAGGTTATAAGTAGGATGTTAAAGTAAATTCAAGTAATAGTAAGGTGTTTCTTATCATTGGAGGTGTTGTCGCCATGTGAACAAGATGTTAAGGCCAAAGAATGAAAGATCCTTTTTCTAGACCTAGTTTGGCATCTTAGTCATCGAGGAATGAGGTTTCTACATCTTCCCCCTATCGAATACTTGCAACGTTGACCTTACATTGATCGTCCCAAATTTGATTATGATGGTATGTGGTAGCATGCGTGTATACAACAACATTGGCAACAACACGCAACAATGAGACTTCTAACAAAAGAGAGCAAGGTTCTTCAACCTCTGCCATAGGAGTAGGGTCGCCATGTCATAACTTTGAGGGATTGTTACTGCCTTTAGTGCTAGGAAAGGCCGTGGATTCTTGGGTAAGAGAAATGGAAGAATTAATTAGACTAACATAATGCAAAACTCAATATTATCTTAATTGAAATTATTTACAAACCTAAGATCTAACTTTCGACCCATCTTGACTTGAATGCTAGACAGCACCATTGATCTCATCTTGCCATGTAGCTCTTGTAACAGCTCTTCTTGAAGTGAATGACAAATTTGCACCTTGAGCTCTTCTCAGACTTCCTCTCGAACCTTGGCCACAAGCACTCTACTAGGTTGATTTTGTCCATAATGTTGTGAAGTTTGTCCAAAATATCTTATCAAACCAATTACCCTTGGTTCCTCTTTAGCACGAATAGGATGATCTAGCTTCCTAAGTGTCATTTCTAAGATGTCCATCCTTCCAATTTAAATGAAGGAACATTACTTACTCTCCTCTTTAAGTTCATCCTGTAACATAAATAGATTAATATAAATAATTACATGTGATGATTGAATATTATTCCACTTATTTTTATTTCTTGGTTAATAATTAAGGGATGTTTAATTTAGAAATAATGAGTTTTATTATTGAATTGAGCTTTAAGCTTTTAATTAGATTAAATTCGTTTTTGGTAATAAAATTCCAAATTTACAATGTTTCACCATTTTTGCCATAACTTTTGATCTAGATATCAGATTAGCCTCATTCTTCTTTCATTTTTTAGATGATTCAGAGAGATACAATTGTTATGAAGACCTCGAAGGCTGATTCAGACAAGAAGATGGACGAAATTGGAGCTAAAGACAGACCCATTTTGTTCGATTTCTATTTTGGACGAATTTTGTAATAAAAGGACCAATTATTATAAGTTTCCTAATTTATTAGAGATCTCATATTGATTAGAGTTAACCTATGATTAGGGGATTGATCCCTAATTGTCAGTCATCTTGATTCATCATTCCTGTATAAGGAAAATTGTATGGTGGCTGCAAACAACACATTATTACATTTTACATTGTTATTGGATTAAAAAATGTTTTAATTAAATTCTCTAAGATGTTCTTCATTGTTTTGCCCAGCCATGCTTGGCTAAGCCTCTCTGATTAACCCATAGATTAAGGATTCTGTATTCAAGAGGACTCACGCTTAACCGGTAACATCTAAACTCGTTTCTGCCTTCTTTTATCGGATTCGATTTCTGAATTCGGATTGGGTTTTTTATTAAAAACCCAGATTGATTTATCCCAAGGACACCATTCAAACTAGGTTTAAGTGATTATTAGGCGATTGCTCGGTGACACGCCACTGTTTTGAACATATTCTGGACGATCGTTCGGTGGAGGGAATTTCTGGACAAACGCAGAGATTTTAGTTAGTCCATAATCAATCACGAGTTTGGTGTATTATTTTAGTCTGATGAAGGCTTTAGAATTCCTAATTCTGGGTTAGTCGTTTTTAGTCTAGTTAATCTCGTTTTCCTTAACTGTTTCATTTTGCTTTCATTCTTAATTGCATTAAAAAAAACTCTTCCCCCCATTCTGTTACTATTTTCCTGTTTCTATTGAACCTACTGCGAATTCCATGGGAAATGATATAGGTTCCTTATACTGCAAATCTTTTTACTGAACTTGGTTATTTTGTAAGAGGTCGGCATCTCTTGTCAACATGCATTCTTTATGAGACAATGCTTAAGTTTATAACACTTCTCATTATGACATGTGAATGTGGGTGAAAGAAGGGGTTGCCTTACTCATTTTTTAAAAATTTCAGCAGCACTTCTCCTTGAAAGTAAGACATCTAAAAAATTCAACAACAACCCAATTCAACTTAATTTAAACTAAAATAACTGAAGCAATTCAAGATAATATCAACAATTTAATCTAGTAATTTCATCAATACAAGTTCATGATGCCTCTAATAGCTCAACCAATGCCAACTACCTATGAGTAACCATTAAGTTAGAGTTCTACATATTCTATCAAGTTCATACAAAGAAAGATAGAGGACAGAGCACATCATCGAAATATGTCGTAATAGTTAAACCTACAAGCCAAAATGAAAACAAACAAAAGAACAACCAGACAAAAAACTAAAAGTAGAGAGAGCATAACATACTTAAACGATCGAAGACCTACAGGGAGGGGATGAGATTGAAGAGTAAATCACAAGAACGTGATTGGAGGGGTAGAGGGCAGACAACATCAACTTTGAAAGGCAAAGGGCAATGGCATCAACGACTGTGTGAGGCCAAGGACACAACTAGAGTGGCAAAGGGCATAGGGTGTTGGAAACACAATGTATGTATGTGTGGCCGAGGAGGAGAGGGATCACGATCGGATGGAAGACGATGATTAGAGAAGGGGCTAGAGGTTGCGTTCACGGGTACAAAAAAGGTTTTTAAGACCGAACGAAAAAGATATCTTAAGACCAGATCAACGACAGGTCTCGTTCCAGGCAGTCTTAAAAGTCTGTTACTTTTAAGACCGGATACACAATCGGTCTTAAAAAATACTTTTAAGACCGGACTTTTAAAATATCCAGTATTAAAAATCTCATTCTATCACAAAAAAGGGACTTTTAAGACCGGTTGTGAAAACAGATCCAGTCTTAAAAGTCCCTTTCTATTAAAAAAAAACCTGGAAACCAGAAATTTGTCTGGGTGAACAGCATATTAGGAATAAATTTGAATAATCTCCTTTGATAAAAATCCAACACCACCATCCCATCCTTATGGAGTCTACACAGATCACATCATTTCATCGTTTAAGTTAGGCTATCCTGATTCAATGAAGGATGAAAACTTGAGTTCTCTTTGAAATGATATAGCAAGTAAGAAACTAACCTGATTCACGATATAGTATACTTTGAAATGATCGGGATAATTAGCAACAAGACGGTCCAAGTCTTCCTGCATATATATAAATACGCAAATTACTATAAATGAGAAGTAAACAAACATTGTGTACCTTAAACAAAAACATACTTGGAATGTTACAGTGATTTTAGACCCTCCAGCAAGCATCCCAAAGATAAACCCATCGAGCATCCCAAATTGGCCTCACTTCATAAATTCTGGCTTGCAAATTTTCCAAGTCATAAAAGCAAAAATAAAATAGATTGAAGAAAACAAAGTAAAAATTGCGAACCTAAAGAAGCTAAATAAAATAGATCGAAGAAGACAAAGTAAAAATTGCGAACTTGGAGAAGCTAGAACCAAAACAAGAAACCTTTAGAGCAAAGAAGGCGAGAGCAATTTTCGTAGCATTAGAAAATTTGTGAGTGAGATCCTTGAGATAAGATGAGATGAGTTGAAAAGAATGAGGTAAGATTTAAAAGGTCGAAGAGAGGTTTAGAGAGCAAAATTCAATTTTCGAAGCGGGAAAATAAAAAATTCATCTTTTAGACTTTTTAGACTGGACTTTTTAAACATCCGGTCTTAAAAGTATATTTTTTAGACTAGATTTGTTAAATATCCGGTCTTAAAAGTCTTTTAGAGAAGTTTAGAGAGCGAAATTCAATTTTCGGAGCGGAAAAATTAAAAATTTATCTTTTAGACTTTTTAGACCGGACTTTTTAAACATCCGGTCTTAACAGTCTATGTTTTAGAGATTTAGAGAGCGAAAATCAATTTTTGAGGCAAGGAAATAAAAAATTCATCTTTTATACTTTTTAGACCAGACTTTTTAAACATCCGGTCTTAAAAGTTTAAGAGAGCGAAATTCAATTTTCAAAGCGGGAAAATAAAAAATTCATTTTTTAGACTTTTTAGACCGGACTTTTCAAATATCCGGTCTTAAAAGTATACGTTTTAGACCGGACTTTTCAAATATCCAGTCTTAAAAGTCTATTTTCTAGAGATTTAGAGAGCAAAATTCAATTTTTGGTGCGGGAAAATTAAAAATTCATGTTTTAGACTTTTTAGACCGGACTTTTTAAGCATCCAGTCTTAAAAGTCTAAGAGAGTGAAATTCAATTTTCAAAGCGGGAAAATAAAAAATTCATTTTTTAGACTTTTTAGACCAGACTTTTCAAATATCCGGTCTTAAAAGTATACGTTTTAGACCGGACTTTTCAAATATCCAGTCTTAAAAGTCTATTTTCTAGAGATTTAGAGAGCAAAATTCAATTTTTGGTGCGGGAAAATTAAAAATTCATGTTTTAGACTTTTTAGACCGGACTTTTTAAACATCCAGTCTTAAAAGTCTAAGAGAGTGAAATTCAATTTTCGGAGCGGGAAAATAAAAAATTCATTTTTTAGACTGGACATTTTAAACATCCGGTCTTAAAAGTGTTCTATATATTTGTTGGAAGTTCAGATTTAATTAGTTAGCATATACAATTATATTATGCAATTATCTTAATTAAGTTGTTAGAGAGATTTACGTAATTAAGTTAGCAGATTATGATTTTTTTAATTTCGTAATTATATTCCTGATTGTAATCCCTAGATTATAGAAACTTCCTAGGTCAAAAGATTATTTACTTATTAGCATCTGCATATAATTCCAATTAAGCGAAGGAATAAAGTTTCGCATTCTCGGACTCATCTCTAATTGGCGTCTTCTCAAAATATTTACGAAATTGCCACCGGTCATACTTTTAAGACCGGATCTTTTCTAATCTGGTCTTAAAAATGTTCTATATATTTACGAAAATACCACCGGTCATATTTTTAAGACCGTATCCTTTATAATCTGATCCAAAAAGTTCTTTATATTTACAAAACTGCCACCAGTCATATTTTTAAGACCTGATTTTTTATAGTCCGGTCTAAATAAGACGGTTTTAAAGCTGTTTTTTGCACTAGTGGTTTGGGGTCTGAGAAGGGGTCAGACAATGTGATTTTGTCGAACTAGGGCTTAGAGGTGGATTAGAGAAGGAGTAAGAGGGGGAGGTGTGAAAAAGAGTAAAGGAGAAAGACCCAAAGGCATGAGAAAGCATGAGAGGTGCATTCAAAAAAGATTAAAATGTGTTATTTTCAACGAATAGTTTTGAAAAAATAGTCGTTAAAATTTTTAATTTTAACAACTATTTATAAAAAACAGGCGTTGAAAGTTAAATTTAGAACTATTATTGTAAAAAATAGTCATTAAAAGTTTAACTTTCAACGACTGTTTATCTAGAAACAACCGTTGAAAGATATCATATCTCTCTAACTCAGTCCTATGCTAACAACAGAATGGGAATACAATTTATCATTTATTGTCCTCAAGAGCTTTCTATAACCACTCTTGTAAAAACCTGTAAACTGAAATCAAATGTGTTTGTATGCCCTCCTATTCAAGCAGGTTTGCAGCCTCTATTCCCCAAAATTTTTTAAAAAAATTATACAACTAAATTTTACAAACTAATTATTAATGCTTACAGACACACACCATTATAAAATATACTCCCTCCCCGACTACGTGAATCCTATAATAAGGAGAACAAGGAAAAGAAGTGTTACCATAGCCGAGTGTTGAGAGACTGTGATAGTGAGAGATAGAGACCAGAGTGTGAGTTGCCAAAGAGTGAGACGTTCGAGTGTGATATTATTTGAGAGAGTGAAAGATTGAGTGAGAACGGAGGGCGAGCAACAAAAGTGGTTCTTCTGGTTTTAAAAAAAAAATCTTTTATCTTTCAAATTTATTAATCCCTATCACTATTGATTGCATATTTTAAGAATAATTTTTAAAGTAAATGGTTAAAAAGAGCAATACTTTAGAAAAACCATCACACATTTTTTTTTAAAAAAAAAAAACTAACTTAACTAATTTTCTTTATATTTATAAATTAAAGGAAGAATGATTAATTTATAGTTTCCCCGTTCTATTAAACCTGAGGGTATAAATTTTGGGGCAGCGGAAATGATCAAATCAACAAATGAAATGGGAAAAAAAAAAAAGACTAAATTCAAAATATATAATTTATCGTTTCTAGATCTGCATTTTATCTTCCCAGATTAATTTTGATCTTTTTTCCCCTATTGTCGCTAAAATCTAATTTAATTTATTGAACAAGATGCAAAAAGTTCCATGCGGTTGGTATGAACTATGAAGACAGACAATAACTATGTTGAATTTGACCGTAGAATATCAAAAGTTGTTCAACATTGTCATTTGTTTTCCACAACTTCAGTTTCATTGCACCTTCCTTAGCCCTCAAGTCTCCCCATAAAATAACTGTATTGATTAGCTTGAACAAATTTTCAACACTTAATTAAATCTTTCAGTGAGATTGGATTTCATTCAAAATAAAAAATTTCAACATTTTTTTCCTAGTATCTTTACAAGTTTACCTATCTAAAAATAATTTACCTAATTTATAAAATGATATATAATATAATGTTTTGCAGGGTTATTTTAACAAGGTAACGTTGCATTGGTTATAATTAATTAATTAATTCCACTTAATCTACCAAAATTATTAGTTAAGTAAATTTAAGGACGGTAATATTCATAAAATTTTGGACATATGAAAATATTATAACACGTAAGCAGATTCAGAAGAGGAGACGCATAATGCATAAACATTGGGCAAGGGGCTTCAAATACGGCCCCCACAGTCAGCCAAATTTCAGTCTAATGTCATTTTTAATATCCTAACTTCTCAAAACTTTTTTTTTCTTTCCAATTTTTCTAATTAGGTGTAGTTCGGAGTTTTTTAACCATAAAAAAAAAAAAAAAAAAACTCCGCCATTTTTTTTTACAAAATATATCAAAATGCCGTTTTTTTTTTTTTGGTTGGTGTGCGGAGTCTAATGATTAAGAGAAAAAGAAAAATATATTTGGGATGTTTAGACATGAAAAAAAAAAAAAAACATTAGAGAGTGGGAGCATTAAAGGCCCTTGCCCAACGTCTTCGTTTTTCTCGCTTCTCTTCTTTTATGAATATGTCTCTTTGTTCTAATATTTCCACATTTACAAGCTTTTTTAAATACTACCTTCGTCCTTTAATTTACTTAACTAACAATTCAGGAAAATTTATGAAATGAGATAAATTATTTATTTATAATAAATATGACACAATTTCCTTACATTAACTTTATATAACAATTTATAATAAGTTAAGTAAATTAGTTTTGAGGAAAATGATAAATATAAGAGATACAATGAATCTGATATTATATTTAAGATTAGATTTAAGGGTAAAGGTGCAAAAATGCCCATGAACTTTATCTTTAGGAGCGTCCAACACTATATGCTTTTTTTTTTAGCAAAAGTATCCATGTGATTACATTTTATGAGCAAAAATACCCTTCCCGTTAGTTGACCGTCAGTTGACCATTAACCATGGTAAATTACCCTTTTTTCCTTAGTAAAAATAATTTAAAAAAATAACAAAAATATCTCACCCCTACCTCCCCTTGCCGGCGGGCCCCACTGCCGGCCCCCCACGCCGGCGGCTGCCCTCTGCCAGCAGCTGGCCGCCAACGACTTTTGTTTTAATTTTTTTAAATTTAAAAAAAAAATACCCCACCCCTACCTCCCCTTACCGGTGGGCCCCAAAGCCGGCCCCCCACGCCGGCGACCGCCTTCTACCGGAGACTTTTTTTTTTTACTATTTTTTAGAAACAAACATAGTTAAAAAAAAAAAAAAAAAAGTCTTTAGTATATGAGAAGCAAATAATTACACGCAGGAAATGAAGGATCTGGGAGCGCATCTGGTTGAATCTGGAGTCATGACTTGCGACGGTACTATCTGTGTTGCTTTGATCTTCTTCCTGCCTGCTGTGGATGCGGTCATTGTTATTCATGGTTGCTCTGCCAGCACTGCCAGAGTCGTTTGATACTATTTCCAGGGCCACTAGTGAGAGATGTTTGCTAGGACATGGATTCGCCAAAAATTCTTCCCCTTCCTCATCTTGCTAATTATTTCATCCTATTTCTTTTGCGGTATGTCTTGCGGATTCTTTTTCTGGCACAACCTCTCAAGACAATCTTTTTCTAGTCAATCCTCTCAATCCAATTTTTTTTTTCCGACTTCCATTTTTTATTTTTTCAATGAAAACGTAATTTCATAATACTTCATTCATTACTAAATATAAGACCTCTTAAATATTTTTTGAGAAGTTAAAGTGACTAAATAAATTACTTTAATTAAAAATTAATTTAGTTTGATTTATAAATTAATATATAAGATAATGATATATAAATTACTTCATTCTTTTTAAAAAATAGTTTTTTAAAAAAAAGTCGCCAGCGGCTGGTCTCCGGCGAGGGCGACGCCGGCATGAGGGGGCCGGCGGTGGGGCCCACCGTCAATGGGAGGTGGTGGTGGGGTATTTTTTTATTTATTTTAAAAAATTAAAAAAAAAAGTCGCTGGAGGTGGTCTCCGGCTACCGGCCGCCAACAGAGGGCGGCTGCTGGTGTGGGGGCCCGGAGGTGGGGCCCACCAGCAAGGGGAGGTGGAGGTGGGATATTTTTGTTTTTGTTTTAAAAATTATTTTAACTAAAGGCAAAAGAGTAATTTACCATAGTTAACGGTCAACTAACGGAAGAGGTATTTTTGCTCCTAAAATGTAACCACATTGGTACTTTTGCTAAAAAAAAAACACATGATGCTGGATACTCCTGAGGGCAAAGTTCATAGGAATTTTTACACCTCTACCCTATATTTAATCTCACACAAATCGATATATTATATTGGTTAAGGTAAAATTTTGCCAAATATATTTAAAATGAATCAGTTTCACCCTTCCCAACTAACAGTACATACGTCCGTTACTTTGTTTTTATTTAAAAAAACTTCCGTCCGTCCTCTCCTTCTCTCTTCCCTCCTTCCACCACCATAACTACTAACTAGGTCCCTCAACGTTGTCGTCTCTGGCGTGGTTTCAACATCAGTTTAGCCCGCCCTCACGGCTATACACTGTAGAATTAGCGGTACGTGGGGATTTTGATTTTTCAATATTTCCCTATAGGCCTGGTGGCTTCAGAAACTCAGTCTTTTATCTCAAAAAGAAATGGCAATGAATATAAATGAATTGCATAAAAAGAAAGTGGCCGGCTTTCTTGATATGAGCCACTTTTTAAAGATTATTTGTCGCTCTTTATAGTCTACTTTGCTTGGATGGTTTCCTAATTGAAACAGAGTACAAGCATTTAGCTTCCTCTGTTTTTGAGTTGGGGTGACTTACAGTCTTCATTTTGAGGAAGGTGGTGTTCTCTCGGGGTTTTCCATTAACAGAGGCAATCCATGGATGGCGATGGTTTTGATGTCTAGGACTATGTGTTTGCAGTTTCAAGCATGAAGTTAGAAGAACAATTTATGGTGGCATTGTGGGCAAGTAGGGGGGGATGGAAGCCTTATATAAAAACAGGGAGAGATAGGCGGACGTTACGGGCTGCTAGTTAGGAAGGGTGAGATTAATCAGTTTTAAATATATGGAAGGTAAAACTGTACAATAAAATATTTGATGCACTTCCAAAAAAGTTTTAGGGTGCTCAATGCAACTAAACCTCATTTTATTTACAACTAAAGTAAATTCTTTGACTTTTTATTTCTGTTTTTTTTTTAAAAAAAAAATCCACAACTTGTACTAATAATTTAAATACGTCAATATAGCACTTGAAATTTGAAAAATATGAAACTGGAACCAAAATTTTAAATACGGATGATTTTAGAAACCTTTTGAAAATGAGAAATTGTCTACAAAAATCAAATAGAGTTCGATAATTGATTATGCATCGAGAAGATGTTAGGCACATTACAGCACCTATTCATAAGAATAGTTACCCTACATTAGTTATTTAAAAATAAATATATATGGGCTTTAAAAATTGTTTTACTTACCCAAGAAAGAAAAAGGGAAAATTCCATTTAAATACTACTTGAATTTGCAAAACTCAGAAGTTGACTGAATTTGTTAAAAGATTGAGAAGGCATATGAGACGATAAGGGATATGTAAATTCAGGTGAATTTACCTATTTACTCTTAGTTTTAAAATAAATTAGAAAAAAAAAAGAAATATGACCCTCGCTGGAGGGCCACCGTGACCGGGCGCCGGATGGCTTGCAACCACCTACAGCCGGGCTTTGGCCGCTTAGAGATCTGACAAGGGTGTTTTTTTTTTTTTTTGTGGGGTTGAATTTTGTTTTTTAAAGATTCAATGAAAGTGAAGAATGTGAGTTTGAACTAAGGTTATTAAACCCAAACTGGTCATTGAACCGATCGGGATACTAGGTTAAGGGTCAGTGGCTTAAATATGAGTCAAACTAGAGCTAAATTGGGATCAAACCGGTCACTGAACTATGGTTTATTTCAATTGAGAAAAGTGCAACACCTTACCCCAATGCTTTTGATTTGAAAACCTGACTAACTTGACGTGAAACCTATAACCTAGGCTGTTAGCATAGAAGGAACAAAATAACTTTTGCAAGGCACACAAATTTTGTTCTCTCTTCCCGTCTTCCGCAATGCTTTTGAAACTAATACCTAGGTCATATCTTCTTTTATGTCTTCTTTCATTCTTGTTTTGCTCGACCCCCATCAATAGCGATCTTTCCCTCTCTCTCCCTCGCACTCTCTTCTTTTTCTAAGCTGCGTTTGTCCAGCTCAAAAAAATCAACTCGGCCCCCATTTGCTCGGAATGGCCCATCGTTAGCATTTTCTGGTCTATGCTCGGCATCTCTGGATCTAGGGGGATTGGGTCTATTTGCATCGAAAAATTTTAAACTAGTGCCCGTGTGTGCTATTGACTTAGTTTCCTCACTCCTCAGTTAGTCACTGTCGTTCTCTTCTTTTAGTGTTATCTCTTCTCACCAGATTTGTCTACATTGGTTTTGTTTTCACCAGATATGTTATTATCACTGGATCTGTTTCTCAAGCTCTGTTTCTCTCCATGTAAACATCTTCCCTCTTCAATCAACATTTTTTGCAAAAAAGAAAAAAAACAACCTAACTCATGTTTATATGACAGACGAGACTAGTTTCATGGCCGGTTTGACGGTTTCCGGTTTAAACTAGCCAGTCCGATTTGGGTTTCATAACCATGGTTTGAACCCATCCCACCTTCATAGGAGCTAAGTGGCCCAACCATTGGGTCACTTGGTTCCTTTAATATATATATATACACATCAACAAATATATAGTTGTTATTTATGCTGAGTTTGAAAAAAAAAATTGACTTTCTAATATGTATTAACTAATTACCAGTTAATATTTATTTCCTATTATTTTTCATATTTAATATTTAGTAATATTTTTGCTAATTATTTTAACTATGACTTATTTAAATAATATTTTATTAAATTTTCTTATATTCAATTGAAGAAGTCGTTATGATATATGTTAAATTAAGATATTGTTTCTTGCTATGTAATATATATTATTTTAAAATACGCCAGATCTCATGGTGATTCTATGATGTTTGAGCAACTTCAACGAGGGTACAATCTATTCTTGTTCATACCTTTTACGTGGCTTGTAATTTTTAAATAATCGATATTATTTGTTGAAAGGAATGCATTTAATTATATACAAGACTAAAGTATCTAGGTTATAGATTGAACTCCCGACCTTTAAGGTCATAAGCCAATTCTTTACCAATTGAATAATTCTTTTACCTTAATTTTTTTTTCATTTTTTAATTTAATTTAATTTAATTTAATTTTTTTTTTATTTTTACAAACTAATAATCAATTTGGCCATGCTAGTTCAAGGCCTATCACATGAATAATTTATAAAAGGAAGGTAGTTTCAAGGATATTAAAATTATGAAAGCCTATCAACTTTGACTCAAGGTAGTTCATTATTACATGACAAATGAATGTTCGAATCCCCATTAATTAGGTAATGTATCAATATTTAATACTCAACAATACTTCGAACAAAATTGCCTTGAGTAAAAAGAATACATGAAATAGAATAAAGGGAATAAAATAGGGAAAATATCAGTGAAGTTTCAAGGTAGAGAAAAAATATCAAATAAGTCCCCACCCCAAATACCCTCACAAAAAAAAAAAAAATATTTAGAGACTTTTTATATTAATTATGAATAAGTCACAAAATTCCAATATCAAAAAAAAAAAAATCTCATTGTCAAAAAAATTTTTCAAGTTGTAAAAATGGTTTTTGGGCCAAAAAAAAAAAGTTTTAAAGATGATTTTATTAGTTGTCAAAATGTCCTTATGAAAATCTCATTGTCAAGATAGCTTCTAATGTTGTCAAAATGACTCTTCATGTTGTCAAAAATTTTCAGAGTTTTTCCTCTGATATGTAGAATTTTAGAGACCGAGAGAATTTTTGACAACATGAAAAGATATTTTGACAACATTACAAGCAATTTTGACAAGAAGATTTTCATAAAAATATTTTAACAACTAATAAAGTTATTTTGGCAACATGAAAAACCATTTTGACAACGAGATTTTTTTGCGAGAGTAATTCTGTAATTTTTCACAATTAATATAAAAAAAAGTCCATAAACACTTTTTTCGATAGAGGATTTGGGGTTTATACTTTATTACATTTTCTTCTCTATCTTGAGATTTCAAGGATATTTTCCTAATAAAATAACTTCCTAAATAGAAGCATGAAATAGGATAACATCTTCACTAACAAATATTGTGTAAAACAGGCAATGCTCTGTTCATTCAAACTGCTATGACCAAGCAAGCAATTCCATCGAAACTTTGGGAACTTATCCAGAAAATTCAATTGCCTTAAGTATATTTTTAAGCAAATCTAGTGTGTACATAAGACAAAATCTGCTGCATGACGTTTTTAAGCAATCCAACAGACATATCTACATCAAAACCTGAACTAGCGATCCCCAACCTTTCTACTTGAACCCAGAGATTTATCATGTAAAAACTTGCAATTCTCAGAGGCCCTGGGGTATACAGATATCACTTTTATCATTTCAGGAATCTCTACTTCACTTGAAAGATTATACCCACTAGTGATCTTGACAGTGCTCAGAACTTGCGCATTATTCAATATGAATTTCATAAATGCAATATAAGCTTCGTGTAACTGGAAGTCACCAAAAGTGAACTCCTTCAGGTGTGATGAAAGACACGGAGGAACATTAAGTATTGATTCATAGGGGGATCTACAAAAAAGCTGACCAGTGACCACACACAAATATAGTTAGAGAACTTATAAATTGAAGAACAATTATTTCACACACAAGTCAAGATAAAATCTTCAAACCTTAAAAATTACAAGATTCTGAAGGTTAGGGAAATTTCGGAGACAATTCACTATCCTAGTCCACCCATCAGCATAACATTCCAGGTGTGTTAAATTGTCAAATGTTGGAATTTTATCAACAACAGGGGACCATATAGCATGCATGGTGGCACCCGGTGACCACATTGACTGCATGAGGAAAGACCAACAGAGACCCAAAAATAAACTGTGTAAGAAATATTTGAAAGAAAAATGAAACAATTTACGTATATAATGTCGTTCATACCTGTAAGCTTAGAAATGTAACATTAGACAAAACTTCCAAAGGCACTAGAGACGGGGGAACAATGGCTGTGACCAAACGGTTAAGCTTTTTAATCTCTTGCATCTGACCATAATTGTTCATGCCCAACCTAGTCAGCACTAGCATTTCAAGAAGTGCACATCCAGAAAGCAGCATTGCCAAGCAGTTTATGTCCGGAAGTCTAACCTTGTTAAGATGTAGAACTTTAAGGGAAGGCAAACTCACACTAGAAAGGGTACTAAAGGTTACCCCATTGAATTTTAGAACCCTAATGGTAACCCCACCTTCTTCATCATGAAAATATGCATCATCTGCATATCACAGTCATCTAAAAACATACTCAACAGCTAACTTCTGTTGGGCAATCTCCTCTTCCAAAGGTGTACAAGGGAGTACAATGTTGATCAGATGTTAAAAAGAATCAAAACCACATCTTCACCAAACTTTGCTAAATACATATTATGAAAGCATGCAAAGCCAAGCATAATTAATAGGCACACAAGAAAGGATAAATAATTGACAACAGTAGCAAATAGGAATACAAAGAGCACTATAGAATCTCTTGAAATGCTAGGCTTATATGCCAGAAAACATAACATACAAGTACAGAAATATGAAAAACCTAACTATTCCATTGAAACCAACCTCACAAACATGTTCGAGTGTTGGTATTCTTGAGATTAAAAAACAGCTAACCATGATGGAGAATATGCACAAAAAAATCTAAAAAGGAACACAGAAGAAGTTCACGTATTTACAAAAAGGCAACAATTTAAATTAATTTACCCCAGGCTTGTACTTGGTTGACCGGGAAGCCAGTTTATTGAAAAGCTGCGTTAATTGAACAGGGCTATCCTTCTCATATCGCAAAGCATACAACATGACTGAATGTAGCCGGTCCTCATCTGATATACTTTCATTGTTTAATAGATTTGTCACTTCCTAGAAAAGAGTACATAAGAAAGAGAAATCATAACCTGGAAAGTATGCTGCCCTCATTTTCCACTTGAGCTAAGAGAACATATACTAAATACCTTGAGCATAAGACATGACTTTGCCCGTGACTATTTCTTTCTACAAAAAGTGATAGACAATTAATAGAGGTGGCCATAAAGTGGGTCTTTTCTACCAATAATACCAGCATTAGTGATTATACAAAATTATAAATTTTTGTTTAAAGTTTTGATTTCTTTTCTTCCTGCTAGCCCAACTTTATGCCACTTTTTAATGCAGGTGACATTCTAAATGGACGGATACAGTGAATGTAGCCCCAGTTTGATAGTTTTGAGCATCTATGGGGCTCCTTAAGCTTCTTAGAGATAGGTGGACCACAACCTTTCCACAAATGTCCACCTCTGATGAATTAAACCAACTAGTTGAGATGAACTTTACAGCTACATCCTTTCATTTTTGCAAATAGAGAGCTTGGGAGTTGGACTTCGGTTTTTTTCCTTGCTTTTGAAAGTACTTTATTGAACTGATGAATCTTCTTAATTTCGGTTTTTCACTGAGAAGAGAAATCAATCAACCAGAACCTGATAAATACTGAACTCAATATTTAAAAAAAAAAAAAAAAAGCCAATACCTGGAGGTCTTGAGGGTTGAACGAGAGAGCGATGCCGACAATGTCTGATCTGAAGCGAAGAGTCACTCTTTCTGAGTGAAAGACCGACGCAGAGCGAGGCTGAATATTGGGAAGAGGATGGTTGCTAGGTTTAGTTCTCAACCACACCTAAATGCACAGAGAGTAAGAGAGGGGAAGATGGTGAAGAGCACAGAGACGCGAGAGTGAGAGAGATTGAGATTTCCATTCTCATTTGTCAGTTAACACCAGGGCTGTTTTGGTAATTTGTCTTGGAAGTTAATACCAGAAAAGGCCCTAGGGCCTTTTCTGGTATGGGAAAGTGTGGAGGGCCTTTTCTGAAATTATCTTGCTAAATTGGGCCTCCATGTCAATTTTCCCTATAAAATTTGGGGCAGCAGAAATGATCAAATCAACAAATGAATTGGGAAAAAAAGACTAAATTCAAAATATACAATTTATCTTTCATAGATCTGCATTTTATCTTCCTAGATTAATTTTGATCTTTTTTCCCCAATTGTCGCTAAAATCTAATTTAATTTATTGGACAAGATGCAAAAAGTTCCATGTGGTTGGTATGAACTATGAAGACAGCCAAGAACTATGTTAATTAAATTTTCAACACTTAATTAAATCTTCTGTGAGATTGGATTTCATTGAAAATAAAAAATTTCAACATTTTTTTCCTAGTATATTTACAAGTTTCCCTATCTAAAAGTAATTTACCTAATTTATAAAATGATATATAATATAATGTTTTGGAGGGTTATTTTAACACGGTAATGTTGCATTGGTTATAGTTAATTAATTAATTCCATTTAATCTACCAAAATTATTAGTTAAGTAAATTTAAGGACGGTAATATTCATAAAATTTTGGACATATGAAAATATTATAACACATAAGCAGGTTCAGAAGAGGAGACGCATAATGCATAAACATTGGGCAAGGGGCTTCTAATACGGCCCCCACAGTCAGCCAAATTTCACAGTCTAATGTCATTTTTAATATCTTAACGTCTCAAACTTTTTTTTTCTTCCAATTTTTCTAATTAGGTGTAGTTCGGACTTTTTTAAACCATATATATATATATTATATATATATATATATATATATATATAACTCCGCCATTTTTTTTTACAAAATATATCAAAATGCTATTTTTTTTTTTTTTTTTTGGTGTGCGGAGTCTAATGATTAAGAGAAAAAGAAAAATATATTTGGGATGTTTAGACATGAAAAAAAAATAAAAATACATTAGAGAGTGGGAGCATTAAAGGCCCTTGCCCAACGTCTTCGTTTTTCTCGCTTCTCTTCTTTTATGAATATGTCTCTTTGTTCTAATATTTCCACATTTACAAGCTTTTTTAAATACTACCTTCGTCCTTTAATTTACTTAACTAACAATTCAGGAAAATTTATGAAATGAGATAAATTATTTATTTATAACAAATATGACATAATTTCCTTTACATTAACTTTATATAACAATTTATAATAAGTTAAGTAAATTAATTAGTTTAAAGGGAAATGATAAATATAAGAGATACAATGAATGTGATATTATATTTAAGATTAGATTTAATCTCACACAAATTGATATATTATATTGGGTTAAGGTGTGTAACATCCCAAAAATTTGGGGATTTACATATGAATATTATAAGAAAATTTAATGATAATAATTACCTTTTGTTTTGTTTACAAAATTAAACTAACTGACATTGAGACTAATTTTTCCATAAATTACTTTTGGAAGAATAATAATTTAAAGAAACATAGGTTCATTCTTCCTTTAATTTTTTTTAAAAGAAAGGAAAAATATTAAGCGATACATTTTTGGCTAAAATCTTAATTAGCCATATTTAGTTAAAAATAAACAAATGAGAAATATTAAATTTTAATCCCTATTGTATTAAGCTAATTAATCAAAAAATTAATTGAATTAGTTGACTGAACAAGAGCCATTTGAACCAAAAACCTCAACCCAAAAACGTGGCCCATTTGATTCCATTGTTTCAAACCCAACCCATTATTCCATTATTATACAAACCTTCCTTTAGGCCATTTTTGTCTTCATTCTTGCGGCCCACAAACATTTAAAACAGAACCCATTGAGCCCATTAAGTAAACTAAACCCAGCTGAAGTAGAGAACCAATGCGCAGCCCATCCATAATTCATGCATCCATATGTTTCTTTTCTCTCTCTCTCCCAACTCCTTAAAAACGCAGCAAACACACACAAGCTGCAACACGTAAGAAGATTTTCAGGCAGTCGAAATCAAAAGAAATCAGAAGTCAAATTGCAAGATCCAGTGCCTTACTTCTCGAGCACCACGCTGGACTTTGCCCATCGGTCTGAATAACCCCTGGTCCTTGTCGTCGAGTAACCTCCTCCCCCATCTAATTATATATATAACTGACCTTATCTCTATTCATTCTTCCTTGCCAAACCGAAAACCAGCAAACCATAAGACGTGAATCAGGAAAGTAAGCCACGCAATCTCCACCAAATCTGCATACGTTCAGCAATAATCCAGGAGTTACGCAAGACCTGTCAAAACCATGCTCATGCACAGTCCTCGAGCCCTGCATCGTTTTTCTTCCGTTGGTTTTCTTCCTTCCAGTCAAGCCTCTCCCTCTTTATATATATTCCTACCTTCGTTTTCTTCTCATTCATTCCTCTTCACCGAAAACCTGAAGACAGAAAACGCAAAACAGAGAAAAACGAGAAAGAGAGAAGAGGCGAGAGTGAGAAGAGAGAAAGAGTGAGAGAGACCGAACTCCATCCTTCTTCCCTGTGTTGCGTCGTCGGACACAGAGTGAGAGACCGAGAGAGGGAGAGAGAGAGAGAGTTGCAGAAAGAGAGTAGGAGAGAGAGGGAGACGCTATTATTTTGCCCTGTTTCGTATCAGCAAAACAGAGCAGAGTTCATTCAACGGTGAGCAGCTGCATCACATTGATTAATCCTGAAAACTGAAGGTGAGTAACGGACTTTCTTTTCCTCCAAGTCTTCCTTTAGTGTTTCGGTCAAGTATAAGCCTTAGAAGGAGGAAATCAAATATTGCCGAAAACTGGAAACTTTAAAGGGTTAAAAACAAATCTATATATTGCGCTGGCTTACTGTGAAACGAAAGAAGGAGGAATGAAGGGGCTGCTCCTGTTTCTTATGTTTGCTGTGTGTGTGTATGAGAATGAAGATATATGTGGTTTTCATGCGAAAAGAAGAAGAACCAAGAGTTACTATGTGTGTGTATTTATATTCATATGCAAATGGGCTTTCGCTGCATGCATGTTTGCTGAGTGTGTGCGTGTATAAGAAAGAAAAAGGAAAGTTTGTGTAGTATTTAAGTAGGTAGGTGCTTGTGTGCCGCTGCTTCCTGTATGAATAAATGCCAAAGAGACCTTGACAAATATACAAAACGTATGAAGCCTGAACTGTTGCTGAAATGTTGATGTACAGGGGACTTTATATATATATATATATATATATATATGATAGACAGATGTATCTAGTCAAGCATATTTAAATGTGATAATATTTACTAAATTAATTTTAGAAGGAATATTGGTAATACATAAAATAATAATAATACTACTAATATTATGGGAAGAAATAATTAATGGAATGAATAATTAAGAAAAATGAATAAGGTTATTATTTATTAAAGGAGAAATAAATAGATATTAATGATGAATTATTTACTTAATTTAACTGATAATTATTTCTTGGAAAAGAATAATCTGAGAGTTTATATTTATTTAACCCAAGGTTTTAAAACCTTATGTATGATTAATGTTATATTCTTGGAAAAACCCAGATGAATTCCATAATTAATAACAGATAATAATTATTCATGTGATATTGAATATTGGGAAATTCAAGTTATTAAATAAAAGAATAATAATAATGATAATAATGTGTCATTATCATTAGGACTCAGGAACTAAATAACAAGGGAAATAAATAATAAAGGGATCATTATTAAAATTAGTATATTTTTTATTTATCACTTATAATTTTGAATATGTGGAATTTTTAAGAGTTATTAATTGTTAGTAAATTGGCTATGATAGATTCATCTGTGAAGTGTGTTAAGCCCTGCTTTGAGAGCAGTGTGAAAGTAGTTAGCTCTGGCGAGAGGTAACCACTTTCAACTTATTATGTTATTGATATGTTTATGATGAGTAGTTTTCCAAACTGATTATGCATGTTTTAAATAAAGTTGCCATATGGAATTTTTTATGAGTTGAACTATAAAATATATTGCAAATATTTATTGGGAAGTGAGATATTATGTTATGTTTATGAGCATTGTTTACATTTCATGATATAAATGTGAATATTCTGGAAAAATCCCCAAATGAGTTTTTATGATCACATTGGGATGGGAAGAATTGGAAGAAAAATGGAAAAGTTATTTTCACCACGTGGTGATACCTCCATGGATGCATCATGGTTGACTTTTGATTATTCCACCAGAGTGATGGGACTTGCCCACCAGAGTGATGGGCTTACGACGCCTCACAAGGGTAAAGTGGGGAAAAGACCCATGGTCTAGGGCAGGTGCTCTGAGAATTTTGGCCGGTCCTCATCACTTGACCAGTAAGCTTTTGGAGTAACTAGTAACATGGGTGTAACTTAGCCTATGGCCTAGTCGGGGTGAAATAAGGCGGTTCGATTGGATTGAAATGGAGGGATTCTGTGAATTAAATTCAAAAGATTTGAGACACCCATTATGTTATTTAATAATAATTTGATTTTATACATAGAGAATGTTGATCAATTGTTTTAATCTGGATTGAATTGTTGTATTATTGAACTGTGTATTTCACTTGGCACTTCATTAGCACATATTGATTCATAATGAGCTGGACTGATGGTTACAAAATTTTTCTAATGTGACCAGTTAGGTCTGGGTCTGCCAGGGAAGCCGACATAAGCATACTATATTGTAACCAAGTAGGGCTTCTGTTTGATTTTACGTATAAATTGTTAAATGTATATTGCCACACATTAGGGCTTATCATGCATACCTTGACATGTTTTGAAAAGTTTTAAATTCCGCAAACACTTTATTTACTGTTTATCTCGTATTAAGCGACAACTCTAATAAATTATGTGATTAATTTAGTTAATTAAAATGTGGTTAAAAGGTGATTGGTTCAAGGTGCATTGAGTTCTCAGAAATATTTTTAGATATCCAATACCATAAAATATTTTAAGGTAAAATTTTGCCCTAGATATATTTAAAATGAATCAATTTCACCCTTCCCAACTAGTACCACCGTAAAATATTTTAAGGTAAAATTTTGCCAAATATATTTAAAATGAATCAGTTTCACCTTTCCCAACTAATAGTACATACGTCCGGTTACTTTGTTTTTATTTAAAAAAAACTTGGGAGCGCCTTGCATCCTCTCCTCTTAATAATCACTCCCGTCCACTTCTTTAAAATTGTACTGTTTTGGCAAAAAATTGTAAATGATGATCTTTTTTTAAAAAAAAAAAATTAAGGTACTGATAGATACTTAAAAAAAAATATACTTAAGGATACTGAAAAAATTACTTCATACTGAAAAACACATCTTAAAAAATATTTTAGGGTACTAACATGTACTAAAAATATACTTTTAGGATACTGACTGGTACAGAAAAAAATATTTCATGATCTTGAAAAATTATTTTAGGATCTTAAAAAAAATCCTAAAGTATATTTTTAATACCAATCAGTATCCTGCAATATTTTTTCATGATTTTAATATGATTTTTTAAGACTATAAAGTATTTTTTTAATACCAGTCAGTATCCTTTTAGTATTAGTCACTAACCTAAAATATTTTTTAAGATCCTAAAATAATTTTTTAAGACTATGAAGTATTTTTTTCAATATTGTTCAGTATCTCTAAATATCTTTTTTTAATACTTGTCAATACTCTAATTTTTTTTTAAAGGATCATCCTTTACAATTTTGTGTCAAAAGTGTAGGTTTTAAAGAAGTGGATGGAAGTGATTATTAAGAGAAGAGGATGCAAGCCGCTCCCAAGAAACTTCCCTTCCCTCCTTCCACCACCATAACTACTAACTAGGTCCCTCAACGTTGTCGTCTCTGGCGTGGTTTCAACATCAGTTTAGCCCGCCCTCACGGCTATACACTGTAGAATTAGCGGTACGTGGGGATTTTGATTTTTCAATATTTCCCTATAGGCCTGGTGGCTTCAGAAACTCAGTCTTTTATCTCAAAAAGAAATGGCAATGAATATAAATGAATTGCATAAAAAGAAAGTGGCCGACTTTCTTGATATGAGCCACTTTTTAAAGATTATTTGTCGCTCTTTATAGTCTACTTTGCTTGGATGGTTTCCTAATTGAAACAGAGTACAAGCATTTAGCTTCCTCTGTTTTTGAGTTGGGGTGACTTACAGTCTTCATTTTGAGGAAGGTGGTGTTCTCTCGGGGTTTTCCATTAACAGAGGCAATCCATGGATGGCGATGGTTTTGATGTCTAGGACTATGTGTTTGCAGTTTCAAGCATGAAGTTAGAAGAACAATTTATGGTGGCATTGTGGGCAAGTAGGAGGGGGAGGAGGGGATGGAAGCCTTATATAAAAACAGGGAGAGATAGGCGGACGTTACGGGCTGCTAGTTAGGAAGGGTGAGATTAATCAGTTTTAAATATATGGATGGTAAAATTGTACAATAAAATATTTGTTCGTATTGGATGCACTTCCCAAAAAGTTTTAGGGTGCTAAATGCAACTAAACCTCATTTTATTTACAACTAAAGTAAATTCTTTGACTTTTTATTTCTGTTTTTATAAAAAAAAAAATAAATAAATGAAAGGATTACCCTACATTAGTTATTTAAAAATAAATATATATGGGCTTTAAAAATTGTTTTACTTACCCAAGAAAGAAAAAAGGGAAAATTCCATTTAAATACTACTTGAATTTGCAAAGCTCAGAAATTCACTGAATTTGTTAAGAGACTCAGAAGGCATATGGGGCAATAGGGGATATGTAAATTCAGGTGAATTTACTTTTTTGCCCTTAGTTTTAAAATAAATTAGAAAAAAAGAAATATGAGCCTCGCTGGAGGGCCACTGTGGGCGGGCGCCGGATGGCCTACAACCACCTACCGTCGGGCTCTGGCCGCTTAGAGATCTGGCAAGGGTTTTTTTTTGTGGGGTTGATTTTTTTTTTTTTTTTTTAAAAAAGATTCAATGAAAGTGAAGAATGTGAGTTCGAACTAAGGTTATTAAACCCGAATTGGTCACTGAACCGATCGGGATACTAGGTTAAGGGTCAGTGGCATAAATCAGAGTCAAACTAGAGCTACACTGGGATCAAACCAGTCACTAAACTATGGTTTATTTCAATTGAGAAAAGTGCAACACCTTACCCCAATGCTTTTGATTTGAAAACCTAACTAACTTGACATGAAACCTATAACCTAGGTTGTTAGCGTGCAAGGAACGAAATAACTTTTGCAAGGAACACAAATTTTGTTCTCTCTTCCCTTCTTCCGCAATGTAAAAAAAACTAATACCTATGTCATATCTTCTTTTATGTCTTCTTTCATTCTTTTTTTTTTTATAGGAAAAAAGTTTTGGAAGGGTTCGACACCAGTCCCCTACTAAGACCAGGGCACGACCCTGGGTTCTATGAGCACTTACTGGGGACTTACGAGATCGCCTACCAAAGGAGTTCCAGCGACGGCAAAGGGGATCGAACCCACGACCCAAGGGCCTAATCCTGGATCCCTTACCATCTGTGCCAACTCTCATTGGCTATCTTCTTTCATTCTTGTTTTGCTTGACCCCCATCAATAGTGATCTTTCCCTCTCTCTCCCTCGCACTCTCTTCTTTTTCAAAGCTGCGTTTGTCCAGCTTAAAAAAATCAACTCAACCCCCCATTTGCTCGGAATGGTCCATCGTTAGCATTTTTTGGTCTATGCTTGGCATCTCTAGATCTAGGGGGATTGGGTCTGTTTGCATCGGAAAATTTTAAACCAGCGCCCGTGTGTGCTATTGACTTAGTTTCCTCACTCCTTAGTTAGTCACCGTCGTTCTCTTCTTTTAGTGTTATCTCTTCTCACCAGATCTGTCTACATTAGTTTTGTTTTCACTAGATATGTTATTATCACTGGATCTGTTTCTCTCCATCTCTCTCTTTCTCTCCATGTAAACATCTTCCCTCTTCAATCAACATTTTTTGCAAAAAAGAAAAAAAAACCTAACTCCTGTTTATATGATAGACCATATTGGTTTCATAGCCGGTTTGACGGTTTCCGATTTGAATCAGCCGATTCGGTCTGGGTTTCATAACCATGGTTTGAACTCACCCCACCTTCATAGGAGCCAAGTGGCCTAGCCATTGGGTCACTTGGTTCCTTTAATATATATATACATCAACAAATATATGGTTGTTATTTATACTGAGTTTGAAAAAAAAAATTGACTTTCTAATAATTTTTAATATATGGATGTATTAACTAATTACCAGTTAATATTTATTTCTTATTATTTTTCATATTTAATATTTAGTAATATTTTTGCTAATTATTTTAACTATGACTTATTTAAATAATATTTTATTAAATTTTCTTATATTCAATTTAAGAAGTCGTTATGATATATGTTAAATTAAGAAATTGTTTCTTGCTATGTAATATATATTATTTTATGATAAAAGAATAGACTTTAAAATACGCCAGATCTCATGGTGATTCTATGATGTTTGAGGAACTTCAACGAGGGTACAATCTTTTCGTGTTCATACCTTTTACGTGGCTTGTAATTTTTAAATGATCGATATTATTTGTTGAAAGAAATGCATTTAATTATATACAACAGTAAAGTATCTAGGTTATAGATTGAACTCCCGACATTTAAGGTCATAACCCAATTCTTTACCAATTGAATAATTCTTTTACCTTTCTTTTTTTCTTTTACAAACTAGTAATCAATTGGACCATGCTAGTTCAAGGCCTATCTCATGAATAATTTATAATTTCAAGGAAGGTAGTTTCAAGGATATTAAAATTATGAAAGCCTATCAGCTTTGACTCAACGTAGTTCATTATAACATGACAAATGAATGTTCGAATCCCCATTAATTAGGTAATGTATCAATATTTAATGCTCAGCAATGCTTTGAACAAAATTGCCTCGAGTAAAAAAAATACATGAAATAGAATAAAAGGAATAAAATAAATGGACATCTGCCAAGCTTCTCTATAAGCATAAAGGGAATAAAATAGGGAAAGTATTAGTGAAGTTTCAAGGTAGAGAAAATATATCAAATAAGTCCCAACCCCAAATACCCTCACAAAAAAAATCCTTAGAGACTTTTTTCAAATATCAAATAAGTCACGTAATTCCAATATCCAAAAAAAAAAAAAATCATTGTCAAAATAGTTGTAAAAATGGTTTTTGGGCCAAAAAAAAAAGTTTTAAAAATGGTTTTATTAGTTGTTAAAATGTCCCTATGAAATTCTCATTGTCAAGATAGCTTCTAATGTTGTCAAAATGACTCTTTATGTTGCCAAAAAATTGGAGTTTTTCCTCTGATGTGTAGAATTTTAGAGACCTAGAGAATTTTTGGCAACATGAAAAGATATTTTGACAACATTAAAAGCAATTTTGACGAGGTTTTCATGAAAATATTTTAACAACTAATAAAGTTATTTTGACAACATGAAAAACCATTTTAACAACGGGATTTGTTTGCGAGAGTAATTATGTAATTTTTCGCAATTAATATAAAAAATGTCCCTAGACACTTTTTTTGATAGAGGATTTGGGGTTAATACCTTTTTAATACACTACTACAAAAAAGGTCAAAAACTTCCTGAATTAGAGGCAATAAACGTCCTTTTTGAGAAGGACGTTTGAAGAGGGGAAGTTATAAAAATAGGAATAAGGCTTCCTATGATAAATATTGGACGGCTTACTTAAGGTGTCCTATACTTAATGTAGGACGCCTTAAAAAAGGCGTCCTATACTTAACATAGGATGCCTTTATTAAGGTGTCCAATATTTATAAGGCGTCCTATGCCTTTAAGGCATCCTATATTGGGCATATTTGGCATATTTTGGGCGACCTGATTCAAAATAAGGACTCCTATATTGTATAAAAGGCATCCTAGACTTAAATTTAGGACGCCTTATATTATAATTTTTTTTTTTTAAAAAAATTTCCCTTGCTATTTCGTGGGCATTGATTAAACTGAAACCTACAGCGATGACAATATATGGTATTTAAGATAGATGCAATCCGCTTTCAAATCAAAACAAGTGCAACAAACCACTTGTGATTTGTGACAGCAAAACTCTTTCACATATGCAAAAATTCATGTACAGATCAATTTAGACCAAATTACATTTGGCAACTATAAAGACCACAACTGATCATAGTATCTCATGAAATCCAGATGTAAAGTTCCATAATGCAACAGCAAAAGTTTCAAGGTAAGAATTCGACAATTTAATGTTTTCATCTAATGCAGAATTAAGGAACATTGACAACAACAAAATACAGTAATAAAATTCAGTAGCAAGTGACCAAGAACTTCATAATTTTATTTTCCAAATTACTTCTGTGTAATAACAATGAGCATCCCACAACAACATCAAAAACAAAACATGATGTACATGATAAGTATATGTGACCAACAACAGGAACAATACAAAGTACAGTTATAAAATTCAACAGCAAGTGACCAACAACTTCAACAACAAACTATGGTCTTAAACTGACCAAAAATTCAACTTTCAGCTCCAAGTTTCAATTCCAATACAGAACAAGGATCACAGCAATAACAAAACTCGAAATGATTGATATGATTTTCAAGGCTATTAACAAATCTGAGTTATCAATTCCGCAGAAACCAAGAGTATTAAAGGCGGACAAGGATCACAGCAACACATGATGTACATATCTATATGCGTTGAAGAAATTTCGGCAGCATTTCCCCTCAACAGTAAGACATCCCAAAATTTCAACAACAAACTATTTCAACTTAATTTAACAAAACTTACTAACTAAGGCGATTCAAAAATATCAGCTATTAAATCCAATAATTTCATCAATACAAAATATAAAAATATAGCTAAGTTGTATAAGTCATAAACTATAAATAATGGACTTCTAAGCATCATGGTGAATACTACAAAGTTTACCTAGTTCAATGCACATCAACAAAAAAAAAAAAAAAAACAACAATATTAACTTTAAATTCTGATGCTTGAAATTTCTTTGCTCAATTCAACGTAACCTAAAGACAACAACAATAAAGACAACCTTAGAATTATAAATTGGAAAGCTAATTAAAGTACAAACAAGAATAGGCTCAAAAAGGACAAGGTCATGGAATTATCACACTTGAATAAATTCATGGAGAAGGTCCATGTAGAAGATATTTACTATACAAATTTCATTAACTAGTTCTGTTGTTTCACAATTTACTCCTTTTGTTATAGGAATTCCAAACATATATTAGAAACTCTAACAATTGAATAAATTCAAGAAGATTCCCAGTAAAGAATATTTACTAGTATTAAAGTTTTCTATTTATTTCAGAAATTCTAAACTTGTATTAGGAATTCCAAAACTTTAATAGATTAGTTGAGAATACCAAAACCATTCAGCTCATAACAATTGAGCAAAGTGAACAATATCATATCGTGCACAAAATCAGAAGCTACACAAGTACATTCAACAAAACATATTGTCATTAATCATTTTGTATTAGCTATTAACAAATTGAAGGTAGTGCTCGGTTGTGTGTTTCCACTATACAATAAATCGAAATAAACTAGATAATTTTCGCATCTTGCATGTGGAGATAACCCAAACGGTTCTCAGACTCGCTGAAAAACAAACTTGAGATTTCCAGACAAATAAAACTGGCACATTCTTCCACATACAAAAGACAATTAATGCAGCCGAGCTAACCCCCTTACCCTCACTTTCGCGAAATTTCTCAGACCTCATACAAAACCAAAATCTAGAAAAAAAAACCTTCAAAATCAAATTCCAAGAGCCGAACTCCGAATTTCAACAAAACAGAGCATGAAATTCCACATACCTGACGATTACCAAACTCTCAGCGTCACGAAACAACGAAGGGAAAACCCAGAAAAGAAGCAAAATCCCCAAAAAAATTATTTGCGGAAACTGGAAAACAAAATCATCTTAGTTTTAACAGTAAGCTCGAGCTTAGAACAAAAAATTAGCATTGAAGGAAAGAAAAATTCATTGGACCTCTCAGCATTCATGCCATCTGTCTGGTCAGAAGAATTCACACTGAACAAAAAGAGCAGACAAGAAAAATACCGAGAATTTTAGAAAGGGTGAATGGATAGCAGTACCTAGAAGATGCAGAAATGAAACCAACAAAAAGAGCTACGGAGGAGACGGCGGCGCACAATGTAGCAACAACGAACGCAGGAGAACGACGGAAGCAGAGGGAAGCGACGACGAACAATGTAGCGACGGCGAACGGAAGCAGAGGGAAGCGACGGCGAACGGAAGCAGAGTTTCAAGTGATAGAAGCAGAGGGAAGTGTGGAAGAAGAGATGCGCACAAAAATGAAACCCTACTATGCGTTTTTGTCCATTAAAACCACTACATGGCAACCTGAAACAAGTTTAAGGGCGCCAAAAAATAATTAATGGCGGCCTAAAAATACACCGACGCCTTAAATATCAATTAAGGTGTCCTGTCGGATAATTCAGGACGCCTTTAGTTATTAATGGTGCCCTGAACTCGAACTCTACCAGGATGCCTTAAATTTCAATTAAGGTGTCCTATCAGAAATTAATGGCGCCTTTTAATGTCCTAATAAAAATTAATTGTGCGTCTATGATATCCAAATAAAATTTAATGGCACCCTAATTAATATCAGGACGCTTTAAATTTTAATTAAGGCGTCTTGTACTTAAATCAAGGACACAAATAAAAAGAATTGACACCAAATGAATTCACTAAATGGCGCGAAGGTGTTAAAACATTAATTTTTGGTGCAAAAAAATTCAAATTAGGCGACTTGGAATTAGTTTAGGACGCCATAGTTTATTTTAGACATTCTTAAAACCATTTCAGGATGCAAAATTTGATAATATCAGTATTTATTTTTATTTTAAAAATTTCCTGACGCCAAAAAATTATCAAAATGCGCCAAATGTTACATTTTAGGTGTCCTAAAATATATTTAGGATGTCAAAAAAAATGTAGGCATCCTATATTAATATTTAGGTTGTCTAAAGTCTCAAAGTCAAGTAAATAATTACGATAATACTCCGCCTTCATTTTTTACTTCCTTTTCTTTTAAAAGGGACATCTTTTAAGGTAATAATATCTATATTTTGTAGTAGTGATATTTTCTTCTCTATCTTGAGATCTCAAGGATATTTTCCTAATAAAATAACTTCCTATATAGAAGCATGAAATTGGATAACTTCTTCACTAACAAATATTGTGTAAAACAGGCAATGCTCTGGTCATTCAAACTGCTATGACCAAGCAATCAATTCTATCGAAACTTTGGGAACTTATCCAGAAAATTCAATTGCCTTATGAACAAAATAACTCCTCTTTTTTGTGCAATCTAATCCTTTCTATTGAATTTGTTGAAGTTTTGAGGAAACATTACTCAAATATTCGAGTCAGCACCATATACCAACAATTCTAATTTATCTAGCAACTAAGAAAATGACATTCAATAATGTCATGTCCATTCTAATTTCATTGGCAACTTAGAAGATGATACGAATTCATTGCTTCAATTTTTTTTTTTCAATTACTCATTATATAATTAATGTTTCATTAATTCCTCATTCATTGGGCTTTGTTGTACAACCTTTAGTTGCACAACATTTTCCATTTTATACAATTTATCTTTTTACAAAAATTCCAGTTCAACACACAAACATGCAAGAAAAGTTGGAACCACCACTTAATAATCCAAGAAAACAGAGAACCAGATTTATCCATAGACAAAAACCTAAAAGCTGCATAAGTTCATAACAATCTAGTGTGTACATAAGACAAGATCTGCTGCATGACATTTTTAAGCAATCCAACAGACATATCTACATCAAAACTTGAACTACCGATCCCAATCCTTTCTACTTGAACCCGGAGATTTATCATGTAAAAACTTGCAATTCTCAGAGGCCCTGGGGTATATAGATATCACTTTTATCATTTCAGGAATCTCTACTTCACTTGAAGGATTATACCCACTAGTGATCTTGACAGTGCTCAGAACTTGCGCATTATTCAATATGAATTTCATAAATGCAATATAAGCTTCGTGTAACTGGAAGTCACCAAAAGTGAACTCCTTCAGGTGTGATGAAAGACACGGAGGAACATTAAGTATTGATTCATAGGGGGATCTACAAAAAAGCTGACCAGTGACCACACACAAATATAGTTAGAGAACTTATAAATTGAAGAACAATTATTTCACACACAAGTCAAGATAAAATCTTCAAACCTTAAAAATTACAAGATTCTGAAGGTTAGGGAAATTTCGGAGACAATTCACTATCCTAGTCCACCCATCAGCATAACATTCCAGGTGTGTTAAATTGTCAAATGTTGGAATTTTATCAGCAACAGGGGACCATATAGCATGCATGGTGGCACCCGGTGACCACATTGACTGCATGAGGAAAGACCAACAGAGACCCAAAAATAAACTGTGTAAGAAATATTTGAAAGCAAAATGAAACAATTTACGTATTTAATGTCGTTCATACCTGTAAGCTTAGAAATGTAACATTAGACAAAACTTCCAAAGGCACTAAGAGGGGGGAACAATGGCTGTGACCAAACGGTTAAGCTTTTTAATCTCTTGCATCGGACCATAATTGTTCATGCCCAACCTAGTCAGCACTAGCATTTCAAGAAGTGCACATCCAGAAAGCAGCATTGCAAAGCTGTTTATGTCCGGAAGTCTAACCTTGTTAAGATGTAGAACTTCAAGGGAAGGCAAACTCACACTAGAAAGGGTGCTAAAGGTTACCCCATTGAATTTTAGAACCCTAACGGTACTGCAGTTGAAAATACTAGAGGGCAAATTGTTGTCAAATCTATACGGAAACCATATCTCAAGATGCTCTACTTTACTATTGATTAATGCATTAATCCAAATGTTAATCTTAACATTTGGCATGTTAAAAGTCTGACAACTGAGACCAAAGATTTTGAGAAATTTCAAATCTCCTGAAATGAGGACATAATCAACAAACTGGATGAAAACTTCACGACCAGGAAAATAAGCATCATGAATGACAAAAGTGGAAAAAGAATGCCGAAGTGGCCTCCATCTCTTGGACAAGAAGCTTGCAGCAACAGCCTGCTTGCTTGGAAGAAAAGACAAAATATGAAGAAGCAACGAGTCTGGTAAGCTACTGAGCCTGTCACACATTATTAATTGGCTTCCACTGCAAAGGCTATCAACGTTAGGCCAATGTCCAAGGGAGTGACGGTGAAAACAAGTGTAGTTTAACTTGAACCTGCGGAGAAAATATTCAAACACCAAGTTGATAACTTTTACTCTATACTTGAAGCTATTTGGAAAACAATATGCAGCACAGCTCTTCATTGAACGCTATGGAAAATGATGGATATGTCTGAAGATTGGAAAAAGCTATTATTAAACAGTGAAGAATAGTGGTGTAAGTATTTTGTTTATCTGAGTTAGAATGAAACAGTAAGGACAAACTCTGGACCCAGTCATCGCATCCTAAGCTCTGTACCTTTCTTTATGCTCTGTATGCACACATCAAGCTTTTCATTCACAGCAGCTAAGTCCCTACTTTATACTGTACCACATGCAAATAACTTGATATTGCTTATGACAAAGAAAAAGTTGTAACGGATGAAACAATTGAGTCCCCCCTACTTATGCAAACGAGTTTCTGATGTTTGTGTAAATTTAGTAATATAAGCTTTAGTACTCAGACAAAACAAACGGTGTAACAAAAAATTTTCAAGTGCATACATATAATCATTTCCCATACAGATACAAGCATTTGTTCAGTGATTTAGTAATGTAGAGCGACTAAAGTCACATAACATATTCGAAGAAAACATTATAGTAGCAATAAATAAGTTGTATGCCTAACAAATCTTAAATGACTTGTAGAAACTCAGGAAAATCGTAAACAACTCCAAAATGTAGAAAAATTTTATACCAAAATAAGCATAGGGCTGACACAAGATAAATAAACTTAGCACAAATAAATCTATTGAAACTAAAACAATTACCATAAATCAAGAACACAACATTGAAATTCCATGAGGCATCAGTTCGTTGCTATAAACATGAGGAAGTAAAAGAATGGAAATCGACTACATTACCTGAGGAAGAGTTTCGATTTTCTTCTCCGGTGCTCCCTGTATCACTCCTTGCCTCTTTGACTCTCTTCGCCTACCGGGCACTGTAACAAAAACGTAAAGCCTTATTTTCAAATAAGCCAAAGGAAAAGACGGAAAGAGATTCTCTCTGAACACGTTTTCTCCCGATTCCTTATCATCTTATCTCGATCGTCGATTAGAAAGAAGAGAGAAAGATAAAAGTAATATTGTATTGATTGGTGAAGATGGAAGAAATCACCAAGAGGGGCTGAATTGGGGATTTTTAAAAAATCTTTTTAAAGATGTCTAAGTTTTCAGAAACTTGAAATGAAAAAGGAGAAGGAAGAAAAGTTGGACACAAAGGATTTATACTGGTTCGGTCTCAACTATGACCTATGTCCATGTCCAGTCCCCAGATATCTTCTGGGTATTTCTAATATCTCAACGAGCTTTAATTACAACAATGTAAATCACATGCAATCCTAATCATCTAGGACTTACTCCCCCTCACACTTTGTAATTAAACAACCCAACTCACAGGTTCTACAACCTTAAGTTTTCACACAATAAGTAATCAGAAATGATATTCAAAATCACACTCTCTTAAAGAGCAAATAATCATAAACACTGAAGTTCAAAAATATTTTGCATAACAAAGCTTAAAGATCAAAGAAGCAATTAGATGTAATTCTGTTGTTGTATCTTGCTCTTCATTTTCATGGATATTTATAGGTTAACTGGTGAAACTAGCCGTTGCATTTTCTTCTCTAACGTTTAGCTGCAAATCTGGGAAATGACTGTTGTATATTTTTCGTCATTCCTTCAATTCTAGGCTAGAATCTTGGATATAGCCGTTGCAGATGTTCTTCCAGTATTCTTATCATTCCATAATCCGTTTTTTATCGTTGCAGAGTGATTTGTTTGATCCATAACGGTTTGTGTTGAACCATTAGGATAGAGGAGAATTTCAGCTTGGTTTTTGGTCCTACATTAAATGATTTTAACCCAGATCTGATCTGAAGCTCAAAACATGTTAATGTAATCTGTAACTCATGAACAAACTTATCAAACATATATATAATGATTCGTAATCTTATTTAAGTGTAAAACACATCATAAGAGTGAATCAGAAATATGAGAAACACGAAGAGTAAAATAGAGATCTTGTTAGGCTCGACTTTAACTTCAGCAGGCTCGAGTTTGTTCATGTGCACTCAAGCATAAAGTAAGCAGGCTTGAGTTTGCCCTTTGGAATTTAGTGTTTATCGTGATGAGTGTTTCAAAGTATTTTTTAACATTGCACAAGCTCGAGTCTATTAGTGACAGGCTAGAGTCTAGAGCTATTTGTAATGAAAAGAAGTTTAAGCACAAAGATGTAGGCTTGAGTCTGGCAAATTAGGCTCGAGTCTGATCAGGTCATGAAATTTTTGATAACTCTCTGTCTGAGCCAAACTTAAGTCTGTAAGTGTTAGGCTCGAGTTTGCTTCAGCCATACGCTTTTGAAACTTCTTTCAATCTGAAATAGGCTTGAGTTAATGAGGTTATGCTTGAGCCTATTTTTGAGTAAATATTTGATTGCTCTCTGGAAGGGTCAGGCTCGAGTCTAACTCTATTCTCGTGTCTACTCACATGAAATTCTATTTGAGGAGCTCTTTGTAAAACTTAGGCTTGACTTAAAAAAACTTATGCTCAAGTAAAAATGCGACATGCTCTCTGTAAGGTACAAGCTCGAGTTTATTAAGGTAGGCTCGAGTCTAACTGAGAGCCAATAACTTAATTTGCTCTCTGTAAGACGTAGGCTCGAGTTTACCACAATAGGCTTGAGTCTGCCTTAGTTATAAAACATGAACTTTGCTTTCTGCCACGAGCAGGCTCGATTCTATTAAGTTAGGCTCGAGTTTGCCTAAGTTCAAAACACTTATTTTACTTTCTATTAAGAGACTATTTAGTTTACAATGGTCTGTTATCATCAAAACACATAGAGAACTAACAATTGGATGGATATGATTTAGAGATTATGAAGGATAATGAGAAAAAGATAATGAAAGAAACATGACCCTTGGTTTTTGGAGGAATAAGATAGAATAAAAGTTAGATTAAAAACATAATTTGTATTTACTTTTTTTTTCTAAATAATTTTATTGAAATAAAATAGGGACACATGGCAAAGTTAGCGGTAAATAAAATAGTATTTTGCTGCAAAAAATCATGATCCCTGTAAGAAATCCTGCGTCCTTACAAGAAAGATACACGTTTCCCTGCAGCTGAGCAAATGTGTGTCACATGAGCCAGAAATTTTGTTGCTTTGCTTTAAGACTTTTCCTTCGGTGGTTGTCACTTTCAAGGTGGAGGTTCTCCAAACGCTATAAATTGTAACTTCTCCCAGATGTGACTTTTTTGGAGAAGTCTATTTGTGTTTGATGCCCTCTAAACGTTATGTCAAATTGTAACATCCTCTATTTTTAAAGGATAATTATTTAAATTAATAATTGATTAAATCATTCATTAAAATATTAAAATATTTTACACATATAATTGAGCTTTGGATTTTACTAAACCCCTACTTTTTAACTAAATATTACTTCAAGATTTGCCAAAATATCCAAAATGTATTAGAGTATGCAAAATAAACCTTAATGTGGCAATTTATAATAATTCAACATAAACCAAAAAAATAGAAGCACTACCCTTAGCAAACACTAGTGCAAAAAAGTGTTTTTATACCGCCTCGTTTACAGCGGATTATCAACGCCCCGCTCTTAAAGAAATGACCGGTGGCAATTTTGTAAATATAAAGAACTTCTTCACCCGCATCAATTTTTAAGACCGCCTCGTTGACATTGGATTATCAACGCCCCGCTCTAAAAAGAAATGATCGGTGGCAATCTTGTAAATATAAAGAACTTATTCACCTCGTTCAATTTTTAAGACCGCTTCATTTACAGTGGAGTTTCTAGGCACCGGTCTTAAAGATATGATCGATGGCAATTTTGTAAATATAGAGAACTTCTTCTAACGTATAAATTCTTAAATATAATATTCAGGCCACTTAAAATAACCAACCGCTCTTAAAAATGTAAATAAAATAAAATAAAATATGGATTACATTATAGAGAAAACTCGTACATCACCACTTATACTTTCTACAGTAAAAAACAATAATGAAATATTTAAATATAATCGTATAAAACTTTTAAGACTGGACATATATAAATGAGGTCTTAAAGTTAATACTTTTAAGAGCGAACATAACTTTTACATTAATAACGGCCGGTCTTAAAAATAGAAACATATACTTCTTCGCGCGAAACCTTACTTACGACTTATGTCTTACTGTCTGAACTTTGAAACCCCTGTTCTCTTTGTGAAACCTCATTTCCTGTTGCATTACGTGTTAGTTCTCTATGTGTTTTAATGATAACTGACAATTGTAAACTTGGCATGAAGTTTGTTTTTGGCAAGATGAAAAACTTACTGTCAAAGGCAAACTCGAGTTTAGGTATGTAAACTCGAGTTTGAGACTTGACAGAAAGCTGCTCTATTATGCAAGAAAGCCAAACTCGAGTCTTCTTAGACAAAATCGAGTTTGAGAAGTCACATAAAGCAATCCAAAATTTTCACATCAAGCCAAACTCCAGGTTGCAAAACCAAACTAGAAGTCTGGGAGATACAGAGAACACTCAGATTTTTTTAGCAAGACAAACTCGAGTCTGGACCCTCAAACTCAAGTTTAGACTAAACAGAAGAGAACCCATAAACCTCAATATTTTACATAAGTCTTGCAAACTCCAGTCTGCGTTTCCAAACTCTAGTTTAGACTTGACCAAAATAAATCTCAGAAGTTTCAGTTCTTACTGAAACTCGAGTTTGCCTCCCCAAACCCGAGTCTGAATCATACAGAAAGGTCATCAATTTGGTTACATTACAAACTCGAGTCTATGATCCTAAACTTCAGTCTGGAAGTTCGTGAACTTAGGCCTATTCTCCTAACATAGACCCAAACTCGAGTTAGTCACTAATTGACTCGAGTTTAGCTTCATGACCAAAGTTCCATCCCAAGACCAGAGACCGACAGTTCTCTTTGTAAAAAACCAAACTCGAGTTAGCATTTGCAAACTGCCAGTTTAGACCTCTGATCAACAGACATGCTTTCTGGATGAATCCCAAACTCGAGTCTAGAACTACAAACTCGAGTTTGCATCGGTAATTTTGAAAAACCAAATTAAATCAATCTGCGAAATCTTTATGGGTTAATCTGAAATTATCATATCATGTTGTATTATTATTCCTAACATTATTGATCAAGTTTTTGATAAGTTTCAAACAGGTTCATCACAAGATCAAGGTGAAATCAAGATCCAGAATAAGTGTATTAAATGAAGAACCAAGAACAGGGCTGATCTTTCTCTTTTATCCCAGATGTTCAGTTCAGACCGTTGCAACACATTAAGATCACTTCAAACGGTCGAATTAAAATCATGGAATGACTAAAAATCTGGAAGACGCTCTACAACAACATATTCCAAGATTCCAGTTGAGAATTGAAAGAACAGAGCAAAATATGCAACTATCATTTTCCAAATTTGCAGCTGAACGTTGGAGAAGATATTACAACGACTAGTTCATCTAGCTAGGCTATGAAGACTTAGAGCAAGATACACAACGAAGCTACACTTGAATACATTTGCAATTTGAGTCCGTTTTATGTTTTTTGATTTGTTCTTCAGTGTTTATCAATATTTACTCTTTTGAGAGTTTGTGAATTTTTGAAAGTATTTGTTTGTGTGAACTCAAGGTTGTGGAACCTGTGAGTTGAGTTGTTTAATTATAAGGTGTAAGGGGGAGCAAGTCCTAGGTGATTAGGATTGTGTTTGATTTACATTGTTGTAGTTAAAAACCTGTTGAACTAGTGGAAACACCCAGAAGATATCTGGGGACTGGATGTAGGTCAAGGTTAAGACCGAACCAGTATAAATTCTGTGTGTCTGAGCTTTTCTTTCCCTTACTCTTTGATATCTAATTTTTCAAAGGTTTTTGAAAAAGAGTACAAAAAGAATTAATTTTTGAAATCCCCAATTCACCCCCTCTTGGTGATTTCTTCCATTTTCATTACGTAGAGAAGCCATCCTGAAGAATGTGAAACGCGGGAACCGTTACCGAGGAGACGCATAGCTCATCAGAATATGAGGAGATGCCTAGTTGGGAAGTTTATCTGGAAGCCGAAGAGACTCTGAATCATTCATTTGAACAAAGTGTCTCTAGTGTATGTCTCACACTTGAGAAGAATGAATTTTAATACCACATATTGTAAGAGATCTATTCTTAAATTTATTATTTTAAAAAAATTAATAGACTTTTAGGACCGGTTATATGATAAATGATCGGTCTTAAAGGTAATTGAATGGAAAAATAATTAATAGACTTTTAGGACCGGTTATATGACAAATGATCGGTCTTAAAGGTATTTTAATGAAATAATAAATAATAGACTTTTAGGACCGTGGATGTGTTATATGACGGTCTTAATACACTTTTGAGTATCAACTACTACTGTCCTGCCTTTATTGTCCTCCACACGCTTCCTCTCTGTCCTTCTTAACTTAAGTCCTCATTACCTCATAACTCCACACTACATAGCTCTTTGCCCATCATTCCCCAACTGCTTAAACAATGGTTAGATATAAGCAGACAACCCCTCGCAGGAGTACTCCTGAAGCTCGTGCCCACACCAGATCTCTCGTGGGTTCTCTTCCAGTGCATCGTTCCATTCCGACGGAGGAGTCACGGGTCGTTGGACCCACTGTTATTTCGAATGATGAAGAGGTTGACGGCCCCCTCCAGCCTTCAAACCACGAAGAGGTTCCCGCTCCCCCTCTCCAACTTCCTGGTCCCAACGCTCCCTTGGTTGATGATAATGAAGCGAAACTGAGGCGCATAATACAGGAAATTGCTGATATCTGGCTCAAAATTGCTGCTGCTGAAGCCTCCATCTCTAAGACATTAGATGATACCAAGGACTAAGGTTTTTAGTCGCATTATAATTTTTTTTTGTTAATTTCAGTTTATTGTTCTTATTTCCTTTTGTACTTGCATGTTGTCATAATGATATAAAAATTAATAAGAACGAAGATTATATTTTATTCTCCATTCTCTAGTGTTCTGTATTTTCATTCAATTGCTGCAGCAATTTTTATTTTTAATATTAAAAAGTATTTGACTTTTAAGACCACAGTATTATAAAACTCCGGTCTTAAAATTTTCAATATAAATTTAAATGAAATTATTTTTAGGACAACAATTTTATAAAACTTCGGTCTTAAAAAGTTCAATATAATTTAAATATATCTTTAGGACTGTATTCTTTTTAATTGACTGGTTTTAATAATATCCCAAATAAAAAATGTCTCTCTCGTGCCACTCACGCGGAAAAATTAAATTTCCCTGTATGAACTTCTCTCGTCTAGCCGAAAGTGATTACTCTGGTTCCGTCTCCAGTATTTGTGTGTTGCTTCGTCACTGCTTCACGTTCCACCCTCGATAACAACTTTCTGGTTCCTTGGCTCAATGTCTAAAGACCAAGCTGTATGAGTTGTATCAGCTATATAACTGTATGCTTTTCCTACTTATTGTTCTGGGTTTTCCATGGGTCGACCAAAATTGATGAAATCTTCTTTTGGGACCTACCCAACTGACCAACAAGTGTTTTCAGGTTACTCTTACTGTCTGCAACATTAACATTTGTGGCAGGAGAAGAGAGACTCAACAAACACATTTGACCTATATGCTACTAGTGAGTGCACGAGACCTATTTGCGATGCGTTTAATTTCCTCGTTGATAAATCCCAATTTTATATATTTTATCCCACCTTATTTCATTTATTTTGGGGATTATTTTAGGCTAATTTGGAATTATTAGATAATATTTAGATTGTTAGCCTATTTTAGGAAATAATATAAATATGAATTAATTATAAGATATTGAGCTTAAATTATTAAATTATTAATATTCTGATTAAATAATATCTCTTGATATATGATAGATAGTGATTTTATAAGATCCTATGGTGCAGGATTTTTCAGGATAGCTAAAAGAATTCCAATGGTGAAATTTTAGGCGACTACTTGAATTTTATTGGGCTCAAGTTAATACCCTAAAAGCCTCTCTTCCTCTCCTATTAATTAACCTAGCAGCTGCTAGGTTTTGGAATCACGCCACAAAGCTAGAGGACGGCCGCCACACGCTGAAGAAACAGGCTGAAGCAAGACGGAGATACCGAATTGACGCAGAGACGCAGCTACAGGAGAGAGGCGTGAATTGATTAATCTGATCCAATTAATTCATTCAACTTCCAATATCAATCACACGCACAGGGACCCCTTCAATTCCAATATTCATCTTACTCACGGGTCCACGTCACTTTATTCAATTATTCCACAACTCATTTACGTAGCAGTGATGTGTCTGGATTTTGGTAAGGAGAATAATTCTATGGAAGCTTAAATTCTTTTGGGAGATAACTTGGGAAGAGCATGGAGGAAGCTAAGGCCTAGGGCTTACACATGAAGATCACAAGGGAGTGTCTTTCTTTTTATCTTTTTAATTCGAACTTGAGATTATTTAGTTTTAAAATATTTCGAGTTGTATTAATTGAGAACAATCTAGTTTTAGATTGTAAACTTATTTCTTTTGGATTAGACTGATGATTTGAAGTTTTATGCTTATTTCTGGACTCTTGTTTGCAACATCTGGATTGTCAATTAAATTAGTAATTGAGTTTTCGTTATTAATTTAATTGTTAATTTGGTTTATCATCTTAATTGTTTAATTGAGTTGATAAATTATCTGGTTGTTCAATTAGATAATTGTAAACAAGATTTTCAAGATTATTTTATGATTGGTTTTAAATGGGTTTAATTAGCCACCGCTTATTTCATTATGAGTTTTCTAGTGAGATATGTGTTATTGAACTAGAGGGTTTCCCGTGTTCAATTGGGTGATTAAATTTATTAATCTCCCTTGGGTCTAATTAATTAATTTGGGCTAAGAAAGTTTACTCCTTGCAATTCCTAAGTTGTCCCCTTCGTCATCATAACTGAACTAGACCTTTATTATTTTATTTGCATTTAATCAATCTTTTTATTAGATTTTAATTATTTTCTCATAAGAAAACCCCCCAAAAATTGCATTCAACTCATATAGATTAGTCTCATTCTTATATAGGTTTAGGAGTCAATTGCATTATTACATTTAGTTAGTTAATTGCATATAGGTAGTAGTATTTTGCATTCTAGTTTAGGTCCGTTTACATTCTACTGCATCTTTTATCACTTGAAAATTAGTCCTAAAGAAAACCCACAGCTTGCTCCTTGGGAGAATGACCTAGGTTAACCCTAAACTGCATAATTAATTAGGACCTAGTTTAATTGATCACTTTAACGACAAAAGTACCTTCGATCAATTTTGGCGCCGTTGCCGGGGAGCAACGGTTAGACTTTAGGTTTAAGTTTTCAGGTGACTTCGTAGGTAGTTGTTTATTGCATGACTCGATCCTCTTTTGAAAAATTGTTAGCCTTAGATCCTGAGATTGAGAGGACATTTCATCAACAAAGAAGAACTAGAGCTAGTACCCTTGTAGGTAGTAGTTCCTTTGTTAATCCTATTTTTGAATCCTCTGATTCTACTGTCAATATGGATGGTAATAATATTGTTGTTAATGCTAATGAGAATGTAAACGCAAATGCAAATGCAAATGCTCATAATGTCGATCCTGCTATGACCATTAAAGAATTGGTTTCTCCTGATTTGCATTTTCAAAATTGGTGCATAAATTATCCTGATATTAATGTGAATTTTGAGTTGAAACCTGGATTGATACACTTACTTCCAAAATTTAATGGTGTTTCAGGGGAGGAAGCATACAACCATTTGAAGATGTTTCACATGGTCTGCACTGCTATGAAACCAGTTGATGTGACTGAAGATCAAATTAAGATGCGTGCCTTCCCATTCTCTTTGGAAGGATCTGCTAAAAACTGGTTGCTTCGATTACCTCCTGGATTCATCACTTCATGGAATCAACTGAAGAAACTATTCTTAGAAAGGTATTTCCCAGCCTCTCGCACTTCATCTATCAGGAAAGACATAAGTGGATGTCGACAAATGGTTGGGGAATCCTTATATGAATATTTGGAGCGTTTTAAAACATTGTGTTCCAGCTGTCCCCATCATCAAATCCCGGACACACTATTGATCCAATACTTCCATGAAGGGCTCTTACCTCTAGAGAGAGATTTGTTAGACTCAGCTGCTGGTGGTTCTCTTCTTCACTTGACTATTGAAGATGCTTGGGAATTGACTGAAAGGAAAGCTGAGAATAGCCAACAATTTGGCTCTAGACAACAAGTAAAAGTTAATGAGGTAGGATTATTCGCTGAGTCTCGCCTGGAGAGCAAAATTGATAGGCTTTCATCTGCTGTGGAAAAAATGACTATGTTCAATATGCAAAATTCTTCTAATATGGTCAATCCTATGGGACCATCTACTACTTTTACTTCACAGCCCAACTCTTCTGCTCTAATAGGGCCACTATGTTCTATTTGCTCTCTAGCCACTCATGCTACTGACTCTTGCCCTTACCTGAATGATGGAGCTGAATCTTGCAATGCAATATATCCTTCTAAACCTATGACTCAAGGTGGCCAAAAATATGATCCTTACTCCAATACATATAATCTTGGATGGCGTGACCATCCAAATCTTCGATATGGAAATGGCCAACCTCAACAAGCACAGTTTAATCAAAGTGGAAATTCTAGTAACAAAATGTTTCAACAAGTTAGACAATCAATACCAATCCAAGATGAAAGTTCAAGATTAGAAAGCAAGGTGGATTCCATGATGAAGATCCTAATACAACAACAGCAACAACAGCAACAGCAACAACAACAAATTCAAAGCCTTCAAACTCATATTGGTCAATTATCTAATATGCAGAGTGATGAACAAAGTCAAGGTTCAGGAAGGCTTCCATCTCAAGTAGTGACCAATCCAAATGCTGGAACTCAGCAGAATCCTAATATAAGTGGAGTTAATGCTATATCTCTCCGACGTGGAAAGATAATCCCCTCTGCAGATCCTGTTACCATCAAAGACAAGGAAGTTGCTGATGACTCTCCTTCTACTTCCACATCACAGGATCAACCCACCTTATCAGAAACACAAGTGGTGCCTACAGAAGAACAAGAGAAAGATGATAAAATAAAGCAAGTGGTCAAGCAGACTCTCCCTTTTCCTACCGTGGTGGCTAAAGCTGAAAGGAGAAAGAAGGAAATTGAGGTGTCAAATGAAATCTATGATATATTCAAGAAGGTGGTGATCAATGTTCCACTAGTTGACTTAGTCACACAAGTACCTAAATATGCAAAATTCTTGAAGGAATTGTGTACTACAAAGAGAAAGTTTAAGCACGAAGGCAAGGTTGACTTAGGGGCAGTTGTCTCTTCTCTTTATCAAATGCCAATGCCAGTGAAGTGCAAGGATCCTGGTAGCTTTCTCATACCTTGCACTATTGGTGACATTGAATTCTCAAATGCCTTAGCAGATTTGGGAGCAGCTATCAATGTTATGCCAAAATCAGTCTTTGATCAACTCAATGGTGTAGAGCTGAAGCCCACAAATCTTGTTGCATCCCTTGCTGACAGACGTTGCACAGTCCCAGAAGGCGTCCTAGAGGACATCTTAGTTAAGGTAAAAGATTTCATATTCCCTGCAGACTTTTATGTTCTTGATATGGATGATGGTCGGTTTAGACAGAAAGGACACTCATCTCTAATTTTAGGTAGGCCTTTCCTTAAAACTGCTAAAGCTATGATAGATGTCCATGCTGGTAGCCTTACTCTAGAATTTGCTGGTGAAACTATTAGATTCAATGTACTTGAATCCATGAGACATCCCCCTGATGATTGTGTAGAAATAGATGTTAATGTTGTTGATGCTATTATGGATGATTCTGTTAAAGATCTTGAAGAGAGCATGCTTAGTAGATCATGTGATATTGCTGGTTTAGATGATAGCATCTCTTGTTCATGTGCTAAAATTGGTAATTGTGACACATGTGCTGACTTTGATGTTGCTGATATTGATATTTTCACTGATGCTATTAAGAATATGAGATACTCTAAACATAATGCTTCTGTGCCTAATTGTAGCACTAGTGATTCTTCTACTCTTACAGTTTCTACTGATGCTTCCCAAAGTGGGAAAGTTTGCTCTTCTGTATGTGAGTCTGTTATGCAGGTTTCCAATTTGACAGATGCTGAAATGAAGCCGCTCATACCTTCAATTGAACAAGCCCCATCCTTAGAGTTAAAGGCACTCCCTGAGTCATTGAAGTATGCCTATTTGGGGAAAGACGAGACACTTCCTGTGATTATAGCTAGCGACATAGCTGCTGATGAGGAGACCCGCCTCCTAGAAGTACTCAGGCAACGGATAAAAGCTATTGGGTGGACTCTTGCTGATATCCCTGGAATCAACCCAAATGTGTGCATGCACCGAATCCTACTAGAAGATGGTGCCAAATCTGTACGACAGCCACAAAGACGACTCAATCCATTAATCCTTGATGTGGTAAAGAAAGAGGTTTCTAAACTTCTGTCTGCAGGTATAATCTACCCTATTTCTGATAGTCGTTGGGTAAGTCCAGTTCAGGTAGTACCTAAGAAAACTGGTATTACTGTTGTTCGCAATGATGAAGGTGAGCTAGTTCCAACTAGAGTTCAAAACAGTTGGAGAGTATGTATTGATTATAGAAAACTGAACTTGGTAACTAGAAAGGATCACTACCCCCTCCCCTTCATAGATCAAATGTTAGAAAGACTGGCCAATAGATCACATTATTGCTTTTTGGATGGTTTTTCTGGATATTTCCAAATTTCTATTGCACCTGAGGACCAAGATAAGACTACATTCACATGTCCATTTGGAACCTTTGCATATAGACGCATGCCATTCGGTTTATGTAATGCACCAGGCACTTTTCAGCGTTGCATGGTTTCCATATTCTCTGATTTTCTTGAGCATTGCATGGAAGTTTTCATGGATGATTTCACTATTTATGGTGATTCTTTTGATGCATGCTTAACTAGTTTAGATAAGGTTTTGGAAAGATGCATTCAATATAATCTTGTGTTGAATTTTGAAAAATGTCATTTTATGGTTAAGAAAGGAATTGTTTTGGGCCATGTTGTTTCACATGAGGGTATTGAGGTTGATAAAGCTAAAGTTGATATTATTTCCTCTCTTCCATATCCTTCATGTGTGAAAGATGTACGTTCTTTTCTTGGGCATGCTGGATTTTACAGAAGATTTATCCAGGATTTTAGTAAGACAACATTGCCATTGTCTCGTTTATTGCAGAAAGATGTGGGTTTTGTTTTTGATAATGCTTGCAGGTATGCATGGGATGAGTTAAAGGAGAAACTCACTAAACCCCCTATCATTCAGCCACCTAATTGGAGCCTTCCATTTGAGCTCTTGTGTGATGCTTCTGACTATGCATTAGGTGCCGTTCTTGCCCAAAGAGTAGAGAAGAAACAACATATCATAGCCTATGCATCTAGAACTTTAGATGCTGCTCAAGCCAACTACACTACCACAGAGAAAGAGCTATTTGCAATCGTCTTTGGGCTAGAGAAATTTCGATCCTATATCCTTCACACAAAGGTGATTGTCTTTACAGATCACTCAGCTATCAAATACTTGTTTAAGAAACCGGACTCCAAACCCCGCCTCATTAGGTGGGTACTTCTTATACAAGAGTTTGATGTGGAGATTCGTGACAAGAGTGGTGCAGAGAATATGGTAGCTGATCATTTGAGTAGGATTGAAACACCTGCGGTAACATCTTCACCCTTAGACGACTTTCCTGATCAAAGGCTTTGTGAGGTTGTTGTTTCTACCCCTTGGTATGCTGATATTGCTAATTATTTAGTTGCATCTGTTCTGCCAATTGACATGAATAAACATCAATTGAATAAGTTTAAGAGAGATGTTAGATTCTACATATGGGATGATCCTTACTTGTGGCATATTTGTAGTGATCAAATTATTAGGCGATGCATTCCTGATGTTGAATTTGAGTCTGTCTTAACTTTTTGTCATACTCTTGCATGTGGGGGACATTTTAGTGCCAAACGTACTGCTAGGAAAGTTTTAGAAAGTGGATTGTTTTGGCCTAGTCTATTTCGTGATGCCCATGAATTTTGTAAGAAGTGCTCCAGGTGTCAGTTTGTGGGTAATATTTCTAGGAAGCATGAGATGCCCCAACAACCCTTATTATTCTGTGAAGTCTTTGATGTTTGGGGTATTGATTTCATGGGACCTTTTCCCACTTCATTTGGTTACCTATATATCTTGTTGGCTGTGGATTATGTGTCAAAGTGGGTTGAAGCAATCCCTACTCGTACTAACGAATCTTCTGTAGTAGTTTCCTTTGTTCGATCTCACATTTTTTGCAGGTTTGGCATTCCTAGAGCCATCATTAGCGATCAAGGGACTCATTTTTGCAATAGGAGTTTTCAAAGCCTGTTAAGTAAATATAGGGCGATGCATAAGGTGGCCACCCCATACCACCCTCAAACAAATGGTCAGGCAGAACTCTCTAATAGAGAAATCAAGCTCATTTTAGAGAAGACAGTGCAACCTAACCGAAAGGATTGGAGTAAAAGGCTCGATGATGCACTTTGGGCGTATCGGACAGCATATAAAAGTCCAATTGGCATGTCTCCATATAGGATTGTCTATGGCAAAGCATGTCATTTGCCAGTGGAGGTAGAGCATAAGGCATACTGGGCAATTAAAAGGTGCAACCTCGACCTTACTAGTGCTGGTATTGAAAGGAAGTTGCAATTGCAAGAGCTTGAAGAGTTAAGAAGAGAAGCTTATGAGAATGCTAGAATTTATAAGGAAAGAACTAAAGCAATCCATGACAAACTCATTATGAAGAGAGAATTTCAAGTGGGCCAAAAAGTTCTACTATATGTTTCCCGATTGAAACTCATGCCTGGAAAGCTCCGCTCGAGATGGGAGGGTCCTTTCATTGTCATTGATGTCTCCCCTTATGGAGCTGTGAAGATCAAAAGAGAGCCAAATGGAAAATGTTTCACTATCAATGGACACCGCTTGAAGCCGTTTTTTGATGGATTCTCCACTCAGACAGTGGAGGCTGCTACACTACGTGACACCACGTAGACCCCGGTTGTATTCCTTCCTTCACTCTTTTATTTTGCTTTGTCATATTACTCATTGTCATACTACTGAGTTGAGTAGTGCCACGTATTACTTGTCTTTGTGATATACTATGACCGCTTTGCATTGAGGACAATGCAATGTTTAAGTGTGGGGGAGGGATCAACTGTGTTGAATGTGAAAATTTCAAGTTTTAAGTAACTTTAGTATGATGCATTTTTATTTGAAAAGTGATTGATCATGTTTTGAGTTAGTGAACTAAGTGGCAATGAATTTGACTTTGGTGAATTTAGGCTAATGATCATATACACCTAGTGAGATTTTGAGCCTAATATACTTTTTCTGTGTGTACCCCTATCTCTGTACTTGATCTAGAACTTGATTTGAATCTTATTTGAGGCCACATTTTCTGCATGTGTATTTATAAAAATGATAAAGGCATTCATTTTCATTCTAGCCAGATAAGCCAAAAAGCCTACCCTTTCATACATATGTCATTCGTTTAGCCCCTTGAGCCTATATTCCTTCTAATTTGTCTACACCCATAGTCAATAAAAAAAAAATCCACCCTTTTGAATGTCTTGAGAGTTGAAGAGAATTGCATTATATCTGTTGTGGATGAAGAACATGCATAAAAGTAGGAACTGAGTCATTGTGAAAAATATGGTAGGTTAACTCAAAAAAAAAAAAAAAAGAAAAAAACGAAAAAAAAGAAAACAAAAGAAAACAAAAAAAAAAGAAAAAAAAGAAATTGAAAAAGAAAAAAATATGAAAGAAAAAAAAAAGAAAGGAAGAAAAAAAGAGAAAAAGAATGATGACTCGATTTAGATTTAGTTTGGTTTCTTGCATCCCACATTCTCTATTTATCATTCTCTTCATCTTTTAAGATATTTAACTTTGTTTTTCCAAATACTTGCCCTTTCTTTCTTAACATTAGCCCCACTACGACCTAATAAAAGTCCTTTGGATTTATGCATGCACTTGCTTTATTAGTGGTGGAGAACTTAGATTCTTGTCAAGCCTATGGAAAGAGTACTAGGTAGGGATGGATTTGAGTGTAAACACAAACCTATACACTTTTGAGAGAGAAGAGTGACATACACATTATCCTTGGTGAGGGATTTTTGGCTTAAGTTCCCCTTTGTCAAGTAAATTGCCATGATGTTTGTTTCCTTGATTTATGAGAATATCACTTGGATATGATAAGTGTTGAAATGCTTTTGTTTGCTTATTACTTGTGATTGGAACATTCATTTTTTTTTGAAGTTTTGGTTTAGTTTAGTTTAGTTTTAGTTTTGCTTTTATTTTATCCTCCCTTGGTCTTGATTTGTTTTGCCCAGGAGTGCAAAAGATAAGTGTGGGGGAGTTGATAAATCCCAATTTTATATATTTTATCCCACCTTATTTCATTTATTTTGGGAATTATTTTAGGCTAATTTGGAATTATTAGATAATATTTAGATTGTTAGCCTATTTTAGGAAATAATATAAATATGAATTAATTATAAGATATTGAGCTTAAATTATTAAATTATTAATATTCTGATTAAATAATATCTCTTGATATATGATAGATAGTGATTTTATAAGATCCTATGGTGCAGGATTTTTCAGGATAGCTAAAAGAAATCCAATGGTGAAATTTTAGGCGACTACTTGAATTTTATTGGGCTCAAGTTAATACCCTAAAAGCCTCTCTTCCTCTCCTATTAATTAACCTAGCAGCTGCTAGGTTTTGGAATCACGCCACAAAGCTAGAGGACGGCCGCCACACGCTGAAGAAACAGGCTGAAGCAAGACGGAGATACCGAATTGACGCAGAGACGCAGCTACAGGAGAGAGGCGTGAATTGATTAATCTGATCCAATTAATTCATTCAACTTCCAATATCAATCACACGCACAGGGACCCCTTCAATTCCAATATTCATCTTACTCACGGGTCCACGTCACTTTATTCAATTATTCCACAACTCATTTACGTAGCAGTGATGTGTCTGGATTTTGGTAAGGAGAATAATTCTATGGAAGCTTAAATTCTTTTGGGAGATAACTTGGGAAGAGCATGGAGGAAGCTAAGGCCTAGGGCTTACACATGAAGATCACAAGGGAGTGTCTTTCTTTTTATCTTTTTAATTCGAACTTGAGATTATTTAGTTTTAAAATATTTCGAGTTGTATTAATTGAGAACAATCTAGTTTTAGATTGTAAACTTATTTCTTTTGGATTAGACTGATGATTTGAAGTTTTATGCTTATTTCTGGACTCTTGTTTGCAACATCTGGATTGTCAATTAAATTAGTAATTGAGTTTTCGTTATTAATTTAATTGTTAATTTGGTTTATCATCTTAATTGTTTAATTGAGTTGATAAATTATCTGGTTGTTCAATTAGATAATTGTAAACAAGATTTTCAAGATTATTTTATGATTGGTTTTAAATGGGTTTAATTAGCCACCGCTTATTTCATTATGAGTTTTCTAGTGAGATATGTGTTATTGAACTAGAGGGTTTCCCGTGTTCAATTGGGTAATTAAATTTATTAATCTCCCTTGGGTCTAATTAATTAATTTGGGCTAAGAAAGTTTACTCCTTGCAATTCCTAAGTTGTCCCCTTCGTCATCATAACTGAACTAGACCTTTATTATTTTATTTGCATTTAATCAATCTTTTTATTAGATTTTAATTATTTTCTCATAAGAAAACCCCCCAAAAATTGCATTCAACTCATATAGATTAGTCTCATTCTTATATAGGTTTAGGAGTCAATTGCATTATTACATTTAGTTAGTTAATTGCATATAGGTAGTAGTATTTTGCATTCTAGTTTAGGTCCGTTTACATTCTACTGCATCTTTTATCACTTGAAAATTAGTCCTAAAGAAAACCCACAGCTTGCTCCTTGGGAGAATGACCTAGGTTAACCCTAAACTGCATAATTAATTAGGACCTAGTTTAATTGATCACTTTAACGACAAAAGTACCTTCGATCACTCGTCATTCATTTATTTTGCTTCTTGATTCATTGTCATACATTTATGACCACAAGACAGAACCTACATTTAGCTTATATACGCATTTGTAGTTGGCTTATTTTATGTGCAAGTTTATGTTTTTACGGATTACATTATATGTTAAATCTTTCCGTCCATAGGAATTGTACTATGGATCGCAGTTGGATAAATGCTTTATGGACGAGTGTTGAATATCAGAATGGGGTTAGGTAATTTATAGAATTTGCTAAACAAAACGCCTATGATCATAGTAGGAAGTTTTATTGCCCTTGTGTACGATGTTTTAATGAGAGGCGTTTAAGTCCTGTTGTTATACACACACATTTTGTTTGTCAAGGATTTTGTAAGACCTATATAGTATGGGTATGGCATGGTGAAAAAATGCCAAGTGGGTCTCAACACGAAGAAGTAACATCTGATGATAATGACGTTGATATGGATGATCGTATAGAGGATAATGACGCTGATGTAGGAGAATAGACTTTTCATCAATCACATGCATATGGTAATATGTGCAGTGATGCAGAGACCCCACTATACCCTGGGTGTAAGAAATACCAACTGTTGAACGCTATATTGAAATTGGTCAGCCTAAAGGCACATCATAAGTGGAGCGACAAGAGTTTTTCTGAAATGCTTGAGGCTTTTAAGGACATGCTTCCGGATGATAATGTGTTGCCTCACCAATACTATAATGCTAAGAAAATACTTTGTCCACTGGGGATGGAGTACAAAAAGATCCATGCATGCCCGAATGATTGCGTGTTGTATAAGAACGAGTTAGAAGAGAAGCTGAATTATCTGATATGTGAAACCCCAAGGTACAAGTCAAATAAGGGGCCTGCAAAAGTGTTGTGGTATCTTCCAATCATACCAAGGTTCATGCGCTTGTTCACTAAGGAAAATGGCAAAAAATTTGAAGTGGCATGCAAATGTGAGGATTTCTGATGGAAAGATTCGACATCCTGATGATTCTTCTCAATGGAGGAAAATCGATCAATTATTTTTGACCTTCGACCAAGAACCTAGGAACTTTAGCCTTGCCCTTAGCACGGATGGCATGAATCCATATGGAAGCCTTAGCAGCATACATAGGTTCCTGGCCTGTACTCCTGATTATTTACAACTTATCTCCTATGTTATGCATGAAATGAAAGTACATCATGCTGTCCATGTTGATTTCGGGATCAAGACAACTCGGAAACGACATTGATGTTTACCTTCAGCCCTTGATTGAAGACTTGAAGGAGTTGTGGGAAAAAGGTGTCAATGTTTTTGACTCTTTCAAGAAGGTCTTCAAAATGAGAGCCATGATATTTTGTACCATAAACGACTTCCTAGCATATGGGAACTTGTCAGGGTATAGTATAAAAGGCCATAAGGCATGTCTGGTTTGTGAAGAAGGCACACGCTTCCATCAACTTCAACATGGAAGAAAGACAGTTTATCTTGGACATAGAAGATTTCTTAGACGGGGCCACCCATATCATCGATTGAAGAAAGCCTTTCTTGGTGTCTAAGAGCATAAAGATGCTCCGGTGGCATTGACTGGGGAGCAAGTGTATGCAAAGGTGAAAAATATAAGTGTCGTCTTCGGTAAGACTGCAAAGGGTAGAAAGGAAACAAATATATGAAAAAAAGATTGGTATTCTTTGATCTTCCATATTGGCACAACCTTAATATGAGACACTGTATTGATGTCATACATGTGGAGAAGAACGTATGTGATAGTATTGTTGGCATGCTTCTCAACATACAAGGTAGCATAAAGGATGGTGTGAAGGCAAGATTAGATTTGCAAGAAATGGGAATACGTGAAGACTTACATCCAAGGCCATACGGTAACAGAACTTATTGTCCCCCGGCTTCTCATACTTTGTCCAAGGATGAGAAACGTAGTTTCTGTGAGTGTTTGCATGGCAAAAAAGTTCTGTCGGGGTATTCTTCAAATTTTAAGAGGCTTGTATCGATGAAGGACTTGAAATTGGTAGGCCAAAAGTCTCATGGTAGTCATGTCCATTTACGGGGGGTGTACCCAATTGAAAGATCTATGAAATTCCTAAAAGGGTACGTGAAGAACGCATACCGGCCAGAAGCATCAATTGTTCAGAAGTATGTATCTGAAGAGGCCATAGAATTTTGTGAAAATTATTTGACCAAAGTAAGACATATCGGGCTTCCAAAACGTCAGAATATTGAAGGGGGTAGACGGGGGGCCTCAGTAAATAGAGTGGATCCTGATGAATTGTCACAAGTCCACTTATACATCTTGAATAATGTTGATGAAGTTCAGGCCAACATAGCTGCCCATAAAGAAGCTGTGAGGAAAGAAAATCCCCGAATGACTGAACAAAGGTTGATTAGGGAGCATAACAGAACATTTGCAAACTGGTTCAAACAAAAGGTTGAGGGAGAGGAATCTGTTTCTAAGACAATGAAATGGTTAGCACGTGGTCCTGAAGTTGATGTCTAGAGTTGGAATTCGTATGTGATCAACGGTTACACATTTTACACGAAGTCCCTAGATGAGAGGAGCACCATCCAGAACAGTGGTGTAATGTTAGAGGTTGAATCCATGCACGTCTCTAGTTTGAAAGACAAGCAGCCTAAATTGGCAATCATGCCATATTATGGGGCTATTGAAGAGATTTGGGAGGTGGACTATGTCTTTATTAGATTTCCCATTTTCAAATGCAAGTGGGTTAATGCCAACAGTGGTGTTCAGATTGATCGACTCGGATTTACGTTAGTCGATCTCAATAGTACAAGTTTTGGAGATGAACCTTTTATTATGGCAGATCAGGCAAAACAAGTTGTTTATATTACCGATCAAGCAAATAAAATGTGGTCTGTAGCTCTCTAAGGTAAAAGGGTCATCAATATTGATGAGGAAAGTCATGCAAATTATGGTCTTCTTGACAGTACTCCTTTTTCAAGGGGTCTACTGGACATGAACGAAGAAGATGAAGCAGATACTGAACCCGACATAAGAAATGATCATCAAGAAGGGATATGGGAGGATACCCCTTTATAAAAATTCAATTCATAAGGTAATATTCATCTGCACAATTCTTTGAAAGCTTTAAGATTTTAACTGTGTTATATTCCTTCTATGTTTTTAACTGATGCCACTGACTCTATGAAGTTTGTTCTTGTTTTATGTTTGTGACAGCTGGATCCGATCCAATGCTCTCAGCTGAGGGAAGCTATAAAGCTATGGAAGCAATATCTTGAAAATTTGGCCTTCAAAGATCAATGTTAAGGTAAATTTTCTCTAATATGTAACAACCAGCTTAATCAGTAACACATTTTATTATCTCTGAATTTTTAATATTCAAGTGTTATTGATTATTGTTTCTGCTCAGTCACAGAGAGAAGAGATCATACTAGAACTCCACAAAATTTATCAGGATCCTGTTAACGGAGCTGTACATGGTGGAATGATAAGGGAGTTGTTGGGTGGGAATTGGATGAAGGCATGGTGAATATTGTTGGGCATGTATGTTGATTTAAGTGTACGTGGTATATCTTATTGCAACAACTTATTGTATTTGTATTTGTAACTCATGGTCAATAATATTTGTATTCTAGCTACGATATGCTTTTTCCCAATTCAATTTATTCATAATTGTTCATAGCTTGTAGATTAAAGTGTAGCCTTTTCTGTGCTAGATTGTCTTGTATGGATTTGTGTATGATCATTCAATTTATCCACAATTATATTGTTCATATCTTGTAGCTTAAAGTATACCGTTTTATGTGTTAGATTGGCTGGTATGGATTTGTGTATATAGATGATCAGTAAGAACAGGACAGGGAAAAAATGCAAGAAACTTTAGACTGATAAAACAAAAACAACGGTCTTAAAAGTTCAACTTTTAAGACCGGATGTACTCGGATTTACTTAAATGCGCGGTCTTAAAGGTCAGGCGACATATTTGATATGCGGTACTAAAAGTTGGTCTTACAAGACCGTTGGTTTTAATATGTCTGGTCTTAAAAGTTAATCTTTAAGACCGGACGTATTACTCAACCAGTCTTGAAAGTGAGTCTTTTAAAACCGTGTATAATTATTTTTGTTCGGTCTTAAAAAATAGAACTTTTAAGAGCGGTTAAATTTTTATCCAGTCTTAAAAATTGAGTTTTAGGACCGACAAAAAAAATATTTTGGTCGGATTTAGTATTACTTTTAAGACCTGGTGTTTTTAAATGTTCGGTCTTAAAATAGTTTATTTAAGACTGGTTGAAGTCAGCTCTTAAAGATATACTTTTAATATCGGCTGGAACAAGACCGGCCGCGAGTCCGGTCTGTGGATGCCTCTTTTGTCCAATTTTAAAAGCTTTTTTTGCACCCGTGAAAAGTAACTTAAGTTCCTGATAGTCCCACACAAAAACTATCATCTAAAAAATATATGTAACAATCAATCATATTCATTACAAACGTTGATATATGCATGTGTAGTGCTAAATGCGGCATTTTATATAACAAAATACTAGAAATATAATTCACAAATTATCAAATCACAAATTATGTAATACAATTTCCATATCAAATTTCTTATTAAATCACATATATAATATGTTAAGCAAAAGATTGAAGCTATCTTTATTACCCCAAATCACTTTTATAACCGTTGACTAGAGCCATAATTAACAAATTTTTCATCCATTTGACTGAATTACACATGATTTCAAATTATGAGGCGTCACCTGGTCAGGGTTCCTAGTTTGTTATGATTAGACTATGGCTCTCCTCCTTTTGATTAAACCTCATTTAACCGGTAGGAATATCCTATAGGTCATAAATCTTAAATTCTTTTAAATAGAAAATTAAATTTAAATTCCTACAACAATAAACTAATAAATCTAAATTGATTAAAATTATCTATTAATTAGGCTCTACATATTTACAACAATCTATTTTCAAAACTCAAAACTTTTCTAAAACCCTAATCTTACAACTTCCATTGACCAACACTACATAATCCTCATTGAAAAGAGAAAAATATGTGGAACAACATTTATGAAGAACATTTATTAAAAAAAACTAGTTTAATTATCTAAATAATTTTATAAAATAAATAGCATACTTTAAAAAATAATCTAAACTCTTCCTTTCTTCTGTCCTTTCATTCTTTCCTCATTCTCTCATCCTTTCACGCTAGGCACATTAGGCGTGCACATATATAAAAGAGAGCAGGTGGAGTGTAAATTTGGCACCTTCCCCCAATCTTCAATGTGGGAGCGGTGGGGTGTAATCATGACAACTTCCCCCAGTCTTCAATATGAGGCAGACTCCAACATATATATATTGTAGGAGTTTTATTTTTTTTTTCTCCTAACTACATAAGAAATAGGTTTAAGGTGTAAAAATATATATATGTTTTATCTTGAGGAGCGTCTAATACCAAGTTTTTTAGGTACAGAAGTACATACGTGGTTACAAATTAGGTGCAAAAATACCTTTTGATTTAAAAAAATTGTCATATTTTAACAAATTTAGTACATTTTCAAATAATTTGTGCATAACAACTAAGGAAAGAAATATGGCCACTTGCCATATTTTAACATATTCAAATATGCCAATCATGCTATTAGTATCCTCAAGCCCACGCAATGAAAAAAATTTCATGCAGTTTTTAGAAATCTCGCCACTAACGTATATATCACGCTGCTCAAGCTTATTCAGTCAAAACTAAATGTAACATATATCTATCATTAACAATAATATTTAAATACAAATATATGAAACAGAGGAGTAACTGTAACATTAATATATTAATCAATTAAATTAATAATTTTTTTTGAAAAATTGTTAAAAAAATACTTTATTCTAAAATTTATTGCTCAAAGGTATTTAAAAACTCAAATTCTTGAGCGAGTACAACTTTTCTTCACTCGTGTATGTTGAGTAATCACGAACAAACAGATTCAAGGTTGAAAAAGGAGATTCGAGTCACATCCGAAAATGCTGTCTTACAGAGTTATTCCGCACCACCGGCAAAGAGGAAGCGGTACTCCCCAGGATTAAACAGATCCTTCCTGGAGACGGTCAGGGCGACAGAACAAGCGGAATATTATAATAATGACGGCAAGAAATTAGAGGAGGAGAGAATGTTATCATTGAAACCCGTGCACTTCGTCCGAACCCCTTTTATAGGCACGGTCGACTGATGACGAATGGACACGAGTTTATTCGGACGACACAACCCCTGAGACCAATAGGCACCATCAAAAAGACAAATTCGAAAGTTGAAAATGGAAAGTTTGTTTAGGACGTGGCTGACCACTGACAACATCTAGTCATGAAGGGTTCTCAATTTTAAGCCTTTAAATATTACGTCTTTTCGGTAAGCCTCCAAAAATAAATTATTATTTTACACAAATAAAATAATATCTTCAGGGAGCAAGAATATTTTCACAAAAGTGTCGGTATCATGTATTACTTGCGCGCAGGGGGGAGTCGCTGGATTTCCACTAAGCTTGCCTTCCTATGGCCCATTGTTGTGCGTGCGAGCCCACTACTCCTTTAGGCCTCTTTACAAGCCCAACATAATAAGATGATATATATAGGCTTTTGCCCTCTCATTCCCAAGCAATGTGGGACTTGTTTCTTTGACACACCCACACATATTATTATATTTTTACAACAATCCCCCACATGTGTCAAAGAAACCTGCTGCATTATCCATAGGACTATAACCATTGTATCTGGTGGTCCTTAGAACTATGAACCAGACCTAGACCCATAACACTTAATACATAAAGATGTCAGTGAAGCATGCTTCTATGAACTAACAAATCTTGGTGTGTATTAGAGGTATTAAGAGTCACATTATATCTTAACATTTCCACTGTTAACAACAGTTTTGAGCATTATTTCGGCCATGCGCGTGCCTGCTGCATAACAAATGCTCTAGAGATTTTGCCATGATCTCATAGGAGCGGCCACACTCCACATTCATAGAGGTGATTTCATATATGTGTACCTGCACTTAGCACACCGTCTTGTAAGACTATGAAATCATTAAGAGCTTTTGCTCAACCTAAAACACATGCATTCTAGTACTCTCTCATTGTCATAGGAAGGGATGGCATATATTTTCTTGTGCTAGGCAGAACTGACGAACGACTTGTTCTTACCCATTGAACCTTCTTCATGGGATCACCAATCGCAAAGGTTGGGTTGCCATCGTTGTCAATTATAAGTTGGCTTTAGTCCTATTCCTTTCGATGTTTCAACAATCATTTTCTTCCCACGGGGTTTTGTTAACGGATCCGCTAAGTTCATTTATGACTTCACATAATCAATTGAGATAACATCATCCTTTAGCAGCTGCCTTATAATATTATGTCTCAATCGTATGTGTCTACTTTTACCATTGAAGGTTTTGTTCTTTGCTGTGGCTATTGCTACTTTATTATCACAGTGCAACGACATTGAAGGTGTTGGTTTATCACCTAGTAGGATATTTGCTAAGAAGTTTTTCAACGACTTAGCCTCAGTACCAGCCAACTCCATAGCAACAAACTCAAAGTCCTTTTAAGGACGGTGTTATTATATTTTGCTTGGCTGATTTTCATGTGACTGCACCACCACCAAGAATAAAGACATAGCCACTAGTGGATTTTGTTTCATCTAAATCTGAAATTCAGTTGGCATCACTGTACCCTTCTAATACAACGGGAAACCTACTATATTGTATACCATAATTCATGGTACCTCTCAAGTACCGTAACAACCTTATGAGAGCCTCCCAATGTTTACTGCCTGGACAGTGAGTATACCTGCTCAATCTACACACAACATATATTATGTATGGTCTTGTATAATTCATCAAATGCAACAAACTCCCAATAATTTGTGCATATTTAGATTGAGCTATTGGGTCTCCCTCATGTTTTGTGAGATGTACACTACCATCATAAGGAGTACTCAAAGGATCTTCATTAAATTATTCAAACTTTCTCAGTATCTTCTCAACATAATGTTCTTGAGAAAGTTGAATACCATGTTCATTCCTTATGATCTTTACACCCAATATAACCTTTGCTTCTCCAAGATCTTTCATATCAAAATTTGAAGCAAGAAAACCTTTTGTCTCAAGCACAATATTTAAACTAGTACTAAAAATGAGCATATCATCGACATATAAGCAAATAATCACACAATCATTATTCACAACTTTTATATAAACACATCTTTCTACTTCAATAGTAGAAAATCCACCACTTATTAATACTTGATCTAATTTCTCATGCCATTGTTTAGGTGCTTGTTTCAAACTATATAATGATTTAACTAACTTACAAACTTTGTTTTCTTGCCCAGGAATAATACATCCTTCTAGTTGAGCCATATAAATCTCTTCTTCTAAGTCACCATTTGGAAACGTTGTTTTAACGTCCATTTGATGTATAACAAGATTATAAATTGAGGCTAATGCAATTAAGACTCTAATAGAGGAAATCCTGGTCATCACAGGCGAAAATGTATCAAAGTAATCAATATTTTCCTTTTGGGTAAACCCTTTGGCTACTAGTCTAGCTTTATATTTGTCTATTGACCCATTAGGAAAATATTTTTTCCCGAAACACCCATTTACACCCAATAGGTTTTGCTCCTAAGGCCAAGTCTACTAAAACCCAAGTTTTATTTTGATTCAAAGAGTCTATCTCAGTTTTAATAGATTCTTTCCAAAACTTTGCATCTGTAGAAGAAACAACTTCATAATAATTCATAGGACTAGATAAGTATAAAAATCATCTCCAAAAGATGTTTCTTTTCTTTGTCTTTTACTTCTTCTTAGGTTTTCAACAATATCTTCATTTGGGTTTTGTTCAAAACCTTGTTCAATTCTCTTAGGAATATGCTCAACTTTTAAAGGAAAAATACTTTCAAAAAAATTTTGCATCTTTAGTTTCAATAATTGTATTGCGTTCTAAAATTTCACTTTTCAAAACCAAAAAATGATATGCAGGACTCTGTTGAGCATAACCAATAAACATACAATCAGTAGTTTTTGAACCAATCTTTTTCCTTTTAGGATCAAGTAATAATACTTTTGCTAGGCACCCCCACACTTTGAAATTTTCAAGTTTGGTGTAAAATTTTTCCATAACTCATATGGTGTCTTCTTTGTTTTTCTATGAGGTATTCTATTTTGTAGGAAGCATGCAGATAATATTGCTTCTCCCCACAAATTACTAGGTGCAGCAGAACTTACATGTAAAGCATTCATCATTTCTTTTAGAGTTCTATTTTTCCTTTCAGCAACACCATTAGATTTAGGTGAATATGGGGGAGTTACTTCATGGACTATTCCTTCTTTTTCACAAAAATCCTTAAGCAATAAGTATTCCCTTCCTCTATCTGACCTAACCCTTTTAATCTTTTTATTTAATTGATTTTCTACTTTTGCCTTATATACAAGGAATTTTTCAAATGCCTCATCTTTATTTCTAAGTAAATATACTCTAGTATATCTTGAAAAATCATCAATAAAAGTGATATAATATCTCTTTCTACCTCTTGTTTCTATTTGTTTTAAATCTCCTAAATCAGTGTGTATTAAAGATAACAGCTCAGTTTCTTTTTGAGTAATAAAATGTGATTTCCTAGTTTGTTTTGTTGCTGCACATACTTCACATTTATTAATATCATTAATATTAATCCCATAAATTATCCCAAGATTTATTAATCTTTTTATATAAGATTTATTAATATGCCCTAGTCTAGCATTCCATAAATCAAAAGAATCAATCAAGTAAGTAGAAGAAGATGCATTATCATTATTGTCATCAACACTTAGTACAAAAAGACCTTGATTACAATAACCCTTTCCTATCAAGATATTGTTCTTTGTCATAACAATCATATCAAATTCAAATGACACCTTAACCCCAAACTTTCCTAGTAGAGCCACAGATATCAAATTAGCTCTAAGTTTTGGTACATACAAAACATCATTCAGTGTTAATGTCTTTCCTGATGTGAGTTTCAACACCACTTTTCCTCTTCCTTGAACTTTTGCAGTTCGTGAATCAGTCAAATAAATCTGGTCTTCTGCTTCTTGGAAAGTGGCAAACATCTCTTTATTTGCACAAATGTGCTTGGTAGCACCAGAGTCCACCACCCATTTTTTCACATCAGAGACCAATAAAGCTTGAGAGATCTTTGCAACAATAACTTCATCATCACTATTTTCATCTCTTACAACCAAATTTACATTTGGCTTTGGAGGATTTTCATTTCTCTTATGCTTTTCAATTCTAGCTTTTTTCCTATACTGAACAGCATAATGTCCTGGCTTACCACAGAAAAAACAACTTCCTTTCTTCTTGAATTTGGGGTTAGAATCACTGGGCTTATAATCATATTTCTTTTTGTGCTGGTGTTTAGAATCGTACCTCTTGTTGTGCAGCTTTGTTTCCACTAAATTGGCTTTCACAGTCATTTGTTTCCCCTTTTCTGCTTGGACCGCCTTTCTATTGGTGTCTTCAGTAATAATGTGTGTAATCAGATTTGACAGGCACAACTACTTCTGGTTATGCTTCAGTTGCTGCTTGTAATGATTCCATGTTTCTGGTAGTTTTTCAATTTGGACTCCTGCCACGAATTCATCTAGAAGATTGATATTCTTAGCCCAGAGTTCCTCTAACAATTTATGATACACATTGATCTACAACTTGATGTCTTTATCTTCGGTCATTTCCCATCTATAGAAATTCCCTACAACAAACTTTTGTTTTTCAGCGTCCTCAGCAGTGTATTTCAGGATAAGTGACTCCCAAATCTTTTGTGCCTCTTTATATACACAATATACATCAAAAAAATCATTAGATAGAGTACTTATGCTGGTATGCCTGCAAACCTTATTGGCATATGTCCATGCATCCTTTGTAGGTTGATCAAATTCTGAGGAAGGTTGTGGTTGAATTAGAGCAGTAGCCACACCGTGCATGTCAAGGACAGAATAAACTCGCTCTTGCCATTACTTGAAATTTTTCCCATCGAAAACGTCAATCTTGGATGTATCGGGAAAAGGCTTGGGGAGCGGCATGGCAAAAGGCACCGCTGTAGTACTAGAACTGGGCATATCATGGTTCTCAGGAACAACGTTAGTAGCGTTGTTCTCCATCTTAGGACTAACTCTGTAGATTGTTGAGTAATCACGAACAAATAGATGCAAGGTTGACAAAAGGAGATCCGAGTCATGTCCGAAAACGCTGTCCTACAGAGTTATTCTGCGACTACCGGTAAAGAGGAAGTGGTACTCCCCAGGATTAAACAGATCCTTCCTGAAGACGGTCAGGGTGACAGAACAAGTGGAAGATTATAATAATGATGGCAAGAAATTAGAGGAAGAGCGAATGTTATCATTGAAACCCGTGCACTTCGTCCGAACCCCTTTTATAGACATGGTCGACTGATGAGGAATGGACATGAGTTTATTCGGACGACATAACCCCTAAGACCTACAGGCACCATCAAAAACACAAATGCAAACGTTGAAAATGGAAAGTTTGTTCAGGACGTAGATGACCGCTGACAACATCTGGTGACGAAGGGTTCTCAATTTTAAACCCCTAAATATTGTGTCTTTTCGTTAAGCCTCCAAAAATAAATTATTATTTTAGACAAATAAAATAATATCTTCAGGGAGCAAAAATATTTTCACAAAAGTGCCGGTATCATGTATTGCTCACGCGCAGGGGGGAATCGCTGGATTTCCACTACGCTTGCCTTCCGGCGGCCCATTGTTGTGTGCGCGAGCCCACTTCTCCTCTAGGCCTCTTTACAAGCCCAACATAATAAGATGATATATATAGGCTTTTGCCCTATCATTCCCAAGCAATGTGAGACTTGTTTCTTTGACACACCCACACATATTATTATATTTTTACAACAATGTAAAAATGTTTCTGGTTTTTTGTATTACTGAATATTGGCTGCACATACCAAACAGCCCTTAAGAAATTTGAGTTAGAGACACAAATTGGTGGAATTTTTTCCCCCTTTGAAAGTCTGCCCAATGGTTCTCCTAATATCATTTACTTATCAAAAACAATTATTAATCACCCTATTAAGGTAGAAGAAGGGAATATGTGACAAAAGGATCTATCCTAGTAGAGAAACTTTCAACCCAGCTTTTGAATGCTAACCATAAAAACCAAAAAAAAAAAAACCAACAACAACTAATTACTTGAAAATATCACTTTTTTTTTCATATAGAGCTCATAATACAAATAGAAATTAACTATGATAGAAAAAGAATCAAGCTTACACATCGAAAATATCTATCATGGTAAGGCACAAATTTACTAATATCCCCCCGAATCTCACCTCTTTCTCTCATGATACTTTTAGTAACGGAAAATTTTGCTAAGGCCAAGGGTGTAGTGGTTGGTGGAGATTGAAGATGAAAGGAGTTAGAAAAATATGCTATTTTCTTATATGCATAAGCTCAGTTATATGCTTGGGTTATATGTATTTTGATATTAAAATTAAATAAGTATGTAATTATATATTTTGTCATGTAAATACCCTCCACATGGAGGAATTCTAAGGCTATGATAGTCTAAAAGTAAGTGACATATGGGGTAATGACAATAAACTAAGTATTTATTAGTAGTTATTATTGCATGATTACTAGTAATTTTAGCTTTCTTTGAAATTAGGGCAAGTGTATGGATGATACCCCGAGAATTACATGCCAAAAGAACAAATATTTAAAAGGTCAAATATTTAGTTAAGTAGAGATAATTTTATAATTGTATGAGTGAAGCTTATCCTTTAGTTTAAAGAGGAAATTATGTATTATAGATTTGTAATATGAAATAGGTTAAGTCATGGTTTTGTGACTGCCTAGAATCAGGGTAATTAACTTAGGTTATAAAATTTTGCAATATTATCTTACACATTCAGATTTTTTAAACAAGTCATAGTTCATAATTTGTAGATATGCACGTAAAAAGATTTGATTTTTCAAAGATGACCAAAAAATCTAATAAATGTTTTAAAAATATTCTCTGTCCATATTTGATAAATGGGAATAAAATAACTTCCTACATAGAAGCATGAAAATAGGATAACAGCTTCACTAACAAATATTGTGTAAAATAGGGCTACACTCTGTTCATTCAAACTGCTATGAACAAGCAAGCAATTCCATTGAAACTTTGGAAACTTATCCAGAAAATTCAATTGCCTTATTAACAAACAATTCCCCTCTATGTGCAAACTAATCCTTTTTCTATTGAATCTGCTGAAGTTTTGAGGACACATCACTTAAATATTCAAGTTAGCTGTGTTTTTTGTAGACACGCAGAAGAAACCATACCAACAATTCTAATTTCTCTAGCAACTAAGAAAATGATATTCAATGGTGTCCTGTCCATTCTAAATTCATTGGCAACTTGGAAAATGATACTAATTTATTGCTTCAATTTTTTCCCAGTTACTCATTATAAAATTCATGTTTCATTAATTCTACATTCTCTGGACTTTGTTATACAACCTTTAGATGCATAATCTTTTTCATTTTATACACTTAATCTTTTTACAAAAATAGCAGTTCAACGCAAATACATGTGACAAGAGTTGGAATCACCACTTAATGATCCAAGAAAACATAGAACCAAATTTATCCATAGACAGAAACATAAAAGTTGCATAAGTTCATAACAATCTAGTGTGTCCCTAAGACAAAATCTGCTGCATGATATTTTTCAGTAGTCCAACAGACAAATCTACATGAAAACCTAAACCAGCAATCCCAATCCTTTCTACTTGAACCCGGAGATATATCATGTGAAAAGTTGCATTTCTCAGAGGCCCTGGGGTATACAGATATCACTTTTATCATTTCAGAAATCTCTACTTCACTTGAAAGAGTATATCCACTTGTAATCTTGACAGCGCTCAGAACTTGCGCATTATTCATTATGAACTTCATATATGCAATATAAGCTTCGCGTAACTTGAAGTCACCAAAAGTGAACTCCTTCAGGTGAGATGAAAGACACGGAGGAACATTAAGTATTGGTTCATGAGGGAATCTACAAAAAAGCAGACCAGTGACCACACACAAATATAGTTAAGAGAACTAATAAATTGAAGAACAATTATTTCATGCACAAGTCAAGATAAAATCGTCAAACCTTAAAAATTACAAGATTCTGAAGTTTAGGAAAATAGTGGAGACAGTTCACTATCCCAGTCCACCCATCACCGTAACATTCCAGGTGTGTCAAATCGTAAAATGTTGGAATATTATCAGCATCAGGGGACCATATAGCAAGCAGGTGACCACATTGATTGCATGAGGAAAGACCAACAAAGACCCAAAAATAAACTGTGTATGAAATATTTTAAAGAAAAATGAAACAATATACATATACAATGTTATTCATACCTGTAAACTTAGAAATGTAACATTAGACAAAGCTTCCAAAGGCACAAGAGAGGGGGGACCAACAGCTGCAACCAGACGGTTAAGCTTTCCAATCTCACGTCCAAATCAGTCAGCACTGACATTTCAAGAAGTGCAAATCCACAAAGCAGCATTGTCAAGCAGTTTATATCGGGAAGTCTAACTCTGTTCAGATGTAGAACTTCAACGGAAGGAAAATTCACACTAGAAAGGGTGCTAAAGGTTACCCCATTGAATTTTATAACTCTAATGGTACTACAGTTGAAAACACCAGAGGGCAACTTGGTGTTAATTCTATATGGAAACCATATCTCAAGATGCTCGACTTTACTAATGAGTAATGCATCAATCTAAATGTTAATCTTACCGTTCGACAAGTTAAAAGTCCAACAATTGAGACCAAAGTTTTTGAGAAATTTCAAATCTCCTGAAATGAGGACATCATCCACAAACTGGATGAAAACTTCACGATCAAGAAAATTTACATCATGAATGACAAGAGTGGGAAGAGAGTGCCGAAGTGGCCTCCATCTCTTGGGCTAGAAGCTTGTGGCAACATTCTTCTTGGTTAGAAGAAAATATGAAGAAGCAATGGGTCTGGTAAGCTACTGAGTTTGTCACACGTTATCTCCTAGGGAGTAACGATGAAAACAAGTGTAGTTTAACTTGATCCTGCTAAGAAAATATGAAACACCAAGTAATAAGTTTACTCTGTACTTGAAGCTATTTGGAAAACAATATGCAGAACAGCTCTTCATTGCATGCTATGGAAAATGATAGATATGCCTGACGATTGGAGAAAGCTATTCATTCAATAGTTAAGAGTAGTGAATTAAGCATTTTGTTTGTCTGAGTTAGAATGAAACAAAAAGCACAAACTCTGGACCCAATCATCACACCCGTAAGCTTTATTTATATCTTTCTTTATGTCCTTTATGAACACATCAAGCTTTTCATTCACAGCAGCCAAGCCCCTACTTTATATTGAACCACATACAAATAACTTCATATTGCTTATGATATTAACATATGTATTATATCATTTAAAAAAAATTGGCTGACTTCCTTGACAAAGAAAAAGTTGCAACAGATGAAACAATTGAGAGTTCCCCCTACTTATGCAAATGATTTTCTGATGTTTGTGTAAATTTAGTAACATAAGCTTTAGTACTCAGACAAAACAAACGGTGTAATAAGAACTTTTCAAGTGTATACACATAATCATTTTCCATACAGAGGCAAGTATTGGTTCAATGATTTAGTAATGTAGAGTGACTAAAGTCACACAACATATTTGAAGAAAGAATCGTAGAAGCAATAAAGAAGTTGTATGTCTCATGAACCTGAAATGGCCCACAGAGACTCAGGCAAATTGTAAAAAACTCCAAAATTTAGACAAATTTGATACTGGGACAAGCATAGGGCTGGCACAAGATACATAAACTGAGCACAGAATAAATCCAATGAAACTAAAACAATTACCATCAATCAAGAACACAACATTAGAATTCCATGTACATCTATGAAGCATCAGAGGAAGTAAAATAATGGAAATCGACGACATTACCTGAGGAGGAACTTCGATTTTCTTAACTGATTTACTCTTTCCTGCCTGCCTCTCCGATTCCCTTCCTCCTCGTCTGTCGGTCGCCGAAGTAAAACCATAAAACACAATTTTGTAGCAATTCATTGCATTTTTATAAGGAAAAATTCCATTAAAATATCATTTGAAATTGCAAAACTCTCAAAAGTCTTTTGAATTTGTAAAAGGACTAGAGATACAAGGACCTATAAGAGATATGTAAATTTGGGTGAAATTATCTTTTTACCCTTAATTTTAAATAAATCAAAAAATAAAAAATAAAAATACCCTCGCCGAAGGGAAACTGTCGGCCGACCACCGCGGTCGGCGGCTAGGCGCCAGACGGTGGATACTGGCGAGGGGGGTGGGGGTTTTGTTTTGGGGTTTAGGGTTTTTTGTTTTAAAAAAAGAAAATTATTCATTGAAAGTGAACCCCAACTCCCCACACATCCATGAGGCCAAGTGGCCCAACTAGGTCCCTTTAATATATATATATATATATATATATATATATATATATATATTCTTCTTAATATTTTGTCAATGGTATTTATAAATCTTGAAATGAGAATTATTATTCAACAAATGGAATTTACAACGTTTTTTAAAGGGATCTCTTTTTTTGCTCTTTGATGTATGTGAGTGAAAACAAAAATAATGCACTATTATAAATCATAAAACAAGAATTACAAATCCTAAAATGAGAATTATCATTCCACAAACGTCATTTACAACTTTTTTTCAAGTTTACATTTTTTCCTCTTTAATGCATGTGAGTGAAAAAAAAAAATTGTATTATCACAACTCTTGAAAAGCCAATTACAAATCTTAAAACGCCAATTACAAATCCTAAAACATCATTTACAACTTTTTTAATTTCAGGGTTTGTAGTTCCCGTTTCAGGATTTGTAATAGTGTATTTTTTTTTTGTTTTCACTTACATGCATCAAAGAGTAAAAAAAAAGGATCTCTATAGAAAACATTGTAAATTCTGTTTGTGGAATGGTAATTCTCATTTCAAGATTTGTAATAGTACATTTCTTTAGTTTTCACTCACATGCATTAAAGAGTAAAAAAAGGGATCTCTGTAGAAAATGTTGTAAATTCCGTTTGTGAAATGATAATTCTCATTTCATAATTTGTAATTCTCATTTCGGGATTTATAAATACCATTGAAAAAATGTTAAGAAGAATATATATATATATATATATATATATATATATATATATATATATATATCACAGGAACGAAGTGACCTAACTGGTGGGCCACTTATCCCCATGAATGTGTTGGGGGGGCGAGGTTGGGGTTCGAACCCCACTCCCATACTTTCATTAAATAATTTTTTTAGACAAAAAACCCTAAACCTCAAAAAATAATCCCCACCCGCCTCGCCGGTGGCCGTTGTTCGATGCCCAACTGGCGGCGACTAACGGCCCTCAGGCGAGGGTTTTTATTTATTTATTTAAAATTAAGGATAAAATAGTAATTTCACTCGAATTTGTATATCTCTCGTAGGTACTTGGTACCTCTTAGTTTTTTTTAATGGAATTTTCCCTTTTCATAATTATGTATAATTTTTGAGAAAAATGATTATTCCGTACAATAGTGATTTAATATATAGTACTTTTTTGCCAACATGAATTAATATTTTCTTAAATATTACTTTTAAGATTATATGTCAATATATTTATATTATTTAATTAAATTATATTTGAATCATGATTGGGTTATAACTTGGATTTTACCATAGTTGGAACACTGGACCTTAAACATTACCTTAATAAGTTTAAAATTGGTCAGATTTTAAGTCTGTTGGTAATATTCCCTCCTTCTTATCATTATGTTTCATATTATATATATGTCTTCTCATAATTAAAAAGCAATATTTAAACAAAATTTTCTTATTTTATTTTTGGTGTGATTATTAGTAGTTATTATTATAATGCTAGATAATGGGTACTTTTGATAAAAAAATTCCATATTTTAACAAATTTGTTACCTTTTCAATTAGGAAAAATTCTATATAAAGATGATTGCATTATCCAAATTCTAATTTAGGTTACTAAACTTAATAAATTATATATCAGGTTATATGTCATAATTAGTAATTTAAAGTTTTGGTTAAATTACTCTACATATCTCTTTGTTATTAAAATAGAAAAATTTAAAATGTAACCCTATTATTTTCTCTATTAATTAGTTTCTTAAAGAAGTAATAGAGCATTGTTTATTCTCTGACTTCTTTACAAGCTGTCACTTTCACTACAAAAAAGAAACACGATATTAGTGACGGAATTCTATTGGGAATATATTGTTGATGGAAGTTTAGTTACTATGATAGAAAAAACCTTGGCAAAAACCTTTTCCGACGAAAATTTAGTTTGTTAGTAATTTCTAATAGACTTTCTGACGAAAAAGTTCCATCATAAATTAGGATGGAAATTAGTGACGAGTCAATGGTGAAATTGCAACGGATTTCATGGAAAAATTACCCATGAAATTCCGTATGCAATTCCGTGGTAAAGTAGTGATGAAATTACATGGGAAAAGAGCCACACATAATTGCATACAAAATTCTATGGAAAATTACCCACGAAATTTAAGAGAGAATTTTGTGGGTAATTACCCGTGGAATTTCAAACAGAATTCTATACATAATTGTTTATGGAATTCTGTGGATAATTTCTAACTTTACCAACGAAATTGGAGATGGAATTCTGTTGGTAATCATTCCAGACAATGTTCTCACCCTTCATGTTTTTAAGCATGTTTTTTTAAAAACAATTTAATGTACTTAAATAGGAAATTAGTCTATTCATATAACTTGAAAAATTAACAAGTTCAAAGTAACTAATATACTAAACAAAGCAAAATGTAATAAGTTCAAAGTCACTAAAAGACTAAAAAAAAGGATGAATATATGTATTCAAGTGCATGGAAATAATTAAAATAAAATAAGGAAGCCAAAAGTTGTCAACTCTCATTTTCAGCTTCTTCATTTGCATTAGAAGTAGAGGAATCCTCATCATCAGCAAGGTTATGTTGTTTCTAAGATGTATTGAGTAAGTAGAAATTGAATATACAGTAAACAAACATTATAACCAGAATCTGTAGTAATTAAATATAACATACAGAGAGCATACAATAATTCTATATCATATGAAAAAGCTATAAACAAACTCACAAGACTGCCGAAATTAGTAAAGAACAATGCAGAAATCCAGGCCCAACTTTCGTTGTGTACTTAAGACACTTTTGCTCCCTCAATACGGATGACGCAGGTTACTGAGCAATTGCCTTCCAGGATAGAGCGGATTATCCGTCTCTAGAAAGATAGCTCTATTTGTCTAGAGCCTAAGCAAATCCAACGAGTCTGCTTTCAGAACACACAGAATGTGTATGTAGAAAGTGAGTATGCAGAAAAAAATGTAATGAAATTCTGTGACTAGGGGCTTTATTTATAGACATTGGAAAAACACGATCAGATGGACTCGTCCGTTGTTGTGAACTGGTACGTTGTGCGAACAAGTGCACCCGAATGGAACGAATAGAGAGGACTTGCATCTATTGCCAGTGAACTAGTGCATCTTATGAACAGACGCATCTAACAGAGCCAAATGAATCGTAGTAGCCGAACAGACGTAACAGACGGAGCCGAACGAATCGTACGTAGCCACTGGTTGGAAAGATAGTCAAAGAGGCATAATGGAGTTAAAAATAATTCAAAAAATAATTATTTAATTCAAAAGATTATTTAATAAAAATTAATTTGTTTATTTCACAAGCGCGGACTAGACCGGGCGGGTGGCGCGTCTGACTGAATTGAGCCGAGTCGGCCAGACGGACGACGACGGCGGCGCACACACGGGTGTATTTTGGACCAAGGGTTACCTAAGTCCTCACCCCTCCACAAAAGTGGGTAGGCCCAAGGGCCCATTTAGTAGGAGCAAAGTTGGGGCTTATATACCCTTCAACTTCTCTCCAACTAACCAATGTGGGACTTATTACCACACATACTCCTTATTTTTCCTCTTCTTTTTCCATACTTTTTCTTATTCATAAACTATGAGATTTCTTCCTAAATTCCAACAATGCCCCACATGGATAAGAAGTAAGTCCATCATGACCAAATGCACATGACCATGTATGCAAAGTGTGGTTCCTCTACAAGAAATATCTGCATTGAGAAAGGTAGGGGTTGCCTTTGAACCTTCTCTAGTAAAAACCTATTGGATATATTGGTCAATTAGTAAACGTGCTATCTTGAACTGTCGACCTTTTAGTGTATACCAAGACAATAGGAGTCACATAGTTGCTTTTCTAGCATCATTGGTTCTCATGCTGTGTCCATTTTGGCCCTAGACACCACCTGGTTTTGCTAGTGTTCTAGAGAATCGACCATTTTAAATTCTCATAGAAGCGGCCTATACTGCACACTCACATAGGTGATTCCTTGTGATGTAAGTCAACATATATCATCTGAACACATCAGATTAAGAAACAATTAAAAGCTTAAAAGCTTACCCTTATATATATGCAATGTCTTGTCTAGGAATGAATATGAATTTAAAACTCCACAGTGTTAACAGCCGATTGTGACTTAGTTGTCTCTTTGAACCTAGTTTGTGGGATCTCCACTCTTCTAGGTAGAGTTAACACAACAATCAATAATGAATCGGCCTTAAACCCATTCCTTTGGACAATTTTCTAACTAACTTTCTAGGAATCCCTTTAGTTAATGGATCCACTTTATTCTCTTTTGATTTCACATAATCAATTGAGATGATCCATTTGAAAGTAGTTGTATAACGGTATCATATCTACGACGTATATGTCTAGACTTACCATTGTACATGACATTCTTGGCCCTACGAATAGCTGCTTGACTATCACAGTGTATACACATTGTTGGTACCGGCTTTGGCCAACTAGGAATGTCCTCAAGAAAATTACAAAGCCATTCAGCTTCTTCACCAGCTTTATCTAAAGCAATAAATTCTGCTTCCATGGTTGATCTTGCAATGCAAGTCTGCTTTGATGACTTCCAAGACATAACACCACCACCAAGGGTGAACACATATCCACTTGTGGATCTTGTGTCATTAGAGCTGGTGATCCAATTTGCATCACAATACCCTTCTAGCACTACAAGGTACTTCTCATAATGCAAAGCCAAGTTTTTAATTTTCTTTAAGTAACCCAATACCCTTATCATAGCTCTCCAATGAAGCTCATTTGGATTACTTGTAAAGCGACTCAACATGCTTACTGCATAGGCAATATCAGGTCTAGTGTAGTTCATAATATACATTAGACTGCCTAGCACTTGAGCATACTCTTTTTGTTTAATAGCTTCACCAGTATTTTTTAATAGTTGAAGACTAGTTTCTATAGGCGTCGACACACAAGCTATGTTTAAACTCTTGAATTTCTCGAGAATTTTAGAAACATAGTGTGTTTACAATAAAGCTAACCCATCAGATGTTCTATGAATTTTAATTCCTAAAATGGCATCTGCTAGACCCATATCTTTCATGTTAAACTTACTGGTAAGGAATCGCTTAGTAGCTTTAATCATATGATTATTACTACCTATTATCAACATGTCATTTACATAATGACAGACTATGGCAAACCTATTTTCAGTATTTTGAATGTAAACACACTTGTCACATTCATTAATACTAAAGCCATTTGATAACATAACTTCATCGAATTTTGCATGCCATTGTTTTGGGGCTTATTTAAATCCATAAAGGGACTTTATTAAACGACAAACTTTCTGTTCCTATCCTGAGACAACAAAACCCCCAGGTTGTTCTAGATAAATTTCTTCCTCTAATTCACCATTCAAGAAAGCTGTGTTTACATCCATTTGATGTAACTTTAATCCATTCAATGATGCTAACACAATTAACATCCGAATGGATGTAATTCTTGTAACAGGTGAATAGGTATCAAAGTAGTCTAGGCCTTCACATTATTTGTAGCCTTTTACTACCAGCCTAGCTTTATACTTATCAATAGTGCCATCTGCTTTCATCTTCTTTTCGAAGATCCACTTAGTCCCTAGAGGTTTATTGCCAGGAGGAAGGCCAACCAATTCCTAAGTATGGTTTGACATAATGGATTCAACTTCACTATTGATAGCCTTTTCCCAAAATGGTGCTTTAGGAGAACCCATAGCCTTTCTATAAGTTCAAGGCTTATTTTACAACATATAAGTCAGAAAATCAGGCCCAAAGGATGTTGAAGTCCTTCGCCTAGTACTTCGTCTTAGTTCCTCCTCTCTAAGATTATCATTAGTCACAGTATCCTGAGATATCACTGTGTTGTTATTATTATCATTATTCTTATTGTACGGAAATACACTCTCAAAGAACATAGCGTTCCTTGACTTGATAACCGTATTCACATGGATATCTGATACATCAGACTTGTAAACCAGAAAACGATATGCACTACTATTTTGTGCATAGCCAATAAACACACAGTCTACTGTCTTGGGTTCGATTCTTGACCTTTTAGGTTTAGGAATCTCAACCTTTGCCAAGCACCCCCATATTTTCAAATATTTCAAGGAAGGTTTCTTTCCTTTCCATATTTCATATGGTATGCTTTGTATCATTTTATGAGGCACTCTGTTAATTAGAAAGTTAGTCGCTAGAATAGCTTCCCCCAACAAATTTTGTAGTAAACCAGACTCAATTAATAATGCATTCATCATTTCTTTCAATATCCGATTTTTCCTCTCTGCAATCCTATTTGACTGCAAAGCATAAGAAGCAGTTGTCTTGTGTATAATACCAGATTCTATGCAGAATTCCTCAAAGGGGCCATCAAATTCTCCCCATGATCTCTCCTTACTATTTTAATTTTCTTGTTAAGTTGATTTTCAACTTCACTTTTATATTATTTAAAAGCAATAATAGCCTCATCTTTACTATTAAGCAAATACACATAACAATATCTACTGCAATCTTCAATAAATGTAATAAAATATTTCTTATTACCCCTAGATGGTATAGATTTCATATCACATATATCAATATATATTAAATCTAACAACTTAGTTGATCTTTCAACAAAAGAAAAAGGTAACTTAGAAAATTTTGATTCAATACATACTTGACACTTATCTTTATTTAAACAATCAACTTTAGGCAATAATTCTAAATGAATTAATTTTTTAATTGATTTATAGTTAACATGTCCTAATCTTTGATGCCATAAATTAGAGGACTCAAGGATATAGATAGAATCAATATTATTATTAATAGCACCATTATTGGTGACAGTCGTTACATTAACTTTGAAAAGGCCCTCACTAAGGTAACCTTTTCCAACATACATATCATGCCTAGAAAGTATAAATTTATCGGAAACAAATACAAGCTTAAAACCATTCTTGCTTAAGAGGGATCTAGAAATCAAATTCTTGTGAATGTCAGGCACATGAAGCACATCATTAAGTGTCATGACTTTTCCATAAGTCATCTTTAAAACCACTTTTCCAACACCTTCAACCTTTGAAGTAGAATAATTTCCCATATATAGTTGTTTATCTTGCTTCGCAGGAGTATAAGAAGAGAACATCCATTTGTTTGCACACACATGCCTGGTGGCACCAATGTCCACCCACCATTCCTTGGTATTTCCAACCAAGTCACATTGCATTACCATTGCTAAAAGACTCATATTATCAATCATATCAGTAGCATTGTCAACCATATTCGCTTCGGTGTTCTTCTTGAGATTCTTTAGCTTGCTACAATCCTTAGCACGATGGCCAGGCTTCCTACAATTGTAACACTTGCCTTTGAATTTCTGGCCTTTGCTAGGACCTTGTTTTGATGATCCCTCATTAGAGCATTTTCGTTTCTTTGGCTTCGGACCATCTTCCACAATGTTGGCCTTTGAAACCATAGGAATGCCGCCAAGTTTCATTTCAGAAATTTTGTTGTCTTCTTCTATTCTCAATCGTACAATTAAATCTTCAAGTGACATCTCCTTACGCTTGTGCTTAAGGTAACTCTTTAAGTCCTTCCAAAATGGTGGCAATTTCTCAATAAATGCAGCAACTCGAAAAGACTCACTAAGAGACATCCCTTCTGCATGAATCTCATGCACAATCAATTGAAGCTCTTCAACTTGACCTACTACAGATTTAGAGTCAAGCATTTTGAAATCCAAAAATCTGCCAACTATAAACTTCTTCAAGCCAGCATCTTCAGTTTTGTATTTCTTGTCCAGACTCTCCCATAGTGCTTTGGTTGTTTCCAAAGTACTATATACAGTATACAATGTATTATCCAGACCATTGAGAATATAGTTCCTACACAAGAAATCAGAATGCTTCCAAGCATCTATCGCAGCGACCTTCTCCTTATCCAACAGTTGTCTTTCCTCCAATTTTGGAGCACCTTCAGTGAGAAACTGAGTCAAATTCAACATGGTTAGATAGAAATTTTTTTTTCTGCTGCCATCTTTTAAAATTGTTTCTGTCGAACTTCTCAGGTTTTTCACTATGCAGTGGAGCAGGACCACTTGGGTTAATCAGATTGGTGCTTTGCCATTTCTGTTGTTAAAACATAAACTATGATTAATCACACAAATTAAACCACAAACAATATAATAATAATATTCACAAAAACTAACACACAGATTCAATTCAATAATACTACCAAGGTATGAAATCAACAACCATATAAAATGCTATAAAATGATTTCAATCACAAAATTGTCTTAAGATTGTTGTTTCTAAGATGTATTGAGTAAGTAGAAATTGAATATACAGTAAACAAAGAGTATAACCAGAATCTGTAGTAATTAAATATAACATATAGAGAGCATACAATAATTCTGTATCAAATGAAAAAGCTATAAACGAACTCACAAGACTGCCTAAATTAGTAATTAACAATGCAGAAATCCGGGCCCAACTTTCGTTGTGTCCTTAAGACAATTTTGCTCCCTTAATACGGACGTCGTAGGTTACTGAGCAATTTCCTCTTAGGAAATAGCGGATTATCCATCTCTAGAAAGATGGGTCTATCTATTTGGAGCCCAAGCGAATCCAAAGAGTCTGCTTTCGGAACGCACATAATGTGTATGCAGAAAGAGAGTATGCAGAGAAAAACGTAATGAAATTCTGTGACTAGGGGCCCCTATTTATAGACTTTGGAAAAAAATGATCAGATGGGCTCGTCCTTGCTGTGAACTGGTATGTTGTGCGAATAAGCGCACTCGAACGGAACGAACAGAGACGACTTGCGTCTATTGCTGGCGAACTAGTGCGTCTCACGAACAGACGCACCCAACAAAGCCAAACGGATCGTACGTAGCCGAACAGACGTACCACACGGAGCCGAACAGATCATACGTAGCCGCTGGTTGCAAAGATAGTCGAAGAGGCACAATGGCATTAAAAATAATTCAAAAAATAATTAGTTAATTCAAAAGATTATTTAATAAAATATTATTATTTTTTATTTCACACGTGCGGACCGGACGGGAGGGCGGCGCGAGCGACCAAACCCTGCCTAGCCGGTCGGACAGACAACGGTGGTAGTGTACGCAAGCGCGTGTGGTAGACCAAGGGTTGCCTAAGTCCTCACACCTCCACAAAAAGTGGGTAGGCCCAAGGGCCTATTTAGTAGGAGTAAAGTTGTGGCTTATATACCCTCTAACTTCTCTCCAACTAACCAATGTGGGACTTATTACCACACACACACTCCTTATTTTTCCTCTTCTTTTTCCATCCTTCTTCTTATTCATAAACTATGAGATTTCTTCCTAAATTCCAACAGGTTAGAAAAATTAGGCAATTGAATCCGTATTCCTTACATTGCTAACATAATAATGTCCATTGCTTGTTTAAGGCGTTGATTCTCTTGTTTCAAGTGTTCAGCCTCTTGTGTGAGGTGTGTTATCCTTGTGTGCAATTCTTGAATGTTAAAATCTCTCGTCGAGTTGATTGAAGGAGGTGAGGCAGAAGAAACAATATGTTGATTTTCAAATCCAAGTCCATAGATGTGACCCTTCTTGTTCTTACCACCAGTAACCTCTGACCACAAATTAAGCTCATCATGATTAGATTGGACACTACCTCCGTCAGAACTAACAGATGCCTTTAGTCTTAGAAATTCATGATGCAAACAAAGTACATTAAATAAGTACACCATAATTTATTTATGTCCAAATTATGGAGCCAAATTATCTAAGAAAGACATGAATTTTCAATAATAAATGAAGGATCAGTGGGTGTATGATCATAATTTATACTTAAGGAATAAGTGAGATGTCTGTAATACAATCAAACATCAAATTGCATTTGTCTCATTTATTGCAAGGTTATGTTTCTATGAAAGAACCATCAGCTTACTAGGACATGTATCAAAAAGCACTTTGACATAACTCAATATTCAAAGGTGAGTTGTTTTTTAATTAATTAAATAAATAAAATATATTACATTTAAGTTTAGGTACATGAATTTTGCCACATGACATGTATCACATTAAGGTCTTGTCTCGTGTGCTCATTTACCTTAGATTTAGGTCTTACTCTTAGTTTTATCCTATTGGCCATAAACTACAAACTTTTGACTTGGGTTTCTTATCATTATAACTTGGCCTTTGTTTTATTCTCCTTGTATTCATGCTTGATGAAAATTCACGGTTGAGAAGAAGAAATATTTTTGTCTCTAAATGCTACAAAATAATGTTAGTACTCTATGTGTTTTGATGATAACTGACAATCGAGTTTTGGATGTAAGTTGAAAAACTTACTGTCTTCGGTAAAGTTTATCTTTGGTAAGTTGAAAAACTTACTGTCAAAGGAAAACTCAAGTTTTGGATGTAAAACTCGAGTTTGGACTTGACAGAGAGTAGCTTAATCTTTTTTATGAACTAAGACAAACTCCAGTTTGTGTAGACAAACTCGAGTTTGTGAGATACATAGAGCACTCCAAGTTTTTCACGTCAAAATAAACTTAAGTTTAGTTGTACTAACTCGAATTTGCATCAAACAGAGAACCCTTAATATTTTCTAAAGCATGACAAACTCCAGTTTGCTTCTGCAAACTCTAGTTTATGTCTCTGAGAGAGTTTTCAAGAATTTGTGAACTTGACCAAACTTGAGTTTGTGTTTGGCCGAGAGTCTTAATGCTTTTCATCCTGAATAAACTCCAGTTTGCACTTGGCCAAGAAGTTTTTCTAAGTTTTCTAAATTTTGAGAAAACTCGAGTTTAACTTTGTAAACTCGAGTTTGAGATTGACAGAGAGTTTTCAAGTTTTACTCACTTTGAGGAAACTCCAATTTGATTTTAACAAACTACAATTTTCTCTTAGCAGAGAGTTTTTTAAAATATTTTCAGTTTTAAAGGAAACTTGAGTTGAATTTTTGTTAACTCTAGTTTATGTTAAGCAGAGAGCTCTGCTCTATTCCTATGATTTGAAAACTTTAGTTTTGAGCTTTATGGACTTAAACTTATTTTCTCATCAAAAGTCAAAAACTCGAGTTAGTCACTAATTGACTCGAGTTTGCTTATATATTCAAATTGTGCTTCAATGCTTAAATTGCGATGTTCTTCTCTGGAAGAATTAAACTCGAGTCAGGATTTGAAACTCAAGTTTAGTCTTCTAAAGCAAAGTTACAAACTCCAGTTTAGATAAACCAACTCGAGTTTGTGTCGATCAGTTTGAAAATTAAATTGCTCGAATTTGTGAAATCTTCATGTTTGATCTTAATACCTTTATCATCACTCATTACTTTTCCTAACTATGTTTAATTAGTTTGTTAGTAAGTTTTAGATGGTTTAAAGAATATTAAATAAAGATTTAGTCAAAATCAAAAAGCAACATCAAAACATTTATTGCAAAGTCCAGAAAGCTTGCATCCTTTTAGACAATCATTCTACTCACGTTGCTAAGGGATTAATGCTTGGTTTCCCTATAAAGAAGTTGCCCTTGCAACGGATTCAATTCAATAGAAGTCAACCATAAACTTCTGTGCAGTTGGATTAACAGAAGGTTAGAGATGAAAGACCTGGCTGAACCCAAGAGGGGTGTGAATTAAGTGAAGATAAAAACTTAGGACCTTTGAAAATCTTTTTGCAATTTGGTAAAATCAGTTTGTATGACAATAAAGAGTTATAAAACGGTAGACAATCATTCAAACATATATGCTGAAAGTAAAGGAGATTAAGGAAGAGAATTGCAAACTGAGATTTATACTGGTTCGGTCCAATCCTTGACCTACGTCCAGTCCTCAAGCTCCACTTGAGATTTTCAATCCACTATCCACTTGTATGTCCAGGCAAAAGAGAAGCCTCTTATAAACCCACAAGTTTACCCAGGCACTTGTGAATCCAAATCTCGCACAAAGATCTTCCCCCTTACTCAATGTAAGGTTACACTCAATGTCCCTCTCAAGATCACCCAATCTTGAGTATCTCTCTATGATCTGATTTACAAAGAATCTTCTCTCTAAGAAGTGAATATGATAAACATTGAAGTTCATTACAAATGATTTCACTCTCTATATGATAAACTAAGTAAGCATTGAAAAACATGTGTAGGAGCTTCAAAATTTTGGCATTTTGACAGTATATCTCTTCCCATCATCTCAGCGCGTTTTGAATGTGGCTCTATTTATAGATGAGGATGATCTGAACGTTAGGAAATATGAATGTTATGTATAGAGTCGTTACATATCAGTTAGAAACTAGCCGTTCGAACTTTATTTTTTGAACCAACTATGACATCAGCATTTGCTTTATCCTTGATCTTCAGTTTAACACCCTTTGATCATCTAAAACATGTACAAAAATTATATGAATGATGTTAAGAAGTATTATAAATCATTTGGATGTTCTTGATCAGAAACAAGATTTTCGACACGTTGATTTTTCTGAAGCAGAGATGTAAACTAGAGTTTGCATTTGGAAACTCGAGTATTGAGGTTGTTACGATAATCCATATTCCTCTCTATCTGATCAAAACTCAAGTTTTGCTTCCCAAACTCAAGTTTGGAAGATCCTCTAATGTTCGTTGCTCTCTGTCTGAGCTAAACTCGAGTTTTCATTCGTAAACTCGAATTTTCAAGTTGTTTAGGCCTTGGTTGCTCTCTGACTTGATATAGGTCCAAATTTGTATCCCCATATAGCTCTTTGATTCTTCTTTCTAATGTAATAAGAATTAGCTCCAAACTCATTGTAATTTGTCTGTTATGATTTAATGAATGAAAGCTGTTCTCATTGATCATTTTTGCAACGTCTTGAATTGTCGGTCAACTTTTGAAGACCATATCTCTCTGGTCTGATCTTCATTTTAGTTCATTCACCTCTTGATGGAAATCCTTATGAGTCTTCTTTCATATGCCACTGATTTTAGCTCATTCCGATTTATAGATTGTGAGTTATACTCAAAACATTAAAGCTTGGTCTGCTGTGTGGCGTAAATTCCTGATCCAACTTTCAAAATTCATAGCTCTCTCATCTGAACTTCGTTGAGCATGAAACTTTGTCAAAATGATGCATTGGATGTCTGGTTTCATACAAATTTGGTTTCACCTCAATCCGATCTCTAGCTTAAGAGATATCATCGAATTACCAGAGTTCACCCAAGCTGAACGTAAAACAGAGGTGAACAGAGTTGTTGATCGACACTGGAAACTCGAGTTTTTCGGGTCTAGAGACGCCAAAGATGTTGAAGACACTCAAAACTCGAGTCATTAAGTTCCAAACTCGAGTTTTGACTCCCAAACTCAAGTTTTCTTATCCAGAAGCTGATTTTAACTCTGAATTAAACTATTCCAACTTCCATTTCATTGTGAAGACTTCTAGTATCAATCTAAGACCTTGAATATTGATTTTCTCATTCTTTTTGGCAAGATCTTCCCTTTCTTCGATCTCTCCACAACTCTATTCTTTCTTTCTTCTCTTCTTTTGGACATTCTCCACATTTATATTTGAGTTGATCTTGAACATTGATATTCTCATTCTATTCATCATCATCTCCCATCTGGTCATTCTTCGTTATGGACTTATTATTTTTTGCAAGTTCTTCAATATTTCCTCTTCTCCTTGAACTTAACATTTTCTTCAATTTCTTCTTTCTGAAATCTTTTATCTCCTTCTTGTTCTATAATTCAACTTTTTCCTTTCTTCTCTTCTTTTGATTCAATTTCTTTCTCTCATTCAATACTTTTTTTATTGATCTTCTTCTTGATCATTCTTCATAGATGAACTTCACATCTTTGTTTCTACATTAAATTTAAGAATTAGTCAATGAAGAAAATAAACATAATATACAACTTTTTGCTCATACTAATGGCATCTATATAAGACATCATCAAACCTAATTATATCCAACAAGAGAGAGAAGAAGACCAAAGTATTTCTAACAGCTACTCCAATGTCTCCAACGGTTACATTAAAAAATCAAACAATCATTAAATGCTCTCTTCATATATAAGGAGTTGCATTTAAGTCTTCTCAACAACAAAGATATAGAAAACGAAAATCATTTAAGTTTTTGACTACTATTTCAGTTTTCTACTATAAAGTATCTTTTAACACATTTATACTTCATTGATTATCTTTATAAACTCTTAGAGAGAGTTTCATTTAGTGAAATCATTTATTGTAAGAATCTTAAGTCATGTGACTTGGAGATTGAGAATATCAGTGTACAACTTGTAAGGGGAAGTGTATCCTAGTGAGAGGATAACTTTGAGTATAGAGTGTGTAACTGATTCTAAGTGTTAGTGAAATACCTAGAGAGTCTGGGGAAAGGACGTAGGTCAAGCAGTTAGATCGAACTGGTATCAATCTTGCTATGTCTTGCTTCTTCTTCTCTACTATGTTATGCTGTGTTTTTGTGTTCAAATTTCATAGCACTTTGAAAAGAATTTTTAAATCCCCAATTTACCCCCTCTTGATGATTTGCTCCACTTTCAAATAAAGCCTTAAATTATCCCTTTTTGGGTTCTTTTTCATTGGCCAATTTTTATAGAACTTTTGACTCCTTTATTTGGCTTTATTTGTGATTGAATCATTCTTCTTCCTCTTTGTCCATAGTTGGCCAAAATTTGTGGCTTATTGGGGAAGAATATTTGGCTTTCAATTGCCTTGGATTTAACTTGTAAAATTTGTCTACCTAAAGTTAACTTTAATTCCTAAGTTGACACTTGTCAAGCTAGGGAGTTTGCCTTTGACTTGCATTTCTCATGTGATTTTTGTGTGCTTCCCTTTCTTGTCTTCAAGTTGGCCAAATTATATAGTTTCATGGAGAAGTAATTTTGCCTTCTAGAAGCCTTAACCAAGTGTCAAATTATCCTATTTCAAAGGTCAACCCAATTCCCTATTGTGACATTTGGCATTCAAGAGTATACTAGTTGGCTTTTGGATAAGGACTTGGGAAAATTCATTCTTGTCTTCTTCTTCCCCTCCTTGGCCGAAATATAAGGCTTATGGGAGAAGATTTTTGTGCCTTTATAATACTCCTTTGACTCTAGTTCAACAAGCTATCTTACATCATCTTTGGTGATGTAAGCTTAGTTGACAATTTTCCTAAGTCAATGATATTTTATCATATTAATTCTTTGACTTTCAAATATCCCCTTTTTTGTATATATGGACAATATTCTTATCTCTTATTTTCCTTTTGTTGGTTGAAATTTTTGAGTCAGAGAGCGAGAATGTTGCCTCTTAATTCCCTTACAAACTTATGTCATTTAAGTCTTTATCAAATGGATTTCATGTGTCATACTTTCCAAAATCTCATTTTTCATTGCTTTTGTCCCACTTTGGCTAAAATTTACATGTCAAAGGGAATAGGAATGTTGTTCCTTAATTCCTCTACAGTCATGTTACATTAAGGTATTAATTTAGTTGACTTTATGTGTCCAACTTTAAGGTTTCATCCTTGTCCTTTTCATTCTTCTACTTGGCCAAACATTAGCCTTATTGAAGGACTAACCATATGTTCCTTAATGTCCTTTAAGCACTTGTTAAATTTGACAAGTCAAATTGCCATTTATTAGCCCTAGTTAATTAAAATAATTCCTCATGCTCCTTAGTTTAACTTGGCCGAAAAAGAAGTGACTATGTAGTGACTTTCACATAGTCACAAAGTAACTAAAATCATTTACATGATATGTAATTTTAACTAATTAATTAAATTAGAATGTCCCATAAAAAGAAAAACAATTTAATGATAATAATGAACTTCTCAATATTTCATTAATTCATACTTTGTACATTGTATAGAAAATAGGGATGTTACAATTGTAACATGTGAATGATTTATTCTCAAGGAAATAGGATATGCGAATGATTTGTTGTCAAAAAGTGGCTGAATGATATGCAAATGTATTTCCATAAAGCGGCTCAAGGAAACAAGATATATATAAAAAAAGCAATGGGAGCTACATTTTAAGATTTATTGTCAAGAACCCTGTAGGATATGCGAGAATGAAGAAACTAGGATGCAAATCATGCCAAATCAAACTCAGAAAAGAGCTTAGGGCTTTTAGATGAGACGTCGGGCACTAGATCTTAGATCGGAGAAGCTCAATGTTGTGTTGTTTCCTTGGAGTAATCGCCCTTCAAAGGTTCAAGAAGGTGGAAATTTCGAAGGCAAATTCTGGAGTCTAGGTGATTGGAGAGAAATTTTTTGCTAGGGAGGAAAAAAGTTTGTTGCAATATGGTCAACATAGAGCACCTTTGCGGTTTTGTTAGTAACATAACCTTACCGACTGAATTACCCATGCAATTTCGTCGGTAATGTTGATTATTATTATTATTATTTAAAAAACCTTAATTTTAGCGACAAAATTTACTAACGCAAATATTTTGTTGGTAATTTCTGATGACATTCTGTCAACATGTTCGTTTGATAATACTGTTGGAGTTTTTCCATGCAAATCCTATTGTAGTTCCGTTGGCAATTGTTGACGAAATAAGTTCGTCACAAATTTACCTCTGTTATATGCTTGAGTTGTATTATTTTGATACTAAAGTTAAATATGTATGTAATTATATATTTTTTTCATGTAATATTCTCCATACGGAGGAATCTTAAGGCCATGGTAGTCTGAAGGCCTATTTGGAGGGTTCCAAAACTTAGGTTTTGGAAACAAAACATAGGTTTTGTCACAAGTCTGCCAAACACTATTCTTTTTTCCAGAAGCTATTCATAATCAAAACCTATATTTTGTTAAAAACTTAACAAACAACCCTATTTTTGCCATAAGCTAGTTTGGATCCAAAACCTAGGTTTTGAAAAAATCTATTTTTTTTAAGATTTGCCTCTCTCCTCTACTATCATCAGTATTTTTCAATACCAGTTAGAATCCTTAAATATTTGTTTAGTACCCTTAGTACCTTAAAATATTTTTTCAATATCCTAAATTTTTTTCAAGATTATAAAGTATTTTTTCAGTATCTTTTTAGTACCCATTAGTACCCTAAATTTTTTTCTTTTAAGATTAGTCAATACCCTAAAATATTTTTCAGTATCATAAAATAAAATTTCAAGATCAAAAAAGTATTTTTTTTAGTATCTTTTTAGTACCCGTCAGTACCTTGATTTTTTTTTTTCAATATCCTAAAATAAATTTTTAAGACCATGATAAATATTTTTTTTTTCCAATACCAGTCATTATTAAGTATCTTTTTAGTATCCATTAATACTCTGAAATTTTTTTTAAAAGATTGGTCAATACCTTGCAATATTTTTTTTCAATATCATAAGATAAATTTTTAAGATTGTAAAATATTTTTTCAATATCCTTAAGTATCTTCTTAGTACCCGTCAGTACTTGAAATATTTTTTTAAGATCCTAAAACAAATTTTTAAGACCATGAAAAGTATTTTAATTTTAAATACCAGTCAGTATTAAGTATCTTTTAAGTACCTGTTAGTACCATAAAATATTTTTTCAAGATCAATCATTATCTTGAAATTTTTTCTAATTAAGATCATGAAGTATTTTTCTTTGGCAGTCAATACCTTGAGTATTTTAATTTTGTACACAAATTTATGTAATTCTTGGTATTTATTATGAAATATAATGTTTATAATTTTCAAAATACAACCTTATCCTTTATATGCAATTATATCAAAAGCTAATGTCCTTTTTGGTAAATTGGACTCCGAAAAAATTATTTTGATAACAATATTCAAACATTATCATTTTTATCCAAAAGCTATTCTCGAAAATCCATTTTTACCTCGTAAATCCCAAAAGCTGTTAGACCTAGCTGTCACCCAAGAGGGGGGTGAATTGGGTGTCTGATAAAACTTTATGATCTTTAAAAATCTTTTTGCAACTTACAGAAAACAATTCGTATGAAAGTGATGAGTTGCAAATCAACAGTCATTCATTTAAACATATATGCTGGAAATATAAGAGTTTTGGGAAGAGAATATGCAAACAGAGATTTATACTGGTTCGGCCCAATCCTTGACCTACGTCCAGTCCCCAAGCTACACTTGAGATTTCCACTATCTTCTTATTTAACCAGGCACAAGAGAAAAGTCTTTACAACCTCACAAGTTTATTCAGTCATTTGTGCAGCCTTTACAATCTCCACAGGTACAATTACACACTCTGTATCAGGATGATCCTTTCACACTAGGATTCACTCCCCCTTACAAGTTGTAACTGTACACCCACTCTCAAAGGTTCCACAACCTTGAGATTCACTAAATAGATAATGAAATAAGTGTTTGGACTCTCTCACATAGTAGATGAATAATAATCACTGAAGTACATAATCTCACTCTCTGCTGTAAAAACAAAGTGTATAAGCTATCGAAGGTGAAGTGGTAAAATCATTTCGTTGTCTTCGTCAATTCTTTCATCAATCATCGTTACTTATTTTGGTTTGAAGATTTCTCTATTTATATGCCATGAAGATCGATTCGTCTGTTGAGTAATTCTTCCCGTTGGAATATGACCGTTGCTTAAAGTTACTGTTGTGAGCTCTGACGTAATCATTCATCTTTTATAATATGATGTTAATCCAACTGAAACTCATTAACAAGCTCATCAACCAAGTTAGGAATGATAATAAGAAAGGATGTGAGCCAGATAAATCATATTCAAAGCCTGTCGAAGAGTTTTTAGAACTGATAAATTTTGGCTCTTTTTTTATCTGTATCTTAATTTGCTTTTTATCTCAGAGCATTAATCTCTTGTTGAAATTCTTCATAATCATAACTTTGAAGTATGGTTAGTAGACATAATAAAAGCACAACATAAAATAGAAACAGCAGAGATAGATTGATCAGGTCTAAATTATCAGCGATCAATTCAGTTAGTCGGAACATATCTGATCAGCTAGACATTCTACTTCGAGTCTCACATTTAACCTCAAGTTTCTCAGTAACCTTGAGTCACAGGAAGCAACCTCGAGTTTTAAAAGATAAGATGTCACAGAACAACCATCCTTCTACCTTGAGTCATGTTTTGTTACCTTGAGGTTGGATCAAAACTGGAGGTGAATATCTAACCTCAAGTTATCATGTTTAATTTAAACTTAACGGTAAAGTGAGATGCTCTAGGAAAGCTGATTCAACCTCGAGTCATATTCTTTGCCTCGAGTTTAAGCACAAACTTGAGTCTCATTCTCTTGCCTCGCACGTTTTGTTGGCTAAGGGTTCCAGTAACATCTCTGTCAACCTCCAAATCTTGGTAAATCACATATATCCCTAGAATACTCTTTAAGTATTCTTTCCAATGCAAGAAGAATAGCTCCAAACTCATTGTATGTTGAGCATTATGATCATATCAGTAAAAGTTGTTCTTAAACTAACATTTTTGCACAATCCTGAACAGACTCTCAACTTCCGAAAATCATATCTCTCTCATTTGATCTTTGTTTTTTGTGATCTTAATGTTTTTGGAAATTTGTGTGAGTCTAGTTTCATATGCCACCAATTTCAACTCATTCTGATATGTGGTTTGTGAGATATCCTCAATTTAGCGAGCCTTGGTCTACTGTATGATGGTGACAGATGGGGTAACTTCAAAATTTCATAGCTACTCATCTGATCTTCTTTGGACTTGAATTTTTGTCAAGATGACCATTGGATGTCTAATTTCATACAAAATTAATTTCACCTTAATCCGATCTCTGGTTTAGGAGATATCATCGATTTACCAGACCTCGCCCGCAACAGAGTAGAACAGAGTTGCTGAAAGGAATTCCTACCTCGAGGTTGGTTTTCTACCTTGAGTTTTGGCCCTAACTCGAGGTAAATGACTCTGCCTCGGGGCAATCCATCAGAAAACATGTTTTTGCTGATTTTAGGTCATCTTAAAGCTTATTTTAACTCTGATTTGAGCCATTCCAACTCTCATTTGATCGTGGAGACTTCTAGAATCAATATGCGGGCTTGTATAGTGACTTTCTCATTCCATTCAACAATATTTTTATTTCTTTCTTCTCTTCTCTTGATGATTCTCTATAATTTAACCCTTTCTTTCTTCTCTTCTCTTGTTCTTCATCATTTGGCTCCATATCTTCTTTGATTCCATTTCTTTCTTTCATTCAATACTTCTTTATTTATCTTCTTCTTGATCATTCTTCATAAATGAACTTCACATCTTTGATTCTACATTAAATTTAAGAATTAGTCAATATAGTATGCAAACTTTTTGCTCTTGATATCCATAAGCATATTTGACATCATCAAAACTAAGCATAACTAACAAAAGCCATTTTTGCCTCGTAAATCTTAAAAAGTATTTTTCAAAAGCTACATCCAAACCGACTCTAAAGGTAAGTGACATAAGTGGTGATTGCAATAAACTAATTATTTATTAGTAGTTATTAATGTATGTTTACTTGAAGTTTTAACGTTTAAAAAAAAATCAGGGCATGTGTATGGATGATGCCCTAAGAATTTACATGACAAAACAACAATATTTCAAAGGTCAAAGATTTAATTAAGTAGAGATTGAAAAACGAGGCTGAACCCAAGAGGGGGGTGAATTGGGTGAAGATCAAAATTCTTGCAATCTTTAAATATCTTTCCACAATCGAATAAAATCAGTTTGAATGATAGTAAAGAATTGTAAAGATATAAACAATCATTCAAACATATATGTTGGAATTAAAAGAGTTAGGGAAGAGGATTGCAAACTCAGATTTATACTGGTTCGGTTCAACCTTGACCTACGTTGAGTCCTCAGGCACCCTGAGCTTTTCACTATTCTTCTTGTTTATCAAGGCACAAGAGACAAGCCTTTACACTCCACAAGTTTCTCCAGGTACTTGTGCAACCTTCTCAATCTCTCACAGAGAGTCCCCCTTACTTCCCATTAGGTTACAACCAATTTCCCAACTCAAAGGTCACCCAACCTTGAGTATCTCTCAGAAAATATGGTTTACAATAATTCTTCTTTCAAAGAAGTGATTATGATAAACACTTAAGCTCATTACAATTGAATTCACTCTAAAAAAGATAAGCCAAGAAGGCATGAAAAACAGAGTGAGAGGGCAGATCAGTATTTCAGCATTATAACATTGTAAGCTCACTTGACCACCTTTCTGCGTTTTGGATCCAACTCTATTTATAGATAAAGGTCTTCTAACCGTTGAGAATATGGACGTTGAGAGATCAACAGATGTGAAAAACTAGCCGTTATTTCACTTTAACAGGTCAGCATCTTGAACCTCATGGAATCCCTCGTTTGATCATCCGAAATGTATCCACAAATGATGTAAATGATGATAATAAATGTTAGGAATCATTTGGGAAAGGTTCTGGTTGATTTGGATCAGTTTCAGGATTTTCGTCATTTTGGATTTTCTGATGCTTCGTTGTAAACTCGAGTTTTGGCTTCAATACTGCGGTATTGAGCTTGTTTCAATACTTCTGATTCGTTTCTATCTGTCCAATACTCGCATTTTGCTTCCCATACTCAAGTATTAAGGATCCTTTAACGTTCAAAGCTCTCTGTCTGAGCTATACTTGAGTTTTCATTCGTATACTCGAGTTTTCAACTTGCTCAGCACTTTGGTTGCTTTCTAACTTGATAAAGCTTTAATTAAGCAATCCGATAATCCTCATATAGCTCCTTGTATCTTCATTCCAAAGCAACGAGAATCAGATCTTAATTTGTTGGATTTCGCTCGTTATGATCCGTTGAAAGAAGATTGTTCTTTAACCATTATTTTTCCATCGTTCTGAACGTCTAGTCAACTTTCGAAGACCATATCTCTCTGGTCTGATCTTCATTTTAGTTGAGTAAAGTATTGATGGAAAGCCCTATGAGTCTTCTTTCAAACTCCACTGATTTCAGGTCAATCCGATTTGTGGATTGTGAGTTATACTCAAAACATTGAAGCTTAGTCTGAAGTGTGGCGTGAATATTTGATCCAACCTTAGAATTTTATAGCGCTCTCATCTGATCTTCTTTAGACTTGAAACTTTGTCAAGATGATGCATTGGATATCTAGTTTCATCCAAATTTTATTTCACCTCAATCCGATGTCTGGTTTAGGAGATATCACAGATTTACCAGACCTCGCCTAAAGTTGTGTGCGAAATAGAGGTGAACAGAGTTGCTATTGAGCTCCGATACTCGAGTATTGAAGTGGATACTTGAGTATTATTGGGACCAGATGCGTCAGTGAAGCTGAAAACTCCCAATACTGCAGTATATAAGTTCAATACTCGAGTATTGACCCCTATAGTCAAGTTTTGACTCTTTGACGCCCAAACCGTGGTTTTCCAAAACCTCAGTTTTCAATACCACAGTTTCGTCCAGAAGCAGATTTTTGTTGTAAGCTTGTAAACTTGAGTTTTGACCTAGAAACTCAAGTATTGACTTCCAGAATTCGATTTTCACTATATTTAACTCTGAATTGGCCCTTTTCAACATCTACTTGTTCATGGTCACTTCCATAACAAATCTTGGAACTTGTATAATGATATTTTCATCAATTTCTTCCATGTTCCATCATTCATCTTGATGATTCTTCATCTTTTAGCTTCAGCTCATCATCTCTTCTTCAATTACTCCTTGATGAAATCTCTTGATCATTCTTCATAGATATTTTTGGACTGATCTTGATTGAAGATGTTCTATTCAATAAATCCTTTCTTCTTCAATCTCTTCTCTTCTTCTTTTTCTTCTCTTCCTTTTCCTTATCTGTTTTCTGATTTCCTTCTTGATTATTCTTCATAGATGAACTTCACATCTTTGATTCTACATTAAATACAAGAAGAATTAATCAATCAAGAAGACAAGCATATTACTCAATCTTTTTGCTCTTATTAATGGCATATACAAGCCATCATCAAAACTAATCATATCTAATAGAGATAATTTTATCATTGTATGAGTGAAGATTATCCTTTAGTTTAAAGAGGAAATTATATATTATAGATTTGTAATATGAATAGGTTTTTTTTGGCCCAAAAAAGTTAATTTTATTACCACAAAACAAGTATTGCACACACTAATAGCCGAAGCCAAGAAACACTCCAAAACACCTACGTATACAACCTACCTCTCAACCAACCAAAACAATCTAAACAATGAAATGCATCTATTTCCTATATAGAAAAATCAGTTAGCCTATACCAGCTCTATCAGTTTCCATTACTAGTATGTTGCCATAATCTATTATAGCCACGAGTCACGAACTAAAATAGTGCATAAAGAAGATGTAGGAAACACCAACCAATCATGTTGGTTCATCTCCTTTGCCGCATCAACTGCAAGATGATCTGCAGCTTTATTACCCTGCCGAGCTACAAGGGAAAGAGAGACACCATCCATTGACTCCAAGCTGCTCAGGATTTCCCTCATCAAGTCCCAACATCGCCAATCACAACCAGCAACAGATTTATTCATTATCATTTTATATAAGGTTTCACAATTAGTTTCTAAAATTATACAGCAATATGGAAAATTACCTCTCAATCTGATGGCCTCTAACATTGCTTTGCATTCCAACATGAGTGGGGATTCAGCTGCTACAATTCTTGCCTGCCCTCCTTTGAATACACCCTCAGCATCTCTTCAAATCACACCTATTCCTGCTTTTCCAGTGGATGCCTGAAATGCACCATCCACATTGAATTTAATTACCCCACTTGGAGTTGCCACCCATTTCAGATATCTTGTCAGGTTTGGTGTGTATATTCGCATGTCTTTATTCTTCCCACTGCTCTTGGATCTCCAAAACTCTTCAGCTTGAGCATTAACCAATCGTATTACCTCACTAGCAATAGGCCAAATTCTAGAAGAAAAACCCAATCACAGTGTTTCCTCCATATCCACTAGCATACCATTGCAAATAATGACTTTTCATAGTTACCTAGAAGATCATCATCAATTAACATATCACAAACCACTCCTCACACCGTCTCATGCCCCATCTGCTGAATTTAATTCCCATAGGGCAACCAAACCAGCACAATTTAGTCCACGGGCATAAGAAGAGCATATGCTCAATGGTTTTTGGTTCAACAAGGCACACTAGACATATCGGGCTTTGACTGCATTTTCTTCTAAATAATGCCTCTTTAGTTGCTAGTGCCCCTACACCAATTCTCCACAAAAAATTTTGGATTTTCAGAGGAACTGCCACTTGCCAAATACTCTTCCACAGGGTTTTAGGAACTGAAAATGATACTCCCGGATCCTTAATAGGATTGCTTTCTACTTCTTCTCTTGCTATCAAGTACCCAGGTTTAACCGTGTAGCATCTATCTAACGTGTTCATCCAGACTACATAATCTCTATGGCTTATATGTGGAATGGGAATTTTCAGAATTTGCTCTCTTTCTTCACTACTGATCTTTGACTTAATCGCACTAAGATTCCACCTCCTATCACTTATCAAATCTGCAACCATCAATCTTCGATCTTCATTCACAAGATTACAATTATGCAATTTAAAACCCTCCAACCCCCTGATCCATCGGTCTTCCCACACATTAATGCTTTTACCATCTCTTACATCCCAACAGATCCCTTTCAGCAATAGATCACGACCTCCAACAAGCTATACGAGCCTCATGAAGCATGTCGGCTTTTCTTGGCATTGAGAAAATTCCCCTTAGGAAAATATACACCCTTAAGTATCCTACACCACAAATCATCTGGATGCATCAGTAGGCACCATGCAGTTTTTGCAAGTAGTGTCTTATTAAAATTAAGGAGATCCTTGAACGCCATTCTGTTAGTTCTCTAGGTGTTTTGATGATAACTGACAATTGTAAACTTAATTTGAAGTTTGTCTTCGAAAGTTGTAAAACTTTCAGTTTAAGGCAAATTCGAGTTTAAGTAGCTAAACTCGAGTTTAGACTTGGCAGACAGAAGCTCATTTTTTAACAAAGCAGGCCAAACTCCAGTTTGCATAGGCAAACTGGAGTTTGCAGAGTTATAGAGAGCTATCAAAGTTTACAAGAGTTGTAAACTCGAGTCTGAGTCTTGAAACTCGAGTTTAGAACAAAGATAGTGACACTCACATTTCAACTTGTTTTCAAACTCTACTTTCAGTCTTTCTAAACTCCAGTTTACAAGAAAGTTTAAGTGCTACAAATTTCAAAGACTTGTAAACTCCAGTTTTAGTTTCAGTGACTCCAGTTTACACTTGACTGAAAAGTTTTCAAAGTTATAAGACACACTGAAACTCGAGTCAGATTTCTGGAAACTCGAGTTTAGGATTATTTGAAAAACACTCGAGCTAGTACATGATTTCTAAACTCCAGTCTTGAGAATGAAAACTCCAGTTTGAGCTTTCAAAGATATTTCAAAAGTTTCAGTTTCACTGAAACTCGAGTCAAGGTTTTGGTGACTCGAGTTTAGCTCAAACAGAAAGCACTCGAGTAAATGCCTATTTTGAAAACTTCAGTTTGAGAAACAGAAACTCCAGTTTACATTTGAAGAGATTTTTTTTTAAAAAAAAGTTTCAGTTTACACTGAAACTCGAGTTTTGGATATCAAAACTCGAGTCTGGACTATACAGAGAAATAAACAATATTTCAGGTTTTGTAAACTCCAGTCTGCGTTTTCTAAACTCTAGTTTTGAAGCTCTGAACTTAAACTCAAGATATTCATAAAAGCTTCAAACTCGAGTCAGTCACTAAATGACTCGAGTTTAGGCATGGTTTCAAAACTTCATCCAAGAGCCATTCGCGATTTTCCTCTCTGTAAGAACCAAAGTCGAGTCAGTCACTAATCAACTCGAGTTTAGGAAGATTTTCAAAATACATTGCTCTCTGGATGAACTCCAAACTCGAGTCTGGGTTTGTAAACTTGAGTTTGTAACACACAGATTTGTAAAACCAGAAGGCGCGAAATTGCGAAAATCATTTGAATGATTCTTATACTTCATATCTTTAATTGCTACTATTCCTAACGTCTTTTAACCAGTTTGTTAGCAAGTTTCAGATGGTTTATTGAAGGAAACAGTGAAGATTCAGACAATGAGCTGTAAAGCAAGAGAGAGAGAGAATATGCTGTCTTTTAAAGTGCTTCAACTTGGATTAAATTAACATATCTTTAAGCACAATCGACTCTAGCACTGGGACATCAACATTATCTTCACGTTAACTAAGTCCCACATTGCTAGAATGTCTACAACAATTTAGACAAAAGCAAAATCCATCCATCAAGAATATTTTCAGTGGATTCTCAACAGCTAGTTCTGGAAAGTGGAGCTTCAATAGCCAAATTCGTAGTGCTCCTCCAACAGTCAAGTTCTTCATTCAAAATGATCTTCAACTGCTATAAATTCAACCCAGAATCGAAGAACAAGAATTGAAGAACATTATAACAGAAGCTGTTATTTACTAGCTTACATTTCAATTCTTATCTTCTGTAATATCTTGAGAGATTCATTTGAGCTTCAGTGTTTATCAATATCTGCTCTTAGAGAGAGTTTTTGTTACTGTAAAATCACTTGTTAGTGAGAATCTCAAGTCAGGGGACTTGGAGATTGGGAATATCAGTTTACAACTTGTAAGGAGGAGTGTATCCTAGTGAGAGGATAACTTCAAATACAGAGTGTGTAACTGATTGTGAGTGATAGTGGAAATCCCAAAGAGTCTGGGGACTGGACGTAGGTCAAGGAGTTAGACCGAACCAGTATAAATCTTGCTGTGTCTTGTTCTTCTCTTATTCTTTGCACTATTCTAATCCTGCGATTAATTTCCAGAATTGAGCAAAAGAATTTTCAAATCCCCAATTCACCCCCTCTTGGTGATTTGCTCCGGTTTTCATTTGGTATCAGAGCAAGGTCTTCTTTTAAAGGATTAACGTCCCGAGAAGGATCCTAATGAAGGGAATTCTACCTGAAGGAGATTCCATCAACAGACCTCCAAGTTTCGATGGGGAACATTATTCATTCTGGAAATCAAAATTCAGAGTCTATGTCATGGCCACTGAATTTGGACTATGAAATGTGTTTGAGAAAGGAGATTATGCTCCATCTACAATAGAGGATGGAGTCAGAACTCCCAAACTAGAAGAGGAATATACTGAGAATGACAGAAGACTCGTCACTCTCAATAGCAAGGCCATTCATGTCCTTCAAAGTGCTCTAAGTCAGAGAGAATACTTTCGTATTTATACTCTACCTTCTGCAAAAGATATATGGAAGGCCTTGGAGATTGCTCACGAAGGAACAGCTGGAATCAAAGAGAATAGAATCAACACTCTCATAACTGAATATGATTTACTTCGTATGAAATCAGGAGAATCCATTGGTGAATTCCAACTGAGATTCACTCACCTAATTAATCAACTCGCTGCCTTGGGAAAGGAATATGATCAACGAGTTCAAGTAAGAAAAATCCTGAATATTCTTTCCAAGGAATGAGAAGCAAAGGTGACAGCCATTAAAGAGGCACGCGGTGAATCAATGACATCAGTTGCTGCTCTCTTTGGTAGCTTGTCTGAGTATGAAGGAAAAATCAAGTTCAGAAAAGGACTTGATGAAATTGATAGTAAGGGTAAAGGAATTGCTCTTAAAACTATCAATGATAAAGAATTAGATGATGATGAAGAAGATGACGAATTTGGCATGATGGTTTGAAAGTTCAGAAAATTCTACAAGAAGAACCGAGGATTCAGAAAGAACAACAAAGGTGGCTCAAGCTCAGAATCAAAGAAACCTATCATATGCTATGAATGTGACAAGCCTGGCCACATTAAGTTAGATTGTCCTCAATTGAGAAGTAAAGAGACCAGATTCAACAAATTCAAAAAGAAAGCATATGTCTCTTCCATATGGGGAGATAGTTCATCTGATGAAATGAAGATGATGAAGAGCAAACAACAAACATATGTCTAGTTGCTTAAGAAGAATCTGACAATGAAGAGGTAAGTGATTCTGAACCTAGCTTTGATGAGTTACTTTGTGAATATAATAAACTCCATTCTGAATTCAAAAAGATTGCGAAAGAACTCATTGCATCTAGAAAGAAAATCAAATTACTTGAAGAACAAAGTAAAGAAGTTTCTCATAGTTGTGAAAAATGTTGTGTTTCTCAAGATAAACCTTTATATAATGAATTATTTACCGAATACAATAACTTACAATCAGATTTTGAGGAAATCAGTGAGAAATATGAATCTTTAAAAACAAGTAACATATTCCTTGAACAAAAAGTTGAGTTTCTTTCGCATGCTGATTGTGAAGAATGTGTTGAATTTGAGAAAAGAATTAAGTATCTTACAAAAACCCTTCAAAAGTTTACTCAAGGAAATGAAATGCTCAACATTATTTTAAAACAGCAAAGGTTTACAAATGACAAATCTGGTATTGGCTATAGACCTGATCTTGATAAAAGGAAAGGAAGAAAGAAATTTGGAGAAAAGTCTTATTTGAGTTATTTTCAAAAATCTGTTCATACTTCTAATCCTTTTGCACATTGCAATTATTGCAATAGGAAGGGTCACACCACTTCTGCATGTTTTCATAGAAAAGAAAAGAAAAACAAACCTGTAGGTAATTATCAATGGGTACCTAAAGGAACATATGTGTTCCCTAAAGTACAAGCTAACCCAAAAGGACCCAAGAAAAGGTGGGTACCTAAGACATGATCTTCCATAACTTGTAGGTATGTCTAAGAGCATCAAAATCTAGTAAATGGTACATTGATAGTGGATGCTCTAGACACATGACAGGAGATCAATCCAAGTTCACAACAATCAAACAGAAGGATGGTGGCAAGGTTACATTTGGTGGAAACCAATCCAGAAGGATAGCTGGAATTGGTGAGATTGGTAACAATGATGGACCACAAATAAAGGATGTCTACCTTGTGGAAGGTTTATGCCATAACCTCCTTAGTGTAAGTCAAAGTGCTGATAAAGGTAATCTAGTTATCTTTAATTCAGAAAAATGTTTGATTGTCAACAAGGATGATCTCTCCCTAGACAATGTAAGATCAAAAGCTTTATTCAGGGCTCCAAGGGAAGGTAATTGTTATACTCTTGATCTTTCTAATGCTTTATCTTCTGAAAATTGTTTTGTGAGTAACATAGATGAAAGTTGGTTGTGGCACAAAAGATTAGCACATGTTAATATGTTTCAACTTGATAAGTTACTGAAAAAGGATTTAGTTATTGGTTTGCCAAAACTTAATTTCAGAAAGGATATAATTTGTGATGCATGTCAAAAAGGTAAGCAAACCAAATCATCCTTCAAATTAAAAACTGAGGTTTCAACTAATAGACCATTACAATTATTGCATATAGATTTAGTTGGTCCAGCTAGAGTTAAAAGTTTTGGTGGAAACTTATATACTCTAGTAATAGTTGATGATTTCTCGAGATATGCATGGACATTATTTCTGACAACTAAGAATGAAGCATTTGATCAGTTTGTTGTTTTTGCCAAGAAGGTCCAGAATGAGAAAGGTTTACTTATTGCAGGAATTCGAACTGATCATGAAGGAGAATTTGAGAATCATGCTTTCGGTGAATTATGTGAAGCAATGGGCATCAATCATAACTTCTCTGCTCCAAGAACTCCTCAACAGAATGGAGTTGTGGAGAGAAAGAACAGAGTGCTCACAGAAATGGCAAGAGCTATGCTGAATGAAAACCAGACCTCCCAAGTGTTTTGGGCAGATGCAATGAATACAAAATGCTACATCTCCAACCGAGCATATCTTAGAAAGAATCTCAACAAAACTCCATATGAGTTATACAAAGGGAGAAAACCAATATTGCTCATCTGCACATCTTTAGATGTAAGTGTTTCATTCACAAGAATGATAAAGAAAACTTGGGTAAGTTTGATTCTAAGGTTGATGAAGGTATTTTCCTTGGCTATTCATCTAGAAGCAAAGGTTATAGAGTATTTAATTATTCTGCTAGAACTATAGAAGAATCAATCCATGTGGTTTTCTGTGAATCTAGTTCTAACAAATCCATTGTTGTTGATGATGATGATCTTCAAAATCAAGCCTCTTCAAAAATTCCTTCTGTCTCAACAATCTCTGAAAATGATTTCGAAAAAGAACCAACAATTGAAAATGGACATGATTGTGAAAACTCTGGTCAAATCCAACCTAAAGCTTGGAAATACAGTAAGAGTCATCCACTGGACCAAGTCATAGGTGATGCAAATCAAGGTGTTAGGACCAGAAGAAGTATTTTAAATGAAGTTACTTTTTCTGCTTTCATTTTAGAAATAGAACCCTCCAATATTGAAGAAGCCCTTTCAGACAATGATTAGGTGATAGCAATGCAAGAGGAGTTACATCAATTTGAAAGAAATCAAGTTTAGGACTTGGTACCTAGGCCCAAAGACCATCCAGTCATTGGCACTAAATGGGTATTCAAGAACAAACGTGATGAGTCTGCAATTATCATCCGAAACAAGGCAAGATTGGTTGCCAAAGGCTATAATCAAGAAGAAGGAATTGATTATGAAGAAACTTATGCTCCAGTAGCAAGATTGGAAGCAATAAGAGTTCTTCTAGCCTTTGCATGTATTAAAGGTTTTAAACTTTATCAAATGGATGTAAAATCAGGTTTTCTAAATGGTTTTATTCAAGAGGAAGTTTATGTTGAACAACCTCCTGGTTTTGAAGATGAATTTCATCTAGATCATGTTTTCAAATTAAAAAAGGCTTTATATGGTTTAAAGCAAGCTCCTAGAGCTTGGTATGAAAGATTAAGCAAATTTCTCCTTGATCAAGGATTTGTAAGAGGAAAGGCAGATACTACTTTTTTCATTAAAAGCAATAAGCTTAATGAAATCCTCATTGTACAAATTTATGTAGATGATATTATTTTCGGTGCTACTAATGATACCTTGTGCAAGGAATTTTCTGAGACAATACAGGGAGAATTTGAAATGTCAATGATGGGAGAACTTAATTATTTTTTTAGACTTCAAATCAAGCAGCGCAAGAATGGCATCTTCATTTCACAAACCAAGTATTTGCAAGATCTACTCAAGAAATATGGTCTTCAAGATTGCAATGGGGCTGACACACCAATGCGCTCAACTGCTGCCTTAGATGCTGATGAGAAGGGAAAGAATTTCAACATCATAAGGTATAGAGGCATGATTGGATCACTACTCTACTTGACTGCAAGTAGACCAGATATCCAATTCAGTGTGGGGATGTGTGCTCGATTCCAATCTGCTCCAAAAGAGTCTCTGCTGAATATGTCAAAAGAATCTTCAGATATCTGAATGATACTGAGGAATTGGGATTGTGGTTTCCCAAAGGTCAACCTGAACATTTGGTAGCATATTCAGACTCAGATCATGCTGGTTATAAGACAGATAGGAAGAGTACAAGTGGCCAATGTCAATTCCTTGGTGGCTCACTTGTCTCTTAGTTCAGCAAGAAACAAACTACTGTCTCAATGTTATCAACAGAAGCTGAATATATTGCTGCCTTAAGTTGTTGTTCTCAAGTACTATGGCTGAAGCAACAACTTCAAGACTTGGGTATGAATTTTAAAGAGATCCCAATTTTATGTGACAACACAAGCACAATAAGCTTGGCCAAGAATCCTGTTCATCATACAAGAACCAAGCATATTGACATGAGGCATCACTTCATAAGAGACCATGCTCAGAAGAAGGATGTCAAAGTGATCTTCATTCCCTCTCATCAACAACTAGCTGACATCTTCACCAAGCCCTTAGCAAAAGAGCAATTTACCTTTATAAGAAGAGAATTGGGAATGGTAAATCCCAATGAGTTGTGAGTTTTCCTCTACCCAATGTTAGTTAACTAAGTGTTTTGATGATAGCTTTATATTCACTTAAGCATCGGAGTGTTTAGATATGTTTTTGCAGGGTATTTGTCCACTAACGTTTGCTTTCAGTGTGATGCAAACTCAAGTTTGCGTAAGAAAACTCGAGTTTGACTGAGTTTATCGGGGTTAGAAAACACATAAGTTTGAGGAACCAGACCTAAACTCGAGTCATTTAGTGATTGACTCGAGTCTGCGCAAGTCAGAAAGCATGCTGAAATTTTTAAGAGCCTGTAAACCCGAATCAGTTGGTGACTAACTCGAGTCAAAATCAGACAGAAGCAAACTGAAGATTTGAGGAAGTCCAAAACTCGAGTCATTAAGTGAGTGACTCGAGTCTACGAGAATCAGAAACCAACGTGAAGTCTTGAAGCAGTTCAAAACTCGAGTCTTCAAGAAGGTAACTCGAGTCTACACCAGTTAGAGACAAACTGGAGTTTTGAAGAAGTTCAAAACTCGAGTCATTAAGCGGTGACTCGAGTCTAAAGCAGCCAAAGATCAACAAGAAGATTTAAAGTCACTCAAAACTCGAGTCTGAAGAGCCTTAACTCGAGTCTTGACGGGGATTCAAGGATTCACAGATACATCCTTGAAGTCCAGGTAAGCCTAAAACTCATATAAACTCGAGTCAGTTAGTGTGAAACTCGAGTCTAGCAAAAAATTATATATATGGGTAAGCCGTGTCTATTCATTTCACTGTCCTCAAAACTCAAGTTTGCCCTAAGTTTCTCTTGTCCCTTCTGCTTCATCTTCTTCAAATTCTCTTTCTCAAACCGAAATGGCCTCCAATCAACCTTTGAATCCTTCAAATCCAACCTTTCAAGATCCCGAAGGTGATAAATCATTATCTCTATCCACTCTTCAGCGGAAACCAAGACGGAAATCTATCCCTGCTCACAGACCCATGAGGAGCAAGATGATCCCGAAGAAATTTGCTTCAGGGATTGATATACAAATCCCTGGTGTCCCACATTTTGTCTCCTTGAAACCAAAGGGGGTTGTAATTCAAGAGCCAACGGAAGAACAAGCGAGAAAGAAGCCAGAACATGTAACTGGCAAAGGAAAAGAGACGGTTACTGAACCGTAAAAAACGTCCAAGAGGAAGAGGAAAGAAACAGGACAAGCATCTTCCAAGGTCCAATCCACTGTTATTCCAACTTCTTCTGTTCTTCAATCTGATCAACCTACCAAGGAATCTCCTACGATACTGAATGCACTTCTAGAAATTTACAATCATGAAACTCCTCCACCCAGTTTTCATATTGAAAACACTATTCTATCTGATGAATTGGGTGCAAAATTTAAAGAAAACTATGTTAAGAGGCCTATATGTTCGGTGGTTTCAGTCAATTTTGAGAATCTAAAGAAGGATTGCAATCTCGACCTTTTGCCTTGGCTTAAACAATTTAAACCTCTACTTTCCATATCTGCTTCCTATACACCTAATTTTGTCCGAGTATTTTATTTCAATATGGACTGGGACAATTTGAAAGATTGTGATGATATTCTTGTTGAAGATAGATTATCTACCATAGTGAGAGGAGTGAAATTCACTATTTCTGCTGCTATCTTAAACACTATCCTTCAATTTGAAAATCCTCCTCCTCCTCACTCCTTTGAATACACCAACAGGCAGTGTTTTGAGATCCTTAAACCAAATGAACCTATTCCTGAGGCTCAATTGGTCTCTCTCCACATTTCCCCTGCCTCTATGTCACCCCTTCATCGAGTATTATGGTACATATACTCAAGGAATTTGGTTCAGAAGGGAGGAAACTTCACTCATTTCACTCAGAGGGATTATCAACGATTTGCTGCCATTGTGAACAAACAACCAATAAATGTGGGACAATGGATTTTTGATGAGATGGTGTGAAGTTTAAATTTGGATCCAGAAAGTCTTCACATATCCCATTTCCTTCTCTGATTTCTGTGATCCTCTTTTACTTCAAAATTTGGCCTCTTGGTGGCTCGTATACTATCCAGAAGATTCCAGAATTTGGACAACCACAGTTACACTTGATGAAGCTAAGCTTTAATGAGGAAGGCTCCGGTCACTCACGAGCTCCCTCAAGGGCAAGAGGATCTTATGCTAGAGCTCAGGAAGCTCAGGAAGTTGCACCCCCTCAATCTTCCATGCCTTCTGATATCACTACCAAGATCCAAGAGATAGTTGATGTTGCCATAACAAATCTGGCAACAAACATCGAAAATGAGGTTGGAAAGATTGTGGCTGAATTAACAAAGACCAATACAGCCTTGACTGAAGCACAAGATGCAATGAAGCTACAACTGGACCAAATCATGCAACACTTGAACATTCTAGCTCCTACACCCTCATCTGCACCCATTCCTAATCCAGCTTCTACTTCAGCACCAGTGATTTCTACCATCCCTGTAGATCCTCAGACCACCCGACCTTCTACCCCACCTGTAGATCCTATACCCTCTTTTGATGATGCCAAAGGGGGAGAAGAAACTGAAGAGCAAGACCAAAGGGGAGAGAAAGTTGATGAGTCTTGAGTCTTTAGTTTCTGTTGCTTTGTATTAACTATGTTTTTGAGTCTGTAGTAATTTGTTTTTGAATTTACTATTTTGCTTAAACTTCCATGAAATGCACTACTGCTTAATGATTTATATGATTTTTGCATCTTGGTTCATCATGCTTCTGCATACTAAACTCTAATATCTTTACCTTATAAGCACATCTTGCAAAACGATTTTTAAAATAACAAGTTTAATCAAACACTTTGCAAATTCAATTTACAAGTGTTGTCATCATCAAAAAGGGGGAGAATGTTAGTTCTCTAGGTGTTTTGATGATAACTGACAATTGTAAACTTGATTTGAAGTTTGTCTTTGAAAGTTGTAAAACTTTCAGTTTAAGGCAAACTCGAGTTTAAGTAGCTAAACTCGAGTTTAGACTTGGCAGACATAAACTCAGTTTTTAACAAAACAGGCCAAACTCCAGTTTGCATAGGCGAACTCGAGTTTGCAGAGTTACAGAGAGCTATCAAAGTTTACAAGAGTTGTAAACTCGAGTCTGAGTTTTGAAACTCGAGTTTAGAACAAAGATAGTGACACTCGCATTTCAACTTGTTTTCAAACTCTACTTTCAGTCTTTCTAAACTCCAGTTTACAAGAAAGTTTAAGTGCTACAAATTTCAAGGACTTGTAAACTCCAGTTTTAGTTTCAGTGACTCCAGTTCACACTTAACTGAAAAGTTTTCAAAGTTATAAGACACACTGAAACTCGAGTCAGATTTCTGGAAACTCGAGTTTAGGATTATTTGAAAAACACTCGAGCTAGTACATGATTTCTAAACTCCAGTCTTGAGAATGAAAACTCCAGTTTGAGCTTTCAAAGATATTTCAAAAAATTCAGTTTCATTGAAACTCGAGTCAAGGTTTTGGTGACTCGAGTTTAGCTCAAATAGAAAGCACTCGAGTAAATGCCTATTTTGAAAACTTCAGTTTGAGAAACATAAACTCCAGTTTACATTTGAAGAGATTTTTTTTAAAAAAAAAAAGTTTCAGTTTACACTGAAACTCGAGTTTTGGATATCAAAACTCGAGGCTGGACTATACAGAGAACTAAACAATATTTCAGGTTTTGTAAACTCCAGTCTGCGTTTTCTAAACTCCAGTTTTGAAGCTCTGAACTTAAACTCAAGATATTCATAAAAGCTTCAAACTCGAGTCAGTCACTAAATGACTCGAGTTTAGGCATGGTTTCAAAACTTCATCCAAGAGCCATTCGCGATTTTCCTCTCTGTAAGAACCAAAGTCGAGTCAGTCACTAATCAACTCGAGTTTAGGAAGATTTTCAAAATACATTGCTCTCTAGATGAACTCCAAACTCAAGTATGGGTTTGTAAACTTGAGTTTGTAACACACAGATTTGTAAAACCAGAAGGCGCGAAATTACGAAAATCATTTGAATGATTCTTATACTTCATATCTTTAATTGCTACTATTCCTAACGTCTTTTAACCAGTTTGTTAGCAAGTTTCAGATGGTTTATTGAAGGAAACAGTGAAGATTCAGACAATGAGCTGTAAAGTAAGAGAGAGAGAGAATATGCTGTCTTTTAAAGTGCTTCAACTTGGATTAAATTAACATATCTTTAAGCACAACCGACTCTAGCACTAGGACATCAACATTATCTTCACGTTAACTAAGTCCCACATTGCTAGAATGTCTACAACAATTTAGACAAAAGCAAAATCCATCCATCAAGAATATTTTCAGTGGATTCTCAACAGCTAGTTCTGGAAAGTGGAGCTTCAACAGCCAAATTCGTAGTGCTCCTCCAACAGTCAAGTTCTTCATTCAAAATGATCTTCAACTGCTATAAATTCAACCCAGAATCGAAGAACATTATAACAGAAGCTGTTATTTACTAGCTTACATTTCAATTCTTATCTTCTGTAATATCTTGAGAGATTCATTTGAGCTTCAATGTTTATCAATATCTGCTCTTAGAGAGAGTTTTTGTTACTGTAAAATCACTTGTTAGTGAGAATCTCAAGTCAGGGGACTTGGAGATTGGGAATATCAGTTTACAACTTGTAAGGAGGAGTGTATCCTAATGAGAGGATAACTTCAAATACAGAGTGTGTAACTGATTGTGAGTGATAGTGGAAATCCTAGAGAGTCTGGGGACTGGACGTAGGTCAAGGAGTTAGACCGAACCAGTATAAATCTTGCTGTGTCTTGTTCTTCTCTCATTCTATGCACTATTCTAATCCTACGATTAATTTCCAGAATTGAGCAAAAGAATTTTCAAATCCCCAATTCACCCCCCTCTTAGTGATTTGCTCCGGTTTTCACATTCCTCTATCTGTTTTCCTCTTAGTCAAATGCTTCCAATTTTTCTAGTGTATAGAACCCTTTTTCTCAAGCTGACCCTACTAGAAATTAGAATAAGGCTGTCAATCTCAGCACATGATGTTTTAGGAAACAAAAAGCAAGCTATTGGATAGGTAGGAATGGCATTTGTTACAGCTTTAATCAGCACCTCCCTGCCCGAAAAGGTGAGTAATTTCTGCTTCTAGCCTGGGAGTTTCTGTCCAATTCGATCCCTTACAAATGCCAATGCCACTGTTTTTGACCTTCCCCACACTACTGGAACCCCTAGATATTTCCCTGAATGTTTAGAGTGTCTGATTCCTAAGCTCAGTGACACCTCCTCCCTTAATTCCAGCTGAGTATTAGCAGAGAAGAAGAGGTTTGATTTTTCAAAATTCACTAACTGTCCTGAGGCTGAGCAATAAACCTCCAAGATTCTCCTCAACACCCTACTGTTGGACTCCTCCGCTTTGGTGTATAAAATAGCGTCATCAGCAAAAAAGCAATGGGTTAAGGTAGGGGTATTTCTTGCTAATTTCACTCCCTTTGCTCCTTTCGGTCCACATGCTTTATCAACATAAGAGAAAGCACCTTAGATGCAATGATAAACATGTAGAGCGAAAGAGGATCACCTTGATGCACCCCCTACCCAGCTTAAATTTACTTACTTTGTTCCCATCAACTTGAAGTGTAAAAGCTGTTGTTGCAATACATGCCATAAGCCAATCCACCCAACCCTAACAAAATCCCATTTTCAGCATAGTTTCCTTCAAAAAATCCCACTCTACTCGATCATAAGCCTTGTTCATATCTAACTTTACTGCCATCTCATATTTATGGCTTGATCTCTTATGACACAGATAATGAAAGGCCTCATATGTGATGATAATATTGTCTTGGATCATCCTTTTAGCAATAAATGCTCTTTGATGAGGAGAAATAATCTTACACATCACTCCCTTCAATCTATTTGTAAGAATCTTGGCTATCACCTTGTAAGAAACATTACATAAACCTAAAGGTCTGAAGTGATGAACACCTTCAGGTTTATCCAGTTTAGGAATCAGCACAATATTAGTATGATTTATGCTAAAAAGTCAAGCCCTACCTTCAAAAAAGTCCTTCACCATGTTGCAGACCTCTTTCCCCACTACCTTCCATGCTGATTGGTAGAATAACGTTGAATAACCATCCGGTCCAGGTGCTTTATTGGTGCCAATATGAAACATAGCCTCTTCTATCTCTTGATTATTGATAGGTCTCATTAATACTCCATTATCTGCCTCCGTTACCACATTATCAACATAAGATAGAGCTTCTCCCATTGAGCATGACCCCACTGAACTAAATAGATGTTGGTGGTAGGAATTAAAAGCATCATTAATTTCCTTTCTTTCCTCCAACCAAATACCTCTGTCATCTTTCAGCCTCAAGATTTTATTTCTTTGCCTCCTTTGAATTACATTGTTATGAAAAAAATCTAGTGTTTTCATCACCACTTGGCAACCACACGATCCTAGACCTTTGCCACCAATAAACCTCTTCTTGAGACCAAGCCTCTTCCAATTGTCTTACTAGGCCTTCAATTTCTGCCACTGAATCCTTTATTAACAGCCCACTATTGCAATATTTCAGTTGCTGCTTCAGTCTATCTATCTGGATTCTAAAATTGGGGAAATTTTCTCTACTCCAAATTACAAGTCTTTTTCTGCAAGCTCCCAAGCTAAGTATTTATTAGTAGTTATTAATGTATGTTTACTTGAAGTTTTAACTTTTTTTTAAACAAAAATCAGGGCATGTGTATGGATGATGCCCTAAGAATTTACATGACAAAACAACAATATTTCAAAGGTCAAAGATTTGATTAAGTAGAGATAATTTTATCATTGTATGAGTGAAGATTATCCTTTAGTTTAAAGAGGAAATTATATATTATAGATTTGTAATATGAATAAGTTGAGGCTTGGTTTTAAGACTGCCTAGAATCAAGGTAATTTCCTTAGTTAGGTTAAGAAATTTTGCAACGTCGTATTACGCATTCAGATCTTTTAAAATAGTTCTAGTTGATAATTTTTGGATGTGTACATAAAAAGATTCGTTTTTTTAAAGATGACCCAAAAAATTTGATAAATGTTGCAAAAAATTCCCTTTACATATTTGATAAATGGGTGTTCCTGGACCAAATGGAACATAAATGAACCCATGTCTTATTTTCCTATCAAAGTTTTCCAAGAGCTAAAATTAGAGCTTCAAACCACTAATTTTAGATCTAAAACAATTTAGTTATGAATTTTCTAAATTTAAGGAAAATTATTTATCAAGGTATACCTAATCTTTGTAGAAAAGATTTTTAAGTTTTGAATTCACCAAAAATAAAAGTACCTATTGATTCACATGTCATTTTTAAATGGCTAAACAGTTTTAATAAATACTTACAAGAGTTGTGCTACATTCAGTAGTGTTTTAAATATGATTTCCTTTGGTAGAAAAATACATGTGCTTATAAAAAATATTATAAATGCCTATCAACTTCGAATCAAGTTTTCAATTCTTAACTTGAAAAGAAAAATTCATTTGCATGATTTAAGTTTCAAGGTTAAATACAATAAAGAATTGAGAAATAACAAAGTAGCTTGGTGCCTTGGTGGAGGATATTATGATCTTGGATGACTTTATGCACAAAAGATCTAACATCCCAACTTTTCAAAAGTAGTATAATTTTTTTTGTCATCAGAGTAGAGCATCGGAGTAAGAGAGTAACTGATACATATATTCAAAAGGCCATAAGTCTGGCTAGTTACCGTAATGGTACATTATTCCGAACGTCTAAACATAACTACATAAATAGAAGAAGTGTCTCCCTGGTGATTCCCACGTCATGGCAACAAAAGATAGTCTTTAGCCGAGTCTTAATGCGTGCTGCTTGCCCTTCTCTTCGGCCTTGGTCGTTTTGACCTTGAAGCTATGTTAAGAGCTGAGGTCCAACGTGTACCGGACCTCAGGTAACAGTTAACCTCATGTTTATATATGCCTTATATGGATTACGAATATTCACAACATAAACAGTACATGAGCACTCAGACAAATGTATCCCTGGCACATAAGCCCCTTGGCAGATATGTCACACCTAGCATCGTTTCACACCTAGCAAGCGTTTCACACCCAGCAAGTGTATCCCAATACCCAGCAAGAATAATCATGACAACAATATATGAACATATCACAGAGCTATCAGCTACCTTATATAAGCATACCATACACATAGCACATATACGCATATAATAACCATAAGAGTTAGTGTTACTAGTACGCGAATGCACCTTCGTTGACGATATACGGTATTGTTAGATATGATTAGTTTTGATGATGTCTTATATAGATGCCATTAGAGCAAAAAGTTTACATGCCACATTGATCAAGTCATCCATGATTGCATTTGGTTAATATCCTTGCTTTTTTCTCTATCAGCAAGCTTGCTGAGATAAATTACACATTCCAGACCATCTTAAAATCCTCTAGTTAATATATCAATACAGGTAAGGATCTAAGGAAATGTGGTTCAACTTAACGTCGTTGGATGCCATAGATAGTGGGATCTTGTTCTGATTCAAAATGTGAAAGTCATTTATGAAGAAGAAGAAAAGAAGATGTGGAACCAAATGATGAAGAACAAGAGAAGAGAAGAAAGAAAGAGTTAAATTATGGAGAATGATCAAGAGAAGAGAAGAAAGAAAGAATAAATTGTTGAATGGAATGAGAAAGTCACTATACAATCCCGCATATTGATTCTAGAAGTCTCCACGATCAAATGAGAATTGGAATGGCTCAAATCGAAGTTAAAATAAGCTTTGGGATGAGTTAAAATCAGCAAAATCATGTTTTCTGATGGATTACCTCGAGCCAGAGTCACACAACCTCGAGGTTAGGCCAAAACTCGAGGTAGACAACCAACCTCGAGGTAAATATGTCTTTTCAACAACTCTGTTCTACTCTGTTTCGGGCGATGTTCAGTAAATCGATGATATCTCCTAAACCAGAGATCGGATTGAGGTGAAATCAATTTTGTATGAAACTAGACATCCAATGCGTCATCTTGACAAAAATGCAAGTCCAAAGAAGATCATATGAGTGAGATATGAATTGTTGAAGTTGAGCCATCTGTCATCGTCATATAGCAGACCAAGGTTCACTAAATTGAGGATATCTCACAAACTACAAATCGGAATGAGCTGAAATCGGTGGCATATGAAACTAGACTCACACACCTTTCCAAAAACATCAAGATCATAGAAAAAAGATCAAATAAGAGAGATATGATTTTTGGAAGTTGAGAGTCTGTTCAGGATGATGAAAAAACGTTGGTTCAAGAACAACTTTTACTAACTGATCTGATGATAGTGCTCAACATGCAATGAGTTTAGAGCTGATTCTTCTTGCATTGGAAAGAATACTTAAAGAGCATTCTAGGGATATATGTGATTTACCAAGATGCTTAACGAACGGAGATGCTATGGTTACTGGAACTTAGCCAACAAAGTGAAAAATCTTGAGTGCTGAGGAATTCTGTCAAATTAACTCGAGGCTAGGATTTGTAACTCGAGGTTGTAAGAAAACTTGAGGTTGAAAATATAACTCGAGGATAAAGTCCATGTCTTACACTGTCCATTTTTTAAAAAATTGAACATACAAAACCTCGAGGTAGGAAACTGAACCTCGAAGTTAAGGCGAAACTCCAGGTGGTCAACAAAACTCGAGGTTATATGCTTCTTTCATTGAGTTTGCATCTGTTTCATAACCTCGAGGTATTTAATTTAACTCGAGGTTCCTTAGAAACTCGAGGTTGCATCAGTGACTCAAGGTAAAATAACTAGCTAAACAAATGCTCAAATCATTGAACTGATTGCTAATAGCTTAAACATCTGTCAATCTATTTCTGATGTTTCTGGTTCATGTTGTGTTTATTGTTGCTACTAATGATACTTCAAGAGCTATGATTATGAAGAATTTTAGGAAGGGATTAATGCTCTGAGATAAAAAGCAGATGGTGACGTGAGCTTCAACGGCTATTTCTCTAACGGCTACTTCCAACTGATGTCCAACGGTCGAACGCTCGCAACGGTCGAAACACAATAACCAATAAATTGCAAAGTCTTCAAACTAGAAGAAGTGACGATGATTGATAAAAGAATCGATGAAGACAACGAAATGATTTCATCACGTCATCGTCGATAGCTCATATACTCTATTCTTACATAAAAGAGTCGATCATGCACTTCAGTGATTAATACTCTATCTACTCGTGAGGAGTTTAGAATTCTTATTTGATTATATCTAAAATCTTGAGGTTGGGACCTCAAGTGTTGGGGAAATAATTATAGCTTGTAAGGGGGGAGTGAATCCGAGTGTGAAAGGATTACCCTGAGTACAGAGTGTGTAATTGTATCCGTGGAGATTGTAAAGGCTGCATAAGTGCCCGAATAAACTTGTGAGGTTGTAAAGGCTTTTCTCTTGTGCCTAGTTAAACAAGGGGATAGTGGAAATCTCAAGTGCAGCTTGGGGACTGGACGTAGGTCAAGGATTGGACCGAACCAGTATAAATCTCTGTTTGCATATTCTCTTCCCTAAACTCTTACATTCAGCATATATATTTCAATGAACGACTATTGGTTTGCAACTCATTACTATCATACAAATTGCTTTCTGTAAGTTGCGAAAAGATTTTCTAAGTTTCAAAAGTTTTATTAGACACCCAATTCACCCCCCTCTTGGGTGACGGCCAAGTCTAACAGGTATGACTGTTGGTCAATAACTATTGCATGTAATCAATAACTAACATCATAACAGTCATTTTAGTCATAAATGACCATTTTACCCCTGTCCTCTCTAATCGGCGAAATTTTGCCAGAACTTCATTACTTTGACTCTAATCTTCCAAAATCTTGCCATATCTCTCTCCATCATATTTTCGAAATAAATACCATATTTAAACATAAACATGATATCAACAACATATTGGAAGACTAAAGATCAAACTAGCATTTCTACTATAACTACCGAACGAAACTAATACTTAAGACTAAGGAGTAAGGACCGAAGAACTTACCCAGAACCTTACTCCTCCTTCTCCGAAGCTCTTCCTTCTCTCTACCTTCTCTATAATTTTCAAATTGCTCTTGGCAATTTGGTATGAAATTTCAAAGGAAATGAATGGCTATTTATAGAAAAAAGTTGTGGCATTTTGGTAGTTCCTTTGAACTTTCTCAGCTCAGTTTCTGACCATTGGATCTAGGATATCTTGGAAGACTCAATCCTGGCCTTACACCTAAACAAAAATGTCCCTCAAAGTCAACAAAGATGATGTCATCATGTGTCATCAACTCTTGCTTTATGGTTTTACCTGATAAAGTTTCGTGTTCAGTGTCCTAATTGTGTAATCTTGGGAAATCTCAAAATTCTGGGAACATAGCCCCGAAGATCTCTTCTTACTCTTTCAAGATACTTGGGTTAACAATTTTTGATCCCATTCAGGACATTCCGTTGCCTACCGAACATTTCCGGACAAACACCGTCAGATACAGAAAAAACTTCTGAAAACATCAACTTTTAGATAAAAATTCACTGATTCATAATATGTCCAGTTGTTAGAAACTTAGTTCATGGTTTTTGAGTTATGATTTAATTTCCATTGGTTCTCATTTATACTATCTGCCCTTTTTTCACAAAATATCTTTTTCGTCTTATCTCATAATCATTCCGCTGGTTATGGAAATGACTTTGGAGATAGCCCACTACGGGACAAAAATATACTTGTTTATAATAAGTCTTTATGTTAGATACTTAGTTCACATATTTTGATATATGATTTATTTTCTATCGGTTCTCGTTTATCCTATTTGCTTTTTCTCAAAATATCTCACTTTATATTATTATTATAATATAAATATCATTATTCTATTTTTCACAAATATCTCCACCCTCTCTCTCTTTCTCTCTAAATTCTCGGTTTTTCTTCTTTATTCATGTCTAAACAATTAGCCATTAATTATTCAATTAATTACTTACTAATTGTTGACAATTTTCTTAATTAGGATTAATTATTTTCTCACAACTATTTGACTTACATTGGTATTTTATGTCCCATGTAATATATCAAAAGTCATGGAGTCAATTATGGTTCCAGAATACTTTTTAATTTTTCTTCTTCTCGTTTTCAAAGGAATTAATTTATTAAATTGTCTAAATTAAGGACAATATTCTTTCTAAATTTTAATAATTATTTTACTACCCTTTAGAATTTATCACAATTCTTTTAGGATGTTTTATGACCCTAAAATGCATTTTAAAGCCTTTTGGCACTTAATTTCCTTTATTCCCTTAATATTTTCCTTTGAACATAAACTAATTATCTTACACTTTGAGACCACAAATTCACCTATTTTCAATAGGTATTATTTGTCAATATAATATTCCAGATAAATAATTATCCGAGTATTACAACAGATAAACAAGCCACAGAATGAATACATAGGAGAATTAAGACTGACATTGGCCTAAACATAAAAATAGGTCTGTCACAAAATAAAAAGGAGATCTCCTTGGCTTGGCTTCTCTATAAGAATAAGGGAATAAAATAACTTTCTTCGTAAAAGCATGAAATAGAATAACAATTAAACAGTTTGAACAAAGCTATGCTTTGTCCATTTAAAATGCATTACCAAGCAAGAAATTCTATCGAAACTTTAGGAATTTATCCAGAAAATTCAATTGCCTTGTAAACAACTCCTATTTATTTGCAAACTAATCCTTTCTATTGAATTTGTTAGAGAAGTCCTGAGGAAACATTACTTAAATGTTTGAGTTATTAGCTATGTCTATTGTAGTCACGCAGATGAAACCATCAACCATCTATTTTAATTTCATTGGTAACTTGGTAAATGATATTCAATGGTGTCCTGTCTATTCTAATTTCATTGGCAACTTAGAAAATGATATTAATTCGTTGCTTCAATTTTTTCAGCTACTCGTTATAAAATTCATATTTCATTGATTCCTCATTTCCTGGTCTTTGTTATACAACCTTTAATTGCATAACCCATTATTGACCTTTTTACAAAACTACTAGTTCAGCGCAAATACCCGACAAAAGTTGAACCACCACTTGATAATCCAAGAAAACAGAGAACCATATTTATCCAGAGAGAGAAACCTAAAAGCTGCAAAAGTTCATAACAATCTAATGTGTCCCTAAGACGATCTGCTATATGACATTCTTCGGTAGTCCAATGGACCAATCTACATCAAAACCTGAACCAGCAATCCAATCATTTAAACTTGACCACGACTCATGCACATATAAAAACTTAGAATTCTTAGAGGCCCTTGGGTATAAGTATATCTCTTTTATCATTTCAAGAATATCTTCTTCACTTGAACCAACAAATCCCCTTGTAATCTTGACAGTGCTCAGAACTCATGCTTTATTCAATATGTATTTTATAAATTCAACATCATCATCTGACTGAAAGGCACCAAAAGTGAACTCCTTCAGGTGTGATGAAAGACACAGAGGGACATTAAGATGCTCAGGAGGGACAATAAGATGCTTAGGAGGTGCCCTAAAAGAAAGCTGATAATATCTACAAACCATCAAAACTACAAGATTTTGAAGCTTAGGGAAATTTCGGAGGCAGTTCACTATCGCAGTCCACCCATTTCTAGAACATTCCAGGTATGTCAAATTGTCAAATGTTGGAGTATTATCACCATCAGGCGACTGCATAGCATGTTTGCCACTGGGTGATCATATTCCCAGCATGAGGAAAGACCAACATATGGCCAAAAAACAATAGTGTATGAAATATCTGAAAGAAAAATGAAACAATTTACGTATACAATGTCATTCATACCTGTAACCTTAAAAATGTAACATTAGACAAAGCTTTCACAGTCACTAGAGAGTGGGGAACATCAGCTGCGACCAAACAGTTAAACCTTTTAATCTCTTGTATCGAACAAAAATCTCTCATGCCCAAATTAATCAGCACCAGCATTTCAAGAAGTGCACATCCAGAAAGCAACATTGCCAAGAAGTTTATATCTGGAAGTGTGACCATGTTTAGATGTAGAACTTTAAGAGAAGGCAAATTCACACTAGAAAGGGTACTAAAGGTTACCCGATTGAATTTTAAAACCCTAATGGTACTCCAATTAAAAATACTAGAGGGCAACTCAATGTAAAATCTAGGTGAACTCCATATCTCAAGATGCACAACTTTACTATTGATTAATGCACCAATCCAATTGTTAATCTTATCATTTGGCATATTGTAAGTCTAACAATTGAGACCAAAGTTTTTTAGAAATTCCAAATCTCCTGAAATGAGGACATAATCAACAAACAGGATGAAAAGTTCAGGACTAGAAAAATATTGATCATGAATGACAAGAGTGGAAAAAGAGTGCCCAAGTGGCCTCCATCTCTTGGACAAGAAGCCTACAGCAACAGCCCCCTTGGTTGGAAGAAAAGATAGAATATGAAGAAGCAACGAGTCTGGTAAGCTACTGAGCCTGTCACACATTATTAATTGGCTTCCACTTCAATGGCTACCCTACATTGATTATTTAACAATGTTAAGCTAATCTCCAAGGGAGTAATGATGAAAACAAGCACAGTTAAAGTTGATCTTATGGAGAAAATAATCAAACACTAAGTAATAAATTTTACTTTGCACTTGAAGCTATTTGGAAAACAATATGCAGAACAGTTATTCATAGCATGCTATAGAATATGATGGATATTCCTGAAGCTTGGAGAAAACTATTCATTAAACAGTTAGGAGTAGTGATTTAAGCATTTTGCTTATCCGACTCGGAATGAAACAGTAAGCACAAACTCTGAACCCAATCGTTGCATCCCTAAGCTTTGTATCCTTCTTTATGCCCTTTATGAACACATCAAGCTCCTCATTCTCAGTAGCTAACTCCCTACTTTATATTGTACCACATACAAATAAGTTTGTTTACTAATGATATTAACATATGTATCTTATCATTTTTAAAAAGTCTGGCTGACTTTCATGACAAATAAATAGTTGGTACGGATGGAAAAATTGAGAGTTATCACTACTTAGGCATACGATTTTCTGATGTTTGTATAAATTTAGTACCATAAGCTTTAGAACCCAGACAAACGGTGTAATACTACCTCCTATCCTAAATACATGGGACAAGGGCTTTTACTTTGGTCTTCAACATAAGACCTTAATCTACTTTGTCCCCAAATTTATAATTTTAGAGTAGTTACAATGTAGATAATTACAAATAACTAATTTGACTAACTTCTTTAAATCCACAAATTAGTTATCAATCTCTTAAATTAAACACTAGAAGGAGTAAAAAATTTCGAGTGCATTTCCCATACAGAGACCAGCATTGGTTCGGTGATTTAGTAATATAGAACGACTAAACATATTTGAAGAAAACATGAAAGAAGCAATAAAGAAGTTGGATGCCTCATGAACCTGAAATTACTCGTAGAGACTCAGGCAAATCGTAAGCATTTCCTAAATTCAGACAAATTTGATAGTAATACCATTAGAGGATTGGCACAAGATAAATAAACCGATTACAAAATAAATCTATTGAAACTAAAATGATTAACATCAATCAAGAACGTAACATAGGAATTCAAGAAGCATCAGTTCATTGCTTTACGCATGCGGAAGTAAAAGAATGGCAATCGACGGCATTACCAGAGGAGGAGCTCCTATTATCTTCACTGATTCACTCTTTCCTGTTCGTCTCTTCGGAATCACTCTGTCTCCCCATAATCTTCAATCTCTAGTTCTCTCTTCAACACTCTCTGCCTTTTTGATTCCCTTCTTTTTGGCTCTTGGGCGCTGACATAAAACGGCATAACCGAATTTTGAAATAACCCTCACTAAACGTTAATAGATAGTTGAAATTTTACTTTCTACTTGTTAGCTTGAAACTCGAGAGGAATTTGTTTTGAGATTAAAAAAATAACAATTCATTGCATTTGTTTTTCTTTTATATTTGAATTATATATAATTTGTGAGGAGGATGAATATTTCATATCCGTGGAAATTGTTACTCCCTTCGGTCCTAATTATAGGACAAAATTTGGAAGTTGATTTTGGTCCTAGTTATAGGACAAAATTTAAATTTTTCTCAATTTATTCCTAAAACACCCTTATTTTATTCTCTCAAGTGTGTTTAGTTTTTGGTAAGTATATGTATTTAGGTGCATAGAATTTTCTAGGTAATAAAACTCTTAAATTGTTGGATTTTAATTTGTTTATCAATGAGTTAATGTTAATTTACTAATATATATATATATATATATATATATATATATATATATATATATATATATAAACACACACATATGCATAGACAAACATATTTATTTATATATGTACACACATATAGACATACACACACATTATATAAATATATGTGTGGGGGGGTTTCTATTTCTGTGTAGATATGTGTGTGTATCTGGGGGGTGTATTTGTTTCTTTTTTTTTGGGTGGGGGGTGGGGGCCTGTAGATATATGTGTTTATGTATGTGTGTGTGTATGGGGGGGGTTACCCAATATATATATATAAACACACATATATGCATAGACACACATATATATTTATATATGTACACACACATATAGACATAAACACGCATTATATAAATATATGTGTGTGTGTGTGTGTTTATGGATATGTATGTGTGGATGTGTGTATACATGTGTGTGTGTGGGGGTTCTATTTATATGTAGATATGTGTGTATATCTGTAGGTGGGTGTACGTGATTTTTTTTGGGAGGGCGGGTATGGGGGCCTATAGATATGTGTTTATGTATATGTGTGTGTGGATCACAGGTGCAAAAAAAGCTTTTAAGACCAGACAAAAGAGACATCCGCAGACCGGACTTGCGACTGGTCTTGTTCCAGCCAGTATTAAAAGTATATCTTTAAGAGCGGACTTCAATCGGTCTTAAATAAACTATTTTAAGACCAGGCATTTAAAAACACCAGGTCTTAAAAGTGATACTAAATCCAACCAAAATATTTTTTTTTTGTCGGTCTTAAAACTCTATTTTTAAGACCGAACAAAAATTTAACCGCTCTTAAAAGTTCTATTTTTTAAGACCGGACAAAAATAATTATGCACGGTCTTAAAAGACTCACTTTCAAGACTGGTTGAGTAATACGTCCGGTCTTAAAGATTAACTTTTAAGACCGGGCATATTAAAATCAACGGTCTTGTAAGACCAACTATTAGTACCGCATATCAAATATGTCGCCTGACCTTTAAGACCGTGTATTTAAGTAAATCCAAGTACATCCGGTCTTAAAAGTTGAACTTTTAAGACCGGCGTTTTTGTTTTATCGGTCTAAAGTTTCCTTTATTTTTTCCCTGTTCTGTTCTTATTGATCATTTATATACACAAATCCATACCAACCAATCTAGCACATAAAATGGTATACTTTAAGCTATATGCAATGAACAATATAATTGTGGATAAATTGAATGATTTATACACAAATCCATACAAGCCAATCCAGCACAGAAAAGGCTACACTTTAATCTACAAGCTATGAATAATTATGAATAAATTGAATTGGGAAAAAGCATATCGTAGCTAGAATACAAATATTATTGACCATGAGTTACAAATACAAATACAATAAGCTGTTGCAATAAGATATACCACGTAACTTAAATCAACATACATGCCAAATATTCACCATACCTTCATCTGATTTCCACCCAACAACTCCCTGATCATTCCACCATGTACAACTCTCTTAACACGATTCTAATAAGTTTTGTGGAGTTCTAGTATATGAAGATGGAATATCACCTAGAAGGGGGGTGAATAGGTGATTTAAAAAAAATTAATCACTTAATCAAAATTTTGGCGACTTAAGGCAGAATACTAACTAAGCAGGAATTTAAGTAAGAATGGTCACGAGGTAATTTATCCTAGTTCGGTCTAATCCTGACCTACATCCAGTCCCCAAGAACTCCTTGATATTTTTTTACTAACTTTCTAGAGATTACAAATACAACTTGGGATGATCCTCTCACTCACGGACTCACTCCCCCTTACTACTTGTAATCTTACACCCACACTTAAGGTTCCACAACCTTAAGATTTTACAACTGAATAAAATGAATGTTTTTATAACTCCTCACGAGTAGATAATAGATGATCACTGAAGAACAGGAAAATATCCGAAGATATTGTGAGTAATGAAACTGATAAGATTAATAACTTAGAGTACATGCACAAAGTTTTGGTAGGTGGCTGAATTGAATGCTTGGGTATTTATACCCTTTCGCCATTAATGCCGTTGGGAGGAACTTGAGAGTTACCGTTGTGACTTATTTAATTTTCCGTTAGACACAGCTTTGTTCCTCATTTAACTAAATGGACCGTTGAGCTTTCATTAAATGAAATCTGTTCTTTCATTAAATGCGTTGATCGTTGAGAGTGATTTTGCAGAAAAAATGTCTTGTTTAAGTAATCCTTGGAAGAATGTCTCTCTCTGCTACAGAGGTCATTCTATTTGTTGCTCTGTTTTTGCTGTTATGCATTAAATGCAGTGATGTGAGCATTAGCTTTATGAAGTTTTTGAATAATGCAGCGTTTAAATCCCTAAAATCACTAGCAATAGTGTTAGAAACATTTTATATATCATACCAAGTGATTCTGGAAACCATAACCTCAATAGCAGTTCATCTGCAGAATCTGAGATCAGCGTTAGTGACAAGAACTCAAGTTTTCAATGTAGAACTCAAGTTCTAGAACTTGAGTTCTTATACAAGAACTTGAGTTCTTTTGATTTCCTTATGAGCATTTCAGATCTGCAATATAAGAACTCGAGTTGACCACCAAAAACTCGAGTTGTCATTTCCACTTCAAATTGGTTTTCAAAGAACTTGAGTTCTTAATCATGAACTCAAGTTCATGAACTCGAGTTCTTGTCCAAGAACTCGAGTTCTTAAACTTTGATTAGATATCTTATGAAGGAACTTGAGTTCTTCTCTGAGAACTCAAGTTCATGAACTTGAGTTCTTTTCCAAGAACTCAAGTTCTTAGTCTTGATCGAATTTCTTACAGGGAGAACTCGAGTTCTTTACCAAGAACTCAAGTTCATGAACTTGAGTTTGGTACTAATGAACTCGAGTTCTTAAGACTTTGAACATTTTCCATGGCCAACGGCCGCAAACTTGAATTCTTCACCCAAGAACTCGAGTTCTTCAACTTGCTGATACAAGAACTACAGTTTTAAGACATGAAATCGAGTTCTTATTTAAAGCACTGATTTACAAGTGTTTAGTTATCATCAAAACTCCGTTGAGAATTAACAGTATAATCTCTTCTCTCTGTGATTGAGCAGAAACAATAATCAATAACACTTAAATATTAAAAATTCAGAGATAATAAAATGCGTTACTGATTAAGCTGGTTGTTACATATTAGAGAAAATTTACCTTAACATTGATCTTTGAAGGCCGAATTTTCAAGATATTGCTTCTGTAACTTTACAGCTTCCCTCAGCTGAGAGCATTGGATCGGATCCAGCTACCACAAACATAAAACAAGAACAAACTTCATAGAGTCAGGGACATTGGTTAAAAACATAGAAGGAATATAATACAATTAAAACCTTAAAGTTTCCAAAGAATTGTGCAAATGAATATTACCTTATGAATTGACTCTTTTATAAAGGGATATCCTCCCATATCCCTTCTTGATGATCATTTCTTATGCCGGGTTCATTATTAGCTTCATCTTCTTCGTTCATGTCCGGTAGACCCCTTGAAAAAGGAGTACTGTTAGGAAGACCATAATTTGCATGACTTCCCTCATCAATATCGATGACGCTTTTACCTTGGAGAGCTACAGACCACTTTGTATTTGCTCGATCGGTAATATAAAATACTTGCTTCGCCTGGTCTGCCATAATAAAAGGTTCATCTCCAAAACTTGTACTATTGAGATCGACTAACGTAAATTCGAGCTGATTGATCTGAACACCACTGTTGACATTAACCCACTTGCATTTGAAAATGGGAAATCTAATGAAGACATAGTCCACCTCCCAAATCTCTTCAATAACCCCATAATATGGCACGACTGCCAATTTAGGCCGCTTGTCTTTCGAACTGGAGAAGTGCATGGATTCAGCCTCTAACATTACACCACTGTTCTGGACGGTGCTCCTCTCATCTAGGGACTTCGTGTAAAATGTGTAACCGTTGATCACATACGAATTCCAACTCAGGACCACATGCTAACCATTTCATTGTCTCAGAAACATATTCCTCTCCCTTAACCTTTTGTTTGAACCAATTTGCAAATGTTCTCTTATGCTCCCTAATCAACCTTTGTTCAGTCATTCAGGGATTTTCTTTCCTCACAGCTTCTTAATGGGCAGCTATACTGGCCTGAACTTCATCAACATTATTCAAGATGTATAAGTGGACTTGTGACAATTCATCAGGATCCACTTTATTTACTTAGGCCCCTTGTCTACCCCCTTCAGCATGCTGACGTTTTGGAAGCTAGATATGTCTTACTTTGGCCAAATAATTTTGACAAAATTCCATGGCCTTTTCAGATACATACTTCTGAACAATTGATGTTGCTGGCCGTTATGCGTTCTTCACATACCCTTTTAGGAATTTCATAGATCTTTCAATTGGGTACATCCACCGTAAATGGACAAGACCGGACAACTTGATCTCCCTCACTGGATGAACAATTAGATGAACCATGATGTCAAAAAATGAAGGAACAAAAAGCCTCTCAAGGTGGCACAAGATAAGATATCCTTCATTCTCCAATTCATCCAATTGTTTAACCTCGAACACTTTACTGCAAACAACATTGAAGAACAAACAAAGCCTAGTTAAAATGTGTCAAAGATCATACTCGGCTATGCCTCGAATAGCTACTGGGAGTAGCTGTTGCATCTAGACATGACAATCATGAGACTTTTGGCCTACTAATTTCAAGTCCTTCATCGATATAGGCCTCTTAAAATTTGAAGAATACCCCGACGGAACTTTTGTGCCATGCAAACACTTATATAAACTATGTTTCTCATCCTTAGACAAAGTATGATAAGCCGGGGGACAATAAGTTCTGTTACTGTATGGCCTTGGATGTAAGTCTTCACGTATTCTCATTTCTTGCAAATCCAATCTTGCTTTCACTCTTGCCTTTGTGCTACCTTGTATGTTGAGAAGCGTGCCAACAATACTATCACATACGTTCTTCTCCACATGCATGACATCAATACAGTGTCTCACACCAATGTTGCGCCAATATGGAAGACCGAAGAATATCGATCTTTTTTCCATATATTTGTTTCCTTTCTACGATTTGCAATTTTACCGAAGACGACACTTATATTTTTCACCTTTGCATACACTTGCTCCCCAATCAATGCCACTGGAGCATCTCCATGCTCTTGGCCACCAAAAAAGGCTTTCTTCAATCGACGATATGGGTGGCCCCATTTAAGAAATCTTTTATGTCCAAGATAAACCGTCTTTCTTCCATGTTAAAGTTGATGGTAGCGTGTGCCTTCTTCACAAACCGGACATGCCTTGTGGCCTTTTATACTATACCCTGACAAGTTCCCATATGTTGGGAAGTGATAAGTGTATATTTTATAATTAAATAAGTATAGATTTTGAGATATATTGAATTGAATTTATTACCATTTTATACTTATTTAATTATATTTTATATATTTCTTTATCCCTTAATTAATTATAGGATATAAGGAAAGTTTAATATAAAATCTATCAATATCCTATTTTTATCTTATAAGAGATATCATGAGATATGAGAGCAAAAGTATCATGGGCCAAAAAGTCAAACAAAAAAAATACTAAAACATTGAACCCATGATTATGTGCAGATTCGGCCAAAAAAAAAATGAATCATATATGATATCTCACATCTTTACTCAATCTGCATATAGGCTTGTGGACCCCACACACAATAGTCATAAAGTTATATCCATTAAAAGGCAAGAAGCAGATGGAGGCCTGGACGAATTGAAAAAGAGGTTTTGGATCAAGAAAACGTGGGCCCACAACAATTCAAAGAAAACCCTAATATATTAAAAGAGTCTGGACGAAGGGAATAAAAGGGAGCCGCGTGAAAATAAAAAGAAGACGAGAGACACGGTTGGAGAAAGAAAGAAACAGGCGGACGACAATCAAAGAAAAGAGGAGGCACTTGGCGGCTGGATTGGAGAATCAAAGAAGGAGAGCACACGAAGAAGCAAGGAACCGCACGAAAAATCCAGAAGCAACACGCATTAGGTTGTAATTGTTCCTGATCTTAGTGTTGCCTAGTCTAATTCCTTATCATTTTCCATGTCTTTGAACCTGAATTTCGATTAGGCTATGATCTGGATTAAAGCCATGTGTGGCTAATTTTCTGTTTCAACCTAGATGATCTATGAACTTGTTTGGATTTTAGAGCTTATTCCCATTAATTAGTTTTGCTTATTATTAAGTCAGTTTATTTAATCTTACTTTTATTATTAAGTGCTTAGTGATTGGCCACCATTGAGCATGTTTTGGGGATTTAAGATTGAACTTGACAAAGGGAATTTTAAATTGACCTTGAGATTAAATAATGTGGAATTAGATTTTTAATTTAATTTGCGTCTAGGATAGACATATACCTAGAAGCTCCGCATAATCAAATTAGAGTGAGCCCGAGTGAATTGCATCTTAATTAGTCGTGTGAGGCATTGCATGATTAATTGAGATAGGTATATAGATGGACCGGAAGGCATTTATAAACATTAATGCTCTAGATTAGCTGATTAAATTAAGTTAAAATTAATGTAGTGGGAATAAAATCTAATAAACAAACAAGGGATTAGTTACTCTAGGTTGTCCTTTTGATATTGAAATTTGCTCTCCGTGAAAAGTTCTGTCGATATTGATTTCTTATCTTATTTGCATTTCTTTCTACGTATTGAAAACAATTCTATTCAACTTAAATGAAAAAGGAAATTTGACATCTAATTACTAGCTAAATTGAGTCTCTGTGGGATGACCTTGATTTACCACTTGCTATTTTCATGACTCGTACACTTGCGGTGCTTAGTTAAATTTTGGTAGCATCAGGAAGTCTTTTATGGTACAAAATATCATGGCTCTCATTTTGAAGACCTCCTTCTTGAAAGAGTCAAAAACATCGACACCTTCTTCCCACAACTCCTTCAAGTCTTCGATCAAGGGATGAAGGTAAATATCAATATCATTTTTGGGTTGTTTTGGTCCCGAAATCAACATGGACAACATGATGTACTTTCGTTTCATACATAACATAGGAGATAAGTTGTAAATAATCAGGAGTACAGGCCAGGAACTATGTATGTTGCTAAGGCTTCCATATGGATTCATGTCATCTGTGCTAAGGGCAAGCCTAAGGTTCCTAGGTTCTTGGCCGAAAGTCAGAAATAATTGATCGATTTTCCTCCATTGAGATGAATCGGCAGGATGTTGAATCTTTCCATTAGAAATCCTCTCATCTGCATGCCACCTCAAATTTTTTGAATCATTTTCATTAGCAAACAAGCGCTTGAATCTTGGTATGATTGGCAGATACCACAACACTTTTGTAGGCCCCTTATTTGACTTGTACCTTGGGGTTTCACATATCGGACAATTCAGCTTCTCTTCTAACTCGTTCCTATACAACACACAATCATTCGGGCATGCGTGGATCTTTTTGTACTTCATCCCCAGTAGACAAAGTATTTTCTTAGCATCATAGTATCGGTGAGGCAACACATTATCATCCAGTAGTATGTCTTTAAAAGCCTCAAGCATTTCAGAAAAACTCTTGTCGCTCCACCCATGACGTGCCTTCAAGCTGACCAATTTCAATATAGTATTCAACACTTGGTATTTCTTACATCCAGGGTATAGTGGGGTCTCTGCATCACTACACATATTACCATATGCATATGATTGATGAAAAGCCTCCTCTCCTACATCACGAATAATGTCCTCTATGCGATCATCTATATCAGAGTCATTATCATCAGATGTCACTTCTCCGTGTTGAGACACACTTGGATTTTTTTCACCATGCCATACTCATACTGTATAGGTCTTACAAAATCCTTGACAAACTAAATGTGTGTGTATAACTTCAAGACTTAATCGCTTCTCATTAAAACAGCGTACACAAGGGCAATAGAACTTCCCGCTATCATCATGGGCGTTTTGTTTAGCGAATTCTATAAATGCCCTAACCCCATTCTGATATTCAACACTCGTCCGTAAAACATTTATCCAATTGCGATTCATAGTACAATTCCTATGGACGAAAAGATTTAACATATAACATAATCTGTAAAAATAGAAACTTGCATATAAAATAAGCCAACTACAAATGCGTATATAAGCTAAATGTAGATTCTATCTTATGGTCATATATGTATGACAGTGAATCAAGAAGCAAAATAAATGCATGACGAGGAAATTAAACGCATCGCAAGTAGGTCTCATGCACTTACCAGTAGCATATAGGTCAAATGCGTTTGTTGAGTCTCTCTTCTCCTGCCACGAATGTTAATGTTGCAGACAATAAGAGTAACCTGAAAATACTTGTTGGTCAGTTGGATAAGTCCCAAAAGAATATTTCATTGATTTTGGTCAACCCATGGAAAACCCAGAGCAATAAGTAGGAAAAGCATACAGTTATATATCTGATACAACTTGTACAACTTGGTCTTTAGACGTTGAGCCAAGGAACCAAGAAGTTGTTGTCGAGAGTGGAACGTGAAGCAGCGACGAAGCAACACACAAACACTGGAGATAGAACCAGAGTAATCAATTTCAGCTAGAAGACAAAAGTTCATACAGGGAAATTTAATTTTTCCGCGTGAGTGGCGCGAGAGAGACATTTATTATTTAGGATATTATTAAGACTGATCAATTAAAAGGAATACGGTCTTAAAGATATATTTAAATTATATTGAACTTTTTTTAAGACTGAAGTTTTATAAAATTGCGGTCCGAAAAATAATTTCATTTAAATTTATATTGAAAATTTTAAGATCGGAGGTTTATAATACTACGGTCTTAAAATTCATTTAATTTTGGACCGCATGATTTATAAAAATGCGGTCTTAAAAGTCAAATACTTTTTAATATTAAAAAGAAAAATTGTTGCAACAATTGAATGAAACTAACTTCAACTAGAGAATGGAGAATAAAATATAATCTTCCTTCTTATTAATTTTTAGATCACTATGACAACATGCAAGTACAAAATGGAAATAAGAACAACAAACTGAAAATTAACAAAAAAAAGATTATAATGCAATTAAAAATCCTAGTCCTTGGTATCATCTAATGTCTTGGCGATAGAGGCTTCAACAGCAACAATTTTGCGTCGGATATCAGCAATTTCCTGTATTATGCGCCTCAATTTCGCTTCATCATCATCAACCAAGGGAGCGTTCGGACTAGGAGGTTGGAGAGGGGGAGAGCGAAACCTCTTCGTGGTCTGAAGCCTGGAGGGGGCCGTCAACCTCTTCATCATCCGAAATAACAATGGGTCTAACGACCCATGACTCCTCCGTCGGAATGGAACGATGCACTGGAAGAGAACCCATGAGAGATCTAGTGTGGGCACGAGCTTTAGGAGTACTCCTGCGAGGGGTTGTCTGCTTGTATCTAACCATTGTTTGAGCAGTTGGAGAATGATGGGCAGAGAGCTACGTAGTATAGAGTTACGAGGCAATGACTAATGAGGACTTAAGTTAAGAAGGACAGAGAGGAAACGTGTGGAGGAAAATAAAGGCAGGACAACAGTAGTTAATACTCAAAAGTGTATTAAGATCATCATATAACATATCCACGGTTCTAAAAGTCTATTATTTATTATTTCATTAAAATATCTTTAAGACCGATCATTTATCTTATAACTGGTCCTAAAAGTCTATTAATATTTTTCCATTCAATTACCTTTAAGACCGATCATTTATATTATAACCGGTCTTAAAAGTCTATTAATTTTTTTAAAAAAATAATAAATTTAAGAACGGATCTCTTACAATATGCAGTATTAAAAGTTCATTCTTCTTAAGTGAGAGACGTACACCAGAGACACTCTGTTTAAATGAATGATTCAGAGTCTCTTTGACTTCCAGATAAACTTCCCAAGTCCCAACTAGGTGTCTACTCGTATTCTGATGAACTATGCGTCTCCTCGGTAACGGTTTCCGCGATTCACATTCTTCAGGATGGCTTCTCTATTTAAAACCGTTGTTACTTTACGTTCTACACATTCTTCTCAATCACTTCTACAACCTCCATAATGGCCGCTCCACCACTACCAGGAATTCACAACAATGGTCCTCTCGCACCACCACCACCACCACCACCGCCCAACAATCCTCCTCCACCCCAACATCCACCTCCATACCCTCTTCCGCTCCCTCCAAACCCCCCCCCCCGCCCGACAAATGATGCAGTACCTCCTGCCCCGCATCGCTCATATAAACCGACGTATAGGCCAAATGTTTCAGGTCTACCACGCCGTCAACAACAAGCTGAACATGTTACTCGACATCAATGATGTCGAGTACAATCTCTCTGAAGACGATGTCTCCGACCTCTCCTCTGATCCCTCCCTCCCCTCTGACAACGACGGCAGGGATTAAATATTTTTATGTTTCTTTATGTTTTTTTTGTTTGTACTCTTCCTGCCCCACAGTGGGCAGGAAAAAAAATGATAAATGATTTTTTTTTCCATTTCGATTGTCTAAGTATAGTATACTTTCGTTGTCTCGATTCTGTTTCAAACAAAAAGGTAACAAACAAAACCATAACTGAAAAGTGATTAAAGATAAAAGTTCACGTAGTACATATAACAACATACAAAATGTACAAAACGAAAAGAAAGACAACTTTTACCCTTCAAGAATAAAAACAAACACAGTTGTTTCAGACGAAAAGGAAATAAAAAAAACCATAACTGAAATGTGATTAAGGATAAAAGTTCATAGAATACAGTTAACAACATACAAAACAAAGGAAAAAGGGACAACTTTTACCTTTTAAGAATAAAAACAAACATAGTGACAAATCTTCTCAAGCCTGGACCACTGTTGCTGTCAGTTTTACCAAACCCAGAGCTGAAAATTTCCATTATCTTACTTCTTTTCTAACAATGCTCTTCAGCTTCTAGAGAGGTAAAATTGACGACGACGAGGGTCTTGAGCTTGAGCTGAATGCCAGAAACTCAAAGTGTTCTTGAACTCTAATAATTTATCTAAAAAAGTGAGTCATCATTTCTATTTATAGGAAGATTATTAAGACCGGATATTTAACACATAGACAGTCCTAAATATCTAGCCATATTTAATTTAGAATTATCAAAGAATTTTAGGACCAGACGTTATATAAATGTGCGGTCTTAATAACAAATACTTTTAGGAGCGTCTTTTTAATAAATATGTGGTCTTAAAAGTTACTTTTAAGACCAAATATTTATTAAACATATGGTCCTAAAATCAAGGATTAATTTTTTTAAAAAAGCAAAGACCTTTAGGACCGTCTGTTTAATAAATATACAGTCCTAAAAGTCGTGAATATTTTTTAGAATCTCTTACTACTAGTTACAACTCACCAAAACTCAAAACTCAAGCAATATCTACCATCCAATATACGTTCAGATAACCAAAATTACACAGGCTAAGAAAATTGTTCGGAAGAATAAAAAAATTTCTTATATAAATAATGCTCCAAATTGTAAAATTGTTCATTTATAGAATGAATTTAGAAATTAATTAATGTAGTATTGTAATTACAATTGTTGCTCTACAAGCATATATTTACAAATGAATTATTACTGTGATTATTGTATTTACTCTAAGATGTCAATAACATGTTGACAAAACACTCTGCATATGTTGTCCACCTCATCAACAAAAAGGAAGTCTTAGAGGCAAATCTCTGTATAACATCAAAGAAAGAAACTAAATTAATTGGCGTGCATATTTCATATGTAACATTAATTAAGACAGAAATTGAATTCAACCATAATATGTAACATCAAATACATTTACCTTTGCAGTGAGTTTATTATCTGGTTGAGTGATAATATCATACATGTGTTTCATTATGTACAGGCCACATAAGTTGGATATGATTGGTTGTCGATGGGTCTAAAAAGAACAAGAAATATATATAAGATTGAGCATATATATACTTCACAAGGCAGTATTCCAGTGTCCAAATATGTACTAACCTTTGGTGTGAGCCATCTAGGATCTTTGAGCTCACTCCCTCGCTTTTTTCTGACCTGGTTTAGGAAGGTCTTCATGGCACTATCATCGAAATCACAAATTTATCAATAATGTTCGCTGGAAATTCACATTCAAGATTTCTTACAAGAGAATCAAAATGACATGCTTACATGTTGATGATCTCCTTCAACAGAATCCCTAGTTAGCCGTGAGTAGAGCATAAGAATAACACCGTATTTGAGTCCATGATCAAGACGAGCAACTACCAGTGGGTGCTAAAAATTCACAGCAATAAAGTACTCAGTGATATATTATGTAGAATTAATTGAATTGCAACAAGAGATCGATTGTGATAAGTTCCCATGGTAATATGGAAACAAGTACACCTTCCTTCTCACTTCACACAACCTATTTGATATGTACTCCTGTCTTTGTTCCACAGTGGCTTCACTTGCATATACTGAGCACAAGAATCCAAAATCATTGATTCTGCCCTGTTGCTCCAAATCTTGATGCATGAACCTACAATAAAGACATTGATCATGGAATTATTATACATGTTCCTAAACCCTAAACTGTGCATTTAAATTATGTATTCATAAAATAAGATACTTACCTACACCACATTTGAATAACTGCTTATATAAGCTCCTATCCAGGAAGCAGTAGGGACTTTATATCAGCGGTGTCAAAGAAAACCGGTTGAGGGTCATGAGGAACCCCTACCACTTCCTGTATATCCCACAATTGACATGCAAATTCTCCTTTGGATAGCATTTGGGATATTTCATCCATGGCCCCCAACTCAGGAGTAAGGGATGCAACTTTAGGAGGGGTTGTAGCTTTATTAGGAGGGGATAGAGATGGATGAGGGGATGAAGCTTTATTATGAGGGGATGGAGATTGAGGAGGGGATTGAACTTGAGGAGGGGATGCAACTTTATTCTGAGGGGATGGAGTTTGAGGAGGGGATTGAACTGGAGGAGGGGATGAAGCATCAGGAGGAGTATAGACATTTACAAGCTTCACCAGCCAAGAGATGAAGGTTCCCTTGAGATCACTCACACGCTTCAGTTGATCGGTTGGGAGAGGGAGAGGTGCATCAATGATCACCTCTTCAACTGACACTCTGACTTCAACATCAGCCATTTGTTTGTGGTGTACAGTTAATCCCAAGTTGTGGACAGTCCCTTTAGCAACTAATTGTCTAGTTGGTTCTACCACGTACAGGTCACAATGTTGCTCTGACTGTCCAATAATGCAGCTCCCTCTAATGCTGTGCTGCACAGGTCCAGGTGTATGTGTTAGGGGAACACTGGTCTCTGGCCGAGAGCTAATAAGCCTCTTCATCTCCATCATTTCCTCCTTCATTAGCCTCATCTGGGCTTCAAACATCTCTTTCAATGCACGTTCTTTGACCCCTGCCTCCTCATTTAATTGTCTAACCATTTGGTCCATCTCTTCCCGGGTAACCATACTTTACCTAAGTCGTTTGGTTTTACCAAAGTATTCTTTTAGGCCTACCCGTCCTCTGATCCCCCTTACTCACCTCGGGTGATCCGGTTTTCCGGTCGCAACGGTCAGAACATCATTCCTCCTGCCCGACACAAAAGATCCCTCTGCTTCTTTCTTTTTTAGATCTTCCTGTAAGATACAGATAACTAGAAGCTTAGTAATGAAACATGTTTAGTAACTAAAAAATAACAATAAATGATACTTACAATTCTCTCAGCAACTAAGCGCGTTTGTTTACTCATGTAGGCGCCTTTTTTTGGTTGCCAAATATACAGCCACAAATCCTCGCGACGTATCAGGGATGCCTGCTAATCAACTACAGTAGAAGGATTGGATTCAGCTTCTTCTTCCAATCTCTTCCGCTTGGCCTCCATCATTTCTTCTTCGACCTTTGTATATCTCCTGCGAGAAGCCCTATGCGAGCAATCATTCCTTCTTTCTATCTCCTGCGCTTGTGCCCTTCTTCTTTGTGAATTAGACTTGACAACAACTATTAATTCTGAATTCAAGCCATCTCACTAAAAGAAATTATAGAACTTCTGCTTCATATGAACCTCAAACACTAGTCAAATTCACTTCATCATGTTTCAACGTTTAATTTAAGGAAGATGTAGAATTGTATAGAACTAAGATACTAAGTTACTAATAGCAATGTCTAACCACTGCCTACTATAACAGAACTAGCTAAGAATATAATAACGGTTAACATATAAGACATGCATGCTCACACATTAAACCATCATACTTCTATTCACTTCTGACTTACTTGAATATATACTTCTACTCACACATTAAACCATTTAACTAATAGGATTAGACGAACACAATAACATTCACATATCCACACAAGTTAATAAGAAAACAGAAAGGGCAAACAAAACTAAATATGAACTCACCAAATCATCAGTAGTGGTTCGAAGCTGAACAAATTGATCCCAAATTTGTTGATCAATCAATGTGTACTTCGCCTATGGATTATGATCAGGTCGAACCTAAGCAAAAATATACTTATTGGCTAGAAAGGTCTTAAATTTCCTCCACCTATCAGCACAATAAGCCAAGGTCTTGGCTTTCAACTTGTCAGAGTCAGGGACAGTCTATGAAAGCCGGATAGTATCCCAGATAGGATCCTTCACTGTGTGTTGGTCAACATTTTTCCACTCATCTATCAAAATGTTGACCTTACTGCGTGCCATATAGCCAACATAACTATTATATTCGTGTTTATTTGGACCGACAGGTTCCAACCTCTCATTAAACTGAATCTCGATCCTTGACCCAACGTTTCATTTTACGGACACGATGCTCATTCATGTGCCACTTCTACCACAGCATGCAGGGCGGTCACGAGGCTCATTTTGAGAAGAAGAGGGTTGGTTCTCGCTCACACCAGTAACATCTGTAACTAGCGTTGACTAAACAGGGACAGAATGGTTTTCTCCGTTCATTTTCTAGAAAGTAAGAGAGTGGTGGTGTGAAGGAGTAACGCTTGAGAAATTGAGAGAGTAACAGAGGAAGGTGGTGGTTGCCGAGGAATAGACGTAATGCAACAAGAAATGGGGTTTAGCAAAGAAAAAGAGTCGTGACTGCGAAGAAGTGATCAAACAACGAGTTACATTCCTTCTCTTTTCCTAGAAATTCCATTACGTCTAAAACTTGCCAAATAGCACAATATTATATGAAGATCTTCGCATTGGGACCCTCGTTTAGGATCAAGGTAAGGGCAACAATATTTAATTAGCACCATTCAATTATTCTCCGCTGTTTATGCAATCAAAAAAGAATGAGGTTATTTAAATTTATATCTATTTGTTATTATTAATTAATTACTCTATATTCTGATTTAGTTAGAGAGAATATAGAAAATTTGGCTAAAGGCAATTTAGTCTTTCTATTTTAATGTTTTAATTTTCGGTCTTTCAAAATAATTACCATTTTTGTGGTCCTTCTTAATAAATATTATTTTTCTTAGGTCCTTTATTATAAATTTCCCTTAAATATAGATTGCACACAACTAAAGAAGAACTGCACACACGTTAAATATAAAATATACACAAGTCCTTAAACAAATTGTAGCTACCTTTTAATATCTATATTATTAATTATGTAAAAAATTCATTTTAAGAGAAATGCTGTAGATTGCTCGCTCAAAAAAAAAAAAAATCCCTTCAAATCCCTTATACCAAATAGCCTCTATATAGAAAGAATGAGACGGAGATGAAAATGGACCAATTTCTTTTCCTTTCAAAGTCTTCATTTTAACCCAACTTTCAAATACTAACCCTAGTTAAAAAAAAAAAAATTGTTAAACTAAATTTAAAAATAATGTCACCATTGTTATAAAGAGTTTGTAACCCAAATAGAAGTCAACTATCAAAGGAAAGACCCGTGCTTATACATTGAATGCATGACATCCCAAATTTTTAATTTTAGAGCTAAGCATAATTTTAGAAAATATTAAGTTATGGTAATTAAAATTTGTTATGGGAGTAAATTTTCAAGTAAGTAATAATATAAGTAAATTTATTTAACTCACTTAAAAGAAATAATATACAAATAATTTATTTTGGATTATGGGTGGTCTGTGACTCCTGCCATTCCATTCTTTAATTAATCAACACCCCATAATATTTAATTGCGTAATTCGCTCTCTCTCTCAGTTTTATAATGAAGAATTACAGAAAGCATGCACAAGTTTCAAACGAATTGGACATTGACATGGTTGGCTTTGTGTGGAAATCATGCATATTCTTTACATCCGTGACTTCTCACTCAATCACCCCTCCCTTCTATTTAAACTCCCACAGTAAGCGGGGGCAAGCGCGAAAAAAAAAAACCTAACAAAGGAAAGAGAAATTGTGACATGAAGATTGGTTGCACATACCAAACAACCCTTAAGAATAATGAGTTAGAGACGCAAATAGGTGATTTTTTTTCCATCTAGGCTTTGTTTGGGAGTTTGAAGGGAAGGGGAGGGGAGGGAAAGGGATGCATAGAGCTTGGAGAGAAGGAGAAGGAAGGGAAATGAAGGATATTTCCTCCCCTTGTTTGGGAGTTAAAAAAAATAGTAAGGGAGGAAGATGGAGGATTAATGAGTTGTTTTTACCATTTTGTCCTTTTCTTCAAAAATTTATGTAATTATTATACTTTACAAATAAATTTAAATTTAAATTTTCTAAAAAAATTATTTATGTAATTTTTATATTAAAAAAATTCCCTAAAAAATATTTTCTCTCTCTAAAAAATATTTCTCTCTCTATAATGATTTATAAATACATTTTTTAGTACATAATGATTTAAGTATATAAAACTACAACATAAAATATAAAATTATACATAATTCCATAACTAGTTGAAATTGAATGTGATTTGTTATTTTAAAATCTATTGAAATTTATAAATAATGTTATTCTAAAATCTTTGTGCTAAAAAGTAACACATCCATAAATCTTTTTCTTTTCTTTTCTTTTTCTTTTTTTGAAAGAACAGTTGTAGTTCCATTTGACTAGTTCTAAATAAGAAAATCCTAGTACATCATTCAAACATTAAGTTTTAAACAGTTTGCCACATTTTAGACTTTATCAAGTTAAACCCATTACATCAACAACATTGGTTCAATCATGTGCTTAAAACATAAATTCAAATCAAAAGTGAATATCTTCATAATGAATGTTCTACTACTCATTGTAAAAGATGATTGTTATAACTTGGCTCTCCAATATTGATGGTACTTGATCTCTAAAGTAATACAGAGTTTAAATGAGCAGTTTCCTTTCTTAAAATAAATTGTCCCTACATAATTTAATAAAAACAATAGCAGGTTTAATTCATATAAAAGGAAAAAGAATACTATCTCAATTTAGGAAAACAACACAACATAAAATTTATGGTTGAGGGAGTAAAACAAATACATAAACATGAAGAGCAAACAATTTTTTTTAAAAAAAAAAAATCGAACACCATAAATATAGGACTTTGATATGATTAACAATTACCTTCAAGGACCAATAGGACCAAACACCATCTCAAGTAGCAACTCCTTACGTTTGTAAAGAGGACAACCAAACTCTGCTCTAATCCTTTCAGGATTATTGAGAAGATATAGATATACATAGGTGAACAATTGCCTCTCAATCTTTAAATCCTCCAAAAGTTTCCAAATTTCAGCTTCAGGAATTGAAAGTTTTTGCTTAACTTTCTCATAAGTAGCATTACCCTCTCTAAGAGCTCTAGCAATATCTTGAAGTGCCACTTTTATCCCTTCAACTTCTTCATCCTTTAACCCTTTAGCCTTTTAGATTTAACATCTTGGCTGTGAGTGTCTTGTACTTCAGGTTATGTAACTTCATTTTCATTGCCAACCTCTTGAGCACTCTCGAAGGTCACCTCAATGGTTTATATGGATTTAGATTTTCCAGGTAGTGACCTTTTGTTTCTAATGTCTTTCGAAGTCTCAGATAGTTGTCGAGTGGCTCTATTTCCTCCACACACAATCATCAATTTGTCATAATTATGAATAGACTTTCCCATCCACTCTTTTGCTTCAGGCTTAGCCTATAAAATAATAATTATTGAACAAACATTATTAAGCTAAAACATGAAAGGGATAAAAACGAGAAAAGTTCATAACATACCTCAATAAGCTTTTGCCAAACTTCAGGCTCAGCACACCCTTGTCTTGTAGTTGGGCCCCAAGCAAATCCACTCAAGCCATTCTTGAACAAGTCATAACACTTGGAAAAATGTCTCTTTACTAATTCCCAACGACTCTTCACCTTTTCTTTCTCAAATGGGAGTCCAAAGTTTTGTTGCAACTCATTTATGATGGTTTCATAAGCTTTGGAGGTAAAGGAGCCACCAACTTTATTTCCATCATTCTCTTGATGCAAAAAAGCATAAACAAGAGCATCATCCATCTCTTGTGTCCATCTTGTTTAGTCTCTGGCTCAAACATCATTCTTGAATAAAATTGCAACAGTATAACAATTGAACATTAAGTAGATGTAAAATTCAGCATTAAGTAAAATCAGTGGCTTACAATCAATAAAAAGGTCTCTTAATCTATAGCTGCCAGATATAATGCAATTTAAGCACATCAATACAAACAAATTTTCAATGCTAATAAAATTCTGAAGATCTTAATTCAAGTCCTACTTGCAAAGCTAAGGAAGTAAAGAACACTAAGGAATAGACAAGTATAAAGATAAGAAATAACATGTTTTGTTTTGTCATTTTTTTTCCACCTGCATGTTTTCAATTGTTCAAACTCGTCTAGTCATAACACACATTCATCAACAAAAAATACAATCAATGACATCATAAAAGGAATGCAATTAATTATAAATAAAAAGGGTAATGTTAACCATTTAATGACAGGGTTAAAAGAAAACGAAAGCTTTGGTTTTTGCATCAGACAGATCATACATCACTAAGAAAATCTGAGCATGTGTGTCTGAACTAAAGAAGTAAGCCCAAAGCATTAATCAAGAATAAACACTCATAATAGCCTAAGAAAAAAATAATTTTTTTTTTTGCAGTAGTAGATAAATCACATATCACCACCAGGAAGATTTGAACATGTGTATTTCCAGTAATGATGGAAAGCACCAAACAAGAACCAGCAAAGATATGATATTGAAATCACAAACTAGAAGATAGATGTATTTCAAAACTAGCAAAGAGAAAGATGTTTATATGACATTTGCGATAAATAATCATTTGCATTAGTTTGCGATAAAAATCCTAAACATAAGTCATGATCTATAAGCTTTCCACTTAGCATCAGCTATAGAATTTCTTAAATTTTCTCCTAAATGAGTATGTTCTTCATCCTCATCCTCTTCTATGTGAACATCTCCATGTTGTTTAGATACACTTTGGTTAGCAATCTCTTCATTCACCTTAGCAACTAGCTCTTCTTCGGGGTCGGTCATCATCATAATTGTACAAAATGCAACATGCCATGATAATCCTGTTTTGTGTCTTTATTCTACAAGTTGGTTTTGTGCCACTAGCAATAATATGAAACCTTTTTTTTCAAAACCCCAAAAGCCCTTTCTATAGCATTACGTAAGGACAAATGGCAATAGTTAAATAATTCTTGGGGTGTCCGAGGTAGATTTCTCGAGGAAAATTCTTTCAAGTGATAGCGTGTTGATCTATAAGGTGTGATCAACCCCTTTCTCAACATAGATCCAGCATCAACGACATAATACTTATCTATTATAAAAATATTGATGAGATATATCTAATGAAACAAGCGGAAAATTTTAGGAAAAAAATAAGTAATTACCTCTAGGTATTCTAAGATTATCTGTTCTACGAGTACATCTCTTAATATCCTTGAATCTGAAGCAGTGGCCTCCCATCCAAGTTGAACATAGGTAAATCTTAGGTCAAATAAACACGCAACCAACACATTTTGTGTTGGAAAATCTTTTCTACCGTGATATTTTCGGGCTTCATTTAATGGCACTTTTACATGAACATGTATACAATCAATTGCCCTGACACAATCCTGGTATTGCTATATAACTCTTGGTATCTACACAGATGTCTTGTGTGCTTAAGTGACAGTACATGAAGAGTTTTGTAACGTCCCAAATTTTGGATTTTTGGAATAAAAAATATTATATGGAAAATTTGGCTATAATTATTTTAAAATTAATATTTGGAATTAAAGGCATATTTTATGTACATTAAGGACAAATAGTTAGGGAATGAGTTTGGCCTAAATATTTTTGAGACAATATTTTCTAGCCTAAATAAATTAATTGAGGAAGAGAAATCCTTGAATCAAATTAAGGATTTATTTTGATTATTAACTAATTTTTGTAATTTAATTAGTAAGGGACTAGATTGCAAACAAGAACCTTGTAAGGAGTTAAAAAAAGTATTTTCTTCAAATGGATATCTCATCTCTCCTCTCGTTGTGCATGTATGCCACGTGCTCTCCCTTTTATTTCCCTTTCTTCCATCCGGCCACACCTACACACACTTGTACGAGACACACACACACACTCATCATATACACAATATATCACTCTTTCCTCATTTAATTCCCACGGCAAGACACTTCACACATACACCAAAACACTTGTTTCATTTATTCCATTTAGCTGACACCCCTCTCTAAATCTCACGGCACACTACACACCAACACACACAAAATTCTCTCAATTTACTCCACCAAACCGCAAGGCGTTCCCTCTCTCAAACACCAATAATCTTCCTTTTCCTTCCTTCTCCAAACCATGCTCCCTATTTTCCCAACAACATCAACACCCTTTCACCTATCCCTTCCATCTCCACGGTTAGCTCTCCTCCTCCCTCAAAGTAGATGATCTATGGCAAGAAGAAGCAAAAAGAAGAACAGAGATTATTGGAGGTAAGGCTATGAACATTTATCATGGTCTCTCATCCTCTTCTTGCATGTTGTTTTGATTAAGTATAAATCAACATGCACATGCTTTTCTGAGTTTAGGTTATGGGTTTGAAAGAGTGAAGGTGACCACAAAGCCAAGGACAAGCTATAGTGGTAAGATCATCTACCTTCTTTACCAATTTTGTAAGTTCTTGAGTTGAAACCCAGATTTTGTAATATAAGGAAAACTCAAAGAAATAAGTAGAATTTGGTAAATCTAGGCTCACCAACGTGTTCACCACTGAAAAAGGAGTGGGAATATGTTGGTGAATGAATTTTTAAAGATATTTTGGAAAATAAAATCATAAGCTTCATAAAAATGTTGAAACTGCCAGTTTTGGAAGTCTAGAGTTAGTCCACTTACATGCATGTTTTGATTGATCAAATGGACTTATAAAATTATGAAAATATTCCAAGAGATAGAGGACATGCATAGCCTTAAAATGGTGGGTATTTTTTATTTCTCTAAGCTTTGGTTAGAGAGAAATAAATTGTACAAAATGACCCAAAGTTTTGGAAGCAAAAACTAGGCGGTGAGCTTGTATGTGGAATTTTAATGGGTAAACGAACCCATAAAATTCTGACAATTTCCAGAATGAAAGAGGACTCACAAAGCGTTAATTTGATATATGGTTTGTAATTTTTAAAGCTCTGTACAGTGAGACATGAATTTTTAAAGATAAGATATGAATTCTGGAAGCTTAACAAAACAGTCAGTTGAAACGTAAAACCTAGGAATAATTTGACAAGTTCTGACCTTTGGCATTATTTTTCTATAAAAGGGGACTTGTCTAGGAACACGTGAGAGATGACATCACATTAAAATTATTTTTTTCCAATTAATTAAAAATAATTGAAGTTTCTAGACTGTTAAGGATGATGACAAATAAAGGTTAAAAGTAACAAGTTTAAGTTACTTAATTAAACCCTAATGAAATAAGTGTTAAAAAGGAATGTAAACACTCATTCCTTGGTTCGAAGGTATTGTTATGTCATTAGGGTAAAATGGAAAAGAAAGGAACTTCAAGCAACCTTGATGATTAGCGAAAGAGGAACCTAAGTAAAGATAATAGTCCTTAAAAGGTAGTGTGCTTACCTTACTTGCATGTATTTGATATTATTGCTTATGTGTATATGTATGATTTCTATGCTTGCTTGTTATGTGTAAGATACTTGAATGATAGACATGATGACTTGACCTTTCTGGTTAGACAGTTGGCAATTACACATACAGTACTTGCTTCCCCTCCTCAGATGGGAAATTCATGCGAATATTGTGCTGATCCTTACCATCCTACTGAGTCCTGCCCTACTTTTCAAGATCCCAATTATCATGACCATTCAATAGCTGCAGTTGGTGTGTTTCCAAGGAAGCCTCAATATCAGCAACAAAAAAATGCCTTCTCTAATACCTATAACCTTGGCTGGAGAAACCACCCTAATTTCCACTGGAACCATAATCAGGGTAATCAGAGCTACTAGAATCAAAGCAACTATTTTCAACAGAATCATAATTCTGGGAGTTACCAGCAAAGGCAGTTTAGACCACTAGGTTTCCCACATCCTCTTCCAACTCCTCCTCTAGTGCCAGCTGTATGTGCACCCCCTCCAGTGACATAGCAGCCTAATAGTAGCAGTAGTGGTTCCTCTAGTTCCTTACTTGAGGATATGATGAAGCAATTTGTCAAGAATCTATTGTGATTCCAGCAACAAACTGAAACTTCCATTCAAAGTTTGCAAACCCAGACTAGCCAACTGACAACTTCATTAAACCAGCTCCAACCTCAAGGCTCCAACAACACCCTTCATTCACAGACCATTCCCAACCCTAAGGGGAACGTGAGTGCTATATCCCTTCGGTTTAGCAAGTAATTGGAAGAGTCTAAGCTAGTTGCAGATGTGATTACATCAGATAGATAGTCCAAAAATATGAATAGTGACTCCAAAGATAAAGAGGTGGTGAAGCCAACTGAAGAGGACATTCCTATTCCTCTCCCTTTCCCTTAGAGATCCATTCAATCCAAGAAAGTGACAAAAAAGGCATTAGCAAAAGAGAAGGATATTCTAGAGACATTAAGAAAGGTTGAGATCAACATTCCTCTCTTGGATGCAATCAAACAGATTCCTAAGTATGCCAAGTTCCTAAAGGAGTTGTGTTCCAACAAGAGGCGATTGAAGGGAAATGAACGCCTGAGCATGAACCATAACGTATCAGCACTCATCCAGCCTACCATGCCCCAAAAGTGCAAGGATACAAGAATGTTTTCTATCCCTTGTATTATTGGTAATTATAGATTTGATGATTGCATGCTAGATTTAGGTGCTTTAATTAATGTTATGCCTGCATCTATCTATGCATCTCTTAGTCTTAGTCCTTTGCGTCCTACTGGTGTTATTGTTCAGTTAGCTAATAGGAGTAATGCTCATCCCTCTGGTTTGCTTGAAGATGTGTTGGTCAAAGTCAATGAGTTGATATTTCCTACTGATTTTTACATCTTAGATATGGAGGATGAGTCTCCTAATAGTAGGTCACCAATCATATTAGGTAGACCATTCATGAAAACAGCTAGGACCAAAATAGATGTTCATTCTAGTACCCTCTCTATGGTGTTTGGTGATATTTATTTGAATTTCAATATTTTTGATGCCATGAAACATCCTTGGGAGGAGGACTCTATTTTCTACATTGATGTGATTGATGATGTTGTGGATGATGTTGTTGTTGATTGGTATGCTGATTTTCCAGATATTGCATCTATGAGTGATCATGTTATTTGTGATTGCTCTGATGACACTTGGTGTCCTATATGCACTAAGATTGATGCTGCATTGTGTGCTGACATTGATTGTGAGAGTGTCTCTTTGCATTTTGATATTGATTGTGACATTCTACATGCTGTTGATTATGAGAGTTCTTCTTTGCATGATGTACTGAATTCTAATTCTAACAGTGAGTTGTCTAGACACAGTTCTGCTTCTTTGTGTATGATTTCCAAGATTTCAGGTGTGCATACTACAGAACTCGTAGAATAACCACTCAAGCTTTGTCCCTCCATTGAGGAACCACCCAAGTTGGAATTGAAGTCTCTTCCGGATCATTTGAAGTATGCCTACTTAAAGGTGGGTGAACAGCTGCCAGTCATTGTGGCAAACAACCTTCTACTAGAGCAAGAAGAGAAGCTGCTAAGCTTATTGAGGACAAACAAGAAGGCGATTGGGTGGACACTAGCTGACATTGTTGGTATTAGCCCCTCTATGTGTATGTATCTGATTTTGTTAGAAGATGAGGCTATACCAGTGAGGCAACCCCAAAGACGCCTCAATCCCCTTATCCTTGATTGTTAGGTCTCTATGTGTTTTGATGATAACTAAAAATTGTAAACTTGGTATGAAGCTTGTCTTTGGTAAGTTGTAAAACTTACTGTCAAAGGCAAACTCGAGTTTAGGTATGTAAACTCGAGTTTGAGACTTGACAGAGAGTTGCTCAATTTTCCAAGAAAGCCAAACTCCAGTTTGCTTAGGCAAACTTGAGTTTGTGGAGACACAGAGAGCAAACAAAGTTTTTCACAACAAGCCAAACTCCAGTTTGCTCAGACAAACTTGAAGTTTGGAAGATACAAAAAACACTCAAAGTTTTGAACAAGACAAACTCGAGTTTAGACCTTAAGACTCGAGTTTAGACTAAACAGGAAGAATTCAAAAAACTTTAGTATTTTCACAAGTTTTGTAAACCCAGCCTTTGTCTGCAAACTCCAGTTTATCCCAAAATTAGAAGAGACTTCAAAGTTTCAGTTCTTGCTGAGACTCGAGTTTACATCTGTAAACTTGAGTCTGAGTCATACAGAAAAACCACCAATATGTTTGTTTTGGAAACTCCAGTTTGTACTTCTAAACTTCAGTCTGGAAGTTCTTGAACTTAGGCTTATCCTCTTGACATAGCCCCAAACTCGAGTTAGTCATTAATTGACTCAAGTTTAGCTACATGTTCAAACTTCCATTCCAAGACCAGAGTCCGACAATCTTCTCTATAAGGACCAAACTCGAGTCGGCCATTCCTAAACTTGAGTTTAGACTTTCACTTAACATTCATGCTTTCTGGATGAATCCAAAACTCGAGTCCGAGGTTGCAAACTTGAGTTTGCATCGGTGATTTTGAAATACCAGACAATGTTGATCTACGAAATCTTTATGGGTCAATTTGAAAATGTTTTGTCATATGATTCTTTTGCTTCTAACATCTTTGATGAAGTTTTGAGTAATTTTCAGATAAGTTCAGCTAAGATCAAGATGGAATCAGATCTAGAATAAGTGCATTAAATGAAGAACTAAAAACAGGGCTGATCCTTCTCCTCTATCCCAATGGTTCAGCATAGACCATTATGGATCAATTAAATCACTCTCTAACAGTCAAATGAAGGTTATGGAATGACTGAATACCTGGAAGACTATCTGTATCAACATATTCCAAGATTCCAACTGAGAATCAGAGGAAAATATGCAACTGTCATTTTCCCGATTTGCAGTTGAACGTTAGAGAAGAAAATGCAATGACTAGTTCCTCTAGTTAGCCTATAAAAAGCTATGGAGACTCAGAGCAAGAGACACAACCAAGCTACATCTGATTATATTTTGTAATTTGAGTCTGTATTGTGATTTTGAGTTGATCTTCAGTGTTTATCATTATTTACTCTTTTGAGAGTCTTGATTCTTTGAAATCAATAGTTGTTGATGTAAACTCAAGGTTGTGGAAACCTATGAGTTGGGTAGCTTAATTACAAAGTATAAGGGGGAGCAAGTCCTAGGTGAATAGGATTGCGTGTGGTTTACAGTGTTGTAGTTAAAGCCTGTTGAACTAGTGAAAATACCCAGAAGATATCTAGGGACTAGATGTAGGTCAAGGTTAAGACCGAACCAGTATAAATCCTATGTGTTTAGCTTTTCTTTCCTTACTCTTTTGCTATTTACTTTTCAATTTTTGAAAGAGTTCAAAAGAATTTTTGAAATCCCCAATTCACCACCCTCTTGGTGATTTCTTCCATTTTCATTAATATGATGAAGAAAGAGGTCACCAAGCTTCTGCAAGCTGGTATTATTTATCCCATCTCTGATAGCTAGTGGGTTAGCCCAGTTCAGGTGGTTCCCAAGAAGTTTGGAGTGACTGTGGTGGCCAATCAGAAGAATGAGCTCATTCCTACTCGAGTCCATAATAGTTGGAGGGTCTACATTGATTATAGGAGACTTAATCAAGCCACTCGCAAGGATCATTATCCTTTACCATTCATTAACCAAATACTTGAGAGGCTGGCTGGTAAGTCTCACTACTGCTTTCTTGATGGCTACTCCAGCTATTTCTAGATCCATATTGCTCCTAAGGACCAGGAGAAGACTACCTTCACATGCCTCTTTAGAACATATGCCTACCGAAGGATGCCCTTTGGCCTTTGCAATGCACCAGGCACCTTCCAGCGTTGTATGGTAAGTATTTTCTCTGAGTTTCTAGAGGATTGCATGGAGGTGTTTATGGATGATTTCACTGTATATGGGTCTGATTTTGATGCATGCTTAGCTAACTTGTCTAGAGTTTTGTATAGGTGCATAGAGTCCAATCTTGTGTTGAATTTTGAGAGGTATCACTTTATGGTTGAGTCAAGGATTGTTTTGGGGCATATAGTGTCTAGTAAGGGTATTGAGGTAGATCCTGCTAAGATTGATGTTACTACTACCTTGCCTTACCCCACATCTATGCGGGAAGTTCGTTCTTTTCTTGGATATGTAGGTTTCTACCAGAGATTTATCCAGGATTTCAGTAAGATTGCCACCCTTTGTCCAACCTATTGCATAAGGACATTGACTTTGTATTTGATGATGAGTGCAAGTTGGCATTTGATCGTTTGAAGCGATGCTTGACTACAACCCTTGTGATCCAACTACCGAATTGGCTGCTTCCATTCAAGATTATGTGTGATGCCTCTAACTATGCTGTTGGTGCTATCTTAGCTCTGCGGGTTAACAAAGCCTCTCATGTCATTGCATATGCATCCAAGACATTGGATTATGCTCAGTCTAATTACACCACCACTGAGAAGGAGTTGTTAGCTATAGTGTTTGCCTTTGATAAGTTTAGATCATATCTGCTAGCTAGTAGAGTTATTGCTTACTCTGACCATGTTGCATTGAAGTTTCTTTTGAAAAAGGTAGATGTTAAGCCCCAACTTATCCAGTGGAAGTTGTTGCTCCAAGAGTTTGATGTTGAGATTAGAGATAGAAGTGGAGCACAAAACTGGGTAGCTGATCACTTGAGTTGCATTTCTTATTCTCCCTCTCACCCCTCTTCTATTAAGGATGATTTTCTTGATGAACAGCTTCTTCAGCTGCAAGGTAAGCTTCCATGGTATGTTGATCTGGTTAATTATTTGGTTGCTAAAGTTTTACCTGTTGATTCCACTAGGGCCCAGACTTTGAAATTGCAAAGTGATTCTAAGTATTATGTTTGGGATGACCCTTATTTGTGGAGATTTTGTAGTGACCAAGTAATTAGAAGATGTGTGCCTGATCATGAGTTTGATTCTATCTTGCATTTTTGCCATGCTTCTGCTTGTGGTGGTCACTTTGAACAACAAAGAACTGCTAGGAAAGTGTTAGACTATGGTTCCCATATGTTTTGTAAGTCTTGTGATAATTGTTAGAGAGTAGGGAGTATTTCCCATAAGCATGAGATACCCCAGAATCCTATATTGTTCTATGAAGTCTTTGATGTCTGGGGTATTGATTTCATGGGTCCATTTCCTATTTCTTATGGTCATACTTACATATTATTGGCCGTGGATTATATTTCAAAATGGGTTGAGGCGAAAGCCACTCGGACTAATGATTCTTTTGTGGTGGTGGATTTTGTTAGGTCTAACATTTTCTGCAGGTTTGGCATTCCTAGAGCCATCATTAGTGACCAAGGCTCTTATTTTTGCAATCAAAGCATGGGTGCCTTGTTACGCAAGTATGGAGTTCTTCACAACATACCACCCCCAGACTAATGGCCAAGCTGAAGCTTCAAATAGAGAGATTAAGCACATCCTTATGAAGACTGTTAACTCTACCCGGAAAGATTAGAGTAAGGGATTAGATGATGCATTTGGGCCTATCACACAGCCTATAAGACTCCGATTTTGATGTCCCCCTATCGGCTTGTCTTTGGTAAGGCATGTCATCTTCTGGTTGAGTTGGAGCATCAAGCCTTTTGGGCTATCAAGCAGTGTAACATGGATTTGGCTAAGTTTAGGATGGAACGAAAGCTGCAGCTACAAGAGTTGGATGAGCTTAGATTGAATGTCTATGAGAGTTCACGGTTATACAAGGAGAAGATAAAGGCATTCCATGATAAGCACATTTTGAGGAAAGAATTTTCTGTGGGCCAGAAAATTCTTCTATTCAATTCCCATATGAAGTTTATGCCAGGTAAGCTTCGATATAGATGGGATGACCCCTTTTGTGGTTACTAATGTTTTCCCTTATGGTTCCGTTGAGTTGTGTGATCCACCCACCGGACGGACCTTCAAAGTCAATGGACACCGCCTCAAGCAATTTCATGAGGGAGACATGAAGTAACCTGAGGAAGCAGAGATCCTCCTCATTGATGCCACATATCCTCCATAAACCCCTTGGGGAGTATTCTTCTTTCTTTCTTTCTATACCTCTCTTTTCTTTCATTTCTTCCATTTCACACTTTTCTTTTTCCAAATAAAATTAGTGTGTGAATAATAAAGTTTCTCTTTCTATGATTGCCACATATTACAGCTTGGACATTTGGGTTTTGATAGATTATTCCATTGGACTGCAATTTTGAACTCTTGGATTATATGTCTTGGTGGTTGATTTTGTGGTGTCGATTGCATGATTTGATATTTCCCTATGTGAGACTTTGGGTCTATTTGAATGGAACTCATCTTTTACCATTCTTTCTTTTATGTGTGCATTTACTCATGATTTATGTTTTCTAGGACTTGCTCCCTTTCTTTTTGAAACTGCATTTTCACTTACATATATAAATATGATGGAGGCTTGTTTTCTTTCTTTCATTTCCCAACTTTAGCCAAATACCTTTCCCTTGCATTATTTTCCCTTTGCTAGCCCTTTTGTGCCTTGTGAACCATTCTTTTACTTACCATATTACTAGCCTAAGTGTAAAACCAATTTTTACCGCACCTTGGAATTACATTAAGCATTGGTTTCACTTTTGTTTTGTGTTTAAGTGTAGGGGTTGCTCAGGAGTGCAATAGTTCAAGTGTGGGGGGGGAGATATTTGATTTTGTGCATCAATTGGCATTGATTTGGTCATTAGAATATTTTCAAAAAAGAAAACAAAAAAAAGAAAAAGAAAAGGAGAAAGAAAGAAACAAAAAGGAAAAAAAAAAAAGAGAAAGAGAAAAGGCAAAAACAAAGAAGAATAAGAATATACATATATCATTTTAGTCATTTCATTTGACAAGTGCTCTTTTACATTTTCTTGGTGCTTAGCCTCTCTTTTCCATACTTCTACATACCTTCACCCTAACCCCATTACAACCATAAATAATAAGCTCTTTTGATTTATGCATGCATGTGTTATGAGTAATGTGTTAGTTCCCAATACGTTTTGATGATAACTAGCAATTGTAAACTTGATATGAAGTTTGTTTTTGGCAATATGAAAATCTCACTGTCAAAGGCAAACTCGAGTTTAGGTATATAAACTCGAGTTTGAGACTTGACAGAAAGATATTCAATTCTGCATAAAAGCCAAACTCGAGTCTGCATAGACAAACTCGATTCTGTACAGACACAGAAATGAATTCAAAATTTTCACATTAAGCTAAACTCAAGTTTGCAAATCAAACCTGAGGTCTGGAAGATACAGAGAGCACTCAGAATCCCAAGCAAGCCAAACTCGAGTCTAGATTCCCTAACTCAAGTTTAGACCAAACAGAAAGGAACCCAGAAAACTCAATAGACTCCCAAACTCTAGTCTGGCCTTCTAAACTCCAGTTTGCACTTGACCCAGATAAACCTCAAATGTTTCAGTAGTCGCTGAAACTCGAGTTTGCTTCCTAAACTCGAGTCTGAACCATACAGAAAGATCATTCACTTGGCTACACTACAAACTCCAGTCTATGACCCTAAACTCCAGTATGGAAGATCACGAACTTAGGCTTGTTCTTCAAGCATAGACCCAAACTCGAGTTGATCACTAATTGACTCGAGTTTAGCTTCCTGCCCAAAGTTCCATCCCAAGTTCAGAACCTGACAGTTCCCTCTGTAAAAGCCAAACTCGAGTTAGCTTTTACAGACTGCAAGTTTAGACCACTAATCAACAAACATGCTTTCTGGATGAACCCCAAACTCGAGTCTGGAAGAACAAACTCAAGTTTGCATTGGGGATTTTGAAAAATCAAATAATGATAAGGTTTAGCCAAGATCAAGGTGAGATCAAGATCCAGGATAAATGCATTAAATGAAGAACCTAGAACAGGGTTGATCCTTCTCCCTTATCCCAGATGTTCAGCTCAGACCGTTGTAACTCATAAGGATCATTTCAAACGGTCGAATTGAGTTAAAGGAATGACTAAAAATCTGGAAGACCTTCTGCAACAACTAAATTCCGAGATTCCAGCTAAGAATTCAAAGAACAGAGCAAAATATGCTACTGCCATTTTTTCCAGAATTGCAGCTGAACGTTAGAGAAAGAATTGCAACGGCTAGCTCATCCATTTAGTCTATAAAAGGCTATGAAGACTCAAAGCAAAATACACACAACGAAGCTATCTTGAATATACTTTGAAATTTGAGTCTGTATTGTTATTTTCAACTTGTTCTTTAGTGTTTATCTTTATCTACTCTTTTGAGAGTTTGTAAGTTTTTGAAAGCATTTGTTTGTGAGAACTCAAGGTTGTGGAACCTGTGAGTTGGGTTGTTCAATTACAAAGTGTAAGGGGGAGCAAGTCCTAGGTGATTAGGATTGTTTCTGGTCTACATTGTTGTATTTGAAAATTTGTTGAACTAGTGGAAACACCCAGAAGATATCTGGGAACTGGACGTAGATCAAGGTTAAGACCGAACCAGTATAAATTTCGTGTGTCAAGCTTTTCTTCTCTTACTTTCTTAACATTTACTTTCAAAAGATTTTGAAAAAGAATTCAAAAGTTTTTTTTAAAATCCCCAATTCACCCCCCTCTTGGTGATGTTTTTAATGTAATTGTTGATCTGATCTCATAGTCATAGCTGACTGTTGCTTCAAAAGTCATCTACTGTTTCATTTTACTAATATGATCTTTCTGACATAAATTTGTAGCAGAAATTTTTAATTTCATGATTCACAAGCTAAAACTGATATGATCTTTTTCAAAATGCTACAAGTATTGTCATCATCAAAAAGGGGGAGAATGTTAGTTCTCAACCAAGTTTTGATGATAACTAAACACTTGTAAATCAATGGTTTAAATAATAACTTAATTTCAACCCTAAAACTCCCGTTCTCATCATAGCAAAATGAAGAACTCGAGTTCATGGGTGAAGAACTAAAGTTCATGGGCCAAGAACTCTAGTTCATGGTTTAAGAACTCGAGTTCGCGAACTTGGTCTGTGGAAAATGCTCTGAGTCTGAAAGAACTCGAATTCATTAGTAGCAAACTCGAGTTCATGAACTCGAGTTCACGATTAAGAACCCGAGTTCTCTCTGTTGCAAACTGGGACAAGACTAAGAACTCGAGTTCTTAGAATAGAACTCGAGTTCATGAACTTGAGTTCCTGTCTAAGAACTCAAGTTCTTTTGAGAAATGAAATTGAAGGAAAAATGAAGAACTCGAGTTCGTTGTGATCAACTCGAGTTCTCAACTTGCAGATCAGAGGGGTATGGAGAAAAGTCAAAAGAACTCAAGTTCTTGATAAGAACTCAAGTTCTAGAACTCGAGTTCCACTTTGACAACTCGAGTTCTTGGCGCTGTCTGTGATTTCTGATTCTGCGAAAGAGCTTATCTTTGGTTGATAACTTCCCGAATCACTTAGTATAAAAAATGAAATGTTTTTTTGTCACATTTGCTAGTGGTTTCAGGGATTACAATGGGTTATTATTCAAAATCAACATAAAGCTGATGCTCACGTCACAACATTTAATGCTGAAGCAGGAAACAGAGCAACAAATAGAATGAGGCCCAAAGCAGCAACAAGAAACATTCTTCTAAGGATTACTTAATCAAGACATTCTTCTGCAAAAGCACTCTCAACGATCAACGCATTTAATGAAAGAACGGATTTCATTTAATGAGGCCTCAATGGTGAACAAGGAACAGAGCGAGCTGTGTCTAACGGGAAAATAAATAAGTTACAACAATAACTCTCAAGTTCCTCCCAACGGCATTAATGGCGAAAGAGTATAAATGTCAAAGCATTCATTTCAGCCAACTACCAAAAAAAAAAACTCTACGCATTTACTCTGAGTTATTATCTTATCAGTTTCATTACTCTCAACTCTCTTACTTCAGTGATCATTTATTATTCAACTCGTGAGGAGTTACTTAAACTTTAAATTTTTCATTCGTTTGTAAAATCTTAAGGTTGTGGAACCTTAAGTGAGGGTGTACAATTACAAGTAGTAAGGGGGAGTGAGTCTAAGGGATCATTCCGAGTTGTGTAATTGTATTCTGAAGATAGTGAAAAATCCCAAGGTGTTCTTGGGGATTGGACGTAGGTCAAGATAGACCGAACCAAGATAACTTCTCTCGTGTTCCTTCTCCTTTAAACCCTTGCTCAGTTAGTTCATTAATTTGCGAAAATCTTGATTAAGCAGTTAAATTTTTTAAATCACCTATTCACCCCCCCTCTAGGTGAAATTCATCTTCAGCCTTCTTGACCGCCACAACCTCTTGACCTAATCACCAAGAAAAATGTTGCTCTAGTGACCTCTCTACTTTAGAAAAGGCAGAAGAGAGTAAATTAGGGTTCTAAAGTCTTAAAGCTTACCTTATCTTCAACCTTTTCTTCCTACTTGATCTTTCATTTGCTCTCTTGTATGGAACCTCTTGCTCTCCCTCTTCCTTCTCTCTTGGACAAAATGGCAGCCCAAATGGAGAGAAGTTGCCTTTTTAAAATGCTCATTCCATTGGCTTCAATTAATGTCTTAGTACTTGCCCAAATATCCATCATTTTTCCTAAATAGGTTAGGTGAACTAATGTGTACTTGAAATCCTTGTTTTATGGGATTGTTTCATCATTCTCTCTCTCTCTCTCTCTCTCTCTCTCTCTCTCTCTCTCTCTCTCTCACACTCTTTTGTCCCCTTGCAAAACGAAATGAGGGAGGGGAGTTGATAAGATCTTTTGGTTCTTTTTCCCATGCTTCTTATTTGCTTCATAAATGATGTACTTGGGATGATATGACTACATTTTTTCTTCACTTCCTTGTTAATTTTCAAAAAATAAGGGAAAAAGGAGGGATTATATGTCATCTCCAAATCCAACTTAATATCTTTTGCATTTATGAAGATATGATTTCATCATAGATTTTCTTTTGGATTTTCAGAAAATAGCTTCTTAAAAATATTCATTTTTCATGACAAGTTTTTGGTTCCTTCATCCTTCACATTTTCAAATTGGGCCTTCCTTTTGGGCTCCAAAAATTGTCCTTCCTACTTAGCCCAATAGCTCATAGTTCTTGGTCAAGTCCATGACAACTTTTTGGGCATTTTTGGAATGTTATATTTTTTTATCCAATTCTTCCCTTTATGCGAAATGCTCAAGGGTAAAATGGGAAATTAAAATGTGTTTTGACTTCAACCTTGATGAAAATTCATATATTCCATTAATTCATCCAATACATTAATTCACATGAATTTGGGGATGTTACATAAGTAGAGATAATTTTATAATTGTATGAGTGAAGATTATCCTTTAGTTTAAAGTGGAAATTATGTATTATAGATTTGTAATATGAATCGATTGAGTCATGGTTTTCTGACTGCCTAGAATCAGGGTAATTGACTTAGTTAGATTATGAAATTTTGCAGCATTATATTACACATTCCGATCTTTTAAACGAGTCCTAGTTCATATTTTTGGATGAGTACATAAAAAGATTTGATTTTTCAAAAATGACCCAGAAATCTGATAAATGTTGCAAAAGTATCCATTGCCCATATTTGATAAATGGGTGTTTTTCGACCAAATGCAACATAAATGAACCCAGATGTTATTTTTCTATCAAAGTTTTCCAAGAGTTAAAATTAGAGCTTTGAACTACTAATTTTGAATCTAAAATAATTTAGTTATGAATTTTCTAAGTTTAAGGAAAATTTTTTATGAAGGTATACCTAATCTTTGCACAAAACATTTAAGTTTTGAATTCTCCAAAATTAAGAATACCTATTAGGTCACATGTGGTTTTTAAATGGCTCAACAATTATGATAAAAGACCCCAGGTTAAAATGTAGTAGGACTTACACGAGACGTGCTACATTTCAGTGTGATATTTCTTGAATAGGATTTCCTTCAGTTGAAAAATACATGTGCTTATAAAAAATATTGTAAATGCCTATCAGCTTCAAGTCAAGTTTTCAATTCTTGATTCTAAGAGAAAAATTCATTTGGACTGTTTAAGTTTCAATGTTCAATACATTAATGAATTGAGAAATAACTAAGTAGCTCAGTGGAGGATATTATAATCCTGGACAACAACTTTATACACAAAAGATAAGCAAGCCACAAATTGAGCACAAAGGAAAATCAGGATCCACATTGGCCTAAACATCAAAATAGGACTGCCACAAAATAAAAAGGACATCTACTTGGCTTCCCTATAAGAATAAAGGAATAAAATAACTTGCTACATAAAAGCAAGAAATATAATAACAATTAAGCAGTGTTAAACAGGGATATGATATGTCCATTCAAAATGCTATGACCAAACAATAAATTCTATTGAAACTTTAGGAATTTATCCAGAAAATTCAATTGCATTATAAACAACTCCTATTTATTTGCAAAACAATCCTTTCTATTGAATCTGCAGGAGAAGTCTTTGAGGAAACATTACTTAAATGTTTGAGTTATTAGCTGTGTTTTTTTTAGTCATCCAGATGAAACCATCAACCATCTATTTTAATTTCACTGGTAACTTGGAAAATGATATTCAATGGTGTCCTGTCCATTCTAATTTCATTGGCAACTTGAAAAATGATATTAATTCTTTGCTTCAATTTTTTTAGTTACTCGTTATAAAAATCATATTTCATTGATTCCTCATTTCCTGGTCTTTGTGAAACAACCTTTAATTGCATAACCTATTATTGGCCGTTTTACAAAACTACAAGTTCAACGCAAATACCCGACAAAAGTTGAACCACCACTTGATAATCCAAGAAAACTGAGAACCATATTTATTGAGAGAGAAAAACCTAAAAAGCTGCAAAAGTTCAAAACAATCTATTGTGTGCCTAAGACGATCTACTACATGACATCTTTCAGTAGTCCAACAGACCAATCTACATCAAAACCTGAACCAGCAATCCAATCATTTAAACTTGAAATCGTATTATTCACATGTAAAAAGTTGCAATTCTCAGAGGCCCTAGGGTATAAGGATATCTCTTTTATCATTTCAAGAATCTCTTCTTCACATGAACCAAAAAATCCCCTTGTGATCTTGACAATGCTCAGAACTTGTGCATTATTCAATATGAATTTCATAACTGCAACATCATTGTTTGACCGAGAGGCACCAAAAGTGAACTCCTTCAGGTGTGATGAAAGACACAGAGGGACATGAAGAATTTGCTCAGTAGGGGCCGATAAAAACTGACCAGTGATAACACAAATATAGTTAGGGAACTAATAAATTGAAGAATAATTATTTCATAGACAAGTCAAGATAATATCTACAAACCGGAATAATTTCAAGATTTTGAAGCTTAGGGAAATTTCGGAGGTAGTTCACTATCGCAGTCCCATCACCACAACATTCCAGGTGTGTCAAATTGACAAATGTTGGAGTATTATCACCATCAAGCGCCCGCATAGCATTCTTGCCACTGGGTGACCATATTCCCTGCATGAGGAAAGACCAACATATAGCCAAAAAACAAGTGTATGAAATATTTGAAAGGAAAATGAAACTATTTACGTATACAATGTCATTCATACCCGTAACCTTAGAAATGTAACATTAGACAAAGCTTTCATAGGAACTAGAGAGGGGGGAACATCAGCTGCGACCAAATGGTTAAACCTTTTGATCCCTTGTATCAGACCAAAATTGCTCATGTGCAAATTAGTCAACACGAGCATTTCAAGAAGTGCACATCCAAAAAGCAGCATTGCCAAGAAGTTTATATCTGGAAGTGTAACCATGTCTAGATGTAGAACTTTCAGAGAAGGCAAGTTCACACTAGAAAGGGTACTAAAGGTTACCTGATTTAATTTTAAAACCCTAATGGTACTCCAATTAAAAATACTAGAGGGCAACTTAGTGTAAAATCCAAGTGAAATCTCTATCTCAAGATGCACAACTCTACTATTGATTAATACATCAATCCAATTGTTAATCTTATCATTTGGCATGTTGTATGTCGAACAATTGAGACCAAAGCTTTTTAAAAATTCCAAATCTCCTGAAATGAGGACATAATCAACAAATTGGATGAAAGCATCATGACCAGAAAAATATTTATCATGAATTACAAGAGTGGAAAAAGAGTGCCCGAGTGGCCTCCATCTCTTGGACAAGAAGCTTGCAGCAACAGCCCCCTTGGTTGGAAGAAAAGACAGAATATGAAGAAGCAAGGAGTCTGGTAAGCTACTGAGTCTGTCACACATGATTAATTGGCTTCCACTGCAATGGCTATCCTACATTGATTAATAACAATGTTAAGCCAATCTCCAAAGGAGTAATGATGAAAACAAGCGTAGTTAAACTTGCTCCTGTGAAGAAAATAATCAAACACCAAGTAATAGATTTTACAGTGCAATTGAAGCTATTTGGAAAACAATATACAGAACAGTTCTCGTAGCACGCTATGGAAAATGATGGATATGCCTGAAGCTTGGAGAAAACTATTCATTAAACAGTTAGGAGTAGTGATTTAAGCATTTTGCTTATCTGACCTAGAATGAAACAGTAAGCACAACTCTGGACCCAATCATTGCATCACTAAGTTTTGCATCTTTCTTTATGCGTTTTATGAATAAATCAAGCTCCTCATTCTCAGCAGCTAACTCCCTACTTTATATTGTACCACATACAAATAAGTTTGTTTGCTAATGATATTAACATATGTATCTTATCATTTTTAAAAAGTTCGGCTCACTTTCATGCCATATAAATAGTTGGTACGGATGGAAAAATTGAGAGTTACCAACTACTTGGGCATATGATTTTCTGATTTTTGTATAAATTTAGAAACATAAGCTTTAGAACCCAGACAAACGTAGTAATACTACCTCCCATCCTAAATATATTAGACAAGGGCTTATACTTTGGTCTTCAATATAAGACCTCAATCTACTTTTTCCCCAAATTTAAAATTTTAGAGTAGTTAGAATGCAGATAATTAGAAATAACTAATTTGACTAACTTCTTAAAATCCACAAATTAGTTATCAATCTCTTAAACTAAACACCAGAAGGAGTAAAAAATTTCGAGTTCATTTCCCATACAGAGACCAACATTGGTTCGGTGATTTGGTAATGTAGAGCGGCTAAACATATTTGAAGAAAACATGAAAGAAGCAATAAAGAAGTTGTATGCCTCATGAACTTGAGATTACTCGCAGAGACTCAGGCAAGTCGTAAAAATTTCCGAAATTCAGACAAATTTGATAGTAGTACCAGCAGAGGGCTGGCACAAGATAAATAAACTAATCACAAAATAAATCTATTGAAAATAAAATGATTAACATCAATCAAGAACGCAACATAGGAATTCAATAACTGATATAGGAATTCAAGAAGCATCAGTTCGTTGCTTTACACACGCGGAAGTAAAAGAATGGCAATCGATTGGATCACCTGATGGTAAATATTCAATGGTCATGTCTCGGAGTGATAAGAAGAAAATGATAATGCCCCATAGAACGAATAATATATATTACCAGTTTTGACTGACAATAATCTTCCACGAAATAAGAGCATTTGATTATTCTTCCTTACGACAAAAAAGGAAAAAAAAAAAAAAACTAATCTTTCTACGGTGCTTAGTTTGTCGCTTTTATCATGTGATTTTAATATTTTGAGTCCATTTCCCATACAGAGACCAGCATTGGTTCGGTGATTTGGTAATGTAGAACGGCTAAAGATATTTGAAGAAAACATGAAAGAAGCAATAAAGAAGTTGTATGCCTCATGAACCTGAAATTACTCGTAGAGACTCAGGCAAGTCGTAAACATTTCCGAAATTCAGACAAAATTTGATAGTAGTACCAGCATAGCGCTGGCACAAGATAAATAAACTAATCACAAAATAAATCTATTGAAAATAAAATGATTATCATCAATCAAGAACGCAACATAGGAATTCAATAACTGATATAGGAATTCAAGAAGCATAAGTTCGTTGCTTTACACACAAAGTAAAAGAATGGCTATCGACGGCGTTACCTGAGGAGGAGCTTCGATTATGTTCACTGATTCGCTCTTTCCTGTTCGTCTCTTCGGAATCACTCTGTCTCCCCAGAATCTTCCGTCTCTGGTTCTCTCTTCAACACTCTCTGCCTCTGTGATTCCCTTCTTTTCGTCTCTTGGGAGCTGACATAAAACCGTAAAACCGAATTTTGAAATAATGCCACACAAAACGTGAATAGGTAGTTTGAATTTTACTTGTGAGCTTGAGACTCGAGAGGAATTTGCTTGGAGATTAAAAAAAATAGCAATTCATTGCATTTGTTTTTCTTTTATATTTGAATTATATATAATCTGTGAGGAGGATGAATATTTCATATCCGTGGAAATTATTATTTTCTTAAATATTACTTTCAAAATTAAATAAGATTTTTTTAAAAATATTTTTAAGAAAAATGGTTGAAAAATTGATCCTCCATTTTAAAATGTCTTCGTCAGAGATATAAAAGAATTCAGCTTCTTTAGCGATGCACATATATTTTTTTATTTTACACATAATTAAATATAGATTGCTCACAATTAAAGAAGAAATGCACACACGTTAAACATAAAATATACACAAGTCCTTAAACAAATTGTAGCTACCTTTTAATATCTGTATTATTAATTATGTAAAAAACTAATTTTAAGACAAATGCTTAGATTTCTCACTCAAAAAAAAAAAAAAAAAACCCCTTCAAATCCCTCATACTAAATAGCGTCGATATAGAAAGAATGAGCCGGAGATGAAAATGGACGGATTTCTTTTCCTTTCAAAGTCTTCATTGTAACAATGGTTCTCCTAATAACGGTTACTTACTCAGAACAGTAAGTATTTTCCGTACTGTTGTAGAATAGGGTAGTAATTTCCCAAAACAGTTAGTAAAAAGAATTTTAACCCAACTTTCAAATACTAACCGTAGTAAAAAAACATTGTTAAACTAAATTTAAAAATGTCACCATTGTTATAAAGAGTTTGTAACCCAAATAGAAGTCAATTATCAAAGGAAAGACCCGTGCTTATACATTGAAAACATAACGTCACAAATTTTTAATTTTAGAACTAAGTATAATTGTAGGAAAGATTAAGTTATGGTAATTAAAATTTGTTATGGGAGTAAATTTTCAAGTAAGTAATAATATGAGTAAATTTCTTTTATTCACTTAAAAGAAATAATATACAAATAATTTATTTTGGATTGTGGGTGGTCCGCAACTCCTGCCATTCCATCTTTAATTAATTAACACCCATAATATTTAATTGCGTAATTCGCTCTCTCTCTCAATTTTATAATGAAGAATTATAGAAAGCATGCACAAGTTTCAAACGAATTGGACATTGACATGGTTGGCTTTGTGTGGAAATCATGCATATTGTTCCCCCCTCGAAAAGTCATTTTTTTTAATATTAGAAACAAATTTACAAACGCCAATAACCGAAGTCAAACAAACTACTCAGAAAATACTTATCATTACAAACTAACTCACAGCTTACCAACAAATAAACCTATAACAAGCAGTCAGAATTAATAGCAATATCTAATGTAGTATAATGATCTATAGTCTATCCAATAAAACCTATCAGCTATGACCCTGCAACCAGAGCAACAAACTATAAAAGGACTACAATACTATTAGCTATAGCAAATTCCAATTAACCTATCAACCAATGCCTTCCCTGTCATTCCCTGTAGGACAATCCAACCTGCTATCACTGGGAATTATCAAGTCATGGAGTAAAATCTTGCTTAAGGAAGATGGAGCACTATTCAGCCACTCATATTGATGCATCTTCCTTGCTGCACTTGCTGCTAAATTATCAGCAACTTTATTTCCTTATTTAGAAACAAGAGGTCACTCCTTCCATTGACTCAATCAAGCCCATGATTTCATTCATCAAGTCCCAGCATCTCCACTCACACCCAGATATAGTCTTAATTGTGACCATTCTGTACAGGGTTTCACAATCTGTTTCAAAGATTATCTCAATTCCACATAATTTATTTCGGCTTATCGGTGCCTCCCTCAACGCTAAACATTCAGGCATGAAACCAGACAATGCCACTGTTAGTTCTCTATGTGTTTTGATGATAACTGACAATTGTAAACTTAATTTGAAGTTTGTCTTTGAAAAGTTGTAAAACTTTCTGTTCAAGGCAAACTCGAGTTTTGGTAGTAAAACTCGAGTTTGGACTTGATAAGGCAACGGCTCAATTTTTGCAAAGAATGCTAAACTCCAGTTTACTTAGGCAAACTCGAGTTTGCAAAGTTACAAAGAGCAATCAAAATTTTCAAGAGTTGTAAACTCGAGTCAATGTTTTAAAAACTCGAGTTTAGATCAAAGGCAGAAACACTCGAGTTACGATCTGTTTTCAAACTCTACCTTTAATTCTTCTAAACTCCAGTTTACAAGAAAGTTTAAAGAGCTAAAAAGTTTAAAGACTTGTAAACTCGAGTCTGGGATATGTTGACTCCAGTTTAACATAAACAGAGTTACTCGAGTTGTTGCTTATTTTGTAAACTCCAGTTTTGTTTTCAGAAACTCCAGTTTAAGTTTAACAAAAGATTTCTAAAGTTTCAGTTTCCACTGAAACTCGAGTTTGGGTTCTGGAGACTCGAGTTTAGAACTGTTTGAAAAACACTCGAGCTATTGCATGATTTCTAAACTCTAGTCTTGAAAATGAAAACTCCAGTTTGAGCTTACAAAGGTATTTCAAATGCTTCAGTTTTCACTGAAACTCGAGTCTGGGTTTTGGAGACTCGAGTTTAGCTCAAACAGAAAGCACTTGAGTAAAAGACTATTTTGAAAACTCCAGTTTGAAAAATGGAAACTCCAGTTTACACTTACAAAGATTTTTCAAAAGTTTCAGTTTACACTGAAACTTGAGTTTTGTTTATCAAAACTCGAGTCTGGACCATACAGAGAGCTAAGTAACATTTCAGGTTTTGTAAACTCCAGTCTACGTTTTCTAACTCCAGTTTTGAAGCTCTAAACTTAAACTCAAGATTTTCATAAAAGCTTCAAACTCGAGTCAGTCACTAAATGACTCGAGTTTAGCACTGTGTTCAAAACTTCATCTAAGAGCAACTCGCGACTTTCCTCTCTGTAAGAACCAAACTCGAGTCAATCACTTATCAACTCGAGTTTAGGAAGTTTTTCAAAATGCCTTGCTCTCTGGATGAACTCCAAACTCGAGTCTGGTTTTGTAAATTCGAGTTTGTAACGCACAAATTTGTAAAACCAGATGGCGCCAAATTGCGAAAACCATTTGAATGATGTTAGCACTTCATATCTTTAATTGCTACTATTCCTGACGTCATTTAACCAGTTTGTTAGCAAGTTTCAGATGAATTATTGAAGGAAACAGTGAAGATTCAGACTATGAGCTGTAAAGCAAGAAAGAAAGAATATGCTGTCTTATAAAGTACTTCAACTTGGATTAAATTAATACAACTTTGAGAACAGCCCATTCTACTCAGGGACATCAACATTATCTTCATATTAATTAAGTCTCACATTGCAAGAATGTCTACAACATTATAGACAAAAGCAGAATCCATTCATCAAGAATTTTGTGAGTGGATTCTCAACAGCTAGTTGCTGAAAGTGGAGCTTCAATAGCCAAATTCGTAGTGCTCCTCCAACAGTCATGTTCTTCATTCAAAATGGACCTCAACTGCTATAAATATCATTCAGATTTGAAGAAGAAAGATAGACAATACACAAGACATTTACAGTGAACAACATTGAGATTTTTGTATTCATTCTTTTGTAAATTATCCTGAGATATTTGAGCTTCAGTGTTTATCAATATCTGCTCTTAGAGAGAGTTTGTTTCTGTTAAATCAATTGTTTGTAAGAATCTCAAGTCGGGGGACTTAGAGATTGGGAATATCAGTGTACAACTTGTAAGGGGGAGTGTATCCTAGTAAGAGGATAACTTTCGAGTACAGAGTATGTAACTGATTGAAAGTGATAGTGAAAATCCCAGAGAGCCTGGGGACTGGACGTAGGTCAAGGAGATAAACCGAACTAGTATAAATCTTGTTGTGTCTTGTTCTCTTCTCTCCTTCTCTACATAGCTCTGTTTCAGCGATTAAATTCCAGAATTGTGTGAAAGAATTTTTTTCAAATCCCCAATTCACCCCCCTCTTGGTGATTTGCTCCAGTTTTCAGCCACCACATCTTTCCTTATGCCACCAATAAAGACACCCTCATCTTTCCTACAAACCACCCCAATTCATGCTTCCCCCGTTACTTCCTTGAATGAGCCATCAAAATTAAGTTTGATTTTTCCAAGAGGAGGCTTCATCCATTATAACCACCTTCCCTCTTTTTCCACAAAAATTTTCCTGCATGCACCATTCTCTTTAGATTTAGCTTTCCAAAATTCCTCTACCTGAATGTTTACAAGCCGCAATACCTTATTAGCATCAGGTTCCTCCTTCTTGAATACTGAATTACAACGCTTTTTTCCAAATCCACCAGCACATTATGGCAAATATGGATTTGCCATACTCATCTGGTACCTGCTCCCCATGCAATAAGTCACATAACCATTCCTCACATCTTTTCATGGACCACTTTCTGAACTTGAGACCCAGCAGGCAGCCAAACCAACAAAGCTTTATCCAGGGACATAGAAATAATAAATGCTCAATGGTTTCTCTCTCAATCAAGCAAAAAGGGCAGATAGGATTATTTGAGCATTTCCTTTTAAACAGGGCATCTTGGGTAGCAATGGCCCCCACACCTAATCTCCATAGGAAATGTTGGATCTTAGGTGGGGTCATTACCTTCCAAATGCTTTTCCACATCTTCTTAGAGATATTAAATGACATACCTGGGTTTTGGATCTGCACCAAGACCATACAACCCTTGCCACGATGTATCCAGACTTCACTGTATAGTTTCCATCCTTATTTGTCAACCATATGACTTGGTCAGCTTCTACAACAGTAAATATAGGAGATGCTTAATTTTTTAAGTAGCTAGTCAATAACCTTATTTGTTTCAAGTATTTTGCTTCTACCAGGTTTCCCTCATCAAAATGACCCTCATAGCAGATGCTTAATTTTTTAAGTAGCTGGTCAATAACCTTCCTGAAATTAATCAATTTCTTTCTACAAGCATTCAGTCTTTTAATCAGTTCCAGCACTCTGTTATCAAACGATCCATCAATTTCATTCCAGCCTTGCTTAACAATATGATTGAAGTTTTCATGATGGGTCTAGATGGCCTCAAATCTGAAGGGCTTGGGTGTTTTCTACTCACAAAAGCAACTGCCCACTACTAGTGCATGGTGGTCTGATCCTACAAGCTCCACATGAATTACAATGGCATGATCTGAAAGACCCGACTGAACCCAAGAGGGGGTGAATTGGGTGAATGACAAAAACTTAGGACCTTTGAAAATATTGTTGCAATTCGGTAAAATCAGTTTATATGACAGTAAAGAGTTATGAAGCTATATATAGTCATTCAAACATATATGCTTGAAATATAGGAGATTAAGGAAGAGAATGTGCAAAATGAGATTTATACCGGTTTGGCCTAATCCTTGACCTACGTCCAGTCCCCAAACACTACTTGAGATTTTCAATCCACTATCCTCTTGTTTATCTAGGCATGAGAGAAGCCTTTTACAATCCCACAAGTTCACCCAGGCACTTGTGAAGTCAAATCTCTCATCGAGATACTCCCACTTACTCAATGTAAGGTTGCAATCAACTTCCCACTCAAGATCACCCAATCTTGAGTAACTCTCAAATAGAATGATTTACAATGAATCTTCATTCTAAGAAGTGAATAGATAATCAATGAAGTACAATAGAAATCAATTCATACTCTCTGTGATAAACTATATGAGCATTGAAAAACAAAGTGTGTATGAGATTCAGAATATGGGCATTTTGACAGTCCAAGCTCTTGCCATCATTTTTGTGTGTTTTGAATATGGCTCTACTTATAGATGAAGATCATCAGAACGTTGAGAATATGACTGTTGTGAATAGTAGCCGTAAGAGATCAGATGCAACTAGCCATTAAGACTTCGTTTTCTGAACCATCTTTGACATCAACATTTACTTTATCCTTAATCTTCAGTTTAACACCCTTTGATCATTTAAAACATGTACACAAATGTTATCAATAATGTTAAGAAGTATTATAAATCATTTGGGTAATCATCTGGATGTTCTTGAGGAGAAACGACATTTTTCGACATAGTGATTTTCTAAGGCAGAGATGTAAACTCGATTTTACATTTGAAAACTCAAGTTTTGAGGTTATCATGTTACTCCAGGATCCTCTTTGTCTGATTGAAACTTGAGTTTTGTCTCACAAACTTGAGTTTAGAAGATGCTATGATGTTTGCTGCTCTCTGTCTAAGCTAAACTCGAGTTTTCAAGTTGTTATGTCCTTGGTTGCTTCTGACTTGACATAGCTCCAAATTTGGCAAAATACTTATCCCCATATAGCTCTTTGAGTATTCTTTCAAATGCAAAAATAATCAGATCCAAACTCGTTGTATATTGTCTGTTATGATCCGATGAAAGAAGGTTGTTCTTGACCAGCATTTTTGCAACGTCCTAAACTAACTGTCAACTTTCAAAGGCCATATCTCCCTAGTCAGAACCTCATTTTAGTTGGATCAAGTCTTGATAGAACGCCTTATGAGTCTACTTTCATATACCACTGATTTTAGCTCATTTTGATGTGTACTTTGTGAGATACACTCACAACATTGAAGCTTAGTCTATTGTGTGGCGTGAATTCCAGTTCCAAATTTTCCAATTTATAGCTCTCTCATCTGAAGTTTTTTAGGCTTTTAACTTTGACATAATGACTTATTGGAGGTCTAGCTTCATCCAAAATTTGTTTCACCTAAATCCGATCTCTGGTTTAGGAGATATCATCAAATTACCAGACCTCGCCCAAGCTAAATGTGAAACAGAGTAGAACAGAGTTGTTGCTCAGCGCTGTAAACTCGAGTTTTCACTTGGAAACTTGAGTTTTCCTAGTCTAGAGACACCAAAAATGTTGAAGACGCTACAAACTCGAGTCATTAAGTTCCAAACTCGATTTTTGAGTTCCAAACTCGAGTTTTCTCGCATTCCAGAGGCAAATTACTACAATAAGGTAGTAAACTCAAGTTTGCTCATCTAGAACTTGATATTTGCTTGTTCTAACTCTGAATTGAACCACTCCAACTTCTATTTGATTGTGAAGACTTCTAGTATCAATCTAAGACCTTGAATATTGATACTCTCATTCTATTTGGTAAGATCTTCTCTTTCTTTCTTCTCTTTACTTGGTCATTCTCCACAACTCTATTCTTTCTTTCTTCTCTTCTATTGAACCTTCTCCATATTTATATTTGAGCTGATATTGAATATTGATATTCTCATTCCATTCATCAACTTCTTCCATCTTCCATCTCCTATCTTGATCATTCTTCGTCATTTAACATGGACACATTATTTTCTACAAGTTCTACCTTCTTCAATATTTCCTCTTCTTCTTGAACTTAACATTTTCTTTAAGTTCTTCTTTCTGAAATCTCGTTTCTCCTTCTTGTTCTATAATTCAACTTGGACTAATCTACATTAATTATAGTAGTTAGTCAATGTAAGAGATAAATATAATATTCAAGCTTTTTACTCTTAAGAATGACATCTATATAAAACATTATCAAAACTAATCAGAAATGAATATTCAAGTTTTTTGCTCTTAAGTATTTCTTTACTTCATTAGCAAAATGTTGAAGTAAAGAAATACTTAGAGAGACAAATATGAAATCAGAAATGAATCAGGAAACTAATTTTTCTCTTCCCGATTTGAAAGAGCTTGTGTTCTGAATATGATGCAATTTGAAATGTTTTTATGAAAACAAATTTGAGAGAATTTAGAGAAATTTTCAAACAAAATCTTTCACAATTGAAGCATATAAATACCAAACATGTGCAAAATTTCTATTGAATATAAAAAGATAGAGTTTACAAGTACTCATGTTGGTTCTACAAATTGATGGACGATCTGACAAGTCCATTTGCATGCTTTCTTGTATAAGATCATCTGAAGTTTGCTCAATAGAAAGATCATGAATATTCTTTAAGATTTGAAGATGAAAGTACTGGCTTCTTATGAGTTATCTTCAATGAATATAGTTAGTACTCAGCTTCCATCTTTTGTCTCTTCTTTATAGAACTCTTTTGTAGAGCATAACTCAGCTGACCCCAAGAGGTTTTTCGCCTACTTTGTAAAGCATATCTCATCTTCAGTGTGATTGAGCGGCAAAACATCTTTCCTGAATGTATTAGTTTCTCCTTGTAGTGCATCCATAGACTTAATTCTCCTACCACAATTGTAAAATTTTCTTGCAAGAGAGAATTATTTGTGCATATATCAAAATATTTCTTTCTATATGATATTTTCAAACTAAGATAATGAAAGGAAAATATGATATTAACTCATCATCAAAAGTAATAAAACATAATGAATGCAAATGAGTATGCTTAAAAGAGTTTTCTTTAAAGGAGATGAGTTTTTAAGGTATAAAACATATGTGAACATGAAGCTCCCACTTAATGAATGCATGACTAAAGAATATGAAACTCTCTTTAATGATACCAAATAATAATGTGACACCAAATGTTATGAGGTCTGGAATTCATCTAACTCTAGTGGACATACCATTGTATCTCAGAATTAAGAACTTTCAAGTTCACATGTGTGGACTTGAAATTGTTATGAAGAAATCATTTATGCTTTTTATGATGATTAAAAAAATGTTTAAAGCATAAGGATCATTTCTTAAAATATATAAGTGTTCTCAGGCTAAACTTCATGAGATAAAATAGAATAAATGAAATCAAGTTATTCTAGCATGATTATGATATATGCATATTACAATACCTCACTTGAGTAGTATCGTAGTTACTCAAGTTATAACCCTCTGTAGTCCATAGATACATTATTGGATAGCAATTATCAATTGCTCTAAATGCATCTTAGAAGTTGAAATCTCAAATGAGCTTTATATAGGATCTCAAATTAGTTTCTGCTCATAGCTTCTCATCAAGCTAGCATGCTCCTTATCATCTTGGTCTAAGCCTTTTGCTAGTGATGGGATGTTAGTCAAGTGATGTCACAGAATTTGCAGACATAGCCACTGAAATGGTCTATTTTATTTGTCTATGTTCTTTGTATTCAACAACAGAACATTTTGGTCAACTCTTACAAAATATATGTTCTTTGTTACTTGACAGAGATGTGTCGTGATCTCCCAAAATAACTAGGATCAATATAATTTTGCAATATAATGGGGAACCTGGATCGTTTTCGCAACGAATTCGCAATGGGTTTATATCAGCAATAGTGAAATAGAAACAATAACATTGGGGGGTTTTTGGTTCAAACAGATTGAAAAGAAATAAATAGAGATAGATCAAAATCAATCAACCTAACATTTCAGATTCTAGAAACTTCCTTCATTGAGCAAAATAAGAACAAACTCGCATTTGGTTCTGGACGAACCAAAATCTATGCATCCGTCCAAAGAATCCCTCTACTAGACAATCACCTAGAATCTATCCGAACAGTGGCGCCTCACTATGCTATCGCACAACAACACTCAAACCTAGTTTGAACTCAGTCATTGGGATGAACCAAACTGAATTATAACTCTAATACTCGAACTATTTCCAAAAATCGAATCCGATAAGAATGAAAACAAAAATGAGCACATATACCGATTAAGCCCAAGCTCTTTGGATGAATTATGGAATCATCAATGTTGGGTTAATCGCAGAAATTTAGCCGAACTTGATCGGGAAAAATGAAGAACAGACGAAGAACATTGTAGAGAAAATGAAACTTCTGTCTTCAATCCAAAATAGTTCAAAAACGTAATGACATATCTGTTTGTAGCTGCTGCCTATCTTAAACTTAACCTAAAATGGGAATGGGCTAGGGTTGTACAATGGCCCAAAACGAAATAAATGACAAATGGGTTTTTAATTACAATATTCGGGCCCAAAAATCCAGAAAAATGTCTCTAACTTCGGCTCTAAGTTTGACCATCCTCTTGACCGAATTTGCCTTCCGAGTCTTCATAACATTTGTAGCTCTTTAAATCATCTGAAATATGAGACAAAAATGAGGCTAATCCGATGTCTTCAAAAGTTATGGTTAAAATATTAAAGCATATTAAATCTGGAATTTTATCATGAAAATGAATTAAATCCAAATAAAAGCCCAATACCCAAATAAGCATTAAAGCCCATTATTTATTAGCTAACAATCCTAAATTTATTACCCAAAAGATACAAAATAAGTGTGTAAAATATTGAATTATCAATACTCAATGATTGTTGAGTCCACACAAGGTTAGACATAAGAACTCTTATACTCTTATATGATTTAACCATAAGATATTGAAGCAAAGAGTATAAGAATCAAAGATCAAAACATAGTTTTACCCAAGCAAATAAGTTCAAGCCAATGAATCAAATAGGGTAACAACTAAATGATATCAAGAATGTTATTTCTCAATGACAGTTTGTAAATACACTTTATGCAGAAAAGATGTTATTGATAAAATACGTGTAGGTTTGAGCATAAAAAAACTTATACATAAAGATAAGCATTTATCAACTAATAGTCTATGAATGAGATCAGATTTTCCAAGAATGATAATGAAACATGAAAATTGTTTCAAATCTCAAATTTTCTTTCAAACATTGATAAGTTATTATGAAATTGAAATTTTAATGTATGAAAGGTTCATTTTTTAAACATGTTTAAAGTCGATGTTCACTCTAAATGATGGTGGAAGTTAACATATTAAAGAACGTATCAAAATGCTTCAAGATTAAGAGAACAAGTGAAACATTGAAGTTTACACGTAGAAGAATTTTCCCAAGAGCAAAAGTCATAAAGTTAATGCATTATTGAAACACGCTTTGCACAATAGAAATGTATGAGCACAATGACTTTGCTATTGACCAAGAGATAATCTTGCCTTTTTTAATAGAGTCTTGGAATATATGAACATTCAAGGCAAGAATTTGAATACATGGCTAAAATTACTTAGAAGATGGATGAAGACAAAGTAGATATGTTTGAGTAACAAAATGACTACTAGGATTCATGGATGATGAAGCAGATACTCATTAGTCCAAATGACTAGAGTTCTAGAATGTTATCCTAGTGAGTTATTTCACTAATGATTAATGCATTAACATTCAATGCGCTAATGACCATTCATAATGCTTGGAATAACTTGTCCAACTAAGTTTATGCATTAAGCATAATACTTTCACAAATTGATTTTCTTTTTTTTATAAACTTAAAACTCATAGATGATCAACTTGTTAGACATGAGGTCTAACTAGTTAGAAAATAAGACTAAGGAGTTCAGGCATCATATTGAATACCAAAGATCAATATGTGAATGATAAGGAAAACTCAATTGTGCAAATTTGAAGCATATCCAACATTCAGTATACAATATTAATTTCCAATTTTGAAACATCATTTGAAATCAATTAAAGTATGGATATGTTTTCAAAACATTTGTATGCATCTTCACAAAAAGAAGTTGATTGAATTCCAAACAAATTTTAGACTTGTGTATTTCCAAAAATATAAACTCAAAAATTTATGCACAAATTCATCAAAAACTCACTAATAAATTGATAAAACATAGTTAGGAATATTAGTGATTGCTGATATGGAGTATAAAGATCAAATATGAAGATTTCATAAATTCAAAATATGAGAGTGCAAAACATGGTGGACTTAAAACTGGAGTTTAGAAATAGCAAACTTGAGTTTAGAAATAGCAGACTGGAGTTTATAAATACAAACTGGAGTTTAGTTCTTTCTCAAGAGAGCATCATGACTAAGCTTTGAAGAACGCATTGAAACAGGAGCAAACTCGAGTTATTAAGTGACAAACTCGAGTTTGGGACTTTTGAGGTGAAAATGAGTTTAAGTTCACAAGACTTAAAACTGGAGTTTCCAAATGGAAAATGGAGTTTTCATAGGCAAACTAGAGTTTTCAAAATTGTTGAAAAGAGTAAAGCTCTCTGTTTGGCCAAAACTCGAGTTTTCTTTTAAATATGAAACCTTTTTGAAATCTATGCCAAGTCAAAACTGGAGTTTTCCAAACAAACTGGAGTTTTCAAAAACTGAGTAACAACTTCAAAACTCTCTGTCAGGCGCAAACTCAAGTTTTCTCAAAACTTTGAAAAACTTAGAAAAATCATGGCAAACTGAAAAATGGAGTTTCCATATCAAAATCAGAGTTTGTTTAAGTTCAAAATGTTAGAGACTCTCTGTATGACCAAAACTCGAGTTTACAAATGGAAACTAGAGTTTTGCTAACTTCTGAAAATATTGAAGAGTCTCTCTATATGATGAAAACTGGAGTTTTGAAAATACTGAAAAACAACGATGCTCCCTGTATGACCAAAACTCAAGTTTCAAAACTAAACTCGAGCTTCCATTTACAAGTTAAAACTTAGAGAGATATGTGTTATTTCAAAACTGGAGTTTCCAATCCTAAACTGGAGTTTTGCTTTGACAATAAAATTGTTGATTGAAATTGAATAAGTTTCAAAAACCTTTTAACTTAGACAAAGACAAACCAAAAATGAATTTCATATAATCATAGTATGAGGTAAGAATTAGATATCACCGTAATTCCTCTTGTCCTCATAGAAGCTTGCTTGGTTGAGATGTAGATAACTTCTTTTCCGATGTTCACAATCAACATCAAGCATAGCTTGTTCAGTTTTCTGAAGACTTGAATCATTTCTCTATGTTATATTCTTGAGAAGCTTTCTCTGATCCTACAAACCCATATAAATCTTTTTCTTTCTTGGTATCCAACCTTACTTGGATCCAATCATTGTTAGCTTTTTGGAACCAAAATTCGCATGCTCTTATTAATATAATTAATTCAGAATAACAAAGCACAGTGAATTAATCAAGGGTTCATACATAAAGAAATACTTTCTTTTCAAATCATCATGATGCATAAAGAGTTAAACCTATTGAACATTGCAATCTGTTTAAAATATATATATATATATATATATATCAGGGTGTGAGAAGCTAATTTTTTTTAAAAAAAATATAGTTTGCAATGCTTATTCCTAAGGTTACAAAATATAAAACCTCAATGATTATTTCAGATGATAGTGAAGATGGAATATCACCTAGAGGGGGGGTAAATAGGTGATTTAAAAATCTAACTGCTTAATCAAAATTTTCACAAATTAATGAACTAACTGATCAAGAGTTTAAAGGAGAAGGAACACGAGAGAATTTATCCTGGTTCGGTCTATCCTGACCTACGTCCAGTCCCCAAGAACACCTTGAGATTTTTCACTATCTTCAGAGTACAATTACACAACTCGGAATGATCCCTCACACTCACTCCCTCTTACTATTTGTAATTGTACACCCTTACTTAAGGTTCCACAACCTTAAGATTTTACAAACGAATGAAAATTGAATGTTTAAGTAACTCCTCACGAGTTGAATAATAAATGATCACTGAAGTACAAATTGAGAGTAATGAAACTGATAAGATAATAACTCAGAGTAAATGCGCAGAGTTTCGGTAGGTGACCGAATTGTATGCTTGGGTATTTATACTCTTTCGCCATTAATGTCGTTGGGAGGAACTTGAGAGTTACCGTTTTGACTTATTTAATTTTCCGTTAGACACAGCTTGCTCTGTTCCTTGTGCAGCCAAATGGACTGTTAAGGCCTCATTAAATGAAATCCGTTCTTTCATTAAATGTGTTGATCGTTGAGAGTGCTTTTGCAGAAGAATGTCTTGATTAAGTAATCCTTGGAAGAATGTTTCTTCCTGTTGCTCTGGGCTTCTTTCTATTTGCTACTATGTTTCCTGCTTCAGCATTAAATGCTTTGACGTGAGCATCAGCTTTATGTTGATTTTGAATAATAACCCGTTGTAAGTTCCTGAAATCACTAGTAAACATATTAGAAATACTTTAAACATCATTCCAAGTGATTCTAGAGGTTACAAACCAAAGGCTCAATTTTTCACAAAATCAGATATCAGTAACAGCGACAAGAACTCGAGTTTTCAAAGTAGAACTTGAGTTCTTTTGTTTTTCCATTTTAGTATCTCAGTGCTGTAAGGCAAGAACTCGAGTTGACAAACTAGAACTCGAGTTCTAGAACTTGAGTTCTTATACAAGAATCGAGTTCTTTTGGTTACTTTTATGGGCACGTGGTCTGCGTGATGAGAACTCGAGTTGATCCTGGAGAACTCGAGTTCTTCCTTTTTCCTTCAAATTCATTTTCAAAGAACTTGAGTTCTCAGATATGAACTCAAGTTCATGAACTCGAGTTCTATTATAGGAACTCGAGTTCTTAAACTTGTTCATCAGGTGATACAGTGTTGTGCAGAGAGAACTTGAGTTCTTAATTATGAACTCGAGTTGATGAACTCGAGTTTGTCGCTAATGAACTCGAGGTCTTTCAGACTTGAGAATTTTTCCATGACCTGAGCCGCGAACTCAAGTTCTTAACCCAAGAACTCGAGTTCTTCATCTATGAACTCGAGTTCTATGACCAGGAACTCAAGTTCTTCATTTTGCTGAGATGAGAACTGGAGTTTTAAAGCTTGAAATCGAGTTCTTATGTAAACCATTGATTCATAAGTGTTTAGTTATCATCAAAACTTGGTTGAGAACTAACATTCTCCCCCTTTTTGATAATGACAACACTTGTAGCTTTTTGAAAACATTAGCTGGTATAAGATGGTATCAGTATTAGCTTGTAATTCATGAAATTAAAAATTTCTGCTACAAATTCATGTCAATAAGATCATCTCAGTAAAATGAAGCAATAGATAACTTTGAAGCAATGGTCAGCTATAACAATGAGATCATATCAGCAATTGCATTAAAAACATCAGAGTCAATAATACTGTATCACAAACATCAGCACAAGATTTACATATCAGTGAGATCACAAGGTTCAGCACAGAATAAAATTAGACAAACAAAGCAACTAAAGAAAACTAATCAGCAACTATCAACTCAACAACTATCAGCTATTCTCTTCTCAGCTACTTTCTTCTCCCCCTTTGTCATCATCAACTGGAGGAAGCATGGAGATAGGGGTGATTGACAAAGGAGTCTGGAGAAAAGGTAGGGCTTCTGCAAAAGTTGATGGAGTCACATGAGGACGAGAGGAGGAAGAAGGAATGGAAGTTGAGGGAGATGTAGGAACTGAGACATGGACAGGAAGAGAAGTGGAAAAGGCTGGAGCAAATGGGGATAGGCAAGAGTGAGGATTAGAGATGAGGAAGAAGCAGGATGGGTGATTAGAGAGTGAGATGGAGATACATGAGGGGAAATGTGTGGGGTGGACTGAAAGATAGGATCAGGCATTATAGCATGTGGAGGAGAGAAAGGTGGAGGTGATGAGCCAGAATGACCTATAAGATTTGTCTGCTTCAGTAGCTTCTCAACCTTTTTGTCCAGTCTGTCATAAGCAACATGTGTGGCTTCAAATCTAGGACCAAGATCTTCAAAATGACCAGCAATAGCTTCAAGTTTCTCATTGATCCCAGCTAACTCATCAGTCAGGTCATCATCCTTATCCTTGGAGGAGGACTTAAAACATTTCATGACTTCATTCACACCTTTCTTCACCTCTGCCTCAATTTTCTTGGACAACTCAGTAATTATATTATCTTTGAGGGTAGAGATGGTAGCTGAGATGGCTCTATCAACAATGATCTGGATAGAAGTGCCAAACATAGAAACAGGTTCAGGAGCCTGAGGAGGGGCAGATGTTGATGGCCGTATGGGAGATGTTTGAACTGCCTCAGCTCTGGAGGGAGGTTCTCTGGTGGTTCTGGTCCTGGAGGGAGCTCTAGATTGACCAAACTCTTCAACAAATTCTAACCTCATGTAGTTAAGCTGGTTCTGACAGAATTTAACAGGCTTAACAGGTTTTGTGTCTAACTCAAGGTGCCAAACTCTATGGTGAAAGAGAAGAACAGAGATTAGATGGGCATATGGTAGGTGAGCTTTCTTTTGACCCTCAAACCTGAACTTCATAATCTCATGGTAGAGCTAGTAGCCAAGATTGAAGGTGGTTTTGGACATAATGGCAGCTAGTAGGCTATAATCTCTACTGGCAAAGTGAGTGCAATTTTTGCCCTTTGGCACTAGATTCCTAGTGTAAATATACCAGATGACTCTATGGAGAGAGGGCATGTCTTTAGGATTGAAATTCAGTGGCCCACTTTGTTCACCTGGCTTGAGAATTTCATAGACTTCATCATCTGTATATTCTACAATAGGTGGAGGAGGAGGATTTGTTATTCCTAACATGTCATTCAGGATTTTGACAGTGATGGTAATGCGTTTGCCCCTGACATTTGAGAGCATTCTTTCTTCCTCCAAGGTTCCATCAGGAACAATTACGTTAGAGACTCTTAGAAAGAAGTAAAAGGCTCTAACTACAGATGGGCAATAAGGAGTTTGAATGCCTAGTAGTGGCTTGAAACTATTCAGATAAGGTGAAAAATCTAAACCACATTCTGACAGAAAACTTGGGAAATCAAGATAGACATTTGAACAAATGTTCCTAATTCCATAATCAGACATGTAAGTTCTTCGATCAGATTGAGGAATGGAAACTGGGTTACAGATAAAATCCTTTGGTGGGATAGGGTTTCTTGTGATAGCTAAGACAGAAGGAGTACCAATTTGTGGCTGGAACTGAGATGGAGTTGTTCTGGAAGGAGTGCTTTGACCTCGGGACTGAGATAGAGTAGACTTGCGGGGAGGCTCATCCACCTTTTCTTTACCTCGACCTTTGACCGGAGTAGCAGTGGATTTTGGTTGTTGTTGGGACTCCGTTGGCTCACGGATGACTACTCCTCTTGTTCGAGGACGAGATAGTGGAGAATCAGGAAACTTAGGAGGAGGAGGAATAGTATCCTTTGCTACTTTGGGTCGGTAGTGAAGAGGCGGAATCTTCTCTCGATGAGATCTTTTCAGTGGTGGAGGCTTGAGTGGTGAAGCGGAGTTGCTAGTTTCGGATGAAGAAGAGGTTGCATCTCATAGTTCTAGGTTTTTCGTTCTCATTGTGAAGGTTTCAGAGAGTTCTGAGAGTTAGGGTTTTGTTTCAAGGAGGGTGAGGGTTTGAACAAATGAAGAGCAATGTGGCAATGTGGCAAGAATTTTAGAGAAGAGTTTTAGAGAAAATGCGTATATATGTCCGCTATGAACTCGAGTTCATGTAGTGAAGAACTCGAGTTCTTCCAGAGACTGTTCAGGCTTTAGACATGAGAACTCGAGTTTTTAGTTAAGAACTTGAGTTCTTGAACTTGAGTTGTTGATAAGCAACTCGAGTTCTTATGTTTCATGGAGCTGGCACATGAAGAACTCTAGTTCTTGTTTATCAACTCGAGTTTATGAACTCGAGTTCTTTCCTAAGAACTGGAGTTGATATCATCAAAACGTGCATGAACTCGAGTTCTTCCTGATGAACTCGAGTTCTTAACCTGTTGCCTTTAGAAGAACTCAAGTTTTAATCTCCCCTGATTATAGCGATGAAAACAGAGACCTGCAAAACAATATTTATAAACTCCGAAGCTTAAGTTAGTCAATGTTTAAGTGAATTAAACTTAAATATATGAAATGAAATTCTTACAACTCATTAGGATTCACCATTCCTAAGTCTCTTCTGATAAATAGAAATTGTTCCTTGACCAGGGGCTTTGTAAAAATATCAGCAAGCTGCAAATGTGTCGGAATGAACATCACTTTGACATCTTTTCTCTGCACATGATCTCTGATAAAGTGATGTATGACATCAATATGCTTAGTCCTTATGTGTTGAACTGGATTCTTCGCCAGACTTATGGTACTTGTGTTATCACATAAGATTGGAATATCTTTTAGGTGAATTCCTAAGTCTGATAATTGTTGCTTCAACCACAGGACTTGGGCACAACAGCTAGAGGCTGCAACATACTCAGCTTCAGTAGATGAGACAGCCATAGTAGTTTGTTTCTTGCTGAACCACGATACCAGAGAGCCACCAAGGAACTCACATTGCCCACTGGTACTTTTTCTATCAGTTTTGTAGCCAGCGTGATCTGAATCAGAATACGCAACCAGATATTCTTGTCCTCCTTTTGGAAACCATAGTCCTAGCTCTTTTGTATCAGCTAGATATCGAAATATTCTCTTCACGTGTTCTGCATGTGATTCCTTTGGGGCAGCTTAGAATCTAGCACACATGCCCACACTAAACTGAATATCTGGTCTACTGGCTGTCAGGTACAATAGGGATCCGATCATTCCTCTATATTTGGTGATGTTAAAATCCTTTCCCTTTTCTGTATCAGCATCAAGAGAGGCAGTTGAACTCATTGGAGTATTTGCACCATTGCAATTCTCCATTCCAAATCTCTTGAGCAGATCCCGTAGGTACTTGGTCTGAGAGATAAATATCTCATTATTTGGTTGTTTAATTTGCAGACCAAGGAAGTAGTTCAGCTCACTCATCATAGACATCTCGAATTCATTCTGCATTTTCTTCGAGAATTTCTCACATAAAGATTCATTAGTGGATCCAAAAATGATATCGTCAACATATATTTGTACAATTAATAGTTCATTAAGCTTATTGTTTTTAATGAAAAGTGTAGTGTCTGCTTTTCCTCTAACAAAACCTTGATCAAGTAGAAATTTACTTAGTCTCTCATACCAGGCTCTAGGAGCTTGCTTAAGACCATATAGAGCTTTCTTTAGGCAGTAGACATGATCAAGGTATCGGTCATTTTCAAAACCAGGAGGTTGTTCTACATATACCTCCTCTTGTATGAAACCATTTAGAAAAGCACTCTTAACATCCATCTGATAGAGCTTGATCCCCTTGATGCAAGCAAAGGCTAGAAGAACACATATTGCTTCCAATCTAGCCACAGGAGCATACGTTTCTTTATAATCAATTCCTTCTTCTTGATTATAGCCTTTAGCAACAAGTCTAGCCTTGTTTCTAACTATAATTGCGGATTCATCTCGTTTGTTCTTGAATACCCATTTAGTGCCAATGACTGGATGGTCTTTAGGCCTTGGTACCAAGTCCCAAACTTGATTTCTATCAAATTGATGTAGCTCCTCTTGCATTGCGATGACCCAATCATTGTCTGATAAGGCTTCGTCAATTTTTGAGGGCTCAATTTCAGATATAAAAGCAGAGAACGTGACCTCATTTAATACACTACTTCTGGTTCTCACACCTTGATCAATATTTCCTATAACTTGGTCAAGAGGATGATTCCTAATGAATTTCCAAGCTCTAGGCTGAGATTGGTTAGGGTGATTTTGTGAATCTTTTTCAAAAATATCTTCAGAATTTTCAATAGAGGCAGGGGTAGATTTCGAGAAAAATTGGTTTTTCTGCATAGGTTCATCATCTTCATCCACAGAATTTGATGGTTTTGACTCACAAAACACTACATGAATTGACTCTTCAACTATACGAGTACGTTTATTGAAAATTCTAAATGCTTTACTCCTATTAGAATAGCCAAGAAAAATACCTTCATCTGATTTAGAGTCAAACTTACCCAGATTATCCTTACCATTGTTATGTACAAAACATTTACAACCAAAGATGTGTAAGTGAGCCAAGTTTGGTTTTCTCCCTTTGTAGAGTTCATAGGGTGTCTTGTTCAACTTCTTTTGCACATAGGCTCTATTTAAGATGTAGCTGGCAGTGCTCATGGCATCTACCCAGAAGACTTGTGAAGTCTGATGCTCATTCAACATTGCACGGACCATCTCAATCAGTACTTGTTTTTTCCTTTCTACCACACCATTTTGTTGAGGTGTTCTTGGTGCTGAAAAATTGTGGTCTATGCCATGATCCTCATAGAAACTTTCAAAGAGCTGATTCTCAAATTCACCACCATGATCAGTTCGAATAGCTGCAATGCATATACCTTTCTCGTTTTGCACTTTCTTAGCAAACACACAAAACAGATCAAATGTTTCATCTTTTGAAGATAAAAATATTTTCCATATAAAACGGGAATAATCATCTACTATAACTAAAGTGTATAAGTTTCCCCCAAGCTTTTCACTTTGGCAGGTCCAACCAAATCCATGTGAAGTAGCTAAGGGGTCTATTTGTTGAAATCTCAGTTTTGTTTTTGAAAGAAGATTTAGTTTGTTTGCCCTTTTGACATGCATCACAAATCATATCGTTTCTAAAATGAATTTTGGGCAAACCAATTACTAGATCCTTTTTGAGCAACTTGTCCAGCTGATGCATATTCACATGTGCAAGTCGTTTATGCCATAGCCAGCTCTCATCCAAGTTACTAACAAAACATTTTTCTGAAATGGTTTTTGAAAGATCTAAGGTATAACAATTACCTTCTCTAGGAGCTTTGAATAAAAACTTGAGTTTTCCTTTGTCAATTGCAAGGTCGTCTTTATTTACAATGAGACATTCTTCTGAGTCAAATATGATCCAATTGTTCTTATCGACACTTTGACTCACACTTAGAAGGTTATGACATAGTCCTTCTACTAGATAAACATCCTTGATGAGAGGTCCTTCTTTAGTTCCAATTTCACCTATGCCAGTGATTTTCCCAGATTGATTTCCTCTGAAGGTGACTTTACCACCATCTCTTGAATTTAAGGCAATGAACTTCTCTTCATCACCCGTCATGTGTCTTGAACATCCGCTATCAATGTACCATTTGTTTATTCTGGATGCTTTTAGACACACCTACAAGACAAAAGACATTAAGTTTTAGGTACCCATCTTTTCTTGGGTCCTTTGGGTTTAGTATGAGGTATAGGAACATAGGTTCCTTTGGGTACCCACTGATAATTTCCTATAGGTCTATCTCTTCTTCCCTTTTTATGAAAACATGATGATGTGCTATGACCCTTCCGATTACAATAATTACAATGAGCAAAAGGATTTGATGAATGCACTGACTTTTGAAAATAATTTAAGCATGATTTTCCACCAGTTTTCTTTTTGCCCTTCTTCTTGTCAAAAACAGGATTATATCCTATACCTGATCTATCATTTGTAAAATGTTGGGCATTTAAAATCACATTAAGCATTTCACTTCCTCTGGTGAATTTCTACAGGGTTTTTGTAAGATATGAATTCTTTTTCTCCAAATCAAGACAGTCCTCACAAAGTATGTTTTTGTCAATAAAATTCTTAACTTGCATTTCAAGAGAAATATTTTTCCTTTTCAGATCAAAATATTTATCAGCAAGTTTTTCAAATTCAGATTGTATTTCATTGTATTCATCAAATAGCTCATCATAACTAGGTAGTGAATCGTTTACCTCAGGTTGTTCTTCTTCTGCAACTAAGCACACATTAGTTGTCTCAGCTTCTTCTTCACTTTCCTCTTCTGAAGAGTCATCTCCCCAGATAGCTGAAACATACGCCTTCTTCTTGAAGTTGTTGAACTTCTTCTTTTTGTCCTTCTCATTGCCCTTTAGCTTAGGACACTCCAATTTGTAGTAACCAGGCTTTTCACACCCATAGCAGATGATTTGATCTTTCTCTTTGGATTCGCGTCTGCTGCTACTGGAACCTCCCTTTTGGAATCGATTTCTGAAACCTTGATCCCTTCTATAAAATTTCTTGAATTTCCTCATGAACATACCCATTTCATTGTCCTCATCATCTTCATCATTTTCTTCCTTTTCTTTAACTGCATTGAGAGCAACTCCTTTATTCTTGTTGTTGCCATTGATTTCGTCCAAATCTTTCTTGAATTTCAGTTTGCTTTCATACTCAGACAAGCTTCCGAATAAGGCTGCCACTGAAGCCATTGACTCACCTCGAGCCTCTTCTATAGCTGTGACCTTGGCTTCCCAGTCTTTGGTTAGTACGTTGAGAATTTTTATGACTTAGGCACGTTGTTCATAGCTCTTACCCAATACAGCTAGTTGGTTTATCAGATGAGTATAACGAAGTTGAAATTCAGCAATTGACTCTCTGTTCTTCATTCTCAGCAGATCATACTCTATTGTGAGAGTATTGACTCTATTTTCCTTTATAGCTGCTTTTCCTTCATAAGCAACCTCTAAGGCTACCCACATTTCTCTAGCTGTCTCCAGATAGCAAATACGAAAGTATTCTTATTAACTGAGTGCACTCTGAAGCAAGAGTATGGCCTTGCTGTTTAGAGTAACATTTCGTCTATCATTATCATTGTAATCTTCTTCCGGCTTTGGCAATCTGAGACCATTGCCGAGAATGGTTGGCTCGTAGTTTCCTCTTTGGAAGACTCTCCACAATCCGAACTCCGTAGCCATCACAAACACTCTGAACTTGTTTTTCCAGAACGAATAATGTTGTCCGTTGAAACCGGGAGCCTGGTTAATTGATGCACCATCAAGCAATATTCTGTCCATGATCAAACTCTAGATGTTAATGCAAACTGAGCAACCAGCCTCTGATACCAAATGAAGATGGAATATCACCTAGAGGGGGGTGAATAGGTGATTTAAAATCTAACTGCTTAATCAAAATTTTCACAAATTAATGAACTAACTGATCAAGAGTTTAAAGGAGAAGGAACACGAGAGAATTTATCCTAGTTCGGTCTATCCTGACCTACGTCCAGTCCCCAAGAACACCTTGAGATTTTTCACTATCTTCAGAGTACAATTACACAACTCGGAATGATCCCTCACACTCACTCCCCCTTACTATTTGTAATTGTACACCCTTACTTAAGGTTCCACAACCTTAAGATTTTACAAACGAATGAAAATTGAATGTTTAAGTAACTCCTCACGAGTTGAATAATAAATGATCACTGAAGTACAAATTGAGAGTAATGAAACTGATAAGATAATAACTCAGAGTAAATGCGCAGAGTTTTGGTAGGTGGCCGAATTGTATGCTTGGGTATTTATACTCTTTCGCCATTAATGTCGTTGGGAGGAACTTGAGAGTTACCGTTGTGACTTATTTAATTTTCCGTTAGACACAGCTTGCTCTGTTCCTTGTGCAGCCAAATGGACTGTTAAGGCCTCATTAAATGAAATCCGTTCTTTCATTAAATGTGTTGATCGTTGAGAGTGCTTTTGCAGAAGAATGTCTTGATTAAGTAATCCTTGGAAGAATGTTTCTTCCTGTTGCTCTGGGCTTCTTTCTATTTGCTGCTATGTTTCCTGCTTCAGCATTAAATGCTGTGACGTGAGCATCAGCTTTATGTTGATTTTGAATAATAACCCGTTGTAAGTTCCTGAAATCACTAGTAAACATATTAGAAATACTTTAAACATCATTCCGAGTGATTCTAAAGGTTACAAACCAAAGGCTCAATTTTTCACAAAATCAGATATCAGTAACACCGACAAGAACTCGAGTTTTCAAAGTAGAACTTGAGTTCTTTTGTTTTTCCATTTTAGTATCTCAGTGCTGTAAGGCAAGAACTCAAGTTGACAAACTAGAACTCGAGTTCTAGAACTTGAGTTCTTATACAAGAATCGAGTTCTTTTGGTTACATTTCTGGGCACGTGGTCTGCGTGATGAGAACTCGAGTTGATCCTGGAGAACTCGAGTTCTTCCTTTTTCCTTCAAATTCATTTTCAAAGAACTTGAGTTCTCAGATATGAACTCAAGTTCATGAACTCGAGTTCTATTATAGGAACTCGAGTTCTTAAACTTGTTCATCAAGTGATACAGTGTCGTGCAGAGAGAACTTGAGTTCTTAATTATGAACTCGAGTTTGTCACTAATGAACTCGAGGTCTTTCAGACTTGAGAATTTTTCCATGACCTGAGCCGCGAACTCGAGTTCTTAACCCAAGAACTCGAGTTCTTCATCTATGAACTCGAGTTCTATGACCAGAAACTCGAGTTCTTCATTTTACTGAGATGAGAACTGGAGTTTTAAAGCTTGAAATCGAGTTCTTATGTAAACCATTGATTCACAAGTGTTTAGTTATCATCAAAACTTGGTTGAGAACTAACAGATAGCATAGGAGGTTTTACCATTGCATACCTTAGCCTTAGGTGCTTGAAGGATTGCATTCGCTCACCCAGTTTATCATTCGTTGATACGTTATCTTTTTTAATTTAGTCTTGGGATCAAGTAATGCTTTCTCATGTGAAGCAAACTACAAGAATCTTTTCCCTTGTGCACAAGAGATCCTTCTTTTTATATTCTCCTCAAGATAGTTGAATGGTACTCTGTGGTAATTCATTCTTGAGGTAGATGATACTCCTCTTGCTTGTATCCATTGCTTCATTTGATGTTTAAAACTTGTAGTTCCAGTAATGGGTGCCCTGTGAGTTTTCTTGCTTGATGTAGATACTATGATCTTCTTCATTGGTGCATGAGAAACTCTTAGATTCTTGTTCATCTTTTTTATACCCTTATGTCCACTGATTTTCAAATCATCCTGTACACATAAAGCACTGGATAGACATTTTGGTACCCACTTATACTTGGGTCCTTGACTGTTAGTGTTGGACCTTGATTGTCCTTTAGGAACCCAAACACATTTATTTCTCACAATAAAATTTCTCCTAATATAGCATGTGTAAGAAATATGACTAGATTTACCACAATAATTGCAAATAATAGAATGATGTTTATTATGAACATTTTTGAAAATATTGTACTGGTGATGAGAGTAAAACTTCAAATAATCTTTATTTGAACATCCATTCTTCCCACATGATTTTCCAGCATCATTTTCGAAAATATGTTTGTTTTTCAAAATAGAATTAGTAATTGGTTGAAGAACACTTCTATGAGATTGTTCAAAAACATTTTTCTTATATATACAAGCATAATTGGAATTGTTTACCTCATGTGCATCTTGAGCTCTAGCTATTGATTGATCACAATCATCCATGAGCTCATCCAGGGAATTGTCTTCCTCTTGTTTTGTGCTGACTGGATTGTAAAGGTATTCTATGATTTCTCCTTCATCAATCTTCAGTTGTTCATTACATATAGATATGCAATTTATAATTTCTGATGAACTATCAACATTATCAACTTCAACACAATTGTTAGAAGCATAAATAGAATCAAAAGTATCCCAAATGTCTTTAGCACAAGTGCAAAACTTGATTTTTTTCAAAATCGTTTTCTGTCAATGCATTGTAAAGAAATTTCATTGCTCTAATGTTCAAAGAAAACATTTTCTTTTCCTTTCCTGTCCAATCTTTTCTTGGTTTGAAATCAAAGGAATTTACAAAATCATTCCACATATAAAAATTAGTTGCTTTGATAAAACTAGTCATCCTAGCTTTCCAAAACAAAAAATCAATATCTTTGAAGAGCGGTGGAATGGTATAATCGGCTCCTTCTGAAAATGAGCAACACCCAAAATCAACTATTGAAACTCTTGAGACGGTTAAGTCTTTTAAATAAGAGACCTTCCTCTGATACCAAATGAAAGACCTGACTGAACCCAGAGGATGGTGAATTGGGTGAATGATAAAAACTTAAGACCTTTGAAGCTTTTTTTGCAATTCGGTAAAATAATTTTGTGTAACAGTAAAGAGTTATGAATCTATAGACATTCATTCAAACATATATGCTGGAAATATAGGAGATTAAGGAAGATAATGTGTAAAATGAGATTTATACCGGTTCGGCCCAATCCTTGACCTACGTCCAGTCCCTAAGCTCCACTTGAGGTTTTCAATCCAATATCCTCTTGTTTATCCAGGCACAAGAGAAGCCTTTTACAATCTCACAAGTTCACCCAGGCACTTGTGAAGCCAAATCTCTCATCGAGATACTCCCACTTACTCGATGTAAGGTTGCAATCAACTTCCCACTCAAGATCACCCAATTTTGTGTAACTCTCAAATAGAATGATTTACAATGAATCTTCTCTTTAAGAAGTGAATAGATAATCACTGAAGTACAATTGAAATCATTTCATTGTCTCTATGATAAACTATGTGAGCATTGAAAAACAAAGTGTGTATGAGATTCAGAATATGGGCATTTTGACAGTGCAAGCTCTTGCCATCTTTTTTGTGCATTTTGAATATGACTCTACTTATAGATGAAGATCATCTAAATGTTCAGAATATGATCGTTGTGAATACTAGTCATTAGAGATCAGATGCAACTAGCCATTAGAACTTCATTTTCTAAACCAGTTGTGACATCAACATTTACTTTGTCTTTGATCTTCAGTTTAACACTCTTTGATCATCTGAAACATGTAAACAAATCATATAAATAATGTTAAGAAGTATTATTAATCATGTGGGTAATCATCTGGATGTTCGTGATGAGAAACGACATTTTCGATACGGTGATTTTCTGAGGCAGAGATGTAAAATCGAGTTTGCATTTGAAAACTCGAGTTTTGAGGTTGTCGTGTTACTCCAGGATCCTCTCTATCTGATCAAAACTCGAGTTTTGTGTCACAAACTGGAGTTTGGAAGATGCTATGACGTTTGCTGCTCTCTATCTGAGCTAAACTCGACTTTGATATTTGCAAACTCGACTTTTCAAGTTGTTATGTCCTTGGTTGCTCTTTAACTTGACATAGCTCCAAATTTATCAAAATACTTATCCCCATATAGCTTTTTGAGTCTTCTTTCAAATGCAAAAATAATCAGCTTTAAACTTGTTGTATTTTGTCTTTTATGATCCGATGAATGAAGACTGCTCTTTACCACCGTTTTTGTAACGTCCTGAACTGACTGTCAAATTTCAAAGGCCATATCTCCCTAGTCTGAACTTCATTTTAGTTGGATCAAGTCTTTATGGAACTCCTTATGAGTCTACTTTCCTATGCCATCGATTTCAGCTCATTCATATGTGTAGTTTGTGAGATACACTCACAACATTGAAGCTTGGTCTGCTGTGCGTCGTGAATTCCAGTTCCAACTTCTCCAATTTATAGCTCTCTCATCTGCACCTTTTTAGCCTTGAACTTTGTCATAATGGCGAATTGGAAGTCTAGTTTCATACAAAATTGGTTTCATCTAAATCAAATCTCTGGTTTAGGAGATATCATCAAATTACTAGACCTCGCCCAAGCTGAACGTGAAACGAAGTAGAACAGAGTTGTTGATCAGCACTGTAAACTCGAGTTTTCATTTGGAAACTCAAGTTTTCCTAGTCCAAAGATGCCAAAGATGTTGAAGTTGATACAAACTTGAGTCCTTAAATTCCAAACTCCATTTTTGAGTTGCAAACTCGAGTTTTGATTCTGAAACTCGAGTTTTCTCCCATTCCAGAGGCAAATTACTGCAATAAGGTAGTAAACTCGAGTTTTGACCATATAACTCGAGTTTACTGATTCAGAACCTGATATTTTCTTGTTCTAACTCTAAATTGAACCACTCCAACTTCCATTTGATTGTGAAGACTTCTAGTATCAATCTAAGACCTTGAATATTGATACTCTCATTCTATTTGGCAAGATCTTCTTTTTTCTTTCTTCTCTTCACTTGGTCATTCTCCACAACTCTATTCTTTCTTTCTTCTCTTCTCTTGAACATTCTCCACATTTATATTTGAGCTGATCTTCAATATTGATATTCTCATTCCATTCATCAACTTATTCCATCTTCCATCTCCCATCTTGATCATTCTTCGTCATTTAATATGGACCCATTATTTTTTACAAGTTCTACCTTCTTCAATATTTCATCTTCTTAAATTTAAAATTTTTTTCAATTTCTTCTTTCTAAAATTTCTTGTTGCCTTCTTGTTCTATAATTCAACTTGGACTAATCTACATTAATTATAGTAGTTAGTCAATGTAGGAGATAAATATATTATTCAAGCTTTTTGCTCTTAAAAATGACATATATATAAGGCATCATCAAAACTAATGATATACAACATGATCATGAAAATGGAAGAAATCACCAAGAGAGGGGTGAATTGGGGATTTCAAAAAAATTCTTTTGAACTCATTTTCAAAACTTGAAAAGTAAATAACGAAAGAGTAAGGGAAGAAAAGCTAGACACACAGAATTTATACTGGTTCGGTCTTAACCTTGACCAACTTCCAGTCCCCAGATATTTTCTGGGTATTTCTACTAGTTCAACAGGCTTTAACTACAACAATGTAAATGACACGCAATCCTATTCACCCAGGACTTGCTCCCCCTTACACTTTGTAATTAAGCTACCCCACTCACAGGTTTCCACAACCTTGAGTTTACACCAACAACTATTGATTTCAAAGAATCAAGACTCTCAAAAAGAGTAAATAATGATAAACACTGAAGATCAAATCAAAATCACAATACAGACTCAAATTGCAAATGTAATCAAATGTAGCTTCGTTGTGTGTGTCTTGCTTTGAGTCTTCATAGCTTTTTATAGGCTAACTAGAGGAACTAGTCGTTGCATTTTCTTCTCTAACGTTCAGCTGCAAATCTGGAACATGACAGTTGCATATTTTCCTCTATTCTTTCAATTCTTAGCTGGAATCATGGAATATGTTGATGCAGATGGTCTTCTAGATATTCTGTCATTCCATAACCTTCATTTGACCGTTAGAGAGTGATTTAATTGATCCATAACGGTCTGTGCTGAGCCATTGGGATAGAGGAGAAGGATCAGCCATGTTCTTGGTTCTTCATTTATTGCACTTATTCCAGATCTGATTCCATCTTGATCTTAGCTGAACTTATCTGAAAATTACTCAAAACTTCATCAAAGATGTTAGAAGCAATAGAATCATATGACAAAACATTTTCAGATTAACCCATAAAGATTTCGCAGATTGACACAATCTGGTTTTTCAAAATTACCGATGCAAACTCGAGTTTGTAATCCCAGACTCGAGTTTTGGGTTCATCCAGAAGGCATGCATGTTAACCAAGAGTGTAAACTGGAGTTTAGAGATGGCTAACTCGAGTTTGGTTCTTACAGAGAAGACTGTCGGGCTCTGGTCTTTGGATGACATTTTGGACATATAGCTAAACTCGAGTCAATTAATGACCAACTCGAGTTTGGGGCTTTGTTATGAGGATAAGCCTAAGTTCAAGAACTTCCAAACTGGAGTTTAGTAGTACAAACTAGAGTTTTCAAAACAAACGTCTTGTTGAGCTCTCTGTGTGACTCAGACTCGAGTTTACAGATACAAACTCGAGTTTCAGCAAAAACTGAAACTTTGAAATTCTTTCTTGGTCAGGTGTAAACTGAAGTTTGAAAACAAAGGCTGGAATTTGCAAGACTTGTGAAAATACTGAAGTTTCTGAATTCTTTCTGTTTAGTCTAAACTCAAGTCTTAGGGTCTAAACTCAAGTTTGTCTTGTTCAATAAACTTTGAGTGCTCTCTGTATCTTCCAGACTTCCAGTTTGTCTGGGCAAATTGGAGTTTGGCTTGTTGTCAAAAACTTTGATTGCTCTCTGTGTCTCTGCAAACTCGAGTTTGCCTAAGCAGACTGGAGTTTGGCTTTCTTTGCAGGTTTGAGCAACTCTCTGTCAAGTGTCAGACTCGAGTTTACATACCTAAACTCGAGTTTGCCTTTGACAGTAAGTTTCACAATTTACCAAAAGCAAACTTTATTTTGAGTTTACAATTGTCAGTTATCATCAAAACACATAGAAAACTAACAGATCAAAAGTTTTTCTGAAGTCCACATTACCTAAGGCTCGATCTATCCTTTCACAAATAATGGCTCCATTCCTTTTATTGCACCATGTGAACCTTGAGCCTTTAAAACCAAGGTCCATTAACTCACAGTCCGACACTAAGCTCTAGAAGTTTAGAATTTTCCTTAGGGACCTCGGGTTTCCCCCTTCTTTTTCATTTTGTGAAAGGAGATCATTGAAGTCACCTACAACCAACCAAGAGCCATCCACCTTTGAAGCCAGACCTCTCAACATATCCCAAACAATCCTTCTTTCACCTTCCTTTGGTGGACCTTATACAAAAGAAATATACTTAAGTAGTCCAGGTTTGTCTACATCAATGACTACATGAATAATATTCATTAATTTATAAAGAACAGTCAAGACAATATTATCTTTCCACCAAACAGCTAGTCCACTAGACAATCCTCTCGGATCCACAAATAATTCCCTATCAAAGCTACATTTCATTCTAAGTTGCTTACCTTTCTCCACTTTTTTCTTTGTTTCAATTAGGAAGATTAGCAAAGGATGATACTTTTTCACAATATCCCTCAAATTCTTTATTGTCAAGGCTCTTCCTAGGCCTTGATAGTTCCAATCATGCATATTGTTCACATCCATGATTTCTCACTCAATCACCCTTCCCTTCTATTTAAACAAGGGTGAGCACATATGAAAGAGAAATTGTGGCATGAAGATTGGTTGCACATACCAAAACCCTTAAGAAGAATGAGTTAGAGACGCAAATAGGTGAATTTTTTCCATTTAAAGTCTACCCAATGGTTTTCCTAATATTAGTTACTTACCCAGAACAATTATTAATCACCCAACTAAGTAGAAGAAGGGGAAATGTGATATGAAGGTCTATCCTATTTGAAAATGTTTCAACCCAAATTTTAAATGCATAACAAAAAAAAACAACAACAACTAACGATTTGAAAATGTCCCCATTTGAAAACATCTATCATGGTAAGACATAAATTTAATCATATTCCCCCGAACCTCACCTCTTTCTTTCATGATACACAGTTAAAGGCGAATATTGTTATGGGCAAGGGCATAGTGGTTGGTAAAGATTGAAGGTGAATGTAGTTAAAAAAAACATTATATTTTCTTATATGTATAAACTCTATTTCATGCTAGGGTTATATTATTTTATATTAAAGTTAAATATGTATGTAATTATATATTTTGTCACGTAAATTCCCTCTGTACAGAGGAATCCTAAGACTATGGTAGTCTAAAGGTAAGTAATATATGTGATGATGGTAGTAAACTAAGTATTTATTAGAAGTTTTTAATATATGTTTACTATAAGTTTTAACTTTCTTTGAAATTAGGGCAAGTCTATAGATGATGGCCTAAGAATTTGTATGACAAAACAAAAATATTTAAAAGGTCAAATATTTAGTTAAGTTGTTACCCCTTACCGGCCTCGCCCTTTCAGGTGGCAGGCAATATGGTCCTTTATTTCTAATTTAATTTTTAATTCCATTTCCCAAGTTAATTATGTCAAGCATCATAGTATAAGTAGTAGAGCAAGCCTCAATTTGGACAAGGTATACTGATAAAATAAAATGTAGAAAGGTAAATATTCCCCAGAGGGATTAATATACAGTTATCCCAAACATAGTGCCCAACAGGCTTCAAAATAATCCATATATAGTTATCTGGGTAACCACAATAAATATCCAAAATATAAGTCACCAACTACTTAGTCCCACTGAGAACGCCTACCTTCGTCTCCAGGCATTGTCCTAGAAGCATTAACTAAATTCTTGCAAAAGCCTGGGATTCATAATTGAATCCCAGAGTAATAATTAATCTCATATGAAAAGTGTATGCAATGCATGTATGTCACCATAATCAGGAAAAATACCACATAATGCATTCAGTAACAAACTCATTCAGTAACAAAGCCTGCAATGCATTCAGTGTTAACTACGAAATGATCACAAGTCCTAAAAATGCAAGACTGCTCAACATAGCAAGCCCTGGATCCATAGCGTTAGGAAAATCATAGCGATCGGGCCTCAAACTTGGACTACATTGAATACACAAACAAACACACGTCTCTCACGAAACACGAGTCCACAATCATGAAAAATCAAACATACAAAGTAACATAAAGCATATAAAGATTAAGGTTGCTATGTGGCAATCGACTACTGATAAAAATAACTTTTTATGGCATATAAGATCACAAATAGACCAATAAAATAATAACAAAATATAAATATAATTAAATTCCACCTCAATAAATGTTTCCTTTGATGATTTTAAATAAGCCCAATTCATGTATCCATATTTACAAAATCCCTATTCTTATTAAGGAATTTAATATGGGTTTAACATCTTATTTTCGTCCAAATTCTGTAATTTTCAGAAATAAACATCCAACTTCAAAAATTCATAACTAAATTTGAAAAAATCCTTTTGGCGTGGTTTGGCGTGGTTCAAAAGCCCAATTGACCCTTATGATGTCTATTTTCAACCAAAAAGACTCATTTGGGTCAAACCAAGTTGAAAATTCAACCCTGGGCCGAAAATCATCTCTACTCCGAAATAAAATTCGAGGATTCAGGGGCTATTTTCAAAAATTAATTTCTCCCAATTTAGAACTCCAAAAATTACAAATTATATACCAAAATAATCCTTGAGATGTCTACATTCTCTCTGTAAAATTTCATAGTTTTTCATGTCCATTTACTATGTAACAAATCGGGTTGAACTCAGCTGACTTCACAGAATTTTCACAAAACACTAAACCAACGTTTTTCAAGCTTTCATCTAGGGTTCCAAAAATTTGATTCAAGTTCACCATTATACAAAAATTTCATTTTAAACACTTTAAAACCCTCAAAAACATTGAAATCAATTCATATCCACATGAAAAATCGTTTGCACAAAAATAATTATTTAATCAGGAAAATACCAAACTTTCATTCTAGTTTCATATTTTTCATATACTAATTTTGATCTACCATTTTCAGCCATTAACCCTAGCTTTAAAACTTTAATCATTCTTTTCACTAGCCATTCAAACCCAAGAATATATTTATACTCAAACCACTAGTCATTAGTAACCTTAAACAACCAAAATAAATCATAAGAAGGTTCAAATGTGACTTACTTGTCTTTGAGATTTAGTCACCTTGAATCCTTGCCATCTTGACCACCACAACCTCTTGACCTTCACCACAAGTCACCAAGAAAAATGTTGCTCTAGTGACTTCACTACTTTATAAAAGGTAGAAGAGAGTAAATTAGGGTTCCAAAGTCTTAAAGCTTACCTTATCTTCAACCTTTTCTTCCTACTTGATCTTTCATTTGCTCTTTTGTATGGAACCTCTTGCACTCCCTCTTCCTTCTCTCTTGGATGAAATGGCAACCCAAGTGGAGAGGAGTTTCCTTTTTAAAATGCTCATTCCATCGGCTTCATTTAATGTCTTAGTACTTGCCCAAATAGCCATCATTTTTCCTAAATTAGTTAGGTGAACTAATGTATACTTGAAATCATTGTTTTATGGGACTATTTTCATCATTTCTCTCTCTCTCTCTCTCTCCTCCTTGCAAAACGAAATGAGGGAGGGCAGTTGATAAGATCTTTTGGTTTTTTTTCCCTATGCTTTTTATTTGCTTCATAAATGATGTACTTGGAATAATATGATAATATTTTTTTTCTTCTCTTCCTTGTTAATTTTTGAAAATTAAGGGAAAAAGAGGGATTATATGTCATCTCGAAATCCAACCTAATGTCCTTTGCATTTATGAAGATATATATCATCATAGATTTTCTTTTGGATTTTGAGAAAATAGCTTCTTTAAAAAAAAATCCATTTTTGATGACAAGTTTTTGGTTCCTTCATCCTTCACATTTTTGAATTGGGCCTCCCATTTGGGCTCCAAAAATTGTCCTTCCTACTTAGCCCAATAGCTCATAGTTCTTGGTTAAGTCCATGACAACTTCTTGGGCATTTTTAGAATTTTATACTTTTTTATTCGATTCTTTCCTTTATACGAAATGTTCAAGGGTAAAATGAAATATTAAAATGTGTTTTGACTTCAACCTTGATGAAAATTCATATATTCTATTAATTCATCCAATACATTAATTCTCATGAAATTGGGGATGTTACATAAGTAGATATAATTTTATAATTGTATGAGTGAAGATTATCCTTTAGTTTAAAGTGGAAATTATGTATTACATATTTGTAATATGAATCGATTGAGTCATGGTTTTGTGACTGCCTAGAATTAGGGTAATTGACTTAGTTATATTATGAAATTTTGCAGCATTATATTACACATTCCGATCTTTTAAACGAGTCCTAGTTCATATTTTTGGATATGTACATAAAAAGATTTGATTTTATAAAAATGATGCAGAAATCTAATAAATGTTGCAAAAGTATCCACTGTCCATATTTGATAAATGGGTGTTTTTGGACCAAATGCAACATAAATGAACCTAGATGTTATTTTTCTATCAAAGTTTTCCAAGAGCTAAAATTAGATCTTTGAACCACTAATTTTGAATCTAAATCAATTTAGTTATGAATTTTCTAAGTTTAAGGAAAATTCTTTATCAAGGTATACCTAATCTTTGCTTAAAACTTTTAAGTTTTGAATTCTCCAAAAATATGAATATCTATTAGGTCACATGTGGTTTTTAAATGGTTAAACAATTCTGATAAAAGACCCTAGATTAAAATGTAGTAGGACTTACACGACACGTGCTACATTTAGTTTGATATTTCTTGAATTGGATTTCCTTAAGTAGAAAAATACATGTGCTTATAAAAAATATTGTAAATGCCGTTCTACTTCGAGTCAATTTTTCAATTCTTAATTATAAAAGAAAAATTCATTTGGACTATTTAAGTTTCAATGTTCAATACATTAATAAATTGAGAAATAACTAAGTAGCTCCATGGGGGATATTATGATCCTAGACAACTTTATACACAAAAGATAAGCAAGCCACAAATTGAGCACAAAGGAAAATCAGGACCCACATTGGCCTAAACATCAAAATAGGACTGCCACAAAATAAAAAAGGACATCTACTTGGCTTCCCTAAAAGAACAAGGGAATAAAATGACTTGCTACATAAAAGCAAGAAATATAATAACAATTAAACAGTTTTAAACAGGACTATGATATGTCCATTCAAAATGCTACGACCAAGCAAGAAATTCTATTGGAACTTTAGGAATTTATCCAGAAAATTCAATTGCCTTATAAACAAAGAAGAATTTTATATAAAGACAGTTGAAATTAAAAAAAAAAAAATCTTATATAAGGTTGGTAAACTCAACAAATCTTAAATTGAGTCAATGACTCAATTTGAGGTATTTAAATGTTGGTTATTTTTTCATAATATCCCTAACTCATGGTGCAAAATCGATGGGATGTTCTACATTTAAAAGAAATTTCGAAACAGAAGAATTCAAATTTAGTCTATTCATTTCACGTGAAATCATCATAACTTATTAAAGTAAAAAGATCCCAATCAAAACAAACCAAGCTAGCAAAATCATCCTCCATGGCTGAAAATCCCAAAAGCAGAGATAGCGCATTCATTGCAATTGCAATCGATTTTGCAATCAATATTTTCAGAGAAGAAAGTGAAAGAAAACCAGTCTTTTTTATTTTTATTTATTTTTTATTTTTATAAACTTTACCCAGATCAGAAAATGTTTAGTAATCAAACAAGTGGATTAAGATCAAAATAAGAGATCTAAATAACACACTTAATAATTAAGAGATATAGAATCTATTGGAGAAGTCTTGAGGAAACATTACTTAAATGTTTGAGTTATTAGCTGTGTTTTTTTTAGTCACGTAGATGAAACCATCTACCATCTATTTTAATTTCACTGGTAACTTGAAAAATGTATTCAATGGTGTCCTATCCATTCTAATTTCATTGGCAACTTGAAAAATGATATTAATTCGTTACTTCAATTTTTTAAGTTACTTGTTATAAAATTCATATTTCATTGATTCCTCATTTCCTGGTCTTTGTTTACAACCTTTAATTGCATAACCCATTATTCACCTTTTACAAAACTACCAGTTCAACGCAAATACCTGACAAAAGTTGAACCACCACTTGATAATCCAAGAAAACAGAGGACTATATTTATCTGGAGAGAGAAACCTAAAAGCTGCAAAAGTTCATAACAATCTAATGTGTCCCTAAGACGATCTGCTATATGACATTCTTTGGTAGTCCAACGGACCAATCTACATCAAAACCTGAACCATCAATCCAATCATTTAAACTTGACCACGAGTCATGCACACGCAAAAACTTGCAATTCTTAGAGGCCCTGGGGTATAAGGATATCTCTTTTATCATTTCAAGAATCTCTTCCTCCCTTGAACTAGCAAATCCCCTTGTAATCATGACAGTGCTCAAAACTCGTGCATGTTTCAATATGAATTTCTTAAATGCAACATTCAGTCACCAAAAGTGAACTCCTTCAGGTGTGAAGAAAGACACAGAGGGACATCATGAGTTGGCTCAGGAGGGGCCCCAGAAAAAACCTGATCAGTGACCACACAAATATAGTTAGAGAACTAATAAATTGAAGAACAATTATTTTACACACAAGTCAAGATAATATCTACAAACCGACAAAATTACAAGATTTTGAAGCTTAGGGAAAATTCTGAGCCAGTTCAGTATCGCAGAACACCCATTTCCATAACATTCCAGGTATGTCAAATTGTCAAATGTTGGAGTATTATCACCATCAGGCGGCCACATGGCATGCTTGCCACTGGGTGACCGAAGTTCCTGCATGAGGAAAGACCAACATATAGCCAAAAAACAACAGTGTATGAAATATTTGAAAGAAAAATAAAACAATTTACGTATACAATGTCATTCATACCTGTAACCTTAGAAATGTAACATTAGACAAAGCTTTCACAGGCACCAGAGAGGGGGGAACATCAGCTGCGACCAAACGGTTAAACCTTTTAATCTCTTGCATTGGACCATAATTCTTCATGTCCAAATGAGTCAGCTCTAATATTTCAAGAAGTGCACATCCAGAAAGCAGCATTGCCAAGAAGTTTATATTTGGAAGTCTAACCATGTCTAGATGTAGAACTTTAAGAGAAGGCAAATTCACACTAGAAAGGGTACTAAAGGTTACCCGATTGAATTTTAAAACCCTAATGGTACTCCAATTAAAAATACTAGAGGGCAACTCAATGTAAAATCTAGGTGAACTCCCAATCTCAAGATGCACAACTTTACTATTGATTAATGCACCAATCCAATTGTTAATCTTATCATTTGGCATATTGTAAGTCCAACAATTGAGACCAAAGTTTTTTAGAAATTCCAAATCTCCTGAAATGAGGACATAATCAACAAACTCGATGAAAACTTCACGACCAGAAAAATATGTATCTTGAATGACAAGAGTGGAAAAAGAGTGCTCAAGTGGCCTCCATCTCTTGGACAAGAAGCTTGCAGCAACAGCCTGCTTGGTTGGAAGAAAAGATAGAATATGAAGAAGCAACGAGTCTGGTAAGCTACTGAGCCTATCACACATTATTAGTTGGCTTCCACTTCAATGGCTATCCTACATTGATTAGTTAACAACATTAAGCCAATCTCCAAGGGAGTAATGATGAAAACAAGCATAATTAGACTTCATCATATGGAGAAAATAATCAAACACCAGGTAATAAATTTTACTGTGCACTTGAAGCTATTTGCAAAACAATATGCGATGCAGAACAGTTCTTCATAGCACGATATGGAAAATGATGGATATGCCTGAAGCTTGGAGAAAACTATTCAGTAAACAGTTAGGAGTATTGTTTTAAGCATTTTGCTTATCTGACTCAGAATGAAACAGTAAGAACAAACTCTGGACCCAATCACTGCATCCCTAATTAAGCTTTGTATCCTTCTTTATGGCCTTTATGAACACATCAAGCTCCTCATTCTCAGCAGCTAACTCCCTACTTTATATTGCACCAGATACAAATAAGTTTGTTTGCTAATGATATTAACATTTGTATCTTATCATTTTTAAAAAGTCTGGCTGACTTTCATGACAAATAAATAGTTGGTACGGATGGAAAAAATGAGTGTTACCACTACTTGGGCATATGATTTTCTGATGTTTGTATAAATTTTGTACCATAAGCCTTAGAACCGAGACAAACGGTGTAATACTACCTCCTATCCTAAATATATGAGACAAGGGCTTTTACTTTGGTCTTCAACATAAGACCTCAATCTACTTTGTCCCCAAATATGTAATTTTAGAGTAGTTACAATGCACATAATTAGAAATAACTAATTTGACTAACGCTTAAAATCCACAAAGTAAGAAATTAAACACCAGAAAGAGTAAGAATTTTCGAGTGCATTTCCCATACAGAGACAAGCATTGGTTCGGTGATTTGGTAATGTAGAGCTGCTAAACATATTTGAAGAAAACATGAAAGAAGCAATAAAGAAGTTGGATGCCTCATAAACCTGAAATTACTCGTAGAGACTCAGGCAAATCGTAAACATTTCTGAAATTCAGACAAAAGTGCTGGCACAAGATAAATAAACCGATCACAAAATAAATCTATTGAAACTAAAATGATCAACATCAATCAAGAACGCAACATAGGAATTCAAGAAGCATCAGTTCGTTGCTTTACACACGCGGAAGTAAAAGAATGGCAATCGACGGAATTACCTGAGGAGGAGCTTCGATTATCTTCACTGATTCGCTCTTTCCCGTTCGTCTCTTCCGAATCACTCTGTCTCCCCAGAATCTTCCGCCTCTGGTTCTCTCTTCAACACTCTCTGCCTCTTTGTTTCCCTTCTTTGTTTCTCTTCAACAATCTTCCGCCTCCACACAAAACGTGAATAGGTAGTTGAAATTTTACTTTCTACATGTGAGCTTGAGACTCGAGAGTAATTTGGTTTGAGATTAATATTTCATATCCGTAGGAATTAATATTTGCTTAAATATTACTTTCAAAATTAAATACGAATATTTTTATATATTTTTAAGAAAAATGGTTAAAAAAATCCTCCATTTTAAAATGTCTTCCTAAAAGATATAAAAGATCTCAATTCTTGAGCGGTGAACAATTCTTTTATTTATTTTACACATAATTAAATATTAATTGCACACGTTAAACATAGAATATACACAGTTCTGTAAACAAATTGCAGCTACCTTTTAATATGTGAATGATTAATTCTATGAAAAAAAAAAATTAGGAGAAATTCTGTAGAATCCTAACTCAAAAAAAAAAAAAAAACTGAGAATAATTGAAGCCCATGGGAAGGTAAAAAAGGAGGGGAAAAAAAAGGAAAAAATAGACGTCGGAGAGTGTGATATTATTTGAGACAGTGAAAGATTGAGTGAGACCGGAGGGCGTGATCTGAGCGAGCGAGGAAAGTGGACATATTAAAAAAACATTAAAAAAAAATCTCTTTTATCTCTGAAATTTATTATTCTTCTCAAATTTGCACATATTAAGAATAATTTTCAAAGTAAATGATTAAAAAGAGAAATACTTTAGAGAAAGCATCACACTTTTTTTTTTCAAAAACTAACCTAACTAATTTTCTTTATATTTATAAATTAAAGGAAGAATTATTAGTTTATAGTCTCCCCATGCTACTGAACCTGAGGGTATAAAATCTAGGAAAAATCGGGGCATCAGAAATGATCAAATCAACAAATTAATAAATTCAAAATGTACAATTTATCTTTCATAGATCTGCATTTTATCTTCTCTAATTAATTTTCTTAGTGGATCTTTTTTCCCCAATTGTTGCTAAAGTTCAATGTGGTTGGTAATAACTATGAAGACAGCCACCGTTACTATGTTGAATTTGTCCATGTTGTATTGACTAGCTTGACACATTTTCAACACTTAATTACATCTTCTGTGAGGTTGGACTTCATTTAAAATATAAAATTTCAATATTTTTTTCCTACTATATTTACAAGTTTCCCTATGTAAAACTAATTTATTTAACTTATAAAATGATACATTATTTAATATTATTGAGGGACGTTATTCTTACAAGGTCATGTTGCGTTGGTTATAATTAACTAATTAATTTTATTTAATCTACCAAAATTATTAGTTAAGTAAATTTAAGGACCGTAATATTCATAAAATTTTGGAAATATGAAAATATTATAACACATAGATTCAGAGGAGGAGAAGCATAAACATTGGGCAAGGGGCTTCTAATACGGCCCCCACTCTCTAATGTCATTTTTAATATTCTACCCTGTCAAACATGTATTTTTCTTCCTTTTTTTTTATCATTAGATTCTACATAAATTGAGTGATATTTTGAAGTTTTGAATAAGTTGTAATTTTTTTTTTTCAAAAAAAAAAATCAAAACCCACAATTTTAAGGTATTTGTATTTAATGTTTTGGATTTAGCTAGAACTAAGAAAAATGCACATAAGAAAGGGAGGTTGTATAGGACAGAATGTTACAACATAGTAAGGAGCTCCAGAACAAGTGAAAGTTCTGTTATTATCATCATAAGCATAGATATAAGCATCAGGACATTGAGGCTGATTGAAAGCCGACAAGCGCTCTTGCACGCGATCACGTTCCCACAAGAGTCTCTTACTTATAGATCCACCGGGTACGCCGCGTTGATGTTCACCGAATGGCTAGAAGGCTTGCATGTTGACACATCATTTGCACCGCCTTGGGGAGCTATGGTTATGGGAACATTGAACCCGTCCACGACGCTCACATCGTAGAAATCCAATTTGCTGTTTCCTCCACAATGACCGATAAGGGTTGCGGGCTGAACCGGAGCAGCGCCGTTGCATTCTACTTTGTTTGAACTACTGTACGCGGTGGCGCAAGTGAACTTTCTAGAGTCAGTAATAGAGCATCTGGTTCGAGCTCACAAGCTGCCGCTCCATGGAGATTGAACGTCCACAGTTTTGGACGCTCCTCTTGCCAACTCGAACCCAGTTCTGGATAGTTGAGGATTTTGGTCGGCGGCCAGAATTCCCGGCCATACTGTATACGAGCAGTTGTTGCTAAAAGTGATCATAGTTGCTGGAGCTCCTTCATGTATTAAAGATGCGTGTATATGCATTTAATTAGTATTCGAGAATTAATATAAGATAGGTTAGGTAGTATTTACACATAAGGAAAGATGAGAAGAAAAGTAAGGATGTGAGAGAAATTAAAGTAAGACAAAAGAGGTATATAAATGTGAACATACCAGAGAGGAAGAAGAAGGCCAAAGTAAGGGAGAGAACATGATGGGTATTCATAGTAATGTTAGCTAGAGGCAGAGAGAGGCCTGATGAAGTGTCAGATATGATGTTGTGAAACAATTTTGTCAATGCTTTGTTTCAATTTACATCCTCTAGATTTTATTCTACAGGGACCATTTTCTTTAATTCATGAATATTAATTTGTGTTGATTTGGATGCACTACTACTTAAGGAACTTTTAACATCCATTCTTCGAACACTTAGACGACTATTTTCAGGGCACATGCATGTGAGTGTCGTTAAAAGTTTTAGGGTTAAGGTGCAAAAATACAAATGAGTTTTTTTCCCAGAAGCGCCCAGCACCACATGCTTTTTTTTAGCAAAAATACACAAATGGTTACGTTTTAGGAGCAAAAATCACACGGGCCGTTAGTTGACCGACGTTGACCGTTAACTTGGATGGAAATGAACAGTAACTCCGCTGAAATTACCATTTTGCCCCTAGTTTTAAATAATTTTTAAAAAAAAACATTAAAATAATCCCTTTTCGGCCGGTGGGCCCCACCACCGCCGGCGGTCGCCCTCCCCACTGTCGGCCGCCGCCGACGACCGGCGACCTCCTCCAATGACTTTTTGGCCTCCCCTTAGTTTTTTTTTTAAAAAAAACCTTAGTTTTTTTAAAAAAAAAAAAATCGCCGGAAGAGGTCATTGGAGGTGGCCACCGGTTGCTGGCGATGGGGAGGGCAGCCGTTGGCGGTAGTGTGGCCGGTGGTGGGGCCCACCGGCATCCCAATAGTTTTTTCTTAAAAAAACCTTCATTTAAAAATAAAGAAGTCGCTGGAGTTGGCCGCCAGTCGTTAGCGGGGGCCGGCGGTGGGGAGGGCGGCCGTCGGCGGTGGTAAGGCCCACCGGCCTCCCCTTAGTTTTTTGTAAAAAAACCTTAGTTTTTTTTTAAAAAAAAAGTCATTGGATGAGGAGGGCGGCCATCGGCGGTGGTGTGGCCGGTGGGACCACCGACGGGGAAGGGTTTATTTTAGTGTTTTTTTAAAAAAAATTATTTAAAGCTAAGGGCAAAATTGTAATTTCAACTTACAAATAAGGGCAAAATGGTAATTTCAGCGGAGTTACTGTTTATTTTCATCCAAGTTAACGGTCAACATTAGTCAACTAACGCCCGTGTGACTTTTGCTCCTAAAACGTAACCACATGTGTATTTTTGCTCCCAAAAAAACATGTGGTGCTGGGCGCTCCTGGGGAAAAAACTCATGTGTATTTTTGCACCTTAACCTAAAGTTTTAAAACAAATGTCTATTTCAAGACCATCATTGTAAGCAAATTACAACGACTTTTTTGAAAAATCTGTGGTGTTAAGTCTACTACATACAACGTCAGTTTTAAGTAAAACCATCATTGTAAGCAAATTACAACGACTTTTTTGAAAAATCTGTGGTGTTAAGTCTACTACATACAACGTCAGTTTTAAGTAAAACCGTCATTGTAAGCAATTGTAAGATACTTTCAATGACTGTTCTCAAACACCAATCGTTATAAGTTTGATACATGCAACATCGGTTTTCAGTAAAACCTTTATTGTAAGCCTTATACAACGACTGGTTTATAGAAAACAAATGTTGAAAGTCATTTTTTTGTTTAAAAATGTAATTCATATTTTCTACCCATAGCCTTTTAAAAAATAATCTAGAACAAAGAATTAGAAAAACTTAGTAAATAAACAACCAATTTCTACAATGGAGAATAAAGTTTACTGAGTGAGATAATTATTAAGCCTTGTATATATACATCTAGCAATTCACTTCTATAAACAAGTATGTGCTCCAAAACGAAACATGGTTAATATAAATCAAATTAATGTCCATAAATTCTCTAAACCACTACACTATGTAAAAAAACATTTTATCTCTACACTTCATGTGTCTATACGTTGTTGAAGATGTTCTACCAAAAAGGTCTTGGATCAAATTAATGTCATCTATTGTGTAGGCATTCTCATTACCAAATATCTACAGGAAAATTGAAGAATAAGTTAATATAAATCAATTTATCTAATGAAATAACTAATAATTTAATTACAAGAACAAAAATGAAAATCATTTAAGAATCCATAAATTATCACCTCTTCAAAATTTGAAGTAAGTCCACTAGATGTTATACACATAAAGTAAAACGTAGTTTCTGCACTTAGATTTCCTTGGTTGCCAAGGACACTATACATAAAAAAAATGGTAAAAATGAATAAAGACATATATAAAGTGATTGTCAATTAAATAACTTGAATTTAAACAGCTCAATTTTTGTTGGAACCACTTCATGTTACCACTTTTACCTTTACACGTCCCACCCATTGAATAATATGTCTTAGATGTACTATCATTAAAATGAAAATCATAAGACATTAAAATAATGGGCTTTGGTTTTCTCATATTGCATGAGAAGAAGATTCCTACGCACACATGAAATGGTGGGACCCACATATACATATATGAATCATATATATATATGTGGGTCCCACCATTTCATGTGTGTGTGACATGAGAAAACATTTATCCTACAACATGAGAAGTGTTTTCCCTAAAATAATTTATTCAAATAAAAAACCAATTGTTTACAAACAAATTAATTTACATGTTAAAAATAGTTTTTATATCTCTTTGTTTTGCTTGTAACCCAAGGAATCAAATCAAAAGATAGCGTTGATGAAGGGGCAAGCAACACACAGAATCTAGTGATAACTATAATAACATATATGATTAAAATGAGGTTAGATAACATGATACTTCTTAACTTAAAAAAATGAGTATGCCTTAAATAAATAAAATTAAGTTATTTGACTTTCAATTGTCAGTTCTCTATATGTTTTGATGATAACCAATAATTGTAAATTAAGAAATTAATTACTGAGCCAAGCAAAAGATCATTTACATGCTAAAATCTTGTTTGCCTTATATTTGTCACTTTTGTGCAGAGTGACTCGAGTCATCATTGCGTGACTCTAATCATTGTCTTGTGAAATGTTTTTGCACAAGTATAATGACTTAAGTTAATCCTTGTGACTCCAGCCATAATGTTTCTGTTCAAAACATTTTTCAATTAAATGACTCCAGTCACAACTAATTTACTCAAGTCAAAGTTTGCTCTTGGAAAATACTTTCAAACATAAGTGACTTGAGTTAACATAAGCTACTCCAGTCACTGTGAGCATATTTCAAATTGAGTGTTTTCCAATGGTTAATTGTTACTCCAGAATTCATTAAAACACTATAGTCTTCTTCTATAGCAAATCACTTTCACAACTTAAACCAGATATCAGTTTTTATGAAAACTGATATGACTCAAGTCAATTTTCCTTAACTCTAGTCAAATATGATCAAAGACGCTCTGAGATGTGCTAAAATGTAAAGTGACTCGAGTCACACAATCATGACCCCAATCATGTTAGCATAGAAACGCTTCCAGGATTTGTGAAAGTATGAATTACTCGAGTAACCCATAAATGACTCCACTCTCATCAATACAGAGAGCTATTTAAATGCTTTGGCATTTAGGCTATGTTTGGTTTGAGGGAAGGGTAGGGGAGGGAGTTGGAGGGAAAAAATATTTTAGGAGTACATTAACCAAATTTTCATTAATGAAAAGAATATTCTTTTTCGTTTAGAGTATATTTTAGTAATATTGAAAATTTTCTATGGGCAATTTTGTAAAGATGATAGAAAAAAATTTCTCTCTCAACTTTCCCTTTCACTCCCTTCCCTACCCTTCCCTTAAACCAAACATGCTGTTAAGATCACTCCTGTCATGAAATTATGACTCCAATCATTGAGTAATAAGCTCTATGTTTCTCAATTAAGTTTTAATGTGACTCCAGTTACAATTTAGTGACTCCAGTCACGTTAACTCGAATCAAGATATTATGACTCGAGTCAAGTTTATGATCTTTGAAAAACATAGTGTCCGTAATATTTAAATCACTGATTATGAGTTTCAATACTTTATATTCTGACTCATTACTATTCCTAACTATGTTTAATCAATTTATTAATGATTTTCAGTTGATTTTGATATGGATTAACAACAAATTGCAATAAAGCAATTATGTGTCAGAAGCATTAAATGTAAAGCAGAGATAAATGCTGGATTTAGACTATCAACCTTCTGAACATTTTAAAGATCTACAACCTCTACCTTTCCACTTCTAACATTGAGTTCCAATAGACAAATGGAATAAGGAATGTCAACACTGAATTACAGAGTTGAATAGAAAAAGATTTCATGTGAGCAACGGTCAAAAGTAATTAGTCTCAACGGTTATCTTCTTTAGTCGCAACGAATAATTCTTCAAGCTTTTCAACGGCTATAAATGTTATCAACTATAAAAGCTAGAAGCATTTAATTTTCCAACTACTGAAATGCTAAGCATTCAATTTGTGATTAAGCATTTAATGTTTCTATTTTTCAGTATTACCTTCGGGTATACAAAATCTCTCCAGTGATTATTCATTTACTCTTATAGAGTCTTTAAAACTTACTATCATTGTGATTGGAGGGGCAGAGGGCAGACAACATCAACTTTGAAAGGCAAAGGGCAATGGCATCAACGACTGTGTAAGGCCAAGGACACGACTAGAGTGGCAAAGGGCATACGGTGTTAGAGACACAATGTGTGTATGTGTGGCCGAGGAGGAGAGGGGTTACGATTGGATGGAAGACGATGATTAGAGAAGGGGCTAGAGGTTGCGTTTGGGGTCTGAGAAGGGGTCAGACAATGTGATTTTGTCGAACTAGGGCTCAGAGGTGGATTAGAGATGGAGTAAGAGGGGGAGGTGTGAGAGAGACCAAAGGAGAAAGACCCAGAGGCATGAGAAAGCATGAGAGGTGCATTCAAAAAAGATGAAAATGTGTTATTTTCAACAAATATTTTTAAAAAATTAGTCGTTGAAATTTTAAATTTTAACAACTATTTATCAAAAACAGGTGTTGAAAGTTAAATTTAGAACTATTATTGTAAAAAATAGTCATTAAAAGTTTAACTTTCAACGAGTATTTTTCTAAAAACAACAATTGAAAGATATCATATCTCTCTAACTCAGTCCTACACTAACAACAGAATGGGAATACAATTTATCATTTATTGTCCTCAAGAGCTTTCTAAAACCACTCTTGTAAACACCTGTAAACTGAAATCGAATGTGTTTGTATGCCCTCCTATTCAAGCAGGTTTGCAGCCTCTATTCCCTAAATTTTTTTTAAAAAAAACATACAACTAAATTTTACAAACTAATTATTAATGCTTACAAACACACACCATTATAAAATATACTCCCTCCCCGACTACGTGAGTCCTATAATAAGGATTAAGGAGAACAAGGAAAAGAAGTGTTACCATTGCCGAGTGTTGAGAGATTGTGATAGTGAGAGATAGAGACCAGAGTGTGAGACGCCAAAGAGAGAGACGTTGGAGTGTGATATTATTTGAGAGCGTGAAAGATTGAGTGAGAACGGAGAGCGAGCAACAAAAGTGGTTCTTTTGGTTTAAAAAAAATCTTTTATCTTTCAAATTTATTAATCCCCATCTCTATTGATTGCGTATATTAAGAATAATTTTTAAAGTAAATGGTTAAAAAGAGCAATACTTTAGAAAAACCATCACACATTTTTTTAAAAAAAACTAACTTAACTAATTTTCTTTATATTTATAAATTAAAGGAAGAATTATTAATTTATAGTTTCTCCGTTCTATTAAACCTGAGGGTATAAAATTGGGAAAATTGACCTGGAGGCCCAATTTAGCAAGATAATTTCAGAAAAGGCCCTAGGGCCTTTTCTAGTATTAACTTCTAAGTCAAATTACCAAAACGCCCCCTTGTGTTAAAAAAGGAAGACCAGACTGTTTTGGCGCTGAAATTAGAAGGAAAAAAAATGTGAGCTTTCTGAAACTTTATTTGCTGCCATGATCGTTCATTTATCTCCTTCGTCTTGCTTCGTTTGATCATTGTCTTTAGTTTTTTTCATTTGCTGGACTGAAAGCAACTCATCATGGTTGTATATTGCTGACTCTTCCTGGTGGTTATTGCTATTCATCAACATTTTTTTCAGTCGAAAGTTTGGGTTAATGAAAGGTAGGAGTTTGAGGTCATTTATGTAATTATCTGGTAGAATATAGGCAAGAAATGCTTAGTGTTTCATCAAGATAGCTTAATCACCATCCTTCCTCATTTTTAATCTCTTTAGGGTGGGTTCAATAAAATGTTGCTCTGTTTTTTGTGACATAAACAGAGGAAAATTGATGTATTTGAGTGGGAATGGGTGAAAGTGATCAAGGAATGAAGATTGAAAAACGTTGAATTTTGATAGTTGTTAATACCTACAGTGGAATTTGTTAATACCATATGTTTTTGTTGTTAATATGGCTGTTTAACTTGTTAATATGAGGTGAATTTGAAAACGTGGTAGGGGATGAAGGTTGCTCTGTTTTTTGGGCATTGAAACAGGGGAGGTTTGTTAGTGGGAATGTTTGAATGTAAAAATACTTATATGGGATAGTTGCTAAAACCTACAGTTGAAGTTGTTAATTACTTCAGTTTTAGTTGTTAATTCTAGTGTTGAAGTTGCTAATATTAACTCTGTTGCATATTGTAATTACAGATGGCTAGTAGTTCAGGGAAGAATATATTATGTTTCTTTCACGTGGGGGGGGAAGTTTCTACAAGGTGGAGGGGATGAAAGTGATTATGTTGGAGGAACGGTAAGAACAAGATGCACAAGGAAGGGACCACATATGAGGAGTTGCAAAGAACAATATCATCTTTAATTGGGAAAGAAAGTGATCAAATGTGCGTGAGATTCAAAGTTAGCATGGATACATCGACATTTATTGATCTTGTGGATGATGAAGGGGTGGATCACTTAATATGGTATAACAACGAATATGGTCATGTGTATGTTGAAGAAATTGGGAATAATGACAATAGACTTGCACGGGCAGAAGAAGAAGAAGTGTAAGTCTTGATGTGTTAAGAAATGCAATTTTTTCATATATAAGTTGCAAATAAAGTCTAAAACATTGTCATTACAAGCACTAATACTTGTTGTTTGTCATAGGAGTTATGACGTTTATGGAGGTTCAGCCGGGTTGTCCATATCGCCCCATGAAATATTCAACGAAACACAAGAGTTTCCCTCATTACCATGTTCTTCTCAAACCGTGCCATTAATGAGGCCTGAAATGAATCATGGTAAATGGAAAGATTTGATCATGGGTGCAAGACAAATTATTGCAAATGTTGTGACCCTCCGTGAGAAGCTGTACAAATATAGCTTGCACACAACTTTGCCTACAAATTTGTGAAGAACAAGCCACAAAAGATAATAGTGAAGTGCAAGGTTGATGGTTGTCCTTGGTACCTTGGTGCATATTCAACTGGAGGAGAACATCAAGAGACCGAGTTTCTAATCATCAGGACATATAGAGGTGAACACATACACCATGCATAAGATAGCCTTATTGTATCTCATCCACCTAAGTGTACCCTAACATCATCGATTGTGTTGGATGGTTTGAGATGCAATATTGAGAAGACACCCCATGAAATCCGGACTAACTTATATAGAGAGTACGGGGTCCGACTCAACTATCATCAAGCTTATAGGGCGAAAGAAAGAGCGGTGATGCAATTGCATGGACGAGTACAAGACTCTTACCGGGTTATTCCTTGGATGTGTCGCAAACTGGTAGAGAGTGATCCAGACACCGTCGCAACATGGGAAGGGTCGCCTGATAATAGATTCCAACGGCTATTCATTGCATATGGGTGCTCAATCAAAGGTTTCGTACACGGTTGTCGTCCAATACTTTACATAGACGGATGCCATCTTAGTGGCCCTTATAAGGGAACATTATTGTCAGCTTGTGCTTATGATGCAAACAATGACATGTTTCCCTTAGCGTATGCCATTGTGAGCGGTGAGACATATGATGATTGGGCTTGGTTCCTAAAACAAGTAAAAGACATTACAAGACCACTAGTGATAACAATTATTTCTGACCGGAATAATTCCATCATTAGTGCTGTAAACGATGTATTTGGCACCGAGCGACATGCATTTTGTTATAGGCATTTGAAGGAAAATTATAGCGCGGCGTTCCTTAAAATAAACAGAGGGGTCACACGAACGTCTCGGAATTCTAAGGATACCGCATTGCATCTCCTTGATGGAATTGCATATGCGAGGCTGCATGAAGACTTCATTGTCGCAATGGGAAAATTACAAATGTTCAACCCACATTTGGCACAATGGCTTCAAACTCATGAGGACATTGATCGATGGGCTCTTAGCAAGTTTCCTTTCCAAAGGTGGGATAACATAACCACCAACCTTGCCGAGTCCTTTAACGCATGGATGTTGAAAGAGAGAAGGCACACCGTGACAGTTTTGATACATGAGCATAGAGAGAAGTTGGCTTTAAAGTTGCTAGCAAGTAAGATGGCTTTAGTTGATTGGAAAAATGGCGTTGGACCTAATGTTGAGAAAAAACTAATGCAGCAAGTTTCCCTTGCTGAAAATATGCATGCTGCATATTATGGGGACTACCAGTTTTCAGTTGAAACTAGATGCGACGATGCCATCATTCATGTTAATGTAGATCTTGCTGGAAAAAAATGCTCGTGTTTGGCATGGCAAATGAGTGGAATGCCTTGTCCACATGCATGTGCGGCAATCAAGGTTCTCAATTGTAGTGTATACTTATTTGTAGATGATTGCTTTAGAGTTTCAACACAAGAGAAAATTTATGCACATAGCATGAGGCCCGTTGCAACACACAATTGTCCACGGGCTGATGTTCCAAAAACGGTCACAGAAATGCTCACAGAGACCTTCTTGGATCCTCCAATCACAACAAAGGTAGACCTAAAAGAAAAAGACGTGAGTCTCAATTCCAAAACAAGCAGGTTTATCATTGTCGTAGATGCCATGAGGCAAGACACACCATCAGGACTTGCAAGAATCCAAACCCAAGTTAATGATTGTCGTTTCCTAATGTTGTTTATTTTTTGGGCATTGCGTGTCACGCTCTTTTGTTGTAAATGGCCATAAATAGGAATCCCCACCATGTTATTTTTTGGAGGTGGTGAGTCAAGTTGTAATCCCTATTTTATTCACATATTTTTTGATGTAAATGAAAGTTGTATATAACACACAATTGCCACAATTGTATCCAGGTTTCATTTATGTAGACTTATTAATATTGTTACACATGGTGAAAACTGATTGTTATTGTTTGCTGATGTTGCTGTCAAAATGTGCTGATTTAGGTGTTATTTTTCAATGTTACTGATGTTAAAAGGTCCCATGTCCTTGTTAATGGGGGCTAATTTTGTTGTTAATTGTGGTGATAGTGTTGTTAACGGGGGGCTGATGGTGTTGATAAATCGACTGATTGTGTTGTTAAATGGTGCTGCTAATGTTGTTAAAAGTGGTCTTACTGTCATATTTTTCTGATGTCATCATTTAATGTTGATATTTTTTTGTCAAAGTGGCTTATGTAATTATTAATTAGGCTGATGGTGTTGTTAAAGAGAGCTAATGCTATTGCTAAAGGATGCTGATGGTGTTGCTAAATTGGACTGATGGTGTTGCTAGAGGTGACTAATGGTGTTGATAAATTGGCCTGATGGTGTTGCTAAGGGTGACTGATGATGTTGCTAAAGGTTACTGATGGTGTTGCTAAATTTTACTGATGGTGTTGTTAAATTGTATTGATGGTGTTGCTAAAGGTTACTGATGGTGTTGCTAAATTAGACTGATGGTGTTGTAAATTGGACTGATGGTGTTGCTAAAGGTGACTGATGGTGTTGCTAAATTGGACTGATGGTGTTACTAAAGGTGACTGATGGTGTTGCTAAATTGGCCTGATGGTGTTGCTAGAGGTGACTGATGGTGTTGCTAAATTGTACTAATGGTGTTGCTACATTAGACTGTTAGTGTTGCTAAAGGTAACTGATGGTGTTGCTAAATTGTACTGATGGTGTTGCTAAAGGTGACTGATGGTGTTGATAAATTGGCCTGATGGTGTTGATAAATTGGCCTGATGGTGTTGCTAAAGGTGACTGATGGTGTTGCTAAAGGTGACTGATGGTGTTGCTAAATTTTACTGATGGTGTTGCTAAATTGTACTGATGGTGTTGCTAAAGGTTACTAATGGTGTTGCTAAATTGTACTGATGGTGTTGCTAAAGGTGACTGATGGTGTTGATAAATTGGCCTGCTAGAGGTGACTGATGGTGTTGATAAATTGGCCTGATGGTGTTGCTAGAGGTGACTGATGGTGTTGATAAATTGGCCTGATGGTGTTGCTAGAGGTGACTGATGGTGTTGCTAAATCGACTGATTGTGTTGTTAAAGGGTGCTGCCGATGTTGTTAAAAGTAGTGTTGTTGTCATATTTTTCTGATGTCGTCATTCGCTGTCAAATTGGCCTGATGGTGTTGCTAAAGGTGACTAATGGTGTTGCTAAATTGGACTGATAGTGTTGCTAAAGGTGGCTGATGGTGTTGCTAAATTGTACTGATGGTGTTGCTAAATTGGACTGATGGTGTTGCTAGAGGTGACTGATGGTGTTGATAAATTGGCCTGATGGTGTTGCTAGAGGTGACTGATGGTGTTGCTAAATCAACTGATTGTGTTGTTAAAGGGTGCTGCCGATGTTAAAAGTGGTGTTGTTGTCATATTTTTCTGATGTCGTCATTTGCTGTCAAATTGGCCTGATGGTGTTGCTAAAGGTGACTGATGGTGTTGCTAAATTGGACTGATGGTGTTGATAAAGGTGATTGATGGTGTTGCTAAATTGTACTGTTGGTGTTGCTAAAGGTGACTGATGGTGTTGATAAATTGGTCTGATGGTGTTGCTAAAGGGTCTGATGGTTTTCACAAACGAGTACCTGATCATATTCCTTTATTTCTACTCATACATACACAACCAGAAGAGAAATAGCTACTGGAACCAACTGTGGTTGTCATTCATATTAAAATGTCAAGTCAACATCATCAACTACATCAGTACATTTACAAAAGTAGCTCCTAACAATGAACTCAAGTGTTTTGTACAAGTTCTGTAATCTAATCTAACAGCCAGCCAACAACATCCAGAAATTCAGATACAAAATTTAAACAATTCAGACATAGACTATCGACTCATTTTCCGCGCTTGGGCTTCCTGGATCAGTGACAGCACCTTGGCTCGATGTAGGTTGTTTGGGTGATTGACCAGCCACCACAACATGCCAATCTTAATTTCTCTCAGATCATCCATTTGATATGAAGGCATTGTGTAGCCATCCTCTTTCTCTGTGCCGTCCCATGACTGGAGCCAAGAAAGGACATAAACACCACATGAGTCCCTACAAACAATTAATATACAAAGATGTTAAAAACACGCTTCATGTAACTTAAACACGATACTTATGAATTTTAAACAATTTTAAACAATTTTAAATAATTACAAGCCTTCATATTAAGTTTGGAAATTGTTTTCCAGATTTTGAAATACTAACTAAGTAACCCAAATAACATCAACTTAAGCATCCTAGAGCATTCTTTTAACATCTAAAATCACTTGTTTAACATTTAGGGACCAAGCTGGTTCTGTGCCAGATGCACCAAAGATGGCAAGCACATAAGAATTCTGCAATAAAGATAAATGCACACATATGATATATGCACATGCCTACTACAAAGGATAACCCCAATAGAGTGGAGTTTTAGCATTGCAAAAAATGTCGTTGAAGTTTATGGAAGCCAGGGGTTAACTTTGAGGCTATAAAAGTTATAAGGTTATAGCCAGAGTTTTCAGTAACAAGAAGTGCAAGAATTCTTCAGACCAAAATATAATGGAAACAATAGTCTGTAGGCACCCATCATCAAAATAAATTTAGCACCCAAATTCAAATAAACACATCAGCATCATAAATTTTCAAGATCAAAAAATTTAGTACATAACATATAATGTTTATTTAAAAAAAAAAACAAAGTAGATTATGTTACGTATAAACAAAACACAAGGCCCAAGGAACGATGTTATAAATCCAAAAGCTTCAAAGAACAAGTTCTGTTTTAATGACTTCAAGGATCATATTTTTTGAATAGATTGGAGGTTCATAGTTATTCATGTTTTACCAGTTAAGACCCGGCTGTTATTAGTTGTAGCTTTAGTTTGATGGTAACAATACCTTTAACATGTTATGACTTGTATATAGCTTTTAGACCTACCTGATGAAGTTGCAAATTAGCTTTATTACCATTTGGGCACATCATTTAAATTCTTCATGCTTTAGGCTACACATGTTTGATCCACCTGCAAAAGTAAATTGAGTTTGATAGTAACAATACCTTTTACTGCAACTTATTAGAAGGAAATATCAAATAGGTATCATATAATAGAAAAGGAAGACAGGCTACTAATCGGTATTATACGTTGCATTAATCGCATGAATTTGAACATATTTTCTCTTTTTTGACAACGTGAACATGTTTTTCAGCAACTAAATCAAACTAAGGTAAAAATGTTACCAGAAAAAATCATAATCCTACATTACAACTTATAAGAAAGATAAATATCAAACCATTGTATAGTCAAAAGTCTTTACTTTATCATCTTCACTTTTTCCTGCAATCATTTATCAAAGAAGCTTTGTCCCAATCACAAGAAACAGACTTTCCAAACAAAGTGGTTTGATATAAAAGATTGCTACATTAAAATCAAAGAGTAGGAATGAAAATAGTATCTATCATTTAAATGTAGAGCAAACTTTTCAAAAGGCATAATTAGTAGGCGAAAGCACTATTGATAGATTCAAAAACATGATGTTCTTTTACTATAAAGCACAATAACTTGCTCCTTCATGACGTGGTTAAACAAAAAAGTTTCAAGAAGTGTTTTACCACATATTGAAATGTTGAGTTGATAGTGAACGTATTGTCTGCTCCCTTGTCCCCTAAAAGCTGTTTGATTTTAGGAAGTAGTTGGTTTTCCTCAGACAATGTCCTATTGTAACATAAATTGCCATGCATTAACATAAATTGCCTTCAGTTAGTACTCAAATCAAAACTAAGACAATAAGTATAAAGAAGGTAACCCCACCTTCTTCATCATGAAAATATGCATCATCTGCATATCACAGTCATCTAAAAACATACTCAACAGCTAACTTCTGTTGGGCAATCTCCTCTTCCAAAGGTGTACAAGGGAGTACAATGTTGATCAGATGTTAAAAAGAATCAAAACCACATCTTCACCAAACTTTGCTAAATACATATTATGAAAGCATGCAAAGCCAAGCATAATTAATAGGCACACAAGAAAGGATAAATAATTGACAACAGTAGCAAATAGGAATACAAAGAGCACTATAGAATCTCTTGAAATGCTAGGCTTATATGCCAGAAAACATAACATACAAGTACAGAAATATGAAAAACCTAACTATTCCATTGAAACCAACCTCACAAACATGTTCGAGTGTTGGTATTCTTGAGATTAAAAAACAGCTAACCATGATGGAGAATATGCACAAAAAAATCTAAAAAGGAACACAGAAGAAGTTCACGTATTTACAAAAAGGCAACAATTTAAATTAATTTACCCCAGGCTTGTACTTGGTTGACCGGGAAGCCAGTTTATTGAAAAGCTGCGTTAATTGAACAGGGCTATCCTTCTCATATCGCAAAGCATACAACATGACTGAATGTAGCCGGTCCTCATCTGATATACTTTCATTGTTTAATAGATTTGTCACTTCCTAGAAAAGAGTACATAAGAAAGAGAAATCATAACCTGGAAAGTATGCTGCCCTCATTTTCCACTTGAGCTAAGAGAACATATACTAAATACCTTGAGCATAAGACATGACTTTGCCCGTGACTATTTCTTTCTACAAAAAGTGATAGACAATTAATAGAGGTGGCCATAAAGTGGGTCTTTTCTACCAATAATACCAGCATTAGTGATTATACAAAATTATAAATTTTTGTTTAAAGTTTTGATTTCTTTTCTTCCTGCTAGCCCAACTTTATGCCACTTTTTAATGCAGGTGACATTCTAAATGGACGGATACAGTGAATGTAGCCCCAGTTTGATAGTTTTGAGCATCTATGGGGCTCCTTAAGCTTCTTAGAGATAGGTGGACCACAACCTTTCCACAAATGTCCACCTCTGATGAATTAAACCAACTAGTTGAGATGAACTTTACAGCTACATCCTTTCATTTTTGCAAATAGAGAGCTTGGGAGTTGGACTTCGGTTTTTTTCCTTGCTTTTGAAAGTACTTTATTGAACTGATGAATCTTCTTAATTTCGGTTTTTCACTGAGAAGAGAAATCAATCAACCAGAACCTGATAAATACTGAACTCAATATTTAAAAAAAAAAAAAAAGCCAATACCTGGAGGTCTTGAGGGTTGAACGAGAGAGCGATGCCGACAATGTCTGATCTGAAGCGAAGAGTCACTCTTTCTGAGTGAAAGACCGACGCAGAGCGAGGCTGAATATTGGGAAGAGGATGGTTGCTAGGTTTAGTTCTCAACCACACCTAAATGCACAGAGAGTAAGAGAGGGGAAGATGGTGAAGAGCACAGAGACGCGAGAGTGAGAGAGATTGAGATTTCCATTCTCATTTGTCAGTTAACACCAGGGCTGTTTTGGTAATTTGTCTTGGAAGTTAATACCAGAAAAGGCCCTAGGGCCTTTTCTGGTATGGGAAAGTGTGGAGGGCCTTTTCTGAAATTATCTTGCTAAATTGGGCCTCCATGTCAATTTTCCCTATAAAATTTGGGGCAGCAGAAATGATCAAATCAACAAATGAATTGGGAAAAAAAGACTAAATTCAAAATATACAATTTATCTTTCATAGATCTGCATTTTATCTTCCTAGATTAATTTTGATCTTTTTTCCCCAATTGTCGCTAAAATCTAATTTAATTTATTGGACAAGATGCAAAAAGTTCCATGTGGTTGGTATGAACTATGAAGACAGCCAAGAACTATGTTAATTAAATTTTCAACACTTAATTAAATCTTCTGTGAGATTGGATTTCATTGAAAATAAAAAATTTCAACATTTTTTTCCTAGTATATTTACAAGTTTCCCTATCTAAAAGTAATTTACCTAATTTATAAAATGATATATAATATAATGTTTTGGAGGGTTATTTTAACACGGTAATGTTGCATTGGTTATAGTTAATTAATTAATTCCATTTAATCTACCAAAATTATTAGTTAAGTAAATTTAAGGACGGTAATATTCATAAAATTTTGGACATATGAAAATATTATAACACATAAGCAGGTTCAGAAGAGGAGACGCATAATGCATAAACATTGGGCAAGGGGCTTCTAATACGGCCCCCACAGTCAGCCAAATTTCACAGTCTAATGTCATTTTTAATATCTTAACGTCTCAAACTTTTTTTTTCTTCCAATTTTTCTAATTAGGTGTAGTTCGGACTTTTTTAAACCATATATATATATATTATATATATATATATATATATATATATATATATATATTATATATATATATATAACTCCGCCATTTTTTTTTACAAAATATATCAAAATGCTATTTTTTTTTTTTTTTTTTTTTGGTGTGCGGAGTCTAATGATTAAGAGAAAAAGAAAAATATATTTGGGATGTTTAGACATGAAAAAAAAATAAAAATACATTAGAGAGTGGGAGCATTAAAGGCCCTTGCCCAACGTCTTCGTTTTTCTCGCTTCTCTTCTTTTATGAATATGTCTCTTTGTTCTAATATTTCCACATTTACAAGCTTTTTTAAATACTACCTTCGTCCTTTAATTTACTTAACTAACAATTCAGGAAAATTTATGAAATGAGATAAATTATTTATTTATAACAAATATGACATAATTTCCTTTACATTAACTTTATATAACAATTTATAATAAGTTAAGTAAATTAATTAGTTTAAAGGGAAATGATAAATATAAGAGATACAATGAATGTGATATTATATTTAAGATTAGATTTAATCTCACACAAATTGATATATTATATTGGGTTAAGGTGTGTAACATCCCAAAAATTTGGGGATTTACATATGAATATTATAAGAAAATTTAATGATAATAATTACCTTTTGTTTTGTTTACAAAATTAAACTAACTGACATTGAGACTAATTTTTCCATAAATTACTTTTGGAAGAATAATAATTTAAAGAAACATAGGTTCATTCTTCCTTTAATTTTTTTTAAAAGAAAGGAAAAATATTAAGCGATACATTTTTGGCTAAAATCTTAATTAGCCATATTTAGTTAAAAATAAACAAATGAGAAATATTAAATTTTAATCCCTATTGTATTAAGCTAATTAATCAAAAAATTAATTGAATTAGTTGACTGAACAAGAGCCATTTGAACCAAAAACCTCAACCCAAAAACGTGGCCCATTTGATTCCATTGTTTCAAACCCAACCCATTATTCCATTATTATACAAACCTTCCTTTAGGCCATTTTTGTCTTCATTCTTGCGGCCCACAAACATTTAAAACAGAACCCATTGAGCCCATTAAGTAAACTAAACCCAGCTGAAGTAGAGAACCAATGCGCAGCCCATCCATAATTCATGCATCCATATGTTTCTTTTCTCTCTCTCTCCCAACTCCTTAAAAACGCAGCAAACACACACAAGCTGCAACACGTAAGAAGATTTTCAGGCAGTCGAAATCAAAAGAAATCAGAAGTCAAATTGCAAGATCCAGTGCCTTACTTCTCGAGCACCACGCTGGACTTTGCCCATCGGTCTGAATAACCCCTGGTCCTTGTCGTCGAGTAACCTCCTCCCCCATCTAATTATATATATAACTGACCTTATCTCTATTCATTCTTCCTTGCCAAACCGAAAACCAGCAAACCATAAGACGTGAATCAGGAAAGTAAGCCACGCAATCTCCACCAAATCTGCATACGTTCAGCAATAATCCAGGAGTTACGCAAGACCTGTCAAAACCATGCTCATGCACAGTCCTCGAGCCCTGCATCGTTTTTCTTCCGTTGGTTTTCTTCCTTCCAGTCAAGCCTCTCCCTCTTTATATATATTCCTACCTTCGTTTTCTTCTCATTCATTCCTCTTCACCGAAAACCTGAAGACAGAAAACGCAAAACAGAGAAAAACGAGAAAGAGAGAAGAGGCGAGAGTGAGAAGAGAGAAAGAGTGAGAGAGACCGAACTCCATCCTTCTTCCCTGTGTTGCGTCGTCGGACACAGAGTGAGAGACCGAGAGAGGGAGAGAGAGAGAGAGTTGCAGAAAGAGAGTAGGAGAGAGAGGGAGACGCTATTATTTTGCCCTGTTTCGTATCAGCAAAACAGAGCAGAGTTCATTCAACGGTGAGCAGCTGCATCACATTGATTAATCCTGAAAACTGAAGGTGAGTAACGGACTTTCTTTTCCTCCAAGTCTTCCTTTAGTGTTTCGGTCAAGTATAAGCCTTAGAAGGAGGAAATCAAATATTGCCGAAAACTGGAAACTTTAAAGGGTTAAAAACAAATCTATATATTGCGCTGGCTTACTGTGAAACGAAAGAAGGAGGAATGAAGGGGCTGCTCCTGTTTCTTATGTTTGCTGTGTGTGTGTATGAGAATGAAGATATATGTGGTTTTCATGCGAAAAGAAGAAGAACCAAGAGTTACTATGTGTGTGTATTTATATTCATATGCAAATGGGCTTTCGCTGCATGCATGTTTGCTGAGTGAGTGCGTGTATAAGAAAGAAAAAGGAAAGTTTGTGTAGTATTTAAGTAGGTAGGTGCTTGTGTGCCTCTGCTTCCTGTATGAATAAATGCCAAAGAGACCTTGACAAATATACAAAACGTATGAAGCCTGAACTGTTGCTGAAATGTTGATGTACAGGGGACTTTATATATATATATATATATATATATATATATATGATAGACAGATGTATCTAGTCAAGCATATTTAAATGTGATAATATTTACTAAATTAATTTTAGAAGGAATATTGGTAATACATAAAATAATAATAATACTACTAATATTATGGGAAGAAATAATTAATGGAATGAATAATTAAGAAAAATGAATAAGGTTATTATTTATTAAAGGAGAAATAAATAGATATTAATGATGAATTATTTACTTAATTTAACTGATAATTATTTCTTGGAAAAGAATAATCTGAGAGTTTATATTTATTTAACCCAAGGTTTTAAAACCTTATGTATGATTAATGTTATATTCTTGGAAAAATCCAGATGAATTCCATAATTAATAACAGATAATAATTATTCATATGATATTGAATATTGGGAAATTCAAGTTATTAAATAAAAGAATAATAATAATGATAATAATGTGTCATTATCATTAGGACTCAGGAACTAAATAACAAGGGAAATAAATAATAAAGGGATCATTATTAAAATTAGTATATTTTTTATTTATCACTTATAATTTTGAATATGTGGAATTTTTAAGAGTTATTAATTGTTAGTAAATTGGCTATGATAGATTCATCTGTGAAGTGTGTTAAGCCCTGCTTTGAGAGCAGTGTGAAAGTAGTTAGCTCTGGCGAGAGGTAACCACTTTCAACTTATTATGTTATTGATATGTTTATGATGAGTAGTTTTCCAAACTGATTATGCATGTTTTAAATAAAGTTGCCATATGGAATTTTTTATGAGTTGAACTATAAAATATATTGCAAATATTTATTGGGAAGTGAGATATTATGTTATGTTTATGAGCATTGTTTACATTTCATGATATAAATGTCAATATTCTGGAAAAATCCCCAAATGAGTTTTTATGATCACATTGGGATGGGAAGAATTGGAAGAAAAATGGAAAAGTTATTTTCACCACGTGGTGATACCTCCATGGATGCATCATGGTTGGCTTTTGATTATTCCACCAGAGTGATGGGACTTGCCCACCAGAGTGATGGGCTTACGACGCCTCACAAGGGTAAAGTGGGGAAAAGACCCATGGTCTAGGGCAGGTGCTCTGAGAATTTTGGCCGGTCCTCATCACTTGACCAGTAAGCTTTTGGAGTAACTAGTAACATGGGTGTAACTTAGCCTATGGCCTAGTCGGGGGGAAATAAGGCGGTTCGATTGGATTGAAATGGAGGGATTCTGTGAATTAAATTCAAAAGATTTGAAACACCCATTATGTTATTTAATAATAATGTGATTTTATACATAGAGAATGTTGATCAATTGTTTTAATCTGGATTGAATTGTTGTATTATTGAACTGTGTATTTCACTTGGCACTTCATTAGCACATATTGATTCATAATGAGCTGAACTGATGGTTACAAAATTTTTCTAATGTGACCAGTTAGGTCTAGGTCTGCCAGGGAAGCCGACATAAGCATACTATATTGTAACCAAGTAGGGCTTCTGTTTGATTTTGTGTATAAATTGTTAAATGTATATTGCCACACATTAGGGCTTATCATGCATACCTTGACATGTTTTGAAAAGTTTTAAATTCCACAAACACTTTATTTACTGTTTATCTCGTATTAAGCGACAACTCTAATAAATTATGTGATTAATTTAGTTAATTAATATGTGGTTAAAAGGTGATTGGTTCAAGGTGCATTGAGTTCTCAGAAATATTTTTAGATATCCAATACCATAAAATATTTTAAGGTAAAATTTTGCCCTAGATATATTTAAAATGAATCAATTTCACCCTTCCCAACTAGTACCACCGTAAAATATTTTAAGGTAAAATTTTGCCAAATATATTTAAAATGAATCAGTTTCACCTTTCCCAACTAATAGTACATACGTCCGGTTACTTTGTTTTTATTTAAAAAAACTTGGGAGCGCCTTGCATCCTCTTCTCTTAATAATCACTCCCGTGCACTTCTTTAAAATTGTACTGTTTTGGCAAAAAATTGTAAATGATGATCCTTTTTTTTTAAAAAAAAATTAAGGTACTGACAGATACTTAAAAAAAATATATTTAAGGATACTGAAAAAATTAATACTGAAAAACACTTCTTTAAAACTGTGCCGTTTTGGCACAAAATTGTAAAGGATGATGCTTTTTTTAAAAAAAAAAAATTTGGGTACTGATAGGTACTAAAAAAAGATACTTTATGATATTCAATAATACTGAAAAAAAATACTTCACAGTCTTAAAAAATTATTTTAGGGTCTTAAAAAATATTTTAGGGTACTAACATGTACTAAAAATATACTTTTAGGATACTGACTGGTACAGAAAAAAATATTTCATGATCTTGAAAAATTATTTTATGATCTTAAAAAAAATCCTAAAGTATATTTTTAATACCAATCAGTATCCTACAATATTTTTTCATAATTTTAATATGATTTTTTAAGACTATAAAGTATTTTTTTAATACCAGTCAGTATCCTTTTAGTATTAGTCACTAGCCTAAAATATTTTTTAAGATCCTAAAATAATTTTTTAAGACTATGAAGTATTTTTTTCAATATTGTTCAGTATCTCTAAATATCTTTTTTTAATACTTGTCAATACTCTAATTTTTTTTTTTAAAGGATCATCCTTTACAATTTTGTGTCAACAGTGTAGGTTTTAAAGAAGTGGATGGAAGTGATTATTAAGAGAAGAGGATGCAAGCCGCTCCCAAGAAACTTCCCTTCCCTCCTTCCACCACCATAACTACTAACTAGGTCCCTCAACGTTGTCGTCTCTGGCGTGGTTTCAACATCAGTTTAGCCCGCCCTCACGGCTATACACTGTAGAATTAGCGGTACGTGGGGATTTTGATTTTTCAATATTTCCCTATAGGCCTGGTGGCTTCAGAAACTCAGTCTTTTATCTCAAAAAGAAATGGCAATGAATATAAATGAATTGCATAAAAAGAAAGTGGCCGACTTTCTTGATATGAGCCACTTTTTAAAGATTATTTGTCGCTCTTTATAGTCTACTTTGCTTGGATGGTTTCCTAATTGAAACAGAGTACAAGCATTTAGCTTCCTCTGTTTTTGAGTTGGGGTGACTTACAGTCTTCATTTTGAGGAAGGTGGTGTTCTCTCGGGGTTTTCCATTAACAGAGGCAATCCATGGATGGCGATGGTTTTGATGTCTAGGACTATGTGTTTGCAGTTTCAAGCATGAAGTTAGAAGAACAATTTATGGTGGCATTGTGGGCAAGTAGGAGGGGGAGGAGGGGATGGAAGCCTTATATAAAAACAGGGAGAGATAGGCGGACGTTACGGGCTGCTAGTTAGGAAGGGTGAGATTAATCAGTTTTAAATATATGAAAGGTAAAACTGTACAATAAAATATTTGATGCACTTCCAAAAAAGTTTTAGGGTGCTCAATGCAACTAAACCTCATTTTATTTACAACTAAAGTAAATTCTTTGACTTTTTATTTCTGTTTTTTTTAAAAAAAAAAAAATCCACAACTTGTACTAATAATTTAAATACGTCAATATAGCACTTGAAATTTGAAAAATATGAAACTGGAACCAAAATTTTAAATACGGATGATTTCAGAAACCTTTTGAAAATGAGAAATTGTCTACAAAAATCAAATAGAGTTCGATAATTGATTATGCATCGAGAAGATGTTAGGCACATTACAGCACCTATTCATAAGAATAGTTACCCTACATTAGTTATTTAAAAATAAATATATATGGGCTTTAAAAATTGTTTTACTTACCCAAGAAAGAAAAGGGGAACATTCCATTTAAATACTACTTGAATTTGTAAAACTCAGAAGTTGACTGAATTTGTTAAAAGATTGAGAAGGCATATGAGACGATAGGGGATATGTAAATTCAAGTGAATTTATCTATTTACTCTTAGTTTTAAAATAAATTAGAAAAAAAAAAAAGAAATATGACCCTCGCTGGAGGGCCACCGTGACCGGGCGCCGGATGGCCTGCAACCACCTACAGCCGGGCTTTGGCCGCTTAGAGATCTGACAAGGGTGTTTTTTTTTTTTGTGGGGTTGAATTTTGTTTTTTAAAGATTCAATGAAAGTGAAGAATGTGAGTTTGAACTAAGGTTATTAAACCCAAACTGGTCATTGAACCGATCGGGATACTAGGTTAAGGGTCAGTGGCTTAAATATGAGTCAAACTAGAGCTAAATCGGGATCAAACCGGTCACTGAACTATGGTTTATTTCGATTGAGAAAAGTGCAACACCTTACCCCAATGCTTTTGATTTGAAAACCTGACTAACTTGACGTGAAACCTATAACCTAGGCTGGTAGCATAGAAGGAACAAAATAACTTTTGCAAGGCACACAAATTTTGTTCTCTCTTCCCGTCTTCCGCAATGCTTTTGAAACTAATACCTAGGTCATATCTTCTTTTATGTCTTCTTTCATTCTTGTTTCGCTCGACCCCCATCAATAGCGATCTTTCCCTCTCTCTCCCTCGCACTCTCTTCTTTTTCTAAGCTGCGTTTGTCCAGCTCAAAAAAATCAACTCGGCCCCCATTTGCTCGGAATGGTCCATCGTTAGCATTTTCTGGTCTATGCTCGGCATCTCTGGATCTAGGGGGATTAGGTCTATTTGCATCGAAAAATTTTAAACTAGTGCCCGTGTGTGCTATTGACTTAGTTTCCTCACTCCTCAGTTAGTCACTGTCGTTCTCTTCTTTTAGTGTTATCTCTTCTCACCAGATCTGTCTACATTGGTTTTGTTTTCACCAGATATGTTATTATCACTGGATCTGTTTCTCAAGCTCTGTTTCTCTCCATGTAAACATCTTCCCTCTTCAATCAACATTTTTTGCAAAAAAGAAAAAAAAAAAACCTAACTCATGTTTATATGACAGACGAGACTAGTTTCATGGCCGGTTTGACGGTTTCCGGTTTAAACTAGCCAGTCCGATTTGGGTTTCATAACCATGGTTTGAACCCATCCCACCTTCATAGGAGCTAAGTGGCCCAACCATTGGGTCACTTGGTTCCTTTAATATATATATATATACACATCAACAAATATATAGTTGTTATTTATGCTGAGTTTGAAAAAAAAATTGACTTTCTAATATGTATTAACTAATTACCAGTTAATATTTATTTCCTATTATTTTTCATATTTAATATTTAGTAATATTTTTGCTAATTATTTTAACTATGACTTATTTAAATAATATTTTATTAAATTTTCTTATATTCAATTGAAGAAGTCGTTATGATATATGTTAAATTAAGATATTGTTTCTTGCTATGTAATATATATTATTTTAAAATACGCCAGATCTCATGGTGATTCTATGATGTTTGAGCAACTTCAACGAGGGTACAATCTATTCTTGTTCATACCTTTTACGTGGCTTGTAATTTTTAAATAATCGATATTATTTGTTGAAAGGAATGCATTTAATTATATACAAGACTAAAGTATCTAGGTTATAGATTGAACTCCCGACCTTTAAGGTCATAAGCCAATTCTTTACCAATTGAATAATTCTTTTACCTTAATTTTTTTTTCATTTTTTAATTTAATTTAATTTAATTTATTATTTTTTTTTTTTTACAAACTAATAATCAATTTGGCCATGCTAGTTCAAGGCCTATGACATGAATAATTTATAAAAGGAAGGTAGTTTCAAGGATATTAAAATTATGAAAGCCTATCAACTTTGACTCAAGGTAGTTCATTATTACATGACAAATGAATGTTCGAATCCCCATTAATTAGGTAATGTATCAATATTTAATACTCAACAATACTTCGAACAAAATTGCCTTGAGTAAAAAGAATACATGAAATAGAATAAAGGGAATAAAATAGGGAAAATATCAGTGAAGTTTCAAGGTAGAGAAAAAATATCAAATAAGTCCCCACCCCAAATACCCTCACAAAAAAAAAAAAAAAAAAAAATCCTTAGAGACTTTTTATATTAATTATGAATAAGTCACAAAATTCCAATATCAAAAAAAAAAAAATCTCATTGTCAAAAAAATTTTTCAAGTTGTAAAAATGGTTTTTGGGCAAAAAAAAAAAGTTTTAAAGATGATTTTATTAGTTGTCAAAATGTCCTTATGAAAATCTCATTGTCAAGATAGCTTCTAATGTTGTCAAAATGACTCTTCATGTTGTCAAAAATTTTTAGAGTTTTTCCTCTGATATGTAGAATTTTAGAGACCAAGAGAATTTTTGACAACATGAAAAGATATTTTGACAACATTACAAGCAATTTTGACAACAAGATTTTCATAAAAATATTTTAACAACTAATAAAGTTATTTTGGCAACATGAAAAACCATTTTGACAACGAGATTTTTTTGCGAGAGTAATTCTGTAATTTTTCACAATTAATATAAAAAAAAGTCCCTAAACACTTTTTTTCGATAGAGGATTTGGGGTTTATACTTTATTACATTTTCTTCTCTATCTTGAGATTTCAAGGATATTTTCCTAATAAAATAACTTCCTAAATAGAAGCATGAAATAGGATAACATCTCCACTAACAAATATTGTGTAAAACAGGCAATGCTCTGTTCATTCAAACTGCTATGACCAAGCAAGCAATTCCATCGAAACTTTGGGAACTTATCCAGAAAATTCAATTACCTTATAAACAAATAACTCCTCTTTATGTGCAAACTAATCCTTTCTATTGAATTTGTTGAAGTTTTGAGGAAACATTACTCAAATATTCGAGTTAGCACCATATACCAACAATTCTAATTTCTCTAGCAACTAAGAAAATGACATTCAATAATGTCTTGTCCATTCTAATTTCATTGGCAACTTAGAAGATGATACTAATTCATTGCTTCAATTTTTTTTTTTTTTTTCAGTTACTCATTATATAATTAATGTTTCATTAATTCCTCATTCATTGGACTTTGTTGTACAACCTTTAGTTGCATAACCTTTTTCATTTTATACAATTAATCCTTTTACGAAAAAACCAGTTCAACGCACAAACATGCAACAAAAGTTGGAACCACCACTTAATAATCCAAGAAAACAAATAACCAGATTTATTCATAGACAGAAACCTAAAAGCTGCATAAGTTCATAACAATCTAGTGTGTACATAAGACAAAATCTGCTGCATGACGTTTTTAAGCAATCCAACAGACATATCTACATCAAAACCTGAACTAGCGATCCCCAACCTTTCTACTTGAACCCGGAGATTTATCATGTAAAAACTTGCAATTCTTAGAGGCCCTGGGGTATACAGATATCACTTTTATCATTTCAGGAATCTCTACTTCACTTGAAAGATTATACCCACTAGTGATCTTGACAGTGCTCAGAACTTGCGCATTATTCAATATGAATTTCATAAATGCAATATAAGCTTCGTGTAACTGGAAGTCACCAAAAGTGAACTCCTTCAGGTGTGATGAAAGACACGGAGGAACATTAAGTATTGATTCATAGGGGGATCTACAAAAAAGCTGACCAGTGACCACACACAAATATAGTTAGAGAACTTATAAATTGAAGAACAATTATTTCACACACAAGTCAAGATAAAATCTTCAAACCTTAAAAATTACAAGATTCTGAAGGTTAGGGAAATTTCGGAGACAATTCACTATCCTAGTCCACCCATCAGCATAACATTCCAGGTGTGTTAAATTGTCAAATGTTGGAATTTTATCAGCAACAGGGGACCATATAGCATGCATGGTGGCACCCGGTGACCACATTGACTGCATGAGGAAAGACCAACAGAGACCCAAAAATAAACTGTGTAAGAAATATTTGAAAGAAAAATGAAACAATTTACGTATATAATGTCGTTCATACCTGTAAGCTTAGAAATGTAACATTAGACAAAACTTCCAAAGGCACTAGAGACGGGGGAACAATGGCTGTGACCAAACGGTTAAGCTTTTTAATCTCTTGCATCTGACCATAATTGTTCATGCCCAACCTAGTCAGCACTAGCATTTCAAGAAGTGCACATCCAGAAAGCAGCATTGCCAAGCAGTTTATGTCCGGAAGTCTAACCTTGTTAAGATGTAGAACTTCAAGGGAAGGCAAACTCACGCTAGAAAGGGTACTAAAGGTTACCCCATTGAATTTTAGAACCCTAATGGTACTGCAGTTGAAAACACTACAGGGCAAATTGTTGTTAAATCTATATGGAAACCATATCTCAAGATGCTCAACTTTACTATTGATTAATGCATTAATCCAAATGTTAATCTTAACATTTGGCATGTTAAAAGTCTGACAATTGAGACCAAAGTTTTTGAGAAATTCCAATTCTCCTGAAATGAGGACATAATCAACAAACTGGATGAAAACTTCACGACCAGGAAAATAAGCATCATGAATGACAAGTGTGGAAAAAGAATGCCGAAGTGGCCTCCATCTCTTGGACAAGAAGCTTGAAGCAACAGCCTGCTTGCTTGGAAGAAAAGACAAAATATGAAGAAGCAACGAGTCTGGTAAGCTACTGAGCCTGTCACACATTATTAATTGGCTTCCACTTCAAAGGCTATCAACGTTAGGCCAATGTCCAAGGGAGTGACTATGAAAACAAGTATAGTTTAACTTGAACCTGTGGAGAAAATAATCAAACACCAAGTTGATAACTTTTACTCTGTACTTGAAGCTATTTGGAAAACAATATGCAACACAGCTCTTCATTGAACGCTATGGAATGATGGATATGCCTGAAGATTGGAGAAAGCTATTCATTAAACAGTGAAGAATAGTGGTGTAAGTATTTTGTTTATCTGAGTTAGAATGAAACAGTAAGGACAGACTATGGACCCAGTCATCGCATCCTAAGCTTTGTATCTTTCTTTATGCTCTTTATGCACACATCAAGCTTTTCATTCACAGCAGCTAAGTCCCAACTTTATACTGTACCACATACAAATAACTTTATATTGCTTATGACAAAGAAAAAGTTGTAACGGATGAAACAATTGAGTTCCCCCTACTTATGCAAATGAGTTTTCTGATGTTTGTGTAAATTTAGTAACATAAGCTTTAGTACTCAGACAAAACAAACGGTGTAACAAAAAATTTTCAAGTGCAAACATATAATCATTTCCCATACAGAGACAAGCATTTGTTCAGTGATTTAGTAATGTAGAGCGACTAAAGTCACATAACATATTCGAAGAAAACATCGTAGTAGCAATAAAGAAGTTGTATGCCTCACGAATCTGAAATGACTCGTAGAGACTCAGGAAAATCGTAAACAACTCCAAAATGTAGACAAATTTTATACCAGTACAAGCATACGGCTGGCACAAGATAAATAAACTTAGCACAGAATAAATCTATTGAAACTAAAACAATTACCATAAATCAAGAACACAATATTGGAATTCCATGTACTACTATGAAGCATCAGCTCGATGCTATAAACATGAGGAAGTAAAAGAATGGAAATCGACGACATTACCTGAGGAAGAGCTTCGATTTTCTTCTCCGGTGCTCTCTGTATCACTCCCTGCCTCTCCGACTCTCTTAGCCTACCGGGCGCTGTGATGAAAACGTAAAGCCTTATTTTCAAATAAGCCAAGGGAAAGGACTTGAGCTATTTTAAGTTGGGACGAGTGACTTTATTTATTTTTATATATATATATATATATATATATATATATATATATATGATAAAAGTAAGATTACAAATTTAATTTATCTTGTGAATTGATTTTTATAGGAATAAGATTAGATAAAAGTTAGATAGTAAATATGATTTATATTTATGTTTCTGAGAGATGATTTTCTTTTTTTATTGAATTTTGTTAAAATAAAATAAGGACACATGGCAACGTTAGCGGTAAATAAAATAGTACTTTGCGGCAAAAAAATCATAATCCCTGTAAGAAACCACGCGTCCCTACAAGAAAGACACACGTTTCCCTGCAGCTAATCAAAGTGTGTGTCACGTGACCCATAAATTTTGTTGCTTTGCTTTAAGACTTTTCCTTCGGTGAGCGTCCCTAAATTGTCACTTTCTTAGGGATGCCTATTTGTGTTTGATGCCTTCTAAATGATATGTCAAATTGTAACATCCTTTATTTTTAAAGGATAATTATTTTAATTAATAATTGATTAAATCATTCATTAAAATATTTTACACATATAATTGAGCTTTGGATTTTACTAGGTCCCTACTTTTTAACTAAATATTACTCCAAGATTTGCTAAAATATCCAAAATATATTAAAGTATGTAAAATAAATCCCAATGTGGGAATATATAATAATTCAACATATACTAAAAAATGGAAGCATTATCCTTAGTAAAAGTAACTTAAGTTTCTAAAATCTTTCCTGATAGTCCCACACAAAAACTATCATCTAAAAGATATATGTAACAATCAATCATATTCATTATAAATGTTGATATATGCATGTGTAGTGCTAAATGGGACATTTTATACAACAAAGTACTAGAAATATAATTCACAAATTTTTAAATCACAAATTATGTAATACAATCACATATATAATATGTTAATCAAAAGATTGATGCCTCGACTATCGTTATTACCCCAAATCACCTTTATAATTGTTGACTAGGGCCATAATTAACAAATGTTTCATCCATTTGACTGAATTACACATGATTTTAAATCATGAGGCGTCACCTGGCTAGAGTTCTTAGCTTATCATGATTGAACTATGGCTTTCCTCATTTTGATCAAACCTCATTTAATCAGTAGGAATATCCTATAGGTCATAAATCTCAAATTCTTTTAAATAGAAATTTATATTTAAATTCCTACAACAATAAACTAATAAATCTAAATTGATTAAAATTATCTATTAATTATGCTCTTCATATTTACAACAATCTATTTTCAAAACCCAAAACTTTCCTAAAACCCTAATCTTACAACTTCCATTGACCAACACTACATAATCCTCATTAAAAAGAGAAAAATACATAAAACAACTTTTATGAAGAAAATTTACTTAAAAAAAAACTAGTTTAACTATGTAAATAATTTTATAAAATAAATAACATACTTCAAAAAATAATCTAAACTCTTTCTTTCTTCCCTCCTTTCCTTCTTTCCTCATTCTCTCATCCTTTCACGCCAGGCACACTGGGCGGGCATATATATAAAAGAGAGCGGGTGGAGTGTAATTATGGCACCTTCCCCCCAATCTTCAATGTGGGAGCGGTGGGGTGGAATAATGACAACTTCCCCCAGTCTTCAATATGGGGCGGACTCCAACATATATATATATATATATATATATATATATTGTAGGAGTTTTATTATTTTCTTTCCTCCTAACTACCTAAAAAATAGGTTTAAGGTGTAAAAATATATATATGCTTTATCTTGAGGAGAATCTAATACCAAATTTTTTTTAAGTGTAAAAGTATATACATAATTATAAATTAGGTGCAAAAATACCTTTTGATTAAAAAAATTGTCATATTTTAACAAATTTAGTATATTTTCAAATAATTTGTGCATAACAACTAAGGAAAGAAATATGGCCACTTGACATATTTTAACATATTAAAATATGCCAATGATGCTATTAGTATCTTCAAGCCCACGCGGTGAAAAAAATTTCATACAGTTTTTAGAAATCTCGCCACTAACGTATATATCACGCTGTTCAAGTTTATTCAGTCAAAACTAAATGTAACATATATCTATCATTAACAGTAATATTTAAAGAAAAATATATGAAACAGAGGAGTAACTGCAACGTTAATATATTAATCAATTAAATTAATATTTTTTTTTTGAAAAATTGTTAAAAAAAAATACTCCATTCTAAAATTTATTGCTCAAAGGTATTTAAAAACTAAAATTCTTGAGCGAGTACAACTTTTCTTCACTCGTGTAAAAATGTTTTTGGTTTTTTATATAACTGAATATTGGCTGCACATACCAAACAGCCCTTAAGAAGAATGAGTTAGAGACACAAATTGGTGGAACTTTTTCCCCCTTTTAAAGTCTGCCCAATGGTTCTCCTAATATCATTTACTTATCGAAAACAATTATTAATCACCCTATTAAGGTAGAAGAAGGGAAAATGTGACAAAAGGATCTATCCTAGTAGAGAAAGTTTCAACCCAACTTTTGAATTCTAACCATAGTAAAAAACCAAAAAACAACAACAACAACAATTAATTACTTGAAAATATCACCCTTTTTTTTTTCATATAGAGCTCATAATCCAAATAGAAATTAACTATGATAGAAAAAGAATCAAGCTTACACATCGAAAATATCTATCATGGTAAGGCACAAATTTACCCCCCCGGGGGGCCCGAATCTCACCTCTTTCTTTCATGATACTTTTAGTAACGGAAAATTTTGCTAAGGGCAGGGGTGTAGTAGTTGGTGGAGATTGAAGATGAAAGGAGTTAGAAAAATATGCTATTTTCTCATATGTATAAGCTCAGTTATATGCTTGGGTTATATGTATTTTTATATTAAAATTAAATAAGTATGTAATTATATATTTTGTCATGTAAATACCCTCCTCCATACGGAGGAATCGTAAGGCTATAATAGTCTAAAGGTAAGTGACATATGTGGTAATGGCAATAAGCTAAGTATTTATTAGTAGTTCTTATTGTATGGTTACTAGTAGTTTTAACTTTCTTTTAAATTAGGGCAGGTGTATGGATGATACCCGAGAATTAGATGCCAAAAGAACAAATATTTAAAAGGTCAAATATTTAGTTAAGTAGAGATAATTTTATAATTCTATGAGTGAAGTTTATCCTTTAGTTTAAAGAGGAAATTATGCGTTATAGATTTGTAATATGAAATAGGTTAAGTCATGGTTTTGGTGACTGCCTTGAATCAGGGTAATTAACAGGTTATAAAATTTTGCAATATTATCATACACATTCAGATTTTTTAAACAAGTCATAGTTCATTATTTGTGGATATGTACATAAAAAGATTTGATATTTCAAAGATGACCAAAAAATCTGATAAATGTTTTAAATGGGAATAAAATAACTTCCTACATAGAAGCATGAAAATAGGATAACAGCTTCACTAACAAATATTGTGTAAAACAGGGCTACGCTTTGTTCATTCAAACTGCTATGAACAAACAAGCAATTCCATTGAAACTTTGGAAACTTATCCAGAAAATTCAATTGCCTTATAAACAAACAATTCCTCTCTATGTGCAAACTAATCCTTTTTCTATTGAATCTGCTGAAGTTTTGAGGACACATCACTTAAATATTCAAGTTAGTTGTGTTTTGTGTAGACACGCAGAAGAAACCATACCAACAATTCTAATTTCTCTAGCAACTAAGAAAATGATATTCGATGGTGTCCTGTCCATTATAAATTCATTGGCAACTTGGAAAATGATACTAATTCATTGCTTCAATTTTTTTTCCCAGTTACTCATTATAAAATTCATGTTTCATTAATTCCCTATTCTCTGGACTTTGTTATACAACCTTTAGTTGCATAATCTTTTTCATTTTACACAGTTGATCCTTTTACAAAAATAGCAGTTCAACGCAAATACATGTGACAAGAGTTGGAATCACCACTTAATGATCCAAGAAAACATAGAACCAGATTTATCCATAGACAAAAACATAAAAGCTGCATAAGTTCATAACAATCTAGTGTGTCCCTAAGACAAAATCTGCTGCATGATATTTTTCAGTAGTCCAACAGACAAATCTACATGAAAACCTAAACCAGCGATCCCAATCCTTTCTACTTGAACCCGGGGATATATCATGTGAAAAGTTGCATTTCTCAGAGGCCCTGGGGTATACAGATATCACTTTTATCATTTCAGGAATCTCTACTTCACTTGAAAGAGTATATCCGCTTGTAATCTTGACAGCGCTCAGAACTTGCGCATTATTCATTATGAACTTCATATATGCAATATAAGCTTCGCGTAACTTGAAGTCACCAAAAGTGAACTCCTTCAGGTGAGGTGAAAGACACGGAGGAACATTAAGTATTGGTTCATGAGGGAATCTACAAAAAAGCATACCAATGACCACACACAAATATAGTTAAGAGAACTAATAAATTGAAGAACAATTATTTCATGCACAAGTCAAGATAAAATCTTCAAACCTTAAAAATTACAAGATTCTGAAGCTTAGGAAAATAGTGGAGACAGTTCACTATCCCAGTCCACCCATCACCGTAACATTCTAGGTGTGTCAAATCGTAAAATGTTGGAATATTATCAGCATCAGGGGACCATATAGCAAGCAGGTGACCACATTGATTGCATGAGGAAAGACCAACAAAGACCCAAAAATATTTGAAAGAAAAATGAAACAATATACGTATACAATGTCGTTCATACTTGTAAACTTAGAAATGTAACATTAGACAAAGCTTCCAAAGGCACTAGAGAGGGGGGACCAACAGCTGCAACCAGACGGTTAAGCTTTCCAATCTCTTGCGTTGGACCATAATTGTTCACGTCCAAATCAGTCAGCACTGACATTTCAAGAAGTGCACATCCACAAAGCAGCATTGTGGAGCAGTTTATATCGGAAAGTCTAACTCTGTTCAGATGTAGAACTTCCAAGAGAAGGCAAATTCACACTAGAAAGGGTGCTAAAGGTTACCCCATTGAATTTTATAACCCTAATGGTACTACAGTTGAAAACACTAGAGGGCAACTTGGTGTTAATTCTATATGGAAACCATATCTCAAGATGCTTGACTTTACTATTAAGTAACGCATGAATCCAAATGTTAATCTTATTGTTTGGCAAGTTAAAAGTCCAACAATTGAGACCAAAGTTTTTGAGAAATTTCAAATCTCCTGAAATGAGGACATCATCCACAAACTGGATGAAAACTTCACGATCAAGAAAATTTACATCATGAATGACAAGAGTGGGAAGGGAGTGCCGAAGTGGCCTCCATCTCTTGGGCTAGAAGCTTGTGGCAATAGCCTGCTTGGTTGGAAGAAAATATGAAGAACCAATAGGTCTGGTGAGCTACTGAGTTTGTCACACATTATCTCCTAGGGAGTGACGATGAAAACAAGTGTAGTTTAACTTGATCCTGCCGAGAAAATATGAAACACCAAGTAATAAGTTTACTCTGTACTTGAAGCTATTTGGAAAACAATATGCAGAACAGTTCTTCATTGCATGCTATGGAAAATGATAGAATATAGATATGCCTGACGATTGGAGAAAGCTATTCATTCAACAGTTAAGAGTAGTGATTTAAGCATTTTGTTTGTCTGAGTTAGAATGAAACAGCAAGCACAAACTCTGGACCCAATCATCGCATCCCTAAGCTTTATTTATATCTTTCTTTATGTCCTTTATGTACACATCAAGCTTTTCATCCACAGCAGCTAAGCCCCTACTTTATATTGAATCACATACAAATAACTTTATATTGCTTATGATATTAACATATGTATCATATCATTTAAAAAAATTTCGGCTGACTTCCTTGACAAAGAAAAAGTTGTAACGGGTGAAACAATTGAGAGTTCCCCCTACTTATGCAAATGATTTTCTGATGTTTGTGTAAATTTAGTAACATAAGCTTTAGTACTCAGACAAAACAAACGGTGCAATAAAAACTTTTCAAGTGTATACACATAATCATTTCCCATACAGAGACAAGCATTCGTTCAGTGATTTAGTAATGTAGAGCGACTAAAGTCACATAACATATTTGAAGAAAGAATCGTAGAAGCAATAAAGAAGTTGTATGTCTCATGAACCTGAAATGGCTCGCAGAGACTCAGGCAAATCGTAAAAAACTCCAAAATTTAGACAAATTTGATACTAGGACAAGCATAGGGCTGGCACAAGATAAATAAACTGAGCACAGAATAAATCTATTGAAACTAAAACAATTACCATCATTAGAATTCTATGTACTACTATGAAGCATCAGAGGAAGTAAAAGAATGGAAATCGACGACATTACCTGAGGAGGAGCTTCGATTTTCTTCACTGATTTGCTCTTTCCTGCCTGCCTCTCCAACTCCCTTCCTCCTCGTCTCTCGGTCGCCGTAGTAAAACCAACAATTTTAAAATAAGCCCGAGGAAAGGACTTTACTGTGAGCTTGAAACTTGAAAGGACTTTACTGTGAGCTTGAAACTTGAAAGGACTTTGGGTTCAGATTTTTTTTTTTTTGGCCAAAAAAGTAGCAATTCATTGCATTAAGGAAAAATTCTATTAAAATGTCATTTAATATGAAAACCCCCTCAAACTTTTTGAATTTGTAGAAAAACTGAGAGGTACCAAGGATCTATGAGGAATATGTAAATTCGGGTGAAATTATTCTTTTGTCCTTAATTTTAAATAAATAAAAAAATAAAAATACCCTCGCTGGAGGGAAGCTGCCAGTCGGCCACTGCCATCGGCGGCTGGGCGCCAGATGGCCGGCACTTGGGGGGTTGGTATTTAGGGTTTTTTTGTTTTTAAAAAAATTATTTATTGAAAGTGTGAGGGTTAGGGTTCACACATTCATGAGGCCAAGTGGCCCAACCATGTTCCTTTAATATATATATATATATATATATATATATATATATATATATATATATATATATATATATATATTCATTAACAAATATATATTCTCTTCTTAACATTTTTTTCAAGGGTATTTATAAATCCTGAAACGAGAATTATTATTCCACAAACGGAATTTACAATGTTTTCCACAGCGATCCCTTTTTTTGCTCTTCGATGCATGTGAGTAAATTTTTTTTTTTAAAAAAAATGCACTATTATAAATCATAAAACGAGAATTACAAATCCTAAAACGAGAATTACCATTCCACAAATGGCATTTACAACTTTTTTTCAAGTTTACATTTTTTCCTTTTTAATGCCTATGAGTGCAAAAGAAAAAAAAAATTGCACTATCACAACTCTTGAAAAGTCAATTACAAATCTTAAAACGCCAATTACAAATAGTGTATTGTTTTGATGCCGCTAAACCTCAAAAAACAAAAAACCCCACTCGCTCTCATTGAATAAATTTTTTTTTTAAACAAAAAACCTGAAACCTCAAAAAAGGATCCTTGAAAAAAAAATTGTAAATTTCATTTGTGGAATGATAATTCTAGTTTTAAGATTTGTAATTCTCATTTTAGGATTTGTAATAGTGTATTGTTTTGATACCTTTAAACCTCAAAAAACAAAAAACCCCACTCGCTTTCATTGAATAAATTTTTTTAAAACAAAAAACCTGAAACCTCAAAAAATAACCCCCACCCCCTCGCCGGTGGCCGCCGTTCGGCGCCCAGCTAGAGGCCCTTAGGCAAGGGTATTTTTATTTATTTAAAACTAAGGGCAAAAGGGTAATTTCACCCGAATTTGCATATCCCTCATAGGTTCTTGGTACCTCTCAGTCTTTTGACAAATTTAAAAGACTTCTAAGGGTTTTTGCAAATTCAAATGATATTTTAATGGAATTTTCCCTTTTTATAATTATGTATAATTTTTGAGAAAAATGAATATTCCGTACAATAGTGATATAATATATAGTACTTTTTTGCAAACATGAATTAATATTTTTTTTAAATATTACTTTCAAGATATGTGAATATATTTATATTATTTAATTAAATTAAATTTGAATCATGATTGGGTTATAACTCGGATTTAACCATAGTTGGATCACTGAATCTTAAACATTACCTTAATAAGTTTAAAATTGGTCAGATTTTAAGTATCTTGGTAATATTCCCTCCTTCTTATCATTATGTTTCATATTATATATATGTCTTCTCATAATTAAAAAGCAATATTTCAAAAAAAAAAAAGAAATCTATATAAAGACAGTTGCATCATCCAAATTCTAATTTAGATTACTAAATTATATATCAGGTTATGTGTTATAATTAGTAATTTAAAGTTTTGGTTAAATTACTCAATATACTTCTTTGTTATTAAAATAGAAAATTTTAAAATGTAATCCTATTATTTCCTCTATTAATTAATTTCTTAAAGAAGTAACAGAGCACCGTTTATTCTCTGACTTATTTACAAGCTATCACTTTCACTACAAAAAAACATGATATTAGCGACAAAATTTCATTGGCAATATATTGTCGATGGAATTTTAGTTACTATGATAGAAAAAACCATGGCAAAGACATTTTTTGACGAAAATTTAGTTTGTTAGTAATTTCTAATAGACTTTCTGACGAAAAAATTCCATCATAAATTAGGGATGGAAAATAGTGACGAGTGTGTGGTAAAATTGCAACGGATTCCGCAAAAAAAATTACTCATGAAATTCCGTGATAAAGTAGTGATGAAATTACATGGGAAAAGAGCCACACAGAATTGCATACGGAATTCGGTGGAAAATTACCCACGAAATTGAAGATAGAATTTTGTGGGTAATTGCCCATGGAATTTCAAACAGAATTCTATACATAATTGGCTATAGAATTTTGTGGATAATTTCTAACTTTACCAATGGAATTGGAGACGGAATTATGTTAATAATCATTCCACACAATGTTCTCACCCTTCATGTTTTTAAGCATGTTTTTTTTTTAAAAAAAAACAATTTAATGCACTTAAATGAGGAAATTAGTCTATTCATATAACTTGAAAAATTAACATGTTCAAAGTAACTAATATACTAAACAAAGCAAAATGTAACAAGTTCAAAGTCACTAAAAGACTAAAAAAAAGCATGAATATATGTATACAATTGCATGGAAATAATGAAAATAAAATAAGGAAGCCAAAAGTTGTCAACTCTCATTTTCAGTTTCTTCATTTGCATTGGAAGCAGAGGAAGCCTCATCATCATCATCAATGTTAGAAAAATTAGGCAATTGAATCCCTATTCCTTACAATGATGACATAATGTCCATTGCTTGTTTAAGGTGTTGATTCTCTTGTTTCAAGTGTTCAGTCTCTTGTGAGGTTTGTTATCCTCGTGTGCAATTCTTGAATGTTAATATCTCTCGTCGAGTTGATTGAAGGAGGTGAGGTAGAATAAACAATATGTTGATTTTCAAATCCAAGCCCATAGATGTGACCCTTCTTGTTCTTACCACCAGTAACCTCTAACCACAAATTAAAGCTCATCATGATTAGACTGGACACTTCCTCCGTCAGAACTAACAGAAGCCTTTAGTCTTAGAACTTCATGATGCAAACAAAGTACATTAAATAAGTACACCATAATTTATTTATGTCCAAATCATGAAGCCAAATTATCTTAGAAAGACAATAATTTTCAATAACAGACGAAGGATCAATGGGTGTGTGATCATAGGGATAAGGTGCAAAAATACACATAAGCTTTTTTCTCAGGAGCAAAAATACACATATGCTTTTTTGAGGAGTAAAAATACACACGTGGTTACCATTTTAGAGCAAAAGTCACATCCTACCGTTAATTCACTGTTCACTGCTGTTATGTTACTGTTCACCTCATCTCTTTCTCTCTCATCATAGTGAACAATGACTTAACGGTGGGATGTAACTTTTGCTCCAAAATGGTAATCATATGTGTGTTTTTGCTTCTCAAAAAAGCATATGTGTATTTTTGCTCTTAGGGAAAAAACTCATGTGTATTTTTACACCTTAATCCTAATTTATACTTAGGGAATAACTGATAGATGTCTGTAATACAATCAAACAACAAAATGCATATGTCTCATTTATTGCAAGGTTATGTTTCTGTGAAAGAACTATCGGCTTACTAGGACATGTATCAAAAAGCACTTGACATAACTCAATATTCAAAGGTGAGTTGTTTTTTAAATAAATAAATAAATAAAATATATTACATTTAAGGTTGGGTACATGAATTTTGCCACATGACATGTATCACATTGACATCACTTATTTCGGCTGCTATGACTACTTTTCTTTTCAACCTTATATATTTGTGAAATTGTGCATCTTATGCTTAAATATACTTCATTCATAGATATTGTAGGTACCAAGGAACATAAAATGTATACCTCCAAGAGGATGGGTTACATAATGGATCCACTGCTTTAACAGCAGAAGTTCAATTTCTCTACGAGTTCATAATTAATTCCCAGAAATTTCTGTTTATGTTGTTTTTTATGTGAAAGAAAGAGGCTTTAGCTGCTTTGAATTTGGAATTAGAGTCCTTATCAATGGCACTCATAGTTTTGTTGTGAAGACTGATGTTTTGGATATAGAGTCTGGTCATATGTATTTGTTTAATGATCTAAGGCTCCTAAGTCAGATGTTTGAACTCACAGGGGAACTTCTAGGGAAGAAATTCAATAATGTTCAGATATCATGTATCACACACCACAAAAATACGTCATCAGATGCCTATAGTTATGTAACGTACATTGGAGTTTACGTTTTTTTTTTGGTCAAACATTGGAGTTTATGTTTACAACTATGGAAGTTGTGAACATTGGAGGATATGGTTTGTGATGAAGATTTCAATTTCCTAGTTTATAGTGATAGCAGCAGAGAAGGTAGTAGTGGTATGATATTCTTCTCTCTTCAGCAATTAACTTCCTTTTTTTGGATCTTTTCTTTTGCACATCATATATTTAGTTTTTCTCCTTCTCAATAGAAAAGAAAATCCATTTAAAAAATTGGCGTTGGAACTTGGAATTATCAGAATTTGGTTTCTCAACCAGAGGAGGTCTTGAAACGAATTAGGGAAGTGAGGATTCAGGAGTGTATAATACTGGAAAAGCTCAATAGCTAAATCATAGTCCCTGACTTGTCCATTTGCATTTCCACATCATACTAACATAAGTTTGAATAAAATTGTTGTTACCCCTACTGGTCTTGCCATCTTGGGTGGCAAATAGAGGGATTTCTCTTATTTTTTTACCTTACCTTAGTTCATTATTACTTAATAACTTGCATTAGAGTGTAACGCAGTAGAGTATATCACTACTACAAAAAGTGGATACTACTTCCCAAAAGACATCATTATTTTAAAAAAGGAAATAAAAAGTATAGGCAGAGACTTAAGCGTCCTAAATATAAGTTTAGGACGCCTAATATATATTTTAGTCGCCCTAAACTTATATTTAGGGTGCCTAAAATATTTTTTAAGACTTAGGCCAAAAAAATACCGAAGTGCCGAATTTTTTTCAAAAAATTCTCTAGGCGCCAAAAAATTAATTTTAGGCGCCCTAAATAAGTTTAGGACGCCTAAAAAATATTTTAGTTGCCCTAAATATTAGTTTAGAAATTTAGGGCGCCTAAAATTAATTTTTTTGGCGCATAAAGAATTTTTTGGCGAAAATTTGGCGCATAGAAAATTTTGGGCGTCCTATATTTCAAATTAGGACGTCCAAAGTCCCTTTTTAAAATTTTTAGGTGTCCTATATTTAACCATAGGACGCCCAAAATCCCTTTTTAAATTTTTAGGCGTTCTATATTTAACCATAGGACGCCCAAAGTCCTATATTTCATAATAATGAAAAAACCGTTTGGGGCACACATAACAAATTGGCAATGGACGTGGTCACGTTGTTCCTCCACCTTAATAAATAATAAATTACACAAATAAGAAAAGAGTCACACAGACATTGAAAACAGAGAGAGAGAGAGAGAGAGAGATCCTTGCCTCTGGAATTTTCTTCACCCACTAGCAATCCTATACCCTACCTCCCTTTACAATCTCTCTTTGAGGTTCTTTTCTTTTTTGCCCCACTTTTCTTTCTTTATTTCTCATCTCTCCAGATTCTCTTCTGTTTTCCCCTTTCTAATCCCTCAAACCCTCCGTGTTTTTCTCTGTTTTTCTGGTAATCGTCCTGAACCTCTCTCTTTTTGTTCTGGAAATTTCTTCCTTAGGTGTGCAAATTTTGGTGATTGACCTTGTTTGGTGATTTCTTTTGCAGATCGCTAGATCTCTCGGTGAGATAGGACTCACAACGATCGAAGAAAATGGTGGAAGAACATAGATGTCAGGCTCAGCGCCTTTGCATTAACAACTGCAGTTTCTTTGGCAGTCCTGCAACGTAGGATCTTTGTTCCAAATGCTACAGAGATTTGCAGCTTAAGGAGCAACAATCCTCTTCAGCCAACCTGGTTCTTCCAGATCTGGGTCTTGGTTTTTTTTTTAAAAAAAATAGCATTAAGGGGTCCAATAGGTAAAATAGGACGCCTTAAAAAAGGCGTCCTATAGTTATTATAGGACGCCTTTTTTAAGGCGTCCTATTTTAACCATAGGACGCCTTAATAAAGGCGTCCTAAATTAATAGTAGGACACCTTTTTTAAGGCGTCCTCTATTACCTATAGGACGCCTTATATATTACTACCCCTATTCAAACGTCCTTCTCAAAAAGGACATTTATTGCCTCTAATTTAGGACCTTTTTTGTAGTAGTGTATGATTGGTTTGGACAAACACAAAATACTAGTAAAAGTTTAAAACAGTAAACATAATACAGTCATTGAAGGGTTAGGGTACATTTATCCAAAATAATTACTGGGTAGTATGTAAATTTATACAATCATCCAACAAAATCTAAAGTACAAAAGATAATAGGGCATTCCCTGTTTCTTCAACCTCCAGCTCCATGCCCCTTACCTCTAATCCCCTGGTCAGCTCAACTAGAACCACCTGTATCTTTAGAATAATCTGGGACCTAGAATTAAATCCCAATGTAACTGTCAAACTCATATACAATATGTAGCCAATGCATGCAAGCTAACATAATCAGGAAAATCACAATATCAACATTGACAATACATACCACATGCATTGAATACACATCACGCGCAACAACATATAAACAACATACCACATATGCATATGTCATTATATAAGGACCAAATCATCAATAACACCGAACAACCTATCATATTAAGCCTTAGTTCTACAACGCTAGGAAAAACATGGTGAAAATGGAAGAAATCACCAAGAAGGAGGTGAATTGGGGATTTTAAAAATCTTTCCGAAAACACCTAAGTTTTTGGATTGAAAACATAATGTAAGAAGGCAAGGAAAGAAAAGCTTAGACACAGAAGATTTATACTAGTTCGGTCCTAACCTTAACCTACGTCCAGTCCCTAGATATCTTCTAAGATTTTCAACTATCGATATTCTCCTATTACAACAATGTAACTCTCAAGCAATCCTAATCACCTAGGACTTGCTTCCTCTTACACTTTGAATCAAATAACCCGACTCACAGGTTCCACAACCTTGAGTTCCCTCAAACAAGTAATCAAATGATTTTCAAAAATAAACTCTCAAAAAGAGCAGATATGAATAAACACTGAAGTTCACAATACTATAATAAAACTTAAATTGAAGGATGTAATCAGTTATAGTTCTGTGTGTTGATGCAATGAGTCTTCCTGGGTATTTATAGCTTAATCAGAGAAACTAGCCGTTGCATTTTCTTCTCTTTTATTCTTCAATGTTTAGCTGGAATCCTGGATTTAGTCGTTGCAGATGATCTTCTAGAATTCTTGTCATTCCATGATCCGTATTTGACCGTTGGAGAGTGATTTGATTGACCTATAATGGTCTGAACTGAACCATTAGGAAAGAGGAGAAGTTTCAAGCTTGTTCTTGGTTGTTCATTAAATGCATTTAACCCAGATCTGATTTCAACTTGATCCTTGTTGAATTCATCTGAAACTAATAAGCATATAGATCAAGCATATATATGATGATTCACGACTTAACATGTGAGTAAATCAACCTATAATTCTGAATCAAACAGATAGAGGATGTCATTAGTGAAACAGAGTTCCGCTAGGCTCGAGTTAAAAGTATGTAGGTTCGAGTCTAATCGTCTTCCAAGCTTTCATATCTCTCTCTGTCTGAGCCAAACTCAAGTTCATAAGTTTTAGGCTCGAGTTTACTTCAGTCAAAACACTTTTGAAATTCTTCCAATCAGAGATAGGTTAAAGTCTACATAATTATGTTCGAGTTCATATTTGAAAATATTTTGAATGCTCTTTGTAAGGGACGAACTCAAGTTTAGCTTAGTAGGCTCGAGTTTGTTCACATGAACAATTGATGGAAAACTCTCTGTAAGACTTGAGCTTGAGTTAAATAAAAACATGCTTGAGTCACAAAATGGCGACATGCTCTCTGTAAGGCATAGACTCGAGTTTATTATGACAGACTTGAGTTTAACTAAGAGCGAACAACTTGTTTTGCTCTTTGTAACCTGTAGACTTGAGTTTAATATAATGGGTTGGAGTTTAGTTCAGATAAAATCATGAGACTTGTTCTCTGTCACGAGTAGGCTCAAGTTTATCAAATGAGGCTCGAGTTTGCCTAAGTTCAAAAACACTTATCCTTTTCTATGTTAAGTATGAACTCGAGTTAAACAAGTTTAGGCTTGAGTTTATCTTACATAACAAGGATTAAATTAATGTTAACAAACTTCTACCTTTCTTTGAATTTTAGCAACAAAGAGCAATTTCTTAGTTTACAATTGTCAGTTATCATCAAACCACATAGGGAACTAACACATAGTAGCCGAGCCTAAAACCCTAGTTACACTGAACGTATCACTGGCTCAGTAGCAACCCAAGGACACACAATCCACCAAGCCCTACAGCCCAGACGCATGTCTCACTCACGAGACATGTTCCACAATCATGGCACAACAAACATACAAAAACCACGTAGAGTATATAAGTAAGCAATTATTACCTGGCAACTGATCAGTAATAATAAAATTTACCAGTGCCCGAATGTTACTCTAGATATGAGTCTGCCCTAAAACGGAGCATATACATTCCACTTCATACACTTATGCAAAGTTACCTCTTAATTTCAAGAAATTCGACCATTAACCAGAAATTCCAAAATTTGTGCTTCAACTTCAAAAATTCATAACTAATTCTAGAAAACTTTGATTCCTATGATTCCAGCGGCCATTTAACCCTTGACATGTCTATTGTTAGCTAAAAATACTTCTAGAGATCATAAGAACTCGTATGATGTTTCTGTATCAAAATACTACCCTTAGGTTCAAGACAAAGTCCAGTTTTATGGGCTATTTTTAAAAATTCATATCTCTTAGTAGACATCTCACAAATTACAAATTATATACTAAATTAAATCTTGGGATGTCTAACTTAAGCCCGTAAAATTTCATGGCCATTGGACATCAATTATTATTTTAAAATTATTCCTTAAGCATGACTACCACTGAAACTACCAAAGTTGGCAAATTTTCGATATTCTTGTAACTTACCTTTTCAAAATCATGTTCCATACTTTTTCCCATACTAATTTTCATTCTAAACACTTTGGAAACATAAAAAAAATATCAAAATCACATCATAACCTCATAAACACAGCCCTGGCCAAAAAGCACACCATGAAAGCAAGAACAACAAATTTCCATTTAACTACACTTCTATTCTTATTCTTGCTTAATCTTTCTTTTAAGACCATAATCTTAACTTCGAACACTTGATAACCCATTTTAGTAACTAGGGAAGAGTATCCCCTTAAGAAATATCATTATCCCATGAACATCTATTTTCTTGAAAAGATCCCCAAAATTCAAAACACAAAGTCATAAACAAGCTAGTTTAGTGACTTACTTGGCTTTAGGACTTGGTTCTTCTTGAATCTCTTCTTCCTTGCACCTTGCTATAGTTTCAGGCTTGAGCACATAGGCACCATGCAAGAAGTATTGATAAGAATCTTGCAGCCATTTATAAAGATCAAAGAAGATTGAAGGTTATTCCAACATGATTTAAGACCTACTTACCTTAACCTTTAAGTTGTGTGCCTTCTCTTCTTCCTTATGTATGAGCTCTCTCTCTTTTGTCTTCCTCTCTCTTGGGTGACGTCTCGGTAGTCCAAAAATGAAGGCAAGATGGTCCTTAAATTATAACCATTGATCATACAAAATATCCTTACAGGTTAATTCTTATTGACTCTTGTTTTGACTTGGATTTATGACTTGCTTTTCCTTCTTTTTCTCCAGATTTTTCTTGACTACTCTTGACTCCCTCAAGTTGGCTGAAATATTCCCTCTCTTGGCACAAAAAGTTTGCTTGTCTCATGTGCTCGTTTACCTTAGACTTAGGTCTTACTCTTGGTTGTATCCTATTGGGCATAAACTACAAACTTTTGACTTTGTTTTCTTATCATTATAACTTGGCCTTTGCTTTATTCTCTTTGTATTCATGATAGATGAAAATTCATGGCTGAGAAGGAGAAATATTTTTGTCTCTAAATGCTATAAAATAATATTAGTTTTCTATGTATTTTGATGATAACTGACAATTGAGTTTTGGATGTAAGTTGAAAAACTTATTGTCTTTGGTAAGTTGAAAAACTTATTGTCAAAAGCAAACTCGAGATAAAGTTTGTCTTTGGTAAGTTGAAAAACTTACAGTCAAAGGCAAACTCGAGTTTTGGATGTAAAACTCGAGTTTGGACTTAACAGAGAGTAGCTTAATTTTTTTATGAACTAAGACAAACTCCAGTTTGTGTAGACAAACTTTAGTTTGTGTAAACAAACTCTAGTTTGTGAGATACAGAGAGCACTCACATCAAAATAAACTCAAGTTTAGTTGTACTAACTCGAGTTTGCACCAAACAGAGAACCCTTAATATTTTCTAAAGTATGACAAACTCCAATTTGTTTCCGCAAACTTGAGTTTATGTCTTTGAGAGAGTTTTCAAGAATTTGTGAACTTGGCCAAACTTGAGTTAAGTTTTCATAAACTCAAGTTTATGTTTGGCCGAGAGTCTTAATGTTTTTCATCCTGAACAAACTTCAGTTTGCACTTGGCCAAGAAGTTTTTCTAAGTTTTTTAAATTTTGAGAAAACTCGAGTTTGGGATTGACAGAGAGTTTTCAAGTTTTACTCACTTTGAGGACACTTCAATTTGATTTTAACAAACTCCAATTTTCTCTTAGCGGAGAGTTTTTTCGAAGATTTTCAGTTTTAAAGGAAACTCGAGTTTATACTAAGCAGAGAGATCTACTCTATTCATGTGATTTGAAAACTCCAATTAAGTTTTAAAAACTTCAATTTTGAGCTTTATGGACTTAAACTTATTTTCTCATCAAAAGTCAAAAACTTGAGTTAGTTACTAATTGACTTGACTTTGCGTATATATTCAAATTGTGCTTCAATGCTCAAATTGTGACATTCTTCTCTAGAGGAATTAAACTCGAGTCAGGGTTTTGAAACTCGAGTTTAGTCTTCTAAAGCAAAGTTACAAACTCCAGTTTGGATAAACCAACTCGAGTTGGTGTCTCTCAGTTTGAAAATTAAATTGCTCAAATTTGTGGAATCTTCATGTTTGATCTTAATACATCTTATCATCACTCATTACTTTTCATAACTATGTTTAATCAATTTGTTAGTGAGTTTAGATGGTCTAAAGAATATTAAATGAAGATTTAGTCAAAATCAAAAAGCAATATCAGATCATTTATTTCAAAGTCTAGAAAGCTTGCATCCTTTTGGACAATCATTCTACTCACGTTGCTAAGGGATAAATGCTTAGTTTCCCTATAAAGAAGCTGCTCTTCCAACAGATTTAATTCAAGATAAGTCAACCATGAACTTCTGTGCAGCTAGATTAACAAAAGGTTAGAGAGAGAAGAAGACCAAAGTATTTCTATCAGCTATTCCAATGGCTCCAACAGTTGCATTGAGGAATCGAACGGTCATTAAATGCTTGCTTCATATATAAGGAGTTGCATTCAAGTCTTCTCAACAACAAAGATATAGAAAATGAAAATCATTTAAGTTTCTAACTACTATTTTAGTTTTCTACTTTAAAGTATCTTTTGATACATTTGTACTTCAGTGATTATCTTTATAAACTCTTAGAGAGAGTTTCATTTATTGTAAGAATCTCAAGTTATGGGACTTGGAGATTGGGAATATCAGTGTACAACTTGTAAGGAGAGTGTATCCTGGTGAGAGGATAACTTCGAGTACAGAGTATGTAACTGATTCTAAGTGTTAGTGAAAAACCCAGAGAGTCTGGGGATTAGACGTAGGTCAAGCAGTTAGATCGAATCAGTATAAATCTTGTTGTGTCTTGCTTCTTCTTCTCTACTCTATTTTACTCTGTTTTTGTGGCCAAATCTCAAAGCACTTTGAAAAGAATTTTTAAATCCCCAATGCACCCCCTTTTGATGATTAGCTTCGCTTTCAAATAAAGCCTTAAATTATCCCCTTTTTGGTTCTTTTTCACTGGCCAATTTTCCTAGACCTTTTGACTCCTTTATTTGGCTTTATTTGTGATTGAATCATTCTTCTTCATCTTTGTCCATAGTTTGCCGAAATGTATGGCTTGTTGGGGAAGAATATTTGGCTTTCAATTGCCTTGGATTTAACTTGTACAATTTGTCTACCTAAAGTTAACTTTAATTCCCAAATTGACACTTGTTAGGCTAGGGAGTCTGCCTTTGACTTGCATTTCTTGTGATTTTTGTGTGCTTCCATTTCTTGTCTTCAAGTTGGCCGAACTATATAGTTTGATGGAGAAGGAATTTTGCCTTCTAGAAGCCTTAACCAAGTGTCAAATTATCCTATTTCAAAGGTCAACCCAATTCCCTATTGTGACATTTGGCATTCAAGAGTATACTAGTTGACTTTTGGCTAAGGACTTGAGAAAATTCATTTTGGTCTTCTTCTTCCCCTCCTTGGCCGAAATATAAGGCTTATGGGAGAAGACTTTTGTGCCTTTATAATACTCCTTTGACTCTAGTTCAATAAGCTATCTTACATCACCTTGGTGATGTAAGCTTAGTTGACAATTTTCCTAAGTCAAGGATATTTTATCATATTAATTCTTTGACTTTCAAATATGCCCTTTTTTGTATGGACAATATTCTTATCTCTTATTTTCCTTTTGTTGGCTGAAATTTTTGAGTCAAAGAGAGCGAGAATGTTGCCTCTTAATTCCCTTGCAAACTTATGTCATTTTGAGTCTTTATCAAATGGATTTCATGTGTCATACTTTCCAAAATCTCATTTTCACTACTTTTGTCCCACTTTGGCTGAAATTTACATGTCAAAGGGAATAGGAATGTTGTTCCTTAATTCCTTTACAATCATGTTACATTAAGGTATTAATTTAGTTGACTTTATGTGTCCAACTTCAAGGTTTCATCCTTGTCCTTTTCATTCTTCTACTTGGCTGAAAATTGGCCTTATTGAAGGACTAATCATATGTTCCTTAATGTCCTTTAAGCACTTGTTAAATTTGACAAGTCAAATTACCATTTATTGGCCCTAGTTAATTAAAATAATTCCTCATGCTCCTTTGTTTAATTTGGCTGAAAAAGAAGTCACTATTGTAATGACTTTCACATAGTCACAAAGTAACTAAAATCATTTACATGATATGTCATTTTAACTAATTAATTAAATTAGAATGTCCCATAAAAAGAAAAACAAGTTAATGATAATAAAGAACTTCTCAATATTTCCTTAATTCATACTTTGTACATTGTATATGAAAATAGAGATGTTACAATTGTAACATGTGAATGATTTATTCTCAAGGAAATAGGATATGCGAATGATTTGTTGTCAAAAAGTGGTTGAACGATATGCAAATGTATTTCCAAAAAGTAGCTCAAGGAAACGGGATATACAAAATAAGCAATGGGAGCTGCATTTTAAGATTTATTGTCAAGAACCCTACAGGATATGTGAGAACGAAGAAACTAGGATGCGAATCATACCAAATCGAACTTAGAAAAGAGCTTAGGGCTTTCAGATGAGACGTGAGGCACCAGACCTTAGATCGGAGAAGCTCAATCTTGTGTTGTTTTCCTTGGAGAAATCGCCCTTCAAAGGTTCAAGAAGGTGGAAATTTCGAAGGCAAATTTTGGAGTCTAGGTGACTGGAGAGAAATTTTTCGCTAGGGAGGGAAAAAGTTTGTCGCAATATGGCCAACGAAGAGCACCTTTGTGGTTTTGTTAGTAACATAACCTTACCGACCGAATTACCCATGCAATTTCGTCAGTAATGTTTTATTATTATTATTGTTATTATTATTTTAAAAACCTTCACTTTTTTAGTGACAAAATTTACCGACGCAAATATTTTGTTGGTAATTTCTGATGACATTCTGTCAACATGTTCGTTGGATAATACTGTTGGAGTTTTTCCATGCAAATTCTATCATAGTTCCATTAGCAATTGTTGACAGAATAAGTCCGTTGCAAATTTACCTCTATTATATATATGGTTGATTTGTATTTATTTTGATACTAAAGTTAAATATGTATGTAATTATATATTTTTTCATGTAAATATTCACCATACAGAGTAATCTTAAGGCCATGGTAGTTTGAAGGCCTGTTTGGAGCATTCCAAAACTTAGGTTTTGTCAAGAGTTTGCCAAACATTGCTCTTTTTTCCAGAAGCTATTCATCATTAAAACCTATATTTTGTTAAAAACTTAACAAACAACCCTATTTTTGCCAAAAAGCTATTTTGGGTCCAAAACTTGGGTTTTGAAAAAATCTATTTTTTTAAAGATTTTCCTCTCTCCTTTGCTATCATCAGTATTTTTTCATTACTAGCTAGAATCCTTAAATATTTGTTTAGTACCCTAAAATATTTTTTCAATATCCTAATTTTTTTTTCAAGATTATAAAGTATTTTTTCAGTATCTTTTTAACACTCATTAGTACCCTGAATTTTTTTCTTTCAAGATTAGTCAATAGCCTAAAATATTTTTCAATATCATAAAATAAATTTTCAAGATCATATAGTATTTTTTCAGTATCTTTTTTGTACCCATCAGTACCTTGAAATTTTTTATTCAATATCCTAAAATAAATTTTTAAGACCATGAGAAATATTTTTTTCAGTACCAGTCATTATTAAGTATCTTTTTAGTACCCGTCAATACTCTGAATTTTTTTTTTTCAAGATTGGTCAATACCTTGCAATATTTTTTTCAATATCATAAGATAAATTTTTAAGATTGTAAAATGTTTTTTCAGTATCCTTAAGTATCTTCTTAGTACCCGTTAGTACTTGAAATATTTTTTTAAAATCCCAAAATAAATTTTTAAGACCATGAAAAGTATTTTTATCAATACCAGTTATTAAGTATCTTTTTAGTACCTGTTAATACCCTAAAATATTTTTTCAAGATCAATCATTATCCTGAATGTTTTTTTTAATATCCTAAAATCAATTTTTAAGATCATGAAGTATTTTTTGTACCATCAATACCCTTGAGTATTTTAATTTTTTACACAAATTTATGTAATTCTTGGTATTTATTATGAAATATAATTTTTATAATATTCAAAATACAACCTTATCCTTTATATGCAATTATATCAAAAGCTAATGTCCTTTTTGGTAAATTGGACTCTAAAGAAAACTATTTTGATAACAATATTCAAACACTATCATTTTTATCCTAAAACTATTCTCTAAAATCCTTTTTTACCTCATAAATCCCAAAAGTCATTTTTGCCTCATAAATCTTAAAAACAATTTTTCAAAAGCTACATTTAAACCGGCTCTAAAGGTAAGTGACATAAGTGGTTATGACAGTAAACTAAGTATTTATTAGTAGTTATTAATGTATGTTTACTAGAAGTTTTAACTCTTTTTTTTTTTAAAAAAAAAATCAGGGCATGTGTATGGATGATGCCCTAAGAATTTACATGACAAACAACAATATTTCAAAGGTCAAAGATTTAATTAAGTAGAGATAATTTTATCATTGTATGAGTGAAGATTATCCTTTAGTTTAAAGAGGAAATTATATATTATAGATTTGTAATATGAATAGGTTGAGTCATGGTTTTAAGATAGCCTAGAATCAAGGTAGTTTCCTTAGTTAGGTTAAGAAATTTTGCAACGATATATCACACATTCAGATCTTTTAAAATAGTGCTAGTTGATAATTTTTGGATGTGTACATAAAAAGATTCGGTTTTTCAAATATGACCAAACATATCTGATAAATGTTGCCAAAAATTCCATGTACATATTTGATAAACGGGTGTTCTTGGAACAAATGGAACACAAATGAACCCATGTCTTATTTTCCTATCAAAGTTTTCCAAGAGCTAAAATTAGAGCTTCGAACCACTAATTTTAGAGCCAAAACAATTTAGTTATGAATTTTCTAAATTTAAGGAAAATTATTTATCAAGGTATACCTAATCTTTGCAGAAAAGAGTTTTAAGTTTTGAATTCACCAAAAATAAAAGTACCTATTGGGTCACATGTGATTTTTAAATGGCTAAACAATTTTAATAAAATAAAACCCTAGACTAAAACGTAATAGGATTTACAATAGATGTAATAGGATTTACAAGAGATGTACTACATTTAGTACTGTTTCAAATAGGATTTCCTTCTGCCTTCTGTAGAAAAATACATGTGCTTATAAAAAATATTATAAATGCCTATCAACTTCAAATCAAGTTTTCAATTCTTAACTCTAAAAGAAAAATTCATTTGCACGATTGAAGTTTCAAGGTCAGATACAATAAAGAATTGGGAAATAACTAAGTAGCTTGGTGGAGGATATTATGATCCTGGATGACTTTATGCACAAAAGATAAACAAGCAACAAAGTGAACACATAGGAGAATCAAGACCGACATTGGCCTGAATATCAAAATAGGGCTGCCGCAAAATAAAAAGTGTAACAACCCAATTTTTAAAAGCGGAATAATTTTTTTTAATCAGAGTAGAGCATCGGAGCAAGTAAAAGAGTGAGTAACTGATATATCATTAATTGTGGCGTATCTGTCTATTTATAATGCACAGTACATTCATCAGAGTGATGTCAATACGGTATATGTCTAAAAAGATAAGATCTTCAGTTGGGTCCTTACGCTTCCTGCTTACTCTGCTTACTCCTATCCTCAGTCCTTAGTTCTCCGGACCTGAAGCTATGGCAAGAGCTGAGGTTCAATACCCATTAAACCTTAGGTAACAGTTAACCTCATGCTTATGTAAACAGTATATGACAGGTATCACATAATAAGTATACAATTACAACTTTCAAAATCATAACAACATGTAAGGCAATAGCATAACACAGCCACTGCAATATGTATGTTACCTCAGTCTACACTATTCACCAGTGCCACGATGGCCTATCGTGTCCTCAGCGCTAGGAAAACTCAACGGTGTTATCAAGACTATAACCTGTATTCAATTCAATAAGTAAAGAGCAATTTCAAAACATGTGAGTACAACTATCATATATAGGCAAACCATAAGCATAAGAGTTAAGGTTACAATACGTGTCCGTACCTTCGTTGACGAGTTTTGGTACGTCCTGTCGGTCAGAATGCGTTCACAGTTATCCTATAAGGGTAATATCGCCTCCATTAATTCACAAATATTATTCCAAGAGATATCTTGGCAAAAAATGACAATTTTACCTTGGTGCATTTATTTCTTTAATTATTCCCACAAAATTTCGGAGAAAACACTGGTCCATGGCCAGTATTTCTGGACAGAATTTCACCTAACTTTGAAAAATCATAACTAATTCTAGAAAAATCGAAACGAGGATTCATAAAATTTCCCGGAATCCTTGAGATCTCTATTTTTGAAGAAAGATACTGAAACTCACCCAGAATTCAAGAATAATCCCAGTTTCAACATTTCAAACCTCTGCCCAGAATTTTCCCCAGAAAACGTAGCTTAAATTCTGGAATTTTTATCTTTTTGCTCAGAACTTCAAATGACACACTTTATACATATTTGGAAAGCCTTATATGTCTATTTTCACCATTAATTTACTTAGAATTTTAGGACATCATTTCCTTCATAAAATATTAACGTTTTTGCTACTGGCTCATGAAATCACTAATCGATGAAATTTCGCCAGAGCTTCGCTATTTTGATCATAATCTTCCAAAATTTTTTTGCCATACTTCTTCATCATTTTTTCGAAATAAAGGCAATGAAAACCATAAAAACATGAAAACAAAACTATAATTGGAAGATTAAAGATCAAAATAACATTTCCTAACATTTCTACTACAAAAACTAAGAACTAGAACTAAAAGACTAAAAGCTTCCTTACCTCTTAAAGAACCTTGCTCCTTGCTCTTGGAGCTCTTCCACTCACTCCCTCACACTCTCAATTTCGGTTCTAGCTTGGTGAATTGGTGAGGATTTGTGAAGTGGGAGACCTCTATTTATAGCCAAGAAAGGGTTAATCATCTAGCATCTTTTACTTGATCTTGGCCATTGGTTTTTAACTTGGTAAAGAGGTAAAGATCTCACCCCTACACCTCATAGAAACCGCCCTTTTCCCCCCTTAGCTCTTAAGTTTTTGCTTCATCTCCTATTTACCTCCAAATGCTAATTTAGTTAGGTATAAGTTGGTGTTTTTATTCAAGATCTAATTTCACTTTTGAAATCATAATTTTATAACTAGATTTATGGTGATTTTAAACTTCCTGAAATACTTAGGTATGGATCCTAAAAGTATACGAAAATGACTTTGGGAATAGCCCAGTTCAAGCCCATAATTTACTGGTTTCCAAATATCTACTTATATTTAATACTTAGTTCAAATATTTCAAGATATGATTTAATTTCTATGGATTCTCATTTACTTGTATTAGATTAAAGAATATACTTGCTCCTAAGTTTTGTTTTGGATTCCAACCCATTATTCATTTTGGTTTAATTTTGACTTTCTTTACTACACTCACACTCATACACAACTCTTGGACACATTCACACTCACAACACACACACACACCTCACACGCCTACACACACACACTTCTCTCTTCTCTTTATCCTCTTCCAAAACATTTACTTCAAGCCCCTAAAGTCTTCATTAGTACACTATCTCCTTCTAGATCTTTAATTTAATTATATGTTTATTCAAAACAATTCCCTTTTCTTGTTGCCCAAAGTAATAAAACTGCCCCCCCTAATCTTTTTAATTATCAATTTTATGTTTTAAATTATTCTCACAAACTCAAAAAGAAAATCTCTCATTGGTCCAATTAATTTCACAAAGATTTAAGATTAAGGGTTTATATAATTTCTTCACTCTTTAATTAGTAATTTTCACTACTTTTATTAGTTAAAGGGAGAATTAATTAATCCTTGGTTACTATTGCTAATATAGTGCTTTAGGGGTTACTAAACTTAATTACCAAAATTTGACAAGGGTTCTAATTTAATTTTGATGATTAACAACCCCTTGTATGCTAATCTTAGCTTCTAAATACCATTTGGTCCTTAATTTAATTGATATTTCCTTAATTATGACCTTTATAAATTAATTATCAATTAATTTAAAAAATTACTAAAGTATTTCAATTATTACAATTCCAATTGCCTAATAATTGTTGCTAATTCCCTCTAATTGATTTTATCATCCTCTGATGATTTTAAATTGCTGAAATGGTATAATTATGATTATACTAAATTATGATAATCTTAGGATATTTTATGACCCTTAATAAGACTTAGAAAAATTAGTCTTTAGACCTTCTAATTCTAGGGAAAATTGCATAGGAATAAAAGTAAATACAACACCAAAATCTGAGACCACATACTCACCCATTTAAAATAGGTATTATTTATCAAAATATAGTGGCCATGCTAAATAGGATTTTTAGGGTATTATAAAAAGGAGATCTACTTGGCTTCTCCATAAGAATAAGGGAATAAAATAACTTTCTATATAAAAGCATGAAATAGAATAACAATCAAACAGTGTTGAACAGGGCTATGCTTTGTCCATTCAAAATGCACGACCAAGCAAGAAATTCTATTGAAACTTTGGGAATTTATCCAGAAAATTTAATTGCCTTGTAAACAACTCCTATTTATTTGCAAACTAATCCTCTCTATTGAATCTATTGGAGAAGTCTTGAGGAAACATTACTTAATTAAATGTTTGAGTTATTAGCCATGTCTTTTGTACTCACGCAGATGAAACTAATCCTTAATTTCACTGGTAACTTGGTAAATGATATTCAATGATGTACTGTCAATTCTAATTTCATTGGCAACTTAGAAAATGATATTAATTTGTTGTTTCAATTTTTTCAGTTACTCGCTATAAAATTCATATATCATTGATTCCTCATTTCCTGATCTTTGTTATACAACCTTTAATTGCATAACCCATTATTGACCTTTTTACAAAACTACCAATTTAGCACAAATACCTGACAAAAGTTGAACCACCACTTGATAATCCAAGAAAACTGAGAACCATATTTAATTATCTAGAGAGAGAAATCTAAAAGATGAAAAAATTCATAACAATCTAATGTGTCCCTAAGATGATATGCTATATGACATTTTTCATTACTCCAACGGACCAATCTACATCAAAACCTGAACCAGCAATCCAATCATTTAAATTTGGCCACGGATCATGCACACGTAAAAATTAAACTTTTCTCAGAGGCCCTAGGGTATAAGGATATCTCTTCTATCATTTCAAGAATCTTTTGTTCACTTGAACCAGCAGATACCCTTGTAATCTTGACAGTGCTCAGAACTCGTGCATGATTCAATATGTATTTCATAAATTCAACATCATCGTCTGACTGAAAGGCACCAAAAGTGAACTCCTTTAGGTGTGATGAAAGACATAGAGGGACATTAAGATGCTCAGGAGGGACATTAAGATGCTTAGGAGGGGCCCTAGAAGAAAGCTGGTAATATCTACAAACCATCAAAACTACAAGATTTTGAAGCTTAGGGAAATTTTGGAGGCAGTTCACTATCGCAGTCCACCCATTTCCATAACATTCCAGGTGTGTCAAATTGTCAAATGTTGGAGTATTATCACCATCATGCGACCGCATAGCATGCTTGCCACCGGGTGACCGTATTCCCTGCATGAGGAAAGACCAACATATAGCCAAAAAACAACAGTGTATAAAATATCTGAAAGAAAAATGAAACAATTTACGTATACAATGTCATTCATACCCGTAACCTTAGAAATGTAACATTAGACAAAGCTTTTACAGTCACTAGAGAGTGGGGAACATCAGCTGTGACCAAACGGTTAAACCTTTTAATCTCTTGTATCGGACCAAAATCGTCGCTCATGCCCAAATTATTCAGCACCAGCATTTCATAGTCACTAGTGCACATCCACAAAGCAGCATTGCCAAGAAGTCTATGTCTGGAAGTCTGACCATGTCTAGATGTAGAACTTTAAGAGAAGGCAAATTCACACTAGAAAGGGCACTAAAGGTTACCCGATTGAATTTTAAAACCCTAATGGTACTCCAATTAAAAATACTAGAGGGCAACTTAGTGTAAAATCTAGGTGAACTCCCTATCTCAAGATGCACAACTTTACTATTGATTAATGCATCAATCCAATTGTTAATCTTATCATTTGGCATGTTGTAAGTCCAACAATTGAGACCAAAGTTTCTTAGAAATTCCAAATCTCCTGAAACGAGGACATAATCAACATACTGGATGAAAACTTCACGACCAGAAAAATGTTCATCATGAATGACAAGAGTGGAAAAAGAGTGTCCAAGTGGCCTCCATCTCTTGGACAAGAAGCTTGCAGCAACAGCCTGCTTGGTTGGAAGAAAAGATAGAATATGAAGAAGCAACGAGTCTGGTAAGCTACTGAGCCTGTCACACATGATTAATTGGCTTCCACTTCAATAGCTATCTCCAAGGGAGTAATGATGAAAACAAGCACGGTTAAAGTTTGATCCTGTGGAGAAAATAATCAAACACCAAGTAATAAATTTTACTGTGCACTTGAAGCTATTTGGAAAACAATATGCAGAGAAGTTCTTCATAGCACGCTATGGAAAATGATGGATATGCCTGAAGCTTGGAGAAAACTATTCATTAAACAGTTAGGAGTAGTGATTTAAGCATTTTGCTTATCTGACTCAGAATGAAACAGTGAGCACAAACTCTGGACCCAATAATTGCATCCCTAAGCTTTGTATCCTTCTTTATGCGTTTTATGAACACATCAAGCTCCTCTTCTCAGCAGCTAACTCCCTACTTTATATTGTACCACATACAAATAAGTTTGTTTACTAATGTCATTAACATATGTGTCTTATCATTTTTAAAAAGTCTGGCTGACTTTCATGACAAATAAATAGTTGGTACGGATGAAAAATTGAGAGTTACCACTACTTGGGCATATGATTTTCTGATGTTTGTATAAATTTAGTACCATAAGCTTTAGAACCCAGACAAACGGTGTAATACTACCTCCTATCCTAAATATATGAGACAAGGGCTTTTACTTTGGTTTTTAATATAAGACCTCAATCTACTTTGTCCCCAGATTTATAATTTTAGAGTAGTTAGAATGCTGATAATTAGAAATAACTAATTTGACTAACTTCTTAGAATCCACAAATTAGTTATCAATCTCTAAAACTAAACACCAGAAGGAGTATAACATTTCAAGTGCATTTCCCATACAGAGACCAGCATTGGTTCGGTGATTTGGTAATGTAAAGTGGCTAAACATATTTGAAGAAAACATGAAAGAAGCAATAAAGAAGTTGTATGCCTCATGAACCTGAGATTGCTCGGAGAGACTTAGGCAAGTCGTAAAAATTTCTGAAATTCAGACAAATTTGATAGTAGTACCAGCAGAGGGCTGACACAAGATAAATAAACCAATCACAAAATAAATCTATTGAAAAGAAAATGATTAACTTCACTCAAGAACGCAACATAGGAATTCAAGAAGCATCAGTTCGTTGCTTTACGCACGCAGAAGTAAAAGAATGGCAATCGACGGCATTACCTGAGGAGGAGCTCCTATTATCTTCACTGATTCGCTCTTTCCTGTTTATCTCTTCGGAATCACTCTGTGTCCCCAGAATCTTCCGTCTCTGGTTCTCTCTTCAACACTCTCTGCCTTTTTGATTCCCTTCTTTTCGGCTCTTGGGCGCTGACATAAAACGGTATAACCGAATTTTGAAATAACCCCCCACTAAACGTTAATAGGTAGTTGAAATTTTACTTTCTACATGTTAGCTTGAGACTCGAGAGGAATTTGTTTTGAGATTAAAAAAATAGCAATTTATTGCATTTGTTTTTCTTTTATATTTGAATTGTATATAATTTGTGAGGAGGATGAATATTTCATATCCGTGGAAATTGTTACTATATTTCTTAAATATTACTTTCAAAATTAAATAAGAATATTTTTTAATATTTTTAAGAAAAATGGTTGAAGAATCGATCCTCCATTTTAAACGTCTTCCTCAGAGGTATAAAAGAACTCAGCTTCATTAGCGATGCACATATATATTTTTTATTTTACACATAATTAAATATAGATTGCACACAATTAATGAAGAACAGCACACACGTTAAACATAAAATATACACAAGTCCTTAAACAAATTGTAGCTACCTTTTAATATCTATATTATTGATTATGTAAAAAAAATTAATTTTAAGAGAAATGCTATAGATTGCTCGCTCAAAAAAAAAAAAAAAAAATCCCTTCAAATCCCTCATACCAAATAGCCTCTATATAGAAAGAATGAGCCAGAGATGAAAATGGACCAATTTCTTTTCCTTTCAAAGTCTTCATTTTAACCCAACTTTCAAATACTAACCGTAGTAAAAAAAATTGTTAAACTAAATTTAAAAATAATGTCACCATTGTTATAAAGAGTTTGTAACCCAAATAGAAGTCAACTATCAAAGGAAAGACCCGTGCTTATACATTGAAAGCATGACATCCCAAATTTTTAATTTTAGAGCTAAGCATAATTTTAGAAAATATTAAGTTATGGTAATTAAAATTTGTTATGGGAGTAAATTTTCAAGTAAGTAATAATATAAGTAAATTTCTTTAATTCACTTAAAAGAAATAATATACAAATAATTTATTTTGGATTATGGGTGGTCCGCGACTGCTGCCATTCCATTCTTCAATTAATCAACACCCATAATATTTAATTGCGTAATTCGCTCTCTCTCTCAGTTTTATAATGAAGAATTATAGAAAGCATGCACGAGTTTCAAACGAATTGGACATTGACATGGTTGGCTTTGTGTGGAAATCATGCATATTGTTTACATCCATGATTTCTCACTCAATCACCCCTCCCTTCTATTTAAACGCCTTCCACAGTAAGCGGGGGCAAGCTCGAAAGAGAAATTGTAACATGAAGATTGGTTGCACATACCAAACAACCCTTAAGAAGAATGAGTTAGGGACGCAAATAGGTGAATTTTTTTCCATGTAGGCTTTGTTTGGGAGTTTGAAGGGGAGGGGAGGGAAAGGGATGCATGGAATTTGGAGAGGAGGAGAAGGAAGGGAAATGGAGGATATTTCCTCCCTTGTTTGGGAGTTAAAAAAATAGTAAGGGAGGAAGATGGAGGATTAATGAGTTATTTTTACCATTTTGTCCTTTTCTTCAAAAATTTATATAATTATTATACTTTACACATAAATTTAAATTTAAATTTCCTAAAAAAATTATTTATGTAATTTTTATATTAAAAAAATTCCCTAAAAAAATATTTTCTCTCTCTAAAAAATATTTCTCTCTCTAATAGTTATTTTTCTCTCTCCATAATGATTTATAAATACATTTTTTAGTACATAATGATTTAAGTATATAAAACTACATCCTAAAATATAAAATTATACATAATTCCATAACTAGTTGAAATTGAATGTGATTTGTTATTTTAAAATCTATTGAGATTTATAAATAATGTTATTCTAAAATATTTGTGCTAAAAAGTAACACATCCATAAATCTTTTTTTTTTTTTTTGAAAGAACAGTTGTAGTTCCATTTGACTAGTTCTAAATAAGAAAATCCCAATACATCATTCAAACATTAAGTTCTAAACAGTTTGCCACATTTCAGACTATAGCAAGTTAAACCCATTACATCAACAACATTGGTTCAATCATGTGCTTAAAACATAAATTCAAATCAAAAGTGAATATCTTCATAGTGAATGTTCTACTACTCATTGTAAAAGATGATTGTCATAACTTGGCTCTCCAATATTGATGGCACTTGATCTCCAAAGCAACGCAGAGTTGAAATGAGCAATTTCCTTTCTTAAAAAAAATTGTCCCTACATAATTTAATAAAAACAATAGAAGGTTTAATTCATATAAAAGGAAAAAGAATACTTTCTCAATTCAGTAAAACAACACAACATAAAATTTATGGTTGAGGGAGTAAAACAAATACATAAACACCAAGAGCAAACAATTTTTTTTTTTAAAAAAACATTTCGAACACCATGAATATAGGACTTTGATATGATCAACAATTACCTTGAAGGACCAAACACCATCTCAAGTAGCAACTCCTTACGTTTGTAAAGAGGACAACCAAACTCTACTCTAATCCTCTCAGGATTATCGAGAAGATATAGATATACACAGGTGAACAATTGCCTCTCAATCTTTAAATCCTCCAAAAGTTTCCAAATTTTAGCTTCAGGAATTGGAAGTTTTTGCTTAACTTTCTCATAAGTAGCATTACCCTCTCTAAGAGCTCTAACAATATCTTGAAGTGCCACTTTTGTCCCTTCAACTCCTTCATCCTTTGACCTTTTAGCCTTTTAGATTTAACATCCTAGCTGCGAGTGCCTTGTACTTCAGGTTATGTAACTTCATTTTCATTGCCAACCTCTTGAGCACTCTCGAAGGTCACCTCAATGGTTTCTATGGACTTAGATTCTCTAGGCAGTGACCTTTTGTTTCTAATGTGTTTGGGAGTCTTAGAAAGTTGTTGAGTGGCTCTGTTTCCTCCACACATGATCATCATTTTGTCATAATTATGAATAGACTTTCCCATCCACTCTTTTGCTTCAGGCTTACCCTATAAAATAATAATTATTGAACAAACATTATTAAGCTAAAACATGAAAGGGATAAAAACAAGAAAAGTTCATAATATACCTCAATAAGCTTTTGCCAAACTTTAGGCTCAGCACACCATTGTCTTGTAGTTGGGTCCCAAGCAAATCCACTCAAGCCATTCTTGAACAAGTCATAACACTTGGAAAAACGTCTCTTTACTAATTTCCAATGACTCTTCACCTTTTCTTTCTCAAATGGGCGTCCAAAGTTTTGTTGCAACTCATTTATGATGGTTTTATAAGCTTTGGAAGTAAAGGAGCTACCAACTTTATTTCCATCATTCTTTTTTTTTCCATCATTCTATTGATGCAAAAAAGAATAAACAAGAGCATCATCCATCTCTTGTGTCCATGTGTCTTGTTTAGTCTCTGACTCAAACATGATTCTTGAATAAAATTGCAACAGTATAGCAATTGAACATTAAGTAGATGTAAAATTCATCATTAAGTAAAATCAGTGGCTTATAATCAATAAAAAGGTCTCTTAATTTTTAGCTGCCAGATATAATGCAGTTTAAGTGCATCAATACAAACAAATTCTCAATGCTAATAAAGTTATGAAGATCTTAATTCAAGTCCTACTTGCAAAGCTAAAGAAGTAAAGAACACCAAGGAATAGACAGGTATAAAGATAAGAAATAGCATGTTTTGTTTTGTGATTTTTTCCCCACCTGCATGTTTTCAATTGTTCAAACTCGTCTAGTAATAACACACATTCATGAACAAAAAATACAATCAACGACATCATAAAAGGAATGCAATTAATTATAAATAGAAAGGGTAATGTTAACCATTTAATGATAGGGTTAAAAGAAAATGAAAGCTTTGGTTTCTGCATCAGACAGATCATACATCACCAAGAAAATTTGAGCATGTGTCTTTGCACTAGAGAAGTAAGCCCAGAGTACTAATCAAGAATAAACACTCATAATAGCTTAAGAAAAAAAATATTTTTTCTACAGTAGATAAATCACATATCACTACCAGGAAGATCTGAACAAGTGTATTTCTAGTAATGATGGAAAGCACCAAACAAGAACCAGCAAAGATATGATATTGAAATCACAAACTAGAAGATAGATGTATTTCAAAACTAGCAAAGAGAAAGATTTTTTATATGACATTTGCAATAAATAATCATTTGCATTAGTTTGCGATGAAAATCCTAAACTTAAGTTATGATCTATAAGCTCTCCACTTAGCATCAGCTATAGAATTTCTTAAATTTTCTCCTAAATGAGTATGTTCTTCATCCGCATCCTCTTCTATGTGAACATCTCCATGTTGTTTAGATACACTTTGGTTAGCAATCTCTTCATTTACCTCAGCAACTAGCTCTTCTTCAGGGTAGGTCATCAATCATAATTGTGCAAAATGCAACATGCTATGATAATCCTGTTTTGTGTCTTTATTCTATAAGTTGGTTCTGTGCCACTAGCAATAATAGGAAACCTTTTTTTCAAAACCCCAAAAGCCCTTTCCATAACATTACGCAAGGACGAATGGCGATGGTTAAATAATTCTTGGGGTGTCCGAGGTAGATTTCTCGAGGAAAATTCTCTCAAGTGATAGCGTGTTGATCTATAAGGTGTGATCAACCCCTTTCTCAACATAGATCCATCATCAGCGACATAATACGTATCTATTATAAAAATATTGATGAGATATATCTAATGAAACAAGCAGAAAATTTTAGGAAAACAATAACTAATTACCTCTAGGTATTCTAAGATTATCTATTCTACGTAGTACATCTCTTAATATCCTTGAATCTGAAGCAGTGCCCTCCCATCCAGGTTGAACATAGGTAAATATTAGGTCAAATAAACACACAACCAACACATTTTGTGTTGGAAAATCTTTTCTACTGCGATATTTTGGAGCTTCATTTAATGGCACTTTTACACGAACATGTGTACAATGAATTGCACTGACACAATCCTGGTATTGCTATATAACTCTTGATATCTACACAGATGTCTTGTGTGCTTAAGTGATAATACATGAAGATTTTTGTAACATCCCAAATTTTAGATTTTGGGAATTAAAAATATTATATGGAAAATTTGGCCTTAATTATTTTAAAATTAATATATGGAATAAAAGGCATATTTTCTGTAAATTAAGGACAAATAGTTAGGGAATGAGTTTGGCCTAAATATTTTTGAGACAATATTTTCTGGCCTAAAGAAATTAATTGAGGAAGAGAAATCCTTGAATGAAATTAAGGATTTATTTTGATTACCTAACTAATGTTTGTAATTTAATTAGTAAGGGATTAGATTGCAAACAAGAACCTTGTAGGGAGTTAAAAGAAGTATTTTCTTCAAATGGATATCTCATCTCTCCTCTCGTTGTGCATGTATGCCATGTGCTCTCCCTTTTATTTCCCTCTCTTCCATCCGGCCACACCTAGACACACTTGTACAAGACACACACACACACACACACACACACACACACTCATCATATACGCAATATATACACTATTTCGTCTTTTAATTCCCACGGCAAGACACTTCACACACATACCAAAACACTACTTTCATTTATTTCCTTTAGCTGACACCCCCCTCCAAATCTCTATGGCACACTACACACCAACACACACAAAATTCTCTCAATTTACTCCACCAAACCCCACAGCGTTCCCTCTCTCAAACACCAATAATCTTCTTTTTCTTCCCTCTCCAAACCGTGCTCCCTATTTCCCCAACAACATCAACACCCTTTCACCTATCCCTTCCATCTCCACGGTCAGTTCTCCTCCTCTCTCAAAGTAGATGATCTATGGCAAGAAGAAGCAAAAAGAAGAAGAGAGATTATTGAAGGTAAGGCTATCAACATTTATTATGGTCTCTCATCCTTTTCTTGCATGTTGTTTTGATTAAGTATAAATCAACATGCACATGATTTTCTGAGTTTAGGTTAAGGGTTTGAAGGAGTGAAGGTGACCACAAAGTCAAGGACAAGCTATAGTGGTAAGATCATCCACCTTCTTTACCAATTTTTGAAGTTCTTGACTTGAAACCTAGATTTTGTAATATGAGGCAAACTCAAAGAAATAAGTGGAATTTGGTAAATCTAGGATAACCAACGTGTTCACCACTGAAAAAGGAGTGGGAATATGTTGGTGAATGAATTTTTAAATGTCTTTTGGAAAATAAAATCATAAGCTTCATAAACATGTTGAAACTGCCAGTTTTAGAAGTTTGGAGTCAGTCCACTTACATGCATGTTTTGATTGATCAAATGGGCTTATAAAATTATGAAAATATTCCAAGAGATAGAGGACATGCATAGTCTTAAAATGGTGGGTATTTTGTATTTTTCTAAGCTCTGGTCAAAGAGAAATAAATTGTATAAAATGACCCTATGTTTTGGAAGCAAAAATTGGGCAGTGAGCCTGTACGTGGAATTTTAATGGCTAAACGAACCCATAAAATTCTGAAAATTTCCAGAATGAAAGAGGACTCACAGAGCGTTAATTTGATATATGGTTTGTAATTTGTAAAGCTCTGTATAGTGAGATATGAATTTTTAAAGATAAGCTATGAATTCTGGAAGCTTAACAGGACAGTCAGTTGAAACGTAAAACCTGGGAATAATTTGACAAGTTCTGACCTTTGGCATTATTTTTCTTTGAAAGGGGACTTGTCTAGGAACATGTGAGAGTTGACGTCACATTTAAAATTATTTTTTTTTCCATTTAATTAAAAATAATTGAAGTTTATGGACTGTTAAGAATGATGACAGATAAGGGTTAAAAGTAACAAGTTTAAGTTACTTAATTAAACCCTAATAAAATAAGGGTTAAAAAAGACTGTAAACATTCATTCCCTGGTTCTAAAGGTATCGTTATGTCATTAGGGTCAAATGGAAAAGAAAGGAACTTCAAGCAACCTTGATGATTAGCGAAAGAGGAACCCGAGTAAGGACAGTAGTCCTTAAAAGGTAGTGGGCTTACCTTACTTGCATGTATTTGATATTATTGCTTGTGTGTATATGTATGATTTCTACGCTTGCTTGTTATGTGTAAGATACTTGAATGATAGAAGCTCTATTTACAATTATGCTATGGCCATGAGTATGATGCATGAAGCATTGAACATGCAGAAATATCATTATGTTAACATGAGCTTGTGCAAGGCAAGTATATCATACATTAGCATTTATCTTGCATGCATTGTATTGGTATTGTCTACTGCTGGGATTCCTCAGAATCTTACCCTCTACTACCAACTAATAGTCAAGTAAGCACTGGAGAGAAGTGCTGCACAAGATTCAAGGACGGAGCATTGCTTGAAGACGGCCTAGCAGAAGGAGGGTGGAAGAACCGAGGGACTACAATGATTTAATGTGTTTAATTTTCACTTTCTATAATGAATGTAAACAATTGCAAAGGAGTATAAACCCTGGGGATACCATTGTTATGTAATCAATAGTTTAAGTTTGTATCAGTATGTTAACGTTATTTCTGATTTTGCCATACTATTGCATAAGCTTATGGGCAAGAATGCTGGCACCCCGAGCAGGTGTTACAATTTTAAACATGATACATCGACAAAAACAAAATCGACAATCAAATAAAAGAAATCCAATCAGCTAAACAAAAAATTTGAAGACTCTGCATGATCAAAATATATCATACCATATATAAATTCGTTTCCACAAAATACTTCAAAGATAGAGGATTTACATATCAACCATCATTGGACAAAGATCGAAAGATCAAAAGAATTATGTATTGTTTCATCAATGGCCATAAAAGACCACTTCACCACAAAAAGAAAACCCCCATACTTGGTAGGATAGCTATCTAATTCACAGCTAAATAGAAGAAGTAGAAGCATGGCATCAAATTATTACAATTGCCAGATTCTCATATAAACCGATATGATATAGATGTTTATAAAATTCCCCCAATGTGTTGATTTATAATCAGTCTTCTCAGTTCCAAAATGAAAAACAAAGGACTGACTATTCATTGTTATGCAAGAAGCCCATAAGTCACAACCACCCAATATGTTGCGCCTCTAATAGTCAGAAAAAAAACCCAGAGAAAACAAAAGGCAAGATCAAAAGTATGAGACCAGACCCAAAAAATAAATTTGGTAAAAAAATGGAAAGGGGAAGACCTCAAAACCATAGCTGCTAGAAGATAAGGACTAAGAAATTAGGAATCGAAACAAACAATATATCTCTTAGCAATTGACAATAAACACAAGGAGAATACTTTCGGAGGAGATAGTCATGGAGGAAACAAGATATTAAAGCTAAGATCATAAATGCTATAGTTGGAGAAGAGAAACAATGTGATATCTTGCCGTGCAATGCTAGTACCTAGAAAAGTTCCTTGTGTTGAAGAACCCACTTGATGCTAGCTTCGATAATAGGCGGATCGACCCGTGAGAGGTGTTCGAAGGAGCAACTAGTTTAGCGACATACCTAGATTATTTGAACGAAAAAGAGAAAGAAATCGTGAAATCGAGGCACCGAAGTGGATCGATTGAGCCGTCCTCTAATATGCTGCCAAAAGATCCTTTAGATTTCCGGAGGTGAGTTGTGGATTTATTTGAGGGTAATGATAATTGAATATTTTACACACTTAATTGTATCTTTTGGTTAATGAAATTAGGATTGTTAGATAATAAATAATGGGCTTTAATGCTTATTTGGGCTTTGGGCTTTTATTTGGATTTAATTCATTTTCATGATAAAAATTCCATATTTACAATGCTTCATTGTTTTAATCATAACTTTTGAACCAGACATCAGATTGGCCTCATTTTTGTCTCATATTTTAGATGATTCAAAGAGCTATAAATGTTATGAAGACTTGGAAGCCAAATTCGATCAAGAGGATGGCCAAAATTGGAGCCAAAGTCAGAGACATTTTTCTTGATTTTTTAGGCCCGAATATTGTAATTAAAAACCCATTTACCATTTATTTCGTTTTGGGCCATTGTGCAGCCCTAGCCCATTTCCATTTTAGGTTAAGTTTAAGATAGACAGTAGCTACAAACACATTATGTCATTACGTTTTTGCATTATTTTGGATTGAAGACAGAAGTTTCATTTTCTCTGTAATGTTCTTCATGTTCTTCATTTTTTCCAGTCATTCTCGGCTAAAATCCTCCGATTAACCCAATGTTGACGATTTCATGATTCATCCAGAGAGCTTGCACTTAATCGGTAACTTTACTTGTTTCTGTTTTCATCTTATCAGATTCAATTTCTAGAAATAGTTCAAATATTAGATTTAATATTCAGGTTGGTTCATCCCATGGACTAAGTTTGAACTAGGTTTGAGTGTTGTTGTGCGATAGCACAGTGAGACGCCACTATTCAAACATATTCTGGGCGATTGCTTAGTAGAGGGATTCTCTAGACGGATGCAGAGATTTTGGTTCATCCAGAAGCAAATGCGAGTTTGTTCTTATTTTGCTTAATGTTGGAAGTTTCTGGAATCTGAAATGTTGGGTTGATCAACTTTAATTTGTCTCTATTTATTTCGTTTTGCTTTTGTTTAATTTGTTTTTAATTTGTTTGCATCAAAACCCCCCAATTTTGTTGTTTCTGTTTCACTGTTGCTGATTTAAACCCACTGCGAATTCGTTGGGAAAACGATCCAGGTTACACTATATTGCAAATCTTTTTACTAAACTTGGTTATTTTGCAAAGGGTCGACAATCTCTTGTCAAAATTTTGCGACGTTGCCGGGGAATTCGTATCGGATTGATTAGTAACAGATTATGGTAGATTAATCGGTTCGGGTGGCTTGGAAGAAAATTTTCTCATCAGATCACTTGAGCCAGGGCTTTTTCCCAAGAAATTTGGCATTCTAAACAATAGTCAACCCCTTTAGGGAAGTAAGGTCTTACTCAAAATTGCTAAATTCCAACGTTTATGCCGTATTTTTCCTGTTTTTTTGGTCTTGGTAGGACGTAGCCGGTATTTTTGAAATTGTTGCCAGGATTTCTACTAGACTTTACAATTATCTCTGATTGGGCTGAAATTTGGTCAGTTGATAGATTGGACTTTACAAATATCAAGACATATTACTTTGCCATGTGGTTTGCATTATCGTTTTGACCACTTTTTCAATTTTTAAGATTTTTATTGCATTTTTGGGTCCCCCAATGGTCTAGGATTGTTTATGTACAAATCCCAAAAATTTTAAAAATCATTTGGTAGTGTTTTTACATTTGTTTTGGTTATTTTCTACTTTGGTTTTCTGTTTTTGTGTTTTGAGTCTTCTAGGGTCATATTAGTGTTTTTGCTGTTTTGTGACTGTTTTTGTGGTTTTGTGAGTCTGCTTTTGCTGTTTTGAGACTTTTTCCATTTTGCCATATACTACTGTATGAGTACCAGGAGTACTACTGATCCTGATGATCTGTTAGAAAGGGATCCTGAATAGAGAGAACTATTCTAGCTGCTAGACGAACCGTGAGGTTAAGTCAATTAGTGACTACGGGTCCTGTTTCAGATTCTGAATTTGATTTTGTGTCTCTTGAGTCTTCTGAATTTACTGATTTTAGTAGTACTTTTGCAAACTCTAAAAATATGGCAGAATAAGAAAACCGTTCAACTTTGAAAGAATTGGCTGCACCTGCAGTGGTCAATCAACCTTTATGCATTTAATATCCTGAACTTGGTGCTAACTTTGAACTTAAATCTGGTCTTATCCATTTGCTTCCCAAGTTTCATGGTCTTGCAGGTAAATGTCCCCATAAGCATTTGAAGGAGTTTCATGTGGTTCGTAGCACAATGAAGCCACAAGCAATTGATGACGAACATATCAAAATGAGAGCTTTTCCTTTCTCACTTGAAGGGGGAGCTAAGGACTGGTTGTTCTACCTTCAACCTCAATCTATTGCGTGTTGGAATGCTATGGCAAAGTTGTTTCTGGAGAAATTCTTTCCTTCCTCAAGAGCCACATCCATCCTAAAAGAAATTAGTGGCATTAAACAAGTGAATGGGGAGAACCTACATGAGTATTGGGAAAGGTTCAAGAGGTTGTGTGCAAGTTGTCCACATCACCAGATCTCTGAGCAACTCTTGATCACTTACTTCTATGAGGGTCTATTACCTAATGACAGAAATTTGGTTGATGCCTTTAGTGGTGGAGCCTTACAGAATAAGACATCGGAAGAAGCTAGAGATTTGATATCCACTATGGCTGCCAACTCACAACAATTTGGTACTAGAGCAAACAGTACCCCTGTATACCAGATTAAAACACCTCAGGTTGCCGATCAACAAAGACTTGAGAATAGACTTGATGACTTGACCTCTCTGGTTAGACAGTTGGCAGTTACATAGACAATACATGCTTCCCTTCCTCATATGGGATATTCATGCAAATATTGTGCTGATCCTTACCATCCTACTGAGTCTTGCCCTACTTTCCAAGATCCCAATTATTAGGACTATTCAGTAGTTGCAGTTGGTGTGTTTCTAGGGAAGCCTCAATACCAGCAACATAACAATGCCTTCTCTAATACCTATAACCTTGGCTGGAGAAACCACCCTAATTTCCACTGGAACCAAAATCAGGGTAATCAAAACTACCAGAATCAAAGCAACCAGTTTCAACAGAATCATAATTCTGGGAGTTACCAGCAGAGGCAGTTTAGACCACTAAGTTTCCCACATCCTCTTCCAGCTCCTCCTCCAGTGCCAGCCATATGTGCACCCCCTCCAGTGACACAACAGCCTAGTAGCAGCAGTAATGGTTCCTCTAGTTCCTCACTTGAGGATATGATGAAGCAATTTGCCAAGAATACATTGTAATTCTAGCAGCAAACTGAAACTTCCATTCAAAGTTTGCAAACCCAGATTGACCAACTGGCAACTTCATTAAACCAGCTCCAACCTCAAGGCTCCAACAACACCCTTCTTTCATAGACCATTCCCAACCCTAAGGGGAACATGAGTGCTATATCCTTTCGGTCTGGCAAGCAATTGGAAGAGCCTAAGCTAGCTGCAGATGTGATTACATCAGATAGAGAGTCCGAAAATGTGAAGAGTGACTCCAAAGATAAAGAGGTAGTAAAGCCAACTGAAGAGGACATTCCTATTCCTCTCCCTTTTCCTCAGAGATCCATTCAATCCAAGAAAGTGACAAAAAAGGCAGTAGCAAAAGAGAAGGATATTCTAGAGACATTAAGAAAGGTTGAGATCAACATTCCTCTCTTGGATGCAATCAAACAGATTCCTAAGTATGCCAAGTTCCTAAAGGAGTTGTGTTCCAACAAGAGGCGATTGAAGGGAAATGAACGCGTGAGCATGAACCATAACGTATCAGCACTCATCCAGCCTACCATGCCCCAAAAGTGCAAGGATACAAGAATGTTTTCTATCCCTTGTATTATTGGTAATTATAGATTTGATGATTGCATGCTAGATTTAGGTGCTTTAATTAATGTTATGCCTGCATCTATCTATGCATCTCTTAGTCTTAGTCCTTTGCGTCCTACTGGTGTTATTGTTCAGTTAGCTAATAGGAGTAATGCTCATCCCTCTGGTTTGCTTGAAGATGTGTTGGTCAAAGTAAATGAGTTGATATTTCCTGCTGATTTTTACATCTTATATATGGAGGATGAGTCTCCTAATAGTAGGTCGCCAATCATCTTAGGTAGACCTTTCATGAAAACAGCTAGGACCAAAATAGATGTGCATTCTAGTACCCTCTCTATATAGTTTGGTGATATTATGTGAATTTCAATATTTTTGATGCCATGAAACATCCTAGGGAGGAGCACTCTATTTTCTGCATTGATGTGATTGATGATGTTGTGGATGATATTATTGCTGATTGGTATGCTGATTTTCCAGATTTGCATCTATGAGTGATCATGTTATTTTTGATTGCTCTGATGACACTTGGTGTCCTATATGCATTGAGATTGATGTTGCATTGTGTGCTGACATTGATTGTGAGAGTGTCTCTTTGCATTCTGATATTGATTGTGATGCTCTACATGCTGTTGATTATGAGAGTTCTTCTTTGCATGATGTGTTGAAGTCTGATTCTAACAATGAGTTGCCTAGATATAGTTTTGCTTCTTTATGTATGATTTCCAAGATTTTAGGTGTGCACACTATAGAACTCGTGGAATAACCACTCAATCTTCGTCCCTCCATTGAGCAACCACCCAAGTTGGAATTGAAGTCCCTTTTGGATCATTTGAAGTATGCCTACTTGGAGGTGGGTGAACAGCTGCTAGTCATTATGGCAAACAACCTTTTACTGGAGCAAGAAGAGAAGCTGCTAAGCTTATTGAGGGCAAATAAGAAGGCGATTAGGTGGACACTAGCTGACATTGTTGGTATGAGCCCTTCTATGTGTATGCATCAGATTTTATTAGAAGATGAGGCTATACCAGTGAGGCAACCCCAGAGACGCCTCAATCCCCTTATCCTTAATGTGGTGAAGAAAGAGGTCACCAAGCTTCTGTAAGCTGGTATTATTTATCCCATCTCTGATAGCCAATTGGTTAGCCTAGTTCAGGTGGTTCCCAAGAAGTCTGGAGTGACTGTGGTAGCCAATCAGAAGAATGAGATCATTCCTACTCGAGTCTAGAATAGTTAGAGGGTCTGCATTGATTATAGGAGACTTAACCAAGCCACTCGCAAGGATCATTATCCTTTACCATTCATTAACCAGATGCTTGAGAGGCTGGATGGTAAGTTTCACTACTGCTTTCTTGATGTCTACTCCGGCTATTTCTAGATCCATATTACTCCTGAGGACTAGGAGAAGACTACCTTCACATGCCCCTTTGGAACATACGCCTACCGGAGGATTCCCTTTGGCCTTTGCAATGCACCGGGCACCTTCCAGCGTTGTATGGTAAGTATTTTCTCTGAGTTTCTAGAGGATTGCATGGAGGTGTTTATGGATGATTTCACTCTATATGGGTTTGATTTTGATGCATGCTTAACAAACTTGTCTAGAGTTTTGCATAGGTGCATAGAGTCCAATCTTGTGTTGAATTTTGAGAAGTGTCACTTTATGGTTGAGTCAAGATTGTTTTGGGGCATATAGTGTCTAGTAAGGGTATTGAGGTAGATCCTGCTAAGATTGATGTTATTACTGCCTTGCCTTACCCCACATCTGTGCGGGAAGTTCGTTCTTTTCTTGGTCATGTAGGTTTCTACTGGAGATTTATCCAGGATTTTAGTAAGATTGCTCACCCTTTGTCCAACATTTTGCACAAGGACATCGACTTTGTATTTGATGATGAGTGCAAGTTGGCCTTTGATCATTTGAAGCGGTGCTTGACTACAACCCCTGTAATCCAACCACCGAATTGGCTGCTTCCATTTGAGATTATGTGTGATGCCTCCAACTATGCTGTTGGTGCTATCTTAGCTCAGCGAGTTGACAAAGCCTCTCATGTCATTGCATATGCATCCAAGACCTTGGATTCTGCTCAGTCTAATTACACCACCACTGAGAAGGAGTTGTTAGTTATAGTGTTTACCTTTGATAAGTTTAGATCATATCTGATAGCTAGTAGAGTTATTGTTTACTCTGGCTATGTTGCATTAAAGTTTCTTTTGAAAAAGGTAGATGCTAAGCCCCGACTTATCCGGTGGATGTTGTTGATCTAGTTGTTTGATGTTGAGATTAGAGATAGAAATGGAGCACAAAACTAGGTAGCTGATCACTTGAGTCACATTTCTCATTCTCCCTCTCACCCCTGTCCTATTCAGGATTATTTTCCTGATGAGCAACTTCTTCAGTTGCAAGGTAAGCTTCCATGGTATTCTAATCTGGTTAATTATTTGGTTACTAGAGTTTTACCTGCTGATTCCACTAGGGCCCAGACTTTGAAATTGCAAAGTGATTCTAAGTATTGTGTTTGGGATGACCCTTATTGTGGAGATTTTGTAGTGACCAAGTAATTAGGAGATGTGTGCCTGATCATGAGTTTGATTCTATCTTGTATTTTTGCCATGCTTCTGCTTATAGTGGTCATTTGGACCACAAAGAACTGCTTGGAAAGTGTTAGACTGTGGTTCCCATATGTTTTGTAAGTCTTGTGATATTGTTAGAGAGCAGGGAGTATTTCCTGTAAGCATGAGATGCCCCAGAATCCTATATTGTTATGTGAAGTCTTTGATGTGTGGGGTATTGATTTCATGGGTCTATTTCTTGTTTCTTATGGTCATACTTACAAATTATTGGCTGTGGATTATGTTTCAAAATGGGTTGAGGCGAAAGCCACTCGAACTAATGATTCTTCTGTGGTGGTGGATTTTGTTAGGTCTAACATTTTCTGTAGGTTTGGCATTCCTAGAGCCATCATTAGTGACTAGGGCTCTCATTTTTGCAATCGAAGCATGGGTGCTTTGTTACACAAGTATGGAGTTCTTCACAAGGTCTCCATAGCATACCACCCCCAAACTAATGGTCAAGTTGAAGCTTCAAATAGAGAGATTAAGCACATCCTTATGAAGACTATTAACTCTACCCGGAAAGATTAGAGTAAGGGATTGGATGATGCATTGTGGGCCTATCGCACCGCCTACAAGACTTCGATTGGGATGTCCCCCTATCGGCTTGTCTTTGGTAAGGCATGTCATCTTTCGATTGAGTTGGAGTATCAAGCCTATTGGGCCATCAAGAAGTGTAACATGGATTTGGCTAAGTCTGGGATGGAATAGAAGCTGCAGCTGCAAGAGTTGGATGAGCTTAGATTGGATGCCTATGAGAGTTCACGGTTATACAAGGAGAAGACAAAGACATTCCAGGATAAGCACATCTTGAGAAAAGAATTTTTTGTGGGCCAAAAAGTTTGTCTATTCAATTCCCATTTGAAGTTAATGCCAGGTAAGCTTCGATCTAGATGGGATGGCCCCTTTTGTGGTTACTAATGTTTTCCTTTATGGTGCTGTTGAGTTGTGTGATCCACCCACCAGACGGACCTTCAAAGTCAATGGACACTGCCTCAAGCAATTTCATGAGGGAGACATGAAGCAACCTGAGGAAGCAGAGATCCTCCTCATTGATGCCACATATCCTCCATAAACCCCTTAGGGAATATTCTTCTTTCTTTCTTTCTATACCTCTCTTTTATTTCATTTCTTCCATTTCACACTTTGCTTTTCCAAATAAAATTAGTGTGTGAATAATAAAGTTTCTCTTTCTATGATTGCCACGTATTACAACTTGGACATTTGGGGTTTGATAAATTATTCTATTGGACTGTAATTCTGAACTCTTGGATTATATGTCTTAGTGGTTGATTTTGTGGTGCTGATTGTATGATTTGATATTTCCCTATGTGAGACTTTGGGTCTATTTGAATGGAACTCATCTTCTACCATTCTTTCTTTTATGTATGCATCTACTCATGATTTATGTTTTCTAGAACTGGCTCCCTTTCTTTTTGCAATTGCATTTTCACTTACATGTATAAATATGATGGAGGCTTATTTTCTTTCTTTCATTTCCCTACTTTGGCTAAATAGTTTTCCCTTGCATCATTTTCCCTTTGCTAGCCCCTTTGTGCCTTGTGAACCATTCTTTTACTTACCATATTACTAGCCTAAGTCTAAAACCAATTTTTACCGCACCTTGGAATTACATTGAGCATTGGTTTCACTTTTGTTTTGTGTTTAAGTGTGGGGGTTGCTCAGGAGTGCAACAATTTAAGTGTGGGGGAGAGATATTTGATTTTGTGCATCAATTGGCATTGATTTGGTCATTAAGAATTATTTTCAAAAAAGAAAGAAAAAGAAAAACGAGAAAGAAAGAAACAAAAACAAAAAAAAAAAGAAAAAGAGAAACAACAAAAACAAAAACAAAGAAGAATAAGAAAATACATATATCATTTTAGTCATTTTATTTGGCTAGTGCTCTTTTACATTTCCTTAGTGCTTAGCCTCCCTTTTCCATACTTCTACATACCTTCACCCTAACCCCATTACAACCATAAATAATAAGCTCTCTTGATTTATGCATGCATGTGTTGTGAGTAGTGGAGAAGTAGAAATTGAACAAGCCTATGGTAAAACAATTTTCTTGAGTAGAAATTGAGTGATACACCTATTTCCTAATACACTTGAGAGATTGATTGAGGGCATCTCTGTGAGAGATCACATTGTGTGATTAGCATCATTGATTGAGATTGCCATGATTTGTAATTTGAGATGAAAGGATTTCAGTTTTGATTGCTTGGTCTTTTGAAACCTTGTGTTCTTTGTTCAAATTTTTACATTGTTGGCAATTACTAGAAATGAGAGTTTTCTTTCTTCCAATTTTATTTTCTTTTTGATTTTGCCCAGGAGTGCAAAAGGATAAGTGTGGGGGAATTTGATAATTGAATATTTTACACACTTATTTGTATCTTTTGGGTAATGAAATTAGGATTGTTAGCTAATAAATAATGGGCTTTGATGCTTATTTGGACTTTGGGCTTTTATTTGGATTTAATTTATTGTCATGATAAAAATTCCAGATTTGCAATGCTTCACTGTTTTAACCATAACTTTTGAATCAAACATCAGATTGGCCTCATTTTTGTCTCATATTTCAGATGATTCAAAGAGCTACAAATGTTATGAAGACTCATAAGGCAAATTCGGTCAAGAGGATTGTAAAACTTGAAGTCGAAGTAAGAGACATTTTTTTTGGATTTCTGGGCCCAAATATTGTAATTAAAAACCTATTTACCATTTATTTCGTTTTGGTCCATTGTGCAGCCCTAACCCATTTCCATTTTAGGTTAAGTTTAAGATAGGCAGCAGCCACCAACACATTATGTCATTACGTTTTTGGATTATTTTGGATTGAAGACACAGGTTTCATTTTCCCTGCAATGTTCTTCATGTTCTTCACGTTCTTCGTTTGTTCTTCATTTTTTCCAGTCATGCTTGGCTAAAATCCTCTGATTAACCTAACGTTGATGATTCCATGATTCGTCTAGAGAGCTTGCACTTAATCGGTAACTTTACTCGTTTCTGTTTTCATCTTATCGGATTTGATTTCTGGAAATAGTTCGAATATTAGATTTGATATTCAGGTTAGTTCATCCCAAGGACTAAATTTGAACTAGGTTTGAGTGTTGTTGTGTGATAGCACAGTGAGATGCCACTGTTCGGACAGATTTTAGGCGATTGCTTAGTAGAGGGATTCTCTGGACGCATGTAAAGATTTCGGTTCTTCTAGAAGCAAATGCGAGTTTGTTCTTATTTTGCTCAATGATGGAAGTTTCTAGAATATGAAATGTTGGGTTGACCAACTTTAATTTGTCTCTGTTTATTTCGTTTTGCTTCTGTTTAATTTGTTTTTAATCTGTTTGCATAAAAAACCCCCCAATTTTGTTGTTTCTGTTTTACTGTTGCTGATTTAAATCCACTGCGAATTCGTTGGGAAAACGATCCAGGTTACACTATATTGCAAATCTTTTAATTGAACTTGGTTATTTTGCAAGGGGTCGACAATCTCTTGTTAGGTAAAAAAATAATTAATCTGTTTTCCCTCTTAAAACCCCTTATATTGAGGGAACTTTATTTTTCAGAAGAAAAGGGGTTTTAGGGAATTTGTAAAAATCTCTAATTTCCTCCCCTCTTATTTTTAAAATTTGCAAACAAGGGAAGGGACTACCAAAACCCTCCCTTCTCTTTCATTTCCCTCCAAAATGGAACTCCTAAACAAAGCCTTGAAGTCTGCCCAATGGTTTTCCTAATATCAATTACTTACCCAAAATAATTATTAATCACCCAACTAAGGTAGAAGAGGGGGAAAAAACAACTAACCATTTGAAAATGTCCCCATTTGAAAACATCTATCATGGTAAGGCACAAATTTAATCATATTCCCCCGAACCTCACCTCTTTGTTTCATGATACACAGTTAAAGGAAAATATTGTTATGGGCAAGGGCATAGTGGTTAGTAAAATTGAAGGTGAATGGAGTTAGAAAAACATTATATTTTCTTATATGTATAAACTCTGTTACATGCTAGAGTTATATTTATTTTATATTAAAGTTAAATATGTATGTAATTATATATTTTGTCACGTAAATTCCCTCAATACGGAGGAAGCCTAAGACTATTGTGGCCTAAAGGTAAGTGACATATGTGATGATGGTAGTAAACTAAGTATTTATTAGAAGTTACTAATATATGTTTACTATAAGTTTTAACTTTCTTTGAAATTACGGCAAGCGTAAGGATGATGCCCTGAGAATTTGCATGCCAAAACAAAAATATTTAAAAGGTCAAATATTTAGTTAAGTTGTTACACCCTACCGGCCTTGCCCTTTCAGGTGCTAGGCAACATGGTCCTTTATTTCTAATTCAATTTTTAATTTCATTTCCCAGGTTAATTACTTTAGGCATCAAAATATAAACAACATAGCACACATCGATTTGGACAAGGTATATACTGATAAAATAAAATACAAAAAGGTAAATATTTCATGGAGGGATCAATATGTAGTTATTCCAAACATAGTGCCCAACAGGCCTCAAAATAACCATATACAGTTATCTGGATAACCAAAATAAATTTCCAAAATATAAGTCACCAACTACTTAGTCCCGCTCTAAACGCCTACCTTCATCTCCAAGCACCGTCCTAGAAGCATTGCCTGAATCCTTGCAAAAGCCTGGCATTTATAATTGAATTCTAGAGAAACCATTAATCTCAAATGAAAAATATATGCAATGCATGTATGTCACCATAATCAGGAAAAACACCACATAATGCATTCAGTAACAAATGTGTAGTATCATAAATACAACATATCATATATGCAATATTAACTGCGGAAGGACCATAAGTCCTAAAAATGCAAGATTGCTCAACATAGCAAGCCTCGGATCCATAGCGCTAGGAAAATCATAGTGTCAGGCCTCAAACCCGGACCGCACTGAATGCACAAAAAAACGCATGTCTCTCACGAGACACGGGTCCATAATCATGGAAAATCAAACATACAAAGTAACACAATGCAAATAAAGATTAAGGTTGCTATGTGGCAGTCGACTACTAATAAAAATAAATTTTTCTAGCGTATAAGGTCACAAATAGTCCCCTAAAATAATAATTAAATATAAATATAATTAAATTCCACCTCAATAAATGTCTCCGTAAATGATTTAAAATAATCCAAATTCATGGATCCATATTTACTAAATCCCTTTTCTTATTAAGGAATTTAATATGGGTTTAACATCCTTTTATTTTCGTCCAAATTATGAAATTTCTAGAAATAAAAGCTCAACTTCAAAAATTCATGACTAAATCTAGAAATATCCTTTTGGGGGTGGTTCAAAATTCCAATTGACCCTTATGATGTCTACTTTCAACCAAAAATACTCATTTGGGCCAGGCGAAGTCAAAAATTCAAATATGGGCCGAAAATCATCTCTGGTTCAAAATAAAATTCCAAGATTCAGGGGCTATTTTCAAAACTTAATTTCTCCCAATCTAGAACTGCAAAAATTACAAATTATATACCAAAAAAATCCTTAAGGTGTCTACGTTCTCTCTGTAAAATTTCATAATATTTATGATCCATTTACTAGGTAAACAATTGAGTTGAACTTAGCTAACTCCACAGAATTTTCACAAAACACTTGACATTCCTTCTTTGAGTTTTAGTCACCTTGAATCCTTGCCTTCTTGACGGCCACAACCTCTTGACCTAGTCACCAAGAAAAATGTTGCTCTAGTAACTTCTCTACTTTAGAAAAGGCAGAAGAGGGTAAATTGGGGTTCTAGAGTCTTAAAGCTTACCTTATCTTCAACCTTATCTTCCTACTTGATCTTCCATTTGCTCTCTTGTATGGAACCTCTTGCTCTCCCTCTTCCTTCTCTCTTGGACGAAATGGTAGCCCAAATGGAGAGAAGTTGCCTTTTTAAAATGCTCATTCCATTGGCTTCAATTAATGTCTTAGTACTTGCCCAAATAGCCATCATTTTTCCTAAATAGGTTAGGTGAACTAATGTGTACTTGAAATCCTTGTTTTATGGGATTGTCTTCATCATTCTCTCTCTCTCTCTCTCACTCACTCTTTTGTCCCCTTGCAAAACGAAATGAGGGAGGGGAGTTGATAAGATCTTTCAGTTCTTTTTCTCGAGCTTCTTATTTGCTTCATAAATGATGTACTTGGGATGATATGACAACATTTTTTCTTCACTTCCTTGTTAATTTTCAAAAAATAAGGGAAAAAGGAGGGATTATATGTCATCTCCAAATCCAACCTAATATCTTTTGCATTTAAGAAGATATGATTTCATCATAGATTTTCTTTTGGATTTTAAGAAAATAGCTTCTTAAAAAAAATTCATTTTTCATGACAAGTTTTTGGTTCCTTCATCCTTCACTTTTTCAAATTGGGCCTTCCTTTTGGGCTCCAAAAATTGTCCTTCCTACTTAGCCCAATTGCTCATAGTTCTTGGTCAAGTCCATGACAACTTCTTGGGCATTTTTGGAATGCTATACTTTTTTATCCAATTCTTCCCTTTATGCGAAATGCTCAAGGGTAAAATGGGAAATTAAAATGTGTTTTGACTTCAACCTTGATGAAAATTTATATATTCCATTAATTCATCCAATACATTAATTCACATGAAATTGGGAATGTTACATAAGTAGAGATAATTTTATAATTGTATGAGTGAAGATTATCCTTTAGTTTAAAGTGGAAATAATGTATTATAGATTTGTAATATGAATCGATTGAGTCATGGTTTTCTGACTGCCTGTAATCAGGATAATTGACTTAGTTAGATTATGAAATTTTGCAGCATTATATTACACATTCCGATCTTTTAAACGAGTCCTAGTTCATATTTTTGGATGTGTACATAAAAAGATTTGATTTTTCAAAAATGACCCAGAAATCTGATAAATGTTGCAAAAGTATCCACCGTCCATATTTGATAAATGGGTGTTTTTGGACCAAATGCAACATAAATGAACCCAGATGCTATTTTTCTATCAAAGTTTTCCAAGAGCTAAAATTAGAGCTTTGAACCACTAATTTTGAATCTAAAATAATTTAGTTATGAATTTTCTAAGTTTAAAGAAAATTTTTTATGAAGGTATACCTATTCTTTGCACAAAACATTTAAGTTTTGAATTCTCCAAAAATAAGATTACCTATTAGGTCAAATGTGGTTTTTAAATGGCTCAACAATTCTGATAAAAGACCCTAGATTAAAATGTAGTAGGACTTACACGAGACGTGCTACATTTCAGTATGATATTTCTTGAATAGGATTTCCTTAAGTTGAAAAATACACGTGCTTATAAAAAAAATTGTAAATGCCTATCAGCTTCGAGTCAAGTTGTCAATTCTTAATTCTAAAAGAAAAACTCATTTGGACTGTTTAAGTTTCAATGTTCAATACATTAATGAATTGAGAAATAACTAAGTAGCTCCGTGGAGGATATTATAATCCTGGACAACTTTATACACAAAAGATAAGCAAGCCACAAATTGAGCACAAAGGAAAATCAGGATCCACATTGGCCTAAACATCAAAATAGGGCTGCCACAAAATAAAAAGGACATCTACTTGGCTTCCCTATAAGAATAAAGGAATAAAATAACTTGCTACATAAAAGCAAGAAATAGAATAACAATTAAGCAGTGTTAAACAAGGCTATGATATGTCCGTTCAAAATGCTATGACCAAACAATAAATTCTACTGAAACTTTAGGAATTTATCAAGAAAAGTCAATTGCCTTATAAACAACTCCTATTTATTTGCAAACCAATCCTTTCTATTGAATCCGCAGGAGAAGTCTTGAGGAAACATTACTTAAATGTTTGAGTTATTAGCTGTGTTTTTTTTTTTAGTCAAGCAGATGAAACCATCGACCATCTATTTTAATTTCATTGGTAACTTGGAAAATGATATTCAATAGTGTCGTATCCATTCTAATTTCATTGGCAACTTGAAAAATGATATTAATTTGTCTGCTTCAATTTTTTCAGTTACTTCTTATAAAATTCATATTTCATTGATTCCTCATTTCCTGGTTTTTGTGAAACAACCTTTAATTGCATAACCCATTATTGACCTTTTTACGAAACTACAAGTTCAACGCAAATACCCAACAAAAGTTGAACCACCACTTGATAATCCAAGAAAACTGAGAACCATATTTATCGAGAGAGAGAAACCTAAAAGCTGCAAAAGTTCAAAAAAATCTAATGTGTGCCTAAGACGATCTACTACATGGCATTTTTCAGTAGTCCAACAAACCAATCTACATCAAAACCTGAACCAGCAATCCAATCATTTAAACTTGAAATCGTATCATTCACATGTAAAAACTTGCAATTCTCAGAGGCCTTGGGGTATAAGGATATCTCTTTTATCATTTCAAGAATCTCTTCATCTCTTGAACCGAAAAATCCCCTAGTAATCTTGACAGTGCTTAGAACTTGTGCAATATTCAATATGAATTTCATAACTTCAACATCATTGTCTGACCGAGAGGCACCAAAAGTGAACTCCTTTAGGTGTGATGAAAGACACAGAGGGACATGAAGAATTTGCTCAGTAGGGGCCGTAGAAAAAAGCTGACCAGTGATAACACAAATATAGTTAGGGAACTAATAAATTGAAGAACAATTATTTCACACACAAGTCAAGATAATATCTACAAACCGGCAAAATTACAAGATTTTGAAGCTTAGGAAAATTTTGGAGGCAGTTCACTATCGCAGTCCCATCACCACAACATTCCAGGTGTGTCAAATTGTCAAATGTTGGAGTATTATCACCATCAGCCGCCCGCATAGCATGCTTGCCACCAGGGGACCATATTCCCTGCATGAGGAAAGACCAACATATAGCCAAAAAACAAGCATATGAAATATTTGAAAGGAAAATGAAACAATTTACATATACAATGTCATTCATACCCGTAACCTTAGAAATGTAACATTAGACAAAGCTTTCACAGGCACTAGAGAGGGGGGAACATCAACTGCGACCAAACGGTTAAACCTTTTAATCCCTTGTATCGGACCAAAATTGCTCATGCCCAAATTAGTCAACACTAGCATTTCAAGAAGTGCACATCCAGAAAGCAACATTGCCAAGAAGTTTATATCTGGAAGGGTAACCATGTCTAGATGTAGAACTTTCAGAGAAGGCAAATTCACACTAGAAAGGGCACTAAAGGTTACCCGATTGAATTTTAAAACCCTAATGGTACTCCAATTAAAAATACTAAAGGGCAACTTAGTGTAAAATCTAGGTGAAATCCCTATCTTTTTTTGATCTGAAGAAATCCCTATCTCAAGATGCACAACTCTACTATTGATTAATGCATCAATCCAATTGTTAATCTTATCATTTGGCATGTTGTGTGTCGAACAATTGAGACCAAAGCTTTTTAAAAATTCCAAATCTCCTGAAATGAGGACATAATCAACAAACTGGATGAAAACATCACGACCCAAAAGATATTTATCATGAATTACAAGAGTGGAAAAAGAGTGCCCAAGTGGCCTCCATCTCTTGGACAAGAAGCTTGCAGCAACAGCCCCCTTGGTTGGAAGAAAAGACAGAATATGAAGAAGCAAGGAGTCTGGTAAGCTACTGAGCCTGTCACACATGATTAATTGTCTTCCACTTCAATGGCTATCCTACATTGATTATTTAACAATGTTAAGCCAATCTCCAAGGGAGTAATGATGAAAACAAGCGTAGTTAAACTCCATCCTGTGAAGAAAATAATCAGACACCAAGTAATAGATTTTACTATGCAATTGAAGCTATTTGGAAAACAATAGGCAGAACAGTTCTCATAGCACGCTATGGAAAATGATGGATATGCCTGAAGCTTGGAGAAAACTATTCATTAAACTATGGAAAATGATGGATATGCCTGAAGCTTGGAGCAAACAAACTCAAGCATTTTGCTTATCTGACTCAGAATGAAACAGTAAGCACAAACTCTGGACCCAATCATTGCATCCCTAAGCTTTGTATCCTTCTTTATGCGTTTTATGAACAAATCAAGCTCCTCATTCTCAGCAGCTAACTCCCTACTTTATATTGTACCACATACAAATAAGTTTGTTTGCTAATGATAGTAACATATGTATCTTATCATTTTTAAAAAGTTCGGCTCACTTTCATGGCATATAAATAGTTGGTACGGATGGAAAAATTGAGAGTTACCACTACTTGGGCATATGATTTTCTGATGTTCGTATAAATTTAGTACCATAAGCTTTAGAACCCAGACAAACGGTGTAATACTACCTCCTATCCTAAATATATGAGACAAGGGCTTTTACTTTGGTTTTTAATATAAGACCTCAATCTACTTTGTCCCCAGATTTATAATTTTAGAGTAGTTAGAATGCTGATAATTAGAAATAACTAATTTGACTAACTTCTTAGAATCCACAAATTAGTTATCAATCTCTAAAACTAAACACCAGAAGGAGTATAACATTTCAAGTGCATTTCCCATACAGAGACCAGCATTGGTTCGGTGATTTGGTAATGTAGAGCGGCTAAACATATTTGAAGAAAACATGAAAGAAGCCATAAAGAAGTTGTATGCCTCATGAACCTGAGATTACTCGGAGAGACTCAGGCAAGTCGTAAAAATATCTGAAATTCAGACAAATTTGATAGTAATACTAGCAGAGGGCTGGCACAAGATAAATAAACCAAGAACGCAACATAGGAATTCAAGAAGCATCAGTTCGTTGCTTTACACACGCGGAAGTAAAAGAATGGCAATCGACGACATTACCTGAGGAGGAGCTTCGATTATCTTCACTGTTCGTCTCTTCGGAATCACTCTGTCTTCCAAGAATCTTCCGTCTCTGATTCCCTTCTTTTCAGCTCTTGGGCGCTGACATAAAACGATATAACCAAATTTTGAAATAACCCCACACTACTTGAATAGGTAGTTGAAATTTTACTTTCTACTTGTGAGCTTGAGACTCGAGAGGAATTTGTTTGGAGATTAAAAAATGAGCAATTCATTGCATTTGTTTTTCTTTTATATTTGAATTACATATTATTTGTGAGGAGGATGAATATTTCATATCCGTGGAAATTATTATTTTCTTAAATATTACTTTCAAAATTAAATAAGAATATTTTTTTTATATTTTTTAAGAAAAATGGTTGAAAAATCGATCCTCCATTTTAAAATGTCTTCCTCATAGATATAAAATATAGATTGCAAACAATTAAAGAAGAACTGCACACACAGGTTAAACATAAAATATACACAAGTTCTTAAACAAATTGTAGCTACCTTTTAATATCTGTATTATTAATTATGTAAAAAAATTAATTTTAAGATAAATGCTGTAGATTTCTCACTCAAAAAAAAAAAAAAACCCCCTTCAAATCCCTCATACCAAATAGTCCCTATATAGAAAGAATGAGTTGGAGATGAAAATGGACGAATTTGAAATACTAACCGTAGTAAAAAAAATTGTTAAACTAAATTTAAAAAATGTCACCATTCTTATAAAGAGTTTGTTAAACTAAATCAAAGGAAAGACCTGTGCTTATACATTGAAAACACAACATGCCAAATTCTTAATTTTAGAACTAAGTATAATTTTATAAAAGATTAAGTTATGGTAATTAAAATTTGTTATGGGAGTAAATTTTCAAGTAAGTAATAATATAAGTAAATTTCTTTAATTCACTTAAAAGAAATAATATACAGATAATTTATTTTGGATTATAGGTGGTCCGCGTCTCCTGCCATTCCATTCTTTAATTAATCAACACCCATAATATTTAATTGTGTAATTCGCTCTCTCTCAGTTTTATAATAAAGAATTATAGAAAGCATGCACAAGTTTCAAACGAATTGTTTACATATGTGATTTCTCAGCCAATCACCCCTCCCTTCTATTTAAACGCCTCCTATGGTAAGCCCCGGGAGAGGGGGGGGGGGGGGGGGGGGGGGGGGGGAACAAAGGAAAGAGAAATTGTGACATGAAGATTGGTTGTACATAGAGGTGATTTTTTTTTTTTCGTGTTTTTTCCTTCCATTTAGGCTTTATTTGGGAGTTTGGAGGGGAGAAGAAGGAAGAGAAATGAAGAATATTTTCACCCCTTGTTTAGGAGTTAAAAAAATAGTGAGGGAGAAAGATGAAAGATTAATGAGTTATTTTTACCATTTTGTCATTTTCTTTAAAAATTAATATAATTATTATACTCTACAAATAAATTTAAATTTAAATTTTCTAAAAAAATTATTCATGTGATTTTTATATTCAAAAAAAGAATTCCCCTAAAAAATATTTTCTCTCTCTAATAGTTATCTCTCTCTCTCTCTCTCTATATATATATATATATTTTAGTACATAATGATTTAAATATATAAAACTACAACATAAAATATAAAATTATACATAATTCCATAACTAGTTGAAATCGAATGTGAAAATCTATTGAAATTAAATGATGTTTTTCTAAAATCTTTGTGCTAAAAAGTAACACATCCAAAAATCCTTTTTTTTTTTTTTTTAAAAAAAAAAGAACAGTTGCAGTTCTATTTGACTAGTTCTAAACAAGAAAATTCTTGCACATCATTCAAACATTAAGTTCTAAACAGTTAGCCACATTTCAGATTTTAGCAAGTTAAACCCATTATATCAACAACATTGGTTCAATTATTTGCTTAAAACATAAATTCAAATCAAAAGTGAATATCTATAGCAAATGTGTTCTACTACTCATTGTAAAAGATGATTGTCATAACTTGGCTCTCCAATATTGATGGCACTTGATCTCCAAAGCAACCCAGAATTTGAATGAGCAGTTTCTTGTAACATCCCATTTAAAACAACGGATTTTTCTTAAAAAACAATAATCAGAGTAGAGCGTCTTAGCAAGCGAGTAACTGAGCCTTAGAGATATATAACCATAGTGTAATTGTACTTATACAGTCATCTAATATTCAAATGAAAGTAAACACACAAACTAGAAACCTAACAACTCCTCCTTGAACCCTACACCGACCGCTTGCCCTTATCATCAGCCCTTGGTCCTCCCGATCCTCAAGCTACAGTTGAGATCTAATTCCCATTAGGATCTCAGGTAACGATTAACCTTATGCTCAAATAAAACAATATATAGACAATAGATATTCGTAATAACATAACAACATATCAGTACAAAAGCTCACAGCAGATGCATGATCACAACATTGACAGAACATAAGCACAAAGCAGTATGTAAAGTTCCACAACATGTCTGCATATAACCAGTGCCACGACGGCCCATCGTGTCCTCAGCGCTAGGAAAGCTCAACGGCGTTATCAAGACTATAACTCGTGTACAGCTGTATGTATAACTGACGACCCTAGGCAGAGCCTAAGTATATGAACATATCTATCACATATATGTATATGAGCAGCATAAGAGTTAAGGTTACAATACGTGTCCGTACCTCCGTTGACGATCTCTAGTACTTTCCTCGAAAAATGGTACATTTGACAGCGGTACGACAACGGTACAACAGTGGTAACAGCGGAAACAACGGTTCGTGATTTCAGATATCCTATAAGGATAATATCACAGTTATGAATATTTAATATCATAACAGGCATTTTAGGTACAAATTACCATTTTGCCCCTGGTTTGATTAATTGATGGAATTTCGCCAGAGTTTCGCTATTTTGACTCTAATCTTTCAGAATTTTGACATAACTCTTCCTCCAATATATTTTTGAAATAAATATCATATTTATTCCTTAAACATGATATCTAAGCTAACTTGAAAAATTAGAGATTACTCTAGCATTTCTACTATAACTACCAAAAGAACTACTTAAACTAAATACTAAGGACCGGAGAACTTACCCAGAGCTTTGCTATGAACTTCTTACTCCTTCTCCATAGGATTGTTTGTGAATTGGTGAAGAATGAAGAGAGATGAAGGGGTCTATTTATAGAAAAAGACGATGGCATTTCCGTAATTTCTTTGAACTTCGTCTGGTCAGATTCCGACCGTTGGATCGCATTTTTTTGAAATGGGTTGATCTTGGCCCTTTAACCCTTTTGGCCGACCTCCCCCCCACAAAAAGACAAAAAGAATGACATCATCATGCATCATCCTCTTGCTTTATCAGATATAGTTCCCTGTCCAGTGTCCCAATCGCGTAATTTTGGAAAATCTCAAAATTCCTGAAGCAATGTCCTGAAGATCTTTTCTTCCTCTTTCATGTTACTTGGGTCAACTAAATTTTTGATCCCATTTAGGACATTCCATTGTCTGTTGAATATTTCGGCCAAACGCCGTTGGCAACGAAAATTGTTTCTACCGACGTCAACTTCTGGATCATAAATCACTGATTCATAAAAAGTTCTAGTTTTTACTAACTCATCCAGATTTCAAGTTACAATTTATTTTTTATAGATTCTTATTTCTAATATCTGCCTTAATTTCACAAAATATCTTTTTGGCCTTATCTCATGATCACTCCATCGGTTACGGAAATGACTTCGGAGACAGCCTACTTCGAGATAAAAATTAACTTGTCTATAATATATTATGACTCTAGAAACTTAGTTCATGGTTTTCTAGGTAGCATTTTATTTCTATCCGTGGTCATTTATCCTACTTGCTTTTCACCATTATAATATTATTTAATTGAAAAATATCTTAGATATTTTCTTAATTTTCCATTTTATTTTCCTTTATTTTTCTTGGCCCAAAATTTTGGCCCTATTAATAAAAAATTATATTTATTTTATCTTTTATATTTCCTGAAGTTTTATAATTATAAAATTCCCAAAAATTACTAAATTAATCCCTCACTAATTGTTGATAATTTTCTTAATTAAGATTAATAATTTTCTCACAACTATTTTATTGACATTAATAATTTATGCTCCATGCATAATATTAAGAATCACAGGGTCCAATATGATTCCCAGAATACTTTTTAATTTTTCATTCTTCCATTCTCAAACGAGATAATTTAATAAATTGTCTAAATTAGGGACAATACTCCTTCTAATTTTTTACAATTATTTTACTGCCCTTTAGGATTTATCATCATATTCTTGAGATATTTTATGGCCCTAAAATGCATTTTTATACTTTTTGTCACCGGATTCCATTTAATTCCCTTAGTATTTTTCTGTGAGAATAGACTAATTATCTTATACTTTGAGACCATATTTATCATAAATAGCCATTCTATTAATATACTATAATATTCCGGACAACGACTATCCAGGTATTACATTTCCTTTCTTAAAATAAATTGTTCCTACATAATTTAATAAAAACAATAGCAAGTTTAATTCATACAAAAGGAAGAAGAATAATATATCAATTCAGTAAAAGAACATAACTTAAAATTTATGGTTGAGGGAGTAAAACAAATACATAAACACCAAGAGCAAACAATTTTTTTTAAAACAAAAATTTCGGACACCATAAATATAGGACTTTGATATGATCAACAATTACCTTGAAGGACCAATAGGACCAAACACCATCTCAAGTAGCAACTCCTTGCGTTTGTATAGAGGACAACTAAACTTTGCTCTAATCCTCTCAGTATTACCAAGAAGATATAGATATACATAGGTGAACAATTGCCTCTCAATCTTCAAGTCCTCCAAAAGTTTCCAAATTTCAGCTTTAGGAATTGGAAGTTTTTGCTTAACTTACTCATAAGTAGCATTACCCTCTCTAAGAGCTCTAGCAATATCTAGGAATGCCACTTTTATCCCTTCAACTTCTTCATCCTTTGACCTTTTAGCCCTTTAGATTTAACATCTTGGTTGCAAGTATCTTGTAATTTCGGTTATGTAACTTCATTTTCATTGCCAACCTCTTGAGCACTCTCAAAGGTCACCTCAATGGTTTCTATGGACTTAGATTCTCTAGGCAGTGACCTTTTGTTTCTAATGTGTTTGGGAGTCTTAGAAAGTTGTTGAGTGGCTCTGTTTCCTCCACACATGATCATCATTTTGTCATAATTATGAATAGACTTTCCCATCCACTCTTTTGCTTCAGGCTTACCCTATAAAATAATAATTATTGAACAAACATTATTAAGCTAAAACATGAAAGGGATAAAAACAAGAAAAGTTCATAATATACCTCAATAAGCTTTTGCCAAACTTCAGGCTCAGCACACCATTGTCTTGTAGTTGGGTCCCAAGCAAATCCACTCAAGCTATTCTTGAACAAGTCATAACACTTGGAAAAACATCTCTTTACTAATTTCCAACGACTCTTCACCTTTTCTTTCTCAAACGGGCGTCCAAAGTTTTGTTATAACTCATTTATGATGGTTTCATAAGCTTTGGAAGTAAAGGAGCCACTAACTTTATTTCCATCATTCTGTTGATGCAAAAAACCATAAACAAGAGCATCATCCATCTCTTGTGTCCATGTCTCTTATTTAGTCTCTGACTCAGACATGATTCTTGAATAAAATTGCAATAGTATAGCAATTAAACATTAAGTAGATGTAAAATTTAGCATTAAGTAAAATCAGTGGCTCACAAACAATAAAAAGGTCTCTTAATTTTTAGCTGCTAGATATAATGCAGTTTAAGTGCATCAATACAAACAAATTCTCAATGCTAATAAAATTTTGAAGATCTTAATTCAAGTCCTACTTGCAAAGCTAAAGAAGTAAAGAACACCAAGGAATAGACAGGTATAAAGATAAGAAATAGCATGTTTTGTTTTGTCATTTATTTTCACCTGCATGTTTTCAATTGTTCAAACTCGTCTAGTCATAACACACATTCATGAACAAAAAATACAATCAACCCATCATAAAAGGAAGGCAATTAAATATAAATAGAAAGGGTAATGTTAATGTAACACCCTCGAATTTTCTTTCCTTGTTTTTTTAAAAAAAATTGTTAAAAAAAATTGTAGCAGGTGGTGGCTTGGAGATTTGGAGTAAGGAATTCAAATATGCAGGATATATGGTAATTTTCTTTCCTTTTATGCTGGTGGTAATTCTTTCTTCTAGAAGGTTTCCTTCATCATCTAGTATGTTGTCAGATTGCATAGAAAAATAGAAGGCTTTGACAACTGTAAGGCTGTAGGAGGCTCTAATAGATAATAAGGTTTCGAATGGTTTGAGCCAGGGAGATAAGTTGATATTGCATTCATCTTTAACTTTTTGCAAATCAACTGAAACTACTGGACAGAAGGTTTTGTGAGAGAGTTGTTGATTGAATCTGATAGCTTCTTTACCCAGAAACTCTATCGGTTTATCAAAGAAGTCCTTGGGCTTTGAGGAGGTGTCATTAATTTTGAGAATTGCTGGGATTTCTACAGGTACCTTAGTTTTTGAGTAAGATTTGGAAGGAGTAGCTTTAGAGGAGCTTTGATTCTTGCTAGTTCCTCTAAAATCAGAGCCTGAAACAACTGACTTCTTTTTCTTGAGAGGTTTGGCTGTCTCATGTACCTTCTCCTTGTCTTTTCTGTATGCTATTTCAGGATCAATGATCTTTCTCTTGGGACTTCCAGTAGGTTCTTGGATAATTAGCTTCTTTGGTTTAATCGAGGGAATTGGTTCATTTGCAGCAACACCAGGAATCTTACTGTCTATCCCAGTTTGGAGCTTCTTGGGAGCGAATTTCTCCCTTCTAGGTTATTTCATGAGAGGTGGAGACGCAGAGTCTGTAGCAGAATCAGATGAAGCCACAGAAGTGGGTCGTTTGGGAGCCATTTCGGAGGATGGAATTGGTTAATGTTGAGAGAGAATAAGAGAGCTTTGAATGGTTTTAGGTCAGGCTCGAGTGAGATGAAGAGTGAAGAGCAACGGTTGAGCTATTAGTATATATAGTACGCGTCAAACTCGAGCATGGAACTTGCAGGCTCAAGTTACCTGTTCGAGTTTGCAAGAACAGGCTTGAGTTTGGATAAAAATGAATTGACCTGGACGTCAAGTGTGTATTTGTGAAGTCTTGACATTCATTGGTAAACTCAAGTTTGTCACTAATAGGCTCGAGTTTAGCATCTCGTTGAGACTGGATTTGTTTTCCTCCCGTGTAGCCTTGAGTTCGTGTTTCTTGACTCGAGTTTTCCTTTGTTGAGTTGCTCTTTGTCTTCGCTAGGCTCGAGTCTGTTACTTATAGACTCGAGTTTGTGTGGCTTCAAGATGAGACTTTTGGTCTCTACCTGCGATGAACTCGAGCATGGTTTAGATAGGCTCGAGTTTGTTACTCCTGATTGCAAACTTCACTCGATAATCAGTACTTGTCCTGCATAAAACATTACTAAACACTCCGATGCTTAAGTTAGTGACATTCTATCATCAAAAGCATAGTTATCAATGGAGTAGAAACAACTTACAACTCATTGGGATTTACCATTCCCAATTCTCTTCTAATGAAGGTGAATTGTTCTTTTGCAAACAGTTTGGTGAAGATATCTACAAGTTGTTGGTGAGTTGGAATGAACATCACGTTGACATCTTTCTTTTGAACATGATCGCGAATGAAGTGATGTCTAACATCAATATGCTTGGTTCTAGTGTGATGGACTGGGTTTTTGGCCAAGCTTATTGTGCCTGTATTGTTACATAGGATAGGAATTTCTTTTAGATGAATTCCCAGATCTTGGATCTGTTGCTTTAGCCATAAGACTTGAGCACAACAACTTGATACAACAACATATTCTGCCTCGGTAGAGGATACAACTATTGTGGTCTACTTTTTGCTAAACCAGAGACAAGTGATCTTCCAAAGAATTCGCATTGCCCACTTGTTCTCTTGCGGTCAATCTTGTATCCGGCATGTTCTGAGTCTGAGTATGCTACCAGGTGCTCAGGTTGGCCTTTTGGGAAGTGTAGTCCCAACTCTTATGTATCACACAAGTATCTAAAGATTCTCTTTACATGTTCAGCATGGGATTCTTTAGGATTTGATTGGAACTGAGCACACATCCATACACTGAATTGGATGTTAGGTTTGCTTGCTGTTAGATATAACAATGATCCAATCATTCCTCTATATCTAGTAATGTTGAAGGCTTTGCCTTTCTCATCAGCATCTCAAGTGGCAGTTGAACTCATTGGTGTGTCAGCTCCATTGCAGTCATTGAGACCATATTTCTTTAGCAAGTCTCTCAAGTACTTGGTATGTGAGATAAATATGCCATTCTTGTGTTGCTTGATTTGTAGCCCAAGAAAATAGTTAAGCTTAAAAGTGGAGCTGCATCACCAAGAAGGGGGGTGAATTGGGGATTATGAAAAAACTTTCTCAAATTCAGCTCTTATGGTGATTGATCGAATAAAATCAGTGAGCAGGGAAGAATAGCAATGCACGAAAGTTTATACTGGTTCGGCCCAACTCCTTGGCCTACGTCCAGTCCTCAAGCACCCTGAGCTTTTCACTAAATCACTTGATTACACACTCTGTAACTCTGAAGCAATTCTCTCTCTAGAACTTGCTCCCCCTTACAAGTTGTAATCAATGACTCCCCAAATCTCTAAGTCCTCTAACTTAAGATAACTCACGATCAAACAAATACAATCAAGAAAACTTTCTTAAAAGAGCAGATAAGATAATCATTGAAGCTCTATTGTGTCAACCGACACTCTGTATAGGAAGCACACCAATAAATGAACAAATTTAATACTCTTTCGTTTTTAAGCTCAATGTTCTGGTAGAGACTTGAATGCTGCTCTATTTATACTTAGAGTGACATTAATAGCCGTTGCAGGCATTCATTTGACCGTTGGAGAAGTCTCCTATCTGTTGGAAGCAGTTTGGTCCTTTCTCTCTCTACACTTGTGCTTGTTTCTTGAGTTGTTGGATAGAGAGTGACCTCTAGTCGTTTATATCCGTTGGGATTGTCAGTCCTTGATTAAATGAAAGTCTATTTATCCTTTTTCCACTGTGTAATGTTTGGTAGCTGAGATTTCAGCAAGTTTGGTGGTCTGCATTTAATGCTTCTGATAAGACTTTGCTTTAGGTGTTAACAGCTCTTTCAATCTGCTTGTATCATCTGTAATTGGGCTGAAATACACTAGTAAACACATTAAACATATTTGGTAATGATGATATTTAAGAATATAAATCATTTGGATCATTCCATAAACATTACACAGATTTCACAAATTTGAATTATCAGAAGGCACCAATACTCGAGTTTGTGCACCAATACTCGAGTTTGTCACTATGAACTTAAGCCTATACTTGAGTATCTATGTCTATACTCGAGTATTTTCCTTCCAGAGACTAGGCTCGCAATTTGAGCTTTGGTGTTCTTGATGAACTTAAGACAATACTCGAATATTCTACCAATACTCGAGTTTTGGACTCTTGATAGATAATTGTCCAAAACGTCAAAACCGGAGTTTCCATTCTATACTGGAGTATTAAAGGCTTAGAAACCTTGATAGCACTCTGTATGGGTTAATATTCGAGTTTCAATTTCCATACTCGAGTTTCTCCTTAGTTTTGAAACTCTGAGATTAAGTAAGTGTTAAACTGGAGTTTCCAAAACTGTGGTTTTCAAAACTAAAGTTTATAAATATTAATCCTTTTAAAACATCTTTGCTTGTCTTAGTACTTGAGTATTCTAATGATACTCGAGTTTTCATTTGAAAAACAAAATATTTGAATTCGGGAGCCAAGTTGGAAAATTGTCTTTTCAAATTCCAAACCTTAGTTTTCCAAACCGAGGTTTTCCATTTTAGTTAAAAATGTTTGAAGAGTCACATAGGCTCAAACTTGAGTGTACATACCAATACTTGAGTTTTCCTTGATGGCAAACTTGCGACGCTCTCTGTAAGCTCCAATACTTGAGTATTCATTTGAATACTACGGTATTGTCCTTAGTCAAGTACATTGAGCTTTTCTTTGAAATTCTAATACTCGAGTTTTCCTATTGAAATACTCGAGTATTGCCTCTTTCTTGAGACAACTCTTCAACCTTAGTTTCACAATTGATTATTATCATCAAAACCCATAGAGAACTAACAAAGCTCACCCATCATTGACATCTCAAATTCTCTCTATATAATCTTAGAAAATTCCTTGCACAAAGTATTATTAGTAGTACCAAAGATTATATCATCCATATAGATTTGCACAATTAAGATTTCATTAAGTTTATTTCCTTTGATGTAGAGAGTATTATTTGCTTTATTACCTCTTACAAATCCATGATCAAGAAGAAACTTGCTGACCCTCTCATACCAAGCTCTAGGAGCTTGTTTGAGATCGTATAAAGCCTTTTTCAATTTGAAGACATGATTAGGATATAATTCATCTTCAAAACTAGGAAGTTGTTCTACATAGACTTCTTGAATAAGACCATTAATAAAAGCACTTTTAACATCCATTTGAAAAAGTTTAATTCCTTTGACACAAGCAAAAGCTAGAAGAACTCTTATTGCTTCCAATCTAGCTACTGGAGCATAAGTTTCTTCATAATCTATTCCTTCTTCTTGATTATAGCCTTTGACAACAAGTCTTGCCTTGTTCCTAAAAATGATTGCTGACTCATCACGTTTGTTCTTGAATACTCATTTTGTGCCAATGATCGGATGGTCTTTAGGCCTAGGTACCAAGTCCCAAACTTGATTTCTTTCAAATTGATATAATTCCTCTTGCATTGCTATCACCCAATCATTATCTGAGAGGGCTTCCTCAACCTTAGAGGGTTCAATTTCATAAATGAAAGCTGAGAAGGTTACTTCATTTAAAATGCTTTTTCTGGTTTTCACACCTTCACTCACATCTCCTAGAACTTGTTCCAGAAGATGATTCCTACTGTATTTCCAGGCACAAGGTTGAGGTTGAACAGGATTTTCACAAGAGTTTTCAGGCTCAACTTCAATTACATCTTGAGGAGGACTTTCAGAACTTGTTAAATTAGAAGATATTTTTGATGAAGGTTGGTTCTGAAAGATGACTTCATCATCATCATCATCATTGGGGGATTTGTTAAACTTGTTTTCACTAAAAACTACATGAATTGATTCTTCAACAGTATGGGTACAAAGATTAAATACTCTATAGGCTTTACTTCTATTAGAGTAACCAAGAAATATACCTTCATCTGATTTGGGATCAAATTTTCCCAGATTGTCCTTACTATTATTGTGGATGAAACACTTGCAGCCAAAGATGTGCAAATGTGCTAGATTTGGCTTCCTTCCTTTGTATAGCTCATAGGGTGTCTTGTTCAGCTTTTTCCTGAGGTATGCTTTGTTGGAGATATAGCATGCTATACTCATGGCGTCAGCCCAGAATACTTGGGAGGAGTTATTTTCATTCAACATTGCCCTTGCCATTTCTATGAGCACTCTATTCTTTCTTTCCACAACACCGTTTTGCTAAGGAGTTTTAGGAGCTGAGAAATTATGATTAATACCCATAGTTTCGCAAAACCTAGTAAAAGCATGATTTTCAAATTCTCCACCATGGTCAGTGCAAATTCCTTCTCTGGGTTCCCTTTATCTGTGCTTTGACTCACGTTGAGGAGATTATGACATAAGCCTTCCACAAGGTAGACATCTTTTATTTGTGATCCATCATTGTTCCCTATTTCACCAATCCCGGCTATCCTCCCAAACTGATTTCCAGTGGCCTTGCCACCATCCTTGTACTTGATTGTTGTGAATTTGGTTTGATCTCTTGTCATATGCCTAGAGCATCCACTGTCGATATACCACTTGCTAGATCTTGATGCTCTTAGACAAACCTGCGAAATTTATGAGATCAAGTCTTTGGTACCCATTTTGTCTTGCATCCTTTTGGGTTAGTATATGCCTCAGGAATCTTATAAGATCCTTTGGGCACACACTGATAGTTGCCAACAGGTTTGTTTCTCCTTTCTTTTCTATGAAAACATGAAGAGGTAGTATGTCATTTTCTATTACAATAGTTGCAGTGAGCAAATGGATTAGAGGTATGAATTGATTTTTGAAAATAGTTTAGGTAGTTTTTCTCTCCATTTCTCTTCTTTCCTTTCTCTTTATCAAGATCAGGTCTATAGCCAATCCCTGATTTATCATTTGTGAATCTTTATTCTTTTAGAATTACCTTAAGCATCTCACTTCCTTTGGTGAATTTTTCAAGAGTTTTTGTAAGATATAGATTTCTTTTCTCTAAATCAGTACAATTTTCACAAATTCTTTTGTTTGAATAATCTTTAACTTGCTATTCAAAAGTTATGTTTTTTCTTTTTAGAGCAATATATTTTTCAGTGAGTTTTTAAAATTTAGATTGTATGACATTATACTCAAAAAGTAATTCATCATATGTTGGTTCAGAAGTTCTCACCTCTTCTCTTTCAGATTCCTCATGTGCAACCAAGTAGATATTGGTTGTTTGTTCTTCCTCGTCTTCTTCTTCATCTGATGAGCTACTCCCCATATTGCTGAAACATAGGATTTCTGTTTGAACCTATTGAATCTTGTGTCCTTGTTCTTCAGTTGAGGACATTCAGACTTGATATGACCTGGTTTGTTACATTCGTAACATATGATTGGCTTCTTTATTTCCTTGTTACTAGTCTTGTGGGACTTCCAAAATCCTTGATCTTTCTTATAGAATTTTTTTGAACCTTCGGACCATCATTCCAATTTCTTCATCATCAATCTCGTCATCATCAGAATTTTTGTCTTCCTTGATGGTTTTGAGAGCAATTCCCTTCTGTTTTCCTTTTATTTCATCAAGCCCTTTTTTGAACTTGATCTTGCCCTCATATTTTAATAAGTTATCGAATAGAGCTACTACAAATTGCATGGATTCTCCTCGGGCTTCTTTAATAGCTGTCACTTTAACTTGCCAATCTTCGGTTAGTACATTTAAAATTTTCCTTACCTGAGCTTTTTGTTCATATACCTTTCCCAAGGCTGCCAACTGGTTAATGAGATGTGTGAAGCGAAGCAAGAATTCTGCAATTGATTCTCCAAACTTCATGCGTAATAGATCGTACTCAGTTGTGAGAGGATTGATTCTGTTCTCCTTGATTCCTGAAGTTCCTTCATAAGCAACTTCTAATGTGTCCCACATTTCTTTGGCACTAGGCAAGTTGCAAATGCGAAAGTACTCCTTTTGGCTTAATGCGCTTTGCAACATCAGGATAGCTTTGCTATTGAGAACAACTTTCTTTTGATCATTTTCATCAAATTCAGCTTTTGTTTTTGGCACAACATTCTCTCCTACTTTCTTAGTAGGGACATAATTGCCTTACTCAATTACTTCCCACAGACCATATTCACTGGCCATCACAAATACTTTGAATTTGGATTTCCAGAATGAATAGTGTTCACTACTGAAGCCTGGTGGTCTGTTGATTGAGTCACCATCTGGTAGTATTCCTTCCATTGGATCTTTTTGTCTAGGATGTGAATCCTTTAAGTAGACAACCAATCCTCTGATACCAAATGCAAAATGGAAGAAATCACTAAGAGGGGGGTGAATTGGGGATTTAAAAGTTCTTTTGTAAAGACATCTAAGTTTTTCAAAAACCACAATGCAAAAAGGCAAAGAGAGAAAAGCTTGAACATATAGGATTTATACTGGTTCGGTCCTAACCTTGACCTACGTCTAGTCCCCAGATATCTTCTGGGTTTTTTTACTACCAATGCTTTCTTATTACAACAATGTAACACCCAAGCAATCCTAATCAACTAGGACTTGCTCCCTTTTACACTTTGTAATTAAAAGACCCAACTCACAGGTTCCACAACCTTGAATTTTCACAAATAAGTTATCAAAAATGTTTTTCAAAAAGACTACTCTTAAAAGAGCATATATGATAAACACTGACGTTCAAAATGAATACACAATAATGACTCAAATTGAAAATGTGATCAGTTGTAGTTCTTGTGTATGTTGCAATGAGTCTTCCTGGGTATTTATAGCTTGATTGGACAAACTAGTCGTTCCGTATTCATCCCTCTTTTTCTGCAATGTTCAGTTTCAATTCTGGAATATTTTTCTCCATTCTTTCAATTCTTAGCTGGAATCTTGGATTTAGTCGTTGCATATGATCTTCCAAAGTTCTTATTGTTATATGATTCATTTTTTATTGTTGGAGAATGATTTGATTGAGCTATAACGGTTTGAGCTGAACCTTTGTGAAAAAGGAGAAGTTTGAGGCATGTCTTTGGCTTTGCATTTAATGCACTTGACCTAGATCTAATTTGCTGAAATCATTTGAAAGAAATAATCAATTTGATCAAGTATATGTATGTATGATGATTCGAAGCTTAATATGTAAGAAATTAGACTTGTAAGTTTGAAACAAGTTGCCATGAGATCTCGTCTCTGCAACAGAGTCCCAACAAACTCAAGTTAGTTCTATACAGGCTCGAGTTTACTCGTGTTGTATACTTCCTGAAATTTCTCTGTCTGAGCCAGACTCAAGTTTATAAGTGCCAGGCTCGAGTTTTCTTCACTTAGGCACGTTGCATCCAAAGGATAGGCTTGAGTCTACATAGTTGGGTTCGAGTTCATTTTTCAAAGATGCTCTCTATAAGAGTTAAGCTCGAGCTTAGTTTAACATGCTCGAGTTTGCTTTCATGACCAACTGGGAGACCTTTTCCTACAAGACTTAACTTGAGTTAGAAAATCCATGCTTGAGTTTCATATACTCGACATGCTCTCTGTAAGTCACAAACTCGAGTTTATAATGACATGCTCGAGTTAAATTATTGGCGAACAACTATTTTGCTCTCTGTAACCTGTAGACTCGAGTTCATCATAATGGACTCAAGTTTATCTCAGATGAAAACTTGACACTTGTTCTCTGTCACGAGCAGCTAGAGTTCATTATGGGAGGCTCGAGTTTGCAAAAGTTAAAATTACTTTTCCTCCTGTTTGTTAGGCATGAACTCGAGTTTAATAAGATTAGGCTCGAGTTTGACTAACATAGTAAGAGTTAAAATATTAGCAAACTTCAATCTTACTTTGAACTTTAATATCAAAGTCTTACTCCTTAGTTTACAATTGTCAGTTATCATCAAAACACATAGAGAACTAACAAGATTAAGTCTTAGAAGCCGTATGCATGAGTTACAACGTCTAAGATTTAATCTTAGAAGCAGTAACCATGAGTTACAACGTCTAAGTTTGTTTCTTAGACGCCTTAACTCATGATTAAGGCGTCTAAGCTATGTCTTAGATGCCTTAACTCGTGACTTTTGGACCAATGACGCCTTAACCAAATATAAAATGGAGTCTAATAAGTCTTAGACGTTGTATGTCATAATATACAACGTCTAATTAGAATTTGACGCCGTAAGTGAAAGATATACTACGCCCCCTAGAAGGCGTCTTGCGGAAAAAGGACGCTAAAAGTGCAAAAAATAGGACGCCGTAGACCTGTTTTGTAGTAGTGGATGCATGAAATTTGGAGGGGAGGAGAAGGAAGGGAAATGGAGGATATTTCCTCCCTTTATTTGGGAGTTAAAAAAATAGTAAGGGAGGAAGATGGAGAATTAATGAGTTATTTTTACCATTTTGTCATTTTCTTTAAAAATTAATATAATTATTATACTTTACAAATAAATTTAAATTTTCTAAAAAAATTATTTATGTAATTTTTATATTTAAAAAAATTTCCCCTAAAAAATGTTTCTCTCTCTAAAAAATATTTCTCTCTCTATAATTATGTGTGTGTGTGTGTGTGTGTGTGTGTTTTATAGTACATACTCCCTTGGTTCTTATTATAAGGCACCAACTAACAAATCATACAAAATCAATAAAAACAGTTAAAATCAATAAAGCTATCCTATAATTTAAGTAATTTCCAATATTACCCCTACTATTTACACTAAACTCTAATATTATATTATTATTACTCTCACATACTGCCCCTATTAATTATGGGCATACATGGAAAAAAATAATCAATGCTCCTTGGAAATAAGCAAGTGCCTTATAAAAAGGACCAAATATATTTGGAAGTTGGTGCCTTATAATAAGAACCAGAGGGAGTAATGATTTAAGTATATAAAACTACAACATAAAATATAAAATTATACAAACTTCCATAACTAGTTGAAATTGAATGTGATTTGTTATTTTAAAATCTATTGAGATTAAATGATGTTTTTCTAAAATCTTTGTGCTAAAAAGTAACACATCCATAAATCTTTTTTTTTTTTTTGAAAGAACAATTGCAGTTCCATTTGACTAGCTAGTTCTAAACAAGAAGATCCAGCATATCATTCAAACATTAAGTTCTAAACAGTTTGCCACATTTCAAACTTTAGCAAGTTAAACCCATTATATCAACAACATTGGTTCAATCATGTGCTTAAAACATAAATTCAAATCAAAAGCGAATATCTTCATAGCGAATGTTCTACTATTCATTGTAAAAGATGAATGTCATAACTTGGCCCTCTAATATTGATGCCACTTGATCTCTAAAGCAACTCAGAGTTTGAATGAGCAATTTCCTTCCTTAAAATAAATTGTTCCTACATAATTTAATAAAAACAATAGCAGGTTTAATTCATATAAAAGGAAGAAGAATACTATCTCAATTCAGTAAAACAACACAACATAAAATTTATGGTTGAGGAGGTAAAACAAGTACATAAATACCAAGAGTAAACAATTTTTTTTATTTTATTTCCAGACACCATGAATATAGGACTTTGATATGATCAACAAATACCTTGAAGGACCAATAGAACCAAACACCATTTGAAGTAGCAACTCCTTGCGTTTGTAGAGAAGACAACCAAACTCTGCTCTAATCCTCTCTGGGTTATCGAGAAGATATAGATATACACAAGTTAACAATTGCCTCTCAATCTTCAAATCCTCCAAAAGCTTCCAAATTTCAGCTTTAGGAATTGGAAGTTTTTGTTTAACTTTGTCATAAGTAGCATTACCCTCTCTAAGAGCTCCAACAATATCTTGAAGTGCCACTTTTATCCCTTCAACCTCTTCATCCTTTGACCTTTTAGCCCTTCATATTTAACATCTTGGCTATGAGTATCTTGTACTTCAGGTTACGTAACTTCATTTTCATTGCCAACCTCTTGAGCACTCTCGAAGGTCACCTCAATGGTTTCTATGGAGTTAGATTCTCCAGGCAGTGACCTTTTGTTTCTATTGTCTTTGGATGTCTCGGAAAGTTGTCGAGTGGCTCTGTTTCCTCCACACACGATCATCATTTTGTCATAATTATGAATAGAATTTCCCATCTACTCTTTTGCTTCAAGCTTAGCCTATAAAATAATAATTATTGAACAAACATTATTAAGCTAAAACATGAAAGGGATAAAAATGAGAAAAGCTCATAATATACCTCAATTAGCTTTTGCCAAACTTCAGGCTCAACACACCATTGTTTTGTAGTTGGGTCCCAAGAAAAACCACTCAAGCCATTCTTGAACAAGTCATAACACTTGGAAAAACGTCTCTTTACTAATTTTCAACGACTCTTCGCCTTTTTTTCTCAAATGGGCGTCCAAAGTTTTGTTGCAACTCATTTATGATGGTTTCATAAGCTTTAGAAGTAAAAGAGCTACCAACTTTATTTCCATCATTCTATTGATGCAAAAAAGCATAAATAAGAGCATCACCCATCTCTTGTGTTCATGTCTCTTGTTTAGTCTCTAACTCAGACATCATGCTTGAATAAAATTGGAACAATATAGCAATTGAACATTAAGTAGATGTAAAATTCAGCATTAAGTAAAATCAGTGGCTCACAATCAATAAAAAGGTTTCTTAATCTTCAGCTGCCAGATATGATGCAGTTTAGGTGCATCAATACAAACAAATTCCCAATTCTAATAAAATTCTAAATATCTTAATTCAAGTCCTACATGTAAAGCTAAAGAAGTAAGGAACACCACGGAATAGATAGGTATAAAGATAAGAAATAGCATGTTTTATTTTGTCTTTTTTTGCCACTTGCATGTTTTCAATTGTTCAAACTCGTCTAGTCATAACACACATTCATGAACAAAAAATATAATCAACCCATCATAAAAGGAAGGCAATCAATTATAAATAGAAAGGGTAATGTTAACCATTTAATGTCAGGGTTAAAAGAAAATGAAAGCTTTGGTTTCTGCATCAGACAAATCATACATCACCAAGAAAATATGAGCATGTGTCTCTTCACTAGAGAAGTAAGCCTAGAGTACTAATCAAGAATAAACACTCATAATAGACCAAGAAAAAAAATTTGTTTCTGCAGTAGATAAATCACATATCACCACCAGGAAGATCTAAACATGTGTATTTCCAGTAATGATGGAAAGCACCAAACAAGAACCAGCAAATATATGATATTGCAATCACAAACTAGAAGATAGAAGTATTTCAAAACTAGCAAAGAGAAAGATGTTTATATGACATTTGCAAGAAATAATCATTTGCGTTAGTTTGTGATAAAAATCATAAACATAAGTCATGATCTATAAGCTTTCCACATAGCATCAACTATAGAATTTCTTAAATTTTCTCCTAAACGAGTATGTTCTTTATCCTCATCCTCTTCTATGTGAACATCTCCATGTTGTTTAGATACACTTTGGTTAGCAATCTCTTCATTTACCTCAGCAACTAGCTCTTCTTCAGGGTAGGTCATCAATCATAATTGTGCAAAATGCAACATGCTATGATAATCCTGTTTTGTGTCTTTATTCTATAAGTTGGTTCTGTGCCACTAGCAATAATAGGAAACCTTTTTTTCAAAACCCCAAAAGCCCTTTCCATAACATTACGCAAGGACGAATGGCGATGGTTAAATAATTATTGAGGTGTCCGAGGTAGATTTCTTAAGGAAAATTCTTTCAAGTGATAACGTGTTGATCTATAAGGTGTGATCAGCCTCTTTCTCAACATAAATCTAGCATCAAGGACATAATACTTACCTATTAAAAAAATATTGATGAGATATATCTAATGAAACAAGAGGAAATTTTAGGGAAAAAAATATCTAATTACCTCTAAGCATTCTAAGATTATCTATTCTGCATAGTGCATCTTTTAATATCCTTGAATCTGAAACAATACCCTCTCATCCAGGTTGAACATAGGTAAATCTTAGGTTGAATGAACGTGCAACCAACACATTTTATGTTGGAAAATCTTTTCTATTGCGATATTTTGGGGCTTCATTTAATGACACTTTTACATAAACATGTGTACAAATCAATTGCCCTGACACAATCCTAGTATTGTTATATAACTCTTGATATCTACACAGATGTCTTGTGTGCTTAAGTGACAGTACATGAAGATTTTCAACATGATACATCGGCAAAAACAAAAACAAAATCAACAATCAAATAAAAGACAACCAGTCAGCTAAACAAAAAATTTGAAGACTCTGCATGAACAAAATATATCATTCCATATATAAATTCGTTTCCACAAAATACTTCAAAGATAGAGGATTTACATATCAACCATCATTGGACAGAGATCGAAAGATCAAAATAATTATTTATTGCTTCATCAATGGCCACAAAAGACCATTTCACCACAAAAAGAAAACCCCCATACTTGATTATATAACTATCCAATTTACAACTAAATAGAAGAAATAAAAGCATGACATCAAATTATTATAGTTGCCAAATTCTCATATGAACCGATATGATATGGATGTTTATGAAATTCCTCCAATTTGTTGATTTATAATCAGTCCTCTCAGTTCCAAAATGAAAAACAGAGGATTGACTATTCATTGTTATGCAAGAAGCCCATAAGTCACAACCACCCAATATGTTGCACCTTTAATTGTCAGAAAAAAAAAACTAGAGAAAACAAAAGTCAGGATCAAAAGTATGAGACCAGACCTAATAAATAAATCTGGTAAAAAAATGGAAAGGGGAAGACATTAAAACCACAACGGCCAAAATATAGGGACCAAGAAATCAAGAATTCTGAAAACAAACAATATATCTCTTAGAAGTTGACAATCAACATAAGGAGAACACTTTTGGAGGAGATAGTCATGGAGAAAACAAGATATTAAAGCTGAGATCATTACTACTATAGCTGGAGAAGAGAAACAACAACGATATCTTGTCGTGTAATGCACACCCGAAAAAGTTCCTTATGCTAAAGAACCCACTTGACGCTGGCTTGATAATAGGCGGATCAACTTGCGGGAGGTGTTCGAAGGAGTAGCTAGTTTAGCAGCATACCAAGATTTATTTGAATGAGAAAGAGAAGGAAATCGTGAGATAGGGGCACTGAAGTGGATCGATTGAGCCATCCTTTGATATGCTGCCAAAAGATCCTTTGGATTTCTAGACGCGAGTTGTGGATTTATTTAAGGGTAAGAAAATAATTAATCTGTTTTCCCTTTTAAAACCCCCTATATTGAGGGAACTTTACTTTTCAAAAGAAAGAGGGTTTTGGGGGATTGGTAAAAATCCCTGATTTCCTCCCCTTTTATTTTTAAAACTTGCAAACAAGGGAAGAGACTATCAAAACCCTCCCTTCCCTTTCATTTCCCTCCAAAATGGAACTCCTAAACAAAGTCTTGAAGTCTGCCCAATTGTTTTCCTAATATTAGTTACTTACCCAAAACAATTATTAATCACCCAACTAAGATAGAAGAAGGGGAAATGTGACTTGAAGGTCTATCCTAGTAGAAAATATTTCAACCCAGATTTTAAATGCTAACCATGAAAAAAAAACTAACCATTTGAAAACATCTATCATGGTAAGGCACAAATTTAATCATATTCCCCCGAACCTCACCTCTTTCTTTCATGATACACAGTTACAGGAAAATATTGTTATAGGCAAGGGCATAATGCTCGGTAAAATTGAAGGTGAATGGAGTTAGAAAAACATTATATTTTCTTATATGTATAAACTCTGTTACATACTAGAGTTATATTTATTTTATATTAAAGTTAAATATGTATGTACTTATATATTTTGTCACGTAAATTCCCTCAATACGAAAGAATCCTAAGACTATGGCAGTCTAAAGAAGGTAAGTGACATATGTGATGGTGGTAGCAAACTAAGTATTTACTAGAAGTTATTAATATATGTTTACTATAAGTTTTAACTTTCTTTGAAATTAGGGCAAGTATATGGATGATGCCCTGAGAATTTGCATGCCAAAACAAAAATATTTAAAAGGTCAAATGTTTAGTTAAGTTGTTACACCCTACCGTCCTCGCCCTTTCAGGTGGCTGGTAGTATAGACCTTTATTTCTAATTCAATTTTTATTTCCATTTCCTGGTTAATTACTTTAGGTATCAGAGTATCAGAGTATAAAAAAGGTATACTGATAAAATAAAATGTAGAAAGGTAAATATTTCCAGGAGGGATCAATATATAATTATTCCAAACATAGTGCCCAACAGACCTCAAAATAATCCATATACAGTTATCCGGGTAACTAAAATAAATATCCAAAATATAAGTCATCAACTACTCAGTCCTGCTTTGAAGGCCTACTTTGTCTCCAAGCACCGTCCTAGAAGCATTACCTGAATCCTTGCAAAAGTCTGGCATTTATAATTAAATCCCAGAGTAACCATTAATCTCATATGAAATGCGTATGCAATGCATGTATGTCACCATAATTAGGAAAAACATCGCATAATGGATTCAGCAACAAACGTATGCGATGTTAATTGCCGAAGGATCACAAGTCCTAAAAATGCAAGACTACTCAACATAGTAAGCCCTGGATCCATAGTGCTAGGAAAATTACGGTGTTGGGCCTCAAACCCGGACCACACTGAATGCACAAAAAAACGCATGTCTCTCACGAGACACGGGACCACAATCATGGGAAATCAAACATACAAAGTAACATAGTGGAAATAAAGATTTAGGTTTCTATGTGGCAGTCAACTACTAATGAAAATAACTTTTTCTAGTGTACAAGGTCACAAATAGTCCCCTAAATTAATAATTAAATATAAATATAATTAAATTCCACCTCAATAAATGTATCGTTTGATGATTTAAAATAATCCCAATTCATGTATCCATATTTACTAAATCCCTTTTCTTATTAAGGAATTTAATATGGGTTTAATATCCTCTTATTTTCATTCAACTTACGAAATTTCCAGAAATAAAGGCATAACTTCAAAAATTCATGACTAAATTTTGAAAAATCCTTTTCGGGTTGTTCAAAAGTCCAATTGACCCTTATGATGTCTACTTTCAACCAAAAAATACTCATTTGGGCAAAACGAAGTCGAACATTCAACCATGGGCCAAAAATAATCTCTGGTTCGAAATAAAATTCCAGGATTCAAGGGCTATTTTCACAAATTAATTTCTCCCAATCTAGAACTCAAAAAATTACAAATTATATACCAAAATAATCATTGTCTACATTCTCTTTGTAAATTTCATAATTTTGCAGGTTCATTTACTAAATCAAAAATCAAGTTGAACCCAACTGACTTGATAGAATTTTCACAAAATACTAAACCAACGTTTTTCAAGCTTTCATCTAGAATTTCAACATTTTGATGCAAGTTCACCCTTATGCAAAATGTCATTTTAAACACTTTAAAACCCTCAAAAAACTAAAATAAATTAATATCCACATGAAAAACCAGCTGCACGAAAATTATTATTTAATCAGCAAAATAACAAACTTTCATTCCAGCTTCATATCTTTCATATACTAAGTTTGATCTACCATTTTAAGCCTTGAACCCTAACTTTAAACCTTTAATCATTATTTTCACTAGCTATTCAAACCCAAGAATATATTTATAATCAAGTCACTAGTCATTAACAACCTTAAACAACTAAAAGAAATCATAAGAAGGTTCAAAGGTTACTTACTTGTCTTTGAGCTTTAGTCACCTCGAAGCATTGCCTTCTTGACCACCACAACCTCTTGACCTTGACCACAAGTCACCAAGAAAAATGTTGCTCTAGTGACTTCACTAATTTAGAAAAGGCAGAAGAGAGTAAATTAGGGCTCCAACGTTTTTAAACTTAATTACCTTGTCTTCAACCTTTTCTTCCTACTTGATTTTTCTTTTGCTCTCTTGTATGGAACCTCTCCCTCTCCCTCTTCAAGTAACAACTCCCTTCCTTCCAAAAGGCTGCTCCAACCCCATGATGCATGTTTGCCCTTCCTTGCTCTTAAGAGATATTCATTTGGGAAATAGATCCTTTGAGGATTTTACACCAAGGGTCATTTAGTTGTTGCAGGATCCTCTAAGCTGTTTTGGCTAGTAAAGCTTTGTTGAAACATAGGAGGTCTCTAAATCCCATCCCTCCTTCATTCTTCCTTACTGTCATATACCTCTAGTTCCTCCAGTGTATTGCATCAGACTCACCACCTTGACCCCACTAGAAATTAGAAATCTACCGATCTATCTCAACACATGTTTTCTTGGGGAAAAGGAAGCATGTCATCGGGTAAACAAGAATAGAGTTGGCCACTACTTTAATCAATGTTTCTCTGCTAGCAAAGGTTAGCACTTTCTGTTTCCAGCCTTATAACTTTAGTCCTATCTTGTCCCTTACTGAAGCCAACGCTACAGATTTTGACCGACCCCATATAGTTGGGAGGCCAAGATATTTTCCAAGGTGTTTTGTGTACTTAACACGTAAACAAGCATCTATATCTTCTTTCACCCTCCTTGGAGTATTTGCAAAGAAAAAGAGGCTTGATTTGTCCAGGTTGATCATTTGGCATAAAGCCTTGCAATATGTGTCAAGGATCAAACGTAGAACCTTGCAATTCATCTCATCTGCCTTTAAGAAAAGGAGTGCATTATTAGCAAAGAAACAATGAGATAAAATAGGCACTTTCCTTGCCAACTTAATGCCTTTTAGCTATGCCCTATCAATGTGTTGTTGTATCATCAATGATAACACTTCAAACATGATGATAAACATGAATGGTGATAGGGGATCATCCTGTCTTACTCCTCTCTCAGGATTAAATGAGTTCACATGATGGCCATCCACCTTTAAGTGAAAGGCCACTGAGATAATGCATTCCATAATCCAGCTGACCCATTAACGAAAAAACCCCATTCTTATCATGATGCAGCAAGGAAGTTCCATTCCACTCTGTCATAGGCCTTATTCATATAAATTTTTAAGGCAAACTCCCACTTTTTGCCTTTCTTCTTGTGCTTCAAGTAGTGGAAGGCTTCATGAGCTAAGATTATGTTGTCTTGTATCATCTGACCAGCTATGAAAGCTCTTTCATTTGGGGAAATAATTTTGCCTATCAGATTCCTCGTTCTCCTAGTCAAAATCTTGGCAATGAGTTTGTATGAGATATTGCAAAGGCCTATGGGACGAAAATGTTGTACACCTTCAGGTTTGTCTATCTTTGGTAGCAAGATTATGTTAGTTTCATAGGGTCCTTTAATACCTGTCTTGCTCTCAAAGAAGTCTTTGACCATGCTCCTGACCTCCTTGTTTACTAGTTGGATTAGTTCAATATTAACCTTAATCGACACCACCTCATTGACATATGTCAGGGACTGATACATCAGTCTAAGGCCTTCAGAGCAAAATAGATTCTTATAGAATTCACCAAAAACCATATGAATTTTCTTTTTATCTTCCAACCAAACACCATTCATGTTTTTCAGCCTCAAAATCTTGTTTCGCTACCTTTGTTGGATGACACTACTGTGAAAAAATCTGGTGTTCCTATCAGCATGGTTCAGCAAAGAAATTCTAGAATGCTACCACCAATACATTTCCTCCCTACTCCAAGCCTCCTCCATTTGTTGTATCAAGTATTTTACTTCTACCAAGTTTCCCTCATCAAAATGGCCCTCATAGCAGATGCTTAATTTTTTAAGTAGCTGGTTAATAACCTTCCTAAAATTTGGAAATTCCCTTCAGCTCCACTTAATCAACTTCTTTCTACAAGCATTCAGTCTCTGAATCAGTTCCAGCACTCTGTTATCAAACTATCCATCAATTTCATTCCAGCCTTGCTTAACAATATGATTGAAGTTTTCATGATGGGTCCAGATGTCCTCAAATCTGAAGGCCTTGGGTGTTTTCTACTCACAAAAGCAACTACCCACTACTAGTGCATGGTGGTCTGATCCTATAGGCTCTACATGAATTACAATGGCATGATCTAAAAGACCCGGCGAACCCAAGAGGGGGGTGAATTGGGTGAATGACAAAAACTTAGGACCTTTGAAAATCTTTTTGCAATTTGGTAAAATTAGTTTGTATGACAGTAAAGAGTAATGAAGCTAGACAGTCATTCAAACATATATGCTGGAACTATATGAGATTAAGGAAGATAATGTGCAAAATGAGATTTATACCGATTCGGCCCAATCCTTGATCTAAGTCCAGTCCCTAAGCTCCACTTGAGATTTTCAATCCGCTATCCTCTTATTTATCTAGGCACAAAAGAAGCCTTTTACAATTCCACAAGTTCACCCAGGTACTTGTGAAGCCAAATCTCTCACCGAGATACTCCCACTTACTCAATGTAAGGTTGCAATCCCACTCAAGATCACCCAATCTTGAGTAACTCTCAAACAAAATGATTTATAATGAATCTTCTCTCTAAGAAGTGAATAGATAATCAATGAAGTACAATAGAAATCATTTCACACTCTCTATGATAAACTATGTGAGCATTGAAAAATAGAGTGTGTATGAGATTCAAAATTTGGGCATTTTGACAGTCCAAGCTCTTGCCATCATTTTTGTGCGTTTTGAATATGGCTCTACTTATAGATGAAGATCATCTGAACGTTGAGAGTATGACTATTGTGAATAGTAGCCGTTAGAGATCAGATGCAACTAGCCATTAGAACTTCATTTTCTGAACCAGCATTGACATTAGCATTTACTTTATCCTTGATCTTCAGTTTTACACCCTTTGATCATTTAAAACATGTACACAAATGTTATAAATAATGTTAAGAAGTATTATAAATCATTTGAGTAATCATCTGGATGTTCTTGATGAGAAACGACATTTTCGACATAGTGATTTTCTGAGGCAGAGATGTAAACTCGAGTTTTGAGGCTATCGTGTTAATCCAGGATCCTCTTTGTCTGATTGAAACTTGAGTTTTGTCCCACAAACTTGAGTTTGGAAGATGCTATGATGTTTGCTACTCTCTTTCTGAGCTAAATTCGAGTTTTCAAGTTATGTCCTTGGTTGCTCTTTGATTTGACATAACTCCAAATTTGGCAAAATACTTATCCCCATATAGCTCTTTGAGTATTATTTCAAATGCAAAAATAATCAGATCCAAACTCGTATATTGTCTGTTATAATTCGATGAATGAAGGTTGTTCTTGACTAGCATTTTTGCAACGTCCTGAATTGACTGTCAACTTTCGAAGGTCATATCTCCCTGGTCGGAACTTCATTTTAGTTGGATCAATTCTTGATCGCACCTTATGAGTCTACTTTCATATGCCACTAATTTCAGCTCATTCTGATGTGTACTTTGTGAGATACACTCACAACATTGAAACTTAGTCTGTTGTGTGGTGTGAATTCCAATTCCAAATTCTCCAATTTATAGCTCTCTCATCTGAACTTTTTTAGGCTTGAAACTTTGACATAATGACTCATTGGAAGTATAGCTTTATCCAAAATTGGTTTCACCTAAATCCAATCTCTGGTTTAGGAGATATCATCAAATTACCAGACCTCGCCCAAGCTGAATGTGAAATAGAGTAAAACAGAGTTGCTGATCAGCGCTGTAAACTTGATTTTTCACTTGGAAACTTGAGTTTTCCTAGTCCAGAGACACCAAAGATGCTAAAGACGTTAAAAAATCGAGTTATTAAGTTCCAAACTCGAGTTTTGAGTTCCAAACTCGAGTTTTAACTCCCAAACTCGAGTTTTCTCACATTCCAGAGGCAAATTACTGCAGTAAGGTAGTAAACTCAAGTTTTGACCATATAACTCGAGTTTGATCATCTAGAACCTGATATTTGCTTGTGAAGACTTCTAGTATCAATCTAAGACCTTGAATATTGATACTCTTATTCTATTTGGCTAGATCTTCTTTCTTTCTTCTCTTTACTTGGTCATTCTCCACAACTCTATTCTTTCTTTCTTCTCTTCTCTTGAACATTCTCTACACTTATATTTGAGCTGATCTTGAATATTGACATTCTCATTCTATTCATCAACTTCTTCCATCTTCCATCTCCTATCTTGATCATTCTTCGTCATTTAACATGGACTTATTATTTTCTGCAATTTCTACCTTCTTCAATATTTCCTCTTCTTTTTGAACTTAACATTTTCTTCAATTTCTTCTTTCTAAAATCTCTTTTATCCTTCTTGTTCTATAATTCAGTTTGGACTAATCTACATTAATTATAGTGTTAGTCAATGTAGATAAATATAATATTCAAGCTTTTTGCTCTTAAGAATGACATCTATATAAGACATCATCAAAACTAATCATATCCAACATTCTCCCCCTTTTTGATGATGGCAAATACTTTAAGAAAAATATGCGTGAATATGAAAATATATTAGACCCCACATATTTTTCTTGCCATTCTCTCCCCCTTATTTGTTATTAGCAAAAAGTTGAAGTAAAGAAATACTTGGAGACACAAATATGAAATCAGAAATGAATCAAGAAACTGATTTTCTCTTCCCGATTTGAAAGAGCTTGTGTTCTGAATATGATGCAATTTGAAATGTTTTTATGAAAACAAATTGTTAGTTCTCTATGTGTTTTGATGATAACTGACAATTGTAAACTCAAAATGAAGTTTGTCTTTTGTAAGTTGTAAAACTTACTATTAAATGCAAACTTGAGTTTTGGTAGCAAAACTCGAGTTTGGATTAAACAGAGAGTAGCTCAGATTTTACAAACGAAGCTAAACTCCAGTTTGCTCTGACAAACTTGAGTTTACAAGATACAGAGAGCACTCAAAAGTTTTCACAACAAGAGAAACTTGAGTTTAGGTCTTAAAACTCGAGTTTAGACCAAACAGAAAGAATTCAGAAACTTCAATATTTTCACAAGTCCTATAAACTCCAGTTTTGGTTTGTAAACTCCAGTCTTGTTTCAAACAGAAAGATCTCAAAGTTTCAGTCTTCACTGAAACTCGAGTCTGACTTTGTAGACTCGAGTTTAGCTCACACAGAAAACACTCGAGTTATAACTTAATTTCTAAACTCCAGTCTGGATTCTGCAAACTCCAGTTTGCTTTTGACAAAAGATTTCAAAGTTTCAGTTTTCAATGAAACTCGAGTTTCTATATTACAAACTCAAGTTTTGTGTCATACAGAGAGCACATCAATATGTCTGATTTAGAAACTCCAGTTTGTGTTTTTAAACTCCAGTTTTGAAGTTTTGAACTTAGCGCTCATGTTCATATCAAAGTTCAAAACTCGAGTCAGTCACTTATTAACTCGAGTTTAGAGAGCTTTCCCAGTTATTTTCAAAACTCATGTCACGATCTTGCTCTCTGGACAAACCCAAAACTCGAGTCTGGGACTACAAACTCGAGTTTGTTTTGGTAATTTTGAAGAACCAGATTGTGTCAATCTGCGAAATCTTTATGGGTTAATCTGTGAATGTCATATCATATATTACCATTATTTCTAACATCATTGATGAAGTTTTGAGTAAGTTTCAGATAAGTTCAGCAAAGATCAAGATGAAATTGGATCTGGATCAAGTGCAATAAATGAAGAACTAAGAACAGGGCTGATCTTCCTCCTCTATCCTAATGGTTCAGCACAGATCGTTATGGATCAATTAAATCACTCTCCAATGGTCAAATAAGGGTTATGGAATGACAGAATATCTGGAAGACCATCTGCATCAACGAATTCCAGGATTCTGGCTGAGAATTGAAAGAACAGAGGAAAGTAAGCAACTGTCATTTTCCAAATCTGCAGCTGAACGTTTGAGAAGAAAATGCAATGGCTAGTTCATCAAGTTAGCCTATAAATAACTATGAAGACTCAGAGCAAAGGATACACAACTGAACGACAACTGATTACATTTTTGCTTTAAATCTTTGCTGTGAAAAATAGTTTTTCTTGAGCTTCGGTGTTTATGATTATTTTCTCTTTAAGAGAGTGTGATTTCAAAAATCATTTCTGATTACTTGTTTTTGTAAGAACTCAAGGTTGAGGAACCTGTGAGTTGAGTTGCTTTATTACAAAGTGTAAGGGGGAGCAAGTCCTAAGGGACTAGGATTGCATGTGGTTTACTTTGTTGTAATTAAAACCTATTGGGTTACTGGAAATACCCAGAAGATATCTAGGGACTGGATGTAGGTCAAGGTTAAGACTGAACCAGTATAAATCCTTTGTGTCCAGCTTTTCTTCTCTTACTCTTTCGTTCTTTGTTTGCCAAGTTTTTTTAAAAAAAATCAGACATCTGTGAAAAGAATATTTGAAATCCCCAATTCACCCCCTCTTGGTGATTTCTTCCATTTTCACAAATTTGAGAGAATTTAGAGAAATTTTCAAACAAAATCTTTCACAATTGAAGCATATGGATACCAAACATGTGCGAAATTTCTACTGAATATAAAAAGATAGAGTTTACAAGTACTCATGTTGGTTTTGCAAATTGTTGAACGATTTGACAAGTCCATTTGCTTGCTTTCTTGTATGAGATCATCTGAAGCTTGCTCAATAGACAGATCATGAATATTCTTTGAGATTTGAAGATGAAAGTACTGGCTTCTTGTGGGTTATCTTCAATGAATATAGTCAGTACTCAGCTTCCATCTTTTGTCTCTTCTTTATAGAACTCTTTTGTAGAGCGTAACTCAGCTGACCCCAAGAGGGTTTTTCACCTACTTTATAGAGCATATCTCATCTTCAGTGTGATTGAGCAACAAAACATCTTTCCTGAATGTAATAGTTTCTCCTTGTAGTGCATGCATAGACTTAATTCTCCTACCACAATTGTAAAATTTTCTTGTAAGAGAGAATTATTTGTGCAGATATCAAAATATTTCTTTCTATATGATATTTTCAAACTAAGATAATGAAAGGAAAATATGATATTAACTCATCATCAAAACTAATAAAACATAATGAATGGAAATGAGTATGCTTAAAAGAGTTTTCTTTAAAAGAGATGAGCTTTTAAGGTATAAAACATATGTGAATATGAAGCTCCTTCTTAATGAATGCATGACTAAAGAATATGAAACTCTCTTTAATGATACCAAATAATAATGTGACACCAAATGTTATGAGGTCTGGAATTCATCTAACTCCAGTGGACATAACATTGTATCTCAGAATTAAGAACTTTCAAGTTCACATGTGTGGACTTGAAATTGCTATGAAGAAATCATTTATGCTTTTTATGATGATTAAAAAAATGTTTAAATTATAAGGATCATTTTTTAAAAATATATAAGTGTTCTCAGGCTAAACTTCATGAGATAAAATGGAATGAATGAAATCAAGTTATTCTAGCATGGTTATGATATATGCATATTACAATACCTCACTTGAGTAGTATCGTAATTACTTAAGTTATAATCCTCTGTAGTCCATAGATACATTACTGGATAGCAATTATCAACTACTCTGAATGCATCTTAGAAGTTGAAATCCCAAATGAGTTTTATATAGAATCTCAAATTAGTTTCTGCTCATAGCTTCTTATCAAGCTGGCATGCTCCTTATTATCTTGGTCTAAGCCTTTTGCTAGTGATGGGATGTCAATCAAGTGATGTCACCGAATTTGCAGACATAGCCACTGAAATGCTCTATTCTATTTGTCTATGTTCTTTGTATTCAACAACAGAACATTTTGGTCAACTCCTGCAAAATATAGTTCTTTGGTACTTGACAGAGATGTGTCGTGATCTCCCAAAATAACCAGGATCAATATAATTTTGCAATATAATGGGGAACTTGGATCGTTTTCCTAACAAATTTGCAATGGGTTTATATCAACAACAGTGAAATAGAAACAGTAACATTGGAGGGTTTTTGGTTCAAACAAATTGAAAACGAAATAGACAGAGACAGATTAAAATCAATCAACCAAACATTTCATATTCCAGAAACTTCCTTCATTGAACAAAATAAGAACAAACTCGCATTTAGTTCTAGACGAACCGAAATTTCTGCATCCGTCCAGAAAATCGCTCTACTAGACAACTGCTTAGAATATGTTCGAACAGTGGCATCTCACTGTGCTATCGCACAGTAACACTCAAACCTAGTTCAAACTTAGTCCTTGGGATGAACCAACCGAATATTAAATCTAATACTTGAACTATTTCCAGAAATCGAATCCGATAAGATGAAAACATAAACGAGTAAAGTTACCGATGAAGTGCAAGCTCTCTAGACAAATCATGGAATCATCAACGTTGGGTTAAATCTAATACTCGAACTATTTCCAGAAATCGAATCCGATAAGATGAAAACAGAAACGAGTAAAGTTACCGATGAGCACAAGCTCTTGGGACGAATCATGGAATCATCAACGTTGGGTTAATTGGAGAAATTTAGCCAAACATGACCGGGAAAAACAAAGAACAGACGAAGAACATTATAGAGAAAATGAAACTTCTGCCTTCAATCCAAAATAGTCCAAAAACATAATGACATATCTGTTTGTAGCTGATGCCTATCTTAAACTTAACCTAAAATGGGAATGGGCTAGGGCTGCACAATGGCCCAAAACAAAATAAATGACAAATTGGTTTTTAATTACAATATTCGGGCCCAAAAATCCAAAAACATTTCTTTGACTTCGGCTCCAAGTTTGACAATCCTCTTGACCGAATTTGCCTTCTGAGTCTTCATAACATTTGTAGCTCTTTGAATCATCTTAAATATGAGACAAAAATGAGGCTAATTTGATGTCTGGTTCAAAAGTTATGGTTAAAATAGTGAAGCATATTAAATCTAGAATTTTATCATGAAAATGAATTAAATCCAAATAAAAGCCCAACACCCAAATAAGCATTAAAACCTATTATTTATTAGCTAACAATCCTAAATTTATTACCCAAAAGATACAAAATAAGTGTGTAAAATATTCAATTATCAACACTCAATGATTGTTGTGTCCACACAAGGTTAAACATAAGAACTCTTATGCTTTTATATGATTTAACCATATGATATTGAAGCAAAGAGTATAACAATCAAAGCTCGAAACATAGTTTTACCCAAGCAAATAAGTTCAAGCCAATGAATCAAATAGGGTAACAGCTAAATGATACAAAGAATGTTATTTCTCAATGACAGTTTGTAAATACACTTTATGCAGAAAAGATGTTATTGATAAAATACGTGTAGGTTTGAGCATAGAAAATCTTATCCATAAAGATAAGTATTTATCAACTACTAGTCTATGAATAAGATCAGATCTTCCAAGAATGATAATGAAACTGTTGGACCTGGCTATCACCCAAGAGGGGAAGTGAATTAGGTGTTTGCTAGAAATCTGGATAACTTTAAAAAACTTTTTGCAACTAATTTGAAATCAATTCTATGATAGTAATCAGTTATCCAAATATGTATACTAGAAATATAAGAGTTTAGGGAAGAGAGTATGCAAACTATGATTTATCCTGGTTCGGTCCAATCCTTGACCTACGTCCAGTCCCCAAGCTTCACTTGAGATTTTCAATCCACTATTTGCTTTGAACTTGATTACATGTTCTGTACTTGAAGTAATCCTCGCACTAGGATTCACTCCCCTTTACAAACCGTAATCAATTCACTTGCTTGATTACACACTCTGTACTCGAAGTAATCCCCTCACTCGGATTTACTCCCCTTACAAGCTGTAATCACAACAAAGTGTCTCCCACTCAAGATCACCCAATATTGAGTAACTCTCAGAATAATAAGATGATTACAATGAATCTTCTCTCTCAGAAGTAAATGAATAAACACTGAAGCACAATACATATAATCTCACTCTCTAAGCTAAATATATGATCATTGAGATATTCAGAGAGTAGATGAAGCAGACGTTAGAATATTGACATTTTCACTGTGTAAGCTCACGCCCCTGTTCTTACTCTCCCTCTTGTGTATGTGTTCTGAGTCTTCATAGGTATTTATAGGTTAATTAGAGGAACTAGTTGTTGCATTTTCTTCTCTATGATTCTTCAATGTTCAGCTGTAAATTTGGAATATGACAGTTGTATATATTTCTCTATTTCTTCAATTCTTGGCTGGAATCTTGGATTTAGTTGTTGCAGATGGTCTTCCAGAATTCTTGCCATTCCATAAACTTAGTTTGACCATTGGAGAGTGATTAGAATGATCTATAACGACTTGAGCTGATCCATTAGAATAGAGGAGAAATTTCAGACTTGTTTTTGGTTCTTCATTAATTGCATTTGACCCAAATCTGATTTCACCTTGATCATTGTTGAATTCATCTGAAACTTACTCGAAAACTCATTAAATAATGTTAGAATCAATAGTAATATATGATATGACGTTTTAAGATTAACCCATGAAGATTTCACAGATTGACGCAATTTGGTTTTTAAGCTTCAGCGACTGAAACTGGAGTTTGTAAAACAAAACTGGAGTTTTCAGTGGGCAAAACTGGAGTTTCAAAATCAAAACTAAAGTTTTGGTCTTCCAGAAAGGACTGTCATGGTTTAAGTTTTGGAGCACACTTAAACTCAAGGCAAAACTCGAGTCATTAAGTGACTAACTCAAGTTTTGGACTTTTGAAGAGAAAATAAGCTTAAGTCCACAAAACTTAAACCTGGAGTTTTCAAATGCAAACTGGAGTTTTCTTAGTTCAAAATATTAAGGTGCTCTCTGCCTGCCACAAACTGGAGTTTTCTAACTCAAACTCGAGTTTTCTTAAAGAATGAAAACATCTTGCTCTCTGTGAAGTCCTAAACAGGAGTTTACTAACACAAACTCGAGTTTTCTTCTCTATGGCTCAGTCAAATATCCTTCTAAAAAATTCTTTGCTCTTTGACTTGATAAAGATCAATTCATGGAATCAATTTCCTATCTCCATTAGACTCTTTAAGTGTTCTTTCCAATGCAAGAATAATCAGCTCCAAACTCATTGTAATCTGACAGTTATGATCCGATGAATTAAGGTTGTTCTTTTGGCCAGCGTTTTTACAGCATCCTAAGTTGACTGTCAGCTTTTAAGATTCATACCTAACTCATTTGATATTTTTTTCATGCTCTTTATGTTTTTGGAAAGGTATGTGAGTCTACTTTCATATGCCACTGATTTCAACTCAATCCAATGAGTAGATTAGGAGTTATGCTCAAATTACCGAACATTGATCTGTTGTATGACGGTAACAGATGGATCAACTTAAAAAATTCATAGTTCTCTCATCTGATCTTCTTTGGGCATGAAACATTGTCAAGATGACGCATTGGAAGTCTAGTTTCATACAAAATTGATTTCACCTTAATCCAATCTCTGGTTTGGAAGATACGATCAAATTACCAGAGGTCGCCCGTGCTGAACGTGAAACAGAGTTGAACAGAGTTGCTAAAAGCTTGGAAAACTCGAGTCATTAAGTGACTAACTCGAGTTTTGAGTTCCAAACTCGAGTTTTCATTGGCTAACTCGAGTTTTGCTGATCCAGAGATGCCAGAGGTGCTGAAGACACTACAAACTCAAGTCATTAAGTGACTAACTCGAGTTTTATGTCCTAAACTTGAGTTTTCTTATAATCCAGAAGCATATTACTTACAATAATGTAATAAACTTGACTTTTGAACATCTGGCTCAAATTTACTCATCCATAACATGATATTTTCTTGTTCTAACTTCCATTTGATCGTGGAGTCTTCAAGAATCAATCTAAAAACTTGTATGATAATTTTCTCATTTCATTTGACAAGTTTTTCTTTCTTTCTTATCTTTTCTTGATCATTCTCCATAATTCAACTCTTTCTTTCTTCTCTTCTCTTGTTCTTTCTCCATAGTCATATTTGAACAGATCTATATTAAATGTAGCAATTAGTCAATGTATATGATATGAACTTTTTGCTCTTACTAATGGCATCTATATAAGACATCATCAAAACTAATCATAACCAACAGAAACATGAAAATTGTTTCAAATCTCAAATTTTCTTTCAAACATTGATAACTTATTATGAAATTGAAATTCTCAAATTTTCAAATTTTCATTTTTTAAACATGTTTAAAATTGATGTTCACTCTAAATGATGGTGGAAGTTAACATATTAAAGAATGTATCAAAATGCTTCAAGATTAAGAGAACATGTGAAACATTGAAGTTTACATGTAGAAGAATTTTCCCAAGAGCAAAAGTTATAAAGTTAATGCATTATCGAAACATGCTTTGCACAATAGAAATGTATGAGCACAATGACTTTGCTATTGACCAAGAGATAATCTTGCCTTTTTTAATAGAGTCTTGGAATATATGAACATTCAAGACAAGAATTTGAATACATGGCTAAAGTTACGTAGAGGATGGATGAAGACAAAGTAGATATGTTTGAGTAACAAAATGACTACTAGGATTCATGGATGATGAAGTAGATACTCATTAGTCGAAATAACTAGAGTTCTAGAATGTTATCCTAGTGAGTTATTCCACTAATGATTAATGTATTTACATTCAATGCACTAATGAACATTCATAATGCTTGGAATAACTTGGCCAACTAAGTTTATGCATTAAGCATAACACTTTCACAAATTGAATTTTTTTATAAACTTAAAACTCATAGATGATCGACTTGTTAGGCATGAGGTCCAACTAGTTAGAAAATAAGACTAAGGAGTCCAGGCATCATATTGAATACCAAAGATCAATATGTGAATGATAAGGAAAACTCAATTGTGCATATTTGAAGCATATCCAATATTCAGTATACAATATTAACCTCCAATTTTGAAACATCATTTGAATGAAATTAAAGTATGGATATGTTTTCAAAACATATGTATGCATCTTCACCAAAAAAAAAAATGAATTGAATTCCAAACAAATTTTAGACTTGTGTATTTCCAAAAATATAAACTCAAAAAGTTATGAACAAATTCACTTGTTTGATCATCAAAAACTCACTAATAAATTGATAAAACGTAGTAAGGAATATTAGTGATTGATGATATGGAGTATATAGATCAAATTTGAAGATTTTGTAAATTCAAAATATGAGAGTGCAAAACATGGTGGACTCAAAACTGGAGTTTGGAAATAGCAAACTTGAGTTTAGAAATAGTAGCAGACTGGAGTTTGTAAATACAAACTGGAGTTTGAAGAGCACATTGAAAAAGGAGCAAACTCGAGTTATTAAGTGACAAACTCGAGTTTGGGACTTTTGAAGTGAAAATGAGTTTAAGTTCACAAGACTCAAAACTGGAGTTTCCAAATGGAAAATGGAGTTTTCATAGGCAAACTGGAGTTTTCAAAAGTAAGCTGGAGTTTTCAAAATTGTTGAAAAGAGTAAAGCTCTCTGTTTGGCCAAAACTCGAGTTTTCGAAACCAAACTCGAGTTTTCTTTTAAATATGAAAACTTTTTGAAATCTGTGCCAAGTCAAAACTGGAGTTTTCAAAAACTGAGTAAAAACTTGAAAACTCTTTGTCAGGCGCAAACTCGAGTTTCCAAACCAAAACTCAAGTTTTCTCAAAACTTTGAAAAACTTAGAAAACTCATGTCAATCTTAAAAATGGAGTTTCCATATCAAAACCCGAGTTTGTTTAAGTTCAAAATGTTGGAGACTCTCTATATGACCAAAACTCGAGTTTACAAATAGAAACTGGAGTTTTGCTAACTTCTAAAAATATTGAAGAGTCTATGTATGATGAAAAATGGAGTTTTGAAAATACTAAAAAACAACGATGCTCTCTGTATGACCAAAACTCAAGTTTCCAAAGCCAAACTCGAGTTTCCATTTACAAGTTAAAACTTAGAGAGATTTGTGTTATTTCAAAACTGGAGTTTCTAATCCTAAACTGGAGTTTTGCTTTGACAGTAAAATTGTTGATTGAAATTGAATAAGTTTCAAAAACCTTTTAACTTAACCAAAGACAAACCAAAAATGAATTTCATATAATCATAGTATGAGGTAAGAATTAGATATCACCGTAATTCCTCTTGTCCTCATAGAAGCTTGCTTGGTTGAGATGTAGTTAACTTCTTTTCCGATGTTCACAATCAACATCAAGCATAGCTTGTTCAGTTTTCTCAAGATTGTTAGTTCTCAACCAAGTTTTGATGATAACTAAACACTTGTGAATCAATGGTTTACATAAGAACTCGATTTAAAACTCCAGTTCTCATCTCAGCAAAATGAAGAACTCGAGTTCATAGATGAAGAACTCGAGTTCTTGGGTTAAGAACTTGAGTTCGCGGCTCAGGTCATGAAAAATTCTCAAGTCTGAAAGACCTCGAGTTCATTAGTGATAAACTCGAGTTCATAATTAAGAACTCGAGTTCTCTCTGCACGACAAGATGAACAAGTTTAAGAACTCGAGTTCCTATAATAGAACTCGAGTTCATAAACTCAAGTTCATATCTGAGAACTCAAGTTCTTTGAAAATGAATTTGAAGGAAAAGGAAGAACTCGAGTTCTCCAGGATCAACTCGAGTTCTCATCACGCAGACCACGTGCCCAGAAAAGGAACCAAAAGAACTCGAGTTCTTGTATAAGAACTCAAGTTCTAGTTTGTCAACTCGAGTTCTTGCCTTACAGCACTGAGATACTAAAATGGAAAAACAAAAGAACTCAAGTTCTACTTTGAAAACTCGAGTTCTTGTCGCTGTCACTGATATCTGATTTTGCGAAAAATTGAGCTTTTGGTTTGTAACCTCCAAAATCACTCGGAATGATGCTTAAAGTATTTCTAATATGTTTACTAGTGATTTCAGGAACTTACAACAAGTTATTATTCAAAATCAACATAAAGCTGATGCTCACGTCACAGCATTTTATGCTGGAGCAGGAAACATAGCAGCAAATAGAAAGAAGCCCAGAGCAGCAGGAACAAACATTCTTCCAAGGATTACTTAATCAAGACATTCTTCTGAAAAAGCACTCTCAACGATCAACGCATTTAATAAAAGAACAGATTTCATTTAATGAGGCCTCAACAGTCCATTTGGCTGCACAAGGAACAGAGAGAGATCAAGCTGTGTCTAACAGAAAATTAAATAAGTCACAACGGTAACTCTCAAGTTCCTCCCAACGGCATTAATGGCGAAAGAGTATAAATACCTAAGCATACAATTCGGCCAACTATCGAAACTCTGTGCATTTACTCTGAGTTATTATCTTAACAGTTTCATTACTCTCAACTTGTACTTCAGTGATCATTTATTAATCAACTCGTGAGGAGTTACTTAAACATTCAATTTTCATTCGTTTGTAAAATCTTAAGGTTGTGGAACCTTAAGTAAGGGTGTACAATTACAAATAGTAAGGGGGGGTGAGTCTGAGGGATCATTCTGAGTTGTGTAATTGTATTCTAAAGATAGTGAAAAATCTCAAGGTGTTCTTGGGGACTGGACGTAGGTCAGGATAGACCGAACCAGGATAAATTCTCTCGTGTTCCTTCTCCTTTAAACTATTGATCAGTTAGTTCATTAATTTGTGAAAATTTCGATTAAGCAGTTAGATTCTTAAATCACCTATTCACCCCCCCTCTAGGTGATATTCCATCTTCAAAGACTTGAATCATTTCTCTATGTTATATTCTTGAGAAGCTTTCTCTGATCCTACAAAACCATATAAATCTTTTTCTTTCTTGGTATCTAATCTTACTTCGATCCAATCATCGTTAGCTTGTAGGAACCAAAATTCACATGTTCTTATAAATATAATTAATTTAGAATAACAAAGCACAGTGAATTAATCAATGGTTCATGCATAAAGAAATACTTTCTTTTCAAATCATCATGTATGCATAAAGAGTTAAACCTATTGAACATGGCAATCTGTTTAAAAAATAAATAAATATCAGGATGTGAGAAGCTAATTTTTTTTTTTAAAAAAAATAGTTTGCAATGCACATTCCTAAGGTTACAAAATATAAAACCTCAATGATTATTTCAGATGATAGCATAGGAGGTTTTACCATTGCATACCTTAGCCTTAGGTGCTTGAAGGACTACATTCACTCACCCAGTTTATCATTCGTTGATATGTTGTCTTTTTGAATTTAGTCTTGGGATCAAGTAATGCTTTCTCACATGAAGCAGACTACAAGAATCTTTTCTCTTGTGCACAAGAGATCCTTCTTTTTATATTCTCCTCAAGATAGTTGAATGGTACTCTGTGGTAATTCATTCTTGAGGTAGATGATACTCCTCTTGCTTGTATCCATTGCTTCCTTTAATGTTTAAAACTTGTAGTTCCAGTAATGGGTGCCCTGTGAGTTTTCTTGCTTGATGTAGATACTATGATCTTCTTCATTGGTGCATGAGAAACTCTTAGATTCTTGTTCATCTTCTCTATACCCTTATGTCCATTGATTTTCAAATCATCCTGTACACATAAAGCACTTGATGGACATTTTGGTACCCACTTATACTTGGGTCCTTGACTGTTAGTATTGGACCTTGATTGTCCTTTAGGAACCCAAACACATTTATTTCTCACAGCAGAATTTCTCCTAATATAGCATGCGTAAGAAATATGACTAGATTTACCACAATAATTGCAAATAATAGAATGATGTTTATTATGAACATTTTTGAAAATATTGTACTGGTGATGAGAGTAAGACTTCAAATAATTTTCATTTGAACATTCATTCTTCCCACATGATTTTCCAACATCATTTTCAAAAATATGTTTGCTTTTCAAAATAGAATCAATTTTTGGTTGAAGAACACTTCTATGAAATTGTTCAAAAACATTTTTCTTATATATACAAGGATAATTGGAATTGTTTGCCTCATGTGCATCTTGAGCTGTAGCTGATGATTGATCACAATCATCCATGAGCTCATCCAAGGAATTGTCTTCCTCTTGTTTTGTGCTGATTGGATCGTGAAGGTATTCCATGATTTCTCTTTCCTCAATCTCTAGTTGTTCATTAGATGTAGATATGCAATTTATAATTTCTAATGAACTATCAACACTATCAACTTCAACAAAATTGTTAGAAGTATAAATAGAATCAAAAGTATCCCAAATGTCTTTAGCACAAGTGCAAAACTTGATTTTTTTTCAAAATCGTTTTCTGTCAATGCATTGTAAAGAAATTTCATTGCTCTAATGTTTAAAGAAAACATTTTCTTTTCCTTTCCTGTCCAATCTTTTCTTGGTTTGAAATCAAAGGCATTTACAAAATCATTCCACATATAAAAATCAGTTGCTTTGATAAAACTAGTCATCCTAGCTTTCCAAAACCAAAATTCAATATCTTTGAAGAGCGGTGGAATGGTATAATCGGCTCTTTCTGAAAATGAGCAACACCCAAAATCAACTATTGAAACTCTTGAGACGGTTAAGTCCTTTAAATAAGAGACGTTCCTTTGATACCAAATGAAAGACCCGACTGAACCCAAGAGGGGGGTGAATTGGGTGAATGATAAAAGCTTAAGACCTTTGAAAATCTTTTTTAATTCGGTAAAATCAGTTTGTATGACAATAAAGAGTTATGAAGCTATAGACAATTATTCAAACATATATGCTAGAAATATAGGAGATTAAGAAAGAGAATGTGCAAAATGAGATTTATACCGGTTTGGCCCAATCCTTGACCTACGTCTAGTCCCCAAGCTCCACTTGAGATTTTCAATCGACTATCCTCTTATTTATCCAGGCACAAGAGAAGCCTTTTACAATCCCACAAGTTCACCCAAGCACTTGTGAAGCCAAATCTCTCACCGAGATACTCCTACTTACTCGATGTAATGTTGCAATCAACTTCCCACTCAAGATCAACCAATCTTGAGTAACTCTGAAATAGAATGATTTATAATGAATCTTCTCTCTACGAAGTGAATAGATAATCACTAAAGTACAATAGAAATCATTTCACTCTCTCTATGATAAACTATGTGAGCATTGAAAAACAGAGTGTGTATGAGATTCATAATATAGGCATTTTGACACTGCAAGCTCTTGCCATCTTTTTTGTGCGTTTTGAATATGACTCTACTTATAGATGAAGATCATCTGAACGTTTAGAATATGACCGTTATGAATAGTAGTCATTAGAGATCAGATGCAACTAGCCATTAGAACTTCGTTTTCTGAACCAGCTGTGACATTAGCATTTACTTTATCTTTGATCTCCAGTTTAACACTCTTTGATCATTTGAAACATGTACCAAATGATATAAATAATGTTAAGAAGTATTATTAACCATTTGGTAATCATCTGGATGTTCGTGATGAGAAACGACATTTTCGACACGGTGATTTTCTGAGGCAGAGATGTAAACTCGAGTTTGCATTTGAAAACTTGAGTTTTGAGGTTGTCGTGTTACTTTAAGATCCTCTCTGTCTGATCAAAAGTCAAGTTTTGTCTCACAAACTGGAGTCTAGAAGATTCTATGATGTTTACTACTCTCTATCTGAGCTAAACTCGACTTTGATATTTGTAAACTCGAGTTTTCAAGTTGTTATGCCCTTGGTTGCTCTTTGACTTGACATAGCTCCAAATTTAGCAAAATACTTATCCCATATTGCTTTTTGAGTCTTCTTTCAAATGCAAAAATAATCAGCTCTAAACTTGTTGTATTTTGTCTGTTATGATCCAATGAATGAAGGCTGTTCTTTACCTCCGTTTTTGCAACGTCCTAAACTGACTGTCAAATTTCAAAGACCATATCTCCCTGGTTTGAACTTTATTTTAGTTGTATCAAGTGTTGATGGAATGCCTTATGAGTCTACTTTCATATGCCACTTGAAAGGAGAATATCGCCTAGAAGGCAGTGAATAGGTGATTTCGAATTTTCTTCTGTTTCTGTTTCTGAATAATTTGAGGAAGTAAAACAAAAAGGAATAAAAGACACAACAGAAATTATACTGGTTCAGTCAAATCAAACAACCTACTTCCAGTTCCCATAACAGTATGGGTATTTCACTAATCCTCAAGATTACAATTACACACTCAGTAACTCCTGCGACAGTCCAATCACTCAAGACTCCGCTCCCCCTAACTGGTTGTAATTGTACACCCTTTACTTAAGATTCCACAACCTTAAGCAACACTAATAAACAAACAATGTAATTGATTTTCACTCCTCACTGAGTAGATAAAAGCTAAGCACTGAAGTACAGAGAGAAATAAATGAACGCTAATGGAACAGTGAACTTAATTAATTTCAAAATGAATGCTTCGTGTTCCAGTAGGTGGCACATTGAATGTTCTGGGCTTTTATAAGATCACCTTAACAGGCTTCACCGTCTTGAATTTAATATAGCCGTTGTCTCAGTTTGAATTTCTATTAGACCCATTCGTTCTTGCTCAAGCCCAATCGACCGTTGCTTCATTAAATGCAGGGATGCCTTGTATTAAATGTGTTTACCGTTGTTTGAACTTGTGTCAGAGAAATAGCCGAAATAAGCATCACTCAAAAGAATATTTGCTTTTGGCTCAGGTTATTATTCCAAATGTTGCTCTGTTTCTCTATCATCATTAAATGCTCATTCCACCACGTCGGAATCCTCTTTCTTGAACTTAGCTTTAGACATGCCTAAAGAATCTGCAACACACTTGGATGATGTTTAATGATAAAATAATTAAGTTCAGGAATAACCCAATAAAGATTAGTTAAAGGAGTTTGGCAAAATTACATGAGTTCATGGAACTACATAATTGCAAAATATTTCTTTGTTTTATCATGTTGAATTCTCAAGAGTTATAAGCACATTCTTGAGAATTAGTGAATTCATGTTGATCCATGTTTCTTATTTCATGACTATGGTTCTCGAGTATTGCCTATCAATTCTTGAGAATTGGCTAGGTCATGTGTGATCCATTTTGCTTCGGTGCCATTGCTCCAGTATTATTCTCAAGAGTTGAATTCCAATTCTTGAGAATCAACGAGCTTAACATATAAGTCATGATGTTCACATAGTCGGCTAAGGGAGGGAATGTTGCTTTCCTCTTGGATTCTCGAGAGTCAAGTTCCAATTCTTGAGAATCAACGAGCTTAATAGAATTTGATGTTCACATGGTTTTCCAAATGAAATACATTCTCAAGAATTCTCCTTCTCATTCTCGAGAATCATCGGTTTAGAGGAGATGTTGTTTGGTGAGATCATGATTTGCTTGCTTTGGCATTCTCAAGAATTGTCTATATCATTCTTGAGAATTAGAGAATTACAAGTTGAAAGAAATGTGCATTTCATATATCTATTATATCTCATTCTCAAGAATGTATCTTACATTCTTGAGAATCAACGAATGCAAATGGAAAAAGGAATATGTATGTGTTGTAACTCTCTTGTACATGAACTAAAGGTTCTCGAGAATTACCTACCCATTCTTAAGAATCAACGAGCAAGAAATGGAATTTGGACAAAGAGAGGATTGTTGCTTTGCACTTGGATTCTCAAGAATCACTCTTTGATTCTTGAGAATTGTCGATAGAGAGGAAGTATAAAGCACATTCTTGAGAATCAAATTCTGATTCTTGAGAATCAGAGAAGGAAGTATAAAGCACATTCTTGAGAATCAAGTTCTGATTCTTGAGAATCAGAGAAGAAGAGCATTTGTCATATGCTTTGCTTTAGTATTCTCAAAGAGTTAATTAATGTGGTTCAATTATCAATCTTTATTAAATCAAAACTCTCATGTTTGTTATCATCAAAACAACATTAATAGTCAACACCACTGATTTCAACTCATTCTGATGTGTACTTTGTGAGATACACTCACAACATTGAAGCTTAGTCTGTTGTTTGACGTGAATTCCAATTCCAAATTCTCCAATTTATAGCTCTCTCATCTGAACTTTTTTAGGCTTGAATGTTTGACATAATGACTCATTGGAAGTCTAGCTTTATCCAAAATTGGTTTCATCTAAATCCGATCTCTGGTTTAGAAGATATCATCAAATTACTAGACCTCGCCCAAGCTGAATGTGAAACAGAGTAGAACAGAGTTGCTGATCAGCGCTGTAAACTCAATTTTTCACTTAGAAACTTGAGTTTTCCTAGTCCAAAGACACCAAAGATGCTGAAGAAGCTACAAAATCGAGTCATTAAGTTTCAAACTCGAGTTTTGAGTTCCAAATTTGAGTTTTGACTCCCAAACTCGAGTTTTCTCGCATTCCAAAGGCAAATTACTACAGTAAGGTAGTAAACTCGAGTTTTGACCATATAACTCAAGTTTGCTCATCTAGAACCTGATATTTGCTTGTTCTAACTCTGAATTGAACCACCCCAACTTCCATTTGATTGTGAAGACTTCTAGTATCAATCTAAGACCTTGAATATTGATACTCTCATTCTATTTGGCAAGATCTTCTTTTTCTTTCTTCTCTTTACTTCGTCATTCTCCACAACTCTATTCTTTCTTTCTTCTCTTCTCTTAAACATTCTCCACATTTTATATTTGAGCTAATCTTGAATATTGATATTCTCATTTCATTCATCAACTTATTCCATCTTCCATCTCCCATCTTGATCATTCTTCGTCATTTAAAATGGACCCATTATTTTTTACAAGTTCTACCTTCTTCAATATTTCATCTTCTTCTTGAACTTAACATTTTCTTCAATTTCTTCTTTCTAAAATCTATTGTCTCCTTCTTGTTCTATAACTCAACTTGAACTAATCTACATTAATTATAGTAGTTAGTCAATGTAGGAGATAAATATATTATTCAAGCTTTTTGCTCTTAAGAATGACATATATATGAGACATCATCAGAACTAATCATATCCAACATGATCAAAAGTGTTTCTGAATTCCACATTACCTAAGGCTCAATCTATCCTTTCACGAATAATGGCTCCATTCCTTTTATTGCACCATGTGAACCTTGAGCCTTTAAAACCAAGATCCATTAGCTCACAGTCCGACACTAAGCTCTGGAAGTTTAGAATTTTCCTTAGGGACCTCGGGTTTCCCCCTTCTTTTTCATTTTGTAAAAGGTGATCATTGAAGTAACCTACAACCAACCAAGAGCCATCCACTTTTGAAGCTAGACCTCTCAACATATCCCAAACAATCCTTCTTTCACCTTCCTTTGGTGGACCATATACAAAAGAAATATACTTAAGTAGTCTAGGTTTGTCTACATCAATGACTACATGAATAATATTCCTTGATTTATAAAGAACAGTCAAGACAATATTATATTTCCACCAAACAGCTAGTCCACTAGACAATCCTCCCGGATCCACAAATAATTCCCTGTCAAAGCCACATTTCATTCTAAGTTGCTTACCTTTCTCCACTTTTGTCTTTGTTTCCATTAGTAAGATTAACGAGGGATGATACTTTTTCACCATATCCCTCAAATTCTTCATTGTCAAGATTCTTCCTAGGCCTTGACAGTTCCAATCATGCATATTGTTTACATCCATGATTTCTCACTCAATCACCCTTCCCTTCTATTTAAACAACTCCCATAGTAAATGAGGGTGAGCGTGAAAACAAACAAAAAAGAGAACAAAGGAAAGAGAAATTGTGACATGAAGATTAGTTGCACATACCAAACAACCCTTAAGAAGAATGAGTTAGAGACGCAAATAGGTGAATTTTTTCCATTTAAAGTCTACCCAATGCTTTTCCTAATATCAGTTACTTACCCAGAACAATTATTAATCACCCAACTAAGGTAGAAGAAGGGGAAATGTGATAAGAAGGTCTATCCTATTTGAAAATGTTTCAACCCAAATTTTAAATGCTAACCATAACCAAAAAAAAACCAACTAACTATTTGAAAATGTCCCCATTTGAAAACATCTATCATAGTAAGACATAAATTTAATCATATTCCCCCAAACATCACCTCTTTCTTTCATGATACATAGTTAAAGGCGAATATTGTTATGGACAAGGGCATAGTAGTTGGCAAAGATTGAAGGTGAATGGAGTTAGAAAAACATTATATTTTCTTATATGTATAAACTCTGTTTCATGCTAGGGTTATATTATTTTATATTAAAGTTAAATATGTATGTAATTATATATTTTGTCATGTAAATTCCCTCTGTAGAGAGCAATCCTAAGACTATGGTATGTTAGTTCTCTATGGGTTTTGATGATAACAATTAATTGGGAAACCAAGATTGAAGAGTTGTCTCAAGAAAAGCAAAAACTTGCAGATTGAGGCAATACTCGAGTTTCATAGGAAAACTCGAGTATTGAGATTCAAAGAATAGCTCAATCCATTTAACATAGGTCAATACCGCAGTATTCAAATGAATACTTGAGTATTGGAGTTACAGAGAGCTTCGCAAGTTTTATTTTAAGGGAAACTTAAGTATTAACATGAAAACTCGAGTTTTGGCCTGTGTAACTCTTCAAATAACTTAAACTGAAAATTGAAAACCTTAGTTTTGGAAAACCATGGTTTTGAGAACTACGGGTTGGAATTTGAAAAGACGGTTTCACAACTTGCCTCCAGAATTTGAATGTTTTATGAAAACTCAAGTATCACTGGAATACTCAAGTATTGAGCCAAGCAAAGAGGTTCTTAAAATTGAATTAGCCATAAACCTTGGTATTGAGAACCACAGTTTTGAAAACCTTAGTTTAACATTTACACAACAAATTTCAGATTTTCAAAACTAAGGTGGAAAACTCGAGTATTGAAACTGAAACTCGAGTATTGAGCCATATAGAGAGCATTCATGTTTTCTAAGCCTTCAATACTTCGGTATTAAGAAGAAACTCCGGTTTTGATGCTTTAGACATTTATTCATCAAGAGTCCAAAACTCGAGTATTCTTCCAATACTCAAGTTTTGGCTTAAGTTCATCTGGAACAACAAAGCTCAAAACGCAAGTCCCGTCTTTGGAAAGAGAAGACTCGAGTATTGAATCAGAAACTAGAGTTTTGGCTTAAGTGCATAGTGACAAACTCGAGTATTGGTCGCGCCTTCTGAGAATTCAAATTTGTGAAATTTGTGTAATGCTTATGAAATGATATGAATAATTTATATTCATAATTATCATTATTACCAGATATGTTTAATGTGTTTGCTAGTGTATTTCAGCCTAACTACAGATGTTTCAAAGAGATTAAATGTGCTGATAACACAAAAGGCAAAGTCTTGTCAGAAGCAATAAATGCACACTACCAAACTTACTGTAATCTCAACTACCAAGCCTTCCATGGTGGAAAAAGGATAAAGAGACTTCCATTTAAGTGAGGACTGACAATCCCAACGGATATAAACGACTAGAAGTCACTCTCTATCCTACAAGTCAAGAAACAAGCACAAGTGTAGAGAGAGAAAGGACCAAACTGCTTCTAAGGGAAGGGAAACTTCTCCAACGGTCAAATAAATGCAAGCAACAGCTATTAATGCCTCTCTAAGTATAAAAAGAGTTGCATTCAAGTTTCTACTAGAACACTGAGCTGAAAAACAAATTACATTAACTTTGTTCATTTATTTGAGTGCTTTCTTGTACAGAGTGTCGTTTGACACCTTTGAACTTCAGTGATCATTTATCTGCTCTGTAAGAGAGTTTTATCAATTGTATTTGATTGATTGTGAGGTATCTCAAGTTAGGGGACTTGGAGATTTGGGAGATCATTGATTACAACTTGTAAAGGGAGCAAGTTCTAGAGAGAATTACAGAGTGAATTGCTTCAGAGTTACAGAGTGTGTAATCAAGTGATTATAGTGAAAAGCTCAGGGCACCTGAGGACTGGACATAGGCCAAGGAATTGGGCCAAACCAGTATAAATTGTTGTGCATTGCTATTCTTCCCTGCTCTCTAAGTTTTCATTCGATCAATCACCAATAGAGGGAAAATCGCAAAAATTTTTAGAATCCCCAATTCACCCCCCCTCTTGGTGATTCAACTCCTTTAACATGGTAGTCTAAAGGTAAGTGATATATGTGACGATGGTAGTAAACTAAGTATTTATTAGAATTTTTTAATATATGTTTACTATAAGTTTTAACTTTCTTTTAAATTAGGGCGAGTCTATGGATGATGGCCTGAGAATTTGTATGCCGAGACAAAAATATTTAAAAGGTCAAATATTTAGTTAAGTTGTTACCCCTTACCGGCCTCGCCCTTTCAGGTAGTGATTCAACTCCTTTAACATGGTAGTCTAAAGGTAAGTGATATATGTGATGATGGTAGTAAACTAAGTATTTATTAGAATTTTTTAATATATGTTTACTATAATTTTTAACTTTCTTTGAAATTAGGGCAAGTCTATGGATGATGGCCTGAGAATTTGTATGCCAAAACAAAAATATTTAAAAGGTCAAATATTTAGTTAAGTTGTTACCCCTTACCGGCCTCGCCCTTTCAGGTAGTGGGCAATATGGTGTGATATCCTGAAATTCGGGCATAGAGACTTGAGAATAGACCTAAATTAGGCATACTACCAAGCCCAGTTCAAGGAGTGTGACATTTCCTGGACAAATAAAGATCCTCTATGTTTTTGAAGAAATAGGAAGAGAAAGAGACACTGAAAAGTCATATGTCAAAAAGCAAGAGTCAGAGTAATGATTGCGGTGGGACACGTGCCACTTCAGGGGTAAAAGAGGAAATATAAGGTGTAGAAAAGTCAATCCCTTACCCCTTAAGGAGTGAATTTCATCCACATGTGAGTAGAGAGGGAAAATTAGACTATTTGATCTGCACTCAGGCCCAAACACTAAATACAGGTCCCACAGGATGTTAACTGGTAAAAAGAGGACCGATAGGGACTAGTTAGGGTTCTTTTTAGACTGAATGGGACAAGTGTGGGATCACTTTGGGAAGATGGAAGGATGCTACATGGGAGTGTCCATTCAAGGGAGAATATCTGGAAAAGTTGTAGAAAAGTACAAAAAGAAGCACTGTTGTACCCGGTGGGGACCGGTTGGTCGGGAACTGGACTGATAAAGTGAATGGAGATGGGATAATTAAAGGGGGGCCAGATGTGTGGGCCCATTATGTGCCACATGGCTCTCTTTAATTAAAGAAAAACGTTGCTTCATGGCCAAGAAAGGTAAAGTCAAAGTCAAAGTCAACTATAGGTCCCGCAATCAAAGAAAAAGGGTAAAATGGGAATAAATGGTTAAAAGTTAATGGGAGAAGATTTGAGGGACCCACATGGCGTCCCATATGTGTCCCTGGGCAGGAAAAAAGTTCCGGGCCAAATTCGGTAATTATCCAAAAGTTCCGGGGCAAAATTAAAATTTTTGAAAGTTTCGAGCCAAAATAGGTAATTTTCCCAAAAATTTGAAAATATCCCAGATATTTTTGGGAGCTATTCTATGCCACTTTGACTACCTAGAAGCCTCTAGACTTTCTTGGAGGTTAAGTCAAAAAATATCTGTCTAAAATTACCCCCTGTCAGTCTGAAATCACACTAGTTAATTCTAAAGCTACTGGATCAATTTTAACTTTTATTTGAAAGTGTTTTACCTTCATTTTTCACCCTTGTGGGGCGAAAATTCCAGAGAACCAAGGGAGGGCAGTCAGCCACCATAGCTAGGGTTTGAAGCTCAAGCTCCTAAGTTCTTTCATCACTTCTCTGATTCAAAGGTAACCGAAAATCTTTGTCTTCTTGAGTTCTTCCTAAGGTATTTTCGTGCAAAAGGTAGAAGCATGGTGTTAGGGTTGGATTTCTGTATTTTGGAGGTTTCCAATGGCTCTGTAACATGATTTTGTGTAGGATATGGGTTTGGTTTGAGTTTCCAAGATCAAAACACCAAAAAACCTTATAAGGAAGGTTGCTGCCAGTCTTGGGAAATCTGAGCAGCGAACCTCCGGTAACGTTTTTGACTGGGTAAAAGAACTTGGTTTGATCTGAAATTTTACATGCGAAAATTAGACATCTGGGGCATGAGTCTAAATATATAATAATAAATATTTCGATAACATTTTCTTATTGAAATGCTTGGTTGAAAACAAAAAAGGAAACAGTGGCGCGAATCTGGACCAAAGGGTAGAAAAGTGGTATCACGCCTAGATACCTGCACTTTTGACCTCTGAGAATATTTTTCCATACAATTAGACATGCTAATGGTTCAGATGGCGCTGATTTCACTCAAAAATGATTTGTTTTGAATTTATTAAAAATCGGTGAAGTCAGGACAGAAACACTGAATTTCTGGAAAATCTGTTTGTAGCTCGGTTTTAAGCAAATAATGTAAGGGTATTTTTGGAAAGTACTCAAATAAGTTATTTTTATGTTATTTAGGGTCAAAGCAACCTGTTGGGAGACTTGTGGGACCCTTAAAAGTATAACACGGTATTTTTACTACCAGGTAGTAGTAACCTCTCTACTCCGGCACTTTTATGTATTTGTTGTATGTTTTGCTTGCCATATGTGTTTTTGCTTGTGTTTGGCCAAATATGCATATAGAACATACTTGTGATTGTGTTCCTAGCGCTGAGGATGCCTACCGAGGTCGCACACGTGAGTGTGGCAGCTGTATGGACTGGCTTGTGATTCCGATAAACCCGGGGTCTGCCTTGGTAAGGCGGCTCGACGATACGAAGACGTGTATGTTGTGTGATAACCTTTGAATTTATGTTATTTTATATGTAAAAATGAGTTAAAAAGTTTGTCATTGTCATGGTTTAATGGATCAAATTAGTTAAATATGTGGTTTCATCTTCATAATTAGTTTTTAGCCTTCATTTGTATTGATTATGGTTATATTTGAAGTTTGGCTAAAAACTGGGCTTAAATAGCAGGTTTTATCACAATTGGCAGTGAAGACTGTTCGGTATTTTTCTCATGACTTGAGTTCTATACCTTCAATGGATCTGATATTTACATTTTTGGAAATCTAAGAGAAAGTCCTACAACTTCTATGAAGATCCCAGAAGCTAAATCATATGTTCAGAGGACCGAATTGGGCCTGGAACACAGAATAGGGCGCTGGCACTGGATTCTGGACCGACATGCAGTAATTGATCCATAACTGGAGATACAGACCTTGGAATGGGCTGAAATTTGCGCGACTGGAAAGCTAAGATCCGGGGCTTCATTTCATATGAAGATCACAAAGCCCAGTTCCACCGAAATCTAGGTCAAAAACAGCTGGATAAAAGGACACGGTTTTGGAGGTGCACAAGTCAAAAATTGTGGCTCAATAGTTCTCCCAAGCTTCCTATAGATAGATGGTTGATTATGAAGAGCAACACAGACTTAGAGATGCCCAAGATCTCTCCTCTTCTAATTTCTCTCTTGTAGTTCTTGCCTCCTATATGGTATGGCCTAGGTTGTCTTTATGATTTATGCATTGTTTTCCTTTATTGCCTCCTATATGGAAGTGCTTAGATCTTCTTTATGATTATTATGTATTGTTTTTCTTTATTGTTCATTTGAATCCTACATGGAAGGTTCTACCTCCTACATGGAAGTCTAGTTGTAATATTTTATTTTGATTGTTTTAATTTAATTTTATGTTCTTCATCTTCTACTCTTTTTATGCATTATTTTTCTTCTTGTTTATTTGACTCCTACATGGAAGGTTCTACCTCCTACATGGAAGTCTAGATTTAATCTTTCATATTGTTTGTTTTAATTTACTTTTATGTTCATCTTTTACCCTTGTTATGCTTAGTCATGAATAGCATGAACTAAGTATTTTTCTAGGGTCATGTATGGATTCTTTATGAAGTTTAATTGAAATTCTGTTTTTAATTACATAATGATTGTCTTGAATATGTTTCTTTAATCCACACTTAATTTCTTAATTAGTTTGATCGCCTAATTAAGGAATTGAAAGATTAATTAGACCTTGGAAAAGGCTAGTTAATTCTAGGTTCAATTGATTAAAGAACATAAGGTACTAGCAAGGGAACTTGACATAGGCTTTATGCAACCATAAAGAATTCTGGACTTAATGCAATAATTAATTCTAATGAGCATGGGAACGTGGTCTTTTGGATTAAGGATTAGGCTAATTGACTTGGGAATAAGCAATTAGATTAAAATCAGAAATTCGGTTGACATATTCCAATTCAAGAGTTATGTAGTTAAATTCTACCTTAAAAGAAGATTAGGTCTTCATCTAGCTTTTAGTAAAGGAAGAACAATTAAATGAATTATTGATGATATACATGACCCTAGGCTTTTGTTAATTTTGATTCTACAAAATTTGATTCAATTTCTTTTGTAATTTTATTGACATTTATTATTTTCATCAAAAACTCATACGATTGCATCAACTATAAAGTAAAGTGAAGTGAGTTGGTAGTTGGAACTTTGATCCCTGTGGGAACGATATTTTATTACTCTGGGATACTTGCTAGTATTACATTGATAGTGTATACTTGCACTTGTCACCCCAACCATCATTGTGTATGTTTTCTGTTTGCATATATGGTATGTTTGGCATGTTTTCCATATCTATATGGTTGCACACACATACACACCACACATATTGTGCATGAGTATTGATGGTTACTCTGGGGGCCGCACACGGACTTCAGAAGGTGTTAGTGACACAGGAGGATGTGCTTGAGCAGTGAAGACCTTTTTGCAGAGGTGACGGTACAGAGTAGATGAAGGATAGGGGATGCCCTATTGTATTTTGTACTTTACTTTTTGGGATGACTGTACTTATATTTTGGTATTTATTGTTGGATGACTATACCCTAACCCTCTGGGGACTTTACTTTTTGTTACTTTTTACTTTTACCAGTACAGTAGTTGTCCAAACCGATCCAATGCTCTATTGCGCGTGCTCTAACTAATTATTAAATGGACTTAATAACGAAGGAAAGGTAAATTATAAAAGGAATCCCTCCAACCCGCCACCCGAAAAGGCGAGGCCGGTGGGGGTGTAACATATGGTCCTTTATTTCTAATTTAATTTTTAATTCCATTTCCCAGGTTAATTACGTCAGGCATCATAGTATAAGCAGTAGAGCAAGCGTCAATTTGGATAAGGTATACTAATAAAATAAAATGTAGAAAGGTAAATATTCCCCGGAGGGATTAATATACAATTATCCCAAACATAGTGCCCAACAGGCTTCAAAATAATCCATATACAGTTATCTAGTTAACCACAATAAATATCCAAAATATAACTCACCAACTACTTAGTCCCACTGAGAACACCTACCTTTGTCTCCAGGCACTATCCTAGAAGCATTAACTAAATTCTTGCAAAAGCCTGGGATTCATAATTGAATCCCAGAGTAACAATTAATCTCATATGAAAAGTGTATGCAATGCATGTATGTCACCATAATCAGGAAAAATACCACATAATGCATTCAGTAACAAACGTGCAATTACATAAATACATTATATCATATATGCAATGTTAACTACGGAACGATCACAAGTCCTAAAAATGCAAAGACTGCTCAACATAGCAAGCCCTGGATCTATAGCGTTAGTAGAGGCGGAGCCAGAAATTGCAGTTAGGGGGGCAAAAATTATAGAATAGAGTTCAAATGTTCATGAAATTTTATTTCAAGGGGTGAAAATTATAGAATAGGACCCATATATTCATGAAATTATATTTTAACCCTATAAATATTTCAATATTTTCATTTTAGTCCCTCCATATAACTTGACATAGAGGGACTAAAGTGAAAATCATAAATTTTTTATAAGCTGAAAGATAATTTACTAAAAGTGTTGGGTATGTTTCTATAATTTTAGGAGGGGCGGGGGCCACCTCTAGCCCCTCCCTGATTCCGCCCCTGAGCATTAGGAAAATTATAGCGATCAAGCCTCAAACCTGGACTACATTGAATGCACAAACAAACACACGTCTCTCACGAGACACGAGTCCACAATCATGAAAAATCAAACATACAAAGTAACATAAGGCGTATAAAGATTAAGGTTGCTATGTGGCAGTCGACTACTGATAAAAATAACTTTTTCTCGCATATAAGATCACAAAGAGACCAATAAAATAATAACAAAATATACATATAATTAAATTCCACCTCAATAAATGTTTCCTTTGATGATTTTAAATAAGCCCAATTCATGTATCCATATTTACAAAATCTCTTTTCTTATTAAGGAATATAATATGGGTTTAACATCCTCTTATTTTCGTCCGAATTCTGTAATTTTCAAAAATAAACGCCTAACTTCAAAAATTCATAATTAAATGTAGAAAAATTCTTTTGGCGTGGTTCAAAAGCCCAATTGACCCTTATGATGTCTATTTTCAACCAAAATGACTCATTTGGGTCAGACCAAGTCGAAAATTCAACCCTGGGCTGAAAATCATCTCTGCTTTGAAATAAAATTCTAGGATTCAGGGGCTATTTTCAAAAATTAATTTCTCCCAATCCAGAACTCCAAAAATTACAAATTATATACCAAAATAATCCTTGAGATGTCTACATTCTCTCTGTAAAATTTCATAGTTGTTCATATCCATTTACTAGGTAACAAATCGGGTTGAACTCAGCTGACTTCACAGAATTTTCTCAAAACACTAAACCAACATTTTTCAAGCTTTCATCTAGGGTTCCAAAAATTTGATTCAAGTTCACCACTATACAAAAATTTCATTTTAAACACTTTAAAACCCTCAAAAACACGGAAATCAATTCATATCCACATGAAAAACTATTTGCACAAAAAATAATTATTTAATCAGCAAAATACCAAACTTTCATTCTAGTTTCATATTTTTCATATACTAAGTTTGATCTACCATTTTAAGCCATTAACCCTAGCTTTAAACCTTTAATCATTCTTTTCACTAGCCATTCAAACCCAAGAATATATTTATACTCAAATCACTAGTCATTAGCAACCTTAAACAACCAAAATAAATCATAAGAAGGTTCAAATGTGACTTACTTGTCTTTGAGATTTAGTCACCTTGAATCCTTGCATTCTTGACCGCCACAACCTCTTGACCTTCACCACAAGTCACCAAGAAAAATGTTGCTCTAGTGACTTCACTACTTTATAAAAGGTAGAAGAGAGTAAATTAGGGTTCCAAAGTTTTAAAGCTTACCCTATCTTCAACATTTTCTTCCTACTTGATCTTTCATTTGCTCTCTTGTATGGAACCTCTTGCTCTCCCTCTTCCTTCTCTCTTAGACGAAATGGCAACCCAAATGGAGAGGAGTTTCCTTTTTAAAATGCTCATTCCATTGGCTTCATTTAATGTCTTAATACTTGCCCAAATAGCCATCATTTTTCCTAAATAGGTTAGGTGAACTAATGTATACTTGAAATCCTTGTTTTATGGGACTATTTTCATCATTTCTCTCTCTCTCTCTCCCCCCTAGCAAAACGAAATGAGGGAGGGCAGTTCATAAGATCTTTTGGTTTCTTTTTCCTATGCTTTTTATTTGCTTCATAAATGATGTACTTGGGATAATATGATAATATTTTTTTTCTTCTCTTCCTTGTTAATTTTTGAAAATTAAGGGAAAAAAGAGGGATTATATGTCATCTCGAAATCCAACCTAATGTCCTTTGCATTTATGAAGATATATATCATCATAGATTTTCTTTTGGATTTTGAGAAAATAGCTTCTTAAAAAAAATCCATTTTTCATGACAAGTTTTTGGTTCCTTCATCCTTCACATTTTCGAATTGGGTCTCCTATTTGGGCTCCAAAAATTGTCCTTCCTACTTAGCCTAATAGCTCATAGTTCTTGGTTAAGTCCATGACAACTTTTTGGGCATTTTTGGAATTTTATACTTTTTTATCCGATTCTTCCCTTTATACGAAAATGTTCAAGGGTAAAATGGAAAATTAAAATGTGTTTTGACTTCACCCTTGATGAAAACTCATATATTCTATTAATTCATCCAATACATTAATTCTCATGAAATTGGGGATGTTACATAAGTAGAGATAATTTTATGATTGTATGAGTGAAGATTATCCTTTAGTTTAAAGTGGAAATTATGTATTACATATTTGTAATATGAATCGATTGAGTCATGGTTTTGTGAATGCCTAGAATTAGGGTAATTGACTTAGTTATATTATGAAATTTTGCACCATTATATTACACATTCCGATCTTTTAAACGAGTCCTAGTTCATATTTTTGGATGTGTACATAAAAAGATTTGATTTTTCAAAAATGACGCAGAAATCTGATAAATGTTACAAAAGTATCCATTGTCCATATTTGATAAATGGGTGTTTTTGGACCAAATGCAACATAAATGAACCCAAATGTTATTTTTCTATCAAAGTTTTCCAAGAGCTAAAATTAGAGCTTTGAACCACTAATTTTGAATCTAAATCAATTTAGTTATGAATTTTCTAAGTTTAAGGAAAATTCTTTATCAAGGTATACCTAATCTTTGCGTAAAACATTTAAGTTTTGAATTCTCCAAAAATATGAAAATCTATTAGGTCACATGTGGTTTTTAAATGGTTAAACAATTTTGATAAAAGACCCTAGATTAAAATGTAGTAGGACTTACACGAGACATGCTACATTTAGTTTGATATTTTCTTGAATTGGATTTCCTTAAGTAGAAAAATACATGTGCTTATAAAAAATATTGTAAATGCCTATCTACTTCGAGTCAAGTTTTCAATTCTTAATTCTAAAAGAAAAATTCATTTGGACTGTTTAAGTTTCAATGTTCAATACATTAATGAATTGAGAAATAATTAAGTAGCTCCGTGGGGGATATTATGATCCTGGACAACTTTATACACAAAAGATAAGTCACAAATTGAGCACAAAGGAAAATCAGGACCCACATTGGCCTAAACATCAAAATAGGGCTGCCACAAAATAAAAAAGACATCTACTTGGCTTCCCTAAAAGAATAAGGGAATAAAATAACTTGCTACATAAAAGCAAGAAATAGAATAAAAATTAAACAGTGTTGAACAGGACTATGATATAGTCCATTCAAAATGCTACGACCAAGCAAGAAATTCTATTGGAACTTTAGGAATTTATCCAGAAAATTCAATTGCCTTATAAACAAGGAAGAATCTTATATAAAGAAGTTGAAATTAAAAAAAAAAATCTTATATAAGGTTGATAAACTCAACAAATCTTAAATTGAGTCAATGATTCAATTTAAGATATTTAAATGTTAGTTATTTTTTCATAATATCCCTAACTCATGGTGCAAAACCGATGGGATGTTCTACATTTAAGAGAAATTTCGAAATCGAAGAATTCAAATTTAGTCTATTGAAATCATCATAACTTATTAAAGTAAAAAGATCCCAATCAAAACAAACCAAGCAAGCAAAATCATCCTCCATGGCTGAAAATCCCAAAAATAGAGATAGCGCATTCATTGCAACTGCAATCGATTTTGTAATCAATATTTTCGGAGAAAAAAGCGAAAGAAAACCAGTTTTTTTTTTTTTTTTTATAAACTTTACCCAGATCAGAAAATAATTAGTAATCAAACAAGTGGATTAAGATCAAAATAAGGGATCTAAATAACACACTTAATAATTAAGAGATATAGAATCTGTTATCGACCATCTATTTTAATTTCACTGGTAACTTGAAAAATGTATTCAATGGTGTCCTGTCCCATTCTAATTTCATTGGCAACTTGAAAAATGATATTAATTCATAACTTCAATTTTTTAAGTTACTCTTTATAAAATTCATATTTCATTGATTCCTCATTTCCTGGTCTTTGTTATACAACCTTTAATTGCATAACCCATTATTCACCTTTTTACAAAACTACCAGTTCAACGCAAATACCTGACAAAAGTTGAACCACCACTTGATAATCCAAGAAAACAGAGGACCATATTTATCTGGAGAGAGAAACCTAAAAGCAGCAAAAGTTCATAACAATCTAATGTGTCCCTAAGACGATCTGCTATATGACATTCTTTGGTAGTCCAACGGACCAATCTACATCAAAACCTGAACCATCAATCCAATCATTTAAACTTGACCACGAGTCATGCACATGTAAAAACTTGCAATTCTCAGAGGCCCTGGGGTATAAGGATATCTCTTTTATCGTTTCAAGAATCTCTTCATCCCTTGAACTAGCAAATCCCCTTGTAATCTTGACAGCGCTCAGAACTCGTGCATGTTTCAATATGAATTTCATAAATGCAACATCATCAGGTGACCGAAAGGCACCAAAAGTGAACTCCTTCAAGTGTGAAGAAAGACACAAAGGGACATCAAGAGTTGGCTCAGGAGGAGCCCCAGAAAAAACCTGATTAGTGACCACACAAATATAGTTAGAGAACTAATAAATTGAAGAACAATTATTTTACACACAAGTCAAGATAATATCTACAAACCGGCAAAATTACAAGATTTTGAAGCTTAGGGAAAATTTTGAGGCAGTTCAGTATCGCAGAACACCCATTCCCATAACATTCCAGGTGTGTCAAATTGTCAAATGTTGGAGTATTATCACCATCAGGCGGCCACATGGCATGCTTGCCACTGGGTGACCGAAGTTCCTGCATGAGGAAAGACCAACATATAGCCAAAAAACAACAGTATGAAATATTTGAAAGAAAAATAAAACAATTTACATATACAATGTCATTCATACCCGTAACCTTAGAAATGTAACATTAGACAAAGCTTTCACAGGCACTAGAGAGGGGGGAACATTAGCTGCGACCAAACGGTTAGACCTTTTAATCTCTTGCATTGGACCATAATTCTTCACGTCCAAATGAGTCAGCTCTAATATTTCAAGAAGTGCACATCCAGAAAGCAGCATTGCCAAGAAGTTTATATTTGGAAGTCTGACCATGTCTAGATGTAGAACTTTAAGAGAAGGCAAATTCACACTAGAAAGGGTACTAAAAGTTACCCGATTGAATTTTAAAACCCTAATGGTACTCCAATTAAAAATACTAGAGGGCAACTCAGTGTAAAATCTAGGTGAACTCCCTATCTCAAGATGCTCAACTTTACTATTGATTAATGCATCAATCCAATTGTTAATCTTATCATTTGGCATGTTGTAAGTCCAACAATTGAGACCAAAGTTTTTTAGAAATTCCAAATCTCCTGAAATGAGGACATAATCAACAAACTGGATGAAATCTTCACAACGAGAAAAATATGTATCTTGAATGACAAGAGTGGAAAAAGAGTGCCCAAGTGGCCTCCATCTCTTGGACAAGAAGCTTGCAGCAACAGCCTGCTTGGTTGGAAGAAAAGATAGAATATGAAGAAGCAACGAGTCCTGTAAGCTACTGATCCTGTCACACATTATTAGTTGGCTTCCACTTCAATGGCTATCCTACATTGATTATTTAACAACATTAAGCCAATCTCCAAGGGAGTAATGATGAAAATTAAACAAGCATAATTAGACTTCATCCTGTGGAGAAAATAATCAAACACCAAGTAATAAATTTTACTGTGCACTTGAAGCTATTTGGAAAACAATATGCGATGCAGAGCAGTTCTTCATAGCACGCTATGGAAAATGATGGATATGCCTGAAGCTTGGAGAAAACTATTCAGTAAACAGTTAGGAGTAGTGATTTAAGCATTTTGCTTATCTGACTCAGAATGAAACAGTAAGAACAAACTCTGGACCCAATCATTGCATCCCTAATTAAGCTTTGTATCCTTCTTTATGCCCTTTATGAACACATCAAGCTCCTCATTCTCAGCAGCTAACTCCCTACTTTATATTGCACCAGATACAAATAAGTTTGTTTGCTAATGATATTAACATTTGTATCTTATCATTTTTAAAAAGTCTGGCTGACTTTCATGACAAATAAATAGTTGGTACGGATGGGAAAAAATGAGTGTTACCACTACTTGGGCATATGATTTTCTGATGTATGTATAAATTTTGTACCATAAGCCTTAGGACTTTTACTTTGGTCTTCAACATAAGACCTCAATCTACTTTGTTCCCAAATTTATAATTTTAGAGTAATTACAATGAACATAATTAGAAATAACTAATTTGACTAACTTCTTAAAATCCTAAAATTAGTTATCAATCTTTTATATTAAACACCAGAAGGAGTAAAAATTTCAAGTGCATACACATAATCATTTCCCATACATTGGTTCAGTGATTTGGTAATGTAGAGCGGCTAAACATATTTGAAGAAAACATAAAAGAAGCAATAAAGAAGTTGTATGCCTAATGAACCTGAAATTACTCGTAGACACTCAGGCAAATCTTCAACATTTCCCAGTTTCAGACAAATTTGATAGTAGTACGAGCAAAATTATGGCACAAGATAAATGAATCGATCACAAAATAAATCTATTGAAACTAAAATGATTATCATCAATCAAGAACGCAACATAGGAATTCAAGAAGCATCAGTTTTTTGCTTCACACACTAGGAAGTAAAAGAATGGCAACCGACGGCATTACCTGAGGAGGAGCTTCGATTATCTTCACTGATTCGCTCTTTCCCGTTCGTCTCCTCCGAATCACTCTGTCTCCCCTGAATCTTGCATCTCTGGGTCTCTCTTCAGCACTCTCTCTGCCTCCTTGATTCCCTTCTTTTCGTCTCCTGGGCGCTGACATAAAACGGTATAACCGAATTTTGAAATAATCCCACTCAAAACGTGAATAGGTAGTTGAAATTTTACTTTCTACTTGTGAACTCGAGACTCGAGAGGAATTTGTTTTGAAATTAAAAAAATAGCAATTCATTGCATTTGTGTTTTTTTAATATTTGAATTATATATGATTTGAGAGGAGGATGAATATTTCATATCCGTGGGAATTAATATTTGCTTAAATATTACTTTCAAAATTAAATAAGAATATTTTTTTATATATTTTTAAGAAAAATGGTTGAAAAATCCTCCATTTTAAAATGTCTTCCTCAAAGATATAAAAGATCTCAATTCTTGAGCGGTGAACAAATATTTTTTATCTTACACATAATTAAATATTAATTGCACACAATTAAAAAAGAATTGCACACGTTAAGCATAGAATATACACAGGTCTGTTAACAAATTGCAGCTACCTTTTAATATGCGAATGATTAATTCCATAAAAAAAATTAATTTTTGGAGAAATGCTGTAGAATCCTAACTCAAAAAAAAAAAAATCTGACAATAATTGAAGCCCATGGGAAGGTAAAAAGAGGAGAAAAAGGAAAAGGAGTGTTACCAGAGAGTAGAGGCCGAAGAGTTAGACGTCGGAGAGTGTGATCTGAGCGAGTGAGGACAGTGGGCCTTTTGGTTAGGAAATAAATCTCTTTTGTCCCAGAAATTTATTATTCTTCTCAAGTTTGCACATATTAAGAATCATTTTCAAAGTAAATGATTAATACTTTAGAGAAACTATCACACAATTCTTTTTTTTTCAAAAACTAATTTAACTAATTTTTTTATATTTATAAATTAAAGAAAGAATTATTAATTTATAGTCTCTCCATGCTACGGAACCTGAGGTTACAAAATCTAGAAAAAATTGAGGCATCAGAAATGATCAAATCAACAAATTAATTGGGAAAAAGGACCAAATTCAAAATATACAATTTATCTTTCATAGATCTTCATTTTATCTTCCCTAAATAATTTTCTTACTGGATCTTTTTTCCCCCAATTTTGGCTAAAATCTAATTTATTGAAGACAGCCACCGTTACTATGTTAAATATGTCCATGTTGTATTGACTAGCTTGACAAATTTTCAACACATAATTACATCTTCTGTAAGGTTGGATTTCATTTAAAATATAAAATTTCAATATTTTTTTCCTACTATATTTACAATTTTCCCTATGTAAAACTAATTTACTTAACTTATAAAATGATACATTATTTAGTATTATAGAGGGATGTTATTTTTACAAGGTCATGTTTTGTTGGTTATAATTAACTAAGTAATTTCATTTAATCTACCAAAATTATTAGTTTAGTAAATTTAAGGACTGTAATATTCATAAAATTTTGGACATATGAAAATATTATAACACATAGATTCAGAGGAGGAGAAGCATAAACATTGGGCAAGGGGCTTCTAATACGGCCCCCACTCTCTAGTGTCATTTTTAATATCCTACCCTCTCAAACATGTATTTTCTTCCAATTTTTCTATTTATCATTAGATTTTACATAAATTGAGCGATATTTTGAAGTTTTGAATAAGTTGTAATTTTTTTTAAAAAAAAAAAAATCAAAACGCACATTTTAAGCTATTTGTATTTTAAGCTATTTGTAATTAGCTAGAACTGTGAAAAATGCACATAAGAAAGGGAGGTTGTATAGGACAGAACGTTATAACATAGTAAGGAGCTCCAGAACAAGTGAAATAGCTGCTATTATCATCATAAGCTTAGCTGTAAGCATCAGGACATTACTGCTTGAAAATCTTTGAGTAATCAGTGGGGTGGCAAGTTTCCGGCGAGTTAAAGCTCCCAGTACAACAATACTGAGGCTGATTGAAGGTCGAGCAAGCGCTCTTGCACGCGATCACGTTCCCACCGGAGTCCCTTACTTGCAGATCCACTGGGCGCGCCGCGTTGATGTTCGCTGAGCGGCTAGAAGGCTTGCATGTCGACACATCATTTGCACCGCCTTGGGGAGCTATGGTTATGGGAACGTTGAACCCATCCACGACGCTCACATCGTAGAAATCCAATTCGCTGTTTCCTCCACAGCGATCGATAAGGGTTGCGGGTTGAACCGGAGCAGCACCGTTGCATTCTACTTTGTTTGAGCTACTGTCAGCGGTGGCGCCAGTGAACTTTCTAGAGTCAGTAGTAGAGCTTCCGGTTCGAGCTCAGAAGCTGCCGCTCCATCGAGATTGAACGTCCACAGTTGTGGACGCTCCACTTGCCAACTCGAACCCAGTTATGGATAGTTGAGGATTTTGGTCATCGACTAGAATTCCCGGCCATACTGTATATGAGCAGTTGTTGCTAAAAGTGATCGTAGTTGTTGGAGCTCCTTCAAGTATTAAAGATGCGTGTATATTCATTTAATTAGTACTCGAGAATTAATATAAGATAGTTTAGGTAGTATTTACACATAAGAAAAGATGAGAAGAAAAGTAAGGATGTGAGAGAAATTAAAGTAAGACAAAAGAGATATATAAATGTGAACATACGAGAGAGGAAGAAGATGGCCAAAGCAAGGGAGAGAACATGATGGGTATTTATAGTAGTGATAGCTAGAGGCAGAGAGGCTTGATGAAGTGTCAGACATGATGTTGTGAAACAATTTTGTGAACACCTTGTTTCAATTTACATCCTCTAGATTTTGTTCTACAGGAACCATTTTCTTCAATTCATGAATATTAATTTGTGTTGCTTTGGATGGACTACTTGATAGGGCAAAACTTTATACTCAAAGACTCCGTGAGTGCACGGGTCATATCAAGTAATAAAGAGTAAGTAAGATATCGTTTTTACGTGGACTTAGTATCCAAACTTCGGTTAAGCATTAATTTTACACTTTCGTTTAAGTTGAGCAAAACAAATTGAATTAAATTAAATGAAAAGAAATTAAAATAAACAAACTACCACAAATATCAAATGAACAACTCAGAGTCACTAATTCCTTATTAGCTTCATAAACCTTGATTTTACTAATTTAATTAGCCTTAATATCAATTTTGTTAATCTCGACTATAAATAGCTATAAGTCACTAATCCCTTATTAGCTTCATAAACCTTGATTTTACTAATTTAATTAGCCTTAATATTAATTTTGTTAATCTTGAGTATAAATAGCTATAAGTGTCTATTAGTCCACTTACAACCCTCTCTTAAATATAAATTGTTATGTCTAACAAATGTACTCAAAAGCAACATGACTCGAATCGCAAATTAAATCGTATTATAATTCCGTATGAATTAATTTCAGAGCCTAATTTAAATCTCATTCGTCGAGATAAATCCTAATGCTCAAAATCATATTCAATAATGGCTAATTACTAAATAGATAAAACTAAGCAAGATTAAGTAACCAATATTAATATTCATTATAACTAAACAATGAAAACAAAATTTAACCAACCCATAAGTTCATAGCTCCTCTAGATTGCAGAGTAAAATTAACCACACATAAAATCCATGACCGAAAATAATGAATTCAAAGCTCAAAGCCATAAAGAAAATCAAAGGGAAATGAGTATATATAAAACAAACAACCTCAAGAAAATCAGTGAACAGTATTGTTCTGGTTCTTCCCTCCTCTAATTCCAGACTTCGTCCGTCGTGGTCTCCCTTCCAACTGGCTCCGAATAAACTTGGCTCCCAAACCTCTGGTCTCTGGTTTCTGCTGTCAAGACTCTCTCTGACTCTCCCGCAACTTTGACAACGAAGCTTGCCAGAAGCCATGGTGGTGATGACGCCGCCGGCGAGAGAGGATGAAGAGGGTCGAAGGTCTTAGTCCAACGGCGCTACTGCTCGATACTCTCTCGCGTCTCTCTGTTTCTGGTTTCAAGTCGTGCTCACCGTCCTGTTCCTTCTGTCTCTGCTTTTAGATTTCAGTCTTTCCAATTAAGGGAGAAGGAGCAATACTATACATGAAGTTTGCCACCAGGAGCGCTCAACACCACGAAGTTTTTTCTGGACCAAAAATGCACATGAAGTTACGTTTTCAGATCGCCCAGCACCACGAGTCGTTAGTTGACCAACGTTAACCGTTAAGTCTGATGGAAATGAATAGCAACTTCGCAGAAATTACAATTTTGTCACTAGTTTTAAGCTAAAATTACCCTCCCCCTGGTGGCGCCACCATCGGCCATACCACCGCCGGCCACCCACCCTACCACCGGCCACCTCCGGCTACCTCCTCCGGCGACTTTTTTTTTTAAATAAGGTTTTTTTAAAAAAAAAACTAAGGGGAGTCCGGTGGGCCCCACCATCGCTGGTACTCTCTCACCCCACCGTCGGTCGCCGCTAGCCACCTCCTCCGGCGACTTTTTTTTAATAAAAAAACCAAGGTTTTTTTAAAAGAAAAACTAAGGAGAGTCCGGTGGACCCCACCACCGACTACACCACCGCCGGCAGCCACCCTCCCCACCGCCGTCCGTCACCAACAACTGGTGGCCACCTCTGGAGAATTTTTTAAAAAAAACCTTAGTTTTTTTAAAAAAAAAAAAAGTCGTAGGAAGAGGTCGCTAGAGGTGGCCACTGGTCGCCGGCGGCGGACGGAGGTGGGGAGGGCAGGCGTGGTGGTGGTGTGGCCGATGGTGGGGTCCACCGGACTCCCCTTAGTTTTTTTTTAAAAAAAACCTTATTTTTTTTAGGAAAAAAAAGTCACCGGAGGAGGTGCCCCGCGGCAGTCGGTGGGGTAGGAGGCCATTGGCGGTAGGGGGCCCACCGTGTTAGCTTCCATGTTTTGATGATGAGACAACTTTATAAAAGAAGATGACTTGTCAAAATCAGGAAAATCGAGAAACCAGAAATGCTACTGTCAAAAACCTCAAGGTTGAAAACTAAAACTGGAGGTTACCCAAAAACTCGAGGTCAGTGTATAAACTCGAGGTTCTAAATCCCAGCCCAACAGTATATCATTTCCTAAAAACCTCGAGGTTCAAATTATAACCTCGAGGTTGGGCAAAACCTCGAGGTTTGATACACACCTCGGGGTTAAGTCTCTCTGATCAGGCAACCTCTTCAAATGGATCCTCATAGGCATATCCAAAAATCTCAAGGTTAGGAAATAACCTCGAGGTTTGGATAAAACTCAAGGTTATATAATCAACCTCGAGGTTTAAGGAATTTCCTATATTGTCTTTTGCACTGAGTATAAACCTAGAGGTTGGGTTGTGTAACTTGAGGTTTATATAAAACTCAAGGTTAGTTCAAGAACCTCGAGGTTGGTCGTGGCTGAACTGAATTGATACTCATTTGTGATTGTGATTAGTTTCTGCAATTGCTTATATTCATATCTGTTCTTATTTTCATGATGAGATTATCTTATACTTCCATCACTAACTATGATTTAGGTTTGTTCTTATGAAAGGTTTAAAATTCTTATGCTGCTCTGATCAAAAGCAAATGATGATGTCACAGCATTTATTATATCAGAAAATCAATTACAAAGTGTGACAACATTCCTTCAGAACTCTAACTGTCAAAATATGTTAAGCAGAAACATTCTCTTGAGGAATAAGAATGTTGAACAAGCAGCTCTTCAGGAAATTCAAACTGCTAGCAGACAGCGCCAAAATGCCAATGATCAAGTGACCTTCCCCTTGTCTGCCAAAGTTACAAATGAAGACAACGGTTGTATCAAGATAATGGCTAGCTTACAAGGGAACTATAAATTGAAGAAGCATTCAATTGAGCCAATGAACCGAAACTCTGTGCATTTACTCTGAGTCATTATTCTTATCAGTTTCATTACTTCCAATATCTTCGGATATTTCCCCTGTACTTAGTGATCATTTATTATCCAACTTGTGAGGAGTTATTTAAACATTCATTTCATTCAGCTGTAAAAACTTAAGGTTGTGGAACCTTAAGTGTGGGTGTACGATTACAAGGGTAAGGGGAGTGAGTTCCCGAGTGAAAGGATCATCCCAAGTTGTAATTGTAATCTTTGGAAAGTTAGTGAAAAATCCCAGGAAGTTCTTGGGGACTGGATGTAGGTCAGGGATTAGACCGGACCAGGATAAATTGCCTCGTGTCCACTGTTACCTTAATTCTTGCTCAGTTAGTATCCTACTTTAATTAGTCAAAATTTCGATTAAGCATTTAAATTTTTATATCACCTATTCACCCCCCTCTAGGTGATATTCCATCTTCACACTGGACTCCCCTTAGTTTTTTTTTTTTAAAAAAAAACCTTATTTTTCAAAACAAAAAAGTCGCTGGAGGAGGTTGCCGGAGGTGGCCGGCGGTGGGGTGGGCGGCCGGTAGTGGTATGGCCAGTGGTGGGGCCACCGGGGGGAGGGGTTATTTTATTGTTTAAAAAAACATTATTTAAAACTAAGGGCAAAATGGTAATTTTAGCTTAAAACTAAGGGCAAAATTGTAATTTATGTGAAGTTACTGTTCATTTCTATCAGACTTAACGGTCAACGTTGGTCAACTAACGGCTCGTGGTGCTAGGCGCTCCGAAAATGTAACTTTGTGTGCATTTTTGGTCCAGAAAAAACTTCGTGGTGCTGGGTGCTCCTGGTGGCAAACTTCTTGTGTATTATTGCTCCTTCTCCTTTCAATTAATCAATTCTTATTCAATTTGTGGGCCCAATCCATTCAATCCCCAAACGGTGCAAAGTATTCAATCCATATGCTTCGAAATAATCATGGTCTTTGGTGCCTTTTCTGATTGTGAAAAAAAATTTATGATAATAGTAACAATAATAAAACTAAATCTCCATTTCTTCTTCTTTTTCTTTTTACAAAACTTCTCATTACTATTATTTATTTCCTAAACTCAAAAATTTTTATTTTAAATTGAAACCCCGTAAATGATGTGCCAATTTGATTTCTCTTAAAATTTTAAGAAAATCTCTTTAATTTTTTATTAGTGACTTCCCAAATATTTCAAAATACATCTCAAATCTATTAAAAATGGGAAGTCATCACTACTATTGAAGGGGTTTTTAACGTTTTTTTTTTGAATCCTTAGACGACTATTTTAAGGGGAATATAAATGTGATTGTCGTTAAAAGTTTTAAAATAGACGATCTATTTCAAGACCATCGTTGTAAGCAAATTACGACGACTTTTTTGAAAAAGCACTGGTAATAAGTGTACTACATACAACGTCACTTTTAGGTAAAGATATTGTTGTAAGTAATTGTAAGTTACTTACAATGACTGTTCTCAAACACAATCATTATAAGTTTGTTACATGCAATGTTGGTTTTTAGTAAAACTGTTATTGTAAGCCTTAGACAACGATTGGTTTATAGAAAATAGGCGTTGGAAGTCTTTTTTTTGTTAATGTAAATCAAATTAATGTCCATAAATTCTTTAAACCACTACACTATGCAAAAAAAAAAATAAAATAAAATAAAATTTATCTCTACACATCATGTGTTTGTTATTGAAGATATCCTGCCAAACATGTCTTGGATCAAATTAATGTTGTCTATTGAGTAGGCATTCTCATTACCAAATATCTGCACGCAAATTGAAGAATAAGTTAATATAAATCAATTTATTTAATGAAATAATTAATGATTCAATTACAAGAACAAAAATGAAAATCATTTAAGAATCAAGAAATGATCACCTCTTCAAAATTTGAAGTAAGACCACTAATTAACAATGATGTTATACTTATAAAGTAAAATGTAGTATCCACATGTAGCTTTCCTTAGTTGCCAAGGGCACTATACATCAAAAGCAAATGGTAAAAATAAATGAAGACATATATAAAGTGATTGTCAATTAAATAATTTGAATTTAAACAACTTAATTTTTGTTGGAACCACTTTATCTAACCACTTTTACCTTTAGACGTCCCATGAAACAACCACTATTTAATTAACTAAATTAACCTATTATTATATAGGTAATTAACTTATTGGTGCTTCAAAATTTACGAAAAATTTGAAATTTTATCAGAGTAATCATTATGAGCCATAACGTGGCAATATACAATTATCTAACACAAACCAAAAGAGACAGAAGCACTACTTTTAACAGAGTAGTCTAAGCTTCTGAGGCCTTCCTTGATGGACTAAAACGTGAGCTATCACTTGGAAAAATTTGGTAACCATCAGTCCAACTTATTACGAATACCAATATGTGCTAGTGAGGTGCCAAGTGGAACAATTTATATACTCAATTATACATTTCACAAATATCGATATCTCAAAATCTCATATCATACATGAATTATCATAACTTAGGTATTTCAATTTCTCATTAACACAATTCCCAATATACCTCCCCTCACGCCAGCCGAATCGCCTTATTTCCTCCGACTAGACCCATGGGCTAAGTCACACCCATGTTATTGGTTACTTCAAAAGCTCACTGGTCAAGTGATGATGACTGGTCAAGATCCTCATAGCACATGTCCCAGACTATAGGTCTTTTCCCCTCATTGAACTAATGGGGTGTCGTAAGCCTCTTGAACTGTTGGGTTGTGTCGTAAGCCCCCTTGAACTGTTGGGCTAGTCCCTCATTGAACCGTTGGGACAATAAAAGCCAACCATCATGCACCAATGGAGGCATCACCACGTGATGGAAATAACTTTTCAATCTTCTCCCAATTCATCCCTTTCCATAATTATTATCATAATTAACTCAATAAGAGTTTTTCCAATAATTCTCATAATCTTGTAAAAATATCTCAGTTTACAATACATTTTAATATTTCAAACCATAAGGTTCCACGAGGCAATAAAAATCATTTATAATAATTATTTAACAAAATATTCACAGGCAACATATCAACATGCATAATAAGTGGAAAGCGGTTACCTCTCGCCCAAGCTAATAATTATAATACTGATCCTAATCTAAGAGCTCAACGCAAATGTCCAAATCCTATAATATTTGGAGATGGGTCATTACCCAATTTAATCCTAATAATAATTCCTTATTTTTTGTTTATTATCATTATCCTTCCCAATAATAACAACATTCTCTGTTATGATTATAATTATTCTAAATTTCCTAATAACACTGATTCCCATTTATTTATTTTGTTATTATTATTATCTTAATATAACCCTTTATTAATTGCTTAACCATAATTATTTTTATTCATTTACTCCCCCTTATTTACCAATCAAGGCCAATAAATGCCCCCTATCATACAAGAATATGACTTAATATTTTTATTTAATGTTTCTCATGGTTTCCTATAATTTTCCATAATACATTATTAAATCATGATTTTCCAGGTTATTTATTGATATATGCACACTTTAAATTCAGCACAAATACCACATGAACTAATTTTTAACTAATAGATTATGAATACTAATTACTAATATGTATTTAAACCTAATTCCCTCGCAATCAAAATATCACATGGTCTCAAGGATTTGAACATTATCTATCATTCTTAAGTATACGTACATATGTACACTTTTAATACCTAATTTATCTCCTTAATATGATATCCAAAAATGAAAAAAAATGTGTATAAATATATCCCAATAAAGACCAACGAAACCATATATATGTATTTATGTAAAGTAATAAACTTGTGGATTTTCTGAATCCTCCAATAAATATTTATATTAAATCTAGTCAAATATTTGACTTAAAAAAATTATTATTATATATGCATATATAAACAAATTTGCTTAATTCATGCACTACCCAAGCAAATATTCATTTTGCGTGTATGTATCTATTTTATTTCAATTCCCACGGCATACACACAGTCCTATGTATATAAACATGCACACACACAATTATATATATATATATATATATATATATATATATATATATATAAGCAAAAAGGGTTTCTTTCTCTTTTAATTCCAAAACAGCCACACATGTACAGTATATATATTCATTCTCAGATCTTCTTTCCTGCTCCACTGGACAGTCACGATACACACACAAAAATGCAGAAAAACATAATAGTAATCACCAACCCATGTTCTGATGTTTCTCTTGTAGCAAGTCTTATAAAAATATATCTATATATACACTTATACACATGTACAGCCCCCCTTCACTTATAAACTTATTTTTGCTCCTCTTTTTCTTTCACTCAAAAAAATGCAGAACCATAATACTTACACTCAGCTCCTTCTTTTTCTCTTAACATGCATATAAATTTAACTTGTTCTCTTTCTTTCTCTTTTCCTTCAGCAACACGTTAGCTCTTGTATATTCTTAAGTTCAAGTTTTTCTTTTTATTCAACCTCAGCGACAGAAAACTTCCCATTTCTTCTATATTTGACAGCAACATACATATTCACACCCACACACCGAGAATTATATATATATATATATATATATATAAATTCATCATTTTCTTTCTTTCTTTCCTAATGACAGCACGAGATCACCCTAAGAATGCAGAAAATAATAATACCTACACCATAAACCAAAGAACCTGATGGCAGCAAGAGAAAAGAACTTCAGTGTATTTTCATTCCTTTTCTTCCTCATTCATTTTAGGTGAACTTGTTCAAGGCAGCAACCATCGTACATATATATTTATCTATGTGCATGGCTTATATATCTATATATCTACAGTTCCATGTTTTCCATTAGTAGACAAAAAAAAAATTGACGTTATGACAGCTAAGAGAAATGGCCGTTGAGTACCTATGTTCAGCGTTTTTCCTCCTCTGCTTCTTGATACTAGGACAGGGGAAAGATACGATCAACTCTCTCTCCTCAACTCTTGGTTCAAACTCTCGTCTCTGCCTCTGCTTCCCGACGGCAAAACAGGGTAAGATCTTGCATCAGTTTCTCTTCTCTTTCACGCCGACACTCCCTCTCCCTCTTCGGTCTCTCTTTCACGATCGACTCCCTCTCTTCTCACTCTATCACTCTCTCGGCTTTCTCTCTGAAAACCACTATGGATGCTGGGTGAAAGACGAGAAACTGATATAAGAACGGTTTAAATAGGAAACTCAGCTTCCAGACAAAACGTAACTGCCCATGCGCATAAACCATTGGTTAAAGATCACAGCGCTCGATGGGGATGGGGAAAATCTGATCCAGATCTTACTGGTTTGCTTTTCGCGTGATCATCGCTGCGAGACTGGTTACTTCCCTTCGATTCATCTTTTGCGCGATCTGTCTCATCCAGTTTGACGAGTTTGACAAGCTAATGGATTTTTTTTTTTTTTTTTTTTATAAGAAAAAGTTTTGGAAGGATTAGACACCAGTTCCCTACTAAGGGGAGGACACGGCCCCGGGTTCTATGAGCACTTACGAGATTGCTTACCAAAAGAGTCCAGCGACGGCAGAGGGGATTGAACCCACGACCCAAAGACTTAGTCATAAATCCCTTACCTTACCTGTACCAATTGCCACAAGCTAATGGATATTAGAGTATATATTTAAGTTGTGTTCTGGTTATTTGGGTTGGATTGGTACTGTACGCATGGGCTGGTGGAAAGAAAATGAATCATTGATATTTCTATGGGTTCCTCACGTAGGCTGCAACAAAATGGGCTGAGGGAGTTGTTCTGGGTGGAAGGAATAATGACTCTTTGATGATATTTTGGGCTGGACGTGATACTGGATCAATTATATTGGGTTTATGTCCATTTCTTATTGATCATATATGTGCATCACGTGGGGTTATGGTTATGGGAAAAAAATAGTAGTAGATTGAATTTATTTTGTTTATAAAAATAAATCCTATAATTCTTTTCAAAAAAGTTTCATGGAAATTAGGTCTTAACTTCCAATAATAATTAATTTATTTTGGCCATAATTTCATAATTTAATTTCTATATTTTGATTGTAACATTTATCCAAGCTAAATATCCCATAATTTATTTTGGCCCATAATAGATTATCTCCTAAAATGATCTGACCAATAATTATTCCCAATTGTCTTTAATTTATGAAAAAATATGCCTTAAATTCCAATACTTATTCTCTTAATTATTTTTAGCCTAAATTTCACAATTTAAATTTCCATAATATTCTAGTATTCAAGTCTCCGAAAATTGGGATGTTACATTCCACCCATTAAATAATATGTCTTAAGTGTACTATCATTAAAATGAAAATCAGAAGACATTAAAATAATTTATTCAAATAAAAAACCAATTGTTTACAAACAAATCAATTCATGTGTTAAAAATAGTTTTTATCTCTTTGTTTGGCTTATGACCCAAGGATTCAAACAAAAAGATAACATTGATGAAAGGGCAAGCAACATAATGACTCTAGTGATATCTATAATAACATATATAGATTAAAATGAGGTTAGATAACATGATACTTCTTAACTTTAAAAACTAAGTAAGCTTTAAATCAACAAGTGGTGCTAGATAACACAGCAACTAAGTTAGCAACAATTGGGGAAAAAAGATCCAGTAATAAAATTAATTAGGGGAGATAAAATGCAGATCTATGAAAGATAAATTGTATATTTTGAATTTGATCCTTTTTCCCAATTAATTTGTTGATTTGATCAATTCTGATGCCCCAATATTTTCACTCTATGGTCTCTTGCTCTCACTATCATAGTCTCTCAACACTCGGCCTTGGTAACACTCCTTTTCCTTTTTCTCCTTTTTTAACTTCACCTGGGCTTCAATTACCGCATTGCTCCTAAAATCATTTTTTTTATAGAATTAATAATTCACATAGCTGCAATTTGTTTACCGACCGATGTATCTTGTATGTTTAACGTGTGCAATTAATATTTAATTATGCGTAAAATAAAAAAAATATTTATTCACTCCTGAAGAATTTAGATCTTTTATATGTTTTAGGAAGACATTTTAAAATGGAGGACCATTTTTCTTAAAAATATATCAAAATATTCGTATTTAATTTTGAAAGTAATATTTAATGAAATAATAATTTCCACGGATTTGAAATATTCATCCTCCTCACAAATTATATATAATTCAAATATAAAAGAAAAACAAATGCAATGAATTGCTATTTTTTTAATCTCCAAACAAACTCCTCTCGAGTCTCAAGCTCACAAGTAGGAATTAAAATTTCAACTACCTATTCACGTTTAGTGTGGGGTTATTTCAAAATTTGATTTTACGGTTTTATGTCAGCAGCGCTGAAGAGACAAAAAAAGGGAATCAAAAGAGGTAGACAGAGTTGAAGAGGGGACCAAAGACAAAAGATTCTGGGGAGATAGAATGATTCGGAAGAGACGAACATGAAAGAGCGAATCAGTGAAGATAATCGAAGCTCCTCCTCAGGTAATGCCATCGATTGCCATTCTTTTACTTCCTTGTGTGTAAAGCAACGAACTGATGCTTCTTGAATTCCTATGTTGCGTTCTTGATTGATGATAATCATGTTAGTTTTAATAGATTTATTTTGTGATCGGTTTATTTGTCTTGTGCCAGCCCTCTGCTGGTAGTACTATCAGATTTGTCTGAATTTCGGAAATGTTTATGATTTGTCTGAGTCTCTATGAGTAATTTCAGGTTCATGAGGCATACACTACAAAAAAACAAAAAAGACTTTTGGCGGCGACAAAAGTCGCCACTGAAAGTATAAAAGTCACCGCTAAAGGATTTTCTGTGGTGATGAATTGTCACTGCCTGTTCGTTTGTCGTTGATATTTTTGGCGTGACATTTTTTTTGTCGCCGCTAAAAGTATACAATCAGCGGTGACATTTTGTCGCCGCTAAAAGTATACAATCAGCGGTGACATTTTGTTGCCATTGAAAGTGGGGCATAGGTGGCGACAAATGTTGCCGATGAAACATGCATGTATCAGTGGCGACATCTGTGTCATCGCTGAATCATGCATTAGCGGCGACAATGGTGTCACTGCTGATACATGTTTTAGCAGTGACAAAAGTTACAGAATTTTTTTTTTGAAATATAAATTGCTAAAATTAAGACCTATACTATATTGATAAAGATCAAAAGAAATTTTAAACTAACAAAATATTAATTAGCAATAATATTAACACTGTTCTTCAAAATTAACATCAAGTATTAAAATTTTTTAAACAAGGTCTCAAAATTGTCCATTGGAAAGATCGAACATAAAACTATAAAGAATGAGTAGCTAGTGGGACAACAAGACTAGGAGCAGATGAAGTAGGAGCTGCTAATTAATTGTCCATTTGTTTTATCTTGTGCTCAAATTGTACACGCTCTGCTTCCATCTTAAGGAGTACTGAATACTGGTAGCACGACATCCTTTAACTGTTTGAAAATTTGGATCAAAATCAAGCAATGTTGGAAGAACAATATTGTAGTATTGTGGCCTTTTCCTTGCTATGGCTGCAAGACTGTCAAAGTAAGCAAACTACAGGGTTAAATCCCAGATGAAAGAAACATAGTGAGCAAGAGGGTAAAAGAGAAAGAGCACATCAACCATAGAAACCAAATGCAATGCTAAGAGCAGTATGACCAATATAAAAATAAGTCAGACCAAACAATTGCATCCAAGGCATATGCGCTTGGGGAAAAACAAAACCTCCAAAACAACCAAACAGCCACCAACACCGGTATTTGTTTTAAATAAATAACGTGCATCCAATACTGTATCATTATAGAACTTATCACCAAATATATAGAGCAGCACTAGTTACACATGTCTGCATGAATAAGTATCTGATTTTCAACGCCTTGTCCCACCTATTCTTTTATTTATTAGGATACTGTAGCATAATGTATATTCTAAAATTGCATTGTATATTCTAATATAATTGAAGAGCACAATGACAGAGCTAAGTGAAGTCTTTAACATCCAAGAGGAAAACCTTAAGGGGTTGTTTGGTTATTAGAAAGAGAAGGCATAAAAACAAAATAAAATGACTAGATCAACAATGTTTATGAATAAAAACAAAAACAACCGCACTCCTTCATTGCATCAAACAACAGTTATTACTATAAAAGCTAAATCAACATAAATCCTAAGCCTAGACTACCCTAACTCTGAACTGCCAAGGAAAATACAACGTAGTCGTCACAAAACCAAACCCAAAGAACATGCAAAAATTAGATGCGTTAGCCACCACCAAAGTGTACAAAGAAGCTTCAGACAACACAACAAATCCGATAATGTCTTCTATCCTACATAAAGAAGCCAAATAACTCCAGAAACAACTACTCCTTCCAGTGCACAATATAAAACACTTATAGAAAAATAGTTTAATCTAAAATATAAATCACTTCATGATATAAATGGAAAAACGATCATAGATCAATTGCAGGAGTAAATTTGAAAAAGAATATGCTTTTCCATACATGTATTCCCAGCTTGCAATTCCTGGCGAAGCATAGAATAAAATGCTGGTAGGATAGGAATATGCAATATAGAGCAACCATCTAAGTCAAAAATGTTAGTTCTCAATTTAAGTTTTGATGATAAAAATGCTTGTTAATTGTTGGTTTAACAAGAACTAGAGTTCTAGCCTTTAGAACTCAAGTTTTAGAAAAGTTGAGCAGTAAGAACTTGAGTTCCTGGTCATAGAACTCGAGTTGGCACCTTCTGATAAGAGAGTTCTCAATCTGTCAAATTGAGAACTCGAGTTCTTGGGAGTAGAACTCAAGTTCGCGCCTTCTGATAAGAGAATTCTCACCCAGTCAAGTTGAGAACTCAAGTTCTTGGGAGTAGAACTCAAGTTCGCGGCCTTTGCATCTCACAAACTTTTCAAAAATCCAAAAGGGTATGAGAACTAGAGTTCTTATGTGGTGAACTAGAGTTCTTCACTTTAACTTGCCACTGTGTCGAAGAAATTTTTGAGAACTAGAGTTCTTTGGTCAAGAACTAGAATTCTTCATTCAAGAACTAGAGTTTTTGCTATAAGAACTCGAGTTCATGAAAGCCTATCTCGCCCAAACTTTTCAATCAGAAAGAAGAACACAAGAACTAGAGTTCTCGAACAAGAACTAGGGTTCTTCATTTTGGAAAACGGCGGAGTTTCTTTCGAAAACACAAGAACTCGAGTTCTTCATCAAGAACTAGAGTTCTTATTCAAGAACTAGAGTTCTTAAGGAAGAACTAGAGGTCTTCACGAAGAAAATCAATTGGATCTTTTTCGAAACCACAAGACCTAGAGTTCTTGGCTAGAGTTCTTCTTTAAGAACTCAAGTTCCTTTGGAAGTCAGCCTATGCACAAAACATAGAACTAGAGTTCTTACCACAAGAACTAGAGTTCTTGTAGGCAAAAACCGCAAATCACTTCCTGGAACTCTCGAAATGATTTGAACTTAAGCTGATACTTTCCAGATTGATTAATAATCATTTGTAAAACATTTTTAACATGTTTCCCAGTGATTTCAGGGCTCAAAATGAAGCATTGATTGAAAAGTGGATTAAAGCGAATGCTCACGTCACAGCATCACAGGCATTTATTGCAGAGCAAAAAAACAGAGTAACTTTTGGAATTAAAGCTGCAGCATAACAAAGCCATTCTTTGAGACATTCTTATTCCAGCTCTCGAGTACAACCAACGGCCATCATATTTAATGAAAGAAGCAGATTCATTTAATGAAGATTCAATGGTTCATTCTAGTTAACGAGAAACTTGAGCCTAACGGAAATTTAATCAAGTGACAACAGTTACCTTCCAATTCCTCCCAACGACATTAATGGGGAAGGATATAAAAGCCCAAGCATTCAATATCGCCAACTACCAAAAACTCTGCGCATTTACTCTGATTTGTTACTCTTGTTAGTTTCATTCATTTTAAAATATCTTCGGATATATTCTGTACTTCAGTGATCATTAATTACTCGCTCTTGAGGAGTTGTAAACACTTTACATTATCATTGTTTAAGCTTAAGGTTGTGGAACCTTAAGTTGTGGGTGTACGAGATTACAAGTAGTAAGGGGGAGTGAGTCCAGGAGAGTGAGGATCATCCCTAAGTTGTATTTGTAATCATTGAAGAGATAGTGGAAATCCCAAGGAGTTCTTGGGGATTGGATGTAGGTCAGGATTAGACCGAACTAGGATAAATTGTCTTGTGTCTATTCTCTTTTAAACCTCTGGTCATTTAGCATTCAGTCATAATTCCCGAAAATCTTGATTAAGCGAATAAATTTTTAAATCACCTATTCACCCCCTCTAGGTGATATTCCATTTTCAAAAAATATATAGCAAAAACATTGCCCCTTATCAAACCCTTAGAACAAATGGTTAATAATTATTCAGTTGCCAGACATCATACTGTAAGCGCATTATAAATGACAGTCAAATATTAAACTATGGACTTTTCTGTTTTAGGGGCTGTAATCATAGTCAAGTTTGCTCCAAATAGTTAATGCTATGAACCAGGGGATATACAAAGAAAATGATAATGATACTACTACAAAAAACGTCAAAAACGTCCAAAATTAGAGGCAATTAACGTCCTTTTTGAGAAGGATGTCTTACTAGGGGTAGTTGTAAAAATAGTCTATAATGCGTCCTATGGGAAATACAGGATGCCTAAAAAAGGTGTCTTATTATAAATCAGGACACCTTTATTAAGGCGTCCTATACGTAATACAGGACGCCTTTAAAAAGGCATCCTGAATTAAGTATAGGACGACTTAATAAAGGCATCCTATACTTAATATAGGACGCCTTTTTTTAAGGCATCCTTTATTAAGTATAAGACGCCTTTAAGGAGTCCTGTATTGTATTTTGGGCATTTTTTGGTGTCCTGATTCAAAATCAGGACTCCAATATTGTATATAAGGTGTCCTATACTTAAATTTAGGACGCCTTATATTATAAGTTTTTTAAAAGAAATGTCCCCTGCTATTTTGTGGGCATTGATTTCAAAGAATAAATTGAAACCTATAGCGATGATAGAACAATGATATTTAAGATAGATGCAATAAGATTTCAAATCAAAACAAGTGCAACAAACCACTGTGATTTTTGATAGCAAAACTCTTTCACGTGTAGAAATTCATGTACAGATCTGTTTAGACCAAAATGCACTTGGCAACCACCACAGCTGATCATAGTAGCTTATGAAATCCAGAGGTAAAGTTCCATAATGCAGCAACAAAAGTTTCAGGGTAAAAATTCGACAATTTAATGTTTTCATCTAATGCACAATTAAGGAACATTGATAGCAACAAAGTACAGTTATAAAATTCAGCAACAAGTGACCATAGCCAACAACTTCAGAATTTTATTTTCCAAACTTCTGTAATAACAATGAGCATCCCACAACAACAACAACAACAAAACATGATGTACATGATATGTATATGTGACCAACAACAGGAACAACAAAAAGAAGTACGCAAGTTACCAACAACTTCAACAACAAACTATTACTAAAATTGACCAAAAATTCAACTTTCACCTCCAAATTTCAATTCCAATATAGAACAAGGATCACAACAACAACAAAACTCTAAATGATTGATATGATTTTCAGGGATATTAACAAATCTGAGTTATCAATTCCGTAGAAACCAAGAGTATTAAAGGCGAACAAGGCAACACATGATGTACATATCTATATGCATTGAAGAAAATTTGCAGCCAAAGCTTCTCGAATTGTATCAATCTCTTCCTCCAAGCACGAATCCAGACTATCAAAAAACTATAAATTCGAAAACAAGGTATAAGTTAAACCAATGAAGTTAATGAAATAATTAACTCAAGCAGAACAAAAAAATATTATCATTTGGGAAACACAGAGCGATCACGTACGTTTTGAAAACCTATAGTACATCCACTCAAAATGATGGTATGCATATAAAACATAACGTAGTATCTGCACTCAGAGTTCCCTGGTTGTTGAGGGCACTATAAATCAAAAGCAAATTGTTAAAACAAATAAAGGCATATTGAAAGCTACCATTGTGTCAATGAAATAACTTGAATTGAAACTACTTACTTTCGAATAAAACTACTTCGGTCCACCCTGCTCTGCTTTTCTAGAAATCGATCTAGCCACCTTGAATGCACTATCATTAAAATGGAAGTTAATAGACATGAAAACAAATCATATAAATGAAGAATCAATGATTTATACAAAAATTTACTTACTTGGCAAACATGGTTTTGATTTCTTTGTTTGGCCTGCCACCACGTAAGGGATCAAACCAATAACATGCGTTCTTGTCAAGACATGCAACAGAGGTCCAATTACCTCTACAACATATACATTTTAAGATTAATCAAGATAAGAAAGGAATTTATTCTTAAAAATCTTAAATAAAAAACTAAAATACATACCCTTCAAGTATTGGGGCTACATAACAGCGATCATCTTCCCCGGCAATTGTAGCACCAACATAAAGCGTCCTTTTGATTAACATACTGCGAGTCGTGGTCGTGTTTATTAGACTTAAGAATCCATACAAACTCGTTTGACTGTTCTAGACGCATATGTCGTTGTAGACACTATGATCAAAATAAAATGATAAGCGTTGTTGAGTATACAAAACAAAAAAGATCAATTCAATAATTAAAGGGGAAAAAACTTACATTATCGCAACTTCTAGAATGACTAAATCTAAATCCTCCATATGCATAAATTCTCATATATCTTTTTTGTCAACTGTAAACTCATATGTCTTGTCTGTGCCAATAATGCCCGGTTGCATCTTGAAGGAGAGATAGTTGATGTCCTTGTACATGTCTCACAATAATGCTAAGTATGGAAATTTGCCCGCATCTTGTTCATTCTATGAAAACATAAACAAACATATTATGAGTGAGTTACCAATGAAAAGCAAGTTCAAGTAATGTATTTCCTTACCATTGGAGGTGTCGCCGCCGCCATCTGAATAAGATGATCCAGCCAAAGGATGAACGATCCTATGGCCTGGCCTAAATCATGAACCTCATCATCTTCAATTGGGATGTCTGTTTTGGCTTCCCCCTCTCAAACACATTTCACAATCACCCTACGTAGGTCTTTTGGAATTTCAATATTATGGTGGATGGTGTGATCCGTGTAAATAAGAGCATTGGCAACAATCGGTGTGGGACATCCAAATAGAGAGTGCAAGGTTGTCCTCCCTATGGAATGTGAGAAGGTTCGTCGAGATCAACATCTGGAGGGTTAAAACTCTCTTTACTGTTGGGGAAGGCCGGGGATTCACGGATTGCTAGAATCGTATTGTCCTTTGAATCTATCATAGTTTTCACTTCGGATCGTACTTGTTGCATGATTTCGTCAAATAGTCCTGCCTTAATTTTGGCTATAAGTTGAGCACTAGGGTTTTCCTCGTCATAGAACCGTGAACACCGCCCAAAATATTTTGCGGCAGTAACTCCCCTAGGCTTCCCTCGAATGTTGTCAGGGTAATCCGACTTCCCAATCGCTGTTGACAAAATGTCCATCCGTGAACCTGGTGTAAATGAACCTTGGGAACTCTGCTCCTCAAGTGCATCCTGTATCATAAGATGTTTCATATGTAACAACTAAACCCTATAATATGAAACAACTTAGGCTATTTAAAACGTCTAATTTAACTACTTACAATCTTCATGGCAACCTTCGCAACATCTGCATTTATGTATTTGTCGCCCCTCATCCTCGCAGCTTTCCATTTCTTATGATGAGGAGGAGGTGCAGGGGGCTAGACAATAGTAGAAGGATCGGATTCGGCAGCTTCCTTCATTCTCTATAACTGCTCTGCCATCATTCTCCATTCTAGCTATTTATACCCACTACAGGAGAGACAATGTGGATACTTATTTGCCGCTTGCTTCTCTTTATTGGCTTCACTTATTTCCTATGACACGAAAACAAATAAAACTGAGTCTAAGTTGTCAAATAAAAGAAATGATACAAATAAAAGAAATTTTACAATAAATTGTGGGTTTTGCCGCGACGCCACAAAATCCCTCCAGTCCTCAGGAGAAATATAAGGATATATCTGACATGGATCCTCGTTTCTCCTTTCCCCCTGAATACACTTTTTAGACAACTTATTCTTGAAGTCTTTCCAACGTATACAGACTTCCCTCATCCATTTCTTGTACATTGCCATATTGTTAGGGACGTCATACGTTTGCTGCAAGGTAAAAGGAAAGATAATTAAGTTTCAAGTAATAATCCAAATGATACAAATGCAGATATATAGAAAGTGACGAACCAAAATTTGTGCCCAAATCAACTCCTTTGTTTTCTTAGGAACTAGCTTCCAATGAGGGACTAGAATGCTAACTTTGCTTTGAGCCATATAGCCTACATAGCTCATGAAATTGTCTTCCTCCAGGCCAATTGGATTCAACTTGTCGTTAAAATCCACATGAAGCCTCTTTTTCTGACTTTCACGACGGACCACTAGCCAACTCATCTGTGTGCAACCTCTACCCCTTCTCACAATGGGATCGTCAAGTCTATCATTTCCTGACTCATCAGAGCTAGAGCTAGACATGTTCCTGTTAATCAAGGACAAATCAATGTTAGATAGGTTATTAAATAGTAAACATTTTAATAAAATGAACTAAAAAGCTAAACCATAAAAAAATAACATATTACTATTTCATAACTTAAGATCTTACTTTATATAGTTTCCTATATTCCTTCACAAGGATCTTTTCTTGCAGTATCTTCTTCATCATCTACCAATTCCACTTCACGTGTTGTAGGGGGATTTGTTGTGAAAGGGGGTGTAGCGTCAAGGTTTAAGGATTCTTCACCACACTTCTGTTTTTTACTTTGAAGCACAATGGACATTTTTTTATTTGCAGGGTCTGTAACATAAAACACTTGATTCGCCTGGCTTGCTAGAATGAATGGCTTATCTCTATGACCAATTCTTTGAAGATCAACGGAGACAAATCCAAATTTAGGATCTATTACAATAGCATTATTGCAAACCCACTTACATTTCAATAGAGAAACTTTGAATGTGTTGTAGCTCATCTCCCATATTTCTTCAATAACTCCATAATAAGCCATTTATGCTAATACTGTGTTTTTGTCTTTCGCACTCGCAAAGTGCATGGATTCAGCTTCAACCATCATCCCACTATTTTGTACAGAACTTTTGTCATCTTGGTCTTTTATGTAGAAGGTATACTTGTTTATTTCATAACCGCGCCAAGTGATAACCTGAAAAGAAGGCCCCCAAGCCAACAACTCGATTGTATCCGACACTCCGGTCTCGTGCGATACCTTCTCCTCGAGCCACATTATGAATGTCTTCTTTTGCTCATGAGCTATTTGCATGTCATTCTTCCTTGGATTCTTATTCTTGAAACTCTTTCTATGTTCATCAATGTATGGTTGAACTTCTTCCATATTATTCAAGATGTGCAGGTGTACTTGCAACACCTCTTCACGAGGCTTATTCTTCAATTTGATTCCTCCAGTTCCGTCACTTATCCCCTCGTCATGCTGAGATTGTATTATCGCCCCTGATAGATAATCTTTGCAAAAGTCCATAGCCTCTTCAACTACATATCTCTCAACTATTCAAGCTTCCGGTTGATAAGGATTTTTAGAATACACTTTTAAGATCTTCATGTATCGCTTGAAAGGGTACATCCACCTTAGGTAAACTGGACCGCAAAGCCTTACCTCCCTTACCAAGTGCACTATCAGATGCACCATTATATCAAAAAATGCAGGAGGAAAATACATCTCTAGTTGGGATAAAATAATGTAACCCTCATTTTCCAATTCATCCAACTCTTCAATGTCAATGACTTTGTTACAAATAGGATTAAACAAAATACACAATTTTGTTATAGCGGTTCGCACTTCATCTTTCATAATGCCCCTAATAGCTACAGACAATAGTTGTTGCATAAACACATGATAGTCATGGGACTTCATTCCCATTAACTACAAATCGTCCATTGAAACACACCTTCTCAAATTAGAAGAATATCCTTGTGGAACCTTTATGTCATATAAACACCCATAAAAGTTTTTTGTCTCTGCTTTTGACAGTGTATGAGCTGCGGCTCCATGTATACCATCTTACCATCTTCTTTTACTTGTAGATGTAACTGTTCTCTTATTCCCATATCGACCATGTCTAGTCTCGCACTAATTCCATCCTTAGTCTTTCCTGGTATGTGAAAAAGAGTACTGACAAGCCTATCACAAACATTTTTCTCCACATGCATCACATCAATATTGTGTCTCACATCAAGCCTACGCCAATATGAAAGATCAAAGAAAATTGATCTCTTCTTCCAAATATTCTTCTCACCCACAATCTTTTGCTGCTTACCCAATATGACATTGATATGCTTTACCCGACTACAAACATCCTCTCTAGTTAATGCCTTTGGAGCAGTTCTATGCTCTGGTAAGCCATTAAAATGCTTTCTTAACTTATGATATGGGTGGAACCGATCAAGAAACCTCCTGTGACCAAGGTAGACCGTTTTTTTCCGTGCTTTAGTTAATGGAAGTTTGTTGTCTGCTTCACATATTGGACATGCTTTATGCCTCTTGACACTGTACCCAGACAAATTTTCGTATGCGGGAAAATCAAACACATCTACGCCTTCCTCCCACAATTTCTTCAAATCCTCAACCAAAGCCGCCAAGTACACATCGATATTGTTCCCAGGTTGTTTTGGTTCGGAAATCATCATAGAAAGCATCACATACTTGCACTTCATACATAGTAAGGGAGGTAAGTTGTATATTACAAGGAGAACTAGCCATGCAATGTGGGACTGAAGCATCTGTACAAAGCCCTAGATGAAGGTTTCTTGGCTCACTGCTAAATTGAGGGAACATTTCGTCTATTTTCTTCCATTGCAGAGAGTCAGCCGGGTGCCAAAGATATTTTCTATAAGATATTCTCTCATCACAATGCCATCTCAACTTCTTCACCGTTGCTTTACTAGTAAAGAGACGCTTAAACGACGGTATTATTGGAAGGTACCACAATACCTTCAAAGGTTGACTTTTTGTTGTTTGATCTCCAGAACCACCACCTTTCTTCACTTTGTATCGTGAAGTGTTACACTTTGGACAATTACTCATGCCTTCATACTCATTAATGTACAATATGCAATCATTAGGGCAACTATGTATCTTTTTATACTCCATGCCCATCGTAGACAAGATTTTCTTCACCTCATACATACGATTTGGAAGTACATTATCATCTGGCAACATATCACGCAACAATTGAAGCAGTGACATGAAACAACTGTCGGTCCACCCAGAAGTTGCCTTTAAGTTGACCAAATGTAAGGTTCTAGTCAACCGTGTATACTTTGTACACCCAAGGAACAAAGGTGTCTTTGCATCACTCCGCACGCTATCATATTCATACGGTTGTGCAAAAGATTCGATCTCAACATCATGAATCATTCTCTCCATTCCATCGTCATCTACCTCAACTTCTTTTTTGTGGCACGCACTGGTGCTTACTTCCTCACCATGCCATATCCACGTTGTGTATTGAAGGTTTATTCCATCACACAGTAGGTGATCCCTTATATCAAGAATATCTCGTTGAACCCCATTTAAACAATTAACACATGGACAATAACACATCCCATTTTTTGTCACCACATTCCTTCTAGCAAATTCAATAAACTCTTCCACCCCATTCTCACATTCTTCACTAGTTCTCAAAGCATTCATCAAACTATGACCCATTTTATTACCACCTAAGACATTTCCAACAACAGTCAAGTTCATAACAATTTCAAGAAAGGCATGTTTTTTTTCTCAATCTTGTAAAATAAAATTCGGCAGCATTTCCCCTCAATAGTAAGACATTCCAAAATTTCAACAACAAACCATTTTAGCTTAATTCAACAAAACCTACTCAGCTTAACCAACAACAAAACTTACTAACATAACTAAGGCAATTAGAAAATATCATCTATTAAATCCAATAATTTCATCAATACAAAATATACAAATATGTCTAAGTTGTCTAAGTCATAAACTATAAACTTCTAAGCATCATTATTCATACTACAAAGATCACCTAGTTCAATGCACATCAACAACAAAACAATATTTAACTATAATTACCTCAACTTTATATTCCGATGCTTGAAATTTATTAGCTTTATTCAACCTAAAGACAACAACAATAAAGATAACATTAGAATTATTCAAACCAACATATGAGAGGGAATAACTGTATGACAAAAGAAACATGATTAAAAATACTTAGTTTTATCATTTTTTAAACTAATTTATAGGACTTATAAACTAATACATAATTTAATAATATACATATATACTAAAATTAAGTAATTGATCTAACTCCTTGATCTTTAAAAAAAAATAAAATTAAGTCTTCTATTTAAAACTTGAAAGAGTAACGAATTATTATATAAGTAAAGACTACTTGCTCCCACTTGAGGTTAAGGCAAGTCTCATTTTCAGTTTTAATTTCAACACATGCACAATTATGAGCTCAAACTTTAGGACCAGTGGGTGATGGACAGTGGAATAACATCATATCTTAACTCAAATTCATCATGAATTTATTATATGTTTATTATTAAAAGTATTTCTTTTAAAATAATTATTGGGGATAATTATTTTAAAAGTATCTCTTTTATTCACAAGCGGTAGGATCAATGCATGCTAGAAGGAGCAACTAATTTATAGTCCTTCTAAATCAGAGACTCCACCAATCTATTCACAACCAAACCATCTTCTTGACTCGATAAATATTTTGGCCGCTCACTTGAGCAAATAAGGAACTAGAAGGAGCCTGAAGTAATCTCCAAATTCCTTTGGCAACTAAGACTTAATTAAAATAATAAATATCCTTAATACCTAAGGCCCCTATATCCTGAGGTAAACTTATCTGACCCCACTTGATCATATATACGTTTTCTTTATATTAGATTGCCCCCAGAAAAATTGGCTAAAATCATATCAATTTTATGACAGTAGTGATAAGGATGAACATGATATGAAAGAGGATAAAACACAGAGGAAGATAAAACAGGTTTAATCAAATCCAGCCTTCCCACTTGCGAGAGTAATACACCTTTCCAGGAAGCAAATTTAGAATTAAGCTTAAAAACAATATCATAAAAAAGCTCCTTCTTATTTCACCCTGGGTCAACTTAAACCCCCAAACACTTACCAATCTTAGAAGCAAACTTTATCCCCAACATTTGTACGAAATTGACCTTACAATGATGAGATACATTCGGAGAGAACACCACAGGAGACTTATAATAATCAAACACATGTAACACAATCCCAAAGCATGGACAAACCACAAATGCATACTTGAAGTGAAGAGTGAAGAAGGCGAAGGCACGGGCTCATCGGAGAAAGTAGAAGAAGGGGAAGTCGCCGGCGGAAACAGAGACGAACGTCGCAAAGAGGGAAGAGAGGAGACCGAGCTGTTGTGTGAGGGTGAGGGTGAGCGAGCCATCAATTAGGGTAGCAAGGGTTTTGATTCAAATGAGAGAGTAAGGGGGCGGGAGGAGATGAAGCGAGCTGAGTTAAGTGTGTGAGAATGTAATGAGCTGATGAGTGATTACAAGTTAGAAAGAACTTTTAGGCGACCTGAAAGGAAATGTAGGGCGCCGGATATGGGTTTTATGTGACTTGAATTTTGATGTAAAGTGCCAAATAATTGTTTTATGCGACCTAAATTATGATATAGGGTGCCAAATGTCAATTTAGGGCATCCTCTCAAAAATTCAAGTCACCTAAAACCCAAAAAAAAAAATTCCCAAATATATTTTATTCTAGCTGGCGAAAAAAATAATCCAATTTTTTTCCCATTTTAGGCGACCTGAAAGAATTATAGTTCGCCTAATATTAATTTAGGGCATCCTTCTTCATATTTAGGTTGCTTAAAACCAAAAAAAAATATATATTTCCTAAATATATGTTATTGTAGCTGGCGCAAAAAATAATCCAAATTTTTCCCATTTTAGATGACCTGAAAGAATTATAGGTCGCCTAATATTAATTTAGGGCATCCTTCTTCATATTCAGGTTGCCTAACAAAAAAAATATTATTTCTTACATAGTTGCTGGCGCCAAAAAAATTCCACAGATAGCACTATATGGCGCCAAACAATTAATTTCTTAGGCGTCCTGAAATATATCTAGGACGCCTTAACTGAAATTAGACTCCCTAAATAATTATTTAGGTCGACGAATACATATGCTTTCACTTTTAACTCCCTTTTAGAAAATAAGGACGTCTTTTAGGGTAGTAATAACCCTTTTTTGTGGTAGTGTGAAATTAGAAAATGAACTCTTCCACCCGCTGCAAATTGAGACAAAATGATAACATTGTCTAAGAACAAAACAGTCAAATTAGATGCATTCACAGATGAAGCAATGATAAGGGAGAAGATGCTGCTACAAACAATGGACAATTTAAAATTAATTAAAGCAGTGTATTCCTACAATATAAGACAGATATACCTCAATAAGCTAAATGCTCATTGAGCATGTAGGAATCTCACCAGAAATGCGGAAGGGAATCGTACCGACACGATGTAGGAAAAGTTAAAACCTTTATCGTTTTGATTACTTGGAAAGATACGTCGATCTGAAAGCCTCTTTACGAACAGTCGTAGTCCGCTCTATGATCGACCTTCTAGACTATCTCTCAAGGGGGATAGGATGGTTGTGTGGGCAACCGTTCAGATGATGAACGTCTGCCTCTAGGGTTTGTTTTTAATGATAGCCTCCTGTTCTTTCTTATTATTCACAAGCAGGTGAAAGTGGGTTTATATACTACTACATCCAAGACCTAACCCTAAACTACATGTGTCATAGAGTTCTTGGGCTGTGGTCTCACTTAAGCCTTATTAGGCTTAAGTGACTAAAGAGCACATTAACCCAACAATCTTCCACTTGTTCTTTAAGATACAAACTTGAGTTCGTAAACCCAAGACCATGTAGCCCATAAGCCATCATCATCCGATAATATACCCCATCCCTTATCTCGAGCTAGCCTAGGGATCTACCATTTGTCATTCATCAAGGCTCATGATAATCTACAGAAGATTATCTAGTTCGGTGCTACTCCTCTAAAAGCCCGAATGTGATTTCCAAGAATAATGACACGTATAACACGGATATGCATTATCCTTTATAGAATGTCTATAATTTGATTGACTAGTTTTCTGTAACCTAATCAATTATTTATTCCCTTGACTGTAATAGTTTCTCTAATAGATTACATGCACTGGCCAGTGTCTTCGATATCTAAGTACTGAAACATATCAAGGAGACAATTCTTATAACTTCCTTGTTTTTATCTCATGAACACCGATAACCAAATAGTCTCAATCCCAAAATACCAAGTTATTGGCCATCATATAGATCAAACCTCACTTGTTGGTAAATCAAAGAATGAAAACTATTCGACTACCGATTTAAAATAAACTCAGGATTAAGAGTAACTACATGACTATAGTTATCTGGAGATTTAATCCTTATGACAGAAAGAACAACCTTAATCAAATCTCTCCTTGATCCATTCAATGTAAGTATTAACTCACACCAATATTTTATAATGATTCAAACAAAACCATTTCATAAAATATTACAGTCTAAATAAAGTGCCCAACTTAATTTAATAGCTGTGAACTTATTCATCAATTGTGAGAACCTATGACCATGTCCTCTATGAATTTATCCATATGATCATATAATCTACAATTGATCCGGACCTTTGAGTTTGTAAATAGTGTGTGAAATAAATGACAAAACACCTCATTTATAACATTAAAAAAAATGCAATGTCATAGTGTCTTGCTGAAAAAACACAAAAATAACAAGGTGAAATAACAACTACCTAAAGCTATAGCAAATCTGGAATCCTCATAAGACCCATAGATGTAACATGCCTTTTGAACACACGTTCTGGCAAACTCTTAGTAAAAGGGTCAGCAAGGTTCTCGTCTGATGCTATCTTTATTATCAATGTTTCTCCTCTTTGAATTATATCTCGGATCAAGTGGTACTTCCTCTCTATGTGTTTTTGTCTCTTGTGACACCTTGGTTCCTTAGACTATGCTATTGCCCCACTGTTGGCACAGTAAAGTGTGATAGGACAATTAACACCTGGTATCACCTAAAGGTCCATTAGGAACTTCTTTAACCATGCAGCTTCCTTTACTGCCTCAGAAGTAACTACATACTCATCCTCTATGGCAGAGTCAGCCACACATGATTGTTTTACACTTCTCCAACAAATGGCACCACCATTAAGGGTATACACATATCCCGAGGTGGACTTACTTGAGTCAATATCTCCTTGGAAATCTGAGTCTGTATAACCAATGGTTTCAAGACTCCCACTAGAATAGACCAACATATAATCTCTCGTTCTCCGTAGGTACTTGAGTATATGTTTAACCGCTACCCAGTGTTTCTCTCCAGGATTAGATTGGCACTAGTTTACTACTCCTACTGCATAGCAAATATCTGGTCTGGTACATAGCATAGCATACAGAGACTACCACTGCTGAAGTATAAGGTATCCTACTCATGCGTTCTCTTTGCTCAAGAGTTTTAGGAGATTGCTTCTTGGAGAGATGAATCCCATGCTTGAAGGGTATAATTCCCCTCTTGGAATTCTCCATGCTAAACTGGCAAGTATTTTGTCAATGTATTTAGCCTGGGATAATGCCAAAACCCTATTCTTCCGGTCTCGCAAGAGTTTAATACTAAGAATATAATTGGCTTCCCCCAGGTCTTTCATATCAAAATGCTTGCTCAGCTAGGTTTTTGTGCCTATCAATACCTCTGTATCATTTCCGATAAGGAGTATATCATCCATATAAAGTACCAGAAAAGATACTGCATTACCTTAGATTATACACACACGGCTCATAAGGACTTTTCTCAAAACCATAAGACTCAATGGCTTGATCAAAATTGATGTTCCATGATCTGGACGCTTGCTTAAGTCCATAGATGGATCTTTGCAACTTGCATACCATTTTTTCTTGCCTTTTGGCTATAAACCCTTTTGGTTGCTGCATATAGATTTCCTCTTCCAAATTTCCATTTAGAAAAGCAGTTTTGAAATCCATTTGTCAAATCTCAAAATCAAGATTTGCTGCAACAACTAAGAGAATCCAGATGGACTTGAGCATGGCAACTGAAGAAAAGGTTTCTTCATAATCCACACCTTCTTTTTGAGAATATCCTTTCGCTACCAATCTAGCTTTGAAGGTTTCAACCTTCCCGTCTGATCCTCTCTTTCTCTTGTAAATCCACTTACACCCAATGGGTCTTATCCCCTCAGGTGCATCTATAAGAGACCAAACTGAGTTGGAATACATAGAATCCATTTTACGATTCATAGCCTCAAGCCATTCCTGAGCATCAATATCTCCAAGTGCTTCATCATAACTTGTGGGATCATCATCTTCATTAATGATGACATCCTGATTTGACTTACCCAACAAGAGATATCTTGCAGGTTTATGAATCAATCTCCCACTACGACTTTGTTGTACTTGATGTTGTGCATCTATAAGGGGTCCATATTTTGTGGGTTAACAATTTTTAGATGAGGACCCTTATTAAGTAGATTAACCAATTCATGATTTTGTTCTTCCATAAGTTCATCATCATGTTGAACTTCTGGTTCTGTCTTTGGTTCCTGTGTATGTTCAGGTATATTTTCCCCTCTTTGAACAACCACAGGAATAAAAGCTGGAACCTCTTGAAGTTGTGGTGAAACTTGATCTGAGACTAGCTCATCAAGAATAACCTTACTCCTTGGCTTATAATTTGCCATATAGTCCTCCTCTAAGAAAGTCGCGTGAGTGCTCACTATGATCTTCTTTTCTTTTGGACTATAAAACAACCAACCTCTGGTTCCTTTAGGATAGCCTATAAACATGCATACTTCAGTACGCGAGTCCATTTTATCTAGTTTCTGTTGCAAGACATGTGTCGGAGCACCCCAAATCCGAAAATGATTCATGGTGGGCTTACACCCTTTCCATAATTCTATTGGTGTCTTTGAAACCGACTTGGATGGAGCTAAGTTCAATAGATACATAGCAGTTTCTAAGGCATATCCCCATAATCAATTAGAAAGAGATGAATAACTGAGCATAGATCTTGTCATTTCTAAAAGGGTTCTATTTCTCATTTCAGCAACTCCATTCTGCTGGGGTGTCCTTAGAGAAGATAATTGTGAAACTATCCCCTCTTTGGTTATGTAAGACCTGAACTCTCCAGATAGGTATTCACCCTCTCAATCAGATGGAAGAGTCTTAATTTGAATACCAATATGCTTTTCTGCTTAAGCCTTGAACTCTTGGAATTTTCCAAAAGCTTTAGACTTTTGACGCATCAAGTACACATGTCCAAATCTAGAGTAATCATCAGTAAATGTGATGAAATACTGATACTGGCCTCTTGCTTGGACATTTATTGGTCCACATACATCAGTATGTACCAATCTAGTTGAAGTGTAGCACATTTTCGTTTGGCCTTGAAGGATCTCTTGGTCATTTTACCCTCTAAACAAGATTCACATATTAGTATCGGTTCAAAGTTCAGAGATTTTTAAATCCTACTTTTGACTAAACCTTGTATCCTATTAGAGTTAGTATGACCCAATCTCAAATGCCAGAGATAAGTTTTATTGGAAACTTTTCTTTTCTCTTATGAATTAATATGCTCAACATCTTTTAATTCTGTTAGTTCTCTATGTGTTTTGATGATAGCTGACAATTGTAAACTTGGCATAAAGTTTGTTTTTGGCAAGATGAAAAACTTACTGTTAAAGGCAAACTCGAGTTTAGGTATGTAAACTGGAGTTTGAGACTTGACAGAAAGCTGCTTTATTATGTAAGAAAGCCAAACTCGAGTCTGCTTAGACAAACTCGAGTCTGAGAAGTCACAGAAAGCAATCCAAAATTTTCACATTAAGCCAAACTCTAGGTTGCAAAACCAAACTTGAAGTCTGGGAGATACAAAGAGTACTCAAATTTTTTTTTTTAAGCAAGACAAACTCGAGTCTGGACCCCCAAACTCAAGTTTAGACTAAACAGAAGAGAACTCAGAAACCTCAGTATTTTACATAAGTCTTGCAAACTCTAGTCTGCATTTCCAAACTCCAGTTTAGACTTGACCAAAATAAATCTCAGACGTTTCAGTTCTAACTGAAACTCGAGTTTGCCTCCCGAAACCCGAGTCTGAATCATACAGAAAGATCATCAATTTGGTTACATTACAAACTCGAGTCTATGATTCTAAACTCTAGTCTGGAAGTTTGTGAACTTAGGCCTATTCTCCTAACATAGACCTAAACTCGAGTTAGTCACTAATTGACTCGAGTTTAGCTTCATGACCAAAGTTCCATCCCAAGACCAGAGCCCGACAGTTCTCTCTGTAAGAAACCAAACTCGAGTTAGCATTTGCAAACTGCCAGTTTAGACCTCTGATCAACAGACATGCTTTCTGGATGAATCCCAAACTCGAGTCTAGAACTACAAACTCGAGTTTGCATCGATAATTTTGAAAAACCAAATTAAATCAATCTGCGAAATCTTTATGGGTTAATTTGAAATTATCATATCATGTTGTATTATTATTCTTAATATTATTGATCAAGTTTTTGATAAGTTTCAGACAGGTTCATTACAAGATCAAGGTGAAATCAAGATCCAGAATAAGTGCATTAAATGAAGAACCAAGAACAGGGCTAATCTTTCTCCTTTATCCTAGATGTTTAGTTCAGACCGTTGCAACACATTAAGATCACTTCAAACGGTCGAATTAAGATCATGAAATGACTAAAAATCTGGAAGACGCTCTACAACTACATATTCCAAGATTTTAGCTGAGAATTGAAAGAACAGAGCAAAATATGCAACTGTCATTTTCCAGATTTGTAGCCGAACGTTGGAGAAGATATTACAACGGCTAGTTCATCTAGCTAGGCTATAAAAGGCTATGAAGACTCAGAGCAAGATACACAACGAAGCTACACTTGAATACATTTTCAATTTGAGTCTGTTTTATGTTTTTTGATTTGTTCTTCAATGTTTATCAATATTTACTCTTTTGAGAGTTTGTGAATTTTTCATCAACAAATATACTTTTCCGCCTTTCTGGTGCAGGCTATCGGGTTCGGGCCCGTCTTCACTCTACAACATCTAAAAGGTGGTGCAGATTGAAGGCGGTTGCGGGTAAACCTTTCAGGTCAGGACTTTGTGTGAACTCAAGGTTATGGAACCTGTGAGTTGAGTTGTTTAATTACAAGGTGTAAAGGGGAGCAAGTCCTAAGTGATTAGGATTGTGTCTAATTTACATTGTTGTAGTTAAAAACCTGTTGAACTAGTGGAAACACCTAGAAGATATCTGGGGATTGGACATAGGTCAAGGTTAAGACTGAACCAGTATAAATTCTGTGTGTCTGAGCTTTTCTTTCCCTTACTCTTTGATATCTAATTTTTCAAAGGTTTTTGAAAAAGAGTACAAAAAGAATTAATTTTTGAAATCCCCAATTCACCCCCCTCTTGGTGATTTCTTCCATTTTCATTTGGTATCAGAGCATAGGTTGTCTACTCAAAGGATTAACATCCTAGACAAAAAGATCCAATGGAAGGAATTCTACCAGATGGTGCCTCAATAAACAGACCACTGGGTTTTAATGGTGAACACTACTCATTCTGGAAATCCAAATTCAAAGTATTTGTGATTGCCAGTAAGTATGGTCTGTGGAAGTGATTGAGGAAGGCAACTATGTCCCTACTAAGAAAGTAGGAGAAAATATTGTACCAAAGGAAAAGGCAAAATTTGATGAAAATGATCAAAAGAAAGTTGTCCTTAATAGCAAAGCTATTTTGATGTTACAGAGTGCACTAAGCCAAAAAGAATACTTTCGCATTTGCAATCTCCTCAGTGTCAAGGAGATGTGGTATGCATTGGAAGTGGCTTACGAAGGAATCTCCAGGATCAAGGAAAACCGGATCAACACACTTACCACTGAGTATGACCTACTACGCATAAAGACTGGAGAATCAATTACAGAATTCCAGCTCCGGTTCACTCACCTGATCAATCAGTTGTCAGCCTTGGGAAAGATATATGATCAAAGAACTCAAGTAAGAAAAATTTTGAATATACTAACCAAAGATTGGGAAGCTAAAGTGACAGCCATTGAGGAAGCAAGAGGAGAATCTATGCAATCTGTAGCTGCTCTCTTCGGAAGCTTATCAGAATATGAAGGGAAAATCAAGTTCAGAAAAGGACTTGATGAAATGGAAGGGAAACAGAAAAGAATTGCCCTCAAAACTACCAAGGAAGATAGGAACTCAGATGATGGAGAGATTGATGAGGAGATCAGAATGATGGTTTGAAGATTCAAGAAATTCTACAAAAAGGATCAAGCCTTCCATAAGTCATACAAGAACAACAAGGAAACAAAGAAGCCAATTGTATGTTATGAATGTGACAAACTCGGTCACATCAAATCTGAATGCCCTCAATTAAAGCACAAAGAAAAAGGAAAGCCCAGATTCAGCTCATTCAAAAAGAAGGGTTTTGTCTCTGCTATCTGGGGAGATAGCTCCTCTGATGAAGAAGAAGAGGATGAAGAGCAAACAGCAAACATTTGCCTTGTTGCTCAGGAAGAACCAGATAATGAAGAGGTAAGTGATTATGAACCAACCTTTGATGAATTACTTTTTGAATATAATAGCCTTCATTCTGAATTTAAAAAGGTTGCAAAAGAACTTATGTTTTCAAAAAGAAAGATAAAGGATTTAGAACAACAAGTTCAGAAAACTTCATCTTCTACTCCTGAAACAGCATGTGAAAAACTTACTGAAAAGATTTGCGAAAATTGCTGTACTTTACAGAAAAGAAATGACTATCTTTCAAAAACTCTCGAAAAATTCACTCAAGGTAGTGAGATGCTTAACATTATCTTAAAACAACAAAGGTTCAAAAATGACAAGTCTGGAATAGGTTACAAACCTAATCTTGATAAAAAGAAAGGCAAGAAGAAAAATGGAGAAAAGAACTACTTAAGTTATTTTCAAAAATCAGTTCACTTTTCTAATCCATTTGCCCACCGTAACTACTGCAATAGAAAAGGTCATACCACTTCTGCATGCTTTCATAGAAAAGAAAGGAAAGATAAATCTATAAGTAATTATCAATGGGTACCTAAAGGAACACATGTATGTCTTAAGGTACAAACTAACCCAAAAGGACCCAAGAAAATGTGGGTACCTAAGACTTGATCTTCTCTAACTTGCAGGTATGTCTAAGAGCATCAAAGTCCAGCAAATTGTACATTGATAGTGGATGCTCTAGACACATGACAGGAGATCAATCCAAGTTTACAACAATCAAACACAAGGATGGTAGCAAGGTCACATTTGGTGGAAACCAATCTGGAAGGATAGCTGGTATTGGAAAGATTGGTAACAATGATAGACCACAAATAAAAGATGTCTACCTTGTGGAAGGTTTATGCCATAACCTCCTTAGTGTAAGCCAAAGTGCTGACAAAGGTAATCTAGTTATCTTTAATTCAGAAGAATGTTTGATTGTTAAGAAGGATGATCTCCCCCAAGATAAAGTAAGATCAAAAGCTCTATTCAGGGCACCAAGGGAAGGTAACTGTTATACCCTTGAACTTTCAACTGTTTTATCTTCTGAAAAATGTTTCATGAGCAATTTAGATGAAAGTGGTTGTGGCACAAACGTTTAGCACATGTTAATATGTTCCAACTTGATAAATTATTGAAAAAGTATTTAGTTATTGGTTTGCCAAAACTCGATTTCAAAAAGGACATGATTTGTGATGCATGTCAAAAGGGGAAGCAAACCAAATCATCCTTCAAATCAAAAAGTGAAATTTCAACTAATAGACCACTTCAATTACTGCATATGGACTTAGTTGGTCCAGCTAGAGTAAAAAGCTTTGGTGGAAATTTATACACTCTAGTTATAGTTGACGATTATTCAAGATATACATGGACCTTATTTTTATCTGCTAAAAATGAAGCATTTGATTAATTTGTTGTCTTTGCCAAGAAGGTCCAGAATGAGAAAGGTTTATCCATTGCAGGAATTCAAACTGATCATGGAGGAGAATTTGAAAATCACTCCTTTGAGAAATTCTTTGATGAGATGGGGGTAGATCACAATTTCTCTACTCCAAGAACTCCCCAACAAAACGGAGTAGTTGAAAGAAAGAACAGAGTTCTCACAGAAATGGCAAGAGCAATGCTGAATGAAAATCAGACTTCCCAAGTGTTTTGGGCAGATGCAATGAACACAACTTGCTACATCTCTAACCGAGCATATCTCAGGAAAAAGCTGAACAAAACCCTATATGAACTTTAGAAGGGAAGAAAGCCCAACATAGCTCATCTGCACGTCTTCAGATGCAAATGCTTTATCCACAAGAATGGTAAGGAAAACATAGGTAAATTTGATTCTAAAGTTGATGAAGGTACATTCCTTGGCTATTCTTCTAGGAGTAAGGCATATAGAATATATAATCTCTCTACTCGAACTATAGAAGAATCAATTCATGTTGTCTTCTGCGAAACCAATTCTAACAAATCCGTGGTTGATGATGATGATGAAGTTCAAAATCAATCTTCTTCGAAAACTTCTTCTATTTTGGAAAATTCTGAAAATGACTTACAAAGAGAACCAGAAGTTGAAACTGAACACATTTGTGAAAACTCTAGTCAAACTCAACCAAAAGCTTGGAAATACAGTAGAAGTCATCCACTGGACCAAGTTATTGGTGATGCAAATCAAGGAGTTAGAACCAGACAAAGCATTTTGAATGAAGTCACCTTTTCAAACTTTATTTTAGAAATAGAACCCTCTAAGATTGAAGAAGTCCTTTCAGACAATGATTGGGTGATAGCAATGCAAGAGGAATTACACCAATTTGAAAGAAATCAAGTTTGGGGCTTGGTACCCAGGCCCAAAGACCATCCAGTCATTGGCACCAAATGGGTATTCAAGAACAAACGTGATGAGTCTGCAATCATTGTCCGTAACAAGGCAAGATTAGTAGCTAAAGGATATAATCAAGAAGAAGGAATTGACTATGAAGAAACTTATGCTCCACTTGCAAGATTGGAAGCAATAAGGGTTCTTCTAGCCTTTGCTTGCATTAAAGGATTCAAACTTTATCAAATGGACGTGAAATACACATTTCTAAATGGATTTATTCAAGAAGAGGTTTATGTAGAACAACCTCCTGGTTTTAAGGATGAATTTCATCCAGATCATGTTTTCAAATTAAAGAAGGCTTTATATGGCTTAAAACAAGCTCCTAGAGCTTGATATGAAAGGCTAAGTAAATTCCTTCTAGATCATGGATTTGTAAGAGGTAAAGCAGATACCACCTGTTTATTAAAAGTAACAAACTCAATGAAATTTTACTTGTGCAAATCTATGTGGATGGTATAATATTCGGTGCTATTAACGATGCTTTGTGCAAGGAATTTTCTGAGACTATGCAGGGTGAATTTGAAATGTCAATGATGGGAGAGCTAAACTCTTTTCTTGGTCTACAAATCAAGCAACGCAAAAATGGGATATTTATTTCCCAAACCAAGTACCTAAGAGACCTGCTCAAGAAATATAGCCTTCAAGATTGTAATGGGACAGACACACCAATGAGCTCAACCGCTGCCTTAGATACTGATGAGAAGGGAAAAGACTTTAATATCACAAGGTATAGAGGCATGATTGGATCATTACTCTACTTGACAGCAAGCAGACTAGACATACAATTCAGTGTAGGAATGTGTGCTCGATTCCAATCTGCGCCGAAGGAATCTCATTCTGAACATGTGGAAAGAATCTTTAGATACTTGTGTGATACAAAAGAATTGGGATTGTAGTTTCCCAAAGGTCAACCTGCTCACTTAGTGGCTTACTCTGACTCAGACCATGTTGGATACAAAACTGATCATAAAAGCATAAGTGGACAATGTGAATTCTTTGAGAACTCACTTGTCTCTTGGTTTAGCAAAAAACAGAACACAGTAGCTGTATCCTCAACTGAAGCTGAGTATGTTGCTACCTCAAGTTGTTGCTCACAAGTCCTGTAGCTCAAGCAACAGATCTAAGATCTTGGAACTCACCTAAAGGAAATCCCTATCCTTTGTGATAACACAAGTACCATCAGCTTAGCCAAAAATCATGTCCATCATACCAAAACTAAGCATATTGATGTTAGACATCACTTCATTTGAGATCATGTTCAAAAGAAGGATGTCAAAGTATTATTCATTCCAACTCATCAACAACTTGCGGATATCTTCACAAAACCACTTGCAAAGGAGCAATTTACCTTTATTAAAAGAGAATTGGGAATGGTAAATCCCAATGAATTGTAAGATGACTCTATCCCAATGTTAATTACGTGTTTTGATGATTAATTGTTGCTAACTCAAGCATCAAAGTGTTTAGATGTGTTTTTGCAGGATGAATATGAAAGTCTGCCAGGTGCCAAACTCAAGTCAGTAAAGCTAAACTCGAGTTTATCGGGGATAAACAACAACTGAGCTTCTGGAATCAAGCCAAACTCGAGTCATTAAGTGACTGACTCGAGTCTGCATCAAACAAGAGAAATCCTAAAGTCTTTGAAGAACCTCCAAACTCAAGTCATTAAGTGAGTGACTCGAGTATGCACCACACAGAAAGAAATCTGAGAACTTGAAGAAACTCCAAACTTGAGTCAGCAGATACAAACTCAAGTTTGTCGGGGATTCAAGGATTCACATAAACATCCTTAAAGTCCAGGTAAGTATTTCACTCATCCAAACTCTAGTCTGGTAGTGTAAACTCAAGTCTGTCAGAACCTTATATATATGTGATTGTTGTGACTGTTCATTTTCACATCTCAAACTTAAGTTTGCTCTAGAGTTTCTCCGTACTCTCTCTGTTCTTCATCTTTAAATCCATCCTCTCATACACTTCAATGGCTTCAAATCAAACCTCCAGACCTTCCAATGATGACAAAGCTTCGAAATCTTTTTCACCTTCTCCTCTTCAACGAAAACCTAGGATGAAATCAATTCCTACAAACAGCCTAGAAGGGAAAAACTGATTCCTAAGAAGTTTTCATTTGGGATTGATAAGCAAATCCTAGGGATCCCTCACACTTCCCCCAGACTGAAGGGAATCTCCATTCAAAAGCCTACTGAGAATCAACCAAGAAAGAAACCAGAGGCTGAACCTAGAAAAGGGAAAGAGAAGGTTGATGAACCTTTAAAGGGGTCCAAGAGGAAGAGAACAAGCCAAGCCTCCTCTAGAGCTCAAGCTTTTACAAATCCCACCACAGCTGATCAAACTCCTAAGAACCAATCGGTAACGAAAGCAATTTATGACATTTATAATCATTCCTCACCCCTAACCAACTTCTTCACAGAAAACACAATTCTCTCCAACCAACAAGCTACTAAATTCAAGGAAGACTTGTTGGTTCTCTATGAGTTTTGATGATAACAAGACATTGTAAACTTGTTGCTAAGGTTTAAACATGTTTAGAGGTCCTTAAAATTGATTTAATTCTGATAATCATGTTAAACTCAAGTTTGGATGTAATAGACTCAAGTTTGTGCTCAACAGAAAGGAAAATAAACGTTTTGGACTCGAGCAGACTCGAGCCTAACATAATAGACTCGAGCCTACTCGTGACAGAGACAAAAATCACATTTTATAACTAAGGCAGACTCGAGCCTATTAGGTTAAACTTGAGCTTAAGCCTTACAAAGAGCATGTCAAATTTCTTATATCTTTAAACTTGAGCCTAACTGCTTTGACTCAACCCTATGCCTTACAGAAAGCTCTTCAATTTGTTTTTCTTGAGAACAGACTCGAGCCTAAGAATTTTAACTCGAGCCTGTCCCTTCCAGAGAGCAACCAAAGTTTTTACACAATCATAGGCTTAAGCTTAAATACATTGACTCAAGCATGTTTCAGTTTGAAAAGCATTTTCAACAACGTTTTGAGAAACAGACTCGAGCCTAAGTCAGGCAGAGAGCTATCCAAGTGACAGAGCCCGAGCAGACTCGAGCCTAAGTTTTTAGACTCGAGCCTGTGCATTTGAACTTAAGCTTCAGCACATTGTGAATAGCTCTAGACTCGAGCCTGCTACCTATAGACTTAAGCCTACCAAGATTATGCTTGAGTATTGATGAACAGACTCGAGCCTAGCAGTCTTAAACTCGAGCCTAACAGATCTCTGTTTTTAAATGACGCGTTTTTCACTTCTCGGGTTCAATCTTAAGCATTGTTTTACACTTAAATAGAATTACGAATCATTATACATATGTTTAATGTGTTTGTTCATTAGTTTCATATTACTTTAACATGTTTTGAGCATCAGATCAACTCTGGGATAAGAGCATTTATTGCAGGACTAAATACTAGGCTAAAACTTCTCCCTGATCCCATTTGTTTAGCTCTGACCATTATGGATCAATCTAAGCACTCTCCAACGGTCTAAAATGAATTATGAAATGGCAAGAATACTGGAAAACATCTGCAATGTTTATATCCAAGATTCTATGCAAGAATTGAAGAGATGGCTGAAAATATGGAATGGTTATTTTTCAGAATTGTAGCTGAGGATTGGAGAAGAAAACGCAATGGCTAGTCTCACTGATTAATCTATAAATACTCACAAAGACGAAGAGTAATACACACAACAGAATTACATCTAATTGCTTCTTTAATCTTTTGAGCTCTGTTTTATGCAAAAGCATTTTTGAACTTCGATGTTTTTATTTATCTGCTCTTTAGGAGAGTCTGATTGTGAAAATCATTTCTGATTATTTGTTGTGAGAAAACTCAAGGTTGTGGAACCTGTGAGTTGAGGTAGCTTAGTTACAAAGTGTAAGGGGGAGCAAGTCCTAGGTGTTTGGGATTGCGTGTGATTTACATTGTTGTAATTAAAGCTCTCTAAGATATTAGAAATACCTAGAAGGCATCTGGGGACTGGATGTAGGTCAAGTTGTGACCGAACCAGTATAAATTCTTTGTGTCAAGCTTTTCTTGCCTTACTCTCTTGTTGTTTGTTTTTCAAAGGTTTTGAAAAGGTTTTTTTTAAATCCCCAATTCACCCCCTCTTGGTGATTTCTTCCATCTTCAAGAATGTGGCAAAAAGCCCTTCTGTCCTGTAGTTTCAGTAAACTTAGAAAATCTTAAGAAGGAGTGCAATCTTGATCTATCCCCCTAGTTAAACCAGTTCAAAAACCTCCTATCCATTTCTGCACATTATACCCCCAATATTGTGAGATTATTTTATTTTAATATGCAATGGGGTACCACAGAGGAAGATGATCAAATTGTAGATAAGGAGAGTGTAACTACTACTGTTAGGGGAGTGACATTTGAAAAACAAGGGCAAATCACCAAGACGGGTGTGAATTGGGGATTTGAAAAATTCTTTTTCACAATTCTAGAAATTAATCACAGGAATATATAAGTGCAGAGAATGTGAGAGAAGAACAAGACACAGCAAGATTTATACTAGTTCGGTCTAACTCTTTGACCTACGTCCAGTCCCCAGACTCTCTGGGATTTCCACTATCACTCATAATTAGTTACACATTCTGTACTCGAAAGTTATCTTCTCACTAGGATACACTCCCCTTTACAAGTTGTACACTGATATTCCCAATCTCCAAGTTCCTCGACTTGAGATTCTTAAAAACAAGTGTTTTAACAGAAACAAACTCTCTCTAAGAGCAGATATTGATAAACACTGAAGCTCAAATCTCTCAAGATAATTTATAGAAGAATAAATACGGAAAGTTGAATATTGTTCACTATAAGTCTCTTGTATCTATCTTCTTCGAATCTGGATTGTATTTATAGTAGATGAAGATCATTTTGAATAAAAAATATAGCTGTTGGAAGAGCACTTCGAATTTTGACTGTTGAAGCTCCACTTTTAGAAACTAGCTGTTGAGAATCCACTAAAAATATTCTTGATGGAGCTCTTCTATTTTGGTCCCAACAGGTGCAGACATTCTTGCAATCTGAAACTTAAATATTATGAAAATAATGTTGATGTCCATGTGTTGGAATGGGTTGTGCTTAAAGTTGTATTTATTTAATTCAAGTTGGGGCACTTTAAGAGACAACATGTTTTTCTCTCTCTTGCTTTACAGCTAATAATTTGTATCTTCATTGTTTCCTTCATTAGATCATCTGAAACTTGCTAGCAAACTTGTTAAATAACGTTAGAAACAGTAGCAAAGAAAGATATGAAGTATTAACATCATTTAAGTGATTTTTGCAATTTGGCGCCATCTGGTTTTACAAATCTGTGCGTCACAAACTTGAGTTTACTAAGCCAGACTCGAGTTTGGAGTTCATCCAGAGAGCATCTTGTTTTGGAAAACTTTCCAAACTCGAGTTGATAAGTGACTGACTCGAGTTTGGTTCTTACAGAGAGGTAAGTCGCAAGTTGACCTTGAATGAAGTTTTGAACACATGCCTAAACTTGAGTCATTTAGTGACTGACTCGAGTTTGAAGCTTTTATGAAAATCTTGAGTTCAAGTTCATAGCTTCAAAACTGGAGTTTAGAAATGCAGACTGGAGTTTACAAAACTTGAAATATTGCTTAGCTCTCTGTATGGTCCAGACTCGGGTTTTGATATACAAAACTCGAGTTTCAGTTGTAAACTGAACTTTTGAAATATCTCTATAATTGTAAACTAGAGTTTCCATTTTTCAAACTGGAGTTTTCAAAATAGGCATTTACTTGAGTGCTTTCTGTTTGTGCTAAACTCGAGTCTCCAAAACCCAGACTCGAGTTTCAGTGGGTACTGAAACTTTGAAATATCTTTGAAGGCTCAAACTGGAGTTTTCATTTTCAAGACTGGTGTTTAGAAATCATGTAATAGCTTGAGTGTTTTAAGACAATCTTAAACTCGAGTCTCCAGAAACCTGACTTGAGTTTCAGTGGGTTTTGAAACTTTGAAAACTTTTTTTTAAGTGAAAATTGGAGTCACTGGAAACTAAACTGGAGTTTACAAAATGAAGCAACAACACGAGTGTCTCTGTTTATGACAAACTCGAGTCTACAAAACTCAGACTCGAGTTTACAAGTCTTTAAACTCTTGAGCTCTTTAAACTTTTTTGTAAACAGGAGTTTATAAATCTGAAACTGGAGTTTTGAAAACTTGATAAAACGCTGAAGTTTCTGTTTGATCTAAACTCGAGTTTCCCAAAACATAGACTCGAGTTTACAACTCTTTAAACTTTGATTGCTCTCTGTAACTCTACAAAACTCGAGTTTACCTAAGCAAACTGGAGTTTGGCATTCTTTGTAAAAACTGAGCCATTGTCTTATCAAGTCCAAACTCGAGTTTTGCTACCAAAACTCGAGTTTGTCTTGAACAGAAAATTTTACAACTTTCCAAAGACAAACTTCAAATTAAGTTTACAATTGTCAGTTATCATCAAAACACATAGAGAACTAACAACATTCACCCTATCTGTTGCCATCCTAAACCAAATCCTAGATATTGACAATCCTCCCCCTCACCATACAATAGAATATACCAATAAGCAATGTCATCAAATATTGAAACCCAATGAGCCTATCTCTGAAGACCAACTACTCTCTCTCCATTTCACCCCAGCCTCTATGTCCCCAACCTTTCGTGCCTTATGGTACATATACTCCAGGAATCTGGTTCAGAAAGGTGGCAACTTCACCCACTTCACCAAGAGAGACTATGCCCTTTTTGCTGCAGTGGTGGATAAGAAGCCACTCAATTTAGGGCAATGGGTGTTTTAGGAGATGGTCAGATTCAGATTTGGATCAAGAGTGACATCACATATCCCTTTCCCATCCCTCATATCTGTCATCCTTTTTCACTTCAAAATCTGGCAAGTAGGGGCCATAGATACTATCGTCTGACCTCCAGCCTTTGGGAAGCCTCAACTCCATCTAATGAAGATCAGCTTTGATGCTGAAGGGTCTGGTCAATCAAGAGCACCCTCAAGAACAAGAGCTTCCTACTCCCGAATTCATGAGGCCCAATCAGCCCCTCCACCTCCTCAGAATCCCCTTACCTTCGGACTTTGCTGCAAAAATCAAAGAGATTGTGGATGCAGCATTGGACACTTTTGCTGCAAAGGTTGAAACTGAGATAGGGAAAATTGTGTCAGAGCTCACCAAGACAAATCAAGCTTTGATTGACACACAAGATGCCATGAAAGTCCAACTTGACCATACCATGAAGCATCTTAACCTTCCTATTGATCCAGACACTACTCAGACTTCTCATCCTTCTACTCCTCCAGTTGACCCCATACTTCCTGTTGATGATGACAAAGGGGGAGAGAAATCTACAGAGCAGTCTTGAGCCTTGCTTTCTGAATTTTCTAGCTTGTTGCTTGTTTTTGCTTTGAATTTCTTGTTTTTGCTTTATGAACTCGTTTCTGTGTCTGTATAAACATTTGTGACATTTGTGAGTATTATTACTTTGGTGAATGGAATGACAGATGTTATATATGTTGACCTGTTTTTAGACCTGTTTTTATTTCAAGCTCCTCCTATAATTGAGAATTGAAATTCTAAGTTTACAAGTGTTGTCATCATAAAAAAGGGGGAGAATGTTAGTTCTCTATGTGTTTTGATGATAACTGACAATTGTAAACTTGGCATGAAGTTTGTTTTTGGCAAGATGAAAAACTTACTATCAAAGGCAAACTCGAGTTTAGGTATGTAAACTCGAGTTTGAGACTTGATAGAAAGCTGCTCTATTATGCAAGAAAGCCAAACTCGAGTCTGCTTAGACAAACTCGAGTCTGAGAAGTCACAGAAAGCAATCCAAAATTTTCACATCAAGCCAACTCCAGGCTGCAAAACCAAACTGGAAGTTTGGGAGATACAGAGAGCACTCAGTCTGGAAGTCTGGACCCCCAAACACAAGTTTAGACTAAATAGAAGAGAACCCAGAAACCTTAGTATTTTACATAAGTCTTGCAAACTCCAGTATGCATTTCCAAATGCCAGTTTAGACTTGACCAAAATAAATCTCAACAATTGAGTTCTTACTGAAAATCGAGTTTGCCTCCCCAAACCTGGGTCTGAATCATACAGAAAGATCATCAATTTGGTTACATTACAAACTCGAGTCTATGATTCTAAACTCCAGTCTGGAAGTTCGTGAACTTAGGCCTATTCTCCTAACATACACCCAAACTCGAGTTAGTCAATAATTGACTCGAGTTTAGCTTCATGACCAAAGTTCCATCCCAAGACCAGAGCCCGACAGTTCTCTCTGTAAGAAACCAAACTCGAGTTAGCATTTGCAAACTGCCAGTTTAGACCTCTGATCAACATACATGCTTTCTGGATGAATCCCAAACTCGAGTCTAGAACTACAAACTCGAGTCTAGAACTACAAACTCGAGTTTGCATTGATAATTTTGAAAAACCAAATTAAATCAATCTGCGAAATCTTTATGGGTTAATATGAAATTATCATATCATGTTGTATTATTATTCCTAACATTATTGATTAAGTTTTTGATAAGTTTCAGATAGGTTCATCACAAGATCAAGGTGAAATCAAGATCCAGAATAAGTGCATTAAATGAAGAACCAAGAATAGGGCTGATCATTCTCCTTTATCCCAGATGTTCAGTTCAGACCGTTGCAACACATTAAGATCACTTCAAATGATCAAATTAAGATCATGGAATGACTAAAAATCTCGAAGACGCTCTGCAACTACATATTCCAAGATTCCAACTGAGAATTGAAAGAACAGAGCAAAATATGCAACTGTCATTTTCCATATTTGTAGCTGAACGTTGGAGAAGATATTACAACGGCTAGTTCATCTAGCTAGGCTATAAAAGGTTATGAAGACTCAGAGCAAGATACACAACGAAGCTACACTTGAATACATTTTCCATTTGAGTCTGTTTTATGTTTTTTGATTTGTTCTTCAGTGTTTATCAATATTTACTCTTTTGAGAGTTTGTGAATTTTTGAAAGTATTTGTTTGTGTGAACTCAAGGTTGTGGAACCTTTGAGTTGAGTTGTTTAATTAAAAGGTGTAAGGGGGAGCAAGTCCTAGGTGATTAGGATTGTGTCTGATTTACATTGTTGTAGTTAAAAACCTGTTGAATTAGTGGAAATACCCAGAGATATATGGGGACTGGACGTAGGTCAAGGTTAAGACCGAACCAGTATAAATTCTATGTGTCTGAGCTTTTCTTTCCCTTATTCTTTGATATCTAATTTTTCAAAGGTTTTTGAAAAAGAGTACAAAAAGAATTAATTTTTGAAATCCCCAATTCACCCCCCTCTTGGTGATTTCTTCCATTTTCAAATTCAACATGATTAATTTCACAGGGAATAGGATTAAGGAAATAAAGACCATTAAACTTTACACCTGAACTGTTAGTTCTCTATGGGTTTTGATGATATCAATCAATTGTGAAACCAAGGTTGAAGAGTTGTCTCAAGAAAGCAAAAACTTGCTGAAAGAGGCAATACTCGAGTTTCAGTAGGAAAACTCGAGTATTGGGATTTCAAAGAAAAGATCAATACACTTGACTTAGGACAATACCGCAGTATTCAAATGAATACTCGAGTATTGGAGCATTCAGAGAGCATCACAAGTTTTTCATTATGGGAAACTTGAGTATTGACATGAAAACTCGAGTTTGAGCCTCTGAGACTCTTGAAACATTTTTAACTGAAATAGAAAACCTCGGTTTGGAAAACTACAGTTTGGAATTTGAAAAGATAGTTTTCCATCTTGGCTCCATAATTCAAATATTTTAGTTTTCCAAATGAAAACTCGAGTATCGTTAGAATACTCAAGTATTGAGCCAAGCTAAGATGTTCTTAAAGTTGAAACAATTATAAACCTCAGTATTGAAAACCTCAGTTTTGGAAACCACAATTTAGAATTTGCACAAATAATTTCAAAGTTTCAAAACTAAGAAGAACACTCGAGTTTGAAGATTGAAATTCGAGTATTGAGTCATACAGAGAGCTATCAAGGTTTATGACCCTTCAATACTCCAGTATAGAGAGGAAACTCTGGTTTTGATGTTTTGGACAATTATTCATCAAGAGTCCAAAACTCGAGTATTGGTAGAATACTTGAGTATTGGCTTCAGTTCATCAGGAACACTAAAGCACAAATCGCGAGTTTCGCCTTTGGAAGGAGAAGACTCGAGTTTAGACTCAAAAACTCGAGTATAGGCTTAAGTGCATAGTGACAAACTCGAGTATTGGTGCACAAACTTGAGTATTGGTACCGCCTTCTGATAATTTGAATTTGTGAAACCTACGTAATGTTTATGGAATGATCTGAATGATTTATATCTTAATTATCATCATTACCATATATGTTTAATGTGTTTGCTAGTGTGTTTCAGCTCAATTACAGATGATACAAGTAGATTGAAAGAACTGATAACACCTAAAGCAAAGTCTTGTCAGAAGCATTAAATGCAAACCACCAAACTGGCTGAAATCTCAACTAACAAGCATGACATGGTGGAAAAAGGATGAAGAGACTTTGATTTATTTAAGGATTGACAATCCCAATGGATATAAACGACTAGAAGTCACACTCTATCCTACAACTCAAGAAACAAGCACAAGTGTAGAGAGAGAAAGGACCAAACTACTTCCAATTGATAGGAAACTTCTTCAACGGTCCAATGAATGTCAACAACGACTATTAATGTCTCTCTAAGTATAAATAGAGTTACATTCAAGTCTCTACCAAGAAAACAAAGCTGAAAAATGAAAGAGCATCAAATTTGTTCATTTATTGTTGTGCTTCTTGTACAGGGTGTCGGTTGACACCATAGAGCTTCATTGATTATCTTATCTGCTTTGTAAGAGATCTTTATTGTTGTAATTGTTTGATTGTGAGTTATCTCAAGTCGGGGGACTTGGAGATTTGAGAAGTCATTGATTACAACTTGTAAGGGGGAGCAAGTTCTAGAGAGAGAATTGCTTCAGAGTTACAGAGTGTGTAATCAAGTGATTTAGTGAAAAGCTCAGGGTGCCTGAGGACTGGACGTAGACCAAAGAGTTAGGCTGAACCAGTATAAATTGTTGTGCATTGCTATTCTTCCCTACTTACTATGTTTATTCAATTAATCTCCATAAGAGTCGAATTTGTGAAAAATTTTTAGAATCCCCAATTCACCCCCCCTCTTGGTGATTTAGCTCCTCTTACATTTGGTATCAAAGGAAGGTTTTCTCAGAAGAGCTTAACATCTCAAGAAGGATCCTCATGGATGGATTATACCCGATGGAGCTTCAATCAACAGACCACCTGGCTTTAGCGGTGAGCATTAATCCTTCTGGAAGGCCAAGTTCAAAATCTTTGTAATGGCCTCTGAATATAGACTATGGAGAGTATTTGAGAGAGGGAATTATATTCCTGAATCCATTGAAGATGGAGTCCAAATCCCAAAGCTAAAAGAAGAATATGATGATAACGACAAAAGGCTAGTTACCCTCAACAACAAGGCCATTCTTATGCTACAAAGTGCATTGAGTCAAAGTGAATATTTTCGAATAAGCGCTCTAGCAATAGCAAAAGAAATGTGGGATGCATTGGCGATAGCTCATGAAGGAACAGCCGGAATCAAAGAAAACAGAATTAATACTCTTATGACTGAGTATGATCTCCTTTGTATGAAGCAGGATGAATCTATTGGAAACTTCCAGCTGAGATACACTCATCTGATTAATCAGCTTGCTACCTTGGGAAAATTCTATGAGCAACCAGTCCAAGTGAGAAAGATTCTGAATATTCTCACTAATGATTGGGAAGCAAAAGTCATTGCTATTGAAGAAGCATGTGGTAAGTCAATGGCATTGGTAGCAGCATTATTTGGTAGTCTATCGGAATATGAAGGCAAAATCAAGTTCAAAAAAGAGCTTGATGAAGTCAATCATAAGGGTAAGGGAGTTGCTCTTAAAGTAATCAAAGAGTCCACTAGATCAAATGATGAGGATGAGGAAGACGAAGATGAAGAGATCGGTATGATAGTCCGGAGATTCAAGAAGTTCTACAAGAAGGACCAAGGTTTCAAGAAAGCATATAAAGGAAGCTCTAGCTTTGAATCAAAGAAACCAGTCATCTGCTATGAATGTGAAAAGCCTGGTCATATCAGGTCAGAATGTCCCCAGGTGATGGATAAAGATAAAGAAAAGAAGAGATTTTGCAAATCCAAAAAGAAAGCATATGTCTCAGCTATTTGGGGTGATAGCTCATCAGATGAAGATGAAGCAGAAGAGGAAGGAAAGGCCAACATTTGTTTAGTTACTGAAGAAGAAGAGCATCACGATAAAGACATTGAGGTATTTGATTCTCAGCCAACTTATGATGAATTATTTGATGAATATAATCTCATCCAATCTGAATTTGAAAAAATGGCCGATAAATATCTTGATTTGAAAAGAATGAATATATCTCTTGAAATGCAAGTCAAGAATCTTTCCACCTCTGAAAATTTAATTTGTGATGACTACATTGATTTAGAGAAGAAGAATTCGAATCTTACAAAGGCACTTGAGAAATTCATTAAAGGAAGTGAAATGCTCAATGTCATTTTAAAACAACAAAGGTTTATAAATGATTGATCTGGAATTGGTCATAAACCTGTTTTTGACAAAATAAAAGGCAAGAAAAAGTTTGGAGAAAAACTCTATATGAGTTATTTTAGAAAAAACATTCATTCTTCAAATCCTTTTGCTCATTGCAATTATTGTAACAGAAAAGGTCATTCAACATCATCATGTTTTCATAGAAAAGAAAAGAAGAATAGACCTGTTGGAAATTATAAATGGGAGCCTAAGGAATCTTATAAGATTATTGAGACACATGCTAATCGAAAAGGACCCAAGAAAAGAAGGGTACCTAAGATCTAAATTGCAGGTGTGACAGAAAGCCTCAAGGTACAGAAATCAGTGCATTGATAATGAATATTCGAGTCACCTGACAGAGGATCACTCAAAGCCTGCCACTATTAAACTCAAGACTGGCGACGAAGTTATCTTTCGTGGAAATCAGTTTGGTAGATTCGCTAATATAAGCGAGATGGACAAAATTGAAGGGAAGTTAATCAAGATGTCCGTCTAGGAAATGATCTATGCCAAAATCATCATAGTGTAAGCCAAAATACTATCGAGAGGAGAATCTGAAATGTGCACAAGGAAAAACCTGGCTACTATCCAGGTCTGCAAATTTAAAACAGAAGATAGATGGAACTTTCATCTCTCAGACCAAGTATCTCAGTAATGTGCTAAAGAAGCTAAGGATGAAGAATTACAATTGCATTGATATGTTTACGATCACCATTACTTCTATGGAAGCTGATCAAACAGGCAAGAATTCTAATATATCAAGAAATGGAGAAATGATAGTGCTATTGCTTTATTAGACTGCAAGTCACACAGACATCTTGCTTAGTATAAGAAGTGTGCACAATTTCCAATATGCTTCAAAAGAGTTTTATGCTGAAAGAATGGAAAGAGTTTTCAGATATTTTGATGAACCAAAGATTCTGGCTTATGATTTTCCCAAAAGGTTAACCAGAATATTTGATGATTCATTCAAATTTTGACCATGCTACAAAATATGGTCAAAGAGCAATCCTATGAGGGATCACCTGTATCATCCTTCAACAAGTGTTGCTGTCTATTCAATTGAAGATGAGTATTTAACAACCATGATCCAAACAACAGCTATAGGTCTCGAGAATGCATCTAAAAGAAATCCATACAATATGTGACAATACCAAGTAAACTGATGATTCAACATCTTTCCATAAGGGATCATATGAAGCAAAGAAATGTCCAATTTCACTCTCACTCATCTTCAATTGGCTGACATTTTCACTAAGGAAAAGAATAGTTTAATTTTATTCATAAAAATTGGGAATGGTAAATCCCAATAAGTTGTAAATTTTAATTTACACAGAATCTTACATCTCAATGTTAGTTAGTTATGGTTTTGATGATCATTCGATTACTAACTTGAGCATCGGAGGTTTTAACTTGACTTTTGCAGGATGATCAGAAAAACTTGAGTTCTGTTGACAAAAGTTATATACTCAAGTATAGCAAGATAAACTAGAGTATTATCGAGGCTATCAAAAAAAAATATTGAAGAATTTTGAAGAAGTGAATACTCGAGTATGAGGAAGAATACTCAAGTATCAATCCAAGAAGTTCAAAAGTTCACAGTACACTTTTGAAGTCCAGGTTAGATTTTTTTTTAATACTCGAGTATTGAATAGAAACCCACGGTTTTATCAAACCTATTTAAGTGAGTGGTCATTCAAGTTCTTTGAAACTTCTTCAAATACTCAAGTTTGCCCTAGCAGTTATTACCCTATTGTTCCTCTTCGGTCACTTTCTTCGAATCAATCTCAAAATGTCTACAAAATCTTCTGCTCAACCTTTGTCTAACTCCAATTTAGACTCATAAACTTCTGGTTCTTGGTCCTCTCTTCCTCCCTCTCCTCATCAACAACTAATTGGAACTAAGTTTATCCTCGTTCATAGACCTCACCGAGAAAGAGAATGCCCAAGAAATTTGTGACTGGGATCGACCATTGTATTCCTGGCATTTTGGCCTCTTCTCCGTCTATAATAGCTAAAGGAATCACCATTTGAGAACCTTTATCTGAAGGATGAACCAAGAGAAAGCACGAGGCAGATCAGGTTAAAGGAAAAGGAAAGAAAAAGGCAGATGAAGATCCTCAATGTCCAAAGAAAAAGAAGGCAAAGAAGACTATCTTAGAAAACAAAGCTTCTGAGAAGGAGCAAGTTCCTTCACAATCTAAGGAGACTCGTTGGAAGTTAATGCACTCAGAGAAATCTATAATTATGAGTCCCCTCCTGAAGGCTTTGTCAACTCTACTTCGATAATTCCCACTGCCTTAATTGAGAAATTTAAGGAAACCTTTATGAAAAAGGAATTTTGCCCAGTAGTATAAGTAACTTTGGCAAAATTAAAGGAGGAGTGTAATCTAGATTTATCTCCTTGGCTGAGTGATTACTCTTCCTTTATCTCTATCTCAACCTCGTATACTCCTAACATTGTTAGACTCTTCTATTTCAACATGATATATGATAATCACTTGGATTCTAATAGAATGTTGATCGAGGAAAGAGTTTCTACATCTATAAAAGGAGTATCGTTTTACCTTTCACCCACCATTATCAATTCAATTCTCAAAATTGACAATCCTCCTACTCCTTCCTCTCCAAATTATACAAATAGACAGATTTTTGAAATTATGGTGCCCAATGTACCTTTTCCCGAATCCATGGCACATCATCTTTCATTCACACCAAGTGCCATGCCCCCCACTTATAAGGCTCTGTGGTACATATATTCTAGGAATTTTGTTCAGAAAGGGGGCAACTATACTCATTTTTCACAAAAAGATTGTGCTCTTTTTGCTGCCTTTATTAACAAAGTTCCTATCAATCTTGGCCACTGGATCTTTCAAGAGATGGTCAAATGCAAATATTCCTCTTGCCATCTCTCCCATATCCCTTTTGCTCCTCTCATTTCATTCATCTTGTTCTATCATAAAATCTGGTATAAGGGTCCTGTTGATTTAGTAAAAATTACTCATCCCTTTGGCAAATCTCAACTTCACTATATGAATATTTCCTTTGAGGGTGAAGAGCCAGAACACTCAGGAGCACCTTCTCAATCCCACGCCAGAACCTCCTATGCTCAAAAAGCTCAATCTTCTCTTCCAGTTTCTAGGCCATCAGATCTCGACTCTAGAATCAAGGTTATAGTCGATGCTGCTATGAACAATTTAGCAGCAAAAATGGAACTTCAAGTAAACAAGCTAGTGACTGAGATTACCAATTACATCAACAATGTGGTAAAAGATCAGGATGCTCTAAAAGCACAGTTAAAAACATTTCAAGAAAGCATGACTAATCAACAGAAAAGTCAGAAAGCAAAGAACTTGTGAGAATGATATTTGACTGAGCTATGGAAAAGAAAACTTGGGTTTGAGTTAGTAAAGTCCAGTTTGTGGCAGGCAGAGAGCACTCAGAATTTTTACATCAAGACAAACTCGAGTCTAGGTATGTAAACTCAAGTTTAGACCAAACAGAAGGTATTCAGAAACTTCAGTATTTTCACAAGACTTGTAAACTCCAGTTTGCATTTGAAAACTCCAGTTTAGAGTTTCGTGGACTTAAGCTTATTTTCTCTCTAAAAGTCCTAAACTCGAGTCTATCACTTAATGACTCGAGTTTGGCCTTACGTTCAAGTATGCTCCAAAACTCAAATCGCGACATGCCTCTCTAGAAGACATAAACTCGAGTTTGGATTTCTAAACTCCAGTTTAGACTGCTGCAAACTCTAGTTTAGTTTTCCAAACTCCAGTTTGCGTCGCTGAAGTATAAGAACCAGATTGCGCCAATTTGTGAAATCTTCATGGGTTAATCTTAAAACGTCATATCATATATTGCTATTGATTCTAACATTGTTTAATGAGTTTTTCAAGTAAGTTTCAAATGAATTCAGCAATGATCAAGATGAAATCAGATCTGGGTCAAATGTAATTAATGAAGAACCAAGAACAAGCCTGAAATTTCTCCTCTATTCCAATGGACCAGCTCAGACCGTTATGAAATGTTCAGATCACTCTCCAACGGTCAAATTAAGTTTATGGAATGACAAGAATTCTGGAAGACCATCTACAACAACTAAATCCAAGATTCCAGCCAAGAATTGAAGAAATAGAGAAAAATATGCAACGATCATCTTCCATATTTACAGCTGAACTTTGAAGAATCAAAGAGAAGAAAATGCAATAGCTAATTCCTCTTCTTCATCTATATAAGAGGCCCAAAAATGAAGAACAAGTAATATAGATAGAAGAGGGAGAGCAAGAACAGGGACGTGAGCTTACACAGTGAAAATGTCAATATTCTAACGTCTGCTTCATCTACTCTCTGAATATCTCAATGATCATATATTTAGCTTAGAGAGTGACATTACATGTATTGTGCTTTAGTGTTTATTCACTTACTTATAAGAGAGAAGATTCATTGTAATCATCCTATTATTCTTAGAGTTACTCAAGATTGGGTGATCTTGAGTAGGAAACACTTTGTTGTGATTACAGCTTGTAAGGGGAGTGAATTCGAGTGTAAGATTCCTTTGAGTACAGAGTGTGTAATCAAGCAAGTGAATTGATTATGGTTTGTAAGGGGGAGTGAATCCTGGTGAGAGGTTACTTTAAGTACAGAACGTGTAATCAAGTTCAAAGCAAATAGTGGGTTGAAAATCTCAAGTGAAGCTTGGGGACTGGACATAGGTCAAAGATTGAACCGAACCAGGATAAATCACAGATTTCATACTCTCTTCCCTTATCTTTTACATTTCCAGTAATGCTCATCTTTGAATATCTAATTATCAATTTATAAGTTGTGAAAAGTTTTTTTAAAAGTTTTTAAAGTTTTATCAAACACCCAATTCACCCCCTATTGGATGATAGCCAGGTCCAACAACTGGCAAAGACAAACTCGAGTTTAGGTATGTAAACTCGAGTTTAAGACTTGACAGAAAGTTGCTCATTTTTGCAAAGTAAGCCAAACTCTAGTTTGCTCAGACAAACTTAAAGTCTGGGAGATACAGAGAGCACTCAGAATTTTGAGCAAGACAAACTCTAGTCTAAATCCTAAAACTTGAGTTTAGACTAAACAAAAAGAATTCAGAAACTTCAGTATTTTCACAAGTCTTGCAAACTCTAGCCTTTGTTTCCAAACTCCAGTTTACACCTGACCAAGAAAAATTTCAAAGTTTCAGTTCTTGTTGAAACTCGAGTTTACATCTGTAAACTCGAGTCTGAGTCACACAGAGAGCTCAACAATATGTTTATTTTGGAAACTCCAGTTTGAGCTTCCAAACTCCAGTCTAGAAGCTCTTGAACTTAGGCTTACTCTCTTGACAAAGCCTCAAACTCGAGTTAGTCATTAATTGACTCGAGTCTAGACATATGTCCAAAGTCTCATTCAAAGACCAGAGCCCGATAGTCTTCTCTGTAAGAACCAAACTCGAGTCTGATATTTCTAAACTCCAGTCTAGGCTGTTGCTCAACATTCATGCTTTCTGGATGAACCCAAAACTCGAGTCTAGGATTACAAACTCGAGTTTACATCGGTGATTTTGAGAAACTAGATGATGTTGATCTGCGAAATCTTTATGGGTCAATCTGAAAAATTTTTTATCATATGATACTATTGCTTCTAACATCCTTGATGAAGTTTTGAGTAATTTTCAGATAAATTCAGCTAAGATCAAGATGGAATCAGATCTGGAATAAGTGCATTAAATGAAGAACCCAGAACAGGGCTGATCCTTCTCCTCTATCCCAATAGTTCAGCACAGACTGTTATGGATCAATTAAATCACACTCTAACGCTCAAGTGAAGATTAAGGAATGAAAGAATATCTGGAAGACCATTTGCATCAACATATTCCAAGATTCCAGCTGAGAATTGAAAGAACAAAGGAAAATATGCAACTGTCATTTTTCATATTTGCAGCTGAACGTTAGAGAAGAAAATGCAATGGCTAGTTCCCTAGTTAGCCTATAAAAAGCTGTGAAGACTCAGAGCAAGACACACACAACAAAGTTACATTTGATTACATTTGCAATTTGTGTCTATATTGAGATTTTTGATATGTTCTTAAGTGTTTATAAATATTTACTCTTTTGAGAGTCTTGTTTCTTTGAAAATATTTTTTTTCAAACATTTGTTTGTATAAACTCAAGGTTGTGGAAAGCTGTGAGTTGGGTTGTTTAATTACAAAGTGTAAGGGGGAGCAAGTCCTAGGTGAATAGGATTGCGTGTGGTTTACATTGTTGTAGTAAAAGCCTGTTGAACTAGTGGAAATACCCAGAAGATATTTGGGGACTGGACGTAGGTCAAGGTTAAGACCGGACCAGTATAAATCCTGTATGTCTAGCTTTTCTTCCCTTACTATTTGGCTATTTACTTTTCAAGTTTTGAAAAAGAGTTCAAAAGAATTTTTGAAATCCCCAATTCACCCCCTCTTGGTGATTTCTTCCATTTTCATACAAAACAAAACTTGAGTTTAGCTCAGACAGAGAGTAGTGAACATTGGAGGATCTTCCAAACTCGAGTTTGTGGGACAAAACTCGGGTTTTGATCAAACAAAGAGGAATCTGGAGTAACGCAAGAAGCTCAAAACTCGAGTTTTCAAATGCAAACTCGAGTTTACACCTTTGCTTTAGAAAAATCACCGTGTCGAAAATCACATTTTTGATTAATAACATCCAGATTATTACCCAAATGATTTATAATACTTCTTAACATTGTTTATATCATTTGTGTACATGTTTCAGATGATCAAAGGGCATTAAACTGAAGATCAAGCATAAAGCAAATGTTGATGTCATAGTTGGTTCAGAAAACGAAGTTTTAACGGCTAGTTTCCAATTGATCTGTAATGGCTCTATACACAACAGTCATATTTCCCAACGTTCAAATCATCCTCATCTATAAGTAAAGCCACATTTAAAAATGCATAAAAAGGGAGGACAATAGATTATGTTGTCAAAATGCCAATATTCTGAATCTAATGTTCATCTCATACATACTCTGTTTTTAATGTTTACATAGTTTATCATTTAGAGAGTGAAATGATTTCTATTGTACTTCAGTGATTATCCATTCACTTCTTTGAGAGAAGATTCATTGTAAAATCATATTTTCTGAGAGATACTCAACATTGAGAGATCTTAAGAGGGAAACTGAGTGTATTCTTACAGTGTGTAAGGGGGAGAATCTCAGTTAGAGATCTGGTTTCACAAGTTCCTATGTGAACTTGTGGGTTGTAAAAGGCTTCTCTTGTGTCCGAATAAATAAGAGGATAATGGATTGAAAATCTCAAGTGGAGCTTGAGGATTGGACATAGGTCAAGGATTAGACCGAACCAGTATAAATCTCAGTTTGCAGTTCTCTTCCTTAATCTCCTTTATTTCTAGCATATATGTTTGAATGATTGTCTACAGTTTTATAACTCTTTATTGTCATACAAACTGATTTTACCGAATTGCAAAAATATTTTCAAAGGTCCCAAGTTTTTTATCTTCACCCAATTCTCCTCCTATTGGGTCTAGCCAGGTCTTACAGTTGTTGAGAGAGAAAAGCAAAGCAGCAATGAAGCAACCCACAAACAGTGAAGACAGAACCTAAGTAATCACTTTCGACATGACAAGAGAAGTTCATAGTGGGAAATGTAATTTTTTGCGGACAGAGACATGTTTTAGTATTTTGGATTTTATTAAGACTTGTTAGTCATAAAGTATCCAATCCTAAAGATATAATTAAATTTTTAAGACCGAAAGTTTACAAGACTTCGATCCTAAAATTCATTTAATTTTAGGACTGGATGTTTTATAAAACGCGGGACCTAAAAGTCAAATACATTTTAGACCAGTTAATTATAAAGCATCCAGTCCTAAAGGTCCTCATTTATTAACCAAACCAAAAAAAAGTGGATTTGCTTTAACGAGCGCAGTAGCAATTGAATGAACAAAATTAAAGAAAAACTAGAGAATAAGCTTCTTCAATTACTGGAGAATATGAACAACAAAAGACACAAGCTTAGTTCTTAAGGCTTCATACATTACTGGAGAATATGCACGTACACAAGAAAAGAAAACAAAATAAAAACAAGCAGAAAATTATCAAAAACAAGAATATGACTAAACATCCTAAAGCTTATTATCTTCCAAAGCCTTGGTGATATCAGTGTGAGTAGCATTAGTTCCTTGTGAAAGATAAGCAAGTTCCTGCCTTATTAGCATCAACGCATCATTACAGGAAAGAAGAGAGGGGTTAGTGGTAGGCACGTTGGGGTGAACAAGTTAGAGAGAGGGAGCAGGGACCTTTTCATGGTCTAAAGGCTGGAGAGGGCTAGCAATTTCTTCACCATCAAGAATATGGAAGAACTCAGCAAAAACAGGGTCGGTAGAAGGATGGAGGGGGGTGCGCCAATCTCTTCATTATTCGAAATAACAATGGGTCCAACGACTCGAACTCTTCGGTCACAATAGAACACATTCTTACTGGAGGAGGGACTTTGTATAACGATCTAAGGAAGGCATAAGCATCAAGAGTACCCCCACGAGTTGTTCTCTTGTATACCACCATGGTTTTAGCAGTTAGGGTAGAGGGCTACATAGTATGAAGTTACTAGGTAGTGAGGAGTTAATAACGATAGAAAGGAAGTGTGACGAGTTAATAAAGGCAAAAAGCAGGAGAGATACGCAATTGATAGATGAGAAGGAATTGAGATTCAATTGGTCTAAATGTTTCTACTTTAAGAGCGGCTTTTATAAATATGCGGTCCTAAAATTCTATTATTTATTTTTTCAATTCAATTACTTTTAAGACCGTCCTATAACATATGTCTTGTCCTAAAAGTCTGTTATTTATTTTTTTATTCAATTTAATTACTTTTAAGACCGAACTTTTATCTTGTATCCGATCATAAAATTAATTTATTATTTTCAATTCAATTTTTTTGAAGTAATATTTTTTTCTTAAAAAATATTACTTTTAAGAATGGATCTTTTACAATATCCAATATTAAAAGTTCATTCTTTTCAAATTACAGATAGCAGAGTCGTATCCTTACATTGTTCAAATGAATGATTCAGAGTCTCTTCAGCTTCTAGATAAACGTCCCAACTAGGTGTCTCCTCATATTCTAATGAACTATGCGTCTCCTCGTTAAAGTTTCCCACATTTTACGTTGTTCAGGATGGGTTCTCTATTTAAACCTATTGTTACTTTACTTTCTTCACATTCTTCTCCATCACTTCTACAACCTCTACCGTAATAGTTGCTCTACCACCACTAGGTCTTCTTAATCCTCATCCTCCTTTTCCACCTCCATACCCTCTCCCATTGCATCTGAGCTTGTCATTCTACCAGACAATGCAGCACCTTCTGGCCCATGTCGGTCATATAGATCGATGCTTGGGCCAACTGTTTCAGGTCTATCATGCCATCAAAAACAAGCTGAACGTGATACTTGACACTAGTGATGGGAAAGATTAGATATTTTTATGTTTTGTTTTGTTTTTTTGTATGTACTATTGTTGCCCCTTACAAAGCAACATATAAAAAAAATATAATAAATAAAATTTTTAGTTCCCATCTTCGATTGCCTTGTCCTTTTCATTATCTATTTCTTTTCTGACAAAAAGGAAGTAGACAAAACATTGTCCTCGTGTGATGAACATTAAAAATTTGCAGAATACAGTTAAGACAAAACAAAAAAAACATCGTTTACCTTTTTTGAAAAAAAAACAAACACAGTGACAACTCTTCTCAAGGTTGGACTGTCGTTGTTGTTGATTCTATCTCGCTCTGATTTGAATATTTTCAGTGTCCTTTTCATTATCTTCCTTCTTTTTTCAACAAAAAGAAAAGAGACAAAGAAAAGGGAAACCAATAATGCTGCTCAAAATCAGGAGAGGTAAAAATGGTGACAACGAGGGTTATAGCTTGAGCAGAACACCAGAACTTCAGTTGTCTTGAACCCTAATGATTTTTCTGATAAGCGAGTCACCATTTCTATTTAAAGGAATACTATTAAGATTGGACATTTAACAATTACACAGTCCTAAAGCTTAAGCCATATCTTTTAAAATAAACGAAGACTTGTAAGTTCAGACTTTTAGAAGCGGACAATTAACAAATATACGATCCTAAAAGTCTCGCCATATTTTTGAAATAAATGAAGACTTTTAAGATCATAATTTTAACAAACATATGGTCTTAAAAGTCTAGCTATATTTTTTAGAATTAAACGAAGACTTTTAGGACTGGACGTTGAATAAATATGAGGTCCTAAAAGTGTCGCCATATTTTTAAAATAAACGAAGACTTCTAAGATTGAATATTTATCAAACATATGGTCCTAAAAGTCTAGCCATACTTTTTAGAATTAAACGAAGACTTTTAGGACCAGACATTGAATAAATATGTGGTCCTAAAAGTGTCGCCATATTTTTAAAATAAATGAAGACTTTTAAGACTAGACATTTAACAAACATACGATCCTAAAAGTCTAGCCATAGTTCTAACAAAGACTCTTAGGACCGGATCTTTAAAAAACATGCGGTCCTAAAAGTCGCGAATGCTTTTCAGAGTCTCTTACTGCTCACTTACAATATCCTGTACCTTAAATTTCAAGCACTAAATAGCATTATCCACCATCCAATACATTCATAAACCTAAAATGGACACAAGAAAATTGATCAAAATAATAAACAAATTTATTATTGAATTATACAAATTTTGCAATTGTTCATTTACAGAAGATTATTGCTGCTACATCATATATTTACAAATGAATTTAGGACTGTAATTTTTGTATTTACTCTAAGAGGTCATACAGATATTCACAAAACACATTGTATATGTGCTCCACTTCATCATCATAAAAGGGACCAATGCTGACAAACCTCTGTAACATCAAAGAAAGAAACTGAATTAAATTGTGTGCATAATTCATATGTAACATTAAGCCAGAAACTGAATTCAACCATAATATGTAACATCAAATACATTTACCTTTGCAGTGAATTTAGTCCTTCCTTGCGTTATAATATCATATATGTGTTTCATGACGTACAGGCCACATAAGTTAGACCTTGTTGGTTGCCAACAGGTCTAAAATGAACAAGAAATATATATAAGAGCATATATAATTTATTGACCAAGTTCACAAGGCAGTGTGCCAGTGTCCAAATATGTACTAACCTTTGGTGTGAGCCATTTAGGATCTTTGGCATCATACATATGCTTTTTGTTTACCTGGATTTGGAAGGTCCTCATGGTACAATCATCAAAATCACAAATTTATCAATAATGTTCACTGAAAATTCACTACAAAGATTTCAGACAAGAGAATCAAAATGACATGCTTGCTCATTGATGGTTTGCATCAACATAAGCCCTGGATCGCTGGGAGTGAAGCATAAGAAGATCATTGTATGTACCTCCATACATATAAGGACCAACAGTTAGTGGTGGCTGAAAATTCACCGCAATAAAGTACTCAGTGATATATATAGCAGAATTAAGTGACTTGTAAACAAGAGATTGTGATATGTACCTTTGGTAGTATGAAAATAAGTACACCTTTCTTCTCACTTCATGCAACCTTGTTGGTATGTACTGCTGTCTATCCACCTAGGATGTTGTATTTGCATAGACTGGGCACAAGAATTCAAAATCATTGATTTTATCCAGTTGAACCAATTCTTGATGCATGAACTTACAATAATGGCATCGATCAAGGAATTAGTATATATGTGTGTGTGTCTAACCGATGCATTTAAATTATGTACTCATAGAAGAAGATACTTACTTCATAAACATTTGAACAATTGCATCAATAAACTCCTTTCCAGGAAGCAGCAGGGATGTTAAATCATTAATGTCAACGAAAACTTGTTGAGGATGAGGGATGCCTACTACTTCATTGATAGGCTACGATTTATCTTTAAAATATCCATTGGATACCATATCTGATATTTTTCCTTGGCAGTCAACTTAGCAGTAGGGGATAGAACTTAAGGAGGGGATGAAGCTTGACAAGGGGATAGAACTTGAGGAGGGGATACAACTTCAGGAGAAGTAGAGACATGTATAAGCTTCACTAGCCAAGAAATGAAGGTTCCCTTGACATCACTCACAAGCTTTAGCTGATCAGTTAGGAAAGGGAGAAGTGCATCAATGATCACCTTTTCAACTGACACCCTAACTTCATCATTAGCCATTTGTTGGTGGTGTATAGTTGATCCTAAGTTGTGGATAGTCCCTTTTGCAACTAATTGTCTATGAGGTTCTGCCACATATAGGTCACAAGGTTGCTCTGAGTGTCCAACAATGCAGCTCCCTCTAGTGCTTTGCTGCATAGGTGCAAGTGAATGTCTGAAAGGAACACTAGTCTTTGGACGAGAGCTTAAAAACAGATTTATTTGATTCATTTCCTCCTTCATCTAGCTCATTTGGGATTCAAACATTGCTTTAAATGAAGCTTGTTGAGTCGTTGCTTTGGCCGCTGCTTCCTCATTTAATTTGGCCACCATTTGTTCAATCTTCTACCGGGTAACCATACTTTCTTTATGGCATTTGGATTTACCAAAGTATTGCGTTAGGCCTACCCATCCTCTGATCCCTCTTACACACCCCAAGTGATCCAATTTTCCAGTCACAACAGTCAGAACAACATTCCTCCCATCTGACACAAAAGATCCCTCAGCTTATTTCTTTTTAAGATCTTCCTGTAAGATATAGATAACGAGAAGCTTAGTACTGAAATATGTTTAGTAACAAAAATAACAATAATGATACTTACAATTCTTTCAGCAACTAGACGAGTTTGTTCACTCGTGTAAGCGCCACATGGCTTTTGCCGAATATATACAACCACAACTCCTCGCGATGTATTGGAAATGATTGATCAACTATCGCAGAAGGATTGGAATCAACTTCATCTTCCAATCTCTTCCGCTTGGCCGCCATCAATTCTTTTTTGGCCTTTTCATATCTACCGTGAGAAGCACTATGCAGGCAATCATTCTTTCTCCTTATCTCTTGTGCTTGTTCCCTTCTTTTCTATGAATCAGAATTGAAAACAACTATTAATTATGAATTCCAGCCATCTCACTAACATAAATTAGAGAACTTCTGCTTGATATGAACCTTAAACATTAGTAAAATTCACTTCATCAAGTTTCAACATTTTATTTAAGGAAGATGTATAATTGTAGAAGAAATTGGGAGAAACATAGGAAAGGGAGTTGCAGAACTGCTACCAACTCAGTCAATTTATTCATTCATCATAATTGGTTCCTACACATATTAGTCTAACCTCTAATATATAGTTAGAGGCTTGACTCTTAAGGCCCAATAATAGCTTGCACTGAGACCTTTACATAGTTAATATACTAACTAACTAATAGCAATGTCTACCCATTACCTACTATAACAAAAGTAGCTAAGAATATAATAACGGTTAACATATCAGACTTGCATAGAACTAAGACATGCTCTTCTGATGTAGGACATGTTAGTTCTCTATGTGTTTTGATGATAACAGACCATTGTAAACTAAAAGTCTTTTAACAGAAAAGTAAAATAAGTGTTTTGAACTCAGGCAAACTTGATCCTAACTTAATAGACTCGAGCTTGCTCGTGACAGAGAGCAAAATTCATGTTTTACAACTAAGACAGACTCGAGCCTGTTGTGGTAAACTCGAGCCTACGTCTTACAGAGAGCAAATTAAGTTATTGGCTCTTAGTTAAACTTGAGCCTACCTAAATAACTCAAGCCTGTGTCTTACAGAGAGCACGTCACGTTTTTCACTTGAGCATGTATTTCTTAACTCAAGCCTAAGTCTTACAGAGAGCTCCTCAAACAGAATTTCATGTGAGTAGACTCAAGCCTATGGAATTAGACTCGAGCCTGACCCTTCCAGAGAGCAATCAAATCTTCACTCAAAAATAGGCTCAAGCATAATGTTTTTAACTCAAGCCTATTTCAGATTGAAAGAAGTCTCAAAAGCGTATGGCTAAAGCAAACTCGAGCCTAACACTTACAGACTCGAGTTTAGGACAAACAGAGAGTTGTCAAAGTTTTATGGCCCGAGCAGACTCGAGCCTAAAGATTTTTACTCAAGCCTACGTATTTGTATTTAAACTTCTTCTCATTGCAAACAGCTCTAGACTCGAGCCCGTAACTAATAGACTCGAGCCTATGCAATGTTCCAGAATACTTTCAAATAATCATCACGATAAACACTAAAATCCAAAGGGCAAACTCAAGCCTACTGATTTTATGCTTGAGTGCACATGAACAAACTCGAGCCTGCTGAAGTTTAACTCGAGTCTAACGAGACCTCTGTTTTATTCTTCGCATTTTCATTTCTCTGATTCACTCTTATGATATGTTTTAGGCCTATATAAGATTACGAATCATCATATATATGTTTGATAAGTTTCTTCATGAATTACACATTACATTAACACGCTTTAAGCTTCAGATCAGATTTTGGTTAAGAGCATTTAATGCAAAACCAAAAACCAGGCTGAAACTTCTCCTTTATCCCAATGCTTCAGTACAGACTGTTATGGATCAACCAAATTACTTTCCAACGGTCAAAAATGGATTATGGAATGGCACGAATACTGGAAGAACATTTGGAACGGCTATATACCAAGATTCTAGCCAAAACTTGAAGAAATGACGAAAAATATGCAACAACCATTTTCCAGATTTACAGCTGAACGTTAGAGAAGGAAATGCAACTGCTAGTTTCACCAGTTAACCTATAAATATCCATGAAGACGAAGAGCAACACAAACAACTGAATTACATTTGATTGCTTCTTTGATCTTTAAGCTCTGCTTATGCGAAATATTTTTGAACTTAAGTGTTTAAGATTATTTGCTCTTTAAGAGAGTTTGATTTCGAAAATAATTTCTGATTACTTGTTGTGTAAGAAACTCAAAGTTGTGGAACCTGTGAGTTAGGTAGTTTAATTACAAAGTGTAAGGGGGAGCAAGTCCTGGGTAATTAGGATTGCATGTGATTTACATTATTGTAATTAAAGCTTACTGAGATATTATAAATACCCAGAAGATATCTGGGGACTGGATGTAGGTCAAAGTTGAGACCGAACCAGTATAAATCCTTTGTGTCCAACTTTTCTTCCTTCTCCCTTTTTACTTCAAGATTTTTGAAAACTTAGATATCTTTGAAAAGAAAATTTTAAAATCCCCAATTCACCCCCCTCTTGGTGATTTCTTCCATCTTTAGGACAAATGATGAAAATATATACTTCTATTCACGTACCAAACCATCTAACTAATAGGATTACATGAACACAATAACATTCACATATCTACACAGGTTAATAAGCAAATAAAAAAGGGCAAACAAAACTAAATATAAACTCACCAAAGCTTCAAAAATGGTCTGCGGCTGAAAAAATTGTTGCCAAGTTTGTTCATCAATAAATATATACTTGTTCTAAGGATTATGCTCAAAATGATCCTTGGGAAAAATATAGTTATTAGTTAGAAAGGTCTTAAACTTCCTACACCGATCAGCATAATAAGATAATGTCTTATCTTTCAACTTCTGACAGTTAAAGACAATATATGTAAGCTGGATAGTGTACCAAATAGGATTCTTTACTGTGCAAAGGTCCATGTTTTTCTACTAATCTATCAAGATGCTAACCTTGTTGTGTGCTAGATAGCCGACAAAACTACTGTATTTGTCTTTATTAGGATTAAAAGGTTCAACTTTTCATCAAACTGAATCTCAAACTTTGACCTAGAGTTCCGACTTACATATACGTCTTTCATTCGTATGCCACTTCTACCATGACATGTAAGGCGGTTATGAGGCTCATTGTGAGATGAATAGGGTTCGTTCGGACTCACACTAGTTACACCACTAAATGGCGTTGAAGGAATAGGAAGAGAATGGTTTCCTCCGTTCATTTTCGAGAAAGGAAGAGAGGTTGAGAGTGGTGGTGTGAAAGAGGAACATCTAAGAAAGTAAGAGAGTAACAGAGGATGGTGGTAGTGGGCGAAGAAAAGAGGTAATGCAATAGGAAGAGGGGTTTCACAATAAGAGCATTGGTTTCAGAGTTTAGAGAGAGCAATGTAAGTCATAAGGTAAGGTTTTAAACAAAGAAAAATATATTTGGCGCTTTAGTTTTAAGACTGGATTAACTAAAACAACGGTCTTAAAGGTTAGCATTTAAGACCGTCCTTTATTTATATCCGGTCTTAAAAGTAATAAACTTTTTGTTTAAATTTTTTCAATATTTAGCACCGGGAATAATTTATGTCCGATCTTAAAAATATAAACTTTAAGATCATTGTTTATTTATATCTGGTCTTAAAATTTTTAGACCATTATATTTAAATATTTCCTTATTATTTTGGACTGCATAAAATATAAGTCGGTCTATACAAGATTTCTCTATAATGTAATTCATATATCAATTTTTTAATAATAGTTTTAAGACCAGTTGTTTTTTTACACCGGTTTGAATAATATATTTAAGACCTATGGAATAATGATCTGGTCAAAGAAGTTCTTTATATTTACAAAATTATCATTTGTCATACCTTTGAAACCAGGGTGTTGATACTCCGGTCTAATTTAGGCAGTCTTAAAACATTTTTTTACACTAGTGAGAATCATTAGTAGAACATCCAGTTCGAGGCCAGAAGCAACCGCTCCATGAAGATTGAATGTCCACAGTGCTGGACGCTTCGCTTGCCAACTCAAACCCGGTTTTGGATAGTTGAGGCTTTTGGTCAGCAGCTAGAATTCATGGCCATACTATATATGAGTAATTGTTGCTAAAAGTGATTGTTGTTGGAAATTATGCCCTAGGGGCAAGTTATTGTATTTTAAACATTAACGTTATTTATAGTATATCTCCATTTAGTTATCATATGATTTGCATGTTTATTATGATACTGTATCCTTGGATATATCATAAAGATTATCCTAAATGCCCCTGGTCGGTCATCTATGTGAAAGTGAGATGAAATAAGGTCAGTATGACTTTGATGAGGTATATAGATATGAATCAAAGTCATAGGCACTTATAAGAGTATAAGGTGTTAGACAGACCCACTATGAGAAAGCTGCATGGATTAAGTCATAAGTTTTTCTCATGTATAACCGCGTCCCAATGCCTCTTGACCTGGGATCATCATGGATTCCTACATGAGAGTCGCTATATTTGACCTAGTCAAAAGTCACCTTTGACCGAGTGATGATAAAGGCTTTAATCGGGATTAGTGGTTTTCATGCAGAGGAATGTGAATGGTCAAGATGAAATTTGTCCCTCACATTTGTAGAGAGATAATATTGGGCCCCTCGATAAGTGAATCTGAGAAATGTATGGCCATACTGCGATGGAAGAGAGTTTCCATTTCAATTGTAATCAAGAAAGTAATGGTTATGAACAGGAGGATGACACTATCCATGCTTCATCCTTGATTAAATATCACGTGACAAAAAGGGACATGGCATGGTTGTATGATAGGTTGTATCGTATCATCGATCCTCATATGATTTGGGTAGTCTCAATGTCTTATTAGAGGCCGCTTGTGACTTGTGGGCTAATACAATATTGGTCCGCTACCAATCTCATGTGGGTTTGCAAGGTCGCATACAAAAATAGCCTAACACGAGCAATAATGTCCAGATTCATTGAATCTTAGATATGTCTAAGTTTTAATGATGTAATGTTTAATATAAGATGGAGATGTGTGTGTGTGTGTGTTATAAACTAGAAAATAATATAATAATATTATTTAATATCGATTGTAATATTATTATATAATATTTGTTTTGTATTTAATTCATTTGATAAATTAAATTACTAAAACAAATAGAGATATTGTATGTCATATTTAATTTTCAAATAGAGATATCATATCTTAGATTTATTTAAATTGAGATATTATATCTCAGATTTAATTAAATAGATAGATATAATATCTCAAATTTTATTTATAAAGATAAATTAAATCTGTTGATTTTTAATTCGGATTAAATAAATAGATTAGAATAGATCTGTTGGACATAGTTAATTATTATTATTTTAAATTCAAATTTGAATTTTGAGATTAATTAAGTTTAACTTTGAATATTTTTAATACGGGTCTTTAGAGTTTTAGAAACCCTATAAGATAATGATCTAGTCGTGTTAAAAATAACTAAAGAGCCGTAAAACAAAACCCTAGAAGAGAGATGTGAGACATAGAGCTTGAAGGCACTAGCACGCTGTCGTCAATGTTGGAGTTATGTTCGGTGTATATACTGGTAGAGGGAGTGGATTTGTAGATTCAACTTCTAATTGATTGAATAGACACACACGAATATACGAAAGATATGGTTCTTACTAACCTGATTTAAATGTCGTTGATAGATCCTCTTCATGGGATTCGTAAATTTTAATGGATGAAATCCTTCCATTGCGTATACGGATCCCATCAATTGTAGATGCTTGAGATCCTTTATGTATTAAAAATGTGTGTATATGCATTTAATTAGTATTCGAGAATTATTATAAGATAGGTTAAGTAGTATATGAACATAAGAAAAGATGAGAAGAAAAGTAAAGATGTGAGAGAAATTAAAGTGAGACAAAAGAGGCATATAAATGTGAACATACCAAAGAGGAAGAAGGTGGCCAAAGTAAGGGAGAGAACATATGTTGGGTATTCATAGTAATGATATATAGAGGCGGAGAGTCTTGATGAAGTATTAGATAAGATGCTGTGAAGCAATTTTGTCAATGCTTTGTTTCAATTTACGTCTTCTAGATTTTATTCTATAGGGACCATGTTCTTTAATTCATGAATATTAATTTGTGTTACTTTGGATGCACTACTACTGAAGGCACTTTCAACATCCATTTTTTGAACCCTTAGACAACCATTTTCAGGGAGATGTGCTTGTGAGGGTCGTTGAAAGTTTAAATAGACATCTATTTCAAGAGTATCGTTGTAAGTAATTTACAATGACTTTTTAAAAAAGTAGTAGTTGTAAATCTACTACTTATAACGTCAATTTTAGGTAAAGCCATCATTGTAAGTAATTATAAGTTACTTACAATGTCTATTTTGAAACAAGTATCATTGTAAGTTTGCCACATGTAATGTCAGTTTTTGGTAAAACTGTCATAGTAAGTCTTTTATAACAATTGTTTTATAGAAAACAAACATTGAAAGTAATTTATTTTTTAAAAAATATAATTCATATTTTCTATGTTGGCCTTTAAAAAAAATATAAAATAGAGAATAAAAAAACTTCGTAGAAAACAACCAATTCTTAGAACAAAGAATAAAGTTTACTGAGTGAGATAATTATTAAGTCGTGTACATATACATCGAGTAGTTAATTTCTATAAAATAACTACGTGCTCCAAAACTAAACATGGTTAATATAAATCAAAGTATTAATTTAATTAATGTTAATTTGATTAAATAATTTATTTAATTTTCTTTTTGATATTTTTCAATTAAGGTCTCCTAACATAATATTTTTCTTTTTGATAACCCTTTGGGCCTGATGCTTTTCTCTGAATCTTATTATCAATTATCTGAGCAATTGATTAATCCATATCGAGGCTTTGCGACCATGATGCTTCTCTTTATAAGTATTTTTGAATAAGGTGGAATTTGAATTCAGTTTTCAAACTTTATAGTCTAGTTAATTCATCATTAAATCAAGTGTCTTTTGTTGGACCTGACTATCATCCAAGAGGGGGGTGAATTGGGAGTTTCATAAAACTTTAGGAACTTAAAAAAAACTTTTTGTAACTTATAAATTGACAATTAGATAATCAAAGATGAGCATGTACTGGAAATGTAAAAGATAAAGGAAGAGAGTATGCAAACCGTGATTTATCCTGGTTCGGTCCAACCTTTGACCTACGTCCAGTCCCCAAGCTTCACTTGAGATTTTCAATCCACTATTTGCTTTGAACTTGATTACATATTCTGTACTTGAAGTAATCCTCTCACTAGGATTTACTCCCCCTTACAAACCGTAATCATTTCACTTGCTTGATTACACATTCCGTACTCGAAGTAATCCCTCACTCGGATTCACTCCCATTACAAGCTATAATCACAACAAAGTGTTTCCCACTCAAGATCACCCAATATTGAGTAACTCTCAGAATAATATGATGATTACAATGAATCTTCTCTCTCAGAAGTAAGTGAATAAACACTGAAGCACAATACATATAATCTCACTCTCTAAGCTAAATATATGATCATTGAGATATTCAGAGAGTAGATGAAGCAGACGTTAGAATATTGGCATTTTCACTGTGTAAGCTCATGTCCCTGTTCTTGCTCTCCCTCTTGTAACTGTATTCTGAGTCTTCATGGGTATTTATAGGATAATTAGAGGAACTAGTCGTTGCATATTCTTCTCTATGATTCTTCAACGTTCAGCTGTAAATTTGGAATATGACCGTTCATATTTTTCTATATTTCTTCAATTCTTGGCTAGAATCTTGGATATAGTTGTTGTGGAAGGTCTTCCAGAAATTCTTGTCATTCCATAAACTTAATTTGACCGTTGGAGAGTGATTTGATTGACCTATAACGGTCTGAGCTGAACCTTTAGGAAGAAGGAGAAGTTTTAGGCTTGTTCTTGGTTCTTCATTTAATGCATTTGACCCAGATCTGATTTCACCTTGATCCTTGCTGAATTCATGTGAAACTGATTAGTATATCGATCAAGTAAATATATATGATGATTCGAAACCTAAAAAAAATGATTAAATTAGTTCATAAGTTTGAATCAGATAGATGGAAGATGTCATCTGTAAAACCAAGATTCATTAGGCTTGAGTTTAAGCTATGTAGGCTCGAGTCTAATCATGTTGGGAATATTCGATAGCTTTCTATCTAAGCTAAACTCGAGTTTATTAGTTTTAGGCTCGAGTTTATCGAATATCAGATCGAGACTAGCTCTCTGTTTGAGACAAACTCGAGTTTATAAGTGATAGGCTCGAGTTTGTAACATCCTGAGTTTTTTGTCAACTTCCGAAGGCCATATCTCCCTGGTCTGAACTTCATTTTGGTTCATTTAACTCTTGATGGAAAGCCTTATGAGTCTACTTTCATACGCCACTGATTTCAGCTCATTCTGATGTGTAGATTGTGAGTCATACTCAAAACATTGAAGCTTGGTCTGCTGTGTGGCTTGAACTTCTGATCCAACTTACGAAATCCATAGCTCACTCATATGATCTTCTTTGGGCATGAAACTTTGTCAAGATGACGCATTAGAAGTCTAGTTTCATACAAAATTGGTTTCACCTCAATCCAATTCCTGGTTTGGAAGATATCATCGAATTACCAGAGGTCGCCCGTGTGAACGTGAAACAGAGTAGAACACTAGTGCTTAAGAACACTGTAAACTCGAGTTTGTAAGTATAGGCTCGAGTTTGTTCGGGCCAAAGGAGCCAGAGTTTCTGGAAAACATCCAGACTCGAGTCTATAAGTGACAGGCTCAAGTTTGTTTATACCAGGCTCGAGTTTGCAAGTATAAGCTCGAGTTTTCTCGTACCAGAGGAGCTAGAGTTGCTAGAAATTAGTTAGGCTCGAGTTTATTTATCTAGGAACTGATATTTACTTGTTCTAACTTCGAATCGAGTCATTCCAACTTTCATTTGATCGTGAATACTTCAAGAATCAATCTAAAAACTTGTATGATGATTTTCTCATTCCATTTGGCAAGTCTTTCTTTCCTTCTTCTCTTTTCTTGATCATTCTCCATGATTCAAGTCTTTCTTTCTTCTCTTCTCTTGTTCTTTATCATTTGACTCCATAATTCTATTCTTTCTATCTTCCATCTCCCATCTAGATTATGCTTCATTAAAGAACTTGAGCTGATCTTGAATTCCATTCACCAAGATCTTTCTTCTTCAATCACTCCTCTTCTTCTTGAATATGCCCAAAATTCTTTGATAACTTCTTGCTTCTTTATTGATCTTCTTCTTGATCATTGTTCATAGATGAACTTCACATTTTTGTTTCTACATTAAATACAAGAATCAGTTAATGAAGAAGATAAACATATTACTCAATCTTTTTGCTTTTACTAATGGCATATATATAAGATATCATCAAAACCAATCATATCTAACATTCTCCCCCTTTTTGATGATGGCAAATACTCTAAGAAAAATATGTATGAATATGAAGACATATTAAACCCAACATATTTTTCTTGCCATTCTCTCCCCCTTATTTGTCATTAGCAAAAAGTTGAAGTAAAGAAGAGGTACTTGTGAAGAGGAAAATGTGAAATCAAATTCTCTGCCCCTTATTTTATCTCCCCCTTATTTGAAAGTATTCAAGTTTCAATATGATGCAAGTAGGAAAGAGTTTTCATGAAAATATTTCTGAAAACAAGTTGGAGAGGTTTTCAAAACATCTTTTACAATTAAAGCATAGAGATACCAAACATGTGCAAAGTTTCTACTGAATGAAAAGAGATAGAGTTTAGAAATGCTCATGTTGGTTTTGCAAATTGATGAACGATTTGAGAAGTCTATTTGCTTGTTGTATGCAATACAATTGAATTCCTGTGGCCTGAGATGAAGTAATGGTAGAAGCACAGCCCAGCTTGAACATCAAAGCATCTTTCCTTAATTTAATGATATCTCCTTGTAGGACATTAAGGAAAGTTTTTGCACAATTGAATTCTCCTGTCACAATTGTAAAAACTTTCTTGCAAGAGAGAATTATTAGTGAAATACAATGTCAAGATTTTCCTTTCTATAAGATATTTTCAAATCAAGATAGTGAAAGGAAACTATGATATTAACTCATCATCAAAACTAATAAAACATAGTGGTTGCAGATGAGTATGTGTAAAAAGGGTTTTTCTTCAAACAAAAGAGATGAACTTGTAAGATATAATAATTCATATGAATGTGAAGTGTTAGTTCTCTGTGTGTTTTGATGATAATCGACAATTGTAAACTCAATTTGAAGTTTGTCCTTGGAAAGTTGTAAAACTTTCTGTTTAAGGCAAACTCGAGTTTGGACTTGACAGACAGAAGCTCAGATTTCACAATGTTGGCTAAACTCCAGTTTGTATAGGCAAACTCAAGTTTACAGAGTTACAGAGAGCTATCAAAGTTTACAAGAGTTGTAAACTCGAGTCTGTGTTTATAAACTCGAGTCTAGATCAAAGGCAGTGACACTCGAATTTCAACTTATTTCCAAACTCTAACTTTGATTATGAGGAACTCCAGTTTACAAGAAAGTTTATGCGCTAAAAGTTTAAAGACTTGTAAACTCGAGTCTATAATTTGGAAACTCAAGTTTGAGATCAAACAGAAGCTTCAACGTTTTATCAAGTTTTCCAAAATCCAGTTTGCAAAATGCAATAGCCTTCATGTTTTCAGTTTTCACTGGAAACTCGAGTCTGGATTATGTAGACTCGAGTTTTGCACATACAGAGATACTTGAGTTGATACTTGTTTTCTAAACTCCAGTTTGAAAAATGGAAACTCTAGTTTACACATAAAAAGATTTTTTCAAAGGTCTCAGTTTTCACTGAGACTCGAGTTTTGAATATCAAAACTTGAGTCTAGATCATACAGAGAGCTACGCAATATTTCAGGTCTTGTAAACTCCAGTCTGCATTTCTAAACTCCAGCTTTGAAGCTGTGAACTTAAACTTAAGATTTTCATAAGAACTTCAAAACTCGAGTCAGTCACTAAATGACTCGAGTTTAGCCATGTGTTCAAAGTCTCATTTAGGACCAACTCGCGACTTTCCTCTTTGTAAGAACCAAACTCGAGTCAGTTACTTGTCAACTCGAGTTTAGGAAACTTTCGAACATACCTTGCTCTCTGGATGAACCTCAAACTCGAGTCTAGAACACCAAACTCGAGTTTGCATCGGTAACTTTTGAAAACCAGATCAAATCAATCTGCGAAATCATTATGGGTTAATATGAAATTATCATATCTTGTTGTGTTATTATTCCTAATATTATTGATCAAGTTTTTGATAAGTTTTAGACAGGTTCATCACAAGATCAAGGCAAAATCAAGATCCAGAATAAGTGCATTAAATGAAGAACCAAGAACAGGGCTGATTCTTCTCCCTTATCCCAGATGTTTAGTTCAAACCGTTGGAACACATTAAGATTACCTCAAACGGTCAAATTAAGATTATGGAATGACAAAGAATCTGGAAGACATTCTACAACAACATATTCCAGGATCTCAGCAAAGAATTGAAAGAACAGAGCAAAATTTGCAACTGCCATTTTCCAGATCTGCAACTGAACGTTGGAGAAGATATTGCAACGGCTAGTTCATCTAGTTAGGCTATAAAAGACTATGAAGACTCAAAGCAAGACATACAACGAAGCTACACTTGAACACATTTGCATTTTTGAGTCTGTATTGTGATTCTTTTATCTGTTCTTCAGTGATTATCAATATTCACTCTTTTGAGAGATTGAAATTCCTTTAAAGCATTTGGTTGTGTAAACTCAAGGTTGTGGAACCTGTGAGTTAGGTTGTTTAATTACAAAGTGTAAGGGGGAGCAAGTCCTAGGTGATTAGGATTGTGTCTTGGCTTCATTGTTGTAGTTAAAAACCTGTTGAACTAGTGGAAACACCTAGAAGGTATCTGGGGACTGGACGTAGTTCAAGGTTGAGACCGAACCAGTATAAATTCTGTGTGTCTAAGCTTTTCTTTCTCTACTCTTTTATTATTCATTTCTTAAGCTTTATTTTTAAGAGTTGAAAAGAATTTTTAAAATCCCCAATTCAGCCCCCCTCTTGGTGATTTCTTCCACTTTCATGAAGCTCCCCCTTAATGAATGCATGATTAAAAAGATATAAACTTCCTTTTCAAAATCCCTTAATGATACCAAATAATAATATGATACCAAAGTTATGAGATTTGGAGTTATTCTTGCTCACAACATAGTATCTCACATTTAAGAATTTTCAAGTTCACTTGAGTGGACTTGAGATTAATATGAAGAAATCGCTTGTGCTTTCTATGATGATAAAAGAGTTTAAAACATAAGGATCATTTTTTTAAAAAAAAAATGAGTTAGCTCGGGCTAAAACTCCATTGAAAAACCGGAGCAAATCACCAAGAGGAGGGAGAATTGGGGATTTGACAAATTCTTTTCGCTCAATTCTGGAAATTAATCGCAGGAATAAGATAGTGCAGAGAATGGGAGAGGAGAACAAGACACAGCAGGATTTTATACTGGTTTCAGTCTAACTCCTTGACCTACGTCCAGTCCCCAGACTCTCTGGGATTTCCACTATCACTCACAATCAGTTACACACTATGTACTCGAAAGTTATCCTCTCATTAGGATACATTCCCCCTTACAAGTTGTACACTGATATTCTCAGTCTCCAAGTCCCCTGACTTGAGATTATCACAAACAAGTGATTTTATAGAAACAAACTCTCTCTAAGAGCAGATATTGATAAACACTGAATCTCAAATCTCTCAAGATGTTTTACAGAAGAAAGAATACAAAAATTTGAATGTTGTTCACTGTGATTCTCTTGTCTATCTTTCTTCTTCAAATCTGAACTTCATTTATAGCTGAGGAAGATCATTTTGAATGAAGTATATGACTGTTGGAGAAGCACTACGAATTTGGTTGTTGAAGCTCCACTTCCAGAAACTAGCTGTTGAGAATCCACTGAAAATATTCTTGATAGATGGATTCTGTTTTGGTTTCAACTTCTGCAGACATTCTTGCAATCTGTAACTTAAATAATATGAAGATAATGTTGATGTCCCTGTGTTGGAATGGGCTATACTTAAAGTTGTATTTGTTTAATCCAAGTTGGAGCACTTTAAGAGACAACATGTTTTTCTCTCTCTTGCTTTACAGCTAATAATTTGAATCTTCATTGTTTCCTTCATTAGATCATCTGAAACTTGCTAGCAAACTTGTTAAATAACGTTAGAAATAGTAGCAATGAAAGATATGAAGTATTAACATCAAACATAAGGTTTTCGCAATTTGGCGCCATCTGGTTTTACAAATCTGTGCGTCACAAACTCGAGTTTATAAAGCCAAACTCGAGTTTGGAGTTCATCTAGAGAGCAACACATTTTGGAAAGCTTCCTAAACTCGAGTTGATAAGTGACTGACTCGAGTTTGGTTCTTACAGAGAGGAAAATCGCGAGCTGGTCTTGGATGAAGTTTTGAACACATGCCTAAACTCGAGTCATTTAGTGACTGACTCGAGTTTGAAGCTTTTTATGAAAAACTTAAGTTCAAGTTCATAGCTTCAAAACTGGAGTTTAGAAATGCAGACTAGAGTTTACAAAGTCTGAAATATTGCATAGCTCTCTGTATTGTCCAGACTTGAGTTTTGATATCCAAAACTCGAGTTTCAGTGAAAACTGAAAATTTTGAAATATCTCTATAAGTGTAAACTGGAGTTTTCATTTTTCAAACTAGAGTTTTCAAAATAGACATTTACTCGAGTGCTTTCTATTTAAGCTAAACTCGAGTCTCTAAAACCCAGACTCAAGTTTCAGTGATTACTGAAACTTTGAAATATCTTTGAAGGCTCAAACTGGAGTTTCCATTTTCAAAATTGGAGTTTAGAAACCATGTAAGAACTCAAGTGTTTTCAGATAGTCCTAAACTCGAGTCTCAGGAATCTAGACCCGAGTTTCAGTATATTTTGAAACTTTGAAATCTTTCTGTTAAGTGGAAACTGGAGTCTCTGAAAACAAAACTGGAGTTTAGAAAATAAGAAAAAACTCGAGTGCCTTTGTTTATGCCAAACTCGAGTCTACAAAACCTAGACTCGAGTTTACAAGTTTTTAAAATCTTTAGCTCTTAAACTTTCTTGTAAACTGGAGTTTTTTCAAGATTAAAGGTAGAGTTTGAAAACAAGTTGAAATTCGAGTGTCTTTGCCTTTGAGCTAAACTCGAGTTTCAGGACTTAGACTCGAGTCTACAATACTTAGAAACTTTGATTGCTCTATGTATCTCTGTAAACTGAGTTTGCCCAAGCAAACTGGAGTTTGGCTTGCTTTGTTAAAAAATTGAGCTTCTGTCTATCAAGTCCAAACTCGAGTTTACCTTAAATAGTAAGTTTTACAACTTACCAAAGACAAACTTCAAATTAAGTTTACAATTGTCAGTTATCATCAAAACACATAGAGAACTAACATCCATGAGATAAATAAATAGTGACTGGAGTCATATGACCTTGACTGAAGTCATTTTTGAAAAACAAAGATTTTTAGGCTCGATGACTGGAATCACTTCATGATGACTGGAGTCATGAAATTTCAAAAATGTTTTGCTTTAAGAGCCATGACTTCAATAATGCTTACTTGATTGGAGTTACTTCAACACTTCTTACTTGAGTCATTGTTACATTAGTCTTGACTGGATTGTTTGAAATAGCAATGACTGGAGGTAAGAATAAGCATTTGAATTTTTTTTGCCTTGAGTCAAAAATATGGTGCCTAGAGGTAAATACGATGAGATTTGGAAGATTTGGAAATAATATGACTCTTGCCTAGAGGTAATTATTGAGTACCTTGAGGCAAATAGGGGAAATGATAAGATATATGCCTAAAGTCAATTACTTGATGCCTTGAGTCATTATGTTGCCTAGAGTTAATTTTTGATGATTAGAGGCATGCTGGAAATTTTAACTAGAGGCATGGTAACGTGGCTAGAGGCATGAAAGAAGAGTCATCATAATTATGATTTTGCTATAATGCTATTTGGAAAGACACTTGCAGCAAAGAAGAATGCCTTGAAGCATCACTTATTGCCTAGAGACAATAGGCAAAGTTTAGTGTAATTACGATTTTGCCATTAGACCTTTCGAAAAGCATATATGGAGAATGCAATGACTTGAGGCAAAACATAAATGCCTGGAGGCATGAAGTAAACTTCAACATATATACGATTTTCCCATTGATCTTTCGAAAACATATCTGTAGAATGCAATGACTTGAGGCAATTTTGAGTTCTCAAATTTTCATAGAATATCGACAATAAATTACATTATCATCGTCAAAACATCAAACAACATGAGAGCTAACCATAGTAAACCAATCAAAGACAAAAATGTATTTTTACCCAATTAAATAACTTCAATCCAATGAATCATAAAGGGTAACAAATTGATGATGCCAAGAATGCTATTTCTCAATGACAATTGATAAATATACTTCATGTAGAAAAGATGTCATTGATAAAAATGCATGTAAGTTTGATCAAAAAACATAGAAAATCTTATCCATAAAAAAACATTTATCAACTATAGTTCATTAATGAAATCAGATTTTCCAAAGAGAATGATTCTTGAATGATATTTCAAACCATGATATTATGAAATTGTGATTTTGAAGACATGAAAACTTAGTTTTGAAAGATGTTCAAAAATCAAAGTTCACTTTAAACATGATGGAATCAACATGTTAAAGAATGCTTCAAGTTATAAATGACATTGAAGAGCTTTCCAAAAGCAAAAGTCATGAGGTAAATGATTTAGCCAATAAGGCCAAATAGGATTGAAGTATATATAGGCTTAATGACTTTGCTATTGCCAAGTGATAATCTTGCCCCTCATAATTGAATCATTAAACATATGAACATTTAAGGCAAGAACTTGAACACATGACTAGGATGATGAAACAAATAACATTAGTCCAAATGACTAGAGTTCCAGAATATTATCCTTGTAAGTTATTCCATTATAATGGTAAATTCATTAGCACTCAATGCATCAATGATTTTCTTCATAAAACTTGGAATAACATGACCAATAAGAATTCATGCAGTAGGCATAATATTTACAAATTGAATTCTTTTATAGGTGATAAGCTTGAAAACTCATAGATAATCAACTTCTTAGACATGAAGTCCAACTAGTTAGAGAATAAGGGATTAGGAGTTCAAACATTACATTGAATACCAAAGATCAATATGTGTATGATAGGGAAAGTTCAACTGGACAAATTTGAAGCATATTTAACATTCAATATACAGTAGTAACTTCCAATTTTGAAATTTCATTTGAATGCAATCAAAACATGAATATTTTTCAAAAAACATGTGCATAGATATTTATAGACACAGAGTGATTGAAATCCAAACAAGTTTAGAGTTGTGCATTTCAAAAACTTAAACTTTGAAAGTTATGCACAAATTCACTTATAATTATTTTCGTAATCTGAAAACATTTTGAAAATCATAAATGATTGATTGCTCAAGAAATGCAATAATGGACAAGTGCTCATTACTCACATATATAATCTTTTAAGAGTAAGATAGGGTAAGGATTAGATATCACCATAATTCCTCTTGTCCTTGTAGTAGCTTGCTTGGTTTAAGATGAGTGATGTAGATATCTTCCTTTTCAATGTTCACCATCAGCATCAAGCATAGCTTGTTTAACTTTCTCAAGACTTGGAGTTATATCTCTATATAGGTACATCCTTGAGAAGCTTTCTTTGATCCTAGAAAACCGTATAAATGTTTTTCTTCTTTGGTATCCAACCTTTCTTGGATCCAATCATTGTTAACTTGTAGGAACCAAAATTCACATGCTCTTATCAATATAATCAATTCAGAATAATTGAGCAAAATGAATTAATCATGACTTTATGCATGAAAGAAACATTTTATTTTTCAAATCATCATGTATGCATAAAGGTTTGAACTCATGAACATTGCAATCCCTTTTATAAATCTATGAACGGATTTTCACGAAATTTGAAAAATCATTTTCAAAATAGTTTGCAATGTTTATTCTTAAGGTTACAAAACATAAAAACCTTGATGAATATTTCAGATAATAAAGTAGAAGGTTTTATATCAAGAGCAACAGTTAAGTTTAAGATATGCATGGCAAAACTTTGAATTTAAGAGTGTAAACTTGAGTTTATTACTTACAGACTCAAGTTTAGAGGTTTTCTTAGCACTTGGTCGTTTTCTGTCTTACCAAAACTTGAGTTTCCAACTTGTAGACTCGAGTTTGGCTTCCCTTCAGAAATAGAGTTTGCTCTCTGCCTTCTGTAAACTCAATTTGCCGTTGTTAAACTCGAGTTTGCCTCTTTTGAAAGCAAACTTTGAAAACGGAATATCACCTAGAGGGGGGTGAATAGGTGATTTAAAAATTTAATTGCTTAATCAAGATTTTGACGAATTCAGGCAGAATACTAACTCTGCAGAAATGTAAAGAAGAATGGACATGAGGCAATTTATCCTGGTTCGATCTAATCCTGACCTACATCCAGTTTCCAAGAACTCCTTGGGATCTTTCACTAACTTTCCAGAGATTACAAATACAACTTAGGATGATCCTCTCACTCACGACACACTCCCCCTTACTACTTGTAATCGTACACCTACACTTAAGGTTCCACAACCTTAAGATTTTACAATTGAATGAAATAAATGTTTAAATAACTCCTCACAAGTAGATTATAAATGATCACTGAAGAACAAGAAAATATCCGAAAATATTGAGAGTAATGAAACTGATAAGATCGATAACTTAGAGTAAATGCACAGAGTTTCGATGGTTGGCGGAATTGAATGCTTGGGCATTTATACTCTTCGCCATTAATGTCACTAGGAGGAACTTGAATGTTACCGTTGTGACTTATTCAATTTTCCGTTAGGCACAGCTCTGTTCCTCGTTCAACCAAATGGATCGTTAAACCTTCATTAAATGAAATTTGTGCTTTCATTAAATGTGTTGATCGTTGAGTATGCTTTTGCAGAAGAATATCTTAATTAAGTAATCTTGGAAGAATGTTTCTCTCTGCTGCACAACTTCATTCCATTTATTGCTCTGTTCCTGCTGCTGTGCATTAAATACAGTAACGTGAGCATCAGCTTTATGTTGTTTTTGAATAATACATCGTTGAAATCCCTGAAACCACTAGCAAACGTGATAAAAACATTTTATATATATCATACTAAGTGATTTTGGAAGTCATAACCCAAGAACTCAAGTTCATGAACTTGAGTTCTTTCCCAAGAACTCAAGTTCTTAGTCTTTGACCGAATTCCTCAAAATTAAGAACTCAAGTTCTTTACCAACAACTCAAGTTCTAGAACTTGAGTTTGGTGCTAAGGAACTCGAGTTCTCATGCTTTTGAAAATTTTTCATCACCAAGGGTCGCGAACTCGAGTTCTTCACCCAAGAACTCGAGTTCTTCACTTTGGTTGTTTGAGAACTCTTCTGCCAGGAGACACGAACTCAAGTTCATCATCCAAGAACTTGAGTTCTTCACTTTGCTGATATAAGAACTGGAGTTTTAAAACATGAAATTGACTTCTTATTTAAATCATTGATTTATAAGTGTTTAGTTATCATCAAAACTTAGTTGAGAACTAACATTCTCCCCCTTTTTGATGATGACAACACTTGTCCAAGTTTTGGAAATGATTATTGAGTTTAAGAGTCTGATTTCAATAATTTTCAATAGATGATGAAGTGAAACTAAATCCAGACATTGTAAGGTAAACTGATGATAATAAACTATTAAGTTCTACATTCATGTGCATAAGATACGTTGCTGGAATACAAGAAGCAACAATCAGCTATTAACAAAACTACATTAGCAATGAAACTATTCCAGGTCTATCACAAATATCAGCAACAGCTACATTAGTTCTACATCCATCAAATATCAGCAAAAAATGCAAAACAACTACATCAACTATCAGCTATTCTATCAGCTACTCTCTCCTCCCCCTTTGTCAATATCAACTGGAGGAAGCATGGAGATAGGGGTAATTGGTAGAGGAGTCTGAAGAAAAGGAAGAGCTTTTGCAAAGGTGGAGGGAGTCACATGAGGATGAGAGGATGAAGGAGGAATAGAGGAGGAGGTAGATGGAGGGACTGAGACATGGATAGGGGGAGGAGTGGAAGTGTCTGGAACAAATGGAGAGAGAGCAAAAGTGAGGATTGGAGAAGAAGAATGGGTTTTTGGAGAGTGAAATGGTGAAACAAGAGGGGTAGAGTGAATTACAGGATCAGGTATAGAGGTATGTGGAGGTGAAAATGGTGGAGGTGATGAGGCAGATGGACCTGCGGATGCATTTCGCTTCAGAAGCTGATCTACCTTTCTTGTCCAAGGATTGATATGCAGCATGAATAGACTCAAAATGTGGACCAAGATCTTCAAAGTGACCAGTAGCTGCATTAAGCTTCACATTGATGTCTGCTATTTCATCTGCATGTTCATCCAAGACCTTATCCAAGGACTTGAAGCTCTTGAGAACCTCAGCAACCCCTTTCTTCACCTCAGCCTCTATCTTCTTGGATAACTCAGTAAGCAAATTTGTTTGGAGAGAGGTGATTGCTGATGAGATGGCTTTGTCCACAATAGTCTGGATAGAAGTACCAAACATAGAGACTAGTTCAGGAGCCTGTAGAGGAGTAGATGTAGAGGGTCGAGTAAGGGATGTTTGACCTTCCTCAGCTCTGGTTCTAGTTCTGGTTCTGGAGGGGGCTCTAGATTGCCCAAACTCCTCAACAAAGTCCAATCTCATATAATTTAGTTGGTTTTGACACATTTTAGTGGGTTTGACAGGTTTGGAGTCCAACTCAAGGTGTCAAACCTTGTGATGAAATAGGAGTACAAAAATCAGATGAGCATAGGGTAAATGTGCTTTCTTCTGACCCTCAAATCTAAACATTCGAATCTCATGATAGAGCCAGTATCCAAGGTTAAAATTGGTTTTGGACATGATTGCTGCTAGTAGGCCATAGTCTCTACTGGCAAAATGTGTACAATTTTTGCCCTTAGGTACTAGACTCCTAGTGTAGATGTACCAGATGACTCTGTGAAGGGAAGGCATATCTTTAGGATTAAAGTTCAGTGGCCCAATTGGCTCCCTGGTTTAAGAATTTCAAAAATTTCAACATCTAAGAATTCTACAGTAGGTGGACAAGGGGGTCTATAATTCCTAGCATGTTGTTTAGGATTTTGGTGGTCACGGTGATGCGTTTGTCCCTAACATGTGATATCATCCTTTCTTCCTCAAGGGTTCCATCAGAGGCAATCACATTAGAAATTTGAAGGAAAAAGTAAAAGGCTCTAATTACAGAATGACAATAAGGAGCTTGAATACTTAGAAGTGGCTTGAAACTGTTCAAGTATGGTGATAAATCTAAGCCACATTCAGACAGAAAGCTTTGGAAGTCAAGATATACATTTGAGCAAATATTCCTAATTCCATAATCAGAAAGATAGGTACGGCGATCAGACTCAGGAATAAAAACTGGATAACAAATAAAATCTTTTAGAGGAATAGGGTTTCTAGCTATGGCTAAAAGTGAGGGGGTACCAATATTGGACTGAAAACGAGATGGAGGAGCTTTGGATGATGAACTTGGGCCTTGTGGTTGAGTTGACTTCTTTGAAGGTTTAACAAATTTCTCCTTGCCCCAACCCTTCACCGGAGTAGCAAAAGTTTTCTGAGGAGATTGAGTCTCAGTTGGCTCTCGAATCACCACACCCCTTGTTCGAGGGCGAGGAGGTGAAGACTCAGGAGGACCCACATCCTTCGTGACCTTAGGTTGGTAGCAAAGAGGAGGAATTTTTTCGCGGCGAGGTCTTTTGGGTGATGGGGGTTTAGGTCTAGGTGAGGAATCGCTGGATGCAGATTCAGGTGAGAGAGATTAAGTGGAGGATCCATTGCGTTGTTCAGGATTCTTGGTTCTCATTGTGAGATTTGTAGAGATTTTTGAGAAATAGGGCTTAAGTTTTTGAGAGGGCGAGATGAAATGAAGAAGGCAAAAGAATGGGAAGAGTTCGGCGAAAACTTGTATATATATGTCCTTTATGAACTCGAGTTCATTAGTGAAGAACTTGAGTTCTTCAAGTGTTTATCTCTCCCAAGTCCGTTGGTACACATGAGAACTCGAGTTCTAGAACTTGAGTTGTTATTTAACAACTCGAGTTCTTGAATTTTCCACAGAAACACGTAGTCTCAGTTCAAGAAGAACTCTAGTTCTTGTTTATCAACTCGAGTTCTTTCCCAAGAACTAGAGTTGTTATCATCAAAACCGAATTCAAGAGCTGTGAACTCGAGTTCTTTCTGATGAACTCGAGTTCTTGTTTGTTTGTTTTCAGAAGAACTTGAGTTCTTGGATATAAACTCAAGTTCTGATCTCCCCTGATATATGTGATGAAAACAGAGACCCGCAAGACAATGTCTATACACTTCGAAGCTTAAGTTAGTCAATGTTTTAGTTGATTAAACTCAAATATACTAAAAAGAAATGAAATTCTTACAACTCATTGGGATTTACCATTCCCAATTCTCTTCTATTGAACAGAAATTGTTCCTTGGCTAGAGGCTTTGTAAAAATGTCAGCAAGCTGTAGATGTGTTGGAATGAACATTACTTTGACATCCTTTCTCTGCACATGATCTCGGATAAAGTGGTGTCTGATATCAATATGTTTAGTCCTTGTGTGTTGAATTGGATTCTTTGCTAGACTTATAGTGCTTGTGTTATCACACAGAATTGGAATATCTTTTAGATGAATTCCTAAGTCTGATAATTGTTGCTTCAACCACAGGACTTGTGCACAACAACTAAAGGTTGCAACGTACTCAGCTTCAGTAGATGAGACAGCCACAGTTGTTTGTTTCTTGCTGAACCATGACACCAGAGAACCACCAAGGAACTCACATTGCCCACTGGGACTTTTTCTGTCAGTCTTGTAGCCCGTATGATCTAAATCAGAATATGCCACCAAATATTCTTGTCCTCCTTTTGGAAACCATAGTCCAAGCTCTTTTGTATCAGCTAGATATCGAAATATTCTTTTCACATGCTTTGCATAAGATTCCTTTGGTGCAGCTTTGAATCTGGCACACATGCCCACGCTAAACTGAATATTTGGTCTGCTGGCCATTAAGTACAGTAGTGAACCGATCATTCCTTTATATTTGGTGATGTTAAAATTTTTTCCTTTTTCGGTGTCAGCGTCCAGAGAGGCAGTTGAACTCATTGGAGTGTCTACCCCATTGCAATTCTCCATTCCAAATCTTTTGAGCAAATCCCGCAAGTACTTGGTCTGAGAAACAAATATCGCATCCTTTCGTTGCTTAATTTGCAGACCGAGAAAGTAGTTCAGCACACCCATCATAGACATCTCGAATTCACTCTACATTTTCTTTGAAAATTTCTCACACAAAGATTCATTAGTAGACCCAAAAATAATATCATCAACATATATTTGCACAATTAATAATTCATTAAACTTATTATTCTTAATGAAAAGTGTAGTATCTACTTTTCCTCTAACAAAGCCTTGATCTAACAAAAAATTACTTAACCGCTCATACCAAGCTCTAGGAGCTTGCTTAAAACCATATAAGGCTTTTTTTAAACGGTAGACATGATCAGGGTATTGGTCATTTTCAAAACCAGGAGGTTGTTCCACATAAACTTCCTCCTGTATGAACCCATTTAGAAAAGCACTCTTGACATCCATTTGATAGAGCTTGATCCCTTTGATGCAAGCAAAGGCTAGAAGAACACATATAGCTTCTAATCTAGCTACAGGAGCATACGTTTCATCGTACTCAATTCCTTCTTCCTGATTATAGCCTTTGGCAACAAATCTAGCCTTGTTTCTGACTATAATTACTGATTCATCTCGTTTGTTCTTGAATACCCATTTAGTGCCAATCACCGGATGGTCTTTAGGCCTAGGTACCAAGTCCTAAACTTGATTTCTATCAAATTGATATAATTCCTCTTGCATTGTGATAACCCAATCATTGTCTGATAGGGCCTCGTCAATTTTTGAGGGCTCAATCTCAAATATGAAGGCAGAGAACATGACTTCATTTAAAACGCTATTTCTAGTTCTCACACCTTGATCTATGTTTCCTATAACTTGGTCAAGAGGATGATTCCTAATAAATTTCCAAGCTCTAGGCTGAGATTAATCATGATGATTTTGAGAGTCATTTGCAAAAACATTTTCAGAATTTTCTATAGAAGCAGGGGTAGATTTCGAAAAGAATTGGTTTTTCTGAATGAGTTCATCATCCTCATCTACAGAATTTATTTATTTGGATTCACAGAATACCACATGTATTGACTCTTCAGCTATACGGGTACGTTTATTGAAAATTCTATATGCTTTACTCCTATTAGAATAACCAAGAAAAATACCTTCATCTGATTTAGAGTCAAACTTACCCAAATTATCCTTACCATTGTTATGTACAAAACACTTACAGCCAAAGATGTGTAAATGAGCTAAATTTGGTTTTCTCCCTTTGTAGAGTTCATAGGGTGTCTTGTTCAATCTCTTCTGCACATAGGCTATGTTTGAGATGTAGCTGGCTGTGCTCATGTGTCTGCCCAGAAAACTTGTGAAGTCTGATGCTCATTCAACATTGCACGGGCCATCTCAGTCAGCACTCGATTTTTCCTTTCCACCACACCATTTTGTTGAGGTGTCCTTAGAGCTGAGAAATTATGATCTATGCCATGATCCTCATAAAACCTTTCAAAAGCTTGATTCTCAAATTCACCACCATGATCAGTTCGAATAGTTGCAATACAAATACCTTTCTCGTTTTGCACCTTTTTGGCAAATACACAGAATAGATCAAATGTTTCATCCTTTGAAGATAAAAATATCGTCCAGGTAAAACGAGAGTAATCATCCACTATAACTAAGGTATATAAATTTCCTCCTAAGTTTTTCACTCTGGCAGGTCCAACCAAATCCATGTGAAGTAGCTGAAGAGGCCTATTTGTTGAAATTTCAATTTTATTTTTGAAGGATGATTTAGTTTGTTTGCCTCTTTGGCATGCATCACATACCATATCATTTTTAAAATGTATTTTGGGCAAACCAATTACTAAATCCTTCTTCAACAACTTGTCCAGCTGGTGCATATTCACATGTGTAAGTCGGTTATGCCACAGCCAGCTCTCATCCAAGTTACTAACAAAACATTTTTCTGAAACAGTTTTTGGAAGATCTAATGTATAACAATTACCCTCTGTAGGAGCTTTAAATAATACCTTGAGTTTACCTTTGTCAATTGAAAAATCATCTTTGCTGACAATGAGACATTCTTCTGAGTCAAAGATAATCCAATTGTTCTTGTCGGCACTTTGACTCGCGCTCAAAAGATTATGGCATAGTCCTTCTACCAGATAGATATCCTTGATAAGAGGTCCTTCTTTTGTTCCAATTTCGCCTATGCCAGAGATTTTCCCAGTTTGATTTCCTCCAAAAGTAACTTTCCCACCATCTTTTGTTTTTAAGGCAATGAACTTGTCTTCATCACCCGTCACGTGTCTTGAACATCCGCTGTCCATGTACCACTTATTTACTCTGGATGCTCTCAGACAAACCACAAGACAGGAAAAGTTAAGTTTTAGGTACCCATCTTTTTTTGGGTCTTTTGGGGTTAGTCTAAGGCTTAGGAACATAAGTTCCTTTAGGCACCCATTGGTAATTTCCCATGAGTTTATCTCTTCTTTCCTTTTTATGAAAACATGATGATGTACTATGACCCTTTCGATTACAATAATTGCAATGAGCAAAAGGATTTGATGAATGCACTGATTTCTGAAAATATTTTAAGTATGATTTTCCACTAGTTTTCTTTCTACCCTTCTTTCTGTCAAAAACAGGATTATATCCTATGCCCAATCGATCATTTGTAAAAAGTTGAGCATTCAAGATCACATTAAGCATCTCACTCCCTCTGGTGAATTTCTCATGAGTTTTTGTAAGGTATAAGTTCTTTTTCTCCAGATCAAGACAATCTTCACAAATTATGGTTTTGTCAGTAAAGTTTTTAACTTGCATTTCAAGAGAAGTATTTTTCCTTTTCAGATCAAAATATTTATCAGCAAGTTTTTCAAACTCAGATTGCATTTCATTGTATTCATCAAACAGTTCATCGTAAGTGGGTAATGAATCGTTTACCTCACTATTTTCTGGTTGTTCTTCTTCTGCAACTAGGCAGACATTTGTTGTTTTTGCTTCTTCTTCACTTTCTTCTTCTAAAGAGTCATCTCCCTATATAGTAGAAACATACGCCTTCTTCTTGAAATTATTGAACTTCTTCTTTTTATCCTTTTCATTGCCCTTCAGTTATGGACACTCTGATTTGTAGTGACCAGGTTTTTCACACTCATAGCAGATGACTTGATCTTCTTCTTTGGAGTCACGTCTGTTACTGGAACCTCCTTTTTGGAATCGATTTCTGAAGCCTTGATCCCTCTTGTAAAATTTCTTGAATTTTCTCACGAACATGCCCATTTCATCATCTTCATCATCTTCGTCATTCTCATCCTTTTCTTGAGCAGCATCAAGAGCAACTCCCTTATTCTTGTTGTTGCCATTAATCTCATCCAAATATTTCTTGAACTTCAATTTGCTTTCGTATTCAGACAAACTTCTGAATAAGGCTGCAACTGAAGCCATTGATTCACCTCGAGCCTCTTCTATAGCTGTGACCTTGGCTTCCCAATCTTTGGTTAGTACATTAAGGATCTTTTTGACTTGGGCACGTTGTTCATATGCTTTGCCCAATGCAGCTAGTTGGTTGATCAGATTAGTGTACCGGAGTTGAAATTTAGCAACTGATTCTCCGTTCTTCATCCTCAACAGATTATATTCTGTTTAAGAGTGTTGACTCGGTTCTCCTTTATAGCTACTGTTCCTTCATACGCAACCTCCAAGGCCATCCACATTTCTCTAGCTGTCTCCATATTGCAAATATGAAAATATTCTTGTTGACTAAGTGCGCTCTGAAGCAAGAGTATGGCCTTGCTGTTTAGAGTGACATTTCGACTATCATTGTCATCGTAATCTTCTTCCGGCTTTGGAAGTTTGAGACCATTGTCAAGAATGGTTGGCTCGTAGTTTCCTCTCTCGAAAACTCTCCACAAGCCCAACTCTGTTGCCATCACGAACACTTTGAACTTGTTTTTCCAGAACGAATAATGTTGTCCGTTGAAACCAGGAGGCCGATTAATTAATGCACCATCAGGCAATATTCCGTCCATGATCGAACTCTGGATGTTAATCCAAACTGAGCAACCTTGCTCATATACCAAATGAAAATGGAATATCACCTAGAGGGGGGTGAATAGGTGATTTAAAAATTTAATTGCTTAATCAAGATTTTGACGAATTCAGGCAGAATACTAACTGTGCATAAATGTAAAGAAGAATGGACACGAGGCAATTTATCCTGGTTTGATCTAATCCTGACCTACATCCAGTCCCCAAGAATTCTTTGGGATTTTTCACTAACTTTTCAAAGATTACAAATACAACTTGGGATGATTCTCTCACTCACAGACTCACTCCCCCTTACTACTTGTAATCGTACACCCACACTTAAGGTTCCACAACCTTAAGATTTTACAATTGAATGAAATAAATGTTTAAATAACTCCTCATGAGTAGATAATAAATGATCACTGAAGAACAAGAAAATATCCGAAGACATTGAGAGTAATGAAACTGATAAGATCGACACCTTAGAGTAAATGCGCAGAGTTTCGGTGGTTGGCGGAATTGAATGCTTGGGCATTTATACTCTTCGCCATTAATGCTGTTAGGAGGAACTTGAATGTTACCGTTGTGACTTATTCAATTTCCCGTTAGGCACAGCTCTGTTCCTCGTTCAACCAAATGGACCGTTGAACCTTCATTAAATGAAATCTGTGCTTTTATTAAATGTGTTGATCGTTGAGTATGCTTTTGCAGAAGAATATCTTGATTAAGTAATCCTAGAAGAATGTTTCTCTCTGCTACACAACTTCATTCCATTTGTTGCTCTGTTTCTGCTGATGTGCATTAAATGAAGTGACATGAGCATCAGCTTTATGTTGTTTTTGAATAATACACCGTTGAAATCCCTGAAACCACTAGCAAACGTGATAAAAACATTTTATATATATCATACTAAGTGATTCTGGAGGTCATAACCCAAAGATTAATATTTTCGCAGAATCAAAAAACTCAGACAGCGACAAGAACTCGAGTTTTCAAAGTAGAACTCAAGTTCATGAACTTGAGTTCTTAAACAAGAACTCAAGTTCTTTCATTTTTTCTTTCTGAACGTCTCAGGTTTGCTAGCCAAGAACTCGAGTTGATTTCCAAGAACTTGAGTTTTCATTTCGGGTTCAAATTGATTTGCAAAGAACTTGAGTTCTTAATCATGAACACAAGTTCATGAACTTCAGTTCTCTTCTAAGAACTCAAGTTCTTAAACTTTGATCAGATACCTCATGAAGGAACTCGAGTTCTTTACTGAGAACTCAAGTTCATGAACTTAAGTTCTTTCCCAAGAACTCAAGTTCTTAGTCTTTGACCGAATTCCTCAAAATTAAGAACTCGAGTTCTTTACCAAGAACTCGAGTTCGGTGCTAAGGAACTCGAGTTCTCATGCTTTTGAAAATTTTTCATCACCAAGGGTCGCGAACTCGAGTTCTTCACTTTGGTTGTTTGAGAACTCTTCTGCCAGAAGATGCGAACTCAAGTTCATCATCCAAGAACTCGAGTTCTTCATTTTGCTGATATAAGAACTGGAGTCTTAAAACATGAAATCGAGTTCTTATTTAAATCATTGATTTATAAGTGTTTAGTTATCATCAAAACTTGGTTGAGAACTAACAAACTTCACCCGTTTTGCAGATTCACCTGATTCTTCATATTTTTTTCTATCATAGTATGTAAAGTTCTCTTAGAAGATATAGATTGTAGGAGCCTTTTCCTTTGTGCATGAGAGATTCTTCTTTTCTTATTCTCCTCAAGATAGTTGAATGGTACTCTATGGCAGTTTGTTCTTGAGGTGGAACATACTCCTCTTACTGGTATCCATTGCTTCTTTTAATAATTAGACTTTATAAGTCCAGTAGTGGGTGTCCTGAGAGTTCTCCTGTTTGACATAGATGCTGTGAACTTCTTCATTAGTGCATGAGAGACTCTTGGCTTCTTCTTCCTCTTATCTGTACTCTCATGTCTATTTATTTTCACATCATCCTGCATACATGGAACATTGGATGGACATTTTGGTACCCACTTATACTTGGGTCCTTGTATATTAGTATTGGACCTTGTCCTTTTGGAACCCAAATATATTTATTTCTCTTATTAGAATTTCTTCTAATATAGCAAGTGTGAGAAATATGACCAAATTTTCCACAATAATTGCAAATAATATAATGATGCTTATTATGAACACTTTTGCAAGTATTATGTTGATCATCAGAGTGAAAATTGAAATGAATCTCATTTGAACATTCTTCTTCCCAATAAACTTTTCATCAATGAAATCATTTTTGCTTTTTATAACAAAATCAATAATTGGTTGATAAGCAACTCTATGTGATTGTTCAAAAGCATTTTTCTTATCTACACAAGAAGAGTTGGAACTTTTTACCACATAAGCAACTAGAGCTTTTGATGATGATTGATCACAAACGTCCATCAGCTCTCCCTGGGAATCCTCATTCTCTTGTTCTTTCATGTTGACAGGATCATGTGAGTCTTCAATGATTTCTCCTTCTTCAATCTCCAGTCGTTCATCAATGGATATGCAACTTATAGTGTTAGATGAATTATCAAAACTTTTAACTTCAACACAATCGTTAGAAGCATATATAGAATCAAAAGTATCCCATATTTCCTTAGCACTAGAGCAATACTTGATTTTCTCAAAATCATTTTCAGTTAAAGCACTGTATAATATGTCCATTACTCTAACGTCCAACAAAAACATTTTCGTTTCCCTTTCTGTCAAATCCTTTCTTAATTTGAAATCAAAGGCATTTGTAAAAACATCCTACATATCAAAATCAGATGATTTAATAAAACTTGTCATTTTAGCTTTCCAAAACAAAAAATTAGTATCTTTTAAAAATGGTGGAATAGTATAATCAAAACCTTGTGAAAGCAAACAACACCCAAATTAGCCATTGATAACTCTTGAGACTGTTAAGTCCTTTAAACAAGAGACCTTGCTCTAATACCAAATGTTGGACCTAGCTATCACCTAAGGGGGGTGAATTAGGTGTTTGATAAAACTTTAGGAACTTTAAAAAAAAAATTTCCACAACTTATAAATTGACAATTAGATATTCAAAGATGAGCATGTACTGGAAATGTAAAAGATAAGGGAAGAGAGTATGCAAACTATGATTTATCTTGGTTCCAATCTTTGACCTACATCCAATCCCCAAGCTTTACTTCAGAATTTCAATCCACTATTTGCTTTGAACTTGATTACACGTTCTGTACTTGAAGTAATCCTCTCACTATGATTCACTCCCCCTTACAAACCGTAATCAATTCACTTGCTTGATTACACACTTTGTACTCGAAGTAATCCCTCACTCGGATTCACTCCCCTTACAAGCTGTAATCACAACAAAGTGTTTCCCACTCAAGATTACACAATATTAAGTAACTCTCAGAATAATAGGATGATTACAATGAATCTTCTCTCTCAGAAGTAAGTGAATAAACACTGAAGCACAATACATATAATCTCACTCTCTAAGCTAAATATATGATCATTGAGATATTCAGAGAGTAGATGAAGCAGACGTTAGAATATTGGCATTTTCACTGTGTAAGCTCACGTCCCTGTTCTTTCTCTCCCTCTTGTGTCTATATTCTGAGTCTTCATGGGTATTTATAGGATAATTAGAGGAACTAGCCATTGCATATTCTTCTTATGATTCTTCAACGTTCAACTGTAAATCTGGAATATGACCGTTGCATATTTTTCTATATCTCTTCAATTCTTGGCTGGAATCTTGGATATAGTTGTTGTTGATGGTCTTCCAAAATTCTTGTCATTCCATAAACTTAATTTGATCGTTGGAGAGTGATTTGATTGACCTATAACGGTCTGAGCTGAACCTTTGGGAAGAAGGAGAAGTTTCAGGTTTGTTCTTGGTTCTTCATTTAATGCATTTGACCCAGATCTGATTTCACCTTGATCCTCGCTAAATTCATGTAAAACTGATGAGTATATCGATCAAGTAAATATATATGATGATTCGAAACCTAAAAAAATGATTAAATTAGTTCATAAGTTTGAATTAGATAGATGGAAGATGTCATCTATAAAACAAAGATTCGTTAGGCTTGAGTTTAAGCTATGTAGGCTCGAGTCTAATCATGTTAGGAATATTCGATAGCTTTCTGTCTAAGCTAAACTCGAGTTTATTAGTTTTAGGCTCGAGTTTATCGAATATCAGATCGAGACTAGCTCTTTGTTTGAGACAAACTCGAGTTTATAAGTGATAGGCTCGAGTTTGTAACATCTTGAATTTTCTGTCAACTTTCGAAGGCCATATCTCCCTGGTCTGAACTTCATTTTGGTTCATTTAACTCTTGATGGAAAGCCTTATGAGTCTACTTTCATACGCCACTGATTTCAGCTCATTCCGATGTGTAGATTGTGAGTCACACTCAAAACATTGAAGCTTGGTCTGCTGTGTGGCGTGAACTTCTGATCCAACTTACGAAATCCATAGCTCACTCATATGATCTTCTTTGGGCATGAAACTTTGTCAAGATGACGCATTAGAAGTCTAGTTTCATACAAAATTGGTTTCACCTCAATCCGATTCCTGGTTTGGAAGATATCATCGAATTACCAGAGGTTGCCCATGCTGAACGTGAAACAGAGTAGAACACTAGTGCTGAAGAACACTGTAAACTCGAGTTTGTAAGTATAGGCTCGAGTTTGCTCAGGCCAGAGGAGCCAGAGTTGCTAGAAAACATCCATACTTGAGTCTATAAGTGACAAGCTCGAGTTTGTTCATATCAGGCTCGAGTTTGCAAGTATAAGCTAGAGTTTTCTTGTACCAGATGAGCTAGAGTTGCTAGAAATTAGTCAGGCTCGAGTTTGTAAGTGACAGGCTCGAGTTTATTTATCTAGGAACTGATATTTGCTTGTTCTAACTTCGAATCGAGTCATTCCAACTTTCATTTGATCGTGAATACTTCAAAAATCAATCTAAAAACTTTTATGATGATTTTCTCATTCCATTTGGCAAGTCTTTCTTTCTTTCTTCTCTTTTCTTGATCATTCTCCATAATTCAACTCTTTCTTTTTTCTCTTCTCTTGTTCTTTATCATTTGACTCCATAATTCTATTCTTTCTATCTTCCATCTCCCATCTAGATTATGCTTCATTAAAGAACTTGAGCTGATCTTGAATTCCATTCACCAAGATCTTTCTTCTTCAATCACTCCTCTTCTTCTTGAATATGCCTAAAATTCTTTGATAACTTCTTGCTTCTTTGTTGATCCTCTTCTTGATCATTGTTCATAGATGAACTTCACATCTTTGTTTCTACATTAAATACAAGAATCAGTCAATGAAGAAGATAAACATATTACTCATTCTTTTTGCTTTTACTAATGGCATATATATAAGACATCATCAAAACTAATCATATCTAACATCTTTAGGTCCTAACATAAATTTTTTTTATTTATATTTTTGAATAAACAAAAAAGTATACCTATTTTATCAATTTCATTGACACTATATAAATTTAATTGGAATTTTGTTTTCCAAGTTTGGAAGATTAAATCTATCGTTTTTAGTTGAATTACTTACTCCCCCAACCAATCCCCTTCTCCCTGCCCCTCCTCCCATCTAAACAACTAAAACAACACCATTCGAAGGAAATAACAGTCCATTCGGTTCTAAATATAAGATAAAATTATTTTTTTTGAGATATTAACGAAATTAATTAAATTACTCTAAAATATATATATTTATCATATTTTCCAAACTATTTTGTCTAACATATAGAGTGATATATAATCTAATGATATAATTTGATTAAATAATTTATCTAATTTTCTTTTTTTTTTTGAAAAATCGATCCAATCTTATATTTAAGAAGTAGTGGTTTTGGTAGTTTTAAAAAAAGGAGATAAAATGAGTCCCATTGCATCGTTGGCCTATCACATGGTGATCTCATATTTCCATTGACAAGAAGGGGGAAATGTTAGTTCTCTATGTGTTTTGATGATAATTGACAATTATAAACTCAATATGAAGTTTGTCTTTGGTAAGTTGTAAAACTTACTGTCAAAGGCAAACTCGAGTTTTGGTAGCAAAACTCGAGTTTTGACTTGACAAAGAGTAACTCAATTTTTCAAAGAAAGCCAAACTCTAGTTTGCTCAGATAAACTCAAGTTTGTGAGATACAGAGAGCACTTAAAGTTTCCACAACAAGACAAACTCGAGTTTAGACTAAACAGAAAGACTTCAAAAACTTCAGCCAAGAAAACTCTAGCTTTGATTTTGTAAACTCCAGTCTTGTTTTGACAGAAAGATTTCACAGTTTCAGATCTCACTGAAACTCGAGTCCAGAATTTGAAGACTCAAGTTTAACTCAAACAGAAAACACTCGAGCTACTATATGCTTTGTAAACTCCAGTTTTGATTCTGAAAACTCCAGTTTTTTTTTCTGACAGAGATTTCAAAGTTTCAATTATTATTGAAACTCAAGTTTTCATATTAGAAACTCGAGTTTGTATCATATAAAGAGTTTTGCACTTCAGGATCTAAAAACTCCAGTCTTAATTTTGAAAACTCCAGTCTTGAAGTTTTGGTCCTAACTATATCTTCTTATCAAAATCCAAAACTTGAGTTAGTCACTTAATGACTCGAGTTTTGCCATATGTCCATGATCTCATTCAAAGACCAAAACTCGACTCTTTTCTCTATAAAAACCAAAACTCGAGTCAGTCACTTATCAACTTGAGTTTAGGAAGTTTTTCAAAATGTGTTCAAAACTCTTATCGTGATCTTGTTTTCTAGATGAACCCAAAACTCGAGTCTGCCTATAAAAACTCGAGTTTATGACGAACAGATTTTGAATAACTAGACTGCACCAATCTGCGAAATCTTTATGGGTTAATCTGAAAATGTCATATCATGTATTATTATTATTTCTAACATCATTGATGAAGTTTTGAGTAAGTTTCAGATAAGTTCAGCAATGTTCAAGATGAAATCAGATCTGGAACAAATGCAATAAATGATGAACCAAGAACAGGGCTGATCTTTCTCGTCTATCCCAATGGTTCAGCTCAGGCCGTTATGGGTCAAATAAATCTCTCTCCAACAGACAAATAAGGTTTATGGAATGACAGAATATCTGGAAGACTATCTATATTAACTAATTATAGAATTCCAGCTGAGAATTGAAGAAATAGAGAAAAATATGCAACTGTCATATTCCAGATTTACAGCTGAACGTTGAAGATTCATGGAGAAGAAAATGCAATGGCTAGTTCCTCTAATTAACTTATAAATACCCATGAAGACTCAGAGCAAAGAACTATCAAACTACAACTAATCATATTTACAATTTGAGTTTGTATTGTGCTTTTAATTTGATCTTCAGTGCTTATCAATATTTTCTCTTTTGAGAGCTTTGTTTCTTTGAAATCATTTTCAAATACTTGTTTGTATAAACTCAAGGTTGTGGAACCTGTGAGTTAAGTCTTTTGATTACAAAGTATAAGGGGGAGCAAGTCCTAGGTGATTAGGATTGCGTGTGTTTTATATTGTTGTAATTAAAGCCTATTGAGATACTAGAAATACCCAGAAGATATCTAGGGACTAGATGTAGGTCAAGGTTAAGACCGAACCAGTATAAATCCTTTGTTTCCAGCTTTTCTTCCCTTGCCTTTTCGTTCTTTGTTTTCTCGAGTCTTGAAATCATCATTGAAAAGAATTTTTGAAATCCCCAATTTACCCCCTCTTGGTGATTTCTTCCATTTTCAAGACCAACAAAAAGTTGGCAAGTGATTCATTTTGAAATTAATGTCCATAAGTTCTCTAAATCACTACACTATGTAAAAGAAACATTTTATCTTTGCACATCATGCATCTGTTGTTGAAGATGTCTTACAAAAAAGGTCTCGGATCAAATTAATGTCATCTATTGTGTAGGCATCCTCATGACCAAATATCTGTGTGCAAATGAAAAATAAGTTAATACAAATCAACTTATCTAATAAAATAACTAACAATTCAATTACAGGAATAAAAATGAAAATCATTTAAGAATCAAGAAATGATCACCTCTTCAAAATTTGAAGTAAGTCCACTAACAATGATGTTATACATATAAAGTAAAATGTAGTATCTACACTCAGCTTTCCCTGGTTGCCAAGGACACTATATATCAAAAGAAAATGGTAAAAATGAATAAAGACATAGATAAAGTGATTGTCAATTAAATAATTTGAATTTAAACAACTTAATTTCTGTTGGAACTACTTTGTGTCACCACTTTTACCTTTGCACGTCCTACACATTGAATAATATGTCTTAAGTTTACTATCATTAAAATGAAAATTAGAAGACATTAAAACAATTTATTCAAATAAAAAACCAATTGTTTAAAAGTAACTTAACTTACGTGTTAAAAATAGACTTTATCTCTTCGTTTGGCTTGCGACCCAAGGAATCAAACCAAAAGACAACGTTGATGAAGGGGCAAGCAACACACAAACTCCAATGATAACTATAATAACATTTATAATTCTTAACTTAAAAAACTGAGTAAGCCTTAAATAGATAAAATTAAGTTATTTGACTTTCAACAATTGGTGCTAGATAACACAACAACTAAGTCTCTCCGATAATATAGCCCACATAACTCATCCACTCTTCCAGCTTATCATTACTCCTTGCGGGATGTGTTGGACATAAGAATACATAAAAAGTGTTTATCTCCATTTTGACACATATTTTGTGGAAGCAACTACCATAGAATTAAAACAAGACATGACTTGATGAATATAGAATCATAAAAATCATTGAATTAATTAAAGTTTAAAATAAAATAAAAAAACTCACATGATTGCAAATGTAAACCATCTTATGTCTATCTCCTCCAAAGATAGGAACTTTCTAATATCTTTGCTATCAACTGTAAAGGAATACAAGATTCTATTACCCATAATCCCAAAAGGCATTTGTAAGTCAACCTTGTTAATTTTTATGTGGACATTTTGCAGTTATGGCAATAAGGGAAACTTTGTCGGTTTTTCTTGATCCTAGCAACACATAAAATAAAGATTATAAGTAGGATGTCAAAGTAAATTCAAGTAATACTAAGGTGTTTCCTATCATTGGAGGTGTTATCGCCATATGAGCAAGATGTTAAGGCCAAAGATTGAAAGATCCTTTTTCTAGACCTAGTTTGGCATCTTAGTCATCAAGGAATGAGACTTCTACACCTTCTTCACCCTATTGAACACTTGTAACATTGACCTTATGCTCATCATCTCGAATTTGATTATGATGGTTCGTGGTAGCATGCGTGTACATAACAACATTGGTAACAACACACTGCAATGTGACTTCTAACAAACGAGAGCAAGGTTCTTCAACCTCTGTTGTAAGAGTAGGTTGCAATGTCCTAACTCTGGGGAATTGTAACTGCCTTTGGTACTAGGAAAGGTCATGGATTCCTAGGTAAGAGAAATGAAAGAATTAATTAGACTAACTTAATGTTCTTTTAGTTGAAATTATTTACAACCTGATATCTATTTTACTCTGAACCCATCTTGATTTGAATGCTAAACAAAACCATCGATCTCATCTCACCATAAAGCTCTTGTAACAACTCTTCTTGAAGTGATCGACGAATTTTTATCTCAAGCTCTTCTCGGACTTCCTCTCGAATTAATTGATGAACTTTCTCTCGAACCTTGGCCACAAGCTCTCAACTTTATTGATTTAGTCCATAATGTTTTGAAGTTCATCCAAAACATCTGATAAAACCAATTTCCCTTGGTTCTTCTTTAACATGACCAAGATGATCTAGTTTCCCAAATGTAAATGGAAGAAATTACCAAGAGGGGGTGATTTGGGGATTTTAAAAATTCTTTTAAAAAACACCCAAGTTTTTAGATTGAAAATAGAGTGTAAGAAGGCAAGGGAAGAAAAGCTTAGACACAGAAGATTTATACTGGTTCAGTCCTAACCTTGACCTACGTCCAGACCCCAGATATCTTCTAGGTTTTTCAACTATCAATATTTTTTAATTACAACAATGTAACTCTAAGCAATCCTAATCACGTAGGACTTGCTCCCCCTTATACCTTGTAATTAAATGACCCAACTCACAGGTTCTACAACCTTGAGTTCTCTTAAACAAGTAATCAAAATAATTTTAAAAAACAAACTCTCAAAAAGAGCAGATATGGATAAACACTTAAGTTCAAAATACTGTAGAATACACAATAATCAATTGTAGTTTTGTGTATTGTTGCTATGAGTCTTCCTGGGTATTTATAGGTTAATCAGAGGAACTAGCCGTTGCATTTTCTTCTCTTTCGGCTTCATCTCTGGAATATGATAGTTGCATACTTTTTTTCTATTTCTTCAATTCTCAGCTGGAATCCTGGATTTAGTCGTTGCAGACGGTCTTCCAGATTTTTTGTCAATCCATAAGCCTTATTTGACCATTAGAGAGTGATCTGGACGATCTATAATAGCCTAAGCTGAACCATTGGGATAGAGGAGAAATTTTAGGCTTGTTCTTGGTTCTTCATTAATTACATTTGACCTAGACTTGATTTAACCTTGATCATTGCTGAATTTATCTGAAACTAATGAGCATATCGATCAAGTATATATATGATCATTTGTAACTTAAAATGTGAGTAAATTAATTTATAAGTTTGAATCAGACATATAGAAGACGTTATCTGTAAAACAGAGTTCCGTTAGGCTTGAGTCTAAACCATGTAGGCTCGAGTCTAATCGTGTTGCAAAATTCAATAGCTCTCTCTGTTTGAGCCAAACTCAAGCTTGTAAGTTTTAGGCTCGAGTTTGCTTCAGTCAAATATGTTTGAACTTCTTTCAATGAGAGATAAACTTGAGTCTACATAAACAAGCTTGAGTTTATATTTGAGAAAGATTTTGAATGCTCTCTGTAAGGGACAAACTCAAATTTAACTTCATAGGCTCAAGTTTGTTGACATGAAAAAATTTGTTGGAGCGCTCTCTGTAAGACTTTAGCTTGAGTTAAAGAAGACATGCTCAAGGTTAACATTAAATAATAAGGCGACATGCTCTCTGTGAGACATAGGCTCGAGTCTGTCTCAACATGCTATCATGATAGGCTTGAGTCTATCTCAGATAAAATCATGAAACTTGCTCTCTGTCATGAGTAGGCTCGAGTAAATCAAATCAAGCTCGAGTTTGCCTAAGTTCAAAACATTTGTCTTGCTTTCTATTAAGTATAAACTCAAGTTTAACAACTCCAGGCTTGAGTTTTACTTATATTACAAGGATTAAACAAACTTTTACCTTGTTTGAACTTTAGCAACAAAGAACGGTTTCTTAGTTTACAATTGTTAGTTATCATTAAAACACATAGAGAACTAACACCAAGCACCATTGCTAAGATGTCCATCCTTCTACTTTTAGTAAAGGAACCTAGTTTACTCTCCTCTTCAACATCATCCTGTAACATAAATTGATTAATATAAATTAATTACATTCAATCTTTATGAGATAACCCTCAAGTTTAGAACAATTCTCATTATGACATGTGAATATGGATGAAGGAAGCGATTGTCTTACTCATTTTTTAAAAATTTTAGAAGCATTTATCCTTACAAGTAAGACATGCAAAAATTTCAACAATAACCCAATTCAACTTAATTTAAACAAAAATATCTGAAGCAATACAACGTAATATCAACAATTTAATTTAGCAATTTCATCAATACAAGTTCATTATGCCTCTAGTAGCTCAACCAATGCCAACTATTTATGAGTAACCATAAATTTAGAGTTCTACATATTCTATCAAGTTCATATCAATAAAGACAGACGATAGAGCAAACCCTTGGAATATGCCGTTACAATTAAACCTATAAGCCAAAATGAAAAAAAAAAAAGAACAACCACAAAAAAAAAAACCTAAAGGTGGAGAGAATGTAGAACACTTAAACGATTGAAGACCTACAGGGAGAGGATGAAATTGAAGAGTAAATCACAGGAACGTGAGTGAAGTGCCAAAAGGCATGTGACATCAACTTTGAAAGGCCGAGGGCAATGGCATTAGTGATTGTATGAGCCAAGGGTGTGACTAGAAGGGCAAAGGGAATATGATGTTGGCAACACAATATGTGTATGTGTAAGGCCGAGGAGGAGAGGGGTCACGATCGGATGGAAGGCGATGGTTAGAGAAGGGGCCAAAGGTTGCATCTGGGGTTTAAGAGGGTTATAACACCCTGAATTCTAGAGCCTAAAGATTGAGAATAAGTCTAAAGTAGGTAGACAACTAAGCCCAGTTCAAGAAAAGTCCCAAGAATGTCGAGGGTTAGGAAGCCTCTTTGGGACTAAATAATTTGACTATACAGGTCAGTGGACCTAGTATGTTCAAGTTGTGGAATTAAAGTGCTATTGAAAAAGGGGCACCAAGGACGTATACAATGTAAATTCAGTTGGAAATGATGCCTCCTAACTATGTCTTAAGGTATAGGACAATTAGTTGGGCAAAAGTATGTCGGTATAAGTGAGTATACATCATTTTCAAGGTAGCCAGGGGTGCCCTGTGTTTTGAGGAAGTAATGGTATTTGTGAAGAAAACCTGAGTAAAAGCTAGGCAGCATCTCGAGCAAGCACCGATAAAGTAACTTTAATAAAGTAAGTTCATAATAACTAATGATGACATACTTTTGTGTTGGCTAAATATAATGGTGACACATGTCCCTTCATGATTACAAAAGTCAAAGGTGATGATGCTAGTGGGACATATGGCATTTTATGATGAGATATTTGACTTTTTGGCACCACAAGTACGAGGTAATTATGAGGCATTAAAATATACATTTCTTATTCCCCAAGAATAAGGAAAAACGTGTAGCCACATCAGGGGATAGAAAAAGTTGATTTAAACACATATAAAAGCCCAACTATAAGGACAAAGGCTTGGGGAAACGTTAACTAACAAAGTGGAACCAACCGAGATACTAAAATAAGGATTTCTTGATCCCTAAGGAACTATATTTCAACCACCTATGGTCAAGGAGAAGAGATTGACGATTTGGACCCATACAAGTCTATTGTGTGACACAAATTACGAGGAAAGTACAAGTCACTCAAGTAATAATGAGAGAGAGAGAGAATAAAATAATCTGGTTTAATCTGGACTACGCAAATTCAATCTGACATGACAAGTGAAAGACATGTAACTAAGACCTTTTCAAGAACATTAGTGGCATATCCAAGGGCAGATTTTGTGGGTCCCACGGCCTAGGAAAGAGAGCAGTGTTAAATGACCATTTTAGCCCTAGACCTAAAACCTACAACTAGCCATCTTAGAAACCACAATAGGGGGGAATTTTGGAATCTCATTGTTGGCCTTGAGAAACAAGCAAAGAAATAATAATTTAATCCAAAGAATTTTCCCGACCATTGGATTGTGATCAAGGTTGGATAAGGGCCCCACTTTTGGAGTCTATATAAAGGGCACTCCTCCCTTCATTTTCCCCACACCAAGGATAAGCTCAGGGTGAGGAAGAAGAGGGTCCAGCTAAAAGTCTTGATCCAAGGAAAGAGGAAGGCACCCGCAACCGAAAGAGGAAGTTCCCTAACCAGCTACCTAGCTATTCTTGTCTCTGCCCCATTGTGTTTTCGTGGTAGTTGCAGTGAGATTTACATATTTTTCTGGTTCTCAATGGGTCTAGAGGGTTTTTTTTAGGGACACGTAAGATCACCTTTTTCCAAACACTCAAAGCCTAAGTCTCTGATATAAGAAAATCGACAAATTCTTTCGGCTTTTGGGCAGCGAAGACAAATATGTGGTTTAACATAGTAAATGAAATTCAAATTCTTTGAAATTTTAAATGGTAAAATTAGACATCTGGAGAATGATTTTGATATAAAGTTTTGTGTCATTTGGATGTTCCAGTCGAGAGCTATTTAAGAAGGAAAATGACTTAAAAACAGGATTTTTCTCTCAGACCAGTGGCCAAAGATTGGGAACTAGAAACGGATTCAAACCCATACGGCCTTGTAAATTATTTTTCCTATAAAATATACATCTTAAGGGTTCTAAGGAAATTTATTTCATATCAATACAATTTTTTCTAGAATTTATTACTAGAGTTTGAATTTCTGGTGCCATGCGAATTTTATGAAACCTAAAGTAGAGTTTGAATGTGTGATTGGTGTTTGGCTGTATTTAGGGCATTCTCACTTGTAGGATGCATCCCTAAAATAAGAGAAAAGTTCATTGCTTTTCAGGAAGTGCCATGTAGTAACTGTAAGCTTGCATACTTTATGTGGCTCTTGTATGTTATGTGTTATCGTGATTGTGGATGTAGGGTAGGAAGTATCCATTGGACTTCGTGTTCTATGGTTACTACTGAGGCCTGAGGTATGCAGGGTAGGTAGTAACTGTAGGTGTGCTACTAAGGCCCTTAGCATGTAGGGTAGGTAGAGCCTATGTGACTGAGTGTTCATAGGTGTCTACTGAGGCACAAGGTATGTGGGGTAGGTAAAGCCTATATGACTATGTACTTATAGGTGTCTGCTGTGGCCCTAGGGTAGGTGGTTGAGGTTGGCCAACCTAACTATTAAGGCCCTTTACGTGTTGGTTCTAGGGGCTTGTCTTGACCAAGCAGTCCTTCGGATTGTGGTACATGCCATGTTTGTTTTCTTGATTGTGATTTGCATTACATGCATTGCATAAATAGTGTATATGAGTTTAATAGTTACTCTGGGGTTCGATTTTGAACTCTAGACTGGTTGAAAGATATAGGAGTTTTAGGTTAAGGTGATCAGGAATTTAAAAGGCAAGGGCCGGGAGTTGATACGAAGAGATGAAGACGCTCTGAGAAGGCTTAAAGTTGTATTTATTCTAGATAAGAGTATAATATTGATTATTGTTTAATATTTTATTTGTGATAAATGTACCCTTAACCATACAGGAACTTATTTACTTTTGGTTTTTTTGTACTTTACCAGTATATTGTATTTGTCCAAATTAGTAACATGCTTTGTTGCGTTCACTCTAATACATGCTTTGTTGTTTCTAGATACAAGGAACAAGTAAAAGGAATCTCTCTAACGTGTTACCCTAAAGGGCGGGGCCGGTAGGGGTGTAATAGAAGGGGTTAAACGATGTGATTTTGTAGGACTAAGGCTTAGAGGCGAATACTAAACGAGAAAGACTTGGAGGCATGAGAAAGCATAAGAGGTGCATTCAAAAAAGACGAAAATGTGTTATTTTCAATAGTTGTTTTTTGATAAATAGTCGTTGAAATTCTTATAAAAAACAATCATTGAAAATTAAATTTATAACTGCTATTGTAAGAAATAGTCATTAAAAGTTTAACTATCAACGATTGTTTATCTAGAAACAACCGTTGAAAGAGATCAGATCTCTCTAACTCAGTTTTATGCTAACAAAAAAATGCGAATACAATTTATCATTTATTATCCTCAAGAGCTTTCTATAACCACTCTTGAAAGCACTTGCAAACTAAAATCAAATGTGTTTGTATGCCCTCATATTCAAGCAAGTTTGTGTTATTATTTAGGTGTCCTAGAGACAATCTGTAAGAATAAATCAACACCATCACTACATTGTAGTATTTCATTATTAATAAATGAGCACATTTTATCTTTATCATATTCACGTTTCACCTTTATTTTATAGTAAATATGTGTTTAAAGCCTAGGAATATAACATATGTTAATCCTAAGGATCGATGATAGAGATAATGGTCTGAAGAATTTGAGAACACTATATTTGTAACATCCCAAATGTTGGACTTTGGGAATTAAGAATTAACTATGGAAAATTCGGCCTTAAGGAATTTTAAATATTAAGAGTTTGGAATTTAAAGCGTATTTTCCATAAATTAAAGGCAATTTACTTGGAAATAATTATTGGCCAGAGTATTTTGGGATAATAATTTATGGACTAAAATAATTATTGAAAATTAAGAATTTATTTTCCTTGGAAATAAAATCATGGAAAGTAATTTAGGGGATGTTGGGAAATTAAGGTTTAATTTTCCTTAATTTATTTTGAAAAGAATAAATTTAAGGAAAAATGGTGAATGATAATTGTAGGTCTTGATATTTTGGGATTTATTTCCATAATTGCAATTAAGCCTAGTTGCAAATAAATTAGTATTACGAATTAGTGTTAAAATGATTTATTTACATGGTTATTCAATAATCATAATTAAACAATTTAATAGATATTTGTAAATACAATGTTAAGAAGGAGAAAAGAATAAGATGGGCCATAGAAATCAAATCAGCCCATTATTTACAAAGGCCCACACTTACCTCCTGCAACACGTATGAGATCTGAAATATTAACAATGAAATTACCTCCTCAAGTCCAACAAGCTTGGGCGTATAGGAAGACAGAAGCAATTCAACTGTGGACCATCAAAAAAATCATTCCTTTCAGCCCAAATACTCGATCTGCTAGGCAACCATTTCAGCTGCTTCACTTCTGCCCATATAATCCGAAACCAACTAAAAGAATAACCAGCATCAGGGACAAACCGAAAGAAACAATCAGGAAAGAAGGTCAAAACGCAGCCAGCATTAATTAAACTGACAGAAGATAAGATTATCCTGAAGCAGAGATCAGACGGCAATATCCTCGAGACTCAAAAACCATTTTGGACCAGCGGAGAAATGAAGTTTAACCAGATCTTCGGCTGACTATAAAAGCCATTCAAATTCAGTCTCGCCTTCAGTTTGTTTCACCACCCATTCACCGTCTACCTTCAGCTTTCGGCCAGAGAGAAAGAAACCGACAGAAAAGAGAGCGAAAGAGTGTTAGCCGAAGCTCGTCATCTGGCCCTGTTTTCTGCAACGTGAAACAGAGCAAGGATCAGTGGCTTATCAACACCTTATAAGCTTGGAAACTTGAAGGTGATCTTCATCTTTCCTTTCCCTTCGTTTTCTGTCCTAGTTTAGTTAGGATATAACCGAAAAGAATCTGGAATGAAAGCACTAAAAACAGAAACCGAAAACGAAGAAAACAAAAGAAAAACAGGGGCTGTTCGGATTATTTTTCTTCTCTCTAAATCGTGGTGTTTTCTACCTTGGGGATTGCCGGACTAATATAGATATATGTATGTGATTGTGTATGTGTCATTTTGCTGTCACTTAAACATGCATGCTGGAGTTTTCTGCCGTCGGGTGTTGCTGCATGAAAGAGGATGTTATTTTGTTGTCAAGAATGTTTTCTGTCGGGTTCCTCCTTCTGTTTGTCGGGTCTGTACGTGTGTGCCGAGAGAGAAAGAAAGAGATAGCTAAAAATATATGTGTGCGTGGGTGGTCAAAACCGTTGGGCTATTAAAAGAAAAGAAGAAAAAGGTGTTTATATATGGTCCTATGTACGGGTTTGTTGTTTGTGAAAGAAAGAAAAAAAAAAAAAAGTGGCTTTATTTCATTTGCTTGTGTGTGTCGTGTTGTCCAGTGGAAAGAGAAAGAAAAGAATCAAATGCTGAAATGCTTTTTGCTATCATATGTCGGGAATAAGGGAGAAGAGAGGAGTTTTTGTTTTATTCACTCATATACATATATGTGTGTGTCGGGTTGTAGAGAAAAGAAAGAGAAATAAGTTCGTATATATACATATAAGCCTACCGAAGCTATCCTGGAAAAGAAGAGAGAAGTTTTTGTTTCATATATATATGAGTGTTGCGTCTATGTGTCTGCATGAAGGAAAAGAAGGAAAATGGAATGGTTATATAATCATATGTGTGTATGCCGAAAGCTTTGGAAGTTTTTATGTATGAAAGTATATATGTGTGTGTTCCCTGCGTGTGGGTCGAAAGGAAGGAAAGAGAATAAGAGACAATATACTCCATCTGGTCCTTATTATAAGGCACCAACTAACAAGTTTATTTGGTCATTTTTTTAAGACATTTGCTTGTTCCCAAAGCGTATTAATTATTTTTTTTTCCATGTTTACCCATAATTAATAAGGGTAATGCCCATAATTAATAAGGGTAATGGGTGAGATAATAATTAATATAATATTAGATTTTAGTGTAATTAGTAGGGGTAATATTGGAAGTTACTTAAATTTTAGGCAACTTTATTGACTTTAACTGTTTTTATTGGTTTGTGTAAATTGTTAATTGGTGTCTTATAATAAGGATCAGATGGAGTATATGCGTAGAGTTGCATGGGTGAGGCTTTTTTCTTTCTTGCATCCATGTACCTATATTAAAGACATGGTTTTCAAATAAAAAGAAAGAAAAATGATGCACATGAAACAAGTCATGTGGAGGTATAAGTATAAGTGCTGACGCATAAAAGAGCTTGCTGTCATTTAAAAGAAATCTAGAAGTTGAAACTAATTGAATTTCCCTTATTGTTTTAATATTATATTGTATGTTACAAATTATATTGAAGGGAAGCAAGCATATTTAGACATGAATTAGAAATTGTAGAGATGATAATAAATTATTATTATCATTAAAAAAAGGGGAAATGATTAATTAATAATTAATAAGGGTTATTAATTAATTAGAAGTAAACGAAATATATGAGGAATTATTATTGTTATTAGGAATAATAATAATAATAATAGCAATAATAATAAAATTATTATTGTTGGAGAAATTTTGTAAGGGATTAATATTATTAATCCTTTAAACTAATTCATGTAATTAGTTTATTTTGCGATTCAAATAAGTGATTGACAGTGATGATAAAAATTTTTAGGCAGATTTTGATATTTAATCTGATCCCAACAACTTCAGTACAAAAAAAAGGGATACATGGTTGAGGTAGGTAACTTTAATCTTATAATCATGTATATTAATGTTATGCAATTATTAGCTGATCATGTTTGCTGGTTAAATTACTTGTTTATATTTTCCTGGCCATGGATTTGAGGCTGCAGTCTCATGGGGCTGCGCGTCCTAGACAAGGGCTGCGGTCCTTGGCCGTTAACTGTGGTTACAGTTATGTGTAATTTCTTCCATACTTTAACATGTGTTATTATGTCATATTTATTTTCATACATGTGTATGAGATTAACTGTTACCCTGGGGTCCATTCATTTAGACTCCAGCCTACATGAAAGATACAGGTACTGGTTCGGGATCAAAGGGCAAGAAGCAGCTGTAAGGGTTACAGTAGACGGAATGTCTTGGACAGTTAGGAGTGATTAGATTGTAATTTAATGTGTATCATCCGTTCATTTTGGAATTAATGTATTAACATCCAACTATTGGATGAAATCGAATCGCAAAAAAAAATTAGTCTGTATTTTCAAACTAAATTAATTCAAAAACTTTAATTACGAAATCAAGTCGTCCAAATCACCTCGATCCTTTCCGCGATAACTGGTGAAATAAAGGCCCCAAAGGCCGGGCGTTACAATATATCTATTGCCTAAAACTTGTTCCTAGTCTTGAATCACCAGGAAAGAGCATTAATGATCTAAAGAGACTCCATAAAGATTCATTGTAGAGAGTATCGTTGGATATGTAAAGTGCGGATCATCTTGGACTTAAGGATGTCATTGAACACTATGTTCTAGGGTTATTCTTTGACTATACAACTCTATCTGCCTGAAAAAGGGGAGAATATTGTACTCTTGGGTATAACTCGAATACATAAGTATAGATGGATATGCCGAGAGGACTCATAATCCCCTACAAGGGATTAGTCATTCATAAGACAGGTAGAGCTTAGATAGCTTCTAATTAACTCGAGAGTCTGGGTGCAAAGCAATTGATCATAAAGAGTCAATGATCCGTTATAGAGTTAGTATAAGAATATTCTTCGTTCTGTGAATTAGCTACATTTAGTCAATTAACAAAAATGATACTTCATCTTTACTCTCGACTAAATGTGAATGATGATGTGAGAGGGATGATTCTTGCATGGTATCCAAATATGAAACATAGATCACTTTGTCAACTCTATTAGTTATAGGGCTGCAGAGTATTGCTAGTGTCTTATGAGGTCATCGTTAAATAAATTGAGCCTATTAAATGATTTTTAATTGATCCAAGTTTATTTATGTCAATGACTAATTGGTCTTAATGGGTCACACATAAAGGTTATTTCCTATTGCTTAAAAAATTAGCAAGCTTGGGCCAATAATTGTTATTAGGCTTTATAAAGAGTAAATGTTTTAATTTGGTTGGAATGAGTCTTTAAGCCCCATAGTGAAAAATGGCGTTAAATTTGGAGTCCCTGGTGGGAAATCAATTTCTCCACAAAAAGGCTCAAATGTGTGAGAATGACCAACAGGCTTTTAGGCCAAGTTCAATTTGGAATTCAAATTTTGAATTTAAATTTGAAATATAAATTTGAATTTTAATACAAGAGGTTATATTATAAAAAATAATTATGAATTATCTAATATGTGTGTGTGTGCGTGTAAATATCCAATAAAGAAGATAGGAAAAATAATAAATAAAGACAGAATTAAAAATGATTTTGAATTTTAGTTTAAGAGATGAATGTGATTCATCATCTTAAATTATTATTTAATCAGGGGTTAAAGTCCAAATTTGCCACGGAAGTTTTGCGAATGGAGTGTTCAGCATGCGGAAGTATTTGTGGTACCAAATTTACATCGGAAGTATTAAAATGGTACCAAATATACCCAAAACCGACGTGGCAAACGAATGTTTGACGTTCTGTTAGTTTTGGGTATATTTGGTCCCTTTTTAATACTTTCAGGGTAATTTTGGTACCATGTTAATACTTCGAGGGTAATTTTGGTACCATTAACAGACCCAACAAACGGATGCCAAAAACATAGCTCCCTCTATTTTAGTTTTAGTTTTCAGTTTTGCTTTCGGATTCATTTTCAACGCCTAACAAATGACACAGAGACGAGAGAGAGACCCCTTTAAATAGAAGTTCATCGGCCAAATAAAACACAAGGTTTCAAACTATGATGTAACATCCTAAATTTCTGGGATCTAAATATTCGAATATTGTATAGGGAAAATTTGATTGGGGAATTGGCATAAATATTAGGGGAATAAATGTTTTATGACCAAAATAATTATTGGAGATTTAGGTTAATTTTCCTTAATTTATTTTTGGTAAATAAGGATGATTAGGAAATGAATTATGGGCCAATATTGTAACCCATGGGATAAAAACGAAGCCCAACACGTTAGCAACAAGAAGGATACATGAGCCCACCATGCCAAAACACAAAATCCTACTCAGCAAGTAACTGAACTTGGCCCACGTAGAAGGTATAGGTTATCAGCAAAATGAGCTTTTGCATTTTCCCCAACCCGACGTGAATGAGAAGCAAAAGTCAAAATCAAAGAAAGCAGATAGCATTTAATAAGCAGCAGGTAATTATACTCATCCGAAGCAGAAATTCAGTCGGCGCCTGTGCTTCTCGAGCTCCTCAAATGAATAACCAGCGGACAATGGTTTTGGACCAGCGGGTTTCCATCAGCACCTGGATCTTCAGCTGGCTATAAAGCCATCTCCAGCTCGTTTTTCATTCGCTCTCTATCCATTCGGTGTCCAAAAAGAAACCGCAGAGAAAGTGTGTGAGACTGAGAGTGAAGAAGAAGGGAGTGTCGGAGGTTGAGAGAGAAACTGAAGTTCAGTTTTAGCTCTGTTTTAACGTTGAAAAACCGAGGAGAATCGGTCTGGTTCATCAACGTCTTGACTGAAGTATAGAAGGTGACAAATACTTCTTATTTCTCCTTCGTTTTCAGTTACTGTTTCACACAATAGGAAGTTAAATGAACCTGAAAACTGAACTATATATATATATAGCTTGCTGAATGTAGTTGCTGAAAACTGAAAATAAAATAAAACGAATAAACAGGGAGCTGAAAATGAAACCAAAACAATTAAAGAACCGTGCTTGTGACCGCTGAAACTGAACCTAAAACTCAACTGAAATGAACTAAAAACAAACAAAACACTGAATCTTTGGTTATGCATGTTCATCAGTTTTGCTGGGAGAAACTGAAAACTGAGCTAAGCTGAACTTAAATTGTACAAACTGAACTTGCTGTCATGATATTTTTAGAATGTTGCTGATTGTATGATGCATGGAAGGTTTCTCTTCGATTCTGCACTTTTTCATGATTGAACCAACTTTTCTATGTTTAAATAAATAATGGTTTCACTTTTCGCTGTCATCGGTTTTTGGAGTGATTGTATGTGTGTGTCTTTGCTGTCATGAGATTTTGAAAGTTGATGATCATACACACACACACACACACGTAAATATGCTTGCTGTCATCGAGTTGTTCTAGGAAGAAAAAGAAAGAACTTTGTGAAAAACATATATATGTGTGTGCATGCCGAGAAGAGTGAAAGAAGAGATGAGAAGAAAGATATGTATAAGATAGGCATGGTTTTATGATCATGGAAATATTCTTTTTGATGTCATATTTCCAAAAAAAAACGATGCATCCTTTATAAGTGTATGTCATTGTGTGTGTATGTGCCGTGGAAAGGGAGAGAAAGACAGGAAGAAAAAACACTGAACATGCTTGCTGCATAATGTGGTCTCTGTTTGTGTGTTATGCCGTGAAGTTGAGATTTCAAAATATAAAACTCATGGTCATGTACAGATAAGACAAAAGGAAAGGACATTAGATATGTATATGGTGTAGTTTTCTGGATCTCCACGGTCAAAGTTTTTGAATTATACATATGGAGTACATTATGGGAATAATATTAAGATACAAGGAGCTTAAATAAATAGGTGGAGATTTTTATGTGTGAAAAATCATAATGTACAGGTTGTCATTTTTCTTTGAAAACATTGTCATTTTATGAGTAAAATTGGTTTAGTCACTTGTGGTATATATATATAAATATATATATATTCTGTAAATATAGAAAGATTAAAAAGCAAAGAAGGAAAGGATTTTTGTATGAAATTGTATCCATAAAACATATTTTTATGTGATAGCATTTATTAAAATTAATTATGAGTCATTATTTATTAAGCTCTAATTTTCCATTTATATATTTATAAAACTTGCTCTGTTTGCTCGATGTTATTTTTATTCTTATTCAAATTAGTATTTATAAAATTATGCTGGTATTTATTAATTTTGATTAGTTGTTAAACTGTTAATAACTCTTTAGAGTTTAAAATTGTATGAAATTGTATGAAATTTAAAAGGATTTTTGTATGAAATTGTATCCATAAAACATATTTTTATGTGATAGCATTTATTAAAATTAATTATGAGTCATTATTTATTAAGCTCTAATTTTCCATTTATATATTTATAAAACTTGCTCTGTTTGCTCGATGTTATTTTTATTCTTATTCAAATTAGTATTTATAAAATTATGCTGGTATTTATTAATTTTGATTAGTTGTTAAACTGTTAATAACTCTTTAGAGTTTAAAATGATAGTTGAGAAATAATTAGTTGAATAAATGAGGTTATTAGGAAAAGAGAATGACTAATTAATAATCAATAAGGATTATTATTATTAATTAATAAAAATGTAAAGGAAATATATGAAGAGTTGGTAATTATTATAAGGAATGATAATCATAATAAATAAATAAGCAATTATTGTTATTGTTATTGGAGAAAATACCAACAACAACAACAATAATAAGATTATTATTGTTAAGGGAAATTATTAACTAACTGAAAGAGTTAGTAGTAATTAATAATAAATTTACCAGAGTTATAAGGGTCGTGAGTGGCAAGGCCCTCTCTTAGGATGTTAATTATATGGGAAATAACGCGGTGATGATATTATAGGATACCCGAGAAGGTTTGAAACCAGTACCGAAAGGTGAACGTACCACTAGCGCCGAGGTTTAAGGTACAGACACGTACTGTAACTCTAACTCTTATGCTGCTTGTATGTTTTATATGTGATAAGATGATTCATATAGCCATGGATAAGACTGGGTCTTGGGTCATGGACTGTGGCTAAGACTGGGTCTTAGGTCACCATTTTAAATACATTCAGCTTTAGTTTGAAAACAGGTTACAGTCTTGGTAATGCCGCATGAATGTTTTCCTAGCGCTGAGGACACGCTCCGGGGCATGGCACTAGTTTATATGTAAACTATGTGGACCTTACATGGGCTGTGTGTTATGTAGAGGTAAGCCTTACATGAGTTGTGTGCTATGTAGAGGTGAACATTACAATTGTTGTGTGCTTTGTAATTGTTGAAATGTAAACCATTACATGTGTTGTGTGCTATGTATGGTTTTATGCTGAAATGTAAATGAATATTTATCATGCATACTGTTATACTTGAGCATAAGGTTAACTGTTACCTGAGATTCAATGGGCATTGAATCTCAGATTTTACCCTAGCTTCAGGATCAAGAGGATCGGGAGCAGGAGAAAGGGGTAAGCAACGCGCATAAAGACTCAGAAGAAGTTGCATTTTGGAATAGTATCAAGTAGAAGTTGTTAGACCTTTCGGATTATTGCAACTTAACACATCAACCGAGATCACTGCAATGAATGTAAGTTGTATCACGTTTTTACTCCTTCGAGAATTTTAATTAACCAGCATATGTCTGCGCATATGAAATCAGTTACTCAGTCATCCAAATGCCTAAGTACACTCTTTGTTGTGTTCTACTCTGTTTTGTTAACGCCTATACTTTGATAAATACACGTGAATTAGGTTAATAAGAACCCTAGGGCCATAATTGGACTTCATAATACACTGAGGAAATAGGGGTGTTACACATGAACTTTCAAATAAAGAGCACATGGCTCGAGAGGTATGGCTCATCGTAGATCAACTGCTCTTGCGCGTTTGGTTGGTTTGTGTTTCATCGTGATCTCCGCTGATTTGGTTACTAATACGCAATCTGCTCTGCTTCACATAATGGCGCTGGATCTGTTTACGTAAAGCTGCTGGGTCAAAACAAGAGGGAGTGAGGATGATAGAAGATCAATAAGTATATGGATTGGATGTATGGGCTGATAAGAATGGTGCTGGGATCCAGAGAAAATGAAGTTTGCTAAAAACAAAACAAAAATCTAACGTGTCTGTATGATGTGGCAAAAATCCGAGGTAAATTTGGTACCCAAAAAAAACTTCCGGGTGTTGGGCACTCCATTCGAAAAATTTCCGTGGCAAATTTGGACTTTAACAAAAAAAAAAAATTTCCGATGTGGCCAACGGACGTTTGACGTTTCGTCAGTCTTGGGTATATTTGGTCCCTTTTGAAAACTTTGTGGTAATTTTGGTACCATTTTAATTCTTTCGGGGTAATTTTGGTACTACGAATACTTCCGGGTGTTGAACGCTCCATTTGCACAACTTCTGTGGCAAATTTGATATTTAACCCTTTAATCAATTAATCAAAATATGAGTATGATCCAACATCTTAAATAATTGACTCAATCAATCAATCAATAAATAAATATGATCCATTGTATTAAATAGTTGACTCAATCAATCAATCAAGGTATGAATGCGATCTATTATCAAAAATTTAATCAAACAATCAAGATATGAATTTAATTCATTATGCTTTGGATTTTCAAATTCAAGCTTGGATTGGGCCTTTCTTGTAAGCACTTAAATTAGGGTTAAATTCTTATAAAGTGCTAATTTTTTGGTGCCCTTTTTCTAGAAATTTTTCTAGAGAGAAAACATGACATCAATTTGATTAGTGTTTGCCGCCAATTCAAGAAAATGTAAGTTCCAATCTTTGCTCAACCTCTCTTCAACCTAATTCCAAGAAGAAGGCAAAAGCAAGGGAGAGAACATGTTGGGTATTCATAGTAATGATATGAGATGTTGGCAATGAGGAGGGTATATTATACAGAGGCAGAGAGGCTTGATAAAGTGTCAGATATGATACTATAAACAACAAAAAGTGTCAGATGTGAGGTTCTAGGCCCTTATCTGAACGCGTGGGTGCGGGAATTCTCTTTATATTTTTCTACCTTTTTCATATCTTATTCCAATAATTGTCACTTCCAAATATCTATAACCTTAATTACAATAATTAAACTACTTTACATCTACTTTAATGAATAATTAATCACTTAACTACTCAATTTACATGCAAATCATTACTTAATTAACACTAAGCATTGTGATCAAAATTTAAGATGTTAGAAAAGGAAAAGGAGGCCGCCTGTGGAGGAGATGGAGCTGAACATGCTTAGAGTCATAGGTTTGAGCACCAAGAAAGAGAGAGGGAAAATGATATTGATGATGAAGTGGTTGTAATGGGTGGATCATATTAATTAAACTAATAGTTAAAATTATTTTCTTAACTAGTGGGAAGTTATTTTCTTAATCAAACTAACACTTTCATGGCGATATTAAGCTAAAAAATAACTTCTGGATATCTACATCTCATTTACAATTATTTCTGAGAAAAAAAACCTTTTTTTTTTCTTCGCTCACTTTTGCTACGCGTCATCTAATAATCAAGACGCTTTTTATGGGTCCGGATCTCAAACAAATGACTGTAGAATTAGGAAAATTGAAACAATTATTAAAGCATCTTACCAAGTCATTGCGTAGAAAATTATAGGACAATCCCGCAAAACACGACATGTTGACTAATCCTGCACGTATATACAGGGACACTTGTGTATGTTCAATGCAACTTCGTGTTAGACCAGCTGGCTTCCCTTTGAATTGCCAACATTAGACTTTAATTTTTTGGATTGTACGCAAGTATTCTTTCTTTTCCTTTCTTCCTTCCTTCTTTTTATTACCAAACAATTAGTGGTGTTTCTATAAAATTCCATTATAACATTAAGTAGTATCAAGTAAACTATCCTGATTTCTTTCTTCGTGTGTTATAAACCATGGGTTACTCCACTTCAAAAACGATGATTACTTTGCTAAATGTAATACCCGGATAATTATTTATCTGGAATATTATATTGACAAATAAATACCTATTGAAAATAGGTGAATTGGTGATCTCAAAACTAAGGAAATAATTACCTTATTTCTTAAAGGTAATTTCTCATGAAATTAGGAGAAATAAAGAGCTGAAAATTCCTAAGTGAATTTGTGGGTTATTAGATAACCTGAGAATATTATGATAAATCCTGATAGACAATTAAATATTCATTAAAAATTAGAGAGTATGTTGTCTCTAATTTAGGTAATTTATAAGATTATTTTCCTTGGGAAATAATGAGGCAAATTTAAATATCATTTTGGGGAACATAAATTGCCCCATGGTTTTTAATATTTTGCATAATGCATAAATTATCAATTTCAGTAAAATAGTTGTGAGATAATAATTATTATTAATTAAGAAAATTGTCAACAATTAGTAAGTGATTAATTAGATAATTAATGGCTAATTGTTTAGACATAAGATAAAGAGAAAAAGGTGAAAATTACTTAAAATAAATATATATATATATATAAATAAAAACGAAAATTAGAAGAAAAATAAAGAAAAATGAAATGAAAATTTAGAAATTAATATCTAGATATTTGCATTAAAATAACATTATAAGTTAAGACATGTGATAATTAAGTATTATTATAATAATAAAGAAAGGTGAACAGGATAAATGAGAACGAATAGAAAATAATTCCGTTGCGAGAATTTGGGGATGGGTTAAGCAAAACCAGAACATATTATTAGTCAGTGGATTTTTATCCAGAAGTTGGTACCGGCCGAAGTTATTTCTGTAATCGGACACGAATACCGAGGATTTTCGGCAGATAACGGAATGTCCTTAATGAGAGAATAAGGTTAGGAAAACCCAGTATTCTTGAAGAGGAAGCAAAGACCTTCAGGGTACTGCTTCCGGAATTTTAAGATTTTACGAAATTTCGCGATCAGGATACCGAATCAGGAATTTTACCTGATAAAGCAAGATGACATAAGGCTTGATGATGCAGCAGGGATGACATCATCCTTGAGAGGTGTAAGGCCAAGATCTTACCACCTCCAAGAAGTGCGATCCGACGGTCCAGAATTCATCTGACAAAGCATGAATAGTAACTTGGATTTTTCTATAAATAGCCCTTCATTTTCTCTTCATTCCTCACCAATTCACACAAAATCTAGAGAGAAGTTAGAGAGAAGAGCTCTGGAGGAGGAGTCCGGGGAAAATTCGTAGCAAAGCTCTGAGTAAGTTCTTCGGTCCTTAGTCTTTAGTTCAGTAGTTCTTAAAGTTTTAGAATAGACGTTGTTTTGATCTTTAATCTTCCAGTATATTTTAGATATCATGTTTTAGGATAGATATGATATTTATTTTGGGAAATATGTCGGAGTAAGAGATATGTTAAAATTCTGGAAGATTATAGTCAAAGTAACGAAGTTCTGGCGAAATTCCGCCGATTAGGGGATCAGGGGCAAAATGGTAATTTGTACCTCAAAAGCCTGTTGTGATATCAAATATTGATAAATGTGATATTATCATTATAGGATATCATTAATCTTGTACCACTGTCATTTCGCTGTCGTTCCGCTGTTTTTCGTCAAAAGTGCATTTTATCGTCGACGTACTAAACGCTTGTCAACGAAGGTACGTTCGCATACTGGTAACACTAACTCTGATGTTTATGTTATGCATATATGTGATACGTGTGTTGTACGTATAGAGTATGTATACTGTGGAGTGCATATCTGTAACGCTGGGAGCGATATGTCCATATGCTGGGAGCGATATGTCTATATGCTGGGAGCGATATGTCTGAATGCTGGGAGCGATATGTCTATATGCTGGGAGCGATACGGTTACATGCTAGGAGCGATACATATGCATTTGTTATGATAGAAAGTTTGTTTGCTGTGGATGTGTGATAAATGCTGTTCATATATTGTGTTTGTAAACATGAGGTTAACCGTTACCTGGGGTCCGTATGCATGGGACCTCAGCTCTTAACATAGCCTCAAGGTCAGGAGAACCAGTGACTAAGGAGAGGGGAAAGCAGCATGCTTAGAGACCCGGCGGAAGACTTCCCGCAGTAGTTCTGGCAGAAGCCATCCTTTTGTTGTTGTACAGTCCTTTTGAGATACTCGGTTTTCTTACCGCTATTGTACCCCGCCAGACTTATGGCATTTTGAAATACAAATAACAGATACTCTTCCGCTCAAATGGTCTACTCTGATGGTTTGAAATGATTTTAAATGAAAAGTTAATTTATTCTGCTTTTGAAAATTGGGATGTTACAACTTTGCTTTGGTATCTATTACTACCAAAAAAAAAAAGATGTTTTGTAGCGGTTAAACTGCCGTATTTAAACCACTACAAATGACATTAGTAGTGGTTTGCCAAATTGCTACTTCATGTAACTTAACTACTACCATAAGTGTATGGTTTAAGACCACCGCTATGAAATGAGGTTGGATGACTCAGGTGCGAGCTACAATTTGAAACAAATCACCCTTGTAGCAGTTTCACAACTGCTACTAAATAGGCGAAGAAAAAATTTACAATTGGTGGAAAAATTTTGTAGCAGTTCATAAATGGCTACAAAATGGGATGAAATTTCAAAAAAGGGATAAAAAATTTATATGATTTGTAGCAATTGTAAAACCGCTACAAACTTAAATGAATTGTAAAATCTGTAGCGGTTAGGAACCGCTACAAATGAATAACATTTTTTTTAAAAAGTTGAAGCAGTCGTTTTAAATTAATGTAATAATTAGCTAATAATTTAAATATAAATGATAAAAATTAATTTTTAAAAACTTTAATATGAGTATTTGATATTTGATTACATATGGTTATCATAAAGGTGTAAAAAAAATGAGAATGTGTAGACAGTAAGAACTTATTATTCTATCCTTTAAATAATTAAATTAAATAGAACATTAACGTATGCTAAAGGAGGCGGAACTTTGAAGAATGTCCTTAAAATTAGGAATAAAAAACTAAAATTAGTACCAGAGTTAGAAAACAAAATAAAATGAGGTGTGGTGTATTAAATGAACATTTAACGTATCATGAATTGGCACTTAACCTCATTAAACACTTAACCTCTTGAAACAATGTTGACAAATAAGAGAAAACGTGCATGGGAAGACAAGATGAAGTGTATTAAATGAGATGTGGTGTGTGTACTTTATAGGAAAATCTACGTAACAATTATAGCGGTTTATGTTATCATGTTTGTAGCAGCTTTTTTTGTTGTTGCAATTTTTTATTTTGTAACAGTTATATAGCCGCTACAAATTATATCATGGTTTTTTTCTTAAGTAGAGAATTACAGATTGAAAATAATAACGTAAGCAAGATATCAAAATAAGCTGCAGACAAAGAAAGATATCACTTTATATATGTATATTTTAAAAATTTTAGGGGGTAGGGGCCACCCTTGGCCCCTCTAAATCTGCGTATGCTTAGGAGGTAAAATAAACTTGTCTGTGTCACTGATAAAGCTAGAATTCCAAAGCTATTTGGAATGGCATAGTAATGATGACTTTTAAACTTCCATATTCCATGTGTTCATTCTCTTCGGGTTAAATGGGTTGCTTTGCTCCCTTCACTTTTGGAGTTAGACTCAGTCATTGTTTCTTGAATAATACCATTCACCCATATCTCGGTTCTGTTAATTTGTCTTCTTCCCTTGAGGTAATTGATATTTTTGAAAACTTTTACCACCTGAACGGCTATTTAACCTCGGTGGCAGTTGCCTTTCTTGGACCTTAGCTTCAATAATCTTAGTGGTCAAATACCAAAAACAATGTCAAATTTTTGGCATTTGAAATTTTTGTTCTTGAAGTCTAATAATTTTTCTAGGTCAATTTCAGAGTGGGTGGGACAATACAAACAATTAGATAAACTTGATATTTCCTACAATTTTTTTCTGGTCCCATTCCTGATATTCCTTGGGACATAAATCATCTTTGGTTTATTTGGACCTTAGCTTCAATAATCTTACTCGTCAACTACCTAAAGTAATGCCAAATTTTTGGCATTTTAAATTTCTGTTCTTAAAGTCCAATAATTTTCTGGGTTAATTACTGAATTCGAGGGACAATACAAATAATTAGAGCAACTAGATCATGCCTTTTTATCCTATGTTTGGAAAGATTGGCATAGATCATACAGTATGAAGTGGAAAATGGAAGATGGAAGCCACTGAAGATTAGCACACGAGGACCAAAGATTTCCCATTTATTCTTTGCCGATGATATACTTTGATTCGGTGAAGCTTCCTCACAACAGATGCTGGAAATGAAGAATATAATGCAATAATTCTTTTGTCAGGTCTTTAGACATAAAATAAATCTTAGCAAATCAAAGGTTTTTGTTTCCCAAAATGTCCACTTTAATAGGGCATATGGACTCAACTAGATCTTAGGAATTGGCCTTACACCTGACCTGGAGAAATATCTTGGTGTTCCCATCCTACACAAGAGAGCAACTAAATTGACCTTTGCGCCCTTAATTCAGTAAGTTCGCCTAAAACTTGCAAACTGGAAAGAAGGGCAGGTAAAACTATACTCATTAAATCTATTTTATCTGCACTTCCATATTATCATATGCAGTCAATACTCATACCTAAGGGGGTTCTCCTTAATCTTGAAAAGATGAGTAGAGGCTTCTTTTGTAATCATAATAGGGATTTGAAAAAGATGCATCTTATATCTTGAAATGTGATGAAGATGAATAAATTTGAAGGTGGGTTAGGAATTAAAGATTTACAGTATCAAAATCAAGCTTTTATTATGAAGCTTTGCTGGGGGCTTATTACTAACCCGGATGCCCTGTGGCAAGCATATATGGCGTTGAGAGATTCCTAAAAGAGCAAAATACTTCATGTGGCAAGTGTTTCATGAGAGACTTCCCACTAATACGTAGAGCAAAATATAATCCTTATGTGCAGAACACTTGTCCTTTTTGTTCGTTCTCTGTGTGTTTTGATGATAACCAACAATTGTAAACTCAATTTGAAGTTTGTCCTTGGAAAGTTGTAAAACTTTCTGTTTAAGGCAAACTTGAGTTTGGGTTGCTAAACTCGAGTTTGGACTTGACAGAAAGAAGCTCAGATTTTACAATGTTGGCCAAACTCCAGTTTGTATAAGCAAACTCGACTTTGTAGAGTTACAGAGAGCTATCAAAGTTTACAAGAGTTGTAAACTCGAGTCTGTGTTTATAAACTCGAGTCTAGATCAAAGGCAGTGACACTCGAATTTTAACTTGTTTCCAAACTCTACCTTTGATTCTGAGAAACTCCAGTTTACAAGAAAGTTTATGTGCTAAAAGTTTAAAGACTTGTAAACGTGAGTCTATGATTTGGAAACTCGAGTTTGAGATCAAACAAAAGCTTCAACGTTTTATCAAGTTTTCCAAACTCCAGTTTCAGTTTTACAAACTTTAGTTTGCAAAATGCAATAGTCTTCATGTTTTCAATTTTCACTGGAAACTCGAGTCTGGATTATGTAGACTCGAGTTTGGCATAAACAGAGATACTCGAGTTGATACTTATTTTCTAAACTCCAGTTTAAATTTCAGTGACTCCAGTTTGTACTTAAATGAAAAGTTTTTTTCAGAGTTTCAATATACACTGAAACTCATGTCAGATTTTTGGAGACTCGAGTTTAGGACTATTTGAAAATACTCGAGCTATTACATGATTTCTAAACTCCAGTTCTGAAGCTGTGAACTTAAGCTTAAGTTTTTTTTTCATAAAAGCTTCAAACTCGAGTCAGTCACTAAATGACTCGAGTTTAGCCAAATGTTCAAAATCTTATTTAAGACCAATTCGCGACTTTCCTCTCTGTAAGAACCAAACTCGAGTCAGTTACTTGTCAACTTGAGTTTAGGAAACTTTCAAACATATCTTGCTCTCTGGATGAACCTCAAACTCGAGTCTAGAACAACAAACTCGAGTCTAGAACAACAAACTCGAGTTTGCATCGGTAACTTTTGAAAACCAGATCAAATCAATCTGCGAAATCATTATGGGTTAATATGAAATTATCATATCTTGTTGCATTATTATTCCTAATGTTATTGATCAAGTTTTTGATAAGTTTCAGAAAAATTCATTACAAGATCAGAGAAAATCAAAGATCCAGAATAAGTGCATTTAATGAAGAAACAAGAACAGGGCTGATTCTTCTTCCTTATCCCAGATGTTTAGTTCAGACCGTTGGAACACATTAAGATCACCTCAAATCGTCAAATTAAGATCGTGGAATGACAAAGAATCTGGAAGACGTTCTGCAACAACATATTCTAGGATTTCAGCAAAGAATTGAAAGAACAGAGTAAAATTTGCAACTGTCATTTTCCAGATTTGCAACTAAACGTTGGAGAAGATATTGCAACGGCTAGTTCATCTAGTTAGCCTATAAAAGGCTATGAAGACTCAGAGCAAGACACACAACGAAGTTACACTTGAACACATTTGCATTTTTGAGTCTGTATTGTGATTCTTTTATCTGTTCTTCAGTGATTATCAATATTCACTCTTTTGAGAGATTGAAACTCTTTTAAAGTATTTGGTTTTGTAAACTCAAGGTTGTGGAACCTGTGAGTTGGGTTGTTTAATTACAAGGTGTAAGGGGGAGCAAGTCCTAGGCGATTAGGATTGTGTCTTGTCTTCATTGTTGTAGTTGAAAACCTGTTGAACTAGTGGTAACACCCAGAAGGTATCTGGGGACTGGACGTAGGTCAAGGTTAAGACCGAACCAGTATAAATCCTGTGTGTCTGAGCTTTTCTTTCTCTACTCTTTCATTATTCATTTCTTAAGCTTTATTTTTGAAGAGTTGAAAAGAAATTTTAAAATCCCCAATTCACCCCCCTCTTAGTGATTTCTTCCACTTTCACTTTTGAGTGTTATAGGGAGGAAACAATTATCCATATATTAAGAGACTGTGAAATTGCCAAGATAGTGTGGTTTAATTTAACTAACTCATTATATTATTCTATATTTTTTTTGGCTCTTTGTAGGATTGGCTAAAATGGAACTCAAAAAATAATTTATTTGGCAGGCTTACTGCTAGATGGCCTTGGCACAGAACTTTTGGTGTTGCGTGCTAGCTTCTCTGGAAGAATAGATGTATGAAAGTATTTGAAGGCATTGGAGATCAGCCAAGAGCGACTACATAGAGATGCATATTCCACTTAATGGAAGGAGTTGTTTATGGCTGCTTCCAACATCAAATTATGTAGATACCAGACAAAGTAGAAGCTCGATGGTGTCCTAGCTCGATGGTGTCCTTTGGATCCAGGCTCTGTACGAGTGGATATGGATGGATCATACAAGAATGGTGAACAAGCAACTTGTGGAGGAGTGATCAGAGACCACCAAGGAAGCTAGATGTATGAGTTTCAACAGAAGTTAGGTCATGCTACGGTAAATGATGTGGAAATCCATGCTATCTATAGGGGCCTTATATTATGCAAAAATTGGGTTTCAATAAGATTATGCTTTATACTGACTCATTGGATGCTATTAATTTGTTGTTACTTGATTGCACGCAAGGTCATCCTATGAGAGATGAAATATAGGAGGTAAGATTGCTTATCCTTCTATATGAAGAGCTACAGATTATTAATACTTATAAGGAAGCATTAAGATGTGCTGATTATTTAGCTTGACCAGCTCACAGGATGAATCAGGATTTTGTAATTATTCCATCACAACCTATTGAATGTATTAACTTAGTAAATCTTAAGTGTGGCAAAATGTCACTGAGACCAGAAAATGTAGTCTAATTTTAGACTTTTTGTAAACTTCAAGCCTTTTGGCTTCCCAATGTATTATCAAGAAGAAGAAGAACAAGAAGAAGAAAGAACTCCAACGGAATATATACCTTCATATTACGAAGGTCCTGAAACCGAATTTATTAGCCCCAGTGTTGTTGAATATATCTTCCATATTGACCTCTCAAAGATTGACCTTTCAGGATTCGATTCCTTGAGAATTGTTTGATTTGAGATCGTTAAATTTATCCCATAATTATTTAGTGAATTCGATTCTAATTTTTCTAGATGCCCAATTTAGAAGATGGAACTCCCAATGAGAAAAAAACATTGCAGTGATGATGAGTTCACGACGTGTTTTAAGATGGGCTTGGCAATTGGTTTTGCTTATGGCGTTTGGGGTACATGTTTGACCCTTTTCTTCAACAAGACTTGGAGAAATGCTATTTTCGGTTACTCAGTAATATGCATGATCAAATTTTTATCTTTGTTGCTTTGAAGACAAAACGGCTTCGCCTGAAGCTTGACATGTTGCAATATCACGACTGAAGGCAAGATTCTATGGAAGGTATTATATAAATAAAGCTTTACACCTTTAAATTCACTACTACAGAAAAGTGTTACTACTACCTTAAAAGACGTCCTTATTTTTAAAAAGGAAGTTAAAAGTAAAAGCAGTGACATTCTTGTAATTATATTGTTGAATTATATGTATTTGTCGACCTAAACAAATATTTAGGATGTCTAATTTCAGTTAAGGAGTCTTGAAAAAAATTCAGGACACTTAAAATTTAGCGCCAAAAATTAATTGTTGGCGCCATGGGTGCCATCCAAGGATTTTTCAGGCGTGAGGAAATATTTTTTGTTTTTTGGCGTCATGAATTATCAGAAGGACACCTTAATATAACTTTGTGGTGTCCTACAGAATATTTAGGACGCCTAAAATGTGAAAACATTAATTGATTAGCTTCATATGGCTCCACCTTGGGATTTTTTTTGGTGCGAGTTATATATTTTTTTGTTTTTAGGCATCCTGAATAAATACAAGAATGCTTTAATGGACATTTTTGGCTTCCTACAATTTATTCAGGATGCCTAAAATGTGAAAAAATTTATATGTGGGATTTTTTTTTTTTGCTTAATGGCGTCCTGATTAATGACAAGAATGCCTTAAGAATAATTTTTGGCATTATGAAGCTTCTTCAAGACGCTGAAAATACAATTAATGTGTCCTTTAATATACACAGGACGCATTAATTAGATTTTTGGCGCCCTATGTAAGCTTTCAGGTTGCCAACGATTAGATTTTTGGCACCCTATTTGAATTTTTAGGTCGCCAAAGATGTTTAATATGTAACATCTCGTCCTCAGCTCTCACACTCTCTATCTCGCCCTCAGCTCTCTCACACACACACTCTCCTAACAGCACTCGAACCCTAGCCACCACGTGACAGCTAAGCTCCTCCGTCTTCCTTTGCAGGTGCCGTCTCTATTTCTGGCGAGCTCCTCCCTTTCCGGCGCAACTCCTCTGTCTTCCTTTACGGCTCTCGTTCTCCATTTCCGGCGCTCCCCCTCATTCTCCTTTCTCCGACAAAGCTTGGTGAGAAGAGGTAGTCATTTTCCATCCTCATTTTACTTTTGATTTCGTTTCAAGTACCCCTAATTTGAATGATGAAGATGTGGAAATTTTATTTCCTCTTTTTACCAATTCTGCATTTGATTAATCTATGGAAAATAGATTTAAAACTAAGATCAGTCACTTCTATTAAACTTATCTACTTTTGGTGTACATTTTCTGCCATTTCCCCCGTAGCTTTTTTCCACTATGTTGTTTGCTCGTATTGCTTTTTTTCCCCCTGCGCTCTAGCCATGCTAATATGTTTTCTTGCTAGCTGTTCCTTAATACATTGAAGTTGGTTTTATTATTTTTATTATTTATTTCTTTATATTTCCATCTATTTGGCTGGTGAAAAACCATGATAAATTAGAATCTGATGCTTGCACCTGACACCATTGCAAGTTTTGCGTCTCATAAATCAGTAGAACTTAGCACGCTTAGTAAATCATCATCAATTGTCTGATATGCCTTTTGATATATGTATTGCTTGGTGTAATTTTATTAAAGTATCTTTGAGTGGTAATGATGAAGTGCCTTTTATTAAATTTGTTTAGTTAGCATGATAGTTCCTATAATACTTTCAGCACTACTAGCCCTTATATATACAAGGGTGAACGGCATCATCAAAACTTAAGTTAAAGAATTTTGTAAAAAGAAAAAAAAATATAGGTACCAAATAAAAAATAAAGAAAAAGTACACATGCATGCAAAATGATTTTCTCATAATCTTTTAATAAAGTTCTTAATGAGTATATGTTCTTTGTTGTCTAATACTTATATCATTAAATTTCCCAAATAATGATGCTTAGAAGTTCATAGTTTATGACTTAGACAACCTAGACATATTTGTATATTTTGTATTGATGAAATTATTGGATTTAATAGATGATATTTTCTAAGTTGCCTTAGTTTGTAAGTATTGTTGAGTTAAGCTGAGTAAGTTTTGTTGAACTAAGCTGAAATGGTTTGTTGCTGAAATTTTGGGATGTCTTACTGTTGAGGGGAAATGCTGCCATTTTTTTTACAAGATTGAGAAAAAAGCATGTCTTTCTTGAAATTGTTATGAACTTGACTATTGGAAATGTCTTAGGTGGTAATAAAATGGGTCATAGTGGGATGAATGCTTTGAGAACTAGTAAAGAATATGAGAATGGGGTGGAAGAGTTTATTGATTTTGCTAGAAGGAATATGGTGACAAAAAATGGCTTGTATTATTGTCCATGTGTTAATTGTTTAAATGGGGTTCGAAGGGATATTGCTGATATAAGGGATCACCTACTTTGTGATGGAATAAACCTTCAATACACAACGTGGATATGGCATGGTGAGGAAGTAAGCACTAGTGTGTGCCACGAAAATGAAGTTGAGGTAGATGAAGATGGAATGGAGAGAATAATTCATGATGTTGAGTTACAATCTTTTGCACAATCGTGTGAATATAATAGCGTGCAGAGTGATGCAAAGACACCTTTGTTCCCTGGGTATACTAAGTATACATGGTTGACTGGGACTTTACATTTCATCAACTTAAAGGCAACTTGTGGGTGACCTATAGTAGTTTCATGTCGCTTGAATTGTTGTGTGATATGTTGCCAGATGAAAATGTGCTTCCAAATCGTATGTATGAGGCAAAGAAAATCTTGTCTACGATGGGCATGGAGTATAAAAGATTACACAATTTCCCTAATGACTGCATATTGTACAGAAATGAGTATGAAGACCTTAGTAATTGTCCGAAGTGTAAAACTTCATGATACAAAGTGAAGAAATGTGGTGGTTGTGGAGATAAGACAACAAAAAGGCAACCTTTGAATGCATTGTGGTATCTTCCAATAATACCCGATTTAAGCGTCTGTTTACTAGTAAAGCAATGGCGAAGAGGTTGAGATGCCATTCTGATGAGAGAATATCTGATGGAAAATATCTTCGGCAGCCGGCTAACTCTCTGCAATGGAAGAAAATAGACGAATTGTTCCCTCAATTTGGTAGTGAGCCAAGAAACCTTCGACTAGGGCTTTGTATAGATGGCTTCAATCCGTATTGAACTCTTAGTAGCACCCCCAGTACGTGGCCCATTCTCCTTGTAATATACAACTTACCTCCCTGACTATGTGTGAAACGCAAGTATGTGATGCTTTCTATGATGATTTCTGGACCAAACTCGCCTGGGAATAATATCGATGTGTACTTGGCGCCTTTGGTTGACGATCGGAAGAAGTTGTGGGAGGAAGGCGTAGATGTGTTTGATGCATATAAGAAGTACTTCAAGCTGTGTGTAATGATTTTTACCACAATAAATGACTTTCCTGCATATGAAAATTTGTCAGGGTATAGTGTGAAGGGGCATAAAGCATGTCCAATATGTGAAGTAGACACAAACTTCCATCAACTAAAGCACGGATAGAAAACGGTCTACCTCAGTCACAAGAGGTTTCTCCACCGGTTCCACCCATATTGTAAGTTAAGAAAGTATTTCAACGGCTTACCAAAGCGTAGAACGGCTCCAAAGGCATTAACTGGGAAGGAAGTTTACACTCGGGTGGAACATATCAATGTAATATTTGATCTTCCATATTAGCGTAGTCTTGATGTGAGACACAGTCTTGATGTGATGCATGTGAAGAAAAACGTTTGGATAGCCTGGTCAGTACTCTTTTACACATACCAAGGAAGACTAAGGATGGAATTAGTGCGAGACTAGATCTAGTTAATATGGGAATAAGAGAACTGTTACATTCACAAGTAATGAAAGATTGTAAAAAGGCATACATGGAGCTAGCATCTCATATACTGTCAAAAGCGGAGAAAAAAAGCTTTTGTGCGTGTTTATATGACATGAAGGTTCCACAAGGATATTCTTCTAATTTGAGAAGGTGTGTTTCATTGGATGATTTGAAGTTAGTGGGAATGAAGTCCCATGATTATCATGTGTTGATGCAACAACTATTACCAGTAGCTATTAGAGGCATTTTGAAAGATGAAGTGTGAACTACTATAACAAAATTGAGCATTTTCTTTAATGCTATCTGTAATAAAGTCATCGACACTGAAAAGTTGGATGAATTGGAAAATGAGGGTTATATTATTTTGTCCCAACTAGAGATGTACTTTCTTCCTGCATTTTTTGATATAATGGTGCACCTGATAGTGCACTTGGTAAGGGAGGCAAGGCTCTACGTGTAACATCCCAATTTTTAAAAGCGGAATAATTTTTTTTTCATCAAAAATCATTTTAAATCATCGAGTAGACCATTTGAGCGGAAGAGTAACTGATACTTTTATTTCAAAATGTCATAAGTCTGGCTGGATACAATAGCATAGCGGTATAGAAACCGCGTGGCTCAAAAAGTGAAGTAGATAACAAAAGGAAGTCTTTAGCCGGGTCTTCTAGGCAGCCTGCTTACGCTTCTCCTCGGTCGTCGGACCTCCCGATCCTAAAGCTATGTTAAGAGCTGAGGTCCCATGCATACGAACCCCAGGTAACGGTTAACCTCATGTTTACATACACAATATATGAACGACAAATACCACAATATCAACATCATATACAGACAACCTAACATAATCAATGCATATGTATCGCTCCCAGCATGCAACCATATCGCTCCCAGCATACAAACATATCGCTCCCAGCTTATGGACATATCGCTCCCAGCATACAGACATATCGCTCCCAGCATTATAGATACCCTCTAACCTTAATATGCACTTCACAGTACAAACACTCTAAACATACAACACACATACCACATATATGCATAATATAAACATCAGAGTTAGTGTTACAATACCCGAACGTACCTTCGTTGACGAGCGTTTAGTACGTCGATGATAAAATGCACTTTTGACGGAAAACAGCGGAACGACAGCGAAATGACAGTGGTACAAGATTAATGATATCCTATAATGATAATATCACATTTATCAATATTTGATATCACAACAGGCTTTTGAGGTACAATTTACCATTTTGCCCCTGATCCCCTAATCGGCGGAATTTCGCCAGAACTTCGTTACTTTGACTATAATCTTCCAGAATTTTAACATATCTCTTACTCCGACATATTTCCCAAAATAAATATCATATCTATTCTAAAACATGATATCTAAAATATACTAGAAGATTAAAGATCAAAACAACGTCTATTCTAAAACTTTAAGAACTACCGAATTACAGACTAAGGACCGAAGAACTTACTTAGAGCTTTGCTACGAATTTTCCCCGGACTCCTCCTCCTTCTTCCTCTCCTAAATTTCGAAATCCACAAGAGGATTTGGTGTGAGAATTCCAAATGAGAGGGTGGCTATTTATAGAAAATCTCAATGGCATTTTGGTAATTTTGGTGAACTTTGTCTGGTTAAATTTCGACCGTTAGATCGCACTTTTGCTAGGTGGTTTGATCTTGGCCTTACATCTCTCAAGGATGATGTCATCCTTAGTCACCAAGGTGATGTCACCAACTTTCTCAAGAAGTTTTCTACCGATAAAGTCCCTGTTCGGTGTTTCGATCGCGAAATTTTGTAAAATCTTGAAATTTCGGGAATGACACTCTGAAGGTCTTTTCTTCCTCTTCAGGAATACTGGGTTCTCTTAGCCTTATACTCTTAGTAAGGACATTCCGTTATCTGCCGAAAATCCTTGGTATTCGTGACCGGTTACAGAAATAACTTCGGCCGGCACCAACTTCTGGATAAAAATCCACTGACCAATAATATATTCTGGTTTTTCCTAATTCATCCCAAGATTCTCACAACGGAATTATTTTCGATCGGTTCTTATTTCCATTATCTGTTTATTCCTTATTATTATATCATTATCTATTTAACACATGCTTAAATTTATACTATTTTATATTACAAAGATCAACTTCATCCTTATCTCCTCTCACACCTCTTGACTTTTTTTTTACTACACACACACACATGCACAACACTTAGGCACACACACACTCACAACTCACACATACTCACAACTAACAAATATCTCCACCTTCTCTCTCTCTTTATTTATGTCTAAACAATTAGCCATTAATTATCTAATTAATCATTTTCTAATTTTTGACAATTTTCTTAATTAGTAATAATTATTATCTCTCAACTATTTTATTGATATTAATAATTTATGCGTTATGCAAAATATTAAAAATCATGGGGCAATTTATGTTCCCCAAAATGATATTTAATTTTGCCTTATTATTTTCCAAGGAAAATAATCCCATAAATTATCTAAATTAGAGACAACATACTCTCTAATTTTTAATAAATATTTAGTTGCCTCTCAGGAATTATCATAATATTCTCAGGGTATTTTATAACCCACAAATTTACTTAGGGATTTTTAGCTCTTTATCTTTCCTAATTACATGAGAAATCACCTTTGGAAATAAGGTAATTATGACACTAGTTTTGAGACCACAAATTCACCTATTTCTAATAGGTATTATTTGTCAATATAATATTCCAGGTAAATAATTATCCGGGTATTACACTACGGTCCAGTTTACCTAAGGTGGATGTACCCTTTCGAGCGATACATGAAGATCTTAAAAGGGTATTCCAAAAATCCATATTGATTGGAAGCCTCAATAGTTGAGAGATATGTAGTTGAAGAGGCTATGGACTTTTGCAAGGATTATCTATCAGGGTGACGATACAATCTCAACATGATGAGGGGATAAGCGTGGGAACTTAAGGAATCAAATTGAAGAATATGCCTCGTGAAGAGCTGTTGCAAGCAATCAATTGAAGAATATGCCTCGTGAAGAGCTGTTGCAAGCACACTTTTACATCTTGAATAATATGGAAGAAATTCAACCATATATCGATGAACATAGAAAGTGTTTGAAGAATATGAATCCAAGGAAGAATGACATGTAGATAGCTAATGAGCAAAAGAAGACATTCATACGGTGGTTTGAAAAGAAGGTATTGCATGAGACTGGTGTGTTGGATACAATCGAGTGGCTTGCCTAAGGGCCTTCTTTCACAGTCATAACTTGGAGTGGTTATAAGATAAACGAGTATTCTTTCTACACGAAAGACCAAGATTACAGAAGTTCTATGCAAAATAGTGGGGTGATGGTTGAAGCTGAATCCATGCACTTTTCGAGTTTGAAAGACAAAAACTCGGTATTAGCATCAATGGCCTATTATGGAGTTTATTGGAGAAATATGGGAGATGAGCTATAACACAATCAAAGTTACTTTATTCAAATGTAAGTGGGTTAGCAATAATGTTGTTGTAATAGATCCTAAATTTGGATTTGTCTTCGTTGATCTTCAAAGACTCGGCCATAAAGTTGAACCATTCATTATAGCAAGCCAGGCGAAACAAGTGTTTTATGTTACAGACCCTGCAAATTAAAAAAATGTCCATTGCACTTCAAAGTAAAAATTAGAAGTTTGGTGAAGAATCCTTAAACCTTGACGATATACTCCCTTTCACAACAAATCCACCTACAACACATGAAGTGGAAGTGGTAGATGATGAAGAATATGCTGCAAGAAATGATCATTGTGAAGGAATATGGGAAACCATATAAAGTAAGATCTTCTATGAAATATTGAACATCTTAAATTATGAAAAAGTATGATGTTATTTTTGTAGTGGTTTAACATGTTAATATTTTCTTTATTAATTTGTTTATTATTTAATAACCTATCTAACATTGATTTTTCTTTGTTGAACAGGAATATGTCTAGCTCTGACGAGTCAGCGGATGATAGAGTTGATGAACCCGTTGTCAAACGAGGTAGAGGTAGCACCAAGATGGGTGCGCTACTTGCACGTCGTGGCATTCAAAAGAAGAGGGTGCATGTTGAGTTCGATGCCAATAAGAATCTAGTTGGTCCAAAGGAAGATAATTTCATTAGCTATCTAGGCTATCTGGCTTGAAGCAAAGTTAGCATTGCAATCCCTCATTGGAAGTTGGTGCATAAGAAAACAAAGGAGCTAATTTCGGCACAAATTTTGGTATCTCACTTTTGTTATATCTGCATTTGTATCTTTAGTCTTATTACTTAAAATGTAATTAACTTCTCTTTTACCTTGCAGTAAACATATGATGTCCCTCACACTACAGAGATAAACAAGCATTGGATGAGCTTAGTTCGACTACATTGGAAGGATTTTAAGAACAAGCTCACTAAAAAGTATATTCAAGGACCACTAAGGGACAAGGATCTATGAGCGATGTATGATTACATTTCTTTAGAGGATTGGAGGTTGTTTGTGGCGTCCCAGCAAAATCCTGAATTTGTTGTACAATTTCTTTCATATCTTATCTTTTATTTTTTTCAATCTACTTGACATCATGACTTAGTTTTATTTGTTTTTGTGTCACATGAACAAAGTCAAGCCAATAAAGAGAAGCAAGTGGCAAATAAGTATCTGCATACACTTTCTAAAGGTGGATATAGAAAGCTAGAACGGAGGATGATGGAGGAAGAGTTAGAGAGAAAGAAGGAAGCCACCCAATCTGATCTGTCCATTGTTATTTAGGCCCCTGAACCTCCTCCTTATTACACAAAATGGAAAGTAGCGAGAATGAAGGGTGGCAAATACATAAATGCAGATGTTGCTGAGGTTGCCTCAAAGATTGTAAGTAGTTCAATTAAAAGTATTAAATAGCTTCAGTTGTTTCATATTATAAGAACTTAGTTATTATTTATGAAAAATATTATGATACAGGATGAACTTGAGCAGCAGAGCAGCACGCCGGGTACAGGGATGGACATTTTGTCAACGACGATTGGGAAACCTGATTACCCTGATCAGGTTCAAGGGTTGACAAGGGGAGTTACTGTCTCAAAATATTTTGGACGACGTTCACGTTGTTCGCATGACAATGACAACCCTAGTCCTCAGCTTATAGCTAAAATTTGAGCGTCCCTCTTAGATGAGATCATGGCATAAGTACAAGGGGAAATGCGATCTATGATACAAGAGAAGGAGAATACAGAATGTACAACCCACGAATCCCAGGCCTTTTTCCCCAACAGCAAAGAAAGTTTTCACCCTCCAGATGTTGATGTTTGCGAACCTTCTCACACTCTAGATATTGATGTTGGCGAATATTCTCATACTCCATAGGGAGGACATCCTTTCACTCTATATTTGGATGTCCCACACCGATGTATCGTTGCCGATGCCCTAGTTTACTGAAAACAAACCACCCACCATAATAGGCAAATTCCACAAGACCAACGTAGGGTGGCTGTGACTAGTGTGCGAGAGGGGAAAAAGGAGACAACCATCCCGATTGATAATGAGGAGGTTCCCACGCTAGGCGAGGCTATAAAATCGTTCATCCTTTGGCTGAATCATCTTATTCAGATGGCGACGACACCCCCAATGGTAGGAAATAAATTACTGATTGATGATAAAGAAGTTCTCGGTTGATTTCCATTGCTAACATACTAATAATATGTTTTTATAGATTGAACCAACTATAAGCAGATTTCCCTACTTAGCACAGCTGCGAGAGTTGTACAAGGACATCGGGTTCATACCCTTGACGATGCATGCGGGCATTGTAGGCGCAGAAAAAACATATCCCATAGCAATTGACAAGAAAGTTCTGCGAGAGTTTATGAATATGGATGATTTAGATATAGGATTTCTTCAAGTTGCAATCATTTAAGTTTTTGCCCCTTTAATTATTGCATTGATCTTTTTATTTTATATATTTAACAACATTGATAATGTTATTTCGATCATAATGTCTACCACAACACATGCATCCAGCAAGTGTGAAGGGCTTCATATGGATTTTTGTGTCCTGCAAACACGAGGAATTCCCTGGACAATAGGTTAGTCAGAAGGGTGCTTTATGTTGGTTGTACAATGGGAGAGTTGGACAAAGATAAGCCTTGTTATCTAGTGCCAATACTTGAAAAATACGTATTTTAGTTTTGTCTATATAAGATTTTTAGGAATAAATTTCTTTCTTGTCTTAATTTAATATTAATATGTATATGTTGTAGTGGTCATTGGACCCTGTGTGTTGTTTGTCCCCATAGCAACATATGTTATTGGTTCGATTCCTTAGGTGGCAAGCCAAACGAAAAAATCAAAACCATGTTTGCCAAGTAAGTTAAGTTTTGTCAAAATCATCGATTCTTATTTTACTAAATTATTTTCATGTTTGTTACTTTCCATTTTAATGGTAGTAGGCTCAAGACGTTTAGAGAGCTTGCTGAAGTTCAAGAGCAGGGTGGATTAAAGTGGTATCATCCTAAGGTAAGTAGTGTCAATTCAAGTTATTTCATTGACACAGTAGCTTTCGATGTCCCTATATTCATTTTAACAATTTGCTTTTTATTTATAGTGCCCTCGACAACCAAGGAGCTCTGAGTGCAGTTATTATGTTTATCAATTTTATGCACTCCATTGTTTCTAGCAGACGTGTTTTAGATTTTCAACATGTACGTAATCGCTCCGTGATTCTTAATCTAATACTAATATAATAGAAATAGAACTGTCTTTTCTATATACTCTCCCCGGTTCCGTTGCTACCGCGGGCTTTACGCAATCGATCGGATCATATCGGATCATATAGATATCCCTTCAACACAACATAGGTCATCGAAAGGATCTCGAAGACCCACCAAAGCACGAAAGCCGGGATCTTTCAGAAAATGGATTCCTATTCGAAGAGTGCATAACCGCATGGATAAGCTCACACTAACCCGTCAATTTTGGATCCAATTCGGGATTCTCCTTGGGAGGTGATGATATTTTTGTTGTTGTACTTGAGTTGTCAATTAATTATTGCATTCACTTCATCGGTTTATCTTACATACCTTGTTTTTGATACTCAATTTATAGTTTTTTGATACACTGGATCCGTACTTAGAGGAAGACATCGATACAGTTCAAGACGTTTTGGCTGGACATCTTCTTGAACACATATAAGTAGATCTCAATCCACCTTTTTGTTCATCAAGTCTTAGAATTGTCCAAGGATTTTGATAAGTAGATAATAATATATGTATTACTCATTGGTTTGTAAACGTAAGACATAGTTTTTATTTGTGCAATTATCCTATATTTAGGATTAAAGGTAGTACTATATATACAAATTTATTTTCCTGGGATTTTGAGTAAAATATAAGGCCAATGTTAGCACCGCAGGTGGCGGCGTGGTTGGCGATTGTGGAGAGGACGAGATGTAAGAAATATGAGAGAAGAAAATGGATGAGCACGAAATATGAGAGGGTATGGTTTATATGATGTTGTCATGTAAAGTCTAATGTATTGTAAGCACTTTGTTGTGGACTCTTTTAGAATTGGAGCTCCTTTATATAAAATGATCATTTGAATTGAATGGACTCATTTTGAATCTTCATGTTCATACAATTACTTAGTTTGATATGTAAGGTGTAGATTAAGAAAATCATAATTATTACAATCTGTGTCTTTTCTGCTGGAAGTTGTTTGTAAACTCAAAAGATGTATGCCTGCTTTGCTTTTAAAGGTCATAGATACGCCTGGAAAATTTTAATAATATTTAAGCAATATTAAAAAAATATATATAACTATAAGGCGTCCTTAAGAGTTTTAGGGTGTAAAATATCGTTTTTTGCGTCCTGATTCATTTTCAAGACGCCTTAATTGGTTATTTGGCGTCTTGAATGCTTTACAGGACGCCTTAATTTGCCCTAGGCGCCCTAATAGGCAAGGGCCTTATATGTACTCAGGATGCCTTATAAGGCGTCCTGAATTTATATTCAAGACGCCTTATAGTCAATTAGGACGCCATATATAAGGCGTCCTAAATACATTTTCAGGGCGCCTTTTATAGGGCGTCTTGACTAATTTTTAAGACGCAAAAATTCACTTTTTCTACTACCAGTTGATAGACGTCCTTCCCAAAAAGGACATTAATTGTGCCTTATTTCGGACGTTATTTGGTTTTTTTGTGGTAGTGATTCTTTGTCCTACTAGACGCTACTAATTCTTCTTAGTGTTTTCCCCCCATTTGGTGGAATATTCGTGATTTATCATTTAATAGAGTGTATAGCTAATTCTAGAAAAATTGTCTGAAGGTGCTCCACAATTATATTGAAAGATCTTGAGGTGCTTTACATGATTTTCTAAACTTCCCTTCTTTTTTCCCCGATAGAAATTGAGCCTTAACTCTAAAAATTCAAACTCTTGTGACATGCTTCTAATTGACTAGATTTAGGACTTGTTGAAAAGATCCGTGTGTTTTCTATTCACATACATTATAATTAGAATTGCACTTTGTTGACTATGTATTATAGAAAAAAAAAAAATTAACGATGCTAGTATTATAATCTAGATAGTCATGCTAAAACCTTTTAAGACCATGACTTGAAAGCCATATCGGAGAATTTAGTCATTCATCATTTATCAGTACATATAAATACCAAGGCCTCATGAGAAGTATATATTTTATAATTAAATAAGTGTATCTTATGAGATATATTTGATTAAATTTATTAATAATATTTTATAATTATTTAATTATTGTTATATATTTTTCTATTATTCAATTAATTATAGGATAAAAGAATATCTACATATAAAATCTACTCATATCCTAATTTATTTCTGTAGGAGATATTATAAGATTCAAGTGAGAACAAAATATCAATATCAATATAATATATCTATATTATATGATAGTCAATAAAAAAATGAGATAAACCAAGATATTGTGATAGAAAGGCAAGTAGGGGTAGGGAGGTAATATATGGTAGGTGTAGCAAGAGGAAGGTGTGTTATATTTTCTTAATTGGTGCCAGCAACACAAGCGTTCAGAATTTAGATGGAGAGAGATTAAAGTTTGGAGATGCAAAAGATGATGAAAATTTGACATTGAGATTTTGTTTCTCTTTTCTCTTCTCTTCTTTCTTTTTTGTTTTAATTTGTCTTTGATTAGCTATTATTTTGGTCATGATAATGTTCAGTTTATGTAGCTAAATCCTTGTTTTGTATTTTTTGTTTGACTATGGATTAATATATGATGATTTTTTTATTGTAATTGATTTATCATTATATTTATTAATTTAATTGTCTACTTGATTATCCTGAAACAAGAGATATCTGATTGAGATTATTATGGTGTTCTAAAGAAGTCTAAACATACGAAATATAATTTAGACTATACTTTCAATTGAATCTTTATGATTAGGTTTCTAGATTTAATTTGCTTGCAGGACAGACATAGACTTACATAGACCTACTAGCCCTACAAAGTCTCATTAGGCTTACACTTAAATTAATCCAATTAATTACTAATTACTGAAGAATTTAGGGATTATTAACATAATTGAAATTCCTTTCAGTAAATCGAAAGACACTCATAGGTAAATAAGAATCCTAGGCTAGCAATAACTTTAAATGCAATGAAATGGAGAAATTTTAGATTAAGAAATAACCAAAGCTATAGTAACTTTAGTGGTTTAGATCATACTAGCTACAAAACAGATAGAAATAGTACTAGTTGACAATGTAAGTTCCTTGGTGGCTTTCTTGTATCTTGGTACAGTAATAAGCAAACCACCGTGTCCTTATCATCTATTGAAGTTAAGTATGTAGTTGTTTCAAGTTGTTGTGCTTAAATGCTACGGCTTAAGCAACAACTTTAGGACGTGGGAATTAACCTCAAAGAGATTCCAATAAGCTTGGCGAAAAACCTAGTTCAACATTTAAGGACCAAGTACATTGACGTGAGACATCACTTTATCAAAGATCATGTTCAAAAGAAAGATGTTAAAGTGTTGTTCATCCCCAATCATTTACAACTTGCTAATATATTCACTAAATCATTAGCCAAAGATCAATTCCTTTATATTAGAAGAGAATTGGGAATAATAAATCGCAATAAACTGTAAGTAATCCCTTCATACTATTTATTTTCAAATTTTATTTGATAAATTATGACCAACTAAAGCTTCGAATTGTCTAGTAAGTTGTTTTACATTATCCTTGATCACTAAATGATAAACAGAGATAAACTAAGGAAGGATAGCCTACGACAATACATGAGTGTTAATAAAGGACATTCAAGTGCTACTAGGAATCTTGCATAATTTAGAAGAAAAATCAAACTACACTTCAAGTACTTGAGTCTTACACATGAGTATGAGTTTCAAATACTTGAGTGTTGAGCATTTTATGTGATTATGCAACACTAAAAATGTAGGTGTCCAAAGAAAATACTTGACAAAAAGCTAACACTAGAAGTGTTAAGAATCACACTTGAGTGTCACTATCCATTCTATGTATATTTGCTTATGGAATTGTTTATCCTTTACAAATTATACATAATACTGGAAGTGTAGAAAATGGCACTTGAGTAAGACACTCAAGTGTGACTTCATAACACCCAACTGCTAATAGACCAGGGCATACCAATAACTCTAATGTCATTACAAGAATTCAAAGTAGAAGAATGCACACTTGAGCATAGTAGTATAACACTCGAGTGTTACAGATAACGTTTTGCATCTCTATGCTATGAATGTACTCTATTTTGCAAGATCAACATAACACTGTAAGTGCCAAAAATAGCACTCGAGTTTGACACTCAAGTATGGGGATCAAATACTCAAGTGTCCCTCATAATTCTTAAAAAGATTCAAGTGTTCACGGGCACACTTGGAGCAAGGTACATTTATTGATTTTATTAATTGCGTATGAACACTAGAGTGTTTCTTAAAACACTCGAGTTCTCTCAGCAACACTAAATTGTTACATATAAATTATCAAACTTACATTGGTTAAATCATAATAGTTCAATATCTTCCGTTAAAAACCTTTACATCTCTTAATCTCTTTCCTCTTAAACATTTGCAACCCTTAAATCTCCTATTAAAATCCGTTATGGCATTTCACTTTGATACATTCAAACAGACTCCTTCACCACTCCTACATGTTACTTTTCTTCATTTTCTCTTCATAAAATCTCCTTCTTCCTTTCAGATTCTCAATCTTGCTCTCAGCCCTCAACACTCGAGTTTCTCTAAAACAATAAGGACTGAAAACCCAAAACTCCATCTCGATTCTTCCACCTCTCTCTCTTCCTTTAATATGAAGCATTTGCTTCATCATTATTCGCTCCTCCCTCTCCTCCTATACCCAAAAAGTAAAGAATAATCAAAACCCATAAAACACAAAAATATCATCCTAAGGTTCAAGAAAAGGAACCCAATCTGAGACTAAGGGCCAAAGGCATTGTTGTTAGAGAGCCTTTTGTTAACCCTCATCAAAATTGTTCAAAAACAAGTACCACTAAGCATGATGACTATCATTGTCATTTTCTTCGCTAGTATCATCAATTTAAAAGAATTTTGATTATGCTTCACTAAGAGTAGTAAACTCTATTTCATAAGTAAGAATATCATGAATTTCTTTTCCTGCATCATAAACACATCCATAATCTTTATTTACAACAAATAATAAATCAAATCAAAAAATCATAATATACTAATTATGTATTCGTACTTAAATGGATAAATAACTCTATAACAAACACAAAATACATATAAGTTAGTAAGTTACCATCATATGTGAATCCATGCATCTAATTGCGAGTACAAATAAGAGCTTGAACATTAAATAGAAGAATGGAACTTCTATATTTTGTTAAAACATGTAAACCAATACTAAAGACTAATTCACTTGCTACTTTAGTAATTGGAATACTCAGAATATCAATTGCCATGTTTGAAAGAATTAGAAATCTTTGTTGATTGTTCTTCCACTAGTTCAGGGTATCCAATTCTTTCCAATTATCAGGCATTAATATTGGTTCTTCTAAATAAATTTCTAATTTAGACTTGTTCATGGAAGAATGATCCATACTCGCATAAATATCTTGATAATCCTACATCATTACAAAACATTCAAGTAAATACTAGTTGAACACCCAACAAATTAAATTGACAAAGAAATTAAAACATACATCAAATGTGTTGTCGGAGGCGATTATTGAAGTACTTGAAGTCTAAGAAGAATGATAGGCTGTCAATGTTGAAGATATGGTGATTGATTCAAGACTTGGAAAAGATGTCCCCATATTCAAATGTTCATTGAAAATGAAATTCAGCTTGCTCCTTATATGGGCAACCTTCTCGTCACAAGTCATGGTGTCAATCTTTCCATAGAAATATTGTATAATATTGAACTTCTATTGAGGATCAAGAACCATTGGAACTGCAAGAATGACACTATAATTATGCTAATACTTGTCTAACTTCTCTTTCATTTTCACAAACATCTCTTGAATCATTGGGTCAAGGCTCGCCATATTTGTAGTAAGCAACATCTCAATTTTTGATATTTGCATAAAATAAGAATTGGAAGTTGGATAAGACGACCCAAAAATCAACCTTGTAACCTTCTCAAATGGCCTCGAGAAATTTCACTTTGCCTCTGCTCTTTTCTACTCATCTTTTGTAAGAACAAACTTGAAGTTTGTATCATCTAAATCCATCTTTGCAAAAGTATGATGATATTTAAAATGACTCTCAAGCATTGCATAAGTAGTGTTCCATCTGGTGATTGCGTCTAATCGCAAGCCTATTGAAGTGTCAATGCCACCAACTTGTTGAACACATTGCTTGAGAAGATTATGTTAGATATGATTAGTTTTGATGATGTCTTATATATATGCCATTAGTAAAAGAAAAAAGTTTGTATACTATATTTATCCCCTCCATTGATTAATTCTTGAATTGAATGTAGAATCAGAGGTGTAAAATTCATTCATGAAGAATGATCAAAAAGAAGAATCAACAAAGAAGAAAAAGAAGAAGATCAAGGAGGTCGAGGATGTAGATGATGATAAGGAAAAGGAAGAGGAGAAATTGAAGAAGAAAGAATCTATTGAATGGAACATTCTCATTGAAGATCAGTTCAAATATATTTGTGAAGAATGTTCAAGAGAATTGGAAGAAAGAAAGAATTGAATTATGGATAATGTTTAAATGAAGAAAAGGAAGAAAGAGAAGATCTTGACAAATAAAATAAGAAAATCAACATTCAAGGTCTTAGATTGATATTATAAGTCTTCACAATCAAATGGATGTTGGAGAGGGTCAATCCAGAACTAAAGACAACAAAAATCAGGTTCTAGAAGAGAAAACTTGAGTATCCATGTCAAAACTTGAGTATACAAGCTTACTGCAAAAATTTGATTCTGAATGAGAATACTAGAGTTTGGGAAACTCAATTTTGGGAAATTTGAGTTTCCAAGTCAAAATTTGAGTTTGAAACTCAATACTCGAGTGTGGAACTTAAAGACTCAAGTATGGGGTGTTTTCAGCTTCTCTGGCATCTCTGGACCCAACAATACTTGAGTATGCACTTCAATACTCAAGTATCCAACTCTTATAGCAACTCTGTTCACCCCTGTTTCACGTTCAGCTTTGGGCGAGCTCTGGTAATTCGATGATATCTCCTAAAGCAGAGATCGGATTGAGGTGAAACCAAATTTGTATGAAACTGGACATCGAATGTGTCATCTTGACAAAGTTTCATGCTCAAATAACATCAGATGAGAGAGAAGTGAATTTCAAAAGTTGGATTAGGAATCCACGCCACATATCAGACCAAGCTTCAATGTTTTGAGTGTAACTCACAATCTACAAATCAGAATGAGCTGAAATCAGTGGCATATGAAAGAAGACTTATACGGCTTTCCATCAATACTTGAAGCAACTAAAATGAAGATCAGACCAGAGAGATAGGTTCTTCGAAAGTTGACTAACTGATCAAGACGTTGCAAAAATGCTGGCAAAGAACAAATCTTCATTCAACGAATCATAACGAATAAATCACATTGAGTTTGGAGCTGAATCTTTTTGCATTGGAAAGAAGACTCAAAGAGATATATGGGGATAATTGGTTTGCCAAATATGAAGCTATATCAAGTCAGAAAGCAACCAAGGGCCTAAACAACTTCAATACTGGAGTTTACAAGTGAATACTCGAGTATATCTCAAACAAAGAGCAATGAACGTTAGAGAAACTTCAATACTCGAGTATGTAAGCCAATACTCGAGTATTGGACAGACATAGATGAATCTGAAGTAATGAAATAAGCTCAATACCGTGGTATCCAAGTTAATACTACAGTATTCACCTAAGCTTCAAAAAAATCACCATTGCAAAAATCTTGAATCTGATCTAGATCATCCAGATAATTACCCAAATGGTTTGTAATACTTCTTAACATCATTTATATCATTTGTGTACATGTTTCAGATGATCAAAGGGCATCAAATTGAAGATCAAGATTAAAGGAGTTGCTGATGTCACAGAAGAGTCAAAAAGTAAATCTGAACTAACATCTAATTTCCGACAGCCTCATTCTCAAACGGCTCTATTTACAATGGCTATATTCTCCAACGCTTAGATCATCCTTATCTATAAATAAAGCCAGATTCAAAATGCAAAATAATGATGGAAGAGTTTATGCTATCATGATGCTGAAATTCTAAAGCCTCTTCTCACTCTATTTTTCATGCTTTCTTGGTTTATCATTTAGAGAGTGAGCTCATATGTAATGCACTTCAATGATCATCTATTCACTTCTTTGAGAGAAGATACATTGTAAAACATTCTATCTTCAGAGAGATACTTAAGGTTGGGTGACCTTGAGTGGGAAATTGAATGTATCCCTTGGGTTATAAGAGAGAGTCTCTGTGAGAGATTGTAAAGGTTGCACAAGTGCCTGGCTAAACTTGTGAGGTTGTAAAGGCTTTTCTCTTATGCCTGGTTAAATAAGGAGATAGTGGAAATCTTAGGTGGAGCTCGAGGACTAGACGTAGGTCAAGGATTGGATGGAACCGGTATAAACTTGAGTTTGCAATTCTCTTCCTTAATCTCTTTTATTTCTTGCATATATGTTTGAATGATTGTCTATACCTTTATAACTCTTTACTATCATTCAAACTAATTTTACCAAATTGTGAAAAGATTTTCAAAGAATGCAAGTTTTTATCTTCACCCAATTCACCCCCCTCTTGGGTTAAGCCGGGTCTTTCAGATTCATCCTTTCCTCATAGGCCTTCACATATTTAATACTCTCCCTAATCTTATACAAAGTAGAACTTATTACTTTTAAGCCCTCTTGAACTACTAGATTAAGGATGTAGGCACAACACCTCACATGAAAAGATTCCCTATTACAAACCAAGCTAAAATTGTTTTGCAAGAGTAGCCTATCTTTCAATAAAAGTTGCAAATTATCATTTGCAGATGCATTGTCTAGAGTAATTGAGAATATTTTATCATCAGTCTCCCATTCTTTCAAGCAATCATACACTTTCCTAGACATTTGATTTCCAGAATGTGAAAGCTCCATCCAACAACAATCAAGTATCTTATTGTTTAGTATCTACTTTTTGTCGATAGAATGAGCTTCAAACATATATATCCTTTAGAAGTCACAGCAGTTCAACAATCAGATGCTAAGTATATCTTACCAATACTGTTCTTCAATTTTTGTTTCAAAATATCCCTTTTTTGTGGAAGAATTTCTACACATAAACTATCATTGTTTTTTTAGTGACAAGCCTCACATCATGATTCAGTGTCCTTGGTAGTTCTTTAACCTATTTATATTCGACAAATGAATAAGAAAGATCATGTTCAATTATACATACGGTGACAATGTCCCTAATACGTTACTAGTCAAGTTTCCTACACCTCCTTTTGCCTTTTTTATCTAACATCATCACCCCAATATCTTTGCAATTTATCTAAATGCCTACAATTCTTATTATGACAATTTAGATGTGAGGTGCCTTTATCCCCACCCCTTGTAAATGTACCTCCACAACCATTACACTGAGCCTTAGGTACCCTTTTAATTTCAACTTTACTAAAATACCTCCACACATCATAAGTCAAATGTCTTGCCTTCTTAGGATTTGATTCATTAGTCTCTTGAAAATAAGATACCTTATCCTTAGCCGTTATAGCTAATGATTCATCAGTCTCTTGAGTTTTTCCTTGTAATTTTTGTGACGAAGACATTAGGCTGCATCAAATCGATATAACTAAATTTGTGAATGACATGAGGCTTATATAAGGAAGTTGGCAAAAGGTTGCATCAAAGATCAACAATACAACACGATATAATCAACAACAATCCAAACTTTCACGTAGTCTTAACAACTGTGACATAACCAAAACAATGAAAGCAAAATGAATCCAGAAATATGAAAATGTGGAAATATAATGAAGCCAAAGTATTCATATAGAAATTTGCATCATATGAAAATGCATCATATAATTAAATATCCATTGTAAGTATTGACAATCTATTTGTAGAAGCAATTATTCCGCCTTCTATGATTTCAGAGAATTCAAAATCCAAAGTAAATAGCAAACATACACCCTACACAAAGTAAACAGCATACAGACACATTACACAAAATCCAAAGTAAACAAATACATATACACTACACACTATAGAATTCAAAATAAAAAGTGGACAACAAACATACACACTACAAAATTATGCTGCCCTGCATAAACTAATGAAAACACATGGCAACATTTGTAGTAATAGAAGAGAGAATATCACCTGGAGGGGGTGAATAGGAGATTTCAAAATTATTTTCGGTTTGTAAAATGAATGAAATATGTCAACTAAAAGATAAATAACACAGAAAGAATTATATTGATTCGGTCAAATCCCACAACCTACATCCAGTCCCCAAAACACTTTGGGTATTTCTCTAATCCTCAAACGATTTACAATTACACACTATGTACTCGAAACAATCCTATCACCTAGACCTCGCTCCCCCTTACAAGTTGTAATCGTACATCCACACTTAAGGTTCCACAACCTTAAGTTTCACTGATAAACAAATGATTAAGTCGTTTTTCACTCCTTACTAAGTAAATAAATGCTAATAACTAAAGTACAATATGAATTCGACGATATCAGATGAAAACTAATGGAACAGTTGACTGTAATAACTTTGAATTAATTAAGTAGTATTTTTTGGTAGTTGGCGATATTGAATGCTCTGGCTTTTATATGGTTCTCCATTAATGCTATTATGAAGAGCTTTAAATATAGCCGTTGTCTCTATTTGAATTTTCATTGGACATAGTTGTTCTCCATAGAGCTAAATCGACCGTTGCTTCATTAAATGCAATCACGGCTTTCATTAAATGCATTTATTGTTGTTTGTACTTGTGCCAAAAGGATAGCCAAAATAGTTATGCCATGAAGAATGTTTTTATCTGCTACAAAAGTTCATTCCGATTGTTGCTCTGTTTATCTTTTGACATTTAATGCTTCTGCCATGTCGGACTGCTTTTTGCTCAAGCTTGAATTAAAACGGACTAATCAATTGAAACTTAATCAAGATAATGATTAAATGTGATAATAGTGGGTTAAAAAATGAATAATAGATAATGAATAATAACCCAAGTCATTAAATGAATTAATGATATGCGAAAAGGTGACACTGATATTAATTCTGATAATTGGTATAGTTAATGTATTCTTGAGAATCCATCACTCATTCTCGAGAACCATATAATTGTAAGAAATTCATATCAAGCATATGACATAATTCAGGTAAGCCATTCTCGAGAATTATGAACCTATTCTCTAGAATTAGCGTGTGAATTGAACAACATAATATGTTCATGCTAAATACATTCTCGATGATCCATACTCCATTCTCGAGAATCATCGTGAGAATTGTTGAGATATATAGTTATTTGTATAATCCTTTGTTCAAGCATTCTTGAGAATCAAGTATTCATTCTCGAGAATTAGCATGTGAACAAAGTCTATCTAATAATTTGAGACAACCCATTCTTGAGAATTTAGTTTTAATTCTCGAGAATCATTCATATAACCAGAGATCCATATCTGAAGCTTGAGATAGGGATTCTCGAGAATCATCTTCTCATTCTCAAGAATCAATGTAATGAAATAAAACATATAGTTTGATCCTAAACATGTTAACCCATCAATTCTCGAGAATCATTCTTCTATTCTAGAGAATCACTGTAACGTTATTTTTGGAAACGGAAAACATTTTGCAGTTGGGTTTAACCATTCTCAAGAATTGCCTATATATTCTTGAGAACTGCATCAGATAAGGCAATATCAATTTTTTGTCAAATAAAAAACTTTGGAACTTGTTATCTCAAAACCCTAAGAGTCAACAGTAATCTGTTGGCTCCCTAATTGAGTAAGGCTATGAAAGAAGCATTTGGCCTAAAACACATGTTAATATTGATCAAAGCTTTAGATAGAATGCTTTAAAGAATCTGAGAATGAGTGAATAAAGCACATGCTAATAATAAAAATCAAGGATCAACAGTCAATGGCAGAGTGGCATTTGGCCTAAAACACACGCTAATAATAAATATTGTGAATCAATAATCAACACTTTGCATTATTTGAACCTCATTCGATGGAAACAAATATGAGAACGCTATGGATTTGCAAATCTTTGAAAAAGATCGAACAGCTGGAAGGGAATGGATTGTTGATGCCTTGGGTAAGAGTGACAAAGACTAAGATTGATTCAACAACAGAGTGGCGGATATTGATTAACAAATCATGAGTGGGTGACAAACCGAGATTGTGGTTGAGGAAAGTTGAGATCTACTGACGTTGTGACGTTGTAAGTGGTAGTAAGACAATAAGAGGTTGAGAGCTGTAGTCGTGGATGGAGTGACTGGACCGAGTGAGCGATGACAAGAGGCTGAGAGGTGAAGAGCGTTGACTGAGTTGCGTTGCGACTTGAGATTTGTGAACTTGAGTTGAGATTGAAGAGGAACTGAGGAACTAAAGTGAGGAAGTGAGGAACGAGGATACTGAGGTTTTTTTTGGGCACCCAACAATCTTACATTGCTAAGGCCAACTTCAACTTCAACTTTACCCTAAAAAAAATGTAGGGCCAAACTAGCTGTGGCCTGAGGCCCTGCAAGGCCTGCCCTTTTAAGCCTGAGGCCCTATAAAGACGGCCTTGTAAGGCCAATTTCATGTAGCTCTTCTAATTTTCAAGCCCAACCCGACAAGTTTGACCTGATTTCTCAGCTTTATGCCAAACAAAGCCTTTTTACACGAGTACAAAAAAAGCTTTTAAAACCAGACAAAAGAGGCATTCGGAGACCGGACTCATGACCGGTCTTGTTCCAGTCAGTATTAAAAGTATATCTTTAAGACCGGACTTAAACCGGTCTTAAATAAACTGTTGTAAGACTGGACATTTAAAAACATCATGTCTTAAAAGTGATACTAAATCCAACCGAAATATTTTTTTTTGTCGGTCCTAAAACTCAATTTTTAAGACCGGACAAAAGCTTGACCGATCTTAAAAGGTCTTTTTTTAGGACCTGACAAAAATAATTATACACGGTCTTAAAAGACTCACTTTCAAGACTGGTTGATTAATACGTCCAGTCTTAAAGATTAACTTTTAAGAACGGGCATATTAAAACCAATGGTCTTGTAAGACCAACATTTAGTACCACATATCAAATATGTCGCCTGACCTTTAAGACCACACATTTAAGTAAATCCAGTACATCCAGTTTTAAAAGTTGAACTTTTAAGACCGACATTTTTGTTTTATCGGTCTAAAGTTTCCTACATTTTTTCCTTGTTCTGTTCTTACTGATCATATATATACACAAATCCATACTAGCCAATCCAACACATAAAACGGTATACTTTAAGCTACAAGCTATGAACAATTGTGAATAAATTGAATGATCTATACACAAGTCCATACAAGCCAATCTAGCACAGAAAAGGCTACACTTTAAGCTACAAGCTATGAACAATTATGAATAAATTGAATTGGGAAAAAGTAGATCGTAGCTAGAATACAAATATTATTGACCATGAGTTACAAATACAAATACAATAAGTTGTTGCAATAAGATATACCACGTACACTTAAATCAACATACATGCCTAATATTCACCATGCTTTCATTTGATTCCCACCCAACAACTCCTTGATCATTCCACCATGTACAACTCCCTTAACAAGATCCTGATAAGTTTTATGGAGTTCTAGTATGATATCTTCTCTGTGTGATTGAGCAGAAACAATAATCAACACTTAAATATTAAAAATCTAGAGATAATAAAATTCATTACTAATTAAGATGGTTGTTACATATTGGAGAAAATTTACCTTAACATTGATCTCTGAGGGCCAAATTTTCAAGATATTGCTTCTGTAGCTTTACAGCTTCCCTCGGTTGAGAGCATTGGATCAGATCCAGCTACCACAAACATAAAACAAGAACAAACTTCATAGAGTCAGTGACATCGGTTAAAAACATAGAAGGAATATAATACAGTTAAAACCTTAAAGTTTTCAAAGAATTGTGTAGATGAATATTACCTTATGAATTAACTCTTTTATAAAGGGATATCCTCCCATATCCCTTCTTGATGATCATTTCTTATGCCGGGTTCATTATCCGCTTCATCTTCTTCGTTCATGTCCGGTAGACCCCTTGAAATAGGAGTATTGTCAGGAAGACCATAATTTGCATGACTTTCCTCATCAATATCGATGACCCTTTTACCTTGGAGAGCTACAGACCACATTTTATTCGCTTGATCGATAATATAAAAAACTTGTTTCGCCTGGTCTACCATAGTAAAAGGTTCATCTCCAAAACTTATACTATTGAGATCAACTAACGTAAATCCAAACCGATCAATCTGAACACCACTGTTGACATTAACTCACTTGAATTTGAAAATGGGAAATCTAATGAAGACATTAGGCCGCTTGTCTTTCAAACTGGAGAAGTGCATGGATTCAGCCTCTAACATTACACCACTGTTCTGGACGACGCTCCTCTTATCTAGGGACTTCGTGTAAAATGTGTAACCGTCGATCACATACGAATTCCAACTTAGGACCACGTGCTAACCATTTCATTGTCTCAGAAACAGATTCCCCTCCCTCAACCTTTTGTTTGAACCAGTTTGCAAATGTTTTGTTATGCTCCCTAATCAACCTTTGTTCAGTCATTCGGGGATTTTCTTTCCTCACAGCTTCTTTATGGGAAGCTATGCTGGTCTGAACTTCATCAACATTATTCAAGATGTATAAGTGGACTTGTGACAAAAAGTTTATGGGCAGCTAAGCACGATTCAAAAAGTTTAAAGAGACAGTCACCTACTTAAATCCATGTCATCCCAATGGCTATAAACACAAGGAAGTCAGCATCCATTCTTCCAACTCCTAGAATGAACAAAGTAAAGAGAGAGAAAAAACCAAGTTGCCTCTAACAGACATGAAACTTCTGTAACGGTCAAATGAATGCAAGCAACGGTCGTTAAACATACTCTAAGTATAAATAGTGGAGCATACAATTCTCTTCAACAACTATTGAGCTGAAAACAAAAAAGCATTAAAAATTTGTTCATTCAATTGTGCCATTTGTACAGAGTGTCGATTGACACTGCTTGAGCTTCAGTGATTAGCATATCTACTCTTTCAAGAGAGTTTATTATTTGTACTCATTCACTGTAAGGAATCTCAAGTCAGGGGACTTGGAGATTTGTGGAGTCATTGATTACAACTTGTGAGGGGGAGCAAGTTCTAGTGAGAGAATTGCTTCAATGTACAGAGTGTGTAAATCAAGTGACTTAGTGAAATACTCAGGGTGCCTGAAAACTGGACATAGGCCAAAGAGTTGGGCCGAACAAGTATAAACCTATGTGCACTGCTTCTCTTTCTCTACTCTCTGTTGTGCCATGTTTCGGTTACTACTTGAGCATGTATTTGTGAAAATTTTCAAAATCCCCAATTCACCCCCTCTTGATGATTTAGCTCCACTTTCATTTGGTATCAGAGGAAGGTCTTCTCATATGAGCTTAACAACTCGAGAAGGATCCTCTTGGAAGGTATTTTACCTAATGGAGCTTTGATCAATAGACCGCCGAGTTTTAGTGGAGAACATTACTCTTTCTGGAAAGCAAAGTTCAGAGTTTTTGTTTTGGCTACCAAATTTGGTTTATGGCGAGTATTTGAAGTTCGGATTATCGACCAAGTGTGCTTATAAATGGTTTAAGAGAGCCTAAGCCTGTGGAAGACTACGATGATAATGACAAAAGAAATGTTACTCTCAACAGTAAAGTGATTCTTATGCTTCAAAGTGCTCTGAGTCAACAGGAATACTTTCGAGTACGTAATCTGCCTTCCGCGAGAGAAATGTGGCTTGCACTAGATGTAACTCATGAAGGAACTACTGGATAAAAAGAAAACAGAGTCAACACTCTCATGACAGAGTATGATTTGCTTCGTATGAAGCCAAGAGAGTCTATTATTCAATTTCAGTTAAGATTCACCCATCTGATTAATCAACTTGCTGCCTTGGGAAAAACATATGAACAACCAGTTTAAGTATGAAAAATTCTCAATATTCTCAGCAAAGATTGGGAAGTAGAAGTCACTACCATTGAGGAAGCTAGAGGAGAATCAATGAGCTCAGTGGCTGCTTTGTTTGGAAGCTTATCTGAATATGAAGAAAAGCTCAAATTCAGAAAAGAGCTTGATGAAGTAAATAGTAAGGGTAAGGGAGTTGCTCTTAAATCAATCAAAGAGGACAAAGAATCAGATGATGAGGATGAGGAAGATGAAGATGAAGAGATTGGTATGATAGTCCGAAGATTCAAGAAATTCTACAAGAGGGACCAAGGTTTCAAGAAAAGTCACAAGGGTAGCTCTAGTTTTGAAACTAAGAAGCCTGTCATTTGCTATGAATGTGAGAAACCTGGCCATATTAGATCTGAATGCCGCCAGCTGAAAAATAGAGAGAAAGAAAAGAGGAGGTTTGGTGAATCAAAAAAGAAATCCTATGTCTCAGCTATTTGGGGTGACAACTCATCAGATGAAGATGAAGTCGAAGAGGAAGAAAAAGCCAATATCTGTCTGGTTGCTAAAGAAGAAGCAGAGCAACTCGCTAAAGACAGTGAGGTATATGATTCCCAGCCAACCTATGATGAATTATTTGATGAATATAACCTCATCCAATCTGAATTTGAAACATTGGCTGAAAAATATCTTGATTTGAAAGGAAGAAACACAACTCTTGAAATGCAAGTCAAAAATCTTTCAACTCCTGATTTATTAGTTTGTGATGACTGCATTGATTTAGAGAAGAAAAACTCAAAACTTACAAAGGCACCTAAGAAATTCACTAGAGGTAGTAAGATGCTCAATGTCATTTTGAAACAACAGAAATTTATAAATGATTGATCTGGAATTGGTTATAAACCTATTTTTGATAAAGGAAAAGGTAAAAAGAAGTTTGGAGAAAAACACTATATGAACTATTTTAGAAAAAGTGTGCATTCTTCAAATCCTTTTGAGCATTGCAATTATTGTAACAGAAAGGGCTATTCCACCTCATCGTGTTTTCACATAAAAGAAAGAAAGAATAAGCCTATAGGGAATTATAAATGGGTTCCTTAGGGATCTTATCAGATTCCTAAGACACGTACTAACCCAAAAGGACCCAAGAAAAGATGGGTACCTAAAGCTTAAATTTCTGTGAATTGCAGGTATGTCTAAGAGCATCAAAATCCAACAAATGGTACATTAACAGTGGATGCTCCAGACATATGACAGGGGATCACTCTAAGTTCACATCAATCAAACAAGTGTTGCTGTCTCTTCAACCGAGGCTGAGTATGTGGCTACCTGAAGTTGCTGTGCACAAGTGTTGTGGCTCAAGCAGCAACTATCAGACCTGGGAGTACATCTGAAAGAGATCCTTATATTGTGTGACAACACTAGCACAATAAGTTTGGCTAATAATCCAATACAACATACAAGAACCAAGCATATTGATGTTTGTCATCACTTCATAAGGGACCATATTCAGCAAAGAAATGTCAAAGTCATGTTTATTCTGACTCATCTTCAGCTAGCTGACATTTTCACAAAGCCTTTAGCCAAAGACCAATTTAATTTCATCCGTAGAGAATTGGGAATGGTAAATCCCAATGAGTTGTAAGTTTTTAATCTACTTAAAGATTTACATTTATGGTTTTGATGATTGTATAATTACTTACTTGAGCATCGGAGTTTGTAGCTTTATTTTAGTAGGATGCTCAGAAAACCTCAATTTTGCTGACAAGAGTTGAATACTCAAGCATTGCAAGCAAAACTCGAGTATTGTCAGAACTATCGAAGATTGGAAAACTTGGACAAACTGAATACTCAAGTATGTAAGTATAATACTGCAGTATTGACCGTGGAAGTTCAAAAGTTCACGGTACACTTTTGATGTCTAGGTTAGATATATTTCCGTTATACTCGAGTATAGAATAAGATACCATAGTATTGTCATATCGTCTTAAGTAAGTATTTACTCAAGTTCTTTGAAACTTTCTCAAATACTCAAGTTTCCCCTAACAATTATCTCCTCGTCATCCTGGTATCTCCAAACCCTAATCCATATAGCTTCGAAATCTTCGGCTCAAGCTATCTCTAACCCCAATTCAGATACTGAAACTTCTGGATCTTGGTCCTCACTTAATCTTTCTCCTCAACATCAACCAATCGGGATCAAGTTTACCCCTATTCACAAGCCTCGTAGAGAAAAGGCGATACCTAGGAGATATAATACAGGCATCGATCATCGCATTCCTGGTATACCCACGTTTTCTCCACCCACCAAATCAAAAGGGATATCAATTCAAGAACCTTCCCTTGAAAGTCGCTCCAAAAGAAAACATGACTCAGAATCTATTCAAGGGAAAGGCAAGGAGAAGGTTGTTGATAATTCATTCCGTTCTAAGCGGAAAAAGAGCAAGCAGGCTGGGCCAAAGGGCAGATCTCCTGAGCAAGATCAAGCTCCTTCATAAACCAAGGGAGTCATTTTGTATTCAATGCAATCGAAGAGATATACAATCACGATTCTCCTCCACAAGGTTTTATCAACTCTGCTGTTGTTATTCCATCTGCCTTACATGAGAAATTCAAGGACACTTTTATGAAAAAGGAATTCTATCTAGTAGTATATGTGGATTTGACCAAATTAAAGAACAAATGCCATCTGGATCTATCACCCTGGTTAAATGATTATTCCTCTTTTGTTTCTATCTCAACGTCATATACTCTGAATATTGTTAGAATCTTCTATTTTAACAAGTTTCTTCACAATCTTTTGGATTCTAATGGAGTTTTGATTGAAGAAAGAATCACTACTTCTGTCAAAGGAGTGCAGTTCCCTCTTTCTCCCTCAACTATCAATACAATTCTCAAAATAAAAAATTCCCCTGCTCCTTCCTCTGCATCTTACTCCAATAGGCAAATATTCGAAATTCTCATGCCAAATTAGCCTTTTCCCGACTCTATGACTCATCGTTTATCTTTCACACCAAGCTCTATGTCTCCCTCTCATAGAGCCTTGTGGTACATCTACTCTAGAAATTTTGTTCAAAAAGGAGGAAGCTATACTCATTTCACTCAGAAAGATTACCCTCTTTTCGCTGCATTTGTTCATAAAGTACCTATTAACCTTAGCCATTGGATTTTTCAAGAGATGGTCAAATTCAAATACTCCTCTCATCGTGTCTCTCATATTCCATTTGCTCCTCTCATTTCAATCATTCTGTTCTACCATAAGATCTTTTATCGTGGGCCTCCTGATTCCTTGAAAGTCATTCATTCCTTTGGTAAATCCCAGCTTCACTACATGAAGATTTCCTTTGGAGATGAAGAGTCAGGTCACTCAGGAACACCTTCACAGTCTCGTGCTTCCTATGTCAGACTCCCTCGAGCCCACGAAACTTAATCTTATCCTCCCTCCACCTCACCATCTAATCTCAATTTACAAATTCAGACAATAGTGGATACTGCTATCAATGGATTAGCGGCCAAAATGGAGGCACATGTGAACAAACTGGTGACGGAAATGACAAATTACATCAATGATGTGGTAAAAGTCCAGGAGGCTTTGCAAACTCAGCTCAAAACACTGCAAGAGAATATGAGCAAGCAGTAAGAAAGTATGGATTGTCAAGCAGTGCAACTTTCAACTATTATGGTTACTATCGGTGCTCATAGTGAGAAACTAGACAAAGTTATTTCCACTCATTACCATGGACCTAGTCATTCCAGTCCCAATGTTGAACCGTCTTTCTCTTCAGCCTTTGCATTTACAACTCCAGCTCCCATCTCTTCTCTAGCATCTCCTACCACAAACAAGATTCCCACTACCTTCACTACTCCTCCCTCTGATGTCCCTCATCAATCACCTCCTTCTACTCCAATCATTCATCCACTTACTGATTCCCCTATCTCAGCTCCATCTACTTTTGACAATGACAAAGGGAGAAAGAAGCCAGCCGGCAAACCAGAATTTGACAAGTGATTTAGGAAGCTTTTAATTAATGTTACTTCATGTACATCATGACTAAATTTTCTTGTCGTGTTTCCTTCTCAATTATTGCTATTAATATGGTTGCATTCCATCATGTACTGACCTTATAATATGTATGAAGTACTCATGTTTATGATATGAATGAAGTGCCCTTATTATAAACTGTGTTGTTTGAAATTACATTGAATTTATGCTTTGCATTTTAATTGAAAAATATGATTCCTAAAAGCATGAATGCTGAAACTTTAAACCTCTCAATGGTTTTGTTAATAACTGGCTGATTACATCTTATACAAAACCTTTGAACAGAACACTTTTTCATAAACTTAAAAGTTTCAAAGTATTTTTCAAAATTTGAAGAAATTATGGTTTCCAAGTGCTGTCATCATCAAAAAGGGGGAGAATATTGGTTCTCTATAGGTTTTGATGATAACAATCAATTGAAAAATCAAGAATAAAGAGTTGTCTCAAAAAGTTGAGAACTTGCAGTTTGAGGCAATACTCGAGTATCAGTAACAATACTCAAGTATTGAGTTTCAAAGAACAGCTCAATGCAATTAACCAAAGGCAATACTGCAGTATCCTAATGGATACTCGAGTATGGATCCACTTAGAGAGCTTTGCAAGTTTTTGTATCTAGGAATACTCGAGTATTGATCCCCATACTCGAGTATTGGTCTAAGAGACTCTTCAGTAACTTTTCAAGTTAAAACTAAAACCACAGTTTCAAAAACCACACTTTCGAAAACCACAAATTAGAATCTGAAAAGTTCAGTTTTCATCTTGGCTCCAAAATTCAAAAGTTTTCTATTCAAAATGAAAAATCAAGTATGACATTGGAATACTCAAGTATTGGGCCAAGAAAAGATGTTCAACAAACTTAACACACTCATAAACTCTGGTATGGAAAACTACAGTTTCGAAAACAGTAGCATGTCACTAGCTGAGTTGCTCCTTATGCTTCAAGTAGTAAACCCATACTTGAGTATTGGGTTGAATACTTGAGTATCGAGTTATACAGAGAGCAACTGAGAGTTCACATGCCTTCAATACTGCGGTTTGGAAAGAATACTCCGGTTTCGACGTTTTGGGCAAAACTCACTAAGAGTCCAAAAACCCGAGTATTGGTCAAAGTTCAAAGGAAGGTCCAAAGTTGAAATCAGCATAAGTGACATACTCTAGTATTGGTCACTTCTGGAAGGAGAATACTCTAGTATTAAAGTAAATACTCCAGTATTGCCTTGAGCACATAGTGACATACTCGAGTATTGGTCGTGACAGTTAGAAATATGAATTTACGAAATCTGTGTAATGACTATTATTTGATTTGAATGTTTTTTATTTTTTAATCCTTATCATTACCAGATATGTTTAATATGTTTGCTAGTGTATTTCAGCAAGTTTTATAGATGGATTAAGCTGAATTAAGGTGCAAACTCCATAAAGAGCAAAACTGTTAGAAGCATTAAATGGAAGGCTACTAAACTTTTCTCAATCAGACCTACCAAGCTAAGCACGATTCAAAAAGTTTAAAGAGATAGTCACCTATTTAAATACATGTATCACAATGGCTATAAACATAAGGAAGTCAGCATCCATTCTTCCAACTGCTAGAATGAACAAAGTAAAGAGAGAGAAAAGACCAAGTTGCCTCTAACAGACATGAAACTTCTGTAACGGTAAAATGAATGCAAGCAACGGTCATTAAACATACTCTAAGTATAAATAGCAAAGCATTCAATTCTCTTCAACAACTATTGAGCTGAAAACGAAAAAGCATTAAAAATTTGTTCATTCAATTGTGCCATCTGTACAAAGTGCAGATTGACACTACTTGAGCTTCAGTGATTAGCATATCTACTCTTTCAAGAGAGTTTATTATTTGTACTCATTCACTGTAAGGAATCTCAAGTCAGGGGACTTGGAGATTTGTGGAGTCATTGATTACAACTTGCGAGGGGGAGCAAGTTCTAGTGAGAAAATTGCTTCAATGTACAGAGTGTGTAAATCAAGTGACTTAGTTAAATACTCAGGGTGCCTGAAAACTGGACGTAGGCCAAAGAGTTGGGCCGAACAAGTATAAACCTATGTGCACTGCTTCTCTTTCTCTACTCTCTGTTGTGCCATGTTTTGGTTACTACTTGAGCATGTATTTGCGAAAATTTTCAAAATCCCCAATTCACCCCCTCTTGATGAATTAGCTCCACTTTTAGTTTGGTTTTACCAAAGTATTGTTTTAGGCCTACCCACCCTCTGATCCCCCTTACCCGCCCCGGGTGATCCAGTTTTCCGGTCGCAACGGTCAGAACATCATTCCTCCCGCCCGACACAAAAGATTCCTTTGCTTCTTTCATTTTTAGATCTTCTTGTAAGATACAGATAACGAGAAGCTTAGTAATGAAACATGTTGAGTAACTAAAAAATAACAATAAATGATACTTACAATTTTCTCAGCAACTAGACGAGTTTGTACACCCATGTAGCCACCTTTTTTGGGTCGCCGAATATACAACCACAAATCCTCGCGACGTATCAGGGATGCCTGCTGATCAACTACAGCAGAAGGATTGGATTCAACTTTTTCTTCCAATCTCTTCCGCTTGGCCTCCATCATTTCTTCTTCAGCCTTTGCATATCCCCCACGAGAAGCCCTATGCAGGCAATCATTCCTTCTCCCTATCTCCTGTGCTTGTGCCCTTCTTGTTTGCAAATCAGAATTGAAAACAACTATTAATTATGAATTCAAGACATCTTACTAAAAGAAATTATAGAACTTCTGCTTCATATGAATCTCAAACACTAGTCAAATTCACTTCATCAAGTTTCAACATTTTATTTAAGGAAGATATAGAATTGTATAGAACTAAGATACTAAGTTACTAATAGCAATGTCTAACCACTATCTACTATAACAGAACTAGCTAAGAATATAATAACGATTAACATATAAGACATGCATACTCACACATTAAACCATCATACTCAAATTCACCTTTGACTTACTTGAATATATACTTCTACTTATACATTAAACCATCTACCTAACAGGATTAGACGAACACAATAACATTCACATATCCGCACAGGTTAATAACCAAACAAAAAGGGCAAACAAAACTAAATATGTACTCACCAAAGCATCAGAAGTAAACCGAAGCTGAACAAATTGATCCCAAATTTGTTGATCAATGAATGTGTATTTGTCCCAAGGATTATGATCAGGTCAAACCTCGACAAAAATATACTTGTTGGCTAGAAATGTCTTAAATTTCCTCCACAGATCAGCATAATAAGACAAGGTCTTAGCTTTCAACTTGTCAAAGTAAGGGACAAAGTGTGAAATCCGGATAGTGTCCCAGATAGGATCCTTCACTGTAACATCAGTAAGAAGAGGGTTGGTTCTTGCTCACACCAGTAACATCAGTAATTGGCGTTGACTGAACAGGGAGAGAATGGTTTTCTCCGTTCATTTTCGAGAAAGTAAGAGAGTGGTGGTACAAAGGAGTAATGCTTGAGAAAGTGAGAGAGTAATAGAGGAAGGTGGTGGTTGGCGAGGAATAGACGTAATGCAACAGGAAATGGGGTTTCGCAAAGAGAACAAGGGTTTCAGAGTTCAGACAGTAAGACGTAAGTCGTAAGTAAGGTTTCGCGCGAAGAAGTATATGTTTCCATTTTTAAGACCGGCCGTTATTAATGTAAAAGTTACGTCCGCTCTTAAAAGTATTAACTTTAAGACCTCATTTATATATGTCCGGTTTTAAAAGTTTTATACGATTATATTTAAATATTTCGTTATTGTTCTTGACCGTAGAAAATATAAGTCGGTGATGTACGAGTTTTCTCTATAATGTAATCCATTTTTTTGGTAACATTTTTAAGAGCGGTTGGTTATTTTAAGCGACTTGAATATTATATTTAAGAATTTATACGTTAGAAGAAGTTCTTTATATTTACAAAATTGCCACCGGTCATATCTTTAAGACCGGTGCCTATAAACTCCGTTGTAAATGAGGTGGTCTTAAAAATTGATGCTGATGAAGAAGTTCTTTATATTTACAAAATTGCCACCGGTCATTTCTTTAAGAGCGGGGCGTTGATAATCCGTTGTAAATGAGGCGGTCTTAAAAATTGATGCAGGTGAAGAAGTTCTTTATATTTACAAAATTGCCATGGTCATATCTTTAAGACCGGTGCCTAGAAACTCCGTTGTAAATGAGACGGCCTTAAAATTGATGCGGGTGAATAAGTTCTTTATATTTACAAAATTGCCACCGGTCATTTTTTTAGGAGTGAGGCCTTGATAATCCACTGTAAATGAGGCGGTCTTAAAACATTTTTTTGTGCTAGTGTTAGCTAGGTCCTCAAAACAAGCTTGACATGTACTTTTACAGCTTTTCTTTGAATAATATAGATCAACTAGCGAATCAATCAACTTCATTAGCTTGTTGTTGTTTCGACACACCTATGATATCTACTTGTTAAAAGTGATTAGGGAAGCTACGATTAAAAATAAATTAAAAAATTTATATTCGTAAAAAAAAAAAATAATATACACACCGAGATAGGACTGGATGTCTCAATAGTCATCCAGTGTCTAGTTAGATGGATCTGTGCTTCTTTGGGTTAGCGGTAAAAGCTACTTTTATAATGTGATTTGCTGTGAGAATAATTTATCTTAACTTATATGAAAGTGTTTCTGAGATACCAATTTAAGCATGCCCAAATATGTTTTTCATCCGATCCTGACTTCATATATGCGCCATGTCCAACATTTTTCTTGGGCCAGGTATGTTCTCGTTCCAACATGATTGGCAATTAATGGATGTAAAACTCTTAATGCATTCCGATTATAATAGAAACAAGTGTTCATGCACAACCATCGTAGATGGGTCTAGTAGAAGAAGTTGGTTTCTGATAACATAGTGAATCAATGTCCGAATCCTTTTTGGAGAGTACCGCATATATTATCTGCAATGTCTCAGACAAGATTGTCTCTATTGAAGAATACATGTACTAAACAAAAAAAGGTTTTTCCGGTACAACTTTATGCAGAATGGTACTTCTTTTTCCCCCCATTTTCCAATTCCTTACTTAATATATTCAAAAAGCAAGAGTTCTCAATGCATGAGCTTTGCAACTTTGAATAATTATTATATAGCTTGTTAGTAATTACTCCTTCAGAACTTTTTATAAGAGTCTAAAATTTGAGTTATCTTAATCTTTTTTGTTAGAGCCAAATAATAGTTGTCTGAACATTTAATGAGTTTGTTTTTTTTTTCCATTTTTAACTCTTATTAATTAAATGTATTGCATTAATTAAAAGGTTAATAATACTCATATTTACTTTTTTTCCCCTTACTTGCCCCTCATAAATAAGAGTATACTTAGAAAATAAAGTTTATTTAAGACATACTTATTATTTTTAGCCAACCTTAACTACTTTCTTAAACCGTGTAATTTAGTTATTGAACTCTTATAAATAAGACCAAAGGAAGTATAATTTTATCTTTATAATCAGTTAGCACTAATCTATAAAATAATTGCTTAATTAAAATCTTCTTACACTGTCAAAGATTCACAAAAAAATTAAATGCAATATAGAAGAAATTTTGTTAAACTTTCCTACAATAGGCTTGTCGGCCACGTTACTCATTTCACCACATGCGTCGTTTTCTCAAGTCAATGGTCACCACTCACCAATTACCATCATAATATTAGTAGAAGTCCGTTAAATATGACAGATCGTACTAGCATCGCTTATTCCAATACGCGTTCGTGTCTTTCGATTGACTTGTTGACTTCAGTAATATAAGAAAGAAGCCGAAGATGCCTTGATTTGTATCCACAAATCTAGAACTAGCAGCCCAAATTAAAATCGCATCTTAAAGCTCCTGCTCCTGCTCCTGCTCCTGTTCCTCGTCCTCCTCCTCTCATTCCCTGATGACAATCATTATTTCATTTGCTTTGCTTTCTTCCCTCTCTCACTTTATCATTCTCACTACTGCACAGCAAAGCTTCATATATCATTTGTGTAACAATAGTGTTGGTAACTACACAAACACAAGTGCCTATGGCACAAATCTTAAAGCCCTTCTTTCTAATCTCACCTCCGACCCAAAGATTGACTATGGCTATTACAGTTCCTCTGAAGGCCAAAACCCTAATAGAGTTAACGCTCTTGGACTGTGTAGGGCAGATGTTAAGCCTGATTCTTGTCGTACTTGCCTCAACAATGCCTCAACCCTTCTATAAAATCTTTGTCCAGATCAGAAGGAAGCGTATGGATATAACGACGAATGCATTTTACAATACGCTAGTCGCTCCATGTTTGGGATAAATCAAGATCCAGATTCTTTATTCTACATGTACATGTGTAACCCTAATAATATAACAGACAATAAGTACAGTGAAGTGCTTGATGGTCTAATACGAAGGCTTAGGAGCAAAGCTGCCGCTAGGGATGGTCGCCGGAAGTTCGCCGCCAACTCGACAATGACTTTGTTTCAAACTATATATGGTCTAGTTCAGTGCATGCCTGATTTGTCTGAGCAAGATTGAGAGGATTGCTTGGAGAAGGCGATATCGGGCATTCCCTCGCTCTGTAACAACAGGATTCGCGGGAGGATTATCAAACTGAGTTGCAATATTAGATATGAGAATTATCGATTCTATGATACTGGAGTTGTCGATTCATTATTATCTTCATCTCCTGGTGCTGCTTCACCATCATCCAACACATCTTCCACACAAGGTAATATTGATCATTTATAAAGAAAATACTTTAATACACATTTTACAAATATCCTATTCACGATGCAAATCTATGTGTTCATTATATTCAATGCTTAAGTAACTAAAACTTTTAATCTATGTGGAAAATCCAATTAAGATCAATTGATCAGATTAGTGACCTAGTCTAGCCAAGAGTTTTAGATGGGTCAACCTTATGAGATTTTACTACTCAATGTATCACCTAATTGGAGAGTTTATATTCCGCTTAAATATAAGATTTATTTCACATGTTTATCAATTATTTTCCTAAATTAAATTTATTGATATTCTTTCAACAATAATCAAATAGGAGGTAGAGGGAAGAAATTAAAAAAAAAATGATTAAGATGTTTTTAAAAAAATATTTCAAACTAACTAATTTAACTAATATCTTTAATCAACTAATTAATTCATTAGGTCTTCTTTAAGATTCATGGGAGTCTTTTCCCCCCTTGCTTTGCTAAGCTTAATGGTGTGTTTGGTTTGATGGGAGGGGAGATTAAACTTGGGGGCATATAATAGCCCCTAACTTTAGAGTCGGGAAAACAGAAGGACCTATTTAAGTTTTTTCGAATTGAAGACCAAGCTTTCAAAAGCTTGGTCTAACTTTCAGACATGACCCTTTTAGGTTTGAGCCGTCAAGGGATGGCACCACTAGGCCGAGGGTTAGCTTGTTTAAACATGTACTCATCCATAAAGGAGATAAGTAAATCTTCCCTCCTCTTTAAAAGGGGCAAATTGAACTTCTAAACCCATATTTTTTTTATTGATTTGTTATAGATACTTCACATGGTCTTGTGCATATTCATCAAGAGTGAATCCATATGGTTTTGTCCAACTGAGATGATGATGTCAACCTACGTATTAAAGTTGTGTTCATTAAATTAATTAGATTATTGTAACGCTGTACAATGAAATGCCATGTAGGAATCAATTGTTAGCTAGTAAGGTAACTTGAGGAATCAACAATATGACTTATTTCTTAAAGTAGGGTTTTGAGTTTGAATTCTCTGTAAGATAATAGATATATAAGTTGTCACCAAAAGGAATGGATGTAGTATAATTTATTTCTCCCGCATCCAAACAATTTATCAGTCCCTCCGCTTTTTATATATGTAAAAGATAAAATTTGTAGGTAAGCTACGTTCCATTACGTTAGATAGATTTAGGGCCCTCTCATTTTTTTCCGCCAAAAAAACTCTCAATCTTACCCTTAATTGCAAAAATTATTCATATCACTTTTGTATTTAATTCTCATGTTTGACTAGAGTATTCAATATAACATATTCCTCCAATCCTCAATATAAGACATATTTAATTAAGGCTAAAGTATACTTTTCTCACATGAGATATACTTTTGGTCCCTTAATTAACTTTATAAAATATACTTTTAGTTCTATATTTTTAATACCGTTAATGTTGCTAATGGAAAATATTAGCGTTGCAAATTAAATTCATGAATGTGCAGTTGATAAAGCATATTTATGTTTTAATTTCTTTTTAATATAATATATTTAGATTATTAAACTAAAATAAATTGACAAATCGTTGCAAATGAAATTGAGATTTTGAGATTTAGATTATTAAACAAAAATTTTTATATTTAGATCATTAAACTAAATTTCTTAATATAATCGGGTTTCTGATAATGACAGCTTCATTAGGGATTTAGATTTTTTTTTTCAATTTATGTATATTTTAAATTTTAAATTAATATATTTTAATTACACAGTTAACACTTAACCTTATATAGTCATTAGTTGAGTTTGATACGTTAGCATTTTCCATTACTAATATTAACACTATTAGAATTATATGACTACAAGTATAATTTAAAAAGTTAAGAGACTAAAAATATACCTCATGTAAACTTAAATGACTAAAAGTGTACTTTAACCTTTATTTAATTTGAATAGATTAAAAAAGTTAGTTAAGTTTGTTAATATGACATGTACTTTCTAAAAAAGCTAGTCATATTTCCTCTCATCCTTGATTATTGTTGAGAGAGCACCAATAGGGGTGAATTAAAAAAATATGGACAAATGTGAGAACTGTATCTTATATTTAAGACCAAGATCAACTACCTAAATATGTTTTATATTAAGGACCGAAGAAGTATGATTATCTTTGCCACATGATTGAGGGCATTTTTGGAAAAAAAAATTGATTACATGTTTATTGTGTAATACCCCAATTTTCATAATATATGTAAATATCATATTTTGATAAATAACACCTATTACAATAGGTGAATTTGTGATCTCAAAATTAGTGAAATAATTATCTTATTTTCTAAAGGTAATGTCTTATGAAATTAGAGTAAATGAAGAGCTAAAATCCCTAAGTGAATTTATGGGTCATAAAATACCCTGAGAATGTTATGATAAATCCTAAAAGACAACTAAATATTTATTAACATAGAGAGTATGTTGTCTCTAAAGTTTTAATTGATTTATTATTATTTTTAGGAAATTATACGATTTTTTTAGCAATTAAAATCATCAGAGGATGATAAAATCAATTAAAGGAAATTGACAACAATTATTGGGCAATTGAAATTTGCAATAATTGAGATACTTTGGTAATTTTTGAAATTAGTTAATAATTACTTTATAAAGGTCATAATTAAGGAAATATCAATGAAATTAAGAATCAACTGATAGTCAGAAGCTAAAATTGACACACAAGGAGTTTTTAATTATCAAAATTAAATTAGAAACCTTGTCAATTTCGGTAGTTAAGCCTAGTAACCCCTAAAACATGATGTTAGAAATTAAAATTAGGATTTAAACTAATTATTCCAAATTTACCTCTATGGGACAAAAATTCCTATTTGATGGTGAATAAATTATACAATAAAGAACCAAATTATATTAACCTTAAATCCTAAAATCTAAGTGAACCAATGAGAGATTTCTCTTCCTAGAATATGTGAGAACATTAAAACATAAGTTGAATAATTAAAAGAACGGGACGGTTTGCTTGGGCACAAAGAAGAAGAAAGAATTTATCACAAAAAGCTTAGTTTGAAAAGTCAACAAAAGCAACAAGCCAATGAAAAGCCATGAATTAAAATACATGTTTAATGGTTACTAGGGGAAGATTTCGGTCAGAATTTTGAAGGAAGGGAAAAGGAATTTCTAATATTGTAATATAGATTAGCACATGGGATAAATAAAAAAGAAGACTTGTTGGTTAAGGGGAAAAGATGTGTAAACATATTCCTTGGTCAAAAATTCCTCTTAGATTTCGAAAATAAGGAAGAAAAAAAAAAGAAAATAATAGCTTCAAATGCAAAAACATTAGTCAAATAAAGTAGTGTATAGAAGAAGCTTCAAAGACTTGGTGAGCAAGTTGTCTAGCTTAATGAGCAAGTTGTTATTAATTAAATAAAATTAGATGAGTGCCTATAGAAATTAAATCATAACTTGAAATATTGGAATTAAGTATTAGAGATAAATACATATTTAAACTCAGTGAATTATGAGCTTCGATTTGGCTATTCCCGAAGTTATTTTCGGTTACTTTTAAGATTCATACCTAAGTATTTTGAGAATTAAAAATCACCATAAATCTAATCACAAAATTAGGATTTCAAAAGTGAAATTGGGTTTTGACTTAGAACACCCACTTACACCTAACTAAATTAGCATTTGGGATTAATTAGGACAACTTGGGGAAGAAGTAGCGTGTCTTGGGGACAAAGCAAAAGACCTTCTTGAAGAAGGAAGATGGGAGGACGTTTTTTAGGTGTAAGGAGGAGATCTTTACCCCCTCACCAAGTCAAGAACCAAGGGCTAAGATCACTTGAGAGTTACTTGGAGGCTACCCAATCTTTGGCTATAAATAGAAACTCCAAGCTTCATAAATTCCTCACAAATCCACCAAGGCTTAGGCCGAAATTTAAGAGAGGTTAGGAGTGTGTGGAAGAGCTCCAAGAACAGTAGCAAGGTTCTACAAGAGGTAAGAAAGCTTTTAGTTTTAGTTCAAGTTCCTAACTTATGAAGTTTTAGTAGAAATATTAGGGAATGTTGTTTTGATCTTCAATATTTCAAATATAGTTTTAATTTCATGTTTTTATGGTTTCCATTGCATTTATTTCGAAAAATTGATGAAGAAGAAGTTATATCAAAATTTTTGGAAGACTAGGATCAAAATAGCGAAGCTCTGGTAAAATTTCATTGATTAGTGTTTTCTAGAGTCAGGGGTAAAAACGTCAGTATTTTATGATGAAAATGATGTTCTAAAATTCTGAGAAAATTCATGGTAAAAGTAGACGTCTAGGGATTTCCAAATCTATAAAGAGTGTGTCATTTGAAGCTCTGTGCAAAAAGATAAAAATCTCAGAAGTTAGGCTATGTTTTCTGTGTGAAATTCTGAACAGTATTTTGAAACGTGAAATCTGGGAATTATTCATGAGTTCTGGGCAAATTCCAGTATTTTTTCTCGAAAATAGACTTCCCAAGGATTCCGGAACATTTTACGGATCCCCGTTTTGATTTTTCTAGAATTAGTTATGATTTTTCAAAGTTACTGAAAAATCTACCCAGAAAATGCTGCATCACGTTTTTGAAGAAATGTAAGGGGAAAATTGTAATAATAAAGCCATCAAGGGTTGAATGGTAAATAGAGGTGGAAATATCTCTTAGAATGTTATTCTAAGTGATATGGTGATATGTTAGGATATCCGGGAAGTCCAAAGCCGGAATCAAAGGTCGGATGTTTGACGACTATGATGTAAAAGGTACGGACGCGTATTGTAACATTAACGCTTATACTTATGGTATGGTTATATATGATAATTGTTTTCACATGTTGATACTCTGTTTTGAAATTGCTCATGGATTTGAGTTGTATAACGGTTATAGTCTTGATAACATTGTTGAGTTTTCCTAGCGCTGAGGACATGATAGGCCATCGTGGCACTAGTTATGTGCAAACTTAGGTAACATACATATTGCAGTGGCTGTGTTATGTTACTTGCTGATATGGTTTTGAAAGTTATAAATGTGATTTTATCATTGTGATATCTGTCATATACTGTTTACATAAGCATGAGGTTAACCGTTACCTGAGGTCCAATGGGCATGGGCATTGGACCTCAGTCTTAATGAATAGTACAGGAAAGAAACCGGGATAGAGAAGATGCCGGAGGATAGAGCCGTATAGAGGCAACAGCCAGAGATGAAGGTCGGTAGAAGCATTACGAGCAGAGTAGTCTGACTCGAATTTAACAAAGTTACTTTGAACAGTTTGGTGTCTAAGGCTGGGTTAACCTATGTGGGAAGCCAATCAGTCGCCGTATAAGTCGGTGAGGCCCCCATGATAGACCCCTACCTGGTCAAACTGTTTAATTAACTGATGTTAGGTTCCAAGTCATGGGTTTAGTTTAAAACTTTCTTTATCAGAGGATTGTATTTAACCTCTGTAAATTGTATCACATGAATATTCCTTCGGGATATTTAATATATCAGCTTATGTCGGGCATCATCATATGTCTGGGCATTTTTATATCAGATACTCGTTGTCCGGATCTTAGCGCACACAATCAATTTCCGCAGTACTCTAAGCTGTAGCATCTCAAACTCTGTTGTTTTTCTTAAAACTATGTGTCGACTGACACGATTTTCGAACCTGAAATTTGGGATGTTACATATTGCACTTAACTAATTTCATCTAACTTTTTTAACAACGCAATTAGGTTAATTCTGTCGTATAAATGGAGGAAGTAGTTGGTTGTTAAGCCGCAAACAATTTCTATTTTTTTTTTCATGGGATGGTAGGTGCTGCTGATTCACCAAAAGCTGTATCTTCCCCGGAAGATACTTCCCTTTCTAAATTAATAAAAGCAATTTCTTTTTTGGCCAAAAAATGTTAATAAGCTTATATATTTTGTAGGGAATCACAACACATCAAGAACAGTCATTATCATTGCTACGTCTATTGGAGCTTTTATCACAATTCTTCTTTGGGTCTGCATCTATTTTGTGGTCCTGAAATCGAAGAGAACCATTGAAAGTAAGTCAAAATAACGTTTTCATATATATAAACCATGTTCTTTGAAATATATTAGTCCTTAACTCCTGCATCAAAGGGATCAACACGCCAAACTACATATTGAAAATCAATTACATTTACCTCTTCAATGATAGTCATAATTCTTTACGTGATAATATCATACATGTGTCTCATGACGTACAACCCACATAAGTTAGAGCAGTTGGTTGCCGACATGTCTAAAAACAAACAAGACACACACACACACACACACACACACACACACACACACACACACACACACACACACACATAAGAGCACATATAATTTGTTAGATGACCAAGTTCACAATGCAATGTGTCAGTGTCCATGTACTAACCTTTGGTTTAATCCATATAGGATCTTTGGCCTGATACCCAGCCTTTCTCTTGACCCTCTTTTGGTAATCCAACATTGCCTTATTATCGAAATCAAAAATTTCATTTATCAATAATGGTAACTGAAAATTCACAGAAGATATTTCAGACAAAAATTAGTTACGAAATGACGTACACTTACTTATCAACAATCTGCTTTAATGTAGGCACGGTTCATTGTGAAAGGAGGATAAAAAGACAACTTTATTTTCCTCAGCGGAAAGGAGGACCAACTGCCAATGGTTACCTTGGTTGAATGGTGCAAGGTACCACCTTCTCATATTGGCACACAACCTCCTAGATATGTATGTTGTTCTTTCCTTTACGGTTGCCACATTTATGTAGTCTGGGCACAAGATTCCAAAATCATGTTCTCTGCCCTGTACTCACATTTCACGATGCATCAACCTACAATAATGACATGCATAAGTGAATTAGCTAGTATATATTTATGTATGTCTAAACGACCCCTCTTAAAATTATGTACGTACTCATAAAAGAAAATACTACTTACTTTATCAATAAGAACAAAACTGCATTAGTTATCTCCTTTTTAGGAAAGAGAAGGGAGATTAAATCGTCTTGGTCAATGAAGACCTCTGGCTTCTCTTTTAGGCCTACTTCAACATTTGCAGGCCACGATCTGACTCCAAAAGTTTGATTGAGTACCAGAAGTCCAATTTCATCCTTGGCATTCAACTTAGGAGTTTGCAAAATATCATGTGGGGCTGGAACTTAAGGAGGAGTCTAAACTTGTACAAGCTTCACTAGCCACGAGATGAAGCTTCCAATGCAATCACTCACAAGTTTCATTTGATCGATTTGAAGAGGGATAGGTACATCAATGATCACCTCTTCAACTGACACCCTGACTTCATCATCAGCCATTTGTCGGTGGTTTACAGTTGATCCTAAGTTGTAGATATTCCCTCTTGTAGCCAATTGTCTATCAGGATCCTCCATGTAGAGGCCACAAGGTTTCGTCGACTGTCCAACAATACAGCTCCCTTTAGTGCTCTACTAGACAGGTAGAGGTGAGTGGGGCAAGGGATCACTGCTTTCTCCACGATAGTTGACCATCATCATCATCTCCTCCTTCATCTTTTTCACCTGCTCTTGAAACATTGTAGTTAATGAAGCTTCTCACACAGCTGCTTTCGCCTCTACTTCCTCAGTTGCTTTGGCCAGTGTATGTTCCATCTCCTCCCTAATAACCATACTTTGTTTTTGGTCTTTGGATTTACCAAAGTATTCCTTCAGGCCTACCCATCCTCCAATTCCCCTTACACGCCTCGCGCGATCTGATTTTCCAGTCGCAACAGTAAGAATATCTTTCCTCTCATCCGACACAAATGATCCCTCTTGTTCTTGCAATTTGAGTTCTTCCTATAAGATACAGATAACGATAGGATAGTAACAAAACATGTTTAGTAACTAAAAATTTTAAAAATAACGATACTTATAATTCTTTCAGCAATTGCACGAGTTTGTTCACTGGAGTATGCCCCACCTTTCTTTTTGCCAATATGCAACCATAACTCCTCACGGCGTATTGGAGATGGCGGCTACGAATCACATATCTCAGAAGGATTGAATGCAGCTTTAGCTTCCAATCTCTTTCGCTTAGCGGCCATCAACTCTTTTTCGGCCTTTTCATATCTGCCGCGAGAAGCCTTATGTGGGCAATAATTCTTTCTCCCAATCTCTTGTGCCTACTGCCTTCTTCTCTGTGTATCAGAATTGAAAACAACTATTAATTATGAATTTTAGACCTCAAATCAAACACTAGTCAAATTCAATTCATCAAGTTTCAAGACTTTGTTGAGGAAGATGTAGAATTGTTTAACAAATTGGGAGAAACAAAAGAAAGGGAGTTGCAGAACTGCTACCAACTCAATCAATTCATTCATTAATCAGTCAATTTGTTCATTCATCATAACTGGTTCCAACTTGTCAAGTTTCAATAATAGCTTGCACATATACCATTACACAGTTAGCATACAAACTAACTAACAACAATGTCTACGTGACCTACTATAACAGAATACCTTCTTAAGCAAGCAACCTGACCAACGGCCTCATAGATGAACAAATATCATTCACATATCCGCACAGGTCAATAAGTATACAAGAAGTGACAAAAAATTAAATATAGACTCACCAAAGCTTCTTCACTAATCCGCATCTGAACAAATTGTTGCCATGTTGCTTCATCAAGAAAGGCATACTTGGTGCAAGGATTAGGGCGAGGCTCACCAACCGAAACCTCGACAAAAATATAGTTATTTGCTAACTGGGTCTTAAACTTCCTCCAATGATCAGCCCAATACGACAATGTCTTGTCTTTCAACTTCTCATCGTTAGGTACATTGTACGTAAGCCGGTTAGAGTCCCAAATAAGATTTTTCACCTTCTCTTTGTCGACATTTTTCCACTCGTCGACCAAAATGCTTGGCTTGTTGCGTGCTAGTAAGCTAACATAACTAGTATATCTGCTTTTATTAGGGCTGCAAGGAGCCAAATGTTCATCAAACTGTATATCAACCATTTCACCGGTAGTTTGCGCTAGGGCAAGCTGTTTCAATTGGGTAGGGTCTCTTCTACCACCACGATGTGCAAGGCGGTTATGAGGAGGCTCACTTAGAGAAAGAGATGGTTCATTCTTACTAACACCAGTGACATCATCAACTAGCATTTCACAAACAGGACTAGACTCATTTCCTCCGTTCATTTTTGAAACAAGAAAAGAGGTGAGAGAGGTGGTGTAAGTGAGGAATGTCTGAACAAATGAGAGAGTAACAGAGGATGGTGGTGGTTTGCAAGGAAGATATGTAATGCAACATGAAGAGGTGTTTGAGTGTTTCACAACAAGAACAGAGGTATCAGAGTTCAGACAGAAAGACATAAGACGCTAGTTAAGGTTTCGCACGAGAATATATTTGGCAGTTTTAAGACTGGAGAAACAAAAAACGACGGTCTTAAAGGTTAACATTTCAGAACGTCCTTTTATTATGTCTGGTCTTAAAAGTAATAAACTATTAGTTTAAATTTTTTTATTATTTAGTACCGGGCAGAAGTCACGTATGCTCTTAAAAATATTAACTTTAAGAGCATCATTTATATATGTCTGGTCTTAAAAGTTTTATACCATTTTATTTATATATTTCCTTATTATTTTGCACCTCAAAAAATATAAGTCGGGTTGTACGAGATTTTTCAATTAATGTAATTCATATTTCAATTTTTTTTTAATAAATGTTTTAGGAGCGATTGTTTTTTGAGTAACAAAAACGACGGTCTTAAAGATTAACATTTCAGAATGTCCTTTTATTATGTACAGTCTCAAAAGTAATAAACTATTAATTTTAAATTTTTTTCATTATTTAGTACCGAGCAAAAGTTATGTCCACTATTAAAAATATTAACTTTAAGAGTGTCATTTATATATGTCCGGTCTTAAAAGTTTTATACAATTGTTTTTAAATATTTCCATGTTATTTTGCACCGCATAAAATATAAGTCGGGCTGCACGAGATTTCTCTTTTATGTAATTCATATTTCAATTTTCTTTAATAAATGTTTTAAGAGCAGTTGTTTTTTTTTTTTGAGCTATCAAAATAATATATTGAAGACCTATTGAAAAATGATACGGTCTAGGAAGTTCTTTATATTTACAAAATTGCCACCTGTCATATCTTTAAGACTGAAGCGTCGATCATCCGCTCCAAATGAGGCTGTCTTAAAAATGAATGCGATCGAAGAAGTTCTTTATATTTACAAAATTGTCACTGGTCATTTCTTTAAGACCGGAGCGTCGGTACTCCGCTGTAAATAAGGAAGTCTTAAAACACTTTTTTGCACTAGTGAAATTGATAACTGTTAAAACTAGACTACCAAAAATAAAAAGACAAAAGACAAAAAAAAAATGGTAGGATTTTTATTTTGCCAATAGTTACATTATGGAAATGCTATATATTCATTATTAATTTTTATTTAGTAGCATTTTAATGCAACAAAAAGTAGTGTGTTTAGATTAGCTTTTAAATAATAGCTTTTAGAGAAAAAAAAAGAGTGAAAAAAAGTGATTTCAAAGAATAAATTGTGGAGAATAGCTTCTGAAAATGAAGAAAAAAAAATAGCTGATGGAAAACCATGTTTTTAAACCCTCAAACCATGGTTTTGCATAATCTGAGAGTGATACAAAACCATAATTTTGAGGGTTAAAAGCTATTTTGAGTTTTAGTATGGTGTTTGGCATCTTCAATTTTAAAACTAAGATTTTAAAAGTGAAACCAGGCCTTACGCACAAGTATTTCAACCATAGTGTTTCCTTGCAGAAATGCTACCACAGAGATTTTTTTTTATGTCTTATCAAAAATTGCTACAACATATAATTTTTTTTTTCAAATGCAGTACTTATTGTAGCATCTCTAACTCACAAATCTAGGTGAGGTATTTTTTTAAAAAATATTTTATATAAAAAAAATTTATAGTAATTTTACATGTAGATTTATCAGTATAGAAACTATATTGGTAGACAATCAACAACAATACTAACACAATTAACTTCTATAACACATGTCGATTTACAATACCAATAAATGTTCAAATCTATTTCAATTCTATGACTAAAAACTTACTAACGTTAATACAATGAATCATAACCAAAATAAAAAATGAATGTAGTGAAGCAAAATAATCAACATAATTAAGTGTTTGTAACCATATTTTTATAGTCTTTTTCATAATTTGATTTGGATTTTTAATGCATTTTTTGAGACACTATTACATAAGTACTAATTTAAGTTAGGAACATTTGCATTGAATTAAGTGTAATTAGGGGTAAAATGGTCATAATTTGTTAATTATTCTTGCAAATGATTTTTTTGGACTTTTTATGCTACCTTGTACATGATCTTGCATTGTAGGTGTTCAAGAAGAAATTTTGAGATTTTAAAGGGTCAAATGAATATTTTGAGAATTGCAGAAAATTACAGAAACCTTCTCTTATATTCTCAAAAAATTGCAAATCAATGAAGAAAATAGATCAGGGAAAATTATAGAAAGGACTAAGATATATTTGAAATTACAATTCAGCTCCACAAATATTTGAAAGATGTTCTTTTTAGTCCCCTCCACGAGCTTTTATATGTTTTCACTTAAGTCCCTAGGGGTATTCTGCATGTAACAAGATACAATAAGGTTGGAGACACTAACTATGCCACCACAAACTAAGAAAAAGGGAGATACGAGAGCTTGAGAGATAAGAGGGAACGAGATGGAGACTACATGTTTCTGATCCACATAAGAAAATCGTGATCAAAATCCCTCTTGAAGCTCCGTCCTTTAAAGATGTTGAGAAGGCTAAGTTAAATGACAAGCAACAAATTATCCTTATGGCATTTGATCGATCTTTTCAAAGTTGATCATGGCCTGTGAATGAAGTTATAGGCATCATGATAGATTACTAGTTTTCATTGATAGAGAGGATATATTGTCCCTGATTACTCTGAAATAGGAGCTTATGGATGCAATGACGGTATTATTTTTAAAGTAAGTATCTTCTTCTATGGGTATATAATTTAAAATGTCAATAAGCCGTTATAATTTGTGTGCATGCATTATTGTAGTTACATGTATTGTAGTTGGTTGAATTAGGTAGAAGTGATTATTTTGGATTCTTATGCCCAACCTGTATAAGTTCGACAAATTCATCATTTATACACACATACATACACAGAGGCTCTGTAATTAACTTAATTTTACTACATATCACTGAGTTCTTGTCTATTGTGAATTTTCAATTGCCATTGGCAGTTGGTCCTCTTAAGCTCCCTTCACAACCAACCAATGTTTGAATTGAAGGAGACCATGAACTCATAAGCATTTCATTTTGATTGTCTTGTCTGAAATCTTTGTTATGAATTTTAAGTGACCATTATAAATGAATTTGTGATTTTGATGATAGGGCAATGAGGACATTTTAAAAGAATGTTGGTCGTAAGTATTCATATCAGATAAAAGTCCTTGAATGGATCATACTAAAGGTTAATACATATTTGGACACTACCTTATGCACTTGGTCTATAAGCTATATATGCGCTATTCTGTTTTAATTATGTCGAGGTTTTTTTTAAACTCGTAGTCAACCAAAGGGATCCAACTTATGTGGCCATTATGTCTTGAGGCACATATATAACATTATCATGCAGGGCTTGCTTGCTGAGTTCAATGAAGAGGTAAATGTATTTGATGTTACATACATATGATATTTTTGGCTAAATTCAGTTTCATGCTTAATGTTATACACATATACGCACACCCCTATTTATGTTTGCATGAAAGTTAATTCAGTTTTTGCCTTTGACGTTACAGATGTTTGACCTTGTTGACCCCTTTTTTGAAGGTGATATTGAGTTCATCTACAAAGTGTGTTGTGAATACATGTATGAGCTCATACAATTAGACAAATAGAATGTTCTGAATTCATTTGTATATACATGTATGAACAATCTTATGTAAATGAACAATTGTACAATTTGGTTAATATTCAATAATTAATAAATTTGTTTTTTCTTTTCCAACGATTTACTTGTGTTCATTTTTTGTTGATGTATGTATTGGATGATGGATAAAACAAAGCAATTCAATGCTTTTCTAAAAAAGCTTAATTAGATGGATTCAATGTTATATAAATTAGGTCTAAAAAAATTAATGCTTATACCTTTACGAAAGGATGTTTTAAACAATAGGTCTAAAAGGTCTTATGTTTGTAAAAAAAAAAAAAAGATGAAACTTTTAGAACTAGATGTTGTAAGAAACTAGTCTACAATGTCTTACGTTTCTCTAGAAAAAATTAAGGCAAGGCTTTTAGGACCAGGTTATCTACATAATTAATCTAAAATGTCTTATGTTTATTTTAGAAAAACTATGGCTAGACTTTTAGGACTAGATATTATAAACAAGTGGTCTAAAATGTTTGACTTTTTTTAAAAGAAAATTAAAAATTAAGGCTATACTTGTAGGACTAGATATGTTTACTGAACCATTCAACTTCATCTTCTCCTTTAGTGCCCATTCGTCAAATACTCACCTTACTCCCATTCATTCTCACATTTTACTCCAATCCTCTAGCCTAACTCCTCACTCCCTCCCTATTAATCCTTTTTGCATCAAACCCTCTAATCATCATCTCTGATTAAACAATGCCAAGGTTCAAGACAACTATGTTAGTTCTTGGTTTATATGTTTTGATGATAACATAACTTATAAAAAGAATAAGCTTTTTGAATTAGTGAAATGTAAAAGGAAGAAGTGTACTCAAGCAGAACACTCGAGCAAGTAAGTGATTGCATGAGTAGACTTTTTATCAAGTTTGGGATTTGGTATCCCAACCTAAAAACCATTCTGTCATTGGCACCAAATGGGTGTTCAAGAAAAAATGTGATGAATCTGCAGTCACTATTAGAAACAAGGCAAGATTGGTTGCCAAGCACTATAATCAATAAAAAGGTATTGATTTTGAGGAAATATATACTCCAATAGCTAGATTGGAAGCTATATGAGTACTCTTAGCCTTTGCATGTAGCAAGGGACTTAAACTCTATCAAATGGATGTCAAGAGTGCCTTCCTAAATGGTTTCACCAAGGAAGAAGTCTATGTTGAACAACGTCCTTGTTTTGAAGACTTGTCTCATCGTGATTATGTCTTCCATCTCAAAAAGGCTCTTTACGGTCTTAAACAATCTCCTAGAGCTTGTATGAAAGATTGAGTAACTTTCTTCTTGATCAAGGAGTTGTCAGAGAAAAAGTTGACACAACTCTCTTCATCAAACAGAATAAGAAAAATAATTTACTAATTGTGCAAATTTATGTTGATGACATTATATTCAGTGCTATTAATGGTTCTTTCTATGAAGAGTTTTCTAAGACTATACAGGGAGAGTTTGAAATGTCTATGATGAGAGAACTAAATTATTTTCTCATATTTCAAATCAAACAAGGAAAGAATGTAATATTCATTTGTCAAACCAAATATCTCTAAGACCTTCTTAAGAAATATGGGAAGGGCCAATGTAATGGACCTGCCACTCTAATGAGTTCGACCTCTCTTCTTGATGTTGATGTCAAAGGGAAGGATTTCAACATCACCAAGTATAGAGGAATGATTGGTTCATTAATATGGTAGCAAGTAGACCAGACATCTAATAAGGTGTTTGGAATGGGTGCAAAATATAAATATGCTCCAAAAGAATCTCATGTGGAGACAATGAAAAGAATTTTCAGATATCTTGTAGACACTGAGGAACTTGGCATTTGGTTTCCTAAAAAGGGGTAATGAATATCTTCTTGTCTACTTAGACTTAAATCATGTTGGTTACAAAACAGACGTAAAGAGCACAAGTGGACAATGTGAGGTCCTTGGTGGATTTCTTGGGTCGTGGTTCAATAAGAAGCAAAACATTGTCTCTTTCTCATCTACTGAAGCTAAGTTTGTAGCTGCTTCAAGTTCTTGTGCTCAAGTACTTTATCTCAACCAACAACTTCATTGTAAATGAAAGAAATCACTAAGAGGGGGTGAATTGGGGATTTTAAAAAACTTTTTGGAAACTTATGAAAGACAAGCTCTAAAGAGAGTAGAAAAAGATGCTTGACACATAAGATTTATACCAGTTTAATTTCTACTCTTGACCTATGTCTAGTCCTTAGACTCTCTGGGATTTTCATTATCTCTTAAATCAAATACACACTCTGTACTCAAAAGTTATTCTATCACAAGGATACACTCCCCTTTACAAGTTGTAAACTGATAACCCAATCTCAAAATCCCACAACTTTAAGATTTTATAGAAATGATAATCAATGATGAACTCTCTTACAGAGCAAATGAATAAGTACTGAAGTTTAATGTATCAAAAGATACTTTACAGAAGAGTAGTAAATGTAAGTAAGACTTGAGCATTTTTTGTTTTATGTATTCTTGTTGTTGTTGAGCATTGAATGTTTTAGCTTATATATGATGGAAGCATTAAATGACCATTAAAAACATTAATGTAACCGTTGGAGACATTAATTAAGCCATTAGGTTCAAACTAGGTTCATTCTCTCAAGCTTTGAGTTAATCTAGTTGCACAAACATTCTTGTTAATTTCCCATGAAATAAATTTGTTGGATGAAGTGGCTTCCACATGATGAAAGAAAACATTTAAACCTTTGCCAGGTCTTGAGAATGATTTGCCAAAAGGGTGCTAAGATTTATGGGCCAGCAATAAATGTTTTGATATCACCTTTTACTTTATGCTTAAACTTTTAGTTCAAGACTAGTTTGATCATCTGAAACTCACTAGCAAATAAATTAAACATAGTTAAGAATTGAAGTGGAGATAATATGAAGTATGTAGATTAAACAAGAAGATATCAAAAATCTGAGAAAGATGAATTTAAAATAGAGCGTAGTAAATTGGAGTTTGTTCAAGCAAATAGAAGTGTCAAACTCGAGTTTTCTCATTCAAACTCGAGTCTCATAGCATATTCTTTAAGAAGGATTTGAAGATGAAATATGTAGAAGCCTCTGTAAGAGTCAAACTGGAGTTTAAGATGTTTTACTCAAGTGACTAACTTGAGTTTCATTACTTAAACTCAAGTTTAGTTCTTTGGTTTGAAATAAATATCACGATAGTTTTTGAAAGTACTTTGAGATAGCAGAATTTGGCCATCACTTGGAAGATCAAGTACCCAACATTGTGAGGCACTTTATCTATGATAGATGCAAAGATATGGTAATCTTTCTTTGCAAAGTGGCTAAAATGACCAACCTTATATAAGAGATTTCTGGCATAAATATACCAAATTGCTCTATGCATAGGGGGTATGAAGGTAGAGGGAAAAGTTTAGATGTCTAATACATGTGGTATTGGTTCATTTGGTCTAAGAATCTTAATGATTTCCCTGCCATCATATCTTGTGTGAGCTACTAGAGGAAGGTTAGCAATTTGTAAAATGGAATTGATGTATTTAAGAGATATGACTATTTTATGTCCTCTCAAATAAGTGGTTATCCTTCCCTCAAGGAGGTTTCTCTCACTATCCAGGACATTATCCCACTACATACAATGGTAGAAGATTTTTACTATGGTAGAACTATAAGAAGCATGAATGGATAAAAGACTCTCAAATTGCTTAAGCCAAGGAGAGAGACCAAGATTGTACTCTTCCTTGAGCTTAGGTAAGTTAATAGAAACCACAGGACAAAAGGTCTTATGATTGAAAAGTTTCTTGAACCTAATGGCATCATCACCAGTTAATTGAATAGGCTTATTTGAAAAATTATTAGGAATGGGGAAATAATTATAGATATTAGTAATGGCTAGTAAATTTTCGAATAATTGATAATTGCTTGCTCACGAGGTCTTGATGAGGGAGCTTTAGAATGGCATTGGCCTTTATTAGTTCCTTTAAACTCAGAAGATGGAATTGATCTCTTCTTCTTCACAGGCCTAGTAACCTCAGGTACTTTCTTGTTATCCTTGCATACTGCAGCTTCTAGGTCGATAGGTTTACTCTTAAGAGTTCCAATAGGTTCTTAAATCACCACCTTCTTTGGTCTTGCTCGGGGTAAAGATTCATTAGCAGTGATACCAAGTATCCTACTGTCAATGTCAGATTGAAGTCTTTTTGGAGGATATTTCTCCCTCCTTGTAACATCCCAAATTCCAGGTTCGGAAATTGTGTTGGTCGACACTTAGTTTTAAGAAAAACAACAGAGTTTGAGATGCTACAGCTTAGAGTACTGCGGAAGTGGATAGCGTGCGCTAAGATCCGGACAACGAGTATCTGATATAAAAATGCCCAGACATATGATGATGCCCGACATAAGCTGATATATTAAATATCCCGAAGGAATATTCATGTGATACAATTTATAGAGGTTAAATACAATCCTCTGATAAAGAAAGTTTTAAACTAAACCCATGACTTAGAACCTAACATCAGTTAATTAAACAGATTGGCTAGGTAAGGGTCTATCATGGGGGCCTCACCGACTTATACGGAGACTGATTGGCTTCCCACATAGATTAACCCAGCCTTAGACACCAAACTGTTCAAAGTAACTTTGTTAAATTCGAGCCAGAAGCTAAGTCCTAATAACTTCTACCGACCTTTGCCTTTGACTGCTGCCTCTTCACGGCTCTACCCACCGGCATCTTCTCTATCCCGGTTTCTTTCCTGTACTATTCATTAAGATTGAGGTCCAATGCCCATTGGACCTCAGGTAACGGTTAACCTCATGCTTATGTAAACAGTATATGACAGATATCACTATGATAAAAATCACATTTATAACTTTCAAAACCATATCAGCAAGTAACATAACACAGCCACTGCAATATGTATGTTACCCAAGTCTGCACATAACCAGTGCCACGATGGCCTATCGTGTCCTCAGCGCTAGGAAAACTCAACGGTGTTATCAAGACTATAACCCGTATACAACTCAAATCCATTAGCAATTTCAAAACAGAGTATCAACATGTGAATACAATTATCATATATAACCATACCATAAACATAAGCGTTAATGTTACAATACGCGTCCATACCTTTTACCGCATAGTCGTCAAACATCCAACCTTTGATTCCGGCTTTGGACTTCTCGGATATCCTAACATATCACCATATCACTTAGAATAACATCCTAAGAGATATTTCCACCTCTATTTACCATTCTACCCTTGATGGCCTTATTATTACAATTTTCCCTTACATTTCTTCAAAAACGTGGTGCAGCATTTTCTGGGCAGATTTTTCGGTAACTTTGAAAAATCATAACTAATTCTAGAAAAATCAAAACGAGGATCTGTAAAATGTTCCGCAATCCTTGAGAAGTCTATTTTTGAGGACAAATACTGGGACTTACCCAGAACTCATGGATAATTCCCAGATTTCACGTTTTTAAATACTGCCCAGAATTTCGCACAGAAAACATTGCCTAACTTCTGAGATTTTATTTTTTTGCACAGAGCTTCAAATGACACACTCTTTATATATTTGAAAAGCCCTAGATGTCTACTTTCACCATGAATTTTCTCAGAATTTCTCAACATCATCTTCTTCATAAGATACTGACGTTTTTACCCCTGACTCCAGAAAACACTAATCGATGAAATTTTGTCAGAGCTTCGCTATTTTGATCCTAATCTTCCGGAAAGTTTTTCTATACTCTTTCTTCATCATTTTTTCGAAATAAAGCCATTGGAAACCATGAAAACATGAAAATAAAACTGGAATTGGAAGATTGATGATCAAAACAACATTTCTAGCTATTTCATAACCTAAGAACTTGAACTATGAAACTAAAAACTCTCTTACCTCTTGAAGAACAGTAGCTTCCTACTTCTTGAAGCTCTTCCACTCTCTCCCATACCCTCTATATTTCGACCAAGCTTGAGAAATTGGTGGAGAATTTGTGTTTCCTAAGCCTCTATTTATAGTAAAACCATGCTTAACTTCCTAACACTTCTTACTTGATCTAAGCCATTGGATTTTTCTTGGTGACAAAGTTTTGATCTCTCCCTTACAACTCACCTCAAAACTGCCACCTCCTCCCCCTTTCTTCTTAAATGTTTGCTTTGTCCCCAAGTCTTTCTTCTTCCTTCACAAGTTGTCCTAATTTAATCCCAAACTCTAATTTAATTAGGTGTAAGTAGATGCTTTAATTCATAATCCAATTTCACTTTTGGAATCCTAATTTTATGATTTTATTTATGGTGATTTTTAATTCCTGAAACACTTAGGTATGAATTCTCAAAGTATACGAAAATAGCCTTCGGAATAACCAAGCTGAAGCTTATATGAAACGCCCGTCCAAAATACACCTTTTTATGTTTGATTTCATACATAGAAACGTCTCTTAAGATAAAACTCTTACTGAAGCTACAAATCCTGTACCATAAAATTACACACTTCAGTAAAAGTAAAACTAAAAACTAAAACCTTCTTCCTTCTTGGTCTGTACATCCAGCTCTTCCTTCTTAGCTTTCGGGCTACTTGCCCTAGCTGCAAAATAAAGCTATTTCAAATATACTCTCGGGATTCAAATGAATCCCAGTAGTAACGTTAGCAATCACTCACATACAACGTATACACAATACATGCAAGTATTATCATCACTTATACATACCAATCACACAACACATTCAGCATTCATGCATTTATATAAAGACATACAATGGTAAATACAAGCATATAAAGATATACATAATATGTGAGAGAAGGGTTACTACCTTGTTCATATTTTTCCCTATACTTCTCTTTTGTGTACTCATGATCTAACTGAAGGGAATGAAGGAAAGAACATAATGGATAATGGAAAGGGATTATATGTGTCTTGTCCGAAATGGTGATTGTATGTTCTGACCGAACAAAGGAATGAAAAGGATAAGAAGAGAGGAGGAAGTTTTAGTTCAGATCATCCGTCTCATGAATGAAATAAGGTGAAGGGTATGAATATAAAGTGGTGTGGGAGAGTACATGGCTTGTTAATAAAATAGAAGGAGTGAGGTGTCACTTATTGAGGGAGAGAAGGCAACATGTGGCTAACGTAATACACACTTATTACATAAGAAACACGTACACACTTCTTAATCAAATGGATATTTGATATGAGTGGCTGAATGGTAATTAGATAAGGCATATGTTGTATTTTAGATGGGCTACGTGTTGGGTCATCTGTTTGTTTGTTTTTTTTTTTTCCAATCTGCTGAACCGAATTGGAGAAATGTCTTCACTATTAATTAATTGAAGGCATAATTTCGCTGTACATGTAAAGTTTAGGGCTGCCAAGTCCTTTCTATTATTTTCACACTTTAATACGTTCTCTTACAACCATAACACTTAATATATCCAAGCAACACGTACACCTATATTACATAATACATACAACATAACTTAATCACTCTTTTCCCTTTTTGTTTCTACGGCAACACACAATATTCATTTAATCAACATAAATATTTGTTAACAACATGTAACCACATATATTGCACATATCACACGTTGCACACACTCACACTTAATTTTCCCCTTATTAATATTTTGTAATCTTTCCCCAAATCTAAAATAACTTTGCTAATAATCTTAAACTCTTCCTCATACTAAGCTCAAGACTTTGAATTCTTCATAGATAGGGCCTAGTAGTCTCCCAAAAATAGGTTAATTCTCAAGCCTTTAGACCCAAAATTCGAGGTGTTACATTATAATTCACTGATCTTAGATATGTATTCATCTTTAATACTTAGTTTCAATATTTCAAGGTATGATTTATTTTTTATAGATTCTTATTTAATTTTATCTCATTAGGTAACAACTTGCTTCCCAAGCAAAACAACTTGCTCCTCAAGTTTCCTAATCTTCTCCCATAAGCATCAAATGACCCATGTGCTTCTTGATAATATATTAAACAACTTTTCCTTCCTCTCCAAGAAAAAGCAACGTCCCCCTCCTCCTTTTTTTTAATCATCAATTTGTATTTTCATTGTTTCTCACAATTTAAGAAGAGAAATCTTTCATTGGTCCTTCTTTAGGACTTAGAATCATGTAATTTATTTATGCCTCACCAAATAGGAATTTTCACCCCTTAGTGAAAAATTAGGAATAATTAGTTAAATCCTAATTTTAATCTCTAATATAGTGTTTTAGGGGTTACTAGACTTAATTCCCAAAATTAGACAAGTTTCTAATTTAATTTTGATAATTAAAAACTCCTTGTGTGCTAATTTTAGCTTTTAAATATCATTTGGTACTTAATTTAATTGATATCCCCTTAAGTATGTCCTTTATAACTTAATTATTAGCTAATTTAAAAAATTAGTAAAGTATCTCAACTATTGCAATTTCAATTGCCCAATAATTGTTACTAATTTCCTCTAGTTGATTTCATCATCCTCTGCTGATTTTAATTGCTTAAAAATGGTATAACTCCTAAAAATGAATTAAAAGATTAGAGACAACATATTTTCCTATTTTAATAAATATTTAGTTGCCTCTTAGGATTTATCATAACATCCTCAGGGCATTTTATGATCCATAAATTCACTTAGGGATTTTTAGCTCTTTATTTACTCTAATTTCATGAGAAATCACCTTAGAAGATAAGGTAATTATTTTACTAGTTTTGAGACCACAAATTCACCTATTGTAATAGGTGTCATTTATCAAAATTTAATATTTACATGTATTATGAAAATTGGGGTATTACACTCCTAGGTCATTTCAAAGGCAGAGGAGAAGTAGATGCAAATTTGTCATAGCCTAAATTGGTGGTTACTGCTTTGGCAGATCGTTTGGGGGTCATTTTTAGAGGAAGGATCAAGAAAATTTGAGTGAAAAGGGTTGTTTTTCTAAGAGATGCTAGGTTTAAATTCGAGGGAAAAGAGAAGTGAAGAGAAACAGTCGGTTTTACAAGTATATATAGCGCACACCAAACTCAAGTTTATACTTCTAAACTCAAGTTACCTACTCGAGTTTATTATAACAAACTTGAGTTTGCATAAACAGTACTAACCTAGACTTCAAGTGTGCACATGTGAACACTTGAAATATTTTTTCAACTTGAGTTTACTATTTTGACTTGAGTTTATCAATTTCTTAATCCTAGGCTGCTCTTTGTCTTGATTAGACTCGAGGTTGTTTTGTTAAGCTCAAGTTTGGTTTCTCCTCTAATAGCTTAGTTACTATCTGCCTTAATGAAACTCAATTTCGTACTTGTAGGCTCAAGTTTGATTTTTCTTCAAAACCAGAGTTTGAACTCTGTCTTTTGTAAACTCGAGGTTGGTGCTTAGAAACTCGAGTTTTCCTCGAATAATTTATTAGTTTGACAATTTCATCAATTATTCTGCATAAAACATAACTAGGCACTCCAATGCTTAAGATAGTAACTAATGATCAACAAAACCTAACTAACATTAAGTAGATATTACTTACAATTCATTAGAATTTACCATTCCTAATTATCTTCAAATGAAAGTAAATTGATCCTTTGCCAAAGGTTTGGTGAAGATATCAACAAGTTGTAGATGAGTCGGGATGAACATCACTCCGACATCCTTCTTTTGAACATGGTCTCTTATGAAGTGATGTCTAACACCAATGTGCTTGGTCCAAGTGTGTTGAATAGGATTTTTGGCTAAGCTTATGGTGCTGGCGTTGTCATACAGGATTGGGATTTCCTTGAGATAAATTCCCAAATCCTAAAGTTGTTGTTTCAGCTAAATTACTTAGGCACAACAGCTTCATGCGGTAATATATTCAGCTTCAGTTGATGATATTGAGATGGTTGTTTGCTTCTTGTTGAACTAAGAGACAAGTGAGCCACCAAGAAATTGACATTGGCCACTTATGCTCTTTCTATCCATCTTATATCCAACATGATCTGAGTCTGAATATGCCACAAAATGTTCAAGTTAACCCTTCAAAAATCACATTCCAAACTCCTTCATATTAACAAGATATTTGAATATCCTCTTCACATGTTCAACATGACTCTCTTTGGCAGTAGATTGGAATCTAGCATATATAGCCACAATAAACTGTATATCAAGCCGACTTGCTGTTAGGTAGAGTAATGAACCAATTTTATTCCTATATATCTTGTGATGTTGAAATCTTTTCCTTTCTCATCAGCATCCAAGGAAGTATTGGAGCTCATAGGTGTGTTAGATCCATTGCATTCAGTCAGACCATATTTCCTTTCTCATCCCATTATTGCATTGTTTGATTTGTAGACTAAGGAAATAGTTAAGTTCTTCAATCATGGACATCTCAAACTCTCCTTGCATATTCTTAGCAAATTCTTTTCACAAAACATCTCAGAAGCACCAAATATTATACCAACAACATAAATTTGAACAAGTAATATTTCTTTAAGCTTGTTACTCTTTATGAAGAGAGTTGTGTCTACTTTTCCTCTAACAAAACCTTGATCAAGAAGGAATTCGCTTAATCACTCATATTAAGCTCTAGGAGCTTGCTTAAGACTATATAAGGCTTTCTTGATTTGATAAACATGATATGGATGATGATCACTTTGAAAACCAAGAGGTTATTCAACATAAACTTCCTCTTGAATAAAACCATTTAGAAAAGCACTTTTTACATCCATATGATATAGCTTGAATCCTTTGATACAAGAAAAGGCTTAAAGAACCCTTATTCCTTCTAATCTTGCCACTGGAGCATAAGTTTCTTCATAATCAATTCCTTCTTCTTGATTATAGCCTTTTGCAACTAATCTTGCCTTGTTACAAACAATGATTGTTGATTCATCACATTTGTTCTTGAGTACCCACTTAGTGTTAATGACCAAATGGTCCTTAGGCCTAAGTACCAAGTCCTAAACTTGGTTTCTTTCAAATTGATGTAACCCCTCTTTCATTGCTATAACCCAATCATTGTCTGAAAGGGCTTCTTCAATCTTAAATGGTTCAATCTCTGAAATGAAAATAAAGACAATAACTTCAATCAAGGTTCTTTGTATGGTTTTCACTCCTGATTTACATCACCTATAACTTGGTCCAGTGGATGACTCCTACTGTATCTCCAAGATATAGGTTGAGATTTATCAAAACAGAAGGAGTTTTTGAAATAGATTGAATTTGTAGAATAAGTTCATCATCATCATCATCATCTAAAGATTTGTTAGCCTTGGCTTCACAGAATACAACATGCATTGACTCTTCAATAATATGAGTATGAGTAGTAAACACTCTATAAGCTTTACTTCTATTTGAATAAACCAAAAATATACCTTCATTCAACTTAGAATCGAACTTTCTCAAGTTATCCTTACCATTGTTATGGATGAAACATTTGCAACCGAAAACATGCAAATGTGTTAAAGTGGGCTTTCTTCCTTTGTATAGCTCATAGGAAGTCTTATTCAACTTCTTTCGGAGATATACCCGGTTTACGATGTAGCATGTCGTACTCATAGCATCAGCCCAAAACACTTGGGAGGTGTTATTCTCTTTTAGGATTGCTCTTGCCACTTCGGTGAGAACTCTATTCTTTTTTCCACAACACCATTTTGTTGAGGAGTCATTAGGGATGAGAAGTTATAATTAATGCCCATATTATCACAAAACTCACCAAATGCATGATTTTCAAATTCTCCACCTTTATCCGTACAAATTCTTATAATAGAGAAATCTTTCTCATTTTGGACCTTATTGGAAAAAACAACAAACTGATCCAATGTTTCATCTTTAGAAGTAAAAAATATAGTCCATGCGAATTTAGAAAAATCATCAAATATGACTAAGGTGTAAAGATTGCCACCAAGGCTTTTTACTCTAGCTGGTCCAACTAGATAACTATGGAGTAGTTAAAGAGGTATATTAGTTGAAATTTCATTTTTAGATTAGAAAGATAATTTGGTGGCAAGCATAACAAATCATGTCATTTTTAAAATGAAGTTTTGGTAAACCAATAGCCAGATCCATTTTTTAGTAACTTGCAAAGTTTGATCATACTGGCATAAGCTAATTGCTTGTGACATAGCCAACTTTCATCCATGTTACCAATAAAACAATTTTTAGAGATATGATAATTTATAGAGAGGTTAAGAGTATATCAATTACCTTATCTAGGAGCCCTGAATAAGGCTTTAGATTTAATAGTGTCTAAGGAGAGAACATCCTTACTCATAATTAAGCATTCCTCAGAATCAAAGATAACTAAATTACCTTTATTTGTGCTTTGGATTACACTAAGGAGGTTGTTGTAACATCCCAAATTTTGAGACATGGAGTTTCAAAATTTGACTAAAATAAAAAGGCTACTAGGCCGGTAAAAGTCCAAAGTCCTAAGCTTATTATGAGTAAAAGCTTAAAATGATTAGTAAAATTATTTTGGACTTGGGGAAAAATTATGAGATATTATTTTGTAAATGAAAATTTGAGGCCTAAAATAATTATTGGAAATTGAGGCCTATATTTTCCCTTAATTTATTTCGGGAAAAGAATAAAATTCAAAGAATAATTGAAAGTGTTAATTGAGGCCCAAATATTATAAGATTAATATTTTATGGCCTAGAAATAAATTGGAGGTTTGGGTTAATTTTTCTTAAGTTATTTGGAAATTAAGAATTTAATTTATTGAGATTATTGCAATTAAATCTAATTGTAAGTGAGGAAAAATGGGCTTCATATTTAACTTAATTCAATTGGCCACATGAAAGATATATATATATAAATATATATGTATCAATTGCTATTCCTCAAGCCCATTACGTACAGCAGCAAGGAAGCCCACTACATTTTTTTGTATATATTGTTTCTTTGGCCCAAAGTTATAAATCAGAACCAATGGAGCATGCCTTCACGCAAGAACATTAGCAATTAGATAACCTTTGCCACGTCAGAAGCATAAAGCTTGATTAAATACATTTGTTTTCTCCTCAGCCCAACACGTAGCCAAACTTGTTAATCCAGCTGTCTGTATATCTTAATCTCAAAGCTTTAAACCGCAAGGTATTCTTTGGTTCTCATTCATCCTGCTTCAACCAAGCCGAGAAGGTGAGACTGAAAGCTGAGAGAGTGAGAGTTTTCTTCTTCATTCCTTCCGTCAAGTAAGCATCGAGAGCAATGGAAGTTGAGAGTGCATCGAGGGAGTGAAAGGTTGAGAGAAGAATTGCAACTACTTCCTCTGTGTTATCATTGGTGAAACAGAGCAAAAGTCCAGCAACTGATCATCACCTTTTGAATTTGGAAACCGAAGGTGATTATCATCCTTTCTTTTGCTTTCATTATCTGTCATAATTTAGAATAGCATAAAACCGAAAAGAAGCTGAAATATAGCCAACTGAAAGCAAACTGAAATGAAACAACAAAACAGGGGCTGTTAATGGTGGATATGAAAACGAAATGAAAACAGAAACTAGAAGATGAATCAAAGAAATGGTGCATGTCGGGTTTTAGCATCTGTTCTTGTGTGTATTTTGCTGCATGAAATCATAAGTTCTTGCTGTAAAAAAAAATGCCTCCTAGTGTCGAAATTCTGTTTTTGTTTGTTGTGTTTGTTTTGCTGCATGTGCATTCTTTTCGGTGCATGGGATCTGTTTTGTCAAGAAAAAGACATATATATAGGTGCATCGGTGTGTGTTAAGGAAGAAAAGAGAGTATTTTTCTCTGCAACTTGATAATTATGAAAAGAGGGCTGTGTGTTACGCAAATAGGAAAGAAAAAGAACTATCTTTCTGCATGATAGATCTGAAACCATGAAGGACCAGGGAGGAAAAAGAAATAAGTTGTTGTGTGGGTATGTATATATGTTGTTGTGTGCGTGTTTTGTTGATGGTAAAGAAAAGGGAATGAAAAGTCAAAGCTAAATGCAAGAGTTTAGAAAAAATACTGCACATGGGTTAAACTTTTATGAGTATGCTTGTTGCTGCTGAATATGTATGTCTGTGTCGTCATTTTGCTGACATGAAAAAGGGAAAGGAAAATAATACATACCTATATGTATATACTATGTGTGTATGACGTGAATGAGAGAAGAGAAACTTTTAAATCTAAAAGGTGTGTGTTTGGCACATGCGTAAGTTAATGAAGAAAGGAAGTATGCAAGGGAAATGTATATGTGTGCATAAGTTACGTTTTTATGAGTCTTGCTTTGGGTCTTGGAATGTTTCTGCATGAGTAAAAGCATATGAATATATATGTGTGTTGTTAGTAATTTGTTTTTATAAAAGAAGGTTGCTATTTTACACCCATTATTATTTTAGTGTATGAATAAATAAATAAAAGGTTATACTAATTAAGATAATTGTATAACAATAGAGATAATAATAAATTATTATCATTAGAAAAGGGAATGATTAATTAATAATCAATAAGAAATTATTTTTATTATTATTATTAGGATTAACAATAATAATAGTAATTATAATAATAACAAATAATGTTATTATTACTGGGAAGAAGTGATAATGATAAATAATAGATGGGGAGATTATTATTATTATTATTTGGAATAATAATAATATTATTATTATTAAGAATAATAATAATAATAATAATAATAATAATAATAATTGCAATAATAATAAAATTATTATTGTTAGAGAAAAATTAAGGGATTAATTATTATTAACCCTTTTCAACTAATTTACATAATTAGTTTATCCGCGATTCGAATAAGAGATTGATAGCGATGATAAACATTATTTTTAGGCAGACCTGGATATTGTTCTGATCCCAATAACTTCAGTACGGAAGAAGAAGGATACACGGTCGAAGTGGGTAACTCTAATCTTATAATCATGTATGTTAATGTTATGCATTTATTAGTTGATCATGTATGCTGGTTGAATTACTTGTTTATATTTTCCTGACTGGCCATGGAAATTGAGGCTGAGGTCTCATGGGGCTGCGGTCCTAGACAAGAGCTGCAATTCTTGGCCGTTAACTGCGGTTACGGTTATGTGTAATTTCTTCCATGCTTTAAAACATGTGCTATTATGTCATATTTATTTTCATACATGTGCATGAGATTAACTGTTACCCTGGGGTCCATTCACTTGGACTCCAGACCATGTGAAAGAATACAGGAACTAGTTCGGGATCAGAAGGCAAGGAGCAGCTGTAAGGGTTACAGCAGTTGAAGCTCTATGGAAAATTAGGATTAATTAGTCTGTAAATAGTGTTTATCATTCGACTATGTTGGAATTATGTAATAACATCCCTCCATGGGATAGATAACGAATCGTGAAAAACTAGTCCGTATTTTCGTATTATTATAATTTCAAAAACTTCGATTTACAAAATCAAGTCGTCCAAATCACCTCGATTCTTGTATTCCGCACTAACTCTGATATAATAAAGGCCCCAGAGGGTGGGTGCCACAGTTGTGGCATAGGTCTTCCAAAAGGTAGACATCTTTCATTTAAGGTCCTTCGTTGTTTGTAACTTCTCCAATTCCAGCAATCCTTCCAGATTAGTTTCCACTAAAGGTTACCTTACTACCATCTTTAGGCTTGATTGTAGCAAACTTGGATTGGCCTCCCGTTATGTGTCTAGAGCATCCACTATCAATGTATCATTTATTGGATTTTGATACTCTAAGGCAAACCTGCAAGACACAAAAGATCAAGTCTTAGTTACCCATCTTTTCTTGGGTCCTTTTGGGTTAGTTTATGTCTTAGGAAATTTATAGGATCCGTTAGGTATCCATTGATAACTGCCCACATGCTTACTCTTTCTTTTCTTTTAATGAAAACAAGAAGAAGTAGTATGACCTTTACGATTGCAATAGTTGAAATGACCAAAAGGATTAGAAGAAATGGACTTTTTTCTAAAATAGTTCATATAATATTTTTCTATAGATTTCCTCTTGCCTTTCCTTTTATCAAAATCACGTTTATAACCAATTCTTGATTTATCATTTGTAAACCTTTGCTTTTTAAAAATAACATTGAGTATTTTACTACCTTGAGTGAATTTCTCAAGCAGTTTTGTAAGATAAAAATTTATTTTCTCTAAAGCACAACAATTTTCACAAATCTTTTCTAAAATCTTTTTGCAATCTTTATCATAAATAGTTCCACAAGTAGAAATAGGAGAGGAAATGTTTTGAGCTTGTTCTTCTAAATATTTTATTTTTATTTTCAAAAGAAGGAGCTCTTTTGCAATCTTTCAAAATCTAGAATGAAGAGGATTGTATTCAGATAGTAGTTCATTGAAAGATGGATTAGAATGATTTACCTCTTCATTTTGTAATTCTTCTTTTAGAGCCACAACACAAATGCTAGCTCTTTCTTCTTCATCAGCTTCATCTTCATTGTGTTAGTTCTCTATGGGTTTTGATGATAACAATCAATTGTAAAACCAAGGTTGAAGAATTGTCTCAAGAAAGCAAAAACTTGCTGAAGGAGGCAATACTCGAGTTTCAATAGCAAAACTCGATTATTGGAGTTTCAAAGAAAAGCTCAATGTAAATGATTAAAGGCAATACCACAGTATTCAAATGAATACTTGAGTATTGGACCTTACAGAGAGCATCGCAAGTTTTCCATCAAGGAAAACTCGAGTATTAATATGCATACTCGAGTTTAGGCCTATATGACTCTTCAACAATTTCAACAGATATAGAAACTTCAGTTTCGAAAACTCAAGTTTGGAATTTGAAAAGACAGTTTTCCAACTTGGCTCCATAATTCAAATGTTTTCATTTTCAAATGAAAACTCAAGTATTGCATTAGAATACTTGAGTATTGGACCAAGCAACAATGTTTTAACAGTTTATCACCTATTAACTCCAGTTTTGAAAACTCCAGTTTAGCACTTTCTAAGATGATCTTTGAGTTTCAAAACTAAGGAGAAAACTCGAGTATAGGAATTGAAACTTGAGTATTGAGTCATACAGAGAGCTACCAAGGTTTCTAAGCTTTGAATACTCTGGTATAGCATGAATACTCCGGTTTTGATGTTTTGGACAAAAAACTCATCAAGAGTTCATAACTCGAGTATTGGTTGAATACTCGAGTATTGGCTTAAGTTCATCTGGAACTCCAAAGCTCAAATTGCGAGTCTCGTCTCTAGAAGGAGAATACTCGAGTATAGACATAGATACTCGAGTATAGGCTTAAGTGCATAATGACAAACTCGAGTATTGTTACACAAACTCGAGTATTGGTCGCGCCTTCTGATAATTCAAAACTATGAAATCTGTGTAATGTTTATGAAATAATCCAAATGATTTATATTATTAATTATCTTTATTACCAGATATGTTTAACGTGTTTGTTAGTGTATTTTAGCCAAATTACAGATGATTCAAAGTAATTAAAAGAGTTGTTATCACACAAAGCTAAGTCTTGTCAGAAGCATTAAATGCAAAGCCACATAACCAGCTATATTTTGATCTACCAAGGCTTACACGAAGCAAAAGGGATAAAGAATCACTCACCTACTCAAGTACTGACAATTCCAATGGATACAAACGACTAGAAGTCACTCTCTATCCTAAAGATCAAAGAACAAAAAAATAGAGTAGAGAGAGAAGAGACTAAAGTGCTTCTATCTTATAAGCAACTTCACCAACGATCAAATGAATCCCTGCAACGGTCATTAATTATATTCTAAGTATAAATAGAGCAGCATTCAATTCTCTCAACAACAGCTGAGTTGAAAATCGACTAAGCATTAATTTTATTCATCTACTCTTAGAGTTTTCTGTAAAGAGTATCAGTTGATACTACTTGAGCTTCAGTGATTAACTTATCTTCTCTTTAAGAGAGTATTTCATTTGTATTATAAATTGATTGTAAGAAATCTCAAGTCAAAGGACTTGGAGATTTGGGGATCATTGATTACAACTTGTAAGGGGAAGCAAGTTCTAGTGAGAGAATTGCTTTAGAGTTACAAAGTGTGTAATTAAGTGATTTAGTGAAAAACTCAGGGTGCCTGAGGATTGGACGTAGGCCAAGGAGTTGGGCCGAAACAATATAAATATTCTTGTATCGCTATTCTTCCCTGCTCATTGATTTTCTCCAACCAATCACCATTAGAGCCTAACTTAATGGAAAATTTTTAAGAATCCCCAATTCACCCCCTCTTGGTGATTCAGCTTCTCTTTCACATTGGATAAGCTATCTCCCTATATTGCTAATACATAAGCTTTTTTTATCAGTAGATTAAATTTCTTCTTTTCTATCTCTTTATTCTTCAATAGAGAACTCAACTTCTCTTTCGGGAGGTAATCCCCTGATGTCATCAGGGAAGACATCAAGGAATTCCTTCACAATTAGTATTCTGTCAGGTGTAATCTCTGCCTCAGCCTACAATGAAAAGGAAACAACATACCCTTGACAACCCTGATCGAGCCATCTCTCTGCCTTAACGGCCGACAGTAAGTTGAGGGTAATTTCATTATCAACACCCCTTGGAAATTCTTGGTATGTAATTCACTTGCTCCCAATATCCAAGATTACATTGTTAGCTAACAACCAGTTCATTCCCAATATCACATCAATTTCATGTAATGGTAGACAGATCAAATCGACAATAGTCTCGTGATCGTTTACATTCACAACACAATTTAGACACACATCAGCAGTTCTAGTTTTGACCCCTAAGCGTGTAAATACATCTAAATCATAAGGCAATTTATGCATATCAAGTTTCAAACGTGTCGCACAATCATATGTAATAAAATGAATGGCTAGCACCTGTGTCCAATAGTGCATGCAAAAGCTTACTATAAACACGGGTCGTACCTTGCAGCATCTCAGGGGATTTCTAAGCCTCATCCCTGGTCATAACAAAAACTCTGCCCTGGTTCTGTCATCTTTTATCATTCTTTAACTGTGGGTAGTCCTAACTGAAGTGTCTAGGTTTACGACAGGCGAAACATATAATCTACCCAGTACAATCAGTGCCAGGATGATTCTTCCCGTACTTATAACATCTTTGTGGCTCTGAAGATCTCTGAAAATTTCTTTGATTAGTGTGAAATGATTTCTTCCCATTGTCACATATGCCCGTGTATGGTCTTTTACATTTAAATGTGCTCCCATGGCTAGACTCTCTACGGTTTGATGTGTTCTTGAGGGTCTGAAGATCTTTGAGATTTCTTTCTACTATTCTGCATTCCTCAACTGCCTGATGCAAAGTATGAAACTGTCAGGCAATCAGTTTCTCCCGAATCTCATATTTTTATCCATGAGTAAGAACATTTGCCAAGCTACATTCAACACCAGGGTTCCTGTGATATGCAAAATAACAAGATAAGTGAATAAATCTGGCATAGTAGTCTTCAAATGGCTCATGATCACCCTGTTTGATTGTTAGAAATTCTAATTCTTTAGTAGTATGATAAGACAGTGGCTGATACTGTTCATTGAATTTCCCCTGGAACATTGCCCTGGTTACCAAAATATTCTGAGCCCGCAGGGCAGTTTCTGTATTCCTCCACCATCGATCTGCATCTCCTTCCAGCTTGTATATTGCCAACTGTGCTTTCCTTTCCTCTGGGTAATCCATCACCTAGAAGATCTTTTCTAATCTCAGGAGCTAGTCTTCTGCTGCACAAATTGCCCTCTAAATACAAGAGGGTTCTCCTTACAAAATTTGGACACCTAGTATAAAGGAGTCTCAACATCTCTGTTATTCGGGGGTCTATGAGGAATCTCCTTCTGGTCGTTATCCGTATGATTCTCATTATTATTGTTATTTCTATTGGTTATGATTAGTTTTGATGATGTCTTATATAGATGCCATTAGTAAGAGTAAAAAGCAAAAATTTTATATCATATACATTGACTAATTGTTACATTTAATGTAGATTTGTTCATGTGGAGAAAGAACACGAGAAGAGAAGAAAGAAAGAGTTGAATCACGAAGAATGATCAAGAAAAGAGAAGAAAGAAAGAAAACTTGCCAAATCGAATGAGAAAATCATCATACAAGTTTTTAGATTGATTCTGGAAGTCTCCATGATCAAATGGAAGCTAAAATGACTCAATTTAGAGTTAAAATAAGCAAAATCGAGCTTTCAGGAAAATATGCATGAAAACTAGAGTTCTCACTTAAGAACTAGAGTTCTTAGAGCAAAACTCGAGTTCATTTTTCAAAACTCTAGTTGAGAACTCGAGTTCTCACTTAAGAACTTGAGTTCATATTTATTCCAGTCATTCTATTCACCTCTATTTCACGTTCAGTCTGGGCAACCTCTGGTAATTTGATGATATCTCTCAAACCAGAGATCGGATTGAGGTGAAACAAATTTTGGATAAAACTAGACATCCAATGCATCATCTTGACAAAAATTCAAGTCTAAAGAAGATCAGATGAGAGAGATATGAATTTCTGAAGTTGCACCTTTTGTCACCGTAACACAGCAGAGCATGGTTCGGTAATTTGAGTATATCTCATAAGTTACACATCGAAATGAACTGAAATCGGTGGCAAATAAAACTAGACTCATATACCTTTCCAAAAATATAAAGATCTCAGAAAACAAAGATCAAATGAGAGAGATATGATTTTTGGAAGTTGAGAGTCTATTCAGGATGTTGCAAAAACGTTGGTTCAAGAACATCTCTTATTAATCTGATCATAGTGCTCAACATACATTAAGTTTGGAGCTAATTCTTGCTGCATTGGAAAGATGACTTGAAGATCTTTATGAGCATGGGTGGTTCGCCAAAATTGAAGTTATATCGAAGACGTTATGGAATCTCCAATGTTCTTAAGCTCTTGATTTAAAACTCAAGTCCTGGAAAGTTTTATCATATCGCTTCTTAATCAGCAGGATTAAGAACTCGAGTTCGCAGAGCCTTATCATATGATTTGTTAATTAGTGAACTGAAGAACTCGAGTTCTTGGTACGTGAACTCGAGTTCGCGAAATCTGTCTTGCTCCAATCTTTCAAATGACCTGAGAACTAGAGTTCATCAATGAAGAACTAGAGTTCTTACACAAGAACTAGAGTTCTTATCAAAGAACTGAAAAATCTGTCAAAGCTAAGAACTAGAGTTCTTGGGAAAGAACTAGAGTTCTTGCACAAGAACTAGAGTTCTTATCAAAGAACTAGAGTTCATAACTCAAGTTCTTATTTGAAAACTCAAGTTCTTCATTCTGGAAAATTTGTCGAGTCTGAGAACTAGAGTTCTTGCACAAGAACTAGAGTTCTTGACAAAGAACTAGAGTTCGTGACTAGAGTTCTTGTTTAAGAACTAGAGTTCTTCATTTTGAAAAACGACCGAGTCTCTTTCGAAAACACAAGAACTAGAGTTCTAGAACAAGAACTAGAGTTCTTAATCAAGAACTAGAGTTCTTGAGGAAGAACTAGAGTTCTTCACGATGAAAAACAATTGGATCTCTTTCGAAAGCACAAGAACTAGAGTTCATGACTAGAGTTCTTCTTTAAGAACTCAAGTTCCTTTGAAAGTCGGTCTGCGAGCAGAACATAGAACTAGAGTTCTTACCATAAGAACTAGAGTTCTTGTAAGCAAAAATCGCGAATCATTTCCTGAAACCCTCCAAATGATTTGAACTTAAGCTGATACTTTTTAGATTGATTAATAATCATTTGTTAAACATTTTTTACATGTTTCCCAGTGATTTTAGGTTTCAAAATGAAGCATTAATTGAAAAGTGGATTAAAGCAAATGCTCACATCACAAGCATTTATTACGCAGCAGATAAACAAAGCAATATTCGGAATAAACGCTGCAACAGAACAAAACATTCTACCAAGACATACTTATTCTGGCTATCAAGTACAATCAATGGCTAACACATTTAACAAATCCAGTGAAGACGGAAGAAGTAACAACAAGCCTAACGACTATATTTCAACGGCTGCTTCCAACGGATATCAAACGGTCATATTCTAACAGGAAGAAAAGCTCAATAGTAAAATGCTCTACATCAACTATAAAAGGAGAGTCCTTCAAAATAGACGAAGAGAAGAGACACGAGACTACTACTGCATCGTCAAAATGCCTACTCTGACATTCATAGCACTTATTCTCCGAATATCTCAATGATTATATAATTACCTTAGAGAGTGAGATTATTTGTCATGTACTTCAGTGCTTATCTTATCCACTTCTAAGAGAGAAGATTTATTGTAATCATTCTATTTGAGAGTTACTCAAGATTGGGTAATCTTGAGTGGGAAATTGATTATATCCTTACAGTATGTAAGGGGGAGTATCTCCGTTAGAGATTTGGCTTCACAAGTGTTTGGGTAAACTTGTGGGTTGTAAAGGCTTCTCTTGTGCCTGGATTAAACAAGAAGATAGTGGATTGAAATCTCAAGTAGAGCTTGGGGACTAGACGTAGGTCAAGGATTCAGCCGAACCAGGATAAATTACAGTTTGCATATTCTCTTCTCTAAACTCTTATCTTCCTAGCATATATACTTGAATGCCTTACAAGTGCTCTATAGATTATTATTGTCATACAAATTGTTTTCAATAAATTGCGAAAATATTTTCAAAGTTATCAAACGTTTTTTTTAGACACCCAATTCATCCCCCCCTCTTGGGTGACAGCCAAGCCTTACAATTTCCTGTGCCATTCCTATCTTGACGAGCTCTTAGTTCGTTAATTTCAGCTCGCATCTACTGCATCACTTTCCTTTATTCCTGTATTATTTCTATCATTAGTTTTGTAGAATTGGGTGTTGGTGGATCTTGTTCCGTTTCTAGCCCCCTTCATACCCGAGTGCGACGTTCAGCCATTTTAATTTACTTACTACATCATATAGGAACAAATAAGTAGTCAGAAACATCAGCATTTACATAACGTACTCTTATTACTCACATAAAAGTTCCTACAATGACTATATTTTGATATTTTACAACTACATTACAAATCGTACGTGCTACATAGCTATATTACATCATCCTAAGTCATCATACATGAAAGTGGAAGAAATCACCAAGAGGGGGGTGAATTGGGGATTTTAAAAATTCTTTTCAACTCTTAAAAATGAAGCTTAAGAAATGGATAATAAAAGAGTAGAAAAAGAAAAGCTTAGACACACAGAATTTATACTGGTTCGGTCTCAACCTTGACCTACATCCAGTCCCCAGATACCTTCTGGGTGTTTCCACTAATTCAACAGATTTTCAATTACAACAATGAAGACCAGACACAATCCTAATCACCTAGGACTTGCTCCCCCTTACACTTTGTGATTGAACAACCTAACTCACAGGTTCCACAACCTTGAGTTCTCACAAACAAATGCTTTCAAAAATTTACAAACTCTCAAAAGAGTAGATAAGGATAAACACTGAAGAACAGGTTGAAAATAACAATACAAACTCAAATTTCAAAGTACAATCAAGATAGCTTCGTTGTGTGTGTGTTGCTTTGAGTTTTCACAGCTTCTTATAGACTGAATGGATAAGCTAGCCGTTGCAATTCTTTCTCTAATGTTCAGCTGCAATTCTGGAAAAATGGCAGTAGCATATTTTGCTCTGTTCTTTGAATTCTTAGCTGGAATCTTGGAATTTAGTTGTTGCAGAACGTCTTCCAGATTTTTAGCCATTCCATGATCTTAATTCGACCGTTTGAAGTGATCTTAATGTGTTGCAACGGTCTGAACTGGACATCTGGGATAAGGGAGAAGAATTAGCCCTATTCTTGGTTCTTCATTTAATGCACTTTTTCTGGATCTTGATCTCACCTTGATCTTGGATAAACCTTATCTGAAAACCACTCAAAACTTCATCAAGGACATTAGAAACAATAATATCATATCATGAAATAATTTCAGGAAGACCCATTAAGATTTCGTAGATCAATATCATTTGATTTTTCAAAATCCCCGATGCAAACTCGAGTTTGTTCTTCCAGACTCGAGTTTGGGGTTCATCCAGAAAGCATGTCCGTTGATTAGAGGTCTAAACTTGCAGTCTATAAAAGCTAACTCGAGTTTGGCTTTTACAGAGAGAACTATCGGGCTTTGGACTTGGCATGGAATTTTGGTCCTGCTCCTAGACTCGAGTCAATTAGTGACTGACTCGAGTTTGGGTCTATGTTTGAAGAACAAGCCTAAGTTCCTGATTTTCCAGACTGGAGTTTAGGAGACAGACTGGAGTTTTGGAAAGATGGAAGAAATTCGAGTGTTTCTCTATTTGTCCTAAACTCGAGTTTACAATGACAGACTCGAGTTTATGTTTGAGCTGAAACTATTCAAATCTTTCTGTTTGGTCTAGACTAGAGTTTGTAACTCTAGACTGGAGTTTATAACTTGGCCTGGAACTCGAGTGTCTTTCTGTTTGGTCTAGACTGGAGTTTAGGAATCCAGACTCGAGTTTGGCTTGCTTGGAATTCTGAGTGCTCTCTGTATCTTCCAGACTTCAGGTTTGGTTTTGCAAACTGGAGTTTGGCTTGTTGTGAAAATTTCTGATTGCTTTCTGTAACTCCTCAAACCCGAGTTAGTCCAAGCAGACTCGAGTTTGGCTTTCTTCGCAGAAGTAAACAGCTTTCTATCAACCCTCAAACTCGAGTTTACATACCCAAACTCGAGTTTGCCTTTAACAGTGAGATTTTCATATTGCCAAAAACAAACCTCATATCAAGTTTACAATTGCTAGTTATCATCAAAACACATTGAGAACTAACAATACATCCATGCCCTAATTTAATATTACACCATACCGAACTGCATCTATAACTATTTATAATGTACTATCTTCCTCATCCTATCTCAGCCCAGATTTACATCTTAGATACAACACGTGCTCTGGTATAATCAACGAAATCCTTAAAGTCATTCTCTTGCTCACACTCTTGCGCCATTGTCCTGTTGAGTAGTCTTATCATGTAGCGAGTTCTCGGGAAGCGATAGAGTACAGTTGTCTTCCACTGCTTCAAGGTATACTCCATTATCCCATTTAGCAGCCTATGATCATACAAGTTTCTCATTCTCTGGATAAAGTAACGACACCGTCTTTATGGAGTGGGTTTGCTAACATGAGCTATCTCATACTCAATATGGGCAATTCCTATCAAATTCAAGTTAATTGTCATCAAATAAGTGAAGGGCGGAAGTTCGTCATTATCAGATACGCCTTCATGGTCCAACAGCGGGTGATGAGGTAATACCATAGGTACTTCAAAGTCTCCAACAGACAAGTGAGGTGACCATAAGTGCTGGGGATACAATGGCAAGAGGTTGTACCATAAGTAGAACGTTCCAGGGCTCATTTAGGAGTACATGATTAGGTTTAGGTGCTAAGTTTAACAGATCAGGAATTTCAAGGTTATATGGTTCATTGTAGACTGGTGGAAAAGCTAGTAGGGGTAGATTTAGATCAAATTCAGGCATCGACATTCCTATTCCAGGTATTTCATTGAGTATAGCATCTAAGCCTATATCGGGATCTGGGGGAAACGATGGCACATATGGTGGCAACTGGTCTAGATTAAATGGTAGTGCCAGCTTTTGCGTTATCGGAGGGATAGGTGGGATCTCTGGTATAGGCGCTATCGGAGGTAATTGCGGAAATTTAGGCTCGGGTACCGATATAGGTATATCCATTCTATTCCTTGCTTTACCCAGTACCATCAGTTGTCTCCTCCTTCTACATTGGTACACTTGCCCATATCTAGGATTAGGGTCCATGTTCGCATACTATATTATATCATCGTGTTATTACCCTTAACCGGAAACTTTTACGAATAATGTCCAAACCGTACTCTGATACCAAGAATGTTACACCTACACCGGCCTCGCCCTTTCGGGTGGCTGGTTAGAGGGATTCCTTTTATAATTTACATTTCCTTCATTATTAAGTCCATTTAATTATAAATCAAATTATGCGCAACAGAGTACTGGATCGGTTTAGACTACTATTGTACTGGTAAAAGTAAAAGACAACAAAAAGTAAAGTCCTCATAGGGTTAAGGTAAAGTCATCTGGAAGAAAACACCAAAATATAAGTACAGTCATCCCCAAGAAGTAAAATACAAAATATGATAAGGCATCCCCTATCCTTCAATTGATCCGCCATCCTACCTTTGCAAAAATGCCTTCTTCGTTCAGGCACGCTCTCCTATCTCACTTGAAACTCCTAGAGTCCGTATGTGGCCCCCAAAGGAACCATCAATACTCATGCACTATCTGTGTGACGTGTATGGGTGCAACCATGTAATAGATGCGAGTACAATTAACATGTCAAATATACCATATATGCAAATAGAAAACATATACAACATACATGTCTTCGTACCGTCGAGCCGCCTTACTAAGGCAGGCCCTCTGGATTTATCGGAATCACAAGCCAGTTCGTTGAGCTGCCATAGAAATAATTTATTTGAGTATTTTCCAATATTACCCTTACATTTTTTATCAAAACTGAGCTAAAACAGAATTTTCATAATTCCAGTGTTTCCGTACCAACTTTGACAATTTCTCATAAATTCCACTAATATCATTTCTAAGTGAAACCAGTGCTATCTGAACCTTTAATATGTCTAATTTATAGGAAAATTATTTCCAGGGGTCAAAAGCATATGTATTGTGGCGTATTGCAACTTATCTGCCGCTGGTCCAGATTTGCATCACTGGTCCCATCTCCTTTTTCAACCATTTATTTCAACAAGTAAACTTTATCCAAATCTATCGCATTATCGCATTAGTTGTTGCCAAAAATACCTTCCTCAAATCACATATTTGTGGAAAATTAAGTTGGGAATGGTTTCCCCTATGTGCCCATTAAATCAGCAAGTGATTTTGCTTCTGGAGCTGGTTTAGTCGATTACACCATAATGGTGTAATCAACTAACTAGTTTAGCTGATTACAACATTATGGTGTAATCGACTAAACCAGTTCTAGAACCACAATCACTTGCTGATTTTGAATGGGTGCATGGGGGAAATTATGGCCAACTACATTTTACCTACATATGTGACTTGAGAAAGGTCTTTTTAGCATCAATTAATGGTCTTACATTGGTTTAGTCCCTTAATGTCCCGAAATTGGTTTTGTAGGTCTATAACATGTCTTTACCAAAATTGATGAACTTAAACCATATCATCCGAAAACACAAACATTCATTACAAAAAAAAAATGTCATTGTCAGTATAAATAGACCAAGTCTAAAAAAAAAAAAAAGATACATGAAGCCAATAGAAACATCAAGTCAAAACCAAAAAAAAAGACATCAATCTAATCTTCCCCCTCCTTGGATGTATCCTCCTCCTCCTCCTCAGAGACATCTGCCACCTGCTCCTCCTCCTCGACTACCTCTTTCTCCTGTCTAAGTTGTAAATGACAAAGCTCATCCTCTAGCCCCCTCATTCGGCTCTGCATCTACCTGCATTGTCCGTTCTCCTTCTCAATATGGCTCTTCCACCTCTTCTTCTGTCTCAGCTCTATCTTCCATATCTTCTGCATTGTAGCATTAAGGCCTCTCATCACATCGTCATCGTCATCATTAGGGACCTCAGGAGCAACCATGGGTGGAACCGGTGCCTCCTCCTCCTCAGCAGCAGTGAATTGCCAGACGCCATTTAGCCCCTTGGAGATCATGCACTGCTTAAATTGACGCCTCCCAAAGCTAGCATTCCACATCGTCTAGGTCACTACCTGCTTAGTGTGCATGGGAACTCCAAAATACTCCAATATCTGCTAGACTAAATAGGTGTATGGGAATGAAATGTTGTCCTTCTACTTGGCCTTATACATCATCCAATAGATAGAGTGCCTCCAATTCACCTAAAGGCCGTGACGGATAGCCCACATGATAAGTATGTCACCCTCCAACACCCTCAAATGATTGTAAGGTCAAGTGAACAAAATGTGTGTGATGACGTAGAAGAGGATACGGGCATCAACAGTCAGCTGCCCCACAGTGAAAATAGCTCTATAACCTAATGGCCTCCTAAACTCATGCACAGCCATAGCTCGGTCAAATCCAGGCAGGGGCATATTGCTATCCCCATCATATTCAAATGTGCCCACGCCATCAAAATAAAATCCCAGTATGTTTGTCCAGATGGGAGTCATCATTACTATCTCAATACCATAGACACGAGACCTCAGATCGCCATATATGTAGTAGAGGTTATGGTAGAATGCTCTCACCATAACCTTAGAGTATGGACACACCATCTCCGCCAAGCCTCTTAGATGGGAAGCCTCCAGCAATTGCACTATGTCAAATCCCTCCTCTACAAAGTAGCCTATATCTAGTGACTTTGGCTTGCAAACGGCTCTACCAGCAAACGAAGCGATAAATTATTTATGTTGTCCTACAGATTGCTCCAACAAATAACTGTAACGAAGATCATCTTGTTGTGCCCTATAGGAAGATGCCCCATCGTCCCTCCACTGCTTCGTCCGTCTCTCATTCTCACTGTCAACATTAGAGGGAACTTATTTGTAAGGCATATTAACAATAAAGACCTATAAATGGATATTACAAACCATTAACAAACAAGAAACAAACACAATCAAATGCATGATCACACAATTTGAAAGTAAAAGGCATAATGGCACCATCAATATCCAACAACAGTAACAATGAAATTGAAAGTAAAATGCATAATCAATATCAAACAAACGTAATCAATAACTGTCAATATCCAAACACACAAGAACATGTAATTGATGCTTTACAACTACTGTTTGGTTCATATTTTCTTGTAAAGAGCCTCTCATATGTTCAAAAACCCACAAGAACATGTAAATGATCTCTCATATGTTCAAAAACAAGAACCAACAATTCAAATCAACGAACAAAACACTACATACCCAAAGAAAACAAAGCCTAATCGATAAAAAGGATAATATGTTCACAAAATCAAGAAAAGAGGGCCAAATTCGAAATGGGAACCGAAAACATACTGAAATCAATGCAAATGGCTCAAGATTTGGATCCCTTCTCAACCCACCATCAAATTCGTGTCGTTTTGGGAGGAAAATGATGATGGGGAGCATCTACCTTAACCTAACCAAGTGTAACTATGCGTTATGATGCATTTCAGCCTTTTAAAAACCACAATGTGTGATATGTAATCGACTAAGCATTGTGGCTTAGTCAATTACATAACGTTGTAACTGAAAAAATTGAACTGTGGATATGTAATCGACTAAGCACAATAGCTTAGTCGATTACATATCGTGGAAACTGAGAAAAAACAGCCTCCCCATTATGTAATCGACTAAGTTACAGTGTTTAGTCGATTACATAATGTGAATCCTAAAAAAAATGAATCTGTCATTGTTTAGTCCATTACATATCCCATGTAATCAACTAAACAAGGGCAGATTGGTTAATTGTTTTTAGACAGGGGTATTTTGATAAATAATTAGGGGCATTTTGGTCAAAAAGCCATTTGTTGCTCTTTATATTCTACTTTGCTTTGATGGTTTCCTAATTGAAACAGAGTACAAGCATTTAGCTTCCTCTGTTTTTGAGTTGGGGTGATTTATAGTCTTCATTTTGAGGAAGGTGGTGTTCTCTCGGGTTTTTCCATTAACAGAGGCAAGCCATGGCCATGCTTTTGATGTCTAGGACGATGTGTTCGCAGTTTCAAGCATGAAGTTAGAAGAACAATTAATGGTGGCAATGTGGTCAAGTAGGAGGGGGAGGAGAGGATGGACGATTTATAAATGACCAGAGAGAGATAACGGACGTTTTGGGCTGTTAGTTAGGAAGGGTTTTAAATATATAAAAGGTAAAATTGTACAATAAAATATTTGACGTTATTAGATGCACTTCCAAAAAAGTTTCAGGGTGCTCAATGCAACTAAACCTCAATTTATTTACAACTAAAGTAAATTCTTTGACTTTGTATTTCTGTTTTATAAAAAGAATTTCTCAACTTGTCCTAATAGTGTAAATACGTCAATATAGCACCCGAAATTTGGAAAATATGAAGCTGGAACCAAAATTTTAAAATAAGGATGATTATAGAAACCTTTTCAAAATGAGAAATTCCCTACAAAAATCAAATAGAGTTCGAGAATCGATCATGCATCGAGAAGATGTTATGTGCATTACAGCTCTTGTTCATAAGAATAGTTACCCTACATCAGTTATTTAAAAATAAATATGGGCTTTAAAAATTGTTTTACTTACCCAAGAAAGAAAAAGAAAAAATTCCATTTAAATACTACTTAAATTTGCAAAACCCTCATAAGCTTACTAAATTTGTTAAAAGAATGAGAATATGGGACAATGAGGGACATACAAATTCAGGTGAATTTACCTTTTTACCTTTAGTTTTTAAAGAAATTGAAGAAAAAGAAATATGACTCTTGCCGGAGGGCTACCGGGCTAGCTGCGGACAGCCTACAACCACCGGCTGTAGAGTTCCAATTACCCAAAGATCTTGCGAGGGTTTTTTTTTTCCTTGTGGGGTTAATCTCTTTTTTAAAAAAAAATCAATGAAAGTGAAAAATGTGAGGTTCGAATTCACCCTACCATCATGGGATTCAAGTGGCCGAATCATTGAATCACTTGGTTCCACACACACCCCATTTTCATGGGACCCAAGTGGCCTAACCATTGGGTTACTTGGTTCTCCACACACACGCACGCACGCATGTTAACAAATATATGGTTGTTATTTACCCAGAGTTTGGAAAATTTTGATTTTCTAATAATTTTTAATATATGGATGTATTAACTAATTATCAATTAATATTTATTTCTTATTATTTTTCATATTTAATATTTAGTAATATTTTTTGCTAATTATTTTAATTATGACTTATTTAAATAATATTTTTATTAAATTTTCTTTATGATATATGTTAAATTAAGAAATTGTTTCTTTCTATGTGATATATTATTTTATGAAAAGAAAAACATTAATTTGATTTTTCATTTAATTAAAAGTAGTTTAAACACACCAACTATGACTTTATTTTATGGGGTTAAGGGGCAAAAATACCCATGAACTTTTATCAAAATTGCACCCATCACCATATGCTTTTAAATGGTCCAAAAGTACCCCTGAGCTTGCAAAATCATAGCAAAAATGACATTGCTGTTAATTTTGACTAACTCTGTTAGTGGGCCCACACTATTTTAAAAATAATAATGTCTCCATTTTTTAAAATTCCTTTGCTGCCCTCCCTTATCTCTCAACGACAACCCTTGCTCCCTTGATCTCTCTAGTCTCGTCTCTTCTTTGATGTCAGTAACAGCACCAATGAGCTCCACCAAGGACAGCGACATTTTGATAGTAGTAACAACAACCATCATCCATTAGCGATCATGTTGATTCTCATCTCTCCCAACATCCTGTAGATTTGCGACTTCAAACAATGAAAACCTATTCAGTGGTTCAAATCTGATCAAATTTGACCTGCCACAACTACTACCACAAGAGGGTGCACGCCATGGCGGTGAGGAGATCGGAGGGAGATAGAGAAGGTGGAGGATAGAGGGATCGATTTTTCTTTGGTGTTAAGAGGGATCAATTTTGGAAGAGGGAAGGTGGTGGGTTTCTTTGAGACATTGAGGGATCGATTTTGGAAGAGAGATTTCCAAGCCTTGATTTTTTTCTTTCAATTTCTTGTCTATAATCTTCCTTGTATGACGATGTTTCATGGTGGGTCCAGTGGTTCACTCAAAACAAAAATTATTTCCAGCTCTGTTGCATTGAAAGAGGAACCACGGAGGGTATCATTGAAAATCTGAACTTGGCATTATTTCCTCATATGGGTATGCTTCAAAATCGGAGCTTGAGGCTTTTTCCTCGGTGTGGAAGTGAAGCAGATGAAACATGGGATTAAAAGGATTATGAAGGAAAAGACAAAGTGAAAGGATCGAAGAAAAGATTAGGAAGGAAGAAAGAAAGTACTTGATTGTTTTTTCTGTAGGATTGAATCAAGAAAGGATTAATCCAGAGGTTGGAGACGAGAGGATTGTTGAAGGACAGTTCGGTATTTTCATATTATATTTAACGTCTGTTAAGACAGTTTAACAGAATTGGTATTTTTGCTCTCATTGTGAAAGTTAATGGGTACTTTTGCACCACATAAAAGCATATGGTGGTGGGTGCAATATTGGTATTAGCTTAGGGGTATTTTTGCCCCTTAACCCTATTTTATATGAATATTTAAATCAACTGATTTCATTCAAAAATGTTTTTGTAATATATTAATATTAATAATACTGCATTATTAATATTATTTATGCTATTAATCACATCTTGATTAATAATATATAGTATTTCCTATGATCCATTTTAATCCTATAATACATAATTATTTTAATTATAATTTGATGGATTGTTCAAAAAATTACCTAAAATTTTAATCCTAAAATTTGAAGAGACACTTGTGAAAAACCTAATAAAGCATTTGTAATTACCGTAACGGAAATTGTAAATACTATTAATGAATTAGTAATTCTTATTATAACATTTGTTATAATTGACCCTTATTTGTTGTCTCATGAGAGACATTTGTGAAAAACCTGACGAAAGCACTGGTAATTACCATTACAAAATTTGTAAATACTATTAATGAATTGGTAATTACCATTACTGAACTTGTAAATCCCATTAATAAACTTATTATTCTAACTGCAAATTTTTTTCAAAGTGCTCAAATTTTGTTCAGTCTTGTGAATCTCATTACACACACACACACACACACATATACATACATATATATATATATATATATATATATATATATATATATATATAGACACACACACACACACATCATATATATATTTAGCATTGCTCTAGCCATTTCAGTTAGGACTCTTTTCTTCCTTTCCACATTGAAGTCATCACTTGGAGTGATTATAATATAAATGAGTATTCTTTCTACACAAAAGGTCAGGATGATAGAAGTACTATGTAAAATAGTGGGGTGATAGTAGTAGTTAAATCAATGCACTTTTCTAGTTTGAAAGATAAAAACCCCATATTGGTATCCATGACCTATTATAGATTTATCAAAGACATATTAGAGATCAACTACACCACCTTGAGAGTCCCTTTATTCAAATTTCAGTGGATGAACAATAATGTTGTGCAAATAGATCAATTTGGATTTACCTTAGTTGATCTTCATAGAGTTGTTTATACAGATGAGCCATTTATTCTATCAAGCCAAATGAAACAAGTGTTTTATGTTACCAATCCTAAGAATAAAAAAATTGTCCATTGTACTCCAAAGTAAAAAACAAAAGAAGAATTTTGAATCTTGACCACACACCATCTTTCACTACAAGTCCACCTATAGGAAGTGACATAGAATTCATAGATGATGAAGACTATGGAGCTAGAAATGGTATTGTGAAGAAATACGGGAAAACATGTAAAGTAAGATTTTAAGGAATAAAATATGAGGTTGTGTGATTTTCTAAGATTTTAAGGAATGAAATAGGGCTATGTGATTTGCTTATATTATAGTTTGTTTATTTCTTTCATTAAATTGATTGATTTATGTTAACTTATTCTTCAATTTACCTACAGATTTTTAGTCAAGAGGAACTCTACACATTGGAAGACATTAATGTGATAAGAGACCTTTTGGCGAGACATCTTCTACAACAGATAGAAGATGTGTAGATATATATAAAAGATTTTTTTTACATAATGTAGTAGTTTAGAAATACTTGTGGAAGTACTTCATTATATTAACTCATGAACTTGTGCACACTCTTGTATTAGTCATGTTTAGAGAACTTTTGTCTTAAAGCAAGGAGTTATAATGTGATGTAACTTATCTTTCTATATTCTTTGTTTTGAAAATTGACTGCTTATCAATCAATTTTCTTTATTCTCTATTCTGGTTGTTTGTCTAAAAAAAGATATAGATAGAGGAATGAATTTCCTTTTTCTTAAAAAAGAAAAAGAAATGCAAACAACTGGTTTTTAGCAAACAGCCATTGTAATGGTAAATTTACAACGACAGTTACTCATAAACTAGTCATTGTAAGTGATCATTTTTCAAAAACATAAAAGATAAATATAGATGACTGGCTTTAAGCAAACAGCTATTGTAATGGTAAACTTACAACAACTATTACCTATAAACAAGTGCCATTGTAAGTGATCTTTTTTATTTTAATTTTTTAAAGAGATAAATATAGATGAATGGTTTTAAGAAAACATTTGTTGTATTGGTTAACTTACAACAATTTGTATTTACAAACTAGTCGTTGTAAGTGAGACAAACAATGACTAGTTTATGAATAACAGTTGTTATAAGTTGACAAACAATGACTGTCTAAACACCAATTGTCTATGTTGTCACTTTTCAACGATACTCACATACATTGCTTCCTAAAAATAATCGTCTTATGGTCCTAAAAATAGACATTAAAAATTCCTGCTGTAGTAGTATGGGACTACATGCACAACACAGTTTTTTTAGAGCATATTCGGACAAGGGTATTCTTAGAACGCGTGATATGAAAAAGAGAAGTAATAGTTCTTATACAAATCTAAATCATCATGAAGAGGACTTCATCAAAGTAGTAGTCAATGGTTCAATCTTGGAGGATGAAAATAGTCATCTTATGGTCCTAAAAACAAACGTTAAAAGTTCCTTCTATATTAGTGTGAGACTGAATGCACAATATAATTTCTTTAGAGCAAGTTCGAACAAGGATATTCACATAACAAATGATATCGAAAAGAGAAGTATTAGTTCTCATACAAATCTAAATCATCATGAAGAGGACTTCATCAAAGTAGTAGTCGATAGCTTAGTCTTGGAGGATAAAAACAAACGTTCAATCTTGGAGGATGAAAACAGTCATCTTATGGTCCTAAAAACAAACGTTAAAAGTTCCTTCTATATTAGTGTGAGACTGGATGCACAATATAGTTTCTTTAGAGCAAGTTCGGACAAGGATATTCTCAGAACAAATGATATCAAAAAGAGAAGTATTAGTTCTCATACAAATCTAAATCATCGTGAAGAGGACTTCATCAAAGTAGTAGTCGATAGCTTAGTCTTGGAGGATGGAATGAATGGGTGTAGAGGTTATGTTTGGGATCAAAATGACAAATGGCTTGTAGGCTTCAACTGAAAACTAATTAATGTTCTATCAATTTTTGTAGAAATTATTTGTTGCATTCAAGTCCTACAATTGTGTTGGTCTAAATGATATAGGAAGATTATTTAGTTACTGGATTGTATAGAAGCCATGAATTATATGTTAAGAGGATGTGATCAGCATCATCCTTTCAAGGACATTGTGGATGATATTAGGATGCTTATTTATAGAGATTGGCAAGTCGTGGTCACTCTCAATTATAGAGAGATCATAACTATTGCTAATCATTTAACCATATACTCTCATATCATAAATGAGAATTTTCGTCTATTTGATCAACCTCCTCCTCCTATTTAAGAGGTGGACATTGATAAAGAGTTTGAGTTTTTATTAAAGATGTTGTAATGTCTCTTGTGACAATATGATTTTGTTAATATTCTATATATATATATAGAGAGAGAGAGAGAGAGAGAGAGAGTGCACGCCGAGCGAGATAGCTAGGACAAGATGTCTCAATAGTCATCATGTTGGAAATTATGTCCTAGGGGCTGATCATTATATAACTAAAACTAATTGAGATATTGTATCTCTGATTTAATTTTCAAATTAAATATATCATATATCTGATTTAATTTAAATTTAGATATAGTATCTCAGTTTTAATTAAATAGATATATATCTTTTCTCAGATTTAATTTATAAAGATAAATTAAATTTGTAGGCTTTTAATTTTAGATTAAATAAATAGATTAGATTAGATCTATTAGATAAATTTAATTAATGCTATTTAAATCTAAAATTCAAATTCAAGATTAATTAAGATTTATCTTGAATATTTCAATACAGCCCAATTAGGGTTTTAGAAACTCTATAAAAGAACATTGATCTAGTCGTATTAAGGAGAAGAGAATAGCCGCAAAAGAAAACCCTAGAGAAAAGAAAAGGCGTAAGACGCAAAAAAGTAAGAAGATGCTAGCACGCTAACATTCGTGTTGAAAAGCTGTTCGGTGTGGATACCGGTAGAGGAAGGCGATTCGAAGAGTTGACTTCTGCTAATCGAGAAGGCCGTAGCCCACCAATTCAAATAGAACAAGATGCACACGAGCTTTTGAAAGGTACAGTTTCTTATAATGAACTTTGATTTAAACGCGGTTGAGCGATCCTCTTCGGGATTCGTAATTTTTATTTCAATTCCACTGTGTGTACGGATTTCAACACATCATGTGTCCAGTCCCATTCTATCTGTTTTTCATCCGATCCTGATTTCATATATGCGCCTTGTCCAGCATTTTCTTGGGCCAGGTATGATCTCGTTCCAACTAATTGACCGGCAATTAATGAATGTAGGACTGTTAATGCATTCCGATTCTAATCAAAACAAGTGTTTCATGCACAACCATGAGGGATAGACCTAGTAGAAGAAGTTAGCTCATCATAACATATCGAATCAATATCCGAATCCGTATTTGACCATGCTTCCAACAAGATTGCCTCGAGTTAAAGAATACATAAGCTTAAGGAATTTTTTTTCTTGTACAACTCTATGCAGAACTACAAAGTTAGGCTAGGAAAGGTTACAAAATGTGTTGAGATGACACGGGGTGATGATTTTTTTAATTAATAAATGGTCGTACTTATTTTTCGCCCCATTTTTCCAATTTCTTCCTTCATATATTCAAAAAAGCAAGAGTTCTCAATGCATGGACTTTGCAACTTTGAATAATTATTATATAGCCGGTTAGTAATTACTCCCTTCGGTCATTTTAATGAGAGTCTAAAATTTGAGTCGTCTTAATATTTTTTATAAGAGTCTAATAAGAGTTGTCTAAACATTTAATGAGTTTTCTTTTTCCCATTTTTACCCCCTCATTAATTATATCTATTGCATTAATTAAAATGTTAGTAATACTCATATTTATTTTACTTTTTTCTCTTACTTTCTTCTCATAAATAAAGGCATACCTGAAAAACGAAACTTATTTTATACACACTTATTATTTTTAACTAACTTTAACTGTTTTTTTAAACCTCATAATTCAGTTATTGAGTTCTTATAAATAAAATTAGAGGGAGTATAATTTTATCTTTATAATCAGTTAGCATTAATCTATAAAATAATTGGTTAATTAAATTTTTCTAACATTGTCAAAGATTCACAAAAAATTAAATATAATATATAAGAAATTTTGTTAAACTTTCCAACAGTAGGCTTGTCGGCCACGTAACTCATTTCATCACTTGCGTCGTTTTCTCAAATCAATTGTCGCCACTCGTCAACTACCATCATAATATTAGTAAAAGTCAATTAAAAATGAAAAGTCGTAATCACTTTTTCCAATACGCGTTTGTGTCTTTTGATTGACTTGTTGACTTCAGTAATATAAGAAAGAAGCCGAAGATGCCTTGGTTTGTATCCACAAACCTAGAACTAGCAGCCCAAATTAAAATCGCATCTTAAAGGTCCTGCTCCTGCTCCTCGTCCTCCTCCTCTCATTCCCTGATGACAATCATTATTTCGATTGCTCTGCTTTCTTTCATCTCTCATTTTCTCATTCTCACTACTGCACAGCAAGGCTTCATATATCATTTGTGTTACAACAGTGTGGGTAACTACACAAACACAAGTGCCTATGGAACAAACCTTAAAACCCTTCTTTCTAATCTCACCTCCGACACAAAAATTGACTATGGCTATTACAGTTCCTCTGAAGGCCAAAACCCTAACAGAGTTAACGCTCTTGGACTGTGTAGGGCAGATGTCAAGCCAGATTCTTGTCGTACTTGCCTCAACAATGCCTCAATCCTTCTACGAAATCTTTGTCCAAATCAGAAGGAAGCGTATGGATATAACGACGGATGCATTTTACGATACGCCAATCGCTCCATGTTTGGGATAAATCAAGAGCCAGATTTTTCAATCTACATGTGTAACCTTAATAATGCAACAGATAATAAGTACAGTGAAGTGCTTGATGGTCTAATGCGAAGGCTTAGAAGCAAAGCTGCCACTGGTGATAGTCGCCGGAAGTTTGCTGCTAACTTAGCGACGACTTTGTTTCAGACTATATATGGTCTTGTTCAGTGCATGCCTGATTTGTCTGAGCAAGATTGTGACGATTGCTTGGAGAAGGCGATATCCAGCATTCCCTCGCTCTGTAACAACAGGATTGGCGGGAGGATTATCAAACTGAGTTGCAATATTAGATATGAGAATTATCGCTTCTATGATACTGCAATTGTGGATTCATTATTATCTTCACCTCCTCCTGCTTCACCACCATCCAACACATCTTCCTCACAAGGTAATGTCGATCGTTTGTATATAAAATACTTTAATACGCATTCTACAAATATCCTATCCACGATGCAAATCTGTGTTCATTATATTTAATGCTAAGTAACTAAAACTTTTTATCTGTGTTATTGAAATCCAATTAGGATCAATTGACAGACTAGTGACCTAGTTTAGCCAAGAGTTCTAGATGGGATGACCTTATTTGATTATACTCATCCGGTCTTCAATGTATGATCTAATTAGAGAATTTATCTTGGACTTAAATATAAGACCTCATTTCACATGTTTATCAATTTTTTAAAAAAATTAACTCTATTGATATTCTTTTAACAATAATCAAAGAGGAAATGAAAGAAAATGATGATTAAAACCTTTTAAAAATATCATATTAACTAATTAGTTAAATCCGTCTCACGGTTCATGTGAGTTTTTGTTTTGTTTTGTTCCCCCCCGCCCCCCCCCCCCCCCCCCCCCCCCCCCCGGGGCTTTGCTGAGCCTAAAACAATGCCTAGTCAATATTGAATGCATGTGGTTGGAGGGTAAGAAACTAAGAATTGGGAAAAATACGTGGGGCCAACAAAAGCTTGCATTTTTATTCCAAGTAAAACATAACCTACTTTACAATCATTTTGCAAGTGTAGTAGGCAATCACATGCTAAATAGTACTCAAAGATTTGTAGTCAATGTACGTAGCCTCCACATTTGACTGAAGGCGCACATATGTATTATTTTTATCTAACCATCACATGCTGAATAGTACTCATCCCATATCTTAACTCTTGCCATCAAGCAATTATTATTTATATCAAAATTGTATCTAACCAACTGTGCTCGCGTATTAAATAGTGGTCATTCCATATTTATTGGTGGAGGCAATTATTTAAAAGAAAAGGAAAAAATATATATACAAGTCGATTACAAATTTAATAGATTATTTTTCAATTTAATTTCATTTTTATTTTGAAATTCTTGAAAATTTAAATTATTAAAAGTACTATTTTCCAAAGTAGGCAATAATAACTATAATTAATATCAGTGCACATCATTTGGATCCAGTTTTAATTTTATTCGTTCTTTTCTTTTGAATTTTATATTGTAGTCGCTAAGAAGTAGCCCCTTCCCCTCCCTCATTTTATTAATGTGATTTGGGTTTAGAGCTGGAAAAATGAACCTAACATGTTTAAGATTTTTTAAATTGTGGACCAAGTTTTCAAAAAACTAATGTTATGGTAATCTAGCTTTTAGACGTGATCCTTTCAAGCCTGAGCCATCAAGGGTTGGCAATACAGGGCTGAGGTTTAGCTTGTTTAAACTCGCATGATATTATTATTTTTTTTTCAATGGAAGTACTGCCAAATAAAGTCGAGACGACACTCTTCCCCATGTCTATATGGATACCCTACATTAACCGATCCCCATGTAATCATGCAAAAGGGAGTTAAGTAAATCTTCCCTCCTCATCAAAAGGGGAAAATTGCAATTCTTAGCCCATGCATAGTTTTTATTGGTCTGTTATGAACACTTCACATGGTCTTGTGCATATTCATCTAGAGTGAATCCATATGTTTTTGTCCAACTGAGAAGATTATGTCAACCTACGTATTAAAGTTGTGTTCATTAAATTAATTAGATTAACTTAACACTGTATGATGGAATGCCATGTAGGAATCAATTGTTAGCTAGCTAGTAAGGTTTTATTTCTTAAAGTGGGGTTTTGAGTTTTAATTCTCTATAAGACATCATAGATATACAAGTTATCACCAAAAGGACTGGATATAGTATAATATATTTCTCAAATTCCGAGAACCCGGATCCACACAAGTTATTACTCCCTCCGCTATATATATATGTGTAAAAGATAAAATTTTTAGGTATGCTATGCTGCATTACATAAGATAGGTTTTGGGGCCTTCTCAAAAGTTTTTTAAAACTCTATTTTATCCTTACTTAATTATAAAAATTACTCCTACACTTTTGTATTTAATTCTCATATTTGACTAAAGTATTCAATATAATATACTCTCCCAATCCTTAATATAAAATATACTTATCTAATTTGAATAAATTAAAAAAATTAGTTAAGTTAGTTGATATGTCATATATATTCTAAAAAACCTTAGTCATATTCTCTTAGTCTCTCTCCTCCTTAGTTATGTTGAGAACACTAATATGAGTAAATTAGAAAAAGATGGACACACATGAGAACAATATCTTAATTTAGGATCAAAATCAACTCTCTAGTATATGTTACTTTAAGAACGAGAGGAGTATAACTCTCTTTTCCACATGAATAAGGGCTTCTTTTTTTTTTTTTTTTTTGGGGGGGGGTCAATTTTTACATGTTCATTGCAGCTAATAATCTCATATAATTTTCAAACAACGCAATTAGGTTAATTCTGTGGTATAAATAGAGGAATTAGTAGGTTACTAAGCCGCAAATATTTTGTATTTTTTTCTCATGGGATGGCAGGTACTGCTGATTCACCAAAAGCTATATCTTCCCCGGAAGGTACTTACTTCCCTTTCTAAATCAATAAAAGCAATTTCTTTTTTGGCCAACAAATGTTAATAAGCTTATCATACTTTGTAGGGAATCACAGCACATCAAGAACTGTCATTATCGTTGCTGCATCCATTGGAGCTTTTATCGCAATTCTTATTTTGGTCTGCATTTATTTTGTGGTCCGGAAATCGAAGAGAACCATTGAAAGTAAGTCAAAATAACGTTTTCATATATACTAAACCATGTTCTTTGAACATTGTTAATTTTATTATCATGATAATAGATGCAACAGTTCTAGTACATATTGCCAATCAATCAATATTTATATAAAAGTAAATTTATAATAAGTTGTACAAAACATAAGTTATTGCAAGATATTGGACCGATACTTAGATCAAATCAGATATTTTAAACTTTTTTTTTGTATGGTTTAAATTTTTAGTTTTGAAACATTTTAGACAACTTGTAATTTTAAATTTTTCTTAGAAAAATCTCTAACGTATGTTCCAATTATATATTTTGTTTTGAAATTTTATTTGAACGCCAATTAAAGATGAATGACTTGTGATGATTCGGAATTGAAAGTGATAATGATCCGTGATGAATGACTATACTCATAGCTGTGGAGTGAAACAAAAATTTCAATAAATAAATTTTCCCCAATAAGCTTGATTTAATTATTCCCTTCGTTGCTTTATACTCTCTCCTATCTTTTTTTTATAAGAGCTTGATAATTCAATTAAGTAGATTAATAGATTAGTTAAACTAATAAAAATATCAATAAATGAACACTTTTTTAAAGTATACTCTTATGGATAAGGGGAGAATAAGAAAGAGAAATATAATAAAAATGAGAGAAAATATAAAAAAGAACGTAGTATGGAAAGAAGACGAGGAGAGAAATTAAAGTTAATTATGGAGAAAATGACAAAAACACAATCAATGCACAAACAACCCAGGTGAGTTCCTATAAAAAATACCAAAGCAATTCTAATTTCTTATTCTTACAAAAAGAATTGCACGGAGTACAAGAGACACTTTTTGAATATATTCCTATTTATAAGAGACACTTAAAGGTTGTCTCAATTTTTTATTGTGAAGTTCCTATTTTGCCCCTTATTTAATTACTCATATTAATGTCATTGTATTTATTATATTCGATTACTCACACTTTCTTCCCATCACACATTCTCTATCTTTTTTCTACTCCCTTTTCTTGTTCTCTCTCCTCACAAATTTATATTTTTTATATATATGTTGTGTCTAATTAACTTCAACAAACTTTTTTCATCAATCTGGTGGGTCGGTTAATTGTCTCTTTTAAAAAGGAACTGAAGGTTATATGTTAGTGAATTTGTTTGGCAAAATAAACAATTGAGTTCTTTTTTAAATTCAGATAATTTCCCAACAAAATAAACAAAGCCTAGAGAATTTGCAGATGTGCTTCATCTCATTAGAAATAATCTTTTGTTTGGACTTTTTTCTTTAGTTGATCAACCTGAAGCAAAGGATGATGATAAAATTATACCAATCGAGTCACTACAATTCAATTTTAACACCATAAGACTTGCCACAGATAGCTTTTCTGTGGCAAATAAGCTTGGACAAGGAGGGTTTGGATCAGTATACAAGGTAAATAATATTATTGTTATGTTGACAACACTATTAAATGTTTGTATATATTGCTATGATATTTATTTTAAGTCCATTTCGAGTAATTCTCACATACTAAAAAATCATAGTGTCAAGTCATTAAATATGCCTAAAATTAAGAAAATTTTCAAGTTTAGCCTCATTAAAAAATTCTCTCTCTCTCTCTCTCTATATATATATATATATATATATATATATAGACACACACACACACAAATTATTCTTTCATCTTTCTCTTTTTTAAACATGAATTAAATAAAGATAGTTGGAAAACAGTCATTAATAACCTATGAGTGGACTAATATTTAGGACAGAATTTTTTTCTGCAAATGAACTCAAATAATAAGGACTAGAGTGGTATATGTAGTCTGTTATTGATTAAATAATTACATGCTCCAACTCTAATAAATGCAGGGCAGGCTTCCAAATGGTCAGGACATTGCTGTCAAAAGGTTGTCCATGGATTCTGGGCAAGGAGATTTAGAATTTAAAAATGAAGTGCTCTTGGTGGCTAAGCTCCAACATCGCAATTTAGTGAGATTACTTGGCTTCTCCTTAGAAAAACGTGAAAGATTGTTGGTCTACGAGTTTCTTTCCAACAGAAGTCTTGATTACTTATTGTTTGGTAAGTTATTGGGAGTGTTTTTTTCAGTTGGATGATTCCTCTATTCTTTCATTTATATTAGATCAAAATCATAATGCTCTAGACACAGTCCCTATGGATCTTGTCATGGCTTAAATAGATACAAAAATATTGCAGACTCAAGTCAATGTGTTCATTTGAATTGGGTAATACGCTACAAAATCATAGGAGGCATTGCTCGTGGCCTTCTTTATCTTCATGAAGATTCAAGATTGCGTATTATTCATCGGGATCTCAAAGCAAGTAATATTCTTTTAGATGAAGAGTTAAATCCTAAAATATCAGATTTTGGCATGGCAAGACTATTTGTTGTGGACCAAACTCAAAGCAATACAAGCAGAATTGTTGGAACTTAGTAAGTATCGCTAGACTTGTTATCAAATGATAATCACAATACTCAGTTATAGTTAAGCATCTAATTAAGCTTATTTTCTTGACATTTAGTGGATATATGGCACCAGAATATGCAATGCATGGACAATTCTCTATCAAATCAGATGTTTTTAGTTTTGGCATATTGGTTCTAGAGATCTTAAGTGGCAAAAAGAACAACAGTGTATACGATGAAGAGAACGCCCATGATCTATTAAGCTTTGTAAGCCATTGCCTCTTTTCACACAGATGCATACATGTATTTTTCATCTTTCAAAAATATATATAATTATAATAGGGTTAAAATCCAATTTTGCCCTACAGTTTTCACATATGAGCTGAGAATATATCTTGAAGTTTTTCTTGGATCAATTTCACCAAAAGTGTAAAAAAATGACCAATGACCAGGGTTATAATCTTTTTTTTTTTTTAAATATAATCTTGGAGGTCATGAGTTTGAATGCTAGAAGTAGCCTCTCCACTTGTGGCAGTAAAGCAACATATATCTATCCAAATACTCCTCCTCTGACCTCATTTAGTGGGAGCCTTGTGCATTAGGTCACCCTTATTTTTATTTATTAGTTTTTTTAATGGTTTAGGGAGAATCTGCTCTATCTTTAACTCTTACAGGGTGAAATTTATGACAAAAAACATCTTGATACCCACAGCTCATATGTGAAAACATTCAAGGCAAAATTGAATCTTAACCCATTATAATATTACAGTATCATGACTAGATAACATGCTGAAGTAGCTTGGGATTAATATTGTTTATCATTGATGTGGAACTTGCTGCAGGCATGGAAAAATTGGAGGGAAGGGACGGCCTTCAATTTAGTAGATCCAATTGTAAACAATGGTTCAAGAAATGAAATAATAAGATGCATCCACATTGGGTTATTATGTGTTCAAGAAAATGTGGCTGACAGGCCAACCATGGCTCAAGTTGTACTTATGCTCAATAGCTACTCTTCCTCTCTCCCTTTACCTTCGAAGCCTCCACTTTTCATGAATACCAATGATTCATCTGAGTTACAGATGAGAGAGTACAGCTCAGAGGCAACAACAAGATCAAGCGAACGGGCAAGTAACTCTATTCAAGAATCAGTAAACGAGGCCTCAATTACTGAACTATATCCGCGTTAGTTTTTTTATAACAAATAAGAAAGCTTCGAGGTTTGCCAAGTAAGTACGAAGGTTAAATATGGACTCAAAACTGCTTGAGCGGAAAAGTTCAGTTATTTGTATGAATACTAATTAATGTCAACTCATTTGCTCAACTGTGATTTTTTTCCCCTGTCTTACCTAGGCTACTAAGAAGTTGATTTACCGTGTTCTGGTTTTTATCTCTGCGCTAACGTCATTAAATTCATACTAAATAGTTATGAAACTATAGGTACTAATATTTTAGTAGGGGGAAATTGGGGGCCGGGAGGGGGGGGGGGGGGGGGGGGCTACAATTTGGAACTATAGGTATTAAAGCTAAAATTTAATCAAATTGCAAGGATAAGAAATAGTATTAACATATTTTTTTTCCCCGCAAACTATTCATATTGATCGCATATATTAAAGTGAGTTTTTATCATTGTGGGTGATAATTAAAAGGGGTGTTTTAGATAAAACAATCAATTATTTGTTACAATAAAAAGATAATTTTTAATATATGTAAATTAACAGCTATCTCATACATTTAAGATTAAAGGGACTAATAGAACTACTCTCCTTTGTCATCCCAAAATGCACTGTTTTGAGAAATACATCTAAGGATTGATATATGCCATTCAATTGATAAATGTTAACAATACTACACAAAAATAAGGACGGCAGGATTTATATTTTGCCAATATATAGTAACATTTTGGAAATTCTTATAACACTGAAGAAAATCTAGCGAGATGAAATGAATTCTCATTCCAGCTTCTTATCTCCCTTGTATGATTACAATGCTCTCTATTTATAGACATGTAAGAATCACCTAACAAGGGTCATCTACCAAAGAGTCACAAGGTAACCTACCAAGCTTCACCTACCATGTGTTACAATGATTACCAACTAAGGTTCAGCTACTAAGGGTTATAAGAATTACCATTCTATGGACATTCACTTAATATATTCATAACACTCCCCCTTGGATGTCCATTATGAATGTGTCTCGTTAAAAACTTTAACTAGGAAAAACCCAGTCGGATAAAAACCTAGCCAAAGAAAAGAGTACATCATTTATTGATACACTTTCTAATGTTGCCTCATTAAAAACCTTTCTAGGAAAACCCGTGGGACAAAACCTAGATAAGGGAAAAAGAGTACAGCGTGTATCATCTCCCCCTCTTGATTACATCAGACTTGCTCCCCCTGATGACTACATTGCTTCAATGTCTTTCTGAGCATATCATCCTTTTTGTCATCAAATATTTTGTTGTTCGCTTATAGAACAATTACAGAAACGTCCAGTTTGATTATTCATTGTATACCTGCACGATCTAAATCTTTCAAATAAAATCATAATAATATTTATCTAAATCATTTCATAAATCAGATAATAATACTATATGCACTATAATTGCTCCATGCAATATATGAACTTATTTAATTGATTATTTTCGAGAATTTGATGCTTCTAGCATCTTGAGTCCTTCAGGAACTTGTGCTTCTGGCACATTTGGATCCTTTAAAGATTTCTACAATCTTCATATTTTAATGAGCCATATGCATAGGCTATAATAATATCTTATAGACGTATAATTTTTCTTCTATAAACTGCCAGATATACAAAATTTTTATTTCCACCACAAAATCATATATCTCAAATTTTGGACTTCTGGTCCATAATTATCATTATATTTGCGTCATTTTCAATTTTACTTTATCCTCTTGGCTAATCATCTTTATGTCATCTTCTTATGACATATTATATCCTCATTTGATCACGTGATATCATTCTCAAAATTATTGTTGACATCTTCATCTATTCGGTTCTATTTTTCCAATTCGACATAACTCATCAATATTATTTAGGTATCTGAACCTCTTTTGAGGTTTTTTCAATTAGTTATGTCACCTCCTTAATATGATCATCTTTATAATATGCTCCATAATATAACTATTTGGAACCGAATAGTTTTTCATGCTTCAGGCATATCACATTTGTATTTGGAGCATTTTCAGCTGGAACAAATCTCATTTGGGTCAGTAATTCTATCTGGCAGATGTTTCATGAATGCATAACCTGATGAACTTCTGGTTCATATTTCTTTATTTGAGGATATAAGGTTATAATGCATTTCATGTATTCTCTATTCCAACTATTCAATTTCTCCCCCTCATGTTGATAAAACAATATCTCAACTTTCTTTCTATGTCCATCTATGTTCATTGTGGTGGATTGACAAACATTGCACATTCAAATCTTTGAAATGGAATTAATCTGGCTCCTAACCAAAAGCCAATTTTACTGGGAGAATTTTGTTGGCTTATATAATTGTTGCAAATATACCAACATATAAACATTGTTCTCATATCAATTTATGGAGGCTTTAATACATGATTTTTGAATCAATCAATCTGGAAATTGCGCGCATGATATATTCAAACATTATTGCTAACTTCAAGTTGAAAACATCACTGCAAACTTCAAGTCGTAGGCTAATAATCTCACATGTAACCTTTTAATAGATACATATTTCAATTGTAAGGTTCACATGTTATCTCAATGGGCCTATATAAATCTGTTTGATATATTTCCAGAGATCCATTACTAATCATGATCAATGATATTCTCATACTCATTTCTATTTGAGAACAAGCAGCACATCATGAAGAATTTTCTGGTTCTTCAATGGATGTCAATACATAATCTTATTATATATGACTTGAATGATCAAACAAGTCATGCCAACAATTAGTAAACTTATGGTTTACTATCTCATGATTTGACATCCATTTTAGGAGATCTTTTAGGCTTTGTGTGAGAAGTATATAACTTTTCAAAAAAAAAATAACTCACACTATTCTAACTCACACTTGCTTTCTAACAAATCCCCCCCCAAGTGTGAGTTACATATAAGCATACTTTTTTTGCAGCTCATTGCCTTTTTAATATCTTATTGGCAGTAAACTTCTAGTTTACAAGAGCATATATCAATATCTATTTCTGTAGATATCTTTAAAACCCAACAAATTTTATATTTTGTACTTATATTTGGTAGAATAAAATGCATAATTAATGCATAGTTTTGTTCCTTCAAAACTTCCGAAGCCTTAAATCAAATTTATATTCTCATAGCTCTTCCGGAGTCTCAAATTTATATTACCAAATATATTCTCAACATTGACATCTTGTTGAGCATATTATGCTAATTAGTCTTCATGACTATTAGCCTTTAAAATTATCAATCTTGAGTGGCATAATTCTCTACAGTTATTTGTCTTGAAGACAATAACTGAGAATTCTTTGTATCATTCAATATTTGATATATAGGCCTTCAGGGTCTCAATAATAATTTAATGTCACTCTCTTGCTTACCCATCATTTCTAGTGTTAACATAATGTTATTCGTTATATATTATAGGACTCTCATGTCCATTCCTCATAAAATCATGGGGAGCAAGATATGATAATAACATCATTAATTTTTTGCATATTTATCATGCCAATTTTCCTTTTGTGGCTTTTATCAGTAATCTTTCTCCACTTCAAGTGGAAATTTGAACCACCACAATTAGATCCATTCATTATTTCATTCACTTATGAAAATGGAATCAAGCCTTGAGATTTATAATTCTTGCAACAAAAACTCTGTTTTGTTTGACCATATGGATGCAAGAAATTAATTCATAACTCACAATTTTACTGCTTTAGGAGCAAATTGAATACATCCACTTACAACAAACTTTAGAAGAACTACTATCTTCTAGTAGTCATACAATCTCTTTCATTTGTTCTAATGAACAAGGGGGTATTTAATGCCAAATATACAATTTTGAGGCCTTTATATAACTGATGGCATACAAAAATTATGGATCAAATCATGTTTCATAAGTTGTCTCTTGGCTTCAGGCCAACTTGTCTCTTAGCTTCAAGCTAAATTATCTCTTGGCTTCTAGCCAATTTATGTCTCTTCATAGTCTCAGGCCAATTTATGTCTCCTCTTGGGCCAAATTTATGCTTCCTCATAGCTTTAGGCCAATTTATGTCTCATGTGCTCATGACATTTTTCTCACTTTCCATTATTCACAAAATTGTTATAGTCACAATAATCACAACATTTAAACAACCATATAAAACTACAGATTATAGCCAGTAAGTATTGGATAATGAAAATAAAATATCATACCTTTGCCATGATCAAGTTTCCTTCTTAGCTTTCATCCGTTTGTCAATAGAAGAAAATAATATAATAATGATTAAAATGGCATGACACATTTAACAATACTCAAATCATAATCATGCGATCTTTTCTATATCAACTACAATTTCGATTATAATTCTTTTCTTTAATTAAATCAATATAACTTCTACCATTTAGTTATATATGGTATCACGGATTACTGTTGAACACCAACTTGTGGTGATTATATTATTATTATTTTCAGAAATAGAAAATGGAAAACACGTGGCACCCATACAAATAATACTTTATATATATATTACGATTCCGCCAAATCAGGAACAACACAGAGGCCCCATAATATAATTAAAAATAGGTCTACCTAATTATATTATGAGACCTACCCATGACTTCTTGCTGCTTCAATAATGTAATATAAAATATGTGAGCCGACGGACATAAATATTTCAATACCCACCTTATTGTGTTTTTGTACCTACTCATCTTTTCACTAGCAATCACATGCGCACTCATATTATTAATAAAAGAAACATACCTTGGTGGAGCAGTTGGAAGCAACATACGTGAATAATTTACGTCCTCTGCGCATGTGAAGAAAAGAGAAAATGAGTGGACCTGCAATGAATAATTGATTAATATCAGCATCAAATAATGTCGGCAGAATTATTATCTGATCCTTCCTTTTCATTTTTTTTTTCATGTAGTCTTCTTCTCGTCCACCACCACTTGATCCACCTCATTCTTGTGAATGAAGATTGTTCGCTGCTGTTGGTAGCAGATCTACAAGGCAAAGCCTCAGAAATCTTTCAAGATCAGAGGACCAGGAAGATGTAGAGCCAGTGGATGAAGTAGAAGCATCTAAGTTTGCAGAATCAATGGTCAGCGGAGCTGCCAGCAATCTCTGCACCATGGACATCGACCTCTGTCGTTCACCACCCCTTTCTCCAATTCCGGCGAGACAGAGGAGAGACAAGGAAGCTGATATTTTGGGAGAGACAGAGCGCTGCGAGAACAGGAGAGCCCGATCGAGGAGCAGAGAGCACAGCGCCATGGGATCTTCACCTTCGGATTCATCTTTGTTGGCCATCGACTCCACCACCACCCTTCCAACTCCGCCGTCACCTCCTTTTCCATCGACGGCCTCCTTCATTCACCCAGCGAATGACGCGATCATCATGCACAGCGGGGGAGGGGAGGTTTACATGGCAGAAAAATGGTAACGGAAAAGAACAACAGAAAACAGTATATCGTTGTTGAACTGTTGGAGAGAGGAGGCGTTGAGCGTAGGACCCCAACCGATGAAAGCAGTGGAAGGAGAAAGATGAAGAAGTCATGATACTGGGATTCTGTTACATCGCCGGAGAAAGAAGAAGAAGCAATCGTTATGGCAGAAAATTGGATGAAGTTGCTGGAGAAGAACAAGAAGCCATCGTGCTGATAACATCTATAAAACTAAAAAAAAATCTAATATGAAACTTGAAGAAAATCTAGCGAGATGAAATGGATTCTTATTCCAGTTTCTTATCTCCCTTTTACGATTACAATGCTCTCTATTTATAGACATGTAAGAATCACCTAACAAGGGTCATCTACCAAAGAGTCACAAGGTAACCTACCAAGCTTCACCTACCATGCGTTACAATGGTTACCAACTAAAGTTCACCTACTAAGGGTTATAAGAATTATCATTCTATGAACATTCACATAATATATTCATAACAGAAATGCTATATTTCATTATTACTTTTTATTTAGTAGCGTTTTACAAATGCAACAAGAAGTAGGGACCGGGTATGTTTGGATTAATTTTTAGAGAACAGCTTTTAGAGAAAAAGTGAAAAAATTGATTTCAAAAAATAAATTTTAGAAAATAGCTTCTAAACATATAGAAAAAATAGCTTATGGGAAAATGATGTTTTTCAACCCCCAAATCATGATTTTTTGTCCAAACCATGGTTCTACAATGAAAATGTTTGCGTCACTTATACCAAACCATGGTTTTGAGGGTTAAAGATAAATTGCTCCTTGACAAGAGAACAATCCCAAGTTGTTTGCATTATGACTTTGAAGAGTTGATTTATCATCATCCAAATATTTGTCAGGTTTGGCTTCATAGAACACAACATGTATACTCTTCAACAATATGAGTACGTTTATTAAAGACTCTATAAGCCTTACTTCTATTTGAATAACCAAGAAATATACCTTCATCGAACTTATGATCAAGCTTTTCTAAGTTGTCCTTACCATTATTGAGAACAAAGCATTTGCATCCAAAGATATGAAAGAAAGCTAAATTTGGGTTTCTTCCCTTAAATAGTTCATAAGGAGTCTTCTCAAACTTCTTTTGAAGATACGCTCGATTTGAGATATAACATGTAGTGCTCACGGCATCTTCATAGAAGATTTGGGAAGTCTGATTCTCGTTCAACATAACTCTAGCCATTTCAGTGGGGACTCTATTCTTCCTTTCTACCACTCCATTTTATTGAGGAATCCTCTAGGCTAAGAAATTATTATCAATCCCTTAAGTATCCCTTAAGTTTGTATTCCTGAAATAGAGACACCTTTATCATTTCGAACCTTCTTAGAAAATACAACAAATTGATCAAATGTTTTATCTTTAGAAGACAAAAATATTGTCCATGAAAATCTTGAGAAATCATCAACGATGACCAGAGTATATAAATTGCCATTAAGGCTCTTTACTCTAGCAGGTCCAACTACGTCCATATAAAGTAGTTGGAGAAGTTGATTAGTTGAGATTTTGTTTTTCAATTTGAAAGATGACTTGGTTTGTTTACCTCTTTGACAAGCATTACAAATCATGTCATTTTTAAAATAAAGTTTAGGTAAACCAAGAACCAAATCTTTTTATAACAATTTGTCCAATTGAAACATGTTGACATGAGCAAATCACTTGTGTCACAGCTAACTTTCATCTAGGTTACTAATAAAATAATTTTCATAAATGATATTATTGCTAGGAAGGTTTAAAGTATAGCAGTTACCTTCTCTAGGAGCCCTGAATAAAGCTTTCAAATTACCTTTGTCTAACGGAAGATCATTCTTGCTAACAATTAAGCACTCCTTTGAATCAAAGATAACCCATTTATCCTTATCTGCACTTTGACTAACATTGAGGAGGTTGTGGCAAAGTCCTTCCACAAGGTAGACATCTTTGATTTGTGGCCCATCATTATTTCCAAGTTCACTAATTCCAGCAATCCTTCCAGATTGGTTCCCTTTAAAGGTCACCTTGCCACCATCCTTTGGTTTGATTGTAGAAAACTTGGATTGATCTCCCATGATATGCCTAAAGCATCCAATGTCAATATATCACTTGTTGGACTTTGATGCTCTTAGACAAACCTACAGATCAATAACGATTAAGTCTTAGGTACCCATATTTTCTTGGGTCCTTTTGGGTTAGTCATAAGATCCCCTATGCACCCATCTATAATTCCCTATTGGTTCAACTTTTCTTTCTTTTTAGTGAAAACAAGAAGAAATACTGTACAACATGCCCTTCTGGTTCCATTCCCTCAGCACTTCATACCTCAATTCTTGATCCTTCACCTCCTCTAGCCACAACTCACATTTCCCCATCTCACTCCATAGACAGCCTCCCATCTCACCACTCTCCTTCATCTCCTACCCCTGCTCTATGTCCCAGACCCACCTCTCCCTCCCCTACTTATATACTCTCCACTCCACTCCCTAAGTTCAACACTCCCATCCTAGCCTTGACTCCTGTTACTATTCATGTTCCACCCTTAGACACCTCTACCATCCATGTTTCTTCCTCTCCAAACTCCTCTCCTTATGTGCCTCCACCTTCCTTCCCTACCTCCTCCTCTATCCCTCTCCTTCGGACTGCTCTGCCTGCCATCCACTACTAGAAAATTGACATTTTGCAACGGAATAATTTCCGTCACAAATTTTTGAATTTTTGAGACAGAAATATAAAACCGTCGCAAAGTACCCAAAATTTGTGATAGAAAAAAAATTTCCATTGCAAAAAAATCAAAAAAAAATAAGTAAAAACATTTTTTTCAAAATTAGTGACGGAATGCTTTTCCATCGCAAGTTGGCTGACATTTTGTCCGCCAACTTGCCTCCCCCCTCCCCATTTTGAACTTCGACTACCCTCGCAACTAAGTTCCCTCCCGTTGCCCCCCCCCCCACAAGCCCCGACCCCCACCCTCCCTTCCGTCGAACTCCCCACCACACGGTGCCCCCCTCCCCGGTGACCCACCCCCACCCGACCCCCACCCCCCCGCAAGCCCGCAATTCCGGCAACCCCACCCCCCCACAAGCTCCCCCACGGCTCTGCTCGTCCTCCTCGTCGGCCTTTCTATTCTCCTTGCTTTGACATTTTCCGGCGACTTTTTCTAGTAACCTTCATCTTTTTTCTCTTTTCATTTTGTTCTTGAAATTCATTATATGGAAAATAAGAGGCTATTGTTTGTATAAATTTAATTATAATACTCTTATCTTATATGTATAAAATCTTAAGTTTCTCATGTGATAATGTATAATAATTTCTGGAATTGATCTTGCTCCTAGAAATAATTATAGCAGACATGAATTGATGAAAACTGATATTTAGATATAAGAAAATTAATTAGGAAGTTTACTATTTGAGATTTGAAAGTAGAAAATATAAGAGAAAGATCTAACTCTACATTTAATTTTATAGTGATAAAGATAAGCAAAAAGTTAATGATATTGATTGATAATTTGCTTATTTATTTGGATTTTGGTTATTGTTTGGATAAAGTTCCATGATTTTTTCAGTTATTGGGTTTTATTCATGTTTATTAATGAGATTGATGAATTGTTTTAATATTTTATTGTATTGTTTTTTTATGGTTAAATTTTTGTAATGAAAAAATTGTGTAACAAAATTATGATATTCTATTGGTTGATTATGATACATAAATCTATAAATAGGAAGATGTTGAAATGTGAAGAGTATAGTGTTGATAATGTTGATAATGATTAGTTTTGAAGATGTCTTATAGAGATACCATTAGTAAGAGCAAAAAGTTTACATCATAAAGTTTATATCATATACATTGTTTAATTGCTACATTTAATATAGATTTGTTCATGTGGAGAAAGAACAAGAGAAGAGAAGAAAAAAAGAGTTGATTCATGGAGAATAATCAAGAAGAGAGAAGAAAGAAAGAAGAACTTGCTGAATAAACTGAGAAAATCATTATAGAAGTTCTTAGTTTGATTCTTGAAGTCTCCGGGATCAAATAGAAGTTGGGATGTCTCAATTCAGAGTTAAAACAAGCATATATCAGGTTCTGGATGAGCAAAATCGAGCCAGATACTCAAAAGTCAAGTTTACTGCATTACTGGAAGTGATCTGCCTCTGGATTATGAGAAAACTCGAGTTTAGAACACAAAACTCGAGTTTGGAACTCAAAACTCGAGTTGGTCACTTAATGACTCGAGTTTGTAGTGTCTTCAGCAACTCTGGCGTCTCTGGATCAGCAAAACTCGAGTTAGACAATGTAAACTTGAGTTTGGAACTCAAAACTCGAGTTGGTCACTTAATGACTCGAGTTTGTAGTATCTTCAACAACTTTGGCGTCTCTGGATCACCAAAACTCAAGTTAGCCAATATAAACTCGAGTTTGGAACTCAAAACTCGAGTTAGTCACTTAATGACTCGAGTTTAGCAAGCTTTCAGCAACTCTGTCCAACTTTGTTTCACGTTCAGCACTGGCGACCTCTGGTAATTCGACCATATCTCCTAAACCAGAGATCGGATTAAGGTGAAATCAATTTTGTATGAAACTAGACATCTAATGCGTCATCTTGACAAAGTTTCATGCCTAAAGAAGCTCAGATGAGAGAGCTATAAATTTCAGAAGTTTGAACAGGAATTCACGCCACACAGCAGACCAAGCTTCAATGATTTGAGTGTATCTCACAAACTACACATCGGAATGAGCTGAAATCGGTGGCATATGAAATTAGACTCACATACCTTTCCAGAAATATAAAGATCATGGAAAAGAAGAAATGAGTGAGGTATGAATTTTTGAAGTTGACAGTCAATTCAGGATGCTGGAAAAACGCTAGCCAAAGAACAGCCTTTGTTCATCGGATCATAACTATCAGATTACAATGAGTTTGGAGCTGATTATTCTTGCATTAGAAAAAAGACTTAAAGAGTCTTATGGAGATAGGTACTAGATTCCAGAAATTGATCTTTATCAAGTCAAAAAGCAAAGAACTTGTGAGAAGAATATTTGACTGAGCCATGGAGAAGAAAACTCGAGTTTGTGTTAGCAAACTCCAGTTTTGCACTTGACAGAGAGCAAGATGTTTTCATCTCTTAAGGAAACTCAAGTTTGATTTAGTAAACTCCAGTTTGTGGCAGACAGAGAGCTCCTCAATATTTTGAACTTTGAAAACTCCAGTTTGCATTTGAAAACTCCAGTTTTGAGTTTTGTGAACTTAAGCTTATTTTCACTTCAAAAGTCCAAAACTCGAGTTAGTCACTTAATGACTCGAGTTTAGCCTTATGTTCTAGTGTGCTTCAAAACTCAAATCGCGACATTCCTCTCTGGAAGACCTAAACTCGAGTTTGGATTTCTAAACTCCAGTTTAGCCCGCTGAAAACTCCAGTTTGGATTCTAAACCCCAGTTTAGCTCGTTGCAAACTCTATTTTCGTTTTGCAAACTCCAGTTTCAGTCGCTGAAGTTTTAAAAACCAGATTGTGCCAACTTGTGAAAGCTTCATGGATTATCTTAATACTGCATATCATCTATTGCTATTGCTTTTAATCTTGATTAATTAGTTTTCCTAGCAAGTTTCAGATGATTAAAAGTTTGAGATAACATCAAACTTGACAAAAATCAAAATCTGTCATAAGCATGAAGATGAAAGTTGCTGCAGATTTTCAGAAATGGCAAAGAAGGCAGAACCAAACAAGAAACTTGGAGAAACGAAGCTGAATGCTCAACTGTAATGGATTCAAACGTTCTACAATCTTGATATGCTTAAGATTCAGATTTTAGAAGATATTTGATTTAAAATCAAATAAAGCAACTTCATGAACCACTTGTATTATTTTAATATATCTTCTCAACCAAATCAAATGGATGACAGCCTGGAAAGAAGCCCAACCATTCTTCAATACATACAGTAAGGCTCCTACCAACAAAGGCTACTGACCACATGGGAGACATTCTTAATAAGCCAACATTTAGATATTCAAATCTAAATTATTCCCAACAGTCATATTCAAACAGAAGTGGTCACAACAACTATATCCATGGAGAAACACTCACAACAACTATATTTTCGAATGGGTTCAAGTCACAACGGATCTACAATGTTCATATACTTCAAATCAGTATAAATACCTAAAGGCTTGAAGACTCAAGTGCAAAAAAACGCAGAGACATAACCTTACACCTCCAACATGCTAATACTCTGATTTTCGTATCATTTACTCTCTGTTCTCAATGCCTACATAGTTTATCATTGAGAGTGAAATGATTTGTATAGTGCTTCAGTGTTCATCATATTCACTTCTGAAAGAGAAGATTGATTGTTAATCATTTTATTCGAGAGATACTCAAGATTGGATGATCTTGAGTGGGAAACACTGTGTTATGATTACAGCTTATAAGGGGAGTGAATCCTAGTGAGAGGATTACTTCTAGTATAGAGTGCGTAATCAAACAAGTGTATTGTTACAGTTTGTAAGGGGGAGTGAATCCTAGTGAGAGGATTACTTCGAGTACAGAACGTGTAATCAAGATCAAAGAAGATAGTGGATTGAAAATCTCAAGTGGAGCTTGAGGACTGAACATAGGTCAAGGATTGGACTGAACCAGGATAAATCACAGTTTGCATACTCTCTTCCCTGACCTTTTACATTTCCAGTATATGCTTATCTTGAATATCTAACTGTCAATTTATAAGTTGCAAAAAGATTTTTTAAAAGTTCCTAAAGTTTTATCAAACACCCAAATTCACCCCCCTCTTGGGTGATAGCCAGATCCAACAGATAAATGATGTTTAAGTTTAAGACAAGTAAATTAATAATTGATGTAAAGTAGAAGCAGGAATGTGTGCCTTTAAAGAGTAAACAAATTTATATGTTAAAAATTAGTAGAATTAACTAGTTGATATAGAATATGTATTTCTATTAATATAGAATATATATTCTATTAATTATAATTTTTTATTTTATTTCAGAATTTCATATATATAATGTAGAATTCTAAAAATATAATTATAATATGAATGTCATAGTTTAGATTTCTTTTTCTTTTTTTTATCTATGAGAACATCCTCAACATGTTAGAGTTATACATGGATAATTTGTGAATTTTTTCATTTATTATTTAAATCTACAAAGTAATTTTTATTCTTTTAGATTAAACTTTGTTCAATTTAAATCAATTGACATTAAATTAGTTGGGCTTTTTATAATTAGCTTGAATTGATCGTAAATAGAATTACTTCCATATTAAATTATTTATAACCAAATGCTTTAATTTAATGGCAATTGGTTGACATGAGTGGCCAGTTGTATTGGCCACTTATTAATATTTGATTCATGTTTTGTCGATTGGGGTATCTCCCCACCCTATATATTTGCATAGGGTTAAGTTGTAGAAGTATGGACGGTGATTGTGATAGGAGTTGGATGTCCAATCGTCTAACTCAGAAAAGAGAAATAACTCGAGTATTCCTGGACGGTCTGGAAGAGTTCATTCAATTTGCTTTGGCGCACTCTCCTAATTCAAGTAGACATATCGTATGTCCTTGTGCCACATGCAGGTGTTTCAAATTTCAAGAGTATAACACGGTCAAAATCCATTTGTGTAAAAAAGGATTTATGGACAATTATGATTGCTGGGTATATCATGGCGAAGTCCGACAGACACCGAGTGGATATTACGGGAGCAATAGTCATTGAGCCAACCTTAATCAATACGAACAGTTGGTGATACATGCCGCGGGACCGTCGATTGGGCAATATTTTGATCCTTTTACTCATGCTGAATCATCATACACGCAAGAGGATACCAATACGCATAATCAACCATATTATATGGGAGAGGATCCTAATCCGGAAGCCGAAAGGTTCTACAAAATGCCTCAAGATGCACAACGACCGTTATGGGAAGGTTGCGAACACATTGAAAGTTGTGAGTACTCATTGCTGTCGGCTACCTTAACAACACTAAGTTTGAAGACTGATCACCATATGAGTGAGAGGAATTATAATGAAATGATACAGATCATGAGCAAGATTGCTCCGAAAGACAATAATTTGCCGAAGGATTTCTATCAAGCAAAAAGAAATGTTAAAGAGCTTGGGCTTAGTTGTGAAAAAATCAATTGTTGCCTCAATGGATGTATGTTGTACTACAAAGATGATGTTGAGCTGACCAAATGCAAAATATGTGAACATAACAGATACAAACCTGTGACTAAAGAGAGGAAAACATATTGTCAACCATTTAGCAAGATGTGGTACTTTCCCCTCGTGCCCAGGCTTCAGAGATTGTATTCGTTAGAGCAAACAGCCGCTCACATGAGATGGCATTAGGAGCATCGTAGGGATGAAAAATTTGTAACGCATCTATTCGATGCCGAAGCTTGGCTTAAATTTGATGAGGTGAATCCTTTCTTTGCATCGGACCCCCGTAATGTGTCCGTCTTGGATTATGTTCGGATAGGTTTGCTCCTTTCAACCAGACGGGCAGGAGGTATTCATGTTGGCCAGTGATTGTGACTCTGTACAACCTCCTACCTTCTATGTGTATGAGAAGAGAGTTCTTATTTCTCAACGTGTTAATCCCTGGGCCTTCCAACCTAAAAAAGAATATAGATGTGTACCTCAGGCCTTTAGTAGATAAGTTGAAGATATTGTGAAGTGACAGGGTTCTCACATATGACATATCATTGAACTAGAATTTTATCATGCAAGCTGCGTTAATGTGGACGATAAATGATTTTCCTGCCTATGGGATGTTGAGTAGCTGGCAAACGTCGGGAAAGCTTGCATGTCTAGTTTGTCTTGAGCAGAACATGGGCTTTAGCTTGCAAAACAGTCGCAAGGTTTGTTGGTTTGACAGGCACCGACGATTCCTACCCCCTGACATTCGCTTAGAAGAAATAGAAAAGACTTTATACGGAATGCTATCGAACGGGCAAATCAACCTTGTCGATTAAGTGGTCAAGAAATATGGGACAGGGTCAGGCACATTGCAAGTATTGAAGAGGGGGTTGCATTCAACGAACCTTAGGGATATGGCGTTGATCATCATTGGATGAAACAGAGCATATTTTGGGAACTAACATATTGGAAAGATCACTTGTTGAGACACCACCTCGATGTCATGCATATTGAGAGGAATGTGTTCTGCAATATTTTGTATGCCGTAATGGACACCAAAGGCTTAACGAAGGACACAGTCTACGCAAGACAGGACATAGAAGGGATTTGCAGAAGGCCTGACTTGCATTTGGTGGTGGATGCTAAGGGACGAACTTCTAAACATCGAGTACCATACACACTCAACAAAGCAAAATTTGGAAATGTTAAAACGGATTTGAAATCTGAAACTCCCGGATGGTTATGCATTAAATATGGCTAGATGTGTCAAAATAGATGAGGTGAAGATATCTGATATGAAGACTCATGATTGTCACATTTTTTTCCAGAGATTGTTACCGTGGGCCTTCAAAGCACTACCGAAACATATATGGAGTGTTCTGACAGAATTTTCCATTTTCTTTAGAGAAATTTTTGCTTCTGAACTGAACGTTGACAAGTTACGATAGCTGGAGGAAAGCATGCCATTGACGCTATGCAAGTTAGAGATGGTGTTTCCTCCGACCTTATTCAACTCAATGGAGCATTTGCCTGTTCACTTGGCCTATGAGGCAAGGGTTAGAGGTTCGCAACAATATAGGTGGATGTATCTATTTGAGAGGTAATATATATATATATATATATATATATATATATATATATATATCTTTATCTTTATCTTTCTTGCTGTTATTATTTGACTCTCATGGTGGTAAAGTTTTAAATACCCTATGATTTTCCATTATAGGTTTTTATGCACTCTAAAGTACAAGATCAAAAATCAAAGGTACGTTGAAGGATCTATCGCTGAAGCGTATCTAGTGGAAGAGGCCACCAAAATTGCGTCATACTATTATCCCTCTGAACATATATCAAGATGGAGAAGGGTGGCTCGCAACGACGATGGATGCAGTACAAGCGATCAGATATCTATATTTAATTTTCTAGGTCGGGTCATGGGAAAACGTGAGAGGTCAACTCTTGAAGGAAGAAACAAGCGAGTGGTACATTATAAACAACTGTGAAGAGGTCACCTCGTACTCAACGTAAGACTTCCTATATTTTTATTGTTACGGTTAGTATTAAAGTATATTAATGAGATTTTTTTGTTATAGCTTTTGCTCCGATTGGGTTTGATCCAGAAATCCATTAATATCTCATTCTGAACTTGAACAATTCAAGATTGCTAAGTTTCCTCAATGGTTTGAATACTTCTTCGTGGAAAATCCATCAGCTCCCTATGATATTGCGTGGAGTTTATCTTGCGGAGATGCAATGGTTGTTACCCAGTGTTCAAAATATATAATCAATGGGTATCGTTTTGCAACAGTACAAGTGAAAAAAAATACACTAAGTTTCAATTACGACGTATGTTGCCGAGATAGCCTGGTTGATGGAGTTGAGGCCGACTACTACGGGATGTTAACTGACATAATTCAGCTGGATTATAAGTGGGACAAGACCATGACTATCTTTAAATGTGAGTGGTTTGATAACTCTCCTCGTGGAACAAAAGTTGACAAATATGGAAATGTTGAGGTCCAGTGGTCAAGGAGGTACACGGTTGGTTATGACCCATTCATACTTGCTTAACAGGCAGAACAAGTTTATTATACGTCCTATCCAACATCCCGTCAAGGGTGGATGGGAGTTATCAGAACCAAAGCACGCAATATCATACCCAACTCGAAAGAGTCAAAATCAAATGACTTTATGAATGAACCGTTTCAAGCTGATGTGGAACAGGTACAGCCTGTACTTGTTGTCGATGACGAAGTACCAAGCAATCTTTTTGACGAGGCGCATGGGGAGTTAGAACTGATTCCTATCCATATTGTCAAAGAGGAATCAGACGATGAGGAGGAAGATAATTACTCTGATAGTGAGTCTGAATTTGATGACTATGGACTAACGAGGAAAGGGAGCAAGGAGAGGTGGAGGAAACAGAATCTTCCGGTTGACTTATGTTAGTCCACTATTTATAACCGTCCATTCTAGTAGATATAATCTGTTACTTTGATAGTGACATTACGTGTTTCTTTTTGACATTTTGACATAATGTTTGGGGGTGTTCATAGATGGATCGTTCAGGAGGGCGTTCTAGAAGTGATCGGAGTAGTGGTAGAGGCCGGGCCCGTCCTATTAGAGGTGGTAGGGCGACGACATCGGACCCGTCTTACAGTAGAGGGTACGGCTCTTCTTTAGAGCTTCCACTATTTCATCTGTTGTCTTCACCGACCACTATCGACTCTATTATGGGAGGTGCAGGTATGCCTTTCAATCCCCCTAATCCACAGCAAGGGGCAGAGCAGGTATAGTTTATGAAATCTGATTGAATTACATCTTTTGTTTTATTTAAGAAACTGTGTAGTAAAATGTTGCAATATCATTTCATCCTTCAGCACACCGCGTCTCCTCATAGTCAGTTGGGGAAGCTAGTTCCTCCCCGGCCGTACCGGTGTGGGGAAATGTTGATCTTGAGACAAGACGGGTGTGGATTTGTCCTCACGGCGATTTAGAGTAAGTCATGTAAAGTTACTGATAATGGTACGAGGTTTTTACTTTTATTTTGTATGCTAACATTTACGTCTTTTCCTCTGTATCAAGATTTAAGCCTTATAATCAGGTCATGGATTTCGTGTCAGGCCAAATATTCCGCAATTTCAATCATTCGTGGGCCAATTGGAAAGACATTCCTCAGAATCATCGAGATGCTTGGTTCGAGGAGTTCTTGGTAAGTTTTGTAAATTATGGTTATTAATTTTGTTATGCAAATGCAAACTGATAAGGTACATTATAATTTAGAGTATTAATTGTCTGTAATTGATTTTCAGGGTCACTTTAGGTGGTTGCCTGAGCATCGAGATATGTTGAAAAAAGCTTACAATCACAAGGCAAACAGATGGTTGTTTGATAGGTTTTATAAATTGTGACACGGTCTAGGCAAGACTAATTGGATTCATCCTGAGGCTTTAGCTCAATTTCTTCATAAATGGAATACCGATCCCAAATTTCAAGAGAAGAGTGTGAAAAATAAATCAAATAGGGCCCATATCGATGGACCATCTTATACTGGGGGCTCCATCCCATACAGCGAGCATCGACGAAAAATTGTGAGCACAGTCATTTTCTATTTCAGTATTTGATATCTTTTACTTTGAATTAATTAACTAGCAGTAATAATTTGTGATTACAGGCAGCGTCTGGGGAAGTTCCTACAGAAGATGTAGAGTGGGCTATCTTTGAGCGGACCCATACACAGGAGTCTACCGATGGTAGTGGGCGCCGCTGGATCAACGCCAGGTCGCAGCAATTTGCGGTGAGATATTTATTACTTTTGTTTTACGTGTCAGGCAGCGACGTATTTATTTCATTCCACTACGTCATCTGTGATCTTTTTTTGTTCTTGCAAGAAACCTATCAGAATCTGATGTAGGAGAGAGACACCCAGAGTGAGGGCGAGCGTTCATCCTCTCAGTTCGATAACGAGAGTTTATTCATTCAAGCTGCAGGAGGATTTGACAAGAAAGGGAGACTCTTCAGGATGGGTGCCTCTGCGAGCCGGCTGAAGCCTACGCAACAGTCCTTACCGTGTAATGAAGGTGCAGATCCAGGTAAACATCATAACACTGTTCTACATTGTTACATTTTCATTCCCTCTTCCTATTAAATGAAATTAGAGAAAAATAACTCACTATACAATTTTGTTTTTTTTAGATGAGCTTAGGAGGCTGAAGGCGTTGTTGCAGGCACAAGACGACATGATATGGCAACAACGAGAAGAGCGGCAGTGACAACGAGAAGAGCAACAGCGGACAAATGACGTGGTGAGGCAGTTGCAGCTTGCACTTCAGTCTAAGGGTATTTTGCCGGCGCCTGGTATTGATGACCCTCCTGGTGACGATGATGATGATGATCATGCTGCTTCTTTATAGATTATGTTTCAATATTTGTTGTTCGCAACTTTAGAACATATATATTGTGACTTTGTTATTGTAAAAATTCTGTATGATTTTTATTTTAAATTTTTATTATATGCAAAATTTATGTTGAAATTTATTTACTTTTTAAGGATTTTTATAATTTTTATGCAATTTCTATATATTTTTAATAATTTTATTTTTTTATAAATATTTTTTACGTTTTTTTAAATTTAATTTTTTTATTAGAATTATTTTTAATTTTTTTTATTTTTTGCGATGGAATGCATTCCGTCACAATTGCGACGGAAACCATTCCGTTGCAATTGAGATGGAATGGTTTCCGTCGCAAAACCCAATGGGTTTTGCAATGGAAATTCAGGTTTCCATCGCAATTGCGATGCCTTTTTTGCGACGGACAAATTCCGTCGCAATTTCATTTTGCGACGGAAAATTAGAATTTTGTGACGGAATTTTTCCGTCGCAAAAACCGAATTTTTTTGTAGTGATCCCTATCTCTTTTCTACCTCCTTCTGATGATGACAAAGGGGGAGAAGAGTAGCTGATGTCGTTGATAGCTAATATAGATATTAGGCTTTTGTTCAATTTTTATATTATAGAATCTTTTGGTTTATTGCTTGTACTGTTTCTCCTATATCAAACTCTTTATTAGTAATACAAGTGATTTTCCTTTTGAATCTTTCTACCTAATTTTTGATTTAAAGACTTTGAAATCATCTATCATCTCTAAAAATGTTTTCACAAGTGTTGTCATCATCAAAAAGGGGGAGAATGTTAGTTCTCAGTTTGATTTTTGATGATAACTTAACACTTGTCAAATTTCTGTTTTAAGACAACTTAAGTTCTTGGTTTAACAACTTAAGTTCTAAAGGTTTTCTAAAATCAAGCTTAAGTCAATATTGTTGCAAACTCAAGTTCTCAGTTAATAAACTCGAGTTCTCCTTTTGAAATGATTTTCAAAGGATATTATTCATCTGATCAACTAGAGTTCATAGCTCAACAACTCGAGTTCATGACATAAAACTCAAGTTCTTAAGTAATGAACTCAAGTTCACGGATTCTGGCTCGTTCCAAACTTCAAATGTTAAAAAGCCTTGAGAACTAGAGTTTCATCATAAAAGACTCAAGTTCCAAACTCGAGTTCTTAACATGGAAACTCGAGTTCTTCAGTTCTGAAGAACTTGTGATTTATTCGAAATGTTAACAACTAGAGTTTTTATTTAAGAACTCAAGTTGATAACTCTAGTTCAACTTTTGTAACTCGAGTTCTTTGCAGATCCAATTTGGCTTTAAACTACAAACTCGAGTTCTTATGATGTCAACTCGAGTTCATGTCTTAAAGAATTGAGGTGTTTGAAGTTCAAGCATAGAAACTCGAGTTCTTTTCAGCCAACTCAAGTTTGAAAGTCGAGTTCATTATTTGGAAACTCGAGTTCGTGTGAACGATGATGACGAGCTGTTGTTTGTGAGATTTCAAATGAATCAATCTTTAGCTACTGCTTTCCATTACTATTAAGAATTATTCTTAAGATACTTTTAACCTATTTGCTAGTTATTTCAGTTGGTAAAGTGAAGATTTAAACAAAAGCATCATAAAGCAACTTTGTTGTCAAACACATGTAATGTATGGCAAAAAACAGAGCTGCAGACGGAATGAACACCAGAGCAGTCAAAATAAACCTGTCGCAGGTACCCATTTTGGTGAAAGAACTTTACTATCTGCATAAGTCAACTTCCGTTCAAACCCAAGGGATTTGCTGATAACAATGAGCCGAAAGCAATGAAAGCCTTTGAAACTCAATCTAATGGAAAACATTATGAGTCTAACGGAAATATGAATATCTCTCAACAGTTATCTTCTCAAGTCTCAATGGTCATCTAAGTAAGTTGATATATAAGCTCAAAGCATTTAATTCACCAACCGACCGAAACTTTAAGCAATAAGTTTGATATTATTACAATTATGTGTTCTACTTAATCTAGTCAATATCTTCAGATATAATTGCGCTTCAGTGTTTATCATTTATCTACTCATTTAGGAGTTTAAACACTTGATTATTATTTGATTTTCTATTTAATCTCAAGGTTAAGGAACCTTTAGTGTGGGTGTACGATCACAATTTGTAAGGGGGAGTGAGTTCTAGTGAAAGAGGATCATCTTGAGTACGAGTGTGCAATTGTATCTGTGTTAGTGAGATAGTGAAATACCCAGTGGATCTAGGGACTAGACGTAGGTCAAAGAGTTAGACCAAACCAGTAGAAAATCATTTGAAAGTATTACATGATGATTGTTTATGAAGATCATTATTTTATGTTTTCGCTATTATAAGAGGTTGGAAGTCAAATCATTTGTAATTGTTACATGGCAGTTGTTTTGAAAGAACCATCGCTTTTGTCACTATCTAAATTACAGTTATTAATTACAACTATTATTTTCATGTTTTCATGAATTCCGTCTTGCAATACATGAAGTGTGCATAATTAACCATTACGTTTAAACCCTCCTCCTCAACATACATAATGTTTATTAGTTGTAATCATTATGTATTAGACATTATAAATGACCAAATCTATAATAGTGATATAATTGTCATAATCCTTCAAGTTATGACATTTTTACTCTTTAAAACTTCTATTCGTTTTGTTCAATTATACTACATCTAATTTATTGAGAAGTAAAATTAACACTACTTAAATTAGAAATAAAAAAAAATGTCTATCTCAAATAATAATTTAAGGAATAAAAGAATTCGTTTTGTTTTAGCCCATCCCCAAACTAAAACAATTAAACAAACTTCGATTTCTTTATCGTCCACTAGAATGTGGATATAAGTTTACATAAAACCAATTTTCCGGAATTAAATATATAGATTTCTCATTATAGAAACTGCATTAGTAGAAAATTAGCAGCAATACTAACACAATTAACTTGTACAACACGTGTCGATTTACAACACGTATAAATGTTCAAATCTATTTCAATTATAAAACAAAAAACTAACTAATGTTAATGCAATAAATTACAAGCAAACTAAGCGAAGAATGTAGTGTAGAAAAATAATCAACATACTTAATTTTTAGTACATTGGTCAAATACATAATAAGGAATTAAAATCTATTACATTGGTCCAATAATGCGGAACGCAATACAATCCTTTCACTGTCAAATAGCTTCATCTCTCTCCACTATGACTTGCCTTAACTCAGTGTAAGCCATGGAATATTTTCTTTTCATCGACATAAAGGCATTAGCTAGTCCGGCTGACCTAAAAGCGTGAAATTCAATTTCTTAGATCTCTCACAACTTGGCCTTTGAGAGGTCGACGGGTTCATAGTAGCACTTAAGGGGAAGAACGACAATACTCAGATCCTTCGTCTCCCCAGCAGGCTAGACCAACCCGTGGGAGAGCAAAGAACGAGAAGGAGGAAGAGGAAGAGAAGCTGAAGTAACTTTTGTATCAGAGGCTTGAGCAACAGAGGCCATTTTGACTTCAGAGTGACAGGCTGAGGTTCCTTGACTAGCTCTCGAACATTTACGTGAGATTAGACCACTATCGCTTGTTCCGGCTTTAACCTTCCTGGACTCAAGAGCCGATCTCTTGTTGCTTTTCGCTATACCTACAACCGTCTTGCCACGGTTCTGTTTGGAGAGATATGTTGAGTACTCTCCCATTCTCAACTTTGTGAAAAAAGAAAACAAATGTTGTTATCCATATTATGAAGAAGCTATACTACAACAAATATAAACACAATAAAGACACCAAACTTGGTGCTAGAGTCAACTTGGTTACCGACTGATTAATAAAGATAGCGGTACTAACATGGTTGTGACTTTCAATGTGTCCAACCAAGGTAGTCACTAAGCTGGCCTTAGAAGACGACAGGCCATTTTCATCAAAGCGATACAAAGAAGGATTTAACTTGTCATGGTTAATACTTCAATACAATGGGAACTTCCATTCCAAAACGCGGGCCTCAGGGAACTTTAGAAACCCTGGTTGTTTGCTGGGTTCAGCTATAACTTTGAAAAAAGAAGTTTTAAAATTCTTAAAGGAATATGTATATACATGAAAAAGCTTCCTATTGGGCACACCTCAGAGTGAGGTTAAACCCTTCATATTCACGGACTATTTGCCAACATGAGCCTTATGGAAAGTAAAGAAATAAAAGAAAAGGGCAACTGACCAAACTTTGCCTAAAGACCTACAAAAGTTCTCAAAAGAAACCAATAAACCCCGAGCATTGGGGTGAAGTTGTGTAGGAACCAAATAAAGGTGATTTAGAACTTCTATTTGGAAGTCGGTAAATGGGAAGCGAATACCAAGCTGGGTAACCAAGTCCCAGAAGAAAAAGAAAAAGGATGGATATATCCCTTCCCGGGTAGATCAAACCGGCTCATCGGGGTTAGGAGGAGAGATGGTACAATCGTCACGACTGCCAACAGGAAGTATGACAATTTCCCTTGCAAACATGGTCGATAACTTCGTCAGCACCTTGTCGATGACCTACAAATATGTGCCAGTTAAGATCTTAGGCTAACATACGGCACCCAACTCCCTGAAGTAAGAATCCTCTGCAGAATGGGAAGGTGAACCCATAATACCTATAATAAAGAAATCAAATCAGAGTGTGAATATAGCATACCTGAAGCGAAGCAAAAGCTGGTAAACGAGAAGGAGTGTCTAACAGCGAAAGGGCTAGGCTACTAAGTGTCAGGATGGTTTTTGACACTACTTTATGTCTGCAGGAGGCCAAAGTAAATTCATCTTGCGTATCACTACCCCTTATGACAAGGTCGCAACTGACATAGGTACAATCGTCATAAGGGCCAATGAGTTCATTTGAGCGGGGTCTTAAACTGGTTGGCGGTATGTCTTGATGCTGGGATTAGTTGGCCTTTTCCTCGGCTCACAGTTTTGGTTTTAAGGAAGGGGACCCTAGAATATTAATACACTCATCAAGACTTTTGGGCTCTAAAGGATGGGATCGCTTCCTACTACCCCCACTACTATACCCACGAAGTAAGGATTCTTGCTTCTCTTTATCAATAAGAGGAATACTCCACAACCAAAATCGGGACCTAGCAGGCGCTGTTCTACGTAGTTCTTCCTCTTCCTCCAGAGTAATTCTACCCAGACTTGAAGATGGTAAAAGGCTGTTTTTGTCTATTAACAGATGAAAATCACTTGGCTAAAGAAAAAGAAAGGGGCGACAGATGATTATACGTCGAATACTACAGGATTGCAACCATTCTAATTGTTGCAAGAAACTGGAATGAAAGCAGCAAGAAACAAGATCAAAGGTTCAGGTCTAAAAAATGAACTCAGAACTGATAGCTACTCAGGAACCTTTATCAACAATCTACCCAAAATCCAAGAAATTAATAAGAACTACAAAATACAAACTAAAGCAAAGGTAAAAGAGTGGTAGAAATACATGTTTTAAATAGGTGAGTGGAAGTGGAAATGCACAAGCCTGGATCCTTATGAACAAAAGAATAATGAGAGGAAGGAGGTTTCTCTCAAAAAGCAAAGCAACAGGGAGCAAAAGTTCAAATGGAGAAGTTGGAGAGAAAGAAGGCGTATATATAGGGTAACCATTAAGGTTAGTGTTGAAGATATGAATCTAAAGAGTCAGGGCAAAAGGGATAAGCGACCCAAAAAGCAATGATGACATAGAAGAAAAGGTGTGGGCATTTAATGCACACAGCATGTGCATTTGATGTGCATTAATATCGCAAATGGCTAAGCGTGGCGGTTCCACTTGCTGAGCAATCAAGAGTGTCCAGTTGTCAAGTAATCATGATGATGCAAGAAGAGAAACCAAAAGCCCACTCAGGCATATACGGCCCCTCAATTTCTATACCGATCCTTAAAGTGAACGACATCAATAGTCAAGATCAATGAAGACAAAATCGAAGCAGGACATGAAGGATGGGCTGATTAGGCCAGACCCTACTCATGACAATCCGGATTAGGGGTGACCCGGTGTTGGAACTTGAGAACCCGGAAGTTCGGATGTCGAAAAATCCGAACCATCATGAACAAGAACGGAATTCAAAAGCAAAATAACTCGAGTGTACATTTTGTTAGTAAATAGGTGTCCTAGAGACAATATGTTTAGACAGAGAAACACCTTTTTCTATTTAGTATTTCATGACTTATATATTTGAATACACTTTATCTTTATCATATTTATGTCTCGCCTATATTTTAGGTTAATATGCAATTAAAGATAAAGGCCCTAAGAATAGAACAGGTGTTCACTCGAGGATCCATAATAGAGATCATAATCATAAGGACTCGAGGACACTATATGTCTATTACATAAAACTTGTTCCTAGTCTTATATCAGCAAGAACGAGCATTAGTGATCTCAATAAGACTAGTAGACGTCATCTACTTGTATGAAGATACAAGGTATGGACCTTATGGAATGCAGGCATGGTGATGCCTTAGCTAATGTCGTGGGTGGATCTGTTAGAGAACATATAGCACTAAACTGACCTGCTGAGAGACTCCACAAGGATTCATTGTAGAGAGTATCATTGGATTTGTAACGTCTCTCATCGTTTGGTAGACTGAATCGTCTTTTCCTTGAGGATATCATCAAACACTATGTCATAGGGTTATGCTTTGACTGGACAACTCAATCCGCCTTAAAAATGGGGAAAACAATGTACTCTTGGGTATGACTCGAATGCATGAGTATAGATAGACATGCGAAAAGGACTCACAGTCCCCTACAAGGGATTAGTTGTTCATAAGACCGGTAAGGCTTGGATGACTTTTAGTTGACTCAGGAATCTATGCATAATAAGCGATCATGAAGAGTCGTGTTCTATCTTAGAGTCAATAAAATAATATTCCCGGTTCTATGAAAAAGCTATATTTAGTCAACCAAGAGAGATGATACTTTATCTTTGCTCTCAACTAAATGTGAACGACGGTGTGAGGGATGATATCGGCACGGTATCCAAATTAGAAAGGTGGATCACTTAATCAACTAGATTAGTTCCGGGGCTATAGAGCATTGCTAGTATCTTATGTGACCATTAGATAAAAATGGGCCCGTTAAACGAGTTTAATTGATCCAAGTTTATTTATGTCAGTGACTAATTGGGCCTAATATGTCACACATAAAGATTGTTCTTAATTGCTATATTTAACAACTTTAGGCCAATAATCGTTAGTGGGCTTTGTCTAGACTATAAGTGGCATTGGGTTGGAGTAGGACTTCAAGACCAATCATAAATGGTGCCATATTTGGATAATTAGTGAGAAATTAGTTTTTCCACTAATAGGTCCAAATATGTTAGAAGGCCCAATAAGCTCTTGGGTCAATTTGAATTTGGAATTTAAATATTGAATTTAAAAGGGTAATTTAAATTCAAATTTTAAATTCAAGAGGTTAGGTGATAAAGGATAATTGTGAATTATCCAAAATAATATCTAATAAAGATTAGATAAAAAATCCAATAAATATTGAAAAGATATCTAATAAAGATTAGACAAAGATCCAATAAAGATTGGATAGATATCTAATAAAGATTAAATAAATATCCAATAAAGATTGGGTAGATATCTAATAAAAATTAAATAAAGATCCAATAAATATTGGATAGATGTCTAATAAAGGTTGGATAAAGATTGGTTAAGATCCAATAAAGATTGGATAAAGATTGAGCCTTTCTAGTTAGACTAGGCCTTTCTTTTAAGCACTAGAATTAGGGTTAAACCATAATTTAGGTGGCTAATTTTTTAAGCGCCTATTTTGGATGTTTTTTAAGAATGAAAAACGTGCACACAATTGTTCAAGAAAAAGGCCGTGCGTTCTTGTTTAAAGAAAGATGTGTCATATCAAATCTTTCAATCTTGAACCTCACCACCTAATCTCAAGACACCATCACCGTCTTGATAAAAGAAGATCCAAAGAATTGAAGCTTTTACCTTGCAATTGCCTAGCAAGCATCCAAGGAGAACGAGAAGTCAAGGAGAATGTGTTCTCATTGCAATCAAGAGGCAGCTGTGTGGATTAACATTAGAGGACCTCATATACTTTAAGGTCTTCAAGTGATCAAAAGGTAATCCTAAAACCCCAACAGCTGTGTTTTTATTGAATGAATTCTTCTAATTTTTATTACAATTTATTTCATTAATTTGTTTACTGATTTGGGTTCCTTTTTTCACTTGATAGCTAATAATTTTATATTTTGGTTAGGCTTTATTTCACCATATTGACACATAATTGTTGGAGTTTTAATATGGAAGTGGGTGTATCAAATGGAATAATTCTCACATTGTTTGAAAGAGAGAGAATACTAACCCTAAAAACAGTCATTTAATAGTCATAAAAACGGCAATAAAAGTGCCTTCTATAGTAGTGTTGGTTCGTTTCCTAAAATCTTTTAACAATATCATCATAGTAAATAATACAGATTGACGATTTTTTTAAAAAAAATAGAAAAATAGAAACAAAGGTTGAAAACAAAATGGGAAGCTTAACAAACTAAGCTACAAATTTTATGATAGAACTTAGATAAGGGAAAAATGCAAGGCGTAATTTAATGTTAATAAACGTTAAAAATATAATGATGTTAAATTTTGATAGGGGTAACCCTTTTACTGTTCGGAATGAAAGGCAGCCTCAATTATTAAATAGGAAGTTTTATATGATAGACTGATAGTTTGATATTATTTACTCCATGTGTATGCTTCACGATGATAAACAACGGAAATTAAAGTTTTAGAATGGACGAATTAATAAATGGATGACATGAGGAGATATTTAAACTCTATTTAAATATATCACTTTTTAAATAATATTTTTATTAAACTCTAAATATCTCAAAATAGATTTGTAGAAATTTCTCTTCTAATTTATTTTTATAATAAAAAAATACACATGAGATATTTGATTGTTAAGATAATATATGTCATAATTATGTGAGAGAAAGGAAACAAAAGTTATAATATACCATGTTTGATCTAATGAATGGATCTCGTAGCAGTAATAATACTTAGAACTCTTATTTTTCGTATATTTAAAAAAAAAAAAAAAGTCTTCGTTATGAGATTCCCAATTTCCTAGAAGTGCTTTTAGAAGTCAAAACAAATTTGACATCTTATGCATGGAGTAAATGGAAATTTCAGCAAATGGAGATACTTTTTCTTTAGAACTATGGAAGAAATTGGCATATAGTTGTAATTATTTGAATAAACTTTCAAGGCTATGCTATTTTCTTGGCCAAATCATGGTTATGCTATTTGTTATTTAAAAGTAATGAAAATTTTATGGAAGGATTGAAGGAATAAAGGAATGCTAAAAATATTAATACTCAGTATTGATGGATTAAATAATACATATATTTCCAATATAATAGTGAAACAACTATTAAATTAATGACAAGGAGTATATCGATGCCAGATGCCAATTAATAAAATATTAAGGCTGAATGAATACAGGGCATCTTCATATTTTTAACTTATGCATATTAATAAAATATTAAGGCTTAAAACAGTAGTCTCCCTTCTTCTTCTTCTCTCTCTCCCTCTCTCTCTCTCTTTTTGACAATAGATCCAAGAGCCAAATCGAGATCTCTCGCATCTAAAATAGAAACATTCCTTAAATTCAGCATTCAACACCAATTACACTATATAACCGATCAAGAATATAAAAGACCGTAATCTAAAAGCCACCCTAAAAACCCTAATTCCCTAGCCTCCGAAACCGTAGAGGGTCCTGCCCTGCCTCTTCAACGCATACACGACGTCCATCGCGGTGACTGTCTTCCGGCGAGCATGCTCGGTATAAGTAACAGCATCACGAATCACGTTCTCGAGGAAAATCATGAGCACTCCACGGGTCTCCTCGTAGATGAGACCGCTGATTCGCTTAACTCCACCACGTCTTGTGAGACGGCGAATCACCGGTTTGGTGATTCCATGAATGTTATCCCTCAGAACCTTACGATGACGCTTTGCTCCTCCCTTTCCGAGACCCTTGCCTCCCTTTCCTCTCCCAGACATGGTTGATGTTCTCTGATTTCTGAATCACAGTAATTACAGTGAAATTAAAATGAAGAGTGAGAGCATAAAACAGTCTCGCTTAGGATCACGAAAATAACAACTTAATGAAGTTCAATAAGACAAATTTTATTTTCAAAATCAGCATTAAACAAGCAAGTTCCAATGGGTATTTGGAAGGGAATCATGCCTGGTTAATGTGTTGTATTCATTTATGTTGTTATTTCCTTGGTGTCAAGGGTACCACCTTAGCTAACTGCTTCTGTACAGATTCCAGAAAACCTTGGAAAACTGATGCTAGCGTGAACTCAATTCCATCAACCGAAAAAAGGAAGAATGAGATGTTCAAATTCATCATCAAATTCGATCACAAATTAAATCCAGTAGAGAGTGAAAGAGTGAGCCGCGACGGCCGACAAAGGCGCAGTGCGACGGTGATGCCAACAAGTGGAGAAGCAGAGGCGATGGGGTGGAGGTCGACACCTTCTCCTCTTCTCTCCTCCACGCCCTCAATCTTACCGCCTCTAAATGGGCATCATCATCCTCCTATCATCGAGATGCAACAATGCCATTAATGACAGACGAGGACACCACCACGGAGAGTTAAGAAGAGTTTCTCTCATCATTATTTTTAAATCATCTTTCATAATTTCTAAACCATATCCATTCAATCAAATCGAACAACCAAAATATTATTTTAACTTTTATCTCATCTTCTCAATGAATGAATGACTCAAATAGGCTGATGATAAGAGGTAATAAACAAAATGATGAAAAGAGGATCTGCTTCAGACGAAATGGAGTGATCGAAGGGAGAAAGCGAGAGTCTGAGAGAGAGGGGATGGAAGGTACTATACGAAATTAAGAAAAATATGTTTTTTTTTTTTTCAAATACTATGAGTCCTGCACAAACGGTAACAAACTTTTTCTTATTTTAACCATAAACGTTACTTTTGTCCTTAGAAAATTTCAATTACTTTTATACTTAAAAAATAATAATTATAGTGATAAGTGCACTTTTATAAAACGTGAGTATTTTTACCCTTAATCTTATTTTATAGTTTAATTATTTTGGTAAAGGTATAAAAATACCCACTATCTTTTATTTAAAAGAGCTTCTAACACTATAAATAAAGTTTGGGGGTAAAAATACCCATAATTTAAAATGGGGCCTAAAATGCTAGTACTGCTGTTAAATTGAGCAACGTCGTTGACCGTGAGTGTGGAAATTTTTACCAGATGCGGTGACATATAGACGCTGAGTTGGTGAAATTAATGGGTATGTTTACAATGCAGAAGTTTTTTCTGCAATAACTTTGGAAAAAAAGTTAGTTAACATGGCCAACTGATTTTAGGTCTGTTTGGGTTGAGCTTAAATTTACTAGAACTTAAAGCTCAAAAAACCCGTAAAATAAAAAGCTTCACCAAAGAGCTTTTTGACATGGGCCCCACCACTTCTACCACCATCAATCCAAACATAAATCATTATATATAACCTGACTTTTTTCCTATCGAACATTTTTTAAAGTCAGATAGCTTTTAAGCTATTACTCCAACCACCAACCCAAGACCCAATATATCCTACGCAGAGTAAACAAGAGAAGCACTAAAGGTGGGAAGAAGATCCCCTCATTGGCTTTTTTCTCCTTTTCTCTCATTAGCCCATCTGGGCCATTAATTGAAAAGGAGAGAGAAATTAAAATAATATTATATTGATTGCATGGATATGATTTTGAAATTATGAGGGATGATGAAAGAAATCCAACTCAGTTTGGTGGTGTTGGGGTGTGTGTGTGAGTGTGCGGGTTTGGGGTGTGTGTGTGTGAGAGAGAGAGAGAGAGAGAGTTTCTGGATCAAATCGGAAAATGCAGCTTTCGGCGGCAGCGAAACAAGCAGTGACGATGGGGTATGGGTGAGTGGAGTGGCTTTTGCTTGGTTGGAACGTCAATGCCTTCAAGTTTTATGAGGCTATGGGTGCCAAGATCTTGCAGGAATGAAGGATTTAAAGAACAAATGGAAGACTTGCAGTTTCTTTTGTCGGACAAAGATTTACAGGTTAACTGGTGAGGCACTCCATGCTTGAGGAATCGCTGACTCATTTTTAATCCACTTACACTGTGTTTACCTGTTTCCAATTGATTTCCCCTTGAAGAAGATTATTATTATTATTATTTTCTTTTCCCGTGTGAATTAAAATCTAGCTTAGGTTTTTTATCATCTTTTAAATCATTTTTTTTTTGTTTTTTGTTTTTTTGCACCAACACGATCACCACTCCTAACCTCCTCCCGTTGTTGAGATTTGTCTTCAATCCACGTCTTCTTGTGTGTGTGTATTCTTCACATGACACATTCAATTGTATGATCAGACAATAAAATCACGTCCATAAGACATCTAAGTAAAGTCAAGGGTTAAAGAGTCAAATTGGAACTAATCTAGAACTAACCTGATAAGGAAACAAATATATTTTGAAATAGTTTTTTAATTTAATGACTTTTTAGGATTGAATAATAATATTTTTGAGTGATTATTTTTACATTAAAAAATATACATCTCAAGCTTTTTATAGAATCCTAATTTGTAATTTTTGAAAACATGTAAAATTATATATAAATTTTTCAAATTATGAAGCTCTGAATAAATACCGACCAATTAAGGGATGGTTTGACAATTTCTTAATCAAACTGCAACCCCTCCTATTTTAGTAACCATGCAGCCGATAGCATTTTAAGCCTTTCTTTTTTTAAGGGTGATGAGTATCTTTGCACCTAAAATTTATTCATGGTGCTTAGTAACTCTTTTTTAAAATGATTACAAGCATTTTTGCTTCTATACCCTAGCTTTCTTAAATTTTGTTTATGTTAAATTAATGAATTGTGTACATCAGATTTTAATAGTCTAATTTTTTTTTTCGTTTATATTTAAAATAATATCAAATTTTAATAGATAAACTTTTTATATTATGTCTAAAATTATAGTTTTATAAAATATGAAATCTAAATCATGATGAAGATAAAAAAAATAAAATAAAAATAAGACAAGATTATGAGGAAAAAAAAAAAATGAGACAGTATTATGAGGGGGAAAAAATGAGACAGGCTTATGAGAGAATCCAAACTCTCCATTTTCCTGCTTTTCAATCTCCTGTATCCTGGGTAAACTTTACGCAGCCTTTTGATGATGTAAGGACCTAATTCTCCTATAACATTTTGTGTTGAGATGGTTGTAAAAGAGCTGGAACTTGATGAAGGACATCCTCACGCGCATCAGTTAGATCAAGCCCCATACAGAAACTTTACGGGGCAGGAGGCCTTCAACTTCAAGGTGGATCAATTACCATATTAAATACAACGTTTATGGATATGGAGGAAAAAAATTAGTATATTGATATTATACTAATTTTTTCTGTATGAAGAATTCTAATGAAATGGAGGTGAAATTAATGATTAGCATGGGATGCTTTGCTTGTTTAACCAAAGAGTCATAAGTTGACCAGTTTTAAAAAGGGGAGAATCCGAAATATTATGTTGCAGCTTTAGAAGGCATAAATTATAATTCTAGAAAATACCAATAAAAACTTCTTTTATTTTGCTTTCACAGGCCGTCCGAGATTCATCTGACCATGGATGTTCTTGAACAAGAAAATGGCATAACTAGACATAATAACTAAACCAAACTCTACAAAACGAGCTTGACAAGAGAGGAATCATAACATTATAAAATACAGCAAGAACTTCAATATAAAAGACTTCAGTTTACTCGTAGATCCAGGAGTGGAGGCTGCTTTGCCAGGCTACAGGGCCCTCAGGGAACCATAACTGAATTTCCTTCCTTGCACTTTCCACGGAATCACTTCCATGGATGACATTCCTACATCAAAAGTATTTCATTTTACATCAAATGCCCATCCAGCTTCAAAACCAGCAGAGCTGTTAAACCTCATATTTTTCAAAACGCTGGTTTAGAAAACAGAGTAGCCAAACAAGTGACCAAACCCCAAATAACTTTTTACCCTCAAAACCATGATTTTGAACCCAAAACCTTGGTTTTGGAATATGCTGGGAGAACTGCTTTTAACCCCAGAACCATGGTTCAATTCAAAATCTATTCTCCAAAAGCTAATCTAAATACACCAACTTAAGTTCTAAAAGCAATTTGAGATTCCAGCATATGAAAATTTTCATTTTAAAACCATGTTTTAGAGTTCAGTATTGCAGATCTTGAAAACTACAGGACAACCCCAGAAGTCCTGAACCAAGGTTTTTCTTCAGAATCTATTGCAAAGTAAATGAACATTTAAATTACTCAAACGAAAAAAGTCTAACAAGACAAGACCAATACCTCCCAATGTCAATAGCAAAGTCACCTCGGATGGTCCCAGGCTCAGATTGAGCAGGATTTGTAGCTCCAATGATCTTACGGCCGGTAGTCACAACATTCTTACCCTCCCAAACCATGGCAACAACAGGACCAGAGATAATGTAATCCACCAAACCACTAAAGAATGGCTTTGCAGACAAGTCTGCATAGTGCTTTTCAGCAAAAGGACGGTCAACAGTGATGAGCTTCAAGCCTGAAGGCAGACAATAGACAAGAGAGAACACGAATTATTTCAAAAACAGAGGCCAACTGTAACTCTATCAGGGTCATTTATTACATAACAGAAATAAGAGAATCAAATATGGTTTTCTTATATCATTGTAATAAGAAGAGGAAGTTAGTTGGATAGCTGGCAAAAGGGTTAATACGAAGTTAGGACTGTTAGCAAGCCATATAAGGTGCAAGAATCATTGTAATCAGAATATCTGGAATTATGGAATAAGAATTGAGTTTCACTTCTCTGTACTATAATTGGAATTGGCTTCACATTCCTGCTATAATTAGCACAATTTCTAGTATGAAGAGAGAAAGAATTATACCTTTCAGATAAAAGCCCTTCTTCTCAAATCTGCTGATAATCTCACCAATCTGAAACAAGAAGAACCTTTAGAAACCACTGAGTTTCCAAAAGGCTAATAAAGTACATAACAAATGCTGAGGAAGCTATCGTTAAATAATTTTCTTTTTCATTAACCAAATTAAAAGCTATCTAATTTGCACATCTAAGAACACTGAAACCACAAAATATCCAATGACTCATTTCCGCGGACTTAGATCGACTCAATAAAAACCTTTTGTTTCTTAAAAAGGAAGAGAGAATTTGCCGCTAAGCAAGAGAAAGAGAAACCCTCACTCTCAAACAAATAAGAAAAACATTTAACAACAATTTGTAGGATCTAGCACCAGATTCTGAGAATCAACTCAGCGCATACGCATAAATCCTAATTTACAAGCCAATTTTAAGATTTGATTGACCCAAGTAAGGACCACGAATAAAGACCACACATAAATGGGAATCGTATGAGCATACAGCGATACAAAGGATAGTGAAAGGAAGGAAAATAGTACCAGGCCTCTCTGAACACCATCAGGCTTGATCATGATGAAGGTCTGCTCCATGTTTGCTTTACTGATGACTGAAGCTTAGCTCAATGTAGTTATCGAAAGGCAGGCGAGTCACGAGTGAGAACAAACCAGGGTATTTATAGGAGGGAGGCAAACAATACCTAACCCTAGTTTAACCCGAGAATATTTGCACTTTTCTGCCTGACTTATCCGCCTCTCTATATAGATGCCTTGTTCTCTGCTAAAAGTATCAATTATAATTTTTTTTGCTCAAAAGGAAGACATTCCCATTACCATATACTAAACTCAGAACAGCAGTACAGAAAGCTATAGTTCAGATAATTAACACAGCAACAGAAAATAAAATACGACTAGCGAAGAGAAACAGGAACACAGCTAAATGTCCAAACAGCTACAAGACCAGAAAAAACAGCCCAACATCATTCACGACTGAAATGCCTCCTGAGCATCCAAAGTTAGCAAGGACATCAAGGAAGGTGATGGCTGTTGAACCCACCCGATCGGGCACACCCCCCTATAAGCATTTGTTGCTAGAAAGTCTACAACACGGTTACCCCGTCTTGGAGTAAAGGAAAGCAAGAACCCAACTTTGGAAGAGAGGAGACAGATAATTTCATGGATTATGCTTCTGCAGCGCCAATCAACAGAGTCAGGAGACTTTGAATCAACACAGGCAGTCAAGGATAAGCAATCAGTTTCAAAGATAGCATTGTCGACTCCAATATCAATGGCAACAAGCAAGGCTCGTTTAAGAGCTAGGGCCTCAGTCGTGAATGCTGAGATTGACTTAACTTTGTCCATATAGCCCCATTTAAAAGATCCATACCTATCCCTACAAACCACACCAACTACTGCCTCATTCTTACCCAGATGAAAGGCTCCATCACAATTTATCTTCAGTCGCTCCAGAGTTGGGGGTACCCATCGAACAACAGGGTCAGGGTGCTGATCAGCTAAGCTTAAAACCCCCAGTGAGCGTTTTACGCTATTCAGGTACTCAGCATTGCTACTTCTAGCCATCTCTATAACTACCAGTGGGTTGGGCAAATTGAAATTAAAGACGTGGTCATTTCTATGCTTCCAGATGAACCACAAAGTCCAGCATATTAAGGAGAGATCTTGAGGGTCCAGAGAGCACTTACCAGTCAAGTGGATCCACCAAGCGTTAAAATTGACAATATTGGCTATATCAATTTTAACGCCAAGCATACACCCGAACCATATGCAGCGTGTCCAATGACAGTGAAAGAATAAGTGTTCAAGGGTCTCCACTGCCTCCTCGCAGATTGGGCACAGATCTGATTGGCTTCTTCTTCTACGGTACAGGGCTTCATTTGTTGCAACAGAGTTATTTAATATCCGCCAAATGAAGTGTTTCACTCGGGGGATTGTTTTCAGCTGCCAAACCGATTTCCAACACTCATGGGTCACTACAGTAGAGGAACCAGCCTTATTAGCTCCAACTGAAATCATTCCTTTGCTTTCACAGTACCCTAACTGTTGACTACTAATGTTGTTTTGATGATAACAAATATGAGAGATTTGATTTAACAAAGATTGATAATTAAACCACATTAATTAACTCTTAGATAATACTAAAGCAAAGCATATGACAAATGCTCAAACAAATGCTCTTCATCTTTAATTCTCAAGAATGTGCTTGAAATGTATATTTCCTTTCATGATGTGATCACCGAGCAATTCTCAAGAATCAAAGGTGATTGTTGAGAATCCAAGTGCAAAGCAATAATCCTCTCCTTTTTCTTGCTCGTTGGTTCTTGAGAATGGGTAGGTAATTCTCGAGAACCTTTAGTTCATGTACAAGAGAGTTACAACACATACATATTCCTTTTTCCATTTGCATTCTTGATTCTCAAGAATGTAAGATACATTCTTGAGAATGAGATATAATAGATATATGAAATGCACATTTCTTTCAACTTGTAATTCTCTAATTCTCAAGAATGATATAGACAATTCTTGAGAATGCCAAAGCAAGCAAATCATGATCTCACCAAACAGCATCTCCTCTAAACCGATGATTCTCGAGAATAAGAAGGAGAATTCTTGAGAATGTATTTCATCTGGAAAACCATGTGAACATCAAATTCTATTAAGCTCGTTGATTCTCAAGAATTGGAACTTGACTCTCGAGAATCCAAGAGGAAAGCAACATTCCCTCCCTTAGCCGACTATGTGAACATCATGACTTATATGTTAAGCTCGTTGATTCTCAAGAATTGGAATTCAACTCTTGAGAATAATACTGGAGCAATGGCACCGAAGCAAAATGGATCACACATGACCTAAGCCAATTCTCAAGAATTGATAGGCAATACTCGAGAACCATAGTCATGAAATAAGAAACATGGATCAACATGAATTCACTAATTCTCAAGAATGTGCTTACAACTCTTGAGAATTCAACATGATAAAACAAAGAAATATTTTGCAATTATGTAGTTCCATGAACTCATGTAATTTTGCCAAACTCCTTTAACTAATCTTTATTATTGGGTTATTCCTGAACTTAATTATTTTATCATTAAACATCATCCAAGTGTGTTGCAGATTCTTTAGGCATGTCTAAAGCTAAGTTCAAGAAAGAGGATTCCGACGTGGTGGAATGAGCATTTAATGATGACAGAGAAACAGAGCAACATTTGGAATAATAACCTGAGCCAAAAGCAAATATTCTTTTGAGTGATGCTTATTTCGGCTATTTCTCTGACACAAGTTCAAACAACGGTAAACGCATTTAATACAAGGCATCCCTGCATTTAATGAAGCAACGGTCTGCATTTAATGAAGCAACGGTCGATTGGGCTTGAGCAAGAACGAATGGGTCTAACGGAAATTCAAACTGAGACAACGACTATATTAAATTCAAGACGGTGAAGCCTGTTAAAGGTGATCTTATAAAAGCCCAGAACATTCAATGTGCCACCTACTGGAACACGAAGCATTCATTTTGAAATTAATTAAGTTCACTGTTCCATTAGCTTTCATCTATTATTTCTCTCTGTACTTCAGTGCTTAGCTTTTATCTACTCAGTGAGGAGTGAAAATCAATTACATTGTTTGTTTATTAGTGTTGCTTAAGGTTGTGGAATCTTAAGTAAAGGGTGTACAATTACAACCAGTTAGGGGGAGCGGAGTCTTGAGTGATTGGACTGTCGCAGGAGTTACTGAGTGTGTAATTGTAATCTTGAGGATTAGTGAAATACCCATACTGTTGTGGGAACTGGAAGTAGGTTGTTTGATTTGACCGAACCAGTATAATTTCTGTTGTGTCTTTTATTCCTTTTTGTTTTTACTTCCTCAAATTATTCAGAAACAGAAACAGAAGAAAATTCGAAATCACCTATTCACCCCCCTCTAGGCGATATTCTCCTTTCATTTTGGTATCAGAGCCTGGTTTCTCAATTGGGAAAAACTTCCCGAGATAGATCATGGATGGAATATTACCTGAAGGTGCCTCAATCACTCGTCCACCTGGCTTCAACGGTGAACATTATTCCTTCTGGAAGACAAAGTTCAGAGTCTTCGTCATGGCAACAGAATATGGTCTCTGGAATGTGTTTAAAAAAGGGGACTATGTCCCCAAGAAGAAAGTAGGAGAACGAGAAGTCCCGAAAAATCCATCTGAATTTGATGAAACTGATATGCGTCAGGTGACCATGAATAGCAAGGCCATTTTAATGCTTCAAAGTGCTCTCACCCAGAAAGAACACTTTCGAGTATGCAATCTAGCAAGTGCAAAGGAAATGTGGGAAGCTTTGGAAATTGCCTACGAAGGAACCACAGGCATTAAAGAAAGCAGGATCAATACCTTGACAACGGAATACGATCTCTTTCGCATGAAAGCTGGAGAAAGCATAGAGGAGTTTCAACTTCGATTCACTCATCTAACCAATCAATTGGCAGCATTGGGAAAAACTTATGATCAAAGATCTCAAGTCAGGAAAATCCTGAATGTCTTAACAAAGGATTAGGAAGCCAAAGTAACAGCAATAGAAGAAGCTAGAGGTGAATCAATGACTTCAGTAGCTGCACTATTTGGGAGCTTATCTGAGTATGAGAGCAAACTAAAATTCAAAAAGAGTCTGGAAGAAGTAAATGGGGAAAGAAACAAAGGGGTGGCATTGAAAGCTGATAAAGAAAAAGGTTCAAAGGATGAAGATGAAGATGATGATGAGGAGATAGGAATGTTCGTTAGACGGTTCAAGAAATTCTACAGAAGAAATCAAGGGTTCAGGAATCGCTTTCAAAAAGGAAGTTCAAGCACCAGAAGAGAAAAGGATCAAATAATTTGCTATGAATGCGAGAAGCGGGGGCACATAAAATCTGAATGTCCTCAATTAAAAGGAAAAGATCAAGAGAAGAAGAAGTTCCAATCTTTCAAAAAGAAGGCATATGTGTCTGCCATCTGGGGTGATAGCTCCTCTGATGAAGACGAAAGTGATGAAGAGGAGTTTGCAAATGTGTGCCTTGTTGCGCAAGAAGAGTCACCTACAAATGATGATGAGGTATATGACATTGAACCTACTTATGATGAGCTACTTTCTGAATATAATGAATTGCATTCTGAATTTACAAAAATTGCCAAAGAACTTATTGCTTCCAAAAAGAGAATTAAATTGCTTGAGCAGCAAAATAAAAATATGCCACATACTAGAAGAAGCATAGTTTGCGAAGACTGTTCTGATTCTCAAATTAAACCTTCTTATACTGAATTATTTGCTGAGTACAGTGATTTACAATCAGATTTTGAAGAAGTTAGTCATAAGTACACCTCTTTGAAAATGAGAAATGAAACTCTTGAACAAAAGCTTGAATATCTTACTTCAAACATTGATTGTGAAGAGTGCATTGACTCAGAGAAAAAGATTTCATATCTTACGAAAACTCTAGAAAAATTCACCAAGGGTAGTGAGATGCTTAATGTAATATTAAAGGCTCAAAGGTTTACAAATGATAGATCAGGCATTGGCTATAATCCTATTTATGACAAAAATAAAGGAAAGAAGAAAACTGGAGAAAAATCCTATCTGAACTATTTTCGAAAATCAGTTCATTTTTCAAATCCATTTGCTCATTGTAATTATTGTAATCGTAAAGGTCATAGCACATCATCATGCTTTCATAAAAAGGAAGGGAGAACTAAACCAGTTGGCAATTATCAATGGATACCTAAGGGAACTTATGTATTCTCTAAGGTTCGAACTAATCTCAAAGGACCCAAGAAAACATGGGTACCTAAGGCTTGATCATCTTTATGATGCAGGTATGTTTGAATGCATCTAAATCCAACAAATGGTACATTGATAGTGGGTGTTCCAGACACATGACCGGAGATCAATCTAAATTCGTTGCAATGAGATCAAAGGAAGGAGGCAAGGTTACTTTTGGTGGAAACCAATCCGGAAGGATTTTTGGAGTTGGAGAAATTGGAGATAAGCAAGGACCTCTGATTAAGGATGTCTATTATGTTGAAGGCCTTTGCCACAATCTCCTGAGTGTTAGTCAAAGTGCAGATAAAAATAACTGGATTATATTTGATGCTGAAGAATGTCTCATTGTCAACAAGAAAGATCTTCCGATTGACAAAAACAAATTGAAAATCTTATTCAAAGCTTCCAGAGAAGGTAATTGCTATACTTTAAACTTGCCTTCCATTCAATCTGATAAGTGTTTCATAAGTAATGTGGAAGAGAGTTGGTTATGGCATAAAAGGCTAGCACATGTCAACATGATCCAACTAGATAAATTAATTAAGAAAGATTTAGTCTTTGGGTTACCCAAAGTTTCCTTCAAAAACAACATGACTTGTGATGCATGTCAAAAGGGTAAACAGACCAAATCTTCCTTTAAATCTAAAAGTGAAATTTCAACCAACCGACCACTTCAACTACTTCATATGGATTTGGTAGGTCCTGCTAGAATTAAGAGTCTGGGTGGAAATTTATATACATTAGTTATTGTAGATGACTTTTCTAGATTCACCTGGACAATATTCATGTCATCAAAGGATGAAACATTTGATCTATTTGTCGTGTTTGCCAAGAAGGTACAAAGCGAGAAAGGTGTTTTCATTTCAGGTATAAGAACAGATCATGGAGGTGAATTTGAGAATCATGCATTTAGCAAGTATTGCGATGAACATGGTATTGATCACAACTTTTCTGCACCTAGAACTCCACAACAAAATGGGGTAGTTGAAAGGAAGAACTGAGTACTTACTGAGATGGCTAGAGCCTTGCTAAATGAGAATTCAACTTCCCAAGTATTCTGGGCAGATACAATGAGCACAGCATGTTATGTTTCAAATCGAGCCTACATTCGAAAGAAGCTCAATAAGACCCCTTACGAGCTTTACAAGAACCGAAAGCCTAATCTGAGTCATCTACATATCTTTGGTTGCAAATGTTTTGTGCACAATAATGGTAAGGAAAATTTGGGTAAGTTTGATCCTAAATCTGATGAAGGTATTTTCCTTGGATACTCTAATCGAAGCAAAGCATATAGGATTTTTAACAAACGTACACGTTGTGTTGAGGAATCCATTCATGTTGTGTTTTGTGAATCACCTCTTGATAAATCCTTAGATGATGATGAACTCTCTCATAGGAATCAATTCTTTTCAAAAATTTCTTCTTCTGATAAAATCAATCCAGAGAATGTTTTTGAAACTGATCCTCAAAACGTTTTTGAAAATTCTGATCAATCTGATCAACCTAGAGCTTGGAAATATATCAGAAGTCATCCTCTAGACCAAGTTATAGGAAATGTCAATGAAGGAGTAAGAACCAGACAAGGAACATTAAATGAAGTTACCTTTTCTGCGTTCATCTCCCACATTGAACCCTCTAAAATTGATGAGGCCCTCTCAGACAATGATTGGGTCATCGCAATGCAAGAGGAATTACATCAATTTGAGAGGAATCAAGTTTGGGATTTGGTACCTAGGCCAAAAGATCATCTGGTCATTGGCACTAAATGGGTATTCAAAAACAAACGAGATGAATCTGCAATCATAATTAGAAATAAAGCTAGACTTGTTGCCAAAGGCTACAATCAAGAAGAAGGAATAGATTATGAGGAAACATATGCTCCAGTAGCTAGATTGGAAGCTATACGAGTACTCTTAGCCTTTGCATGTATTAAAGGTATTAAATTATATCAAATGGATGTCAAAAGTGCCTTCTTGAATGGTTTTATTCAAGAAGAAGTATATGTGGAACAACCTCTTGGATTTGAAGATATTCATCATCCTGATTATGTGTTTAAATTGAAAAAGGCTTTATATGGTTTAAAGCAAGCTCCTAGAGCTTGGTATGAAAGATTGAGTAAGTTTCTTCTTGATCAAGGATTTGTAAGAGGAAAGGCAGACACAACACTCTTTATAAAAACTGATAAGCTAAGTAATATTTTAATAGTTCAAATTTATGTAGATGATATTATTTTCGGATCAACTAATGAATCTTTGTGCAAAGACTTTTCTAAGACTATGCAGGGTGAATTTGAGATGTCAATGATGGGAGAGCTCAATTACTTTCTTGGTCTTCAGATAAAGCAACGAAAAGATGGTATTTTCATTTCTCAGACCAAGTACCTAAATGATTTACTGAAAAAGTATGGTCTTGAGCATTGTAATGGAGCAGACACACCAATGAGCTCAACTGCATCATTAGATGCTGACGAAAAGGGAAAAGATTTTAACATAACTAAGTACAGAGGTATGATTGGTTCTCTACTGTATCTAATAGCAAGTCGGCCAGATATTCAATTTAGTGTGGGAATGTGCGCAAGATTCCAATCCTCTCCAAAGGAATCACATGCTGAACATGTCAAAAGGATTTTCAGATATCTTGCGGATACAAAGGAATTGGGTCTCTGGTTTCCTAAAGGTCAGTCAGAGCATTTGATTGCATATTCTGATTCTGATCATGCTGGCTACAAGACTGATAGAAAAAGTACTAGTGGTCAGTGTGAGTTATTTGGAGGTTCACTAGTATCTTGGTTTAGCAAGAAACAAACTACTGTAGCAGTATCCTCAACTGAAACAGAATATGTTGTTGCCTCTAGCTGTTGTGCACAAGTGTTATGGTTGAAACAGCAATTGTTTGACCTGGGGATTCATCTAAAGGAAATTCCTATACTATGTGACAACACAAGCACCATAAGTCTGGCAAAAAATCCAGTTCAACACACGAGGAAAAAGCATATAGATGTAAGACATCATTTTATCCGTGATCATGTGCAAAGAAAAGATGTTAAAGTGATGTTCATTCCCACACGACTTTAGCTAGCTGACATCTTCACCAAACCGCTTGCAAAAGAACAATTTTTATTCATTTGGAGAGAATTGGGAATGGTAAATCCCAATGAATTGTAAGTAATGTTAATTCTTTATTAAATATTTCATTTTGATGATAAACTCATACTAACTTAAGCATCGGAGTTTCCTGATTTTAGTTTGCAGGTTATCTGATGGATGACTACAAATTATATCATATTCTGATTAAATCTCGAGTATAAGCTTTTATTCTCTAGGTTCTATACATTACTTCTTATCATATCATCTAAAATTCTCATATATATATTCTCGAGAATCCTACTGCACTCTCAAGAATTAGCAAGATTTCTCAGAGTGCAAAGTGGTTTGGAGTATAGCCATGCAAATCTAACTGCTCATTCTCGAGAATTAACACATAACTCTCGAGAGTTCATGAAATCAAATAAGTACCTTAGCAAAGAATGATATACTATGGCTTAAGTTCTCGAGAATAACAACAGATATTCTCGAGAATTATCGTGAATTTAGGATCTTATATTTGTTCGTTAAGCACCTTCAAAAACAGCTGGACTTCATTTCAAAGGTGGATTCTCGAGAATTAACTTGTAGTTCTCGAGAATTACACAATTCAATATAGCTCTTCGCCATTCATTCTCGAGAACTCACAGGATAATTCTTGAGAATCATCGGTCCCATTCAAACGTTTAAATGATTACTTCACTCTCATTCTCGAGAATGTCATTTTGATTCTTGAGAATCAATAGGCTTCCTTTGCTCTTTCTTCAGTGTCACAAGATCTCGCGTATTCTTGAGAATCCCACACCAGATTAAAAGCAATTGCTTCCTATAAAAAGAGGAATCCCATCACTCTCGAGAACTCTCTATTTATTCTCGAGAATATGCATCGGTCCAGTGAAGAAATGCAATCCGTAAACCTGAATATTTTTCCTAACTTCATCCTATTGGTCCCACTCCTGTCATATTCCTCTGTTGAATCGAGAATCCGATTCCATTATTATCACTTATATATTCATGCCCAAGCTTGATCCTGCCACATCCTACTCAATTCTTCTGAATAATTATTATATACATCTCCCTATTTGTCCTATCAGCGCCGTGAACATTGGATGTCTACAAGAATCAGGATTATTTCAGGCGCTATCTTTTAACCAAAATACCTTTCTGTCACTTTCACCAACTGGGTCCCTCACATTTTTTTTTGTTAAGTGTGTAAGAGGTAAAAAGTAGAGTATTATGTCTGTAGCTCTCATGGTCTGTTGCCTTCACGACATCTGAAAAAGAATTCAAGGATGTGACTGAAAATTTGAAAATGTTTCAAGATTCTTGGGAATCTGCAAGAATGGAAAGACCTCTCGGCATGTCAGTTTTAAAAATATGTAAGGAGGAAGCGTAAGTCATTATTCTGCAGTTGAAAGATAACACGTACAAAAATTTTCAAATCCACCAGAGCTTCTCCTTATATTCTCATTGCACATCTTATGTTCTCTCACTCATTCTCTCTAGCTCTCAAGAATTCACCACCGTTGGGCTCCCTCCATTTCCCCTTTCTCCATTTTCATTTTCCACAGTTTCTGTCAACCCCTCCGGCCCTTCCATATTTCCTACCCACACTTTACTCATGGGCAAATCATCTTCTGAATCATCTGGGCAACCACTCCAAAAGAAGCCTAGAGCATTCTATCGGCGGTCTAAAGGTATTACAATCAATGAACCTACTGAATCCAGCCGACCAGTCACGAGATTTCAAACTCACTCGCTTCCCTCGGACAAAGGCAAGAGCACAGCATATCTTGCTTCATCAGCTTCCCTTTCCTCTTCTGATGAAGATAATGTTCCATCAAGATACAGCCATTCTTCAACGACGTCCCATGAAGAATCAACACATAGTTTTAACGAAAAGAGGTCCAAGATCTTCCAAGACAGACCTCAAAAGCCTCATCATCATCTCCAACCTTTCGCTAGTGGGACACCACCATCGGCCTCTGGGATTCTACCTCCCTTTGCATCTAAAATGGGCCGCCATAAACTCCCAAAGTGTCCTCCTCATTTTTGCAACTCTCCATTGGTGATTCCTACTACTGCCAATTTTGCAATAGATTTTGGAAGTCGTCCTTTCTGTCCCAGTATCTTGTTCAATTTAGTATACTTCCAGACGGAATGTAACTTGGACTTGTCACCCTGGTTACAACCTTATATGCCTCTTCTCAAAATCACTTTTCCCTACTCTCCAACCTTGGTCAAGGTTTTCTAACACAATATGTACCAAACAATGGTAGAGGACGATGATGATGACATTTTGTTGATCACAAATGTTCGAGGAAAAGAAGTTATCATTAGTGCAGACATTCTTAATTCCTACTTTGGTATCTCCGAGGCTCCTGAAGATCCTCCTACCATGCCTAATGAGGCTTGCCTCAACATTTTACTACCAGGAGAAGTCTATGAGGGTGATCCCCTCAAACTCAAACCTGCGCAGATGTCTGATGTGTTCAGAGTGATCTATTATATGTATAGTTGAAATTTAATTAACAAAGGGCGCAGTTTTACTCACTTTGTGCTTAAGGACTTTCAGTTACTGGCTTCTATTATTTCTAAAGAACCAAGAAATTTAGGGAAGCTAGTAATATCAAAAATCTCCGCATTTCTTTCCACTTATAGGGTTGCTAGGTAGAACACCATCCCTTATCCTCATCTGGTTTCTCAGATTTTGGCCTTCCATAATATTTGGTACCTTCTTGAGACTGATGAGATTGTCTACCCCAAGATTTTTGGTCAAACTCAACTCCTGAACATGCAGATCTCTTTCACTGAGGCCATTCCTACAACAAAGCAAAAGAAGAGCAAGGGTAAATCACACATGCATTCCTCATCTGCTGCTCAACCTTCTCATCATGACCGTCCTGCTACCTCCACTTCTGCTCCTCTTCCTACCGAAACTATAGTTCAACTTTCGCCGGCTGTTCAAGAATCAATCAAGAAATGTGTGACTCACGCAGTTGCCATCGCTGTTTCAAGATCCGTATGTGATCTCATGAAACCTGTCTATGATCAAGGCAATGCAATGGCTGAAGCTATCAGAAATCTTCAGAAACTAACCAGAGAATTAATTGCTACCACCGGAGATAAGGTTGGAGCACTATCTAAGGCCTTCCAAGCAAGCTTTCAAACTTGCTTCAAAACTCAGGCAGAATTGAAGACAGGGCTTGATCAGCTTCACCGAACCGTTTCTAACTTTAATCAATCCTTGGATAACATTACTCTTCGGTTACCTCATCAACCTTCTTCATCTCATCCTCCTCTTGATCACGTTGGCCCATCTCATCCCCCTTCTTTGACTGATGACAAAGGGGGAGAAGACGAAGAAGAAGATCAAGATCAAGATCATCAGACCTTAAACTATTGATATTTAGGCTCAATGTTTCTACTTAGGATTAGTCTAGGCTAATGATCTTAGTTGTATGAGTTTTATGGAGACAAGGTAACTTGAACTCTCTGTTACTACTCTTGTATTCCAGCTCCTAAAATTAGTAAGTTCACCTGCTATTATTGTCATCATCAAAAAGGGGGAGATTGTTGACTACTAATGTTGTTTTGATGATAACAAATATGAGAGATTTGATTTAACAAAGATTGATAATTAAACCACATTAATTAACTCTTAGATAATACTAAAGCAAAGCATATGACAAATGCTCAAACAAATGCTCTTCATCTTTGATTCTCAAGAATGTGCTTGAAATGTATATTTCCTTTCATGATGTGATCACCGAGCAATTCTCAAGAATCAAAGGTGATTGTTGAGAATCCAAGTGCAAAGCAATAATCCTCTCCTTTTTCTTGCTCGTTGGTTCTTGAGAATGGGTAGGTAATTCTCGAGAACCTTTAGTTCATGTACAAGAGAGTTACAACACATACATATTCCTTTTTCCATTTGCATTCTTGATTCTCAAGAATGTAAGATACATTCTTGAGAATGAGATATAATAGATATATGAAATGCACATTTCTTTCAACTTGTAATTCTCTAATTCTCAAGAATGATATAGACAATTCTTGAGAATGCCAAAGCAAGCAAATCATGATCTCACCAAACAGCATCTCCTCTAAACCGATGATTCTCGAGAATAAGAAGGAGAATTCTTGAGAATGTATTTCATCTGGAAAACCATGTGAACATCAAATTCTATTAAGCTCGTTGATTCTCAAGAATTGGAACTTGACTCTCGAGAATCCAAGAGGAAAGCAACATTCCCTCCCTTAGCCGACTATGTGAACATCATGACTTATATGTTAAGCTCGTTGATTCTCAAGAATTGGAATTCAACTCTTGAGAATAATACTGGAGCAATGGCACCGAAGCAAAATGGATCACACATGACCTAAGCCAATTCTCAAGAATTGATAGGCAATACTCGAGAACCATAGTCATGAAATAAGAAACATGGATCAACATGAATTCACTAATTCTCAAGAATGTGCTTACAACTCTTGAGAATTCAACATGATAAAACAAAGAAATATTTTGCAATTATGTAGTTCCATGAACTCATGTAATTTTGCCAAACTCCTTTAACTAATCTTTATTATTGGGTTATTCCTGAACTTAATTATTTTATCATTAAACATCATCCAAGTGTGTTGCAGATTCTTTAGGCATGTCTAAAGCTAAGTTCAAGAAAGAGGATTCCGACGTGGTGGAATGAGCATTTAATGATGACAGAGAAACAGAGAAACATTTGGAATAATAACCTGAGCCAAAAGCAAATATTCTTTTGAGTGATGCTTATTTCGGCTATTTCTCTGACACAAGTTCAAACAACGGTAAACGCATTTAATACAAGGCATCCCTGCATTTAATGAAGCAACGGTCTGCATTTAATGAAGCAACGGTCGATTGGGCTTGAGCAAGAACGAATGGGTCTAACGGAAATTCAAACTGAGACAACGACTATATTAAATTCAAGACGGTGAAGCCTGTTAAAGGTGATCTTATAAAAGCCCAGAACATTCAATGTGCCACCTACTGGAACACGAAGCATTCATTTTGAAATTCATTAAGTTCACTGTTCCATTAGCTTTCATCTATTATTTCTCTCTGTACTTCAGTGCTTAGCTTTTATCTACTCAGTGAGGAGTGAAAATCAATTACATTGTTTGTTTATTAGTGTTGCTTAAGGTTGTGGAATCTTAAGTAAAGGGTGTACAATTACAACCAGTTAGGGGGAGCGGAGTCTTGAGTGATTGGACTGTCGCAGGAGTTACTGAGTGTGTAATTGTAATCTTGAGGATTAGTGAAATACCCATACTGTTGTGGGAACTGGAAGTAGGTTGTTTGATTTGACCGAACCAGTATAATTTCTGTTGTGTCTTTTATTCCTTTTTGTTTTTACTTCCTCAAATTATTCAGAAACAGAAACAGAAGAAAATTCGAAATCACCTATTCACCCCCCTCTAGGCGATATTCTCCTTTCACTAACTTGACCGTGTATTCCCCATTCTTCGCATTAGTCCAGATCAGTTTGTCTTCCAACCCATTATTCGGGATAGGGATCTTGTATATGGCTTGCTTAACATATTCCGACAGTAGTTGTGAGATAGAACTCAGGTCCCAACAACCATCCACAATCAGGTCACTCACTCTTCCATTCTGGACCAACGGATTGTCATGGTTAGGAGGTTTTTCTAGAAAAGGGACACCAGGAACCCATGGATCTCCCCAAATGCGGATTGACCTTCCTGTGCCAACATCCCATCGAAGGTTCTTTTTGAGAGAGTCTCTCCCATCCACTAAACTTGTCCAGCACCAAGATGCTTTATAGCTTTTGGAGGCATCAATAAATTCAGATTTAGGGAAATAAATGCTCTTCAACACCCTAGCCCATAGATCATTTGGTCTTGTCAAGAGTCTCCATGCAGTCTTGGCCAAGAAGGAGTCATTCATAATAATTAGATCCCGGAACCCCATGCCTCCTTGTTTTTTCCCCGTAGTGATATAATCTCATGCCTTCCAATATGTGTGACCACTAAAGGCACTTCCATCCCACCAGAAGTTCGCAATTAAACTATGAATTTCCTTGCAAGTCTTGGAAGGGAACTTGAAGCAATTCATAGGGAAAATTGGGATTGCTTGTATGACAGCCTTTATCATCACCTCACGACCAGCAAAGTATAAGGAAGAATTTCCCCAATTTTGGAGCTTGCTGATGACTTTCTCCCTAATATAGGCCAATGCTTGATGCTTGGTTTTCCCTTATATACTTGGGATGCCTAGATATTTCCCTGGATCATCAGTCGCTGAAATACCCAGGATATTACCAACCATGTGTCTCACCGAACTAGGGGTATTGGTGGAAAAAAATATACTGGATTTATCAAGGTTGATTACTTGGCCCGAGGCAACACAATATGATTGAAGGATTTTGGCCAAATGGATGCAATTCTGTTTATCTGCATTCATATAGAGCAACGAATCATCCGCAAAGAAACTATGAGTGAGGAATGGGCAACTTTGGCTCAATTTGATGCCCCTGATACGCTTAGCATCTTGACTCTTGCTGATCATTAATGAGAGGACCTCCGCCACAAGAATGAAGAGATAGGGAGATAACTGATCTCCTTGGCGTAACCCCCGGCTTGGCAAGAAAGAGCCTATGTTTTCCCCTGAAACAAGGATATTCAGTTGGACCGACCGCATGCACTTCATTATGAGGAACACCCAATCTGCACAAAAGCCAAAACGCAGCAACAACTTTTCTAGGAAAGACCACTCTATACGATCATATTCCTTGCTCATGTCCATTTTGAGCGAAAATTCATATTTACCCCCCTTTTTCTTCCTTCGAAGGTAATGGTAGACCTTATGAGCTATGATTATGTTGTCTTGGATGCAACGACCAGGGACAAATGCTCCTTGGTTTTGGGATATACATCCATCCAGGAGGGGCCTCATTCTATTAGTTAGGAGCTTAGAGATGATCTTATAGGAGAAATTGCATAGGCCTATTGGACGGAAGTGAGACACATGCTCGGGCCTTTCTACCTTGGGAATCAGAGCTATATTTGTTGCATTTATCTCCTGCAGCATCGATCTCCCCTCAAAGAATTCATGAACCATCTTAAAGATAGAATCTCCAATCTCATTCCACGCATTATGGTAGAAACAGCCAGAGAATCCGTCAGGCCCTGGTGCCTTGGATACTCCTAAACTGAATGCCGCTGATTTGACTCCCTCCCTGGAAATTGGAAGCATAAGGCCCTGGTTCATGTTTGCTGTTATTTTAGGGTCAATGAAATCTAAAACAGAATCCATTTCTGAAGGAGCCGATGAGGAGAAGAGATTCTGAAAAAAGTAGGAGATGTTGTGAGTAATGGCAGATTTTTCCAGAAGCCAGTTCCCACTGTCATCTTTAATGCACATTATGTTGTTCCGTTGCCTCCTCTTGAGTATAGATAGATGGAAAAAACGGGAATTCCTGTCTCCAGCTTGAAGCTAATTAACCCGTGAACGTTGCCACCAAAACTGTTCCTCAAGAGCATATAGGCGGTCCAGCTCCATCATGACTCCTGCCATAGCACAGATCGAATCTTGGTCTCTATCCCCATGCTGAAGTTCAGCCAAATGTAGCTTCAAGTTCTCAATTTTCCTCAGATTGTTAGGAAACTCCTTATGACTCCACTTGATAAGGTCCTTTCGACATCTGACCAATTTGAGATTAAAACCTTCCAGGGCAGTCGGTCTATCTGTGGGGGCCGAATTCCAACTATTACTGACTACTTGATGGAAGTTAGGGTGAGCGGGCCAACTTGCCTCAAACTGGAAGGAGCGTTTCCGTTTTAGACTCTCAGGTTGACACTGAACAGACAATAGATGATGATCAGAGCCCACTGGGTCTACATGGAATACTTGGAGGTTGGGAAACTGTTCTCTTAGCTTCCAATTTCCCAGAGCTCTATCAATTCTCTCTCGAATGGTGTCTGGGTAATCACGGTTGTTGCACCATGTAAATTTATAACCATTATATCCCAGATCATCCAGACCACAGTCAGCAATTAAGCAATTGAAATTCAAAATCTTCCTCCACGATCTCAGGTTACCCCCACATTTTTCTGACTGAGACAATATGTCATTGAAATCCCCAATACAAAGTCAGGATTCACAGATATTACCACCAATCCTACGAAGTTCCTGCCAACACAAGAGTCTCTCTTCCTCAACAGGTGGGCCGTAGACAAATGTGATGTAATCAGGGGTAGACAATGAGCCAGAGCCAACCTTGGCGTGAATGATATTGAAAGAAGAAAACAAAATTTCCACCGTAATCGATTCTGACCACCACAAGGCTAATCCCCCACTTCGACCCACCGGAGCCACTAACCATTCTTCACCAAAACCACATCGACGCCTTACTTTTCTCATAAATTTGGCCTTCTGCTTAGTTTCCATTAAGAACACCAGCTGGGGTTTTATTCTAAGGTACTCTGCCTTTAAATTCCTGGCTGTCAAGGCAACCCTAAGGCCTTGACAGTTCCAGGTTAAGATATTCATTGAGCACCGGTGGCTGGTTCCATCCAACCACCGGCGGTTTGAGAAGAAGAGGAAACTTTGGCCCCATTTTTGTCAGGACTAGGTGCAAGCCAACTCTCAGGGAAGTCAATCTCACCCGCTAGCAACGAAACACCAGAATTATCAGGATAATCACTAGAAAGATCAAGGAACTTACCTTGGTTGTTGCTCTGGATTAGTGCCTTTAGATTGCGGAAGTTCCGGCGGCGTCTCCTAGGCACTCGGCCACCCATGGAGCTAGTAGTAGGACGAGGGGTAGTATCCTTAAAGGTAAGTTTGCATTGCCTCTTGACTGCGATTGGGTCTTCTTCCTCATCCAAGGATCTTTTGAGGGAGATATTCCTCAAGGAGAACGATACTGAAGAGATGGGTGAGAGACCATGGTGAGGGGTAATCGGTGTGGAACTAGGCTCAATTTCAATTGGTATGGCCAGGGTAAATTTTTTGGGCTCCCCATAGTAGGTTGGGCTTTCGACCCTTATGTGGACGGGCCCAATGGGAGTGCTAGTACACTCATGGGGTCCCACTGAAATTTTCTTTAGGGAATGTCCAAACCTTTCCCTCTCATCCAGGTTGACTTCCCCTTTAAATAAGGAATCTCGTGACCTGTTACCATCACCAACATTGGGAGACTCACGCTGACCAGGAGCTGTTTGGGCAGTAGCTGAATCCCCACCTGCAAAAATGACCTCCGCCGGGATTGCCTATCCTTTTCCATGGTCAGAGTGCCAGGCAATCTCCTTCCCCAATACGCCACCTCCTGACCTCACGGTGAGCTGGGAAACCCTAGGTCCACCGGAGGGCCCACCATTATCCTGAGACTATCGCCGTCGGGGACTGGTACCCTGCTTTTCTTTCTCTGTAACACTTGCTTCAGGCCAATCCTTCTTGCACACCTCCAAGGCCTCCTCCAAGGTTCGAACAGAAGGAGTACTGAGCTAACTACCATACTCCTTAACCTCATCATCATCATATTTAACTTTAGGAGCCTTGCATCCACGCGAGTCATGGCTGAGACATCCACAGTTGTAACAAAAAATTTGGAGACGCTCATATTTAATAGTAATCCAAGTAGGACGTTTATTTCCTCGAGGTACCCAGAACCCAGTAACTAAGGGCTTGTTTAGTTGAATGAGGACTCTGGCCCTTATGAAACTTCTTCTAATCCTTCCATTTACCATCGGGCGCTCAAACATGGTCGTTTCCCCCACTGCATCACCGAGAATCTTGGCATTATCGTTATCAAAAGCCACCAAGGGGAGACCATGATATTGCACCCAAAAAGGCACCTCGCAGAAGTTAACATCACTAAGAACCATAAAGTCTTCCCATACTTGTAGACTAAGGAGAAAACCCTGGATTGACCATGGCCTACCCTTCAAGAGACGGACATAATCATTCATATCAGAGAAACTGAACAGGAAGATGAGCTTATTCCTGTCTAAATCATGAACCTCAACCTCCTCATTGAGTCGCCATCCTTTCTTCATCATATTGATCACAGTCGACACATTAAGGCTCTTGCTTGTGATAATCTTGCCCACTAGTGTACCGCCATGTCTTTCACTCTTCGGTTCCAAGTTCAGAACTACATTCTTCAGTTTTCTATCACCATTACTTTGTTCTTCTTCTATATTACTAACCAGAACCATAGCTAGACTACTACCTTAACCTTACTGGGAAATTTCGAGGGGAGACAAGGAGAATAAGGAGAGGGGGAGAGGGTGGCTGATGGGAGGAGAACGAAACAACTAGCAGGTCACCAGAGAGGGGACCAGGGAGAACTCACACACGGATAGGAAAGGGCTCTCACACGGAGAAGGGGTCGGAGTTAATTATGTTTAAAAGTATCAATTATAATTAAGTACCATAAATTTTAAACATTTTAATAGAGTATCAAGATTTAAGATTGAAATTAATTTTTTTAAGAAATTATTTTTAAGACTATTTTTGTGGGGGAAAGTTCCTATGGAGGCCCAAATAAGTAAAAAAACCTCAAAAAAGACCCAAACAAAACTCTATGATCAAAAAAGGCCCTAGGGCCCTAATGGGTATTATCTTCAAACACTAAATTACAATTTTACCCGTGTATTAAGAAAATAAAAAAGAAATCTGATTATTCCCAAATTCACAATCGTTTGCGCGCCTGAAACAAAACACACGAGCAACAGAACAGGGGAGAACGAAAGGTAGAGAACGCAAAGAACACACCATTTTCTTGAAGCTTAATGTCATTTGCTGCTGCATTGATGTATTTTCTGTGGAGTTGAACATATATATTCCCAATCATTCACTGCTGCGTTGATGTATTTGCTGTTTGGAGAAAGTTTTTTTTAGTCAGAATGTTCGGGGGCTGAAAGGTTGGAGTTTGGCCAAAGTGACGTTATCATCGAGTAGAAAATAGGTAAGAAACACTAAGGATTTGATCAAGATATCATTATCACCATTCTAGTTAATGTTTACTCAGTGGAGGGTAGGGTGGATGCTATGTTTTTTGCATTGAAAACAGAGGGAAATGTGTGTTTTTTAGTGGGATGATGTTGCATTTGCTTAAAAAACGTTGAAAATGGGATAGTTGTTAACACCTACTGTTTTTGTTGTTAACACCTACTGTTTTAGTTGTTAATTTCACTGATATTGTTGTAAATACAACCTGAATGTTAAAAGATTATAGGTTGCTCTAGTTTTGGACATGGAAACAAAGGGAGGTTGTTAAAGTTGTTAATACTATCTTTATGTTGTTAATACCTACAATTTAAGTTGTTAATGTGAATGTTAAAGTTGTTAATACTATCTTTATGTTACAGATCATAATTAAAGATGGCCTCTACTTCAGGGAAGAACCTATTATATTTCTTCCACTTGGGGGGTAACTTTGTATACGGGGGAGGACAAGAAAGTAATTACATTGGTGGAAAAGGAAGAATAAGATGCGTCAAAGAAGGAATAACATATGAGGAGTTGTAAAGAATCATAGCGTCTTTAATTATGTTGTTAGTACCTGTTGATATTGTTGTTAGCGCCTACTGATATTGTTGTTAGTGCCTGCTGATATAGTTGTAACTACCTACTGATATTGTTGTTAACGCCTACTGATATTGTTGTAAGCGCCTACTGATATTGTTGTAAGTGCCTACTGATATTGTTGTAACTACTTACTGATATTGTTTTTAGTGCCTGTGATATTGTTGTTAGTACCTACTGATATTGTTGTAAGTACCTACTGATATTGTTGTTAGCGCCTACTAATATTGTTGTAACAACTTACTAATATTGTTGTTAGCGCCTACTGATATTATTGTAAGGGTCTACTGATAATGTTGTTAGTGCCTACTGATATTGTTGTTAGCGCCTACTGATATTGTTGTTAGCGCCCACTGATATTGTTGTAAGTGCCTACTGATATTGTTGTAAGTGCCTACTGATATTGTTGTAACTACTTACTGATATTGTTGTTAGCGCCTACTGATATTGTTATAAGGGCCTACTGATAGTTGTTAGCGCCTACTGATATTGTTGTTAGCGCCCACTGATATTGTTGTTAGCGCCTACTGATATTGTTGTTGGAGCCTACTAATATTGTTGTTGGAGCCTACTGATATTGTTGTTAGGGCTTATTGATATTGTTGTAAGGGCCCATTGATATTGTTGTAAGGGCCTACTGATATTGTGTTTAGCGCTTACTGATATTGTTGTTACTGACCCTGTTATTGTTGTAAACGGACCCTGTTATTGTTGTTAATGGACCCTATTACTGTTATTAATGAACCCTGTTATTGTATTTAATGGACCCTGTTGTTGGTGTAAATGGCCCTTGTTATTGTTGTTAATGGCCCCTGTAACTGTTGTTAATGGACCCTGATATTGGTGTAAATGGTCCTTGTTATTGTTGTTAATGGCCCCTGTTATTACGTGAAGAAAAATAACAACATAAGCAACAATCTTAGTAAACTGCAGAAAAATTAGCTCTTGTCATTGAACAAAAACTGTAAAGTTACCATCAGTAGACAGTTTACACAAGAGCAAATGGTGAAGGTCATATTGTTATAAATACAAAGTAGTCATAACTACAAATTTGTCATCATCTACACTGTTTCCTAACAAGTATACCCCCTAATGTGTCTTCTTCCGCTTGTGGTAGTCATCAATCAAAGACAACACTTTTTGTTGATGGTTATTGCGAGGATGTGTGACCAGCCACCACAAGATGCCCACCTTCTTCCGCTTGTGGTAGTCATCAATCAAAGACAACACTTTTTGTTGATGGTTATTGCGAGGATGTGTGACCAGCCACCACAAGATGCCCACCTTCAATTCCCGAATATCCTCGTCACTAAATAATGGCATTGTGTAGCCATCACCACCTTGCTCTGAACCATCCCATGTCTGTAACCATGAAAGCACGTGAACTCCACAAGAGTCCCTAAAATAAAATAGACAGATTGTAGTCAGATCAGCCATGAAACTTCTAAATGTTGGATGTAAGAAAAAAAAACACATAATAAACATACTTGTCCTTTTGGACATGGAATAAGAGGATGAAGATAAGTAAGATGACATTTTTAGAAAGTCTATCTAGATAAGTTACAAGAAGTAAACTACTAAAAGAAGCAAAACCACAAGAATAAAGACATGCAAAGAATAATTATTTCAAGATAAAACAGAAAATTGTAATCTTGAATAAATGGGCAATAAACTTTGCCAGCCAAAATGGTTGAATATTGGTGAACATTCACATCACTACCATGTTGCCCTGGTTGCATTCAATGTATTCATTCTTTATGCTAATCAAAGATGCATGACAAAATGTAATGATGCCAATAATTTTACTTCATAATTGTAGCAATATATCATAATGAAACTATACTTCTATCTCAGACAATAAAAATAAAGTTTTATTGCAAATAACAAAATGCCTTTAGTTCCAAACAACAAAAACACAATTGTCCACACAAAGTGTATAGAATTATATATGGAAGAAAACAAGTGTCCAGGCATAAAAATTGTTAACATTAGCAATTTGAAGACTGCTTTCAATAGCTTTGGCCTTCTCCTTTTTAGCCACAATTATCTCACATCAATTTCGGGTAGTTTTGCAAACATGAGAGATGTTACTGTACGGCTGAAAATGTAAGTGATAACCAAAGATATTAGACATCCAACACAATGATGCTATCATCCTTCTACTTCACCCTCAATAGTAACTAAAACAGAGAGATCATAGCTACACTTAACACAGTTAAAAGAGAGAGGGAAGGGGTGGAAAATTGAAGTTGCCTCAATAGTAATTTTTTATTTTTTTGCTCAAGAATAAAGCTATGTAATCAAATCATCATATTTCAATATTCAGAGATCAACTGCTTAATTTTCCCGTCACCCAAGAACAAATGCTGATGCTATAGTAGTATATATATAGAGCTTTCTAAATTAATGACCATTTTGCATAATTTCAGTCCATGCCTATTGATCACAAAAAATATATTAATTTCAGTCCATGCCAACAAATTTATATCAACTAACAATAATCAAAGTAAAAGCTAATATAATCAATAATTCAATTTTTATTATTAAATCATAATTCATTTGGAATTGAAGAATCCATAGGCGCTGGATTTGGAGATATCCTCTGGTCTCAAAACACAACATTGGAAAAGAATTAGAAACTTCAATTTCCAAATACAATAATTCAGGCCAAGACTAAATCAAAGTTGGGGAGAATTGTTATACAGTAAATCTAATTACTAATAAGTACTACAATAACTGAACAACACACATAATTCATTTTCGGTATTGGTTCTTGTTATCACATATGCTGCTCATTGCTTTTTAGAAATTAAATTGCTTATCAACACATTAACCTTTGACATAAAAGCTCAGATTTACCACTAACTTTAGATGATTGATCAATTTAATCACTCGTTGTAGGATTAAATTGAGTTTATTAGCAATGAGCATAATTGATTATAATCCCATTTGCATTAGGAAAGAAGCTGGTAAAATGAACGATACCTATTTTCTATGAAAAATGTTAAGTGCAAGAGCAACAAAGTATTTGTTTTGGCAAACACTTAAGAAAAGTGATCAACAGCACCAGCACGAGTACTTGCAATTATGGGGATACTTACAACATCATTAATCAACTTAACTAAATCTAAATCAAATCCTTTCCCTTTACCTGAAATATCAATAATGGAAAACATAAATTTAGAATAGATGTAGGAAACCAACGTGACACTCAAGTGATATTGATCTAAAATTCTGCCCCAAACTGGTCTAATAAACCAGATATTTTCATAACATCATTTCTCAGAAAGACTGAAGTAAGCATGATCCTCATTAAAATAAAGTGGTTTCATTTGAATATCATTTGGGCTCTTGTTGAACTAGATGCAAGATTCAGTTTATCTTCTAATAAAAAGAACTTTAATGGCAACATTTCTGGTAGCATTCTACACAGAAATCCCTTGAATATCATTTCAGCTCTTGTTGAACTTTAAAATCTACACAACTAAGAAATAAATTGTGACAACGATAATTTTACCTCATATCAAGCTATCTGACAGCAATGATGATAACCATACTTTTCAAAGCAAGAAAAGCTTCACGGTGAAAATTCTTGTAACTTTTCTAATCATGGACATAAAAGATACCCTTTAGCATACAAAACATTTTCAATTTATGTTATTATATTCCAAGCTCATGCTCAATCTAATTGCAGCAGCCTTACTTATGCAACTCTGACACAACTTCCTTGTCCAAGCATTTAATTAATTGATGCAAAACATAACCAATTGATTCCCAATTTCTCAGGCACACAGAACTAAGATAAGGGTATGGATGCAGTGGGCAGTCTCCAAACCAAAACTTTTATGGCAGAACATAAAATATATGCACAAAGCATCAAAACATTGTCAAGCAAATCACTACTCCTCACCAATATGTACAAAAAGCTACAAAAGAAAATGCACGAAGTATTCTACATAGGCCAATATATTTATGAACATGCACAGCTAGGAAAGAATCAAAGGGAAAGAGGAACTCACATCGATGAGGACTAGACAAGAAGAAATCAAAATCAGACCCAGAAATGCAGGGACATTAGCGTCCACCCAGCCATCTTCATCCTCAAGGACGCTCAAGCGAAACTTCAGGAGAATAAAACGAGAAACAAGACTTTTCAGAAATGCTTCGCTGCCAATGGACTTGGGATTTGCTGGTCAAAGCACGTTGCTCTCACCGGTAAGTTACGAACTCGAACCAGCAAACACTTGGAATCGAAGGTTTAGGAGGGAAATTAAAAGCCCCCACAACAGAACTATTTCTTACAATTTTAGAAAATTAAAAGCGCGCCCCCGCCACATCGGAACTATTTCTTCAACGGTAAAATTTCTGATAACGGCAAGCTCGACAACAATGGCTGATGAGGACAGGATCGACGGTGCTTGACGGGAAGAGAGTGAGAGCGAGAGCGATAGTGAGAGTGACGTCAGGGAGGATTTGAGCAACAAAAATCAAAAAATGAGAGAGTGACGAGAGTGAGAGTGAAAGGAGGATTTGAGCTACAAAAATCAAAAAATGAGGGGGGAGGACGAAACCTGTCACTGGGTTTTTTGTCATTTCATAAAAAATATTCTATGTTAGACATGGAATTGTTTCTTGGGCCTTATTTGATATTTTTGTACTTAATTGGGCCTTGGAGGGATTTTCCCTTTTTGTGGTGGCAAGAAAACTACAAATGTTCACTTCTTATATGCCCTTTCAATGTGAACTGTCAATGTTAAATAAGGCTGCCACCTAAGGTATTTTTTTGGTTGGGGGTTTTGGAGGGGAGAGGAAGTGATGGGAGGTGAGGTTATGTGAGGGGAGGGGATGAGTGTGTTTGGTTAGAAAAAGTGAAGACTACCATTGTTATTGCCAAAAGGGTTAAGGGACAATAATATACATAATGTTTTCCTGAAAGAGCACCCAGCACCATAAAGTTTTTTTTTTGGTCAAAAAGCACATAAGACGTTTCAATTTTGGAGCAAAAGTGTCATAGGCCATTAGTTGGCCGAGTTTGATTGTTAACTTGGACGGAATTGAATAATAGCTCTGCTGAAATTACCATTTTACCCCTAGTTTTAAATAATTTTTTTTAAAAAAACACTAAAATAAACCCTTCCCCATCGATGGGCCCCACTACCGCCGTCGGCGACCGGCGGCCACCTTCGGCGACTTTTTTTTTTTATATAAAAAACTAAGATTTTAAAGAAAGAACAAAGGGGAGGTCGGTGACCCCACCGCCGGCCAGCCCCACGCTGGCACCCGCCTCCAGCACCTGCCCGCTGCCAGAGACCGCCGCTGGCAACTACCTCCAGTGACTTTTTCTTTTAAAGAAAAAACCATATTTTTTTATTAAAAAAAAAAAGTTGCCAGAGGTGGTCGCCGGCGGTCGAGCAGCAGAGGTCTCCGGCATCGGCCGGTAGACTTTTATTTTTTTTATAAAAAGCTAAGGGGAGGCCGGTGGCCCCACGCCAGCAACCCCCACGCCGATAGCCGCCTCCTGCACCCAGCCATTGCCGGAATCCTCCGCCACCCTACCACCAGCAACCACCTCTGGCGATTTTTTTTTTAAAAAAAACCCTTATGTTTTATTAAAAAAAATTCGCCGTCAGTGGTGGTGTGGCCGGGGGTGGGGCCCACCGGCCTCCCCTTATTTTTTTAAAAAAATAAAAGTCACTGGTTTTCGGCTGATGCCCGCCGCCCCACTGCCGACAACCACCTTCGGCGACTTTTTTTTTATATAAAAAAATGTTTTTTTTTCTAAAAAAAAAATTCACAGGAGGTGGTTGCTGGTCGCGGGGCGGTGGCGATCTCCGGTAGCGGGTGGGTGCTGTAGACCACTGCCGGTGTGGGGGTGGCCAGCGGTGGGCCACCAGCCTCCCCTTAGTTTTTTTTTAAAAAAAAAACCTTAGTTTTTTATTAAAAAAAAAAGAAAAAAAGAAAAAGTCACTGAAGGTGGCCGCCGGTGGGGAGGGCGGCCGCCTTTGGCGGTGTGGCCTGTTGTGGGGCCCACCGGTGAGGAAGGGTGTATTTTAGTGTTTTTTAAAAAAAAAATTATTTAAAACTAGAGGTAAAATGGTAATTTCAGCTTAAAAATAAGGGCAAAATGGTAATTTCAGTGGAGTCACTATTCAATTCAGTCCAAGTTAATGGTCAAACTCAGTCAACTAATGGCCCATGGCACTTTTGCTCCAAAATTGAAACGTCTTGTGTACTTGTTGACCAAAAAAAACTTTATGGTGCTAAGTGCTCTTTCAGGAGAACATTAGGTGTATTATTGCCCCTTAACCCTTGTCAAAATAGTATTTCCTGTTGTAAATATAGTTTGTCCTATTGTTAATTTAACAAAATGAATTAATAACAAAAAAGTCTCTGAGACTTCTTTGAGACTTTTTAGTTGTGTGATTTTGTGTTTAGACTTTTTTACTATTTTTTATGTATTTTCAGACCTTAGTGCTATTTTCTCATCTTTTTATGAGTTTTCTCTCTTCATTTTTTCAGAAATTGTGTTTTGCTAAAAAAAATTATATTTTTTTAAAAAGAAGAAAAATATGAAAACCGACATAAAAGATTACATAAATTATAAAAAAAAAAATTAAATAAAATAATAAGGGTATATTTGCAAGTAGCAACTTTTATTTAGCTCCCCACCCTTCCTCACCAACCAATCAAACCCATAATCTCGCCTCCCCTTAATTAACTCTCGCACCAAACACAAAACAAAACAAAACCAAATTAAAGGGCTGAATTGGGTATCTTTTAAAATTTGTTTCCTAACTCAAATTAAAAGCAATAATGATACGGTGAAAACAATGGGAAAAACAGTGAAGCAATATAATTGAAGAGATAAACGCACGACTTTTATACTAGATTAACTCGTATCACTAGAGGAGTATTAACTAGATTTTTAAAATATAAATAATGAAATACAATATAATTAAACAAGCTTAGCTTATTAAAGCTTGTATATACACATGTAGATATCTTTTTATATTTTGTTAACATATGACAATTTCAAACTTAACATTTAAGGACCAAACACAAGTGATTATTCGAAATTACTATATATTGAGATCAAAAGATAAACAAGTTATATATAATACATTTATCTTGTAAGTGTGTACTTTATTTTTGTGTAATAAAAATATTAAAACAAGTCGCAAATAAAGAAAAATATCTTCTTTTATATATATATATATATATATATATATATATATATATATATATAGAGAGAGAGAGAGAGAGCCTATGGGTACCAGGCTTCAGGCAAATTTTATGCGGACGTAAACTTTATTCTCTCTTATAGCTTTTGGCATCTTCTCTAAAGATTTTCATTTTCAGGTTTAAGACATCGGTTTACTTCCTTTAATTTGGTGCTTTCAATACACACACATATTTGTTGTTTTACTCATACACACATATAATATTTAGAGTTTACATATATATATATATATATATATATATATATATATAATATGAGATTATAATTTTAGCTTAGGTGTTTTTTAAATATATATAGATATGATTACACTTGGTCCTTGCAAGAACAAGAGACACATGCTTCCAAGCTTCGGGCAAAGACAAGGATCAAAGTGTACAGCAAGAACTGAAGTATCTGTTTGTTGTTCAAAAGTATAAAATCACTAAATTTGATGAAGAGCATAAGCATCCTCTTCACACACAATAAACAATACACTTGTTGCCATTTCAAATAAAATTACTAGAAGTTGATGCTTATGGAATTGACCTGGCAAGATATTATGGACTCCAACAAAAAGCTACCTTTAATTTAATGAATACATATGGAGGGGTAAAGCAATCCTTGGATATAATCGAGTAGATATGCAAAACTATTTACAAAAAAAAAGGAAAAAAGTATGAAGTACGGAGAGATATATGCATGTTTGAATAATATTTCCAAAAGGAAAATGTAGAAAATCTTGCGTTCTTCCATAAATATCAGTGGACACAAAAGAACGTATCACTAATGTGTTTTGGGAGGATGCTAGAATGTTGATAGACTATGCACTTTTTGGTGAGGTTGTATCATCAACCTCTTACAATATTTTCTAGCTTTAATCATCATAGAAGTGTAGTCATTTTTGGAGCAACATTAGTGTATGATGAGATCACTAAATCTTTCAAGTGGCTGTTAGAAACTTTTTTGGAAGCTCACATGTAAAAGAAGCCTAAAACTATGTTACAAATCAAAATCAAGCTATGACAAGAGCTTTGATTGAAGTTCTTCATGACAAAAGCATTGTTTGTGAACTTGGCATTTAAAGCAAAATGGCATTAAACATCTTGGGAACTTGATGAAAGATAGGTCACATTTTTTGACCAACTTTTGTAAGAGCATGTCTAAAATTTTAGATGAAGAAAAGTTTGAAGAAGCATAGACCAAATTAATCTCTTCTTATGTTGTCTAAAAAAGTCTATGGTTGACACCTATATATAATATCAAGGAGAAATGGGCTTGGAGCTATACAAAGAATGCTTGCACGTTAGGCATGAGAAGTACACAACTCACAACTCAACGAAAGTGTGAATGTTGGTGTGAAAAAATGCACAACACCAAATTTATACATCAATGAATTATTTACCCCTGTTTTGACAAAGTTGTTTCACAAGGAGTTAGACTTGAGCTTGATTCTCGACGAAAAGTATCTAGGATGATTGATCCAAGCACACCCATTGCATTTGACATATTTCAACTTGTGCTAACTTATACCCTAATGCATTTGACATGCTCCAAGTACAATAGGGCCTCCCAATTGTTATTATGTTAACTCAACATGATGAGAAAAAACTACTATATGTATACATTGCCCAAATGATTGGTGAAGAAGGGGAACATAGAGTTGAGTTTAAACCTAATACACATGAAATATCTTGCACTTGTAAAATGTTTGAGACCACTGGGATATTTATGAAGAACATGAATATCACCTAAAGGGGGGTGAATAGGTGATTCTAAAAATCTTTTCAGAAAAAGCTTAAGAATAATAAAAAACTGAGATAGAGAAGGAAGATGAACACCGAGAGATTTATATTGGTTTAGTTTAACTCTTCGACCTACGTCCTGTCCCCAATCACTTTGGGATTTTCACTATCTCAAACACTGATACAATTTACACACTCTATACTCGAGATGATCCTATTACACTAGGACTCACTTCCCCTTACAAGTTGTAATTGTATACCCACACTTAAGGTTCCACAACCTTAAGATTTTACAGCTAATCAAATGATGCTTAACTCCTCACTGAGTAAATAAATAATAATCACTAAAGTGCAAGTTATATTCGAAGATATTAAATGAAAATGATGAAATATATATTGCAATAATAAATAATTGAATGCTTAGAGTTTCGGTGGTTGGCATAATTGAATGAGCAAGCTTTTATACTATTTTGCCATTAATGTCGTTGTGAGACATTGAATATAGCCGTTGAGTCTCTTCAAATTTCTGTTAGGCACAGATGGTTTCCGTTGTGTAGAATCGATCGTTACTTCATTAAATGTGTTCGTCGTTGAAGTACTTGGTGCATAAGTTGACTCAGAATAATAGCCGGAATAAGTATGCTTCGTAGGAATGTTTTTGTCTTCTCATAATGTTTGTTCCATTTGTATCTATTTAAATGCTTCTAATACATCGAACGACAATTTTTGCTATTCTCAATTTAAACATAGTTAGTACTGTAAATCACTTAAAAAATGATTAGATATAATAAAAGTAAGTTTGAATGAGATTAAGAATAAATATAAAATAACCCAATGAGATTAATTAGGAAATTAAAGGTTTAGTGAAGCGATTTGATCATTGGAGCAGCATTACTCGAGTAACATATGCTAATTACTCGAGTAAACACGTGACCCTTAAGTACCATGCATTGTGGTCGACATTACTTGCATGAGATGTGGCCATTACTCAAGTAAGGTTTGAAAGTAAAGATTTCTGGAGAGAGATATTACTCGAGTAACACTAAACGTTACTTGAGTAATATTCAATATTTTCCTTGAGTAATAGCTTCTAGAACTAACATTACTTGAGTAACAATTTTATTACTCGAGTAATACACAAATATTACTTGAGTAATAGATCATTGCTCAAGTAATTTGTGATAGACAAATTAAATAGTTTTGGTAGTGATATCACTTGAGTAATAGAAAATACCTACTTGAGTAACATATAGCATGTCTTCTGAATTTTGTTGAGAACACGACATTACTCGAGTAACTTTGGAAATTACTCAAGTAATTTCATTCAATTGAACCAATGACGTTTTGCTTTCTAGAAATTCTGAACACCATAATTTGGAGGATTACTTGAGTAACAAGAACCCTTGAGTAATTTTACTTTTCAAAAACACATTTTCTTTTTCATAAAATCTTTAATTCATTAAGTCTTGTTATCATCAAAACTCCGACAACCAACAATTGTATTGTCACGATTGAAAGTGTATGAGACTAGTATTTGAGAATTATGCGTGATCAATACATTATCAAGTGATGGACTGGGAAGCAAGGAGTTGTGTTGGGTATGATGTTAGGGGGAGTAAGATACAAGTAGATTCTAAACTTGAAATCATACAAACATAGAGACACTTAATGGAAAAATATGGTAAGACTGCCAAGAAATGCATCCTGATGGGATCCGTACACGTAGTGGAAGAATTCAATTCAATAAAATTTTACAAATACCATAAAGAGAATCTATCAATCGCGTTTAAATCTGGTTCATTAGGAATCATACCTTTGTGAACTCATGTGCATGTTTTGCTAACTCGTGGGATAACGCATTCTTGCTCAATCAATCTTTAGGAGCTGACTCCACAATTACACTCTCTCTACTGGTATCCATACCAAACAGCTCTTCAACATGGACAGCAACGTGCTAGCACCTTCTTATTTTACATCTCACATCTTTTCTTTCTAGGGTTTTGTTTTTTGCGGCTCTTCTCAATACATCTTGCGAATTATTGCATTAGTGTTTTCAAAACCCCAATAGACGTATTATATATTCAAAATTAATCTGATTAATTTTGAAATTTGAATTTGGATTTAAAATAATATTAATTAAATCTGTCCAACAAATCTAATTTAATTTATTTATTTAATTTGAATTAAAAGCCAACAAACTTAATTTATCTTTATAAATTAAATCTGAGATATTATATCAATCTATTTAATTAAATTTAAGATACAATATCTTAATTTAAATTAAATCTAAGATATGAAATCTCTATTCGAAAAATTAAATATGAGATATAATATCTCTATTTGTTTTAGTTATTTAATTTATCAAATAAATTAAATAAAAAATATTATATAATAATATTATAATCTATATTAAATAATATCATTATATTATTTTCGAATATATATTCATCCTAGATTAAACGTTACATTCATTAAATCTTAGACATATTTAAGACTCAATAAATCTGGATATTATTGCTCATGTTGTGCTATTCTTGTGTGCGACCCTGCAGGCCCACATGAGATTGGCAGTGGGCCAATACTGTATCAACCCACAAGTCGCAAATGGCCTCTAGCAAGACATTACGACTACCCAATTCATATGGGGATCGATGATACGATACAACCAATCACACAATCATGACATTTCCCTTTTGTTAAGCGATAATTTGGTTAAGGATGAATTATGGATAATGCCAACCTCTTGTTTTTTGCTATTACTTTCTCGATTTTTAAGTAGTCTACCAATTGAAATGGAAACTCCTTTCCATTGTAGTATGTCCATACATTTCTCATACTTACTCATCGAAGGGTCCAATATTCACGGGTGCAAAAAAAGCTTTTAAGACCGGACAAAAGAGGCATCCGCAGACCGGACTCGCAGCCGGTCTTGTTCCAGCAGGTATTAAAAGTATATCTTTAAGAGCGGACTTCAACCAGTCTTAAATAAACTATTTTAAGACCGGACATTTAAAAACACCAGGTCTTAAAAGTGATACTAAATCCAACCGAAATATCTTTTTTTGTCGATCCTAAAACTCAATTTTTAAGACCAGACAAAAATTCAACCGCTCTTAAAAGACTCACGTTCAAGACTGGTTTATTAATACGTCCGGTCTTAAGATTAATTTTTAAGACCGGGCATATTAAAACCAACGATCTTGTAAAACCAACTTTTAGTACCCGCATATCAAATATGTCGCCTAACCTTTAAGACCGCGCATTTAAAAGGTTAGGCGACCCCTTGAAAAAGGAGTACTGTCAGGAAGACCATAATTTGCATGACTTTCCTCATCAATATCGATGACCCTTTTACCTTGGAGAGCTACAGACCACATTTTATTTGCTTGATCCATAATATAAAAAACTTGTTTCGCCTGGTCTGCCATAATAAAAGGTTCATCTCCAAAACTTGTACTATTGAGATCCACTAACGTAAATCCGAGCCGATCGATCTGAACACCACTGTTGACATTAACCCACTTGCATTTGAAAATGGGAAATCTAATGAAGACATAGTCCACCTCCCAAATCTCTTCAATAACCCCATAATATGGCATGACTGGCAATTTAGGCCGCTTATCTTTCGAACTAGAGAAGTGCATGGATTCAGCCTCTAACATTACACCACTGTTCTGAACAGTGCTTCTCTCATCTAGGGACTTCGTGTAAAATGTGTAACCGTTGATCATATACGAATTCCAACTTATGACATCAACCTCAGGACCACGTGCTAACCATTTCATTGTCTCAGAAACAGATTCCTCTTCCTCAACCTTTTGTTTGAACCAGTTTGCAAATGTTCTGTTATGCTCCCTAATCAACCTTTGTTCAATCATTCGGGGATTTTCTTTCCTCACAGCTTCTTTATGGGCAGCTATGCTAGCCTGAACTTCATCAACATTATTCAAGATGTATAAGTAGACTTGTGACAATTCATCTGGATCCACTCTACTTACTGAGGCCCCCCGTCTACCCCCTTCAGGATGCTGACATTTTGGAAGCCCGATGTCTTATTTTGGCCAAATAATTTTGACAAAATTCCATGGCCTCTTCAAATACATACTTCTAAACAATTGATGCTTCTGGCCGGTATGCGTTCTTCACGTACCCTTTTAGGAATTTCATAGATCTTTCAATTGGGTACATCCACCGTAAATGGACAGGACCGGACAACTTCATCTCTGTCACTAGTTGAACAATTAGATGAACCATGATGTCAAAAAATGAAGGAACAAAAGCCTCTCAAGCTGGCACAAGATAAGATATCCTTCATTCTCCAATTCATCTAATTTTTCAATCTCGAACACTTTACTGCAAACACCATTGAAGAACAAACAAAGCCTAGTCAAAATGTGTTGAAGATCATACTCGGCTATGCCTCAAATAGCTACTGGGAGTAGCTGTTGCATCAAGACATAGCAATCATGAGACTTTTGGCCTACCAATTTCAAGTCCTTCATCGATACAAGCCTCTTAAAATTTGAAGAATACCCCGACGGAACTTTTGTGCCATGCAAACACTAACAAAAACTACGTTTCTCATCCTTAGACAAAATATGAGAAGCCGGGGGACAATAAGTTCTGTTACCGTATGGCCTTGGATGTAAGTCTTCACATTTTCCCATTTCTTGCAAATCCAATCTTGCCTTCACACCATCCTTTGTGCTACCTTGTATGTTGAGAAGCGTGCCAACAATACTATCACATACATTCTTCTCTACATACATGACATCAATACAATGTCTCACATCAAGGTTGCTCCAATATGGAAGATCGAAGAATACCGATCTTTTTTTTTTTCCATATATTTGTTTTCTTTCTACCCTTTGCAGTCTTACCAAAGACGACACTTATATTTTTCACCTTTGCATACACCTACTCCCCAGTCAATGCCACCGGAGCATCTTCATGCTCTTGGCCACCAAGAAAGGCTTTCTTTAATCGACGATATGGGTGGCCCCGTCTAAGAAATCTTCTATGTCTAAGATAAACCGTCTTTCTTCTATGTTGAAGTTGATGGTAGCGTGTGCCTTCTTCACAAACCGGACATGCCTTATGGCCTTTTATACTATACCTTGACAAGTTCCCATATGCTGGGAAGTCGTTTATGGTACAAAATATCATGGCTCTCATTTTGAAGACCTCCTTCTTGAAAGAGTCAAAAATATCGACACCTTCTTCCCACAACTCCTTCAAGTCTTCGATTAAGGGCTAAAGGTAAATATCAATGTCGTTTCCGGGTTGTTTTGGTCCCAAAATCAACATGTACAGCATGATGTACTTTCGTTTCATGCATAACATAGGAGATAAGTTGTAAATAATCAGGAGTACAGGCTAGAAACTATGTATGTTGTTAAGGCTTCCAAATGGATTCATGTCATCCGTGCTAATGGCAAGCCTAAGGTTCCTAGGTTCTTGGCCGAATGTCAGAAATAATTGATCGATTTTCTTCCATTGAGAAGAATCGGCCGGATGTCGAAGCTTTCCATCAGAAATCCTCTCATCAGCATGCGACCACAAATTTCTTGCATCATTTTCATTAGCAAACAACTGCTTGAACCTTGGTATGATTGGAAGATACCACAACACTTTTGCAGGCCCCTTATTTGACTTGTATCTTGGGGTTTCACATATCGGACAATTCAGCTTCTCTTCTAACACGTTCTTATACAACATGCAATCATTCGGGCATGTGTGGATCTTTTTGTACTCCATCCCTAATGGACAAAGTATTTTCTTAGCACATAGTATCCGTGAGGCAACACTTTATCATCCGGAAGCATGTCCTTAAAAGCCTCAAGCATTTCAGAAAAACTCTTGTCGCTCCACCCATGACGTGCCTTCAAGTTGACCAATTTCAATACAGCGTTCAACAGTTGGTATTTCTTACACCTAGGGTATAGTGGGGTCTCTGCATCACTGCACATATTACCATATGCATGTGATTGATGAAAAGCCTCTTCTCCTACATCACGAATAATATCCTCTATGCGATCATCTATATCAGCGTCATTATCATCAGATGTCACTTCTCCGTGTTGAGACCCACTTGGCATTTTTTCACCATGCCATAGCCATACTGTATAGGTCTTACAAAATCCTTGACAAACTAAATGTGTGTGTATAACTCCAGGACTTAGTCGCCTCTCATTAAAACATCGTACACAAGGGCAATAAAACTTCCCACTATCATCATGGGCGTTTTGTTTAGCAAATTCTATAAATTCCTTAACCCCATTCTAATATTCAACACTCCTCCGTAAAGCATTCATCCAACTGCGATCTATAGTACAATTACTATGGACAGAAAGATTTAACATATAACATAATCCGTAAAAACAGAAACTTGCATATAAAATAAGCCAACCACAAATGCGTATATAAGCTAAATGTCGGTTCTATCTTATGGTCATAAATGTATGACAGTGAATCAAGAAGCAAAATAAATGCATGACGAGGAAATTAAACGCATCGCAAGTAGGTCTCGTGTACTCACCAGTAGCATATAGGTCAAATGCATTTACTGAGTCTCTCTTCTCCTGCCACAAATGTTAATGTTGCAGACAATAAGAGTAACCTGAAAACACTTGTTGGTCAGTTGGGTAGGTCCTAAAAGAAGATTTCATCGATTTTGGTCAACCCATGGAAAACCCAGAACGATAAGTAGGAAAAACATACAGTTATATAGCCGATACAACTCATACAGCTTGGTCTTTAGACGTTGAGCCAAGGAACCATAAAGTTGTTGTTGAGAGTGGAATGCGAAGCAGCAACGAAGCAACACACAAACACTGGGGACAGAACCAAAGTAATCACTTTCGATTAGAAAAGAAGTTGATATAGGGAAATTTAATTTTTCCGCGCGAGTGGCGTGAGAGAGACATTTATTATTTGGGATATTATTAAGACCGGTCAATTAAAAGGAATATGGTCCTAAAGATATATTTAAATTATATTGAACTTTTTAACACCGAAGTTTTATAAAATTGCGGTCCTAAAAATAATTTCATTTAAATTTATATTGAAAATTTTAAGACCGGAGGTTTATAATATTACGGTCTTAAAATTCATTTAATTTTGGACCGTATGATTTATAAAACTGCGGTCTTAAAAGTTAAATACTTTTTAATATTTAAAAGAAAAATTGATGTAGCAATTGAATGAAAATAAAGAACACTGGAGAATGGAGAATAAAATATAATCTTCGTTCTTATTAATTTTTAGATCACTATGACAACATGCAAGTACAGAAGGAAATAAGAACAACAAACTGAAAATAAACAAAAAAAAAGATTATGATGCGACTAAAAATCCTAGTCCTTGGTATCATCTAATGTCTTGGAGATGGAGGCTTTAGCAGCAGCAATTTCGCGTCGGATATCAGCACATTGCTGTATTATGCGCCTCAATTTCGCGTCATAATCATCAACTAAGGGAGCGGTAGGACCAGGAGGTTGGAGAGGGGGAGCGAGAACCTCTTCGTGGTCTGAAGGTTGGAGGAGGCCGTCAACCTCTTCATCATCCGAAATAACAATAGGTCCAACCACCCGTGACTCCTCCTCGGAATGGAACGACGCACTGGAAGAGAACCCATGAGAGATCTGGCATGGGCACGAGCTTCAGGAGTACTCCTGCAAGGGGTTGTCTGCTTGTATCTAACCATTGTTTTAGCAGTTGGGAGATGATAGGCAGAGAACTACGTAGTGTGGAGTTACGAGGTAATGAGGACTTAAGTTAAGAAGGACAGAGAGGAAGCGTGTGGAGGACAATAAAGGCATGACTTAAGTTACGAGGTAATGGTCATAAAAGTCTATTATTTATTTATTTCATTAAGATACCTTCAAGACCGATCATTTATCTTATAACCGGTCCAAAAAGTCTATTAATTTTTTTCATTCAATTACCTTTAAGACCGATCATTTATATTATAACCGGTCCTAAAAGTCTATTAATTTTTTTTAGAAAATAATAAATTTTTAAAAGTTCATTCTTCTCAAGTGAGAGACGTACACCAGAGACACTCTGTTAAAATAAATGATTCAGAGTCTCTTCGGCTTCCAGATAAACTTCCCAACTAGGCATCTCCTCGTATTCTGATGAACTATGCGTCTCCTCGGTAACGGTTCCCGCGTTTCACATTCTTCAGGATGGCTTCTCTATTTAAAACCATTGTTAGTTTATGTTCTTCACATTCTTCTCAATCACTTCTACAACCTCCATAATTGCCGCTCCACCACCACCACCGCCCAACAATCCTCCTCCACCCCAACAGCCACCTCCGTACCCTCCTCCATTGCCTCCAAACCCCTCCGCCCGACAGATGATGCAGCACCTCCTAGCCCGTGTCGCTTATATAGACCGACGTATGGGCCAAACATTTCAGGATTACCACGCCGTCAACAACAAGCTGAACATGTTACTTGACGCCAATGACGTCAAGTACAATCTCTCTGACGACGACGTCTTCAATCCCTGCCTCCCCTCCGATAACGACGGGGGGGATTAAATATTTTTATGTTTTTTTTGTTTGTACTCATCCTGCCCCACAGAGGGCAGGAAAAAATGATAAATAATTTTTTTTTCCATTTCGATTGTCTGAGTATAGTATACTTTCGTTGTCTCGATTTTGATTTAGACAAAAAGGTAACAAACAAAACCATAACTGAAAAGTGATTAAAGATAAAAGTTCACAGAATACAGTTAACAACATACAAAACGTACAAAACAACAAGAAAGACAACTTTTACCTTTCAAGAATAAAAACAACCACATTTTTTTCAGACAAAAAGGAAACAAACAAAATCATACTCATCAAAGTCATACCGGTCTTATTTCATCTTCACTTCTGCGTAAATGATTGACCAGGGACATTTAGAACAATCTTTATGATATGACCAAGGATACAGTTATCATAATAAACATGCAAATAATATGATAACTAAAAGGAGAAATACTTTAAATAATAATAATGTTAAAGTACAATGATCTGCTAGGGCATAATTTCCAAGAGATCCAAGAATCATGAATGTTTTAAGTGAGTTGACAAATGCATGACTAAGTTAGAAAATAAAGTTCAAAAAACAATGAAAATGTTCTTGAACCAAGTAAAGCAATGGTTTTGTACAATATTCTTTGTACAGGATAGATTTTGCTGGCTACTTTTTTAAAATGTACCAACATTGCATAGCTTGGAATTTTTGATGTTGTATATAAAGGGTGGACTTTGCTAGCTTTTTGTTTGTTTTTTTTTTTTGGATGCACCAGCATCTCATATCCTAAACTTTTTATATGCTGTCTATAAAGGATAGATTTTGTTGCCTACTTTTCTTTGGAGGGAAATTTGCCAAAATAATGAAAAAAAAAATGTCAGATTGGGGCACTGTTCAAAGAAATCGTCAAAATAGGGCAGTGTGTGGCGCCATGTCAGATGGCGCCACACGTGGTGCCACTGTCCATGTGGCATTGCCAAGTGGCATGCCACAAGTGGCGTCACATGTGGTGACGCCACTTGTGGTGTGACCACATGTCATGCTACCTGTGTGCTGGCACCACATAACTTTTTTTTTTTAATTTTTATATTATTATATTATATTATATTATATTTAATATATATTAATATATTATATTATATATAATATATATATCACATTCCAAGCCAGGTCAACCAAGTGTTCACGATTTTGAAAATTTTATGAAATATTCCTTTTAAAATGATGTTCTATTTTCGAATTTTTTTAGACAGGGCGCTGCCTCGCACCCCGCCTACTAACTAACTAGCGGGACCGCCTTGCTAGCTGTTCGTAGTGTGATTAAATCGTAGCGATTTAGCAAACAGCCGTGCACATGTAGCTTTAGATTACATCGCTACGAACAGCTACATGTGCACGGCTGTTTGCTAAATCGCTACAAACAGCTACATGTGCACGGCTATTCGCTAAATCGCTACGATTTAATCGCGCTACGAACAGCTAGTAAGGCGGTCCTGCTAGTTAGTTAGTGGGCGGGGTGAAGGGGCAACGCCCCTTGCGGGGTGCAGGGCAGTGCCCCGTCCAAATTTTTTTTTCGAAAATAGAACATTATTTTAAAAGAAATATTTCATAAAATTTTTGAAATTGTGAACACTTGGTTGACCTGGCTTGGAATGTGATATATATCACATCATTTTAAAATGTGATATATATATTATATATAATATAATATATTAATATATATTAAATAAAATAATATACAATATAATAATATAAAAAATAATTTTTTTATGCGACCATACAGGTGGCGTGCCACGTGGCAACGCCACATGGGCAGGGGTGCCATGCCATGTGGCGCCTCGTGTGGCACCATTTGACGTGGCGCCACAAACTGCCTTATTTTGACGATTTCTTTGAACAGTGTCCCAATCTGACTTTTTTTGCATTATTTTGGTGAATTTCCCTTTCCTTGGATGAACCAACATTGCAGCACTTCTTGGACTTTTTTATGTTGTCCATCTTCTCTATTGGAGCATAGGATGATTTTGAAAGGATGGCATTGGCTTGCGTCACGGGACATCAATAACCTATCCCTACAATCAATATAGAGTAAATCAATATACATAATTCATTGGACAATTTTCATACTTTTTGTTATGTTTACTTGTCAAGAAGTTGTTTAACAATTTGTGGATCCTTTCGGCTATCTATTAGAATGTTAATCTCATACATGAGAATAAATTTTCTCAAACTGTGTTGCAATCTTTCTACTTAGATATGAATGTGACGCTACCTTTCTAAAAATGTTCAGCTGTGTACTATTTTAATTTTCTTCCTAAAATGGATGTTTTGAATTCACTCCAAAATAGGGGATCTAACAAACTTCTCTTCAGTTCTGAATGAAGCAACCCTTGTTACTTGATCAAATATATAAACATGACGGGTACTTTTACTATTATGAAAGGTATGAATTAAGAAGAAAGTAATCAACAAGCTAATTTTCTTACAAAAGAGTGGAGTGGAATGATGAAGTCAAAAGTGATAATCAGAAAGCAATAGTAATATATATCCCTAACAATATACAGCCACTCAAATTCTTGCAGACAATTTAATAGGTTTCTTTGATACTACATTTATTTATGAAAGATGGGCATCAAGTTGTGCCAACACAGTTGGGAAAATAAAGTGAACAATAAAATAAGTCTCTCACCTTTGTAAAAGCAAGATTTATATAGTACGAAAGAAAATGTCCATGATTATGTAATCAGATAAGCTTTTGAAACAAATACTAAAACTTTGAACGTAAGCGTATCATGACCATGATTAAAGGAGTAAATGGATAGAGTTATTCATGTTTGCTATATTTTCTTTTACAATAATAAGAAAAAAGCGTGCTAAAACTAAGAAATGCATGATATAGAATTCAATTTTAAAGGGTAAAGGAGCAAAAATACACATGTGCTTTACTCTCAAGAGCACCTAGCACCATATGCTTTTTTGGGAGCAAAAACACACACGTGGTTATCATTTTGGAGCAAAAGTCACATCCCACCGTCATGTTACTGTTCACCGTGATGAGAGAGAAAGAGATGAAGTGAACAGTGACATAATGGTGGGATGTAACTTTTACTCCAAAATGGTAACCACGTGTGCATTTTTGTTCCCAAAAAAAGCACATGCTGGTGGGCGCTCCCGGGGGTAAAGCACATGTGTATTTTTGCTTATTTACCCAATTTTAAAAACAATTTTAATAGAATTCAGCAAATATGCATGAATTTTTGTAGTATAGATATATAAATAATTGTGAAGTATGTTGATCCAAACCATTGTAAGTCGAACTTAGTGATGTATGGAATTGATCATACTTATACCTGCTGAGCAAAACATGAGGAGAAGGATGTGCGTAATAGTGCTAGCCGACTAAATTTGAAAAGGTGTTAATCCCCTAACTTCAACACAAGTACATTTGAGGCCAATCATCTTCAAGATATGGCCAAAGCAATTGAAGCATAATTCAATGAATGCCTAGAAAAGTTTAAGAGGATGAAGAGCAATGCAAAGAAGCCTTTGTATGAGAATTTTATTGAGTTCATACTATTATCTGCAATGTTAAACTTGCACAATTGGAAAGCAAAATATAGGTTGAGTGACTTAGGCTTCAAATAATTGCTTGTGCTATTGAAAAGATTACGACCATTGGGAAATGATAGTCAACCAAGACTTATGATGCAAAACAAGTGATGCTTACCACTGCCTTAAGTTATGAAAAGAAACACGCTTGTCCCATTGATTGTATTTTCTTTACAAAAGAATATGAATTGTTATTTAAGTATCTTTTGTGTACTACCTTACTCTATCAAGCGAATGGGAAGAGTCCAAAGAAGACGTTATGGTATTTTCAATTATACCTAGATTTAGATGCTTCTATAGTAATGCAATTGATGCAAAAAATTTAAGGTGGCAAGTGGATGAAAGGATTCAAGATGACGTGCTTCGACATTGTACAGACTTTGCAGAATGGAGTAGGTTTGACTTTGAGTATCCCAAATTTGTTGAAAAACCAAGAAACCTCCACCTATCTATAGCTGTTGATAAGATGAACCCATTTAGAATGCAGAACAACACCCATAGTACATGGCTGGTTATGTTGTTTATCTATAACCTCCCACTATGGCTCCTGGTCAAATAAAAGTATGTGATGTTGTCAATTCTAATCTTAAGGCCTAAGAAACAAGGGAATGACATAGATGAATACCTTGCACCACTAATTGAAGACTTGAACAAATAGTGGGTTCAAATGGGAGGTTGTATATGATGTTCACCAAAAAGAAACATTCTATATGAAGGTCATGTTGTTTCGCACAATCAATGACTTTCCTCTTTATGATAATTTGTTAAGTTATAACATTAAAGGCCAACTTATATGCTTGCTTTGGGAAGAGGGAACACAATTGATCAGGTTAAAGCATGGTATGAAGAATTTTTGAATGAGACATCACATATAGTTACAAAAGGATGGCACTAGAACCTTTGACTGGTCAGGAAGTTCTTGAAAAAAAACAAAACATATGGACTATAGATTTGAGAAGCCATTTGAGAAATATGTTGGGAAAAGTGGGTGGAAGAAAAGGTCTATTTTATTTGATATGTCATATTAGAGTTTCCTTAATGTTAGGCATTTTCTTGATGTCATGAATATCGAGAAAAATGTACATGATTCATTTTGGAATGTTACTCCATATTCTTAGGAAGACAAAGGATGGTATGAATGTAATACCAGACATGGTTGAGATGGGAGTAAGAGAGGAATTGGCATCGGAGGAGAGGGAATCTCATACATTCATTCGCTTAGCAACTTTCACACTATCTAAACAAGAAAAAAAGAAGTTTTTGTGAGTTTCTTGCTTTAATAAAAGTTCTAGAGTGTTACTTAGCAAACATTAGCAATCTTGTGAAAATAAAGGACTTGAAAATGAAGGGCCTTAAATTACACGATTGCCATATGTTAATGGAAAACTTTATTCCGATAGCAATATAAGATATTTACCTGATAAGGTGCTAGCTACAACCACGAAGCTCTATTTCTTCTTCAAGTCATTATGCAGTAGGGTAATTCCAAGAAACTACCAAGGTTATAAACCTGAATTGTCACTAGTGCAAAAAAGTGTTTTAAGACAGCCTCATTTACAACGGATTATCAATGCCCCGATCTTAAAGAAATGACCGGTGGCAATTTTGTAAATATAAATAACTTCTTTACCCGAATCAATTTTTAAGATCACCTCATTTACAGTGGAGTTTTGAGGCACCGGTCTTAAAGATATGACCGATGGCAATTTTGTAAATATAAAGAACTTCTTTTAACATATAAATTCCTAAATATAATATTCAAGCCGCTTAAAATAACTATCCGCTCTTAAAAATGTTAAAAAAATAAAATAAAATATGGATTACATTATAGAGAAAACTCATACATCACCGACTTATATTTTCTACGGTCAAGAACAATAAGGAAATATTTAAATATAATAGTATAAAACTTTTAAGACCGGACATATATAAATGACGGTCTTAAAGGTAAATACTTTTAAGAGCAGACGAAACTTGTACCCGGTACTAAATAATGAAAAAATTTAAAATAATAGTTTATTACTTTTAAGAGCGAACATTAATAACGGACGGTCTTAAATATTTAAGATTGTTGTTTTAATTACTCTGGTCTTAAAAACGGAAACATATACTTCTTCACCCGAAACCTTACTTACAACTTATGTCTTACTGCCTGAACTCTGAAACCCCTGTTCTCTTGGCGAAACCCCATTTCCTATTGCATTACGTCTATTCCTCGCCAACCACCACCATCCTCTGTTACTCTCTCACTTTCTCAGGCGTTACTCCTTCGCATCACCACTCTCTTACTTTCTCGAAAATGAATAGAGAAAATCATTTTCTCCCTGTTCATTCTCTCCCTATTCAACCAACCCTTTTCTTCTCAAAATGAGCCTCGTGACTGCCCTCAACATCGTGGTAGAAGTGGCACACAAATGAGCAACGTGTCCGTAAAATGGAACACTGGGTCAAAGATCGAGATTCAGTTTAATGACAGGTTGGAACCTTTTGGTCTGAATAAACACGAATATAATAGTTATGTTGGCTACATGGCACACAACAAGGTCAGCATCTTGATAGATGAGTGAAAACATGTTTGACGAACGTACAGTGAAGGATCCTATTTGGGACACTATCCGGCTTTCATACATTGTCCCTGACTCTAAGAAGTTGAAAGCCAAGACATTGTCTTATTGTGTTGATCGGTGGAGGAAATTTAAGACCTTTCTAGCCAACCCGTATATTTTTTTCGAGGTTCAACCTGATCATAATCCTTGGGACAGGTACACATTCATTGATCAACAAATTTGGGATCAATTTGTTCAGCTTCGGACCACTACTGATGCTTTGGTGAGTTCATATTTAGTTTTTTCCCTTTTGTTTGCTTATTAACCTGTGTGGATATGTGAATGTTATTGTGTTCACCTAATCCTATTAGTTAGATGGTTTAATGTGTAAGTAGAAGTATATATTTCCATCCTTTGTCTTGCATCAGAGGAACAAACAAGTAAGTCAGAAATGAATTTGAGTATGATTGTTTAATGTGTGAGTATGCATGTTTGATATGTTAACCGTTGTTATATTCTTGCTAGTTTTGTTATAGTAGGTAGTGCTTAGACATTGATATTAGTAAGTCAGTATGTTAGTTCTATACAATTCTATATCTTCCTTAAATAAAATGTTGAAACTTGATGAAGTGAATTTGACAAGTATTTGAGGTTCATATATCAAGTAGAAGTTATCTAATTTCTATTAGTGAGATGGCTAGAATTCATAATTAATAGTTGTTTTCAATTCTGATTCATAGAGAAGAAGGGCACAAGCACAGGAGATTGAGACAAAGAATGATTGCTCGCATAGGGCTTCTTGCGGGGGATATGCAAAGGCCGAAGAAGAAATGATGGAGGCCAAGCAGAAGAGATTGGAAGAAGCTGAATCCAATCCTTCTGCTATAGTTGATCAGCAGGCATCTCCAATACGTCGCGAGGATTTGTGGTTGTATATTCGGCGACAAAAAAAAGGCGCCTACATGAGTGAACAAACTCATATAGTTTCTGAGAGAATTGTAAGTATCGTTATTGTTATTTTTTAGTTACTAAACATGTTTCATTACTAAGCTTCTCGTTATCTGTATCTTATAGGAAGTGAAAATGGAAGAAATCACAAAGAGGGGGTGAATTGGGGATTTCAAAAATTCTTTTGAAAGATGTCTGAATTCTTTTTCAAAACTTGAAAGTCAGATAGCGAAAGAGTAAGAGAAGAAAAGCTGGACACAAAGGATTTATACTGGCTCGATCTTAAGCTTGACCTACGTCCAGTCCCCATATATCTTCTGGGTATTTCCAGTAGTTCATTAGGCTTTAATTACAACAATGTAAACCACATGCAATCCTAATCACCTAGGACTTGCTCCCCCTTACACTTTGTAATTAAACTACCTAACTCACAGGTTCCACAACCTTGAGTCTTCACAAAACAAGTGATTAGAAATGATTTTCGAAATCACACTCTCTTAAAGAGAAAATATCATAAACACTGAAGTTCAAAAATATTTCTCATAACAAAGCTTAAGAATCAAAGAAGCAATCAGTTGTAATTTGGTTGTGTATCTTACTCTTCGTCTTCATGGGTATTTATAGGTTAACCAGTGAAACTAGCTGTTGCATTTTCTTCTCTAACGTTCAGCTGTAAATCTAGAAAATGACTGTTGCATATTTTCCTCCATTCTTCCAATTCTTAGCTGGAATCCTAGAATTCGCTGATGTAGATGGTCTTCCAGATATTCTGTCATTCCATGACCTTTATTTGACCGTTGGAGAGTGATTCAGTTGATCCATAACAGTCTGTGCTGAACCATTCGGATAGAGGAGAAGTTTCAGCTTGGTTTTTGGTCCTGCATTAAATGCTCTGAACCCAGATCTGATTTGTTATAATCTGAAGCTTGAAACGTGTTCATGTAGTCTGTAACTCATGCATAAACTTATCAAACATATATATGATGATTCGTAATTTCATTTAAGTACAAAACACATCATGAGAGTGAATCAAAAATATGAAACACGCGAAGAGTAAAATAGAGATCTTGTTAGGCTCGAGTCTAACTTCAGTAGGCTCAAGTTTGTTCATGAGCACTCAAGCATAAGATAAGTAGGCTTGAGTTTACCCTTTAGAATTCAGTGTTTATCGTGATGAGTGTTTGAAAGTATTTTGGAATAGTGCACAGACTCGAGTCTATTAGTGATAGGATTGAGTCTAGAACTGTTTGCAATGAAATGAAGCTTAAGTACGAACGCGTAGGCTTGAGTTTGGAAACTTATGCTCGAGTCTATTCGGGCCATGAAACTTTGATAGCTCTCTGCCTGAGCCAAACTCAAGTCTGTAAGTGTTAGGCTTGAGTTTGCTTCAGCCAAACGCTTTTGAGACTTCTTTCAATTTGAAATAGGCTTGAGTTAACAAAGTTATGCTTGAGCCTATCTTTGAGTAAATGTTAGTTTGCTCTCTGGAAGAGACATGCTCGAGTCTAGCTTCATAGGCTTGAGTCTATTCACATGAAAGTTTGTTTGAAGAGCTCTTTGTAAGGCTTAGGTTTGAGTTAAGAAATGCATGCTCAAGTGAAAATGCGATATGCTCTCTGTAAGGCACGAGCTCGAGTTTATTTAGGTAGGCCCGAGTCTAACTGAGAGCCAATAACTTAATTTGCTCTCTGTAAGACGTAGGCTCGAGTTTACCATAACAGGCTTGAGTTTGCCTTAGTTATAAAACATGAAACTTGCTCTCTATCACGAGCAGGCTCGAGTCTAATAAGTTAGGATCGAGTTTGCATAAGTTCAAAACACTTATTTTACTCTTTGTTAAGTGTAAACTTGAGTTCATCAATCCTAAACTCGAGTTTAACTAACATCATAAGTTTTAAATCAATTTTGACAATCTTTAAGCATGTTTGAACTTTAGCAACAATAAAAGACTTTTAGTTTACAATTGTTAATTATCATCAAAACACATAGAGAACTAACAGGAAGATCTTAAAAAGAAAGAAGTAGAGGGATCTTTTGTGTCGGGCGGGAGGAATGATGTTCTGACCGCTGCGACTGGAAAACCGGATTACTCAGGGCGAGTAGGCCTAAAAGAATACTTTGGCAAAACCAAACACCTTAGGCAAAGTATGGTTACCCGGGAGGAGATGGACTAAACGGTTAGACAATTAAATGAGGAGGCAGCGGCCAAAGAACGTGCATTGAAAGAAATGTTTGAAGCACAAATGAGGCAAATGAAGGAGGAAATGATGGAGATGAAGAAGCTTATTAACTCTCGGCCAGAGACCAGTGTTCCCTTCACACATACACCTGTACCTATGCAGCAGAGCACTAGAGGGAGCTGCATTGTTGGACAGTCAGAGTAACATTGTGACCTGTACGTGGTAAAACCAACTAGACAATTAGTTGCTAAAGTGACTGTCCACAACTTGGGATCAACTATACACCACAAACAAATGGCTGATGATGAAGTCAAAGTGTCAGTTGAAGAGGTGATTATTGATGCACCTCTCCCTCTCCCAACAGATCAGCTGAAGCGTGTAAGTGATGTCAAGGGAACCTTCATCTCTTGGCTAGTGAAGCTTGTAAATGTCTATACTCCTCCTAATGCTTCATCCCCTCTTCAATCTCCATCCCCCCTCCTCAAGTTGCATCTCCTATTGCTGAGTTAGGGGCCAAGGATAAAATATCCCAAATGGTATCCAAAGGAGAATTTCAAAACCAATCGTGGGATATCAATAAAGTGGTAGGGGTTCCTCATGACCCTCAACCAGTTTTCTTTGACACCGTTGATATGAAGTCCCTGCTGCTTCCTAGACAGGAGCTTACATCAGTAGTTTTTCAAATGTGGTGTAGGTAAGTATCTTATTTTATGAGTACATAATTTAAATGAACCGTTTAGACACACATACATATATATTAATTCCCTGATCGATGTCATTATTGTATATTCATGCATCAAGATTTGGAGCAACAAGGCAGAATCAATGATTTTGGATTCTTATGCCCAGTATATGCAAGCACAACACCCAAGGAAGAAAGACAGCAGTACATATCAACGAGGTTGTGTGAAGTGAGAAAGAAGGTGTACTTGTTTCCATATCACCATAGGCACATATCACAATCGATCTCTTGTTGCAATTCACTTAATTCTGCATAATATATCACTGAGTACTTTACTACTGTGAAATTTCAGCCCCTACTGGCAGTTGCTCATCTTGATCATGGACTTGAATACGGTGTTATTCTTATGCTCCACTCATGGCCAACCAAGGGTTCTGTTGAAGCAGATCATCAACGAGTAAGCATGTCATTTTGATTCTCTTGTCTGAAATCTCTGATGTGAATTTTCAACGAACATTATTGATAAATTTGTGGTTTTGATGATAGTGCCATGAGGACCTTTGAAAACCAGGTAAAAAAAGTGAGGGAGTGATCTCAAAGATCCTAAATGGCTCACATCAAAGGTTAGTACATATTTTGACACTGGCACACTGCATTGTGAAGTTGGTCAGTAAGCTATATATGCTCGATCTTATATATATTTCTTGTTCTTTTCAGACCCGTCGGCAACAATTGGATCGAACTTATGTGGCTTGTACATAATGAAACACATGTATGATATTATCAATGAACCAAGTAATAAACTCATTGCAAAGGTAAATGTATTTGATGTTACATATTATGGCTAAATTCAGTTAATGTTACATATGAAATATGCACGCGAATTAATTCAGTTTCTTTCTTTGATGCTACAGATGTTTGCCTCTGAGACTTCTTTTTCCAGTGATGAGGTAGACCACATACATAGTGTGTTTTGTTAACATGTTACTAACATCTTAAAGTAAATACAACAATCACAGTACTAATTCATTTGTAAATTTATGCTTGTAGAGCAACAATTGTAATTACAGTACTACATTAAACTGTAAATTCATTCTGTAAATAAACAATTTTACAATTTGTATAATTCAATATATAATAAATTTGTTTATTTTTTCAAACAATTTTCTTAGCCTACGTAATTTTGGTTTTCTGAACGTATTGAATGGTGGATATTGCTTGAGATTTGAGTTTTGGAGAGTTGAAACTAGGAGTAAGAGAATCTGAAAAGTATTCGCGACTTTTAGGACCATATATTTATTAAACAGACGGTCGTAAAGGTCTTTGTTTTTTTTTAAAAAATAATCCTTAATTTTAGGACCATATGTTTGATACATCTCCGGTCTTAAAATTCTTATAAAATTTGGTGAAACTTTTAAGACCACATATTTATTAAACAGACGATCCTAAAGGTCTTTGTTTTTTTAAAAAAATAATCCTAGATTTTAGGATCGTATATTTGATAAATCTCCGGTCCTAAGTCTTCGATAATTCTAAATTAAATATGGCTAGATATTTGGGACTGTCTATTTGTTAAATATCTGGTCTTAATAATCTTCCTTTAAATAGAAATGATGACTTATTTTTAAGACAAATAATTAGGGTTCAAGAACACTTCGAGTTTCTGGTGTTCTGCTCAAGCTCAGGACCCTCGTTGTTGTCAGTTTTACCTCTCCAGAAGTTGAAGAGCATTGTCAGAAAAGAAGTAAGATAATGGAAATTTTCAACTCTGGATGTGGTAAAACTGACAACAACGGTGGTACAAGCTTGAGAAGGTTTGTCATTGTGTTTATTTTTATTCTTAAAAGGTAAAAGTTGCCTTTTTTTTCGTTTTGTTTTGTATGTTGTTAACTGTATTCTGTGAACTTTTATCGTTAATCACATTTCAGTTATGGTTTTGTTTGTTTCCCTTTTGTCTGAAACAAGATCGAGATAACGAAAGTATATACTGACAGACAATCAAATATGGAAAAAAAATTATTTATCATATTTTTTTTCCTGTCCATTGTGGGGCAGGAATAGTACAAACAAAAAAACATAAAAAAAACATAAAATTAATTAATCCCCCCGTCGTTGTCGGAGGGGAGGGAGGGGTCAGAGGAGAGGTCAGAGACATCGTCGTCAGAAAGATTGTACTCGACGTCATTGGCGTCTAGTAACATGTTTAGCTTGTTGTTGACGGCGTGGTAGACCTGAAACGTTTGGCCCATGCGTCTGTCTATATGAGCGACGCGAGCCAGGAGGTGTTGCATCATCTGTCGAGTAGAGGGGTTTGGAGGCAGTGAAGGAGGGTACGGAGGTGGATGTGGACGGGGAGGACCATCGATGGCGGTGGTGGTGGTAGAAGGGGAGGACCATTGTTGTGTACACCTGGTGGTGGTGGAGCGGCCATTATGGAGGTTGTAGAAGTGATTGAGAAGAATGTGAAGAACATAAAGTAACAACAGGTTTAAATAGAAAAGTCATCCTGAAGAATGTGAAACGCGGGATCCATTAACGAGGAGACGCATAGTTCATCGGAATATGAGGAGATGCCTAGTTGGGAAGTTTATCTAGAAGCCGAAGAGACTCTAAATCATTCATTTGAATAGAGTGTAAGGATGCGACTCTGGTGTCTCTCACTTGAAAAGAATGAACTTTTAACACCGGATATTGTAAGAGATCTGTTCTTAAATGTATTATTTTTTTTAAAAAAAAAATAATAGACTTTTAGGATCGGGTATAAGATAAATGATCGGTCTTAAAGGTATTTTAATGAAATAATAAATAATAGACTTTTAGGACCGTGAATATGTTATATGACGTTCTTAATACACTTTTGAGTATTAACTACTGTTGTCCTACCTTTATTATCATCCACACTCTTCCTCTCTATCCTTCTTAAGTCCTCATTACCTTGGAACTGCACACTACGTAGCTCTCTGTCCCTCCTTCCCCAACTGCTCAAACAATGGTTAGATACAAGATAACCTCTCAAAGGGGTACTTTTGAAGCTCGTGCCCATGCCAGATCACTCGTGGGTTCTCTTGCAGTGTGATCTATTCCGATGGAGGAGTCACCAGTCATTGGACCCATTATTATTACGGATGATGAAGAGGTTGACGGCCCCCTCCAGCCTTTAGACCACGAAGAGGTTCCCGCTCCCCTTCTCCAACCTCTTGCTCCCAACGCTCCCATGGATGATGATGATGAAGTGAAACTGATGTGCATAATACAGGACCATATGGAAGCCTTAGCAGCATACATAGTTCCTGGCCTGTACTCCTGATTATTTACAACTTATCTCCTATGTTATGCATGAAACAAAAGTACATCATGATGTCTATGTTGATTTCGGGACCAAAACAACCCAGAAACGACATTGATGTTTACCTCCAGCCCTTGATCGAAGACTTAAAGGAGTTATGGGAAGAAGATGTCGATGTTTTTGACTCTTTCAAAAAGGAAGTCTTTAAAATGAGAGCCATAATATTTTGTACTATAAACGACTTCCCAGCATATGGGAACTTGTCAGGGTATAGTATAAAAGGCTATAAAGCATGTCCGGTTTGTGAAGAATGCACACGCTACCTGTGGCACCCGGCCTCTGGGGCCTTTATTTAATCAGAGTTAGTGCGGAATACAAGAATCGAGGTGATTTGGACGACTTGATTTTGTAAATCGAAGTTTTTGAAATTACAATAGTATAAAAATACGAACTAGTTTTTCGCGATTCGATATCTATCCCATAGAGGGATGTTATTACATAATTCCAACATTGACGAATGATAAACACTATATACAGACTAATTATTCCTATTTGTCCAAGGTGTTCCATTTGCTGTAACCCTTACAGCTGCTCCATGCCTTCTGATCCCAAACCAGTACCTGTATCTTTCACGGGTGCTGGAGTCCAAATGAATGGACCCCAGGGTAACAATTAATCTCATGCACATGTATGAAAATAGAAATGACATAATAGCACATGTTTAAAGCATGGAAGAAATAACCGTAACCGCAGTTAACGGCCAAGAACCGCAGCTCTTGTTTAGGACCGCAGCCCCATGAGACCTCAGCCTCAATATCCATGGCCAATCAGGATAATATAAACAAGTAGTTCAACCAGCATACATGATCAGCTAATATTTGCATAACATTAACATACATGATTATAAGATTAAAGTTACCTACCTCGACCGTGTATCCTTTTTCTTTTGTACTGAAGTTGTTGGGATTAGAACAATATCCAGGTCTGCCTAAAAATAATGTTTATCATCGCTATCAATCTCTTATTCGAATCACAAATAAACTAATTATATAAATTAGTTTAAAGGGTTAATAATAATTAATCCCTTAATTTTTTTCTAACAATAATAATTTATTATTGTTATTTTTATTTATTTATTTATTATTATTATTATTATCATTAATTAATAATGATAATAATAAGCTTCCCAACTATTAAATAATAACATGATTTGTTATTATTATGATCCTAATAATAAGGGTCTATCTTCAAAGAAGATAATTAATTATCTTAACATTTCTCATGGTTTTCCCCATTATTCTAATTTTATTATTATTACTCTTACTCTTACTATTATTATTATTATTATTATTTTCCAAATAATAATAACAATAATTTGCCCATCCATTATTGGTCATTATCACTAATCTATCTATTTATTTATTTCCCTTAGTGATAATAATCATTATTTCATGTATTATTATCACTCCTTCTATTCTCTCAATATATATGATTTTATGTATGTTATTCCATGCGCACAAAACACCCATATATATTTAATTAAACATTCCATGCGTCATATTTATATTCATATGTAGGTTAAGACTAAACTGAAACTATTTAGCTCAAGGAAATATGGGGAACGATTTTATACTATAAATATAAACACATATAAACTCCCTCCAGCAAGTTATATCTTATATATAAAAATCCATATTATTCAGATTTTGGGTTCATGTACAGCAACATATTGAAGGACAGTAAAACAGATGCAAACCATCCTTGTTTTAGAATTCATATCCAGCAGCAACCTCATGTACAACCAAAGCTATGTTTTCAAAGGCTTCATGCTCAAAACTATATTTTCTTTTCAAGGTGGTCTTATTATTTTCCAGACTGAAACCCGATGAAAATAAGAACTTATGACAGCATCATTGTTTTTATCTTTTATTTAGATTCATACTGAAACACATTTTAGAAGCTAACAATCCTCTTCCTAACCCTTATTTAAACTTCAGTGTCGGTTTCCTAATGCTTGGTTTCTTTTTGTATATACCTACCGTGGTTTACATCTGCACAAATAACATATGATATAAAACATGACAGATGTGTGTGTGTGTGTGTATACACCATTTATGTTACTCTTCTTCCTCTTTCATTTTAATTTCAGCAAGGTATATGCAGTCACTAAATTGGTTTCACAGTGAAATCTCCTCTCCTTCCTTATTTCTTGACAGCCCTGACACATTTATACATATATACACAGACAAATATTTATTTACCAAACTACCCCATTTTCTTTCTTTTTCTCTGGACCCACAGGCTCCCAGTACCTTATTATGCAGCAACATTCTTCTTTCCCACTGCACCCATGACACACACATATAATTCTTTTTCCTTCTATCACTGGACATGGCAACACAACACATACACATATATATATCTTCTCTTCCTTTTATACGCCATGCACACAGACTTCTATATATATATATATATATATACACAGACCCATACATTTTCATTCTTGGCTGTATATATCTTATTTCATCTTTTTCTTCTTTCCTTTCAGCATGCACAAAGTAGTATATATATATGAATATTCATTCCCTTCTTTATTCTTCCTTCACTTGGTATACACAAAACAGAAGCAGGGATCCAACATGCATAAACACGCTACATACCCATGTATAATTTTAATCTTGTTTTTCATCTACACAACTTACTGAGATAGAAACCCGACAGTAAAGAAATCTTACACACAAATAATAACATACTTTTATTATCTAAACACATGCAGTGACCTCAATAATCTTGTAGGATGCAACACACAATAATAGATACATAAACAAAATACTTTCTTCCTCTTCTAATAACAGTCCGAGACCCACTCTAAGAGTTCAGCAAATCAAATACAACAAACAGAAGCAAAACCCGACACATACAGTAACACATATATATATGTTTAATAAACTCACAAGACTCTCGGTATACAATCATGCAGAACATACATGATAAAACTCTATTTCTTTCTTTCTCCTTTTCTTCATCAAAACAGAACCCAAACGCAGAGAAGAGTAACACTGACGGTCACGGCATAATACAGTAACCATATATATATATATATATATATATATATATATCAATCTCTGTTTTATGTTTCCATTTTTGGCTAGCTTCATTTAAGATCCTTATGACTTTATTCCCGCAAAACCATGACAGAAACGAAGGAAAAGAAAGATGGAAATCACCTTTAACTTTCTAAGCTTTAAAGGTGACAGATGCTTGCTGAATCTCTCCTTTGTTCCTTGTCGGCAAAACAGGGGAAAATAAGATTATGTAACTCTCTCAACTTCTCTCTCTGTTTACTCTCTCGGTTTGCTCTTTGTCTCTTTCTGTTTCTTGCCTTGCGTCTCTGGAAAAATGAAGAACGAAAGAGCAGAGGCATATATATAAGGTGTAACAGTCTTGCATGCACAGTCGGAGCTTGACAGCTGGACCATTACGTGTTGGATACTTAGAGACTATCTATTTCTAAACTTGCCAAATCAACACCTGAACCATATTATTTCCTTTAATCTCCTTCTGTTTTCTGTTGTTTTTTTTTTTTTTATTCTTGCTGTCGGGTTAACATTGGAAGAGTGGAACTCATCTGGTTATTTATGTTTCTTACGTGGCTTCAAATTTTGGCAAACAATTGGGTTGATTTTGGGCTGAATAATATGGGCTGGGCATTGTTTCTGTTTCATTTTTCTTATTGGCCCATATAATTCTTCTCCTTCTTTTTTGTATATGTATTTTTGTTAGCCATTTTTATAAATCCCTACTTTATTTTCAATTAGTTTTCATATCATTTAATTATGATTATAGCATAATTATAACAATAATTCATTTACAATTAGCTTTAATTGCAATAATCCCAAACAAATTAATTTCTAAATATCTTGGGCCATTAAAATACCAATTCTATAATTTTAAGCCTCAATTTATCATTTTCTATTATCCCTTGAATTTATTCTCTTCTCAAAATAATTCAAGGGAAATTAAACCTTAATTTTCGATAATTATTTAAGGCCATAAATTATTATCTCCAAAATTATTTAGACCCAATTATCATTTTCAATTACTCTTTGAATTTTATTCTTTTCCCAAAATAAATTAAGGGAAACTAGACCTTAATTTCAAATAATTATTCTCATAATTATTTTGGCCCACATTTCATAATTTAAATTTCTATATGAATCAAGTCCCAGAAAATTGGGATGTTACACTACCATAAACTTCAACATGGAAGAAAGACGGTTTATCTTGGACATAGAAGATTTCTTAGACGGGGCCACCTATATCATCGATTAAAGAAAGCCTTTTTAGTGGCCAAGAGGATGAAGATGCTCCAGTGGCATTGACTGGGGAGCAAGTGTATGAAAAGGTGAAAAATATAAGTGTTGTCTTTGGTAAGATTGCAAAGGGTAGAAAAGAAACAAATATATGGAAAAAAATATCGGTATTCTTCGATCTTCCATATTGGCGCTACCTTGATGTGAGACACTATATTGATGTCATGCATGTAGAGAAGAACGTATGTGATAGTATTGTTGGCACGCTTCTCAACATACAAGGTAGCACAAAGGATAGTGTGAAGGCAAGATTGGATTTGCAAGAAATGGGAATACGCGAAGACTTACATCCAAGGCCATACGGTAACAGAACTTATTGTCCCCTATCTTCTCATACTTTGTCTAAGGATGAGAAACCTAGTTTTTGTGAGTATTTGCATGGCACAAAAGTTCCATTGGGGTATTCTTCAAATTTTTAGAGGCTTGTATCGATGAAGGACTTGAAATTGGTAGGCCAAAAGTCTCATGATTGTCATGTCTTGATGCAACAGCTATTCCCAGTAGCTATTTGAGGCATAGCCGAGTATGATCTTCGACACATTTTGACTAGGCTTTGTTTGTTCTTCAATGTTGTTTGCAGTAAAGTGTTCGAGATTGAACAATTAGATGAATTGGAGAATGAAGGATATCTTATCTTGTGCCAGCTTGAGAGGCTTTTTGTTCCTTCATTTTTTGACATCATGGTTCATCTAATTGTTCAACTAGTGACGGAGATGAAGTTGTCCGGTCCTGTCCATTTACGGTGGATGTACCCAATTGAAAGATCTATGAAATTCCTAAAAGGGTACGTGAAGAACGCATACCGGCCAGAAGCATTAATTGTTTAGAAGTATGTATTTGAAGAGGCCATGGAATTTTGTCAAAATTATTTGGCCAAAGTAAGACATATCGGGCTTCCAAAATGTCAGCATCCTGAAGGGGGTAGACGGGGGGCCTCAGTAAGTAGAGTGGATCCAGATGAATTGTCACAAGTCTACTTATACATCTTGAATAATGTTGATGAAGCTAAGGCTAGCATAGCTGCCCATAAAGAAGCTGTGAGGAAAGAAAATCCCCGAATGATTGAACAAAGGTTGATTAGGGAGCATAACAGAACATTTGCAAACTGGTTCAAACAAAAGGTTGAGGGAGAGGAATCTGTTTCTGAGACAATGAAATGGTTAGCACGTGGTTCTGAGGTTGATGTCATAAGTTGGAATTCGTATGTGATCAACAGTTACATATTTTACATGAAGTCCCTATATGATAAGAGCACTATCTAGAACAGTGGTGTAATGTTAGAGGCTGAATCTATGCACTTCTCCAGTTCGAAAGACAAGCGCCTAAATTGCTAGTCATGCCATATTATAGGGTTATTGAAGAGATTTGGAAGGTGGACTATGTCTTCATTAGATTTCCCATTTTCAAATGCAAGTGGGTTAATGTCAACAATGGTGTTCAGATCAATCGGCTCGGATTTACGTTATTCGATCTCAATAGTATAAGTTTTGGAGATGAACCTTTTATTATGGCAGACCGGGCGAAACAAGTTTTTTATATCACCGATCAAGCATAAGGAATGATTATCAAGGGAAGTCATGCAAATTATGGTCTTCCTGACAGTACTCTTTTTTCAAGGGGTCTACTGGACATGAATGAAGAAGATGAAACAGATAATGAACCTGGCATAAGGAATGATTATCAAGAAGGGATATGGGAGGATATCCCTTTATAAAAGAGTCAATTCGTAAGATAACTACACAAATCTTTGAAAACTTTAAGGTTTTAACAATATTTTATTCCATCCGTGTTTTTAAACAATGTCACTAACTTTATGACGTTTGTTCTTATTTTATTTTGGTGCCAGGATCCATTCCAAAGAGGCATGCATGTTATAAAAGAGGATGTGTTACGTTGTTGGATGAGAACCAGATGAAGGCATGGTGAATATTGGGCATGTATGTTGGTTTAAGTGTAGTATATCTTATTGTAACAGCTTATTATATTTCTATTTATAACTCATGGTCAATAATATTTGTATTCTACAATATGTTTTTTCCCAATTCAATTTATTCATAATTGTTCATAGCTTGTAGCTTAAAGTGTAGTCTTTTCTATGTTGGTTTGGCTTGTATGGATTTGTGTATAGATCATTCAATTTATCCATAGTTGTTCATAGCTTGTAGCTTAAAGTATACCGTTTTATGTGCTGGATTGGTTGGTATAGATTTGTGTATATATATGATCAGTAAGAACATAACAGGAAAAAAATTCAGGAAAATTTAGACCGATGAAACAAAAAAGCCGGTCTTAAAAGTTTAACTTTTAAGACCGGATGTACTTGTATTTACTTAAATGCACGGTCTTAAAGGTCAGGTGACATATTTGATATTAGGTGGTATTAAAAGTTGGTCTTACAAGACCGATTGTTTAATATGCTCGGTCTAAAAAGTTAATCTTTAAGATCGGACTTATTAATCTTCCAGTATTGAAAGTGAGTCTTTTAAGACCGCGTATAATTATTCGTCTGTCTTAAAAATTAGACCTTTTAAGAGCGATTAAATTTTTGTCCGGTCTTAAAAATTGAGTCTTGGGACACAAAAAAAATATTTCGGTTGAATTTAGTATCACTTTTAAGACCTGATGTTTTTTAAATGTCCGGTCTTAAAAGAGTTTATTTAAGACCGGTTGAAGTCTGCTCTTAAAGATATACTTTTAATATCGGCTGGAACAAGATCGATCGCAAGTCCAGTCTGCCGATGCCTCTTTTGTCTGGTCTTAAAAGCTTTTTTTTGTACCCATGTGTAACTATATTGTGTGAGCTGGAGATTGAAAGTAGAGAAAATCACCAAAGGGGGGGTAAATTGGGGATTTTAAATTTCTTTTTTGATTGCTCTATTTTTGAACACTAAAACAAAAATGTTTAGAGTATAAAGAAGAAAAGCAAGATGCTCAGAATTTATACTAGATCGGTCCAATCTCTGACCTACATTCAGTCCCCAGTCTCTCTTGGGATTTTCACTATCACAATTGATTACACACTCTGTAACTCAAGAGTAGTTCTCTCACCAGAATCTACTCTCCCTTACAAGTTGTAATCAATATCTCAATCTCCAAGTGCCCAGATTTGAGATTCTTTACAATGGACAATTTACAATCAAATAAACTCTCTCTAAGAGTAGATAGATAAACACTAAGTACAAAGTATCAGAAGATACTTTTCTAGTGAAAACTAAAAGAGTAGATAATAAACTTGAATGTAATTCATTTTTAGCTGATTAGTTGTTGAGAAGAATTGAATGCAACTCTATTTATGCAAAGAGACTATTAAATGACCATTTCAAACTTCATTATAACCGTTGGTGCATTAATTCAACTATTAGAGGCACTTTGGTTTCTTTTCTCTCAACTCTTCAGTTAATTCCTTTTGTTTAGAGGATTAGTGTTGACGTTCCTTAAGATTAGTCTGTTGGAATGTCAGAAGCTAGTTTAAGAAAGAAATATTAATCCATTTTGCATCGTGCAGAGGATGATTGTCCAAAATATAGCAAGCTATCTATACTTTACTATAAATGCTCTGACATGTTTTTTGCTTTTATGCTGAAAGTCCATTTTAATCTTTTATAAATCATTTGAAACTCACTAACATACAGGTAAAACATATATAGTAATAGTAATGAGTGAAGATAAGAAGTATGTAGATCAATTACAAAGGTTTTGCTAATTCAGAAAATTCAAATTTTGAATTCAGCGATACAGACTCAAGTTAGTACATTAAGACTCAAGTTTGAAGTTCACATCTAAAAGCCTAAACTCGAGTTTTATGAGTTTGACCCAAGTTTTCTTCATACAGAGAAGAAAGTTGTGGTTTGAACTTTCAAACAAGTTTTGAGCAAGACCTAAACTCGAGTCATTAAGTGACTAACTCAAGTTTTGGACACTTAAGGTGAAAAACACATTTTAAGTACATAGGCTCCAAACTAGAGTTTTCATTTCGGAACTGGAGTTTTCAAATAGTGCAAATAGAGCGAAGCTCTCTGTGGAGTGTAAACTTGAGTTTATGAAACTTAACTCAAGTTTTCACAATATTTAGGAAAACTGGAAAACTCTTTATATGAATCAAATTGGAGTTTGTTATAGAAGACTGGGGTTTATAATAGAAAACTGGAATTAACAAAAACTTTAGAAATATAGAGATGTTCTCTGTGAGTCCTAAACTCGAGTTAGTGAAAACTAAACTTGAGTTTCCTCAAAAGAGAAAAATTGTGAAACATTTTAGCAAGTGTAAACTGGAGTTTCCAAAATCATGACTCGATTTTTCTCAAGCTTAGAATAATATAGCTTTCTGCATGTTGTAAAGTCAAGTCTGCATAACATTAACTCGGTTTTCACAAAGCTTGGAAAAACTCAGATTTCTTTGATTTGTCAAACTAGAGTTTGTTAAACTAAACTCTGGTTTACTTGTTTTGATAAGTTTAGGAACTCTTTGTATCATCTAAACTCGAGTTTTCAAAATCTTGACTTGAGTTTGTCTTAGTTCATAGAACTGGAGTTGCTCTCTGTCAAGTCCAAACTCGAGTTTTCTAATCAAAAATCGATTTTGACTTTGGCAATAAGTTTTTCAACTTTTCAAAGACGAACTTCAACTTAGGTTTATAATTGTCAGTTATCATCAAAACAGATAGAGAACTAACAAAGATGCTTTTCCCTTTAACCCCCTTTGACACAATGGTTTACTTAACTGTTCACTTGGTCAGAGAGGTACGATTTATTAGACATGCTTAGTTTTGATGATGATAAATATACATATAAAAAGCAAAAATTTTGTACCATATACATTGACTAATTGCTATATTCAATGTAAATAAGTTCAAATATAATTGTAGAAAATGACAAGAGAAGAGAAGAAAGAAAGGAAAGATCTTGCCAAATAGAATGAGAAAATCAATATTCAAGGTCTTCGATTGATACTAGAAGTGTTTTCAATAAAATATAAGTTAGAATGGCTTAAGTCAGAGTTAAAATAAGCTTTACCTTGAGCAAACTCGAGTTAGATAAGTCAAAACTCGAGTTATCTTCTTTGTTGCAGTAATTTGGCCTTCTAATATGAGTTAACTTAAGCTATTACTTCATAACTCAAGTTGGATATGTGCATGACTTAAGTCAATACTAAATGACTTGAGTCAAATTGAGTTTTCAGCTCTCTGTTCACCTCTGTTTCACATTTCACTTGGGCGACGTTTAGTAAATTGATGATATCTCCCAAACCAGAGATCTAATTGAGGTGAAACCAATTGTGTATGAAACTAGACTCCCAATGCATCATTGCGAAAAAGGTTCAAGGCCAAAGGATTTCATATGAGTGATCTATGAATTTTGAAAGTTGGGACTGAAATTCACGCCACACAATAGACCTAGCTTTGGTAGTTTGGGTGTATTTCACAAACTACACATCCAAATAAGCTGAAACCAGTGGCATATGAAACGAGACACACATGCATTTCTAAAAACATTAAGATCAAGGAAAATAAAGAACAAATGAGAGAGATATGATCTCTTGAAGTTGACAGTCAATTCAGGATGTTGCAAAAACGCTAGTCAAAGAACAACTTTTATTCATCGGATCATAACTGTCAGAAACATAATGAGCTTATAGCTGATTCTTTTTGCATTGGAAAGAAGTTTTAAAGAGATTTATGGGGATAGGTGGTTTGCCAAATTCCAAGCTAAATCAAAGATGCTAGCTCGCTGAATCTAATCTTCGTACTGTCAATGTTCTTAAGTTTTGGAAGGCATTGGATTATGGAATTGATCTTCAATCAAGTGAACATGGTTGCTAGAAGAAGTTTACTCCAACTTTTGAAGGACAAAACTCTTACAAAGTTGTATTAACTCGAGTCATATCAAGATTACTCGAGTCAAGCACTTACAAAGAGCAAATGAGTTTGAGACAAACTATAACTCAAGGCATCTGGAAGCTACTGGAGTCAATTGCAGATAGAGAGAAATTGGCCATTATTTAACTTGAGTCATGCAAGAGATAACTCGAGTCAAGCGAACACAAAGAGTAATTGCCACTTTTGCAGCTACAGTCATGAATAAAGCTATTGTAGTCATGTTGAGACAGAAAGAATCCAAAAAGGACAAACGTATATGTTGTCTCGAGTCACAATAGCCTTAACTCGAGTCATGCGAAGACAAAGAGCAAGCCAAGACTGAGATGAATTATTAACTCGAGTCATGAACTATAACTTGATTTATTCTTTCTCTGTTTCTGAAAATCTCCGTGTCCGTAATTGCAAAATCTTCAAGTATAATTTGTTTACTTTATATCATTAGTCATTATTGTTTCTAACTATATTTAATCAGTTTGTTAATGAGTTTCAGATGATTACATGAATTATTAAATACATATTAACCAAAAAGCGTGTTGTGAGTAACGACAAGTCTAACGACTATATTCCAACGACTACTTCCGATGGACATCCCACAGTCATATTCTCAACTGGAAGAATTGCTCAACAGTTGAATGCCCTTCATCAACTATAAAAGGAGAAGCATTCAAAATAGAAATAATAAGTTTGTTAATCAGTTTGTTAATGAGTTTCAGATGATTACATGAATGATTAAATACATATTAACCAAAAAGCGTGTTGTGAGTAACGACAAGTCTAACGGCTATATTCCAATGACTACTTCCGACGGACATCCCACAGTCATATTCTCAATTGGAAGAATTGCTCAACAGTTGAATGCTCTTCATCAACTATAAAAGGAGAAGCATTCAAAATAGATGTAAAGACACAAGATTACAGCTTTATCATAAAGATGCCATTATTCTGATGTCTTTATCACCTACTCTCTGATTATCTTAATGATCATATAATTTACATAAGAGAGTGAGATTATTTGTAATATACTTTACTTTTTATCTTATTCACTTCTGAAATAGAAGATTGATTATAATCATTCTATTTAAGAGTTACTTAAGATTGAGTGATCTTGAGTGGGAAACCGATTGTAACCTTATAGTGTGTAAGGCGGAGTATCTTGGTGAGAGATTCAACTTCACAAGTACCTAGGTGAACTTGTGGGATTGCAACGGATTCTCTTATGCCTAGATTAAACAAGAGGATAGTGGATTGAAAATCTCAAATGGAGCTTGGGGACTGGACATAGGTTAAGGTTGGGCTGAACTAGGATAAATCATAGTTTGCATACTCTCTTCCCTAAACTCTTATATTCCTAGCATATATGTTTGAATAACTGACAATTGCTTTATTAATTATTACTATCACACAAACTGCTTTCAGTAAGTTGCGAAAAAAATTTCAAAGTTATCAAAAGTTGTATCAGACACCCAATTTACCCCCTATTGGGTGATAGTCAAGTCTTACACAATTGTGTGGCCTAGTCTAAATAAGATCGATGTACCTAGTTGAGCAAAAGATGAAGGACCTGAAAAGATGGCTAAACTTTATACTGATTGCTTGAAAGAAGCATATAATATTAGCCTTCTAATGTCTCGGCATGAAGGAAGGACATTTGGACAAGGGTTGATAGGAAAGAAAGTTATCGTTTTCACTGTAAAAGAATTCTTAATTAATAGCAATCGATATGTAATGGTCACATAAAACAGCTACAAATATGAGATTTTGTAGTGGCTTATATTGAAACCACTACAAATTTGCAATGGCAACCTTGTGCCAAAACACGCACTTGTTAGGCAACGAATTTTGTAGCAATTATAACAAATTAATTGTCACAATATTGGTGCCAAGATGGCACTAATTGTGTAATGGTTGTATTAGTAACGGTTTGTACATCTAAAACTACAAAAATGTGATGTCAGCTTAATATAATGGCATAAGTTTGTGGCAGTTTAAGGTAAAAACTGCTATAGTATTCAAAATTTTCAACTTCTATTGTGGTTTAGAGCTAAAACTACTACAAGTTTAAAGAGTCTTCGAATTTGTTTGTGGTGTTTTTTAAAACCACTACACACTTTAAAAGCTATATAAACCCCTTGGCCTTGAAATCATTTTGTGAAGATTCTGCAACACACAGTGAAACATTGGTTGAAACAGAGCTACCTCTCTCCATTATAAAAAAGTCAATTGACTTTTTTCATGGGAGATTGGCATATACCCTACAAACTAATATTTTGCTTCATGTTGCACTATCTTCATTAATAATGAAAGCTTGTAGTTATTATTGTAGAAACCACAACAGATACTCTAATAGTAGTAGTAATTGTGGAAACTACTATAGAATGCAAAGAGTCTTGTCTATTTGTAGTGGTTTATACCAATAAGCACTACACATTGCTAATAGCTGGTAAATGTGTAGCAGTTACCTACAATAACTACTACGCATCTAAACCTATATATAGCTCGAATTCACAAAAAACAAATTATTCTGTGAAGAATTAGTAGCAAAAAAACCAAACTTTAGTTTAAAAAGCAGCCGCCCTCTTGAAAAGTTGTTGATGGGTTGTACTTGGTATCATGTTACCTAGCACCACATTTGCATCTTATCAAGAGTGGAAACTACTTTCAAATCAATATGTGGTTTCTTGCAACTGTTCTTCAAACTCACAAAGATATTTGTAGCGAGTATGTATTAAATTACTACATAATGTAAATAGTCTGACATTTGTAGCAGTTTTTGGCATGAGTTGTCATAGAATGAAAACAGTCTCACATTTTTTGGTGACTGCTGCAAAATTTCATGGAGAACGTGGAATATTGTAGTGGTTAATATAGGTTTTTCAGGAAAAATCACTACAAAATGTCAATGTTTAAAAGCAAAGGTGACCCACGCATGTTTCATGCTCACCATTGTCTTTTTCTTTCTCACGTGTTGTCTTACAACATTTAACTATTGTTTTTAACGAGTGACAGCTTCAAGGAAGGGTAAGGGAAAGGAAGTGATACAAGGAAGAGCGCCTTGACGGAGGGGCATTAGTACTAAAGGGTAGCATAAAGGTAAAAGTATCCCTGTGCCATCACAAGAAGGGACCCACCTCAGTAGATGTTCACACAGGTATAAGAAGTAACCTAACATGGTAAGGAGGCATCCTAACCTTCTCATCATGAGGATGAGGTAGTTTAGGAGGAGGCTAAGATAAGTGTGGAGGACTTTGAGAAAGGTGGGACATTCGAATTGAACATGCCAATACACCAGGTGGAGAGGTTCTTGGATGATGACATTGATTAGGAGTAGGGTAATTCATGAAATTCATCTTCCTAAGCGACTGGATTTGAGGTGGAAGTTGAAGGTAAATATAATTTTTTTTAATAAATGTAATATTTAAATTCCATACCATTTATTAATTGTGTGTTTAATTTTAATAAAATGTGTTATGAATCGTACAGATGAACAAAAGAACATGAACACGAGAAGGCTGGATATGGTTTGTTTGAATAGAATCAGTGGGTCAAGTGTCATAGTTCCACAAAATGAGCACATGGACTAGCCAATCGAGAACATTGGTCACTTCAACCACTGGATGTCTGAGTTTTGCAGGAATTGATTTTGGTTTCCTATCCACTTTCAAGATTGGAAGAATGTTTTGTTGGATCAAAAGAAAAGTGTTTTCAGAAGTTGTTACAGTAATTAATTGCATTTAATTATATATATATATATATAGTTATAATTTATGCCTTTTGAATGAATTAATTAAGAATTTAATTATGACATGGATGAAGTTTAAAGTCTAGGACAATAAGAGGAGGTACACATTCATGAAGATTGGGGATGATTGGAAGAATAAGAGGAGTCGTCTTTACCATTATGTGGATAAGGAAGGTACAACACCTTTGTGAAAGTGGAAGAAATCACCAAGAGGGGGGTGAATTGGGGATTTTAAAAATTCTTTTCAACTCTTAAAAATAAAGCTTAAGAAATGAATAATAAAAGAGTAGAGAAAGAAAAGCTTAGACACATAGAATTTATATTGGTTCGGTCTCAACCTTGACCTACGTCCAGTCCTGGGTGTTTCCACTAACTCAACAGGTTTTTAACTACAACAATGAAGCCAAGACACAATCCTAATCACCTAGGACTTGCTCCCCCTTACACTTTGTAATTAAACAACCTAACTCACAGGTTCCACAACCTTGAGTTTACACAACCAAATGCTTTAAAGGAATTTCAATCTCTCAAAAGAGTGAATATTGATAATCACTGAAGAACAGATAAAAGAATCACAATACAGACTCAAAAATGAAAATGTGTTCAAGTGTAGCTTCGTTGTGTGTCTTGCTTTGAGTCTTCATAGTCTTTTATAGCCTAACTAGATGAACTAGCCATTACAATATCTTCTCCAACGTTCAGTTGCAGATCTGGAAAATGACAGTTGCAAATTTTGCTCTGTTCTTTCAATTCTTTGCTGAGATCCTGGAATATGTTGTTGCAGAACGTCTTCCAGATTCTTTGTCATTCCACAATTTTAATTTGACCGTTTGAGGTGATCTTAATGTGTTCCAACGGTCTGAACTAAACATCTGGGATAAGGGAGAAGAATCAGCCTTATTCTTGGTTCTTCATTTAATGCACTTATTCTGGATCTTGATTTCGCCTTGATCTTGTGATGAACCTGTCAGAAACTTATCAAAAACTTGATCAATAATGTTAGGAATAATAACGCAATAAGATATGATAATTTCATATTAACCCATAATGATTTCGCAGATTGATTTGATATGGTTTTCAAAAGTTACCGATGCAAACTCGAGTTTGGTGTTCTAGACTCGAGTTTGAGGTTCATCTAGAAAGCAAGGTATGTTTGAAAGTTTCATAAACTCGAGTTGACAAGTAACTGACTCAAGTTTGGTCTAATAGAGAGGAAAGTCGCGAGTTGGTCCTGAATGAGACTTTGAACACATGGCTAAACTCGAGTTATTTAGTGACTGACTCGAGTTTTGAAGTTCTTATGAAAATCTTAAGTTTAAGTTCACAGCTTCAAAACTGGAGTTTAGAAATGCAGACTGGAGTTTACAAGACCTGAAATATTGCATAGCTCTCTGTATGATCTAGACTTGAGTTTTGATATTCAAAACTCGAGTCTCAGTGAAAACTGAGACCTTTGAAAAAATCTTTTTATGTGTAAATTGGAGTTTCCATTTTTCAAACTGGAGTTTAGAAAACAAGTATCAACTCAAGTATCTCTGTATGTGCAAAACTCGAGTCTACATAATCCAGACTCGAGTTTCCAGTGAAAACTGAAAACATGAAGGCTATTGCATTTTGCAAACTGGAGTTTGTAAAACTGAAACTGGAGTTTGGAAAACTTGATAAAATGTTGAAGCTTTTGTTTGATCTCAAACTCGAGTTTCCAAATCATAGACTCGAGTTTACAAGTCTTTAAACTTTTAGCACATAAACTTTCTTGTAAACTGGAGTTCCTCAGAATCAAAGGTAGAGTTTGGAAATAAGTTGAAATTCGAGTGTCACTGCCTTTGATCTAGACTCGAGTTTACAACTCTTGTAAACTTTGATAGCTCTCTGTAACTCTGCAAACTCGAGTTTGCCTATACAAACTGGAGTTTGGCCAACTTTGTGAAATCTGAGCTTCTGTCTGTCAAGTCCAAACTCGAGTTTAGCAACCCAAACTCGAGTTTTCCTTAAATAGAAAGTTTTACAACTTTCCAAGGACAAACTTCAAATTGAGTTTACAATTGTCGATTATCATCAAAACACACAGAGAACTAACACTTTGGATTAGCTGATAGCGAGCCACCCAGATGACATCCTATTATTAGACTAGGCTAATTTTTTGCAGTATAAGAGGAGTCCAAAAGGCCAAGTACCGTTTTACTTAATTCTATAATTCTTAATAACTAGAAATTTTATACTTATTATTGAAAAGTATTTTCATTTTACGTATCTTATCCAAGCTCTTTCTAAGAGGAACACGAGGATTTAAGGGTAGCAGAAGATCTACCACATGGTCAGATCCAAGACTTTTGTTGTCACTTACAGTGAGCTGGTATTTTTTTGAAGTCAAATTAATTTTAGCTTTAATTTCTCAATTGTTTTATTTTGATTACAACTAAGTTCTTTTTTTCCCTTTTAGGAGAGGAAGGCTCAGGAGGATAACCGCCATATAGACTATGGGAGTTATACACATACCTCCTAAACACTGGGATAGGAAGCCTACCTTCTAGCATGCAGCAGAAACCATTATAAATTATCTACATAAAAAAGATATAAATGATGTAATTAATTTACATTTCAAAATAATTTCATTTATTTCTTATATCTTGTGTATGTCAGGGGCAAACTATATAGGCCTAGACAGAGTTGTACCATTCCTAGACCCCAGAGTCATAGGGGTCTGTAGATCCCGCTACCCCCATAAAAACTTATCTATCCTAAGTTGACCAATCTGGACACTTAGGGGTATGGGGATAAGCGTCAAGCCTAACATTGTCTACAGTAAGAAAGCTGCCTCTAAGGCCATGACCTCTCGAGTAGGGACCTCAAATTGGCTTGTTATATTTTATTTTTAAAATTGGCTTGTTAAATTTTATTTTTTTTAACATATTTTTCATGTTATTATTTCTCAATTAACTTCAAATTTTATGACATGAAAGAATAGAAACAGAAAAAAAAAATGTGAATGCTTTGTAGTGGTTACACTTCTTAAACTGCTAAAAAATCATGACAATTTGGAATTCAAATTGTTGATACGGCCTGTTAGTTCTCTATATGTTTTGATGATAACTAACAATTGTAAACTCCATATAAAGTTTTTTTTTCAAAAGTTGTGAAACTTGATGTCAAGAGCAAACTCGAGTTTAGGTACCTAAACTCAAGTTTGGACTAGAAAGAGAGTAGCTCAGATTTTACAAAAGAAGCAAAACTCTAGTTTGCTCAGGCAAACTCAAGTTTGGAAGATACAGAGAGCACTCAAAGTTTTGACAACAAGACAAACTCGAGTTTAGACCTTAAGACTCGAGTTTAGACTAAACAAAAAGAGTTCAGAAACTTCAGTATTTTCACAAGTTTTGTAAACTCTAGTCTTTGTTTGCAAACTCCAGTTTGTCTCAAAACAGAAGAGATTTCAAAGTTTCAGTTCTTATTGAAACTCGAGTTTGCATTTGTAAACTCGAGTCTGAGTCATACAGAGAGCACAACAATGTGTCTAATTTGAATACTCCAGTTTATGTTTCTAAACTCCAGTTTTGAAGTTTTTGGACTTAGGCTTTTCTTCGTGTCAAAGCCCAAAACTCGAGTCAGTCATTAATTGACTCAAGTTTGGCCATATGTCCAAAAGTCTCAAAGGCCAGAGCCTGACAATCTTCTCTGTAAGAACCAAAACTCGAGTCAGCCATTTCTAAACTCGAGTTTAGGCCTTTGCTTAAACATTCATGCTTTCTGGATGAACCCAAAACTCGAGTCTGGGATTACAAACTCAAGTTTGCATCGGTGATTTTGAAAAATCAGATTGTGTCAATCTGCGAAATCTTTATGGGTTAATCTGAAAATGCTTTATCATGTGATACGATTACTTCTAACATCTTTGATGAAGTTTTGAGTAAATTTCAGATAAGTTCAACAAAGATCAGGATAAAATCAGATTTGGAATAAGTGCAATAAATGAAGAACTAAGAACAGGGCTGATCTTTCTCCTCTATCCCAATGGTTCAGCACAGACTGTTATGGATCAATTAAATCACTCTCCAACAGTCTAATAAGGGTTATGGAATGACTGAATGTCTGGAAGACCATCTGCATCAAGGAGTTCCAGGATTCCAGCTAAGAATTGAAAGAATAGAGGAAAATATGCAACTGTCATTTTCCAGATTTATAGCTGAATGTTAGAGAAGAAAATGCAACGGCTAGTTCCTCTAGTTAGCCTATAAATACCCATGAAGATGAAGAGTAAGACACACAACAGAATTACAACTGATTGCTTCTTTGATTTTTAAGCTCTGTTATGCAAAATATTTTTGAACTTCAATGTTTATGATTATTTGCTCTTTAAGAAAGTGTGATTTCGAAAATCATTTTTGATTACTTGTTTTGTGTGAACTCAAGGTTGTGGAACCTGTGAGTTAGGTTGTTTAATTACAAAGTGTAAGGGAGAGCAAGTCCTAGGTGAATAGGATTGTATATGGTTTACATTGTTGTAATTGAATCCTATTGAACTACTGGAAATACCCAGAAGATATCTGGGGACTAGACGTAGATCAAGATTAAGACCAAACCAGTATAAATCCTTTGTGTTCAGCTTTTCTTCTCTCACTCTTTCGTTATCTGTTTTTTAAAGTTTTGAAAAAGAATTTTTGAAATCCCCAATTCACCACCCTCTTGGTGATTTCCTCCATTTTCACGGCCAAATTTGTAGTGGTTCAAAATAGTAACCGCTAGAAAACTTGATATTTTGAATTTCTTGCCTATAATGGTAACATTTGTGTAATGGTTATGGTAGCGGTTACAACTAGTACAAATTTAAACTACAAAATGATTAGATGTGTAGCGGTTAATTTAGCGTTATGTGACTATTACAAATGTTGAGACAACATTGTAGTGGTCATGGTAGCTATTTTTTTACCACTACAAATTGTTCAATGGTGTAGTTAAGCTTCCCCATAAGTCATTATTAGAACTAAAAATTCTCTCTTGACATATTTTCTCTCCTATAATGCTTCAAACTTTGTTAAGCACATGAATAAGTCATGGATTAAGTTTACGCGCAATTCTCCAAGATATTTGGCTAGATTGAACAATTTCTTAGATTTCGCATTTGTTAATGCTAGCTATAAGGGTAAGATCGTGTGTCCATGTTTTAAATGCACATTTAAGAAGTGGCATACATGAGAAGTTGTTAAGGAACATTTGATTATGAAGCCTTTCTCGGAAGAATATATGTTATAGGGAGTTCATAGTGAGAAACCTTATATGAGATATGATGATATTCTTCCTCAAAGTTCACAAGTAGTAGATCAAGATGATTCTATTATAGATGTTATTTGAGATGCATTTGTTTTTGAAGAGGACAACTTTACTGAAGAAGTTAAAGGTGTAGACCCTATTTTCTTTAGGAATGATATAGCTTGGGAATTTTTCAGTCTCATGAATGAGGCAGATCGTCCATTATGTCAAGATCGTCACTGAAACTCGAGTTTATATATTGTAAACTCGAGTTTTGTGTCATACAAAGAGCTCTGCAATATATCTGATTTGGAAACTCCAGTTTGTGTTTTTAAACTCCAGTTTTGAAGTTTTGAACTTAACACTAAGTTTTCCATCAAAGATCAAAACTCGAGTTAGTCACTTAATGACTCGAGTTTAGACTTGCACTCAACTTGCAATTCAAAGCTTAAAGAACAAAAACTCGAGTCAGTCACTTATCAACTCGAGTTTAGATAGCTTTTCCAGTCATGTTCAAAACTCAGGACATGAGCTTGCTCTCTGGATAAACCCAAAACTCGACTCTGGAAATACAAACTCGAGTTTGTGTCAACGCTTTGAAAAACCCGATCCAATCTGGGAAATCTTCATATGTTAATCTTAGAACGTCATATCATATGTTGCTATTGATTCTAACATTGTTTAATGAATTTTTGAGTAAGTTTAAGATGAATTCAACAAGATTAAGGTGAAATCAAATCTAGGTCAAATAAAATTAATGAAGAACCAAGAACAAGCCTGAAATCTCTCCTCTATCCCAATGGTTCAGCACAGAGCGTTATAGGACAATCAAATCACTCTCCAACGGTCAAATAAGGTTTATGGAATGAGAGAATATCTGGAAGACCATCTGCATCAACTAATTCCAGGATTCCAGCTGAGAATTGAAAGAACAGAGTAGAATATACAACAGCTCTATTCCAAAAATAAAGATGAACGTTGAAGAAGAAAGGAGATGAATTTGCAACGACTAGTTTTTCAAATTAAAACTATAAATACCCATGAAGATGCAGAGCAAAGAGATAACGAAATTACAATGGATTACATTCTTGGTTTTAATCTTTGTTGTGCTAAATATTTTTTGAACTTCAGTGTTTATGCTTATTTGCTCTTTAAGAGAGTGTGATTTCGAAAATCATTTGATTACTGCTTTTGTAAGAACTCAAGGTTGGGGAACCTGTGAGTTGGGTTGTTTTATTACAAAGTGTAAGGGGGAGTAGGTCCTAGGTAATTAGGATTGCTTGAGTGTTACATTGATGTAATAAGAAAGCATTGATAGAGAAACACCCAGAAGATATCTGGGGACTGGACGTAGGTCAAAGATAGGACCGAACCAATATAAATCTTTTGTGTCTAAACTTTTCTTCCTTTGCTTTTGTGCATTTCATTTTTTGAAAACTTGGCTATATTTCAAAAAGAAATTTTTTAAATCCCCAATTCACCCCCTTGGTGATTTCTTCCATTTTCATTAATCATATTAGATCAATTCCATGCTCAATTTGTGTCTTAATACATGGTAAGTTTACAACTCATCAAACATTCCCAGATTTAAATATTGATGCCCTCAGCAATAAACAAGAATAGCCAGTATAATGCAAGGAAGAGATCTTCAGAGAAAACACCTTAAATTTAAGCATGACATTGCATTGACAGAATGATTAAGAGCAGTTGATTAGAAGAATACTATACTAAGCATGAATGAACTGTTGTCTTGAATTACATGAATAACATTTTTCAGTTCACATAAGGACATAGCATCTAACTTGAGTGCTCCTGACTGGAATAAATATTTCACTCGCCACTCAAGTGTTTAGGGAGGTATTCACTCAATACATTAGTACAGTAGCACTACCATAGGCTTGATCATATTCTCAAGTTCCTAATGATGAGGAACACAGACAACATGCACAGATTGATCAAAAGGTCTTTTCAAGGTTGTAATGTGGCCTGGTTTGGGGGTAGGAATATTTGCGAAGTAGCTAAAATTCATGTATGAGATTAGAAGACATAAGTTTAATATAAATTTAGTTAACTCAATACATTTTTTTTTTTAGCTCTTCTCTTTATTTGACCAACCTTCTTCTTAAAGAACTTTTGCATTTGCCATCCCTCACAATACTTATTTGGATTTTTTTTTTTTTTGAATTTGAAAGAAGGGATGGTTTTTTGAGCATGCTTTTCTTTTCTTTACTTATCACCCCCTCTTTTTTTTATCATTCTTCTCCCTTTCTTAGTACTCGCCAAAATTCTCTTTGAACTCCTTTTTTTTTTTTTTACAAACTATCTTCCAATCTCATTCAAAGGTAGGACTGTTTAGGGTTATGGGCTAAGTAACAATGTAGGGTGAATAGAAAAAAATAAGTCTTAGGCTCAAAGGGCTAGCAATAGAGGATATTCTTTTAAGGTGGTCTATTTGACCAAGTGGGTATTATAAAAAAATTGTCTTTGTCTTCCCAATCTATGCATGCATCAAGAGAGAAATGGAGCAAGTTCTGGAGTAGTACTACAGTGAGGTGTCTCAAGAAGAAAATTTTTATTGTTTAGGCCCAAATCCTCACATGGCTTTTGACTCAAGCTAGGACACTATTCATATATTTAGCATTCAAATACTATCCAGATATTCACAATCCAACAGCTACATCCAAACGAGCAATCAGATTCTCCAATTAATTTCAGCAATATATATTGATACCAATCTACGGGAGTTAACCCAAAAGGATCAGAGGGGAAAAGGAGAATGGGAAAGAGAAATAGAGATCGTAATAACTTAAATCAGAACATAAATAAAGAACAGAAGTAAACGTGCTAAAGAGAAACAAAGAAATAAAACATATCGGTAGTAAACTACACTAATCTAGTTCATAAACAGAGAGGAGATTCAGAGAAGATGCAGATGGAAGACATAATCAAAAACAAACTTTTATTAAAACATAAAAACTTACAAGGCAAAAGGAAGGAAAGAAGTGTAGAGAGAAGGCAGGGTAGAGAGAAGGCAGAGTATGATCGGAGGGAATAGGTAGAGAGAGGTTAGAGATAGAGGGAGTAGTTCTAGAGAGAGAGGGAGTGGTTCTGAACCTATCCTCTAACAGACTGAATGTCTGAATATAAACTGGTTCGAATCACTGTTTAAACAATTCCAGTCAAGATGACCGGTACTGCCAGTTTTGCTACAGTTTCGGTTATGGTAACCGGTACTGTTTGTTTATACATAGTTAACTACAGTATATATTGTATCTAACTACAGTACTCTTACATATTATAGTGGAAATCTACTGCAATACAAGGAAAATTTATGAAAATTTTACAACTTTATACATGGGAACAAATTTGTTTATTGTCTCCATCAAAAGTTGTAAGAGGATTAGTCTTCTTCAAGGTTAATGGATTCTTCATCTTCATTGTCACTTGAAGCAGACTGGGTCTCAGTTTTCTCCTCCTGAAGTTGTTTAAGTAGAAGGCTGAGTTGTTTAATGCAATCTTCTTTGTTTGAGGCAGCTGCCAATGTATGTTGAACAATGCTTTTTTGGTTGAGAAATATGCTTTGTTCAGTAACACAAAGAAATGTTGGATTTTCTTTGAACCATTGGTTGACTGCCTTGCAATATGCATTTGTTTGTTTATATTGTGCCCACCAACGTACATAGAGTTCCCTTTGTAAGATAGGTAGGACTGGAGATTTATTATCATTGTGAGGAAATCTGTATTGCCATTTGAAAATCCAGGATACAGATAATTTGGAGAAATAATGGAGATCAATGGGAAATGGGTCTCCATTTGTTTGGAATTTATTTTGAAAGAGAGTCAATGCTTTTTGAAGTTCTGGTGGAAGTATATCGGAGATAGGTCCAAATATATGCCACCACCTCAAAAACCATTGAGGGAAATTGTACTTGGTTTTTGTTTTAAAATAAATAAACCAAGTATGTTTAAAAATCTTATTTTGATCCCAAAAGACATTATACCAGGCATCACAATAATCCCAGTAAGTGTATCCATCAAGATCAAGTTGAAGCTGTTGATTTATGTTTTTGCCCCACTGTGTTGCTGTGAGGACTTGCAAAATTTGGAGAGTAGAATGAGTTATTAATGACTGATCTGAATTGGAAATATATCTTTTTAAAGAAATAGATTCAGAATCAATCAAAATAGCTACATAAAACTCTCTAGTTTTTTGAAAATTGGTAAGAATAAAATGAAATCCAGAAGGGAAGACATTTAATGCTACCTGGTTTGGATTATCAAAGAAAAACTCAGGTTCAATTTGTAGGATATTCAATACAACATGTTTTTTTTCGATGTATGGAGTATCCATTGGATTAACAGCTGAAGAAACTGTTAGGGATTTTGATACCTGAGGTAGCTTTTTCTGGGCTAATTAGAGAGTAAATTCTTTGTTTGCTAAATCATACTCTCCTTTGGTTATTGCCTTGGATGAAGAGGCAATTAATGATAAAGCAAGTTTATCATGCTCAAGGGCTTGGTTTTTCTGATCCTTTGATGCTAATACTTCTGTCCAATTTTGGGTTGGAAGTTTCTTAACATAAGAATCAATTGTTTTTTTGACACTGTATTGGAGTAGATGACTCCGGTTTTGGGGTTGATGACCCAGATCTTGTATTTCAACGTGTTTGTCAGATTCCCTGTGTTTGGGGAATTGACGAACTTGTTGATGACGATGCTCCCTGTGCTGGGGGAGTAGTTTATTGCTGCAGTAGCTGTTTTATAATTTCAGCCAAGTCTACTTCAGAAAGAGGGGAAAGAGGGCCTTGTGCATCCTGCAAGATGCTTTGTTTATCATCTTCCTCTTCTTGGAGGATTTGTTTATTCTTTTGCTCATCTCCTGGTTTCTTTTTCCGTGTCATTTTTTGGAAAAGGAATAGGAAAGTATGTTTAGGAAGGTGGTTAAGTTTCACTCACCCTAGGACTAACTTAGAGAAACTCTCGGGTAAGGAAATCATGGAGGGAATTTGAGGTGCCTTTGATAAATTCAATATCAAAATCAAAAACACTCAAAATTGCTTGCCATCTGGCAAAAATTTGTTTTGATGCAAGGTTTTTAACATCCTTTTGTAAAACATCTTTTGCAGATTTACAATCAATACGGACTAAAAACCTTTGGTTTAAAAGATCAGCTTGAAATTTTGAAACACATAAAACAATGGCCAAAATTTCTTTTTTGATCGTAGAATAATTCTGCTGAGCAGAATTCCAATGTTTAGATGTGAAAGAAATTATTTGTTCTTTGTTGTCAACACGTTGTTTAAGAATTCCACCATATCCTAATTCAGAATCGTCAGTTTGGACAATCTTAAAAGCAGAAGGAATTGGAAGGCTAAGACAAGGAAGTTCCTTAACCTGTTGTTTGATTTGTTTAACAATTTGTGTATGAATGTCAGTCCAAGCAGGAGGATTAGTTTTCAAACGTTCATACAATGGTTTAGAAAAATTGCTAAGTTGAGGAATGAACTCGGCAACATAATTTAAACATCCAAGAAATATTTGCAATTGATTTTTATCAAGAATTAGGTCAGGAAACTTATCAGTAAATTGAATTGCTCTTTCAATTGGAGTAATAGTTCCTTGACAAATCCAGTGTCCAAGAAATCGGACTTTAGTTTGAAACAAACTGATTTTTGGTTTGGATACAACTAAACCATTTATTTCTGCAGTTCGAAGAAATTTATAAACATGTTTAAAATGTTCTTCTATTGAATTTGAAAAGACTAAGACATCATCAATATAGACAATGATATATTGACTTTGATTCATAAAAATCTCGTTCATAATCTTTCGAAATTCAGAAGGGGCATTTTTCAAACCAAAAGGCATAACATTCCACTCATACTGACCAAATGGGATAGTAAAAGCAGTTTTATACCTATCTTTTTATGAAATTTGGATCTGCCAAAATCCAGATTTCATGTCAAATTTAGAAAAGATTTTTGCAGAATGTAAATGTTTTAGTAAATCAGCTTTGTTTGGGATTGGATAACGAATCCATTGCAAAACTTCATTGAGAGGTTTATAATTTATTACCAAGCGAGGTGTTCCTCTTTCCATCTCAGCATTTTTATTGACGTAGAAACCTGCGCAAGACCAGGGGCTTTGGCTTTTTCTAATGAGTTTTTTATCAAGAAGATCTTGAATTTCCTTTTTACAGGTTTCAAGGAGTTCTTGGTTCATTTGAACGGTGCGAGCTTTTGTAGGAATGCATTTTTCAGAGAAGTTGGGTTCGTACGGAAGATCTACCATATGATGTTTCCGATTCCAGAAAGCATTAGGCAAATCAACACAAACAGTGTTATGGATCTTATCCAAACAAGATTGTATTCGTTGTTGGATAAGGGGTTGTTGAAGTTGCTGCTCAATTCATTTAAATGAGACTTCTTCTTTGAGAAAATTAATTTGATTTTGTTTAAGAGAAACATGATTTAATTCTCTAAATTTTGGTTTATGAATAAATGGAAAAAGAAGATCTTGTCCCAAATATGTAATTGTAATTCCATCTGAAGTAGTTTTATATGGAAAAAGCATTGTTGCAAATGATGCTCCAAGAATAATATTGGAGGCCATAGATTTCATAAGAATGAATGGAACTTGGAGTTCCCAATTACCATTTTGGACAATAGCTTTAGAAACTTTATACTGAACGGGACAGTAGGTTTTTGAAACGCCTACAAATCTCTCAGTTGTTTTTTCAAAAATTTTGTAGGAACCAAGCCTTCTAAAATACAGTTAGCTTGAGCTCCAGTATCAAATAAAACAGGTTCATCAAGAATGAAATCATTAATAACAATCTTGACTTTTATGTAAAATTTTTGGGTAAAGCATTTAGAAATCACATTTAAAAATGGAGTTTCTAAAGTTGGATCTTCAACAAAATCATCATGTTCGCCTTTGTTTAAATCATTATCAATATTCTCATTAGAAGTGTTATGAGAAGAGGAAAGGAATTGTTGGATTTGAACAAGAGCAGTCTCATGGATTTGTTGGGAAGATTTGAGTTGTTGAACTTCAGTTTTAAGGGTATTAATCTCAGACTGAAGATCATTTATGGTTATTGGTTTGACAAAACGTTTAAATCTTTCTATGGTTTTGGTCAGATCATAATAGTTCTGAGGGACAGATAGTTTAGAGGAAGAAGTAGAAGAAGTAGGTTGAGAAGATTGAGACAAAATATCTTTGAATTTTGAAAGATACTCACCTTTGTCACAATCTGGAAGTTTATTGATGACATTAAGGAGTAGATCCTACTCCTTGGTAATAACATTTATTTGAGGAAGATCTTCGTCATCATCGGATGAGTAATACTCATTGTAATACCCTAAAAATCCTTAGAGACAATTAAATATTTATTAAAGATTGGAGAATATGTTGTCTCTAATTTAAATAATTGATTTATGTTCAAAGGGAAATATTAAGAAAATTAAGTGCCAAAAAAAGGCATTTTAGGGTCATAAAACATCCTAAAAATAGGGTAATAAATTCTAAAAGGCATGGAATAATTATAAAAATTTAGAAACCATATTATCCTTAATTTAGACAATTTAATAAAATATCTCCTATGAAAACAAAAGAAGGAAAATTTAAAAAGTGTTCTAGAAATCAAAATAGATACTAAAATTGATAATAAATTGCATAAAACTTAGATTATTGATGTCAACAAAATATTTATGATAAAATGATAAGTTTTAATTAAGAAAATTATTAGAAAGTATTAAGGGATTTATTAAGTAATTTTTGGGAATTTTATAAGCCTGAATTCATTTTGGACCAATAAGGGAATTTTGTGAGAGATAAATATAAGATAAATATAATATATGTTGGAAAAAAAAAAAGAAAAAGAGGGCTGGCCGAAAAAAAAAATAGGAGGGATAAGGATGAGAAGATTTTTTAGATATAATAATAATATAAGATTAAACATGTGTTAAAAAGAAAATAATATAATAATCAGAGGAAAAATGAACAGGATAAATGAGAACGGATAGGAAATATTCCCGTTGTGGGAATATGGTTATGGGTCAAGAAAAACCAGAGCATATTATTGGTCAATGGATTTTTATCCAGAAGCTAGTACCGGCCAAAATTATTTCTGAGATCGGACACGAAAACCGAGGATTTTCGGCAGATAACGGAATGCCCTTACTGGAAGTATAAGGGAAGGAGAGTCCAGTATTCTTAAAGAGGATGAAAGGACCTTCAGCATACTGTTTTCAGAAATTTAAGATTTTACAGAATTACGCGAACAGGACACCGAATCAGAGGCTTATCAGATAAAGCAAGAGATGAAGCAAGCATGACATCATTTTGATGACTCAAGATGATGTCAGCAAAGAGAGGTGTAAGGCCAAGATGAAGCCACCTCAGAAAAGTGCGATCCAACGGTCAGAATTTGCAGCGAAGCTCTGAGTAAGTCTTCGGTCCCTAGTCTTTAGTTCGGTAGTTCTTTCAGTAGTTATAGTAAAAGTGTTAGGATAGTCTTAATTTTTCAAGATAATTTAGATATCATGTTTTTAGAGTAAATATGATAATTATCTTAGAAAAATGTTATAGAAAAGATTATAGCAAAAATTTTGGAAGTAAAAAGTCGGAACAGCGAAGCTCTGGCGAAATTCCGCCAAAAAGGCTAACTAGGGGCAAAATGGTAATTTGTACCTAAAATGCCTGTTATGGTCTTAGATATTCATACTGGTGATATTAACCTTATAGGATACTCGGAACACCGAACCACTGTTTTCGCTGTCACCGCCATTGAGCCGCTGTCAAACGTGCCGTAATTTGACGGAAGTGTCAAAAATCGTCAACGGAGGTACGGACGCGTACAGTAACCTTAACACTTATGCTGCTTATATTCATATATGTGAAAGATATGTCATTTATTGAGACTCTGCCGAGAGAGGGCAGTTGTACATACAGCTTTTCACGGGTTATAGTCTTGATAACCTATTGGGGTTTTCCTAGCGCTGAGGACACGATGGGCCGTCGTGGCACTGGATATGTGCAGACTTGTTGTGGTACTGGTTGTGGTACTTGTTGTGTGATTTAGTATTGATATGCTGTTATGTTATTATGAATATCTGTTGCCATATATTGTTTATTTGAGCATAAGGTTAACCGTTACCTGAGATCCAATCGGGAATTGGATCTCAGCTGTAGCTACAGGTTCAAGAGGTATCAGGGTGGATGAGAGGGGCAGACAGTCTTCGTAGAAGGAGCGAAGAAGTTTATATTTTTGTAAATATACTGACATTACTTTTTGTAAACAGTAGTTGTCTGTATCTGGATAATTACACTATGGTTATGTACTTTTAAATATTCAGTTACTCAAAATGCTCGACTCTGATCACAATTTGACATGTTTAAAAAAAAAATTCCGATGTTTTAAAATGGGATGTTACACTCATCATCTTGAATCTGGTTGATTTCCTCTGTAGAATAAGAGCTTGTTTCTGTTTCAGAACCAGAGGTTGTTTCAAGAAGAAGGTTGTTTATTTGTTTTAGGAGAGATTCATCAATTTGTTCAATATTGTTGATTTGTCTGGAAATTCTGCAGTATTTGGCGTAATGACCAGTTTTACCACATTTAAAACAAGAGTCATTTTTGGAAGATTTTTTGGAAGACTTGTTTGGTTTAGATTTATGTTTAAAATTTGTACGAAAATTCTTTTTAGATTTTTGACGTTGATTTTGAGAATCACTTTTAAATTTATTCTTAAAATAAGGTTGTTTCGAAGAAGAGTATTTAGAAAATCTATGTTTTGGAAAACGGGAAGATTTGTGAATCTTTTGTCTTGGTTTTGAGCAAGAAGGAAGACCAAATTGTTCACAAAAAGAACCCATTTCTTTTCTGTTTATACTCTTTTCTTTGGCAAGCTGATGTTTAATTCCATCATCTTGACAAATTTGTAAAGCAGTCTTCTGAACATGAGAAATCAATTCACCATATGTCAGAATGTCATAAGGGATATTGCCATCATATAAAGTTCTAAGTTTATCTGTAACTTTATCACCAAAAGATTTTGGCAATCCAGCTAGAAATTTTTCTTTCCAAAAGCCCTGATTGGCATCATCCCTTGTGAGTACCCGAGTCATAAAAGTATCTTTATACCATCTAAACTCAGATAAACTTCGACATTTGATGTTTGAAAGCAGTTCAGAAGAACGGTCTTTCCAAATTTCTGGATCTCCAACAAAATGTTTAATTATTGTAAAAATAAGAGTATTTACAGAATCTGGAATGGTTTCTCCATTATGAGTAATTGGAGTTCCATCAGACTCAGTTTGGATAGAATTTAAAATTGTTGACTTTTCAGAATTAGACAAATAAAAATCCCACCAACCTTTTAATTGACCAGAAAAACCTGATACTAAAAGGTTAGTAATATCAATATCTGAATAATTTTTTGAAACATGATAAGCAGAACTTACCATGGTCATTTGTTGTAAAATTTGAAGAATATTAGTCTCACTCTGACCATCTATATTCCATTCATAGATGTAATTTGAGTTAAAAGACTTCAAAGTTTGATCATGACATTCTTCAGTTAAAATGTCCAAGGGACTGGCCCTGGGATAATATAACTTTGAAGAATTTTGAAAAGATGATTTTCTCCAACGTTGTTGGTTAATCTGAAAATCAGATTTTGAATCAGAATTAGAAACCTTTTCCAAATTCATGATCTTATTTGAACCAGATGATTCTGAGGGAGTCTCTGGGATAACTTTGTTTTTTAAATCTGAAACTGGGGTTTTTGGATCAACTTCTTGTTTTAATTGCTGTAACTACTGATCAATATGTCGTATAACACTAGCGTGAGTTTTTGTTTGGATACTAGTTTTAACCTTAGGATCAAACTGGAATGGTTTGAATAAAGGTTGTTGATTTGGTTTGGAAAGAACTGTATCTGTAACAATTTGTGGGGGGTTTATGATATGATCTCCAAGAGCTTGGAGATACAGATTTGTATAATTCTTTTGTTCCATAAGATTGATGATGTCTCTAGCATTTAGAGGATCATCATTTGTTTTAGTCTTGATTGGAGAAGCAAGAACAGGATTACCCTTACTGTCTTTAATGTCAGGAATTTGGTATGACCCTTTAGGTGGAAGGTTCGAAGAAATTGTTTGTTGGTTTGGAGGCTTCCATTCCTTCTTGGTCATATTTATAGATTGATGAAATGGATATTCTATTTTTTGTTGTAAAGCATAGGCTTCAAACCAACCAAAAAATGGAATATTCATTTCATACTTTTCAAGGAAACTGTAGAACTTTTCTTGGATCTGCTTACGCAGTTGTCCTTTGAAATGTTCTAAAAACCAATTTCTTTGCAAAGTATTTGGTTCTGAATAAAATTCCTTTTGCAAACTTTGTTTATCAATTTGAAATTGTTTTTCAAGAGTTTCAATAGATTGAGGCTCACCTAAATCCGAATATGACACTGAAGCCATGGAATTTAGATCATCCTCTTTTTGATAATTTGCATGAGGAATTGTACCAAAATTATCAATTCCTTTCATTTCAACATTAGGCTTATCCTCTTTTGGTTGTAAAGGTGCAGTTGGTTGTAGAGGAGGTGGTAAAGGAATAACTGCAAGTAGAGATGCAGGTTTTCCAAATAATCGTTTTGAATAGTTAGAAATTGGAGATCTATTACCTTCATATTTTGAAGATACAGATCCACAAGGAGAAGATACAGATCCACAAGGAGAATTTGTCCTGCTAGACCTGTCAAAGGAAAGAAAGACAGTTCCACCTTGTGTCTATGTGATTTTTGTGATTTGTGGAACGGGTTTTAGTATAGCTTTGTAGCTTTTTCCATTACCCATGTGTCTGGAAGGTTAACATCTTTCCACAAGATAGTTTTGGGTACCATTATGTTTGTGTTTGTGTGATCAGTAAGGAAGACAATAGTTTGTCCATTGTCTATCGGTTGTTGGAAGAGGGAAGAGGCAGAAGAATTTGAGACCTTGTACTATGTCCTATAGAGTAGGGTAACAGGTATAGATCCTGGTTTCATGGAAAATCCTGAAAATTTAAGGTTTAATTTTAAGGCTTCAAGAACGTTTTTATCTTTTAGATTGAAATAGACTGGCCCATTGTGCAGTCCAAATTCAGCTGATGCGAGAAGGGAATCCTCAAAGAAATCATGTCTTTGGTCACGAAGACATGCAATTCCAGAAACATTTAACCCTTTACGCACAAGTGGTTTAAGTGCAATTTGTACACAACCAATGTGTATGAAATTGTACTTTTGTTTATGTTTGAAAATTGCGTTTGGAGAAAGAAGATAAAATTCTTCTTTTTCAGGATGAATAGGGACTGATTCTTCAACAGTCTTGATAACATAATCAAACTGGAAAAACCATTCTCTATTTTTCTGGAAAAGAGTTTTCTTGTCAATTTGGGGAAGAGTCCAATTATCAACGTGTTGGTTTATGTTGCTGAATTGGATTTCTTCATTAAAAATATTATGGATCGAGGACATTGGATCCTCAGTTTTTGAAAATGTGTTTATAGAATTATTTAGATCAGCAGAAGAGAAAGAAGATGAGGAAGAAGAAGAACATTTATGGAAAGGACGAAAAAGAAAAGACATAATCAGAAAATAAAAAATTAATAAATAAATAGAGAATCAGAAACGAAAACAGAAAAAATAAATGAAAACAGAAATAAACAGAGGAATAAATAAGGTGCAGAAAATAAAACGATTAAACAGATAATTGTAAATCTCCCTTCAATTGATATCTTCACCGTCAGGTAAAGTAGGGTATATTAATTAAAAATTTACTATAATTTACTAATCCCAAAGTTTAGTTGGATATTCTGTAGATTTTTTAGGTCATATGCTCCTCTAATTAAAACAGAAAGTAAAATAGAAAATAAAATACTGGTGATTAGCTAAACCAACCAAGAAGGCGGTACTATGTGATGAATCTGAATTTTGCTTAAAATTTTATGCTCAAGATCCACATATAATAACCTTTTCTATGAGGCAGATCGCTACTGATGTGAGGCAGATCGCCTGCCACAACACACGGGACTTACAGCCTTAGACATCCCACAATCAGTAGCCTTGGGCATCCCACAGATCTAGTCTTTATATGCTAAAATCAAGTATAAAATTTCTTACAAAGGTTCTAGACTCTTTTTTTTTTTTTTAGTCTTGGAGCATAGATCTAAAGCATATCAGTGAATACTTCAACGAAACACTAAGATAGAGTAAAGTACAGTCCAAATCTAATTAATACATCTCTACTTCCCCTCTGGCTCTGATACCAATCTAATATATATATATATATATATATATATATATATATATATATATATATATATATATATATGAAATCTCAAATGGTCACTAGTGCTTCTTACATGTTATTCAAGTTTGATGATAATTTAAGCTCATGTTATCTCAGAATTAGTTACATAATGACCATGAAAATCTCATACAAAAGCAGTAAAAATAAGAGGACATAGATAAGATTGAGAAATCACCCCTATTATTTGCAGATTTTTGTAGGTTGTCGCACAACTTCAACATGCCAAGCCACAATTCCTAGATTTTAAAATTTGTTGTCCTCAGCAACTAACTTGAACATAGTTGGACACTCAGTCAAAAGCCATCGCAAGTGTCATCGTCATCAACTAGTGGCGGTTATGGGTGAGCTACAATGGGGACGATGGAAGTAAAGAGAGAGAGGGCTTGGTGGCTATGGATATTTGGGGCCGGGGGGAGGGAGAGAGAAAGAGAGTGAGGTGTGTTGGTGTCAAAAAAGGAGAAGGAAGAAGGTGATGCGTGGTGGCTATGGTGGTGTAAGGAAGGATGAAAAGTGAGAGGGGGGTCGGCTAGAGACTGCAGTGTGTGTGTGGGGATTAGGGGAAACCCTAATGTTTCTTTTTTGGTGCCCTGGGTGCCTGTTTCCAAAGAATTACAGAGAGTTGGCGCAGCGGGCGCCAAGTTTGGCACCATGGTGCCAACTTCTAAAGAGTGCCAAAGAGTTAGCGTTGTGGGCGCCAAGTACCTTATGCAAATTTTTCTTTTTTTTGGGTGACTTGGGTGCCAATTTTCAAAGAGTGACAGAGAGTTGGCGCCATAGGCGCCAAGTACCTGATGCAATTTTTTTTTCTTTTCTTTTTAAGTATGGACCTTATAACTTGATCTACACTTTTTACATCCTTCCTATCCTACGAATAATGACTAAGACTAAATAACAATGAAAAGAAAAACTTATTGGGTTGCCTCCCAATCAGCGCTTGTTTAACGTCTTGAGCTTGACGGATGTCACCTTAATTCTCAACTTCCAATGCCACAGAGGTTCTTCCTCTGTCAATGTCTCCACTATGGTAAGGCTTCAATCTCTGCCCATTCACCTTAAAAGCGTCATATGAACTTATTGGTGCAATGGCAATTGCACCAAAAGGTGTAATTTCTTTGACCACAAAAGGTCCTGACCATCTAGACTTCAATTTCCATGCAAAAAGTTTCAAATGAGAGTTATAAAGTAGTACCTGTTGTCCCAGATGAAACTCTTTAAGGATAATCCTCCTATCATGCCATCTCTTGGTTCTTTCCTTGTAGAGACTAGCACTCTCATATGCAAAAATTCTGAATTCATCAAGCTCATTCATCTGAAGTAACCTCTTCTCATCAGCAGATTTAGCATCAAAATTCAGCAGTAGTTGCCTAAAGCGCCTTATGCTCAAGCTCCACTGACGGTGACAAGACTTACCATTAGCAGCTGAAACGGTGACATGCCAATAGGAGTTTTAAAAGCCGTTCAGTACACCCACAAAGCTTCATCAAGCTTCTTAGACCAATCCTTCCTTAACTTCCAAATAGTCTTCTCCAGAATGTGCTTCAATTCTCAGTTAGACATCTCCACTTGCCCACTAGTTTGTGGGTGATATGGAGTAGTGACACGATAAGTGACACCATATTTGTTAAGCACTGATTGAAACTGTCAGTTATAAAAGTGAGTGCCTCCATCACTGATAATGGCCCTAGGTACCCCAAACCTGCTGAATAAATTCTTTTTGAGAAAAGATACCACCACCTTAGCTTCATTAGTAAGAAGAGCAATTGCCTCTACTTACTTTAAGACATAGTCCACAGCTACAAGAATGTTCTTGTTGTTAAAAGAACTTGGGAATGGCCCCATAAAATCAATCCCCCACACATCAAATATCTCAATAATAAGAATGTTGTTGAGTGGCATCTCATGTCTCTTAGAGATATTCCCAGTCCTTTGGCAATGATCACAATGCTCCATAAACTTCCTAGCATCCTTGTACAATGTAGGCCAATAAAAACCACTTTGTAATACCTTAGTAGCACTGTGTTCTCCAGCAAAATGTCCACCATAATCTAAACCGTGACAATGCCAGAGGATCTTATGAGTTTCCTCCTTTGGGATACAGTGTCGTAGCACTCCATCTGCACACCTGAAAAACAAGAAAGGCTCATCCTAGATATACTGCCGAACATTGATAATTGAATATTTTACGCACTTATTTGTATCTTTTGGGTATTAAATTTAGGATTGTTAGCTAATAAATAATGGGCTTTAATGCTTATTTGGGCTTTGGGCTTTTATTTGGATTTAATTCATTTTCATGATAAAAATTCCAGATTTAATATGCTTCACTGTTTTAAACATAACTTTTGAACCAGACATCGGATTAGCCTCATTTTTGTCTCATATTTCAGATGATTCAAAGAGCTACAAATGTTATGAAGACTCAGAAGGCAAATTTGGTCAAGACGATGGCCAAGCTTGGAGCCAAATTCAGACATTTTTTTGGATTTTTGGGCCCGAATATTATATTTAAAAACCCATTTACCATTTATTTCATTTTGGGCCATTGTACAGCCCTAGCCCATTTCAATTTCAGGTTAAGTTTAAGTTAGGAGCAGCCACAAACACCTTATGTCATTTTCCCTCTCACCCCTCCTATTCAGGATGATTTTCCTGATGAGCAGCTTCTTCAGCTGCAAGGTAAGATTCCATGGTATGCTGATTTGGTTAATTATTTGGTTGCTAGAGTTTTACCTGTTGATTCCACTAGGGCCTAGACTCAGAAATTGCAAAGTGATTCTAAATATTATGTTTGGGATGACCCTTATTTATGGAGATTTTGTAGTGACCAAGTAATTAGGAGATGTATGCCTGATCATGAGTTTGATTCTATCTTGTATTTTTGCCATGCTTCTGCTTGTAGTGGTCACTTTGGACCACGAAGAACTGCTAGAAAAGTGTTAGACTGTGGTTTATTTTGGCCTACCCTAGTTCATGATGCCCATATGTTTTATAAGTCGTGTGATAACTGTCAAAGAGCAGGAAGTATTTCTCGTTGGCATGAGATGCCCCAAAACCCTATATTATTTTGTGAAGTCTTTGATGTTTGGGGTATTGATTTCATGGGTCCATTTCCTGTTTCTCATGGTCATACTTACATATTGTTGGTTGTGGATTATGTTTCGAAATGAGTTGAGGCGAAAACCACTCGGACTAATGATTCTTCTGTGGTGGTGGATTTTGTTAGGTTTAACATTTTCTGCAGGTTTGACATTCTTAGAGCCATCATTAGTGACCAAGGCTCTCATTTTTGCAATCGAAGTATGGGTGCCTTGTTACGTAAGTATGGAGTGCTTCACAAGGTCTCCATAGCATACCACCCCCAGACCAATGGTCAAGCTGAAGCTTCAAATAGAAAGATTAAGCAAATCCTTCAGAAGACTGTTAACTCTACCCAGAAAGATAGGAGTAAGCGATTAGATGATGCTTTGTGGGCATATCGCACCGCCTACAAGACTCCGATTGGGATATCTCCCTATCGGCTTGTCTTTGGTAAGGCATGTCATCTTCCGGTTGAGTTGGAGCATCAAGCCTATTGGGCCATTAAGCAGTGTAACATGGATTTGGCTAAGTCTGGGATGGAACGGAAGCTACAACTGCAAGAGTTAGATGAGCTTAGATTGGATGCCTATGAGAGTTCACAGTTGTACAAGGAGAACACAAAGGCATTCCATGATAAGCACATCTTGAGGAAAGAGTTTTCTGTAGGCTAAAAAGTTCTTCTATTCAATTCTCGCCTGAAGTTTATGCCAGGTAAGCTTTGATCTAGATGGGATGGCCCTTTTGTGGTTACTAATGTTTTCCCTTTTGGTGTTGTTGAGTTGTGTGATCCACCCACCAGACGGACCTTCAAAGTCAATGGACATCACCTCAAGCAATTTCATGAGGGAGACGTGAAGCAACCTGAGGAAGCAAAGATCCTCCTCATTGATGCCACATATCCTCCATAAACCCCTTGGGGAGTATTCTTCTTTCTTTCCTTCCATACCTCTCTTTTCTTTTCTTTTATTTCTTCCATTTCATACTTTGTTTTTTTTCCAATTAAAATTAGTTGGTGAATAATATAATTTATCTTTCTATGATTGCCACATCTTACAAACTTGGACATTTGGGTTTTAATAGATTATTCTGTTGGACTGCAATTCTGGACTCTTGGATTATATGTCTTAGTATTTGATTTTGTTGTGCTGATTGCATGATTTGATATTTCCCTATGTGAGATTTTGGGCCTATTTGAATGGACCTCATCTCTTACCATTCTTTCTTTTATGTGTGCATCTACTCATGATTCATGTTTTCTAGAACTTGCTCTTTCTTTTTGAAACTGCATTTTCACTTACTTGTGTAAATATGATGGAGGCTTGTTTTCTTTCATTCATTTCCCTACTTTGGCCAAATAGCTTTCCCTTGTATTATACTCCCTTTGCTAGCCTCTTTGTGCCTTTGTGACTCATTCTTTTACAAACCACATTACTAGCCTAAGTGTAAAACCAATTTTTACCGCACCTTGAAATTATATTGAGCATTGGTTTCACTTTTGTTTTGTGTTTAAGTGTGGGGGTTGCTCAGGAGTGCAACAATTTAAGTGTGGGGGAGAGATATTTGATTTGGTCATTGAAAAAAAAAGAGCAAGCAAGAAAAAGGAGAAAAACAAAAACAAAAGACAAAAAAAAACAAAAAAACTAAGAAAGATGAAAAAAAAGATTTGGTCATTTCTTTAACTACTGCTCTTTTAGATTTCCTTGGTGCTTAGCCTCTCTTTTCCATACTTCTACATACCTTCACCCTAACCCCATTACAACCATAAACAATAAGTTTTCTTGATTTATGCATGCATGTGATGTGAGTAGTGGAGAAGTAGAAATTGAGCAAGCTTATGGTAAAACAATTTTCTTGAGTAGAATTTGAATGAAACATTTATCCCTTTATACACTTGAGAGATTGATTGAGGGCATCCTTAGAGATGAAAGGATTTCAATCTTGATTGCTTGGTCTTTTGAAACCCTGTGTTCCTTATTCAAATTTTTTTATTGTTGACAATTACTAGAAATGAGAATTTTCCTTCTTCCAATTTTCTTTTCTTTTTGATTTTGCCCAGGAGTACAAAAGGATAAGTGTGGGGGGAATTTGATAATTGAATATTTTACACACTTATTTGTATCTTTTGGGTATTAAATTTAGGATTGTTAGATAATAAATAATGGGCTTTAATGCTTATTTAGACTTTTATTTGGATTTAATTCATTTTCATGATAAAAATTTCAGATTTAATATGCTTCACTATTTTAAACATAACTTTTGAACCAAACATTGGATTAGCCTCATTTTTGTCTCATTTTAGATGATTCAAATAGCTACAAATGTTATGAAGACTCGGAAGGCAAATTCGGTCAAGAGGATGGTCAAACTTGGAGCCAAAGTCAGAGACGTTTTTCTAGATTTTTGGGCCCGAATATTGTATTTAAAAACCCATTTGCCATTTATTTCATTTTGAGCCATTGTGCAGCCCTAGCCCATTTCCATTTTAGGTTAAGTTTAAGTTAAGAGCAGCCACAAACACCTTATGTCATTATGTTTTGGGATTATTCTGGATTGAATTGAGGAGCTTCATTTTTCTCTGCAATGTTCTTCATGTTCTTCATCTGTTCATCAATTTTTCCAGCCATGATTAGCTAAACTTCTATGATTAGCCTATGGATTAAGGATTCCACTATCCATATGACTCGTTCTTAATGGTAACAAATTTGTTTCTGTTTTGTAATTTCGGATTCGATTTACTTTCGGATTGGGTGTTAAATCTAACACCCAGATTGAGAAATCCCAAGGATTCAGTCCTAACTAAGTTCAAGTGCTTGCTGTGCAATCATACATTGACATGCTACTATTTGGATAAATATTAGATGATCGTTTAGTTGAGGGGTTTTCTGGACGAATTAGAGATTTCAGTTCGTCCAGAATCAATCATGAGTTTGTTTAAAATTTGTTTTAGTCCGAGGAAGGAAAGTGGTGGAATTCAAAATCCTGGGTTAATCTTCTGTTTATCTATTTAATCTTCGTGTTAATTGTTTGATCTTTACTTTATTTGTTTTTGTTTAGTTCTATTTTAATATTCACTGCATTGAAAAACTCCCCCCAAGTTGTTACTATTCTGTTTCACTGTTACTAATTTAAACCTACTACAAATTCATTGGGAAAATGATCCAGGTTACACTATATTGCAAATCTTTTGTTAACTTGGTTATTTTGGGAGAGATCACAACAAAACAATCGTCATGCATGAACTTCTTCTTCTGCTGCCATGTTAGCCCTTTCTGTATCATCTCAATTGCCTTATAATTAGCAATATCGGCGTACCAAGGTACACTATTGATTGCCAAGACATACTCATCTGGGAATTCATCCCAAATCTCCATCTCTGAATCATCCTGCAACTCCTTAACCTATATCCTAGACAAGTGATCGGCAACTACATTCTCTACCTCTTTCTTGTCTCTAATTTCAATATCAAACTCTTGGAGTAGCAACATCCAACGGAGAAGCCTTGGCTTAGCGTCTTTCTTGGTCAAGAGATATTTTTAGCAGCATGATTTGTAAAAATAATCACCTTAGAACCAATCAAATATTGCCTAAACTTATCTAATGCATAAATAACTGCAAGCATCTCCTTCTCAGTTGTTGCATAGTTCAGCTATGCCTCATTGAAAACTTTACTCGCATAATAAATGACATGCAACAACTCATTCTTCCTTTTACCCAAAACAGCCCCTATAGCATAGTCATTGGCATCACACATCAGCTCAAATGGTAACTCCCAATCAGGTGCTGTCAGAATAGATGCAATGGTCAATCTCTCTTTCAACAAGTTAAATGCCACTAGGCAATTATTGTTGAAGTTAAAGTCTTCATCTTTGACCAACAACTGACTAAGTGGTTTGGCTATCTTGGAAAAATCCTTGATAAACCTCCGATAAAAACCAGCGTGACCAAGAAAACTGCGAACACTACGCACATTGGTAGGAGGAGGAAAGTCTTTGATGGGTATAATATTGGCTCTATCAACTTCTATCCCTTTTTCAAATATTCTATGACCCAAAACTATCCCATCTTTCACCATAAAATGGCACTTTTCCCAATTAAGCACCGAGTTACTCTCTTGACATCTTTGGAGCACACAAGACAAATTAGCTAAGCAAGTATCATAAAAAGTGCCAAAAACAGAGAAATCATCCATGAATACCTCAATAAATCTCTCAGTCATGTCAGAGAAGATAGACAACATGCACCTCTGAAAAGTAGCTAGGGCATTTCAAAGACCGAAGGGCATCAGTCTATAAGCAAAAATACCAAAGGGACAAGTAAAAGTTGACTTCTCTTAATCCTCTAGGGCTACTGCCATTTGATTGTAACTAGATAACCATCTAAGAAGCAGTAATAAGAGTGACCTACAAGCCTCTCAAGCATCTGATCCATAAATGGCAAAGGAAAGTAGTCCTTACGAGTGGCATCATTCAACCTTCTATAATCCACACACATTCTCCAGCTCGTGACAGTTCTAGTAGGTATCAATTCATTATTTTCATTTTGCACTACAATAATTCCACCTTTCTTCGGTACTACCTGCACTGCACTAACCTACTTTGAATCGGAGATAGGATAAATCATACCTGCATCTAACAGTTTCACCACCTCCTTTCTCACTACTTCCTTCATAGTCGAGTTAAGCCTCCTCTGGGGCTGGCTTACCGGTCTCACATCATCCTCCATAGGAATTTTATGAGTGTAGAATGAAGGATTAATCCCCTTTAAATTAGATATAGACCACCCTATTGCAGTCTTGTGGGTAGTCAAAACTTTCAGCAACTTCTCTTCCTACATTAAATTTATACTAGCTCCCAGATCATAAAGTGCTTTGCCCACATTAAAGTTCCCTATTGCACAAGGAATGCTAAAGCTGCCCGGATCTTTAATCTTTGGTGGCAACTTTGTTTGAATAATGATAGTACACTGCTGAGTCAATGCCATTGTTTCGGCCTCTTACAACTTATGCTTCTTAGAAAGCAAATCTTTAATGAACTTTGCATAATTAGGCATATTTTCAAGAGCTTCTACAATAGGAATGTTAATCTGTAGTTACTTAAAAATATCCAAGAACTTGGCATACTGTTGCTTTTGAATCTGCTGCTTCAACCTTTGGGGATAAGGAGGTTTTGCATAAGAAGGAGTGGGAGACTTTTTTATAGCTATCTCCTTTGGGACCTACTGCACATCACCATTCTCAGCCTTTTCCTCCTTCTAAAGCCTTTTCATGTTTTTCCTCCTTTTTTTCAGACTTTTCCTTCATTGGAATAGATTTCTCAACTGGCTGAACCACTATACCACTCCTTGTAGTTATGGCCTTACAATGCTCCTTCGGATTGACCACAGTATCAATAGGGAAGGACCCTTGGCTCCTCTCTGCTATTTGCTTTGATAACTGACCAATTTGATTCTCCAAGTTCCGGATTGAAGCCTCCTGATTTTTTAGAGAAGATTTTCTTTCATTGCGGAAAGCTTCTGAACCCTGTATGTATTCAGTGGTGGTACAAGTCAACTGTGTCAAAGCCTTTTCCAGATCAGTGGTGGTGGTTTGGTGGAACTGCTAAGGTGCTTCTTGGGGTTTATAGGAAAAGTTTGGGTGAGATTTCCAACCAGAATTGTACGTGTTGCCATACTGATTAAACTGATTCCTAGGAGGATTACCCATGTAGTTAACCTCAGCTGTTTCTCCAGTAATGGCAGCTTCACAATCTCCATTAGCGTGTTCCCCTTTGCAAAAATCATAAAGCAAAAGAGGCTGAGAAGTGATAGATGAGACCTGAGAAGAGGCAAGCTGTTTAGTTATGGTAGTTAACTGCTGTTGGATCACCTTGTTTTGTTGGGAAAGGTTCTCATTGTGGGCTAAAATTGTATTGTAAGAATCTAGCTGAACAACTCCTCTCTTTGGTTGTGGAGTAACAGTTTCATTCTCAAGGGACCCCATAACCTCAAACAACTCCAATGCTTCATTTGGGTTTTATTTTTCAGTGTACCACCTGCTACAACATTAATCATCATCCTAGAAGACGGAAGCATCCCATTGAAGAATATTCTCACCTGATCATAGTCTTGCAGCTCATGTTGTAGGTACTTCCTAACCAACTCCTTGAACCTTTCCAAAGCTTCACAATATGATTCCCCATTGCCTTAAGCAAAGCAACGGATGTCTGACAACAGCTTTGTGTACTTAGAAGAAGGGAAAAATTTCTCAAGGAACTTTGTGGTGATAATGTCATAAGTGGAGAGACTTCCAGTAAGACAAGAACGAAGCCAAGCTCTTGTTTCCCCGTCAAAGAAAAAGGAAACATCTGACACAAAGAGCATCTTCAGAAACCTCATTCATCTTGATGGTATCAGAAATCTGCAGAAAAGTCTCAATATGCTGATTAGGATCCTCCAAATCACCCACACTAAAAGAACCTTGTTGAACCAAGCTGATGAGGGATGGCTTGATTTCAAAATTATTCATATTAACAACAGGATTGACAATGCTAGTTGCAGCCCTAGTAGGATTAAGTGTCATGTAGTCACCCATGGTCCTTCTTAGAGAAGGAAGGAGAAGAGGATCAGCACCATTTTCTGCCATTATAACCAGTTCAGTCTCAGTACTAGAGCTAATAGCCTTTCCTTTTCTCTGTTTAGCAAGTCTCTGGTTTCTCCTTGATGTCTTTTCAATTTTAGGATCAAACTGAAGCGAATTTCTGTCTGTGGTACCTTGCATAAATAGAGTAAAATAATAAAAGAAAAAGAAAAATCCAATCTAGAGTTTCAATAACTACTCTTAGTGTTGAAATAAAACTATTCCCCAAAATGGCGCCAAAAACTTGATAGCGACTTCGGCATGTGCACCAGTCGTTATAAGTAATAAAGTAGTAAGAAAAAGATCATCCCACGAGGAATAGTACTCTAATCACTAATTTGCTATTTTCGCTTTAGTTGGATTAATCGAGTAATATGGGATGAGTTGTAACCAAACAGAATTTAAAGAATTAAATAAAGGACAAGAATCCAAGACCGAGAATTTCAAGAACATTGTTTAGAAAAGATAAGTAATGAAGAAAAATGCAGCTAGGGTTTAGAATCCCCCTATGTTCCTCCAAGTATTTAAATTGAATCCTTAATTGATTATTATTCCCACGATTGACGATTAATTCTCTAAAGCTAAACTAAGTCCCAATGTCTTGATGCTACCTTAGTCCATGATCTTTGAAGACAACCTAATGTCTTTATATTGTTTGGAAAGATTATATTTTTAAACTAGAATTATGACATCGCATAAACTCGTAAGCCTATGTCTAGGTCATGCAACTCTATGATGAATTAACGGTTCTAGTTGAATGCATCAACATCCCTATTGTCATACACCAACCTATGAACAATCTAAAAGGTGATCAGTCTTTAAGAAAGCTTTAAGCAAAGACAATTCATTCAATCAAGAAAATAACGATCAATGGAGAATCTACACAAATACTTTAAATTCGCATAGGGTTCATCCTCGCCCTAGCCAAGCATGGCTAGGTTAACACAATAAGAAAAGAGATGAAAATCAGAATTGTTCTTCAAAGATTGGGGAAGGTTGATCTCCATAATGGTGCTTTGATCTTCTTTCTCCAATGTCGTCAAGTTGTGCCTTGGTTGCTAGGGTTTTTCCTTTTTATATTCAAGGTCCAATTATGTTTTCAAATCCCCTAAGGATCCTTAATTTTCTTTCCTTTTTTGGATTTTGGAGAAAGCAACTTTCTAAAATTTAAATAACAGCTTTCTTGCACTTCCGACGCCCCGGGCGCCAACTTTGGCGCCCTGGGCGCTAGCTTCCAATAAGTTGCTGCCCTCGGCTCCAGCTTTCAGTAGGCTTCCAGTGAGTTGGTGCCCTGGGCGCCAGTCTTGGCGCCTAGTGTCAGCTTTTGCTTTTTCGGCTTCTCTTCTTGTCTTTCTCTTGAACTCTTCCAATTTGCTATCTCCTTGTGGATAAAAATCTGCAAAAACATGAGAATACTTATGAGGGTATATCTGACATCAAATCCATGTTTTTTACTTATTATTCTTATGCCTTTTAATCATATTAGATCAATTTTATGCTTAATTTGTGTCTTAATACATGGTAAGTTTACATCTCATCAGTATTCAAACAACATTTCATGATGCATTGACTTGCACACTCGAAAGGTTGTTGGGCTGAAGACTCATGATTCACATATTCTTATGCAACAATTAATTCCACTGGCAATAAAAAATACATTACCTCTCGATGTTTCCATCGTTTTGGTGGAGCTATGTTGTTTATTTTAAAAGTTGTGTTCAAAGGTTTTGATCGTTAAAGAGGTCGATCAACTGCAACAGAAAATCATTCTTACATTGTGTCATTTAACCATTCATGGACATTTGTACATATTTACTTTATAGGTTTCTTGGAAATGAGGCATGGTTAGAAGGTTCCATAGTTAAAGGCTATATAGGGGATGAGGTCCTTTATTTCTATTCAAGGTACTTTGATGACATTGAGATGTCTTTCAATTGACCCCCTCGTGTAAACGATTATCCTAAACTTAAGCCATCATCAAGAGAATTGTTGATCTCTCATGTTGGTAAACTAGTTGGAGGAAGTGAGAAATTTAAACCAACAACAATTGAGAAGTTGCAAGCACATAGGCATGTCTTTATAAATTACACTAAAGCTAAATCCTTTCTTTAGTAAGCATCGTACACTCATATGTTTTCCTATATATTTCTTTACAATTTATACTTACATTTCATGATTTCTATCTCATGATCAATTGCAAGGAATTTAGAAGTGATGTGAAGGGCCAACTCAGAATTTGTACAAAAACATCCTTTAAAATTAACAGAAAGGTCCACAGAGAATTCCTAGGATGGTTTGTGTGGCGAATACTAAATGACCTCAACCTGCACTCACAAGTGAAAGTGGAAGAAATCACCAAGAGGGGAGTGAATTGTGGATTTAAAAAAAAAAAAATCTTTTCAAGGATGTCTAAAACTTAAAAAGTCAAAGAATGAAAAAGCAAGGAAGAAAAAGTTAGACACATAGGATTTATACTAGTTCAGTCTTAACCTTGACCTACGTCCAGTCCCCAGATATCTTCTGAGTATTTCTAGTATCTCAATAAGCTTTAATTACAACAATATAAATCACATGCAATCCTAATCACCTAGGACTTCCTCCCCCTTACACTTTGTAATTAAATAACCCAACTCACAGGTTCCACAACCTTGAGTTCTTATAAAACAAATAATCAAATGATTTTCGAAATCAAACTCTCTTAAAGAGCAAATATTAGTAAACACTGAAGTACAAGAAGTAGTAATTTGCACAGCAAAGATTTAAACCAACAATGCAATCAGTTGTGATTGTGTATTGTTGTTCTGAGTATTCTTGAGTATTTATAGGTTAATTAAAGGAACTAGTTGTTGCATTTTCTTCTCTTTGATTCTTCAAAGTTCAACTTCATCTCTGAAATATGACAGTTGCATATTTTTCTCCGTTCTTTCAATTCTCAACTGGAATCCTAGGATTAGTTTATGCAGATAGTCTTCCAGATATTCTGTCATTCCATAAACCTTATTTGATCGTTGGAGAGTGATTTGATTCACTTATAACTGTCTGAACTGAACTATTGGGATAGAGGAGGTTTCAGGCTTGTTCTTGGTTCTTCATTAATTGCATTTGACCCAGATCTGATTTCACCTTGATCATTGTTGAATTCATCTGAAACTTACTCGAAAACACATTAAATAATATTAGAATTAATAGTCACATATGATATGACGTTTTAAGATTAACCCGTAAAGATTTTACATATTGATGCAATCTGGTTTTTTAAAATCTGTTCGACACAAACTCGAGTTTTCATAAGTAGACTCGAGTTTAGAGTTCATCTAGAGAGCAAGATCGCGATAAGAGTTTTAAACACATTTTGAAGAACTTCCTAAACTTGAGTTGATAAGTGACTAACTCAAGTTTTAGTTCTTACCGAGAGGAAACTAGAGTTCTGGTTTTTGAATAAGATGTTGGACATATGGCAAAACTCGAGTCATTAAGTGATGAACTCGAGTTTTGGACTTTGATGAGAAAAATATATTTGAGTCCAAAACACAAAAAATGGAGTTTCCAAGGTCAAGACTGGAGTTTTCAAATCCAGTAGTAACTCGAGTGTTTTCTGTTTGAGCTAAACTCGAGTCTTCAAAGTCCAGACTCGAGTTTCAGTGAAAACTGAAACTTTGAAAACTTTCTGTTTGAAGCAAAACTGGAGTTTCTAAAATCAAGACTAGAGTTTACAAAACAAGTAACAACTCAAGTGTTTTAGTTTAAGCCAAACTGGAGTCTTTAAAAACAAGACTCGAGTTTCAGTGAAAAATGAAGCTTTGAAAATTCTTTGCAAAGGTAAAACTGAAGTTGTAAAGAAGAGACTTTGAGTTTTCAAAATCTGAGAATCCAAGGGAATCTTTGTTCAGTGTAAACTCGAGTTACCAGAAACTAAACTCGAGTTTCCATGAGTTTACAAAACTTAGACATCTCTTCATCACATAAACTCTAATGAAAACTGGAGTTTTCCTGACTTGTGAAAATACTGAAGTTTCTGAAGTTTTTCTATTTGGTCTAAACTCGAGTTTTTAAACTGAAACTCGAGTTTGTCTTGTTGTCAAAGCTTTGAGTGCTCTCTATGTCTCGTAAACTCGAGTTTGCCTGAGCAAATTGGAGTTTGACTTTCTTTGAAAATTGAGCTACACTCTGTCAAGTCAAAACTCGAGTTTTGCTACCAAAACTCGAGTTTTGCTACCAAAACTCGAGTTTGCCTCTGATAGTAAGTTTTACAACTTTCCAAAGACAAACTTCATATTAAGTTTACAATTGTCAGTTATTATCAAAATACATAGAGAACTAACAACAAGATTTCAAAGCTCTCGCACTCGGCCCTCTTTGTTAGTTCTCTTGTAAATCATTGGTTTAAATAAGAACTCGATTTCATGTCTTAAAACTCTAGTTCTCATTTCGGCAAAATGAAGAACTCGAGTTCTTAGGTCAAGAACTCGAGTTCGCGACCCTTGGCCGTAGAAAAATGTTTCAAAGTCTTAAGAACTCGAGTTCATTAGTACCAAACTCAAGTTCATGAACTTGAGTTCTTGGTAAAGAACTCGAGTTCTCTCTGTGAGAAATTCGGTCAAGACTAAGAACTTGAGTTCTTGGAAAAGAACTCAAGTTCATGAACTAGAGTTCTCATAGAAGAACTCGAGTTCCTTCATGTGGTATCTGATCAAAGTTTAAGAACTCGAGTTCATGAACTAGAGTTCATGATTCATAACTCAAGTTCTTTGAAAACCAATTTGAAGCGAAGATTAAAACTCGAGTTCTTGGTGATCAACTCTAGTTCTTATATTGCAGATCCAAAATGTTCATAAGGAAATCAAAAGAACTCTAGTTCTTGTATAAGAACTCAAGTTCTAGGACTCGAGTTCTACATTGAAAACTCGAGTTCTTGTCGCTGTCACTGATCTCTGATTCTGCGAAAACCTTGATCTTTGGTCTAAATCTTCCAGAATCACTTAGAATGATATTTAAAATGTTTCTAACGTGTTTGCTAGTGATTTCAGGGATTGAAACGCTGCATTATTCAAAAACTTCATAAAGCAAATGCTCACGTCACTGGATTTAATGCATAGCAGCAAAAACAGAGCAACAAATGGAATGAAATTGTGCAGCAGAGAGAAACATTCTTCCAAGGTTTACTTAATTAAGACATTCTCCTGCAAAAGCACTCTCAACGACCAAACGCATTTAATGAAAGAACGGATTTCATTTAATGAAGCCTCAACGGTCCACTTGGTTGAACGAGGAACAGAGTTGTGTCTAACGGAAAATTAAATAAGTCACAACGGTAACTTTTAAGTTCCTCCCAACAGCATTAATGGCGAAAGAGTATAAATGCCCAAGCATTCAATTCACCAACCACCGAAACTCTGCGCATTTACTCTGAGCTATTGATCTTATCAGTTTCATTACTCTCAATATCTTCAGATATTTAACAGTGATCGTTTACATCTACACATGAGGAGTTATAAAAATTCAGTTGTAAAATCTTAAGGTTGTGGAACCTTAAGTGTGGGTGTTAGATTACAAGTAGTAAGGGGAAGTGAGTCCGTGAGTGAGAGGATCATCCCAAGTTGTATTTGTAATCTCTGAAAAGTTAATGAAAAATCCCAAAGGGTTCTTGGGGACTGGATGTAGGTCAAGATTAGACCGAACTAGGATAAATTGTCTCGTGTCTTTTCTTCTTTAAATTCCTGCTCAGTTAGCATTCTGTCTTAATTCGCCAAAATTTTGACTAAGCGATTAAATGTTTAAATCACCTATTCACCCCCCCTCTAGGTGATATTCCATCTTCACTCTTGAACATGCAACTAAGTTTATGGCATATAATGTCATTGGTTTCAAGTTTTGCATGACTTCATGAGATCAAGGATTGCTAACCCAAAATGCGGCTGTTTATGGCACCTTTGGGACAAAGAGTTATGCGAGCAACAGTGAGGGCAACATGCAATTCAGTAACATCTCATATTATGGAAAGCTTCTTGATATCGTCAAAATAAATTACCAAGGCCATTTCGGTGTGATGCTTTTCAAGTGTTTGTGGGCAAATATGACAACTTCTTGGGGACTCACAATGAGTTACTTAGACACCGCATCAATCAATTACTCCAGGCCAATTCACACCGATCAATCTAAAGATCATAAGCCATATATTCTTACCTCAGAGGCCCATCAGGTTTATCATGTCGAGGACGAAAGGCACAAGGATTGGAATATAGTGGTTCACTTAAAGCCTTGGGACCTTAACAACATGGGCAATGTTGATAACGTCGCCTATGAGAGTGAGTTGTTCCAGCCTGCCAATTTTGAAGACTTCTTCCTAAAAGGTATGAGAGTTTACCTATCATGCAGTGAGTTTTTTTAAGTTACGTTTTATTATCAATTGATTGAACTTTAATTTTTGTTCAAACATATTAAACTCACAACTAACATTTTCTCCCCATCCTTTTGTAGTAATGGAAACGAAGAATGATTAAAAAAATGCTTATCTTATAGAAATCTGTCTATATTTTGTCGAAAAAATGCCACAAAATAAAAACGAACCGCTACTAAACTCAAGACCGCCACCAATTTTGTCACATCAACCACTACAACATCTACCATGTCAATTGCTACAAGTTTGATGCAGAAATCTTTGTAAATACCACTACCACACCTCATTTCACACTCTTTCAATTCTTCCTTCCTAACTTCTCTCTTGTTTTATTTTTTCCAATCAATGTTTTTTGAAAAGGCATCAAATATGGAAAATATTTTTTTTTCATATCTTTGATTTGTAATTTCTTATAGTCTTCTATACTGATTATTTTTATTTTCCAAAATGACATTCCCTCAACATTATATTCCTCTATGATGATCAACATTCATTTCATAAACAAATATCATCTAGTGAATAACATAATAATTTTACATTATCTACATTTTCTAAATATTATACTTGTACAATATCCATAATTAAATATCATCTAATTATATTATTCCTTAAATTATTAAAAGTTATCATGTGAGTAACAACACTAAAATAACAAAGTAATAAATAGAAAAGCATTACGGTTACTGACATTTTTTGAAAAATTTTAATTTTATTTGTAACAGTTTCTTAACCACTACACAATTTGTTAACAAATTTTTTGAGACTTTTAAAATTTTTGAAATTGGCGGCAAACATTTGTAGTAGTTCCTGAAAAATGGCTATAGTATAAAATTTCAAACTTTTTGGCGCCATTCCTAAAATTTTGTTCCAAATTTTTTGTGGCCGTTAAGGAACTGTTACAATTATTTTCTGCCAATATTTAAAAATATTTTTCCGCCACTCTTTTGTTTTGGACAATTTCAAATCTAGAAAAATTCAGTCCTTTTACCCCTCTTTTGTTTTGGAAAATTTCATATCGACGAGGTTGTGTGAGCCCAAGTCAAAAATTTCATCTCCTTGCTTTCCTCGTTGTTCCCGAAAATTGCATCTTGTCTGAATTCACGATTTTGCTCTGTTTTGTACACATATATACCAGATAAAGTCTGATAGGCATTTAGTGTGAATACGTACTAGTATCTGTCTGTCAAGATCTCACTAGTGTTTAGGAGATCAGTATGAACTTGATGTTATAATTCTTTACTTTTTATTTTGATTTGGTTTATTCCATACAAAAGGGGATCATTGTGGGTTTGAATGATAATATATAGACAGGACTTTTCCTTGTCTGGATTTCATGTGTTTTCTTCGAACCATTTTGTACATATCATATGGTTTTGATTTCATCTGGTTTGGACATGTCTAGACCGGACTTCATCTGGCTTGAGGGGTTTCACTATCGGTTCTATGCGTTTTCGATGGAATCATATATCTGTTCCATGTACTGATTTTACTTGGTTTTATCACTCCTATGAATTATGATAGTACTTGATTTATTTGCAAGTTAAATGTTCTTTTCGCCTTTATCAATGAACAGCTGAATTGAAGGTGGGGTTCTATCAAAGCATAGAATGAATAGATTTCAAGTTAGTGAGATTTGAGTTCATTTGTTTGTTCCAATGCTTGCAGTTGATTCACTTCTTTTAAGCACTTGAACTCTCTAATTCTGGGAAACATTTTACTTTGAGATGTTTACAGAGTTTCTTGATCTTCATTGTCATTGTTGTTCTTCACGTGTACGGTCTGTCACCGGGGAAAATAAGATGACTTATGGCGTCCTAAATTATTATTTTGGATGCCATGCATAATGCGGACTTATGGCGTTCAAAATTTATTTTAGGATGTCATGGACGCCATGCATAATTTGGACTTATGGCGTTCAAAATTTATTTTAGGATGCCATTAGCTGGGCTTATTGCGTCCTTTTTTTTTTTTTTTGTTGCCATAAGTGTCTAACTTATTATGTCCTCTAGATAGGCACCCCTGAAAAAGTACGTAAAATGTGAAAAAAAAAGGATGCTATAATTGTTTTTTAGAGCAGTGTATTAAGTACTATATATATATATATATATATATATATATATATATGAGACCTTAAATGAACCCAAAAAAAAAAAAAACTCCATCATAAGCCAAATCACAAGGCACATATAACTCTTGGTATCCAACCAAGTGGTTGGACAACAATGAAGAGCAACAATATAAATAAGGTCTTAAACATGATGTGAATATTATAATTAGTAAGCCATGGTGTACGTTAATTAAAATATAGGATATTCAATAACTATTCGAGAAAGCTAATTTGATTTAACCAAAATTGACAGCAGGGAATTTCATAGCCTAATCGCTAACCCCGTACTTCCAAACTGTGGAACTTGTAACAATTTTCTATTTATCTCCTAATACAATAAAGCTATAAATTTTAATATATCTAGACATTTTCCACCAAGTTGAGCGTATTTCTTCAGAACATCATTACCTTATTTGTAACCCGCTAAGGAAGTACGGATGATTGTCACAAGTGTACATCAAAGACCAAGATAACCATCCTGGAACGCTGGTGCTCTCCAATTTGCCCATCAACCCTATGCCTCTTCATATATGTCATGGCGGAGTCTAAAGCCAAAAAAAAAAAAAAAAAAAAAAAAAAAAAAAAAAAACCCTAATTAGACGACCATTATTATTTTTTCTATTAACGGTTTAAATCCCTTCATTAAACCAAACTACATCATTTTGGGATAATGAAATTATTTTCTTATCAGTTGATGGGCATGGAATGTGGATACTGTAAGATTATAATGGTTGGTGTTAGTTCTCTATGTGTTTTGATAATAACAAGCAATTGTAAAATCTAATTGAAGTTTGTCTTAAGTAAGTGAAAAACTTAATGTCTAAGACAAACTCGAGTTTTGGAAACAAAACTCGAGTTTTGACTTGACAGAGAAAACTCAATTTTAATGAACAGAGGCAAAACTGCAGTTTTCTTGAAGAAACTCGAGTTTTGGTCTTACAGAAAGCATTACAAGGTTTTCATCAAGACAAACTTGAGTTTCAGTTTGAAAACTTGAGTTTAGGTCATACAGAGATTCTTCAATGTTTTTCTAAAGAAATTGAAAACTCCAGTATTCATTTGAAAACTCGAGTTTTTGATCATACAGAGAGTCATCTAAGTTTCTGACTTAAGAAAACTTCAATTTTAAAAGGAAACTCCAATTTCTAGATTCTCTAAGTTATTCCAAGCTTTGGGAAAACTCGAGTTTCAGTTTAGAAACTCGAGTTTTGCCCTGACAAACTATTTTCATGCTTTAAACATCAGAAGACTTAAGTTTGAATAGAAAACTCTAGTTTCTCTCTTGGCTCCAAATTTCAAAAGTTTTCATATTTTAAATGGAAACTCGAGTTTGGTTTTTGAAACTCGAGTTTTGGGTCAAGCACAAAAGATTACTATTCTTCAATGTATTTAAAACTCCAGTTTTGCAATAACACAAATCTCTCTAAGTTTCAAATTTTAAAATGAAAACTTGAGTTTGGTTTTAGAAACTCGAGCTTTGGTCATACAGAGAGCATCGATGTTTTTCACTAATGTTAATACTTCAGTTTTAAATGAAAACTCAAGTTTTGAGATTTTGGACATATATTCATTAAAAGTCCAAAACTTGAGTTTTACTTGAAAACTCGAGTTTGGTCTCTAGCCAAAATGGTGTTCCAAAACTCGAATCGCGACTTTCCTCTCTAGAAGGAGAAAACTCAAGTTTTGATATGGAAACTCGAGTTTATACTTTAAGTGCATAGTGACAAACTCGAGTCTTGATACTCAAACTCGAGTTTGCGTCACGGCTGATAAACATTCAAATCTGTCGAGTTTGTGAAAACCTTCTTGTTTGATCTTAATGTTTTCTAATATTATTCATCAACTTCACTAGATATGTTTAATGTGTTTGCTAGTGAATTTCAGCTGTTTTAGAAGATGATTTAAGAAAATTAAAAGAGTTATTTCAACACAAGCAAAAAGCATGTCAGAGCATTAAATGCAAAGTACAGCTAACTTACCATATTCTAATCAAACAAACTTTGCTCAATGCAAAGTAGATAAATGCTTCTTACATAAACTACTCTCTGACATTCCAACGGACAAAAACACAAGAGAAGTCAACACTTATCCTCTGAACACAAGAAATGAACAAAGGAGTAGAGAGAGAAGAGACCAAAGTGCCTCCAACAGCTAGATTAGTGCATTAACGGTCAGATTGATGCATACAACAGTCATCTAACACTCTCTAAGTATAAATGGAGTTGCATTCAATTCTTCTCAACAACCATTAAGCTAGAAAACAAAAAAGCATTCAAGTGTTTAACTACTCTTTAAGTTTTTTTGTAAAAAGTATCTTTTGATACTATTGAGCTTCAATGTTTATTTCTATCTACTTTTTAAGAGAATTCATTGATTGTAATTCATTTATTGTAATCAATCTCAAGTCAGAAGACTTGGAGATTGGGGTTATTGATTACAACTTGTAAGGGGGAGTAAATTCTGGTAAGAGAATTACTCTTAAGTTACAGAGGGTGTAATCGATTATGATAGTGAAAAACTCAGGGAGCCTAAGAAATAGATGTAGGTCATAAAGTTGGATCGAACTAATATAAACCTTTGTGTCTTACTCTTCTTCTCTACTCTCTGTTATGCCCTATTTCAGCATTTCAAAACAAAACTTTCAAAAAGAATTTTAAAATCCCCAATTCACCCCTCTTCTTGGTGATTTAGCTCTGCTATCAGTTAGAAACCTTAAAGAGATCTTATCAGGAAAAAGTGCTTTTTACTATTCATAATAAATGCAAGTAAAAAAGCTTGTTAATGCATTAAGTATAGTATATAACCATTACTTATAGTAGTTGACGTCTAATCAGCTAGTCAGGGGTAAATGGGAGGCTAAGTATCCCCCCCCCAATTTTTTTTTTAAAAAAATGTAAACACGTTGAACTCTGTTTGCCACTACTTTCTAATGATAATTACAGGTTGTGGTCCCCGTTACTGTCTTCCTTGACGTTGCTTTCATATATATATTGACAAAATAAATAAATATAGGGATTAATATATCTACCTTTGAAGCAGAAAAACAACTCTGCAACAAGCCAAAAATGACATAGTTTCGCCTTCTTTTTCACCCTCTTTATATCTTATTGTCTTTAACTCTAAACCCACGGTAAAGTGCATGGGAGAAAAAAAAAGTTGGAAATCCACAAAAGACAAAACCTCAAATAAGGGAGTGGGTGAGTTAGTTCATTCTGACTGGGAAAGGAACCCAATTATAATTCTCATATAAAGCTTTCATTTTTGTTTTTAATTTTTCATTTCCTCTAGCGCCATGGATCATGTGCCTCATAGGACTTAATAGTAGAAGCTATTAGATGATATTTTACCCAAGAGAGTTTAGTTATATTCGATTTTAGTTATCTGATTTTTCATTTGTGCCTCCTGTATCTCTGATGTGACTTAATTAATCACATGTTTGTGCCTCTTGTGCCTCATATTTTTGTTTTCGATTTTTCTTTTTTTTTTTCGTTGCCATGGATCCGTGCCTCTTATTTAAGCATTGCTCCTAAAAGATTATTGCCTCTAAACTTAATTAATCACACGTTTATGCCTCGTGCCTCTGCTTAATATGTATATACATACTTACATTATGTTTTTCCTACTAGACTCTAAATGTGTGATGATCCAAGCCTTCATTTTTGGTTTAGAGTGTTCATGTAAATCCAAATGCATGTATAAGGCTGATAATAGATGTATATTATGGGTTTGGAGCTATTTTGTAAGTGGTTCTTCACAAGTTGATTCAATGATTGTTTTTCTCTTTCAGGGGTGGTAGTTCAAACTTTTTATAACTCTATGATGGATCACTCTCATATAACAACTATTGAAGACATTGATATGACTGGAAGTTTAGTATGTTTTGATGACGTTGTTCATTTAGAGAAAGACAATGATGAATTTAGAGAATATTATGTTGGTTATGATTAGTTTTGATGATGTCTTATATAGATGTCATTAGTAAGAACAAAAAGTTCATATCATATACATTGACTAATTGCTACATTTAATATAGATCTGTTCAAATATGACTATGGAGAAAGAACAAGAGAAGAGAATAAAGAAAGAGTTGAATCATGGAGAATGATCAAGAAAAGAGAAGAAAGAAAGAAAAACTTGTCAAATGAAATGAGAAAATTATCATACAAGTTTTTAGATTGATTCTTGAAGTCTCCACGATCAAATGGAAGTTAGAACAAGGAAATATCATGTTCTGGATGAGCAAATTCGAGTCAGATGCTCAAAAGTCAAGTTTACTGCATTACTGGAAGTGATTTGCCTCTAGATCATAAGAAAACTCGAGTTTAGGACACAAAACTCGAGTTTGGAACTCAAAACTCAAGTTAGTTACTTAATGACTCGAGTTTGTAATGTCTTCAGCAACTCTGGCGTCTCTGGATCAGCAAAACTCGAGTTAGCTAATGTAAACTCGAGTTTGGAACTCAAAACTTGAGTTAGTCACTTAATGACTCAAGTTTAACAAGCTTTCAGCAACTCTGTTCAACTCTGTTTCACGTACAGCACGGGCGACCTCTAGTAATTCGATCATATCTCTCAAACCAGAGATCGAAGTAAGGTGAAATCAATTTTGTATGAAACTATACTCCCAATGCGTCATCTTGACAAAGTTTCATGCCCAAAGAAGATCAAATAAGAGAGCTATGAATTTTTGAAGTTGCTCCATCTGTTACCGTCATACAGCAGACCAAGGTTCAGTAATTTGAGCATAACTCACAATCTACTCATCGAAATGAGCTGAAATCAGTGGCATATGAAATTATACTCATATACCTTTCCAAAAACATAAAGAACATGGAAAATAAAGATCAAATGAGTGAGGTATGAATCTTTGAAGTTAACAGTCAATTCAAGATGCTGAAAAAACGCTAGCCAAAGAACATCCTTCGTTCATCGGATCATAACTAGCAGATTACAATGAGTTTGGAGTTGATTCTTATTGCATTGGAAAGAAGACTTAAAGAGTCTTATAGAGATAGGTACTGGACTCCAGGAATTGATCTTTATCAAGTAAGAGAGCAAAGAACTTGTGAGAAGGATATTTGACTGAGCCATGAAGAAAAAAACTCGAGTTTGTATTAGCAAACTCCAGTTTTGCACTTAACAGAGAGCAAGATGTTTTTATCTTTTAAGTAAACTCGAGTTTGAGTTAGTAAACTCCAGTTTGTGGCAGACAGAGAGCTCCTCAATATTTTAAAAGTCCAAAACTCGAGTTAGTCACTTAATGACTCGAGTTTGGCCTTAAGTTCAAGTGTGCTCCAAAACTCAAATCGCGACATTCCTCTCTGGAAGACCTAAACTTGAGTTTGGATTTCTAAACTCCAGTTTAGCCCGCTGAAAACTCCAGTTTAGTTTTACAAACTCCAGTTTCAGTCACTTAAGTTAAAAAACCAGATTGCCCCTATTTGTGAAATCTTCATGGGTTAATCTTAAAACATCATATCATATATTACTATTGATTCTAACATTATTTAATGAGTTTTTGAGTAAGCTTCAGATGAATTTAGCAATGATCAAGGTGAAATCAGATCTGGGTCAAATGCAATTAATGAAGAACCAAGAACAAACCTAAAATTTCTCCTCTATTCCAATAGACCAGCTCAGGCCGTTATAGATCGTATAGATCACTCTCCAACGGTCACATTAAGTTTATGGAATGATAAGAATTCTGGAAGACCATCTGCAACAACTATATCCAAAATTCCAGCCAAGAATTGAAGAAACAGAGAAAAATATGCAACAGTCATATTCCAGATTTGCAGCTGAACTTTAAAGAATCAAAAAGAAGAAAATGCAACGGCTAGTTCCTCTAATTAACCCATAAATACCTGAAGACTTGAAGACTTCATAGAAGAGAAAAACGCAGAGACACAAGCTTACATCTTCAACATGTTAATACTTTGATTTTCATATCATTTACTCTCTGTTCTCAATGCCTACATAGCTTATCATTAAGAGTGAAATGATTTGTATTGTGCTTCAGTGTTTATTCATTCACTTCTGAGAGAGAAGATTCATTGTGAATCAGTTTATCTGAGAGATACTCAAAATTGGGTGATCTTGAGTGGGAAACACTTTGTGGTGATTACAGCTTGTAAGGGGAGTGAATCCTAGTGAGAGGATTACCTGGAGTACAAAGTGTGTAATCAAGCAAGTGTATTGATTACAGTTTGTAAGGGAGAGTGAATCCTAGTGAGAAAATTACTTCAAGTACAAAACATGTAATCAAGCTCAAAGCAGATAGTGGATTGAAAATCTCAAGTGAAGCTTGGGGACTGGACGTAGGTCAAGGTTTGGACCGAACCAGGATAAATCACAATTTGCATAATCTCTTTCCTAAACTCTTATATTTTCAGCATATATATTTGGATAACTGATTATTATCATTCGAACTAATTTCAATAAGTTGCAAAAAAAAATTTAAACTTATCCAGAGTTTTATCAAACACCCAATTCACCCCCCCCCCCCTCTTAGATGATAGTCAGGTCCAACATATTATAAGTGTGAAATCATAAAAGAAGACGGTGGTTGCAAGGAAGATAATGTACATGAATTTGTGGTAGATGATGACAGTGAAATCATGAAAAAAGAAGATGGTGACGACCACAGGGAAGATAATGTACATGAAATTGTTGTAGATAATGATGGTGAATTTAGTGAGACTCCTGTTTTATGTAGAGTATTTGGAACAACCGAAGAAGCTTATCATTTTTATAATGACTATGCAAAAGGGAAGGGGTTTTGGAATAGGTAAGCAGTATTGTAACAAGAATGCAAAAACACAAGAACCATATAGGTGGAAATATGTGTACTATAAGCAAGGCTTGAAGTGCCTAAACAATAAAAGAATTTATATTAACAATGCCAAAAGGCAAAGGGAAACAAGGACTAATTGTTTAGCAATGCTACAAATAATGTTGAAGGATGGATTGTGGAAAGTGAAGAAGTTCAATGATACACATAATCATCCATTGCTTAACACTCCATCAAAGGTGAAAAAAAATTTTACTCTCATAATGAACTCCGACGATTAGAATTTACTAAATCTGTTGTTTCTGAATTCTATGAGGAGGGTTTAACTTCTTCAAAAATCTCAAAGGTGGTCAATGCTATAGGTGAAGAAATTCACATTACTCCAGTTCAAATAAGCACTATTATATCAAGCCAACGAAAGAACAATGTAGGGCGAGAATGTCAGGGCATCATCAAACACTTTTAAAGGAAGTCCACTCTTGATGGGTCTTTTTATTTTGATATATAGTTGGCAGAAGATGGTACTTTGAGAAGCATCTTTTGGTCCAATAGTAGATCAAGAGCTGCCTATGCTCAATTTGGTGAAGTCTTAGTTTTTGATGTGACTTATAGAACAAACAAGTTCAAGTTTCTTTTGCTCCTTTTGTGGGGCTTAATCACCATAGGGAATCAATTTTATTTGGTGTGGCTTTATTAGAAGATGAAACAGAGGCAACATTTACTTGGTTGTTTGAACAGTTTCAGACATGTATGTTTGACAAGTCTCCTATTGCCACTATCACTAATCAAGACAAAGCTATGGGAAAAGCAATTGCCAAGATATTTCCAAGAGCTCGACATCGTTTTTGTGTGTAGCACATCAAAAAACATGTTATGGATCATAGCCAAGCACTAGGCACATAATTTAAAGATAGTTTTGATGTTGACTTTCATGCATGGTATAAAAACCAAAACATCGATGAGTTTGAAAACAAATGGGAAGCATTAATGACAAAATATGATATTCAAGCAGGTACTTGGTTGGCTAACATGTACACTTCACATCATTATTGGGAAAAAGCATATTTGAAAGATTTTTTTTTTTTTTTTTTTGCTGGAATGACCACAAGTTGTTGAAGTGAGAGCATCAATGCATTTTTTGAAGGATATATGTCAACTCTAAGACAATGTTGAATGACTTTGTTAACCAATATGATAAAGCGATAAAGTCTAGAAGGGATGCAGAAGAAAATGAAGATTTCAAAACTAGAAATACAAAAGCAAGTTGAGAGAGTGATCATCCAATTAAAGAAGTAGTTGGAGAGCGCTACACAAGAAAATTATTTGAAATTTTCAAAAAGGAGTAGAAGGCGTCCAAAGGGTGCTTCACAAATAAAATCAAGCTTGGAATTGTCTACGAAACTACAAAAGACTTGCAGGTATTGTGGAGGAAAAGGTCATAATAAGACTGGTTATCAAAAGCAAAAGGTATTTATTTATAAAAAAGAAATATTTTTTTCTCTTTAAACTTTATGAAAAGTTTATTAAGTTTCATTTGTAGATGGATGTTGCAATTGAGATGCAAACAAAATAGAAGTTGTCGCATGGAAGATTTAGAGGTGGATTGATGGCTATGATGAAGACATGAAAGACATTTTGCTCATTTAATTAGGATACATTTTTTAAGTTTATATGTAAAAAGACAGTGAGTGAAAACTTTGTGGGGCTTAATGCTTGCTTTTTAGCATGTTCAAGTTAAAGTTACCATATTCAGCTGCTATTTGTATTGTTTTGAGAATTCTTTTTAGTTGCTTTATGTTGTCACTATTTTCCTTAGATTAAAGTTTAAACAACAAGAGGTTTACCCAGAAGCACACTGCTAAAGTAATAGTAGGCTAAAACAGCCCATAACAATTCTTATTTGAGTTATCTAAAAAGGAAAAGCAAGAAAACCTCACAAAGAACTTCATGAGCAGTTACCCATTTTCTTGTATCTCTAGTAAGCAACTTTCTCACTAAATGTTTAGCACTATCCAATATTTTAGGCTAAGGATCTGACAAGAAATCAAGATTCCCATCCAAAACCTCCTTCAATATATCCTCCTCTTTTTCTCTTACCACTCAATGAAAAGTGTGCATAAATTTTAGAGTCCAGCAGAAAAACATAACGCACTACTACAAAACAGGTTTATGGCGTCCTACTTTTTGGACTTTTAGCGTCCTATTTCCACGAGACGCCTTTCGGGGAGGCGTAGTATATCTTTCGCTTAAGGCGTCTAATTCTAATTAGACGTCGTATATTATGACATACAACGTCTAAGACAATATTAGACGCCATTCTGTAAAAGTAAGCCGCCATTGGTCCTAAAGTGACGAGTTAAGACGTCTAAGAAATATTCTTAGACGCCTTAACTATATTTTAAGGCGTCTAAGAATTATTCTTAGACACCTTAAGCATTGCTTAAGGCGTCTAAGAAATAACTTAGATGCCTTAGCCTAAGTTTTTAAAAAAAAAAAAATTGCTTAAGGCGTCTAAGAATCTTAGACGCCTTAAGCTAAGTTTTTTTTAAAAAAAAAAAAAATTGCCTAAGGCGTCTAACTTAGACGCCTTAGGCTAAGTTTTTTTAAAAAAATTTACTTCTTCGTTAGCTATACTCACTGCCCATCTCTTACAAAACCTTCACAATATCACCACAATAGTATGATCAAAACTAATGTTTTTGTCCTAGACTATGGTACAGAACAAGTAAGAGGCTAGAATTGTGGAGAGGCTTGAAGGCAAACTTGATAGATAATTAAACAAATCTCAGTACCGTATCTATGATCATCCAACAATTAAGCACCAAAGATTCAAAGCAGAAAATTAACCATCAAGCAATCACCAACAAAATTACACAAGGAGGGAAAGGCCAACGATTATTTTCCACCCTCAGTGTATCCAAATATACAACTAACTCCAGACTTATAATGCACAAAAAAATTATAATATCTGCCTCACCAACAAAATTTAAGATTAATTAGTGATAGCAAATGATGCAACAGAAAATCTTAAGAGAAGCACCCAATGATGTCCAGTGTTTAAAGAATTGTTTCTTCCTAGTAGTCTTGATTGTTAACATTATATTCTGAACAATATATGTGCTTAATGATTCTTATGCAGAATTTCAGATGAAGTTTGCACAAATTAAAGCCGCAAACGTCTAAAGTAAAGTTGTGACCTTATTTAGATATATCTAGATTGGACAATTAGTTTCAGGGATGTGACCAATGGATGGGTTAAATAGTTGAATTATAGAGTGAGTGTTGCTGTTTTGGTATGACATTGGACCTTATTTAGATGTATCTAGATTCTTAACAAGCCTAATTTTTTGGGAACTAGCAGAATTTGAAATCCTAAGAGAGAGAAAACGCATTCTTGTGTAATAACAGTGATAGATTATTTGAGTAGCAAACAAAGAGTTTATTCTATGTTAATAAAAGCTAAATTAGAAAATTTAAATATCAAGTAAACATTAAATTTTCAATGGTCCGAAACACACAAATAAAACAATTATATGAAACATCATAATGTGTGCAGCAAATGTCATGATAATAATGGTAAACTGCACTAAATGTAAACACCGTAAATTACAATGCCTTGTCATGACAAATAGTAGGAAACATACAGTCAAACTTGCAGAGGTTGTATTCTCAAACTCAACCAAACGCTTGGTCAATGTTGCTTCACATACATGGACAATTCTTAGCTGCATAGCAAATCAAAAAATACATGAAACAAGATTTAAAAAATGCATCACACAAATTGGAAGTTGTTAAACTGAAAGAGTTGATGTCCTCTAAATTGGAAGTTGTTAAGAGAGGAGAAACAAATTGACTAACAAGTATAACTTTTATTACCAGGACTAACAAGTTTAAGTAGCCTACACAAATTGTTGCCATATAAACCATCTTAAATAACTTTTTTTAACAAAAAAAAATTGTTTTAGTGGCAACTTTTAGGCCTGCAGACATATAAAGTGATTTAAGTAGTAATTGATTCTACATGACCTATGTATACCAGTAAGGCAGCTGTTAACTCCAGAGGATTTAACATTTTTATGAAAAATTAAGCATTACACATTGTATTCTCAAAATCTAACAATGAAACCCCAGACTGAACAAAAGCAAGGAATAAAAAGCAAAGAGAGAGTAATCAGTATAAGTCCTAGGAAGTCTGGACCAAGTGCTTAGTTTCTGCATGCTTCTATATAAGACTTTACCATTTGACACTTCCAGTATCATTCATATGGAGGACGGGTGGAAAACAAATTGATAGTGCACAAAAGAATAAGAAACAAGTAAACAACTAATAAATCTGAAACCTTACATTGAATGGAGCTCAAAACTACAAACTGTTCACTATTTTGGACACAAACACTATGACTTGTTCCCATCATATATTGATATTTTTATTTTAAATTTTCTACCAATTAAAATACTTTTTATAAAAAAAATTAAATATGAGCAGTCCAGATAGACCGAGCTTATGGTGGCTATCCATCCATAACTGGTTTAGCACATTGATTGGGCGTACCTAGTACAAGTAGGGGGAGTAGCAATAATGCAGCCAACAAACCCAGCAAAAATGAAATTAGCTCCTGAATAATATAGGCAACTGTTGACCCAAAAAAATGAAGACTTGACCAAAAACAAAGAAGACTATTGCCAATTATCCTTGAACACGATCTGCAAATAATGAGATGCTTTAGGCAGAGTTATGAAGTTTAGAGGTGTGTAAGAGTTTTTTAGCATTTCAAAAATAGTTCTTTTAGTATTATTATATTGTATCTGACTTTTAATTATTAGGTGTGTGGGAAAGCAAAGGAGAAAGTAACTTTTCTTGACACATACCCCTAAAAGAAGACCAAGAGCCAGCGGCGTTTACATTTTTTCAATTCTTCCATCAGATACAGCCAGCAAATTACATTTTTTTAGAACAGCAACTATACACTTTTTTGGGGGGTATGGTATAACAATTTCAGGACACAATCAAGTTTGTTTAGTATACCTGTAAACAATGCACAAGGCAACAAGTATCAAATACAAATCAAAGGTCAAATTTATTGCAGAAATCCTCCGCACAAGTTTCTATTGTTGAAGTTCAGAAGTTCAGGGTAAGAAAGTAGAGATAACAAAGCATACTATCATTTCAAGAAGAAAAAATAGACTGACTTTAAGTCGAGTTACCTGATGTGCAATGTTATGGATCACAAATATACAGGGAGAATCTTTGTATACTCCATGTGGGCGATATTTTGCTGCCAAAAGTCTGCATACAATTTAAGTACTGATTCTCATCCTCAACAATGTCAACATAGATAATTACAAATAGTTCTATAAGGAACTCAAATTCTGAAAACCCTAATTCCTTAATTGTGGCATATCAATGAAGAAGAAAATATTCATAATAAATAGCAATTTGAGGACTTGAAGGAGTAATTCGCAAAAGAAATCTTTCAAATGATACATCTTTAAGTCCAAAATTATGTTAAACTCAGTTTAAAATGGCAAGCTAAGCATGAAGCAAGAAAGTATCTATCCCTATATTTTCTGTTCCACATTATCAAGTCAAGTGAGGGATGATTTGTTTCACCTTATCACAAAAACACCAAATCAATCCAGGCCAACCAAATCAATAATTTTTCTGTTCCTAATTCCCACATTCTATCGGTGATAACTAGTTTTTGGTAATCCAAATAAGAACATACCCATTTAGAGAATTTACGCATTGAGAGAACGAGATTAAAAAAGAAAGATCAGAGAAGATTGGGGGGTTAGGTACCTCAGGTTACTGGGAAGCAAAATACTCCTCTCGCTCTGTTGTAATCTGCCATCTCAGTGTTCCCTGTGGAAGCAACAAAAATATCAGGCTTTAAGAACAAAACGTTGAGAAAAATTCACATAATATTCCCAGAAAGACAACCTCGGAAATAGATGAGCAAAAAGAAGCAGCTAATTAAAAAATCACAGAACCTAGTATGCGCATTCAGTCGACGGCGACGACAATGTCAAGAAGACACAACTACACTGATGAGCAAGCTCACGGCAACAAGGAGGAGGAAGGGGAAAGAAGCCAAAGCAGAACACCGGGAGAGGAAGAGGCGAGCAAAATAACAAGTGGGGCCTGAAGCAATTTGGAGGTTCGGCGAGAGAGGCAAAATGGTTGGAGGGATTCAGATGGCGGAATACCAAACCGCTATGGAGGAAGAACGATGGGACGAAGAAGCTAGGGCACGCCCTATGGAGATTCGGCGGAGGAAATGTATTTCTTGCAGCATCAGTTGTGACTAGTCTATCCCGATGAGAGTAGCAAATGTGTTACAAATTTGGGCTTTTTGGGGCTTTTTTGGCGTCTAATCCAAAACTCTTAGATGCCTTTTTTTCGGCTTTTTGAAGTCTAAGCAGAATCTTCGACGCCAAGAATCCTCGGTTTTGAGTTTGTAAGGCGTCTACGGTGCTTAGACGCCTTTTTTGGGAATTTATGGCGTCGAAGACCTTCACTTAAACGCCAATAATCCTCCTTTTTTTTTTTTTTTTTTTAAGAAATGCATGGGTAAACCTTTGGCAGGCTTTTTGGCGTCTACGACATGTTAGTAGACGCCAAAAATGAAATATTTTTTTTGCATAAAATAAATGCCTATATTATTTTTGGCGCAAGAATTGGTAAACCTTTGATGGCAAAAAATTTTCTTGCCTGCTTTTTGGCATCTAAGATAGATTATTAGACGCCAAAAATGAAATGCTTTTTTTTTTGCACAAAACAAATGCCTAAATTATTTTTGGCGCAAGAATTGGTAAACCTTTGGCAGCAAAAAATTTTCTTGCCTGCTTTTTGGCGTCTAAGACAGGTTATTAGACGCCAAAAATGAAATGCTTTTTTTTTTTTTTTGCACAAAACAAATGCCTAAATTATTTTTGGCACAAGAATTGGTAAACCTTTAGCAGCAAAAAATTTTCTTGCCTACTTTTTGGCGTCTAAGACAGGTTATTAGACGCCAAAAATGAAATGCATTTTTTTTTGGCACAAAACAAATGCCTATATTATTTTTGGCGTAAGAATTGGTAAACCTTTGGCGGCGAAATTTTCTTGCCAGCTTTTTGGCGTCTAAGACAGTTTATTAGACGCCAAAAATGAAATGTTTGTTTTTTTTGCAGAAAACAAATGTCTATATTATTTTTGGCGAAAAAATTGGTAAACCTTTTGGCGGCAAAAAAAAAAATTCTGCTTGATTTTTGGCGTCTAAGACTTATTATTAAACGCCAAAAATTCACCGGATAATTACAAAAATGCCACCGCCTTTTTTTTTACATCCTTATTTAGAAATAGGACGTCAATTAGAGAAGTAAAATCCATCTTTTTTAGTAGTGACGTAAGTATATATATACATATTAAGCAGAACTATTTGGATCATCATCATCAAGTGGTAAACAATTTAAGAATTCATAATTACCAGCCCAAAATGGAGGCACTCCACATAGCAGAATATAAATCATCACACTAGCGCTCTACACATCTGCTTCTTGACCATAACACTTGCACAGAACTTCTAGTGCAACATAATAAGGACTTCCTACAATGTCTGTGAAAGTTTCTCCTACATCATTGAGACTATGTATATAAGAAAACAAACACGAACCTATCTTCATTAACACACAAACCATGAACTATTAGCTACTCATCACTGGAAATGGAGGCAAATAATGCATCCCTTGATATTTGTGATCCCATTCAGTTGTTGCCCATTTCAAAAGAGTAGTTTTTTTGGTTTTGAGCGTTCAACAGACAAGAACTAAGAGAATGCTAACAACCCAATACGCTATTTAAAGTGTAAGTGCAAGCAAATAAATATCCATGATTGTTGTAAGAACTTCCATGGAAGAAGACAAAGAAGAGCATGGAATGAGGAATACATATACATAAGCTTTTGTGAGGAAAGAAGGTGAAACTACGTCATTTTTTGGTTTGCTACAGAGTTATTTTTCTGCCTCAAAGGCAAATATTAATCCCATAAATATAACATTAAAGAGGTGGGGCCACAACCTTTAATTATCCACAACCCCACTTGTTTGCAATTTTCTGAACTTGCCTTTGTCTCTTCTTCCTCTCGCTTGCAACTCATCCTGTTGTTTGCCATTTTTTTCAACAGCTAATCACCAATTTTGAGAATCAATAAGGTACTCAAAATCACTTTTTTCATTAAATTTCCTTCATGAAATTTATTATACATGATTTTATCTTTCTAATGATACTATATTTATACTGATTAGAGCAGATTTTAGAGTTAAGATTTTTGACAAGTTTTGAGTTTTGTTAAAAGATGACTATGATAATATAGATGATGACTAATAGTTAATTTTAATCAATTTACTTTTGTTATTAATAATATGTTTAAAATCATATTTGTCATGAAATAATTCATGCTCTTTATGAAGATAATCAAGAACATGTTTTGAAATATAATGAAAGACCAGTTTTTTGATCATTTTTTGATTACATTCATTGAAAAAGAAATTGTTGAGTTTTAACATGGATTCAATTATAGATGAGTTTAACAATATGTAAAACACATAGATTAAAAGTGAAAAAAAAGGTAATCTTAATTTATGTAATATATTTCTTTCAATTTTTTGTATATTAGGTTTGTATCATATTTCAATTACTTTTACTTATGATGTAACATTTTTTATTTTCGCCCCCTGTCAGTAAAATTTCTGGCTCCACCCATATGTCTAATGCTAGCATTAGTGTGGAGGTTAAATGTGAATGCACTATTGTTAACACATTCAGTAGTGGTGATGTTAACACATTGAGCCTATTTGGGTTAACGATAGGAGCAGTGACTTATTTTTTATCTAACTTTTATATAAGTCCAACAGGAAAAAAAAAAAATCAGATTGTAAATATGACTTGTATTTGCATTGATGATAATTGAAGTAACTTGTTTTTTTTTTTCAAACCAAAGAGTGTTTACAGAGTTAGTTGAGATGGAAAATGATTGAAAATTGCATGAATCTTATTGAATACTACATATATATATTAGTTGTATATATTCTGATAATTAAAGATAAAAATTTAAATTTAACTTTGAAAAAAGTAAAATAATTATTAAAAAAAGTAACAAAAATAAAATATTTTATTAAATATATGTAATGGATAAAGTTGTATATAAATTTAAATGCATACAAATATTTTTTTACAGGTTGATACTAAATAATTGGGAAAATTACATTGGGGTCCCAATGACCAGAATTAATTATAAGAAGTTCTCAAATCAAAATCTTATTACAAAAAAAAAAAAAAAAGTCCCTTGTCTAAGATGATAGAATCCTTTAACAACTAAATATGTTATATTAACAACTAAAAATGTTATGTTAACAACTAAAATTTTCAAATGTTAATATGACATTTTAAGTTGTTCTTACAGCTTTTCAAGTTGTAAGAATTTTTGTTGTTAATTAACATAGCATTTCCACTTGTTAATATAGCATTTTCAATTATTAAAGGCTTTTGTCATCTTGGCAATTAATTACAAAAAAAAAATCCCGAGGGACCTTTCTGAAATGGGATTTTGGTTTGAGATTTTTTTGTAATTTTTTTGGGTCTTTGGGAGCTTAGTGTAATTTTCCCTAAATAATTTATAAATGCTATAGTGTTTTTATATAAATTTTTTATTTAAATAATATCATATTGTGCATTTCAGCAAGTGCTAGGGGATCTGATTATATAAATTTATTTAAATAATATCATATGCTGAGTTGAATTATAAAGAAGAGGACGTTCAACTCTTGAAAGGGGCAAGAAAGGGATTTATTGAAATGTTGTGAAGAAGGTGATAGAGACAGGACAACTCGCTGAGCTTTATGCCCACAATGCTCCGAAAATCTCCGAAAGCAAGCTTCTAGTTTATTGGGCTTTTTTAAAATAAGTCCAGTAATAAAAACACTAACCCAAATGATTACAATTACAAGATTTTTTTCACTGAACTTCTCCAATGCTGTCTGTGCTTTTAGGCTTGCCCAACGCTCTGACAAGCCAATCCAAACATGCCCTTATAATTTTCTTAACAAAATTGATTATTGGAAGTGAAATTTACACAATAAGCAGAGTAAGTAATTCATTAAGTGCATGGCAAAGTCAAAGGCCAGATTTTTTAAAGCTTGTTAAAGCATTAGGAACAAAGTTAATGTGTTAAATAAAATTTTGCACAATTTGGTTTTCACACTACTAAGGCTTAGTTAACATGCTAGGAAGCCAAGGAAAACACACATGAGAATTTTCCAAAGGCAAACAATGAACAATGAAAGCTTTGTTTGTTGGAACATGCTTGCACCTAAGCTGGGAAGGAACTACGAATTGGATAACTAATAAAATTTTGCAAATATAAAAATTGAATAGAATATATAGTAAGTGCAATAACTGAGCAAGCAAAATGAAATGGGAAACTTGAAAGATATAAGAAAAGAATAACGCACAAAGATTATATTAGTTAAATCTAACAACTTGACCTACGTATGCAATGGCGGATCTTCTTTGTTACAAGGGCCCCTCAAAAAAAAAAACATTGAAAAAAATTGTTGAGAAATTTTATTTTTTGAAAATTTAATATAGTATAAAAAGTATGTTATCTTATAGTTAAAATATTTTTATTATACATTTGACCCCTTCAAATATTTTTTCTTTTTAAATAGTTAATGAGTATACATTTGACCCCTCACAAATATTTACCCCAAGATCCATCACTGTACATCCGCTCTTTAATACTATACTTAAAAGTCTAGTTATCTTGCAAGTTTCACAACAGGGCACTTGCAGAGCCACAATCCTAAGGCTCAATCTCAACCTTGTAACTTATTATACTTCTAAACTGCTAAACTTTCTTACTGGCAATCTCTTACAATGTCACAATCCATGCGGCTCAAAAATGTTGAAAAATAGAATCACATTCATTTCCTTGAACCTTAAAACATATATATAAATAAATACCTAATATAATAATTATAATAACATTCACAATATCATGATTAAAATAATAATCTTGAGCGTGCACACACGATATACCTTTTCTATTATATATAATATTTCTTACACACACATATATCTCAAAATATTAAAAGACGTCCTACCTATAGACCCATGAAGCAACCTTGGTACAGCACATAGAAGTATGTTTTAAATATTCATTCTAATCCGTGTAATAAATTATATAGGTAGGGATTGAAATAGGCTAGGCTTGGTTTTACGCAAGTAAGCTTGGGCCTATGAAAGAAATCCAAAGATTGAACTTAGGGCTGAGCCTGTATGTTGGTTTTTTTTTTTTTTTTTTAGTTTAAGCCAGAACCTTCAAAAAGCCTAATAAGGCATGAAGCCTTTTTAAAAACCTACTTAAATATGGGCTTTTTTAAATAAGCTTAAGGCCTATGCATCTAAGTTATGATGTGATTCATCAAGTATATTTAAATGCCTATGTTATGTTTTAAAAGTTAGGGACCCATTTTCATAAGAAACAATGACAACAATTGGTTGAACAAATAGAAATAAGAAAAATCAATCATTTATTGATTAATAAGATATATTTTTTTAAAATCAACTAAGTACGACAAGTGACATATAAAATTATATTTTACTTCTTATTTTTCTTGCAGAAAATGAGACAAACTCCTTCTATTGAAACCATTTTCACTTGGACATCAATAAAATAAACTTATTGCAATTCTTATGTTGTATCAAATGGCATAAATTAAGGAAGTGGTAGTATTATCTTCTCGAGTGATAAAAAAGAAGGGGAGTAGTTAGATCAATTGATGAATAAAAATGTTAAGCTTATTGATAAATGATGAAATGTGAAATTTCGGGTTAAAAATAAGTTATTAATTTTATAAATAATTTAGAAAATTAATTTAAATTAAATTATAAATAATTATGCATAATAATACATTAAAAAAAACTAAACAGGTCAAACCTGTAGGATAGGTCTTAAAAAAAATAGGTCTGACATATTTACTTAAATATGTTTGATAGTAAGCCTAGATCTATTTATTAAATAAGTATGACTAAGCCTTAGACCCTGACAAGGTCCTGACATATTTTCATCCATAGGTTATAGATAGATGTCAAAAGCTTCTTATCCAATATAAGAGTCTCAAGAGTCAGCTGGACAAGTATGATCCCATCTACTACTTAATGAAAAACATATTCTTCTAGCGGTCCACATTTATGACTTTGGATGAACTGTAGTAGTCGACAAAATTATGATTGGCCATTTTCAAAAAACGATGGGTCACTTGTTAGGCCTTGACCTGGCTTTTGAGATCTTGATGAATGAATGAAAGTGTATTTCAGAAATTGATGTTAGTTGTTAACTGTGTATTTTGGGCTTGTGAAATGTTCTATTATAACTTGGGTCTTAAAGTGTTCTAAGCCCAATGGTGCAGGTTAATTTTTGGGATCGTAAAGACCTTAATTTTCGAGTGAAGGGATAAGGCTTTCATTACTTGTTAGTGTTTTTTTTTTTAAAAAAAAAAAATTGTTATGGTGTTATATATTGCACAAAATTATCAGCAATCATCATATGATTTTTGAAGGAACTTACTAGCTTATGGATAATAATATGAATTGATGAATATATAACTTGTTATGTTTTGGGTTGTGTATTTTATTTGTTCGTATCATAAGTTCTTTTAAATATTTATTTTATTAGTTACTGGGTTATATATTTCTAGAATTTGTTTGTTTGATTTTTTATTGGGTGCCATTATATTCTTATAAATAGTGTGTGTGTATTACTCAAATACAAAATTTTACTGCATACATAAATAATTAATTAATTAAAAATGATAGAAATTATATAGAAAAAAGATGTCAATAAAAACCATATTTGAAAGAGGGGATGAGGACAAGAATACTCTAGGGTCGGATTTGGTTTATCTCATTATCTCTTTTCTTATCATCTCTCATAATTTTTAAATTATGTATGTCCAATTAAATCTAAAATGTAAAAAATGAGACATGTCATCATGTTATCACTCATTTAACTTTTCTTTCATCATTCCAATTAATGGTTCAGATTGACTCATCTTCTCAATTAACGATCTATATTGACTTATGATGTAATACCCTAAAAAAATCCTACTTAGGATAAGTATCATAATTTAGTAAATAATACCTATTGGGAATAGGTGAATTTGTGGTCTCAAAACTAGTATAATAATTACCTTATTTTCTAAGGTAATTTCTCATGAAACTAGGGTGAATAAAGAGCTAAAAATCCCTAAGAGAATTTGTGGGTCATAAAATACCTTGAGAATGTTATGATAAATCTTAAGAGGCAACTAAATACCTATTAAAAAAAGGAGAGTATGTTATCTCTAAATTTTTAACTGATTTACTATCATTTTTAAGGGCAATTTTTCTTTGGATTCTAATAAATCCAAATCCAATTTTCTAAATCTTATTGAAGATCATAAAATATCATAAGATTATCATAATGTAGTATAATCTTAATTATGCCATTATAACAATTTAAAATCATTAGAGGATGATAAAAATCAGTTGGAGGAAATTAGTAACAATTATTGGGCAATTGAAAATGCAATAATTGAGGTACTTTATTAATTTTTGAAATTAGTTAATAATTAATTTTTAAAGGTCATACTTAAAGACCAAATGATATTGATTAGCATTAAGGAGTTGTTAATCATCAAAATTAAATTCGAAGCCTTGTTAAATTTTGGGTAATTAAGCCTAGTGGTTTAGGATATTGTTTGTGTATTCAAAGGCACATTTAATGGTTATTAGGGGGGAATTTCGATCAACATTTTGAAGGAAGGAGAAAGAATTAATAATATTGTAAAATAGAGTAGCACATGGGATAATTAGCTAAGTGTATGGGAGAAGTTAGGAAAACTTATGAAGCAAGTTGAGAAACTTGAGAAGCAAGACAACTTGGGGAGCAAGTTATTGTTTAATTAAATGAAATTAGATGAGCATCTATAGAAAATAAATCATATCTTGAAAAATTGGAACTAAGTATGAAATATAAGTACATATTTGAAATCAGTGAATTATGAACTTCAACTTGACTATTCCTAAAGGTATTTCCGTATACTTTGAGGATTCATATTTAAGTATTTCAGGAATTAAAAATCACCATAAATCTAGTTATAAAATTAGGATTCCAAAAGTGAAATTAGATCTTGAATAAAAATTCCAACTTACACCTAACTAAATTAGCATTTGGGAGTAATTTGGAGAAAAAACAAAGAAGCTTAAGGGAGAAGAGGGGGGAGGACGAATTGGGGAAGGTGTAGGGGTAGGATTTTTGCCTCTTCACCAAGTCAAATCTAAGGGCCAAGATCAATTGGAATTGCTTGGAGGCTACTCATTATTTCACTATAAATAGGGGGCTTTGGTCTTCAATCTCTTCACACCAAAACTCAACCAAATAGGTGAGTCCTTAGAGAGCAAGAGTAGAGGGCCGAAAATTTAGAGAAGGTAGGAGTGTGTGGAAGAGCTTCAAGAAGCAAGAAGCAAGAATCTTCAAGAGGTAAGTTCTAGTCTTTAGTTTTGTAGTTCTTGAAGTTCAAGTTTAAGTTCATAGTAGTTTATACTTTGATCTTAAATATTCAAGAATAGTTTTGATTTCATGTTTTTATGGTTAAAAGTAGCTTTATTTCGAAAATTAGATGGGAAATATGATATAGCAAAATTTTTGGAAGATTATGATCAAAATAGCGAAACTCTGACAGAATTTCATCGATTAGCGATTCCTGGAGTCAGGGGTAAAAACGTCAGTATTTTATAAAGAATATGATGTTCTAAAATCCTGAGAAAATTCATGGTAAAAGTAGACATATAGGGCTTTCTAAATATATAAAGAGTGTGTCAATTGAAGTTCTGTGCAAAAAGATATAAATTCCAGAAGTTAGGCTACATTTTCTGGGTGAAATTCTGGGCAGCGGTTTAAAAAGTGGAAACTGGGAATTATCCATGAGTTCTGGGTAAGTTCCAGTATTTCTCCTTGAAAATAGAGATCTCAAGGATTCTGGGAAATTTTACGGATCCTCATTTCGATATTTTTGGAATTAGTTATGATTTTTCAAAGTTAGGTGAAATTCTGCCCAGAAATGCTGAATCAGCGTTTTTCCGAAATTTTGTGGAAATTAAATGGAAAATAAAGGCACCAGGGGTAAAATGGTCAGTCGTGGCCAAAATATCTTTTAGGATATTGTTTGTGAATTAATAAATACCATATTATCCTTATAGGATATTTGTGACCGCATTCCGACCGTAGAAACATACTTTAACTTGACAACAAAGGTACGTTTGCGTACTGTAACACTAACTCTGATATTTACAGTATGTGTATATGTGGTATGTGTGTTGTGTGCATGTTGTGGTGTGTTGTTTGAATACATGTTGTTGTTAATGGATAACTGTACATCTGCATGCACTGGGAGTGATATATCTGTTTTCACTGGGAGTGGTATATTTCGCTGGGAGCGGTACATTTACATTCACTGGGAGTGACATAGTTGGTGACATGTTTGGAAGTGAATCAATTGCTGTGTTTATATGCCATATATGTAAATATGAGGTTAACCGTTATCTGGGGTCCGTATGCATGGGACCTCAGTTCTTAACATAGCATCAGGGTCAGGAGAACCAAGGACGGAGGAGAGGGGAAAGCAGCACGCTTAGAGACCTGGTTGAAGACTTCCTTTTGTTCCGGCAGAAGCCTTTGGCCCAAGTTTATTTCACTTTCGAACCATGCGGTTACTATACCGCTATTGTATCCAGCCAGACTCATGGCATTTTGAAATACAAGTATAGTTACTCTTTTGCTCAAATGTTCTACTATGATGATTTGAAATGATTTCTAAAAAGAAAATTTATTTCGCTTTTGAAAATTGGGATGTTACATATGAGGGATTATGAGAAATTGAGACAATGAAAGGTTCCTGGCTGCAATTTCTTAACTTCAGTTTTCTTATGTACTTATTTTGTGAGGTTTAGGTCAATTGGGCCATTGGATTTTTGGGCCAACAAATGAGCCATTGGACCAATACTGTTTTAACCAGGCCTATTGGGCCTAGTACGGTGGGATTTTATGTGAATGAAAACTTTATCACCTCTCAACCTGACTATTGTAAACACTTTTTAATATGTATAAACAAAAGTTTAAGTTTGGTTCGAAACTCATGAGGATTGCGGTAAAATTTTATGACCATGTTATTGGAAACATTATTTATAGCCAGTCTGGCTCGATTCTATAGAAAATGAATACATGTTATTCTAATGAAACAGGCTGATTACAATTTTTTGTTGGACTTATATAATGTAAAGATGATTACATTTTATAATCTTCATTACACCATTTGATTTGATCGGCATTACACTGCTAAAAATGATGAATACGGATGTATATATTATGTAATCAAGTAAAAAAGAAATTATTATCATTATAATTTTTAAATTTGACAAAAGTGCCCACTTAGAATTCATAATTCTGTTCAATTATAAATAATTATCACCACTAAATATTTTTTAAAAATTAGTTATTTAAATAAAAATGAAAAATATTCTCCACTAAAAAAAAATCCACCACTAAAAATATTAAAATATCCCATGAAATAATATTCCCACTATTAAATATTAAAATATTACCATGAACCTAATATGTACCCTGCATAATATTTCCACCATTAAATATTAAAAAAATATTATGAACCTAACGTGTACAATGCACAATTTAAGAAAATTACCATAAACTGAATGTGTACATTATATATGCGTAGATATAGATAATTTTATCTCTCGCTATATTATTTACATATATTCTTATGTTTGATGTAATCCAACCAAACTTGTTATGCATATGTATCATATTTTCTTAATGACAAACAAAACAAATTCATGTAATCATCATCACATTACTTCCAACTCCGTGAACCAAACGGGCAATTAGTGTCTTGAATATTTATAAATTAATAAAACTGAAAAGATTGAACAAGGATAATAGAACAATTATGGAGGAATCCATATAATTGTGGCATGAACGGAGGAGGGTAAGTTGGTGAAGATAGCAAAGTTTCACCTTTCAAGAACATGAATGAGAGAAAATTCTTTCTTTCTTTTCTAACGGTTGATTTATTCTCCTTTGCTTCTGCATATTTTTAGTTTCTTTAAAAAAATTTAATGAAACCAATTTTTTTAAAAATAATTTATCTTTAATCTAGCCCTTCCCTACCACTCACACACTCATCACATTACCCACGATGAGAACATAATCTTAAACCCTAAACCCTAAATATATAGCCTCTCATCAAGGAGAAAGAGAAATGTGGTTTGCCAATTGATCGGCCATATCCACTTGGCTATAATAAATGGAGAATTTCATTAAATGACCATATAAGACCAAATTTATTTCAGTTAAAAATTAAAACATTCAAAAATTTTACTGTAAGACTAAAGACTAAAATGAAAATAAGTTTGGGAGAATGACTTCTAGGTCTCAACCAAGGAAAATAATACATTGACAAATCTTATAAAATATTAATTGTATCTTATTCACTTGTTTCCCCTATTCACTTGTCAATGAGGAATTTTCTGAAATTATTTCTTTTGGTTGAGACCTAAAAATCATTCTCCTATAAGTTTAGTAGGTAATAAGACAATAATGCCCCTTGCTTTATTTTTTTGTAGAAAAAAAGGTTTGATTGTTGCCAGAGCTCCAACGACTGGTCACTTGTTGCTACCAAGAAGGAGTGGCCCCTACTGACTAGCCATAAACCTGAAAGTAATGTGTTATTTATAGGAGGATTCTACTTGTTCATGACTTTCATGAACAAGGGTGCAACTCAACATGAATAATTGAAATCCTCATATGACTTACACATTACTTTTCAGTGGTCGTAGCTCCAATTAGTCCTAGTTGAAGCTTTGATGGTCGGCTAACATTGGTTGCTCCAGACTAGCTCGTTGGAGCTCTAACGATGATACACCTTATTTTTGTTAAAAAAGGAAAGAAACATTATTATTTTTCTATCAACAAAACTTATTTTCATTTTAGTCATTAGTCGTGAAATTTTAAAATACTTTTGTGCTAAACTGAAATAAATTTTATCACATGACCCTTTAATAAAATTTTCCCAATAATAAGACACTTAACTGTATAAAAGACTAAAGAGAGAGAAGGGCCGACACTGGAGACAAAGTAGGACCGATCAAATATCTGGTGCTTCATTCCATCATCATGAGATTTTAGAGGACCTTTGTGGATTTGATTACGAAAGCCATTATTGCTGCATGGAATTTAGCACTCTTTTACGCATAGCGCTCCCTCCCTGCTTGCCTTCGTTCAACCTATATGAAACCCTTTTTTTCAAAATAAATAAATAAATAAATTCAGTTTCTCAAAAATACATAAGCATGTTTCATTCTATTTTTTTTTTTTTTGAAAAAAAACAGGAAATACCACTTGAACTTCAAATTTTCAAATAAGTGATTTTCCTACTAAAATGAGTTATCTAATTGCTATATTCTTATAATTAATACCTATAATCTTATAGGCAACAAAATTGATTTATGATTTTAAAGTTTGAATAGTATTTTTTTCAGCTTTTTTCTTATTTTTCAATGAAAGGATCAAAATGACATTAAAACTATGATAATGTATTTATATTACATATTTCAATAAACAACAATTACATATAAAAGCTATAAGTTCAGGATCAAGTTCTTTAATAAAGCCCATACATGTTAGGTATATTTTACCACATTTCTTCTTCTTGCTTTTCTTGTTATCTAAGTCTAGATTATATCCAACACCAGACATGCTGTTAGTAAATCTCTAATCTTTCTAGATGATCTTGGGCATTTCATATCCCTTAGTGAATGTTTCAAGTGTCTTAAGATGATAGTTTTCTCTTCTAAGACTTGACAGGTTTCACAAGTACTTACTAAAGCTTCTTTGAGTTGTTCTTTAAGTAACTTGATTTTCTTTTTAGAACTTACTATTTTACTGGATTCCAAATGTAAAGAATTATACTCAAAAAGTAATTCAACATTGGTAGGTTTAGAATCATGTATGTCCACGCCATCATACTCTTCATGAGTCACTAAACAACTGTTGGTGATTTTCTCATCTTCACTTTTTGTATAAGATGAGTTGTCTCCCCATATGGCTGAGACATATGCTTTCATTTTAAAGTACTTGTTCTTCTTCTTCTATTTATTCTTTAGATAAATAGGACATTTGAATTTGATGTGTCCATGCTTATCACATTCATAGCATACGATTTGATATTTTCCTTCTTTGATGCTACTAGAGCCTCCTTTGTTGAAGTTCTTCATCCTTTTTGTAGGACTTTTTGAATCTTCTCATGATCATTCCAAGTTCATCATCTTCATGTTCTTCCTCTTCCTTTGTTTCCTTCTGCTCCTTTTCTTTGATCACATTAAGAGTTATTCCTTTCTTTTTCTTCTCATCTATCTCTTCTAGCTTTCTTTTGAATCTTGTTTTTCTTCATATTCGGAAAGACTTCCAAATAGAGCTATGGAAAACCTCTTTGATTCTCCTTTGGCTTCTTCTATTATTGTGACCTTGGCTTCCTATTCTTTAGTGAGAGTATTGAGGATTTTTCTTACTTGAGAATTTTGATCATACATTTTTGCCAAAGTAGCAAGTTGGTTAACTAAATGTGTATATCTAAGTTTAAACTTAGCTGTATTTTCTCTAGATTTCATAGGAACATATCATACTCAGTGATAAGAGTATTGACTATATTTTCTTTGATTCTGAAAGTTCCTTCATGAGTGATCTCTAAAGCTTCCTACATATCCTTGGCTGAAGGAGGAGTGCATATTCTGAAATACTCTTTTGACTCAAATCACTTTGAATTATCATAATGACTTTGTTGTTAAGGGTTACCAAATTCTTGTCATTGTCATCAAATTTTGCATGTGTCTTTGGAACCATTATTTCTTCTATTCTCTTCATCAAAACGTAATCTCCATCTTGAATAAATTTCTAGAGATCCTATTCGTTTGTAGTAACAAATACCTTGAATTTGGTCGTTCAAAAGGAGAAGTGTTCTCTATAGAATCCTAGTGGTATGCTGATTAGAGCTTTCTCAACAACTATTCCTTTACATGTGCTCGTCATTGAGTCCTTCTTAGGTTGTTAAGCCTTAAACAAAAAGACTTGGCTCTAATATCAAATGTTAGAACAAGACCTTAACCCTAGAAAGGGGTGAATTGGATGATAATTAAAAAATTCAGAATTTAAAGCAAGGTTCAATAAAATAGAGTTGAAAAGATATCACTAGGGTTAATCATATGATATTTATACTGGTTCGGTCTAAACCACTTGACCTACGTCTAGACCTTATAAGCCTTATGAGATTTTTACTATTTTACTAATATTCGTTGGGCTCTTGTTGCCTCAATACAAGCTGTTTGTTTTTCAAGAATAATCGCTCCCCCTTACACTTTTCAATTTAATGCCCTCTCAAGATCCCACAAGCTTGAGTCTCTCAGATAATAAATAAATCAATAAATGTCTCTCACAAGATTAGATATACGATCACAGAAGTACAAATTCAAACTTAAAGCTCTAAGATTTTGCAATGAATGTAACATAAATTTTTCGTAGTAGTTCGTTACTCCATCTTCAATGCTCTAGCTATATATAGGTAGAGTGAATTAATGACTATTGTTTTGTTGAATGTATCCATCAAAATTTTCTCAGTCTTTGATATATGTCCCTCGAAGGCTCTAAACATTCGTTGTGTCTAAAGAATTAGCTTTTGGAGTAGACAAGATGTTCAATGTCTAAATGCCCTTTGCATTTAATGCTTTTGACATAAAAGTGCTTTTTCTAGTTTGTGAATGAAACCTTGTTTGATCACCTGAACAAAAAAGAAAAAAAAACTTAAGTACTAGTATATAATACACTTAGAATGAATAGAAGCAAGAAGAGCAAATTTTATAATCATTTGAGTGATTTAAAAATTTCTAAAGCATTGTTGTGTTTTCTAGAAAAGCATTACTCGAGTGATCACTCAAATGACACTTTCTAGCAGTTTTAAAAATATTTCAAAGTATTGGATACGTCACTACAGTAATGTGTTGGTGATGCACAAAATGGGATCACTCAAGTGATCTTTTTATATTATTTGGTGTATCACTTGAGTGATATGCTAGTGATGAGGAATTACAAGGTCACTCAAGTGATCTTATTTCTTTTCATTTTTCAGAAAATCATATCACTGGAGTGTTCTGCTAGTTATGTCATTTTAACACATCACTTGAGTGGTTTTATACTTAGAAATTTTTTGATTTCATAATACTTTTAGGATCATGGCAATGTTATGCTAGTGATGCTCTGTGTGTTATCACTCGGTGGTCACTCAAGTGATCTCAAGTCATCACTCTAATGGTCACTCGGGTGGCTTTTTCTTTAAAGTACTTTAAAGTAGTATCATTGAAACAAATCACTTGAGTGGTATACTAGTAATGAATTTTAAACATAACTCGAGTGGTTACTCGAGTGAACTTAGAACATCACTCGAGTGATTCCCCCTTTGAAAATTTTGCATATTTGATCACTGATAAATCACTATAGTGATTTGTTGGTGATGGATTTTAATACATCAATCAAGTGGTTACTCGAGTGATCTTCTTTTATGAAACTATTTCATCAAAAAGATCTTTTTGATGATTCATCTAGGATCTATCACATTACTCGAGTGATATTTTTTTCAACTTCCAGTGATTTTTAGTGATGAATTCTTGTCACTTTAGTGGTCCAATAGATGTTGCAATATATATATATTCTTGTTCAAAATACTTTGTTCATCATTCAAATCCTACCCTAAGCTTTATTATCATCAAAACATAGGATCTAACACCACTAGCCACATAATTAGAGGAGAATGCACCTAGAAATGAGGCTAACATTGAAGTTAAGCATCACTTGCATGATCCTAACAGACTTATCCTAGAAAAAAAATCCCCTGTATGGTTTAATGATTATATCTATTTGGCCAAGGAAAATTTATATGGTATCCAACTTGAAGGGGGTGTTAGAATATTAATATTGTTGTAGTGTTTGTAAATGTACAAGTTGTTGGGCTTGACAGATTGTATACTAGGCATGACAGCCCAATAGCATTTTGTGTACTACAGAATCCTTAATGTAATAGGTTTATCTATAAATGAAGTGGATGGGGGTCAATTATTGTTGATCTTATTTCTTCAATTGATGGTCCATGTGTTATAGCTTTTACCCATTTTCTTTTCAATTCTGATTTCAAATAAACAAAGGCAACTTGGTAAATTCACAATTGCAATCTCTTACTCCAATGTCCCTTAGGACTTGTTAATAATTTGAAAATTTAATAAGACATTGCAAGAATCATTTCTCTTACTTAGGACCTAAGTGTAATTCCCCTTCTTTCAATCTTAAATATAAAAGGTAGATATCTAATTTAGAATCATTGAGAAAATTAGTATAGGCAATTAATTTATAGATATTAAGGAAATTAGTTAATTGAGTTATTTTTTTATAATATAACCAATTATATTATATGAAAGAATAGGAGTACATAAAGATAGACATACGTACAACAAAAATACTCACTGTTCAAAGGCAAAATATAGAAACTACAAGTTAGAAACCACTATGAAAATTGCCTAAATCGATAGCCAAATTAAAGCCTTCCATAAACTAATGGATAAAAGGAAACTACGTCTAATTTCTAGCCGCATGACAAATATCATGACTACAAACCAATTAAAGAGAGCAGAGACTAGCATGTGTTGAACAACTTCAGCTTGATTGAACTGGAGTACTACAACTATAAAGACAACACTCTAAAGATGACCCATGCAGAACCAAGTTTTGCTAGAAGTATCCCATTACTCTCCAAGCCATGCGCTTAATGAAGCCACCTATGTTATTGAGGTGGAAATCATACATTGACACTTGCAAAAACCCAAAACCAAGAATATTGAAAAGAACTATGGGGGATTCCTCAATCCCCAGGCCATCATAGTATCACCAAAATTATACTAACCGTTCTTCAATGTGATGGTACTATCTTGCAAGTTTTCTTGTTAAAAAAATCCCACTTATAGGCTCAATTGGTACGCATTCAAGCTTATTCCTCTATTCAACACCTCCCTTTCCTAAATGCCCCTAGACAGACATTATGGCCATAGAAAATTTAGAATAACCCCTAAAAACTCTTATTGTATCTCATTTCTAGCTAAAAGCTCAATCAGTATCCGTTTGAGGCTTAACTTTTGATTTATGTTCTTTTAGAAATTCAGCTCTACAATGTTGGTAAAGGTAAATCCGTTGGTAGACTTAATTTAACTAAATTCCAAAAGTTGCCTTCTGAACCCAAATAGACTGAGAGCCTTTTATTTTTAGGGGGAAAATTTATAGCCTAAGACTCTATAAGTGTATAGGCCAAATCATGTAATAAAGTAATGAGAAAAATATCATTTCCATGAGGATTTGTTACCAAAAATTCAGTTAAGCAATGATTCACTTTTACTTAAGTTGAGAATATAGGAAATCAAACTAACTAAAAAGAGGGGAAAAGATCAAATATCACTAAACTTCAAGATAAGGGTGATTTTAAATCTGAAGTTGTGACTTGGATTGTTATAACCTTGATTACTTCTTAGTATCTAATTTATCCCCTTAATGGCATCTTAAGTTATATTTTTTGGTTTAGGACTCTTAATTACCTAATAAGAGTGTTTTTTGATCCACTAAAAGGTATTCCAGTTATGTTAATCTATAATTCCCTAGGTGATTAATAATTAATTGGATTGATTTAAGTGTAAGCATGATAAGTGTAATTGGTTTGTATTTGGTAAGTTGAAAAACTTACTGTCAAAGACAAACTCGAGTTTGGGTTGTCAAACTCGAGTTTAGACTTGACAGAGAGTAGCTCAATTTTTATGAACTAAGACAAACTCCAATTTGCATAGGCAAACTTGAGGTTGTGAAATTCAGTGAGCAGTCCAAGGTTTTTCACATTAAGACAAACTCAAGTTTAGTTTCATTAACTCAAGTTTATGCCAAACAGAGAACCTTTAATATTTTTTGAAGTATGACAAACTCCAACTTGCTTCTGCAAACTCCAGTTTATGTCTCTAAGAGAGTTTTTCAAGAATTTGAGAACTTGATAAAACTCTAATTGAGTTTTCATATACTTCAGTTTGAGTTTGCCCTAGAGTCTTAATATTTTTTATCATCCTGAGAAAACTCTAGTTTGTTATGACAAACTCTAGCTTGCACTTGGTCAAGAAGTTTTTCTACGTTTTCAAAGTTTTGAGAAAACTCGAGTTTTACTTTGTGAACTCGAGTTCCAGATTGGCATAAAGTTTTCACATTCTTCAATTTGAGAAAACTCTAGATTTAACAAACTTTAATTTTCTCCTAGCAGAGAGTTTTCTAAGATTTACAGTTTTTAAAAGAAAACTCGAGTTGAGTTTTGTAAACTCGAGTTTATGTCATACAGAGAGCTATACTCTATTTCCATAATTTGAAACCTCCATTAAGTTTTGAAAACTCTAGTTTTAAACTTTGTGTACTTTAACCTATTTTCTAATCATAAGTCTAAAACTCGAGTTAGTCACTAATTGACTCGAGTTTGCTCATGTGTTCAAAATGTACTTCATTGTTCAAATTACGACATTCTTCTTTAGTAAAACTAAACTCAAGTCCTTGTTTAGAAACTCAAGTTTAGTCTTTTGAAGAAAAGTTACAAACTCTAGTTTGGATAAATCAACTCGAATTTGTGTCGCTCATTTTTTAAAATCAAATTGCTCGAATTTATGAAATCTTCATATTTGATCTTAATACTTCTTAACACCAGCCATTACTATTCCTAATTATGTTTAATCAGTTTATTAGTGAGTTTCAGATGTTTTAACAAATATTAAATGAAGATTTAGTCAAAAAGCAAAAAGTAATGTCAGAACATTTATTGCAAGTCCAGAAAGTTGCATTCTTTTAAACAATCATTCTACACACATTGTAAAGGAATTAATGTTTTGTTTCCCTATCAAGAAGCTGCTCTTCCAACGGATTTATTTCAAGAGAAGTCAATTATCAACTTCTGTGTAGATGATCTTACTGAAGGATAGAAAGAAAAGAAGACCTAAGTGTTTCCAACGACTACTCCAACGTCTCCATTGCTAACATTGAAGTATCAAATGGTCATTAAATGCTCTCTTCATATATAAGAGGTTGCATTCAAGTCTTCTCAATAGAACATACAACAACCAAGATACAGAAAATGAAAATAATTCAAGTTTCTAACTACTATTTCAGTTTTCTGTTGTAAAGTATCTTTTGACACATTTGTACTTTAGTAATTATCTTTATCAACTCTTAGAGAGAGTTTCATTTATTGAAATAATTTATTGTAAGAATCTTAAGTCGTGGGACTTGGAGATTGGGAATATCAGTGTACAACTTGTAAGAGGAAGTATATCTTAGTGAGAGGATAACTTTGAGTACAGAGTGTATAACTGATTATAAGTGTTAGTGAAAAACCCAAAGAGTCTGGGGACTAGACGTAGGTCAAGGAGTTGGACCGAACCAATATAAATCTTGTCATGTCTTACTTCTTCCTTTCTACTCTGTTCTGCTCTGTTTCTATGCTTAAGTTTCAGAGCACTTTTAAAAGAATTTTTTAAATCTCCAATTCACCCCCTCTTGGTGATTAGCTCCACTTTAACTATTAATACTCTACATTAGAAAAATTGACATTGAAACTAATTAATTAGTGAAAACAAGGTTTATGGATCTAATAAGGAATTAGTGGCTTTGAGTCGCTGGTTTGATTATTGAGGTAGTTTATTTCTTTTGATTTTATTTTTATTTTTTTTACTCATTTGAATTCAATTTGGGTTGCTCAACTTCAATGAAAGTTTAAAATTAATGCTTAACTAAAGTTTGAGTACCAAGTCCTTATGAGAACAACACTTCCCCATCACTTTATTAGTTGATACGGCATATGTACTTTTGAAGCCTTAAACTATAATTTTTTTCCTTATAATTAAGTTTAGAAACTTAACCCTACATGATTGAATTAAAGGTTTATTCTAAATTTCTTATGTCTAGCCTCTTTTAGAACACCAAATAAAGTTCTCATCAAATTTATCATCTTTCAAAACAATTATGCTCATAATTGAATTATCAAACATAAGATTATAGCAATTAAAAGAAGAAATCATCATTAAGGTCCTGTTTGGTATGAGGAACATTTAAAGAGGGAAAGGAACTTAAAGAAGGGAAAGGAATAGAAGGGAAGATTGAAAGGGAATTTAAAAAATTGAACTATTTGGTAGACGTGAGAATAGAACTTAAGTTGACTGGAAATGAAATGTTTGGTATAAAGAATTGGATGTTGATTAAGTGAGAAGTTGAGATTAAATTCCCATAATGCCCTTAAAGTAAAAAAAAGGTTAGAAAAAAAACAGGAAAGGAAAAAAATTTTCCTCACACGGACAGTAGCCAACCCAACCAAATCGTATGGTGGTTTAGATGGATAATGGAATGAGATGTCGACGGGAAATGAAAGGCCGACGAGCAGAACGCCGGTGGATGTGAGGATGATGATAAGCATGGAAGGAAAAAGGTGATAAAATAGAAAAAATCAAATCTGCTGCGGAAATGAATAATCTATGAGGAACAGGGAAGAAAACAATCGAAGTTTGAACGAACCAGTGAAATTCAAGCGCAAGTTATAGAATGAAAACCACTACTCTGAACAGGTAAACAGGACTGAAAGCAAAACATAACAGGCAACATATGTTACGCTATCGGCCAAAATTTCTCACACAAAATAAATACCCATTTCATTTTACCTAGGTTTGAGAGTCGTCTACACTTGTCCTTCGACCGATGACAAAGCAGGCTTCAGCTCAGCTTCTCGCATCTCGTCCTTGTGGCAGCTCCTTCTTGTCGCATGGAAGGTTATGCATCAACTAGTCTGTTTTCATATTTCAGGGGCTTTTTTGACCAAAAATTTGCATCTCTCGGGAACAATTTTGAATCCTGCCAATTTGAGAGGGAGCTCACATTCGCTCGTTCGTGGGAACTCAACCAAAGGAGGGAATTATAGTTGTCGGAACTCACGTGCGCCAAACGTGTTTTTAAGTGGGAACACTCTTAAGTTCCCTTTCCATCAGCCAGATTCCCTGTACCAAACGGGACCTAACTAATCCATAATCAAACTAAATAATCTAAGATAAAGGTTTAGCTACATAAACTAAACATTATCATGAACAAAATAATAGCTAACCTAAGAAAAAAGAAAGAAGAGAAAGGAAAGGAGAAACAAGAACTTGGCCAAATTTTCATTCGTGTTGTCTATCTTCTACATCTTTAAACTTTAATCTCCCTCCATTAAAAGTCTCAGTTCTTGCCTTGTTGTCACCAACCAAAAAGAACATAGAACACATTGTCTTCTCGCTATGCCTCACATATATACAAGAATATATTGCCTCCTCTCAAAAGTTCCACAATAGTGTTGTTCCTATCAATGAAGGGGGGGGGGGAAGAATAATAATGGTGATAAATTTAAATCTTTTTTTCTTTGAGAAAACTTTCCATTATTATTATTATTATTGCTTCTTTCCTAAAATTAAACACTTCTATTTTTATTGAAATACCACAAATACAAATGATACACCTAATTGATATCTCATAAAATCTTTAGAAATTTTCTTTAATTTAGCATTGATGACTTCCCAAATATATCAAAATATATTAAAAAAGGGAAGTCATGATCATCATACCCTCACACTATCATCAAATCTTGTCCTCAAGATTTGTAAAACAATCAAATAAAAAAAAACCACAGAAGCAAGATTTTAAAGTAGACATTAAAAAAATTGGAATTGATTCAAACTTTCAAGAATTAAATCTTCATAGAACCTTTTTCCACCTTGAAAACAAAAATGCAAGTAGCAAGTAATTAATTTAGCAAGAATAAATCTCAATAGAATGTCCCACACAAGTCGAGTGTTTATACTCATCTCTCAAGATATTCAAGGGCTTGTGTTTCACTCAATTCCACTTATTGCAACCCATCTACCATAAGCTTGTGCCTCATCTTAATCTCCACTATATTATCCTGTTACATACCCAAATCAAAAAGACTTTGGTAATAGATAAATACTTTAGTTAGTGCAAGAACTTTAATAAAAAAATATGAAGAATGAAAGGATGTTTATATTCTTTGCACTATTTTTTAAAATCTTGAGCTATTGTAGGTCCCCTTTTACACGACCCTAAACATAGGTAATACAACACCATTTACTCAATTGCTCCAACAAGCACCTCAAGAGGCTTTGAACAATATCCAACTCATAGCTCTCTTTGACTTAATCATTTGATACTAGTGCCAACATTGATAATGAAGTACCCCTCAATTACTAATTCAAGTCTAGAGATGTTAGTGGAGTTGTTATTATTTTGATTCCTTCAATCGTTTTTTTTGCTTCAAAAGATATTCAATACAAGTTCTAGAGGTGAAGTCACAATAAGTGCATTCTCTCATGGAAGAACAAGTATTTAGGCTCAAATTCCTCACAAGTATTTTAACGTCTTAAAGTGAAGAACCCAAATCCAAATATTTACCCACTTACTAACATTCAATGAACATATAATCAAATCCTAAACAACTTCAACCCTTTTCAAGTTCAAATCAAACCAACTTTTACAATGCTCACGAGTGAAATCCAAACTTAAAAAAGGAATCAATTTTGTTTTTTTTAATAAAACTTGAGGATAAGTCATGCAAAATCAATGGTACCCTCACCCCTACACTTGAATGTCACATTGTCTTCAATGTGAATATTTAACAATAAGTAATGAAAGTGAAGAAAACAACCATATCCAAGTGTAAAGATGACACAAATTTCAAGTATTATCATTATCAACAATCAAATAAAGCAAATCAAAGAAAAGTAGAAGAAACCTCCTCTTGTTATTGTTGACTTGCACTTGCAATTATTTTGATCTTTGTTTCCATAGCAAATCACATCATCTAAGGCTTCAAAAATCCTACAAAATCAAACAAAACTTCAAACCAAAGCCTCGGGCTGCCTCTCAAGAAGCGCTAAATCTTTAGCCAGACTTCTCAAAATAAACTTATATTCATAAGTATCAAACACCTCAATCATCTTGTCTTCATTAATTTTCAAGCAACAATGTTTCACACAAAAAAAAAATGGTCATTCAAGTTAATTATTTGTACTTCTTCAATCAAAGACAACCTCATAATACAAGCACTCATTGAATTTAAAGAAAGTACAACGCCACATCATGAAGAATAGATTTAGAAGCTTCCAAACATTTGGAAGATCCAACAAAATCTACTTGACTCTCTTCAATAAGAGCCAAAGAGTCAATAAGAAAGTCATATACAACAATTATTGGATTTGATCATTAATTTCAACATCACATTCACATGAATTAGGCTCCATAGGTAGAACCTCTATTAGGCACTTACTATTCTCTCCTAAATCAATTTCATGCTCGAATTCAATTTATACATAATACATAGCCTCGTTCAATTCCCTCTCAAAATCTCTTTCATTCAGGAAGAATGAGATGTCAGAGACATTTTACCAACTAGACTTCAACATCTAGAGGTTGAAGCACCTAAAGGAAATAGAAAGAACAAGATTGCTCAAATTTATGAAGGCATGCCAATATCAGTAATATAACTTTATCCATGGTATGTGTATAACATTATGTATTAAGTCCTAACATGTCATTTAGGCAACACTTAAGGCAAATTTCAAATTAAGAAGTTGAGAAAAAAAATGTCAAGTTCTTTCTAACAAATAACAAGTGTATGTTATGACGTGACACCTCCCAATGAGTGAAAGTAAGCTTTGTCTCCCAGTGAGTAGGAGTATGCAAAAGAAAATATTACTTATGAAAGGCATATTGTAACCTTCAGTAATGTGGACTAAAGGATGAGAGATCTTTTAGCTGAACAAACTTAGCTAAAGAGTGGGGTGATTTATCCTCCAAGCCTCAGGCTAAAACGATCAAAAACCTATAAGGTCTAGAGGAGATAAAGAAAGGTTTCTATAAAGATAAAAGGCTACATTGATAATCCTTTGAGGGTTATAGGAGAAACAAACCACATAAGCAATGGATGTTGTTAGTTCTCATTTTGAGTTTTGATGATAACTAAAACGCTTGTCAACTACTAATTTATTATAAATTTGATTTCATATTTTAAAACTCAAGTTTTGGAAAGCCTTAACAGATCATTTCTCAATCAGCAAGGTTGAGAACTCAAGTTCTTGGTAAGTGAACTCGAGTTCATGACTTTTGTCTTGCACAAATATTTCAAACATCAAAAGGACTTTGAGAACTAGAGTTCATTAGCAACAAACTTGAGTTCAAAACTTGAGTTCTTCATCTCTGATATATCTGTGTTTCATTCAAAGTCTGAAGAACTAGAGTTCTTAGTAAAGAACTCGAGTTCATAACTCAAGTTCTTCATTTAAAAATCAAGTTCTTTAAAGACTCAATTTGTGCGTAAATTCAGAACTAGAGTTCTTGGGAAAGAACTCGAGTTCATAACTCAAGTTCATCTTTTAAGACTCAAGTTCTTTAAGAACTCAATTTACGCTTAAATTAACAACTCGAGTTCTTGTAATATCAACTTGAGTTCTTACCTTACAGGATTGAGTCGTTTGAAAAGAAAACAAAGGAACTCAAGTTCATGGAATAAAACTTGAGTTCGAAACTTGAGTTCTATAGTTAGGAACTCAAGTTCTTATGAGCAAAAAATGCGACTCGCTATCTGTGACTTTCCAAATGGGTTAATCTTTAGCTGATTGCTTTTCAGAACCATTGAGAATCACTTATAAGATGTTTTTAACCTATTTGCTAGTGATTTCAGGCATTAACATAAAGTTTTAATCAAAAACCAACCTAAAGCAAAAGCATGTCAGAAGCATTTAATGGGAAGCATCTGAACAGAGCAACATTCATAATGTAATACTATAGCAGAGCGAAACATTCTCTCGAGGCATACTTATTTTGGTTATCTCTCTGTATAAGTACAATTAATGGCTAACGCATTTAATGAAGCGAGCACACTCATTTAATGAAGCAAATGGCGATTGGGTTCAACGAGGAACAACTGTGTCTAACAGATTTTTGAATAAGATACAACGGTAACATTCAATCTCCTCTCAATGGCATTAATGGAGAAGAGTATAAAAGTCTAAGCATTCAATTCAGCAAACTACCGAAACTCTGTGCATTCAACTCCGATTAATTATTCTTAACTATTTCATTTATTACACTTAATATCTTCGGATATTTTCTTGAGCATCAGTGTTCATATTATTTACTCAGTGAGGAGTTCATCTTATTCAATTCTTTTTCTGTAAATCTTAAGATTGTGGAATCTCAAGAACGAGTGTACAACTACAACTTGTAAGGGGGAGTGAGTCCTAGGATAGGATCATTTCGAGTACAAGTGTGTGAGATTGTATCAGCATTTAAGATAGTGAAATACCCAAGTGTGGGGACTGGACGTAGGCCGACGAGTTAGACTGAACCAGTATAAACTCTCTGTGTCCAATCTTCTTGGCTGTGTCGCTCTCGATTAATTTTATTTCTGAAAAGAAACATACAAATTTTTTTAATCACTTATTCACCCCCTTTAGGTGATATTCCTGTTCAGATGTTTCACAAAAGCATATGGCTTCATGTTGAATGAAGAGTAAGAAAGGGAATCAAAGGATTAGAACTTACATGTTAACTCTGCATATATAAACCACCTTAATTCATTACATGCAATATGCAACTGACAAAGTTACATCTTTGTTCTCAAATCCTATATTGGATTTGACATTTCCTTTTTGTCTCCAAAATAGGAATTCAGTTTTCTTGCCACAACCACACATTAATCAAAGAATGATCAAACTAGCAAAAGAAAATTTGCTAAATAATGAGTGCTAAAAGGGTGAATATCCTTATGAGTAGTTCAGAACTTAGTCTAGTCTGCAAGAAAGACAAGGAAACTTTTTTGAGACTGATATACTATATAATTATCATATTATGATGCTTATGAACCAATATATATAAGGCATAACATAGAGCTTAGTGTTTCATTAATGTTAAGGATGTTGACTCAAAATACACTTATGTGTACCTAATTTTGGGCAAATGCAAGGCTTTTAGATAAGGTTTAATTTAGTTAGAAATCAGTTAAACAAAGAAAGGCTAAGAACCTTTTTGAAACTGACAAGGGTTAAAACACTTATTTAATCGGTTCAAGATGCTATATGGATAAAAAAGGGATTTTTAGCCAATTATGAATCCCCAGAACCCTTCCGGACAATAGATTTATAGAAATTGAGAGATATAACTATCATTCACATAGTTGAGTAACCAATAGTTAAGTAAAACTATCAACTATATGTTGGAAGGTAAACTCATAGCTATTATTTCACACCTAACCAAATACCTGCCAACTCAGTCACAACCTTGCCTTGTGAGTTATGGATAGGCCTTAAACCAAGCCTAAGCGCCTTGACCATAAGGGTCAATAGCTTATATCCATAATTCTTATTATAAATATGGAAGATTAAGGCTAAGGCATAGAAGGTATGTCTTCATGAGACAACTAGAAAATTTGAAATTATAAGTCTTCATTAGTGAAAAGGATGACACTTATTGATTGAGAGACAACCAAGGGACACAATGTTCATAGAACTCTAATTTCCTAGCAGAAAATAAGCATAAACTATATTGAATCTCTTTAATGGGTTAACAATGATAATGAATAAGTAAGTATTCCTCAGTTTACTAACCTAATTAAGAGGGTTGAGATCATTTTCACAACGAAAAAGGTAAAAATTAAGTCAAAAGAAAAACACCTCACCCATATGTAGGAAGATTATTACATGAAATCCACCTCGGATAAATCTCATTTATCATATGATGATAAAGGATAGATTCCCTAATAAATTGAAGTTGGCTTCATCATTTCAAAGATAACAATGACTAGTTGAAGTGTTTGAAAGACACTAAATGGACTTGCTAAGAAGAAAATGCCAAAGGGCCATGGAAGAGGATATGGATTCTTTTTTAAGCTAGCTAAGAGTATGTTTGGATGACTTGTCTCATAGCCCAAAGGTGACTAGGAACAAGTAGGTTCTCAAATTCATAAGGGTCTTATCAAACCTACAACACTTAGTAACTTAAGGGTACTGTTTTGGGAAGATTACCAGTTGTGCACTTTAACTCTGAATGACCAATTTTTCTTATAACAACAAGCTTAGGATTAAATTATATCAAGAAGATGTAAAGACTGCTCTCAAAATTGGAAATTGAATGATGAACTCTACACTAAGCAACTTCAGGACTTCATAGAAATAATCATTCAGGTAGTAATATGTGAGGTATCACAAAGTGAAAACCTCGCTAACTTTGAGATAATCAAAGAAAAGTACATGAGTGCCAAACAGACTGAAGATGATTATTTGTGAGTCATCCTTTATGTCAAGTGACATATGTTTAGCCGAAACGAGAGTTAAGGAACAAATAATTAGAGTTATCCTTCAATTATAACTTAAAGATAATGGGTAGAAATGAAGATATCTTGAATGATAAGATAAATAGAGATAACACAAGGGAAGTATAGTCTTTACCACCTAAGACATTGTACAAGTATGACCCTTAAGCATCTTAGCATGTTAAACTACAAACCCATGTCACCCTTGAAGCCAAGGGCACAACCTAGAGAGGTTACGTGTCCTATAAGGAATCCAATGCAGAAAAGGTGGATAAAGTCTCATAGTATGAATATAGTTGGTAATATAAATGTACACATTGATGTATAAGACCAAATACATTTTGGTTGGACTAGGAAACAATTTTTGGTCTAGATATGAAAAATATTATGAGAATAACCATGGATTGAGTTGTTAAGGCAACAAATCACGTTTGAAAGGATACTCTAATACAAAACCTAAGAAAATGATAATGGAGTAAAGAAATAGACAATGTATCTCTGTCATCCATGAAATCAGAACACAGAGCATTTTTTGCCATCATTCAAGGAGCCATGTGGCTAGAGAAGTTCCTATGAGTAACTGGAAATGAATGGTGGATAGAAGGATCCAAATGACAACATCGTATGATGTGGATCCTAAGTATCACAGTAAGGCGAAACATACATTTGATGTATCTATATGAGAGATATGCTTTCAGAGAAGGAAAGCAATAGTTCAATGACTTTCCACTAACAGAGTGTTGGTAGATCCTCTTACTAAGCTCATAGCTTGACATTCATTAAGTTAGTGAATATCTTGGGGCACAATTAGAATATAAGGTCTTGAACTTCTTTTTTATTAAGATAAAAGAAATAGTATGTATGTTATAAGTAAATAACATGTAAGGTCTAAAACATTTTATGTCTTACAAGTAAGAAAAGGTTAGTTCACCTACACGAACAACCATCTTCCCAAGTTTTGCAGGGGCATGGGAAGGTAAGACAAACAAATGATTGCCATGAGATAGTTAAGAAGAATCTTTGCATTCAAGTTGCCCCAGTTAAATTGAGATGAGATCAATATGTATAAATATACATATAAAATGGATTGAAGCATTAATACAAACCTGTAGCTAGGTAAATAACTCTTTTTCACAAATGAGATTGCAAAAGAGATATTGTAAAAAAAGAAAGTTATGGTTTGAATGTTTAGTACATTTTGAAACTAATGTCTATATAGTGGAAGAAAAAGAAATTTGTGTACACCACAAACTAATCACCATACCATGTAGTTCATACTACATGTGCTTGAAAGTTGGACTACAACACGGGAAATAGGTGAAAGGTTTATGGTTCACTGTGATGTGAGTCTCAGGAAGGAAAACTCCTTCCATTATGCCTTTAAGACTTAGGCAACACCATGAAAGCCTGGTTTGATGACAACTACTTTAGCTGAAGCTCTATTATCACACATAATTCGGTCAGACAAGTGAAGATTAGGAAAGCAACCAAGTCAAGACAGATTGATGTTTAGTCAAAAAAGAAGATTTACTCATAGATACACAAGTTGTGCTAGTCTTTATGGTCAACCCCTTACTAGTTCTTTGTGTAGCTTGTAAGTGCAGACACTATGTTCGTGGAAGGCAATATGAGTTAATTAACATATTAACTCGAGACTGATTAGATATGCTATAAGTAATGTGTATAGGAGAATTTGAGGCATCTAAGGAAAAGAATAGATAGTTTACAAATACAGAAAAAGGTGTTCATGGATACTGATATGATATGAGAGATTTCTAGTATCACAAGCACCAAATTCTGAAGACATTTTGCTCACGGTTGATGCCAAGTATGAAACCTGAAAGAGATACAGACACACATAGGAGGCCTATCAAGTACAAGTGGGAGATGTTGGACACTTTGGGTCTAGGTCCATCCTTGATAGGTTAGACTATTTGATTAGGAAACAAGTAGCCTTATCAAATAAGAAACAAATCAACATTAATTATGCAATTTTTAATTGAGAAACAATTAAATGTATATTTGGAAATTAATCAAGAATTAATTTCTTGATTATTACTTAAAGGGCACATAGGAGGACACATGACTTCCTAATTAGTGGTCTCCCTAGACCTCTATAAATAGAACGTGTCTCCTTCAATTGAGCCTCACCCCTATCATTAATATATCTAGTAATATCTATTCTCTCTTATCATCTTTCTTGTTTTGGTGATCTACTATACCAATCCTATTTAGGCTATAGTAGACTTAGCTTTCCTCCTTTTCTCCTTACCATCCTTTTCTCTCCTTTTCCCTTTTCACCATTGGATCAAGATCTCAACGGTCCAGATTTAACATATTATATAAATATTATTATAATTTTACCTTAAAAAGATAATAAAAATATTATTATAATTTTACCTTATTATTATAATTCTATCTTAAATATATAATATGTTAAATCTAGACCATTGAGATCTTGATCCAATGGTGAAAAAGGGAAAGGATGGTAAGGAGAAAAGGAGGAAAGCCAAGTTTGGCTCTAGTAGTCTAATAATTATGTGGGCATTATAAAGCATTAGAGATTTAACCTAGATTTGAACATAGATTTTGAAAGTTAAATATCACTTAGAGGGGGTGGAATAGGTGATTTAAAATCCTTGTCCGGATTTACTCTAGAGAAAACGAAAATAGAGTATAAGACATAGAGAATGAACACAGAGAGATTATACTGGTTCGGTCCAACACTTTGACCTACATCCAATCCCACTCTTTGACTTACGTCCAATCCCTAAATCCACTAGGTTTTTCACCATCTCACAAATACAAATACAATTACACACTTTGTACTAGAGATGATCTTATCACACTAGGACTCACTCCCTCTAACAAGTTGTAACCGTACACCCACACTCAAGGTTCCTCAATCTTAAATTTAGACAGATAATCAAATAATTATCAAGTGTCTAGACTCCTCATTGAGTAGGTAAATGATAAACATTAAAGTACAATAATAATATCCGAAGATATTAACTGATTTGAATGAAATAGAGAATTGTAATAAATGTCGAATTGATTGTGTAGACTTTCGGTAGTTGGTGAATTGAATGCTTCGGGCATATATACTAGCTTTCATTTATGACCGTTAAAGTCTGCTAAGATAGCCATTTAGAGATATTCATATTTCTATTAGACTCAGAAAGTATTCTATTAGACTGAGTTCTCCCACTTCTGTTACTTTTAGCTTATCATTATCATCAAACTTTCTTTGGTCTAGACAGTAGTTGACTTACAGAGTTGGTAATATCTTTTTGCCAAAATAGGTACCTGTGATAGGGATCATTTGGGCTTGCTTTGATGTTTATTCCGTGCATAGTTTTGTTTTTATGCTAAGCATTAAATGCCTTTGACACAAATATTGCTTTGTGATGCTTTTAGAGTACTCCATCATTTGATCAACTGAAATTACTAACAAATGGGTAAAAAGTATCTTAAGAATAGTTCTTAGTAATAGTATGACGTAGTCACAAACAAATTTAAACATTTGAAATCACACAGACCACGATCGTCGTTTGATTACAAAAGAACTTGAGTTCTTAATAAATGAATTATAGTTACAAACTCAAGTTGTGTATAAAAGACTCAAGTTCTGTTTCATACTTTCAAAAACCTTCATTTCTTAAAAATGATTTTGAAAGGGAACTTAAGTTGATGGGATAAGAACTCAAGTTGACGTTATGGATGAAATCAGGAAGCCTTATGATCTTGAAAGGACTCAAGTTGACAAAGCTCAACTAGAGTTATCAACTTGAGTTCCTTGAATGAGAATTCTAGTTGTTAACATTTTGTTGAGATCCAAGTTCTAATGGTTGAAAGAATTTGAGTTGATATGCCAGGAACTCGAGTCTATTAAAATGAAACTCTAGTTGCTTGTTGAGCCGTACTCTTAGTGGGCTCTTATTTGAATCCAAAATAGATGCCCCCCAGCCCAGTGGTTTAGGGCACTAATCTACCCCGGGATGAATGTGTCTTTATGAACCCAAGATTGTTTCATCTCGGATCTAGGTGAATTTGAACATGACTTGTCCATGATTGTTTGAATTATTATTTTGTACTCCATCATCCGTGCTCTTTGAAAATGGAATATCACTTAGAGGGGGTGAATAGGTGATTTAAAAATTTGATCGCTTAATCAAGATTTTGACGAATTCAGGCAGAATACTAACTGTGCAGAAATGTAAAGAAGAATGGACACGAGGTAATTTATCCTGGTTCGGTCTAATCCTGACCTACATCCAGTCCCCAAGAACTCCTTGGGATTTTTCACTAACTTTCCAGCGATTATAAATACAACTTGGGATGATCTTCTCACTCACGGACTCACTCCTCCTTACTACTTGTAATCGTACACCCACACTTAAGGTTCCACAACCTTAAGATTTTACAATTGAATGAAATAAATGATTTAATAACTCCATACGAGTAGATAATAAATGATCACTTAAGAACAAGAAAATATCCGAAGATATTGAGAGTGATGAAACTGATAAGATCAATAACTCAGAGTAAATGCACAGAGTTTCTGTAGGTGGCTGAATTGAATGCTTGGGCATTTATACTTTTCCGCCATTAATGTTGTTGGGAGGAACTTGAGAGTTACCATTGTGACTTATTTAATTTTCCGTTAGACACAGCTCTGTTCCTCGTTCAACCAAATGGACCGTTGAGGCTTCATTAAATGAAGTCCGTTCTTTCATTAAATGCGTTGATCGTTGAGAGAGCTTTTGCAAAAGAATGACTTGATTAAGTAATCCCTGGAAGAATGTTTCTCTCTGCTGCACAACTCATTCCATTTGTTGCTTTTTTTTGTTGCTATGCATTAAATGCAGTGACGTGAGCATAAGCTTTATGTTGTTTTTGAATAATACACCGTTGAAATCCCTGAAACCACTAGCAAATGTGATAAAATCATTTCATATATTATACTAATTGATTCAGGAAGTCATGAGCCAAAGATCAGCTCATTCACAGATTCAGAAATCTCGGACAGCGACAAGAACTCGAGTTTTTATAGCAGAACTTGAATTTTTAAACAAGAACTCGAGTTCTTTTGGTTTCCTTTTTAACGTCTCAGATTTGCAAGACAAGAACTCAAAGTTGATAACCAAGAACTCGAGTTTTCATTTCGGGTTCAAATTGATTTTCAAAGAACTTGAGTTCATAATCATGAACTCAAGTTCAAGAACTTGAGTTCTTAGAACTTGAGTTCTCTTCTAAGAACTCAAGTTCTTAAACTTTGATAAGATATCTCATGAAGGAACTCGAGTTCTTTACTGAGAACTCAAGTTCATGAACTTGAGTTTATTCCCAAGAACTCAAGTTCTTAGTCTTTGACCAAATTCCTCAAAATTAAGAACTCGAGTTCTTTACCAAGAACTCAAGTTCTAGAACTCGAGTTTGGTACTAAGGAACTCGAGTTCTCATGCTTTTGAAAATTTTTCATCACCAAGGGTCGCGAACTCGAGTTCTTCACCCAAGAACTCAAGTTCTTCACTTTGGTTGTTTGAGAACTCTTCTGCCAGGAGACGCGAACTCGAGTTCATCATCCAAGAACTCGAGTTCATCATCCAAGAACTCGAGTTCTTCATTTTGTTGATATAAGAACTGGAGTTTTAAAACATGAAATCGAGTTCTTATTTAAATCATTGATTTACAAGTGTTTAGTTATCATCGAAACTTGGTTGAGAACTAACATTCTCCCCCTTTTTGATGATGACAACACTTGTACAAGTTTTGGAAATGATTACTGAGTTTGAGATCTGATTTCAATATATATATATATATATATATATATACACGTTTTTTTTTAATTTAACATATGGAAAACTTAATGCAAGGAGTACTGATGATAACTAGCAATCTTTATAAACCACCAAGAAGTAACATTCAGTTAATTAGAGCATAATTACATCAGCAAAACATAACAAACTGCAAGTACATCAGTAAATCAAAGTTATTGTCAGCAAAACAACTTACATCAACAAAAAGCAAAAATAGTTACATCAGTTATGTCAAGAAAAACAACTATGTCAACTATCACCAACTATCAACTACTCTCTTCTCCCCCTTTGTCATCATCAACTGGAGGAAGCATGGAGATAGGAGTAATGGATAAAGGGGTTTGAAGAAAAGGAAGAGCCTCTGCAAAGGTGGAGGGAGTCACATGAGGACAAGAGGATGAAGGGGGAATAGAAGAGGAGGTAGGTGGAGGGGCAGTGACATGGGTTGGGAGAGGAGTGGAGGATTCTGGAACAAATGGAGAAAGAGCAAGAGTGAGGGTTGGAGAAGAAGAAGAAGAAGTAGGATGGGTTTTTGGAGAGTTTGATGGAGAGACAAGAGGGGAGATATGAGGGATAGAATGAAAGATGGGATCAGGTATAGAGGTATGTGGAGGTGAAAATGGAGAAGGTGAAGAGCCTGAAGGATCTGCAGGGGCAGTCTGTTTTAGAAGCTTCTGAACCTTTTTGTCCAATGAGTCATAAGCAGCATGTGTGGCTTTAAATCTGGGGCCAAGATCATCCAAGTGCCTAGTAATAGCTTCAAGCTTTTCATTGATTCCTGCTAACTCATCTACTTGTTCATCTTAAGTCTTATCTAGGGGCTTGAAACTTTTCAGCACTTCATCAACCCCTTTCTTCACCTCAGATTCTATCTTCTTAGATATCTCAGCAAGCAAATTAGTCTGGAGGGTGGTGATTGCTGCTGAGATGGCTCTGCCCACAATAGTCTGAATAGAAGTACCAAACATGGAAACTGATTCAGGACCTTGAGGTGGAGCAGATGTAGAGGGCCGTGTAAGGGATGTTTGACCTTCCTCAGCTCTGGTTTTGGTTCTGGAGGGGGCTCTGGATTGCCCAGACTCCTCAACAAAGTCCAATCTCATATAATTTAGCTAGTTTTGACACATTTTAGTAGGTTTGACAAGTTTGGAATCCAACTCAAGGTGCCAAACCTTGTGATGAAAGAGAAGAACAGAAATCAGATGAGCATAGGGTAAATGTGCTTTCTTCTGACCCCAAATTTGAACTTTCGAATCTCATGATAGAGCCAGTGTCCAAGGTTAAAATTGGTTTTGGACATGATTGCTACTAGTAGGCTATAGCCTCTACTGGCAAAATGTGTACAATTTTTGCCCTTAGGTACTAGACTCCTAGTGTAGATGTACCAGATGACTTTGTGAAGGGAAGGCATATCTTTAGGATTGAAGTTCAGTGGCCCAACTAGCTCCCCTGGTCTGAAAATTTCAAAAATTTCAGCATCTGAGAATTCTACAGTAGGTGGAGAAGGAGGGTCTATAATTCCTAGCATGTTGTTTAGGATTTTGGTGGTCACGGTGATGCATTTGCCCCTAACATGTGATATCATCCTTTCTTCCTTAAGGGTTCCATCAGAGGCAATCACATTAGAAATTCGAAGAAAAAAGTAAAAGGCTCTAATTACAAAATGACAATAAGGAGCTTGGATACTTAGAAGTGGCTTAAAACTGTTCAAGTATGGTGATAAATCTAAGCCACATTCTGACAGAAAGCTTTGGAAGTCAAGATAAACATTTGAGCAAATATTCCTAATTCCATAATGAGAAAGATAGGTACGACGATCAGACTCTAGAATAGAAGCTGGATTACAAATAAAATCTTTTGGAGGAATAGGGTTTCTAACTATGGCTAAGAGTGAGGGGGTACCAATATTAGACTGAGAACGAGATGGAGGAGCTTTGGATGATGAACTTGGGCCTTGTGGTTCAGTTGACTTCTTTGAAGGTTCAACAAATTTCTCCTTGCCCCGACCCTTCATCGGAGTAGTAGAAGTTTTCTGAGGAGATTGAGTCTCAGTTGGCTCTCGAATCACCACACTCCTTGTTCGAGGGCGAGGAGGTGAAGACTCAGGAGGGCCCACATCCTTCGTGACCTTAAGCCGGTAGCGAAGAGGAGGAATTTTTTCGCAGCGATGTTTTTTCGGTGATGGGGGTTTAGGTCTAGGTGAGGAATCGCTGGATGCAGATTCAAGTGAGAGAGATGAAGTGGAGGATCCATTGCGTTGTTCAGGATTCTTGGTTTTCATCGTGAGATTTGCAGAGATTTTTGAGAAATAGGGCTTGAGTTTTTGAGAGAACGAGAGGAAATGAAGAAGGAAAAGGAATGGGAAGAGTTCGGCGAAAACTTGCATATATATGTCCTTTATGAACTCGAGTTTATTAGTGAAGAACTCGAGTTCTTCACGTGTTTATCTCTCCCAAGTCTGATGGTACACATGAGAACTCGAGTTTTTGGAATAGAACTCGAGTTCTAGAACTTGAGTTGTTGTTTAACAACTCGAGTTCTTGAATTTCTCACAGAAACACGTATTCTCGGCTCAAGAAGAACTCTAGTTCTTGTTTATCAACTCGAGTTCACAAACTCGAGTTCTTTACTAAGAACTAGAGTTGTTATCATCAAAACCGAATTCAAGAGCTGTGGACTTGAGTTCTTCCTAATGAACTCAAGTTCTTGTTTTGTTTGCTTTCAAAAACACTTGAGTTCTTGGATATAAACTCAAGTTCTGATCTCCCCTAATATATGCGATGAAAACAGAGACCTGCAAGACAATGTCTATACACTCCGAAGCTTAAGTTAGTCAATGTTTTAGTTGATTAAACTCAAATATACTGAAAAGAAATGAAATTCTTACAACTCATTGGGATTTACCATTCCCAATTCTCTTCTAATGAACATAAATTGTTCCTTGGCCAGAGGCTTTGTAAAAATGTCAGCAAGCTGCAGATGTGTTCAAATGAACATTACTTTGACATCCTTTCTCTGCACATGATCTCGGATAAAGTGGTGTATGACATCAATATGTTTAGTCCTTGTGTGTTGAACTGGATTCTTTGCTAGACTTATGGTGCTTGTGTTATCACACAGAATTGGAATATCTTTTAAATGAATTCCTAAGTTTGATAATTGTTGCTTCAACCACAGAACTTGTGCATAACAACTAGAGGTTGCAATGTACTCAGCTTCAGTAGATGAGACAGCCACAGTTGTTTGTTTCTTGCTAAACCATGACACCAGAGAACCACCAAGGAACTCACATTGCCCACTGGTACTTTTTCTATCAGTCTTGTAGCCCGCATGATCTGAATCAGAATATGCCACCAGATATTCTTGTCCTCCTTTTGGAAACTATAGTCGAAGCTCTTTTGTATCAGCTAGATATCGAAATATTCTTTTCACATGCTCTGCATGAGATTCCTTTGGTGCAGCTTGGAATCTGGCACACATGCCCACGCTAAACTGAATATCTGGTCTGCTGGTCGTCAGGTACAGTAGTGAACCGATCATTCCTCTATATTTGGTGATGTTAAAATCTTTTCCTTTTTCGGTGTCAGCGTCTAGAGAGGCAGTTGAACTCATTGGAGTGTCTGCTCCATTACAATTCTCCATTCCAAATCTTTTGAGCAAATCCCGCAAGTACTTGGTCTAAGAAATAAATATCCCATCCTTTCGTTGCTTAATTTGCAGACCGAGAAAGTAGTTCAGCTCACCCATCATAGACATCTCGAATTCACTCTGCATTTTCTTTGAAAATTTCTCACACAAAGATTCATTAGTAGACCTGAAAATAATATCATCAACATATATTTGCACAATTAATAATTCATTAAGCTTATTATTCTTAATAAAGAGTGTAGTGTCTGCTTTTCCTCTAACAAAGCCTTGATCTAGCAAAAATTTACTTAATCGCTCATACCAAGTTCTAGGAACTTACTTAAGACCATATAAGGCTTTCTTTAGACGGTAGACATGATCAGGGTATTGGTCATTTTCAAAACTAGGGGGTTGTTCCACATAAACTTCCTCCTGTATGAACCCATTTAGAAAAGCACTCTTGACATCCATTTGATAGAGCTTGATCTCTTTGATGCAAGCAAAGCCTAAAAGAACACGTATAGCTTCCAATCTAGCTACAGGAGCACACGTTTCTTCGTAATCAATTCCTTCTTCCTGATTATAGCCTTTGGCAACAAGTCTAGCCTTGTTCCTGACTATAATTGCGGATTCATCTCTTTTGTTCTTGAATACCCATTTAGTGCCAATCACCGGATGGTCTTTAGGCCTAGGTGCCAAGTCCCAAACTTGATTTCTATCAAATTGATTTAATTCCTCTTGCATTGCGATGACCCAATCATTGTCTGATAGGGCCTTGTCAATTTTTGAGGGCTCAATCTCATATATGAAAGCAGAGAACATGACTTCATTTAAAACCCTATTTCTAGTTCTCACACCTTGATCTATGTTTCCTATAACATGGTCAAGAGGATGATTCCTAATAAATTTCCAAGCTTTAGGCTGAGATTGATCAGGATGATTCTAAAAGTCATTTGCAAAATAATCTTCAGAATTTTCTATAGAAGCAGGGGTAGATTTCGAAAAGAATTGGTTTTTTGAATGAGTTCATCATCCTTATCTACAGAATTTATTGATTTAGATCCACAAAATACCACATGTATTGACTCTTCAACTATATGGGTATGTTTATTGAAAATTCTATATGCTTTAATCCTATTAGAATAACCAAGAAAAATACCTTCATCTAATTTAGAGTCAAACTTACTCAGATTATCCTTACCATTGTTATGTACAAAACACTTATAGCCAAAGATGTGTAAATGAGCTAAATTTGGTTTTCTCCCTTTGTAGAGTTCATAGGGTGTCTTGTTCAATCTCTTTCCTTATAGGCTCTGTTTGACATGTAGCTGGCTGTGCTCATGGTTTCTCCCTAGAAAACTTGTGAAATCTGATGCTCATTCAACATTGCACGGGCCATCTCAGTCAACACTTGATTTTTCCTTTCCACCACACCATTTTGTTGAGGTTTTCTTGGAGCTGAGAAATTGTGATCTAGCCATGATCCTCACAACACCTTTCAAAGGCTTGATTCTCAAATTCACCACCATGATCAGTCCGAATAGTTGCAATACAAATACCTTTCTCGTTTTGCACCTTTTTAGCAAATACACAGAACAGATTAAATATTTCATCCTTTGAAGATAAAAATATTGTCCAGGTAAAACGAGAGTAATCATCCACTATAACTAAGGTATATAAATTTCCTCCTAAGCTTTTCACTCTGGCAGGTCCAACCAAATCCATGTGAAGTAGCTGAAGAGGCCTATTTGTTGAAATTTCAATTTTATTTTTGAAGGATGATTTAGTTTGTTTGCCTCTTTGGCATGCATCATATACCATATCATTTTTAAAATGTATTTTGGGCAAACCAATTACTAAATCCTTCTTCTACAACTTCTCCAGCTGGTGCATATTCACATGTGCAAGTCGCTTATGCCACAACCAGTTCTCATTCAAGTTACTAACAAAACATTTTACTAAAACAATTTTTGGAATATCTAATTTATAATAATTACCTTCTCTAGGAGCTTTAAATAATACCTTGAGTTTACCTTTGTCAATTGAAAAATCATCTTTGCTGACAATGAGACATTCTTCTGAGTCAAAGATAATCCAGTTGTTCTTGTCGGCACTTTGACTCACGCTCAAAAGATTATGACATAGTCCTTCTACCAGATAGACATCCTTGATAAGAGGTCCTTCTTTTGTTCCAATTTCTCCTTTGCCAGAGATTTTCCCAGATTGATTTCCTCCAAAAGTAACTTTCCCACCATCTTTTGTTTTTAAGGCAATGAACTTGTCTTCATCACCCGTCATGTGTCTTGAACATCCGCTGTCAATGTACTACTTATTTATTCTGGATGTTCTCAGACAAACCTACAAGACAGGAAAAGTTAAGTTTTAGGTACCCATCTTTTCTTGGGTCCTTTGGGGTTAGTCTGAGGCTTAGGAACATAAGTTCCTTTGGGCACCCATTGGTAATTTCCCACGGGTTTATCTCTTCTTTCCTTTTTATGAAAACATGATGATGTACTATGACCCTTTCGATTACAATAATTGCAATGAGCAAAAGGATTTGATGAATGCACTGATTTTTGAAAATATTTTAAGTATGATTTTCCACCAGTTTTCTTTCTACCCTTCTTTTTGTCAAAAACAGGATTATATCTTATGCCCGATCAATCATTTGTAAAACGTTGAGCATTCAAGATCACATTAAGCATCTCACTCCCTCTGGTGAATTTCTCAAAAGTTTTTGTAAGGTATAAGTTCTTTTTCTCCAGATCAAGACAATCTTCACAAATTATGGTTTTGTCAGTAAAGTTTTTAACTTGAATTTCAAGAGAAGTATTTTTCCTTTTCAGATCAAAATATTTATCAGAAAGTTTTTCAAACTCAGATTGCATTTCATTGTATTCATCAAATAGTTCATCGTAAGTGGGTAATGAATCGTTTACCTCACTATTTTCTGGTTGTTCTTCTTCTGCAACTAGGCAGACATTTGCTGTTTTTGCTTCTTCTTCACTTTCTTCTTCTGAAGAGTCATCTCCTCATATAGCAGAAACATACGCCTTCTTCTTGAAATTATTGAACTTCTTCTTTTTATCCTTTTCATTGCCCTTTAGTTGTGGAAACTCTGATTTGTAGTGACCAGGTTTTTCACACTCATAGCAGATGACTTGATCTTTTTCTTTGGAGTCACGTCTGCTACTAGAACTTCCTTTTTGGAATCGATTTCTGAAGCCTTGATCCCTTTTGTAAAATTTCTTGAATTTTCTCACAAACATGCCCTTTTCATCATCCTCATCATCTTCGTCATTCTCATCCTTTTCTTTAACAGCATTGAGAGCAACTCCTTTATTGTTGTTGTTGCCATTGATCTCATCCAAATCATTCTTGAACTTCAATTTGCTTTCGTATTCAGACAAACTTTCGAATAAGGCTGCAACTGAAGCCATTGATTCACCTCGAGCCTATCCTATAGCTGTGACCTTGGCTTCCCAATCTTTGGTTAGTACATTGAGGATCTTTCTGACTTGGGCACGTTGTTCATATGATTTGCCCAATGCAGCTAGCTGGTTGATCAGATGAGTGTATCGGAGTTGAAATTCAGCAATTGATTCTCTGTTCTTCATTCTCAATAGATCATATTCTGTTGTAAGAGTGTTGACTCGGTTCTCCTTTATAGCTGTTGTTCCTTCATATGCAACCTCCAAGGCCATCCACATTTCTCTAGCTGTCTCCAGATTGCAAATATTTAAAAATATTCTTGTTGACTAAGTGCTCTTGGAAGCAAGAGTATGGCCTTACTGTTTATAGTGACATTTCATCTATCATTGTCATCATAATCTTCTTCCGGCTTTGGAAGCCTGAGACCATTGTCAAGAATGGTTGGCTCGTAGTTTCCTCTCTCGAAAACTCTCCACAAGCCGAACTCTTTTGCCATCACGAACACTTTGAACTTGTTTTTCCAGAACAAATAATGTTGTCTATTGAAACCAGGAGGCCGATTAATTGATACACCATTAGGCAATATTCCATCCATGATCGAACTCTGGATGTTAATCCAAATTGAGCAACCAGCCTCTGATACCAAATGAAAATGGAATATCACCTAGAGGGGGATGAATAGGTGATTTAAAAATTTGATCGCTTAATCAAGATTTTGACGAATTCAGGCAGAATACTAACTGTGCAGAAATGTAAAGAACACAAGGCAATTTATCCTGGTTCAGTCCAATCCTGACCTACATCCAGTCCCCAAGAACTCCTTGGGATTTTTCACTAACTTTCCAGAGATTACAAATACAACTTAAGATGATCCTCTCACTCACGGACTCACTCCCCCTTACTACTTGTAATCGTACACCCATACTTAAGGTTCCATAACCTTAAGATTTTACAATTGAATGAAATAAATGATTTAATAACTCCATACGAGTAGATAATAAATGATCACTGAAGAACAAGAAAATATCCGAAGATATTGAGAGTGATGAAACTGATAGGATCAATAACTCAAAGTAAATGCACAGAGTTTCTGTAGGTGGCTGAATTGAATGCTTGGGATTTTATACTTTTCCACCATTAATGTCGTTGGGAGGAACTTGAGAGTTATCGTTGTGACTTATTTAATTTTCTGTTAGACACAGCTCTGTTCCTCATTCAACCAAATGGACCGTTGAGGCTTCATTAAATGAAGTCTGTTCTTTCATTAAATGCGTTGATCGTTGAGAGAGCTTTTGCAAAAGAATGACTTGATTAAGTAATCCCTAGAAGAATGTTTCTCTCTGCTGCACAACTCATTCCATTTGTTGCTTTTTTTTGTTGCTATGCATTAAATGCAGTGACGTGAGCATCAGCTTTATGTTGTTTTTGAATAATACACCCTTAAAATCCCTGAAACCACTAGCAAACATGATGAAATCATTTCATATATTATACTAGTTGATTCCGGAAGTCATGAGCCAAAGATCAGCTCATTCGCAGAATCAGAAATCTCGAACAGCGACAAGAACTCGAGTTTTCAAAGCAGAACTTGAATTCTTAAACAAGAACTCGAGTTCTTTTGGTTTCCTTTTTAACGTCTCAGATTTGCAAGACAAGAACTCGAGTTGATAACCAAGAACTCGAGTTTTCATTTCGGGTTCAAATTGATTTTCAAAGAACTTGAGTTCTTAATCATGAACTCAAGTTCATGAACTTGAGTTCTCTTCTAAGAACTCAAGTTCTTAAACTTTGATCAGATACCTCATGAAGGAACTCGAGTTCTTTACTAAGAACTCAAGTTTATGAACTTGAGTTCTTTCCCAAGAACTCAAGTTCTTAGTCCTTGATTGAATTCCTCAAAATTAAGAACTCGAGTTCTTTACCAAGAACTCAAGTTCATGAACTTGAGTTCTTTCCCAAGAACTCAAGTTCTTAGTCTTTGACCGAATTCCTCAAAATTAAGAACTCGAGTTCTTTACCAAGAACTCAAGTTCTAGAACTCGAGTTTGGTACTAAGGAACTCGAGTTCTCATGCTTTTGAGAATTTTTCATCACCATGGGTCGCGAACTTGAGTTCTTCACCCAAGAACTCGAGTTCTTCACTTTGGTTGTTTGAGAACTCTTCTGCCAGGAGACGCGAACTCGAGTTCATCATCCAAGAACTCGAGTTCTTCATTTTGCTGATATAAGAACTGAAGTTTTAAAACATGAAATCGAATTTTTATTTAAATCATTCATTTACAAGTGCTTAGTTATCATCAAAACTTGGTTGAGAACTAACACTCTTATCTATCAATATTTGGAGTTTCGAGTTTTCTTTGAGTTGGCATCATTATTTGTGATTCGTGCCTTTGCCTGTCGACATTTGATATGTCGAGATCCTATAAGTCGGTGTTGTATTGCCCCCAATTCAAAAGAGCATAGGCTTGTGTTGCTGAGGCCGGGTTATTGCTATCTGGTTAGGGTGTTGTCCGACTCGATTAGTTTAATCTTGGTCTTAGTGGCTGGATTCATGTCTGTTGAGATACTTGACATTTTTGATTGCTTATCGATTCTTTTTCTAATGTGATCAGGATAGCTTATGCCATCATGATCTTTGACAGTTGGTGGTTTCTGAGTTGCCACTCCCTATCTGCTGCCTGTGGTTTTTGTGTGCATTAAATGCGTGTATTGCGAGCGTTTAATTTGTAAGTCTTTTCTGTTACATCCACTTTCTCTTGGGATGAAATGGCTTTTAGGCCTCTACAATGTTTCAACTTCCTTTTCACCAATAGCCCTTTGTTAAGGCTATATATATGTGTTATTTCCCTCCTTTCCTCTGTTTGAATGTTTATTCTCCATTGGTTGTAAAGGAAATTCCTGTTGTCACTTCCTCATTCGTTTCCCAAAATCTCTGGCTTATTTCCTCGCCCCCTAAATTATTTGAAATCAGGTACTTGTCTTCGTCTTTTCTTGCTTTTCTTTTGATTCTTTATCTAGGTTTCTTGTTTGGGTTGATTTTCATAGGTATTTGGAGTTCTAGTTTGGGCAAATTTTGTATAGGCATTTGTGGGTTTTTGGGTTTTACTCTTGGATTTTAACGCACTTTTGTCTTGTTGCCTTTTGTTGCTAGCCATTAGGGCCTTATTTTCTTTGGTTTTTTTGCCAAAAACTTCTTGCGTGTTCTTTGTTGACCTTTTGATTTGATGAGTAAGGATGCTTCCCTTTCTTCCTCTTTTCCTCCTAAAATCTCCCCAGAAAAGAAGGAAGAGTTGCGTCCAATACTTCCTCCAAAATAGTTGTACTGGCTCTTTGGTGTTCCTTTAACCGAGGAGCAAAAACTTGAGAACGAGCTCCAGGGTTATAGTAGTAGGGGTAGTAAGAAGTCATCCTAGTCCTCTCAGTCTAGTCGGGAGAGCCTTAGGACACGATCCTGATCGTTGGAACCCTTGGTCCGAGATGAGGCAGTGGCTAATTCTAGGGTTGATTCCTTATAGCAGGGGTCTTTGAGTTAGAAAGGATATGAATCCATTTTGTCATTAGCCTCCTCTCCATCACAAAATGCTTAGTCATTGGACGCATCTCCATGCCCTGTCAGACTTGTCGGACCCTGTGAGGAGTGCTCATACCTATTTACGAGCTTGAGTCGATGGGTCGAGGGTAGGAATCTAACTGAGTGTTGTCATCATGTCGGCAAAATCTGTCATAAAGCGTCCTAACCACCAATAGTGCCATTGTTTCTTCAAGTCCTGATTTTTCAACCTCGGGTATTTTCTATACTTGTTCTGATTTATTTTTATTTTTATAGGTATTATGTCGTCTTCCTTTCAACCTACTAAAGAGTCTTGCTCTAGGGAGTTGAGTTCAACATGCTCTCCTTGGCACTTGTCTAATAAGTATTCGTGGGTTGCGGTCGGGGTGGTTACCAAACTATCCGTCATTACAGCAAGGCAAAATTCTGAGCTCTCTTTCGGGGCTCAAGACAATTGTGTTCTTTCCCCTCCTCATCTTGACGTACCGGTTTATTCAATCCTAGAAGGGAACCAGCCTTCTTTTTTCTTTTTCCTACCGGGACTTTGTGACCTGGCTTGGTATTCACTTTTGTTTATCAAGTTCCAAAAAGAGGTCTTGAACCTCCTTCACTTGTCTCCTACCCAACTTCACCCCAACTATTGGGGATTCATCGTCACTTTTGAGCAACTTTGTAAATTTTTGAAAATTCTGATCTTCGTGAGTGTTTTCTTCTATTTCTTTTCTATTTAAAAGGTTTATATTGCTGGCAAGCCTTTGGAGAAAAAGGGTTAGATCTCACTTCAAGGAGTGCCGAAAAGAAAACTCTTTCATGTGGCCACAAACTATTGGAAAAATTTCAAAACCTATTTCTTCAAAATAATGGCCAACTTGAAAAGAATCAGTGGTTCCTAAAAGATGTCGACTCCAAAGCTGCGGAGTTAGAATTCCCTTTATACTAGACTAACGCTCATTACGAGCAAGATCCCAATATTTTTCAACCTGAGGAGGGTGACATGAAGGCAACCAAGCTTGCTGCATTAATTGCCTTGGTTGATCACGTCACCATTAATAGCATTGTTGACGCTAGATATTTTATCAAGCAGTCAGTCGATGAGTTGTTTCCCTCATCAAGTAGGGCATCAGTTAATATTTGTGTTTATTTCCTTTTCCTATTATGTGAATACTAACAATTGTTTGTTTCTTGCTGCAGACCCGAAGATGGGAAAAAGAGTGGGTTATCATGAGTTGGCCAATCGTGTACGGGCTGCCAATAAGGCTAAGGCAAGCTCCAAGAAGAAAGTCAAGGCGAGCTAGAAGAGAGCTCCTCCTATCCTCAGGGCATCTCCGGCTGAGCTTACTACGGATAGCTTGCTCCACATAAAGTAGGCAAAGACCAGGAAAGAGCCCTCCATCTCAGAAGTTGATCCCATTCTGGCCTCTCTTACTCTGGCTTCCTTTGCCATGATTGTTGCGCCTTCTCAGCGACTTCTTCCACCTCCTCCTCCTCCTCAGCATTTCCATTCCCGGGGGGAGGTTTGGACTGATGGTGTCATCGTCGAGCTAGCCTATGCAGTGAAGGCTCCCACCTACTATTTCAAGGCAATCGATTTTTTGGATGATGAGGTGCAAGAGTTGGTAGATATACAACGTCAAGTCATGAAGGCGACTGGCCTTGTAGATGCTTATGTAGAGGTGAAGCGTAAGTATTGTCTGGCCTATTTGGAGGTTAGCAAGGCTCAGTTTGAAAGGGATGCCGCTACTTCCCAAAGAGAGAAGGCTGGGAAAGAGCGGGATAGGGCAGTAGAGGAGCTGTGCAAGGCCACCACTATGAGGGATTCAACTCGCGTAGAGCTGGGTTGGGTTCAAACCAACCTCCTAAAAGCTCAAGAGGCTAAATTCACACTGGGGTAGTCCTTGAGTAGTCTCCAAGTTAAACAGAGGGACACTGAGGTAGATTTGGTGGCTGCCAAGACCGAGTTAGCTACTACGAATGCTGAGATTACCTGGCTCTAGACCTTGGTAGTGGAAACGACATCAGACGCCTTTGAAAATGCACTGGGTCAAGTCCGAATCCTTAACCCGGATAAGTACTTGACCCTTGATAAGGCGCACTTCAGAGCTATAGTTGAAGATGACTAGTTCATCCCAGCGCCTCCTTCTTTGAGTAATGAGTTGGCATTTCAAGCCAACAGTGGTCAAGGCCAAGATGGTGAGGAGGAAGTATCCCTGGCACCTCTTGTAGAAGAAGGATTGCCTGGCCAGCCGGGGTCTTAACTCTGATCCGCTCAACCTTGGAGGGTACTAGGCATCTATGGTTGTAGATTACTTAGTTGAAGCCCTTTCTGCCATCCTCATCGACCGCTTTTTGTTGTTTGGAAATTTTCCTCTTTGTAATTGTTTCCCAAGTTATTTTCCCGGTTTCTTTTCATGCAATAGCTTGTAGGTCAATTGTGACTATTTTTCAATGAATGAACATCTATTTTGACCATTTTGACTTTGTCTTTAATTTTGGCATTTTTAACAAGCGTTTTAAAGTATTTGCTTACTAGTAATAATTGAACCCAGACGTGTAATAAGGGTTCTATTCAATGACTCGGCTAAAGTAAAAAATATATTGTGCAAATTATGCTAAGATATTCTTCTGATTTTATCAATCAGGTATGTTAATGTAGATAATGATTCTTAATGGAAAATCATTAATAGTTAGGTTTTGTACCAGAATAGAATTAGAGGTACTAGCCAACTGTCACATGTTCAGGACTTGATTTTCAAACAAGAACTTAAACATTTTGACTTGATTAGGGTCCGCATGATAATTTACTAAATTACCCCGCCATTTCATCGCAATGCATCGTAACTATGAAAATTTAGTTTTCAAATCTTTAGGGTAAGGCTGGGTTAAATTACCTTGGAGTCTCAAGCTTATCCAATTACAAACTATATTTTCTATGTCAAACTTGGTAAATAATTTGCAAGTCGGTTCATAAATTAGAACCGCTTTTTTATTCATCAATAGCATGCCGCTGTGGCAATGGTTGAAACTTGAAAACAACACAAAATGGAAAATAATGCTTAAAACAAGATAATCCTAACACGAAACACAACATTTAAGTGACATATGTTTAGTCATAGCTGGGTTCCATTTGATATGGAACTCGGCATTCAATTGTAATACATTCTTAGTTTATCTGCATTCCATGTCCTTTTTATTGTGTTCTTGCCCAAACACTATAAAAAAAACTATGATTTGTAGCGGTTATAACAAGCCGCTACTAAATAGAATATTGGTAGTGGTTTTACAAGAAGACGCTACAAATTCGTAGTGGAAACTTGGGGCCAAACCGCACGCCAGTTTGAGACGGCTATTTGTAGCAATTCAAGAACAACAACCGCTACAAATAAGGCGCCATCTTAGCACGTAATGGCGGGAATATTTGTAGTGGTAACTTTTGCCACGGTTTCTATAGCAAAACCGCTACAAAATTGGCGCCAATAATCGTGCCTAATATCGAGAAAAGTTGTTGTGGTCATTGTGTCGCGGTTCTCTCATAGTAACTGCTACAAGAAAGCGAAACGACACAATCTTGTTGCGGTTTAGGTGTAGCGATGCATTAACTGTGACAAATTATAAAACTCTGTAGCGCTTCTACATAAACTGCTACTAATTGTTAAACTATATAAAATGACCGTACATTAAATAAAAAACGAGAAATCACTGAATCTGCATTATCACTAAATGAGCTAACTCGGCATGGTAAATGAAGACATGCGGATATCTATGGCTCTCATCTCTTATCTCGAGAGATGAGTGCGGTAGATATTTGCCTCTCTCAGCCTAAAGCCGGAGGTAACTATTTAGTGATAATACAAATTTGGTTATTTCTCAGATATAAAGACTCCTATTCTTCTAAACATCATCAAACAAGCAACCGAAGGTTGGGTTTTTATTGTAGCTACCTTTCTCTCTGTAAAATATCTCTAATCAAAATGAGTCAGTGAGCCTTTTCAGAGAGATCAATGGCTACATTAAAGCCCAATCTTCACGGCCTTGTTGGACTACTTTTTGCACCCTTATAAAAAAATTAAAAAAAAAACCAAACTATTGTTTATTAGTCAAACTAATAAACTAATTAGTTTGGTTTTTCCCCCTTAAAAAACAATATTAGTAGCGGTTTTACTTAAAACTGCTACCAAATTGTCGAGGTCATTTCAATAAACCCCTACAAGAAAGGGAAAGGACACAATTCTGTTGTGGTTTTCAATTAGCGACGTCTTAACCGCTATAAATGCCTAATATTTGTAGCGGTTAAACGTAACAACTGCTACTAATATTTAAACTATATAAAATGACCGTACATCAAACAAAAAGTATAAAAAATGAGAAATCACCGAATCTGCGTTGTTATTAAATGAGCTAACTCGGCTTCGTATATTTACCTCTTTCATCATGAAGTCGAAGCTAGCTATTTAGTGATAATGCAAATTTGATTATTTCATAGACATGAAGACTTTTACTTTTCTGAAGATTGTCTAACAAGCGACTGAAGGTTGGGTTTTTATGATAGCCACCTCTATCTCTGTAAAATGTCTCTCATCAAAATGGATTATTGAGACTTTACAGGCATAGTGGTGGCTATACTAAAGCCCAATCTTCACGGTTTTGTTGGACTATTTTCAGTACACTTATAAAAAAAACTTTTTTTTAACCAAACTAATTGTGTATTAGTTAAACTAATAAACTAATTAGTTTGGTTTTTTTCCCAAAAAAAACAAACATTTGTAGCGATTAAATATTGAATCGCTACACAAAGATGTATTTAGTAGTGGTTAAATTGATAACCGCTACAGAAACTGAAGGGTCTTTATATTAGTAGCGGTTAAGTAACCGCTGCAATTTTGAACAACAATTTAGTAGTAGTTGGTGCAGCAGTTCTTATTAACTACAACAGGTGTTTCACTTTGTAGCGGTTTTTAAGAAAACCGCTACTAATAGATGCGCTATTAACAACGTTTCCTGTTACGCTACTATTCCTTTGTGACTATTTTGAGATTTGATTTCCTCTCTGTTTGGTAAAAAACTAACATTATGGTTAATAGAGACAAAGGGAAAAGGGTCTCACGGGGTAAGGCCACCCTAAGAGGAAGTAGCAGTAGGCGAGGTTGTGCAAGAGGGCGTGGGCCTGTAATCTCCCTCCGCCCCCTCAGACAAGGAGTGATTAGGAGGACCTCTTAGCCAATGTTCCAATCCCATTGGATGAGACCTTAGAGACTTTAGGCAGAGAACAAGGCACCACTCTATCGCTCAGTGATCTCAATGAGAATGAAGAGATTGAGATGAACTTTCCGACAAGTGAGGCATAACAGTTTCTCAATCGGCAGAACGAGCGTGACCAAAGGGACCCTCGATTGTCATCTTCACGTTCTACCGGATTTACTATGGACGTCAAAGGTAAATGTAATTAGTTTTTTGAGAAAATTTAAATTTCGTTTGCTTACATTTAATGAAATAATATTTAAAAGCAATAAAAACATTGTCTCAACTTTTTAATTGTATAGATACACATGGGAACATCAGTAAGAGAACGCTGGATGTTGCCAGGGTCACTTTAATGCAGGGGCCTCGTGTAATGGTCCCCTGGAACCCTGCCACGGACCAGCTGATCACCGACGGTGGTCACCTGTTCAACCAATTCCTGTCTGAATTTGGCAGGAATTGGGCATGGTTCCTGATCTACTTTAAGGATTGGAGGCGTGTTCCGTCCAAGAACAAGGACAAGGCATTTACTGACATTATCCAGGTAAGTTGTGTTGCTTCATTTAATTTTACATGTTAATATTTATAATTTGTTTGTTTGTTTATTTATTTGGTTATTTATTTATTTTATTTGTTAATTAATAAGTAATCAAATTGTGATGCAGAAAAAGTTTAATGTGGGAGGCCAAGCGAAGAGATACTCTCTGCTGAAGGTAGGGGATGGGTGGAAGAACCGGAGGAATCGTTTGTACACCCAGAGGAATGGAGATGGGACGATTCCTCTGTAGCAGTTGATCGAGAATGTCCCAGACGGCATGGACCCTAATGACTAGGTAGCTTTTGTTCAGTATAGGAGGAGTGCAGATGCACAGGTATGTTTTCAATTAATTATTGTTTACATTTTTCATAAATGAATTTTGTTTAAAGATTATTTTCATCATAGGATCTAAGAAGAACACCAGGAGTCGATCACTTCAGACAGTCCATCACACGGCAGGATCTAAGATGTTTGCTGTGACTTATAGTGAGATGGTATGTTGAACGTTAAATTAATTTGATGTTTAAATGATTGATTCTTCCTTTTTTTTTAAATAAATAACTGTTTATTCTTTGAGTTCTTGTAACAAGCGAAGGCGCAGGAGGAGAATCAGCAAACGGACTACGGGGAGCTCTTTACACGCACACATAGACGTCGTGATGGGACACCGACTTCTGAGGTGTCAAAGCATATGATAGTAAGTTACAAAAAAATTATTATTTAGTTAATTTCATATATACAAATTGAATTAACTTGTTTCATTAACGTTTGTTCAAATTTACGCATAGGCCCAGATTGAACAAACCCAGGCAGTACTAAGAGCGTCCCAGACCCCAGAGTCATAGGGATCTGTGGACCTTACTACCCCATTAAAAGCTTATGTGGGCCCGATCGAGCATCCCAGGCAGGTTAGAGGTATGGGCCTTGGCGCGAGGCCCAGCACTGTGTATGGCAAGTCCTCTGCCTCTGAGGCTGGAACCTTCGGTTCGAGACCTATGCCATCACCAGACGGGTTAGAGGCGATGATTGCCGAGTGGGTTGCCGCCTTAGTTGCTGAGCATACGGCCGCACAAGAAAGGTAGAGGGCCCGGATTGCAGCAGAGCAGGCTGCTAGGGAGAGGCGCATTCAGGCTAGGATCGACCCTTGGTATGCTACTCAGAAGCATAGTTGGGATGCTTGTACTGGCGCCCTAATAGAGTTATTGCCTGACAGGCACTTTTCACCTCCCCAACCTCTCACTTCGTTCATCGACAATGATACCCCGTTGCCTCCCGCTGCCTTCGTCCACAAGGATCCACCCCCGCCTGCTACTGCTACTCCACCTCCGCCTGTTGCTGATGATGTTGCTGATGATGATGACAGAGTCACCTCTACTCCTGTACACACCCCTACTAAGCGAAGACCTGATCATCTGGCGCCTGATTGTTAGTTTTTAGTTTCATTTTGACAGACATGTTTTTATTTAAAATGTTTGTTCTCTATTTATGTTATTTTTGTTTGTTGGATTACAATTTCAACATTAAGATTTCATTTATTCCAGTTCATAATTACTGATATGCATTTACATTAGTTTATTAACGTTACTTATAGTATGCAATTATAGTTACACAAAATATTTGTATTTTGTAAATATTTTTTAGAAATAATTTCTAGTTGTTATCACTACATATTTTAAAAATAGGTACTTTGTAAATATTTCTTTTAAAAAAATTCAACATTGTTAAACAAAAAAAGAATAAAGACATTTGGTAGCGGTTTCATCAAAAAAACCACTACAACATAACCAGTAAATCATATTTGCAACGGTCAATTGAATTGAACCGCTTGAAATTACAAAACATTAATAGCGGATCATGCAGCGGTTTTAAAACCGCTACAAATTATAGGCGCCATCTATTCAATTCAAATTTCAAATTGAAGAACTGTCTAACAGCTCACATTTTGCAGCGGTTTATGTAGTAGTTAAAGAACCGCTACTAATGTTTGTAGCAGTTAAGAACCGCTACAAATATATTTATTTGTAGTGGTTTATCTAGCGGTTTGTAACCGCTCCAGGTTATATAAAGTTACATTTAATGGATCTGGAGTCATTTTGGGAGAATTAAACATTCTCTCTTCATTTGTATTCTATCCTATCTTTGTTTAAAAAAATATGGATAAGCCATAGATCAAGTTGCTGCGCAATTCTCCCATATATTTAGCTGGATTGCAAAATGTCTTAGATTTCGACTTCTCTCACGCTAGCATTAATGGCAAGATTGTGTGTCCTTGTTGTAGATGTAAGTTTAAGTAGTGGCAAACACGAAAGGGTGTTATGAAACATCTTTTTGTCAAGCCTTTCCCGGTCGAATATACATTTTGGGGAGTTCATGGTGAGAAACATGGTATGCGATATGGGGATAATCGTCCTCGAAGCTCCCAAGTCAGAAATAGTAGTGTAGCTCAAGATGATCCGGTTAATAAAGTTGTTTGCTATGCTTTCAGTGTTCAAGATGACAATTTCATGGCAGAAGTTGAGGGCGCATGACCTGTTTTCCTCAGGAGTGAAGCAGCTTAGGAATTTTTCAGCCTTATAGATGAGAGTGATTGTCCGTTGTATCAAGGTTGTCGGAAATACTCCAAATTATCTTTTCTTACCAAATTGTACCATATCAGGTGCATGTGTGGGATCACTGATAAGGCAATGTCGATGTTGCTAAAATTGCTATGAGATGCTATCTCGCAAAGGTTCTCAGGTACTTTCCTTTAAAGCCTCATTTACAAAAATTGTTTATGTCGTCCAGGATAGCTGAGCATATGAGGTGGCATGAATCTGACAAGAACGAAGATGGTAAACTCATACATCCATAGGATGCTTAAGCGTGGAAAGCATTTGACTCACACTTTCCAGATTTTGCGGTGGACCCTAGAAATGTTTGTCTTGCTTTGGCGACCAATGGTTTTAATCCGTTTGGGAATCTCAGCACAAGCTATAGTATTTGGCCGGTTGTCTTGATCCTATACAACTTGCCCCCTGGATGTGTATGAAACAAAGTTCCTACATTATAGAGCATATTCATGATGTTGAGTTTGAATTTGGAAAGAGAGATGATTAGGCAAAGGCCGATACAAAGACCGCCAGGGCTTCTGGTTATGTGCCCCAGCAATGGTGGAAGGTAAGCATCTTCTTCACTCTGCCCTATTGAAAGATAATTTGCTCTGACACAGTCTGGATGTCATGCACATTGAGAAAATGTGTGCGACAATGTGTTGTACACGATTCTAAACAAACCAAGCAAGTCTAAAGATCATCTTCAGGTGAGGAAAGATTTACGAGAGATGGGAGTTCATGGAGACGCGTGGCCAGATGAGCATGACAGATTTCAACCAGCAAAATTCACCCCGACAAAACCGAACAAGGAAATCTTCCTCGCGACTTTGAAGAAAATAAAAGTTCCAGACGGGTACTCAAGCAACATTTCGAGATGTGTCGACGTGCAAGCTCGAAAGGTTACTGGGTTGAAGAGTCATGACTCACATGTGCTTATACAACAGTTGCTTCCGCTTGCCATCATAGATACGCTGCCTCTCGATATGTCAATCGTTCTAATCGAGCTTTGTTCTTTCTTCCGGAAATTGTGTTCCAAGGTTTTGATCATTGAGGAGCTCAACCAGCTGCAACAGGAAATCATTCTTACGCTATGTCATTTGGAGATGATCTTTCCTCCGTCCTTTTTCACCTGATAGTGCACCTCGTTCATGAAACAAAGCTTGTTGGCCCGGTTCACTATAGATGGATGTATCTTATTGAGAGGTACTTATTTAAAATTAATTATTTTACGACTACTACCTTGTCACACATTTCAGCATTAAATGTCTCAACATTTTTCATTTATTAATTTATAAGTTTCTTGGGAAATTGAAATCCTACGTGAGGAATAAGGCGTGGCCTGAAGGTTCAATTGCAGAGGGTTATATTGGGGATGAGGTCTTGTATTTTTGTTCCAGGTACTTTGATGACCTTGAGACTTCATTCACTCAACTGCTTTGTGTGGACGATTGTCCAGAGCTAGAGCCAGAGTCATCAGCAACAGAATTGTTAATCCCTCGTGTTGGTAGATCAGTTGGCGGAACTGAGAACTTCAAACTGACAACACTTGATAAGCTTCAAGCACATAGACATGTCTTGATTAATTGTACTAAAGTTGAAATGTACCTTTAGTGAGGATTGTCCACAAATATATGTTATCCTATATATTTCCTTACATTTTATACTCACATATCATGATAATCTTCGCATGTTTAATTACAGGGAATTCAGAAGTTATGTCAAGCATCAGCTGAGGATTCGTACATACACATCATCTGAGATTGATAGAAAGGTCCATAGAGAATTTCCGAGTTGGTTTAGGAGGAGAATTATGAATGACCACAACCCGCACTCCCCAGAATTCAAAGCTCTCGCACTCGGCCTGCTTGACCATGCCCAAAGATTTACGGCATACAATGTCAACGGTTTTAAGTTTTACACCGTTTCATGAGATCAGGGATTGCTGACCCAAAACTAAGGTGTATATTGCACATTTAGGATGAGGAGTTACGCGGGCTGCAGTGACGGGAACATGCAATTCAGTGTCATCCCGTATTATGGAAAGCTACTTGATGTAGTTAAGATAAATTACCAAGGCCTTTTCATGGTGACACTGTTTAAATGTTTATGGGAAAATATGACAACGTCCCGAGGACTCACCATTGACGACTTAGGCATCACATCGGTGAATTTCTCCCGACCTATTCACACTGGTCAGTCTAAAGATGATGAGCCGTATATTCTTGCCTCAGAGGCACATTAGGTTTATTATGTCACTGATGAGAGGCAGAAGGATTGGCATTTAGTGGTTCACTTAAAGCCACGAGACCTTTACGATATGGGCAATGATGATAACGTTGCCTATGAGAGTGAGCTGTTGCAGCCCACCAGCTTTGAGAACTTCTTCCCCGACGGCGATGACAATTCACCTCTAGTTCGGTACATTTTTGAATATACGATTTATGAAATAATAACATTTAAATAGAGTTTCCTTTATGTTCAAACATATTCAACTCACAAGTGGCATTTTATCCAATTTCTATTTTTATAGGGATGGTGATGAAGATTGAGAGCCAAAATCAAAGTTATGCCTGTGATATAATATGTAATCTTATTTTAATTTTTAAAAACACTTATCTCTAGCTTTTTTTATTTCATGGAAAAAACCAAATTTCGGTGGACTAATTTGTAGCAGTTTCAAACCGCTACAAATAAACCAAAAAAAAAAAACCATTACCAATAAATAACCGCTACAAAAACCGTCACACTAACTGCTACTAATTTTAAATGATACAAAAATGCTACATCAATCGCTACAAAAGAGGTACGCAGATACCAATATATAAACACCACCACCAAACCACATTTAATATGCTCAACTCTCATTTTCTAACACGTTTTCTTCTCCTTCTCTCCCAAATTTATACATTTCCTTAAAGAGATTAAGTCTTTCAAGGTAAGTGTTGTTCAACCGGATCAAATATGATATTATTGCAATATTTCTTTTTTCTTCTAATTCTCGTGGTTCTTAATTAACAATAACAATTGTATATATATATTTTTTAATTTTCTTTCCAATTTTACTCCCATTTAATTTTCTTCTACTTCTCATTTTCTTAATGCGGATCAAATAAATATTTATTTTTTTCATCTAGATTCACAAACAATATTTAGTTTTACTTGTATACAAATTATATTTAATTGATAAATATTATTTAAATTAATCTATAATAAATTATACATATACATTGCATATATATAATCAATTTCGAGCAAAAAAAAAACATATATATATATATATATATAATATCAATTATCACATTCTAATATCATTTATTTCAATAAAAATATATATTATATAAAATAAAATATGTAACAACAAAAATATTTATTAATTATTGAAATAGTAATAATACTTAATATAAATATTATTAATAAATTTTGATAAAATATAAATTAGTTAAAAATTTAATTTTAATGAGGACTGGTGATTTTTTTTATTCCTTTTACGAACTTGTAGCGGTTATTTGTAACCGCTACCAATTTGAAGTAAAAATATTTGACCGCATTTTTTTGTTGCGGTTACAAAACGCTACAAATAACAAACATGAAAATAGCAAGAAACTAATTTAAAATGGCGGGAAATTTTGTTGCGGTTTGAAACCGCTACAAGTGTGAAATGAATTCAAAATGGTGGGAAAATTATTCCCCTTTCAAATAATTGCGGGAAAGTTTTGTCGCGGTTATGTAACCGCTACTAACTGTCGAATTTTTACAAAATTAGTAGCGGTTTTACAGCCGCTACAATGGTTCACTTAGTAGCGGTTTTGTAACCGCTACTAATTTATGATGTTGATGTCATGTCAGACTCATATAGTTGCGGTTATGCTAAACCACTACAGTTGTAGTAGCGATTTTTTATCATGTAATATCGGTTTTTTTTAACCACTACAAATAAGTTTACCACGGTATATTTTATAGCAGTTTGTCTAACCACTACTAATGCTTCTAGTAGCGAGTAAAACCACTACAAATACATCATTTTAACTGCTACTAATAAGCCTTTTTTTTTTTGTAGTGAAAGTCTCTAAAAGGTAGGCTCCTTAGCCTATCTTGTCTTGAATCTGGTAGGAGCCTTCCCAGTTTGTTGTCAGCTTTCTATCTCGTACATTTTTATTTCCGATATCCGACCTGCGAAAGACCAGATTGCCTTTTTCGAATGATCGAGGCTTTACTTTGCGATTGTATTTTGTCACAATGAGTTGTTTAGTTGCTAGGTCTTGGCAATGTGCCTTAATCCTAACCTTGTCTATGAGGTCCAACTCCATGGCTAGTGCTCATTATTGTTCAATTCCCCTTCTCGTAAAGCCTTTGTTTTTCGCCATGACAATTGTCCGATTTCCATCGGAATCATTGCTTCACATCTGTAAGTCAATCTGAAAAGTATCTCCTAGGTTGATGTCTGCATGCTGGTCCGATATCCCCATAATACGAGATACAGTTGGTCTACCCAATCAGTCTTTGCTTTGGTCATTCGCTTTCTAAGCCAGTCGACGATAATTTTGCTTATGGCATCGGCTTGTCCATTGTATTGAGGATACTCTATAGAAGCAAAATGATGTTTGATGTTGAGCTCAGACATCAGCTTTGAGAAGCCTTTGTCGATAAATTGAGTTCCATTATCAGTTACAACTTCTGCAGGGATGCCAAATCATGATATAATGCCTCGTTTGACGAACCTTTGTACCCGTGCTGCCATAATGGTTTTTAATGGCTCAACCTCAACCCATTTGGTAAAATAGTTGACTACTACTATGAGCCTTTTAATTGTCCTAGGGCTAGTTTAAATGATCCTAAGAGGTATATGCCCTATTTATAGAATGGCCACAGAGCCGTGATGAATTTCAGCTCGGCTGGTGGTAGCCAAATAATTCGGGCATGTTTCTGGAAGCTTTTACATCTCCTCACGTGGTCAATGGAGTTGGTTTCCATCGTTGGCCAGTAAAACCCAGCCCGGAGGGCCTTCCTGGATAGGGCCTTAGCTCCCATGTGTTGTCTGTTTATTCCTTCATGTGTCTTAGCTAACACATACTCGACTTCTACCGGATTCAAGCATTTTAACATCGAAGAGTGGAGGCCCCTTCAGTACAACTGGTCTTCTACCACTGTGTACATCTCCGCTGTTCTTACCAAGTGCTTTGCCTCGACCGAATCGTCTGGGATGATCCCCTTCTCTAAGTAATCCAAAATAGGTCTCTACCAGTTTTGACTACCAAGATAACCATGATGCAAATAGGTTCTGTCATGTTTTGCTGGATTATTGTGCAGTGATTTTTGGGATTTTTTGTGCTTTCTAATTTAGACAAAATGCCTGCCCTCATATTTTCTCCTCTCGGGATATGGGTGACCGAGACTTCATCAAACTCGGCCATAGCTTCCTTTACTTTTCTTAGATATTTTACCAGCAGGGGCCCTTTGGCGATGTAAGTCCCATAATTTGTGCGGCAACTAGTTAGAAATCAGTTGATAAGTGTACTTTTTTAGCCCCATTTTCTTTTGCCTAGGCCAAGCTGGCCAAAACTTCTTCATACTTGACCTGATTGTTGGAGGTTTTGAAGTTTAATTGTAAGGAGTGTTCAATGAAGACTCTCTTCGGGCTTTCAACAATTACTCCTACCCCGCTTAACTTTGCATTGGAATAGCCATCGACGTATACATTCCATACTTCGTGGTTTACCCCTTCTTCCTTGGTTGTCGGGGTCAACTCTATGATCATTCATATGAGATATCGAACTCGGATAGTTCTATGGCTCAACTGATCATTCATCCGGCCAAGCCCAATTTATGAAGAACTTGGTGAATTGGTTGATTGGTTCTAACGATTATGCGGTGTCCTTGAAAATAAGGGCAAAGTCGTCTGGCCTTGGTAAGAAGGGCAAAGGCCAGTTTTTTCGAGTTTTTGATATTTTAACTCTGAACCTTGTAGAGCTCGACTGACAAAGTATACTAGGTTTTTCTCGGTCGCCTCCTCTCTTACCAACGCAGTACTTACAGCCTCTTCTCCGACGGACAAATAAAGAATCAAGTCTTCACTGGGTTCTGGTTGCGAAACATTTCTTTACCTTGTTGGATGCGGTTTCACAGTCTGGTTTCCATCCTCCATGCATCTCCTTTTTCAATAACTTGAGGAAAGGAAGAGCGTTCTTCGCTAACCTTAGGAAGAATCTAGTTAAGGCTGCCAATCTCCCAATTAACCATTGTACCTCTTTTTTGTTTCATGGTGCTACCATATCTAACATAGCCTGGCATTTGTACGGGTTGGCCTCAATTCCCCTATTTGTTAGGAGGAAACCTAAGAATTTTCCCGTTGGGACTCCGAAGGCGCATTTAGTCGGATTTAGGTTAATACGGTGAGTCCAAAGTTTTTCAAATGCCTACTAAAGGTCCTGGACATGATTTGTGCAATCTGTTGATTTGACAATCATGTCGTCAATGTACACTTCCATGTTTTTTCCTAGTTGATATTCGAATACTTAGTTCATCATTCTTTAGTATGTAGCTCTAGCATTCTTTAGTTTGAATGGCATCACGTTGTAGCAATAATTGGCCTTATCAATGATGAAGGCTGTTTTTCCTTGATTGTCAAGATGCATAACTATCTGATTATATCTAAAATAAGCATCCATGAAAGAAAGAAGTTGAAATCCGGATGAGTTGTCTACCAGTTGGTCTATATTGGGCATGGGGAATGCGTCTTTAGGGCACACCTTGTTAAGGTTGGTATAATCCTTGTACACTCTACATTTGCCACTTGGTTTTTTAACCATGACCACATTAGACAACTACGTGGTGAATTGTACTTCACAGATGAACCCTGCATCCAGCAATTCTTTCACATGTTCCGCTAGGGCCGCTTTTATGTCCTGGTCGAGTTTCTTCTTCTTCTGCACCACAGGTACTAATCTTGAGTTAATTGCTAGCCTATGGCAACAAAAATCAAGGTCCACGCCTGGTATCTCGGATGATTCCCAGGCGAAGATATCTTTGTTCTTTTACAAAAGTTCCTCCAACTCGACTCATTCCCCCTGTTCCAGTGTTTTGCCTATCTTAGTTATTTTCCCCAGTTCATCTCCTAGTACGAAATTAATGAGTTCACCATCAGGTTCTACTTTAATTAGCTTGGCATCATCTTGTATGTCCAGTTCAACTGAATTCACCAGTTTCCATAGTTGACATGATAGACCCTTATTTATTCCTTCGCCTTTGAGTATCCTTGATGGGGAAGAGGATCCCGGCTCGCCATTTTTAACAATGGAGAAGTAACATTGTCGAGATTCCTTTTGATTTCCTCAAATAGTTATGACTTTATTTTTATTGCTTACCATCTTCAGCTTTTGGTGTTTTGTTGATACCAACATATCCCAATTATGGATAATTGGTCTGCCTAGTATGATGTTGTAGGAAGAAGGGAAGTCAGCTACAACAAATCTTACTCATTTAGTCTTGATGTATCCCTTGGGACACGTGTCTTCTCCATTAAACCCGATCAGGGTTGTTCTATATGGCTTTAAATCCTCTAGATCAAAACTCATTCTCATAAAGGCGTCCCAGAGAATGATGTCAATCAAGCTTCCGGCGTCCACAAATATTTTTGACTTGGCATTTTCCCCAGGATCCCGGTTATCACTAATCCATCTTGATGTCCCGAGATTACGTCTTTCAAGTCTTCCTTGGTGAAACACAATGAGGAGGTTCTGGTTTAAAAGGATCCTCTTTGAACATCGGTTGACCCCTAATTGAAAGAACCTCTTGGAGGTATTTCTTTCATTGGCTCATCGTATCGCCTCCTTCGCCATAGCCCCCACTAATGACGTTACAGTCAAACTCAGTTTCCAGGAATTCTTCATCATCACCGCCCTTCCTTTGTTTGTTATCTTGTTTCTTCCTCTCATAGGCTAGGCTCTTACTTTGGCCTATCTGCTTGCGTTTATTATTCTTTTACTATTAGGTCTTGATGACGTATTGTCATAATCTACCTTCTCAAACAAACTTCTCTACTACATCTTTGAGGTCCAAACATTCGTCAGTTGTATGCCCGAGTCTGTCATGGAATTCACAGTACCGGGATTGATCTAATCCACTCTTATTGTATAGTGGACGAGGGTGGTCCACCTACTTCATTTCAGTTAGCGCCACTTCTCTCCACAACTGAGCATGCGAAACATTCAAGGGGGTATATTTTTCATACTTTCAGCCTCAAGGCTTATGATTTGAGTTCCTAGGTTGGTCTTTAGCTTCCTGATTTCTTCCTTTTAGCGGTGGGCTCTTTCACCTCTCTTTCCCTGGGGCATTGGCTATCTTCATTTACTCTATCTCTAGATATTTTTTATCCCATATGTTGAAATCTTCCAAAGTTTTTATATTAGCTACCCAGATCGATCTTCCCATTCATGATTCGCCATCGAGGCCTGAAATAAGGAGGTGTATGTGTACACTTTCCTGTAATCCTTGTACCTGCAAGGCGGCTGCTTTAAAGTAATCAAGGTGCTTCTGGAGGGTCTCACCGGGATGCTGTTTGATTTTCCTCAAAGTGAATACGGACTTTGGCTACTTTTTGCTTGTTGTGAAGTAGAGCAAGAGTTTGTCTCCTAGCTCGTCAAAATCCGAGATTGACTTGGGTGGTAGGGTACAAAACCATACTTGTGTAGCTCCTTGTAAGGTTGAGGTAAATAGTCGAGAGATGATAGGCCCCTTATACCCTCAAACAAGCATCTCGGTGTCGAAGGTATTGAGATGAGCTTGGGGATCTTGACTTCCATCGTACTTGGGCATGTTAGACTTATCAAAGTTCTTTGGATATAAAGCCTTTGTGATTTCATCTGAAAACGAATTGTTGTTTTTTCACCCTTCACCATACCACATTCTGTGCTTTTCGGAGGTGTTCGTTCTGGTATCCCGCTCCTCAAAGGATTACTTGCTTTTCTCAAATGTTCGAGTTTCCTCATTTTGAACTTGATCCTGATGGTCATTTCGCTCAGTGTTATTAGTCGAAGCTTCCTTGCTGAGTTCGGGTTCTTCAACATGGGGAAGATTAATGGGCTATTGATTAGTGCCACCATTCCAAACAGGCTGGTCATCTCGGCCTTCTCCTTGAACCGGGGTCTGTGATTGCTTTAGGAGTTCTTCCAACATCAAGGTCATTCGATCGTTCTTTTGACTATGGAGGTGATTACATTTCTCCATTGTCTCTATCCGCCTTAATAGCAATCCCACCGTGTTGTATAGGAGATGGATGTCCGGGTTCTCAACCTGGAACTGCTGAGATTTGTTCAGTTAGTCAGCCTGTTAGAGTGCCAGGTCTGTGGGGTTAACCCTAACGAGGGGGAGAATCCATGTCCGGGGACTCATCAACTGGCACAGCGTCACAATCCGAGATGCCTCCCTGTTGTTGGTGGTCATGATCATGCCATTCTTGATTTTGCTCTTGCATTAGCATTTGACTTTTGCTTCTGGTGTTTGTCATCGTTGGTCACAGGGATTGAATTTTATAGTCCCATGATCAGCGCCAATGTTCTATTGTAGAACACGAGTGTCTAGCCAATGGATTAGTGATTTAATGTAGGATCGAAAAGGCTCTCCCAGATATCTAAAGATTAGATACCTGATAGTACCAAGGATCACTGTACAAACAAATGGCTTTTGCCTAAAGGGTGGGGTGTGTGCACAGAGACGACAAGAATTCTAAGAGTAGAGAGAGCGTACGTACTTCTTAGGGTTTAGGTCCTATTTATATATTTACCCAGGATCTTGGATTAATGGGTTTTATCCAAGATATGTGCCAAATAAGATCCTTATTACAGCTAATCAGTTAGGATCTTGATTTAGGGGTTGTTAAGATCCGATATGGATCCTTGTCATGGGTTGTTGCTTGTCAGGCCGTACTCTTAGTGGGCGTCTTATTTGAATCCATAACACAAACCATAACGAAGTCTAAAGATTCTTACCTCCTCTTCTCGTTTTCTTTCTATCTTCAATTTGTATAGGCCTTAAATCATCTTTCTCCAAAATCTACAACCATCGATAGGTAGATTTCAAGGAGAGAAGACAATTTTGTGAAGGATGTTTTGTCTACAAAGGTGGTTTACTGGAAGAATTTGGAAAAATACAATTCTTTTAATTTCTTGAACTCCTTCCATGTCGCCATGCAAGAGCTCTGCACTTCTTCTTTTCTTTTCTCTCTCTTTTCTTGTTCGGTTTTCAGCTAATGGAAGGTATAACAATAAGGTGAAAGCTGAAGATGAAGCTGAAATTGGCTCAGTGAAACACTTAATCTTCTATTAAGCTAACATTGCCAAATGTACGCACCTAGCTATGGTCAATTGTCCAGCAATTTTTGTATTTTCTTCATTTAATTTTTTAATTAGTCCTTTTACCAAGCTTATCTCACTAGCCATCTCTTTAAGCATCTATCCCAATCTTCTTGGCCATGGCAGCACATAATGGATTTCAAATTGGGAAAATTACACTTGGGTCCTAAGGATTAGAAATAATTACAAAAAGGTCCTACCCCAAATTCTCATTACAGAAAGGTCCCAAAGAGGTCCATGGGACTTTCTTGTAATTAATTTCTTAAGATGAAAAAAATCATTTAACAACTGAAAATGCTATATTAACAATTGGAAATGCTATATTTAACAACAAAAATTCTCAATTGTTAGTATAACATTTTAAGTTGTTAATACGGCTTTTTAAGTTGTGATAATTTTTGTTGTTAACATAGCATTTTCAATTGTTAATATAGCATTTCCAGTTGTTAAAGGCTTTTGTCATCTTGACAATTAATTACTAAAAAGTCCCAAGAGACTTTTTGTAATGGGATTCTAGTGTGAAACTTTTTTGTAATTAATTATGGTCCTTGGGACCTAAGTGTAATTTTCCCTTTCAAATTTGGGTTTATATGTAGCCCAGTTCATTGTTTGGCTTGTGGTAGAAAATTTACTATTTTACCTCTTCTTTATCGGTATTGAATTACTAAAGAAATACTGGAAATTAATCATTAATACATTATAAGGGTAAAAATGATTTTTTTATGTGTTTCCAAATATGCCCTTATAATTTATCATATTATTGGACTGAATATGAGACGAGTCCATGGATTATTCTGTTCTATTCAAACTTTTTTCATACCATGGTCAATTATTCCGACTTCAAAGTTGATATAATTCAATTCTCATAAGCTTAACTTTTTCGATTTTACATTTAAAATATAATATTAATATTAAATCAATATAATTGATCACCGACCCATGACATCATACACGTAAGATTCTTCATACCATACATTCCTTGGAGACAAAGGATTCTATTAAAGCCAACAATACAGAGAGGGATAGAAGTAAACTTGATAGCAACAAGTGCTGAATTGAATGTGAGATCGATCAATATATATATATATATATATATATATATATATATATTGATACGCGTCCATTTAAAATGGATATTCGACAACTTTTTTCTGATGATGTAGGTATGTACTATAAGTTGCTAATTTCTGGGCGATACTTGACAAAATATAAAACACGTTCTCAGATAAATGGCCTATTTGTAGAATGAAATATAAAAAAAGAATTGCCAAAAACAACACAGAATTGGTCTAACATTGTAAGACCTCACTTGATCTCTAAGTCTAAAGTTCGAGTCTTGAAGGAGACACATATGCTAGGAAGGATAGCCATGAGCTCCAAAACTATAATAGTCGGTTGCATGGATACCTAATAACATGATCTAGAAAAGGCGTTGAATACCACTTAATGATATCAAAAAATTAAAAAAAAATTACGGATGAAAATTTAGTATCCTTAATTCTCTTAAAAATATACACAAACATCTATATAATTTATTTGATCAGGCCTAAATATCTTCGTCGTTTTTCTAGGTAAAAATATCTTCATTGATTTAATATGAAAGAGTATGTCAATGGATATTTAAAGGCTCTAACTTTCTGGAAGAAAACGAAAAAAAAGAAGATATTATCATTGTTATTCCAACTCATATAGAATTTTACTTCATTTTTATACATATCAATCAATTGTATCTTTTACATTAAAAATCAGTAAAATATCATGAGTTGTTTGATGAATTTAATTAAATGGCCAAATCCAAATAATGTCCTCTCAATTTTAAAATTGTATTAATAATTTATTTAATTAGACAATTTATTGCATTTCTTAGTTTGTCATTTGACTAAATATGTCAGCCTCTAAAAATTGAAGAATTTAATTGGGAAGTAATTAAAATAGAATATTGATCTAATTAATATGAGTGGAAAGAAGAAGAATGGAAGACTACTCCTATGACTATATTTTACCCATTACGATGCGTGGTAAGATCAAGATTAATCATTTCTAAGTATTGTTTTATTCAGGCAAGCCTTGTGTGATAATTTTTTCTTCAGATTGGATATAAGATCATGAAAAAATACGCCTAGTTTGAACCATGAGAGAGAAGTACACACTGACGCTCGTATTTCCCTTACTTTGAATGCATTTTAAATAAACATCAAAAGCAGTGTTTTCTAAAGCGGTTTTTGTTTATGAGGCAAACCCATTTTTTATAAATAATAATTTTTTAAAAAAATGATAGAATAATGTATCAATATTTCAAAATTATTATTTAGGTTTAATATCGGAGAACATTAAGTTGTAAACTTAGTTTAAATTGTTTCACCTGGCTAAAAAGTAACCGACTTTTTGGTCTGAAAATAGCATGTGTGTGTATTAACCTTAACCGAAATTAATTGTAATGGGCTTTTAAGTAAACAAATAATTAATTCAACTAATAGTATAATATAGTGAGAAACTGGATTATCGCATATGGTATGAACTACAAGTTTAGTTAAGTGACTAAACCTTTTGCTGCCGCCCCATGCTAAGAAAAAAGGAAGTTGAACTTAGAAGTTAAATGACAAGGAGATGAAACTTTTTGAAAGAATCACTGTCCCCTTCAAGGATTTCAGTGAACATTTTGGAAAAGTAATAAGATTAGAGTAATAAAATATAGGGAAGACGATTGGAAAAAAAAAAAAAAAAGGTTGTAAATATAAAATTCCACTCCACTTTCATTTGGTTTCCAAATAAATAATTGCTTCCTAAACTGATTGCACATATCAAAAGAGAGACTTGAGGGAAATCAATACACATTTTATATAAAAAGAACTAATGTAATTACATTTTTTAACATCCGTGAATTAGTTATTAAAAAACTCTTTATTTAGCATCAGACTGAGAAGACCAGACGAATACAATAAAAGGAGGATGATTGAAAGGAGAGAATAGACAGGAAATGTTGGTGTTGTGGAGTGAGTTGGGAGGGTCTTTTCAATGTGAATGATAGAGATAGAGAGAGGGAGAGGGAGAGAGAGATAAGAGCAAGTGGAAAGGGATGGAGAAAAGGATACTAGGAGAAGATGGCAGAGCTATGATAGCTCCATTTTTAGTGGTCATCCATCTCTTTCTCTATTATAGTTTTAAGAAATTTATTTTGTGTAAAATATTTTTGTTGGAAAATTAAAAATAAAGACCCATAATTTATAAAGATCAATCAATAAATTATATAGACCTCATTTTAAATTAAATATACTAATTTTTTTATGTAATAATTTTACTAATTGTCAAATACTTTCTTTCATTTTTTTTAAAAAATAAATAGGCATATTTATTATTTTTCCCAATTGCATTAAATAGTTTATGATGGTAATGAAATTACACATAGACATTTTTTTTTATTTTCAAAATATTTACATGCATATGTCTGAAAAACAAGACCAAAGTACCATACATTTTCCTAATCTGTAAGTAAAATTACAAAAAGCTCCCATTTATTTTTTATAAAAAGACAAAACGATTTTAATAATTTAAAAATATCCCATTTATTTCTAGGAAAAATAATTGTAGACGTTTTACGAATAAAAAGGAGTTTACAATCATATCAATAAAGCCCAGGTATGATTTTATAATCTACTCTATGTTTAAAAAAAAAGTTGCTTGTGGGCTTTAAAAAATAAAAACGAAATTGTTTTTAATATTAGTAAAACTATGTTTAAGTGAGATTTACGTTGATTTTGAAAATTAAAATCTATATAAATTAGACACATTTTGCTTATTTGCTGCATGGTGTTTCAGAATGAGTCTTACCATTGCCGGCCAAAAAATAAATAAAAAGTATTGCCATTCAGGTTTATAAAAATTATAGCTATTTAAATTTCTCAAACACCGACCTCTTGGATCAATTGGCTGAATCATTCCATAACTTAATCAATGGTCTCATGTTTAAGCTTCAGGTATACAGCCACCATAATTACTCGGAGGTTATATTCCTATAAATCAAATTAGTCAGTTGCTAGTAAAGTCGGATATTAACTGAAAAATTAAAAAAAAAATACTCAAATTGTAAATCTTGGCGCTCTTTAATTTTTCAAACTCCATCAAAATATATGAGGCCCATTTTTTTTATATAACTAAATAATTTGATAAAATATAATAAAAATTTCAATTATTTTCAAAGACCATCTATAAGGTATGAAGGAGCCCATGAGAAGACTTTTTACTACTATTTATTTTATTATCATGCTTCAAACAAGATTGCTTTCAATAAAAGGATACCAATGCATATAAAAAATAAATAATTTATTTTTTAAAATTTATTATAACTTTTAATAAAATTTTAATTTAAATATATATATCAACGCCTAAATATATAACTTTGATATGGATACTATATAGTAAAATAAAGGAGATAAGACCTATTTTACTGAATTGAATCATCATATATAATTATATATCAAAATTTGTAACGTTAAAAATTATTTTCTAATACATGCTATATAATTTCCAAGTAAATAATGTAAGGGTGGGTCCAAATAATTTTGGAGGTTTCTTTCCTTTTGCAGAGAAGGGTGGTCTCAGTGGACACATGCGTACATGTATATAATGCATTGGAACATGATTAATTTGAAACCCTATCAAAAGTCCTGTGTGAATTCGATTTTCCTCATATTTTTTTTAAAAAAAATTAGTTTTTTTTTTCCTTAGCTTTGATGGACGTCTTGATGTGCCCCACCAGCACAAATTATTGCCTTTTAGACTTCCATCTGCCTAAAACCTTTACATTATTTTCAATTCAAATTCAAATAAAGTAAAATCATCAATACCATATATACAAGATATCAATATAAAATATAAGGAAGGCCTCAGTCCTCACTAAGTTAACTAGAAAAATTTTCATATATTATGCTTCAAAGAAATATTTAATATTAAAAAGCACATAAAACTTTTTGTATTAAAAATATTTCTCTTATAAATAATAATTAAATATTAGAAGAACTTTATATAATAAATTAATTCAATCTTCTTACAGTTTTTTTAATATTTAATTCCTACTTGAAAAATTGGTGACTAATATATTTTTGACATATTCATCTGGTTATTAAAATTGGTTGAAGTAAAAATAAGGTAATGAATGAAATTAAACATATATGTGAGATGTCACTCTAATATTTAATATTTATAGATTTTTTCCTGAAATTAAAGTCTATCTAGATTTTTTTACTATATTTTTAATTGTAAAAAAAAAAAATTCAAGATATTAAAAAATAAAAACGCTTATATACTATCACTCTTTTAGAAGGGATCAGTTCTTGGTAAGGTGAATGTTTCTTACAAGTTAAATTCATATAATATAATATAATATAATGGGTGCACGCGTGTGTCGCTTGCTTGCTTTGTGAGATACCTTCAAAGTAAAAGATTTTTTTCCCCCTTTTTGCTTTGATAAGAGGGAAAGAAAGTACTCGAAGGTAAAATACATGTTATCGAAGTCGCCTTTTGGTCATAAGCTTTTCTCATAATATAGTTTTAAGAAGATGAATGAATGGGAAACAAATTGCCAATATTATATTATTAAGAAATTTCGTTTAGAAAATTTTGAAAGAAAAAAACAACAACAACAACAGAAATATATGGAAATATGTGCGTGTTATTGTAACATCCCATTTGAAAAAGTGGAATTTTTTTTTAAAAAAAACCAGTGATCAGAGTCGAGCATTTTAGCAAGTGAGTAACTGAACCTTAAAGATATATAACCATAGTGTAATTGTTCTAATATAGTCATCTAATACCCAAAAGAAGGCAAATACATAAACTAGAAACATAAAAACTTCGTCTTGCATCCTACATCGTCTGCTTGCCTCTATCTTCATTCCTTGGTTCGCCCGAACCTGAAGCTACAGCTGAGATCCAATTTCCATTTGGATCTCAGGTAACGGTTTACTGTAATACCCAGATAATTATTTATCTGGAATATTATATTGACAAATAAATACCTATTGAAAATAGGTGAATTGGTGGTCTCAAAACTAGGGAAATAATTACCTTATTTCTTAAAGATAATTTCTCATGAAATTAGGAGAAATAAAGAGCTAAAAATTCCTAAGTGAATTTGTGGGTTATGAGATACCCTGAGAATATTATGATAAATCCTGAAAGACAATTAAATATTCATTAAAAATTAGAGAGTATGTTGTCTCTAATTTAGGTAATTTATAAGATTATTTTCCTTGGGAAATAATGAGGCAAAATTAAATATCATTTTGGGGAACATAAATTGCCCCATGGTTTTTAATATTTTGCATAATGCATAAATTATCAATTTCAGTAAAATAGTTGTGAGATAATAATTATTACTAATTAAGAAAATTGTCAACAATTAGTAAGTGATTAATTAGATAATTAATGGCTAATTGTTTAGACATAAGATAAAGAGAAAAAGGTGAAAATTACTTAAAATAAATATATATATATATATATAAATAAAAACGAAAATTAGAAGAAAAATAAAGAAAAATGAAATGAAAATTAAGAAATTAATATCTAGATATTTGCATTAAAATAACATTATAAGTTAAGACATGTGATAATTAAGTATTATTATAATAATAAAGAAAGGTGAACAGGATAAATGAGAACGGATAGAAAATAATTCCGTTGCGAGAATCTGGGGATGGGTTAAGCAAAACCAGAACATATTATTAGTCAGTGGATTTTTATCCAGAAGTTGGTACCGGCCGAAGTTATTTTTGTAATCGGACACGAATACCGAGGATTTTTGGCAGATAACGGAATGTCCTTAATGAGAGAATAAGGTTAGGAAAACCCAGTATTCTTGAAGAGGAAGCAAAGACCTTCAGGGTACTGCTTCCGGAATTTTAAGATTTTACGAAATTTCGCGATCAGGATACCGAATCAGGAATTTTACCTGATAAAGCAAGATGACATAAGGCTTGATGATGCAGCAGGGATGACATCATCCTTGAGAGGTATAAGGCCAAGATCTTGCCACTTCCAAGAAGTGCGATCCGACGGTCCAGAATTCATCTGACAAAGCATGAATAGTAACTTGGATTTTTCTATAAATAGCCCTTCATTTTCTCTTCATTCCTCACCAATTCACACAAAATCTAGAGAGAAGTTAGAGAGAGGAGCTCTAGAGGAGGAGTCCGGGGCAAATTCGTAGCAAAGCTCTGAGTAAGTTCTTCGGTCCTTAGTCTTTAGTTCGGTAGTTCTTAAAGTTTTAGAATAGACGTTGTTTTGATATTTAATCTTCCAGTATATTTTAGATATCATGTTTTAGGATAGATATGATATTTATTTTGGGAAATATGTCGGAGTAAGAGATATGTTAAAATTCTGGAAGATTATAGTCAAAGTAACGAAGTTCTGGTGAAATTCCGCCGATTAGGGGATCAGGGGCAAAATGGTAATTTGTACCTCAAAAGCCTGTTGTGATATCAAATATTGATAAATGTGATATTATCATTATAGGATATCATTAATCTTGTACCACTGTCATTTCGCTGTCGTTCCGCTGTTTTCCGTCAAAAGTGCATTTTATCGTCGACGTACTAAACGCTCGTCAACGAAGGTACGTCCGCGTACTGGTAACTTTAACTCTGATGTTTACTATATGCATATATGTGCTATGTGTATGGTATGCTTGTATGAGGTAATTAATGTACGTTCGCGTACTGTAACACTAACTCTGATGTTTATGTTATGCATATATGTGGTATGTGTGTTGTATGTTTAGAGTGTTTGTACTGTGAAGTGCATATAAAGGTTAGAGGGTATCTGTAATGCTGGGAGCGATATGTCCATATGCTGGGAGTGATATGTCTATGTGCTGGGAGCGATATGTCTGTATGTTGGGAGCGATATGGTTACATGCTGAAAGCGATATATAGGCATTTGTTATGATAGAAAGTTTGTTTGCTGTTGATGTGTGGTAAATGCTGTTCATATATTGTGTTTGTAAACATGAGGTTAACCGTTACCTGGGGTCCGTTTGTATGGGACCTCAGCTCTTAACATAGCCTCAAGGTCAGGAGAACCAGTGACTAAGGAGAGGGGAAAGCAGCATGCTTAGAGACCCGGCGGAAGACTTTCCGCTGTTGTTCTGGCAGAAGCCATCTTTTTGTTGTTGTACAGTCCTTTTGAGATACTCGGTTTTCTTACCGCTATTGTACCCCGCCAGACCTATGGCATTTTGAAATACAAATAACAGATACTCTTCCGCTCAAATGGTCTACTCTGATGGTTTGAAATGATTTTAAATGAAAAGTTAATTTATTCCGCTTTTGAAAATTGGGATGTTACATTAACCTTATGCTCAAATAAAACAGTATATGGACAATAGATATTCATATCAACATAACAACATATCAGTACAAAAGCTCATAGCAAATGCATGATCACAACATTGATAGAACATAAGCACAAAGCAGTATGTAAAGTCCTACAACATGTCTGCACATAACCAGTGCCACGACGGCTCATCGTGTCCTTAGCGCTAGGAAAACTCAACGACGTTATCAAGACTATAACCCGTATAAAGCTGTATATATAACTGATGACCCTAGGCAGAGCCTCAATTTATGAAGGTGTCTATCACATATATGTGTATGAGCAGCATAAGAGTTAAGGTTATAATACGCGTCCGTACCTTCGTTGACGATATCTGGTACTTTCGTCGAAAAACGTTACGTTTGATAGCGGTACGATGACGATACAACAACAGAAACAGCGGTTCGTGATTTCAAATATCCTATAAGGATAATATCACAGTTATGAATATTTAATATCATAACAGGAATTTTAGGTACAAATTACCATTTTGCCCCTAATTTGATTAATTGGTGGAATTTCGCCAAAGCTTCGCTATTTTGACTCTAATCTTTCAGAATTTTTAACATAATTCTTCCTCCAACATATTCTTGAAATAAATATCATATTTATTCCTTAAACATGATATCTAAGCTAACTTGAAAGATTAGAGATTATTCTAGCATTCCTACTATAACTACTGAAAGAACTACTTAAACTAAAGACTAAGGACCGAAGAACTTACCCAAAGCTTTGCTATGAACTTCTTACTCCTCCTCCAGAGCTTCTCTCTCTAACTTCTCTCTGGGATTGTGTGTGAATTGGTGAAGAATGAAGAGAAATGAAGGGCTATTTATAGAAAAACGAATGACACTTTCGTAATTTCTTTGAACTTTGTCTGATCAGATTTTGATCGTTGGATCGCACTTTTTGAAATGGGCAGATCTGAGCCTTACACCTCTTTATGGTGACATCATCATGAGTCATCAAAGTGATGTCATGCCTGCATCATCTCTTGATTTATGTGCCTTTATCTGATAAAGTTACCTGTTTGGTGTCCTAATCGCGTAATCTTGGGAAATCTCAAAATTCCGGAAGAAAAGCCCTGAAGGTCTTTTCTTCCTCTTTCAAGTTACTTGGGTCAACTAAATTTTTGATCCCATTTAGGACATTCCGTTGTCTGCTGAATATTTCGGCCAAACACCGTCGGCTACGGAAATTACGTCTGCTGACGTCAACTTCTGGATCATAAATCACTGGTTCATAATATGTCCAGATGTTTACCAACTTATTCCCGGATTCCATTTTATGAATTATTTTCTATAGGTTTTCACTTCCACTATCTGTCTTAATTCCAAAAAATATCTTCTTGGCTCTATCTCATGATCACTCCGTTGGTTACGGAAATGACTTCGGAGATAGGCCACTCCGAGGTAAAAATTCACTTGTCTATAATATACTCTGACTCTAGAAACTTAGTTCATGGTTTTCTAGGTAGCATTTTATTTCTATCCGTGGTCATTTATCCTGCTTGCTTTTCACCATTATAATATTATTTAATTGCAAAATATTTTTTCTTAATTTCTATTTTAATTTTTCTTCATAATTTCGTTTATATATATATATATATATATATATATATATATATATATATATATATATATATTAATTTCCACATTTTTCTCTTTATCTTATGTCTAAACAATTAGTCATTAATTATCTAATTAATCACTTACTAATTGTTGACAATTTTCTTAATTAGTAATAATTATTATCTCACAACTATTTTACTAACATTGGTATTTTATGCACCATGCATAATATTAAAAATCATGGGGTCTAATAAAGTCCCGAGAATACTTTTTGATTTCTCATTCTTCTATTTTCAAAGAAGATAATTTAATAAATTGTCTAAATTAGGGTCAATATTCCTCCTAATTTTTATAATTATTTCACTGCCCTTTAGAATTTATCATCATATTCTTAGAATGTTTTATGGCCCTAAAATGCATTTTCCACATTTTTGGCAATAAATTTCATTTAATTTTCTAAGTATTTTCCTTCGAAAATAGACTAATTATCTGATACTTTGAGACCATATTTATCATAAATAGTCATTCTATTAATATACTATAATATTCCGAACAACAATTGTCCGGGCATTACAGTTATGAGAGAAATTACCTAACGTGTACTTATTGCATTATTAGAGAAACAACTACAATAAATTTTCTGTTAGGAAAAAACATTCAAAGAAAAAAGTGTGTGTGAGAGAGAGATATAAAGAATTTGGTGTACTCCTTAAGGAAAGCATAAAATTTTATCTAAGAGTTACTCAACTTAAAAGAGTAAGCAAACATGGAAAAGAATTTTGTATTCATAGTGACTATTAGTTGTGATGCATCTAATTAATCATATTTTATGTTCTGAAGTTGGAAAATAAACAGAAGACAGCACTAAGAAAACTATTGTCTGAGTTGGGGAGGGGAGGGAAAAGCAAAAGTGAAAGCAATGACCTTTGCTATTCTGCAATTTCAATTCCCCCCCCCCCCCCCAAAACCAAATTATACTTTTATTGTTTGTAAGTTTACTCATTTTTTTTTAATTTGATCATTACATTTTAGAATTTCTTGAAATTAGGTCCTTATAATTCAATCCCTTTTATATTCAATTCCCTTATTTATTTTAGCTAATATTTTGCTATATGCATATGCGGACAATGGATTTTGATACTTTCATTATCTTTTCTTCTATTTTCTTCTTCTCCTCTCATCTCCATCATTGAGTTAAAAATTGAATGTTTGAGATTTAACATATCATAAGCTTATATTATACTAAGATTCAATGTCTTATATACTTATGCTCTCTCCGTCCCATGTAAGGTACTTTCAGCTAAATGGTGAGATTCTAAAAAAAAAAAAAAAAAAAAGTAAAAATTAGTGAAATGTAATATAATTTATTTTCCAAAAATTTCCCTATATATGAATGAGTATGTGAGACATTAATAATGGGAAAAGAATGAAAGAGGTTGTATGATAAATAAATGATGTTAGAGAATGAAAGGTATTAAGAGAGAATAAAATATTAATACTTGGAGGGAAAATGTGTAAAAGTGTATTTATTATTGAGATAAATTCAAATGGGATTTTCTAAAAAGGAATCAGTATATTTTTTTTAAAAAAAAAATATCATATATAAGGACGGAGGGAGTCTTATACTAGTATATAAAAAATAAATTGTTAAACTTTGATCTGGATAAATTCACAATCGTAGACCACATGAAAATAAAAAAGAAATAATGATTTTATAAAAATACTAAATCCCAACTGTTCATTTTTTCAATTTAATGGTGGGAATGGGATGAGTGGGAAAAAAAAGAAAAAGAACAAGAAAAATGAAGAAGGATCCAAATCTATGCAGACATAAGTATGTGGCAAGTCATTTGGTTTCCTAACAGTAATTTTTCGGTTTGCATAAGTAGAATCTCTGTTTACAATTGACCTGTCAAAATATTAGATTGTATAATTTTTTCCTCTCTTTTTAAATCCGATTTTTGAAATTCAAACCCCCCCCGGGGGGGACCGGTGCCAAAAAAAAAAGGAAAATCCCCAAAGTGCAGTCGTAGGGTTGTTTTAGTGATAAATGTATAGAATGCAAATTAAGTGGGACTAACTTAAAACATAACTTTTGAGGATTACATTATAAATTTTAATTATATTGAATTAGTATATATATATATATATATATATATATATATATTATGGAACAAAATGTATATTTTTCTACTTTAGTATGATGACTTGGATTTTAAATGGTTTTTTGTTTTCCACTGCTTTCCCATCAAGAAATCTAGCTATTATTCCTAATCATGACACAAACACACACACACAACGCACACATACAGACATACATACATACATATAGACTTACACACATAATATATATTTCACTGTAAAGGATAAAAAATTCCTCATCTGGCAGAGACTGTGACTTGTGCTTCTGCTATAATTACAAGCCCCATTAAACTTGTCCCATATTTTTGTGCCTACAATTTGCAGGGTTTGTGGAGAACAAATTGGACTTTTGACAATCAATATATCAATATAAAAATAATAGTTAATAAGTTATAATATTCATAAATCACAAATAGTGTTACTCGTTTCTCAAATTACATATATCAAAGAGCAGGGAATCCACTTAATTCAGTTATAAAAAAAGTTTCACTTAAGTAGCATAGATCGCCCTTTCTTCATCTCTTTTCCTTTAGATTTCAAGAAGAAACACTTTGAGATCACATCTTCAGTATAGTTTAAGAAATTAAATATATTATGTGTAAGATATTGTGCATCAACTAGATAAAGCACGTAGATTAAAATGTTGGTTAAAATTAATTAAAAGAAATTAATATGTAAAAGATTTTATTAAAAAGTATAAGCCCTTTTTAAGAAGATGATGAGTGAAAGAGAGAATGAGTTTTAATCCAGAAAAGGAAAGAGAGAATGTGTGACTTGTGAAAGAGATGAGAGGATATGAGAAAAACTAAATGAGGATAAAAAATGAAAAATAATTAGGACAGGAGGGAGTATAGATTTCATATGATGTGTACCAAATTAAACGGGCTCAAGATACTCCTATGATCCTATATATATAAGGCACTTTTAGTATGTTTTACACAAATTAAACAAAAAAAAAAGCTTAAACTTTGTTAAGTCTTCCATAACATTCAACTTTCTAACTTCATCCCTAATTATATATATTATACACATTAGAGCAAAGTCAATACTAATAATTAAATTAAAGGTGAAATTGTACATTCACATAAAAATTTTCTCTTTTTACTTTATAAATAAAACCAAAAATGTCATTCTCTCTCTCCCTTATATATAGGACCAAGGAGTAATTGTTTTATTTTGGAGAACACATACTTTTGATATATTCTAAGAAGAAATTAAAGGTCGTCACTGCTAAATTTTTGGGATATAGATATTGTGATGTTGGATGTGGCTTTTCAAATTTGTGATACTGGTTACCTTGTTTAGGGTACAATGAGAGTGATAGTGAATATATATCTTCTTTATCTGATGAGGCAAATGAAAAATGTTATGAGCTTTTCTCACGACAAAGTTAAGTTGGCTTCTAAAATTTGGGAGACCAAAGAAAAATGGATTCGCTGTAACACTTTCCTTCTTTAAGCAAAAGTCCAATTCATCTTTAATTATGTTCGAAACTATGCCTTCCCAAGTTTATGCCGTTAGGTACATGTATTGTTGTCGAAATGATTATTATAAGGTCGAGAGAAAAACACATAAGGACGAAACAAAATATGATAATTAATCCTAAAATGGTTCCTAAAAATGATTAAACACTATAAAAAGAAACCGACATTTTGTAGCAAATAAAATTACATATTTGCAGTAGTTTTAACAGCTACAAACAACAATAGTGCTACAAAATATAATGTTGCAAGTTATTTTGTAGTGATTTTTTTAAAACCGCTAATCTTCTTATAGCAATTTTATGTCACTACTACAAAATATGATTGAGATGACGGACTGAGTAAACATTATGTAGAGGTTGGAAAACTGCACTATAAATGACGACACAAAAATTGAGTGTCAAGAAAGGAAAATTGAGAAATTGGCACCAACATTGTAGCAGTTATTAAATCACTACTAAGTACTTTCACATATTTAAAAAACCTAACGGCAAAAGTTTGTAGCAATTTCAAAACTGCTACAAATATTGGATGAAATTTTAAATATTGCACCAAATTTTAAGGAGAACTTGAGTTAAAATTTGTATCAGTTATAAAACCGCTACAAAATATCAAAATTTTGTAACAGTGGTAGAACCACTATAAATATTGGATGAAATTTTAAAAAATACGCCAAATTTTACAGGAAAATTTAGATTAAAAATTGTAGTGGTTCTAAAACTGCTTCAAAATGTTGCAACTTTTTTTTTTAAAAAAAAAACAATAATTTGAGTCCATTTTTATAATATTTTTTTATTTAAATGATAATTGTTAATCTTTAAAAAAATGATTAACTTAAATTATATATATATATATATATATATATATATATATATTTATTATATTGGTATAATACTAAGAATGTATAGATAATATGACTTTATTATGTTATCCACTAGATAATATTTTATTATGGAATGAATGTTGATGATGATAGAAGGAATGTTGAGGAAATGCCCTTAAAGTTCTAGATAAGAAAAAAATAATAATTGGTATCAATATTATAAGAAGGAAAAACACATTGAAATCAAATATTTTAAAAAAATATTTAACATATTTGATCAACTTGCTCAGTACTTAACCTCTTCAGAAAATGTTGACAAATGAGAGAATTGAAATGAAGGAGTATGTAAAATGAGGTGCAGTAAGAGTATTTATAGGGATTTGTGTAACTCTTGTAGAGGTTTTTATTTGTAATAGTTTATGTCAATATTTATAGTAGTTTTACTTTTTGTAGCATTTATCTAAAAAAATATAGAGGTTTACAAGAACATAAGCATAATTTGTTTCATCATTCTTTGTCGCCACCTTACAAAAAATGTGTGGAGAAAATATTAGTTGTGATTTTAATATGTTTGTACAAAAATTAAACTTAAGTTAAGTGATAATAAAGTGTAATTTATAAAAATGTACCAAACTATAGATAAATTGTCATCCCCTTTAGGGAAGAAGTTATCAAAATTGGCAGCTAGAATGACTCACTCTCGTAGGCAATGTTATCACCATCACCCATGTGATAAAGGTCTTAAACCTTTAAGTGAACAATCATATTCCAATTCTTATGCCTCTCATCCTTGACATAATAAACCTAGTGTGTCTCTAAAGCAAGAATATGTGCCTCATCATCTTGAGATTGACCAGCGTGAATTGGCCAAGGGAAATATATTGATGTGAGGCCTAAGTCATCAATCATAAGCCATTAAGAAGCTATCGTTTTTGCCCACAAACACTTGAATAGCATTATGGTGAAACGGCCTTGGTAATTTGTCTCGATGACATCAAGAAGTTTTCCATACTAAGGGATGTCTCCAAATTGTGCGTTAACGTCACTACTACTCGCATATAACTCATTGTCTCAAAGTTGCCAAAAATAATCAAGTTTTGGGTTCTCAATCATTGATCTTGTGAAACTATGCAAAACTTGGAACCATTGACATTGTATGTTGTATACCTAGTTGCAAGGTCAAGAGGGCTAATTGCGAGAACTATGAAATCTAGTGAGTGCGGATTGTGATCGTTTAGTATTCTGTGCGCAAACCAACCTTGGAATTCTCTGTGAACCTTTTTGTCAATTTTGGAGGATGTTTGTTTACAGATCTTGAGTAAACACTTCATATGACTTTTGAATTCCCTGCAATTAATCATGAGATGGTGATTATGAAATGCAAGTATAAAATGTTATGAAATATATAGGTAACATATGAGTGTACAATTATTACTAAAGGAAGGGTTAAACTTCAGTGTAATTAATTAAGACATGTCTATGTGCTTGCAACTTCTGAGTTGTTGTTAGCTTAAAGTTCTCACTTCCTCCAACTGGTTTACCAATATGAGGGATTAATAACTCTCTTGATGATGGCTTGTCTACACAATGCAGTAGGTTGAAAGATGTCTCAATGTCATCAAAGTACCTTGAATAATAAATATAACACTCATCTCTTATATAACCTTCATTAGCTATAGAACTTTTTGGCCACGTCTTATTCCTTACATAAGATTTCAATTTCCTAAGAAACCTAGAAATTAAAGAAGGAAAAATGTTATAAATGCTAAATTGTGCTTATCTTCCACCATTGCTAAGGCATAGAAGCATAAGTCCTAAGAGACTTTCTCCATTCTTTTGCTACATCATCATTTTTTCCAAACTCAAATTCAACATCCTGAAGCTGATGTAAGAAGTCTACACCTTGCATCATCATTTTTTCCAAACTCGAATTCAGCATCTTGAAGTTGCTGTCAAATGTCTACAGCGGATATAGTTTGAAGAGATCCTCTTTTTTCATGTTTCCCATTAAAAAGATTCCTTTGTAATCTAAACTTATGCTGATCATTAATAAACCTCTAATAACCCATAAAGCACCCCTTTTGATTGTGTGGGAGGCTCACAAAGTCAAAATAGTAAGCTGAACATGTCGCCTCAGTATGCATATTCCACTTACATAATGTTTCTAGGCTAGGAAAGTCGCTTATTGTCCAATATCAAGACCACGCACGAGTTGAATAGTGTCTTCTTGTACGCATCATATGTTTCAACGCCCTAACATTCCACAAGTCCAGCAATTCCATAGTAAGCAATTAGAGATATATATTGATGTCATTATTTGGTGCCCTTTGCCTGGAATGATCATAAACGAAATGAAGGAGCTTTATTTACACAAATTTGGGGGCATATTGTAAGGAATTAAGAGAACAAGACAAATAATGTAACTTGTGGTAAGATTCCCAAATGAACTAAAATCATCGTTACCAAAGTAAGCTGAACATTTATAGGGCCGCTATGAAAGCTGGAAAGTCTAAGTTGAACGCTTTCAAGGCTTTTGCATCCTGTAGATGTCTTAATTTACCAACTTCATTTTTGTCAACTTTATGATGCCTCATATGCCCAATTATTTTAGACGACATAAACAATCTTTGTATCACACCCGCTTTAAAGGAAAGTATATGAGGATCTTTAATGGTTTCTTCCTCTGCCTTTTCCCCTTCTGAATTGTCCTATACCTCGAAGTATGACATCACTTACAAGTCTCACTTCAAGCATCATCTTCCCAATATAGCATACAATCATCAAGGCATGCCTCAATTTTTCTATAGTTCAAGCCTAATTTGTTAATAATCTTCTTGGCCTCATAGAACATTATGGAGATCTCTGCATCAAGGAATGCATCTTGTAATAATTTCGATGACAACGACATTCCCTTATCAATGATCCCATACAAGTACTTGATATGATACAAGCTGATCAAGAAAGATAATTTGGAGTATTTTCAACAACCTTGATACAAAGGATGATCTGCTTCATCTATGAGGCTGAAAATTTATCAAACTACCTCATTCCCCAGGTAAAAAGGGTATGCATCATGAACTTCTGCAGTGAAGTTGTCATCTTGAAAACCAAATGCATTACAAACAACATCATTGATAGGATCATCTTGAACTACTTGAACTCCTACTAGTGAACTTCAAGGAAGATGATCATCATAACTCATACGGGGTTTCTCACCATGAATCCCCTAGAATGTATAGTCGTCTGAAAAAGTCTTCACAAGCAAATGTTCCTTAAGAACTTCTCATATATACCAGTTCTTAAATTTGCATCTACAACATGAATACACGATCTTACCATCACAGTTGGCATAAGAGAATGCAGGAAAGAAGATGAAAATGATTGAAGAGAGAATTTTGAGTTTACTAAATGATGTGTACAGGACACTTGAATTCAATTTTTGAAACATTGAATAACTTGTAGTGGTTTAAAAACCACTACCATAACGCTACAAAATTCATAACTTTGTAGTGGTTATTAGACATAAACCGCTAAAAATTTCATGACCATTCACATTTTGTAGTGGTTTAAAAACTGCTGCCATAATTGCTACAAACTCCATATCTTTGTAGCGGTTATTAGCCAAAAACTACTACAAAACAAATAACCATTAGTGGGTTACAAAATTCTCAAATTTCAAAATTTCACATTTTGGAGCGATCATAATTAAAATTGCTATAAATTAGTGATCGTTGTTGGAGGGAAACTTAAAACTCAAAATGACACATTTTATAATGGCTTATCTACTAAAACTGCTACAAAATTAATGCATTGGTGGGTTACAAAAAATTCCAATTTCAAAATTTCACATTTTGTAGTGGTTATAATTAAAATGGCTACAAATTTGCAATTTGTAGAGTTTATCTACTAAAACTGCTACAAAATTCATGGTTGTTGTACAAGACTTGCTAACACAGTTCAGATTCAAAATGCTATACAAGATGAAGTGGGTTGATTATATAGGAATTGGTGCAATAGGCTTCATGGTTATTACTTAATATTTAATAGAAGGGAGGAAGCTCTTAAGCATGTACCTAGTTTTAAATGTTAAATAATAATCATGAAGCCAGTTGTGACAATTCCTATATAATTGACCTGCTTTATCTTGTATAGTCTTCTGAATCTAAACTGTGTCAGCAAGTCTCCAATTATCGTACCACAAAAAATAATAAAAACATCAATTCAAGTTTTTACAAATATTCAAAATGAAAAAAAAATCCTAAATCCTAAATAAAAACTAACTAACAATTTTACAATAAATATATCCTAATTTTCTTACAATTATTTGAAATAAAATGTCCTAAATCATAAATAATACCTAACTATTTGGAGCCTAATCATGAGGTCCTTTCTTAGGGGGCAAGATCACCGAGCAGACCAGAGACAACAACACAATCGTCATTAGTAGGAGGAGGTCAGTTGATGATGAACATAAGGACAAGCAGGACCTCTGGAAGCACCTCGTCAGGAAACAACTGACTCTACAACCTCAACACCATAGTGTTCGTGATATCCTACCACTATGTCTACTGTGCGTAGAAGAAATTGGTCTGCTCCTGAAGCCATCGTGGTCCCTGCTTGAGAGGTGCCAACCTCAAAGGCAGCACTTCTGCTGTAGACCATGCTAGGCCTAGCGCCTAACCCCATACCTTTACAGCGTCCAAGGTGTTCGACTAACCCTAGATCAACTATCAGAGGTGCAGTGGGCTCCACACAACCCTATGACTCTTGGGTCTAAGTCTAGGTCTATCACTATGTGCATGTGCCTGCTAAATCCACTCTTGCCACACGCATTTTGTAAAACATTTATTAAACAATTTCATTTAATGTAAATAAATTACATAAATTAAAACTATACACACACACACACACATATAACCTTACAATGGACATCTCTGTTTGTTAAGAGGTCGTCATACCATCTTGGTGTCTATAAGTATATGTGAATAACTCCCCATTGTAACATCCCAGATTTTAAATGGCGGAATTTTTTTTTTTTCAAAAGAATAGTAATCAGAGTCAATCATTGTAGCAAGTGAGTAACTGAATTTAAAGATATATGTCCACGGTGTAATTGTACTCATACAGACATCCAATGCTCAGAAAAGGTAGCGTCTAACCAGATTTAATAGAGCCACAGAAGTAAACTCCTTCTGCCATCCAATGTCCGCTACCTGCCCCGAACCTCAACCCTTGATTTTCCTGAGCCTAAAGCTACAGCTGAGATCCAATTTCCAATTGGATCTCAGGTAACGGTTAACCTTATGCTCAAATAAACAATATATGGCAACAGATATTCATAATAACATAACAGCATATCAATACTAAATCACACAACAAGTACCACAACCAGTACCACAACAAGTCTGCACATATCCAGTGCCACGACGGCCCATCGTGTCCTCAGCGCTAGGAAAACCTTACGGCGTTATCAAGACTATAACTCGTACAAAGCTGTATGTACAACTGCCCTCTCTCAGCAGAGTCTCAATAAATGACATATCAATCACATATATGAATATAAGCAGCATAAGTGTTAAGGTTATAGTACGCGTCCATACCTCCGTTGATGATTTCTGGTACTTTCGTCAAATTACGACACGTTCGACAGCGGTACAACAGCGGTGACAGCGAAAACAGTGGTTCGTGGTTTCGAATATCCTATACAGATAATATTACTTATATGAGTATTCAGAACCAAAACGGGCATTTTAGGTACAAATTACCATTTTGCCCCTAATTTGACTTTTCGGCGGAATTTTGCCAGAGCTCCGCTATTTTGACTTTAATTTCTCAAAATTTTTGCTATAACCTTTCCTCTATCATATTTCTAAGATAAATATCATATTTATTCCTAAAACATGATATTTAATTAACTTTGAAAATTTAGAGACTACCCTAGCAATCCTACTATAACTACCAAAAGAATTACCGAACTAAAGACTAAGGACCGAAAACTTACTCAAAGCTTCGCTAGGATTTTGCTTCGGACTTCTCCTTCCTCCTTGCTCTCCCAAATTTCGAAATTCTCAAGAGAGAATGGTGTGAAGAAATGTGAAATGGTGAAGGGGTATTTATAGATGAAGGGAAGGGCATTTTCGTAATTTTTGTCTGATCGAATTCTGACCGTTGGATCGCACTTTTGTTGAGGTGGCTTGATCTTGACCATCCACCTACTAGGCTGACCTCATCATCCATAAAGAGATAAAGAATGATGACCTCATCCTGCCTGTGTCATCTTGCTTTATCAGATGAACTCCCTGGCTCAGTGTCCTGATCGCGAAATTCCGTAGAATCTTAAAATTTCGGGAATGACATGTTGAAGATCTTTTCTTCCTCTTCAAGAATATTGGGTTTTCCTGACCTTATATTCTCGTTAAGGACATTCCGTTATCAGCCGAAAATCCTCGGTAATCACTACCGGGTACAGAAATGACTTCTGTCGGTGTCATCTTCTAAATAAAAATTCACTGATCAATAATATACTCTGGTTTTTTCCCCACCTATCCCCGGATCCCTGCATCTGAATTATTTTCTATCAGTTCTCATTTATCCTATTCACTTTTCCCTGATTATTCTAATATTTCCTAACTAACACATGTTTTAATTAATATTACTATTATATTAAAAAATCTACCTATCCTTATCCTTCCATTTTTTTTTCTTTTTCTTTTCTTTTTCCCCTAAAATTTCGGTCACCACTATATATATATAATTATATTTTTTTTTCATTTACCACAATATCCCATTTCTTTTTCACAAAAATTTCCCATTGGTCCATTTTTCCTAAACTCTTATGATCTTATAAAATTCCTAAAAATCCCTTAATTAATCCTTTACTAATTTTTGATAATTTTATCAATTAAAACTAATTATTTTCTCACAACAATTCTATTTACATCTCTAATTTAAGCTTTATCTAAATTATCAAAAATCTTAAGGCCAGTTTTAGTCTTAAAATACTTTTTAATTTTCATAGGAAATAATTTAGTAAATTGTCTAAATTAAGGACAATATTCTTTCTAATTTTTTTTTTTTAATAATTATCCTTATGCCCTTTAGAATTTTTCATAATTTCTTTAATATTTTCCTTTGAACTACTTATCTTACACTTTGAGACTACACATTCACCTATTACCAATAGGTTTTATTTGTTAATATAATATTCCAAATAAATAATTATCCGGGTATTACACCCATAGTCCTTCTGGCGATTCTCCTATTGAGCCTTCCTCTCCTAAAATAACTAAACCAATATAAACTTATTTTTAGTTGAGAAAGAGCCTACAGAAGATACAAAACATTAAAAAAAATTAAAAAAGCATTTGAAAAATAATCGTTAAAAATTTATAATTCTTAAAAATTTTACTTGTCCCCCTTGCCTCCTCCTATACTAGACAAAACTTGTCTAGTCATTAGGTGGGACATTGTTTGGCACATTCTCAATCAGCTCCTGCAAAGGAATTGTCCCATCCTTATTCATGATGTGGTAGAGACTATTCCTCCAGTTCTTCCAGCCATCCCCCATCTTCATCAATGTGTACCTCTTCCTAGTGTTACAAACGGAAAACTTATCATGGATCACAATTGAATAAATAATAATTAAATAAATAAATAAAAATGACATAAATTATAACTATTTACATTTTCAACATAATTAAATGCAATTAATTACCTTTACATCCTCATCCCCATGCTAAATCCTTCAGCCCCCAAGGAATATTCTTTGAAGTCTTGAAGTGGATAGGGAATCACAACGAAATCAAGCCCATTTCGTTCAAATAGCGGTTGAATAGGTGATCACCATTCTCGATCAACTTTTTTATGGCCTTATTCCATAGTATTACGACACATAGCTCCTTAGCTTATTTACATGTGCCACATCTAGCCTTCTTGTGGTGATATTCCCCTGCTCATTTGCACAATTTACCACACTTTATTATTAAATTTAAATCTACTTTTAATTAACTGTATGACATTTAAATATTAAATTTACCTTTGACTTGCACCTCAAACCTGGTCGACCACAAAGACAATTGTTAGGGTTATTCTACTCCTGAGCCTCCTCCTCATCTAGGAATCACTCTATCTTGCTAATAGGAATGTTGAAGTCAAACTCTTCATTTTCCTCGTAGTCGCTTAAACTAAGCTCCACCCCTCATCCTGAACATGTAGATCTAATAGGGTCGCCTACTTGGGGTTGTTTGTTGTGGTTGCTCTGGGAGGAGCTATGATGACACAGGGACATTTCTACCCTTGTGCTACCCTTGATGGCCCTTACCACCACCCCCTCTACTACTGCTACATCGTAGAATAGGTCTAGGACATTCAACCTCCTTCCCCTTGTCCTTATCTCTCCCATAAGCCATAACTCCATAGATGCTTAAGCAGAATGTCAAAGACGTAGCAAAATCTTCTAGAGGTCGCATGAGAAAAAAACAAGTTGCATGCTAAACTGTTTGGTGGTAACGTGTGTATAAAGGCTTCAACTTCGTGGCGGTTTTACAAAAAACTAATACAAAGTGTAGACATTGGTAGCGTTTTAACAAAAACCGCTACAAATAACGAAACCCTACCTCATCCAACCTGAAACTTTGTTGCAGTTCTACATAACCACTACAAATGTGTAAGACTGTTTACATGCTGTAACAGTTTCTATGAGTAATTGCTATAAATGTGCAAAACTATTTGTATTCTGTAGCAGTTTCTACATATAACCATCACAAAATTGTTGACTCTTTGCATTCTGTAGTGATTTGTCCATATAAATCACCCCAACTTTTGCGTCATAAGGCACCAAGCTAGCGCCACATTTGTGGCGGTTTGTGAAAAGAAACCACTGCAAATTAACCGTTACAAGATTGGCACAAACTTGGTGCCATATTTTGTAGCTTTGTTAATTTGTTATAGCTACTACAAAGGTCATTCTTTAACCAGCGCAACACTTGGCACAAGTCATCCTATTGCAAATTTGTAGCGGTGTTGGTATAAACCACTACAAATCAACAGTTTTTTTATAGTGAAATTCCTACAAAAATCCTTAGGAACTATATGGAATTAATTTTGTTTATGAGAAATGATCTAATTGTCTTAAGAAAAATTAGTTGTCATGTTATTGGTTATTGTTATCATTTGATAAGTTAAAAGTTATTGCTTATGAAGTTATCGTCGTTGTTTTATTATTTTCCTTAAATTTCTAATTAAGGACATTCGGATAATTTTGTTATAGATTTAATTTATGACTAGTCCCTAAGGACTTTATTACATTGATTAAGCCATTTCGGAGTCTTGATGTAACATCCCAAATTCCAGGTTCGAAATTCGTGTCGGTCGACACTTAGTTTTAAGAAAAACAACAGAGTTTGAGATGCTACAGCTTAGAGAACTGCGGAAGTTGATAGCGTGCGCTAAGATCCGGACAACAAGTATCTGATATAAAAATGCCCAAACATATGATGATGCCCAACATAAGCTGATATATTAAATATCCCTAAGGAAAATTCATGTGATACAATATACAGAGGTTAAATACAATCCTCTGATAAAGAAAGTTTTAAACTAAACCCATGACTTGGAACCTAACATCAGTTAATTAAACAGTTTGGCCAGGTAGGGGTCTATCATGGGGGCCTCACTGACTTATACGGTGACTGATTGGCTTCCCACATAGATTAACCCAGCCTTAGACACCAAACTGTTCAAAGTAACTTTGTTAAATTCGAGCCAGAAGCTAAGTCCTAATAACTTCTACCGATCTTTGCCTTTGACTGCTGCCTCTTCACGGCTCTACCTACCGGCATCTTCTCTATCTTGGTTTCTTTCCTGTACTATTCATTAAGACTGAGGTCCAATGCCCATTGGACCTCAGGTAACGGTTAACCTCATGCTTATGTAAACAGTATATGACAGATATCACAATGATAAAATCACATTTATAACTTTCAAAACCATATCAGCAAGTAACATAACACAGCCATTGCAATATGTATGTTACCCAAGTCTGCACATAACCAGTGCCACGATGGCCTATCGTGTCCTCAGCGCTAGGAAAACTCAACGGTGTTATCAAGACTATAACCCGTATACAACTCAAATCCATGAGCAATTTCAAAACAGAGTATCAACATGTGAAAACAATTATTATATATAACCATACCATAAGCATAAGCGTTAATGTTACAATTCGCGTTCGTACCTTTTACCGCATAGTCGTCAAACATCCGACCTTTGATTCCGGCTTTGGACTTCCCGGATATCCGAACATATCACCATATCACTTAGAATAACAGCCTAGAGATATTTCCACCTCTATTTACCATTCTACCCTTGATGGCCTTATTATTACAATTTTGCCCTTACATTTCTTCAAAAACGTGGTGCAGCATTTTCTGAGCAGATTCTTCGGTAACTTTGAAAAATCATAACTAATTCTAGAAAAATCAAAATGAGGATCCGTAAAATGTTCCGGAATCCTTGAGAAGTCTATTTTTGAGAAAAAATACTGGGACTTACCCAGAACTCATGGATAATTCCCAGATTTCACGTTTTTAAATACTGCCCAGAATTTCGCACAGAAAACATTACCTAACTTCTGAGATTTTTAACTTTTCGCACAGAGCTTCAAATGACACAAACTCTATATATTTGGAAAGCCCTAGACGTCTACTTTCACCATGAATTTTCTCAGAATTTTAGAATATCATCTTTATCATAAAATACTGACGTTTTTACCCCTGACTCCAGAAAACACTAATCAATGAAATTTTGTCAGAGCTTCGCTATTTTGATCATAATCTTCCAAAATTTTTGCTATAGCTTCTTCTTTATCAAATTTTCGAAATAAAGCCATTGGAAACCATAAAAACATGAAAATAAAACTATATTTGGAAGATTGAAGATCAAAATAACATTTCTAGCATTTCTACTTCATAAACTAAGAACTTGAACTATGAACTAAAAACTCCCTTACCTTTTGAAGAACACTTGCCTTCTATTTCTTGAAGCTCCTCACTCTCCCCCTCCCACTCTATATTTTCGGTGATGCTAGTGAATTGGTGAGGAGAAAGTGAAGCCAAGGACTCCTATTTATAGCAAAGCCTTGAGTAGCCTCCAAGCATCTTCCAATTGATCCTAGCCCTTGGTCTTTTTCTTGGGGAAGAAGTAAAGATCCTATCCCTCCACCTCTTCTTCAAAACCGACCCCCTCCCCTTCTTCCTTAAGTTTGTGCTTTATCCCTTAATTATCTCCAAATACTAATTTAGTTAGGTGTAAGTTAGTGTTTAAATTCAAAATCCAATTTCACTTTTGGAATCCTAATTTTATGATTAGATTTATGGTGATTTTAATTCCCGAAACGCATAGGTATGAATCTTAACAGTAACCGGAAATGACTTTGGGAATAGCCAAGTTGAAGCTTATAATTCACTGACCTCAAATATGTATTTATCTTAAATACTTAGCTCCAATATTTCAAGTTATGATTTATTTCTTAGGGGTTCTCATCTAATTGTATTTAATTACATCACTTTCTTGCTCTCCAAGTTTTAAAAACTTGGTCCCTAAGTTTGTTCAATCTTCTTCCATACTCTTTGACTTATTATTTTCCCTTAATTCTTGAAAAATTCGTCCCCCTCCTCTTAACTTTAATTATGCAATTATATTTTTAATTCTCTCACATGACTAAAGAAGGTAATTCTCCCATTGGTCCATGTAGATTCTGGATTCATGGTTAATATAATTTAGTTTTTCCATTTATTTACCATTAAATAGGAATTTTTGTTTCATAGAAATAAATTAGGAATAATTATTTTAAATCCTAACTTTAATTTCCAACATCATGTTTTAGAGGTTACTAGGCTTAACCATCAAAATTGACAAAGTTTCTAATTTAATTTTAATGATTGATAACTTCTTGTGTGCTAATTTTAGCTTCTAAATATCATTCGATCCTTAATTTAATTGATTTTTCCTTAATTATGACCTTTATAAATTAATTACTAGCTAATCTCAAAAATTACTAGAGCATCTCAATTATTGCAATTTCAATTGCCCAATAATTGTTACTAATTTTCTCTAATTGATTTTATCATCCTCCGATGTTTTTAATTGCTTAGAAAATAGTATAATTCCTAAAAATGATAATAAATCAACTAAAAAGTTGGAGACAACATATTCTCCAATTTTAATAAATATTTTGTTGCCTCTTAGGATTTATCATAACATTCTCAGGGTATTTTGTGACCCGTAAATTCACTTAGGGATTTTTAGCTCTTTATTTACTCTAATTTCATGAGAAATTACCTTAGAAGATAAGGTAATTATTTTACTAGTTTTGAGACCACAAATTCACATATTGTAATAGGTGTCATTTATCAAAATTTAATATTTACATGTATTATGAAAATTGGGGTATTACACTTGATTTGAAATATGTAGATTTGTGGGGTGTCTTTATATCCCTATAAGATACTACCTCCGACACAATATATAAGGCCAATTAAATCTTGATCCTAAATATAAGATATTTTTATTTTACTTTCTATTTATTATTTTTTCTTCAAATTTATTTGTTAGATATATAAATTATAATATCCAATATGATACACAAAAGTATTTCATTGAGATCATATCACTTAAATTATAATTAAATAATATATTTAGCTTCTTTAATCTCTTCAAATTAGATAAAGATATATTATATTTAGGATTGGTGTAACATCCCACTTAAAATAGCGGATTTTTTTTTTAAACAAACAAACACGGTAATCAGAGTTTGAGCATTTTCATAAACTGAGTATCTGAATCCAAAGATGCATAACCATAGTGTAATTTTTTTTTTTCTTATACAGTCATCCCAAAAGAAGATAGTGTTAAACAGAATATACAAAGATAAACTGATAAACTTCTTCCGCCCTTCTACACCGGACACCTGCCTCTATTGTCATCCCCTTTGTACTCCTGACCCTGAAGCTACAGCTGAGATCCAATTTCCAATTGGATCTCAGGTAACGGTTAACCTTATGCTCAAATATAACAGTATATTGATAACAGCATGAACATATTCACATAACAGCAGTATATCACTACATAAGCACAAAGCAGATGCATGATCACATATTGGCACAACATAAGCACAAAGCAGTATGTAAAGCCCCACATAATGGTTGCACATATCCAGTGCCACGACGGCCCATCGTGTCCTCAGCGCTAGGCAAACCCAACGGCATTATCAAGACTATAATCCATATCAAGCTGTAAGTATAACTGACAACCCTAAGCAGAGTTTCAGTATCTAAGCATGTCTATCACATATATGTATATAAGCAGCATAAGTATTAAGGTTACAATACGCGTCCGTACCTCCGTTAACGATTTTTGACACTTCCGACAAATTACGGCACGTTTGACAGCGGCTCAACGGCGGTGATAGCGGAAACAGCGAAAACAACGGTTCGGTGTTCCAAGTATCCTATAAGGTTAATATCACTAATATGAGTATTTAGAACCAAAACGGGCATTTTAGGTACAAATTACCATTTTGCCCCTGGTTTGACTGTTCAGCGGAATTTCGCCAGAGCTTCGCTGTTTTGACTTTAATTTCTCAAAATTTTTGCTATAGCCTTTCCTCTATCATATTTCTAAAATAAATATCATATTTATTCTTAAAATATGAAGATTAAAGACTATTCTAGCATTCCTATTATAACTACCGAAAAAATTACCGAACTAAAGACTAGGGACCGAAGACTTACTCAGAGCTTCGTTGGGATTTTTCTCCGGACTCCTCCTTCTTCCTTCTCCTCTAGATTTTCAAAAATCACAAGAGAGAATGGTGTGGAGAGAAATGAGAGAAATGAGAGCTATTTATAGAAAAAGGGAGTGGCATTTTCGTAATTTCGCTGAACTTTGTCTGGTTGAATTCTGACCGTAGGATCACACTTTTGCTAGGTGGTTTAATCTTGGCCTTCCATGTGTCTTGGCTGTCCTACTCCTTCCAAAAGTGATGTCACCCTTGTTGCATCATCATCTTACTTTATCCGATAAATCCCTGATTCGGTGTCCCGTTCACGAAATTCCGTAACACCTTAAAATTCCGAGAACAATACGCTGAAGGTCTTTTCTTCCTCTTTAAGAATATTGGGTTCTCCTTCCCTTATACTCCCAGTAAGAACATTCCGTTATATGCCGAAAATCCTCAATATTCGCGACCGGTTTCAGAAATAACTTCAGTCGGTACTAACTTCTGAATAAAAATCCACTGACCAATAATATATTCTGGTTTTTCCTAACTCATTCCCAGAATCTCACAACGGAATTACTTTCTATCCGTGGTAATTTATCCTGTTCATTTTTCCTCTGATTATTATATTATTATCTAATTAACACATGTTTTAATTATATTATTATTTTATTTAAGATCTTCTTTCATATTTATCCTCCCATTTTCTATTTTTTTTTCTTTTTGGCCTAATTTTCGGCCACACACACATATATATATATATATAATTATAATTTTTCCATTAATCTTAATATCCTATTTATCTTATATTTATTTCTCCCAAAATTTCCTATTGGTTCCTAATCAATCACATGGATTTAGACCTTGTAAAATTTCCAAAAATTACTTAATTACTCCTTTAATAATTCCTAATAATTTTCTTAATTAAAATTAATTATTTCCTCACAACAATTTTGTTAACATTGTTAATTCACCCTTTAAGTAAAATATTGAAAATTATGGAATCAATTTCCATTCTAGAATACTTTTTAGTTTTCCTTTTTTTTATTTTCATAGGAAATATTTTATTAAATTGTCTAAATTAAGAATAATATATTTCCTAAATTTTAAATAATTATTCCATGCTTTCTTGAATTTTTCACAATTCTCCTTTGACAATAGACTAATTACATTTTGAGACCTCATATTCACCTATTCTCAATAGGTATTATTTATCTAAATATATATTTAAATGTATTGTAAAAAAAATTAGGATATTACAATTGGAGCTGGTGGAATATATTGAAGAAACCACTAGGTGAATTGCAATTATCAAATATGAACATAGTTTTGAGTTAGTGACTTTATTCCTGACTTTAGATAGGTTGATCCAATACTTTGCTTAACACGTCTTGCGATCTATCTCTCATTTCCAAATTGTCTAATGATGTTATCAATTTTGAATTATTAGGCTTAAGTAGGAGGGGGAAATTAATTGAAAAATCGACCAAATTAAAACTGATTAAACCAAACATTGGACTTTATTTTTCAAATATTTCTTTTTGATAAAACAGAAATTTTCAGCATAAAGAGTTCGTGAAAATTTTCTTTCTGTTTGACAGAATTATCTTATTCTTCATTTTGCTCTCAAAGTAAAAAATATTAAACATAAAGTTCAGAAAATAAAAACAAAAATATCTAAACCGCAGTTTAAATCAAATTTAAACAGCCCAAGCCAACCGGTTCAGGCAATTAAATGAAACAAAAGGCTAAGAGTTTGTATTTTTTTTAATGCTTGTCTCCATCATGTTATATATTCTAGCTACACATTTATTAGATACCAAGCTGTGTAGTCAAAAATCACTCAATCTTATATATATATATATATATATATATATATATATATAGTAGCCGATTGGAATTTTAATTTAAATAAAATGAAAAATATACCAATACTATTTAACGTATCTCAAGAATTTGATCTCTGTTAATCATTTTGGTTGTCTTAATATTATAATCTTACTGTTAGTAATTAATTACTAGCTAATTAAACTTATTAAATCAGCGTTTGTCCATCATAGATATATCCAAAAACCTAATAAACATCTATTCTGCCGAACCTAATTTTACAAAGCAACATGTATATAATTAATTATGTCTTGTCTTTTCAGATCAATTTAATGAAAACTACGTACCTCCGGAAACAACAATGAACCTTGTTAAGCCACGAACACCTTAAGCCAATAGTGATTATTAATATAATTAATGACAATTATAATTACGTGTCAAAGTTTAGTTTCTTCAATTGAAGGGTTTCTTTTGAGTGACATGTTTAAAACTTGTTATTTACATTAATTCTTATTAACACAAATCCTTGATATATATATGCATGCGTCTAGAATTTTTGATGAAGAGTGACAAAGAAGACACTCACAATTATTTAGTGTATGAGATGATGATATGTCCAATTGTATTTTAATAATTAAACAATTTGAGTCTTAAAAAATAATATCATACTTTTATTTGAAGACTTATATAAATGATCTGATTGATAAACCTCTATCAAATTTTATCTCATAGTAAAGCAACCAATCATAAACAATCCTTAAGTCTCAGTTTTGAGATGTCTTGCCACTTTGAATTTAAGAAAACTTTTATTAACCGTTAAAAGATTCAAATTGAATAAGGGGGATACAAGAGATGTTCAAAGTAATTATCAAAATATCTCAAGTTAAATTACTAATTTGTTTATATATTGGCAATTAGTACTCCCACACATGTGCTAAAAATAAGAGATAGATGAAATTTTACGAAGATAAAAAATTACTTGAGTTAGGTATTTATAAAAAATATGTTAATTTCCTTAAAATATAGAAAACCTTTTTTAATAATGTTAAGGTGCAAATTGGCTAACAAAGAATTACACAAAGAGCACCTAGCAGAAAAATGTTTTAGAGGGACCAAATATACAAATTAACAATTGAAAATGGAAAATACACACGCATGCGCGCGCTGATGAACAATTTAAACTAGAAAAATAACACAATGCTATTAATTTACACTTAACATCGTTGGTCAATCTACCTTTGGTCGATGGATCTATCTCAAATTGAAGCTCATCCATGGGGGTCATGGAGGAGGAGAACAAATGAGCTGACAATGTTGTCGCCAACAGCACTAGCATAGCCTGTCCTCAATCCCACCGGGTAGAAAATCATAGTGGAAGGGAAATAAAATTAAATAACAAACGAGCTTGTGCATTTCAGGGAAGAAGACAATGAATAGTGAAGTTGCTCTGCATATGAGATCTTTCCACCATTCCAGCGTTCAACATAGCTTCCAAAACAACATCGCACACCTCTATTCTACTTTGGCTCTCCCTCTCTAAAAATGATTGATAATGATGAATCATGGCTCTAATTCTCACTCCTAATCTAAAGAACTATAGTGGAGAGGAGGAATAAGGGATGTCACCGACAACAATGGTGATGAAGGCGAGAGTCGCCGGTGATGGAGGTAACAATTCATTGTCCTCTAAAACATTATTGCGTTGGTGCTCTTTGCATAACACTTCGTTGGCCACCTTAACCCTATTTAATATGTGCAATGAATAGGATAATTTTCAAGAAAAATTGTATATTTAGGAGACATATAAAATTAGGTCCTAGCTTTACTTAGGGCTAAATCATATATTTCAATTGTTAGCTCCTACATTTAAGATTAGAGGGAACTAATAATTTATAATAACAACTTCATCGTGTTTTTTTTTTGGGTTAAAAAATAATAAAAATTCATCAACAAAATCCTCTATATATCTGCATCAAAATGCTATTGAAGTTTAAAAAACATTTAAAAAAAGACTGGCTGGTAATGTGATTAAATTTGTTCCATTAACTCGTACATGTAGCCCCAGGTTGTTCAAGTAGATTCCCTTGAAAACATTTCAGTACAATGCACGTGTATCCAATAGAGAGAGAAAAAAGAATGAGAATTGAGAGAAAGAGACTGTTCAAGTGTTGAATTAGTGGACTTCTGTATCCCTTTTACCCTTTTACATGACGGAAAGAATACCAGATACACACACACACACACACACACACAATCACATCCATATTTTCCCAAGAAACAAGCATTCCCTTATTCTTATTAAGCATTTTAATCGTAGAGAAATCAAAATATATGAATCCAAGTTGACCAAACTACATACCCTCCTCCTAATTCTCTTATTCTCTCCCAACCCAAAAACCTGCTTCCTCAATCAATCACTACTTTATTATTCTTCTTTGTTGTTGTTCTTTTCAACTGTTTAATTTCTCTCTCTCTCTCTCCCTATTCTCAAAGCTATAGACGAAGAAGAAGAAGACCAATTATTTCCTCAGAGAATTCATATATCTAGAATCATCCAAAGCTTAAAATTATCTCATCATGGAAGGAGAGAGAGGCGTTCCGAATAATTATGAACTTCAGGTTTCCTTCACAAACCCTCATCATCCTCATCATCAAGCAGCCATCCACGAAATGGGTTTTGTTCAATTCGAAGAGAATCAAGTCCTCAGCTTCTTAGCTCCTTCTGCTCAGTCTCAATCTTCTTCCTGCGGCGGCAGCAGTGCGGCGGCTGCCGCCCCTTCCTCAGCACCAGGCACAAACGGAGGAGGAGGAGCCGCTGGCGCAGTCGCTACTTCGGCTGGGTTTAGCCATAATGACCTTGTTAATACCAGATCAACTCCATGGAACACCGAGCAGGTTGTTTATTTCAAATTAATTATTATCTGCAAAATCAACATCAGAATTATCAAGTTACCAAGCCCTATATAAATGTTCAATAAAATATTTTAGGGTAATTAATTTGTTTCTAAATTTTCTTCTCATCTATTTATTTATTTGGTAATACAAACTTTTTAGGTGGGAACTCTGGATCCCAAGGCTGTCAATGATGAAAACTGCACTGGAAATGCTAGTGACGGCAACAATACATGGTATGATATATATATGTATATATGTATATGTACACACACACATATATATATATTCTATTATTGTTTCTGGTTTCTTTCTTTCTCTCCTTCATACTGAAACATCAATACCCTTTTTTATTCTCTTATATATATGCATATTCTCTTTCATTTTCTATGTGGCTATGAGGGCAGAAGACATGCACGTAAATAGCTTATTTAGGAACCCAAGAAGATATTCCTTTAGGCTTCTGCGAAGAATCTAAAGGTCTCATCGCCCTTCTATGGAACCAGAGAGAGACGTTATAGAGTGTGCTTCTCTTTTGCTTTTTCGTACGCCAAGCTATCATTATAACTCTCTCTCTCTCTCTCTCTGTTTTCTGTCTTGGGGTTGTGAGAGAAGAACAAGCTAAGAGGTTAATTGGGACTTGAAAGTCTTGATACTCATCGATTCTCGAATCCACTACTCCCTCCATCACTCTCCAACTAACAATAATCCTTCAGTTATATATATATTTCGCTTTTCCATTTCCATTTTCCTCCAAACAAACACACACAAGCACAAATACCAACTGTTTTGCTTCAATCTGGTAGAAAAAATTCCATATATATATATGTGTGTATATATATCTTTGACTAATTATGTGCTTGTTTGGATATATTGGCATTTTGAAGCCTTAATCTAGCATTTTAATCCTAATTTTATGGTTTCCAAGATAAAAGTGTAAGAGAAGTTTTATCTTAACTTGTATAAACATGCTTATCATAAGCAAATCCAGTAAAACCCAATTATGTTGGGCTTTATTAATTATACAAGATATATAGGGCTTTCTTTAATGTATGTGTCAATAATATATAGGTTTATGAACTCGGTATTGTTTACGCTGACTACTGATATGAGTCTTCTTGCTCATAAGATCAGGGATTGCACTGGATGATCGCAGTGCTGTATTATTGGGTAGTCTTTGAAAGACTTAATTATTTTGCCGATGAATTATAAAATAATTAAATGGATCATTGATGATATTTGATGGGGTTGATGTGATATAATTGAATTATTCGTGATGTGTGAGATAATGTTAGGTGGAGGAACACAGCATCAGATAAAAGTAAAGTGAAGGTGAGGAGGAAGCTGAGAGAACCAAGGTTTTGTTTCCAAACAAGAAGCGATGTGGATGTTCTAGATGATGGCTACAAATGGAGGAAATATGGCCAAAAAGTTGTCAAAAACAGCCTCCATCCAAGGTAATAATCAATTCTATCTTTTAAAATGTATCTTTTTTTTAGTTTCCCTCTCTTTGTTTTAATTTGTGTTGTTGTTCATGTCTGATATCTTATCTATAACAACTACATTCACAAATAAAAAGTGAATGCGTGCATGTAGAGTATATTTGAAGATTAAAATAAAGAAATGGGCATAAATATTGCATAAATGTAGAGAATAATCCAATTTTATCTTGCTTAATTTAGAAAGAGTAGAGAAATTGGAAAACCAAATTCGATATAATTGTGGGTTGGAAATTTTTTTGTTCTTTATATTGTTTGTTTTACAGAGTTAAAGGTTCGGTTTTTAACAAATTGCAGTTTGTGCATCTTTGGTATAGAATTTTATAACAGTCATGTTACTATCAGATATCTGTAAGACTTGGCCAATATAATTAATCACTTGATCTAATAGTAACGGTTTAAGCAAACCTTTTTACTATATTGGTAAAAGAGTGTTGAAAAATGTAAATTAAGATAAGAAAATTCTGAAGCTAAGTCACTGCAGTTTAAGTTATTAGCAAACAATTATTGTTTTTAAATTGTTTTAATTTTTCTACTTTTGGTGTCTAATAGTGTCTCCATCAAATTATTATTAAAGGACCTATTGAGTGCAATAGCTACATCATAGGCAATAACGTCGGGGAATTAAGGTAAAATGTCTCTTTTTGAAATAACGTATGTGATGATAATGAAGAATTCAAAATTATCACAGGTCACAATATTTTCAGAAATAAGTTTTCTTAGGCTTGATTTGAATTAATTTAAGATTAATACCTTTAAGGTAAATTGTGCATATATAAATGATGGGTTATGAACTGACAATGTTCATACCTTTTAAAACTTAATAACAAACTCCTTGTTATAGTTCTTTTGATGTTAGAAAAATATATTTCAAATATACTTCCTCCCATCCTTTTTATAAGTAATTTTCTCTATCATAAGTTTGGTCCTTAAAATAAACAACTTTCTTTCTATCAATCAAAATTTAAAACTACCTTTTCATATTTCACCCCTATTAAATATATATTAATTACCCCCCACTCACCACTAATTCTCTTTCATTAAATCATTTATTACTCATTTTCTCTCATATTTTATACTCATCATCTCTCATATTTTTAATACATTCTCTCTCCTATGCTCTTTTCATAAATATAAGCATATTTAGAATAAACATGTTAGTTTTGACATATTTATTACTTTTAACTAATATTAACCCAGTTTGTTTTATACAATAAAAAAATAGTTGTTTACAAAAAAATACGGAGAGAGTAATAATTCGGCAATTTATTATCAAAAATTAAATAGTGAGACTAGTGTGTTTGCATGTGTGTGTTTAATCCCACATAACGAATTTTACAGTTCATCGTAGATTAGCTTTCTACAAAGTTATTAGAAAAATAAATAAAATTTTAAAAATAAAGAATTTATTTACACATATTAATACAAAAATTAAATAATTTTTATACATATAATGTAACTTTCAAATTAATAAAGGTAGAGTGGATAGAAATAGAAAGAGAAGGAGAAAATCTCCAGCGTACTGAATGATACTGTTGAAGAGAAGGGTTAATGAAACAGAATGAGCTAGCAATTGGTTTTATTTATGATTAGTTTTCAGACAAATTATTGATAGAGATAAATATATATATATATATATATATATATATATATATATATATATATATATATATATATATATATATATCATGAGAATATTTGGTGTTTTATATGAATGATTATTATTTTGACAATAGGACATATTATAGGGACCCCTAAAGAGGCCTCAATTTCAATGACACATACAAAGTCCTTCCACACATTCATATCTTTTCACTGAAAAAAGCTGCGACTTCACATAAAGTTTTCTATATAACTCGAGTATACATATAGATAGCTGCAGAATTTTTTTTAATAAAGATGCAGTTTAATTTTTCAAATATAATAAACAAATTATTAAAGTGTTTTAAGATAAATATATTACAGAGAAAAATGTGTAACCTGCATAAATAAATCAAAACAATAATTTTTAAAGGTGTTGAAGGGTTTATCTAGACCAGCTATCACATTTGGTTCAACTATTTTCAGCAAATTCACTGTGATGAAGTAAATATTTAAAATGATATTTTCTTTCTAATAATTAAGCAATATAGATTTATTTGTATGATGACCTAATTTTGGTTTTTTGGTTCTTTTATCGTGTGCAAATATGTTTTGGTGATAAATATTAGAAGTTATAAGTAATTAAAGGCAGTCTAACAATAATGGCAAACACCAAATATATTTATTTACGGGCAACATATTTTTATATTTTTTATGGTGCATAATATATTTTGGTAAAATGTTTTCACAAAATTTTCATCAATTAATCAACCATAAGAATGTTTCTTTCTGTAACTTTGTGGTTTATATCAAATTTATAGATCATAAGAGGTTGGTTTGTTTTGGCTTTTATAGTTATTGGTTTATTGCTATTCCATACCGTGACTAAGAATTCAAATTTATTTAATAATTAATGTTTTAAAACCGTACATATGTTCTTAAGAAATAACACACAATAGGACTGAGATTGAGAAACCACACTAAAATAGGATCCAGCTCTCATCCACTTCCCTTCTCATCCTCTTCCATCATCTTCTTCATCTCAACCGTTGAATTGAAATATGAACGGTTTAGATTTCGTTTTTTTATAAAAGTATTATTATTTTTTTATTTTTTAATATTTTATTAATATTTTTTAAAAAAAAATCTGAACCTTTCATATTTCAATCCAACGATTGAAATGAAGAAGAGGATGAGAAGGCTAAATAACTCTCCTAGGTCAGGCGCAAGGGTCCCCGGATATGTGTGTGTAGAAGACATATTTATGGAGTTGATCTTGGTCCTAAATATGAGAAAAAATATTATATTTGTCAAATTTTTCCTAATTTATTTTTATTGATACTCCTTGAACAATAATCAAGAAGGAAAGAAAATGAGATAATTAAAGAATATGACTACAGTATTTTAAAAAATAAATATCATATTAACTAACTTCACTAATATAATCAAAGGAGATGAATATGTCTTATATTATAAATCAAAGGGAGTGTGTGTGTGTGTGTGTATATTAATATTTGACTAGTATATCTTTATAAAGTATTTTGAAAATGAACTAAATATGATTGTTTAATTATTATTCTTTAAAATTAATTAATATATCATCTTTAATTATGGAAAGAAAGAAAACCGACCTTTGAGAAAAATCTAAAATGCTTAATATAATTTTAATAAAATGACATATACAAAAATTCGGTCTATTATAATTTTTGAATTTTAATATTTATTTTAAAAATATTATAACTGTGAAATTTAAAAATGACAATTACATGTTAAAATATGATGTTGCATTGACAATAGCAAAGGATTTGCTTTCAAAGTAATTGTACCAAACAGATGTTGCAGCTGTTTTTTATAATGAAAAAGGAAATCTATAAAATATCAAAACAAGGACAACAAATGAGAGGTTTCAAGTAATTTTGGTAGCTATTTTCATTGGGAGAAGAAAAACAGGAGACAAAAAGGTCGGTTGTTTCACAACACCTTCTTATAAAAAAGGAAAGACGAAAATAAGATTAATTAATCATGTATATTCTATCAAGAAATGAAATATAATATAGAATGATGAAATCTTAAGTTACTTACATCAAGTGAGACTTAATTATTGACATATAGAAAAAGAAACATGCAAATTCTTGGCCATATCTTCTTAATATTCTTCACATGCGTGCATGTAAAGGAAAATTTAATTAGGTTGAAATGAGATTATATATGTAGTAATGCATGACACAATAATATGAAAATTGTCAAAGTGGCATATCAATTAAATCCTAAATGGGTTCAGATGAAAATCATCATTACAAGTTTGCACTTAAAGGTATGTACTTAATTACTTAGATATCAGTGCAATTAGCTAGCTAACTAGGAAGATAGAGTAAGTTATTGGATTAGAAATCAATATAATGCCTTTATCATAAACTGTCATTCTCAATAAAGGGGTTCTTATTATACAAGTGGTCAAAAAATTATGATAGAATTTGAATGAGACAATAAAATTCTCTTCTTTTTATAACAACCGATTGTCTTCACACACACACACAGTACCAAACTGATATGGTTGATTGTATTAGTGAATTAACTTGATTATATGCTAAAGCTCTTACAAATTATTTTTAACAAATTCGTAAAACCTTAAAAATAAACCCTGTGAAACTAGTTACTACATTTATGATTTTTCAGTCTAGATTTATGAGATACATGGTCATTAGGTATAATTTTTCCTTAAGTTGTGACATGTATTTCATTTTTTTTCCTTTTTGGTTTTGAAAAGTCAATTGATTCAGCAGGCTAAGAATTTGAGAATGTATATGAAAGGTGAAAATTCAATTCTTAATGCTGGATGACATCTGATTTGTTAGGTATAGGATTATATATGGAGAGTATCACTAATAATTAGAAAGAGTAACTTCTAAGTCTTTAATTATAAGAAGGCATTTATCCTGAAATGGCCATAAATAAATGTTTCTTTAAAATTCTCATTTAAGTTTAATTAGTTTACTTTGCTCAGTTTTGTTTTGATTGATTGATGAAAGTAACATGCATAAAATTGGGGAAATAGCGAATGCACGTAGTTTTTTTGACACACACACACACACACTACAATGTACTGCCTAATATAAAGTTCCAAAAAAGAAACTACACCTAATGTTTTTATATGTAGCGTGATATATGTAAGTTTTTTGTGTGAAGCACCGACATCCAATTTATTTTACTTAAATTAAAACCATATGGCATGCAAATAGAATGTTTAACACAAATCATGCAAAATGAAAGTTAACTGCATAATCTTTTCTTGATGAGCTTAATGAATTAGAGCCTGTCTTCTATTATGCATTTACTAATCATTTTGATTCTTTCTACAAAACATAGATGTGTACAAATTGGAGCCTATCTTTGTTGTCTTAAAACAACATATACAAGGGACATGCTAATAATTCGAAATCATTTAACAATATCAATATTAATTAAATACAAAAAGAAAAAATGCCACAGTATTTACATGCTGTGAACATTATTTACAGCTCATCATGAAATCCATGCAGATGTATGGGGCCTACTGTAGTTAAATGATCAAGTGTTCTTTTGACTAAAATGAAATTTTAGTATGGCATATTGTTTTTGTCCTGGTATTGTTTCTTGGCATATGATAATGTCCCTCAAAATATCCCATATGTACTTATTTTTTTGAGCATCTGATGAAATGTTAAACGAATATGACCTATTTGTGCAGAAAATTAGGACCATTAATTGTTTGTCAGTTTTTTTATAAATTATAAATAAATATTGGTGAAATATGAAAGTTAGAAAATTTTATTGGCTAAAAGGACATCAATTCGAATACGTAAAATTTTATATGAAATCCTACATAAAACCGGAACATTCTACAAATAAAAATATATAATTTCCTTATAGCCAATATAATATTTCTATATAAAGGATTTTCACTTTTGTCCAAAAAACAGGGACTTTTCACTGATACTAGGATATATTATTTTTAATTAATTTTTTATTCAATATAATTCTGACCCAAGAAAATCTTCATTTTCACAGAAGCTACTACCGTTGCACCCATATCAACTGCAGAGTGAAGAAGAGGGTTGAACGACTATCAGAGGATTGTCGTATGGTGATAACAACTTATGAAGGAAGGCACAACCACTCTCCTTGCGACGACTCAAATTCATCTGAACATGAATGCTTCACCTCTTTCTAATAGGTATTGGAACCAAATTAAAAAGCGCAAGAAAAGGAGAGGAATTGAAGAAAACAAAACGCACTGTCGTTTCATTGACAGCTTGGTATTAGTTTAATCGTGACGTACAATATCTTTTACTCATCATAGGCCACAGCAAGCTATTAATTTGAGGGATTTCCATGTACCTTATATATATTACCGATCGAGTCGAGTCTTTTCTTTTAAAGGTGTACTCTTATTTATATTTTATTGTTAGAAAAGGACTCTCTTGCTTGTGTATATGTGTTAATATATATATAACATATATTAGCTATATTCTTGCCATATAATGTATATGCATCCAAATTTGGCGCCGCCCCACTTCATAATAGAGTGACACCTTACTTTAACACTAATAAGATGTATTATTTAACAATGAATTTAAACTAATAGGCCAAGTTTAAACCTGACAAGTAAAAACCTTTTATAAAAAAATTCAAAAGCTTAACTCAGTCTTAGGATTTAATCCTATGATTTGAATGGGTCTTTCTAAAAAAGTTTAAACTTGTGAATATATTTTATCAGTGGTTTAAACTTTTCTTGAAAATTTATCATACTTTAAACTTTATTTGGTATATTATCATAGTACTTCATTATTATTGCATTTAAAGTAGTGCTCTGCCTCTACTTAATCATTAATTACGTTGTGAGACGTATCGTACATGCTTATCCTTGTAGCAATAACTATGTGTGTGTATCTACACACACATACACATACATAGGTTTATACTACAATGAGGTCACTTTATCTATTTACATTTATAAATCAAATTAACCATACTTGGTTAATCCAAAAGAATATCTAATCATAAGGAAATTTGTATAAAAAAAAAATCATAAGGAAATATTATACAGAAGGTGACGAAAGAAACTAATCTACACTATCCAGCTCCTTCACCTTCTCATCCAGCTCCTTGACCTTCTCAGTTGTTGACGATGACCACACGCCTTTGCCTCTTGTGCCCTTTGCCTTTCTTGTATATTGTTTAAGGGAAGGGGTGAGATTCTTGAAAATCCCAATAGTAACCACAAGTACTAATAACATATGCAAGTTCACAAAGCATGCAAAAGCATCAAATAAGCCAATCATCATATTCGGAAAAAACAACATATTCACAGGGCAGAAACCATTATACATCATGGTAGCACAGCCAAATACTTATATTGTCACTACAAAAAAATGTCAATTCATAGCGGCTGATTTGTAGCAGTCAAAATGAACTGCTACAAATATGCAAATTTGTAGCAGTTTATACCGAAACCGCTACAAATTTGTAACAGTATGACTCACACCAAGTGGCATGCTGATACATAAACGAAATTTGTAGTGGTTATTACAAACTAACCGCTACAAAAAATGGTGCCAAGTTGGCACCAAATTTGTGGCGGTTATTTTGTAGCAGTTTATTTACACAAATCGCCACAAATATGGCACCAATTTGGCGCCTTCTGGCGTGCCATTAGTAGTGGTTTATATCAAAAAAATCGCTACATAATGCCAAGAGTCTACACTTTTGTGAGCAGTTATAGAAAATTGCTACAAATTTTCACAACACACAAAGTAGGGTTTCTTCATTTGTAGCAGTTGGGGTAGCGATGAACAATGTTATATTTTAAAAAAATATGTTCATATTTGTAGTGGTTATTTAGCTAAACCGATACAAATCATATGCTACAAAGTATATAGTTTCGAAATTTAAATATTTCAAATCTCGCCAACGTTCATTAATTTGTAGCGGTTTTTAGTATAACCGCTACAAAATATGATATTTTGAAATTTATTTTCTTAAAAAAAAACCCCAATGAATTTTTGTAGTAGTTTTGCAAGCACTACAAACGTGAAACCGTAACAAAAAACTGTCACATAAACTGTTACAAAGTGTGTAATAATGAAATTTGAATATTTCATATCTCGCCAACGATCATGAAGTTTGTAGCGGTTTTAGTAGATAAACCGCTACAGAGTGTATAGTTTTAAAATTTAAATATTTTAAATCCCACTAGCGTTCATTAATTTATAACGGTTTTTAGTATAACTATTACAAAATATGAAATTAAAAAAAAAATAAAAATACCAATAAATTTTCGTAGCAATTTTGAAACCACTACAAACATTAAACTGCTACAAAATTCGTCACATCAAGCGCTACAAAAGTCATGCATATCCCTATAAATACCCCCCATATCTCATTTTACACACTCATTCATTTCTTCCCACCCCCTTCTCTCTTGTTTTCTCTAATTTCTTTCCACCCCTTGCAAAATCTTTGATTTCAATGTTTTATTTCTTTCCTTCTTATAATATTGATACTAATTTTTGTTTCTTATCCATAACTTTAAGGATATTTTCTCAACATTCCTTATATCATCATCAACATTCTTTCCATAATCAAATATCATCTAGCGGACAACATAATTTTTTCACTTAGAGGTGGACAACACAATAAGTCCTTATTATCTACACATTCTCAGTATTATATCTACATAATATTTATACTTATCTAACTTAAGTTAATCATTTTTTAAAAATATTAAATATTATCATTTAATTTATAACTTAAATAATAAAATATACAACATTATATTGTAACAATGGACTCAAATTATGGTTTTTTTTTTGTTTTTTTTTTCAATTTTGCAACATTTTGTAGCTATTTTAATATTGCTACAAATTTTAATTCAAATTCGGCTTAAATATTTAGCCCAATTTATGAAATTTTATCCAATATTGGTAGTGGTCTTACAATCGCTACAAAATTTTGACACCAATTTTTCTAAAATTCATCATCTTAATTGTATCTTGTAGTGGTAACTCAAAATCGCTACCAATATAGTAATGGTTTTATTACATGAGTTGTGGTTTTAGAAAACTGCTACAAAACATCTGGCAACACAGTACATTTTGGAACTGCTACTACTATCATTTGTAGTGGTTAAACCCACTACACATACGCAACTTTAATTGCTACAAGACGTCAGTTTTTTTGTTGTGTGTGGCATACGAGGTGCAACCATTGTACGTCATGGTAACACCAGCCCAATACTTACGTTATTGCATAACAAATACAAGCATTATACATCATGGTAGTACAACCCAATAATCCTGATGAATGCTCATCAGGTCTTACTGCCCTATGGGGTCTTATTGCCTCATATGTTCATGAAACAAATATAAGTGACGACACAAATAAACATGCAGAAAAATACATAATATACAAGAGTAAGAGTTACAATCTGTTGACCTTTTCAACACTGTACATTCACCAAGGTCCTTATCGATTAGCTTATCTCTCGAGCTCAAGCAATTATTAAATCCTTTTATTATAAATTTATATGGAGATGGGGCATTATAAATCTAGACTTAATAACATAATTAAGATTATATTCCTCTAGACCTACCCAAATATTTGTCTTTTTATTTGCACTAGTTTGTCATCTTTAATAATATTGCACCCTTATGATAATATATACCTACTAAGACTTGTTTAATTGCAAAACATTCACTGTGGACAAACCACTAATTCAGCCATCTAGCCTTTCAAATCTTATCCAAAAACTCTCAATTTAAGGCTAGTTTCAATCATCCAAAAATGAGATTATTTTCAGACTTAACAGAAATTAAGCTTTTAATTTCTCTAAAAACTTGGAAAAATCATATCTTTGTCTAAGAAACTCCAAATAAAGTGATTCCAATTCCTAATTAAAGCTTTGTGAGTCTATTTTAGAGGAAAAATAATTACCAAACTAATTAATGGCTGAAACATTCCCAGATTTTCACAAAATAGATACAAATTGAATCTGGAAACAAAATTTTCAGATTCCCTAACAAAACTTTGAAAATCCATGACTTGAGTTATAGACCTCCAATTAACATGATTTAGGACTCCTTTTAAAGCTTAATTAATATGTTTACTTAATGTTCACAAAATTTCAAGGTCAAAAGAGGTCGAATGCACTGTTTTTATCTTATTTAAAAATTGATGCTCTAGTTGCAAAAATCTCATTTTCAGTGAAATTGGACAGCACCTATCACCCCCTCCCTGCCCAACCCCCCCCCCCCCCTCCCAACATCAAAATAAATAGCACAACCAAGCATGCAAAACAAGATTATAAGGGCCTTTATAATTGTTGGAAAAGTTATACAAGGGTTCTCCTTGATAATTGACCATAATACCCTTACATGTGGCTAATTGTAACTTGCTTCTTGAATTTTCTTTTTCTCTCTTGTCTTGACTGAAATATGCTCATGTTTTAGGCTTTTTAATTTGCCTTGGACATGTGTCAAATTATTAGGATTCATTCTCCCTCTTTTTGGCTGAAAATCACAAGGCCTTTGGGAGAATTGTACTTGCCTCATGTTGACTCTCTTCTCTTATTTCTCTTTCTTGAGTTCACACTTCTTCCCTCTTGTCTTCATTCTGTTTGAAATTTATGGCTCATTGATGAAGCTTATGAGCCATCAATTTAGTCTTAAATATCTATGCTTATGTGTCTCTTTTCAAATCAACCTAACACCTTGTTAAGACATGTGGCAAAATATAATTAATTATATATGTTGACTTTTATTGCAACATGTGTTAAAAACCAAGTTTTATGAATTTCCCTCCTTCTTTCGTTCTCTTGGACAACATATATGACCTTGTAGGAGGCTTATGCATATAATTTATTACACTTCTTGACTTTAGTTCATGCTCATTTTACACATTGAATATTCCATGATCCTTCCCTCAACCTCTTGGCCAAAACATGGCCCCTTTTCAATGGTCTTCCAAGTTGTTTTTATTATCCCTTGATGCATGTCCATATGACAAAGACATGTTGCCACTTATATACAAATTACAAGAGAACAAACATTCTTCTTCCATTCTTTTCTTAGTCGAAGTTGGCACTAAGAAAGTGACATTCATGTAACATTTTCCAACCATTTAAATGTAGTCACACAATTAATAAAATTCCCCTCATTAGACAAATATAGCAAGTGGCTCATTTTAAATAAGAAAGAGTCATTATTATCATTTTATTCCTTAAACATACTTGTTAAGGAAAAATTCCACATGACTTTCTCTTAATTTCATTTAGTCGAAATTCTGTCCCAAATTAATCAGGGGAACATCAATTCCAAGTCAAATATCTTTATTTCACAATAAATCCCAAAAATTAAAATTTCAGGAAAATTAGATATGCGGCTGACATTTCACTGATTAACACACACATTGTATAAGGAATTTTTTTTAATGGAGCAAAAACTAAGATATTACAGTACCTCTTTCACACACAAATATGAACTTTTCCAGCTCCTAGCTTAGTATTCAATCATCATTTTAATACCTAAAAGCATTGTTCAGATTAGCCAAATAGTTATTTAAACTGAGAAAGCCTCAAACAGTAACTTAAATAAGTTTCCAACTCAAGAATCCTCTTTGAGCCTATTGGAATAATTATATTTAGAAAAATTTACTCTTTCCATACTTAATAGTTGCTGGCCGAAAATAAGGGATGGGAAAGATTTAAAACTTATATCCCATCCTTCTCAAACATCAGCTTCCATATGCAAACCTTAAAGACAACTTCTTGCCTTTTCATTATGGATAGCGTGACAATATATGAAGTCTAAAATTTTTTTCAGATTCAGTAACAAACTCAACCCAATCAACCACTCACAGTCAAATCTGTCCAGCCATAAAAATACGATTTGACAGCAACTCACCAAGACCAACAACATCAACAAACATCAACCGATCAAAGAACACTTCTAAATGCAATTTTAATAATGTATAATTCCTCTTGTCCTTTCCTTAGATAGACAGAAGTCATACCCAACAAAACAGAGCAGGTTCGGCCATAACAAAACAGAACCAAACAGTTGTAATCGAATAAACTGAGATGGGAAGGGAATGAAGAGGCTTACCTAAACCCAAAACCAAACTTGCATGTCCAAATCGGTGCCTCCTTCAAAGCTCTTCTTCTTCCTCCGACTCTCTCTTTTCTGTTCTTTCGTTGCTGGCCAAAAATGAATGAGAATGAGATATAGGGAGTTGAATGCTGGCCGAAATGGAGAATTGGTGCTTTTGGATTAACCTCCTTCTCCGGCGCTCCCTCTCAATCTCAGCTCTATGTGCTTTCGGTGATGGGCTGAAACGAATGAGAATGAGAATTGGAAAGATGAGGCTAACTGAATGCAGGAATGGAAATAAGAGATGTTGTCCGAATTGGTTTAATTGAATGATTGAGTGAATGTGGTGTGGTGAGGTGAGGTGTCCATAATTGAGTGAAGAGAGTGTGTGAGGTGGCGGATAAATAAAGAACGGAAGGAATGAGGTGTTGTGCTGCCATGTTTACGTCAGATCCACTCTATAAAATAATCTCCCTTAATTTTCTAAAACACTTTTATTTGTAACTTGATTCTTTATTCATTAAGTTACAAATATTGAATAGTTTTTTCTTTTTCAATTAACTTCTCTAAGACATAAAATATTGATTCTAAAATTTTTAGACCAAATTTATCTCTTAATTATTCTCTTTGAAATTTCAGAAAAATATAGGCTTTAAATTTTTAAATATTAGTTTTAAAATTATTCAAACCAAAATTTTATAATTAATTCTCTTGCAATATTTAAGATTTTCTAATCTCAAAATTTAAGATGTTACATTATTCAAACACGTGTAGTAGTAAAGGAATTGGGACGTACTTAGAAGTCTGGTGAAGCAACCCGATTGCTCACATGAATCCGAATCACGATAATTAAGACTTAGGGTTATGATACACAGCAAATGACACTATTAGAGAGGAAGATAACTAAGAGAGCTAGTGAGGAAGAGGGTATGCGGAAGTTATGCATACATTATGCATGCGGCCCCTCACCTCATATATATATATATATATATATATATATATAGAGAGAGAGAGAGAGAGAGAGAGAGAGAGAGAGAGAGAGAGAGAGAGATTGATAGGTGGATAATTGTGACTGTTTTATCAGTTCATTTTATGTAGTACAATATGGGATTTTATCATTTGATTGTCTAGTTATGTGATTTGTGTTTTATCTCTTGTCCCGGAGTATTTAGCGATGGGCAAGTGGGCAACCATAACATTTGGTGAAAGTTCTCCTTCCCCCAATGACAAATGCCCCAACTACTCCATCCTGCCCAAAATACAAGTCTTCTTTTTTTTTAAAAAAAAAGGTCTAAAATAAAAGGTGACAAGGTAATTAATTATTATTTTTCACTTTTACCCATTACAGGAGAAATTAAAGAGATGTGACAGGTAATAACTAAATATTTGAAAATCACATTTTTAATAAGGTAAAATAGGTAAAAAATTTCAATTTCAGACACATCAAATGGCTAAACTAATATTCCTTGTTTCATGTAAATTATTAACTATATCTTTTATTTTAGACAAAGTATATAATAACCTCTCAAGACCATTATGGAAGTCATGCAAAAGCATTTGACAACTTCCTTTTTATAAGCAATTTTCTTTTCCTTGGGGTTGATCGGGTCAGGTTTCTGTCATTATCTATTTTTCATTATCCTTTATCACTTCTAAATCATATCCGTCCAATCAATTTGAAATGTCATAATACTTTTCTCTCCCCTTCCCAATCAATGGTCCAGACAGGCCTATGAGGGATAATGAGAAGCAAGGATAAATCTCATTCCGGGTTTATCTTAATATAAGCAACTTTTTCCTTGTTTCAAATTTTACACTACTTTTTCATTTTCTTCATTTTCTACCATGGTTAAATATATATCTTTATATTATTTATTCCCACTCGACACCAACACTATGTTTTTGGGGACAAAAAATCACAGTGGAAATATAGTGGGGAAAAAAACCTTAGTTAGAGTCGGTTTTTAGGGTAGCTTTTCACTTACTAGTCTTTCTGGAAAGGGGGAAAAAAAAAAAAGCCGCTTCCAGCTCTGGTGAGGAGCGTTGATCCTTCTGTCCCGTCTCATCCCTTTCCACTAGCCTTTCAGAAGCCTGTACAGAGCCTCCTTGATGATATTAAACAAAATTTTCCATGGACTCCTTTCCAAAACACTTTAGCATCACTCGGTCACAATAATGGTTTTGTTGCAACATCATTGATTATATATAGAAATGGGTCTGCGGGTACATGAATCCCACGTGATTTCCTAATAGCACTTTCTCCATTTGTTCCTTCATTTTGATGGGAGATGAGGGATGGGGATTGTTGAAACTTGAAAGATAAAAACAAATAAAATTTTGATTACTCTTTAGACTGGTTGTCTTTTATAATTGGTCTAAAATATAAAACTTTTTAGACCTTATTTTTCTTATAACCAGTCTAAAAGATGCAGAATAAAAAATAATATATTTATTACTTTTAAGATCGATTCTCTTGCTTAACTAGTCTAAAAAATAAAAATTTTTAGACGTTATTTTTTTATAACCGGTCTAAAAGATGTGGAATAAAAAAAAATATTTATTATTTTTAAGACTAGTTGTTAAGACTAACCTATCTAAATTGTGAATTTTTAAGACCTTATTTTGAGTATAACCGGTCTAAAAGATTAATCCCAAATTAAATTACAACTCTGTCACTAAACCCTCTCTTTGTTGTGCCAAAAATTGAACTTTGCTCTCTAATCCTCTCTTCCACCATCCTCTATAACTCTCCCACTACCACCATCCTCTATTATTCTCACTCTTCAGCTTCACTCTAGGCAGTCACATTCCCTCAGATAGGCAACTTAATAGCAAAATGAAGGGTCAAAGCCAATCTACTCCTTTTCAAGGGACGCCAACTAGAGTGAATCAAATTGAGCCTGACACATCTCAAAGTGAGCCCGGTAATTGTTCTTTACAGAGTGGTAGAAGAGGCACATGATTGAGAGAGATTGTCATAAGTCGAAGTGCTGGGCAAAAGATCTTGATTCAGTTTGATAGATATTAGAAACCAATCAGGCTTAATGCGAGCCAATATAGGAGTTTTGTCGCCCTCCTAACACACAACAACATCTTGATAGATGAGTGGAGAAATATTGATGATCGAGTAAAGCAAAATATTTGGGACACTATCCAGCTCACTTTCGATGTTCCTTAGAGTGACAAATTGTATAAGAAGGCAATGTCATATTGTTGTAAACACTGGAGGAAGTTTAAGATAGATCTAGCTAGCTAACAAATGCACGCATATCAAGGTGAAAAATGGTGAGCCTTGTCATAATCCTTGTAGAAGGTACTCATATCTTGATGAAGATATTTGGCAAGAATTTTTTCGGATTTGGACTACTCCAGAAGCTTTGATGAATTTATATTTAGTTTTCAGCCCTTTTTCTTTGGCTAATAACCTATAAGGGTATTTATGCCTTTGAATATCATGTTTCTATCTTATTTCCTCTAGTGAGTTCATATATATGTGCTCAAGATGATGACTGAGGCTGTATATTTTAGACATGACACTAATTTCCCATGTTTCTATCTGATGATTAATGATTTGTGATTAAATGAGTTTTATGTGTTTGTCTTGTCAACCAAAGTCTGAAACCCACTTCTCAGTTGCAATAATTTGTGTCAGATTATGCCATGATCTACATAGTTTTAGGGGAAGGACATCCTTCTTTGGGGACCTTATTTGTCTTGCCAAATTGAAGACGAAGAACTAGATAAAATATGTTCTATTTTGAACATCTTTAAGTCCTGTATTGAGACTCATACTTTCATATTCAAAAAAGAAGAGAAGCGAAGGTGGAGAGAGCAGAGAACTTGGAACTATGGTTTTGGCCTTGGGTGGAGAGTGCCTTGCTCTCAAAAGTTTAGCAAATCTGTTGTGTTTTTATGATTCTATGTTTTCTGTTGAGTTTGTGGCATTTGGTGTGTGCTATTTATCTTATGCTCCTTGTTAATTCTTTAGCAGCATTTTCATTCTAGTCATACTTTGAATTATGGGACACGGAAAGAGGTAGGAAATTTATGAAGCATCTTAATGCACTACTTAATTGGTACCCTTCAACTCCTAATAGATTCTTTATTCATATGTTCCTCTTATTCTTCTTTTGGAAAGCAGAGTATAATACCACCTCTCCTCAGGAATCATGATTGCATTGTGTGTATTTTAGCTTCCTATTAGATGTTATTAGTTAATTAAAGAAAGAACCAAATATATTGCATACCTGTAGCTTTGTTTAGCTTGTTTAGGCTAGCAATCACCCCATCCCTCCTCAACTTACAACATTACTACACTTATTATAAAGAATCCATCTAAAAACTACTACTAAAATTCATCTTGAAATATTGAACAAGTTGATTATAAATTGATTAATCTAGAGAGATATGAAAAGCAAGATAATAGAAAAAGGAATCCACGTAAGCAAGAATGACTTGAAGGGAAACATTAGAAATTGGAAGATAACCTTAACCCCAGGGATGCATATGGGTTTTTTTTTTTCCCCTTTCTATATAGAATGGTATAATAGTTATGAAAAGTGATGAGTTTGGACCTAAAACTCCTTCTCTTGTTGAATGCAAGTTCCTTAGATAAATGAAATGAAATTTAATATGTTATTGTGTTAAGGTATTTTTAAATGTTAAAGGAGATAGATTACGTTAATGTCAATTAGATGTGTGATGTTGGAAGCCATGGGGTTCTAATTTTGAGGCTGTGAACTAATTAAAACCTCATCGTTTAGTGCTTCCAGATGTTGAATAATGGTCCTAGATTGGTTGGATCATGTTCAGAGTGATGAAAATGATGACGATTTAGATGTTAATATTGATGTTGTTTGGATGGTTTAAAGATTAAAATTTGATGACAATTTGTTGCTTAAAGGTTTATTGTAATTCAAGAAGTTGAATCTATGAAGCTCTAAAATGAAGTAAATTTTGTTTAGGATGACCAACCCATTTGAGTGAAGGGTAGCGTTGATTTAAAGTTGGGATTTTAGAAAATAATAGCTGAGTTATAAGTTATGAATGGTTTAGTGTTAAGTTGTAAGTTATAACTTATCAATGGTTTCTGGATTGTTTTCATTTTTTATAGAAGTCAAATGAGCCTTTTGTATTGTGGTTATTTTCCCAAGTAATGTAATGATATATTCAATTGCTTTGGCTGGATATGTTAGTGAGCTTTGGCTGGGATTCATAATTAATACTACCTTCGATCCTAATTATAGGACCAAGCTTGTAGTACAAAAGCCTTTGAGTATTTGTTTTAAATTCTTATTCACAACATAAAAGGGAAAAAGCACAAGAAAATGGTAGAAAGAATGATTGTCCTCATACAATGTCTCATGGCGATTATAAAAATGTTGAAAAAGAGTTGATGGCGGCCAAACAAAAGAGATTGGAATAAGAAGCTCAATCCGATCCTTATCTTGCTCTTTCTCCACCATCTTCAATACGTCGTGATGAAAAATTAGTTGTAAGTTCACCAAAAGAAGAGTAGGACTTGTACGAGTGAACAAACTCGTATAGTTGCTAAAAAAATTATAAGTATCATTATTGTTATTTTTTGAGTTACTAAATAAGTTTTATTACTAAGCTTCACACTAGTGCAAAAAAGTGTTTTAATACCGCCTCGTTTACAGCGGATTATCAATGCCCTGCTCTTAAAGAAATGACCGGTGGCAATTTTGTAAATATAAAGAACTTCTTCACCTGCATCAATTTTTAATACCGTCTCATTTACAGCGGATTACCAACGCCCCACTCTAAAAGAAATGACCGGTGGCAATCTTGTAAATATAAAGTGTTAGTTCTCTATGTGTTTTGATGATAACTGACAATTGTAAACTTAAGTTTGTCTTTGAAAGTTGTAAAACTTTCTGTTTAAGGCAAACTCGAGTTTTGGTATAGAAACTCGAGTTTGGACTTGACAGACAGAAGCTCGGATTTTACAATGTTGGCCAAACTCCAATTTGTATAGGCAAACTCGAGTTTGCAGAGTTACAGAGAGCTATCAAAGTTTACAAGAGTTATAAACTTGAGTCTATGTTTATAAACTTGAGTCTAGATCAAAAGCAGTGACACTCGAATTTCAACTTGTTTCCAAACTCTACCTTTGATTCTGAGAAACTCCAGTTTACAAGAAAGTTTATGTGCTAAAAGTTGAAAGACTTGTAAACTCGAGTCTATGATTTGGAAACTCGAGTTTGAGATCAAACAGAAGCTTCAACGTTTTATCAAGTTTTCCAAACTCCAGTTTGAGTTTTACAAACTCCAGTTTGCAAAATGCAATAGCCTTCATGTTTTCAGTTTTCACTGGAAACTCGAGTCTAGATTATGTAGACTCGAGTTTGGCATTAACAAAGATACTCGAGTTGATACTTGTTTTCTAAACTCCAGTTTAAATTTCAGTGACTCCAGTTTGTACTTAAATGAAAAATTTTCAAAGTTTCAATGTACACTGAAACTCGAGTCAAATTTCTGGAGACTCGAGTTTAGGACTATTTGAAAATACTCGAGCTATTACATGATTTCTAAACTCCAGTCTGTATTTCTAAACTCTAATTTTGAAGCTGTGAACTTAAACTTAAGTTTTTCATAAAAGCTTCAAACTCGAGTCTGTCACTAAATGACTCGAGTTTAGCCAAGTGTTCAAAATCTCATTCAAGACCAACTCGCGACTTTCCTCTCTGTAAGAACCAAACTCGAGTCAGTTACTTGTCAACTCGAGTTTAGGAAACTTTCAAACATATCTTGCTCTCTGGATGAACCTCAAACTCGAGTCTAGAACACCAAACTCGAGTTTGCATCGGTAACTTTTGAAAACCAGATCAAATCAATCTGTGAAATCTTTATGGGTTAATCTGAAATTATCATATCTTGTTGCATTATTATTCCTAACGTTATTGATCAAGTTTTTGATAAGTTTCAGACAGGTTCATCACAAGATCAGAGAGAATCAAAGATCCAGAATAAATGCATTTAATGAAGAACCAAGAACAGGGCTGATTCTTCTCCCTAATCCCAGATGTTTAGTTCAGACCGTTGGAACGCATTAAGATCACCTCAAACGATCAAATTAAGATCGTGGAATGACAAAGAATCTAGAAGACGTTCTGCAACAACATATTCCAGGATTTCAGCAAAGAATTGAAAGAACAGAGCAAAATTTACAACTGTCATTTTCCAGATCTGCAACTGAACGTTGGAGAAGATATTGCAATGGCTAGTTCATCTAGGTAGGCTATAAAAGGCTATGAAGACTCAGAGCAAGACACACAACGAAGCTACACTTGAACACATTTGCATTTTTGAGTTCGTATTGTAATTCTTTTATCCGTTCTTTAGTGATTATCAATATTCACTCTTTTGAGAGATTGAAATTCTTTTAAAGTATGTGGTTTTGTAAACTCAAGGTTGTGGAACCTGTGAGTTGGGTTGTTTAATTACAAGGTGTAAGGGGGAGCAAGTCCTAGGTGATTAGGATTGTGTTTTGTCTTCTTTGTTGTAGTTAAAAACCTGTTGAACTAGTGGAAACACCCAGAAGGTATCTGGGGACTGAACGTAGGTCAAGGTTAAGACCGAACCAGTATAAATCCTGTGTGTCTGAGCTTTTCTTTCTCTACTCTTTCATTATTCATTTCTTAAGCTTTATTTTTAAGAGTTGAAAAGAAATTTTAAAATCACCAATTCACCCCCCTCTTGGTGATTTCTTCCACTTTCATAAAGAACTTCTTCAGCCGCATCAATTTTTAAGACCGCTTCATTTACAGCGGAGTTTCTAGGCACCGGTCTTAAAGATATGACCAGTGTCAATTTTATGAATATAAAGAATTTCTTCTAACATATAAATTCTTAAATATAATATTCAGGCCACTTAAAATAACCAACCGCTCTAAAAAATGTTAAAAAATAAAATAAAATATGGATTACATTATAGAGAAAATTCGTACATCACCGACTTATACATTCTACGGTTAAAAACAATTACCAGATAATAAAATATAATCGTATAAAACTTTTAAGACCGGACATATCTAAATGAGTTCTTAAAGTTAATACTTTTAAGAGCAGACATAACTTATACATAAATAAAAGCCGGTCTTAAAGATATGATCGATGGCAATTTTGTAAATATAAAGAACTTCTTCTATCGTATAAATTCTTAAATATAATATTCAAGCCGCTTAAAATAACCATCCGCTCTTAAAAATGTTGAAAAAAATAAAATATGGATTACATTATAGAGAAAACTCGTACATCAATGACTTATACTTTCTACGGTCAAGAACAATAACGAAATATTTAAATATAATCGTATAAAACTTTTAAGAGCGGACATATATAAATGATCGGTCTTAAAGTTAATACTTTTAAGAGTAGGCGTAACTTTTACATTAATAACGGCCGGTCTTAAAAATAACCAGATGTACTTCTTCGCGCGAAACCTTACTTATGACTTACGTCTTATTGTCTAAACTCTGAAACCCATGTTCTCTTTGCGAAACCCCATTTCCTGTTGCATTACGTCTATGCCTCGCCAACCACCACCTTCCTCTATTACTCTCTCTCACTTTCTCAGGCGTTACTCCTTCGCACCACCACTCTCTTACTTCATTGAAAATGAACGGAGAAAACCATTCTCACCCTGTTCAGTCAACGCCAGTTACTGATGTTACCGGTGTGAGCGAGAACCAACCCTCTTCTGCTCAAAATGAGCCTCGTGACCGCCCTGCACGCTGTGGTAAAAGTGGCACACGAATGAGCATCGTGTCCGTAAAACGGAATGCTGGGTCAAGGATCGAGATTCAATTTAATGAGAGGTTGCAACCTATCGGTCCGAATAAACACAAATATAATAGTTATGTTGGCTATATGGCACGCAGCAAGGTCAGCTTTTTGATAGATGAGTGGAAAAATGGTGACCAACGCACAGTGAAGGATCTTATCTGGGACACTATCCAGCTTTCATACACTGTCCCTGACTCTGACAAGTTGAAAGCCAAGACCTTGTCTTATTGTGCCGATAGGTGGAGGAAATTTAAGACCTTTCTCGCCAACACCTATATTTTTGTCGAGGTTCGACTTGATCATAATCCGTGGGAGAAGTACACATTCATTGATCAACAAATTTGGGATCAATTTGTTCAGCTTCAGACCACTCCTAATGCTTTGGTGAGTTCATATTTAGTTTTGTTTGCCCTTTCTGTTTGCTTATTAACCTGTACGGATATGTGAATGTTATTGTGTTTGTCTAATCCTGTTAGTTAGATGGTTTAATGTGTGAGTAGAAGTATATATTCAAGTAACTCAGAAGTGAATTTGAGTATGATGGTTTAATGTGTGAGTATGCATGTCTTATATGTTAACCATTATTATATTCTTAGCTAGTTCTATTATAGTAGGTAGTGGTTAGACATTGCTATTAGTAACTTAGTATCTTAGTTCTATACAACTCTACATCTTCCTTAAATTAAACGTTGAAACTTGATGAAGTGAATTTGACTAGTGTTTGAAGTTCATATGAAGCAGAAGTTCTATAATTTCTTTTAGTGAGATGGCTTGAATTCATAATTAATAGTTGTTGTCAATTCTGATTCACATAGAAGAAGGGCACAAGCACAGGAGATAGGGAGAAGGAATGATTGTAATACCCGGATACTTATTTATCTGGAATATTATATTGATAAATAATACCTATTGAAAATAGGTGAATTTATGGTCTCAAAACTAGTATAATAATTACCTTATTTCCTAAGGTGATTTCTCATGAAATTAGGAGGAATAAAGAGCTAAAAAAAATCCCTAAGTGAATTTGTGGGTTATAAAATACCCTGAGAATATTATGATAAATCCTAAGAGGCAACTAAATATTTATTAAAAATTAGAAAGTATGTTGTCTCTAATTTAGGTAATTTGTGGGATTATTTTCCTTGGAAAATAATGAGGCAAAATTAAATATCCTTTTGGGGAACATAAGTTGCCTTATGATTTTTAATATTATGCATGGTGCATAAATTACCAATGTCAATAAAATAGTTGTGAGAAAATGATTAATCCTAATTAAGAAAATTATCAACAATTAGTAAGTGATTAATTAAATAATTAATGGCTAATTGTGTAAATCTTCATAATTAGTCAAGGAGCAAATTAAGAAGCAACAATTAGGGAATGTCTTGATTAAAAATCAAGGATCAATTAAAAGACAAGATTAGCATTAAATAAGTCACTAGTGATCATAATTAGCTTAGGAACCAATCATACAATGACAATTACTTCAAATAACATCAAGAACACTCCACAAAGAAATGCTAATTAGGATAAAAAATCCATTCCCCAAAGTCAAGAGTATGGGACGAATGCACATGGGAGGAGAGATAAAGAGATTAAACAATAATGTAATGAAGAGCATATGTGTTTTAAAAATAAAATCTTCAAAAAGTTGTAGGATTTTTCTATGTAAATGGAAGGTCAAGATTTAATTTCATAAAGGTTAATCCTAAGGCTTAAAATTTATTTCACCATTAAAAAGCCTTAATCCAAGTAAAAACCTATGAACCAATAAGGATTAAGTGGTGGAATATGTGAGATAATGGAAACACAAATGGAAAAGTAAGGAAAGGAAGAAGAGCCACGGTTTGGGGTAGGGAGTAAGGAAGAAGTTATATTATTATAAGATAGATATTAGGTATTCGAGCATATGGGATAATGTTTTGGAAGAAGATAAGGGTACTTGGTCAATGGTCTCTTAATGGCATGGAAGAGGATAGAATGGAGAGAGAGAGAGGGGGGTTGTGTGTGAGTGTGTGTGGATGTGTGAATATGTGTGTGTTTGCGTATGAGTGTATGAAAAATGAGAGGAGGTGACATGTCCATATATAGGTGTAAGGATGAGATTTTAATTTCCTTCCTAAGTTAGATTTAAGGGTTAAGATCAAGTGGAAGCTGTTAGAAAGTTAACCATTAATTTGCTATAAACAGAGGCATCATGCTTCACAAATTTCTCACCAATTCACAAGCCAGAAACCAAAAAATTTGAGCGTGAGGAAGTGAGTGGGGAGGCTTCAAGAACAAGAAGCAAGGTTCTTCAAGAGGTAAGGAAGCTTTTAGTTTTTAGTTCTTAGCTTATATAGTTTTAGTAGAAATGTTATTTTGATCTTTAATATTCCAATTATATTTTTTGTTTTGATGTTTTTATAGCTAAAATTGTCTTTATTTCGAAAAATTGGTGAAGTAGAAGTTATAGCAAAATTTTTGGAAGATTATGATCAAAATAGCGAAGTTCTGGCAAAATTTTGTCGGTTAGCGACTTCCGGAAGTAATTTCAAAAACGCTGGTATCTTATGTTGAAGATGCTATGAAAAAATTCCGAGAAAATTCATGGTGAGAGTAGACATATAGGGCTTTCCAAATATGCCTAGAGTGTGTCATTCTGAGTTTTGTGCAAGGAGATAAAAAATCACAAAGTTAGGCTACGTTTTTCTGAACAATTCTAAGTCAGGGGTAAAGACGTCAAAACTGGGAATTTTTCTTAAATTCAGGGTAAATACCAGTATTTTTCCTCGAAATTAGACATCCTAAGGAGTCCGGGAAATTTTACGGATCCTCATTTCAATATTTCTAGAATTAGTTATGATTTTTTGAAGTTAGGCGGAAAATCAGCCCGAATGCTGTTAATCAGCGTTTTCTACGGAAATTCAAGGAATTAAATGGAAAATAAAAGCACCAGGGGTAAAATGGTCAGTAGTAGCAAAAATATCTTTTAGGATATTGATTGTGAATTAATAAATACAATATTATCCTTATAGGATATCTGTGACCGCATTCCGACCGTCGAAACATACCGAAACTCAACAACGAAGGTACGTTCGCGTACTGTAACACTAACGCTAATGTTTACTGTATGCGTATGTGTGCTATGTGTATGGTATGCTTATATGAGATAGCTGATAGCTCTATGATATGTTCATGTACTGTTGTTATGGTTATTCTTGCTGGGTATTGGGATACGATTGCTGGGTGTGAAATAATTGGTGTGAAACACTTGCTAGGTGTGAAACGTATGCTAGGTGTGACATATCTGCCAAGAGGCTTATATGCCAGGGATACATTTGTCTGAGTGCTCATGTACTGTTTATGTTGTATCCGTAATCCATATATGGCATATATAAACATGAGGTTAACCGTTACCTGAAGTCCGGTACACATTAGACCTCAGCTCTTAACATAGCTTCAGGGTCAGAATGACCAAGGGCCGAAGAGAAGGGCAAGCAGCACAAATTGAGACTCGGCTAAAGACTATCTTTCTTTGCCACGATGTGGGAATTGCCAGGGAGACACTTCTTCTGTTTATGTAGATATGTTTAGGCATAATGTACCGTTACTGTAACCAGCCAAACTTATGGACTTCTGAATATACATATCAGTTACTATTCCGCTCAAATGCTCTACTTTGATGATTTGAAATGATTTTAAATAAAAAAAAATTATACTACTTTTGAAAAGTTGGGATGTTACAATGATTGCCCGCATAGGGCTTCTCGCGGGGGATATACAAAGGCCGAAGAAGAAATGATGGAGGTCAAGCGGAAGAGATTGGAAGAAGAAGCTGAATCCAATCCTTCTGCTGTAGTTGATTAGCAGGCATCCCCGATACGTCGTGAGGATTTGTGGCTGTATATTCGGCGACCAAAAATAGGCGCCTACATGAGTGAACAAACTCGTCTAGTTGCTGAGAGAATTGTAAGTATCGTTTATTGTTATTTTTTAATTACTCAACATGTTTCATTACTAAGCTTCTAATTATCTGTATCTTACAGGAAGATCTAAAAAAGAAAGAAGCAGAGGGATCTTTTATGTCGGGCAGGAGGAATGATGTTCTTACCATTGCGACCGGAAAACCGGATCACCCGGGGCAAGTAAGGGGGATCGAAGGACGAGTAGGCCTAAAAGATTACTTTGGTAAAACCAAACGAGTTAGGCAAAGTATGGTTACCCGGGAGGAGATGGACCAAACGGTCAGACAATTAAATGAGGAGGCAGCAGCTAAAGAACGTGCATTGAAAGAGATGTTTGACGCCCATATGAGGCTAATGAAGGAGGAAATGATGGAGATGAAGAGGCTTATTAGCTCTCGGCCAAAGACCAGTGTTCCCCTCACACATACACCTGTACCTGTGCAGCACAGCACCAGAGGAAGCTGCATTGTTGGACAGTCAGAGCAACATTGTGACCTGTACGTGGCAAAATCAACTAGACAATTAGTTACTAAAGGGACTGTCCACAACTTGGGATCAACTGTACACCACAAACAAATGGCTGATGATGAAGTCAGAGTGTCAGTTGAAGAGGTGATCATTGATGCACCTCTCCCTCTCCCAACCAATCAGCTGAAGCGTGTGAGTGATGTCAAGGGAACCTTCATCTCTTGGCCGGTGAAGCTTGTAGATGTCTATACTCCTCCTGATGCTTCATCCCCTCCTCCAGTTCAATCCCCTCATCAATCTCCATCCCCTTATAATAAAGCTACATCCCCTCCTCAAGTTCAATCCCCTCATCAATCTCCATCCTTCATGATAAAGCTGCATCCCCTCCTCCATCTCCATCCCCTTCTAATAAAGCTGCAACCCCTCCTAAGCTGCATCCCCTACTGCTGAGTTGGGGGCCATAGATAAAATATCTCAAATGCTATCCAAGTGAGAATTTTCATGTCAATCGTGGGATATACAAGAAGTGGTAGGGGTTCCTCATGACCCTCAACCGGTTTTATTTGACACCGCTGATATAAAGTCCCTGCTGCTTCTTGGACAGGAGCTTACATCAGCAGTTATTCAAATGTGGTGTATGTAAGTATCTTATTTTATGAGTACATAATTTAAATTCATCGTTTAGGGTTTAGGAACATGTATAATAATTCCATGATCGATGTCTTTATTGTAGGTTCATGCATCAAGATTTGGAGCAATAGGGCAGAATCAATGATTTTGGATTCTTGTGCCCAATATATGCAAGCGAATCCACCGTGGAACAAAGACAGGAGTACATATCAAATAGTTTGTGTGAAGTGAGAAGGAAGGTGTACTTGTTTCCATATTACCATAGGTACATATCACAATCGATCTCTTGTTGCAATTCAATTAATTCTGCATAATATATCACTGAGTACTTTACTGCTATGAATTTTCAGCGCCCACTGGTAGTTGCTCATCTTGATCATGGACTCGAATACGGTGTTATTCTTATGCTCCACTCACGGCCAACAGGGGTTCTGTTGAAGCAGATCATCAACAGGTAAGCATGTCATTTTGATTCTCTTGTAAGAAATCTCTAATGTGAATTTTCAGCGGACATTATTGATAAATTTGTGATTTTGATGATAGTGCCATGAAGACCTTCCTAAATCAGGTCAGAAAAAAGCGAGAGAGTGAGCTCAAAGATCCTAGATGGCTCACACCAAAGGTTAGTACATATTTAGACATTGTCATACTGCCTTGTAAAGTTGGTCAGTAAGTTATATATATATGCTCAATCTTATATATATTTCTTGTTCTTTTCAAACCTGTCGGCAACCAATCGGATCCAACTTATGTAGCCTGTACATAATGAAACACATGTATGATATTATCACTCAACCAGATAATAAACTCACTGCAAAGGTAAATGTATTTGATATTACATATTATGGCTAAATTCAGTTTCTATCTTAATTAATGTTACATATGAAATATGCACGCCAATTAATTCAGTTTCTTTCTTTGATGTTATACAGAGATTTGCCTCTAAGACTTCCTTTTCTACTGATGAGTGGACCACATACGCAGAGTGTTTTGTCAACATGCAATTGACATCATAGAGTAAATACAACAATCACAGTAATAATTCATTTGTAAATATATGCTTGTAGAGCAACAATTGTAATTACAATACTACATTAATTAATTTGTAAATTCATTCTAAAAATGAACAATTTTACAATTTGGAGCATTCTTTATATAATAAATTTTTTATTCTCGTGAACAATTTTCTTAGCCTGTATAATTTTGGTTTTCTAAACGTATATTGGATGGTCGATAGTGCTTGAGTTTTGAGTTTTGGAGAGTTGTAACTAGCAGTAAGAGATTCTGAAAAGTATTTGCGACTTTTAAGACCGTATATTTATTAAACAGACAGTCTTAAAGGTCTTTGCTTTTTTAAAAAAATTAATCCTTGATTTTAGGACCATATGTTTAATAAATATCCGGTCTTAAAAGTTATAAAAAGGTGACGACACTTTTAGGAACTCATATTTATTAAACAGACGATCCTAAAGGTCTTTGTTTTTTTAAAAAAAGTATGCCTTAAATTTAGGACCGTATGTTTGATAAATATCCGGTCTTAAAAGTAACTTTTAAGACCGCATATTTAGGACTAGATATTTAGGACTGTCCATTTGTTAAATATCTGGTCTTAATAATCTTCCTATAAATAGAAATGATGACTCACTCTTTAAGATAAATTATTAGGGTTCAAGAACACTGAGTTTCTGGCATTCAGCTCAAGCTTAGTGTTGGATCTGGCTATCACCCAAAAGGGGGGGTGAATTGGGTGTTTGATAAAACTTTAGAAACTTTGAAAACTTTTCGCAACTAATTTGAAATCAGTTCTATGACAGTAATCAGTTATCCAAATATGTATACTGGAAATAAAAGAGTTTAGGGAAGAGAGTATGCAAACTGTGATTTATCTTGGTTTGGTCCAACCCACGATGACCTACGTCCAGTCCCTAGGCTCCTCCTGAAATTTCAATCCACTATCTCCTTGTTTAACCGGGCACAAGAGAAAAGCCTTTACAACCTCACAAGTTTAGTTGGGCACTTATGCAGCCTTCACAATCTCTCACTTTGATTACACGTTCTGTACTTGGAGTAATCCTCTCACTAGGATTCACTCCCCCTTACAAACTGTAATCAATACACTTGTTTGATTACACACTCTGTACTCGAAGTAATCCTCTCACTAGGATTCACTCCCCCTTACAAACTGTAATCAATACACATGTTTGATTACACACTCTGTACTCGAAGTAAACCTCTCACTAGGATTCACTCATCTTACAAGCTGTAATTACAACACAGTGTTTCCCACTCAAGATCACCCAATCTTGAGTATCTCTCAAATAAAATAATTAACAATCAATCTTCTCTCTCAGAAGTGAATGTGATGAACACTGAAGCACAATACAAATCATTTCACTCTCAATGATAAACTATGTAGGCATTGAGAACAAAGAGTAAATGATGCAAAAATCAGAGTATTAGCATGTTGGAGGTGTAAGTATATATCTCTGTGTTTTTCTGCACTTCTTCCACACTTGAGTCTTCAAGTCTTCAGGTATTTATACTGATTTGAAGTATATGAACGTTGTAGATCCGTTGAGACTTGAACCCATTCGAAAATATAGCTGTTGTGAGTGTTTCTTCATGAATCTAGCTGTTGTGACCACTTCTGTTTGTTGGGAACATTTGCTGATTTGAATATTTGAATTTTGTCTCTTCAAGAATGTCTCCCATGATGTTCAGCAGCCTTTGTTGGTAGGAGCCTTATTGTCTGTATTAAAGAAAGGTTGAGCTTCTTTCCAGGCTGTCATCCATTTGCTTTGGTTGAGAAGATATATTAAAATAATACAAGTGGTTCATGGAGTTGCTTTATTGATTTTAAAGCAAATCTATATCTTCTAAAATTTGAAACTCAAGCATATCAAGATTGTAGAACGTTTAAATCCATTCTAGTTGAGCATTCAATTTCGTTTCTCCAAGTTTCTCATTTGGTTCCTGCCTTCTTCACCATTTCTGAAAATTTGCAGCTACCTTCATCTTCATGCTTATGACAGATTTTGATTTCTGTCAAGTTTGATGTTATCTCAAGCTTTTAATTATCTGAAACTTGCTAGAAAACTAATTAATCATGATTAGAAACAATAGCAATAGATGATATGAAGTATTAAGATCAACCATGAAGTTTTCGTAAGTTGGCGCAATCTGATTTTTAAAACTTCAGCGACTGAAACTGGAGTTTGCAAAACGAAACTGGAGTTTGCAGTGGGCTAAACTGGAGTTTAGAAATCCAAACTCGAGTTTAGGTCTTTCTGAGAGGAATGTCGCGATTTGAGTCATGAATCACACTTGAACATAAGGCTAAACTCGAGTCATTAAGTGAATAACTCGAGTTTTGGACTTTTGGAGTGAAAATAAGCTTAAGTCCACAAAACTCAAAACTGGAGTCTTCGAACGCAAACTAGAGTTTCCAAAGTTCAAAATATTGAGGAGCTCTCTGTCTGCCACAAACTGGAGTTTGTAAACTAAACTGGAGTTTACAGCGAGCTAAACTGGAGTTTGGAAATCCAAACTCGAGTTTAGGTCTTCCAGAGAGGAATGTCGTGATTTGATTTTCGAAGCACACTTGAACTTAAGGCTAAACTCGAGTCATTAAGTGACTAACTCAAGTTTCCTTCAATGATGAAAATATCTTGCTCTCTGTCAAGTGCAAAACTGGAGTTTGCTAACACAAACTTGAGTTTTCTTCTCCATGGCCCAATCAAACATTCTTCTCACAAGTTCTTTCTCTTTTGACTTGATAAAGATCAATTCCTGGAATCAAGTGCCTATCTCCATTAGACTCTTTAAGTCTTCTTTCCAATGCAAGAAGAATCAGCTCCAAACTCATTGTAATCTGATAGTTATGATCCGATGAATGAAGACTGTTCTTTGTCCAGCGTTTTTCCAGCATCCTGAATTGACTATCAACTTCAAAAATTCATACCTCACTCATTTGATCTTTGTTTTCCATGATCTTTATTTTTCTGGAAAGGTATGTGAGTCTATTTTCATATGCCACCAATTTCAACTTATTACGATGTGTAGTTTGTGAGATACACTCAAATCATTGAAGCTTGATCTGCTGTGTGGCGTGAATTCCTGTTCCAACTTCTGAAATTTATAGCTCTCTCATCTTAGCTTCTTTCGGCATGAAACTTTATCAAGATGACGCATTGGATGTCTAGTTTCATACAAAATTGATTTCACCTCAAACCGATCTCTGGTTTGTAAGATATCATCGAATTACCAGAGGTCGCCCATGCTGAACGTGAAACAGAGTTGGACAGAGTTGCTGAAAGCTTGCCAAACTTGAGTCATTAAGTGACTAACTCGAGTTTTGAGTTCCATACTTGAGTTTACATTGCTAAACTCGAGTTTTGCTGATCCAGAGACGCCAGAGTTGCTGAAGACTTCACAAACTCGAGTCATTAAGTGACTAACTCGAGTTTTGAGTTCCAGACTCGAGTTTTATGTTCTAAACTCAAGTTTTCTCATAATCCAGAGGCAAATCACTTCTTGTAATGTAGTAAACTTGACTTTTGAGTATCTGGCTCGATTTTGCTCATCCAGAACCTGATATATGCTTGTTTTAACTCTGAATTGAGTTGTCCCAACTTTCATTTGATCCTGGAGACTTCAAGAATCAAACTAAGAACTTGTATAATGATTTTCTCAGTTTATTTAGCAAGTTCTTCTTTCTTTCTTCTTGATTATTTTCCATGAATTAACTCTTTCTTTCTCCTCTTCTCTTGTTCTTTCTCCATATGAACAAATCTACATTAAATGTAGCAATTAGACAATGTATATGATATAACCTTTATGATATAAACATTTTGCTCTTGTTAATGGCATCTATATAAGACATCATCAAAACTAATCATAACCAACACTTAGGACCCTCGTCATGGTCAATTTTACCTCTCCAGAAGCTGAAGAGCATTGTCGGAAAAGAAGTAAGATAATGGAAATTTTCAACTCTGGGTTTGGTAAAACTGACGGCGACGGTGGTCCAAGCTTCAGAAGATTGTCACTGTGTTTGTTTTTATTCTTAAAAGGTAAAAGTTGTCCCTTTTTCTCTTTGTTTTGTATGTTGTTAACTGTATTCTGTGAACTTTTATCCTTAATCACATTTCAGTTATGGTTTTGTTTGTTTCCTTTTTGTCTGAAACAACTGTGTTTGTTTTTATTCTTGAAAGGTAAAAGTTGTCTTTCTTGTCATTTCGTACGTTTTGTATGTTGTTAACTGTATTCTGTGAACTTTTATCTTTAATCACTTTTCAGTTATGGTTTTGTTTGTTACCTTTTTGTCTGAAACAAAATCGAGACAACGAAAGTATACTATACTCAAACAATCAAAATGGAAAAAAAAATTATTTATCATTTTTTTCCTGTCCGCTGTGGGGCAGGATGAGAACAAAAAAACATAAAAAATATTTAATCCCCCCGTCGTTGTCGGAGGGGAGGGAGGGATCGGAGGAGAGGTCAAAGACATCGTCGTTAGAGAGATTGTACTCAACGTCATTGGCGTCGAGTAACATGTTCAGCTTGTTGTTGATGGCGTGGTAGACCTGAAACATTTGGCCCATGCGTCGGTCTATATGAGCGACGTGGGCCAGGAGGTACTGCATCATCTGTTAGGCGGAGGGGTTTGGAGGCAGCGGAGGAGGGTATGGAGGTGGCTGTTGGGGTGGAGGAGGATTGTTGGGTGGGGGTGGTGGTGGTGGTGGAGTGGGAGGACCATTGTTGTGAATTCCTAGTGGTGGTGGAACGGCCATTATGGAGGTTGTAGAAGTGATTGAGAAGAATGTGAAGAACATAAAGTAACAACGATTTTAAATAGAGAAGTCATCCTGAAGAATGTGAAACGCGGGAACCGTTACCGAGGAGACGCATAGTTCATCAGAATACGAGGAGACGCCTAGTTGGGAAGTTTATCTGGAAGCCAAAGAGACTCTGAATCATTAATTTGAACAGAGTGTCTCTGGTGTACGTCTCTCACTTGAGAAGAATGAACTTTTAAAAATTTATTATTTTTTTTTAAAGATTAATAGACTTTTAGGACCAGTTATAATATAAATAATCAGTCTTAAAGGTAATTGAATGAAAAAAAATTAATAGACTTTTTGGACCGGTTATAAGATAAATGATCGGTCTTGAAGGTATTTTAATGAAATAAATAAATAATGGACTTTTATGACCATTACCTCGTAACTTAAGTCCTGCCTTTATTGTCCTCCACACACTTCCTCTCTATCCTTCTTAACTTAAGTCCTCATTACCTTGTAACTCCACACTACGTAACTCTCTGCCCATCATTCCCCAACTGCTCAAACAATGGTTAGATACAAGCAGACAACCCCTCGCAGGAGTACTCCTGAAGCTCATACCCACGCCAGATCTCGTGGGTTCTCTTCCAGTGCGTCTGTCACGCCCTGCCTTTTGGGGCCTTTGTTTAATCAGAGTTAGTGCGGAATACAAGAATCGAGGTGATTTGGACGACTTGATTTTTGTAAATCGAAGTTTTTGAAATTACAATAGTATGAAAATACGCACTAGTTTTTCGCGATTCGGCATTTATCCCATGGAGGGATATGAATACAATAATCCAGAATAGACGGATGATAAACAGACTAATTAATCCTAACTCTTCCATGAAACTTCAACTGCTGTAACCCCTACAGCTACTCCATGCCTTCTGATCCCGAACTAGTTCCTGTATTCTTTCACATGGTCTGGAGTCCAAGTGAATGAACCCCAGGGTAACAATTAATCTCATGCACATGTATGAAAATAAATATGACATTTTAGCACATATTTTACAGCATGGAAGAAATTACACACAAACCGTAACCACAGTTAACGGCCAAGAACCGCAGCCCTATGAGACCTCAGCCTCAATTTCCATGGCCAATCAGGAAAATATATACAAGTAATTCAACCAGCATACATGATCAGCTAATAAATGCATAACATTAACATACATGATTATAAGATTAGAGTTACCCACCTCAACTGTGTATTCTTCTTCTTCTGTACTGAAGCTATTGGGATCAGAACAATATCCAGGTTTGCCTAAAAATAATGTTTATCATCGCCATCAGTCTCTTATTTGAATCGCGGATAAACTAATTATGTAAATTAGTTTTAAAGGGTTAATAATAATTAATCCCTTAATTTTTCTCTAACAATAATAATTTAATTATTATTGTTATTATTATTATTATCATCATCATCATCATTATTATTATTATTTCAAATTATTATTGAAATAATAATAATAATACTAATAATCTCCCCATCTATTATTGGTCATTATCACTAAATCCTAATTAATAACATGGTTTGTTATTATTATTATCCTAATATGAACACCAATCAAATTTACTAAATGCCTATCTTCAATTAAGAAGATAATTAATTTTTATTAATTTAATGTTCCTCATTGTTTCCCTTAATTTAATATTTATGCATTTATAAGTTCAAATATACCCAGTACAAATATTGTCAAAGTCATTTATCATATAAGTTTCTTTTTCTTTCGCATACAATTTAAATGTGTATTTCTAATATATATTGACTAAAAAGAAGAAACAACACATGCTGGACCAAGGAAGACTTGCAGTAATATATGAGACATCATAAAAATATACATACTCTATTTAACATGCAGCATTTTGTTCTTTTCTTTTCCCTCCTCATAACAGCAAATAATGAGACCATAGCACATATATTTATAAAGCAAGATAATTTCTCTCACTCTCTTTCTTTCATAACCAGTGAACACACACAAATAGCCATACATAAATACCTATTCCTTCCTTCCCTTTAACAGCATAGACACGACCCACACATATAAATATATATGTATATATTTAGGCTTGCTGTAAACATCCCCCCCATAGATGCCAAAGACGATACTCACAGAACACATATATATATATTTAGTCTTCATTTTCTTTCTTTCTCTTCATATAGACACGCTACACACACACTTATATATATTACTCTTTCCTTTTTATTCTCTTTGCTCACTTCCCCAAACACATTCGAACACCCACATATATGTATCAAAAACACCTTCTTCCTCTTTCTTCTCTCAACAACCCGACACATTTTTCTTGTCTTTTCTTTCACAGAGCCACAAGGAAGATAACTTGCATGCAAATATTTATTCATACTCTTTTCTTCCCTTAAGTTATATAGGTTCAGCTGGGTTTTTATTCATTCCTTTCCCATGACAGTCGGCTAAACCACGGTCACACACATTCATCTTGTTCCTTCATTCTTTTCTTGGCAAGACTGAACAATTTATGACAGCAAAATGATAAAGATATAGAAGGTAAAATCTGACAGCAAGACAATGAGACCATTCCATGCAAAAACCATGACCCTACATGCTTAGAAACACAACATCCATTGTAACCCAAAACAGACCCTGTTTTTCGTTTCCTTTTTCATTTTCGGTCTAGGTGACTTTGTTTCAGTTTCTTCGTGGTTGTACTCAAACCAAAACAAAACAGAAATGAAGGAAAAGAAAGATGGAAATCACCTTCAAATTCCAAGCTTCAAAGGTGACAGATGCTCGCTGAGTCTCTCCTCTGTTCTTTGTCAGCGAAAACAGGGAAGAAAGTTTCAGCTTTCAGACTCCCTATCACCCTCTGTTTTGTGTTTTTCTCTTACGGAAATGGAGCAAAGGCGTGATTATATATGCTTAATGATCTTAACATGCAAAATGAAGGATTGACAGCTGGACCAAATACATGTTGATCTGCTGTTAATTAATGATGATCAGCTCCTTCACAGTTGACTTCTGTAAGTTGTTTTCGGTGTGACTCAGATAACATGGGCTGAGATAATGGTTTAATGGTTATTGTTTGTTTATGGGCTGGAATAGCGAAATGGGTTTCGTGAATGGTGTGGTCTGATGGGCTGATGACATATGCTTCTTTTTATTTTCACGTGAGGCTTCATTATGAACAAAGGACATTTTAGCTAATACATACATACATACATACATACATACATACATATATATGAGTGAGCGGTGGACTGCATAATACGTTTTCTCCTTCTTTGTTTCAGACGTGCTACAGGTTAGGAATTAATAGATATTAGAGCTTTGGGCTTATTGTGTACATTTACCACGTGGGCCCAATTGAGTTTTTTTTTTAACATTCTTTTATTTTTCTTAATGTAATACCCTAAAATTTGACGAAGGGTAAATATCATAAATTTGTAGAATATACCTATTGAAAATAGGTAAATATGAGGTCTCAAACACCTTGTATTGAATTTATCTTATTATTAGGACAATTTCTCCTGAGATTAAATAATGTGCGAAAAGGTCCCTAAGACATTAGATACTTTGCAAATAGGTCCCTGAAATATTTATGGGTTATAAAATACCCTGAGAAAATTATGATAAATCCTAAAAGGCAACTAAATATTTATTAAAAATTAGGGAGTATGTTGTCTCTAATTTAGGTAATTTATGAGATTATTTTCCTTGGAAAATAATGAGGCAAAATTAAATATCATTTTGGGGAACATAAATTGCCCCATGGTTTTTAATATTTTGCATAATGCATAAATTATCAATTTCAGTAAAATAGTTGTGAGTTAATAATTATTACTAATTAAGAAAATTGTCAACAATTAGTAAGTGATTAATTAGATAATTAATGGCTAATTGTTTAGACATAAGATAAAGAGAAAAAGGTGAAAATTACTTAAAATAAATAAATATATATATATATATATATATATATATATATATATATATATATATATAAACGAAAATTAGAAGAAAAATAAAGAAAAATGAAATGAAAATTAAGAAATTAATATCTAGATATTTGCATTAAAATAACATTATAAGTTAAGACATGTGGTAATTAAATAATATTATAATAGTAAAAATGTGAACAGGATAAATGACCACGGATAGAAATAAAATCCTACCTAGAAAACCGTGAACTAGGTTTCTTAAATCAGAGTATATTAGGAACAAGTGAATTTCTATCTCGGAGTGGACTGTCTCCAAAGTCATTTCTGTAACCAACGAAGTGATTTGGAGATCCAGTCAGGAAGATATTTTATGGGATTAAAGCAGATAGTAGAAATGAGAACCGATAGAAAATAATCCCATTGTGGGAATCTGGGGATAAGTGGGGAAAAACCAGAGTATAATGTTAATAAGTGGATTTTTGTCTCGAAGTTAGTACCGGACAACGTTATTTCTGTAGCCGGGCACGAATACCGAGGATTTTCAGCTGATAACAGAATGTCCTCAGCAGGATCAGAAACTGAGTTAAATTAGATAATTTGAAAGAGGAAGAAAAGACCTTCGGAGTGTTGTTCCCGAAATTTTAAGATTTTACGAAATTTCGCGATCAGGATACCGAACCAGGAATTTTACCTGATAAAGCAAGATGACATAAGGCTTGATGATGCAGCAGGGATGACATCATCCTTGAGAGGTGTAAGGCCAAGATCTTGCCACCTCCAAGAAGTGCGATCTAACGGCCAGAAACTGATCAGACAAAGTTCAATGAAATCACGAAAATGTCATTGCCTTTTTCTATAAATAGCCTTCACCTTCTCTTCATTCTTCACAAATCCTAGAGCTTTCTAGAGAGAGATTTTAGAGAGAAGGAGGAGTCTGTGGAAATAGCAAAGTGCCGGGTAAGTTCTTCGGTCCCTAGTCTTTAGTTTTAGTGTTTCTTTCGGTAGTTGTTGTAGAAATGCTAGGTTGATCTTTAATCTTCCAGGTATGTTTAGAAATCATGTTCTAGGGGTAATTAAGGTATTAATTTCGAAAATCATTATGGAGTTGGAGATATGTTGAAATTCTGGAAGATTAGGGTCAAGGTAACGAAGTGCTAGCGAAATTCCGCCGATTAGGGGATCAGGGGCAAAATGGTAATTTGTACCTAAAATGCCTGTTATGATATCAAATATTGATAAATGTGATATTATCATTATAGGATATCAGTAATCTTGTCCCGCTGTCATTTCGCTGTCGTTCCGCTGTTTTCCGTCAAAAGTACATTTTATCGTCAACATACTAAACGCTCGTCAACGAAGGTACGTTCGCGTACTGTAACACTAACTCTAATACTTATTGTATGCTTATATGTGATAGACAACTATACAAGTGAATTGTATAGATAACTTTACATGTGATGTGTATTGTTAACATGGATAACTATACATGTGAATTGTATAGATAACTATACATGCGATGTGTATTGTTAGCATAGATAACCTTACATGTGATGTGTACGGTGGATATATTAATCTTGCATCTGCTATATACTTATGTGTTGATTAATGCTGTGATGTCATACATATATTGTTTACATAAGTATGAGGTTAACCATTACCTGAGGTTTGATGCATAGACCTCAGCTCTTAATATAGCTTCAGGATCAAGAGGACTAAGCACCAAAGATAAGGGCAAGCAGCATGCTTAGAGTCCCAGCCGAAGAATTTCTTTTTGGACTTGTATTCCCATATCAGTAAATATTCAGACCTTTGTATTGTTGTATAAGCAACTAGGTACCTCAACAGGATATTTATCAGATACTCTCTCTTTTAAATTGCTCTGATGCTCTACTCTAATGAAAGTACCTCATTCCGCTTTTGAAAAATGAGATGTTACACTTAACATTTTATTTGAAAATGTCTATTAAATTATTTAATTATGATTATTGAATAATCATGGAAATAGATCATTTAACACTAATTCACAATACTTAATTTATTTGCAACTAGACTTAATTGCAATCATGGAAATAAATCCCATAATATTTAATCCTACAATTATCATTCACCATTTTTCCTTAATTTATTCTATTATCAAAATAAATTAAGGAAACATTAGACCTTAATTTCAAATAATTATTTTCATAATTACTTTAGTTCAAATTTCATAATTTTTCCCAAGTCCAAAATAATTTTACTAATTATCTCAAACTTTTCCTCAATCAATTTATTTCGGCCATAAAATATTATTATATCCAAAATATTCTGGCCCATAATTATTTCCAACTAAATTCCCTTTAATTTATGGAGAAATATGCCTTAAATTCTAAATTCTCAATCTTCAAGATTCCTTAAGGCCAAATTCTCCATAATTAATTTTTGATCCCAAAGTCCAAAATTTGGGATGTTACAGCGTCGTTCCATTTCGATGGAGGAGTCACGAGTCATTGGACCCATTGTTATTTTGGATGATGAAGAGGTTGATGGCCCCCTCCAGCCTTCAGACCACGAAGAGGTTCCCACTCCCTTGGTTGATGATTATGACGCGAAACTGAGGCATATAATACAGGAATGTGCTGATATCCGGCGCGAAATTACTGCTGTTGAAGCCTCTATCTCCAAGACATTAGATGATACCAAGGACTAGGATTTTTAGTCGCTTCATAATCTTTTTTTTTTTGTTAATTTTAAGTTTGTTGTTCTTATTTCCTTCTGTACTTGCATGTTGTCATAGTGATCTAAAAATTAATAAGAACGAAGATTATATTTTATTCTCCATTCTCCAGTGTTCTTTATTTTCATTCAATTGTTGCAGCAATTTTTCTTTTAAATATTAAAAAGTACTTGACTTTTAAGACCGCAGTTTTATAAATCATGCAGTCCAAAATTAAATGAATTTTAAGACCGCAGTATTATAAACCTCCGGTCTTAAAATTTTCAATATAAATTTAAATGAAATTATTTTTAGGATTGCAATTTTATAAAACTTCAGTGTTAAAAAGTTCAATATAATTTAAATATATTTTTAGGACTGTATTCCTTTTAATTCACCGGTCTTAATAATATCCCAAATAATAAATGTCTCTCTCACACCACTCGCACGGAAAAATTAAATTTCCCTGTATGAACTTCTCTCGTCTAGCTGAAAGTGATTACTCTGGTTCTGTCTCCAGTGTTTGTGTGTTGCTTCGTCGCTACTTCGCGTTCCACTCTCGACAACAACTTTGTGGTTCCTTAGCTCAACGTCTAAAGACCAAGCTGTACGAGTTGTATCGGCTATATAACTGTATGCTTTTCCTACTCATCGTTCTGGGTTTTCCATGGGTTGACCAAAATCGATGAAATCTTCTTTTGGGACCTACCCAACTGACCAACAAGTGTTTTCAGGTTACTCTTACTGTCTGCAACATTAACATTCGTGGCAGGAGAAGAGAGACTCAGCAAACGCATTTGACCTATATGCTACTGGTGAGTGCACGAGACCTACTTGCGATGCGTTTAATTTCCTCGTCATGCATTTATTTTGCTTCTTGATTCACTGTCATACATTTATGACCATAAGACAGAACCTACATTTAGCTTATATACGCATTTGTAGTTGGCTTATTTTATATGCAAGTTTCTGTTTTTACGGATTATGTTATATGTTAAATCTTTCCGTCCATAGGAATTGTACTATGGATCGCAGTTAGATGAATGCTTTACGGACGAGTGTTAAATATCAGAATGAGGTTAGGGAATTTATAGAATTTGCTAAACAAAACGCCCATGATGATAGTAGGAAGTTTTATTGCCCTTATGTGCGATGTTTTAATGAGAGGCGACTAAGTCCTGAAGTTATACACACACATTTAGTTTGTCAAGAATTTTGTAAGACCTATACAGTATGGGTATGGCATGGTGAAAAAAATGCTAAGTGGGTCTCAACACGAAGAAGTGACATCTGATGATAATGACGCTGATATGTATGATCGCATAGAGGATATTATTCGTGATGTAGGAGAAGAGGCTTTTCATCAATCACATGCATATGGTAATATATGCAGTGATGCAGAGACCCCACTATACCCTGGGTGTAAGAAATACCAACTGTTGAACGCTGTATTGAAATTGGTCAACCTGAAGGCACGTCATGGGTGGAACGACAAGAGTTTTTCTGAAATGCTTAAGGCTTTTAAGGACATGCTTCCGGATGATAATGTGTTGCCTCACCGATACTATGATGCTAAGAAAATACTTTGTCCACTGGGGATGGAGTACAAAAAGATCCACGCATGCCCGAATGATTGCATGTTGTATAGGAACGTGTTAGAAGAGAAGCTGAATTGTCCGATATGTGAAACCCCAAGGTACAAGTCAAATAAGGGGCCTACAAAAGTGTTGTGGTATCTTCCAATCATACCAAGGTTCAAGCACTTGTTCGCTAATGAAAATGATGCAAAAAATTTGAGGTGGCATGCAGATGAGAGGATTTATGATGGAAAGATTCGACATCCTACCGATTCATCTCAATGGAGGAAAATCGATCAATTATTTCTGACATTCGGCCAAGAACCTAGGAACCTTAGGCTTGCCCTTAGTACGGATGGCATGAATCCATATGGAAGCCTTAGCAGCATACATAGTTTCTGGCCTGTACTCCTAATTATTTACAACTCATCTCCTATGTTATGAATGAAACGAAAGTACATCATGTTGTCCATGTTGATTTCGGGACCAAAACAACCCGGAAACGACATTGATGTTTACCTTCAGCCCTTGATCGAAGACTTAAAGGAGTTGGGGGAAGAAGGTGTTGATGTTTTTTACTCTTTCAAGAAGGAGGTCTTCAAAATGAGAGCCATGATATTTTGTACCATAAACAACTTCCCAGCATATGGGAACTTGTCAGGGTATAGTATAAAAGGCCATAAGGCATGTCCGGTTTGTGAAGAAGGCACACGCTACCATCAACTTCAACATGGAAGAAAGACGATTTATCTTGGACATAGAAATCATACTAGAACTCCACAAAACTTATCAGGATCCTGTTAAGGGAGTTTTACATGGTGGAATGATCAAGGAGTTGTTGGGTGGGAATCGGATGAAGGCATGGTGAATATTGGTCATGTATGTTGATTTAAGTGTACGTGGTATATCTTATTGCAACAGCTTATTGTATTTATATTTGTAACTCATGGTCAATAATATTTGTATTCTAACTACGATATGCTTTTTCCCAATTCAATTTATTCATAATTGTTCATAGCTTGTAGATTAAAGTGTAGCCTTTTTTGTGCTAGATTGGCTTGTATGGATTTGTGTATAGATCATTCAATTTATTCACAATTATATTGTTCATAGCTTATAGCTTAAAGTATACCGTTTTATGTGCTGGATTGGCTGATATGGATTTGTGTATATAGATGATCAGTAAGAACATAACAGGCAAAAAATGCAAGAAACCTTAGACCGATCAAACAAAAACGCTGGTCTTAAAAGTTCAACTTTTAAGACCGGATGTACTCGGATTTACTTAAATGTGCGGTCTTAAAGGTCAGGCAACATATTTGATATACGGTACTAAAAGTTGGTTTTACAAGACCGTTGGTTTTAATATGCCCGGTCTTAAAAATTAATCTTTAAGACTGGACGTATTAATAAACCACTCTTGAACGTGAGTCTTTTAAGACCGCGTATAATTATTTTTGTCCGGTCTTAAAAATTAGAACTTTTAAGAGCGGTTGAATTTTTGTCCGATCTTAAAAATTGAGTTTTAGGATCGACAAAAAAAATATTTCGATTGGATTTAGTATCACTTTTAAGACCTGGTGTTTTTAAATGTCCGGTCTTAAAATAGTTTATTTAAGACCGGTTGAAGTCCGCTCTTAAAGATATACTTTTAATACCGGCTGGAACAAGACCGGCCGCGAGTCCGGTCTGCAGATGCCTCTTTTGTCCAGTCTTAAAAGCTTTTTTTGCACCCGTGTCACATTATATGTATCTTATAGGAGGAACTTAAAAAAATTAAAAAAAACAAGCAGAGAAGATCATTTGTGTCAACAAGAGGAATGATATTCTAACTATTGCTACAAGAAAACATGATCATCTAGGCCGTGTCAGGGGAGTTAGAAGAGAGGTAGGCATAAATGATTACTTTGGATCATCCAAATGTCATTCTTTAAGTATGGTGACTAGAGAGGAGATGAAACATATGTTGACCACTGTGAGGGTAAAAGCATTGGTGCAAGTAAGGGTAGAGTTAGAAGCTTCACTTGAAGCAATAATAGAAGCCCGGATGAGCAAGATGAAGGAAGAAATGATGATGATTGTGAGTTACATCAAGAGACCAATGTTCCCAAAACATGTTTACTTGCACCCATACAAAGCACTAAAGGGGGTTGTTGCATTATTGGGCAGTCATCAAAGGATCCTGGTATTGCTAAACCTTGTGACATTTTTGTGGAGGATCTTCTTAGACGATTAGTTGCATGTGGGAGTATCTACAACTTGTGATTAACTGTACATCGCCAACAAATACAAGATGATCAAGTTAAAGTGTTAGTTGAAGAGGTTATCATTGCTTATGCACAAGTCCCTATCCCAATTAGTAATACGAAAATTGTGAGTGATGTCAATGGTACCTTCATCTTGTGGCCAAAGAACCGTGCTTCAAATTGAGATGAGGAACCCTGATCAAAACCCTAAGTGTAGCTCCATCCACTAAACAAGTTTATAAGCCTAAGTTGAATGCTATGCAATAAGATATTCTTATGGCATATGATACATCTTTTACAACAGGTTCATGGGCTATTGATGCAATTCCAAGCAAGTTAGTAGTATCGACTTTTTTTTATAGGGAGGATTTAATGTCCTTGATAGCTCTTAAACATAAGCTTACAGTAGGAATTGTCCAAGTATTTTTAATGTAACCATCTTCTTATAAGTTTAAATATTTTAACAATATAATTAAGTCGTTATAATTTGTGTGCTTGTATTATTTTAGGTACATGAATCATAGGTTGGTTTCTTTGGGCCAAAAAAAAAGGTTTTGGATTCATGTGCCCAGTCCAAATAACAAAAAAAGGGACCACTACTTCTATCAGATACACATACTTATTAAAGATGCTCAATGAAACCAAACCTTGAGTGTTTCTTTGCATCATATATGCACGGGTAAGAAGAAAATTTTCTTTTCAATTATGGCCAAGCTATTGGTAATGTTTTAAAGCTAACTCCAAATATTTATTTATTATTTTTTTATACCTTTAACAACTACATTCTTGGCACCATTATTTGTTTGTATGCTTTGCTCAAACGTTTTGTCACTAATTATAGTTCAAATTCATAAATCTAGTTGTTGACAGTTGGATAAAGGATTTGTTTTTGAGTGATCATTAGCGGTTGGTGCTATTATGCAATAAGAGTTATACCATCATCATCTTATATTCCCTTCACAACAAACCAGGGAATGAATTATGGAAGACTGTGAACTCATAATAGCGTTTCATCTTGTGTGTATTATTAATTGTAATAGCATATTTGTGTAATCATTGAAATTGGATTAAATCGTTGCTAATGCTGATGACATAGATAAATTTGAGTGTTAACTGATCTTTTTCTTACTATAATTGAGCTTATTTTGTTGAAATCTATAATATCCTGAATTTTGGGCAAAGAGACTTAAGAATAAGCCTAAGTTAGGCAAACTACTAATCCCGGTTCAGGAAGTGTGACATTTCCTGGACAAATAAAGATCCTCAGTGTTTTTTAGGAAATAGGAAGAGGAAGAGACACTGAAAAGTCATATGTCAAAAAGTAAGAGTCAGAGTAATGATTACATTGGGACCGGTAGGGACCAACTAGCGTTCTCTTTAGATTGAATGGGACAAGTATGAGGCCACTCTGGGAAAATGGAAGGGTGCCACATGTGAGTGTCCATTCAGGGGAGAATATCTGAAAAAGTTGAAGAAAAGCACAAAAGGAAACACCCTGTTGACTAGCAAGACCCACGTGGAACGGTATGAGGAGATTGGGCCGGATAAAGTGAAAAGGCAGGGAAAAAGTAAATTAAATATAGGTGATCAGATTTGAAGGCCCCACTAGGTGCCACATAACCCCCTTTAATCATAAAAATAGTTGCTTGGAGACAAAGAAAAGAAAATCAGTGTAAAAGTCAAACTGCGGGTCCCACATCCGGAGAAAAATGGCAAAATGGGAATAAATGAGTAAAAGCTAATTGGGGCAGGTTTGTAGGCCCTACATGGCGCCACATATGTACTTTTAGGTAGGTGAAATGATGGGGCAAATTTGGTAATTATTAAAAAGTTCTAGGTTAAAATTATAATTTTTAGAAGTTTTGGGCCAAAATAGGTAATTTACCCCAAGAGCAGATAAAAATCTGCCTTCTTTAGCTAGGGAGGCGCCACATGGCAAGCAGCTGGACCCCACTGGACGTTTCTAGACTTGCTTGGGGAATAAGCCAAGAATATTAGATGCGAAATTACTCCCTACCAGTCAGCCATCATAGCCAAAGCTTCAAACCCTAGATCCCAAGATCATCCACTGATTCTTAGATTCAATGTAACCCCAAAAAACTCAAATTCTTGAAGTCTTGTTGAACTATTTTCGTGCAAAAGGTAGGACCATGGTCTTAGGGTTGGATTTCTATATTTTTAAGGTCTCTAATGGCTCTGGAATGTGATTGTGTAAAGTATAGTTATGGTTTAAGTTTCCGAAATCAAAACATCGAAAAACCCCAAGAGAAGGGTTGTTGCCAGTTTTAGTAAATCTAGGCAGCAAACTTTCTAAAGCATTTTTTAAGGGGTAAACTAACTTTTTTTAAACTGAGCTTTTACAGGAGAAAACTAGACATCTGGGGCATAACGTTGCATATATAATATGATAGATTTGGATAAAGTTTACTTGTTGAAATAAATGGTTGAAAACAGAGATAGGACCAGTGATGCGAATCTGGACCAGGGGCAGAAAAGTGGCAACACGCCAAGATACATGTACTTTTGACCCCTGGGAATATTTTTCCTATAAATTAGACATATTAAGGGTTCATATGGCACTGGTTTCACTCAAAAATGATTTTTTTGCAATTTATGAGAATTTGTCAAAGTTGGTACAGAAGCACTGAATTTTTGGAAATCCCGTTTTAGCTTGATTTTGACTAAAAATATAAGGGTATTATTGGAAAATGCTCAAATAAATTATTTTTATGATATTTAGGGTCAAGCAATATGTTGGGAGACTTATGGGCCCCTTGAAAATATAAGACAGTATTTTACCACCAGGTAGTAGTAACCTCTCTACTCCAGCACTTTTATGTGTTTGATGTATATTTTGCTTGCCATATGTGTTTTTTGTTTGTGTTTGGCCAAATATGCATAAATAACATATTTGTGATTGTGTCCCTAGCGCTAAGGGTGCCTGCCGAGGTTTGCTTATGTGGCGAATCAACGGAAACATGCATGTGATTCTAGTAAATCCGGGGCCTGCCTTGGTAAGCCAACTCGATGGTATGAAGACATGTATGTTGTATATGTTTTCTATTTGTATATATGGTATATTTGGCTTATTTACTATACTTGCATTTATTGTATGGTTGCACCCATACACACCACACATATAGTGCATGAGTATTGATGGTTACTCTAGGGGCCACATACGGACTCCAGGAGTTTCTAGTGACACAGGAGGGCATGCCTAAGCGGAAAAAGGCCTTTTTGCAAAGGTAGGATGACAGGGCAATTGAAGGATAGGGGATGCCCTATCATATTTTGTATTTTACTTTTTGGAAATAATGGTACTTATATTTTGGTATTTACTTTCGGATGACTGTACCCTAACCCTCCACGGACTTTACTTTTTGTTGCCTTTTACTTTTACCAGTACAATAGTTAGTCCAAACCGATTCAATGCTCTGTTGCTCGTGCTCTGATTTATAATTAAATGGACTTAATAATGAAGGAAAGGTAAACTATAAAAGGAGTCCCTCTAACCCGCCACTCGAAAGGGCGAGGCCAGTAGAGGTATAACAAAATCTACAGACTATTTTTCACTACATATGCTACTGAGTTTGTTCATTAAATTGAATCCAAACTCTGCACTTGGCTTTCTGAACCTGATTGCAAATTGAAAACAATTCTTATGGTCAAAATGTGAGCTATTGTTTTGTATGGGCTTGAAAACTTGTTGATTATTAGACTAAGTTGTGATTATTAAGGCAGCTGACTTTGAATTTATGAGTGAATATGCATTGACTTTGCACTTATGTAGAATTCTTTTCTCTCATAATAGTTGTCCGGTCTTAAAAGTTACATATTTTTAAGACCTAATTTTATTTGGTCCGATCTTGAAAGTGATATATTTAAGACCAAACCGTTTATTGTCTGGTCCAATAAATTCTTGTTTTAAGACCGAACAAGATATATGTAAGGTCTATATAGTGCGATATTTAAGGCCTATTGTTTCTTATGTCTGGGTTTGAAATATTTCTTTAAGATCGGTTCGCGTCCTGTCTTAAAAGTTACATACTTTTAAGACTTTCTAGAACGAGACCGGTCGCTAGTCCGGTCTTACGAGGCCTCTTTTGTCCGGTCTTAAAATACTTTTTTGTACTCATGTACAGCCCTTTATTAACGCTACCACTTGATCGTGATGAAAATTATAAAAAAAAATGAAGGAGAAAGATAAGCTGCTGAAACACAACTTGCTAAGAGAAAAGGGAGGACAACATCTTATGCTTGGCAGCATTTCAAAAGGTTGCCATTAACCCAAACAAAGGTCAACATCAGGCACAATTCAACTATTGTGGCAGAGTTTTTGCAAGTCATCCTACAGATCATGGCACTACACAATTTTTATGGCATTTGGAAAAGTGTCTAAAGAATCCCAACAAAGCTAGCAACTCACAGAGTTTGTTGTCAATTTCTTCTACTAAAACTTTAACTCATCACTTATTTAGCCAAGAGAGATGTAGAAAGGCTATTGCAAAATTCCTCATAATGAATGAATTACTTTTCCAGATTGTGGAAGGTTGGAAGGGTTTCAAAGAATTATTGCAAGAGGTTGAACCTAGATTTCAAATGCCTTCACATTGGACAATTGCTAAGGGTTGCTACAAAATTTATTTAGATGAAGCAAAATGTTTGAGAAAAGATTTAGCATTTGGAGCTATAGCCCCTTCCTCATGAATCTAAAGATGATTGTGAAGACTAAAGCATGCAGATTCAATGGAAGCATGTTATTTTGTTAATCTTCGAACTTATAGATTTTTAATTTATTTGTTGGAGTTTGAACATCAAAATTATGTTATAATGGTACTTATCTAAATTTATACTCTTTTGTGTGAATTGTGATTATTGAATTTTAGAGATTCAGATTTCAGAGTTTATGATGATAAATTTGGATGGACGCTTAATGCTAATGTATATTTTTAAGGAAAATAAATAAATAAATAGGTCAAATGTAAATGGGTTACCTGAAACCTGGTTACCTTGCTCATTTATGTGTTAGCCCGCTTACACTGATTTAAATGAGTTGAGATATGAGTATGAGCTAGCTTGTACATGTTTAAAGTTAAATGGGCGAACTATGGGTTTGGTCACAAGTTGCCCAACCTGCTTGTTGCTCTGCTCTAAACGAGTTATAAAGAGTTAATAAGAAATTATAAAAACTTGATTGAAAAATAAAGTGAAATTATAGAGTCATGTATTAATTTACCCTTTTTCTATAAGAAAACAAATATATGTGTGTGTTTATTTATAATTATTTTTAAATTTACGTGTATATACTATTATATTCATAGAAAATGCTCATAGACCATCCCAATAGGTGTATCTAAAATTTAAGAGATTTTTTTCGTGTTGTCCATCCGGTCTATCAGAACCTTCGGTTCCAACTAATTCGGATTTGTCCCAAGTCAGGCCCACAGTTGTGGGGTAAGAACTCACAACACTATTTTCTGCATTCCCATGACTCAAACCAAGGATATGGTTGAGGGAGAGCAAAAACCTTTCAACTCGCTCCCAATACATGTTGGTTAAAATTTAAGAAACCAATGTCACCCTTCACACGCAAAATAGGAAATTAATGCAAAAATATTAAATTGAATCCAAATAAACGCCGATGAGCTTATGTCAAATACCTATAGCACACATAAATCTAACTGACCCAAATAAAATAAATTGATCAAATTGACTAGTCTTGGGCCACAGCAAATCAAACGACTCATACTTCAGCCCATGTGCTTCAAGTTTCAATTCTTCAAGCCTCACCAAAGGTTGTTGTTTACTGAGATTAATCCTGTTAATTTATTGTTGAAATTTAAATCCTTTTCTCATCTATATCTCATAGTAATATATCATTTGAAACCTGTATTTATAGAACTTTCAAATATAATAAATTAATAGTACATATTTTCTGTTTTCCCCAAGATAAATACATTATTTATTTCCAAAACAAATATATATTATTTGGAAAAATTGCACCTAAATCCCAAACAAGAGAAAATATGATAGAAACGTTCCTTAAAATCTCAACTTTGTAGTAAAGTCCTGTGAGACATTTTTGCAATATATTTCAAATGTGAAAATTCCAAAATAACCTTATTGGTTAAATAGAGAGAAGGAATAGAGTGTATTCATTAAGGGTATTTTAGAGTTTTCACATTCGAAATATATTGCAAAAATATTCCACATGACTTCACTATAAATTTGAGATTTTAAGAAACTTTTCTATCTTTTATTTTTTTTTGGCTTGGGACTTAGGTGTACTTTTCTCTTTTTAAACTTGGAAAACAAGTACATTTTTTTGAATCAATGGGATTTAGTATTTAAAACTTCACCCAACATAACATGTAAAAACTCACTCCCTCTAATCCTAAAGATATGAGATAATTGAGGGATTTTCTTTGACATCAATATAAAACTCCAATTCATTTTATCACGTGTGAAAAAAAAAAAAAAAAAGTTTTCCATACAAATGATTAGAGGGCGTTTTTTGGGGGGGGGGGGGAGACACATTTTTTATAAATATTAACTCAACTATTTTTTAATATATATAAATAAGTAACTAACTCTTATATTTTGATTGAATAGTGTACTTCATCGAGTCATTAAATATCACTAATATAAGAAATATTTGATAGTTAGATTTGGCTAGTCCACTTTTTCCCCATATTTATATTTTTTTAAAAAAATTATATTTATTGATTTCACATGTTTACGGAGTTTACATTAAGGGTAATTTGAAATGATATGTTAAGGAAACCAACACACATTTTTAACTAGTAACTAATTTTCCTAATCTGTCTAAATTAATTAACCAGTTCTTATATTAAAGACCTGAAGTAGAAAAATATAAGAGTTTGGCCTTAACAAACTCAAAATATTAGAGAATTTCGTTAATTTTTTTTATATGGCTATCCAGATAAGTCGGATTCGAGCATTATTAAATTTAATTAAGAGTGCCTCTTAGCATACGTTCACACTTGACACCACTCGAACTCAAAACTTCATTAATTTTCTTCTTCATATTCATGAAGTTCGTTAGTTTTTTCAATAACCGAATTTCATGTCATTTCCTCAAATGCCTTTTTATCATCCAACCAAACGGACCTTAAGGACCACAAACTTTGGTTGGCAAAAAAAAGGGACCACAGACTTTCGTTTGGAAAAAGCACATACATGGCCTTTAGTTTGGTGACAATCGTGATAAAAGCATATGCTTTTTTTTTTTTTTTTTGCTTTGCTTTTACGTAAAACAATATACGTGTTTCATATGTATTATATTCATATCATTAATATATAACATTAAATGTCATTTTAATTTTATTTTGTAGAAGTTTTAAGGGTTAAATACCATTTTTGCCATGAAAATTTAGCCTAATGAGTACTAGTCACCTGAATTTTTATTTTTTATTTTTTGTCTCATTTTTAACTCGAAAGTTTAAAAATAAAGCAAATATATGTCCTAGAAGTTTTTTTCAGGAGCAAATTTGCTTTGGAAGTTTCTTTTAGGAGCAATTTTGTCTCTGAAAGTTTACAAAGAAGAGTAATAATTCAACGGTCAAGATTAACGGATGGGTAAGATTACTATGCTTTTAAACTTCTAGTGTAATAAGACCAAAAAAACTTTTAGGTGACTAATACTCCTCAAGATAATGGTATTTAACTCTAAGTTTTAAAAAAACATAATTTTAAAAAGTAGTAAATTTTTTAAAACATGGAAATATAAAAAAAAAAATTAGAACATGTGAATCTAATTTAATTAAAGTTTTCTAAATCAAGATTAAAGATTTTTTTTTTAATCATTTCGGCGTGTTGTGCACCTTTGTTATTTAAAGGACGTGTGTGTGTGTGTGTGTAATTATTTTCAAGGTAAATTAGGCAAGTCGTTTTCACTAATTGAACATCTAATTCTACACCTAATATTCCTTACAAGTTTCATATTAAAAGCTAAGTTTCATTAAAGAGTGTTCTATTCTGCCTCCACTATATACGTGATGGGCCTTCTCAGTTATCTTAAAAGTTGGTCCCCTCAAACTTGTTTCCTTTGTCGACAACTTTGATTTAACTTACTTTTGAAAAAGAGATTTAATTGTAATTTTTATTGTAGAAACTTTCTAGGGGTACTTTTAGATTTAGATTGAGTCTTTTAATTTATGTCACGGCCAACTTAATCGCAATTTGTGGGTCAGCACACTCACACCCTTTAAAGGATTTATTTCCTATTATTTTCAGATAAAAAAGGAGTGTTCCTATGTAAATTGTCCTTCTTCTTTTTTTTATGTACCTTTTTTTTATTAGGGTTATAAAATATTTGGGAGAATTATTATGAGATCCCAAAGAATGAACTTAATTATCAAAAAGTCTCAATGGCAAGTGATCAACAAAATTTGTTTATCATTATTTCCTATATTAGAACTTATCATTGCATGCTTGTAAGTTGTTATGAGACATTTGAGTGATTAAATATGTTTCTTGTTGGGACCTTATAGTAATTCCCAAAATATTTTGATGTACATAAAATCATTTTTTATTTCTTTATTTTTTTTTCTATTTCACAAAAATTCCATAGATATTTCGTATATGGTGATCAGTGATCATCAAATAGATGTTGAGGTTGTTTTCATAGATATTTCCTCTGCAAAATACATAGCTGTTCTCATAAAAAAATTCAGTTCTAGATTATCATTAGCTAGCTTGTCTTTAGATGTTATATCCGATTTTTTATTCTAAAAAAATATATATACAAATTTTTCATTACTCAAAATAAAAAATAAAATGAATGACTGCTATACTACAAATATATGTATAAAAAATTCGGAAATTTAAAAAATATGCTCCCAATTATTTCCCCTCATAATAGTTGATATGAGCCAAATGAAAGGCTCACTTTCATGCACACAATAATTAAATAAAAAATTGACAACTCAGAAAAAGGTCGTAGGCACTGGTGGGTGTGACATGTTGGAATCATTGATCCTATTTTTTATTTTCTTTTTGGTCAAAAAATCATTGATCCTATTTATGCGACCTAAAAAAGGTTGTTTGGCCACTAAACCAAACCTATCCAATCAACTTAAATCAATGAGTTATGTGTGTGTGTGTGTGTGTGTGGATGATGCGTGGTTGATAGATTATGACTCAAAAGTAAGACATGTTTAGCAATCAGCATTTTAAGTGCAACCATCTATCTCTCTCTCTCTCTCTCTCTCTCTCTCTCTCGTCAACAGAGGGCAACCAGCTTTGGCTAAGCACATGTTGGGTAGAAATTAATAAATTGTTAAATATTTTATTTGTTATATTATATTTATTATACTAAGATATTTTAGATATTCAGATATCTTGTTTTAAATATGAGTGAAGTCCGATAGTCAAATTTATCATTTGAGTCTGGGTTGAGAGTTTTATCCAATCTTATTTATTTAGTTATTCATTAAGTCAAATGAGTAGCATTGATAGGAAGTTATTAAATGAGGACAGATTGAATTAGAGTGGATATACGAAAGCCCTAAGGGTTAATAAGGTGTAATTTTAGCAACTAAATTTGTTACCATCAACGTGTTACACAATTAAGTTTTGAGTGGTGAAAAAGTAGATATAAACTTTTAAAATGAGTCATTTTAACAATTCCATTAAATTTAGATAAATATCTATTACTTTTTTTTATATGGGACCCAGTTGTTTTCCCTCTATTTTTATAATGAACGTTTGGGTTAATTAAATAGAATTTTTAAAATTGCATCATTTAAAAATATTTTTTCTAAGTTTGTACCCTTTAAAACTTAATTATGTTAGACGTTTATGACAAAAAAAAAACTTTATTATTGAAATTACACTTTAACACAAAACCTAATTACCATATGCTCTCTTACGGTTTTCTCACAAATAACGGTTATTTTCAGCTGTCATCACTAGCCAATTCTACACATTGCTTTCAGAAGTTTCTCTGACACACTTTCTTCTTATTGTGTTCTATTTTTCCAAATACCTTATGGGTTATTGCTTTAAACCATCTAGTTATCGCTAGAGGTATTTTATAGTTTTGGGTTAAGTTGTAATTTTACCTTGTAAATCGTCACATACAAATAATGTTGCGTTAAAAAAATTTTGAGAAAGAATGTTGTGTTGAAAGTTTCCAAATCATAACAATTTTTTCCTCACCATTAGCAGGTTAAGTTTGATGTTAGTTGATTAGATATGTTGAACTAACAGGTCCACATATCATACACATCATTTTTATTTTGGGTTAAGGTGGAAATTTACTTTGAATCTTACTTAAAAACAATTTTATTCTGAAAGTTTTTAAATTATAACATTTTCACCCTCAATGTTAACTAAGTTAAGTTTTAAAATTAGTTGATTAAATATATCCATCCAGCAAATATGTGTCTTCCGCTTTAGTGTTTTTCCGAGTTATATTTATAGATATAAGGATTTACACAAACTTCTATTTGATTTCGTTTAAATTAAATTCAATAAAAAATTATAAAATTAAAAATATATATAATATTAAAATAAGTTGCTCAAATTGTTCTTAATTTTTAATATCAAATAAACTCCTATCTCTTTTTAAAATTTCTTTCTAAAAACTAAAAGTAGATGGTACATATTTCTCCAAAAAGATTTTAAAAAAAAAAAAACTATACCATCTCTTTTAACTTTTACTATAAACATTCTTTTTAATCAGGTTAATCGATTGTAATATTTTCAAATAAAAAAGAGATCTCTATAATTTTCACGAATTCAAAGATATTTTATATAACTCAAGAAAGGTTTTCATAAATGTCAATATATACGTATATATGTGTGTGTGACTGAGTGTAGGTTTAGCAGTTACATCTTCTCATGAGTTTCCTTCACCTAAAGTTTGATGTGTCACAGCTGCTTCTCCCTATTCTATGTTCAATTCACGTCATATGAGAAATAGATAATTTTAAAATTATTACGTTACTCATCATGATATTCTTTTGGTTGACCTAAATTAGTCCAAAAATATATTTAATTGATTGATTGAATATTATGTGGTTTGATATATTTTCAAACTAATTAGACGCATTTCTTCAAGTACTATAAATTTTATAATTAAGATATTGGTATTGATTTACCTTTCACTTTTAAATCATGAGTTTTCTATTAAATCTTATTCGAGTATTGTGAATTCGATGAGATATTGTTTTTTTCTCAAACGCAATTTGTACATTTATATAAACTTGATCCAATATCTTATGCTTAAGCGACTTTAACCATTTTTACTAAAATCAACGCCTATTCATTGTTACGCGCGCGCGCACATATAGACATACATATAGATATATTTCATCAACTATTTCTATGTATTTGCCAGATCTTTTTATTAAATGGCGGTTGAATTGAGTTAATAAGGAGTTTGTTTTTCTTTATTTTTAAAGGTCAGGAAATTAAAACTGTTGACGAAAAAACATAGGCTATTTTCAATCATAGAAGACAATGTTTGAGTTTGATGCGAATAAGGTGGATAATAATTGTAATTTATTTTAAAGAATTATTAATCTTTTAGGGTTAAGGTGCATATTTTTCCTAGAAGTTTTTGCTAAAAAGTAATGTTTTGAAAGATTTTTAAGTTTAATATCGTTTCGGAAGTGTTAAAATAGAGAAATATTGCCCCTTATCGTTAAAATTTAATGGTCAATGCTAATTTTTTTTTTTTTTCGGTATGGGGCAACATTACTATATTTTGAAACTTTTAAGATGACATCACATCTGAAAATTAAAACTTTCAGGGAATATTGCACCTCAATAGAAAATTTTGAGACAAATTTGAACATTAACCCATCTTTTTATCAATATTAATAGTCAATACTCCCTCATGTCTTTAATATAAGACATGGTTTTCATATTTATCAATCTTTTTCTAATTTACCCCATTAATGATCCATCAACAATAATTAAGGAGAAGAGGACATGAAAGAATTAAGAAAGATGAATAGAGTATTTTAGAAAATATATGTCATGTTAACTAACTTAATTAATTTACTTAATCTAATCAATTTTAGTAAATATACATTTTATTAAGGATATGCAAGGTTGTCAAACTCACGAGTTTAAACAAACTTGTGACGGTGATGTAAACTCGTAAGAGTTTAATTTTATTATTAAATATGTATTACTAGTATATAATTAAATAATTAAAATATGAAAATGACAACAATTTGATTTAAATATATTTTAAATCTAAATAATTGAAATTAAATCCATCACCATTCATTATTTATCATTTTTAACAAAGAAATCTCTATATAAAGTTGTTGAGTATGATCAAATAAAAAATATTAATATGAGTTTAAGGGTAAGTTAACACAATTTTGTAAGCTAGAAACGTAAAAACAGGTAAACTTGGTGCATAAACTCATGAGTTTAACCGAGTTTATAAGTGGTACAAATTTATTAATGACTCGACTCGTTTTTATAAGCTAGAAACGTAAAAACAGTAAAATCGGAAAGTCAACTCGCGAGTCTAACAACAATCAGGATATGAGTCCTGTTTTTTTTTTTTTTTTTTTTTTTTTTTTACCCTACATATGAATGAGTCACTTTTAAAACTAGTAAACTAGTAGTAGTATTCCCTATGAATTGGTAATGATTCACATTTAATACCTACTTTTATATCGAGATGTGTGTTTTACGTATAACAAATCCTTTTTCTTTTTTTCTTTTTTTTTTCCTGGTGGAAAGGGAAACAGTATATTATACAACAATGGTAACAAACTCATAAAGCCACAATCTATTATGCCTAAAGACAGAAAAATGGAAAAGTTTGTCATTACTTTTTCAATTTGTCATTCATTGTAATCATTTAGTGTGAGAGTTAATTAAGATACTAACGGGAAAAAAGTTGTAACATTATAAATTGTACGGATGAGTGGTTCTCAAATATCCAAATCAAAATTGTGGTAAACAAAGTACCCAACTAAATTTTAGAAATTGTAAGTGGATTCACAAGTGGTTGGATCAAACTTGTGACATTCAAGCGGTTCTCAAATACAAGGATTAAACATCAGGAATTTATGCATCAATAGTTATGGTTAAATCTTAGGCATGTATACAGTAGAAATCTCGAGATTTTTAGAGACTAGACATATGACAAGTTATTAAAGTGAACCTTTATAAACTATTTGTGTGCTTGATCTCTACATTGATTTTAATTATATGGTGATATCCTTCCATCTATATTTGAATTATCACTTGTGGATTTAATTGTTTGACCAATCTTTCACTTTATCCGATTTAATTATTATTTGAGCATTTGAACTTCATTATAGTTAATAGGTGTCATTTGATCTTAAATTTCAATTAATTAATGTTTTATAATAATTCACACCTTTTTTGTGTGAGTCCTGCGAGTTAAGGTTAGACTCTCTACTTATTATACTGTCCAATTGTGCAAAACAGAAGATAGGAAAACATATAAAGTTGTTCCTTTTTTATTTTTAAAAACAAATTATTGTTTTTTTACAAAACATTTAACTGAAGGTTACTTATATTAAACAGGCTTTTTCATTTTTTTTATAAATGTATTGTAAATGAGAATTGAACAAGACGGCTAATTCTGAAAATGTTTTCTGAATATTAAAAATATCAACTTACAAAAGGACCAAGTTGATATAAACGGGAAAAAAAGAAAGAAAGAAAGAAAGAAAGAAAGGTTTTCTGCATGATAAAATCACAAATTATTAACATTATGGGCCTCTTCGATTATACGCATCATAAAGTGCCGTTTTTTTACTTCTTTTTCTTTAATGTAATGTACCTTGTTATAAATTTATATATATGTGTGTGTATTATATTGATAGTGATAAATTGAATATGGAAAAAGAACTTGGAGGCAAAATTATATCATCATTTCAAATGCTTCAAAGGCAAACAAGAACGACTCATGATGGTATGCTAAATTTATCAGTACTATTTTGTTTCTCTCTATCTAATGTGCCTGACTTGGATTTGGCTCTCATTCTCTTCCTTTCCCATTTACTTCTCATCATCTTCTTCATCTTAGTCGTTGAATTGAAATCTGAACGGTTCAAATTTCATCTTTTTTAAAAAATATTATTTTTAAATATTTTTTAATAATTTAATAATATTTTAATATTTTTATAAAAGATGAAGTCTGGGTCGTTCATATTTCAATCAAATGGTTGAGATGAAGAAGAGGACGGAAGAGGATAGGAAGGGGAGAGGATGGGAACTGGATCCGCCTGACTTAGCTATTTTCTTTCTTATATTAAGAAATAAGAAATTGGTATTACTATAAACATTGTTGTCAAACTCACAAATTAACTCCCTGATTTACCGTTTTTATGTTTTTAGCTTACAAAAATCGAGTCAAACCACTAATAAACTCGTGACTATCGTAAACTCGTGACTGTCGTAAATTCACAAGTTTATATACTAAGTTTACCTTTTTTACGTTTTTAACTTACAAAACTATGATAATTTACTCTCAAATTTGTGTTAATTTCTTTGATTTAATTATACTCAACGGCTTTATATATATATTTTTTTATAGAAATTTCTTTGTTAAATATGATAAATTATGAATGTTGATGAATTTAATTTTAATTATTTAGATTTAAAATATATTTGAATCATATTGTTGTCATTTTTTATTTTAATTATTTAATTATATAATATTAATATGTATTTGATGGTAAAAGTAAACTCTTGTGAATTTATGTCATCATCATAGAAAACCTTGACTATAAAGAAGAAAAAACCTTGCTACCTGAAACACTAAACATTTTTTATTGACGCCAATAATGAGCATTTCTACAATATCATGCATTTATAATAATATTCAACATTTAAAGATTATTGATTCTTAATGTCTCATCAGTGCATTGCATGAGAGAAGTAAAATTATTGAATACATATTTCACAATAGAGATTAATTAGATCAAATTCAACGTGGGATTTAAATTTTAAATAGTGAACTTTGTTTAAAGTATATTGTAAGTAAATTCTTTTTGTGTATAATCATGTGTTTAGATAGTTGCTATTGATGATTAACTTAACAGAATTATATTGATTCATAAAAAATCTATTTCAGTGCTTCCAATTTGAGCGGAACAGAAAGCATGATAATGCGAACAAATTCCTTTATTAATGCGATTTAATTGTTTCCGTATTCGTACTATTATCTATGAAAAGAGATTTTGTTGATGAGGTTTGATTTTTTTTTTTTAAAAAAAAAGGAAGCATAAGCTTGTTGAGTTGACAAAATCAAGATTAATTAGTTACTTCATGGTAATTAATTACAATATTACTATTCTTTATGCTTTATACATGGAGTGTAATTACTGAAACTATTGATTACATTGAAGTGATTCTTACCATATATAGTAAGGTAGAGTCAAAGCTAGTTTATTTCTTATATTAAGAAATAAAAAACTGGTATTTATATAAATGAAAAAGAAAAAAAAAAATCCTTGGTAAGAGTTTGGCAACAAACCCATGTGAAAATGTAACCAATGTCCTTTATCTCTTTGATTAATATGGCTCCACGAGTAGCTTTGTTCACATGGCAGAGAACTTGTTTGAAAAATTTGGCACTATTTTTTTTTGTTGGCATATCACATTTTTTAGGGGTTTAATGTTTCTGTTTTTTAGGTAAAAATATTTTTTCTATCTTACTCACATAAAAGTGAGTGAGTTCTACTAATATTTTTTTCTCTCTTCTCTTGATAATGGGACCCACTCATTTTTATGTGAGTGAGACATAAAAAATGTTTTTGTTTCAAATACAAAAACATTAAACCTTTTTTTTATAGCTATTTAATGTGAGAACCATCCATTATATCATATCTTGTTACTAAGGTGTCTTTGGTTTAAAGGGAGGGGAGGGAGGGAAAAGAGAGAAATTTTTTACTTTATATTGTCTAAATTACCCATAAAAAATTTTCAATATTCCAAAAAATAAACTCTCAACCAAAATGAATATTTTTTTTTATTAATAACAATTTGGTCAATATTCTCCTATCACATCCCCTCCTCTCCTATCAAACCAAACATGTAAGAAATCCAAGTTTGAGTTGCTTTGGATCCCAAGTAGAGTAAAGTTTTCTTTATATATGTTTATAAAAAAAAAAAAAAAAATTACTCACAATTTGAATTCAAGATTCTAATTACAATTATATTAATTTCTTTTACTCAGCGCATCTTTCGATGATTTGTTTTGAATTATTTTAAAACATATTTAGGTATTATAGACATGTACATTCAAAATTGACATCATTAGTATAACAGGGCAATTTGTTCAAGCAAAAAGTATAGAAGGGCATTTTATTTTGTACTAAGATATGGAATAATAGAAGAAAATTTTCTCTCGTGTCTCCCTATTTTTTTTTTTTTTTTGCCCAACCTCTCCTGTCTCAATCCTCTCCTTTCTCAAAGCTAGTATGAGTTTAATTGCAAATTAACATGATTTTCTAAGTTTGAGATGTTGAAATGGTAAATTTGGTGAGAACCCGTGAATTCAATTGGATTTGCAACTAGCAAGAGTTCAATAGTAAATTAATTGTCACAATTTTGTATACAATGACAACGTGAAAATGATAAAATTGGTAAATCAAATTGTTGTCAAACTCACAAATTTAAATAAACTCATAGTTAAAATATAAATTTAGATCATGACCTCGAGTTATAAATTAATAAGAATTTACTTACGAGTTTTCTTTTATTTTGGCCCAAGGATAAACTAGAAGAGTTATCTCATGATTCTTATATCAATACTAGAGTTTTACTGTAATGACTACGACTACATGTCAATATTCAAACTTTTTATGGGAAAAAACCTTAAAAAATTGCAATTATTATTAGTAAATACTAATACTCTCTCCGTTGCTATATATAAGAATATTTTAACTGAATCACAATATTTAAAAAAAAAATAGTTTAAAGTAGTTAAATATAATAGATTAAAGTATACTTTTAATCCTTTAAATTTTACATAAGTATACTTTTGGTTCCTTAACTTTATAAATTATACTTTTTATCCTAAAATTCTAACACCGTTAATGTTGCTAACGGAAAACGCTGACGCAACAAACTCAAGTGATGACTAATAACATTTAATTACACATATTTTATATATTCTTCAATTTACCCATATTCTTAATAGCATTTAGTTGCACAGTCATCACTTAAATTTACACGGTTATTTCTTGAATTTCCATTTTCCATTAGCAAAATTAATGGTGTTAGAATTATAGGACTAAAAGTATACTTTATAAAGTTAAGGGACCAAAAGTATACCTCCTGTAAACTTAAAGGACTAAAAGTATACTTTAGCCAATATAATAATTGTAAAAGAAATTTAACTCCCCTCCCCCTCCAAAAAAAAAAAGGAATATCATTTCTGCCTTTAATGCAGAAATTTTTTTTTTTCTGTTTTAAGTCAAAACTATGTTATTTTGGCTCTTTTTTAAATGAAGAGATGGAGAGATGAAAAGAAAAAAAAGGAAAGAAAAAAAAACAAAAAAAGAGCCAAAACGGAGTAGTTTTGACTTAAGGCAGAAATGATATTAAAAAAAAAGCTTTATTTATGAATGAGTAAAAGAGAATAATAATAAAAAAATATAAAATAAAATTAATATAGCATAATAATTAATTAAGAAAAAAATGAAAAAACGTGTATTTATTTTTTATACAAACTCAAAAAAGATATTATATTTAGAGATCTGCCCATTAAAAACAATGCTGTTATTTGATATAGGGACCAAAGAGTGCTAAATAAATGCTTCATAACTCATAAACTGTAGAAAATTTTGCCACCATTTCCGGCATACCTCATACATCTTGTAACTGGATGCCTTCCATTTTTTATTTTATTTTATTTTATAAAGAATGAATGTCTTCTCTGATAATTCCACGGGAAAGGCCACTTCTATGACCTATCATTTTTCGCATTTATAAAATATTTTTTTTTTGTTATAATATTCGCTTCAACATATTTTTTTGAATGATGCACATCTCTCTCTTTTTTTTTAATAAAAAATAAAATTGAATGAACATGTCCCTATAATCACTGAAACGTTTCGAATTGTTTTCGTTTAAAGAAAAATCAAATCAGAATTAATTAATTCGACCAATATAAAACATTTTCACGTAACGGAAGGAAATGATAATACTAATAATAATTTATTTTTCACCCCCACACTCTGTTATATGCAAAACGCCAACGCCTTCACCCAGCGGCCACTGAAAGCTAACAAGCAAGCTAGCAAACTATCGATGCGTGAGAGAGAGAGTGAAGGCGAGCTGTATCTGTAACTGTCTCCCATGGCCTGCCTGTTTCTTCTCTCAGATCTTCCTAAATCCCTAGCTATCACTTCCTTCAACATTCTTCTTCATCTTCTTACTATCCTTCTTCTCTCCCTTTTCATGTAATATTTGTTCGATTTTCTTCAGTTCTCTACTCTTTCCCCCCACCTGGTTTGTTTCCTGAGGAAATCTGGATTTCGGCGTTGTGTGTTTGGTTTTGGCCTTTTTTGGAGCTTTCGGTGCTATTCGTTTGGGTTTTGGCGGGTTCTCTGGGAAGATTTTCGTAGTCTGATCTGGTTTCTGCTCCATCTTTTGGCTATTTCAGTTAATTGGATTGTCGAGGAGTGGTTTTCTGAGGGAGTGGTGACTTATTGGGTTTAGTTGTTTATGCTGTGGTTGTAGTGTATATTGAAGAATAGTAGGATATGGATGATAGAGGTGGCTCATTCGTTGCTGTCAGAAGGATGTCGCAAACTCTTGAGCGCGGCAACACCACCTACCAATCGACCTCTGGTAAATGTATTAAATTTAAATTTCATAACTATTTATCCTTTTCGGTTTGTGTGCGACTCTCTCCTGCCCTCCTTCCTCTAAAGTGTTTATTTCTGGTAAATGCTGTGTATTCATCACTGTTTATCGTTTTCCGTATATTTTGCGACTCTCTCTGAACTGTTGTTTTCACTCATTTCATGTTGACTATGGTCATGATACTGCATTTATCTCTATCTCGCAATTTTGTGAAGTACGGTTCTCTGAATCGAGATCGAGTCATATTTGAGAAGCTTGATCATTTTGCAATTTACACTTGCATGATACTTGCTGATATTCCAAATAGCATCGGTGGATAATTTCACATTGCTGTGTGTTTTATTTTTAATACGGATTTTTTGGATTTCACTTTTGTGTTTATTCCAAACATTTTATGCAACTTAAGTATTGCACGATTTTGGCCCAAAAAAAAAAAAGAAGAAGAAGAAGAAGAAGAAGAAGAAAAAAGAAGGAAAAAAGTCTTGCGCGATTGACAAAAGCGCTTTCTGGGCACCACTCGGCACACCCTCTCACTTCACTCTTACCTTTCCTTTCTCTCCGATACATGCGCACTTGTTCTGTTCGATCGGATAGATTCAAACTATTTATCGAATTCTTTTCGCTTTTATTTTTTACCCCCTTATTGGGAATATTCCGTTCTTTTGAGCACCAGAGCTCTTTTCTATGCTTAATTTATAAATTATATCTATTAAATGGTTGTCTCTATAGATCTTGCTTTATGTCGCGCGCCTATACAGCTAACTGTACTTATATTTTGACTTGTGCAAATCTATAATATGAAGCTGGTGTGTGAATATTATGAGCGAAGCTGGGATAATTTATTGTGAGCCATATAATAAAATGTGAGAAGGATACTTAGAAATGCATCAGTAGTAGAAAATCTATATATTTATATTCAATATAAAAACTTTATCAAGCCACGCTGTTAATGAGCCATGAAGAGCGTGGCTCATTTTTCAGATTCTATGCAACTCATGGAACCCTCACTAGTTATAAATAAAGTGAGGTGCAGGTTTTTAATCCTTTCTGATACTGCTTGTAATTTGAAAAATATTCATTGTTTTGGCAAAGGCGCTTCTTAATCTGTTGCTTTGCTTTGGTTCAAAGTTTTGGATCATGTGTATCCCTTTCCCTTCGTTTGAGGTTGTCTGTACATGTGACTCAACAGTAGCACCCAGATTTTACCTTTGTATGCTGTAATGAGAATCATAGTTTGAGTAATTTACTGCCGGCTATTCATTGGCAATGTACTAAATTTTTTATCAATTTGTTTTGAAATTTTCTCTTTATTTTATATCATTTGTGAGGATTTTATGTCAATCTCTATGATTTTCCATTTGGTTCTCACCACCTGATTACTCTCACAAAAGTTGACAAGTAATATTTTAAGTCAAACGCTGTAAGTGCATTAGGTAGCGTATCATCTTCCACATTTCCTTGAAAGCATTGTAACATATGCCTACTTTTAAAATTGACATGATAGTGCTAGTTTCTGTGGCATATATTGCTCAACCATCAGTACCATCCACTTCCTTAATATCCTCTCCATAGTGTCTAATGTATTTGTCCCCTGTCCTGCAATTATAGTTTGTTATCAAGCTATATCCTTTTTTCTTTTGCATGAAAGCAAAAGGCTTTCTATATGCTGTTGTAGTCCAATAAGCTGAATGGTTTTGATTTCATTTTACTAACTAATCTAAACCAATGAACCATCATGTACTTAGAATGATATTTTACTCTTTTAAAAACTTAAGTATTTTCTTTATTGCCATAAATTTATGGGCATTTTATTTGTTTACAGCTGAGGCTGTGGCAGGATCAGGAGCATGGCTTGGAAGAGGATTATCTTGTGTTTGCGCTCAGAAGAGAGATAGTGATACTCGTCCATCTTTTGATTTAACTCCATCACAGGTAATAATCTTGTTATTTAAACGCTGTTGAAATAATTGAAGAAGCAATTTTTTTCTTATGCTGTAGGTTGTTTCAGCAAATGGAATTATGTATAACATGTCACATGTAGCGATTGAATTTTTGAATTTTTCTGCTGCTGCAATCATCTCCAAAAATATGTCCTCATATATCACTTGACTTGAGTTCAGATTGATTGTAATATTTTTATCGGAGTATGGCTATCAGTATTGTTTTGGAAAGATAACGGATATTCAGAATCAAGTTATTCAATTTGTTATATGAATGATGGCCATGCCTTTTGTTCTTTGGTCTTGCATAAATAGGATCGTATGTGGCTTGAAACATAGTAGATCCATCAAGGTCAAAAAATAGTGTTTAGACAAATGATCTATCTTCTCTTTAACTTGTAGAGTTTGTCTCCAATATAATGTTGCTTCATTGAAAATTGAGGACAATAAACAACAGTGTTAGCCCATCCCTTTGATTTATTCATTCCCGAATGAAAATTTTATTGAACTGTGTTTTTTAGTCAAAATTAATTTTTTCACAGTTTGTGGTTTCTTGTTCCCTTTTGTGGTTCATAGGGGTCATGACACCTATGATGCTCATGATTAGGCCTGTCCAATTAATTTTTCATGCCCTATGTTGTGTTCATTTTAGAATAGAATATCTTTAGCTTTGATGGCCCTAGCTTCTTTTATTAAACATTTTTATTTGTAACTAAGCCAGAAAAAATGATATTGTTGAACTTGGACTCTCAGGAAGAATGCTTGCAGAGGCTACAGAACCGTATAGATGTTCCTTATAACAGCTCTATCATTGAGCACCAGGTATTGATTTTGTTAATAATAATATCAAGTCTCCGTAAGTGATGCTGCAATAACTATTAGTTGTGCCGAAGTTCATCTTTATGTGCCCATGGTTTATGAGTTGTCCATTCCATATTACATGGGCATTACGAAATTCTTAGACTCTAATTTACATGTGGTAATTTTGCTTTATTTTAGGAGTCTTTAAGGGCCCTATGGAATATTGCCTTTCCCGAAGAAGAACTTTGCGGCTTAATATCTGAGCAGTGGAAGGAGATGGGCTGGCAAGGAAAGGATCCGTCAACAGACTTTAGGTAGATATTGTCTGCTGATTTCCTAATCTTGTCAGCATTCTAACAACATCTTGTTTTTTAATGATTTCCATTTTGGCAGGGGCGGTGGGTATATATCTTTGGAGAATTTGCTATTTTTTGCCAGGAATTTCCCAGTATGGTCTCCTTTTCTGTTTGCTGTTTTCTTCAATAATTATTTTTTAATTAATACTTTGAGGAATATTTTGGAGGCTTGGAATTTTGAGGTGGAAGGTCTTCTGGCTTGAATAGTAGCTCATGCAAATGTGCTACTGCTAGTTTATCTCGAAATGAAAAAGGTTTGCTTAGTCAGTAAAATTAAATGAATATAACAGAACATGAAGAGAGAATCGTGCAGGAGGGTATTTATTTGGTTGAAGGACGAGTCCTCATTATTAGTGCTAGCCCTGCATATTGCTCCTTGAATGTTCCATTTGGAAGCTGTTTTGGTGCACTTGTATCTTACCTGGTATTTTGTATAGAAGAAAACATGGCTAAGATTTTCATTTTTATCATGTCAATAGAAAGTTATCAAAGAAATAATGAAACACGTATTTTTTTTATGCAAAAAAGTTTATGTGAGTTGGGTCCAGGGGCTCACTAGGGGCTCTGAGAGTGCTTATAGAGGTACTTTTGGATCTCCCTCTAACAAGGTCCTCACATCAATAGGATTTGTGCTCAAACCTTATGGTTATGAGCCAAATGAAACACGTATTTTATTTTATACAGGAAAGCTCAAAATTAGGCATGTAATCTGATCCGTGTAGTTTTAGTTGACACTTGAGATACCACTGAAGTTATCAAAGAAATAATGAAACACGTATTTTTTTATACCAAAAATTTTATGTGAGTTGGGTCCAAGGGCTCACTAGGAAACTCAAAGAGCGCTTATAAAGGTACTTTTAGATCTCCCACCAACAAGGTCCTCACATCAGCAGGATTTGAGCCCAAACCTTATGGTTATGAGTCAAATGAAACACATTTTATTTTATACAGGAAAGCTAAAAATTAGGCATGTAATCTGATCCGTGTAGTTCTTAGTTGACACTTGAGATACCACTGAAGTGATGTACTGACGTCATCCTCTGTTACTATGGAGTGAATACCATCACACCAGAAACAACCATCTTGGATATCAGAATAAATTAGCAAATGTGGTGGATTTGAGATGGTTAATATTAAAAAAAAGTTATTTTTCAACAAATGTGAGCCTGCTTATTCACTGGGGTCCTGATTAGATACTTTAATTTTGGAGAAAAACATTGCATTAAATATGACAGTAGTGTTTACTATTCATGTCTTTGTTGCAGAAGTAAAAAAGTTTTTTGTTTCGCAGAAATCCTTTCAGGACCTTTTATGGAAGCAGGTAGGAGACCGATCAGCATGGGAATACCCATTTGCTGTTGCTGGTGTGAACATCACCTTTATGCTAATCCAAATGCTTGATCTTGAAGCAGGTGTTTTACTTCTTCTGTTACCATAACCTTTTATTGTTATCATTGTTCATCAAATGCCTCTAGGGCTTTTAACACTTTTTTCCTTGAACTATGATAATACATAGTGCTGCATCAAGAAAAACTTGAACAAAATGTGACCTTTGGCTTTCACCAATGCTTAGAGTTCTAGATGATGATACGGATATGCTTTTTTTCGTTGCCATTTTTGAGAAAACAAGACTCAACCTGCCTTTTTACCTGAATGGTAACCTACTGCCAAACCCAGTCATAGACTATAAACGGTGCCAACTGATCAAACTGGAGGATTAAGCATGTGTTCAACTACTACAAAGTATATATTATTGGATAGAATCAATTTCATTTATTTAAATTTCATACCTTTAGATTACCAGAAAAGATTTTTTTAAAGGATAAATAAATTTTATGATATAATATTATCATATAATGTAAGAGTATATATTTATGAATGATATATTTATAAAATTTATCAATTTAGTCATCCTAAAGGATCATGTCATGAAATAAATAGACATTTATTTATTAAAAAAATATCATATCATGAACATTTTAGTATATTTAATTAATAGACATTTTAATTCACCAGGTTATTCTGCAATTTGACCATAGTACTGTAAATCACTTGTCTTTTCTTCAATAACCGATTTTGACCTGCAGTTCCATATATAGTAAGTGGTTATTGTAATCATCTGCACAACTGGTAGTGCCATATATAGTAATTTAAGGTGCTAGATCTACTCAATGGAGAGAATTCCATTTTGCAGTGAATTGATATTGTTATTGACAATTTGCACATAATAAATGTCTTGTCACGCAAGACATTAGGTGCAATCTCAAGTAGCAAGGGTGGAGTGAGATATAGCTATTGGTCAATAGCTCGAATCTCTAAGATGTAACCCAAAATTTTTTTAAAAAAAGTCTTGCCACACTTCTTTTTATGCAGGCTGATGTATGGTTGATGTATTTGCAAAGCAATGAATTGATTTCAATTTTGTTTCGTTCAATAACTGAATTCAGCTTAACAATATGCTTTGGCTTTACAGTCAAGCCACGGACACTGGTGGGAGCAACTTTTCTAAGACTTCTTGCAGGTAGCCTATATTATGTGTGTTTTTTTTACTTGGCTATTTTCCTCCCTCTTCTATGTTGGGAGAAAAGGGGTAGGATTTGAATACTAATATCTAAACGGTAATATTTTATGGAACTTCCAAACGTGCAATGTGGTGAATACAGCACTTAGCCAGAATAAGAAAAATTATTTTATGTAACTTTTCACTTTAATGTCCGAATCCTCGTTTTGGTATTACATCTTAGCTTGCTGTTTAAAGTAACTAAATTCATTCATTATCATCTGACAGAAAATGAATCGGCTTTTGATATACTCTATTGCATAACTTTTAAGCTGATGGATCATCAATGGCTTACCATGCGAGCATCATACATGGATTTTAACGTAAGTGTAATCTGTTCTGAATGCTTCTGGTAGGAATAGGAAAATCCAAAATGGAATGTGAATTTAAAATTTTGCATAAATTGCATTTGCTTTACCTTTTTTGGTTGTAGTTTCAACAATTTTATACTAACATCCCTTTAGCTTTTATGAGAACTAGCTTCGCCTGCTGCATTGATATTTGATTAGGCTATTGGGTTCTGAGTTTCTATAAGTACATTTTTATGACAGCAGAATATATGTTTGGCTAACAATTTTGGTGTTAATTAGGGAGAGAGTTTAATATAAATTGAAACTAGGAGTTATGCACGTGTAGATTTTTTAGAATCTCAAGGGAGATAAATGGTTAAAAGTAATTTTGAGGTTTGTATTGGTAATAATGTGTGGAAAGAAAAACTAAATATCAACTTTGAAAAATACAGTGAGGTGTAAACCTTAATACTGAGGGTAATAACTCTTGCAAATGAAGGGAAAAGATTTTTGTGTTGGCCTTTATACTTTTATGTCAACTTTTGTGGTCCTAACAATCACGGAGAAATAACCATAGTGATTGTTTGAACCAAGGATGGTTTATAGAAACACATTATTTTCTTCTTGGCAGCTAACATAGCTTTCCATATTTTGGTTCTTAGTGACTACGGCTATTTTATTTTATTTTATGTTTTGAACAGAGAGTGATGAAAGCGACACGTCATCAGCTGGAGAAGGAACTTCTCCTTGAAGATATCACACGGCTGGAAGAATTGCCTTCATACAAACTTCTTACAAGATAGAGATTTTAGTCTGAGTGTACTAGGTGAGCTAACAGGTTTTTGTAATTGATCTTATATGCCATTTCTGCCAATTCTGGATTGAAACTTTGTATCTGAGGCCATCTTAAGTGTGATGGTCTTCAAGATTTTCGATGCAGCGGTATAGATTTCTAAATCCAGTTAGAGGATTTTAATCCTCTCAGCACTTTCAAGGGTAAAGTGCAAGTGATTGTTGATGAGAAAAATTGAGGTTTTTGGTCTTTGCAATTCCGTGAGTTTGGCATGTGGGTTTGCTTCTTAAAAGAAAATGGAAATAATTTATCGTTTGTTTGTATGCATAATTATTGGAGCTTATTTCCCCTTTATAATATGTTCTCATATTTTCTTTTCTATGAAGTAAAAACTGTTATTACTAACTTTGGAATCGGATTGGTATCTAACTTATTTAGAGCATGCATAATTAATTTGTCTTCTAAACCCCTATTTTAACGAAATCAAAATTGCTTGAGTTTTATTAAAATTGGAATTAATACTATTGTTAATCCTTGTTTAATTGGATCTTAGCTTTGGTTCATGTAGTCTTAATTCTTATAGTTTTATAAAGATTTGATTTGAGTTTAACGAGGTTCTTATATTTTTAATAGGTTTTAGTTTTGGTCCTTATATTTACACTCGGATCAAGTCCTTATGAATCTATAGAAACCAAAGCCGATGATTTAAAACTACGATAAAAACTTAATCAAACTATAAGGACTAATAATTATATTTATCCATTAAAATCATTATTGTTGCTCAAGTCAATTTGATTCAACAACGCTGGCATCAGAACCTTATCCACTAGACAATTTGATTCAAATTATTAAATTTGAGCTACTCTAATTTAAAGAAAAACGAGGTAATCGACCCAGAAAAGAGGTTTCTAGGTTAGCAGTATGGTCGTGGGATATGTAGGTTTTCATGAACATTAATTTTAGTCAAACCAACAATATAACTACAATTCTCAAAGAATTGCTTGAAGTCAGTTTCTACTTGGGAAATTTGCCAAAATAAGGCTAATTTTTTAAAAAAATTGTCAAAATCAGGTGCTGTTAAAACATTTTACCAAAATATGGTAGTTTGTAGCGTCACGTCAAATGACGCCACTTACAACGTGGCGCCACATCAGATGGTGCCACTAGTGACGCCACAAGATGTGACGCCACTTTCTAAAGTGGCGCCCCATTGATTCTCGGTATGTCATCGTCGTCTTCAATCTGGGTTGCTTCTTCCTTAGGTACTGTATGTTGCCAGTGGTTGCCGAAACTTGGACCAAACTTCTTTCTCTGGTAACCAGTTACGAGTCATAATATAATAATATATTATATATTATAATATATATTAAATTATATAATATATATAATATAATATGTAATATATTATATATATATATATATATATATATAGCCTTATTTTGGCAAATTTCCCGTTTCTTACTCAATAGGAAATACAAGATATGCAGCAACCCGAACTGAAATTCAAGTCCACCAATAATAACTATAATAATGACCAATCATTAGATCAAATACAAAAGGATTTCTGTCAACATCTATTCAAGATAAGGCTATATTCAGTCCAAAGTAACAACATTTTTTAAAAAATAACAATATTTTTAAAAGTGACATGTACTAAAATGCAAGCTTCTTTCTTTCTTTCTTTTTTCTTTTTTGAATATTAGTAAAAATGCAAGTTCTGACATTGACAATTTTTGTTAATATGTTACTTTGATAAGTATATCCTCAGAAAATATAATAAATTTACAAGTATTTCGTCTTCTTAAAGATAAAGGGGGTGTCATACCTTCGATTGCTTCTCTTGCCCGACAATAGAGCCTTCATTTGGAAAATGAACAATGAGGGTGAAATAATAATATGTTGCAAACCCACAAGAAGTGGATCCTTTTGAACTCACATTCTCTAGCATATGTACTTTATGATTGTCACTGTTATTGTAGAGATTCAGGCATACCTTGAATCAATGGCAATAATCTGAACTACCTTCGTAAACGAAATCAAGGTCAGACTCGATTATACATGCAGCAAATACACACGCAGATGGAGGAGAGAAGAAGAAGAGAGGAAGAGAGAGATTGAGAGGTTATCGTATGCACACACAAAAGTACTTGTTGCCCTGTTATGATACTCCTATAATCTAAACAAAATGGGTACTTTACAAGGTTTCACTCATACTTTTTCTTATTCTTTTGAGTTTGTGCTCTAATCCATCAAGAGTGGATTAATTATAATCTAACAGTTGCATAAAAGTAAATGCAACGAAAATTTTCTTCTTGTTCTTTTTATTCTTCAAATAGTCATATGGTAGAAGTATATAAATCTATAATTTCAATTAAGGTTTATATTTTTTTTTCCTAACTATTAACAATACTATGTTTAGCAATAGAGTTGGTCTTATGGTATGAGACCTGTTAGATTTTTATGGATCTCGAGTTTAAATCCTAGAGAAGACACTTATATTGAGAGAGACAATCACAAACTCTGAACCAAATGGCGGATGATAATATTTAAAACGGTAATACTATGTTTTGGTAAATGAAGTCCTGTTGTCCAAACTCTATTGTTCAATGAGAAAGCGAGTATAACAAAAGCCACCCCAGGAATGAAGATGCAATAACTGCGTAGCATTATGATGAAAAACAACTTCAAATCAGGTGATCAATGTTGAATTTCAAATGAGTCTTTACAAATCTTAAGTGGATCAATCATAAAGCACGAGTTAAAAGAATTAAAAAAGCATTTAATGATCTGGTTCAAAATATTTTTACAAAACAAATGGATTGGATCAATAAATTTAAATAAAAATGTTGAGGACACCAATAATTCAATTTGGGTTGAAAATGGAGCTTTGGATCATATTTTAGACTTGGAAACTTCAATTTAAAAGGTTTGGACTAAATCCTACGCATGGAAACACTCATTGGGGCCTAAAGGATCACTTCTTCTTTACTTTTTCGTTTTTTGCTAAATTATAGAAAACCATCTGAATTTTGAAGCAGTCGCATATAACCCTGATATTTTAAAATTTAAATTTACCTTCCATGATATTCTATTTTCTTATTATGACGCCCTTGTCATTAGCTTGCCATTATCTTTCTAACACACCAGATTGCTAAAAGACACCTTGCATCCTATGTGACATCCTATATAACAATGTAAGCTAATAATCTTATAATAATTATATCATTTTTAGATAAGGGTTGCAATGTCATTTTATCATTAAAAAATCCATTCTCATTGCCTCTCCTAGTAGGAATTGGCTTGCGTCTTATACCCCTTAATATCCGCTACATCCTTTTCTTCAAAACAGCACAGTTGTGGGTCAAAAGCAGTGAAGCTTTGCTTTGCTTTTTTGTTTTCTTCAATATTTTAGGTTCTGATGTATACTAAAAAAATACTTCAGGATACTGATTGGTATTGAAAAAATATGTTTAAAAAATATTTTAGGTACTTACTAGTAATGAAAAAATATTTCATGATTTTGAAAAATAATTTTATGATCTTAAAAAAATATCGTGAAGTATATTTTTAGTATAAATCAGTATCTTAAAATATTTTTTCAAAATTCTAAAATAATTTTTTTCAAGTGCATTCAATATCCAGAAGTATCCTTTTAATACTAGTTAGTACCTAGAAATAATTTTTCAAGATTTTAAAATAATTTTTCAAGATTGTATTTTTCAGCATCTTAAAGTATATTTTTAGTACCATCTAAAATATTTTTCAGTATCCTAAAGTATATTTTTTCAAATTATCATCGTTTATGACAGAAAGTTACCTTATTTTTGGCTATGGAATCGCAGATTATTGGGAAAATACCGCTGAAGCACTTTGATGCCACAGTTTTGAGTTTCAATGGAGTCTTTGAGAAGTTACAGTCAGAGATGCCGAAGAACAAGGCCAATCTAATGTAACGAGTAGCTTTGACTGGTGCCGTGGTTCTTAAATTGCTTTCCAATTGCCCACAGGAGCTCCTAGTCTAACGAGTAGCTTTGACCAAGATTGTAAGCTTTCTTCAATTTGATAATCAATTTTCGGCACGATGCTATTTCTAAGAATTGGAAGCTGAAAGGTGTGCTGGCCGCAAAGAGAGGAAATGGAATGTAGGTTTTTTAATAATAGAATGACATTGAAGCCCTTATCTAAAAATGATATAATTATTAGTTTTCAGAGGATGCTATGTGAGGTGCCATGTAGAATGTGAGGTGTCTTTTATTAATCTAATTTGGCAATTTTCGTCAAAAAGATTACTATAAATTGACAGCAAGGGCCTAATAAGAAAATAGAAGATCAAGGAGACTGAATTTAAATTTTGAAATGTCAGGGGTTATAAGCCTTATAAGCGACTGCTCCAAAATTTAGGGGTGTTTTGCATAATTTAATCTTTTTTTTTTTTTGGCTTAAAATGCTGACTAAGTTTTAATAATTGTATTTGAGTGAAAATTTCACTTTTGAGTTCTAAAGTTCATTGAATTAACTCCTTGTTATTTCTTTTTAAGTTATGGCATCCGACAATTACACTATAAACTATAATTTATATTAAGAATCGAAGATAATAATATGTATTATTTTGAGTCTCTAAGTTGCATTTAATCCCTTTTAAATTTTTGTAAATGGAAAGTTGCGCTTACTTACTTTTAAACTTGAGAATGAATTCTCTCTAAGATTTTTCATTGAACTTATAGATTTATCAAGTCTTAATTAACCTTGTGAAGTCTTTCAACATTTCAAGTTCTTGTTCATTTATGCTCAAGAGTTCAAGTGGATCATTAGACATATGTTAAGCTTTTTTGAGATGTGCATATTTTGCTTTTTCCTTCGCAGACTATCTGGTTCCATCCTAGATCCGTTACTCAGAGAATGTCTGATTCTGACATAGAGCTCCATCTAGATACGCAAACCTATTTCCTGGAGAGGTTCTAGTTCCATCCAAGAGTTATGTTTAGATCTATACACCATTTGGTTTCGCCTAGATCTTTAGACCGCCTAGTTCTGCCTAGATCTTTAGACCTTAATTATGGTTTCGCCTAGACTTGTAGACCATGTAGTTCCATCTAAACCCACAAACCGTTTGGTTTTGCCCAAACCCAAAGGCTGTCTAGTTCAGATAAGCTTGACATCATCTCTATTTGTCCATATTGATACAAGACATCTTGAGTTTGAGTGGTGTTAAGATATTATATCTTTTATCAATATTTGATATATTAACATGTTGAGATATTATATATGTTAGGTTGATATTTGATATGTTTTATATATCTCAAAAGTATATTAGATTAGATTAGATTCTATAGTTAGTCTAGATTATGGTTTGTCTATATAAAAGCTCTTACATTCTCGTTGATCTAATGATTAAAAAATTCAATAATATTTAAAGCGCTTATTTCTCTTTTAATTCAATATAATCCTTCAAATAATTTTGTTGTGAGTTTGTGAAAACTTTTCCTTATAAGTTGACATAATCATGTAACTTCGAACTCGCAGTATCAATGTAAATTTCCGGAAGGGAAACATTTTGGTCTTTCATTAGTAGATTTGGAAAAAAAATCATTTACTGAATATTTAAAATCTAGGAAGATAAAAGGGATATTATAATATGTAATTGATATTCATATACTAATATAATTATTAATGCTATTAATTCTTTCAAAAATTCAAAAATCATATTATTCTTTTTGCTTTGAATAGGTTTGAATCTCTACTTAAAATTCAGGTAAACAAAAGCTCTACTAAAAAAAAGGCAAAAGCGGACTTTTTTCTATCTAACTTAAGTATAAAATTTCAAATCCGTCTCTTAATTTTATAAAATATCTTTTCAATCCTCTAATTTTAAAATTTTTAGTTTCTTATTTTTTTTGGGTAAATCATTGTTTTTTTTAAAAAATTAAACTTGACATGTTAGCATTTGAAAATGCTTTATGAATATTTAAATTTTAATATCAATGATTTTTATTAATAAAACTAATGGTATTGAGGTTATAGGATTGAAAAAACACTTCATAAAATGAAAGGAGGAAAAACTAAAATCCTATATAAAATTAAAGCACGAAAAGTTCATTTCTATATATAAAAGAGAAACTACAATAATTTATTCTAATCAATCGTTGCCTAATTAATTCAGAAATAAATGGTTTTAAATTGAATTCTGATTTGAACAATTAATATAATCAATAACTAGTCACAGAAGTCCATGAATGCCAGCAAATCTGTATTCAATCAATATGTAAAGTAATTATGGACTGACTTTATTAGAGATCTGTGCACTTCAAACAGAATAGCAAACGAGAAAATTAGTTACTCCCCGTTACTATAAGGCACCAACTACTAAATGTATTTGATTTTTTTTATAAGGCACATGCTTATTTTCAAGAAGCATTGATTATTTTTTTCCATATTTACCCATAATTAATAGGGGTAGTATGTGAGAGTTTAATAATATAATATTAAAGTTTAGTATAAATAGTAGGGGTAATATTGAAAATTACTTAAATTATAGGACAATTTTATTGACTTTAATTGTTTTTATTGGTTTATGTGATTTATTAGTTGGTGCCTTATAATAAGGACCGGAGGGAGTATTTTCCTAAAAGTGGCTTTAATTGATTGGTCATTGAGAATATTACTCAAATCCATCCTAATAATTGCTCCAATCTTAAATATAAGACATAGTTAATTTTTTTTTATGAGATTAAAGAAGTTAGTTAAATTATTTTAGAATTTTTTATTTTTTTTCTCCAAACTAATTAGTATAACTAATAGGGTAAAAGTCAAAAATGCCCTTGAGTTTTACCCTCAGGAGCGTTCAGCACCATGTGTTTTTTTTTGGAGCAACAGTACCTACGTGGTTACATTTTAGAAACAAAAATACCCTTCTCTGTTAGTTGACCATTAACCATGTTAAAATTACATTTTTGCCCTTAGTTTAAAATAATTAAAAATAAAAAAATAAAAACACCCCACCCCTACCTCCCCTTGCTGGTGGGCCCCACCGCCGACACCCCGTGGGGCCCACCCCTACTCGTTGCACCTCATGCTAATCTTCTTCATTAATTATGATTCTTATCCATCACTCTTACGTACCTAATCAATGCGACAATGCAGATTATAGCAAGCTCTGCTCTCCATTAATTAATTTACAATCCGTTTTTGTTGCAGCTGCATCTCGTGTGGTAAATGGTAATGTTTGTCGCTCGATATATAATACTGAAATCAATTAAATGTAATGCAGTGCAGTTAATTATTTTAACGTGCTTAGCTTAAAGTAGAACCAAAATAAAATAAAAATAAAAAAACAAGCACACTCTACCCAAGGACGAAATTAAAAGCATAATAACATTTAAAGTGATGCTTCAACAAAGGAGTATTAATATATTTAAATTTATGCATCGCTCAAATATTGAACGAAAAATATAGGGTGAAGAAAATTCAAAAACGAATTTATATAAAAATAATTGTTAAAAAAAAAAAAAATTTGCCGACGGCCGGTCACTGGCGAACGGTCTCCAGCAGTGGGCGGCCACCGGCGTGGGGTGTCGGCGGTGGGGCCCACCGGCAAGGGGAGGTAGGGGTGGGGTGTTTTTATTTTTTTTTAATTATTTTAAACTAAGGGTAAAAGTGTAATTTTACCATGGTTAACGATCAACTAACGGAAAATGGTACTTTTGCTCCAAAAAAAGCACATGGTGCTGGACGTTCTTGAAGGTAAAGCTCAAGGGCATTTTTGCAACTTTACCCTAACTAATAAAATGATATATAATTTAAGAATACATAATATGTGATATAATTAAGTAACTTATTTAACTTTCATAATCTTCCTTAAAAAAGTTATTTATGTTTTTTATTTAAGATCAGAAGGAGTACATTTTAATGCACTATTCATTTCTCTTAATGAAAAGGGGATATTTTAATGAAAAAAAATAGAAGTACACGTTTATTCATTTAACTATATACAAGATTTTATGTTGATTTCCTTAATTTTATAAAGTTTATTTTAGTCTTCTAACCATAACACCATTAGAGTTAAGGTTGAGTTTTATTCCGAAATTTTTTAGGTATGATTTGTGGGTATAACACCATTAAATATGACTTTGAATTATCCAGATAGACAATTTCAAGTAGCATATAACTGACATTTGAAGAAAGTTAATAGGGTTGTTAATTTTTTTTTTAATTTTAAATGTTTATGTATATTTTTGCCCCCTGCTAAACTCATTCGTGCCAAATGATCCTAAGGAAAAATTTTGTTGGTAAAATTAAACCTTAACCTTTATTTTTTTTCCCCAATATTGTCTAGAAGTGTTAGAAAATGAGCAAAATTGCCCCACCCATTAACAAACTATTGTTGACATTTAGAAAACTAGCATTAGCCGTTGTCATTGTTAACAATCAAGGGAAATATTGTTCCCATTTTAATACTTTCACAATAGTGATTTAAAAAACTTCTAGATACCCAGAGTTTTTGTATGAAAACTTTCGAGTTAAAATTGGACCTTAATCCATTGCATTTACAAAAAGATACTAGCAAAAAAAAATTCAATGTTGACAAAATATTTATAACTGCTAAAATGTTAAGTTTAATTTTTTTAAATAATAATGATTAATATAAAAGATTAGCATTTGGTAGTGACGGTATTTGAGTTAGAGAACAGAAGAAGATATTTTATAAAATTAAAAAATTAAAAAATTCTTATAAAATTAAACAACTAAAAGTTCATTATTATCATAATCTTAATAAATAAATAAAGGATTAAGGTGAAAAATACGCATGAGTTTTTTTCCTTAGGAGTGTCCAGCACCACGTTCTTTTTTCTGGAGCAAAAATACACACGTGATTACCATTTTTTAGCAAAAGTCACATTCCACTGTTAAGTCATTGTTCATCGCCGTTATGTTACTGTTCACTTCATCTCTTTCTCTCTCATCATGGTGAGCAGTGACTTAACAGTGGGATATGACTTTTGTTCTAAAATGGTAACCATGTGTGTATTTTTGCTCAAAAAAAAAAGCACGTGTCTCTTTCTCTCTCATCATGGTGAATAGTGACTTAACGGTGAGATGTGACTTTTGTTCCAAAATGGTAACCACATGTATATTTTTTCTCTAAAAAAAAGCAGGTGGTGCTGGACGCTCCTGGAAAAAAAGCTTATATGTATTTCTACACCTTAAGCCATAAATAAATATAATCAGACATACATCACTTCTTCTTCTTTTTTTTTTAAATTTTTTTATGTACTCCCTTTTCATTGTGAGTGCCTGGTTTTTATTCAAAGATAACAATACATTGCCTGGCAAATTTTCTTATTCTCTATTTTTAATTAAAAAACAAGGCATACATAAAATAAATAAATAAACAAATAAACAATCCCTTTTTATAAAACCGAGACACCAGTCTTAAAAAAATATTATCTAAAATACCTAAACAAAAAAGAAAAAAAATAGTCACTACAACAAAACCTTTAGCAATGACATTAAAAAAAAAAAAAAAAAATAGAGGCTGTAGCTTGTTACAGAAGGGAATCTTATTATAGCCTATCACTTTCGGCAAATTTCTTGAAGTGACCTAATTCAATATCCAAAAGGTAAAAATTATCTGATAATGAAGGCCAGACTATAATTTTAATTCAAATAAGATTTTAAATCAAATCCCCTTAATATCTAACATTGGTGAAGTGGGAATAAGTTTTCCTCATCTCAATCTTCCTTATCCAAATAATCAATCCATACATGAACCCGATGAAAAGGGAACTGACATTTTCCAAAGTAAAAAACGTAGATACAACAAGCTAAATCTAACCACTTGCAAGCATAGCTCATATTGTCAAACTCATGAATTTAAACAAACTCATAATAGTAATGTAAATTCGAATTGCAAACTTATAAGAGTTTACTTTTATCATTAAATAGGTATTTATAGTGTATAATTAAAATATAAAAAATGACAAAAAATGGATCTAAATATATTTTAACAAAAGACAGAAAAAAAATTTTAAATTCGAATAATTGAAATTAAGTACATCAACATTCATAATTTACCATGCTTAAAAAAAAATTTATACACAAAGCCATTGAGTATAATAAAATAGATAAAATTAACACAATTCTAAAAGTGAGTTAACACGGTTTTGTAAGTTAGAAATATAAAAATAGTAAATACAATATATAAACTCACGAGTTTATGCGTTTATGACTAGCACGGGTTTACTAGTAACCGAATTTAATTTTATAAGGTAGAAATGTAAAAAACGGTAAATTTGGAGAGTCAACTCTCAAGTTTGACAACAATGAGCTCAAATACTAAAAGATACTTCCTCCCGTCTTAATTATAAGATCAAGTTGCCTTTTTCGGAAAGATTAAGAAATCTAATTAAATTACTTTAGAGTATTTTTATTTTTTCTCTAAATTAATTGGTTTGATTAATAAATTAATATATAGTTTAAGGATACACAACATATGATATGATTAAGTAACTTATTTAGCTTCCTTAATCTTTTCAAAAAAAAAAAAATCAACCAAATCTTATAATTAAGACCGAAGAGAGTATATCATATTCATGCAGATTAATTTCTTAATCATATTAATAAGGATTCAAATAAATATTTGAATGTACAACTTGATTCCTATTTCACTAAATCAAGTTTAGAAAAATAATTCAGGCCAAAAATATTTAGAAAAATAATTATTTCTAAGAATTTTTCCTCATCTTAATCATCCTTATACAAATGGTCCATCCATACATAGACCCACTGAAAAGGGAACTTACTTTTTCCAAAGTAGAAAGGTAGATACAATGAATCTAATCTAACCACGAGAGACATCATACCCATACATATGAATTTCTTAATCATATTAATAATGATTTGAATAAAGGACCACACTTAAATTAAATTTTTTATATTCATTACATCAAACTTTTCAATTACATATGATCATGTGTCTTAATTATTTTCATATAGGTTTATAATTAAATAATTAAAATGGAACACATGATTATACGTAATTAGAGAAATTGATGAAATAGAGATAAGGAATTTGACTGAAGTATTTTACTTAAATAAATTTTAGTGTGCAACTTGATTACTATTTCACTAAATCGAATTTAGAAAAATAATTCAGGAAAAAAATAATTATTTCTTTCACATTGTTTCGATGATATGACTGATTGTTAATTAATATTGCCATCACTAACATATCATTAATTTTAGTTATCAATCTTCAATTTTATATGAGTAATATTTACTGTATGATTTGATTCCGTATCAGTAACTTTTTTTTTAGTGTTTTCCTATTAAAGCAAGGCTGATTTTATATCAATCATTTTGTTTTAATTTGCCAGGCATATCAATCATTTTAATTTCGGTCTTAAATTCTACTTTCATTTCTAACTTACATGAGTTACATAACTTCCATATTAAAATGCAATTAATATTTAATAATATAAAAATAACTGAATATGCATTCAACATTTTGATTTTCGCGAACTATAGTACATACTATACGTCTATATATCTATGTCAAACTCACGAGTTTAAATAAACTCATAGTAGTGATATAAATTCGTATCATAAACTTGAACCATAAATGCGTAAAATTTTATTTTATCAGTAAATAGATATTAATAGTGCATAATTAAATAAATAAATTTAAAAATGGTAATAATTTGATTTAAATATATTTTAAATCTAAATAATTAAAATTAAATCTATCAACATTCATAGTTTATCATATCTAACAAAAACATTTCTTTAAAATTCATATATAAAGATACTGAGCATGATCAAATCAAAAAAAAGTTAGTGCAGGTTTAAGTATCTACCACTATTTTGTAAATTAAAAAAGTAAAAACGGTAAATTTGATATGTGAACTTGTAAGGTTAACTGAGTTTACAACTAAATTAAGTTTAAGACTAACTTGAAACAATTTTGTGAACTAAAAATATAAAAACGGTAAATTTGGAGAGCCAACTTATAGGTTTGACAACAATGTATACACCTACCTTGTTTGTTAATTTTACACTATCCATAAAATTAAATATAATTTTAAATTTATTGATATTCCAACCAATTAAAATTTATACAAGTTCCAAAAAGCGATGATTGGTTTTAGCATGTAACCTATAGGCAATTTTAAATGATAACTTCAAATACAATATTGAATTTGTGGTAATTGATTTTCTGGTAAATAATTTAAACAAAATCCTCATCTACAATCTTATGTCTCTTATTAATTTGACTCGACCCGGAAAATTTTGAAAATTTCTGCATTTTATTAAATAAAGATTGAGAAACCATCAATTAATTAAATGTTATCAGGTATTGCAACAATAAATCATATGACTGAAGAATAAATTTCCTCATGTCTAGAAAAGGATTAATTATAAGAGTTCTAAGTTTTGATGGTTATAAAAATTGTGAGAAATTCTTTCAGTATTGTGTTTTATTTATTCAAACAAATAAAAGAATAAACAAATAATTTTGTTTGGATAAACTAATTTTAAATAATTTTACAAAGTACAATAAATACATGTGAGAAGATTTTTATCTTGTGAAACAAAAACACTTAAGATTATTTTAGATGCTCTCCATACATAGTCAAGGGTTTGTTTGGCTTAATTTTAAGTGATTATGTGGTGTCAAGCTTGAATTAACTTATTTACCAAGAGGTGGGGTAAATAGTATCTAGAAGGGCAACCCTTGTTGTATTGGGGATTTCTTTTCCTCCATGAAGAGTGAGGATTAGCCGGACAACACCAACATTGAGATGGGTATATCCTTGGTTAATCTAGGGATTGATCAGTGGTTGAGGGATTTCAAGAGTGACAAATTGTATGGCATTATTTGCATGAAGGCTACACTAGTCTAGTTTGGTAGTCTAGACCATTTCTTTGGCATGTGGTCTCTTGGTAGAGATGATAGCTATAATATATCTAGTGAGACAATTGGTTTGGTGGTAGAGACTATATTAACTTAAAAGAGGTAGATCCGTGTCTTGGGCTCTAACATCTTATAGTAAGTGAAAGTCCAGGCTGAACCCAAGAAGGGGAGTGAATTGGGTGAAGACAAAAATTCTTGCAATCTTTGAAATTCTTTTCACAATTTGTAGAAATCAGTTTGAATGATATTAAAGAGTTATAAAACAATAAACAATCATTCAAACATGTATGCTGGATATAAAGGAGTTTAAGAGAAGAGAAGTGCAAACACAGATTTATACTGGTTCGGTCCAACTTTGACCTATGTCCAGTCCTTAGGCACCTTGAGCTTTTCACTATTCTCCTTGTTTAACCAGGCACAAGAGACAAGCCTTTACACCCACAAGTTTATCCAGGTACTTGTGTAACCTTCACAATCTCCCTTGGAGACTCCCCTTTACTACCCGTAAAGTTACAACCAATTTCCCACTCAAAGGTCACCCAACCTTGAGTATCTCTCAGAAAATATGGTTTACAATAATTCTTCTCTTATAGAAGTGATTATGATAAACACTGAAGAGTATTACAATTGAATTCACTCTCTAAATAATAATTAGAATAAGCATAAGAAAACAGAGCGAAGAGAGGATTCTGAATTTCGGTATTATGACTGTGTAAGCTCACCCCTCCACCTTCTTGCGTTTTGAATCTGGTTCTATTTATAGATGAAGGCCTTCTAACCGTTGGAGAATAGAGCCGTTGTAAATAAAGACGTTGAGAGTTCAGCATATGGAAAAACTAGCCGTTATTTTGTTTTTTTGGGACTTGACAGGTCAACATCTTGAACTTCATGAAATCCTTCGTTTAATCATCTGAAACATGTCCACAAATGATGTAAATGATGATAATAAATGTTATGAATCATTTGGGAAAACTTCTGGTTGATCTAGATCAGATTCAAGATTTTCGGAATTTTGACTTTTCTTAAGTTACGGTGTAAACTCGAGTATTGACTCGGAAACTCGAGTATTGAGCTTGTAGCATTACTTCAGATTCGTCTCTGTATGTCCTATACTCTAGTTTTCCTTCCCATACTCGAGTATTGAGGATCCTTTAACGTTCATTGCTCTCTGTCTGAGCTATACTCGAGTTTTCACTCATAAACTCGAGTTTTCGTTCTTTTTCAATCCTCAGTTGCTCTCTGACTGATATAGCTCCAATTTGGCAAGCTACTTATTCTCCATATAGCTCTTAGATTCTTTTTTCCATAGCAATAAGAATCAGATCTTAGTTTATTGGAATTCGCCCGTTATGATCTGTTGAAAGAAGATTGCTCTTTAACCATCATTTTTGCATCATTCTGAACAGTCAGTCAACTTTCGAAGACCATATCTCTCTGGTCTGATCTTCATTTTAGTTGAATCAAGTATTGATGGAGAGCCCTATGTGTCTTCTTTCAAATGCCACTTATTTCAGCTCATTTCGATTTGTAGATTGTGAGATACACTCAAAACACTGAAGCTTGGTCTGAAGTGTGGCGTAGATATTTGGTCTAACTTAGGAAATTCATAGCTCTCTCATCTAATCTTCTTTGGGCTTGAAACTTTGTCAAAATGACGCATTGGATGTCTAGTTTCAACCAAATTTAATTTCACCTCATTCTGATCTCTGGTTTAGGAGATATCATTAAATTACTAGAGCTCGCTTAGTCTGATCAAGAAACAAAGGTGAACAGAGTTGCTGTAAGTGCTAGAAACTAAGTATTGAGGAGAAAACTCGAGTTTTCTCGGATCCAGACGCGCCAGAGAAGTTGAAAACACCCGATATTCGAATACTTAAGTTCCATACTCGAGTTTTGACCTTCATAGCTCAACTTTTGACTTGGAAACTTGAGTTGACTTCCAAACCTCAGTTTTCCAAACTCTAGTATTCAAAACCATAGTTTCCTCATCCAGAACCCAGTTTTTGTAGTAAGCTTGTATACTCGAATTTTGACCTGGAAACTCGAGTATTGACTTCCCGGACCCGATTTTCACTGTCTTTAACCCTGAAATGACCCAATCAACCTCCATTTGATTGTGAAGACTTGTAATACCAATTTAAGATCTTGTAAATTGATTCTTTCTCATTCTTTTTGACAAGATCTTCCTTTTCTTCAATCTCTTCACTTGGTCATTCATCATTCAACTTTAGCTCATCATTCTTTATGCCTTCTCCATTCTTCAATATTCAGAGAGCCAAGCCTATACTGAATTTCTTCCAGAATCTCATGTGACTTCTCTTTGTTTTCCCATCTTTTGATCCTTTTCCATGATTACATTCTTTCTTCTTCAATTTCTCCTCTTCCTTTTCCTTATCCTCATCTACATCCTCGTACTCCTTGACTTCATCTTTTTGACATTCAATGCTTCTTGATCATTTTCTTCTTGATTAAGCTATTTCTTTCTTTCAATTTTTCTTTATCAATCTTCTTCTTGACCATTCTTCATAGATGACCTTCATATCTTTGATTCTATATTAAGCTTAAGAATTTAGTCAATGAAGAAGATAAATATAGTATGCAAACTTTTTGCTTATACAAATGACATCAATATAAGACATCATCAAAACTAATCATATCTAACAGTAAGTAAGTAATTTCTACCGAAATTACTATTTTGACAAAAAAGTGTTCTTCTAATAAAAAAAGGTACGTCTTGGGGTGAGAGGGATGATAAAAAATGAATAGGTTCAAGGTTTGTGGTTGTATCACTCATTGCTGACAGATTCTCCTTACTTACTATTGTCTATAATTTTCTCCCTTTATCTCATAAAGGTGGCTTTGATACAAAAACAGTTTATGGAGTTGTTCTAGATTCCAATAACTTTGTTGTGTTAGATAATATCTTCACAAGGATGATATGATAGACGCCAACAAAGTTATGAGGACCAAAAAGAATCCCTCTAGATGAGAAATTAATCCATAGGATTGAGAAATTATGGACTTAGTAGACTCAAAACCTGAATGCTTTAAGATCCTAGTATATGTAAGGCCTCATTCATTCATTCATTTCAAGGGCCATTTTAGGACATCAATCTCTACACATCAGGAGAGTTTTGCCTGAGTATGTGATCTCATAGCATCACTCATGGATCATTGGTCAAATTCTTTCTAGAAAAGGCAAGTGCAAAGCATACTTAAATCTCTAGAGAAAGAAGTAAGAAATTATAGACTCACGTTTTTGGACGAAAGAAATAGCTTAGAAAGAATTCATACTTCTTATTATTTGAGAAATAATACAACTCACTCTACTTACTCTTGGAGAAGGCCTTGCCTTTTATAGGTGTATTGGCTTACAACATGGCAACAAGCAAATTATTGTATGTTATAGACAGTTGGACTTATTTTCCATGACTTAGGGACACAAAAATTACAGACATCGAAAGTAGAACTTAGTGGCATATGGCTCATGGTGGACTTTGAAAAGTAATGGCATACATATAGTATCTCATATATATCTAATAACATGACTAAAAGCATGACTTAGTGGCTTTTATCTCATAAAGCATTACAAGACTAGTACATATTTTGATTACCGCCTTTTAATCTTTGCAAATGGGCTCATGATCATCATTTGGTGAGAGATTGGAGTAATCCTCATTATATGGTGGATCAATGAAGTAAGTACATTTTCATAGGTCAAAATTTTCATGATATGATGAATCATTGATGTGGGTGCACTTCTTTAGATCCTTTTGTGAACAATACTATTGTTAGTCCTATTGATTTGACGGACTATAAAAACTTCCTTGAAATTGAGTGTCAATCTAATATGGATCTTATGATTCTCTATGAAGAACATAAGTACCTTGACTGGTCATGATACCTTGGTAAACAGGGTATGGTTGTGAAGGAGTAAGACCTAAAAACTCTTTATAAGAAGGGGGTCTTATTGAGAGATGAGGGATTTGTGTTAGGTCTATAGGTTGGCTTTCTTTAAGAAGTAGATCTAGAATAGTACATTCATCACTTGGAGATTGAAAGCAGGGCTAATCACCAAGAGGGAGTGAATTGGGGATTTACAATTTCTTTTCAGATGCTCTGAAACTTGCACACAAAAACAGAGCACAATAAAAAGAGAAGAGGAAGTAAGACACAACAACATTTATATTGGTTCGGTCCAACTCCTTGACCTACGTCCAGTCCCCAGACTCTCTGGGTTTTTCACTAACACTTAAAATCAGTTACATACTCTGTAATCAAAGTTATCCTCTCATTAGGGTACACTCCCCCTTACAAGTTGTACATTGATATTCCCAATCTCTAAGTCCCACGACTTGAGATTCTTACAATAAATGAAACTCTCTCTAAAAGTTGATAAAGATAATCATTGAAGTACAAAATATATCAAAAAATACTTTACAGTAGAAAACTAAAAGAGTAGTTAGAAACTTGAATGATTTTCGTTTTCTGCAAATTGGTTGTTTGAAGACTTGAATGCAACTCCTTATATATGAAGAGAGCATTTAATGATCGTTTGATTCTTCAATGTCACCATTGGAGACATTGAAGTAGTTGTTGGAAACACTTTGGTCTTCTTCTTCTCTCTAACCTTCAATTAGTCCAGCTACACAGAAGTTTATGGTTGACTTCTTTTGAATTAAATCCATTGGAATAGCAGCTTTTTGGTAGGGAAATAAAACATTAATCCTTATGCAATGTGAGTAGAATGATTGTCCAAAAGAGTGTAAACTTTTTAGACTTTGCAATAAATATTCTGACATTGCTTTTTGCTTTTTGCTTTTTAACTAAATCTTCCTTTAATATTCTTTAAAACATCTGAAACTCACTAACAAACTAATTAAACATAGTTAGGAATAATAATGAGTGATGTTAAGAAGTATTAAGATCAAACATGAAGATTTCATAAATTCGAGCAGTTTGATTTTCAAAAACACGTGACATAAACTCGAGTTGATTTATCCTAAGTGGAGTTTGTAACATTTCATCAAAAGACTAAACTCGAGTTTCTAAACTCTGACTCGAGTTTAGTTCTTCTAGAGAAGAATGTTGCGATTTGAACAATGAAGTACATTTTGAACACATGAGCAAACTCGAGTCAATTAGTGACTAACTTGAGTTTCGAACTTATAATCAGAAAATCAGTTGAAGTCCACAAGGCTTAAAACTAGAGTTTTCAAAACTTAACTGAAGTTTTCAAATCATGAAAATAGAGCATAGTTCTCTTTATGACATAAACTTGAGTTTTCCTTAAAAATTGGAGTTCATTAAATCAAAATTGGAGTTTTCTCAAAGTGAAAAGTATGACAACTTTTTGTCAATCCAGAACTCGAGTTCATAAAGTTCAACTTGAGTTTTTCTCAAGACTTTGAAAAACTTCTTGGAGACACAAACTGGAGCTTGTATAAGCAAACTGGAGTTTGTCATTCTATAGAAAATATTGAAGGTTCTCTGTTTGGCGCAAACTTGAGTTAATGAAACTAAACTCGAGTTTGTCTTAATGTGAAAAACTTGGAGTGCTTTTTGTATTTCACAAACTCGAGTTTGCCTACGCAAATTTGAGTTTGTCTTAGTTTATAAAAATTGAGCCACTCTCTGCCAAGTCTAAACTCGAGTTGGACAACTCAAACTCAAGTTTGTCTTTGACAGTAAGTTTTTCAACTTACCAAAGACAAACTTCATCTTGAGTTTACAATTGTCAGCTATCATCAAAACACATAGAGAACTAACACATATTCATTAAGACAACTCAAATATTTTCCCATTTGAGTTAATATTTATTTTTCTTGAGTTGTTCAATTGTTAGGAGGCTTCTTAAGTATGATGTTATTCTATGAGTAGAGAAAATTGTTTCCACTAAGATGGTAAGGCCTGTGAAGTGGAAAAAGACAACCAAATCATTTTTTTTTGGGTATTGGAATATTCCATATATGTTGTTCATTGAGGACATTGATTAGTTTGCCTCTCTAAAAAGACAGGGGTGCAAAGAGTTTGAAGAAGGTAGCAAGGTGAGAGTTTTCATCGTCAGAATTACAAAGGTAGTGATAGATAAGAAGAAGAGGAATGGCAATGAAAGATGCATAGAGAGTGAAGAGGGACCAAAGATACCAAAAGAATTCTTCAGGGATATGTCTCTTAATGAACGAGATGGTTAGGTATGGGGTGTCAAGATCAAAATGGTCAGGATAAGGTTGAATTAGAGTGTTGGCAAGAAAAAGGTGGAGCCAATAGAAAAGGTTCTTCTTGGCTTCATGAATAACATCAAGTAATGAATGAGGGTTAGATCTTGGGGGAAAAACAGTGACTTTAGTGAAATGAGGCATGGTTGAGGGTGCTTTTGAAATGGCAAGGATGCGAAGTAAGATATTAGAAGAAGGCTCAATGGTTTGGATATTCTTTTGTAGTCTTGATAGGAAATCAACAAATGGATTGTGGTAACTCTTAATATGTCAAACTATGAATTTATAGCGAGAGAAGCAATCCTTCCATATGAGTAGCTAGTTTTCTGGTAAATCTTTTTTCTTAGGGTCTAACATCTTGGGAAAAGATGTCTTGTCCATTTCTATCACAAAGTGGTGAGGGTTGAGGTGAACACTAAACTTTTCAATTCCCTTTTTTAATGTGAGAATTTCTTTATAAATGGCGTGATAATGTTTTTCTAACTCTTTGAATTGGCTACTGGCATGCTCATAGTAATAGTGTTTCCCTTCTATCTCTTCTACAAGGACAACTCCTTAGAAATCATCACTAGCATTAGCCTGCAAGATTCTCTGGCCTTTGTCAATAATCTTGAGTGAAGGTGGTTGTTGATAAGTTCTTTTGAGAAATTGGAATGCCCTAGTTAGGTTTATTCCCTATGGTAATGGATTCTTTTTTAGAAGTTTGGATAGCTGGCTTGTGTGAATGGACATGTGAGGAATGAAGTCTTTGATATAATTGATTATCCTTAAGAATTGTTGAATCTTCTTCATTGTTAAGTTTTTGTCTTGAAAATTGAGTATCTCCTTGGAAATATGTGGTTCAGGCTGGTATTGACCTTTTTCAAAAATCATCCCAAGGAATTCTACTTTGGATAGACCAATCTCCCCCTTTTTAGCGGATAACATGACCCCATATTGTTCAACATTCTTGTGAAATTGGAACAATAAGTTTTTTGGGCCTGTTTATCTTTCAAAAAATGAAGGATACCATCAATGAAAATAAGGGCTTTATGGAGTATAGGCTCAAAGATTTTTGTCATAGCCTTTTGATATTGTGATAGAACAACCTTTAGCCCAAATGGCATTATTTTCTATTGGTAGGCATTTAGGATCCAGAAGGTGGTCTTGTATATGTTTTTTGGGGCTAATATCCAATTATCAAAAACTAGCTTTGAGATCAAACTTTGAGAATAATTTTACAATCTTTAAATAAACACAGAGTGTGTTGGCCTTTGGTAAAGGAAACTTGTCATCTTACACTGTGTTTGGTTTGAGGGAAGGGTGTGGGAGGGAGTGGGAAGGAAAGTTGAGAGAGAAATTTTTTCTCTCATCTTTACAAAATTGCCCATAGAAAATTTTCAATATTTCTAAAATATACTCTTAACAAAAAAGAATATTCTTTTCATTAATGACAATTTGGTCAATGTACTTCCAAAAAAAATTTTCCCTCCCACATCCTTCCCTCAATCCAAACATAGCCTTAGAGGAAGATGTTAAGGGGTTTATAATCAATAACCAATCTCTTCTTTCCCCTCTTTATCTTTGATCTTTTCTCAACATAAAAAGCTTGGCAAGCCTAATCTGAGGTTTAAAAGGCCCTATTTAAGAAGAGCTACACACTTTTTACTAGCCAATGCCAGGTCTTCAGGATTCATACTGGTTGATAAGCTTTGGTTGAGTTGATGTATTCATTCGTTTTAAAGGGCAGTTTGATGAAGAAATATCTATTTTTCCAAAGTAGTGATGGGTGAGGAAACTGGTCATGGCTATCATTACAGTACTAGAGAAGGTGATCCCTGATATCTTTATATCCTAGAGGTGCTTGTTGAATTTCTAAATCATTGTAGATTTCTATGTAGGCTATGAAGAAATTCTTAAAACGTAAACCTCTTGGCAGGATTTAGGGATTCTTGGTGTAATGAAAAGAGTTGAAACCAATGAGAATGTCTTTGTCAAGAAAATTAATTCCTAATACCTTCATCGACAAAATACTTCATTGGAAAAACTGTATACCAACCTTCCTTTTGATGATCAAATCAATTTTGAACAAATTGTCATATGCGTTGAGGAAGTATTGATTGAATGACATATGATTAGGAGGTGTGGTTTTATAAATGTTTTGTAAGAGCCTGTGTTAATAAAGGCAATAACCCGAATGAGCTTTTCATATTTTCTTGGGAGGATATGGATTTTGATATTGGGTCTTAGGAAGAGGTTATCTTCTCATTTTGAGTTAAGGGAACCTAAGGATCCAAGACATTTTGGGTGATCCTTTATGTACTAGTTCTCTTTGGGGAGTTAAGGGTGGTTAGACTTTGTGGGTGTTGGTTTAAGAGGAGAAGGTGAGTTAAAAGGATGGCTTATGAAAAAAAAAGGTTGGATTAGGTATGGTTATAGAGTAAATGTGGTGAGGTACTTCCAAGTTTGATTCAAAAGTATCAAATTCAAATTTAGTGTATGTGGTAGGACATAGTATCGTCATCTTGTTCAGATTGTTTCTCAAGAAGGGATTCAATGTCTTTTTCTTCTCCGATCATCATAATAGCCTGTAGATGCTCCAACATTTTGAGGTCTCTCTTCATATTGTTGGGACATTTTGTGTTTGTGCAAAATGACCTTCATTACACATAAATAGTATTTGTCAGACCTCTCTCTCTCTCTCTCTCTCTCTCTCTTTTTAAAGTTTTGCATAAGAAGGTTGTTTCTCAAAATATTTGAGAAAATGTTTCTTGCGCATTTTTTTAAAACTACTGTAATCCTCTTTTCAGGTTTATATCTATGGAAATGGGATTTCTTTTTTCTAGTGCAAGTACATTTACTCAGATCTTTACATTTGGTCTTCAAGTAAATCTTATTGTAGGCTGGCTAGATTTTTTATTGTCTATTTAACATCCATTTAAAGAAATTTTGTCGTTCACAAAGTTTATCTAGAGTGGCTAATGCCAACTGATAAATTTCTTTGAGTGATATATCTACCATATCTCTTTGTAAAGCATGAAATCCTTTTATCAAAAACACTTCATTTCCAAAAATTCTTGGTGGTTCCTTTTATTAATAAGGTTACAATCTCCAAGAAACTCCTTGTAAATTTGTCCAAGAAAGACCCTAGGTTTTGTGACACAAACATCTTGTAACTTTTGATAGGGACTAAGACTTTGAAACCATTCTTTGAGATTTCCTGTTAGCCTTGTAATAAACCCTGTCAGGACTCCTTCAAAGGTTACCTCTTGTTTGGATAATGAAAATCTATCCATGTCCAAGCTCACGAAGTTTATCTCTCCATTTCTGTTGATGAATGTCATTAAAAGTAAACCAAAGTCCTGAAGTAGGCTTATAATCAAAATTTCTTTGTGTTTCAAACTGTCACGATTAGAAGGAGGATCTTCAACAAAGGGTACGTTCATTATCTTTAGCAAGCTAGACTATGGCTATTCTTGACAAATTTGTAATATTTTCTTTTGAATCATCATCTTCATAAGGAAAAGAAGAAGATTCTAAGTTAAAACATTATAAGCTGTCATAAGAGGAACGTTGACTTCGGTGTGAATATTGCAATGTGGCTATTTGGTCTATTGTAGTCTTTTTTTTTTGGGAGGAGTCTTGGGGAGGCTTTTTTGGAAGAGAGGTTGGAGGAACTTTTATAGTAAGAGGTGATTGATATGGTTTGGTGTAGAACGGAGAGCCTTGGTATCCTTTGGAAGGCTTTAAAGATTGTGTAGAGGATTGAGTAAAAGTTGATGATTGGGTAGAATGAGGCTTTCTGACTAGTCTAAATAGAGGATAGGACATTTTGAAGATTTTCCTAAAATTTGATTCTTTTGGATAAGATATTGGGGATTTGGAATATGTAGAATTATGTAAATTGATTGGGTAACTTGGCTGAGTTATATATAGTCTATGAATGTTCTCTTGCTAAGTCGTCCTCTATTCATTGTAAATCTTTCTTGATCTTTGTAAGTTCCTTTTCCTCTTTGAAAACTCAAGTCCTGAATAGCCTCAATTGATAAACCTCTTAAGATTTACATCCAGTTGGTGAGCTTGTAATGAAAGCCTTTCATGGAATTGTTTTACTTGTTCACTAACATGGTTGACTTGTTAGGCCAGATCTTTTGTTCTGAGAGATATGCAAACTTTAGTGTCAATTTGATGAAGGAATTTATTTTGATTGAAAACATTATGAGTCTTCCAATTCAAAACTTCTTCTATTGCAAAAATAGGTTTGTAAACTCCTTGGTGGGTGATATCAGAAGTAGTTACATAAGGTTTAGATGAGACCTTAGTGTCTTCATTTGTTCTTCATTCAAGAGGTGGAAATTCCAGGTCATATGGTTGCATCATAACAATACAAGGAAGAGGCTAGGATTGGACATGAGGGATAATGGGCATGGGAAGTTCTAAAAGGTTCTTAGTAAAAGATCAGTGTGGTTTGTTTCTTACAACAACTTGAGAAGAGAAAGTTCCTTTGTAGGTGTGGCTGGTTCAAACAGTCCTCTTCAGCATCTGTTTATGATGGTTTGTTTTGGGCCATGATCTTCATCATCATAGTGATGATGAGATCTCTTATGGGAACAGGGAGCCTAATAAGGACAAGACTTGAAGAGAGAATATCGCCTAGAGGGAGGGGTGAATAGGAGATTTCAAAATTCTTTTTTGATTAATAAGGTGGATAAAATATGTAAATTGAAAAAATAGACAACACAACAGGAATTATACTAGTTCGGTCAAAACATGACCTACGTCCAGTCACCAAAACACTTTGGGTATTTCACTAATCCTCAAACAAATTACAATTACACACTAAGTACTCGAGACGGTCTAATCACCTAGGACTCACTCCCCCTTACTAGTTGTAATCATACACTTATGCTTAAAGGTTCCACAACTTTAAGCTTCACTGATAAACAAGTGATAAAATTGTTTTTCACTCCTTACTGGGTAAATGAATGCTAAGCATTGAAGTACAGAAAATATTGAATGAAAAGCTAATGGAACAGTTAGCTGTAATAACTTTGAATTGATTGAACAGTATGTTCTAGTAGGTAGGGATATTGAATGCTCTGACTTTTTATATGATTCCTTAATAATGCTGTTGCGAATAGCTTTTAATATAGCCGTTGTCTGCATTCGAATTTCCGTTAGACTCAACTGTTCTTCGTAGAGCCAAAATCGACTGTTGCTTCATTAAATATAGTCGCGCCTTTCATTAAATGTATTTCCTGTTGTTTGTACTTGTGTTAGGAGCATAGTTGGAATAAGTATATCTTAAAAGAATATTTGCTTTCGACACAGAGTTTTATTCCAAATGCTGCTACTATATTTCTCTGTCAACAATTAATGCTTAATTCACGTTGGATTGCTTTTCCTTGAAACTTGATTTAAGTATATTTAATCAACTGCAAAACACTTAGTATGATGATTAAACATAATGTAAGCATGTTTAAGAATGATTAAATCAGAATAAATAATAACCCATTTGATTCAAGATAATTAGTGAAGCAAAAAGGTTGATACTAGTATTAACGTTGATCATTAGTGGAGACAATGAATTCTCGAGAATCATCTTCACATTCTTCAGAATCACATAAATTCAAGAAGTCCATGTAGCATTGTTTATGAAAACCATTCTCAAGAATCATGTTCCAATTCTCGAGAATTGTCGAGTGTTATGTACAATTCAAATATGCTTGCGGATGCATTCTTGAGCATCCATGTTATATTCTCAAGAATCATCGTGAATGTGGTGAGGTCAATGATCATGTGAATAATTCATTTTGCTCAAGCATTCTTGAGAATAGTTCTCCCATTCTCGAGAATTAGTTTGTGAACAGAGTTTGGTCTGATAGTTTAAGCAATCCATTCTCGAGAATTAGGTCCTAATTCTCGAGAATCACTTATATGATCAGAGACCATATTTGAAACTTGGGATGAGAATTCTCGAGAATTATCTTTATATTCTTGAGAATCATTGTAACGTTATTTTTGAAATGATTAATCCATTCTCGAGAATTGCTTATGCATTCTCGAGAATTGCTCCAACTAGAGGAATATTAATTTTATTAAATCAAAACCTTTGGACTTGTTATCATCAAAACACTGAGAGTCAACAAGACTTTCTTTGAGAAGCTTGCTTCTTAAAGGCATTTCTCAAAGGATATGCCTATCTGGCTCATTTTCATCATCAGAAACTTCCCACTAAAATGAAGTGTCACATTCACATTATGGATCACATATTTTTGGGGCCATTATCCTATATGAAATGCCTGTTGATGTGAGACACAAAGCATGGCTTAGCATCTTTGTCAACTCAGGCAATAGGTGGATCTCTGGTTTTGCTAGATTCTGGAACATATGTTAAAGAAATAGTTAAAATTTCTCCAGGTGTAGTAGAAGGACCTACATGGCTTGGTCTTTTGAATATGGATTTTATGGTACCATTAAGGATCCTTTGGAAAGTAGGAAGAGCTAAATTATGAACATCTCTCTGGACATAATGAAATTTTCTTTCGTAATTGTTGATCTATTCTAATGGCATCAACTGAGAGAATTCTTCCTTTTCTAATTGTCTGGGCATCTGGATGATAGAGGCTTCATCTGATCTTTAGCTATCATATAAAGAGCATCTTTTGTAGAATTGAGGAAATAAAGATCAAGATAATGAAGCATGTAAATCATTTGATGGTGGAGAGTAGCCATGATGGTTCTGGGATCTTGATATACTCCAACTATCTAAACTTGGACCTTAAGTCCTTTAGAAAGTGTTGGATTTGAATGCTTAATATTGAAGTCTGGAGTAATGGTCATAATTACACTTCCATTGGTAAGAGTGGTAAGAAGTTTACCAATCAAAGCATTACTATAGGTGGTGTAAGTAGTATCTATAAGGGAAACCCTTGCCATAACTGTGATTCCTTTTCTTTCATGAAGAGTGAGGACTAGCCGAACATCACCAACATGGAGATGGGTATATCCTTGGTCAATCCAGGAATTTATCAAAGGTTAGGGGATTTCAAGAGTAACATATCATTTAGCAGTAGTTACTTGAAGGCCATACTGGTCTAGTTTGGTAGTCTAGACTATTTCTCTAGCATGTGGTCTCCTGGTAGAGATGATGGATTTTATATTTTTGGCGATTATATGGGCTTAGAAGAGGTAGATTCGTGTCTTGGCCTCTAACATCTTCGGATAAGTGAGTAATTTCTATGACATTTTCTATTCTATCAAAAAGTGTTCATATAAATGAAGAAGGTAGGTCTTAGGGTGAAAGGATGATGAAAGACAAACAGGCTCAAGGTTTATGGTTGTATCACTCATTACTGACATATTTTCCTTACTCACAATTGTTTATAATTTTCTCCCATTTGTCTCATAAAGGTGGCTCTAAGACCAAAAGAGGGGGTAGAGTTCTTCTGGATTCCAATAACTTTGTTGTATTAGATATCTTTACAAGGTACTAGGTCAAGCGTCAGTGAATCAAATCGTAGTCAAACCGGAGCTAACTTAAGGCTAGATTGGTGAGGAAGTGAATATTTCATGGTCTTTTATTTGAAATTATGAATACTTTTTTTAAAATAATTAATTTAATTTTTTTTAATTTTAAGAAGGTTGAATCGGTTTAATTTGTCCAACCTACAGGCAGAATTGGTTGGACCACCGATTGGCTAGTTTCCGACCCAAATCAGTTCGTCCAATCTAGTTTTGATAACACTATCATTTATTATTGTATATATTTTGTTCTAGTGGACTATTGTCTATATTAACTATAGAGGTAAAAATAAAAAAAATTGTTAAATTTTCAGAAAAGTAATTGGTGTTTAAAATTTTCTGATTTGCGCAAAATATGTGGAAAATAACTTATAAATAGGACCATATGAGTAGTATGCGAAGAGAAATTAATGTCTATTTGTTAATTTTACCTATGTTATTAATTCTTGAATGTCACCTTATATTTTTCTTTCTTTTTCAAAATCTCATTTAATATGAATAAAATTAGAATAAAAGTTTAAATTAAGAAAAATTTGATAATTTAACTGTCAATATTTTTATTACACATTTTTTTATTCTAATAATGAGCTAAACTGACTCATATCGTGAGGCGGTAAAAGTATTTTTAGTGCTCCCAAAAACAAAATAAGGTGTAAAAAACCAATTGTTTTTTAGCCAAAAAACTGACCAAAAAAAAGTGGCGCAAACTACAATGCGGAAAGGATTGTTTAATTGGTCTTGTAAAAATTCCCGCTTTAATTATAACCTTATTTGGGGAATCCGTATTTTGTTTTTATTTCTTGCAGAAAATCTGCTTAACAATTAAAGGGCATTAATTAGGTCATATCGAAGCTGGAAGAATAATCAGGTGTTGCTCCGCAGCAGAAGCAGGGCTAAAGAAGGAAGGATATATGATCTAGGAAATATAAGTATTTACCACGTAAAATCATCTGGTCCGTTAATTTAATCGAACGGTCTTTATTCAATACCTCAGCTTTGTCCAGGTTTTCGACAGCTGAGGGGATCTTCGTGCTTTTCTTCTTTCCGTTCCACTTTTTACAGGTCCCCTTTTCTCTCACTCTTTCATGAGCGGTCAGCTCACTCTCTCTCCCTCACTCACTCACTACTACCATCATTTTCAAGTACATTTCTGGTATCATATACGCCTCCTCTGTTTTTCGCCTCTGAAATGATCGTCTCTTTGGTCTCTCTTTCAAGCTTGAACCCATTCGTTTACAGGAATCGTCCTACTTCACGTGCTAGACCCTGAGCGAGTTGCTTTCGTAAAGGATCAACTGACTTTAGTTTCTGCGAAATCGAAATGGCTTCAAGTTTCCGATGCTGATTATCTCTTGATTGATCGACCAGTTTGGGTTTCTGATTTTTCATACTTCTCTGCGTCCGAAGAGGTAAATGTACATTCCAAAACGGAGAGGCTTTTGACTCTATTAATGAGAAATTTGTCTGTAAAAGCTATTATTTTACATGCAAGTCTTTTGGTATTTATGTGTAAGAGTATGTGAATGAAATATTATATTCTTGTGAATATGTATAGAACTGAAGTTCTGAAGACTGTCTAGTAATGTTGCCCATTCTTAAGAGTAGGAAATGTGAACGCTGAGTTGTTAATTCGCCCGCCATTTGTTTACCATCGGTATCTCTTGCTGTATCTTCCTTTTATTTGGACTGGACAGAATAAGAATGAGAAATCATGAATTACAAAAGCCACTTGAGGGTAGTTCATATTCTTGGAAGGATGGTTCTTTTTTTTTTTCCCCCTTTAAGCGTTGTTGTAGGTTCAGGTTCAATTGTCATTAAAAATTTGATTTTGATGATGCACAATAATCTCGTCTCTAATTTAAAAAAAAAATGTAGAAGAGATGAATTGAATCGTTTGAGTAATGGTTAAAAAGGTACAATAGATAAAGTAAAAGGAAGAAGGGAGTGACGAATGTTTATTTCCATTTCATCTATGTTCCTAATTTGTCACTGTCAAGCTACTGCAGAAGTTCACTGGAAGATATCAATTCAATTAGCTATTAAACTCAACAATGCCCAGAAAGAGACGTATACATCAATTGAAGCATCCATTTGATTCTCACCGTAAGGCTTTCCTTTTCTTTACTTCTATCAATTACTATCCATTCCATGAATTACAGCACTGGTTTTACATTTCTTAAAGAGAATTAATCTTCTGGTTCTGTAATTAAGGAAAAAGGACATTTTCACTGGTTTTTGATGTATTTACCTGTTGTTCTTTGACCATGTATTCACATTTGTCAGCAGAGATTCTTTTAAAATGCTAAGATCCTTTTATATTTCTATACAGCATTTGAGGCAATTCTCCAGGGGTCATGGCAAGCTTTGAGGTACCTAGCAATTGAAAGAGGAACAATGGTCTTACATTTTAAAGATAATAACTATGTGGTCAGGGAGAAAGCTCCTATTTCAGACATTCGGATAAGGTCTAGGAAAGCAACTGTATCAGATTGCTCCAGCTTTCTAAGACCTGGAATTGACATATGTGTACTTTCTTCCTTTCAATCTACTAATGGCTCAGATAAAAAAAGTCTTAATCCTGTAAGTGACCATTTAAGTTGGCTTTTTTACTTCTAATCTTTAGTTAAGGTTCTTGAATTGCATGGACTGAAAGACAATTTTGCAATAATCTTTTGTTGTATGATAATATAAAATACCAAATTGTATCACCATCTTATTGCTTCATAGTCTAGAAGTTTCTTTCTGCTTCACTGAGTATGTGTGGATAAATTCTCCATGCTGTATAGAAGTTCTATGTGTTCCCTTATTTTTCATTATTTTTGATAGAAGCTTAAACTGGAAAGTCACCTTGCTGATGATTTATCATTTATTGAGATGATAGTTTTTAGATACAATTATAAAAACTGATCATGGTATGGTCCTTCGTGAATGATCAATTGATCAAGAATTTGATGTTTGCTATATCCTTATTTCTTTCTAATTAAGAATTCATTTTCAAATGGTGCATTTATGTGTTGTTCACACTACAAGCTTGTACGACTTTTGGTAGGATAGAGTCCCTTCAAGATATCAATAAAAGCCAATAAATGAGCATTCATTTAAATGTTTAAGCGTTTGGGTGGACTTGGTGTATGAACCTATTTATATAGTGAACATTTAGTGATCTTAGAATTGGGATAGTGTTATCTATAGTTGTGATATCACTAGATCCTCATAATTGCTTTTCTCAACATTGTTGCCCTGCTCCTGGCATAAGTTAAAGTCCTGTTGGACATTCTGTCACTTAAATTTTAATTGATCAGCATAATTCTTCTCACTGTAGGTGTGGGCTGATGCTAAAATAAGTTCTATACAGAGAGAGCCACATGAACCTGGGTGCTCCTGTCAGTATTATGTGAACTTTTATGTTAATCAAGGTTGTATGGGTTCTGAGGTAAGAACTCTGAGTAAGGAGATCAAAGTTGTTGGAATAAATCAAATTTCTATTCTCCAAAGGCTTGGGCATAGTCCTTGTGAAGATCATCACTATCGGTGGGATTCATCTGAGGACTGGCATGCAGTACCACAAACTAAACTGCTTACAGGGAAATTTTTATCTGATATTTCATGGTTAATTGTCTCATCAGTTTTAAAGAAGGTTTCATTTTGTGTGAGATCTGCAGATAACAAGATTGTGTATCAAATCATGGGGGGTGATGATATTAGCTCCCTATTGGATGTTGTAAATTTCAGAATGGACAACAACATGTTAGTACCCATTGTTTCCCAAGTTATTTCATCTGACACTGTTAAGGTTGATGATACAGATGACTCCCATAAAGATAAAGCAATTCCATCCTATAGTCCTGAGGGTTTGCGTCGTTCTAAACGCCGGAATGTACAACCCGAGCGCTACCTTGGCTGTGATGAGACTCATGTGTTGGATGTTGGTTTTGTTCGTACTAGGCCATACAAGATGGACACCCGAAAAGATGATATTGAGGATGATGAATTGTCAATGCCATTGTCATCTCTGATTGGTTTGCAAAAATGTTCTGGAGTGAAGGGCTATGACAATGAACTAAATTCTGATAAGATGAAGTCCTACAACAAGCTTAAAGTGTATAAAAGGAGGCCTAAATCTAAGGAGGTGAATTCAGGTGATGCCAATGAAAATGAAACTCAATCTCAACTTGCCATTGTTCCTGTTCCTCTAGAATGTGATCCTATTAACATTGAGCATTTTGATTCCAATGCCATGGTCTCTAAGCTTTACACACAAAGACATGTTGAATGTCCTTCCAAATATTATCACATGATGGGTAGTCCTGAACCAAAGAGGAATGGTATGGATTTGTTAACTTTTGAATCCTATAATCATCCTTCAAAGATTCCTGATCTTGAAGAGATTGATGATATTGCTTCCCGACGTCATTATAATCATGGCATTCCGAAATTGAAGGGGAAGAATTCATGTGGTTTTGATGATATGCATTTTGAAGGCAAGTGGGAAGGGATAAATTCCAATAAAGCATTTCAAGGGAGAAAATATCATTCAACAATTTCAAGAGTCAGACAGTCTGATGAAGAAAGAACTTATAAAGCTAGGTCCTTAAGTGCGGGTGCCTACAAAGAATTGATAGACTCATATTTAAAGAATATGAATGCAAAACCGTCAAAAGCAGAGCCTCCTATTACTGAGCAGTGGATACAATTCAAGGAAACAAGTAACTTCGGACAAAAGAGGGAAACAAAGGCATCCTCAGTAGAGGATGAGGAAGAAACTGATGAACTGGATATACTGTGGAGAGAAATGGAAGTTTCATTGGCATCAAGTTATGTTGAAGAAGGCCCAGAGGTATGGCCATTTACTCACACCCCTCCTCCCCCAAAAAAAAAAAAAAAAAATCTTACCCTTCCTGTTTTTTGGGTGAGGGGAGGTAAGTTTGATTATAATTTTTTGGTTTTCTGGTCACAAAGAGGCCTAAGCCTATATCTATTATTATTTGTTAGTCTACTTTTATTTTGTTCACGATCTTTTCTAAAGCTAATACAGTTCAGCTATCTTATCAGGATTCAGGTGCCCCAGCCTTTACTGAGGCATGGGAAAATACCGATTCACTTTGTCGCCATGATTATAGAATGAATGAAGAAATTGGAATTTACTGTGTCTTATGTGGCATTGTCAGTACAGAGATTAAAGATGTTTTGCCACCCTTTGTAAGTTTTTGGAACTTTGTTGATTTTGCATGTCAGTATGACTAGATATGTTATAACATAGTTTTTTTTTTTTTTTTTTTTAACTTTACTTTGCATCAAGATGGCACAACTTGCATTAGGGAGGTGTTTTCTATTTGTAAAACCTATCATAGATTAAATACTGCGATCCCAAAAGGAACCTGTGTGGTTTCTTTATTCTTTGATATCCATTGCTCTCCCCATCAATGCATGTAGTTGCTGATGTTAATTATAAATTATAATCATGTAACACACACTCACACCCACAATAGTTCTAGTGCAAATAGAGGAGATTTAGGAGAGAGGTGCAGAAAAGGTTGAGGGGGCAAAGATATAGAAACCAAGGGAGGATGGGGAGCATGATCAGAAGTGAGGGAGGGTGAAGAGGAGACAGAATGCCTGAACTTTTTTTTTTTTTTGGGGGGGGGGGGGGGGGTGGGGAGGGCGCTGTCTAAATCTCATAGCATCAAATATGTCATTCATCATGTCCATCTTGCATGTGCTGCATGGTGGCTATTTATAGAAGCCCCTGCTAAGGTTTCTAATGAAGGAAACATCCCTCTTGCAGCCTATTTGATACATCTAATGATTAAACAGCTCACTTGCCAAAAAAAAGTAAAAACATAATAAAATATAAAAGTATGATATATTTCCTTCTATAGGAGGTTTCCTCAGAATATATGTCATTCTTATATTCCATCATATAATCTCATGTAACTGGTTAGATAATTTATGTTTGCTTAGCAACCATCTGACAAATTGTCAAATATGTCAGTTAGAACGTTCGTGGCACTATGAGGAGAAGCCACACTGTGGAGAAGGTTCAGGACCAGAACCAAAGGCTGATGAAAATGATGATTTTCATCTTTTGTTGACTGATGCTTTGCCTGATCAACCTATAACTGGAGAAAATGATAATGTATGGGCGTTAATTCCTGAACTTAGGTGGAAGTTGCACATCCACCAAAAAAAGGCTTTTGAATTTCTTTGGAAAAATATTGCTGGGTCTATGGACCCCACACTTATGGAAGCAGCATCCAAAAAAAGAGGTGGTTGTGTGATATCTCATGCTCCTGGAGCTGGAAAAACATTCCTTATTATTGCATTTCTTGTGAGCTACTTGAAGTTATTCCCAGGGAAGCGACCATTGGTTCTTGCTCCGAAGACAACACTTTATACATGGTATAAAGAATTTATTAAATGGAACATTCCTATTCCAGTGTATCTAATTCATGGTCGTAGAACCTACCGAGCGTTCAAACAGAATAAAGTGGTTTTTCATGGTGGTCCAAAGCCTACTGATGATGTCAAGCATATTTTGGATTGCCTGGAAAAGATACAAATGTGGCATGCACACCCAAGTGTTCTAGTCATGGGTTATACTTCGTTTTTAACATTGATGCGAGAGGATTCAAAGTTTTCTCACAGAAAGTACATGGCCAAAGTATTAAGGGAAAGTCCTGGTATTCTTATACTGGATGAAGGGCACAATCCTAGAAGCACAAAATCAAGGTTGAGGAAAGTTTTGATGAAAGTACAGACAGAATTGAGAATATTACTTTCTGGTACATTGTTCCAGAACAACTTCTGTGAATACTTCAACACTCTTTGCTTGGCGAGGCCAAAATTTGCTGATGAAGTGTTGAAAAAACTGGACCCTAAATACAAGAGAAAATTGAAAGGAGCAGGGAAAGCACGTCATTTAATAGAGGCGCGAGCTAGAAAATACTTCTTGGATAATATTGCAAAAAAAGTTGACTCAAAGGATGAAAAAGAGCAAATGCAGGGTCTGAACATGTTGAGAAAGATGACCAGTGGTTTTATAGATGTTTATGAAAATGGGAATTCAGAGGATCTTCCTGGTTTACAAATCTATACATTGTTGATGAATACTACTGATATACAGCATGAAATTTTGAAAAAACTGCAGAAGAAAATGTCTGCGTGCAATGGATATCCTTTGGAGTTAGAGCTTTTGATAACCCTTGGATCGATACATCCTTGGTTAGTCAAAACAGCCGTATGTGCTGAAAAGTTTTTCTCTATAGAGCAATTGATGGAGCTAGAGAAATGGAAGTATGATTTGAAAAAAGGGTCAAAAGTGAAATTTGTTTTGAGCCTGGTCTATCGCGTTGTAAGGAATGAGAAGATTCTAATGTTTTGCCATAACATCGCACCTGTGAGATTATTTGCAGAATTATTTGAGAAGTTCTTTGGATGGTATAGAGGTCGAGAAGTCTTAGTTCTTACTGGGGAGCTAGAGCTCTTTGAACGTGGAAGGATAATGGATAAGTTTGACGATCCTAACGGACCATCAAAGATACTTCTTGCTTCAATTTCATCTTGTGCTGAAGGCATTAGTTTGACAGCAGCATCTCGGGTGATTTTGTTGGATTCAGAATGGAACCCATCCAAGACAAAACAGGCTGTTGCACGTGCTTTTCGTCCTGGTCAGCAAAAGATGGTTTATGTGTACCAGCTGCTGGCAACTGGCACATTGGAGGAAGATAAGTATCGAAGAACCACCTGGAAAGAGTGGGTTTCCAGCATGATTTTTAGCGAAGAATATGTTCAGGACCCTTCCCGATGGCGAGCAGAAAAGATTGAAGATGACATACTGCGAGAAATGGTTGCAGAAGACCGCTCCAATTCATTCCATATGATTATGAAGAATGAAAAGACGTCCACGAACTGATTCAAGGTACACATTTTCCATTCTTCTAATAACAACATGCCATTCGTTTACCCATGTCACTTTGAGTTCTGTTGTATATGTTTGCATGCTCACCCATTTCCTGAGTTTTTGCATAAATGCATGACAAGATGTAATGTTTGAGTTTCTCTCTCGTAATTTCCAAGTCTACGTCTGTATATGAGCCGATTGGTTACCTCAGGAATCATTTTCACGGGACCTTAAAAATATGTGATGCACAATAATCTGAAGATCAAGGGTCACATCTCTAGATCTTATTCCTGAGGATGAGTGAGCTAGGCATCTTAGAGCCCGTTTAGATGTTGATTTTGGAGAATAGCTTTAGGGATTTACGAGGTAGAAATAGTTTTTAGAAAATAGATTTCAAGAATAGTTTTTGCATAATAGGTTTTGGGAAAGAATGATGGTGTTTGGATATTATTAACATAATAACATTTTGAGGGTAAAATTTACCGAAAGGGACATTAGCTTTTGAAAAATTGCATATAAAGGATAAAGTTGTATTTTAAATATTATAAACATTAAATTTGATAATAAATACCAAAAATTACATAAAATTGTTAGAAAAAAATATTTCTATCATTAGTAAATATAGTTCAACTAGTGTATATATACAAATACACACAAAACATATTCAATCTTACCTACAGTACTTCTTACAAGTTCGTAACAATTCAAAGCATAAAGTAAAATAAATTGATTTTTTATATTTTACTGAAATTATAAAAATGACCTCCATTCTATATTTAAAACTTATAAAAACCTCCATTTAAATCAAAAGTTAGATTACCTCGGTTTTTTTTTTAATTTTTTTTTTAATTTCCAAGTTTTTATTTCCATCTATCCAGTTATTAAATGTTTAATCATATATTTTGAACCATTTAAGTTGTTAAAGAATTATTTTCGAATTTTCTTAGAATGGTAAGCTTATTTATCTAATAATTTTTTAAATTTTACACAGTTTTTTTAAAACAATTTTTCATACATAAGTTGGCTAAAATATAATTCAAACAAAACTATGTAAAAAGTTTAATAAATTAAAATTTAATACAGTAACGGAAAATTCAGTTAATATAATTTTTTTATTTTACTTTAAATTTTATTATCTTCAATATAATTTATTTTTTAAAATATATTAAATTTTATTAAATTCAGTTACATATACATACATACATACATACATACATACACACACACACACACACACACACACACACACACATATATATATATATATATATATATATATATAAAGAAAAAAAAGGAAGCCTATGCAATTTTAGCAAAACTGATTGGTAAAAGAAAATGGAGCTAATATTTTTTAATTAAAATGTTTATTTGTATTGGATCTCGTCTCATAACAAAAAGAAACATGTTTACATTAATGTAATACAAAATAAAGCAAATTAAAGCAACATAATTATTATGATAATGCAATGTCATAAAATCTGACACATCCTTCACCTACATATAGTGAGGGCATTTGGAGGGTTTTTAAATGATGGCGGGGCCCACTTATGAAAGAGAGAGTTTAAAATTGAAAAAAAGTTGGATTTTGAAAAACTTAAGTTTTGGCCTAAAAACCTAGGTTTTAGATTCATAATAGCTTTTGAAAAAAAGATAAATGTTTGTCAAACTCTTTCCAAAACCTAGGTTTTGGAAATTGCCAAACAGGCTCTCAATCTCATAAAAAAAAGAATCTAACCTAGCTGGGAAAGAAGTAACTAAATGCAGTGAATATTTGTTAATAGAGAAATTAATTTAATTAGGAAATTTATTTGAGGATGAGATTAACGGAAGTCTTTTTTTTTTTTTTTTCTTCTTCTTCTTGCCACAACACATTACGGGAAGATTTAATAGACAAATGCTGGTATTTTGATGAAATACTACATGCAGATAAAAAGAATTATTACCACATAATCAATATGTTTATGAGCTGGAAAATTTATGTAGAGATATAATATTTTTACTGTTTAATTTAGGAGAGAAATTAGAGCTTATTTTAAAGTATATTGAATACAAATTCGCTTGGCTCAAGTTTTTGTAAATTATTAAATATCAAACCCATATTTTTTAGGTAAAATAATATTAATAAAGGAGAATTGGACCAATAGTCAAATGTCCTCACACTAACTCCCTAACCCTAAGGTCAAGCCCTCTCCCAACTGTATTATTCGTTTCCTGCACTTTGTTCATTTATCCCACATTCTGAAAACCCAAACTAATGTGTCTGAAACATGAAGAGCAATGACTAAGGAGTTTCATGCTTCTTCCTCCTGTATGCTGGAAAATCAAGCATATTGCAAACATGGGTTGTTTCAGATGATAAAGGGTGAAGGAATTTTGGTTGCATTGTTTTGAAGTAAATTTCTGGATTAGGAAAAAATTGAGGGTGAAAGATTTGGTGAAGTAGATATACGTGTAATCTCCTCTACTTCAAATACTTCTGTTTCCCTTCTTATTAGCTCCACCAGTGTGATATTCATGAATATTTTTCTTAGATTCACATGATTCATGCTTCTTGTTCGAATATGTAGGACGAACAAATTTAATCAACTTGCTCTGTATTGATCCTTGTTGAAAATTATGGAATGTTAGATTATGTATCTTGTTATTCTTCATTTAATATCATTGTGATATTCTCTCTTTGCTTTAATATTCATTCTGTAAGGATTTCGGGATTCCTTTCAAAAACTGTAAATGGGGTCAGTTAAATCTGTCCATGTGTGACTAGAATCTAAACAAACTCTTGGTTAAAAAAGAGATTTAGGATCTAAATGGTAAGCCATGTGTCAATTTTTGATTGAGAGATGTATGAACCTTGATGTTCTTGTTTTTGGAGTTCCTATTCTATATGAAATTTGTACGAGATATTTTGTTTGCACTTGAAAATGGCTTGTGAGCCTAAGGAATGATTAAGAATTAAATTGATGTGAAATTTCACAGAAACTATGAAACAGAGCACTTTAGGGCATCATTGCATTGGAGGTTTAGCATATCAAATTAGGTAGGAATCCAAGTAGAATAAGCTCTATAAATGATCTCCCAAAGTTCTGGTCAGAACCTGATCGTCAGTAAATTGCAATTTTTCTGTATTTGTTTTCTGGTTGGTACTATTGTGCTTGAATTCTGTACTCTTGTAGATGTGATCTTGCCTTGAAATTTTTACATTAAAGTCGATATAGAGGTTCAAAATAAGATAGTGTTTGCTCAATTAAGAGTCCCATGTTACTTAATTTATGAATTTCTAACGTTAGTATTACAGTTCAGGAAGAAGACAAATGGAAATCTGGAATATTATTCAATGAATAAAAGTAGTAATACATTTGTCCTTATATAGACATAATGAATTACCTGTACAGAACTAGTTACAGAACTAATTTGTAACTAAAGTAGTTTCTTTCTGACTAAAGTAGTTATTCTATCTAACTAATATATACTCTAATACCCTCCTTTAGCTGGAGAGTGTATGTCAATAATTCCTAGCTTAGTAAGGAGTGTACAAAAAGAAGAAGGTGGCAAAGCGTTAGTAAAAATATCTATCAATTGGTCTTCAGATTTGATAGGGAGATGATGAATTAAGCCTTGTTGAAGCTTATCATGCACAATATGACAATCAATATCCAAATGCTTTGTTTTTTCATGAAAAGTAGGTTTAGCTGCAATATGCCTGACTGATTGATTATCATAATATAAGGAAATAGGATGAGAAAGAGGAAGACCAAAATCTCTTAACAAATAGGATAGCCATTGTAATTCACATGTAGTGGCAGCCAAAGCACGATACCTAGCCTTAGAAGAAGTAGAAATAGTTGGTTGCTTCTTAGAGCGCAATGTGATTAAAGCTTGATCAATAAAACCACAAAAACCAGTGATAGAACGTCGTGTATAAGGACATTTAGCCCAATCAGAGTCACTAAAAGCACTAAGTTTCATAGTAGAGGTAGTTGGAAAGAAAAGACAACGACTAGGAGCCCCTTTAAGATACCTCAAAATACGGTGAAGGGCCCTCAAATGCAAATTAGTAGGTTGCTGAATAAGCTGACTTAATTGTTGGATAACAAAGGACAAATCTGGATGAGTATTAGTGAGATAGAAGAGACGACCAACTATAGTATGATATTGAGAACCTTCAACCAGAGGAGTACCATAATCTTTAGAAAGCTTAAGCTCACGAGCCATAAGAGTTTTAGCAGGTTTACAATCCAAAAAACCAGCATTAGATAAATGATCTAAAGCAAATTTCCTCTGACATAAAGAAATTCCAGTAGAGTTTCTAGCAATCTCTAAACCAAGAAAGTATTGAACATTGCCAAGATCTTTGATTTTGAAACAAGCATCCATATATGCTTTGATAGAGGTAATTTCAGCAAAATCAGTACCACCAACAATTATATCATCCACATAAACAAGCAAAACAGTAAAGGAACTTGTAGTCGTTTTGAGAAATAAGGAATGATCAAATCGAGATTGTTGATACCCACCTGAAACAAGAACTTTAGTCAGTTTACAAAATCATTGACGACTTGCTTGCTTAAGACCATAAAAATATCACTGCTACTTATAAACTTTAGTTGGGGAAGAAATAGACAAGCTAAGAGGAGGTAACATATATACCTCTTCATCAAGATCCCCATGTAAAAATGCATTATTAATATCTAATTGTTTCAAATACCAATTTTGAGCTATAGCAAGAGCAAGTGACAATTGCACAATACTCAATTTAGCAACAGGAGAACTATATCATTATAGTCTATACCCTCAACTTGTGTATATCCCTGAGCAACCAAACGGCCTTTACAACGATTAAGGTTTCCATCTGAGTTATATTTCTTGATAAAAACCCACTTACACTTAATAAGATGCTTACCATGAGGTAAATCAGTTATCACCAAGGTCTGATTTTGTTGTAAAGCATCAAGTTCAACTGTACAACATTTGTCCAAGCCTCATGTTGAATAGTTTTAGAATAAGTCTTAGGAATATCATCATTGGAAATGGAACAAACAATATGATGACGCAAGGGAAGAAGACAATGATAAGAAAGTACTTTTGAAAGAAGGTGATAGATACCTTCCTCCAAGGAATCTGGTGAAACTGATGCACATTGAAGAGTAAGATGATAATCATGCAAATAATTGGGTGGATGGTGAGGTCGAGTAGAATGTCTAGGTAATGGTAAAGAAGGAAGAATATGAGAAGAAGGGGCAGAGGTAGTGGAAGTAAAAGGGAAATCAGAAAAATCAAGAGGTGGTGTTTCTTGTGGAGAAGGGATAGAATTGGATGAAATAATAGAATTTGAATTGCAAATTGGAAAAACAGATTCATTAAAGCAGACATTATGAGAGACATGAATTTGTTTAGTATGCAAATTTAACAAGGCAAAACCCTTAGTACCAGTCTTACATCCAAGAAAAACACATTTATGTGGTCGTGGATCACGTTTGGTTTGATTTTGTAAAAGAGTAGAAGATAAACAAAGACTCCCAAAAACTTTCAAGATGCTGAAATCAAGAGGTTTGTCAAATAAAATTTGAAAAGGACTTTTATTTCCCAAAATAGGTGTAGGCAAAATATTGATAAGATATATACCATGAGTAATAGCGTATGACCAAAAACCTTAAGGAACATGAGCTTGAAATAAAAGAGCATGAGTCACATTAAGAATATGTTGATGTTTTCGTACCACTTTACTATTTTGTTCAGGAGTTTCAATGCAAGAGGTTTGATGAATGATTCCATGTTGAGCAAAAAAATTAGTCATTTGAAACTCTAAGCCATTATCAAAGAGAATGACTTGAACAAAAGTGTTAAACTAGGTAAAAACTAAATGAACAAAAGTTTGGATACAAGGCCAAATCCATGTATAAAATCATGAGTAATTATCAACAATGGTTAAAAAATACTTATGACCATGTATAGAAAGTTAATGGTAAGGACCCCAGATATCCATATAAACCAAACCAAAGTGTTTATTTGAAGTACTTGTGCTTATAGGGAAATGCAACTTTCGTTGCTTGGCAAAATGACAAACATCACATCAATTGAAAGAAGTTCTATAAGGAACATATAGAAATTGTTTGTGAATGGAATACAAAGTATGTTTAGATAAATGACCAAGGCAAAAATACCAGAGATCAAATGGAGAACTTGTAGTAGAAATGTTATAATAAGGGGAGTGAGAACTTTATTTGCACAATTCATGATGTAAAGCCCTTCAAAGACATCAGCTGAACCAATCATCTTCCCTGAATGTTGGAGGCTGATGTGGCATTTGTATGTTTGAAAGGAAACATGACAAGAGAGAAACAAAGTAAGCTTATAAACAAAAATCAAGTTCAAACGAAAATCCAGGACATACAAAACATCCTGAAGGGAAAAAGAATAAGAGAATCGGACAATGCCACGATAAGAAGATAATACATGTGTACCATCAAGAAGATTTACAGAAATTGGTGTTATACCCTTATAAGAAGCAAATAATGACAAATTGAAACATACATGATTAGTGGCTCCATAATCTATGATCCAAGAGATAGAAAGTAATGAAGAACAAGGAAAAGATATACCGTTGGTAGAAATGTTGTTGATGGAAGTAGAGGACGGCGCAGAAGGGATATCAACTTTAACCAGAGCCAGCAACTTGTGATATTGTTCTAGTGTGAAACTATAAGATTGGTTAGCTACTTGAATGGGCTTAGTGGTATCTTTGGTAGAAAGAGGCATAGAAGATACAACATTAATAGTAGAATTTCAAAACTTTAAACCTGGTGGAAAGCCATGTTTCTTGTAACAAGTGGCTTTAGTATGCTTGTATTTACCGCAATATTTGCCTTTCTTATCAGAAACAAAATAAGATTGTTTAGACATGCTTGAAGACAATCAGGAGCCAGAAGACTTTGAAGCATGATTGGACTTTAATTGTTTAGTCTGATGATCATTCCTTGTTTATTCATCAGAGTATATAGATTGAAAAGGAATATAATTTATTGTAACAAATCCTATAATCTGTTGTAATAGATTCTAACTTCTAGGGAATTCAAAAATTTAAAAAGATACAATGGAATCTAATCTTAACTAACCTAGGATAATATTTGACTTGATCCTATTCTAACTAATAATAATATTTACAAAATAATATAATTGTCACACTCCCCCTCAAGTTGGATCTTAGATACTCATCATGTCCAACTTGCATACAAAACCTTCAAAGGTATCCTCAGGTAATCCTTTTGTAAGTATATCAACAAGCTGTATTTTTGTAGGAATATAAGAGGGGCAAATAATTCCATCCTCAACTTTTTCTCTAACAAAGTGGCAATCAACATCAGCATGTTTAGCTCTGCTGTGTTGAACTGGATTTAAGGCCATGCTTAAGGTTGCCTTATTGTCACAATAAAGTTTAAGTAGAGATTCTATTTGTGTGTAGGTCTCACCTGCTACCCTTTTTAGCCATATTCCTTTCATAACTCCTTGAGACAAAGCTCTTAGTTTAGATGTTGCACTGCTTTTTGATACAACTTGTTGCTTTTGACTTTGCCAAGTTACCAGGTTTCCCCATACAAATGTGCAATAGCCTGAAGTGGATCTGTTGTTTTCTTGGTCTCCTGCCCAGTCTGCGTTTGTGTATATCTCAATTTTTCTTAGATTTTTCTTCTTAAAGAATAGACCTCGGCCAGGTGTTCCCTTGAGGTATTTCATAATTTTATATGTTGCATCCATGTGGTTTTGTTTTGGTGAATGCATGTGTTGGTTTGCAACACTTACTGCAAAGGCAATGTTTGGCTGAGTGTGGGATAGATATATTAGCTTTCCAACCAATTTTTGGTATCGCCATATGTCTTCTAGTTTTCCATCTTGTTCTTGTTTCTTCCTCTTTGTGATGGGTATGGTACCCATGCCAGCAATGAAGGCACAAGTATTAGTGGTTGTGTAAATGTGCTTATCGCTAGCCAAGGTTGAATATGAGGTAGACTGATTAGATTCTGAAGTCATGTCATCAAAGGCGTCTGTATTGATTATCCATTTGGGTAGAGATGATGATGTTATAAGAGTAAGATGATGAGTACCTCTCTTGGCAACGAAACAATTGGCCCTTGAGAGGCCTGTAGGATTTTCAACACGTTTAAGAGTTGACTTAATTGATCTGGATAAGAGAAGACGACAATGGTTCAGATGTGGAATCAGCCTCAATGGTTGTTTGATAAGCAGAAGACAGTTTTGGTTTGTGGGGTTTCCAATCTGCAAGCTTGCCATGAATTACCCACAATTGTCCCAAGTATGACCGACCTTCCTGCAATGATCACAAGTCGAACGAGGTTTGTTATGAGTAGAGTCGAAAGGTGCATTCTTACTTACCAGGCCTGATGCTTATGGATTGGGAGAGATGGCTTTGAGAAGCTTAATATGTCTATGGAATTCTTCACAACGTATCTTAAAGTACACTTCTCATAGTGGTGGAAGAGACGAGTGACTTAATATCCAGGCTCTAACGTCATCAAATTTCGGATAAAGACCAGTAAGGAATATCATGACATGATCAGTGTTGATATTCCGATGATAGAGGCAACATTTGGGGATGAGATCTATTCATTATCTGCCATTTGATCCTTCTCTTACCAAAGAACAATGAGTTCAAACCAAAATTCAGTAATGCACCAGGAGCCTTAAGAGGATTTCTAGATGTGATGATGGAGATTAAATAATTGAGGTAGATCCTTTGCATCAATATAGGAGTCTCGAAGTGCCTTCAAAATGTCCTTAGTAGTGGGAAGATACATGAAGCTTCGTTTGATCTATGGTGATATGGCGTTGATAAGCCAAGAGCAGACTAGGGGGTTTTCGATTTCCCTTTGAACAATGGCAGGAGAGTTTGGGTCGGATGGTGGTGTAATTTCTCTAGTGAGGAACTTGTGTTTGCCATGTCCACCAACGGTCGGGAGGACTACCCAAGCCTAATCAGGATAATTGTGAAGGGTGAGTTTTTCTAAAACCAAGTGGTTATCGGTTGGGTTGGTAATGGCAGAGGGATCGTTGGCTTTTCCAAAACCAGGATTGTGATGGGTCGACCCCATTGATGTGGATGTTTCTAGCCGCCAGAAGCGTCGGTACTATAGTGCTTTGATCTCATGAAGCATGATTGGACTTTAATTGTTTAGTTCGATGATCATTCCTTGTTTATTCATCATGGTTGTATAGATTACAAAGGAATATAATTGGTTGTAATAGATCCTATAATCTGTCGTAACAAATCCTAACTTCTAGGGAATTCAAAAATTTAAAAAGATACAAGAGAATCTAATCCTAACTAACCTAGTATAATATTTGACTTGAACCTATTCTAACTTATAATAATATTTACAAAATAGTATAATCACCACAGACTTAGACAGAAGAGTAGTGACATTTGGCACTTGATAGCCCAATTCCCTTTCTTGTTGTTATACCAAAAAAAAAACCTTATTCTTAGGAGGCAAAGGATCGATTAACATGATTTGGGATTTAATGCAAACTGATCACTCAACCCCTTCAAAAATTGTATAACATAATATTGGTCTAGATGTCGTTGATATATGTTAATTGCAACATTTCAGTGTGCAAGAACAAGAAATATTCGGTCTCAGCCTGAAATTCATCCCAGAGAATTGAGTTTAGTAAAGAAATCACTTATAGACATGTTGCCTTGCCGTAAATTTTGGATGTCCTCTTGTAAATCTGCAAGCCAGAAAACATCATTCTGAGAGAAACATGCCTGAAGATCATCTCAAACATCCAAGCTTGACTAATCCATAGTGTAAGGGATAGCGAAATCGACCGAATCAACCATGACAAAATTATCATATTGCATCTTTCCTAAGCTGGAAATAGTGTATAAGAGGGAGGAGACATCGAAATCGATCGATTGACAATGCCAATCTTTTTCTTTGATAGTTGGCCGTTTTCATGGCTCTTTTCCATGGGTGATAGTTCGAACTGGTGCAGATTAGGGAAATAAGAATCAAAAGGGGATTCTTATTAGGATGCAAATAATAGGGATTTGCAATTGATTGGAGCGAACCAGACTGAGACGAAGATGAAATGCCGATTGTAGTTGTGGCTGAAGAAGAATCGTCGGCCATTTTGAAAGAAAAGTGGCGGAAATGCAAAAAAGAAAGAGGGACCTCGTGAAAGACAATGATGAACAGGAAAGTGGTCAGAGAGCTCATGAAATTGCAGGGAAAATGACAGAAAATGCGTAAATGGTCTGACACGCGTGAAGCTGAAGAAAGAAAGAAAGAGAAAAATAAAATTGAGAAGAAAACAAGAAGTCAAAAACTTTCCCGCTCTGATATCATATTACACAATTTACGAAGAAGAGAAATGGAAATATGTAATATTATTCAATGAATAAAGGGTTAAGGTGCGTCTAACATAATGAACTATTGCCCTAGGAACGTCCAGCACAATAAACTATCAAGTGGACCATACAACACAATAAACTATCAAGTAAGAGCGTCTAGCATAGTGACGTTAGTTTCAAGCTAACATCGTTTTCTGAGTCCACAAAAATTACAGAATGTTTGTGAAACTATACTTAAGCTACAAAAACATTTTAAAATTTTTATTTTAGTCCCTTCACGTGCTTTATATGGAGGGACTAAAGTGAAAATTATAAAAATTTTATGGGCCTAGAAGAGAATTTTCTAAAATTTTGGGTTCTTTTCTGTCATTTTTGCGGGGCTTAAATCCGCCCCTGGTTACCGGCCTTGTTTTAGACCTTAGCCTGACCTGACTTATGGCATATTAAGGAGACCTGTAATTTTAAAAATTTGTAAACAGCTTAACAAACCACAAGCCTCACCTTAAAACACGTCTACTTCAAACAGGACGAAAACATAATTACTTTAAATAGGCAAAAAAAAGACATACTTTAAATAGGCTATTAGATGTAAGTCTGTTGTCGACCTGTTTAAAGTAGGTCTGTTTTCACCCTGTTTGAAGTATGTTTGTTTTGAGGTGAGCCCTGTGATTTGTTAGGCTACTTACAAAATTTTTTAAATTACAAGCCTCCTTAATAGGCCACAGGCCAAGCTAAAGCAGAAAAAAAAGCCTGTAACCAGTGGTGGATTTTTTTTTTTTTGGGGTAGGGACGGCCTCGCAAAAATTACAGAAAAAAACCCAAAGTTTTAGAAAATTATCTTTTAGCCCCAAATTTTTTTTATAATTTTCACTTTAGTCCCTTCACGATGGAGGGACTAAAAAAATTTTGAAATGTTTTTGTCGCTTAAGTTAATTTCATAAAGATATGGGTGTTATTCTGTGATTTTTGCCGAACCTTCAGAGAAAACGGACGTTAGCTTGAAACTAACGACATTGTGCTGGGTACTCCTTTTTAAAAGGTTATTGTGCTTGACGCTCCTTTTTAAAAGGTTATTGTGCTGGATGGTCCACTTGATAATTTATTGTTTTGGACGCTTTTGGGGCAATAGTTCATTGTGCTAGACGCATCTTAACCCATGAATAAATGTAGTAATACATGTGTTCTTATATAGATATAATAAACTACATGTACAAAACTAATTTGTAACTAAAGTAGTTATTTTATCTAACTAATATATACTCTAATAGTTAGTGCAAAATATAAGAAAAATTGCAGCAAAAACAGCTCAAGAGTGAACTTTGAAGAATTTTCTGTAAAAATAGAGGTGTGTACTAATATAAGAAATTTAGAACATAGTTTCCAAGCTGTGAATGGATAACATCCACTCACCAGATTGATCCGAAGCATTTTTCCTTTCAATATTCGGTCATCAAATAATATAAAAGTAGGCACATAAATGTGTCAAGTGTCCCATCAAGAATATGGACTAGTATTTGTAGTCGTGTTTTCAGGCATTCAGTTTTATTAGTGCAATGTGAATCCGCATTTCTATGAAAATGGAGAATATGCATGGATTGATCGTGGTTCCTACTTATCTCTTGTTTTGCATCCATCACTGGATCTCACCTTCTAATATTTTTTGTTTATTTTTTATTTAATCTTGGGAATTATGTTCAAGCAAAATGGATAAAACCGCTTTGCTTTTATAACATGTTGCTTTTTCTTAGTTTTACAGGACCATCCTAAGCATAATAATATCACCAGGAACTGCCGCAGAAGTTGCAAGCTTATTAATTCACAAGCAGATTTGGGTACTTACATATCAGGAAAAATAAAATCAAAGATTAAGCTGAGATGTTTGGGTTGAAAATGTACTAGAGGTAGACAGGTTCGGGCTATTCAATTTAGTCAAAAATAATTTTAAAAATAATTGTCTTAATTCTAGACCCTCTCTTATCTTGTAAAGAAGATTTTTTACTTTCTTTTTAATATTTGGTGATAAATTGAGACCAATGAGCCAAATAATTAGTTTTCAGGATTTTCTTTCATAAACTCTTTGATGCATTTTTTTTGGATAATTGTTTTTGGGTCAAAGTATTTTTTTTTTTGGATAAAACTTTGTTGTTGTTTAGTTATTAAGCTTCTAAAGTCACTCACATTTGCTTTTGTGGCTTTTATGGACTCTTCTCCATTACTTGAGAGCCTCCAAGTATTGAAATTGTTTGCGTCATTGTTGATGTTGTTATCGTACATTGTTTCGTGCAAAACTGAGTATGAGTCGTAATAGACAACTACATGTGGTTAGGCTTCTCTTCAGAATCTGTCTATTCAGCTCCGTGCTCATTTGTTTTAGTTTTTTAACAAGTGTTTTTGGAGCATTTGAAATAAATGTCATAGAAGCTTTGATTGAATTTGTGGAAAAGTGTTGGAAAAAAGTATTTTTCTGAGTTTTCCAAACAAACACCAAGTTTAATATATATTTTTTTTTCATGTAATACTGAAATTTCAAGAAAATAGCTACATCCATATCTAATGCTACTTCACATCCGACATATGAAAGCTAGTTTAGAAATGAGCTTTGGTCTTAAATATAAGATATTTGTTCATTTTATCTCATATATTTACCATTTTAGTTCAAACTAATATATATTTATAAATTGATATATAATCTAATGATACATATAGATATTGTAGAACCATCATGTAACATGTACTATAGTTAAGTAATTTATTTGGTTTCTTTAATCTTTTAAAATTAGTTAACTAGTTTTTATATTTAATATTAGAGCTAATATACGATAGGATATGCATTTTATTATACTCCTATGATTCTAGTCCTTCAAGTCAGATAAATTTATCTAATTTTAAGACATTAAATTAAATAAATTATATAAATATAACATATGTGACATGATTTTTTCTAAAATACTTTTATGTAACATTAGATTATATATAAGTTTATAAGTTAAAATTAGTTTGAAGAAAAATAATAAAATACGAGGTAAAATGATTTTTTTTCTTAATTTTTTTTCCCCATTTAAGATCAAAATTTGCTTCCAAAGTCTAAACTAGGTCTTGCTTCTAGTTTTGGAAGAGTATTTCATAATCCAATAGACTTCTACTGTTCTACTACTACCTCGTGCTGGAGGAGGAAAACTGAGAGGAAAGCATATACTTGAATTATTTTCATTACTTCCCTCTTCTAACCTCGATATGCAACTTCAATGATTGAAGATTTAATATATATATATATATATATATATATATATATATATATATATATATATATATATATAATAGAAGTATAGTATTAAGATTATCAAAATCTAATATTAAAAAACCTATCAACATCTAAATTGATAATATATTTTAAGAGCACTTCATATAATGTTATTTCATTGAAAATTGTGTGTACAATATAGTATATTATATTATAGGGAAAATCCTTAAAAAAATAATTGAATTATTCAAATTCTAAATCAAGTTATGTGTCCTAAAATCCTAATTTTAGAATTTAATAATTTTACCTTAATTTCCTTCTTTAGGTTTCAACTGTGTCACTCCTTCATCTTTATTATTTTATCTGTACTTGTCCCATTTGTACAATTCAAACTCCCCTACTTCATTTTAATTGAATTGTACTTAATGATTAATATCTAATCGAGTTTTCCTTCTTTTGTTGTAGGCAACATTCATAGCATTCTTTGTAAGGAGCAAAAAAGGACAGAATCCTACTGGGTATATAGTTGTCCTTTCTTGTTCTGATATTTAATACTCCTACTATTTAATTATGCGTATGATGTTCATTTATTAAATCACCGACTTTCACGGTTAAGTGAAGGTAGGGGAGTTCAACATCTCTCTCTCTCTCTCTTCAGTAAATCAATATGTAGGTGAAGGTAGGGGAGTTCCACTCAGGGCGGTCCAACCATATGCATCAGTAATAGCAGACTCCGCCGGCGGCGAAGACTCGAGAGGCAACGGCGGAGACGTTTTGGGTTTGCTGTCAGCATGTTGAGAATGGGAAAACGAGAGGAATGGTCTCCTCATTGCGATCATCCTTCATACTCATTGCGGAATTGGGAAACTGAAAATGCATGGACTTGGTGAAGAAGAATTGAAGAGGAGAGGAAGAAATATATGGGAAATTGGACCAAGAGAGGAGATCATACAATGAATGTGATTGGCAGGCCAATGCTAGACTTAGGAATTTTAATGACAGGGATGAAAATAAAAAAATACTATATTATTAATAAAAGTATTTGAAGCATAATATAAACCTAATATATAAAAAATTGAAAGAAATTTATTAGAAAAATTAAGATAATTTCACTTGACTATTATTCTATATGTTTTCATGTTGTTAAGTTCATCTATAATTGAATTTGTGTTAAAACTCAAAACAATTTTTTTTTAAAATGTATATAACTAAAGAATCATCAAGAAATTAGTTTTTTAATCTATTTTGAAGCATTTTCTTGAATATTTTCGTAGCAGAGAAATATCTTATAGTAATTGTTGTAAAAACTGGAAAAATGATGAGTACAAGTCTAATCATTTTATTAATAAAATAGTAAATGATAGGCTTTTTAATTCTTGTTAGCCCTTGACATAATTCATATGAAATCAATACATTAATCAAATCTGGATATTTAGAAATGTTAAACTCAACTTTACATATGACTTGAAATATTTTGAACAAATTGCATATGGAATTATAACGAGAACTCGAATGAGTGATGTAAAGTACCAATCTTATATTAAAGGAAGTATTTCCTATCATCACACGACAGAGCCTGTAATTGTAGAAGTTAGAGCAACTAAGGGAAAATGAAACACGTGAAACATGTCGCACACGCATCATTGTCTACCTTTTGCGGATTGTGTGCTACTGTAGATATCGCCTGATGCCTAAACATCTGTTTTTGTTTTTTTCCTTCTCATTTTGGCGAAAAAATGAACACATCTTTTAATCTGAAATTCTGAGCCAGTGAGCATAAAAGCAAGCCATACACAGTTTCTTTCTAGTGTTTTGACTTTTCTGGGTTCTACTATATTTATCTACAAAACACTATTTAAGACGCCTAATCCCGGTAAGCTTCTATCTTTTGGAACTTCTCTGCATGGCGAACCAGTTGATCCTAGCTCAAGCTGTTGCCCTCAAACTAGAACATTCCATGGTTTTCGTCCTGACATCCATCTTCCTCCACCCTCTCAACCTCTTTCCATCACTGATTAAGCTCTTTCTTTCATCCCTCTGACCGCTTCCTCCTTGGGGCTTTTTTTGTACTTTAATATTGGCTTTTGCTTAGCTTTATGAGGGGCGGGGCCCCCTGTGTTCGCTCATGCCTGCGTCCAATAGCCTGTAACTGATTTTCTCCTATTTCTTCCCTATCATTGGCTTAATTTTCTTCATCCGCCTTCACTTTTAAAATACTGAAGAGAGAGAGAGAGAGGTGTGGAAGTGGGGGAGATATAAAAGAAGTGGCACGACAAAAGGAGAGAGGGAGAGTTTTTGGAAAAGTGTTCTAAGTACGTAATTAAAAAGTTGGGAGAATGACATATAAACATTACATGAAATTCCAAAATCTAGAGAAGCCCATTGAACTTGTGAAAGAAGTGAGAAAGGATACGGGGCAATAAGGGATATGAATATTTTAGAGAAAAGTCGAAACTGCCCTTTACACTTTTTGGCTTCCTATGCTTCTTCCTCATCCTCTCTCTCCCTCATTCCTATAATCCCATGGCCGTTGTGTCGCCATAGAGATGAAGCTTAGCCCACCGCTGTCACCGCGCTCCTCCCTTGTTGTCGCCATCGAAAGCTAGCCCGGCCAACCTCCACAGAAGATTCTGAACAAGCTCGACACTGATGCAACAGAACCAAGAAAGGTATGATTTGGTGATGAAATCAGGTTCTTCAACTTGATGATGGCAATCACATTGAGATAAGGGCAAACACAAAGCCAACAGAGGTAGGGCTTTACTTTGATTTTGGGTTGTGCTTCTGGGTTTCGCAAAAATCTCAAAGAAGTTTGTTTATGGCTTGATTTTATGAAATTTTAATCATTTGGGATCTGGTGGTTGTTGGGGTTAGACTCTATTGTTGGAATGTGAAAGAAGAGGAGATGAAGAAGAAGGTGAATAGTAAAACGAGCTTAGGAGGTTGAAAAATCCACTAGTGAATAGTAAATGAGTTTGAAGAAAAATAAGGTGAATAGTAAATGTGGCATTTAAAAAAATTTGTAATGAGATAAACAAGTTCATGAATGGGTTTAACAAGTCTTGTAATAAGATTAACAAGTTCATTCATCAGGTGTTAACAAATGTAAACAAGTTCCCCTTAAAGAATGCACTTATTATTCTCATTACTGAACTTGTTAATCCAATTAATGAACTTGTTATTCCCATTACGCAATTTGTTAACGGTGCTAAAATTTTTGTTTCCTTAGAATGATATGTGTTCCCTTGAAGAATGAATTAGTTATTCCCATTACTAAACTTGTTAATCCCATTAATGAACTTATTAGTACCATTACTGAGTCCGTTTGTGTTAGCAATAAAAAAAGTGACTTATTTTCTATTTGACTTCTGCAAAAGTAAAATAGGATAAAAGTCATATTGCAAATGTAATTTGTGTTTGGATTAACAACGACATAAGTCGGTTTTTTTTTCAAAATGTTTCAACAATTTTCAATTTGGTCCCTCCTTGAGAACTTTTGACAAATTTAGAATGGTCTCGGGCCAAAATAGGTTTTGACCAAGGCCATCTTCTTACTTGATGAGAAACTGTCACAGCATCACAATGAATTCTTCTTCTTCTTCTTCAATAAGCAGATCACCAGCCCCAACCCTGCCAGCGCCACCCTCCGCCTCTTCCTCCACGACTGCCTCCCTCCAACAGAGAGGACGATAAGAGAAGAGCGTGTATGAGATAGTCTCCAACAGAGAGGACGATAAAAGAAGAGTGTGTATGAGATAGTCTCCAACGCTCGGCCAATGCTCCAATTTTCTGCTTATGATCTGATGGATTTTTTTTTTTTTTGGAAAAGCCCATTTACTCCATTTCTCACCCAAATTCTCAGCCAACACTTCAATTTTCAGCTTTTGATCTGATGGAGCTTTTTTGAAGAAGCCCATTTACTCCATCATTTACCCAAATGCTTGCCCAACACTCTAATTTCGCTATTGAGTTTTTTTTTTCTTTTTTTTTTCAATTTGACTAAGCTTTTGATTCCAAATAGGCTAAAAGAGATGAAAGTAAAAAATTTTCGTTCATATATAATTCACGTGATTAAAATCAAACAAAGTTTTTATGAAACTATAGGGAGTAAAAGTCATGATTAGAAACTATAGAGACTAAAATTAAAATCAAATCAAACTATAAGAATCAACAATGATATTAACTCATAATTTTTTAATAGGATTAAGGTGCAAAAATGCACATGTGATTTATCCTGAAGGGCGCAACACCAAGTGCTTTTTTAGGTCCAATAGTGACTATGAGGTTATAAAATGGGAGCAAAAGTTACATTGGATGTTAGTTGACCAGACGGTCAACATTAACGTGGATGGAGTGGAAAAATTTGCCTATGTGGATGCTAAAGTGAACGGGGAAAGAAGCCATGTACGTGAAATAGAAATAGATGATTAGGATAGGATGTCATTTTGGAGGAAGAGAAATTGTGGAAAAAGTGGGTTGATGAACAAAGCCAAAAATCAAATAGAAAGTGGGGACAAATGGGACAAAATAAATTGGAGGACGACAAATTGATGAGCTGTATGATATGCCAGCGTTATGGTTTTGTTGATGGTGAAGGATGAGCGATTAGGGAGAAATTTGTGAGATTGGTTTGAAGTGAACGAGCTAATTTAAACGCAGAAGCCTCTGATTCTTGATCCATCTTCAACGTGGAGAGAAACCAACGAGGGGAACGAGTTGTGATATGCGCTAATGTAAGCACAGATCAATATGTAATATACTATCTACAACTAATTTATGCCTCCCCACAATCGAGGCTTAGTATCTTTCTACCCCTTCATTGTCATTTCATACTTTTCAACATGTTCTACTGACCTTTCATGAATCTGTTCCCCATTGTCTCCATCATCGATTACTGCTTTCTCATTTCCCTTTGCTACCATTACAACTACATATAAGAAAAAATAAATTGAAGTCAAGGGCCTCCATGCCATTTTACTATATCTGAAAGAAAACAAATAAAGCAAATGTTTATGGGTCCCAATCATTAGTTACTTTGAACAATTTTTTGTCTGTTGTTGGCCTACACCTTCTGAACGAATATCCCCCTTTCACGTGCTTTTCGTCTGCCAAGATTCCCCACTTTTGCAACCAATTCCCCTTTCCCTTACTCAGTCAATTTCTCTTCTTCGTTGTGCTCGCTTAAAGTGTTAGTATAGTGAAACCCTATCGCAAATCAAAAGTCCTTCACTTTAATCCAAGCTCACAAATTTCTCCCTAATTGCTCATTGTTCACCATCGACTGGCCCCGAGGTCACCAAATCTTTAAACCATAGCACTTGCATTAGTGCATAACATAACTCATTCCTCTCATCAGTTTCTCTCCACATTGAAGACGGATCAGGAATCTGGGGCTTCTGTGTTTAAATCCGCTTGTTCACTTTAAACCAAGCTGACAAATTTATCCCCAATCAATCCTTCACCATTCACAAAACCCTAATGATCGCATATCATGTGGCTCATCGATTTTTCGTCCTCCAATTTATTTTGTCTTGTCCATCCCTACTTTCTATTTGATTTTTGGCTTCATTCATCAGCCCATTTTTTCCATGATTTCTCCTCCTCCAAAATGACATCCCATCCTAATCATCAATTACTATTCCACGTGGCCTTTTTCCTAGTTCACTTCAGCATCCATGTAGGCAAAAATTTTCACTCCATCCGCATTAATGTTGACCATATGGTCAACTAACGTCCAATGTGACTTTTTCTCCCACTTGGTAACCTCACAGTCACTATTCGACCTAAAAAATGCACTTGGTGTTAGGCACCCCTCTGGGTAAATCACATGTTCATTTTTGCACCTTAACCCTCTTTTGATATATTAAATCACAAGCATTTAAGTTGAGATGTAAGAATGGAGAAGGTAGGAGGAGGGGGAGCCATGCCTAATTTTTCTATTGGATAGCACAACATATTTTTTTTTCTTAATTAAAGAAGTAAACACTAACAACATGAGGATAAAGCAGCATCAAACCAATGACTTGTTATTTAGCAAGAGTTTCTATGCCATTAGCTTATACTCTATCTGATCTTTGATATTAGAGTCAGTTTGACTCTTGCTTGAAGAGATTAAAAAAGCCAAATAAGTTACTTAATAATAGCATATGTCATGTATTATTTGATTATATATCAATTTCTAAATAAATCAAATTAGTTAGAAAAAAACAATAAAAATACATACTTTGATGTACTTTCTCTAGTCTTTATTATAAGGCACCAACTAATAATTCTCACAAATCAATAAAAACAGTTAAAGTCAATAAGGTTGTCCTAGAATTTAAGTAATTTTCAATATTATTATTACTCTCACCCACTACCCTTATTAATTATAGGCATACGTAAAAAAAAATTAATGCTCCTTAGAAAAAAGCAAGTTCCTTATAAAAATGACCAAATACATTTGCTAGTTGGTGTATTATAATAAAGACTAGAGTGAGTAATATATTGGAGAAATTGAGGATAGATTCCTATTTGAAAATTTAATTGAGGAATGCAACCTGAAACATTTGGGTCTTTGAATGTGAATAATTGTATTGTCAGAAAGACCAAATTACCCTTTTTCTCTTCCTCATCTTTTGCAGGAAGCTCACAAAAAGTATCGCATCTCGATAAACACTTTCACCACTTCAGAAATGGCCACTTTAGCCTACGATGTCACCGTTGTCATGGTCGAGTTCAACATTGTGCAATTGCTAGAGGCATTCAGGTTGAAGTCAAAGTTGCTTGAGCCCACATCATTTTGACGCTACCATGGTAAAGCTTGACACTGTGTAGCTCTTGATGGTGTCTAAGTCGAGGTCAAAGTCAGAGTCGAGAGAGTCTAGAAGACTACTAGTATTTAAAGGTAGTTGCAGTATGCAAAATCTTATTTCTAATATGGAATCGTTCTCCCTCCTTTGGCATCTTACAAAACACAATGATGGTAGAAGTGAAATTAGCGACCTTTGTGATTTCAGATTTGAAATCATTCTCTATTTGTTGGCATCCGCTTGTACATCTAGAATCATTCTCCCTCCACCTAGGTGATTGTTTCTCTACAAATTTATTCAATTTGTTCAATTAATGGATACTGTTGTATTGGTTATTTTTTTATTCAATGTTTTTCTGCTATATTCGTCGTCTTCTTAATTTGATGTTAATGGAGGTGCATGGTTGCCATTGATGGTGGTGAAGCTCTCTAGACTGAGGCAATGGGAAGCGTTCAATGGATTGAGACATTCCATAATATGCAAATGGAGTGAAAATGTAAATAATTAACCTTTATGAAATGCAAATGAGCTTCCATCAAATGCAACTTAGGCTCGTTTGGGATAGTAGTGGTCATGGTGGTAGAAATGTTTTTTTATCCTCCTAGACTTTTCCTGATGAGCTTTTTTCTGTTGTACTTTTCTTGATATGATTTATGTTTGGGATAACAATAGTAGAAGTGACTTTTTTCCTAATGGACACTTGTTTGGCATAGCGTTTGAAAAGTTAGTTGAGATGAAAAATGACTGAAAAATGCATAAATCTTATTAAATACTATAGAGACACACACACATATGTTATATATTATGTGATAATTTGGGATACAAAATTAAATTTAAATATAAATGTTTTCTTTGATCGGATTAAATATAAATTTTAATTTTTCTAATAAGACATACAAAAAAAAATAATATTAATTTTAATTACAATTTTTTTAACCTAGCTAATATATGACACTTGAAAAGTCGCTTTAATTAGTCCACTTTGCGCCAACCTGCAAACAAGAAGTCCATGAGCGAGAACCCAAAGAAAAAAAGTAGCCATTGTGATGGAGGGTGGGCCAATGGTCTTTTTTCCAGAGAAGCTATGGGATCAAAAGTTTGGAGAAGTGACTTCAACAAAAAAGTGGCTTTAGACCTTAAAGCTTATTAAATAGTGATGCCACCCCAAATACCGAATTATCAAGCTTTCACTGACAATGGGCTGCCACTAGACTTTTTAGAGCTTTTGATGTCATTCCAAACAAGCCTTTAGCTTCTATGGAATGCAAATCACAATCTAGGAGGAAGAGAGACTTTGCCTTACTCACGATTCAAGGGTACACTAGTGCAAAAAAATGTTTTAAGATTGCCTCATTTACAACGGAGTACGGACGCCCTGGTCTTAAATATATGACTGGTGGCAATTTTGTAAATATAAAGAACTTCTTGGCCCGTATCAATTTTTAAGACCGCCTCATTCACAGCAGAGTATCGACGCCTCGTTCTTAAAGATATGACTGGTGTCAATTTTGTAAATATAAAGAACTCATTGGACTGTATCAATTTTTTGATAGGCCTTAAATATATTAATCAGACCCCTTAAAAAAACAACCGCTCTTAAAACTGTTATAAAAAAAATTGAAATATGAATTACATTAAAGAAAAATCTCGTATAGCCCGACTTATATTTTTTGCGGTCCAAAATAATAAGGAAATATTTAAATATAATCCTATAAAACTTTTAAGACCAGACATATAGAAATGACAGTATCAAAGTCAATATTTTAAAGACTGGACGTAACTTCTGCCCGGTACTAAATAATGAAAAAATTTAAACTAATAGTTTATTACTTTTTAGATCAAACATAAATAATGGACGGTCTTAAATGTTAACCTTTAAGATTGTCGTTTAAGTTACTCCGGTCTTAAAACTGGAAACATATACTTCTTCATGCGAAACCTTACTTACTACTTACGTCTTTCTGTTTGAACTCTGAAACCCCTATTCTTGTTGCGAAACCCCTCTTCCTGTTGTATTACATCTATTCCTTGCCAACCACCACCATCCTCTATTACTCTCTCACTTTCTTAGAAATTCCTCTTTCGCACCACTACTCCCAACCTCTCTTCCTTTCTCGAAAATGAATAGAGAAAACCATTCTCTTCCTGTTCACTTAACGTCAGTTATTGATGTTACTGGCGTGAGCCAGAACGAACTCTCTTCATCTCAAAATGAGCCTCATAACTGCCCTGCACGCCGTGGTAGAAGTGGCACACGAATGTGTTAGTTCTCAGCCAAGTTTTGATGATAACTAAACACTTGTAAATCAGTAGTTTAAATAAGAACTTAATTTCAACCCTAAAACTCCAGTTCTCATCACAGCAAAATAAAGAACTCGAGTTCATGGGTGAAGAACTCGAGTTCATGGGCCAAGAACTCTAGTTCATGGTTTAAGAACTCGAGTTCGCGAACTTAGTCTGTGGAAAATGCTCTGAGTCTGAAAGAACTCGAGTTCATTAGTAGCAAACTCGAGTTCATGAACTCGAGTTCACGATTAAGAACTCGAGTTCTCTCTGTTCCAAATTGGGACAAGACTAAGAACTCGAGTTATTAGAATAGAACTCGAGTTCATGAACTTGAGTTCCTGTCTCAGAACTCAAGTTCTTTTAAGAAATGAAATTGAAGGAAAAATGAAGAACTCGAGTTCGTTGTGATCAACTCGAGTTCTCAACTTGCATATTAGAGGGGTATGGAGAAAAGTCAAAAGAACTCGAGTTCTTGATAAGAACTCAAGTTCTAGAACTCAAGTTCCACTTTGACAACTCGAGTTCTTGGTGCTGTCTGTGATTTCTAATTCTGCAAAAGAGCTGATCTTTGGTTGATAACTTCCTGAATCACTTCATATAATAAATGAAATGTTTTTTTTATCACGTTTGCTAGTGGTTTCAGGGATTACAACGGGTTATTATTCAAAATCAACATAAAGCTGATGCTCATGTCACAGCATTTAATGCTGAAGCAGGAAACAGAGCAGCAAATAGAATGAGGCCCAGAGCAGCAGGAAGAAACATTCTTCCAAGGATTACTTAATCAAGACATTATTCTGCAAAAGCACTCTCAACGATCAACACATTTAATGAAAGAACGGATTTCATTTAATGAGGCCTCAACGGTGAACAAGGAACAGAGCGAGCTGTGTCTAACGGGAAAATAAATAAGTCACAACGGTAACTCTCAAGTTCCTTCCAACGGCATTAATGGCGAAAGAGTATAAATGCCGAAGCATTCATTTCAGCCAACTAACAAAAAAAAACCAAAGAAAAAAAAACTCTGCGCATTTACTCTGAGTTATTATCTTATCAGTTTCATTACTCTCAACTCTCGTACTTCAGTGATCATTTATTATTCAACTCGTGAGGAGTTACTTAAACTTTAAATTTTTCATTCGTTTGTAAAATCTTAAGGTTGTGGAACCTTAAGTAAGGGTGTACAATTACAAGTAGTAAGGAGGAGTGAGTCTGAGGGATCATTCCGAGTTGTGTAATTGTATTCTGAAGATAGTGAAAAATCCCAAGGTGTTCTTGGGGACTGGACGTAGGTCAGGATAGACCAAACCAGGATAACTTCTCTCGTGTTACTTCTCCTTTAAACCCTTGCTCAGTTAGTTCATTAATTTGCGAAAATCTTGATTAAGCAGTTAAATTTTTTAAATCACCTATTCACCCCCTCTAGGTGAAATTTCATCTTCAGAATAAAGATGTATCCGTAAGTTGGAACACTAGGTCAAAGCTTAAGATTCAGTTTAATGTAAGGTTGGAACCTTTCGGTCCTAATAAAAATAAATATAATAGTTTTGTCGGCTATATGACATGCAACAAGGTCAGCATCTTGATAGATGAGTGGAAAAATGTGGACCATGAAGAATCCTATTTGGGGCACTATCCGGCTTACATACACTGTCCCTGACTCTGAGAAGTTGAAAGGCAAGACTTTTCTAGCCAACAACTATATTTTTGCCTAGGATTAGCCCCCGCATCCTTGGGACAAGTACACATTTATTGATGAACAAACTTGGCAACAATTTGTTCAGTTGCGGACCACTCCTGATGCTTTGGTGAGTTTATATTTAGTTTGTTTGCTTATTAACCTGTGCGGATATGTGAATGTTATTGTGTTTGTCTAATCCTGTTTATTAGATGGTTTAATGTGTGACTAGAAGTATATATTTCCATCCTTTGTCCTGCATCAGAGGAGCATGTCTTAGTTATATGCATGTTTGATATGTTAACCGTTATTATATTCTTAGCTAGTTCTGTTATAGTAGGTAGTGGTTAGACATTACTACTAGTAAGTTAGTATGTTAGTTCTATACAATTCTACATCTTCTTTAAATAAAATGTTGAAACTTGATGAAGTGAATTTGACTAGTGTTTGAGGTTTATATTAAGTAGAAGTTCTCTAATTTCTGTTAGTAAGATGACTAGAATTCATAATTAATAGTTGTTTTCAATTCTAATTCACAGATAAGAAGGGAACAAACACAGGAGATAGGGAGAAAGAATGATTGCCCGCATAGGGTTTCTCACAGCGGATATGAAAAGGCCGAAAAAGAAATGATGGTAGCCAAGCGGAAGAGATTGGAAGAAGAAGCTGAATCCAATCCTTCCGCGATAGTTGATCAAGTGCCATCCCCTATACATCACGAGGATTTGTGGTTGTATATTCGGCAAAAAAGATGACGCCTACATGGGTGAACAAACTCGTCTAGTTGCTGAAAGAATTGTAAGTATTGTATAGAAAGATCTTAAAAAGAAAGAAGCAGAGGGATCTTTTATGTCGAGCTGGAGGAATGATGTTCTGACCATTGAGACGGGAAAACCAGATCACTCGGGGCGTGTAAGGGGGATTAGAGGACATGTAGGCTTAAAGGAATACTTTGGTAAATCCAAACGCCTTAAGCAAAATATGGTTACCCAGGAGGAGATGTAACAAACAGTGGCCAAATTAAATGAGGAGGCAGCAGCCAAAGAAGTTGCATTGAAAGAAATGTTTGAATCCTAGATGAGGCAAATAAAGGAGGAAATGAATCAAATGAAGATGCTTTTTAGCTCTCGTCCAGAGACCAGTGTTCCCTTGATACATACACTTGCATTTGTGCAGCAGAGCACTAGAGGGATCTGCATTGTTGGGCGGTCAGAGCAACCTTCTGACCTGTACATAGCAAAACCTCATAGACAATTAGTTGCTAAAGGGACTGTCCACAACTTGGGATCAACTGTACACCACAAACAAATGGCTAATGATGAAGTCAGAGTATCAATTGAAAAGGTGATCATTGATGCACCTTTCCCTCTCCTAACTGATCAGCTGAAGCGTATGAGTGATGTCAAGGAAACCTTTATCTCTTGGCCAGTGAAGCTTGTACATGTCTCTACTCCTCCTGATGCTTCATTCCCTCCTCTAGTTCCGTTCCCTCATCAAGCTCCATCCTTTCCTAAAGCTGCATCGTTTATTGCTAAGTTGAGTGCCAAGGAAAAAGTGTTCTATATGGTATCCAAAGGAGATTTTAAAGAAAAATCGTGGCTTATCAATGAAGTAGTAGGGGTCCCTCATCCTCAACTGGTTTTTGTTGACACTAATGATATAAAGTCCCTGTTGATTCCTGGACAGGAGCTTACATCAACAATTGTTCAAATATTTTTGAATTATCTTCTTCTATGAATATATAATTTAAATGCATCGTTTAGACACACATACATATATACCAATTCCCTGATCGATGTCATTATTGTAGGTTCATGCATCAAGAATTAGATCAACAGGGCAGAATCAACGATTTTGGATTCTTATGCCCAATATATGCAAGTACAACCTCCAAGGACGAAAGACAATAGTACATATCAACGAGGTTGTTTGAAGTGAGAAGGAAGGTGTACTTGTTTGCATATTACCATAGGTATATATCACAATCGATCTCTTGTTGTAATTTACTTAATTCTACGTAATATATCACTGAGTACTTTACGGCTGTGAATTTTCAACCATCACTGGCAGTTGGTCATCATGTGCATGGAGGCGCATACAGTGATCTTCTTATGCTCCACTCACAGTGAACCAGGGGCTATGTTGTTGCATACCATCAATGAGTAAGCATGTCATTTTGATTCTCTTGTCTGAAATTTCTTATGTGAATTTTCAGCAAACATTATTAATAAATTTGTGATTTTAATGATAGTACCATGAGGACCTTCCAAATCTAGGTCATCAAAAAGCATTCATATGATATCAAAGATCCTAAATGGCTCACACCAAAGGTTAGTACATATTTGGACATTGACACACTACCTTGTGAAGTTGGTTAGTATGCTATATATGCTCGATATTATATATATTTCTTGTTCTTTTAAGACCCGTTAGCAACCAACAGGGTCCAACTTATGTGGCCTGTACATCATGAAACACATATATAATATTATCACGCAACAAATGACTAAACTCACTGCAAAGGTAAATATATTTGATGTTACTTATTATGGCGAAATTCATTTTTTGGCTTAATGTTACATATGAAATATGCACACAAATTAATTCAATTTCTGTCTTTGATGTTACAGAGGTTTGCTTGTGCTAATCCCTTTTATGATGATGAAGTGGAGCACATACACAATGTGTTTTATATTCATCTTACTAACCTCTTAATGTAAATACAACAATTACCGTACTAAATTCTTTTGTAAATATATGCTTGTAGAGCAACAATTGTAATTACAGTACTATATTCATTTGTAAATTTATTCTGTAAAAGAACAATTGTTTTGTATAATTCAATATATAATAAATTTGTTTATTCTTTCAAACAATTTTCTTAGCTTGTGTCAATTTTGGTTTTCTAAATGTATTGGATGGTGCATATTGCTTGAAATTTGAGGTCTGAGATGTTGAAAATGAGCAGTAAGAGATTCTGAAAAGTATTCACGACTTTTAGGATCGCATATTTATTAAAGATACAGTCCTAAAGTTCTTTTTTTAAAAAAAAAAAAAATAAGCCTAGATTTTAGGACCGTATGTTTGTTATATTTCTGGTCTTAAAAGTTTTATAAAATATGGTGACAATTTTAGGACCGCATATTTATTAAAGACACGGTCCTAAAGGTCTTTGTTTTTTTTAAAAAAAATAAGGTTTGATTTTAGGACCATATGTTTGTTATATATTCGATCTTAAAAGTTTTATAAAATATGGTGACATTTATAGGACCACTTATTTATTCAAGATATAGTCCTAAATATATTAGGCTATACTTTTAGGATCGCTTATTTATATAACATCTGGTCCTAAAAGTCTTCGTTTATTCTAAATTAAATATGACTAGATATTTAGGACTGTCTATTTGTTAAATGTCCGGTCTTAATAGTCTTCCTTTAAATAGAAATGATGACTCACTTTTAAGACAAATCAATTAGGGTTCAAGAACACTCGAATTTTTGGCGTTCTACTCAAGCTAGGAGCTTCGGTGTCCCTTTTCTTTTGTCTTTTTGTCGAAAAAGACGTAAGATAATGAAAAGGAAACTAAAATATTCAACTCTAGGTATGGTAAAACTGACTACAACGATGGTCCAACCTTGAGAAGAGTTGTCACTGTGTTTGTTTTTATTCGTAAAAGGTAAACGATGTCTTTTTCTGTTTTGTTTTGTATGTTTTTAACTGTATTCTGTGAATTTTTATCGTTAATCACATTTTAGACAATGTTTTGTTTGTTTCCTTTTTGTCTGAAACAAAATCAAGATAACAAAAAGGCAATCGAATATGGAAAAAAAAATTATTTATCTTTTTTTTTCTACTCGTTGTGGGGCAACAACAGTACAAATTTAAAAGCATTTTTTAAGACCAATTGCTTATCAGTCTAAAAAAAATAGACTTCATCCAGTCTAAAAAATAACAAACTTTTAAAACCGTCTGTGCCAAGACTAGATCTAGAACTAATTTAAAAAGCAATTTTTATCCAGTCTAAGAAGTGATTTTTGTAGCAGTGAATTATCGATTCATAGCTTAATTAATGGAAAATATGATGTGCATAGATATGACTGCTCTTTGCTTTGAAATGTATCAATGTGATCGACCTTCCATGGGGACATTGTTGGATCATTATCTAAGCTTCGTAAGAAGAAGCATTGTGAAAAATGAAAATATAATATAAAGTCTCGAGTCTACATTAGGTGCCAAGCTTTTATGTACCCATTAGGTGCCCATCTCTCTATTAGAGAGATAGGCATATTTTTTTAATTTTTTTATATATTATATTTTTTTATATTTAAATTATATGTTGCTTTCTGGAAAAAAAAATTCACCCAGTATCTTAAATTAATTAGTTTTCATGATACTAGTATTACAGATAAATACAATATATAAGAAAACTAATTATATACAATATACTGGCATTATATTACTGAATGCAGGACTGAAAACTAATTAATTTGAAAACTAATGTGAACTCTAAAGTCTCCTCATGCAGGAAATGAAATTTCCATTGAATTGGGTTAACTTCTCACCCATAGAGGGCTCAAATGTAATGCGTAGATTGCGTAGCTATTGCTTGTTCTCTTCTCTACCATTCCACCTTGAAGCCTATTTTTCAAATCTTCTGGTCAATTCATTACAGGCTTTGATCCCTTAATCATGAAATGTCGAGTTTTAGCCCACTTAAATGTAAAATTGTTGATGAAGTATTAATAAAGGTAAATTAAGAAAAATTGACCAAAATATACCTTATATTTAGAACCAAGATGAATTTCTTAAATAGTTTTTATATTAAGGACGGGAGGGAAAGTAGTATTTTCTTTTTAAAATTATTTTTTGAACATTGAATATTTAATTAAATAAATAAATTAACAATAATAAACTCTAAATTCAATAAATATAAAATCAGTTTTAACAAAAAGGCAAGAAGAACCATTAAGTAAACCCATAAACTGTACAATTTTTTTCTTGGTTATCCAAACCCAAAAAGAAGATAACAAACTTGTGGTGGGGGCCTTAACCATTACAGTTCTTCTGCCCTTATGGCCTATTTGGTATGACGGATTTAGAGATGAGAGAAGATGAGAGAAAATTTTTATATTTTGAATTTTGAGAAAAAAATGAAGTTATAAAATTTTAATAAAAATAATTCAACTCCACTTCTCTAATTTAGTAAAATAAACCTAAATAAAAAATTCTCACCACTCACTTTCCACCTCCTCCGCTCAGGGAAATTTAGCAAAATAAGAACCATTTTAAAAAAATTTGTCAAACAACGCCACACGTGGCATCATGTCGGGGCCACATTATGTGACACCACAATGTAAGTGGCGTTGCCACTTGGGGCGTCAGGACCACTGACGCCACCTATGTGGTGTCATTGGTCCAGGCGCCACATATATAAAAACAAAAAATAAAATAAAAAACACATACGCCCTGCAATAAAGCTGCCCCATGACAGCTTTACTAATTCAGAGCAAGGGTGGACGCCCCCTACTCTGAATTTAAACTTTTTTTAAAAAAAAAGTATGGTGCAATATTTTTAAAAAAAAATTAATTTTGTTTTTTACTGCAATTACAGCAAGCAATGGTGTGAAAAATTCACGCCCCTGCTGTAAGTTTTTTTTTTTCAAAAAAAAAATGTCTACATTCTATATAAATGCTGCGAACACACACACAAATTCACTTATATATACATATCATTAGAAGCAAAGGGAGAAACAAGAGAAAATCAGTCGTCCATAATCTTCATCTTCATCAATTTCTTGCAATTTCATTTATTCTTTTAATCACATTCTATTTCTTCATTTCTTTGTTTAATTGCTTATATACATTGTGTTTCTTATTCTGCCTAGTTGCAATTTGTGTTGTTGTTTGTTTTATCTGTAATTTATTCTTCTTCTTCATACTATAATATAAGCAAAAAATGAATCAAATTCGTTAATTTGTATATTATAATGGTTCTAAAAATATAGATGCAAACAGATTGACCTTTAAAGGTGAAAAACGAGCAATATATATTGTCCGAGGCATGCCCTTTGTAGATTTAAATGAAAAGATCTGTCGGAAGTTAAAGCTGCAACAAGAACAGGTAATATCTTTAGTGTCTATTAGAATTCCTATTGGAAACCACAAATATGAAGGTTTTGCAATATCCGATGATGAGGACTTGGAAAATTTTTTTCCAAACATTCGAGGAAAGTTTTACGAACCAATTTGTTGAGTTTTATGTGGATATTAAAACGTTAGAGGAGGGTGTATCAATACCAATTGATAGACTCCAGCTTAGTAATGAGTCATATTATATGGCTTATTCTGGTATGCCTCATCCAACACAATCTACCATTGCGCATGGAGAAAAATTCTCCAACAAAGAAAAAATAAATCTAAACCGCTTCAAATTTACTATTAATCATTCACTACATTACAATCTTCTATTGTCAAAAGTTAAAACTTCTAAAAAATTCTAACTCTAATATTTTTTCTAACCAACACAATATTACCATCATTGCAAAGACAAAAATATATATAAAACCTTTTATGAAGAAAATTTGTTGAAAAGATTCTAATTTAACTACCTAAATAATCTTATACAATAAATAACATACCTTTAAATAGTTTCCGACAGTTGTATTCTCCTTTCCTTCATTTTTCACACTATGCTCTCAATCTCTCCCACAGAGGAAATGTGTGTGTGTGTGTGAATTTTTTTGTGTGTTGTGTGTTTAAATAGGAGTATAAAACTTATTTTTTTTTTAATAAAGGTAGCGGCGTGCTTTGCGCCCCTTCCTTGACGCTGCAATTGTAGCATCTTGTGATGCTGCAATTGCAGCCAAAAAAAAAATCAAATTCTTTTTAATGGCTGTAATTCCTTTTTTAAAAAAAGATTTGAAAATTCAGAGCAGGGGGCGTTCACTCCTTGCTCTGAATTTATCAAAGCTAAGGTAGCCTGCAGCTTTAATTGAAGCGGGCAGCTTTAATTAAAGCGAGTAGCTTTATTGCAGGGCGTCAGACGCCCTGCAATAATTTTTTATTTTTATCTTTTTTATGTGGCGTCAGGACCGCTAACGCCACATAGGTTGTGTCAGCGGTCCTTACGCCACAAGTGGCGACGCCACTTACACGGTGGTGCCACATGTGGCGTCATTTGATGTGACGTCACCAACTGCTTTATTTTGACAAATTCTTTTTATAATACCTCTTTTTGACAAATTTTTTCAAAATGGTTCTTATTTTGGAAAATTTCCCCCTCTGCTCATATTCAACAACCCCTTAAAGTTGCTAAAAGCCTTCTCTAATGTTCGAGGTATTAAATTCTATAAGCCTTCTTTAGTCCCTAAAAATTGAGAACCCAACAAAATTTCAAATTCAACTATTAAAGAACTACTTCTTTTCCTTTTAACGCATAATCCCTAAATAGTTCAAGCGACAAAGTGAGATGAGAAGTGATCTGAATGGAAAAAATATATTGCAGATGAAGAACACACTCAACAAAAGAAGAAGAGTTGGTAGAATCCATTGCAGCTACACGAAGTTTCATGGAAGAACCATCTTGCCTTTGAGATTTGCAGTGGTAAGTTGCACACACTCTCTCTCTCTCTCTCTTTTTCAAGTTAGTTAATTATTAAAGGATGAGCCTTTGCGATATCAATGGTATTGTAGTCTTTTTATCATTTGCGATGGATTATAAATACAATTAATTTTCCCATTCCCGCTGCCAATTTTTAAAAGAAAACCATTGTAATAATGTACTCTTACTATCTCATTGGGGTTACTAATAGAGGACCAATGCTTTCAATAATTAAATCTTTGAGGACTTGATTAAGCAAATTCAAACTAGAGGGGTCTGGTTTAAAAATGATGATGTGAACGGAGAGGAGGAGGAGGAGGATAGATCAGGAATATCAAAATAAAATATGGGTAAATTCGTTATAGTAGAACAAATTTATAGGAAAGTTCCGAACTTTTCTGAAGGGAACAAATTGTCACTGAAAAATGGAAGCAATTTTTATTTCAGACCCTCACAGCTCGGAATCGCCGTCATCTCTATACTTCTTCATCCCTCTCAGTCTAGTCTCATAGTTAGGGAGTAGATTGCCTCACTATCGTATTTTTTCTTTTCTTTTAGTATCTTTTTATCTCATCCGTTCATTTCATCCAAGCGCCTTAACACGTCATGAGTTAAAGCCAAACCCAAAATCAGATTCTCTTCTTAGGATCTTAGTATCTTGTCATCCCATCCGTTCATTCCATCCATCGGAACGCCTACAAAGTGACACGTCATCAGTTAAAGCCAAACCCAAAACCAGATTCTCTCCTCGCTAAAATTCTTGCTCTGCTGCCATTTGAAGCCTATTCAACTCTTCCGCACATTAGCCGAAGTGTGGTAACCTGCTCGAATATGGGAGCAGATTCTCTCAGACGTCGATTGCCCTTTTCCTGATTCGAGTTCTAATTCCGTTAAGGCCCGGATTCTTTCTATGCGAATCTCGTGAGTGTCCACTTCTTTCTCTGCTTCTCTCCGGCTTCATTTACTCTTTCCAATTAGGTACGCACTAAGCATTGTCTCCTCTATCTTTAGCTATTCATGTTCGGCCTGATTTTTCCCCTACGCTACTCATTTAGTCTTTGATTGTCTTTGGATGCCTGATTCGATTTTCGCTGACACTGATATTGATTGAGTGAGATTGCATTTTAGAAATATACGGACCACCATATCTGCTCTTACTTGTGCGTTTGAGAAGCTCATGTTATACTCGAGATTACGGAATACAAGGCAGAGTGTGCTGTGTTCCGTAGGTGCAGTGCCTGGAAGGATAACATGTTTGGGTGACTCGACATGATATGAAGTTTCCATTCAAAACTATTGATGCTTTGGATAACTCTCTTTGTTTGTTTTTCCCAATACTGTTTTTTGATTTAATTCCTGACTGTTTTCTTATTCTTGGAATTCTGAATTTTTCAACCTATTTGGGTACCTGGTTCTGTCTTCTTTTGCGTGGAGACGAACTGAGTGATATTGCAGTGTAGAAAACACCATATTGGCGTTCACTCATTCACTTAACAAGGTCATAATACAAGGTTTTTGAAATTTGAAAACGTTAGTGTTTGTGCTTAGTAGACTTCGGCACTGGTACATGGCTCTGTCTTTTATCGATGCTTTCTTGTTCTTAATTTTTTTATGCATTATTTCACAAATCGATTGGCATTGAATTATGGTCTTCTTTGAAATCTGAGAATCTCTTGCTTCATTTATATGGTTCGTGATCTCCCTGTGTTTTGGATTCAAGCAGAATTTTCCTCTTACAATGAGAGGAAATATATGTATTTAGTAGAATTATAGATAATTAAGTTTTGGGGGTTGTTTTTCTTTTTTGATTGATATTCCACCAATATAAAAGAGAAGGTTAGTGATTTAAGGGATCGTGTTTTTTAAGAGTAGGAAGACAATTGAGTTTAGTTTTTTGTCTCTTATAATTTTGTGTTTATGACTTATTTTCTGTTTTTCCTTATATGTTTTAGCTGAAGCACTCAAATGGGTGATTTCTGGGGTCCTGGTTTGATAAGCGATCTGCCATGGCCATGTCATCGCCCTTCCTTGCGAAAAAGTTTTCCCGCGCTGCTCAGCTGTCAAAGTCGAAGAGTTTTCCTGTTTTTGGTTCTGGTTCTAAAATCAGATACATATGGGCGGTTAGGATTAAAATGGGATGGATGGCTTAGATGAAATTTTAAATAATTGATGACATGGCTCTTTACAGATGCTTTGATGGATTGACTGGTTAGGATAGAGAGATACTGAGAAAGATGAGGAAAAATAGCTTCTGAGAGAATCTGATCCCCTCGTAGTTGTCCTCATCTCTTACTCTTGCTCTGTCACAGTTTCACTTTCTAATTGACGGCGTGTGATTCGTATTCAGATAACCAGAAATTTTGCTTAGTTCTAGTCTTGATCAGATAACCTCGCTGCCTCAGTTTCGTCTCACTTCTTTAATCGTGTAATTATGCTCTGCTCTCCACTATTGCTTTTTGTCCGGCCTATTTGATGACAGTGAGTTTGTGATAGACAGTGTGCCCCTTTTGTTTCCTTACGGTTTCTTCCTTCAATTGCTTAATGTAACTAGTAATTCAAGCACTAAACCATATCGGAAGTATGACTATCGATATTTGTGCTTAACATTCATTCCCTTACGGCTTTTTCTTTAGCTGCTTAATGTTGCTGCTTGTTCGGTCTTTGATTTTAGGAGAGATTATTGTTATAAGTTATTTTTTATGGTTAGAAAGTACTGGAGGTTTGGAATTACTACATATAAATACACTTAATCATAATAGATGAATACAGTAATCTTTCTCAACCATTTTGTGGCATTCTGTATGGATCAATGGATGTAGTCATCCATATGAGATCTAAATTAAAGTATATTATGCATGACAATGAACTTGTCGCTAATATTTTAAGACAATTAAGTTGACATAAGGTATTGAATTTATTAATATCACAACAATGAATTCATGTGGGGGCCTTTTGAATTTGTGGAGGAAAATTTATTTTCAGGCTTGCAGCTTATACAAAGATGGGTAACTTCCTTTCTTTTCATTTTTTCTAGTTTCTTAGTTTACTTTCTTAATTTTATAGAAACTCCAATCTTTCATTTCCGATTATTTTGATCTTTTATATAGTTTAGTATAACATACAGGCCAAAATAACTGAATTATAGATTTGGGGTTTGAGAACTATGACTTACATTCTTTTTTGTTTTTCAGTAGTGGAACAAGTTTTGCTTGAACTTGCATTCTAATGAGATGTTGTAGTTGCAGGCGAGATTTTGTTTTTAATTTTAAATTCATTCTTTGATTTTGTAGGAGCTGTTTGAATAAGAAGAAATCATACTGAAGACTTGATTGGTGCCATCCTGGTGGGTTGTTGGATTATTGTAAGCTTATTTCATTATTCAATTTTTATTTCATGAATTGTTGGATTGTTCTAGCTTAGCTAGGTTTGAATTATGTATTTGTTTTGCAATTGTATTGTTTGTATTATTATAAACTTGTTATTATATTGTGTTGCTTTCTGTTTTAATGGAATTTAAAATATGGAATTTTGATACTTTATTGTTTGCTAGAATCAGATAGCTTTTGATTTGAGGCCTTTAAGGTTGGGGTCTTTAAACCTATTTAAAGGTTTTATGGTTTTAGGCTATGCCAAGTTTTTGGTAGGCTCAACCTTGAGTCTAGAAAAAAAAAAAAAAAAAAAAACCCTACGCAAGCTGTAGGCTAAGCTCAGGCTTGACAACTCCTTGTAGACTCTAGCATATTTGGCTAAAGCCTAGCTTGACTTAGCCTATTTCCATCCCCACGTCTATTCCTAAAGAGGCATTTACACTGTATTTGGTTTGAGGGAAGGGTGTGGGAAGGAGTGGGAGGGAAAGTTGAGAGAGAAATTTTTTCTCTCATCTTTACAAAATTCCCCTCACCAAATTTTCAATATTCCTAAAATATATTCTTAACAAAAAAGAATATTTGTTTCATTAATGGCAATTTGGTCAATGTACGTCAAAAAAAAAAAAAAAAAAATTTCCCTCCCACACCCTTCCCTCAAACCAAACATAGCCCTAAGGTTTATTGTGATGTTGTGCAGGTGGTAGGAGAGTAGTGTTGGATTTTGTAACAGAAAAATCAGTCAAACTTGTTAGTGAAAATATGTCATAAATTCCAACATGGATAATCAGTTTTGAGTTGTTATATTTTTAATTTCTTTTACAAATACTCAATTTTTTTTTTCATTTAATTTAAAATGAAGAATGCACTAAGTAGAGAGAGATTAGTACAATTACTGAAAGTTTCAACATGAATTTTGTAAAAAGACTTGGACAAAACCATTGGATCCTCACTGATGATGTTAGCTGAGTCAGTTGCAGAAAAATATTTTGAAATTAATTTAGGACCTGAAGGATTATAATCATAAAAAGAAGCCAATAGGCTGCATTTAACACATTCATTCCAAGCTGTTAGTTCATGACTTTGGTGTATGTTGTATCAGTTCGTGACTTTGGAATTGTCTTTGCATATTATTTTGATTTGTCCAATTTGTGCAGCTTGTTTCCTCTTAAAATTCACCATTAGTTCTTGGCTTTGGAATTGCCTCTTTGTCCAGTCCCTTTTTTATAATTCTTATAAGGAATTCTTTTATGTTCTAAGATTATGTTTCTGTATAAAAACTGCCCAGCCTATCATATAAAGAATCCATTTACATCTAATTGCATGACGTGTTAAACATGCGACCCCATTTAAAGGGGCAAACTATCCATTTTTTTACCACATCTCGTCCCTTTTGTTTCCACTCTCACATTTCAAATCAGGATAGTCAATTATTTTACTTCAAACTGAGACATAAGCAAACTAGAATGACATTCAGTCCTTAATTTCAAACTATTAAGACACCAGCCTTCTCCCACGTCAGTTCTTCAATGATTTTCATATCAGAATTATATTGATTGAAACCTTTTCACTAATGCAGTATTTAGCAACTTAATCTTTCTCTTGCATTGTCCTATGTCCACACAAACTTACTGTGCCTTTTCTGGGTTACCTTTCCACAAAACTGCAGAAGAAATCAGTTGCTGCACTTCGAGCTTGTCTCAGTCAAACTCTTATACTCAATTAAGTTAGTTAATCCTTTAATCCTTCAACTAAAAGCCACCTCTTGAGTTTACCTGGCAGATTATTTTAAATTTGCATTAATGCTTTCAATGTTGTGTTGTGGAAATTACAAGAGAATTAGTACATAATTTGATTGAAAATAGTGGAGATTAAACTTTGGTCCATACAGGACAGTAAATCATTTTTAATCTGCTGGTCATAGAAATTACTTCAATTTTACTTGTTGTTTTCTTCTATCTTGCAAAATTATATTTTCATGCCTTGTAAAATTATACTTTCTTTATACGGAGTTGCAGTGCACTGGACTAGCCTTGAACTTGATCTGCTACTTTGCTACAGTTCGGCATATAGACTATAGATGCAGCAATGTCTGCATCCAAGACTCAAGTTAGTAGCTTTTCTCCCAATGTTCCTAATGTAACATCTCCTCAGAATCCTGGACTTAAGCGTGGTCCTAATGGAACAACTTTTGTATCTTCTGGGATTCCAGATTTAGACAGTAATTTCCTCTCTTTCTCACTTTCCTCAAATCATCTAGAATACATGAATCAGTTAAATTTCTTTATGTGATTCATGTGTAGTCTCTGCTCATGGAACTTTTTTTTTTCTTTTCTTTTTTATGTAGAAATTTTAGGTGGTGGCTTTTCTCTGGGTAGCCTTGTCATGGTGATGGAAGATGCGGAAGCACCTCATCATATGCTTCTATTGAGAAATTTTATGTCACAGGGACTTGTCCACAAGCAACCACTCTTGTATGCCAGTCCATCCGGAGATCCTAGAGGATTTCTGGGTACTTTGCCTAATCCACGGTCATTTCAAGATGAAAAATCTCGTGATTTGCCTAATTCACGGTCATTTGAAGATGAAAAATCTCGTGAACATGATCCTAGTCATGTAACTTACTTTGTTCATTGCATTCTGTTATCTATTTATTATTTTTATGTTATGCTTCATGTTTTGTGTGTAATTTCAGGATAAAAAATTGAGAATTGCTTGGCAATATGAGAAGTATATTGGTGAGCCTCAGCGAAATATTAGCTCTAGCAACGGTAAGCTTGTTTGATCTTAGATGTACTCTAATGTTATCTCTTGGGTGTTTTTGATTTTGTGTCAATCAAACAGTACAAAAGTATTCAGTATCCTTAGTTAATATACTAGGGAGCTTCACGTATAATATAATTCTTTTCATGGCCAAAAAGTAAGATTTTTCACCTTTATCATGGATTTCTAACCACGAAATTATGCATATTATAAGATTGGATTAAGCCAAGTTTCTTTGCTGTTTTGGTATTCAGATTATTTTTTCCAGTAGTTGCGAATAATATTACTGTCATTTAAACGAAACAAGTTACATATGTTGGCATGTGCTTTGAGAATGAAATCTTTTCCAATTTATGATATAAAAAATACAGCTGAATCCTCTGTTAGGGTATGACATTGTTAATATATGAAGTTCAACCTCGTACGTGAAGATGAATCTCTAACTCAACTCATTACAAATATTAAGCATGTACACTTCACATTTACAACGCAGGTGCCAGGCATGATTATTGTAATGACTTTGATTTGCGGAAGCCTCTGGAAAGGCAATTTTTCAATGGTGCTCATGTAGATTGTATCAGTATCAAAGATTTGACGAATCTTACTCTCCTTCAAGACCAATGTGCAACATTCTTAGCTCAATTCTCAAGGTGTTTTGATGGTTGATGAACTCCTGCTCTAATTCAGTCCATTTAACATTTTTGGTGTTAGAAATTTGTTCAAATGTTCATTCATGTCATCACTACAAAGAAAATGATGCTAGGATTTTGTCTGACCATGAATTTTGGTTAAAAATTTTGTGTATTCATGCAAAATAACTAAGCTCTGTGAATCATTTTGAGCCCAAATTTTCTGCTTGTAACTGCTTCAACCTGTTGAGAGTAAATTAAGCGTGTAGCATTGCAATTCTGTTGATTTGATCTACCTTGGCGCTGATCCTGGACGTTTCTCTATATTTTTATAAATACTGCACTAAGGGATTTATGATATTTTGATGAATTTATTCATTATTAATTCAGAAACTCTGTCTATTTTGAATTTACTGACATTGTGTGGTGACCAGCAGAAAAGACAGTAAAGTTTCCCCTGCTGGTCGTATTGCCATTCAATCATTCTGTTCTCCACAATGTAAATATTCAAACATGGTAAGTAACTATGTCATTATCCCTAAGGTTTACATTATTTCCTTTTGTGTATTATTACCTTCTTTTTATGCTTTTTATATTTTGTATTGCCATTGTAACAATTATTATCACAGGAGTGGCAGATGCTTTCTTTTATTAGGTCTCTGAAAAGCATGGCCCAGTCTTCAAATGCTGTTGTTGTTGTAACCTTTCCACCTTCACTTCCTTCTCCATCTTGCTCAAAACGATTGCAGCATATGGCAGATACCTTGCTCTCTGTTAAGGCAATTCCAGGTTCTGATAGCCATTTATGACATTTAATATTGTGTTTTTTTATGGGTACTTTGAACTCTGCAGCCGTTGGATCATTTTCTTGATTTGTGCGTGATAAAATATGTCATCAATTATGATGAATCTTGAGATGATTCAGTGGGTGAGAACTTTGAAGCTTTCAATAGCCCAGCCCTTTATAAGTTGCCTTGAAGGCGTGCTTATACTGTGATAGGACCCTTGGCCAAAAACTTTCAAACCCTCACTATATTAAGAACAGAATTACACTTGAAGATAAAAATAAGAGCCAAGACACATTACAATCAGAGATAAAGCACTATTCTGATACATATACAGACACACATGTGGAATACAACTTCAGATTACTACACAACATATAACAATGACACAAAGGATACAAATCACAACACTCGAACGCTACATAAACAATCTAAAACAAAATGGGTTTGCCAAAGTTTCAAGATGTTGGCGTTCTCTGCCCAAATGCCCAAGCTGCACTTCCGAGATTCTATGCTCACTCTCTTTGAACCAGAGGGAAGATTTAAAGACCCCTCAAAAGTGACTCTCACGGCCCCCAACTTAACCCTCTCATGGGATTTGACCACAGCAACCCTATAGCTATCTTACTTCCTCATTTATTCAGGAAAACCTTTTTAAGGTCTCAAGGGACCAAGAAAATGTTAAAAAAGTCCCACAGAAAATTCTGATGTCACAAAAGTCTCAAAGTGTTGTTAAAACCCACAGATGGAGATCGAGTTGTTAATACTCTACCAATGGAGTTGTTAGTGTGACTTTTGTGACATCAGAATTTTCTATTGGACTCTTTTGACATTTTCTTAGTCCCTTGGGACCTTAAATGGATTTTCCCTATTTCTTTCTCCAAAATAGTAGGAGTCTTAAAGTAAGTTCTGACCATCTAAAAATAACTTTCCTTTTCATGTTTCTTCCTAAGTTTCCTTTTGTACGTCGGAGCAGCAAAAGTGATCCTATCATATTGTTTCAGATGAGGACAAGGAAATGGAAAAACTCCTTACTGGTTACAAGGACATGGTTGGGCTTCTGAATATACACAAAGTTGCACGCCTTAATACACAGGTCAATTTATTTGATCCTAATTTTGCCCATTTCGAAAGTTCATTTGTATGTTTGGATAATAGCAGAGAGGAGTATTATCGACTAAAATTAATTAGAGCATTATTAACTTTGTTTCATTCCATTATATCTGAACAAGCTTCATTTTTGGCTTAATTTCAAATTTCAGGTTCCTCTGATACTTGAAGCCACCACATTCTCATTAAAATTGGAAAAACGAAGGTTTTTGGTTTTAGAATGTATAAATCAAGCTCCTGTTGACGGTTCTAGTGGGGATTCATACGGCACATCTGGTGGTTGTTCTGGGTCAACTAAAGCTGGACCACTGGAGTTTTAGATTAAACCTCTTTTTAGTTCATTCCTGTCTACAAAAGTATTCAGCGTCTTATTTATTGTATCCTATTCTTGTGTTTACTGGCTAAAGATATGATATAACACTTTTTTCTTTGTGGTTGCAGGGAGTATTCAGAGCGAAATTTGAAAATTTAGGAAAATTTAGGAAATTAACTTAATCCTTTGGTAAATAAATTTGTTTATTTGGTCCTTAAAAATATGTGATTTGATGTTGGTAAGATAGATAGGTTTAGGAGATTCATCTCAATGCGTAAAGATCTAATTTCAGAGAAGACCACTTTTCGGTGATATAATAAATTTATTTTCTAATTGTTATTTACTATTTTATTGTAGGGAAAATTGATATGCTGTTCTTTATAGTTTTACTCAATTTTGCATAGGTTCTTATAATTTTTGTTCCTTTGTATTCAATCCTTGTTGTTTGCTCAGTTATTGAGGTAGGTTCTTCTTTTTATATTATGTTAGTTGAAGCTGAAAATGGGTGCTGTGGTTAATCCCACATCGATTGCCACGTAACTTTACATTTCCAAGAGGATCCCTAATGCTATGTATGGATGGTTGGAGAAAAAAGTGACTGGAAAATAGAAAGGAGGGAATAATAGGAATAAAAACCTTTCAAAATTGGTAAAAAAAAAAAATTACTATTGATTGGAGTTCTCTCTCATACTATTCTTTACTCCATATTTTTCTCTTCATCCACATATAGCTAAAAATCCCTCTTGCCTTCTTTAGTGACTAAACCACCCAAACGATCAAAAGATCGTGTGGGAAAACATTCCTTATTTTAAAATTGAGGAAGTAAAGAGGTAGAGCCATGGAGGTAATTGCTCAATAATGAATTTTGATGCGAGTATGAGGTTAAGAACTAAGAAGCATGTCTTTGCCTTGGTGTTGGACAGTGGATGGGTTGTTGTCTATCGAGATAGGGAAAATGGCATTTTTTTTGTTTTTTTAATGCGACAATGATGAGCCACTTTTATCTCCTACATCTGATAGTCAAATCATTCCAATACAAGGAAGCAGATGAAAACACTGAAGAAGACGAGGAAGAGTTCTCAAGATTCTTGACAACGAAAAATTATGAGGCAATCAATGTGTGATTAGCCAAATGTTATTCTCCACATCACCCCCTATTCAGCTTAAATTAACAGAATCTAAACTGAAGGACCTCAACCAATAACTGAGCAAACAATAAGGATTGAATAAAAAAGAATATATATATATATATAGGGATCTAACTCAAAATTGAGTGGGACTATAAGGACTAACATGAATTTTCCGTTTATTGTATGATGATGCATAAACATGGTTATTTAATACTCCTTCCGGTCCTAATTATAAGACATATTTAATCGATTTTGGGGAGATTAAGGAGAGGAGTTAAGTTAGTTAATTTTACTCATTTTCCTAAAATGCTCTTATATAAATTTTCAATGACATTAACATACTTCCCTAACCTAGAATCTTCCTTTCTATGCTTTCTAATTGAAATGATGATCTTGCTATATATGCATATATGTGTGTGTGCATATGTACACACACATATATATTTATATATGTGTATGCGCGCACACACACACATATCTACACCCCCCCAAAAAAAACACACACACACACACCCCGCAGACACACACAAATACAAACCCCCACATTCCCCTCCCCTCAACATACATGTATACACATCCACACACATAAATACACAATACACAAATATATATATATATATATATATATATATATATATATAATGCATGTGTATGCCTATATGTGTGTACATATATAAATATGCGTACACACATACATATATTGGTAAATTAATGTCAATTCATCCATAAACAAATTAAAATTCAACAATTTAAGAGTTTTATTGATTGAAAAATCCTATACACCTAAATACATATACTTACCAAAAACCAAACATACTTGAGAGAATATAATAAGGGTGCTTTAGGAAAAAATTGACAAAAATTTAAATTTTGTCCTATAATTAGGACCACAATCAACTCTTAAATGTTGTCCTATAATTAGAACCAGAGGGAATATTAATTTGACTGGTTCGATTTCATACTTTTACCCTTGAGTTTAAAATGCATATAATTTTACATACTAACCCATTCATAAAGATATTCCATTATAGTCCAGATAATACACTACATATCCTTTTGAATTTTGATGGTTATTTAGAATGATGAAAAAACATATAAACAAAATTGAAAAGCAGATCAAAGTGGCATTATGGGGTGTAGAACCTTCTCTTATGTAAGGGGATTACTTTGTTACTCGGGTACATCAAGTGAGAAAAAAAGCATACAAATTTCATTTTTTAAAAAAAAATAAAAAATGAAATTTTTCAAAAAGATTGAAGAGGGGGAAAAAAAGAAACTGATGAAGACATCTTTAGAGGATTTGAAAAGGCTCAAAGAGAGTTTTTTTTACATGTTCTTTTTGTTAGATGAGGAATTCATTTTTCATAATCATTTACAAATGACTAGTAAACTTGTTATGGTTGACTTTTTCCTCTTATTTTATACAATTAAACAAATGCATGCATACAAACATGTCAATATCAAGTTTGAGTCTAAAACCTACTTCATCCAAGCTTAGCAGGTAGCACTACCACTAATGCATCTTGCCCTTGACACTTCTTAAAGTAAGCTAACAATTTCCTATGATCAAATTGTAAATTGAAATGAACAACTAAAGTTGTTAATGAATTGACATGTTATACTCAAGTTGTCAATTTATTATACCCCAGTTGTAATATAAAATGAACGGTTTTGATTGTTAACTTAGTACACTTAAAATTTCAATTTGTTATACTCGAGTTATCAATTGGTTATACTAGAAGTTATATAACAAATTGACAACTAGAATATAGAAAATTAACTTCAACAATTCATTTTAGGTTACAACTTAGATATAACAAGTCAACAATAAAACTTAAAAAGTTTATTAGTCATTTGCAAATGATGATGAATAACTTTATTGAGAGTTAGTCAATAAGAATTGACAACTTTAACATAGCAAATTCACAACTATGTTCACAACGACCTTTTTCAAAATTGACTACAGTATAACAACTTGACAACTATCATTGCATTTACACTATTAAGATGTATAATTGTCTTAATGGTTACATGTTATTTTGATAGAGAAAGGTATTTTAGAGTGTTTGTGTAGAACTTTGAATTAATTTTCCCTATTTTAGGTTCACAAACTTGTAGCCTTTTTGTCTTTAACATGGCCATAGAAGCTTAATAATATATGGGTTTAATATTTATGCTTTTACTACAGAAACATTTTTTTTATCACATTTACTTATAAGTAAGTCCTATTACAAAGAGAAGAGAGAAAAAAATATTAATGGGACCCATTCACTTATATGTAAATGTGGCCAAAAAAAAGAAAATATTTCTATAGCAAAAGCAGAAACATTAAACCCATAATATATACCCAAGTTTGCCTTTAACAAACGCATAACTTTGTTATTAAAAACATAATCCTTAAACCTTCATTACTACAATAACAACACATGATATATCATTTTTTTAATTAAATATTTACTTAAGATCAGAATCATATTTTATCCGTGACAAACCATCTACTCAACCATTTGATCTAATGAAGCATATAAGTATTTTGCTTATATTGCTTATGTTGAGATTACATTGGTTATCTAAATTGGATTGGCATGCTACTTGAATACTTGAAAATACCAAACATCCCATCATGTTTATTACACATAATCCAGAAATGTCTGCAAGGTGATATAGTTGCATTCTAAGTCCATCTATTACAAGAACTTTAACACACACACACACACACACACTGATTGAATCAGAGACAATTTACTAATGTACTTGGGGGTATAGAGATCAAGCCCCGTACACACAAGCATGTGAAACGCACTCTTTTGGCCCCAAAAATAGTCAATTTCATTACTTTCCCAAAAATTGTTACAATCACTAATATCAGCAATCATAAAACATAAAAAACAATACAACCTATAATCATCCTACAACAAGCACCAATGATATTTCTTGCATGTCATCTCCATTCTAGATTATTGAAATTTCAAGCAACACAATTTCATGCTACTCAAATTTCCACATGAACTAATAAGTCATCATCTGGTATGTCCCCAATCTTCTTCATTTTCGCATGTAGATCAACAAGTAAATACTCTATCTCTTCTGATTGAGAATGTGACTTATCACTAACAACAAATACTTGCACTTTATTGTTGACTTCTATCCAACTACACCCAGGCTGTTTCTTCAATCCTTTATCCTTCATTTTCATCCTCATGATGGCAGCTTCTTTCCACTTCCCCACTGATGCATACATGTTAGATAGTAATGAATAGGTTCCAGCATTTTCAGGCTCAATTTTAAAAATCTTTTTGGCAGCTAGCTTACCAATGTCAGCATTTGCATGCACATTACATCCAGCAAGTAGAGCACCCCAAACAGACAATGATGCCTTTTCTCCAAGTCCCTCAATGATATTAAAAGCTTCCTTCAACCTTCCTGCTCGTCCACAAAGATCAATCAAACATGTGTAATGATCTTCATTGACTTGGATGGACTTGTTTTTAAATAGATCGTCAAAGAATTTCAACCCCTCCTCGACTAAACCAGAATGACTACAAGCAGAGAGCAATTCCACATAAGTGACATCATTGGGATGGAGCCCAGACTTTTGCATTTCATTAAATAGGCTTATAGCCTCCTTACCATAACCATGATGTGCATATGCAGCAATAATCCCATTCCAAGATATCAAATCCTTTTGCCCCGTTATATTGACATCAAACAATTTCCTAGCAATATGTAATTCTCCACATCTTGAGTACATATTTATCAGTGCAGATACCACATATATATTGTCATGATAGATGGTTTTACTTACAAGTTGATGAATTTGCTGTCCCTCACAAATACCAGCTAAGTCACTACAAGCACCCAAGACAGTCACAAAGGTTCCTGTGTTAGGTTTTATCCCCTCGATGGCTAGCATTTTGTTGAACATTTTTAATGTTTCTTCACTTCGCCCATGCTGCACATACCCTGTCATCATAGCAGTCCAAGTAATGACATTTTTTTGTGGCATTTCATTGAATAGCTTTTCAGCCTTCCCCAAGTTCCCATTTCGAATGAAACCAGTGATCATTGTATTCCAAGAAGGTGTGTCCCGTTCAGGCATTCTCTCAAACAATTCTATGGCCTCACCAAACCTTTTATTCTGAGCATAACCAGCAATCATTCCGTTCCATGAAACCACATTACGGACAGGCATATTATCAAAAAGAGCACGAGCTTCGTCAATTCTACCATTTTTTGACAATCCTACAACCATGGCAGTCCACGAAATCACATCCCTGTTTGGCATCTGATTAAAAAGCCCACATGCATCCTCAATTCTCCCACTTTGGGACAATGCTGTTATGATGGTATTCCACGAAACTATGTTTCTCTCAGGCATTCTTCGAAATAAATCTAGAGCCAACTCAATTTGATCATTTCGTGCATATCCATCAATCATTGTGTTCCAAGACACAACATTTCTCAAAGGCATCACATAAAATAACCTCTCTGCTTCTTTGATTTGATTGAACCTTATATAACCAGCAACCATGGCAGTCCACGTGACTACATTGTTTTTGGCATTCACTCTATCAAACAGCCTCCTTGCTTCCTTCATCATCCCACATTTGATATATCCAGTTATCATAGTTGTCCAAAGAACAACGTCCCGTTCAGCCATTTCGTCAAACAGCCTGCGTGCTTCATTTATCCGACCTTCCTTACAAAGATTTGAGATTAAGATATTAGAACGTTTCATTTCCAAATTTGCACCCACTTTTTCAGGTAATATGATGGCTTGTGAGTCACATGAGAGACTGGTCATAGATCTCCACCAAATTACGTCATTTATGAGTAGAATTCTATTAATCTTAAAAGCTTGGATCAAAGTGAATGGTGATCGAAAGCTTGCCACCATATCAAACTCAATGGACCATCTAATATCATACAAGTTTATAGATAAGTACCTAAAATTTGATAGAGTACAATATAATATACCAACTATGAGAATGATAATATATAACTAATTAACATGACGAAAAAGCCGACCTCAATATAGCCACAAACCCAGAAGACATTTCTTTTGTTGAAAGCTGCTGCACAGCTTGCCGACTGAGAGACCCATATGCTCGAAGATGTCCATCATTGTCCACAAAGGTCAAAGAGGTGGAGGCTGAAATCACTGTGCTGCCTGCTACTCTTACAAAGACAAAGATGGACTACTAAAAGAGGCATCTCCGGTCAATTTGGTACCAAAGCTTTAGAGTTTGCGCCAGACAACAGTTGTCCAGACTTAGAACTGATCATAGTCATCGTTGTTCTCCTTTCTCTATCTCATTGCTGAAGAATTGGTTGTCTCCCACTCTTTCTCCAATTCGGACAGTTTTTCCTGTTTCCCCCTCTTTTGGACTTTTAAATCATCTACATTTCGAGAGTGATGGTAGCATGCATCTAGCTATGTTTTCTGCAGTGAAGTTGCTTTTGGATTCGGTGCTTCAGGCTTGTTTTGGTTTCTCTGTATTCTCACCAATAACTAAAGATCAGCAAAATTACGCAACTATGTTATATCCTCAATCAAAATCAGTTTTCAACATGTGCTCAGGCGTTAAATATCAGCACAATAATTCAAGCAAAACGATAAATCAATAAAACAATCAGCACAGGATAAAGAGCGACAGAAAAGAGAAGACCCCTCCACCATGAACTTAGAACAGATACTGTCAGTGTGATCTAAGCGAATTAAAGATACAAAAGGGGCCAGCAAAGGTTCAAACTCGAGAAGAAAATAAACTTCGAATGATGAGGAGGAGAAAATGACACTCTCAGTTTTTATTTCGCTGACATGAAAGATAAATCTAAATTTTTAATGTTATTTTTAAGAGGATAAATTTACTTTCTAAAAAATAGCACTGAAATATGGTGAATATTTGACTAATTTTTTAAATTTGGTCAGGTTAGTTCAACAAGAAAATCTCAATTAAATCTAACTGAAACAACAAACCAAATTCAGGTATAAAGGAAGCATAAGAGAAAGGTTTCCACATTCATTAGGTCGGATGTAGAACCATAGTGCACTTTTTAAGGGCAGGATAGGTGAGACAAAGAATTTAGTGAACTATGCTTCATCTCAAAGGTGGAGCTGTCTTAAATATGCAATTTATGTTTTTCTTGCTGCCAACATACAGCATACCCGCACATGCTGTGCTAACAATCTACTGAAGCATGACCACTCAATTTAGTTGCTGATAGGAACCAGAGAAGATGAACCCAAATAAATACTGAATAACACTGCATTTGATTAATGAAATAAATGTTCTTCCAATTCAGTGGGAGAAGGACGTAAAAAATGAAGGAAAATACACACTCTTTCACAATGAGACCTAGCAATTCGAGAGGCTAGCACTCTACTCACTGTCCACTCTCAACTCGGAAGATGACTCTCCCCTCCTAGTTCCTAACCGTTGAATAACAAAACAGTGGGAACAAAATGATCAACACAGGACCCAATAACAATCTGTTACAAAATACAAGCCTACTATGATAAAAAGTAAGCTAGGTCTGCTAATAACACCAAAATAGTAATAAGTCAAGAGTCAACTTTCCAGTGTCCTAAAAGCATCTTGCCTGGAGTGTGTTTTCTGCCCAAACCTCCTCTTGTAACTATGTTTCAACAGATTGGTCCTACCAGTTGCCAATATCCATATGAATGAATCAGAATATATCTCTAATGTTGCTTTATGTCATGTCAATGGAGCTTTCTTAAACATGCAATTTATGTGTTAAATTAGCACTTACCCTTTTTTGTGTTCACCTTGTTACTAAAGAGAATACTCCTGCAAAGAATCGTTGCAATTTTTGATTTTTTGTTGACTGTAAGGAGAAGCAGGAGTTATTTATTTCTGGACATGTTAAAAAAAATGTTTGAATCTTTTTGTACTTCTACGCTTGATGGCATCAAATAGTTGAGTGGATAACCATGAAGATTATGCCACTGAGGAGATGGAGGAAAAAAGAAGATGATGCTCAATGGATCCAAAATAATTTTGGTGACAGGATGATGGGATTGAAGCTTTTGACCAAACCCTGTGTCAAATGGCTTTTATATTCCTCACCCTTATTAATTTCACCCCTATTCCACACTTAAAACTTGTTATTTTTCTTAAATTTCTAGATTAGTTATTGTCTTCAACCTTGAATTAAAACTTATACCTACGTAGTTCCTTCTTTTAATCTCGTTTGAGCACTTGAATTTAAGAACATTCTACTTCTCATTGCTGGAACTGAACTGGCCAAGACAGGAAACATTACAAACAAAGAAATCTCACTTCCATTGCTTTCACACAATGTAGGGTATTGTATATGTCTTAGGTGTTTACTATATGCCTAACATCAAGCAACCTAAGTATACTTTTAACATAAGTATAAACATCAAAACAGTGGGTGCTTTTAGCTCTCAACTTCTAGATTCCAAAATTACTATATGCCTAACATCAAGCAACCAAATACTCATATACTCATAATCTTAGGAGTTAGGACCTTTAAGCATGATTTAGATAGCTATAACAGTCATTTACTTTCATATATTAAAATAGATTATATAACATGCCATTTCCATAGCATTTGGTTACGTTATTCCTGTAAGAAATTTTGAACAACCAATTCCCTTGGTTCTGAAATTATTTTCCAGCTTAAAACTGTATTCAACTACAAATTATTTTCCAGCTTAACTTAGCTGTCAATACACCCTTTAAATAATTCAGATTTCAGACAGCATCATCACAAAAACTCAGAAATTTCCAGTTTCAAAAAAAACTTTCAAACCAAGATTGAAGATTGCTAAACATGATTTAAATTAAATTCTGAAAATAAATCATGTAGCTTAGGGGAACATTAAACGGTAACTTGCTTACATTTTCAGCATGTGTAAAATTCTGTCACTGCTACTTGCACGATCATGCGTGTCTTCATACACACAGATATAACATGCTTACATCCTCTCCCTTTCTTTCTTCAAGGTTCAGATATGCCTTCATCCTATAGTATGAAAATTCTCAGCTTTAAGACATTAGCTTAATCATCAAAACATCATTAATTCAAATTCAATGAGCATTGCCCCGCCATTTATCATAATGACAATATATCATATCATTTTATTACTTTTAGCGTCATCATTTCTTCCTAACATCCGGACAGCTCACTGTACAACACTGAAACTGTTTTCCAGATTAAAAAAGTGTTAAAATTATCATTCTAAAGTCTCTGTGTTTAGTTACTTTCTCCCTTGCATCATTCACAACAGAACTCCCCGCGCCCCCCCCCCCCAAAAAAAAACACACACACACACACACACACGATTCAAGCTTACTTTCACACTTATTATAGAATCCGACATTAAACACCCAGAAACAACAGGACTCGGATGAAAATTCACAACGCAGAAAAAACCATCACATGGAAGGGCGTATACAAATACAAAGGCATTAAATCACTCACACAACTCCTACTCTAAGCTTGAGTAAAGATTATTCCATTGATCCTTGGTTTCTCTCTCAAACAAAGCTCCCTCTCTCTCCCAATTCATCCCAACGGACGAAATAGAGGACAGAAGAAGCATTAGAAGGCTTACCTCCACCGAAATTCACTCTTGCACGCGCGAGTTCGGCCCCTCTTCTACTTCTTCTTTTTCGTCGTCGTTTCCTCTGCTTCGGTCTCTCTCGGCTTCTTCTTCTTCTTCTTCGTCGGCGCCGCCGTCTTCGGCGTCGTCGTAGCTTCCTCTGCTTCGGTCTCTCTCGGCTTTGAAACCTCTTCCTCTCACTTTCTTCTGATTGAAATAGCTGACTGACTATTTTACCCTTCATCTAATTTTAGTTTTCTGTTTCATCCCTGGATTAAAATACTGAAAATATCAAACAATTTTAAAAAATTAACCTTTAGTGATTTATAAAAATTTTATTCCCAGATTAAACTCTTTAACCCATAATATAATTTTATTGAAATTTTTATACTGAAATTAACCCCTAACTACTTTTCTTAGATTTTTCAAAAAAACAAGTTCTTGATTTTACACTACAAAAAGATTGTCGTTTCCTGGCGATCAATTTGAAGCGGATAAAAATAACCGCTACAAATGTCATATTTTGTAGTGGTTTTGGTCCAAATCACTACATATTTACAACGAGAACACTCTTGACAAAATGCATGCTGGTTTGGGAATGAACTTTGCAGTGGTTGCAATAAACTAACCGCTATAAATTTTGTGCCAGCGTGGCACCAAATTTGTTACGATTGATTTGTTGCGGTTTAATGAAAGATATCCGCCACAAAAGTGGCACCATATGGTGCAAAGGTTGTGGCAATTCATTTGTGGCAGTTTATAAGAAGAAACTGTTAGAAAATGCAAAGAGTCATAATATTTGTAACGGTTTGGCCAACAAACCGCTACTCAATGCAAAAAATTTGTTATGTTGTAGCAATTTATTATGAAAGCTCTACAAATATTAAGCCTATATAAAATTTCAAACCAATGTTTAGTCTCACACTAAAAATTCTTTTCCCCCCCTAAGAACGAAGCTTATAGCGGTTATTTGAAAAACTATTACAAAGACCATTGCAGAATGCAAAGAATCTTGTGAATTTGTAGCAGTTGATACAAATAACTGCTACACAATTCCCTTATTCTGGTATTGTAGTGGTTAACAACAATAATTGCTACATATTTGAATCCTATATATAGCCTACCATGAAAATTTTTTCTATGAAGAATTAGTAGCAAGAAACTAGACTTTCGTTTAAAAACAGCCGCCCTCTTGAAAAGTTGTAGATGAGTTGTGCTTGGTATCATGTAGCCTAGTGCCACATTTGCATCTTATCAAGGGTAGTAACTGCTTTCAATCCAAAGTGTGACTTCTTGCTACTATTCTTCAAACTCATAATAAAATTTGTAGCGGTTGTAGATTAAACCACTACATAATGCACATTTTTAGCAGTTATTGGCATAAACCGCTATAGAATGCAAACAATCCTACATTTGTAGTAGTTGTTGGCATAAATCACTATAGAATGTAAGCAATCTCACATTTATAGCGGTGAATATGACTGCTAGAAATTGCCATGGCAAATGAGGAATATTGTAGCGATTTCAATAAAAGCTGCCACAAAATGTCATGTATTTAAAAGCAATAGTAACTCACGCGCATTTCATTCTCACCATTGCTTATTTCTTTCTCACACGTTGTCTTACAACATTTAACTATACTTTTTAACGAGTGATGACTTCAAGGAGGGGTAAGGGAAAGGAAGTGACACAAGGAAGAGAGCCTCGACAAGAAGGTAGTAGTACTAGAGGGCAGCACATGGGTAGAAATGTTATTGTGCCATCATGGCAGGGGAACCCGCCTCAACAAATGATCCTACAGGAGGTGGTGCCACAGGTAGAGGAGGCGACCTTATTGTCGGAACCTAATTAGGATGAGGAGGTTGAGATTACCTTAGATGACTTGGATATTCAAGCAACATTTCACAATGTATAGACATATAGGCTCAAAAGGTTGTTGGGCCAAAAAGTCATGACTCACATGTTATTATACAACAGTTACTTCCACTAGCAATCAAACATATGCTACCTCCCAATGTGTCGATTGTTTTGGTGGGGCTATATTCTTTCTTTTGGAAGTTATGTTCCATAGTGATCTGTTTTGAAAAGACTTTCAAAAATGAAGATCACTCGAGTAAACACTCGAGTGATGCCCTAATCTGTCATCACCATCACATCATCATGACGCTCCATTTTTGTGAAAATTTTTCAAAGACAAGATCACTTAAATGATCACTTAAGTGAGGTGTTCAATTTTTATCATTGCCACAACACTATGGTGATCAATCCTAGTAATTAGTTTACTAAAAATATTTCAAAGTTAAGATCACTCGAGTAAACACTTGAGTGATGTGTAAAAATGTGCATCACTAGCACAACATCATAGTGATTCTGGTAGTGCTCAACATACTTGAAAATTCTCCAAGTCTAAGATCACTCGAGTGACCATTTGAGTAATATGTAAAATGTATATCTTTACCGGTCCACTATAGTGATGGCATATGGTGATCTATTTCTTCTAAAATCAAAAGAAACAAAACCACTTAAGGAATCATGATTCTCATATCACCACTAGATCACCACAATGATGTTCCTAATGATATGTTTTAAAGAGAAACAACATTACTTGAGTGATCATATTTTGTCCATCCCTACCCCATCATTGCAGTAGCCCATCTAATACTATGTTCATTTTCAAACTAACCAAATGAAGATCACTCGAGTGATGCATTTCCAGAAAAATAGAGCATCATATAAAAAATATTGAAACTCATTCATAATCATTCCTAAGTTGTTGTTATTATTATTATTATTATTATTTTGCCTCCAATTACTCTAACACTTCATTAATTAGTGTTCAATAAATTTATAGGTGATCAATCATGGATTAACAAAAAATGAAAAAATAACTTTATGTGTCAGAAGAATTAAATGCTCTAAAGATAATTTGCTTGTATTGAGACACTAAGAGTCTTGTGAATTTTGGAAGATAGTAGAAATCTCATAAATGCTTATAAGTACTAAATGTAAGTCAAATGATTTTGACTAAACTAGTATAAATCCCATGTGCTAACCTTCAGTGATATCTCTCTAACTTTACTCTTGCATTTAAGTTTGTGTTTAAGTTTAAATTTTTAATTATCACCCAATTCAACCCCCCTCTTGGGCTGAAATACTTGTGTAACTAAGATGATTCAGGTGCCTGGTTGTCAAGGAAAGAATCTATGGCTGCAAATCTATCATTCTTTTTTTAGAATTCATTTCTGCCTTCTGGTAATAGACTAATGGATGTTGTTATGCATTTAATTGAGCAAAGAATATCTAAGAAGATGAATCAGAATTTGTTGCTTCAGTGACTAGAGAGGATTTTCTCGTAGCTGCCTTTAGCTTGGGAAGTGTAAAAGCCCCGGGCCCATATGGTTTTACTAGTAAATTCTATCATTTGGCATGGCTTGAAATAGGTGATAATTAATATTTGCTTAATGGTTCAAGAGTTTTTTTGCTTGAAATTCAACTCTCTTTGAGATTAATGAAACCAACATTCATCTTGGTGACAAAAGTACTATCAACTAACATTAATAAAAGTCAACATTCACTAATGTTAAAAGGGGATCAAGTTGAGCAACTTGTACCAAGAACTATCCCACAGTTTCTTTGCAAATGCCACACTATTTTTCATGAACAAAAATGACAAGACTAGTGCAACTTTGTCAAATCTTCTGAATCTGTACTGTGTTTCCTTTGGTTAGTTTGCTAATTTAGAAGAAAAAAAATTATTCTGCTCTAAGAATGTGCTAGAAGATGTTAAAACCAAAGTGAGTGAGATATTGGGCATACAAGCTATTAGTGACCCTAGGAAATACTTGGGAATAATCCCAAGCATTTGGGGCAAAACAAAGCATCAAGCCTTGTCCTATATCAGATAAAGGGTGAAAAATAAAATTTAGGGATGAAATAAAACCTTGTTGTCATTTGCAAGACGAGAGGTTATAACCAAATCAATTATCAACTCCCATTCCTATATACCCGATGAATTGTTTCAAGTTTCCTGTTAAGACTTAGAAGGAGCTATGAACAATTTAATAGCAAACTTCTGGTGGCATGACAATGTGGAAAGACATAAGCTAAATTGGAAAGCTTGGGAAACTCTTACTAAAGGTAAAAGGGATGGAGGTATGGGTTTCAAAGACTTCACCATTGTTAATGATGCTTTGCTTGCCAAAATTGCATGGTGACTTCTAAATAACATGGATGAACTTTGGGGACAAGTTCTAAAGAGTATTTACTTCCTTGAAGGTGAATTTATGGATGCTGAAAAAGGCTATAAGGCACCTTAGTGCTAGTCTAGTATCATTGAAGGGAGGAATTTCTTGAGTAAAGATTTACTATGGGATATTGGGGGTGGAGCGTCCCTAAGAATTTGGGAAGATAAATCGGTTCCAAATGTTCAGTTCCTTGAGAAGCCCAAAAATAATGTAGATTACATAGTGACAAAGGGGAGGGTGAGCGATCTTATTGATAATGGTAGTTGGAATCTGTCACTAATATGTCCGCTTATCTCTGATGAAGTTGTGCAAGCAATTCTTCAAATCCCTATCCCATCTAATAGCTTGAAGGATAAAGGCTTTTAGATCTTGGAGAACAATGGTGGTATATGGTAAAATTAGGGTATATAAATGAAAAAGCTAAAAGAAGTAGAAGTTCTCACAGACCCAGTTCATTGACTTATATCTCATTTGATTTCTGAAAGTTGATACAGAAGATTAATATAATACCACGTGTCCAGCAATTTATTTGGCAAATCGTGAATCAGGCGATTGCCAGTAACACTACTACTACTACAAAAAAAAAACATTTTTACATCCTATTCCCCCCCTTTTATGTCCCTTTTTGTGGAGACGTCTCTCTGTGAGGTGTAGAAAGTTGAGACTTATGGCGTCTTAAAGTTTTGCAATGCCATAAGTCAAGGCTTGTGGAGCCCTAAAATTTTTTTAGACGCTAAATCGCTTTTTTTTTTTTTTTAAAAAAAGCCCCAAACTAGGTTCAAGAGGCAACTAGAAAGATCAAAATCATAGGCACACCTCTGGCATACATGAAATAAAGATAAAAAACAAAAGCCTTTAAAGTCTAAATCCAAAAAACTAAAAGTTCAAGCAACTAGATCTTTTAATAACAATGAGTAAAAATATTATTTACATAAACAATCACATATTTGAATTTCACCTAGGCAGAGGTTATGGAAAACAAAGGCACTGCTTAAAGCAGATCTGAATCTCATTGTCACAGATCACAGATCGCATTCATTATCTGCCTTGTCTTTACCTTTGATGTCCCCCTCGCCTTCACATTCACTGTCTCAATCGCCTTCGCCTTCAATGTCTGCCGCTGTCGTGAGAAAGACAATCAAAGCCAACCTAAACCCAAATCCAGACAGTGAGTGGGTGTGAATGTGTGGCCTCTGGTACGCAGCTTCAACAACCTTTAGATGTACAAGCACTTCATCAAGAGTTGCAACATAAAGGGTAATAGTGGCATTGGCAGCATTTGTGAGGTCATCGTCGTCTCTGGCCTCTCGGCCTCCACCAACATTGAGAGGCTGGAGATGTTGGATGACACCAAGCACATAATCAACTTTAGGGTCGTTGGAGGCAAACACCGCCTTAAGCATTACTACTCCATCACGTCGATGAATGAGTTTGAGAAGGATGAGAAGGTATATATGATCATGTTGGAGTTGTATATTGTTGACATACCGGAGGGCAATACTGATGAACATACGAAGATGTTTGTGGACACTGTCATGAAGCTCAACCATGAGAAACTTGGGATCGTGGCCATGGCCACGTCATTTCCTCAAGATTAGATGAAGCAATCCATTTCATCGATCGGTGGCCGGTAATGGTTACAGCTGCAACTTCCTTTTCATTTCTCTTTCTCCGCGAATCAGGATCATATAATTATATGATCCTCATCCTCCCAAGTCTTTGTAGATGATGGGAGGGGTAGGTGGGAAAAGACTAAAAGGAGAGTAGGTGTGAGTTGGCGTGAGTATTTAATTGACCAATGAGTATTTTAAAACAACTCAGACACCTTAATTTAATTGATGCTTTTGGCATGAGCTTGGGGCAAGGCTTTTGGTGTCTAAGTTATTAATTAGACGCCAAAAATGATGTTTTTGGCATATTTTCTAAGAAAATTAGGTGGCAAATAAAAAATTGGTACTACTTTTGATGTCTAAGTAAGGAAATTAGCGCCAAAAGTGATGCCTTTGGTGTCTAAGCTTTAAATTAGAGGCCTAAAATGACTTTTTTTGGCGGGTTTTCTAAAAAGTTGGGCGGCAAATAAAAAATTGGTACTACTTTTGGTGCTAAGTATAGAAATTAGATGCTAAAAGCATCACTTTTGGTGTCTAATTTCAAAACTTAGACGCCAAAAGTCAACTTTTCTCACATATATTTACAAAAATGTCATTGCCTTTATTTTTTACTTCCATTTTATAAAAGAGGACGTCTTTTAGGGAAGTAAAAATCCTTTTTGTAGTAGTGTAATGATGCCTTATTCAGGCAAAGAAGATCCCTTACTAATATATGTTTAGTGTGTGAAAATGAGGAGGAAATTATCGAGTACCTTTTTCTTTCATTGCCCATGGACTAGGTGCGTCTGGTTTGGCTGTAGTCTGGGGGTTGAAATAGGTGCGTTATAGGTGAGGAATTTCTCTGCATGGTGGCTTAGTAATAGTATTGCAGAGGAAGCAAACAATCTTGCATGGTGGCTTAGGAATTCCTCTGGCTTATATGGAAACCACGTAATGAGAATGTGTTCAACCACTCTGATCTAGATCCAACAGGTGTGAATTGACGAGGTTGTGTGTGCAAATAAAGAGTTTCTGCCACTACGTGATAAAAATGAAGCTCTATCAGTTCCCTCCGAAAATGCCCCTGAGACTGCTTTGTAATACCCCAATTTTCATAATACATGTAAATATCATATTTTGATAAATAACACCTATTACAATAGGTGAATTTGTGATCTCAAAATTAGTGAAATAATTATCTTATTTTCTAAAGGTAATGTCTTATGAAATTAGAGTAAATGAAGAGCTAAAATCCCTAAGTGAATTTATGGGTTATAAAATACCCTGAGAATGTTACGATAAATCCTAAGAGGCAACTAAATATTTATTAACATAGGGAGTATGTTGTCTCTAAAGTTTTAATTGATTTATTATTATTTTTAGGAAATTATACCATTTTTTTAGCAATTAAAATCATCAGAGGATGATAAAATCAATTAAAGGAAATTGACAACAATTATTGGGCAATTGAGATACTTTGGTAATTTTTGAAATTAGTTAATAATTACTTTATAAAGGTCATAATTAAGGAAATATCAATGAAATTAAGAATCAACTGATAGTCAGAAGCTAAAATTGGCACACAATGAGTTTTTAATTATCAAAATTAAATTAGAAACCTTGTCAATTTCGATAGTTAAGCCTAGTAACCCCTAAAACATGATGTTAGAAATTAAAATTAGGATTTAAACTAATTATTCCAAATTTACCTCTATGGGACAAAAATTCCTATTTGATGGTGAATAAATTATACAATAAAGAACCAAATTATATTAACCTTAAATCCTAAAATCTAAGTGGACCAATGAGAGATTTCTCTTCCTAGAATATGTGAGAACATTAAAACATAAGTTGAATAATTAAAAGAAAAGGACGGTTTGCTTGGGCACAAAGAAGAAGAAAGAATTTATCACAAAAAGCTTAGTTTGAAAAGTCAACAAAAGCAACAAGCCAATGAAAAGCCATGAATTAAAATACATGTTTAATGGTTACTAGGGGAAGATTTTGGTCAGAATTTTGAAGGAAGGGAAAAGGAATTTCTAATATTTTAATATAGATTAGCACATGGGATAAATAAAAAAGAAGACTTGTTGGCTAAGGGGAAAAGATGTGTAAACATATTCCTTGGGCAAAAATTCCTCTTGGATTTCAAAAATAAGGAAGAAAAAAAAAAGAAAATAATAACTTCAAATGCAAAAACATTAGTCAAATAAAGTAGTGTATAGAAGAAGCTTCAAAGACTTGGTGAGCAAGTTGTCTAGCTTAATGAGCAAGTTGTTATTAATTAAATAAAATTAGATGAGTACCTATAGAAATTAAATCATAACTTAAAATATTAGAATTAAGTATTAGAGATAAATACGTATTTAAACTCAGTGAATTATGAGCTTCGATTTGGCTATTCCCGAAGTTATTTTCTGTTACTTTTAAGATTCATACCTAAGTATTTTGGGAATTAAAAATCACTATAAATCTAATCACAAAATTAGGATTTCAAAAGTGAAATTGGGTTTTGAATTAGAACACCCACTTACATCTAACTAAATTAGCATTTGGGATTAATTAGGACAACTTGGGGAAGAAGTAGTATATCTTGGGGACAAAGCAAAAGACCTTCTTGAAGAAGGAAGATGGGAGGACGTTTTTTAGGTGTAAGGAGGAGATCTTTACCCCCTCACCAAGTCAAGAACCAAGGGCTAAGATCACTTGAGAGTTACTTGGAGGCTACCCAATCTTTGGCTATAAATAGAGACTCCAAGCTTCATAAATTCCTCACAAATCCACCAAGGCTTAGGCCGAAATTTGAGAGAGGTTAGGAGTGTGTGGAAGAGCTCCAAGAATAGTAGCAAGGTTCTACAATAGGTAAGGAAGCTTTTAGTTTTAATTCAAGTTCCTAGCTTATGAAGTTTTAGTAGAAATATTAGGGAATGTTGTTTTGATCTTCAATCTTCCAAATATAGTTTTAATTTCATGTTTTTATGGTTTCCATTGCATTTATTTCGAAAAATTGATGAAGAAGAAGTTATAGCAAAATTTTTGAAAGATTAGGATCAAAATAGCGAAGCTCTGGCGAAATTTCCTCAAACAGTGATTTCTGGAGTCAGGGGTAAAAACGTCAATATTTTATGATGAAGATGATGTTCTAAAATTCTGAGAAAATTCATGGTCAAAGTAGACGTCTAGGGCTTTCTAAATCTATAAAGAGTGTATCATTTGAAGTTCTGTACGAAAAGATAAAAATCTCAGAAGTTAAGCTATGTTTTCTGGGCGAAAATCTGGGCAGCAGTTTGAAATGTTAAAACTGGGAATTATCCATGAATTCTGGGTAAGTTCCAGTATTTTTTCTTGAAAATAGACTTCTCAAGGATTCCGGAACATTTTACGGATCCTAATTTCGATTTTTCTGGAATTAGTTATGATTTTCCAAAGTTAGGCGAAAATCTGCCCAGAAATGCTGAATGAACGTTTTTTTTACGAAAATTATGTGGAAATAATTGAAAATAAATCCTTCAAGGGTAAAAATGTCAAGTATGGCCAAGGTGTCTCTTGAAATATTGTTTGAGAATTAATTGAGACAATATTACCCTTTTAGGATAGACTGTGCACGTGTTCCGACGACAAATGTACCCAAAAGTCCTGTCAAACTCAAGTACGAACGCGTATTGTAATATTAACACTTATGCTTATGATATGGTTATATATAATAATTGTTTTCACATGTTGATATTCTGTTTTGAAATTGCTCATGGATTTGAGTTGTATACGGGTTATAGTCTTGATAACACCATTGAGTTTTCCTAGCGCTGAGGACACGATAGGCCATCGTGGCACTGGTTATGTGCAGACTTGGGTAACATACATATTGCAGTGGCTGTGTTATGTTACTTGCTGATATGTTTTTGAAAGTTATAATTGTGAATATATTATTGTGATACCTGTCATATACTGTTTACATAAGCATGAGGTTAACTGTTACCTGAGGTCCAATGGGCATTGGACCTCAGTCTTAATGAATAGTATAGGAAAGAAACCGGGATAGAGAAGATGCCGGAGGGTAGAGCCGTGAAGAGGCAGCAGTCAAAGGCAAAGGTCGGTAGAAGTTATTAGGACTTAGCTTCTGGCTCGAATTTAACAAAGTTACTTTGAATAGTTTGGTGTTTAAGGCTGGGTTAATCTATGTGGGAAGCCAATCAGTCGCCGTATAAGTCGGTGAGGCCTCCATGATAGACCCCTACTTGGCCAATCTGTTTAATTAACTGATGTTAGGTTCCAAGTTATGGGTTTAGTTTAAAACTTTCTTTATCAGAGGATTGTATTTAACCTCTATAAATTGTATCACATGAATATTCCTTCAGGATATTTAATATATCAGCTTATGTCGGGCATCATCATATGTCTGGGTATTTTTATATCAGATACTCGTTGTCCGGATCTTAGCGCACACTATCAATTTCCGCAGTACTCTAAGCTGTAGCATCTCAAACTCTGTTGTTTTTCTTAAAACTAAGTGTCGACCAACATGATTTTCGAACCTGGAATTTGGGATGTTACATGCTTGCTGGCGATTCTCTCATACAGTTAATCTTATTCGGCTCATATTGGTGCTACTGCTATAGGTGTCACCTGTCGAAATAAGCACGGGGACTTTGTCTAGGGTTTTGTTGATAAAGTTAAATCCATTTCGGCCTTCATGACTGAAACTTTAGCTTTAAAAAGGGCATTGATTTTAGCTGTTGATTTGTGGCATGTCAAGGTGGTGTTCAAGAATGATTTGCAGCTTCTACAAAAATGTGTTGCAAGCTGTCAACCTGATATGTATAACTAGAAGTAGAGCTGGGAATCAGAGTCGGCCCGGCCCTATAGGGCTGGCCCTTGAAGGGCAAGGCTTAGCAAGGCCCAGGGTAAGAAAAACATCTATTTTTTAAAGCCCGGCCTGATAGCACAAGGGCCAAGGCTAGCCCTACAGGGTTCGAAAATTACTATTCCAAATTTTAATTATTTTTCTTTCGGTTTTTTTTTCCAAAGAAATATAATTTGTAAATTATAACAATTAAAGTTTTAATTTATCAAATAAATGTTGTCAACATTAATATTCAAACAACACGAATCATCCAATAAATAAATACATTCACTAATTTGTAATTAAAAGCAAACTATTGTTTATAAATAACTCACATAAAACATAAGAAGCATACCACTAAGCAACATTGTACGATGACTATTAGTGTAATTGTCTTCATCACTATCATTAATTTTAGAGACATTTGATTGTACTTTACTTTGAGTAGTAGACTCTATTTCATGAGTAATAATATCATGAATTTCTTCCCTGTATAATGAACACATCCAAAAAAATAGCCTATAGGGTTGGCCCGAGGCCTTGTAGGGTTGACCCTTTTAAGCCCAAGGCCATATAGGGCTTATTTCATTTAATTTCTCTAATTTTTAAGCCCTACCCTTGAAGGGCCAGGGTCTAAACCAGCCGACTTGATGGGCTTGGCCTGATTTCACGACTCTAACTGGAAGTGCAAGTATATCATTCATGACGTTCTCAATATCCTTGATCTCAAGTTTAGTTCTCTCTTGTCTTTACTCCTCGTAGGCATAATCACGTAGCTGATATAATGGCAGCTGAAGCTATAGGGGGCATCCTCCGGGGTGCTTGTCACAACCATCACTCTCTTTGTCGACTCTTCTGACTTTGGTTGCTGAGGAGTCCTGTAGTTGTTCTAATGACATTTATTTTCCTTCCCGCTGGACTTTTTGTTATTTCTTACCAGTATGTTGCTTTCATGGTCTTACTTTATTTTGTTTTCACTTTGCTCGTGACTTCTGGATGTAAGGATCTTGCTCCTTTTTATCTTAATGTGGAGAAGCAGTATTTTCGACCAATAAAATATGTACTACTTATCTCTTTAATAATTTTAGCAAATTTACACAAATTTAAGTGACATTTACGTAGAAAAAACGTTAATAACTTTTCCAAAAAGTTGGTTAATTTCTTTTTATTTTTTTCAAAAAAAAAAAAGAATAAAGAAAGATACAGATTTAACAAAACATATTTTAAGACTATAAATGGCATCCTTTGGCAGATAAACACCCTTCATAAAATATTTTATTTCATAATTATTTCTTGAAAATCGAATCAAAAACTAGATTTTACTTGATAAATTCTTTTTGAGGCATTTTAAATTTCAAATAACATATCTAGGTCTCAAATATACTAAAGATTTTTTTTCCTTCTAATTTTCATATTTTTTCGTAATTATCTTATCATATCTTTCCTTTATTTATAAAACCACCACGCAAAAATTGGTTGTTACAATTAGCTAGTATTAAAAAGCTTTTTTTGACTTAAGTATGTATTTAATATTATTAAAAAACTGAAAAAGTAATTTTTCACAGGTTAAAAGTTAGGTTGATTTGTTAATTAGGTCTATTTTGTTAATAAAAAAATTCACAAAATTAAAATTTTAAAAGTATTTTAGACTATCATTATCATTAAAATTAAAAAAAAAACTGACATGGAAAAAATTTGATTGAATGATCATATTGAACCTAGCTATTTGACATAAGCAACTGCATTGGTTTTGTCCGTTCTCAAAACATATTTGATTTTACAAAATCATTTACATGTTTTGACTAATTTATATCAAATTATAGAGTTATAACAAAAATCGAATGTAAACAAACTGCAGCAAACATAATTATAAAATACTTTTATTCAATTCGAGATTTAAATCTAAATAATTATCTTTACATTATTCAAATCAATATATACTAATCATTTGCCAAAAGACTTGGCAAAAGAAATAAGATTTGTTCAGGAAAAAAATAATTAAATAAAAAATAAAAAATTATAATTAAATTTGTTTAAGATTGACGTTTTTTTAATAAGTTCTATTATATTACCTTAATCATAATTTAAATATCTCAATATTTTATGGCATTATATTCTTCGCCAAAAAGGAACACACACACACACACATATATTTCACAATTTCCTTTTCACAAAATATGTATTTAAATTTTATTTTTCAATATCTTTATGGATAAAATTTATAAATTTCATATTTGATCTTGAACCCTTTCGATGGCTCGAAACCAAAGCAACATATAGTGTATAAATATATGTATTGTAACGTCTTTCAAACAAATCACTTACATTCTCTCTTTCTCTTCAATATGTGGATAAAAAAATCAAATGTAAATAAAATGCAGTAAACAGAATTATAAAGTATTTTTATCCAATTTGAAATTTTAATCTAAATAATTATCTTTACATTATTCAAATAAATATATATTAATAATTTGCGAAAAGACTTAGCAAAAGAAATACGATTTGTTCAGGAAAAAATAATTAAATAAGAAAATAAAAATTTATAATTATATTACCTTAATCATAATTTAGATAATATTTTATGGTATTATTGGCCAAATATATATATATATATATATATCACAAAATATATATTTAAATTTTATTGTTCAATATTTTTTAGATAAGATTTATAAATTTCATATTTGATCTTCAACCCTTCCGGATGGCTTGAAACCAACGCAATATATAGTGTATAAATATATGTATTGTAACATCTTTCAAACAAATCACTTACATTCTCTCTTGCTCTTCAATATGTGGACCCCTCCGCAATCATATTTTTACCATGTTTCTGGTCAACCTGATCATCCTGAAGCCTTCCGAAACCTTCCTATCCAAATCCATTACAACACTGGAAGACTTAATTTTATTGTCAAACTTTGTGTTTGTTTCGAGCTTAGTTTTCGTTCGGGTGAGAGAGTTGGGAGCACAAGAGTTTATTCACCACCAATTTCCTCTCATTACATTTCATGTGCAGAATTTTTTCGAACTGGATCGATCTTACTTCAAACGAATCTATCCCACCCTTTAATCCATGCTCAAAACCTTCGTGCTTTGATACCAAGAATCATGTCCACAGCTCAAGGATGGTTTAATGATAATTATCCTTCACCTTATGTTCTTGAAGGTGATGGGATCATTGTATTCCCTTTAGCTATTGATGTTATTGTTAGATTTGCTATGAGTATGGATTTTGTGAATTTAATGGGAGCAATTAGTATGGAGGAGTCCATGCAAGAGATTAACCTGGTTCCTGCCTCTGAAGAAGCCATCCAATCGCTCAACACAATCAAGCTTGTAGAACATACTAACAATGAGCAATGTTGTGTTTGTCTTGAAGATTTTGGTGAAGTTGAGATCTCAACAATGCCATGTCATCATAATTTTCACAAAAATTGTATTATTAAGTGGCTAAAAACAAGTCATCTATGTCCTTTATGTCGGTATCCAATGCCTGCAGCCAATGATGCTTAGAAATTATTGTCCCTTTCTCTTAATGAACCTTGAGAATTTCCTATTATTTGTAAACGCTGGATGCAAATACAATACACATTTTTATCATTTATGTATTGGTTGACTAAATGATTTGAACCTAATTGATAAGAAAATGGATTGGTTTTATCTTTTTGTTTCAAAACATATATGATGCTACAGGATCCATGTTTTTGACTAATTTAATATCAAATTATAAAGTTATACGAAACTTAGACGTAACTCAAAGGCAGTAAACAGACTTATAAAATATTTTTTTATTCAATTTAACATTTTAATATAAGTAATTATATCTTTACTTACATTATATATATATATATATATATATATATATATATATATATATATATATATATATTCTAAAGACTCAGAAAAAAAATGATTTTTTCAGGAAAAAATAATTAAATAAGAAAAAAAAGTTACAATTAACATTTCTTTAAGATTGACGTTGTTTATAAATTTTATCATATTATCTTAATCATCGTTTAAAGGGAAAATTAATCTTTTGCTTCATCAATTATTGACTCACTAATGACTTAATTAGTACCACGAGGCACTGTTTTATTTGTCTTGAAGATTTTGGTGAAGTTGAGATTTCAATAATGTCATGTCATCATGATTTCAAAAAATAAAAAATAAAATAAAATAAAAAATACAACCCCGAGAATTTGCTTCTTAATTGTTAACATTGAATACAAATACAATACAGCTTTTTCTTGTTTATGCGTTCTTATAGGAACATGTTGTGCGAAGTTATACTATGGTGTAATTTTATTTGTTAATTTAATCTACCGTACTAAATCTTTAATTTAGCTTTTAAGAATTAGCTTAATATGTGAAGATGGAGTATCACCTAGAGGGGGTGAATAGGTGATTTAAAAATAATATTTGCTTAATCAAAGTTTTCGCGAGTTAAGACAGAGTACTGACTAATCAGAGATTTAAGGGAGAGAAGACACAAGGCAATTTATACTGGTTCGGTCTAATCTTGACCTACATCCAGTCCCCAAAAACTCCTTGGGATTTCCACTATCTCTTCAAGAATCACAAGTACAACTTTGGGATGATCCTCACTCTCTCGGACTCACTCCCCCTTACTACTTGTAATTGTACACCCACACTTAAGGTTCACAACCTTAAGATTTTACAACTGAATCAAATAATTGTTAAATAACTCCTTACGAGTGGATAAGAATTGAACACTGAAGTACAAGCAAATATCCGAAGATATTAGAAGTAATGAAACTGATAGGAATAATAGCTCAGAGTAAATGCGCAGAGTTTCGGTAAGTGGCTCAATTGAATGCTTCTACAATTTATAGTTGTCTTGTAAGTTAGTCGTTATCTTAATACAATCGTTGTGTTCATTCGTAACTTTGGCAGACGAAGGCAGAGGTCACTTGACCGTTGGCATTTTGGCGCTGTCTGCTAGCAGATTGAACTTCCAAGAGCTGCTTCAAGAGAATGTTTGCTTAACATATTTTGACCGTTAGAGTTCTGGAAGAATGTTGTCATACTCTGTGATTGCTTTTCTGATATAATAAATGTTGTGACATCATCATCTGCTTTTGATCAGAGCATAAGGATTTTAAACCTTTCATGATAGAAACAAACCTATATCATAGTTAGTGATGGAAGTATAAGATAATCACATCATGAAAGTAGGAACAGATATGAATGTAATCAATCACAGAAGCTTATTCAGAATCGAGCATCAGTTCAGTTCAGCCACGTTCAACCTCGAGGCTCTTGAGTAACCTCGAGTTTTACAACAACCTCGAGTTGCACAACCCAACCTCAAGGTTTAGACTTAGTGCAAAAGACAACACAAGAATTTCGTTAATCCTCGAGGTTGATTATATAACCTCGAGTTTTATCAAAACCTCGAGGTTAATTTCTAACCTTGAGGTTCTTTTGATAGCCTATGAAGATCGTATTTGAAGGAGCTTCCTGACCACAGTGACTCAACCTCGAGGTTCACATATAACCTCGAGTTTTGGACTAACCTAGAGGTTGACTTTTATGACTCGAGGTTGTCACGAGAAATGTCAAGAAGATTATAGAGACTTTTGACCTCGAGGTTGATTTTCAACCTCGAGTTTTACTATAACCTCGAGGTTGAGTTTCAAACCTCGAGTTTTCATTTTGACAGTATGGTTCTGATTCTTTTTGACAGCAAAGTTTTGGTTAAGCTAATTTTCTTGATTAAATCAAGTCATCATCAAAACATAGAACTAACAATATGTATATTGCATATCTGTTTGATAATTTTAATAAATTTAAACAATTTTAAGTGATCTTAACATGAGGAAAATTACATTAGTAACTTCATCAAAAATTTGCGTAGCTTCTTTTTATTTTTTTTCAAAAAATAAAAACATACATTTAGCAAAAATATAATTTTGCAATTTTGAATTGTAACCATTAGATAGACGTACATTTCAACTCTAAATCAGTAGCACACAAAGGCAAGTGCCAAACCACTTCTACCAGTTGGTTTAGTTTTACTCTGCACCTTATGAGAGCTTGTTTCTTGATGGGCATTATCAATATCATACTAATGTCGTTTCTCCCTAAATGTTCAGGCTGAAAATTAACTTCTGGAATTTTTTTCTTGACTTTTTCAAGAAAACAGGTTTTGGTTGGTAGGAATTAGTTTTAAAACTATCTATAACTCTTTTTATTTTTGGGAAATAAACACCCTCATAAAATATTTTACTTCTCAAAATTATTTATAATTTTTCCTCTAATTTTCCGGGCCTTTATACATTTTTCATATTTATTTCTTCCTTTATTTCTTGAAAATCTCATGATTTTTTTTTTTTTTAACTAGAGACATTGTTTTTTAGGCGTTTCAAATTTCATAAGATAAAATTTAGGTTGATTTACTAATTAGAACCATTTTTAATAATAAAAGTTCACACCGGTATAATTTTAAAATTAGGTAATTAGACTATGAATACCATTAATAATAATGATCCGGTGTAGATCACAAGTTGGGTTGGACTTGGCCCGGGGTGAAATCCCGGGGTCCTACGTACCACAGTGTGGATCAAAGTCCACGTAGTTCGAGGGTATACGACAGGCTAATGATAGCCAGAGGGGGTGGTGTGTGTGCTCTGTGTGAATAGAAAAGCTAGGGTTTCAGAAGTGTGTACCTTGTAAGGGGTTCACCCTATTTATAGGCGTACCTGTGCCTTATCTTACTCAGTTGGATTCATCCTTTATTTCAGGGATATCAAGATATGCGTTTTTGATAGATATTCTTGATACATAGGCAGTTATCATAACGATAGATATTTTGATAAAACCACTCCTATTTTCAAGGAAGCGGTTATGAGCATAACTGAAGTCATTTTGACTGGGCTCTTTAGTTATTGGGCTGGGCCCATTTATGAGATATCCGTAACAGTTGCCCCCCAGCCCGGTTGTTCAGGGCTCCGAGCAGCCGGGATGCACTTGTCAGGTTACGTCTTTTGTTCTAGTTCATCTCGTTGTTCTGAGGTTTTTGATTTCTAGTTCTTTTTCCGAGGTCGGACATTTTTGGTCCCCGGGTTACCCCCTCTGTCACCAATTTGCATTCCGGTTTATTTGAGTGGGACACGGGTGCCCCCCCCATCCCGGTTAACGCGGGTTGCATTCGTTTGCTATCCCGAGAGAACATTAATGTTTGGTCTTAATGTTCTATAATTTTGATTCTAGGCCGAACTCCTCCCATGCTTTCTCGAACTTCCCCTCTTTATTCGTGTCGGGTAGTGTTAATATTTCTATATCGTCTTACTCCCCGTTTACAGGTACCTTGTCCAGTTTTTCGTGGATCGGGATTTGTTGCCCCCAAGTTCGAGATTGCACGTGGAGTTAGGTCGGGCAACCGGGGTGTATTCATGTGGTCGGCCACGTGAACATTTCGATCCGGGATCATTGTCCGCTTCATCTGTTGATCCAACACTCGTCTTATCTCGAGGCCATGAGTGTCATCATTGCCTTCTGCTGATTTGATGTTTACTGGCCGGCCTCTGAATAGAGCAACTGCCCCATTATCTTGGTTTTCGTGTTTGCCCACCATCAGCATTAAATGTGCACGCCTTTTAACGTCCACGTCATTATTTGTGTATGGGCCCTTTGGGCTTTTGACGGTTGAGTTTCTTGCCTCTCACCCGTCTGCTTCTTTTGTTTATAAAAGCCATCGACTTTCTGCTTCTTGCATTTTGAAAACTGCCAAACCTTGAATTTTCCTTCTTGAGAGAAACTTGCAACCAGTCACCCGTTCATCTTCCTCAGATTCCCATTTCTGCTCTTCGTGGCTCGCGCGTTTCCTCTTCCCTTAACTTATATCAAACCAGGTACTTTCCTTGTTTCATTCTCTGGTTATTTGGCTGTGTTTTCTTCTCTCTTTCTCTATTTCTTGGTCTTTCTTTTTTCTGGGTAGGTTATTGTGAGTTTTTTCGAGTTTCTTCCCCTTTGGGTTCTGGCTTCTGCTTTGTTCTTGAACTTCTCTGAACTTCTGGTCTATTCAATCCTTTTTCTCCGTCTTTGGTTTTCGGTTTCCTGTTTAAATTCTATCCTCTCGGGATGAGCCATCAAGGTTCTCCTCCGTCTTTTAATCCAAATGCTTTTTCCCCGGAAGAGGCCGAGCTTATTCAGCGTATGCCTCCCCGGACAGCTTGGTGGCTGTACGGGAAGCCTCTGACCGAAGAACAAAAAAGGGAGAACGTTCTCCGTGGTTATGGCGGAGAAGGTGGTAGTCAACCAGGTCGTTCTGTTCGGGTTAGGGGAAGGGCTCGAGGTCGGTCTGAGTCTGTAGAGCCCGAAAGTCTAGACCGGGGGATTACTGCCACTAGGGTTTTTTCTTCAGAGCCGCCCTTAGGAAAGGGTAGGGGGGAAAGTCTTCCTCTACCCGCCTCTTCCTTTCCTTCACGCGCGGAGCCCCTCATCTCCCTTACCCGGCCTATCGGCCCGTGCGAGGAGTGTTCCTGGCTGATATCTGAGGCCACGATGGTTGGCCGGTCATGGGAAGCTGACGAAATAGCTTCACGATGCCGGCATATCCAACCGCGGGTTGTTGGAGCCGTTTCTACCCGTCCCGTTGTACTATCTTCAGGTATCGTTTTCGTTTCTAATTTATTTTTGTTTTGCCTTTTCTAGGTAGTATGTCAACTTCTCCGCGTCCTATCGAAGATTCCGGATCCGTGGAGTCAGCGGCCGTCAGTATTCCACGTCATATTGCTGAGAAGTATGACTGGGTTGCGACCGGGGTGCTGTCCAGGCTATCAAAAGCCACGACCAGTCAGATCGCCGAGCTCCCATTAGGGGACCGGGATCATTGTTCTTTATCTCTCCCCGGCCCTTCTGAACCGGTGTGCGTTGCCCGGGAAGGGAACGAGCGCTCCTTTTTCTTCTTCTATCTAGACTTCGTCAAAAAACTCGGCCTTCGCTTTCCATTTTCTAGGTTTCAAGTAGATCTCTTAAACATTCTTCAGCTGGCCCCCACTCAGATTCATCCCAACTCTTGGGGCTTTATTATTGCATTCGAGCGGCTTTGCCGATTTTTAAATCGTACTCCCACCACCGGGACATTCTTTTATTTTTTTAACATCCAACGGGCTCGTCAACCCGGGGAGCCCGAAGAAAAGAGGGGTTGGGTTTCTTTCCGGGGGAAACCGGACAAGAAGCTTTTCCATGTGGCAACTGACACCTGGAAAGGCTTCAAGGCCTCTTTTTTTAAAATCAACGCTGAACCCGGTCATAAACCGTGGTTTCTTAAGGACGTCGACTCCAGCTCGGTGGAGCTGCTATTTCCTCTGTATTGGTCGAAAGCTCATTATGACCAAGACCAAAGCATATTTGCATCCTCCGATGATAGCCTAGAGCCAGCCGAGGTTGAAACCGTGATAGCTCTGGTTGACCACGTGGCCGAGAAGGATGTTATTGATTCCCGGATTTTTATCCGACAGTCGGTGGAGGAATTGTATTCACCGAGTATGAATTTTTTTTTTTTTTTTTTTTTTTTTTTTTTTTTTTATTTTTTGGTATGCCCCTTGTCATTTCTGATGTTTGTTATGTTTTTTGTAGTGCCTGACATGGGGAAGGCTTCTTTCCAAGAACTGGCCGAGAAGCTCCGGGCTAAGGCCAAAAAGAAAGGGGAGTCCTCTTCCCAGAGCAAAGCTGTGGCGGCTCCTTCGCCTGCCGCGACTACTGCTGAAAAGAGGGCTGCGTCCTCCCCGGCCTCTACGGATCTTATTCCGCGCAAGCGATCGAAGTCCGTGGCGTCGTCGATCTCGGTAGCAGAAGAGAATCCGGCCTCTGTCCCGGACGCCGGTGCTGCCACAAGCGTCCCCCCTCCCCCATTTCCTGCTAAGTCTCGCCTTCACTCGCGGGGTGAGGTATGGACTGATGGGGTCTCGGAGGAGCTGAAATACGCGGTGAAGCCCCCAAGCAAGTATTTTAGTGGTGAGGCCTTTGCCGACTCCGACCTCGACCACCTGCAGGTCCTGCAGGACCACCTAATGGAGACGGCCGGCGTGTTGGACGCTTATGCTTCTGTTAAGCATAAGTACGCCAGGGCTGCAGCCGAGATTGCCAAAGCTCGGGTTGAAAAGAAGGAGGCCGAGATCAGGCAGCGGGAGGCTGAGGAGGCGCGCCTGAAAGCGGAAGAGGCGCAGATAAGGGCGGTGGAGGAGCTATCAAAGGCCCTTGCTGAGAGGGATCATTTCTCCACCGAGCTTGACGCCAGTCATGCCCGAGAAGACACCCTCAATGCCTCGCTGCACACCCTGCAGGGTCAGTATGCGGGGCTGGTGAAGGACCTCCATCTTGCCTAATCCGACCTCGACGCTTCCAAGGCCGAGCTCGTGGCGTCCGCTGCCGAGGTGGAAAAGCTGGAAGTCCTGGTCGTGGAGACGGCTGCTGAAGCTTTCAACGTATGCCTGGCCCAAGTCCGAGCTCTGAATCCGGACATTTCGATGAACTTAGATGCTGTGGATTTCAGAGCTTCGGTAGAGGACGGGCTATTTGTACCAGCGCCGCTTTCTCCGGTCGAAGGGTCCGAGCATCTCGCGGAGGATGACCGTGTTCAATTAGCTGAGGAAGATGCTCCGACGACCGACGCCCCTGGCCCTCCTGTGCCCGGCCAAGCCCAATCTTGATGCCGTCTTTCTAGGATCTTTTTTTTTTTTTTTTTTTTTTTTTTTTTTTTATGTAGTATTTTCATTTTCATTTTTGTTTCTTCTGTAATCTGGGGCCTTTTGCCCTCAAAATTAATAATATGACAAGCCGGTATTCCCGGATTTTCTAGCATCCTCAGCTCGTCCATCTTACATGTATTTATTTTCATCCTTTAAACCAAACTCGTGTTTGAATTCACCAGTTGATGAGTAAAGGGGAACGTAATCCGTGCACGAAGCTCGGTTCTTTATTTTATGACTTGGCCAAAGTCAAGATATATTGCGCAGAATCTGCTGGTTATTCAACCGACGTTTTAACAAACGGGCCACGTTTATTAATGGTCGGGCATTCTAAACAACAGACGATTTTCAAAAATCATCTAAGTACTTTATAAAGTACCGTACCGAGATGGTAGCCAACTGCCACATGTTCGGGCCCTAATATCCTTTTTGAATAGGAGCCTAAACATTTCGACCTGATCAGGATCTTTTATGGCAATCTCACACCACCCCAGGGGACAGTTCCGATGCATCGTAAGCTTTACAAGACTTGTTGACAAATCTTATCATGACCGGGATCGCGAAACCCAAGTCTTTGTTTAATTATCTTGCTTTTGTCGCAGCCTATCTTTGCATTGATTTCACAAGCAATAACTAGGTTGGCCCATGAATTGAACCACCTTTTTTTTATTGATTGAAATAATTAGAATTACACAACTTTTAATCAATGGAAAATACTGCTAAAAGCAAGACAGTGCGTAATAAAAAACGGTTCTCGGTCACCACCGACATCCGTTGAAGCTAAAAAGCGGTTCACAGTCACCACTGACATCCGCTGTGGGTTTATTCCGAGTGCCTCCCGGTCTTTAGCTGTAGTAAGTCCTTAGTTTGTCCGCGTTCCATGTTCGTTTAATGGGCGTGCCATCTAACGTCTCAAGGGCATAAGTCCCGGGCCCCATTTTGTCCGAAACACGGTAAGGACCCTCCCAGTTTGCTGCAAGTTTTCCATCCCGGGCATTCTTATTTCCGATATCCGCTCTGCGTAATACCAAGTCACCTTTATCGAACGCTCGCGGTCTAACTTTGCGGTTATACTTAGCCGCCACCAGCTGCTTCGTTGCCAGATCTCGGCAGTGTGCCATCGTTCTCACTTCATCGATGAGGTCTAGCTCGGCTGCTATCTGCTCGTTGTTAGCGTGTTCTCCCTCTTCCATGACTTTGGCTTTCCTCCATGATGTTTGCCCAATTTCAACCGGGATCATGGCCTTGCATCCATATGTCATTCGGAAGGGTGTTTCCTGGGTCGAGGTTTGGACACTAGTTCGGTATCCCCAGAGTACCGGGTATAGTTCCTCGACCCAGTTACTTTCTGCATTACTCATCCTTTTCTTGAGCCCGTCAACAATGATTTTGTTGGCTGCCTCGGCTTGCCCGTTAGATTGCGGATGCTCTACCGAGGCGAAATGGTGCTTGATTTCGAGATCGGACATCAACCTCTGGAAACCTTGGTCGACGAATTGAGTACCGTTGTCAGTTACGATCTCGGCAGGAATCCCGAACCTTGCAACAATATTTCTTTCGAAGAATTTTTGTATTCGAGCAGCCGAGATGGTCGACAGTGGTTCGGCCTCGATCCACTTAGTGAAATAATCCACAGCCACCACAAGCCATTTTAGTTGCCCTGCGGCCGGTTTGAACGGTCCAAGGAGGTCCATACCCCACTTAAAGAATGGCCAAGGAGCCGTGATGGTTCTCAACTCGGTCGGAGGTGGCCAGAGGATCCGAGCATGTTTTTGGCAGCTTTCGCAAGTCCGTACGTGCTGTCCGGAGTCCGCAACCATTGTCGGCCAGTAGTATCCAGCCCTTAAGGCTTTCCGGGCTAACGCCTTTGCCCCCATGTGTTGTCCGTTTATCCCTTCGTGTATCTCCGACAGCACGTACTCGGCCTCTGCCTGGTTTAAACATCTCATCATTGGGGATTGCAGGCCTTTTCGGTAGAGCTGGTCATCGACCACCGTGTACATTAACGCGGTCCGTGCTATCTGCCTTGCTTCCCCGGGATCTTCCGGGCTAACTCCCTTTTCCAGGTAATTTAAGATTGGCTTTCGCCAGTCTTCTGCTGCCGCGATGACCATGATACACGTGGGTTCCTTGAGACTTTGTTGTATTACAGTCCGATTATTTCCCGGGTTCCTGGTGCTTGCTAATTTGGAGAGGATATCTGCCCTCGCATTTTCTCCCCTGGGTATGTGGGTGACTAGGACATCATCGAAGTCGGCCACTGCCTCTCTGACTTTCCCCAGATACTTAATTAGCAAGGGTCCCTTGGCCGTGTATGAACCGTTGATTTGGGCCGCGACTAGTTGAGAGTCGGTAGAGAGATGAACCCTCCTGGCCCCATTGTCTTTTGCCTGTGATAGCCCGGCTAATACAGCCTCATACTCGGCCTGATTATTGGACGTTCTGAAGTGTAATTGCAGGGAGTGTTCCATGGCGACTCCTTCCGGGCTTTCGACTATGATCCCGGCTCCACTTCCTTTGGCGTTTGAAGAGCCGTCTACAAATACTTTCCAAACGTCAAGGTCTGCTTTCGGGACTACCTCTGTTGGCACCAGTTCTGCAATGAAGTCGGCTAAAGCCTGGGACTTAATAGCACGCCGAGCTTCATATACTATGTCGAATTCGGATAGTTCGATTGCCCAACTCATCATTCTACCTGCTAAGTCAGGTTTGTGGAGTATTTGACGTATGGGCTGACTGGTTCGGACAATTATTTTATGCCCCTGGAAGTAAGGGCGTAATCTCCTCGCGGCAGTTAGGAGCGCAAAGGCCACCTTTTCCAACCTTTGATATCTTAGCTCCGAACTCTGCAAAGCCCGGCTTGTAAAGTAGATCGGTTTCTGTTCCCTCGAATCTTCTCTCACCAGGGCGGCACTTACCGCTTCTGGGGCCACGGATAGATATAATATCAAATCTTCCCCGGGCTCGGGTTTTGTCAGCACGGGTGGTGATGACAGGCATTTTTTGATCTTGTCAAACGCGGCTTCACACTCTGAGTTCCATTCTCCATGCCGTGCTTCCTTCTTCAATAACTTGAAGAAAGGAAGAGCATTTTCTGCCGATTTCGGTAAGAACCTTGTCAGCGCGGCCAGTCTGCCGGTCAACTGTTGTACTTCTTTTTTGTTTTTTGGGGCAGCCATATTGAGGACGGCCTGACATTTGTCCGGATTGACCTCAATCCCCCGGTTTGTCAACAGGAATCCGAGAAATTTACCCGCTGGTACCCCGAATGCACATTTAGCTGGGTTAAGTCGGATTCTGTGGGCCCGGAGCTTATCAAATGTTTCTTGCAAATCTTGGATGTGGTGGGATCGCTTAACTGACTTTACGATCATATCGTCAATGTAAACTTCGACATTCCTGCCGAGTTGTGCCTCAAACACTTGATTCATCATCCTCTGGTAAGTAGCTCCTGCGTTCTTCAGCCCGAAAGGCATGACATTATAGCAGTAGTTTGCTTTTTCCGTGATAAAAGCTGTTTTCTCCTGGTCTTCAGGATGCATAGCTATTTGGTTGTAGCCGGAATACGCATCCATGAATGAGAGCAACTGGAAACCCGAGGAATTGTCCACCAGTTGGTCAATATTTGGCATGGGGTAAGCATCCTTGGGGCATGCTTTGTTGAGATCGGTGTAGTCGGTGCATACCCTCCATTTGCCATTTGGTTTCTTGACCATTACCACATTTGACAACCACGTGGTATACTGGATTTCCCTGATGAATCCCGCATCCAGCAGTTCTCTTACATGCTCGGTTAGGGCTTCCTGACGGTCCGGTGCAATCTTTCTTTTCTTCTGCGAGACCGGCGTATATCGTGGATTTATGGTCAATTTGTGACAGCAGAACGCCGGGTCGACTCCTGGTAACTCCGAAGGTTTTCCAAGCGAATACGTCCTTGTTTCTCCATAACAGCTTTTTGAGCTCGCTTTTTTCTTGCTCGGCAAGTGCACTCCCGATCTGTGTTATTTGTCTGGGATCCTCTCCTAGTTGGTAGCCTGTGAGCTCTCCATCAGGCTCTGTTTTCATCATCTTTGCTTCTTCTCTTACATCCAGCTCTACCATGTTGACCGAGCTCGGCGCAATTGGCGCTGACTTTCGAGTTCCTTTCTGCTGCGAGCTCGATGTTCCGGGTTCGTTGTTTTTAACTGTCGAGAAATAACATTGCCGGGATTCCTTCTGATCACCTCTGACGGTGACGACTTTATTGTTCCGACTTACCATTTTCAGCTTCTGATGCTTAGTTGATATGAGCATGTCCCAATTATGAATGGTTGGTCTGCCTAAGATTATATTGTAGGACGAAGGGAAATCTGCTACAATAAACTTGACTCGCTCAGTCTTGAAGGCTTCTTTAGAGCCCAAGGTCATTTTAAGTTCGATACACCCTTTGGGGTTTGTATCCTGTCCGTTGAACCCGATTAAGGTTGTCCTGCACGGCCTTAGATTCTCTGGGTCGAGGTCCATGCGCTTAAAGGCATCCCACAGGATGATATCCACCGCGCTGCCAGGATCGATGAATATCTTCTTTACACGGCATTTTCCCAGGAGGCCGGTTATGACCAGTCCGTCTTGATGACCCGGGATTACGTCCCTCAGATCTTCCTGAGTAAAGAACAGCTTAGGAGGCTCTTCGGTTTGTGATGGCTCCGGCTTGAAGGTCGGTCGTCCCCTGATGGTTAAGACTTCCCGAAGGTATTTCTTCCGCTGATTGGCCGTATCGCCGCCACCTCCGTAACCTCCACTAATGACATTGCAGTCAAACTCTGCTTCCGGGAACTCGTCCTCATTGTCGTGCTTTCTCCGGCCTTCGTCCGGCTTTCTCCTCTGGGAGACCGGGCTTGTACTCCGATCCGTCTGCTTGCGCTTGGCTTTCTGCCCTTGTGTTTTGATAACGTACTGACGTAATTTTCCATCTCGGATAAACTTTTCCACCGCATCTCTAAGGTCCCAGCACTCATCTGTTGTGTGCCCGGGTCCATTGTGGAATTCACAAAACCGTGTGTGGTCCAACTTTCCCTTATTATAAAGTGGTCGGGGTCGCTCCACCTTCCTCATCTCGGTCAGGGCTACCTCTCTCCATAACTGTGAACGAGGGACATTTATTGGAGTATATCTCTCATACTTCCCCTCATGCCTTTGTCCTCGTGTTTTCTGGTCCGAGTTACGGGGTCGGTCTCTTAATGCCCGGTCCTTCCCTTTCGGGGGTGGGCTTTTCTGTCTCTCTTTTCCCGGCGCGTTGGCTATTTGCATCTGTTCTATGTCCAGATACTTTTTGGCTCGTTTATGGAATTCTTCCAGCGTCTTGATCTCGCCAGATATGACCGATCTCCCCATTCTGGATTCGCTATCTAAGCCCGAGATGAGCAAGTGTACGTGGACGCTTTCCGTTAATCCCTGGATTTGTAATGCGGCAGCCTTGAAACGATCCAAATACTTCTGAAGGGTTTCACCGGGTTGCTGCTTGATTCTGTCCAGCGTGTAGACCGACCTGGGTTGCTTTTTGCTTGTCGCGAAATTCAGCAGGAACTTCTCGCTCAGGTTGTTGAAGTCGGTGATGGACTTGGGAGATAGAGTCCGGAACCAAATTTGGGCGGCTCCTCGTAACGTTGAGGTGAACAGCCTGGAAATGATTGGCCCCTTGAATCCTCGGACCAGCATCTCAGTGTCGAAAGTGTTCAAGTGTGTCTGGGGATCCTGACTTCCGTCGTACTTAGGGAGGTCGGATGTATTAAATTTCCTTGGGTACTCAGCTTCTGTAATTTCATCTGAGAACGGGCTGTTGTTTTGTCCTCCCTCCCCATACCACGTCTTGTACCTGTCGGAGTCTTGCGGAATTCCCTGATTGTCCGAGGTACGGCTGTCCTTCCTTTGTGCCCGGGCTTGATCCTCCTGACTCGCGTCCTGGTGATTATTTTGCTGAGAATTTTTTGTTGAAGCTATTCGGCCTTGACCGGGATGATCCTCCTGTAGGGGATCAATAGTTTGGTGATTGGTTTCTTCGTCCTCATTCTGCTGACCGTCCCGGCGTTCCTCCTGAAGAGGGTCTTGTAAGTGTTTAAGAATTTGATTCATCACCTCGGTCATATGGTCAATCTTCTGGCTCTGAAGATTGTCGCGTTCTTCCACATTCTCGATCCGTTTCATCATTGACTCAGCAATGTTATGTAGGAGCCGTATGTCTGGGCTTCCAATCTGAAACTTTGAGGGACCAGCGTGGTTAGTATTTTCCAGCGTTTGGCCTGCTCGTCCATCCAGGTTTGAGTCCGGGAACTCCTCCATTTGTTCCTGATTAACGCCTTGAACGTCCTGCTGTTGGGTCTCGCTAAAATTTTGTTCCTGACCTTGCTCGTGTGCATGCGGGTGGCTTTTGCTTCTGGTATTAGCCATCACGGGTCACAGGAATAGGACTTTACAGTCCCCACGGACGGCGCCAATGATCCGGTGTAGATCACAAGTTGGGTTGGACTTGGCCCGGGGTGAAATCCCGGGGTCCTACGTACCACAGTGTGGATCAAAGTCCACGTAGTTCGAGGGTATACGACAGGCTAATGATAGCCAGAGGGGGTGGTGTGTGTGCTCTGTGTGAATAGAAAAGCTAGGGTTTCAGAAGTGTGTACCTTGTAAGGGGTTCACCCTATTTATAGGCGTACCTGTGCCTTATCTTACTCAGTTGGATTCATCCTTTATTTCAGGGATATCAAGATATGCGTTTTTGATAGATATTCTTGATACATAGGCAGTTATCATAACGATAGATATTTTGATAAAACCACTCCTATTTTCAAGGAAGCGGTTATGAGCATAACTGAAGTCATTTTGACTGGGCTCTTTAGTTATTGGGCTGGGCCCATTTATGAGATATCCGTAACAAATAAATAAAAAAAAATCACAAAGAAAAAATTTGATTGAATGATTGAATCTAATTGATAAGCAAATGGATTGGTTTATCTTTTTCTTCCTTCAAAACATATCTGATTTTACAATATCGCTTATATGTTTTTGACGAATTTACATCAAATTATAAAGTTATAAAAAACCTAAACAAAAATAAAATGCAGTAAACAGACTTATAAATATTTTTCTTCAATTTAAAACTAAATAATCATGCTTACTCACACTATTGAAAATATTTACTTTTTGGGTTATATTTATACAATTTTCTTTTTCGGTATTTTACTATTTAGATATCTTTTTTAAGAAAATTACCTGTTGGATATATGCTCTTAGTCACTTAAACCCTATTGGGCTTTGGTGAGACCAAAGCCCATGAGGCTTAGGGTTAAGTTAAGTCTTGTACTTAACTTTATATATTCTAACTTACTCCTGCTGTGCCTAAGAAGGGATAGCTCATCAGAAATAGACCTAAGAGGCAGACGTTCATCATCTGAACGGTTACCCACACACCCACCCCATCCTACTCGAGAGATAGTCTGGAAGATCGGTCATAGAGCGGACGAGGACTGTACGTGAACTGTTCGTGCAGAGGCTTTCAGACTGGTTTCATCTTTCCAGGTAATCAAAACGATGAAGGTTCTTATTCTCCTACATCAAATCAGTTAAATACGCTTCCGTGTTTTCTGATGAGATTCCTACAATTGGCATCAGAGCCTGGTTGATGAGGAAAAGAACCTAGTTTTGATGTTCTTTTATCTGTCATGTGATTCTTTTTGAAAATATGGCATTCTTTTCTATAATTGTTATTTATTTCATGAAGATTATTCGTTTACAATTCTTATTTAATATTAGTTTTAATTTTGATCGCTTTAATCCATGGTTAGATTTTCCCTGTATTTCTTGATTTGTAACAAGGAGTCTAATCCCATATGATTAGATTTCCTCCTTGCTGTTTTTACTTTATTTTCGGAATTTCTATGTAAATTATGAATTTCTGGAAAAGTTGGAATCAAGAAATTGCAAAAAGATGAGCTTTCAAAGCTCCCGGGAAACTTTTCATGGACCTCTGGACCTCGGAATTGGACGAACTGTATATCATTGGAAAGAGAACGGAAAGACGAGAAAAAATATAAAAACCCCATCCCCAGAATCACCGTCACGCGCCTCCACACGCCGCCACAAGCTTCTGCGCGTGGGCTTAACGCGCCGGTGAAGAATAGGCGCTTGAGGGCACGTGAGGAGGAATTTTTCGGTGTTTCTGGCGGCCGTGATCTCGTCTTCCCGTGGCGGTCCTTCCCCTGAAGTTTCGTGCTGATATGACTTCGGTTGACGTGGCTTCAATGATAGCTAGGGTTTCTCTTTTGTGTCCTAGGGTTTTTAGCCAAAAATTGGGTTTTTGGGCTTTTGGGCCCATGGATACCCTAAAGGGGCTTGGAAAAATACTATGGACTAGACAATAGAGAAATTCCAAAGTTGTAAATTTTTATTTTTTTATTTTTATAGGAAAGCCATGGATTAGAGTTATTTGTTTAATTATTTATTTAATGCTTTTATTAAATAGTATGAATTATATGTGCGATTAACATGATTAGAAATAACATACCATATAGAATAGGAAGATGTCATATTATTGCATAGTCACATGCCATAATTGCATAGTAGCTATATGTCCTAAATCGACTAGTATGATAGTTATTATGTGTGATTATTTAGGCTTTCCACTAATTAATTATCAATTATTATGATTTTTTTAATATTAAAATCTAGAATAATAATTGTATTAATTAATTATGGAATTGAAATCTAGATTACCATTAAATTAATTATCAATTATTATGATTTTAAATTAAAATCTAGAATAATAATTGGATTAATTAATTGTGGAATTAAAATCTAGATAAATAATCTAGGAAATTTCCTAAGAGAATTGTAATTTTGAGTAATTTGTGGGTTATTTAAAATGGTCATGTGAAGCAAATTCTGCCAATCATGACTAAATTTTAAATATCTACTGATTTCTCTAAATTGAACAAATTCTTGGAAATTGAAAATTCTAAATTTAAAATATTGAATGGGTGAAGGTTTTAAATTAATCATTTAATTTTAAAACCTACGGGCTCCAATTGTGGGTATATTAGTGGAATGGTTATCGCTGAAGCCCCATCGGATAAGGATAATCGGATTTCGTTAGATTAAACCCTAATATTTTCAAAATTTTAGTAAAGTTTTGCACGGCCCATCGTCGGCAATTCTTAGACACTAAAGATAACTTTGAAAATAAACAATGGTTAAATACATTCAACTTTGGTAAAATTATTAACCCTCCCATCGAGGCTCTGATAATGGAACTGAAGGCCCAAATTAACAATATTGGTTTTACAAGTGCCTTGCCCATCGTAAGTCTTGTAAAGATAACTAATGGATTGTTAAACAATAAACAAATAGTAGTTATTAGAATCTACTAGCCTTATCTGTTTGTTGTTAATTATAGTTTGTAATTAGTGTGCTTTTCTTTATTTTTCAGAAAAATGTCTTCATTCAATCCTTTAGCTACTATTTTGAGTCAAAAACCTATGGATGGTACAAACTACAAACAATGGAAAACTAATTTGGATATTGTTCTTCAATATGAAAAGCTCAACTTTGTTCTAACTACTCCAAAGCCAGTACATCCTGTTGCAGATGCGTTTGAAGCAATTCGGACTCAATTTCAGCAGGAGAAGGAAAAATGGGAGAAGGCGAATGTGGCGGTGCGCTGCTATATTTTGGCTAGTCTCGCTAGTCACCTTCAGGAGCAAGTGAGCATGATTGAGAGTGGAGCAACAATGCTCCAGACTCTTGATGGCATGTTTGCTACGCCTAGCAGCTCTACAAGGCAAAATGCGCTGAATGCAGTCACCAAGACAGTGATGTCTGGAGGAAGTGTGCGGGATCATTGTCTGACAATGATAGCAAACTTCAAGAAGGCTGATGACCATGACCATCAAGTTTGAACAAGAAGTGAAAGTTGACCTTCTCTTACAATCACTGCCTGAATACTTCAATCAATTCAAGATGAATTATAATATGAATAAGATGAATCTTGATCTCACTCAACTGATGCACGAGCTTGAGAGTGTTTAACAGTCTCTAGTCAAGCAAGGAAGTGCACTTTTTGTCGGTGAGGGTTCTGTGAAATCTAAGGGGAAACCCAAAGGAAAGAACAAGAACAAGAAAAAGAAGAAATCAGGTACTCTAGTTGCCAAAATAGTTGCAATGAAGCAGCCAAAAGGCAAGTGCTTCAAGTGCGGACAAAAGGGGCATTGGAAGAAAGATTGCCCACGTATGAACCAACCAAGTATGGGTAATTTACATATGATTGAGGCTTGTTTAGTGGATAATTATGATGATAAATGGATCGTTGATTTAGGAGCCACTAACCATGTTTGTTACTCTTTGCAGTGGTTCAAACATAGCTTGCCTGTAAGTGAAGGACAAAGAGATTTGAGGCTTGGAAATGGGGAGCTTGTGTCTGCACAAGCAGTGGGACAAGTTGTTTTATCTTTTGATAATTGTAGAACTTTATTTTAGAAGACTGTTTATTTATTCCAGAATTTTAGAGGAATTTAATTTTTGTTAGTTGTTTGGATAAACATGGTTTGACTGTTCAGTTTAATTCCTCAGTTTCTATAAGAAGTTCATCTTCTTTTATTTGTTCTGGTATAAAGTTTAATGGTCTTTATTTCCTTAGTCTTATTCCCTGTGAAGTTAATCATGTTGAATTAAAAGATGTTGAGCATAGTAATTCATCAAAGAAAAGAAAAGTTTCAAATGAAATATATCTTTGGCATTTGAGATTGGGTCATATTAACTCTAACAGGATACAAGGTTTGGTCAAAAGTGGGATTTTAAAATCCTTGGACTTTGAACCAATACCAGTATGTGAATCTTGTTTAGAGGGCAAAATGACCAAGAGATCCTTCAAGGCCAAAGGAAAACGTGCCACACTTCAGTTGGAATTGGTACATACTGATGTATGTGGACCAATAAATGTCCAAGCCAGAGGCGGGTATCAGTATTTCATCACATTTACTGATGATTACTCTAGATTTGGACATGTGTACTTGATGCATTACAAGTCTGAAGCTTTTGGAAAATTCCAAGAGTTCAAGGCTAAGGCAGAAAAGCATCTTGGTGTTCAAATTAAGACTCTTCGATCTGATCGAGGGGGTGAATACCTATCTGGAGAGTTCAGGTCTTACCTGACTACAGAGGGGATAGTTTCACAATTATCTTCTCCAGGGACACCACAACAGAATGAAGTTGCTGAAAGGAGGAATAGAACACTTTTAGAAATGACAAGATCTATGCTCAGTTATTCATCTCTTTCTGATTCGTTCTGGGGATATGCCTTAGAAACTGCAATGTATCTATTGAACTTAGAACCGTCCAAATCGATTTTAAAGACACCAATAGAATTGTGGAAATAGTGTAAGCCCTCCATGAATTATATTCGGATTTGGGGTGCTCCGGCACGTGTCTTGCAACAGAAACCAGATAAAATGGACTAGCTACTGAAGTATGCATGTTTATAGGCTATCCTAAAGGAACCGTAGGTTGGTTGTTTTATAGTTCAAAAGAAAAGAAGGTCATAGTAAGCACTCACGCGACTTTCTCAGAGGAGGACTATATGGCAAATTATAAGCCAAGGAGTAAGGTTATTCTTGATGAGTTAGTCTCAGATCAAGTTTTACCGCAACCTCAGGTGGTTCCAACTTTTATTCTTGTGGTTGTTCAAACAGGGGAAAATATACTTGATGAACATACATAGGAATCACATACAGAACCAAAAGTTCAACATGATAATGAAGTTCAACATAATGATGATGTTCAGCATGATGATGAACTTATGGAAGAACAAAATCATGAATTGGTTAATCCACTTAATGAGGGTCCTCATCCAGAAATTGTTAACTCACAAAATATGGACCCCCTGTAGATGCACAACATTAAGTACGACAAAGTCGTAGTGGGAGAGTGATTCATACACCTGCAAGATATCTCTTGTTGGGTGAGTCAAATCAGGATGTCATCTTTGATGAAGATGATGATCCCACAAGTTATGACGAAGCACTAGGAGATGTTGATGCTCAGGAATGGCTTGAGGCTATGAATCGTGAAATGGATTCTATGTATTCCAACTCAGTTTGGTCTCTTGTAGATGCACCTGAAGGGGTAAGACCCATTGGATGTAAGTGCATTTACAAGAGCAAGAGAGGATCGGACGGGAAGGTTGAAACCTTCAAAGCTAGATTGGTGGCGAGAGGATATTCCCAAAGGGAAGGTGTAGATTATGAAGAAACCTTTTCGTCAGTTGCCATGCTCAAGTCCATCCGAATTCTCTTAACTGTTGCAGCAAATCTTGATTATGAGATTTGGCAAATGGATGTCAAAACTGCTTTTCTAAATGGAAATTTGGAAGAGGAAATCTATATGTAGCAACCAAAAGGGTTTATAGCCAAAGGGCAAGAAAAAATGGTATGCAAGTTGCAAAGGTCCATTTATGGACTTAAGCACGCATCTAGATCATGGAACATCAGATTTGATCAAGCCATTCAGTCTTATGGTTTTGAGAAAAGTCCTGATGAGCCGTGTGTGTATAAAAGGATCCAAGGTAATGCAGTATCTTTTCTGGTACTTTATGTAGATGATATACTCCTTATCGGAAATGATACAAAGGTATTGTTAGGCATAAAAACTTGGTTGAGCAAGCATTTTGATATGAAGGACTTGGGGGAAGCCAATTATGTTCTTGGTATTAAACTCTTATGAGACCAGAAGAATAGGGTTTTGGCATATCCCAGATTAAATACATTGACAAAATACTTGCCAGGTTTAGCATGGAGAATTCCAAGAGGGGAATTATACCCTTCAGGCATGGAATTCATCTCTCTAAGAAGCAATCTCCTAAAACTCCTGAGCAGAGAGAACGCATGAGTAGGGTACCTTATGTTTCAGCAGTAGGTAGTCTCATGTATGCTATGCTATGTACCAGACCAGACATCTACTATGCAGTGGGAGTAGTGAGCCGGTACCAATCTGATCCTGGAGAGCAACACTGGGTAGCAGTTAAACATATACTCAAGTATTTACGGAGAATGAGAGATTATATGTTGGTCTATTCTAGTGGGAGTCTTGAAACTATTGGTTATACAGACTCAGATTTCCAAGGAGATATTGACTCAAGAAAATCCACCTCGGGATATGTGTATACCTTTAATGGCGGTGCCATTTGTTGGAGAAGTGTAAAACAATCATGTGTGGCTGACTCTGCCACAGAGGCTGAATATGTAGCTGCTTCTGAGGCTGCAAAGGAAGCTACATGGTTAAAGAAGTTCCTAACGGATCTTCAGGTGATACCAGGTGTTGACTGTCCTATCACACTTTACTGTGACAACAGTGGGGCAGTAGCACAGTCCAAGGAACCAAGGTGTCACAAGAGACAAAAACACATAGAGAGGAAGTACCACTTGATCCGAGATATAGTTAAAAGAGGAGATACTGTGGTAGCAAAGATAGCATCAGACGAGAACCTTGCTGACCCTTTTACTAAGAGTTTGCCAGAACGTGTGTTCGAAAGACATGTTACATCTATGGGTCTTAGGAGGATTCCAGATTTGCTATAGCTTTAGGAAGTTGTTATTTCACTTTGTTATTTTGTGTTTCTTTTCAGCAAGACATTATGACATTGCAATTTTTCTGAATATTAATAAATGAGGTGTTTTATCATTTATATCGCACACTATTTACAAACACTAAGGTCCGGATCAATTGTGGAGTATATGATCATATGGATACGTTCATAGAGGACATGGTCATAGGTTCTCACAATTGATGAATAAGTTCACAGCTATTAAATTAAGTTGGGCACTTTGTTTAGGCTGCAATATTTTATGAAATGGTTTTGTCCGAATCATTATAAAATATTGGTGTGAGTTAATGCTTACATTGAATGGATCAAAGAGAGATTTGATTAAGGTTGTTCTTTCTGTCATAAGGAATCAAATCTCCAGATAACTATAGTCATGTAGTTACTCTTAATCCTGAGTTTATTTTGAATAGGTAATCGAATAGTTTTCATTCTTTGATTTACCAACAAGTGAGGTTTGATCTGTATGACGGCCAATAACTTGGTATTTTGGGATTGAGACTATTTGGTTATCGGTGTTTATGAGATAAACAACATGGAATTTATAGGAAATGTCCCCCTGATATGTTTCGGTACTTGGATATTGAAGACATTGGCCAGTGCATGTAATCCATTAGAGAAACTATAATAGTCAAGGGAATAAATAATTGATTGAGTTACAGAAAACTAGTCAATCAAATTATAGACATTCTATAAAGGAGTAATGCATATTCATGTTATAAGTGTCATTATTCTTGGAGATCACGTTTGGGCTTTTAGTGGAGTAGCACCGAACTAGATAATCTTTTGTAGATTATCATGAGCCTTGATGAATGACAAATGATAGATCCCCAGGCTAGCTCGATACAAGGGATGGGGTATATGATCAGATGATGATGGCTCATGGGCTACATGATCTTGGGTTTACGAACTCAAGTTTGTATCTTAAAAGAGCAAGTGGGAGATTGTTGGATATATGCTCTTAGTCACTTAAGCCTTATTGGGCTTTGGTGAGACCAAAACCCATGAGGCTTAAGGTTAAGTTAAGTCTTGTACTTAACTCTATATATTCTAACTTACTCCTACTGTGTCTAAGAAGGGATAGCTCATCAGAAATAGACCTAAGAGGCAGACGTTCATCATCTGAACGGTTGCCTACACACCCACCCCATCCTACTCAAGAGATAGTCTGGAAGATCGGTCATAGAGCGGACGAGGACTGTTCGTGAATTGTTCGTGCAGAGGCTTTCAGACTGGTTTCATCTTTCCAGGTAATCAAAACGATGAAGGTTCTTATTCTCCTACATCAAATCAGTTAAATACGCTTCTGTGTTTTCTGATGAGATTCCTACATTACCTAAACTATTATCATAAAATTTAGTAGAAGATTACACACAAGCTATGGAAAATTTACAAAACCAAAACCTTCACAGAGTTATTATAGATGTACTATCGGAAGAAAAGAATAATATCTAAGAAAAATTTTATTAGAGAAATACAAAGAAGCAAGGAGAAATATTTAATATTATAAATTAAACAAAATAATATTAAAATGTTCAGAATTAGATGTTCTCAAGCAATGTTATCGATCATCGACCCGGTTGGGGTACTGGGTCAATGGGTCACTGGTTGAATTAGTGGGTCACTGGTTGAACCGCATAACTATGACCTGGTCTCGAAAACCATACTATATTTATAAATTATACAACCATACTTATAAATATATATAAAAAAATGAGTTTACAAAATAAAAGTACCTAAAACATTTTTACAAGTTTAAAATATGAATAACCCAATTAACTAGGAGCAAAATTAGAGAAGATGGTTTTTTTTTTGCAATGTTACCGATCATCGACCCGGTTGAGGTACTGGGTCAATGGGTCACTGATATGTTACCGATCATCGACCCGGTTGGGGTACTGGGTCAATGGGTCACTGGTTGAATTAGTGGGTCATTGGTTGAACCGCATAACTATGACCTGGTCTCGAAAACCATACTATATTTATAAATTATACAACCATACTTATAAATATATATATAAAAAATGAGTTTACAAAATAAAAGTACCTAAAACATTTTTACAAGTTTAAAATATGAATAACCCAATTAACTAGGAGCAAAATTAAAGAAGATGGTTTTTTTTTTTTTTGCTCGAAGAAAGAAGATGGGTTTACAAAATAAGCTCTAAACACAATAAAATCATGGCCAAGAATCCAAAGGTGGTGCATCAATAAAAGGCTCTCTAGCATCATCAAAATAATGTGGATGACCAACAATATCTTTAGCAAAGTTTTTTTTTTTAAAAAAAAAAACACCAACCGGCTGGGTTTCATAGACCCAGCCGGTTCGCCGGTTTTCTCCAAACTCGGTGGCCAGACTGGTTTTGATGCGTTTTCGATCCAAATAGTGGCTCGGATCGGTTGGGTGACCGGTGTAACGTCCCTATTTTCTAAGTCTATTATGAGGTTCAGTTATGGTCCTAGGACTCTTATTAAACTGCTTCGTGTGTATTTATCAGAGTGAAGGCGTTAACAGATCAGAGTAAGATACAACAGAGAGCATGCTTAATCGTTTAGACAAATGAGTTACTGATATCATATGCGCAGACATATGCTGGTTACTTAAAATTCCCGAAGGAAAAAAAGCGTGAAACAAATAAAATTCATCACGTTTGATCTTAGTTAACGCATTAAGTTACAGTGATCTGAAAGGTTCAACAGTACATATTTAATACAGTCCCAAAACAAAAATCCTTCCAAGTCCTTACGCATGCCGCTTATCCTTTTCTCTAGCTCCCGATCCTCCCGATCCTGAAGCTAGGGTAAATTTTGAGATTCAATGCCCATTGAATTTCAGGTAACAGTTAATCTTATACTTAAGTATAAACAATATATATGCATGACAGATATTCATTTACACTTCAGCATATAACCATACATAGCACACAACAAATGTAATAGTTCATAACTCAACAATTACATAGCACACAACAAATGTAATGTTCATAACTCAACAATACATAGCACACAACAAATGTAATATTCACCTCTACATAGCATACAACCCATGTAAGGTTCACATAGTTTGCACATAAACCAGTGCCACGCCCCCGACATATCCTTAGCGCTAGGAAAACATCCATTTGGCATTACCAAGACTGTAACCCGTTTTCAAATTAAAGCTGAATATATTTCAAATGGTGACTTAAGACCAAGTCTTAGCCACAGTCCATGACTCGAGACCAAGTCTTGTCCATGATTATAAGAATCATCTTATCACATATAAAGCATATAAGACAACATAAGAATTAGAGTTACAGTACGCGTCCGTACCTTAGTCCTTGGCGTTAGTGGTACATTCACCTTTCGATACTGATTCCAAACTTTCCTGGGTATCATATAATATCATCACCATGTTATTTCACTTATGGTTAATATCCTAAGAGATGACCTTGCCACTCTTGACCCTTATACTCCTGATAAATTTTATTCCATTATCCCCTTTTTAATTTACTATTAATACTAACACTTTCTATTAATAATTCTCTTTATTATTTATTCATTATCATTTCTTCCCAATAATAATAACATTATTTGTTATTATTATAATTATGCTTAATTCCTAATAATAACACTAATTCCCACTTATTTATTATGTTGTTGTTATTATTATTATTATTTTATTAATTATTTATCAATAACTCTTTTTATTTATTTATTCCCCTTTTATTTATTTTATTAACAATTTCCTCTTTCTTAACAATCACGTTTATTTATTTATCAATCTCCTTTTACTAACATCATTTAATTATTTCTCTTTTAACTTAGTATTTTAAATAATTAATTAGGGCCTATAAATACTAACCATCATTAAGCACATAATTAAATGTATTAATGTTTGTCATGGTTTCCTACAATTTTCCATAATGCTAATTATGGTTTCCAAATTGTTTAATGCATACTTTAAATTCAGGCTTTGCTAAACACAAATACCACATGTACAAATTTCTAATTAAGATTTTATTAATACCTAATTATTTATATACTTTTAATGTTTCTCATGGTTTCTCCTAAAGCCTGGATAACCTTAATATTACTTGTAAATTTTTGAGTTAAGCACATTTATAACAAAAATGCATTTTACAAATTAACCCCTAAAAATCACATTAACATAAATTTCAAAATTGTTAATTTGAATATAATGACTCTATAACATGTATTTATTTTTAGTTTCTTATACACTTAAAAATAATAGTGGTTGCAAGAAAATACTAACCTATTTATTTAAACTCTTTTTCCTTAATATTAATAAATATTACTACCCTTCAATAATATGTTCTACATGTATAGAACTCTGGAACATATATATATATATATATATATATATATATATATATATATATATATATAAAAGTGTCTGTGTGTGTGTGTAAAGTCACTAGATAATCTTTTAAACTTCTAATAACTTCATGTTTTATAACATACATATATTCTCAGTTTGTTCCTCTTCTTGTAGCAAACTATAAACTTACACCTATTAACTATTTCTCAGGTTTTTTATTACACATACACACATATATATCTACATGCATACACCATGTCCAACGCTTTCTTTCTTTGCTTTTTTTGAATGTTAATATATAATTTATTTGTGTATATGTATGTTAATATCAGCTCACCTAAGGATACAAGGTAGCAGCGTTTTTTTTCCTTCTTATTTTTGTCCTTTCTAATATATACATCTACACACATACAAAGACGCAAGGTAGCAGTGAATATGGGCATGAATATCTATATAGGAATCAACACTTTTATACATCTATCAGCAAAAGCAAACTTCTTAACTTCCTTTCTTTAGCATCATATACACCAGCGACCTATTCTCTTTCTTCCTTTTTTTCCCCCCTTTATCCGTCAACAAGCTTCATATCTTCATATATTCAGCAGCAAAATATCTCTATGATCCTAAACCATGCATGACAGCAAGCACGTGCAAATATATATAGCTTATCTCTTTTTTTTTTTTTTTTTCCTTTCCTTTTCTTCTTTTATCGTTACATGCCGTGATTTACCCATGCAAGAACAACATAAAAAAACAAAAAAACAAAAAAACAACCTGACAGCCACATATTTCTATTACACACACACACACAGATCCACGTATAAACACCCATTAGTTTCGGTATGACAGACCCTGTTTTACATTTTGCGTTTTCAGCTTCTGTTTGTTTTCATATAGCTTCATTTCAGATCCCTAAACCTTCTTCCCAAGCGAGACTATGACAGAAAACAAAAGGAAGCATGACCGTTACCTCAGTCAACCGTTGAAGGGCAAATTCCTGGTTTAGCTCCTCTGTTTTCAGTCACCAAAACAGAGCTAATAAGTTTCAGTTTGCACCCTTCCTCTCTCCTCACTATCGGTCTCTCTTCTCTCTATCACTCTCTGTTTTTCTGCTCTCTCAATATGCTGAATGAAGGAACGTGGAACTAAGAGGAGAGGACGTTGACGATGAGCAACGGCCAGACACAAAATCCTTCGGTTAAAGTACACAAGGCTCGAGACGTATGGCTTAATCACTGATCAACTACCTTGCGTGCTACAGTAGGAGCCGAAAGCAAAAGTCTGGACGTGTTGCAGCTTTAGTTTCTACTTTCAGGATCTGTTTCTGCGTCTTCTTTTCGGTCTGGGCTGCTGGTTATGTTCATCTGCTAATATGCTTCTCTAATGGCTGATCGGGTTTTGGGTTTTGGATGCATTATTATGGGCTTAAAGTATTGCTACGGGTTGGGCTGAATAAGCCCCATTCATCTGGGCCGAAGGAAGACTAATTATCTAACTGATCCCTACCTTTGTTTTGCATTCATTTTTTTTTTTATAAACAATTAGCTATCATATCATTTAATTATGATTTTTACCTAATCATGGAGATAAATCATTTTTATTTTATAACACTAATTTATTTACAATTAAACTTAATTGCAAATCATGGAAATAAATTCGATAATATTTAGGCCTACTTATTCCTTATTTTAATTATTCTTTTTCCCAAAATAAATTAAGGGAAAATAGACCTTAATTTCAAATAATTATTCTCATAATTATTTTAGCCAAATCTCATAGCTAATTCCCCATACAATATTCAAAATATTAAAATCCCAGAAATTTGGGATGTTACAACCGGTTCGCCGATTTCCGGGTCAACTCGGCCAGTCCGAGTCGGGTCTGATAACTATGTTCTCAAGATGTAATATATGATTTTCACCAAAGGAATTTATATTGTCCATAAATTATTGTTCATTACAATTATCCTTTTTTAATTTCTATTATTATTCTAGTTTGTTATACATTAACATTTATACTTTGTGTCATTATATTACTAATTGTATGATCTGCTTTACGAGAAAGATAAATTTTACTGTTTGCTTTAAATTTTTATAATCTTCACACACATATACACACACACACATACGTCTCCATACATACATATGCATGTAAGTATAGAGACATAAGTATGTATGTCTACGTGTGTGTATCTTATTTACCAAAATAGTCGGCAAAAGAAATATGATTTGTTCGGAAAAAAAAATTAAATCAAAAAATAAAAAAAAATTACAGTTGATATTTCTTTAAGATTGATGTTCTTTAATAAATTTTATTATATTGCCATAATTATATTTTAAAGGAAAATTTAATCTTTTGATTTTCCAACTATTGAGTATATTAGTTAACACTATTAAAAATTGTCAATATATCCTCCAACTCAACTGAGGTGTGTTTGATAAAAAAAATTCAGAAAATATTATGCCCGTGATAAATTTACATTTGTTGGTACAAATATTTGAATACGGAAGGAGATCATCTCATCATCTATTTTCTTATGAGCCCATCTGAACTCTTGATTAGGAAGAGGATAAAAAAATTCAAGAAGTATAACTTAATGATGTGACTTTTCAGATTGATTAATAAATTTTATTATATTGCCATAATTATATTTTAAAGGAAAAATTAATCTTTTGATTTTCCAACCATTGAGTATATTGGTTAACTCCATTAAAAATTGCCAATATATCCTTCAACTCAACTGACGTGTAATTTTATAAATAAAAAAAATCAGAAAAATATTATGCCCATGATAAGTTTACATTTGTTGGTACAAATATTTGAATACAGAAGGAGATCATCTCATCATCTGTTTTCTTATGAGCCTATCTGAGTCATTGATTGGAAAGATAATAGAACAATTCAAGGAGTATAATTTGATGATGTAACCTTTCAAATTAATTGGACAGACATGGTTTATAGATTACGAGAAAATGAATAATGAGAGAAACATGACCCATTTGAATATTACGGCCAAAAAAAAATCTTATGATAATTTTCTCTCCGTATTTTCCTAGATAAGTGAAGACCAAACTGTGCATCCTGGGAAAGCAATTTTTTTTCTTTATAATTCATTCAATGGGTTAAGTAGCAAATCCGCCCTGAAAGTATATGTCGAGGAGTAATGTTGCCCTGAGATTTTTTCAGGTTCAATTTTGCCCCGGAAGTTTAAAAATGTAGCAATGTTGCCCTTTTTCGTTAAAAAACTAACGTTGACCGTTAAAAAATTGACGTTGACAGTTAACTTTTTAACGGAAAAAGGGAACACTACTACTTCTTTAGACTTTAGGGGCAACATTGAGCCCAAAAAAACTTTCAGGGCAAAATTGCTCTCAAGTGTGTACTTCCGGGGTAAATTTACTGCTAAACCCCCATTCAATTATATTGGGTTTTCCCTCAGGCCAAAACAAATATTTAAAATAATATTTTATAAACGTACAGTAAAATTTCTCCTTCATGGCTCAAAAGATGGAACCAACCCATGTCATATATAGCTGTGGGTGTGGGTGTGGCGCACATTCAACGAAAGTTTTGAAGGATCAGAGCGCTGATGGAAACACATGCTGCATTTGAACTCCCATTAAAGGCCATTGTTAAAAGAGAGAGGACTCATTAAACAAAGTAGCTGATGAGTTTACTATATGAATGAATCTATGTCACCCTTTAATCCAAGTCAAAAGTTTGATGCCTTGATACCAAGAATTATGTCTACAGGCTACAGCTTAAGGATGGTTTAATGATACTTGTCTTTCACTTTCTGTTTTTTATGGTGATGGGATCACTATATTTTCTGTAGCTGTTGATGTTATGATTAGATTTGCTAAGAGTAAGGATTTTGTGGACTTATTGGAAACAATAACTCAAGAAGAGTTTATGCACAAAAAAAAGAAGACATCTTTCCTGTATCCTAGGAAGCCATCCAAGGGTTCAACGCCATCTAGCCTTCAAGAAAATGCTACTACTAACCAGTTTTGTGTTTGTATTGAAGATTTTTGTGATGCTGAGATGTCAAAAGTGCCATGTCATTATAATTTTCATAAAAATTGTATTGTAAAGTGGCTACAAATAAGACATTTATGTCCTTTTTGTTGGCATGCAATGTGCATCATAAACAATTCTTAGAAATTATTGTGTCTTTTAATGTAAAAAACTACTCTGAGAATTTTTCTTATTGTTTGTAAACATTGAATGCAAATACAATGCATCTTTTTTATCATTTATGCATTCTTATATGCATAATTATAGGTATATGATGTGTCAAGCTATACTATGATGTAATTTTATTTTCTCATTTAATCTTATCATATATACTAAATCTTTAAATTACCTTTTGAGAATTAGTTCAATATGTATAACTCTTTAATAATTTTAGTAAATTTAAACAATTTTAAGTGACTTTTACGTTGAGGCACTACAAAAGAAAATGATCTTTTGTAGCGGTTAAAATGACACTTTTGTAGTGGTTTTAACTACTACAGAAGACATTAGTAGCAGTTGGTCAAACTGCTACAAAATACACCGTTGCAAGCAACTCTATAGCGGTTCTTAAACCTCACTACTATATGTAACTTAACCGTTATTGTAACCGTTGTTGAAAATACTTTAAATTGAAATTTTCATAAGGGAAAGAATTTGTGTAATCAATATACATAATCTGTAAATATATAATACTTCTACACAAGAAGAAAAAATAGTAAAACTCACAAGACTGCCGAATATGATAATGAACAATGGAGAAATCCGAGCTCAACTTTCGTTGTGTCCTTAAAACAATTTTGCTCCCTCAATATGGATGCCGAAGGTTTCTGAGCAGTTGCCTCCCAGGATAGAGTAGATTATTCGTCTCCAAAAAGATGACTCTGTTTATCTAAAGCCCAAGTGAATCCAACGAGTCTGCTTTCGGAATACACAAAATATATATGCAGTATGTAGAAAGAGTGTATGTAGAAAAATCTTGTTTTATTTTGTGATTAGGTCGCCCTGTTTATAGACTTTGAAAAAGCACGATCAGATGGACTTGTCTCTTGTTGGTGAACAGACACGACCGTAGCGAATTGACACGACCGGTGGTGGCGAACCAGTGGGACTTCTTATTCATAACCTATAGGATTTAGATATAAAAATCCATCAGTAATTGTAGCGGTTTGTTATCACCGCTACAAGATGAGGCTAGGATGATGTCATGTATGAAGACTTTGTAGCTATTCAGAAACTGCTATAATATGAAATTACCCACATTTGTATCGATTATATACCCGCTACAAAATATGACAAGAAAGATTTTTAAAATGGCGGCAAAATTTTGTAGCGGTTTCTTGACCGCTACAAAATCCTGCCGCCTTTTTTTAAATTTTATTCAATCGTGTAGCTTATAGTGAACTTTATGTGTTGGAATCTGTAGTGGTAAAACCGCTACAAATGAATAACATTAAAAAAAAACTTAATGAGCCGTTAATACTCATTTTAGATTATTTTATTAATTAACTAATAAATTAAATATTAATGATAAATATTAATGTTAAAAATAATTGATATTAGTATATGATATTTGATTATATATGGTTATTATATAGGTGTATAATAACGAGAATGTGTAAATAATAAGAACTAATTATGTTGTCCTCTAAATACTATTTTATTATAAAGTTAATGTCTATGAAAGTAGAAGGAATGGTGAACAAGATTCTCAGAATTGTGAATAAAAAAATGAGTATCACAACGTTAGAAGGAAAAAAAAAATCAAAACAAAATGTTCATCATATTTGATTCACTTAATCAACACTTGACCTCTTTAAACACTTAACCTCTTCAGAAAAGGTTGATAGATGAGAGAAAACAAGGGAAAACATGGGTGGAAAGAGATAAAAAAAATGTATTAAATAAGGTTTGATGGGAGTATTTATAGGTATATCTGTGGAACACTTGTAGCGGTTTATATGACCTTTTTTTTAGAAGTTTTATACATATGTGTTTATAGCGATTGACTTATTTGTAGTTGTTGGGTTTACTTTGTAGCAGTTAGAGAACCGCTACAAATGTTAATAAGCTTTTTTTTTTTTAAAAAAATATAGGATTACAGATTAAATATGTTATTGTAAGCATAATTTTTTAAATCAATCTTCGTCACCATTCCTGCAAAAAATGTGTAGAGAAAATGTTACTTCCGAGTTAAATATGTTTGAAGACAAATTAAACTTAGATTAAATATTATTTCGTATAACGTATCTTAAAAAACACACTGAACTAAAGATAAATTGTCACCATTTTCTGGGAAGAAGTTTTCGAAACTGGTGGGCTAGAATGGCTCACTCTCATGGTAGATGTTTCACCATCGCCCATGTCGTAAAGGCCCTAAGGTTTTAAGTAAACCACCATATTCCAATCCATGCGCCTCTTATCCACGACATAATAAACCTGATGTGCTTTTGAGGCAATAATATATGACTCATCATCTTAAGATTGACTAATATGAATAGGCCAGGAGAAATTTACTATTGTGATGCCTAATTCGTCAGTTGTGAGTCCCCAGAAAGTTGTCGTATTTGCCTACAAACACTTGAATAGCGTCACAGTGAAACAACCTTAGTAATTTATTTTGACCACATCAAGCAATTTTTCATAATCCAGGATGTCACTAAACTGCATGTTTTTGTCATTAGTGCTCGCATAACTCCTTATCCCAAAAGTACCATAGACACTCGAGTTTTGGGTTAGTAATCGTTAATCTCATGAAACCGTGTAAAATTCAAAACCGTTGACATTATATAGCATAAATCTTTTGGTGTAGTTAACTGGGCCAAGTGCGAGAGCTCTGAATTTTGGTGAGTACGGGTTGTGGTCATTTAGTATTCTCTATGTAAACCAACTTGAGAATTCTCTATGGACCTTTCTATCAATTTTGGAGGATGACTATGTACGGATCCTTAGTTGACACTTCACATGACTTCTAAAAACCAAGCAATTCTCTATGTAAACCAACTTGAGAATTCTCTATGGACCTTTCTATCAATTTTGGAGGATGACTATGTACGGATCCTTAGTTGACACTTCACATGACTTCTAAAAACCAAGCAATTAACCATGAGATGACGATCATGAAATGTAAGTATAAAATGTAACAAATTATATAAGATAACATATATCTGCATACAATACTTAATGAAGGAAGGGTTCAACTTTAGTGCAATTAATCAATACATATCTATGTGCTTGAAACTTCGTAGTTGCCATCAGTTTAAAGTTTTCATTTCCGCCAACTGGTTTAACAACACATGGAATTAACAACTCTGTTGATAATAGCTCTGGCTCAGGACAATCATCTACACAAGGTAATTGGTTGAAAGATGTTTCGATGTCATCAAAGTACCTTGAACAAAAATACAGCATCTCATCCCAAATATAACCTTGTTATTGAACCTTCAGGCCACACCATATTAGTGACGTAAGATTTCAATTTCCCAAGAAACCTGTAAAATAAAGAAGGAAAAATGTTGATATATCAATGATGAAATGTGTGACTAAGAAGTAATGCAGATGTAATTTATTTTAAATGAGTATTTCTCAATATGATACATCCAACGATAGTGAACTAGGCTAGCAAGCTTTGTTTTGTTAACAAGGTGTACTGTCAGGTGAATCATCACCGTGAAAAAGGACGGAGAAAAGTTCATCTACAAATGACACAGTGTAAGAATGATTTTTTGTTGCAGCTGCTCAAGCTCTTCCATGATTAAAACCTTAAAACACAACTTTCGAAAGAAAGAACACAACTCCACCAAAATGACTGTTGCATAAGAACATGTGAGTCATGACTCTACAACCCAGCAACCTTTCAAGCCTGAATGTCAATACATCGTGAAATGTTGTTTGAATATTTGTTAGGAACTTTTATTTTCTTCAATGTTGCGAGGAAGATTTCCTTATTCAGTTTTGTTAAGGTGAATTTTGCTAGTTGAAATTCGTTATGCTCATACAGCCACATGTCTCCACAAACTCCCATGACTTATAAATCTTTCCTCACATGAAGATGATTTTTTGACTTGCCTAGTTCGTTAAGAATCACATATAGCACATTATCACACACATTTTTTTCAATGTGCATGACATTAAGATTGTGCCAGAGCAAATTATCTTTCCAATACGAAAAACTAAAGAAGATGCTTATCTTCTGCCATTACTGAGGCGTAGAAGCAAAAATCCTGGTAGTCTTTCTCCTAGCTTTTGCTGCATCATCATTTTTTCCAAACTCAAATTCAACATCTTGAAGCTGCTCTAAGATTTTTGCATTAGATAAATTCTAAGGACGTCCTCTTTTTTCTATTATCCATTGAAATGATTGCGTTGCAACTTAAACTTGTGCTTACCATCAAGGAACCTTCGATGACCTATGAAGCACCACTTTCAATTGTGGGGAAGACACACTGAGTCAGAGTCAAAATTGCAAGTTGGACATGTAAGACCGGTATGCACATTAATGTTCCTAGGCCAGGAAAGTTGCTTATTATCCGTATCAAGGTTGTACACAAGTTGAACAATGTCTTCTCATACGTGTCATACATCCCAATGCCTACATTTCACAAGTCCAGCAACTCCGCAATAAGTGGTTGGGGATACACATCAATATCATTTCCCAATGCCTTTTTGTCTGAAATGATCATAGACAAAATGAAGGAGCTTTGTTTCATACACATTTAGGGGGGCATTGTAGGGTATTAAGACAACAAGCCAAATACTATAGTTTGTGCAAAGATTCTGAAAATGATTAAAATCTTCGGTCGCTAAAGTAAGCCAACATTTCTAAGGTCCGTCACGAAAGTTGGAAAGTCTAAGTCGAACGCTTTCCATACTTCAGAAGCAAATGTTCCTTAGCAACTTCCATGTATGTCACTTCTTAAACTTACATAAAAAACATGGACACATAATCTTACCATTACAACTGGCGTGAAAGAAAGCAAAATCTATGAAAGTGTTCAATCCTATCAAATATGCAAGAGAATTGCATAGCAACTTGATCGATGACTTATCCATATATAGTAAACATAGCTAGGATAGAATATAGGTGAAGAAAAAATGTTTAATTATCTTCACGATGTCTGTTGGGCTTATATGCAAGATTATATCTTTTTTAGCGGTTTAAAAATTGCTACAAAGTAAAAGATATTTTGTAGTGGTGCCTAAATCGCTAGACTAATCATTACAAAATGAAGACCATTTACCTTTGTAGCGGTTTAGGATTGAAACCACTACAAAAGTCTAGTGGGTTTCTAAAAAGTTTGAATTTCAAACTTGTAGTGGTTTTTATCTAACAAACCGCTACAAACGGCAAAACGTTAAACTTTGTAGCGGATTAGGAATAAAACCACTAAAAAAGTCTGGTAGGTTTCTAAAGTTTGAATTTCAAATTTTATACTTTAGTAGCGGTTTTTGTAGTAAAGCTACTACAAAATGTAACAATTTATATTTTATATATCTATTTAAATATATTTCATTATTATGATCATGATAAATATTTTTAAATAAATATATATTACATTTTATATTTTCAATAACAATTGTTATATAATATGATTAACGTTAATAATAATAACAAGTACTAAAAAATTAATATTGAAATACAAAAAATTGTCTAAAAACACAAATAAAGGATAACAAACATTTTAAATACAAAAATTGTCTATAAGCATAAATAAAAGCTAATTATCCAGAGTTTAATGATCAGGTACTCTTTTGAGGGCACTCTCAGGGGCAGAATCAACTTGCTGACTAGAGGTAACAACACCCTCATCATCAACAAGAAGAGGTGGAGGGGCCACATTGAAGGTGAATGTAGGAGGAGGCGAGTTGGAAACTGGTTGTTAGGAAACATTTGCATGAAGGCACTAACATGACATCCCAGCTCTGCCTCTGATAGAGTACCAAGTGTCTGCCTGGTCCTAGAATTGCCTAGCAAGCTCCTGAGTCTTGGCGTCATCTTCCATAATATTTGACAATAGGATCTGTTAATGTTGTTGTTGTAATAAGAGTAGTAGTATGTAGTAACTATTAGATGGACATTTCAACTAAATCAATCGAACACAAAGACATCTTCCGATGGGCTTTGTTTTTCTCTGCACTTTGCGAGAGCTTCTTTCGTGATGAGCATTATCATATTTATGGGAAAACATTTTCTCATGTTACACACACATGAAATGGTGGGACCCACATATAGATATATTAATTCATATATGTATATGTGGGTCCCACCATTTTATGTGTGTGTAGGAAACTTTTTTTTTTCTCATGTAACATGAGAAAACCAAAGCCCATATTTATATATGTTGTTTCTCCTAAAATGTTCTTGCTAAAAATTAACTTCTAGCTATATTTCTTGATTTTTTCAAGAAAACAGGTTTGTTGATTCAAGAAATTAATTCTAAAACTATCAATGGAATCTTCTTAGAAATAAACTCCTTCATTAAATATTTCATTTCTCAAAATTATTTATAAATTTCTCCAATTTTTCAGGGACTTTATAAGTTTTTCATAATTATTTCTTCCAATTTGTTTCTTGAAAGTCGATTAAAAAAAATAGTTTTGTACTAGAAAAATTCTTTTTGAGGCATTTTAATTCTCAAATAACATCTCTAGGTCTCAAATATGATAAATAAAATTTTTTCTAATTTTCATAATTTTTCTTGAAATTATGTTATCGTATCTCCCCTTTATTTATAAAACCAACCCGTAAAAACTGGTTGTTAGAATTAGTATTAAAAAACTGAAGAAGTAATTTTTCACGGTTTAAAGTTCGGTTTGATTTATTAATTAGGTCCATTTGTTAATAATAAAAACTAACAAAGGTATACTTTTAAAATTATGTTAGACTATCATTATCATTAATAATTACAAAAATCACACAGAAAATATTTGATGAATCATTGAACCTAATTGATATAAGAAGATGATCATCTTTTTTGAAAGAAACATTTCCGTTTTTATCAGATCCTTTACATATTTTGACCAATTTAATTACATCAAATTATAGTGTTATAAAAACTCAAACGTGAATAAAAAGCAGGAAAAAAAAACATATATAATATTTTCTATCCAATTTAATTTTTTTAATCTGAATGATTATCTTTACTTACATTATTGAAATCAATAAATATTAATCATTTTCCAAAATGGTCGGCAAAAGAAATATGATTTGTTAAAAAATAAAAATAAAAAAGGACAAAGTTGTTATAATTAACATTTCTTAAGATTGACGTTCTTTAATAAACTTTTTTATATTACCTTACTCATAATTTAAATATATCAATCTTTCATGATATTCTTGGCCAAGAAGAAATATATATCCGCCGTGTTTCTATTTCAATTTCATTATCACAAAATAATATTTGAATTTTATTTTGAAATATCTTTTTGGACAAGATTAATAAAGATCATATTTGATCTTAAACGCTTAAAATCAAAGCAACATATTGTGTATAAATATATGTATTGCATCGTCTCTCAAAACTTAAACCATCTTGTTCTTCATTTCTTTTGGCCTGAAATATTCCCTCTACTTTTTCACTATGGGGACCCCTCCGCAATCGTATTCTTACCATGTCTCTAGTAAACCTAATTATCCTGAAGTCTTTGAAAACCTTCCTATCCAAAGCCATCACCACACTGGGACACTTAATTTTATAGTCAAACTCTGTGTTCGTTTCCAGCATATAGTTTTGGTTCTCATGAGATAGTTGGGGGCACAAGGGTTCTTTCTCCTCCAGTTACCTCTCTTTACATATCATGTGCAGAATTCTTTGGAACTGGTTCGAGTTTACTTAGAATGAATCTATCCCACCCTTTAATCCATGCTCAAAACCTTGATGCTCTGATACCAAGAATCATATCCACTGCTCAAGGATGGTTTAATGATAATTGTCCTTCACCTTCTGTCCTCGAAGGTGGTGGAATCATTATAATTCCTTTAGCTATTGATGTTACTGTCACATTTACTAGGAGTATGGATTTTGAGAATTTGTTTGGAGCAAGGATTAACATGCTTCCCGCCTCTGAAAAAGCCATCCAATCTCTCAACACAATCAGCCGTAAAGAAAATTTTTTTACTACTGAACCGTGTTGTATTTGTCTTGAGGATTTTGGTGATGCTGAGATTTCAACAATGCCATGTCATCATAATTTTCACAAAAATTGTATTTGCATACAATCCTTAATGAAGGAAGTGTTCAACTTTAGTGCAATTAATCAAGACATATCTATGTGCTTGAAACTTCTCAAATGCCGTCAATTTGAAGTTCTCATTTCCGTCAACTGGTTTAACAACATGAGGAATTAACGACTCTATTGATAATAGCTCTGGCTCAGGACAATCGTCTACACGAGGTAATTGGTTGAAAGATGTTTTGATGTCATCAAAGTACCTTGAACAAAAATACAGGATCTCATCCCCGATATAACCTTATGTTATTGAACCTTCAAGCCACATCATATTCATGACATAAGATTTCAATTTCCCAAGAAACCTGTAAAATAAAGAAGGAAAAATGTCGATATATCAATGTTGAAATGTGTGACTAGGAAGTAATGCTAATGTAATTTATTTTAAATGAGTATATCTCAATATGATACATCCATCGATAGTGGACTGGGCTAGCAAGCTTTGTTTCGTTAACAAGGTGTATTGTCAGGTGAATCATCACCGTGAAAAAGGACGGAGAAAAGTTCATCTACAAATGACACAGTGTAAGAATGATATTTTGTTACAGCTGCTAGAGCTCTTCCACAATAAAAACCTTGAAACACAACTTCCGAAAGAAAGAACACAGCTCTACCAAAATGATCAACTCATCGAGAGGCAGCATATTTCTTATGGCCAGTGGAAGTAACTGTTGCATAAGAACATGTGAGTCATGACTCTATAGCCCACCAACCTTTCAAGCATGCATGTCAATACATCGTGAAATAATGTTTGAATATCTATGAAGAACTTTTATTTTCTTCAATGTTGCGTGGAAGATTTTCTTGTTCAGTTTTGTTAAGGTGAATTTTGCTGGTTGAAATATATTTTGCTCATACAGCCACACATCTCCACAAACTCCTATGGCTTATAAATCTTTCCTCACTTAAAGATGAGCTTTTGACTTACTTGGTTTGTTAAGAATCACATATAACACATTATCACACATTTTTTTTTTCAATGTGCATGACATCAAAGATTGTGCCAGAGCAAATTATATTTCCAATACGAATGACTAAAGAAGATGCTTATCTTCTACCATTGTTGAGGCGCAGAAGCAAAAATCCTAGTAGTCTTTCTCCTAGCTTTTGCTAAATCATTGTTTTTTCCAAACTCAAATTCAACATCCTGAAGCTACTCTAAGATTTATGCACTAGATAAATTCTAAGGACGTCTTCTTTTTTATGTTGCCTATTGCAATGATTGCGTTGCAACTTAAACTTTTGCTTACCATCAAGGAACCTTCTATGATCCAGGAAGCACCACTTTCAATTGTGGGAAGACACACTTAGTTAGAGTCAAAATTGCAAGTTGGACACGTAAGACTGGTATGCACATTAATGTTCCTAGGCCAGGAAAGTTGCTTATTATTTGTATCAAGGCTGCACACAAGTTGAACAATGTCTTCTTATACGTGTCATATGTCCTAATGCCTACGTTCCACAAGTCCAGCAACTCCGCAATAAGTGGTTGGAGATACACATCAATGTCATTTCCCAATGCCTTTTTGTCTGGAATGATCATAGACAAAATGAAGGAGCTTTGTTTCATACACATTTAGGGGGCAAGTTGTAGGGTATTAAGACAACTAGCCAAATACTATAGCTTGTGCTAAGATTCTAAAAATGATTAAAATCTTCAGTCGCCAAAGTAAGCCGAACATTTCTAAGGTCCACCGTGAAAGTTGGAAAGTCTGAGTCAAACGCTTTGCATGCTTCAACATCCCGTTGATGTCTTAGTTTATCATCTTTGTTCTTGTCAACTTCATGCCAACTCATATGCTCAACTGTTTTAGATGATATAAATAATCATTGTAAGCGAGGTTTTAAAGGAAAGTACCAAAGAATCTTTGTTGGTTTCTTCTTCTACATTTTCCCGTTTCGAACTATCCTAAACCTCGAAGTGTGACACTTCTTATAAGTCTCCCTGCGAGCGTCATCTCCCCAATAAAGCATATATATATAGTCGTTAGGGCATGCATCAATTTTTTATTGTTCAAGCCTAATCTATTAATTATCTTCTTGGCCTTGTAAAAGCTTGTGGAAATGTTGGCATTAGGGAAAACATCTTGTGTAATTCCAGCAACATCAACATTGCCTTATCAGTGATCCCATATAAGCACTTGATATGGTACAATTTGATCAAGAAAGATAATTTGGAGTATTTCTGACTTACAAAGGATAATCAAGTTTTGCACCCTGGATTTCTATGGTGAAGTTGTCTTCTTGAAAACCAAAAGTATCATGAACAGCTTCATTAATAGAATCATCTTCATTTAATTGATTTCCTACTTGTGAATTTTGAGGAAGATGATCCCCATATCTTATACCATGTATCTCACCATGAACTCTTTATAATGTATATTCTTCTGGGAAAGGCTTCAAAAGCAAATGTTCCTTAGCAACTTCTCGTGTATGACACTTCTTAAATTTACATAACACAATCTTACCATTACAACTAGTGTGAGCGAAAGCGAAATCTAAGAAATCCTATCAAATATGCAGGAGAATTGCACAGCAACTTAATCCATGACTTATCCATATGTAGTAAACACATCTAGGATTGAATATAGGTGAAGAAAGAATGTTTAATTATCTTCACGATGTTTGTTGGACTTATATGCAAGATTGTATCATTTTTAGCGGTTTAAAAATTGCTACAAAGTAAAAGACATTTTGTAGTGGTGCCAAAATCGCTAGACTAACCCCTACAAAATTTAGACCATTTACCTTTGTAGCGGTTTAGGATTGAAACCATTGCAAAAGTCTGGTGGGTTTCTAAAAAAGTCTGAATTTCAAACTTCAAGTGGTTTTTGTCTAACAAACCGCTACAAACGGTAAAACATTAAACTTTGTAGCAAATTAGGAATAAAATCACTAGAAAAGTTTGGTGGGTTTTTAAAGTTTGAATTTCAAATTTTATACTTAGTGCAGTTTTTGTTACAAAATATAACAATTTAGATTTTATATATCTATTTAAATATATTTCATTATTATGCTTATGATAAATATTTTTAAATAAATATATATTACATTTTATATTTTCAATAACAATTGTTATATAATATGATTAACGTTAATAATAATAACAAATACTAAAAAATTAATATTGAAATACAAAAAATTGTCTGAAAACAGAAATAAAGGATAACAAACATTTTAAATACAAAAATCGTCTATAAGCATAAATAAAAGCTAATTATCCAGAGCTTAATGATCAGGTGAATGTAGGAGGAGGCGGGCGAGTTGGAAACTGGTTGTCAAGAAACATTTGCATGAAGGCACTAACATGACATCCCAGCTCTGCCTCTGATAGAGTACCAAGTGTCGGCCTGGTCCTGAAATTGCCTAGCAAGCTCCTAAGTCTTGGTGTCATCTTCCAAAATATTTGCCCGTAGGATCTGTTAATGTTGTTGTTGTAATAAGAGTAGTAGTAGTAACTATTAGATGGACATTTCAACTCTAAATCAGTCGAACACAAAGACATCTTCCGATTGGCTTTGTTTTTCTCTGCACTTTGCGAGAGCTTCTTTCATGATGAGCATTATCATATTTATATATGTTGTTTCTCCTAAAATGTTCTTGCTAAAAATTAACTTCTAGCTATATTTCTTGAATTTTTCAAGAAAACAGGTTGTTGATTCAAGAAATTAATTCTAAAACTATCAATGGAATCTTCTTAGAAATAAACTCCTTCATTAAATATTTTATTTCTCAGAATTATTTATAAATTTCTCCAATTTTTCAGGGACTTTATACGTTTTTCATAATTATTTCTTTCAATTTGTTTCTTGAAAGTCGAATAAAATAAGTAGTCTTGTACTAGACAAATTCTTTTTGAGGTATTTTAATTCTCAAATAACTTCTCTAGGTCGTCTCAAATATGATAAATAAACTTTTTTCTAATTTTCATAATTTTTCTTGAAATTATGTTATTGTATCTCCCCTTTATTTATAAAACCAACCCGTAAAAGCTGGTTGTTAGAATTAGTATTAAAAAACTGAAGAAGTAATTTTTCACGGGTTAAAGTTAGGTTTGATTTATTAATTAGGTCCATTTGTTAATAATAAAAACTAACACAGGTATACTCTTAAAATTATGTTAGACTATCATTATCATTAATAATTACAAAAATCACACAGAAAATATTTGATGAATAATTGAACCTAATTGATATAAGCAGATGATCATCTTTTTTGAAAGAAACATTTCCGTTTTTACCAGATCCTTTACATATTTTGACCAATTTAATTACATCAAATTATAGTGTTATAAAAACTCAAACGTGAATAAAAGCCAGGAAAAAAACATATATAATATTTTCTGTCCAATTTAATTTTTTTTAATCTGAATGATTATCTTTACTTACATTATTGAAATCAATAAATATTAATCATTTCCCAAAATGGTCGGCAAAAGAAATATGATTTGTTCCAAAAAAAAAAAAAATCAAAAAGGACAAAGTTGTTATAATTAACATTTCTTTAAGGTTGACGTTCTTTAATAAACTTTTTATATTTCCTTAATCATAATTTAAATATATAAATCTTTCATGATATTCTTGGCCAAGAATAAATATATATCCACCGTGTCTCTATTTCAATATAATTTCATTATCACAGAATAATATTTGAATTTTATTTTGAAATATCTTTTTGGACAAGATTAATAAAGATCATATTTGATCTTAAACCCTTTGGGATGGCTTAAAATCAAAGCAACATATCGTGTATAAATATATGTACTGTATCGCAGAGGCGGACCTACATATATGAGAAGGGGGGCACGTGCCCACCCTTGATTTTTGACATGAAATTACAAAAATACCCATGGTGGATCACTGAGTTCGCAGCATAGGGACATACCGAGCTTGAGTTGCAGATGCAGATTGCAGAAGGAAAAGAGTCAAAGACGACCAACTGATACGGTTAGGGCTAAAATATATAGGACTACAATATTTAGCATTCCTTATTATGGGCTTTTTGTAATTTACTGGGCTTTATTTTGGGTCACTTTAAGATTGGGATATGGAGGGAAAAAAAAACAGTTTATGATCGGTATTACTGGAGGCCCTGAAATAGAGATGATACGATAAATATGGCTATTATATAAAACATTTACAAGATGAACTGAAAGAATGAAATACTGAATTTACCAGAAAAATAAAGGGAAAATTGCTAAAAAACCCTTATTGAAAAATTAATTAGCAAATGCTACCTGAAACTTAAGGTTCTTAAGAGTAAATAAAGTTTTCAGCTATGAAATACATAATGTACTTCGCAATCGGATGGGGATGAATAGATGAATGATTGTTTAGTGCTTTATATTGAAAAAATATATATTTGATAGCATTGATAATGAGACAAGTATAATATAATTCCAAAAAATAAGGCCTAAAAGGATGACATTGTAATTATTGTAATATACTTTTGTTATTACAATATATGTACTTAAACTTATTTAGTACTCAGCCTTGCTATTTCTAACCGCACTTAGCCTTGTTTTTCTATTTATATTCTTTTATTTTTAATACATTTAAAATTTTGCTCAAAAAAAAAATTTCGGGGGCATTTCCCCCGGATCCCCCCACCAATGGTGCCCCTCCTTCAATTATTTTCTGGGTCCGCCACTGCTGTATCGTCTCTCAAATCTTAAACCATCTTTTTCTTCATTACTTTTGGCCTGAAATATTCCCTCTACTTTTTCACTATGGGGACCCCTCCGCAATCGTATTCGTACCATGTCTCTGGTAAACCTAATTATCCTGAAGTCTTTGAAAATCTTCCTATCCAAAACCATCACCACACTGGGACACTTAATTTTATAGTCAGACTATGTGTTCGTTTCCAGCATAGTTCTGGTTCTCATGAGATAGTTGGGGGCACAAGGGTTCTTTCTCCACCAGTTACCTCTCTTTACATATCATGTGCAGAATTCTTTGGAACTGGTTCGAGTTTACTTAGAATGAATCTATCCCACCCTTTAATCCATGCTCAAAACCTTGATGCTCTGATACCAAGAATCATATCCACTGCTCAAGGATGGTTTAATGATAATTGTCCTTCACCTTCTGTCCTCGAAGGTGGTGGAATCATTATAATTCCTTTAGCTATTGATGTTACTGTCACATTTACTAGGAGTATGGATTTTGAGAATTTGTTTGGAGCAAGGATTAACATGCTTCCCGCCTCTGAAAAAGCCATCCAATCACTCAACACAATCAGCGGTCAAGAAAATTTTTGTACTGAACCATGTATTTGTCTTGAAGATTTTGGTGATGCTGAGATTTCAACAATGCCATGTCATCATAATTTTCACAAAAATTGTATTGTAAAGTGGCTAAAAACAAGTCATTTATGTCCTTTATGTCGACACCCAATGCCCACCAAGTCTTAGAAATTATTTTCTCCTGGGGTTAAGAACTATGAGAATTCTTCAATTGCTAACTAATTAAGCGTGGTCATTAATTGAAGATTTATATTTATATTTTTTATTTTTAAAATAGTTTGGTCTTAGGATTGAAAAAACCTTAAATCCTAATTGCCAAGTATCGATCTTAGCTCCAAGTCCTTTCTCAGCTCCACTCATATAAGTTTTTTTCTTAAGTCGATATACAACAAATATGATTTGTTCAGTAAAAAAATTAAATTAAAAAGAAAAAGTTTCGATTAACATTTCTTTAAGATTGATGTTCTTTAATAACTTTTATTATATTACCTTAACAATAATTTATATATCTCAATCTTTCATGGTATTCTTGTAAAAAAAAATACAGGAATATTTTTACCAAAGAGTCGGCAAAAGAAATATGATTTGTTTAGGAAAAAAATTAAATTAAAAAGAAAAAAAAGTTGCCACTAACATTTCTTTTACCTTGCCTCCCACACATGGGCAGAGGTACCTGGTGCTTTGACACTAATAACCATTTCCACAGCACAAGAATGGTTTAATGATAATCGTCCTTCTTCACCTTTGGTTCTTGAAGGTGATGGGATCACTATATTTCAAGGCATTAAAGCATTCAATTTTTGTTTGAGTTCAACGGTGGAAATTAAAATCTAAAACGCGCCATATATAACACGCCCATTTTCGCTGGATGCACACTTGAATCCATCAATCACGGTTTTTTTTTTTTGGGTCAAACACGGGGTGTTCACTGTTCAATAGTTTTTTTTTTAAAAAAAAAACTATAAGATTATATCAAACAATTCATTCTAAGCACTTGGCACTGACACATGAATTTGTATCCACTGTTCCCTTGCTAAAACATTTATTCATATTCCTCACTGATAACTATTTCTTGCCCATCACACCAAGTATATGAACAATTAGGTTAAAAGTTAGGTTGATTTACTAATATAGGTCTATTTTGTTAATAATAAAAATTCAAAAAAGGTAAAATTTTGAAATTATGTTAGACTATCATTGTAACACCCCTAATCCATACTACTTATAATGTATATAAACATACAGTATATATGAATATCATCAGAGTGGAGCAATAGAGCGTATATGTCGGGTGACTATTGATACATATCCGTGGCTACAAATTTAAACTAATATCCGGTGGGTATAATTACAATACAATAATCCCTGTATTTAAATAATAAATACAATCCAAAAAAAAAAACTTTGGCTGAGTCTTCACGCGTGCATCTTACCCTTTATTCCAGCTTCCGCTAATCCTTCAGATCTTGAAGCTAGGGTCAAGCCTGAGATTCAATACCCATTGAATCTCAGGTAACAGTTAACCTCATGTTCAAGCAATAACAATATATATGACAGATATTCAATACATTCAGTGCACAATACATAGCACAAAACAAATGCATGTTAAAACCCTCACACATAGCACACAGCACATGCATATGGTGGACCCAGGATTTTACGTTTATGGGTGCACAATTAATGGTGGAATTTGGGGGTTCGAGGGAAGCGCCCCCGAATTTTTTTTTTAAAGAAAGTTTTAAACATATTAAAAAACAAAATATAAACAATAAAAGAAAAGAATTATCTAGATTACTGAAACAAAAACTAGCAGAAAAGAAAACAAGAATTTCATAATTATTTGGATTGCTAAAACAAAAACTAGCACAAAAGAAAACAATCAAACCATACAAGGATGAAAAGATATTGGAGGAACGCACACTAATTAGATCCATATACCTTCCTTCCCAAAATTAATCATTTTAGCTTCACTAAAGCAAACTCTTAATTTGTTTAGGATGTAACAAGATTGTTAAAATTTTAAAGAGTTATCATATATTTCATAGAGTGGACCCTACCTAACATGACAGCACAACACCTCATTCCTTCCTTTCTTTATTTATCCGCCACCTCACACACTCTCTTCACTCAATTAAGGACACCTCACCTCACCACCCCACATTCACTCAATCATTCAATTAAACCAATTCGGACAACATCTCTTATATTCCATTTCTGCATTCAGTTAGCCTCATCTTTCCAATTCTCATTTTTATTCGTTTCAGCCCTTCACTGAAAACACATAGAGCTGAGATCGGGAGGGAGCGCCGGAGAAGGAGGTTAATCCAAATGCACCAATTCTCCCTTTCGGCCAGCATTCAACTCCCTATTTCTCATTCTCATTCATTTTTGGCCAGCAACAAAAGAACAGAAAAGCGAGAGTCTGAGGAAGACGGAGGAAGAAGAAGAGCTTTGAAGGAGGCACCGATTTGGCATAAAACAGAAAACTATAAAGTAAGGGGCAGAGAGGGAACGATGGAAACTGGGGCAGAGATGAGAGAGCCAGAGAGGGAATGATGGAAAATTGGAAAAGTAATAAAAAAAGGGGTAGAGACGGCTCGAACCCGTGACAGAAGAAGGGAAGTGAGTCTTATCCATCTGTGCTATATATACACATTGTCACTCATATCTTTTAAATTATATATATTTTATGTCTGCACTTGCCCACATTGGCACCAATGTGGGTCCGCCACTGCATGCATGAATGACAATGTTTGCACCTAACCAGTGCCAGGAAACCCACTTGTCCTCTACACTAGGAAAACATATAAATGGTGTTATCAAGACTATAACCCGTATCAAGTTTAAAACCACAGCTATCCTGAATGTAAACAAATATGTGACCTAAGACAGAGTCTTAGCCACGGTGCTTGACCCAAGACATCGTCTTGTCCCGCACTCAACATAAATAAAACAATCATATATAATCATACAAGACACATAAGAGTTAAAGTTGCTAGTATTCCATGGCTCCATTCCCTAATCGGTGCATTGAAATAATTGACTTTTCAACACAAAATCATCATTACTTCTCATCTTTCCATTCAGCTGGACGTACAATTTTTTTGGGGCTGAATAAGAAGCTCAATTTATCCCCTTAATCAAGTGTTTATATGCTTCTTAATTATAATTGTCATTGGTTAATTTAATTAATTGAAGGCTTAAGCTTAATCCATGGAAAATATCTCAAAACACTTGGCTCACCTTGTTCCACCATGTGGTAGCTGAAATTATTGAATTTTGGGGCACAATTAATTAGCCTTAATCATGTGTTTAATCCCCTTCTTATTCCAAATATCTTAGGTTAATTGGTTTGCTAATTAATTCAAGGTAATTAGAGCATTATTTGTAATTTACTTTCATCTTTTATTCTCTTGACATTTTCGAAAATAACAGCCCAAGTTTTAATGATTTAATTATCTCTAATTATGTTGCAAATAAGTCTCCAATTAATGCAAGCTCAGGTGCCCTTTTGTATTTACTGATTGTCTTAATTTAATTAAGTGTTTCCCTTGCTTATCTTGCTCTTTTTGATAGGCAATTGTTGTTATTTTATGTGATTTTTATTTCACATATTATTTCTCTAATGTGCAGTCTCAAACTTACCATTTAATTGTAAGTTTCATGAAGAAATTGGTTCAAAATTCTAATTAATAGGTTATAATATTTTGAGACACCTATTCACCTTCATATCCATTAATGATTCATCCAAATAAAATATTTAAGATGAATAAAAATTCTAGATATTACTATCATTATCATTAAAATTTAAAAAATGACATGGAAAAAATTTGATTGAATGATCATATTGAACCTAATTGACATAAGCAACTGCATTGGTTTTATCCGTCTTCAAAACATATTTGATTTTACAAAATCATTTTTATGTTTTTGGAGTAATTTATATCAAATTATAGAGTTATAAAAAAATAAAATGTAAATAAAATGCAGTAAACAGAATTATAAACTATTTTTATTAATTCAATTTGACATTTTAGTCTAAATAATTATCTTTACATTATTCAAATAAATATATATTAATCATTTGCGAAAAGACTTAGCAAAAGAAATACGATTTGTTCAGGAAAAAATAATTAAATTAAAAAAAAATTTATAATTATATTACGTTAATCATAATTTAGATAATATTTTATGGTATTATTGGCGAAAAAGACATATATATATATATATATATCTTTATCACAAAATATATATTTAAATTTTATTGTTCAATATTTTTTAGATAAGATTTATAAATTTCATATTTGATCTTCAACCCTTCCGGATGGCTTGAAACCAAAGCAACATATAGTGTATAAATATATGTATTGTAACGTCTTTCAAACAAATCACTTACATTCTCTCTTGCTCTTCAATATGTGGACCCCTCCGCAATCATATTTTTACCATGTTTCTGGTCAACCTGATCATCCTGAAGCCTTCCGAAACCTTCCTATCCAAAGCCATCACAACACTGGGAGACTTAATTTTATTGTCAAACTTTGTGTTTGTTTCGAGCTTAGTTTTCGTTCGGGGGAGAGAGTTGGGAGCACAAGGGCTTATTCACCACCAGTTTCCTCTCATTACATTTCATGTGCAGAATTTTTTCGAACTGGATCGATCTTACTTCAAACGAATCTATCCCACCCTTTAATCCATGCTCAAAACCTTCGTGCTTTGGTACCAAGAATCTTGTCCATAGCTCAAGGATGGTTTAATGATAATTATCCTTCACCTTATGTTCTTGAAGGTGATGGGATCATTGTATTCCCTTTAGCTATTGATGTTATAGTCAGATTTGCTATGAGTATGGATTTTGTGAATTTGATGGGAGCAATTAGTATGGAGGAGTCCATACAAGAGATTAACCTAGTTCCTGCCTTTGAAGAAGCCATCCAATCACTCAACACAATCAAGCTTGTAGAAAATACTAACAATGAGCAATGTTGTGTTTGTCTTGAAGATTTTGGTGAAGTTGAGATCTCAACAATGCCATGTCATCATAATTTTCACAAAAGTTGTATTATTAAGTGGCTAAAAACAAGTCATCTATGTCCTTTATGTCGGTATCCAATGCCTGCAGCCAATGATGCTTAAAAATTATTGTCTCTTTCTGTGTAAAGAACCTTGAGAATTTCCTATTATTTGTAAACGCTGGATGTAAATACAATACACATTTTTATCATTTATGTATTGGTTGATTAATTTATTTGAACCTAATTGATAAGAAAATGGATCGGTTTTATCTTTTTGTTTCAAGACATATACGATGCTACTTGATCCATGTTTTTGACCCATTTATATCAAATTATAAAGTTATACGAAACTTAGAAGTAACTCAAAGGCAGTAAACAGACTTATAAAATATTTTTTATTCAATTTAACATTTTAATATAAGTAATTATATCTTTACTTATTTTATATATATATGTGTGTGTAATTTTCTAAAGACTCAGAAAAAAAAAAGATTTGCTCAGGAAAAAATAATTAAATAAGAAAAAAAGTTACAATTAACATTTCTTAATTTAGGGTTAAGGTGTGTCCAACACAATCAACTATGGCCCCAGGAGCGTCCAGGACAATAAACTTTCAAGTGAACCGTCCAACACAATAAACTATCAAGTTGGAGCGCCCAACACAATGCGGTTAATTTGAAGTTGACGTCGTTTTCTCACTTCGTAAAAATTACAGAATAGCACCCATATGATTGTGAAACTACTTAAGCCACAAAAACATTTCAAAATTTTTATTTTAGTCCCTCTACGTACCTTATATGGAGGGACTAAAGTGAAAATTATAAACATTTTATGGGCCTGGATAAAATTTTGGGTTTTTTTGTGTAATTTCTGCGGGCCCTAAATCCGCCCCTGGTTACAAGCCTTTTTTTTTCCTGCTTTAGCCTGGCCTGTGGCCTATTAAGGAGGCCTGTAATTTTAAAAATTTTGTAAACAGCCTAACAAACCACAAGTCTCACATCAAAACAAGCCTACTTCAAATAGGGCAAAAACGTAATTATTTTAAAAAGACCTACTTTAAACAGGCTCTTAGATGTAGGTCTGTTTTTGACCTGTTTAAAGTAGGTCTATTTTCACCTTGTTTGAAGTACGCTTATTTTGAGGTGAGGCCTGTGATTTGTTAGGCTGTTTACAAAATTTTTAAAATTACAGGCTTCCTTAATAGGCCACTGGCCAGGCTAAAGCAGAAAAAAGGGCCTATAACCAGGGGTGAATTTCGGGGGTAGGGATGGCCCCGCAAAAATTACAGAAAAGAATCCAAATTTTTAGAAAATTATGTTTTAGCCCCAAATTTTTTTATAATTTCTACTTTAGTCCCTCCACGGTGGAGGGACTAAAATAAAATTTTTGAAATGCTTTTGTGGCTTAAGTATAGTTTCAGAAAGATATAGGTCATATTCTATAATTTTTGCCAAACCTTCAGAGAAGACGGCGTCAGCTCAAATTAACGGCATTGTGCTGGGCGCCCCTTTTTAAAAGTTTATTGTGCTGGACGGTTTACTTGAAACTTTATTGTTCTGGACGCTCCTGGGCCATAGTTGATTGTGTTGGACGCACCTTAACCCCATTTCTTTAAGATTGACGTTGTTTATAAATTTTATTATATTATCTTATCATAATTTAAAGGGAAAATTAATCTTTTGCTTCCTCAATTATTGACTCACTAATGACTTAGTACCACGAAGCACTGTTTTATCTGTCATGAAGATTTTGGTGAAGTTCAGATTTCAAGGGAAAATTGATTTTAGGGCCCAAGCTAGTAAAATAATTACAAAAAAGGCCCAAGAAACATTCACATGCCAGAAAAGGCCCTTCTGGCATTTTTTTCAAAAAGCGTTAGCAACTATATTAGTAGCGTTTAACAATTATATCAGTCCCCTTTAACAACTAAATCAGTCTAATTAACAACTACATTTTAACAACTACATCTGTAGCAATTAACAACTACATCAGTAGCAATTAGCAACTATATCCATACACTTTTTTTTGAAAAAATGCCAGAAAAGGCCCTAGGGCCTTTTCTAGCATGTGAATCTTTCTTGGGCCTTTTTTGTAATTATTTTACTAGCTTGGGCCCTGAAATCAATTTTCCCAGATTTCAATAATTCATGTCATCATGATTTTTTTTTTTTTTAAAAAAAATCACAAATTGGCTAAAAGTAAGTCATTTATGTCTTTTGTGCCCGTATCCAATACCTATAGACAACAATGCTTAGAAATTACTTTTTCTCCCCATGTAAACAACCCCGAGAATTTTATCCAAAAAAACAACCCCGAGTATTTCCTTCTTAATTGTTAATGTTGAATACAAATACAATACAGCTTTTTTTTTTGTTTATGCGTTCTTATAGGAACATGTTGTGCGAAGTTATACTATGATGTAATTTTATTTGCTAATTTAATCTATCGTACTAAATCTTTAATTTAGCTTTTAAGAATTAGCTTAATATGTATATGGCTTATCTGTTTAATAATTTTAATAAATTTAAACAATTTTAAGTGATCTTAACATGAGGAAAATTACATTAATAACTTCATCAAAAATTTGGGTAGCTTCTTTTTATTTTTTTCAGAAAATAAAAACATATTTAGCAAAAATATAATTTTGCAATTTTAAATTGTAACTATTAGATAGACATTTCAACTCTAAATCAGTAGCACACAAAGGCAAGTGCTAAACCACTTCTACCAGTTGGTTTAGTTTTACTATGCACCTTATGAGAGCTTGTTTCTTGATGGGTATTATCAATATCATACTCATGTTGTTTCTCCCTAAATGTTCAGGCTGAAAATTAACTTCTGGCTATTTTTCTTGACTTTTTCAAGAAAACAGGTTTTGGTTGGTAGGAATTAGTTTTAAAACTATCTATAACTCTTTTTCTTTTTGGGAAATAAACTCCCTCATAAAATGTTTTACTTCTCAAAATTATTTATAATTTTTTCTCTTATTTTCCGGGCATTTATTCATTTTTCATATTTATTATTCTTCCTTTATTTCTTGAAAATCTCATAAAAAAGTTTTTTTTTACTAGAGACATTGCTTTTTAGGCGTTTCAATTGTCATAAGATAAAATTTAGGTTGATTTACAAATTAGAACCATTTTTAATAATAAAATTTCACACCGGTATAATTTTAAAATTATGTAATTAGACTATGAATACTATTAATAATAAATAAATAAATAAATAAAGCACATCGAAAAAATTTGATTGAATCTAATTGATAAGCAAATGGATTGGTTTATCTTCTTTTTCCTCCAAAACATATCTGATTTTACAAGATCGCTTACATGTTTTTGACCAATTTACATCAAATTATAAATTTATAAAAAACCTAAACATAAATAAAATGCAGTAAACAGACTTATAAATATTTTTCTTCAATTTAACATTTTTAACTAAATAATCGTGCTTACTCACACTATTGAAAATGTTTACTTTTTGGATTATATTTATACAATTTTGTTTTTGGGTATTTTACTATTTAGATATTTTGTTAAAGAAAATTTACCTACACTATTATCATAAAATTTAGTATAAGATTATACACAAGCTATGGAAAATTTACAAAACCAAAACCTTCACAGAGTTATTATAGATGTACTATCACAAGAAAAGAATAATATCTAAGAAAATTTTTATTAGAAAAATACAAAGAAGCAGGAGAAATATTTAATAATATAAATTAAACAAAATAATATTAAAATGTTCAGAATTAGAAGTTCTCAACTCTCAAGAGATAATATATGATTTTCACCAAAGGAATTTATATTGTCCATAAATTATTGTTCATTACAATTATCCTTTTTTAACTTCTATTATTATTCTAGTTTGTTATACATTAACATTTATACTTTGCGTCATTATATTACTAATTGTATGATCTACTTTTCGAGAAAGATAATTTTACTGTTAGTTTGCTTTAAATTTTTATAATCTTCACACACATATACACACGCACATACATATGACTCTATACATACATACATATGTATGTATGTATAGAGACATTGTATGTCTGTGTGTGTATCTCATTTACCAAAATAGTCGGCAAAAGAAATATGATTTGTTCGAAAAAAAAACAGTTAAATAAAAAATAAAAAAAATTATAGTTGATATTTCTTTAAGATTGACGTTCTTTAATAAATTTTATTATATTGCCATAATTATATTTTAAAGGAAAATTTAATCTTTTGATTTTCCAACAATTGAGTATATTAGTTAATACCGTTAAAAATTGTCAATATATCCTCCAACTCAACTGACGTGTGTTTGATAAAAAAAATTCAGAAAAATATTATGCCCATGATAAATTTACATTTGTTGGTACAAATATTTGAATACGGAAGGAGATCATTTCATCATCTATTTTCTTATGAGCCCATATGAGCCATTGATTAGGAAGAGGATAAAAAATTCAAGAAGTATAACTTGATGATGTGACTTTTCAGATTGATTAATAAATTTTATTATATTGCCATAATTATATTTTAAAGGAAAAATTAATCTTTTGATTTTCCAACCATTGAGTATATTGGTTAACTCCATTAAAAATTGCCAATATATCCTTCAACTCAACTGATGTGTAATTTTATAAATAAAAAAAAAATCAGAAAAATATTATGCCCATGATAAATTTACATTTGTTGGTATAAATATTTGAATACAGAAGGAGATCATCTCATCATCTGTTTTCTTATGAGCCTATCTGAGTCGTTGATTGGAAAGATAATAGAACAATTTAAGGAGTATAACTTGATGATGTGACCTTTCAAATTAATTGGACAAATATGATTTAAAGATTATGAGAAAATAAATAATGAGGAAACATGACCCATTTGAATATTAAGCCCAAAAAAAAAATCTTACGATAATTTTCTCTCCTTATTTTCCGGGATAAGTGAAGACCAAATCGTGCATCCTGGGTAAGCAGTTTTTTTTCTTTATAATTCATTCAATGGGTTAAGTAGCAAATTCGCCCTGGAAGTATATGTTGAGGAGCAATGTTGCCTTGAAAGTTTTTTCAGGTTCAATTTTGCCCCGAAAGTTTAAAAATATAGCAATGTTGCTCTTTTTTGTTAAAAAACTAATGTTGACTGTTAAAAAATTGACGCGGACCGTTAACTTTTTAACAAAAAAAGGCAACACGGTATTCTTTAGACTTTCGGGGCAACATTGAGCCCAAAAAAACCTTTCGGGGCAACATTGAGCCCAAAAAAATTTTCAGGGCAACATTGTTTTCGGGTGTGTACTTCCGGGGTAGATTTACTGCTAAGCCCCCATTCAATTATATTGGGTTTTCCCTCAAGCCAAAACAAATATTTAAAATAATATTTTATAAACGTACCGTAAAGTTTCTCCATGGCTCAAAACATGGAATCAACCCATGTCATATATAGTTGTGGGTGTGGTTGTGGCGAACATTCAACGAAAGTTTTGAAGGATCGGAGCTGATGGAAACACATGCTGCATTTGAACTCCCATTAAAGGCCATCGTTAAAAGAGAGAGGACTCATTAAACAAAGAAGCTGATGAGTTTACTATATGAATGAATCTATGTCACCCTTTAATCCATAGTCAAAAGTTTGATGATTTGATACCAAGAATTATGTCTACAGGCTACAACTCAAGGATGGTTTAATGATACTTGTCCTTTACTTTCTGTTTTTTATGGTGATGGGATCAGTATATTTTCTGTAGCTGTTGATGTTATGATTAGATTTCCTAAGAGTAAGGATTTTGTGGACTTATTGGAAACAATAACTCAAGAAGAATCTATGCCAAAAAAGAAAGAAAGAAAGAAGACATCTTTCCTGTATCCTAGGAAGCCATCCAAGGGCTCAACGCCATCAGCCTTCAAGAAAATGCTACTACTAACCAGTTTCATGTTTGTATTGAAGATTTTGGTGATGCTGAGATGTCAAAAGTTCCATGTCATTATAATTTTCATAAAAAATGTATTGTAAAGTGGCTAAAAATAAGACATTTATGTCCTTTTTGTTGGCATGCTATGTGCATCACAAACAATTCTTAGAAATTATTGTGTCTTTTAATGTAAAAAACTACTCTGAGAATTTTTCTTAATGTTTGTAAACATTGAATGCAAATACAATACATCTTTTTTATCATTTATGCATTCTTATATGCATAATTATAGGTATATGATGTGTCAAGCTATACTATGATGTAATTTTATTTGCTCATTTAATCTTATCATATATATACTAAATCTTTAAATTACCTTTTGAGAATTAGTTCAATATGTATAACTCTTTAATAATTTTAGTAAATTTAAACAATTTTAAGTGACTTTTAGGTAGAGGCACTACAAAAGAAAATGATCTTTTGTAGAGGTTCAAATGACACTTTTGTAGTGGTTTTAATTGCTACAGAAGACATTAGTAGCAGTTGGTCAAACTACTACAAAATACACCGTTGCAAGCAACTCTTTAGCGGTTCTTAAACCCCTCTACTATATGTAACTTAACCGTTATTGTAATTGTAGTGGTTTGTTATCACCGCTACAAGATGAGGCTAGGATGACGTCATGTATGAAGACTTTGTAGCTGTTCAAAAACTGCTACAATATGAAATTACCCACATTTATATCAGTTATATATTCGCTACAAAATATGACAAGAAAGATTTTAAAAATGGCGACAAAATTTTGTAGCAGTTTCTTGACTGCTACAAAATCCTACCGCCTTTTGTAAAATTTTATTCAATCATGTTGCTTACACTGAACTTTATGTGTCAGAATTTGTAGTGGTAAAACCGCTACAAATGAATAACATTAAAAAAAAAACTGAATGAGCCGTTAATACTCATTTTAGATTATTTTATTAATTAACTAATAAATTAAATATAAATGATAAATATTAATGTTAAAAATAATTGATATTAGTATATGATATTTGATTATGTATGGTTATTATATAGGTGTATAATAACGAGAATGTGTAAATGATAACAACTAATTATGTTGTGCTCTAAATACTATTTTTTTATAAAGTTAATGTCTATGAAAGTAGAAGGAATGATGAACAAGATTCTCAGAATTGTGAATAAAAAAATGAGTATCACAGCTTTAGAAGGAAAAAAAATCAAAACAAAGTGTTCATCCTATTTGATTCACTTGATTAGCACTTAACCTCTTTAAACACTTAACCTCTTCAGAAAAGGTTGATAGATGAGAGAAAACAAGGGGAAACATGGGTGGGAAGAGATAAAGAAATGTATTAAATAAGGTGTGATGGGAGTATTTATAGGTATATCTGTGGAACACTTGTAACAGTTTATATGACCTTTTTTTTTAGAAGTTTTATACATTTGTGTTTATAGTGATTGGCTTATTTGTAGTTGTTGGGTTTACTTTGTAGCAGTTAGAGAATCGCTACAAATGTTAATAAGTTTTTTTTTAAAAAAAATAGAGGATTACAGATTAAATATGTTATTGTAAGTATAATTTTTTAAATCAATCTTCAACAGCATTCTTGCAAAAAATGTGTAGAGAAAAGGTTACTTCTGAGTTAAATATGTTTGAATACAAATTAAACTTAAATTAAATATTATTTCATATAACGTATCTTAAAAAACACACTGAACTAAAGATAAATTGTCACAATTTTCTGGGAAGAAGTTTTCGAAACTGGTGGGCTAGAATGGCTCACTTTCATGGTAGATGTTTCACCATCGCCCATGTTGTAAAGGTCCTAAGGCCTTAAGTAAACCACCATATTCCAATCCATGTGCCTCTTATCCACAACATAATAAACCTGATGTGCCTTTGAGGCAATAATATATGGCTCATCATCTTAAGATTGACTAGTATGCATAGGCCAGGAGAAATTTACTAATGTGATGCCTAATTCATCAGTGTTGAGTCCCCAGGAAATTTTCGTATTTGCCTACAAATACTTGAATAGCGTCATAGTGAAACAACCTTAGTAATTTATTTTGATCACATCAAGCAGTTTTTCATAATCCAGGATGTCACTGAACTGCATGTTTTCGTCACTGTTGCTTACGTAACTCCTTATCCCAAAAGTACCATAGACACCCGAGTTATGGGTTAGTAATCGTTGATCTCATGAAACCGTGTAAAATTTGAAACCATTGACATTATATAGCGTAAATCTTTTGGTGTGGTTAAGTGGGTCAAGTGCGAGAGCTCTGAATTTTGGTGAGTGCGGGTTGTGGTCATTTAGTATTCTCCACGTAAACCAACTTGAAAATTCTCTATGGACCTTTCTATCAATTTCGGAGGATGACTGCGTATGGATCCTTAATTGACGCTTCACATGACTTCTAAAAACCATAACCATGCAATGACGATCATGAAATGTAAGTATAAAATGTAACAAATTATATAAGATAACATATATTTGCATACAATCCTTAATGAAGGAAGGGTTCAACTTTAGTGCAATTAATCAAGACATATCTATGTGCTTGAAACTTCTTAGTTGCCGTCAGTTTGAAGTTTTCATTTCCGCCTACTAGTTTAACAACACAAGGGATTAACAACTCTGTTGATAATAGCTCTGGCTCAGGACAATCGTCTACACTAGTAATTGGTTGAAAGACATTTCAATGTCATCAAAGTACCTTGAACAAAAATACAAGATCTCATCCCAAATATAACCTTATGTTATTGAACCTTCAGGCCACACCATATTCATGACGTAAGATTTCAATTTCCCAAGAAACCTGTAAAATAAAGAAGGAAAATGTCGATATATCAATGATGAAATGTGTGACTAGGAAGTAATGCTAACATAATTTATTTTAAATGAGTGTTTCTCAATATGATACATCCAACGATAGTGAACTAGGCTAGCAAGCTTTGTTTTGTTAACAAAGTGTACTGTCAGGTGAATCATCACTGTGAAAAAGGACGGAGAAAAGTTCATCTACAAATGACACAATGTAAGAATGATTTTTTTTTTTTTGCAGCTGCTCAAGCTCTTCCACGATAAAAACCTTAAAACACAACTTCCGAAAGAAAGAACACAACTCCAACAAAATGATCAACTCATCAAGAGGCAGTGTATTTTTTATGGCCAGTGGAAGTAACTATTGCATAAGAACATGTCAGTCATGACTCTACAACGCAACAACCTTTCAAGCCTGAATGTTAATACATCGTGAAATGTTGTTTGAATATCTTTTAGGAACTTTTATTTTCTTCGATGTTGCGAGGAAGATTTCCTTATTTAGTTTTGTTAAGGTGAATTTTGCTAGTTGAGATTTGTTATGCTCATACAGCGACATGTCTCCACAAACTCCCATGGCTTATAAATCTTTCCTCACTTGAAGATAATCTTTTGACTTGCCTAGTTCATTAAGAATCACATATAGCAAATTATCACACACTTTTTTTTTCCAATGTGCATGACATCAAGATTGTGCCAGAGCAAATTATCTTTCAAATACGAAAAACTAAAGAAGATGATTATCTTTTGCCATTGTTGAGGCGCAGAAGCAAAAATCCTGGTAGTCTTTCTCTTAGATTTTGCTAGATCATTGTTTTTTCCAAACTCAAATTCAAGATCCTGAAACTGCTCTAAGATTTATGCACTAGATAAATTCTAAGGACGTCTTCTTTTTTTTTTTTTTTTTTTTTTTTTTTTTTTTTCTGTTGTCCATTAAAATGATTGCGTTACAACTTAAACTTGTGCTTACCATCGAGGAACCTTCGATGACCGATGAGGCACTACTTTCAATTGTGGGGAAGACACACTGAGTCAGAGTCAAAATTGCAAGTTGGACACGTAAGACCGATATGCACATTAATGTTTCTAGGCCAGGAAAGTTGCTTATTATCTGTATTAAGGTTGTACACAAGTTGAACAATGTCTTCTCATACGCGTCATACATCCCAATGGCTACATTTCATAAGTCCAGCAACTCCGCAATAAGTGGTTGGAGATACACATCGATATCATTTCCCAATGCCTTTTTGTCTGAAATGATCTTAGACAAAACGAAGGAGCTTTGTTTCATACACATTTAGGGGGGGCAAGTTGTAGGGCATTAAGACAATTGGCCAAATACTATAGTTTGTGCTAAGATTCTGAAAATGATTAAAATCTTCGGTTGCTAAAGTAAGCCGAACATTTCTAAGGTCCGTTGCGAAAGTTGGAAAGTCTGAGTCAAATGCTTTCCAGGCTTCAGAAGCGAATGTTCCTTAGCAACTTCCGTGTATGTCACTTCTTAAACTTACATTAAAAACATGGACACATAATCTTACCATTACAACTAGCATGAGAGAAAGCAAAATCTATGAAAGTGTTCAATCCTATCAAATATGCAGGAGAATTGCACAACAACTTGATCCATCACTTATCCATATGTTGTAAACATAGCTAGGATAGAATATAGGTGAAGAAAGAATGTTTAATTATCTTCACAATGTTTGTTGGGCTTATATGCAAGATTATATCATTTTTAGCGGTTTAAAAACTGCTACAAAGTAAAAGACATTTTGTAGTGGTGCCAAAATCGCTAGACTAACCCCTACAAAATGAAGACCATTTACCTTTGTAGCGGTTTAGGATTGAAACCGCTACAAAAGTCTGGTGGGTTTCTAAAAAAGTTTGAATTTCAAATTTGTAGTGGTTTTTATCTAATAAACCGCTACAAATGGAAAAACGTTAAACTTTGTAGTGGATTAGGAATAAAACCACTAGAAAAGTCTGGTGGGTTTTTAAAATTTGAATTTCAAATTTTATACTTTAGTAGCGGTTTTTGTAGTAAAGCTACTACAAAGTGTAACAATTTATATTTTATATATCTATCTAAATATATTTCATTATTATGCTTATGATAAATATTTTTAAAAAATATATATTACATTTTATATTTTCAATAACAATTGTTATATAATATGATTAACGTTAATAATAATAACAAGTACTAAAAAATTAATATGGAAATACAAAAAAAATGTCTAAAAGAAGAAGTAAAGGATAACAAACATTTTAAATACAAAAATTGTCTATAAACATAAATAAAAGCTAATTATCTAGAGCTTAATGATCAGATACTCTTTTGGGGGCACTCTTAGGGGTAGAATCAGCATGTTGACTAGAGGTAACAACACCCTCATCATCAACAAGAAGAGGTGGAGGGGCCACATTGAAGGTGAATGTAGGAGGAGGCGAGTTGGAAACTGGTTGTTAGGAAACATCTGCATGAAGGCACGAACATGACATCCCGGCTCTGCCTCTGATAGAGTACCAAGTGTTGGCCTGGTCCTGGAATTAAGCTCCTGAGTCTTGGCGCCATCTTCCAAAATATTTGACAATAGAATCTGTTAATGTTGTTGTTGTAATAAGAGTAGTAGTGCGTAGTAACTATTAGATGGACATTTCAACTCTAAATCAGTCGAACACAAAGATATCTTCCGATTGGTTTTGTTTTTCTTTGCACTTTGCGAGAGCTGCTTTTATGATGAGCATTATCATATTTATATATGTTGTTTCTCCTAAAATGTTCTTGCTAAAAATTAACTTCTAGCTATATTTCTTGAATTTTTCAAGAAAACAGGTTGTTGATTCAAGAAATTAATTCTAAAACTATCAATGGAATCTTCTTAGAAATAAACTCCTTCATTAAATATTTTATTTCTCAAAATTATTTATAAATTTCTCCAATTTTTCAGGGACTTTGTACGTTTTTCATAATTATTTCTTCCAATTTGTTTCTTGAAAGTCGAATAAAAAAAATAGTGTTGTACTAGACAAATTCTTTTTGAGGTATTTTAATTCTCAAATAACATCTCTAGGTCTCAAATATGATAAATAAACTTTTTTTCTAATTTTCATAATTTTTCTTGAAATTATGTTATCATATCTCCCCTTTATTTATAAAACCAACCCGTAAAAACTGGTTGTTAGAATTAGTATTAAAAAACTGAAGAAGTAATTTTTCACGGTTTAAAGTTAGGTTTGATTTATTAATTAGGTCCATTTGTTAATAATAAAAACTAACATAGGTATACTTTTTAAATTATGTTAGACTATCATTAACATTAATAATTACAACAATCACACAGAAAATATTTGATGAATCATTGAACCTAATTGATATAAGAAGATGATCATCTTTTTTGAAAGAAACATTTCCGTTTTTAGCAGATCCTTTACATATTTTGACCAATTTAATTACATCAAATTATAGTGTTATAAAAACTCAAACGTGAATAAAAAGCAGGAAAAAAAAACATATATAATATTTTCTATCCAATTTGATTTTTTTTTAATCTGAATGATTATCTTTACTTACATTATTGAAATCAATAAATATTAATTATTTTCCAAAATGGTCTGCAAAAGAAATATGATTTAATTAATTTGTTCAAAAAAAATTAAATAAAAAAGGACAAAGTTGTTATAATTAACATTTCTTTAATATTGACGTTCTTTAATAAACTTTTTTATATTACCTTAATCATAATTTAAATATATCAATCTTTCATGATATTCTTGGCCAAGAATAAATATATATCCACCGTGTCTCTATTTCAATTTCATTATCACAGAATAATATTTGAATTTTATTTTGAAATATCTTTTTGGACAAGATTAATAAAGATCATATTTGATCTTAAACCCTTCGGGATGGCTTAAAATCAAAGCAACATATCGTGTATAAATATATGTATTGTATCGTCTCTCAAATCTTAAACCATCTTGTTCTTCATTGCTTTTGGCCTGAAATATTCCCTCTACTTTTTCACTATGGGGACCCCTCCGCAATCGTATTCGTACCATGTCTCTGGTAAACCTAATTATCCTGAAGTCTTTGAAAATCTTCCTATCCAAAACCATCACCACACTGGGACACTTAATTTTATAGTCAGACTATGTGTTCGTTTCCAGCATAGTTCTGGTTCTCATGAGATAGTTGGGGGCACAAGGGTTCTTTCTCCACCAGTTACCTCTCTTTACATATCATGTGCAGAATTCTTTCGAATTGGTTCGAGTTTACTTAGAATGAATCTATCCCACCCTTTAATTCATGCTCAAAACCTTGATGCTGCGATACCAAGAATCATATCCACTGCTCAAGGATGGTTTAATGATAATTGTCCTTCACCTTCTGTCCTCGAAGGTGGCGGAATTATTATAATCCCTTTAGCTATTGATGTTACTGTCACATTTACTAGGAGTATGGATTTTGAGAATTTGTTCGGAACAAGGATTAACATGCTTCCCACCTCTGAAAAAGCCATCCAATCACTCAACACAATCAGCGGTCAAGAAAATTTTTGTACTGAACCATGTTGTATTTGTCTTGAAGATTTTGGTGATGCTGAGATTTCAACAATGCCATGCCATCATAATTTTCACAAAAATTGTATTGTAAAGTGGCTAAAAACAAGTCATTTATGTCCTTTATGTCGACACCCAATGCCCACCAAGTCTTAGAAATTATTTTCTCCTGCGGTTAAGAACTATGAGAATTCTTCAATTGCTAACTAATTAAGCGTGGTCATTAATTGAAGATTTATATTTATATTTTTTATTTTTAAAATAGTTTGGTCTTAGGATTGAAAAAAACCTTAAATCCTAATTGCCAAGTATCGATCTTAGCTCCAACTCCTTTCTCAGCTCCACTCATATAAGTTTTTTTCTTAAGTCGATATACAACAAATATGATTTGTTCAGTAAAAAAATTAAATTAAAAAGAAAAAGTTTCGATTAACATTTCTTTAAGATTGACGTTCTTTAATAACTTTTATTATATTACCTTGACAATAATTTATATATCTCAATCTTTCATGGTATTCTTGTAAAAAAAAAAAAATACAGGAATATTTTTACCAAAGAGTCGGCAAAAGAAATATGATTTGTTTAGTAAAAAAAAATTAAATTAAAAAGAAAAAAAAGTTGCCACTAACATTTCTTTTACCTTGCCTCCCACACATGGGCAGAGGTACCTGGTGCTTTGACACTAATAACCATTTCCATAGCACAAGAATGGTTTAATGATAATCGTCCTTCTTCACCTTTGGTTCTTGAAGGTGATGGGATCACTATATTTCAAGGCATTAAAGCATTCAATTTTTGTTTGAGTTCAACGGTGGAAATTAAAATCTAAAACGCGCCATATATAACACGCCCATTTTCGCTGGATGCACACTTGAATCCATCAATCACGGTTTTTTTTTTTGGGGGTCAAACACGGGGTGTTCACTGTTCAATAGTTTTTTTTTTTAAAAAAAAAACTATAAGATTATATCAAACAATTCATTCTAAGCACTTGGCACTGACACATGAATTTGTATCCACTGTTCCCTTGCTAAAACATTTATTCATATTCCTCACTGATAACTATTTCTTGCTCATCACACCAAGTATATGAACAATTAGGTTAAAAGTTAGGTTGATTTACTAATATAGGTCTATTTTGTTAATAATAAAAATTCAAAAAAGGTAAAATTTTGAAATTATGTTAGACTATCATTGTAACACCCCTAATCCATACTACTTATAATGTATATAAACATACAGTATATATGAATATCATCAGAGTGGAGCAATAGAGCGTATATGTCGGGTGACTATTGATACATATCCGTGGCTACAAATTTAAACTAATATCCGGTGGGTATAATTACAGTACAATAATCCTTGTATTTAAATAATAAATACAATCCAAAATAAAAACTTTGGCTGAGTCTTCACGCGTGCATCTTACCCTTTATTCCAGCTTCCGCTGATCCTCTAGATCTTGAAGCTAGGGTCAAGTCTGAGATTCAATACCCATTGAATCTCAGGTAACAGTTAACCTCATGCTCAATCAATAACAATATATATGACAGATATTCAATACATTCAGTGCACAATACATAGCACAAAACAAATGCATGTTAAAACCTTCACACATAGCACACAACACATGCATATGGCGGACCCAGGATTTTACGTTTATGGGTGCACAATTAGTGGTGAAATTTGGGGGTTTGGGGGCAGCGCCCCCGAATTTTTTTTTTAAAGAAATTTTTAAACATATTAAAAAACAAAAGAATATAAACAATAAAAGAAAAGAATTATCTAGATTACTGAAACAAAAACTAGCAGAAAAGAAAAGAAGAATTTCAAAATTATTTGGATAGCTGAAACAAAAACTAGCAGAAAAGAAAACAATCAAACCATACAAGGATAAAAAGATATTGGAGGAACGCACACTAATTAGATCCATATACCTTCCTTCCCAAAATTAATCATTTTAGCTTCACTAAAGCAAACTCTTAATTTGTTTAGGATGTAACAAGATTGTTAAAATTTTAAAGAGTTATCATATATATCATAGAGTGGACCCTACCTAACATGACAGCACAACACCTCATTCCTTCCTTTCTTTATTTATCCGCCACCTCACACACTCTCTTCACTCAATTAAGGACACCTCACCTCACCACCCCACATTCACTCAATCATTCAATTAAACCAATTCGGACAACATCTCTTATATTCCATTTCTGCATTCAGTTAGCCTCATCTTTCCAATTCTCATTTTCATTCGTTTAAGCCCTTCACTGAAAGCACATAGAGCTGAGATCGGGAGGGAGCGCCGGAGAAGGAGGTTAATCCAAATGCACCAATTCTCCCTTTCGGCCAGTATTCAACTCCCTATTTCTCATTCTCATTCATTTTTGGCCAGCAACGAAAGAATAGAAAAGCGAGAGTCTGAGGAAGACGGAGGAAGAAGAAGAGCTTTGAAGGAGGCACCGATTTGGCATAAAACAGAAAACTATAAAGTAAGGGGCAGAGAGGGAACGATGGAAACTGGGGCAGAGACGAGAGAGCCAGAGAGGGAATGATGGAAAATTGGAAAAGTAATAAAAAAAAGGGGCAGAGACTGCTCGAACCCGTGACAGAAGAAGGGAAGTGAGTCTTATTCATCTGTGCTATATATACACATTGTCACTCATATCTTTTAAATTATATATATTTTATGTCTGCACTTGCCCACATTGGCACCAATGTGGGTCCGCCACTGCATGCATAAATGACAATGTTTGCACCTAACCAGTGCCATGAAACCCACTTGTTCTCTACACTAGGAAAACATATAAACGGTGTTATCAAGACTATAACCCGTATCAAGTTTAAAACCACAGCTATCCTGAATGTAAACAAATATGTGACCTAAGACAGAGTCTTAGCCACGGTGCTTGACCCAAGACATCGTCTTGTCCCACACTCAACATAAATAAAACAATCATATATAATCATACAAGACACATAAGAGTTAAAGTTGCCAGTATTCCATGGCTCCATTCCCTAATCGGTGCATTGAAATAATTGACTTTTCAACACAAAATCATCATTACTTCTCATCTTTCCATTCAGCTGGATGTACAATTTTTTTGGGGCTGAATAAGAAGCTCAATTTATCCCCTTAATCAAGTGTTTATATGCTTCTTAATTATAATTGTCATTGGTTAATTTAATTAAGTGAAGGCTTAAGCTTAATCCATGGAAAATATCTCAACACACTTGGCTCACCTTGTTCCACCATGTGGTAGCTGAAATTATTGAATTTTGGGGCACAATTAATTAGCCTTAATCATGTGTTTAATCCCCTTCTTATTCCAAATATCTTAGGTTAATTGGCTTGCTAATTAATTCAAGGTAATTAGAGCATTATTTGTAATTTACTTTCATCTTTTATTCTCTTGACATTTTCGAAAATAACAGCCCAAGTTTTAATGATTTAATTATCTCTAATTATGTTGCAAATAAGTCTCCAATTAATGCAAGCTCAGGTGCCCTTTTGTATTTACTGATTGTCTTAATTTAATTAAGTGTTTCCCTTGCTTATCTTGCTCTTTTTGATAGGCAATTGTTGTTATTTTATGTGATTTTTATTTCACATATTATTTCTCTAATGTGCAGTCTCAAACTTACCATTTAATTGTAAGTTTCATGAAGAAATTGGTTCAAAATTCTAATTAATAGGTTATAATATTTTGAGACACCTATTCACCTTCATATCCATTAATGATTCATCCAAATAAAATATTTAAGATGAATAAAAATTCTAGATATTACTATCATTATCATTAAAATTTAAAAAATGACATGGAAAAAATTTGATTGAATGATCATATTGAACCTAATTGACATAAGCAACTGCATTGGTTTTATCCGTCTTCAAAACATATTTGATTTTACAAAATCATTTTTATGTTTTTGGAGTAATTTATATCAAATTATAGAGTTATAAAAAAATAAAATGTAAATGAAATGCAGTAAACAGAATTATAAACTATTTTTATTAATTCAATTTGACATTTTAGTCTAAATAATTATCTTTACATTATTCAAATAAATATATATTAATCATTTGCGAAAAGACTTAGCAAAAGAAATACGATTTGTTCAGGAAAAAATAATTAAATTAAAAAAATAAAAATTTATAATTATATTACGTTAATCATAATTTAGATAATATTTTATGGTATTATTGGCGAAAAAGATATATATATATATATATATATATATATATATATATATATATATATCACAAAATATATATTTAAATTTTATTGTTCAATATTTTTTAGATAAGATTTATAAATTTCATATTTGATCTTCAACCCTTCCGGATGGCTTGAAACCAAAGCAACATATAGTGTATAAATATATGTATTGTAACGTCTTTCAAACAAATCACTTACATTCTCTCTTGCTCTTCAATATGTGGACCCCTCCGCAATCATATTTTTACCATGTTTCTGGTCAACCTGATCATCCTGAAGCCTTCCGAAACCTTCCTATCCAAAGCCATCACAACACTGGGAGACTTAATTTTATTGTCAAACTTTGTGTTTGTTTTGAGCTTAGTTTTCGTTCGGGTGAGAGAGTTCGGAGCACAAGGGCTTATTCACCACCAGTTTCCTCTCATTACATTTCATGTGCAGAATTTTTTCGAACTGGATCGATCTTACTTCAAACGAATCTATCCCACCCTTTAATCCATGCTCAAAACCTTCGTGCTTTGATACCAAGTGTAACATCCAAATTTTCAAAAGCGGAATAAATTTTTTTTTTTTTTTCATTCAAAGTCATTTCAAATCATCAGAGTAGACCATTTGAGCGGAAGAGTATCTGATATATATATTCAAGATGCCATAAGTCTGGTTGGATATAATAGCGGTATAGAAACCGCGTGGTTTAAAAGTGAAGAAAAGCAATAATAGGAAGGCTTCTGCCGGGACATCAAAGGAAATCTTCAACCGGGTCTTCTAGACGACTTGCTTGCGCTTCCCCTTGTCCTTCGTCCTTGGTTTTCCCGACCCTGATGCTATGTTAAGAGCTGAGGTCCCATGCATACGGACCCCAGGTAACGGTTAAGCTCATGTTTACGTACACAATATATAGACAACTCATACCACAACACCAAACCGCATACTCAAGCAAACTATCATAACCAATGCATATATATCGCTCCCAGCATGCGACCATATCGCTCCCAACATACAGACATATCGCTCCCAGCATATGAACATATCGCTTCCAGCATTACAGATACTCTCTAACCTTTATATGCACACATACCACATATATGCATAACATAAACATCAGAGTTAGTGTTATAGTACGCGAACGTACCTTCGTTGACGAGCGTTTAGTACGTTGACGCTAAACTGTACTTTTGACGGAAAACAGCGGAACGACAGCGAAATGACAGCGGAACAAGATTACTGATATCCTATAATGATAATATCACATTTATCAATATTTGATATCATAACAGGCATTTTAGGTACAAATTACCATTTTGCCCCTGATCCCCTAATCGGCGGAATTTCGCTAGCACTTTGCTACCTTGACCCTAATCTTCCAGAATTTCAACATATCTCCAACTCCATAATGATTTTCAAAAATTAATACCTTAATTACCCCTAGAACATGATTTCTAAACATACCTGGAAGATTAAAGATCAACCTAGCATTTCTACAACAACTACCGAAAGAAACACTAAAACTAAAGACTATGGACCGAAGAACTTACCCGGCACTTTGCTATTTCCACAGACTCCTCCTTCTCTCTAAAATCTCTCTCTAGAAAGCTCTAGGATTTGTGAAGAATGAAGAGAAGGTGAAAGCTATTTATAGAAAAAGGCAATGACATTTTCGTAATTTCATTGAACTTTGTCTGATCAGTTTTTGGCCGTTAGATTGCACTTCTTGGAGGTGGCAAGATCTTGGCCTTACACCTCTCAAGGATGATGTCATCCCTGCTGCATCATCAAGCCTTATGTCATCTTGCTTTATCAGGTAAAATTCCTGGTTCGGTATTTTGATCGCGAAATTTCGTAAAATCTTAAAATTTCGGGAACAACACTCCGAAGGTCTTTTCTTCCTCTTTCAAATTATCTAATTTAACTCAGTTTCTGATCCTGCTGAGGACATTATGTTATCAGCTGAAAATCCTCGGTATTCGTGCCCGGCTACAGAAATAACGTTGTTCGGTACTAACTCCGAGACAAAAATCCACTGATTAACATTATACTCTGATTTTTCCCCACTTATCCCCAGATTCGCACAACGAGATTATTTTCTATCAGTTCTCCTTTTGGCTATCTGCTTTAATTATACAAAATATATTTCTATTCGGATCTCCAAATCACTCCGTCGGTTACAGAAATGACTTCGGAGACCTGCCATCTCAAGATAAAAATTCCCTCGTTCACAATATACCCTGACTTTAGAAACCTAGGTCACGGTTTTCTATGTAGGATTTTATTTCCATTCGTTCTCGTTTATCCTGTCCACTTTTAACTATTATTATATTGTTACTTATTTATCACATGCTTAAACCTATATTACTATTATATTCAAATATCTTCTTCATCCTTATCTCCCCCAAAATTTCGGCCAACACACCATATATATATATATATATATATATATATATATATATATATATTTTTTTTTTTTCCTTAACCACATATATTATATTTATCCTATATTTATTTTCCACAAAATTTTCCTATTGGTCCATAACTAATTACTTGGATTTAGGCTTTCATAAATTCTTGAAAAATCCTAAACCATTGATCTTTACTTCTTAAGACTATATCTTAACCATTATTATTTATTTAATTAGCCAAAAATTTCGGTCCTTAATAATTATTATTTATATTTATTTTATTTTTCATGTTTCCCAAATTTCTCTAATCTTATAAAATTCCTGAAAATTTCTTAATTAATCCCTTAATAATTTCTAATAATTTTCTTAATTAAAACTAATTATTTTCTCACAACAATTTTACTGACATTGGTAATTTATGCGCCATGCATAATATTAAAAATCATGAGGCAACTTATGTTCCCCAAAATAATATCAAATTTTAACTCATTATCTTTCAAGGAAAATAATCCCATAAATTACCTAAATTAGAGACAACATACTTTCTAATTTTTAATAAATATTTATTTGCCTCTTAGGATTTTATCATAATTTTCTCAGGGTATTTAATAACCCATAAATATTTTAGGGACCTATTTGCATATTATTTAATCTTAGGACAAATTGTCCTAATAATAAGATAAATTCAATACAAGGTATTTGAGACCTCATATTCACCTATTTCCAATAGGTATTATTTACTAAATTATGATACTTATCCTAAGTAGGATTTTTAGGGTATTACACCAAGAATTTTGTCCCCAGCTCAAGGATGGTTTAATGATAATTATCCTTCACCTTATGTTCTTGAAGGTGATGGGATCATTGTATTCCCTTTAGCTATTGATGTTATAGTCAGATTTGCTATGAGTATGGATTTTGTGAATTTGATGGGAGCAATTAGTATGGAGGAGTCCATGCAAGAGATTAACCTGGTTCCTGCCTCTGAAGAAGCCATCCAATCACTCAACACAATCAAGCTTGTAGAAAATACTAACAATGAATTTGTCTTGAAGATTTTCGTGAAGTTGAGATCTCAACAATGCCATGTCATCATAATTTTCACAAAAGTTGTATTATTAAGTGGCTAAAAACAAGTCATCTATGTCCTTTATGTCGGTATCCAATGCCTGCAGCCAATGATGCTTAGAAATTATTTTCTCTTTCTGTGTAAAGAACGTACATTGAGAATTTCCTATTATTTGTAAACGCTGGATGCAAATACAATACACATTTTTATCATTTATGTATTGGTTGACTAAATGATTTGAACCTAATTGATAAGAAAATGGATCGGTTTTATCTTTTTGTTTCAAAACAAATATGATCCTACTTGATCCATGTTTTTGACCCATTTATATCAAATTATAAAGTTATACGAAACTTAGACGTAACTCAAAGGCAGTAAACAGACTTATAAAATATTTTTTATTCAATTTAACATTTTAGTATAAGTAATTATATTAAAGTTATACGAAACTTAGACATAACTCAAAGGCAGTAAACAGACGTATAAAATATTTTTTATTCAATTTAATATTTTAATATAAGTAATTATATCTTTACTTATATATATATATATATATATATATATATATATATATATATATATAATTTTCTAAAGACTCAGAAAAAAAAGATTTTTTCAGGAAAGAATAATTAAATAAGAAAAAAAATTTACAATTAACATTTGTTTAAGACTGACGTTGTTTATAAATTTTATTATATTATCTTAATCATAATTTAAAGGGAAAATTAATCTTTTGCTTCATCAATTATTGACTCACTAATGACTTAGTACTGTAATACCCCAAAAATCCTATTTAGCATAACCACTATATTTTGATAGAAAATAGAAAATACCTATTGAATTAGGTGAATATGTGGTCTCAAAACTAGTAGAATAATTACCTTATTTCCTAAAGTGATTTCTCATGAAATTAGGAAGAATAAAGAGCTAGAAATTTCTAAGTGAAGTTAAGGGTTATAAAACACTCTAAGAATATTGTGATTTAATCCGAAGAGGCAACTAAATATTTGTTAAAATAGGAGAATATATTGTCTCTAAATTTTTAACTGATTTATCATCATATTTAGGGAAATTTTCTTTGGATTCTAATAAATCCAAAATTCAATTTCCTAAATCTTATTAAGGATAATAAAATATCCAAAGATTATCATAATCTAGCATAATCTTAATTATACCATTTCAGTAATTAAAATCATCAGAGGATGATAAAATCAATTAGAGGAAGTTAGTAACAGTTATTGGGCAAATGAAAGTGCAATAATTGAGATACTTTAATAAGTTTTGGAATTAGTTCATAGTTAATTTATAAAGGTCATAATTAAGGATCAAATGATATTTAGAAGCTAATATTAGCATATAAGGAGTTGTTAATCATCAAAATTAAATTAGAAACCTTGTCAAAATTGGTAATTAAGTCTAGTAACCCTTAAAACACTATATTAGAGATTAAAATTAGGATTTAACTAATTATTCCTAAATTATCACTAAGTGGCGAAAATTACTAATTAAAAGAGTAAAGAGATTATACTAAATCCTTGTGAAATTAAAATTGGACCAATGAGAAAATTTTCCTTCTTGAGTTGTGAGAACAATTAAAAACAAATTGATAATTAAAAAGATTAAGAGGGGGACAAATTACTAGGGAAACAAGAAGGGAAAATTGTTGTAATAATAATACAAACACATAAGTCAATTGCTTGTGGGGGAAGATTAGGAAAAACTTGGGGAGCAAGTTGCTTAACTTGGGGAGCAAGTTGTTATGTAGTTAAGTAAAATTAGATGAGAATCTATGGAAAATAAATCATATCTTGAAATATTGAGACCAAGTATTGAAGATAGGTATATATTTGAGATCAGTGAATTATAAGCTTCAATTTGGCTATTCCCAAAGTCATTTCCATAAACTTTTAGGATTCATATCTAAATGTTTTGGGAAGTTAAAAATCACCATAAATCTAGTTATAAAATTAGGATTTCAAAAGTGGAATTAGATCTTGAAGAAGAACATTAGTTGATACTTAACTAAATTAGCATTTGGAAGAAAATAGGAGAACTTGGGGAAGAAGCAAAACAACTTGGAGAAGAAGGAAGGGGAGGACGGTTTTGGATGAGGTGTAGGGATGGGATTTATGCCTCTTCACCAAGGAAAAATCAAAGGCTAAGATCACTTGAGAGTTGCTTGGAGGCTACCCAATCTTTGGCTATAAATAGAGGCTCCAAGCTTCATGAATTCTCACCAATTCACAAGCCTCCAACCGAAAATTTAGAGAGTAGGGGAGTGAGGGGAAAAGCTCCAAGAGCAAGGAGCAAGGTTCTTCAAGAGGTAAGAGGGTTTTTAGTTTTTAAGTTCAAGTTCTTAGTTTATGAAGTAGAAATGTTAGGAAATGTTGTTTTGATCTTCAATCTTCCAAATATAGTTTTATTTTCATGTTTTTTATGGGTTCCACTGTCTTTATTTCGAAAATTTGATGAAGAAGAAGTTATAGCAAAATTTTTGGAAGATTAGGATCAAAATAGCGAAGCTTTGGCGAAATTTCATCGATTAGCGATTTCTAGAGCTAGTAGCAAAAACGTTGGTATTTTATGAAAAAGATGATGTCCTAAATTTCTGAGAAAATTCATGGTGAAAGTAGACATATAGGGATTTCCAAATATGTATAGAATGTGTAATTTGAAGATCTGTGCAAAGAGATAAAAATCCCAGAAGATAAGCTACGTTTTCTGAGTAAAAATCTGGGCAGAAGCTTAAAACGTAAAAACTGGGAATTATCCATGAATTCTGGGTAAGTTCTAGTATTTTTCCTTGAAAATAGACATCTCAAGGATTCCGGAAAATTTTACGGATCCTCGTTTTGATTTTTCTAGAATTAGTTATGATTTTTCAAAGTTATGTGAAAATCTGCTCAGAAAATACTGCCCTGCGTTTTTGAATAAATGTAAGGGCAGAATTGTAAATAATAAATCCACCAGGGGTAAAATGGTCTTATATAGCCAAAATATCTCTTGAAATAATATTTGTGAATTAATAGAGATGATATTACCCTTATAGGATATTTGTGACCGCATTCTGACCGACAGAACAAAACTCGTCAACGAAGGTACGTTCGCATACTGTAACACTAACTCTGATGTTTTTGGTATGCATATATGTGTGGTATGTGTGTTGTATGTATAAAGTGTTTATAGTGTGGTGTGTGTATAAAGGTTAGAGGGTATCTGTATTGCTAGGAGCGATATGTCTGTATGCTGGGAGCGATATGTTTGTATGTTAGGAGAGATATGTCTGTATGCTGGGAGTGATATAGTTGCATGCTGGGAGCGATATATATGCATTGGTTGAAATAATTCTTTTATTTGTGCTATTGATGTTGTGGTATATGTCGTCTATATATTATGTATATAAACATGAGGTTAATTGTTACCTGAGGTTCAATGGGCATTGAACCTCAGCTCTTAACATAGCTTCAGGATCGGGAGGTCTGAGGACCGAGGAGAAGCGCAAGCAGGCCACCTAGAAGACCCGGCTGTAGACTTCCTTTTGTGTTCTGGCGCAAGCTCTCCCATTGTTGTTTTATTTCACTGTTGAACCATGCGGTTACTATACCACTATTGTATCCAGCCAGACTTATGACATTTTGAAATACAAATATCAGTTACTCTTTCGCTCAAATGATCTACTCTGATGATTTGAAATGATTTTTGTTGAAAAAAATAATATTCCGTTTTTGAAAATCTGGGATGTTACAAGTACTACGAAGAGTATTGTTTTATCTGTCTTGAAGATTTTGGTGAAGCTGAGATTTCGATAATGTCATGTCATCATGATTAACATATATATATATATATATATATATATATATATATATATATATATAAAGTGGCAAAAAGTAAGTCATTTATGTCTTTTGTGCCGGTATCCAATACCTATAGACAACAATGCTTAGAAATTACTTTCTCTGCCCAGGTAAACAACCCCGAGAATTTCCTTCTTAATTGATAACATTGAATACAAATACAATACAGCTTTTTTTTTTCTTTTTTTTTTTTTTTTTATGCGTTCTTATAGGAACATGTTGTGCGAAGTTATACTATGATGTAATTTTTTATTTGCTAATTTAATCTACCGTACTAAATCTTTAATTTAGCTTTTAAGAATTAGCTTAATATGTATATTGCTTATCTGTTTAATAATTTTAATAAATTTAAACAATTTTAAGTGATCTTAACATGAGGAAAATTCCATTAATAACTTCATCAAAATTTGGGTAGCTTCTTTTTATATTTTTTTAAAAATAATAACATACATTTAGCAAAAATATAATTTTGCTATTTTAAATTGTAACTATTAGATAGACATTTCAACTCTAAATCAGTAGCACACAAAGGCAAGTGCTAAACCACTTCTACCCGTTGGTTTAGTTTTACTCCGCACCTTATGAGAGCTTGTTTCTTGATGGGCATTATCGATATCATACTCATGTTGTTTCTCCCTAAATGTTCAGGCTGAAAATTAACTTCTGGCTATTTTTCTTGACTTTTTCAAGAAACAGGTTTTGGTTGGTAGGAATTAGTTTTAAAACTACCTATAACTCTTTTTCTTTTTGGAAAATAAACTCCCTCATAAAATATTTCACTTCTTTTTCTCTAATTTTCCGGGCCTTTAATCTCATAAAAAAGTTTTTTTACTGGAGACATTGTTTTTTAGGCGTTTCAATTTTCATAAGATAAAGTTTAGGTTGATTTACTAATTAGAACCATTTTTAATAATAAAAGTTCACACCGGTATAATTTTAAAATTATGTAATTAGACTATGAATACCATTAATAATAAATAAATAAATAAAGCACATCGAAAAAATTTGATTGAATGATTGAATCTAATTGATAAGCAAATGGATTGATTTATCTTTTTTTCCTCCAAAACATATCTGATTTTACAAGACCGCTTACATGTTTTTGACCAATTTACATCAAATTATAAAGTTATAAAAAACCTAAACATAAATAAAATGCAGTAAACAGACTTATAAATATTTTTCTTCAATTTAACATTTTTAACTAAATAATCATGTTTACTCATACTATTGAAAATGTTTACTTTTTGTGTTATATTTATACAATTTTCTTTTTGGGTATTTTACTATTTAGATATTTTTTTAAGAAAACTACCTACACTATTATCATAAAATTTAGTAGAAGATTATACACAAGCTATGGAAAATTTACAAAACCAAAACCTTCAAAGAGTTATTTTAGATACTATTGGAAGAAAAGAAGAATATCTAAGAAAAGTTTTATTAGAAAAATGTAAAGAAGCATGGAGAAATATTAAATATTATAAATTAAACAAAATAATATTAAAATGTTCAGAATTAGAAGTTCTCAATAGATAAGATATGATTTTCACCAAAAGAATTTATATTGTCCATAAATTATTGTTCATTGCAATTGTCCTTTTTTTAACTTCTATTATTATTCTAGTTTGTTCTATAGTAACATTTATACTTTGTGTCATTATATTACTAATTGTATGATCTGCTTTACCAGAAAGATAAATCTCACTGTTTGCTTTAAATTTGTATAATCTTCACACACAAATACACATGCACATTCTATACATACATATGCATGTATGTATATATATATACATACATGCATATGTTTGTATATAGAGACATATGTATGTATGTCTGTGTATATATATATATCTCATTTACCAAAAGATCAGTCGGCAAAAGAAATATGATTTTTTCGGAAAAACAAACAATTAAATCAAAAAATAAAAAATTACAGTTGATATTTCTTTAAGATTGGCGTTCTTTAATAAATTTTATTATATTGCCATAATTATAATTTAAAGGAAAAATTAATCTTTTGATTTTCCAACTATTAAGTATATTAGTTAACACCGTTAAAAATTGTCAATATATCTTCCAACTCAAATGTGTGTTTGATAAAAAAAATTCAGAAAAATATTATGCCCGTGAAAAATTTACATTTGTTGGTACAAATATTTGAATACGGAAGGAGATCATCTCATAATATATTTTCTTATGAGCCCATTTGAGTTGTAGATTGGGAAGATGATAACAAAAATTCAAGAAGTATAACTTGATTATGTTACTTTTCAGATTGATTGATAAATTTTATTATATTGCCCTAATTATATTCTAAAGGAAAAATTAATCTTTTGATTTTCCAACGTAACTATTGAGTATATTGGTTAACTCCATTAAAAATTGCCAATATATCCTTCAACTCAACCGACGTGTATTTTATAAATAAAAAAAAATCAAAAAAATATTATGCCCGTGATAAATTTACATTTGATGGTACAAATATTTGAATACAGAAGGAGATCATCTCATCATCTATTTTCTCATGAGCCCATCTGGGTCATTGATTGGGAAGATGACAAAACAATTCAAGGAGTATAACTTGATGATGTAACCTTTTAAATTGATTGGATGAACATGATTCAAAGATTATAAGAGATTATGAGAAAATGAATAATGAGAGAAACGTGACCCATTTGAATATTGAGGCAAAAAAAAAAAAAATCTTATGATAATTTTCTCTCCGTATTTTCCAGGATAAGTGAAGACCAACCGTGCATCCTCGGAAAGCAGTTTTTTTCTCTCTTTATAATCCATTCAATTATATTGGGTTTTCCCTCATGCCAAAACAAATATTTAAAATAATATTTTATAAACGTACCGTAAAATTTCTCCTTCATGGCTCAAAACATGGAATCAACCCATGTCATATATTGCTGTGGGTGTGGTTGTGGTGCACATTCAACGAAAGTTTTGAAGGATCGGAGCTGATTTCTGATGGAAACACATGCTGCATTTGAACTCCCATTAAAGGCCATCGTTAAAAGAGAGAGGACTCATTAAACAAAGAAGCTGATGAGTTTACTATGAATGAATCTATGTCACCCTTTAATCCATAGTCAAAAGTTTGATGCTTTGATACCAAGAATTATGTCTACAGGCTACTGCTCAGGGATGGTTTAATAATACTTGTCCTTCACTTTCTGTTTTTTATGGTGATGGGATCACTATATTTTCTGTAGCTATTAATGTTATGCTTAGATTTGCTATGAGTAAGGATTTTGTGGACTTATTGGAAACAATAACTCAAGAAGAGTCTATGCCAAAAAAAAAAAAAAAGAAAAGAAAAGAAAAGAAAAGAAGGAGACATCTTTCCTATATCCTAGGAAGCCATCTAAGGGCTCAACACCATCAGCCTTCAAGAAAATGCTACTACTAACCAGTTTTGTGTTTGTATTGAAGATTTCGGTGATGCTGAGATGTCAAAAGTGCCATGTCATTATAATTTCCATAGGGAAAATTGACCTGGAGGCCCAATATGCAAACATAATTTCAAAAAAGACCCTACAGACTTTCTCATAACAGAAAAGGCCCTAGGGCCTTTTCTGGCATTAAGTTCCAAGAGAAATTTCCAAAAACAGCCTTGGTGTGAAAAAAGAAATTTTGGGGTTGAAAACATGTGAGAGAGAAAACAAAACATGAGTTTTTTCCTCTAACTGAAAGGAACTTTGTTGCTGCCATGATCGATTAGCTTTCTCTTTCGTCTTGCTTTTTTATCTCTGTCTTTCATTTTTTTCCTTTGCTGGACAGAGAGCAACTGATGATGGTTGTATATTGCTGATTAAAACTGAACATGGTGGTTGTATTGCTGTTCATCAACGTTTTTATCATTCCAAAGGTTAGGTTACTGAAAGGTTGGAGATTCAGCTCATTTATGTTATTATCTTGGAGGAAATAGGCAAGAAATGCTAAGTTTTTCATCAACTTATCTTAATCATCATCATTCTTCGTTTTTAATCTCTTTAGGGGTGGGTGAGTAAAATTTTGCTTTGTTTTTGGGCATGGAAGCAGAGGGAAATTTCTGTATTTGAGTGGGAATGATTGAAAGTGATCAAGGAATGAAGATTGAAAAACGTTGAAATTTGATAGTTGTTAATACTTATAGTTCTAGTTGTTAATACCATCAGTTTTTGTTGTTAATAGGACTGTTTAACTTGTTAATATGAGGTGAATGTGAAACTGCTGTAGGGGAGGAAGGTTGCTCTGTTTTTTGGGCATTGAAACAGAGGGAGTTCTATTAGTGGGAATGGTTGAATGTGAAAACACTTATATGGGATAGTTGTTAATACCTACAGTCTTAGTTTTTAATGCCTTCAGTTTGAGTTGTTAATTCGGCTGTTAAAGTTGTTAACACTAACTCTATATTGCATATTTTAATTACAGATGGCAAGTAGTTCAAGGAAGAATATATTATGTTTCTTTCATGAGCCAGGAGCCAGGACACTCCGTCAGGACTTGCAAGAATCCAAACCCAAGTTGATGATTGTTGTTGCCTTGGTTGTTTATTTTTTGGGCATTGCGTGTAACACTCTTTTGTTGTAAATGGCCGTAGATAGGGATCCCCACCGTGTTATTTTTTAGAGGTGGTGTGTCAAGTTGTAAGCTCCAATTTATATGCATATATTTTGATGTAAATGAAAGTTGGACATAACACACAATTGACACAATTGTATCTAGGTTTCATTTATGTAGACATATTAATATTGTTACAAATGTAAATGATGGTGCAAAATGATTGTTATTGTTTGCTGATGTTGCTGTCAAAATGGGCTGATTTAGGTGTTATTTTTCAGTGATACTGATGTTAAAAGGGCTGATGTACTTGTTAATGGGGGCTGATTGTGTTGTTAATTGTGCTGATATACTTGTTAGTGGTACTGATGGTGTTGCTAAAGGGGGCTAATCGTGTTGTTAGTGGTGTTGATGGTGTTGTTAATGGAGGCTGATAGTATTGCTAATAGGGCTGATGGTGTTGTTAATAGGGGCTGATAGTGTTGCTAATAGGGCTGATGGTGTTGTTAAAGGGGACTGATTGTGTTGCTAAAGGGAGCTGATTGTGTTGCTAAAGGGGACTGATGGTGTTGCTAATAGGGCTGATGGTGTTGTTAAATGGGACTGATTGTGTTGCTAAAGGGGACTGATGGGGTTGTTAAGGGGGCTGATCGTGTTGTTAATCTGACTGATGGTGTTATTAAAGGGGGCTGATGATGTTGCTAAAGGGCTGACAGTGTTGCAAATCTGACTAATGGTGTTGTTAAAGGGTGCTGATCGTGTTGTTAAAGGGGGCTGATTGTGTTGCTAATGGGGATGATAGTTTTGTTAAAGGGGGCTGATGGTGTTGTTAATGCGGACTGATGGTGTTGTTAATGGGGCTGATGACGTTGCTAATAGGGATGATGGTCTTGTTAAAGGGGGTTGATGGTGTTGCTAATCTGATTGATGGTGTTGCTAAGGGGCTGATGGTGTTGCTAATCTGACTGATGGTGTTGTTAAAGGGGTTTGATGGTTTTGACAATAGGGTACCTGATCATATTCATTTTTACTGCTCCTACGTACACAACCAACAAAAAGAATATCTTTACAATTGATAGAATTGGTAACATTTCATTGCATACCATTAACAAAGAGCAGAGAGGCAGCAAAAATTTGATCATGTCATTGAATTTGTCAAATCAAGTAACCATCATCAGAATCTTTACAATTGCTTCAATACAAATGCACCTTTGTCCTAAACAAATTGTTCACAACTTTGTCCTAAATACAAATTGACGTTTACACAAAAACTAATAGACTAAACATGTGTCATAAATACAATCAGTATGTACGCTATTTGATTTCAAACTAATCATTTTACTTCTGCTTCTCTTTCTTCTTCTCCTCCATCTGGTTGAAAAATTATTCGTTAAACAAATAGTATCCAACAATTACATATAGGCGCATCTGGAACTTTAGGTGTGACAAGGAAAAGACATTAAGAAACTATTATGATTTGATCAGTTCAGCTTGTGGCCTCCACAATCCCAGCTTGTACTTGTGTGCATATTTTAATATTAACTTCCTCTGCAAATCATAAACTATTGGTTACAAGAGTACACAGGCCACACGTATTTAAATGTCTCATGATCAAAAAAAATATCAATTAAAAGGCGTCTTGCTAAAACAAGATAGTGGGAACATCAAAAAACCTTTGATCCTACCAAAGATAAAATGGTTATATCCCTGCAGCGTGTTTTACAAGCCAAGGAGTTATTGCTCTTCAAATAGGTTTGAATAATTTAATAGAAAAAAGCTACAGAGAGAATCTAATCTCCCATTGAAGGTTTGAGTAATAATACTCATACCTCACATTAGTTCCCTAATAATCAGTCCAGTACATACATATTCCAATGACATCAAAATAACTAAGCTTACTAACTGTTAGGAAATTAACACCACATCCTCAAGAGAAATAGAAATATAAACTAACTCAAAGATCATTGACAACATAGCAGGGAAACTACTCTTTATAACAAAACCATCACTATTCCCTCCAAAATTTGGTAAGTATTGATCTTATACAAAAAAAAAAAAAAAAGAACAGCAAAAAGACGAAGCTAACAAATTTTGAGACAATTTAAATATAAAAAGGAGCTAAACATAACGGATCAAGTTCACAAGAAACTGGACAATAATCAGAACATGTAGTAAGTATTAACCAGCAAAATCTAAATAGGCACCACTAAGACAATAAAAAGGGAAAAAATCAGCATTACATCTCAAACTGTGTCCAATGCTCACAATGATTAGAAATAAATGGCATACTTTCCAGCTAGCAATATAAGCATCAATGCATATCATTCTCGCACTTGAAATATTAACGATGAACCCAAGAGAATCAATAGAGTCTAATAAAATTTCTTCCATCTCATGAACATCACCATTCAATTCATGCTGCTCAAAATCCTTCACCTGCAATATATAATAGAATCATAAACCCAAGAGACAAACCATCCATGGTGAATAATCATCTGACCACGCAAGCAGATGTAGATGGGCACTTTTAATTTCAAAGATGATCAACATGCACACACACATTAAACAATATTATAAAACTGTATTACAATTTCACAGGTTTACAAACTACAAAGAAAACAAAAATGCAACAAGAACGAAAGCAGCAACTTAAAGGAAAAATAATCAAGGCAGGCTGATTCAAGATACCCCAGTCCGATAATTTCAACATAAAAATGATCACTAATTTGGCAAGCAAACATATATATTATAGGGCACCTTAACAAAATGTAGAGACAGTAACAGATTTCAAAATTGAAGCTCAAGCAATCAAGTGAAATTGGGTCTATTATCTGAAACTGAAATTGATAGGCCAGAAACAACTCAACATTGAAGCTTACGTGAAATATGAAAAAGTGTGAGAATCTTATACTATGAAAGCCTCCAAAACACTCAACTCTAGAATAATTCTTGCAAAATCCAGCCATGAAAAAAAACCCAAATTTAGATCAAAATCTCAGAGAAACCAAAAACCCCGAAATAGAGTTTAAAGAGGATTAGAAATGGGAAAAAATCATAGAAATAAGTACAAATCTACGAACCTTTTGGATCTCAAAGGCATCAAGCCATTGGGTTCACCAGATTCAAGCTCTACCTAGAAGAACAGAGAAGCATACGGTGAATAATAGAGCACAGAGAGAACAAGAAGAGCAAGGAATCAAACAAAACAGAGAGCTTCAATGGAGCTCCAATAACTGCGATTCAAACCTAGACGACATAAAATCCTTGTACTCAAACACTATTTTTGAAGAAATCTCTCACAGAAATCTCAGAAAACTCGGAAGAAAGATACCGAGCCTTCTTTATTCTTTGATTCTTGGGGGTAATAAAGTAATTTGTTGTTTGAACTTAATATCCATAAAGGCCCTAGGGCCTTTTTTGATATGTGAATGTTCATTGGGCCTTTTTTAAAATTATTTTGCTACCTTGGGCCCTGACATACATTTTCCCATTTTCATAAAAACTGTATTGTAAAGTGGCAACAAATAAGACATTTATGTCCTTTTGTTGGCATGCAATGTGCATCACGAACAATTCTTAGAAATTATTGTGTCTTTTAATGTAAAAAAATACTCTGAGAATTTTTCTTATTGTTTGTAAACATTGAATGCAAATACAATACATCTTTTTATCATTTATGCATTCTTATATGCATAATTATAGGTATATGATGTGCCAAGCTATACTATGATGTAATTTTATTTGCTCATTTAATCCTATTATATATACTAAATCTTTAATTACCTTTTGAGAATTAGTTCAATACGTATAACTCTAATAATTTTTAGTAAATTTAAACAATTTTAAGTGACTTTTACGTAGAGGCACTACAAAAGAAAATGATCTTTTATAGCAGTTAAATGACACTTCTGTAGTGGTTCAAATTGCTATAGAAGACATTAGTAGCAGTTGGTGAAACTGCTACAAAATACACTGTTGCAAGCAACTCTGTAGCGGTTCTTAAACCCCGCTACTATATATAACTTAATCGTTATTGTAACTGTAGCGGTTCGTTATCACTGCTAAGAGATGAGGGGCTAGGATGACGTCATGTGTGAAGACTTTATAGCTGTTCAGAAACTGCTATAGTATGAAATTACCTACATTTGTATTGGTTATGTATCTGCTACAAAATATGACAAGAAAGATTTTAAAAATGGTGGCAAAATTTGTAATGGTTTCTTGACCGCTATAAAATCTTGCCACCTTTTTTAAAATTTTATTCAATTGTGTAGCTTACAGTAAACTTTATATGTCATAATCTATAGTCGTAAAACCGCTACAAATGAATAACATTAAAAAAATTGAATGAGTTGTTAATACTCATTTTAGATTATTTTATTAATTAACTAATGAATTAAATATAAATGATAAAAATAATTGATATTAGTATTTGATATTTGATTATATATGGTTATTATATAGGTGTATAATAATGAGAATGTGTAGATAATAAGAACTAATTATGTTGTCCTTTAAATACTATTTTATTATAAAGTTAATGTATATGAAAGTAGAAGGAATGGTGAGCAAGATTCTTAGAATTGTGAATAAAAAAAATGAGTATCACAGCGTTAGAAGGGGAAAAAAAAATTAAAACAAAATGTTCATCATATTTGATTCACTTGATCAGCACTTAACCTCTTTAAATACTTAACCTCTTCAAAAAAGGTTGACAGATGAGAGAAAACAAGGGAAAACATGGGTGGGAAGAGATAAAGAAGTGTATTAAATAAGGTGTGATTGGAGGATTTATAGGTATATCTGTGGAACACTTGCAATTTATATGAACTTTTTTTGTAGAAGTTTTATACATATGTGTTTATAGCGATTGGCTTATTTGTAGTTGTTGGGTTTACTTTATAGTAGTTAGAGCACCGCTACAAATGTTAATAAGCCTTTTTTTTTTTAAAAAAAAATAGAGGATTATAGATTAAATATGTTATTGTAAGCATAATTTTTTAAATCAATCTTCGTCACCATTCCTGCAAAAAATGTGTAGAGAAAATGTTACTTCCGAGTTAAATATGTTTGAACACAAATTAAATTAAATTAAATATTATTTCATATAACGTATCTTGAAAAAGGCACCGAACTAAAGGTAAATTGTCATTGTTATCTAGGAAGAAATTTTCAAAACTAGTGGGCTAGAATGGCTCACTCTCGTGGTAGATGTTTCACCATTTTCCATGTCATAAAGGTCCTAAGGCTTTAAGTAAACCACTATATTACAATCCATGTGCCTTTTATCCACCACATAATAAACCAGATGTGCCTTTGAGGCAAGAATATATGGCTCATCATCTTAAGATTGACCAGTGTGAATAGGCTGGGAGAAATTTATTAATGTGATGCCTAATTCGTCAGTTGTGAGTCCCCAAGAAGTTTTCGTATTTGCCTACAAACACTTGAATAGCGTCACAGTGAAACAACCTTGGCAATTTATTTTGACCACATCAAGCAGTTTTTCATAATACAGGATGTCATTGAACTACATGTTACCGTCACTATTTCTCACATAACTCCTTATTCCAAAAGTACCATAGACACCCGAGTTCTGGGTTATTAATCGTTGATCTCATTAAGCCGTGCGAAATTTGAAACCATTGACATTATATAGTGTAAATCTTTTGGTGTGGTCAAATGGGTCAAGTGCGAGAACTCTGAATTTTGGTGAGTGCAGGTTGTGGTCATTTAGTATTCTCCACGTAAATCAACTTAGGAATTCTCTGTGGACCTTTCTATCAATTACGGAGGATGACTGTGTACGAATCCTTAGTTGACACTTCACACAACTTCTAAAAACCAAGCAATTAACCATGCGATGAGGATCATGAAATGTAAGTATAAAATGTAACAAAATATATATGATAACATATATTTGTGTACAATCCTTAATGAAGGAAGGGTTCAACTTTAGTGCAATTAATCAAGACATATCTATGTGCTTGAAACATCTCAGTTGCCGTCAGTTTGAAGTTCTCATTTCCGCCAACTGATTTAACAGCATCAGGGATTAACAACTCTGTTGATAATAGCTCTGGCTCAGGACAATCTACACGAGGTAATTGGTTGAAAGATGTTTCAATGTCATCAAAGTATCTTGAACAAAAATATAGGATCTCATCCCCGATATAACCTTATGTTATTGAACCTTCAGGCCATACCATATTCTTGACGTAAGATTTCAATTTCCCAAGAAACCTGTAAAATAAAGAAGAAAAAATGTCAATATATCAATGCTGAAATGTGTGACTAGGAAGTAATGCTGATGTAATTTATTTTAAATGAGTATCTCTCAATATGATACATCCATCGATAGTGACCTGGGCTAGCAAGCTTTGTTTCGTTAACAAGGTGTACTGTCAAGTGAATCATCACCGTGAAAAAGGACGGAGAAAAGTTCATCTACAAATGACACATTGTAAGAATGATTTTTTGTTGCAGCTGCTTAAGCTCTTCAACGATAAAAACCTTGAAACACAACTTCCGAAAGGAAGAACACAACTTCACCAAAATGATCAACTCATCGAGAGATAGCGTATTTTTTATGGCCAGTGGAAGTAATCATTACATAAGAACATGTGAGTCATGACTCTATAGCCCAGCAACCTTTCAAGCCTGCATTTCAATACATCGTGAAATGTTGTTTGAATATATGTTAGGAATTTTTATTTTCTTTAATGTTGCGAGGAAGATTTCCTTATTTAGTTTTGTGAAGGTGAATTTTGTTGGTTGAAATCTGTTATGCTTATACAGCCACACGCCCCCACAAACTCCCATGGCTTATAAATCTTTCCTTACTTGAAGATGATCTTTTGACTTGCTTGGTTCGTTAAGAATCACACATAGCACATTATTACACACATTTTTTCAATGTGCGTGACATCAAGATTGTGCCAGAGCAAATTATCTTTCCAATATGAAAGACAAAAGAAGATGCTTATCTTCTGCCATTGTTGAGGCGTAGAAGCAAAAATCTTGGCAGTCTTTCTCTTAGCTTTTGTTGCATCATCGTTTTTTCCAAACTCAAATTCAACATCCTGAAGCTACTCTAAGATTTTTGCATTGGATAAATTCTAAGGACGTCCTTTCTTTTTGTTGCCCATTGAAATGATTGCATTACAACTTAAACTTGTGCTTGCCATCGAGGAACCTTCGATAACCCATGAAGCACCACTTTCAATTGTGGAGAAAACACACTGAGTCAGAGTCAAAATTGCAAGTTGGACAGGTAAGACCCGTATGCGCATTAGTGTTCATAGGCCATGAAAGTTGCTTATTATCCGTATCAAGGCTACACACAAGTTGAACAATATGGCTCATACGCATCATACATCCCAATGCCTACATTCCACAAGTCCAGCAACTTTGCAATAAGTGGTTGGAGATACATATCAATGTCAATTCCCAATGCCTTTTTGTTTGGAATGATGATAGACAAAATGAAGGAGCTTTGTTTCATACACATTTAGGGGGCAAGTTGTAGGGTATTAAGACAACTAGCCAAATACTATGGCTTGTGCTAAGATTCTAAAAATGATTAAAATCTTCAGTCGCCAAAGTAAGCCGAACATTTCTAAGGTCCACCGTGAAAGTTGGAAAGTATGAGTCAAACGCTTTGCATGCTTCAACATCCCGTTGATGTCTTAGTTTACCATCTTCGTTCTTGTCAACTTCAAGCCAACTCATATGCTCTACTGTCTTAGATGATATAAATAATCATTACAAGTGAGGTTTTAAAGGAAAGTACTAGAGAATCTTTATTGGTTTCTTCTTCTGCTTTTTCCCATTTCGAATTGTCCTAAACCTTAAAGTGACACTTCTCATAAGTCTCCCTATGAGTGTCATCTCCCTAATAAAGCATACAGTCATTAGGGCATGCATCAATTTTTTCATTGTTCAAGCCTAATCCGTTAGTTATCTTATTGGCCTTGTAGAGGCTTATGGGAATGTCGGCGTTAGGGAAAACATCTTGTGTAATTCCAGCAACATCAACATTGTCTTATCAGTGATCCCACACAAGCACTTGATATGATACAATTTGATCAAAAAACATAATTTGGAGTATTTCTAACAAGCTTTATACAAAGGACAACCAAGTTTTACACCCTAGACTTCTACGGTGAAGTTGTCTTCTTGAAAACCAAAAGCATCATGAACATCTTCATTAACAGGATCATCTTCATTTAATTGATTTCCTACTTGAGAACTTTGAGGAATATGATTCCCATATCTTATACCATGTATGTCACCATGAAGTCTGTAGAATGTATATTCTTCCAGGAAAGGCTTCAGAAACAAATGTTCCTTAGCAACTTCTTGTATATGCCACTTCTTAAACTTACATCAAAAACATGGATACACAATCTTACTATTACAACTAGTGTGAGAGAAAGCGAAATCTAAGAAAGTGTTGAATCCTATCAAATATTTAGGAGATTTGCACAACAACTTGATTCATGACTTATCCATATGTAGTAAACACAGCTAGGATAAAATATAGGTAAAGAAAGAATGTTTAATTATTTTCACGATGTCTGTTGGGCTTATATGTAAGATTGTATCATTTTTAGCGGTTTAAGAACTACTACAAAGTAAAAGACATTTTGTAGTGGTGCCAAAATCACTAGACTAACCCCTACAAAATGAAGACCATTTATCTTTGTAGCAGTTTAGAATTGAAACCGCTACAACAGTCTAGTAGGTTTCTAAAAAAGTTTGAATTTCAAACTTGTAATGGATTTTGTCTAACAAACCGCTACAAACGGCAAAACATTAAACTTTGTAGCGGATTAGGAATAAAACCATTAGAAAAGTTTGGCGGGTTTTTAAAGTTTGAATTTCAAATTTTATACCTTAGTAGTAGTTTTTGTAGTAAAACCACTACAAAATGTAACAATTTATATTTTATATACCCAATTCACAAGTATTAAAAAATTAATATTGAAATACAAAAAATTGTCTAAAAACATAAATAAAAGATAACTTACATTTTAAATACAAAAATTGTCTATAAGCATAAATAAAAGCTAATTATCCAGAGCTTAATGATTAGGTACTCTTTCGTGGGCACTCTCAGGGGCAGGATCAGCGTACTGACTAGAGGTAACAACACCCTCATCGTCAACAAAAAGAGGTGGAGGGGCTACATTGAAGGTGAATATAGGAGGAGGCGGGTGAGTTGGAAACTGGTTGTTAGGAAACATCTTCGTGAAGGCACTGACATGACATCCCAGCTTTGCCTCTAATAGAGTACCAAGTGTCGGCCTGGTCCTGAAATCACCTAGCAAGCTCCTAAATTTTGGATTTTCCAAAATATTTGCCAGTTGGATCTTTTAATGTTGTTTTAATAAGAGTAGTAGCAGTAGTAACTATTAGATGGACATTTCAACTCTAAATCAGCCGAACACCAAGACATCTTCCGATTGGCTTTGTTTTCTCTGCACTTTGCGAGAGCTTCTTTCATGATGAGCATTATCATATTTATATATGTTGTTTCTCCTAAAATATTCTTGCTAAAAATTAACTTCTAGCTATATTTCTTGAATTTTTCAAGAAAACAGGTCGTTGATTCAAGAAATTAATTCTAAAACTATCAATGGAATCTTCTTAGAAATAAACTCCTTCATTAAATATTTTATTTCTCAAAAAGTATTTATAAATTTCTCCAATTTTTCAGGGACTTTATACGTTTTTCATAATTATTTCTTCCAATTTGTTTCTTGAAAGTCGAATTAAAAAAATAGTCTTGTACTAGACAAATTCTTTTTGAGGCATTTTAATTCTCAAATAACATCTCTAGGTCTCAAACATGATAAATTTTTTTTTTTCTAATTTTCATAATTTTTCTTGAAATTATGTTATTATATCTCCCCTTTATTTATAAAACCAACCCGTAAAAACTGGATGTTAGAATTAGTATTAAAAAACTGAAGAAGTAATTTTTCACGGGTTAAAGTTAGGTTTGATTTATTAATTAGGTCCATTTGTTAATAATAAAAACTAACACAGGTACACTTTTGAAATTATGTTAGACTATCATTATCATTAATAATTACAAAAATCACACAGAAAATATTTGATGAATCATTGAACCTAATTGATATAAGCAGATGATCATCTTTTTTGAAAGAAACATCTCCGTTTTTACCAGATCCTATACATATTTTGACCAATTTAATTACATCAAATTATAGTGTTATAAAAACTCAGATGTGAATAAAAAGCAGGAAAAAAAACATATATAATGTGACGCCTGGCCTTTGGGGCCCTTATTCATCAGAGTTAACACGGAAAGGACCGAGGAGATTTGGACAACTTGATTTCAGAATATAAGTTTCTGAAATTAACTTAGTTTGAAAATACGGACTAACTTTTTCGCGATTCGAATTCATCCGTTAATTGGATGTTAATAAAATAATCCAAAAACAGACGAATGATAAACGTCAATGTACAGTCTAATTAATCCTAATTTCTCCAAAATGCTCCAACTGCTGTAATCCTTACAGCTGCTTCTTGCCTTTTGATCCCAAACCATTGCCTGTATCTTTCATGTGGTCTGAAGTCCAAATGAATGGACCCCAGGGTAACAGTTAATCTCATACACATGTATGAAAGCATAAATAATAAATTAGCACATGTTAAACCATGGAAGCATTTACATTAACCGTAACCGTAGTTAATGGCCAAGGATCGCAGCCCTTGTCTAGGACACGCAGTCCCATGAGACCGCAACCTCAAATCCATGGCTAGGAAAAACATAAACAAGTAAATCATCCAGCATACATGATCAGCTAATTAATACATAAACACTTATATACATGCTTATAAGATTAGAGTTACCCACCTCAATCCTTGTATCCTTATATGTTCACTGGAGTTGTTGGGATCAGAAAAGATGTCAAGGTCTGTCTAAAAACGTTTATCATCAATGTTAGTCACTTACTCGAATCGCAAATAAACTAATTACACAAATTAGCTTAGAGGATTAATAATTATTAATCCCTTAATTTTTCTCTAACAATAATAATTTATTATTATTGTTCTTCTTCTTCTTCTTATTGTTGTTATTATTATTATTATTCCAAATAATAATAATAATAATATCCACATCTATTATTTGTCATTATCACTCCTTACATATAATAATAATTTCATTATTTGTTATTATCATCATCCTAATATATATACTAATTTCCCTCTATTTATTCTTATATTACCAATTATTATTAACTCTCCTTAATTAACAATAACTTCTTTTAATTACTTATCAATAATTTATTTTATTTATTTATTTCCCTTATTTACCAATCAAAACCAACGGCATGCTCACCTAGTCACCTACACAAATTTCACAGATGCACATATATACATATAAAACCATTTTTTTTCTATCATTCCCATGTTCAGCGAAAATGGATATGAATATATATATCTAATACCACTTTTCTCATCACCTCATGTATAATTAAATGCACTCATTTATATATGTAGGTCCACTTTTCTTTCCTTTTCTACAGCATGCACACACGATAGTACACACACACATGAATATATATATATATACTCCTCTCCCATCTTTTCCTTTTGTCCAAGCATTCCAACGTTTTTTTTTCTTCTTTCTTATCTAAGACACATATACAGATATATCCTTTCCTTTACCCCAAAGCATTCATCATTCTATCCTATATACATGCTTAATACACACAGTAGCTCCTCCTTCCTAAACACGTTCAGCACCCCCCTTTTTTTTCTTTTCTTCTCTCTAGCATATGATAGTGAATCGATGACAGCAAAAAGAACTACAGCGCGCGCGCGCGCGCATATATATGGTTATGACATTGTTCTCTCCCTTCTTTTCTTTTTCTTCTTGACAGCAAACTCACATATATCTATTTATATTTTCAAAAGTTTTTCTCTTTCTTTGAGTTCTCGCAAGTCAACAATAATATATATATATTTGCCCAAAGGTGCAGCAAAACAGAAGCAATGCATGACACTAGGAACGATGACAGCAAAGACAAAGCTTCAACGTTCTTCTTCTTAGTTTAACAGCCCCCATGTTTGTTTTGTTCAGTTTACAGCAAGCATCAAGTCTTTATCATATTAAGATGCAGAAAAATTACTCTTATTCACCTCTACCCATAACAGCACTGATGACAGCAAAAATGACATGAGTGTGTGTATAATATACTCCCACTTATTCCTACAGTAAACCAACACTTAGACGCAGCCACAACCCCCTGTTTTTCTTCATTTTCAGTTTCAGTTTCCTATAGCTCTCTAAGATTCATTATTCATATTTTTAAGGTTGGTAACCGATGGAAACATAGGAGGAAAAGAGGTTTAGTGAGTTACCTTTTTCTTTAATCTACTTAGATGGCTTGAACTTCTCTCCCCTAGTCTCAACAGCTTGAACAGAGCAAGCAGAATTTATTATGTAACATCCCAATTTTCAAAACCGGAATAATTTTTTTTTTTTTATCAGAGTAGAGCATCAGAGCAAGTAAAAGATTGAGTAACTGATATATCATTAACTATGGCGTATCCGTCTGTTTATAATGTACAGTACATTTATCAGAGTGATGTTATAACGGTATACGTCGAAAAATAGAATCTTCAGTCGGGTCCTTACGTGTTCTGCTTACTCTGCTTACTCCTATCTTCAGTCCTTGGTTCCCTGGACCTGAAGCTATGGTAAGAGCTGAGGTCCAATACCCATCGGACCTCAGGTAACGATTAACCTCATACTTATGTAAACAGTATATGACGGGTATCACATAATAAGTAAACAGTCACAATTTCAAAATCATAGCAACCTGTAAAGCAATAACAAAACACAGCCACTGTAATATGTATGTTATTTCAATCTGCACTATTCACCAGTGCCATAATGGCCTATCGTGTCCTCAGCGCTAGGAAAACTTAACGGCGTTATCATGACCATAACCCGTATTCAATTCAATATTTAAAGAGCAATTCAAAACAGAGTCTCAGCATGTGAGTACAACTATCATATATGCACACCATAAGCATAAGAGTTAAAGTTACAATACGCGTCCGTACCTTCATTGATGAGTTTCGGTACATTTTGACGGTCGGAATGCGATCGATCACAGTTATCCTATAAGGGTAATATCGCCTCTATTAATTCACAAATATTATTCCAAGAGATATCTTGGCCATAAATGACAATTTTACCCTTGGTGGATTTATTTTTTAATTATTCCCACAAAATTTCGAAAAAAAACGCTGGTTCAGCATTTCTTGGCAGAATTTTGTCTAACTTTGAAAAATCATAACTAATTCTAGAAAAATCGAAACGAGGATCCGTAAAATTTCCCGGAATCCTTGGGATATCTATTTTCGAGGAAAAATACTGGAACTTACCTAGAATTCAAGAAAAATTCCCAGTTTTGAAGTTTCCAACCTCTGCCCAGAATTTTCCCCCAGAAAACATGGCTTATCTTCAGAAATTTTTATCTCTTTGCACAAAACTTCAAATCACACACTCTGGGTATATTTGGAAAGCCCTATATGTCTATTTTAACCATGAATTTATTCAGAATTTTAGAACCTCATTTTCTTCATAAAATACTAGCATTTTTGCTACTGGCTCCTGAAATCGTTAACCGATGAAATTTCGCCAGAGCTTCGCTATTTTGATCATAATCTTCCAAAAATTTTTGCTATACTTCTTCTTCATCATTTTTTTGAAATAAAGGCAATGGAAATCATAAAAACATGAAAATAACACTATAATTGGAAGATTAAAGATCAAAATAACATTTCTACTAAAACTACATAAGCTAAGGACTAGAACTAAAAGCTTCTTTACCTTTTGAAGAATCTTGCTTCTTGTTCTTTAAGCCTCTCCACTCACTTCCTCACTCTCTAAATTTCGGTTTTCTAGCTTGTGAATTGGTGAGAAATTTGTGAAGCATGATGTCTCTATTTATAGCAAATTTTGAGTTAACTACCTAACATCTTTAATTCCATTTCAACCATTGGATTTAAACTTAGTAAAGAAGTTTTGATCTTGCCCTTACACCTAAAAAAAACGCCACCTCCCCCCCTCTCTTCTTAGATTTTTGCTTCATCTCTTAGTTACTCCAAATGTTAATTTAGTTAGGTGTAAGTTGGTGTTTTTATTCAAGATCTAATTTTATTTTACAACTCCTCATTTTATGGCTTAATTAATGGTTCTCTGAAACTTCCTAAATCACTTAGGTATGAATCCCAAAAGTATACTAAAATGACTTTGGGAATAGCCAAGGTCAAGCCCATAATTTACTGGTTTCAAATATCTACTTATATTTAATACTTATTGCAAATATTTCAAGATATGATTTAGTTTTTATGGATTCTCATTTACTTGTATCTGATTAAATAATAAACTTGTTACTTAAGTTTTACTTTGGATTTCATTTCATAATTCAACTTGGTTTAATCTTGGATATTTTGACTACACACACACATACACAACTCTTAGACACACACACACAACACGCCTCCCCCCTTTCTCTCTCTCTCTTATCCTCTTCCACCTTATCTCTTATCCTCTTCCATTTTTTTGCTTCAAAGTCTTGATTATCAATTAATGCTTTGATTTTAAATGTGTTTTAAACAATCCATTCCTCCCTCCTCAACTATATGCACCGATTTTTACTCCCTCCATTCCCTTTTTAAATTTGTAATTTGATTGTATCTTATTATAAGGAGAAGTCTTCCATTGGTTGATTTTTAAATTCACAAGGATTTAGGATTAAGGGTTAATATAATTTCTTCACTATTTAATTAGTAATTTTCGCCACTTTTATTAGTTAAAGGGAGAATTAATTAATCCTTGGTTACTATTGCTAATATAGTGCTTTAGGGGTTACTAGGCTTAATTACCAAAATTTGACAAGGTTTCTAATTTAATTTTGATGATTAACAACTCTTTGTATGCTAATCTTAGCCTAAATATCATTTGGTCCTTAATTTAATTGATATTTCCTTAATTATGACCTTTATAAATTAATTATTAACTAATTTCAAAAATTACTAAAGTATCTCAACTATTGCAATTCCAATTGCCCAATAATTGTTGCTAATGTCCTCTAATTGATTTTATCATTCTCTGATGATTTTAATTGCTAAAATGGTATACTTACGATTATATTTGTGATAATCTTAGGATATTTTATAATCCTTAATAAGACTTAGAAAAATTAGTCTTTAGGCCTTCTAATTCTAGGGAAAATTGCCTAGGAATAAAAATAAATACAACACCAAAATTCAAGACCACATATTCACCTATTTAAAATAGGTATTATTTATGGAAATTTGATATTTAAGATAAATAATTATCCGGGTATTACATATTCAAGTCTCACACTCACGCTGTAACTTTCTGTCACTCTCTTACCCTCTGATCAAGCTACTTTTATCGCTAAAGCAATCAATTAAACCAGATCTTAATTAATTATGCAATAAAGGGTCAACCTGGGTCATTCTCCCAAGGAGTAAGTTGTGAGTTTCCTTTAAGTTAAATTTAGGTGATGAAAAGATGCAATGAAATGTGAATGGATCTAAACTAGAATGCAAACACTACTACCTATATGCAATTAACTTAACTAAATGTACTAATGTAATTGGCTCTAAAACCTATATGAAAATGAAACTAATCTATATGAATTTGAATGCAATTTTTTGGGGGGTTTTCCTTATGAGAGAAGAATTAAAATCCTAATGAGAAAATTGATTAAAAGTAAGTAAAATAACAAAGATCTAATTCAATTATGATGATGAAAGGGACAACTTAGGAATTGTATGGAGTTAACTTTCTTAGCTTAAATCAATTAATTAGATTAAAAGGAGATTAATGAATTTAATTACCCAATTGAACATGGGAAACCCTCTAGCTCAATAACACATATTCCAACATAGTTCTAGTTCTCATGAGATAGTTGGGGGCACAAGGGTTCTTTCTCCACCAGTTAACTCTCTTTACATATCATGTGTAGAATTCTTTCGAACTGGTTCGAGTTTACTTAGAATGAATCTATCTCACCCTTTAATCCATGCTCAAAACCTTGATGCTTTGATACCAAGAATCATATCTACGGCTCTAGGATGGTTTAATGATAATTGTCCTTCACATTCTGTCCTCGAAGGTGGCGGAATCATTATAATCCCTTTAGCTATAGATGTTACTGTCACATTTACTAGGAGTATGGATTTTGAGAATTTGTTTGGAACAAGGATTAACATGCTTCCCGCCTCTGAAAAGGCCATCCAATCACTCAACATAATCAGCCGTCAAGAAAATTTTTTTACTACTGAACCATGTTGTATTTGTCTTGAGGATTTTGGTGATGCTGAGATTTCAACAATGCCATGTCATCATACTTTTCACAAAAATTGTATTGTAAAGTGGCTAAAAATAATTCATTTATGTCCTTTATGTCGACACCCAATGCCCACCAAGTCTTAGAAATTATTTTCTCTTGCGGTTAAGAACTATGAAAATTCTTCAATTGCTAACTAATTAAGCTTGGTCATTAATTGAAGATTTATATTTATATTTTTTATTTTTAAAATAGTTTGGTCTTAGGATTGAAAAAAACCTTAAATCCTATAATTGCCAAGTATCGATCTTAGCTCCAACTCCTTTCTTAGCTCCACCCATATAAGTTTTTTTCTTAAGTCAATAATTAATTTTTTTTATGTGTTTTTCTTTAAGAAATATGATTTGTTCAGTAAAAAAATTAAATTAAAAAGAAAAAGTTTCGATTAACATTTCTTTAAGATTGACGTTCTTTAATAACTTTTATTATTACCTTAACAATAATTTATATATCTCAATCTTTCATGGTATTCTTGGAAAAAAAAATACAGGAATATTTTTACCAAAGAGTCGGCAAAAGAAATATGATTTGTTTAGGAAAAAAAATTAAATTAAAAATATAAGTTGCCACTAACATTTCTTTTACCGTGCCTCACACATGGGCAGAGCTACCTGGTGCTTTGATACTAATAACCATTTCCACAGCTCAAGAATGGTTTAATGAAAATCGTCCTTCTTCACCTTTGGTTCTTGAAGGTGATGGGATCACTATATTTCAAGGCATTAAAGCATTCAATTTTTGAGTTCAACGGTGGAAATTAAAATCTAAAACGCGCCATAACACGCCCATTTTCGCTGGATGCACACTTGAATCCATCAATCACGGTTTTTTTTTGGGGGGGGGGGTTCAAACACGGGGTGTTCACCGTTCAATAGTTTTTTTTTTTAAAAAAAAACTTAAAAAAAACTATAAGATTATATCAAACAATTCATTCTAAGCACTTGGCACTGACACATGAATTTGTATCCACTGTTCCCTTGCTAAAACATTTATTCATATTCCTCACTGATAACTATTTCTTGCCCATCACACCAAGTATATGAACAATTAGGTTAAAAGTTAGGTTGATTTACTAATATAGGTCTATTTTGTTAATAATAAAAATTCAAAAAGGTGATTTTGAAATTATGTTAGACTATCATTGTAACACCCCTAATCCATACTACTTATAATGTATATAAACATACAGTATATATGAATATCATCAGAGTGGAGCAATAGAGCGTGTGTGTCAGGTGACTACAGATACATATCCGTGGCTACAAATTTAAACTAATATCCGGTCGGTATAATTACGGTACAATAATCCCTGTATTTAAATAATAAATACAATCCAAAATAAAAACTTTGGCTGAGTCTTCATGTGTAACATCCCAAATTCCAGGTTCGAAAATCGTGTCGGTCGACACTTAGTTTTAAGAAAAACAACAGAGTTTGAGATGCTACAGCTTAGAGTACTGCGGAAATTGATAGCGTGCGCTAAGATCCGGACAACGAGTATCTGATATAAAAATTCCCAGACATATGACGATGCCCGACATTAGCTGATATATTAAATATCCCGAAGGAATATTCAGGTGATACAATTTACAGAGGTTAAATACAATCATCTGATAAAGAAAGTTGTAAACTAAACCCATGACTTGGAACTTAACATCAGTTAATTAAATAGATTGGCCAGGTAGGGGTCTATCATGGGGGCCTCACCGACTTATACGGCGACTGATTGACTTCCCACATAGATTAACCCAGCCTTAGACACCAAACTGTTCAAAGTAACTTTGTTAAATTCGAGCCAGGAGCTAGGTCCTAACAACTTCTACCGGCCTTTGCCTTTGACTGCTGCCTCTTCATGACTCTACCCACCGGCATCTTCTCTATCCCGGTTTCTTTCCTGTACTATTCATTAAGACTGAGGTCTAATGTCCATTGGACCTCAGGTAACGGTTAACCTCATGCTTATGTAAACAGTATATGACAGATATCACAATGATAAAATCACATTTATAACTTTCAAAACCATATCAGCAAGTAACATAACACAGTCACTGCAATATGTATGTTACCCAAGTCTGCACATAACCAGTGCCACGATGGCCTATCGTGTCCTCAGCGCTAGGAAAACTCAACGGTGTTATCAAGACTATAACCCGTATACAACTCAAATCCATGAGCAATTTCAAAACAGAGTATCAACATGTGAAAACAATTATCATATATAACCATACCATAAGCATAAGTGTTAATGTTACAATACGCATCCGTACCTTTTACCACATAGTCGTCAAACATCCGACCTTTGATTCCGGCTTTGGACTTCCCGGATATCCTAACATATCACCATATCACTTAGAATAACATTCTAAGAGATATTTCCACCTCTATTTACCATTCTACCCTTGATGGCTTTATTATTACAACTTTGCCCTTACATTTCTTCAAAAACGTGGTGCAGCATTTTCTGGGCAGATTTTTCGGTAACTTTGAAAAATCATAACTAATTCTAGAAAAATCAAAATGAGGATCCGTAAAATTTTCCGGAATCCTTGAGAAGTCTATTTTCGAGGAAAAATACTGGAACTTACCCAGAATTCATGGATAATTCCCAGTTCCCAGATTTCAAACTGCTGTCCAGATTTTCGCCCAGAAAACATAGCTTAACTTCTGAGATTTTTATCTTTTTGCACAGAGCTTTAAATGACACACTCTTTATAGATTTGGAAAGCCCTGGACGTCTACTTTCATCATGAATTTTCTCAGAATTTTAGAACATTATATTCATCATAAAATACTGACGTTTTTACCCCTGACTCCAGAAATCACTGTTTGAGAAAATTTCGCCAGAGCTTCGCTATTTTGATCCCAATCTTCCAAAAATTTTGATATAACTTCTTCTTCATCAGTTTTTTGAAATAAATGCAATGGAAACCATAAAAACATGAAAATAAAACTGGATCTGGAAGATTGATGATCAAAACAACATTTCTAGCATTTCTATCTTATAAACTATGAACTTAAACTAAAACTAAAAACTCTCTTACCTCTTGAAGAACCTTGCTTCTTGTTTCTTGAAGCTTTTCCACACTCTCCCTTACTCTCTATATTGTGGTTCCTAGCTTGAGGAAGTGGTGAGAAAATTGTGAAGAGAGGGTCTCTATTTATAGCCAAATCAAGGAGTAGCCACCAAGAAATTCAATTTGATCTTGGCCATTGAGTTTTGCTTGGAGATGAGGCATAAATCCTAGCCCTAAACCTTTCCATTTTCATCCTCCCCCTCTTGGCTCTTGGATTCTCTTGCTTCTTCTCCAAGACATACTACTTCTTGCCCAAGTTGTCCCAATTAATTCCAAAATCTAATTTAGTTAGGTGTAAGTTGGTGTGTTAATTCAAAATCCAATTTCACTTTTGAAATCCTAATTTTATGATTAGATTTATGGTGATTTTTAATTCCCAAAACACTTAGGTATGAATCTTATACTTATCCGGAAATAACTTTGGGAATAGCCAAGATAAAGCTCATATTTCACTGATCTCAAATATGTATTCATCTTTAATACCTAATTCCAATATCTCAAGGTATGATTTAATTCTTATAAATTCTCATCTATTTTTACTTAATTACATAATTACTTGCTCTCCAAGATAAGCAACTTGCTCCCCAAGTTGTTTTAATCTTCTCCAAGACTCTAACTTAATTAATTTCAATAACTTTCCCTTCTTGTTTCCCTAGTCAAACCGTCCCCCTCCCTATATTTAATTATTCAATTTATGTTTTTCATGTTCTTACATATTTAAGAACGAAAATCCCTCATTGGTTCACTTAGATTTAGGATTTATGGTTAATACAATTTAATTCTTCCATTTATTTACCATTAAATAGGAATTCTTGTCTCATAGAAATAAATTAGGAATAATTATTTTAAATCCTAACTTTAATTTCCAACATCATGTTTTAGGGGTTACTAGGCTTAACCACCAAAATTGACAAAGTTTCTAATTTAATTTTAATGATTGATAACTTCTTGTGTGCTAAGTTTAGCTTCTAAATATCATTCGATTCTTAATTTAATTGATTTTTCCTTAATTATGACCTTTATAAATTAATTACTAGCTAATCTCAAAAATTACTAGTGCATCTCAATTATTGCAATTTCAATTGCCCAATAATTGTTACTAATTTTCTCTAATTGATTTTATCATCCTCCGATGTTTTTAATTGCCTAGTAAATGGTATAATTCCTAAAAATGATAATAAATCAAAAGAGTTGGAGACAACATATTCTCCAATTTTAATAAATATTTTGTTGCCTTTTAGGATTTATCATAACATTCTTAGGGTATTTTATGACCCATAAATTCACTTAGGGATTTTAGCTTTTCATTTACTCTAATTTCATAAGAAATTACCTTCAGAACATAAGATAATTATTTCACTTGTTCTGAGACCACATATTCACCTATTGTAATAGGTGTTATTTATTAAAATATAATATTTATATGTATTATGAAAATTGGGGTATTACATAATGCATGCATCTTACCCTTTATTCCAGCTTCCCCTAATCCTCCAGGTCCTGAAGCTAGGGTCAAGTCTGAGATTCAATACCCATTGAATCTCAGGTAACAGTTAATCTCATGCTCAAGCAATAACAATATATATGACATATATTCAATACATTCAATGAACAATACATAACACAAAACAAATGCATGTCAAAACCCTCACTATAGCACACAACACATGCATGAATGACAATGTTTGCACCTAACAGTGCAACGAAACTCATGTGCCCTCAGCACTAGGAAAATATATAAACGGTGTTATCAAGACTATAACCCGCATCAAGTTGAAAACCACAGCTATCCTGAATGTAAACAAATATGTGACCCAAGACAGAGTCTTAGCCATGATGCTTGACCCAAGACATCGTCTTATCCCGCACTCAACATGAATAAAACAATCATATATAATCATACAAGACATACAAGAGTTAAAGTTACTAGTAGTCTGTACCTTTTTCACCTAGTACGATTCTCTTCCCGTACCAATTCCTGACTTTCCTCGGATATCCTATAATATCATTATCATATTATTATAATGAATGCCACTATCTTAGATATCCTATAATATCATTATCAGGTCTCTTCAATACCTCTGCTACACCAGGCCAGACATAGCCTTCACAGTGAATAAATTGAGCCAGTTCTTTCAAACTCCTACGGTGAAGCAGTGGGAATGTGCTAAAAGAATCCTCAGGTACTTAAATGGAACTATCACTCATGGTTTACTAATTAGACCAGTACAACAGTTCAATATTCAAACCTATACTGATTCTGATTGGGGAGGAATCAACTCTAAGAAAGACAAAAAACACACTGAGATACAAGTTCTTCCTGAAAATAAGAGATCAACTAGTGGCTATTGCATTTTCCTTGGTGCAAATCCAATTTTGTGGGTGTCCAGGAAACAACAAGTAGTGTCAAGGTCTGCAACTGAAGCCGAATATCGTAGTGTGGCTGATTCCATTACTGATCTAATGTGGGTACTGTCTCTATTAAAGGAAATGTATGTAGAAATTCCTAAAACACCTTGTATATGGTGTGATAATACAGGGACAGTTGCATTGGCTTCAAATCCAGTGCTTCACTCGAAGACAAAGCATGTTGAGCTAGATGTTCACTTCATCAGGGAGAAGGTAGCTGCAGGTATTGTGATAGTAAGACATGTACCTTCGGAGTATCAAATTGCAGACATTCTTACCAAGCCTCAAGTTTTTAGTATGTTTTCCTACTGCAGAGACAAGCTGAATGTTATGTCACAAGATGAGGTACAAAATGGTGAGATGCATCAAGATGAGCTAATACTCAGCGGGGAGAATGTTAACTGAATTAGTTGTTGATTTGTTAGATATATGCCAGCTAATGTGCCAGCTGTCAGTAAGAGTAAGAATGGCTGGTACACGTGTATGCTAATAGTTGCGTGTCTGTTATTCTAAGATTCACTTTCTGTTGCACTTATCATTTCAGATTGCTTACTGTAATAGAGCTCTATATATTGGAGCCTAACTCATTAAGTCTCAATAAGATTGATTACTTCTTGTCTCTGTTCTTGGCATTTAAAACTATTTATAACTCTTTTTCTTTTTGGGAAATAAACTCCCTCATAAAATATTTTACTTCTCAAAATTATTTATAGTTTTTTCTCTAATTTTCCGGGCCTTTATACATTTTTCTTATTTATTTCTTCCTCTATTTCTTGAAAATCTCATAAAAAAGTTTTTTTTTTTTTTACTAGAGACATTGTTTTTTTGGCGTTTCAATTAATTTTCATAAGATAAAATTTAGGTAGATTTACTAATTAGAACCATTTTTAATAATAAAAAGTTCGCACCGGTATAATTTTAAAATTATGTAATTAGACTATGAATACCATTAATAATAAATAATTAAAAAAAAGCACATCGAAAAATTTTGATTGAATGACTGAATCTAATTGATAAACAAATGGATTGGTTTATCCCCGCCCCCTTCCTCAAAACATATCTGATTTTACGAGATCACTTACATGTTTTTGACCACTTTACATCAAAATATAAAGTTATAAAAAAAAAACCAAACATAAATAAAATGCAGTAAACATACTTATAAATATTTTTCTTCAATTTAACATTTTTAACTAAATAATCTTGTTTACTCACACTATTGAAAAAATTTACTTTTTGGGTTATATTTATACAATTTTCTTTTTGGGTATTTTACTATTTAGATATTGTTATGGACTCGTATATTGGGCTAAATGGGATAAATGGCCCAATACCAAAGTCCAGCATGGAGGCAAACTAGCGTACACAGGTAAGGTGCTAACTACCTCATATCCCTCCACTAATCTTGGTTCGTACAGGTAGTGGAGCAGCAATAACCGTTGGTGGGGGACCAGAGACAAAGCACAGATCCGTACTTGGAGCAGGGAGGCAGCGCCAAGGCAATGGATAAACCCTAAAGGTAACCCATATAAATACAAAGGTTGCTCTCCAGGTACACAGGCTCTCACTCTCTATTTTATTTCAGTCACATTGTGCACACACCCCACCCCCTTTGTGGCTCCGGCCACCCAGTGTATGCACGGTGATCCACTGTCCGGTGATATCTGAATCCATAGGTATTGCCATGACCATATTCATTGTCGATTATCTGAACAAGGCAGTGGATAAGATTATAAAGATCCCATAGAAACATTCACTAACCCTCTGGATTAGACATCTAAGTTCTTAGAACAGAACATTGGCGCGCCAGGTAGGGGAGGTAAATTTCAACTCCTCGAAGTCACACCACTGAGTATGGCACATACTAGAAGCAGAGGACAGCCTCCTCGGTAAGACTCATCTCCGCCAGAGCAATTACCTGGAAATGAAGAGCAGCTGCATCTGCCTATTGTTCCAGGGCAGGTAATTCCCAGACACCCTCAGAGGAATGAGGCTAACACTGTCGGACAAGACCATGTGGTGGTAGAAGAGATGGAGGATACGACGTCCTCACCGGCGCCAGCACCTGTACAATAGCTAGGAGGACTATGAATTCCAGTTGCGCCGGTACAGGCCAGCGAAGTACCGGAAAACCGGTATGTACAGAGCGCATTGGATGCTATCATGAAGCAGATGGATAGAATCGAGCATTAGAATCGTTTGCAAAGGAAGGCTGACCTGAAGCATATCCAAGAGGATATGGAACACCGAAATGGCATGTGGAGGCAAGAAGAGGTTGAAAGGGCACGTATATTCGAACAACGAATGAAACAAGTGGAAGAGTTGTTGAGTGGAGGAAACCACCACGATACAACAGGCTCAGGCCAGAAAGAGGAGTCTCCACCGGTCTGGGGTGATAAGGAGGGAGTGCTGGCTGACCATGAGGAGGCCAGTTCGGTGGATCGAAGGCAAGCTAGGGGAGATCAATCCCGGGTCCAGAATCAAAATATGGGACTCCGACAGCCGGAATATGTTCAGGCAGATGGGCAGCAGCCTAAAGCTTCTCGGAAAGGGGGGCGTCCACTCGGGAGGTCAGAGTACCAAACTAGCCCAGAGATGTGCTCCCGCCAAAACCCGGGATAGCCGGAAAGTATCGAAGGATTTATGACAACGGAATAGACAATATCAGTCCCTTTTCAGACGGATAGCTAATGCTGTTTACCCTAAAGATTTTGACTCCACCGAGCTTACCAAGTACGATGGCACTCAGGACCCTCAAGCTCACCTCAATACTTTTGACCTTGATATGTTCGTAAGGGGATATAGAGGACCCATCATTTCCCGACTCTTCGTTGGGACTCTTCGAGGGGCAGCCCAGTGGTGGTTCCACACTTTGCCCTCCAAATCCATCAAAAGTTTTGAAGATCTGGGAGATAAGTTTCTCTCCAACTTCGCTACTAGTAAGAAGCAGCCAAAATCAATTTATACGTTGAACAAGATACAACAAAAGCCGGAAGAGACATTGCACAAGTATCTAGATCGGTTTAAGGATGCTGCGTTGCAAGTCCGAGACCTGGAGGAAAGCGTGCATGTCCACCTCTTGATATCAGGACTGGATCCCGAATCCTGATTCGCTCAAGCTGTAATCAAAGATAAGGTTAAAACCTTGGAGGATTTTAATTCCCAGGCTAAAAAATATTTGGAGTTGGAGCAACTGCAAATCGCTAACTTAAACGGGAAGGGAGCGCGGACTATGAGCTCTTTGTCGAAGAAGGAAAATCCCGGAAACCCAAGGTTAGAATTTCAGGGTAGGAATGCTGACAATAGACCCCAGAATAGTAAGTCGGAAGGCCGGTATAAGAAATACACACTGTTGAATATACCGAGATCACAGCTATGGAAGGAGGTCGCCTTAACTGAGATGAAAAAGGTGGAAAGACCTCGTCCCATGGGCCATAAGGCAACTCTCGATCGGTCGTGATATTGTGAATTCCATGATCAGCCGGGTCACACTACTGATCAATGTTGGGATCTCCGTGACACCATAGAGAAGTTTGTGTGAGAAGGTAAATTGCAGCAATACGTGATAAGGACACAGGGGCGTAGATCCAGCAAGCGACCTCAGGAAATGCCCCTCTCGCCCAACTAGAATCCGGGAAAGAAAAGGAAGGAGCATAATGGCTAGAAAGCAGACAGGGGAAACGAGGAGTTCCCCGAACCGGAATTTGAGTGTAATGTGATTAGTGGTGGATTCGGGGGTGGAGGAGACACAACAACTCAGCGAAGGTAGTACTTGAAAGAAGTGTTGTCAATCTGAAGTCAACCTAAGTTCAAGAGTGATCTTAAGAAACCTAAGCTATCGACATTAACGTTTACAAGGAAGGACTTAAAGGATGTAGTGCCAGGTCACCAGGATGGGTTTGTTATTTCAGGTACCGTCGGAAAGTGGCTGGTGAGGAAGATCTTCATTGATGCTGGAAGTGCATGTGATATCATACTGTGGGCGGCCTTTAAAAAAATGAACTTAGATCCGAAACATTTGAAGCCGTGTAAGACTACATTGACTGGTTTCAATGGACGGAACATGCAACCTAAGGGTTACATTGAATTGAAGTTGACTCTGGGGACAAAGAAGGTGTATAAGTCGGAGCTGGTTAAAATTAGCGTAGCTGATTTTCCATCCAGTTACAATATTATTCTGGGAAGGCCCACCATACATGAGTAGGATATGCTAGCATCAACTAAGCATAAAAAGGTCAAGATGATTGGTATTGGTAATAAAGTGGTGATAGTTAAGGGAGATCAGCAGGAATCTCGGCAATGCTACTTTACTATCGTCAGGGATAATATGATGTCGCCTACCTCGGATGATGGACAACCCAGCTCGTCCGCAAAGCCAGTATGTCTAGAAGAGTTAGACCTGCTTAAAGAATCCGAGTTGACGCGACCGGAGCCAGGCTATGAACTGGAAGAGGTGATATTAGGGGCGGAGCCGGGGCAAGTCACCAAAGTCGGTAAGACCCTGAGTTCGGAAGTTAAAGCCGAATTGGTTGCCTTTTTGAAAGCCAATCAGGATGTGTTCGCATGGAAAGCATCTGAATTGCCCCGGATAGACCCTGAATTTTGCTGTCACAGGCTAGCCATCTACCCGGGGGCCATCCCGGTCGCTCAAAAAAGAGGAAGCAGGGACCAGAAAGGATTCAAGCACTCGAGAACCACGTGAAGGAGCTTTTAGTGGCCGGGTTCATAAGGGAAGTGCAATACACTACATGGCTATCCAATACGGTCCTGGTAAAGAAACCTAATGGTAAATGGAAAGTGTGTACATATTACACTGATCTTAACAAGGTCTGCCCTAAGGATGCATATCCTATGCCTAGTGTGTATTAGCTGGTGGACAATGCTTCCGGATTCTAGCTTCTGTCATTTATGGATGCTTACTCTGGGTATAATCAAATTGCTATGCATGTTGATGATCAGGAGAAGACGACCTTTATAACGGAAAAGGCAAATTACTGTTATAATGTTATGCCATTTGGGTTGAAAAATGTTGGGGCTACTTATAAGAGGATGATGAACCGAGTCTTCAAGGAAGAAATAGGGAGGAATATTGAGGTTTACATTGATGATATGATAGTTAAGTCTACAAGCCCAGAAGTGTACATTCAGGATCTGCAACAAACTTTTGGTAAGTTGTGAGCATACCAGATTCGGTTGAACCCGGCGAAATGTGCATTTGGTGTCCCGGTTGGAAAATTCCTCGGCTTTATGTTAACACATAGGGGGATAGAAGCGAATCCGGATAAGTGCTAGGCTGTTTTAAGCATGAAAGCCCCCAAAATGAAGCGGGAAGTACAACAACTAATAGGACGATTGGCCGCGCTAACCAGATTCTTGCCCAAGTCAGCAGAGAATGCATTACCATTTTTTAAGCTTCTTAAAAAGGCCGCTCGAGTCGAATGGAATGCAGAATGTGAGGCTGCATTCGTCAAGGTGAAGCAATGTTTGGCATCCCCGCCGGTGCTGTCCAGGCCCAACCCGGTGAAACGATGATCTTATATTTAACAGTAGGAGAGGAAGCTGTAAGTGCTGCCCTTGTCAGGGAACCGGAGGATGGCCAGGTTCCTGTCTACTTTGTTAGTAAAGCTCTTCAGGCTTCTGAAATCCGATATCAAAAATTGGAGAAGGTGGCTTATGCGTTACTAATAGCTGCTCGGAAGCTTCGTCAGTATTTTCAGGGCCACCAAATCGTTGTCCGAACAAGTCAGCCTATTCGTCAAATCCTCCATCGACCGGATTTAGCAGGAAGGATGACTTGTTGGGCTGTGGAGCTCTCGGAGTTTGATATTGTTTATGAGGCTAGACAAGCCATCAAGTCACAGGCTTTGGCCGACTTTGTTGTAGAGCTCACCCCGGCAGACTTGGGAGAAGCCGCGGATATACCAGTATGGAAGGTATTCGTAGACGGTTCGTCCAACCATGCAGGAGGAGGGGCTGGGATTATCCTTGAAAATCCGGAAGGCCTAACTATAGAGCATTCCTTGCAGCTGACGTTTAAGACTTCTAACAACCAGGCCGAGTATAAAGCCTTATTGGCCGGGTTGTCTCAGGCGAAGGAAGCCGGAGCAAGGAGGGTACAAGGTTTCACTAATTCGCAGTTGGTGGTTGCCCAAGTTGAAGGAACATATCAAGTCCGGGGCCCGTTGTTGGTCAAGTATTTAAGTAAGGTTAAAACGACAATGGGAGATTTTGATGAGGTGACAATTACTCACATACCTCAGGGGGAGAATACCCAAGCGGATATTTTATCAAAGTTAGCAAGTACCAAGAGTCCAAGTAACAACAGGACTGTGATACACAAAGTCTAACTGCACCCAGCTGCGTAATGGCTATTTCGGCCTCGAGTGATTGGAGGAAGCCGTTGGTGGATTACATAGAGAGGGGCTTATTATCGGATGACGCTTTCGAAGCCAGGAAGCTTGTTCGGGATGCATCACTATATACCATAGTAGATGATCAACTATACCAGAAAGGTATCCATTCCCCATTGTTAAAATGCGTAAACTCAGAAGAAGCCGAATATGTGTTGTCCGAGGTCCATGAAGGAATTGACGGACAATATATGGGAGCTAGGGCATTATCTAGGAAGGTACTTAGAGCTGGCTTCTATTAGTCTACGATGAAGGCTGACACTAAGGATCACGTTAGGAGGTGCGATAGCTGCCAGAAGCATGGGAAGATGATCCTCGCCCCGCCATCTGAGCTGAAGTGTATTTCGGCCCCTTGGCCTTTTTACAAGTGGGGTATGGATTTATTGGGGCCTTTCAAGATGGCCCAGGATAGTTGAAATGGTTGGTCGTGGCCATAGATTATTTCACCAAATGGATAGAGGCTGAACCCCTATCCAAGATTTCTTCAGCTCGAGTTCAGAAATTCTTCGAAAAGAATATTGTAGCTCGGTTTGGAATCCCGGCAGAAGTTGTCACGGACAACGGAACCCAGTTTCTGGATAAAGGATTCCAAAACATGATGAAAGCCTTCCAAATTAAGCAGCAGTTTGCTTCGATGGAACACCCACAATTTAACAGGCAGGCAGAGGCTACCAACAAAATCATCTTGGGGGGTTGAAAAGGCGGATGGAAGACGCCAAGACTAACTGGGTTGAATAGTTACATTTTGTTTTATGGGGATATCGAACCAGCGTTCAGTCCTCTACGAAGGAGACCCCTTTTAGGTTGACCTATGGTTGTGAAGCTATGATTGATCGAGCTACTTTTGTCGTTAAAGCGATCAATTAAACTAGGTCATAATTAATTATGCAGTTTAGGGTCAACCTAGGTCATTCTCCCAAGGAGCAAGCTGTGGGTTTTCTTTAGGTTAAATTTAGGTGATGAAAAGATGCAATGAAATGTGAATGGACCTAAACTAGATTGCAAAACACTACTATCTATATGCAATTAACTAACTAAATGTAATAATGCAATTGACTCTTAAACCTATATGAGAATGAGACTAATCTATATGAATTGAATGCAATTTTTGGGGGGTTTTCTTATGAGAAAATAATTAAAATCTAATAAAAAGATTGATTAAAAGAAAAACAAAATAAAATGATTTAATTCAGTTATGATGACGAAGGGGACAACTTAGGAACTGCATGGAGTCAACTTTCTTAGCCTAAATCAATTAATTAGACCAAAAGGAGATTAATGAATTTAATTACCCAATTGAACATGGGAAACCCTCTAGTTCAATAACACATATTTCACGAGAAAACTCATAATGAAATAAGCGGTGGCTAATTAAACCCGTTAAAAACCAATCATAAAATAATCTTGAAAATCTTGTTTACAATTATCTAATTGAACAACCAGATAATTTATCAACTCAATCAAACAATTAAGATGATAAACCAAATTAACAATTAAATTAACAACGAAAACTCAATTACTAATTTAATTGACAATTTAAAGGTTGCAAACAAGAATCCAACATTAAGCATAAAACCTTAAATTATCAGTCTAATCCAGAAGAAATAAGTTTACAATCTAAAACTAGATTGTTCTCAATTAACACAACTCGAAATCATTTAAAACTAAATTATTTCAAGTTTGAATTAAAAAGATAAAAAGAAAGACACTCCCTTGTGGTCTTCACGTGCAAGCCCTAGACTTTAGCCTCCTCCATGCTCCTCCCAAATTGCCTCTTAAATAGCTTAAGCTTTCATGGAGATCATTCCACCTCCAAAAGCCAAACGGCTCACTAGCATGATGAATAAGCCACGAAAACACACACTGTGCGTGTCCAGGAGAATGAATGGATTGATTAATTGATGGTGGGCCCTGTGAGTGATATATGTGCGTGAGAGAAGGGGAATGAATAATTGATGATCTCAATTATGCAGCACTACACAGCTTCTGCGTCTCGTGTCTGTAGCTTCCTCGCGGCGTTTTCTCTTTTTGCGTCTTTTTTCAATTCTTGCGGCGTTCTCGTTGTCTTCCGGCTGTAGCTCTCCTCGCGGCTGTGTGTGCTAGGTTCATTAAAAGGGGAGGAAGAGAGGGCTTTTTAGGGTATTAACTTGAGCCCAATAAAATCTAAGAAGCCCAATAAGTTCTACCATTGGGTTTCTTTTTAGCTTCCCTGAAAAATTCTGCACTTATAGGATATTATAAAATCACAATCTATCATATATCAAGAGATATTATTTAATCAGAATATTAATAATTTAAGCCCAATATCTTATAATTAATTTATATTTACATTATTTCCTAAAATAGGCTAACAATCCAAATATTATCTAATAATTCCAAATTAGCCTAAAATAATCCCCAAAATAAATGAATAAGGTGGGATAAAAATATGAAAATTGAGATTTATCTACTCCCCCACACTTATCATTTGCACTCCCGGGCAAAACAAATTAAGACCAAGGGAGGATAAATAAAAACAAAACTAAAACTAAACTAAACTAAAACTTCAAAAATGAATGTTCCAATCACAAGCAATAAGGAAACAAAAGCATTTCAACACTTATCATATCCAAGTGATATTCTCATAAATCAATGAAACAAACATCATGGCAATTTACTTGACAAAGGGGAACCTAAACTAGAAATCCCTCACCAAGGATAATGTGTATTTCACTCTTCGCTCAAAAGTGTATAGGTTTGTGTTTACACTCAAATCCATCCCTATCTAGTACTCTTTCCATAGGCTTGACAAGAATCTAAATTCTCCACCACTAATAAAGCAAGTGCATGCATAAATCCAAAGGACTTTTATTAGGTTGTATTGGGGCTAATGTTAAGAAAGAAAAGGGACGGTGTTTGGAAAAACAAAATTGAATATCTTAAAAGATGAAAAGAATGATAAATAGAGAATGTGGGATGCAAGAAACCAAACTAAATCTAAATTGAGTCATCATTCTTTTTCTCTTTTTCTCTTTCATTCTTTTTTTTCTTTTTCAATTTCTTTTTCTTCTTTTTTTTTTGTTTCCTGTTATTTTCTTTTTTTTTTTTTTTTTTTTTGGTTTTTTTTAGATAACCTACCATATTTTTCACAATGACCCAGTTCCTACTTTTATGCATGTTCTTCCATCCACAACAGATATAATGCGATTCTCTTCAACTCTCAAGACATTCAAAAGGGTGGATTTTTTTTTTATTGACTATGGGTGTAGACAAACTAGAAGGAATATAGGCTCAAGGGGCTAAACGAATGACATATGTATGAAAAGAGTAGGCTTTTTGGCTTATCTGGCTAGAATGAAAATGAATGCCTTTATCATTTTTATAAATACACATGCAGAAAATGTGGCCTCAAATAAGATTCAAATTAAGTTCTAGATCAAGTACAGAGATAGGGGTACACACAGAAAAAGTATATTAGGTTCAAAATCTCTCTAGGTGTATATGATCACTAGCCTAAATTCACCAAAGTCAAATTCATTGCCACTTAGTTTACTAACTCAAAACATGATCAATCACTTTTCAAATAAAAAATGCATCATACTAAAGTTACTTAAAACTTGCAATTTTCACATTCAACGCAGTTGATCCCTCCCCCACACTTAAACAATGCATTGTCCTCAATGCAAAACAGTCATAGTATATCACAAAGACAGGTAATACGTGGCACTACTCAACTCAGTAATATGACAATGAGTAATATGACAAAGCAAAATAAAAGAGTGAAGGAAGGAATACAACCGGGGTCTATGTGGTGTCACGTAGTATAGCAGCCTCCACTGTCTGAGTGGAGAATCCATCAAAGAACGGCTTCAAGCGGTGTCCATTGACAGTGAAACATTTTCCATTTGGTTCTCTTTTGATCTTCACAGCTCCATAAGGGAAGACATCAATGACAATGAAAGGTCCCTCCTATCTCGAGCGGAGCTTTCCAGGCATGAGTTTCAATCGGGAAACATATAGTAGAACTTTTTGGCCCACTTGAGATTCTCTCTTCATAATGAATTTGTCATGGATTGCTTTAGTTCTTTCCTTATAAATTCTAGCATTCTCATAAGCTTCTCTTCTTAACTCTTCAAGCTCTTGCAATTGCAACTTCCTTTCAATACCAGCACTAGTAAGATCGAGGTTGCACCTTTTAATTGCCCAGTATGCCTTATGCTCTACCTCCACTGGCAAATGACATGCTTTGCCATAGACAATCCTATATGGAGACATGTCAATTGGACTTTTATATGCTGTCCGATACGCCCAAAGTGCATCATCGAGCCTTTTACTCCAATCCTTTCGGTTAGGTTGCACCGTCTTCTCTAAAATGAGCTTGATTTCTCTATTGGAGAGTTCTGCCTAACCATTCGTTTGAAGGTGGTATGGGGTGGCCACCTTATGCATCACCCCATATTTACTTAACAGGCTTTGAAAACTCCGATTGCAAAAATGAGTCCCTTGATCGCTAATGATGGCTCTAGGAAAGCCAAACCTGCAAAAAATGTGAGATCGAACAAAGGAAACTACTACAGAAGATTCGTTAGTATGAGTGGGGATTGCTTCAACCCACTTTGACACATAATCCACAGCCAACAAGATATATAGGTAACCAAATGAAGTGGGAAAAGGTCCCATGAAATCAATACCCCAAACATCAAAGACTTCACAGAATAATAAGGGTTGTTGGGGCATCTCATGCTTCCTAGAAATATTACCCACAAACTGACACCTGGAGCACTTCTTACAAAATTCATGGGCATCACGAAATAGACTTGGCCAAAATAATCCACTTTCCAAAACTTTTCTAGCAGTACGCTTAGCACTAAAATGTCCCCCACATGCAAGAGTATGACAAAAAGTTAAGCAGACTCAAATTCAACATCAGGAATACATCGCCTAATAATTTGATCACTACAAATGTGCCACAAGTAAGGATCATCCCAGATGTAGAATTTAGCATCTCTCTTAAACTTATTCAATTGATGTTTATTCATATCATTTGGCAAAACAGATGCAACTAGATAATTAGCAATGTCAGCATACCAAGGGGTAGAAACAACAACCTCACAAAGCCTTTGATCAGGAAAGTCATCTAAGGGTGAAGATGTTACCGCGGGTGTTTCAATCTTACTCAAATGATCAGCTACCATATTCTCTGCACTACTCTTGTCACAAATCTTCACATCAAACTCTTGTATAAGAAGTACCCACCTAATAAGGTGGGGTTTGGAGTCCAGTTTCTTAAACAAGTATTTGATAGCTGAGTGATCTGTAAAGACAATCACCTTTGTGTGAAGGATATAGGATCAAAATTTCTCTAGCCCAAAGACGATTGCAAATAGCTCTTTCTCTGTGGTAGTGTAGTTAGCTTGAGCAGCATCTAAAGTTCTAGATGCATAGGCTATGATATGTTGTTTCTTCTCTACTCTTTGGGCAAGAACGGCACCTAATGCATAGTCAGAAGCATCACACAAGAGCTCAAATGGAAGGCTCCAATTAGGTGGCTGAATGATGGGGGGTGTAGTGAGTTTCTTCTTTAACTCATCCCATGCATACCTGCAAGTATCATCAAAAACAAAACCCACATCTTTCTGCAATAAACGAGACAATGGCAATGCTGTCTTACTAAAATCCTGGATAAATCTTCTATAAAATCCAGCATGCCCAAGAAAAGAACGTACATCTTTCACACGTGAAGGATATGGAAGAGAGGAAATAATATCAACTTTAGCTTTATCAACCTCAATACCCTCATGTGAAACAACATGGCCCAAAACAATTCCTTTCTTAACCATAAAATGACATTTTTCAAAATTCAACACAAGATTATATTGAATGCATCTTTCCAAAACCTTGTCTAAACTAGCCAAGCATGCATTAAAAGAATCACCATAAATAGTGAAATCATCCATAAAAACTTCCATGCAATGCTCAAGAAAATCAGAGAATATGGAAACCATGCAACGCTGAAAAGTGCCTGGTGCATTACATAAACCGAATGGCATGCGTCTATATGCAAAGGTTCCAAATGGACAGGTGAATGTAGTCTTATCTTGGTCCTCAAGTGCAATAGAAATTTGGAAATATCCAGAAAAACCATCCAAAAAGCAATAATGTGATCTATTGGCCAGTCTTTCTAACATTTGATCTATGAAGGGGAGGGGGTAGTGATCCTTTCTAGTTACCGAGTTTAGTTTTCTATAATCAATACATACTCTCCAACTGTTTTGAACTCTAGTTGGAACTAGTTCACCTTCATCATTGCGAGCAACAGTAATACCAGTTTTCTTAGGTACTACCTGAACTGGACTTACCCAACGACTATAAGAAATAGGGTAGATTATACCTGCAGACAGAAGTTTAGAAACCTCTTTCTTTACCACATCAAGGATTAATGGATTGAGTCGTCTTTGTGGCTGTCGTACAGATTTGGCACCATCTTCTAGTAGGATCCGGTGCATGCACACATTTGGGTTAATTCCAGGGATATCAGCAAGAGTCCACCCAATAGCTTTTATCCGTCGCCTGAGTACTTCTAGGAGGCGGGTCTCCTCATCAGTAGCTATGTCACTAGCTATAATTACAGGAAGTGTCTCGTCCTTCCCTAAATAGGCATACTTCAATGACTCAGAAGTGCCTTTAACTCTAAGGATGGGGCTTGTTCAATTGAAGGTATGAGCGGCTTCAATTCAGCATCTGTCAAACTAGAAACCTGCACAATAGACTCACAGACAGAAGAGCAAACTTTCTCATCTTGGGAAGCATCAGTAGAAACTGTAAGAGCAGAAGAATCACCAATGCTACAATTAGGCACAGAAGCATTATGTTTAGAGTATCTCATATTCTTAATAGCATTAGTGAAAATATCAATATCAGCAACATCAAAGTCAGCACATGTGTCACAATTACCAATTTTAGCACATGAACAAGAGATACTATCATCTAAACCAGCAATATCACATGATCTACTAAGCATGCTCTCTTCAAGATCTTTAACAGAATCATCCATAATAGCATCAACAACATTAACATCTATTTCTGCACAATCATCAAGGAGATGTTTCATAGATTCAAGTACATTAAATCTAATAGTTTCACCTGCAAATTCTAGAGTAAGGCTACCAGCATGGACATCTATCATAGCTTTAGCAGTTTTAAGGAAAGGCCTACCTAAAATTAGAGATGAGTGTCCTTTCTGTCTAAACCGACCATCATCCATATCAAGAACATAAAAGTCTGCAGGGAATATGAAATCTTTTACCTTAACTAAGATGTCCTCTAAGACGCCTTCTGGGACTATGCAACGTCTGTCAGCAAGGGATGCAACAAGATTTGTGGGCTTAAGCTCTACACCATTGAGTTGATCAAAGACTGATTTTGGCATAACATTGATAGCTGCTCCCAAATCTGCTAAGGCATCTGAGAATTCAATGTCACCAATAGTGCAAGGTATGAGAAAGCTACCAGGATCCTTGCACTTCACTGGCATTGGCATTTGATAAAGAGAAGAGACAACTGCCCCTAAGTCAACCTTGCCTTCGTGCTTAAACTTTCTCTTTGTAGTACACAATTCCTTCAAGAATTTTGCATATTTAGGTACTTGTGTGACTAAGTCAACTAGTGGAACATTGATCACCACCTTCTTGAATATATCATAGATTTCATTAGACACCTCAATTTCCTTCTTTCTCCTTTCAGCTTTAGCAACCACAGTAGGAAAAGGGAGGGCTTGTGTTACCACTTGCTTTACTTTATCATCCTCCTTTTGTTTTTCCGTGGGCACCACTTGTGTTTCTGATAAGGTGGGTTGATCCTGTGATGTGGAAGTAGAAGGAGAGTCATCAGCAACTTCCTTGTCTTTGATGGTAACAGGATCTGCAGAGGGGATTATCTTTCCACGTCGGAGAGATATAGCATTAACTCCACCTATATTGGGATTCTGCTGAGTTCCAGCATTTGGATTGGTCACCACCTGAGATGGAAGCCTTCCTGAACCTTGACTTTGCTCATTACTCTGTATATTAGATAATTGACCGATATGAGTTTGAAGAGTTTGAATTTGCTGTTGTTGCTGCTGTTGCTGTTGCTGTTGTTGTATTAGGATCTTCATCATGGCATCCATCTTGCTTTCTAACCTTGAACTTTCATCTTGGATTGGTATTGATTATCTAACTTGTTGAAACATTTTGTTACTAGAATTTCCACTTTGATTAAACTGTGCTTGTTGAGGTTAGCCATTTCCATATCGAAGATTTGGATGGTCACGCCATCCAGGATTATATGTATTAGAGTAAGGATCATATTTTTGGCCACCTTGAGTCATAGGTTTAGAAGGATATATTGCATTGCAAGATTTAGCTCCATCATTCAGGTAAGGACAAGAGTCAGTAGCATGAGTGGCTAGAGAGCAAATAGAACATAGTGGCCCTATTAGAGCAGAAGAGTTGGGCTGTGAAGTAAAAGTAGTAGATGGTCCCATAGGATTGACCATATTAGAAGAATTTTGCATATTGGACATAATCATTTTTTCCACAGCAGATGTAAGCCTATCAATTTTGCTCTCCAGGCGAGACTCAGAGAATAATCCTACCTCATTAACTTTTACTTGTTGTCTAGAGCCAAATTGTTGGCTATTCTCAGCTTTCCTTTCAGTCAATACCCAAGCATCTTCAATAGTCAAGTGAAGAAGAGAACCACCAGCAGCTGAGTCTAATAAATCTCTCTCTAGAGGTAAGAGCCCTTCATGGAAGTATTGGATCAATAGTGTGTCCGGGATTTGATGACTGGGACAGCTGGAACACAATGTTTTAAAACACTCCAAATATTCATATAAGGATTCCCCAACCATTTGTCGACATCCACTTATGTCTTTCCTGATAGATGAAGTGCGAGAGGCTGGGAAATACCTTTCTAAGAATAGTTTCTTCAGTTGATTCCATGAAGTGATGAATCCAAGAGGTAATCGAAGCAACCAGTTTTTAGCAGATCCTTCCAAAGAGAATGGGAAGGCACGCATCTTAATTTGATCTTCAGTCACATCAACTGGTTTCATAGCAGTGCAGACCATGTGAAACATCTTCAAATGGTTGTATGCTTCCTCTCCTGAAACACCATTAAATTTTGGAAGTAAGTGTATCAATCCAGGTTTTAACTCAAAATTCACGTTAATATCAGGATAATTTATGCACCAATTTTGAAAATGCAAATCAGGAGAAACCAATTCTTTAATGGTCATAGCAGGATCGACATTATGAGCATTTGCATTTGCATTTGCATTTACATTCTCATTAGCATTAACAACAATATTATTACCATCCATATTGACGGTAGAATCAGAGGATTCAAAAATAGGATTAACAAAGGAACTACTACATACAAGAGTACTAGCTCTAGTTCTTCTTTGTTGATGAAATGTCCTCTCAATCTCAGGATCTAAGGCTAACAATTTTTCAAAAGAGGATCGAGTCATGCAATAAACAACTACCTACGAAGTCACCTGAAAACTCAAACCTAAAGTCTAACTGTTGCTCCCCGGCAACGGCGCCAAAATTGATCGAGCTACTTTTGTCGTTAAAGCGATCAATTAAACTAGGTCATAATTAATTATGCAGTTTAGGGTCAACCTAGGTCATTCTCCCAAGGAGCAAGCTATGGGTTTTCTTTAGGTTAAATTTAGGTGATGAAAAGATGCAATGAAATGTGAATGGACCTAAACTAGAATGCAAAACACTACTATCTATATGCAATTAACTAACTAAATGTAATAATGCAATTGACTCTTAAACCTATATGAGAATGAGACTAATCTATATGAATTGAATGCAATTTTTGGGGGGTTTTCTTATGAGAAAATAATTAAAATCTAATAAAAAGATTGATTAAAAGAAAAACAAAATAAAATGATTTAATTCAGTTATGATGACGAAGGGGACAACTTAGGAACTGCATGGAGTCAACTTTCTTAGCCTAAATCAATTAATTAGACCAAAAGGAGATTAATGAATTTAATTACCCAATTGAACATGGGAAACCCTCTAGTTCAATAACACATATTTCACGAGAAAACTCATAATGAAATAAGCGGTGGCTAATTAAACCCGTTAAAAACCAATCATAAAATAATCTTGAAAATCTTGTTTACAATTATCTAATTGAACAACCAGATAATTTATCAACTCAATCAAACAATTAAGATGATAAACCAAATTAACAATTAAATTAACAACGAAAACTCAATTACTAATTTAATTGACAATTTAAAGGTTGCAAACAAGAATCCAACATTAAGCATAAAACCTTAAATTATCAGTCTAATCCAGAAGAAATAAGTTTACAATCTAAAACTAGATTGTTCTCAATTAACACAACTCGAAATCATTTAAAACTAAATTATTTCAAGTTTGAATTAAAAAGATAAAAAGAAAGACACTCCCTTGTGGTCTTCACGTGCAAGCCCTAGACTTTAGCCTCCTCCATGCTCCTCCCAAATTGCCTCTTAAATAGCTTAAGCTTTCATGGAGATCATTCCACCTCCAAAAGCCAAACGGCTCACTAGCATGATGAATAAGCCACGAAAACACACACTGTGCGTGTCCAGGAGAATGAATGGATTGATTAATTGATGGTGGGCCCTGTGAGTGATATATGTGCGTGAGAGAAGGGGAATGAATAATTGATGATCTCAATTATGCAGCACTACACAGCTTCTGCGTCTCGTGTCTGTAGCTTCCTCGCGGCGTTTTCTCTTTTTGCGTCTTTTTTCAATTCTTGCGGCGTTCTCGTTGTCTTCCGGCTGTAGCTCTCCTCGCGGCTGTGTGTGCTAGGTTCATTAAAAGGGGAGGAAGAGAGGGCTTTTTAGGGTATTAACTTGAGCCCAATAAAATCTAAGAAGCCCAATAAGTTCTACCATTGGGTTTCTTTTTAGCTTCCCTGAAAAATTCTGCACTTATAGGATATTATAAAATCACAATCTATCATATATCAAGAGATATTATTTAATCAGAATATTAATAATTTAAGCCCAATATCTTATAATTAATTTATATTTACATTATTTCCTAAAATAGGCTAACAATCCAAATTAGCCTAAAATAATCCCCAAAATAAATGAATAAGGTGGGATAAAAATATGAAAATTGAGATTTATCAATGATCCCTGTGGAAATCGGTCAATCTTCATGGAGGAGAACCTCAGTTATGAAAACCGGGGAAAACAGTAATAATGAGGCAATAGCCTTGGAGCTAGATGCCATTGACGAAGTTAGGATCGCATCCCACTACCGAGATCTAGCAATGAAACAACTTATTGTGACTAAGTTTTACAAAAAGGTGAATCCCAGGTCTTTCCGTGTGGGCGACCTAGTGCTTCGAAGGGTCGACATTGGCAATAGGAATGCCAAAGATAGGAAGTTGGCTGCAAACTGGGAAGGACCCTATCATGTCAAAGAAGAACTTGACCAGAGGGCTTACCGCCTTGAGGCGTTAGATGGAACACCTGTCAAGCGAACATGGAACGCTGACAAGTTAAAGCTGTACTACAGTTAGCCGACTTACTTGAAAGAGGCAGAGATACTGTTAAAGTGATCCATCACTTTATGGTTCTTGTTAAGGAATTGCGTAGGATGTTGATTTAATCTAAAATACGAATACCTTATGAGGGAACGTCTATATAGACAAAACTATCTGAATATGAAGATGCAAAATTTTATTATGATTCTATTGTTGTGGTTATGACATAACCATGTAATCAGACAGACATTCATAACCAAATTCTAAGTGAAAGAGCAATTGCGAAATTCAAAAGCGTTCTTTGCCACAGAATCAGGGATTGCCGAGATGCCCGAACCAGCGATGAGAGACGTTATGAACGCCAAAGGTTTATCGAGACCTAGATGCATTTAAATTTATTTCCCGGGATAGAGAAGTGGCATTCTTTACTTGACCCTGATCAGGTCTAAGTGTACACGAAGAGTGTTAACCCGGTAGTGTGCACGGGGAAAGCTGCCCTTTCTCAGATTTTAACTTAGACTAATTAAAGTCGGAGGGATAAGTGAAAATAATGAGGTTTTCACGATAATTTGAAAGCTTGTATTAAATCCAAAGTTAACATACATACAGATTCCGTGATAACGTGTATGGCCTTGGCCAGGTCATTAGATATAAATTCCAGACTTTTAAGTTTGGTCCAAGAGTAAGGAATTTAACGATTAGAGGCAATGCGGAAAAATGCTGTTGATAGTGGAATGTAAAAGCATTGTTAAATTGTTTGCTTCTAGCTACGTGGAAATACAACGCTAAAATGAAAAGTGGAAAGACAAACTAAAGGCAGGAAGGCCAACTTCTACTCCCCGTTAGGGGGTAGCACTTCTTTCATCTTCAGTCCCGGATCCGCCTTGTCTGGCTGCCGGGGGAGGAAGTGTAACCTGTTGTGCCGATAAAGGAGCGGGAACGAAGGTCCCGTCATCATCCAGGTAGCTTGATGGTGCACCTTTGAGAAGTCAAGAGGGATAGATTGATGAAAATACCGGACTTGATCTAAGGCATTGTTGAAGGACTCCATTATCCCGTCTGAGAGCATCGAGATCTCGGCTTTCAGCTTCGCTTCAGTCTCCCGGGATTGACTCCTCAGCTCTTGATTTTTGGCCCTTAGGTTTTCATTCTCGGTCCTCAACTTCTCCATCACTTTTGAGCCTTCTGAAAGTGCATGTCGTGTGGAGTCAAACTTTGCATCAACTTGAGCCAATTTGTCTGCCAGCTCCTCTTTTTCCTTCACTGCGTCATCCCGAGCGGCATTAGCCTTGAAGACTTCATTGTAGGCTTTTTCCGACTCCTGCTTACTTTTCTTTATACTCTCCTCAGTGAGAGCCCCTTGATGCTTCAAGTGAATGACGAGATCAATAAGGCCTACTGACTTAGCCATGGCATCCTCCAGGTCCTTTAGGTTCCGCACCTCCATTTCAGTGAGCTTGTTATGCTCATAGAAAATGGCCGGAGGGTGAAAACCCAGACGGTTGAGGGCGTTCAGCCCGATTTCCCAAAGTTCGCTGTCTGGGAGCCGAGTAGGATGGAAAGATGAGGACGACAGTGATGGCAAAGGAGGAGTAGGAGCACGAAGCACTTCCGCTCCGGCGGAAGCAGCCTCCTCAACCCGAGCGGAGGAGGTGGGTTCGGAAACCGCCGGGATGGAACTTTTCTTGCCCCACTTCAACCTTTTTAACTTGGCACTGGGGGATGACCCGTCAGGTTCTGGAGAAGGGCGTTTTGTTCCAGTAATGGTAGTCTCCTCAATATCCTTGCTGAAGGTTCCAGCTGTAAGGTACTTTGGTCTACCCATCTCTTAAGCTGGAAAGCAAAATAGTAACTCGAGATTGGTATACAATAATTATCAATATATCAGGAAAGATAAGTAAAAGCAAGAATACGGTAAAACAATGGACATACATTTGGCGGAAGAGATGATAATGTTGGCTCGGGGAATGAAGTCGGCTGACTTTACCATGCCGTGTTGGTCGTTATAGGCGATAATCTTGTAACGGAAAGGGCGTCCTCTTCCGACAATTGTTTTTCCATGAAGCGGAAGTCAGAAGGTCAAAACGAATGATGGTTCTTGAACCAGTATAGAGGGAAGGAAGTCTTATTTGGGCCAGCGTTCAAGGCGTTGACGAACCAAGGAACCTTCCCAGCTTCTGCCTGAACCTTGAAATAAGTGGCCTTGAACCCCTTGAAAGAGTCGGTGAAGACCTCAAAAACTTTAGGCAGTTGCGAATTTCCCCGGAGCAAAGTGACACCTTTTCTCTCTGAGGCACTGGACTCGTGGACAGCAAAAAGATAAAAGAAAACCTTTAGAGAACACCTGAGTTCTTTACTTTTGCAGAAGTTCTCAAATGCGACAACAAAAGCCCACGCGTTAGGGTGAAGCTGGGTAGGGGCCAAATGAAAGTGGTTCAAGACGCTCATTTGGAAGTCGGAGAAAGGGAAACGGACGCCAAGTCTGGTGACTACGTCCCGATACATGAGAAAGAAGGGTGTAGGGGACTCATAATCTTCCGGCTGGGCACAAACCGCCTCTAAGTCAGAAGGGAGAGATAAAGTGTACCCATCACCATCCCAGACCGGAAGGTTCGCCAACTCGTCAGATGTCATGTCGGATCTAGCCTTTAGGATGGCTTCACTAACCCACTCCCTTGGGTGCAGCACTTTAATCGCTTCCTCGGTCATCTCTAGAAACCCGGAAGAACGTTGGGGAGCCTTTAGGGAGCGTTGGGGAGCTTTTGAAGGACGCCGGGGAGCCATACCTAGGATGAAGCAGAGTAAGGGAAATGGTCAAAGCCGAGTCAAATGTCACATAAAAAAGCAAAAGAATAGGTAGTCAGTGAGGAACTAACTCGGATGGCTATCGGAAATAGGCGTGAGACCGTATAAATGGTTTCAACGGCAAAAAGACTGAACGGATTCGGCCTCAGCCTCAAGACCCTGGATAGAATACTCACAGGCTAAGTATAGGCACTTATCGCATGTTCGGGAGGCCCTAGGATCCCGGGTTTCTATCCTAATGGGTGAAGAAGCCTGAGGGCGGACCAAAAGTACGCATGAGTAATCGCGACTTTTGTAAAAGCCTGAGCGAGGATTATGTGCGAAGGTTGAATTTGAAGAAATCCCTGGATGGTTCACACCATGTCTATAAGACTGAAGGACGGTCTTGTCTTTTCCCTCGGTGGTACGATCAACCCCCCAAAGCCAGTAGGGAACGCTAGGGGGCAGTTGTGAAAAAATTTCGTATTCTTCATGCGAAACTGGTTTTTCGTTGATTGTGAAAGAGGGAGAAGGGGCTCTAGCCATACTTCGCTAAAATTTCAATAAAGAAAAGAAAGCAAGTCTATAAACAAGTAAAGTGGGCAAAATCATGAAGACATACAAATAGCACAACAGCGCAAGAAACGCAGATAATGCAGTAGCACACGCTACCGAACGAATAATGGAAAGCAAAAACAATACAGGTGTGCAGAGGTAGCAAAGAAAGGGAAAGTGATATTTGACAAATCAGAGGTGTGATGGGAAATGGGTTTGTATCCTCATGTTAGACATTGGAGAGGAATTCCTAATCATCATTTCCGTCAAAATCAGACAAGACAAGCATGTGGAAAAGGCAAAAACATAATAAACCAGAAGAGCAAAAAGGAAGATGGAAATGCTTACCGGAAAATGGAAAAGGGAAGCTGTGGAGTGGAAGTTTGAATAAAAGGGAAAGTGAGTGATGAGGGAGGAAGCTGCGAGGGTTGTAAGACCTTCGGTAGAAATAGAATCGCAGAGGAGAGAGGGGTGAATGTAAATAAGCCCCAAGGTACGAATTTGAAACGTCAGGGGCAAAAAGGTCAAAAAGGAAATTCGAAATAATGGCCGCTCTCAAGGAATGAGGTATGCCTTTAATGTGCTTGCAGACCATGGGCAACAGGAGATGACGTTAGGGTTCCCTCGCCCAATTCGCAGAAGCCACCTGGCAGGAGAAGGAGAACTCTTGCGTGAGCTCAGTGAAAATCGAAGCGACGCCTATAAAGGCGGTGTAGCCTATTTAAAAGGCTCAGCGATAGGGGAAAAACAGAGTTATATGCATAACCCGGTTTTGTCTTTACTCCCAAGAGCATAAGAAGGCGAGAGGAATATCGAAGGCACTCATCTCGGAAATTATACCCCGATTCCGAGGTATAATTATTGACTCTATTAATTTGCTTGCAACCAGGACAAATCCTAGCAAGCAAAGTCGGATTAAAACCGGATGGAAGTGTGGACCACAACAACGCATCTCGGATAAAACAAGATGGGTCACCATGAGTAAGCCTCCATCCTGGTAAATTACATCCCGCCACCTTGGACAGCCAAGCTACCGGGCTGGGGGCAACTGTTATGGACTCGTATATTGGGCTAAATGGGATAAATGGCCCAATACCAAAGTCCAGCATTGAGGCAAACTAGCGTACACGGGTAAGGTGCTAACTACCTCATATCCCTCCACTAATCTTGGTTCGTACAGGTAGTGGAGCAGCAATAACCGTTGGTGGGAGACCAGAGACAAAGCATAGATCTGTACTTGGAGCAGGGAGGCAGCGCCAAGGCAATGGATAAACCCTAAAGGTAACCCATATAAATACAAAGGTTGCTCTCCAAGTACACAGGCTCTCACTCTCTATTTTATTTTAGTCACACTGTGCACACACCCCGCCCCCTTTGTGGCTTCGGCCACCCAGTGTATGCACAGTGATCCACTGTCCGGTGATATCTGAATCCATAGGTATTGCTATGACTATATTCACTCTCGATTATCTGAACAAGGCAGTGGATAAAATTATAAAGATCCCATAGAAACATTCACTAACCCTCTGGGTTAGACATCTGAGTTCTTAGAACAGAACAGATATTTTTTAAAGAAAATTACACACTATTATCATAAAATTTAGTAGAAGATTATATACAAGCTATGGAAAATTTACAAAACCAAAACCTTCAAAGAGTTATTATAGATACTATCGGAAGAAAAGAATAATATCTACGAAAATTTTTATTAGAAAAATGCAAAGAAGCATGGAGAAATATTAAATATTATAAATTAAACAAAATAATATTAAAATGTTCAGAATTAAAAGTTCTCAAGAGATAATATCTGATTTTCACCAAAGGAATTTATATTGTCCATAAATTATTGTTCATTACAATTGTCCTTTTTTAACTTCAATTATTATTCTAGTTTATTCTACGTTAACATTTATATTACTAATTTTATGATTTGCTTTATGAGAATGATAAATCTTACTGTTTGCTTTAAATTTGTATAATCTTCACACACATACACACACGCACATACATATGACTCTATACATACATACATATGTCTATATATATATATATATATATATATATATATATATATATATATATATATATATATATCTCATTTACCAAAAGAGTCGGCAAAAGAAATATGATTTGTTGGAAAAAAACAATTAAATGAAAAAAATAAAAAATTACATTTGATATTTTTTTAAGATTGACGTTCTTTAATAAATTTTATTATATTGCCATAATTATATTTTAAAAGAAAAATTAATCTTTTGATTTTCCAACTATTGAGTATATTAGTTAACACCATTAAAAATTGTCAATATATCCTCCAACTCAACTGAAGTGTGTTTGATAAAAAAAATCAGAAAAATATTATGCCAATAATAAATTTAATTACATTTGTTGGCACAAACATTTGAATACGGAAGGAGATCATCTTATCATCTATTTTCTTATGAGCCCATCTGAGCTATTCATTGGAAATAGGATAAAAAATTCAAAAAGCATAACTTGATGTGACTCTTCATTAATAAATTATTATATTGCCATAATTATATTTTAAAGGAAAAAATAATCTTTTGATTTTCCAACCATTGAGTATATTGGTTAACTCCATTAAAAATTGCCAATATATCCTTCAACTCAACTGACGTGTATTTTATAAATAAAAAAAATCAGAAAAATATTATGCCTGTGATAAATTTACATTTGTTGGTACAAATATTTGAATATGGAAGGAGATCATGTCATCATTTATTTTCTCATGAGCCCATCTGGATCGTTAATTGGGAAGATGATATAACAATTCAAGAAGTATAACTTGATGATGTGACCTTTCATATTAATTGAACGGACATGGTTTAGAGATTATGAGAGATGAGGAAAAAATGAATAATGAGAGAAACGGTGCCCATTTGAATATTAAGGCCCGAAAAAAAAACTTATGGTAATTTTCTCTCTATATTTTCCAGGATAAGTGAAGACCATCCGTGCATCCTCGGAAAATAGTTTTTTTCCCCTTTATAATCCATTCAATTTTATTAGGCTTTCTCTCCGGCCGAAACAAATATTTAAAATAATATTTTATAAACGTACCTTAAAATTTCTCCTTCATGGCTCAAAACATGGAATCAACCCATGTCATATATAGTTGTGGGCGTGGTTGTGGCGCACATTAAACGAAAGTTTTGAAGGATCGGAGTTGATTGCTGATGGAAACACATGCTGCATTTGAACTCCCATTAAAGGCCATCGTTAAAAGAGAGAGGACTCATTAAACAAAGAAGCTGATGAGTTTGTTGGATATAATTAGTTTTGATAATGTCTCATATAGTTGTCATTCTCAAAAGCAAAAAGCTTGAGTAATATAGTTATCTCCTATATTGACTAACTATTGTATTTAATGTAGATTAAACCAAGTTAAGGTCAATCAAGAAGGAGATAAGAGATTTTAGATTGAAAGAGCTGAATCAATAAGAAGATGATCAAGAAGTATTGAAGAATAAAAAGAAGAAGATCAAGGAGGATGAGAATGTAGATGAGGATAAGGAAAATGAAGAGAAGAAAAAGAGGAAGAAGAGAAATTGAAGAAGAAAGAATCTATTGAATGGAGTATTCTTATTCAAGATTAGAATAATTAAGAGATGAGACTTCAGAAAGAAGAAGAAAATTATAAGTTCAAGAAGAAAAGGAAATATCGAAGAACTTGCAGAAAAAATGATGAACTTAGGTTAAATGATGAAGAGTGATCAAGATTGGAGATGGTGGAAGTTGGAAGAAGTTGATGGATAGAATGAGGATATCAAGTCTAAGATCAGCTTAAATGTGAATGAAGAGAATGTTCAAGAAAAGGAGAAGAAATAAAGATGTAAAGAATATCCAAGTGGAGAGAAGGAAGAAAGAGAATATCTTGAGAAAAGGAATGAGAAAAGTCAATATTTAAGGTCTTAGATTGATCCTAAAAGTCTTCACATTAAATGGATGTTGGAGAAGCTCAATCCAGAATTAAATATAGCAAAAATAAGATTCTGGAAGAGAAAACTCGAGTTTCCAGGTCAAAACTCAAGTATACAAGCTTACTGGAAAAATTTGCTTATGGACAGAGAAAACTGAAGTTTTGAAAACTGCAGTTTGGGAAACCACAGTTTAGGCGTCAAAGAGTCATAAATTGACTATGGGAGTCAATACTCGAGTATGGAACTTATATACTCGAGTATTGGGAGTTTTCAACTTCTCTGGCGCGTCTGGTCCCGACGATACTCGAGTTTCCACTTCAATACTCGAGTATTAGCATTGGTCAGCAACTCTGTTCATCCCTGTTTCACGTTCAGCTTTGGGTGACCTCTGGTAAATTGATGATATCTCCTAAACCAGAGATCAGATTGAGGTGAAATCAAATTTAATTGAAACTAGACATCCAATGTGTCATCTTGACAAAGTTTCATGCCCAAAGAAGATCAGGTGAAAGAACAGTGAATTTTGAAAGTTGGATCAAATATTCATGCCACACATCAGACCAAGCTTCAATGTTTTTAGTGTAACTCACAATCTACAAATCGGAATGAGCTGAAATCGGTGGCATTAGAAAGAAGAATCATAAGGCTTTCCATCAAGACTTGATTCAACAAAAATTAATTTCAGACCAGAGAGATATGCTCCTCGAAAGTTGACTGACTGTTCAATACGTTGAGGAAACGCTGGTTAAGAACAAGTCTTCATTCATCAGATCTTAATGGACAGATCACAACGAGCTTGGATCTGAATCTTGTTGCATTTAGAATGAAGACACAAAGAGCTATATGAGGATAATTGGTTTGCTAAAATATAAGCCATATCAAGTCAGAAAGCAACCAAAGGCCAGAACAAGTTGAATACTCGAGTTTACACATGAAAACTCGAGTATAGCTTAGACAGAAAGCAATGAACGTTAGTAAATCTTCAATACTCAAGTATGTAAGTCAATACTCCAGTATCGGACAGACAAAGACGAATATGAAGTAATGAAATAAGCTCAATACCGCTGTATCCAAGTTAATACTGCAGTATACACAGTAACTTTAGAAAAATCAAAGTTGCGAAAATCCTGAATCTGATCCAGATCAACCAAAAGTTTACCCAAATGATTCATAACATTTATTATCATCATTTACATCATTTGTGGACATGTTTCAGATGATCAAACGAAGGATTTCATGGAGATCAAAGTTGCTGAGCTGTCAAGTCCCAAAAAGCAAAAATAACGGCTATATTTCCAACTGTCACATCCTCAAATGGTTCAATTTACAACAGCTCTATTGTCCAATTGTTAGAAGACCTTCATCTATAAATAAACCTGGATTAAAAATGCAGAAGAATGAGGGAGTGAGCTTACACTATTATAATGTCAAAATGTTGAATCTCCTACTCTCTGTTTTTCAAAGTCTTCTTAGTTTACAATATAGAGAGTGAAATCACTTGTATTGAACTTAAGTGTTTATCATAATCACTTCTTTGAGAGAAGAAACATTGTAAATCATATTATCTTGAGTGATACTCAGGTTGGGTGACCTTGAGTTGGGAATTTGATTGTAACCATACGGGTAGTAAGGGGGAGTCTCTGTGAGAGATTGTAAAGGTTACACAAGTGCCTGGAAAAACTTGTGGGGTGTAAAGGCTTGTCTTTTGTGCCTAGTTAAACAAGAAGAATCGTGGAAATCTCAAGTGAAGCTTGAGAACTGGACGTAGGTCACGGATTGGACTGAACCAGTATAAATCTGAGTTTGCAATTCTCTTCCCTTAACTCTTTATTTCCAGCATACATGGTTTAATGATTGTCAACATTTTTTATAACTCCTTCCCGTCTTACAAATTGATTTCACCGGATTGCACAAAGATTTTTAAAAGTCACAAAGTTTTTTATCTTCAGCCAATTCACCCCCTCTTGGATTCAACCTGGGATTTTCAGAGTTTACTATGAATGAATCTATGTCACCCTTTAATCCATAGTCAAAAGTTTGATGCTTTGATACCAAGAATTATGTCTATAGGCTACAGCTCAAGGATGGTTTAATGATACTTGTCCTTCACTTTTTGTTTTTTATGGTGATGGGATTACTATATTTTCTTTAGCTATTGATGTTATGATTAGATTTGCTATGAGTAAGGATTTTGTGGACTTATTGGAAACATTAAATCAAGAAGAGTCTGTGGGAAAAGAAAAGAAAAAAAAAAGAAAGAAAGAAAAGAAGACATCTTTTTTGTATCCTAGGAAGCCATCCAAAGGCTCAACACCATCAGCCTTCAAGAAAATGCTACAACTAACCAGTTTTGTGTTTGTATTGAAGATTTTGGTGATGCTGAGATGTCAAAAGTGCCATGTCATTATAATTTTCATAAAAATTGTATTGTAAAGTGGCTACAAATAAGACATTTATGTCCTTTTTGTTGGCATGCAATGTGCATCGCAACCCATTCTTATAAATTATTGTGTATTTTAATGTAAAAAACTACTCTGAGAATTTTTCTCATTGTTTGTAAACATTGAATGCAAATACAATACATCTTTTTATCATTTATGCATTCTTATATGCATAATTATAGGTATATGATGTGCCAAGCTATACTATGATGTAATTTTATTTGCTCATTTAATCCTATCATATATACTAAATCTTTAAATTACCTTTTGAGAATTAGTTCAATATGTATAACTCTTTAATAATTTTAGTAAATTTAAACAATTTTAAGTGACTTTTATGTAGAGGCACTACAAAAGAAAATGATCTTTTGTAGTGGTTAAAATGACACTTTTGTAATGGTTTTAACTGCTGCAGAAAACATTAGTAGTAGTTGGTCAAACTGTTAAAAAATACTCCATTGCAAGTAACTCTGTAGCAGTTCTTAAACCCCACTATTATATGTAACTTAACCATTGTTGTAATTGTAGCGGTTTGTTATCACCGCTACAAGATGAGGCTAGGATGACGTCATGTGTGAAGACTTTGTAGCTGTTCAGAAACTGCTACAATATGAAATTACCCACATTTGTGTCGATTATATATCCGCTACAAAATATGACAAGAAAGATTTTAAAAATGGAGGCAAATTTTGTAGCGGTTTCTTGACCGCTACAAAATCTTGCCGCCTTTTTTAAAATTTTATTCAATTGTGTAACTTACAGTGAACTTTATGTGTCAGAATTTATAGCAATGAATAACATTTTTTAAAAAATTGAATGAGCCGTTAATACTCATTTTACACTACTACAAAAAACACTTTTAACGTATGTTTTTAAGACCCTTGGATGACTATTTTTAAGGGTCGTGTATAAAAATGTCGTTGAAAGTTTATAACTTACAATGACTGTTTTTTTTAAAAACAGTCGTTGAAAATTTTTAATAACAAAAAACACTTTTAACGTCCTTTTTTAAGACCCTTACATGACTAGTTTCAGGGGTCGTGTATAAAAATGTCGTTGAAAATTTATAACTACAAAAAACACGTCCTATGCACGTTTTCAGACCCTTAGACGACTGTTTTCAGGGATCGTGTATAAAAGTATTGTTAAAAGTTTATAACTTACAACAACTGTTTTTCAAAAATAGTCCTTGAAAATAAAATTCTAACTTACAATGACTGTTTTTAAAAAAACAGTTGTTAAAAATTATTTTCTAAATAACAGTCGTTGTATGTCCATAAATCTACTGTATGCACGCATGCTAGGCTATCTTTAGAACCACCTAAAACACAATATATTTACCGTATGCACACATGCTAGGCTATTTGTAAAACCATCTAAAACACAATATAAGACGCAATTTGAACAGGTTAAAGCCTCATGAGAAAAACAATGGATTGCAAATGAACGATAAGCAACAGTTTTAACTAAATGAAATAGAAGACATTACCTAGAGGCCAACTTAATAAAATCAAGAAAAAAAAATAAAAAATTAGCCTCTCAAAATGCATTCATTTTACAAACGAAAGAAAGCACCAGGAAATAGAGAAGAAAAACACTGCAATGGAACTATCCATTCAGAAACAAAAGAAAGCACCAGGAAGTAGACCTTTGGTATCCTCATCATGACCTGTGAGGGGCTTCCTCCTCTTCATGGTGCTTGGGATCGTTGCTCGACATATTGCTTAGTTAAGAGAGAAAGAGAGACAAAGATTTGCAACCTAGATCTACAACCGACGACGAACAACAGATTTTAAGGCTGTGGAGCACGCTTGTAGTTCACAATAGAGGATGAGTCAGAGTAAGAATCGCTCACATGTGATAGCAAATCTCCTTGGCGGCAAGGGTGAGGCCGTTGGGTGCGACGACGAAGATTGATGAGTCTTGAGACTCTTATTGAAAGGCTATGTTTAGGATGGATTTGAGGAAGACGTTATGCACTTTTAGATTTAAAGAGAAAACTTTATAGTGGGTGTGTCTGTGTATAAAATATAGTGGGTGTGTGTGTCTAAGATTCAACGATTGGTTTTGAAAAAACAATCATTGAAACTCAAAAAAAAAAAACTTATGGTGGATGTGTGTGTATAAAGAGAGATATATATTGTAACATCCCAAATTTCTAGGATTTGAATATTGGAAAAATTGTATGGGAATTAAATTATGAGATTAGGCTAAAATAATTATGAGAATAATTATTTGAAATTAAGGATGTATTTCCATAATTATTCAATAATTGCAATTAAGTGTAATTGCAAATAAAAGAATGTTTTTTTTAAAAAAAAAAAAAAAGGGGAGAGGACAAAAGAATCATATGGGCCAACAATGAATAAAAAGAACCAAGCCCAATACAAATAAACCCATATCTCTCCCAAGTATTAAGCTATTTTGGCCCTCATAAGAAATACCCAGGCCACGTAAGTAAACTAGCAACCAAAATGATTCATATTGCAATGGTACGTGTTGAACTTTTGACTTGTGTGGAGCAAGGAAAAATGCTGCCCATCAAGCCAAGAGTTCAATGCAATTTGATGGATCAATGGCCCCATAACTCGAAACCCTACGGCCCATATAAATAAAGACATAACCAGCCCAACTTATATTCATCTCCTACTCTCTCAGCTCACCGAAAACATCAGCAAAATCAGAAAGAAACAGAGCATATTTATTAGCAGCAGAGATCAAATCATCATTCCTTGGTCAGACACGCAAATAGCTCAGCACCGAAAGCAGACCAGAGCACCATACCTTCAGCTTCCCTCGATCCCTGTGTTTATATTTTTCCGGTTAATACCTCTGGTCTTTGCCTCTTGATCAGGCTATATATATATATATGTATCCCTCTTCCATTCATTTTTGGGGACTGCACAAAAACCAGAGACATCGTTATCACTGTCCAAGAGAGTGAGAGGGAGTTGCCAAAGGAGTTTAGAGCAAAAGCTCACAACTGATCTCTGTTTGACATCGGTGAAACAGAGGAAGTGGACCAACATTACTCTTCCACGCTTTTGACTGAAGTTTCGCAAGTGCCTGGTATTTACTCTTTTTCCTTCGTCTACTGTCAATATGTCACGAAAAAGTGAATAGATCCACGAGACAAGTTTGCTAAAAAGGAGCTTGCTGAAAAACTCGTAAGGTTTATACCAGGCATAAACCTAGTATAAGGGCAATTAAATACCTGGTATAAACCTGTGCCAATCACGATCTGAGATTTATCTCGACAATTCCGCAAAGGCTTGAATAATGTCTTGGTTTCGCCATGTTGCCTTGCTTCAGTCGTTGAATGCATGTCTCGATGCCTACAGACCCCTCAGATGAATCTCGGCCTATCCATGCAGCCGACACAGTTGGCGCATGAGTGTGTGACCCAGCTGGCAATGCACCAGCCTTCATGGCTGCCATGCACCCACGGGATCCGAGTTCGATGCCTGTCTGGACCCTTTGGTTTGCTTCGACTGATGTTGAATACATATGTCGGATGGATGTATCTCGGCATCTCATGACACATGTCGGAAATATGGAAGTCTCCTAAAGTGCTGCCTTGGCGTCGTTCACACTGGATGGTCTCTGAGATGCAAACTCGGTACCATTATGCCGATGTTGACTACCTCAATTCGAGATGAAACTGCAAGAGCCAACGCTGAATCATTAAGCAGAGGTAAGGTTTGTGAACCATTATGCGTGTCGATGCTGAAGCGTATCTCGGCAACCATAAACTCGGCTAGGTGCCGATGAGTCCAGAATCTCGATTGTGGAGCTGATGTTGAATATATAGCTCGGCATCAATAAATTTGGTAACTCAAAATGGAGCAGACGTTGCATATCTCGACAACTCATGCACTGCTCATGTATTTAATCTCGGCATGTAACCGATATTAAAAATTTTAGCCTTGAGCCGTGTTGACTATGTATCCCGGCAATATCAAAATCAGTCCCAGAATTGTCTTAGTCGGTACTGTCGATTATCTCGGCATATCGGAGTCTCGGACTTCCTGCATCCCCATACCTCGGCATCTCGTGGTTTTGGCATTTCGAATATTCACTTTTCTACCACATGTCAGAATCCTCTCCTGCAAGCTGTTCACTACAGAATAATGTTATGATCAAGGAGCTTGCTGAAAAACTTAAATAAAACAGAGACAAGTTTGCTGTCATCGGGTCCCTGGGTTTTATTGTATGAGTATAATATAAATATATATATATATATATACATATATATATATATATATATTTCTTCATCCCTTTATCATGGTAGCAAAATGAAACCACGAGCATAGCATATACACACACACATATCCAGCACACTCTTCTTCTCTTAACATATATATATATATGCATGTAGGTTCAGAAAAAAAGAAAGAAAAATGCTGAAAACTGAAACTGAATTAAGGGGGGCTGTTATCGGTTCCCTTTTGTGTCTATTTTATGAAACTCAATGAAGATAAAGAAAAAGAAAAGAGAAGAGAAGAGAAGAGAAAACAATATATACATATATAAACGCTGGAAAAGAAAAAGAGTGAAACCATAAAGGAAGGCAAGAAAACACATAGGTTAAAGTTATGTATATATGTGTGTGTGTTGCTACGGGTAACTTCATGACAGAAAAAGAAAGAGTTAAAAGTATGTGGTTGCTGAATATATATGTATAGGAGAGAGGAGTTATTTTTTATGTGTGTGTATTATCGTGTGTGCATGGACAAATGAACAAAGAAAACGAAAGTATGAAAGAGTAGTTATTTTTCTTTACCTATATACATATAAAAATGTGCTGCCCAGTGAAAAGATAAGAGGAAGTATAGATAAAAGAGTCTGACACAAAAGATATACTAGCCGCTGGAAAATTAGAGGCATTAAAAGCTATGAAAGATGAATTCGAACCTAGAATAATCTTCAAGATGCTGCTGTTCAAAATAGTTCTCTTGGATGTTAGAATTTATTTGAGCACTAAATAAGTGCAGATCATAAGTGTGTGCATGTGTATCTGTGTGACAAGCATGGGAGTTTTACTTATGGGCTTCACTGTTTGAGTAAAAGTTGCAAGAGAAAAATTATACACTTGAGGCCTTGTGATTTTTGTTGTTAGGAATTTAGAATAATAACAGAAAATGTTATTATTGGGAAAGAGTGATAATAATAAATAAATAAATGAAGAATTATTATTATTATTATTATTATTATTGGGGGATAATAATAACAATAATAACAACAACAACAACACTAACAATAAAATTATTGTTGTTGGAGAGATTTTTAAGGGATTAATGATTAATATTAATAATCCTCTAAACTAATTCGCGTAATTAGTTTAATTGTGATTCGAATAAGTGATTGACAGCGATGATAAACATTTTTAGGCAGACATTGACAATTTATCTGATCCCAGCAACTTTAGTACAGAGAAAAGGGACACAAGGTTAAGGTGGGTAACCCTAATCTTATAATCATGTATGTAAATGTTTATGTAATAATTAGCTGACCATGTATGTTGGTTGAATTACTTGTTTATGTTTTCCTGGCTATGGATTTGAGGCTGCGGTCTCATGGGGCTATGTGTCCTAGACAAGGGCTACGATCCTTGGCCGTTAACTACGGTTACGGTAATGTGTAATTTCTTCCATGCTTTAACATGTGCTATTATGTCATCTTTATTTTCATATATGTGCATGAGATTAGCCGTTACCCTGGGGTCCATTCATTTGGGCTCCAGCCTACATGAAAGATACAGGAACGGGTTCAGGATCAAAGGGCAAAGAGCAGTTGTAAGAGTTACAGCAGTTGGAATCTTTTGGTAAAAAATAGGAGTAACTAGTCTGTAGTTTAACGTTTATCATTCATTTGTTTTAGATTAATGTATTAACATCCCTATATAGGATAGATATAGAATCGCGAAAAATTTGTTTCTATTTTTAAACTAAGTTAAATTTCAAAAACTTCTATTACAAAAATCAAGTCGTCCAAATTACCTCGATCCTCTCCGCGTTAACTTTAATGAAATAAAGTTCCCAAAGGCCGAGCCACAGACACACACACACACACACACACACATCAAATTTATTAAATTTAATTAGAAACTAACTGAATCTAAAAAAGGTTAGATAATTTGAGTTTCCATGACTGGTTTTTCAAAACCAGTCATTAAAACTAAAAAAAAGGGTTAGATTTCTTATTTTAACTATTATAATTCTTGGCTACATATTAGGAATAGCTATAAATATGGGATTATATATATATATATATATATATATATATATATATATATATATATAATTTATTAAATTTAATTAGAAACTAACTACATCTACAAAAAATTTATAAAATTTGAGTTTTCACAATTGGTTTTTCAAACCCAGTCATTGAAACAAATTTGAGTTTGTATGGTGGGTGTGTATGTGTAAAGAGATATATTGTTTAATTTATTAAATTTATTTAGGAATGAACTAAATCAAAATAGGTTAGATTTCTTATTTTAACTATCAAAATTCTTGGCTACATATTAGGAATAGCTAGAAATATAGGATAATATATATATATATATATATATATATATATATAATTTATTAAATTTAATTAGAAACTAACTGCATTAAAAAATTTATAAAATTTTAGTTTCAACGACTGGTTTGTCAAAAACAGTCATTGAAACTAAAAAAAAAAACGTATAATGGGTGTGTGTAAAGAGATATATTATTTAATTTATTAAATTTATTTAGGAATTAACTAAATCAAAATAGGTTAGATTTCTTATTTTAATTATCATAATTCTTGGCTATATATTAGAAGCTAACTGCATCTAAAAAAATTTATAAAATTTGAGTTTCTACGACTGGTTTTTTAAAATCAGTTGTTGAAACTCCAAAAATTTGACTTTCAACGACTTATTTTTAAAAACCAGTCGTTGAAACTAAAAAATAAATAAAATACTTATGGTGGGTGTGTGTGTAAAGAGATATATTGTTTAATTTATTAAATTTATTTAGGAACTAACTAAATCAAAATAGGTTAGATTTCTTATTAACTTTCAATGAATGGTTTTCCAAAAGTCAGACTTAAATGTACATTTTTAACTTCCATTTCTACAAAACGGACGTTAAAAGTAAAGAGAAAATTACAATAGTGTCACCGCCTACCTTTTAACGTCTATTTTTTAAAAAACGGACGTTAATTTGGGGACGTTAAATCACTATTTTATAGTAGTGTTAGATTATTTTATTAATTAACTAATAAATTAAATCTAAATGATAAATATTAATGTTAAAAATAATTGATATTAGTATATGATATTTGATTATATATGGTTATTATATAGGTGTATAATAACGAGAATGTGTGTAGATAATAAGAACTAATTATGTTGTCCTCTAAATACTATTTTATTATAAAGTTAATGTATATGAAAGTAGAAGGAATGATGAACAAGATTCTAAAAAATTGTGAATAAAAAAATGAGTATCACGGCGTTAAAAGGAAAAAAAAAATTAAAACAAAATATTCATCATATTTGATTTACTTGATTAGCACTTAACCTCTTCAGAAAAGGTTGACATATGAGAGAAAACATAGGTTGGAAGAGATAAAGAAGTGTATTAAATAAGGTGTGGTGGGAGTATTTATAGGGATATCTGTGGAACACTTGTAGCGCTTGATATGACCTTTTTTGTAGGAGTTTTATACATCTGTATTTATAACGGCTGGCTTATTTGTAGTTGTTGGGTTTACTTTGTAGTAAGTAGAGAACTGCTACAAATGTTAATAAGCTTTTTTTTTGGTGTTAATAAAAATAGAGGATTACAGATTAAATATGTTATTGTAAGCACAATTTTTTAAATCAATCTTCGTCACTATTCTTGCAAAAAATGTGTAGAGAAAATGTTACTTCTGAATTAAATATGTTTAAACACAAATCAAACTTAAATTAAATATTATTTCATATAACGTATCTTAAAAAACACACCGAGCTAAAGGTAAATTGTCATCGTTGTCTAGGAAGAAGTTTTTGAAATTGGTGGGTTAGAATGACTCACTCTCATGGTAGATGTCTCACCATCGCCCATGTCGTAAAGGTCCTAAGTCTTTAAGTAAACCACCATATTCCAATCCATGTGCCTCTTATCCACAACATAATAAACCTGATATGCCTCTGAAGCAAGAATACATGGCTCATCATCTTAAGACCGACCAGTATGAATAGGTCAGGAGAAATTTACTAATGTGATGCCTAATTCACCAGTTGTGAGTCCCCAGGAAGTGTATTTGCCTACAAATACTTGAATAGAGTCATGGTGAAACAACTTTGGTAATTTATTTTGACCACATGAAGCAGTTTTTCATAATACAGGATGTCATTGAGCTGCATGTTCCTGTTATTGTTGCTCGCATAACTCCTTATCCCAAAAGTACCATAGACACCCGAGTTCTGGGTTAGTCATCATTGATCTCATGAAACCGTGTAAAATTTGAAACCATTGATATTGTATAGCGTAAATCTTTTGGTGTGGTCAAGTGGGTCAAGTGCGAGAGCTTTGAATTTTAGTGAGTGTAGGTTGTGGTCATTTAGTATTCTCCATGTAAACCAGCTTGGGAATTCTCTATGGACCTTTCTATCAATTTCAGAGGATGACTGTGTACAGATCCTTAGTTGACACTTCACATGACTTCTAAAAACTAAGCAATTAACTATGCGATGACGATCATGAAATGTAAGTATAAAATGTAACAAAATATATAGGATACCATATATTTGCGTACAATCCTTAATGAAGGAAGGGTTCAACTTTAATGCAATTAATCAAGACATACCTATGTGCTTGAAACTTCTTAGTTCCTGTCAGTTTGAAGTTCTCATTTCTGCCAACCGGTTTAATAACACGAGGGATTAACAACTCTGTTGATGATAGCTCTGGCTCAAAATAATCTTCTACACGAGGCAATTGGTTGAAAGATGTTTCGATGTTATCAAAGTACCTTGAACAAAAATACAGGATCTCATCCCCGATATAACCTTATGTTATTGAACCTTCATGGACATAAGATTTCAATTTCCCAAGAAACTTGCAAAATAAAGAAGGAAAATGTTGATATATCAATACTGAAACGTGTGACTAGGAAGTAATGTTGATGTAATTTATTTTAAATGAGTATCTCTCGATATGATACATCTATCAATAGTGAACTAGGCTAGCAAGCTATGTTTTGTTAACAAGGTGTACTGTCAGGTGAATCATTATCATGAAAAAGGATAAAGAAAAGTTCATCTACAAATGACACAGTGTAAGAATGATTTTTTGTTGCAGCTGCTCGAGCTCTTCAACAATAAAAATGTTGAAACACAACTTCCAAAAGAAAGAACACAGCTCCACCAAAATGATCAACTCATCGAGAAGCAGTGTATTTGGCCAGTAGAAGTAACTGTTGCATAAAAACATGAGTCATGACTCTACATCCCAACAACCTTTCAAGCCTCCATGTCAATACATCATGAAATGTTGTGTAACATCCCAAATTTTCAAAAGCGGAATAAATTAACTTTTCATTTAAAATCATTTCAAACCATCAGAGTAGACCATTTGAGCGGGAGAGTATCTGTTATTTGTATTTCAAAATGCCATAAGTCTAGCGGGGTACAATAGCGGTAAGAAAACCGAGTATCTCAAAAGGACCGTACAACAACAAAAGGATGGCTTCTGCCAGAACAACAGCGGGAAGTCTTCCGTCGGGTCTCTAAGCACGCTGCTTTCCCCTCTCCTTAGTCACTGGTTCTCCTGACCTTGAGGTTATGTTAAGAGCTGAGGTCCCATGCATACGGAACCCAGGTAACGGTTAACCTCATGTTTACAAACACAATATATGAACAGCATTTACCACACATCAACAGCAAACAAACTTTCTATCATAACAAATGCATATGTATTGCTCCCAGCATGTAACCATATCGCTCCCAGCATACAGACATATCGCTCCCAGCACATAGACATATCGCTCCCAGCATATGGACACATTGCTCCCAGCATTACAGATACCCTCTAACCTTTATATGCACTTCACAGTACAAACACTCTAAACATACAACACACATACCACATATATGCATAACATAAACATCAGAGTTAGTGTTACAGTACGTGAACGTACCTTCGTTGACGAGCGTTTAGTACGTTGACGATAAACTGTACTTTTGACGGACAATAATGGAACGACAGCGAAATGACAGTGGAACAAGATTACTGATATCCTATAATGATAATATCACATTTATCAATATTTGATATCATAACAGGCATTTTAGGTATAAATTACCATTTTGCCCATGATCCCCTAGTCGGCGGAATTTCGCTAGCACTTTGCTACCTTGACCCTAATCTTCCAGAATTTCAACATATCTCCAACTCCATAATGATTTTCGAAATTAATACCTTAATTACCCCTAGAACATGATTTCTATACATACCTGGAAGATTAAAGATCAACCTAGCATTTCTACAACAACTACCGAAAGAAACACTAAAACTAAAGACTAGGGACCGAAGAACTTACTCGGCACTTTGCTATTTCCACAGACTCCTCCTTCTCTCTAAAATCTCTCTCTAGAAAGCTCTAGGATTTGTGAAGAATGAAGAGAAGGTGAAGGCTATTTATAGAAAAAGGCAATGGCATTTTCGTAATTTCATTGAACTTTGTCTGGTTGAATTCTGACCGTCGAATCGCACTTCTTGGAGGTGGCAAGATCTTGGCCTTACACCTCTCAAGGATGATGTCATCCTTGCTGCATCATCAAGTCTTATGTCATCTTGCTTTATCAGGTAAAATTCCTGGTTCGGTATCCTCATCACGAAATTTCGTAAAATCTTAAAAATTCCGGGAACAAGACGCTGAAGGCCTTTTCTTCCTCTTTCAAATTATCTAATTTAACTCAGTTTCTGATCCCGCTGAGGGCATTCCATTATCAGCTGAAAATCCTCGGTATTCGTGCCCGGCTACAAAAATAACGTTGTCCGGTACTAACTCTGAGACAAAAATCCACTGATTAACATTATACTCTGGTTTTTCCCCACTTATCCCCAGATTCCCACAACGGGATTATTTTCTATCGGTTCTTATTTCTACTATCTGCTTTAATCCCACAAAATATCTTCCTAGCCGGATCTCCAAATCACTCCGTTGGTTACAGAAATGACTTGGGAGACAGTCCACTCCGAGATAGAAATTCACTTGTTCCTAATATACTTTGACTCAAGAAACCTAGTTCACGGTTTTCTAGGTAGGATTTTATTTCTATCCGTGGTCATTTATCCTGTTCACATTTTTACTATTATAATATTACTTAATCACCACATGTCTTAACTTATAATGTTATTTTAATGCAAATATCTAGATATTAATTTCTTAATTTTCATTTCATTTTTCTTTATTTTTCTTCTAATTTTCGTTTTTATTTATATATGTATATTTATTTTAAGTAATTTCCACCTTTTTCTCTTTATCTTATGTCTAAACAATTAGCCATTAATTATCTAATTAATCACTTACTAATTGTTAACAATTTTCTTAATTAGTAATAATTATTATCTCACAACTATTTTATTGACATTAATAATTTATGCTTCATGCATAATATTAAAAATCATGAGGCAACTTATGTTCCCCAAAATAATATCAAATTTTAACTCATTATCTTTCAAGGAAAATAATCCCATAAATTACCTAAATTAGAGACAACATACTTTCTAATTTTTAATAAATATTTAGTTGCCTCTTAGGATTTTATCATAATTTTCTCAGGGTATTTAATAGCCCATAAATATTTTAGGGACCTATTTACATATTATTTAATCTTAGGACAAATTGTCCTAATAATAAGATAAATTCAATACAAGGTGTTTGAGACCTCATATTCACCTATCTCCAATAGGTATTATTTACTAAATTATGATACTTATCCTAAGTAGGATTTTTAGGGTATTACATGTTGTCTAAATATCTATCAGGAACTTTTATTTTCTTCAACGTTGCAAGGAAGATTTCCTTATTCAATTTTGTTAAGGTGAATTTTGTTGGTTGAAATCTATTATGCTCATCCAGCCACACATCTCCATGAATTCCCATGGCTTATAAATCTTTCCTCACTTGAAGAGGATCTTTTGACTTGCCTGGTTTGTCAAGAATCATGTATAGTACGTTATCGCACACATTTTTTTCAATGTGCGTGACATCAAGATTGTGCCAGAGAAAATTATCTTTCCAATACAAAAGACTAAAGGAGATGCTTATCTTCTGCACAAAAGCAGAAATCCTAGCAGTCATTCTCCTGGCTTTTACCACATCATCGTTTTTTCCAAACTCAAATTCAACATCCTGAAGCTGCTATAAGATTTCTGAACTGGATAAATTCTAAGGACGTCTTCTTTTTTCTATTGCCCTTCAAATGATTGCATTGCAACTTAAACTTATGCTTACCATTGAGGAACCTTCGATAACCCATGAAGCACCACTTTCAATTGTGGGGAAGACACACTGAGTCAGAGTCAAAATTGCAAGTTGGACACGTAAGACCGATATGCACATTAATGTTCCCAAGCCAGGAAAGTTGCTTATCATCCATATCAAGGTTGCACGCTAGTTGAACAATGTCTTCTCATACGCGTCATACGTCTCAATGCCTACATTCCACAAGTCTAGCAACTCCGCAATAAGTGGTTGGAGATACACATCGATGTCATTTCCCAATGTCTTTTGGGCTTATATGTAAGATTATATCATTTTTAGCGGTTTAAGAACTGCTACAAAGTAAAACACATTTTGTTGTGGTGCCTAAATCGCTAGACTAACCCCTACAAAATGAAGACCATTTACCTTTGTAGCGGTTTAGGATTGAAACCGCTACAAAAGTCTAGTGGGTTTCTAAAAAAGCTTGAACTTTCAAACTTGTAGTGGTTTTTATCTAACAAACCGCTACAAACGGCAAAACGTTAAACTTTGTAGTGGATTAGGAATAAAACCACTAGAAAAGTCTGGCGGGTTTTTAAAGTTTGAATTTCAAATTTTATACTTTAATAGCGGTTTTTGTAGTAAAACCGCTACAAAATGTAACAATTTATATTTTATATATCTATCTAAATATATTTCATTATTATGCTTATGATAAATAATTTTAAATAAATATATATTACATTTTATATTTTCAATAACAATTTTTATATAATATGATTAACGCTAATAATAATAAGTACTAAAAAAATTAATATTGAAATATAGAAAATTATCTAAAAATAGAAATAAAAGATAACAAACATTTTAAATACAAAATTTGTCTATAAACATAAATAAAAGCTAATTATCCAGAGCTTAAGGATCAAGTACTCTTTTGAGGGCACTCTCAGGGGCAGAATCAGCGTGCTAACTAGAGGTAACAACACCCTCATCATCAACAAGAAGAGGTGGAAGGGCCACATTGAAGGTGAATGTAGGAGGAGGTAGGTGAGTTGGAAACTGGTTGTTAGGAAACATCATCATGAAGGCACTAACATGACATCCTAGCTCTGCCTTTGATAGAGTACCAAGTGTCGGCATGGTCCTGAAATCGCCTAGCAAGCTCCTAAGTCTTGGTGTCATCTTCCAAAATATTTGCCAATAGGATCTGTTAGATGGATCAATGTTGTTGTTGTGCTAGGAATAGTAGTAGTAACTATTAGATGGACATTTCAACTCTAAATCAGTCGAACATAAAGAAGTCTTCTGATTGGCTTTGTTTTCTCTGCGCTTTGCGAGAGCTTCTTTCAAGATGAGCGTTATCATATTTAAGTAGTTTCTCCTAAAATGTTATTGCTAAAATTAACTTCTAGCTATATTTCTTGAATTTTCAAGAAAACAGGTTGTTGATTTAAGAAATTAATTTTAAAAATATGAATGGCATCTTAGAAATAAATGCCTTGATTAAATATTTTATTTCTCAAAATTATTTATAAATTTCTCCAATTTTTAGGGACTTTAGTGTAAAATATTTATTTGTCTCATGTATAAATAAGTGTTATTTTTATTTAATAAGAAAACGGCAAAAGGGTAATTTGGTATAGGAGTTATTAAAAGTCATAAAGAAGCGACTATTAATAGACACAGTTGTTAGAAAGCAAAAGGCACGTACATTCAGAAAATATTAATATAAAGAGCGTAAAGAGGCCTTCAAAGTTTAACTGTGAAAGTTGTTTCACACCCTAACATAAGAAGATACAAGAAGAGAGAAGGTCAAGACTCTGAGAAAGTTTTCCATCACTAAAGATCTTCTGCAATTATGGAGAAAGGTTAGTATATGTTTAATTCTATTCAATGTGAAAGTATGATATTCTAAGATCCTGTAGAGTTGTGTTCTTGTATGATAATCTTTGAGTTGAAGAACACAGATTATGTCTTACATGTGGTATCAGAGCCAACGTTTAGGAATTCATGTTTTCCGTATATGATTATAAAAGAATTTCTAGTTTTGAAAAGTTAAGGTTTCCAAAATTTATGATGATTCCTATCGATTTCATATTTTTTAAATCCAAATAATGATTCTCAAGATTATATGATTATTTTCAATCTGAATATATTCATTGACGAGGTTGTCTTTCAAGATCTAAGATTTTAAATTAGGAGGATTTTATTTTCGATATGAATTTTCCAATTTTGTCCGACCTAATTTTAATGGATTATGTGATTGATTGCACCGTTTGGATAATGGATATTTGGATTATGTATTCTTGTGTTGATTGCACCATCTTTTATTTGGATATTTGGATTTTATTTGAATATTTGGATATTTGAATACTCGAATATAATTTTATATTTTCTTTTCGAAATTATAAAATAATATATTTTGGGAAAAGAAAATATGTTTTGACGGAGATTGCATGAAAAACTGACTGATTCCATGAAGACATGTTTTTAGGAAAAGATGTTTGTTGGTGGAGTTGTTTTTGATCTAATAAAATAATTCTTTGCATCGATTATTTTATTAGATTCTCTATATGAATTATGGATAGTAGGTTATTAAAATGAATATATATATTAGTTGTTGAGATTCTTCCGAGATTTTATATATTTTAATGGTGAAATTCGATTCCTTTATATACGGATTAAGATTTTATCTTCCTTTATATGGTGAAGGGGGAGAAGAATTGATCTATTATATGTGTATTACATTGTCGACAGTAATTGTTAATTTTTTTTTATTAAACAAAAAATGATGTGTCTTTATATGAGAGTCATGTTTGTTGGATTTCGGCAAATGAAATGCAAATAATGACATGACCATGCGCACAGGATGTTTTCTTGGATTTGTGGTTTTGTGGAGTCATGACTCTTGGATTAAATAAATCAGGAAGAATCAGGATGGGCCATGTTCAAATGAAACACATAGGGTTCATTTATATAATATATGCGTCATTGTTATTATAGTTGCTGGAACACACACACACATAGATGCTCATGGTTCACGTTTTGTAGGGGTGTTCATGAGCAGGGCTGGGCAGGGCGAGACCTTTACCCGATGCCCTGCCCGGAAGATCATTGGGTAGGAAATTGGAGCCCAGTGCCCAGCCCTACCCGATAGAAGCTTTAACAATTTTGGGTAGGGCGATAATGGGCAGGGCAGGGGAAGCCTTCCTTTGCCCAAGTGGCAATACCCTATCACACTCTATGTGAAAAAAAAACTTCAATCACACCTAATAAACAATATTGTCAACTTTAAATGAAATCTATAATTATATACTTTGAAATATTTCAAAATAAGTCTACAACTTGAGTCTTAAAATTAAAAAGACAATCATATGTCTTAACAAATAGTCAATACTCATAAGTGAAAATAAAAAATATATGATACTATTGTATAAAAAAATAAAAAATATATAATACTATATATACTACTGGGCAGGGTCAAATAGGCAGAAGGGTATACCATGCCTGATACCTAGCCCTGCCTGCAAAAATGCCCTGCCCAATTGTGCCAAATTTTTCTTGGGTGGCTATTTCTTGGGCTGGGCAGGGCGATTTGTAGTGGGCTCGGGCGGGTGCTCAAGGCCGTGGGCATCATGAACACCCCTAACGTTTTGGCAATTAATGATTGAAGTTTTTTTCCTCTTCTTGGCAGAAAAAAGGTTTTGGGCTATTAAAAAAAAAGTTTTGGGCTAATTTTTTTTTCGGCTGTACATTTTTTGTCTTAAAAAAAATGTATGGGCTCAATTTTTGGGTTGTTTTTTTTTGGGCCAAAGTGGTTTTGGGATGATTTTTTTTGGGGGGATGAATTTTTGGCCGAATTTAATTTTTTTTGGGCCAAATTTAAGCTTTAATTTTGGGTTATTTAGCTTCCTATTCATGATGATTTAGATGTTGTGGATAAAAATGTCCAATATTTAAGTTTTGGAATTAATAATGATTAATTTGTTAGTCACCAAAGTAGCCAAATCCTTATGAATAATATTAATTCCAATTATTATAGTAATGTTTTAATTACTCATAACCTTGATGCTATGAATTTATGTTTATGTTATGGGTGAATTAAAGTTTGTTATTATAAGACGGTTATAAATCAACCCAAAGGTTGGTTATTTATTTTTATAATAATAAACATGAATGTTGGTGTTGTTCATATACTTATAGTTTTATTTAGACATCCAAAGATGATAAATATTTCTAGTTGGGATATGCATCAAGCCAAATTATATGAAATCTTTATAGTTGAATGTTGTATATTAGTGGGTCCCCAAAGGTGAACATTGATATGTATTGAATGAATTTTGTTTGAATTTGTGAAGCATGTTAGAATATGATATATATCACTCAAAGCATTAATGTTTTCAATTTTATTTTATTTTATTCCTTGTAGTACATGTTGCTACACATTTGCTACCCTCAACTATTACAGTTTTTAATGGACTGAACTTCTCTGAATGGAAGGAGCAAATTCAATTTTACCTTAGGGTAATGGATTTGGATTTAGCTCTTAGAGAAGAAAAACTCAATGCTAGTACTGATGATAGTACTGAGGGTGAAAGAAACCATTTTAAGAACTGGGAAACATCCAATAGATTGAGTTTGATGTACATGCGAATGAGCATTGCAAGCAACATTAAGTCAACTCTTCCACAAACTGAAAGTGCTAAAGAAATAATAAAACTTGTGGAAGAGCGCTCCCAAACTGCTGACAAGTCTCTTGCTAGGACATTGATGAGTAAACTGACCGTCATGAAATTTGATAGTTCACGTACTATGCATGAGCATGTTATTGAAATGACAAACATTGCAACAAGACTAAAGTCATTGGGAATGGAAGTGGATGAAAATTTCCTGGTGCAGTTCATTTTGAATTCATTACCGTCTGAGTATGGTCCTTTCCAAATAAACTATAATACCATGAAAGACAAATGGAATGTGCATGAATTACATAGTATGCTAGTTCAAGAGGAAACCAGAATTAAGAACCAGGGAACTCATTCCATTAATTATGTGAAACATCAAGGAGCTGAAAAGAAACGTGGTAAGAAACATAAGAAGAAAGGAAGGGGACCATTAAAGATCAATGAGGACTCCTCTTCTCAAATCCGCAAGAAGGAACATGATAGAAAAGGATGTCATTTCTGTGGTAAGGTTGGACACTTCAAGAAAGATTGTTCAAAACGTAAGGCTTGGTTTGAAAAGAAAGGTAAGCCTATTGCTTTTGTATGTCTTGAATCAAACCTAGCTGAAGTACTTTATAATACTTGGTGGATTGATTATGGAGGTATAACTCATGTTTCTAATACGATGCAGGGATTTCTTACAACCCATACCACAAAGTCGAATGAAAGGTTTGTCCTTATGGGCAATAGACTGAAAGTTTCGGTGGAAGCTGTTGGAATGGACCGTTTGATTCTTGACACTAGATATCATTTGGACTCATATGAAACTCTTTATGTACCTAGTATGCCTAGGAATTTAGTTTCAGTTTCCAAACTTGATAAAGCTGGATTTTTTCTAATTTTGGTAGTGGTAGTTTCAGTTTGTACAAGCACAATCATTTGATTGGTAATGGTACTTTATGTGATGGATTATATAAATTATGTCTTGATAATCTATATGCTGAAACGCTTATGACTTTGCATCATAATGTTAGCACTAAACGTGCTTTAACAAATGAATGTTCTGCTTACTTGTGGCATAAACGTTTAGGACACATTTCTAAAGAAAGAATGAAATCCTTCCAGATTTAGATTTTACCGATATAAATGTTTGTGTGGATTGTATTAAAGGTAAACAAACAAAACACACAAAGAAAGGAGCCACAAGGAGCACTCAACTTCTTGAAATTATACACACTGATATATGTGGTCCTTTTGATGTCAACGCTTTCAATAAAGAAAGATACTTTATCACTTTCATTGATGGTTTTTCACGTTATGGTTATATCTATTTGTTACATGATAAATCTCAAGCTGTAAATGCTTTAGAGACTTACATTGATGAAGTTGAAAGGCAATTAGATATAAAGGTGAAAATTGTCAGGTCTGATAGGGGTGGTGAGTATTATGGAAGGCATGATGAAAGCGGACAATATCCAGGCCCATTTGCTAAATTTCTTGAAAAGTGTGGTATTTATGCTCAATACACAATGCCGGGTACACCACAACAGAATGGTCTATCAGAAAGGCATAATAGGACCTTGTTAGATATGGTTAGAAGTTTGTTAAGTAACTTGTCTTTACTCATTTCATTATGGACTTATGCTCTAAAGACTGCTATGTATCTATTAAATAGGGTTCCTAGTAAGGCAGTTCCAAAAACTCCATTTGAGTTATGGACTGGAAGGAAACCTAGTTTAAGGCACCTGCATGTTTGGGGTTGCCAAGCAAAACTTAGACACTACAACCCACAAGAAAAGAAACTGGATGCAAGAACAATCAGTGGTTATTTCATTATTGGTTATCCAGAAAAATCAAAAGGGTATAGATTTTACTGTCTTAATCATACCACAAGGATTATTGAAACTGGAAATGCTAGGTTCATTGAGGATGGTGAAGTTAGTGTGAGTGAAACACCACGTAAAGTGGATATTCAAGAAGTTAGAGTACAAGTTCCATTAACTTGTGTCTCTTGTAAAGTTGTTGTTCCTCATGTTGTTAACCTAATTAATACTCATGGGGAACAACAAATTAATGTTCCCACTACTCATGATGAAAATATTGTTAATTGTTAGATATGATTAGTTTTGATGATGTCTTATATAGATGTCATTCTTAAAAGTAAAAAGATTGTGTGATATAGTTATCGCCTACATTGACTAACAGTTGTCTTTAATGCAGATTATGTTGGTTATGATTAGTTTTGATGATGTCTTATATAGATGCCATTAGTATGAGCAAAAAGTTCATATCATATACATTGACTAATTGCTACATTTAATATAGATCTGTTCAAATATGACTATGGAGAAAGAACAAGAGAAGAGAAGAAAGAAAGAGTTGAATCATGGAGAATGATCAAGAAAAGAGAAGAAAGAAAGAAAAACTTGCCAAATGGAATGAGAAAATTATCATACAAGTTTTTAGATTGATTCTTGAAGTCTCCACGATCAAATGAAAGTTGGAACAACTCAATTCAAAGTTAAAACAAGCATATATCAGGTTTTGGATGAGCAAACTCAAGCCAGATGCTCAAAAGTCAAGTTTACTGCATTACTAGAAGTGATTTGCCTCTGGATTATGAGAAAACTCGAGTTTAGGACACAAAACCCAAGTTTGGAACTCAAAACTCGAGTTCGTCATTTAATGACTCGAGTTTGTAGTGTCTTCAGCAACTCTGGCGTCTCTGGATCAGCAAAACTCGAGTTAGCCAATGTAAACTTGAGTTTGGAACTCAAAACTTGAGTTAGTCACTTAATGACTCGAGTTTAGCAAGCTTTCAGCAACTCTGTTCAACTTTGTTTCACGTTCAGCACGAGCGACCTTTGGTAATTCGATCATATCTTCTAAACCAGAGGTCATATTAAGGTGAAATCAATTTTGTATGAAACTATACTCCCAATGCGTCATCTTGACAAAGTTTCATGTCCAAAGAAGATCATATGAGAGAGCTATGAATTTTTTGAAGTTGATCCATCTGTTACCGTCATACAGCAAACCAAGGTTCGGTAATTTGAGCATAACTCGCAATCTACTCATCGAAATGAGCTGAAATTGGTGGCATATGAAAGTAGACTCATATACCTTTCCAGAAACATAAAGAACATGGAAAACAAAAATCAAATGAGTGATGTATGAATCTTTGAAGTTGACAATCAATTTAGGATGCTGAAAAAAAGCTAGCCAAAGAACAACCTTCGTTCATCGGATCATAACTGTCAGATTACAATGAGTTTGGAGTTGATTCTTCTTGCATTGGAAAAAAGACTTAAAGAGTCTTATGGAAATAGGTACTGGATTCCAGGAATTAATCTTTACCAAGTTAGAGGGCAAAGAACTTGTGAGAAGGATATTTGATTGAACCATGAAGAAGAAAACTCGAGTTTGTATTAGCAAACTTCAGTTTTGCACTTGACAGAGAGCAAGATGTTTTCATCTTTTAAGAAAACTCGAGTTTGAGTTAGTAAACTTCAGTTTGTGGCAGACAAAGAGCTCCTCAATATTTTGAATTAAGAAAACTCCAGTTTGTATTTGAAAACTCCAGTTTTGAGTTTTGTGGACTTAAGCTTATTTTCTCTTTAAAAATCCAAAACTCGAGTTAGTCACTTAATGACTCGAGTTTGGCCTTAAGTTCAAGTGTGCTGCAAAACTCAAATCGCGACATTCCTCTCTGGAAGACCTAAACTTGAGTTTGGATTTTGAAACTCCAATTTAGCCCGCTGAAAACTCCAATTTTGTTTTACAAACTCCAATTTCAGTCGTTGAAGTTTAAAAACCAGATTGCGCCAATTTGTGAAATCTTCATGGGTTAATCTTAAAACATCATATCATATATTACTATTGATTCTAACATTATTTAATGAGTTTTCGAGTAAGTTTCAGATGAATTCAGCAATGATCAAGGTGAAATCAGATCTGGGTCAAATGCAATTAATGAAGAACCAATAACAAGCCTGAAATTTTGCCTCTATTCCAATGGACTAGCTCAGACTGTTATAAATCGTTCAGATCACTCTCCAATAGTCAAATAAAGTTTATGGAATGATAAGAACATTGGAAGATCATCTACAACGACTATATCCAAGATTCCAGCCAAGAATTAAAGAAATAGAGAAAAATATGCAACGGTCATATTCTAGATTTGCAGCTGAACTTTGAAGAATCAAAGAGAAGAAAATGCAACGGCTAGTTCCTCTAATTAACCCATAAATACCTGAAGACTTGAAGACTCCACATACAAGAAAAACGCAGAGACACAAGCTTACATCTTCAACATGTTAATACTTTGATTTTCATATCATTTACTCTTTGTTCTCAATGCCCACATAGCTTATCATTGAGAGTGAAATGATTTGTATTGTACTTCAGTGTTTATTCATTCACATCTGAGAGAGAAGATTCATTGTGAATCAGTTTATCTAAGAGATACTCAAGATTGGGTGATCTTGAGTAAGAAACACTTTGTTGTGATTACAGCTTGTAAGGGGAGTGAATCCTAGTGAGAGGATTACTTTGAGTACAGAGTGTGTGATCAAGCAAGTGTATTGATTACAGATTGTAAGGGGGAGTGAATCCTAGTGAGAGGATTACTTCAAGTACATAACGTGTAATCAAGCTCAAAGCAGATAGTAGATTGAAAATCTCAAGTGAAGCTTGGGGATTGGACGTAGGTCAAGGTTTGGACTGAACCAGGATAAATAATAGTTTGCATAATCTCTTCCCTAAACTCTTATATTTTCAACATATATATTTGGATAACTGATTATTGTCATTCAAACTGATTTCAATAAGTTGCGAAAAGTTTTTAAACTTATCCAGAGTTTTATCAAACACTCAATTCACCCCCCCTCTTGGGTGATAGTTAGGTCCAACAGATTAATCCAAGTTAAGGTTAATCAAGAAGGAGATAAGAGATTTCATATTGAAAGAGTTGAATCATGAAGAATGATCAAGAAGCATTGAATGACAAAAAGAAGAAGATGAAGGAGGTCAAGGATGTAGATGAGGATAAGAAAAAGAAAGAGAAGAAAAAGAAAAAGAGAAGAGATTGAAGAAGAAAGAACTTTGAATGGAATATCCTTATTCAAGACTAGCTTAAGTTTATTTATGAAGAATGTTCAATGGAAAAAGAAAGAAATTATGGAGAATGGTTAAAGAGATAAAAAGATAGAAAGAAGAATCTACTAAGAAGCAAGAAGCTATCAAAGGAGTTTGGGGATAATCAAGAAGAAGAGGAGAGATGAAAGATAGAAGAAGTTGATAATCAATATTCAAGATCAGCTCAAATATAAATGTGGAGAATGTTCAAGAAAGATTGAAAGAAAGAAAGAGTTGAATTATGGAGAATGATCATGAGAGAGGAGATTTCAAAAAAAAAAAGAAAATGAAGAAGAGGAAATATTGATCAATATGGAACTTGGATAAAAGAAAAACTTGCAGAAGATATCATTATTCATGTCCCAAGATTGATTATAAAAGTGTCCACAATCAAATGGATATTGGAAAGGGTCAATTCAAAGTTGAAAACAAAAAAAAATCAGGTTCTGGAAGAGAATACTCGAGTTTCCAGGTCAAAACTTGAGTATACAAGCTTACTGTAGAAATTTGCTTCTGGATGGGAAAACTCGAGTTTGGAAAACTACAGTTTGGGAAACTTCGGTTTGGGAGTCAAAGAGTCAAAACTTGAGTATGAGAGTCAATACTTGAGTATGGAACTTAATGACTCGAGTATTGGGTGTTTTCAACTTCTCTCGTGCGTCTGGACCCGACAATACTCGAGTATCTTCTTCAATACTTGAGTATCCAGCACTTACAGCAACTCTGTTCACCTCTGTTTCATGTTCAGCTTTGGGCGAGCTCTGGTAATTCGATGGTATCTCCTAAACCAGAGATTGGATTGAGGTGAAATCAAATTTGTATGAAACTAGACATCCAATGTGTCATCTTGACAAAGTTTCATGCCCAAAGAAGATCAGATGAGAGATTTTTAAATTTCTTAAGTTAGATCAAATGTTCATGCCACACATCAGACCAAGCTTCAATGTTTTGAGTGCAACTCACAATCTAAAAATCAAAATGAGCTTAAATCGGTGGCATATGAAATAAAACTCATAAGGCTTTCCATCAATACTTGATTCAAAAAAATTGAAGATCAGACCAGAGAGATATGGTCTTCGAAAGTTGACTGACTGTTCAGAACGAAGCAAAAACGATGGTTAAAGAACAATCTTCTTTTAACAGATCATAACGGGCGAATTCCAACAAATTAATATTTGATTCTTGTTGCTTTGGAAAGAAGATACAAAGAGCTATATGGGGATAATTGGTTTGCCAAAATTGAAGCTACATCAAGTCAGAAAGCAACCAAGGGCCAGAACAACTTGAATACCCGAGTATATAAGTGAAAACTCGAGTATAGCTCAGACAAAGAGCAATGAACGTTAGAGGATCTTCAATACTCGAGTATGTAAGTCAATACTTGAGTATCGGATAGATAGAGACGAATCTGAAGTATTGAAATAAGCTCAATACTGCAGTATTCAAGTGAATACTCGAGTATACATCTATGCTTCAGAAAAATCACCGTTGCGAAAATCCTGTTTCTGATCTAGATCATCCAGATTCTTACCCAAATGATTTGTATCACTTCTTAACATCATTTACATCATTTATGGACATGTTTCAAATGATCAAACGAAGGATTACATGAAGATCAAGTTGCTAAGCTGTCAAGTCCAAAAAGCATAAAATAACAGCTAGTTTCTCCAACTATCATATTCTCAACGTCTCCATTTACAACGGTTATATTCTTCAATGTTCAGATCATCCTAATCTATAAATAGAACTAGATTCAAAATGCAAGAAGACGATGGAGTGAGCTTACATAGTCATAATGCCGAAATTCTGAATCCTTTCCTCACTCTGTTTTTCATGCTTTCATAATATATCATTTTAAGAGTGAAATGTCTTGTAATGCACTTCAGTGATCATCTATCTACTTCTTAGAGAGAAGATACGTTGTAAACCATTCTATTTTCTGAGAGATAATCAAGATTGGGTAATCTTAAGTGGGAAATTGGATGTATCCCTTGGGTTGTGAGGGAGAGTCTCTGTGAGAGATTGTAAAGCCTGCACAAGTGCTTGGACAAACTTGTGGGGTGTAAAGGCTTGTCTCTTGTGCCTGATTAAACAAGGAGATAGTGGAAATCTCAAGTGGAGCTTGAGGACTGGACGTAGGTCTAGGATTGGACCCAACCAGTATAAATCTCTGTTTCCAATTCTCTTCCCTGAACTCTTTATTTCCATCATACATGTTTGACTGATTGCTTATAACTTTATAACTCTTTAATGTCATACAAACTGATTTTAACGAATTACGAAAAGATATTGAAAGCTAACAAGTTTTTATCTTCACCCAACTCACCCCTCCTCTTGGGTTCAGCCAGGTCTTTAATTAATGAACTCATTGTAGAAGAACCACAACAAATAGCATTAAGAACAGAGGGAAAAGAGATATGCTATTTCTAATGATTATGTGATATATCTGTTGGACCTGGCTATCACCTAAGAGGGGGTGAATTAGGTGGTTGATAAAACTTTAGGAACTTTAAAAAAATTTTCGCAACTTATAAATTGACAATTAGATATTCAAAGATGAGCATGTACTGGAAATGTAAAAGATAAGGGAAGAGAGTATGCAAACTATGATTTATCCTGGTTCGGTCCAATCTTTAACCTACGTCCAGTCCCTAAGCTTCACTTGAGATTTTCAATCCACTATTTGCTTTGAACTTGATTACACATTCTGTACTTGAAGTAATCCTCTCACTAGGATTCACTCCCCCTTACAAACCATAATCAATTCACTTGCTTCATTACGCACTCTGTACTCGAAGTAATCCCACACTCGGATTCACTCCCCTTACAAGCTGTAATCACAACAAAGTGTTTCCCACTCAAGATCACCCAATCTTGAGTAACTCTCAGAATAATAGGATGATTACAATGAATCTTCTCTCTCAGAAGTAAGTGAATAAACAATGAAGCACAATACATATAATCTCACTCTCTAAGCTAAATATATGATCATTGAGATATTCAGAGAGTAGATGAAGCAGACGTTAGAATATTGGCATTTTCACTGTGTAAGCTCACGTCCCTGTTCTTGCTCTCCCTCTTGTATCTGTATCACTTGTTCTTTGTTTCTGGGCTTCTTATATAGATGAAGAAGAGGAACTAGCCGTTGCATTTTCTTCTCTTTGATTCTTCAAAGTTCAGCTGTAAATCTGGAATATGACCGTTGCATATTTTTCTCTATTTCTTCAACTCTTGGCTGGAATCTTGGATTTAGTTGTTGTAGATGGTCTTCCAGAATTCTTGTCATTTCATAAACTTAATTTGACCATTGGAGAGTGATCTGAATGTTTCATAACGGTCTGAGCTGGTCCATTGGAATAGAGGAGAAATTTCAGGCTTGTTCTTGGTTCTTCATTAATTACATTTAACCCAGATCTGATTTCACCTTGATCATTGCTGAATTCATCTGAAACTTACTTGAAAAAATCATTAAACAATGTTAGAATCAATGGCAATATATGATATGACGTTTTAAGATTAACCCATGAAGATTTCACAAATTGGCGCAATCTGGTTCTTATACTTCAGCGACACAAACTGGAGTTTGGAAAACTAAACTGGAGTTTGCAGCAGGCTAAACTGGAGTTTAGAAATCCAAACTCGAGTTTAGGTCTTCCAGAGAGGAATGTCGCGATTTGAGGTTTGGAGCATACTTGAACATAAGGCTAAACTCGAGTCATTAAGTGACTAACTCGAGTTTGGGGCTTTGTTACGAGGATAAGCCTAAGTTCAAGAACTTCTAGACCGGAGTTTAGAAACACAAACTGGAGTTTATCGAATCAAAATATTGAGGAGCTCTCTGTCTGCCACAAACTAAAGTTTAGAAACACAAACTGGAGTTTATCAAATCAAAATACTGAGGAGCTCTCTGTCTGCCACAAACTGGAGTTTACTAACTCAAACTGGAGTTTCCTTCAGAGATGAAAACATCTTGCTCTCTATCTCCATAAGACTCTTTAAGTCTTCTTTCCAATGCAAGAGGAATCAGCTCCAAACTCATTGTAATCTGACAATTATGATCCGATAAACGAAGGCTGTTCTTTGGCTAGCGTTTTTTCAGCATCTTGAATTGAATGTCAACTTCAAAGATTCATACCTCACTCATTTGATCTTTTTTTTTCATGTTATTTATATTTCTGGAAAGGTATATGAGTCTACTTTCATATGTCGCCGATTTCACCTCATTCCGATGTGTAGATTGTGAGTTATGCTCAAATTACCGAACCTTGGTTTGCTGTATGACGGTAATAGATGGAGCAACTTCAAAAATTCATAGCTATCTCATTTGATCTTCTTTGGGCATGAAACTTTTTCAAGATGACGCATTGGGAGTCTAGTTTCATACAAAATTGATTTCACCTTAATCCGATCTCTAATTTAGAAGATATGATCGAATTACTAGAGGTCGCTCGTGATGAACGTGAAACAGAGTTGAACAAAGTTGCTGAAAGCTTGCTAAACTCGAGTCATTAAGTGACTAACTCGAGTTTAGAGTTCCAAACTTGAGTTTACATTGGCTAACTCGAGTTTGGCTGATCCAGAGACGCCAGAGTTGCTGAAGACACTACAAACTCGAGTCATTAAGTGACCAACTCGAGTTTAGAGTTCCAAACTCGAGTTTTGTGTCCTAAACTCGAGTTTTCTCATAATCCAGAGGCAAATCACTTCCAATAATGCAGTAAACTTGACTTTTGAGTATCTGACTCGATTTTGCTCATCCAGAACCTGATATATGCTTGTTTTAACTTTAAATTGAGTTGTTCGAACTTTCATTTAATCGTGGAGACTTCAAGAATCAATCTAAAAACTTGTATGATAATTTTCTCATTCCAATTGGCAAGTTTTTCTTTCTTTGTTCTCTTTTCTTGATCATTCTCCATGATTGAACTATTTCTTTCTTTTCTTCTCTTGTTCTTTCTCCATATAAACAAATCTACATTAAATGTAGCAATTAGTCAATATATGTGCTATAAACTTTTTGCTCTTACTAATTGCATCTATATAAGACCTCATCAAAACTAATCATAACCAATAATAGCTACAAGGGTTTGAATTTGACTTAGGTATTCAGGATGATCCAGTTACTTTTTCACAAGCCATGAATAGTGAAAATGGTGACAAGTGGTTAGATGCCATGAAAGATGAGTTGAAATCTATGGAACAAAATAATGTTTGGGACCTTGTTGAGTTACCAGAAGGATGTAAGAAAGTTGGTTGTAACTGAGTCTTTAAGACCAAACGTGACTCTCTTGGTAACTTAGAACGTTACAAGGCTAGACTAGTTGCAAATGGATTTACTCAAAAAGATGACATTGACTATAAAGAAACTTTTTGACCAGTTTCTAAGAAGGATTCTCTAAGAATCATTATGGTATTAGTAGCTCATTATGATTTAGAGTTACACCAGATGGATGTGAAAACTGCCTTTCTAAATGGAAATTTAGAGGAAGATGTGTATATGGACCAACCAATAGGGTTCACAGAAAAAGGAAAGGAGCACATGGTGTTCAAATTGAAGAAATCAAAATACTAACTTAAACAAGTTTCAAGACAATGGTACCTTAAGTTCAATGATACTATTGTTTCCTTTGGATTTAAAGAAAACACTGTTGATCAGTGTATATATCTGAAGGTCAGTGGGAGTAAGTTTATAATACTAGTTCTGTATGTTGATGATATTTTACTTGCTACTAATGATCTTGGTCTTTTACACAAGACTAAGAAGTTTATCTCTAATAACTTTGAAATGAAAGATATGGGTGAGGCAGCTTATGTGATTAGGATAGAAATATTCCGTGATAGATGAAAAGGATTGTTAGGCTTGTCTCAGAAAGCATATATTAATAAAGTTTTGGAGAGATTCTGAATGGAAAATTGCTCATCATCTCTGGTTCCAATTCAAAAAGGAGATAAGTTTAGTCTCATACAATGTCCTAAAAATGAATTGGAACGAAAAGAAATGGAATCAATTTCGTATGCATCGCTAGTTGGGAGTTTAATATATGCTCAGACTTGTATGAGACCAGATATTAGCTTTGTAGTTGGAATGTTGGGTAGATACTAGAGTAATCCTAGTATAGGCCATTGAAAAGCTGCAAAGAAAGTTCTGAGATATTTGCAAGGAACTAAAGGTCACATGCTTACTTATAGGAGTTCTAGCAACCTTGAAGTGGTTGGATATACATATTCAAATTTTGCAGGATGTGTGGACACAAGAAAATCTACTTGTAGTTACCTATATCTTTTAGTTGGAGGAGCTATATCATGGAAAAGTGCGAAGCAATCAGTGATTGCCACATCCACTATGGAAGTTGAATTTGTGGCATGCTTTGAGGCCATGATTCAGGCTAAGTAGCTGTGGAATTTTATTTCAGGGCTTGGATTGGTCGACAGTATTGAAAGGCCACTGAAAATTTATTGTGATAATTGCACAACAATCTTCTTTTCTAAAAACGACAAGTATTCAAAGGGTGCTAAGCATATAGAATTGAAATACTTTGCCGTTGAAGAAGAGGTTCAGAAACATAGTGTCTATACAACACGTTAGCACATATCTTATGATAGTTGATCCCTTGACGAAGGGATTACCGCCCAAAGTATTTACTAGTCATTTTTATAGTATGGGTATTATGTCAGCAAATGAATAATAGATCATTATTGTAATTATTGATTATTGACACTTTGAATTCAATGATGCATATGTTTCTGAAAATCATCTTGTTCTTTCAAAATATTTTGTTTGCATGCATGCATAAGTGATTATTTTGAAAAGCAGGAATTGTTCCTAATGAAGACATTATAATATTGTTACGGGACATTATGTTTACTTCCATTAAAGTATCATGTTAGGAAGAAGAACTAATATAGTGATACATGGAAGGAAATATGCCGATTTGATAGCATATAACCGCCATGACTCATATTGGATTTTATTTCTAATCATAATGTATGTTGAGGCCAATGTATAGAACCTTTAGCCTTATGTGCACGCATTATGATAATGTTTATTAAATCATGAAGGGACATTTTGTGACATGAGCCAAGTAGGAGAATGTAAAATATTTATTTGTCTCATGTATAAGTAAGTGTTATTTTGATTTAATAAGAAAAGGGCAAAAGGGTAATTTGGTATGGGAGTTATTAAAAGTTATAAAGAAGCGACTATAGATAGGCACAATTGTTAGAAAGCAAAAGGCACGTATGTAACACCCCCACTGGCCTCGCCCTTTCGGGTGGCGAGTTGGAGGGATTCCTTTTTATAATTTACCTTTCCTTCGTTATTAAGCCCAGTTAATAAATAGTCAGAGCACGCGCAACAGAGCACCGGATCGGTTTGGACAACTACTGTACTGGTAAAAGTAAAAAGTAACAAAAAGTAGAGTCCCCGAAGGGTTAGGGTACAGTCATCCAACAGTAAGTACCAGACTATAAATACAGTCATCCCAAAAAGTAAAACTACAAAATACGATAAGGCATCCCCTATCCTTCATCAGCTCTGTACCCTCACCTCTGCAAAAAGGTCTTCACTGTTCAACCACGTCCTCCTGTGTCACTAACACCTTCTGGAGTCGGTGTGCGGCCCCCAAAGTAACCATCAATACTCATGCACAGTATGTGTGGTGTGTATGTGTGTGCAACCATACAAATATGATAATCATGCCAAACATACCATATATGCAAACAGAAAACATACATAACAAACACGTCTTCGCACCGTTGAGCCGCCTTACCAAGGCAAGCCCCGGATTGCGGAATCACACGCCTATTTCCGTTGAGTCGCCACACTCACGTGACCAACCCCGGTAGGCACCGCCTGTTTCCGTTGAGTCACCACACTCACGTGGCCAACCCCGGCAGGCACCCTCAACGCTAGGGACACAATCACAAACATGTTCTATATGCATATTTGGCAAAACATATACAAAAACAAGTATGGCAAACAAACATACATCAAACACATAAAAAGTGCTGAAGTAAAGAGGTTACTATTACCTGGTAAAATACTATTTAATATTCCCACGGGTCCTACAAGTCTCTCAATAGGTTGCTTGACCCTAAATATCATAAAAATAATTTATTTGAGTACTTTCCAAAAGTACCCTTACATTATTTGCTTTAAACGAGTTACAAGCAGATTTTCCAAAAATTCAATGTTTTTATCCTGGCTTCACCGATTTTTTATAAATTCCAAACAAATAATTTTTGAGTGAAACCAGAGCCATCTGAACCATTAGCATGTCTACTTTTTAGGAAAAATATTCCCAGAGGTCAAAAGTTCAGGTATCTTGGCGTGATACCATTTTTCTGCCCTCTGGTCCAGATTCGCGCCACTATTCCCTCTTCTGTTTTCAATCAAACATTTCAATAAGAAAATATTATCCAAATGCTTATTATTATATATGTAGACTCATGCCCCAGATGTCTACTTTTCACCTAAGAAATTCCAGATCAAAAAAAGTCCGTTTGCCCAGTTAACAACTTTACCGGAGATTCGCTGCCCAAATTTCCCAAAACTGGCAGCAACCTTCTTTTAAAGGTTTTCCGGTGTTTTGATTTCGGAAACTCAAACTAAACCCATACCCTACACAAAATCACGTTCCAAAGCCATTGGAAACCTCAAAAATACAAAAATCAAACCCAAACACCATGCTTCCATCTATTGCACGAAATAACTTAATAAAATCTCAAAAATCCAAGTTTACGGGGTTTACCTTGAATCAGGGAGTTGATGGATGAGTTTGGGATCTTGAGCTTGAAGCTTGGAGTATGGTGGCTTCTGGAAATTTCCTTGGCTGCTGGAGAATTTCGCCCCTTAGGGTGAAAAAGAAAGGTAAATCACCTTTTTAATAAAGGTGAATTTGATTCAGAAGCTTTAGAATTAACCAGTGTAATTTTTGACTAACAGGGGTAATTTTTGGATAGATATTTCTTGGCTTATTCTCCAAGAAATTCCAGAGTCTTCTAGGGCATTAAAGTGGCGCAGATCAGCTCCCAAAATATCTGGGATATTTTTAAGTTTTTGGGAAAATTACCCGTTTTGATTCGAAACTTTTGAAAATTATAATTTCACCCCGGAACTTTTGGATAATTACCGACTTTGGCCCGGAACTTTTTTCCTGTCCAAGGGCACATATGGGACGCCATGTGGGTCCCTCAAATCTGCTCCCATTGATTTTTACCCATTTTACCCTTTTTCTTTAATTGCGGGACCCGCAGTTGACTTTTACTTTGACTTTAGCTTTCTTGGCCACCAAGCAACGTTTTTATTTAATTAAAAAGAGCCATGTGGTGCCTAATGGGGCCCACACCTCTGCCCCCTATGATTATCTCATTTCCATTCACTTATCAGTCCGGTTTCTGACCAACCGGGCCCTGTTGTAATACCCTAAAAATCCGCATGGCCACTATATTTTGATAAATAATACCTATTTTAAATAGATGAGTATGTGGTCTCAAATTTTGGTGTTGTATTTATTCCTAGGAAATTTTCCCTAGAATTACAAAGCCTAAAGACTAATTTTTCTAAATCTTATTAAGGGTCATAAAATATCCTAAGATTATCATAATTTAGTAAAATCTTAATTATATCATTTTAACAATTAAAATCATCAGATGATGATAAAATCAATTAGAGGAAATTAGTAACAATTATGGGGCAATTGGGATTGCAATTTATAAAGGTCATAATTAAGGAAATATCAATTAAATTAAGGACCAAAGGATATATATAAGCTAAGATTAACATACAAGGAGTTGTTAATCATCAAAATTAAATTAGAATTCTTGTCAAATTTTGGTAATTAAGTCTAGTAACCCCTAAAACACTATATTAACAATGGTAACCAAGGATTTACTAATTCTCCCTTTAACTAATAAAAGTGACGAAAATTACTAATTAAAGAGTGAAGAAATTATATAAACCCTTAATCTTAAATCTTTGTGAAATTAATTGGACCAATGAGAAATTTTCTTTTTGAGTTTGTAAGAATAATTTAAAACATAAAATTGATAATTAAAAAGATTAAGGGGGGGCGGTTTTATTACCTTGGGCAACAAGAAAAGGGAATTATTTTGAATAAACATATAATTAAATTAAAGTTCTAGAAGGAGATAGTGTACTAATGAAGACTTTAGGGGCTTGAATTGAATGTTTTAGAAGAGGATAAAGGAAAGAGAAAGGTGAAGTGTGTGTGTAGTGTGCGTGTGATGTGTGTGTGTGTTGTAAGTGTGTGTGTGGCCAAGAGTTGTGTGTGTGTGTGTGTAGTAGAAAAAGTCAAGAATTAACCAAGTTGAATGAAGGTTTGAAATCCAAAATAAAACTTAAGTAGCAAATTTGTTATTTAAATACAAGGGAAAGAGAATCTATAGAAATTAAATCATATCTTGAAATATTGAAACTAAGTATTAAATATAAGTAGATATTTGAAGCCAGTGAATTATAAGCTTGAACTTGGCTATTCCCGGAGTCATTTTCGTATACTTTTTGGATTCATACCTAAGTGTTTCAGGAAGTTCAAAATTACCATAAATATAGTCATAAAATTATGATTTCAAAAGTGAAATTAGATCTTGAATAAAAACACCAACTTACACCTAACTAAATTAGCATTTTGGAGTAACTAGGAGATGAAGCAAAAACTTAAGAGAGAAGGGGTAGAGGGGTGGTTTGAGGTGTGGTGTGTTGGTTATGATTAGTTTTGATGATGTCTTATATAGATGCCATTAGTATGAGCAAAAAGTTCATATCATATACATTGACTAATTGCTACATTTAATATAGATCTGTTCAAATATGACTATGGAGAAAGAACAAGAGAAGAGAAGAAAGAAAGAGTTGAATCATGGAGAATGATCAAGAAAAGAGAAGAAAGAAAGAAAAACTTGCCAAATGGAATGAGAAAATTATCATACAAGTTTTTAGATTGATTCTTGAAGTCTCCACGATCAAATGAAAGTTCGAACAGCTCAATTCATAGTTAAAACAAGCATATATCAGGTTCAGGATGAGCAAAATCGAGCCAGATACTTAAAAGTCAAGTTTACTGCATTACTGGAAGTGATCTGCCTCTAGATTATGAGAAAACTCGAGTTTAGGACACAAACCTCGAGTTTGGAACTCAAAACTCGAGTTAGTCACTTAATGACTCGAGTTTGTAGTGTCTTCAGCAACTCTGGCGTCTCTGGATCAGCAAAACTCGAGTTAGCCAATGTAAACTTGAGTTTGGAACTCAAAACTTGAGTTAGTCACTTAATGACTCGAGTTTAGCAAGCTTTCAGCAACTCTGTTCAACTTTGTTTCACGTTCAGCACGAGCGACCTTTGGTAATTCGATCATATCTTCTAAACCAGAGGTCATATTAAGGTGAAATCAATTTTGTATGAAACTAGAACATCCAATGTGTCATCTGGACAAATTTTCATGCCCAAAGAAGCTGAGATGAGAGAGCTATGAATTTTTGAAGTTTACCCATCTGTTAACGTCACCCAGCAGACCCAGGTTCAGTAATTTGAGGATATCTCACAATCTACAAATCGAAATGAGCTGAAATCGGTGGCATATGAAAATAGACTCACATACCTTTCCAGAAACATAAAGATCATGGAAAACAAAGATCAAATGAGTGATGTATGAATTTTTGAAGTTGACAATCAATTCAGGATGCTGGAAAAACGTTAGCTAAAGAACAGCCTTCGTTCATCGGATCATAATTGTTAGATTGCAATGATTTTGGAACTGATTCTTCTTGCATTGGAAAGAAGACTTAAAGAGTCTTATGGAGATAGGTACTGGATTCCAGGAATTGATCTTCATCAAGTCAGAGAGCAAAGAACTTGTGAGAAGAATATTTGATTGGGCCATGGAGAAGAAAACTCGAGTTTGTGTTAGCAAACTCCAGTTTTGGACTTGACAGAGAGCAAGATGTTTTCATCTCTTAAGGAAACTCGAGTTTGAGTTAGTAAACTCGAGTTTGTGGCAGACAGAGAGCTCCTCAATATTTTGATTTGACAAACTCCAGTTTGTGTTTCTAAACTCCAGTCTGGAAGTTCTTGAACTTAGGCTTATCCTCGTAACAAAGCCCCAAACTCAAGTTAGTCACTTAATGACTCGAGTTTAGCCTTATGTTCAAGTGTGCTCCAAAACTCAAATCGCGACATTCCTCTCTGGAAGACCTAAACTCGAGTTTGGATTTCTAAACTCCAGTTTAGCCCGCTGCAAACTCCGGTTTAGTTTTCCAAACTCTAGTTTGCGTCGCTGAAGTATAAGAACTAGATTGCGCCAATTTGTGAAATCTTTATTGTAACATCCCATTTTCATAAACGTTTCCATTCAGAGCTGAGAGTTGAAAATATTTTAAAACAAAGAGTAACTGAATAACATTGTATGTAATGTATCTAACTGAACATTTAACTATACAATCATCCATGGGTTTAATATACCTAATCCTCTATATATCAAAAAGACAACGCTTCCACAGGTTTCTCACGCCTGCTTCTTACCCCTGTCCTCGATCCTGATTCCCTGGAATCCTGAAGCTATAACAAGGGCTGAGGTTCAATTTCCATTGAACCTCAAGTAACGGTTAGCCTCATGCTTATGTAAACAGTATATGACAATTATCACAGATATATAACATAATCATAGTTTCAAAACATATATTCACATGTACGGCAATAACATAACACAGCCACTGCAATATGTATGTTACCCCAGTTTGCACATAACCAGTGCCACGACGGCCCATCGTGTCCTCAGCGCTAGGAAAACTCAACGGTGTTATCAAGACTATAACCCGTATACAAATTCAACATATCATGAGCAATTTTCAAAACAAAGTATCATCATGTGAAACAACTCCATATATAACCATATCATAAGCATAAGCGTTAATGTTACAATACGCGTCCGTACCTGAGTTCGGCAAATTTCCGAGTACGTTCGCTGTCGGTACGCGAGCACAGTCTATCCTAAAAGGGTAATATTGTCTCAATTAATTCTCAAACATTATTTCAAAAGACATCTTGGCCACACTTGACATTTTTACCCTTGAAGGACTCATTTTTAATTATTTCCACTTAGTTTTCGGAAAAAACGTTAATTCAGCATTTCTGGGCAGAATTTCGCCTAACTTCGAAAAATCATAACTAATTCCACAAAAATCGAAATGAGGATCCGTAAAATTTCCCGGAATCCTTGAGATGTCTACTTTTGAGGAAAAATACTGTAACTTACCCATAACTTCTGGATAATTCCCAGTTTCTAGAATTCAAACCGCTGCCCAGAATTTCACCCAGAAAAGGTAACTCAACTTCTAAGATTTTTATCTTTTTGTACAGAGCTTCAAATGACACACTCTTTATAGATTTAGAAAGCCCTATATGTCTACTTTCATCATGAATTTTCCCAGAATTTTAGAACATCATCTTCATCATAAAATACTAGCATCTTTATTACTTACTCAGATTTTACTGATTTCGCCAGAGCTTCGCTATTTTGATCCTAATCTTCCAAAAATTTTGATATAACTTCTTCTTCATCAAATTTTCGAAATAAAGACAATGGAAACCTCAAAAACATGAAAATAAAACTGTATATGGAAGATTGAAGATTAAAATAACTCTTTCTAGCATTTCTACTTATAAACTAAGAACTTAAACTTAGAAACTAAAAACTCTTATACCTCTTGAAGACTTCTTGAATTTCTTTCTCCAGCAGTTCCTCCCTCTCTTACTCTCTCTAATTTTTGGCCTAAGCTAGGAGACTTGGTGTGAAGAGAAAGTGTTGCCAATTACCCCTATTTATAGTTGAAGAGGATGGCACACTTGTAAATTTGTTTCTTGATTCCTAGCCACAAGCTCATACTTGGAGAAGAAGAATTCACCTTGTCTCTCCACCTATACCATCCGTCCCCCCCCTCCCCCTTCTAGAAAGAAAATATATATTTACTTTGGGCCCAAGAAAAGTTATTCCTTTATTAAGTTATCTTAATTAATCCCAAATGCTAATTTAATTAGGCCTAAGTTGGTGTTTTAATTCAAAATCCAATTTCACTTTTGGAATCCTAATTTTATGATTAGATTTATGGTGATTTTTAATTCTCAAAATGCTTACGTTTGAATTTTACAAGTTACCGAAAATAATTTTGGGAATAGCCAAATTGAAGCTCATAATTTCCTGACTTCAGATATGTATTTATCTTGATCATCCAACTTCAATATCACAAGTTGTGATTTATTTTCTATAGGTTCTCATCTTAATTTTACTTAATTATAAGAAAACTTGTTCATTAAGCTTAATTACTTGCTCACCAAGTTCTTGAAGCTTCTTCCACACACTTTTTGACTTAACACTTCTTCTTTTTCTTATAAAATTCGTCCCCCCTCCCCTTAATTGTAATTAATCCATTATGTTTTAATGTTCCCTCACCTTTAAGAGAGAAATTCTCTCAATGGTCCAATTAGATTTTAGGATTTAAGGTTAATGTATTTTAATTCTCTCATTTATTTGTATAATTTATTTGTTCATCATTAAATAAGAATTTTTGTCCCATTGAGATTAATTAGGAATAATTGGTTAAATCCTAATTTTAATCTCTAATATAGTATTTTATATGGTCACAAACTAACTAAATTTTTAGGTTCTTAAATTCTATGGAAAAATTGCCCATAAATGTAAATAAATATAATACCAAAATTTAATAAGTTTCTAATTAAATTTTGATGATCAAAAACTCTTTGTATGCTAATCTTAGCTTCTAGATATTATTTGGTCCTTCACATAGTTGATATTTCCTTAATTATAGCCTTTATAATTTAATTATTGACTAATTTCAAAAATTAGTAAAGTATCTCAATTATTGCAATTCTAATTGCCCAATAATTGTTACCAATTTTCTCTAATTGATTCCATCATCCTCTGATGATTCTAATTGTTCAAATGGTATAATTAAGATTATCTAATAATCTCAGAATATTTTATGATCTTCAAAATATTTTAAAAAAATTCAGGTTTTTAGTTTATTTAATTCTAGAAGAAAATTCCCTAAAATAAACTACCAAAATTTGAGACCACATATTCACCTGTTTTTATCAGGTACTTTCTATCAAAATATAGTGGTTAAGCTGAATAGGGTTTTTAGGGTATTACATTTATGGGTTAATATGAAATTATCATATCATATTATATTATTATTCCTAACATTATTGATCAAGTTATTGATAAGTTTCAGACAGGTTTATCACAAGATCAAGGCGAAATCAAGATCCAGAATAAGTGCATTAAATGAAGAACCAAGAACAGGGCTAATCTTTCTCCCTTATCCCAGATGTTCAGTTCAGACCGTTGCAACACATTAAGATCACTTCAAACGGTCGAATTAAGATTATGGAATGACTAAAAATCTGGAAGACGCTCTACAACAACATATTCCAAGATTCCAGCTGAGAATTGAAAGAACAGAGTAAAATATGCAACTGTCATATTCCAAATTTACAGCTGAACTTTGAAGAATCAAAGAGAAGAAAATGCAATGGCTAGTTCCTCTTCTTCATCTATATAAGAAGCCCAGAAATGAAGAACAAAAAAAAAGATACAAAGAGGGAGAGCAAGAACAGGGACGTGAGCTTACACAGTGAAAATGCCAATATTCTAACGTCTGCTTCATCTACTCTCTGAATATCTCAATGATCATATATTTAGCTTAGAGAGTGAGATTATGTGAATTGTGCATCAATGTTTATTCACTTACTTCTGAGAGAGAAGATTCATTGTGATCATCCTATTATTCTGAGAGTTACTCAAGATTGGGTGATCTTGAGTGGGAAACACTTTGTTGTGATTACAGCTTGTAAGAGGAGTGAATCCGAGTGTGGGATTACTTCGAGTACAGAGTGCGTAATCAAGCAAGTGAATTGATTATGGTTTGTAAGGGGGAGTGAATCCTAGTGAGAGGATTACTTCAAGTACAGAACGTGTAATCAAGTTCAAAGCAAATAGTGGATTGAAAATCTCAAGTGAAGCTTGGGGACTGGACGTAGGTCAAAGATTGGACCGGACCAGAATAAATCACAGTTTGCATACTCTCTTCCCTTATCTTTTACATTTCCAGTATATGCTCATCTTTGAATATCTAATTGTCAATTTATAAATTGCGAAAAGTTTTTTAAAAGTTCCTAAAGTTTATCAAACACCCAATTCACCCCCCCTCTTGGGTGATAGCCAGGTCCAACATGGTGTAGGGGGAGATTAAACCTTCTTTGCCAAGGTAAAATCAAGGGCTAAGATCAATTGAAAGTTGCTTGGAAGTTAACCCAAGTTTTGCTATAAATAGAGGCCATAGGCTTCACAAATTCTTCACCAATTCTCCAAGGCATAGGCCGAAATATTAGAGAGGAAGGGAGTGAGAGGAGGAACTCCAAGAGCAAGGAGCAAGGTTCTTCAAGAGGTAAGGAAGCTTTTAGTCTTTTAGTTCTAGTTCTTAGTTTTGTAGTGGAAATGTTAGGAAATGTTATTTTTATCTTTAATCTACCAATTATAGTTTTATTCTCATGTCTTTATGATTCCCATTGCCTTTATTTCGAAAAAATGATGAAGAGAAAGTATGGCAAAAATTTTTGGAAGATTATGATCAAAATAGCGAAGCTCTGGCGAAATTTCATCGGTTAGAGATTTCAGGAGCCAATAGCAAAAACATTAATATTTTATGAAGGAAATGATGTTCTAAAATTCTGAGTAAATTCATGGTGAAAGTAGACATATAGGGCTTTTCAAAAATATATAGAGTGTGTCATTTGAAGTTCGTACAAAGAGATAAAAATTCCAGAAGTTAAGCTACGTTTTATGGGGAAAATTCTAGGCAGAAGTTTGAAACGTTAAAACTGGGAAGTTTTCTTGAATTCTGGGTGAGTTCCAGTATTTTTCCTCAAAAATAGAGATCTCAAGGATTCCGAGAAATTTTACAGATCCTCGTTTTGATTTTTCTAGAATTAGTTATGATTTTTCAAAGTTATACAAAATTCTGCCCAGAAATGTTGGATCAGCGTTTTTTCCGAAATTTATGGAAATAATTAAAGAAATAAATCTACCAAGGGTAAAATTGTCATTTGTGGTCAAGATATCTCTTGGAATAATGTTTGTAAATTAATAGAGGCGATATTACCCTTATAGGATAACTGTGAACGCATTCTGACTGACAAAACGTACCAAAACTTGTCAACGAAGGTACGAACGCGTATTGTAACATTAACTCTTATACTTATAGTGTGCTTATATATGATAGCTGTACTCATGTGCTGAAACCCTGTTTTGAAAGTTTGCTCTTTGAATATTGAATTGAATACGGGTTATGGTCTTGATAACACCGTTGAGTTTTCCTAGCGCTGAGGACACGATAGGCCATCGTGGCACTGGTGAATAGTGCAGACTGGGGTAACATACATATTGCAGTGGCTGTGTTATGTTATTGCCTTATATGTTGTTATGATTTTGAAAGTTGTAATTGTGTACCTATTATATGATACCTGTCATATACTGTTTACATAAACATGAGGTTAACCGTTACCTGAGGTCCAATGGGTATTGGACCTCAGCTCTTGCCATAGCTTCAGGTCCGGAGAACTAAGGACTGAGGATAGGAGTAAGCAGAGTAAGCAGAAAGCGTGAGGACTCAACTGAAAATCCTATTTTTAGACATATACCGTTATAACATCACTCTGATGAGTGTACTGTACGATACACCAAAATTAATGATATATCAATTACTCACTCTTTTATTTACTCCGATGCTCTACTCTAATGATTTGAAATGATTTAAAAAGAAATTTATCTCGCTTTTGAAAATTCGGATGTTACACCCGCCGGGTACAACAGTGCTTCTTTTTGTATTTTCCGCAACTTTTCCAGATATTCTCCCCTGAATAGACATTTTCATGTGGCGCCCTTCCATCTCCCCAAAGTGGCCCAGCACTTGTCCATTAAGTCCAAAAAGAGCCCTAACTGGTCCTCACCAGTCCTAATCTAATCGATCAATCGCCTATGGGACCCGCCTTACAAGTCTGGCATGAACATGACTTAAATCACCTAATTTTCTCATGATTGGAGAAATTCCTTATTGTGGGAATTTAAAATTGACCATTTTGCCCTTACTCCTCTTATTCTAAATTATTTCTCCAATTAAATTTATTTACGATAATAACAATAATAATTGAAGATAAAACTTCTCATTACCTCAGTACTAATTACAAGTGCATTAATTACATTAGTAGGGGTGTTACAACGTATGCTCAGAAAAGATTAATATAAAGAGAGTAAAGAGGCCTTCAGAGTTTGACCATGAAAGTTGTATCACATCCTTATCATAAGAAGATACAAGAAGAGAGAAGGTCAAGACTCTGAGAAAGTTTTCCATCGCTAAAGATCTTCCGCAATTATGAAGAAAGGTTATTATATGTTTAATTCTATTCAATGTGAAAGCATGATATTCTAAGATCCTGTAGAGTTGTGTTCTTGTATGATAATCTCTGAGTTGAAGAACACAGATTATGTCTTACATTTATACGTTTTTCATAATTATTTCTTCCAATTTATTTCTTGAAAGTCAAATAAAAAAAATAATCTTGTACTAGACAAATTCTTTTTGAGGAGTTTTAATTCTCAAATAACATCTCTAGGTCTCAAATATGATAAATAAACTTTTTTTTTTTCTAATTTTCATAATTTTTCTTGAAATTATGTTATTATATCTCCCCTTTATTTATAAAACCAACCCGTAAAAACTGGCTATTAGAATTAGTATTAAAAAAACTGAAGCAGTAATTTTTCACGGGTTAAAGTTAGGTTTGATTTATTAATTAGGTCCATTTGTTAATGATAAAAACTAACAAAGGTATACTTTTAAAATTATGTTAGACTATCATTATCATTAATAATTACAAAAATCACACAGAAAATATTTGATGAATTATTGAACCTAATTGATATAAGAAGATGATCATCTTTTTTGAAAGAAACATCTCCGGTTTTACCAGATCCTTTACATATTTTTACCAATTTAATTACATCAAATTATAGTGTTATAAAAACTCAAACGTGAATAAATAGCAGGATTTTCTATCCATATTTTTTTTTAATCTGAATGATTATCTTTACTTACATTATTGAAATCAATAAATATTAATCATTTTCCAAAATGGTCGGCAAAAGAAATATGATTTGTTCAAAAATAAAAAATAAAAAAGGACAAAGTTGTTATAATTAACATTTCTTTAAGATTGACGTTCTTTAATAAACTCTTTTATATTACCTTAATCATAATTTAAATATATCAATCTTTCATGATATTCTTCGCCAAGAAGAAATGTATATCCACCGTGTTTCTATTTCAATTTCATTATCACAAAATAATATTTGAATGTTATTTTGAAATATCTTTTTGGACAAGATTAATAAAGATCATATTTGATCTTAAACCCTTTGGGATGGCTTGACACCAATAACCATTTCCACAGTTCAAGAATGGTTTAATGAAAATCGTCCTTCCTCACCTTTGGTTCTTGAAGGTGATGGGATCACTATATTTCAAGGCATTAAAGCATTCAATTTTTGAGTTCAACGGTGGAAATTAAAATCTAAAACACGCCATAACACGCCCATTTTCGCTGGATGCACACTTGAATCCATCAATCACGGTTTTTTTTTTTGGGGGTCAAACACAGGGTGTTCACTGTTCAATAGATTTTTTTTTTTTAAAAAAAAAAAAACCTTTAAGATTATATCAAACAATTCATTCTAAGCACTTGGCACTGACACATGAATTTGTATCCACTGTTCCCTTGCTAAAACATTTATTCATATTCCTCACTGATAACTATTTCTTGCCCATCACACCAAGTATATGAACAATTAGGTTAAAAGTTAGGTTGATTTACTAATATAGGTCTATTTTGTTAATAATAAAAATTCAAAAAGGTAAAATTTTGAAATTATGTTAGACTATCATTGTAACACCCCTAATCTATACTACTTATAATGTATATAAACATACAGTATATATGAATATCATCAAAGTGGAGTAATAGAGCGTATGTGTCAGGTGACTACTGATACATATCCGTGGCTACAAATTTAAACTAATATCCAGTCGGTATAATTATGGTACAATAATCCCTGTATTTAAATAATAAATACAATCCAAAATAAAAACTCTGGCTGAGTCTTCACACATGCATCTTACCCTTTATTCCAGCTTCCCCTGATCCTCTAGATACTGAAGCTAGGGTCAAGTAATTGAATCTCAGGTAACAGTTAACCTCATGCTCAAGCAATAACAATATATATGACAGATATTCAATACATTCAGTGAACAATACATAGCACAAAACAAATGCATGTCAAAACCCTCATACATAGCACACAACACATGCATGAATGACAATATTTGCACCTAACCAGTGCCACGAAACCCACATGTTCTTAACGCTAGGAAAACATATAAATGGTGTTATCAAGATTATAACCCGCATTAAGCTGAAAACCACAGCTATCTTAAATGTAAACAAATATGTGATTTAAGACAGAGTCTTAGCCATGGCGCCTGACCCAAAACATCGTCTTGTTCCGCACTCAACATGAATAAAACAATCATATATAATCATACAAGACACACAAGAGTTAAAGTTACCAGTACGCATCCTTACCTTTTTCACCTGGTACGATTCTCTTCCCGTACCGATTCCCGACTTTCCTCGGATATCCTATAATGTCATTATCATATTATTATAATGAATGTCATATATCTTAGAATGAAATCCTAAGAGATATTCTTGCCACAATTTACCTTTTTATCCCTGGTGGATTTAATATTCCAATTTTACCCTTACATTTCCTTAAAAACGAAATACTAGAATTTTTGGGCAGATTTTTAAGCAACTTTGAAAAATCATAACTAAGTGTACAAAAAATCAAAATGATATGAAACCAAAGACAAAATTTCCCTTAACAAGTATAGTTTTAAGGAAAAATAACGGCTTTAACTCGTTTCAACCATATCATTCCCAGTTTTAATTTTCTTCAGCTATGTTCCAGTTCCCAGTTCAGAGACATAGGCTAAATTGGAAAATTTACATCTTTTTGTAAAAAAATCCCAAAAGTTACGTGTTATATATGGATAAAAAGCCCTAGATGTCTACTTTATTTCTGGAAATTTTCATAATTTTATGACTTCATTTGCTTCATAAAATCATAACATCTTTTTCGCTGTCTGTCCATGATTTTACAATTGAAAATTCTACAATTTTCACAATCTTGATCTATGGACTTCCAAAAATTATTTCCTACCATGTTTTTACCTCTTTAGGCATTTTTCAATGCAATGAGGCCTAAAAACAAGTATAGGAATTTATTCTCTAATTCCCTAGATCAAACTACAACTATACTAAAAACTTAAAAGCTAAAGATCAAGAACTTACCTTTGAGTCTTGAACTCCTTCCTCCTTCTTGCTTCAAGATTCTTCCCCACTCTCCTACTTAGAAATCACCTTCTTGGAGTGTGATTTGGTGTGAAGAAAAATGAAGAGTAAGGCTCCCTATTTATAGAAAAACTCAATGGCATCACCTTGTAATTTTTTGGAGATCCAGTTTTGCTTCCTTCTTCCCTATCCATTAGATCCATCTTGCTCATTAAGGAATCTCATCCTATCCCTACACCAAGCTTGGCCGACATGCACCCCTTGTTCAGCCATTTAATCAATTTTTAATTAACCCAATATTCCATGGCTCCATTCCCTAATTGGTGTGTTGAAATAATTGACTTTTCAACACAAAATCATCATTACTTCTCATCTTTCCAATCAGCTGGACGTAAAATTTTGTTGGGGCTGAATAAGAAGCTCAATTTATCCCCTTAATCAAGTGTTTATATGCTTCTTAATTATAATTGTCATTGGTTAATTTAATTAATTGAAGGTTTAAGCTTAATCCATGGAAAATATCTCAAAACACTTGGCTCACCTTGTTCCACCATGTGGTAGCTGAAATTATTGAATTTTGGGGCACAATTAATTAGCCTTAATCATGTGTTTAATCCCCTTCTTATTCCAAATATCTTAGGTTAATTGATTTCCTAATTAATTCAAGGTAATTAGAGCACTATTTGTAATTTACTTTCATCTTTTATTCTCTTGACATTTTCGAAAATAACAGCCCAAGTTTGAATGATTTAATTATCTCTAATTATGTTGCAAATAAGTCTGCAATTAATGCAAGCTTAGGTGCCCTTTTGTATTTACTAATTGTCTTAATTTAATTAAGTATTTCCCTTGCTTATCTTGCACTTTTTGATAGGCAATTGTTGTTATTTTATGTGATTTTTATTTCACATATTATTTCCCTAATATGTAGTCTCAAAACTTACCATTTAATTGTAAGTTTCATGAAGAAATTGGTTCAAAATTCTAATTAATAGGTTATAATATTTTGAGACACCTATTCACCTTTATTTCCATTAATGATTCATCCAAATAAAATATTTAAGATGAATAAAAATTCTAGATATTACAATCATTATCATTAAAATTTAAAAAATGACATGGAAAAAATTTGATTGAATGATCATATTGAACCTAATTGACATAAGCAACTGCATTGGTTTTATCCGTCTTCAAAACATATTTGATTTTACAAAATCATTTTTATATTTTTGGAGTAATTTATATCAAATTATAGAGTTATAAAAAAATCAAATGTAAATAAAATGCAGTAAACAGAATTATAAAATATTTTTATTCAATTTGACATTTTAATCTAAATAATTATCTTTACATTGTTGAAATAAATATATATTAATCATTTGCGAAAAGACTTAGCAAAAGAAATACGATTTGTTCAGGAAAAAATAATTAAATAAAAAAAATAAAAAGTTATAATTATATTACCTTAATCATAATTCAGATAATATTTTATGGTATTTTTGGCCAAAAAGATAGATATATATATCAATTTCTTTATCACAAAATATATATTTAAATTTTGTTGTTCAATATTTTTTAGATAAGATTTATAAATTTCATGTTTGATCTTAAACCCTTCCGGATGGCTTGAAACCAAAGCAACATATAGTGTATAAATATATGTATTGTAACGTCTTTCAAACAAATCACTTACATTCTGGTCAACCTAATCATCCTGAAGCCTTTCGAAACCTTCCTATCCAAAGCCATTACAACACTGGGAGACTTAATTTTATTGTCAAACTTTGTGTTTGTTTCGAGCTTAGTTTTTGTTCTGGTGAGATAGTTGGGAGCACAAGGATTTATTCACCACCAGTTTCCTCTCATTACATTTCATGTGCAGAATTTTTTCAAACTGGATCGATCTTACTTCAAATGAATCTATCCCACCCTTTAATCGATGCTCAAAACCTTCATGCTTTGATACCAAGAATCATGTCCACAGCTCAAGGATGGTTTAATGATAATTATCCTTCACCTTATGTTCTTGAAGGTGATGGGATCATTGTATTCCCTTTAGCTATTGACGTTATAGTTAGATTTGCTATGAGTATGGATTTTGTGAATTTGATGGGAGCAATTAGTATGGAGGAGTCCATGCAAGAGATTAACCTAGTTCCTACCTCTGAAGAAGCCATCCAATCCCTCAACACAATCAAGCTTGTAGAAAATACTAGCAATGAGCAATGTTGTGTTTGTCTTGAAGATTTTGGTGAAGTTGAGATCTCAACAATGCCATGTCATCATAATTTTCACAAAAGTTGTATTATTAAGTGGCTAAAAACAAGTCATTTATGTCCTTTATGTCGGTATCCAATGCCTGCAGCCAATGATGCTTAGAAATTATTGTCTCTTTTTGTGTAAAGAACCTTGAGAATTTCCCTATTATTTGCAAACGCTGGATGCAAATACAATACATTTTTATTATTTATGTATTGGTTGATCAAATGATTTGAACCTAATTGATAACAAAATTGATTGGTTTTATCTTTTTGTTTCAAAACATATATGATACTACTTGATCCATGTTTTTGACCCATTTATATCAAATTATGAAGTTATACGAAACTTAGACGTATTTTTTATTCAATCTAACATTTTAATATAAGTAATTATATCTTTACTTAAATTATATATATATATATATATATATATATATATATATATATTTCTAAAGGATCAGAAAAAAATGATTTGTTCATGAAAAAATAATCAAATAAGAAAAAGCAGTTACAATGAACATTTATTTAAGATTGACGTTGTTTATAAATTATATTATATTATCTTAATCATAAATTAAAGGAAAAATTAATCTTTTGCTTCATCAATTATTGACTCACTAATGACTTAGAACCACGAAGCACTGTTTTATTTGTCTTGAAGATTTTGGTGATGGTGAGATTTCAATAATGTCATGTCATATGATTTCATATATATATATATATATATAAAGTGGCTAAAAGTAAGTCATTTATGTCCTTTGTGCCAGTATCCAATACCTATAGACAACAATGCTTAGAAATTACTTTCTCTCCCTATGTAAACAACCCCGAGAATTTTATCCCAAAAAAAAAAAAGAAAAAAAAGAAAACCCCGAGAATTTCCTTCTTAATTGTTAACATTCAATACAAATACATTACAGCTTTTTTTGTTTATGCGTTCTTATAGAAATATGTTGTGCGAGGTTATACTATGATGTAATTTTATTTGCTCATTTAATCTATCGTACTAAATCTTTAATTTAGCTTTTAAGAATTAGCTTAATATGTATATTGCTTATCTTTTTAATAATTTTAATAAATTTAAACAATTTTAAGTGATCTTAACATGAGGAAAATTAAATTAATCACTTCATCAAAAATTTGGGTAGCTTCTTTTTATATTTTTCAAAAAAGAAAAACATACATTTAGCAAAAATATAATTTTGCTATTTTAAATTGTAACTATTAGATAGACATTTCAACTCTAAATCAGTAGCACACAAAGGCAAGTGCTAAACCACTTCTACCAGTTGGTTTGGTTTTACTCTGCACCTTATGAGAGCTTGTTTCTTGATGGGAATTATCAATATCATACTCATCTTGTTTCTCCCAAAATGTTCAGGCTGAAAATTGACTTCTGGCTATTTTTCTTGACTTTTTCAAGAAAACAGGTTTTGGTTGGTAGGAATTAGTTTTAAAACTATCTATAACTCTTTTTCTTTTTGGGAAATAAACTCCCTCATAAAATATTTTACTTCTCAAAATTATTTATAGTTTTTTCTCTAATTTTCCGGGCCTTTATACATTTTTCATATTTATTTCTTCCTCTATTTCTTGAAAATCTCATAAATTTTTTTTTTTTTACTAGAGACATTGTTTTTTAGGCGTTTCAATTAATTTTCATAAGATAAAATTTAGGTTGATTTACTAATTAGAACCATTTTTAATAATAAAAAGTTCACACGGGTATAATTTTAAAATTATGTAATTAGACTATGAATACCATTAATAATAAATAATAAAAAAAAGCACATCGAAAAAATTTTATTGAATGATTGAACCTAATTGATAAGCAAATGGATTGGTTTCTCTTTTTTCCCCCCTCCAAAACATATCTGATTTTACGAGATCGCTTACATGTTTTTGACCAATTTACATCAAATAATAAAGTTATAAAAAAACCTAAACATAAATAAAATGCAGTAAACATACTTATAAATATTTTTCTTCAATTTAACATTTTTAACTAAATAATCATGTTTACTCACACTATTGAAAAAATTTACTTTTTGGGTTATATTTATACAATTTTCTTTTTGGATATTTTACTATTTAGATATTTTTTTAAGAAAATCACACACTATTATCATAAAATTTAGTAGAAGATTATACACAAGCTATGGAAAATTTACAAAACCAAAACCTTCAAAGAGTTATTATAGATACTATCGGAAGAAAAGAATAATATCTAAGAAAATTTTTATTAGAAAAATGCAAAGAAGCATGGAGAAATATTAAATATTATGAATTAAACAAAATAATATTAAAATGTTCAGAATTAAAAGTTCTCATGAGATAACATATGATTTTCACCAAAGGAATTTATATTGTCCATAAATTATTGTTCATTACAATTGTCCTTTTTTAACTTCAATTATTATTCTAGTTTGTTCTAGGTTAGCATTTATACTTTGTGTCATTATATTACTAATTTTATGATCTGCTTTATGAGAATGATAAATCTTACTGTTTGTTTTAAATTTGTATAATCTTCACACATGTATACACACGCACATACATATGTCTCTATACATACATACATATGTATGTATAGAGACATATGTATATATGTTTGTGTATATATATATATCTCATTTACCAAAAGAGTCGGCAAAAGAAATATGATTTGTTGAAAAAAAAACAATTAAATGAAAAAATAAAAAATTACAGTTGATATTTCTTTAAGATTGACGTTCTTTAATAAATTTTATTATATTTCCATAGTTAAATTTTAAAGGAAAAATTAATCTTTTGATTTTCCAACTATTGAGTATATTAGTTAACACTGTTAAAAATTGTCAATATATCCTCCAACTCAACTGACGTGTGTTTGATAAAAAAAATCAGAAAAATATTATGCCCGTGATAAATTTACATTTGTTGGCACAAATATTTGAATACGCAAGGAGATCATCTCATCATATATTTTCTTATGAGCCCATCTAAGCTGTTGATTGGGAAGAGGATAAAACATTCAAAAAGCATAACTTGATATGACTTTTCATTAACAAATTTTATTATATTGCCATAATTATATTTTAAAGGAAAAAAAATAATCTTTTGATTTTCCAACCATTGAGTATATTGGTTAAGTCCATTAAAAATTGCCAATATATCCTTCAACTCAACTAACTCAACTGACAGTGTATTTTATAAATAAAAAAATCAGAAAAATATTATGCCCGTGATAAATTTACATTTGTTGGTACAAATATTTGAATATGGAAGGAGATCATCTCATCATTTATTTTCTCATGAGCTTGTAACGCCTCTATTTCCTAAGTGTATTATGAAGTCCAATTATGATCCTAGATCTTCTTATTAGACCAATTCACGTGTATTTATCAGAGTGTAGGTGTTAACAGATCAGAGTAGAACACAACAGAGAGCTTACTTAGGCATTTGGACGACTGAGTAACTGATTTCATATGCGCAGACATATACTGGTTAATTAAAATTCCCGAAGGAATAAAAACATGATGCAACTTACAATCATTGCAGTGATCTCGGTTGACGTGATAGATTACAGTAATCCGAAAGGTTCAACAACTTGTACTTGAGACTATTCCAAAATGCAACTCCTTCCGAGTCTTTACGTGTGCCACTTACCCTTTTCTCCTGCTCCTGATCTTGAAGCTAGGGTAAATTCTGAGATTCAATGCCCATTGAATTTCAGGTAACAGTTAACCTTATGCTCAAGTATAACAGTATGCATGATAGATATTCATTTACATTTCAGCATATAACTATACATAGCACACAACACATGTAAGGTTCACCTCTACATAGCACACAGCCCATGTAAGGTCCACATAGTTTGCACATAAACCAATGCCACGCCTCGGAGTGTGTCCTCAGCGCTAGGAAAACATTCATACAGCATTACCAAGATTGTAACCTGTTTCAAATTAAAAGCTTAATGTATTTAAAAATGGTGACCTAAGACCCAGTCTTAGCCACAGCTGCCCATGACCCAAGACCTAGTCTTGTCCATGACTATATGAATAATCACATCACATATAAAGCATACAAGCAGCATAAGAGTTAGAGTTAGAGTACGCGTCCATACCTTAGACCTTGGCACTAGTAGTACGTTCACCTTTTGGTACTGGCTCCAAACCTTCTCTGGTATCCTATAATATCATCACCGCGTTATTTCCCTTATAATTAACATCGTAAGGGATGGCCTTACCCCTATTGATCCTTCTACTCCCGGTGAAATTGTTATTTCATTTATACCCTTTTTACTTTATTATTAATTACTACTAACTTTTTCAGTTAATAATTTCTCTTAACAGTAATAATTTTATTATTGTTGTTATTATTATTATTATTATCCCCAATAATGATAATAATAATTCCTTATTTATTATTTTTACTCTTTTCCAATAATAATAACACTATCTGTTATTATTATTATTCTAAATTTCCTAATAACACTAATTCCTATTTATTTATTTTGTTGTTACTATAAATTTTATTACTTAATTATCAAAAACTCTTTTATTTATTTATTCCTTTTTTTATTTATTTACCAATCACAGTCAACTAAATGTCCACCATCATAAAAATATGATTTAATATTTTATTTAACGTTTCTCATGGTTTTCTTACAATTTTCCATAATATTTTGTTGATCATGGTTCTCTAGGTTGTTTATTGATATGTATGTGTGTGTGTAAAAATACATTTTGCAAGTTAATTCTCAAAAATCATAAATATTTGTAAATACTATTTTGGATAAGATAACATTTCAAAAATATTCATATTGGCACAAATCCATAGCGACATTTGGCATATGATGAATATATAATATGCATCCATATTTTCATGTGCACATCCACGTATACAGCTTATAAACATATAGGTATGACAAATAAAATCACTTTTCCTTCCTTCACTGAACCCAGCAGCACGTACACACACATATATACTTGTCTTGCTTTTGTCTTATATGATATAATCATCCTGAAAACACTTATTCCCACGGTTTTAATGCACACACACAGTTACCACTCACCTATAATATATATATATATATATAAAAAGATTTAGACACACATTCAGCAACACGTAACACACACAAATATATAATACTCATATCTTCTTCTCTCCTTTACTGGGAAGTCATGATTTCGACAGAAACAGAGAGTAACAAGAGCAAGTATGCACATACATATATCTATATTTATCTTAGTTGGTTTTCCTTGTTCAGTAGAAAAAAAACAAGAGACCCGATGATAGTCAAGAAAAAGGTTTCAGCGTTCCTTTCTTTCTTTCTTTTCTTTCACATGGCATGCACCTAATGTCTATATATGCATGTTTAGTTCAAACAGTAAGCTTCTTCCCTTACATATGATGATGAACCGATGACAACAAACTCAATATATAGGGGGAAAAAAACATTTTCACACAAGGCTTATATATAATGACTTATTCACTTAGTTCAGCGTTTTTCATTCTTCTTCTTTCTTTTTAACAGATAAAACTTCCTTCTTTCTGTTTTCAGTTCAGCTTTGGTTTCAAAGCCTAAAGCTTGATTTTCTTTTTACATATATATACACATACAAGAAGCAACAGATGATATTAAGAAATAACATGACAGCAAAACGAAAAGAAAACATATCCTAGATACCAACTAACAACACACCTTCGTTTTCCATTTCAAGATTTCATCTTTATTTTCAATGCCAATCTCCTTAGTTTTTATTCAGTTTCAGCATGATTTCTTTTAGTTAAACAGCCCCTGTTTTTCTTTTCTTGCTTTTTGGTTTCGGTTTTAAATGCCCAAGTTTGGTTTTCCTTTTTGTTTAATCTTCATAAACTGTCAACAAAGATGCTGAAACTTTGAGAAAGGTAAGTGCTAAGACTTACCTTAGATTTCAGTCGAATGAAGAGGATGGTGGGACTGGTTTTTGACTCTGTTTTTCGACAGCAATACAGGGGAAGATGGTTTTGATCTCCTCTCCTTCCTTTGCTCTCTCTGGACCCTCTGTTTCTGTCCCTCGTCTCCCTCTCTCACTTTGTGGTTTCCTTTCTGGGTGAATGCCGAAAGAATGGATGACAATGGGACGATGGAAACATTTAAATAAGGTCTTAGAGTTCAGGCTTTACATTTCGGTCCAGAGGCATTAACTGAAGGGTAATGAGCACAAGGCTCGAGAGGTATGGCTGTTCTCTGATCCCTCTGACTTTCCTATCTATTACGTGATCTTCCTTTCCCGTAACAGTCGCTGGATCAGATTTAGATGAGATTTGGCTTCTGGTTTTTCGTGGCAGTGGACAGTGGATAATGGTTTTGGGTTGCATGTTTGGGCCGAAAGAAATGGCATGAGACTTGTGATCCATGAGCAACTGAATCTGCCTCTTTTCTTTTTGCTGTAATTTACTTCTGTTTTACGTTAATAGCCCTGGGTGATGATATATTAATTTGGACTGAATAGGTGTTGGCTTGGTGGTGGGCCGAAGAAGCAATAAGGACGAAGAGAGTACTGGTTATTTCCCATCTGATTCATTGCTGATAGTTACATGGAGCTGAAAGAAGTGGATCATATAATGGGCTGGGATCCAAAAGAAATGAACCTGCTTCTTCTGCATCTTTCACGTTAGGTTGAGAGAATAATAATGTTTATTTGCTGATATTTCCATGATTCTCACGGGTTGGGCTTCAAGATTTCAAGAATATACATTGGGCCTTGGATTTCCTTTATCTTCACGTGGCCATATGATTCCCTTGTTCCTCTTTCTTTTCTTTTTTTCCCCTTCTTTTTGTTTTTGTAATACTATTTTATTTGCAATTAAACTTAATTGCAATAATCATGGAAATAAATCCTTAATTTCCTAGGCCTTGAAATACCAATTCTATAAATTTTAGACCTCAAATTATTAGTTACAAACATTCCTTGAATTTATTCTTTTCCTGAAATAAATTATGGAATAATTGGCCTTAGTATCCAATAATTATTCTCACTAAATTTCCTTTAATTTATGGAAAATATGCCCTAAATTCCAAATTCTTAATCTTTGAAATTCCTTAAGGCCAAATTTTCCATAATTAATTCTTGATTCCCAAAGTCCAAAATTTGGGATGTTACAGAGCCCATCTAGATCATTGATTGGGAAGATGATATAACAATTCAAGGAGTATAACTTGATGATGTGACTTTTCATATTAATTGGATGGATATAATTTAGAAATTATGAGAGATGATGAAAAAATGAATAATGAGAGAAACGGTACCCATTTGAATATTAAGGCCCAAAAAAAAAATCTTATGATAAATTTCTCTCTGTATTTTCCAGGATAAGTGAAGACCAGCCGTGCATCCTCGGAAAGCAGTTTCTTTTTTCCCCCTTTATAATCTATTCAATTATATTGGGCTTTCCCTCCAGCCGAAACAAATATTTAAAATAATATTTTATAAACGTATTATAAAATTTCTCCTTTATGGCTCAAAACATGGAATCAACCCATGTCATATATAGCTGTGGGTATGGTTGTGGCGCACATTCAACGAAAGTTTTGAAGGATCGGAGCTGATTGCTGTTGATGGAAACACATGCTGCATTTGAACTCCCATTAAAGGCCATCGTTAAAAGAGAGAGGACTCATTAAACAAAGAAGCTGATGAGTTTACTTTGAATGAATCTATGTCACCTTTTAATCCATAGTCAAAAGTTTGATGCTTTGATACCAAGAATTATGTCTACAGGCTACTGCTCAAGGATGGTTTAATGATACTTGTCCTTCACTTTCTGTTTTTTATGGTGATGGGATTACTATATTTTCTTTACCTATTGATGTTATGATTAGATTTGCTATGAGTAAGGATTTTGTGGACTTATTGGAAACATTATATGAAGAAGAGTCTGTGGGAAAAGAAAAGAAAAAAGAAAAGAAAAGAAAAGAAAAGAAGACATCTTTTTTGTATCCTAGGAAGCCATCCAAGGGCTCAACACCATCAGCCTTCAAGAAAATGCTACTACTAACCAGTTTTGTCTTTGTATTGAAGATTTTGGTGATGTTGAGATGTCAAAAGTGCCATGTCATTATAATTTTCATAAAAATTGTATTGTAAAGTGGCTACAAATAAGACATTTATGTCATTTTTGTTGGCATGCAATGTGCATCGCAACCCATTCTTAGAAATTATTGTGTATTTTAATGTAAAAAACTACTTTGAGAATTTTTCTTATTGTTTGTAAACATTGAATGCAAATACAATACATCTTTTTATCATTTATGCATTCTTATATGCATAATTATAGGTATATGATGTGCCAAGCTATAGTATGATGTAATTTTATTTGCTCATTCAATCCTATCATATATACTAAATCTTTAAATTACCTTTTGAGAATTAGTTCAATATGTATAACTCTTTAATAATTTTAGTAAATTTAAACAATTTTAAGTGACTTTTACGTAGAGGTACTACAAAAGAAAATGATCTTTTGTAACCGTTAAAATGACACTTTTGAAATCGTTTTAACTGCTACAGAAAACATTAGTAGCAGTTGGTCAAACTGTTACAAAATACACTGTTACAAGCAACTCTGTAGCGATTCTTAAACCCCACTATTATATGTAACTTAACCATTATTGTAACTATAGTGGTTTGTTATCACTACTACGAGATGAGGCTAGGATCACGTGATGTGTGAATACTTTGTAGCTGTTCAGAAACTGCTACAATATGAGATTACCCACATTTGTATCAGTTATATATCCACTACAAAATATGACAAGAAAGATTTTAAAAATGGCGGCAAATTTTGTAGCGGTTTCTTGACTGCAACAAAATCTTGCCGCCTTTTTTTAAATGTTATTCAATTGTGTAGCTTACAATGAACTTTATGTGTCAGAATTTATAGCAATGAATAACATTTTTAAAAAAACTGAATGAGCCGTTAATACTCATTTTAGATTATTTTATTAATTAACTAATAAATTAAATCTAAATGATAAATATTAATGTTAAAAATAATTGATAATCGTATATGATATTTGATACACATGGTTATTATATAGGTGTATAATAACGAAAATGTGTGTAGATAATAAGAACTAATTATGTTGTCCTCTAAATACTATTTTATTATGAAGTTTATGTATATGAAAGTAGAAGGAATGATGAACAAGATTCTCAAAATTGTGAATAAAAAAATAAGTATCACAGTGTTAAAAGGAAAAAAAAATTAAAACAAAATGTTCATTATATTTGATTCACTTGATCAACACTTAATCTCTTCAAAAAAGGTTGACATGAGAGAAAACAAGGGAAAACATGGGTGGGAAGAGATAAAGAATTGTATTAAATAAGGTGTGGCGGGAGTATTTATAGGGATATCTGCGGAACACTTGTTGCGCTTGATATGACCTTTTTTGCGGTAGTTTTACACATCTGTATTTATAACGGTTGGCTTATTTGAAGTTGTTTAGTTTACTTTGTAGCAGTTAGAGAACTGCTACAAATGTTAATAAGCTTTTTTTTTTTAAAAAAAAAAATGGAGGATTACAGATTAAGTATGTTATTGTAAGCATAATTTTTTAAATCAATCTTCATCACCATTCTTGCAAAAAATGTGTAGAGAAAATGTTACTTCTGAGTTAAATATGTTTGAACACAAATTAAACTTAAATTAAATATTATTTCATATAATGTATCTTAAAAAACGCACCGAATTAAAGGTAAATTGTCATCGTTGTCTAGGAAAAAGTTTTCGAAACTGGTAGGCTAGAATGACTCACTCTCATGGTAGATGTTTCACCATCGCCCATATCGTAAAGGTCCTAAGTCTTTAAGTAAACCACCACATTCCAATCCATGTGCCTCTTATTCACGACATAATAAACCTGATATGCCTCTGAGGCAAAAACATATGGCTCATCATCTTAAGACTGACCAATATGAATAGGTCGGGAGAAATTTACTAATGTGATGCCTAATTCGCCAGTTGTGAGTCCCCAGGAAGTGTATTTGCCTACAAACACTTGAATAGCATCATGGTGAAACAATCTTGGTAATTTATTTTGACCACATCAAGCAGTTTTTCACAATATAGGATGTCATTGAACTGCATGTTCTCGTGTACTGTTGCTTGCATAAATCCTTATCCCAAAAGTACCATAGACACTTGAGTTCTAGGTTAGTCATCCTTAATCTCATGAAACCGTGTAAAATTTCAAACCATTGATATTGTGTAGCGTAAATCTTTTGGTGTGGTCAAGTAGGTCAAGTACGAGAGCTCTGAATTTTAGTGAGTGTAGGTTGTGGTCATTTAGTATTCTCCATGTAAACCAGCCTGGGAATTCCCTGTGGACCTTTCTATCAATTTCAAAGGATGACTGTGTACAGATCCTTAGTTGATGCTTCACATGACTTCTGAAAACCAAGCAATTAACCATATGATGACGATCATGAAATGTAAGTATAAAATGTAACAAAATATATAGGATACCATATATTTGCATACAATCCTTAATGAAGGAAGGGTTCAACTTTAGTGCAATTAATCAAGACATATCTATGTGCTTGAAACTTCTTAGTTGCCGTCAGTTTGAAGTTCTCATTTCTGCCAACCGGTTTAACAACACAAGGGATTAACAACTATGTTGATGATAGCTCTGGCTTATAACAATCGTCTACACGAGGCAATTGGTTGAAAGATGTTTCGATGTTATCAAAGTACCTTGAACAAAAATACAGGATCTCATCCCCGATATAACCTTATGTTATCGAACCTTCAGGCCACACCATATTCCTGACATAAGATTTCAATTTCCCAAGAAACCTGTAAAATAAAGAAGGAAAATGTTGATATATCAATGCTGAAACATGTGACTAGGAAGTAATGCTGATGTAATTTATTTTAAATGAGTATCTCTCGATATGATACATCCATCGGTAGTGAACTAGGCTAGCAAGCTATGTTTCGTTAACAAGGTGTACTGTCAGGTAAATCATTACCATGAAAAAGAATAGAGAAAAGTTCATCTACAAATAACTGTGTAAAAATGATTTTTTGTTATAGATGCTTGAGCTCTTCCATGATAAAAATGTTGAAACACAACTTCTGAAAGAAAGAACACAGCTCCACCAAAATGATCAACTCATCAAAAGGTAGCATATTTTTTATGGTCAGTAGAAGTAACTGTTGCATAAAAACATGTGAGTCATGACTCTACAACCTAGCAACCTTTCAAGCATGCATGTCAATACATCATGAAATGTTGTTTGAATATCTATCAGGAACTTTTATTTTCTTCAATGTTGCGATGAAGATTTCCTTATTCAATTTTGTTAAGGTGAATTTTACTAGTTGAAATCTATTATGCTCATCCAGCCACATGTCTCCATGAACTCCCATGGCTTATAAATCTTTCCTCACTTGAAGATGATCTTTTGACTTGCCTGGTTTGTTAAGAATCACGTATAGTACATTACCACACACATTTTTTTCAATGTGCGTGACATCAAGATTGTGCCAGAGAAAATTATCTTTCCAATACAAAAGACTAAAGAAGATGCTTATCTTCTGCGTAGAAGCAGAAATCCTAGCAGTCTTTCTCCTGGCTTTTACTGCATCATTGTTTTCTCCAAACTCAAATTCAACATCCTGAAGTTGCTATAAGATTTCTAAACTAGATATATTCTAAGGACGTCCTCTTTTTTTTTGTTGCCCATCGAATTGATTGCGTTGTAACTTAAACTTATGCTTATTATTGAGGAACCTTCGATGACCCATAAAGCACCACTTTCAATTATGGGGAAGACACACTGAGTTAGAGTCAAAATTGCAAGTTGGACACATAAGACTAGTATGTACATTAATGTTCCCAGGCTAGGAAAGTCGCTTATCATCTATATCAAGGCTGCACACAAGTTGAACAATGTCTTCTCATACGCATCATAGGTCCCAATGCCTACATTCCACAAGTCCAGCAACTCTGCAATAAGTGGTTGGAGATACACATCGATGTTATTTCCCAATGCCTTTTTGTCTGAAATGATCATAGACAAAATGAAGGAGCTTTGTTTCATACACATCTAGGGGGCAAGTTGTAGGGTATTAAGACAATTGACCAAATACTATAGCTTGTGCTAAGATTCCCAAAATGATTAAAATTTTGGGTCACCAACATCAGCCAAACATTTCTAAGGTCCGCCGCGAAATTTGAAAAGTCTAAGTCAAACGTTTTCTATGCTTCAGCATCCCATAGATGTCTTAGTTTACCATCTTCGTTCTTGTCAACTTCATGCCAACTCATATGCTCTTCTATCTTAGATGATATAAATAATCATTGTAAGTGAGGTTTTAAAGGAAAGTATCAGAGAATCTTTGTTAGTTTCTTCTTCTGCTTTTTCTCATTTCAAATTGTCCCAAACCTCAAAGTGTGACACTTCTTATAAGTCTCCCTACGAGCGTCATCTCCCTAATAAAGCATACAGTCGTTGGGGCATGCATCAATTTTTTCATTGTTTAAGCCTAATCTGTTAATTATCTTCTTGGCCTTGTAGAAGCTTGTGGGAATGTCGGCGTTAGGGAAAACATCTTGTGTAATTCCAGCAACATCAACATTGTCTTATCAGTGATCCCACACAAGCACTTGATATGGTACAATTTGACCAAGAAAGATAATTTGGAGTATTTCTGACAAGCTTTATACAAAGGACAATCAAGTTTTGCACCCTGCACTTCTACGATGAAGTTGTCTTCTTGAAAACCAAAAGCATCATTCATTAACAGGATCATCTTCATTTAATTGATTTCCTACTTGTGAACTTCGATTAAGATGATCCCAATATCTCATACCATGTATCTCACCATGAACTCCCTAGAATGTATATTCTTCTGGGAAAGGCTTCAGAAGCAAATGTTCCTTAGTAACTTCTCGTGTATGTCACTTCTTAAACTTACATAAAAAACATGGGCACACAATCTTACCATTACAACTAGTGTAAGAGAAAGCGAAATCTAAGAAAGTGTTCAATCCTATCCATAAATAGTAGACACAGCTAGGATATGATATAGGTGAAGAGAGAATGTTTAATTGTCTTCACGATGTTTGTTGGTCTTATATGCAAGATTGTATCATTTTTAGCGGTTTAAAAACCACTACAATTAAAAGACATTTTGTAGTGGTGCCAAAATAGCTAGACTAACCCTTACAAAATGAAGACCATTTACCTTTGTAATACCCGGATAATTATTTATCTGGAATATTATATTTACAAATAAATACCTATTGAAAATAGGTGAATTTGTGGTCTCAAAACTAGGGAAATAATTACCTTATTTCTTAAAGGTAATTTCTCATGAAATTAGGAGGAATAAAGAGCTAAAAATCCCTAAGTGAATTTGTGGGTTATGAGATACCCTGAGAAAATTATGATAAATCCTAAAAGGCAACTAAATATTTATTAAAAATTAGAGAGTATGTTGTCTCTAATTTAGGTAATTTATGAGATTATTTTCCTTGGAAAATAATGAGGCAAAATTAAATATCATTTTGGGGAACATAAATTGCCCCATGGTTTTTAATATTTTGCATAATGCATAAATTATCAATTTCAGTAAAATAGTTGTGAGATAATAATTATTACTAATTAAGAAAATTATCAACAATTAGTAAGTGATTAATTAGATAATTAATGGCTAACTGTTTAGACATAAGATAAAGAGAAAAAGGTGAAAATTACTTAAAATATATATATATAAATAAATAAAAATGAAAATTAGAAGAAAAATAAAGAAAAATGAAATGAAAATTAAGAAATTAATATCTAGATATTTGCATTAAAATAATAATATAATTAAAACATGTGTTAATTAGATAATAATATAATAATCAAAGGAAAAATGAACAGGATAAATGATCACGGATAGAAAGTAATTCCGTTGTGAGATTCTGGGAATGAGTTAGGAAAAACCAGAATATAGTATTGGTCAGCGGATTTTTACCCAGAAGTTAGTACCGACCGAAGTTATTTCTGTAACCGGTCACGAATACCGAGGATTTTCGGTAGACAACGGAATGTCCTTACTGGGTATATAAGGGTAGAAGAACCCAGTATTCTTGAAGAGGAAGAAAAGACCTTCAGCGTCTTGTTCCCGGAATTTTAAGATTTTACGAAATTTCGCGATCAGGATACCGAATCAGGAATTTTACCTGATAAAGCAAGATGACATAAGGCTTGATGATGCAGTAGGGATGACATCATCCTTGAGAGGTGTATGGCCAAGATCTTGCCACCTCCAAGAAGTGCGATCTAACGGCCAGAAACTGATCAGACAAAGTTCAAAGGAATTACGAAAATGCCATTGGGCTTTTCTATAAATAGGCCATCATTCCTCTTCATTCTTCACCAATTCACACAATCCTAGAGAGAAGTTAGAGAGAGAAGCTCTGGAGGAGGAGCAAGAAGTTCATAGCGAAGCTCTGAGTAAGTCTTTCGGTCCCTAGTCTTTAGTCTTAAGTTCTTTCGGTAGTTCTTAGAGTTTTAGAGTAGATCTTTAATCTTCCTGTATATTTTAGATATCATGTTTTAGGATAGATATGATATTTATTTTGGGAAATATATTGGAGTTAGAGATATGTGGAAATTCTGGAAGATTAGGGTCAAGATAGAGAAATTCCACCGATTAGGGGATCAGGGGCAAAATGGTAATTTGTACCTAAAATGCCTGTTATGATATCAAATATTGATAAATGTGATATTATCATTATAGGATATCAGTAATCTTGTCCCGCTGTCATTTCGCTGTCGTTCCGCTGTTTTCCGTCAAAAGTACATTTTATCGTCAACGTACTAAACGCTCGTCAACGAAGGTACGTTCGCGTACTGTAACACTAACTCTGATATTTACAGTATGTGTATATGTGCTGTGTGTTGTGTGCATGTTGTGGTGTGCTGTTTGAGTACATGTTGTTATTAAAGGATAACTGTATATCTGCATACACTGGGAGTGATATATCTATTTTCACTAGGAGTGATACTTTTCGCTGGGAGCGGTACATTTGCATTCACTGGGAGTGACATAGTTGGTGACATGTTTGGAAGTGAACCAATTGCTGTGATTTTATACCATATATGTAAATATGAGGTTAACCGTTACCTGGGGTCCGTATGCATGGGACCTCAGCTCTTTACATAGCATCAGGGTCGGGAGAACCGGTGTCGGAGGAAAAGGGAAAGCAGCATGCTTAGAGACCCAGCGAAAGACTTCCCGCAGATGTTCTGGTAGAAGCCATCCTTTTGTTGTTGTACAGTCCTTTTGAGATACTCGGTTTTCTTACCGCTATTGTACCCCGCCAGACTTATGGCATTTTGAAATACGAATAACAGATACTCTTCCGCTCAAATGGTCTACTCTGATGGTTTGAAATGATTTTAAATGAAAAGTTAATTTATTCCGCTTTTGAAAATTGGGATGTTACAACCTTTGTAGTGGTTTAGGATTGAAACCGCTACAAAAGTCTGGTGCGTTTCTAAAAAAGTTTGAATTTCAAACTTGTAGTGTCTTTTGTCTAACAAACCGCTACAGACAACAAAACGTTAAACTTTGTAGCGGATTAGGAATAAAACCACTAGAAAAGTTTGGCACGTTTTTTAAGTTTGAATTTCAAATTTTATACTTTAATAGAAATTTTTGTAGTAAAACCGCTACAAAATGTAACAATTTATATTTTATATATCTATCTAAATATATTATGTTTATGTTAAATATTTTAAAATAAATATAGATCTCATTTTCTATTTTCAATAACAATTCTTATATAATATGATTAACGTTAATAATAATAACAAGTATTAAAAAATAAACATTGAAATACAGAAAATTGTCTAAAAACAAAAATAAAAGGAAACAAACATTTTAAATACAAAAATTGTCTATAAGCATAAATAAAAGCTAATTATCCGAAGGCTCATGATCAAGTACTCTTTTAGGGGCACTCTCACGGGACAGGATCAGCTAACTGATTAGAGGTAACAACACTCTCATCATCAACAGGAAGAGGTGGAGAGGCCACATTGAAGGTGAACGTAGGAGGAGGCAAGGGAGTTGGAAACTGGTTGTCAGGAAACGTCTGCCTGAAGGCATTGACATGACATCCCAGCTCTACCTCTGATGGAGTACCAACTGTCGACCTGATCCTGAAATTGCCTAGTAAGCTCCTGAGTCTTGGCATCATCTTCCAAAATATTTCCCTCTCGGATCTGTTAATGTTGTTGTTGTAATAAGAGTAGTAGTAGTAACAATTAGATGGACATTTCAACTCTAAATCAGTCTAACACAAAGACATCGTCCGATTGGCTTTGTTTTTCTCTGCACTTTGCGTGAGCTTCTTTCATGATGAGCATTATCATATTTATATATGTTGTTTCTCCTAAAATGTTCTTGCTAAAAATTAACTTCTAGCTATATTTCTTGAATTTTTCAAGAAAACGGGTTGTTGATTCAAGAAATTAATTCTAAAACTATCAATGGAATCTTCTTAGAAATAAACTCTTTCATTAAATATTTTATTTCTCAAAATTATTTATAAATTTCTCCAATTTTTCAGGGACTTTATACGTTTTTCATAATTATTTCTTCCAATTTGTTTCTTGAAAGTCGAATAAAAAAATAGTCCTGTACTAGACAAATTCCTTTTGAGGCATTTCAATTCTCAAATAACTTCTCTAGGTCTCAAATATGATAAATAAACTTTTTTCTAATTTTCATAATATTTCTTGAAATTATGTTATTATATCTCCCCTTTATTTATAAAACCAACCCGTAAAAACTGGCTATTAGAATTAGTATTAAAAAACTGAAGAAGTAATTTTTCACGGGTTAAAGTTAGGTTTGATTTATTAAATAATTAGGTCCATTTGTTAAGAATAAAAACCAGCTCAGGTATACATTTAAAATTATGTTAGACTATCATTATCATTAATAATTACAAAAATCACACAGAAAATATTTGATGAATCATTGAACCTAATTGATATAAGCAGATTATCATCTTTTTTGAAAGAAACATTTCCGTTTTTACCAGATCCTTTACACATTTTGACCAATTTAATTAAATCAAATTATAGTGTTATAAAAACTTAAACGTGAATAAAAAGCAGGAAAAAAAACATATATAATATTTTCTGTCCAATTTAATTTTTTTTTTAATGTGAATGATTATCTTTACTTACATTATTGAAATCAAAAAATATTAATCATTTTCCAAAATGGTCGGCAAAAGAAATATGATTTGTTCAAAAAAGAAAAATCAAAAAGGACAAAGTTGTTATAATTAACATTTCTTTAAGATTGACGTTCTTTAATAAACTCTTTTATATTACCTTAATCATAATTTAAATATATCAATCTTTCATGATATTCTTCGCCAAGAAGAAATGTATATCCACCGTGTTTCTATTTCAATTTCATTATCACAAAATAATATTTGAATGTTATTTTGAAATATCTTTTTGGACAAGATTAATAAAGATCATATTTGATCTTAAACCCTTTGGGATGGCTTAAAATCAAACCAACATATCGTGTATAAATATATGTATTGGATCATCTCTCAAATCTTAAACCATCTTATTCTTCATTTCTTTTGGCCTGAAATATTCCCTCTACTTCTTCACTATGGAGACCCCTCCGCAATCGTTTTCCTACCATGTCTCTGGTAAACCTAATTATCCTGTAGTCTTTGAAAATCTTCCTATCCAAAGCCATCACCACACTGGGACACTTAATTTTATAGTCAGACTCTGTGTTCGTTTCCAACATAGTTCTGGTTCTCATGAGATAGTTGGGGGCACAAGAGTTCTTTCTCCACCAGTTACCTCTCTTTACATATCATGTGCAGAATTCTTTCGAACTAGTTCGAGTTTACTTAGAATGAATCTATCCCACCCTTTAATCCATGCTCAAAACCTTGATGCTCTGATACCAAGAATCATATCCACTACTCAAGGATGGTTTAATGATAGTTGTCCTTCACATTCTGTCCTCGAAGGTGGTGGAATCATTATAATCCCTTTAGCTATTGATGTTACCGTCACATTTACTAGGAGTATGGATTTTGAGAATTTGTTTGGAACAAGGATTAACATGCTTCCCGCCTCTGAAAAAGCCATCCAATCACTCAACACAATCAACGGTCAAGAAAATTTTTCTACTGAATCGTGTTGTTTGAAGGTGGTGGAAATGCTTTGACACCAATAACCATTTCCACAGTTCAAGAATGGTTTAATGAAAATCGTCCTTCCTCACCTTTGGTTCTTGAAGGTGATGGGATCACTATATTTCAAGGCATTAAAGCATTCAATTTTTGAGTTCAACGGTGGAAATTAAAATCTAAAACACACCATAACACGCCCATTTTCGCTGGATGCACACTTGAATCCATCAATCACGGTTTTTTTTTTTTTGGGGGTCAAACACAGGGTGTTCACTGTTCAATAGATTTTTTTTTAAAAAAAAAAAACCTTTAAGATTATATCAAACAATTCATTCTAAGCACTTGGCACTGACACATGAATTTGTATCCACTGTTCCCTTGCTAAAACATTTATTCATATTCCTCACTGATAACTATTTCTTGCCCATCACACCAAGTATATGAACAATTAGGTTAACAGTTAGGTTGATTTACTAATATAGGTCTATTTTGTTAATAATATAAATTCAAAAAGGTAAAATTTTAAAATTATGTTAGACTATCATTATCATTAAAATTTAAAAAATGACATGGAAAAAATTTGATTGAATGATCATATTGAACCTAATTGACATAAGCAACTGCATTGGTTTTATCCGTCTTCAAAACATATTTGATTTTACAAAATCATTTTTATATTTTTGGAGTAATTTATATCAAATTATAGAGTTATAAAAAAATCAAATGTAAATAAAATGCAGTAAACAGAATTATAAAATATTTTTATTCAATTTGACATTTTAATCTAAATAATTATCTTTACATTATTGAAATAAATATATATTAATCATTTGCGAAAAGACTTAGCAAAAGAAATACGATTTGTTCAGGAAAAAATAATTAAATAAAAAAAATAAAAAGTTATAATTATATTACCTTAATCATAATTTAGATAATATTTTATGGTATTATTGGCCAAAAAGATAGATATATATATCAATTTCTTTATCACAAAATATATATTTAAATTTTATTGTTCAATATTTTTTAGATAAGATTTATAAATTTCATGTTTGATCTTAAACCCTTCCGGATGGCTTGAAACCAAAGCAACATATAGTGTATAAATATATGTATTGTAACGTCTTTCAAACAAATCACTTACAATCTGGTCAACCTGATCATCCTGAAGCCTTTCGAAACCTTCCTATCCAAAGCCATTACAATACTGGGAGAATTAATTTTATTGTCAAACTTTGTGTTTGTTTCGAGCTTAGTTTTTGTTCTGGTGAGATAGTTGGGAGCACAAGGGTTTATTCACCACCAGTTTCCTCTCATTACATTTCATGTGCAGAATTTTTTCAAACTGGATCGATCTCACTTCAAACGAATCTATCCCACCCTTTAATCGATGCTCAAAACCTTCATGCTTTGATACCAAGAATCTTGTCCACAGCTCAAGGATGGTTTAATGATAATTATCCTTCACCTTATGTTCTTGAAGGTGATGGGATCATTGTATTCCCTTAGCTATTGATGTTATAGTTAGATTTGCTATGAGTATGGATTTTGTGAATTTGATGGAAGCAATTAGTATGGAGGAGTCCATGCAAGAGATTAACCTGGTTCCTGCCTCTGAAGAAGCCATCCAATCGCTCAACACAATCAAGCTTGTAGAAAATACTAGCAATGAGCAATGTTGTGTTTGTCTTGAAGATTTTGGTGAAGTTGAGATCTCAACAATGCCATGTCATCATAATTTTCACAAAAGTTGTATTATTAAGTGGCTAAAAACAAGTCATCTATGTCCTTTATGTCGGTATCCAATGCCTGCAGCCAATGATGCTTAGAAATTATTGTCTCTTTCTGTGTAAAGAACCTTGAGAATTTCCTATTATTTGTAAACGCTGGATGCAAATACAATACACATTTTTATCATTTATGTATTGGTTGATTAAATGATTTGAACCTAGCTATTATGATAAGAAAATGGATTGGTTTTATCTTTTTGTTTCAAATCATATATGATTTTACATGATCCATGTTTTTGACCAATTTATATCATATTATAAAGTTATACGAAACTTGACGTAACTCAAAGGCCGCAAACAGAATTATAAAATATTTTTTATTCAATTTAACATTTTAATATAAGTAATTATATCTTTACTTACATTATATATATATATATATATATATATATATATATATATATATATATATATATATATAATTTTCTAAAGACTCAGAAAAAATAATTAAATAAGAAAAAAAGTTACAATTAACATTTATTTAAGATTGACGTTGTTTATAAATTTTATTTTATATTTTATATATATATATATATATTATCTTAATCATAATTTAAAGGGAAAATTACTCTTTTGCTTCATCAATTATTGACTCACTAATGACTTAGTACCATGAAGCACTGTTTTATTTGTCTTGAAGATTTTGGTGAAGCTGAGATTTCAATAATGTTATGTCATCACAATTTAAAAAAAAAAAAAATAAATAAATACAAAGTGGCTAAAAGTAAGTCATTTATCTCGTTTGTGCCGGTATCCAATACCTATAGACAACAATGCTTAGAAATTACTTTCTCTCCTCATGTAAACAACCCCGAGAATTTTATCCAAAAAAAAAAAAAAAACAACCCCGAGAATTTCCTTCTTAATTGGTAACATTGAATACAAATACAGTACAGCTTTTTTTGTTTATGCGTTCTTATAGGAACATGTTGTGCGAAGTTATACAAATACAGTACAGCTTTTTTAATTTAGCTTTTAAGAATTAGCTTAATATATGCATATTACTTATATGTTTAATAATTTTAATAAATTTAAACAATTTTAAGTGATCTTAACATGAGGAAAGTTACATTAATAACTTCATCAAAAATTTGGGTAACTTCTTTTTATTTTTTTCAAAAAAGAAAAACATACCTTTAGCAAAAATATAATTTTGCAATTTTAAATTGTAACTATTAGATAGACATTTCAACTCTAAATCAGTAGCACACAAAGGCAAGTGCTAAACCACTTCTACCAGTTGGTTTAGTTTTACTCTGCACCTTATGAGAGCTTGTTTCTTGACGGGCATTATCAATATCATACTCATGTTCTTTCTCCTTAAATGTTCAAGCTAAAAATTAACTTCTGGCTATTTTTCTTGACTTTTTCAAGAAAACAGGTTTTGGTTGGTAGGAATTAGTTTTAAAACTATCTATAACTCTTTTTCTTTTTGGGAAATAAACTCCCTCATAAAATATTTTACTTCTTAAAATTATTTATAATTTTTTCTCTAATTTTCCGGGCCTTTATACATTTTTCATAATTATTTCTTCCTCTATTTCTTGAAAATCTCATAATTTTTTTTCTTTTACTAGAGACATTGTTTTTTAGGCGTTTCAATTAATTTTCATAAGATAAAATTTAGGTTGATTTACTAATTAGAACCATTTTTAATAATAAAAAGTTCACACGGGTATAATTTTAAAATTATGTAATTAGACTATGAATACCATTAATAATAAATAATAAAAAAAAGCACATCGAAAAAATTTGATTGAATCATTGAATCTAATTGATAAGAAAATGGATTGGTTTATCTTTTTTTTCCTCCAAAACATATCTCATTTTACAAGATCGCTTACATGTTTCTGACCAATTTACATCAAATTATAAAGTTATAAAAAATTTAAACATAAATAAAATGCAGTAAACAGACTTATAAATATTTTTCTTCAATTTAACATTTTTAACTAAATAATCATGTTACTCACACTATTGAAAATGTTTTCTTTTTGGGTTATATTTATACAATTTTCTTTTTGGGTATTTTTCAATTTAGATATTTTTTTAAGAAAATTACCTACACTATTATCATAAAATTTAGTAGAAGATTATACACAAGCTATGGAAAATTTACAAAACCAAAACCTTCAAAGAGTTATTATAGATACTATCGAAAGAAAAGAAGAATATCTAAGAAAATGTTTATTAGAAAAATGCAAAGAAGCATGGAGAAATATTAAATATTATAAATTAAATAAAATAATATTGAAATGTTCAGAATTAGAAGTACTCAAGAGATAATATATGATTTTCACCAAAGGAATTTATATTGTCCATAAATTATTGTTCATTACAATTGTCCTTTTTTAACTTCTATTATTATTCTAGTTTGTTCAACATTAACATTTATACTTTGTGTCATTATATTACTAATTGTATGATCTTCTTTACGAGAAAGATAAACTTTACTGTTTGCTTTAAATTTGTATAATCTTCACTCACATATACACAAGCACATACATAAGTCTCTATACATACATATGCATGTATGTATATATATACATACATACATATTGTAGAAAATATTGTGAAAAGGTATTATATTTCTTTAGTCTTTTAGTACAGGGTTTATTAGTATGGGCTTAATAACTGTATTCTAGAGTCCAACCCAATTATTATAAAAATGGGAATATGCTTGTACAGATGATTGATCCTTTCAATGAGAATTTGGTGTTCTTAATTCATTTTGTCCACATGGCATCAGAGGGAACTAGGCAAACTGGGTTAATCCCTTTTCGCGTCATATGACCATTTGACCGCTATACTTAGGAGGTTTTCCAAGATTCGCTTCTGAACTCATTGTTGCATGAGGCTAGACACTACTCAACTTCGCCAAGTTGATGGCTGTCGCCATAGATCCACCAACCGAGGATTCAAGATTGCTGGTCTTCCATCTTGACGGATCCAAGATCCCTAATCTTTCATATTCGCTAAAACAGACGACACTGGACGGAGTAATCAATAGTAGATCGACAACGTGATGAACGATCGGCTGGAGGAAGTCCAGATAAACACTGCTATTGCACGCTTGCCTCGACACAATAAAGATTCCTGATCCATTTTGTACCGTCGACGACCATGGGAGAACCAAAGGGGACTGTGTCCACGCCGACAACCACTGTTGATTTCTCTCACCCATTGTATTACACCCATCTGATACTCAAGGTACATCGATTATACCTCTTACTCTGACTGGCAATGACAACTATTTTGTTTGGAGTAAAGCCATGAGGATTACACTTCGTGGGAAACACAAGCTTGGATTTGTGGATGGGTGCTGCAAGAAAGAGACATTTGGTGTTGAATTAGAAGGTCAATAGGAGTGTTGTAATGCGGTTGTATTGTCTTGGCTCCTAAATTCTTTGTCCCGGGAACTGGCGAATGGAATGGTATATCTCAGTGATGCACACATTGTGTGTCTGGATCTCAAAGAGTGATTCGATAAAGTTACAGGGTCTCGAATTTTTGTTCTCCACCGTGAGATTAATTCCCTTCGCCAAAGGGAGCTTTCAGTGGCTGCATATTACTCGAAATTGAAGGAATTATGGGAAGAACAATCTTCCCTTGTGGCTGTTAGGGCGGATTGCAATTGTTGCAAATGTGGAGCAGCACAGATTCAAGGGAATTCGGTGCAGCAACAAAAGCTACTCCAATTCTTGATGGGTTTGGATGAGACTTATCACCTTGCTAGAAGTCAAATATTGCTCATGTCCCCTCTCCCTACTGTGAATCAAGCCTTTGCCATGGTTGCAGAGGATGAGGCTTAAAGGGCTCTTGTCGGGTCAGTAAAGATGACCCCTACCGAAGGTATAGTCATGGCAGCTAGGGAGAGAGGGAGAGGACAAGGCAGAGGAACTTGCTCTTATTGCAAAAAGAGTGGACATGCCAGAGACAATTGTTACCAGCTCATAGGGTACCCTCCTGACTTTAAAGGACTGAAGGGGAGGCAAGTTCAAGAGGTCAACTTCCAAGGACAGAAGGATACAGAAAAAGCTATGCATTCTTCAACCATGATCTTGCCATCTCTTACACAGGAGCAATATGATAAACTACTTGATCTCTTGAAGAAGGACCCAAAAGAAAATATCCATGCCTTGACCGGTACAGGTTTGATTAATTCTTTTTTTCATAATAATGCACATGTAACCTGGGTTATTGATTTCGGAGCAACCACACATTTAGTTAGTGATTTATCATTATTAGATAGCTATAAAATATATTCAGGGCCAATTAGAACTGTTAAAATTCCTAATGGAGATAAAGTGCAAATAACTCATGTAGGAATTGTTAGATTCTCTAATGGCATAACATTATATGGTGTCTTATTTGCTCCCATGCTTAAGTTTAATTTAATTTCTGTATCAAAGCTAACTGAGGAACAAAAATGTATGGTAGCTTTCTTTCCTAACCTTTGCTTGATACAGGGCCTTCAGGGTGGCAAATTTAGGGGGACTGGTAATCTGATTGAAGGGTTATATGTTCTGCAATGTAACCAAACTGACATAGTAAATTTGGCTAATGTTTGTTCCAAGGAAAGTAGACATGTTGATGTGTCTTTGTTGCATAATAGATTTGGTCATGCCCCTAGTTCTGTGCTGAGGCATTTGTACCTAGTGAAGGACAAAATTGCTACTCTCAATAAAAGTTGTGATATTTGTTTCCAATCAAAACAGACAAAACTCCCATTTACTCCTAGTTGCATTAAAACAAAAATGAATTTTGAGCTTTTACATATGGATGTGTGGGGACCTTATCGAACTCCTACACATTCTGGTTTTCAGTATTTTCTTACAATAGTCAACGACTTTTCTCGTGCAACGTGGTTGTTTTTGATGAAATGAAAATCTGAGACTGCTGGTCATATTCAGAATTTTATTACATATGTGGAAAATCAGTTTTCTACCAATGTTAAAAGGGTTCGTAGTGACAACGGTTTAGAATTTGTCAACCATATATTGAGAATTTTTTTCTTAAGAAAAGGAATTCATCATGAAACATCATGTGTCTATACACCGGAACAAAATGGTATAGTTGAGAGGAAACATAGAACATTAATGCAGGTTTCTCGTAGCTTGATGATTCAATCTCAGGTCCCAATTAGATATTGGGGAGAGTGTGTCAAAATAGCAACCTATATAATAAATAGGATCCCTTCTAGAATTCTAGGGATTTATGACACCATATGAGCTTATTTATGGGACTTTGCCAGATTATTCTCATCTTAGAGTTTTTGGTTGTCTTGCATATGCAACAAATTTGACTAATACTGATAAAATGCAACCAAAATCTATTGCTTGTGCTTTTCTGGGTTACCCAAGTAATGAAAAGGGTTTTGTGCTTTGTAATATTAAAACCAAGGAGATATTTGTGAGTAGACATGTGAGGTTTATTGAGAACAGGTTTCCCTTCATAGAAGAAAGAGGCTCTCAACAAGGGGGAGCATGTGAAGGTGCTGCAAGTGACTTATTCTGGTATGATGTTGAGCAAAAGGAGCACCAAGTTGAGTGTCCTAATGATGGCACAACATATGAGAACCCACCGGAAAATGGAGGTGCAGCACATGACAACCTACCAGAAGGGGTAGTTGACCACCATGATAAGTTGTGTTCTGAATCTGAACCTGAAACAAGTCCAGTAAGGCCAGTAAGAGAAAGAAGACCACCTATTTGGTCTCAAGACTATATATGCAACTTGATTTCACAAAGTAAAACAGGTAACTTTGTATCTTCACTAGACAAAGAGTCCAAAGGTTGTTGTAAATATCCCATTGCAGATTATATGTCTTATGAAACTGCTTCCTCATCCCATTTGTGTTTCCTATGTTCAATAGATTCTAGTATGGAACCCATTTCTTATAATGAAGCTATTAAGGACAGTAGGTGGATCAAGGTAATGAAATTAGAGATAGATGCTTTAGAGGGTAATAACACATGGGATGTAGTGCCTCTTCCTAAGGGAAAGAAGGCAATAGGTTGTAAATGGGTTTATAAGATTAAATATAATTCAGATGGATCTATTGATAAACATAAAGCTAAACTAGTAGCAAAAGGGTGTACACAACAAGAGGGCATATACTATCATGAAACGTTTTCCCTTATGATTAAGATGATTACTATCAGAATTGTTCTTAAAATGGCTGCTGTATTTGGATGGAATTTTTTTCATATGGATGTACATAATGCCTTCTTGCAAGGTGATTTTAGTGAGGAAGTATACATGTGTATGCCACAAGGATTTGAAAAGGTAGAAAAGGGCATTGGTGTGTAAGCTTAAGAAATCCTTGTATGGACTTAAGCAAGCTTCACGCCAATGGAACCTTAAACTAACTAATGCTTTGTTAAATGGAGGTTTTCATCAGAGTAAACATGACTATTCCTTATTCATTAAAGAATATGATGATAACTGTGTTTTAATCCTTGTCTATGTAGATGATTTGATCATAACAGGTAGCTCAGAGGGGAGAATTAATGAGGTGAAGGAGTTTCTCCACAAGCAATTCAAAATTAAAGATTTGGGTGAAATGAAGTACTTCTTGGGAATAGAAGTAGCAAGATCTCATAAAGGAATTGTTATTTCACAGCGTAAATATGTTCTGGATTTACTCTCGGACATGAGCATGAGCGGATGCAAACCATTGTCGGTACCAATGAGACCCGACTTAAAGCTTTTGGCTTATGAAGAGGGGAGAGACCGAAAAGAGGATTTGCTGAGCAGTCTTGAACGTTATAAAAGGCTGGTTGGGAGACTAATTTACCTCACTAATACCCATCTTGATATTTCTTTTCCTGTGCAGGTAGTGAGTCAATTTATGAAAACACCTACCAAGGCACATATGGCAGCTACACGGGGCATCGGTAGATATCTAAAACAGAGTGTTGGTGTTGGAATATTGTTGAGTTCAGACCAAAATTTGGATCTGTCATGTTTCAGCGATGAAGATTAGGGAGCTTGTGGTACTACAAGAAGATCAGTTATAGGTTACTTGCTTAAGCTTGGGGACTCTCTTATCAAATGGAAGAGTAAAAAGCAAGAGACCGTATCCCGATCGTCGGCTGAAGCGAAATATCGTGCTCTTGGTTCAGAAGTTGCAAAGGTTGTTTGGGTCACTGGAGTTCTTAAAGACTTGGCAATTCCAACTAAAGGCCCAGTTAGTGTTTATTGTGATAGCAAGGCGGCAATACATATAGCTTCAAATCCGGTATTTCACGAACGAACTAAGCATATCGAAATAGACCTTCACTTTGTAAGAGAGAAACTTCAAGCAAGTCTGATTGGTTTACAACATGTTAGCTCACAGAATCAAGAAGCAGATATCTTTACTAAAGTTTTGGGCAAAGAGGCTCACAGTAGTATTCTTAACAAATTAGGCACAGTTAATGTTTTTCCTGCTCCTAATTTAGGGGGAGTGTAGAAAATGTTGTGAAAAGTTATTATATTTCTTTAGTCTTTTAGTACAGGGTTTATTAGTATGGGCCTAATAACTATATTCTAGAGCCTAGCCCAATTATTATAAAAACGGGAATATGCTTGTACAAATGATTGATTCTTTCAATGAGAATTTGGTATTCCTGATTCATTTTGTCCACACATATGTATGTATGTCTATGTGTGTCTATATATATATATATATATATATATATATATATATATGTCATTTACCAAAAGAGTCGGCAAAAGAAATATGATTTGTTCGGGGAAAAAAACAATTTAATCAAAAAATAAAAAATTACAGTTGATATTTCTTTAAGATTGACATTCTTTAATAAATTTTATTATATTTCCATAATTATATTTTAAGGAAAAAATTAATCTTTTGATTTTCCAACTATTGAGTTTATTAGTTAACACCATTAAAAATTGTCAATATATCCTCCAGCTCAACTGACGTGTGTTTGATAAAAAAAAATTCAGAAAAATATTATGCCCATGATAAATTTGCATTTGTTGGTACAAATATTTGAATATGTAAGGAGATCATCTCATCATCTATTTTCTTATGAGCTTATTTGAGCCGTTGATTAGGAAGAGGATAAACAAATTTAAGAAGTATAACTTGATGATGTGACTTTTCTGATTGATTAATAAATTTTATTATATTGCCATAATTATATTTTAAAGGAAAAATTAATCTTTTGATTTTCCAACCATTGAGTATATTGGTTAACTCCATTAAAAATTGCCAATATATCCTTCAACTCAACTGACATATATTTTATAAATAAAAAAAATCAGAAAAATATTATGCCCATGATAAATTTACATTTGTTGGTACAAATATTTGAATACGGAAGGAGATCATCTCATCATCTATTTTCTCATGAGCCCATATGGGTCATAGATTGGGAAGATAATAGAACAGTTTAAGGAGTATAACTTGATGAAGTGACCTTTTAAATTAATTGGACGGACATGATTTAGAGATTGTGAGAAAATGAATAATGAGAGAAACGTGACCTATTTGAATATTAAGGCAAAAAAAAAATGATAATTTTCTCTCCATATTTTCCAAGATAAGTGAAGACCAATTGTGCATCCTCGGAAAGCAGTTTTTTTTTTCTTTATAATATATTCAATGGGTTAAGTAGCAAATCTACCCTGGAAGTATACGTTAAAGAGCAATGTCGCCCTAGAAGTTTTTTCAGGTTTAATTTGACCCGAGAAGTTTAAAAACGTTGCAATATTGCCCTTTTCCGTTAAAAAACTAACGTTGACCGTTAAAAAATTGACGTTGACTACTTTAACGGAAAAGGGCAACATTGCTACTTCTTTCTAGGGTAACATTTAGCCCAAAAAAACTTCCAGGGAAACATTGCTCTTGGGTATGTACTTCTGGGGTGGATTTGCTGCTAAATCCCATTCAATTATATCAGGTTTTCCCTCATGCCCAAACAAATATTTAAAATAATATTTTATAAACGTACCATAAAATTTCTCCTTCATGGCTCAAAACATGGAATCAACCCATGTCATATATAGCTGTGGGTGTGGTTGTGGCGTACATTCAATGAAAGTTTTGAAGGATCAGAGCTGATTGCTGATGGAAACACATGCTGCATTTGAACTCCCATTAAAGGCCATCGTTAAAAGAGAGAGGACTCATTAAACAAAGAAGCTGATGAGTTTACTATGAATGAATCTATGTCACCCTTTAATCTATAGTCAAAACTCAAAAGTTTGATGCTTTGATACCAAGAATTATGTCTATAGGCTACAGCTCAAGGATGGTTTAATGATACTTGTCCTTCACTTTCTATTTTTTATGGTGATGGGATTACTATATTTTCTTTAGCTATTGATGTTATGATTAGATTTGCTATGAGTAAGGATTTTGTGGACTTATTGGGAACATTAAATGAAGAAGAGTCTATGGGAAAAGAAAGGAAAAAAAAGAAGACATCTTTCCTGTATCCTAGGAAGCCATCCAAGGGCTCAACACCATCAGCCTTCAAGAAAATGCTACTACTAGCTAGTTTTGTGTTTGTATTGAAGATTTTGGTGATGCTGAGATGTCAAAAGTGCCATGTCATTATAATTTTCATAAAAATTGTATTGTATTGTGGCTACAAATAAGACATTTATGTCCTTTTTGTTGGCATGCAATATGTGCATCACAAACAATTCTTAGAAATTATTGTGTCTTTTAATGTAAAAAAACTACTCTGAGAATTTTTCTTATTGTTTGTAAACATTGAATGCAAATACAATACATCTTTTTATCATTTATGTATTCTTATATGCATAATTATAGGTATATGATGTGCCAAGCTATACTATGATGTAATTTTATTTGCTCATTTAATCCTATCATATAGACTAAATCTTTAAATTACCTTTTGAAAATTAGTTCAATATGTATAACTCTTTAATAATTTTAGTAAATTTAAACAATTTTAAGTGACTTTTGCGTAGAGGCACTACAAAAGAAAATGATCTTTTGTAGCAGTTCAAATGACACTTTTGTAGTGTTTTTAACTACTACAGAAGAAATTAGTAGCAGTTGGTCAAACTGCTACAAAATACACCATTGCAAGCAACTCTGTAGCGGTTCTTAAACCCCGTTACTATATGTAATTTAACTGTTATTGTAACTATAGCAGTTTGTTATCATTGCTATGAGATGAGGCTAGGATGGCATCATGTGTGAAGACTTTGTAGCTATTCAAAAACTGCTACAATATGAAATTACCCACATTTGTATCGGTTATATATCTGCTACAAAATATGACAAGAAATATTTTAAAAATGGCAGCAAAATTTTGTAGCGGTTTCTTGACCGCTACAAAATCTTACCGCCTTTTTAAAAATTTTATTCAATTGTGTAGCTTACAATGAACTTTATGTGTCAGAATCTGTAGTGATAAAACTACTATAAATTAATAACATTAAAAAAACTGAATGAGCCATTAATACTCATTTTAGATTATTTTATTAATTAACTAATGTTAAAAATAATTGATATTAGTATATGATATTTGATTATATATGGTTATTATATAGGTGTATAATAACGAGAATGTGTAGATAATAAAAACTAATTATGATGTCCTCTAAATACGATTTTATTATAAAGTTAGTGTATATGAAAGTAGAAGGAATGATGAACAAGATTCTCATAATTGTTAATAAAAAAATGAGTATCACAACGTTAGAAGGGGAAAAAAATTAGAACAAAAGTTCATCATATTTGATTCACTTGATCAGCACTTAACCTCTTTAAATACTTAACCTCTTTAGAAAAGGTTGATAAATGAGAGAAAACATGGAAAAACATGGGTGGAAAGAGATAAAGAAGTGTATTAAATAAGGTATGATGGGAGTATTTATAGGTATATCTGTGTAACACTTGTAGCGGTTTATATGACCTTTTTTGTAGAAGTTTTATACATCTATGTTTATTGTGATTGGCTTATTTGTAGTTGTTGGGTTTACTTTGTAGCAGTTAGAGAACCGCTACAAATGTTAATAATCTTTTTTTAAAAAATAAAAATAGAGGATTACATATTAAATATGTTATTGTAAGCATAATTTTTTTAAATCAATCTTCAATTCGTCATCATTCCTACAAAAAATGTGTAGAGAAAATGTTACTTCTGAGTTAAATATGTTTGAACACAAATTAAACTTAAATTAAATATTATTTCATATAATATATCTTAAAAAACGCACCCAACTAAAGGTAAATTGTCATCGTCGTCTATGAAGAAGTTTTTGAAACTGGTAGGCTAGAATGGCTCTTTCTCATTGTAGATGTTTCACCATCGCTCATGTTGTAAAGGTCCTAAGACTTTAAGTAAACCACCATATTCCAATCCATGTGCCTCTTATCAACGATATAATAAACCTGATGTGTCTTTGAGGTAAGAATATATGGCTCATCATCTTAAGACTAATCAATGTGAATAGGCCGGGAGAAATTTACTAATGTGATGCCTAATTCGTCAGTTGTGAGTCCCCAGGAAGTTGTCTTATTTGCCTACAAACACTTGAATAGCGTCACAATGAAACAACCTTGGTGATTTATTTTGGGAAAATCTGTATAGGGGCCCAAGTAACAGAAAAAATTTCAAAAAAGGCCCCCAAATTATGAAAATACCAGAAAATGCCCCAGGGTCTTTTCTAGTATAACTTCATTAAAACATTAACAACTATATCAGCCCCATTAGCAACTATATCAGTCTCGTTAACAACTATATCAACCATGTTAACAACTAAAGGTTTTAATGAATTTATACCAGAAAAGGCCTTGGGGCCTTTTTTGGTATTTTTAGAATTTTGGGGCCTTTTTTGAATTTTTTTTGGTTACTTGGGCCCCTATATAGATTTTCCCATTTATTTTCACCACATCAAGTAGTTTTTCATAATACAGGATGTCATTGAACTACATGTTCCTATCATTGTTGCTCACATAACTCCTTATCCCAAAAGTACCATAAACACCCAAGTTCTAGGTTAGTAATTGTTAGCGTCCATGTTTTGATGATGAGACAACATTATAAAAGAAAAATGCCTTGTCAAAATCATGGAAAACAAAACCAGAGTTCTGCTGTAAAAAAACCTCAAGGTTGAGAACTTTACCTCGAGGTTAAGCCAAAACTCGAGGTTATAGGATAACCTCAAGGTTTCAAGCCTACATTCCTTTGCATAACCCTTTTACAACCTTGAGGCTCAACCATTAACCTCGAGGTTAGTCCAAAACTCGAGGCTAGAAATTTGACTCAAGGTTGATCTCATGTCCTTTTCTATCCGTGGTTGTTAATTGAATATTCAAAAACTCAAGGTAGGAAAAGGAACCTTGAGGTTTAGTAAAAACTTGAGGTGCTATGAAAAACTCGAGGTTACATACTTCTACTACTAAAGATGACTTCTGGTAAATAACCTCGAGGCTGAAAATATACCTCGAGTTTGGTAAGAGACTCTGGTTGGATAGCTAACTCGAGGTTGAGAGACTCTGAACTGATATATGATTATGCGAAGTTTCTGCGATTGATCTGTATTTATTCCATCCATATCTGATCTTACCTTCATGCTGTGATTACCTTGTATTGCTAACTATGACTTAAGTTTATTTTGCTATGAAAAGTTCAGGAATTCTTATACTCTGATAAAAAGCAGAACACGATGTCATCAGCATTTAATGTCACAGCAAATATCAGATGAAAAGCAAATATTTGAAGATAAAAAGAGACAACATTCTTCTTGTTTGAACTCTAACGATCAAATATTGAAGAATGAAGCACAAACATTCTCCAGGATTAGGAATGCTAGTCTAGGTTGTTATTCTTCCAAGACCAACCACTAGCATTAAATGCTAACGGTCATATTATCCTCTTCAAACTACCAGGATTGCGTATGAAGACAACGGCTAGTTTACAACGGCATTAATGGTAAAGCTATAAATTGAAGAAGCATTTAATTGAGCCACCTACCGAAGTTACTGTTACCCTGTAAAAATTCAATAGCATTTACTCTTCCATTCTGCATCTATAACAGAGATAACCAACGCATTTCAGTGATTATTTTATCCACTCTTCAGGAGTCTTTGCATTTATTACTTGATTGTATTGTAAACTCTTAAGGTTGGTACCTCAAGTGATTGGGCATCAATTACAGCTTGTAAGGGGGAGTGAGAGTGAAATCTTCCCAGATATTACTGTGTAATTGTGTCAAGTGACTTAGTGATTTAGTGAAAATCCCAGGTGTAGTTCTGGGGACTAGATGTAGGTCAAGTTTGTGACCGAACTAGGACATATCGTGTTTGCAAAGCTTTACTTGTTTATTTTTATTTCTGTTTTCAAGCTTACTTTGTGAAAAAATTACTAAGTTTTACATTATCACCTATTCACCCCCCCTCTAGGTGATTTTCAGTAATCGTTGATCTCATGAAACTGATTAAAATTTGAAACCATTGACATTATATAGCATAAATCTTTCGGTGTGGTCAAGTGGGTCAAGTACAAGAGCTTTGAATTTTGGTGAGTGCGGGTTGTGGTCATTTAGTATTCTCCATGTAAACCAACCTTAGAATTCTCTATAGACCTTTCTATCAATTTCGGAGGATGATTGTGTACGGATCCTTAGTTGACGCTTCACATTACTTCTAAGAACTAAGCAATTAACCATGCGACAACGATCATGAAATGTAAGCATAAAATGTAACAAAATATATAGGATAACATATATTTGCATACAATCCTTAATGAAGGAAGGGTTCAACTTTTGTGCAATTAATTAAGACATATCTATATTCTTGAAACTTCTCAGTTGCCATCAATTTGAAGTTCTCATTTCTGTCAACTGGTTTAACAACATGAGGGATCAACAACTTTATTGATAATAGCTTTGGCTCAGGACAATCGTCTACATGAGGTAATTGGTTGAAAGATGTTTTGATGTCATCAAAGTACCTTGAACAAAAATACAGGATCTTATCCTCGATATAACCTTATGTTATTGAATCTTCAGGCCACACCATATTCCTAACATAAAATTTCAATTTCCCAAGAAACTTATAAAATAGAGAAGGAAAAATGTCGATATATCAATGCTAAAATGTGTGACTAGGAAGTAATGCTGATGTAATTTATTTTAAATGAGTATCTCTCAATATGATACATCCATCAATAGTGAACTGGGCTAGCAAGCTTTATTTTGTTAACCAAGTGTACTGTCAGGTGAATCATCACTGTGAAAAAGGACAGAGAAAAGTTCATATACAAATGACACAATGTAAGAATGATTTTTTGTTACAGCTGCTTGAACTCTTCCATGATAAAAACCTTGAAACACAGCTTTCGAAAGAAAGAACACAGCTCCACCAAAATGATCAACTCATCGAGAGGCATTATAATTCTTATGGCCAATGGAAGTAACTCTTGCATAAGAACATGTGAGTCATAACTCTATAGCCCAGCAACCTTTCAAGCCTGCATGTCAATACATCATGAAATGATGTTTGAATATCTATCAGGAACTTTTATTCTCTTCAATGTTGCGAGGAAGATTTTCTTATTCAGTTTTGTTAAGGTGAATTTTGCTTGTTGAAATATGTTATGCTCATACAGCGACACGTCTCCACAAACTCCCATGGCTTATAACTCTTTCCTCACTTAAAGATGATCTTTTGACTTACCCGGTTCGTTAATAATCACATATAGTACATTATCACACACATTTTTTTTTCAATTTGTGTGACATCAAGATTGTGCCAGAGCAAATTATCTTTCTAATATAAATGACTAAAGAAGATGCTTATCTTCTGCCATTGCTGAGGCATAGAAGCAAAAATCTTAGCAGTCTTTCTCTTAGCTTTTGCTGCATCATCGTTTTTATCCAAACTCAAATTCAACATCCTAAAGCTACTCTAAGATTTTGGCACTAGATAAATTCTAAGGACGTCCTCTTTTTTTGTTGCCCATTGAAATGATTGCGTTTCAACATAAACTCATGCTTAGCATTGAGGAACCTTCGATGATCGATGAAGCACCACTTTCAATTGTGGGGAAGACACACTGAGTCAAAGTCAAAATTGCAAGTTGGACACATAAGACTGGTATGCACATTAATGTTCCTAGGCTAGGAAAGTTGCTTTTTATCAGTATCAAGGCTGCACGCAAGTTGAACAATGTCTTCTCATACGCATCATATGTCCCAATGCCTACATTCCCAAGTCCAGCAATTCCGCAATAAGTGGTTGAAGATACACATCAATGTCATTTCCCAATGTTTCCTTATTGTTTGAAATTATCATAGACAAAATGAAAGAGTTTTGTTTCATACACATTTAGGGGGCAAGTTGTAGGATATTAAGACAACTGGCCAAATACTATAGCTTGTGTAAAGATTTTGAAAATGATTAAAATCTTCGGTCGCCAAAGTAAGCCGAACATTTATATATGCCTCTGCCATTGGATCTATCATGTATGCCATATTATGTACTCGACCGGATGTCTCATTTGCCTTAAGTATGACCAGCAAATATCAACAAGATCCCGGTGAGGGTCATTGGATTGCTGTCAAGAATATCCTAAAGTACTTAAGAAGGACAAAGGACTTATTCTTGGTATATGGTGGATTGGGTGATGAGTTTTGTGTGACTAGTTACACAGATGTGAGTTTCCAAACTGAACAAGATGATCTAAGATTGCAATTTGGATATGTATTCCTTTTGAAGGGTGGTGCGGTAAGCTAGAAGAGCTCTAAGCAGAGCACTGTAGCAGATTCTACAACGGAAGCTGAGTATATAGCAGCATCGGAGGTAGCTAAGGAAGCCATTTGGATCAAAAAGTTCATTACTGAACTAGGGGTAGTTTCTACTATCTCAAATCCAATAGACCTGTTTTGTGACAACAATAGGGCTATTGCGTAGGCCAAGGAGCCTAGGTCATATCAAAGGACTAAGCATATACTCAGGTGTTTTCATCTTATTAGAGAAATCAATGATAGAGGTGACATAAAAATATCCAAAGTACCAGGAGAAGACAATGTTGCTAATCCTCTTACTAAGCCACTTGCATAGATAATACATGAACATCATGTGAGGACAATGAGAATTAGGGAAATTAAAGATTGTACCTAGTGCAAGTGGGTGTCTTCTGTTGGAAAGGCTAATCATTGTACTTTAAACATTATTGTTATTTCAAGTATTTCTCCATTTTGTTATCATATCATTTTCATGTTTATTATGATGATTGTATCCTTGGGTATATCTTAAAGATTGTCCTAAATGTCACTGGTCAGTCATTTATGCGAGAGCAAAGATAAAATAAGACCAGTATGACTTTAATAAGGTATAGAGATACGAATCAAAGTCATGGGCACTTGTAAGAGTACAAGGTGCTGGACCGACCTACTATGAGAAAGCTACATGAATTTAGTCATAAGCTTATCTCATATATAATTGCGTCACAATGCCTTATGACCTGAGATCATCATGGATTCCTACATGATGAGTCACTGATCTTTAACCTAGTCAAAAGTCACCTTTGACCGGATGATGATAAAGGCTTGGATCGGGATCAGTGGTTTTCATGCTGAGGAATGTGAGTGGTCAAATTTGTCCCTCACATTTGTAGAGATAATATTGGGCCCCTTGATGAGTGAGTCTAAGAAATGTATGGCCATACTATGATGGAAAAGAGTTTCCATTTCAATTATTAGACTACTCAAGAATCGAGAAAGTAATGGTCAAGAACAAGAGGATGACACTATGCATGCTTCATTCTTGACCAAATTATCGCTTGACAAAAGGGACATGACATGGTTGTATGATAGGTTGTATCGAATAATCGATCCTTATGTAAATTGGGTAGTTGCAATGTCTTGCTAGAGGCCGCTTGCAACTTGTGGGCTAGTACAGTATTGACCCACTACCAATCTCATGTGAGCCTGCAGGGTTACACACAAGAATAGCCTAACACAAGCTATAATGTCCAAATTCATTGAATCTAAGACATGTCTAAGATTCAATGAATACAACGTTTTATCTAGAGAGGATTTACATATAATGATTGCACCTAGTGCAAGTGGGAGTCTGTTGGAAACTATGCCCTAGGGGCTAATCATTAAATAACTTCCATATTTGATTTATGAAGATAAATCAATGATTTGATTTATAAAGATAAATCAAATCAGCTAGCTTTTAATTCGCATTAAATAAATAAATTTGATTGAATCAGTTAGACAGATTTAATTTCCAATTCAATTTCAAAATTAATAAGATTAATTTTGAATATTTAATGTGGCCCATTAAGGTTATAAATATCCTTAGGTTGTAAGTAATTTAAATACACACACAAAAGAGAATTGAAGAGTCACAAAAAGAACCCTAGAAGAGAGACGTGAGACAAAAGCTTGAAGGCGCTAGCACGTTGTCGTTTGTGTTGGAGTGTTGTTCGGTGTGGATACCGGTAGAGGGAGTAGATTCGTAGAGTCGGCTCCTAGAGATTGATTGACCAAAGAAGGTGTTAGCCTACGAGTTTGCATAGGTATGGTTCTTATTTACTAACCTGATTTAAACGCTGTTGATAGACCCTCTTCTTGGGATTCATAATTTATTGGATAAATTTTGATTCCGTTGTGTGTACAAATCCCAACACAAAGGACAATCAAGTTTTACACCCTGAACTTCTACAGTGAAGTTGTCTTCTTGAAAACCAAAAGTATCATGAATAGCTTCATTAACATAATCATCTTCATTTAATTGATTTCCTACTTGTGAACTTCGAAGAAGATGATCTCCATATCTTATACCATGTATCTCTCCATGAACTCTCTAGAATGTATATTCTTCCAGGAAAGGCTTTAGAAGCAAATGTTCCTTAGCAACTTCTCGTGCATGTCACTTCTTAAACTTACATAAAAAACATGGACACACAATCTTACCATTACTACTAGTGTGAGAGAAACCGAAATCTAAGAAAGTGTTCAATCCTATCAAATATATAGGAGAATTGCACATCAACTTTATTCATAATTTATCCATATGTAGTAAACACATCTAAGATTGAATATAGGTGAAGAAAGAATGTTTGATTATCTTCATGATGTCTATTGGGCTTATAGGCAAGATTGTATCATTTTTAGTGGTTTAAAAATTGCTACAAAGTAAAATACATTTTGTAGTGGTGCCAAAATCGCTAGACTAACCCCTACAAAATGAAGGCCATTTACCTTTGTAGCGGCTTAGGATTGAAACCGCTACAAAAGTCTAGTGGGTTTCTAAAAAAGTTTGAATTTCAAACTTGTAGTGGTTTTTGTCTAACAAACCGCTACAAACAACAAAATGTTAAACTTTGTAGCAAATTAGTAATAAAACCACTAGAAAAGTCTGGTGGGTTTTTAAAGTTTGAATTTCAAATTTTATACTTTAGTGGCGGTTTTTGTAGTAAAACCGATACAAAATGTAACAATTTATATTTTATATATCTATCTAAATATATTTCATTATTATGCTTATGATGAATATTTTTAAATAAATATATATTACATTTTCTATTTTCAATAACAACTGTTATATAATATGAGTAACGTTAATAATAATAACAAGTATTAAAAAAATTAATATTGAAATACAGAAAATTATCTAAAAACAGAAATAAAAGATAATAAACATTTTAAATACAAAAATTGTCTGTAAGCATAAATAAAAGCTAATTATCTGGAGCTTAATGATCAGGTACTCTTTCGGGGGCACTCCAGGGGCAGGATCAGCATGCTGACTAAAGGTAACAACACCCTCATCATCAACAAGAAGAGGTGGAGGGGCCACATCGAAGGTGAATGTAGGAGGAGGCGGGCGAGTTGGAAACTGGTTGTCAGGAAACATTTGCACGAAGGCACTGACATGACATCCCAGCTCTACCTCTAATAGAGTACCAAGTGTTGGCCTAGTCCTGAAATCGCCTAGCAAGCTCCTGAGTCTTGGCGTTGTCTTCCAAAATATTTGCTTGTAGGAGCTGTTAATGTCGTTGTTGTAATAAGAGTAGTAGTAGTAACTATTAGATGGACATTTTAACTCTAAATCAGTCGAACACAAAGACATCTTCCGATTGGCTTTGTTTTTCTCTGCACTTTGCGAGAGCTTCTTTCATGATGAGCATTATCTTATTTATATATGTTGTTTCCCCTAAAATGTTCTTGCTAAAAATTAACTTCTAGCTATATTTCTTGAATTTTTTAAGAAAACAGGTTGTTGATTCAAGAAATTAATTCTAAAACTATCAATGGAATCTTCTTAGAAATAAACTCTTTCATTAAATATTTTATTTCTCAAAATTATTTATAAATTTCTCCAATTTTTCAGGGACTTTAAACGTTTTTCATAATTATTTCTTCCAATTTGTTTCTTGAAAGTCGAATAAAAAAATAGTCTTGTACTAGACAAATTCTTTTTGAGGCATTTTAATTCTCAAATAACTTCTCTAGGTCTCAAATATGATAAATAAACTTTTTTCTAATTTTCATAATTTTTCTTGAAATTATGTTATTATATCTCCCCTTTATTTATAAAACCAACCCGTAAAAACTGGTTGTTAGAATTAGTATTAAAAAACTGAAGAAGTAATTTTTCACGGGTTAAAGTTAGGTTTGATTGATTAATTAGGTCCATTTGTTAATAATAAAAACTAACACGGGTATACTTTTAAAATTACGTTAGACTATCATTATCATTAATAATACAAAAATCACACAGAAAATATTTGATGAATCATTGAACCTAATTGATATAAGCAAATGATCATCTTTTCTGAAAGAAATATTTCCGTTTTTACCAGATCCTTTACATATTTTGACCAATTTAATTACATCAAATTATAGTGTTATAAAAACACAAACGTGAATAAAAAGCAGGAAAAAAACATGTATAATATTTTCTATCCAATTTAATATTTCTTAGTCTGAATGATTATCTTTACTTACATTATTGAAATCAATAAATATTAATCATTTTCCGAAATGGTCGGCAAAAGAAATATGATTTGTTCAAAAAAGAAAAATCAAAAAGGACAAAGTTGTTATAATTAACATTTCTTTAAGATTGACGTTCTTTAATAAACTCTTTTATATTACCTTAATCATAATTTAAATATATCAATCTTTCATGATATTCTTCGCCAAGAAGAAATGTATATCCACCGTGTTTCTATTTCAATTTCATTATCACAAAATAATATTTGAATGTTATTTTGAAATATCTTTTTGGACAAGATTAATAAAGATCATATTTGATCTTAAACCCTTTGGGATGGCTTAAAATCAAACCAACATATCGTGTATAAATATATGTATTGGATCGTCTCTCAAATCTTAAACCATCTTGTTCTTCATTTCTTTTGGCCTGAAATATTCCCTCTACTTCTTCACTATGGAGACCCCTCCGCAATCGTATTCCTACCATGTGTAACATCCCAATTTTCAAAAGCGAAATAATTTATTTTTCATTTAAAATCATCAGAGTAGTGCATTTGAGCGGAAGAGTAACTGATACTTATATTTCAAAATGCTGTAAGTCTGGCTGAATACAATAGCGGGGTAGTAACCGCGTGGTTCAAAAGGGATGTACAACAACAAAAGGAAGGCTTCCGCCAGAATGTCAAAGGAAATCTTCAGCCGGGTCTACTATGCGTCCTGCTTGCGCTTCCCTTTATCCTCCGTCCTTGGTTCTTCTGACCCTGACGCTATGTTAAGAGTTGAGGTCCCATGCATACGGACCCCAGGTAACGGTTAACCTCATGTCTATATATACCATATATGGATCACAGACATTCACAACCATAAACAGTTCATAAGCATTTAGACAAATGTATCCCTGGCATATAAGCCCCTTGGCAGATATATCACACTTAGTATACATTTCACACCTAGCACTTGTTTCACACCAAGCATTTCACACCCAGCAAGCGTATCCCAATACCCAGCAAGAATAATCATAACAACAGTACATGAACATATCACCGAGCTATCAGCTATCTCATATAAACATACCAAACACATAGCACATATAAGCATACAGTAAACATCAGAGTTAAGGTTACCAGTACGCGGACGTACCTTTGTTTGATGCTATACGGTACTTCTGGCGGAATACGGTGCGACAGTTGGTCAGAACGTATTCAGGGATATCCTATAAGGATAATATTGTGTCTATTAATTCATAAACATTATTCCAAGAGATATCTTGGCTATATAAGACCATTTTACCCCTAGTGGATTTATTTTCCAATTTATTCCCTAATTTTCGGAAAAAACGCTGATCCAGCATTTCTGGGCAGAATTTCGCCTAACTTCGAAAAATCATAACTAATTCTAGAAAAATCGAAATGAGGATCCGTAAAATTTCCCGGAATCCTTGAGATGTCTACTTTTGAGGAAAAATACTGGAACTTACCCAGAATTCATGGATACTTCCCAGTTTCAACTTTTCAAACCGCTGCCCAGAATTTCGCCCAGAAAATGTATCTTAACTTCTGGGATTTTTATCTTTTTGCACAGAACTTCAATTGACACACTCTTTATATATTTGGAAAGCCCTAAATGTCTACTTGTATCATGAATTTTCCCAGAATTTTATAACATCATCTTCATCATAAAATACTAGCATTTTTACTACTGACTCCAGAAGTTCTTATTTGCTGAAATTTCGCCAGAGCTTTGCTATTTTGATCATAATCTTCCAAAAATTTTGCTATACCTTCTTCTTCATCAAATTTTCGAAATAAAGACAGTGGAACCCTTAAAAACATGAAAATAAAACTATATTTGGAAGATTGAAGATCAAAACAACATTTCTAGCATTTCTACTTCATAACTAAGAACTTGAACTTATGAACTAAAAACTCTCTTACCTCTTGAAGAACCTTGCTTCCTACTTCTTGAAGCTCTTTCACTCTCTCCCACACACTCTAAAATTTCAGTTGTGGCTTGGTGGATTGGTGTGGAGAATGTGCTACCAAGGTTCTCTATTTATAGCCAAAAACATGAGTAGCCTCCAAGCAACTTGAATTGATCTTGTCCATTGGTCTTTACTTGGAGAAGAGGGAAAAATCTTGCCCCTACAACTCACCAAAAACGTCCACCCTCCCCCTTAGCTCTTAAGTTGTTGCTTCATCTCCTATTTACTCCCAAATACTAATTTAGTTAGGCCTAAGTTGGTGTTTTAATTCAAAATCCAATTTCACTTTTGTAATCCTAATTTTATGACTAGATTTATGGTGATTTTTAATTTCCCAAACACTTAGGTATGAATCTTAAAAGTAACCGAAAATAACCTTGGGAATAGCCAAGTTGAAGCTCTTAATTCACTGATTCCAAATATGTATTTATATGTAACACTTAGTTCCAATATTTCAAGATATGATTTAATTTCTATGAATTCTCCTTGATTTGCATTTGATTAACAATTACTTGCTTCCCAAGTTTCTTTACTTGCTCCCCAAGTTTCTACTAATCTTCTCTCACAAGCAATTGACTTATGTGTTTGTATTATTATTACAACAATTTCCCTCCTTGTTTCCCTAGTAATTTCGTCCCCCTCCCCCTAATTTTTAATTATCAATTTACATTTTATTTGCTCTCACACCTTAGGAAGAAAAACCTTTTATTGGTCCAAGTAATTTCACAAAGATTTAGGATTAAAGGTTAATACAATTTCTTCATCCTTAAATTGGTAATTTTCGCCACTTTTATTAGTGAAAGGAAGAATTAGATAAATCCTTGGTTACTATTGATAGTATAGTGTTTTAGGGGTTACTAAGCTTAATTACCAAAATTTGACAAGTTTCTAATTTAATCTCAGCTTCTAAATATCATTTGATCCTTAATTATGACCTTCATAAATTAATTATTAACTAATTTCAAAAATTAATAAAGTATCTCAATTATTGCAATTTCAATTGCCCAATAATTGTTACTAATTTTCTCTAATTGATTTTACCATCCTCCGATGATTTTAAATGGTTATATTTTATGATCCTTAATAAGATTTAGGAAATTAAATTTTGGATTTATTAGAATCCAAAGAAAATTTCCCTAAATATAATGATAAATCAGTTAAAAATTTAGAGACAACCTATTCTCCTATTTTAATAGGTATTATTTGCCAAAATATGGTTCTTTAGGAGAAATATAAATTTTAGGGTATTACACCATGTCTCTGGTAAACCTAATTATCCTGAAGTCTTTGAAAACCTTCCAATCCAAAGCCATCACCACACTGGGACACTTAATTTTATCGTCAGACTCTGTGTTCGTTTCCAGCATAGTTCTGGTTCTCATGAGATAGTTGGGGGCACAAGAGTTCTTTCTCCACCAGTTACCTCTCTTTACATATGTGCAGAATTCTTTCGAACTGGTTCGAGTTTACTTAGAATGAATCTATCCCACCCGTTAATCCATGATCAAAACCTTGATGCTCTGATACCAAGAATCATATCCACTGCTCAAGGATGGTTTAATGATAGTTGTCCTTCACATTCTGTCCTCGAAGGTGGTGGAATCATTATAATCCCTTTAGCTATTGATGTTACCGTCACATTTACTAGGAGTAAGGATTTTGAGAATTTGTTTGGAACAAGGATTAACATGCTTCCCGCCTCTGAAAAAGCCATCCAATCACTCAACACAATCACCGGTCAAGAAAATTTTTCTACTGAATCGTGTTGTTTGAAGGTGGTGGAAATGCTTTGACACCAATAACCATTTCCACAGTTCAAGAATGGTTTAATGAAAATCGTCCTTCCTCACCTTTGGTTCTTGAAGGTGATGGGATCACTATATTTCAAGGCATTAAAGCATTCAATTTTTGAGTTCAACGGTGGAAATTAAAATGTAAAACGCGCCATAACACGCCCATTTTCGCTGGATGCACACTTGAATCCATCAATCACGGTTTTTTTTTGGGGGGTCAAACACAGGGTGTTCACTGTTCAATAGATTTTTTTTTTTTTAAAAAAAAAACCTTTGAGATTATATCAAACAATTCATTCTAAGCACTTGGCACTGACACATGAATTTGTATCCACTGTTCCCTTGCTAAATCATTATAATCCCTTTAGCTGTTGATGTTACTGTCACATTTACTAGGAGTATGGATTTTGAGAATTTGTTCGGAACAAGGATTAACATGCTTCCCGCCTCTGAAAAAGCCACCAATCGCTCAACACAATCAGCCGTAAAGAAACTTTTTTCACTACTGAACCGTGTTGTATTTGTCTTGAGGATTTTGGTGATGCTGAGATTTTAACCATGCCATGTCATCATAATTTTCACAAAAATTGTATTGTAAAGTGGCTAAAAACAAGTCATTTATGTCCTTTATGTCGACACCCAACGCCCACCAAGTCTTAGAAATTATTTTCTCTTGCGGTTAAGAACTATGAGAGTTCTTCAATTGGTAACTAATTAAGCTTGGTCATTAATTGAAGATTTATATTTATATTTTTTATTTTTAAAATAGTTTGGTCTTAGGATTGAAAAAAACCTTAAATCCTAATTGCCAAGTATCGATCTTAGCTCCAACTCCGTTCTCAGCTCCACTCATATAAGTTTTTTTCTTAAGTCGATAATCAATTATTTTTTTATGTGTTGTTCTTAAAGAAATATGATTTTTTCAGTAAAAAAATTAAATTAAAAAGAAAAAGTTGCGATTAACATTTCTTTAAGATTGATGTTCTTTAATAACTTTTATTATATTACCTTAACAATAATTTATATATCTCAATCTTTCATGGTATTCTTGGAAAAAAATACAGGAATATTTTTACCAAAGAGTCGGCAACAGAAATATGATTTTCTTAGGGGGAAAAATAAATTAAAAAGAAAAAAAAAAGTTGCCATTAACATTTCTTTTACCGTGCAATTAACATTTCTTTTACCGTGCTTTGACACCAATAACCATTTCCACAGCTCAAGAATGGTTTAATGAAAATCGTCCTTCTTCACCTTTGTTTCTTGAAGGTGATGGGATCACTATATTTCAAGGCATTAAAGCATTCAATTTTTGAGTTCAACGGTGGAAATTAAAATCCAAAACGCGCCACAACACGCCCATTTTCGCTGGATGCACACTTGAATCCATCAATCACGTTTTTTTTTTGGGGGGTCAAACACACCGTGTTCACTGTTCAATAGATTTTTTTTTTTAAACTATAAGATTATATGTTCGGGCAAAAAAAAAAAAACTATAAGATTATATCAAACAATTCATTCTAAGCACTTGGCACTGACACATGAATTTGTATCCACTGTTCCCTTTCTAAAACATATATTCATATTCCTAACTGATAACTATTTCTTGCCCATCACACCAAGTATATGAACAATTAGGTTAAAAGTCATGTTGATTTACTAATATAGGTCTATTTTGTTAATAATAAAAATTCAAAAAGGTAAAATATAATTTTTGAAATTATGTTAGACTATCATTGTAACACCCCTAATCCATATTACTTATAATATATATAAACATACAGTATATATGAACATTGTAACATCCCAATTTTCAAAAGTGGAATAAATTTTTTTTTTAAATCATTTCAAATCATCAGAGTGGAGCATTGGAGCAAATAAAAGATTGAATAACTAATATATCATTAATTGTGGCGTATCTGTTTGTTTGTAATGTACAGTACATTCATTAGAATGATGTTATAACTGTATACGTCTAAAAGAAATGGGATCTTCAGTCGGGTCCTTATGCTTTCTGCTTACTCTGCTTACTCCTATCTTTAGTCCTTGGTTCCCTGGACTGTAACATCCCAAATTCTAGGTTCGAAAATCGTGTCGGTTGACACTTAGTTTTAAGAAAAACAATAGAGTTTGAGATGCTACAGCTTAGAGTATTGCGGAAATTGATAGCGTGCGCTAAGATCCGAACAATGAGTATCTGATATAAAAATGCCCAGACATATGATGATGCCCGGCATAAGCTAATATATTAAATATCCCAAAGGAATATTCATGTGATACAATTTACAGAGGTTTGAATACATTTCTCTCATAAAGAAAGTCTTAAACTAGATCTATGGCTTGGAACCTAACATCAATTAATCAAACAGATTGGCCAGGTAGAGGTCTATTATGGGGCCTCACCGACTTATACGACGACTGATTGGCTTCCCACATAGATTAACCCAACCTTAGACACCAAACTGTTCAAAGTAACTTTGTTAAATTCGTGTCAGAAGCTAAGTCCTAATAATTTCTACCGACCTTTGCCTTTAACCGCTGTCTCTTCACGGCTCTATCTACCGACACCTTCTCCATCCCGGTTTCTTTCCTGTACTATTTATTAAGACTGAGGTCCAATGTCCATTGGACCTCAGGTAACGGTTAACCTCATGCTTATGTAAACAGTATATGACAAGTATCACAATAATATATTTACAATTATAACTTTCAAAAACATATCAGCAAGTAACATAACACAACCACTGCAATATGTATGTTACCCAAGTCTGCACATAACCAGTGCCACGATAACCTATCGTGTCCTCAGCGCTAGGAAAACTCAACGGTGTTATCAAGACTATAACCCATATACAACTCAAATCCATGAGCTATTTCAAAACAGAGTATCAACATGTGAAAACAATTATCATATATAACCATACAATAAGCATAAGCGTTAATGTTACAATACGCGTCCGTACCTTTTACCGCATAGTCGTCAAACATCCAACCTTTGATTCCGGCTTTGGACTTCCCGGATATCCTAACATATCACCATATCACTTAGAATAACATTTTAAGAGATATTTCCACCTCTATTTACCATTCTACCCTTTATGGCTTTATTATTACAATTTTGCCCTTACATTTCTTCAAAAACGTGATGCAGCATTTTCTGGACAGATTTTTCGGTAACTTTGAAAAATCATAACTAATTTTAGAAAAATCAAAATGAGGATCCGTAAAATTTCCCGGAATCCTTAAGATGTCTATTTTCAAGGAAAAATACTGGATTTTACCCAGATTTCACGGAAAATTCCCAGATTCTATTTTTATTAATGCTGCCCAGAAATTTCCCTGAAAACGTAGCCTTATCTTCTGAGATTTTTAACTTGTTGCACAGAATTTCAAATGACACATTCTCTATATATTTGAAAAGCCCTAGATGTCTACTTTCATCATGAATTTTCTCAGAATTTTAGAACATCATCTTCTTCATAAAATACTGACGTTTTTACCCCTGACTCCAGAAAACACTAATTGATGAAATTCCGCCAGAGCTTCGCTATTTTGATCCTAATCTTCCAAAAATTTTGATATAACTTCTTCTTCATCAATTTTTCGAAATAAATGCAATGGAAACCATAAAAACATGAAAATAAAACTGGATTTGGAAGATTGATGATCAAAACAACATTTCTAGCATTTCTATCTCATAACCTAAGAACTTAAACTCAAAAGCTAAAAACTCTCTTACCTCTTGAAGAACACTTGCTAGCTACTTCCAGCAGCTCCTTACTCTCTCCCTCCTTTCTATGTTTTTCGGTTGAGGCTTGAGAAATTGGTGAGAAACTTGTGAAGGGAAGAGCTCTATTTATAGGAAATCAAATGAGTAGGCACCAAGTAATTCAATTTGATCTTAGCCCTTGATTTCTACTTGGAGAAGAGGCAAACATCTTGACCCTACACCTCCTAAAACCGTCCTTCACTCCTCTTGGCTCACAAGTTTTGATTCATCTCTTATTTAATCCCAAATGCTAATTTAGGTAAGTACCAACTAATGTTCTTCTTCAAAATCCAATTTCACTTTTGGAATTCTAATTTTATGATTAGTTTTATGGTGATTTTTAATTCCCAAAACACTTAAATATGAATCTTAATGGTAACCGAAAATAACTTTGGGAATAGCCAAGTTGAAGCTCATAATTTACTGATCTCAAATATGTATTCATCTTCAATACTTAGTTTCAATATTTCAAGATATGATTTAATTCCTATAGGTTTTCATCTACTTTTACTTAATTAATGAAAAACTTGCTCACCAAGACACACAACTTGCTCTCCAAGTTGTTCAAGCTTCTTCCTCACACTACTTTGTTTGACTTATGTGTTATTTCTTTCCCTTCTTCCTTCTTGAAAACCGTCCCCTCCCTCTTGTTTTACTTATTCAATTACATTTTTAATGTTCTCACAATTTTAAGAGGGAAATTCTCTCATTGGTCCACTTAAATTCAGGATTTATGGTTAATATAATTTAATTCTTCCTTTTATTTACCATTAAATAAGAATTTTCGTCCCATAGAGATTAATTAGGAATAATTGGTTAAATCCCATGTTAATCTCCAGTATAGTGTTTTAGGGGTTACTAGGCTTAATTACCAAAATTTGACAAAGTTTCTAATTTAATTTTAATTATTGATAACTTCTTGTGTGCTAATTTTAGCTTCTAAATATCATTCGATCCTTAATTTAATTGATTTTTTCCTTAATTATGACCTTTATAAATTAATTACTAGCTAATCTCAAAAATTACTAGAGCATCTCAATTATTGCAATTTCAATTGCCCAATAATTGTTACTAATTTTCTCTAATTGATTTTATCATCCTCCGATGTTTTTAATTGCTTAGAAAATGGTATAATTCCTAAAAATGATAATAAATCAACTAAAAAGTTGAAGACAACATATTCTCCAATTTTAATAAATATTTTGTTGCCTCTTAGGATTTATCATAACATTCTCAGGGTATTTTATGACCCATAAATTCACTTAGGGATTTTTAACTCTTTATTTACTCTAATTTCATGAGAAATCACCTTAAAAGATAAGGTAATTATTTTACTAGTTTTGAGACCACAAATTCACCTATTGTAATAGGTGTCATTTATCAAAATTTAATATTTACATATATTATGAAAATTGGGGTATTACACGGACCTGAAGCTATGGTAAGAGCTGAGGTTCAATTCCCATTGAACCTCAGGTAACGGTTAACCTCATGCTTATGTAAACAGTATATGACAGGTATCACATAATAATAACATAATCATACTTTAAAATTCATAACAACATGTAAGGCAATAACATAACACAACCACTGCAATATATATGTTATCCCAGTCTGCACTATTCACCAGTGCCACGATGGCCTATCGTGTCCTCAGCGCTAGGAAAACTTAACGGTGTTATCAAGACCATAACCCGTATTCAATTCAATATTCAAAGAGCAAAGTTTCAAAACAGAGTTTCAGCATATGAATATAACTATCATATATAAGTAACTCATAAGCATAAGAATTAATGTTACAATACGCGTCCGTACCTTCGTTGACGAGTTTTGGGTATGTTTGTCGGTTGGTACACGTTCACAGTTTATCCTATAAGGGTAATATCGTTTTTATTAATTCACAAACATTATTTCAAGAGATATCTTGGCTACAAATGACAATTTTACCCTTGGAGGATTCATTTCCACATAATTTTTGGAAAAAACGCTGGTTCAGCATTTCTGGGTAGAATTTCGCCTAACTTTGAAAAATCATAACTAATTCCAGAAAAATCGAAACGAGGATCTGTAAAATTTCCCGGAATCCTTGAGATCTCTACTTTCGAGGAAAAATACTGGAATTCACCCAGACTTCACGAAAAATTCCCAGTTTCAACATTTCAAACCTCTGCCCAGAATTTTCCCTAGAAAACGTAGCTTTAACTTCTGGAATTTTTATCTCTTTGCACATAACTTCAAATGACAAACTCTAGGTATATTTGGAAAGCCCTATATGTCTACTTTTACCATGAATTTACTCAGAATTTTAGAACATCATTTCCTTCATAAAATATTAACGTTTTTGCTACTGACTCTTGAAATCGCTAACCGATGAAATTTCGCCAGAGCTTCACTATTTTGATCATAATCTTCCAAAAATTTTTGTCATACTTCTTCTTCATCATTTTTTCGAAATAAAAGCAATGGAAACCATAAAAACATGAGATTAAAACTAGAATTGGAAGATTGATGATCAAAACAACATTTCCTAACATTTCTACTTTATAAGCTAAGAACTTGAACTAACAACTAAAAGCTTCCTTACCTTTTGAAGAACCTTGCTCCTTGTTCTTGGAGCTCTTCCACTCACTCCCTTCCTCTCTAAATTTTCGGCCCTAGCTTGGTGAATTGGTGAGAAATTATGAAGCTTAGGGTCCCTATTTATAGCAAAAATGTGATGGCATTTTAGTAGTTTTTTTCACCTTGCATTTTAACCATTGGATTAACCTTAGCAAAGAAGTTTCAATCCCTGTAATACCCGGAAAAAAAAATATATATATATATATATATTTATTTTAAACATTATATTTCGATAAATAATACCTATTTTAAATAGGTGAATATGGGGTCTCAAAATTTTGGTATTATATTTATTTTCATTTATAGGCAATTTTTCCATAGAATTCAAGAATCTAAAAATTTATCTAGCTTGTTAACCTATAAAACAATATTTTAGGATTTAATTAGGATTTAACTCATTATTCCTAATTTAACCCTATGGGATGGAAATCTCTTCAATAAAAGAATAAATAAATTATACCATAATATTAACTTTAAATCCTAAAAACTAAGGGAGCCAATGAGGGAATTTCTTCCATATAAATATGAGAAACATTAAAAACAAAATTTAATTAATTAACCTAAGGGGGGGCGAAATTTAAAAAAAAAAAAAAAGAAAGGAAAATAAAAAGAAGATAGTCAAAAGTGTGAAGAAGAAGCTACATATGTCTTGGTGGCTAAGAAAGACTTAATCACATAAAATTAAATGGAAACCTATAGAGATTAAATCATAACTTGGAATCTTGAAGCTAAATCTTCAAGATAGATACATATTTGAGATCAGGAAATTATAAGCTTCAACTGGGCTATTCCTAAAATTAATTTCGGTAACTTGTAAAATTCAAACCTAAGCATTTTGAAAGATAAAAATCACCATAAATCTTGTCATAAAATTAGGATTCCAAAAGTAAAATTGGATTTTTAATCAAAACACTAATTAACACTTAACCAAATTAAGTTTTGGAGGTTAATTAGGTTGCTTAATGAGAAGAGGCTTTCTTAGAGACCAAGCAAGCAAATTCTAGAAGGGGAGGGGGAGGAATTTTCGGCCAAGAAGAGATTGAGGGGCCAAGATCAAGTCTTCATCTCCAAGCAATGGTCTAAGAGCCAAGATTAAACCAAAGTTGCTAGATGTTTAACCCCCTCTTGCCTATAAATAGAAGGCTTGGGCTAACACATCCTTCACACCAAAATCCCTTGCCTTGGCCGAAATTTAGAGAGAGTAGGAGAGGGAGGAGCTGCTGGAGAAAGAGAGACAAGAGGTCTTCAAGAGGTATAAGAGTTTTTAGCTTTTAAGTTTAAATTCTTAGTTTATAAGTAGAAATGCTAGAAAAGTTATTTTAATCTTCAATCTTCCATATACAGTTTTATTTTCATGTTTTTGAGGTTTCCATTGTCTTTATTTCGAAAAATTGATGAAGAAGAAGTTATATCAAAATTTTTGGAAGATTAGGATCAAAATAGCGAAGCTCTGGCGAAATTTCAGCAAATAAGAACTTCTAGAGTCAGTAGTAAAAATGCTAGTATCTTATGATGAAGATGATGTTCTAAAATTCTGGGAAAATTCATGATGAAAGTATACTTATAGGGCTTTCTAAATCTATAAAGAGTGTGTCATTTGAAGCTCTGTGCAAAAAAATAAAAATCTTAGAAGTTAAGTTGCCTTTTCTGGGCGAAAATCTGGGCAATGGTTTGAATTCTGGAAACTGGGATTTATCCAGGAGTTCTGGGTAAGTTACAGTATTTTTCCTCAAAAGTAGACATCTCAAGGATTCCGGGAAATTTTACGGATCCTCATTTCGATTTTTATGGAATTAGTTATGATTTTTCGAAGTTAGGCGAAATTCTGCCCAGAAATACTGAATTAGCGTTTTTCCGAAAATTAAGTGGAAATAATTAGAAATAAGTCTTTCAAGGGTAAAAATGTCAAGTATGGCCAAGGTGTCTCTTGAAATGTTGTTTGAGAATTAATTGAGACAAAATTACCCTTTTAGGATAGACTGTGCTCGCGCACCGACAGTGAACGTACTCGGAAATTTGCCGAACTCAGGTACGGACGCGTATTGTAACCTTAACTCTTATGCTTATGGTATGGTTATATATGATAATTGTTTCACATGATAATACTCTGTTCAGAAAATTTGCTCATGATTGATGAGTTGTATACGGGTTATAGTCTTGATAACACCGTTGAGTTTTCCTAGCGCTGAGGACACGATGGGCCGTCGTGGCACTGGTTATGTGCAGACTGGGGTAACATACATATTGCAGTGGCTGTGTTATGTTATTGCCTTACATATGGATATGTATTTTGAAATCATGATTACGTTGTATGTCTGTGATAACTGTCATATACTGTTTACATAAGCATGAGGTTAACCGTTACCTGAGGTTCAATGGAAATTGAACCTCAGCCCCTGCTGTAGCCTCAGGAACCCAGGGAGTCAGGATTGAGGACAAGGGTAAGAAGGCGGCATGAAGACTCTGTGGAGACTTTACCCTTTTGATATTTTAGTTTAGTGTGTTAGACATATGGATGACTGTATATTCAACTATTTACATTACATACAACATTATGCAGTTACTCTTATTTTAAGAAATGTTTCCAACACTCGACTCTGTATAAAAATGCTTATGAAAATGGGATGTTACAATCCCACCCTTACACCACTCCAAAACCGTCCCTCCTCCCCCTTCTTCCTTAAGTTTCTTTGCTTTATCCCTAAGTTATTCTACTTCTTCATTAAGTTTTACTTTATCTCCTAATTACTTCCAAATGTTAATTTAGTTAGGTGTAAGTTGGTGTTTTAATTCAAAATCCAATTTCACTTTTGAAATTCTAATTTTATGACTAGATTTATGGTGATTTTTAACTTCCCGAAACACTTAGGTATCAATCCTAAAAGTGTACGAAAATGACTTTGGGAATAGCCAAGTTAAAGCTCATAATTCACTGGTTTCAAATATGTACTTATATTTAATACTTAGTTCCAATATTTCAAGATATGATTTATTTCCTATAGATTCTCATCTAATTTTATCTAATTAAATAACAACTTGCTTCTTAAGTCTTCTAATCTTCTCCCATACTCTAAGCCAATTATCCCATTTAGGATTTAGGATTAAGGGTTAATATAATCTCCCCACTCTTCAATTAATAATTTTTGCCACTTTTATTTGTTAAGGGAGAATTAATCAATCCTTGATTACTATTGCTAATATCGAGTTTTAGGGGTTATAAGACTTGATTACCAAAGTTTGACAAGTTTCTAATTTAATTTTGATGATTAACAACTTCTTGTATGCTAATCTTAGCTTCTAAATATCATTTGATTTAATTTAATTGATATTTCCTTATTTATGACCTTTATAAATTGACTGTTAACAAATTCAAAAAATTACTAAAATATCTCAATTATTGCAATTCCAATTGCCCCATAATTGTTACTGATTTCCTCTAATTGATTTTATCATCCTCTGATGATTTTAATTGCTGAAATAGTATAATTATGATTATACTAAATTGTGATAATCTTAGGATATTTTATGATCCTTAATATGATTCAGAAAAATTAGCCTTTAGGCTTCCTAGGGAAAATTGCTTAGGAATAAAAATAAATACAACACTAAAATTTGAGACCACATATTCACCTATTAAAAATAGGTATTTTCTATCAAAATTTAGTGGCTATACTAAATAGGATTTTTAGGGTATTACAAATATCATCAGAGTGGAGCAATAAAGCGTATGTGTTGGGTGACTACTGATATATATCTGTGGCTACAAATTTAAACTAATATCCGGTCAGTATAATTACAGTACAATAATCCATGTATTTAAATAATAAATACAATCCAAAATAAAAACTCTAGTCGAGTCTTCACGGGTGCATCTTACTCTTTATTCCAGCTTCCCCTGATCCTCCAGATCTTGAAGCTAGGGTCAATTCTGAGATTCAATATCCATTGAATCTCAGGTAACAATTAACCTCATGCTTAACCTCATGCTCAAGCAATAACAATATATATGACAGATATTCAATACATTTAGTGAACAATACATAGCACAAAACAAATGCATGTCAAGATCCTTATACATAGCACACAGCACAGGCATGAATGACAATGTTTGCACCTAACCAGTGCCACAAACCCACGTGCCCTCAACGCTAGGAAAATATATAAACGGTGTTATCAAGACTATAACCCACATCAAACTGAAAACCACAGCTATCCTGAATGTAAGCAAATATGTGACCTAAGACAAAGTCTTAGCCACGGTGCCTGACCCAAGACATCGTCTTGTCCCGCACTCAATATGAATAAAAAAATCATATATAATCATACAAGACACACAAGAGTTAAAGTTACCAGTACGCATCCATACCTTTTTCACCTGGCACGATTCTCTTCCCGTACCGATTCCCGACTTTCCTCGGATATCCTATAATATCTTTATCATATTATTATAATGAATGTCATATATCTTAGAATGACATCCTAAGAGATATTCTTGCCACTATTTACCTTTTTACCCCTGGTGGATTTAATATTCCAATTTTACTCTTACATTTCCTTAAAAACGAAATACTGGATTTTCTGGGCAGATTTTTTAGCAACTTTGAAAAATCATAACTAATTGTACGAAAATCAAAATTATATGAAACTAAAGAAAAAATTTCCCTTAACAAGTATGATTTTAAGGAAAAATAACGGCTTTAACTCCGTTCAACCATATCATTCCCAATTTTAATTTTCTTCAGCTGTGTTCCAGTTCCTAGTTCAGAGACATGGGCTAACTTGGAAAATTCACATCTTTTTGTAAAAAATCCCAAAAATTACGTGTTATATATGGATAGAAAGCCCTAGATGCCTAATTTATTTATGGAAATTTTCATGATTTTATGACTTCATTTGCTACATAAAATCATAACATCTTTTTAGCTGCTTGTCCATGATTTTACAATTGAAAATTCTACAATTTTCACAATCTTAATCTATGGACTTCCAAAAATTATTTCCTACCAGCATGTTTTTATTTCTTTAGGAATTTTTCAATGTTGTGACGCCTAAAAACAAGTATAGGAATTTATTCTCTAATTCCCTAGATCAAACTACAACTATACTAAAAACTTAAAAGCTAAAGATCAAGAACTTACCTTTGAGTCTTGATTTCCTTCGACCTTCTTGCTTCAAGATTCTTCCCCACTCTCCTACTTAGAAATCACCTTCTTGGAGTGTGATTTGGTGTGAAGAAAAATGAAGAGGAAGGCTCCCTATTTATAGAAAAATTCAATGGCATTACCTTGTAATTTTTTGGAGATCCAATTTTGCTTCCTTCTTCCCCATCCATTAGATCCATCTTGCTCATTAAAGAGTCTCATCCTATCCCTACACCAAGCTTGGCCGACATGCACCTCTTGTTCAGCCATTTAATCAATGTTTAATCAACCAAATATTCCATGGTTCCATTCCCTAATTGGTGTGTTGAAATAATTTACTTTTCAACACAAAATCATCATTACTTCTCATCTTTCCATTCAGCTGGACATACAATTTTTTTGGGGCTAAATAAGAAGCTCAATTTATCCCCTTAATCAAGTGTTTATATGCTTCTTAATTATAATTGTCATTGGTTAATTTAATTAATTGAAGGCTTAAGCTTAATCCATGGAAAATATCTCAGAACACTTGGCTCACCTTGTTCCACCATGTGGTAGCTGAAATTATTGAATTTTGGGGCACAATTAATTAGCCTTAATCATGTGTTTAGTCCCCTTCTTATTCCAAATATCTTAGGTTAATTGGTTTGCTAATTAATTCAAGGTAATTAGAGCATTATTTGTAATTTACTTTCATCTTTTATTCTCTTGACATTTTCGAAAATAACAGCCCAAGTTTTAATGATTTAATTATCTCTAATTATGTTACGAATAAGTCTCCAATTAATGCAAGCTTAGGTGCCCTTTTGTATTTACTAATTATCTTAATTTAATTAAGTGTTTCCCTTGCTTATCTTGCTCTTTTTGATAGGCAATTGTTGTTATTTTATGTGATTTTTATTTCACATATTATTTCCCTAATACGTAGTCTCAAAACTTACCATTTAATTATAAGTTTCATGAAGAAATTGGTTCAAAATTCTAATTAATAGGTTATAATATTTTGAGACACCTATTCACCTTCATTTTCATTAATGATTCATCCAAATAAAATATTTAAGATGAATAAAAATTCTAGATATTACAATCATTATCATTAAAATTTAAAAAATGACATGGAAAAAATTTGATTGAATGATCATATTGAACCTAATTGACTTAAGCAACTGCATTGGTTTTATCCGTCTTCAAAACATATTTGATTTTACAAAATCATTTTTATATTTTTGGAGTAATTTATATCAAATTATAGAGTTATAAAAAAATCAAATGAAAATAAAATGCAGTAAACAGAATTATAAAATATTTTTATTCAATTTGACATTTAATCTAAATAATTATCTTTACATTACTCAAATAAATATATATTAATCATTTGCGAAAAGACTTAGCAAAAGAAATACGATTTGTTCAGGAAAAAATAATTAAATAAAAAAATAAAAGGTTATAATTATATTACCTTAATCATAATTTAGATAATATTTTATGGTATTATTGGCCAAAAAGATATATATATATATATATATATATATATATATATATATATATATATTTTATTGTTCAATATTTTTTAGATAAGATTTATAAATTAATTTCTAGCTATTTTATTGATTTTTTCAAGAAAACAAGATTAGTTTTAAAACTATCTATAACTCTTTTTCTTTTGGGAAATAAACTCCCTCATAAAATATTTTATTTTTCAGAACTATTTATAATTTGTTTTTTCTAACTTTCCGGGCCTTTATAAATTTTTTCATAATTATTTCTTCCTTTATTTCTTGAAAATCTGTTAAAAAAAATATTTTTTACTAGAGAAATTATTTTTTAGGCATTTCAATTATCATAGGAAAAAATTTTGGTTGATTTACTAATTAGAACCATTTTTAATAATAAAATTTCACACCGATATAATTTTAAAATTACGTAATTAGACTATCAATACCATTAATTTAAAATAAAAATCACATCAAAAAAATTTGATTGAATCTAATTGATAAGAAAACGGATTGGTTTATCTTTATCTTTATCTTTTTTTCTCCCCAAAACATATCTGATTTTACAGGATCCTTTACATGTGTTTGACCAATTTACATCCAATTATAAAGTTATAAAAAACATAAACATAACTAAAATGCAGTAAACAGACTTATAAAAAAAATTTAATTCAATTTCACATTTTTATCTAAATAATTATGTTTACTCTCGCTATTGAAAGCTACACACACATCTCATTTGCCAAAAGAGTAGGCAAAAGAAATATGATTTGTTTAAAAAAAACAATTAAATCAAAAATTAAAAAATTTCAATTGACATTTCTTTAAGATAGATGTTCTTTAATAAATTTTATTATATTACCTTAATCATAATTTAAAGGAAAAATTAATCTTTTGATCTTCCTACTAATGACTCAGTTTCTCAATTATGATTTAGTGTAACTCAGTTCATAAACTTTTAATATTTGATAATTTAATCCTTATCATATATAATTTAGTACCCGAGAGGTGCTGGATTTTGAAAATTTGTTCGGAACAAGGATTAACATGCTTCTTGCCTCTATAAAGAAGCCATCAAATCACTCAACACAATCAGTCATCAAGAAAGTTTTACTACCCATGTTGTATTTGTCTTGAAGATTTTGGTGATACTGAGATTTCGACAATGCCATGTCATCATAGTTTTCACAAAATTGTACTGAAAAGTGGCTAAAAACAGGTCATTTATGTCAACATCCAATGCCCACCAAGTCTTAGAAATTATTTTCTCTGGCAGTAAAGAACTCTGAGAATTCTTCAATTGGTAACTAATTAAGTTTGGTCAGTAATTGAAGATTTATATTTTAATTTTTGGTTTTTAAAATAGTTTGGTCTTAGGATTCAAAAAAAAAAAAAAAAACCTTTAAATCCTATAATTGTTAAGCATGGATCTCAGCTTCAGCCCCTTTCTCACCACAAATGTAAGTTTTTTCTTAGGTCAATAATTAATCTTTTAATGTGTTATTGATTATTAATTTATCATGAGTTTTTAAGGTTTATAGATGTATATGTGTAATGATAATAAGTGTTTTTTAAACCATAAGTTGTTGTGGGGGAAAGCACTTCATATTGATGAGGATAAAAAACGCTTGCATCAAAGGTGAGGGTATTTCTTAGATAAGTAGTCGGCTTTCTAATTTAGCAGCTGGCAAACTTTGTCTTTGTTTCAAGCTTAGTTTTCATTCTGGTGAGATAGTTGGGAGCACAAGGGTTTATTCACCAACAATTTCCTTTCATTTCATGTAGAGCTTAGTTTTCGTTCTAGTGAGATAGTTGAGAGCACAAGGGTTTATTTACCACCAATTTCCTCTGATTACATTTTATGAAGAGTGTTTTTCCCAACTGGATTGAGTTTACTTTAGATGAATCTATCCCACCATTTAATCTATGCTCAAAACCTTGATGCTTTGATATACCAAGAATCATGTCCACATCTCAAGGATGGTTTAACAATAATTGTACTTCAACTTTTGTTCTTGAAGGTAATAGGATCTATATTCGCTTTAGCTATTGATGTTATCCTTAGATTTGCTATGAGTATGGATTTTGTGAATTTGTTGGAAACAATGAGTCTGGAGGAGTCCACGCAAGAGATTAACCTGGGTTTTTGCTTCTGAAGAAGCCTTCCAATCACTCAACACAATTGAGCTTAAAGAAAATACTAATAAGATTTTGGTGAAACTGAGATCTCAACAATGTCATGTCATCATGATTTTCGCAAAAAATGTATTATAAAGTGTTTAAAAACAAGTCATTTATGTCCTTTATGTCATCACCCAATGCCAGTAGTGAACAATGCTTAGAAATAGAAATTACCGTCTCTTTTCTAGTAAATAACCTTGAAAATTTCCTTATTATTTGTAAACAATGAATGCAAATACAATACACTTCTTTTATTATTTATTTGTTCTTATAGGTTCATATGCCAAGTTATACTATGATGTAATTTTACTTGCTAATTTAATCCTATCATACTAAATCTTTAATTTATCTTTTGAGAATTAGTTTAATGTTTATACTATTTAATAGTTTTAGAAAATTTAAAATATTTTAAGTGATTTTAATGTTAGGAAAATTGCATTAATAACTTCATCAAAAATTTGGGTAGCTTCTTTTTATTTTTTTATTTTATTTTAAAAAGAAAGACTCGCATTTAGCAAAACATTTTTTAAAATCTTAAATTGTAACTATTAGACAGATATTTCAACTCTAAACTAGTAAAACACAAAGGCAAGTGCAAGACCGCTTCTTGCAATTGGTTTTGTTTTACTCTGCACCTTACAAGAGCTTGTTTCTTGATGAGCATTATCGTACTTATTTTGTTTCTCCCTAAATGTTCAGGCTAAAAATAACTTCTACCTATTTTAATTTTCTGAACTTTCTCAAGAAAACAAGTGGTAGAAATTAGTTTTAAAACTATCTATGACTCTTTACGGGAAATAAACTCGTTCATAAAATATTTTATTTTCCAAAATTAGTTATCATTTGTTCTGGTGTAGAACACAAATTAGACTTTGCCTGGGGTGAAATCCCAGGGGCATACGTACCACTATGGGATCAAAGTCCACGTAGTTCGCTTGAGAAAAATAGGCTTATAGCCAGAGGGGAGTGAGGGTGTGTGCTCTGTGTGTTGTGTGTACTGAATGCTAAAAGTTTAGAGTTAGAGCGTGTGTACCTTGTTAGGGTTTATTCCCTATTTATAGACTTACTTGGGCCCTAAATTCCTGGACGTCTGTTATCTGATTAATTAAGGATATGATATATCCTTAGCTGATTAGATCCTAAATTGTTAGGTGCCTATAATCTTAGTGGTTATGTTGATAAACTGCTCCTTGATTCAAGGGGGTTGTTAAGATATTATAAATAAGCCATTGTACTTGGACTTCTGAGACTATTGGGCTTAGCCCATATTTATTATATCCATAACAGTTGCCCCCAGCCCGGTAGCTCATGATTCTGGGTTGCCGAGATGTATTTGCAGGATCTGGATCTGTCTGTTGATCCGCAACGCTTTGTCCTGAGCGCTTTTGCTTTTAGGTCGCATTCTTCCCATGTTTGTTTTAAATTCTTTCCTTTGTTTGAAATTGGATATTTGCGAGTTCGAGTTGCTCGGTCTATTTGAATTTTCATCCCGGTCTTCTCGAGTTAGGACTATCGCTCTCATTTGAAATTTCACGGGTAGGTCGGTACTGTCTTTGAATTAAAATTCAACTTACGCTAGGTCAGGCTAATGTGTTATCCGAGTTGCTTGTTGGATTTGTGTGCTGATGTGATACGTCGAGAGTTCCCGAGATAGTAGATGCCATCATTGCCTACTGCCAACTAGCGTCTGCAAACCGGTGTAATAGCACAAGTACCTGCTCCATTATCCTTGGTGTTCGTGTGCATTAAATGCCCGCATTTAATGCGCATGTCCTTTCTTGGTGACGTTGGCGATCCTAGCGAGGCCCTTTGGGCTTTTTATCATTTCGGCTTCCCCGAGTTGCAAACGTTTTGCAGACTTAGTATATATATACCTTGCCTTCCCTTCTCTTACACTTTCACAAGTTCTGAGTTTTGATTTGACAGCGTTTTCGTCACCTGCTTCCTGTGACTCACTTTCTCAGTTTCGTGGCTCACGCAATTCCTCTTCCTCTAACTTATCTCAAACTAGGTACTTTCATTGTTCCTTACTTGGCTTCTTTGATTGTTCCTCCTTTCTTCCTTCTTGGTTTCTTGGGTAGGTTTCTGTTGTTCATTCGAGTTTTTTCTTCTTTTCTGGGTAGTCATTTGTTGCCTGCATCTAACTTTGTCAGATTACCCTTTAGGTTCTTCAGTTTTAGTCATTTCGATTTTTCTTCCTGGGGGTTTGGCGTTGGTTTCTTGTTTTGCCCAACCAAACTTGCCAACTTCCCTTCTTTTCATTAACTCCAATGAATTTAGGAGAATCTTCATCTCCTTCCAAGCCCACTAATCTAACCCCAAAGGAGGAAGAGTTTGTGAAACGCCTTCCTCACAAGACGACCTAGTGGTTGTATGGGAAACCCTTGACCGAGGAGCAAAAATTGGAGAGTGTGCTCAGAGGGTATGGCGGTGAGGGTAGGCCAGGTCGGTCTGGTAGGGCCCGGGGTATTAAATAATAATAACAATAATAATAATAATAGTAATACTAAATAGTTTTTTTCTTTTTAAAACTTCTAATTACTATTATTTATTTCCTAAACTAAAAAACTTTTATTTTAAATTGAAACCTCACAAATGATGTGCCAACTTGATTTCAATTAAAATCTTAAGAAAACCTCTTAAAACTGTTTAGATAACTCTCCAAATATCTCCAAAATTTACTTTAAATATATAAAATATGGAGAGTCATCATGGACAGACGGGGTGTCCAAAGAGCTGAAGTATGCATTCAAGCCCCTGACGAATTACTTCACTGGGGTCGAGTTCCCTGATGCCGATCTCGACACTGTTTAGGACCTCCAAGCTCAGCTGATGGAGGCGGCTGGTGTGATGGATGCTTATGTCTCTGTGAGGCATAAGTATTCGAAGGTTGTTGTCGAGTTGAAGAAAGCTCGGGTTGATAAAGACGCTGCTATCAGGGAGAAGAAGGCGGGAGAGGATGCTCAGGTAAGGGTCGTGAAGGCTCTGAGCAAAGCTGAGGTGGACTGGGATTTGGCCTATGCTGAGCTGGCCAAGGTGAAGGCTGACTTGATCACGTCTCAAGGTCTGGAAAGCACTCTCAACCGTGCCCTTCATACCTTGTGTGATGAGTATAAAGGTCTTGTTGAGGACCTGAACCTGGCCCATGCCGATTTGAAAGCTGTCAAGGCCGAGCTGGATGCGAAGGACATTGACATGTCCAATCTTGAAGTCGTGGTAATGGAGACGTTCAAGGACTGCCTGGATCAAGTCTGGGCTCTGAATTCTAACTTGGTAATGAACCTTGATCAAGTGAATTTCAGAGCTTCGGTGGTCGACAGGCAGTTTATTCCAGCACCTCTGTCTCTAGCTGAAGAGTCAAAAGCTTAGGTCGGGGGTGAGCAAGATCAGAATTCTGAAGAAGAGACCCCGGCGACCGAGGTGCCAATATATCCCGGCTGACGTCCCGAATATTGTAATGACAATATATCCCGTTTTTTCCGTGGATTTTTAAATAGTCAATAATCAATTTGAATTTCGCCCAATATCAACTTTCTTATTTCCATCCTTTAAGCCAAACCTATTCTATGTTTGTTTGTTCGTGAACAAAGGGAAGCATACTCTGGGTATAAAACTTGGTTCTTATTTTATGACTTGGCCAAAATCAAGATATATTGCGCATAATCCACTAAATATTCCACCAACATTAATAAACGGGCACGTTTACTAGTAGTCGGCCATATTTTAAATAGACAGATGACTTTAAATAATCACCTAAGTACTTTAACTTGTAAAGTAATAATCCGAGATGGTAGCCAATTGCCACATGTTCAAGACTTAATTAATAAGAACCTAAACATTTCGACCTTATCAGAATCTTCATGACAATGACAGCACCATCCTAGAATATCATTCCAATGCATCGTAACATTCACAAGAATTGTTAACAAATCTTATGATATCCGGGCTCGCGAAACCCCAGCTTTATTAATCAAATCGCCTTTTTTTAGGCCATATTTTGCATTGAACTTGATAAAAAATTGTGAGGTCGGCTCAAAAAGTAAGCCGCCTTCTTTATTGATTGAAATAGTTGCAATTACAAATGAAATTTAAATAATAAAAATAAATGGAAAATGATGCGTGAAAGCAAAATAATCCTTAAAACGAAAAGCAGTTTTTAGCTGCCGCTGATTTTGCCAAAGCCAAGTTCCAAATGGAGCTCAGTGTTCAACTGTAGTAGATCCTTAATTTTTCCACATTCCAAGTATGCTTTATTACTTTGCCATCTAAGGCTTCAAGGATATAGGTTCCTTGCCCTACTTGGTCGGAAATGCGGTAAGGTCCTTCCCAGTTTGCCGCGAGTTTTCCATCCCGGGCGTTCTTGTTTCCAATATTCGCTTTGCAAAGTACCAGATCTCCTTTACTAAATACTCGTGGCCTGACTTTTCAATTATATTTAGCCGCAACTAGCTGCTTCATGGCCAAATCTCGGCAGTGTGCCGCGATCCTAGTTTTATCAATAAGGTCCAGTTCTACGGCTAGTTGTTCGTTGTTGTTAGATTTTCCTTCCTGCACAACTTTTGCTTTTCTCTAAGAAGTTTGCCCAATTTCAACCGAGATCATGGCCTCACATCCGTATGTCAATCTAAAGGGTGTCCCCTGAGTTAAGGTCTGAATACTAGTCCGGTATCCCCAGATTATGGGATACAGCTGCTCAACCTAGTTATTTTTTGCATCAGCCATCTGTTTCTTAAGCTCGTCAACAATGATTTTGTTCACTGCTTCGGCTTGCCCGTTGGATTGCGGATGCTCTACTGATGTAACATCCCAATTTTCAAAAGCGGAATAAATTTTCATCATTTAAAAATCATCAGAGTAGACCATTTGAGCGAAAGAATATCTGATATATATATTCAAAATGTCATAGGTCTGGTTGGATACAATAGCGGTATAGAAACCGCGTGGTTTAAAAGTGAAGAAAAGCAATAATATGAAGGCTTCTACTGGGACATCAAAGGAAATCTTCAGCCGGGTCTTCTAGACGACCTGCTTGCGCTTCCCTTTGTCCTCCGTCCTTGGTTTTCCCAACCCTGACGCTATGTTAAGAGCTGAGGTCCCATGCATACGGACCCCAGGTAACGGTTAACCTCATGTTTACATACACAATATATAGACAACTCATACCACAACACCAAACAGCATACTCAAGCAAACTATCATAACCAATGCATATGTATCGCTCCCAACATGCGACCATATCGCTCCCAGCATACAGATATATCGCTCCCAGCATATGAACATATCGCTCCCAGCATTACAGATACTCTCTAACCTTTAAATGCACACATACCACATATATGCATAACATAAACATCAAAGTTAGTGTTACAGTACGCGAACGTACCTTCGTTGACGAGCGTTTAGTACGTTGACGATAAACTGTACTTTTGACGGAAAACAGCGGAACGACAGCGAAATTACAGCGGAACAAGATTACTAATATCCTATAATGATAATATCACATTTATCAATATTTGATATAATAACAGGCATTTTAGGTACAAATTACCATTTTGCCCCTGATCCCCTAATCGGCGGAATTTCGCTAGCACTTTGCTACCTTGACCCTAATCTTCCAGAATTTCAACATATCTCCAACTCCATAATGATTTTCAAAATTAATACCTTAGTCACCCCTAGAACATGATTTCTAAACATACCTGGAAGATTAAAGATCAACCTAGCATTTCTACAACAACTACCTAAAGAAACACTAAAACTAAAGACTAGGGACCGAAGAACTTACCCGGCACTTTGCTATTTCCACAGACTCCTCCTTCTCTCTAAAATCTCTCTCTAGAAAGCTCTAGGATTTGTGAAGAATGAAGAGAAGATGAAGGCTATTTATAGAAAAAGGTTTGTCTGGTTGAATTCTAATCGTCGGATCGCACTTCTTGGAGGTGGCAAGATCTTGGCCTTACACCTCTCAAGGATGATGTCATCCCTGCTGCATCATCAAGTCTTATGTCATCTTGCTTTATCAGGTAAAATTCCTGGTTCGGTATCCTAATCGCGAAATTTCGTAAAATCTTAAAATTCCGGGAACAAGACGCTGAAGGTCTTTTCTTCCTCTTTCAAATTATCTAATTTAACTTAGTTTCTGATTCCGCTGAGGACATTCCGTTATCAGCTGAAAATCCTCAGTGTCGTGCCCGGCTACAGAAATAACGTTGTCCGGTACTAACTCCGAGACAAAAATCCACTGATTAACATTATACTCTGGTTTTCCCCCACTTATCCCCAGATTCCCACAACGGGATTATTTTCTATCGGTTCTCATTTTGGCTATCTGCTTTAATTATACAAAATATCTTCCTATTCGGATCTCCAAATCACTCCGTCGGTTACAGAAATGACTTCGAAGACAGTCCACTCCGAGATAGAAATTCACTTGTTCCTAATATACTCTGACTCAAGAAACCTAGTTCACGGTTTTCTAGGTAGGATTTTATTTCTATCCGTGGTCATTTATCCTGTTCACATTTTTATTATTATAATATTACTTAATTACCACATGTCTTAACTTATAATGTTATTTTAATGCAAATATCTAGATATTAATTTCTTAATTTTCATTTCATTTTTCTTTATTTTTCTTCTAATTTTCGTTTTTATTTATATATGTATATTTATTTTAAGTAATTTCCACCTTTTTCTCTTTATCTTATGTCTAAACAATTAGTCATTAATTATCTAATTAATCACTTACTAATTGTTGACAATTTTCTTAATTAATAATAATTATTATCTCACAACTATTTCACTGACATTGGTAATTTATGCACCATGCATAATATTAAAAATCATAGGGTCCAATATGGTCCCCCAATACTTTTAGATTTTTCTCCTGTAATTTTTCCAAGGTAATAATTTAGTAAATTACCTAAATTAGAGACAACATACTTTCTAATTTTTAATAAATATTTAGTTGCCTCTTAGGATTTTATCATAATTTTCTCAGGGTATTTTATAACCCATAAATATTGCAGGGACCTATTTGCAAAGTATCTAATGTCTTAGGGACCTTTTCGCACATTATTTAATCTTAGGACAAATTGTCCTAATAATAAGATAAATTCAATACAAGGTGTTTGAGACCTCATATTCACCTATTTCCAATAGGTATTATTTACTAAATTATGATACTTATCCTAAGTAGGATTTTTAGGGTATTACAACTGACACAAAATGGTGTTTGATTTTGAGCTCGGATATCAGCCCTTGAAAACCTTGGTCAATGAATTGAGTTTCGTTGTCAATTATGATCTCGGCCGAGATTCCGAATCTTGCAACAATGTTTTGCTTGAAATTTTTTTTTTACTCGGGCCGCCGAGATGGTTGATAAGGGTTCGGCCTCGATCCACTTGGTGAAGTAGTCAATTGCTACAATTAGCCATTTCAATTGTCCTAGACTTGGCTTGAACGATCCTAAGAGGTCCATGCCCCATTTGTAGAATGGCCATGGGGCCATGATGGATTTTAACTCAGCCGAAGGTGGCCAAATTATTCGTGCATGCTTCTAGCAACTTTCACATTTCCTCACATGTTCCATGGAGCCGGCTACCATTGTTGGCCAATAAAATCCAGCTCTGAGAGCTTTTCTGGCCAAGGCCTTAGCTCCCATGTGTTGCCCATTGATTCCTTCATGTATTTTTGACAATACGTATTTGGCTTTTGTTGGGTTCAAGCACCTCAACATTGGAGAGTGGAGGCCTTTTTGATATAGCTGGTCATCAACTACTGTGTACGTTGTTATAGTTCTGGCCATTTGCTTTGTCTCCATTGGGTCCTCTAAGATGATTCCTTACTCAAGGTAATTCAAGATAGGTCTTCGCGAGTCTTCTGCTGTTGCAATGACCATGACTCACGTGGGCTCGGTCATACTTTGCTAGATTACAGTTTGGTGGTTTCCTGGGTTCTTGGTGCTTGTTAATTTTGCCAGAATGTCTGCCCTCGCATTTTCTCCTCTGGGAATATGGGTGACTATGACCTCGTCGAAGTCGGCCATAGCCTCTTTCACTTTTCCTAGTACTTAATCAGCAGAGGTCTCTTGGCCATATAGGATTTGTTAATTTGAGCCGCAACTAACTGAGAGTTAGTTGACAGGTGGATCCTTTTGGCTCTATTGTCTTTTGCCTGGTATAGCCTGGCCAACACCGCTTCGTATTCGGCCTGGTTGTTAGAAGTTTTGAAATGTAGCTGTAGGGAATGCTCCATGGAAACTCCTTCTAGGCTTTCTATTATGACCCTTGTCCCACTTCCTTTGGCGTTTGAAGATCCGTTGACCAATACTTTCCAAATGTCAAGATTGGCCTTTGGTATTATTGTTGTTGGAACTAACTCCGCAATGAAGTCGGCTAAAGCATGAGATTTAATTGCATGTTGGGCCTCATAAACAATGTCGAACTCAGAAAGTTCTATGGCCCAACTGATCATTCATCCTGCCAAATCCGGTTTGTGCAATACCTGACGTATTGGTTGACTTGTTCGGACAATTATTCGATGTCCTTGGAAGTAAGGGCGAAGTCTTCTCGCAGCGGTGAGGAGTGCGAACACTACTTTCTCAAGCTTCTGATTCTTAGCTCAGAGTTCTGTAGAGCCCGACTTACGAAGTAGACCGGCTTTTGTTCGATTGATTCTTTCCGTACTAAGGCAACACTGACGGCCTCTTCTCCCACCGATAAATAGAGAATGAGGTCCTCGCCAGGTTCAGGTTTCGACAATACTGGTGGTGTTGACAAGCATTTCTTAATTTTGTTGAACGTGGCTTCACATTCTGCATTCCATCCCCCATGCTGTGCCTCCTTTTTCAATAATTTAAAGAGTTGAAGTGCATTTTCTGTTGATTTTGGCAAAAACCTTGTTAATGCTGCCAGTCTGCACATCAACTGCTGCACTTCCTTCTTGTTTTGTAGTACTACCATATTAAGGATAGCTTGGCATTTATCCGGGTTGGCCTCAATGCCCCTATTTGTTAGGAGAAACCCGAGAAACTTGCCTGCGGGTACTCTGAATGCGCATTTAGCCGGGTTGAGTCGGATACGATGAGCCTGAAGTTTATCAAATGTTTCTTGGAGATCTCAGATATGGTCCGATCGGTTGATTGATTTAATGATCATGTCATCAATGTAAACTTCCACATTTTTGCCGAGCTGTGTATTGAATACTCGATTCATCATCCTCTAATAAGTGGCTCCGGCATTCTTCAGCCCAAATGGCATGACGTTATAGCAGTAGTTAACTTTATCCATTATGAAAGCTATCTTTTCTTGGTCATCAGGATGCATGGCTATCTGGTTGTATCCAGAATAAGCATCCATAAAAGAGGGCAATTGGAATCCGGAGGAGTTGTCCACCAATTGGTCTATGTTCATGGGGTAAGCATCCTTTGGGCAGACCTTGTTGAGGTCAGTGTAATTCGTGCAAACTCTCCACTTGTCGTTGGAGTTTTTTAGCATTACCACATTCGACAGCCATATGGTGTATTGGATCTCCTTGATGAATCTGGCGTCCAACAACTCCTTCACATGTTCAGCAAGGGCTGTTTGTCTGTCCGGGGCAATTTTCCTTTTCTTTTGTGCGACAGGCGAACAGTTTGGGTTTATTGTTAACTTGTGACAGTAGAAGACGGGGTCGACACCTAGTAGCTTAGAAGGTTTCCAGGAGAAAATGTCTTTATTTTTCAGCAACAGTTCTTCTAGCTCGGCTCGCTCTTCTTTCGTGAGTGCTGCCAATCTTAGTTACCTACTCGAGTTCATCTCCTAAAAGGTAATCATCGAGTTCTCCATCGGGTTACGTTTTCATCAGCTTAGTTTCCTCTCTTACGTTCAGTTCAACTACGTTTACCGAGCTTGAATTGCGCAATGTCGGGTCTTGCGCTGTCTTTTGTTGTGATGAGGATGTCCCCAGCTCATTGTTTTTTACTGTTGAAAAATAGCATTGCCGAGACTCCTTCTGATCTCCTTTAATGGTGACGACCTCATTCTTACTGCTTACCATCTTCATTTTTTTATGTTTGGTTGATATTAACATATCCCAGCTGTGAATAGTTGGGCGACCCAAGATGATATTATAAGACGAGGGGAAATCTGCCACAATGAATTTGACTCATCCGGCCTTGAAAGTTTCCTTAGATCCCAGCGTCATTTTTAGCTCTATGTACCCCTTGGGGCATGTATCCTCTCCGTTAAACCCGATTAGGGTTGTTCTGCACGACCTTAAGTTTTCTGGATCGAGGTCCATTCGTTTGAAAGCATTCCACGGGATGATATCAACCACATTTCCAGGATCGATGAAAATCTTCTTCACGTAACATTTACCTAGGAGGCCGGTTATGACCAGGCCGCCTGATGGCCCAGGATTATGTCCCTTGAGTCGTCCTAAGTGAAGAATAATTTTGGGGGTTCTGGTTTGAAGGTTGGTCGTCCTCTTATTGTTAGGACTTCCCGGAGGTATTTCTTCTGTTGACTTGCTGTATCGTCTCCTCCGCCATAACCCCCACTAATGACGTTACAATCGAACTCGGCTTGTGGGAATTCTTCATCATCGTCATTCTTTCTTCGGTCATCATCTTGCTTCTTTCTTTGAGGTACCGGACTCTTACTCCGGTCTGTCTGCTTGCGTTTGTTACTTCTTTGTCCTTGGGTCTTGATGACATATTGACGTAGTCTTCTATCTCGGACAAATTTTTCTACAGCATCTCTGAGGTCCCAACATTCGTCGGTTGTGTGCCCGGATCCATTATGGAAGTCGCAAAATTGATATCAATCTAGTTTGCCTCTGTTATACAGTAGGCGTGATCTTTCTACTTTTTTCATCTCGGTCAATGCTACCTCTCTCCAAATTTCAGCGCGCAAAACATTCCAGGGAGTATATTTTTCAAACTTTCCTTTGTGTCTTCCTCCTCGTGCTTTTGGGTCCGAGTTTTTGGATCGATCTTTGGCTACTTGATCCTTTCCTTTTGGAGGCGGACTTTTCTGTCTTTCCTTGCCCGGTGCGTTGGCTATCTGCATTTGCTCAATGTCCAAATATTTCTTGGCTCGTCGATTGAATTCTTCCAGCGTTTTGATTTCAACGGACAAGACTGATCTTCCCATCCTTGACTCGCTATCCAAACCCGAGATGAGTAAATGCACATGGACCTCTCTGTCAACCCTTGAATTTTCAAGGTGGTCGCTTTAAAGCGATCCAAGTATTTCTGGAGAGTTTCGCCGGGTTACTGCTTGATTCTGTCTAATGTATAGACCGACCTAGGTTGCTTTTTGTTTGTCGCAAAATTCAGCAGGAATTTCTCACTTAGGTCATTAAAGTCGGTGATGGACCTTAGGGGTAAAGTCCAGAACCAGATTTGTATAGCTCCTCGCAATGTTGAGGTGAACAACTGAGATATGATTGGTCCCTTAAACCCTCAAACTAGCATTTCAGTGTCGAAGGTATCCAGATGGGTCTGGGGATCCTGACTTTCATCATATTTAGACAGGTCGGATGTATTGAATTTCTTTGGATATTCAGCTCTGTAATCTCATTTGAGAACAGGCTGTTATTTTGTCCTCTGTCTCCGTACCACATCTTATGCTTCCCGGACTCATCTAGCTGGACTTCCTGGTTATCCGAGGCATGACTACTTTTTAGGTGCGTCCGAGTTCGATCATCTAGGTTCGAATTCCAATGGTTATTCTGCTCAGAATTGGTAGTCAAAACTCTGCCTTGCTTGGGCTGGTCAAGCCGGGTCTGATCATTAGTCTGGTGATCAATGTCTCCATCGTTATCATGTTGATCATCTCGGTCCTCCCCTAGAGGTGGGTTCTGTGATTGTTTGAGGAGTTGTTCTATTACCTCGGCAATACAATCAATCTTTTGATTCTGAAGGTCGCTGCGTTTTTTGCCGTTCTCAATTCTTTTCAGAAGTGACTCGGCAATATTATGCAACAGTTGTATGTCAGGGTTGTCAATCTGGAACAGCTGTGAGGAGGTAGCTTGATTAGCCTGCTACAGCATTCGATCTGCATATCCATCCTCAGGGTAAGGAGGGTCCATATTCGATATCTCCTCCGATGGCCCCTGATTGTTACCTCGGACGTCTTCCTGTTGTTGATCATCATTGATATTTCGTTCTTGACTCTGCTCGTGTGCAAGCGTATGGCTTTTGGCCTGTGGTGAAATCCTAGGGGCCTACGTACCGCTATGGGATCAAAGTCCACGTAGTTCGCTTGAGAAAAATAGGCTTATAGCCAGAGGGGAGTGGGGGTGTGTGCTCTGTGTATACTGAATGCTAAAAGCTTAGAGTTAGAGCGTGTGTACCTTGTTAGGGTTTGTAACTTATTTATAGACTTACTTGGGCCCTAAATTCCTGGACGTATGTTATCTAATTAATTAAAGATATGACATATCCTTAGCTGATCAGATCCTAAATTGTTGGGTGCCTATAATCTTGGTGGTTATGTTGATAAATTGCTCCTTGATTCAAGGGGTTTGTTAAGATATTATAAATAAGCCATTGTACTTGGACTTCTGAGACTATTGGGCTTAGGCCATATTTATTATATCCGTAACATAATTATTTCTCTGATTTTTCGGGGCCTTGATACATTTTTCATAATCATTTCTTCCTTTATTTCTTGAAAATCTGATTTTAAAAAAATATTTACTAGAGAAATTATTTTTTAGGCATTTTAATTTTCATAGGATAAAATTTAGGTTGGTTTACTAATTAAAACCGCTTCTAATAATAAAAATTCACAAAGGTATGATTTTAAAACTATGTTAAAGTAGCGTTACCATTAATTAAAAAAAAAAAAAATCACATCGAAAAAATTTGATTGAATGATTGAACCTAATTGATAAGCAGATGGATTGGTTTTAGATCCTTTACATGATTTTGACCAATTTACATCAAATTATAAAGTTATGAAAAAAAAAAAAAAACCTTCAACGTAGATAAAATGTAGTAAATTAAACAGACTTATAAAATATGTTTTTATTAAATTTAAAATTTAAATCCAAATAATTATCTTTACTGACACTATTAAAATATATATATAATTAAAAATAAATATGATTTGTTCATTAAAAATAAATAAATTAAAAATAAAAAAGTTGCAATTAACATTTCTTTAAGATTGACGTTCTTTAATAAATTTTATCATATTAACTTAACAATAATTTAAATATCTCAATCTTTCATGGTATTCTTGGCCAAAAAAAATACAGGAATATTTTTACTACAGAGTCGGCAAAAGAAATATGATTTGTTTAGGAAAAAACATTAAATTAAAAAGAAAAAAGTTGCAATTAACATTTCTTTAAGATTGATGTTCTTTAATAAATTTATATATTAACTTAACAATAATTTAAATATCTCAATCTTTCATGGTATTCTTGGCCAAAAAAAATACAGGAATATTTTTACTACAGAGTCGGCAAAAGAAATATGATTTGTTTAGGAAAAAACAATTAAATTAAAAAGAAAAAAATTTGCACGTAAAATTTCTTTAAGATCGACGTTCTTTAATAAATTTTATTATATTACCTTAACAATAATTTAAATATCTCAATCTTTCATGGTATTCTTGGGGGAAAAAATACAGGAATATTTTTCTAAAGAGTGGGCAAAAGAAATATGATTTGTTTAGGAAAAAACAATTAAATTAAAAATAAAGAAAAAAAGTTGCAAGTGACATTTCTTTAAGATCGACGCTCTTTAATAAATTTTATTATATTACCTTAACAATAATTTAATATCTCAATCTTTATGCTATTCTTGGCCAAAAAAATACAGGAATATTTTTATTAGAGTCGGGCAAAAGAAATATGAGTTGTTTAGGAAAAAAAATTAAATTAAAAATAAAAAAAAGTTGCCATTAACATTTCTTTTACCCGTGCCTCACACATGAGGCAGAGCTACCTGGTGCTTTGATACTAATAACCATTTCCACAGCTCAAGAATGGTTTAATGAAAATCGTCCTTCTTCACCTTTGGTTCTTGAAGGTGATGGGATCACTATATTTCAAGGCATTAAAGCATTCAATCATTGAGTTCATTTCTAATACAAACCCATTTTCGCTGAATGCAGAATAACGGGGTGTTCACTGTTCAATAGATTTTAAAAAATATATAATAAGATGATACCAAACAATTCATTCTAAGCCCTTGGCATTGACACATGAATTTGTATCCACACTGTTCCATTTCTAAAACATTTATTCACATTCCTCACCGATAATTATTTCTTCCCCATCACACCAACTATACGAACAATTAGGTTACAAAGTTAGGTTGATTTACGAATTAGGTCTATTTTGTTCTTAATAAAAATTCACAAAAGTAAAATTTTAAAATTATGTTAGACTATCATTATCATTAAAATTTTTTAAAAAATGACATGGAAAAAATTTGATTGAATGATCATATTGAACAAAAAAATCATTTTAATGAAATTATAGAGGTACAAAAAAAAAATCGAATGTAAATAAAATGCGGTAAACAGAATTATAAAATATTTTTATTCAATTTGACATTTTAATCTAAATAATTATCTTTACATTATTCAAATAAATATATATTAATCATTTGCCAATAACTTAGCAAAAGAAATACGATTTGTTCAGGAAAAACTAATTAAATAAAAAATAAAAAGTTATAATTAACATTTGTTTAAGATTGACGTTTTTAATAAGTTCTATTATATTAACTTAACCACAATGTAAATATCTCAATCTTTTATGGTATTATTGGCCGAAAAGATATATATATATATATATATATATATATATATATATCTTTTTAGATAAAATTTATAAATTTCATATTTGATCTTGAACCCTTTCGATGGCTTGAAACCAAAGCAACATATAGTGTATAAATATATGTATTGGAACGTCTTTCAAACAAATCACTTGCATTCTCTTTTGCTCTTCAATATGTGGACCCCTCCGCAATCATATTTTTACCATGTTTCTGGTCAACCTAATCATCCTGAAGCCTTTCGAAACCTTCCTATCCAAAGCCATTACAACACTGGGAGACTTAATTTTATTGTCAAACTTTGTGTTTGTTTCGAGCTTAGTTTTCGTTCTGGTGAGATAGTTGGGAGCACAAGGGTTTATTCACCACCAGTTTCCTCTCATTACATTTCATGTGCAGAATTTTTTCGAACTGGATTGATCTTACTTCAAACGAATCTATCCCACCCTTTAATCCATGCTCAAAACCTTCATGCTTTAATACCAAGAATCATGTCCGCAGCTCAAGGATGGTTTAATGATAATTATCCTTCACCTTATGTTCTTGAAGGTGATGGGATCATTGTATTCCCTTTAGCTATTGACGTTATAGTTAGATTTGCTATGAGTATGGATTTTGTGAATTTGATGGGAGCAATTAGTATGGAGGAGTCCATGCAAGAGATTAACCTGGTTCCTGCCTCTGAAGAAGCCATCCAATCCCTCAACACAATCAAGATTGTAGAAAATACTAGCAATGAGCAATGTTGTGTTTGTCTTGAAGATTTTGGTGAAGTTGAGATCTCAACAATGCCATGTCATCATAATTTTCACAAAAGTTGTATTATTAAGTGGCTAAAAACAAGTCATTTATGTCCTTTATGTCGGTATCCAATGCCTGCAGCCAATGATGCTTAGAAATTATTGTCTTTTTCTGTGCAAAGAACCTTAAGAATTTCCTATTATTTGTAAACGTTGGATGCAAATACAATACACATTTTTATCATTTATGCATTGGTTGACTAAATGATTTAAACCTAATTGATAAGAAAATGGATTGGTTTTATCTTTTTGTTTCAAAACATATATGATGCTACATGATCCATGTTTTTGACCAATTTATATCAAATTATAAAGTTACACGAAACTTAGACGTAACTCAAAGGCAGTAAACAGACTTATAAAATATTTTTTTATTCTATTGTGTGTGTGTGTGTGTGTGTGTGTGTAATTTTCTAAAGACTCAAAAAAATGATTTTTTCAGGAAAAAATAATTAAATAAGAAAAAACGTTACAATTAACATTTCTTTAAGATTGACGTTGTTTATAAATTTAATTATATTATTCAATTTATTTATAAAATATATTTATTCAATTTGACATTTTAATCTAAATATTTATCTTTACATTATTCAAATAAATATATATTAATCATTTTCCAAAAGACTTAGCAAAAGAAATACGATTTGTCCAGGAAAAAATAATTAAATAAGAAAATAAAAAGTTATAATTAACATTTGTTTAAGATTGACGTTTTTTAATGGAAGTGCAATGTGGTTGGACTCTCATGTCGATCCGAATGAATCATCCTTTGCACGGAGGTAAATCTTTGCCTGCTAGGCAAGAGGATAGCAAGTTACAAATTCTGTCTCTGTAGGACATGTATTTCTATTACTATGAAGTTCATAAATGAAGTAGTTAATGGTGGGGTTACCATTATCCTTTTTGTGGTGACAAATCTTGTATGTGTTCAAATAAGAAATTTCCATCCATTTTAGTTATCTTTAGTTATGTTATATTATATAAAGCGATCCGTTCTAAGGAAAAAAGATAAAAATAAAAACAAATGAAAGAAAGGGAAAGGCCCAATTCCGATCATAATGAAACATTCCTTCAGAAGGGTTAAAACTAAGACCAAAAAAAAAAAAGAATTGACCGTTCGGGTATTCCAAATTGCATGAGAAAACCGCTAGAAGGAGAGGTATCTAAAAAATAGATATATGTCATATATATCCATGGATATTGAATATGTGGTATATATCCATGGATATTGAATTGTGAATACAGAAATGATAGAATTATTTGTGATTGGACCAAATATGGGTATCTGAAATACAAATAGAAAGAAACATTTTTTGGTATAGGAATCGGTATCTAACAAATTCAACAGTTCCGGCATAATTCTCATAATTTAAATGAAAAAAAAAACATCCTAATGAGATTCTAATCTCAAAGAAAAAAGGGGGGATATGGCGAAATTGGTAGACGCTACAGACTTAATTGGATTGAGCCTTGGTATGGAAACCTACCAAGTGATAACTTTCAAATTCAGAGAAACCCTGGAATTAACAATGGGCAATCCTGAGCCAAATCTAGTTTTCCGAAAACAAAGAAGAGTTCAGAAAGGGAGAAAAAATAAAAAAAGGATAGGTGCATAGACTCAACGGAAGCTGTTCTAACAAATGAAGTTGACGACATTTTTCTTCCTTAGTAAGGATTTTGTTTCATTAGTAAAGAGATCCTTCCATCGAAACTCCAGAAAAGAAAGGATCAAGGATGAGCATATGTATACATACTGAAATACTATTTCAATTGATTAGACCAGATAGACCCAAAATCTTTATTTTTTATTTTAATATTTATATGACAAATAAAAGATGTGAATTGATTCCAAGTTGAAGAAAGAATCACATATTAATTGATCAAATTCATTCCATGATAGTCTGATAGATTTTTTGAAGAACTTATTAATCAGACGAGAATAAAGATAGAGTCCCATTCTACATGTCAATACCGACAATAATGAAATTTATAGTAATAGGAAAATCTGTCGACTTTATAAACCATGAGGGTTCAAGTCCCTCTATCCCCAAAAGGCCCGTTTAACTCTCTAATTATTTATCCTATATCCTCTCTTTTTTTTTTCTTAGTGGTTCCAAATTCGTTATGTTTATTATTCGTCCTATTCTTTCACAAACAGATTTGAGTAGAATTTTTCTTTTTCTTATCACAACACAAGTGTTGGAATATGTAATGGAATATATACGATAGACATAAAATTAGGTTTCTATATGATAAATGTACAAATGAACATCTTATCTTTGAGCAAGGAATCCTCATTTGACTGATTAACAATACATATCATTACTCCGACTGAAACATACAAAGTCTTATTTTGGAAGATCCAAGAAATTCCAGGGCTTGGATGAAAATTTGTAATTTTTTTCATCTTTTTTTATTTTATTTTTAGTTGACATATACTCAAGTAATCTCTTAAAATGAGGATGATGCGTCACGAAAGGTCGGGATAGCTCAGCTGGTAGAGCAGAGGACTGAAAATCCTCATGTCACCAGTTCAAATCTGGTTCCTGGGACATGATTAATAGCCGAAAGATTATGCCCTTATTCTTGCAAGAACGTACTAAAAGGGTTAGCTCCCCAGCTAATCTTCACTTCATACTTAGATACCGTTACTGTATAGTTAGATTTCGTTGTGAAAGACTTTTTACTAGATATTTCATGGGTAGAGCCAAAGAGTGTGAACTTTACAAGTTAACAATAACATTGATTAAATGAGAAAAGGGGCTTCGGTGTATAGAGAGGACCTCGCCGTTTAAGAAGTAACCATAGAAACGATGGAATCCACTATTTCTTTATCCATTTCTATTTAATTGAATATGTTTTTTTGATACATAGTATCACTACAATTTCTTATTTCGAGGTTAAATGCTTAGAAAAAAAAAATCGTGGTTGGGAAGGTTATAGTAGCAAAAGCCATTGGAATCTCTTATTTTATATATTGGAAAAATCCATTTTTTTAATTAATACACTAATAAAGGGAAAATAATAACTAAAAGAAAAGAAATCAAATAGTTATTCATGAAAGGTTGATTTATTCAATGACTAGAATTTAACAAGGATATATTTCTTGGAAACGTTGGACAAAAATGGGTTTATTTGCATCAAGTTTTTGAGGGGCTCATTCAAAACTTACTCGAACTATTACTCAACAGAAAATAAAAGCTTTTGTTTCGGCTCATCGGGATAGAGATAGGAAAAAAAGAGATTTTCGTTGTTTGTGGATCAGTCAAATAAATGCAGTAATTTGCGAGAATAAAAAATATATCTACTATAGTTATTGCAGATTAATGTATAACTTGTACAAGAGGCAGTTGCTTCTTAATCGTAAAATACTTTCACAAATAGCTATATTAAATAAGAATTGTCTTTATATGATTTCCAATGAGATCATAAAAAATTCCCCGGAGACTGAACTCCGGGAAGGTAGAGTAGAGATTTGTATGATAAAATAGAATCATATGATAAAGTCGTCAAAATGAGCAACTACGTTCAATAAAAAAAGATTTTTTCTTCTTCACTCATTCTCTTTTTTCTTACATACAACATGATAATCAAAATCAGATTGTCGTAGTTTTCGAACAAAACATCAATCCACGTTTGATTTGAGTTTTGATTGGAATTTTAATTCAATTGAAGAGTAATCCTATTTTCTTTTTTTCTTTTTTTAGACCTGTAGTTCTAGTGGCTGACTTGCTTTTTTCAAATAGTTTTTCATTATTACGAAAAGGTAACGAAAACAAAATACGAGCTTGTTTTATAGCAATCGTAATTAATCATTGTTGTTTTAAGGTCAATCTATTCACCCGTCTAGATAATATTTTTCCATGTTCACTAATAAATTGACTAATTAAACTCACGTTTTTATAATCAATTCGATCCCCCGATTGGATCCAGGGCAAACGTCTACAAAAAGATTGCTTGGATTTAAGAAAAGGTCGCCGCTTAGGTTTAAGAAAAAGTCGCTTAGATTTATCCATAGTTTGTTTATTCCTTATCGTTAAAATCGTTTAAAAAAATAGGATTTACTTTGTTTCTATTTTTTTATTCTTATATTTTTCATTTTTTTTAAATATATTTCAACACACACACACACACACATTCTCTCTCTCTCTCTCTCTCTCTCTCTCTTCTATAATTTAGAACAATATGAAAAAATATAGAATTTTTCATCTTCCTTCAAGGGGTGACACACAAGTGATCCATTTTCTCTATTTCTTTATCTCCCCGTGAATCGTATATTTGCAACAACAGGGATAGAATTTTCTCAATTCCAATTGATTAGGTGTATTGTGTCGATTCTTTTGAGTAATATATCTGGAAATACCCGTTGATTTCTTATTAACACTCTTTCGAATACAACTAGTACATTCTAAAATAACCCCTATTCGGATATCTTTACCCTTGGCCATGAACCTCCTTTGTGTTTTTGATTCACTTAACTCTTCTATTTTATGATTCGAAGCAAAAAGGAACAAAAAATAAAAATAATAGAAGTTGCTAACTCGAAATTCAAATAGTCATAATATAAGTATAGTAATTAGAAGTATAGTAATAATTAAGTAATACAATGATTTCTAACTATATTTAGAATCACAGTACAGTATTTTTGTTTTCATTTAAGTATCCTATATGATATTCTTGCCCCGCCTTAGCCATCCCATTTCTATTTCTGGTCTCACCCTATTATTTAATATTTAATAGATTAATAGAAATGGAATTGATCATAAATTTATGAATTTCTTATTAATTAAATTAAATTGAAGCCTGGACCGAATTCTGAGTTTCATTGAGGTCGAATCCAACTTTATTCTTTCTCTTTTCTAACTTCTAAAAAAAGAAAAAAAAAGAAGGAGAAGGGGGAATTAATCACAGATATTTGATTGTATCTCTAATCTTCTTCACCCCTTCCCGTGTCAATAACTAGAATTAAAAAAAGGGAAATATCAATGCATCCGGGAATAAACGATTGATCTCTATCAATAGACCTGCTAATGCACCAAACCATAGAGTACTTACCACTGGTGCCACGGAGAGATATGTTTTTAGATCTCGCATTTAAAATCCTCCTTCTTAATTCTTATTCTTTATTATATTATAATTTGTAATACATAATTACATATATGATCAAATGGTTATTTAATTAATAACGACTTGTATTTGTACGGAAAATTCTTAATTCAAATTAAAATGTATAATGATTCATTAGATATTCTTTCTTTCTTTTTTTAACAAAAAAGAGAGGTCTGTTTCTTCTCTGCCCGAACATTCTCTAAAAATATTCATTTTTTTGTTAGGCGGATTTCAGATGTATGTAAGTCTTTTATTATTATTATTATTATAATATATGTTATACAATATAACTAAAAAGATGAAACTTAAAAAAATGGCAAGATAATTTATATATATCAACCGAAAAAATCAAGATATGGAAAACAAGACAAAGATTCTTTACAATGACACTGTAAACTAATTGAAAGGGATGTAGCACAGCTTGGTAGCGCGTTTGTTTTGGGTACAAAATGTCACAGGTTTAAATCCTGTCATCTCTATCCCTAACTATTACCTATCTTATGAGCAGTAACAAGGGATCAATTGAGACTGATTTAAAGTAGACATACATACTCAATAGAAATAGATGGATATTCTATCAATATATATGATGAGAGTTCTATATATATAAATTATGATAGTATATGCATGCAAGATGAATTGGGGTCACATAATTTTTTTTTTATGATTTATGAAAATAAAGCGCTCTTAGTTCAGTTCGGTAGAACTCGGGTCTTCAAAACCCGATGTCGTAGGTTCAAATCCTACAGAGTGTGATGTGATTCCATTCTTGTTAGATCAAGAATGACATTGAAATAATGGAACAGTAGTCTAAAATCTTAATTTTACCTCCTGTGGATTAGGATTAAAATAAACAAAATAGGAGGTCAATAAAAAAATGTGAATTACTCAAAGGTCCAACTGATCACCACGTTGTAAATATGCGGTTACAAATAATCCAGCCAAAGTAATAGGAATTAGACCTAACAAGATTCCAAATAGAAAAACTTCAATCATTTTTATTTGTTTGAAAGGAGAAAGGGGGAGGTAATATATATCTTTAAATATTAATATGTATTGCCCATGAATCTCAACGACCAAGAATTGGAAATTGACATGGTAAGGAACTATAGAATATATTGAATATCCCAAAAAGATTGATTTTTATGAATTGTTCATTCAATAAATTTTATAATCTCAAATCAAATAAGTCGTATCTTGCTCAGACTGATAAATAGAGATGAGGTTATAGTTAAAGCTGCTAGTAGAAAACCGAAATAACTAGTTATAGTGGGCATGAAGAGGCTAAATGAAATATGTTCTTTTTATACATATGTTTAAAAAGCATTTCCCTAAGTTCCCAATAGAAAGATAGGAAGATAAACAAAAAAACCACTTGAAAAATCCAATTGAAAATTTTTGATTCATCAATCAATCATTATAGACGAACAAAAATATAGTGACATAGGTAAGAAATTCATTCATCATCTGTGACATCTACCCGTCCTGTGATAGCTATATAATATTACCTTAATCATAATTTAAATAATATTTTATGGTATTATTGGCCAAAAAGGAGAATATATATATATATATATCGATTTCTTTTTCACAAAATATATATTTAAATTTTATTGTTCAATAATTTTTAGATAAGATTTATAAATTTCATATTTGATCTTAAACCCTTCCGGATGGCTTGAAACCAAAGCAACATATAGTGTATAAATATATGTATTGTAACGTCTCTCAAATAAGTCACTTATATTTTCTTTTGCTTTTCATTTCTTTTGGCCCTGAGTTCTTCAATATGTGGACCCCTCCGCAATCATATTTTTTCCATGTTTCTGGTCAACCTGATCATCTTGAAGCCTTTCAAAACCTTCCTATCCAAAGCCATGACAACACTAGGAGACTTAATTTTATTGTCAAACTTTGTGTGTGTTTGGAGCTTTGTTTTCGTTCGGGTGAGACAGTTGGGTGCACAAGGGTTTATTCACCATCAGTTTCCTCTCATTACATTGATGTGCATAATTTTTTCGAAATGGATCGAGTTTACTTCAAATGAATCTGTCCCACCGTTTAATCCATGTTCAAAACCTTGATGCTTTGATACCAAGAATCATGTCCACATCTCAAGGATGGTTTAATGATAATTGTCCTTCACCTTATGTTCTTGAAGGTGATGGGATCGTTGTATTCCCTTTAGCTATTGATATTATTGTTAGATTTGCTATGAGTATGGATTTTGTGAATTTATTGGGAACAACTAGTATGGAGAAGTCCACGCAAAAGATTAATATGGTTTCTGCCTCTAAAGAAGTCATCCAATCGCTCCAACACAATCGAGTTTGAAGAAAATACTAGTGATGAGCAGTGTTGTGTTTGCGTTGAAGATTTTGGTGAAGTTGAGATCTCAACAATGCCATTTCATCATAATTTTCACAAAAATTGTATTATAAAATGGCTAAAAATAAGTCATGTATGTCCTCTATGTAGATATCCAATGCTTGCAGCCAACCATGCTTAGAAATTATTGTCTCTTTCTATGTAAAGAACCATGATAATTTCCTATTATTAGTAAACGCAAACACAATGCACTTTTTTATCATTTTTCTATTGCTTGACTAAATGGATTGGTTTTATCTTTTTTTTTTGAAAACACACACACACACACAATCCATGTTTTTGACCAATTTACATCAAATTATAAAGTTATAAGAAACTTAGACGTACCAGTAAACAGACTTATAAAGATTTTTTTTTATTCACTTTAACATTTTAATATAAGTAATTATATCTTTACTTACATTATTGATTTACATTTACCAAAGAGTCGAAAAAAAAAGCTTTGTTCGGGAAAAAACAATTAAATAAATAAAAAAAAGGTTACAATTAACCTTTCTTTAAGATTGACGTTCTTTAATAAATTTTATAATCATAATTTAAAGGAAAAATTAATCTTTTGCTTCGTCAATTATTGATTCACTAATGATTTAGTCCCACTAAGCAATATTGTATTTTGTCTTGAAGATTTTGATGAAATTGAGATCTCAACAATGCCATGTTATCATGATGTCCCCCCACCCCCCAAAAAAAAAGTATTATAAAGTGGCTAAAAGCAAGTCATTTATGTCCTTTACGCAGGTATCCAATGCCTACAGCAAACAATGCCTAGAAATTACTTTCTCTTTCTGTGTAAAATACCTTGAGAATTAAGGGAAATCGCAACGATGCCGGAAAAAGCTCACGTTCACCTTCCTCACTCCAGTGAGGAGGAAGATTTGCTGGATCGCAATTCCAAGAAGATTAAGAATGATGATAGGAAAAGCTACAAAGAAGTTTGGCCAAAACTGGGTGTAGGCTCCTTGAAGCAGTGGTCGTTGGGCCAGTCTTTCGCTGAGAAGCTTCAAGGGATAAATGGCCAGGATTCATCAGATGGTAAACTGGGAAAGAAGAGTGATCTTTTCGATGACCCCTTATTGGCTGAAGCAGAGGAAGCTGATTGTGAACCTCTGTGTGTGATCAAGGAGGACCCCCGCCATAATTTTCCTACTTTCTCTTTCTCTGGGAAAATGAAAAAAAGATTGTATAAGGCCTGGAACAAGTCGGTTATAGTGAAGCTATTGGGGAAGAATATAGGTTATAAGCTCCTTCTTTCCATCTTGCAGTCATTATGGGCTAAAAGAGGGATCATTTACTTGTTAAATATAGGTAATGGATTCTTTAAAGTAAAGTTCTCTAACAAGGAGGAAATTGATATTGCTCTTGATGGTGGCCCTTGGCTTATCTTTGACCATTACCTCACAGTAAGACCGTGGGTGCCAAACTTTAATCCTTTGAGGGCTTTTGTGGATAAAGTAGCTGTGTGGGTTAGACTTCCAAATGTTTTTATGGAATATTATGACAGGGAAGCGCTAACATGGATCGGCAATAGAATAGGAGAAACAATTAAAATTGACATTAATACTTCGGGGCAACTCAGGGGCCATTATGCGAGAATATGTGTGCTAGTGGACCTGAGTAAACATCTGATGTCGGGATTCTCTCTTGAGGGTGAGGATTATTACCTAGAGTATGAGGGTCTGCATCTTTTATGTGTTAATTGCGGCATGTATGGTCACAAGTATGAAGAATGTAAAACATGGGAGAATTTGAACAAAACAGGGCCTACGGTAGGTGTTAACGGGAATGAAGAGATTAAGGATGACATGGTGCTAGATGCGATGCATATGCAAGATCATCCATCTGGTTCAAAAATTTTGAAAGTTTGAAAGGTTGTTCAGAGACATAGAAGGAAGAAGAAAGTTTCCAAGGAGAATCAAAATGGTATATTTCGGCGAGGTGGTGGTTCACAGTTTGGGGTTTTGGCCGAGAAAGGAGAGGGTGGCAAGGCCAACAATCAAGACTCTCTTGCACATATCGTATAGCTTAACGCAGAAAAAAGGCTGGTATTGCAGTAGACGTATGGCATCTTTGGCAGCTCGCAAAAGAAAGCGGGTGCAAAGAAAAAGCAGTAGAAGAGTCAGATGGTGCTGAGTAGCAGTAAATCTCAGGATGGTGGCTGATAAGAGGTACGGAAAGAAAAGTGTGCCAGAGATCTAATCCTTAAAGAAACAAAAGGGAACACAATTCTTAGAATCACGAATGGGGATATGGGTGGATGTGAATGTAACGAGGATACCACGATGGTTGTCTCATGTGAGGGGAAAAATGATGACATTCCACCGGTGGGCTTAGATGCAAATGACTTTAACTCTAACCCACTGGACCTTAGAGATCCAGGTAGGCTATCTAGCTTAAGTGGCAAATTATGGGTTGGGCCGACTCTTCCAGGCCCAGACTAAGCTATGTTGGACGAAGGAGAGTGTGAGGGGCCTTCAGGGACTATGGTTCCCGAGACCCAATTGACTTGAGAGTCTTTGTTGGGCCGAATCTTTCAACCCAAGCCTGGTTGGGTGTTTGGTTTTCTTTCAAGCCCTGTTAGTTTTTATTTGTTTAATGAAGGCCCTATTTTGGAATGTTAGAGGCGCCTATGCAAAAAATCTTTCTCTGGAAATTAGAACAATGTGTAAGGGTCCTAAGCAAAAAATGTAAGGGTCCTAAGCCTGATCTAGTCATCCTTGCTGAAACTAAGTGCGACAGAGAAGCTTAGTTTACTTGTCTCTGGCGTCTGGGATTTGACGGTATGGCCTTTATCCCTAGTCTAGGACGTTCCAGTGGTCTGGTTGTCGCTTAGAAGAGTGCGCAGGTTAATAACTCGCCCATCGATTTGAACAGACAATTTATTCATCTCAGATGGGTCGTGGAGGGGAATCGCTCTTTTGTCTTATCGACGGTTTATGCTATTCCGACTTCGGGTATGAAATCGGTTCTGTGGCAAGAGCTACAGGATTTCTCCTCTGTTAATTCGGATCCATAGGCCCTTATTGGTGATTTCAACGACATTAGCGCCATAAGGAGCGTACAAGGGGGCCGACAGTTAATTTTAATTGGGTAAAGATGTTTCTTGATCGTATCCAGCCCTGCGTGCTGTTTGATTTGGGATTGGTAGGACCTAAATTTACCTGGAGAGGACCGAAGATGGCTAATTTCTCTCGCCTCATTGAACGCCTTGATCGGGCTTTTGCATCTACCTCTTTTCTTTCAGAGTTTGATTCTTCTGTGGTTCAGGTACTCCCTCGAATGAAATTCTCTGATCATAACCCGATAATGCTATGTTTGCAAAATTCTCTGGTTGTGAATTTTAGAGAGTATCCTTTTCGTTTTGAAGCAATGTGGACCAAACATAAGGGATATGAGGAATTTTTGTCTAAGAAATGGAATTCAGTAGGAGATCTAAATTCATCCCTTCTTTACTTTCAAGAGTCTTTAGGAGTGTGGAATAAAGAAGTCTTTGGTTATGTTGAGAAACAGAAAGGGAATATCCTTGCCCATCTTGATGGCATCCAAAAGTCAAAAGACTACCCGTACTTGCGTTTTCTATGTGACTTAGAGGGGAAGCTTCAGGCTCAACTAGACCGATTATTGAAATTGGAAGATATTAAGTGGTTTCAAAAGTCCAGAGCTGAATGGGTTTCAAGAGGTGATAGAAACACTAGATTTTACCACTTAAAAACTAAGATGAGGACAAGAAGGAATCGCATTATCTCCCGGAAAGATGACATGGGATCCTGGGTCACGGATGAAGGTAGCTTAAAGGGGATGGTAGTTAACTTTTTCAAAACTCTGTTTAGTGAGGATGACTCTGAGTCTGTTTGTATTAATTCTAGAGCTACTTACCCTACAGTTGATGGGTCGGCCTTGAGGAACTTATCTAGTATTCCTGATGATGTAGAAATCCGAAGAGCTCTATTTCTATAGGAAGTTTTAAGGCCCCGAGTTTCGATGGCTTTCCTCCACTGTTTTACAAGCATAATTGGGATAAGGTAGGACCTGCTTTAAGTGATTTCGTTAAGGGTGTTTTCCAGGGGACAACAGATGTAGAGCCTTCGAGCAAAACTCTTATAGCCCTTATTCTTAAAAGTAATAACCTGGAATTGGTAGCTCATTTTAGGTCTATTTCTTTTTGCTCGGTTCATTATAAATGCATGGCCAAGGTTATCACTCAGCGCCTGAGAGGTGTGATAAATGATATTGTTTTTCCTTACCAATCTAGCTTCATCAAAGGTAGGAGAATTCAAGATAATATCGTAATTGGCCAAGAGTTACTTCATGTCATGAGCAAGAATAGAAGTAAGAAGGGGTTGATGGCGATGAAGATTTACCTGGAAAGGGCCTATGATAGGGTTCGATGGGATTTTCTGAAGCAAGTGCTTATTGAGGTAGGCTTTGAGAATGATTTTATAAATCTGATTATGGGATGTGTATCATCTGTCTCGTATAATGTATTATGGAATGACACTCAGATAGAATTCTTTTTCCCACACAAAGGGTTGTGTCAAGGTGACCTTATATCCCCTCTACTTTTTGTCCTGTGCATGGATAGAATTTCTCATGTTATATGTGATGCGGTTGAAAGTGGTAGCTGGTTGCCTATTCCTTCTTCTGGGTCTGGACCAAAAGTTTCTCACCTAATGTTCGCTGATGATCTCCTTTTTTTTGGGGTTGCTACTGAGGACCAAATGCTTTGTATGTTGCAATGCTTGGATAGGTTTTCCTAAGCCTCTGGGAGTAAAGTTAACAAAGAAAAACCTCAATTTTTTTCTCTCCTAAGGTTTTGTCAATAAACAGGAAGAAAATCAAAGATTTATCCCAGATGAAAGTCACTGCAGAAATTGGGCGATATTTGGGCTTTCCATTGACTAGGAATAGGAGGAGTAAGGAGACTTTCAACTATGTGATTGAAAGGGTACATTCAAAACTGAAGGCTTGGAAAGTAAATTGCCTTTCACTAGCGGGGCGTATAACCTTGGCAAAATCTGTTCTCAGCTCTATTCCCTTGTATCTCATGCAAGTGGCTAGATTGCTGAGGGGTGTTTGTTAGGAGGTAGAGAGACTCCAAAGAAATTTCATATGGGGCCATACTGAGTCAACTTCTCGCTTTCATTCGATAGGTTGGGATTGCATCTCTTGCCCCAAAGAGTTTGGAGGTATGGGATTTCGTAGATTGGGGTCTTTCATTCAATCGTGCTTGTGGAGCTAAGCTAGCTTGAAAGCTATCCGTTGGTGCTAAAGGCCTATGGGTCGAGATCCTTCATCACAGGTATATGATGCGTGATGAGACCTCGTTACTGAATTTTAAACCGGGAGATTCGAAGTTATAGCGATTTATCACATCTCAGAAGAGTGTTGTTGAGATGGGCTCTAAATGGCATATCAGAAATGGATTAATGGTTATTTTTTTTAATGATCATTGGCTTATTGATGGAAGAAAATTAAAGATCTATGTACAAGACCGCTTTCTATGGAGGAGTCTAGTTCTTCAGTTGCTGAATGTTTAGTGGATGGTTGTGGGACCTTCCTTGTCTACAAGGTGTCGTTCAACCAGAAGTTTTGCAGCATCTTATCTCCTTTTTACCTCCAAGAGCTGATGCTGGCCATGATGTCATGGTATGGGGCGCTGCCAAGGATGGTAATTTTTCAATAAGGAGTGCTTATTTCCTAATTGAGAGTCCTCCTCCTGTGTTAAGGGGACATTTGTTTAAATCCATTTGGGGTTGGCAAGGGGCTGAACACATTCGGGTTTTCTTATGGATGGTTGCTTTAAATTGTTTACCTACTAATTCTTGGAGAAGCTTTTGGTCGAGAGCATTGGGGGTGTGTGCTTTTTGTAATGGAGCCTCGAGCCTCGGAAGATGTCCTGCATATTCTAAGAGACTGCTGCTATGCAAGGGGTTTATGGCTTGAACTTATTCCAAGTAAGTATATTTCTCAATTTTTCTCTGCTGGTTTGAAAGACTAGTTGTTGATGAACCTAAGAGGGAAATTTGGGCAAGGTATGGGTTGTTTTTGGGACCTCATTTTTGGAGTGGCTGTATGGAAGTTATGGGGGTGGAGGAATTTATTTACTTTTGAATCAAATTTTTAGAAACCGCTATTTCCAGGGAAGATTGTTTTAAATTCCTGTAGGAATTATGCTCTTTTCCCATATCTGCCTAATAATAGAGTTGGGAATTTGCTGTCATCATATGAATCTCAGTCTTGGAAGTTACCTCCTGAGGGCGGGTTCAAGCTAAATGTTGATGGGGCAATGGTTTTTTTTAAGTTCATATCGGGCAGGTTCTGGGAGTGTTTTGCGAGATAGCAATGGTGTGTGGTTGCTGGGTTTTTCAAAAAATGCTAGGTATCTGTTCAGCTCAGGAAGCGGAGGTCTAGGCATTGGTGGAGGGTTTATGTTTAGCTTGGGATTTTGGTGTTAAGCGATTAGTGTTGGAATCTGATGCTGCTGAAATTGTCCAAAGTCTGTCTGGCGCTGGTGGTCCTAATGAATCTCTATTGTTCTCGCATGCTAGATCATTGCTAGCTAGGAACTAGCTTGTGGTTTTGCAATCTGTTCTGAGGCAATTTAATCGGGTGGCTGATGTTCTAACAAAGCAAGGCTTATCTAAGTCTAGCATTCTAGGTGAATGGCCTTTCTCACTAAGGGCATAGGTGGACCCAAGAGTCTTTGGGAATTGTTTCCCCTGTTAATTTCATTTCCTAATTTCTTGTACTTTGGCTTCTAGCCATCTTCTTTTATCAAAAAAAAAAAAAAAACCTTGAGAATTTCCATATAAATTGTTAACATTCAATGCCTGCAGCCAACATGTTGTGCGAGGTTATACTATGATGTAATGGTATTTGCTAATTTAATCCTATCATATTAAATCTTTAATTTAGCTTTTAACAATTAGCTTAATATTTATACTGCTTATCTGTCTAATAATTTTAGTAAATTAAATAATTTTAAGTGATTTTAACATGAGGAAAATTACATTAATAACTTCATCAAAAATTTGGGTAGCTTCTTTTTTTTTTTTTCAAAAAAGAAAGACATAGATTTAGCAAAACATTTTTTGCAATTTTAAATTGTAACTATTAGATAGACATTTCAACTCTAAATCAGTAGCACACAAAGCCAAGTGCTAAACCACTTCTTCCAATCGGTTTAGTTTTACTCTACACCTTATGAGATTATTTCTTGATGGGCATTAACATACTAATGTTGTTTCTCCCTCAATGTTCAGGTTAAGAATTAACTTCTAGATATTTTTCTTGACCTTTTCAAGAAAACAGGTTTTGGTTGGTAGGAATTAGTTTTAAAACCATCTATAACTCTTTTTGGGAAATAAATTCCCTCATAAAATATTTCATTTCTCAAAATTATGTATAATTTTTCTCTAATTTTCCGGGCCTTTATACATTTTTCATAATTATTTCTTCCATTATTTCTTGAAAATCTGATACAAAAGTTTTTAACTAGAGAAATTATTTTTTAGGCACTTCAATTTTCATACGGTAAAAGTTAGATTAATTTATTTAATGATTAGAACCATTTTTAATAAAAAATTTCACACAGGTATAATTTTTAAATTATGTAATTGGACTATCAATACCATTAATAAAAAAAAAAAATCATATCGAAAAAATTTGATTGAATCTAATTGATAAGCAAATGGAATGGTTTATCTTTGTTTTTTTCCTCCAAAACATATCTGATTTTACAAGATCGTTTCATGTTTTTGACCAATTTACATCAAATTATAAAGTTATAAAAAACTAAAACATAAATAAAATGCAGTAAACAGACTTATAAAATATTTTTATTCACTTTAACATTTTTAGGCTTTTGTACGGAAAAACCCTAAGTAAAAAATTATTTATCAAAAAGCCATTGTCTGGAAACTATTAACTCATTTGCCCCTCTTTAATCGATTACATGCTATATTTAATCGATTACATACCAGACATATAATCAATTAAATCGAGGCAAACATTTTTTTTAGTTTTCGCATTATATAATCGATTAAGCTACAGTATTTAGTCGATTACATCACGCCAGATCAATTTTTTAATCCCTAAAAGTTTAAATACTAAATTCAAATTTTGAAAAATAAAAAGTATATAAAATAAAATATTTTCAAAATAAGTATATGAAAAATAAGGAGGGATTATAGCAAAGTGGTTACGAAGAATTTCAAAATATGTTATTAGTACGACAAGATATCAGTAAGAAAGCTAAAATTAAATATCGAGATAGGATATTCTTACTACCTCTTTATCTTACTACCTTTTGACTATCACTTTTTTACCGTTAGATCTATTATTTGATCCAATGGTCCTAATTTACCCTACTTAAAACCTTCTTCCTTCTCCACATTTCTCCCTTTTTCCCTTCCATTCTCTTGATAGCCGCCGGGATGCGATCTACTTTTGTTGTTTCTTGTGTGCTACCTTTTCTTAATTAAGTGTACAATCTGCTTTTACAGTTGGTGCTTAATGGAATTTTGGCAAATATTTTTTTCTATCGATTATTTATTTATTTCCTTCTGCTCATCTAGGATAAGCCTGCTGTGAAACAGAATCGGACACCCCATTGGCTCTCGTTCAGAAAAATATATTCCCAAAAATCAGAAATACCCAGACCCTACTGCCCAGAAAAAGCGAACCTGGAAATGATAAAAATGAATATGTAGAATATCTCTAACTCTGATAACTCCAGAGATGCATTTAGATCCATTGAAATTAGTGAGGAAGAGGGGCGTGGAGGAGGGGAGGGACGGTGGATTTTCCCGACGGCGATACGCTGGATCAAGAGGATGGAAGGGAAAGAGGGAGAAATGTAGAGAAGTAAGAAGGTTTTAAATATGGTACATTAGGACCGTTGGATCAAATAATAAATCTAGCGGTAAAAAAGTGGTAGTCAAAAGGTAGTAAGATAAAGAGGTAGTAAGAATATCCTATCTCTTAAATATCTCATAATATTAAATTCTTTGGAAAATAAAATTATATACACACACACACACACACACACACACATATATATATATATATTTGAAATATTGTCGTACTAATATCATAGTTTGAAAACCACTTTGCTATTATCCCTCTTTATGAATGTGCCTCGTTAAAAACTTTAACTAGGAAAAACCCAGTGGGATAAAAACCTAGCCAAAGAAAAGAGTACAACATTCATTGATACACTGTTGAGTTTTGCCTTATTAAAAACCTTTCTAAGAAAAACCCAGTGGGACAAAACCTAGATAAAGGAAAAAGAGTACAGCGTGTATCGTCTCCCCCTCTTGATTACATCAAACTTGCTCCCCCTGATGACCACATTGCTTCATTGTCTTTCTATCATCAAGTATTCATTGTATACCTGCAAGATCTAAATCTTTCAAGTAAAATCATAAATATACATGTGCATATTTATTCAGATAATAATATCACATGCACGATAAATGCTTTATGCTACATATGAATTCACTTAATTAATTATTCTCGAGAATTTGATGCTCCTAGCATCTTGAGTCCTTCAGGGACTTATTCTAGCGCCTTATGTTCTTCAGGAACATGTGCTTCTGGCACACACTAATATAGTATGACTCATGATCCTCATTATCATCATTACAGCATATGCTATCTTATAAATATAAATATCATCAATGTCGACTTTATTTTTCGGTCCCATCGGATTTCATTCATAATTTATTAAGATCTCATTATATTCATATATATTAGGTACCTGGGTCTCTTTTTAGACCACAATACACTCTTCTTGTAATATCTCTTCTGGAGATAACATCTCTTCAGGAGATGGCTCTTCTGGAGCTTTTCTTACTTATCCTCGACTTGATCATCTATATTTTATTACTCCTTTTCTCTTTTGAGGATTTTTTATCTTTTAAAACCGATGGACCTGCAACGCTTCAGGAGTGCTTTATTCATATAGGAGCATTTGCAGTTGGGATATGTCACTTTGTCACTTTCTTTAGGTCAGTAAATGCTTCTAGTATTCGATTAACTAAACTCTGAAATTGAATTATCATTTTGAACTTTTAGTGCACAATTCCTTGTACGATGATCAATATGAGCCAATGATAATTCATTCTAGTAAATCTTTACCCAATCTGCTTATTTTTCTCCCCCTCATCAAATCATCAATTTTCTTTGTATATCCATCTATGTGCATTGAAGTAGATTAATAATCATTGCACATTTAAAACATTTTAAGATGGAATTATTCTGGCTCCTGACCAAAAGCCAAATTTTACGGGGAGAATTTTGTTGGCTTATAAGCTGCAAATATACACGTATGAATAATGTTCTCATAATCATTGATCTATCCATTCATAGATACTTTAATACATGATTTATGGATCATTCAATCTGGAAATTGCGCGCATAATATATTGCAAACATCTGGTTGCAATCATCACTGCAAACTTTGCAGATCAATAATTTCATATGTACTCTTTCAATTTAATATATTTCCAGAGATCCGTTTCCAATAATATTTTCATAATCATGTCTATTTGAGAACAAGCAGCACATAATATGACTCGGATGATCAAACAAGTCATGCCAACATTCCATATAATTTATCATCAAATCCAATATCAATCTTGGGGGAATCAACACACAAACATTCACAGAAAATTAACACAAAAACACTCACACTTGATATATATCAATCTCCCCCTCAAGTGTGAGTCTGTAGAAATTAATTCATGTAATTTCATACAATATTCCATATATGATATCTATTTCTATAGATATCATTAAAATTCCACAAATGCATTATCAATGCATTATTCTGTTACTTCTGGTAACAAAATTTCAATTTTCCAGAAACAACAATCAAATAAATACAAAATCATTGAAATTATCAAAATACTGTGGAATCACAGATGCATTACTGTGGAATCACAGGCGCAACATGTATCACTGTGGAATTGTCGTATGCATATATAGTCAAAAAGTGTCTAAGCTCGTGCTTGACAGGGTGCAGATCTGTAAAGATTCAACAGGACTGCGCATATCTGCAGAGATTCAATAGGATTTAATTCGGCTATAAATAGAAGAAGGCAAACGAACATGCCTCACAAACATTCAAGCATCTGATAACATTCACTACCATATACTAACTTATCATTTTTCTTCTAATCGCGTATATTATTGCAATGGCAGGTCCAAGTAATTTTATCCCAGTTTCTGATACATCTGACACAGCATTACTTGATGCTTTGTTGTATGATGATTAGACAAACCTGTCATTTACCTCTTTATTATCTCCTAATCCTTTTGAGATGTTTATTCCTCCTTCTACTATTCCTCCTTCTGCTTCAAATATACCTACTTCTCCCCCAAGAACAAATGTTCTTCCTCAATTTAGAAGGAATGAAGATACAACTGAAGCAGGTTCATCAAGGAGGCCTGTTAAAAGGTGTAGAACTATGGCTGAACTAATGGAGTCTACCAGTCAAATTCAACCAATAGTCACAACAATCAATGAGCCAGCATTCATAAGCCAGCAAACAACCACCAGCCAGCCATCAACCACGATCCAGCTAGCAACAATCAGCCAACCGACAACCATTAGCCAGCCAATAACAATTAGCTAACCAACAACCACTAGCCAGCCATCAACTACAAGTCAATTAGCAACAACTAGCTTATTGGAATGTAGTTGTTGTCATGTTTTACGAGAGATCATACATACCAACGAACTCCAGTACCATAAACTTGAAGTTCACGGAAGAAGAACAGGTATGATTACCCATGCTGTTTTATTTGAAAAAGTACAGGATAAATCTTATAATACTGACAGGCTTCCAATGTTTGATTTCACAAATAAAAATTTTGAAGAAATCAAACAATTTCTGACACAGTATTGTATAGATTTACAAGCATCAGGATATATCTTGATGCGTGATCCTGTATTAGCCTATCATGAGGTTCTCTGTGTTGGTTCGGAATGGGCTATAAATCCAAATGACCTCCATGGAAGTTCATTTCAAACCAATATTGAACACTCATTAGGCAAAGGAAAACAACCTGCAGTAAGTATACCCTATGATACTTCATCCCTTAACCAGGGTGAATTATATAGGTTAACTATGGAGCAACGAGAAAGAATAAAGAAAACAACGCTCCATGATTTAAGAAATTATTTTCACTTAACCCTTGATGAAGCGAGTAAACAATTAAATATGTCTACTCACACCATACAAAAAATCTATCAAAAAGGAGGGTTAACTGAGTGGCCACACAAGAAGCTCAAGAAACTTATGACGCAAATCTCGATATTACAAAGAGCTTTGCCTCATCTGGATCCCATCTCAAGAGAAGCAAAAGAAGAAGACATTAAATATCTTCAGAATGAGATGATTAAAGTTTGTAATGATGTTGAGCCACTCGCAATTAAACTTTGTTGAAATAATATTTCCTTTTGCTTAATTATTTTGTTTATGAATATTCTTTTCTCGTATTTATAAAAATTGTTATAATCATAGAAATCACATAACAACCATAATAATATATTTGCTTCATTCACTTCTGGGAATGAAGTTGGATAAAAATTCATGATCCATAACTCACTGATTTGTTTGATCATGGCAAGAAATTAATCCACAATATTGCTACTACAATAGCAAATTGAATATATTTATTTATAATATCAATCATGATCATACAATCCCTTGTCTCATAATTTAAGGGAATATTTAATGCCAAATATACAATTTTGAGGCCTTTATACAACTGATAACATACAAAATTTATGGATCAAATATTGTTTCATAATTTGTCTCTTGTTATCAGGCTAACTTGCCTCTTGGCTTCAGGCAATCTTGCCTCTGAAATTAAGGCTATCTTGCCTCTTAGGCTCAAGCCAATTTATGCCTCATCTCTCAAGCCAATCTATGCCTCATATCTCTATGGCATTTTGAGCTCATAATAATATATATGATCTTTTAACAGTTTATCTTCAGGATAAATAAAGTATAAGCATAATAAAATAAATAGATGGAACCCACTAATATGTATATATTAGTGTCGTTGCCATAAATAATAAAAGGGAAGGGGGATTTATATAAAGCAGTAAATAAATAAATAAAAATAAAATAAATGACTGGAAATAAACGTGCTAAATAAATAAAAAGAAGATGAAATAGGAATGGTAGTAAACTCACAGCGAGACCTATCTCATCCAAAGGTAAGAAAGAGGATGCATATGCAAATGCAAATATATATATATATAATATATAGAAAGCAGTAAATAAATAAATGGAGCCCACAGTACTAGTGTCGCTACCATGAGAAATAAATAAAGCAGTAAAGAATTAAAATTAATAAATGGAGCCCACTATAGTGTTGCAACCATGAGAAATAAGTAAAACAGTAAATAAATAAATAAATAAATGGAGCCCACTAATATAGTGTTGCAACCATGAGAAATAAGTAAAGCAATAAATAAATAAATGGAGCCCACTATAGTGTTGCTACCATGAATAAATAAAGCATAATAAAATAAATAAATAGAGCCCACTAATAGATACTAGTGTGCCATCATAAAGAATAAATAAATGTAAAATAAAATAAATAAATGGAGCTCACTAATATGTAGTGTGCTTCCATGAAAGATAAATAAATATTAGTGACAATAAAATTAAATATGTAAAAATAAATGTTAGTAAAGTTAGTAGCATTAAAAAAAATAATAATAATAAATGCATAAAAGTAAATGTGAGTTAAGTTGGTAACAATAATAAAATATCAAATTAAAACAATTTAAAAGAAAGATTAAATCTAGACTTCCAATATGGAGTCAAATTAACAACAATAATAATAAAGATAAAGTTGAAAAATATACTCACCTTGGATTGTCTTACTTATTAACATATAGATATGCAATCAAAAATGCAATTGGACCCAAGATGCAATCATTTAGTTCTTCCCTTTTTTAATTTAAATCAAGTAATGAAACACATGGGCTAATCTAGTATTATCACGAGCTAGCTTTAGGCATTTAACATATATTATAATATATATAATTTCTTCTTCCCGTGAATGCACATAAGTATATTAAGCTTGGATAATGTCAAATAATCAAGGGCAGAGGAGGAAGAGAAGGGTACAGTAAGAGCAATTAAAACAAAATAATAAAATTTTTTTTTTTAGTATTATTCTACCGACAGTTTTTTTTTTATATTATAAATTAATTTGTACACTAGAGGTGGACCAAAACAGCACATATATATAACATGATATAATTGCATACGTTTTTTTTTTCTCTTCTTTTAAATATAATAATTTAATAAAAACATATAAGGCCCACGAGAAATTTTTTTTTCAACATACCTGTGATCCCCGTGACTCATATCCTTGTCTTTATTCTTTCTTTTTCTTTTCCCTTTTTCTTCTCTCTCCTGTCGGCAAGCAATGATCATTGAGTTTGGTCAAATAGGTTATTCAGGGGAAGGGGACTTCACTGCTGGGATCGATGGGGTTGAGAATGAGATCATGAATTTGGGTATTGATTATGATGCTGAAGAAGGAGAAATGAATTATGATGGAAATGATCGATTGAGAGAAGATACAAACAATGAAAATGTGTATGAAGAAGTAGAACTGACTGGCTCCAGCTTAAAGAAGAAGAAAAAAAAGGTGGTGAAGGGGCTTGAAAAACCAACTTGGTCAATTGAGAGAAATGGAGGCTCACAAATGCACAACACTGGACGGCTGGGCACGATTAAGAAGCAATCGTGCTGATAACGTGTTATAAAACTGAAGGAATTCTAGAGATAAGTCAGAGGAAATTCTAGAGAGATGAAATGGATTCTCATTCAAGTGTAATGAATAGTTACAGGAGACCTCTATTTATAGAAGGATGCAAATAGTAGATTACTATGTGTATATACCATGTCATCCTGTATTTGGAGATTATGGGTCAATGGACATCCACATAATAAGAATATTCATAACAAAAAGAATAAAGTTTGGGTCCAATGGATGCCAATGGTTTGGTAAAGGTCAGTCAAGGTCTCAACTCAAGGAGGCAAGGGTGCAAGGCAACTCTAGTCTCCGTTTTCACTCATGATGGAAATAGGAATAGGGGTTAAAATTTCAACTTTTCATCCCTTTTTTTTTGTCAGAAATTCTTTTTTTGTTAAAGTGAAAATGGTAGAAATTGTAAAAACTTGCATTTTTACATGTTTACACAGCGTCTCTACCCATTTTTGCTCAAAACAGTTTTTACTTGCGTTTCAGCACGTATGACTCTAATAGAAACATAAAAAGTACGTTTCTACGTTTTTACACTAGGTTTTGACAACAATACTTGTTGTAGGAATATTTGAATACTAAGGCAAGAAGAAAAAACCCTTATGATAATATACTCTCCGTATTTTCCAAGATAAGTGAAGACGAACCGTGCATCCTCTCGGAAAGCGGTTTTTTTCTTTTTAATCTATTCAATTACATTGGGTTTCCCTCAGGCCAAAACAAATATTTAAAATTATATTTTTATCAACGTATAATAAAATTTCTTCTCATGGCTCAAAACATGGAATAAACCCATTTCATATATATAGTTGTGTGTGCGGTTGTGGCGCACATTCAACCAAAGTTTTGAAGGATCGGAGCTGATTGTGATGGAAAACACTTGCTGCATTTTGTTCTGTTGTAGAACACAAATGTCTAGCCCAGTTGGACTAGTAATTCGATATTAGATCATAGGGCTCTCCCAGATATCTATAGAGTAGATATCAGGTGATGCCAAAGATCACTGTGCATACAAATGGCTTTCGCCTGAGGGATGGGGTGTGCGCACAGTGTTGGCAGGAATTAAAAGGTTAGAGAGAGCGTGTGTACCTTTTTAGGGTTTAGACCCTATTTATATATTTACCTAGGCCCTTGATTGATGGGCTTTCTGTTATCTTATCCCTAAAGATATGTGATATCTTTAATGATAAGATCCTTGTTTTGAGGGTGGTTAGGATCTGATATGAATCCAAATATGATCTGTTGGTGTTGCGTCTTGCTTCTTAATAGGCTTCTTATTTGAATCCGTAACAGTTGCCCCCAGCCCGGTAGCTCAGGTCTCTGGGCTGTCGGGATGAACTTGCCTTTATGAACCCTAGATCGTTCTCTCCACTCGGGTCTTTTGATCTCAGTCTTGTGATTTTGACCTGCTCATGATTTTTCAAATTATTTTGTTCTTTGTCATCCATGTTCTTACTTTCCATTATACCTCCAGATTGGTGGTGTTTGGTATGCTGGGTTCTAATGAGTTGATGTCGTATTGCCCCCAGTTTGAAAATTCACGGGTAAGAGTCAGCCTAGATTCTATTCAGAGCCGAGTTAATGGCATTCTAATAAGATCAAGGCCGACTTGCTTTGGTTATTTTGTCTTAGGCGAAGGGAGTCGTGGTTAAACTACTCTAGTCTGAAACTAGACTCGGATGTCGTTTTAGTTTCTTCAAATGTCAGTAGTATTCACGCCATTATTGTCCCTTGCTAGTTGTCGCTATATGACTGCTAGGGTAATGGAACGCCTTATTTTGCCATTATCGGCTTTTATGCGCATTAACTACCTGGTCTGTACACATTTAATGTACACGTCTTTTGATGCGTATATCTTTTTATGCCACGTTAGCTTATTTATTTTCGGTTGCTTTGGGCCTTGTTGTTTCGACTCTTTTCCTTCTTTATTAGCTCTTGTCAAATGCTCTTATATATAACCGTTCATTTCCCTCTATTGTTTTTGTTTGAATATTCACCATATTCTTGCTTTAAAAGAAATCCTCCACTTTCAACTTTTCCTCATCTTACTCAGATTCTCTGGCTCGCACATTTCCGCTCCCCGCTCCCCCTGAGTTATCTGAGAGTAGGTATTTGCATCAATCTTTTTGTTTTTCTTTGGTTTCTGTTTCATTCTTCATTTGGGATTCTTATCTGGGTGGATTGGATAAGAATTTGGAGTTTTTTTTTGGGCATTTTTCAATCATTCTTCATATTTTCCCCATATTTTACTATCTGTTCTTGCTACTTTAGAGTTTCTAGTTATCTTGATTTTTCTTTCGCTCAAACTTCTTTGGTGTTTGTATCCCTATTCCATGAGTAAAGATAAAGACCCTCCTTCCTCCTCTTATCCTCACAAAGTTTCACCTGATGAAGAGGAAAAGTTGTGTAGAATCCTCTCTTTGAAATCGTTGTTTTAGCTCTATGGCCTTCCTTTGTCTAAAGAGCATAAACTTGAGAATGTACTCCGCGGTTATGGTAGTGGGAGTAGTAGGAAGTCAACTCGGCCTTCCCATTCTAGTGAGAGTTCTAGGAAGCGATCTCAATCTGTGGAACTAGTAGTCTGGGATAAGGGAATGACCTTTGCTAGGGCTACTTCCTTAGATCCGGGTTCAATGAGTCAGGAGGTATGATTCTACTCTATCTTTAGCCTCCTCATTACAAATTGTTCAGCCCTCGGGCACAGCCTCCCGTCCTATCGGCCTTGTTGAACCCTATGAGGAGTGCTCATAGCTTGAGTTGGTAGGTCGAGGGTAGGAAGCTAACCAAGTGGCGTCATTGTGTTGGCATAATTTGTCGCAAAGCATCCCAGTCATCATTCGCACCATTATTTCTTCTCATCCTGATTTTTCAGCCTTAAGTATTTTGTGCTTTGTGCTTATTTGTTTATATTTTTCTATGTAGTATGTCGTCTTCCATCCAACCTATTGAGGAGTCTTGCTTTGGGGACTCAGGTTTGGCCTTCCCTCCTCGACGTTTGTCTGTGAAGTATTCATGGGTTGTGGCCGGGGTACTTACCCAATTTTCTACTATTACAGCAAGGCAAATTTTTGAGATCCCTGTCAGGGTTCGGGAAAATTGTGTTCTATCCCCCTTAATCCTGATGAACCGATTTGCAAAGTCTGAGAAGGGAATCAACGCTCATTCTTCTTTTTCTACTAGGATTTTGTAACTCGACTTGGCCTCCGTTTTCCTTTTACTAATTTCCAAAAAAGGGTGATAAACCTCTTTCATCTAGCCCTAACTCAACTTCACCCCAATTCTTGGGGTTTCATTGTCGCTTTCAAGTGACTTTGTAAATTTCTTAACATTCCCAGTTTCGTTAGTGTTTTCTTTTATTTCTTTCCTATTCAAAAGGTTTGCATTGCTGGCAAGCCTTTGGAGAAAAAGGGTTGGATTTCACTTTAAGGGGTGCCAGATAAGAAACTCTTTCATGTGGCTACCGACTCTTGGAAGGGTTTTAAGACTTGTTTTTTCAAAGTGACAGCCGAACCCAGACATAAACTATGGTTCCTAAAAGGTGTCGATTCCAAGGCTATAGAGCTAGAATTTCCCCTCTTTTGGACTGATGCTCACTATAAGCAAGATCCAAAAATCTTTCAACCCGAGGAGGGTGATATGGAGGTACCCAAGCTTCCCACCATAATTTTTGTAGTTGATCATGTGAAAGCCAATGGCGTTGTTGAACCAGGTTTTTATCCAACAATCGGTTGACGAGTTGTTCCCCCTATCGAGTAGGGCATCCATCAATTCCTGTTTTATTCCCTCTTTATTATACGAATCTAATGTGACTAATAATTTTTGTTTCTTACTGTAGACCCGGAAATAGGAAAGAAGGCGGGATACCACGAACTGGCCAACCAACTTCGGGCCTCCAAGAAAGCAGGGCAGCCCCAAAGAAAAAGGCCGAGGCCAGCCATAAAAGGGTTGTCCCACCCCTAGAGCTTTATTTGTTGGGTTAATGGTGGACAACTTGGTTCCACGGAAGCGGGCAAAGACTGGGAAAGAGCCCTCAGCTCCAGAGTTGACTATCATCTCGGATTGAAAGATTTTTGGATCTTTCCCAGCATTTTTTTCATTCCCGGGGGGAGATTTGGAGTGATGGTGTGACTACCAAGTTATCTCATGTAGTGAAGGCTCCCACCAACTACTTCAAGGCGACTGACTTTGCAAATGTCGAGAAGCAAGAGCTAGTAGACATTTAGCAGCATGTGATGAAGGTCGTTGGAGTCATTAATGCTTACGCTAATATGAAGCATAAGTACTGTTTTGCTTTTGCCGAGCTCGGCCAGACTTGATCTGAGAGAGACACTGTTGCTGCTGAAAGAGCTAAGGCCAAGGAGGAGCGGATTAAGGCGGTGGAGAAGCTGTCTTAGGTCACTGCTGATAGGGACTTGGCTCGTCCAGAGCTGGCTAAGGTACAGGCGGATCTTGCCAAGGCTCAGGAGGGCAAGCTCACCTTGGGACACTAGCTGAGCAATCTCCAGGTCAAGTATGGGGATGTGATGGCAGACTTAGCCTCCTACAGCTGGTGTGAAGATATCCCAGCTTGAGCACCTCGTCGTGGAGATGGCAAAGAACGCCTTTGACAATGTACTAGAATAGGTCCGAATCCTAAACCTAGATAAGGACCTAGCTCTTGACCAAGTGCATTTCAGAGCCACAGTTGAAGAAGGCCGGTTCATTCTAGGGCCTCCCTCCCCAAGCTACGAGTTGACTTTTCAGGCTGATGGTGGCCAAGGCCAGGATGTTGAGGAAGTCTCCCCGGCCATTCTTGTGGAAGAAGGATTGGTTAGCTAGCCAGGGACAAAACCCTCCCTAGGCCAATCTTGAAGGGTCTAAGCATCTGTGGTTGTGGATGACTTAGCTGAAGCCCTTGCTGCCGAGCTTACTGACCACTTGTTGCCATTTGGGAGTTATTTTTCTTGTAAATTTTGTCCGGGTCATATTCTCGGTTTCTCTTCAATGTAATAGTCTTTAGGTTAATTGTACTCATTGAATCATGAATGAACAATTATTTTGACCATCTGACTTCTTGTTTTTATTTCACGATTTGTTTTAATTTCCGCCAATTATAATATGAACCCGGATGTTTAAATAGGGTTATATTCGATGACTTGGCCATAGTCAAGATATATTGTGCAGAATATGCTAAGATATTCTTCTGATACTAATAACCAGGTATACTCAACATAAATAGTGATTTATGAAATCATCTTAATACTTTGATTTTTAATCAAAGCTGTAATCCGAGGTGCTAGCCAATCGCCACTTGTTCGGGACTTAATTTTTGAATAAGAACTTAAACATTTTGACTTGAGCAGGGTCTGCATGAGAACTCATTGAATCACCATAAAATTTCATTGTGATGCATCGTATCGTTAAAATATTTGTTTTCAAATATTATTAGAAAGCCGAGTTTCATTGCCCTAGCGCTTTGAGCTTAATAGCGTGCCCTTGTTTCAAAGGCCATATTTTTGTATTGAATTGTGTAGATAATTTTCAAGTCAGTACATGAAGAAGAACCGCTTTCTTTATTCATCAACAAGTTGCAATAACAGCAAACGTCGACATTAAAACAATAAGAATTGAAAATAATGCATTAAACAAAATAATCCTAACACGAAACACAACATTCAATTGATATTCGTTTTAGTTATAGCCGGGTTCCGTTTGATATGACACGTGGCATTCAACTGTAATATGTTCTCAGTTTATCTGCATTCCATGTTCTTTTTATTGCTTTGTTGTCCAGAGTCTCCAGAATATAAGCTCCTTAGCTTATTTTGTCTTGAATCCAATAAAGGCCTTCCTAGTTTGCTACCAGTTTTCTGTCCCATGCATTCTTATTTCCGATTTTTGCCCTGTGAAGTACCAGATCGCCTTTTTCGAAAGTTTGAGGCTTTACCTTGCGATTATATTTAGCCGCAATGAGTTGTTTCGTGGCCAGATCTCAACAATGTGCCTTGATTCAAACCTCATCTATAAGGTCCAACTCCACGGCTAGTTATTCGTTGTTGCTTAATTCCCCTTCTTGTAGAACCTTAGTTTTCCTCCATGATGTTTGCAATATCCTCAATTTTAGGCCTAGAGGTTTAAGAATTAGCTTGTGACAGGCAGATGACCAGGCCTAGTTCAGGGGATGTGATAAATGATATTTTTTTTCTTATCTAATTGGCTAATAAAGGATCATGATTATGAAGTGGCATGAGGAGGCAATAGAAAATTCAAGAACATGTACACATGGCAAAGTAGGAAGATTAGCAACAAAAAAATATCCTTGCCTTTCAAAATGATAGAGACACATGTACACCCTTATCTAATAAGGATTATAGGATAAGGTAACTTTCCAAAGAAGTCAAAAATAGTGGCTAGATAAAGACAAAAAGAAGAAAAATGCCAAAAACACATAAAAGAACAAGGATTCAAGGGAGTAACACATAATCTACCAAGGTGTCAACATGATATCTAAAGAGGAATGGATAGGGACATTTGTGTATATTTTATTGATAATTTTTGCCACCTAATTATCTTATCTATTAAGCAAAATATTGATGATTATCCAAATGGCCATGTGTCACACAAAGGAAAGAGTTAACAAGATTAAGTAGACACCAAAGCATTTCATGTATTAATAATAGAAAGGGATACTTGGATACCTTATTCAATATGTTTTGAAGATCAAGATTCTTCCTCCATAAGCTATCAAATTCGTCCAAAATAAGGAGGAGGAGAGAAAGTCACCAAAACTTGCAAAATAAGCCAAGTTTAAGGGATATTTTGTAAGGGCACTTTGGTCATTTGACTTGGGGGATTTTTAAGTGCCTTCTTGACATATCTAAAACATTTTCACTCCCTTTTTGCATGAGTATTTCGTTCAAGGAGAGAGAACTCAAGAGAAGTCAAGAATTGTCTAGAAAAAGGGAGAAAATTCAAGAGAAAAAAAGGATAAGACCAAGGGATAAAATGGTAATTGGTCAAAGGAGATATTTGTGGTGGGCTCATGACCTCTATATAAGGACTTTTTCCCCTCATTTGTAAGGCACCAAGTTGCCATAATAGAGAAAAGAAAAGGGAGTAAAGGTTAGCTCAAGTGAAAGAAGAAAGAAGGAAGCAAGCAAAGTTGAGAACTAAGGTAAGTTAGCTATGGTATTTTGTGAAACTTCCTTCTAGCTTCATGAAGATGTTGAAGATCCTAATGAGCAACTAATGTATGGTATGTAGAAGCCTAGGCCAAAATCAACAAGGAGTTTAAGGAAGGAGAAGTTCAAGGAAAGCAAATCTCAAAATCAAATAAGTACCTTCCTTGACACCCTTATGGCTTTGTGACTTGGATTTAGCCTCTTTCATGATATTTGATGATTATGGGAATCAATATTCCTAAAGAGAGGTTCTGCTGAAGTTGATAAAAATTAATTAACATGAGTTTTAAACCAAGAATATGATTTAAAAAGGAGGATTAGGCAAGAACTTTGAAAGATATGGACTTAAAATGATAATTTATTCAAAGTAATATTTGAATTATGGAGAATTGCAAAAGTGACAAGTATTATTTATAATCATAGGAAGTGTCATCACCGAGAGCTTTTAAAAAGAATTTGGAGAAAGTAATTGATAAGTTTAAGTTTGCTAGGTAAGTAACCTTAATCTCATATTTTATGTATGACTTTGTATGTATGTTTTACCATGACTGTGTATTCATTCGGTGTTATTGTTTTCCAAGCGCTTTGGTACCATAACTCGCTGTGTGACCCTTGGCATTGATGTGTGCCTTATTGAGCAATCTGTGTTATGTGATTGCTTGCTCCGGATTAGGCTTTATGCCTCGCTATGTGCAACCTACTGAATGTTGTATGGTTTATGTTTGTAGTTTTCTTACATACCTTGATTATACTTTGTATATGAGATTAATGGTTACTCTAGGATCCTTTGAGATTCCAGTCTCTGTTGCTATCTGTATATGTTATAGTTATTAGATGTAGCTCCCAGACAGATATCAACAAATGGAGGGATTGGACCATTTCCAAATTATTCGAATAATTATATTCTAGATTCTGTAACCAAGATTTTGTAATTTGTCGTCAGTATACTATGCCCAAACCGTTTTGTTACTACACTGCGCTATATTGCTCTAATCTATGATAAAGTATTTGAAGGTTTAGCAGTTGGATTTACTAAATAAGAGGTATCACACTACCCGCCACCTAAAATATGGCAAGGCCGGTAGAGGTGTAACAATGTTTGTCTGATTTCCACCGGAATCATTGATTCACATCTGTAGGTCAGTCTAAAAGGTGTTTCTTGGGTTGACGTCTAAATACTAGCCTGGTATCCCTATAATATGGGATACAATTGATCCACCCAATCAGTCTCCGCTTTAGTCATTCGCTTTCTCAACTCGTCCACAATAATTTTATTTGCAGGCTTGGCTTGCTCGTTTGATTGAGGATGTTCCACAGAAGCAAAATGATGCTTAATGTTGAGCTTGGACATTAGGTTTTGGAAGCCCTTGTCGATAAATTGAGTTCTATTGTCAGTTATTACTTCGGCTGGAATGCCAAATCGTGATATGATGCTTCGTTCGAAGAATTTTTGTACTCGTGCTGCCGAGATAGTTGCTAGTGGCTTGGCCTCAATCCATTTGGTAAAATAATCGACCGCTACAATGAGCCATTTTAGTTGTCCTGGGGCTAGTTTGAATGGTCCCAAAAGGTCCAAGCCCCATTTATAGAATGATCGTGGTACCGTGATAGATTTTAACTCGGTAGGTGGTGGCCAAATAATTTGGGCATGTTTTTGGCGGCTCTCACATCTTCTTACGTGGTCATTGGAGTCAGCCTCCATCGTCGGCCAATAAAATCCATCTCGGAGAGCCTTCCTAGCCAAAGCCTTAGCTCCCATATGCTGGCCATTTATTCCTTAGTGTATTTCTGCTAGTACATATTCGACTTCTGCCGGGTTTAGGCATTTTAGCATTGGGGAGTGGAGGCCTTTTCAATATAATTGGTCTTCAACCACTGTATACATTGTCGTTGTTTTAACTACTCTTATTGCTTTTGCTGAGTCATCCGAGATGATTCCTTTTTCCAGGTAATCCAAGATAGGTCTCCACCAATCTTCAGCTGCTGTAATAAACATGACATGGCTAGGCTCAGTCATGTTTTGCTGGATTATTGTTCAGTGATTTCCTGAGCTTCTCATGCTTGCTAATATGGACAGAATATCTACCCTAGTGTTTTCTCCTCTTGGGATATGGGTAACAACGCCTTCATCGAACTCGGCCATAGCTTCCTTTACTTTGCCTAGGTATTTTATTAGTAGAGGTCCTTTAGCAGTGTAAGACCCATTAATTTGTTCTGCGACCAATTGGGAATCAGTTGATAAGTGGATTCTTTTAGCTTCGTTTTCTTTTGCTTGGGCCAGTCCAACCAAGATAACTTCATACTCGTCCTGGTTATTGGAGGTTTTGAAGTGTAGCTATAAGGAGTGTTAGATGGAAACTCCTTCCGGGCTTTCAATTATGACTCCTGCCTCACTCCCTTTTGCATTGGAAGATCCATCGACAAATACCTTCCAAACTTGATGATTGCCCTCTACTGGTGCTGTTATCAGGGTCAATTCCATGATGAATTCGACAAGACTGGGGGGTTAACAGACATTACTTTACCTTGTTAAACTCCGCTTCACATTTCGGGTCCCATCTACCATGTTCTTCCTTCTTTAATAGCATGAAAAAGGGAAGAGCGTTCTCCGTCGACTTTGGCAAAAACCTAGTTAAGGCCGCCAACCTCCCTGTTAACTGTTGTATTTCCTTTTTGCTTCGGGGAGCCCTCATATTTAAAACAACCTGAAACTTGTCTGGCCTTGCTTCGATTCCTCTGTTGGTTAGGAGAAAACCTAAGAACTTTCCAGCAGGGACCCCGAATACACATTTAGCCGGATTTAAGCGAATACGATAAGGTCAGAGTTTGTCAAATGCTTGCTGAAGGTCCTGGACATGATTTGCGCGAACCGTTGATTTGACAATCATGTCATCAATGTACACTTCCACATTTTTTCCGACTTGATCTTCAAACACTTTGTTCATCATTCTTTGGTATATGGCTCCAGCATTCTTCAATCCGAATGACATCACATTGTAACAATAATTAGCTTTGTCCATGATAAAAGTTGTCTTTTCCTAATCATCAGGGTGCATAACTATCTGATTATATTCAGAATAAGCGTCCATAAAGGACAACAGCTGAAATCCAGAAGAACTGTCTACCAATTGGTCTATGTTAGGCATAGGAAATGCATCTTTTGGGCAGACTTTGTTTAGGTCGGTATAATCTATGCATATTCTCCATTTGCCACTTGCCTTTTTAACCATCACCACATTAGATAGCCAAGTCGTGTATTGGATTTCTTGGATGAATCCTGCATCCAGTAATTCTTTTACGTGTTCGGCCAGGGCCGCTTGTCTGCTTGGGTCGAGTTTTCTCTTCTTCTGCGCCACAAGTACAGATTTTGGGTTAATTTCCAGCCTATAGCAACAGAAGTTAGGGTCCACACATGGTATCTCGGATGATTTCCAAGCGAAAATATCTTTATTCTTCAGCAGGAGTTCGTCCAACTTGGCTCGTTTGTCCTTGGTCAGCGTATTGCCCATCTTGGTTGTTTGTCCTGGATCAGCTCCTAGGCTGGAATCAATGAGTTCGTCGTCAGGTTCGGCTTTAATGAGCTCAGACTCATCTCATACATCTAGTTCTACCACGTTTACCGACTTCCCTTTTGGCAACATGAGGCCCTTGCCTGAACTATCTCCTTTGCATATTGTGGTGGGGAGGATGATCCCGGCTCACCATTTTTTACAGTTGAGAAATAACATTGCTGAGATTCCTTTTGATCCCCCTTGATGGTGACCACTTCATTCTTGTTGCTTACCATCTTCAACTTTTTATGTTTGGTTGATATCAACATATCCCAATTATGGATAGTTGGCCTGCCCAGAATAATGTTGTAACAGTGAACTTGACTCATCTAGTCTTAAAAGCTTCCATGTATCCTAGTGTTAATTTGTGTTCAATATACCATTTAGGACATGTATCTTCTCCATTGAATCCTATAGGGGTTGTTTTGCATGGCTTTAGATTTTCTAGATCAAGGTTCATTCTTTGGATCATGTCCTATAAGATAAATCTATCGCACTGCCAGCATCCATAAAAATCTTCTTGACCCGGCATTTTCCTAAAAGCCCTGTTATTACCAATCCATCTTGATGTCTCGGGATTACATCCCTCAAGTCTTCTTGGGTGAAAAAATAGTTTGAGAGGATCCTCCTTAAAAGTCGGCCGACCCTTGATTGATAGGACTTCTCGACGGTACTTTTTTCGTTGGCTTATGTGTCGCCTCCCCCGCCATAGCCTCCACTAATGACATTATAATCAAATTCGGCTTCCGGGAATTTGTCATCGTCCCCGAACTCCTTTGGCTATTGTCCTGCTTCTTTCTTTGATAGATCAGGCTCTTCTTCGGCTTATTTGCTTGCGTTTATTGTTCTTTTGTCCTTGAGTTTTAATGACATACTGTCGCAATTTACCTTCTCGGACAAACTTCTCTACCGCATCTCTGAGGTCCCAGCACTCTTTAGTAGTGTGCCCGGGTCCATCATGGAATTCGCAGTATCGGGATCGATCTAAGCCGCCTCTGTTGTATAGTGGACGCGGGTGATCCACCTTCTTCATCTCGGTTAGCACCACTTCTCTCCATAATTGAGCACGCAAGACATTAAGGGGGTATATTTCTCATACTTCCCTTCATATTTTCCACCTCAGGACTTCTAATCCGAGTTCCTTAGTCGGTCTTTAGTTGCCTGATGCCTTCCTTTTGGCAGTGGGCTCTTTCACCTCCCCTTTCCAAGAGTGTTAGCTATCTCTATTTGTTCTATCTCCAAATATTTCTTAGCCTGTCTGTTGAAGTATTCCAACGTTTTGATATTTGCTGCCCAGGTCAACCTTCCCATTCATGATTTACCATCAAGGCCCGAGATGAGCAGGTGTACATGAACACTTTTCGACAACCCTTGTACCTTCCCATTCATGAAGGGTCTCGTCAGGATGTTGCTTTATTTTTCCCAAAGTATCTACGGACTTTGGTTGCTTTTTGCTTGTCGCAAAGTTAAACAAGAATTTGTTTCCCAGTTAGTCGAAATCCGAGATTGACTTGGGGGTAAGGTACGGAACCATACTTGTGCAGCTTCTCTCAAAGTTAAGGTAAATAGCCGAGATATAATTGGTCCCTTATACTCTCGGACGTGCATTTCGGTGTCGAAGGTGTTGAGATGAGCTTGAGGATCTTGACTTCTGTCGTATTTGGGCATGTCAGAGGCGTCGAAGTTCTTTTGGTACATTACCTCTACAATCTCGTCTGAAAACGGGCTGTTGTTTTTTCTCCCTTCACCATACCACATTTTGTACTTTCCAGAAGTATTCATTCCGGCATCCCAGTCATCACCGGATTGTTTGTCTTCTCAGATGTTCGGGTTTCCTCATTGGAAACCCGGTTTTGATGGTCGTTTCACTTGGCGTTGTTAGTTGAAGCTTCTTTGTCGGGTCCAGGTTCTTCAGCTCAGGAGGATTTGTTGGTTGTTGATTAAATAACACCCATAGTAGGCTGGTCATCTTGGCCTACCCCTTGAGGTGGGGGTTGTAACTGTTTCAAGAGTTCTTCCAGCATCTCGGCCATTCGATCGTTCTTTTGACTCTGGATGTAGCTACATTTTTCCATTGTCTTAATTCGTCTTTGTAGCGATCCCACCGAGTTGTGTAATAGGAAGATTCCGGGTTGACAATTTGGAACTGCTGAGATGAATTCGCTTTGTCAATCTGTTGAAGTCCCAAGTCTATAGGGTCAACCTCAGGGGGAGGGAGATCCATGTTCTGAGATTCATTAACTGGCACAGCGTCACCATCCGGGATGGTTCCCTATTGTTGGTTGTTATGATGATGTTGTTCTTGATTTTGCTCTTACATGAGCATTTGGCTTTTGCTTCTGGAGTTAGTCATGGTTAGTCCATGGATTGAATTTTATGGTCCCCACGGTTGACGCCAATGTTCTGTTGTAGAACACAAATGTCTAGCCCAATTGGACTAGGAATTCGATATTGGATCAGAGGGCTCTCCTAAAATATCTATAGAGTAGATATCAGGTGATGCAAAGGATCACTATGCATGCAAATGGATTTTGCCTGAGGTGTGGGTTGTGTGCATAGTATTGGCAGAAATTAAAAGGTTAGAGAGAGCGTGTGTACCTTTTTAGGGTTTAGACCCTATTTATATACTTACTTGGGCCCTAGATTGATGGGCTTTCTATTATCTTATCCCTAAAGATATGTGATATCCTTAATGATAAGATCCTTGTTTTAAGGGTGTTTAGGATTTGATATGAATCCAAATATGATCTATTGGTGTTGGGCCTTGCTTCTTAATGGGCTTCTTATTTGAATCCGTAACACATTTAAACTTGTTAGTTCTCAATGTGTTTTGATGATAACTAGCAATTGTAAACTTGATATGAAGTTTGTTTTTGGCAAAATGAAAATCTCACTGTCAAAGGCAAACTCGAGTTTAGGTATATAAACTCGAGTTTGAGACTTGACAGAAAGATGTTCAATTCTGCCTAAAAGCCAAACTCAAGTCTGCATAGCCAAACTCGAGTCTGGGCAGACACAGAAAGGAATCCAAAATTTTCACATCAAGCTAAACTCCAGTTTGCAAATCAAACCTGAAGTCTGGAAGATACAAAGAGCACTCAGAATCCCAAGCAAGCCAAACTCGAGTCTAGATTCCCTAACTCGAGTTTAGACCAAACAGAAAGGAACCCAGAAAACTCAATAGACTCCCAAACTCTAGTCTGGCCTTCCAAACTCCAGTTTGCACTTGACTCAAATAAATCTCAAATATTTCAGTAGTCACTGAAACTCGAGTTTGCTTCCCAAACTCGAGTCTGGATCATACAGAAAGATCATCCATTTTGGCTACACTACAAACTCCAGTCTATGACCCTAAACTCGAGTCTGGAAAATCACGAACTTAGGCTTGTTCTTCAAACATAGACACAAACTCGAGTTGGTCACTAATTGACTCGAGTTTAGCTTCTTGACCAAAATTCCATCCCAAGTCCAGAACCCGATAAACTCGAGTTAGCTTTTACAGACTGCAAGTTTAGACCACTAATCAACAGACATGCTTTCTGGATAAACTCCAAACTCGAGTCTGGAAGAACAAACTCGAGTTTGCATTAGGGATTTTGAAAAATCAAATGATGTTGATTTGCGAAATCTTAATGGGTCTTCCTGAAATTATTTCCTCATATGATATTATTGTTTCTAATGTCCTTGATGAAGTTTTGAGTGTTTTTCAGATAAGGTTTAGCCAAGATCAAGGTGAGATCAAGATCCAGGATAAATGCATTAAATGACGAACCAAGAACAGGGCTGATCCTTCTCCTTTATCCCAGATGTTCAACTCAGACCGTTGTAACTCATAAGAATCATCTCAAACGGTCAAATTAAGTTAAAAGAATGACTAAAAATCTGGAAGACCTTCTGCAACAACTAAATTCCAAGATTCCAGCTAAGAATTCAAGAACAAAGCAAAATATGCTACTGCCAGTTTTCCAGAATTGCAGCTGAACATTAGAGAAAGAATTGCAACGGCTAGCTCATCCATTCAATCTATAAAAGACTGTGAAAACTCAAAGCAAAATACACACAACGAAGTTATCTTGATTATACTTTGAAATTTGAGTCTGTATTGTTATTTTCAACCTGTTCTTCAGTGTTTATCCTTATCCACTCTTTTGAGAGTTTGTAAATTTTTTAAAGCATTTGTTTGTGAGAACTCAAGGTGTTGGAACCTATGAGTTGGGTTGTTCAATTACAAAGTGTAAGGGGGAGCAAGTCCTAGGTGATTAGGATTGTGTCTGGTCTACATTGTTGTAGTTGAAAATCTGTTGAAACTAGTGGAAACACCCAGAAGATATATGGGGACTGGACGTAGGTCAAGGTTAAGACCGAACCAGTATAAATTCCGTGTGTCAAGCTTTTCTTCTCTTACCTTCTTAACATTTACTTTCAAAAGGCTTTGAAAAAGAATTCAAAAGTTTTTTTTTAAAATCCCCAATTCACCCCCCTCTTGGTGATTTCTTCCATTTTCAAAACTCCCATTAAAGGCTATCGTTAAAAGAAAGAGGACTCAACGAGGGTCATACTTTTTTCCCAATTTTTGTTTAACCAATACTCGTTAGTTGAGTTAGAGGATTGGCAATTTTTACTGGCATTAAAGAATACTTTTTTCCATTTTAGGGACTAAGTTATGAATGAGTCAATAGTTGAAGGACCAGAATATTAATTTTTCCTAATTCATGGTATTCTTGGCCAAAAAGAAATATATACCCCCGGTTTTTGTATTTCCATTTCATTTTCACAAAATATGTTTGTATTTGATTTTTCATTATCTTTTGGATAGGATTGATAAATTATCATATTTGATCTCAAACCTTTCGAATAGCTTAAAATCAAAGCTTCAAAAGTCCATAAAATGAAGTATAAATATGTGTACTATAATAATTCACAAATATTCCCTCTTGTGTGGACACCACCGCAATCGTGGTTCTACTATGTCTTTTATCAACCTAATTATCTTGAAGCCTTTCAAAACCTACCTATCCATAGCCATTACCTAATTGGGACAGTTAATTTTATCATCAAACACTATGTTTGATTCCAGTTTAGCTTTCCTTCATTATATGGTAATATTTGTATGATAAATAAAAGTATTACTTTACAACCGTTATTTATTCAATAACATATATAATGGTTTGTATATAAGAACTGTGACCTTTAATAACTCAATAACAGAGTCATGTAGACAACCATTAGGAAATAAGTACATAAACAACAGTTTATAAAAAAAGAACCTTGAACATTTATAATATATGATGATTTTTATATAATAACAGTGATATATGGATATAAGACTATTCAGTATGAGTTTTTGAGCTAGTTGAGCTTTTCTATATATATAATAGAACAACAATACCTTCCATTTCAAGTTGCTATGCAATTTGGGTTAGATCAAGACATTCCGAATTTTGTGGGGAGAATGAATGGTAACTATTGAATATATAAGTGATAATGTAATTGTTGACATATATATAATTGTGTCTTGTCACAGGAATTAATCTTAGAAAGAAAAGAGATTCTGGGGAAAAAAATATATGTCCCTATCAAAAATGGCAGAGGGGATAGCAAACACTTGAGTTCAAGGGTTTGCATGAACCCTAAGCCATTTTTGATAGTAGTATTTGTTTTTTTACCCTATCTTCCTTTGTTTTCTAGACTTAATTTCTAAAGAAACATAAGATATATGTGAACACTTACATTATTATATATATAGATCAGAAGTGTTATTGATTCTAGCCATAAGTCGTAGAAAATATTGATCCATCCAAATTATATCACTACTCAATGAATGTAGAAAGTACTACTCTATTATATATATAAAGAGAGACCAAGGTACTCAAAAACTCTCATATTGATGAGTCTAGGATTGATCACAATGTTGAATTTCATAACATTTAATTTGGTGCCTCTTGCTCAATAGAAAAATATTAGAGGAACTTTCACTCAGAGTAATATGAGGTTTTTTTTAAAAAAAAAACATAACTTCACAACAATAAACTCGATATGTCATCTAAACTAGTTTATCCACAGAGATTGTTTGTGTTTAACTCTCGATACATCTAAACTAGTTTATTCACAAAGCTTGTTCATGTATGATTTTCATAGATACACATGAACTAGTTGATTCAACACACCTATTAAACTTTGTGAAGTATTTTCTAGAGATATGGACACTTCCAAAAAAAAAAGGAGATGTAGTTTCCTTGGGGATCATATGTCCAAAAGTTACTTTAAAAAAAGATAAATAAAGTATGAAGCTTTAGTTAAAGAAATGGGTTGACAACTTCCTATAACAAGATAAAAACCTTTAATCAAAGCAATAATAGGTTTTCCAAGAAAATATAACTTCATAAATGCAAGTTAATATTACAATGAATGTTTTTTCATATCGTGACTTCATAAAGGCACCTCATTCAAATAAGGAGGATATAACACCAAAGGAATGTGACCTAACTAAGGCTCACGAATGACAAAAACGCAAGTTAAGCCCAGTGAAAACAACTTGCTCGGCAGTTGCTGAGACAAGTGTGAAGGTATTGATAGGGGTGGGAGTAGGCCATGCCCTATTAGGTAACCTATAACATGACCTATTTGTTAAAAAGGTAAGGCCAAGGCCTATGTAAAGGTCTAAATGTGTAAATAAGCAAGGCCTATTTTGTTAAGGCCTAACCTATTTACATATTAAATAAATATAATTGTATTTATATTATATAAATAACACAATATTTTTTTTAATTCTTATATTCTAATTTCAAAGTGCAAAAAGCTTACTTACGGCCTTCAAGGCCTGTGATATGAGACATTTTTAAAGGCTAGCATTATAAGTAGGTCTTTAAAAAGATTTCAAACTCAACTATACCTTATGAAGGCTTGGGTATGAGCCTAAAAGAAAGCATGTGTTCAGGCTCAAGTCTTTTTCCCTGATCATAGGGTCAGGCTTGTTTAACCAAAACCTAGCTTGACCTGGCCTATTTCCATGCCTAGGTACGCGACTATTGCTAAGAAGTAAGTCGAAGGATTTTTATGATATGGCTCAGCTAAAAACAGCTCTCAACAGATGGAAAAGACAATAGGAGTACTAGGGTTACGATATTGGAGGGTTTCATTTGAACAAACTAAGCGTCAAGTGCAATCATTTTTGGAAGCTAAAATAGAAGATAAGGAGGGGTAGGTTTTTTGGGTTGTCGTGCCAAAGATTTTACATAACGGTTGTATCGATAAAAATGTTATTTATTTTTTTAATTTATTACAGTTCTTTGTTAATAACCATGAGATATGTTTTTTTTTTTGACAACTAGTACCTAGATAATAAAAAATATATATTTTACAAATATACAACAAAAAAATATGACCCTCTAGTGACTAGTTGTCTCATAGATGATCTAAGGTCTACTTTGAATTTACGAACTCTTATTTCGTTTAATTTGAATGAATCAAACGTTTCATAAATTTGCAACAAATCACACATTATCACGCTACTCGTTACTAAAGGAGTGGCTCGAATCATCTGGGAGTATGTTAGGATCATGGTGGCCAATCTCATACTCACAAGAATAGATTAGCCTTCCTATTCATACTCAACAAATGTCTAGCCAGCCTCCTCACTACATGGTCAATGTGTTTTTTATATTTTATAAATATAAAATAGAAAAATATCACCCTCTAGTGACTAGTTTCCTAATAGACGATCTTAGTTCTGCTATGAATTTAGGAACTTTTGTTTCATTCAATTTGAATGAATCAAAAGTTCCGTAAATTTGCAACAAACCATACATCATCTTGCTACTCATTACCATAAAGTGACCCAAATCATCTAGAAGTATTTCAAGATCATGGTGGCCAATCTCATACTCATCAAGAATAACATTGGTCTTCATGTTCATACTCGAAATATATACATACTCGAAATATATACAACCAACTCCTCCCTATATAGTCAATGTGTTATGAATGTTGCATCATTGCCTCTACCTACCTCCACTTGACGCAAAGGCGGATGCGAAGGTTATGGAGGACAAGAAGGGGGAGAAGGAGGTAGTAGAGGATGCACGTGGAGGTTGGAGAGGATGAGCCATATATTTTCCACTAAGTTTGCAGTATGACATTTCATCGTAGTGATTGAAAGAACAGAGGAGGACGAAAAAGAAATAGTATACTAAATATAAACATAAGCAAATTGGGAGTTTATATAGATTGGAAGTGACGGTATGAACCAAAATTGCACATGTTAGAAGTTGAAAAGGAGCAATCACGCGCAATGGTGAGTAATAAAAGGGTAATTGGTTCTTGTGCTGATTATCAAATAACGCAGAAGTACATAGTATTCTCATCATGAGTGTGGGGAAGGGGAATGTTTGGACCATTTAATTGAAGGGTAATTGGTTCTTGTGCTGATTAAAAAACCATTATGTTGTTTTTATGATATGAAGTTAGAAGAGAAATCGTTTATTTGTTCATCTGTCGCTTCATGATGGTGTTACCATAAAAACCATCATTACCTTAAGACTATTTATAATGATTACAAAGTACAATCATTATACATTTACATGATATTCTAATAACTTATAGTTGTTATTTAATAACTATAATGTATATACTTTTTATTTTAAAAAAAAAAATTGGCGGTTGATTATGCAACCATCATTGTACAACAAAATAAAAGAGAGACAGTAAATAAACAAACTAAAAATAAAAAGTTATAGAGATGTTTTAAGAATATGATAAATCATCATATTTTTCATTCTCCAGTAACTTACCCCTATTCTCATTCAAAGAGCCAATGATAGAGATAAGTTCCTTCAAGCACTGGTTTATGCATCCTTGCTCTTGTAAGTAAACCTAGGCCATATGATGGAGTTCATAGGTTGGTAGACTAGACCATCAATGCTTGTTGGAGGAGGGAGTTCATTTTTCAGTTTTTTGCCAGATGATGAATTAGAAGCTCTCTTGCATCTGTCCATGATGTTTTGTTGAATCAGAAGTTGGTTTAGAGAACTTGAAATAGAAGTAGAGAAGTGGAGTTCAGTGATTAGACGTTTATATAGAAAAAGCTTTGTGGATTATTGAATTGTCACATCTTTTAGTATCAAAGATGATATTTTATAAATTACGATGGTTAATTCTTAATAACCATTATATATTTGACAATTTTTTTTAATTTATTGGTGTCTATTGTTAATTGTATAATCAACCACAATATTAACTTAGAAATATTGAGTAAACTGGCAAAAATAATTTACAATTCTTAATTAATAATAGTGAACTATTTGTTAGTTCTCTATGTGTTTTGATGATAATTGACAATTGTAAACTTGACATAAAGTTTGTCCTTGGTAAGTTGTAAAACTTACTGTCAAAGTCAAACTCGAGTCTAGGTATGAAAACTCAAGTTTGGGACTTGACAGAGAGTTGCTCAATGTTGCAAAGAAAGTCAAACTCCAGTTTGCTTAGGCAAACTTGAGTTTGAGAGACACAGAGAACACTCAGAGTTTTTCACAACAAGACAAACTCGAGTCTGAGAACTAAAACTCGAGTTTAGCTCAGGACAATGACACTCGAGTTACAGCTTGTTTTCAAAACTCTAGTCCTGATTTTGAAAACTCCAGTTTACAAGAAAGTTTATGAATTGAAAAAGTTGTAAACTCGAGTCTAATTTATGAAACTCAAGTCTAGGACAAACAGAGACAATCGAGTTACTACCTGCTTTTGTAAACTCCAATCTTGACTATGAAAATTTAGTTTACACTTGACCAAGAAATTTCAAAGTTTCAGTTTACACTGAAACTCGAGTTTTGAATTTCAATACTCGAGTTTGGGCCATACAGAGAGCTACACAATACTTCTGATTTGGAAAACTCCAATTTGTCTTTGAAGACTCCAGTTTTGAAGTTTTAAACTTAAACTCAATTTTCTCATCAAAACTCCAAACTTGAGTCAGTCACTTATCAACTCGAGTTTAGATAGCTTTCCCAACCATGTTCAAAACTCTTGACACGACCTTGCTCTCTGGATAAACCCAAAACTCGAGTCTGGGGCTACAAACTCGAGTTTGTACCAACGTTTTGAAAAACCAGAATACGCCAATCTAAGAAATCTTCATGTGTTAATCTTAAAATGTCATATCATATGCTGCTATTGATTCTAACATTGTTTAATGAGTTTTTCTAGTAAGATACAGTTGATTTTAGTAAAGAGCAAAGTAAAATCAAATCTGGGTCAAAAGCAATTAATGAAGAGCCAAGAACAAGCCTGATCTTTCTCCTCTATCCCAATGGTTCAGCTCAGACCGTTATGGATCAATTAAATCACTCTCTAACGGTCAAATAAGGGTTATGGAATGACAGAATATCTGTAAGGCCATCTGCATCAACGAATTCCAGGATTCCAGCTGAGAATTGAAAGAACAGAGGAGAATATGCAACTGTCATCTTCCAGATTTGCAGCTGAACGTTAGAGAAGAAAATGCAACGGCTAGTTCCTCTAGTTAGCCTATAAATACCTATGAAGACTCAAAGCAAAGGACACACAACTGAATTACTACTGATTACATTCTTAATTCTTAGCTGTGTTATGCAAAATAATTTTTGAACTTCAGTGTTTATGCTTACTTGCTCTTTAAGAGAGTGTGCTTTTTTAAAATCATTTTATTTTTGCTTTTGTAAGAACTCAAGGTTGTGGAACTTGTGAGTTGGGTTGTTTTATTACAAAGTGTAAGGGGGAGTAAGTCCTAGGGGATTAGTATTGTGTGTGTTTTACATTGTTGTAATTGAAGCCCTTTGAGATACTAGAAATACCCAGAAGATATCTGGGGACTGGATGTAGGTCAAGGTTAAGACCGAACCAGTATAAATCCTTTGTGTCCAGCTTTTCTTCCCTTACTTTTTTGTTCTATGTTTTTCTCAAGTTTTGAAATCATCTTAGAAAAGAATTTTTGAAATCCCCAATTCACCCCCCTCTTGGTGATTTCTTCCATTTTCACTATTTATCCCCCTCTTATAATGAGGATGAGGAAAATGGCGAGGAGGAGGAAAAGCATGAAGATGAGGATGATGAACACGACAATAAGGATGGTAATGGTGCACATGAACTCACTGACACCCACATACAGAAGTAGATTTGAGGGGGGGGGTTAGGGGTGGCCCCCGGCCCTTCTAACGTACATACATACATACATACATATTATATATATATATATATATATATATATATATATATATATATATATATATATTTGTCTGTGGCTTATTTTAATATTTCGACTACACACAAATAAACCCATGTGCAAGAAAACTTATTATGTATAAGTTGCTTATCTTTTGATCTAAATATATTGTAGTTTCGCATAATCTTGGCTTATATTTAGTTGTTAACTTTTGAACTTGAAATTGTCATACATTAACAAAATATAAGGAAATATCTACATGGTTATATAAGCTTAATAAGCCAAGATTATTTGATTCTGTTGTATTTCATCATTTGTATTTTACAAATCTAGTTCATATTCTTCTTATCTTAAATATAAGACATATGTACCTAATTTAGATAGATTAAGTAAGTTAATTTAACATGTATTTTCTAAAATACCCTAGTCATCATCTTCACTAATTTTTTTCATTCACTATCTTCCTTAAATATTGTTAATGAATATAAAAACCATATCTTATATTTAGGACAAAAATAAACTCCCCAAATATGTCTTACATTATGGATCAAAGGGAGTAATTTGTTAGGATATACATAGTCTATGCTTGGTGGATTAGAGCCACCCAAACCCAATGCAAGTTGGGCTATTATGTGATAGATTTCTTTCAATTTTTTGTATATTAGATTTGTATTATATTTCAAATACTTTTGTTTATGATATAATATTTTTCATTTTCGCCTCCTTGTCGTTAAAATTCTTAGCCTTGCAACTGCCTGGATGTATATTTTTTCAAAATTTGATATGAAATCCGAATATTGGCATGTTCAAATTTTAGAAAAAGATAGGTATGAGTGGAATGTTATGCCTCTTAGTTTAAAAAATGCTCCTTCAAAATTTCAAAGAATTATGAATGAGATCTTTAATGATCAAGGTCAATATATAATTGTTTATATTGATGGCATCTTGATCTTTTCAAATTCTATTGAAGATCATTTTAAAAATGTTTTAAAATTCATTTGTATTGCAAAATTAAATGGTTTCATAGTTTCTAAACAAAAAATTAGCCTTTTTTCAAACTAGAGTTAGCTTTCTTGGACATTAGATTTATCAAGAAACATTCTGAGAATGCTTTTCATAAGGAAATCAATTCTGCATAAGGAATGTTGCCATTATGTTGATCCTCTATTCATCTAAAAAACGGTTTCAATATGAAATTTGGATCTATATATACCTGTTGCTCTAACATATAGGGTACAGTATAAGGTCTCAAACTCTTCAACCTCAAATGTGAAAATGGAAGAAATCACCAAGAGGGGGTGAATTGGGGATTTTAAAAAATTCTTTTTGAAGGACACCCAAGTTTTTAAAACACAATGCAAGAAGGCAAAGAGAGAGAAGCTTGGACACAGAAGATTTATACTGGTTCGGTCCTAACCTTGACCTACGTCCATTCCTCAGATATCTTCTGGGTTTTTCTACTATCAATACTTTCTTATTACAATAATGTAACACTCAAGAAATCCTAATCAACTAGGACTTGCTCCCTCTTACACTTTGTACTTAAAAGACCCAACTAACAGGTTCCACAACCTTGAATTTCCACAAACAAGTAATTAAAATGATTTTCAAAACAATACTCTCAAAAGAGCAAATATTGATAAACACTGAAGTTCAAATAAAATTGCACAACAAAGACTCAACTTGAAAATGTAATCACTAGTAGTTCTGTGTATGTTTCAATGAGTCTTCCTGGGTATTTATAGCTTGATTAGAGAAACTAGCTGTTGCATATTCTTCTCTCTTATTCTTCAATGTTCAGCTTCATTTCTGGAATATGACAGTTGCACATTTTTCTCCACTCTTTCAATTCTCAGCTGGAATCCTAGATATAGCCGTTGCAAATGATCTTCCAGTTTTCTGTCATTCCATAAACCTTATTTGACCGTTGGAGAATGATCTGATCGATCTATAATAGCCTGAGCTGAACCATTGGGATAGAGAAGAAGTTGCAGGCTTGTTCTGTAACACCCCAATTTTCAAAAGCGGAATAAATTTTTTTCTTTTTTATTAGAGTAGAGCATCGGAGCAAGTAAAAGAGTGAGTAACTGATATATCATTAACTGCGGTGTATCCGTCTGTTTATAATGTACAGTACATTTATTAGAGTGATATTATAACGGTATACGTCTAAAAATAGGATCTTCAGTCGGGTCCTTACGCGTTCTGCTTACTCTGCTTACTCCTATCTTCAGTCATTGGTTCCCTGGACCTGAAGCTATGATAAGAGCTGAGGTCCAATACCCATCGGACCTCAAGTAACGGTTAACCTCATGCTTATGTATCACATAATAAGTAAACAGTCACAATTTCAAAATCATAGCAACCTGTAAGGCAATAACAAAACACAGCCACTGCAATATGTATGTTATTCCAGTCTGCACTATTCACCAGTGCCACGATGGCCTATCGTGTCCTCAGCGCTAAGAAAACTTAACGGTGTTATCATGACCATAACCCATATTCAATTCAATATTTAAAGAGCAATTTCAAAACAGTGTCTCAGCATGTGAATACAACTATCATATATAAGCACATCATAAGCATAAGAGTTAAGGTTACAATACGCGTCCGTACTTTCGTTGATGAGTTTCGGTATGTTTTGACCCTTGTAATGCGATCACAGTTATCCTATAAGGGTAATATCGCCTCTATTAATTCACAAATATTATTCCAAGAGATATCTTGGCCACAAATGACAATTTTAACCTTGGTGGATTTATTTTTTAATTATTCCCACAAAATTTCGGAAAAAAAACGCTGGTTCAGCATTTCTGGGCAGAATTTTGCCTAACTTCGAAAAACCATAACTAATTTTAGAAAAATCGAAACGAGGATCCGTAAAATTTCCCAAAATCCTTGGGATCTCTATTTTCGAGGAAAATACTGAAACTTACCCAGAATTCAAGAATAATTCCCAGTTTTGAAGTTTCCAACCTCTGCCCAGAATTTTCCCCAGAAAACGTGGCTTATCTTCAGAAATTTTTATCTCTTTGCACAAAACTTCAAATGACACACTCTGAGTATATTTGGAAAGCCCTATATGTCTATTTTAATCATGAATTTATTCAGAATTTTAGAACCTCATTTCCTTCATAAACTACTAGCATTTTTGCTACTAGCTCCTGAAATCGTTAACCGATGAAATTTCGCTAGAGCTTCGCTATTTTGATCATAATCTTCCAAAAATTTTGCTATAACTTCTACTTCACCAATTTTTTCGAAATAAAGACAATGGTAATCATAAAAACATGAGAATAACACTATAATTGGAAGATTAAAGATCAAAATAACATTTCTACTAAAACTACATAAGCTAAGAACTAGAACTAAAACTAAAAGCTTCCTTACCTCTTGAAGAACCTTGCTTCTTGTTCTTGAAGTCCCTCAACACACTTCCTCACTCTCTAATTTCGGTTTCTAGCTTGTGAATTGGTGAGGAATTTGTGAAGCATGATGCCTCTATTTATAGCAAATTAATGGTTAACTTTCTAACAACTTTCACTTGATCTTAACCATTGGATTAAACTTAGTAAACAAGTATTAATCTTGCCCCTACACCTCTTTAAAAAACGCCACCTCCCCCCCCCTCTTCTTAGAGTTTTGTTTCATCTGTTAATTACTCCAAATGTTAATTTAGTTAGGTGTAAGTTGGTGTTTTTATTCAAGATCTAACTTCATTTTACAATTCTTCATTTTATGACTTAATTAATGGCCCTCTGAAACTTCCTGAATCACTTAGGCATGAATCCCAAAAGTATATGAAAATGACTTTGGGAATAGCCAAGCTCAAGCCCATAATTTACCGGTTTCAAATATCTACTTATATTTAATACTTAGTTCCAATATTTCAAAATATGATTTAATTTCTATGGATTCTTATTTACCTATGTCTGATTAAATACTAAACTTGCTTCTTAAGTTTTTACTTTGGATTTCAATCCAAAATTCATCTTGGTTTATTCTTGACTTTCTTTACTACACACACACACATACACAACTCTTAGACACACACATACTCACAACTCACACATCTCACACACACACAAATATCTTTCTACTTTTCCATTTTTTCTTCCATTTATACAACCCTTTTCACACATACATATCTACACATCTTTTCTCTCTCCTTCACTAGACACACACACTCACAACTTTTATACTACACACACACATACTCACAACACCTCCTTCTCTTTCCAATTTGTGTTTCAATTGACTCACATATCCTATCATTTAACCCTTATTGGTCTAATTAATTTCATGACGATTAAGACTATTTCCTTAATTTATCATTGGTCAATTCAATTTCACAAGGATTAAGGTTATAATTAATTTAGGCCCTTAAATGGATTTAGACACTTTAATTTCATCAATTAATCCCTTGATATTTTGAATATATAACAGCCCCTTTTTAATGATTTAACTATCTCAAATCATCTTGCAATTAGTCTTTAATTAATGTCTTTAATTGCCTTTAATCAAATTGAAAATACTTACATTTGATTAGGCATTTTTCCTTTAGTAGGCTTATGCAATTTTAGCATAAATTGCCTTAATAATTATACATTTAATTTCCTTAAATATCTATTTAATTTTGTTGATTAACAACTCCTCGTATGCTAATCTTAGCTTCTAAATATCATTTGGTCCTTAATTTAATTGATATTTCCTTAATTATGACCTTTATAAATTAATTATTAACTAATTTCAAAAATTACTAAAGTATCTCAACTATTGCAATTCCAATTGCCCAATAATTGTTGCTAATTTCCTCTAATTAATTTTATCATCATCTGATGATTTTAATTGCTAAAATGGTATAATTACGATTATATTTATGATAATCTTAGGATATTTTATGATCCTTAATAAGACTTAGAAAAATTAGTCTTTAGGCCTTCTAATTCTAGGGAAAATTACCTAGGAATAAAAATAAATACAACACCAAAATTCGAGACCACATATTCACCTATTTAAAATAGGTATTATTTATGGAAATATAATATTTAAGATAAATAATTATCCAGGTATTACATGTTCTTGGTTCTGCATTAAATGCTCTTGACCCAGATTTGATTCGTTGTATTCATCTGAAACTAATAAGAATTTTGATCAAGCAAATGTGTATATGATGATTTGAAACTTAATATGTGAGTAAATAAACTTGTGAGTATGAATAAAATAGATTTCGGGTCTCATTTATGAAACAGAGTTCCGATAGACTCGAGTTAAAAATATGTAGGCTCGAGTTTAATCGTGTTGTAGACTTCGTGACAGCTCTCTGTCTAGGCCAAACTCGAGTTTATAAGTTCCAAGTTTGAGTTTGTTTCAGTCAAACTCTTTTTTACATTAAGGATCGGCTTGAGTCTGCACAGTTGTGTTCGAGTCCATATATAAAAAATTCTCTCTGTAAGCGATAAACTCGAGTTTAGTTTATTATGCTCGAGGTTGCTTTCATGACCAACTGAGAGGCATCTTCCTGCAAGACTTAAACTTGAGTTAGATAAGAACATGTTTGAGTCTCAAAAAGTCGTCATGCTCTCTGTAAGACATAGGCTCGAGTTTATTATGCTAGACTCAAGTTTAACTAAGAGCGAACAACCAGTTTTGCTCTCTGTAACCTGTAGGCTCGAGTTTAAACATAATGGGCTCGAGTTTATCTCACATGAAACTCTTTCTGTCGCGAGTATGCTCAAGTTTGTCAAAGGAGGCTCGAGTTTGTATAAGTTCAAAATATTTATCCTTCTGTATGTTAAGTGTGAACTCGAGTTTAGTAGGATTAGGGTCGAGTTTGATTAACATTAAAGGATTGAAATCAATGTTAACAAACTTCTACCTTTCTTTGAGCTTTAATAGTAAAGAACAATTTCTTAGTTTAAAATTGTCAATTATCATCAAAAACACATAGAGAACTAACAAAATGTTCAGCATCTACCTGACAATGATCAGACTGTTGTTTTCCTCACTGACCATTTAAACACAAACATCACAATTCCTCAAACAATCATGTGGAAAGATGTTACCCTTCCAGAGGATTGAGTTATGGAGAAAGTTGTCCAAGCTATTCCAAGAACCATGCCTCAAATTAGTAGAATTTCATGAACCCAAACAAGATATGTTAAATTAACTTTTGACAGAACTAGAAGTTATACTTCCATGTCTTCAAGATATGAAGACTTTAGATCCACAAATTTTGAATTACCAAGGCATTATTGTTCTTCAATACAATCACTTCCTTCGGTTATTCATTTGCCTCCACCACTTCAACCAACTGCTCCTCTACCACAACCAATGGAAAACCAACTTGCCAATGTCTCAATTCAATAAATTAACAATCTTGGAATGATTCCTCATGCAAACTATGAAAGAGAGGATGATCTAAATTTGATTGACTCTTTGTCTTATACGGATTTAGGTAAACCCCAAACTATTTGTATTTTAGAATATCAATTTCAAATCAGCAAACAAAGTTTGCAAAAGGAATTTTATTAAAAAGAAAATACTTTGCAAAGAAATTGGTTCTTAGAAAAATTCAAAGGATTGTTGCGAAAACAAATTCAAGAAAAATTCTACATTTTCCTTGAAAAGTACCAAGTGAAAAGTCCTCTCATTGCCCTAAATCTTCACAAAAATCCTCTAATGGCACCTAAAAGACACTTCCAAGAGCCAGAGATCACAGTTATTTCGTCGGAAACTTCTAAGGGGTCTCCTCCTCCATCTTCACGATACTCTAAGAAGAAAAAGCCTGCTCCTAGGCGTTTCTCCTATCAAGCAGCAAAGAAAACTGCTAAGAGGACTGCAACCTCTTCTTCTAAGGAAGTTCCGACTCCTGAAGTCCCTTTTCCAACTCCTCCTCGCCCCTATCAGGGTGAAATCCATACTAGTTCACAGAGCAAGGACGGAAAATGACTTCCTCCGTCGTCTAGGAGTCTCAATCACCGAGAAACCATCTAGGAAGACTCCAATAGCGCATAAAGCCAAAGGGGTCGAGATAAGAGAACCTTCTTCCACTCCTCAAAAGAAGAAAGCCGACCCTACTACTGCAACACGCAAGGACAAGGAGCCAATTGTTGAAGAGAGCCCCTCTTCTGATAAGTCTCAGCCTTCTCCTCCACAAACTGACATTCCCTCGGAGAATACTCCTCCTTCTGACCTTCATCCTGCATTGTCTGAGATAAACAACCATGACTCTCCACTTGAAGGGTTTGTAACAGAGAATGTAGGTATCTCTATAGATTCTGTGGATAAATTTCGAAAAACTTATTTCAAAAAGGAATTTTGTTCTCTGGTTTCTATAGACCTAGAGAAAATTAAAGAGGACTGTGACATGGATTTGTCCCCCTGGTTGAATCCTTATATTTCCTATCTGTCGATAAAAGCTCCATTCTCTCCAACCATTGTCAAAATCTTTTTCTACAACATGTTCAAAGAAAATTTGAAAGATTCTGACGACAATGTGGTGGAAGAACGTCTCTCAACTTCTGTCAGGGGCGACAAAGTAACCCTTTCTACTTCCATTCTGAACACAATTCTTCAAATAGAGAATCCTCCTCCTGCCCCAAAAATAAGCTACTTCAATGCTGAAATTTTCAAAATCCTGAGGCCTGGTGTTCCCATTCCTAATGACCAGCTCACAAAACTAACCATCTCTCCGATGGAGATGTCCCCCAACTACAGAGTGTTGTGGTATACCTTCTCCAGGAATTTTCTACAAAAAGGAGGAAACTACACCCACTTCTCCCAGAAAGATTACCCTCTATTTGCTGCCTTCATTCGCAAGGTGCCTTTCAATCTGGGTGAATGGCTCTTTTAAGAAATATCCAATTTCTGCTTTTCCTCACGATCGGTATCCTATATACCCTTTGCTTCCCTAGTGTCTGTGATTTTGTTTCATAACAAAATTTGGCATATTTCCTTTTCTGACACCCTCAAATGGCCGATAAATTTTGGGAGGCAACAACTGAACTTTATGAAGATATCGACTATGGAAGGAATTGCTTCAGCCAGGAAATCTTCATCAAAGAAAGCCTCAGCCCCTTCTTCTTCATCTGCTGATCCTTCGGCCCCAGCTAATATAGATGACAAGATTCAGAAATTGGTCGACAAGGCTGTTTCTGATATGTGAAAGAAGATTCAATCCGAAGTTGGGTAGCTGGTCGCTGGTCTTCAACAGTCACAGACTCATATTTCCAATGAACAGATTGTTTTGAAGATTCATCTAAAGCAACAGGATGACAAGATGGACCAAATTCTGAAACTTCTTTTCTCCTCTCGCCCTGGTCCTTCAGCTTGATCATTCCTAATCTTTGCTTCTCCCAGCTTTTGACGATGAGAAAGGATGAGAAGTACCGAAGTCTAGTTTAGGAGATAGTCTTGTGCAACTATGCTTGATATTTTTTTGTAAATCTTTTGAATTATTCCTTTATCTCCTAACTAAGTTTTCATGCTATATTTCATTTTCTGTTTATGTTATTAACAAGTATGAATTCTGAGCTGTATCAGTCTGACTCTATCATATGAATAAATTGCTCAAATTATTAATTGTGTTTATTTAAATTACATTGAATTTATGCTTTGCATCTAATTGAAAAAATATAATTACTAAAGCATGAATACTGGAGTATTAAAATTCTCAATGGTTTTGTCAACAATTTGTTAAAGATCACTTATACAAAACTTTTGCACAAAACACTTTTCACAAAGTTTAAAATTTTCAAACCATTTTTCAAATCCTGAAAGAATTCTGGTTTACAAGTGTTGTCATCATCAAAAAAGGGGAGAATGTTAGTTCTCTATGGGTTTTGATGATAACAATCAATTGTAAACCCAAGATTAAAGGATTGTCTTAAGAAAGCAAAAACTTGCTGGTTGAGGCAATACTCGAATATCAGCAATAATACTTGAGTATTGGTCTTTCAAAGAAAAGCTCAATGTTAATGACTAAAGGCAATATCACAGTATCCTAGTGGATACTCGAGTATTGGATCTTACAGAGAGTATCACAAGTTTTCCATCAAAGCATACTTGAGTATTGGTCTGCATACTCAAGTATAGGACAAAGAGAATCTTCAGTATTTTTCAAAAGAAATGAAAACTCCAGTTTGGAAAACTCCAATTTCAAAAATTCAAGTTTTGGAATATGAAAAGTTCAGTTTTCAACTTGGTTCCAAAATTCAAATGTTTTCATTTTGAAATGAAAACTCGAGTATGGCATTAGCATACTCGAGTATTGGGCCAAGCAAAGATGATTAAAAATTTATTACACTCACAAACTTCAGTTTGGAAAACTCCGGTTTTGGAAACTCCGGTTTCGCACTGATTAATGTTCTCTCTGAGTTTCAAAATGAAAGCTCATACTCCAGTATGGTGTTGAATACTCGAGTATCGAGTCTTACAGAGAGCTTCTATGGTTTCTAAGAATTTCAATACTCTGGTTTTTAATGAGTACTCCAGTTTTGATGTTTTGGGCAAAATCTCATCAAAAGTCCAAAACTCGAGTATTGGCTTAAGTTAAACTGAAGCTCCAAAGCTCAGATAACGAGTTTCGTCTTTGTAAGGAGAATACTCGAGTATAGACATAGAAACTCAAGTAAGGACTTAAGTGCATGGTGACATACTTGAGTATTGATGCACAAACTCGAGTATACATCGCGACAGTTGAAAATTCAAATTTACGAAATCTGCATAATGTTTGTTGATTGATCCAAATGCTTCCTAATATTAATTCTCAACATTACCAGATATGTTTAATGTGTTTGCTTGTGTATTTCAGCCAATTTACAGATGATTTAAGCTGATCAAAAGAGCTGTTTTCACTCAAAGCAAAAGAGCTGTCAGAGCATTAAATGCAAGGCCACCTAACTTGAATATTTGGATCTACCAAGTCCTACACGATGCAAAAAGAATAAAGAGACTTTCACCTAGCCAAAGGTCTGACATTCCAACAAATAGAAATGAATAGTAGTCAACATTTATCCTTCAAACACAAAGAATGAACAAAGTATAAAGAGAGAAGAGACCAAAGTGCTTCTAACAGTCAGAAAACTTCTCCAATGGTCTTATGAATACTTGCAATGGTTATTAAACATACTCTAAGTATAAATAGAGCAGCATTCAATTCTCTTCAACAACTATTGAGCTAGAAATCGAAAAAACATTAAATTTGTTCATTTATTCTTGAGCCTTCTGTACAGAGTATCTGTTGATACTATTGAGCTTTAGTGTTCATCTTATCTGCTTTTTAAGAGAGTTATTTGTTTGTATCTCATTTATTGTAAATATCTCAAGTCGGGGGACTTGGAGATTTGAGGATCTTTGATTACAACTTGTAAGGGGGAGCAACTTCTAGTGAGAGAATTGCTTCAGAGTTACAGAGGGTGTAATCAAGAAACATAGTGAAATACTCAGGGTGCCTGAGGACTGGACGTAGGCCATAGAGTTGGGCCAAACCAGTATAATCCTTTGTGTCCATATTCTCTTCCCTGCACTTTGTTTTGCTCTGCTTTATCACCATAAAACAGAACCAGTCGAAAATTTTCAAAATTCCCAATGCACCCCCCCCTCATGGTGATTTAGCTCCACTTTCAGTGATGAAGTTGTAAATCCTAGAGATATCAAAAATCTCATGGAACATAATAATTACACCAATCAGTATCTTCAAATCATTGGAGATCATGTCATTAAAACTCCTTCACAAACCTTTTCTCATATTGCTTCCACAACTCAACCTTTGTTCAAACCTTTTCAACTTGATCCAAAAATCAGAGTAAGTTTGCAAAGCAAGAACAAAACCTGTCTTATAAAAGATATTAATCAACGATTACAACACCGGAAACAAGTTATTGATCCCCAAACTCTTTTTGCTTAGCTAAAACAACAAATTTTCTTGAAACTCCTTCAAATTCTTCTTCTTCAAATAAACTAGTTATGAATTTTGAACAAAATTCTGAGCCCGAATCTGATTTGAAAATCAACTATCAACAAAGATAAAAATCTTCAAAGTCATATTATGCTAAGGCCAGTCTTTTGGATATTTTAATTGAAGAACGCCAGCATCAAACTTGTAAATCTTTCAACTCCAACAATGTTTACGAATGGAATATTGATGGTTGGAGTGAAACAAACATTCTCCAAATTCTTCAACAAATGACTATGATAAATACTACTTATCAAACAACAAATGATTATTCAGATACAAAAATAACTAATTTTTTAGTTTCCAATTTTATTGGACAACTCAAGAATTGGTGGGATTATCAGTCTTCTGAAGAAAAATCAAACATTATTTCTTCATTTAAAAATGAAACTGATGGAACTCCAATTACTCATAATGGCAAGCCTATTCCAAATTCTGTTAATTCCCTTACTTTTACAATTATTAAACTTTTTGTAGGTGAACCAAATATTTGGAAAGATCGCTCTTCTTTGATGTCTAAGTTAGATATCATATTTATATATATAAACACTATTTTGGTCCTTCTCTCTGCTTTCAAATGTCAAAGCAAGTAATTCAAAACATAGAAATACATAATCAACACCGCTACACCATGAATGCAACCAGAGTTGATAGTTGAGAATGATACTTAAATATGTATTAATAAATATGGAAAGACAATACTCATAAATCAATTTGAACTACTGTATGACATCAACTATCATACAAAAGGAATATTTTCTCCAAACAAAATCCACCAGTTTGATTCTCATCAAGTGCTCAAAATCTTATGATCACTACTAGGAAGGATTATGAGCAGCCTGGCCAATGTTTTTGAACAATCATCTGGTTTTCCAGATTTCCATGGACATACACTTTGGGCTCTTTAACCTGCAGGGTATCAATACCATATAAAACTGCATTTTAAAAGGCAATAAAGCATTCAGTTTTTGAGTTCATAGCTACTACTTACCAGTACAATCGGCGGAAATTCAAATCTAAAACGAGCTCTAACAAACCCATCTTCGCTGAATAGACACTTGAATCCATCAACCACTGGGTGTTCACTGTTAAATATATTTTTAAAAAAATATATAAGACGTACCAAACAATTCGTTGTAAACACTTAGCATTGATACAGAACTTGTATCCACTGTACCATATATAGAATAAAGAGAAAATAGATACGTAGAAAGAACTCACTTTATGAGAAAAGTAAAATTCCTCGTGCGGAACTCCTGCAACCTTATTTGTTCTTCTTTAGAATATCTACATAAGAGGGAACATATTTAATTATTCTGAAAGTTCAATGTCACACAACAAAGATTAAAAAAATACCTTGGAAGTATGTTGTTAATAAAACCTAACAACACTGAGAAGTAAGAAGTGCAACTGAATCTTTGACTCTCATATAATTGCAACAAGAACAAAGAAGCGGCACTGCCAAATTCCAAATTTAATTTTCTTTGGAATTTAGTTTATCATTCATAAATTGCTTGTACTCACATTGGGTTTGGAGTTGTTCAATATGTTTTTTTTTTAATTAAAAAAATAAAAGTAATGTATAGTACTAAAATATTCTGCACCAAAATCTCCATGAATACAATCTTTAACCTGTGTTTACATTTACGCTATCTAGTCTAACGTGCATAACAAAATAGAGAACAAGAAAGAGGGAACAGGAACAGCATATGAGAAGTAGCATCCTGCGCCTCGACAAAAGGCCTCACAAACCTACAAGAGACTAAATAGAACAACAATGCCTAAAGAATAATTTTACAATACATACTTGAACCCGAAAATAGCTTCTGTCTACTCATTCAATAAGAGTTCTTTGTAAGATGACTTACTCTGCATGAGTTAACTGTTTCAGTTTTATAGTCATGTTTTCAGTAAATTATGATATCTACTTTGAAATTGTAATAGCCTATGATAATAGTACTCTAAAATCTTTCATTTGTATTATATATCAGACTGTATGTATTCTTCTTGGTAAAATATGTGTGTGTGTGTGTATTTTAGCATTCTTCCATAGTTATTGGCTTTGCTTAAATGATATTATAGCATTTTGATTAACACATTAAAAATTTGTTTTCTATAGCTATATTTTCTTGTTAACTATGCAATGATGGCAGCTGCCTCCGTCTCTGGAAAATACCACAAATACCAAGAACTTCTACATAAAGGCATAATATAAAAGAAATAAACTTAGTATACCTCCATGGAGAATCACTTTCACAAAAGCGGGATATACCATTCATGGCTGAAAAGGTGTCAATGTGAACCCACTGTCCATTTGTATCATTAAGAACACCTGCTAAGAACAACAACCAAAAAACTGTAAAACAATCAAGCATTGGAAAATCAATGTCAAAATTCATTTGGTATAGACATTGCCATTGAAATATATTTGTCATGTTCTTTTTAATCGAACAAACTTCCCCCAATTTACAAGCAATTGAGTACCATACCTTCAATTCAATACTACTGGAATTGTCCGAGCATCATCTGATAGATTCTTAATCATGAAGTTTCATCGCTAACATACAATAAGAAGGCTAAAGATGGAAATTAGGCCATTTTTATATTAAGATGGAAATTAGGCCATTTTTATATTAGTAATTGTATAAAATGGCGTGTTGTCTTGATAGTTTTATAATATGGCATGTTGTCATGTATGTAACAAAGACGGGCTGATTAAGTGCCGTGTTGTCCTTTTATTAAGATCTTAGTTATTTTCAATCATGAATGAAAAGTTGCTTCTTATGGATTGAAGGATATTAAATACACAAGTTATTCAGTACTACTCAGGAGATTCTCCTTCAGGTTTGGGAAAGTTCTAAGACTTAGATTTTAATTCTGAGAATACCTGAAGAAATCCTTCCTTTTTCTCAATTCTTAAACAGATTCTATCATCATTCGACACTGAGGACGTATAACAATAGTTTTCCTCAGGCAGTTTCTTTCTTCCCATGGAGTAGCAAGCATATTACTCTCTCCGGTTCTTAATATAAAACATATTTAGGGAGTTAATCATTATCCTAAATATAAGACATATTTTTTATATTTGTCAATCTTTTCCTAATTTACCCCTATTAATGCTCCTTCAACAATAATCAAGAGGAGATAGGAGAGAATTAAGGAAGGTGATTAGGGTGTTTTAGAAAATACACGTCATAGTAACTAATCTAACTAACTTCTTTAATCTAATCAAACTAGTTAAATATGTTTTATATTAAGGACCAAAGGTAGTAGTATTTTCAAAATCATGGACTCACCAATTTGATGCAATTCTTTTAAGGCATGCCCGCTAGGATAATTCCAGTATGATGCCATGAAAGTTGTGATGGAGCATGCTACACTACAAGATGCAAAAGTAAGTACAAAATGAAGAATACAACCATCACCTACAAAACATAGTCACTTATAGGCCAACCTTATTAACAATAGTCCCACCAACATGAAGAAAAGCAAGTTCCAGAAAGGCTTCTTCTTATTGTTGAAACTGGAACATTTTACATCACTTAGTAACTCATAACATGAAAAAGTAAATGACCAAGAAAATGTGCAAACGATGCCTCTTCCATCCCCAAATCTCCTTTATAAATGTATATGCACTTAAACTTACTCAATTACAATACAGTTCCCACAAAAAGACGAATTTACAATAGTCCTTTAAAACTCTGATTTAATGGATTGGGTCAATAAAATGTTTATATTTATACACGAGTCCAAATTAGAAACAACCTTCAATAAAAAAAACCGTAGTCAGAAAATGGTTACATAGCAATCATTTACTCAAAATAGGATCAAAGGTTAACCAGGACTTGATAGTTTGAGTGACTTGGGAACAAGTAGAGATACGTAGAAGGTTTAGGTGTCAGAACTCTTTAAAAGACCATTAAAATATTGCAACTTGCAAAATATACAAAAACAGAAACAAAAACAAATGAGGGATAAATGAATATACATATTTCCTGAAAATGACTAAACAGGGAAACATTTTGCTGAAACATGTTATATTTCAGACACAAATACAGAGCAACATGATCTTACATTCTGCTAGCTGCGACTGAAGCAGACAGGTTAAATATTGGAACTGTGCTTATGATAAAACGAAGCTCCTGCAGCATCAATAAAAATGATGTTGCAACAATGTTTAAAATATAAAACATGCACAATTCAATATTATCCTACCTTGTGGGGAAGCTTGGAGTAAACCAGAATAAAGGAAAGAACTGGGAAAATGAAAGATCGAACCCTTCTGTCTAGAAAAGGACTGAGCTGAAAAGAAGACAAACAGCCAAATTAGGAAAAGTGATGGTATTATATTTTTCATCACTCTTTTTTATACTCCTTTCTGTTCTTGGTTATTTTTGGTTGAGGAAGAGGAACAAAGTTACCTCTAGTACTAAAAGCAGATTTGCAATTACTTAAAAAGCACATTGTTTAATCTTGACATCCATCACTCTAAGCATATCTATTCACTGTTCATTGACATTGATTTATAATTGTAAAAATGAATAACAGATTACCTAGTTATAGGAGTTAGTTAATAAATAACAGAAGAGATTAGTCATTAGAGTCATTTGTGCCTATAAATACATGTAAACTCCTATCCTGTAACACATGGCATAACCCCGTTTCAGTCCCCCTCAACCCTACTCTATTATTCTCTCTTTACTCTCTTAATCTCCCATTCCTCTATTCTCTTCTCTCTATCTCTCTCTTGTCCAAATTACAAAGATACAAGGCATCTCCATATTCCTTAAGATGATGATATTTCTTTCGAAAATGAGTGCAAATTAGTGACGCTCATCAATGGCCATTAGATTAGATAACCTCAATGAATTTTATTTTTAGTTTACATGACAAGAAAAATCCACAACTGACAGAAAGGGACTATTTTCATAAGCCTCATCTCAAAAAACTTCCTTGCCCTCAAAATAGCAATATACTTCATATTTTCCATTAACTTCTATATACTATTCTCCTATTCTGTATATCAGAATAAAGCTATCTTTATCACATAAGAAGGTCCATCTCCAATTTCCTTCTAACATAACTACCCAAACTAAATAGTCTTCTAAAATATTAAATGAAATCTTAAAAACAAGTTATGCAATTAAGAATATGATGATCCACGTGAAGTGTGTGATATGTGAGAGAGAGAAAGACAGAATATGCTAGTGCAGGGATGTGTGTGTGTGTGTGTGTGAGAGAGAGAGAGAGAGAGAGAGGAAATGGGTTAGAATGAAGGGGTTAAGCATTTAGTTAGTGAACTCTCTCTAACATCTTCCATTAGCACCAACAGCTAATTCGTTGTAGCCATTAAACTGTAATAAATCTGAAATGAAGCTCTGAAAGCACATAGACATGAAACACTCTAAGATTAATAATATAGTTCGCTCAGAAGTAATTGATACCATAAGAATAAAAATTTGGGTTCCACTTCAAAGATGACTGTGGGGAATATAAACTCATGTTTCTGAAAAGGACTACCCAAAAAGCGTCCTTGTAAAAAAGAATTGTATTAATCTGGTCAATGGAAACATATGCCAAGTCGGCAACCTATATAAGCAGCCAGAACAATATCATAGCAGGTGACATTTTTTATTACCCAACACCTACCAGTGAAAGAGGATATGCAGCAAGCAGTGATCGAGGGAGCGCTGAGGAGAAGTACCAATGGAAAGCATGCGTCTAAACAAATATTGTAAAGGAAATAAATGATCAATTGCAGAAGGGAAAAATATTATGAAAAGTTAAAAGACAGAATATGGATGAAAATTTAAGCAACTACCATGGTTTGAGTATAATAGACCATGAAATAAAAGCACTGTTACCCATAAGGCAAGAATGCGCCAAAGATCAACAGAACAGTAAAAATGCCCATTATCATTGTATATTACAAAAGATTGGGAATAAAATGCAGCATTTCATCCTGCAAGAGCCAGATTGCAAAAGAGATTCTAGCACATTTGCCATTCAATAGATAAAGAAAAACTGAAAGAAAGTATTATTTTAATTTAGTTGCATGAAGGTTAGGGTGTTGACCGTGAAGCTATGACAAAAAGATTGTCACTTCAAGATTCATTGAGGAACGTTAAAGGGAGGCCAACTATCAATAACTTGTAGCTAGGAAGGGTCTACAACATATTGCAACAAGCCCCATAAGCAAAGCTACAAACAAAATAAAGAGAAACTTTCCCTTTAAGTCCTGGCTTCATGATGCTAGAGCATTCAGAATCAACTTTGGGCATAAATATATAGAACATAAATGCTTACATTCGAGAGCTATACATCTGTGCAATAAAATAAACTTTGAATAAGGATACACCCCACTCAGAACTCCTGTTAAGTACTGAGTTAAACCAAAATACTTCAAATTCAGGCCACAATAACCTCTTCCAGAAAATTGAATCAATCAACATAGTAAGACCTGTTTCAGGCACAAGAGCCTCAAGGTCAGAACAGTAAAAAAAGTCATAAAAAAATTCTTGCGTGACAATTATTGAACACATAAGATAATTTTATATTAACATGAATTCAAAAAGTTTGCTTCACCAACCTATACTGAAAAAGACCATCCCAGTGCAGCATTTGAGGGCATCCCATAACGAAATCTCTCTAGTCTTCCCTTCAAGAGATGATTCTTATTAGGCGCAAAGCTTTATTATAATTTAAAATTTAAAATTCAAATAGTCACAATAGCTTGAACTATTTCACAGTAATATATGAATCAGGGGATAAAGAACAAGAGGAAGATTCAAAGAAAATAAAAGCTAAGTTTTTTGTTTTTGGGTTGAGATGGAGCCACCATCATATGAACCCTATAACCTAAAACCCGACTAATCCAACCAAACCCGACTAAGGTCTCTCAAAGGGGTAGAGATTCTCCCGGCAAGGTTTTTTCCATGCCCAGGGATCAAACCCAATACCTCTGATTACAAGGCCAAGGTGCCCACCACCTCGACCAATTCCACTTTGGTTAGCTGAGTTAAAAGTCTATACAAGGATTTCACTCAAAAATTCTATATGAAGGAGTATCGTTCAAACTGAATGAAATTAGTACACTATTTGCTAAGGACAGGATAAGAAATGAAATTTTACCATTCAATTTGAAGTACTGCTAAACATCAAAGGAAGAAAAAAGAAACATAAGATAAAAGTAAAGAATGCCAAAACGAACCAAATGATAATCAAACAGTAACCTGTTCCATGTGCATATCCTAGAGCGAAACCACCTAAAACCATGCAAAACATAAAGACAGGAAAACAAAGATGTAGAGAAGAGAAAGGTGGCAACAACAGAAATTAAGAATTCTACTACTTGACAATCAATAAACATAGCCAGATATAGACATAAAGGTCTGCGATGTCACATGTTGACAAGAACAAGATACAGAAACTATGTTGTGCATTAAAGGAAAAGACAAATCAAAATAAAAAATAAATTTATAGAAGAAAGCAACATACCAACAGAAGCTGTAGCCCAAGGGGGCAAAGAAGCAACAGTATATCACATCTGAACAAAGTAGTAGCAAAAATCTGCTCATCAAGAAAATACCAAAATATTAATTCAGAGATGTCAAAGAGCTTTACCAACATTAAGTATTTAAGTCAAAATATAACATATTTAATTATGAAAAGAAAACCCTCAAACATGCAATTTACTTATGCAAGACTATTGTGTGAACAAGATATATACATAAATGGACAAATCAAAAAATTATTATTTCAAATGAAAGAAAATCGAGTTGATAAGTTAATCAATAGCTCAAGCATCATCTCAAGTACCAGCATTACCTACATCTTTTCTACCTCCTCAATCAAACCAAAATTCATCATCAATGGAGTCAAAGTTATCTAAATCAAATTTAGAGTGGTTAAAAAGCATAGACATAATTCAAATGTGATTCTCAGTCATAAGCAGCATAGTAGTAATGCTTTCACCTTCTAATTCAATCTCCTCTCCAATACAATCATTTTCAGTCATCCATCCATCATGAGAGGATCATGATGTGTCCAAGTCACAACTTGCATTACGCTGTTTCTTTCCTACTTCCATGATTCAAGTCAAATATCACAAATATTCAATCTTCTCTCCAATGTAATTCTATGAACAAAACCAACATGGTAGTGATTCTTTCACCATCTAATTCAATCTGCTCTTCAATACAATCATTTTCAGTCATCCATCCATCATTAGAAGATCAAGATGTCAAAGTCACAACTTGCATTACTCTGTTTCTTTCCTACCTCTATGATTCAAATCAAACATCACAAATATTGAACCAATCATCATCTTTGGGTGCAATATGAACATGAACAAAACCCAAAAATAAAAACATATCAAAGGCCCTACCAATAAGTTATCAAGCTAATCCCAAGAGATAAAAAGCTACTTTTGGACAACAAAAATCTAGCTCATGACACTCCCCTTCACATAAAACCTCCATACTTACCTTTATTTACAGGATATCTTCACAACCACAAAAACTATGGATTTGCTAAGGGACTTGGATACTTGGAGAAAATCAAGCAAAATCTCCTCTAGAAGCCACTAACAAGATAGGACAAATGCAAGAAGGAATGCCTGTTGATACAAGAAGATAGCAAAGACTTGTAGGGAGATTGATTCGCATACCTGGTCTAACATCAGTTTCTTCAGAAGTGTAATGAATCAATTTATAGGCAAGCCGCAAGAGGAACACAAGACAGATCTAAAGATGACACCAAGCAAAGGATAGTTTTTTCTTAAGGCAACACCAAAAGTGTGTTAATGCATAGAAATGCAAACTGCGAAGCCAATCACTTAGAAAGGGTCTTTCTAGGTATCGTACCTAGGTTTGGGCATTAGTCACTTGGAAGAAGATGCAACCAGTAGAGGCGATGAGGAGTGCAAAAGTTGAGTACAGAACCTTGGCTCTAGGAATTTGTAAAGAAATGCCAATAAAGGGACATAGATTGAATGTCTCAATACCTATCAAGGTATGGTGTGACAATACAGCCAGTATCAAGATTGCATACAATTGAATACATCATCAATGAACTAAGCCTGTGGAGATCAACAAGCATTTAATGACAGGAAATAGATTCAGAAATCATTGATTTGGCTTATATATCCTCTAACTCTCGAGTAGCTGATTTTATGACAAGGGCACTCTTGAGAGTGACATTTAAAAAGTTGAATTGTAAACTAGGGATAGATCAACATAAATGCCTCAACTTAAGGGCGAATACTGGCAAGCATTGGATTCATATAAGGTGCACTAATGAGGACTAACAACTAGCAGCTTTGCGTCCATCTTTGGCTATCTTTCTCTCACTCATACTATGCTTTGTCATTTTTTCCACAAAAAGAAATATATCATTTGCCTTTGCTGTAATTATTTCCTAGTTGTTTTTGGAATTTTATCCCTTCAGGATGAAGAATGTGATAGAGTTTGGTCTAAATTACGTAGGAAAGACAAGTAGTGAGAAGGAAATCTTTATTAGAATGTGAATCAGAATCTTTTATTCTTATTTGAACAAAGCTGAAGGAGAACCTTAACAAATATTTTCTGTATGATGCATGACATTTCATTTTGCTAGATCTATTACATATACATGGAATACAAGAAATTAATTGTATAACTGACTCATAACTAACTACCTCAATTAATGACATCACAACACCTAGACTCCTATACACATGACAGCACATCAATAAATAAATAAAAAAAATCATCATAATTTACAATTAAACATCAGGCGACAAATAAACGTTATTGTTCCTTCATTAAATGACCTCTGAGACTTTAAGTTTCTACTTCCAGTTGTATGTAAAGATAGAAGGGTCAAGTTTAAGAGGAACAATATCAGAACATCATGAATCATGGGGCTTCCTCTCCCTATTTTACATGCTTTGTACAACAACAACAATAAAGCAGCCTTATCCCACTAGGTGGGGTCAATTACATGCTTCACACACTGGAATAAAAACAAAACCTGAATTTCTAGAATCTCGACACTTATTAACATACAAGAAAATTAAGATTTTGCATGTGATACCAAACTGAATAATATGACATATACCAGAGAGTTTAAAGCTGCATAAAAGTTCCCCTTGAACCAATATCCATATGCCAAATTGACTGCAAGGTAGAAAGTACATCACCAAATACTCACAAAAATTCTAGAAACAAGAATTCATTACACTGAGTGGAATATAAGAAAAAACATTTAAAAACTTTAGGGGGGAATCGGCAAAAATTTGAAGGAAAGCAAGAAAAAAAAATGCATTAGGCTTGCCAATTTTAGAATCAAAGCTGTGCAAATGGAGAATTTAAGGTTCATCATAAGTCCAACTGATAACAATATTATCATTGAAACATTTTTTTTTTATGTATAAAGGGATTTTATATGAAAGAGAAGAATCTAAAACTACAGAGGTTAAGGAGTCCTCCAACCACTAAAAGTAAGACAAACTCAAACACTACAAGGTACTTTTGACAGACATGGCATTGTCAATTAATTATCCCCATGAACTTCTGGTAAACAGGGTTTGTCCCTTTTTTTGTAATGCATTGTATTGTCAATTATCTGCAGGGGAAAACAGGAGCAAAGAACTGTTGAAGAGTCATGCTCCAAGCACTTACCCACACCCAAAGCAAGTACATTAGGAAGAGGGCGAGTGGAATAGAATAGCAAGTGAAACTGAATTGCAGTAAGTATCACAAAGAAGGCTTCTACTTGATGCCCAAATTTATCTCTTATCTGCATAACAAAGGAAAAGATGAAAAATAATATAGCAAACTATTTTGATATTATTGAACTTCATTTTGAACCCAAAAAAAATGAAGTAGAGGTCAGTCAGGCAAAATAAAATGAATGCAAAGATCAATCTATCCTCCAAATGGGCAAAACTATGTGTGTTTTGGGTTTACAGTTTGCCAAAAGTACATTTGCCAAACTAACTTTGAAACGGTAAAAACAACTCTCACTTCCGTTTCCCAAATTGACTTTTTTACAGCTTTTAGGTTTTGTCAGAACTCATTGTTTACCACAAAAAGATGTCTTGACATTCTCTCAAGTTCTTTCCTCAACCATATAATCAAATAAAATGACACAGCTTAAAGAAGTCTATGGCTTACTTCTTTTGTATGTTATTTAAATTTCTCTTACTCAACATCCACTACTTGGGTTACTCATTGTTGGAAAGCTATTAGGGCACAGAGGGCCAAAGATATTTTCTTCTATTTGGTTAAGAATAATGCTGATCCTATTCATGATTTTATGCAATTATTAGGGAAAATCCCAATTAAAACCTTCCAAATTTGACAATCCCAAATCAGTTATTCCCACTAAAACGTGTTGTCATTTGCTCATCAAGTGCAGTAAATAACTAATGAAGTATATTGTAAACAAAACTGATTTGGGACTCTGAAATTTCCAGAGTATATTTCTGGAAGTTTCCCCAATTCTTATCATCATTTATCTAGAAAATTTTCATCTGATTTCCAGTTTCAATTTTATCTCTCTGATTTCAGCCAAATCCCATTTTTGCCTTGAGTTTGTGCCTGTAAACAGAAAATCCTTTTCAGTGGAATAAACAATCTCTTTTGACATCAAAATCTTCACTCACTATAGAGCAAAGTGCCAACCAAATTCTTCAATACACAATTTTCATGGTCTCAACTATCACAACCCCCAGTCAAACTACAAACTGTAGCCCCAACTTCCCTTGACAACAAAAGCAAACTACCACCATCACCATAACAGAACTCAGCATCCAAAACCCCACCCTAAAAGAAGTAAAATATAGGAAAAATCCATCTTAGAGCCCTTGTAAGGGAAAAAAATTCAAAAAAGGCCCCAAGATTCTGAAAATGCCAGAAAAGGCCCTGGGGCATTTTCTGGTATAAATTCATTAAAATGTTAACTACTATATCAGCCTCGTTAACAACTAAAGTTTTAATGAATTATTACCAGAAAAAGCCCTGGGGCCTTTTTTGGAATTTTCATAATCTTGGGGCCGTTTTTGAATTTTTTCTCTTACAAGGGCCCTAAGATGGATTTTCCCTAAAATATAAATAAAGGACAAGATAATAGAATAGATATTGATGAAGAACATTGGACATAACAAGGACATCAACCATATAACTAGAGTGATTGGCTAAGTCTTTGATTCCAACATCAATAATAGTTTCTTCAAATTAGAACTGTAAAAAAAAAAAAAAAAAAAAAAAAAAGAACACATTGCATGCAATGAGGTTTAGAATTACATGCTACAAAACCCTAAAAAACTAATAGCTTGAATAGTATTTTATGGTGAGAACTACTACTTCACCCTATTCTATTAAGTACAAAATATTGGGCTGGACTTTTCAGGTTGTGTTTTAGTAGTTTCTGAAATCAGATTTAGCTCATTGCTTCAAAAGAGTAAGCCAGCCAAGACACATACCAGTTGGAAAGGAGAGGGCACAAAAGGCATTTACCTTTTGGTACCTCATTGAAGGAAACACCTCTCATAGTGTCGCTAATGTGATGTGTATATATATAAATAGATACATATGACCTCATATATATATGCATGTATGTATGTATATGTATATGTATATGTATATATGTTATTGCTGCAAGGATGGGCATGTATGATACAAACCCAAAACATGATGAATGATTAAGTGGAGAGCAAAGCACTAGGTTAAATTTAATAATAATAAAGTACTATGATAATACCAAACATAGATTAAGGAATGATGGATTTTTAATGAAAAGTTTGAACCACCAATAAAATGTTTTCAAAAGTTTTAAATTTTTCTGAAAAGCCCATTCAAATCACAAGATCAAATCCTATGTTTGGGTTACGTTTTTGAACTCTTTGAAAAAGGTTTTTACTTCCCAGGACCCAACATGGCTTAGTGGTTTAAATTCATTGTTAAATAATACATTTTATTGCTATAATGTCGTAGCTTGAAGCAATAATCAAGGTTTAAGGTAAAGCGCCACTCTATTCTAGTCTCAAATTAGGGCGATGTTACAAGTGAGAAGTGCTTGACCTGATTAGCACCTCACCTCAGCGCCTTAGGCATGAGGCGAATGCCTTTGATTTCACCACATATTCCTGGTGGTGAAAGGTCCAAACTTTATAAGGATTGACAGTTGAGAGTCAGGGGTCTGGAAGAATAAAAAAATGAAGTACCTGACGACGAAAGAACCTTAGTGTATATAATATGATGCATCCGAGAGCCATTCGAACTATGTACAAACAATAAGAGCACATTAGATTAGTTTTTAGTAGAAAAGTAAGGGAAGAAATATAAAAATTTTTTGCCAATGATCAATTGGTATCTTTGTTTCATTCATTTTTTAAAAAGAAAAAACACTGGGAGTATGTTAACTAAAGATTAAACAATGACAAAAAAATGGTTTGATGTGCTTTGATGCTGTCAAGTGTAGGGAAAGAAAGTTACCCATTAAAAGACCGTAAAACTTTGGCAACTGCAGGAAGCTCATAATCATCACAAATGGAGCCGCAAGAAGTGACACCAGCAAGGCACCTACAGAATAACAATATCCGAAACCCTGAAGGTGAATTTTGGTAGTCACAAAAGTTGCATAGCTTCAGTAAAACTCATAGCAAACAATCTGATCAAAGATAAAAAATGCAGATTATTCTGTTTCTAATACTGAATTGAACAACAAAAAATGGCAGTCCTGTGCATAACAAGACATGTATACCAAGTTATATGACATGCAAAGATTGGTTTATTTCTTCAGAGAGGAACTTAGTTCATTTTTCATTATGATATATGAAGTAATGTATACCAAGTCATATTTTGGTTTATATGACATACAAGTAAGTTTATAGTTTCATGAGTCACGGCGATCTACTAACGTTTTTTTAATAATCATGTGAATATAGCAACAAGACCAAAATTCATAATCTCCCTAGAATCACATGATAAAGATCTCATTTTATTAGTAGATTGTGGAACAAAGGTTTGAACCTAAGAGCTGGCATCTGTTACCGTTTGATCACCCAAGTGGTTGAAAACAAATCTACCCTTAGATCACCCAGTAGTGTCTAAATATAAATCTTTCCATATAGATTATTCTTCATAATAACAAAGCAAAAACCTTTTAGACTACATGAAAAGAGAAAAGAAATTAATTATAAAGCTTACCAATGAAAGTGCGAGGAACCACCCCAGGGAATTCCAGATGATCATACTATTAATAAAACAAAAAAATTGAACAAATTCACTCAAAAGTCCAGCAAAAGCAAACTTTATATAAATTATAGAATTATACCAATAGATATAAGCAACTAGACTCACATTATCCAAGTGATGCCGATGATAAAGAATATCATGCATTGCCTTGATGAACCCAACAAAACAAAATGAGCAAACGGTCAGAAATGCAAGACTTTACCAAAGCCAAGACATATACAGTAACAAGTTGCTCATTTGATGAAGAATGTCAAGATGCCTCCGACACGGATAAAGCAATTGACTGCACTCGGGGTATATAATTCAAACTGCATCTTCGTAAATCCCAATATTTACCAAAAACAGAAAAAAAGAAAAGAGAAAAGGGTAAAAAGGAAAAATAAAAGAAAGGGATGCCAGATTCATATTCATACATAAAAAAATAACACTTTGGGATGCCTAGAAACAGCAGAAGAACAAATGAGAATAGTCACTACAGTTATACCAAAGAGAAGCTCCTTGAAAAGGAATCACATTATTGAATATAATGCGCAAGTTAATATACATCATTCAACTACTCCGTTTGAAGCTTTTCTTTTCATAGACAAGTGCCCCTAACCCTCTAACCTTGTGATCAGCATATAAATTCCATAATTCATTTACCCCTCTTCCTTCTCCACTTGAGTTCAAAACAGAAACACTTTATCAATTTTAAATCACCCTCACAAAGCAAGCTTCTACTATGCCATTTTCCGACAAATAATTCCCCACCAAACAAATGCAAAGGATGGGAAAGAGACAAGTCAAAACCGACCTGAACATTGAAACTTTCCTCAACCTTGGTATATGGCACCATGAGCAAATAGAAAGCGGCTATCGATCCTAACAGCAAATCATAGCCATAATGCTCCCAGAATCGAGAAGATTTTGAAGCCATTGTCTTTGCTGCGAAGAAACTGAATACAGAGTGCAGACCAGCAACGCAACACTCTTGAGACACAAACGACGGGAACTTGAATAGGCGAACTCAAAGGACCACTGTTTTTTTTTTTTTTTTGGAACAAAAAATACAATTGTTTTCTCTCTTTTTTTGTTACAACTTTTGGACGATAGTTCTGGGTCTGGGCTCATAATCACCAGATCCGGTCATGCCTTCTGTTTCGATTTGGCCCGTTGGACATTCAATAAATTACGCCACCATTAAACGGACACATTGCCAATAAGGTTGACACAAGTGGTAAACGGCCTGTATTGTTTAAGTAAGGTCTCAAGTTAGAACCTTGTTAATGCAGAAAAGCCCCGTTTGGAGACTCTCCCACCACTCTCCCATCATAGCCAGGAGCGCGATGCACGTCAGATCCAAATTAATTAGGGCAAAGCTCTGAATACTGAATGAACAACAAAAAAATAATAATAACAAACGAACCCATAGCTAGCTGTTTGGAGACTCTCCCACCACTCTTCCACCATAGCCAGGTGCGTGACGCGGGTCAGATCCGAATTAGTCAGGGCAAAGCTCTGAATACTGGATGAGCAACCAAAAAAATAATAATAATTGCTACCCTCCCTAAATAAAATTAAAATAGAAAGAGGCAAGTTCTTCACAATATAATGAATTAATGTTTGAATTTTATTTAAAATAAATACTCACATTTAGTGTCTTACCAAACTTCAAACATGATTACTTCTCATAGGAGGATATATGTGTTTAGCAAAAAGAAAAGAAAAAAAATCATTTAATTTAATAATTTTATTTATCAAACAAGCACTTACAATCATGGACAAAGGTGGAAACCTACTCATAAACTTTTACTAAGTGTGCACTAAAATCTATAAATATTTCTCCAATATGAAAGTAGCTATGAAGTTTTTGAAATGGTGCAAAAATAATATTGTGATCATTAGGTCAACCATGTTGATCATTTAGAAAACATATCAATCAAGAAAATAAAAAAATAATGCAAAAATAGACATGAGGTTTTCGAAATGTTGTAAAAGGGAAAATATTTTCTCATGTTGTAGAAAAACCATTTTCTCATGTCACACACACATGAAATGGTGGGACCCACATAAACATATATTAATTCATATATGTATATATGGGTCCCATCATTTCATGTATGTGTAGGAAACTTTTTTTTCTCATGTAACATAAGAAAACCAAAGTCCATTGTAAAAATATAACATCCATGAAGTCAACCAATGATCAGTGTTTAAGAAAATCCCCATACACATTTTACAACATTTTGGCTCCCAACAAGCTTATCCAATGCATACATCAGCATCTATTCTCTTCTTCATCACGCCTTCCTCTTCTTTTTCATCAACTATGTTTTCTTCCCTAGCTATTCATGGCTAAACACTCTCTTTCTTGAGGATATATGATGTGGCTTGAATTCCAAAACTACAAAGGGAGTTATGCTGTTTAATATTTTTTTTACTATACTTTTTACTAGATTTCCTAGTTTAGGATTGGGAATTCTATATATCAAACTTTGATTTCATTGTGGCTAAAGATTTGAAATTTATAATTTGAATTATTTAGTTATATATCTCCTACATGAGTTTGATGCATGATTTTATAATTTATAATTAATTATTGCTCTCTAAATTTGATAAATGTTCTTTAAAGAGGAAGAAGTCATAAATTTGATATAAATTTCACACTAAGTAGTGGATCTTCAATATTTTATTGATGAGTGTTTATTTTTTAGAGTTTAGGAATATTCATTAATCAAGAAAACTATAGATAAATGGTATTAAGGACTAGAGCTAAATGGTATTAAGATTTTATAATCTTGACTTCTAATTATACATAAATGTTGACATACTCCAGGAGTACTACATTATGTGAACTCTGTCCAATGAAAACATAATAACTCTTATTATTTTAATCATAATTGGCTGATAACTCATCTGAAAAATTCAAATTTTATCTTTTTTTTTAAGAAAAACATTGATTGATCATTTTATTTTAGTTTCTTTCCTTTCAAATTAGGATGTTTTTTCTTCAAAACAAGATAAAATTTGAATTTTTTTTGAATGAATCATCAGCTAGCTATGACTAAAATGATTTGACTTGTTATGTTTTTATTTGACAGAATTCACATAATGTGGTACTCCTAGAAAATGTAAATATTTCTCGTAATTATAACTCAATATCATAACTTTAGATCATATGCATATAACCCCATTGACTTAATCTCCTAAAGTGCACAAGGGTTTTATGTAACAAGCTTTAAAGTTCATGGATTTTATAAAAGGGAAAGACACACATAAAGACCAATAAAAATAGTAAAGGATAAAGACACTACTACATATTTGGGCTTTTGTAATACCTAGTACATAATATTTATAGCTAATAAACATCGTATATATTGAGGTGGAGGTCACACAACGATATATAATGATTAAATGTAATGGTCAATTATGTACACCGTTATGTATTGTGAGGTGGAATTTACAAAAATACAAGAATATTTAGTAACAAAAGTTATGATTCTTTTAAAGCAACCGACCAACATGTAATACTTACAACTATTCATCTTCCAACCTTACATCAGTAAAGACAAATACATAACGGTTAGTCAATTGACCATAATGTATGAACAACAAAAACGGCATTTCATAATATACAACCATCATGAAAAGTACAAATCTAAAGGCACTTTTTCAAAACCTCATTTTGTTTGGCACAAGTACCAATTCTTTTAAAGTTAAATAAATGCTTTAGCACAAAGTATTTATTTCGTTCATAGTACTTTTCTAAAAAGCACATTTTCCTAACCTCATCCTACTCTCCCTCATCATGGTCAAACACCAGAGAGTTCTTTCCATTCGTCCTCATCTTCATCCCCATGCTTGCCCTCCTCCTTCTTCTCCTCGTCATCCTCACACTCCTCATCCACAAGCCCCTCCTCCTCAATTGCCTCCTCCCTCCACCACCACCTCAACAAGGTCCTCACCCTCCTCTTCCACCATCACCACCTCCTTTTTTTTTTTTTTGCCTCCTCCTCAAATGGAGGCTCTATTGCAAACATAGACCAACCTCGACCGCTCTACAAGGTGTCTCGCTAGACACGCCTATAAACAGGAAGTTGGACTACCTCCTTCATCACAATAAGGTTGTATATGATCACTTCCAGTTAGACTCTTCATCTCTTTCATCAGATGTCAATAATGTATTGAGTGAGGGGGAGGGGCAAGAGGGGCCATAGGACAATCGTAGTAGCGATAGCTAAAAACCATTGCTAATTTTTTTTAAGATTAAGAAAATTAATCCTTAGGGCAATCTAGCCCAAAAATATTTAAAAAAATTGTTTCTTCACAATTACTAGTAAACAATTGTTACTAATTTAGGTATTTTTATCAGTTTATTCAAATTCTTGTTTTTTTTTGTTTAATTTTTATTTGTAGTATGGGGTTGAAAAATCAACTTTAAAAAATTATTGAAAAAAATCGAGTTAGCAACAGTTATTATGTAAAGCGCACTTTTCAAAATTTCATGTCAAATACCTAATGATTATTATGAAACCACTGTAACTGTTTACAAAATCTAACGATTGTGATGTTAAAGTCATGAACTTTTGTTCAAAAATTCATTATGATTGTTTATTAAAAACTGTAAGAAAAGGCCACCAATAATAATGGTTCTAAACTTAGAACTGTTAGCAATTTTCATCAAATATTTAAAAACATCTATAGGCTATCTCGCTCCTCTTCACTTTCCCAAGTTATCACACTTAACATGTTTGTGTTTTGTAGAACATTACCTGCCTTCTTTAAAACCCCACAACTGCAATTTACTTTTTTAGTTGTTGATAGCTGCATCCAAGCGAACAACATCCTTCACATCTTTTTTTTAAAACTTCAATCTGATAGCCACACAAGTCACTTTGATTGCCCTAAATTGCTTTTTCATTTTGGATCTCTAACTAGGTTGCATTTCTTCCCTTGCTCTATTCCTCTTATTTTAAGGTATGATTTCTCTTCTGCATTCCGTATTCTCCATTCTGCATTTTGCATTCTCCTTATTTTTTACTTCGTCTTGTTTGTATAGGTTTTAACCTCAGTCGTAGATCGTGTTTTTCTAGAAAACCAATTGCTCTATTCCATGTGGTTGACTAAATGAGTTTTGTTTTCTAGATAAAATGGTCGGTTTCTACTTCTCGTGGCACTAATAATGCCCCAAGTTGTAGTAGTGCCTCTAGTTCCAATAGTACTAGTACTGGTACTCCTACTAGTACTGATTTTGTCCCTACAAACCCCATAAACAATACCCCAAAGGAGACATTAGCACAAGTTAGAGCTATTGTTGAAAGGGGCTACTACACCTTGACTTTTGTGAACCAATAAAAGCTTTGGGGCATAAATTTACCATGACATGGAACAATAACAGTCAACTTCCTAAGCCATCACACGTTAACAACTATATCAACTTAATTGTCAAACCCCTTAATATTTCAACATTTATCAAAGTAATAACTCACAACTAGTGGGTGAACATAAATAGCATAAACATACTGATACAAAGTACTTGATTACATAACAGGAATTCTTACAGGCTTTGAACATAATATTTACAAATCCTGAAATTTTATTATAAAACCGTAGATAATCGATGTCAATACTTGAACAAGTCCAAAATCTTCAATTGTCGGTATATATTGCTTTGTTGTTGGAGCCACATTTGTTGTGATGATCACATCCCAAATTTGTGGAAATGGCTGAGATTCATATGAATATTAATAGTAACAATCAATCAATCACTTATAATGCATACATTGAATATGATAGTCAACCATCAAATGTTCATACAACACATTCAACATTCAAAGATAAACATGATATTCAATATCAACTACAATCATAGGATCCACTAGTCCATTCCTACATCATTGGGTATTCAATTGGGCCTCTACTTTTCTCATTTGAATGCTTAATAGGGTTTACCACCTAAGGATCCAATAGGCCTTACTACTTATCTCGTGTTCACAACACAGATAACACAATGGTTCACGAATGCATATAAAGGCATACATATTGTGTGAGAGATAAGTTACTACCTTGAGTCTTTAGGTCCTCCTTTTATTTTTTTTTCTCAACCATTAAGGTTGCTTTCGTTGCCTCTTCGTTGTCACCTCATAGCCATAGACACATAATATCATGACTTGGTAAAGTCATGAAACTGAGCCATGACAAATGAATGTCTAATGTAACATCCCAATTTTCAAAAGCTGAATATTATTTTTTTCCAACAAAAATCATTTAAAATCATCAGAGTAGTGCATTTGAGCGGAAGAGTAACTGATACTTATATTTCAAAATGCCATAAGTCTGGCTGAATACAATAGCGGTGTAGTAACCGCGTGGTTCAAAAGGGATGTACAACAACAAAAGGAAGGCTTCCGCCAGAATGTCAAAGGAAACCTTCAGCCGGGTCTTCTATGCATCTTGCTAGTGCTTCCCCTTGTCCTCCGCCCTTGGTTCACCTGACCCTGACGCTATGTTAAGAGCTGAGGTTCAATGCCCATTGAACCTCAGGTAACAGTTAACCTCATATTTATATATATCATATATGGATCACAGATATTCACAAACATAAACAGTTCATAAGCATTTAGACAAATGTATCCCTGGCATATAAGCCCCTTGGCAGATATGTCACACTTAGTATACATTTCACACCTAGCACTTGTTTCATACCAAGCATTTCATACCGAGCAAGCGTATCCCAATACCCAGCAAGAATAATCATAATAACAGTACATGAACATATCATCGAGCTATCAGCTATCTCATATAAACATACCAAACACATAGCATATATAAGCATACAGTAAACATCAGAGTTAAAGTTACCAATACGCGGACGTACCTTCGTTTGACGCTATACGGTATTTCTGGCGGAATACGGTGCGACAGTTGGTCAGAACGTATTCAGGGATATTCTATAAGGATAATATTGTTTCTATTAATTCATAAATATTATTCCAAGAGATATCTTGGCTATATAAGACCATTTTACCCCTGGTGGATTTATTTTCCAATTTATTCCCTAATTTTCGGAAAAAACGCTGATCCAGCATTTCTGGGCAGAATTTCGCCTAACTTTGAAAAATCATAACTAATTCCAGAAAAATAGAAAAGAGAATCCGTAAAATTTCCCGGAATTCTTGAGATGTCTACTTTCAAGGAAAAATACTGGAACTTACCCAGAACTCATGGATAATTCCCAGTTTCCAGAATTCAAACCGCTGCCCAGAATTTTGCTCAGAAAATGTAGCTTAACTTCTGGTATTTTTATCTTTTTGCACAAAACTTCAATTGACACACTCTTTATATATTTGGAAAGCCCTAAATGTCTACTTTCATCATGAATTTTCCCAGAATTTTAGAACATCATCTTCATCATAAAATACTAGCATTTTTACTACTGACTCTAGAAGTTCCTATTTGCTGAAATTTCGCCAGAGCTTCACTATTTTGATCATAATCTTCCAAAAATTTTGCTATAACTTCTTCTTCATCAAATTTTTGAAATAAATGCAATGGAAACCATAAAAACATGAAAATAAAACTATATTTGGAAGATTGAAGATCAAAACAACATTTCTAGCATTTCTACTTCATAACTAAGATCTTGAACTTATGAACTAAAAACTCTCTTACCTCTTGAAGAACCTTGCTTCCTACTTCTTGAAGCTCTTTCACTCTCTCCCACACACTCTAAATTTCGGTTGTAGCTTGGTGAATTGGTGAGGAGTTTGTGTTGCTAATGGTCTCTATTTATAGCCAAAAACAAGAGTAGCCTCCAAGCAAAGACAATTGATCTCAGCCCTTGGTTATTACTTGGTCAAGAAGCTTCAATCCTCTCCCTCCACCTCTCCCCAATTCGTCCCTCTCTCATCTCTCTCCTTAAATTCTTGCTTCATCTCCTAATTAATCTCAAATGCTAATTTAGTTAAGCATCAACTAATGTTTTTCTTCAAAATCTAATTCCACTTTTGAGATCCTAGTTTTGTGATTTGATTTATGGTGATTTTTAACTTCCCAAAACACTTAGGTATGAATCATAAAAGTAATCGAAAATAACTTTGGGAATAGCCAAGTTGAAGCTCTTAATTCACTGACTCCAAATATGTATTTACATTTAATACTTAGTTCCAACATTTCAAGATATGATTTAATTTCTATAGATGTTCATCTAATTTCATTTAATAAAGCAATAACTTGCTCCCCAAGTTGTCTTGCTTCTCAAGTTTCCCAACTTGCTTCTCCTATACACTTAGCTAATTATCTCATGTGCTACTCTATTTTATAACATTATAAATTCTTTCTCCTTCCTTCAAAATGTTGACCGAAATTCCCCCCCCCCCAATAACCATTAAATGTGCCTTTGAATACACAAACAATATCCTAAACCACTAGGCTTAATTACCCAAAATTTAACAAGGTTTCGAATTTAATTTTGATGATTAACAACTCCTTGATGCTAATCAATATCATTTGGTCTTTAAGTATGACCTTTAAAAATTAATTATTAACTAATTTCATAAATTATTAAAGTATATCAATTATTGCAATTTCAATTGCCCAATAATTGTTACTAATTTTCTCCAAGTGAATTTATCATCCTCCGATGATTTTAAATTGTTAAAATGGTATAACTAAGGTTATGATAATCTTAGGATATTTTATGATCCTTAATAAGATTTAGGAAATTGAATTTTGGATTTATTAGAATTCAAAGAAAATTTCCCTAAATATGATGATAAATCAGTTAAAAATTTAGAGACAACATATTCTCCTATTTTAAGGAATATTTAGTTGCCTCTTAGGATTGCTCACAATATTCAGAGTATTTTATAACCCTTAACTTCACTCAGAAATTTCTAGCTCTTTATTCCTCCTAATTTCATGAGAAATCACCTTAGGAAATAAGGTAATTATTCTACTAGTTTTGAGACCACATATTCACCTATTTTAATAGGTATTTTCTATCATCATATAGTGATTATGCTAAATAGGATTTTTGGGGTATTACATCTAATGAGGCTATATTAGGCTTTAGGACATAACTCTACTATTAGAAGTCACTCTTATTTACAATTCACTCCAGATCTTCATTCACATATCAAGCCTGTGTTGCTAGAATTTTCACTTAACTTTTAAAAAATCATAACTTAATCTAAAAACCTCCAAATGGCATGGTTCAAAGTAAATCTCTTTAAGTTCTCTATATGGGAAAAATCACTTATTACCACTTATATGCACAAGTATCCAGAAATCCTCCATCAATCCAAACTATTCCAAAATCTGTTCTAGTTTTAGTGCCTAAATTTAAAAATTCATATCTTACAATCTACTAACACAAATGGCACATATTATGTATCAAATTAAAGCTTGCGATGTCTTGTATGAATATGAAAAGTATCACAGTTGTTGGTCATTGTTTGATATTATATTTCATCACAACCAAATTATCTCCCATAAAACGTAATTTGGCAACCCTATATTTAAATTCTCATAATAGGATTTTCTATCCAATCTAACCAAAACCCTTTCCATAGGCTATTCCCATATAATTTTATGTGCATAATCCATTTCTACCCTTAAATTTAACAAAATATAATTCCTTGCTCAGGAATTAGTCTAGACAAACTTTAGAGTTATTTCGCCAAAAGTTTTGTTTTCTCTACTAATACTTATAGGATCAATTTCTCACCTTTATTCCACATAAATTTTCATTCTAAACTCATTGGAAGCATCAAAACTAGCAAAATCAAACTCCATTCCTAAGGTTTGAGTCTGACCAAAAATTAGGGCATCTCCACAACTTATGAAAATCTCAAGATATTTAGTTCAAATTGGAGCTTATACATACCTCTTCATGATTTCATATCAGCTTCTTGATTTTGACAGCTCCTCTACCTTATAGATGGAACCAAACACCTTTGATCAAGAATTCAAAACCATAGAAATGTTGCTCTTATTGAGAGGAACAAGGAGGTCTAATGAATTACCCTAACTCTTAGGTTCGATGTTCGGAAAAGTCAAGTACCCAATTAAACTGGAGACTAGTGGATTCCCTAGTCTCAAGCGTTAGGTAGTGTGTTCTAAAGATGCCAACACAAAAGTGATCTTATACTTTGTCATGATGAGAGGACACTTGTCATATTCATATGAAGCTAACTCAAAAGTTATGCCATCATTAACTATCATGATTTACTTTATTAAAACTACTTTAATAAAGTTACTTTGTTGGTGCTTACTTGGGATTATACTTGAGCTTTACTCAAGATTATGACACGCATATTGAGACCCACCAAATGATGCCAAGTTCGAGTGTGTGTGGGGGTACCTTCACATGGCGCCACATACCTATGTCTTTTCCAAAAACACAAGATACACATGTCTGCCCTAGAAATGCCATGTCCACACATATATTAGCACATTTTGCTCGACTAATCATCACATACCTCATGGTATAGCTAGGTAGCATCTTTCTACCAACTCAATGGCACCGTTATGTGTCATGTGCATTTTTGCATTGACACTTTAATCCTTCTGCCTCTACATACTGGCCCTTTGCCTGATAGGGTGAATCATATTGTCCCTAAGAGTTTTTCTATCTCTCGGCATTCTTGGGACTCTACCTAAACGCACTTAGAATCCACTTGATTCATGCTTGTTCTCAAACTTTTTGCTCTAAAATTCAAGATATTACATTAACAGAAGGACCAATGTTCCTATCACAAAGAGTAATTAGCGTAGGGTACAGAGAGAATACACAGGCATTATTTAGGACAATATCAGGGTAAGATATATATGCATGCCATATTACTTGCTATGTACTTGTAACAAATGTTAACTTGAACCGGTGTGTTTTGCAATCTGTATATGATGTAGATGAAGATCACATCAGGGAATTTGTCATCAAGAAGGCTGGCAATACACTGTGCACATTTCATTATGTATTGATGAATATGTATTTGAAGAAGTTTGAAGAGGCTGATGAGTCACAAGTTCATTTGGATCTTCAGTCCACTATCAAAGCAAATGATTGGAGAAATTTTGTCATATCATGTCACAACCTGACATTCCAAGTAATTGTTATTCACAATTCATAATACATGCATGTATCTATTTATATTAACTCAAGTTTTGTGTGTTTTCATAGAAATTAAGCCAAGTAAACATAAATAGGGTGAAGAACTATAAGTATCCTTACAAGGTAGGTGAAAGGGGTATGCTTGAATTGCTAAAAAGTTGGCCGCTAAAAGTAGGGACGATAGTAGACCTCCCTATCATGAACTTTAGTTAGTGGCAAAGAAAAATTAAGATGGCTCTTATGACAACAAGTGAAAAAGGTCGTCGATAAAATGGTAAGTATTAATATCAGTCCCTGATTCATGGAAGTATTGTCTTCATTTAACTATCAACACTAACATTATTATTAAATATACAATAAGCCATGTCTTAGGAAGTCACAACATAAGGGGGTTGCCTTTATGCAGATGATAATGTATTGGCAAAGACATTAGAGCCAGATTGTCTCAATCTTTTTAGGGGTTCCGGCTTCAAACTAACCAAGACAAAATTCATGGTCACCGGCAACCTCAAAGAAATAACAGGGATGAAAGGTTTGTAAAGCTCCAAATACAATGTGACAAAATGTAGGAATAAATTCATTTTCTCAAACAAGAGTTGATGAAGGAGTATATTATGAAGTTACAAGGGGAAATGGAAACCCTAGTACAAGAGGTTGTTGCACATCCCCCCCCCCAAACAATTTGCTTGAGGGAGAGAGAAATGTTGAGTATTTTGTCGATAGCCCTGGACATCATACAGTTGCAATGGGCCACATGTTCAACCTCCCAGAGGATTACACGATTTATAACAAGCCTATCCCTCTTGAGCATATAAAGGTACAAACTAATACCAATAGCCACCCTAGCCACCCTCTCCATATGCCTACCAAAGACACAAATACAATTGGAGGGGTTATGGGCAACTTTGTTGTGTGGCCTCTCCGTCTACTTATAGTATGGAGGCCCTCACTTAAAAGAAGTGAGACGCTCAAAAGAAGTTGCACACCAATAAGTCCAATCCCCCTAATCAGTCCACAAAGTCTTCCTTAAAGAATAAGCCCGTTGGTTGATATGCATAAAAGTCTTTCTAGGAGTTTGTTGGTAAGATCTTGGCTTTAGAACCATTTATAAGTATCAATTTTGAGACAAAGGTGTTCAACCAAGAAAACTAAGAGGAAGCTGTAAGCCACGAGCTTGTTTATGAGGTGTTGAACTAGGACATGTCAAGTATAAACTTTATCAACTTCTTTATAAGGTATTTATTCAACTTTGATTGAATAGTTGGCTGCTTAGAATTTTGATTACATTTTGATACGCTAGTTTTCATATTTCAGGCACCTATACCATAATAACCTCATCCCCCGTAGCCTTTAGGACAAGATCAAGTCCATCCGCTCTGCCTAAATCAATAACTAGAAAGAGGTCATGAAGGAAAATTTCAAGCAATAGCAAGCGAGGTTTCTAAGGGATGAATTCATCAGGAGGGCACTAGAAAGAAGAGACGTTTACTTCTTTGCACCTTACAGAACTCGAGTATAGGACAGACAGAGACGAATCTGAATTGATGAAATAAGCTCAATACTACAGTATTCAAGTCAATACTCGAGTTTACAGCATAACATCAGAAAAATCAAAGTGACGAAAATCCTGAATCTGATCCAGATCAACCAGAAGTTTACCCAAATTATCTTTAACACTTATTATCATCATTTACATCATTTGTGGACACATTTCAGATGATCAAACGAAGGATTTCATTAAGAACCAAAATGCTGAGCTGTCAAGTTGAAGAAGCATTCTAACGGTTAGTTTCCAACTACCACATCCTCAAATGGTTCTGATTATAACGGCTATATTCTCTAACGTTTAGAAGACCTTCATCTATAAATAGAGCTGGATCCAAAACGCAGAAAGAGGATGGAGTGAGCTCACATTGTTATAATGTCAAAATCTTGAATCCCCTACTCTTTGTTTTTCAATGTCTCATAGTTCATCTTAAAGAGAGTGAAATCACTTGTAATGCACTTCAGTGTTTATCATAATCACTTCTTTGAGAGAAGATACATTGTTAATCATATTTTCCTAAGAGATACTCAAAGTTGGGTGACCTTGAGTGGGAAAGTGATTGTATCCCTTCGAGTTGTAAGGGGGAGTCTCTGAGTGAGATTGTAAAGGCTGTACAAGTGCCTGGACAAACTTGTAGGTTGTAAAGGCTTGTCTCTTGTGCCTGGTTAAACAAGGAGATTAGTGGAAATCTCAAGTGGAGCTTGAGGACTGGACGTAGGTCAAGGTTTGGACCGAACTAGTATAAATCTGCGTTTGCAATTCTCTTCCCTTAATTTCTTTAATTTCCAGCATACATGTTTTGAATGATTGTTTATAGCTTCATAATTCTTTACTTTCATTCAAGCTGATTTTACTGAATTGCGAAAAGTTTTTAAAAGTTGAAAGTTTTTATCTTCACCCAATTCACCCCCTCCTTGGGTTCAGCTAGCTTTTTCAATTTTGTGGGTAATTCTGTTGAAGAATGTCCGTCGGAGAAAAAATGTGGCAAAAGATGTTACCGATGAAATTTCGTCAGTGATTTTCGACGAAATTTTTTCCATCTGTGATTTTGTAGGTAATCCAAATTTTTATTGTAGTGCATATTCAAGCATACACATAATTTTTCAAAACCCATAAAAGTATAGTACATATGAAAGTAAGACTTAGAAAACACCTTACACCCCAAAACAAACATATATTAGATATAATTAGTTTTGATGATATCTTATATATGTCATTAGAAAGAGCAAAAAGATTGAGCAATATGTTTATCTTCTTCATTGATGAATTCTTGAATTTTAATTTAGAATCAATGATGTGAAGCTGAATCATGAAGAATGATCAAGAAGTATTGAATGATAAAAATAAGAAGATCAAGGAGGTTGGGGATGTAGATGAGGATAAGGAAAAAGGAAGAGAAGAAAAAAAGGAGAGATTGAAGAAGAAAGAACTTTGAATGGAATATCCTTATTCAAGATCAGCTCGAGTTTATCTGTGAAGAATAATTGAAAGAAAGAAAGAGTTGAAGGATGAAGAATGATCAAGATGGGAGATGATGGAAGATGGAGGATGCTGAATAATAAAATGGGAATATTAATATCAGCTCAAATATAGATGAGGAGAATGCTCAAAAGAAGGAGAAGAAAGAAAGAATAGAAATTGTGGATAATGATCAAGTGAAGCGAAGAAAGAAAGAGAAGATCTTGATAAAAAGAATGAGAAAATCAATATTCAAGGTCTCAAATTGATATAACAAGTCTTCACAATCAAATGGAGGTTGGATGAGTCATTTTAGAGCTAAAGACAGTGAAAATTGGGTTCTGGAAGTGAATACTTGAGTTTCCAGGTCAAAACTCGAGTATATAAGCTTACTGGAAAAATTTGCTTATGGACGGAGAAAACTGAAGTTTTGAAAACTGCAGTTTGGGAAACCACGGTTTGGGTGTCAAAGAGTCAAAACTTGACTATAGGAGTCAATACTCGAGTATGGAACTTATATACTCGAGTATTGGGTGTTTTCAACTTCTCTCGCGTGTCTGGGCCCGACAATACTCGAGTTTCCTCTTCAATACTCGAGTTTCCAGCTCTTTCAGCAACTCTGCTCAGCTCTGTTCCACGATCAGATTGGGCAAGCTCTGGTAATTCGATGATATCTCCTAAACCAGAGATTAGATTGAGGTGAAATCAAATTTGGCTAAAACTAGACATCCAATGCGTCATCTTGACAAAGTTTCATGCTCAAAGAAGATCAAATGAGAAGATCAAATGAGAGAGCTATGAATTTCCTAAGTTGGATCAAATATCCACGCCACACATCAAACCAAGCTTCAATATTTTGAGTGTAACTCACAATCTACAAATTGAAATGAGCTGAAATCGGTGGCATTGGAAAGAAGACTCATAAGGCTTTCCATCAAGATTTGATTCAACAAAAATAAAGATCATACCGGAGAGATATGTTCTTTGAAAGTTGACTGAAGATTTAGAACGTTGCAAAAACGCTGGTTTAAAAACATCTCTCAATCATCGGATCATAATGGACAGAATCCAACTAGTTTGGATCTGATTCTTGTTGCTTTGGAAAGAAGATACAAAGAGCTATATGGGGATAATTGGTTTGCTAATTTAGAAGCTATATCAAGACAGAAAGCAACCAAAGACAAGAATAAGTTGAAAACTCAAGTTTACGAATGAATACTCGAGTATAGCTTAGACAGAGAGCAATGAACGTCAGAGGATCCTCAATACTCGAGTATGAGAAGCAAAACTCGAGTATAGATCAGACAGAGATGAATCTGAAGTAATGCTATAAGTTCAATTCCGCAGTATTGAATTCAAAACTTGAGTAAACAGCGTAACGTCAGAAAAATTAAAGTGACAAAAATCCTGAATCTGATTCAGATCAACCAGAAATTTACCCAAATGATCTTTAATACTTATTATCATCATTTATATCATTTGTGGACACATTTCAGATGATCAAACGAAGGATTTCATGAAGAACCAAAATGTTGAGTTGTCAAGTTGAAGAAGCTTCTAACGGCTATATTTTTGCATCTGTTTCACTCTCAACAGTTCTGATTACAACGGCTCTATTCTCCAACGGTTAGAAGACCTTCATCTATAAATAGAGCTGGATTCAAAATGCAAGAAGGTGAAGGAGTGAGCTTACACTGTTATAATGTCAAAATGTTGAATCTTCTACTCTTTGTTTTTAAATGCCTTCTGAGTTTACAATATAGAGAGTGAAATCACTTGTAATGCAATTCAGTGTTTATCATAATCACTTCTTTGAAAGAAGAATTACTGTAAATCACATTTTCCTGAGAGATACTCAAGGTTGGGTGACCTTGAGTTGGGAAATTGGTTGTAACCTTACGGGAAGCAAGGGGGAGTCTGTGTGAGAGATTGTAAAGGTTGTACAAGCGTATGGATAAACTTGTAGGATGTAAAGGCTTGTCTCTTGTGCCTGGTTAAACAAGGATAATAGTGAAAAGCTCAGGGTGCCTGAGGACTGGATGTAGGTCACGGTTGGACTAAACCAGTATAAATCACAGTTTGCAATCCTCTTCCCTTAACTCTTTATTTTCAGCATATATGGTTGAATGATTGTAAACGTTTTTATAACTCATTCCATTTTACAAATTGATCTCACCGAATTGCAAAAGATTTCAAAAAATAGAAAGTTTTTATCTTAACCCAATTCACCCCCCTCTTGGGTTCATGTAACACCCCCGAATTTCTAGCAGTTATAAAATATAAAATTTCCATGATTTCTATAAATAATAACTAAAATTCAAAATATTTAAATTTGGGAAGTGTCACCGCCACACTTGTTGGGACAAGTGCAAGGCTACTAAATACATTAAGTAGATCTAAACCTAAACAAAAATGTTTTACGCAAAATAAAATAAAATAATAAGAATACAAGAAATTTAAATAAAACTGAAATCGGACGTCTTCCTCACTTCTCACTGTTAGCCCTAACCTTTGGCACCTGTTTCACTGAAATTCTACTCCCCCGAAGGATCATCGCAGCCCAAGAATACACATATCAGCAAACGCTGGTAATCCTAATTAAGAAGAGATAATATAAAATAAAATTAATTAATTAATTAATTAATTTTAAAATAAATTAAAATGAAATAAAATAATTATAAAAATTATAATAAGATAATTACAAAATAAAACAAAATAAAAATATCATGATATGTATAATTAAAAGATATCATTGTTTATAAAATTGCATCAAACATTAATCATTATCTTTTTGGATTTGTTTAGACCCGGGAAACCCTGCCAGTCTGTTTAGTGGGAAGAGAACCATGGTAGACCCGGGAAACCCTGCTAGTTTACCCTGTGACTCAGGAAACCCTGCCAATCACAAATCATCAAAATTGGTCATATCATAATTTCTTCCTAATGTGCACACCTCTTCCCAAAGTTACTACTAGTGTCCCGGGAAACCCTGCCAAACACCACTTTGGGAAGAATGGATATATCGGTTCATATCAAATAATTTTTCGGAGGCTTAAAGCCCAAAGGTGTGTTCATCACTTTGGGAGGTACCATCTCGAAGCTATCCTCCTACTTATTAAATTATTTTAAATAATTTAGACTCATTATAAAATTCCTAAATTATTTTTATTATGTGTAATCAGATATTTATAATAATAATAATAAAATCCCTAAGTCCTCCAAGAAAGTGTTGATCTTAATTTCACAAACCCAAAAGCTACAACTCTTTATGAAAGCTCGTGAGATTTCTCAAATATAATCATTAAAATGTTGTCTTTATTTTATCGTGGGGTTTCCCAAATTAAACTATACAGTAAATATCATGGTTCCTATAAAATGTTGGACTATCATTTAAACCCTATATATATATATATATATATATATATATATATATATATATATATATATAAAATAAACACACAAAAAGATAAAACACTGGAGATGACCCACGTAAGGTATAACATATTTGCAATATTCCAGCACGCAAGACGGGGTGAGTGAATGAATGAATGTTACTGCGTAGGTAGATTGCAAACTGAAACACATTTAATATTTATATATATAAACCTATAACCAACATTGTAATTAAATCATGGTGGATCAATTCTGTAAAACCGAACGTAAATCGAGAAGGAATGTAATTCAATAACCAATTGAATTGAAGGAATACTTGGTACATTTTGAAAAAATGAAACACATAAAAAGGAATTTTTTTATGTATATATAAATCTATAATGCAACATCATAATTGATTCGGAGGTGGAGCAGTTTTGTAAAACAAAAGCTATAGGCGTACTGTTTGCTCATGTGAATCGAGAGGGAGATTAAAAAAAGAAACACAATGGGTTCCTATTGTTCTAGGGATTAGGATTACTCTAGGAATTAAGATTACTTGGTCTCCGTGTTTGCTAAGCTCCTAGGGAGAAACTCTGCCGCAAAGAATTTTTTTCAGGGAGAGAGCTAATGAGCGATGACTAAAGTTAGGCGGTTAAACCTAACTTATAATTAGGCTCTTAGGGTTTAGTTATGAGCTGGGCTTTGGGCTCTTTAGCTATTGACAAATTAATAAATAATTATTGATTTTGTCTTATATATAGATAAACCCTTTAATTCCAAGGTTTTTCACGAAACAGAAGAATGAATCTGCCCATTATATTCTTATAGTTATATAATATATTGGTTGAACAAAAATATTTGTTATTATTATACAAGATATATACCAATTTAAATATTTTTATATCGATAAATAGTACAGTTATTTTAAAAAAATTATATCGCACATACAGATATGTTCTTATATTCATAAAATATCCTTCCGGGATAAAAATATTTGTTGACGATCATATAGGATATATACAAGTTTGAATAATTTTTATTTTGATTAATAGTATAGTTTATTTAATTTTTTTAAAATATATTGTATATAGAGATAAATATTTGTTTGTTTTAAAAAAATCATAAAACAATACACACATTATTAAATTCTATTAAATCAATCAATAATCTATACTTAATAAAATCAAATTTATCTAAACTAACAAACTAATCAAATTAATCTAAACTAATAAAATTAAGCTAATACTATATTATTACTATTATTACTTTTACTTATATTATTATTATTATTAACAACAACAATAATAATAATTTGGGGTATTACAGTTCAGCCAGATCCTAACAACATATGAAATAAATTAACCTCAATAACCTTAATTCTAAGCTTAACCTTAGTTTGAGGAATACAACATGAACAATTATCGGTCACAAGAAGACTCTACATTATCAGAATTATAACGTATAATTTCCTATAACTCAAAATATATAAGTTCTAAAAATAATGTAATGTTATAATAAAAACTGAAAATGACAATTTGGGGTCTAAATTTAAAATGACCATTTAGTCCTTCATATTTCATAAATGACATTTTAGTACTTCTGATTTCAGAAATGATAGTTCAAACCTACGAATTTCAAAAATAATCGTTCAGACCTACAAATTTTAGAAACGACAATTTAGAATTACGATTTAGAAATGACATTTCAGAACTACAAATTTAAGAAATTACAGTTTAGACCTATGAATTTTAGAAATGATAGTTGAAACCTACAAATTTCAAAAATGACAGTTTAGTCATTCAAATATCAAAACTAAACCAATTAAAATTTCAATAATATCTCCATTAAACCAAATAAATTACCCATACAACATTTAATCAGTAAAAATATCTTGTAGGATATGAATCCTAAACTTTTTAAATAGAAAATTTAATTTTAAAGTCCTACAACAATAAACAAACAAATAGAAATCGTTTAAAACTAATTATATACATATACATATATAAATATCTATATATATATTTTATCTATATATAGATATTTATATGTATATATTGATGTGTGTGTGTGTGTGTGTAGTCATCCCTTCACAAAAGTCAAAACACTCCTGAAATCATAACCCCAAATTTTCACTAACTAACATAATTTTACCCTCAATAGAAAGAAAAAATGTGTAGAATAACTTTCTTAAAGAAAGTTTTTTGAAAAGAAGTTAGTTTAGTTACCAAAATGATCTTATGAGATAGATAGTATACTTTTTTTTTTTAAAAAAAACAAAAACTCATATAACCTCCAGACTCTTCTTTTTGCTCTCCTTCTTCCTCACTCTCACTCTCTTGTGCTCAGGGTGTGTTAATATAGGGGGAAGGGGTGTGGTTGGAGGGAAGTGCTTAACCACTCCCCTATAAAAGTCAAGGATAGGGACAGGTGACGCATACTTTCAATTTTCAATTTCATAATTATAATTAAATCGTAAAAGTAAAGCTAGGATGTTACAATTTACACTAATAAGGTATATTATATGCTCAATTTGTTCATATATAAACTTGATCAACTATATATTAGAACATTTAACTTTTCATCAGTTGTTTCCTTTTCACATAGTATTTTAATGCCTCATGCACGATGTTTACTAACTCACAAATGGAAGAACTGGCTAAAGAGTTGGCGGCATCTATGAAACATCAATTGGAGCATAAATAATAATAGTATGACTATAAATTTATAGATATTGATGATTTATTTAATTTGTTTTAAATGTTTTGGTTTTAATAGTATATACATGCACATAAATGACCATAAATATATTCTGATTTGTTGTAATGTTCTGTATATGAATTAAAATGTAAGTATATATTGTGATTCATTCTATAAATGTATATGTACGGGATCTCAAAAGCATAAACCCCCCCCCCCCAAAAAACTTTTTTTAAAAAAAAAAATTAGCTTCAATAAATCATGGTTGTTACCTAACAACTGTTATTTATATCAACAATATAAAATGGATGTTCGGAAAGAACTATTATATATGTTAGTAGATATATAATGGTTGTTAAATTGGAATCATCATGTATTATACAAACATTACCATATAGTATGACAGTTGTTTACATGTGCCCGTTAATTATTATCACGGCAAATGACATATCATAGTTTCACCATGCCTCAATACATAATGGGTGTTATATTATAACCATTATGATAGGTCCATAATAAATAATGGTTTGAAATCATAATGTATTTGCGTGGGGATTTTATAGCGCACACATATTGACAATTCAAAACTGTTATGTAAGACAATTAATAACCGTCATCTATCACGATTTCTATAGTAGTGAGAGGTTATTCCAATTTCAATATTGATAAAACAAGTGAGTTCCTAATTTGTCTTTTTTGAAATTAAAATGAAATGATAAAATTACCCTTACATATTTTTATAAAAAATAACATTAACCCTCCACCGATAGCAATCATCGATAATGTACCCCACCTATGCCAAAGCTGTAGTGGGAATATTTATTAAACTCCATCACTTTGGCTGCCCAAAATGTTGGGGGCCCAAAGGCTTTCAAGACAAATTACATGCATGCATGCATGCACTCACATTCTCCATTGGGCCACCAAAGGCTTTCAAGACAAATTACACACATGCACGAATGCACAAATCATTAACATTTGGGTAAATGAAAGTTGTCCAGGCCTAATGAAAAGTAGTGAATTCCTTAACAAAACTTGTTAATGGTTTGATAATATCAAGTTTTTACTTGGTAGATGAAAGTTGTCAAAATCAAATGAAAACTTAACAAAACTTATCAATGGCCTTATAGTGTAAATTTCGTACTTAGTAATCGAAAGTTGTCAAAACTTAACAAAAAGTGGTAAATTCCTTAATAAAACTTATCAATGAGCTTGGGTTAAAGATCCAAAGTTAACACACAAATATTTGTTTGTATAATTTGTTTTGTAAGCCTATGGGCTTCTAATATTTTGGGCAACCAAATGAAATGGTTAGGTTTAAAACCCCATCCCCAACACTTTGGTAATAAATATTCTCATCAAAGATCCAGTGCCGACAGCTAGTCGACCACTAGAGCGCTGGCATTGGTGGGGTATGTCGCCAACGATCGGCTATTGATAGGGGTGGGTTGTTAATGTTTTTTTTCGAAAAAAATGTGTAAGGGAAATTTTTTTCATTTCTTTTTTATTTTAAAAAGGACAAATTGGGAACTCACATGTTATATGGACATTGAAATTTGAATAAACCCCCTATCCTTTACTATTTTTATTGGTCTTTATGTGTTTTCTTCCTATATAACTTTATTAATTTACATAGGATGCCATATAGGATATCATGTATTTTTTATTAATCCAACATGATAAATTTCATTAAAAATATTATAGTATTAATGGTAAGGGGTCCATAATTAAATGATAAAAGGTCAGAGAGTTAATTTAAAATTTAAAATGTCAAGGGAGATAATTCAAGGGTCTTATATAATTTAGCCTAAAACTACAATCACACTTAGACCGTATCTCAAAAAATAAAGCTAACAAATACTTTCCAACATGATAATAACCTAAAGAACAATTATATTGCTTCATCAATTAAAAAATAACTATAATGGACACTAAGAAGCGGCGATTTTCTTAAACCTATGTTAGGGTTCCAAGAGACTGAGAAGAGTGCTATGTCGCCTACTGTGATGGAGAAAATGAGTGTCCCCTCCGATCTCACCTTGCGAGGAGGGGAATGTGAGGTAATGTTGGAGGGGGATCGAGAGGAATGGAATCGAAGGGAGAAGAAAGTTCGATTCGCGACGTAGGATTAAACAAGTGATGAATCGCTAAGAGCGCGAGATAAAAATTTGATGAAACTAGAGGGAAAAGAGCAACCACTAATGTCGTATAGGGAACCCCTATTACAAAATATGAACTCAACAGTATGCTGGTGGGAATAGAGTAAGAATGAAGAGGAGGATGAGAAAGAAGGCAATGGAGGTGCTACGAATTTTGTGCAAGTTCTAAACCCAAATGACGGTATTAATGTGGACTTTTCTAACCCTCTATGTCCAATGTTCACGTTCAAGGAAAAGGAAAGGGAACGCCTACTAAAGCCTTTTTAGAAAACCCTAGTAGTAAATCTATTGGGAAGGCAGCCATCATATAGCTTTATGGTGAAGAAGCTGAGGCAAATTTGGACTCGAAAAGGTAACATTGATATATTTGATTTAGAGAATGATTTCTATCTAGTTAATTTCCAACATATGGATGATTATATGGAAGCTTTGACGAGGGGTCCTTGGGTTATAATTGATGTGTACTTTAGTGTATCTATATGGCATCCTGAATTTAACCCAAAAAGTGAGAAGATTTAATTAGTAGTGGCTTGGGTTAGATTCCCTGACTTACCTGCTCCACTATTTGATAAAAAAAACTCTGTTAAATATGGGTAATTCCATTGGAAAGGCTATTCGACTAGATATTTATACCGCGCAAAAGGCTAAGGGAAATTTACTCGTATGTGTGTAGAGTTAGATCTCACTAAGCCACTGGTGCCTGAGTTTATTGTAGAGGGTCAAGTTATATCAATATTCTACGAAAGGTTAGGTTTATTGTGTACTAAATGTGGCTAGTTTGGGCACAATAAGGAAGGTTGTTAAGCCTTTCATAAGAAAAATAATGAGCAAGATATGAAAGTGGAAGATCTGGGTGGCGATAAAGAAAATGAGACTGTTAATCCAGTTGAGAAAGATTTGTTGAAACTGTTCAGAGGATCAGAAAACCAAAAAGAAATCCCATGTCTGCTCCTAGGCAACAATAAGGGTCACGATTTTTAGTGCTAAATATGGTTTATGGGGATGAAGAGAGGAAATGGGGTATAGAGAGTAGAAAGGAAAAGGTGAATTCTGGAGAGGTTCCAATGGGGTAGGGAGAGGGAGATCAAAAGCATCGTAGAAAGGCTAGTAAGAGTGGTAGTAAGGGGAATTCTATAAGGGGTCTGAAGGATTAAAAGGATGGAGTATGGGAAAGGTTAATCAGGAGGTAAGAAAGAAAAGGATGGATGGACGAGGAGTGTACTAACAGCAAAAAATATATGGAGTAGCAAGAGTGCCTTTACAATAAGTCAACGAGTGTATAGAAATCATAAGGTTGAACCAAAAACAAATTTGGAGAGTAAAAAATGGACAGATGTGGACATTATTAACAGTGAGAATTTGCACCTATGAGAGTTTAGGGAAAGGGAAGGAGGGAAATAATATATGGATTTAAGTAGAGGACATATTGTTGAGGGGGAGGAAGATTCAATCGAGAATGTGGGCATGAATATGGAGGAAGGGTATGGTACACCTCTACTTGCTAATTAGAGTCTTTGATTTGGTTTCATATACTCATATGTGTCTTTATGATGAAGATCTTAATATGGAATAGTAGGGGTGCAACAAGCAAGGGAAGTGTGGCTGTGCTAAGGGACATGAAATGTGGATACAAGTTGAACATAGTAGTGATTTTGAAGCCAAGGATCAGTGGAAACCTAGCAACTAAAACCTTTCCTACCATTCTACATTACATAAACACCTATCCAACCTCTTATACACCCTATCAAGTCCTTCCCATTTAGTGTAACATCCCATTTGAAACAGCGGAATTTTTTTTAAAAAATAATAATCAAAGTAGAGCGTTTTAGCATGCGAGTAACTGAACCTTAGAGATATATAACCATAGTGTAATTGTACTAGTACAGTCATCTAGTATTCAAAAGAAAGTAAATACATAAACTAGGGACACAAAAACTCCGTCGTGCATCCTACTCTGACCGCTTGCCCCTATCTCCAACCTTTAGTCCTCCCGATCCTAAAGCTACAGTTGAGATCCAATTCCCATTTGGATCTCAGGTAACGGTTAACCTTATGCTCAAATAAAACAATATATAGACAATAGATATTCATAGTAACATAACAGCATATCAGTACAAAAGCTCACAGCAGATGCATGATCACAACATTGACAGAACATAAACACAAAGCAGTATGTAAAGTCCCACAACATGTCTACACATAACCAGTGCCACGACGGCCCATCATGTCCTCAGCGTTAGGAAAACTCAACGGCGTTATCAAGACTATAACCCGTAAAAAGCTGTATGTATAACTGACGACCCTAAGCAGAGTCTCAGTATATGAACATATCTATGACATATATGTAAATGAGCAGCATAGAGTTAGGGTTACAGTACGCGTCCGTACCTTCGTTGATGATCTCTAGTACTTTCGTCGAAAAACGGTACGTTTGACAGCAGTACGACGGCGGTACAACAGCGGTAACAGAGGTTTGTGATTTCAGATATTCTATAAGGATAATATCACATTTATGAATATTTAATATCATAATAGGCATTTTAGGTACAAATTATCATTTTGCCCCTAGTTTGATTAATTGGTGGAATTTCACCAGAGTTTCGTTATTTTGACTCTAATCTTTCAGAATTTTGACATAACTCTTACTCCAATATATTCTTGAAATAAATATCATATTTATTCCTTAAACATGATATCTAAGACAACTTGAAAGATTAGAGATTATTCTAGCATTCCTACTATAACTATGAAAGAACTACTTAAATTAAAGACTAAGGACCGAAGAACTTACCCAAAGCTTTGCTATGAACTTCTTACGCCTTCTCTAGAGCTTCTCCCTCTAACTTCTCTCTAGGATGGTTTGTGAATTAGTGAAGAATGAAGAGAAATGAAGGGGGCTATTTATAGAAAAAACGAATGGCATTTTTGTAGTTTCTTTGAACTTCGTCTGGTTAGATACTGACCGTTGGATTTAGGGTTGACACGTGGCGAGATCTTGGCCATTCTTCATTTTGGCCGACCTTCCCCCACAAGAAGACAAAATTGATGACATCATCCTGCATCATCTTCTTGCTTTATCAGATATAGTTCCCGGTTCGGTGTCCCAATCGCGAAATCTTTGGAAATCTCAAAATTCCGGAAGCAAGGCCTTGAAGGTCTTTTCTTCCTCTTTCAAGTTACTTGGGTCAACTAAATTTTTTATCCCATTTAGGACATTCCGTTGTCTGCTAAATATTTCGGCCAAACGTCGTCGGCTACGGATATTGCGTCTACCGACATCAACTTCTGGATCATAAATCACTGATTCGTAATATGTCCAGATGTTTACCAACTTATCCCCGGATTCCATTTTATAAATTATTTTCTATAGGTTTTCACTTCCACTATCTGTCTTAATTCCACAAAATATCTTCTTGACACTACCTCATAATCACTCCGTCGGTTACGGAAATGACTTCAGAGACAGCCTACTTTGAGACAAAAATTCACTTGTCTATAATATACTCTGACTCTAGAAACTTAGTTCATGGTTTTCTAGGTAACATTTTATTTCTATCCGTGGTCATTTATCCTACTTGCTTTTTACCATTATAATATTATTTAATTGCCAAATATCTTGGATATTTTTCCTTAATTTTCATTTCATTTTTCCTTTATTTTTCTTGGCCAAATTTTCGGCCCTATTTATTAAATAATTATATTTATTTTATTTTTCATATTTCTTACATTTTTATACTCTTATAAAATTCCCCAAAATTACTCAATTAATCCCTTACTAATTGTTGATAATTTTCTTAATTAAGATTAATCATTTTCTCACAACTATTTTATTGACATTAATAATTTATACTCCATGCATAATATTAAAAATCATGGGGTCTAATTTGATGCCCGAAATACTTTTTAATTTTCTATTCTTCCATTCTCAAATGAGATAATTTAATAAATTGTCTAAATTAGGGATAATATTCCTTCTAATTTTTACAATTATTTCACTGCCCTTTAGGATTTATCCTCATATTCTTAGGATATTTTATGGCCCTAAAATGCATTTTTCACATTTTTGGCAATAAATTCCATTTAATTTTCTTAGTATATTCCTTTGAAAATAGACTAATTATCTAATACTTTGAGACCATATTTATCATAAATTGTCATTTCATTAATATTCTATAATATTCCGGATAACAGTTATTCGGGTATTACATTTAGGACCCTTCGATGTAAAGAAAGGACCATTCGCCCCAATATCTATGAGCTTGCAATCCTTAATCCAATCATTGAATTTTCTACACTAAATTTCATTTACTCTCCCCCCTCTTTTACTCTAACGGAGAATTAATCTCATTAAAATCTCCAGCCAATAACCACGGATCAACAACCACATAAGCCATATTATTCAGTAACTCCCAAATTCTATGTCTTCTTTGTTCATTAGGATTGACATAGATTGTTGTAATCAATATTTCTTCCTCACCTAGACACAATTTACAATGGATAAATTACTCATCCATTACAATGACATCCACCACAATTTCATCTACCTCCCAAAGGATCCATAGTCCCCCCGAGAATCCCTCAGCCTCCCTCCTCACCGAGAGTAGGGTTTGATCACCACCCCTACTAGTGAATCTGAATATGAAAAATAAGAGTGTAAGGGTTAGAAATTTTAGATATGAGGCAATATAGCATATGCATGAGCAATTTGAGGAGGTTATGAGGAATAGTTAGAGGGGAGTTAAGGAGGTTCATGTGAAATTATTTGTTTTGCAGCAAAATCTCATAAGCTAGAGTAAGGAGTTGTTTAGGAAGATTGAATATAGGAAGAGAAGATTGTTAAATAGGTTGAATGGAATTCAAGAAAGTATTCAAAGGAGAAATAAGAAGAGCAGCTACTGCCGACACTTAAGCAAGAAGAAATTCTTTGGTTCAAGAAATCTAAGGGGCAATGGTTGGAAGATGGAGACCGAAACACATGTTATTATCATACAAAAACATTAATTCGGAAAGGGGGAATAGAGTTAAAATGTTGAAGAATATGAGTGGAGAGTGGATTGATGAGGAAAACGAAATTGATAATCTATTTCAAGTATTTTTTCAACAATTGTTTAAGGAAGAGAAATATGACAGAGAATGGAGATTAACAAGGCGAGGATGGGAGAAGGTTGAAGAAATGAAGTTGGAGAATGTGGGGAAGAAAAGTAGTGATGGGGAAATTAGAAGGGCCTTCTTCCAAATGGGAGGGTTCAAGGCGCTGGAGTGTAACAGTTTTCTGGCAGTCTTTTATCAATAAAACTAGAGATTGGTAGGGCCTTCGGTAGTCTAGTTCCTAAATGATCTGTGGAGAAATCCAGAGAGGATAGGTGATATAAATGAAACCTTGATGGTGCTCATCCCAAAGGTAGACCATCTAGAGAAGGCAAGTTAATTTAGACCTATTGCATTGTGTAATGTTCTATATAAAGGGTTGTCTAAATTGTTAGTGAATAGGCTAAAGCCTCTCAAGGATAATTTGGTATCTCCTTATCAAACGAGTTTTGTACCTAAGAGGAGCATTCATGACAACATCATTATTACCACATAATTGGTTCACTCTATGAATAGGCTTCAAGGTAAAAAGGGGCATATTATTATTAAAGTAGACCTTGAGAAAGCATATGATAGGTTGAGCTAGAAATATATTAGGAAAGTGTTAGAGGAAATTAGGTTTCATGATCATTTGGGGAGGGTAATCATGGGGTGTATTGAGTCCTCTAAAATGTCAATTATGTGGAATTGTGGGAAAAGGGAATCTGTTGTGCCTTCTAGGGGTTTAAGACAAGGAAACGCCCTTTCTCCATATCTTTTTGTTTTAGGTATGGAAAAATTAACACACTTAATTGTTGATTGTGTAAATAGTGGAAAATGGAAACCAATGAAAATGGGAAGAAATGGGGTAGAGGTTTTACATCTGCTCTTCGCTGATGATTTGTTGCTTATATGTGAAGCTGACATGGATCATATTTGCACGGTAATGGAGGTTTTGGAGGACTTTGGTAATATTTATGGGTAGACAGTGAATAACCTGAAAACTAGTATTCATTTCCCACGTAATGTAGAGAGGAGGCAACAAAATGAAATATGTAGCTATTATGGATTTAGGAGAGTTGAGGATCTATGAAGGTATTTAGGGGTGTGTATGAGTAAAGGAAGGGAAAACAAAAATCAATTCCAACACCTGATTGACAAAATGCAATGTAGATTTTGAGTAGTTGGAAGAAACATTCATTGTCCTTAGCTAGTAGAGTTACTCTTGTGCAATCTGTTAAAAACCAATTGCCTATTTTCTATATGCAACATTCATACATTCTAGCTGTTATAAGGCAACAATTGGAAAGGATCCAAAGGGATTTTATTTGGTGTAGTGAAGTGGGGCATTGGAAAATGCATGTTGTAAATTAGGAGATAATCTATAATGAAAAGAAGTATGGTGGACTTGGGATGAGAAATCTTGAGGTAATGAGTGAGGCTATGTTGGGTCATATTGCTTGGAACATACTCATTAAACCCATAAGTCTATGTTCAAGGGTGCTGTGTGGAAAATATAGTAGAAATAGAAATTTGAAAAAAGAGTGAGTAGCTGTTAAATCAGACTTGATGGTACAGAGAAATTTAGCAAGAATCTGGCCGAAAGTTGTAGAGAATGTATGGTGGGAGTCAGAAAATGGAAAGAATGTTAGTTTTTGATATGACAAATGGCTAGGCAATGGGAGGAAGTTAATCGACTGTTGTTCTGACCAATTATCAGATGAAGAAGGGAAAAAGACTGTGAATGAGATGGTAAGGGGGATGGTAGATGGGATGCAGTAAAATTTGAGGGATGGGTTAATGAGGAGGGGAGAAAGTTGATAATGGCTGTGAGTCCTCCAAACAATTTGCATGGTGAGGATAAGATCAGTCGGGTAGGATCTTTGCAGAGTAGATATGTCGTGGCTAGCATGTACCATTACATGAGAGAAGGGAACAGGGTAGGGGACAGAGTGTAAAGTATTTTGTGGAGATGGAAGGGGCCTAGGAGAGTACAATTGTTCTTGTGGAGAGCAATTCATGATAGGTTTCTTACTGGTGCTAAGCATAGTTGAATTATGAGAGGCAATGGTTACTGCGATTGTTGTAATGATATATGTGAGAGTCTTATGCATGTTATAAGGGATTGCAGGAGTTCTTGGGCGTTGTGGGTGGATTTAAAACATGGACAGATGGAGATTAAATTTGATAATTTGCAAGGTAGGGAGTGGTTTGCTTGGATTTAGCAAAAACATAAGGAAGTTGGTGCCTGAAGTTTGGCATATCATGCTAGCTATTATGGATTTGGAGGAACAAAAGGCTTTTTAGGAAGGTTTTCTCATGCCTGATTAGAGAAAAGTAGTAGTGGAATGGTATGTGGATGAGATAAGAAGAGCAAGGAGGGAGTTTAGCTAAGTAAGAAAGGCAAGGAGGGAAGTCGACATTCGGTTGGTGACTCCTATTGGTTAAATTTTGGGGTGTTGTCTAACATTCAAACAATTGCTCATAAGGTTGAATAACAAAAATGTTGAAATTTTTCTATCGCTCATGAGCTATGTACTCATGAATTATAACCGTAACCTTTTTATGGTACTCATGAAAACCCGTAACTCTATACGGTACTCATAAGTTATCCCAAATTGGCTTTCTTTACCATTGATGAAGCCGTAACTCTTTTACAACGCTCATAAATTAAAAACCATAACTCTTTACAGTACTCATGAGAACCCGTAACTCTTTACGGTGCTCATGAGAACTCATAACTAAATGTTAAAGAATATTAGGATATAAAAAATTAGGAATCCATGTTAATCACTGTGGAACCATAACTCCTTACGGTCCTCAAGAGCGATGCGCTCATTAAAACAACTATTGGGGTTTTAGGATTACCTTTTTAATCACTCAAAGACCTCAAAGTATATGAGGTCCTCTAATGTTGATCCACACAACCGCCTCTTGATTGCAATGAGAACACCTTCTCCTTGACTCCTCCTTCTCCTTGGATGCTTGCTAGGCAATTGTAAGACGGAGGCTTCAACTCTTTGGATCTTCTTTTCTCAAGACGATGATGATGTCTTGAGATTAGGTGATGAGGTTCAAGATTGAAAGATTGGAGATGACGCCTCTATTCTTGAATAAGAACACACGGCCTTTTCTTGAACAAACGTGTGTGTGTGTTTTTCATTTTGAAAAAAAGTCCAAAAAATGGCGCTTGAAAAATCAGCCACCTCCATTAGGGTTTAACCCTAATTCTAATGCTTAAAAGAAAGGCCTAGTCCAACTAGAAAAACCCAATCTTTTTCCAATCTTTATTGGATCTTATCCAATCTTTATTAATCTTTATCCAACCTTTATTAGACATATATCCAATATTTATTGGATCTTTATCTAATCTTTATTAGATATATACCCAATCTTTATTGGATCTTTTATCTAATCTTTATTAGATATATTTCCAATATTTATTTGATCTTTATCTAATCTTTATTATATATCTTTTCAATAGTTATTGGATCTTTTATCTAATCCTTATTAGATATATATCTTTCCAATATTTATTGGATCTTTATCTAATCTTTATTAAATATCTTTCTGATATTTATTGGACCTTTCATCTAATATTTATTGGATATTATTTTGGATAATTCACAATTATTCTTTGTCACCTAACCTCTTGAATTTAAAATTTGAATTTAAATTACTCTTTTAAATTCAATATTTAAATTTCAAATTCAAATTGGCCCAAGACCCCATTGGGCCTTCTAACTTATTTGGACCTATTAGTGGAAAAACTAATTTCTCACTAATTATCCAAATATGACACCATTTATGATTGGGCTTGGAGTCCTACTCCAACCCAATGACACCTAAAGTCTTGACAAAGCCCAATAATAATTATTGAGCAAAAGTTGCTAAATATAGCAATCAAGAACAGCCTTAGTGTGTGACCCATTAGACCCAATTAGTCACTGGCATAAATAAATTTAGACCAATTAAACTCCTTTAATGGGCCCAATTTATCTAATAGTCACATAAGACATTAGCAATGCTCTGCGGCCCCAGAACTAATTGAGTTGATCAAGTGATCTACCTTTCTAATTTGGATACCATGCTGACATCATCTGTCACACCATTTTTCACATTTAGTCGAGAGAAAAAATAGAGTATCATCTTTCTTGGTTGACTAAATGTAGCTTTTTCACAAAACCAGGAATCTTCTTTTATTGACTCTAAGATAGACCATGACTCTTCATGATCGCTTACTATGCATAGATTCCCAAGTCAACTAAAAGTCATCCAAGCCCTACCGATCTTGTAAACAAGTAATCCCTCATAGGGGACTGTGAGTCCTTTTGGCATGTTTATCTATACTCATGCATTCGAGTCATACCCAAGAGTACACTATTCTCCCCATTTTTCAGGTGGATAGAGTTTTACAGTCAAAGCATAACCCTAGGACATAGTGTTCGATGATATCCTCAAGTCTAGGACGATTCGGACTACCAAACGATGAGAGACGTTACAAATCCAATGATACTCTCTACAATGAATCCTTGTGGAGTTTCTCAGTGGGTCAATTCTGTGCTATTTGTTCTCTAAGAGATCCACCCACGACATTAGCCAAGGCATCACCATTTGTGCATTCCATAAGGTTCCTACCTTGCATCTCCATACAAGTAGATGATGTCGTACTAGTCTTATCGAGATCACTAATGCCCGTTCTTGGTGATTCAAGATTAGGAACAAGTTTTAGGTAATAGACATATAGTGTTCTTAAGTCCTCATGATCATAATCTCTATCACAGATCCTCAAGTGAACACGTGTTCTATTCCTAGGGCCTTTATCTTTGATCGCATATTAACCTAAAATATAGGCGAAACATAAATATGATAAAGATAAAGTGTGCTCAAATATATAAGTCATGAAATATTAAATAGAAAAAAGTGTTCCTCTGTCAAAATAGATTGTCTCTAGGACACTTATTTACTAACAACTCCTTTGGATGGTTGGGTCAAAATCAATGTGGATGGTGCATACAATAGAGAGGCAAAGCTTACAGGCTGTACGTAGAGGCTTAATCAGAGGAAGTGATGGTGTGTGGATTAGTGGTTTTACAAGAAAATTGAATGTTTGTTCAGCAGTAAAAGCTGAATTGTGGGCTGTGCTTATAGGATTTGAATTAGCTATATATTGTAGCATTAGTAGCTTAGTTCTTGAATGTGACTCATTAGCTGTGGTGCATATGTTGAGAAATTTATAGATGTTCGATGATGTGGATTCCAGGTTGATGACAGCTATTAGTAAAGCTATAGGAAATTTTACAAGAATTAGATTTGTTCATGTTTATAAAGAGGGCAATTTTGTGCTGATGCCTTAGCAAAGTTTAGTTGTACTCAAGAGGATATTTATGTTATACTTAATAATCCTCCACAGTTTCCGAATTTATTGCTGTATAGAGATTATACGGGTGTTTCATGCCCAAAACTCATAATGACTAATAAATAAGATTGGGCAAAGTGCCCCGTATTTGACCCAAAAATATATATATAATAAGAACTATATTAAGCTGTAGATGGAATTTCTGTAACATAAAAGATAAACACATGCAAGTTTTCATCATAATAAAAACATAGAAATTCAGTGTCATATCATGATATTATTATGATCATGGCCATCATCTTTGATTTTCTTGTTTTTGGATATAAATCATCTATTTTTTTTAAGGAAAAAAAAAAGGAGAACCTTTATCTTGGTCAACCCTCTAAGGAATCACAAACCAAACTAATCTTGATCAAGACATGGTAGACCTCGTTCGAACGATGATCCTGCCACTTGCGTTGTTGCATCCCCAAAGAATTGAACTCATAACCCTTGACTAAGTTGGAATACCTCTTGCTTCGGGTGGCGACCCTATGTCATGAACATCATCTTTAACAACAAAGCGACGCCAAAACCAATGTCTTCCCCACTCTGCATACATAGACTCCAACGGTATTCCTTTGGTCTCCGGCAAGAAAAGCCCAACGAAGATGGTCATCACAGCGATCCACCCCGCGAAGAACAAAAACGCACCGTATCGGAAGTGACACAGCATCGTCAAAAACGTCTGAGACAACACAAATGTTGTCACAAAGTTAACGGCTACACTGATGCTTTGTCCTGTGCTTCTAATCTTCATGGGGAAGATTTCACTCGGAACGAGCCAACTCAGTGGGCCCCACGACCACCCGAACCCAGCAGCGTACAGGCATAATAGCACCAGTACTGATATGGCACTGCCCTTTGGGAGATGCTGTGTACCGTCCGAAAGTGCGAGTAGCACAGCCACCGCAATCTTCATAAAATAATAATGGCGGATCACAATTAAAAAAACAGAGGGATAAAAAAAATAATACCCAGACAATAAAACAGTCCTGGTGTTTCCAAAAAAACCCTTCGATGGTTTTAGTAACAATGGTGGTAAGTGAAGAAAGTGTATTTGCTTAGAAAATAGATTATATGGTCCCAAATTTACCAATTATTATGTCAAGAAATTGTAGATAAAAGTGTCTTAAAAAAAAAAAAAGAACTTATAGATAAAAGTGTATTTCATTATTGCAACTAAATGATGCAAGAAAAAAAATATATAAAAATTCTTCAATAATAAATTATACTTTAGACAGATTGAAATTTTAAAAAAAAAAAAATTCTGAAAATTTACTCCTTACAAAATTTATTATTCGATGGTTCTCTTTAAATTGATGTAACTCTTCTTTAATTATGTACAATCTATCTTTAACTATGTGTAAATTTATTTTGTTTTGTATATTGTTAAAGAAAAGTTGCACATGCTAAAGATATATGTTGCATCCAAATCATAGAAAAAATTTAATATAATTTGATAATAAATTCTGTAACTACGTAAATTTTCAGAAATTTTTTTCACTGAAAAATGTTTCAACATCAAATGGATTTTATAGATAGCTTTGTTAATGTGCGTGTGTGCGAAATGCTACTGATCATATCCTTAATATAAGATTTTGTTTATATATAATACAAATTGTAATATAAACAAGATCTTATATTAAGGATAGAGTATAGTACTGCACTATCTTTTATGTTTAATGTAATATGTACACTACAGATGAGATATTATTTTAAAGACCAGATGCACTATTTTGTAACTAGACGAGTATATAACTCAAAAATACATAAGACATGGTTTCATTTTCATACCTGGCAGGCCAACATATGAATACCTCCTTCGAGGAATAACAATCTTCGACCAAAGCGATCAACTATGAAGGTGGACACCATTATAGATCCAAGGTTAACAACTCCCAAAACAATGGTTGAGAGCAAAGCGGTGTCGTTTCCAAGGCCCACAGACTGAAATAGATTCGCCGAATAAAAGGCGACAACATTAATGCCAGTGAGCTGCTGGAAAAATGGGATGCAAAACGCCATCACCAGATGAGGCCGATATTTTCTCTCAAATATCATTGTGAAGGGCTCTTGTTGAAGAGCCTTGGACTTCTCAGACATTTTCACAAGGTCGTCCAGCTCAGCTTCCACGTCAGCAGTTGACTTCCTTACTTTAAGGAGGGCACTCCTGGCCTCGTCTATCTTGCCACGTTGGACCAGGCTGTTGGGCGTGTCTGTGATGAAGAAGGCCCCGACGGTCATGGTGGCGGCCGGCACGATTGCGAAGCCGAGAGACACGCGCCATCCCCAGGAGTGATTGGAGACGGCGAAGTTGAGACAGTTGGCTATGACCACTCCGATGCCTATGAAGAACTGAAATCCAGTGTTGAATGCGCCTCGCCATTTGGGTGGAGCTATCTCTGATAGGTACACGGGTGCTGCCTTCATTAATGTCAATTTTATAAAAGAATTAGGCACACTTTTCATGAGTAGGATTAAACTCACAACAACTTTTATGTGCTAATTAGCCATATAGAGCCATTAGCACCATAAAGATTAATTTATAACAACAATTATTCCTCGTTTTCTGAATATAGGAACAAAATAACTAATTTGCTATGTAAATTAATTAATTATTTGTCAAACAAGTTAAGGTCCAATTTTACATAAATTTGTGTGTAGAAGCTTTAGGTACTCAAAAGTTCCTCAGACACATAAGTATTAAAAAAAGAGTAAAGTCGTTGTAACAGTTAAAAAATTAACATTAATGGTTAATATTTTAATGGTTAGTGGCAATGTTGCTCCTTTTCTTAATACTTTTTAGAGGTGGAATCAGGGGACCTAAGGGTGGCCCTCACCCCCCTAAAATTATAGAAAAGAACTTAAAGTTTTAGGAAATTATATTTTACCTCATAAAATTTCATGGTTTTCATTTTAGTCCCTTAATGTAAAGTTATATGGAGGGACTAAAATGAAAATATTAAAATATTTTTAGAGTTGAAATATAGTTTCATGAACATTTAGATTTAATTATGTAATTTTCGCTCCCAATTGCAATTCCACACTCCGTTTCTTCTGCAAAATAATTGATCCATCATATACTTCCAGATACTCACAGCTCTCATACAAATACTTTTGGAATTGGTCCTTAACCCTTGTAAACAAAATTTGCCTTCAAACTACCTCTTGAAAGAGACTCTCATAATATATGTGCAATAAATAGGGATGATTTGGAGAAAAATTATAAATTTGAAAGATAAAATAAATTAAGAATTTATCTTCAGAATCTAGATAATAAACCTCCTAGTATAGATAGCTACTACGTTTAGAGACTAAAACGGAGTGTGTCTTCGTTGTAAGTTGATGTAATGATGGTTTGGATCTAAGATAAGAGGGACAAAAATAAATGAAAGATAAGGAATTAGTGAAGCTCTCTAATAGGAACATTCATATCCTCCAAAACATTACATAAAAAATATGCTCACAGGGTACTTACTTGATTGGTGAAACCGACCCCAAGGCCAAGCAATATACGACCCAATATTAGCATAGCAATATTTTGAGCACCTCCGTTAACGGCGCCACCGATGAGGAAGGTGCAACCGCCTAAGACCATGATGTTTCGCCGGCCGATCATGGCCGTCACTCGGCTCGCCACAAGAGACGAAACCAACCCGGCCAAGTATAGTGACGATGTGAACAAGGTCAAAATCTGACTGTCATACACACAGTATATGTTTGTTTCAGCACTGCTAGCTTTCTTCAGTATTGCTGGGAAGAACTTCTTTAGAAATGGTGCCATAGTAGTCACACCTCCTAAAAATTCATATTTTCAATTTTTTTTTGGCAAATAGAAGAAAAAAAAGTGAGTTAGCGTGATGAAATTTAACATACTTTCCAGAACTAGAACGACACACACACACACATAATTAAATTCAGGGATAATCAATATGCAATTCCTTATAATTTTTCATCATCTGATTTTTAGTTAATCAGGCTCCTTTTTTTTTTTATCAATATTTATAGTTTTACCTGTTTAATGGGTCCTGGAAGTCTTTTTCTCTTTGATTAGGTTCTTATGATTTCACTTTATTTTTAAGTCAGGTTTTTGTATTTTTGTCTTTTTATCAGTGACCTAAAACTATAAGGATTTGATTAAAAATTAAGTAAAACAATAAGAATTCAATAAAAAGAAGAAAAAAGTATGGGAAGTTGATTAAAAATATGTAAATTAAAGTTATAAGAATATTATGAATAGAAGAAGTTATAGAAACCTTGTTAAAATCAGTTGAACTAGGGGACATGTTTCTATACTCGTCTATGGGACAAACAGGGAACACTCGTCCCCATTTGTAAAAAGATATGGCCGTTAGATCTCATCTGACGGTCCGAATCTCATTTTATCCTTTTTAATAAAAAAATTTCAATTATCTCAATCAGTATCCTGAAATATATTTTTAATACAAATCAATACCTAGAAGTATTCCTAAATTTTTTTTTAAGATCATGAAGTATCTTTCAGTACCGGTCAATATTCTAAAGTATATTTTTAGTCTTAGTCAGTACTCAGAAAAATTTTGTATGACTAAGACTAAAAAGATACTTCAAGGCACTGAATGATATTGAAAAATACCTTGAAGTATCTTTTAGTCTCAATCAATTGTGAAAATTTTTTTAGGAAATTTTTAGGGTACTGACTGAAATTAAAAAAAAATATTTCAGAATAATAAAAATATTTTATGATCTTGAAAATAATTTTTAGAATTCTAAAAGATTATTTTAGAATAGTGGATAGTACTAAAAAGATACTTCAATATACTAACTGAAAATGCTGAAAAAAATTTTATTAAAAAAATGAGATATAACAGCTAGATCTCTTTACAAAAGAGACGAGCGCCACTGAGTGTCCCATAAACAAACAGGAAAACGCGTTCTGTTAAACTACAAGGACTTGATAACTCTATCTTCTCTCTTTATTGTACTAGTTCTAATTAAAAATAGAAGATATCTACCCGGTAGGTATGATAAGGTAAGTATGATCTTCTCACATAGTTATTTATTTATTTATTTTTTTGTTAGATTTTAGGATAAAATCTCATAGGTTATGAATAAGAAGGATGATGGAAAAGAAGAGGAAAAGTAAGAAGGATGGTGTGTATAGTAATAAATCTCACATTAGTTAATTGGAGAGAAGTTAAAGGGTATATAAGCCTCAACTTTGCTTCTACTAAATGAGCTCTTAGGCCTACCCACTTTTGTGGAGGGGTGAGGACTTAGGGAACCCTTGGTCCACCACGCGCGCGCTGCCGCCCAGCCGGCTCGGTTGGTCGTGCGCGTTGCCCAGTCCGCGCGTGTGAAATAAAAAAATAATTTTTTGATTTAATAATTATTTTATTATTAATTCCGTTGTGACTCTTCGCCTTCCTTTCCAACCAGCGGTTGTGTTTTACAATCCGTACGGATCATTCGCTCCTTCTGGTGCGTCTATTCGTAAGATGCATCGTTCGCCGGCAACAATCGCAAGTCGCCTCCATTTGTTTCGTTTTAGTGTGTTTGTTCGCACAACGTATTAGTTTGCAGCAACGGTTGATTCCATCTACATATACATTCTTTGCATTCTTAAAGCAGATTCGTTGGCTTCACTTGGGCTTCAGACAGACAGAGCCATCTTTCTGGAGATGAATAATCTGCTCTATCCTGGGAGACAATTGCTCAGAAACTTTTGGCATCCTAGAGGGAGCAAAATTGTCTTAAGGACACAACGAAAGTTGGGCCCGTATTTTTGCATAGTTTATAACTATATTTGGCAGCCTTATGAGTTTATTTATAGTTTTTTCATATGATACAGACTTGTTATATGCTCTCTATATGTTATATTTAGTTAACACAGATTGTTGTTATACTGTTTTGTTTACTGTATATTCAATTTCTACTTACTCAATACATTAAAAACAACATTTTTGGGCTTTATTAATACATGTGTGTGACGAGTGACGACTATAGAAGAATTCCCCCCCCCCCTAAAAAACTATAGAAGAGTCCATGCATATTCAAAATAAATACAGTAATTTTTTTTTCTAATTAATCTATCAACTTTGATATTAATTAATATGTGTGTGTAGACACACATATAGGCTTTCCATGACATTAATAGAATGTTAATTGAATATTTGATATGGTTTAATATTGTTATATGAAACGCATGCAAGTTTAATTTTCGGAAGGCAATATGATTCAATTAATTGATCCATAGTTAGTTATCCTTTATATTTGGTTTAGTATTATATCGGAAGGAATAAAAAAGAAAGTAATGAAGAAAAATATATCATTCCAATTTTATTGACTGTCCCAGAGGAAATGAGAGGACATAATGGAATATTAACCACATCCAATATATTAGCAATAAAGGTTCTTCTTTGAGAACTTTCAAAGCAAAAATGTCCTTTAATTTTTGTTTTAAAAAAATATGGTATGTACTTTTTTTTAATGCCTATAGTCTAAGAGAAAATTTCTAAATAAAATATATTTTCTAAGAAAGATATTTGAGGACCAACAGATAGAATTAATTTCTTTAAGATTAAAAGATTTGTAAATTTCACATCAAGACTAAAGTTTTTTTACTGACTTGAATGCAACCATGAGTTTATTATTAAATTAAAATATAGTCATTAATAAAATAGACATATGAGTTGCAAAAAATGACATAGAAAATTATAAACCCAGAAAAATAACTATTAAATCACAAAAGATTCAAAATATTTGATAAGTTTGATTTTCATTTTTATTATAAATTGAGAAACATTAGTTTTTTTATGAAAATTGAGAAATATTAGTTATAATTAGTGTTTATAAATTTTCAAATTAGGGGAATATTGTAATACCCGGATAATTACTATCTGGACTATTATGTTACCATAATAAAAATGTATATTTATGAAGATTTTGATCTCAACATGGTATATGATTAGTCTATGTTCAAAGGAAAACACTAAGAAAATTAAAGGAAATTTATTAACGGAAATATGAAAAATGCACCTTAATGCCATAAAACATCCTGAGGAGAATTATGAAAATTCTAAAAGGCATGAAACAATTATTAAAAATTTAGGAAGCATATTATCCTCAATTTAGACAATTTAATAAATTACTTTCTATGAAAATAAAAAAAGAAGGAAAATTAAAAAGTATTTTAAGACTAAAATTGACTCTATGACTTTTGATAATTTGTATGGAGCTTAGATTATTAATGTCAATAAAGTTGTTGTGAGAAAATGATGAGTTTTAATTAAGAAAATTATTAGGAATTATTAAAGGATTAATTAAGTAATTTTTGGGAATTTTATAAGCTTATAGAAATTTAGGAAACATGAAAAATAAAATAAATATGAATGAGTATTATTAAGGATCGAAATTTTTGGGCCAAAATTAAATAAATAATAAAGGTCAAGAAGTAATCTTGGAAAACCAAGATCAAAAGCTTAGGATTGTTCAAGAAATTATAAAAGCCTAAATCCATGAAATTGCTTATGGACCAATAGGGAAATTTTAGGGGAAATAAATATAGGATAAATGGGATATTATGGTAATTGGAAAAATATATATATATTTGTGTGTTGGCCGAATTTAAGGGGGGATAAGGATGAAGTTTGATTTTTATCATATAATAATAATATAAATTTAAGCATGTGTTAAATAGATAATGTTATAATAATAAGGAGTAAACAGATAATGGAAATAAGAACCGATAGAAAATAATTCATAAACTAGAATCCAGGGATGAGTTAAGAAAAACCAGAGTATATTATTGATGAGTGGATTTTTATACAGAAGTTGGCGCCGGCAGAAGTTATTTCTGTAACCGGTCGCGAATATCGAGGATTTTCGGCAGATAGCGGAATGTCCTTAATAAGGGTATAAGGTGAGGAGAACCCAATAATCTCGAAGAGGATGACAAGACCTTCAAGGTATTGCTTCCGGAATTTTAAGTTTTTACGGAATTTCGCGATTAGGACACTGAACCAGGAACTTTATCTGATAAAGCAAGATGACATAAGGTTAGATGATGTCATCAATTTTGTCTCTTTGTGGGGGGGAGGTCGGCCAAGCAAGGGAGGGCCAAGATTAAACCACCTAGCAAAAATGCGATCCTACGATCAGAATTCAACCAGACAAAGTTCAAGGAAATTACGAAAATGTCATTGAGATTTTCTATAAATAGCCTTCATTCCTCTTCATTCTTCACCAATTCACTTACAATCCTAGAGAGAAGTTAGAGAGAGAAGCTCTGGAAGAAGAGTAAGAAGTTCATAGCAAAGCTCTGAGTAAGTTCTTCAGTCCTTAGTTTTTAGTTTCAGTAGTTCTTTCGGTAGTTATAGTAGAACTGCTAGAGTAGTCTTTAATTTTTTTAAGTTAACTTAGATATTATGTTTTAGGAATAAATATGATATTTATCTTAGGAATATATTAGAGGAAAGTTATAGCAAAAAATTTTGAGAATTTAAAGTCGGAATAGCGAAGCTCTAGCAAAATTCCACCAATTAATCAAACTAGGGGCAAAATGGTAATTTGTACCTAAATTGCCTATTATGATCTTAAATATTCATATCAATGACATTATCCTTCTAGGATATCTGAAATCACAAACCGCTGTTTCCGCTGTTTCCACTGTCACCGCTGTCATGCCGCTGTCAAACGTGCCGTAATTTGACGAAAGTGCCAGAAACCGTCAACGGAGGTACGGACGCGTATTGTAACCTTAACACTTATGCTGCTCATATACATATATGTGATAGACATGCTTATATACCGAAGCTCTGTCTAGGGTTGTCGGTTTTATATACAGCTTTATACGGGTTATAGTCTTAATAACGTCGTTGGGTTTTCCTAGCGCTGAGGACACGATGGGCCGTCATGGCACTGATTATGTGCAAACATTATGTGGGGCTTTACATACTGCTGTGTGCTTATGTTCTGCCAATATGTGATCATGCATCTGCTGTGTGCTTATGTAGTGATATACTGCTGTTATGTGATTATGTACATGTTGTTATCCATATACTGTCTTATTTGAGCATAAGGTTAACCGTTACCTGAGATCCAATCAGGAATTGGATCTCAGCTGTAGCTTCAAGGTCGGGAGGGCCAAGGTCGAAAGAGAGAGGCAGGCAGGCGGTGCAGGACCCATGACAGAGTTTTATTTTGTTATGTCTCTAGTTATGTACTTTACTTTCCTTCGGATGTTAGAAGACTGTAATAGAACAATTACACTATGGTTATGTTTTATCAAAGTTCAGTTACTCGTTTTGTTAAAAAGCTCTACTCTGATCACCGTTTTTAAAAAAAAAATTCCGCTAAATTTAAGGTGGGATGTTACAAATATTAGTATCAAATTTTTGGAAATAGAAGAAAATTTGATAATTTAACTTTATTTTTCCATTTGAAAATTTTTAGCATTAATATTTCATTTTTTTCATTTTTTTTTTGGTATCAATTTGCAATACATATATATCATTTTATACTTAAAAAAACCAAATTTAATTTTTCCATTTTTCGATTCCTCTAATTTAATACTATTTTGTCTTGATTTACAATTTTTTATGAGATGATAAAGGCGTTTTAGCAAACTCATTTCTAGCCTCAAATTATTAAAGAACTCTGGACTTTTGGTTATGATTTAGAATTTTCACAGATCTTTAAGTCCTAAAATGAAATTAATTCAATCTTTGGTCCTCAGATATCGTTTTCCTTATCTACTTTTGATCATATACAAATCTGGATAACAATGCCATATGCCTTGAAAATGGTTTTGTAAGTGAAATTAGCCTGATGGTTATTTTTTGTTTGTATAAAACCATCTTAATTAGGAAGAATATAATTTGGTGTGTGTGTCTATATATCGGGGAAAAACCCCCTCAAATCTTGAAAGACCAACAAAATTTCAAAAAAAGTCTTATATGGGATTCTAATGTCAAAAAAGTCCTAAAAAATTGTTAATCTCACAGACATAATTGTCAATTAAGATTAACAATTTCTTGGGGTTTTTTTAATATGTTACTTTCTTATGGGACTTTTTTGAAATATTGTTGGTCCCGTGGGACCTAAGAGGGATTTTTCATCTATTTTTGTTATATTTTCACCCATAAAATGATGATTACTAATTATTATAAAATATTCCCTCATATGCTGATATAAAAGCAAGATAAGGAAATAAGGTTGATCCTAAATATAATATCTCAATTCACTTATCTCTTAAATTTATATTTTTTCCTAAAGTATATATATTGATTACAGATAGTAATATTAAGGGGATTTCCATTAAGTGGTAATTCCAATCCAGATTATCAAAAATAAGATTTTAGTGAAATCAACATATAATTATTATAAAAAATTAATTTAACTAAATTTTGTAATATTTGTAAAAGATGTTCTATTTTTTTTTTATACTATCAACGGATATCCGAACAATCAACTATTCTAATTTTGGAGTTATGATTGCTCCTCCCAAAAATGGTCTTCTCTAAAAAGGATTAAAAAAAATAAAACATGTTCTTACATTTGCTATACCAAGCAATTGGGGGTTCTATTTAGCGCTAGAGGTAATATATATATTTCAAAGTGCGCACGTGATCCCCTTATACCCATATGCCACGTGTAAACCACTAAGTAGTAATACATTACGTTTGTCGTTTTGTCACTGTGACAGCTCACAACAAACGTTCGCCGTTTCATGGTTGAATACTTGAATGTTTGGTTAGCGTCCAGTTGGTGGACCAATTTCGGCAGATGAAGCCGAAGGCATAACAAACAAAATTAAACTATTATTAAAATAAAAAGTGACTACACATATTGATTTGCTACGTCCCATTTTTATTATTAATATATAAGCTAAGTGAATAGTCCTTGGATATTTAAGAAATTAGTTAAACAATACAATATTTTTTCCCTTCTAAATAATACAATATCTACTGCTTGAATTATATTTTTATTTATAGATAATAAAACACCTAAAAAAATTTTTATCAAATAGTTGTGCCTTATATATTTTAGTTATAAATACAACTCCTTTATTTGAAACTAGTGAATATCAAACAAATTATTTGTATGAATTTAAAATTTGAAAAATTTGTTTTAGTATCGATTTTTAAGATCAAGATCTAATCAATTCTAGATTTTTTTTTTTCTGTTCGAAGAAAGTTTATAATATTTAGACACCATGAAACGTTTCAAAATATAAACCATAATTACTTAATTAAATAGGATTAGCTACCTCATCAAAGCCATGTCTTTTTATTAAATATTTAGATTTAAATTAAATGAACTAAATTTTTTACTATTGTAGTATAGCCACTGACATAATTATGAGTTATGACCAAGGAAATTTAATTATGACTATAATTATTAGATTCTTTAAAAAAAGATAATTGATACCGTACCATATCACATCACATCTACTGTGTATCTTGAAACCTTTAATATAATAAATATTTCTCCTTATGTAGTCATAATGTCTAAAATATTTTCCAGGACAAAAAGTTTAGATAAAATCCAACATTCAATATGGACTATATGCCTATTCACGAGATCATGAGAGTTATATTTTCAGTTTTTGTCCATTCATGTAATCAAAATTACATTGTCTATCATGAAATACAATACTCCTCTTTTTTTATTTTTCTTTTTAAACAGAAAATACAATACTCTTATAATTCTATTTATAAACTACCTCAAACATATTTTACGCAAATTATGAAAAAATATTAAATTTCATAAACCTAAAACTTTAACCCTATTTAATAAAATTATTTTTTCTTTACCCTATGAGTAGGATCAGAAAAATAATTCACTATAGTTATTTACAATTTATCTATGCCTATTCTCGAGGTCATGAAAGTCATATTTTAAGTCTTTACCTCCTTATATTATAAAAATAACGTTAAAATACAATAATATACTATAGTAATTTACAAATAATTTTAAAATTCAGAGAAAACAATAGATATATATCCACACATATTTCAAGCTAATTAATTAATTGAAATATAGTTACCGCCATAGATCTATATCATCAGTTCCTACTGTTTTCTATCTACTGTGGAAGATATTGAAGATGAAGCAGATCAAGCAAATTAAATAGGAAGCCGTAAGAGATAACGAACCAGAAAGAAAAAAGAAAGAAGCAGATTAGAAACCTGAAATTCCGATGTCGTATCCAAAAATGAGCCCACTTGATGCTGCAACGATGCAGGTGATGACGACGGAGAGAGTTATCTTGCCGTCAACGGCAGCGTTGGACGGAGCATCAACGGCGAAACCTCCGACAGCCATTCTAGAGTTTGGAAACCCCTCAGTGAAACTGACCTAATTAGAGTTGTTTCGTTCTGATTGCTCTCTGCGAAGAGAAGTCAGCACAGTGACGAAGAATTTATAGGCCAAGTTGAGTGAAGAATTTGACCTTTTGATGATAGTGGTACATGTATGGCTTCTTTTTTTGGGTGTAATGGTTAATGTATGCCTTCATTTCGTCTTTAACCTCATGCCTATTATCATCCAGGGAGAATATGCACAATTATTGTACAATGAATATACACAATTCCCACTAAGGAAAGGAAAAATTATACATAAATTCTATTAAGAAAATATTTTTTAAAAATAGTAGAAAATTATATTTATAAGTTGAATTTGTATATTTATAATTAAATTTAAAAATTTATATTTACATGTCAAATCACAATATTTATAAATCAAACTTTTGGTAAGGAATTTAATTCCTCAAAATTTCGATGTATGGAGTCATTTTATTTGGAACAATGATTAATATTCTCAAAACAAAATCCCCTTTTTTTATGAGTGGTGTTTTAGTAAATAATCGTTGCGTTTGGCCACAATAGGGGGTGTTTCAAGTGGGTCCTATTTTGTAATAGCCTCGGTCATCTTGACCCAAAAATTTGCAATATTATAATATTCTTTTGGTATTTAATATAAAATATATTTAACTTTTTGGGAGAGATTAATAAAGGTACATAAATTATTTTAAACTATTGATATTTTTATTTTATTTATACTAAATTAATTTTTGATAGTTTAAAATTCTAAAAGACAAAAAGAATTTTAAAATTCTAAATAATTTATTTCCTAAAAAAGGAACTGTTAATTGCTTATCAAAATTGCTAGTGAAATAATAGTCACAAGCAAAAGGCCTAAAGCCTCCAACCAACTAGCTACTAGCACATAATCCAAATCAACACAAACTCATTTTTCAAAATTTGGAAATTTTTTGCCGTAGTGACCAAGTCATTTGCCACGGCAAAAGACATAAAACAGAAAAAGAGGACAAAAATAGTAAATGGTGGAACAATGTTCCTAGAATGGCAGTGTTCAAGCACTACAAGGCTTAGCAATGGAATTTCAATTCCATTTGATAATTGTTCAGTTTTATGATGAAGGCAGGAATCAAACCTTCGACCACTCGCGCGCACCCGGAGGCCTCCTCTTGAGCTGTTTTGACCTTCATTATTCATTTACAAAATATTATACATAAATATAACAATTAAAAATAAATATAATATAATATATACACATACATATTTACACACACATATACATTTATATATATGTGTGTATACATGTATATATACATACATACACACATATATATTTCGTTTTTTACAATATATTATTTTAAAATTTTTATTTTCTTATTTTAATATAATATAATATATTTAATATTTAACATAATATATTATTTTATGTTATTAACTATTTTTTATATATTAATTTTTTATTTTATTATATTATATAAATTATTAGAATATAATATTGAGAAATTATAAAATTTTCCTACTTATTAACACTTGATTAGTAAAATCTATCAATAATTATCGACAGAACTTTTTTCCATTAGTAATTCCGTTGGAAAATTATTTTTCGTAAGTAATAGTATGTGTGTGTGTGTGTTTTTTTTTTTTTTTTTTACGAATCATAGCATATACTAAAAATTCGGAGGTGCCACTACTTTTGAAGTTGCTTTAAGCCTTCATCAGTGTCATCCATAATTATTAGTGAAATAATGGGGGTGGGGTTGGGGCGGCTAAGTTTTATATGCCCATTTGGCATAATGATGATAGAAGTGACTTATTCTTAATCAGAAGTAAAATCAGAATAAAATTCATATTCTAAATATGATTTGTATTTGGAATTATAGTGAGAGAAGTGATTTTTCTTATGAGAGAAGCTGCAAATTGTGGCTTTTTATCAAAAGTGATATTTTTACTATAAACCCATCACAAACAAAAGTCATACCAAACACCTACTTTTCCCATTGGACTTTTGTTTTCAAGGCTGTTGAGCATTTGGACCCAACGCTATGCCAAACAGAAAGTTTTGCAACTTATTTGAAATTTTCAATCAAATTTAATTTTATTCTGATTTGTTAATTGTATATGGTTTAAATTTTTATACGAGGGAGCAAGAACATTAGATTATATACAACATGAAGTTTGATTATAACACTAATACTATTCAGTGGCGGATCTGTTTAATGGCCAACTGGGGCCTTGGCCCTAGCTGGTCTTCTAAAATTTTTTAAAATTTGTTAAAATATATGTATATATTATATAATATTTTATTTTGGTCAATAATTTAACCCCAGCTAATATCTAATTAAGGCCCCAACTGATTTTTTAAAATTTGTTAAAATATATGTATTCATTATATAATATTTTATTTTGGTCAATAATTTGACCTAATTAATGTCTTATCTTCTCCATATTTGCACTTTTTTTTAACATTTTCCCCTCTCGCTCACGCACATGCTTCCTCTTCCTCCACTTGGCTCTGCCATCTGGGCTATCCAATTTGGGTCAAGTACTCTCCATCATCTCTCGTGCAGTCGACAGTCCGCAGATGTTCTCCAGTCTCTACACGTTACACGCTTCCTTGGTTCCTCTTCCTCCATTCGTGCTCTCTAATCTCCATCCACAAAGTCTCCCTCTTCCGCCGAGTCCGACCACTGTTCCGTCACTGCCGTCTACGTTAGTTGAAGGTTTTCAATAGATATGAAGCAACTGCTTGGCTTTCCATGATTCAGCTTGTCGTGGTCGATTTGGCATTACAGAAAGAAGTGCCCCTGTTGTAAGACGCTTCATTTGCTCTTTTTTCACATACTCAATTTCATCTTAATCTCTGCCTATATTGAAGATTCAAAGTAATTTATAGATTAATTTGATTTAATTGTTTGTTTCTAACTCATAGTTTGGACCTCGTGGACATGCATATGTTTATTTGTGTTGTGGTCTCCAAATGATGTTGAATGTTGTTGCTGACAAGGAAAGAGTTGGAGCTGCTATTTTGATTCGTTCTTGTGCCCCCGTTAGTGGTAAAGTTCTATCATCACATTTGGTCATATGACTTATTACATTGTTAATTGAGTTTGGCCTATCTGTCATGCCTGGCTTAGCTTCTTCTCAATTATGTGTGTAGTCCTGACTAGTCTTTTATGAGAGGGAGTGATTCTTAGCCACTGATCTTTACATAGCACTTTTTTTTGGGTAAAGAACCATCAATGTGATATTGTACGTGCGTGTGTATGTGAGTAGTGTGATTTGAACTTTTGAAGACTTCAGCTCATGGATAATCAAAGAGATAGTATATTGCTAAATCATCAGCCTCGCTATTTGGCTTCTTAAAGTCAAGATATCATCAAAATGCTAGTTACATCAACCTCTGATTTATGACTTATTTTCTTCTAAATAGTTGTTCATATCTATACTAGTTTTCATTATAATTAATCTCCGACCATTGTTCATATATATACTCGATGTTCTTATGGAGCAACTGCTTGGCTTTTAATATAAAGAAAGTAATGTTTGGTTCAGTAGTCATTGGGGCTGTGAGAGGAAAGTCAAATTCTTATTTGAGATATTTACTAAAAATGTTAGTATCATCTTTTTTTTTCTGATTTATAATTGTTAGTTATTATTTATTTGTATTTTAATGTTGTGTCATACTATTTAGTAAATAGTTCAACATGTCTATTTTTTGGCCCTAGCTAAAATTATTTTCTGGATCAGCCATTGGAGTAATACTAAATAATTTGCCAGAAAAAAATGAAACTAACACTTTCTTCTTTGGAAAGAAACAACCAGGCCAATACTTTTAATAAAAATTAATCATTTGGGAGAAAATTCTTTGGGAGAATACATTACACACACACACGGAAAATCAAATATTTGGTATCTACAGATTTCGCACCATAGTAATTCAGGTCTAAAACTTGAATTCATTGTATTTAAACTTAAAATTTTTTATTTGATTGAAATTCTTGAACTTGATCTTATTGCGCAACTCAATTTTTAAAGTTTTAATTAGGATAAATAATATAAAATTCCTTAAACTTTGTGCTAAATACAGATAACCATTTTGGCATTTTAGAGTTTAAATTTAACATTTCTAACCTTTTATATTTTTACTATAAACTCATTGCCTTTATTTTTTTACTATGTCATTTTGATAAAAGACACTTGCCATCTTACATGGCATCCTGTGTAAGTTATTAATTTTATAAACCACTTGAACTTTGACAAGTTATAAATAACACCCTAATATTATTTATATTTAACCCCTTAATGTTTCAATTTTTAATTTGAAACATTTACCGTGATTTTTTATGTTAGCAATGTCTTTATGGTGATTGAGTTTTTGTGGGACTATTATATACAGTGATGATAAAGCGATCATGTTCAACATAGAAAATGAAGTAAAAAATGAGGAGGTTATTTCATTTCAACAAATTGAAGATCAAGATCTAAAAGTTGCTGCAACCTTTTATACGCTCACAAATTGTACTAACTTAGAAATTATATAGCATAATATAGAGTATCCTCTAGATTCCTTCACAAAAAAAACTTTTCAATGTTCAATTTTGCTACAATATGTTTTTAAGATATAGAAAGAAACAAAGCTTAGAATGAGATGGCTCTAGTACCAATTCTCGAAAAAAATAAAAGCGTGCATGTTTGATTTTGTTTTTAAAAATATTTTTTATTTTTAAGAAATTATAAAAATTGTTTAAAAATATATTTTTGAAAAAAATATTTTTTTTAAAAAAAAATAATCCATTGTTTTTAAAAACTTAAAAAACCAAAAAATAAAAGTAAAAATTTAGTTGTCTTTCGTGATTTTGTTTTACTATTTTTATTTTTTGAGGCTACCAGACACCACATTGAATGTGATGGCCATCTAACTGTAACATCACTTTAAAAATAGATTTTTTTTTTTAAAAAAATAATCATCTAAACATTTTTTTCTAAATTTGTTTTTTTAAAAAAAAAAATTTATAAAATTTTTTTTTAAAAAAACCACTATTTCTTAATTATTTTCTATAGAATAAATAACTTCTCTCTCAATGATTCTAGAAAAGTTATTTACATTTTTTTTTTGGGCGAAATCAGTTTTTTGACGTAGATGTAGTATAACATTAGACGGGTAGGTGAAAAAGAATACATTTGTTAAATTCATCAACACCACACTAATAAAAGTAGGAATAAAACATAAGTCACATATGCTTTATTTTAACAAAAGTATGTGCTAGTAGCTTGACGAGTAGGAGCAAAAATACACCTATGCTTTTTTTAGGAGCAAAAATACACATGTGGTTACCATTTTAATGTAAAAGACACATTTCACCGTTAAGTCACTGTTCACCGTCGTTAAGTTACTGTTCACTTCATCTCTTTCTTTCTCATTACAGTGAACAGTGACTTAACAGTGAGATATAACTTTTGCATAAAAATAGTAACCATATGTGTATTTTTACTCCTCGAAAAAGTATATGTGTATTTTTGCTCTGGGGAAAAAGCTCATGTGTATTTTTGCATCTTAACCCTAATTATAAATTCATATATCATCTCTTATAAATGTAAATTAGGATTTATAAATTTTTATATGGACATACACTTGTTGTTTTATTTGTCATTAAAATTAAGATTTGTAAATTTTCATTTGGACAATTATTATTTTGCTCTAGTTAGTTGTTAAATTAGGAATGTGAATTTTCATATGGACACTTGTTATCTTGCTATATTAGTGGTTAAAATTATTATTTTTTAAATTTTATAAGAACACTTGTTATTTTGTTATTGTAAGTTATTAAAATTAGTATTTGTAAATTTTTATATGGACACTTGTTATTTTTCTATTGTTACCTATTAAAATTTGTATGAGCTTATAATTTTACCTATGAACTTGGCCTAATGAATATAAGCAGCTTGACTTAAATTTTATTCTGAAAATATATATCAACAAAAAAGCTAGCTAATGGAAACTTAAATAATATTCTCAGAGATAAATTGCACTTGTGTTCTAGGCTAGGATATTCTCCTCACAATCAGTCATGTCAATTCCTTAATGCTAATAAGTCGTTTGATCCCGTAAAATCATCAAAAATATTCCCCTCACAGAATGAACCAAACAATGTGAAGCATCATTTATCAATGTTAGAGATTGTTATAGATATATTTAATAACTCATGTCTCTTATTCAATACTACGAGGGCCAACTGGAGCTTGTTCTTCAAGACGTTGCTACATATCATTTCAGCTTGTATGTATGCAGTACTCTTACTATTGCAGCAGTACCAGTTTCTCATTATCATTACTTTCAACAACAAGAACCTTAGGATTTTGTTTTGGTTAATAATGTTGATCACAACAATGACAATAATGCAGAATGATGTTCATTATTCTGTCATTGTAGAATAAAAATAGCGGGAAAGAGCCATCTATAGATTTTTTTGGGATCAAATTTAGGTGATGAAAGATATAGTGGAATTGACCTAAATTAGGATACAAAACACTATTACTTAATTGCAAAGAACTAACTGGTAAGATATGAAAAAAGCTTTAAAACCTATATGAGAATGAAACTAATTTAGATGAATGCAAATACAATTTTGGAGTTTTTTGTATAATGAAAAATTAAAATCTTAAGCAAAGAATTAACTACCGGTTAAGCAAAACAAGACAAACATATATTTGTTAGGGACAACTTATAATTCATACGGAGTTAAGTTTCTTAACCCACATCAATTTATCAAGGGAGATTGATAAAAATTAGAATTAATAAACTTAATCATCTAATTGAAATATGGGAAACCTCAAATTTAATAAAACTTATAATCCATTAGAGAATTCATGCTGGCATTCAATTAATTTAAAATTTTTGCTTAAAATTATCTAATGGAAGCACTAGACAAACAAACTCAATTCAATAAAGAGGCAAAATCACATTGAAAATTAAATTAATAGTAAAAATTCAATTGACAAGGTAAAGGTTTGCAAACAAAAACTCTTGTAAGTGTCATTAGCACGAAATTAATCCAAATATCAATCCAATTCAAAAATAAATATGTTTACAATTTAGAACTAAATTGTTTTAAAACAATACAACTCAAAATTATTTAAAACTTAATAATCTCAAGTCTTAAATAAAAAAGATAAATGGAAAGTCACTTCCTTGTTTTCCAAGTGTAGGTCCTAGGCTCCAGCTTCCTCCATACTTGTTGAAAGTTGTCTTCCCAAATAATCTTAACTAAGCTGCCATCAATTTCTTCCTTCTTTCATAGACCAACAACTCACGGCCAGGAGAACAATGATAGAAGATAAAGGGTATTGAGGTGTGTAATATCCTAAAAATTTCTCTGGCAAATTCTATGTATGATGTATGTGCACTTAGTCAAATGAAAATAGTGAAATCTTGACAAAAGATTAATTTTGCCCGAAATACCCGATTTTGCCTAAACCAAAAATTTTGAGACATGTATTGGCACCAATGGGACATATGGAATTGATACTTCTTTGTTCCATTTTAGTGTATTAAATTTGACCAAAAATGAATGAGAAGAAGGTGCATGAGTATTATTATGAATTAAGAGAAAAATTGAAGGAAGGTTAAAGTAGCAATTTTTACGAAATTATGCCGTAAGTCTCATAATTATTTAAAATTTGTTAGTTCTCAGTTTTAGTTTTGATTATAACGAACACTTTCTAACTTAATGACCCAAGACAACTCAAGTTTCCTGTTAAAACAATTTGAGTTCTTAAACTCTTTTTAAAACTATCTTGAGTCAGCAAGTTCATCAACTCAAGTTCTCAATTAATCAACTCGAGTTCTATCTTTTGAAACGGATCCCAACAGCTACTCCTTCTAAAACAACTTGAGTTCTTACCTCCTCAACTCGTGTTCGTGACAAACAACTTGAGTTCATGGTGATTAACTCAAGTTCTGAGTTATCATACCTTGATTTCTTTTCAGAACAAAAAGCTTTAAAGAATTATAGTTTTATGATTAAACAACTCGAGTTATCTTAGCCAAAAAGAATTGAGTTCTCAACGAAATATTAACAACTAGAGTTCTTGTTTAACAACTCTAGTTGACAACTTTAGTTCAGTTTTTACAACTCAAGTTCTTTGTGAGTCAAAAAGTTTTCTGATTTCAATCATAAGCCTCAAGTCAAGTTTCTTTCTTATCAACTCAAGTTCTACTTCAAATCATATTTTAGAAACTGAAAGACTCTTTGAAAGATTGAAATAGAACTCGAGTTTGTAACTCTAGTTTATTAGTCATCAACGTGAGTTCTTTTGTAAGTAAATGATGATCATCATCTACGCAAATTCAAACTTTCAAATCTCTTTGTGAATACTTCATACTATCACTCAAAATTATTCTCAAGGTGGTTTTAACATATTTGTTAGTGGATTTTAGATGATCAAATGTAGGATTACTTGAAAAGCATCATAAAGCAATATTTGTGTCAAAGACACTTATTGCATAGGGGAGAAATAGAATTGCACATGGAATGAAAATCAGAGCAGCCCAAATAATCCCTATGGCAGGTACCCATTCCGATAAAAAGATATTACCAACTCTTTAAGTTAACCATTGTCCAGACCAAAAGAGGTTTACTGATAACGATGAGCTAAAAGTAACTTAATCAAAGAATTCAGTTTAACAGAATATTTTGAGTCTAACAGAAATATGAATATCTTTCAACAGCTATCTTAAGAGGTCTTCAACTGTCATAAATGGAAGATGATATAAATGCTCGAAGCATTCAATTCGCCAACTACCAAAAAATCTACGCATTCAATTTGACATTATTGCAATCAATTGTTGTATTCACTTCATTTAATATCTTTGGATATTCTTGTACTTTAGTGATTGTCATTCTTCACCTCAATAAGGAGTTGTTAAACACTTATTTGATTATTAGTTTATCGGGTTAATCATAAGGTAGAGGGACCTTGAGTATGGGTATACAATTATAACTTGTAAGGGGGAGTAAACCCTAGTGTGAGAGGATTACTTCGGATACAGAGTGTGTAATTGTTTTGTGATTGAGAGTTAGTGAAAATCTCATATTATTTGGGGACTGGACGTAGATCAAAGGGTTGGACCGAACCAGTATAACTTCTCTGTGTTCATTCTCTCTTTCTCTGTCACCATTTTATTCTTCTCTGGTCAATTAGCGAAAATAATTTAGATATCCCCTATTTACCCCCTCTAGGTGATATTTCTCTTTCATTTGGTATCAGAGTTTGGTCTTCTCTAATGAGCTTAACATTTTGAGAAGAAGGATCATGGAAGGAATACTACTTGATGGAGCCTCCATCAACCAACCACTTGGTTTCAATGGCAAACACTATTCTTTCTAAAAGGCAAAGTTCATAGTGTTTGTCTTAGCAACGAAGTATGGTCTATGACAAGTAATAGAAGATGGAGATTATGTCCCCACAAGGATAGAAGGGGAAATTCATGTGCTAAAGGTTGTATCCGAATTTGATGAAACTGATAGAAGCAAAATAACACCTAACAGTAAAGCTGTTTTGATGTTGCAAAGTGCTCTTAGTCAAAAGGAGTACTTTCAGATATGTAATCTAGGGATAGCGAAAGAAATGTGGAAAGCATAGGAACTTCTAGCATCGAAGAAAATTGGATCAACACATTGATGAATGAGTATGATCTTTTTCGAATGAAGACTAGAGAATCCATCAGAATCACCCATTGATCGATCAACTATCGGCTCTGGGTAAAATGTAAACAAAACTCTCAAGTTAGGAAAATTCTGAATGTCCTAACTAAAGACTGGGAATCCAAAGTCACGGCAATCGAAGAAGCTCATGCTGAGTTAATGACATCAGTAGTTGCAATGTTTAAAAGCTTATCTGAATACGAAGGCAAGCTCAAATTCAAGAAAGGCTTAGATGAAATCAACAGTAATAGAGGAAAAGGCGTTGCTTTGAATGCTATAAAGGATAAGGAATCCAAAGAAGAAGATGAAGAGCTCGACATGTTCATTCGAAGATTTAAAATGTTCTACAAGAAGGATCAAGACTTCAGAAATTGATTTTAGAAGGGAAGCCCAAGTAACAGACGAGAATTCAAGGATAAAGAACAAATTATCTGTTATGAATGTGAGAAGCCCTCACATTAAATCTGAATGCCCTAAGCTAAAAGGTAAGGAAAAGGAGAAGAAGAAGTTCAATCACTTCAAGAAAAAGGCTTATGTATATGCTATATGGGGAGATAACTCCTCAAATGAAGAATGCGAGGAAGAAGAGGTTGCTAACATATGCTTAGTTGTAGAAGAAGAAGAGCAACTTGAAGACGATGAAAAGGTATATGATTTTGAACCTACCTATGATAAATTACTTTATGAATACAATGAGTTGCATTATGAGTTCAAAAAATTGTGAAAGAACTTATAGCCTCAAAGAGTAAAATCAAATTGCTTCAACAACGAGCTAATGACTTACCTCTAGTTTGTGAAAACCCTGTTTATGAAAAATGTCCTGATCTTGTAAAGAAAAACTGTTATCTTATGAAAATGCCCGAGAATTTCACCAAAGGTAGTAAAATGCTCAATGTAATTTTGAAAGTACAAAGATTTACAAATGACAGATCAAAAATAGATTACAATCCTATTGTTGACAAAAAGAAAGGGAAAAAGAAAACTGGTGGAAAATCTTACTTAAACTATTTTCAAAAGTCAATTCATTTTTTTGAATCCCTTTGGTCATTGTAATTATTGTAACCGAAAGAGGCAAAATATTTCATCATGTTTTCATAAGAAATAAAAAAGAGATAAACTCGTTGCTAATTATAAGTGGGTACCTAAAGTGACTTATGTTTTCCCTAAGACCTGAGCTAACCCAAAAGGACACAAAAAAAGATAGGTACCTAAGGCTTAACCTTATCTAATATGCAAGTTTGTCTGAGAGCATCAAAGACCAATAAGTGGTACATTAACAGTGGATGCTCCAACCACATGATGGGGAATCAAACCAAGTTTGTGGCAATAAAATCCAAGGATGGTGACAAAGTAACCTTTAGGGGGAATCAAACTGAAAATATTGCTAGAATTGACAAAATTAGTGAAAAGGAAGGACCATTGATCAAGGATGTATATTATGTGGAAGGCCTTTGTCACAACCAACTGAGCATCAGCCAAAGTGCCGACAATAACAATTGGATCATTTCTTATTCAGAAGAATGCCTCATTGTCAACAAGGATGATCTTCCAATCAATAAAGGTAACCTTAAAGTCTTATTTAAGGCACCTAAAGAAGGTAACTATTATACCTTGAATTTACCAAAAGTCAATTCTGAAAATTGTTTTGTTAGCAACTTGGATGAAAGTTAGCTGTGGGCATAAGCGTTTGGCTCATGTGAATATGCTACAACTAGACAAGTTGTTAAGAAAAGATTTAGTTCGAAATTTACCTAAACTTAGTTTCAAATCTTTTAAAAATAAGTCTAAAATCTCGACTAATCGACCTCTCAAAGTACTTCACATGGACTTAGTTGGACCAATAAGAGTAAAAAGCCTTGGTGGCAATTTATATACTCTAGTCATTATCGATGATTTCTCAAGATTTGCTTGAACTATTTTTTTATCCTCCAAGGATGAAACATTTGATATGTTTATCGTGTTTATCAAGAAAGTCAAAACGAGAAAGGTGCTTGCATTTCAGGTATTTGAATTGATCATGGAGGAGAACTTGGGAATCAAGCTTTCAGGGAATTCTGCGATGCCCACGGGACTGACCAAAACTTCTCAAGGACTCTACAACAAAATGGTGTGGTTGATAGAAAGAACCGAGTCCTCACTAAAATGGCTCGAGCAATGTTGAATGAGAACAAGACTTCTCAAATATTTTAGGCAGACATAATGAGCACGACATGCTATGTCTCAAACTGAGCTCATCTTAGAAAGAAGCTCAACAAGACTCCATATAAACTCTACAAAGGAAAAAACTGAACTTAGCCCATTTGCTTATCTGTAGATGCAAATGTTTTGTCCATAACATTGGTAAGGATAGCTTTGAAAAATTTGATCCTAAGTTCGACAAAGTTATACTGGCCTATTCTAATAGGAGTAAGGCTTATAGATTTTTCAATATTCGTACTCGTAATGTAAAAGAATCAATTCATGTTGTGTTTTGTGAAACTGAACCTGACAAGTTCATTGATGAGGATGAAACCATTTTTAAAAATCAACTTATTCCAAAAACTCCTTTTATTTCTGAAAGTTCCAAAAATGCTTTTGAAAAAGAGCCTCAAAATACTTGTGAAAATCCAATTCAATCTCAACCTAAAGCCTACAAATACAATAGGAGTCATCCTCTGGATCAAGTGACAGGTGACGTGAGAACCAAAAAAAGTACACTAAACGAAGTTACTTTCTCTACCTTTATCTTTGAGTTGAACCCTTTAAGATTGACGAAGCCCTTTCAGACAATGATTGGGTTATAACAATACAAGAGGAGTACATTAATTTGAAAGAAATCAAGTTTGACACTTGGTACCTAGGCCTAAAGACCATCCAGTCATTGGAACTAAATGTGTATTCAAGAACAAACGAGATGAATATGCAATCATAGTCATAAACAAAGCAAGATTGGTTGCTAAAGACTATAATTAAGAAGGAATTGATTATGAGAAAACATATGTTCCAATGGCTAGATTGGAAGCTATACGAGTACTTTTAGCCTTTGTGTATATAAAAGGATTCAAGCTTTATCAAATGGATGCTAAGAGTGATTTTCTAAATGGTTTTATTTAGGAAAAAGTATATGTAGGACAATCTCCTAGTTTTGAAAGTGACTCTCATCCTGACCATGCCTTTCATTTGAAAAAGGCACTATATGGACTTAAACAAGCTCCTATAGCTTGGTATGAGAGGTTAAGTAAGTTTCTTATTGATCAAGGATTTTTCATAGGCAAGGTTGACACAACTCTCATTATTAAAAGTAATAAATGAATTGAATTATTAGTTGTTCAAATATATGTGGATGATATTATATTTGGTCCCACTGATAATACCTTGTGTGAGGAATTTTCCAAGAAAATACAAGGTGAATTTGAGATGTCCATGATGAGAGAATTAAATTTCTTTCCTGGTCTTCAAATCAAATAATGAAAGAATGGAATTTTCATCTCTCAAACCAAATATCTCCGAGATATTTTTAAGAAGTATGGAATGGATTAATGTAATGGAGCTGATACACCAATGAGTTTAACCACTCTACTTGATGTTGATGTAAAGGGCAAAGACTTCAACATAACTAAATATAAAGGAATGATTAGATCATTATTAAACTTGACATCAAGTAGACCTGATATCCAATTAGTGTGTGAATGTGTGCAAGATATTAGTCAACCCCAAAAGAATCTCATGCAGAGACAGCAAAACGAATTTTTAGATATCTTATGGATACTGAAGAACTTGAAATTTGGTGCCCTAAAGGAAGAAATAAATACCTTGTTGCCTACTCGAACTCATATGTGCTGGATACAAAACTAATAAAAAAAGCATTAGTGGACAATGTAAGTTCTTAGGAGGCTCACTTGATATCCAATTCTCTGATTTTATTGAATTTTGAACTATTAAAACCCTAGCAGGAAATTCTGGTTGGTTTTCAAATATGTTATATCATGTATATATGGTTTAAATAATGGGACAAAAAGTGACTAGGAACCAAAATTAGGATGCTTGTAAAGTGAAAATTGTGAAACTCTGATACCCACGATGAACCCTAAGTTCGGTTGGGTACAAAGTAGACTTGAGGAGTTGAAATTTGATCAATTTGATGATTCCATTATGTTCAAAACATGGAATTATGTTGGATAGAGGTTTTGTAGGAATTTTAGAAGCTCTGAGATTAAATTATACTGAAGGCCTGAAATCTATTTTATAGAAGTCTGGCTGGGCAGTCATTTTGCAATGCATTTTTGGGACAATAAATAATGTCCAAATGCAATGAAATTTTTCAAGAATAAATTATATTTAATTATCTTTAATTTTATAGGTTATTTGTTGAATTTGGACTTGTGCACAAGGAGTTATGAATTTTTTAAAATGACCGACAATTCTGGAATGGAATTTGGACAGAGGTTACTGTTCTATCAAATTGGGAATATAATGCCTGTTCTTAGTTGTTGGAAATGTTTTTTCCTTGAAACTATACTTAATAAAGAGTCCATAGGCTTTAGAATGACCTTATTTGGATGTTTGTTCTAGGAGGTATGATTTTTCAAAGTTTTGAAACAAATTATGGAAAATTAGAGCAAATTTGTGAAAATGAGGGAAATGGTGGAACCTTGGACATAGCCTAAGTCTAGTAATTTTATGTTTAGAGATGTTATACTAAATGACATTTGGAATGTCTAAAGTTGGAATGAGTATTGACCATTGTCCATAACATGTTCTCATAGGAACCTGTAATTACCTAGAATATGTGAGATTCTCGAAATCTACTTAGAAAAGTAACCAAATAGTAACTGTAATTTCACATACTTTGTATAGCTGTATATGTCTATTTAAATCATATATGGGATTGTCCCGTCTTGTGTAAGACTAGCACCACTCAAGGCTCAATTGAGCGAAAGGGCTAACCATGAAATACCTTCTCAAGGGTTAGAACTAGGTGTAAAACTTATTAGACGATAGTCCTTAGGTGGCTAACCTAGTTGTATTTAGGCAATTTGGGGTACTTTTGATTAAGAACCCAACGTATAGGAGGACTTTCTGTAGTTCCCAGTTGATTGTTTTAATTGGATGTCTTGGTAAAGAACCCGACGTAGAAGAGGACTTCCGGTACATGCCAATTTGTTGTATCTAGCATTATGGTTATGTGTTGTACATATGCTAATTTGGTTGTATATGTTTTCATTATGTGTTTTGAATGTTTTATGCTACGTGGATAACTTATTATGGTTAACTTTCAAATATTGTTTATCGCTGGTTGTGAGATTACTTGTTACTCTAGGATTCAAACTAAATCACAGAGTTTAGGATCTCGACATGGTCAGGGTAGTGGACAAAGTTCAAAAGGGAAGCCAGCAATCACTAATTATTGACAGCTGCTCTTAGATATTATATGGAGCCATAAGATCATAGTTTTGATTAACTAGTTTTATTTTGAAATTATAACATTTTGACACCAGTGCTTACGGATTGTTGTATTAAGAACTTTATAGTTTTTTCCTGTACATAACCAAGAAAGATCTTAATTATCATTTTATTGTGCTATACCTGTGTTGTTCATTGTATATCGTTGTTTCACTTTGATAAATGTCATAATTACAAGGGGTATGACATTTTTGGTATTAGAACAATGGTTAAGGCAATAACAGAATAATATAATTGATAGATCTTGGTTTTATGATGATAGGAAATGAGTTCTCTGGAGGCTAGAGACCATTGGTACTCTAGTAGAAAGTCACCTACGTCAGTGAATCAACCTATTTCACCGAGAACGATGGAGGAGCGGATAGTTCACTATTGCACCTAAGTGGTGCCAAGATGATGTGTACTCTAAGGAAGATAGTTCCATCGCCACCACCCACATATGTATGCAAACCTGCTACTCTATTTGAAACGTTATCAATGGGAGATAATAAACAGATGGCAGAACTCTCATATCCTAAATCTGAAGCAAACTCTATTTCGAGATTTGTGCCGATCAAGTATGAATTGGCACCACATTCGGAGTTGTGCCAAATCATCGAAAACATATATTAGACTACTATGCTAGTGAAGCATACTCCCAAAACACAATACCTACAATATTTAGACACTGTGAAGAACTTGTACTTGAAACGACTAGTGTTGTATCGGTGTTTGCCAAATCACCTTTATATCTACACAATTATGATTTTTTTCCCAAATACGTCCTATTGGAATAGAAAGAAAAACCAAATCATAGAATATGGACTTAACAATAAGTTTTGTACCTTTATTAGGCATATCTAGTATTACATGGATGTATATATACATACTAAATATGAGTAACTTCATATGACTATATAAATGACTGTAACCTATATTTTGGTGCCGATGTAGCATGGCACAACTTCCTAAAGGCAAAGGGCAGTAGTAGTTAGTATCCGACACTTTTATTTTGTCACAGTGTAACTAAGTTAATTGTGCTCAAGCCAGGGAAATAGAAAGATGGGCGACATCCCTGGGAAGTTTTACAAAAGTAGTATATTGTTGTATCTTGAGCATGATTTGTAAATATATAGCTAGATGACTGATAATAACTATTTGTAACTACTGTATCTATAAATATATGATGTTTTAATGTATCTAGGCATTTGTAATGAGTAAAATGACCAAAATATCCTTGTGTTAACCCCTGCTCTTTATTGTCATATTATAGTGAAATTTAAATATGGTTCCATGCAGAGGTAGAGGTAGACCTAAAGGTGGCCATGCTAGACATGAACAGGCACTTGAACAAAATCCACCAGAATAGAATCTGCTAGAACAAAACCTTATGCAGCAGATACTAGGGTTAATAAATGAACTTCGAGCGGAAATACATAAGTTGAGAGTGAAGCAAAATGAAGATAGGGAACAAACAATGAGTAATGAGGAGGAACAAGGTGAAAGATCCTCCCAATCTAGAACTTAGTAACAAGAGCAACAAAATAACAATAACAAGGTGAAAGAAACGGCTCAATATTGGGTAGCCAAGTTTTGCAAATACCAACCACTTGTATTTTATGGCAAATTTGACTCTTAAGCAACTAAAGATTGGATGATAAGATTAGAGAATATATTCTAAGTTCTCAAGTGCCTGGCAGATTACAAAGTACAACTAGCCATCTATAAGCTAGAAGGGGATGTTGAAAGGTAGCAGAAAAACATTGAAATTACTCTACGGGCCATAAATATTCTAGTCACTTGGGAAATATTTTAAGAAAAGTTCAATGAGAGATATTTTTCCCATTTCGTTAGAATCGCTAAGGAGTCAGAATTTCTGGCTATACAATAGGGCAGTGACGAAAGATTTGATGAATATCTTGCTTGTTTTATCTAGTTATCTCGCTATTCTACTTACCTGAGGTAACGAGATGATGAGAGTTGGAGTGATAATATGTTAATCCATGGGTTGAGGTCTGAAATCAAATAGAAGTTAATCTCTTGACAATTTTGAGAATTCAATCAGACGGTTGAAGAATGCAGAATCATTGAAGGGAATCTGAATGAGATGCATACGCTTAAGGGGGTTGTGATCTGTAGTGAATCAAGCCAGGGAATTCTCTCACAAAAATGAAAGAGCCAAGGATTCAGACTAAAGAGGAATAACAAACTACCCTTCCATCTGTATCACGTGTTCCCTAAAGATCTCCAACAACTCAAGTATGTTTCCGTTGTGGTTCAACACACCTTGGTAGAAATATTGTTGGATAGGCCATTTGTTTTAACCACAAGAAGCTTGGTCATATTAGTTGGGACTATTCACAACATACTATAAAGATACAACCTCAGAGCTAACGGAGAGTGTTTGCAATGACTCATGAGGAGGCCTGGAAATCTCCCAAAATGATACAGGGTACCATTCTTCTTCATGATAACATATTCCATGCATTATTTGATTTGGATGTTAGTCATTCCTTCGTTGCTTATGATTGTATTAAACAATTAAGATTAAGCACCTATAAACTACCTTATGAGCTAGTTGTGTCAACTCTGCTTGGTGTAAAATCTATGACAGTTGATGTGTGCTTGAATTGTGTTGCGAGTGTCAACGGTCATGAAATTGTAGTAGATATAATTTGTTTGTCTCTGAATGGTATTGATGTGATACTTGATTTGAATTAGCTGACGGCAAATAATGTGTTGTTAGATTGTGGTAATATGAGGGTTGTCTACCTCAATATGTAGAAAAATTTTGATGCAAATGCGAACCTTAGCCTCAATTCAGCGGCGGAAGTTGAGAAATGTTTAGTAAAAGGTCGTCAGGGGTACATGGTACTCTTCTTAGTGCATGCAGAAATTGAAACTTCACTTGAGAATATACTCGTAGTGAATGAATTTCCTAAGGTGTTTCCTAAAGACATTAGTGGACTACCTTCAAAAGAGAAGTAGAGTTTACCACTGAAATTATGCTTGGAGTCGGACTGATATCTAAAGCCTTTATAGTATGGCACTTAATGAGATGGTTGAATTGAAGAACCAAATTGAGGAATTGCTAGAAAAAGGACATAGGGGGCTCTGGTATTATTTGTGAAGAAGAAAGATGGAAGCCTATGACTCTGCATTGATTACAAAGAATTGAATAAGGTGATCGTCAAGAACAAGTATCCTCTTCCCAAAATTAATTATCTACTTGATCAATTGTCTGGTTTGTTCGTATTTTCAAACATTGATTTGCAATCGGGTTACCATCAACTATGAGTAAGAGTTGAGGATGTTCCGAAGACATCTTTTAGAATCAGATATGGGCACTATGAATTTCTAGTAATCCTATTTGGTTTGACCAATGCACCTGCCATATTTATGAGCTACATAAATTGAATTTTTCTTCAATTTCTGGATAAGAACATGAGAGTCATTTGATGATTGTGTTAAATATCTTGAAAGAGAAGCAATTCTACGCCAAGTTGAGCAAATACGAGTTTTGGCTTCCAATGGTTAAATTTCTTAGTCATGTTATCCCGAAAGAAGGGCTTCCTTGGGATCCCAGTAAATAGAAGCTATACTAACTAGAAAAGACCAAAGATTGTACCTAAAATACGTAATTTTGTGGGTCTTGCTGGTTATTATCATCTATTTATTCTAAATTTTTCTTGAATTTTCTTGCCATTAAAGAAGCTGACATGAAAGAACCAACCATTTGCGTAGGACGAACATTGAAAGGAAAACTTCTAAGAGCTAAAGGAGTGGTTGACATCCACACAAGTGTTGATTATATCAGATCCTAATTTGACCTATGTAGTCTACAATGATACTAGTAAGTAAGGATTATGATGTGTCTTAATACAGCATGGCAAGGTGGTGGTGTATGCCCCTCAACAACTGAAGCTTCATGATTGAACTACCTTACTAACGATTTAGAGCTAGCAACTATTGTATTTGCTTTAAAGATATGACGATATTATTTGTACAATACTACAGTTGAGTTGTACTGCGACCACATGAGTCTCAAGTATCTATATGATTAGAAAGAGTTGAATATGAGACAACATAGATGGATGGAGTTGCTAAAAGATTTCAACCTGGAAATTAAATATCATCCAGGGAAAGCAAATGTCATCGCAGATGCTCAAAATAGGAAAGTAGTGCAGGTAGCATCCATGATGATACAAGAACAAAAGTTGTTAGAAGACTTCTAAGATCTAAATCTGTCAAAACAAATCTTTTTGAATATGAATGCACTTGACGAAGCTTGTCTTGCTAACCTTCTAGTCAGCCAAGAAGAGAATGATCTAAGAGCTGAAATAAAGAAGCTTATATACATGATGAGTTAGCAGACTCTATTCAGGAAAAGATCTCACAAGGTGAAACGAAAGATTATGACCTTTCACCGAGAAGATTTATTTGATATGAAAGGAAAATCTATTTACTGCCAAAAGATTATCTAAGGTGGAAGATACTAGATGAAGAGCATAAAAGTAAATATATTATTCATCTAGGTGTAGTTAAAATGTATTGGAATCTGAAATCTGAATTCTGGTGGCCAAGGTTGAAAAGCAATGTAACTAAGTATGTAGCTAGATGTTTAACTTGCTAGAAAGTGAAAATCAAGCATCAATGACTAGTAGGAATCATGCAAGCTCTGGAAATTCCTGTGTGGAAATGGGAAAGCATTGCTATAGATCTGGTGGTGGGATTACCCAAAATTAGAAAATATGATGCGATCTGGGTGATTGTCGATTGTCTCATTAGGTTGGCACGTTTCTTTCCCATTAGTGTCAACTATTTTCCAAAGAAGCTAACATAAATTTATATAAAGGAGGTTGTGAGACTTCCTGATATACTAAAGAGTATAATCTCATATAGAGATCGCGATTTACTTCTCGCTTTTTTCAAGCTCCGCATGAAGCTTTGGGTACAAAGTTGAGGTTCAATACGGCCTATCATTGTCAAACAAATGGATAGAAAGAAAGATCTATACAGACACTAGAAGATATGCTGAGAGCATGTGTATTGGATTTTAAAGGACATTGGGGTCACTACGTTCCACTTGTTGAGTTTGCCTACAATAATAGATATCACACGAGCATTCAGATGGCTCTGTATGAAGCATTATATACAAGGAAATGTCAATTCCCGTTATGCTAGAAAGAGTTGTCAAAGAAAAAGTTATATAAGCCAGATCTTATTGAACAAACCTCATAACAGAATAAATTGATCCGAAAGAGGCTCCTAATAACATAAAGTAAATAGAAGAACTATGTTCATAAAAGAAGGATACTTCTAGAGTTCGAGGTTAGAGAGCATGTATTCTTGAAGATATCTCAAGTTATAGGAATTGGCAAAGCAACCAGGAGGATAAAGCTAAGCCATCATTACATTGGTCAATTTGAAATTTTGGCAGAACATGGGTCAATAGCTTATCGGTTAGCATTGCCCCCAAATCTGAGTAGTCTCCATGGCATATTCCATATTTCAAAGCTAAAGAAATACTAGCCAAACCCTGAACATGTCATCAAGTACGAGAATGTTGATGTACAAGATGACCATACTTATGTGGTTAAGACCAAACATATCATTGACCGTCAAGAAAAGCAAATAAAACACAAAATTATTCCATTTGTGAAAGTGGTTTGGAAAGGGTTATCATAGAGAAAAGCAACTTAGGAAGTAAAGGAAGACATGAAGAAGTGTTATTCAGAATTTATGAGTCAAAGCTTGTAACAAATTTCGAGGATGAAATTTATTTAAGGAGATGAGAAATATTATATCCTAAAAATTTCTTGGAAACCACCTTTTAATTAACTAAATAATCACATAATTTATCAGAGTAAACACTTAATAATTAGAGTTATTCTAATATTAGGATTTAAGCGGAATTTAAATTTTTCAAAACATGCGAGAGTATGCATCATGAGCCTTAAAGTATAGCAATATACATTCATCCATAACATACAACAAAAGAATATAAGTCCTACTCTTAGCACAGTAGACTAATCTTCTGTTTGCTTCCCTGAAGGACCTGGATCGGACTGGTCACCTGAGAAAAATTTTGTAACCATCAGTCCAGCTCATTATAAATATTAACATATGTTAGTGAGGTGCCAAGTGGAATCAAACAAATCAATCCAAAATTAAATAGTTCATTAACATACTCTCAATACATTTATCACAAAAATAATAATAAGTGGCAAACTTTATTTAAAACATGTAAAAATTCCACATAGCAAACTTTATTTAAAACATGCATAATCAGTTCAGAAAAATTCTCATAGGCAACATATCAATAACATAATAAGTGGAAAGTGATTACCTCTCGTCAGAGCTAACTACTTTCACACTGCTCTCAAACCAAGGCTTAACACATTCCACAGATGAATTACAACCAATTCACTAACAATTAATAACCCTTACGAATTCCACATATTCAAAATTATAACTGATATAAAAAAATATACTGATTTAAATAATAACCCCTTTATTATTTATTTCCATTTGCATAATAATACTAACAAAATTATTTATTGTTATTATTATTATTCTTGAATTAGTTTGAACTCCCGAAGACTATCCCAAAACAAACACAATACTTAACATTTTAAATCAAGCTTTAGTAAATACTAACACCACAAGAGCAATTCTTTACTTACGAGTTATTGAGTACTAAATATTATAGATTATGGTATTTACCACGGTTTTCTCAAAATATAATATTATTTATTATCATACATTCATTTCATTTATTATTTATTTCTTCTCATAATAATAATATATTTATTTTATTTAGTTATCATTTGTATTTTTATTTATCTAATTTAAGATTCCATAATCAAATAAATATTACCACTCCTTAATTTCACTCTATTACATGCATTTTCATATGGCAGACTAAAAAAATACCACATCCATTATAATCTATTTAGTCAATATTATCAAAGCTACCACCCTTTTGATACCTCTACATATATATTAGAAAATATATAATTTAATAATAATATTCATTTATCCTGTTATTTTATTATTATTTCATGCATTATCATTATTCCACTATAATTAATTTAATACATAATATCACATATAAATGTGCTTTACACAGGTTTTCTTGATATACTAATGCATGTATATACATATATAATGCTGAGTTTCTTCATTATTACTATTATTTTCTTTTCTTCCTCCTTCTTACTATATGTGCAGCGACACACAACACCCATTAAGTTTTCAGCAGCATTTTTCTTTCTTCCACAATATCACATTGCCTATCTATATATTCATATATAAGTTTGCAAGAAAACTCCAAGTAGCCAATTCTTCCTTTTCCACGGCATGGATATATTTTCATATATATATATATATATAGAAAATACATACAACACTACATTCACTCACACCAATGCACCTATGTATACAGTGGTGGATCTGTTTAATGGCCAGCTGTGGGGCCTTGGCCCCAGCTGGCCTTCTAAAATCTTTTAAAATTTGTTAAAACATATGTATATATTATATCATATTTTATTTTGATCAATAATTTAGCCCCAGCTAATATCTAATTAGGGTCCGAGCTAATTTTTTAAAATTTGTTAAAATATATGTATTTATTATATAATATTTTATTTTGGTCAATAACTTAGCCCCAGCTAATATCTAATTAGGGCCCGAGCTAATTTTTAAAAATTTGTTAAAATATATATATTTATTATATAATATTTTATTTTGGTCAATAATTTCACCCAATTAATTTTTTATCTTCTCCGTATTTACACTTTTTTTTAACATTTTCCCCTCTCGCTCACGCACACGGTTCCTCTTCCTCCACTTGGCTCTGCCATCTGTGTTGTCCAGTTTGGGTCAAGCAGTCTCCATCATCTCTCGTGCAGTTGGCAGTCCGCAGACGTTCTCCAATCTCTACATGTTACACGCTTCCTCGGTTCCTCTTCCTCCATTCGTGCTCTCCAATCTCCATCCACAAAGTCCCCCTCTTCCGCCGAGTCCGACCACTGTTTCGTCACTGCCATCTGCGTTAGTTGGAGGTTTTCAATAAATATGAAGCAACTGCTTGGCTTTCCATGATTCAGCTTATAGATCAAATGATTCAGCTTGTCGTGGTCGATTTGGCATTACAAAAAGAAGTGCCCCTGTTGTAAGACGCTTCATTTGCTCTTTTTTCACATACTCAATTTCATCTTAATCTCTGCCTATATTGAAGATTCAAAGTAATTTATAGATTAATTTGATTTAATTGTTTGTTTCTAACTCATAGTTTGGACCTCGTGGACATGCATATGTTTATCTGTGTTGTAGTCTCCAAATGATGTTGAATGTTGTTGCTGACAAGGAAAGAGTTGGAGCTGCTATTTTGATTCGTTCTTGTGCCCCCGTTAGTGGTAAAGTTCTATCATCACATTTGGTCATATGACTTATTACATTGTTAATTGAGTTTGGCCTATCTGTCCTGCCTGGCTTAGCTTCTTCTCAATTATGTGTGTAGTCCTGACTAGTCTTTTATGAGAGGGAGTGATTCTTAGCCACTAATCTTTACATAGCACTTTTTTTTGGGTAAAGAACCATCAATGTGATATTGTGCGTGCGTGTGTATGTGAGTAGTGTGATTTGAACTTTTGAAGACTTCAGCTCATGGATAATCAAAGAGATAGTATGTTGCTAAATCATCAGGCTCACTATTTGGCTTCTTAAAGTCAAGATATCATCAAAATGCTAGTTACATCAACCTCTGATTCATGACTTATTTTCTTCTCAATAGTTGTTCATATCTATACTAGTTTTCATTATAATTAATCTCCGACCACTGTTCATATATATACTCGATGTTCTTATGGAGCAACTGCTTGGTTTTCAATATAAAGGAAGTAATGTTTGGTTCAGTAGTCATTGGGGCTGTGAGAGGAAAGTCAAATTCTTATTTGAGATATCTACTAAAAAGGTTAGTATCATCTTATATTTTTTTTATTTATAATTGTTAGTTATTATTTATTTGTATTTTTAATGTTGTGTCATACTATTTAGTAAATAGTTCAACATGTCTATTTTTTGGCCCCGGCTAAAATTATTTTTTGGATCCGCCACTGGACTAATAACTCTCCATATTTTATATATTTAAAGTACATTTTAAAGATATTTGGAGAGTTATCTAAATAATTTTGGGAGATTTTCAATGAGATTATGCTATTATAGGATTAAATCAAAGTGGTGCATTACTTGTGGGGTTTCAATTTAAAATAAATGTTTTTGAGTTTAGGAAATAAATAATATTAATGAGAAGTTTTCTTAAAGAAAAAAAATAATGATTTAGTTTTATTATTATTATTATTATTATATCTTTTGTTCACTAGAGAAGCATCAGGAAACATTTCATTTTCGGACCATGACTTCTTTTATGGAGATTGAATGGCAATTGGCTATTGGGCCCACCAAGAATTGATTGAATGACGACCAAATTGAAAGAAGAAAAGAAGCATATGGGAGACCATTTGAATTAATTGGAAATTGGGCCACGGAGGAATGAATTGGAGAATGGTGTGCGTGAGCCCAAAATGAATGGAAGCAAATGAAAACCTAAATAAAAAGAGGATCTGAAGGGTTCGACACTAGTCCCCTTCTAAGGCCAGGGTACTCACGGAAATGAATTGAAGAAGAGGGACGAAAAGAAGAGGGACGTGCAGAAATGAATTGAAGAAGCAGAGGAGAACGTGCAGAGAGCAGCAGAGCATTACGGGAAAAAGAGAACAGGGATGCTGGAGAAAGAGAGAACGGAAGACGCAACAGATTTGGAAGAGAACAGGGACGCTACGGTTGAAGAGCAAAGACGCAAGCATAGTGCTGGATTCCTTTGTTCTTATTCTTTGTTTGTCTATTTCTCATTTTCTTTCCTTTTCCACTGTGAATCTGAACTCTAAATTTATATTTGTTGTTGTTGGAGTTTTATTTTGCAACCTAGAACCTAGAAGAGCTATGAACTTATTAATGGATCAAACTTTGTTTTCATAATTTAGTTATAATTAGTATTAATTTTAGTTGCTTATTCTTGTTTAGTTTTGTCTATTTATTGACTAGCTATCATTAAATATGAATTTGAGACTTAAGATTTACCTTGACGAAGGAAATTTTAATTAGGCTATGAGATTAAGCAATATGGGATTAAATTACGATTTAATTTGTAATTAGGATAGACATATACCTAATAGCCCCATATAATTGTTGAAGAATGTGTTCGAGTTTTTGTTGCCTCTTGAGAAATCATGTTTGACATAACATTTTATACTTAAGAGAGGGTTATAAGTGGATCGAGAGGCATTTATAGCTAATTATATTCGAGATTAACAAAATTGATATTAAGGCTAATTAAATTAATGAAATCAAGGTTTATGAAGCTAGTAAGGGATTAGTGACTCTGGGTTACTCATTTGATATTTGTGGTAGTTAGTTTATTTTAATTTCTTTTCTTTTAATTAAACTCACTTTGGTTTGCTCAACTTAAATGAAAGTGTAAAATCAATGCCTGATCGAAGTTATGAATACTAAGTCCTCGTGAGAACGATACTTTACTCACTCTTTATTACTTGATACGGCCCGTACACTTGCGGAGTTATAGGCCTTAAAGTTTTGCCCTATCAAGTTTTTGGCGCTGTTGCCAGGGACTTATGTGCCATAACTATCTTGGTTTGAATTGATTGAACATTTGCAGTTTAAGTTTGAGTTCGTAAATATTTTGTTTTATTTTAGAAAAAAATTGGAAAAAAAATGGATTTCACATGGCAACCAACTGGTATTAATATTGAGAAAGAGATGAATTCTTCATCTTTAACACAAGATGAATTGATTGCTATGTTAAATTCTTTGACTGAATATATGCAATATAAAAAGAGCATAAATGATGTTAATATTCCACATGTTGATTCTTCTCAATATGATTGCATGACGTGTGCTTATTGTGGAGGGAGTCATTTATGTGTGAATTGTCCATATAATCCAAGTTGTCATTATATGAGAGATGATTTCACTAGGAACCAAACTCATTTTGATCATTCATTTTATCCTAGTGAAAGTTTTGAGCAACAAAAGTTTGGGGATCCTTATGTCTATTGTTCTCATGAAAATAGCCATTCTTTTTACTCTTATCCTCAAGTTGAAGAACACACCATTGAGTATAAAGAGAAATCTAATTTAGAAAGATTACTTGAGGAGTGTGTGGAAGCATCAGAGAGATTTTGTAGAGAGTAAAAGGAATTTGCCACTAGATTTGAGTCAAGGGCACAAAATATTGAAGTAACAACGAGTCAAATTGTTTCAACACTTGAGACTATTAGGCAAGATAATTCCTTAAGCTTGATGACCACCTCTCATGATGATAATGATTTTTGTGAGGAAGTTCAAGGTGTGGAATTGCATGAAATTGTGGATAATGTAGAAAGTGATTTTAAGCTTGAAATTGATTTAAATGAGAATAATGGGCGTCTGGAAGAGGTTCCGACTGTGGAACCTAAGGATTGTGATTCTGGTGATCAAATTGATGTAGATGTCCCGATTGTTGTTGTTCAAAACTCTCTTATTGAAGTGTTGACTCTTACTGATGAGAGTTTAGTGGATTTTGTTGGATGCTCTACATTTTTGGAAGTGCCTATATCTATTTTCAAGAATATGAATGTTGTGCTTAATTTGAATTCAGTGAATGCTTGTAATCCACGATTGTCTATGATTGAGGAAGTACAAGTCATTAACTTGAATGATCAATTTTGGTGTTTGAAACCTTGTTGTTGGAAAAGAAATGAAGATAAGGTAATTATGGTGTTTGATACTTCTGATTAGAAGTTGTTTTGAGAAGTCTGGCTGAAGACTTTAAACTTAGCGCTTCTTGGGAGGCAACCCAAGGTGTCACTTGATGCTTTGTTTGATTTTGTAGTACTGTTCAAAGCCCATGATGAGATGTTCCACTTTAGTAGCAAGGATTGAAAGCACAAGTCAAGGACAGATAGGGGAGTTTCCTTCTACTTTTCTTTGATTTGGTCTATTTGATTGTTGTGATATATTGCTTGAAATGAGTGCTGGTGTTGGTTGGATATGCATGTGATGACTATTGAATGGTTGTTAGCACTTTAGCTGTTGAATTGGTAGAAATTTGAAATCTCTGAAATTGGTGTCACCCTTATACTTTAGATATGGTTGCTCTTCACTGCCATTACTTGTTGTTATTTGTTCACATTGAGGACAATGTGACATTCAAGTGTGTGGGTGAGGGTATCCTTGATTTTACTTGTCATATCTTGTCTTCATTTTTTTTTCTTTTGGAAGTTTGAATTTTATTCAGGAGCATTATCATGATTGGTTTGATTTGAACATGAAAAGGAGTGAATTTTATTAGAGATTTATTCTATGTTCTTTGAATGTTAGTAAAGAGGCAAGGATTTGGTTTGGGTACTTTACTTTAGGATGTTAAAGAACCTATGAGGAATTTGAGCCTAATTTTTTTTTTTCTTTTAAGAGAGAGTACACCTTTTGTGATTTTATCTCTAGAACTTGTCTTGAGTTTCTTTTGAAACTTGAAATCCCTTTGCATGCACAAAGATGATTTAGGCATTCATTTTATAGCTAGTTTAGCCAAATGCACATCCCTATCTCATGAAAATCCTTTGTTATTCCATTCGAGCCATTTTATTTTCATCTTTTTCCTTTTAAAGAAATTTGCATAGAGTACATAGCCCTTTGTTTAAGATATGCAAATTTTTATAACCTTTTTCTCTCCACTTTTCCCCCTCTTTACTTTAGTAAGTGCTAAGTGAAGCAATTTAAAAGAGTGAAGGAGTTAGAAACTCAACACTACAAGAGTATATGTAGGTAGTGAAAAAAGAAAAAAGGTAGAAACAAAGGAATATAAAGAAAAAAAAAGAAGAGAGATCAAAGAAAAAAAAAAAAGAAAGAAAGAAAAAAGATTGTCAAGGTCAAAAGAATAAAGGTTATATATATATAGTGTTATTGAGTTTGTTTTCTCTTGATGGCTATTCCTTTACTCCTTCATGCTTCATTATGAATTTTATTAAATTACTTAGCACTAGTTGAAGTATTCTCCCATGCCATTTTATCACTTTCATTTCATTATCCTACCTTGATCATTAAAACCTAGACAAATTCTTTTTGATTTGAGTGTGCAATGGGATAATTTATCTAGTAGAGATTGAGATGATAAACAAGCATATAGTAGATTAGGTGCAATATGAGGAATTGAGTGAAACACAAGCCCTTGAATATCTTGAGAAAAGAGTGTAAACATTGACTTGTGAGGGACATTCTATTGTGATTTATCTTTGTCAAATTAATTGCCTTGGTACTTGCATTTTTGGAATGTGGAAAAGATTTTTGAGAAAGTTTGTTTCTTGAAAGTTTGAATTGACTTCAATGTTATAGTGTTTGCTTTAGTAATCTTGCTTCCATGGTCTTTTTGAATTAGATTGTTTTGAGAATTTAAAATCTTAAGGACAAGATTTGGTTCAAGTGTGGGGTGTGATAACTCTCCATATTTTATATATTTAAAGTACATTTTAAAGATATTTGGAGAGTTATCTAAATAATTTTGGGAGATTTTCAATGAGATTATGCTATTATAGGATCAAATCAAAGTGGTGCATTACTTGTGGGGTTTCAATTTAAAATAAATGTTTTTGAGTTTAGGAAATAAATAATATTAATGAGAAGTTTTCTTAAAGAAAAAAAAAATAATGATTTAATTTTATTATTATTATTATTATTATTATAACTATTATTATTATATCTTTTGTTCACTAGAGAAGCATCAGGAAACATTTCATTTTCGGACCATGACTTCTTTTACGGAGATTGAATGGCAATTGGCTATTGGGCCCACCAAGAATTGATTGAATGAAGACCAAATTGAAAGAAGAAAAGAAGCACATGGGAGGCCATTTGAATTAAATGGAAATTGGGCCACTGAGGAATGAATTGGAGAATGGTGTGCGTGAGCCCAAAATGAATGGAAGCAAATGAAAACCTAAATAAAAAGAGGATCTGGACGAAAAGAAGAGGGACGCGCGGAAATGAATTGAAGAAGCATAGGAGAACGTGCAGAGAGCAGCAGAGCATTACGAGAAAAAGAGAACAAGGACGCTGGAGAAAGAGAGAACGGAAGACGCAACAGATTTGGAAGAGAACAGGGACGCTACGGTTGAAGAGCAAAGACGCAAGCATAGTGCTGGGTTCCTTTGTTCTTATTCTTTGTTTGTCTATTTCTCATTTTCTTTCCTTTTCCATTGTGAATCTGAACTCTGAATTTATATTTGCTACTGTTCTGGAGTTTATCATAGTGTAACTATGTGTGGCTAGTTTTATTTTGCAACCTAGAGCTATGAACTTATTAATGGATTAAACTTTGTTTTCATAATTTAGTTATAATTAGTATTAATTTTGGTTGCTTAATCTTGTTTAGTTTTGTCTTGGCCATCATTAAATATGAATTTGAGAATTAAAATTTACCTTGATGAAGGAAATTTTAATTAGACTCTGAGATTAAGCAATATGAGATTAAATTACGATTTAATTTGCAATTAGGATAGACATATACCTAATAGCCCCATATAATTGTTGAAGAGTATGTTCGAGTTTTTGTTGCCTCTTGAGTAATCATGTTTGACATAACATTTTATACTTAAAAGAGGGTTGTAAGTGGACCGAGAGACACTTATAGCTAATTATAATTGAGATTAACAAAATTGATATTAAGGCTAATTAAATTAATGAAATCAAGGTTTATGAAGCTAGTAAGGGATTAGTGACTTGAGGTTGCTCATTTGATATTTGTGGTAGTTAGTTTATTTTAATTTCTTTTCTTTTAATTGAACTCACTTTAGTTTGCTCAACTTAAATGAAAGTGTAAAATCAATGCCTGATTAAAATTGTGAATACTAAGTCCTTGTGGGAATGATACTTTACTCATTCTTTATTACTTGATACGGTCTGTACACTTGCGGAGTTATAAGCTTTAAAGTTTTGCCCTATCACAAATTTGCCGAACAATTATTAAAAGCAATTCTAAGCCTTTTGGTTGTATACTAGAGTTTATTGGTGGTTTCTCTACTTGAATTTTGAACTATTAAAACCTCAATGAGTAAGTTTTGATTGGTTTTCTAAAATGGTATATCATGTGTACATGGTTTAAATAATAGGATAAAAAGTGACTAGGAACCTAAATTAGGATGCTTGCCAAGAGAATTGTGAAACTCAAATGGCCACAATGAACCCCTAGGTTTAGTTAGGTACAGGGAAAACTTGAGGAGTTGAAATTTGATCAATTTTTATGATTCCCTTTTTTTTTCCCCAAAATGTGGAATTGTATAGAATAGAGGTTAGGTAGGAATTTTGGAAGCTTTGAGATTGAATTGTACCGAAAGCTTGAAATCTATTTTGTAAAAGTCTATCTGGGCAGTCGTTTTGCAACACATTTTTGGGAAAGTAAATGATGTCTAAATGTAATGAAATTTTCCAAGATGAAAGCAGATAAAATTAGCTTTAATTTGATAGGTTATTTGTTTAATTTGGACTTGTCCACACAGTGTAATACCTTAAAAATCCTACTTATGATAAGTATCATAATTTAGTAAATAATAACTATTGGAAATAGGTGAATAAGAGGTTTCAAACACCTTGTATTGAATTTATTTTATTATTAGGACGATTTCTCCTAAGAATAAATAATGTGCCAAAAGGTACCTAAAAACATTAGATAATTTGCAAATAGGTCCCTCAAATATTTATAGAATACTCTGAGAAAATTATGATAAAATCCTATGAGGCAACTAAATATTATTAAAAATTAGAAAGTATGTTGTCTCTAATTTAGGTAATTTATGGGATTATTTTCCTTGGAAAAATAATGAGGTAAAATCTGATATTATTTTGGGGAACATAAGTTGCCTCATGATTTTTAATATTATGCATGGTGCATAAATTACCAATGTCAGTAAAATAGTTGTGAGATAATAATTATTACTAATTAAGAAAATTATCAACAATTAGTAAATGATTGATTAAGTAATTAATGACTAATTGTTTAAGATTGAACAAGAGAATATTCAAGGTAAAGTATACAAAAACCCTTTAATTAAAAGTTTGTGGCTAAAATTAGCAAAAAATATACTTGCTAATTAATTAGTAAAGATTAAGAAATATTGGTGAAATTAAGTACATAAAAACCTTAAATCCTAAAAGATTACAAATTATAGGATTAAGGCCCGAATTAAGCTTCTTAATTGAATTAGACAAATTAAACAATGATCAATGGTTAGGATATAATCTAATAAAGTAAGATCAAGGATTACAAGAATTTCTAACAATTTTTAAATGCCTAAATCCTTGTAATTAAGTAAGGACCAATGAGATATTTTTGGAATTTTAGTAGATTATTAAAATATAATACAAAATTAAAAAAAATGGAAACCGAAAAAAATATGGGGGAGGGCGGTGGAAAATTTCCATGGAGTGAAGAATTAATATTTGTATAATATTATAAGTCAAGATTAAACCAAAGTGAATAATGGTTTGAAATCCAAAGAGAAAACTTAAGAAGCAAGTTATTCTTTAATCGGACACAAGTAAATGAGAACCTATAGAAATAAAATCATAACTTGAAATTCGGGGATGAGTTGGTAAAAACCAAAGTATATTATGAATCAGTGGATTTTTATCCAGAAGATAATGTTGTCTGACGTTATTTCCGTAACCGACAGCGGTTATCCGAAAATATTCGGCAGGCAACGGAATGTCCTTAATGAGATCAAAAATTTAGTTAACCCAAATATTCTTAACGAGAAAGAAAAGATCTTCAGGACCTTGCTCCCAGAATTTTGAGATTTCCCAAGATTACGCGATTAGAACACCGAACAAGGACTTTATCGGTAGAAAACTTCTTGAGCAAGTTGGTGACATCACTTTGGTGACATAGGATGAGGTTAGCATAGTAAGGTGTATGGCCAAGATCTTGCCACCTTAAAGAAGTACGATCCGACGGTCAGAAACTAACCAGACAAAGTTCAAAGGAATTACCAAAATGCCATCCACTTTTTTTATAAATAGCCTAAACCTTCTTTCAAAATTCTCACACCAATTCCTCTTGGAATTTTCGAAATCCTAGCGTAGAGAAGGAAGGAAGAGCTCTGGAGAAGTTGTAGCGGAGTCCTGGGTAAGTTCTTCGGTCCTTAGTCTTTAGTTCGGTAGTTCTTAAAGTTTTAGGATAGATGTTGTTTTGATCTTTAATCTTCCAGTATGTTTTAGATATCATGTTTTAGGATGGATATGATATTTATTTTGGAAAATATGTTGGAGTAAGAGATATGTTGGAATTCTGGAAAATTAGAGTCAAAGTAACGAAGTTCTGGTGAAATTTCGCTGATCAGAGAGGTCAGGGGTAAAATGGTCATTTATGACTAAAATGACTGTTATAATGTTAGTTATTGATTACATGCGATATTATCCTTATTAGGATATCTGAGATCATGTACCGCTGTTACTGCTGTTGTGCCGCCGTCGTACCATTTTCCGTCTAAAGTACTGTATATCGACAACGAAGGTACGTTCGCGTACTGTAACACTAACTCTGATGTTTATGATATGCATATTTGTGGTATGTGTGTTGTATGTATAGAGTATTTATACTATGAAGTGCATATAAAGATTAGAGGATATCTGTAATGCTGGGAGCGATATGTCTGTATGCTGGGAGCGATATGGTTGCATGCTGGGAGCGATACATATGCATTGGTTGTGATAAATCGTTTATGCTTTTGATGTTGTGATACATGTCGTCCATATATTGTGTATATAAACATGAGGTTAATTGTTACCTGAGGTCCAATGGGCTTTGGACCTTATCTCTTAACATAGCTTCAGGATCGGGAGGTCCGAGGACCGAGGAGAAGCGCAAGCAGGCCGTATAGAAGAACTGGCTGAAGACTTCCTTTTGACGTTCCTGTGGAAGCCTTTCTATTGTTGTTTTACTTCACTTTTGAACCACGCGGTTACTATACCACTATTGTATCCAGCCAGACTTATGGCATTTTGAAATATAAGTATCAGTTACTCTTCCGCTCAAATGTTCTACTCTGATGATTTGAAATGATTTTAAATGAAAAAAAAAATTATTCCGCTTTTGAAAATTGAGATATTACACACAGAGGTGTAAAAGTTTTAAAATGACCTACAATTCTGTAATGGAATCTAGACAGAGGTCATTGTTTTATTGAACTGGGAATATTATACGTGTGCTTAGCTATTGGAACAATTTTTATTTAAAACTATATTTGATAAGGAGTCCATAGGCTTTAGAATCACCTCATTTGGACATTTGTGCTAGGAGATATGATTTTTCAAAGTTTTTGTTCAAATGCAGGAAAAATGAGAGCAAATGTGTGAAAATGAGGGAAACGGTGGAACCTTGAGCATAGCCCATGTTTATTAATTTTATGTTTAGAGATGCTATACTAAATGACATTTGGAATGTCTAAAGTTGGAATGAGTATTTACCATTCTCCATAACGTTTTCTTATAAGAACTCATAATTATCAGGAACACACGGGATTCTAGAAATCTATTTGGAAATGTATGCAAGTAGTTACTCTAATCTCACATACTCTTTGTAGAAGTGTATGTTTGTTTGAATCATATATGGGATTTTCCCATCTTGTGTAAGACTAGAACCATTGGTGTCTTGATTGAACAAAAGGGTTGAACATGGAGTACCTTTCCAGTGATTAGAACTAAGTGTAAGACCTATTGTATGGTAGTCCTTAGGTGGCTAACCAAGTTTCATTTAGGCGATTTGAGGTACTTTCGATTAAGAACCTGAGGTACATGAGGGCTTTAGGTAGTTTCTAGTCGATTATTTTAGTTGGATTTCTCAATTTAAAACCTGATGTATAGGAGGACTTCTTATACATGCCAATTCATTGTACCTAGTATTATGGTTATGTGTTTGTACATATGCTAATTTAGTTGTATATGTTTTGCATTTTGTGTTGTAAATGTTTTATGCTGTGTGGATAGATTATTATGGTTAACTTTCATATACTGTTGATACGATTGCCATGAGGTTAATTGTTACTCTGGGATTTAAACTAAATCCCACATGTTCCTAAGAGTTCAGGATTTGGACATGGTCAAGGTAGCAGACAAAGTTTAAAAGGGAAGCTGGCGAGCACTGCTTATTGACGATTGCGCTTAGATACTAGATGGAGAAGCAGGATCATAGTTTAAATTAACTAGTTTTATTTTGAAATTGTAACATTTTGACACTGGTGCTTATGGATTGTTGTATTAAGAACTCTATAGTTTGTTCCTTTACATAACCAAGAAAGTTTTACTTATCAGTTTATCATACTATACCTATGTTGCTCACTGTATATCATTATTTTAATATGATAAATGTCATAATTACAAGGGGTATGATAAGGTGGCCTAAGGATATATATGTTGAGGAGTGAAAATGCACGAAATGATAGAATTGAATTGGCCCATTTAGTTATATATGTTCTGCATTATGTTTTCTGAATGTTTTATGTTGCGTGGACTACTTATTATGGTTAACTTTCATATATCATTGATGTATTGGTTGTGAGATTAATTGTTACTCTATAATTCAAACTGAATCCTAGATATTCCTAAGAGTTCAAGATGTGGACATGGTCAGTGTAATATCTTGAATTTTGGGTATAGAGACTTGAGATTAAGCCATTAATAGGTAGATGATTAAGCCTAGTTTAGGAAGTATAACAAATGTTATGAAGGGAAATTGACATGTGAAACTTAGTCAATAGATGGAAATAATTATTTGATAAATGAGAATATTTCAAGAGATAATAAAAGATAACATTGAGACACCCAATGAGGCCATAAGAAGAGAAAGATTGCAAAAAATTCAAAGACAAGTCAAGTAAGTAAAGTTTTCAACTCTCTTTCACATGTTTTTTTATGTTGTTAGTTATGGAAATAATTTCTTCATGATTTCTTGTAAAATTTGGAAGCATGAAACCCTAGGGGAGGTGTCGTCCAAATGGCTAAAGATGGGATAAGTTATGTTCAAGGCTTAAATAATAAGCTAGAAGATCATTTAGGGCTAAAATCAAGGAGTATGTGAAGTGAGCTTGGAGAAAACACTTGTATCTTTTTATGCTTCATTTTCGGCCATAATAGGTCATTTGCTTATTTTGGATTTGTGTACAAGGAGATATGAATTTTTGAAAATGACTTATCACTCTAGAACACTAATCTGGGCAGTGGTACTATTTGATTTATTCTTGAATAGTACACATATTCTAGGCTATAAAATGTTATTTTTTTTCCTTGAAAATATAATTAAAAAGGGTCACATAAGCTTTGGAACCATCCCATTTAGACACTTGTACAAAGAGTTATAATTTTTCAAAGTTTGTGGAAAAATATGGCAGAATTAGTCAAAATGCGAAAAAGCAAGAAATGAGAGTCAATGCTAAATTAAATGAGTTCTTGACTCTTTAACTTTAAGTGGGACATAAATATGAATAGTTGGACATAAATATAAAACCTAGTCTTAATACTTTAGGAATATGGAGAGTTTATATATGTAATGCCCTTTGTCCTCCAATGGTATAATTATAGGTTTTGATATTTTCCCAGAGCCAACGAGGAACTTGAACTCAAACCAAGAAGCTTGATAAGTATCTAGGTAGTAACTTTAATATCATATACTTTGCATGCATGTTTGTACCATGAATTGTTATCCATGTCTTGGACAAGCGTCTATTGCATTCAATTGTTCTAGATTCAAGGCCTCGTTGTTGTTGTTTTTCCCAACACTATGGATCCAATCCTTACTATGTGTTGTGCTCTGCAATCAAGGCTATGTGCATTATGTGATTGCGTGTGATATATGTTGTATTATTATTTTCATGATTGTGGTAGACTAACATATGCTAAATATACTTTGAATATGAGATTACTCTATTACTCTAGGATCCTTTGGGATTCCAACCTCTGTTACTACCTTTGAATTATATAGCATATTAGACGTAGCTCGCAGGGTGAGGCGACGCATGCTAATAAATGGAGGTGTCAGACATGTTTTAAGCAAGTCGTGGGTTATTTATCGAGGAATTATGTAATTAGTTTAAAATTTGTAATTATTTGGAATGAACCCGGTGGATATTTTAGTAATGTAATTAAGAACTTCATATAAGTATATTGTACTATTTTTGTTTTGCCACACAACTGTATATGATTATGGTAATGAATGTTGGTACCCTAGTAGGGTGTTACAGTCAGGGCAGCAGCAAAGTTCAAAAGGGAAGGCAATGAGCACTGATTAACGACTACTGCTTAGATATTAGATGGAGCCGTAAGGTCATAGTTTTAATTAATTGGTTTTATTTTGAAATTGTAACATTTTGACACTAGTGTTTATGGATTGATATATTAAAAACTCTGTTGTTTGTTCTTGTACATAATCAAGAAAGATTTTACTTATCAGTTACCATACTATACCTATGTTAATGCTTACTGTATATCACTGTTTTACTCTAATCAATATTGTAATTACAAGGAGTGTGACAAAGTGGCCTGACGATATGTATGTTGAGGGGTGACAATGCACGAAATGATAGAATTGAATCGACCCATTTAAACTAAGCCATTAGATTTTCTTCAGACTTTTATCTTTTGAATGATCAATTCATATGAATTATCGTTACCTACACCTATATGGAAAAGGTAGTGAACCTATATGGGAAGCTAGAACATAGGTTATACAATAACATCCAAGCTACTATAATACAAATATAGGAAGTTAAGCTGAACTTGTTGGTAGATATATAGAAAAGAACATGAAGATAGATGAAAACACTTGAAAGTAATCTGTAATCAGATTCTTTGAAAAGAACTAGCCATGCTGGTACGAGTATTTTTTTCTTTTTTTTTTCAGGATGACATTCCAATTTACGTGAAAAAGGTGAAACAGCCGCTTTCTTCTATGGAAAGAACCACCCGAGCTAATACTTTACTAATAAACATTAATCATTTGGGAGCAAATTCTTTGGGAGAATACACACATGAAAAACTAATCATTTGGTGTCTATAGTTTTCACACAATAGTATTAGTCCCTAAACTTTAGTTTGTATTCCCGGTAAATTTGACTTGATTCAAACTTTTTGAAATCTAACATATTGCAACTCTTTAACTATATATAATCTCACTCCCTATATTTAGAAAAGAATCAAAAGAACTAATGTTAATTAAGCTTAGGAGCGCAATTCATGCACTTGTTGCGTTGAACACGTCTCACTACTACATATTCACATATATAATACTTAATAAATAACAATTATAGTGAATAAACATTACATATATTGAGGTGGAGGTTGCACAAAAATATATAATGCTAAAACCTAACATTTAAATATATGCACAATTATGTATTGAGAGCCGAGATTCACAAAAAACAAAAATATATCAGTTGTAATTATTAACCATTATGTATTACCAACAAAAATGATGGATCTTACAAAATAATCATCACATAACACTTTTAAACAATTTGTCTTCACAAATTTATATCAATAAAAATAAATAAATAATGGTTATAATAATTGACTACAAAGTATGATTCCAAATTACTTGTCTTTTTTTTTTTTAAAAAAAATAATACTTAATGGTTAAAAATAATAATTGTCATATATAAGAAGATAGGATTTTGGGAAAAAAAATTATTTGAAAATATTTGACAGTTCTTCACAATGAATTGTCATAACTTATATATTCTTCAAAAATTGCTAAACAGTAAAAAAATTATTTGACAATACAATATGGTTCTTTACAAATAATTGTTAAGTATTATTTAACATAAATAAAAGTGGCATTCTGAAAGATATCATATATAAGGGAGCATGATCCTGAAAAATATAATTTGACAATATATTACAGTTCTTCACAAACAACCCTTAAGTATTCTTTAATATAAATAAAAGTGGGATTCTAAAAGATATCATATATAAGGAGGCATGACCCTAAAAAATGACAATATATTGTAAATGAAATATCACATAGAGGGGGGGTGAATAAGTGATTTAAGAAATCTTTTTCGGATTAACTCTAAAGATAGAAAAACCGAGTAAGAGACAGAGAGAGACACAGAGAGTTTATACTGGTTCGGTCTAACTCTTTGACCTATGTCCAGTCCCCAAATCTACTAGATTTTTCATTATCTCACTAACACAAATACAATTACACACTTGTACTTGAGATGGTCCTCTTTTACTAGGACTCACTCTCCCTCACAAGTTGTAATCGTACACCCACACTCAAGGTTCTTCAACCTTGAGATTAAACAGATAATCAAGTGTTTAAACTCCTTACTAAGGAGATAAATAATAAACACTGAAGTACAATTATATTTGAAGATGTTGACTAAATCAAGTGAAACACAAAATTGCAATAATGTCGAATTGATTGTGCAGAGTTTCGATAGTTGGCAAATTAAATGCTTCAAGCTTATATACCAACTTCCATAGATGACTGTTGAGGTTTTAGAAGATAACCGTTGAGAAACATTCATATTTCTATTAGACTCAGAATGTTTTTCGTTAGACTGAGTTTTCCAGCTTTCGTTACTTTCGGCTTATCGTTATCAACAAATCCTCTTTGGTTTGAATGGAGGTTGACTTATGTAGATGGTAAAGTTCTTTCGCAAAATGGGTACCTGCGACAAGGTTTATTTTGGCTGCTCTGGTGTTTATTCTGTTTGCAACTCTATTTTTTGCTTTGCATTAAATGGGTCTGACAACAAAGGTTCTTTATGATGCTTTTGATTTAAATCTTCATTTTACCAACTGAAATCACTAGCAAATAGGTTAAAAGTATCTTAAGAATAATTTTTCATAATAATGAGAAGCAGTAGATGAAGATTGGTTCATTTGAAATCACACAAACGACGACAGCTCGTCATTATCATTCATAAGAACTTGAGTTTCCAAATAATGAACTCTAGTTACCAACTCAAGTTGACTGTAAAGAACTCGAGTTTCTTTTCTTTAACTTCAAACGCTTTAGTTTTTCTAAAACAAGAACTCGAGTTGATAGCATAAGAACTCAAGTTTGTAGTTTAAAGACATTCTAGATTCTCAAAGAACTCGAGTTACAAAAGCTCAAATAGAGTTATCAACTTGAGTTCTTAAACAAGAACTCTAGTTGTTAACATCTTGATCAATTGACAATCTGAAGAACTCGAGTTTTCATTACAAGAACTCGAGTTTTGAACTCGAGTCTTTTATAACGAAACTCTAGTTCTCGAGGCTTTTTAAGATTTGGAATTGGGAATGAGCCATAATCCACAAACTTGAGTTCATTACTTATGAACTCAAGTTTTATAGTATGAACTCGAGTTGATGAGCTATGAACTCTAATTGATCATAAAATAATAGCCGTTGAAAATCATTTCAAAAGGAGAACTTGAGTTTATTAACTGAGAACTCGAGTTTGTAACATTACTGACTTAAGATCTATTTGAGAAAAAATTTATAACTCAAGTTGTTAAACCATGAATTTGAGTTGTTTTAAATTAGTAATTTGACAAATGTTATGTTATCATCAAAACTCAAACTGAGAATTAACATGTATCATGGTTCTTCACAAAGAACTAAGTATTTTTTTAATATAAATAAAGGTGAGATTCTGAAAGATATCAAATATAAGAAGGGACAATTTGAAATACACACACATTATGGTTCTTCACTAAGAATTGTTAGATTTTCTTTAATAAAAAGGAAGGATTGTACAAAATATTAAATATAAGGAGTCGAGATTCTTAAAAAATTTTATTTGACACAAGTTTTTAAACTCATTCTCAAAGGTTTTTTACTTTTTTGAATTTGCCTAGCAGGTTTCATAGTCTTTTTTTTCTAAAGTTTTGTTAGTGCTGCAGGTCTTGTCTACCACTACTATCATGTGTCTTCACTTTACAACTCATTCCTCTTTTGATTCTTCCTCATGTAAGCTTTCATTTTCTTTTCCGTTAATTTTTTTACTTTTATTTTTTATATATAATGAGTGCTCGTTAATTGATGCTCAAGGCCACCGGTTAGGATTATGATATCTAATTTTAGGATGGCTGTTAGTTTGAGAATAGAGGGGAAAAATGCAAGAGAAAGAGAGAACATGAAAAAAATCAATGAGGTAAAATACTGAATATTTTATTGTTGAGTATCTCACATTTTTAAACTTTAGCAACCCAAACTGGAGGTTGAAATCAGTTCATTGAATTAGGATCTCAAATTTGCTCAAGTTTTAATATTTTTCAATTTTTACTATATTATGATATTCAGTGTTTTTTGGTATTTGTTTAAGTTTTTACATTTTATTATAGTTATATTTATATTATCCTTTTGCAGTTAAAGGATATGTGACAGGAATTCTTGGAGTGCAATGATACATGATGTAACACCCTTAAATTTAAGGTCAAAATACTTAATCAAAGTATATGAAAGTTTTACCAATAATGATGCTCAACATCCATAGAATAAAAATACAAAATTAGTTCAACTAAATCCCACATCATAGTGTTAAATTAAATCATAAAACTTTTTAATTAAATAAAATGAAATGCAAAGGTCTTAAGGTCTTGACAATTAAGATGACATAACATAAGCTCTAGGAGCACAAACGAGCCTTCGACGCTCACTCCATAGATGTCTTCCTTTGCTCCCTACTAGAACAATCACCTGAAAATTTGTTAATATAGGGTGAGATTTGACATCTCAGTAACTACTGAAAGTTTCTACCAGATACAAGCAAATCACATATGACAAAGCAAAAATTGACTACATATATATTTGTATATCCCATAAATGCAAATGACATTAATTTTTATTATGTCTATGTGAATTGTACAATTATACAATATGCAATATACAGACTCACTTATAGCACCATCCATCCTTATACTGCTGACTGGAGCCATAGGCTAACACATAGTCCAACAGAAATCCATCCATTTGACTGGATTGTCTTAAGCTCACCAAAACTTAAGATATACTCGGCCAAGAGTATAGAGCTTAAGTATGGACTATGGCTCCCCTCCTTAAAAACACACAGTTAAGGAGGTGTCACCTATCCTATAGCTCCAATGCAATCTCGGCTAAAGGAAAACATGGAAGAAGAGGCTCTGACAAGTGCATCCATTGTGCACCGAGTGATGACACACCACATAATAAGAGCTCATAAAAATTCCTCCTTACACTACCCCATTACAAATACAACCACCATGAGAAATATGTTCAGTAACAATAAATCATGCTCACTTATATAAACCATAGTCATATTTAAACACGCTAAGAAGAATAAAATAATAATTATTTAACTAGCCATTACATATATACTATTATTATAATTTACGATACATACACATATACATATAAATCAGTCCATTTATTTTATAAAAATATTTATACACAACCACACACAATTCACAAGTATATGAGAGAATATTCAGAGTTACTTGTTAATCCCTAGCTTATAGGTAATCATACAATGTTACTCTCAATCTCTCAATGAGAGTCCGAAAAGTCACAAACATAAATATCTATTAATATATAACTCCAAAACTATTTTAGAGTCATTCTAAGGTCTTAAAACTACCCTCTAAAAATTAATATCTATGCAATCCATTGTTCATTAATTAGCTACCATATTTCAACATTTATATTTAGATTTACTATTAGTTGAAAATAGAAGTAATTACATAAGGTAGAGGATTTACGTATATATGTGGGTGTGTTCAGGAAAAAGGGGGCATTGGGTGTGTGTGAATATATATACATACCAGGATTTGGAAATTATGAACCTTAAGATTCACTAGACTTGGAAATAAAAGAAATAAAGAACATTAATATATTGGATCTAAAGTGATTATGTACAGACACATATATGCTCCAGAAAGGACGAAGAGTTTTGAATAAAGTAAAATATATATATATATATATATATATATATATATATATATATATATATATATATATATATATTTTACATTGGTTGAAAGAGGATCTTGGGCTCATAATTTATTATTTAAGAAAGAAGTAGTATGTGTATACAGTATGCTAAGCCAAATGGAAAGAGGTGGAGGCATGAGGAAACAATTAATGAAATATCTATACATCAACAGTATGTATGCGGGATATGACATTCGACTTCAGGAAATAAATATATAGGTGCGCCAAGCATTCAGAGCAAGAGTCACAATCACAGTAGAGATGGGTAGGAAGCAGAACACGGACCCCTATAGTAGATCGAATTGGGATGCGGCACTGAGAATGTGTGGGGTGTGAAGGAAAATGACAGTATTTATAGGGGGATTGAGGGTTTGATTCTTTTATTAAAATATGATTATTTTAAAAGAAATAATAACAGATAATTATTTTCTATCTTATTTATTCTCTTATATTTAGATAAAGATCAGATTCTTTCACCAAGATTTTTCTTCTGCTGCATATCTTCTAAAATAAGGATGTTACACATGATCTATTGACAATCTACATTAAGCAACAAATTAAATACATTAGAGAATATTGTGGAACTTTTTATTAATTGATTTTCTTTTAGAATTCAATACATTATAAAATAATTTTTTATTGTGGGGTTTAATGACTCTGCCTTTGTTTCAAAAACATATTTTATGTCTTACTCATATAAAAAGTAAGTGGGTTCTACTAATATTTTCTCTATCTTTTCTTTATAATGGGACATACTCACTTTTATGTGGGTGAAGCAGAAAAAATGTTCTGCAAAGGCAGAAACATTAAACCCTTTATTGTGAGAGTGTTCAAGTTATTACTTTTTTTAAAAAAAAAAATTGCATGATGTTTATCTACAGTGTATTGAATTTTGAATCCTATAAATATAAATTTTTTATTTAATATTATTATCTTGTGGTTATCAATGATTATATTGTGACTTATCTAATAAATATTAATAGTAAAAATAAATAAGAACCATTGTATGTGCCATTAATATATAATTGGAAAAAAATGAAGCCAATACACTAATATTATAAACAAAGAACCATTGTATGTGCCATTAATATATTACGGTTAGAAACAATTATTTATTTACGCGGAGCATATATAGGACCCACGTATAAACTGTTCGAAACTACAATATATGATCACTAATAACTGTCATAAAAAGCTTCTTTTTTTTTTTTTTGGTAATAATGCCTAAACATCTTTAATGGCATTTCTTCTGGTTCTTAACGAGATTTATATAGAGTTTTATTTTTTTTCCTTTAACTAATTTATCTTTTATTTTAATATTTCTTAAGAGCTAAACAACATTTTAACTAAGCTAACTAAACAACCTCCACTATAATTAGAGAACTTGATCAAGCATATTCTTAAAGTTTGAAAACCATTAACTACATTTATAATTAATTCCTTAATCTATGTTAAAATAGACTTTTATAATGATTAATGAGGACTAGTTTATATATTAAAACTGGTTTATACTTATCCAATTTGATTCATAATACCCGCACAGGTGATATTAGTAAGAATCCCACTACTAATATAAAGACCTCATTGGTAAGTACTAAACCCTGATCAGTCCTTAGTTAATCTTTGTTAGTGGTCTAAACCCAATTCACCCAAATTTTCAATGGTGAAAAACAATAGTACATATATAATATTAGTACTCAGCATAGTTGTCAAATTCGCGAGTTAACTTTTCAAGTTTACCGTTTTTTGTTTACCTTACTCAATGCAAGTCAAGTCACCTGATAAACTTGTAAAAGTTGTTAACTCGATTAAATTCATAAGTTTACACACTAAGTTTATCGTTTTTACATTTTTAACTTACAAAAATCGTGTTAACTCACTCTCAACCCGTATTAACTTTTATTGGTCTAGTCTTGCTCAGTGACTTTATGTATGAATTTTATAGAATTTTTTTTTTTTGTTAAATATGATAACTTATGAATATGAATGTTGATATGTTTAATTTCTATTATATAGATTTAAAATATATGTAAATCAAATTTTTGTCATTTTTAATTTTTTAACTATTTAATTATACACTATTAATACCTATTTAACAATAAAAATAAATTCTTATAAATTTACATTTCGAATTCATGATATGAGTTTACATCACTATAACGAGTTTGATTAAACTTGTGAGTTTTACAACCTTAGTACTCAGAACTTAATAGTAGAAAAGGAATTTAATAAACTTGAAAAAATTATTTTATTTGCAAAAAATAATAATTAAAAAGTATTAAAAAAAAGTTTGAACCGGTAATCATACTGAACTAGGCTTCCCTCCCCTGATCTTCCTATCCACTTCCCCTCTATTTTTCTTTCACCACTCATTTCAATCTTTACCGGAAGAATTAGGGAGAATGACCAAGAAAATAAAATATTTATTCTAAAGGACCTAAGAAATTATAACTATTTAGAAAGAGGAAATATTAAAATATAAATTTTTAATTAATAAAAATAGTACCTTTTCCAAATACTCTCATTTTGGTTTATCCCAGGGTTTCTCCCACTTCCATGGCTATAAAGATTCAGAGGAACTATTGCAGAGGAGACAACTGAGATTAAAGTCTCAAAAAACACAAATTACGTCCTCCACATCGATATCTATTCGGTAATACCGGGCACAGATCATCAATACCCAATCCTTGTTTACGTGCTTATTTGGAAGTTCCTCAAAATCTAGGTTTTGCGTAAGTCGAGATAAAACTCCTCCCACATACTTACCTGGTACTACGCAAAACTTTGGTTTTGAAAGGTTTCCAAACACCACCTACGTTTTATTGCATTTGTGAGCAGACTCCGATGAGATGCAAGCTGAATGAGTAAATGGCAATGTTACGTTGAGGTACCACAATTTCCAAATATTTTCCCATGTAGGGTCCCAAAGAGGACTCTTTTTATTTTTTTAAAAAAATTATTCTCAGTTTTTAGGTTTAATTTAGGGTAAATTAGTAATTAGAATTAAAAAAAAATTGGTCCTTCTAAATAATTATAATTTTTCATGTAATTTATAATAAATATTTTCTTTACTTGGCCCCTATCCCTAATTTCCCCTTTATATTGAAATTTGATCACTTTAGATTTATTTTTTTATGAATTACTAATAAAATTTCAAATTATTAAAAATAAACAAATTCAAAATTGCAAAATTTTAGTATTGATAATTTAAAACTATAACTAAAAATATTTTTATAAAACATTACATTTGGAGAGTTCAAATTTTAATTTAAAGGTTGAGATAGTAGTGGAGGAGAAGTGGAAGGAAAGTAGAGGAGAGCAGAGTCCTTCACTTATCGATCTATTTTGTGCGCATGGATTCAATTTTGATAGCATTGTGTTATATGGTTCTAGTATGTAGCAACTAGATACTAAATTTAACCTAAAAAAGGATTTTTTTTTTGTATAATTATAATTAAGTTGAAATATCAAACGATGTACACGTGTGTGTCCTTGTTCTCCTTCCATTTCTCTGTACGTCCCATTTCTACTTGACCTATATTTTTTGTGTTTAACAAACCTAGAAATTTTGGCAGCCTCTCCTGCATTGCCATGAGCCTCTCTCACAACAACAATAACAACAACTCCTCTAACAGCCAGGCTTGCGCTGCTTGTAAATTCAGACGTAGAAAGTGTGCTCCTGATTGCATTCTTTCACCTTATTTCCCTCACGATCGCCAATGTCGATTTCTCAACGCTCATAAATTGTTCGGTGTTCGAAACATCATTAGAGTCATCGAAAACCTCGACCCACGAGACAAGGACCAAGCCATGCAAAGCATCATTTTTCACTCCGACATGCGAGCTATTGACCCCGTCGGAGGTTGTTACAAATACATTAAGCAGCTTGAAGCTCAGATTCAATACCATACCACTCAACTCAACCTTGTTCTTCAGCACCTCGCTGTTTTTCGTCATCATCATGAACCTATGAACATCATCAATTCCAATCATTTGAATCTATGTAACCCTAATATTGCACCATCATCATCGCATCATCAAGATCCGTATCTCATGGTTCAGGAACATCACAACAATGATGTCGTGCGTGTTCCTAATTTGCAGGACGACAAGGATTTTAATTCTTGGGCCTTGCTGGATTCCATGTCTTTGTCTATGCACAACAAGAACGACTGCCATGATCATGATCAGAGTGGTTTTGTCAGTGGGGATGGATTGTACAATGATCAGAAATTTTCATCTTCTATGCTTGACATTCATAATTGTGATGAGAGGAATGAGATAAGTTTTGAACCTGAAGAATTACTAGAACACAGGTTAGTTTTTTTTAATCAATATTCGATATATTTGTGCTATAAATAATGTTGGATTATATATCTTGATATAATGATATTTATAATGAATTGTTTGTTTACTTATGTGTCATATATTATATTTGGTAAAGTTCAATTTATTTTTATCGTGAGGAAGTTTTTTTTTTATTTTTATTTGATTTTGTGTCTAAATTCATTGGGTTATGAATAAGAAATAGATGTTAGTTCACCACTGTCATACCCCTTGTAATTACAACATTGATTAAAGTAAAATTGTGAGTTATAGTGAGCAACACAAAAATATCATAGTATACAGACAATAGAAAACATTCTTGTTTATGAACATGGATAAACTACATAATTCATAATACGAAGATCCATTACATTAGTGTCTATATATTACATTTATGATTAAATGTAACTAAATAAGCCTATACATTCTACAGTCCTATCTAATATAATAGTAGCTATTGTCAATATTCTGTACTAACTGCCTTTCCTTTGGAATTTTATCCTCTACTTCGACCATCCAAAGTTCTTAGGAATGTTTGGAATTTAATTTGAACGTCCTTAGAGGAACATGTTAATCTCACAGACTAAACATAAACAGCATATGACATTCAATTATAACAAACAATCCACAACAACAAATAGCATTTAGAAAACATAGCATATGCAGCCAAACCAGCATACACATATAAGATGACCATAGCGCTAGGTTTAACCAAACAGCATATGCATCGTAAGTCCTCGTGTACGTCGAAGTTCTGAATCGAAACACTTAACTAGAAATATTAGACTGCGAATTACCAAGAGTCTTATATGAAATCCACCAGCATTCTCAATCGGAAGTGTCCTAAGTCTCCTTATTGCAACTAGGGTATTTGATTGGGTGCTACCAAGAGTCCTATCTAGAATCCACTAGCATTCTCAATTGAAAGTATTCCAAGTCGCCTGAATGCAAGTAGCTTAGCCACTTAAGGACTACCATTCAAGAGGTCTTACCCTAGTTCTAACCACCAAGATGTTCACATATATGATTCAAATAGACATACACAACCATACAAAGTATGTGAGACTAGAGTTACTACCTAATGGTTTAATTCGAGTCAATATTAAGAACTTTACTTGTTTTGGCAATTACATGTCCCTATAAGAATATATTATGGACAATGGTTAATAATTATTCTAATTCTTGACATTTTAAATGTCATCTAGTACAATGCAACAAATATAGAACTATTAGACCTAACTATGATCATCTAGTTCTTTGGCTTGCTTAATTTCACACTTTTGTACAATTTTTTCCAAATTATGTACTATAACTTTGAAAAATCATAACTCTTAGTATGAATATCCAAATGAGGTACTTATAAAACCTATGAACTCTTTATTAAGCCTAGTTTCATGAAAAACTAGTTCCAATGGCCAACCACACACATATTAGTCAAGATTTCCTTGAACAGATGTTGTTGTTTAGTTTGCAATCTAGAATCATTGGTCATTCTCAAAATTTAATAACTCAGTGCACATAAGTCCAAATTTGATCAATACCTATAAATTAAGGATTATTATATCTACTTTAATCCTTGAAAATTTCATTCCAAATGGACATCATTCACCACCTCCAATGAGCGTTACAAAATGACTGCCCAGACAGGTTTTTATCAAAACAAGTTTTATGCTTTTGGTACAATTCAATCCAGAAGCTTCAAAAATTCCAACTAAACCTCTATCTTACAAATTTTTTTATGAAAAATGATAATGTCTACTTAAATGAGTCAAAGTTTGTTTAGAGAAGAAAATGACCACTTTGCCCTTCACTTTCCATATATTAACAAATTGTGCCATTAGTTGCTTTTTAGTTGGATTTCAACTTTGAGAATTCATATCTCTTTGTGAAAATTTCCAATTGCAATTATTCAAAGGCTATATGAGCATTAAAAAGTCTATTTTGAGGGGGAAATAACCTCCCACAATCAATCACACACCAACTCTTTTAGAATCAACATTTTGTACACGTTGTTCAAAATTATGTTCCAAATTTCACAGCTAACTTCAAAAATTCATAACTTAGTGTGTACTTGTCCAAATAACCCATATGACATCAATTTAAAGCTTATCATGTCTACCTTGATTCTGAAAATTTTTATTGTCATTGGATATCATTTGTTTAGTGAAAGACACGTCACAAGATGGTCGCCTCCCCAAAAGCCTTAATATACCAGCATTAAGGGAAATTCCCTTTTTATTCTCCTGTTAGGAGCCACTTTTGTAAGGAAGGAAAGGGCTAATGAATTTCCTTGACTTTTGACTTTGGTGTTTAAAAAATTTAATTATGTCAACGAATCAAAGACTAATGGATTTCCCGAACTTAAACGCTAGGTGGAGCGTTCTGGTACTGCCAACACAAAAGTAGCTTTGTATTTTGTAATCATGATGTATACATGTCATGTTCCTACTTGACCAACATAAAAGTGGCTTTTTACTTTGTCATGATAGGGGACACGTGTCATGATCTTGTGGCGATGACTCAAACGCTATGTCATCTGGAATTACTTTATTATAACTACTTTAATAAAGCTACTTAATCGGTGCTTGCTCAAGATTCTACTTGATTTTCACTCAAGATTGCGGCACGCATACTAAGACCCGTCATATGACACCAGGTTAGACTGTGTGTGTGGGTCTTGTATGGCGTTACATACCTGTGTCTTCTCCCGAAAACGCGAGGTACCTATAACTACCCTGGAAATTCCACGTGCACACCTATTTTGACACATTTTTGCTTAATCAATCATCCCATGCCTTATAACATAGCTGGGTGTCCTTTTTATACCAACCCAGTGGCACTGTATAGGCGCCTATGCCCTTCTATATTGACCTATAATCCTACAGCCAACATGTATTAGGTCCCTTGCTCAACATGGTCAGATCACATAGTTACCAAGAGTCATTCTATCTCTCAACATTCTTAGGACTCTTCCCGAACTAGGATTAATCATCTTCCTGATATAAGCTTATCCTCAAGTATCTAGGCCTAAAGTTTAGGATATTACAGCCACCATCAGTCACATCAATTCACCACGGTCATGTCAGTTCGCCAACGAGTACCTATCTAACCATTTCATTGTCTATAAATAGACGTGCATGTAACCAAAAAAATCAACTTGTTTTTCTAACATTTCGCTCTCATATGTATAGTATTTTGCATTCTACATATCTCATATGCTATGCAATTCTAAAAGTATTTCATTGTGTTCGTTTAGGCTCCTGATTGATAGTGCCATAATTCTAGAGATGTAATCCATTTTTATCCTGGGAGACAATTGTTCATGATCCTTAGGCATCTGTATAGAGGGAACAAACTGTCTTAAGGAGATAACATACGTTGGGTTTAGATTTCATCAATTTTATTATCATTATTTTTTACAGTTTTGTGGTTTTTTTTTCTTTCTTTTCTATATTGTACATAATTGGGGTACATTTATAACTTATGCCATCTTAGTTACATATATTCTACAGATTATGTCATCTTAGTTACAAAAATTCTAATCCTTGTGAAAATTTCTACTTCTAAAGTATTTTCAACAACAATCTTTAGACAATTTGTTTGAATCAATGTTCGATATGAATTGATTCTTGATTTTGAAATACTTGGTGTGTTTTCCTAAGGCATCTGTACACGCATCAATCTGTTCTTACACACACACACACAAAGACTTCTTTTTGCATGTATATTACTTGACATGGATAGATTTGTGTCTCCTTAATGCTGGTGTTGCGTTAAGAAAACTATGTTTTTGTTGAATTACAAAATCCTTAAGTGACTCTTATTTGTCCGATTCAACCCTGCACTGTACACTATATTTGTTTATTATATGTAATGAGAAATTGATTAACGTTTCTAAGTTTCTTAGGCCGTTTTTGTTTTTTGAAATTGAATCATGAGAAAATGGTTTTATTAGGCCACACAATAGGTATCATTGTATAGATCTTGAAAACAACAAAGAGATAGAAACCAAGAACATGAAAAACTGACATCGGTAACGTCGGTTATAGAGGAAAGTTGAGTTGGTCTGAAGGACCCAACCCACAGACCCAAACGGGTCTGATGCGATATGGTTGGAGGCAGGGGATGACCAAATGTTAAAATGGTGTTGTTTTGCCATGCATCATATCTCCCATCCCTTTAAGTCAAATAGTGTGCTTCACTATTTTAATTTTAAAAAACAAAAACAAAAATGAATGGAAGAAACGCACCTCGTAGGGGTCAAATCAATGACATTTTACTTTGGAAAGAGATGCCCTATCCATTGAGCTATAGGTGCCTTTTTGATCATTTTGGGCCTCATTTAATTATTGAATGTTTCTTTTGTTGCAATTATAGAATAAACACTATTTTATTATGTCTAGAATTTATAATGGGCTTGGAAGGATAGGTCCGAAGTGTCTAGGCCTCTGGATAATCCAAAAAAACAAAAAACAAAAAAAATTGCAAAGATTGGAATTGGGCTCGAAAAACGTTGGGCCTAATCAATAAAAAACAGGAGAACAAGGATGTTCTAGGCTCAACGGAATTTGGGCCGAACTGATTTTTTTTTTTTTTGTGTTTTGGGCTACAAGTTTTTTGGCTGCACTTTTTCTTTGGGCTAAAAAAAATTTTTTGGGCTGAATTTAATTAAAAAAGGGGTGCTGTGAGCTCTAATTGTAGGTCATTTAGTTACCTATTATTAATAGCCAATGAGAGTTGGCACAGATGGTAAGGGATCTAGGATTAGGCCCTTGAGTTGTGGGTTTGATCCCCTCTGCCGTCGCTAGGACTCCTTTGGTAGGCGATCTCGTAAGTTTCCAGTAAGTGCTCATAGAGCCTGGGGCCGTGCCCTAGCCTTGGTGGGGGACTGGTGTCGAACCCCTCCAATATTTTTTTGTATAAAAAAAAAAGTTACCTATTATTGATGGCTTAGAAAAGGAACCAATTATTTTTTTGTTAAAGCCTCTATATGTTGATAAAAAATATAATGAGAGTAATTTGTTGGTTGTAAATTCATATGTCAAAATGTGGATTTTTGGTGGTGAAATCATATAAAGTTAATTCATACTATTGGTGTCTAGAAAAGTGGTTTAAAGGCTAAACCTTACTTTAGTGGTTATTTAATTAGTCACTGTTGTAATAGCATGGAGAGACTCTCACTAGATTTGTACCTACCTGGCCAATTGATATGATCAACAAAGTTGGTTTCATGTATTTGTAAAAATGAGATTATAGCCTTAATTTTATAATTATGGATGATTTTGTGACTATGATTTTATGCTTTTTAAATATTGTGAATAGCAATTGTATGAATGTTAAATATTTAATTTTTGGAATTAAGTATGTTGGATTTATTAGTCATTAAAGTGGTCAATTTTTTATGAATTGTTTTGATTCCAAATATTATGGTAAGTTAAATAATTAAGTTTTGGAATTAAGAATGTTGGATTTGTTAGCCACCAAAGTAGCCAAATATTTATGAATTATTTTAAATCCAAATATCACGATGATGTTTCAATTAACCATAACATTGATGTTATGAAGTTATGTTTGTGTTGTGGGTGAATTAAAGTTTGTTATAGGGAAATTAAGGATCAACCCAAAGGTTGGTTATTATTCTTTATAATAATTGAACATAAATGTTAGAATTGTCCATTTAGACATCCAAAGATGACAAAAATTTATAGTTGGGGGTATGCATCACTACCAAATTATGTAAAATCTTTATAGCATCATTATGGTTGAATATTGTATATTAGTTTAACAAATGAACATTGAAAGAAATGATGAATGCAATGTTGATTTCGTCTAGCTGACCACAGAATTTGTGGGGGGGAGCCATTTCAATGGCTAACTTTATAATTAATAGAGTGCCTGACAAAAGGATACAAAGCATACCATACGAAATTTGGAAAGGAAAGAAACATTCCTTGGAATCTTTGAAAGTGTGGGGGTGCTTGGCTAACGTCGCAATTCCTAAACTAAAAAGGTTGAAAATTGGACCTAAGACAGTAGATTGTGTATTTATTGGCTATGACTTAATAGTAGTGCATATCAGTTTTTGGTTTATAAGTCCGATATATCAGATATCCATGTTAATATGATTATTGAGTTAAGGGACGCTATGTTCTTTGAGAATGTATTTCTGTATAACAAGGTAATTGATTATAACAATACTATAATATCTCAAGATACTACAATTGATAACAATCTTATAGAGAAGGAACCTAGATGTAGTACAAGGAAAATGACCGCAACATCCTTTGAGCCTGATTTTTTGAATTTTTTATTGGAAAATGAGCCTTGAACATATGAAGAGGCTATGAGCTCCTATGAAGCACCATTCTAGGAAGAAGCTATCAATAGTAAAGTTGAATCCATTATGTCAAACCACACCTAGAAATTGATTGACGTTCCTCCTAGTAATAAGCCTCTAGGAATCAAGTGTGTCTTCAAAAAGAAGATGAAAGCAAATGACACTATTGATAAGTACAAAGCTGAGATAGTACTAAAAGGCTATAGATAACGTGAAGGCCTAGACTACTATGATACCTATCCACCTGTTACAAGGATTACATATATTCATATGTTAATTGCATTAGCAACATTGGATGGGTTGGAGTTACATCAAATGGATATTAAGACATCTTTCTTGAATGGTGACATAAAGGGAGAGAACTATCTAGAACAACCTGAGGGATTTTTTGTCTCAAGATAGCAACAAATATTTTATCACTTGATAAAGTCTCTTTATGAACTTAAGCAAGCCCTGAAACAACGACATGTGAAATTCAATAAAGTTTAGTTATCAAATGGCTTTAGTATTAACAAATTTGACAAGTGTATCTATATTCATAATACTAAAAACATGTTTGTCATAGTCTATTTTTATGTAGATGACATGTTGATAATGGGTAGTAATAATCAAATTATTAAAACTACTAAGTGATTGCTTACCAGTAAGTTCGACACGAAAGATATGGATATAGCAGATGTTTTTGTTAGTTCTCAACCAAGTTTTTGATGATAACTAAACACTTGTAAATCAGTGGTTTAAATGTTTAAATAAGAACTTGATTTCAAGCTTTGAAACTCCAATTCTCATCACAGCAAAATGAAGAACTCGAGTTCATGGGCTAAGAACTCGAGTTCATGGTTTAAGAACTCGAGTTCGCGAGCTTGGTCTGTGGAAAATGCTCTGAGTCTGAAAAAACTCGAGTTCATTTGTAGCAAACTAGAGTTGATCAACTCGAGTTCACAATTAAGAACTCGAGTTCTTTTTGTTGCAAACTCAGACAAGACAGAACTCAAGTTCTTGGCAAAGAACTCGAGTTGATGAACTTGAGTTCTCAGTAAAGAACTCGAGTTCCTTTGCAAGCACTGATCAAGTTTAAGAACTCAAGTTCTTAGACTAGAACTCGAGTTCATGAACTTGAGTTCCTGTCTGAGAACTCAAGTTCTTTGAGAAATGAAATTGAAGAAAATGAAGAACTCAAGTTCTTTGTGATCAACTCGAGTTCTCATTTTGCAGATCAGAGGTGTGTGAAGAAAAGTCAAAAGAACTCGAGTTCTTGATAAGAACTCAAGTTCTAGAACTCGAGTTCTACTTTGACAACTCGAGTTCTTGGCGCTGTCTGTGATTTCTGATTCTGCGAAAGAGCTGATCTTTGGTTGATAACTTTCCGAATCACTTAATATAATATATGAAATGTTTTTATCACATTTGCTAGTGGTTTCAGGGATTACAACGGGTTATTATTCAAAATCAACATAAAGCTGATGCTCACGTCACAGCATTTAATGCTGAAGCAGGAAGCAGAGTAGCAAATAGAAAGAAGCCCAGAGTAGCAGGAAGAAACATTCTTCCAAGGATTACTTAATCAAGACATTCTTCTGCAAAAGCACTCTCAACGATCAACGCATTTAATGAAAGAATGGATTTCATTTAATGAGGCCTCAACGGTCCATTTGGCTGCACAAGGAACAGAGCAAGCTGTGTCTAACGGAAAATTAAATAAGTCACAACGGTAACTCTCAAGTTCCTCCCAACGGCATTAATGGCGAAAGAGTATAAATACCCAAGCATTCAATTCGGCCACCCACCGGAAACTCTGCACATTTACTCTGAGTTATTATCTTATCAGTTTCATTACTCTTAACTGTACTTCAGTGATCATTTATTATTCAACTCGTGAGGAGTTACTTAACTTTAAATTTTTCATTCGTTTGTAAAATCTTAAGGTTGTGGAACCTTAAGTGAGGGTGTACAATTACAAGTAGTAAGGGGGAGTGAGTCTGAGGGATCATTCCGAGTTGTGTAATTGTATTCTGAAGATAGTGAAAAATCCCAAGGTGTTCTTGGGGACTGGACGTAGGTCAGGATAGACCGAACCAGGATAACTTCTCTCGTGTTCCTTCTCCTTTAAACCCTTGCTTAGTTAGTTCATTAATTTGCGAAAATCTTGATTAAGCAGTTAAATTTTTTAAATCACCTATTCACCCCCCCCCCTCTAGGTGAAATTTCATCTTCAGTTTTTTTGGAAATTAAAATCCATATAATATCTAATGAGTTGGTTTTATCACAAGCACACTATATTGCTAAAATTCTTGAAAAATTCAAGAGTTTGAACATAGCTCATGTTAAGAACCTTATAGATTATAGTCTTCGATTGTTTAAAATATTGATAAAGTTGAAAAAAAGGAGTATGCTCAAGTGCTAGGCAATCTTATGTATGTTATGAACTGCCCCAGACTTAATGTTGCCTACGGAGTAAGCATGTTGAGTTGCTTTACAAGTAATCCAAACGTGTTTCACTGGAAAGCTATGATAAGAGTTTTGGGTTACTTAAAGCACACTCAAAACTTTGCTTTGCATTATAAAAAGTACTACACAATACTAAAAGGGTATTGTAATACAAATTGGATCACTAACTCTAATGACACAAGATCCACAAGTGGATATGCGTTCACTATTGGTAGGGGTTCTGTGTCTTGAAAGTCATCCAAGCAAACTTGGATTGCAAGATCAACTAGGGAAGTAGAATCTATTGCTTTTGATAAAGCTAGTGAGGAAGCTGAATGGCTTCATAATTTTCTTGAGGATATTCCAAATTGGTCAAAGCCGGTACCAGCAATGGGTATACACTGTGATAGTCAAGCAGCTATTGGTAAATGTCATGTATAACAGTAAGTCTAGACATAGATGTTGTAAACATGATACCATTGGACTACTACCTTCTAATGGAATCATCTCAATTGATTATGTGAAATGAAAAAATAATATAGTGGATCTATTGACTAAAGGGATTCCTAAAGAGTTGGTTAAGAATTTGTCAAAATGAGTTGGTTGAAGGTCTATCAATTGTTGATCTTTGTGGTAACTCTACCAAGATAAATGGAGATCCTACAAACTAGGTTCAGAAAGACAACTAAGTGATGATCGATTGTAGTACTATGGAGTTTTAAACTCATACTCATTCTTATGACAAGAAAGTGTATATATATAAGGTTCAAAAAGTATTTAGGCTTTTAATGATTTTTTAATTTGATGTGTTCAAATAATGTATGTTGACTTACATCATAAGGAACCACCTATATGAGTGTACAAAAAATTCAACTTGTTTTTCTAACATTTCACTCTCATGCGTGTAGTATTATGCATATCTCATACATTGTGCAATTCTAAAAGCATTTCGTCTATTCGTTTGGGTTCCTGATTGATAGTACCATCATTTTGGAGATGTAATCCATTCTATCCAAAAAGACAATTGTTCATGATCATTGAGCATCCGTACAAAGGGAACAAATTGTCTTAAGGATACAACATAAATTGGGCTCGAATTTCATCAATTTCATTATTATTATTTTCGGCAGTTTTGTGAGTTTTTTTGTTTTTATATATTGTAAAGAATTGTTGTATGTTTACAAATTATGTCATCTTAGTTACACAGATTCTAATCTTGTGAGAATTTCTACTTCTAAAGTAATTTCAACAATTTTTTTTTACCATTATATGCAGTGATGAAACGATCTTGCTCAAGATAGAAGATGGAGTGGTAAATGAAGAGATTAATCGCATTGAACAAGTTCAAGATCATGATCTAAAAGGTGCTGCCACCTTGTTTACGCTCACAAATTGTACAAGCTGAGAAATTATATGGTAAAATATAGATTCCTTTAAGTTTCAATTTTGCAGCAACTTTTTTAAGAGAGAAAGCAATAAACCTTAGAATGAAGCGGCTATAATACTAGTTATTGTACAGAAAATATTATTTTAGTTCTTTTCTATAGAATAAATAGCATTATTCACTCTAGGATGATTGATTCTTGAAAAGTTATTGAAAATTTTGTTAACTGAATTAAGCTTTTTTGACATAGATGCAGTGAAGCGTTGCCAGGGTATGAGAAAAAAGCTAGCTAGTAAGGAAAGAACCTTAAAATATTCTGGTATGGGTTTTGGTCCCGTGGGTTTTGGTTTAAAATTTTGTTTTTTTGGAGGGATCAAAAATCTAAGTTTAAAAAAGCTAGCATTATGAAGATAGTGAAGAATCTAATTAATATCATCCGTAGAGAAACTATGATTGGAGAAGCTAATAAGGAAAATCATGGAAAAATCATATCCGTGCTATGTATATATATACATGTTCGAATTGTTGTCAAACTTGTGAGTTGACTATTTGAATGTACTGTTTTTACGTTTTTAGTTTATCAAATCAAGTCAAGTCACTGGTAAACTTGTGACCATTTGAAAGTCAATAAAACTTACAAGTGTATACACCGAGTTTATCATTTTTACATTTTAACCTTACAAAATTGTGTTAATTAACCCTTAAACTTATGCTCAACAGCTTTATATGTGAGTTTTATTGAAATTTCTTTGTTAAATATGGTAAATTTTGAATATTGATATATTTAATTTCAATTATTTGGATTTAAAATATATTTAAATCAAATTGTTGTCATATTTTTATATTTTAATTAGTTATTATACACTGTTAGTACCTATTTAAATTCTTACAATTTTACAATTCGAGTTCACGATACGAGTTTAAGTCATTGTCAAGAGTTTACTTAAACTCACGAGTTTGACAACCTTGCATACTTGTGTATATATATTTAGCATGGATATAATTACCACAATGGCTAATTATAATTAAATATTTCATATTTATAATATATTAATTATTTCATATTTATTATAATTAAAGATTTTAATATTCAATAAGATTCATACCCTTTTTGGTCATTTTCTATCTCAATTAACTTTTCAATTGCTAGCTCAAATATGTCTCCATTTGGGGGGGGGGGACACTTCTGCCACCGCCAATCTACAAGTCACATTTACAACTTGACCTTTTTCTTATCTAGCTTCTACAAAAGTCAGATAGAATATAAGTTACCGTTCTCACCTCTAACCGAAATAGACCCATAGTTGATGGTATGCAGTGGGATAAAACTTCTTGTTATATGTAGCTATTATATATAGGGACGGAGCTTCTTGAGGACAATGGCCCCCCCAAAAAGTGCGGTGTTCCAAAAATATGTTCAGAAGTTTTTCTTAAGATTTTATTATAATATAAAAAAGGTATTTTATCTTGTGCATTGCCCCCCCCCCCCCCCCAAAAAAAAAGTTAGTTAGTATACATTTAGCCCCCCAAATATTTATTCTAAGCTCCGCCACTAGTTATACCACTAACTACACACACACTTGTAGTAGTTGTTCAAACCATTGTGTAGGAGAATTAATAATTAACAAAGACTATGGGATTGTTTCTTTCTTTCTTTTCTTAAAATGGCTTTTTAAAAAAAGTTTTTTTTAAAAAAAGAGTTTGGATTATTTTAAAAAAATATATATGGTTTTCAAAGTGACGTGATGGTAGAGGCCTTTGTCAGTGGTGACATGATGGTGGTCGTTACTGATAGTGATGTTGCAGTGGTCATCAACAACAGCAACACGATATTGATAATAAATAAGTTGCAGTATCAAAAAATAAGAAATAGAGTAAACAAACAAAAATAAGAAAACATCTAAAAACTATTTTATTTTTTTTAGTTTTTATAAATAACTTATTGAAAAAAAAAATCAAACAAGTTTTTTATTTTTTTTAATACTGCCTCCTGTCCATAATAAAAACAACTTAATTCTGTGCCTATCATATAATTAAATACTACCTCCCATCCTTAATAAAAACCCAATTTCATAAACAAAATTGAATCATATAGATAAGAACAGAGATGAGAATCAAGGCCGGCCCATGAAGAGTCAGGGCCCTATAGGATCCGGGGTAAGCAAAATATTTGTTTTTCAAATCCGGGCCCGATAATACTAGGGCCAAGGCCAGCCCTGTAAGGCCTGGAAGTTACTAGTCCAAATTTTAACTATTTTTCCTCTATTTTTTTCAAAGAAATATAATTAATAAATTACAACAATTAAAATTCTAATTTATCAAAAAAAATGTTGTTAACATTAATATCCAAACAATATGAATCATCCAACAAATAAATACATTCACTATTTCAAAAGCAAACTATTATCCATAAATAACTTATATAAAACATAAGAAATATACAACTAAGCAACATTAATACGATAACTATCATTATCATCTTTTTGACTATTATCATCAATTTCAAAGACATTTGATTGTGCTTCATTTCAAATAATAGGCTATGTTCATGAGTAAGAATATCATGAATTTATTCTCCCACATCATGAAAACATCCATTAAAAGGACCTGCAGGGCCTGCCCTTTTAAGCTTGAGGCCCTACAGTACCGATCCTGCACGGCTTATTTCATTTAACTCTTATAATTTTCAAGCCCAATCCTTGAAGAGCTAGGGCTTAAACAAGCTAGCTTGACAGGCTCAGCCTGATGTCGCAGATAAGAACCGAGTGAGTACTATATTCCCTTCCTTGAAATCCTTGCACTTCATATACATATACTAATCAACAAACAAATCAATTGATGGCTTAATACCATTTTTTACTTATTTATAACTCACTTGGATTACATTTTCATAAACCAATAAAAGCATTAAATAAATATTTTTTTTCATATTTGCATTTATTTATGAAATGGTGCATATTTTCTCTCACATCCTTTTTTGTCTCTATGCATTTACACATGTCTCTCTCTTTTCTCTTTCCCATGCAACCAACCAAATAGTGAACATACGTAAAATTAAAAAAATTAAATTAAATGAATAAATCTTTTCATTGTTGCCTTTATTTATGAAAGGATGTACATTTTCTCTCTCACACTTTTTTTATCTCTATGCATTTACACATGTCTCTCTCTACTCTTTTTCCCATTTGCCTAACCAAATAGTGAATGTGGGTAAAATTGACAAAACATCATTTATTACCCTACAAATGATTTATATTTTGAGTACAAGTGACTTATATAAAGGTATACATAACTCCCTAAACTTTGATCAGTTATACATAAACCCTCTGGACATTTCAAAATTTAAATTTAACTCACTTAAAAGCTTGATTTATAATATTAAATCCTATATCGTTACTTTTATCCAATGGCCGATCCATGTGTATGAGAAGGGGGGCAAGTGCCCACCCTTGAAATCTGATGCGAAAAGAATTTCTTAGAGCATTGATATCACAACTGATAATAAAATATTTAGAGTTTTTTCTTAGAGTATTCATAATAAGGCCATTACGATGAAATTCCAAAAAAATAAGGCCTAAAAGAATGGCATTATAATTATTTTTATTGTAATATACTTTTGTTATTAAAATATATGTACTTGAATTTGTTGAGTGCCCGCTCTTCATTAATTTCCTGGATCCACCACTGCTTTTATCATTTTAATAATTTTTTTAATATTTTTACCATCATGTGTCTATTAAAATGGTTTATTGTATGGCAAAACAAGAAAAATAATATTTAAAAAAATAAAAAATATAAATGTCATCATGTGTATAACATTTACTTGTTTTCTTGGGATAATTGAGGATTCATATATAGTTTAAAAATGGCATCATTTGTGTTAAATATTTTATTTGGATAATTAAGTTTAAATATTACAAGCCTTCATTAATACTTTATTAGTAATGCATATTTTTTTCTCAAATGAGAAGTTCAAATTTATTTTTATATTTTTTTAAATATTATTATTCTAGTTTTTTCCATACCAAAAAGCTACTTAATTGACAAATGATTATAAAAATCTTAATAAACTTATTAAAATGATAAAAGTAATGACATTTTTAATATTATAAATAAAAAATTTAAGGGAATTAAAATTTAATTTTGAAATGCCAAGGAGTTGTTTGTAATTGCTCAAAATTTAAAATGTTATTTGTAAGGGGTTTAAATTTCTCATGTTGCATGAGAAGAAGATTCCTACATACAGATGAAATGATGGGATCCACACACACACACATATATATATCTGTGTGTGGGGGGGTCTCACCATTTCATATATGTGTGACATGAGAAAACACTTACATGACAAGTGTTTTTCCCTATTTGTAAATAGTCAAAGTTGAGGTGGTCTTATGAAATTAAATAATTTATATAGGTTGCCATATAGAATATCACCCATCAGATCTAAATCTGATGTGGCAATTTCCATAAAAAAGATAGCAGTCCGTTAATGGCATGGGTTACTAATAAAAAAAATAAAAAATAAAAAATCACTTAAATTTAAACTTTGAAATATCAAAAGGGTTATATACAACTACCTCAAAATTTATGAGAATTTTGTATAATGTAGCCATTATTTTATTCCACAACAAAATTTCTTCAAGGGCTCAAGGTATTGCTAGGCACAGAAGCTCAAATTTAACCTATTACACTACAAACTTTCTATTTTCACTATGAATGTTTGTTATAATCATCACTCAGTATTTATTTTTCGTTTTTTAAATTTAAAAAAACTTTAAAGAATTCAAAATTATAGTTTTTTTATTTTATTTTCCACTTCTTACATGTTTTTTTAAAAGAAAACGACCAAAACTATTTCAACTTCAAAGTACTAAATCAGTTTTGTTACTTATAAAAGCATAGAATATTAACTACTTATAATATAACAATTTGACAACTTATTTTAATAAAAAAATAATTAATTTGAGACTTTAAAGTTCAAGTCTTTTTTCCCTTTTTTATTTTGTATGTTGAATAAACCATGAAAATTACAAACCCGGCTTTAGTCCTTTTCTTGCTCATTTGGATGGTAGTTGTGCCCTTTATTTTATTTTATTTTTTTGAAAAAATCTTTTAGGTACTTACTAGTACTAAAAAAAATACTTCAGATACCTTGCTAAAAAATGCTTCATAATCTTGAAACATTATTTAAGAATCCTAAAAAAATAAACATTATTTGAGAATCCTAAAAAAATATCCTGCAATATATTTTTATTATCGGTCAGTGTCCTAAATTTTTTTTCAAAACCCTAAAATAATTTTTCAAAATCACGAAATATGTTTTTAATACCACTTAATATCCTAAAGCATCCTTTTAATGACCACTTTAAAATAATTTTTTAAAATCCTAAAATAACTTTTTAAGATCATAAAATATTGTTTTTTAATACCAGTTAGTATTTTTAAGTATCTATTTTTAGTACCAATCTGTATATCTATATTTTTTCAAGATCCTAAAATAATTTTTCAAGATTATAAAATATTTTTTCAGTACCGTTCAACATCTGAAGCATCTATTTAGTATTAGTCAGTACCAGTACCCGAAAATTTTTTCCAAAAAAAGGACACAACTGCCCTCCTTTGTCCTTTGTATCAAAACAGTGCCCTTTTGAAGTAAAGGAGGGCAGCGAGAAAAGGACCGAAGCCGGGTCCGAAAATTATCAAGGAAGGTCTGCCAACCTTCACAAGCATGCCTTTTTCGTTTCAACCTTTTTGCATTGACAATAAAAAATTCAGATATTCATTAATCGTCAAACAAAATACTCTACATGCCCGTAACAAAATTTCTAAGAGAATTTATACAGGTGGAGGATTAGCCCATCTTCTCTTTACCTCTGATTTCCATCGCACTTCTTTTAGTTTTCCATCCACCCCATAATCTCTCTCCATTACCAGATTTATTCCTTCATCAGAGTACCATCCAACTCCAATACAAAGAACACCATCCTTACTGATATCCACATAGCACGTTACGCCGCCGGGAAGCCAAAGCATGGTTACATCCTGCATGTCCAGCATCTCTTCTTCTCCAAAAGAATTGGCACTCTCAGGGAAGTGCCTCTTCTTCAGAGTCTCTGTACAAAGGTATACAAATGGGATACCGTTGCCAGCTTCCATCGTATTGTCTTCTCCAAACACCGGAGTTGCACTGACCTCAAAGACCTTCCAAGACCCAATCAGTTCTGATGGTCTGATTCGTTTTCTTTGGGACCATGGCTTTACGTCAAACTCCAAATCACTGTTCAGTACGGTGCAGGCATTAGTTATTGCTTTAAACTCAAGGGAGGAATGACACTGGGAAGGGTTTTAGATACACACACAAAAACTTCCTTTTAGGATTAATACATGTTTGGTTATGATAGTTTGCCTTCATTCTTTGTTTTGGTTCTCATAATTTCAAACCATAAGTTTTAATCTCTCATATTTCTTTTTGTCTAAAACATTAGATTCTATATTTTAATAAAAACAATCTGGACCATTTTGTCACTTGAGACGGCCAAAACTTATAGTTTGAACCAAAATGAGGGCAAACCATAAAAACCAAACATCGTATAGACCCTTCTTTTTATTGCACAAAAAGAAATATATACACGCACACAAAATGGGGTTTTTCATCCACGGAGACATAAAAGACATTTTTCAATCATAAGATCATGTTCTAATTCTATTCTCTGTTTCATTCTGCATGTCAAACGGATCGAAGTAAAGAATTTGATGCAGCAATAGAAGGCAGAAAGAAATTAAAGAACAAACAAGCATTCAAGATATAATGTACACTTTTTTAATTATATTTTTTACATTTTGCAAGGTAATTTGAATTTTGTGAAATTGTCTAGTCCATAGTTGACGTCTTATCATGTTTATATTTTTCAGATAAAAAGTGCTTTGCAGGCACAAATGTAGACTTCTTTAAAGCAAAATAAAGCAAATGTACCTTGGATCTTTGATATTGGCAGGACTAGCCCATTCTTCTTCATAGACGGCAACCCTCAGAATCTGTATGTCAGAACCACCATCTATGAATTCTATGGTATGGACAATACGAATCCTTTTGTGGCAGCCTTTAACCAAGCACTATATATGAAAAATTCGTGAGAGATTAAAAACAGCTTTTTTTCTGGTTTGCAATATAATCTTCCGGACTTCAAATAATAGGAAAGACAAACTCCAAATAATGAAGCGCAACATATTTCAATCTAACTTGAAAACATTTGTAAATAACAAGAGCTTTATATTTACATTCAACGGGGCTATCAACCCACCAACATGAGAAAGAACTTAAAAACTTGTGACGAATAATAAAACTACCCAAAAAATAATTGGACAAGGAAAGATAAGGAACACAAATATCATATGTTCCTCAAATGTTTGCCATTAGTTAACCACAAATTTTCATCATCAAAGTAGCAACTAAAAGACCACACTTAAAGAAGACATTAACATGAAGAGATAAACCTAATATACAAATGGCCATCATTGTTTTAGGAAGTCCGGAAAAAGTTATGTTTTGGAACAATTTAACAAGACAAATTGTTAAAAAGGTTCAGAGTGGTTGATCAATTAATTACGTATTGATTTCACAGAATTGTAGGCATACACAACACGTAGGCATTGTCATCAACAAAAACAGATGCATTATTTATTGACTAAGCAGAGCTAACAGACACTTGTGCATTGTCTCATCAATAAAAACAGTTGCATCATGTGAAGATTAAGCAAAACTGAGAAATCTACCCAATTTTTCAATTTGTCTATACAACTTTATCCATATTTGTTCCACGCAAGACAAATCCATGACTGAAGCCGCTAAACTAATTACTATATACTAATGCTTGATCTAACCAAGACAAAACAGACACAAGTAAGATGCTGAACTTACTTGTTCGAACTTGTAAGTTGGAGTGAGATAATAAGTTGAATCATCAATCTCACCCAAATGGATATCTACAGGACCCCTAGAGTAAGATCCATCCTGCAGTTTAATAGCCATAATTATTAACAGGATGATTAACTTAACAGAAACAGTGTAATATTTACAAAGATTATATAGACAGTAAACATTGTTATGCATCTCACATGATCCGTTCAATATTAAGATTTAGGGTAAATTACACTACTCCCTGGAAAGATGTCAAATTACATGATTATAGATCAAAGGATCCATTTGATGCTAGGAGTTTGGATAAATAACACTCTCCCAATTTGTGGCGATGCTAATTAAAATAACAATCTCCCTGTATTTAAAGATGCACTACATTGACCAACCATGCAACAAAATATAAACTGTCATGCTTATTTCGATCAAAATACCCTTGTATCTATTCTATATATAATATAATATGCCCACACATGTATTATTTCAATATAATAATTATGCAAAAACACATTGAAATACAAGGTGAAAAACAGCATATTTTCAAATAAGTTATACTTTCATTTAATCCCCCCCCCCCCAAAAAAAAAAATCAACATTGTTCATCAAGATATTAGAATCATATGTTTGCTTTCGAGAGATTTGTTTATATTTCATAATAGAAGAAAGGACTGTGTAATTTGGGTATCTCAGGATAGTAATTTATCCTGAACTTATAATAAGTTTTCTCAACATAATGAGACTTTTTAACATCTTAAAATTAAAATGACATATCTACTTTTTAAGAAAAAAGATGAATTCTATATGTAAAACAGATAAATGGGATTCAAAGTGAGTTAATCGCAGATAGAGTCCTAATTTTCAACCTGACAGATCTATAGCAGAAAGATAGATAATATCATAACAACAACAAGCCATATCTCAGGAGGTGGGGTCAGCTACATGGAATGCATAGCTCCGTTGTGATCTATCAACAACCAAATCTTTGATTAAAGATTGTTAACAAAGATAATTCCATAGGATTAATCTATATAAACTTCAATGAGTAACCCTAATGGGATACCATAACGGGCGACCCTATTCATTCAGTTTCATATCAAACCATGCGTGCACAACAACATGATCCACAGGACTAAATGATTGTCTTTTCCTTGTTAAGACACGCTACAAGCAAGATATCAGCCTAAAGTGAGATGTAGTCAACCTGTTGTATGACTATAGTTAGAACTTAGGACATGAGAGAGAAAGAGAGAATAGAATAGAGAAAGAGGAGGGAATGAGAGAAGGACAGGGGAATAAGAGAGACAGAATAGAGAGAGAGCGAGAGAGAATTGGAGAAGAGAGGCAGGGATGGATAGAGAGAGACTGAGAAGAGAAAGGGGAACTGAGCAACGAACTAATCACATCACCTAATAGTATGAGTAATCACAATTGAAGGATGTGTAATTCATAGATCCTAAGAGACCTAACAGCTAGCCCTATAACTGTCAGTACCTAACTTTATATTATTATTATTATATAACAGTGTCCCTAGCTCCTGGGTGCCTAAGTAAACGCCTGTGGGTAATAGACTGATAGATCCTATAGATTTAGGATCTAAATACACAATTCAAGAACCCAGAATCTGAAGTTCCTAACCAATTAGAGAGTATAACATGGATTTGTATTTCAGCATGGAAACCATCTGTTTACAAAGTGAGGGGATATATAAAAAATACATAACTGTAATAGCCAACTACAATTAACTTCCTAAAAGATAAGATACTCCTAACATAACTTCCTAACTTCCTAATAGGTCTTATTCAAACATATAAGCATAACTTCCTAATATATAACTACCATCTAAGCATAACTTCTCCTCTTCCTTGAATAAACCAGCAAGGGCTGATCTGGTTTATCTGCTAGTAACCTATCATAGACGGCTCGCCTTGCCCAACATTGGTATCACCTAGGAGGAAAGGAGATTTCACCCTGCCCTTGGATTGTGGGTGAACCCAACCCTTTTCCTAAAAATTATTTATCAAAATATATATATATAACAGTGTTCCTATTGCTCTACCACACCATATAAGGAATGTTGTTCATTGAGTTGTTTTACAAGTTATTCTTTTTCAATTGCAAGTTTTTTATGCTAGGTTTAAGTCAAGACTCTGTAATATAAAATCTCAATATCCGAGCAAGCAATGAGAAATTATAAATGATGCACTTGTACTGCACCCTATGGACCTATGATCCACCATACAGTCTCAGTCTCAGTATGAATAGATAAACAGCTGCAGCTTTCTTAGTTAAATACGCCTAACATAAAATAATTGTCTACCACGTTAATTTTGTAGACTTGTACAATATTTTCATGATTATATTATTTCAAAAGTTATATTTGAATGCAAAGGAGACTTGAGCTTTCAGAGTACGGAAGCCCACAAATCAGACAGAAGGGAGCAAGTCACCCAAGTAAAAATATCACACAACACTTAATGTCATTACGCAACTAGCAAGTAAGCTAAGTATGCTTTGTAAACCATTCACAAAAGATACAAAAAATTGTTCAATTAGAAAAAAGAATTTCATAGGTAATAAAATGCATCAAAGAACAACGTTGGAGAAATTAAGTTTTCTATCAACTGCCACAAAGAGTGCTTGATTAACAATGAGTGCAGTAGTAGATTCTTGCCAAGTATCATGGTAGCCTAACAACTGCTGATATATAGTTCTTTACAACTAAGCATCCTCATTTTTGAAGCTAGGACAAGACTTTAAAGTTATTGAAGCGAATAGTTTAGGCAAATCTTTACATTATATGTGCGTCAATTAACATTAACCAACATTATATTTCCACTGCAGCAACTATGAAAATTGTATACCAAGGGAGTTTAGCACTGCTCTTCATCAATTCCAACATGAACCAATAAGGATAGGAAGGACCAAATAGAACAGGGCATAATAAAGCCCGTACACATAAAGGAGTTGACAAATAAACACGTTTCAATTACTGAGACAGAAGATTCAGGAAGTTTATTTGTATTGTGAAAATAGTTAGATAGGTCTTTAGTTCACATGATCATTAAAAATAATATTATTTTCTTGTAATTCTTAGTGATGGAGATAGGTTACATATCCCATGGTGACCGGAAGTCAGTAAAATATAACACCAATACAACAATATAATCATGTGTCCTGGTTATGAAAAATCACTTGATGTCTACAAAAAAAATCTATTCTAGCATGAAAAAGGAACAACTTACTTCAAAGTAAACAAGGCCTGATTCACATTCCATAACATCTTCTTCCATCACATCACTTCTTTCAAAGTCAAAGGACTCAAATGTAGGCAACACAGTGTTTGCTGCATTTTCACTGATCTTTTCCTTTGTAAGTACAGGGGCACCATCATCTCCAGATCCTTCTTTAGTTACACCATTGCCTTCAGCATGCTGCAGTGTTTCACCAAAAGGGTTCAAAGTCACCCAATTAATCTTTCTCTGAATTTGAGATGTCGGTCTGCCAGAAGGTGATGGCACTGCCTCAATGCGGGAAAGGGTATAGCAGTCATATAGGTTTTCATTCCTTTTGCCTATTTCAACTGGCTCCATTTCAGCAGTAATAGGAGAAAATACTGCACCTACACCCTTCCAAATCCCACTGAGACTGCTAGCAAATGTGTTCCAAACTGGTTTTATTACAGGTTCCTGAAAGAGTCATTTTTGTCACATTCCACTCTCAAATAGCAAAATGAAGTTCAAATCATTCTAAATTTAATACAAACCTTGAATAACAAACATAGTAAATCAAATTTTTATATGAAGGACTGGACCCTAAAAATTTCATCTAAATTTTGGGAATACCTTATTTGAATTTGTACAGAAATAAAATAATTCAAAGAAAATTTTATTGTTATGTTTTTCACTTAATATATAATCGGTCCTCAGTCATTTGAATGATCAAACAAATCCAGCAAGCAAAAAAAAAAAAAAAAAGCAAAACATAAGGCACGTTGGAGATGGTACTCACTGTTTTTTCCCCTTTCACAGGAGTACTTTGAGATTCATAGCATATAAATGGAAGATTTCTTTCTCCTTCCCATCCCAGGCATCTTCATTCATAAGAAAACAAATAAAATTCCAAATTTCATACAGACTTATCAAGAATACAATGTGTTATTATTATTGCTATCTTCATAGCTATATTTTTATAACATCTTAGCGACCAAATCATCGCTTTGTCCACTCACTAAAATGCAATAACCTTTTTCCAAATATTGGCCAAAATTGTACCCACTTTAGCATACCTGAGTTTGAAGAACTGTTTCAACCTCCATCAACATAGCCCCAGAGACCAAGACTCTACCACCCCTACCTCGCTTCCTCTTCACCATCTTCCTTCCCTTCTGCTTCCTCCGACTGGTTCTCGCCTTCTCTTTCTCCGCCGCGGCATTCGCGAGGTCGTTGTCAACACTCCAGACATTGTCCTTCTTGCCCCTTATTCGCAGCCTCTCTTTGGGACCAGAGTTGCGATGCGGTTTCTGGGCCCGAACGACAAGACTTCGAGAACTAGGGATTGAAAAGCAACAGGGTGAGGACGAGAGTGAGGAGAACAGGTTGTGAGTGGAAGAGACAGAGCGATGGAATCCTAGAAAGTGGTGGTCACACTGGCGGGTGGTGAAGGCCTTTGTGAGGTGAAGAGATGGCGATTGCATGTTCGAATTTAGGGCAGAGAGGAAAATGAAATTGAAGAACAATGATTTCTCCCTTACAGTTTGGATGCTTCACGCGACTTGGCTGATTTCTTATCCCGGAATATTTTTTCCTCTTCATTAGTAGTTATTCTACGTGTGTGCGGAATGCGCTAAGTGCTAAATCTTTCTGTTAAGCTCATCTACTAATTCATCTGTTAACTACTTGTGTGTGCTAATTCATCTGTTTTAGTAATCTTCACTATCCTATAAAATTACTTCGGGTTGTTGTAGGCGAAAAAAAAAATTACTTTAGGTTGTTATTTGGGCCAAAAAAAAAAAACTATGCAACTTAATCCAATTAATAGAGTAATTAGTGCTTAGGTTCATATAGCAATCCATCCCATGATTAATTGGAATGGGTGATAGAGTGGTCTAGTTGTTAATAGTTAAAAAACAAAATATAGCTTGTATATTCTTTAGTGTATTATATTTTAGAATAATGTTATATATTCTAGAATAATCTTGTAAGGACACTTGTCATTGTATCATTAGTTATATATGTCTATATAAAGAATTATGAAAGCTCAAGCTATTGATTGAGCTTGACCTAATTTGCCTAAAATTCTATCTTAGTATCAAAGCATAAAAGCCAAAAAATGGCATCATCTGGGAATTTCTCTACTCAATCAGAATCAACCACCCTTTCTTTGTCTAAAAACCCTAACCCTATTTCTTTCATTAGTCATAATACCCAGTCTCCAAGAGAGTCCACTATAACCATAGTCCTTCCTACATCATTACCCACTGGTCAAAGCCTACCATCTACTTTTCCTTTTCATCAATTCCACCCATCGTCTGCATTTTCATCATTCCCATTTCCTTCCTTTCCATCATTCCCGTCCCTCGATCCAAGTTACTTTCGCCACCCACCCTCCACAGCATATTCCCAGATTCCGATCCACACCTCTGCTGCACACCCTCAGGCTTCGACTTCATCCATTCCTCCACCTCCTCCATCAACTCAACGTCCTCTATTTTCTCATCAATAGTCATTTCACCTCTCTCAGATGTGTTTTCCGCCATACACACCATCATCGTTGGCCTTTCCCTATTTTAACCAAGCTCAATCGTCAACTTTTCCCTTCTTCAACTAGCCTCATTTTCGCAATGCCTCGATGCTTCACCACGGTCCTCAAGTTCCCATTCGATCTACCCCTTTGTTAAGCTCCTTAAATCAGGAGAGTCCCGTCAAGTTGGACGGTGACAATTTAGTCACCTAGGAGTCAACTATCATGCCTATAATCATGTGTTCGACTCAGCTGACTAAGTATGCCCAAATGCAGTCTATGAAGATTGGCTTGCCACTGATCATATTCTACTCGGTTAGCTCTTTGGCACGATGACAATTGAGATTGCAAGCCAAATGACATGATAGGCTGCAAGACATCATCCTCTCTCTAAAAGGAAGTTACAGAATTCACAGGAGCCAACACGAAAGCACGTGTCACTTTTTCTAAAGAGTGAGTTCCAACAACTTAAGAAAGGTTCTCTTAAGATGAAGGAATACTTAGCAAAAGTGAAGTCAGTCTCAAACAATTTGACACTCGTTGGCTACCGGTTGTCTCTCACAAATCTCATCACACAAACACTTGTTGGCTTAGACACATAGTACACACCAATTGTGGTTTTGTTGTTTGAGAAAGACAATCTATCTTGGTATGATCTCCAATCCAAATTGCTCAATTATGACTCACGTCTGGAGCAATTACATACCACAACTACCTCAAATTTATCTATAACACTCCGGATTTCTAAAGTTCAAATAACATAAATGTTCCAATGGTTTTCATAAATAATAATAGAAATCCAAAATAATCAACATCTGCAAGGTGTCACCGCCGTACTTGTATGGAACAAGTGCAAGGCTTTTTATTACCGGAAATAATTCTAAATTTAAACATTATTCGAAAAATAAAATTAATGAAAATAAATGAAAGTAGATAACTAGAGTTTATTGTCCGTCATCCTCACTTCTCACGGCTAGCCCCAATTTTTGAAACCTGTTCACTGAAACTCTACTCCCCCGAAGGATCATCGCAGCCCAAGAATACACACATCAGCAAACGCTGGTAATCCTAATTAATTAAGGGTAAAATGAAATAAAATAGAACAGAAATAAGTAGATAGATAAATAAATTTGATATGAATTAAAATAAAATAAATAAATTATAAAATAAAATAAATTAATCATGAAATAAAATAATTTAATTCCAATAAAAATATAATTATAAAATAAGATAAATTAATTACGAAATAAAATTAAATAATTGTAAAATAAATCAATTCCAACATAAAATAAAATAATAAAAATAAATTAATTGCAAAATAAAATAGCATAAAGGCATCATATGTGTATATGTATAAACTAAAAAGGTGTCATGGTTTTTAGAGTTTTCTAGTGGAAAGAGAACCATGGTAGACCCGGATATCCTGCCAGTCTACCCTGTGACCCGGTAACCTGCCAATCACAAATCATCATCAAATTGGCCATAATTCATATTCTTCCTAGTGTGCACACCTCTTCCCAAAGTTGCTACTAGTACCCCGGATATCCTGCCAGGCACCACTTTGGGAAGAACGGATATATCGGTTCACATCAAATAATTTTCTTTTCGAAGGCATAAAGCCTTTAAATGTGTGTTCATCACTTTAGGAGGTACCATCCTAAAGTTATCCTCCCACAATTAAGTTATTCACTCACATACAAAATGAATTTCTCAATATATATTGATAAATATATATTTTATAATTAAATAAGTATAGATCCTGAAATATTAATAAAAGAATCATTTAAAAAAAAAAGAAAACATATACATCATATCCTTATTGTGAATGGCAAAGATGTTTTATGAAAATAAATAAATAAATTTCCAATGAAATAGCATCGGTAACCATCAGGCAAACTAGCAATCTGTTTCCAATATACAATAATTTGGCATTGGTTGTGCACATGGATAAAAGAATCAAGTTAATGCAAGAAAATAAAAGAATCATACATACGCCTCAAAAGACGTGCCACCCATTCACAATTTGTTATGTATAACGTATTGGTCAAATGGCAAAAGATGGCAATGAATTTGTTTTATTTTTTTTTTATTTTTCTTGAATAAGAACATGTGGACCCACAACCATAAGAAACCCTAAAGAGTTTCTGTAGAAACGCAGCACACCAGATGATTCGCACAGAACGGGCTGCGTCTCGCGCAGAACTAGGGAAGATACATATGAATAGGAGAGATCAACATATGCAAATTAATTCATACCATAATAAATCAGCATTCGGGTTTAGTCTAAAAGGAGAAAAGGTTTTATGGGATTAGGATTACAATCAATTAATTCTAATCAACGTTCTAACGTTACTAACAATTAATTTTTATTGCTCAAGTGATTAGGATTACCTGGCCTCCGTGGTTGCAGAGCTCCTAGAAGAGAATTTCTACCGCAAAAATTTTTAGAGAGGGAACTGATAGGTGATGGCTAGGGTTAGATGACTAGTCCTAAATTTATAGTTGAAATTAGGGTTTCCTATGGGTTGGGCTCCGTGGGTTGGGTTTTAACTATTACTAGTTTAATAAATAATGGCAAATCACCTATTAGATTCTGATTTAAATTTTTATCTTTACCTATCCATTTATCATTATTATTATTATGATATATATATATATATATATATATATATATATATATATCTACACACACATTACTTTATTATAAATTATAAATTTTAATATTATTATTATTAGTATTTATTGTCATTATTATTATTATTAAAAATAAAATAAAATAAAATCTAGGGTATTACATTATCTCAAGAATTCGCTGGTCTTACCTTTCTACCTAATCATAGTCAAACAAGCAGAGACAGAGGACGAGGTGGAAGGAGAGGCAAAGGTCGGTCAAATAAAAGAGGCAGAGGCAATACATCTCGGTCAAAAGCATGATAGACCATAGTGCTAAATGCTTTAAATGTTTTGAAAAGAATTTCAAGCCTCTCATGAGCAAGCCTAAAAACGCATCTACTTATGTGACTACTCTAGAAACAATTACTAATCAGGCTAGTACTTAGATATAGGAGCCACTAATCATGTCACTAATGTATCAGATGATGTTGGATTACTGTGAATTTAGGTATCAATTCCATTTATGTTGGTAAGTGTTCCCCTGTACATGTGTTTGGTTTTAGTAATGCTAAACTATTATGTGATAAATCTACTAGACTGAAAACTCTAGATTTGAATAATATTTTTATTACCCCTAAGATGTCGAAGAAACTAATAAGTGGTTATAGATTGACTAAAGATAACAGTCATGTCTCTGTTGAGATTAATTATCATGGTTGCTTGGTGAAGGACAAGAGTCTACCTAATGTTTTGTTGCAAGGAAAAACCACCAAATGATCAACCCCAAGTCTCTATTGGATTTTGTTCCAATGAAGAAGAGTTTTGCTGTTCGTTTTGTTTTTGTTGGAAATAGTTCAATTCAGTTAAGTAGGAACTTATCTTTGTCGGAATCTTGGCATAGAAGACTAGGACATCCTAGTAAAGTTGTTTTATAAAGAGTACTTATGGATTGTAATCTTTCATTGCCATCTAATGAAAATTTTCAATTTTGTGATTCTTGTCAATTGGGTAAATCTCATTGACTCTCATTTCCTACCAGTCATTCACGAGCATCTTGTGTTCTAGATTTGATTCATACAGATTTATGGGGACCTCACCAATAAAATCAGTTGGGGGCTATAGATTTTACATTAGTTTCCTTGATGACTATAGTAGGCATAAGTGGATTTATCCTTTAAAAACTAAAGGAGATGCTTTAGCTGCTTTTAAGGTTTTTAAGAACATGGCTAAGAATGTTTTTGAAAGGAAAATAAAAGTCCTATATAGTGATTGGGGTGGTGAGTTTAGAAGTTTTCAGAGTTTCCTTGATGATCATGGAATTGCTTTTCAACACTCTTGTCCCCACACATTAGCCCAAAATGGTAGAGTTGAGAGAAAGTATCGTCATATTGTTGACATAGGTTTGACTCTTCTAGCTAATGCATCTATGCCCACTTTTTACTGGTGCGAGGCATTCTCCACTGTTGTTCATCTGATAAATAGATTGCCTATGGCTATTTTAAAGAAAATTTCCCCCTTTGAAGTCCTTTTTCATAAGAAACCAGATTATTGGAACTTCAAACTTTTTGGATGCGCCTACTTTCCTTGTCTTCATCCTTATAACCAGAACAAACTTCAATATCATAGCATTAAATGCACTTTCTGGGTTATAGTGGATCTCATATAGGTTTTAAGTGCTTAAGCTCTATTGGCAGGATATATATCTCATGACATTTTGTTTTCAATGAGGCTGATTATCCATTTAATAACGGTTTCTTGTGTTTTCAGAAGCAACCAGCTATTAAAATTATTAATTTATCCAGCATTGCTCCCCTTATCATTGAAGACTCTCCTACTTCTTGCTCTCCTATATATACATCAACTCTACTAATCCATTCCCCCACTCATTGTCTTGTCTTACCTGATTCTCGGCCTCCCTCCATAAAAAACTCTTCCCTTGCTCCTACACCAGTCTCGATCAGTCCCATTTCAGCCTTTATTACCATTCTAACCTCTCCTATACCTTCACCTTCTCCCTCTTCCCAATCAAATTCAACATCAGCCGCTGATTCCCCTACTACGCAACCACCACAAGTCCTTCCCTCTCACCCAATGATAACCCAGAGCAAACTTGGAATTTCCAAACCCAAATTTCCCAATGTTGGCCTAACCATTTGATGGGATCTGTACACGTAGTGGAAGGATTTTTTCCCTTAAAATTTTATGAATCCCATGAAAAGGATCTATCAACGGCATTTAAATCAAGTTGGTAATTAGAATAGTGCCTTTCGAATGCTCGTGTGCGTCTTATTCGGATTAGTTACAAGCTGACTCTATGAATCCACTCCCTCTACTAGTATCCACATCGAACAACACTCCAATACGGATAGCAGCATGCTAGCGCCTTTAAGCTTTGCGTCCCATTCTCTCTTCTAGGTTTCTTTTACGGCTATTCACTAATTTTTAATACAGCTAGATCATTATCTTTTAGGATTTCTAAAACCCTAAAGGCCTGTATTAAAATATCAAAATTAAACTTCATTAATCTTGAAATTCAAATTTGGATTTAAAATAAAATTAATTAAATCTGTCCAACATAACTAATCTAATTTATTTATTTAATCCAAATTAAAAGCTAGCAAATTTAATGTATCTTTATAAATTAAATCTAAGATACTATATATATATATATATTATTAAATCTGAGATACAATATCTCAATGTAAATTAAAACTAAGATATGATATCTCTATTCGAAATTTAAATATGAGATACAATATCTCTATTTGTTTTAGTTATCTAATTTATCAAATAAATTAAATACAAAAAAAATATCATATAATAATATTATAATCTATATTAAACAATATTATTATATTATTTTGAATTTATATAACACACACACGCACACACACGCACACCCCTAGATTAAACGTTACATTCATTAAATCTTAGACATATCTAAGATTCAATGAATTTGGACATTGTTGCTCGTGTTGGGCTATTCTTGTGTGCGACCCTGTAGGCCCACATGAGATTGGTAGCGAGCCAATACTATTTCAACCCACAAGTTGCAAGCTACCTTTAACAAGGCATTATAACTACCCAATTCATATGAGGATCAATGATACGATACAACTATGCCACGTCCCTTTTATCACGCGATAATTTGGTCAAAGATAAAGCATGAATAGTGTCATCCTCTTGTTCTTGACCATTACTTTCTCGATTCCTAAGTAATCTAACAATTGAAATGGAAACTCTTTTCCATCATAGTATGATCATACATTTCTTAAACTCACTCATCAAGGGGCCCAGTATTATCTCTTTACAAATGTGACGGACAAATTCCATCTTGACCATTCACATTCCTTTGCATGAAAACCACTAATCCGAATTGAAGCCTTTATCATCACCCGGTCAAAGGTGATTTTTGACTAGGTCAAAGATCAGCGACTCTCATGTAGGAATCCATGATGATATCAGGTCAAAGGGCATTGTGATGTGATTATACATGAGAAAAGCTTATAACTTAATCTATGCAGTTTTCTCATAATAGGTCGGTTCAGTACCTTGTACTCTTACAAGTGCTTATGACTTTGATTCATATCTCTATACCTCATCAAAGTCATACTGGTCTTATTTCATCTTCGCTCCTGTGTAGATGACTGACCAAAGACATTTAGGATAATCTTTATGATATATCCAAGGATACAATTATCATAATAAGCATGTAAATGATATGATAACTAAATGGAGAAATACTTTAAATAACTTTAATATTTAAAGTACAATAACTTGCTCCTAGGGCATAATTTCCAACACCATTGCCTCAAATTTTGTTCCACAAACAACCAAACAAGCCTTAACTTTACCTCTTTGGAAACAAGCCATGATTGAAGAATTTTTGGCACTTCAAAGGACCAAAACTTGGACCCTTGTTCCTAGACTTAAGACACACAATGTTGTTGATAACAAATGGATTTTCAAATCCAAATTCCACTCTAATGGAACCTTAGCCAAGTGAAAAGTAAGACTTGTTGCCAAGGGATTTCAACAAAGTGAAGGTATTCATTTTTATGAGACTTTCAGTCTGGTAATTAAAGCTTCTTCTATTTGAATTATCTTGACTCTTGTTGTTTCTTTCAATCGGGATATAAACGAACTTGACATAAACAATGCTTTCCTCAATGGATTCCTATCTGAACCTGTCTTCATGAAACAACTAGAAAGTTTTGTTGATCCTTCTAAACCTAACTATGTGTGAGAATTGTCTAAAGCTCTCTACGGCTTAAAACAAGCCCCAAGGGCATGGTTTGACCTATTACATAATGTTTTACTGTTGGAATTCGTACACATAGTGAAATGAAATTTATCCAGTAAATTACGAATCTCAATAAGAGGATCTATCAACGATGTTTAAATGGGATTAGTTAGAATCGTACCTTTCTTATGTGTGTGCATCTTGTTCAATCAATAGGAGCCGACTGAGCAAATCCACTCCCTCTACTAATATCCATACGAACAAAACTCCAACATAGGTAGCATGCTAGCACCTCGAATGTCTATCTCTGTATCGTCTAGGGTATTTCTCTGCGGCTTTTCTCACTTGTAATTCGTATTACTCACAGCCTAAAGGCATTTATAACCCTAATATGCCATATTAAATATTCAAAATCAATCTTAATTAATTTTGAAATTGAATTGCAAATTAAATCTATCTAACAGATTCAATCCAATTTATTTATTTAATGTGAATTAAAAGCCAACTGATTTAATTTATCTTCATAAATTAAATATGAGATATGATATCTCAATTAGTTTCAGTTATTTAATCTATCAAATAAATTAAATACAAAACTAATATAACATATATATATATATATATATATATATATATATTATTTCAATTTTTTTAATATGACACAAACACACACACATATGTACATATACATATACATCTACATATATGTGTATAGAGATATATGTGTGTATAAAGCGAGAGAAGCCCCATCCCTTTCTTTCCTTTTTTAGTCCCCATGTCTCCCCCTTGTGGCGACATGAGGGCAAAAAAAGGGGGTGTCCTATCACTTGTTCCGACCTAGGATAATAAGCTCATAAGCTATATACACACATATATCTATATACACATATGTGTGTGTGTGTCCTCCCTAAATAAAACATTATATCCATTAAATCTTAAACATATTTTAGATTCAATGAATTTTGACATTATAGCTCGTGTTGGACTATTCTTATGTGTGACCCCGTAGGCCCACATGAAATTGGAGCAAGCCAATACTATACCAGGCCACAAGTTGCAAGCGGTCTCTAGCAAGATATTTACGACTACCCAACTCATATGACGATCGATGATACGATGCATCTTATCATACAACTATATCACGTCCCTTTTATCACATGATAATTTGGTCAAAGATGAAGTATGGATTGTGTCATCCTCCCGTTTTTAACCATTACTTTCTTCATTTTTTAGTAGTCCAATAATTGAAATAGAAACTCATTTCCATCATAGTATGGCCATACATTTCTTAGAATTACTCATCGAGAAGCCTAATAATATCTCTCTACAAATATGAGGGACAAGTCCCATCTTGACCATTCACATTCCTTTGCATGAAGATCACTAATCCCAATCGAAGTCTTTATCATCACCCGGTCAAAAGTGACTTTTGAATAGGTCAAATATTAGTGACTCTTATGTAGGAATTCACGATGATCTCAGGTCAAAGGGCATTGTGACGTGGTTATACATGAGATAAGCTTATGACTTAATCCATGTAGCTTTCTCATAATGAGTCAGTCCAGCACCTTGTACTCTTACAAGTGCCTAAGAGTTTGATTCGTATCTCTATATCTTATCAAAGTCATATGGGTCTTATTTCATCTCTGTTCCTGTATAGATGACCGAACAAGGACATTTAGAACAATCTTTATGATACATCCAAGGATACAATCATCATAATAAATATGCAAATGATATGATAACAAAATGGAGAAATATTTTAAATACCAATTATGTTTAAAGTACAATAATTATCCCATAGGGCATAATTTCCAACCCTTACTTGGTTAAGGATTCACAAACTCAAGGAGTAATATATCCCTTTTTGTCTATTTAGATAAGACTTTGATTTTGTTGATTTTAATCTATGTGTATGACATATTTGTGATTGGTAGCAACCTCTATAGTCGTAAATACTTTGCTATCAAATTGCATTCTATTTTCTCTTTGAAGGATCTCAGTTTTCTTCACTATTTTCTTGGGATAGAAGCACATAGAGACAACACTAGCTTGTACTTGACACAAGAGAAATATATATATATATGTGTGTGTGTGTGTGTGTGACTTACTAGATAGGTTTCACATGAATAATGCCTCACCTTATCATACCCCCATGGCTGCTCACAAATCTTTGTCAGCATATTCAAGTGAATTACTTTCAAATCCTACTGAATATAGAAGTGCAATAGGTGCCCTTCAATATTTTTGCAACACAAGACCAAATATAAGCTTTAGTGTTGGTAAATTGAGTCAAGTCTTGTCACAACCAACTATTGAACATTGGAAAGCAATGAAGTGGGTACTAAGATACTTGAGAGGTATAATCTACTATGGAATTCATGTGAAACCAATAAGGATACTTGATATTTCTGCCTATTCAAATGCATATTGGGCTTCATGCCCGGATGACAGGAGCTATGTTGGGGGATATTGTGTTTTCCTAGGTAAGTCTCTTATTACTTGGTCATCTAAAAAGCAATATGTTGTCTCTCGTTCTAGCTGTGAATCTAAATATCGTTCCTTATCCAATACAACATCCAAATTGAATTGGATTAAGTCCTTATTATCTAAGCTTAGTTTGAGACTAAAGCAAGTACCCACTATATGGTGTGATAACACTAGTGCTACTACACTTGCATCCAATCCAGTGCATCATGTAAGAATAGAGCACATTGAAATAGATGTGCATTTTGTGAAAGATCAAGTTTTGTCTAAAGTTCTGAATGTTTCCTATATACCGACAGAGTATCAGATTGCTAACTATCTCACTAAACCATTACATAGATCTTGATTATGTTTTCTTAGAGAAAAACTAGGAGTTATTATTGCTCTAATTAAAAGGCATCAACAAGAACTTACATTGACCAGAAGCAAGAAGAAGAAGCAATTTCAAAGTGAAGGAGGGAGTTAGAAACAATATATCTTGTATATTCTTTAGTGTATTATATTCTAGAATAATGTGTATTTTAAAATAATCTTGTAAGGACACTTGTCATTATATCATTGATTGTATATGTCTATATAAAGAATTATGGAGGCTCAAGCTATTGATTGAGCTTGACCTAATTTTCCTAAAATTCTATCTTTAATTAGCTACTTGTGTAAAATTGACTATAATTCATTCATTTTAATTCAGTCAAATAAATGAATATCAAAAAGGGAAAATGACTGAGAAATAATGTCAAAATATGTAAAACACAAATAAGGGTGGTGAATTATAACAATTCCAAATTGATTGATTTGGAATTTTGAAATGTTGACAAATGTGTGAAATTACACAAGTGCCCTTACTTTTTTTTCAATCTCTAAAACCCCTTGTTGGTTGTTGGAGCTTTGGCAACCCCCAACGATGGCCTATGACTAAAGCTTTAGTGTCTTTGTCGGCGATCATCTGCTAGAGCTTTGGCGTCAACGACCAATGGCCAGAGATCCAACAACCTAATATTTTATTTTGAATTTCTCAAGAAAAAGTTGTCAATATAGATGTTTGAGTTGTTAATAGCAACACACACACACACACACACGTGTGTGTGCGTGTGTGTGTGTGTGTGTGCACGCGCCCAGCCAAAGCTCCAGTGAAAGTTATTGGGAAATATTCAACAAATACCTCATTTAAAACTTTAATATCATTATTAACAACTTGGTATTAATATTGATGACTCTTGCTTGAGAAATTCACAAAGGATATTAGACCGTTGGAGCTCCAATGAAAATTATTATGAAATATTCAAGAAATACCTTTGTCTACAACTTTAGTATAATTATTAACAACTCAAGTATAAATATTAACCACTTTTACTTGATAAATGCAAAAAATAAAATATTTGGTCGGCAAAAAGTTATAATGAAATACTCAACAAATACCCCGTTTACAACTTTGGTATCACTATTAACAACTCAAATATCAATATAGACAATTTTTGTTTGAGAAATTCAAAAGAAAAATATTAGGTTGCCATTTACAACTTTAGTATTACTATTAACAACTCAAGTATCTATATTGACAACTTATGCTTGAAAAATTTAAACAAATATATTAGGATGTCGGAGCTCCAATTACTAGTCGTTGGCACTGGAGCTTTGGTGACAGGTCACAAGTAAGGACACTGGAGCTTCGGTGACGAACCACTGCCAATAGCTGACAAGGGATTTTATGGATTTTTTTAAAAAAAGTAAGGGCACTTATATAATTTTACACATTTATTAACATTTCAAAACTTAAAACCAATCAATTTAGAATTATTGAAATTTACCACCCTTATTTATCTTTTACATATTTTGATAATATTTGTTTTGTCATTTTCTTCTCAATTAATTATCCATCACCACTCAGTCAACTTGTCATCAACTTATTTCTCTAAATACCCTATGAACTTTTTCATTGGGTAAACTCATGTGTTGACCTCATCTACATGTTGGACTATGATTGGTCCAATATAGAGAGTGTTTTTTTTATTATAAGGAAGTTATTAATGGTTATTTGTATTTTTGAAGAGTCAGTTATTCAATTTTAACACCAAGATAGTTCATTTCTCCAAGTTCATTCAAGCATGCATCTTAATCAATGCACATGCATCTATCACAACTTCAACTTTAATTCTAAGCCTAAACACTTGTCAAAATTCAAAGGGAAAATTAATTATCACTACTATAGATTTGTTTATATTTGATGCCCCACACTTAACAGTTTTAGTGAAACCAAGAAATATGAAGAGGTGAAGTTTCGGGAATGACATATATTAACAATCGTTAGTATAGGAGAAAATATTTAATAGTTTTATACTACAATTGTTATATATATATTTTTTATTTTTTTTAAAAAAATGGTATCTTTTATTTGACGGTTGTTTGTGAAAATCCATCGAATATAGATGATATATACTTGACAATTGTTAACAACCGTAAAATATAATATACTTAACGATTGTTTGATAACAACCGTTAAGTATACTTTTTAAAAAACCCCTTTTAAACCCATTCTCACTCAACATTTGAAACTTACCGGTTATAAATAGCTCACTCGTAACACCTCCATGACTCGATTTTGCCTCCTCCACCAACATTTCACTCTTCTCTATCGCTCCCTTAGTGGTTTTGCTCCCTGCTCCTCCATCGTAGGTCTCCTTCATCATTCACAGTTTGTGGGTTTCATGGATTTTGGAATTTTTTTTGGGTTTGTGGGTGCTCCTACAAGTGGCAATTGTGTTGGTTTCTTCTTCTAGGGTTCAGCGTTTAAGCTCTTCTCTTCTTGCTAAAAGTGATTTCAATGGAGTTTCTCCTGCTAGAGGTTTTTTATCTCTTTTTTTTTTTTACTTATTTGGGTAAAGAGTATAAAAAGATTGTTTTTTGAGTGACTTTATATTTGTATAGGGTTTTGCCACTAATTTTAAATATTTGTTATTACTAAAGTTGTTATTTGTTAGTAGTGATTTAAGTAAAGAGTATGTAAAGATTATTTTTTGAGTGATTTTGCATGTGCATAGGCTTTGGCACTAATTTTAAGTATTTGTTGTCATTAAAGTTGTTATTTGTTAGCATTGATTTGAATAAAGTTTATGGAAATATCAACTCATATGAAAAAGTAAGACATGTGGTAATGTGTGATTGGAGAACTTGATGTAATTAATATAAGAAAATTATGTAAGTATAGTCCTATTTTTAAATATTAATTAATTGAAACATATGGGAACATATCACATTTTGAGCTATGGATTAATAAGAAAACAAAAACAATGTCATAGTTGGTTCAATTGCCATTCCCTTTAGTGATTGTTTAATTTCCTTTTGGTGTTACTAAAAATATTCACTGCAAGTAAATTAACTATCAATAGCTATTGTATAAACTATTTATAAAGCTTTCACCGACAACACAAATTGTTGCTATCGTAAGTCACTTTTGACAGCAGTGGCAAAAACAATTGCTAGAAAAAAGATTTGACTAGCTGCCACCTCTGTGCCACATCACTATCTCATGCCATGTCACCACCAAAAGTTATCAACTCAAATGGGTTTCCTCTAAAAAGAGAACTCATTGCCACCTCTCTTTAGTGGCAACTAAAATGGTCGCTACTAAAACACCTTTTTAAGTGACTACTTAATGATTATTTTGGTAGAAGAAGGTGGGATTGAAACAAAATATTAAGATTTGGGGGAAGAAGGCCAAAATCAATTTTAACATTAAGCCCAATCAAGTTCAATTTTATTAATATTAAAGTTGGTGTCAAATTTTGTATAAGCAATAAATGGATTTTTTTTTTTTTTTGAATGGGGAAATGAAATCTCCTTGGAATAAAATGATTATAATTAATAATGCAAAACAATATTCCATGCGGTTTGTATATATAATTAAGGGGCAAACCAAGATATATAATTAAAAGGCAGTTTTGTCCAAAAGTTTTTACTAAGGGGCAATTTTGCCTCAAAAGTTTAAAAAAATAGAACAATTTTGGCCTAACCATTATCAAGTTAATTTTGACCATTAGTTATCAAATATAATGAATTAACATTCTCTCTCTCTCTCTCTCTCTCTATATATATATATATATATATATATATATATTATATCCATTTTTTTAAAGTGCAAATTTATTCTAAAAGTTTTAAATCTAACTTCGAAAAAGATAAAGTAGATGATATATGAACTTCTAGCGCAAATGACATGCAACCAATACAAATTGCTCCATTTTTTATATTTTTGAGACAAAATTACCCTCAATAAACTTTTGGGTGAAGTACCCCTTAACCTTGTATATATATGTAACCTGCCTACTTCAAACCTAATACATCAACTACCTATTTATTTATTCGAAAAAACACAAAGAAAACATAAACTTCTTCACATTGATTAAAAAAAAAAAAAAAACTACTTGGTTTATGCTTCATAACTTACACCACTTAGAAAAAGGAACTAACCAAAAAAAAAAAAAAAAAACTATTCAAAAGTTCAGCCATCATAAATTTTGAAACAATAGAGATAGTTCATCATGATTATATTTTTAACATTAATATTAAAAAATAATAAATTAGAAGATAAAAGAAATTAAGTTACATTGATTGGCACGGTTTACTACCAAACTTACATTTTTCTTATGTAACTAGAGGCTTCTCTCCTTACAATCTATGAGTTATGTATTAAATGATGTAAATCAACTACCTATTTATTTATTCGAAAAAACACAAAGAAAACATAAACTTCTTCACATTGATTAAAAAAAAAAAAAACTACTTGGTTTATGCTTCATAACTTACACCACTTAGAAAAAGGAACTAACCAAAAAAAAAAAACTATTCAAAAGTTCAGCCATCATAAATTTTGAAACAATAGAGATAGTTCATCATGATCATATTTTAAAATTTACATCATTTAATACATAACTCATAGATTGTAAGGAGAGAAGCCTCTAGTTACATAAGAAAAATGTAAGTTTGGTAGTAAACCGTGCCAATCAATGTAACTTAATTTCTTTTATCTTCTAATTTATTATTTTTTAATATTAATGTTAAAAATATAAGGAAAATTATAGATAATTATTTTATAAAATAAAGAGTTTATTATAGAAATCTCAAAAAGAGTTACACATTACACATAATCATAAAGCTATATTTTCGGCAGTTAATGGCATATTTTCTTGAATAATTCAAGAAAAATAGTTAGATATTATTTTTTGGCCTGAAATTTCTTAATAAAATTACTTTATGGTCTAATGAATTTAATTGAATAAAAAATCCTTATGAATTATTAATGATTAATTTTTATGGTTTATTTGATTTTTCCAATATATGAGTAAAGGACGAAATGGCAAACAAAACTGTTAGAAGGGCAAAATATGGCAATGACCATTGTACTCCGGCCCACAACGTAACACTTCTCTCCCCAGTTTTGCTGGATGCATCAGTAAGAAACAAAGAGGGCTTCATTCTTGAGGGAGTGAAAGAAGCCCTGAGAGAGCTCGTCGGGACGGAGAGGAGGAGGAGGAGGAGGAGACGTGCGGGGACTCAAATGCAAGTTTGATCCTTGACTAAAGTAAGTCTCCTAAATTTTCTCCCACCTTCATTTTCCTCAATCGTTGTTGTTTGGGGTGATTATACCGGTTGAAATCTGGTTCGATAGAGGGAGAAGTCAATTACTTTGTGAGATGGGTATGGTTTGGCATAGATTAAATCTTGTATGAGAGAGTTATGAGATTGCATAAGAATGTATGCTTTTGAATGTTGCTGTTCGAGTCCCTTGGCATGCTTTTCGAAGTGTAAGTGGCGTTATTGTTGTTTCCTTATGGAATTAAAATAAATGGGTATAGCCTAATGAGTTATATGATGCAGATATGTGTGTGTGTTTGTGCACGTTGATTTTGATGAGAAGAGAGGTGATTTCAAACTGGATGCTCCCTGTTTTAGTGTATAGCTTTGGTTTAGATAAGAAGAGAAGAAAAGAAAATGATAAATACACATATACTCTGATGCACACGCGCATGAGCTGCTGTGGTGTGTTGAAGTGAATTTTTGAGGTTATGACTTGTGAATCTGTGTAAAAGTTCTGGTCGATGCTTCCTTGTGATAAATAGGTGACTAAGAGTCTTAGACTTAGCTATATAAACCAAAGTTAATGGCATTTAAATGATGATTAATTTATGCTAATGAATTTGAAATTTAGGAATTTAAACTGATTAAACTTCCCTTACTTCTTTAATATTATATTGCATGTTATAAATTATATTCAAGTGAAGCAATCATATCTAGACATAAGTTAGAGATTGTTGAGATGATATAAAGCAATGTATGTGATTAAATGCCTTCATATGGTTCTGTTTGAGATTGGAAGCTAGAACTTATTAAAGTTTGTTGTTTAATACCTTTCAATGCCTAGCGAGTATTCCTAAAGATTTAAAATATTCTTTGAGACTTTAGAATGATAATGTAAACATTATCTTAAATCCAGAAAATAATTTCAGAACCCATGACAGGGGCTGTCCAAACTTTGAAGGGACTAAGATAACCAAGTGGAAAGGTAGCTGTATAATACTATAAATTCTGTTTTAATGTATGAAGATGAATGATTGTTGAATCTGATTGAAGGCAGAAATTTAAGACAAATGCCTCTATTTGAGATATAAAAGTGAGGAATAAAAGTTCTGAATTATTTTGTTGCACCCTTTCCACGTGTAGAAGCTCCTAAGATGTGTTCAAGGGAAATAGTATTAAATTGCATGAATTCTTATCCTTTCCCCTGTTCAGCTAGCATCCTTTTGAGCTCATAAAAGATAAGTTTTGCTCAAATTGAGCCTTCAAATAAACTTAGAATGGAAAATTGTGTAGGGGGATGTCAAGACTACTGGTTCAGAAACATTACTCACAAAAGTGGGGATTTACGCATTTATCTGCGTGTCTTGGCCAAGGGAAGTATTTGAGATAAGGGCTGGAATTTTATAATTTCAAGATTTGAAACAAAATTCTTATGAAATTAGGTAGGAGTGGCATGAGGAGAGAATTTTAAAACAAAGTATAAGTAAGTGGAAAAATCAAAGTAAAATAACAAAGAATGCTTATTGAGAATTAGAATTTGGGGCTTAGGGGAAATAATATTTGCTAATAATGTGTATGAACGTATGTAAATTAACCTGTCCTGTGTGTGTATAAATCATAGTTTTTGATATATGCCCTAGTCCACCTAGAAGATATCAGGAAAGGGGAAAGGAAAAGGCAGCATAATCACTATTTCTTATGTTTTGCATTGGTTGCATGTTTATTTTTGTCATACTTGCTGTAGACATGGCTTATTTGTGAACGTGTTAAACCACAACATCTTAATAAGGAATCCTAAGGGTTAAATTTGCAGTGAACTATTTCTGTACTTGTGTCTTATTAGGTTGATTAGAATGGCGCTCCCATTATGCTGAAAAGAAATCAAGTGACTTCACTCAATTCAATGATGATTGATATATTTTAGTTTTAAGTATAAAATCTTTGGCTTGTAATTTTAAATATAACTTTATATATAAGGTTTTTCATCTACAAAATAGTTGGCATTGAGCATTTTTATCAAAATACTATATACAGTAAAAAAAATTACTCAAAACCTATTTGGTAAAAAGTATTTACTGATATACTAATCGTTCACACCAAGAATGATTTTACTTTTATATGAGGAACTTGTTCAGGCCAAGAATGAGTTCACCTTCACTCTCTCATAACGTCACTTGCTTAATGGAAAAATGAAATGGCTCCCCTAGGTAATGATTTCACTTTTTCTCTCACCCCAAACCCAGCAAGATTCCCAAACTCATGCAATATTCCCGCATGTCATCCACCACTTGAGCTTAAGTTTGATCTCACAACTTCTCATTTGAGATTTTTCATTGTCCTTGTTAGATTTAAAGTTCCATTAAAAAGGTGATGTGACACCCCCGGAGGGGTATGAATTTGTTTATGACGTGAACAAGAAGTTCTTAAATGTAAAATCATTCTTGGCATGAACAATTTCTTTTATACTAAATTGGTAAATATTTTCTGGTGTTGAATTTGAGTACTTTTTTTAATATGGTATTTTGATAAAAATGCAGTTGACATTGTCTTTGACCAGGGATTATGGCATGCATTTGATGCGACAATGGCACTCTAAGTCTAAGTCATGTCCTGTCCTGCCTAGGTTGTGAGTTTGTGACACTATGGTCAAAGCTTCATTATCAGCTCAATTTTTGTCATTTCTTTGAGAAATCAAATGACTTTCTACTTCATTCATAATAAGATCAACAGAATCTTGACATCCTTGTCTTCTTTCTCCTCTCTGCTCAACCTCTTCTTTGCTTCTCCTTGTTTCTACCAAGAGTTTTCGTATCACTCATTTGCCAATTATTCCAAGCCTCTGCTCACCCCTTCTACTCATAAACTCCAAGTTGATCCTTCTTATCCACTACACTCCCATTACGCATCTCTCCTCAAATCTTGTATAGCTAGCAAGTCGATCCGACCTGGGATACAGATTCATGCCCAAATATGCCAATTGGGAATTGGTTATGATCAAGATTTAGCCACTAAGTTGGTTAATCTTTACTCTGTATGCAACTCTCTACGCTATGCCCAGAACCTGTTTGATAGAATTCCCAAAGGGAATTTATTTTTGTGGAATATTCTAATTCGAGGCTATGCATGGAATGGGCCCTACAAAGTTGCGATATTGCTTTTCTACCGGATGCTTGATCATGGGCTAAAGCCAGATAATTTTACTTTCCCCTTTGTTTTAAAGGCATGCTCTGCACTTTCTGCGATTGCGGATGGAAGGAATATCCATGAATGTGTGTTACATACTGGGTGGGAGACGGATGTGTTTGTAGGTGCTGCTCTTATTGACATGTATGCGAAATGTGGCTGTGTGGGAGATGCTCGTCAAGTATTTGATAAAATTGGAGTTAGAGATGCTGTGCTATGGAATTCCATGCTTGCTGCTTATGCTCAAAATGGACATGCTGATGAATCACTTTCTTTGTGCAGTGAAATGGCGACAAGAGGTGTGAAACCTACTGAGGCAACTCTTGTCACTGTGATTTCATCTTCTGCTGACATTTCTTGTCTTCCTCATGGAAGGGAAATCCATGGATTTAGTTGGAGACACGGGTTTCATTCCAATGATAGGGTCAAAACTGCTTTACTAGATATGTATGCAAAATGTGGTTCTGTAAATGTCGCTCATAATTTGTTCAAGTGTCTAAGGGAGAAAAGGGTTGTATCTTGGAATGCCATTATTGCTGGTTATGCCATGCATGGCCATGCCATTGAAGCTTTGGACTTATTTGAGGAAATGAGGAAAGAGGCTCACCCAGATCACATCACCTTTGTTGGTGTTCTTGCAGCTTGCAGCCGAGGCGGCTTGCTTGATGAAGGGCGAGCCTTCTTCAACATGATGGTGAGAGATTATTGTATCAATCCCACTGTCCAACATTACACATGTATGGTTGATCTTCTTGGTCACTGTGGCCAGATTGACGAGGCTTATGACCTCATAACACAGATGAAGGTAATGCCAGACTCTGGTGTATGGGGTGCTCTGCTGAACTCATGCAAGATTCATAAGAATATGGAGTTGGCAGAGCTAGCATTGGAGAAGTTAATTGAATTAGAACCTGAAGATGGTGGACACTATGTGATTTTATCAAACATGTATGCTCAATCAGGTAAGTGGGAAGGAGTTGCAAGGTTAAGGAATTTGATGATTGATAAAGGAATAAAGAAAAGCACTGCTTGTAGCTGGATTGAAGTGAAAAACAAAGTCCATCCATTTCTTTCTGGGGATGTTTCTCATCCAAATTCAGAGGCAATATATGCAGAGCTGAGGAGGCTGGAAGGACTGATGAGAGAATCTGGGTATGTGCCAGATACTGGATCTGTCTTCCATGATGTTGAGGAAGATGAGAAAACTCACATGGTGTGCAGTCACAGTGAAAGGCTAGCTATTGCATTTGGACTCATAAGCACACCGCCGGGAGTGAGGATTTTGATAACAAAGAATCTCAAGATCTGTGAGGATTGCCATGTTGCTATCAAGTTCATATCAAAGATCACAGAAAGGGAAATTTCTGTGAGAGATGTTAATCGCTATCATCATTTTAAAGATGGAGTTTGTTCGTGTGGCGATTTTTGGTGATGGAAGAAATCTGAATCAAATTGGGAAGAAGTGGCTTGAAAAAAAAAAACACTCAACCTTGGCTCTGCCTTTTGCAACTCCACTGGTCTATGTTGTTGCGGGGCCTATACTCCTTCATGTGTTAATCACAGTATTAATCATTGATGAGAAGCATCTAGCAAAGAAATTTTTGCAGCAAATTGATCCTAATAATTTTTTGTTATTAATATCAATTTTTTTTTCCTATTATTATTCTTTTACTATGGGTTCTATATTTCTCTTTTTTTTTTTTGGTCTCTTTAATTTCTTTATTTTACAACCAATATTATAATATAAAAGTAATAATCAACTTCTTATCAAACCCACAATTTCTTTTTTGATAGAAAGACAAACTATATTTAAAGCAGTGTTATCAAAATCGGCTCGAACCGGCCGGGTTGACGCGAAAACTGGCAAACCGGTCACCCAACCGGTCCGAGCCACTAATTGGATCGGTTATGCGTCAAAACTGGTTCGACCGTCGAGTTTGGATAAAACCGGTGAATCGGTCGGGTGTGTGAAACCCGGATGGTTGGTGCTTTTTTTTTTTGGTAACAAATGGGGCTATTAGCCCTTTTCTCATTCTTGTATTATCACATCATATGGATAAGAACTACCCACAAAGTCACTGTATAGACATCCCAAAACACATCTGGGAGGATTGTCTAACACTACAAAAGGCTCTTCATGCACAAAACTAAAATTAGCCAAAGAGTTTGCACATGTGTTAGCTTCCCTGTATATATGAACAAAATTACAATTCAGGAAATTATGCAGCATCCCACGTATTACTCTCAATAGTCTTGCTTCATCCATCTGTTCATCCTGCAGCTTTTTCAGCAAACAAATCACTGCAACAGAGTCACTTTATATTGGTGCGTTTTTTTAATGATGATAGAGAGTCTTTCTTTGATGCACCATCTTTGAATTCTTGGTCATGATTTTATTATGTTTGGAGCTTATTTTGTAAACTCATCTTCTTTAATTTTGCTCCTAGTTGATTGGGTTATTCATGGTTTAAACTTGTAAAAATGTTTTAGGTACTTTTATTTTGTAAACTCATTATATATATATATATATATATATAAAAGTATGGTTATATAATTTATAAATATAGTATGGTTTTCGAGACCGGGTCATAGTTATGCGGTTTAACCAGTGACCCATTGACCCAGTACCTTGATCGAGTTGATGACTGGTCTGAGTCTGATAACATTGATTTAAAGTAAAAAGAGTTTATAATAATAGTTGTGAAAGAGTTACCAATATCCTGTCCAATGGACTCTCCCATTGTTTCTTCATATCCAATGCTCTAGAAAGAAAATATTCCTCCTCTATTTTTTAGTTCTTTAATATAAGACATATTTACTGAATTTAACTATATTAAAAAAATTAGTTAAGTTAATTAATTTGACAGATATTTTTTAAAATAATCTAATTATCTACCTTAATTCCCTATTTTCATTGATAAAAAAATATTAACAATTATGAAAACTATGTTTTATATTTAAGAAAAATATTAACTTTCCATATATGTCTTATATTAAAGATCAGAGGAAGTATTAATTTCCTTTATCTCTCACAATTTTTTTTTTAAAAACTAATTGGTTTAGCTACAAAATTACCTCCCTGACTTTTAAAAGTTTAATAAGCACCTAATGTCTTTTTAAAGTTTAAATAAGGGCATAATGTTTTATGTTTTGAAAATTTAACAATCATAGTTGAAGTTAAATATTTTTTGCATGTAATGGTTTTATTTTTTATTATGCATCATATGATTTTAAAAAAATAGGGTTAATCTAATGTTTAGTCTTTATAGTTTGCTTTAATTTTGGTTTTGGTATCAATCAGTGCAGTGCATGCATTGGAAGTAGGGGTCATGAAGCTCAAAAGCTTGGTGCAGCTACCCGAGCCTAAAGAAAAATTGTCTTGCTTAGCTCAAAGAAAGAAGCTTGAAAAAATTAGGTACAATCGAGCAAAGCATTTTTTAGATTAGGGCCAAGCATTAAGTAGAGTATGTCATCTTGCCCATTAGACCCTACCTAATAAGTATATATATTATAGTTGCTTTTCCCCCCTTCTAGATGTTTCATCATTCGATCAACTTTGGGGATGTTGATGCAAAACACTTGGACTTCATGGCTTTAATTATAACCATTTTGTTGCCTTATTTATAATAGATTATGGATGTTGTTTAATTCTTAAAGTATGGATATTTGTTAAGACATATTGAAATATCTCAAGATGTGGAATCATCGAATGTATTTAAAGTTTATATTACTTATAGCGAAGTTAAAACATATAGTAACTACATGAATGTTTATGAAACTTAAATGAAATTAGGGTTAAGGTGCAAAAATGCACATATGCTTTTCTGTCAGGAGCATCCAGCACCATATGCTTTTTTTTTGTGCAAAAATACCCACGCTGTTAGAATTTTAGGGCAAAGGTCACACAAACTTTAACTGGCCCAAACATCTGTTAAATAAGAAAGCCATGTGAATTCTAACACTGAAGTGGAAGGTAGAAATGCTGACATGTCAAAATTGAGAAAGGCACGTGTATTTGTTCACCATCTTCATCTAACATCTCTGGCATCATTTAACGATAGAATTCCTCTAACTTGAGTGTCGAATTGAATCTTAAAACAAAATACTCTTAACTTGCTTTTAACTCTTGGAACTTTCATCAATTCTAAGAAGAACTGTCACAGAACGCAGAGTGCGAATGAATTAAGTATATAGGAACAAACTAAGAAATCACAGAACAAATAAAGGAACAAATAGAGAAATGAAATCGCAAAAAGATCAACCAAAAACTTGAACCCAGATGCTAGACATAAATCAAAATCGCAAACCTAGCTCTAGAGAGAAATCAAAATCAAAATCCTAGTGTGCAATTTCAAACGATTTCAAACAAATTAAAAAGGATTGAACAAGAAGAAGAAAAATCGAAATTGCAAACCCAGCCTAAGAAATCGAAATCGTAATCCCAGTGCACGATGCAACTAGATCGAAAAGGATTGAACAAGGAGAAGAAAAATGGAATTAAAATTGCAATTAAGGCTACCAGCTGCGGTCTACCCTTGCATCCCAGTGCGCAATTTCAAACAAATCGAAAAGGATTGAACAAGAAGAAGAAAAATCGAAATTGCAAACCCAGCCCAAGAAATCAAAATCGCAATCCCAATTCGTGATTCAACCAGATTGAAAAGGATTGAACAAGGAGAAGAAAAATGAAATCAAAATTGCAATTAAGGCTACTAGCAGCGATCTGCCCTTGCCCCTCCTTCTCCATTCAGCATGGCTACAGCATCAGCATGACTTTCTTTTGGTAAGAAGGGGTACGGAAACGTCCTCTACAACATCAGCATGACTTTCTTTCGGCGAGGTTTGCCTCTCCGATGTCGAGTTTGCTTCCCGCAGGAGGAAGCATCATGCGCCACCGCCCGACCTTTTCATTGTGAGATCGGGAAGCTTGAGGGATAGTAAGTTTTTGCTTCCTATCCTTTTTCCCCTTCATTTATATTTTCAGAAATTGCATATACATGCCCTTAGCCTTCTGTTGTAGTTTTCTTTTGTTCTTGGATAATCGAGAAACCCACCCACACTACTGGAACTGGAAGATAAGTTGAGATTGTTTTCTTTTGTTCTTGGATAATTGAGCTTGCCCACCAAGCTACTGGAACGACGCTACTGGAACTGGAAGATGAGCTGAGATTTTAGGGGGGTGATGATGTGGACCTAGGATGGAGTTATATAAATCCTCCACCTCAGCACAGTTAGTCAAAATTGTAAATTTAACAATCAACATCTGGTTCTTAACGGTAAATGGGATTTTTGCTCCACTTTCTTAACCATGTAGTTACTTTTACACAAAAAAAAAACATATGGTACTGGAAGCTCTTGAAGATAAAGCATATGTGCATTTTTGCACCTTAACCCATGAAATTAACCTTTTCACATATGGAGAGGGCAAGGCGTTATCACTTGGGCAAAGAAGCTCACCCCGTCCAACCTGCCCTTACCCTATTTGAAAACGGTTAGAGCTTTTACCAAACAGAGTCTGGTGTCAGACTGCAAAATGTAGACCATTCGTCCTTTGGGTTGGGCATCAAGTAATGATCTTGCTCTGCCCAGCCCTAACCATGCCCACCCATAATTGAAAGAAAGTAATTTTGATAAGTCAGTTGGTAATAACAGGATTAAGAGCATCGCTCATTTGGATTGTTAAATGTCCCCTTTTAACTTGGATGAAAAAGAGCACCAACCTTTTTTTGGTGCAAGAACAAAGGTTACATAAAGTAGAGAATTGCAGACAACATTCAGATATAACTCTTCAGGATATAGGGAATTTATAGTGTTAGGACTTAAATCTTTTGTTCTTACTTCTCTACAATCATGTCCTTTTTTAGCAGCAGAGTATTACTATGTAACATCATTTGATGTTTTTAATAAAATTTGGTCTTTATAAAAACAATTTGGTTTTGGTACATATTTTTCAAACCCTATTTATTCTTAGGTTTCTTTCCAAAAGGATGGAGGGTCATTCTGGTCGTGGAGGAGAGGCATTTGGAACCAAATTTCAAGCTTTGGGGGTTGGCACTAGCGATAGAGAGCAACACTCAAAAGCGCCCACAAGAGGAGGTGGTGGTGGTCGAACCCGGCTTTCCTCTAATTCTCTTAAGATCCGTTGGCCTCCTTTTCTTCCAAACAATACCATTTTGACGCAAAATAGCACTACCCAACTTTTTCTTTTAAATAGCATTCACCGTCACTAAATATTTTTTTAGTACCAATTAGTACCTTAAAGTATCTATTTAGTACCAATTAGTATTCTTAAATATTTTTTTAATATTAGTCAATATCCTGAAATATTTTTTCAAAATCATGAAGTATTTTTACAATACAATTTAGTATCATGAAATATCTTTTTGGGTATCATTCAGTATCCTAAAATATTTTTTTCAAGATCCTAAAAATATTTCATTATTTTTCAGGGTTTGTCAAAATTTTTCAAGGTATTGACTAATACAAAAAAAGATATTTCAAAATACTAACTAACACTAAAAACATAATTCAAAGTACTGATTGATACTAAAAAGATATTGGGAAAATCCCCCTCAAGGCCCAAGTCACAAAAATATTGTCAAAAAAGGCCCCAAAAAAAGTCACATGTAAAAAAAGGCCCTACGGCCTTTTCTGGTATTATTTCAAAAAAAACGTAGTTATTAACGGATACTGATATAGTTGTTAACGTGTACTGATATAAATATTAACGGGTATTGATTTAGTTGTTAACGGGTAGTTGTTAACTAGACTGATTTAGTTATTAATGATGTACTGGTATAATTGTTAATATTTCTTGAAGCAATACCAGAAAAGGTGTTAAGGCCTTTTTTGACATGTGATTTTTTTGGGGCCTTTTTTTCACAATATTTTTGTAACTTGAGCCATGAAGGGGATTTTTCCAAAAATATTTCAAGATATTAACTAGTACTAATAAATATTTTAGAATCTTAAAAAAATAGTTGAGGTACTGACTAGTATTTAAAAAAAATACTTGAGAATGGTGTATGCTATATAAAAAAAAAAGTTGATTAGTGCTATTTTACGTCAAAACGGCACCATTTGGAAGAAAAGAAGGACAACGGATTTTAAAGAGAATTGGAGGAAAGCCAACGATCGGTCGAGATACATGCTAGAAAAACATAGGGCCTGTTTTGGGTTGGCGGTAGGAGCGGTGGCTTAAAAGCTATCTGACTTTTACAAAAGCCAGGTAGGAAAAAAGTCAGGTTAAGCTAACTGATGTATGTTTTGATTGCCCGTTTGGTTTTTTGCAAAAGTGGTTTTTATTCTAACTGAAGTATGTTTGGATTATTATTTGAAAAGTCAGTTCAGATGAAAAATGACTGAAAAGGACATGAATCATTTTGAAACTATATATACATATTAGTTGTATATATTGAGTTAATGAAAATTTTAATTTTTAAAAAATTAAATATTATTAAAAAAAATAAATAATAAAAACCTATGTTTGGAATTTTTATAAAGGGTTTTAGTTTTCTCATGTTACATGAGGGAAAAAAAAAAGATTCCTACACACACATGAAATGGTAGGACCCACATATACATATATGAATTCATATGTGTGTGTGTGTGGGTCCCACCATTTCATGTGTGTGTGACATGAAAAAATGTTTTCCCTTTTGTAAATTGCTTTTAATTTTAATTTCAAGTAAATTGTTTTAGGAGCTCCAGGGAATTTTTGTCCTTTTGCTAGTGAAATCACTCATTTGGAATGAGTCAGCGAAAATGAAATGATGTTAGGGAAATCATTCATTTCGCACGGTGCCAAAACACAGGCCAACGTTTGAGAAAAAGCTACGAAACTAGGCTTTTAAAAAAGTGGTGTTTTGGGCTTTTTTTTATTTCAGCCCAGTGAACTCACCACTAATTCCAAACAGACTGCGTTTTGGATTTTCAAGAAAAGTGACGTTTTTAGCTTCTTTTTTTTTTTTTGTAAAAAAAGTTGAATTAAATGCATATCCAAACAAGTTCATAGTTGCTGGAGTTGGGGTTCCCGATAAGGGTATCCAACTATCTGTTCATGGTTGGGATTTTATTTCTCTTTCCTTGCTATAGGATTTTAGGACATTTAGTATTATCCAGCTTGTTTTACTTATCTCTCCTTTTTCTGATATTACTTTTTAACTAATGAATCTTATCTAACGTTAAAATACTAAGTAAACAAAAGAAAGAAAAATCCGAAATGCAAAAATCCAAACACTATGCATTTTGACCTCAATGATCCCATCTGTGCGGCTGAAATTTTTTCTCCCCGTAACTCGTGCTTTGTTAATCTCGTTGGCAATTTATTTAAAAGGGAATTATTAAAAAATAATAATAATAATAATAATATGTTTACCCACTTTTAAAGCTTCTAACTTAAGTCTTCACAAATTATGAAGTGTCTTCACCCACTTTTAAAGCTTCTAGCTAAGCATGAGCTGGAGTTTTTGGACCCAGCTTTGGTCCTATTCTTTTTATGTTCCCTATGCTCCTTTTCATCAAATGGTGCTGTTTTTCTAGCATCATGAAAAAAATATTTTAAGGTATTAATTGGTATTATAAAAAATTTCTTGATGGCGAATGTTGTTTTTCCAAAAAAAAAAAAAGCGCAACATGTTATAAAACTGAAGAAATTCTAGAGAAAAGTCAGAGAGAATTCTAGAGAGATGAAATAGATTCTTATTCAAGTGTATAACAAATGTTTACATAAGGTCTCTATTTATAGATCTTCAAAGGTTACTATGTAATAAACATCCACATAATAAATATATTCATAACACTCCCCCTTGGATGTTTATTATGTATATGCCTCATTAAAAACTTTAACTAGGAAAAACTCAGTGGGATAAAAACCTAGCCAAAGAAAAGAGTACATCATTCATTGATACACTTTCTAGTGCTGCCTCATTAAAAACCTCTGTAGGAAAACCCAGTGGGACAAAACCTAGATAAGGGAAAAAGAGTACAGCGTGTATCGTCTCCCCCTCTTGATTACATCTGATTTACTCCCCCTGATGACTACATGATTTTCAATGTTCTTCTAAGCATATAATCCTTTCTGTCATCAAGTATTCTGTATGGAACAATAGAAATGCTCAATCTAACTGTTCATTGTATACCTGCAAGATTTAAATCTTTCAAGTAAAATCATAACAAAATTCATCTAAATCTTTTCATAAATATACATGTGCATATAAAACTTTTAATTAATGTTCATTCTGATAATGATACTATATGCACTATAAATCCTTCATGTAATATATGAATTTATTTAATTGATTATTCTCGAGAATTTGATGCTTCTAGCATCCTGAGTCCTTCTGAAACATGTGTCTGGCGCCATATGTCCTTTAGGGACATGTGTTTCTAGCACACACTAATATATTGTGGCTCATGATCCTCATTATCATTTATTACCACATATGCTATCATATCAACATAAATGTCGTCAACGTTGACTTTATTTTTCGGTCCCATCGGATTTCATTCATAATTTATTGAGATCTCATTATATTCACATATATTAGGTACCTGGGTCTCTTTTTGGACCACAATACTCTCTTCTTATAATATCTCTACTGGAGATAATAACTCTACATGAGATTGCTCTTCTGGAGCTTTTCTTAATTATCCTCAACTTGATCATCTATATTTTTATAGCTCCTTTTCTCTTTCGAGGATTTTTATCTTTAAAACCGATGGACCTGCAACGCTTCAGGCGTGCTTTATAACAATTCATATAGGAGCATTTGCAGTTGGGACATGTGACTTTGTCACTTTCTTTAGGTCAGTAAATGCCTCTGGCATTCAATTAACTAAACTCTGCAACTGAATTATCATTTTGAACTTTTAGTGCACATTTCTTTGTACGAGGATCAATATGAGCCAATGATAATTCATTCCACTTCATCTCTTTACCCAATCTGCTTATTTTTCTCCCCCTCATCTAATCATACAATGTATATCCATCTGTGATCATTATAGAAGATTAATAATCATTGCACATTCAAAACTTTTAAGATGGAATTTATCTGGCTCCTGACCAAAAGCCAATTTTACGGGGAGAATTCTGTTGGCTTATATAATTGCTGCAAATATAAACAATATTCTCATAATCATTGATCTATCCATTCATGGATACTTTAATACATGATTTCTGGACCATTCAATCTGGAAATTGCGCGCATAATATATTGCAAACTTCTGGTTGCAAACATCACTGCAAACTTTGCAGATTTATAATCTCACATGTAATCTTTCAATTTGATATATTTCCAGAGATCCATTTCCAATAATTATTTCTATTTAAGAACAAGCAGCACATAATATATGACTCGGATGATCAAACAAGTCATGTCAACTTTCCATATGATTTATCATCAAATCTAATATTCATTTTTGGGGAATCCACACAGAAACATTCATAAAGAATTATCACATAAATATTCACACTTGATATATATCATTCTCCCCCTCAAGTGTGAGACCTTAAAAATTAATTCATGGAATTTCCATACAATATTCCACAAAAATAGCATATATGATATCTATTTCATTAAAATTCCACAGATTTCTTAATGCATTATCAATGCATAATTTTGTTACTTCTGGTAACAAAATTTCCATTTTCCAGAATCAACAAACAAATATATATTAAATACAAAATCATCAGGTGTATAATTGCAGATTCATGAGCGCAATACTGTGTAATCACAGGCGCATCACTGTGGAATAACAGGCATAACATGTATCACTGTGGGATCACAGGCGCAACAACTCAGATTGTCGTATGCATATAAAGTCAAAAAGACTCTAAGCTCGTGCATTATAGGGAGCAAATCTGCAGAGATTCAACAGGACTGCGCAAATCTGCAGAGATTCAATAGGATTTAATTCGGCTATAAATAGAAGAAGGCAAACGAACATGCCTCACAAACACACAAGCATCTGATAATATCAATTACCAAATACTCACATATTTCTCTAAATTCTATTGCCATGGTAGGACCTAGTAATTTTATCCCAGTTTCTGATACATCTGAAACAGCATTACTTGATGCTTTGTTGTATGATGATCAGCCCAACATGTCATTTACTTCTTTGTTATCTCCTAATCCTTTTGAGATGTTTATTCCTCCTTCTACTATTCCTCTTTCTGCTTCAAATGTACCTACTTCTCCCCCAAGAACAAGTGTTCTTCCTCAATCTACAAGGATTGAAGGTACAACTGAAGCAGGTTCATCAAGAAGGCCTGTTAAAAGGTGTAGAACTATGGCCGAACTGATGGAGTCTACCAATCAAGTTCAACCAATAGTCACAACAATCAATGAGCCAGCACTCATAAACCAGCAAACAACCACCAGCCAGCCATCAACAACCAGCCAGCCAGCAACAATTATCCAGCCAACAACTACAAGCCAATTAGCAACTACTAGCTTATTGGAATGTAGCTGCTGTTATGTTTTACGGGAAATTATACATACCAACGGACTTCAATATCATAGACTTGAAGTTCACGGGAGGAGGATAGGTATGATTTCCCATGCTGTTTTATATGAAAATGTACAGGATAAATCTTACAATACCAACAGGCTTCCAATGTTTGATTTTAGTAATAAAAATTTTGGAGAAATCAAACATTTTCTGACACAGTATTGTATAGATTCACAAGCATCAGGATATAACTTGATGTGTGATCCTGTATTGGACTATCATGAGGTCCTTTGTGTTGGTTCGGAATGGGCTAAAAACCCAAATGAACTACCGCGGAGTTCATTTCAAACCAACATTGAAAATCCATTAGATAAAGGAAAACAACCCGTGGTTAATATTCCATATGATATATCATCCCTTAATCAGGGTGAATTATATAGATTAACAATAGAGCAACGAGAAAGAATAAAGAAAACAACGCACCATGATTTAAGTGATTATTTTCACTTAACCCTAGATGATGCGAGTAAACAATTAAATATGTCTACTCACACCATACAAAAGATCTATCAAAAAGGAGGGTTAACTGAGTGGCCACACAAAAAGCTTAAGAAACTTATGATGCAAATCTCGATATTACGAAGAGCTTTGCCTCATCTGGATCCCATCTCAAGAGAAGCAGAAGAAGAAGACATTAAATATCTTCAAAATGAGATGATTAAGTTTTGTAATGGAGTTGAGCCACTCGCTATTAAACTTTGTTGAAATAATATTGCCTTTTGTTTAATTGTTTTATTTATAAATATTCTTTTTCTTGTATTCACAAAAATTGTTATAAACATAGAAAATACAAAATAATAGTAAAACAATCATAATCACAATTTTATTAATTACTTCATTCACTTCTAAGAATGGAGTTGGATATAAATTCATGATCCATAATTCACTGATTTGTTTGATCATGACAAGAAATTAATCCACAATATTTCTTGACTTTATCACAATATTGCTACTACAATAGCAAATTGAATATATTTATTTATAATATCAATTATGATCATACAATTCCTTGTCTCATAATTTGAGTGAGTATTTAATACCAAATATACAATTTTTTTTTTGAGGCCTTTATACAACTGATGGCATTAAAAAAAATAAAATTTATGGATCAAGCCATGTTTCATAACTTGTCTTTTAGCTTCAGGCTAACTTACCTCTTGGCTTTAGGCTAATTTGCCTCTTTATGGTCTCAAGCCAATTTTTGTCTCCTCATAGTCTTAGGCCAATTTATGCCTCATATTTCCATGGCATTTTGATGTTATGATACATATGACCTTTAACAATTTTTCATCAGGATAAATATAAATTATATAAGCATAATAAAAACCCACTGACCTGATTGTCAGTAGCTATAACATCTTCTTCTCCCCTTTTTTTTTTTTAATATATTGTCGGCAAGTTCAGTCACATATACAACTTTTAACAAGGGAAGGCGTGATAAAGGAATATGACTGCTTCATGTGCGCTCATGTAATAATTTCATGTGTCCATAGAATAAATATATAGAACTTACTATTCTAAAACAAATATGCTGAAATCATAAAAATATATAATATAAAAATGATTATATATATAAAAAAAATCATTCTGTTTAATTTGTCGGCAAGTACAACCAACCTAATATCATGCTACTGCCCGAATTGATAATTGAAATTTATAAAAGTCAAATATTTTGGCTATTAGAACCAAAAATTCAATAAAAGCATTCTTTCAATAAATTCACATGGTATAACCTATTAACACCATTCTTTTGCATTCCAACGCATATTGTAGCAAAAAGAAAAAGACTAGACACATACATATATGATTATATTATTTAAAAAAATGTGGGCCAAACAATAGTATGTAAAGTAGAGCAATAATAATGCGATGCACCTACTTCATTTGTATAATTAATTGATCACCACTATACACGAAAATAATTAAAATAATGAAGAGACAATTAAAATATGATTTTTGCCATATAACCGAAATACTTAAGAAAAAGGGCCAATATTTTTTTTTATTTTATTTTTTATAGTAATAAGATCAATGTGTTCAAAAACATACGAATGAACCCACTGTTTTTTTTTAATATTATATTATAATATATATAAAATAATATATATGAAGCCAATATAAAATAATATATATGAAGCCAACAAGAACACCCATGAATCATGATTCCATCCTTATCATGTCGGCAAAAATAGTTTTTTTTTTTTTTTCAACACCAACTCTTCCATATACGGCAAATCATGAATTGAATGAAGGATTTGCCATAGTGGGGAGCGGAAGCATGTGAGTTATGGCCCACCTTTTTGGAATTGTCATGTGGTTTGCCATAAGACTTGCAACATTCACATGACAAAATTTTTATTATTATTATTTTTTTTTGTTAGAAAGAAATTTAATAATAGTGCGCATATCACATGGACTACAGTATACAGTGGTGATTGCCAAATTAATTTCGGCGTCTTCTAATCATGTTTGCTGAGATGGAACAAGAGATTCAAAAACGTGGCTATCAAATGTTCACTTTGTTTTCTTCTCCAAAGATTAATTATACCATCTGACACATGTACCCCACGTATCCCTCTTTATTAAAGCATTTCCCTTTCCCATTCAATAATCCATGCACATATATATTTAATATAATATATCTAAAGCATCTTACCTCTCCATTAAATTTTGTCAGCTCGTGAACTCCTCTGTTCAGCTCGTGAACTCCTCTGTTTCTCTTTTCTTCGGTTTCACTCTCTTGATGCCTCTGCGTTTTCTGTTTCTTTCTGGTTTTGCCGTGGAGGATGGGTGGAAGAAGGTGTATATATGTATATGTTTATAAGCTTGTGGAAGAGTTTGATCAGTGGGCAAGGATGGTCTCTCTCTCTCCTTATGTTTCTTTTGGTTTCGGCTTGTGAAGGGAGTGAATGGAAAATGAAGGCTGCGACTTATAGTGGGTGTTGGAAAACTCAAACGGAAAGGCAAGGACCCAAAGGATCTTCGACTCGGTACTCAAGAAAAAGAAGTTCTGAGCTTGCGTGATTTGCTTCCTGCTTCCCATGATTATCGCAATATAGTGTCGGACTACGTATCATGATGAAGAAAATGGAAGCAACAAGATCTGGTGAGGTTTTGGCTAAGAAAGAGAGAGACGGGTAAGGTATAGAAATGAAGAGTGTGATGAGATCAAAAATCCATTTGATCTCATGATGAACCACACACGCTGCTCAAATGGTTAGAAGAACCATCGTGCTGATAACGTGTTATAAAACTGAAGAAATTCTAGAGAAAAGTCAGAGAGAATTCTAGAGAGATGAAATAGATTCTTATTCAAGTGTATAACAAATGTTTACATAAGGTCTCTATTTATAGATCTTCAAAGGTTACTATGTAATAAACATCCACATAATAAATATATTCATAACACAACATTATATTTTAACACCAAAATGGCACCGTTTGATGAAAAGGAGCTCAGCGGACATAAAAAGAATAGTACCAATGAGGGGTCCAAAAACTCCAGCTCATGCTTAGCTAGAAGCTTTAAAAGCCTTATAAGTGGGTGAAGACACTTCAGTAACTTGTGAAAACTTAGGTTAGAAATTTTATCTGATTGCTAGGCAAGGTACCAGGCTCAACGAGCTAAACTTCGATTGTTTGTAGAGGGTGAATAGAATATGGCCTACTCTCACATATTGGTAAATAACAAAAGTGCTGCCAATTATCTTCATAGTCTTCAAAGAGCTTATGGAACATGGACTTTAGATGCAGTAGATCTGTCTAAAACTGCACTTTTGTACTCTCAAGAGTTATATCAGAATCAACATGAAGCCTCCTATGAGGATATTTTCAATGGTTCGATACATGTTCCATTGCCTTCCCTTGATGAGACAGATCAGTCTGAGCTAATGAAAACAATTTCACAAATTGAATTTAAGGAAGCTATTTTTGATTTGCCTCAGGATAGTGCACCGGGACAGGATGGTTTAATGCATGATTCTATCAGGAGTATTGGGAGACTTGTCCAAGATGATGTTTTCAACATGGTTATGCATTTTTGGCATTCGGAACATCTCCTACAAAGTATCAATAAGACAATGATTATATTGATTCCTAAATCTGATTGTCCCCAATTTTTTAACGATTTTAGATCAATCAGTCTTTGTAATGTTGCATATCCTTAACAATTGGCTAGAAAGGGTACTGGGTAAAGTGATGATAGCTCCAAATCAATGTGCCTACCTCAAGAGGAGATTAATTTTCGATAATATTTTACTTGCTGCAGGCCTTAAAACACAAGTTCACAATGCTAGAGAAGGTCGTAAAAAATTGGCTACTTTGAAGGTAGATTTTTCAAAGGCTTTTGATGAATTATCTTGGAGTTTTATTGAAGCAGTTATGACTCAAATGAATTTTCCAAGAAAGTGGGTAAATTTCATTGTGCAATGAATCTCCATGTGTCAAACCAAATTCTTCTGAATGGACAACTAAATCCTGTGGTTATTCCTAATCTTTGTATTCATCAAGGTGATCCAGCTTTATCGCCTTACTTGTATATCCTTTTGGCTAATATGCTTTCTTGCATGATTTCTAAATTACAAGCTACTAATCGTTAGAAGGGGATCAAAATTTGTCAGAGAGCACTAACTGTTTTACACTTTCTCTATGCATATGACTCCCTCCTTTTCTCTGAAAGCGCAACAATGAATTTAATTATGTTCTGTTAAAGCTGGTACTTGATATTTATGGCCTGCGGTCTGGTCAGTGTAGCAATGGAGCCAAGTCATTTATTGTATTCAGTTCTAATGTTTCACATGCTAACAAAATCATATTCTCAAAAATGTTGTGATTCTCTCTCTCCTCAAGACTTGAAAAATGCTTAGGCACTTGGGTTGATCAAGGTAGAAGTAAAAGCCCATTATACCAACGGATTGATTTTGTGAATTCATGTATCAATTCATGGCAAGTTTTGCTCTAATCACAAGCCTCAAGATTAACACTCATCAAATCTGTTTTGGCTTTTGTGAACATACATATCTTGCATCAAATTACTGTAGTATATGTGATCACATTGATGTTAGTTGCCCAAATTTTTGTGGGGTCTTCTAATTCTAAAAGGAACTTTCATATACTCATAAGGGATTATCTCTTTCGTCCCATTGACAAGGGAGGATTAGGTTTAAGACCCATTAATATTGTCAATCAAGCCTTTTAGCAAAGCAGATTTGGAAGGGAATTTCTAAAAATGCACGTGTAATTGTTGAGAAATTAAAATGGCATGTAGGGAATGGATGTTCAATTCCCATTCATCACTACCTTTGGTGGTCCATGCAGCAATGTCATTCTGCCTTATTGAATATTCAACAAGCAAATGATACATTATTGCATGTTCCATACTCTTGGAATTCTATTAGATGGAATCATCAGTTGTACTTGACGCCATTAAGGACACGCCTATTTCTATTATGAATTTCCCTGACAAATTAATTTATAGGTAACATTGCAGGGGCATATACCATCAAAGATGTTATAAATCACTAATAACATACATTCACCAGTTGTTGCAATAACTGATTTTTTTTTTTTTTTGGAAGTTTTTATGGAGGTTAAAACATCCACATAAACAATTGCTTTTTATCTATAAGTTTTTACATGATGCTTTGCGCTCTAATTACTTTTTAAATCAGCATCATCTCCCTTCTCACACTCTTTGTTTATTTGGATGTGATATTGAAGAATCTCTGGAGCATCTTTTCATTTCCTATACTTTTACAAGAATCTTGTGGTTTGGATATCTCAATATTAAATTTCCCAAGTTTACCTTTTCTAAATTGAAGAGATGATAACATAACACTTTGTCGACCTTGGTGAATGATGTTCATACTCATTTGGTAAATCACTAAATCATGTGATTTGTCTCTTGAATTTCATTTGGAGAAAGAGAAATCTAGCCTTACATGAAGAAAAATGAGACAGTCCAATGTCACTTGTTAAGGGAAATACAACAAGCAGCTAGTTTTACTAGTCTAACCTTCTCTACTTTTGCTACACTTGTTCGACCTAGATTTTTAAAGAATGTACGTAGTAAAGTCTTGTCATGGAATTATTTTCCATCAAGGTTCATACATTAAGGAGTTTCAACGGCTGAGTGAGGCCACTCTAGGAAATCTAGGTTCAAAATTCTGGGTAGCAAGAGACAGATTGCAAACATTCATCTACTTTGTCAACAAATGTTTTCTTCATATTCTTAAGGACTCATCTCTTGGACTTAATATCACTTAACTGGAAATATTGGTGCTTCTCTTTGATTTTTCAAATGTTACTATTAGGACCTTGTCTAAGTTGTTTTATTATAATTTTATTAGTAGTAGTTTATGTTCCATATTTATTTGTACTTTGTAGGCCTTGTTATTTCGTTGAATATCATTTTGTCTTTTTTATTAAAAAAGAATATAAATCAATGAAAGATATGTTTTTTCCCTCTATAATATCATTTTTATTCTTCAGAAATTAATTTAAAAGGACTATATAGAGATGGAAAGAAACGGATACACTATATAGATTTAGATTCCCTCAGTATCCTTCTCTTCTCTTCCCTTAGTTTCCTTCCATTCAGCCGTTCATTCTCCTCTCCTCTTCTTTTTTAAATTAATTTTTATTTGAGATCAATGGTGTAGATGAAGGATACCGAGGGATGAGGAGGGAAGGATAATAAGGAAATCTGCTCTCCACACTATATATGGCTTCTTCCATAATAGGGTTGGGTTCACCAAATAGGCATTAATATACATAGCAGCCTTTATATGTGTTTGTTTGTCTGCCAACAACACAGAGTATTCATCCCCTCATCCGTGGGTTTAGTGGCTAGAGATTTGAAAACTTTCATAAATGAAAAGAGTTCGAATCCTCATAATGTTACGGCGTTAGGTGAGGCATTTTAGAGCTTGAGAAGTAGGGGTAACTTAGGTTGAGGTAGAGACATGTATACTCTCAATCCTGAATTCCCTTGTAGAGTAGGCTCAGGCATCTTATAAGTGAGTCCAAACCCTCTTCTAAAAATTATATATATATATAAGGACACAATATTCAAAAAGTGCTTATCTTATGATGGAGAAGAACATTCCTAGCCAACATAACTTCACTTAAAAACTTATTTGAAAATAGAAATGGCGCTGAGAGAATTAGCTAGATTCCTTTTATAGTTAATTCACTATAGGCTTCCTACTAATTAATTTATGGAGGAGTAAATGGTCACTATGCTCAACATTGGTGAGTGGTATCAAAATGCAGTTGAAGACGCTCTTTATATCTTGAGAGATTGTCCTTACGAGAAAAGATGGTGGAAGGTGATCTTAAAATCTAGTATGCATCATCGTTTTTTCTCTAACCGACTGGATTGGAATGAACTTAGGGATGAATTTAAAAAATAATATTTGACATTAGACATGTAATTTTCTTGACATATAATTTTAATTTTTTTAAATACTTAAAGTTAACGGTTTAAGTATATTTTAAATACTTAATATACTTAAAAATAACATTTAAAATATTTATATTGACCATGTTTTTTTAAATTCATGTCAAAAAAAGTTTAAAAAAACATGGTCAATATAAATATTTTAAATGTTATTTTTAAGTATATTAAGTATTTAAAATATACTTAAACCGTTAACTTTAAGTATTTAAAAAAAATTAAAATTATATGTCAAGAAAATTATATGTCAAATTACTACTACATATTTTCTTGTATTTCAATGTTATTTTTACGTATACATAATGGTTTACAATCGTAAATATATGAGCACTAAATTATAATATTTAACGGTTGTTAACTGTTATATATAGTGTCATATATTTACAGGTTATTTAAACATAACCGTTATTTATAAGGCCATATATTTCATGGTTTTTAGTCAACAACAATTAAATATAGTAAATAATATTCAATGTTTATTGACTGAAAATTGTGAAATATGTTTCATAATACTTTAAAGTTTAAATGACGAATGTTAAAGTATTTGACATCCGTTTTAGTCATTTGAAATCTAAAATTAGTTTATTTAACGATTGTTAATCTATAACCATAAAATATTTTGATACACTTCACGTTTGTTTAAAAAAACCGTTATATATGTGAAAATATATAGTGGTTCTTTGTGAATCATTGTGACATATTGGTGACAAATTTTTTCAAGAAAATATGGCTCTTTTTTTATTAGTCCATGTGTTTATTACATATGGAAACACATGTGAATAAACCAAAATAGATATTCATTCCAATAATCAAAATGGCTACTATATAACCAAAATAGAAACCAAAAGTAAATCTAAAATAACAAAAGTGTAACCAAAACAGAAACTAAAAACAAAAAATCAGATTTGAAATAGTTAAATTAAGAACCTAACTAAGAATATGACTTACACTCAAACGGAAAAAAAAAAAAAAAAAAGGCGACTCTGTAGCTAACTAACGCATTCTGTAGCTACCCATTGGCGATGAACAGTCATAGCCAACTTTTGTATTACTTCTTAAATTTGGGTAGGTGAATATTGCTCACAAATAATACCTGGCACCAAAAATGTTTACTTGGATGAGGCAAAAATCATTTGCGCTCTAAGTCTAGTAGAGACAAAAAACCCTTTATGCTTCAAACTTTAAAAGAGGAACCCTTCATCTGATTAAAAAAAAAAAATGTATACTTAGGTGAAAAATATACATAAAATTTGTGAGTGGGAGCAAAAATACCACATCTATTAACTCCTTGTTTGCCTCATTTTTCTTTTGTGTGCCCCACTTGCTACAACCCAACCTTCTCTCTATTTTTGGACCCTCAACTGGCCCTGTTTGGATTTGTGAAAAGTTGCGTGGACACAAAAATTAGGGATATATAACATAGGCAGTTTCGACCAAAAAAAAAAAAAAACATCAGCAGCGCAAAATATTTACACCATCCTTTAGCCTAGTCTCTCTTCGTCCCCATCCTTCATCGTTAGCGACAGGAAAAGCAAGCTTCGTTGTAACAGCATGGTCTTTGCTTAGTTCTGTTATGGATAAAACTATTGGGCTTGGCGCAGACTCGGCCCAACAGGAATTATTCAAGGACCAAATCCCTATAACCAGGTAAAATAATAACTACCCACCAATTATGCCTACAATATAGGAGTGTGCAGATAATGGAGCAGTGAATGGAGCAGTTAGTTATGACGCATGATGAATAAAACCCTAAGGTAACTCCCATAAATAAAGGTTCAACTTAACAAGGTACACGGCTTCTAAGCTCTGCCTCTTTACAATTCTGCATACACAGAGCACACACCCCCACCCCTATCTGTGTAATCGAACTATGTGGACTTTGATCTCTCTTACGGGTACGTAGGCCCTAGGCATTAATCCTAAGTCAAGTCCAAAATATCTGTGTTCTTTTTCCAGAACATTGGCGCCGTCTGTGGGGATATCAGTAAATTATTGATCCCCATGACCAAAGATGGTCAAAAATTTCAATCCCCAACACACTTGAACGTATCTTTATTCAAATTATGGTATCCGCCAAGCAACTCCGAAAGAAAATCTGAGAAGAACAGATTGAATCGAAGGAGATTTTTTTTTATTGGAAGCAGAAAAACAGAAAGGAGAGTCTGCAGAATATTCTTATTCTTCACATTTCTCTCGTGTCTCAAGTCGAAGAAACAGAGGACGATGTTTGAAGTTCTGAATTTTTAAAATAGCATCAGGAGGATTATTTCTCCTGACCGTGGCTTTGTTTCTGAATCTTGTGTGAAGGTTAAATTCGTCCTGACCTTCTCATAATGTGGGTAAAAGGCTCGAAAGAAAAATCAACCCAGAACTTAGAGAATGTAGTTGTTTTACAACACCAAGCAAATTATGGTTCAATGAGGCCACCACGGCAACATAGCCGAGATAACTGAAGCCACCACAAAATATGGTATGGTTCCTTTTACAGCTTCCCAGAATTGGCATCAGTCCTAAATTGAAAGACGAGGTCATGATTTGAAGTCTGGGATTATAATCCGAGATAGTTATTTGAAATCTAGGAGTAAGTGGGGGTCGTCTCGTGTGAAGGTCGGGATAATCAGTCAAAGTTCGGCTCTCATCAAGATCCATTTGATGAGATTTGCACAGAGGGCCCAAGATCGGTATTTCTTCAGAATGCCGAGCTAGCTCTTTAATGCTGACGTGATGAAGTGCCGCGTTCGGATCTGAGTTCACGTGATGAAGGTGCCGAGATACACATTCAATGTTGGCTTTGTTTTAGAGGTGGAGTTGTGACCCCAGTTTTGGCTGGTATGGCAAAGATGATAATCTGATTCAGCGGACAGAAGTTGGTGGCTGAGGTTCATCAGATCGGTCTTGGAGATCTCCTAGACCGAGACTAAGGTCAATTGAGTCTTTAGGACCATAACGCCGAGATTGGACGAGCAGAAGTCAACTGCCGAGATTCCAATTTCTGAATGCACGTGAGTCACCGAGCTAACTGTCGAGATTCCAATCTGCATGCGCATGAGGTGCCGACACCGAGAGAGTCCGAGATTCCGATCACGGTGTTCATCCCATACCCCTGTAGGAGCAGCCATACTCGCCAACAGAGCTAAGATAAGAAGCGTAATTTAAAGTTTGTGAATGATCAAATGCCGAGATATTAATCTTGAAACTGCAGAGGTACTATGCCAACCAAGGCATAACCTTGGAACTGTTTCATAATGTCGGTGCCGAAGTGTTATTCCGAGATTCATCATTCTGAAAGTATATCATCATAGTAAGTGAGGTACATGCAACTTTGGCCACATGCCAAGATTCATGACCCATGCCGAGGGTCATGACTCATTTTAGTCTGAGTTCCGAGATGCAGAAGTTTCAGCACTCCAAGGTGCCGACGTAGCAGACCAAAAGGTTGAGATGCCAACGTTAGGTGCCGAGACTCTGAGAGGCTGAATCCCGACTACCGACCAAGCCCACGTTGAGACTATTACATGTACTTCCGAGATTAAGTGCCGAGATATGCATGCAACGTCGGCTGCAGAATCTATCTCGGTCAACACACATCTATCCATTCAGGAATGCTGGTTGAGGAATATCATGCAAAAGTCGGTGGCCGAGATGCTAGACTATTGGCGCAGAGACACACATTCAATGTCGATGTTGAGATATGTCGAAATCGTTGATGCCGAGATATGCATTCGATCTTGTTTTTCCTGATTCGCAAGGCGAGGAACAAGGGATAAAGGTAGACCTCGGATTAACCGAATCTGGTCATAAATCCAGGCTTCGTAAATTATTGAAGGCGGACCTCGGATTAACTTAATCTAGTTAAAAACCCTACGAAAGGGACAAAGGTGGACCTCGGATTAACCGAATCTGGTTATAAATCCAGGCTCCGTAAATTATTGAAGGCAGACTTAATCTAGTTAAAAACCTAGGCTCTATAAATTATTGAGGCGGACCCCGGTTAAACGGAATCTCGTTAAAATCCGGGTTTCGTGTAAATCTGTGAAGGAGGACCTTGGATTAACTGAATCTAGTTAAAATCCGAGTTCCATTTAGAGTCCGTTCCTACGAAAGGGATGAAGGTGCACCCGATCAAACTGAATCTGGTTAAAGTCCGGGCTCCATTTAAAGCGACGTGGTCGCCAGTTTAAGTAAGCTCTAGTGGAGCCAATTGCTACTTCAATATATGAAATGACATGGTCGCAAGCCTATATAAGCTCCAGTTGAGCCAATTGCTATGGCAATACATGAAGCGACATAGTCGTCATTTCAATGTAAGCTCGGATAGAGCCAATTATTTTGCAAGCAACGTAGTCGCCTCTTCAATGCAAGCTTGAATAGAGCCAATTATTTCGTAAGAGACATAGTCACCAGTTGAATGTAAGCTCATGTAGAGCCAATTATCTGGTAAGCGACATAGTTGCACTTAGACTATAAGCTCCAGTAGAGCCAATTAAGACGGTCGCACCGTCAAAATTGATGAATTTTAGAGAAGGAGTCCTGGAACCCATTCTCGACAATTCAATACAATGGAATTAACAGTCAACTGTTAAATAAATTCCTAAGTGAATTAAATATGTCAACAAGTTAAAAAGAATTTAAGGGAGGGAGTCCTAGAACCCATTCCCAACAATTCTACGTGACGACAATGCCGCCAAGTCTATTTAAATGATTGAACTCGGGTAAAACAAGCCCGTCTTCATAAATCATATTGCGACGGCAATGCTGCCAAGTCTATTCACATGCATGAATCCGAGGTACACAAACTTGTTTTCATGAATCATGTTAAGTTCATATACATGCATGAATCCGAGGTGTGCAAACTCATTTTCATGAATCATGTTTTGAAGCTGGACCCGGTTTAAATTGAATCTAGTTTAAATCTGGGATACATGTAAAAATTATGAAGGCGGACCCAATTAAACTAAATATGGTTTAAATTTGAGCTCCGTATAAAATTTTGCAGGAAATAAGAATAGAAGGCCGATCTCGGTAAAACAAATCTGGTTAAAAGCCGGCCTCTGTGTAAATTTTTAAAGGAGAATTACAGCTAAAATTCGCACATGTGTAAAGTTTCCCGGAATCTCGGGATTGAAGTATATAAACCTGGAATCTCAGGGTTGAAGAATACTAACCCGGAATCTCGGGATTAAAGTATATAAACCTGGAATCTCGGGATTGAAAAATATTAACTCGGAATCTAGGGGTTAAAGTATCTAAGTCCAGAATCTCGTATTAGCGTGCAAGGAATCTCAACAATCATGATATCCTAGTCCAAATTAGGAAGTCAATGCATCCCAGCAGCTCAAAGACCTGAACCACCAAGCTGGGGGGCAACAGAGTGGATAAACAATGCAAACCAATTGTTAATGGAAGAGCATTTTTAATCATTGCAGGACTACCGATATCAAGACAAACCAAAAAGGAAGTCAAACCCAGACGAATACTCGAAAAGAGATCAAGCTCGAACAAGCATTCGAGTTCGACAAGGAAGAAGCAAACTGAATTATTTGCTCAAAATAGTAAGCATTTTCCGTTGATTATGATTTGCTTACATATTATTAAATGCAGGAACATAAATTGGATAAGTCGGATATAGCTCGACCAAATCCGCGTTTCACGTCAAACAAGCAATGCATCCCAGCAGCTCAGAGGCCTGAACTATCGGGCTAGGGGGCATCTGTTACGGATAAAACTATTGGGCTTGGTGCAGACTCGGCCCAAAAAGAATTATTCAAGGACCAAATCCCTATAACCGGGTAAAATAATAACTACCCACCAATTATGCCTACAATATAGGAGTGTGCAGATAATGGAGCAGTGAATGGAGTAGTTAGTTATGACGCATGATGAATAAAACCCTAAGGTAACTCCCATAAATAAAGGTTCAACTTAACAAGGTACACGGCTTCTAAGCTCTGCCTCTTTACAATTCTGCATACACAGAGCACACACCCCCACCCCCTATCTGTGTAATCGAACTACATGGACTTTGATCCCTCTCACGGGTACGTAGGCCATAGGCATTAATCCTAGGTCAAGTCCAAAATATCTGTGTTCTTTTTCCAGAACAAGTTCCAGGTTCAAAAAGCCCCTCTCTTCCTCTATTCACTCTGTGTTCCACTTTGTTGACAACCTCATACCACCGAGCTCCTTATCAAGCTCTATATGCTACTAGGTTGGGTCCTCTCCCTCTCTTTGGTGAACAATGTAAATATTCTTATCAGTTCAGCAGCTAGGTGGATTTCATTTTCCAGTACGTAATTCATTTGGTTTGTATGCTTCTTACTCTGGGTGAGTCAAGGCATTCTCTCATTGGGGGCAAAAGGGGTTACTTTAGGTGCTATGGATTAAATGCTAGTAGATTGTTGAACAACAGTATTTGGTGAGGACTTGGCTAGCGGCCTTTGCCGTCCTCTTCTTCAAAATTGTGCTGTTTTGGTACAAAAGGTGCAAAACAGTTAAAGCAAATGCCTCTTTTTTTTTTTTTATAAATTTAATGTTTCTTAATACTAATGGGTATTTAAGAAGTACTTCATGATAGATATTGACCAATATTAAAAAAATAAAAAAATACTTTATGATCTTGAAAAATTATTTTAGGATCTTAAAAAAAAATATTATGAAATATATTTTTAGGAGTATTCAATAACCTGAAATATTTTTTTCAATATTTTAATATAAGTTTTCAAGGTTACGAAGTATTTTTTTTCAGTAGTCAATATCTTAAAGTATCCTTTTAGCATTAGCCATTACCCTAATCCTAAAATAATTTTCTAAAATTATAAAGTAATTTTTTAGTATCAGCTAATATCCTCAAATATCTTTCTAATACCTATCAGTACCCTAAAATATTTTTTTAAAATAATATGCGGTTCACTATTTTACGCCAAAATGACACTCTTTTAATGAAAAGGACGGTAGCAGATGCTAGCCGGTCCCAAGCTTGATAAGAGAAGAGACGGGTTAAAGGAGGATGATGCTGGAGAGAGAAGGTTGCATTGTGAAAGGTAAGGATGAGACCAGCAGTCACAAAAGAAGGATGTGATGGACATTCAGAGGAAAAGAATTAATAGATGTGGTATTTTAGAAATTGTTTTTTCAACGTGATATGTGATATATGAGGTAAATTTGTAAGAAAAGTTTTATCTAAACTTATGTAAATGTGTTTTTCCCCAACAACTCAAATAGGTCTTGCCTCTTTTTTTTCCAGCTCAAATCAGGGTTATTTTAAAACCAAGGAGAAAATGAAAAGTTGCGTATATACAAAAATTCCATGAAAAATAAAATACAGCCTCAACTAGCTTGTGTTGGCCGTCTCTCAACAACTCATGACTTTTATGTACATAGACCAATTTTTTTAAGATAGGGTGAGTTGGTGGAACAGATAATGGTTGATTATTTAATAAATAAATAGTATATTATTGAGGACTGTGTTTAATTTTTAATAATTTATATTTTATATTTATGACTTTATATTTTTTATCTTCTTATATAGTTTCTTCCACAATCAATGGATACATTAAATAAATTAGGAAAAATCACACTAAGATCCAATTAAAAAAATAATATCAGAAAAGTTTAACAACTTGTTACTAACAAATGAAAAAACAGCCATTGATAACTGAAAGAGCTACCATTAAAAAGTTATAAGATTTTTTTTTATATTATTTTATTAATTGAGATCTTGGTGTCATTTTTCTAATAAATTATAAAAATGTGTGTAGATGTGGACTGTATCAAATACAACATATCGATCTCACTTGTTCTTTAATATGTATATTCGCTTGCTTCTAGAGGCATGTTGGTTGGCATAAGTTGTTCTTTTCTGTAATATATGCAACTTTTTTTTTTTTTAAAGTGATTTAAAGGCTAAAGTATGCGCAGAATCATTTTCAATATTTAATGTTTGATAATCAATAATAATGTTGCTATCAATGTAAGCATTTTTTTACTATCAATTTGAAAATTTCTACCGAATGCTTAATATTTTGGTATAGTTTAATTTGTTAGTACACATTATTCTCGACTTTTATTGTATGTGCACTTCATAAAAATGGATTAAAAATATTTATTAAAATATATGATAACAAAATAAAATTAGAGTAAAATATAACATGTTTAAGAGATCAAATTATAGTTTTGAAATTAAAAATTGAAATTTTAAGATTATATTTGTTTGCAAGAAAGATTCAAGATGTGATCATCCCGCGTCGGGATTAGGAGTGGAAATAGGTCAAGAACTTGTCATAGGCCTGCAGTTTGGCTTATTAAAAATCTGGTCAGGCTAAAAGGTCAGACCAAGACCTCTTATAAGGCTTGTTCTTGCTTAACAGGCCAGACCTAGGCCTAATAAGAGACCTGACAGTCTAGTCTATTATAAGGATAATATTGTAATTTATGTAATTTTGACCTATTTTCATCTTATTAAAGTAGGTTTGTTTTCAACTTGTTTGAAGTAGGCTTATTTTGCGGTGAGATCGATGATATGTTAGCTTAGTTAAATAATAATAATAAGAAAAAAAAAGGTTTCCTTAACAAGACACAAGTCAGGCTAGGTTTGTATATAAGTCAGGCTCAGGCTAAAAAATAGACATCTAACAAGCCACAAGCCAGATTTAGGCCAAAAAATAGACCTCCAACAAGCCACAAGTCAGGCTCAGGTTACTATGTTATAAAATAGGCCTGACCTGATAAGGGTGAAATCTGATATTTCCTGCATTGACCAAATTAATGATGTGACCTGCCTTAGAAACCCAAAAAGAATATAAATGAAGGAGTCGTTAGCTTAGCCACCGGCCGATAGTCATTTTCTTAGACTCAGCTTTCAAAATTTCTTATCAATTATTAAATGAAAGCTTGGGTTGGTAAGACTGGATATAATTAAATTGGACTTGGCATTGGGACATTTGAAAACAAATAACTGACCAAAAAGAATATTTAAAAAAAAAAGAGTATTGTTGAAAGAGTTAGTTAACGAATTAAGGTTTGAATCATTAATGAAAAATGTGTCCATGTTTACTATTGTGTCTTAAATAAAATTATATCTAATAAAAAGATACTTAATGAAAAGTAAAAATAAAAAAGGGTATAACTTTTATTTTCTATGGTGCAACAAAAACTTAGTCTTTGAGTTCGTGCTATAATAACTCTTCTTTAGTGGTGTGTCTCAGACAATATTGCCACTAATAGGAATATATGTGTGTTTAGTGTAAACAAACATATAAAGTAAAACAGTGCAACTCTTATTTTTTTTACTGTGCAGTAAAAAAGATAAAGTTTTTGAACGAGCGCACATCTCTCATCTTAACACATGCAACTAATGACACATTCTTCCCCACCAATAATAAAGATAAAGACTGGTAAAGTAAGTTGGAATATATTTTTATTTTTTTTTTAAAAAAAAAAAGGTTAGCAAGAATAATGACACATTCTTCCCCACCAATAAATTGATTTGGGATTGCTATGTTTGTTTTCATCTTCAATTCATTATCTATTAGAGAAATACCAGAAATGACCCTGTCAATTAAGTGGGAATGAATCTGGACAACACTTGGCTATCAAAAGTCTTCTCTTTGATAATGAAATGAATTGAAAATGAGTACGTCCATGTTAGTTTTGTTACTTTCCAGAAAAACAAACATAGAAATGAGAATCCATCACGTTCCTTGAGCTGTACTGGGGACCAAACGTAGAGGTTGGTTCTTTGGGGTAGGTGGGCATACGGTGGGCTTACATAAATTAACCTTAATTTAATAAAATTGATTTCATCTAAAAAAAAACAAATTTTCCTGTAAAAATATGAACTTTCATATTGTCAATATAAGAATTTTATTTGTGATCAATTTATAAATATTTTTGCAAGCAATTTAAAATTTAATGGAAAAAATAAAAACTAATTACCAATTCATCATTGAAATGTGAACAAAATTTTATTTATTTAAAAGATATATATGAAATATATGTCAACATAAAATCTATCCTCCTGATTGAATACAAATCACACAAATTCAAACAAACTAGGAACATGATGATGATCATAATCACCATCATCATCTTCATTTAATAATTAAAACAAGCACAAAAAAATTAATCATAGCACTGCCTCTTTCCTAGCACATGAAAGCCAAGATCAACAATGACACAACCAATGATCCCATAAGCTCCTTAACACCCCCAAGACCACCAATTGCCCCGCTGCCGGACGGCGGGGGTGGGGAGGTGGTAGTTGGAGAGGTAGTCGGAGAGGTACTGGATGGAGTAGACGGTGTTGGTGGAGAATTTGGGGTCGACGGGGTGGTGGGAGTGGCCGGAGTGGAGCCGGCGGCGACAACGGTGATGGCGAGCTTCATGCCGGAACCGCAATGTCCTGGAGTTGGGCAAATGAAGTACATTTTGCCAGCAGTGGTCAAAGGAACTTTTGAGTTGCCACCACTGTAGCTCTTTAGGGCATTGCTACTGCTGCAACTGTTGTAGTCATTCTCACTGACTTGGTCCACTGAATGGGTGGTGTCATAGGTGAACACTAGTTGCCAAAAAGAAAAATCAACAATTAATGATTTGTTCCATTAGCTTGTGTTATTGGAGGGGGAAATCAATCAGTTACAGTTACTTGGTGAGAAGGGAAATGGAAGGAAGGGGAAATTTCAATATGTTCCAATTTAAAAGAAATGGGTAGGTGAGATTATAAAATTTTAATAAAGAAAAGATTAAGATAAGATAATTAAAAGCTATAGATTTCACTTCTCTATTTTTTTTAAAAAAAAAAAATTGAGCTCATTAAAATTTTTCCTCCTCTCTATTTTTCTCTTCCCAAACAGACCCTAACCTAAAAAATTTGGTCAAAGTTTGAGTGTAATTAAAAAGAAGTTAATAACTGGAAATGGAAGGAAGGGGAAATTTCAATATGTTCCAATTTAAAAGAAATGGGTAGGTGAGATTATAAAATTTTAATAAAGAAAAGATTAAGATAAGATAATTAAAAGCTATAGATTTCACTTCTCTATTTTTTTAAAAAAAAAAAAATTGAGCTCATTAAAATTTTTCCTCCTCTCTATTTTTCTCTTCCCAAACAGACCCTAACCTAAAAAATTTGGTCAAAGTTTGAGTGTAATTAAAAAGAAGTTAATAACTGGAAATGGAAGGAAGGGGAAATTTCAATATGTTCCAATTTAAAAGAAATGGGTAGGTGAGATTATAAAATTTTAATAAAGAAAAGATTAAGATAAGATAATTAAAAGCTATAGATTTCACTTCTCTATTTTTTTTTAAAAAAAAAAAATTGAGCTCATTAAAATTTTTCCTCCTCTCTATTTTTCTCTTCCCAAACAGACCCTAACCTAAAAAATTTGGTCAAAGTTTGAGTGTAATTAAAAAGAAGTTAATAACTGGAAATGGAAGGAAGGGGAAATTTCAATATGTTCCAATTTAAAAGAAATGGGTAGGTGAGATTATAAAATTTTAATAAAGAAAAGATTAAGATAAGATAATTAAAAGCTATAGATTTCACTTCTCTATTTTTTAAAAAAAAAAAATTGAGCTCATTAAAATTTATCCTCCTCTCTATTTTTCTCTTGCCAAACAGACCCTAACCTAAAAAATTTGGTCAAAGTTTGAGTGTAATTAAAAAGAAGTTAATAACTCAAATCAATGAAAAAAACGCAGAAAAACAGAGTGAGAAAAAATAATAAAAACAGAGTAGCAATTCTATTTAGCATCATGAAATTGAATGTCTTTCATATAAAATATAGACTAAATAAAAAATTTCAAACACTACTGTGAACATATGATGCTAGTTTTTATAAATACCACTTAACACAGTCAGACATGACAAGAAAATCAGTGACTTAATCTTAATTTAACATATATATATATATATATATATATTAACAAATCATTTGCCCCTCCTATATATAAGGCCCGTTAACGAAGAAATTGAACAATAAAGTGGGTCTTGTGTTGAAAATCGAGAAGAGTAACAACTAAAGCCAACTCAATGATTCAAGATTCAAGAAAACTCCGAGACAATGATTTTTGATCGATGAGTTCATAGGAAATAGAGTTTCCTTGTAACAATAATTTCTACCATTAGTAAACAGTGATACTTATTTAACTCCATGTAATACACAAGACAAAATCTATTCGAGTTATAATTAAAGATCAGTAACATTCTTAAATGGTTTGGATTATTAAACATGTTAGAGACTCACCAAGATTGTCCCCAACAGTGAAAGTTTGTCCAGAAGCCCAAGTGTCATAACCCCCAGAAAGACCCCATCCAGAGGAGCCACCAACAGTATGGTCTGTTCCAAACACACAAGGAACAACCAGAAGAAGCAGAACCACCAAAGAAGAAGAAGCAGCCATTAATGAAGACCTTGCCATCCTTCTTTCTTCTTCCTCTCCTTCTTTGTTCTCTTTACAAAAGCTTAATTATTGCTACCAAAAGACTTGAGGATGAAGAAGATGATGACGATGCGTTGGCTTTGGTATAGCAAGTAGGGCCTATATATACATGAATTGAACCACCTACTCCCCCATTTTTATTTTGGGAAAATTGATTACAGGGCCCAAAGAAGCAAAATAATTACAAAAAAAGCCCAAGAAACATTCACATGCTAGGGTTTTTTCTGGCATTTTTTCAAAAAATATTAGCAACTACATCAGTAACGGTTAACAACTATATCAGTCCACATTAACAACTAAATCAGTCTAATTAACAACTACATTTTAACAACTACATCTGTAGCAATTAACAACTATGTCCGTACACTTTTTTTTGAAAAAATGCCAGAAAAGGCTCGTGAATGTTTCTTGGGCCTTTTTTGTAATTATTTTGCTTCCTTGGGTCCTGTAATCAATTTTCCCTTTTGTTTTTATTTTTCATATCTTCTGCCACTAACTTTGTTGGTTGAATTGAATAAATTATTTGGGTGGGGGGGGGGGGGAATAAAATAATAAAGTAGAGAGTGGTTATAATTTGACGTAGTTGTAGTACAGTTTGGCATGCCCCTACCTAATGCATGTTGATGAGGTGTACATATTGTTGCCCTTCTTTGACTTGGAAAGTTTAATGGATATATCACGGGAAAACAAAAAATACAAAAACAAAACAAAAAACAAAAGCAAGGTGATTTCTAGGAAGAAGATAATTATTGTAATTATCGTGAGTTCTTAAGTTGACTTGCTACATTTTTTTGCCATTTGCCGCCATGCCCTTCTTTATCTGGTCTACGTTGGCTGCTTATATATCTTTGTTTTTGCTTGGAATTGTGGAAAAGGAGGTACAAGGATTGTATTTTCGTTTTGGTTGTAAGAAGAGATCAATTCCAAGCACTTTGTGATCTGAATTCGAATTGTTTATATGTTCGTTTTGGTTAGAAGAGATCAATCCCAAGCAATGTAAAATCTGAATTCGAATTTTTTATGATTTGCTTGGAATTGTGTGAATAGGATCATAAATATTTATTCTTTTCGGTGATCAATTATATGGCATCTGGGATTCGTTTGACACTTTGACCCCATATTTTCATAATTACAAACCTTTGCTTTGTTTGGTTTAAGGGATGGAAGCTAATTATAAATTAATAAATATACCTTTAATGGCCATTTTATATTCTTTTTTCCTTCTTCTTTTACAATAATATGTATTATTATTATTATTTCTTAATTTATGAATTTCAATACATGTTACCTTACTTACATATGATAATAAAATATTTTATATATATTTTAATGGATAATTTTATTAATTTTAAGATTTTATCTCATTAATTTTATAGTTATAAGATATATATTTATTAATATGTATTAATATATATAATTTAATAACAATATACACTATATTAACATATATGTTGTAATATTAATATAATATTTTAAACAATGCTTGTCAAGTTCAACCGGCGACCGAAAATGAAAAGGAAAAAAAACGTTCCCCTAAAAACCCCACTTCTAGAGGGTAGGGCCCTCCTCACCGTCTCCTTCAAAAAAATCCCAACTAAACAGGGTAAAGAAGATTTTTTTTCCAAGAGACATTAATAAAAATTGGTTTATTTCATGTTGTGGACATCTCTAGCCATTTTCAATTACTTCAAAGGCTTGATTCTTTATCTTCTCATAAAAAAATCTCTTGCTATTCATGGTGATGTTTTCTACAATCTCAACACCATATTTATTACTTTTTCACTAGTATAAGTTTAAATGTCTCCTAAAATTTTTAATCACACAATTAGAAACTCTTGGGTGAGCTTTGCACTAACAATATTGATGTTATTGACTAATTTATATTTGAGTGGGATTATGTTTTTATCAATGTGAAACTCTTGTTTTTTTTAGTTGCCCATTTGGTTAAATGAGACCCTCAAGTTTGACTAGTTTGGTTTTACCTCGAGTCAAACCCATTGTTATAGACGGAGAGCTCTCAACACCATTTTTTTTTTCATTCTCACACCTCAAACATCTAATGATTTTTTTGAAGCAGAGAGAGAAAGAGAAAGAGAATTTTTTTTAGGCCTTTTTATAAGTCAGCCCATTAAATTTTTTATATGCATGTACAATTTTATTCTCAATTAATTATTATGTAGATTTATTCTCCTGGGGTATATTTGTATATTAAAAATGAGTAAAATTATATAATTGTTAAATTTTAAGAAAGAGTTAAATACTACTTAAAGTTTTTTTTCCTCCCAATGAAATGGGGAGTGACTTATAAATCAATAAAAACTCATGACTAATGGTTATTTCACCAATAATATATAAGAGTTGAATTTTGAACCCTTTCTTTTGGGGATAGGGGTATTAATTATTGAACATGTTATCGTCATGTTAACAAAATGGGTTTGTTGGGGGCCTATGTTTATATATTCTTTGGACACACGAAAAAGTTATATGAAAGGATCCAAGTTTGAATTAATAGAATTTGTGTTGAATCTTTCTAGAGAAGGCAATAACTAACTCGTGTTTATATTCCACAATGAAAAGTCACAAATGAAAATGATATATATCTTAATTTTCCAAGTTTGAACAGAAATTTTATACTATATATATGTGATGAATCTTTTCTAGAGAAGGCAATAACTAACTCATGTTTGTATTCCACGCTGTAAAGTCTCAAATGAAAATGATATATATCTTAATTTACCTGTTCCTGTCACGTAATGGAGATTTCGATTATTTTTTTCTTTAAGTTCGAAGCACATATATAATTATAAAAAAATATAGTTTTTTGGAGAACTGTGTCTTCTCAAATTATAGTTGAGGCAACAACGAGGTTTATTTTCTGGCTTTTTTTTAATCCTACTTAAGAAATGTTAAATTCCTTATTCCTCATTCAAATTATAGTTGAGGCAACCAAACACTAGTGTAGTGCAGTGGTATGACGCTGGATTATTCAATCTTTATATCAGGGTTCGAAACCTGCCCAAACCATTGGTCCCTTTTAAAAAATAAAAAGAATTATAGTTGAGGCAATAACGTGATTTATGGGTAAATTCCATTAATGTCTCAAGGATTTAAGAAAATCTCAAAAAAATCTCAAGAGAAATTCAGATGTTAGAAAAGTTTCATTAACAACTCGTTCTATGGGATTAAAACCTTTTATCTATGGGATTAATAATTTCATCAGTCAGATTAACAATTATTTAGGACTTTTTTTACATTTGAATTTCCCTCAAGACTTTTTTGAGATTTTCTTGATCCTCTGGGATTTGAACAGAATTTTCCTGTGATTTATTTTCTGACTTTTTTAATCCTACTTAAGAAATGTTAAATTCATTATTCCTCATTCAAATTATCGCGATAAGAAGACGATAATGTATTTGGCAAAGGTTGAAGAACTTAATCTAGCAAATAATTAAATAAAAATTTTCCTTTTCTGGAAAAAAAATTATTATTTGCGTGTGTTACTTTTATTTTGATGGATATTCCGAATTTTACCAAGAGTGAATGATGTAGAAGTCAAACCAAAGTGGTCCAAAAGGGGTCAGTTTGGGTGTGCCATCCATAGCAGCAGTGCAAGAGAAAATATTATGTACTCTCCGTTTTAAATATAAAATATAATTAATTTTTTTAAGAAATTAAGGAAACTATTTTTTTATGTTTTTTTCTCCAAAATAAATTATTTGACCTATAAACTAATATATAATCTAATGATACACAACGTATATTATATAATTAAATAACTTATTTATCTTTTTTAATCTTTCTAGAAAAAAATCTAACCATGTCTTATATTTAGAGCTGAATGGAATATGAAAAGTCATATAATATATATTTAGATATAAATAAATATAAATATAAAAACTTAATTGTACCTTTGGTCATATATATATATATGTATGTATGTATGTATGTATGTGTACACGCGCGCGCAAGGTTTTATTTATCCCTTTATATTTTTTTTAAAAAAATGTTTTTAAGACCTCAAATGTTCATGAGATATTCTCAAATGATGATATATCAAGTTTAACTGTAAGAAACAATAATAATTAGCGCAAAAATAAATATTTGAGATTAATAGTGTTAGTGCTAAAGGAAAAAAACATACTACCTCCTCTTCTAGATATAAAACACAATTAACTAATAATATATATAGGTATTTCAGTTTGACAAAAATTATACACTACAAGTATTTCAAAACAATTATATAACATGGTTGTAGTTAAGTAATCTATATTCCAAAAAAAAAATTAGTAATTTATTCAGTTTTCAGCTGTTGTTCCCCTCTCAAGGCAAGGACAGGTTCTTACATGTAGTCACCCGTCTGCCACTGGAAACACCACTTCCCAAAAGTTAGTGCCGGGCTAGTCGAAAATCAAAGTTTTATCAGAAGCTTGGTCTAATCTAGTCCTAAATATAACATAAAGTTTACTTCTTCTTTTTTGTGAGATTAAAGAAGTTAAATAAATTACTTAATCATATCACATGTTGTGTATCTTTAAATTATATATTAGTTTATTAGTCAAACTAATTAGTTTAGAAAAAAATAAAAATATTCTTAAATAATTTAATTAACTTTCTAAACTTTCTTAACAATCTTAACTTTATCTTATAAAGGATCCGATCGGTGGTAGTCTCAAATTAGTCAATTGAAAGTCTAGAAATGGGGGTGATAGTGGGTGAATGGCAAATTGTTGCTTTTCTTTCTTTTTTTTTTTTTTGGTAAAGAAATTTTAGGAAAAAAGTTGGGCTCATTCAGAATCCAAGGGCAGGGCGAAATTTCACTTCTTTCTCTGTGATACCAATATTTGAAAAGGCAAGTTGGTTATTACCCTCAGACATTTATCTAAACATTCAGGAGTTAGGATGCATCATCCAATGCCTTGACCAACTCTAAGATTGAACCACCCTTTATACCACCTTTTGTCAATTAAAGTCAAGAAGGAGGGGTAAACTTTTGTTGTTCATTCTCCCAGGGAAAGTGACAAGTGTTCGGATGTCTTAGCCAATTCGGGCCTTGAGTTGGTTTTGGTTACAATTGGACTTGTTAGCTGACTGTTTGGGAGGGGTCGTGGAGAGGGATTTTTTGTTTTTTCCATTTTGATGTAGTTTTTTTTTTGGGCTTTAAGCCTCATAAGTGACCCAAAAAAGGATCCGAGTATAAGGGCCTGTTTGTTTTTGCTTTCCGTTTTATTACTAAAACAGTTTTATAAAATTATTTTTAAAAATAGGTTTCGAAAATTAAAATATATATATATTTGGATAGTTGTTTTTCTTAAAAAATTATGCTTTTGAAATTATGTGGTGATGGTGGCCTTTGTAAATGGTGATGTGGCAATGATCGATGCCAATGATACGTGGTGTATCTATGTAGTGGCGGCTTTAAAACAAAAAAACAAAGCATAGAAAAATAAAAATAAGAAAATACCTAAACTATGTTTTTATTTTTTATTTTTTAAAATAAGCTTTATATTTTTTTATTTTAAAAATAATTCATTGAAAACAGTTTTTCCTAGTTTTACTTTTTCTTGTTTTTAAAAATAAAAAAACTGTTTTTTAAAAAAATGGAATCAAACCGCCCTAAGTAACTCAAATAAGATTAAAAGCATCTGTCCTAGCTCATATTTCTCTTTGCAACATGTTTAATGAGTTAACCATGCTACTTAATTAACGCATTAATGAGTGTTTTCAAAAGATTGCTTTTAAATTTTTCACACTTAATATATTAACCTTCATACTTAGGATAAGCACGTGATGTTAAATACCCTTCTGACATGTATTTAGTGTTTGTTTGAATTGGCAGGAGAACGTAATTATAGTCAATACAAGTTTATATTATTTATATAATTTGATAACTTTAAAATAAATATTAAAAGTATAGTTATAAAAATAGCTAAGGTATTATTGGAAAAAATTAAAATACTAAGAAAGGCAAATCGGCAAAAAGTCCCTAATTGGGAAATTATTTGGTACTTGAAATCTGTGATTATTTAGGAGAAATAGATTTGTAAAGAAAATGTCGAAATTGTGCACTATCAAAGCTCTGTTGTAATTCTTAGAATTTCAGTTATAATTCCTAGAAAGTCATTTGAAATTTTTGAAAGATTATTTTCATTTACACTCTAATTTAATTTTCACAACACATAAGGTCATTTATAATTTGTGGAATGCTACTTGCATTTGCATTTGAAGGAATGTCACTTACATTTTAACTTAATTTGTACACCACAGAAGTTCAGTTGCAATTCATGGGAGACCATTTAAAATTTGTGAAAGATTATTTGCATTTGCACTTTAACTTAATTTTTACACCACGGAAGTTCATTAGAAGTTCGTGAAAGTTTACTTGCATTTTAACTTAATTTACACACTAAGAAAACTCAGTTGCAATTCCCAGAAGCTTAATTGCAATCCGTGTAAGGTCAATTGTAATTCATGGTTCACCTTTTATTCTACAAATCTGCCATGGTTCACCTTCATCTCCTTCCATCCCAAATATGTCATAGCCTGCCACCATACAAGATCTATTATATTTTCTCTTTGAAATCAGTTTTTGTTTTCAACAAAGTTGAGAAGGCAGAGGAGGGAAGGAGTGGCAACAAAGATCAAATAAATGGGAAGTGAAGAAGGTAGGTGCAATGGCGACAAAGGACGTTGCTAGATATGATGTGGTGTTGTAAGATGAAGGTCGCCGTTATTGTTTATTGAAATCACCATTATTCTTCGTTGGAGTTTTCTTGAGGCGATATGGAGTTTGTGTAGGGTGAAGTTGGAAAGATGAAGGACACGATGAGGGAGTGGATGGTAATAAGGGAACTAATAGAGGAAGGGGGAAATGTGAAAGGTTATATCCTTATTTAGTTAGGGGTAGAGTGATCATTTCGTATGGTTACCTGTTTCTCCCAAATGATTTCAAGACTTTAATGTTTTATAAGTCTTATTTCCCAATTAATTTCTCAAATGGGGATTTATCCCCAATTTTCCTTACTAAGAAAAAGTTAATGAGATATTTATAAATTTTAAGGAAAAATTTAAATTATAAAAATAAAAAGTGACATCCATTAATTCCTCACATTAAGGCACCAATCTCTCACTTTCTACATATTAAAACCTTTTTATTAATTTTAGGAAGTCATTTTAAGGGTGAGAAATGCTGTCCCAAACACCCATTAATAAGGATTTTTTTCACATTAAGTTCTTTAGGTTTTACTACAACTATAATCTTATTTATAATGGATATATATATTGTGTGTGTGTGTGTAGACCACCACATTTTAGTTACTAGCTAGGTGCAAGAATCAAATGAGAAGTGTGAAGGAAAGAATCTGAAGAGATGATAAAGAGGGATCGCTAATGATGAACCACTTTCACTATATATTTGTCAAAAAGTCTGGTAAATCGATTTCTTGGATAAAAGGATTCAACAACAGGCGATTTCCCAAGCGAGAAGAAAAGAGGGCAGAAAAGGATATCAACGGTCAAGTCACATGCTAGTGAAGTGTGGAGGCTATAGTTCCTGAAGTTTGGTAAGTATTCTTGATTTTTGTAAACATAAAATATGATAAAAGTTATACTGTAAATGTGATTTGTGTTTGGGATAATTGTGATAGAAGTGACTTTTTTTCTAAATGAGCTCTTGTTTGATTTATTATTTAAAAAGCCAGTTTATATAAAAAAAATAACTAAAAAAGCGCACAAATATCCTTAAATATTACACACACACAAATGTTGGCATTTGCTCTTCCCGTGTCTCCCCACTCCAAAAAAATTCACACTATCCTATGTGTGAGTTGGATCATTACATTCAGAGCAAAAAAAAAAAGTTGGATCATTACATAATTAATGTGCAAAATAATGAGGCAGCTAAGAAAAAAAAATGTCTTTTTTTGTGTTCATCAATTAAAATATAACCAAGAAATCAGTGAACTTCCATATTACTTCTAGGCCAACAAAGACATTGGGCCTATTTGGGTTAGTGGTGGGAGCAGTGACTTATTTTCTATATGACTTTTATAGAAACCCAATAGAAAAAAAGTTAGGTGTTAAATATGATTTATGTTTGGATTGATAGTAGCAGAAGTGACTTTTTAAAAAAAAAAATGGGACGTGTTTGAGTTAGCGATTAAAAAATTAGTTAAGATATAAAATGACCAAAAAGGGCATGAATCTTATTGAATACCATATGTATTAATGTTAGTTTGTATATATTACAATAATTAAAGAAAAATGTAAATTTAAATTGTAATACCCTAATTTTCATAATACATGTAAATATTAAATTTTGATAAATGACACCTATTACAATAGGTGAATTTGTGGTCTCAAAACTAGTAAAACAATTACCTTATCTTTTAAGGTGATTTCTCATGAAATTAGAGTAAATAAAGAGCTAAAAATCCCTAAGTGAATTTATGGGTCATAAAATACCCTGAGAATGTTATGATAAATCCTAAGAGGCAACAAAATATTTATTAAAATTGGAGAATATATTGTCTCCAACTTTTTAGTTGATTTATTATCATTTTTAGGAATTATACCATTTTCTAAGCAATTAAAAACATTGGAGGATGATAAAATCAATTTGAGAAAATTAGTAACAATTATTGGGCAATTGAAATTGCAATAATTGAGATGCTCTAGTAATTTTTGAGATTAGCTAGTAATTAATTTATAAAGGTCATAATTAAGGAAAAATCAATTAAATTAAGGATCGAATGATATTTAGAAGCTAAAATTAGCACACGAGAAGTTATTAATCATCAAAATGAAATTAGAAACCTTGTCAATTTTGATAGTTAAGCCTAGTAACCCCTAAAACATGATGATAGAAATTAAAATTAGGATTTAAAATAATTATTCCTAATTTATTTCTATGGGACGAAAATTCCTATTTGGTGGTAAATAAATGATACAATAAAAACCAAATTATGTTAAACCTTAATCCTAGAATCTAAGTGGACCAATGAGAGGTTCTCCTTCTTAGAATATGTAAAAACATTAGAAACATAAATTAAATAATTAAATTAGAAGGAGAAGGCGGTTTCTTGGGCACCAATTAAAGGAATATATTATTTCAAATATACAAAACTTATAGAATAAGGGGCTTTATGTGTAGAGGGGGCTAAAGCAAGTGTGTGTGTGGGCCGAAATATGTGTGTGTATTGTGAGTGTTGTAAAAGAAAAATCAATTAAGTAGTGTGAGGGAGAATAATTTTAAAACACATAAGTCAAGAAGTGTATGGGAGAAGCTCCAAAGACTTGGTGAGCAAGTTGTCTAGCTTAATGAGCAAGTTGTTGTTAATTAAATAAAATTAGATAAGAACCTATAGAAATTAAATCATAACTTGCAATATTGAAACTAAGTGTTGAGGATGAATACATATTTGAGATCGGTGAATTATGAGCTTCTACTTGGCTGTGCCCAAAGTCATTTTCGGTTACATATAAAAGTCATACCTAAGTGTTTGGGAAATTAAAAATCACCATAAATCTAATCACAAAATTAGGATTTCAAAAGTGAAATTGGATTTTGAAGAAGAACATTGGTTGATACTTAACTAAATTAGCATTTGGGATCACATAAGAGATGAAGCAAAACTTGTGAGCTAAGGGGAATGGGGGACGGTTTTGGTGAGGTGGAGGGCTAGGATTTATGCCTCCTCTCCAAGCAAAACTCAATGGACAAGATCAAGTAGGAATTTCTTGGTGACTACTCTTTTTGGCTATAAATAGAAGCCTTTAGCAACACAAATTCATCACCCAAACTCAAGGCAAAGGCTGAAAAACATAGAGAAGAGGGAGAGAGTGAGGAGCTTCAGGAATTAGAAGGCAAGTGTTCTTCAAGAGGTAAGAGAGTTTTTAGTTTTAGTTTAAGTTCATAGTTTATGAGATAGAAATGCTAGAAATGTTGTTTTGATAATCAATCTTCCAAATCCAGTTTTATTTTCATGTCTTTATGGTTTCCATTGCATTTATTTCGAAAAATTGATGAAGAAGAAATTATATCAAAATTTTTGGAAGATTAGGATCAAAATAGCGAAGCTCTGACAAAATTTCATTGATTAGTGTTTTCTGGAGTCAGGGGTAAAAACGTCAGTATTTTATGATGAAGATGATGTTCTAAAATTCTAAGAAAATTCATGGTGAAAGTAAACGTCTAGGGATTTCCAAATATATAGAGTTTGTGTCATTTGAAGCTCTGTGCGAAAAGTTAAAAATCTTAGAAGTTAAGCAATGTTTTCTGGGCGAAAATCTGGGCAGCAGTTTGAAATCTGGAAACTGGGAATTATCCATGAATTGTGGGTAAGTTCCAGTATTTTTCCTCAAAAATATACTTCTCATGGATTCCGGAACATTTTACGGATCCTTGTTTTGATTTTTCTAGAATTAGTTATGATTTTTCAAAGTTACCGAAAAATCTGCCCAGAAAATGTTGCACCACGTTTTTGAAGAAATGTAAGGGCAAAATTGTAATAATAAGGCCATCAAGGGTGGAATGGTAAATAGAGGTGGAAATATCTTTTAGAATGTTATTCTAAGTGATATGGTGATATGTTAGGATATCCGGGAAGTCCAAAGCCGGAATCAAAGGTCGGATGTTTGACGACTATGCGGTAAAAAGTACGGACGCGTATTGTAACATTAACGCTTATGCTTATGGTATGGTTATATATGATAATTGTTTTCACATGTTGATACTCTGTTTTGAAATTGCTCATGGATTTGAGTTGTATACGGGTTATAGTCTTGATAACACCGTTGAGTTTTCCTAGCGCTGAGGACACGATAGGCTATCGTGGCACTGGTTATGTGCAGACTTGGGTAACATACATATTGGGTCATAAAAATTCGTTTCTCGATCATTTCATAAAAATGCATGGGCATATTGGGTCATTTTTATACCCTTCTTTCAACAAATATTCCTTAAGACAATTATACCACATGCGCCCTGATTGTTTTAAACCATATAGGGACTTATTTAATTTGATCGAGTATTGTTCTCAAGAATTTGAATTAGATGCTTCTGGCACCTTTAGTCCTTCAGGAACTTTCATATAAATATCACTATCAAGTGATCCATATAAATATGCAGTCACTACATCCATTAGATGTAAATTAAACCCTTCATTTACTGCTAGGCTAATCAAATAACGAAAAGTAGTCGAATCCACTACTGGTGAATAGGTTTCTTCATAATCAATACCGGGTCTTTGTGTAAATCCTTGGGCTACAAGACGTGCCTTATATTTTGCAATTTCACCCTTTTCATTTCTTTTTCTTACAAAAACCCATTTGTATCCGACTGGCTTTACACCTTCAGGTGTTTGGACTACAGGTCCAAATACTTTTTGTTTTTCCAGTGATTTCAATTCTGCATTAACAGCATCTTTTCATAAGGGCTAATCTTTTCGTTGTTGACATTCTCTAATAGATTTAGGCTCATGATCCTCTTCATTATTTATTACATCATATGCTATATGATTAGCAAAGATGTCATCAATGTTGACTTCATTTCGATTCCATCGGATACCATTCATAACATAATTAATTGAGATCTCATTATTTTCATACATCCCAGATACCTGAGTCTCTTCTAGGACTGCAACATTCTCTTCTGGATATAACTCTTCAAGAGATGACTCTTCTGGAGCTACTGACTTTTCTTGATTAACCTCGACTTGACCATCAATATTTTTAGCTCCTTTTCTCTTTCGAGGATTTTTATCTTTTGAACTGATGGGTCTACCACGATTCATGCGTGCTTTAGATTCATTCATTATAGGTTGTCCTTCAGGAACATCAATTCGAGTAGGAGCATTCGCAGCTGGAACATGTGACTTTGTCACTCTTTTTGGGTCAATGAATGCTTCTGGCATTCGATTAGCTAAATCCTGTAAATGAATTATCTTTTGAACTTCTAGTTCACATTGTTTTGTACGAGGATCAAAATGAGCCAATGATAATTCATTCCAGCTAATCTCTTTACCCAGCTGTTTATTCTCTCCCCCTAATGTTGGGAAGACTGATTCATCAAAGTGATAATCAGCAAATCGTCCAGTAAATAAATCTCCTATAGATGGTTCTAAATATTTTATGATTGAAGGAGATTCATACCCAACATATATTCCCATCCTCCTTTGAGTACCCATTTTAGTGCGTTGTGGTGGTGCTACTGGCACATATACTGCACATCCAAAAATTCTTATATGGGAAATATTAGGTTCTTGACCAAAAACCATTTGTAAGGGGGAAACCTTTAGGTAACTAGTAGGCCTGATACGAATTAGCATTGCAGCATGCAGAATGGCATGGCCCCAAGCAGAAATCGGTAGATTACATCTCATAAGTAAAGGTCTTACAATAAGTTGCAATTGTTTAATCAAAGATTCTGCAAATCCATTTTGCGTATGAACATGAGCTACAGGATGTTCAACATCAATTCCAAGGGATATACAATATTCATTAAAAGCTTGTGAAGTAAATTCACCAGCACTATCAAGACGTATTTTCTTGATAGGATAATCAGGGTAATGTGCTCTTAATTGAATTAATTGAGCAAGTAATCTCGCAAACGCCAGGTTACGAGAAGATAATAAGCAGATATGTGACCATTTGGTTGATGCGTCAATTAAGACCATAAAATATCTAAATGGTTCACATAGTGGATGTATTGGTCCACAAATGTTTCCCTGTATCTGTTCTAGAAATGTAAGAGATTCACCTCCTACTTTGCTTGGTGAGGGTCGAATAATCAACTTTCCCTTGGAACATGTATTACATAAGAAATCATGGGACTGTGGTATTTGTTTACACTTCAGGGTATGTCCACATGAATTTTCAATTATTTGTCGCATCATAGTTGACCCAGGATGGCCTAATCGATCATGCCAAACATTAAATTCATGAGTAAACTTCTGATTTTCATTGGCAACCTGCTGGTTTGCATCGACAAACTTATGGTTTGTATTAAACTTTTGGTTTACAATAACATGTATTTCAATTGTACTTATAAATGTATAATACAAACCAGAAGATAAAGCAGGAAAATTTTCTAATATGCATTTCCTACCAAAAATTATGCTCGTGATAGCAAGACATTCCTGATTATTTTTAGTTGTTGTTTCTATATGATATCCATTTCTGTGGATATCTTTGAAACTCAACAAGTTCCTTTTTGACTTGGTAAAATAAAATGCATTTTCAATGCATAATTTTGTTCCTTCAGGTAACAAAATATTAGCTCTTCCGGAGCCTTCAATCAAATTTATACTACCAGATATAGTCTGAACATTGGCTTCTCGCATTACCAATGAAGAAAAATATTTGTCATTTTTTAGTATGGTGTGCATTGTTGCGCTATCAACGAGACACAAATCTTCAGGATTGTTGCTAACAAGATTCATTCTTCATTAAAGATACATGAAAATAAAAATAAAACATTATTGAAAGAAATACATATAACAGAAGAAAGTTTCAACATATTAAAACATAATCATTAATCATGAAAAATGATTTATACTAAGTAATCAGCAATATCAAAATGAGCTATCTCAACGTCTTCATGCCCAGAATTTTCAGCCTTATCCACATGATTTGCTTCAATCTGTGGCCCTTTACCATTATTTTTCAATGATTCTTGGTAAAGGTCAACCAAATGTCTTGGCGTACGGCAGGTACGTGACCAATGACCTTTGACACCACAATGATAACATGCATTTTCAGCATGTTTGTTATTTCCACTTGTTTCCCTTCTGGGGTTCTTATCAAACTTTCCCGATTTAGGGCGGGAATTTGATCCACCATAATTTGGACCACGGCCACAGCCACGACCACGCCCACGCCCACGATTGTAGCTACCTTTACGTCCACGTCCTCGGCCACTTGAAAATTCATTAGTTACTACATTCACTTCTGGGAATAGAGTTGAACCTGTTGGACGTGATTCATGATTTTTTAATAAAAGCTCATTATTCTGTTCAGCTATTAAAAGACAAGATATTAAATCTGCATATCTCTTAAAACCCTTCTCACGATATTGCTGCTGTAGGAGCAAGTTAGATGCATGGAATGTGGAGAAAGTTTTTTCTAACATGTCTTCATCAGTAATATTCTCTCCACATAATTTTAGTTGAGAAGTAATCCTGAACATAGCTGAGTTGTATTCACTTACACATTTAAAATCTTGTAAACGCAAATGAATCCAGTTATATCGAGCTTTTGGTAGAATGACCATCTTCTGGTGGTCATATCTTTCCTTCAAATTGTTCCAAAGAACAAGTGGGTCTTTTACAGTCAAATATTCGACTTTTAGATCATCATGCAAATGGTGGCGTAACAAAATCATGGCTTTGGCCTTTTTTTGATTGGATTCCTCATTTCCTTCTTTAATTGTGTTTTCTAGCTCATGGGCATTCAGATGGATTTCCGCATCTAGCATCCAGGATAAATAGTTCTTTCCGGTGATGTCCAGAACCGCAAACTCAATTTTTGAAAGGTTTGACATGATTCAAACTAATTAAAGAAAATAAACATGAATTAAAAATACGAATAATAATAACAATAAAATATTAAAGACAATAATTATAATTAAAACATTACGACTTCATGCCATTTATATCTCATAATGAGAAAATTAAATTTATATGTCTTCTGGCCATAAAAACAACATGACTTCTGGTCATATAATTTCAGAATAAGAAAATATAAGTATATGGCTTCTGGCCATAATAACATAACATTAAATGTTAATAACAATAAAAGTAAATGTTATGTTAGCAACAGTAAAACTAACAATATCTGCAAACAGAGAATATCAAATCTAGATATCTATGTAGGAGGTAAAACCTTCCATGTAGATGTTAAATGAATAAAATATAAAATTACCGTGAATAGTAGAAATTACTATTCACAATAAATAGTAAATAAAGTAAAATTACTGAAAGATTAAATCTAGACTTCCAAATAGGAGTCAGATGAATAAAATGTAAAATTACTGAAAAAGGGTAAATTTACTATGAATAGTAAATTACTATTTACTATAGTAAAATAGTAAATAATTTCAAATCTTAACCATGGAACCTGATATTTAAAATAATCGATAAAAGTGTATCTTTAATTTCATATTGTGGTTAAGATTATCCTAGATAGATAAAATAAAAAAATAGTAAAGAAGATGGTGATAAAATCTTACCTTGGTAGAGTCTTTGTGCTGATAACGTAATATAAAACTGATGAAAAGTAAAGGAAAATAACAAGAGAATATAGAGATAGAGAGAGAGAGAGAGTAGGGAGAGATTTTATTTCAGTGTATTCTGAATGTTTACAGAAGGCCTCTATTTATAGAAGGAAAATAGGCCTTTAGTGTAATTTCCACATATGGGTCATTTTGTGTAATTTCCTCCTAAACCCAAATTACTATGCGCCCGTGAATCCTCCCGTGAAGCAATCCGTGATTGTATAATTGCATGTGGGTCCCACCAAATAGTAAATTACTATGTATGGTACTATGTGTGGGTCCCATGTCATCTTGTAATATTTAGAGATCCTGAGTCAATGGACATCCACATAATAAGTATATTCATAACAAAAGATTATATATCTTTCATATGGTTAGATGAGGAGAATGCTAATGAAGAAGATGCCAACTTGTGTTTGACAGAAAAAGGAGAAAAAGATGTATGTATATAATATTGGCGCTACAAAACAACAACGAGTTGCTTGAAATTAAAGCTTAGAGTGGGAAAAAATGAATTTTGGTCTCATGAGTCAAGACCCCTTTATTGGCCGCGGATCACATGGGCACGGGCACACTTAAACATGTTTAATGGCAATTAACTTGTCAGTTGATGAACATTAAGATAGGGTGAACTAAATTAAATGGGTGGTTTTGAATAGTCATTACCTCACTTAATGATGATTTAAGATTATTAAAGATGCTAGTTTCAAACATTGATGACACATAATGATGGCTAAAGTGGCAGATTAATTAGAGAGATTTTTCCCATAAGGAGTGAGGGACATTGTGCATGTTTGGTATGACTTTTGGAGAGTTCAATTGGTTTTATGTATTGTTTGAATCAAACTTATAGGAAAATACATGTTTTTTTGATAAGTTATTCCAATCAGACTTATAGATCAAAAGTAACTTATTTGAAAAGTTACTTTGGAGAGCTTTTGTTCCAATCAGACTTCGGGACCAAGATCATGAGGTATTTTTTTAGTATCATTCAGTATCCTAAAGTATATTTTTAGTATCATTCAGTACCCTAAAAAATATTTTAGAGTATTGACGGGCACTAAAATTAATTTTTTCAAGATTCTAAAATAATTTTTCAAGATCATGAAATACTTTTTTAGTATTTTTCAATATATTTTTAGTATTATTCAGTACTCTAAAAAAATGTTAGGGTACTAACTAGTACTAAAATTATTTTTTTTCAAGATCACGAAGTATTTTTTTTAGTACAGTTCAGTATCCTGAAGTATATTTTTAGTACGAGTCAATATCCGCAAAAATATTTCAAATTGACTATAAGTTTAAATATCAAAAGCTATTTATACTACCATCTACCCAAATATAAATCACATTTCACAATTTGACTTTTCCATAAGTCATTTTTCCCACCAATATCCGAAATAAACCTATTGTTGGATTTCAACTCAGCTTCCAGTGGCCTGTTGTTATATGGGCAAGCGTGCTTCACTTCTTGGCGTGTGTCTACTAACTCAAGATCACTTATTACTACATAGAACCCATAATCCCATGTAGTGTGAGACTCTTCTTTTTACACACCCACACATATTATTTACAACATTTATGAACCTAAATGATTTATATCTCATGAGAATTAGACAAATGCTTTTGATGAACTCCATAAGGAGTTTCTTCTTTTACCGAAAACTCTTGTTTTAACTAATTAACAAGAAACTTGCTTCTATTTAAAATGATTTTTCAATAGTTAAAGAGGAGAATAGTCTTTGGAAAAAGAAATCACCGTTTTGGGAAAATCAAACCGCTCCTCCTTGTTCGTGTTGTGAGAAGTTGGTCTAGGAAAAAGAAGATTTAATAATAAACTTGCCGAGTTTGTTAGAGGTAGAGAGAATCGAAAAATGGTTTCATATCAACAAAATTATAAAGTTGGTCTGAAAAATACTATGAAGTGGCTTCAAGGTTACTGATGAGATATGAAATAATGATTAATTAGGATTTTGTATATAAGTTATTTATTATCATTAAGGAATATTTTGTTTTAGTGTTGATCTGGTAGCTATCTTTTAGTATTAATTGTTATTTGTATTTAATTTAGAATTCTAGAATATTTCGTCATCAACTCTCATTTATTATAATTGCATTATATAATATTTTGTTATTAATATAATTACTAAGGTTAGGTTGAAAACCTATAAATAACATATTGACTCATTACGCTAGATGAATTGAATTTGAGTCTCTCTTCCTATCCCTCTCTGTTTGTCTAACTTCTCCCTCATTTCTTGATGTCCTCCCCCCTCTTCTCTCTATCTCTCTCCTTCTCTCTTTTCTCCCTACCCCTTCTCTATTCTATTCTCTCTTGTCTCCCTTTCCCTTTCCCCTTCCACTAACAAGAAAGGCCTGAAAAAGAGTTAAGTAATTAAGTAGAAATGAAATTTGTTTTGTAGGTATGTTATAGCAAACCACATGTGGTAAAAGGTACTATTATATTGGGTGTAAAGATAAAAGTTAAAAAACACACAAATTAGTCGATTATGAAATTATATTTGATGAAGCACAATAGAAATGGAGGAGACTCGTATATGATGTTCCATTATCAATTGGCTATCAAAAGGAGGAACAATAAGTAGTTACCCAAGGCTAGTCAAGGAAAAATAAGCAGAATTATGTGTCGTAAATCATATAAGATTTCACCCTCGAGCCATGAGTATTGAGGCTCACATATGTGGCCACAATCATGAGAATGTAGGTATTGCTTGGGTACAAAAAAAGAATAAGAAAATTGAAGAGAGAAGGAAAATGAGAATGAAAAATAATAAAAATACAAATCAATCCTCATCGTAGTGGATTCTACTCTTTAGCCATTGGTGTTGAGGCATCAAACGTGTGACACTTGGCCATAAGTGCATACGCTTTTCTTAGGGGTATGAGAACAAGATAAAATAAAATACAAGCAATTGATTTGACTTTCTTTGGACACCTCCGACGATTTGTTGCCTCTTTTCTCTTCCTTTTTGTTGTCTCTTTCTTGTTGGAAATTATGTCATAGGGCGAATCATTATATAACTAAAACTAATTGAGATATCGTATTTGATATTTGATTTATGAAGATAAATCAATTATATATCTAATTAGTTAGATATACATCTTTTCTCAGATTTAATTTATAAAGATAAATTAAATATGTAGGCTTTTAATTTTAGATTAAATAAATAGATTAGATTAAATCTATCAGATAGATTTAATTAATGCTATTTAAATCTAAAATTCGAATTCAAGATTGATTGAGATTAATCTTGAATATTATGGTATCTCTGATTTAATTTTTTAAATTAAATATATCATATATCTGATTTAATTTAAATTGAGATATAGTATCTCAGTTTTAATTAAATAAATATATATCCTTTCTTAGATTTAATTTATAAAGATAAATTAAATCTGTAGGCTTTTAATTTTAGATTAAATAAATAGATTTGATTAGATCTATTAAATAGATTTAATTAATGCTATCTAAATCTAAAATTCAAATTCAAGATAAATTGAGATTAATCTTGAATATTTTAATACGGCCCAATTAGGGTTTTAGAATCTCTATAAATAGACATTGATCTAGTTGTGTTAGACAGAAGGAAAGAGCCGCATAAAGAAAACCCTAGAGAGAAAAAGGCATAAGATGCAAAAAGTAAGAAGGCGCTAGCACGCCAACGTTTGTGTTGAAAAAGCTGTTCGGTGTGGATACCAGTAGAGGAAGGCGATTCGAAGAGTCGACTTCTGCTGATCGAGAAGGTAGCCCACCAGTTCAAATAGAACGAGACGCACACGAGCTTTTGAAAGGTACAATTTCTCATAACGAACCTTGATTTAAACGCGGTTGAGCGATCCTCTTCGGGATTTGTAAAGTTTTTAATTCTGCTGTACGTGTACGAATCCCAACATTTCTCTCCCAATTTTTGTGTGTTTTGTCCCAATTCTTGCTCCCCTATTTATAGTGTCAAAGTAAGGTTTTTCTCATAAATGCGCAATTTTTAATTTTTTATATATTTTTTGTTTAGTAAAATTTCCTAACTTGAAACCCAATGACCATTAATGAGAGATATTTATAAGTTTCATTCTTTATTTTTTTTTATATTTTTCTTAAAGACACAAGACTAATTTTCCTAATTGGTGGAAATTAGCAACAATGAGATATCTTCTTTTTTTTTTTTTTTTAAAAAAAGATTTTATGAGGGTGAAGACTTTCCAAAACCTATCACAATTTATTTTTCAAATATCAATCACAAGTAAATAACCATAAATAACATTTCTTAGCTTTGAAAGCAAATTTTCCAAGTCAACAAGGAGAGCTTTCATTACCATATATATATATGTATGTATGTATGTATTGTTTTTTTTGGGTTGGGCTAGACAAAAGAGGGTTCGTGTTGGTTCTCAATATATGAGTTTAGATGATAACAAGACTTGAAAATGTTTAAGGTTTTGACTTAGTAAAAATTGCCTAAGTCAAGAGTATACTCGAATATGCCTTTTTAGTTTACTCGAGCATGCTATTTTTGATGATTTATTTAAGTGTACTCATGTCCATATTCGAGTACAAGTTTAGTGTTACTCGAGCATGATTTCAAGAATAATTCATTGCATTGATACCTGAGGAAGTATGCTCAAGTATGCAACATTTACTACTCAAGCATAAGTTCAAAAACAACAAAGATCAGAGACTGAACTCAAGCAAACCTCTTTGCCTACCTGAGTACAGATGTATGACTACTCGAGTATAAGATGCTTCTGTCAAAGTAATGCCAATATCAAAGATCATACTCGAGCATGAAGTAAGTGTTACTCGAGTATGGTACTCGAGCATAGGTAACATCTTACCGAGCATAAGTGTTTCATTACTCATATTCATCCTCTGACTATGTCTACTCGAGCACAATTTTACTTATACTCGAGCATAATACTCAAGCATGAGTAAAGTTATACTTGAGCATAGTGAATCTAATGTTCTGCCTAGTGTGAATTTTAGCTAAGTTTAGGGGATACTCGAGCATAGCAAACAGTGTACTCGAGTATGTTACTCGAGCATGGAGTTTTCTAGTACTTGAGTATGATATAATGTTAGGCATCTGTGAAGGAATTTTAAATGCTTACTCGAGTACTCAAGGAAGTCTACTCGAGTATTGTACATTAGCCTCTTCAATACCTTCTCTGTAACAATAATCGTAAATTTGAATATTTTGATTAACCATTCATTTCTCTTTAAATAGTACTCAATCTTACTTACACTATTACTAATCATCCTTTTGAGTAAGTTTCAGATCATTAACTAAAAATTAGTTTAAATACTCATCGATGAAAAGCAGTAAAGCATGTTAGAGCATTAAATGTTTGCTTAAAACAAAGCACGCACATGGAATGAAAGTTAGAGCAAACCAAATAATTCCTACGACAAACACCCACTCCGGGGAAAGACTAAAGAAATTTATCAGAGTCAATCTGTGACCGTAGAACGTTGATGGCGATCCAAAAGTGACTTATTCAAGCAATGATTGACTGTGTCTAATGGAAGTCATTTATGTTTAATGGAATTGTTGAATAGTCTCAATGGCTAACTTCAAAGCTTCTTCAATGATCATAAATGGTAGTTGGTATAAAAGCATAAACCATTGAATTCGCCAACCATCAAAATAACAAACGCCTAATCAAATTTATTGCAACTTATTGTTTCAATCAATTTACTTAATATCTTCAGATATTTGTACTTGAGTGATTATTTATATCTACCATGTGTGAGAGATTAATATTTTGATTGATTATCAATTTAATCTCAAGGTCCTTAAGTGTGGGTGTACGATTACAACTTGTAAGGGGAAGTGAATCCTAGTATATGGGATCTTCAAGTACAGAGTGTGTAATTGTGTTTGAGAGCTAGTGAAAAACCCAGAGTGACTAGGGATTGGATGTAGGTCTTGAGTTTGGACTGAACCAGTATAATTCCTCTGTGTTTATATTCTTTTCGCTCAATCCAGTGGTGGAACCAGAAAATATTTTTAGTCTGGGCCAAAAAATATTATCCTAATTAAAGATATCACAAACACAATCATAATAATAATATGTATAATGAAATTTAATAAAATTAACATTTGGATATGTATTCCACCTACATCAAAACAAAATAATTGGAAAATAAATAAATATAATATGAACCCCAAAAAATATTTTAAAAAAACATAAAGATCTATTTAACTTTCAGCTAAGCAAATAACCTATTATAATTTATTTCCTAAAAGAGAAATGCATTATAAAATTATAAGACAACCAAATAATAAATCCAAACTTATTAAAATTAGTGATTAATCATCCTCTATATATATAGTTATCTATTGTAAAAACTAAAGCTCTGCCAAAATTATAATCCCAAAATTTTCACTAATCAATACAATATTACCATCATTAGAAAGAGTAAAATATGTACAATAAAATACTTAGTTAGGGCCAAATTATTGATCAAAATAAAATATTATATGATACATCTATATAAATACATAAGATAAGAGAAGGCCAGTTGGGGCCTAGCTGGCCAAAACGTGGCTTCGCCACTGTTCTTGTGTGCATCAGTTTATTTGAAAAAGAATTTGAAATCACCTAATTCACCCTCCTCTTTTGTGATATTCTGTTTATAGTTCGAAAAAGAAAATTTGTTATATGCTTCATCTTATTTTTGACATTGTCTTCATTACAGTGATATCTCTATAAATTCACTACTATATTTATTTAAGCTCTTGAGCTTAAGAGTTATTTACCATTATGTGCATTTGAATTTTCAAATTCTATATTATTTTATTTACACCTACTTCACCCACTCTTGGGTGTATTTTGCACTAACATATAATACACATCATATAGATGTATTTTGTTCATTGTATAAAGAAAAAGAAAAGGAAAATAATTAAGTCAATTAATACATTAATTGCAAGTATTTATTTAAGTTGAAAATAATTCAATATTTTTTCTGGAAACTTAGCAAAATTCAAAGTAACGTAAATCATAAATGCTCAAAAAATAATTGCAAAACAAACTCTATTTTTCTTATGAACGTATTTAATTATAATTCATTGAACGTACAAAAATTAACTTAAATACATAGTCACATTCATTCCCCCATATTCATCCCTTGAGAAAACTCTCATTCAGATCATCAATTTACCAGTCTTCCTTCCATTACAAAAAAATCCATTGATCTCGTCGAATGGATACCTTGAAGAAAGAAGCAAAACTGAAAGGGAAAAAAGAAATTGACGAAACGATGATGGCGGGTTCTTCCTCAGAAGTTCAGAATAAGAACAAACTCAATCCATTTGCTAAGGAATGGGATCCTGTAAAGGAACAAGCGCCAGAAGAAAAAAGATGCATTTACTTGGCATTTTCAAGATGGAACCCACTCAATGAAGACGAGATAACTCAATTCTTTACCCAGTAAATTAGTCAATAATCATTCTCCTATACTGTTAATATTTTCATTCATTTGTTTGCATAATTTATAGCTTTCCAAATAAACTCTTATGTCTAGCTTTGTAACTGGGAAAATCTTCTATGAATATTTTGTGACAGGTGGTTTGGCAAATGTGTTGAGAAGGTGAATTTTCAGTGGCCACAAAAAAATGAAGATGCCTTAATTTTTTGCAAAGTGGTCTTTCACTTTTCCACAATTCCTGTGAGTGTTTTGGGGAAGGAGAACCATATCATGTTAACCATCAATTTCAAAAGTCTTTGGTGCTTGAGGTTTGACCCATTGAACCAAAACAACGAAGTGTAACAATGTCATGATGTTGTCATATTGACAATATATAGACTTGATCTATATTGATTACCTAAACAATCTATTCAATGTAGTCTTTTATATTGACATTTGTGCTTTCAAATTAAGTAGAATAAATTTATGTAGTTGTTTCTTTATTGATTTAACATTTGACACTGCTTTTACTATCATTGAATACATTTACAAACTACAAATATTATTTTTTTTTTTTTGAAAATTCTTATTAAGAAATGGAGTTGGTTTGAATATTTGTTGGTCTTTTGTCTGTTTACACTCTTACATCTTACAAAGGTATATTTTTAGATTTTCAAAACCTACATATGTAGGTAGATAATTTGATGAAGGTGTCACTAATGTAAAATTTTTTTTCTCTGGTTAAAAATGTCTTGTAACACTAGTTCTGTAACTAGTGTAACTTTCTACACCTGCTTCCAACCAATGTAGAGAAGACTAATTAGAATATTTTTTTAAAAAAAAACCCACACTTTTTACACTAGTTAATGTCACAACTAGAGTGGAAAGTCATAATATCACACCAATATAGAGAATTAACCTTTTAATGTTGTTATTTCGATCTTTTGGTGTTTGTGCCTTCAAACTAGCTAGAATAAATTTATATGGTTGTTGCTCTAATTAGTTTAACATTTGATAGTGCTTTTGCAATCTTTGAATAAATGTACAAACTCTATATATTATATACAATGGCAAACCCCCTAAATTATTTTTTTTTTAAAAAAAATGGTTAGATCCCACAAAATAATTACCATTCCATTACCCTTTGTTTTCTTCATACAAAAATAGCATAGATGGTTTTGCTCTTTTAAAATCTCCAAATATATAAATATGTGGGGCCCATTTGTTTTCTTTCATATACTGTATACATTAAAAAGATAAAGAATATAATAATAAAAAATATACATTAATTTATCAAATGTACTGTATTTGAATTATATCAAGCGCTAGTAAGAACTAGAAAGTCCACCATTTACCATTTTATTAATAGAGTGATTAAACTTGTACCCATTCTTTCAGTTTTTATAACGATTACTGAAAGATATTTCTCTATTATGAGATAATTAAGAATCGGCTTTGAAATATAATGGAAGACCAATTTCTTGATGATTCTTTAATTACATTCATTGAAAAAGAAATTATTTTGAGTTTTAGTACCGATTCAATTATAAATGAGTTTACTAATATAAAAATATGTAGAGAAGAATCAAGTGAATTGATCTTAATTTTTATAATAGATTTTTTTTTTAAAAAAATTGTATGTTATGTTTGTATTTTATTTCAAGTACTTTTATTTATTATAGAGTGTTTTTTATTTTCTCGCCCCCCGTCACTAAAATTTCTGGGTCCACCCCTGATTATATATATGTCTTGAAAATTCTTATGAAGAAAATGAGTCGATTTGAATATATGTTTGGCTTTTGCCTATAGAGATATATAATTAGATTTTTGAAACTTGTATATGCTTGTAGATAAATGTCTTGTAACACTAGGTCTTCAACTAGTGCAAATACAATTGATGTATAATGTGCAAGACTTTTCACATGCTTCCAACAAGTGTAGAGAAGCCTAACCAGAATTAAAAAAGAAAAAAAAAATCTATACTTTTTACACTAGTTAATATTACAACTAGAGTAGAACGTTATAATATCACACCAATGTTAAAAAACAAAAACCTTTTTACACTAGTTAATGTCAAGAATAGTGGAAAAGTCCTTTTTTGTATGATTCATTATGTTTCATCCTTAACTCTCTATTTACTCTTAAAATCAATTGTAATTGTACAATTTATAACATTCTAGCATCTTGTCCTCAGTATTGTTTGGTTTGAGCCCTATTACCACTCTAAAGGCGTTACATCGATTCAAGCCTGGCTCTTATACTAATTACATTCTCTAATCAAAATATACTCAATTTAATTACATTAGTAGTTCAATACTTAGTCAATTTGGAGCAGAAACTAATTTTCAACAAGGTGATGTCATGTTTAAAAAAAGATGACAGGGGTTTCTTCTTCAATATGGTTATGCTAGAACTAGGAAGATATTCTTCTGGAATGCATTGACTTGATCATTCCTGTAGAAGGAAAATTGTGCTCACAATTGTATTAATAGGAATTGTAGCATTATTATTACCATGTAGTAAAACAACACATTCCATGTTTGCAATTCCAATTCAAACTACTAACTCCTTAGTGTGTTCAATCAAGCAAAGCTCCCCCTTAGTAAATCTTGTCACCTGCACAAAACTTATTACATGGGATGAAGCACTTGTAGTTATGTGTTTTAGTGTTGAAGCACTTGATAGGACTTAAGGGATCTCATGCATTGTGATAGATCATTTGGTGACAAGTGCATAATTATGGGACGTGATTTTCATTAAATATTACCAATTATACCAAAAGGAACAAGCGACACTATGATCAATGCATGCATCAACTCTTCATATATATAGGGTCACTGCATCATTTTCCAATTGACCAAGAATAAGCGGCTGACTTCTTCTTCAAGGAATGATCATGAAAAGTTGGAATGGTTCAAATAATGGTTATTAGATGTTGGTGATGGAAAATTAGGGGACTTATATGATGGTGGTGTTATTGAAATTGAAATACTTTGTGAATTGTTAATTTTAGGCTATCAAGATCCAATTTATAAAACTGTAGAACTAACATACATGAATACTTCAATGATAGAGAAATCCTTGCTCCAATAAATGAAATGGTGAGTCACATAATTGAGCACATGTGTTCCATGTGTTAGATTTGATTAGTTTTCATGATGTCAAATATTAATAACAAAAAATGTGCATAATATATTTATCTCATACATTAATTAACTACTACATTTAATGTAGATTAGTCAAGCAAAGATTCAAAGATATCAAGTTCAATTATGGAGAACAAACAAGAAGATTAAGAAAAAATTTATTGAGTTGTATTGGTTAAGATGAAGTAAAAGAAAGAGATTGAAGATATTAGTCAATAAAAAACAAGAAGTTATCAAAAGATTTTGGAGAATAATCAATAAGAAGAAGAGAAGAGATAAAGGAAAGAAGAAATTCTAAAATATAATGGGAATATAAATATTCAAATTCTTAGATTTGATATTAGAAGTCTCTATAATCAAATAGAAGTTGGAATGACTTAATTCGAAGTTAAAACAACTCACCTGAAGCTATCCCATCTTCACTCAAGTGACTCTTTAATATCACTTGAGTGATTATCAAGATTCACTCAAGTTATACTTGTTTTACTTGAATTATATAAGTATTATTCGAGTGATTATTAAGTTTTAGTATACTCTATTCAGCTCTATTTTCGTTTTGCATAATAGAGGTTTGATAATTTGGTCATATATCTCAAACCACAAATCCTATTGAAGTGAAACTTATTTCATATGGAGATAAACTTCCAATACAACACATAGAATCCATAATCAAGCTCAAAGGAGTTCAAATGAAGGAGATATGAGATTCAAAAGTTGACACTGGAATTCCTCACGTCATTTCAGAGCAAATTCAGTAATTTGGATGTATCTCATAAAATGTACATCCAATTGAAATGAAACGTTTGCACATGAAATGTCACTAAAAATAAGTTTTATAGAAGCTAAGATAAAGCTTAAAGAGACTTAGACAAAATAGATATAGATCTCAAAATTTGATGTTTAATGTTATCATGATGCCCAAAACAACTATTATTCTTCATATCATAACTTTCAGAAGACAATGAGTTTAGAACTGAAACTTGTTGCATATAAAACTAGACTCGGTATTAGTTTTAAAGAAAACAAGATCACGCTAAACAAATAATAGCTAGAAGAGATATGAATTTTGGAATTTTATAGTTATATAAAGAAGCTGCTCTAGACAAGCTCCTATGAATTTGATTGAAACTTTCAAAATATAATGAATTTGGAGCTGATTCTTTTTTTCATTGGAAAGAAGGTTAAAGATTGTTATGAGAATATGTTATTTTCCAAATTTAAAGTTATACAAAAAAATTTATGCTCATTGAAAGTTGACCTCTATGTCAAACTATCTATGTTTAAAAAGGCATTCAAGTGATTGTGGATGCACTCAATGATAGAGCTTTACTTTCAAAATTTCAACAAGTTACTCATAAGTGAAATTTGAGTGATGCGAGAATCACTTAGGTGGTTTGGGAAATCACCCGAGTGATGCATGATCATTCTAGTAATCCATTACTACTTACACGGTATTGCAAGTGATCTGAAAGGGATGTGAGAATCACTCGAGCCATTTAGAAAATCACTTGACAAAGTGATTTGGGAAATCACTTGAGTGATCCATTATCACTTATAGTGATATTGTTCATAGGTTTTTTAATCATTATCTTGGATTTTTCAATATTCTTGCAAACTCATTTGAACCTTGATTATATTGCTTCTTGTAACACCCTCATATTTCTAGCAGTTATAAAACATAAAATTTTGTTGGTTTTCATAAATAATAACTAAAATCCAAAATAATCAACTTCTGGAAGTGCTATCGTTGCACTTGTATGGGACAAGTGCAAGGCTACTTATTACATTAAATAAATCTAAACTTAAATAGAAATGTTTTACGCAAAATTAATGAAATAAAATCAAAATTAAAATTGGACATCTTCCTCACTTCTCACGGCTAGCCCCAACCCTTGGCACCTATTTCACTGAAATTTTGCTCCCCCGAAGGATCATCGCAGCCCAAGAACACAAACATCAGCAAAGCTGGTAATCCTAATTAAGAAAAGATAATATAAAATAAAATAAGATAATTAAGTAAATAATTTTTAAAATAAATTGAAATAAAATAATTATAGAATTAAAATAAAATAATTATAAAATAAAACAAAATAAAAAAAATATCATATAATGTATAATTAAAAGGTGTCATTGTTTATAAAAGTTTCTAGTAAGAAGAGAACCATGGTAGACCCAGGAAACCCTGCTAGTCTACCCTGTGACCCGGGAAACCCTGCCAGTCACAATTCATCTAAATTGGCCATATCATCATTTCTTCCTAGTGTGCACACCTCTTCCCAAAGTTGCTACTAGTGTCCCGGGAAACCCTGCTAGATACCACTTTGGGAAGAACAGATATATCGGTTCACATCAAATAATTTTTCGAAGGCATAAAGCCTTAAAAGTGTGTTTATCACTTTAGGAGGTACCATCCCAAAGCTATTCTCCCACTTGAAAATTTATTTTAAATAATTTAGACTCATTATAAAATTCCTAAATTATTTTTTTTATTATTATGTGTAATAAGATATTAATAATAATAATAATAGAAAAAAAAAAATCCTTAACTCCTACAAGAAATGGTGAATCTTAATTTCACAAACCCAAGATCTACAACTCTTTATTAGAGCTTGTGAGTTTTCCCAAATATAATCATTAAAATATTGTTTCTATTTTATCGTGGAGTTTCCCAAATTAAACTATAAAGTAAATACTCATGTTTTATAAGATGTTCATAGGAAATTCCCAGGACTATAATTAAAACCCTAGCTATATATATATATATATATATATATATATATATATATATATATATATATATATATATATATATATAAACCGCTTGAAAGAGACGTAGATACTACTATGTACAGGTTCATCAATCATTCATCCATTCCAATTGCCACTGCAGGCCCCATCTCCAATTGAATTAATTCATTTATTCTCAATCACGCAAAGGCACATACAGAATGATGATTCACAAAAAGACAAAACCATATTCATATATATATTTACCTTACAAAACGAAAAGCATGGAGTAATATATATATATATATATATATATATATATATATATATATATATAATATAATATAATATAATATAATTCAAACATAAGAAAACCCACAAAGAAAAATAGAACTGAGGATGCATCGATATTAATAATGTAGAAAATAATCAATCTAAAAGAACCCAAGAACATAATTGCAATATCGGGTAGAAAATACAATTGGGATAGTGGAATGAGAAATAACACGAGAAGAGTTTCCCAAAGAAACACGATATTTAGCAACAGATTTCTATTGTTCTAGGGATTAAGATTACCTGGTCTCCGTGTTTGCTAAACTCCTTGGAGAGCCGTTTGCTGCAGAGTTTACAGAGAAAGAAGTAAGGAGAAGAGAAATAATGAGCGATGGCTTGGGTTAGACAGCTAGACCTAACTTATAATTAAACTTTAGGGTTTAGCTATGGGTTGGGCTCTTTAGCTATTGCTAATTAATGAAAAAAAAATAAATCATTTATTAAATTCTATTTTTTTTCTATATTATTAATTTTAATTTTATTATTATTATTATTATTATTAACAACAATAATAATATGGGGTATTACACTTCTAATCATTCCTAATCATTACCATCAAGTTTATATGAAGATTACAGTTGATTAAACTTGGATTAGAGCTCAATGACCAAAAATCAATTTTATGTCATAAGCTTCAACAACTATTTCCAGCTGAGATTTAACAATCATATTCTCAAGGAGAATGTGCTCAATGGTCAAATTCTCTTCATCAACTATAAAAGAAGAGACATTCAAGATAAATGAAGTTAGAAGTATGAGCACACAATGTTGAAATGCTAAAACTCTAAATCTTATCAGACCGAAGCTCTATAATCATACTTACCTTATACTCCAATGTTAATCATTATCTACTTTATATAGAGAGAAATATGTTTTCATTGTAATCATTCTATATTTGTGAGAGTTACTCAATATTGAGAAATCTCGAGTGAGAATCATATTGTATCCTTCTAGTGTGTAAAGAGGAGTCCTTATCTCAGTTCGAGAATTTTAAAAGCTTCACAAGAACTCGGATCAGACTAGTGTGATTGTAGTTAAACTTGAAGGAGATAGTGAATTGAAATCTTAGGAGGAGCTTGGGGATTAGGCATAGGTCATTGTGGATTGAATTGAATCATGATAAATCACAGTTTGTATATTCTCTTCTCTAAACTCTTGTATTTCAAAAATATATTATTTGAATAACTGACTAGTGACTCATTACTTTCATACTTATTGTTTTTACTAAGATTCAACAAGATTTTCAAAGTTCTTAAGCTTTTTATCTTACTTTTGTTTTGATAGTGTTTGTTCAAGATGCATGACTTTTTTACATCTCTTAGCATATGACATGGAAAGAAAAGAAAAAGTTATGTTTGGAAATGATAACCAAAACAAATGCTTCCTACAGGTAAGGTTATACTGCTTAAAAAAAAACATGATAATTTTTTTTGTGTTATAAAACTAAAAGAAATATGGCATAAAAGAGCAAGATATAAGAAAATAGAAAAATCAACTTGGATCAATTATTATTAACTTCTTCTTTACAATGTTTTTTTCTCACCTCTCTAACTCTCTCTTTGGAAATATATATCCATCCATTTGTGTTGTGCATGAGGGTATTTATAGCCCAACAAAAACACACCTCATTTAATACTTGCAATACAAATTGGATCTACCCAACACACACATTAATGGATGCAAATGGCATATTCTCATCACGCCAACACATACACATATAAGTAGGATGGAAATTGTCCCCGTTAATTATGGGCTAGTTTCTTGAAGATTCAGAGAGAAGAAAATGCAACGGCTAGTTTCTTTGATTGATTACAAATACCCAGAAGACTTGAAGAAAACACAACAACAACAACACACAATTACAACTGATTACATTCTTATTTAATTCTTTGTTGTATATAGTATTATTTTGAACTTCAATGTTTATCCGTATATGCTCTTTAAGAGAGTTTGTTTATGAAAATCATTCAATTACTCGTATGAGTTGAGTTATTTAATTACAAAGTGTGAGGGGGACAAACACCATCCAAGTAAGCAACTATGTTTTTAATGTAAATGTAATATATAAATTACAATGGTTGATAATTATGTAAGAAAAATTTTGTGTCCATTTGATGGTGTTTGTGTTTCTTGTAGGCTAACGAGTAACGAACAGGAACACATGTTCCGATTCCGACCGTTGTGAGCCGAGTTAACCGCGGAAGTTAAACCCTATCGTCTTATCCCCTTCCGTAATTTCGAATTCATTGGATAGGAAAGTCTACTGCTCTCTGTCGTGCCTCCTCGGGAGTCACTGGCCATGGCTATCCTGGTCCTTCCCTTAGTCGTCTCCGCTCTCAAGCCTCACTCTTCCCACCTCTTGGTGCTCCGCGCCGGCAAAGTCGCGGCCAATGGGTTATTGTCGCCGCCCTCCCGCCGTCAATTCACCAGTGCCACTGTATCTGCCGTTGGCGCTGCTTCAATTTCGCGACATTCTTCTATGGAGCCGAAGAGCCAGACTGAGAAAGGTTCTGTGCTTACTTTTCAGCAAGCCATTCAGCGCCTTCAGGTCTTGCAACTAACTTTTGACGATGCTTGTGTTGGGAACGGATCCTTTGAATTGATTGTTCAGAGCCTTTAGTCACAGCAGCGGACGAGATGGAGCGTCTTCACTCAGTCCCATTAAAACTTATCCATTTGGTTCTCAAGTTATAAAAAATGTGGGTTTTAGTGATCGAACGGATGAGGGGGTTGCGAAAATTCTGGTCCAGGGGTTGTAGATATGGAAATTTAGGTTCACGTGGGGACGGTTCGGATTTCTCCAGTTTATCCTTGGTGGTCTGACCCAATTTATGCCTTCCATGCCTCATCTTGTTCGTTGCTGTGTCAAACTACCTGGTTGCTCAATTCTCAGACACTTCAGGCAGAACTCATTTCAGAGGATTCCCTTTGCTTTACTGTTATTGTTATATTCAGCGAATCAAACTCTTGTTGAAAAGTGTGTTTTTTTTTTTTTAAGCTTCTGTTTTAAGACTGGTTATTACTATCGGCATTGCAGGAATATTGGGCTTCTGTGGGATGTGCCATAATGCAATGTAGCAACACAGAGGTAATGTTCATTGGCTGTTTACATTTTTCTCCCTTAAAATTTGTCCTATGTTTGAGCTTTGAATGTGGAAATGGAGGGAAAAAAATAGAGGATAGTAGAAAGTTAGGAGATAAAACAGGAAGGTAAATGGATTTTTTTTCCTATTTGGATACACATACGAGAGGACAGAGAAAGAAAAATTGAGCGAAAAAAGAGCATGAGACCTACATCTTTTCTCTCCATTTTTTTGGGTTACAAAAGTGGAGAGATTTTGGAGAGAAAATGCCATTTCCAAAACGAGCCCTTCAGCCACCCCTCATTCTCCTCTGTCTACTCATACTCAACTCTGTCAGTCTGTCTGTATGGCTTCTTCATGGATCCCCCAAAAAAAAAAAGTTCACATTTTTTAATTAGCATCTCAGGACCTGTGTGAACCGAGGAAAACTATGTTATGCTGAGATTAGAAAACAAATCCTGTACTCTGTATTTTTGTTTCGACTTTTTGTATACAATCTCGTTTAAATTAGTTGACTTTGTTAAGAAAATACATGACAAAGTGAGTTGAATTAACGGTTTTATTTTGATTTTTTCTATACGATTCTTTTCACATTTAAAAGGTACAACTCTATATAGGAAATAGTGTTTGGGTATGTTTATTTATTTTTGAAAAATAAAAACATGTTACTGTACACGTAACGCATATTGTGCAGTAAATTATGTAAACTTTTCTTAATATATTTCATTGAATCACATTGTTCAATTTTTTTCCCCCAAAACATTTATGAAAATGGCTTATGCATAATTTGAGGTTAGATATGAAATCTCATCTTGGTATCATTGCAAAATTAGTTGTTTTTCTTTGTTTTGTGTTTTCTCTTGTTTATCCAAAGAAAATAAGAAAAACGATTTTCTTGTCATTTTTTTCTTCTCACCATTTTCTCTCCCCTCTATTTTGTTTCCTCCTGTTTTTTTCCCCTCGTCCAAAAAAAGCATTCATATTGCTCCATTTCTTTTAATTGCTTTGATGCCTTCCCTACCTGATTATTTAGCTTTAAGTTCAAGGGATGAAATATAGCTTGGGCAGGGGTAACGAGAACTCCAGGTTTTGATATATAAGTCATGAATAATTAGTTAGTAAGTGGCACAATATTAATTCGATGAGGCCTTAAGAGTTAGGACTAATTAATCATAATACTAAGTAGGGAAGGGTAGTAATGTCATAAATAACACTAATTCTATAAGGCTGTAGGTAGTTAATTAGGAGTAGCTAGCTGATGGCGTACTGTTTGGCATCTGTTAGAACACCTTGAGTATAAGCCTCTATATATATATGTAGGAGGCTAGACTAACAAGGCTTGTATGATTCAGTATTGTGTATGATGGAATGAACAAGTGCAGCAGCCTTGTTTCGAAACTCTCTTCCTCTTGTTTCTCTTCTCACTCCCTCTAATCTGATAGGATTAGTGTAGAAATTTAGAGAATTCAGAGGGTTTAGAGACAGAAATGAGAGGGAGTGAGAAGAGAAACAAGAGGAAGAGAGAGTTTCGAAACAAGGCTGCTGCACTTGTTCATTCCATCATATACAATGCTGAATCATACATGCCTTATTAGTCTAGCCTCCTACATATATATAGAGCCTTATACTCAAGGTGTTATAATAGATGCCAAACAGTACGCCATAAGCTAGCTATTCCTAATTAACTACCTATGGCCTTATAGAATCAGTGTTATGCCATTACTACCCTTCCCTACTTAGTATTATGATTAATTAGTCCTAAGGCCTCATGGAATTAATATTGTACCACTTACTACCTAATTAATGAGCCCTAACTAATTATTCATGACTTATATATCAGGTTTTGACAGCATTATTCAGACCAAAGAACTTTTTAATTCATATTTGGTGGACTTGTGGTATTTTCTTTACAATAATTTTCAGGTATTCTTGGAATGTTATAATTTTTTTGGGGCTCAAATATTTCTTTACATAATTATAAAATTTATTTAAATTGTGAATAACAGACTGTTTTATCCTTTACTTATGGAAAATGGCAGTGTGTTATATATATTTTTTAAATTGGATATTTCCATGATGTGAACAAATAATACCAGAATTATTATGATTCTGATCTGATTTTCAAAGTGAAGCTACTTTTTATTGTAATGTAAAGCTTCTTGGTCTACACTATAAGTTGGAGATATTGTTCATTCCAATCTTGTACTTCATGGGATCAATTCTTGGGTTTGCTGTCTGGGGAATGTATATGGGGCAACCTAGATTTCATCCCATGCATGGTGCTTTGCAGGCTAGAAAACCACTACCGCATAGTACTGCTATTCTTTTTTGGGTAAAACATACCACTACTCTTTTGACGCTTATGTACTTTAATTTGCATTTGGTTGTCTTTACTTCTTTATTTCTTGTTTTGCTAAAGTGAGCTTGTTAGTTCTATCTGCTTGAGGACCAATTTGTATCATGTGTTGGTACAGTCCTTGATTCATTGATTATTTTCCTATACTAGCCAGGTTGGAGCTGGGACTATGAATCCACTTACATACCTAAGGGTTCTTGGTCCGGAGCCATGGAATGTTGCGTAAGTATAATTTAGATGTTTATTTATCAGTGTGCATATCAAATTTTTTAACATTTGGTTCAGTAGACAAAGGTCTCCAGGAACAGTCTTGAAGATGAATATGATGCTAACTATAGAAAGAATAAGGGACGTATGGGGGACAAAGGAAGTAATAAATAAGGTTTTGGGATGACGAAATTCCCACTAATCAGCCTAAAAAGTAAGGGTTACTAAGAAAAGAAAAATAAAACATTAAATTAACACAATGAATGAATTATAAAAATATTTTTTTTGATACAAAAATTATAAAAATATTTAGTAAAGGTAAACTTAAAAGGCCAATTAATAGGCCCACTTTCAACACTGCTCCTCAAGTTGACAAACCGATATTGATCATCCCAGCTTGCTTCATAATTCATCAAACTTGATCCCTGGAAATACATCTGTTAAGATGTCAACAACTTGAGATTAGATAAAGCATTTGAGGGATCAGTTAACTTAGATTCAACTTTCTCTTTGATGAAATTTCTGTCAATTTTAATATGCTTCATTTTGTCATGGAGAACAAGATTCTCAGCAATTTTGATGGTAGTCATATTATCACATCTCACTTTAAGGTTTTTTTCATTTCAATTTCTTGTCATCAATTTTTAAAGATGAGTGAGAAAGACTTCAACGGTTGAAGATTTTGGTAATTTTTGTTTTCATGTTGGAAGGTATGTTGAACCTAGTATCCGCCCTGATGATAGTCGATATGGGGAAAACCCAAACAGGCTTCAAAGACACACTCAATTTCAGGTCAAGTTTGATATTGCCATCAACTTCAGAATTCAAGTTATTTGACTTGCTTTCTATTAAAATTTGAGTCTGCATATGCCATTAATATTTGATACATTTTAGTTTTTTTATTGTAGGTAATTTTGAAGCCTGATCCTGGAAATTCTCAGGATCTTTTTATTCACAGCCTATCAGCTTTAGGTAGAAAGAACTTATTCTTCTTTGAATTTTTTTAATGCATTTTAGTCATTTTGCATTGCTATACAAGCATTTTTTGTGCAACTAATTCCTTGAAAAGTTGAATGAAAACGTTGCAAGGATGTCATGAAATAACATGCGAAAGCTGAATAAGCTTTGGATAGATAATCATGCATGAAACTTTGTTCATTTACCATGATTTTTTGGTTGATTATCGATAGGTCATTCTTGTTGTTTTAGCTTGAACAATGTACAAGACTTTCATATTGAAAATCTCTATATTTGTTTGGCCCCCTGAATACATATTATATTCTGAAGGATGACACCATTTTCGTTTTGGTAGAGAGCACTTAATCTTCTGTGACTTGTTTTCTTAATGTTTTTAATCATTTTGCTTTACTTTACAAGCACTTATTTGCACAGCTAAGCAGAATATGCAATGAAAAGAGAGAACTAAAAAGGTTGAAAAGGCTCATATGGTTAGGAGAGTAAGTGTTTCGTGTGTGCTTTGCTAGTTGACATATATCACAATGAAGAGAACTATCATTTTTATTTAATAAATTTGGAAACAATTGACATATTATTGAAACTTGGATGACCTATTCTATAATGTGTCAGCATCAATTCTTTATTCAAAACACATGCAGAAATAATCATCTTCCCTTTTGGCTTATGTTGACCTTCAGAATAATAAAACTCTTCACACTCCTCTGCATTGCCAATCATCCTCCTCAAACTCAGTTCCTGGAAAAACACAATTGGTGGAGAACATATTAATACTGCAGTTGTTGGTCTCTGTCACCTTTGTTATTGATAATAGACTACAACACATCAACCAGAGTTATTTCTGGAGAAATTTTAACAGTGCCAATTCCCTAAAGCTCTAGAGTAAGTGCCACAAGCAACTTTGATATAAATTCCGCTACAGGTTTAATTTCACTGAATGGAGACTAGTTGTAACTTGTATGTCATATGATGAGTCGCACCTGAATTCACAATCCAAGCTTGTGATTCCCTTTTTAACCCTGCCACAGGCCTCACTGCATCCTCTCATGCACCAAGCAATTTTCCTTCTATAAGGTTATAAGGCATACGTCTCTGTGGGGCATGTTTCTAATTTTATATTAGTTACTTAAAACTGTAGAAACAAGAAGTATGAGACAAATCCTTCTGTTGTTTGTTTTAAATCCCCCAAATTTTCTATTTTTAATCTGAACTTATAGATGGCACATATCTGTAATAGGTATTGATGTCACTTCACATGACATACGATTTGTGGAGGACAACTGGGAGAGTCCGGTAATGTAATTCTGATTTTAATTTGACTCATTGAGATGCATTTAACTTTTTTTCAAGTTGTTTGGATGGTTAATCAATCGTCTCTCTCTATTGATATGGTCTTGACATTCTATGCTAAATTGAAAATTTATCTAGGTTCTTGGTGCTTGGGGTTTGGGCTGGGAAGTTTGGATGGATGGGATGGAGATTACTCAATTCACATACTTCCAGCAGGTATGTTTTATTTCACTGGAATAACAATATATACCTTGTCATTTTAAGCATATAAATGTTGTACTTCAGTTTTGTTCTTGAATCATATATTCTTGGTTTAGGCTCACTTGTTTTTGTTACATAAAACGTTTTGAATGCTTCTCCATTATAATGTTCTTATCTCCTCTCCCCCCCCATATATATATATGCATGCATGTTTACGTATATATTTCTCTCCCCAGGCTGGAAGTCTCCAGCTATCACCTATTTCTGTTGAAATCACTTATGGTCTTGAACGTATCCTCATGTTGCTTCAGGTATGGTGGCTTATTTTCTTTTTCAACATTTAACCCTTTTTACATTTTAAACTACTTATGGAAAGCTTCCCAAATTTTGTGACAGGGAGTTGACCACTTCAAGAAAATTAAATATTCTGATGCGATTACATATGGAGAATTGTTCTTGGAGAGCGAGTACCTCTTTTCTTTTACTGCTTGCATTCAATCATGTTCTCTCTTTTATGCTTTTTGGTGAAAGATGGATGAAAAGAATTTTTTTTGACTTCTTTCCTTTCTATTTTTTCTGGTTCTTGTTTCACTTTATTGTATCATGCTATAAGATACCCTTCAGTTGAAGACTCTTCTTGTTGAATGGTTTTTCTCTTGGCTTGGACTTATTTAAACTATTAGAAGTTATTAATAAAAAGTAGGGTGTGCTAGGTGTATAGGAGTAGGACAAGCTGTCCTAACACGATACCAGGGATGGTTTGGTATGAAGAACAAAAAGGAATTTAATTAAAAAAAGTGATTTTGATGGTGGAAGATGATCATTGTGATATTTTTTGGAGAAAATGTATAATTTTCAATTGAGATACTGGTTGTCTCCGTTCCCCTATGACTGGTATAGATGATTGTTGAATGTGAAAAGAGAATTGAAAAATGGAAGAGAGAATAGAGAAAGGCATGGAATCCAGAACTTAATTACCTCATAAACCGCTTTATCTATTACTCAATATGAAGGATATTTATTTAAGTACTCTAACTAGCTAAATCCTGTAACAACAAATGTGTTATATTAACCAACTTAGCTGTTTATGCCTGCATACAAGTTGATTTTAGTAAAAAGGAATATTTATAGCTTCTGAATTGTCATCACAGTACCTTGAAGGAAGTGATTTGACTTTGAAACATCCATAATGCATTTTTTCTTTCTCTTTTTAATCTCTTTTTTCTGCCACTCATGCACTTCATCAGACTTGGTGATTTCTTTATTCCAGTTGTGATAGTTTCATCTGTGAGAACTTGACTGTTGAAATCATGAAAAGAGATCTCATTTGTCAGCGGCACATATTTATGTGGATCTAAGAGTTGTGACTTGCGAGTATAATTTTCAAGTCCAGCAATTTTTGGTGTTGTCTTTTCAAAATTCTGACCCTCATGTTAGTTTCCCTTCTCTTGAAATCGCGTTACACTAAGATGAATGATGTATTTTTTTAACCCTCCATAGGAAGGAAATGAGTTCATATTATTTGGAGCATGCCAGTGTTGATCATGTGCAGAAACATTTTGCTTTCTTTGAGGAGGAAGCACGCTCCTTACTTTCTTTAGGTCTTCCAATCCCTGCGTACGTTTGATGACATCTTACTTTTTTTCAAATATCTTGTTGGCTGCCTTTAGTTGCCTTTGGCAGATGTGCTATTTTTACTTCCCTTGTCTTCTGATGTTAATTTTGTATGCTAGGTATGATCAGCTTCTGAAAACATCTCATGCATTTAACATCTTGGACTCGAGAGGCTTTGTTGGTGTAACAGAACGTGCCCGATACTTTGGTCGTATGCGAAGGTAGTGCTACTTAATTTGTATGGTAACTTTGAGGGAACTATGTAATTGCTCCATTTTGTTTTAATGGTGACTATGTTTTATAAATTTGTGAACATGGTTATATGTTAGTTCTTAGCCATCATCTTAAACATTATAATTCTGCAGTTCTTGTTGTTCTTTTACTTGTTTTGATTGCGGATTTCTAGGAAATAGGGATAGCCGGTGTGAGGGAGAGAAAGAAGTTACATTGAACGTTATGGTAGATGGTGTGTGTACAATTGATCCCTCAATCAACATCAGTATTTGTACTATTAACATATTAAGACACCAATACCCTTTATTTTGGGTGCAGTGCAAGTAGATATTTCTTAACTCAACATACTTCTTTATTAGTAGCTGGATGCCCTCAGATTACTGATTCTAAACCTCATTATTGTAAGTCAAAACAAAAAAAAAAAAACACAAAGTAAAGCACTGTATTATATCTGCACAAACTACAGCTTGTATGAGACTGAGCCTTTTTTTCCCTTCAATCGAGCCAATTTTTTCTCACTAACTAGCTGCAATCAACTAGGGGTATTTATTGTCAAGAAAATGATCCATCTTTTGTTAAAAAATTCCATAGTATCACATCATGCCCCCTTGTGGAATAAGCTTGAAATGAGCCTCAAATTCTTGCCCCTGCATCCTCCAATGAAAGTCATTCCAAAGATTTGAAGGCCTTCTACTTCCTCCACCAGCTCTTTTTAGATCGGATTCATCAGTCAACCTCTTTACTGTTTGTATATCCAATAATTCATGGGTACTCCCACTATTAATGAGAAATTGAAGAATAATTTTTTCCCAAAAAACCCTGCAGCCTCAGATGACAACTCGCCTATGCCCTCAGTATCATGCAATGAGACTTGAGGTGCTTTGTACTGTTTTCCTCTTAATCCCTACACTCCACTGGCTCCACCAAATCTATTTGACCGCCATTTTCTTTAAACTGAATGAGGTGCAGCAACTCTCGACTATTCCTAATCTTCAGCTGTACACACCACTGCAGCCTTAAATTTCAACAAGGAATATATATGCTTTCCCCATAGGTGTGCTCTCCTTTTCAATAACAAGGTTTCTATGTTGTCCACTCATCCATCAAAACATACTTCCTTTGATTCTTAGTTTTTTTTTTTTGAGGATTTTAGTTGTTTATATTTTGAAATTATATGTTATATTAGTTAGTTTGTTCTTGATATTTTGGCTTTTAAATTTCTTGTTGATATTCAGTGTTTCCTTATTCTTTTCATGCATTGTGTTTGCTTCAGTTTAGCCCGTCAATGTGCACAACTTTGGTTGAAGACTAGGGAGTCACTTGGCTACCCACTTGGTCTCATCTCTGAACCTGAAAATTTATTATTGCCAAAAGAAGTTTTGGTGGCTGCAGTTGATAAGGTTAGTTTGGATATGTGGGTAGACTGGGTTACTTTTCAATTTTTCATTGCCCAAAATTTTAATGTTAATATTCATCCATTCATCCCTTTTCAAGAATGTTGTTGCTTCTTTATAAATTATCAATGTTTTCATCTTCATTTTTTGAAAGGTTCTTCAATTTTTATTATGTCAATAATAACTCCCACTGGTTATTTCACATGTCTTGAGAGATTTAAGTCATGGATAAATGATTGATAATCTTGGTTGATGACATATTTTATTTAGTTTTCCTTTTAATTAAGTTTTACTAATTATACTAGAACAATATGAGAGAATATCATCTATTCTCTCCCTGATATGTAATTGTAATAAAAGGAGTTAGTTAGAATTAGTTAACAAGTCATGAGGCCTATAAATAAGGGTGATTGGGTAAAAGTTGTAAAGAGACTTGTGATTGGTGAAGATGGAACAAAGTTTCATTCTATCTCTTCTCTATTCTCTCCTCTGTCCCTCCTTTTCCTCATCTTTCCTTATTCTTTATATTCTTATGTAACACTGGTATCAGAGCCTTGTGTTCCTTGACCACCACCCTTCCAGCCTTGGGTACAACATTGGCTGATGTTCCTAAACCTTTAACCTAGATATCCAAACAAATGACAGTGCATGAGTTTCGATAGAGATAAGTTCCTTAGCATTGCTCAACAATTGAGAGCGATAGGTGCCATATTGGAAAAATAGCACTAGCATCAGTTTTAGAGAGGATTGAGCAAAAGGTAGTAGTCTTCTTAGGGTTGGTAATACCAAACGGGTATATGGGCCTTAAAGATGGCATTGGCTTTAAAGGAGAAAGCCCAATACCATTGCAATTGGGTCTTACAATGTCTATGGGTATCCTCGGTGACATGCTATTACAAGAAGGGGCATTATTACTTCAAGGACCTCTTGTAAGGATTCTAGTTAATGAATGGTTTAAGGGAGAATGAATTAATATTTTACTTGTCTCACTTTTTTCCTGACCATTGTTTGATTCAAGATCTCGTGACGAAGCAGATTATTGGTAGAGGCTATTTATCTAACGACCATTACTTCCTCGAAGATCAGGTGCCTTGTTCGGTTGCTTGCTCCAGTGGTTTCCTTTGAAGCACATAGTCATTTGGGTCATTTGTCTTTGTCTTCTTTAAATGGGATTTATCCTTAATTTCGTCATTTGTCTTCTTTAGATCATCATTGTATTCCTTTAGCGTCTTGAGTCAATAAACAGGCTACGTCTCTTTTTGAGTTAGTTCACTTTGACGTTTGGGGTTTGTGTCATGTTGAGTCAAAGATTGGTTTCAAGTACTTTGTTAAATTTGTTTGTAGTACTTGGCTTTACGAAACGAAAAATCATTTTGAGTTGTTTTCCCATTTTTGCAACTTTTGTGTTGTAAATAAGACTTAGTTTGATATATCTGTGCAAACTTTAAGAAGTGATAATGCTAAATAATACTTTTCTGCGCCATCCAAATCCTACAGAATTTAACATGAGATGCTTCATTAGTCCTCTTGTGTGATACACTAGCTTAAAATGGTGTAGCTAAGTGAAAAAACCAGCACTTACTTGAGTTAGTTGGAGCCTTATATTTCATATGCATGTTCTTAAACCTTTTTGGATGGACGCCGTGTCATCTACTTGCTTCCTTATCAATCGCTTGCCTTCCTCTTTTCTCAACGGTTTGTACTCCATTCTCATTCCTCCAAACCCTTGTTTCCTATTGACCCTATAATCTTTGGTTGTCTGTGCTTTGTTTGAGACGTCCATCCTACCATTTCCAAGCTGGACATCAAGTCTCTTGAATGTGTCTTCCTTGGGTATTCACAAGTTCAAAGAGGTTATCGTTATTTTTCTTCCACTATTCAACGGCACCTTGTGTTTGCAGATGTCGCTTTTCATGAGTTTATTCCATCCTTTTAGTCCACCACTCCTCTTTCCACTAACAATGAGGACAATCTCTTAGTGTATCGGGTTCAAGCACTTATTCAGCCATGAGTCATTCACGTGTACAGTAGACGTCCCAGTGAAAGTAGTGTGGCTAATCCACATCATGGCCATCTAGTATCTACTTCATCGTCTAATCCAACTCCTGAATTCATTTATGATTCCGAGCCCATCGAAAAGCCTGACACAATACTTGAGCTTGACACAATTCTAGAGCCTGTCCCTTCTTATGTTCCTGCACTTGAGCCAGACACTGTCCCGTGCCTGATCCTTCCCTTGATTTTTTCCATTGCTCTTTGTAAACGTTCTTTTACCTATCTTATTTCCTCTTTTATTTGTTATAATCATTTGTCTTCTGCTTCCTACTCCTTATCCTTAGACTCCATTACTGTACCCAAGACTTTCCATCAAGTCTTAACTCACTCCGGTTGGTGTGTTGCGATGGAAGTAGAGATGATTGCCCTTGATTTGGTAGGTACTTTGACTCTAGTTGATTTAACTACAAGAAAGAAGGCTATTGGTGTAAGTGCATGTTCATAGTTAAAATGAAAGCAAATGGCACCTTGGAATGTCTGAAGGCTCGACTCATTGCTAAGGGATGCCTAGACTTACGATATTGATTACTCTAAAATATTTTCCCCTCTGGTGATACTATCATTTGTTCACCTCTTCATCTCTTTGGTAGCCACCTATAATAATAAACTCCATCAGTTGGATGTTAAAAATGCTTTCTTAAATGATGATCTTCATGAGGAGTTTTATATGGAGCAACCACTTAGTTTTGTTGCTCAAGGGAGCGTGGGAAGGTATGCTGTCTAAAGAAACCCTTATATGGCCTAAAGCAAAGTCTGTGTGCTTGGTATGACAAGTTTAGCTTCGTTGTTCAGAAATTTGGCATGAGTCCAAGTAAGTACGACCATTCTGTATTATACCAATGAATGGAGGAAGGCATGATTCTCTTGGTTGTGTATGTTGATGATATTGTTATTATGGGTAGTAACACCTGAGGAATCTTATCGCTCAAGACCTTCCTCAACTCTCATTTCCCAACAAAGGCTTTAGGCTTGCTGGCCCCTTTTTGGGAATAGCTATTATAAGGAGCAAGAAAGGCATTTTCTTGACACAAAGGAAATATGTCCTTGATTTGCTAAAGGAAACAGGGAAACTTGGAGCTGCAACGAGTAGTTTCCCTATGGTTCTTAATCCATTTTTTGATGCTAAGAGGACCATGCCATTTGAAGAGTTACTTGAAGATGTGAAGAGCATGCTTAACACTAAGAAGAGCAAACCATTCAAGAATCCTGAGAGGTACCATGGACTGATTGTAAAAATGAACTATTGTACTGTGAGTTGCCCTGACATCACTTTTCCAGTCAATGTGCTTAGCCAAGCCAGTTCATGATAGTGTTGACTGTTAACCAGTGGGAAGTCTTGGAACATGTCTTATACTACCTGAAGGGATCTCCAAGTCATGGTATACTATAAAAGAATTATGGTCACATCAAGATTGAATTATTCCATTTGTGATAATAAAGCCGCTCTACACATAGCTTTCAACTCCATGTTTCATGAACGCACAACACACATTGAGATCGATTGTCACTGTGATCAAGATAAGACCAAGGAAAACTTTATTTCTATAGGGTAGGGTATATACGGTCTGGTGACCAATTGGATTATTACTTATGAAGGCCCTTAATGGGACTCGAGTTGACTATCTTTGTAACAAGTTGGATTTCATTAGCATCTATGCTCTAGCTTGAGGGGGAGTGTTAGGAATTGTCATTAATGTAAATGTAAATCAGGGTAATTAATATAACAGATAATCAGGGAATTATTGTCATTATGAGCCATTGATGTCTAGGCTCCTTACTCATGTTTATATACCCCTATTCTGATGATAAATACACACACAGTTCAGATTATATTTGTCTCTGATTTCACAACCATGTTAGGGAATGTTGGGAGCTTCAAATTGGCAGGATGCCGACTGCCCTTGCTATTTACCCTTCCTTTCATTTGATAAAACTCTTAGATTTGAAAATTGTGTCTATCAATTTCTTCCATGTGTTAATGATAAATCTGATCTGTTTATTATGCTTTCTTCTACTTTTCTAAATTATTAAGTTTCTATCAGACAAATTTAGTGACGAGGAATTAAGTTCTTCCTCTTTCACTCCACCAAAGAATTCATAGTTGGAATTATGTGATTTATTGCAAGTAAGGACTCATGGAAATTATGTGGTTCGTTGACTGCAAAAATCTTTTTTTTTTTTTTTGTATGGCATATTTTTTTAAAATATTAACTTGATATATTCCAGGTTTAAATGATAAATCTGATCTGTTCATTACACCTTTTACTCCCTCCAATTCTATATATAAGTTACAACTAACCATAAAACATATATCTAAATGTTGGTTAAAATTAGTTCAAGACAATGGAATGTGTAAGAGATGTATTTTCTTTTTCAAATGTACCCTTGTTTATGAGGAGAGTAAGTGAGAGAATGAGTGGAGGTAATTAATGTACAATCATGTATTTAATGGGGGTAAAAGTGGAAAGTGCAGATTAAAATTTCAGACAAAAAGAATGTGTAACTTGTTTATAGAACCAGCCCCATCTTAAAGCGTGTAACTTATACATAGGACTGGAGCGAATAGTTTCCTAAATTATTAAGTTAATTTCACACAATTTAATGGCAAGGAATTATAAGTTCTTCCTCACTCTTGTGAAGAAGTCATCATTTGAATTATGTGATTTATTACGTGTAAGGACTCACGGAAATTATGTGGCTTGTGCTTTTGGTGCTTCTTGACTGTAAAAGTTATAGTTTTTTGTATGCCATTTTCCCTTAATGTTAACATGATTTATTTGTATTGAAATTCAGAGACATAAAACACTCTCTGATGTGATATATTATTTAGATGAATGTAGCTTACAATATATAGGCTAAGAATGAGAGATTAGAGGAGGAAGATCAGACATTACAGTTATGACTAATAAGTAGTAAATCAGATCAACTATACTCATGCTATAATCTAGGAGAGAATCATGGGATCCTAAACTTAATCTCCTTATTTATTTCCTTAATATTCTAAGACCCCCCCTCAAGTTGGAGAGTATATGTCGATTATTCCCAGCTTGCCTTGAAATCCTTCAAACTTCGTTCTACCTAGTGGTTTAGTTAAGATATCTGCAATTTGGTCTGCAGATCTTATGTGAGACAGTGTCATAATCCCTACTTCAATCTTTTCTTTAATGAAGTGTCTATCTATCTCAACATGTTTGGTTCTATCATGATATACTGGGTTCTTGACCATTTCAATGCTGGCCTTGTTATCATTCTGAAGTTGCATTGGTCCCTCATGTTGAATTCCCAACTTCGTCAGTAGTCTTATAATCCAGATTCCTTCACATACTCCTTTGTTAATAGCTCTTAGTTTTGCTTCGGCACTGCTTGTTGTCACCACTATCTGGTTCTTGCTTCTCCAGGTAACTAGATTTCCCCACACGTATGTACAGTACCCTGAGGTTGACCTCTTGGTCTCTCTATCTCTTGCATGATCTGCATCAGTGTAGATTTCTATGTTTCTGGTGGTATCTTTCTTAAAGAATATTCCCCTTCCAGGATTAAGCTTCAGGTATCTCAAAATTCTGTATACCGCCTCCATGTGTTCTTCTTGGGGCTGATGCATAAACTAACTTATTATTCCAACTACATAGTTAATGTCAGGGCGTGTGTGGGTTAAGTATATCAATTTTCCACAAGTGTTCTATATCTCTTCGCATTAGCTGGAACACCTTGTGGCTTGATCACTAAGTGGCATCCCTCCTCTATTGGTATCCCCTCTGGTTGAGTGCCCAACATTCCTGTCTCATGTAACAAGTCTAGTGTATACTTGTGTTGAGAGACATTGATGCCCTTCTTGGTTTTTGCTACTTCCATGCCTAAGAAATACCTCATTTGTCTAAGGGCTTTCACCTGGAATTCATTTGACAAGTCCCGTTTTAGTTGAGCAATGGATTCTTTATTATCTCCTATAATGATTATGTCATCAACATAGACGATCAATATGGTGACTTTGCCATTAACACATTTGGTGAACAACATGTCATCTGCTCGTCCCTGAGTATATCCAAGCCCTTTAACTGCTTTAGTGAATCTACCGAACCATGCCCTTGGAGATTGTTTTAGGCCATACAATGACTTGCTTAGCTTACACACCGAGTTATTGGGAGCTAAAACTCCATCTGGAATTTCCATGTATACTTCTTCCTCCAGGTTGCCATTTAGGAATGCATTTTTCACGTCCAGTTGGTATAGTGACCAATCTAAGTTTGCTGCGAGTGATAACAGTACTTGAATGGTATTGAATTTGACCATTGGAGCAAATGCCTCCTGATAGTCGATCCCATACGTCTGGGTATATCCTTTTGCAACAAGTCTTGCCTTGTATTTGTTGATACTACCAGTGTTGTTAAAACGTAGAGTCTACGTAGAAACGGTGAGGGTGAGCAAAAACGTAAAATCGTAAAACGTAAACGAAACGTAAGAGTTTACTACATATTACAAAAAAAAAATTCAACATATATAAAACCTAAACACACCAATACATTAAAGTTATCACAAATTTAAGTCCAAACACTCAGAAATAATTAAGTTCATAATTTAATGTGATTTTTCATAATTAAATTGGGATGCTTAAAGCATTTTCTTGAAAAGTGTAGTTATGCCCCAAAAATATTTTAAACTTTTCAGTTTAGTCCCTCTTAGAACTTTAAATCTTTGCATTTTAGTCCCTTGGTCAAAACGTGCGTTTTGACCAAGGGATGATTAGGTCTTCATCTTCTTTCCTTCCTTCAATTGACATTCGACAGACCCGATCCCTGAACTCCTGAAGATTACAGAGCACCGTGAGGCGAGAGACGGAGAGAGAGAGGCGAGCTTCGACCTTCAATCTTTTCTTTCTCCACATTCCTATAAGTCGCCGGTGGCCTCCACCCTCACCACCATCGCCGCCGGCGACCTGAAACAGAGGGCCGAGAAACTGGAGAAATTACGAAATTCAGAACGGAAAACTTGCCGTTTCTACCGATTCTACCGTTTCAGGTCAGTTTACGTCTCAACCACCGATCTAAGACGTTTTTCGCCGGAAAAACGTAAAAACGTACATTCCAACATTTTGGAACGACGTTTTAACAACACTGGATACTACCATCGGGATTGAATTTCAGAGTGAAAACCCACATGCATCCTACTGGTTTCTTTCGTTTAGGAAGAGTTGTGATCTCCCACATTCTATTTTCCTTGAATGCCCTCAATTCCTCTTCTGCAGCTTGCTTCCAATTTGGATCAACTATAGCTTGTTGAAATGTATTTGGAATGGTTATCTGTGCACTACTTACAACAAAACTTTGCATTTTTGCAGACAGATTACCATATGTAACAAATCGTTGAATTGGATGATGAGTACACGATTTTTCCCCTTTTCTCAAGGCAATTGACCAACCTGATTCTTTAGGATTTAATCCTGGACTAGATTTATGGTCGTTCCTTTGAATGGGAGAGATAGTTCTACCAGTGTCTGGTTCAGCTTGAACTTGTGAGCTGGACTCTATCTCTTGTCATGGTTCAACATCCATCCTTGAATTGATCTCAACATGTGTTTTCAATTCATTGGGTTCAGGTTGAGGTGGGCGAGACTAATTTGTGGGAGCAAGTGAGTCAAGAGTGGCTATAAGGTTAGGTGATGATGTGTTAGGTGAGTTGAAGCTTTTGGGATTAGATGTATCTAGGATTAGCCATTCAATGTCAGAATACGCCCCCTGAATGGGTAATTTAGGATAATATGCTTCATCTTCCGAGAACACAGTATCTCGGGAGACAATAAGTTTCTTGGAAGACAAACAATAGCATTTGTACCCTTTTTGAGTAGAGGAGTAGCCAAGGAATATACATTTGTCAGCTCGGGCTTCAAATTTGTTGCTATCCTTTTTGTGTATGAAGACACCACAGCTAAAGACCTTGGGAGGTAATGAATTGATTAGAGGGCAATTTGGGAAGAGTCTAAGGAGTTTTTGAATTGGAGTGTCATAATTGAGTATTTTGGAAGGCATGCGGTTAATTAGGTAAGTGGCTGTGAGGATGGCATCACCCCAAAATATGGTAGGTACATTCCGCTCCATTAGTAAGACTCGAGTTACTTCTAAAAGGTGACGGTTTTTGCGCTCGGCCACTCCATTTTGTTGAGGGATGTAAGGGCAAGAAGTTTGGTGATGAACTCCTTGATGATCAAGAAATTCTTTAAAGGCTTTACTCATGTATTCCTTCGCATTGTCACTTCGTAGTACCTTAATAGAAGTGTTGAATTGGGTTCGAACAAAGGTATAGAAGTTTTGAAACACTGAGGCTACTTCAGATTTGTCTTTTAATAAATAAACCCATGTGGTTCTGGTGTGATCATCAATGAAAGTAACAAATCATCGAGTATGGGTGAGGTTAGGTAGTCGGGCAGGACCCCAAATATCACTATGAATTAGTGTTAATGGTGCAGAAGGGATATAGGGCTATTTGGGATATGAAGATTGTGTTTGTTTGGCAAATTGACAAGTTTCACAATGAAAAGGAACAAAATTTTTATTGAATAAATTAGGAAACACATGCTTCATATAATCAAAACTAGGGTGACTTGATTGACAATGCCACATAAGTACATCATTATGGTGAGAATTTGAGCTAACCAACGCTTGTCTGGCCTTCAATGCATCTTTATTCTTCAAGTTTGAACCTTCAAGGTAGAACAATCCATCCCATTCTCTAGAAGTCCCAATCGTCCTCCTTGATTTTAAATCCTGAAAAATACATAAACCGTCGTCAAAAATCACTCGACATATTTGACCTCTAGTCAACTTGCTCGTAGATATCAGATTACTAGTGAGTTAAGGTACAAACAGAACATTATGTATTGCCAACTGATAAGATAATGTAACTGTGCCAATTCCCTCAACCCGTGTGAATACACCATTAGCTACTTTTATTTTGAGGTGTTCATGACAAAATTTAAGGTTGTGGAATAAAGTTTTGTTACCAGTCATATGATTTGTAGCTTCTGAGTCAACAATCTAGGTATTGTCACTAGTCATCACAGCGTTGAGAGCTACAATAAAATTACCTGATTGTACCAGTTGACACTAGGAACAGAGTTTGTCTTATCCTGCTTGTCAAGTATTCTGCGAAGCATCTGTAATTCTTCCGGGCTCAGGTGATTGTCATTCTCAACCTTTGATTCAGCCGTGGTCAGATGACTTTGGACACTTGGTTTTCCACCAGAAGGTTTTCCATGGAGTTTCCAACATTCTTCCTTGTTATGGCCCTTCTTCTTGCAATAATTGCGCCATTTGTTAGTCTTCCATTCCCCGTGTGGTCCCTGGATTGCTAGTGCTGAGCTTTCAATTTGACTTGGTTCACTTCTGTTCAAGAGTTTCCTACTTTCCTTAAATTGTACAAAGTTAGCAACATCAAAGAGTTGTGGAAGTGGCTTCAACCCCATGATTCTGCCCCTTATCTCTTCAAAAGCATCATTTAGACCAAGAAGAAAATCATGTATCTTTCCTTCTTCCACGAGCTTTTTGTACAATTGTGCGTCTTTGAGGGTTTCCCAGGGGTGCACCTCAAATAAATCCTGTTGCTGCCACAATCTCAGCAAAGCATTATAATATTCAGTCATCGACATGTTACCTTGTTTTAAATCTCGGAGTTGTCGCTTCAGGTGAATCAAGGTAGTGGTGTTCTCAAGAGAGGAGTAGGTTCTCCGAGCGGCATCCCAGATTTCCTTAGCCGTGTGAGCAAGCAAATACCCCTCACTGATCTCCATGGTCATTGAATTGCACAGCCACGTCATGACTTGGTTGTTTTTCAGCAAACCATGTGTCACAATTAGGGTCATCAGGGGCTGGTTGAGGGGCTACCCCATTAATTTATTTTTCCTTTCTCTTACGATGAATATACCTTAGCACGCTTTGTGACCACTGGAGATAGTTCCTACCATTAAACTTATGGCTAATAGTCATAACGTGATGGTCTGAAAATTCTGAAGCCATCTCTGAGGTTCTGTTTGGTACTGGGTTGCTGGTTAGAGAGGAAGAAGATGAGGAATTTTGAGTTTGAGAATCGGTACCGGACATAAAGGCTATGGGAAATGTTTCGGTTGATTTTTCAGGAATTGATCCAAATATAGGAGGAAATTGAGAGGGATTTATGTTTCTGGAAAAAGGGTGGCTGGAAGTCACTGTTCATGGCGGCACGTGGATGTCACGCGCCGGGAGTGTGGTGGCGCATGGTGGTCACGCGCCGGTTAGGTGGCCGTCAGATTGCAGGGTTCTGCCAATCGGCATGTGGAGAATCCATCTGTGGGGGCGGTGTGATGACACACGCCACCCTTTGGTCGGATCGAAGTTGTCATTCCTCCCTACTCTCTCTCTGTGCGATCGTGGCTACTAGTCAGAGTAAGGGTTCCGACAATCTGGATGAGGAACAATACCGGTGAGATTCAGTGAGTTTGGTGAAGAACGTGACTAAGACCTCTGTTATAGTGAGTTTGGTCGCTGTGATCGTTGATATTGACCCGGGCAATTACTTATGCCTCTCTGCCTTCGACTAAAAGGCACCTCTGATACCATATTGAAATTCAGAGGCATAAAACACTCTGATGTGATATATTATTTAGATGAATGTAGCTTACAATATATAGGCTAAGAATGAGAGATTAGAGGAGGAAGATTAGGATTACAGTTATGACTAATAAGTAGTAAATCAGATCAGCTATAATCATGCTATAATCTAGGAGAGAATCAAGGGATCCTAAACTTAATCTCCTCATTTATTTCCTTAATATTCTAACAATTTGCTAGCCAACGTTGCATCTATATGCAGTTGTAAGTTAGATGGGAGTTTACAATGATTTTTAAGTAATAATTTACTGATGAAAATGCAATCTACAGCTTTTTTTTATCCAATGTTATCAGACAATTTTAGGATTTCAACAGTGGATCTTTTGGAGTGGTTATAGCATAGTGTCTGTTGTAAAGCTACACAATTTCCATATGGGCCCCAATTCACAGTTTTCTTCTTTTCTGTTTCTGTTTTTTGTTTATTTGCTGTTACTGCCTTCTTAGATGCGTTTATTAATAAGGTTGTGTAATTTGAACCTTTCTTTTGTTTTAGGTGCATGATCAATCTAGAGCATTTGTCATTGAAATTGGAACTGAAGAGATGCCACCTCAAGATGTTGTTGATGCAAGCAAGCAAGTATAACTTATTTTCATCTGAATCACAGATGGATTTTTTTTATCAGTTTTTCTGTTCTGGATTTGTTTTTTCAATCTAACTGATTCAATTAGCTAGATTAACTTGTAATATTCCATTACAGTTCTTTATTTATTCTGCTTTGCTTGTTATTTTAGCTCAAGGATTTGATGTTGCAATTACTTGAGAAGCAAAGGTTAGACCATGGTGAAGTGCAAGCTTTCGGTACCCCACGAAGATTAGTGGTATGCCTAATATGCTTCTGTCAGAATCTTATAGATTATTTTGCATTACTTAGATATTTAGATTAATCATTATCTGATAATTAAGTTTGATATTTATTATATCTTAGGATATTATATCTTAATTATTTTAATTTATTAGATTAGATTATATTCTAGGGTTAGCTATAGGTTTGCCTATATAAAGCCCCTATGTACTCTCTTTTGTTCAGGGATTAATAGGGATTTAATAGAGCTTGTTTTATCCCTCTTAATTCAATAGCTTCCTATTGAACCTTTAATCTTCTTTATAGATCCTTTGCATGCCTGTCCTCCGAATTCAATATGCCTCTAAATTTAATATGGTATCAAAGCCTTGAAGAAAATACCTTTAGAGTTCTCTCCTCCATGCTGCACCCTCGTTCCATGAGGAGGAAGGTGAGTTTTTTGAGCGCAGAATTGAGAGACAAAGTCAGAGAGGCCGCGAGACACACAACGCCGGGAGACATGAATTCTAGGGAAGTGTTCAAACAAGAGAAGACGGAGAGGAAATTGGACATACCCAGTTTCCTTCTTAAAGCTCGACAGCCACCAGTTTCTAGAACTGGGAAGCACGCCGTGGCAGGCTGAAGAACACCAAAGCACCATCCCACCACTGCTGGACAATCTTCATCCCTGATGAGGAAAGGAGAAGACCAAGCAGTGCTGTGTAGAGAGAGATTTGGAGGCATAGTTCATAACCTTTTTCCTTTACAGAGCTGCTACAAAACTTCATTACTGATTATGTCAGAACTCCATCTTCACAGAGAAGCAGATCGGTAATTGAGAAGTAGAGCAACTTAGTGAGAAGAGAGACCACCTTGAGCTTGATTCGAACCAACTAGAGGTGAAGAGATGGGAATTGACAAGCAAACGCAGCGTAGGAGTAATTTTGGACCTTCATTGTCGTCAAGCTTCAGAGTTGAAATGCAATAGAGAAGCAAAGATGAGATCGGGGAAGCAAAGCTTAGCCACGAATCGAACCAAAGAGGGAGGCTGCAACACTTCAAAACTCCATAGTTACCGGAGAGTTTTCAAATTCTGGCGAACTCTTCTTTCACTCTTTTCCCACTTTCAGATTTAGTTTTTGCAGAAGTCAGAACTGACAGCACAGACCTTGAGTCGTAGAAGTGTGCCACGAAATTTCTACTTCAAGAACAAACCAGAACTTAAACCAAAGAGAGGAGAGACTGCCTGAATTTCAAAACAGAAAAGCAGCGCCGCAAAATTAACATAGACAGGAGAGACGAGTTTCAGCGTTGCGAGAAACACTGAACTAGCACCTTCGTCGTCTTCTCACTCTATCCACCGTTGTCCTCATCAACGTTCCCCTATCCTTTCCGTTGGTGGTGAGTGGTTCAGATTCAGAGGAGAGACTAGAGCTGAAGAGAAAAACAAAGGAGAGAGAGATTGATAGGAGGAGCAGATCAAGCTTCATCAACGTTCCACCTTTGCCATAGTGTTGTTTGGCCATCGCTCTCTTTCTGTCGAGTCTCTCGATCTAGAGCTTGAGCGCGATTTGGAAATCGAGAATAGGAGATTCATAGTGCCATGTTAGTTGGAAACATTATGCATGAGACTTAAAAAGGAGTACAAGCCCAGACAAAAATAAATGGGCCATTGAGACTCAAAAAGGAGTACAAGCTCAGACAAAAGTAAATGGGCCTCTGAGACTCAAGAAGTACAAGTCTAAGGATTTTGAAGATTGAAGCATGCATTATGACTGTCTCACATAAGATCTGTGTAGACCAGATTGTAGATGTCTTTGACTAAATCATTAGGCAAAACAAAGTTTGAAGAATTTCAAGGCAAGTTGAAAATGATCGACATATACTCTCCAACTTGAGGGGGAGTGTTAGAATATGATAGATTATTTAGATATTTAGATTAATCATTATCTTATTATTAAGTTTGATATTTATTTTATCATTATCTTATTATTAAGTTTGATATTTATTTTATCTTAGGATATTATATCTTAATTATTTTGATTTATTTGATTAGATTAGATTTTAGGGTTAGTTCTAGGTTTGCTTATATAAAGGGCCATATGTACTCTTCTATTCAGAGATTAATAGTTTGTTTTATCCCTCTAAATTCAATAGCTTCCTATTGAACCTTTACTCTTCTTTATAGATCTTTTGCATGTCTTTCATGAGTTTGAATAATGAAGTTGTTACCTTTGTTTTGTATAAGATTTGCTTATACTAATTGCTGTGATGGATTATTGCATCATTTGAAGGAAAATAATTGAAGCTAAATGATTTGTCCCATTGCTAATTCAAACACAATGATTTTCATGTATTTGTATACTGATAGGAATTGACTATATAGGACTCAAATATGGAACTGAAAACAGATATATTGACTGATAAATAAGATTACATCAATCTGTTAGAAGCAACGTAGCTCCTTCACAGCCAAGAAGTGAACTCAGGTTCTTAACATAACCTGTCCCTCTTCTCCAATTCACTTCAACAAACATAACATAACCTTCTCCTCTACTCCGAACGACAATATAGCCAAAGCAAAAAGGTTTCCATAGATTCCTATGAGCCAACCTAAGTCTCAGCTATTCTCCCTACACTTACTCCAAAAGAAATATAAGTTAACAAGGTCAACCCCTGCAACCTTAAAAAGCATCTTGCCTTTTTGTCTGTATAGTTTTGGTTTGCCTTGGGGTCCGTGTATGCACTTTGACTGGGAGGGCTCTTTCATTACCTTCCCCTAAAAGCTTCACCTTGTCCTCAAGGTGAAATTCTGGAAATTGACTAGCCATAGTTTCTAAGTCTTCCCAAGAATTCTCGTATGGCAGCATATCCTTCCATTTGATAAGCACTTCAGTCTGCCCGTTCATTAATTTCCTGACCTTGCACACTTCTTCCGGCTGAACTCTCAATTCCATCTCTTCGGAAAGAGTTGGGGGAAAAGTAGGAGTCACCACCCCTTGCTGAACTGATTTCTTAAGGGATGATATGTGAAAAACTGGATGAACACGGGCTGTGGGTGGAAGGTCAAGGCGATAGGCTACAGCTCCCACCTTGCCCACAATGGTGAATGGGCCATAAAACCGAGGACTTAATTTTTCGTTAACTCTCTTGGCCAAAGTACGCATCCGGTAGGGCTGTATTTTAACATACACCTGATCTCCTATGTCAAATTGAACATCCCTCCTATGTTTGTTGGCCTGTTTCCGCATCTCCTCTTGAGCCTTGATTAAGTTTTCTTTAAGAGTTGCAATAATGGCATTTCTGGACCGGATTTGCTCGCTGACTTCTTCTACTACTGATGGTTCATTAGTAAGCTTGAGAAAGGTGGGAGGGTCCCTTCCATAGACGGCTCGAAAGGGTGTCATGTTGGCTGATCCTTGGTGTGCAGTGTTGTACCAATATTCTGCCCAAGGTAGCCACTGAGTCCATTGCTCTGGTTTGTCGCTAGTGAAACACCGAAGATAGGTTTCAAGTCCTCTATTCAGCACTTCTGTCTGTCCATCCGTTTCAGGGTGATAGGCCGAACTGAGACATAATTGAGTACCTGACTGTTTGAACAACTCTCGCCAAAAATGGCTCACAAATACTCGATCTCTATCAGAAACAATGGTCTTTGGGAAGCCATGTAACTTGACTATTTCCCTCACAAAAAGGTCTGCAACATCCTTAGCACTGAAAGGGTGGTGTCAGGGCAGAAAATGCACATACTTGGTGAGGCGGTCCACTATGACAAGTATAGTATCGTACCTACGGGATTTTGGCAATCCGGTGATAAAGTCCATACTTATGTCCTCCCAAACAGCCTGCGGAATAGGAAGGGGCTGTAGCAACCCGGCTGGGGAAAGGGATTGGTGTTTGTTCCTCTGGCACACCGCACATTCAGCAACATATCTCTGTATCTCTCTTTTCATACCCTCCCAATAAACAACGTTGGCTAGTCTTTTATATAATCTCAAGTATCCGGAGTGTCCTCCCACGGGAGAGTCATGAAATTCCTGTATCAGCAATGGGATCCTTGCTGAATTTTTTGGTAGAACTAATCTGCCCTTATAGTGTAGACACCCTTTGATTAGAGTGTAGCCATCAATTCCCTCTTTATGGGAAAGCAATTGCTGCATGATTTGCTGGAGTTTAGGATCAGCCTGGACCTCCTTTTCCCAATGTTCTATATCATCATTTTGCCACATCGAAAAGGCCATTAGCCTCAAGGGCTCTTCTCGTCTTGATAGTGCATCCGCGGCTCGGTTCTCTTTCCCTGGTTTATAGACAATTTCAAACTTGTACCCCATCAACTTGGATACCCACTTCTGCTGATTTTCCTCCAACTCCTTCTGTTCCGGCAAGAATTTCAAGGCTTTTTGATCTGTACGAATGACAAATTTCTGCCCCCACAAGTAATGCCGCCACTTCTTGACCGCTAACACTATGGCCATTAACTCCCTTTCATAAACAGAACATTGTTGGGCCCTTTTAGACAACTTCTGACTGTAGTAAGCTATAGGACGCCCTTGCTGCATTATCATGACGCCTACACCAGCCCCTGATGCGTCTGTTTCTAGCTCAAAAGGGAGAGAAAAATCTGGCATGGCGAGAACTGGAAGTGTTGTCATGGCTGTTTTGAGGTTCTCAAAGGCTTTGGTAGCCTCAGGTGTCCATTTAAAGGAATTTTTTCTGAGGAGATCAGTCAAAGGGCTTGCTATCTTCCCATATCCCTGTACGAATCTTCGATAATATCCAGTCAAACCCAAAAATCCTCGTAATGCTCTTACATTCTGTGGTTGTGGCCACGCTATCATACTTTCCACTTTTGCTGGATCTGCCTGAACCCCCTGCTCTGAAATTACATGGCCTAGGTACTCAATCCTAGGTTGAACAAATTGGCATTTCTTGAGATTGATGACCAGATTATTTTTCTGCAAAATAGCTAACACCTCGCATAGGTGTGTCAAGTGAGTTCTCTCATCACAACTATAAATTAATATATCATCAAAAAATACCAACACAAACCTCCTGAAGCAACCTCTAAATATCTCATTCATCAATGCTTGGAATGTAGAAGGGGTGTTAGTAAGCCCAAAGGGCATCACCTTAAATTCATAATGTCCTTCATGGGTGTGGAACGCGGTTTTGCGCTCATCTCCTGTCTTGATTAGAATCTGATGGTAACCGGACTTCAAGTCCAATTTTGAGAACACCGTGGCCCCCTTTAATTCATCCAGCTGCTCGTCAATGACCGGAATTGGAAATTTGTCCGGCACGGTTATTTTGTTTAATGCTCGATAGTCCACGCAAAATCTCCAGCTACCATCCTTCTTCTTAACTAGCAAGACCAGGCTAGAATAGGGGCTGGTACTGGGTTGGATGATCCTTGTTTGCAACATATCATTGATCAACACCTCAATCTCCTTTTTTTGAGCGTGAGGGTACCTATAGGGCCGAAGGTTAGGTGGTTGCTCCCCTGGTTTAATCACAATTGCATGATCTCTGGATCGTTGTGGGGGTAGTGCTTGGACTGTTTGACATACAGCGGAATACTTATTCAACAGCTCCTGGACCTCTGAATTGATCGGCATCTTAGACTCCTGGTCCTTCTCAATGCGATAGCATTCAATCAAGAACCCCTCTCCCTTCTTCCTCACAGTTTTCACAAAGGACTGAAGTGAGGCTCGTGTTCTCGATAGTGTGGGATCCCCTTCTAAGCAAATCCTGTTGCTTTTCTTCTCAATCTTCATTGTCATTCTTCTCCAATTCACCTTGACGTTGCCCAGGGTGCTCAGCCAATCAATGCCCAGGACAGCGTCGATGCCTCTTAATGGAAACAGGTAGAAGGTTTGAATAATTTTGAGTCCTTGAACATTAAGGTTGAGGTCCCTGCAACGCTGTCTTCGTTTAACTCGGTAACCATCCCCTACTGTGACCGTATGTTCAGCTACGTCCACGACTTTAATTCCTCGTCGGGTCATCCAATGCTCGGCAATAAAATTGTGAGTCGCTCCACTATCAATTAAGACTACCACCGACTCGCTGGCAATTTCCCCCTTCACTTTCATGGTGTGGCTGTTTTCGAATCCCGCCATTGAGTTGAGAGATAATTCCATCCGAGCTGTCTCCTCTTCAACATCATAGAACTCCTCTGCATCTTCCCCTGCTTCTTCCGCTTTACCTTCCCTATTTTCGGGCTCCACGTCAATCAGGAACACTTGCAAGTGTTATTCCTTGCATGTATGCGTGGGACTGTAGCGCTCACCACACTTAAAACAGAGTCCCAATTCCCTCCTGCGTGCCATCTCAGCGTCAGAAAGTCGTCGACTCCACCCTGTTTTTCGTGCCGTAGAATAGGCCGTCGTGGAGCTTCCCATTTCGTTTCTGATTGTTTGGATTCGAACTTGGGAGCTTGGGTGGACTGGTTGTTGTGGGTTAATGGTCGAATGGGTTCAGATGTAGTGGGGGCCCGAAAAAGAGATGATTGGGCCGGGTATTTTTTGTACCCGTTGCTTACAGGTGGTTTGTAATCTCTGCTACCTTTATCCAGTTCCAACAGCTGTCGTTTTCCTTCTACCACATTGCCATTCGAACCAGCCCTTCCATATCGTTCCCATCGGCCAGCTCTAATTCTGCCTGTATCTCTTTTTTCAGTCCATACAGGAAGGCTCCCATCAAGCACTCCTCTGATGCATCTTTGAAGGGAAAGGAGAGTCTTTCAAAAGCTTCGACGTACTCCATCACCGTTCCTTCTTGTTTGTTCGAGAAGAGAATCTTGTACTCTCCTCCTCGTTGAAACGTGTGGAAGCGTTCTAATACCTTCTGTTTGAATTCTGACTAGCTTCTTATTGCTCCATGGTTTTCCTTCCATTGGTACCAGTGAAGAGCCTGGTCCTCAAGACACACCATGGCTGCCTCTAATTTGTCCGCTTCTGGAACGCCGTTAATGTAGAAGTATCTCTCCGCTCTGCAGAACCATCCGACTGGGTCATTCCCATCAAACACCGGTAGCTCTAATTTCCTAAACTTCACCATCTCTCTCTCTGCTTCTTCACCGCGGTCAGTGTTCGTTTCCGAGCGGGAGTCCCCGACGTTCTTCTGCGTATCATTCTTCTTGCTCGAACTTGGTTCCATACGCAGCAGTATTTCCCTCATCATTCTCATTCCTTCCGTGAGTTCCGTCACCTGGTGTGACAGACCGGCAAGATCATCAACCTTCCTTGTTAGCTGGGCAACTGACTCTCACAGCTCTCTAACTTCGTCGGCCATCCTTCCCAGGTTCCACCCCTCTGATACCAAAATGATAGGAACTGACTATATAGGACTCAAATATGGAACTGAAAACAGATATATTGACTGATAAATAAGATTACATCAATCTGTTAGAAGCAATGTAGCTCCTTCACAGCCAAGAAGTGAACTCAGGTTCTTCACATAACCTGTCCCTCAAAAGCATTTAAATGAAGTCTACAGAATTCTTCGTTATTTGAAGGGATCTCTAGGACGTGGGTTGCTATTTAAGAAAACTGACAAACGAAGTGTAGAGTTATTTACAGATGCTGATTGGGCAGGTGATCAAGATGACAGGAAATCAACATCTGGGTATTGTACATATGTGCGGGGTAACTTGGTTACATGGAGAAGTAAAAAGCAAAGTGTAGTTGCAAGAAGTAGTGTTGAAGCTGAATACAGAGCTGTAGCACTGGGGATCTATGGGACTAATAAAATATTCTAACAGATTCTACAATTAGATATAAATTTTAAATCTTATTGTAGTATCTTATCATATCTTTTTTATATATCTCAGAAACTAAACCTAAGATATTAGAATCTCGAGTCCTAGGGTTAGCCTCAGTATTTTTCTGCCTGTATTATGGCCTTAGTATTCAAGAGTTATTGAGGAATAAAATAACATAGGCACTTCTTCACCTCCTCTTTCATGGTATAGAGTGGGAAGGAGAAATCCAGTCATGTGTACTTATGAAATCTTGATTTTGATTGTTATTTTTCTGATCATAGCATAACTACTAATGGGCACATTCAAGTTTTTATGTATAAATGCCCAAGTATTATTGTTCAGGATTATGTGGACAAATGCTTAAGTTCTACAGGTTTATGTTTTTTATAGCAATTTTTGTGATACTCATTTTATAAGTTTTTCAACACATTTTTGTGATGTTTCAAGTTTCAACAGTGACAGTTATTCATACCCTATTTTCAAATTCACAGGTCGCCGTTGAAAATCTTTGCTCTAAACAAGTAGAAAAGGAGGTTGAGGTTCGAGGGCCTCCTGTATCAAAAGCATTTGATGAACAAGGAAATCCAACAAAGGTCTTTGCTGTGCTTATTATTCATACATTAAATTTGGGTCCAAAAAGTCGACCTTAATTTAGATATTTCATGTCCCAGGCCATTGAAGGTTTTTCTCGCAGATATTCTGTCCCAGTAGACTTGATATACAGAAAGGTTGATGGTGAGTCTAGAGGCTAAGCTTTTGTTGCTTTAATTGTTACACTATATCTATACGTCTTGCTGCTTATTTTGTGTGCAGCTATGGCCTCATGAGAATTATCTATCTTGCAAAACTTGTTACGATATGATTATCGAGCCTTTCATTGTACTTTTTTCTCTGGTCATTTTAAACTCTCATTAATAAGACTATAATCTGGATAATTATTCAATGTGGTTTTTGATATTGCAGGAAAAACAGAATATGTTTATGCTCGTGTAAAGGAGTCCTCTAGACATGCCTTGGAGGTTTTCAAATATTTTTTGTTGGAATCTAGCTGTTGCATTTTCTTATTATTATTTTGGATGCATGATTTATATTTATATATTTTGACTGATTTGTATTACATTAAAAATGTGCACTAGTGTTTATTGAAATTATATGCTGGAAATACATTAAAATTTTATTCTTTTAAAGCTTTAAATGGTTCATTTAACCCAAGATCTTTGTTGGAGTATCACATTGGAGTGAAGCAATATCTGATTTGGAGCTTTATAGAAAGACAGCATGAAAACATTTTGCTTGTAATTTAGGAGATCTATGCCAGCTTTTTCTTTTGGCTGAAAGTATTACAAGCACACATCTACATCAACAACAGTAGGCCTAATCCCACTAATTGGAAAGTATTATAATTATACCTGGACAGAAATTTAATTCTACACTCTTCAGGAGAGTAAATTTATTTCAAGTTTGACCGAGCTTTGAGTTAAACACTGTAATAGAAGGATAATCTGGGTAAGACAAAGATAGGGGAGAGAAAGAGAGGGAATCTGAGATAAAAGAGAGAGGAAGACAGAGGATAGAATAAAAAAATGTTGAAGCGGACAGACATTTCATCAAGGAAAAGATTAATAGTGGATTTGTGTGCCTAGTATATGTTCCATCAAAGAAGCAAGTTGCCTATGTTCTTAGCAATGGACTTCCTAAAGAGAATTTTGATGAATGTATAAGCAAGTTGAACATGATCAATGCCTATGATCCAATTTGAGGGGAGTTTGAAAATGAGTTTTTTATTGGTATAATTATCATTTATTAGGTTTACTCTCTTGTTTCTCTTTGTGTGTATATAGTTAGTGTACCCTACCTTCATATGATTCACTCTACTATTGTTAATAGGTATTGTCTGAAGATTTGCCTGCTACTATTGCTAAAATATCTTTCCCAAAGACAATGCGCTGGAATTCTCAGGTATGCAGCTTCTTAAGTCATTCAGCAAGTGATGTGCTTTTGTTTGTACACAAATTATAAGGCTAAAGCTAGAACAGTTTTATGAGTTTAGTTCTACAAAATGTGACTCTAGTAAAGCCGTAATGAACAAATTCTTAGTGACCTTATAATTAGCCGTTTTGGTTTGGATTATAATCTAAACTCGTTGCCTTTTTACACTACATGTATAATATCTTTATTGGCAATGAGTTAGTATCTTCATTTGTCTATTATTTTGAAGTTCTACTTGGAACTCGAACTTATAATACAACAACAACAACAACAAAGTCTTACTTTTATCCCACTAAGTAAGGTCGGCTACATGAATCGCACGACGCTATTGTGCTCTATCGAAAACCAAATCTTTAGATAGATTATTAACCAAAAGATCCTGCTTTATAATCTCATTGAACGTTTGCTTCGGTATTCCCCGTCCTCTTTTTAGAGGACTCTATATTGCTTGATCAACCTTCCTCACCGGCGTACTTAATGGCCTTCTTTGAACATTCAAACCACCTCAAACGATTTTCTATCTTTTTCTCTTGAAATTCATTCATGAACATAAATAGGGCAGTTTGAAGCCTAAATATTACAAAAAACTTAATTTCTTGTTTTAAGCTGCTCTGGTATTATCAAGCCAATTTAATTTTATTATTTTGAAGGTGTTTAATGAATTTTAATGCTATTTGAACTTAGCATGAGCCTAGCCTCTACTTTAATCCCCTTTTTCTGAAATGGGAAACTTCTGTGTATATGTGAAAGATTATAGGTCCTCATTGGTTTGGTTGAAAGTGTTTATTCAATTTTCTCCGAACTTCTAGTTTGGTCAAAGAAATTAGGTGAGGAAAAAGGTGCAGTGAGGAGGATTAAGCATTCTCTTTTGAAAAAAAAATTACAGAACTAGAACGTAAAACAGAAATAGAGGGAAAAAAGGTTAATCATGCAACACTGCTGCCCAGTTCCCCTATATATTCACAAAGGACGCTTAAAATCACCTTGAGCCATACACCACGAATAAGCAGCAGACTTATTGTCTGCAGTTTTATCTGGAAAATTGAGGCACCCGTAAAAGACATGCATTCTTCTTTAGTAATGTATCCCAAATTCCGTGATAATCTGCATATTGCTGCAAACTTGATCTGTTCTTTTGAGGCAGAAACCTTATAACTTTACGAGGACAATTTTCTCTGAATTCTTTGGACAAACCAGCCCAGACTGAAAACCTGAACAATGTATTCAAATGAAAACAACTGCTTGATAATACATAAATAAGTGAGTTCCAATTCTTTATTGTGCTTGCGCATTATGGAATTACTAGGAGACACAGATGGGTGATTTATGTCATTTCTGCTGCCTATCACTTTCATATAAAAGATATAATTTCAAATAAAAGATATATATTTGGGAGAAAACTGATAATTCCAATCAAGTTTTTCAAGAGGAAAACCTTCCTTTATGGGGAAGGAGATAAGGAACTGGAGGTTAGATATATGTGGATACACAGATGAAGAATTTAAATTCCAGACTCATGGATAGGTGTTGAAATTCTAACATTGTCATGAAGGGGCAAAAGAATTTGCTTTTCCGTGATATGCCCCTGCAAATTCTCTTGAAAAGTAAAGATTACAAGAAAGCATATCCCTTAAGTCAAATGAAAAGGCGCCTTATCCATGTTTACTTTCATTTCAAATAAAAAGGCGCCGTCTTCTTTTCTTCTGCTATTTCTTGTGTATTCAAGGTTGGGTCTTCCTTTCTTGTTTGTTTAGAGCTTATTTGTTCTTGTGAGACAAATTTTTATTCTCTTTTTTGTACCCTATTGCTGTTGGCTCTCTTGGATCTCTTTTATTTCTATTGGTAAACCCTTTTCTTGCCTTCATTTGTTTTGGGTGTTGCTGATTGGTCCCTGGTGAGACCTCTTGTTGTTTTCTTCATTACAATCTGGTTTAGCCATTGTGTTTGCTTTTCATTGGGTATCTTTAGGGCTGAAACTAAATCACTGTAGTTTCAGAGGTTGTTATGGTGGTTACTAAAATTACTGATTGTGAGTTAAGCTAGACTAATTTTTTAGATTGGAGGGAAATCATACGCATGTATGTATCTATGGAGTATTGAGAAGGAAGATCATGTGACAAAGGTTCCTCCCGTTAATCATTTTCACAGCTTGTTTGAGGGATGATGCCCAATTGTTTTCTGAATCTGTAACTCCATTGAGAGTAAGATTATCTCTTACGTTAATCATTGCAAGTTGTTAAAGAGCTTATGTACTATTTAAAATTTTTATACTTAGGCAAGGGTAATAGTTCCCGCATTTACAAGGTTTGTAAAGCCTTTTCTACGCAGGACCGGCCCCTAAAAGCCTATTTTCTGAATTTTAAACAAATTTATGAAGAGCTGAACATATTAGTGCCCCTTACTACTAATCTTAAGGTTCAACTAGTTCAATAAGAGCAACTAGCATTCATGAGCTTCCCTACTGGTTTTCCATCTGAGTATATGATAGTTTGATCTCAAATCTTTCTAGTTTTGAGATTTATAATCTACAAGAGATATTTTCTCACGTGATGCAAATTGAGAACCTTGCCCAATATCCTTTTAGTGCTCCTGCTAGTGCTCTAGTTGGTCGAGGTCAAATTGATAATTCTAGTTCATCTAACCGTGGTGGCTTAAGGCAAAGGGGGACCCTAGTGGGCTGGTGTGTTATTACTATAAGGAACCAGGCTATACCAAACGTGCCTATCACAAGTTGCAAAATCAATAGTGATGAAATAACTCTGCGCATGTGGCATCATCGACTGATGACTGAGTATCAAGAGTTTTTGAGATCAGCCATGCCACCTGTGAGTTCTCTTACTGAAATAGGTAAAATTGACAACTTGTCTCTTCTTCCTCAAAGTGAATCATAGATTCAGGTGCAACTAATCATATCATAGGTAACTATCATCTCTGCTTACTATTCTTATGCCAACCCTTCAAGTATCACTATTGCTAATGGCTCCTACTCCTGTGTCCTTGGTTTTGGCAAAAATCATGGTTACGGGTGGTAGCTAGGGCACTTGAACAATGGTGCAGTAGACTTTAGTGATTCTTGATGCTTAGAGGACCCGGCATACTCAATAGCAAAACCTTGAACCTTGTTGTTGTTGACAATGCTATACACTCAAAAATATTTCTTTGTTTTTTATTCTGCAACTTGTGACCCGTACGTTTAGTATGGCATGGTTCTTTAGACTAGCAAACAATCCCACCCAAGTCCTAAATAGCTTCCCCTTGTCATGGGACACCCTAGTTGTAGGAATTTGAATTATCAAAATTGCCTCGACTAACTAAAGCACTGACAGAGGCACTGGAAGGTGGTTGAGAGATGCTCTGAGTGCGCAGCACACTAGAAAACACATCTTGAAGAGTAGATATCTTCAAACTAGATAAAATTTGAGAATGAACTGTCTCATATTCAAATGGGAGGCCATTGAAGAAGCTTATAGTCACTTGTTGCTCCTGTTTATCTAGTTGGGCCTTAAGGTCAATGGTAGGATGCATTTACATCTTCATCTCCTCACAAATGCGTTTGAAGTGCATAAAATAATCCTCAAGTGGTTGGTCCTGTTTTTCTGCATGACAGAAGGTGTTGCAAACCTCGTAAACATGAGAGATATTTCTTTTCCTTGTACTCTAAATACTCTATCAATTCCTTAACCGACTCATAGTGATTGAATGAGGGAAGAATTTCACTCTCAATAGAGTTTTTAATTAGCAAATAGTCTGGCATTAACCCTCGCCCAAGCTTAGTGGGAATCATCCATAGGAAGAGCCTTAATCAAATGATCCTCCTTCTCGATGATTGCTCAATAGGTACATGCAGACAGTTTAACTCCAATCTAAATAATTGGTCCAATTGAGCATACGATCAGTGATTGTAGTGACAATAGGAACAACTTCAGGAGTAAAACCAATCTTTGAGGCAGCCATCAAAAGGAACATAACAAAGATAAGCCTTAAAAGAAGCACAAGAAGGATCAACAACGTTAGGAGGGTCTCACAAGGGACCAAACAACAGTAATCCGAGAAGCAGAATAGTCTCACAGGAGACTAAACAACCAAAAAACAATGGAAAAGCCAAGGTAAATGACAAAATGATCCATTGAAAATAGAAGGATCTAAGTGCAACGCCTGGAGATGAAAAACAAAGCACAATACTACACACTGAAGCCAAAAACATGCACGGAAACATGCTGGAAACTTGGAGAGGCAAGAACCCAGCTACCAAACTTGAACTTCTAAGCTCAAAACCACCACACAAACTCTGAAAAAAAGAAGTCAATGCCGAGGAAACTAATTGATGGCAGAGAAAGCCACAAGCATGCCTTCATGTGCTGAGCAAAAGGTGCCACACACCAGTCAAATGAACGCTGGACACCAAGGGTTGGCCAATCAAAGGGTGGGGAAGAGTTTGAGCACGACGGTGACCCACTACTTATTGGGCAAAACTCAAACAATTCCTCCCTCATACTACTGTGCAGACGGCAAAAAAGGGCTGAGAAATTCAAAAAACGTACAGCAACCCTAGAGCTGTGATAACATGTAATTCTAGAGAGAAATATAATCTGAATACTTGAATTCCATAGAGCAATTGTTATGGAATATATACAAGAGGAGTATTAAATGTGATTCCAAGAGATTAGGAATGTAATTGAGTCATAACTTTAGATCTTAAATTGGCTCCTATGATTATGCCTATTTACATTAATCAAATGATATAATATCTTTACAATTCACAATCAAAAGATGATAAGTGATGAAACTGAGGATAATCTTTTTGTCAAAAGACAAAGATAAGTGACCCAGATGACAATGTGGTTTAAAGGGAGTCAAATTGTGGAGCAAGCAACTTGAGGCACCACGGTTAGATGGACTTCAATTATCAGTTTGGCATCAACTGGCTAGAGCACTAGCAGAGGTGTTTAAAGGTGGTGAGGCACAAGAAAATACTTCTTGAAGAGTAAAGATATCAAAACCAAATAAAATTTGAGAGCAAATTATCTCATACTCAAATGAAAGACCAATGAAAAAGCTCATGATTGCTAGTTATTCCTATTGAGCCTGTCAAGAACTCACCAAAAAACCGAGTAACGTGCTACCATGGGGCAGAACAATGGAAACTGAGAAGGCACATAATGGGCAAACCTGCTCAATCTACAGGCGTGTGCTCTGAAGAAGATCAGAGTTGAGAAGCCTTAAATGAATGGTACTTCTCTGACAGAGAGACTAAAGGAAGCCATAAAAAATGCAATGGAAGGAAGAAGCTTGGGTGACAACTCTGATACCATGATAGGGATACATGTGGCCCTCTCTTGGTGTATTCTAGGAGAAAGAAGACACATGGCTAGTTATTAGGATTAGGAGAAGTTATCATCGGTTATTATTGTGTTTAGAAGAAGTTATGATCTGTTTGTAGTAGTTATACAGTTTTATCTGTAAACTAGTTTTTAGGACAGTTATGGGCAGTTGCAATATAGTGACTGAACCTTATATATTTGTATGGTGTTTTATGAAGAAGATATGAAGAATATTATATGAGAATCATTATGTTTTGGCTAGAGTGCAGATCCTGGCTCTAGAGTGTTCTTATTACTTTCTCTTTATCTTAAAATTACTAAGATCTATCATACCATGCGAAGCTATAAAATGAATTTCTTGTACAATGTCAGGATTATAGAATATATACACATAAGAGCATACATAAGGAGCCCAGTGAATCAGGGATACAATCAATCAAATCAGATCCTAAATCAATTCCTATAATCAAGATAATATCTTTGCAAATGTAAATAGCATATAATATGTATCATTAGTACAAAATCATATATGATTCTATTAAGGTATTATTATGCCATTATGAGCCATTAATAGTGAGGCTCATCTCTCTTGTATATATACCTCCTCTGGTCATGAATATAGATAAGAAATTCATTCATGTTTTCTCTTCATAGCCTCATTGGAATATTTGAATTTGTATTACTATGCTATTTATTTTATCTTTATTAAGTCTACTGTAACCTCATCTAGTGGGATAAGGCTAGTAGCTGTTGAATCTATTGTGAATAATTTAACCCTTAAGACACTATTGCACATTTTCTTGAGCAAGAAGGATACTATTGGAAATTCTCCTTAGCTCTATGCCCTATAAATTGAGGTTCTTAATGCTTATATAGCATTAGAGTATCCGTTAACATAATTCTCAACACCTTTCTCAGATCATATTCATTTGTCAAGTTCCTTCAATCGCTAAGCAATGGAATGCAGCAAGGAACTGTGTTTTGGGCTAATAAGCATTTAACAACCTTCGACCCTGAAAGTTATAACTAAAACAGAATTACAATTTATGCTGGTTTCCCCAGGGATATTTGAATCAGTTGGTTATGTAATGTTTTGTTTGTATTTTATTTGTAGGTAATATTTAGCAGGCCTATACGGTGGATTTTGGCCATGCATGGGGATGTAGTAGTCCCATTTATGTTTGCTGGGCTAATAAGGTAGTTCAGAGTCTTTGGATAATATCTACCCCACCCCCATCATCTAAGTCACATCACATTGTCATTCATTCCTTGCTTTTTTTTTTTTTGGTATTGATGTTTGCAGGAAATTGATTTTGTACTAGCATAACCATGTACAACTTCATTTGAATTTTAATTGCTTTTTGCCAAATTTTTGAAAGCCATCTATGCGTGCTGTATCTGTGTGCATTCGTGTGTGTGTGTGTGTTACTTTATGTGTTTCATTTATAGCCAATTGATATTTGTAGCTTAAACATGATGCCGTCCTGAAGCTCAGCAGTTTGCAAGTTATAGAATAGACTTCTCTAGCCAATTTTCAGTTGGCAACTTGCTAGATTCATTATAAAATTTTTAGAAAGAGTAGTTTGTTTTGATATAAAATGAGCAAGAATACAAAGCTATTTATAAATACTTGTGCAATAAAGGCAGCCATCTACTAACTACTAACTCTTAACAAATATTCTAAGGGTTTCCATTTCGTTTGATAGGTTATGCATAAGGGCAACTGCTTTGATTGGATGTTTTTCAAATGTAATTAGGCAACTTGGTCCATGACAACATATCTATAAAATTGATAAAATAGAAACCAAAAGGCTTTGCTAGATCTAAATCCAAAGGAATTTTTATTGCTTCAAGTCCCTTTTAATTCCATATTTATTTTCTGATGAATTTATGATTGCTAACATGAATGTTTCTATGGTGTAGTGGAAACTTATCTTGTGGTCTTCGTAATACTTCTTCAGCTCTTGTCCAGGTGCTTGACTAAGACTATAATGCTTGCATTTGTCAATAGGAAAATATTTTTCTTGATAATCTTTCCATTGCTTACATAAATATCTCCATTCCATTTTGTGGTTTGCTAAATTAATACACTTTTCAATGTATTATGAGATCAAGTGTTTCTCTGGTACCTCAATTTCTTCATGTGTGTTTCAATTTGTGAGAGATCAAGAGAGGTCCTGGTTACTTGTGTTTCATTAATCAAGCAAGGTACAAACAGAATGCTTAAAACTTTTGCAGGTAGAAAGTGCTGAATCTTATGCAGATGCTATTAAAAGTGCGGGAATTAATGTTGCAATAGAGGTAGCCATGGGATTTTTTTCTTAAAAAAATTGTGATTATGTGTGTTTCAAGTTGCTAAACGTTATTGCCCGATTTTGCAGGGGCGCAAAGGTATAATATTGGAGAAATGTCGTAAACTAGCAGAAAGTGTACATGGTCAACTATTTATTCCGAATGGGCTTCTTGATGAGGTAGTTGATTTTAATTTCTCTTTTATCTATTTACATTTTCAGTTTTAAAAATAGCTATCTAAATCAAATTATAGGTTGCAAATCTTGTTGAGGCGCCTGTTCCAGTGCTTGGACAATTTAAAGAGTCTTTTCTGGAGCTTCCTAAAGATCTTCTGACTATGGTGGGTTGAGCTCTTAACTATTCATAGTCAATTTGGATGGTTGCTTTTTGCCTCAAAGTCACAAATTTTTCTTATAATTATAGTTTAAAAGTTGCATGCAGAGTATATGTTGATGATGATGATGATTATTATTTATTTTTCCTTTGTATATCTCCTAACTTTATTGCTAGCATACTCTTTCAGAAAAATACAAGCTCTTTCAAAATTTCTAATAGTTAGGATAATCTTCCAAGTACAAGGAAAGAAACAAATACTTCAGCTGATAATAAAGTACCTACAGTAGCTATTTATAAAGTTGGGAACTAAGAACTTGTATAAATTAAACATTATATCATGCAAATTGATGCATCATGGATGCCTACTCTGCTTCCATCGTACTTTGTTCCATGGGCAGTGTGTTGATCATCCATTTGCTACCATCTCCATCTGCTTCTCCCATATCCAGGAACTGCCCTGCTCCACCAACCGCTTCCCCCATGCCTATCTAAATCTAATTTGGATGATTCAAATTTAAAGTTTTTAGGGTTTTTTTCTAAAATCATAACAATCAATAATACATAATGACGATAAAATTGATGTGATACACATAGAAGACAAGGAATGTAGTTAAAATGGAGAAAGGCAATGGGTCATTTTTGTGATTAGAAAGTGTTGAGAACGGCTGTGTATACTCATTCTCCTCAGTTCGTTGTATTTTATTCTTGACGCTTAGTGTTTATGTAGACATACTTGAGGCAGCAAGCCTGCCTTCTAACGTGGATAATAATCTAGGTTAAGTCAATTTAAATCCCTTAAAGGATAAAATAAATCTGACTTGATATAGTATATTTTAGCAGATAAAATACTAATAAACAGAATAGTAAGTAGCAGCAGCAACAACAACAACAACAAAGTCTTATCTCACTAGGTGGAGTCGGCCACATGGACTGCACGACACCATTATGCTCTATAGAATAGTAAGTAAATTATAAATAAATAATAATCTACTTGAGACACTGTTCAACACCCCCCCAAAGTTGAGCTGAATATGTTCACCATGCTCAGCTTGCTAATGGAGCCTCAAACCCTTCGCTTGGAAGTCATTTTGTAAGCAAATCTGCCACCCAAGCTTTACTGTATGTACCTCTACTATCTTGGCTTCAATTTTCTCTATGATAGAATGGCGGTCAATCTGCACATGCTTAGTCCTATCATGGTGGACTTGGTCTTTCTACCATCTTGTCACAGAAGAGCTTGATAGGTCTCTTTGTACCTATTTTTAATTCCTTCGAAAGTCTAAGAAGCCAAATTGGGCCCTAACAAATGGCTTGTGCTAGTGCTCTATACTCAGATTCTGCATTACTTTGAGACACAACTGATTGGAATGAGGTAAAATCCAATTCATCACAGCCATTGCTTTGGCAAATGCTGGTTTTTGCCCTATTTGGAGTCTGCTCCTTCTGCAAATCCTTGTTTTGTTTTTGAACCAAGGTGTTGCTTATGCAACTGGAAGTTCAATGTTGTATCATTTTATTCCTCACTCTTATACAGATTATGCTGAATATGCATGTGATAGGTATGGATGATTTCCATGAATTTAAGGGAATTGGTTCCTCTTGATTTGTTTAGTTTTCTTCAACTTCAATGGCAGATGTTGAGAGGTTTCCTCTGTTTGTCACCTTCATTCACGCCATTATATGGTTGGTGTTCATAACTTTCCTCTTGAGACTTGGCATAGTGGATGTGCTCTGTGGTTTGGCACACTTTTCCTCTTGGGTTTGCAGTTAGCTGCATGTCAACCTATTAGTTGGAGTTTCTAGAAGCTGATCTGCATAATGTTCCTTTCCTGGTTCTATGGATTTAGTCTAGTGGATGGGGTGTGTGTGTGAATCTATTATATTGTAGTGCCCATAATGTGTTGTTGTTTTAAGTTGGAATTGGCCCAAAGTGTCTTACTCGTATGACATGTCTTATATTGTTTGTGGTCCTGTGTCTCACCAGTTTCCTTATATGCTTGATGTACTTATTGTTTATGTTTTAATATATATTTCTTTCACTTCTAATAAACAAAATCTAGGTTAAATCTATCTGAATTCCTTAAAAGATAAAATAAAATAGATAAATAAAATCTGACTTGATAAGGGAGATAAAATACTAATAGGAAGAATAATTAGTAGATAGTAATAAATAAATAATAAACTATTTGAGGCATGTCGTTCAATCTTGTTAGGAATTATGTAATTAGTATGAATTATAATCAATTAGTAATTAGTATCCCTAATAATTAGGGATTAGAGGAAATCAGGGATTATGCATTTATTATCATTAAGAGCCATTAAGTCTAAGGCTCTCCTCTCTTGTATAAATATAGCTCACATGTACATGAATATAACAAGGAATTCAGAGTATTTTCTCTACAAATCTAAAGTATCTAACAAGTTTAGATGAAAGTTGCATCTTATGGCAATGGTAGTGAATGCTAGGCTTCAAAGGGACAACAAGAATAAAAATTGGGATGGTGGATACAAGGATGTTGAAATGCATATCTAGTCATACCAAAATAGATAAGATAAGAAATGATCATATATGGGGACATGTTGGAGTCGCTTCTATTGACGAGAAATTGGTAGGAATCCATTTAAGTTGGTGAGGAGGGTTAAACAAAATATATTAATTCTTGGGATAAGAGGTAGAGGTAGACCAAGAAGAGCACTTAAAGAAGTTATTGAAATTGGCCTTTCAGTAAATGGTATATCCAAACATTAGGTTGTTGATAGAGTATATTGGTGTAATGTGATCTATGTATCGATCTCATTTAGTGGGGTAAGGCTTCTAGTAAATTTGTTTTTTTTTACACAATAATTTTGAATAAAAAGGGTGGCTCGGTGCACAAGGCTCCCACCAAGTGAGATCTGGGGAAGGATAGATGTACATAGCCTTAGCCCCATATCAGGGAGGCTGTTTCTAGGATTTGAACCCACGACCTTCAAATCACATGGCAGCAACCTTATTGTTACACCAAAACTCACCCTCTTTTTTAACGTAGTAACATTTAGAATATTATCTTTATTTTAGATGGTAGATTGTGCAACTATTACAATTAAAAATTTGTTGAGATAATAACATTAAATCTAGAACGTCCATTTTTAATCAAAACAATCCAGACTGATGAGCATGCAAACTCAATCCCTTATCACATGGCATATCATTTCACAAGGTTTGTGCTTAGCTATTCTTGAGCAATGCAAGGAATTCCATTTTGAAATGGACCGTATGTTCTTTAATGGAAAAACTGATACCATTCTGTGCAAGCATAGAATTTTTAAGACTTGTGAAAAAGGTAAGTAACTACTATGTATGTCTCCTGCAGGTTATGCAAAAGCACCAAAAGTATTTTGCTGTATGTGATGAAAAAGGAGGATTGTTGCCATACTTTATTGCTGTGAGTTCTGGTTAAATTCCTAATCTTGTAGAACGATTGAATGGTTAATTTTTCATCTGTTGAGTGACATGAGATCTTCGTTAGGTTGCAAATGGAGCAATCAATGAGGCTGTTGTAAGGAGAGGAAATGAGGCTGTGCTTAGGTATTCATCTGTCAATTAACTAATGTTGTGTAGGGCTTTAGAATTGTATGAAGTCTAATATAACTGTGTGAAGGGTGTTCACTTTAGAGTCTATATTCATATCGTAAGTATTAATGACTATGTTCATTGTTTTGCAATTGTACTTATATAATAGACTGCTTTTGTTTGGACAGAATGTTTGAGATATAGGCTGTAGGGCCTGTAAAGTTGTGCTTATTGGATTCTGTGCTTTTCTTAAGAATAATAAAAGCTAAATATTTTGCATCTAATGCTTGTTCTTCAGAACCAATCTCTCTTTATTTGCTTAATGTTGTTTGTTTTGACGTCATGTTAGTATGTTCGTTTATGGAGATTCTAGTCCAGCCCCATTAAACTGTTTGCATTTTCAGGGCTCGCTATGAAGATGCCAAATTCTTCTATGAGATGGACAGAAATAAAAGATTTTCAGAATTTCGAAATCAACTAAAGAATATTCTCTTTCATGTAAGTTGTTCAAGACTTCACACTTGACCCGTAGGGAATGAAAAATAAAAGACCTAATATCTTATCGCATAGTTTGAATGTCAAAGAAAAGTGTTTTCTTAATTTTATTTTCTTCTCAAGTGGACAAACAACTTTCTCAGACATTCATAGTTCATATTTCAATCGAAACATGGATAAAATCAATCTTCAGAAAATATCACTGTAAAAGATGATAGGAAATGCGTGTGTAAGTTACTTGCCTTCCATTAGGAGCTATTTGTTATGATATGAGGGATTTGGAGGGGAGGGGAAATTTTTTTGAGTTGGATTTAAGAAAATTAGTGAAGTTGGGTTAAAAGGGTTTAATTAATTTTTCTTACTCTTTTATCTCAACATTTTCTCTTTAGTAATAACCTGTGATAGTCTTTCTTCCTAACATCCAATACAACAAACAGGAAAAACTTGGAACCATGCTGGATAAGATGAACCGTGTCAAAAGCATGGTTTCTAAACTGTGTTTATTCTTGGAAATCACTGAGGACGTGCATCTAATTGTTCGGGATGCTGCATCGCTTGCTATGTCTGATCTAGCCACTGCTGTTGTCACTGAATTTACATCACTTTCAGGAATTATGGGGCGTCTCTATGCTCTTGAAGATGGATACTCAGAGCAGGTTGTTTATCTTGCTGAAAGCTTTCTTACTATTCTATTTGGTAACATTAAGAGTTGCATTTATATGTGTTTCCATGCTAGTGAATTGTCCATTTTGTTTTCCTTGTATTTGTGTTTGTTAATTATAATTATATTTATACATAACCTTGTTACCCCATACCTTGCAGATTGCAGATGCCCTGTTTGAGATCATCCTTCCTAGATTTTCTGGTGACATTCTTCCCAAAAGTGATGCTGGAACAGTTTTGGCAATTGCTGATAGGTGAAAATTTTAGTGTCAATCTTTTCCTGTCTGTTTTTAGTGATAATTTCACACTTCAAGAGGTATGAAACTGTTAAGACCCAAGATAGAACGGTAGGAAATATTGGTGAAACTGATATTGATTCCACAAAATATTTCCTCCTCAAGAACAAAAGGAAGAATCACAGCAGATAACTTACTCTAAGCTCACAAAAAATATAAAAGAATTAGCACACTGAAACTGAGATAAAATGAAGAAAGATGATATCTTCCTCCACCCCCAATATGACTTTTGCGAGGTCAGAAGCTTTCCTCACCTCACTCAAAATACCAAAAAAATCCTGCCTCTCCCAACACAGCTGATATGTAAGGTGTGGAAAGTATCAGAGTTAGTTAGGAAGTTAGAAGTTAGTTAGTTTAGTTAGGGCTGTTAGTAACCATCGGAATTAGTGGCTGAACTATCTAAGGTCTATCCTATCTATATATGGGAGACTTGGACTACATGTTATGTGAAATAGTATGTTGAATATTGAGTAAAGATGAATGAATGAGGAGTGCAGCAGTTCTGCCTCTCCCGTCTCTGTTTTCTCCCCTTTTCCTCTAATTTCTACACTATTTCTATGAGTGGTATCAAAGCGAGTCATCCTCAACTCCCTCGCTGTCATCTCTGAAAATCTTTGATTCAGTCCAAAGCCACCTTCTTCTTCACGGCTCTGTCTGTATTTAAGACTAACCCAGAAAAATTCCCAAAAAGAGACATCAAGAATTCAAAGATTTAGTCTTCTTGTCAACTCAAAAATTAAACCGGAAGTGATCACTAGAGAAATTCAAAGACCCAATCCATAATCTCTCTCCTTCTCTTTCCCTAAATTCAAAGAAAGCAATGCAGCCGCTGCCATGACTGATTTTGCAAAAGTTCAATTTGAGACAATCGAGAAAACTATTCAAACCATCTCCGCTCAATTAGCTATGTTAATAGCCGATTAGGATGTTCGCCGGCATGGAGAAGATGTGCAAGAAAATGTTGGACCAAATCGTAATGATTACAGATTCAACCAGTGACCTAGAACAAGGGATTATGAGTACACTCCTCTGGTCAAAGTAACAATTTGAAATACCAAGATTCCAACGTCAAATGTCGAAGGTTGGTTATACAGTTGTGAGAGGTTCTTCGAGATCAACAGAACACCAGAAACATGGAAGGTATGTCTGGTTAAGGAGTATCTTGATGAAAGGGCCTTCATATGGCACTTGGCCTTCAAGAAAGAAGCAGGCGGCCGGATTTCTTGGCAACGGTACAAACAAGCTCTGAAAGTTTGTTTTGGGCCCCTGGACGACATGAGCATACCAAGAACAAAGATATGGAACATTTTTGGGTCTGCCCAGAATGAGTTGAGTGTAGTAGACATAATGGAAGTTGTGACCGAAAAGAATAAAGAGACAAAGGTGAATTTTGACAGAAGTAAGTTTCCAACATTTGATCTTGTTTTTTATGTTTGCAACCCAAGAGTTGGAAGTGTCCGAAACCAGGGGATGGAATTGATCAATCATTGCATTTCAACACTCTTGGTAGTTCTCTGGGTGTGTCATCACTGTCCCTGCAAGTCGAGAGAGAGTGAGCTGCGAGTCATCGAAGGAGACGACTTCAGTTTCGACACTGTCGACGACTAATTCTTCTTTATTGGCGCCAATTATCATTCTGCCTTTGAGTTCAAGCTCTTCGCCAGAAGTTTCTATTTCTTTTCCGCCGATGAGCTATCTTCCTTCATCGCTGTTCGAGTCTGAGGTTATTGCTCCAATGCATGATTTCTCGCAAGCCGATGGAAATAGCTGCGTTTCAATGAGAAAGGAGAAAGCAAGAGATTCAGAAATTGACTTGGCCTTCACGTGGGTGACTAACAGTGTGTTTGGTTTAAGGGGAGGGAGTGGGAGGGAAGGGAGTGGAAAGTAGGGAATTGACCAAATTGCCATTAATGAAAGGAATATTCTTTTTTGTTGAGAGTATATTTTAGGAATATTAAAAAGTTTCCATGGGTTTTTTGGTAAAGAGGGGGTAAAAGATCTCTCCCTCCCCCTCTCCCTCCCTCCCCTTCCCTCAAACCAAACTAGCCCTAAGGGACAAATTGAAGGGTCAAGTATTGCTGCACAGCTGGGGCCCATTATTAATTCAAGGATTCAGGAGCTGACGCAACAACCAAATGTTCATTTTGAAAAGTCTAAGGTCCAGCTGTCTTCCAACTTCTGTCAGAAAGATTTTGAAGATGCATGTGGGTTTCTCATGCTCAATGTCCTAGTGGGCTTTGACAATAGTAGTAAAGGCAAGGGCCCAAAGTGGTTTCTCCCATGGATCAATTTCAATTGGCCTAGTTTGGTTAAAATCTGCTCTATTTCTACACATTGTCTGGTTGGGATTTGGTTTAGGGGTAGGTTAATTACAATGCTCCTTGGAAGGATCTGTCCTCTAAGAAGGGGAAAAAAGAAAAAAAGTGATGTAGTAATATTGAAAGCCAAATATGGGGAGCAATATATTTTGGGGTCAAGGTTTCAAGTGCAGATTTTTGCTATGATAAGAACTTTTCCAGAACCAGCAGAAGTTCAAAGTTTTAAGCCATGTTTTTTTTTTTTCAATCAGTTCTGTATTTTTGAGGTTTACTTTTGTAATTTGTTGTAGTCATCCTTGAGGGCAAGGATGTTTTTGGGAAGGGGGTATTGATATGTAAGGTGTAGAAAGTATTAGAGTTAGTTAGTTAGGAAGTTAGAAGTTAGAAGTTAGTTAGTTTAGTTAGGTCTGTTTGTTAGTAACCGTTGGAATTAGTGGCTGAACTATCTAAGGTCTATCCTATATATATATGGGAGACTTAGACCACATGTTATGTGAAATAGTATGTTGAATATTGAGTGAAGATGAATGAATGAGGAGTGCGGGCCTCTCTTCCGTCTCTATTTTCTCCCCTTTTCCTCTAATTTCTACACCTTTCCTATCAACTGCAATGGCTAAATAAGAGCCATAAAGCAACTCCCACTGTCCCCAACATAACCCCTATCCCTGAGTTCTCTATTTCTTTTTCCAAACAGCAAGTCATAGTTCTGACCAACAAAAGGTTCCTTTCCATTATGATGCATCTTCCTAGGTTTTGAAAAGTGGTCCTAACATATTTACACAATATTCCCACAATATATATATTTTGGGTGTGTGATTAATGTTGTTATTGCTGCTGCTGTTGTTATTTGGTGGATCCGTGGTATGCTTTGTTATGCACCTTACTTGATATGATTGTTGTCATGCAGATTAGATAGCCTGGTTGGTTTATTTGCTGCTGGTTGTCAACCTAGTTCCTCAAATGACCCATTTGGTCTGCGGAGAATCTCATATGGTCTTGTAAGTTTATTATTATATGTAAACTTTATATATAGAAAGCCAAATACTTGTGCTAACTGTGGTGCTTTCTATTATTTAATTCAGGTACAGCTGCTGGTGGAGAAAAATAAAAATCTAGATTTTAAACTGGCCCTGGAACTTGCAGCAAATGGCCAACCCATTAAAGTTGATCCTAGTGTAATTGATGATGTAAGATGGAAGTTCTCTACTCTTTATTGTAGATAAATCAGTTCGATGCTCTTTTTTACTTTAAATGTGTAACTGTTTTGACTTTTTTATTTTCTTTTTGTTTTCTTATATTTTAATCTCCCAAAAAAAAGGAAAAAAATTATACCATTGGCTGCTAATAAATTGGGCCAACTTAATGTGTAATTTTTCAATAGCTACTCATAGTTGTATTCCATTACGCAAGTGAAAGCGTGTGAGATGGAGTTCAGGCAACATTGAGAGGAAGAGACCTGAGATGAGAGTATATATCTGACTATGCTCTTTCATACATTGAGAATAAAAAAAGACCGAAAGTTTTTTTTTTAAAAAAAGAAATCATAATATTTTATGCATGTCACACACACACACGCTGGCATTGCAAGATTCCAGTTTGAGACCTTGGTAGTCTTTGTCGTTGCTTTTATATTTTGTTTTACCAAAATCTGATTATTATGATATCACCTTTAGGTGCATCAATTTGTTACTCGGAGATTGGAGCAATACCTGGTATGCATTCATAAAATAGTTATTTGCTTGATTTTTAATGTGATATCTCGTATTATCATTAATTATTTAACAGTGGCGATTGTTTCTCTGCATTAAACTCTTAGGAATACCAATATTTTAAACTTGATAATTCGAGAGAGAACAAGAGGGAATACTCAATGTATAATTATTTACCCGATTATCTTATTTATAGTCACATCACTCACACGTACAATGCTCACTTTATTTCAGTATATGGCTGGATGATGGTCAGAAAAAAATGTGCATTTTCGCATATAGTACTTACTTTCTATTTCATTGCATTAGATCTTTTTGTTATGTTTCAGATAAAATATATTCCGACTCAATGGCCAGGGGAATTTTAACATTATTTCACATTTTTGTGATAGGTTGACAAGGGAATAAGTGCAGAAGTAGTTCGTTCCGTCCTTGCTGAGCAGGCAAACTTGCCTTGTCTGGCAGCAAAATCAGCATTTAAGGTAAACAGAATAAAGGCATGTAGTAAATGAGATTTGAGGGCTCTATCATATTAATATGATGCAAAAGGCAAAAATCTAATGGTTCTTGGTCAGTTTGGCATTGCTCTATCTTTCTAACATGTGTAAAGTAAACTCTAGGCTCTCCTTTTTTTTTTGGTACAATGTAAGGGTTTCCTCTTTTGAGATTTAGAGCATAAAGGGTTTGCACTTTTTTGGTTCCATGTATTTTTTCCTTGGCTGTATTCTGGTCCCAAATATCTGTTTTGGAATAGAAAAGTAATTGTTCAAAGAACATTATGTCTATATAGATGTAACTTTACCCTAAAAGCAAGATGACTCCATTCATTCGAGGGAGAAGATTATTTTCGGATTTTAACTATATTTTGTCCTTTTACTTGGTTCCTTTGTAAAATGGAGGATATTTTCTTCAGTTTTTAATTGAACTATTTTTTCATGTTGATGGCTAACAATTGTTGTTGTAGATGGAAGAACTATCAAGAGGTGGGCTTTTCTCAAAAGTTGTTGAGGCATATTCTCGACCAACAAGAATTGTCCGTGGAAAGGAAGAAGTTCATATTAAGGTTTCTTTTCCCTGGCCAAAAGAAATATTCTTTCATAAAGTATAATAGATTTGTCAAGTAAGCTAGATTACGAATTAAATTTTAACAAAAATAATTTAATGTATTTCTAAAAGCTAATGTTTCTAAGGGCACAAACCATCAAACAAGAATTAAGACCCCCATGACACGGGTTTTTTCTTAATCTTTTGGTTCTTCATTATTGTAAAGACTTTATAAGTGTACTAAGATAATTTCTTATTAGTTCAATGAACCAGGCTGTTTGCAAATGAATTACATTATTTAGTTTATTAAGGATCTGATGTAATTATGTAAAACTCCCAATGACTATTGCAAATGAATTACATTATTTGGTTTATTAGATGGATTTTGGTGCTGATTGATAAGTATATACTCCTCCGGTCCAAGTCATATTTAGGGAATTAATCTTGGTCCTAAATATAAGACGTATTTGTCAATATTTTTCTAATTTACTTTTATTGATACTTTCTCAATAATCAATAATAGGATGAGGGAATGAAGGAATTGAGGAAGATGATCACGGTATTTTAAAAAATACATGTCATATAAACCAACTCAACTAACTTCTTTAATCTAATCAAATGAGGTAAATATGTCTTATATTAAATATCGGAGGGAGTACTATCTTTAGTTCATACTTGTTTATCATACAAGTGATGCTACATAATGAAGAAATGGCTACAACTTTTCAACTGCTTGTCTTCTTATAATATTGGTATATCTCACTGCATATAAAACCGTCTGATTAGGTGGACGAAGCTGCCTTTGAAACAGAAGAAGAGAGGGGTTTATGGAACACATTTTTGTTAGTTAAGAACAGAATTAATCCAGGTTTGATAATATCATTTCCGGATGTGTTTGCTAGACTATTTTTGTTCCTCTGACTGGGTCGCAATTCTTTTCATATAATTAGATTTTCCCCCCTCCGTAGAAATGGGAATTTGATATACATATCTCTTGGTCAAGCATGATATTGGAGTTTCACTGTACAGGTCTCGAGATCGATTATTTTTTTGAAGTTTCATCTGAATTGATACAGCCACTTGAGGATTTCTTCAACCATGTCTTTGTGATGGTGGTATGTTAGCTTTGCTCTCAGATATATCATGACATTTATAATACTTAGTTCAGTTGAAGAACTGTCTAATAGTAATTCTGGTTCTCAATATTTGACAATTGTTTCAATAAACTGAATACAAACCTAGTCTAGAAATATCACATGCCTACCATAGTTGAGGTCATCAGAACTCAGCATTTAAGTTCCTATAATATGACGTAGTCTCTCAACCCTATGTATTTTACACTGATTTATTTATTCATTTTTTTATAATTTAGAGTTTTGAAAAAAAAAACAATTACATCAAATAGATGCTCAAGAATCGGTAAAACGAGTGGTTACCCGTTTTATATTTTTGTGATTTATTAATATATTGATATCATAAATCCTTGATTCTTAATCTCTTAATTGTCTGTTCTCAAACTTTTTTAATCACATGTTTTAATATGGTTCATTTTCTTTGCTGATTATAAGGAATTCTAGTGACAAACTTGCTGCAGTAGTCTCAGTACTAGGCGTTCTTTCATCTAATTCAAATAAATCAAGCCATTTTAAGCACACATTATTCTGAAATCTACAGCCATTGATACTTTTAGTTTTTTTTAAAAAAAAAAAAATTTGGATAATGGTAAAATATTCCCGGAAATACGGGAAAAATGTGGCCTAATCTCCTATTTTATCATGTAGGATGATGATAAAATCAGAAGGAACAGGCTAGCTCTGCTTAAAGCAATTGCTGAACTCCCCAAAGGAATAGCAGATCTTACAGTTTTACCTGGATTTTAAGGATCAGCAAGAGATTATTTATTTGATGAAGATAGAAGATTGAGAACCTCTCTTTTGGAGGTTCCAAAAACCTGAAAAGAGAAAATTGGTTTTCTTCTCTCTTTCTTTTTTCCTGTTCTTTTTGTGGGTACCAACACCATTATTTATGCTAGGAAAAAAGAAGGGAAAATTGGTCTCACAAATTTTGTAGCATTTTCTGTATCATGCGATTTATCAAATAAAATTGAAGTGTAATAGTTTGAATAATATAACATTTGACAATATAGTAGATTGACGTTTCTACTTTTTATCCCCCTACTCTGTGTAATTTTTTTTATTTTTCAGTTCACATTTATTTATTTTAAAGTTTAATATCATAATCTTTTAGGACTCTTAGAATCATTTAGGTTTGCTTTGTATAGCCTGCAGACTTAAGAGAAGCAGATCATGTACCAAAAAAAAAAAGGAGTAGCAGATCAATGAGAAGTGCTAGAGTTTCTTTCTTTCTTTCTTTTTTGGTTTTTGTATTAATCAACCGGTATCCGGCACTACTGACAACCAAATAGAAGTACAGAAGTTAGATTGACAATATAGTCATTTTTTCAGTTCTTTTCAAATTAGATTAGATATATTATTTATGTTGTAAAGAATGTAGGAATTACATTTTCCTATTCATAACTTTAACTAGTACCGCTTGGCAAAAAAAAAAAAAGATAAATTAAAATATTATGAATAGGTGTACCTATTGTGCTTTTTAGTAGGAATCCAAACCATTCAAACACCAAAGAGTTAAGGACTATTTTTACCCTAAAAGTATTTAAGAGAGAGTATTTAAAAACATGGCAATGTCAACTTTTTTTTTTTTTTTTTGAGTAGCAGCTCAAGTTGATTGTTAAAATGAGTTTGGCTCCGAAATGCAAGGTTTGGCACGCGACGTGTCAAGGGCGTTCTACGCATATTTTCTTTTCCTTTTTCTTTTGTTAAACCAGCCTCTTTCTCGCCTTCCTCCTCTATTTCAGCATCTCCCTCTTTGATTGGCCTCACCCCGATGGTACTGCTTGGGGAAAGCTTTGCTCCACTATCGTTTTGCCGCCACCGTATAAGCTTTAGAAGCCAAGAGGCTCATGGCCTTTAGGCTTTAGCCTCAACAAAACTCAGGTGAATATTTTTGGGGAAAAAATTACCTTCAAGTAATATTCAATCATTGTGAATACATCCATATTAGTATGACTGATAGACCCCATTTCATTTCCCTGCTTATCCTTTGGATAGGTAGACAAGCTCTTATCATCCAGTTTCGATCTAGACAGTCCAAATTTTTTTTAACTTTTTTTTTAAAGAATATTAATTGGTAGAGAAACTAAAATAAAATTAATCTTTGAACTAACACTTTTCTAAAAAATAATTTTTTCATATAGGCAAAAAAAAAAAATAGATTTGGACCGTCCAAATCTAGATCTGGACTATCAGGAGCTCGTCCGTATGTCTATCCAAAGAATAGGTAAAGAATATGTTTGCTGTGACAGATGTCATCTAGTATGGCATCCTAGGCATAACACGATACCTTACAACTGCTTTTTAACATCCCAGGGAAATTATGGAGTCTTTACAGGAGCAATGGAACTCCAAGTGGAAGAGAAACAAAGAAAGTGGGGAGGGGAGAACCAGAGTGTCTCTGCTTGCACGAGTGTGTGTGCGTGTGTGTTCCAAAACTGATATATAATAATCCACAAATAAATACGATGAAAGTGTTACAAGAATGGAAATAATTAGAAAATACAAGAACTAAAATTAAATCACAAGCTGTAAAAGTTAATATAGCATAAACTAGAATAGCAACGGAAGAAATTAAGAAGGGTCAAAAAGTTATAAATAGTGATCTATGGACAATATATGCCAAAATAGAAAAAATTGATAAAAAAAATATAAACCAGTTTTCGAAAATAATGATAAGGTAGATATACGGAAAGAAAGAAATAGAATATCATAAATAAATTTTTATAAATCAAATTTTTATTAGAAATATTTAAAAAATCGAAAGAAAAAGAAAAAATGTTATAAATATGATGAATGATATTTAAACAGAAGAATGGGAAGATGAAATTGAAAAATTAATGGGAAAAGAAGAAGCATAAATTGAGAATATACGAAAAGAATTTAAAGTGCTATGATAATAAAAGAACCTGGAAAATTAAAAATAAATATGCAAAGATCAACAACAAATCAAGGAGAATCATCAACTGTAGAGCCGGGAAATCGGGCCGAGCCCGTCGGGCCGGCCTGTTTAGGCCCTGGCCCTTCAAGGGCCGAGCCTAAAAATTTGAAGAGATAAACGAAATTGGCCTTGGAGGGCCAGCCCTTTTCACTATAGCTTTTTCTTTTTTTCCTTTTTAAATTTATTAATTTATATATATTTTGTATTTGTTATAAAGTTATTTATCCTTTTAACTACAAATACATAATAACTATACTCTAATTTTATGATTTGATTTATTATTTATAGCAAATAAAGATTATGGATGTGTACATGATGCGGGGGAAGAATTTCATGATATTCTTACTCATGAGCTAAAGAATACTACTTAAAGTGAAAAATAATCAAATATCGTTAAAATTGATGACAATGACGAAGATGACGACAATAATAATCATCGTACTAATGTCGCTTAGTGATATGCTTTTTATGTTTTATGTGAGTTATTTGTGAACATAGTTTGCTTTTGATTATGAATTAGTGACTGTGCTTATTTATTGGATGATTTGTGTTGTAATTTACTAATTATATTTTTTTAAAAAAAGTAAAGGAAAAATAGTTAAAATTTAGAATAGTAATTTTCGGGCCCTGCGGGCCGGCCTTAGCCCTAGTGCTCTCAGGCCGGGCTTTGAAAAACAGGTGTTTTTCTTACTCCGGGCCCTTCACAGGCTGGCCCTGATTATATGTCACCTACTAGACAAGAAATGGAAGAAAATAGGAAAGAAGAAGAAACTATGAACACTTTAAGACATAAAACTTCATCAACAAGAAGAATCTTTGAATCAGTAAATAAAAGACCTAGAAAAAATACTAAATTTATACCACCTCCTATAGAACAATATAATATAAAACCAACACCTAATTCAAGAATTTGGTTGGATTTAGATTGTAATAAGGATAAAGAAAAAAGATTGGAAGAATGGAGTAAAGCACAATTAATAGCATTAATAAATAAAGATGTAGATATTGAAATAATAAGTGTGTTAATAGAAGCAAGTTTTACAAGAAACGTACGTACATGGTGGACTAGTAGGAGACTTGATTTTAGAGAATTATCAAGAAGTGTAATTGAAGAATATCAAAGTAAAAGAGAATTTTATGCTTTAATATTAGCACAATATGAACAAATATTAAGAAATGAATTTATAGAAAGAGCAAAAGTAAGTATAGAAAATATAAATCAACAAGAAATAATAACACGTTTAGAGGAAATAGAAATATGTTAATTAAATCCATATTATATGGAACAATATATATGTGAATATAAAAAATATTGTTATGAAGCAAAATTTCAGAATTATGAACAAGAAAAATTCTATATATAATTATTTTATTGAAAATTACCAAAACTTATATCAAAAAAAATATAATAGAGGCATATAATAAACATTTAGAATCAAGATAAGATATATTTGTATATTCAGGTACAATGGGAAGACGAGAAGAATATTTAAATATTTCTTATAAGAAAAATATAAAGAAGCATGGAGAAATATGAAATATTATAAAGTAAACAAAAGAATGTTAAAATGTAATGAGATAGAAAAACCACATAGATGGGATGCAAAGAATCAAAGAAAAGGAATGTATAAAGTTAAAAAATATCCTAAGAAAAGATTTTATAAAAATATAAAGCAAGAAAATTTTTTAAGAAAAAAGGAAAAAATATATAAATTATAAGAAAAAACCTAATAAATGTAGATGTTACAATTTTGGAAAAATAGGACATATATCTGAGCATAAAAAACTGAAAAATGAAAAATCAATGGAAATAACAAAACAAGTTACAAATATGAATTAAAACCCTTAGAATTTTATGAATCGGTATATAGTGATATAACAAATCCTGAAATAAAAATATATAATAATTTAGATAAAGAAAGTATAAATAAAAAATAATATAAATCAGAGGAAGAATCTAAATATTCATCTAGAAGAATATTATAAATTATATATAATGAATGTAAATGAACTTCAAATAAGAGAATCAAGTAACTAGGAATATGAAGAATATGAGAGAAATATAAAAATATAGATGAAGGATATAACATCATAAATCTTGCTTTACCAAAATCCTTGTACATTGTGAATATTCAATAAAATGTCAAAATTGAATATTTGTCAAGAAATTGATAATCTATTGATTATTCCCAAGCCAATTTTCTACTAGAAAATGAAATAACAATTTGCCAAATTTGTGACCATATTTAATTAGCCAAAGAGTACATCATACGACTATACCTGTTATTTTGCCAAATTGGTACATAAAGACAACATGACTTTGACACATGATCTTGCATTAATGGACCATGAAAGTCAACACATGTTGGCCGTAAGGAAGACCATATTTTCGGCCTATATGAAGGGAAAAGGGAACAATGAAAGTTAGAAGTTGTCAAAGGGAATAAAAATAAAGAGGTCACAAGTATATGTCCAAAATTGGTGCCAAGTGTCAATAGGAAAAGGACCAAGAGAATGAGATATTTTTTACACATAAATAAAACACATTGAAGAGGCACAAGGACCCCTCCAATTCAGCCAAGAGGAGAAGGGAGTGAGAAATTGGATTTTCAAGCAAGAAACAAAAGAATAAATGCCTTAGTACTTGAAAGTGACACATGGCGTGCAAGGGAAGGAAGATAGCTTTGTTTTTATCCTAAAAAGGGCATGTGTCTTTAAGATAGGAAAAGCAACAGGGACCCTTGTGAAGGGCATAATTTTGGCCAAAGATAGAGACAAGAAGGAAATGTAAACTCAAGATGTCAAATGGCATAAGGGAAAGCAAGATTATCTAGAAGAGGGACACCTAAGTAAGTGCTTATGTCATTAGGATGACATCATCCACTTGCCCAACAAGCCTATATTTTTTGCCAAAAGGGAAAATAAGGGAGAAAACATGAGTCCAAGAAAAGATAAAGTCCAAAAAGTTAAGAAACAAGTATTGACATCTTTTGAATAATAAGAGGGGCAAAGAAAGGAGCTTAACCCATGATAAAGTGACACATGTCCAAAGCAAAATTTTGTTGCCAAAAGGGAGAGGTATTTCGGCCAAGTATAGGGAGGAAGAGGAAAGATAGAAAACTTAATTAACAAGTCTTATTCAAGAAGATATTTGAGTGGGTGTTTTAGTCTTTTGGTAAGTAGGACCCCTTTAGTGACTTGCTCACCAATTGTAAGACACCTAAACTCTCTTCTTGCATTTTACAAAAGATCAAATACTCATTTTCCTTAGAAAAGAGTGAAGAGCTTAAATCTTAGAGAGAAAGGAGAGAAGAAGAAAACTCCAAGAAGCTAAGGTAAGATGTTTATGTAGTTTTGTAGTTCTTCTTCTCACAACCTTCCATAGGTCTCTAACTTTAGTAAACCACATTTCCATGGTGTTTTTGGGTGAAGAAGGCCGAAAGTTTGAAGGAGAAAAAGGAAGAAGAAGTTATCAAAAATCCAAATACAAGCCAAGAAGGTAAAGATCTAACCTTCCTTTATGTTGTGTTGGTTATGGTTGACTTGGGTGATGGCTTGTACATTTATTTAGATTTAGAGGCATGAAACCATAAGGGACTATGCTGCCCAAATTTCTAAAAATAAGAAATAACATGTCCAAAGGCCTAAAACATTAAGTACAAGACAACCTAAGGCTAAAATCGAGATATTTGTGAAGTTGGTTTAAAAAGGCCTTATTTTTCATTTTTTTTATGAAATATTTTGACCTGAGCAACATAAGGAAACAAAATGATTTTGATGATTTTAAGGTTACCAAAGTGTTTATCGCAAAAAATAGAGTAGGAATAAGGTTGGAAATAATTTTTAGAAGCTAGAAGAATAAGTTGTGCAACTTTGTCAAAAACTGCTAAATTTAAATTTCTGGGAGGTGGTCGACTTATACACAATTTTTGACCAAGCAAATGAAGCCCAAAAATCATGAAAATTTTCATATTTGTAGTAGACATAAAGAGCTTTATTTTGATAGGGACTTTGTAACTTTTGAAATTCTGTACAAAAAGATGTGAATTTTTCAAACTGACCTAAGGTTCTAGGAGTACAATACGGATAGTAGTGAAAATTAAATATTTTGGGAATGACATGAATTTTTCTAGTTGTTGGTGGTATTTTTCTATGGAACAGACATGTTAAGGGACACGTGAATTTTAGAAGAATCTCATTTGGATCTTTTTGCAATTAATTATAAATTTTCAAAGTTTACTGAAAATTCTAGCCATAAATGGATTTAATCCGAAACTAAGTACACTAAAAGTCAAAAGCAAATGACTTGTCCAAAAAGGGTTGAAAGGTGACCTAAGAGATAAAAACAACCCTTTTAACATTTTAAAATGATATAACATTTATTTTAGTACCATATAAAATAAAGGAAATTAATATTGTCATGGCACTACTATTGGACTTTAAAGATGATCCGAGATTTTCTAAGTGCTAAGAAATATTACTAATTGGGAGACAAGGTACATCAATGTATAGTAACTTTAGCCTTTTATGTCTTGTGTACCTATATATGCATGTTTGAATCATGATTGTGGATTCATATCTAGGACTTGTACCTAGGACTGCATTTGTTTACATTCAGCTGCTGTAGATTTATTTTATAATAATCTACATGCTTGTTTTCCTAACACTGAGGATTCAGAGTTTGGAGGGTCCTTTGTTTATTTAGGACTTGTAGGGTCCTTTCATAGTTAACTTTACATATGTTGTATGATGTTTGTGTTGTTGTGCACTTACTGAATGTTGTATTATTTTCAAAATTGTGATTATCTATCATATATTGTTTATACTTTACATATAAGATTAACTATTGCTCTAAGATTCAATTTTGAATCTCAAACCTAACTAGAGATTCAAGAAGTGGATCTAGAGTGAAGGGAAAGGCAATGTGAATTGAGCCTTAAGGAAGTCCTGGAGAAGGGGCAGACACTAGAGAAATTTATTAATATTTTGGACCATATAACATATATAAATTTATTGACCTTAATTTTTGGGATGATTGTGTTAGTTCTCTATGGGTTTTGATGATAATAAACAATTGTAAAATCAAGATTAAAGTTTGTCTTAAAGTAAGTGAAAAACTTACTGTCTAAGGAAAACTCGAGTTTTGGATTCAAAACTTGAGTTTCGACTTGACAGTGAAAAGCTCAATCTTAATAATCAAAGGCAGAACTGCAGTTTTCATGTGGAAACTCAAGTTTTGGCCTTACAGAGAGTATTATAAGTTTTTCATCAGGACAAACTCGAGTTTCGATTTGGAAACTCGAGTTTAGGGCCAAACAAAGACTCTTCAAAATTTTTGAGGAAATGCAAAACTCCAGTTTTCATTTGAAAACCCGAGTTTTAATCAAACATAGAGTCACTCAAATTTCTAACTTATGAAAATCCCAGTTTCCAAATTTTCTAAGTTTTTCCAAGTTTTGGGAAAACTCGAGTTTCAGTTTGGGAACTCGAGTTTTAGCCTGAGAAACTTTTTTCATGCTTTGAACATTTTAAAACTCAAGTTTTGAGTTGAAAACTTTAGTTTCTCATTTGGCTCCAAATTTCAAATGCTTTCATGTTTTAAGGAAAACTCGAGTTTAGTTTTAGAAACTCGAGTTTTGGCCAAAGCACAGAAGTTCACTATTTCTCAATGTATGTAAACTCTAGTTCTGGAAACTCCAGTTTTGTAATAACACAGAACTCTCTAAGTTTCAAATTTTAAGTAGAAACTCGAGTTTGGTTTTGGAAACTCGAGTTTTGGTCATACAGAGAGCATCGATGTTTTTCATTAATTTCAATACTCCAGTTTTGAATGAAAACTCAAGTTTTAAGGTTTTGGACATATATTCATTAACAATCCGAAACTCGAGTTTTGCTTGAAAAATCGAGTTTAGGTCCCAAGCTAAAGTAGTGCCCCAAAACTCAAGTAGGGCTTTCAGCTATAATATGAATCCACTTCATCTCAGTTGTCGACATGGAGTTGCAGAACCTGTTAGATAAGGACAAACACTAGTTTTTGTTTTATGGCTACTACCTGTTAGTTTTTGTTCGCGGAACTGGGGAATTTGTTTGTTTTATGGCTGCTACCTGTTAGTTTTATTTTCTAGTTGTAATCTGTTTTTTTGTTACCCTGATTTTGATTCTACTGACTTGCTATTAGTAGATTCGTGTGTTTTTGCTCAACAATCTTTCTTGTCTCTGCTGGGTCTTCGTTGAGCTTTCAAAAATTCTGGATGATTCTTTCTCATTTTTCTTCTTCGTATTTTTCTGGAGATTGATTTATGCATTTGAGTTCAATATCTGGGTTAAGTTTGAATGTTGGACTTGATTTTGATTTCATGGGGAAGTTCAAAGGGTTGAGTTTGAATGAGCCATGGAAATATTCCTACTGTTTCGAAAAGAAGAGTTGCAGAAGAAAAGAGTTGTAGACAATGAAGGTTAGGAAGGGGAGGGGCATTTTGGTATTTTTCATAACTTATTTAACGTCTGTTAAGTCAATTTCACTGTGATGATATTTTTGCTCTAGTTTTACAAGTTCATGGGTATTTTTGCATCTCTGAAAAGCATATGGTGGTGGATGCACCTTGGGTGAAAGCTGAAGGGTATTTTTGCGCCTTAACCCTATTATTTATCAACTTCACTAGATATGTTTAATGTGTTTGCTAGTGAATTTCAATTGTTTTAGAGATGATTAAAGAAGATCAAGAAGTGTTGTCTTCAACATAAGCAAAAGAATGTCAAAGCATTAAATGCAAAGTATAACAACTTTCTATATTCTGATCAAACAAGCTCTGCACGATGCAAAAAGGATAAATGCTTCTTACCTAAACAAATCACTGACATTCCAGCGGATAAAAACATAAGAAAGTCAAAATTTATCCTACAACACAAGGAATGAATAAAAGAGTAGAGAGAGAAGAGACCAAAGTGCCTCCAACAGATAGATAAGTGCACCAACAATCAGAATGCAATATGCAACGGTCATTTAACACTCTCTAAGTATAAATAGAGCTGCATTCAACTCAACAAACAATTGAGCTAGAAAATGAAAAATCATTCAAGTTCTCAACTACTCTTAAGTTTTCTTGTATAGAGTATATTTTGATATTATTGTACTTCAGTACTTATTCTTATCTACTCTTTAAGAGAGTTCATTTATTGTAAACAATCTCAAGTCAGAGGACTTGGAGATTGGGGTCATTGATTGCAACTTGTAAGGGGGAGTAAGTTCTAGTGAGAGAATTACTCGAGTTACAGAGGGTGTAATCAATTGGTATAGTGAAATACTCAAGGAGCCTGAGGACTGGATGTAGGTCATAGAGTTGGATCGAACCAGTATAAACCTTTGTGTTTTTCTCTTCTTCTCTACTCTCTGTTTTACCCTGTTTCAACGCTTCTAAAACAAAACTTTCGAAAAGATTTTTAAAATCCAAATTCACCCAACCTCTTGGTGATTTAGCTCCATTTTTAGAATGTATGACTATTATCCCTGAGGGGATTAACCTCGATAATTATTAACCTTTAACCAAGTTATTTATAATTATTTTTATTAGTACTCATTTATCCAAACTGATATGCATGCTCTGTTGTGCCATTACTTTGTTGTGTGAAGGTAGATATAAGGGAGGTGTTACAAAGGAACAATAGAAAAGAGAATGAGTTTTAACAAAAATCAATATGATAAAATAAAAGATAAAACATTAGATATAACAACATAACAAATAAAAAATGATAATTGTATTCAAAAAGTAGGAAAAATAATAAAATCAAACAAAAATGAAAAATATACATATGTAATATTAGAGAAAAAAACATCCCATTGAATCTATTTTAACTAAAGGAGTATGAAGAATTTCTTTAATAAGTAAAGTATTGATAGAACATGAAATATCTAAACTATCTTTTATATATGAAGTTTCAAAAATCTATATAGCAGGAATACACTTATTAGTAAAGGCATATTTTTACATTGTAATAGACTTACTTATAAAATTATTAATAACAAATGGAAGAATAATAAGTGATATATATATATATATATATATATATATATATATATATATATATATATATAATAGTATATTAGGATTGTTGACAGGAAATTTAATAATCAAAAACTAAAATTTACCTTGAATACAAATTTTCTATAAGTAGAGTAGAACAACATATGAACAAATCAATTTTAATTTATCATAAATTAAACAATCTAAAATTACTTAATAGCTATGGTAGGATTAGTTTTTACAAATAAACATAAAATATATAATGAAAATAAATTTGTATAAATATAACAGCTATGGTAGGATTACTTTTACAAATTAACATCAAATATATAATGAAAATAAAGGAATAATAACTATATATAAACATTTTATGCCAATATTACAATACAAGAAATATTACAAATAGAATTGGATAATACAAGAAATTATTACCAAAATATTTCAAGAAGAATAATGACAAGTAATATATTAGGCCATAAATCTTTATGAAAAAAGGGTTAAGGTGAAAAAATGCACATGTGTTTTACTTTGAGGAACGCCCCACACCAAGTATTTTTCTTAGGTGCAAAAGTGCACACATGGTTACAAATTAGGAGCAAACATACCGTTTGACTGTTAAGTTTGACTTTTTTTGCTAACTGCGCAATGACATGGCATTTCGAAGGTGTAAAAATACACATATGGTTTGATAAAAAGGAGCACCAACACCAAGTTCTTTTTTTTTAATTTAATAATTTTATTTTAATTAAAGGAAAATTATTTACTTCTAAGTATAACTCCTAGAAGGCCAAATTTTTTATTTCTATAATTTATTTTCTTTTTTTAGAATCCTTATTAAATTTTCTAATTAATAATTAACAAGTGAGTATTTATGCATTTAAAATTTGATATTATAAATACTATGTTTAATTAAAAATAATTATAATTTTTTGATCTAACAAAATGAATGAAAATAAACTAAGGAATGTTATAGACTTATAGTTATAAAGTTGAATTTTTCCAAAGTAAATGAATTATTTTTTTTCATAGAATATATGAATTATTTCTTTAAATATGTATTTTCAAAAATTGAAATTATTTTTAAGTAAATATATTATTTATAATATCAATTATTAATTAAAAATTTAATAAGGACTTTTTAAAAAAATTATGAAAGTAAAATGTTTACCATATTCACTCATTGAATATATCCTCCTTCTCAAAATGATAAATCAGAATAAAAAAAAATTTGGCTTCCCAAGAATTATACTTAGAGAAATAATAATTTTTCTTTAATCGAAATAAAATTATTAAATTAAAAAAAAAAGGTCTCAGGCACTCTTTTTCTTTCAAACCACTTGTGTATTTTGCACCTTTGAAATGCTACATCATAGCCTAGTCAACAAAAAAAAAGTCAAACTTAACGGTCAAACAGTATTTTTGCACCTAATTTGTGACCACATGTACACTTTTACACCTAAAAAAAACACTTGGTGTTGGGTGCTCCTCGAGATAAAATACATGTGCATTTTTGCACCTTAACCCAAGAATAAATACATCAGATCCACCTTTGAATATTAATATAATTCCAAGAATAAGATTAGAATGTAATAGATCATCATCGACCATCATCAAGTAGAGGATTGACAAGATCAACAAGTTCAAGAAATAGTATAAATAAAGAAGATTATCAAAGAAATTTATTATTAGAATTACCAATAATAACAAATTTAACAGAAAATTAATGAGTAGACAATTAAATTAATTGATAAAAATTATATCAAAATATAAAAAATGAAAGGAGCTTTGTGGGAAGAAATAATAGCTACAATAGATTGAAAAATAGGTATATCACATAGAGGGGGGTGAATAGGTGATTATAAAAATATTTTCAGTAAAAGCTCAAGAACAATAAAAAGAGACAAAGAAGGAAGATGTACACGGAGAGATTATACCGGTTCGGTCTAACTCTTCGACCTACGTCCAGTCCCCAATCACCTTGGGGTTTTCACTATCTCTTAATCAATCACAGTTACAATTACACACTTCATACTAAGGGTGATCCTCTCACACTAGAACTTACTCCCTCTTACAAAGTTGTAATTGTATACCCACACTTAAGGTTCCACAACCTTAAGATTTGACTAATAAACAATAAATGGATAAGTCTTTAACTCTCTCATAGAGCAAATAAATGATGCATACTGAAGTACAGGAATAATATCCAAAGATATTAGACTAAGTTAATGAAACAATAAATTATAGTTGATCCGAATTGATTACACAGTGTTTCAGTAGATGAAAAATTCAATGCTTCTGATATTTATAGTTGATGGCATTTATGACCATTGTAGAAGCTTGAAGAACCGTTGAGACTCTTCAACTATTCGTTAGAGTGATGAAGCGTTGAGCCATTAATGCTCTGGAAATTGCCATCTTCAACATTCTTTAATTCCTTTATTCGACCGTTGTGGCACAACAATAAGAATGAAGATTGTCTTGCCATAAATGTCTTTCGAATGTTCAGAGGAATGGTTGTTGGATTAGTGTCTCCAATAGGCAAGTGCATTTAATGCTCTAACACATAAGATTGTTTTATCCAATAACAATATTAATCCACATTCTAATCATCTGAAACTCATTAATAAATTAGTTAAATATAGTTAGAAGTGGTAATGATAGATGATGTGAAGAATCTAAAACAATCTTAAAGAATTGAAGGATTCAAACATGAAGATTTCCAAATAGAGAGTAATTGGCTTGAGTCAATATTGTCCTGGCTTGAGTCAATTTAATTCTTGAAAGTGTAGGAACAAATAAGGCAAGCTAGCTAACTCAAGTCAACTATCATTAGCTCGAGTTTAGGCTCAGACTCAAGGCATAGAAATGGTGGCTTGAGTCAGTGTCCAATTGATCACTTAGTTTCTAAAGAAACTTTAACTCGAGGCAACATATAGTGGCTCGAGTTTAGTCTCAAACTCGAGGCAACAAAAACAGGCTTGAGTCAGTCGCAATAAAAGTTTTTTGAACACTATTGGAAGAAAGTCTTTTTGGCTTGAGTTGATAAGTGAAGGCTTGAGCAAACATATATTTGAATGTAACGGTCAAAACTCAGGCTCAAGTCAATTAGCCTCTAGCTCAAGTCAACTGAAATACAATTTTGAAAATCATTTATAGTTTGCAAGCAATTGGTTCGAGTGACATAGTTGAGTGACATCTTTTACCAACCAATTAGCACTATGAAAGTGTGTTGTGCCCTTCTACACCAACATTTTAATTTTATAACCTATATAAACTAGGTCCATTTACTTAGTCCCTGAAAGCTATTTTATCTTTTATCATTCTTGGGACTCTTACTATCCTTGCTGTGGACAGTCCCGGCTGAAATGCTTAGGTTTATGGCAAGTAAAACACACAGATTGCCTACTACAATTTGTTCCAAGATGATTCTTTTCACATTTAGGACATTTCTAAGGCTCAACGGACTTTCTAGCATTTTGCTGTATAGGCTTGTAAGGTTTCTTATTATTGCCTCGATTGCTGGACCATTGGCCTTTACGTCTCTAAGAAGAATTACCACAGCTAGAGTCTCCACGATTAGAAGCATTTCTAGAAGCACACATATCATTAAGATTTCTTTCAATTATTCTGCACTCCTCAACATCCTAATTCAATTCATGAAACTGTCTAGCCACAAGTTTTTTCTTTGAGCTCATATTTAAGACCACAAACTAAAACATCAATAATATTGCTTTCGTAACCATGACTCCTATGGTAGTTAGAATACTTAAACAATCAGATAAATTTGGCAAGATATTCTTCAAAAGATTCAGAATTGCACTACTTAATATTTAGAAATTCAAATTCCATGGCCACACGAGTAGATTAAGGAAAGTATTGTTCATAAAATTTCTCCTGAAACAATTCTCAGGTAATAGGAACATTGCGAGAACAAAGGGTAACTTCTGTATTGCACCACCAATGATCGGCGTGAAGATTCATATCAGCGGTAGAGGTTGTAGCAACAAAGCAAAACCCATAGAAAGAAGAGTTATTAGACCAAGTAGGGAAGCTTAGAAATGTTTAAGAAGGTGTTAGATCAAGAGTTACATCAAATAAAAAAATTTTAGAATTTCGTCTCCTTATATTTGATATTTTTCAGAATCCCACCTTTTTAGATGAAAAAAATACTTACCGGTTCTTTGTGAAGAACCATAATGTATTGCCCATAATATTAATTAATATATCAATAAAGAATATATTAATATATTGTTAAATTACTTAATGATTACTTGTGAAGAACCATATTGTCAAATAAATTTTTTTAAGAATCTTACCTCTTTGTCAACATACATTATTTACCCGTTGTAACCATTATTTATTAAGCTTCATATATGCATGAATCTATAGCAGTGTGTCCAATTACATATGATAAAGAAGCTACTATAAGTAAAGCCTCCAAGTGAATGAGAAACAAAAAATAAGTGGGGAGAGGAGAATAATGTACATATTATCATTATAATAATAATTATTATTATATGTGTGTATCTATTTATGTGTGTGTTTGTCTATATGTATGTATTTATGTGTATGTATATATTGATGTGTGTCTGTGAATTAAAGTTGGAGTTGTTTATAGCCTTGCATATGAGTATCATTGAATATGTATGTATTTATGTGTATGTATATATTGATGTGTGTCTGTAAATTAAAGTTGGAGTTGTTTATAGCCTTGCATATGAGTATGATCGAAAGGAAGGAAGCAAGCTAGGAATTGAGTAAACTCAGAAACAAAGCCTTCTAAATATCAAAACTCATCCAAGTAGCCAATTACAGACATTTCATCTTTGTAAAGTCGAACTTCTTCTTCCTCCTCCTCCTCCTCCTCCTTCTTCATGATCATTTTAGGTTTGTGGGAGGTTTGGCCAACATTCAATTACTATCTCTTTATGTTTTGCTGCCACCGTTGGCATCTTTTGGTGGCCATGTTTTTCAACATATGGTTTTTTGGTTAGCCTCTACATAAGTTATTGGAAGTTGCTAATATCAATCTTGATGATCTAAATTATGCGTAATTGGGGTTCATTTTGTTATTTGCTATGAATCATTCTCCTACATTTAACATCAAATGTCAAATGCAAGAGAGAAAACGAAGCCCAAGGTACGCATAATTCACATATTTTTCACCAAAGATCATCAAGACCAATGTTGGCAACTTCCAAGAACTTGTGCAGAGGCTGACTAGAAAACTGTTTGCTGAAAAGCATCACCACTAAAAGATGCCAACAATAACAAGACATTAAGAGATAACAAGATTGAATGTCAACTGAATCTCCTACAAGCCTAAATTGGTCATGGAGGAGGAGGAAGAAGAAGATGTTGGACTTTGCAGGGAAGAAATGTTTACAAGTGGCTACTTGGGTGGGTTTTCATATTTAGAAGGCTTTGCTTCCAATAAGAGGTAGAACTAGGGCGTCAAGGTTGGTTGCCCCCTAGGGGAGAATTTCTCAATAAATGCAAACAAATATTTTCTGCTTCATAACTTCAATGTGAACAATGACAACAACCCTATCCTCCTAATGAACGCAACTGAAGCACAATTCACCATTTCGTTTCTTCCCTTGAAGCATTTTGCTACTTTCATCAATGCTATTGAAGTCATTTTAGCTCCTAACATCTTGATCCCCGACGAAGGATCTCTATTGTTCCTCGTTTGCGACTTCAACGGCCTTACCTCCTACACTTTCCAGCCACGATGCCATTTGAACAACAACGGATCTCTCATCACCTTTGTATTAGCATAGATTCAATTATAGATGAGTTTAACAATATAAAAACATGTAAAGTAAGAGTCATGTGAAGTGATATTAATTTATGTAATAAATTTCTTTCAATTTTTTTATATATTATGTCTGTATTGTATTTTAAGTACTTTTATTTATAATATAGTTTTTTTTTTTTTTGCCCCATCATTTAAGGGTGTGTTTGGTTTAAAGGAAGAGAATGGGAGGTAGGGAGATGAGAAAAAAATTTTACCTCGTATTGACAAAATTGCCCATGAAAAAATTTCAATATTCCAAAAATACATTCTCAACAAAAAGGAATATTCTTCTTATTAGTAGCACTTTGGTCAATATCCTTACGATCCTCTCCCCTCCTTTCAAATCAAACATGATGTAAAATTCTTGGGTCCGCCACTATTTTCAAGTTTGCTCAAATTCCCAATTTGCTTCCTTTTGATGATACTGACATTCAAGGTTATGGATAACTCCAACTTTAATTCACACACACTTACATATATACTAATACAGGTTAGAATACACACACATGTAAGTTTTTCTATAATTTCATACTCAAACATCAAGTAATAAGAACATAAACAAGGATCTTAAGAACTCATGATTTTCACAATACTATAAGTTTAAATCAAGATGCACTAACCTTTATCCATAATTGTGGAATCTATACTTCATAATACGTAACTTGCAACACGATAACTGAAACCTTTATCATTCTTTTTACCCTTCATTTCACGCTCTTTCCTCTTGATGGAAAACTATAGGCATCTATAATGGGCAAAGAGTGAATGGATAAGTTTCTATCCTTTAAATAACTTATGTATCTAAAAGACATGTACATCCTATGGATATGACTGCTCCCATCAAGCAGTCAAGAAACCTCTTCCCAAAAGTCATTTACCAATAGTCATTTAGCCCCTTCATTAATTATTAAATCATATACATTTATTACAGCCACATGAGACATTTCTTACATTCTCCCACTTGGCTCATGTGATATATGTCATTTCATGATTTAACAAAATATTAATAATTTTACACATAATCTTGGCTAAAAGATTTCATATATATTGGTAGCATCATAAGTCATGGTTAAGGATAAAATTATGGCGGTTGTACATCAGTATGTCGACGTAGTCCCTTCCATGTACTACTTTATTGGTCTTTCTCCTTGACATGACACTTTAATGAAAGTAACTTTAATGTCAATCAATAAAGTCTTCATAGTAGACAACTCCTGTTTTCTAACAACATCATTTATGCATGCATACATTAAGTTGAAAACAAGAGAATCTCATAAACACATATATACTAATGAGCTCAAAGTGTCAATGACCAATACATAACAATAATTTTAACATTCTCTAGTAAACATAATACCTATATTATACACATGACCAGTGAATGTCTTGGGTGGTAATCCCTTTGTCAAGGGATCAACTATCATAATATCGGTGCTAACATGTTCTATTGACACTCTATGTTTCTGAACCTCTTATTTAACGACAAAGTATTTCCATTCCATATGCTTAGTACCTTTAGAATATTTGTCGTTTTATAAAAGAAGACTGCTACGGAATTATCACAATAAATTTTCAACGGTTTGGCTATATTGTCGACTAACCTAAGCCTTGAAATAACATTCTATAGCCATTTAGCCTGAACCATGGCCTCAAATAATACCACAAATTCAGCTTCTATAATGGATGCAGTAATTAGTGACTGCTTATCCAATCACTTCAAGGTTGCTAGACCTCCTATAAGTAAGCATGTAACCTTTAGTTCCTTGCAAATATCTCAGAACTTTATTTGTAGCTTTCTAATGATCCATACCAGGATTACTCTGGCATCTCCCAACATTGCAAAGCCAATATCTGGTCTCCTACAAGTCTAAGCATATATTGAGCTCCCAACTAGTAATGTGTATGAAATTGCTTTCATTTCTTTTCATTTCAAAGCTACTAGAGAGAAACTTCTAAGCTCATTTAAAAGATCAAGATCGTTAGTTGCAAGCAAGATATCATCAACATGCAGAACCATCAATATAAACTTGCTCCCACTGACCTTCAGATATATACATTGGTCAACAGTATTTTCTTTAAATCCAAAGGAAACAACAATATCATTGAACTTAAGGTACCATTGTCTTCAAGCTTGTTTAAGTCCGTATATTGATTTCTTTAATTTGCACATTGAGTGCTCCTTTCCTTTTCTTAGGCAGTTTTCACATCCATCTAGTGTAACTCTAAATTATAATGAGTCAATAATGCCATAATGATTCTTAAAGAATCCTTCCTAGAAACTAGTGAAAAAGTCTCTTTATAGATAATGTCATCTTTTTGAGTAAACTCGAATTTGTTCAAGATGATTTCAAAATAGGGACGACTTAAACTAGAATTTGTTCAAGCAAACTCAAGTTTGCAATATTTTCTCAAAAGCAAAACTGTAGTTTTGAAACACAAACTCTTGTTTTGTTCTTTCTTAGGTAAACATCACAATTGAGATTTGAAAAATATCTTGAAATAGTGGCAAACTCAAGTCATTAAGTGACAAACTCGAGTTTGGCACTATTCATATTGAAAAGGAGTTTAAGTTCATAAAAGCTCAAACTAGAGTTTTCAAAACTTAACTGGAGTTTTCAAACCACAGAAATAGAGCATAGCTCTCTGTATGGCATAAACTCGAGTTAAAAAAACTCAACTCAAGTTTTCTTTAAAACTGAAAATGTTTGAAAACTTTCTATCAAGCTCAAACCCGAGTTTACAAAGATAAACTCGAGTTTTCTCAAAAGTATGAAAACTTAGAAAATTCTTGGCTAATCTTAAACTCAAGTTTAATGTCCAAACTCGAGGTAAGAATCCAATGCAAGAAGAATTAGTTCCAAACTCATTCTATGTTGAACGTTGTGATCAAATTAGTAGAAGTTGTCCAAGACTAGTGTCTTTGCAATATCATGAACTAACTGTCAATTTTTTAAGGTCATATCTCCCTGGTCTAAACTTCATTTTAATTGGTTAAAGTCTTGATGGAACGCATTTTGAGTCTACCTTTATATGCCATTAATTTCAGCTTGATTAGATTTGTAGTTTGTGAGATACACTCAAAACATTGAAGTTTGGTCTGTTATGTGGCGTGAATTCCAGTTCCAACTTCTACAATTTATAGATCTCTCATCTAAACTTTTTTAGGCTTGAAACTTTGTCATAATGACACATTGGAAGTCTAGTTTCATGCAAAATTGGTTTAACCTCAATCCGATCTCTGGTTTAGGAGATATCATCAAATTACCAAACCTCGCCTAAGCTAAATGTGAAACAGAGGTGAACAGAGGAGCTGAAAGCACGACAAACTCAAGTTTTGAATGACTAACTCAAGTTTAGCTGGTCCGGTCTTGAGACGCTAGAGGTGCTGAAAACACTGCTAACTCGAGTCATTAAGTGAGTAACTCGAGTTTTGATTCCCAAACTCGAGTTTTGTGTCCTTAACTCGAGTTTTCTCATATTCCAAAGGCAAATCACTTGCAATAAGGTAGTAAACTCAAGTTGAAACCTCGGGACTCGAGTTTGCTCATCCAAAACCTTATATTTGCTTGTTTTAACTCTAAATTGAATCATTCTAACTTCCATTTGATCTTGAAAACTTCTAGTATCGATCTAAGAACTTGAATAATGATATTTCATTCAACAAGTTCTTTCTTCAATCTCTCCTCTTCTTCTTGATTATCCCCAAAATCCTTTGATAATTTCTTACTTCTTTGCAATTCTTCTTTCTGTCTTCTCATCTTTTAATTATTCTCCATAATTCAACTCTTTCTTTCTTCTCTTCTCTTACCATTCTTTATCATTTGACCCTTCTTTGATTCAATTTCTTTCTCTCATTCAATACTTTTTTATCGATCTTCTTCTTGATCATTCTTCATAAATGAACTTTACATATTTGATTCTACATTAGATTTAAGAATTAGTCAATGTATATGATATAAACTTTTTGCTCTTGATATTGATATGTATATTTGTTATCATCAAAACTAAGCATATCTAACAATATCAATGTTCACCTTTGGGGACCCACTAATATACAACATTCAACTATAAAGATGCTATAAAGATTTCATATAATTTGGCTTGATGCATATCCTAACTAGAAATATTTATCATCTTTGGATGTCTAAATAAAACTTTAAGTATATGGACAACACTAACATTCATGTTTATTATTATAAAAACAAATAACCAACCTTTGAGTTGGTCTATAACCGTCTTATAATGACAAACTTGAATTCACCCACAACATAAATATAATTTCATAGCATCAAGGTTATGGGGAATTGAAACATCACTATAATAATTAGAATTAAAATAATTCATAAGAATCTTGCCACTTTGATGACTAACAAATTTTCCATTCTTAATTCTCAAACTTAAATACTTGACATTTTTATTCACAACATCTAAATCATCAATAATAGGAAGCTAAATGACCAAAAATTAGAGCCTAAATTCGGCCGTAAGAAATGTCTCATGTGGCTATGATAAACGTTTATGATTTAATAATTAATGCAGGGGCTACATGATTATTGGTAAATGACTTTTGGAAAGAGGTTTCTTGACTGCTTGATGGAAGCAGTCATGTCCATAGATGTATATGTCTTTTAGATACATAAATTATTTAAAGGATAGAAACTTGTCCATTTACTCTCTAACCAATATAGATGCCTCTGGTTTTCCATTAAGAAGAAAAAGCGTGAAATGAAGGGTAAAGAGAATGATAAATATTTCAATTATTGTGTTGCAAGTTACGTATTATAAAGTATTGATTCCATAATTATAGATAAAGGTTAGTGTATATCTTGACTCAAACCTATAGTATTGTGAAAATCATGAATTCTTAAGATCCTTATTCATGTTTTTATTACTTGATGTTTGAGCATGAAATTATAGAAAAACTTACATATGATATCAGAGCTTTTGGTTTTAGAATTTATGGTTTTCCAATTATGAATCTTGTATTGATACATGAATTATACTTTTTAAATTTGTTATTGAATGAATTTATTAATCTTCAAAAGTATGTGAAATGAATTTTAAACAAGTAATGTTGATTTGTTGAATCAAAAGTATACATATTATTGTTTTGTGTGGGATTCTTGTTTGAAATAGAAATGCATATGATTGCATTTATTTTTGCTTTATGAATTATTTAGAGTTTACCATGCGTAAATGAAAGTATTTGGAAATTTTGAAATTGGATCAAGAAAAAAAAAAGTATTTTTAAGCCACAAAATATGTGTCATTACATAGATCTTGAAAAAATGAAGAGATAGATAGTAAGAATTTGGGGGGGGGGGGGGGGATGACGTCAGAATTGTCGATTATGGAGGAAATAAGAGTCAGGTCTGACGAACCTGAACCACAGATCCATGTGGGCCTGTGCGACCCGGCGGGAGGTAGGAGATGAACAGTTAGTTTTATTTTTTTTTATTTTTAATAAAAAAAACGAAACGGTTCCCCTCTTTGTAAAAGTGAAACTGTGTGTTTCATAATTTGTTATTATTATTATTGTTATTTTAAAAAATGATAAGACAACACGCCTGCATCCTGGAGGTAAAGTCGTGTTTCATCGAAAAGCAGACGTGTTTCATCGAAACGCATGGTTTCATCTTATTAAACTAAAAAATGAATGATAAGCCTCTACGCAAATTTTTAGAGAGAATCAATGGATTTAGATATGGATCATTTTGAGCCTCTATTATTTTTATTTTTTATTTTTAAAAAACAACTTCTGTACTAGGCCATCGTTTTGGTCTGTTGCTGGAATTTGCTTTTTGCTTTGTTTTTTTTTTTAAGGATGAGTATGGGCTGTTCCAAATGAAATAGTTTATTTAAGTAATGTATAGTTACGGTAATGATTTATAGTTACGGTTGTTTTTTTACCCCCAAAAAAAAAAGTTACATGTGTTTAGGCTATACAGTGTTTTTGGGCCCAAATTAGGCCTAAAAACATACTGGGCTCAAATGGATTTTTTTTTCTCGAATTTAATTCTTTCTGGGGTGATTTTAGGCTTTAATTTTGGGTCATTTAACTTTCTGTTATTGATGATTTAGATGTTGTGAATAAAAATGTGAAATATTTAAGTTTTGAAATTAAGAATGGCGAATTTATTAGTCATCAAAGTAGTCAAATCCTTATGAATTATTTTACATTCTGAGTGAAGAGTGTTGGACTTGGCTATCACCCAAGAGGGGGGTGAATTGGGTGTTTGATAAACTTTAGGAACTTTAAAAAAAACTTTTCGCAATTTATAAATTGACAATTAGATATTCAAAGATGAGCATATACTGGAAATGTAAAAGATTAGGGGAGAGAGTATGCAAACTGTGATTTATCCTGGTTCGGTCCAATCTTTGACCTACGTCCAGTCCCCAAGCTTCACTTGAGATTTTCAATCCACTATTTGCTTTGAACTTGATTACACGTTCTGTACTTGAAGTAATCCTCTCACTAGGATTCACTCCCCCTTACAAACCATGATCAATTCACTTGCTTGATTACACACTCTGTACTCGAAGTAATCCCACACTCGGATTCACTCCTCTTACAAGTTGTAATCACAACAAAGTGTCTCTCACTCAAGATCACCCAATCTTGAGTAACTCTCAGAATAATTGGATGTTTACAATGAATCTTCTCTCTCAAAAGTAAGTGAATAAACACTGAAGCACAATACATATAATCTCACTCTCTAAGCTAGATATATGATCATTGAGATATTCAGAGAGTAGATGAAGCAAACGTTAGAATATTGGCATTTTCACTGTGTAAGCTCACGTCACTGTTCTTGTTCTCCTTCTTGTATTTGTGTCTACTGTTCTTCATTTCTGGGCTTCTTATATAGATGAAGAAGAGGAACTAGCCGTTGCATTTTCTTCTCTTTGATTCTTCAAAGTTCAGCTGTAAATCTGGAATATGACAGTTGCATATTTTGCTATGTTCTTTCAATTCTCAGCTGGAATCTTGGAATATGTTGTTGCAGAGTGTCTTCTAGATTTTTAGTCATTCCATTATCTTAATTCGACCGTTTGAAGTGATCTTAATGTGTTGCAACGATCTGAACAAAACATCTGGGATAAGGGAGAAGAATCAGCCTTGTTCTTGGTTCTTCATTTAATGCACTTATTCTGGATCTTGATTTCGCCTTGATCTTGTGATGAACCTGTCTGAAACTTATCAAAAACTTGATCAATAATGTTAGGAATAATAATATAACATGATATGATAATTTCATTTTAACCCATGAAGATCTCACAAATTGGCGCAATCTGGTTCTTATACTTCAGCGACGCAAACTGGAGTTTGGAAAGCTAAATTGGAGTTTGCAGCGGGCTAAACTGGAGTTTAGAAATACAAACTCGAGTTTAGGTCTTCCAGAGAGGAATGTCGCGATTTAAGTTTTGGAGCACACTTGAACATAAGGCTAAACTCGAGTCATTAAGTGATTAACTCGAGTTTTGGACTTTTGAAGTGAAAATAAGCTTAAGTCCACAAAGCTCTAAACTGGAGTTTTCAAATGCAAACTGGAGTTTAGAAGGTTCAGAATATTGATGAGCTCTTTGTCTGCCACAAACTGGAGTTTGTAAACTAAACTGGAGTTTACAGCAAGCTAAACTGGAGTTTGGAAATCCAAACTCGAGTTTAGGTCTTCCAGAAAGGAATGTCGTGATTTGAATTTTGAACTACACTTGAACTTAATGCTAAACTCGAGTCATTAAGTGACTAACTCGAGTTTCCTTCAGAGATGAAAATATCTTGCTCTATGTCAAGTGCAAAACTGGAGTTTGCTAACACAAACTCGAGTTTTCTTCTCCATGGCTCAGTCAAATATCCTTCTCACAAGTTCTTTACTTTCTGACCTGATAAAGATCAATCCCTGGAATCCAGTACCTATCTCCATAAAGCTCTTTAAGTCTTCTTTCCATTGCAAGAAGAATTAGCTCCAAACTCATTGTATTCTGATAGTTATGATCTGATGAATGAAGGTTGTTATTTGCCAGCATTTTCGCAGCATCTTGAATTTATAGTCAACTTTCAAAAATCATATCTCACTCATTTGATCTTTGTTTTCCATGATCTTTATGTTTCTAGAAAGGTATGTGAGTCTACTTTCATATGCCACCGATTTCAGCTCATTCTAATGTGTAGATTGTGAGATACACTCAAATCATTGAAGCTTGGTCTGTTGTGTGGCGTGAATTCCTGTTCCAACTTCTGAAATTCATAGCTCTCTCATCTCAGCTTCTTTGGTTATGAAACTTCGTCAAGATGACGCATTGGATGTCTAGTTTCATACAAAATTGATTTCACCTTAAACTGATCTCTGGTTTGGGAGGTATCATCGAATTACCAGAGGTCGCCAGTTCTGATCGTGAAACAGAGTTGGACAGAGTTGCTGAAAGCTTGCTAAACTCGAGTCATTAAGTGACTAACTTGAGTTTTGAATTCCAAACTCGAGTTTACATTGGCTAACTCGAGTTTTGATGATCCAGAGACACCAGAGTTGCTGAAGACTTTACAAACTCGAGTCATTAAGTGACCAACTCGAGTTTTGAGTTCCAAACTCGAGTTTTATGTTCTAAACTCGAGTTTTCTCATAATCCAGAGGCAGATCACTTCCTGTAATGCAATAAACTTGACTTTTGAGTCTTTGGCTCGATTTTGCTCATCCAGAACCTGATATATGCTTGTTTTAACTCTGAATTGAGCCATCCCAACTTCCATTTGATCTTGGAGACTTCAAGAATCAAACTAGGAACTTGTATAATGATTTTCTCAGTTTATTCAGCAAGTTCTTCTTTCTTTCTTCTCTCTTCTTGATTATTCTCCATGAATCAACTCTTTCTTTCTTCTATTCTCTTGTTCTTTCTCCACATGAACAAATCTACATTAAATGTAGCAATTAGACAATGTATATGATATAAACTTTTTGATATAAACTTTATAAGACATCATCAAAACTAATCATAACCAACAAAGAGAATAATATTTACATTTTGAGTGAATTAAACAATTCACATCCACATCTAACGATCCAATCTATTTTTTGAAAATTTCACACTAAAATATTCAAATAGTAAGTTAGAAACGACGGAACCTCACACGCATACACAGATATAAATGAACAAATTCAAAGGTAAAACCAACAAGAGAACAGATAAAACAATAAGATTATAGCAACCTCGGAGTTTTGATATCATCATTTGATGAAATTCCATTCGATCAGTTTTCTCCATTGTCCCAAAATTTGCGTCTCATAGTTATACAACTCTCTTTGTACCTCCTTCATCATCCCTATTTGTTTGCCTTGTTTTATCATTCAAGTACCTCGTGAATATGTATTTAAATATATATAGCATTTGGTTTATTTGATATAATAATTGATGCCAGAAATAAAGTGTTAGAAAACATGGAGAAGGAGAAGTGAGATGCTTACTGGTTGAGTCAAATCAGGGTAATCAGAGCACACACAAGAATTCACCTTATATGGGTTTGCATAGCAATGCACAGGAACAAGAAAAGATGGTGGGAGAAAAGAGATTGTCAGAAAGTTCTAGGACAGGAATGAGAAAATAAGCAAAAGGGCAAGCTCTATTTATAGGGGCCTTTTAATTTGAGACCACCTCAACTTGCCCTCTAGGCCACAATCTAGTAATTTAATGGCTAATTAATTCCATAGTCAATTAAGTTTTGCCAATCAAGTAAGTAAATTAGCAATCAATGCTAATTTGCATTAACAAATCATCCATTCATAGTAATATGATTTTTCTTTGCAATCTCTAATCAATGCTGGAATAGTGCTTTGTCTTTTCATTTAATTGGGGTTATTTGTATTTCACAATCAAATAGTTTGACACATCAAAGATATGTTGGAAATTATGCCTAGGGGCTAATTATTATATAACTAAACTTTAAATTGAGATATTGTATCTCAGATTTGATTTATAAAGATAAATCAATCATTTAATTAAATAGAGATATTGTATCTCTAATTTAATATTTAAATTAAATATATCATATATCTTATTTAATTTAAATTGAGATATAGTATCTCAGTTTTAATTTTATATATATATATATATATATATATATATATATATATATATATCTTTTCTCAAATTTAACTTATAGAGATAAATTAAATCAAAAGACTTTTGATTCAGATTAAATAAATATATTACATTAGATCTATCAGATAGATTTAATTAATGCATTTTTTAATCAAGACTCAAAATTTGAATTTCAGATCTGGCTTTTAATTCGAATTAAATAAATGTATTATATTAGATCTATTAGATAGATTAAATTAATATATTTTAATCCAGATTTAAAATTTGAATTTCAAAATTAATGAGGATTAATTTTATATAATACGTTGATCGGATTTGTAAAGGACTACGGGACATTTTGTCAAGTGTATTATAGAAAGCCGCGAGAAACCCTAAAGTAAAAATTGAGAGAAACGCAAAACAAAAAAAAAGCGCTAGCATGCTGCCGCAATCGGGTTCAGGGATTATTCGTGTGGATATCAGTAGAAGAAGCCGATTCGTAGAGTCGATTTCTGCTGATCGTGAAGGTAGCCCACCAGTTTAAAGAGAACGAGACAGGGAACATTTTCAGCCGTAGGTAATATTCGGTTCTGTAATACCCCAGATTATTGTTATTATTGTATAATAATAATAATAATAATAATAGTAATAATAACAGTAATAGTAAAAGTAATAATATAGTATTAGCTTAATTTTATTAGTTTAGATTAATTTGATTAGTTTGTTAGTTTAGATAGATTTGATTTTATTAAGTATAGATTGATTGATTTAATAGAATTTAATAATGTTCGTATTGTTTTATGATTTTTTTTAAAGAAACAAATACTTATCTCTATATACAATATTTTTTAAAAAAAAATAAACTGTACTATTAATTAAAATAAAAATTATTCAAACTTGTATATATCATATATGATCCTAAAAAATATTTTTATCCCGCAAGGATATTTTATGAATATAAGAACATATCTGTATGTGCGATATAATTTTTTTGAAAAAAATAATTGTACTATTTATTGATATAAAAATATTTAAACTTGTATATATCTTATATAATAATAACAAATATTTTTATTCAACCAAGATATTATATAACTATAAGAATATAATGGGAAGATTTATTCTTCTATTTCGTGAGAAACCTTGGAATATAATGGGTTTATCCATATATAAGACAAAATCTATAATTATTTATTAATTTGTCAATAGCTAAAAAGCCCAAAGCCCAACTCATAACTAAACCCTAAGAGCCTAATTATAAGTTAGGTTTAGCCGTCTAACTTTAGTCATTGTTCATTAGCTCTCTCTTTGGAAAATCCTTTACGGCAGAGTTTCCCCTCTAGGAGCTTAACAACCACGGAGACCAGGTAATCCTAATCCCTAGATCAATGAGAATTTAAGGTTTATGTCGTTTTAATTTACAAATTAGATACTGCCTTATAGGGTTACATATATAAAGATTACCTTTGTTTTGTTTGAATTCATTGCAATCGATACAACACTATGCAGATTACATACTCCTCGAATTGCGTGCGTGCTTGAATTGAGACTTACCTTATGCCTTTCGTTTCTTTAATGTTTGATTGATTATATATATATAAATATATTGTTTTGTCTTTTAGCAAATCATCTTCCATATATATTAAATTTTTCGCTTTGCCTTTCTCTACTGTGCGTGCCGTACCTAAAAGAATGCCTTGTTTCCATTGATATACAAAACCTCCGACTCCACTTTAAATGTCGTGGGGTCCACCATATGTTGCTCAGAACCTCTTTTGATTCAAATATACATATGTGTGTGTTCGACTTTTCCCTATTCCTTCATATTGCTTTTGGTTTATGCATGTAGGGTCCACCCATGTTTTATTCAATTCAAAGATACATATGTTTTTGACTTGATTGTATTCCTTCCGGAGTGCTTTTGGTTTGGGCTATGTGAGGTCCACGGTTCATGGCTATTAATGAGTATATAAATATGTATGAAATATTTAGCCTCTACATCTGCCAATATTCTGCAAGTAGGATAGGATATAAGTAGATATAATATCAAACTATCCTTCCATCTTATAATTACTTAAAGATAGAAAAGTATATAAAGAGATAAATTAATAGTGGGAGGATAGCTTTGAGATGGTACCTCCTAAAGTAATAAACACACTTTTAAGTGTAACATCCCAAATTTTCAAAAGCGGAATATTATTTTTTTTCATCAAAAATCATTTAAAATCATCAAAGTAGATCATTTGAGCGGAAGAGTAAATGATACTTATATTTCAAAATGCCATAAGTCTGGCTGGATACAATAGCGATACATCATACCAAGTATTTCAAAAGTAATGTTCAACAATAAAAGGAAGGCTTCCACCGGAACATCAAAAGGAAGTCTTCAGCCGGGTCTTCTATGCGTCCTGTTTGAGCTTCCCCTTGTCCTCCGTTCTTGGTTCTCCTGACCCTGACGCTATGTTAAGAGCTGAGGTCCCATGCATACGGACCCCAGGTAATGGTTAACCTCATATTTACATATACGGTATATAAACACAGCAATTGGTTCACTTTCAAACATGTCACTCCCAGTGAATGCAAATGACCGCTCCCAGCGAAATGTACCACTCCCAGTGAATACAGATATATCACTCCCAGTGCATGCAGATGTACAATAAACAACAACATGTATTTAACAACACACCACAACATGCATACAACACACATAGCACATATACACATACTATAAATATCAGAGTTAGTGTTACAGTACGCGAACGTACCTTCGTTGACGAGCGTTTAGTACGTTGACGATAAACTGTACTTTTGACGGAAAATAGCGGAACGACAGCGAAATGACAGCGGAACAAGATTACTGATATCCTATAATGATAATATCACATTTATCAATATTTGATATCATAACAGGCATTTTAGGTACAAATTACCATTTTGCCCCTGATCCCCTAATTAGCGAAATTTCGCTAGCACTTCGCTATCTTAACCCTAATCTTCCAGAATTTCAACATATCTCCAACTCCATAATGATTTTCGAAATTAATATCTTAATTACCCCTAGAACATGATTTCTAAACATACCTGGAAGATTAAAAATCAACCTAGCATTTCTACAACAACTACCGAAAGAAACACCAAAACTAAAGACTAGGGACCGAAGAACTTACCCGGCACTTTGCTATTTCCACAAACTCCTCCTTCTCTCTAAAATCTCTCTCTAGAAAGCTCTAGGATTTGTGAAGAATGAAGAGAATGTAAAGGCTATTTATAGAAAAAGACGATGACATTTCGATAATTTCATTGAACTTTGTCTGGTTGAATTCTGACCGTCGGATCGCACTTCTTGGAGGTGGCAAGATCTTGGCCTTACACCTCTCAAGGATGATGTCATCCTTAGTCACCAAGGTGATGTCATCAACTTTCTCAAGAAGTTTTCTACCGATAAAGTCCCTGTTCGGTGTTCTGATCACGAAATTTTGTAAAATCTTAAAATTCCGAAAATAACACTCTGAAGGTCTTTTCTTCCTCTTCGAGAATACTGGGTTTTCCTAACCTTATACTCTCATTAAGGACATTCTGTTACCTGTCGAAAATCCTCGGTAATCGCTACTGGTTACAGAAATATCGTCTGTCGGCGCCAACCTCTGGATAAAAATCCACTGATCAATAATATACTCTGGTTTTTCTCAACTTATCACCGGATTTCAATCTATGAATTATTTTCCATCGGTTCTCATTTCTACTATCTACTTTAATCCCACAAAATATCTTCCTGGCCAGATCTCCAAATCACTCCGTTGGTTATAGAAATGACTTCGGAGACAATCCACTCCGAGATAGAAATTCACTTGTTCTTAATATATTCTGACTCAAGAAACCTAGTTCACGGTTTTCTAGGTAGGATTTCATTTCTATCCGTGGTCATTTATCCTGTTCACATTTTTACTATTATAATATTACTTAATTACCACATGATTTAACTTATAATGTTATTTTAATGCAAATATCTAGATATTAATTTCTTAATTTTCATTTCATTTTTCTTTATTTTTCTTCTAATTTTTGTTTTTATTTATATATGTATATCTATTTTAAGTAATTTCCACCTTTTTCTCTTTATCTTATGTCTAAACAATTAGCCATTAATTATCTAATTAATCACTTACTAATTGTTGACAATTTTCTAATTAGTAATAATTATTATCTCACAACTATTTCACTGACATTGGTAATTGTGAGAAGTTATTGAGGATGACAATTATGTCCCTACAAAGAAAGTAGGAGAAAATGTTGTACCAAAGGCAAAGGCAGAATTTGATGAAAATGATCAAAAGAAAGTTGTCCTTAACAGCAAAGCTATTTTAATGTTGCAGAGTACACTAAGTCAAAAGGAGTATTTTCGCGTTTGCAATCTGCCTAGTGCCAAGGAGATGTGGAATGCATTGGAAGTGGCCTACGAAGGTACCTCAGGGATCAAGGAAAACTGGATCAACACACTCACCACCGAATATGACCTACTACGCATGAAGACTGGAGAATCAATTACTGAATTCCAGCTCCGGTTCACTCACCTGATCAATCAGTTGTTAGCCCTGGGAAAGGTATATGATCAAAGAACTCAGGTAAGAAAAATTTTGAATATACTAACCAAAGATTGGGAAGCCAAAGTGACAGCCATAGAGGAAGCAAGAGGAGAATCTATGCAATCTGTAGCTGCTCTCTTCGGTAGCTTATCAGAATATGAAGGGAAAATCAAGTTCAGAAAAGGACTTGATGAAATAGAAGGGAAACAGAAAGGAATTGCCCTCAAGACTCACAAGGAAGATAGGAACTCAGATGATGAAGAAATTGATGATGAGGAGATCGGAATGATGGTTTGAAGATTCAAGAAATTCTACAAAAAGGATCAAGCCTTCCGTAAGACATACAAGAACAACAACAAGGAAACAAAGAAACCAATTGTATGCTATGAATGTGACAAACCCGGTCATATCAAATCTGAATGTCCTTAGCTGAAGCACAAAGAAAAGGAAAAGCCCAGATTCAGTTCTTTCAAGAAGAAGGGCTTTGTCTCTGCTATTTGGGGAGATAGTTCATCAGATGAAGAAGAAGAAGATGAAGAAGAAACAGCTAATCTCTGCTTAGTTGCTCAAGAAGAATGCGCCAATGAAGAGGTAAATGATCTTGAACCTACCTTTAACGAACTACTTTCTGAATATGATAGTCTTCGTTCTGAATTTAAAAAGATTGCAAAAGAACTTATGCTTTCAAAAAGAAAAATAAAGGATTTAGAACAATAAGTTCAGAAAACTTCATCTTCTACTCCCGAAAAGGCTTGTAAAAAGCTTACTGAAAAGATTTGCGAAAACTGTTGTGCTTTACAGAAAAGAAATGACTATCTTTCAAAAACCCTAGAAAAATTCACTCAAGGTAATAAGATGCTTAACGTTATTTTAAAACAGCAAAGATTCACAAATGACAAGTCTGGAATAGGTTACAAACCTGATCTGGATAAAAAGAAAGGCAAGAAGAAAAATGGAGAAAAGAACTACTTAAGTCATTTTCGTAAATCTGTTCATTCCTCTAATCCATTTGCCCACTGTAATTATTACAATAGAAAAAGTCATACTACTTCAGCATGCTTTCATAGAAAAGAGAGGAAAGATAAACCTATAGGGAATTATCAATGGGTACCTAAAGGAACATATGTGTCTCCTAAGGTGCAAACTAACCCAAAAGGACCCAAGAAAAGGTGGGTACCTAAGACTTGATCTTTCATAAATTGCAGGTATGTCTAAGAGCATCAAAATCTAGTAAGTGGTACATTGATAGTGGATGCTCTAGACACATGACAGGAGATCAATCTAAGTTTGCAACAATCAAACACAAGGATGGTAGCAAGGTCACATTTGGTGGAAACCAGTCTGGAAAGATAGCTGGTATTGAAAAGATTGGTAACAACGATGGACCACAAATAAAAGATGTCTACCTTGTGGAAGGACTATGCCATAATCTTCTCAGTGTAAGCCAAAGTGCCGACAAAGGCAATCTAGTCATCTTTAATTCTGAAGAATGTTTGATTGTGAATAAGGATGATCTCTCCCTAGACAAAGTAAGATCAAAAGCTCTATTCAGGGCTCCAAGGGAAGGTAACTGCTATACCCTTAAACTTTCAACTGCTTTACCTTCTGAAAAATGCTTCATGAGTAACTTAGATGAAAGTTGGCTGTGGCACAAACGTTTAGCACATGTTAATATGTTCCAACTTGATAAACTAATGAAAAAGGATTTAGTTATCGAATTACCAAAACTTGATTTCAAAAAGGATATGATTTGTGAAGCATGCCAAAAGGGAAAACAAACTAAGTCATCCTTTCATTCTAAAACTGAGATCTCAACTAATAAACCTCTTCAATTACTACATATGGACTTAGTTGGTCCAGCTAGAGTAAAAAGTTTTGGTGGAAACTTGTACACTCTAGTAATAGTTGATGATTTCTCAAGATATACTTGGACATTATTCTTATCTGTTAAAAGTGAAGCATTTGATCAATTTGCTATATTTGCCAAGAAGGTCCAGAATGAGAAAGGTCTATCTCTTGCAGGAATCCGAACCTACCATGGAGGAGAATTTGAAAATCACTCCTTTGAGGAACTTTGTGATAAAATGGGGATACATCACAACTTCTCTGCTCCAAGAACTCCTCAACAAAATGGAGTAGTTGAAAGAAAGAATAGGGTCCTCACAGAAATGGCAAGAGCAATGCTGAATGAGAATCAGACCTCCCAAGTGTTTTGGGCAGATGCAATGAACACAGCTTGCTACATCGCTAACCGAGCTTATCTCAGGAAAAAGCTGAACAAGACTCCATATGAACTCTTTAAGGGAAGAAAGCCCAATATATCTCACCTGCATATCTTTGGAAGCAAATGTTTTATCCACAAGAACGGTAAGGAAAACGTAGGTAAATTTGATTCCAAGGTTGATGAAGGTACATTCCTTGGCTATTCTTCTAGGAGTAGGGCTTATAGAATATACAATCTCTCTACTAAAACTATAGAAGAATCTATCCATGTTGTTTTCTACGAAACCAACTCTAACAAATCCATGATTGATGAAGACGATGAAGTTCTGAATCCTCATTCTTCAAAAACTTCTTTTGTTTTGAAAAATTCTGAAAATAACTTACAAAGAGAACTAGAAGCTGAATCTGAACATACTTGTGAAAATCCTGGTCTAACCCAGCCTAAAGCTTGGAAATACAATAGGAGTCATCCACTGGACCAAGTCATAGGTGATGCAAGTCAAGGAGTTAGAACCAGGCAAAGCATCTTGAATGAAGTTACCTTTTCAGCTTTTATTTCTGAGATAGAACCCTCTAAGATTGAAGAAGCCCTTTCAGACAATGATTGGGTGATAGCAATGCAAGAGGAATTACATCAATTTGAAAGAAATCAAGTTTGGGACTTGGTACCCAGGCCCAAAGACCATCCAGTCATTGGCACTAAATGGGTATTCAAGAACAAACGTGATGAGTCTGCAATCATTATCCGTAACAAGGCAAGATTAGTAGCTAAAGGATATAACCAAGAAGAAGGAATTGACTATGAAGAAACTTATGCTCCAGTTGCAAGATTGGAAGCCATAAGGGTCCTTCTAGCCTTTGCCTGCATCAAAAGTTTTAAACTATATCAAATGGATGTAAAATCAGCATTTCTAAATGAGTTCATTCAAGAAGAAGTTTATGTTGAACAACCTCCTGGTTTTGAAGATGAATTTCATCCAGATCATGTTTTCAAACTAAAGAAAGCTTTATATGGCTTAAAACAAGCTCCTAGAGCTTGGTATGAAAGGCTAAGTAAATTCCTTCTAGACCACGGATTTGTAAGAGGTAAAGCTGATACCACTCTATTCATTAAAAGTAACAAAATGAATGAAATCTTATTTGTACAAATCTATGTAGATGATATAATTTTCGGTGCTACTAACGATGCTTTGTGCAAGGAATTTTCTGAGACCATGCAGGGTGAGTTTGAAATGTCAATGATGGGAGAGCTCAACTATTTTCTTGGTCTTCAAATCAAGCAACGTAAGAACGGGATATTCATATCTCAGACTAAGTACCTAAGAGACCTACTCAAGAAATACGGCCTCCAAGATTGTAATGGAACAGACACACCAATGAGCTCAACTGCTGCCTTAGATGCCGATAAGAAGGGAAAAGACTTTAATATCACAAAGTACAGAGGCATGATTGGATCATTACTTTACTTGATAGTAAGCAGACCAAACATACAATTCAGTGTGGGAATGTGTCCTAGATTCCAATCCGCACCTAAGGAATCTCATGCCGAACACGTGAAAAGAATCTTCAGATACCTGCGCGATACAAAAGAATTAGGGTTATGGTTTCCCAAAGGTCAACCTGCACACTTGGTGGCTTACTCTGACTCAGATCATGCTGGATACAAAACTGATCGGAAAAGCACAAGTGGACAATGTGAATTCTTTGGAAATTCACTTGTCTCATGGTTTAGTAAGAAGCAAAACATAGTAGCGACATCCTCAACTGAAGCTGAATATGTTGCTGCATCAAGTTGCTGCTCACAGGTCCTATGGCTTAAGCAACAGATCCAAGACCTTGGACCTCATATGAAAGAAATTCCAATTCTTTGTGATAACACAAGTACCATCAGCTTAGCCAAGAATCCTGTCTATCATACCAGAACTAAGCGTATTGATGTCAGACATCACTTCATTCGAGATCATGTTCAAAAGAAGGATGTCAAAGTATTATTCATCCCAACTCATCAACAGCTTGCGGATATCTTCACAAAACCACTTGCAAAAGAGCAATTTACCTTTATTAGAAGAGAATTGGGAATGGTAAATCCCAATGAACTGTAAGATATCCCTACCTCAATGTTAATTATGTGTTTTGATGGTTAATTGTTACTAACTTAAGCATCGGAGTGTTTAGATATGTTTTTGCAGGATATTCTATTGATAATGTCTTTTCAGGATACTCAGAGCCCCTGTAAACAGGTCAAACTCGAGTCAGGCACCCAAACTCGAGTTTATCAAGATAAACAACAAATGAGTTTTTTAGAGTCAGGCCAAACTCGAGTCATTAAGTGACTGACTCGAGTCTACACCATCCTAAGAAATCCTGAAGATTATGAAGAGTCTCCAAAACTCGAGTCATTAAGTGAGTGACTCGAGTCTGCATTCCACATAGAGAAATATGGAAATCAGAGGTGACCTCAAACTCGAGTCAGCTTATACAAACTCGAGTTTATCGGGGTTTCAAGGATTCACAGCTACATCCTTGAAGTCCAGGTAAGTATCCCACTCTTCCAAACTCGAGTCTGACTTGTAAACTCGAGTTTATCGGAACTCTATATATATGTGATTGTTGTGACTGTTCATTTTACAACTCTCAGACTTGAGTTTGCCCTAGAGTTCTCCGTACTCTCTTCTTCCTTCATCTTCGAATCCACCTTATTTCTCACCAATGGCTTCAAATCAAACATCCAGACCCTCTAATGATGATGAAGCCACGAAATCTTCTTCACCCTCTCCCCTTCAACGAAAACCTAGGATGAAATCCATTCCTACTCATAGACCTAGAAGGGAAAAATTGATTCCCAAGAAATTTGCCTCAAGAATCGATAAACAAATCCCTGGAATCCCTCACACTACTTCTCCCAGATCAAAAGCGGTGGTGATTCAAGAACCTATCGAAGAGCAAGCCAGAAAGAAGCCAGAACCTGTTTCTGGCAAAGGAAAGGAGAAAGTTGTAGAAACCTCAAAAGGATCCAAGAGGAAACGAGCTGAAAAGAGTCAAGGATCCTCAAAAGTTCAACAATCTGCTGTTCCATCCTCTGAACAACAACAAGAACAATCTCCAAAAAGGCCACAAACGGTACAAAAGGCAATTACTGACATTTATAATCATTCTTCACCTCCCTCTGATTATTTCTCTGAGACCACCATCCTCTCCAACCAAGAAGCTATCAAATTCAAGGAAGAGTTTGGTAAGAAACCATTTTGCCCTGTGGTCTCAGTAGATTTAGAGAGCCTCAAAAAGGAGTGTAACCTTGACCTATCCCCCTGGTTAAGTCAATTCAAGACTCTTCTATCCATTAAAACCCTCTATACTCCCAACATTGTTAGACTATTTTATTTCAATATGGTTTGGGACAATGAAGAGGACAATGAAAAACACAGAGTCTCAACCACAGTTAGGGGAGTCAAGTTTTCTTTATCTGCTGACATTCTGAATAAGATTCTGGACATTGACAATCCCCCTCCTCACCATTCTATAAACTATACCAATAGGCAAGTTTTTGAAATTCTTAAACCTAATGAGCCTTTTTCTAATGATCAGCAAATTTCTCTTCACTTTACCCCTGCTTCCATGACTCCTACCTTCCGTGTTCTTTGGTACATCTATTCCAGGAACCTTGTGCAAAAGGGTGGCAACTTCACACACTTCACCAAAAGAGACTATGCACCCTTTGCTGCAGTCATGGATAAGATGCCAATTAACATAGGGCAATGGGTATTTGAGGAAATGACCAAATTCAGATTTGGCTCTAGGATAACTTCTCACATCCCTTTCCCTTCTCTCATATCTGTTATCCTATTCCATTTCAAAATTTGGCATGTAGGAGCCATAGACACCATAGTAAGACCTCCAGCTTTTAGGAAGCCCCAATTACACCTCATGAAGATTAGCTTCCATACTGAAGGTTCTGGACAGTCTAGAGCTCCCTCTAGAACAAGAGCCTCATACTCACGAGCTCAAGAAGCCCAGTCAGCTCCTCCACCTCCTCAAACTTCCATTCCTTCTGACTTTACTGCAAAGGTCAAGGAAATTGTTGATGCTGCACTAGAATCCTTTGCTGAAAAGATGGAAACAGAGATTGGGAAGATTGTGTCTGAGTTAACCAAATCAAATCAAGCACTCATAGAGACTCAGGAGGCAATGAAGAATCAACTTGACAAGATTCTACAGCATCTCAATACTTCCTCCCAGACTACTCGACCTCCTACCCCTCCTGTAGACCTTTCACCCTCATTTGATGATGCCAAAGGGGGAGAGGAAACTGAAGACAAAGGGGAAGAGAAAGGACAGTCTTGAGTCTTGTGTCTGAGTTTGTCTGTTTTTATTACTTTGCGTTTGTTTGAGCTTGTTTGTAATTATCAAGTACTTGGTAGTACTTTGTATTTTGAGTTCTTCCATACTTGATTAAGGTTTAATATGATAAGTTCAATATAGTTCACCTTGCTTCTGCTTGTGTTTAAATCTGATAGAGCAAACTCTGCAAAATTCATTTCAAAATAACAAATGTAATCAAATCCTTTACAAAACTCAGTTTACAAGTGTTGTCATCATCAAAAAGGGGGAGAATGTTAGTTCTCAATGTGTTTTGATGATAACTAGCAGTTGTAAACTTGATATGAAGTTTGTTTTTGGCAATATGAAAATCTCACTGTCAAAGGCAAACTCGAGTTTGGGTATGTAAACTCGAGTTTGAGGGTTGACAGAAAGCTGTTTACTTCTGCGAAGAAAGTCAAACTCGAGTTTGCTTAGACTAACTCGAGTCTGAGGAGTTACAGAAAGCAATCAGAAATTTTCACAACAAGTCAAACTCCAGTTTGCAAAACCAAACCTAAAGTCTGGAAGATACAGAGAGCACTCAGAATTCCAAACAAGCCAAACTCGAGTCTGGATTCCTAAACTCCAGTCTAGACCAAACAGAAAGACACTCGAGTTCCAGGCCAAGTTATAAACTCCAGTCTAGAGTTACAAACTCCAGTCTAGACCAAACAGAAAGATTTGAATAGCTTCAGCTCAAACATAAACTCGAGTCTGTCATTGTAAACTCGAGTTTAGGACAAATAGAGAAACACTCAAATTTCTACCATCTTTCCAAAACTCCAGTCTGTCTCCTAAACTCTAGTCTGGAAAATCACGAACTTAGGCTTGTTCTTCAAACATAGACCCAAACTCGAGTCAGTCACTAATTGACTTGAGTCTAGGAGTAGGACCAAAATTCCATGCCAAGTCCAAAGCCCGATAGTTCTCTCTGTAAAAGCCAAACTCAAGTTAGCTTTTACAGACTGCAAGTTTAGACCTCTAATCAACGGACATGCTTTCTGGATGAACCCCAAACTCGAGTTTGGAAGAACAAACTCGAGTTTGCATCGGGGATTTTGAAAAATCAAATGATGTTGATCTGCGAAATCTTAATGGGTCTTCCTGAAATTATTTCATGATATGATATTATTGTTTCTAATGTCCTTGATGAAGTTTTGAGTGTTTTTCAGATAAAGTTTAGCCAAGATCAAGGTGAGATCAAGATCCAGAATAAGTGCATTAAATGAAGAACCAAGAACAGGGCTGATTCTTCTCCCTTATCCCAGATGTTCAGTTCAGACCGTTGAAACACATTAAGATCACTTCAAACGGTCGAATTAAGATCATGGAATGGCTAAAAATCTGAAAGACATTCTGCAACAACTAAATTCTAAGATTCTAGCTAAGAATTCAAAGAACAGAGCAAAATATGCTACTGCCATTTCTCCAGAATTGCAGCTGAACATTAGAGAAAGAATTGCAACGGCTAGCTTATCCATTCAGTCTATAAGAGGCTGTGAAAACTCAAAGCAATGGAGACACAACGAAGTTATCTTGATTATACTTTGAAATTTGAGTCTGTATTGTTATTTTCAACCCGTTCTTCAGTGTTTATCCTTATCTACTCTTTTGAGAGTTTGTAAATTTTTGAAAGCGTTTGTTTGTGAGAACTCAAGGTTGTGGAACCTGTGAGTTGGTTTGTTCAATCACAAAGTGTAAGGGGGAGCAAGTCCTAGGTGATTAGGATTGTGTCTAGTCTTCATTGTTGTAATTGACAAACTGTTGAATTAGTGGAAACACCCAGAAGGTATCTGGGGACTGGACGTAGGTCAAAGTTGAGACTGAACCAGTATAAATTCTGTGTGTCTAAGCTTTTCTTTTTCTACTCTTTTATTATCCATTTCTTAAGCTTCATTTTTAAGACTTGAAAAGAATTTTTTTAAAATCCCCAATTCACCCCCCTCTTGGTGATTTCTTCCACTTTCACATGTATGCTTTTAATCGAGTTTAATGTGCGTTCATAGTCGTAGTTCGCGTTAGGGTTTCAGTCGGATTTCTATGATGGTGTCGCGACCGTTTCGTACGGTTCTAAATTGTTCCAAATGTCAAACCATCAGGTTGAATCGCCAATCCAATCGAACCTAGGTTGTGTTTCTGAAAAGTTTGGAAACTCGATCACGCAGGGAACATTTGGAAACTCGATCACGTTGGAAGAGTCGGGGTCGGAATCATCAGACACGTTTGATGATGATCGAACGTCGATGATTCTCAGACGGCCTGTTGTTCGTGTATGGGACAGATTCTGAAACGTTCAAAGACGATGATCATACTCGACATTGGTTAAAGCTGAGTCGAACACGTTCGAATTTGTGGGGATGTTAGGAACGGCCTTGTTCATCCACGCGAATTCATGTTTAGACGATGCCTTTTGAGGTTTCAAATTTTGGAAGTAATTTTTGAAAAACGACGTGTTTTTCCAGAAAAAAGTTTTCGAAAACAATATGTTGTTTTGAAAAATTTTTCTTACGGGGGCGCAGCCCCTTGACCCTACCCGCTAACCAACTAGCGGGACCGACTAATTCCTCATAGCACGAAAATTGAAATCATAATATATTATATAATTATATAATATAATTTAAATTGGAGAATTTATTATATTATATGTATTATATAATATAATATAAATTAGAAAATTTTAATCATGAATTAAAATATGTTCTAATTTACCTTTTAATGTGTTGCTTGGGTATGGTGAACAACATGGCTCTAGATTTTACAATTATTGTAAATTTAAATATGACCTGTGAGCCATGCCTCTCTCTCTAAATAATCTTCATGTACATTTTCTTCTCATCTTACTCTCCTCGAATGTTAAACGAGGTTTCTCCTTATGTATTTTCTTTTATTATTTAAAGAAGTCCCCTCATTGGCTTGAGAGAACTCTAGGTTAGGTAAGCCATGTTGTATCATGAATTTTAATTATGTTTTTAATATGATCAATACATGATTAAGTAAGACACTATATGATATACAATAATGATTGCATTCACATAGGTACAATTAATAGGATTAATTAGATAAAATATCAAATAATACCCTCTAAATAAAATCTTAAGTCACAATGTCATCAATTAATGAATACTTGTCAAAACCTAGATCACCCATTTGTATGTTCTACCAAAGTGGATGCATCTGAGTAATCTTGGTGAGGCAAGAGAGAGTAATGGTGATACTCTACATTCATGATTATTTTGACCTAATTGAGATCATCAAAACAGTTTTAGATCTCAAGGCATTAGATGGGATTAAACATGCTAGGTCATATGATGATTGAATCTCATAAAGATCTAAGAGTTACATGCGATGTAATTGGCAAAGGGGTTGTCTGCCTAAATAACTTGATTTTAAACGTCCTACTAAAGCGGACTTAAATTTAAGCCAAATATGAATCTTAGCCCACTAATTATAATGAGGGTTGTTAATTCAGTGGGAGATTATTAATTAACTTTGCATATTTTTATTTGTAAAATCATGTCGACTAGTAAAGCCGCAATACTATCACTGCGATCAGTCCTTGAGAATGACAAACTTAATGGGACAAACTTTCTTGACTGATTCAGGAACTTGAGAATTGTTCTCAAGCAGGAAAGAAAGGCTTATGTTCCCGATTAACCCATTCCTAAGGATCCTACGGCCAATGCTCCAAGAGCTCAAAAAGATGCTTACACGAAGCATCAAAATGACTCTGTGGATGTAGGATACTTCATGCTTGCCACCATGGTTCCAGAACTCCAAAAGGATCCGGAACATATGAAGGCTCTTGAGATGATTGTAGGTCTCAAGGAAATGTTTCAGCAACAAGCAAGGCAAGAGAGGTATGAGACCACTAAGGCCTTACATTCTTGCAAGATGGCTGAAGGTGCATCAATTAGCCCTCATGTTTTGAAGACGAAAGGCTACGTTGATCACCTTGAGAGGCTTGGATTTCCCATAAGCCAAGAGTTAGCTACAAATATGATCTTAAACTCACTCCTGGAAAGTTATGACCAGTTTGTCATGAACTGCAAGATGAACAACATGGAGAAATCCATTTCTGAACTGCATGGAATGCTCAAAACAGCCGAGCAAAGCATTAAGAAGAAGCCCAGCTCTATTTTGATGGTTCAAAAAGGAAAGGGTATGAAAAAGAAAGGCAAGGGCAAAAGAAAGGGTAAAGGCTCAACTAGTAAGACCAATGAGTTAAACAGACCTGAATCTAAGCTTGCAGCCAAGAAGGCAAAGCCTTTGAAGGACAGGGTCTGCTTCTTCTGCAATTAACATGGTCATTGGAAGAGGAACTGCAAACTTTACCTAGAAGATCTGAAAAAGAACAAGAAGGATGGCGGGGCTATCGCTTCAGGTATCTATGTCATAGATATTCACTTTTCCACTTCCTCTACATGGGTATTAGATATTGCATGTGGATCTCACATTTGTACAAATGTGCAGGGTCTCAAGGACAGTAGAAAATTGAAGAAGGGCGAAGTTGACCTACGAGTTAAAAACCAAGCAAGAGTTGTTGCTTTAGCCGTAGGAACTTATGAATTAGTTCTACCCAATGGGCTTTTGTTAATTTTGAACAATTGCTTTTATGTTCCTGCTTTGAGTAGTAACATTGTTTCGCTTTCTTATTTGGATAAGGAAGGTTATACTTCCATTCCTAGGAACCGTAAATGTTCAATTTATCGTAATGACATTTCTATGTTGATGGTGATTTGCATGTTGGTCATTATGTACTTAATTTAGAACATCCTAATATTGGACGAATCTATGACATAACTACTAAAAGGTTCAAGTCAAATGATTTGAATCCGACCTACCTGTGGCATTGTCATCTAGGCCATATAAATGAGAAACGCATTTCGAAACTCCATTAAGATGGATTTCTTAATTCATTTGATTTTGAATCATTTGATACATGTAAGTCTTGTTTATTGGGGAAGATGACAAAAACACCTTTTACTGGGCATAGTGAGAGGGCCATTGATTTATTAGGCCTCATACATACTGATGTGTGAGGACTAATGAATATATCTGCCAAAGGAAGTCATTTGTACTTCATAACATTTATAGACGATTTTAGTAGATATGGGTATATCTATTTAATGAAACATAAAATCTGAATCTTTTGAAGTGTTCAAAATATTCCAAAATAAAGTGCAAAATTAACTTGGCAAAACAATTAAAACACTTCGATCTGATCGAGGTGGTGAATATTTAAGCCAAGAGTTCATTGACCATCTTAGGAGTTGTGGGATCATCTCACAACTTACTCCTTCAGGAACACCTCAATGGAATGGTGTTTCCGAGCGGAGGAATCGAACTCTATTAGATTTGGTTCAATCTATGATGACTCAAATAGATCTTCCGTCGTCCTTTTGGGGTCATGCCCTAGAAACAGCTGCGTTCACACTAAATCGAGTTCCATCAAAGGCAGTTGAAAAAAAAAACCATATGAGATATGGACTGGGAAGAAACTCAGTTTGTCATTTCTTAAGATTTGGGGATGTGAGGTTTATGTTAAACAACAAACCTCTGATAAATTAGAATCCAGATCCTCAAAATACCTTTTTGTGGCATATCCTAAGGAAACTAAGGGATACTATGTCTACAATCCCACGGATCACAAAGTGTTTGTTATCCGCAATGATATCTTTTTGGAAAAAGAGTTTATCTCTAAAAGAACTAGTGGGAGCAAGATGAACCTCAAAGAAGTTCGAGAGCCACAAGACAACGTAAAACCACAGATGGAAAATGGAGAAGAATCACAACAAGTTGTTAAGCCTACTCAAGTAACACAAGGCTCACGAAGGTCTGATAGAATGCGGCAAAAGCCTTAGAGATATGTACTTCTGACTACTGGAAGTCGTGATATCTTGCTCATTGAGCAGAATGAGCCCATGAAGTCTAAAATGCAATTCATGTATGACAATAAGGTATGGACCTTAGTCGATCCACCTGAAGGTGTAAAAACCATTGGGTGCAAGTGAGTTTTCAAGGAGAAAACTGACATGGATGGCAAAGTAAGTGTCTTCAAAGCACGACTAGTTGCAAAAGAATTCACTCAAACTCATGGTATAGACTATGATGAAACCTTTTCCCCAGTTGCAATGGCCAAATCAATCAGAATCCTTCTTGCCATTGCATCATATTATGATTATGAGATATGGCATATGGACGTCAAAACATCCTTCATTAACAAAAAGCTCCTTGAGGATGTGTACATGACACAACCTGAGGGTTTTGTGGTGTCCAGAGGACTCGAGTAAAGTTTGTAAGTTTCAAATATCCATTTATGGATTGAAGCAAGCATCTCGGAGCTGGAATCATTGTTTTGATGAAATAGTCAAAGAGTTTGGATTCATTCAAAACATAGATGAACCTTGTGTTTACAAGAAGGTTAATGGGAGCACAGTTGTATTTCTGGTGCTTTATGTTGATGACATCCTACTTATTGGGAATGATATTCCTACCTTGCAAAGTGTTAAGTCTTGGTTAGGAAAGTCCTTTTCAATGAAAGATTTAAGTGAAGCCACTTACATCCTTGGGATCAGGATCTATAGAGATAGATCCAAGAGGTTGATAGGCCTAAGTCAGAGCACATACATAGACAAGATACTTCATAGATTTAGTATGCAGGATTCTAAAAGGGGTTACATGTCCATGTCTCATGGCATTCATCTCAGCAAGGATCTGTGTCCTAGTACACAAGATCAAAGAGACCGCATGAGTAATATTTCATATGCCTCCGCCATTGGATCTATCATTTTATTTGCATGTTTATATTGATAATTGTATCCCTGGATATATCTTATAGATTATCCTAAATGTCCCTGGTCGGTCATCTACGCAGGAGCAAAGATGAGATAAGACTAGTATGACTTTGATAAGGCATGGAGACACGAATCAAAGTCATGGGCACTTGTAAGAGTACAAGGTGCTGGACCGACCCACTATGAGAAAGCTACATGGATTTAGTCATAAGCTTATCTCATGTATAACTGCGTCACAATGCCCTATGACCTAAGATCATCATGGATTCCTACATGATGAGTCACTGATATTTGACCTAGTCAAAAGTCACCTTTGACCGGGTGATGATAAAGGCTTGGATTGAGATCAGTGGTTTTCATGCAGAGGAATGTGAGTGATCAAGATGGAATTTGTCCCTCGCATTTGTAGAGAGATAATACTAGGCCCCTCGATGAGTGAGTCTGAGAAATGTATGGCCATACTACGATGGAAAGGAGTTTTCATTTCAATTATTAGACTACTCGAGAATCGAGAAAGTAATGGTCAAGAAAAGGAAGTTGAAATTATCCATGCCTCATCCTTGACCAAATTATCGCATGATAAAAGGGATGTGACATGTTGTATGATATGTTGTATCGTATCATCGATCCCTATATGAATTGGGTAGTTGCAATGTCTTGCTAGAGCCCACTTGCGACTTGTGGGCTAGTACAATATTGGCTTACTGTCAATCTCATGTGAGTCTGCACGGTTGCACACAAGAATAGCCCAACACGAGCAATAGTATCCAAATTCATTGAATCTTAGATATGTCTAAAAATCAATGAATACGTTTTATCTATGGAGGATATTATATATATATATATATATATATATATATATATATATATATATAATGATTGCACCTACTGTAAGGGGAGTTTGTTGTAAATTATGCCCTAGGGGCTAATCATTATATAACTTAAATTTAAAGTGAGATATTGTATCTTAAATTTGATTTATGAAGATAAATCATTCATTTAATTAAATAGAGATATTGTATCTCTAATTTAATATTTAAATTAAATATATCATATATCTTATTTAATTTAAATTGAGATATAGTATCTCAATTTTAATTTTATATATATATATATATATATATATATATATATATATATATATATATATATATATATATATATATATATATATATTCTCATATTTAATTTATAGAAATAAATTAAATCAGAAGGGATTTGATTCGGATTAAATAAATATATTGCATTAGATCTATTAGATAGATTTAATTAATGTATTTTTTAATCAAGATTCATATTTCAAATTTCAGATCTGGCTTTTAATTCGGCTTAAATAAATGTATTAGATTAGATCTATTAGATAGATTTAATTAATATATTTTAATCCAGATGTAAAATTCGAATTTCAAAATTAATGAGGATTAATTTTATATAATACGCTGATCAGATTTGTAAAGGACTACAAGACATTTTGTCGAGTGTATTATCAAAAAGCCGGGAGAAACCCTAGAGTAAAAATTGAGAGAGACGCAAAACAAAGAAAAGCGCTAGCATGTTGCCGCAATCGGGTTCGAAGATTATTCATGTGGATACCAGTAGAGAAAGTTGATTCGTAGAGTCGATTTCTGCTGATCGTGAAAGTAGTCCACCAGTTCAAAGAGAACAAGACATGGAACGCGTTCAGCCGCAAGTAATATTCGGTTCCTTAGCCTTGATTTAGACAATAGTTGAGCGATCCTCCGGATGAAATTCGTAGAATATTTTAATCCGTTGAGTGTACGGATCCCAACAAGGTAGACCTAGACTCAAAGTTTAACATGAAGGAAGATTTTATTTTGTAAGATAAGAGTCAAATTTAATTTCGTCAATCTTTAAAATTCGAATTCCAATCGAAAATATGTTGCATTCATTAATTAAGTGAATCATTATCCATTTTCCCCTGAAACAAAAGAAAACCGACTGAACAAACAGTTTAAAAACTTTCATAAAAGAGTTATATAATAAAACTTGAATGCATATATATGTATAAATACGAGAAAAAGAGCAATTTTTTAGCCAGAGATTAAAAAAGAGCAAATTGTTTTACTTTATTGACCGACATAATATGTATGCAATCTTTTAGGGTCAATCAATTGATTGCGAATCACGAAGGATTAAAAAAAAATTTACTGATAACGAGCCATAAATTATTAATCATTCATTATATCTCAATCAATTCTTCTCCTGGCTTAATTTTGTGTGCATATCTTTTTGTTGTTTTTGTTTTAAACAACATCGTCATTAATTAATTAATTAATTAATTTAGATCAATTTGCCAAAAAAAAAAAACAATTATTTTTTTTTTTGTTGGAAGAAAGAAAATCTCTTTCAACACTCAACAATTAAGCTCTCGGATTATGTGTGTATCATTCTTCGTGTTTTTGAACGTTATCTCCTTAATTATATATTTTTCGAATCTTCAAATTAAGATGTGGTATGTGGAGAACCATCTTTTCCTTTTGTAGGTCTGAGTAATTATCTTATTTCCTTACTTTTTTTTTTTTTGTTTTTCACAACATATAATTTCCTTTTGTAGGTCTGAGGCATGTGAGGCAGCACGTAACTATATACATGTGCTAATGAAATCATCACGTAGGCTATTACGCTCCTATGTTCTTTATATACATGTATTACAAATCTTGTTAGATCATACATTCATCTCATCTTTGCTATCTTAATTGTTTGCTCTTGTGATTTATTTGATACCCCAAGATTCAGTACTATATAGAATCGTTGGTTTTTTTCGTAGTTAAATAAAACTTCTTTCTAAGCTTAATTAGCAAAGTACACTGTGATTACAAATAACTTCTAATGCTTTTCAATTAACATTGGAAATAGGCTAGGCTTTATTTAAATAAATTGTGCTCGCAATAGAAATTCAAATCATAAGCTTTTGTACAAACTTTTTTTAAGCTTAAGCATGTGCCTTTAAAAAGCCTGACAAGGCCTGAAATCTTTTTTTAAAGGCCAATTTAAAATGTAGGCCCTTTAAATAGGCTTAAATGTATATTCGCCAAATTTATATATAACTCTTCAAATCTATTTACAATCATATGTTATGTTCTAAAAGCATAAGTTTCATTTTCATCATAATATAAGAGTTTAGTAAAGAAGGAGGGAAAAATTGTCTAAATAACCAAAGATATTATGTGATTAGTTGGGATTGACAATAGTCGTCCAAACAAGTAGGATTAAGAGAAAAACTAATTATTTATTAACTAATGAGATATATTTTCTAAAATCAATAAAGTATAACAAATGACATTTAAAATCTTGTTTTCCTTTCCCCATAAAATGGACAAACTCCCCCTATTAAGATTACAATATTTCATATGGCATTAAAATAAACTTACAGTAGTTATTATGTTTTAGCACACAACGTAAATCATGAGAGAGAGAGTGAGCTAGAGTTGTCATCTTGAGGAATAGAAGAAAAATGAGGTAGGGATGAATGATTAAGAATGCAAGGGTTAAATGTGTGTGAATGACTTAAATTTAGAATTAAAGCCAAGTTGGTAATTTTATAAATAATTTATATAATTGTTAATATTATATTATATAGAATTATATAATAGCATATATAGACATATCTTGTTTATCTAAATAGGCTTTAAAATATGCCTGAACTTGAGCCTAGACTAAATAGGCTAGGCAAGGCTGTAGGCCCCTATTAAAGGCATGACCTACTTCTGCCTCTATTTTATATATTTTAATTTTCTATCTTATATCCATGCATAATATCTAAGCTTTTGAATTTTCAATCTTAGATACCTGAACTTTGACATACACTTGTGGTATAGTCTGATCTCCAATTTTTTACCTTCAAACCAGTTCCAACTTGCTTTTGTTAAACTTACAATGCATATATATTCCATCTTACTGCTACCCAAGTAAAAACCCTATAATTCCAAAGTACATCTTCGTAACTCAAGTTTAGGGTTAACGTTGTTTTCTTGTCTACGCAATTTTCGGCCAAACCCCGGTCAGCATGTGTAAACTTCATGGAGAGGCCCAGAATATACTGGGGTTTGAGAAACCTATTGGAAGAATTCATACACAATTGGTTCCCAGGCGCCAATATATACAGGGTATAATATGGGCTTTAAGTAGCCTTAAGGCCCAATAACAATGGTCCAGTACATTCCTACAATTATATCTATACAAATATCAGCAGAGTCCAACCATCCAACCCCTTTCCTAAAATTTTCTTATATATATATCAGTAGAGTAAGGAACGAGCTCAAGTTCCAAAAAGACGAGAGTTCAATTCCCTCTGCTGTTGTAAGGACTCGTTTGGTAGGCGATCTCGTAAGTCTCTTGTAAGTACTCAAAAAGCCTTGGGGCCGAGCCCTGACCTTAGTGAAGGACCGGTGCCGAACCCACATAAACTTTTTATCATCAAAAAAAAAAATATCAGCAGGGCTCTAGAGGGAATTTGCTATACTGGGAGATCAAGAATATGATGTTTAGGAGTTGGAACCTTGAGCTCCAGTTTACGCCAAGAGAATGCTACTATCAAACGAGTTTATGGGATTAATTTCCGCTCTTTTTGTTTCCATTTAATTCTTAGCTTTTCTCTTGTATAAAAAAAAAAGTAATAGTAATTGATAATTCATTAGGTATAGTAGAAGGGACTAGTTCCTCTAGAAACCGATGTTTGAATTTTTGCTGTCAGAGGTGCCCACACTGTAGTCTATTTATTTATAAGTTTATTTTGATATAAAAATTTTAGAGTGATAAATTTATTTTTACTTTTGTGCCTCTATCAATTACAATAAACAAAAATAATTTATTCATGCTGACTTTTGGCACTAATTATAGATAAAGACAAAATTAAAAATTTAGCTCATAATTATTAAGTTAACTAATATTCTTTGGCATGTGAGAGTTAATTAATTTAGATTTATAAATAGGATTGGAGTGGTAAGTTTTGAAAAGAAAAATGTTTCAATAGTTGTTTTAAAAAATCCATTTTTAAAATGATGTGATGGCAGCCATCGCCGACAATGACATGTCAATGATTATCACTTGTCACAAGTAGTATAGTGTTGATATTGGACATGTGGCCGCCTAAAATTATTTTTGTTCTTTTATTCTAAAAATAACTTATTAAAAATGGTTTTTCAAACAAGTTTTATTTTTTGAAAACAAAATAAAACAAGCCCCACCTGTTTTTCAGCATTGTACACCAGAAAAGCCTGCCTCAAAGGCTCTCTGTCTCACTGGGATAAATAATAAAAATTGTGATGGAGACTATGCAAGTGACACTGCCATTTTGTTTGGTAAATTGCCCTTGCTTGATCGCCAGTAACTTGCATATTGGATATTTGTAAAACTTCTCCTTCATGTTTTAGAATCCTTATACGTTCACCTGTATTTAATCAGGTCCTTGTAGCTTTCCCCCTCTTTTTATCAGGTTCTTATTGTTTCACCATAATTTTATTCAGGTCCTTATAAGTTTTTTAGATTTTAATTTATTGATTTAATTGAAAATTTAAATAAATGAAATATAATTTACAAGTAATAAATTGATAATTATATATTGGAAAAATATTTAATATAATTATCTAAGTAGCAATTCTTAATTAATTAATTATAATTTTGTTCTATTTTAAAAATAATTATTATTATAATTCAAATTTTATAGTTATAAAAATTATAATTGAAAGATAAATATTTAATAATGCTATACATAGTAATATATATATATATATATATATATATATATATAATATTATAATTTATTGAATAAATAAAAAAATACAAAAACCTAATTTAAAATTATTAAAACTATAAGGATCTAATAAAAAAGGAAAATACTATAAGGACATGACATAAAACAAATGAAAGTACAAGGACCTGATAACAAGAAAAAAAAATTATAGGAAACTAATTAAAAATTGGTTGAAGCTATAAGGACCTCCATATTAATTACCCCTAATTTATTAGGGTGTTAAAATCTTGTATTTTGTTGGTCTGAGTAATTTTAAACAGTGAGTCTGATTGCAAATATACAGGTCTTAGAGATTGATAAGGCATCATCAAAGGATCGATATGAGTGTGCTTGGAGAGAAGATTCATTAGCCCATAATCACTAAGCACTTTGGATTGTATTGCTTATAATTTATTGATTGTATAACTTCTTAAAATTATCATAGATTTGGAGGAGGGCAAGAAATTAATAAGCACGTACGGATTTGTATTGTCATAATTTATGAATTGTATAAAATGTATTGAAGGAGAAGGGCGATGAAATCCAACGACAATTCAACTCCATTGTTCAATTAGAGTCAATTTCAAGCATTTGTTTCAAGTTCAAGATGAGCCATAAAAATAAAATAGAACAATAAGTAAATCCCAGCAAGATCCATCTTCAAAGCATGATTAATGTTTGGGTTAAAGAGAACTTTGGGGTTCATTCTTATTAACTTCTGATATTTGTGTGTTTGGATTTACTTTTGGAGAATGACTTTTACAACTTATGAAATAAGTATGTGAGAGGAGTTTTAATTCGATTTACAATAAATGATTTTTGAAATCACAGATTTTAAAAGTTACCAAATACTCACTAACAATATATATAGATTTATCTATTTCAAAACAATCTTTAGAAGTCGCTATGAAAAAAGAGTCATCTAAGTAGAAAAGATAAGAAAGGTATCGGCTAATCTTTATCCCTTTCTAGTGGTTTGTCATTTGTAGCTTTAAAATTAGGCAGGACAAGATGTCAGAGGCAATAAGATACAAATATAGGGAGAAAGGATAGATCTCTTCTTATACCATTGAGCATGATATGATATTGCACTATAGACACACACTGATGCTCTGACGAATTATGTTGATCCCTTTATGAGGGAATTTCATTTATTTCAGGAGATACAGCAATGAAAGACCATGAAAGACGATCAAAAGATAATGCAATTAACTTGTGAAGAAAGAATGTATTTTTTTATTTTTTCCCCCAACAAGGCAATGTATTTCAATTGAAAACATAAAGACATAATTATTTTGTGGGAAAATTTTAGAAAAATACCTCCAAAAATTCAAAACCTCAAAACAGGTTTGTTTCCCATAAATGATAAAGCATTCATTACACTTTATAAAAAATTTACAACTCATTTTAGTCGATAATCGTTGATTAGAGATTTTGAAAATGTGAAGGTTTTTTTCCCAAGAGATTCTCTTCGTTTATTTCATCCAAGATAACACACACACACACATATATAAATATATACAAACACGGCAAGATATATTCTATTTCTTTCTTTTTATCTTTTCTTTCATACTTTCTCGTCTTCTTCTATTTCTCTCTATCGGCAAACTCTTAAAGGCTTTTAGAGGATACTAATTTCCATTTCTGGATCTTCCATATCTTGTATTGCCTTTTTTTTTTCTTCACAATGCTTACACTTGTGATTTGCATTTTCTGCTAGGAGTACACACTTGACAAGATAAAATATAGACATAGATGTAAGGCATGACTAGGAATGAGAAGGGAAAAGAGAGACTAGCTAGGTAAGTGGGAGAACGACAAGAAAAATCAGAAATTAAATAAATAGAAGGATGAGAGAAACTGAGAGGAGAAAACCCAATAATTAATTTTAAGATGTGCAAAGCAAATGTTATTTATAAATCTCAATATAACTAGAAATTGATGACAGACATTCTAAAAATATAAAATTAAATGCAAATGATAGTTAATTATAGAAGCTAACAATCAAATTAAAATTAAAACTAAATATTCTGAAATAATACTAAATATATGAAAGATCTAAAAGCCCTAATTAATCATAATTACATGTAGGGGAGAAAATTAGACCTGGAATCAAAACAAACGAACTCAATTCAGTTTTTCGGTCAATCGGTTAAAGATTTGGTTTTATTTTTTTAAGAATTTTTGTTTTGGTTTTCAGTTATTAAAAGAATAATTCGGTTAAAATAGAAATATTACTAATATATTTATTTTTAATAGATACTTTTGATAAATGTTTTTTTATTATTAAATAGGTATAAATTTTGAATTATATTAGATAAAATCTATAGAATTTTTTAAATCTATTATTTATAAGTAGCAAATCCACCTGGAAAGTACACACTTGAGAGCAATGATGCCTTGAAAGTTTTTTTAGACTCAATTTCTCCCCAGAAATTTTTAAAAGTGGAGTAATGTTGTCATTTTCCGTTAAAAATTAACGTTGACCGTTAAAAAATTGACGTTGACCGTTAAATTTTTAACAAAAAAAATGCAATATTACTCCACTTTTAGACTTCTGGGGTGAAATTGTGCTTAAAAAAACTTCCAAAGCAATATTGTTCATCGATCTATACTTTCAGGATAGATTTGTTATTTAACCTTTTTGCTATTTAACCTTTGCTACTTAACCTTTTTATTTTATATACTTCCCCTTATATAATCTTGGGGATAAGGACTAATCTTTATACAAAATTTATACACACACATAGTAAATATACATATATATGTATGCATAATTGACATTTATACACACACATATATGTATGTATATATGTGTGTGTGTATTTTGTAAATAATAAATAAAAAATTCGGTTATTGACCAAATCGAAAAACCTAAAAATTGAATGCTCTCTGCTAATGATAGGTTCCATTAAGATAATATTGATATGCGCTCCCTAATGATTTCTCTTAGATGAGATATAATTTTAGTTTTAGGAAATTTATAATGAATGACATGGAGGAAAATATATTTATTGAGAAGGATAATGAAAATTGTAATTACTTAGAAGGACTAAATATCATAATACAAATTTAAAATTATTAAATTGTCCCTAATCATATCTCCTATATTATCTCTTATTTTCATGATAAAAAAAAATGAGTGAAAATTAAAACTAAAACCGCTCATCATTCACATGTAATATAATAATATCTTTTTTTTTCTTAAATTTATATTTTTCACCATGTTTCCTACTTATGTAAAATTAATATACTATTTAATTAACTATAAGTTCAAACTCATATTTTTTTTCAAATTTTAATTTTCAACAAGTTTCATATTCATATAATTTAGATAATTTAATTAACAAATATATCATCAAGTTGCCATATTTATATCATCAAGTATTAATATCAATTAAAATATTTTTATAAAAATAAAAAATTAACTCATTTCATGTTTTTTCAAGATATAATATTTATTTTTTGATTTTATTAACATTAAATGAATTTTTTGCCCACATAATTTTTTCTAAAATGAAAATAAATCATATAACATTTTTTCGATTTAATATATATAATAAATTATAAAAGACCGTGATTTTTATTAAAAATATATAAATATATTTTAATTTTTTTCATTTAAAAAATTATTAATTTGACAAAATTGAAAAATGTGTAATTTTTTTCACAGATACTGAAAAATGAAAATTTTGAGGAAGATTTTATGTAATTTAGTGAAATTTATAATTTTATATTATTTTTTAAAAATGGAATATGGGAGATGATGTAGAAAAGTACGTAGAATATTTTCTTTAGGGTATTTTAATATTTTTAATTTTAATATTTGATCATTTTAAATAATTATAATTTTTATGATTATTCTTAGGAAATATTTTTCCTAAGTCTTTCATTCTAATTTCTACTTTAGTTTTTCCACCCAACTCGGACTCATCTTTTTAATTTTTAGATTTTTAAATTTTCATTATTATAAAAAAAATTAATTTTCTTAACAAGCAAGGGACTGGGGCTAATGCGGCCCAGAGCCTCAGTCCACTTGCAAATAAATTCTCGGTTGAGATGAGGTTTTGAGGTTACTTTTCACTCTTCGACGCCCTGCACTCTCCTTGCGGCTAGGGTTTTTCCCTTCTTTCTTCCATTTCGTTCTTGTTCATCCCTGAATCTATGAGTTATTCCATGGAATTTTTACTTTTATAGGGTTTAGTGGTCGCTTCCTCTTTGGTGTAACACTTTTGAAAAGTGGGTTCGTATCTGTATTACTGTAATCTGTAATGGCGACCTTGAACCCTTTTGATTTGTTGGGCGATGACGCTGAGGACCCGTCGCAGCTAATCGCGGCTGAGGAGCAAAAGGTTGTGACTGGAGCCAAGAAAGCTCCTGGGCAGGACCATGGCAAGCCGGGAGCTCGTGCTCTGGCTCAGCAGAACAAACCGGCTCAGTTGCCCACGAAGCCACTCCCACCATCTCAGGCTGGTGAGCTTCTGATTAACTCTTATTTTATGGATCGCGTCCTGTTTAGTTGGTTTCTGATGGTATTAAGAATGGGATTGTTTTGATTTTTGGCGTTCTGAAATTATGGAAATGTCTTCTATGTTAGAGGTTCTGTTAATGTGGTCTTTTGGATTTTCGTCCTGACCCTTTGTACTAATTTTTTTTAGTCCTAAGTCAGCATTGCGTTTCTATAAATTACTTTATGTAATAGTAAGTAATTATTGATTATGTCTACTGACACTTGTATTCATACATCATTTTATTTTAAGAATGTTCATTATTTTCCTTATTACTGATTCCTTAGCCTCCCATTGTGAAAGGTGATATTTATCGTAAACTTAAACTCTTGTTTTTGTTTGTGACTTATCACTGGAATAATAGATCATCTAACTGCTTTAAAAATCATTTGTATATCTCCTAGCTTTAATTAATGATCTTTCTATTAATGATTTCATTGTTGACATTTTAAACATGTATTATCTAGTGAGGGAGTCAAGAAATGACGCTTCTCGTGGAGGTCGTGGAGGTGGTCGAGGTGGCAGTGGATATGGACGTGGTCGTGGAGGAAGGGGATTTAACCGAGATTTTTCCAATGATGAGAACTCATTCAGTGGCAGTGGAGGCCTTGCTGGTCAAGGTCCTCTTGTAGATGGAGAACCTGGGAAGCCTGTGGGTGGATCTCGCGGCTCTTTCCGTGGTGGTCGTCGTGGCGGATTCAGCAATGGAGAAGTTGGTGAAGAGGGACGCCCGAGAAGGACGTTTGATCGGCGCAGTGGCACTGGACACGGGTTTGCATTTTCTCTATCTTTGATTTTGGAAGTCTCTGTGGCTGCCATCATTGATGTGTCCTTATCTAATTGCAGTAATGAGTTCAAACGTGAAGGTGCTGGGCGTGGTAACTGGGGAACACCAACAGATGAACTTGTGCAGTAAGCATTCTAGTTTATAATCCCTTAGTACCAATTCTAGGCTGTAGGCAGACAAATTAAAATGTCATGTTTTCTGTTTTTATGAGATTTTCATTGATGTTTGTTACATTTCCTTTTTGAATGTCATCTTCATAGGCCGACTGAGGAAATTGTGAATGACAATGTGAAGAATTTGAGTGATGAGAAGTCTGCTAATGAAGATGTAGCGGATGACAACAAGGGGAGTCCTGATAATGTAACTGAAGAAAAAGAGCCTGAGGATAAGGTGAGCGCCCTATTTCATTCAATGTGTTTTCTTCCATCCACAATCCGCTTCTGCTTCCTCAAAGCACTCTACTATGTTAAGATCCATAGAAAAATTATTATATGCTATGTCCTACTGGTGCCAGGACAAGAAATTATGCATGGACAATTAAGTGGTCAATGATGTATATTGAATAACTTTTAAGCAAAATTTCTTTATTTATTCAATGCAATGTGATAAATATTTAAAGCTCAGTATTATTTTTTCTTGTATCTGATAAGTTAATGTCAAAGCATTGCATCAGATGTTTTAGGTTGTTTTACTTTTTCTTTTTCTATTTTTGGGAGATGTAGGGAGGGGTTTATGCAAATGTGCTGTATGGTTTATGAATGAGTTAAATGGTAACCTGCATGTCTCCGTGATCCATCTTGTATTCTATTTATGTTTCAAGTAAATTTTAAATAACGTGTTTTGTTTGGTAGGAGATGACTTTGGAGGAATATGAGAAAGTGCTGGTAGAGAAAAGGAAGGCCTTGCTAGCACTAAAGACCGAGGAGAGAAAAGTTGACACTAAAGATTTTGAATCCATGCAACAGCTGTCAAGCAAGAAAGACAATGATGACGTCTTCATTAAATTGGTAAAATCAATTTGGCCTCCTTTTCCCATTCTTATTTCTAGTTATTCATGTTAGATTGGGAATGCCTCATGATACCTTTTGACACTTGGCATTCTTCTCCCTTTTAGGGATCTGAGAAGGATAGGCGCAAAGAAGCTTTTGAGAAGGAGGAGAAATCTAAGAAGGTTTGACCATATTGCAGATAATCTTTTTTGCTGTCTTTGTTCAAGGAGGGTGCATTTATTTTTAAATAAATGAATAAATGTAATCTAATGCTTTTAGGACTATTGAGGGTTAAATAAAGTATCTACGGTATGTAGAGTATTTCTTTGAAATATTTAAAATGGACTAAAAAGTCATTGAGCTTTTGGTTTTAGGGAAGGAGCAGGTATAATGTAAAATGGATAGGAGCTCCTTGTAATTTTAGGAAAAATGAGGGATATTTGTGTATTTTGTTTAAAAGGAACATATTTTCAGTTCATAACTACTATCTTTGGTTCTTCAAAAACTAGATCTTATTTGAAGGACTGTAGGCTGTATTTTACATCATCATGTCTATGTATCTGCATATCGTGTTGATATATATTACAGAAAATGGAGTTGTTTTAGATTGCAAGTGGATTATTGGCATGTTATCTTTCTCTTTTTTGTCTTCTTTAAAGTCCTTGTTGCATTCAGCTATTCCCCTGCATTTCTTCCCGATTTTTGAATCAATGAGTTTTTATTTCATGATTGATGTGCTTTGGTTCCATTGTCAATCTTGCTCTTCTGGGTTGCTGATTACTTTTTTCCTGTGATCTGTAATTTTGATAGTCATGTGATTTATGAAGAAATATATTTAGCATTATAACATGGTTTATTTTTTTATTTCTTTTGTTCCTTCCTGATCATCTCTTATTCTTACTAAATTCATCATATCTTCTTGTTCTCAGTCTGTCAGCATAAATGAGTTTCTGAAGCCTGCTGAAGGAGAAAGGTACCATAGCCCGGGTGGCCGCGGTCGGGGACGTGGACGTGGATTCAGATCGGGTTATGGTGGCAATGTGAACCACAATGCGCAGGCTCCATTGATTCAAGATCCTGGGCAGTTCCCAACCTTGGGTGCCAAGTGAGATTTTGCTTGTTCCTGCTGACAAAACTTGCCCCTTTTTTCAATTTTGGGTTTTGTGCTTTCTTCCCTTCTAAAGCAGGAAAAGAACTATGCTAATTGGATTTCCTCTCTATTAGCAGGTTTTCTAAAATCTAAATTTATGCCTTGAAATGTAAATTTAGGTTGTTCTTCTCATGATCTCATCTTCCTCTTCCCTCTACCTTTTTTAATCGTTACTTTGCTTTAACTGTATCTGACCTTTGGGGGTATGTCACGCTGGATAAACATGTTGCTGAGTTTAATTTCTTAAATATATCCACCTTCTCAGTTTTGCTTGGAAATATGGTTTCCCACTCCCTCTTGGAACATGCTCTGCCTGTTCTGAAGCTCAAGACAATTATTTGTTAACCTTTTTTTTTTTATTATTGTTGATATAAAAGATGGCTAAGAAGCCAATACAACAATAACCATAACTTAACTACAAGGGGAAATAAATCCCAAACAATCCTGATCAACCCAAGATCTCAAAGACAAAGGGCAATCTCGCAAAATAGCAGACTTTGTAATGCCTATTTTAGCAAGAGCATCAGCAATTTTTTTCCCGTTCCTTGGAATATGGCAAGATTCAATCTGCCAATTCCTCAGTCTCAGCTCCTTAATCTGAGCAATTAACAAACTACCAGTATGAAAATTATCATCGAAAATCTTCTGAATAACATCCCTCGCATCAGATTCAAGAATTAACTTCTGAAACCCCAGGTCCCAAGCTAATTTCAAGTCTTCTAAAATTGCCTTCCCAGCTGTATTATCGTTGCAACTTCCTATACTTTTTGTATAACCAGCAACCCAATCTCCTCTATAATCCCTCAACGCTCCTCCACATCCCGCCGTTGGGGCCATACGAGAACATGTCCCATCAACATTACATTTCACCTATTCGTCAGGTGGTTTTGCTCAAAACACATTTCTGCCAACAATCGATAGGTTTAACTGTTTTCCTGGGTTTTGTTGGACATATTCAAAACATTATAAGCCCATTAGCATTTGCTTGCTATGAAGTGGATGTTGGCTGAGTTTTCTTGTGAGTCTGTCCACGATCTAAAAATTGTAGATGCTTGTGAAACAAACGCCATAATTCGCTGCTAGTTAATGAAGACTACAAGAACAGACATTGCTTTTACATTGTTTTATTGTTAGTATCTTAGTAACTCTCGTTAGAGTGTGGAGGGCTTGTTTTTGCTTAAAACTAGTCAAGCCAATAATCTTTCAAAATGGAAGTTTGCATGTGTTAATCCGGTTCGTAAGTACTAAGGTTTTAACTATCGTTTAAATTTATGAACATCACCTCCCGACAAATAACCCGAATAAATAAGGGTAAATAATGTTACTTTGCAAATAATAAAAACTTATTCTACCTTTGAACTTGTCCTTGTCTAAACTTAATAACTAACCAAATAGAGAATACATTCGGTGCTGTTTTCAACCTTCGGAATTTTGAATAATAATCTTTTTTATTTTATTAATACGTTGATATATTGGTTGGCAAAAAAGAGAAAAAATTGGAAAAAAGTCCTCCATTATAAGATTTTATTAAGAGCAGCTAATTTAGAATGTCAATACTATATATGTATAAAATTTGTAAAATAATCATGCTTGTGTATAAATTTTTATTAGGTTTTTCTCACTAATAAATTTTTCAACAAGATGTTTTTCCCCAATCTTCCCAAATAAAATTGATATTGTTCGTTTTCAAAAACACAGGAACCAAAACTAGGTCAGCCTCAAGCTAAGTAAGTCAGCGCATGAGTTAAGCAAACCGGCACAAGGATATATCGAGTTAGTCAGTGAGCTGGCTAATGCTATACATGATCGAATAATGCTAAATTGCCCATCAATTACCATTCCTAAAACAAAACAATGTCATTATTATGATTTATAACAAGTTCACAAAACAAAACTGAGCTTAAATCCTCTGCAATCACAAATTGATCACATAAGATACGGTTTAGAGTAAAAAGTTGACAAGAAAATAGTTGAGAACAAGGAAAGCAAAAAGCAAAATAAACACAGCCACTCTCCGGTTTCGCTCAATCTTTAAATGCAATGATTGTGCATAATCATAGAAAAATCCAATTTGCAAAACTTCATGGGGACTTAACTATGGATTGTAACTGCCAAATCCAAGAGTACATGATACCAAAAGCACAAAAAATAGATATTAACATAAGAGGTAGGAAGGGAAGTTTATCACCCAAAAATAGAGGATGTAAAAATTGCCCCCAAATTTCTACAACCACAAAACCTGCCAAGTAACTTTTCCCAATCGATCCAATCAAACAGACTCTTTTCTCTGCAGGTGTTCTTGATGTTTCGGTATCGTTATCATCAGAAAACTGTGCTGAAAAACCCAACCACATCAAAATAGAGTGCAGTAGGAGCAACAGAACTTTGATTGGATATTCTTGTGCCTCAAATAGCAGTGGGAATATTGAATAGCAGGATACTGCACATTTAAACACATAACCCAAGTGAAGTTCAGAACAAAAATAAAGCATAAGCATTCATATCCATATCCAAATGATATGCCTAGCAATTTTTGCATGGCTATCAACTAATTATACTCTGTCCAAGTAAATGCCAATATTCGATAGAGAATAGCAAATTCATAGCCAGGTCAATAATGTAATGTATCAACTAGTTCTATGGCTGGGTTAATTCTACTCCACAGTCGTTAATATGATAGCTGTTTAACTAATTTGATTAAATTGAAAAAGTTAGTTAATATTTCTAAACCACCCTAATCAGTTTCCTTGGTTCTCTCAATCTCTCTCTAACTTAACTTGATTATTGTTAAAGGAGCATCAATAAAGGGTAAATTAACAAAAGATTGACAAATGTAAGAAATATGTTTATATTTAGTACCAGGATTCCGAATGAGTTCCTATATTAAGAATTGGAGGGAGTAATAAATAACATTGACATTTACATAGGGCTAGTTTAAGATAAAAAGTTACAATTAGGGTATTGATGAATAGTGAAATAACTAAAATAACTAAATTATTTACAATGCCAACTTCTAACATATTGTAGACCTGCTCCATCCCAAAATCAGGGAATCAGACAATGCTATTAACGTAAAAGTAATATGCTTGAATACAGAAAAGCTTTCTTGTGACTCAACCCAAAAATTATGCCTCATAATGACTCAATCCATGAGATCAAGTGATTATTATAGTTAAAGTTTGGATGTTGAGGCATAATGACTCAAACCAAAAATCATGCTCCATAGTCTCACTGGTACAGGTCAAAGGTTTTGACCAAAAAAAAGTACAGGCCAAAGGAATGTCACAGAGAGAGAGAGAGAGAGAGAGAGAGAGAGAGAGAGAAGGATTCAGATCTAATTCAACAACTTCTCTCTACATAGCCTCTCATATTTATAGGCTTGTATCTGTATAGAACTGACTAACCATAAATGGAGAAATATTTAACAACTATGACATAAGTGACACGCAAGCTACCTATGCAATTGACACGTAACACTCACCCTTTTACTCTCTTGTAACTCTTTAAAAATTCTTCATCAATTAAATATTCATGAGATTATGGAAATTAAAATTCGGATGTTGACAGAAATTAAGTGACATGGGGTCCCAGTTCCTTAAGCAATAGTGAGAACTGAATAGAATTTATTGATTTATTTATTTTTATCTTTCAGCAGTTGTACTTTTGGTTGAAAGCTATGATGGCTTGAGGCTTTGTTCCCAAGTCATGGTGACGTCTATGTCTCATAATGATGCTGTTTGGCTAGCCGTCCTATATATTTTGTATTTGTCATTCATGGCAGAACAGAATAAACAATAGAAAAACATTTTTCTGATGATTTTTAAAAAGCAAACTAACATAGGTTGGTTGGGTGGTCTAATTGATAAATGTTAGAATATTAAGGAAATAAATAAGGAGATTAAATTTGGGATCCCTGATTGCTATCCTTAATTATAGCAAGATTGTAACTGATTTGATTTCCTACAACTGTAATCCCTAATTTTCATCCTCTAATCTCTCATTCTTAAGTCTATATATTGTAAGGACCATTGATCTAAATAAAATATCAGATTAGAGAGTGTTTAATCCTCTAAAGTTCAATATGGTATCAGAGGTGGTTTTCTGTCCAACGGCATAAACGATGGTTACAGTGACTGTAATCACTGAAACGGAGCCTTTTAGGTGCAGCCTTCACCAAGCTCGCTGATTCTCACCAGTGGTGTTCCTCATCCAGACCGTCGGCATCCTTCCCCTAACCAGGAGCCACGATCATAGAGAGAGAGTGAAACACGCGAGAGAGAGAGAGAGAGAGAGAGCAGGAAGAAAGGCAAGCTTCGATCCGACCAGAGGACGGCGCGTGACATCACACCGCCACCATAGACGGATTCGCCACATTCCGATCGGCGAAATCCTGCAACTCGATGACTTTGGAGATTAGCGAAGGATATCTACTTGCCCAAACAGCAAAGGAAATATGGGATGCTACTCGGAGAACCTACTCTTCTCTTGAAAACACCGCTGCATTGATTCATCTGAAGAGACAACTCCGTGATCTAAGACAAGGTAATATGTCGTTAACTGAATACTATAATGCCTTACTGAAATTGTGGCAGCAACAGGATTTATTTGAGGTTCATCCCTGGAAAAACCTCGATGATGCACAATTATACAAAAAGATCGTGGAAGAAGGAAGGATACATGATTTTCTACTCGGCCTAAATGATACTTTTGAAGAGATAAGGGGCAGAATCATGGGGTTAAAGTCACTTCCACCACTCTTTGATGTTGTTAACTTAGTGCAATTTGAGGAAAGTAGGAAACTCTTGAACAGAAGTGAACCAAGTCAAATCGAAAGCTCAGCACTAGTAATCCAGGGACCACACGAGGAACAGAAGACTGATAAATGGTGCAATTATTGCAAGAAGAAGGGCCATAACAGGGAAGAATGTTGGAAACTCCATGGAAAACCTTCTGGTGGCAAACCAAGTGTCCAAAGTCACCTGACCACGGTTGAATCGAAGGTTGAGAATGACGATCACCTGAGCTCGGAAGAATTACAGATGCTTCGCAGAATACTCGACAAGCAAAACAAGACAAACTCTGTTCCTAGTGTCAATCTGGTACAATCAGGTAATTCTATTGTAGCTCTCAACGCTGTGATGACCAGTGACGATACCTGGATTGTTGACTCAGGAGCTACAGATCATATGACTGGTAACAAAACTTTATTCCACAACCTTAAATTTTGTCATGAACACCTCAAAGTAAAAGTAGCTAATGGTTTATTCACACGGGTTGAGGGAATTGGCACAGTTACCTTATCTGATGAGTTGGCAATACACAATGTTCTGCTTGTACCTGAACTCACTTGTAACCTAATATCTCTGAGCAAGTTGACTAATGGACAAATATGTCGAGTGATTTTTTATGACGGTTTATGTATTTTTCAAGATTTAAAATCGAGGAGGACGATTGGGACTTCTAGAGAATGGGATGGATTGTTCTACCTTGAAGGTTCGAACTCGAAGAATAAAGATGCATTGAAGGCCAGACGAGCGCTGGTTAGCTCAAATTTTCACAATAATGATGTATTTTTGTGAAATTGTCGGTCAGGCCACCCTAGTTTTGATTATATGAAGCATGTGTTTCCAAGTTTATTCAATAAAAATTATGTTCCTTTTCATTGTGACACTTGTCAATTTGCCAAACAATCACGATCTTCATATCCCAAACAGCCCTATATCCCTTCCGCACCATTCACACTAATTCATAGGGATATTTGGGGTCCTGCCCGACTACCTAATCTCATTCATACTCAATGGTTTGTTACTTTCATTGACGATCACACCAGAACCACATGGGTTTATCTACTAAAAGACAAATCTGAAGTAGCTACAGTGTTTCAAAACTTTTATACGAACCCAATTCAACACTTCCATTAAGGTACTACGAAGTGATAATGCAAAGGAATACATGAGTAAAGCCTCTAAGGAATTCCTTGATCATCAAGGAGTTCATCACCAAACTTCTTGTTCTTACACCCCTCAACAAAATGGAGTGGCCGAGCGCAAAAATCTTCACCTTTTGGAAGTAACCCGAGCCTTACTAATGAAACGGAATGTCCCTACCATATTCTGGGGTGATGCTATCCTCACAGCCGCTTACCTCATTAACCGCATGCCTTCCAAAATTCTCAATTATGACACTCCTATTCAAAAACTCCTTAGCCTCTTCCCAAATTGCCCTCTAATCAATTCATTACCTCCCAAGGTATTTGGCTGTGTTGTCTTCGTACACAAAAAGGATGGCAACAAATTTGGAGCCCGAGCTGACAAATGTATATTCCTTGGCTACTCCTCTACTAAAAAAGGGTACAAATGCTATTGTCCATCTTCCAAGAAACTTATTGTCTCCCGAGATACTGTGTTCTCAGAAGATGAAACATATTATCCTAAATTACCCATTCAGGGGGAGTATTCTAACATTGAATGGCTAATCCTGAAGACATCTAATCCCAAAAACTCCAACTCATCTGACACATCATCACCTAACCTTATAGCCACTCTTGACTCACTTGCTCCCATAAATCAGCCTAGCAACCTCAACTTGAACCCAATGAAATGGAAGCACATGTTGAGACCAATTCTAGGATGGATGATGAAACACGACAAGAGGTAGAGTCCAGATCACAAGTTCAAGCTGAACCAGACACTGGTAGAACTATCTCTTCCATTCAAAAGAACGACCATGAATCCAATTCGGGATTAAATCCTGAAGAATCGGGTTGGCCTATTGCCTTGAGAAAAGGGGTAAGATCATGTACTCATCATCCAATTCAACGATTTGTTTCATATGGTAATCTGTCTGCAAAAATGCAAAGTTTTGTTGTAAATAGTGCACAGATAACCATTCCAAATACATTTCAACAAGCTATGGCTGATCCAAATTGGAAGCAAGCTGCAGAAGAAGAATTGAGGGCACTCAAGGAAAATAGAACGTGGGAGATCACAAATCTTCCTAAAGGAAAGAAACCAGTGGGATGCAGGTGGATCTTTACTCCGAAATTCAATCTCGATGGTAGAATCAACAAATACAAGGCAAGACTAGTTGCAAAAGGATATACTCAGACATACGGGATCGATTATCAGGAGACATTTGCTCCAGTGGTTCAACACCATTCAAGTACTTTTATCACTCGCAGCAAACTTGGATTGGCCACTATACCAACTGGACATGAAAAATGCATTCCTAAATGGCAACCTGGAGGAGGAAGTGTACATGGAGATTCCAGATGAAGTTTTAGCTCCTAATATCTCTATGTAAACTAAACAAGTCATTGTATGGCCTGAAACAATCTTCGAGGGCATGGTTCGGTAGATTCACCAAAGCAGTGAAAGGGCTTGGATATACTCAGGGACGAGCAGATGACACATTGTTCACCAAACGCGTTAACGGCAAAATCACCATATTGATCATCTATGTTGATGACATAATCATTACAGGAGATGATGAAGAATCCATTGCCCAACTAAAACGGGACTTGTCGACTGAATTCTAGGTGAAAGATCTTGGACAGATGAGGCATTTCTTAGGCATGGAAGTAGCAAGAACAAAGAAGGGCAACAACGTCTCTCAACGCAAGTATACACTAGACTTGTTACATGAGACAGGAATGCTGGGCACTCAACCAGAAGGGATACCAATGGAAGAGGGATGTCACCTAGAGATCAAGCCACAAGGCGTTCCAACTAATGCAGAAAGATACAGAAGACTTGTGGGAAAATTGATATATTTAACCCACACACGCCCTGACATTAGCTATGCAGTTGGAATAGTAAGTCAATTTATGCATCAACCCCAAGAAGAACATGTGGAGGCAGTATACAGAATTTTGAGCTACCTAAAGCTTAACCCTAGAAGGGGAATATTCTTTAAGAAAGGTACTGCCAGAAACATAGAAATCTACACTGACGCAGACCATGCAAGAGATAGAGAGACCAGGAGGTCAACCACAGGGTACTGTACATATGTGTGGGGAAATCTAGTCACCTGGAGAAGCAAGAAACAGACAGTGGTGTCAACAAGCAGTGCCGAAGCAGAACTAAGAGCTGTCAACAAAGGAGTATGTAAAGGAATCTGGATTATAAGATTACTGACGGAATTGTGAATCCAACATGAGGGACCAATGCAACTTTGGTGTGATAACAAGGCCAACATTGAAATGGTCAAGAATCCAGTCTATCATGATAGAACCAAACATGTTGAGATAGATAGACACTTCATTAAAGAGAAGATTGAAGCAAGCATTATGACACTCTCTCACATAAGATCTGCAGACCAAATTGCAGATATCTTGACTAAACCACTTGGCAAAACAAAGTTTGAAGGATTTCGAGGCAAGCTGGGAATGGTCGACATATTCTCTCCAGCTTGAGGGGGAGTGTTAGAATATTAAGGAAATAAATAAGGAGATTAAATTTAGGATCCCTGATTGTTATCCTTAATTATAGCAAGATTGTAACTGATTTGATTTCCTACAACTGTAATCCCTGATTTTCATCCTCTAATCTCTCATTCTTAAGTCTATATATTGTAAGGTCCATTGATCTAAATAAAATATCAGATCAGAGAGAGTGTTTAATCCTCTGAAGTTCAATAATAAAGCATTAAAAACAACTAGAGACACATATTCAACCAAAACGTGTTTTATATAACTTTTGATTTTACCTATTGATGATTTTTCTGCTGTTACATAAGAAGGGTGAAAACCACCCTCCAGGGGGCATTTCAAAATCTAGCAAACAGATTAATGCAAAGAAGTATACCTATTGACAGCAAAAAGTAATGCCTAGCATCATTCAAAGTTTGAACTGCAACAAATGCAAGGGGTATGACAAAATGGAGTGATGCCTTCTCATGCACATGCCACCCAAAAAGAAAACCACATGTGTAAGCATAGGCTACCCATCTGGAAATCATATGCTGCTGGGGTTTCTTCCAAGCCTTGATAAGACAAGGAGATAGAGCAAGCACAACCATTGTCAGCGTTAACAACGGGGTGACCTGTAGATTGGTTGGACTGGTCAACTGAAAGATGAATACTTCAATGATACCCAAAATAGAATGATTAAAGCATAGCTACACTCCTCAAAACAACTTAAGCATCCCTTTGAACAATTATGCAAAACCACCTGTCAACAACCAATAATGTCAATTGAATTACAGCATTTGAAAAACTTTAATGATTAATGCCTCGTTTGGTAGCAGGGATTTTGGGGTGAGGGAAGTGGAACTCAAAATTTGTGTTTGGTATGCTTGAAGACACTTCCCAAGGAACTGATTTCCATAAAAAAAATATGGAACTGGCCCAAGGATTGGGTTCCACTTCTCTGGAACCTCATCATCTAACCATTTTGCCCCATCACCCTCTCCCAGAGAAAATCAAGGACAATGGTGAGGATGATGAAGGACAACGTGAGGAAAAACAGGTTGATCCACTTTGTTGTTTGCACCTTTACTTGCCTCCTCCATCCTACCAACCCCCAAATTTAAATAACAATGGAAAGCATAATGTAGAGAGCAACTAAAATGAATAATCTGTTTTAATGCAACCACATTATCAGCTAGATAAAGATGACACCATATGCATGATTGCATTTTCCCCCTGGATTGCAGCCAAATTTTATTCACTAAAAGCATACCTGAGGTAATACAGAAAATGGCGAGGCATCTCCTACAAGCCCACCAGTGAATGAAGCTGTGGGTATCGGAATTTTGAAACCAAGTTTTCTGAGCATGAAAGCAAGTCCTTTGTCTAACATGATATAAAACACCCAGAAGTTGGGGGCCCAGTATGCATGGCAAAGCCCCCTTCCAAATGGAAACATTCTGTGGATGACTTGATATATCTGCATTTTAACATCTGAATAATCATTAAGAAAACCAGAGGAAAAAGTTGTGCATGTAATGGATTTGAGTGAAGTAAATATAGTCTTATCTACCCAGAACTGGGAGAAGTATGCCTCACTTGAGTTAAAAAGTTGCTAATGTACTAGCGGTAAACAGAATAGTAGCAGAATTCTTTGCAAAGACCACCAGAGCCTAGTATCAATTATTGAAGCTTAACTTTGACAGTTAAAGAGCCTTGTTTATTTTAGATTTATTGCATGCATCTTTTTGTGGTTCACAGAGCTGGTTATCTTGATAATTTGCAGTCCACTTGACCTTCTTCATCTATGTTCAAGAATTACCTTTCCATCATTGAAAAGGATAACATATCAGAGTCCAGAAAGTTACATTTTCATCCACAATAAGTTAAGACATTGCAGGAATAAGCCTTGCAGACATCTCTTCTCCCTTTCTTTGCGCACGTGAGAGAGAGAAGTGATCTTGGTAAATTAAAGATCAGTAATTCACCAAAAATTACTCTATTATTCTTCGGTTACATGTCAATAATCCTAAATTGGCTGATGCAGTGATTTATGCTGGCTAAAATATCGCCACTGATTAATTCAAGATGTAGAAGGAGCAATTACCTGCCCAAGGTAGATAAATGGCCCAAATGCAGCTGCTATGACTGCTATAACCACGGCTCCCAAAAACAATAACCGACTAATGCCTTTAAGCATTCCACCCCGGCAGTAGTGCCTCAACAAATAAATGAAATAGACTGGCGCTGCCACAAGAAATAAATGCTTAAAGCACAAAAGAGCAGCAAAAACAAGCCCACCCAACACATCCCTCCCTTGCTCCAAATACGAAAGTGAAATCAACAGAATGCCAATGAGAAATCCATTGTACTGAAAATGCATATGGTCCACTATAAATAGCATTGGCGACCAAATAACCAGTAAACAGATCAACATTTTCCTTCTTGAATCCAGTTTTTTAGTCATTCTGTAGACCCCAAAAAGAAGACACAAATCAGACAGTATTACAGTGAATCTTTGAAAATAAACCACCGTGTTTGAGCTATAATTCAGCCCCTCCTGAAGATGCACTATTTGCCGATCCACCAGATTAGCGAAAAAAGACAGGAAGCGTTCAAAATATGCAAAAAAAGGTGGATAATCAAGAGTCCATGGACTTGTCTCATCAAAGTACCATTGTGAGAGTGGGAGAGAGTGAGTCAATGCCAGCCAGTTGCGATGGACCTCAAAATCTGTGCTGCGATAGGAAGGGAAAAGAAGAACTTTCAGGCAGGCAGCTACAAGAAAGAACCACCAGAGAGCCATTTTGGGGCTGCGAAAATTTTGAACTTGTTTAAGGCTTCGGTTCCGTTCTCCCATGATACGAGCTGAGATGAATGAAGGAAACTAGGTATTACGAAGTCGACGAAGATGATTCGGCTTGTCTTCGTTGACGAAGCTGTGTTGCAACACACACAGTAGTGCAATCCAGTCGTGGTTACCCCAATTCTAAGTCGAGATCCAAGGGGCTCGATTTAGGGACTTGCAGACTCAGATCCCGAGTCGAAGGAGGGGCAAATTTTCCTTTCTAACTAGCCCAGACCAGAACCCGCGCGCCGCGCCATTCAGAGGCCGGCCAACTATTTAATGGGTGAATCAGTTGAAGGTTTGGGATGGGTCTAGACTGTCTATCTTTCAATTCATGAGAAAACTCATCTCAAGTTATAAGCTCCAGTATAGTATATTATGCTCCAATCCAATCGCTATTCCAATTTAGATTTAAATTCTTGATTTGCCATACAAAACCAATGTTCCATGTGTACAGGATAGTTTTGACCCAAAAATGTGCCTAGGATAGACATGCTGGTTGCTGCATCAATATTGGCTTTCATTTCCGACATGCGTACATAAAATACCACTTTCAGTATAATACATTGCAATTGCTATTTGTTGGGTTTTTATTCGTCTAAAGTTAATGTTTTCTCTTGGAACAATCTCCTTAGGATGCTTTTTGATATAAGGAATAAATTATTTTTGTTTGAAATTTTTTAAAGTGGCAAATATATGACAAATGACAGATATTATCTTTCTGCAGTAAATTTTCACTCTTTACTGTTATGTACCATCTTTATAAATATATATATACATAGCCCTTTTACAATATAAGTTACTTCAACTAATTAATTGGAACTAAGAAATGATAATTAATTCATTAAATTTATCTTAAATTGAAAGAAAGTTCTAACTTTACTTAGATTAAATCAGATTTTGAAGGATAGAGAAAAATTCAATGGATTATGTTTAAACATGAATTGCAGGAGCAAAATTAATACATAAGAATTAATCAATCTCCAAGTGACTTATACTATAGTCCAAGCCATTGTTTTAGAAGTAACTTATATTGTAAACCAAACAGAGTATATATTTGGGGGGAAAATATATATATCTCATGTATTTATTATTTTTAATTAATATTTTAAATCACATAATTTTGGTAGTTATTTTTTCCGAAGAAGACTAAAGAGAATATCTTCAAGCCTTCATTTCTATGAAACAAAAGACACAACCACGTATGATTGCCTGCGAGTAAATGCAACACAAGGGATCCATTATTAACAGCGATTGAAGCTTTTAAAAGTAGTTTTTCAATCATTATTTATAGTATATTCCCTTTGGTCCTTATTATAAATCACCAGCTTACAATTCTCACAAATTAATAAAAAAAAGTTAAAGGCAATAAAGATATCCTACAATTTAAATAATTTCTAATATTACCTTTATTAATTACACTAAACTTTAAAATTATATTAATTATTACCCTCACCCACTATTTTGGTTAATTATGGGCATTAATGGGAAAAAAAACAATTAATGTTCATTAGAAATAAGTAAGTGCCTTATAAAAAAAACTAAATACATTTTTTTTTGTTAGTTGGTACCTTATAATAATGACTAAAAGGAGTACTACAAGGTAAGTATGTGATATGAGTTTTATCTTGATTTATATAAATAAATATTTTTAGAGTACCAAAATGATCCCAAACATACTAAAATGGCTTTGTTCCTGGCTTTTTGTTGGTTGTCATTGCAACAACACATAATTGAGAACTGCCTGGTTTTTCACTTGACATTATATTCTGCTCGATCTAATGTTTCCACAACTTGGTGACACTAGACGCGTCCCCACTGCATGATCCATTAGACTTACCACGAGCTTATATTTAGCTCTAAAAAATGTTTTTTTTTTTGTAAATTCTTTAGCACGAACATGTGTTCGCATTCCATTGGTCCTCTCCTAGACTATAAATATGGCCGCGTGTGATGCATGTTCAAACCCGTGTGATTTTCAAATTTCGTTCAAATAAATTACATTATTTATATTTTGACTTGCTAGTAATTTTATTTTTATATGTGCCTCTTTCTCTTTACCTTGGTTATTAATAGTAGATTTCAACTAAATTATGTCAAGTAAAATATGGTGGTTTTGGCACTTCTAGTAGCATTTTCTTATGTGTTATTTCTCTTAATTCCGGAATCTTTATTTGAGGCCAAGATGTCATTTTTCTGCTAAAGCTTTATACTTTCAAATAGTCGTTTTATTCTAATTTCTTCTTTTGTCTCTTTATCTGATTTTTGTATTATTCTTGATACTGGTCTTGCTATTTCTTTTGTATTTTGTGTACCGTCATTGATTCTCTGTCTTTCCTTATACGTTATTCTTGGTCTATCATCTTTTTGTAGGCTACTGTTTTGTTTCTGTTAAATGATATCGATCTTCTAGGTTCTTCTAATTGTAGTAAAGGAGTAAATAGTTTGTCTATATAAATTCTATCTTCATTTCTAAAACTTATATTGTGATGACTATTTGAAAGTGTATAATTTATTTTATAGGTTACTGTGAGAGGATGATTACCATCTTTCATTATTTGCTTTCTTTTTAGTTCATATCTTACTATGATACTTCTAGATAAATCCTTATCTCTCAAAGATATCCCTAGTTGTATATTTAAATCAAATTTTATTTTTCCTTCTGCTAACTTTCTTGATCCTTTTGCTATTATATATTCTTTATTGTTTATGATGTTGACTCTGAAGGTTTTAATGATTACAATCTTAAAGTTATTAAATTAAATAATATACGTTTGCTCATCAGGTTCAAAGAAAACTTACAAATTGTAAAGTTATGCTCAAGCAAGGTATTACTGTGCTCGAGCATCATCGAGGCAAATAATGAATGATATAGAATTCATGCTCGAGCATGAGAACAATGCTCAAGCAAAATGAGAAATGGCTAAGGTAAAATGCACTTGTGCCCGAGCATGAGACTACCATACTCGAGCAAGATCAAGTGATATGCTCGAGCAGAGGGAAACTCTTCCTCAAGCAAAAGAGACCATCAGCGATACAAGGTTGATGCTCGAGCATGGGTGAAGCATGCTCAAGCAGCAACACTATGATGATCGAGCAGACTGACACATGCTCGAGCACCATCGATGTGTTGCTCGAGCAACAGCATCGTGTTGCTCGAGCAACAGCATGTTGCCAGCATCTCTCTCTCTCTCTCTCTCTCTTTGAAAGAGGCTTGCTCGAGCATTGATTTCCCTTTTCACTTTCTATACATTCTTTTAGATTGATGCTCAAGCATACAAACACCATGCTCAAGCATGATCATCCTTTTTTTTTTAAATCACTGTCTTTAAATATCCTAAAATTATTAAGTATGATTTTATTTTCATATATCATTATCCAACGTTATTGCTAACTGCTCTTAATGATTTTGTTAATGAAGTTTCAGATGATTTAACCATGGATTAATAACAAATCTTCAAAAAGCAATCATGTGTGTCAGAGGCATTAAATGCAGTTACCTAAATTGATACTAATATCCGCAACCAACACTCTGAGCATTCTCCATTATTCTGGTTGTGCATTAAATGCTATCTTCCAACAAACAAATTGAATAGAATAAATAATAGTTGGGAAGGACAAAGCATTTGCAGAAGATATAATCAGCGAAGCTTCAACACTCTAACGGCTACTTTTGCGAGTCACAGCTAACAACTGCCAAGCATTTTCAACGGTCATTTATTACATCAATTATAAATAGCATTCATTTCAAACTTATTGCTATTTGTTGTTTTGTTAAATTCACTTAATATTCTCGAATATTGATTTCTATTCTTCAGTGTTTAATTTATCTACTCAGTGAGGAGTTTATTCAATTCATTTTCTTCTGTTAATCTTGAGGTTGTGGAACCTCAAAAATGGGTGTACAGTAAGCTTATATGGGGGAGTGAGTCCTTGGAATAGGGTCATTTTGAGTACAGAGCGTGTAAGTTTGTACAAGTGATTGAGATAGTGAAATGATTGGGGACTGGACGTATGTCAACGAATTAGACTGAACCGATGTAAATACTCTGTGTCCATTCTTCTTCGATGTCTCTGTTTTATTGTCGATTATTCCATTTTCAAAAGAATTTGTAAAATACTTATTCACCCCCTCTAGGTGATTTCCTGCTCTTCACTATCATCTCTTGGTTCTAATTCTATGGGTGCATTTATTCCTTTCATAAATGTTGCTTTAATCATTATCTGCATAGTTGATAAATGTATGTATACAATTTTTTTTTCTGGTTCCTTCATTTTTGCTATTCTTTTTGTTATTTGTTATTTTTATGTATTACATATATAATTATGTCTCCTTTTGTTTGTTCTATAGGTATGGCTTCTTCTCCAGTCTTTATTTTGAAAACTAAAATGTTCTTCCTAGAAAATCTATTTTGTAGCAAGGTTTGTTTCAGATTATGATCATTCTTTAAAGTAAAATATGTATTTCTAATCTTTTCCCTATCAACTAATCCATCTAGTATGTAATTTCCTTCTTCTTCATGTTCTTGTATTATAGTTGCAATTTCTTCTTCATGTTCTTGTATTATAGTTGCAATTTCTTCTTCCATTATTCTCTTAATATTGTGAGATTATTTCTAATTGCTTCATATAGATTAAAATATGCAACATACACACAGATATTTGCGGATAATTAAAATATATAACAGACATTCGTACCTGAAAAGGGTCGTTTTATTTATGTAGTAGTAGTTGATACAACTGCTTCAAATTGTTTTGATGATATAGATATTACAGATGATATAGACCCTGTCACACTGATCAAATGAAGGATCATTTACTCTCTTTTTAGAATCGAAAGGTTCAAAGAGTAGGAGAAAACACTCAGTGTTTTTAGACCCGTTTAGGATTCTAAAATTTTTCTCCCCTTCTTCGACACTAAGAGGTTCTTATTTATACAGAACTAGGCTTGGGGCATTCCCTTTATTGCCCTTACACAGTAGTACTAATTATATTATTACTTTTTCATAATAGTACTACAATCTTTTTATCTTGTTGGTTGTTGACAGCTTTCAATTCGTCCATCTATCTTCTTTTCTTGTTCTTCTTGTGTCGGCATAAGTTGATCCATACATGTAATCCCTTGGATAAGATTCCTTCTGTTCATTCTGACTGTTCATCAACAATGATTTCTTCATTGTTTTCTTCAATTGGACATAATGCACAAGTATGATTCTAATACATCTGTAAGTGTCTATCGCGATACTCTTTCACTTCTAATAGCAAAGGGTCTAGTATCCCATCAATCCTTTTAAAGGGTTCTTCAAAATCAAAAAGAAGATTTATATCAATTTCTTGATTGAAGTTACTGTAAATAATACAAGTTTTATTGTTGTAATTGATTCATATAGTACTTTTGTTGTTCTTTCCTGGTCCTAATCGTCAGGTAGCCATATGGACTCCTGCAAGCATCGTTACTACTAGTTATGCAAATGGTGTCATGTCTAGAAATACATCCTTATACAAATATTCTCCTCCTAAAATGCCTAGAAGTCCTAGACATAAAGATGGTACTAGAACTTCTTCCTGCTGGTTGATTATGGCGTAGCTTGTATAAGTACAAATAAATAATTCCCTATTTTTTCCGAACTTATCATTGTAAAGCTTAATTGCCTGCTGCATTTTTAATGGAAATTTAGATATCACTCTCATACTATTGAAATATATTGTATCTGTCATTCCATGAATAAAGTAGTTGTAAATGGTTGATGGTTTCACAAACAATGTTTTCACAAGTAGTATTCTTGAGTTGTTGTTCAAGAGTTATAGTCTTCTTTTTCAAAGATATATATTTTTCAGCAACTTTTCCAAATTCAGATTGTAAAACATTGTATTAAGCAAATTGTCCATCATATGAGGATAGTGAATCGTATACCTCATCAATTTTTTCAGATTGCTCTTCTTCTTGAGCCACGAGGCATATATTGGCTTTATCCTCATCTTTAGCTTCACCTTCATTAGATGAGTTGTCTTCCCATATTGCTGAGATATAAGCTTTCTTCTTGAATTTATTGAATTTCTTCTTCTCTGTCATTATTCTTCAGCTGGGGGCATTCAAACTTGATGTGACCAGGATTTTCACATTCATGGCAAATAATTGGCTTCTTTGCCTCAAAGCTGGAGCTACCCTTGTGAAACTTCTTTTACCCTTAGTCTTTCTTGTAAAATTTCTTGAATCTCCAGACTATCATGCCTAACTCTTCATCTTCGTCTTCCTCTTTATCATCATCTGAATCTTTAGCTTCTTTGACAACTTTAAGAGCCAGCCCTTTACTCTTGCTATTTATCTCATCAAGTCCCTTTTCAAACTTGATCTTCCCTTCATACCCGGATAAGCTTCCAAAGAAAGATGCCACATATGTCATTGATTCTCCACGAGCTTCTTCAATAGCAGTGACTTTGGCTTCTCATTCCTTGCTAAGAATGTTCAATATTTTTCTCACTTGAACTAGTTGTTCGTACACTTTTCCCAAAGCAACAAGTTGGTTGATCAGAGATGAGTGAATCTAAGCTAGAACTTGCTAATAGATTCTCCAAATTTCATACAAAGAAGATCGTATTTTGTCATTAGGGTATTGACTCTATTTTCCTTTATTTCAGTGGTTCCTTCATGTGCAATCTCAAGAGCATCCCACATATCTTTAGCAGATGGAAATGAATAGATGCGGAAGTACTCCTGTTGACTTAGAACATTTTGCAGCATAAGAACATCTTTGCTTTTGAGAGTGACTAGCTTGTTGTCATTCTCATCATATTCCTCTTCAAGCTTTAAAACTCTAACACTATCTTGAACTGATGAAGGAGCACAGTCCCCTCTTTCGAACACCCTCCAAAGGCCATATTCAGTAGCCAATACAAAGATTTTGAATTTGGCTTTCCAGAAGGAGTAGTGCTCTCCATTGAAACTCAGGGGGCTGTTGATCGAAGCTCCATCAGGTAGAATACAGTCCATAATGATCTTTTCGAGATGTTAAACTTTTTAGAGAAAACCTTCCTTTGATACCAAATATAAATGGAGTAAATCATCAAGAGAGGGGTGAATTGAGAATTTTAAAAACTTTTTCGAATATACTTTGTTTTATAATAGAGGTGAACAAAAGATAGTTAAGAGAAGCTTGACATAGAGGAATTTATATTGGTTTGGTCTAAATCCTTTACCTACGTTTAGTCCCCAGACACTCTGGGATTCTCACTAACCTCAAAATCAATTATACACTCTGTACTCGAAAGTTATCCTCTTACTAGAATGCACTTCCCCTTACAAGTTGTAATATGATATTCCCAATCTCCAAGTCCCACGAGTTGAGATTCTTCCAATAAATGATTTTAATAAATGAAAACTCTCTGTAAGAGTTGATAATGTTAAACACAAAAGTACAAATATATCAAAAGATACTTAACAGTAGAAAACTGAAAGAGTAGTTGTAAACTTGAATGATTTTCGTTTTCTATGTATTGGTTGTTGAGAAGACTTAAATGTAGCTCTATATATATCAAGAGAGCACTAAATGATCGTTGGATTCTTCAATGTAACCGTTGGAGACATTGCTGAGTTGATTTATGAACACTTTGGTCTTTTCTCTCTCTACTTTTCATTTAATCAAGGTGCACAGATATTTAGAACTAACTTCCCTTGAGTTTAATCCGTTGGAAGACTAGTTTCTTTATAGGGAAACTAAACATTAATCACTTTGCAACATGTGCAGAATGATTGTCTAAAAGGACGCTAGTTTTTTGGATTTTGTAATAAATATTTTGACATTGCATTTTGCTTTTGATTAAATCTTCATTTAATACTCTTTAAATCATTTGAAACTCATTAACAAATTGATTAAACATAACTAGGAATAATAATGAGTAATGATAAGAAGTATCTAGATCAAACACAAAGATTTCACAAATTTGTTTGATTTGATTTTCAAACTATGCGACACAAATTCGAGTTTGTTCATTCAAACTGGAGTTTGTAGTTTACTTTAGAAGTTTAAACTTGAGTTTCTGAAACCTGACTCGAGTTTTCTTCATCCAAAAAAGAATGTCGCAATTTGAACTTTGAGACAAGTTTTGAGCAAGGCCAAAAATCGAATCATTATGTGACTAACTCGAATTTTGGACATTTATAGTGAAAACATATTTTAAGTCCAAAAGCTTAAAACTAGAGTTTTCATTTCAAACTAGAGTTTTCAAAAGGTTCAAATAGAGCGAAGTTCTTTGCTTGGCACAAACTCAAATTTCAACAAAACTTAGAAAAATTGGAAAACTCTCTATATGGTATAAACTGAAGTTTGCAATTAAAAACTGGAGTTTTCAAATCTGTAGAAATATTGAGTTGTTAAACTTTGCAAAATACTTTGGCAAATGCAAACTGAAGTTTTGAAATTGAATTCGAGTTTATCATCAAAACACATAGAGAACTAACAATTTTTATCCCTTAAATATATTTAAGCAATCATTTTAGCATTTTTAAATCTTTTCTAGTATAAAATTAATTATTTTTATTTTTCTAATTTATTTATTGTATTTCTTTTAAAACTATCAACTTTATGTACCTGTAATATAAATATGTATTATTTAATAAATTTTGTTATATTTGGTCATTTCACCTCTAGATTTACTTTTCTTTATAAGGGTTAATGTGCACATTTATTTTAGAAGTTTTCGTGGAGAAATAATATTAGTGTAACAGTTTTTTAGTATTACCCCAAATGTTTTAAAATGTAGTAATATTGCCTTATATCATTAAAAAACCAACATTAACCTTTAAAAAATTGCTATTGATTATTAACCTTTTAACAGAAATATTGTTCCATTTTAACAACTTCTAACTTAACATTCCTTTTAAGTGAAAACGTACCAGGCAAATTTTCACGTTATCCCTTTTAATTAAGGGTAAAGGTGCAAAAATGCACATGTGCTTTACCCTCAGGAGCGCCCAACACCATATGCTTTTTTTTGGAGTAAAAGTAACTATGTGGTTATTAAATAGGTGCAAAAGTCATATTTCCTTAGTTTCCCTGTTAGTTGACTGTTATGATTACTGTTGACTGTTAAATGTATTCCATTTCTGTTCGTTAACAAAATCTTAATGCTCTTGGCTCTCTCTCTGTCACGATTGCAGCCCAAGGCGCGTTTCTGCTTCGAATCCTCTTCTTCATCAGCACTTCGCTTTGCATTATCAGACTAGCCCTCAAGCCTCCTGCACCATCGTTTTAGTATTTTTCTCTCCTTACTCTTTTTCTTCATGTTTTCTTTTTCATGATATACTTCATGCAATTAAACATACACATAGGACATATTATTCACACATGGAGTAGAGCAATTTGTAATTGAACAAACAAACAAAGTGACGCAAGGCATTCCAAGCAACTACATATATTTATACATAAATTATATCACCTTCCCTCTTTTGTCTTATATGCACTTAAATATCTAAGGATTAGTCGCATGATGATAAAGGAAACATGCAGATCCCGCATTATATGATGAGATGCAGAAAACAAATACTCCAAGCATGCTTCTTTTTTTTTTATCCCACGGCGTGCTTCTCATATCAGTTTGACCGTAAGCTTCAATGTAGAGACCAAATGTACAGAACCTAGAAAGGAGAAGCTTACCTTGTACAGATTCCTTCTTCTTCTCCTTCTTCGGCTTTCCCTCTGTTTCAGTTCACTCTCGCTTGCTTCCATTTTCTGCAGAACAGCCTACTGGTTTACTCCTCTGTTCTTGCGGTGCATGAGCAGGGGAATGATAAGCTTCAGCCTCACCTTCACTCTCCACGTCTCTCTCTCTTCTTTCGTTATAACTCTCAACTCTCTTTTCTCCCTTCTAACCTCTCGCGCTCTCTTCTTCTCATGCTTTTACTTTCGGTCTCGCCTCTGCCTCTGTTTTCAGTCACAGCTTGCAGAAGACACGAGAGCAGCAAAATGGAGCATGGCGCTAACAGAATGCTAACAAGGAGAAAAATTATATTAATAATATTGTTTTGTTAAAAAGCAAGTAAAGGAAACAAATTGCAAATCATGGAGCCTATTATATGTTTTTCCCAAATGAGGGAATAACAATAGTGCAGGAGGCTTGAGGGCTAGTCCAATAATGCAAAGCGAAGTGCTGATGACGAAGAGGATTCGAAGCAGAAACGCGCCTTGGGCTGCAATGGTGACAGAGAGAGAGAGAGAGCCGAGAGCGTTAAGATTTTGTTAACGAATAGAAATGGAATGCATTTAACAGTCAACAGTAATCATTAACAGTCAACTAACAGGGAAACTAATGGAATGTGACTTTTGCACCTATTTAATAACCACTTTTGCTTTAAAAAAAAACATATGGTGCTGGGCGCTTCTAAGAATAAAACACATGGGCATTTTTGCACATTTACCCTTTAATTAATGTAGTACTGAACAAGTTTCATTTTGTTAAACAGATTTTCTTCCAAAAGCTAATCAAAATAAATCACATTATATTATTTGACTTCTATAAAAAAACCCACTCTATCTTTTAATTAATTAACAATAAAATTAACAATTAACAAATACTAAGTGAAAGCTACATTTATAATTAAACAAGTTTTTTGGGGTAAAATATAATTAAACAATTTTAACAACTTTATAATTGAATCCCGGGGGCGGTATTTACAAACCGAGAGCCTTCTTCAAGAGGGCCTTGCTCCTCTAGTTCTCGCTTCTCATTGCAGAAGCTTAAGCGTCAATCCCCATATCGCTGGTTTCTCTCGTTGTCTAGCCTGAGATGGATATCGAACTAAAGCAAGCGGATTTCATCGATTACTTTGTCAAGCAAGCCTCTGCTTCTAAGGGTTTGGCACTCGGTACTGTGGTTGTTGAAGCCACTTCTCACCCTTCTCTCTTCGCTTTCTCTGAGATTCTGGCCGTCCCCAATGTTGTAGAGGTTCGTACATGTATCAGTGATCTGGAATTTCTGCTTTTCACCTTTTCTCAATTTTTTTATTCTGCTCTAAGGGCTGTACTTCGAGGCAAAAGGAACTATTTTTTCCCTCTAACTTGTGTGGTTTTCATATTTTATGCCGCATATGATGATTCTTTCCTACAGTCTCGCGGTCTTTGGTCACTTTATTTGAAGTTTCTTAAATTTCTTTACGCTTACGTGTTGCTTCTTTCTAATTTATGCTTAACTCTTGTAACATTGGCATCACTCGTGAATTTCATCCCTATTGAAAAATTTAGGTTACTGTGTCGTGGTAGCAAGTGTATGAGTTTAATATTTCATACCTTTTGCCTCATGAAGTTTTTCAAGATGTTTATTGTTAAACAGTGAGATGGAACCACTTCGAGCAGCTTCATCCTGTCGAGGCATTTTTCCTAAAATTTTAGGGAAATAGCAATATTTTGATGACCTGTTTGCTTTGAAATTCGAGAGATAGGAATAACATGTGTTAAAAACAGAAGTTTCATTTTTCTACTGGCTGCTGTAAATATGACTTTGTTGATATCATTTCTTTTTTGAAGTATTTCACGGGGATTAGTGGACCACCAAATAAAGCCCTTTTTATATATTTCACGGGGATTGGTGGGCAATCAGTTGTTTCACTTAGGTGTACTTGTGAATCCCCATACTTTTATTTATTACATAATTCTTAATGGTTAGTACTTCTTATTTACAACCTGTGAAGTTGCACTTCTTTTACTTAGTAGTCAGTACTTCTTATATAGTTCATTCTTAATTAATTCCTATGATTTTTCCATTCATAAATCATGCAGCTTGAAGGAACTGAACATTCTGTCTACCTCGATGTGCTACGATTGTTTGCATATGGCACATGGAGTGATTACAAGGGTAAGCCTAAAGATTCATGTTTCTGTTTGTTCCCCACAATTTCTTTTGTTACAGATTATTGTTACTTTATTGATATTATTTGTTGAGTATAAAGTAGTGGTGACTGCGATAATGTTCTATTCTTGCTGCAATTTAGTAAGTGCCTTATTTTATACAATTATAAGATAAATACCATAAAACTCCATTATTGGAGGATTCGGAATTGGTGCTTCTCAATGTTCTCATAAGAGAATTTAACAATATTGTTCTGGCTTATATGTTCAGTTGCTTTTGGGTGTTGAAAGATTACATGGATGTAGTTAGTACTGAGAATGGTTTCCATGAATTAATGATGATTGAGATTCTTCACAAAATCCTAGTGCCATTTCTTATCTCTTTTATCATGGGCATTGAATGACCAATGTCATATCTCACCAATTTTTTGGTTGATGTGGAGCTGTATCAAAGGGAACTCATGTAGTGAAACACAGAGGAAAAGAAGGTTTGGATGGAAAGAGAGCTATAAATGATTGGTAACGCTAAGCATTTAACCTCAATTTTGAAAGATTAGTATCAAATGATATTTTCAAAAGTCTTGGAAGATATTGATGAGATGAAATTTATCCATTCTTATATTTACTATGTCAAATCTCTTACTGAATGGTCAAGTGCGACAAAAGTGACTTTTTTAAATAATCAGTGCTAAGCTATTAGGATGTGGGTGGTTGTGTTTAGAAAGTAAATGTTTGCATCGAAAAATTGCATTTCTTGTTTCTTGGATTAAAAATTGGTGATGAGTGTTGGGCGATGTAGAGTATGGGATGTTGATAGGGTGAGCAATTGAGCTTCTAAAAACTTATTGATTATTGATCATCGAGGGCGATATACATAGAAGTTGCTAGGGGTTATTTTTGCTCTAGGTATCTATCATAATATTTAAATCTAATTAATAATTGATTCTAATTTATCCAATTAAGACAGAAAAACAGAGAAATGAAAAATACAATCAGAGACTAAATAAAAATAGAGAAATGAAAAGGAGAACAAAAACTAATTTGATTTTGTTTAAGTTCAGGTTGTCACTTGTGAGCTCTTCCAATAGATACCATCTTTGCTATAAGGGAGATTATATTAGGCTGAGAATTGAAATATGTCGGTGTGAGTGGCTCTCAGCTCTCGGTTGGAATTTTTGCTTAGAGCCTGATGTAATCTCACCTTGCTCGCTTTTGAGGGAAATAGTTATTATCCCAACTTATGATTGTTAACAATGAAAAAGATCATATCTACTGTAAATTATTTATGTACTGGAAATTTAGAAGCAGCCATTTGTAGTACCATGCACTCTCACAAACACGTCTGTGCGCTCTTGTAGTGTTTAGTTCTTTAAGTTGTCTGAGGAAATAATTAATATATTGAAGTAAAATGATGGTGATAAAAAGGACTTGACCTACTGATTGGTGAAGCATCTCTATAGCCTGTATGCCTTAATATAGGTTCACTTTTCCTATTAGATAGTAATATGGTTATTTTAATAATTGTTCTTTCCTATTATATCCTTATATTCATTTGCCATTAGGGTCAACTGATGGTAGGTATTCTTGTTGTTCAATATTCGTTAAAATAGTTTGTTATTTGACGTCATATATGACAATAATTTTCCCTTTGAGAGGTTATCGTCACATTAAGGATCATGTGACTATGCTCTTATACATTTTTCTGTTTGTAAATTATTTGAATAGGAAATTCCTATTTCTAATATTCTCCTTATATTTGATGTATGACAGCAATTCCTATTTCATTTGCTCAAAAGAACTCAACTAAGTTGTTCAACACATCCTTGAGGATGTAAACTGTTTATCGAATATCATAGTGGAGCTTGTCTAAAAAACATGTGATTTGTAGGTAATGCTGGTCGTCTTCCACAATTGACACCTGATCAGATCCTCAAGCTAAAGCAACTCACAGTGCTTACACTAGCTGAGACTAACAAGGTATGATGGTGCCCTCTAAATCTCTGATAAATTTGGAAAAGTCAGGTAAACATAAGGATTTCTGGGCTTGCTGTTTTTGACTTAATGAGTGACAATATTATTAAACTATTGTTATTTTTATTAATAAAATAAGAAGATTTACTAAACAAAGATATTGCAAATGAGGTAATATATCCTCATAAAAGAAGTGAAGAACATTGAAATGGAAAGGAACACCTTATCCAAATCTCAAAAAATAGGAAGTCAAGAATACAGCAAAGCTGCTGAGCCTCTCTGTATATCTGGACAGTGACAATCTTTTTGAAACAAAATCATGAAATTACCCTAGAGAGACCATAACGATCATACTGTCCTGCAATTACTGAAGATTCTATGGAACACCCTTAAAATTGCTCGCAGTTATTTCCAAATAACATCTTAGTATTCTGAAAATAGTAAATCACTGCAGCATTTTGCTTTTCTTCTTCCCAAAACTATCAGAAGTTGTCTAGACTCTCGAGATATTGTTACAATGATAGTATGATACAGGATATTCTCAATGATCCCTGGAAATGTCAAATAACCTATCTATGTATGTGTAAGACACTGTCTTGGTTCTATGAACCTACATTATGTCATTATTGTTGATCCTATTGAGTACTGATACTTCTGTCTAATGACTTCTACTTAGCAAGAGCCTTAGACTCTGTTGTTTCCTTATTCATGTGTTCTAGTGGTTAACTGAAAGCCCCCCTTCTCTTTTCTTGATCATTGAAATTGGATATATCTCACTGTTTGATTATTGATCAACATAGCTAGAGTTACATGCTTTGTAGTACTTAAGGAATCTTATTGTCTCAACCATCTCCTCCCTTGATGTTATTTTAATTCTGTGCTGGGTTCTATCATCATTGTAGTGTTCTTCCATATGCTCTGTGGAAATAATCTGGTTGAGAAAAAAGCCTAGAAATTATTCAGTTTTGGTTTAGCTGTTTGTGCTTGTCTTCTCATATGCAATCATTTATCAGTCGTCACAGATTTACCTATTCAGTTTTCTTCCAGGTGCTGCCTTATGACCAACTAATGCAGGAGTTGGATGTGACTAATGTCCGTGAACTAGAAGATTTTCTAATTAATGAGTGCATGTATGCGGTAGGCATCACTTCCTCTTAGACATTATGTTTCTGCCCAAATTTGCTTAATATATTTGTATTTTCATTTGTTTTTTTCCTGATAAATGGAATGCCTTTTTTTAGGATTAATACTTTATTACTAGAATTTCTGTAATGATATAAAATAATATCTATAAGGAGAAGGAGAAAGAGATTACAAGACAATGAAGCAAAAGTGGGGGAAACTAATTCAAGAACGGTCCAATTCCTCTTTAAATCCATTGCAGACACCCGAGCAATAGCATGAGAAAACTTTCATGGGAAAGTTGTTAAAAACTACCCTGTAGCCATAGGCTGCAAAGAAAGAAACCTATGAGCTATGGCTAAGTATTCTATCATCATTATCCTGAGGAGTTCAACACATTCCAATAATTTGAGAAATTCTCTTCTTTTTTCTTTTGGGAATTACGAGTAATTAGGGAATTAGGTGAGGTTGGCTAGATTAATCGAGACAAGAAGGAGCAATTAGGATATTTGGTTAATATTTCTAGAATAAATGGCCAAAATATTCATTCATTTTTCTGCCAAATCCATACACAGCTTCCCTATTTATATTAGAAATATTAGCCAAATACCCTAGTTGCCCCCTTTTGTCCCAGTTCCCTAACTACCCTTACCCTAATTTCCTGAGCTCTCTTAATTTCCTCATAACACTTGTAGTGTCTTCAACCCCTCAAACTCAATAAAACATTGACTGTAATTAGTCAGGGAAGTGAACCTTATGTTGCCTATGTACCTGAAGTAATTCATGTGTGTTGATCTCATTTGGAATGGAATTCTTTTCCTAGGTGTTTGGGATATGTCTGAAATAGAGAACTACGCCGGGGGGGGGGATCGGTGAAGAAGTCATTGTATTATTAATGATGAAGTGCTTTGGTATATGTAGAGCAGAGTAATACTCAAACTGATATTTAACCGAATATGGATATCAGAGTTGAATTGCTTCATTGTCTGTAGCATCTTCCCTCTACTCAGTAATTTGTTTATCCCTCTTCTACATCCAGATGTGCTTGAATTGATTAAATAGCGTACTTGAAATTACATTTGTCATTCCATAAAGGAGCTGAGGCAAGAGGCTGTCACAAAGTGCTACTTAAGGTCAATGTGTTTGGTCCTCACATGTGGTATGGGATTTTCTGTTGTGATCAGAACTGCACTCAAGATGTTACATAGCGCTGTAGCCTAGGGGTAATTGAACAACACTTGAACTAGTTCTTCCTGTTAAATGTAGCTCATCACCTGAGCTTGGGCTTGAGAAGACTTCTTTTCAGTTGTAGCTTCTCAACTGTTGGAGGAAGACAGTTGAACCTGCTAAACTGATGTGGAAGTTGGAGATGAAGAGGTAAGAGGTAAGAGATGGGTGATAGAAGGAGATGAGTAATACTCCTTCTGGTTTTTATTATAAGGCACTGACTAACAATTCTCACAAACCAATAAAAACAATTAAAATTATTGAATTTGTCCTAAAATTTAAATAATTTCCAATATTACTCCTACTAATTGCATTAAACTCTAATGTTATATTAATTATCACTATCACCCACCCTTATTAATTATGGGCATACATGAAAAAGAATATTTAATGCTTTTTGTAAACAAGCATGTGCGTTATAAAAAGAACTAAATACATTTGTTAGTTGGTCCCTTATAATAAAAGACTAGAGGAAGTACTTTACTAAATCAGATTCAATGTGTGTTTTGGCCCTTGTGACTTAATTATATACACAATAGGCCTCTAAATCTCTCTCCTCTACCCTAGCACTAATTAACTAAAATATTTTACATTTATTTTTATTAATTACATAACATAAGCCTGAGACGTTGGTGCCAATAGAAACAGGGCACTGGACATTCATTTTATGTAAATGCGCCTGATCTAGTTCAACTGGTTTAATCCTTGTGATTCATGTGTACACCTATTAAATCTAGAGAATAGTTTTCAAGCTACATTCACTTTATAGGCAAGCTGAAGTGGTTTGATGTATTCTGTATTAGAAGAGAAAAGGGTTTTTCTGGGATTTACCCTGATAGCATGCTTTTCAAACTTCAAATTTGTTAGAAACATTATGCTCCTTCATAACTAACTTCTCTAGTTGTTTGATCCCTTGTGAGACAAAGCCGACAGTGGAATTCAATTCCAACATTATTGTCAAAAGAATGTTTAAATACCTATGAGATTCTTGCTTAAGCAAGGGAAATGGAGTTTATTAGAAAGATTAAGGGTAGTACGATGCTTTGTGCTAATGAATGAATGTTCAATGTTCTTATCAATCAAACCTATTTCATCTCCTATCAACATTTGCTCTGCTCCATTATTTGGCATTGACTCCTTCACATTTGAGGAATCATCAGTGATATGGCTTGTGGCTCCAGAATCAAAATATGTTGTACAGTCAGCCATTGATTTAAATGTGGCTAACAGTGCAGTAGGACTTTCTTTAGACTGCTTTGAGGTGGATGCAGCAGTATTATTAATGATTTGGACTGCTTGGAAGTATACATCAAAATGCCAGCAATCTCCAACTGCATTGTCAGTCACGCCACAGCAGCGACAGTTAATATTGCTGTGTCTTTGATTAACTGAAATACTTTTAGCCTAGCTTTGCTTCAGCCACCCCTTCAAGGTTTGAGTCTTGCTCTTCCAAGCCTTCTAGGTTGTGCACATGCATTGGGAGCAATATTTGCATGATCCAAGGATATGTGATAAACAAGTTGTGGTCTTTTGAAAGACCCTTGAAAATGTATTCTGTGCGTTTTTGGGCACCCATTGCCCCCAGTGCGTCAATGCTAGATTGTCAAGAGAAAATCATTGATCGGCATGTTACACTTGGTGCTTTTCAGCAATGTTCTCAATTGCTCGATTTTCACCTTTAATGAGGTGAAAAATATTCAGCCACATATCAAGGCTGAAGTTCTTGCATCACATGATCCTGGTCAGCATCTAATCTGTCATTGATGATGGCATCCTGGACATCAATAATTAGTCTTGCTGAATCCATGCAATTTATTCTGGATTCTGCTTTCCTTCTAGATGTTTGTTGAAATTTACATATTCAAGGGCTGACAACAAATCACCTTTTTATTTTACAATTTTGCTGATTGTTTTATTAAACTTCAATTTTCTTCAATAATAAGGTGTTTCAGATTACTTGCTGATTGTAGGAGATTAATATGATTATTATAGTCCCTTTATGATGCTCTTTTAATCTTATGCTTGGCAATTATCTTTTTGGAGTTATTTCCTTATTTTTTTTAGCACTATTCTGGTAATGTGGAAATAATCGTTGAATGAATCGTGAATTTTGAGACACTTATCAACTGGCTAATGTCAACCCTTATTGCTTTTATCAGGGCATAGTCAGAGGAAAGCTGGATCAACTGCGAAGATGTTTTGAGGTCCCAACTCATGACCACTTTCATAATTTGTCTGGCTTCTTTTTCATTTCTGCTGTTGGGTTTGTTGTGTCCTCTGTCAGAAAATTTGCTGATCTCTGATGTTGAACTTTAGGTCCAATTTGCAACGGGGAGGGACTTGAGACCTGGTCAGCTGGGAAATATGATACAGACACTCTCTAATTGGTAATGTTAACTAGTCTTGTTATATCTTGCTAGATAAGTTTAGATCAAATCAAAGCTTTAAGTAACTTTCTGCTGAGGTTTTATTCAAAAATACTATTTTTAATAAAGTTTAATCTGTAACGAATCCAAGTTCACTTATAGTTGGTTTGAAATCATTTATCAAGCTTGGAAATTTTTGTTTCATTTTTTGTAGTAAGCTGGATTCAACCTCCTTTGGTACCGTCACTGTCTTTTTCTTTTAGCTTCTCTAAACGATAAATATCTCCATTATTCTGTTTTTTAATTGTTCTAATGTCAATGTCGTGTGGAATTCCTGTTTTAAAATATTAAGGGTTGGCTTCACATCTAAAATTTTTTTATTGAATGGAAACCCAGGTTGTCTACATCAGATAATATGCTTTCTTCAATTCAAGAAAAGATAAAATGGGCTGATACAATGAGTGAGTTGGACAAGAAGCACAAGAAGGATGTGGAAGAAAAGGCGGAAGAAGTGAAGAAGTTTATTTTCAAGGTCGGTTGAATTTAATATCATGCCCATCTAATTCATAATTGGTGATTTGCTTTACTCACATGGATAAGAGGATGACCCATCAGAAACATGTATGTAATTTGAGTCGTCGTTGGCAATTTTCCCTTAGTAGGTTGTCTTCTGGGATTGATCTTTAATTCATTTGCTTCTTTACGTTCAATTTAGGCAGGACAATTTTGAATAAATGGCTTGTACTGACGCTTGTAAAAGTTTTTGAATTTATTCTGAAGTTTGTGTATTTGTATTCTGCAATTGGTTTAGCACAGATTTGTCGAGTTCTGTAGCAGTACTCATGTTCCACCCACCTCATGCACATACTCATATACATGCTGATACGGTAATGGAAAGAGAAAGAATAAGAACAGAGAGAGATTGAGAAGAAACAGGATTTTTCTGAATAGTACCCTTCTATTGATGAACAAAATCGCAAATCTGATCTATACAATAGCTTTAGTGGTTTATATAGACTACTAATATCACCTACACCCCTTCTAACCACCTCAACTAACTAACCGTCAATTATTGCTTAAAACAGAATAGCAAATGCCCTAACTGACTGACTTAACTACCCTTCACAACAGAATATTCTTTATATAACACATGCTCTCGAGAAGAGGAGGATGAAAGAGATGAACCACTTCATATTTGCAAATCTGGGCTTATCTTGAAACATTTTATAGTATTTAACCACTGCACTGATGTTAAATGGGAGAACTACAATTTCAACTTTCACTATTCATATAGTGCTGGGTGTGTAATTCATTTACATGAGGCCTTCTCAACTTTTATTAGCTCAAACAAGGTTCAGATACCAAGAATGTTTGTGATGGAATACGCTCAGGTGTGAACGTTTCTAAACCTCTGATCTTAGAGAAATATTAAGAATCTTGCTTATTTCAATAAGAACAGCCTTATCTCTAGTAATTAGGAAAGTCAGAATCTGTAACTTAACTAATTAATAAAGCCTAGGAGTTTACTTCGTTGATTACTCTCTGAAATCTGTCATGCTTTATGGATAAGGCACTATGCCTATTTATAATAGTTTATAGAGAGTAAGACTCTAAAAAGATAAATAGTAAATCTAGAATATATCTAAATCTAATGATTTAGATAACTACCTAATCCTAACAATAAATCTATCAATATCTTAAAAGATAGTAAAAGATAAAGATAAAAGATAAAGATCTACTAAATCTTAATAAATCTATCAATATCTTTCAAAGATGATAAAAGATAATGATAAAAGATAATAATAATAATAATAAAAGATAAAAACAGACTCGATTAATTCCTAATTGGTCTTGATATGCTTATTCTTTCTAGAATAAATTAATCCATAGTGATTTGGATCACTATCATTTCTCCCCCCTTGGAAAAACGACTTGTCCTCAAGGCGGAAGTCAGGAAATTGGGCAGCGACCAAATCATACTCTTCCCATGTCGCATTCTCTAGAGTGTGGTTTTCCCATTGGATGAGGATTTCTAGTTGCTTGGCTGACGTCCATCGATGGTGAAGCACCCGGGAAGGTGTGAGAAGTTCCATATCAGCTGAAATAGGGAGTGGTGGAGGGGGGGAGGGTGCTTGGAGGCCTGGTGCAGGACGTAGTAAAGAAACATGGAAGACCGGGTGGATCCTTGCAGTGGATGGTAGGTCTAACTCAGGCCACCTGTCCAATACGTTGTAGCACCTTGAAGGATCTCTGACGGTAGGGGTGAATTTTTAACCATACAGCATCACCTGGGGTAAATTCAAGGTCCCGCAGTGTTGATCAGCATGTAACTTCATGCGATGTTGAGCTTTGATGAGGTTCTTCTTCAACACCTGAAGCATTGCATCCTTGGTTTCCAGCTGGTCTTCCAAGTCAGCAACCGATGTTTCACCCCGGACATAAGGAAGTAGCGTCGGAGGGTCCCGTCCATATAATATTTTAAATGGGGTAGTGTTGGCGGAGACATGATAACCAGTGTTAAAGGAGAATTCTGCCCAGCAAAGAAATTCACTCCAATGTTTCGGTTGTTCATGTGTAAAACAACGCAGATATGCTTTGAGGCAGCGGTTGACGACTTCGGTTTGTCCGTCTGATTAGGGGTGATAGGCAGTGCTCATGTTTAAGCGAGTCTTGCTTAAGCGGAAGAGTTCCTGCCAAAAGTGACTCAATAAGAGAGGATCTCGATCGGATACTATCGATCATGGCATACCATGTAAACGAACAATCTCGTGACAAAATGTGACGGCGACGGATTTGCAGTGTACGGGTGCGCAAGTGTGATAAAGTGACTGTATTTGCTAAGACGATCAACAACCACAAGAATCACATTAAAGCCTCGGGATTTGGGGAGGCCAGTGATGAAATCAAGGGAGATATCCTCCCAAATGCGGTCGGGAATAGGGAGGGGTTGTAAAAGGACAGTAGGGGCTAGTGTTTGATACTTATTCTGTTGACATGTTTGACAACGTTGAATATAACACTTGACGTCGTTCTTCATTCCCCGCCAATACAATTGTTCACTTAATCAGCGTAATGTTTTGAGGTACCCTCCATGTCCCCCAGATGGAGTATTGTGAGCTTCGGCCAATAATCTCTCGTAATTGAGGTTTGTTTGGTATGACCATTTTGGTTTTGTAGTACAACCTGCCGTTGACAATGGTGAAGTGGGGATGTTGTGTTGGGTTAGCCTGTAATTCCGTAATATGGGTACTAGTTTCCGGGTCGTCCAGTAGATCCTGAGGGAGCTGGTCTAACTCACTTGCCAAAGGGGTGACCATGTGAAAAAATCTGCTTGTTGTGGTCTTCTAGAAAGAGAGTCAGCTGCAACATTTTCTTTTCCAGGTTTGTAACGGATGGTGAAGTCAAACGGAAGTAGTTTGACCATGAGGCGTCGCTGTGAATTAGTGACAATCTTCTGATCTAAGAGGTGCTTGAGGCTTTGATGGTCAGTTTGGACAATAAAGTGGTGTCCCAATAAATAATGGTGCCATTTTTGGAGTGAAAGGGCCAATGCAAGTAATTCTCGGTCATAGGTTGATTTGTAACAGTTGGAGAATGAAAACCCATTGCTGAAATACGCTATGGGATGCTCCTTTTGCATAAGCACGACTCCAATTCCATCCATGGAGGCATCACATTTGACCGTAAATGGTTGTTGGAAGTCTAGGAGATGAAGGACTAGTGTAGTAGTGAGGGGAATTTTGAGTGAATCAAAAGCTGTTTGAGCCTGCGCAGGCCACTGGAAAGCACCTTTCTTTGTCAAATCAGTTAAGGGCCAAGCAATTTTTCCATAGTCTTTCACAAATCTCTGATAATATCCGGTAAGCCCCAAGAACCCCCGTAAGTCTTTTACAGAAGATGGTGTAGGCCAGTGAGCAACAACCATGATCTTCTCTAGTACGATCTCAACACCCTTACTTGTAACAATATGGCCCAAATAATCAATCCGAACTTGGTCAAGGAAGCACTTCTTAGCATTGGCAAAAAATGAGTTGTGTTGCAAGATTTGAAAAGTTGTGGTGAGTGCTTGAAGTAGTCTGATGCTGTAGCACTGTATATCAAAATATCGTCAAAAAATACAAGCACAAACTTCCGTAAGTAAGGGCGAAAAAGCTCATTCATGATGGCTTGAAATGTTTCTGGTGCATTAGTGAGACCGAATGGCATAACCACAAACTCATAGTGGCCTGAATGTGTTCGAAATGCAGCCTTGGGCACATGATCGGGGAGGACTCTGATTTGGTGATATTCGGATCGTAGATCAATTTTTGAGAAGTAATGAGAGCCCCATGTAACTCGTCTAACAATTCATCAATGTTTGGTATAGGATACTTATCTGGTACAGTCATTCATTTGAGCTGACGATAATCCACACACAATCGCCATGTGCCATCTTTCTTGCTAACCAATAGTACCGGGCTTGCAAAGGGACTAGTACTAGGTTGAATAAACTTGCGGGCCAATAGTGCTTGTACTTGGGATTCAATTTCTTCCTTTTGGTAGTGAGGGTAACGGTAAGGCCGTAAATTCGGTGGTGAGGAACTCGTTAGTAAAGGAATCATGTGGTAATGTCCACGGGAAGGGGGTAAGGATCTTGGCTCCTCAAATACAGAGGCAAAATCATGAAAGATTTGAGACATGTCAAGTGCAGCCTTTTTCGCTGTCTCTGTTTGGTGGAATTCATAATTGTGGAGGCACATCTGAGGAGTAGTCTTTGGAATTTCCCCTTGTAACTTATATTTTTTGCCGTTGACTGAGAGAATCAAGAACATATCATTCCAATTTGCTTGCATTGTGTTGAGAGAAGCTAGCCACTTAATCCCCAACACTAGGTCTGAACCCGCCAGGAAAAAGGGAAAAAATCTTGTTTAATAATCAGTCCACTCAATTGAACCTCTAAATTTTTACAGACCTGATTACACCGGACAATACTGCTATCACCAATCTGAACACCAAAGTGTGGTACTGTTTGTGTAGGTGGGGCCAATTGTTGTGTTAATTTGGAGGAAATATAATTATGGGTGGAACCACTATCCACTAATAATAACACCGATTTGCCTTGTAACACTCCTCTTAGTTTCATTGTTGAAGCAGATGGGCCCCCCAAAATAGCATTAAAACTGATGGTGGAGTCCAAAGTTTTTGTGGTTGTAGATGGGCCCATAATTGTATTATATCTCATGTTGGGTTATAGGTTTGCAGTTGGGCCCAAATTGGCATTAAAATTCCCGGTGGGCTCCAGATTTTCCTCAGGGTCGCATGTCGAAGGCTCAAAGTCTTCTTCCACGGGATTGCCTTCATCGTCGATCTCCAGGAGAGAAAACGATGGTGTTTGGCAGCGGTGCCCTCGACGGAATGGCTCGGCACAGCGGAATCAGAGACCCTTGTCGCGGCGTCGCTGTCGCTCGACGTCGACAGGGTTGGTGCGGATAGGAGCAGTCACGGCCGAAGAAGTTGAGGGTGCGATGGCCGATGATTTTCCAGTGCTGAATGAGTTTTGGGGACGCCGATAGTCGGGTGAGTAGGTTTTGTCGCGAGTGGAGGATGCAGACGAATTAAGTGAACTGGACCGATATGATGTAGCAGAAGAGGAAGGCTTGGGTCCTTGCGTGAGAGCGTTTTGCTGCTCGAACTCCAGGGCTAGGCTGGCTGTCCTATAAACAGTTCTTGGTTTGTGGATGCGGACATCCGATCGTAAGTCATCATGAAGACCAGACAAGAATACGCCGAGTAGACAGTGTTCCGGCCAGTTTTCTATTCGTGCGACTCTTGACAGTACTCTTGGACTGTGCCTGTTTGCCGAATTGCACATAGATGCTCGTCGGGGTTTAGATATTCTGGAGGCCCAAAGTGTTCTTGGAATGCTTTGATTAAATCGTCCCAATATTGTAGTGTGTGCTGTGAATTCAATCAGGAGAAGAGATCCAGAGCATCGCCTTCAAGGTACAATGTCGCCACATCTAATTTATTGTCTTCTGGTGTTTTATAGTAGCTGAAGAATTTCTCCACCTTCATGATCCAACCCCTCAGATCACTCCCTTCAAATTTTGGAAAGTCAATTTTTGCGTATGGCAAACATGGGTGTCGCCGTGGTGAATCTGTGTCGCTTGTGCTGTCATTTGAGTGGTGCCTGTGCTTGCCTTTCCGATGGTGGGGACGAGATGATCTAGCCTCCAAAGCATTGACCTTGTCTCTTAGTTCTTCAATAGCATCAAGATGGGCGACAATGATGGCGAGAGGATCCAGAGACGCAGAAGCCATGGATTCATTGGGTATCTTCGAGTGTGCAGAAGCTTGGTTTCCAGATTGTGAGGAAACCATTGGATCGAAAAGGCTCTGATGCCAAATTGATGGAATACGCTCAGGTGTGAACGTTTCTAATCTCTGATCTTAGAGAAATATTAAGAATCTTGCTTATTTCAATAAGAACAGTCTTATCTCTACTAATTAGGAAAGCGAGAATCTGTAACTTAACTAATTAATAAAGCCCAGGAGTTTACTCTGTTGATTACTCTCTGAAATCTGTCATGCTTTATTGATAAGGCATTATGCTTAGTTATAATAGTTTACAGAGAGCAAGACTCTAAAAAGATAAATAGTAAATCTAGAATATATCTAAATCTAATGATTTAGATGACTACCTAATCCTAATAATAAATCTATCAATATCTTAAAAGATAATAAAAGATAAAGATAAAAGATAAAGATCTACTAAATCCTAATAAATCTATCAATATGTTTTAAAGATAATAAAAGATAATGATAAAAGATAATAATAATAATAATAAAAGATAAAAACAGACTCGATTAATTCCTAATTGGTCTTGATACGCTTATTCTTTCTAGAATAAATTAATCCATAGTGATTTGGATCACCATCAGTTTGTCAAACAATTATGTGCTGCCAACTCAGTAATCTTTGCTCATATATATTTGTATATAAGCTTTTATTGTGCATTATTGCTTTTGTTTCTTGTTCATTGTCTGTGACAAAATTCGGATGTCCATGGCTTATAATGTTTTCATTTTTAACTCGAAGACTAGAATATTATTCTACAGTCCGAAAATATCACCAAAGAATAATTGATTCAGAATCAAATCCATCTAACGGGTAAGGTTTACACAATAATTAAAACATCAGTTTTCTGTTTTTGATTGGTTCTGATAAGTTGACCTGTTATGTTTGTTTTATTTTGGACTTAACTGCATATGAAGAGTTGGTGTAGAACTGATGGAGTCATTCCAAATTTTGGTAAAACCAAATCAACTAAAAGATTTGGTTTGGCTATGTTTGCTTAACATCTTATTATGCACATCTAATTGGGATCATGAAGGAGCTTAGTCTCCAAAAGAGCGCACGAGGCTATACCATGCACCTTCATCAAGGAGGGAAACAGAGATATAGGAGAAAAAATGGTATAGAAGTATAAAATCTGAATATGTAATGGCCATGTCCATGTAGGAGTTTTCTTCGCCCATTTTGTTTTAAGTATTATTATAGAGCTACTCAGGAATAAATTGAACTTGGGAATTTTTGAATTATTGAAACCAGCTTTGTGCTTCATTATGTGTTTTCCACGTGTTTTTAAACGCACTATTATCATGATGGTAATTAAACTAGTCTTCAGTTATGAATGTTTTAGCCATACATAGATACTCTACAGCCTTGGGTTAAATTAAAATATATTCCATGCAATACTTTGGACGCATCTACAGTCTGTTTAGGATGGTACAAAAAGTACGAGACTTGTTTGCTTAGATAACTGCCTTTTTTCCTCTACTAGTTGATCTCATGTTATTAGATGTAGTTTTATATAAATGCTGGGATATATTGGTCGATGTGTCTTACTTACTTTGTGGCAGAAGTTGCACCCTGTCAGCAGGCCGACATTGACCTTCGAGGGCATGAAGAGATCAACTCTGAATCTGGTGGAGTGATGGACTATGAGGAAGATCGAAGCCGGCCTAAAAGGTAATTTGAGAGAGCTTTATGTGCATCAAAGTATTTGACTAGATTGTCTTCAAAAAAATTTTGGTTATGTGCATGCTAGTTGATCTTGATGTCGCCTAATGGGAATAACACCCACTGAGAAAAGAAAGTGGTTTAGTTTTCATTCCTGGTTGGTTCTCCATACTGTATATTATAATTTTTAGATTAATACAAAGTTTGGTCTTTATAGTTTGTCCTCATTTTGATTTTGACCCCCATAGTTTAAACCATAGGTTTTTGGTCCTTCAAGCTTATTTTCGTTTAAAATGTTAGTCCCTATATCTAAATAAAAATCTAGACGATTTTGTCCTTTGAGGAAGTAAAATTAAAATGAGGGCAAACTATAAGAGCCAAAAATTGTAATAGTTTTTCTTTTTGGCTCAATTATTTGGTGTTTGAATACTTTATTCAAAATATTGAGCAGGCTTTCCTCCAGCCCCATTTTCCTTTTTCTTTTGGGTTCTTATTTTGAAACTAGTTTGAGGCCATGCCTTGTTAATAGAAAGGAATTGCAACAAGTAAATATAATAGAGGAAATTGAACTAAAAATGTGCTGCGTGGGTACGACATATTTCTTACAAGACTGATGATGACTTTGGGATGAGTGCAGGAGGCGGCATCCGCTATCTTGAAGAGAGTAGTACATAAAGGAGCTCATTGGATGGGTGTGTTAGAAGCTTGCCTAACTTTTATTCACGGCATGCATCCTCTGAGAATATCCTCAGCTTTTGGAGACAAAGGTTTCTTCTTTAACGGAGCTCTCAACTGTACCACCACAAAATCATGTGAGCTTAGGAGAAAGAAAAAACAAAGGAAAGGAAAAACTTGTTACTGGCTGTATTTCAGAATTTTTGTACTTGAACCGTTTTATTCCCGTGAAGTTTGTCGGCTTGGACCAGCTGAATTGGTGGTGCAGATAATTTTTCTGGCGCTAGATTTTCTTAACATATTTCATATAATGCCTCTATTGCTTTGCTTCACACTGCGTTCAGTATATCTGCATAAAGATATTTTCCTTGTAAATTTTAATTTTAATTTTAATTTTTGGAAGACAAAGCAGGCACAGCCTATAGAATACATATATGCAACCAATCGAGAATGGTGATTGAAATCTAGAGTGTCTCAGTTCTAGTCAAGGAAGACAGAAGATTGTGGATGCAGAAAATTACATTGAAATAGTTGCCTCAATTGGGTTCAACAGTTTTACGGCCTGTTTTGTGGACCTCATTTAGTTTGAAATTTGGAAGACCATTCCCTCGCCTCCAACTAGGCCCCTTCCAAATTGGAGGGTTTTAGAGGGGTGTCAACATTTTAGACCACTTTTTGTATGATATTTGAATAATGCCTATAATAAAGCATATTGTGATAAATAATAATAATAATAATATTATTATTATTATTTTATTATAAAATACTATTATTAGAAAAAAAATTATAATTAAAAACAGGGAAAATTCCAAATAAATGACATTTGAATTTGTAAAACCCCTAGAAGCTCATTGAATTTGTAATTTCACCTAAATTTGCATATTTCTCACAGATTTTTGTCACTTTTAAGTCTTTTTACAATTTCAATGGGCTTCTAGGTGAAAGACCTGGCTGAATCTAAGGGGGGGTGAAGTGAAGAAAAAAACTTTCAATTTTTGAAATTCTTTTCATGATTTGTTGAAATCAGTTTGAATGATATTAAAGAGTTATAAAACTATAAACAATCATTCAAACATGAATGTTGGAAATAAAGAGTTCATGGAAGAGAATTGCAAACAGAGATTTATACTGGTTCGGTCTAATCCTTGACTTACGTCCAGTCCTTAAGCTCCATTTGAGATTTCCACTATCTCCTTGTTTAACCAGGCACAAGAGAAAAGCCTTTACAAACTCATAAGTTTATTCATGCATTTGTGCAGTTAAATCTCTCACCGAGATCCTCCCCCTTACTACCCGTAAGGTTACAATCAATTTCCTACTCAAGATCACCCAATCTTGAGTATCTCTCAGGAAAATATGATTTACGATGATTCTTCTCTCAAAGAAGTAATTATGATAAACACTGAAGTGCATTACACATGATTTCACTCTCTATATAATAAACTTAGAAGGCATTGAAAAACAGAGTAGGAGATTCAGAATTTTGGCATTATAATAGTGTGAGCTCACTCCATTATCTTCTTGCGCTTTGAATCTAGTTCTATTTATAGATGAAGATGTTTTGAACGTTGGAGAATCTAACCGTTGTAAATAGAACCGTTGAGAATATGACAGTTGCAAAAATATAGTCGTTAGTTCTTCTTTTTGGAATTGACAGCTCAACAACTTGATCTTCATGTAATTCCTCGTTTGATCATCTGAAACATGTCCACAAATGATTTAAATGATGTTAAGAAGTATTACAAATCATTTGGGTAAGGATCTGGATGATCTAGATCAGATTCAGGATTTTCGACACTTTGATTTTTCTGAAGTTACGGTGTATACTCGAGTATTTACTTGAATACTACGGTATTGAGCTTGTTTCATTACTTCAGATTCGTCTCTATCTGTCTGATACTCGAGTATAGAAGATCCTCTAACGTTCATAGCTCTCTGTCTGAGCTATACTCGAGTATTCACTTGTAAACTTGAGTATTCAAGTTGTTTTGGCCCTTGGTTGTTTTTTGTCTTGATATAGCTTCATATTTAGCAAACCAATTATCCCCATATAGCTCATTAAGTCTTCTTCACAATGCAAAAAGAATCAGATCCAAACTTGATGAAAGAAGGTGTGTTCTTTACCAGCGTTTTTGCAATGTCTTGAACATCAGTAAACTTTCGAATACCATATCTCTCTGGTTTGATCTTCATTTTAGTTGAATCAAGTATTGATGAAAAGCCTTATGAGTTTTCTTTCATATGCCACCGATTTCAGCTCATTCTGATATGTAGATTGTGAGTTACACTAAAGACATTGAAGCTTGGTCTGATGTGTGGCGTTGATTCCTAATCCAACTTTCGAAATTCACTGCTCTCTCATCTGATCTTCTTTGAGCATGAAACTTTGTCAAGATGACGCAATAGATGTCTAGTTTCATAAAAATTTGGTTTCACCTCAATCCGATCTCTGATTTAGGAGATATCATCGAATTACCAGAGCTCGCCCAAAGTTGAACGTGAAATAGAGGTGAACAGAGTTGCTGTAAGTACTAGATACTCGAGTATTGAAGAGGATACTCGAGTATTGTCGGGTCCAGAGCCCAGAGAAGCTGAAAACACCCAATACTCGAGTCATTAAGTTCCATACTCGAGTATTGATCCCATACTCAAGTTTTGACTCTTTGATTCCCAAACCGGAGTTTTCCAAACTCTAGTTTTCCAAACTCGAGTTTTCTCATCCAGAAGCAAATTACTGCAGTAAACTTGTATACTCAAGTTTTGACCTGGAAACTTGAGTTTTGACTTCCAGAACCTGATTTTTACTGTTTTCAACTCTGAATTGACCCTCTCCAACATCCATTTGATTGTGAAGACTTTTAGGATTAATCTAAGACCTTGAATATTGACTTTTCTCATTCTTTTTCTCAAGATCTTCTCTTTCTTCCTTCTCTCCACTTGGATATTCTTCACATCTTTATTCTTTCTTTCTTTCTTCTCCTTTTCTTGAATATTCTCTACATTCACATTTAAGCTGATCTTGGACTTGATATCCTCATTCTATCCATCAACTTCTTCCATCATCTTACCTTGATTATCCTCAAAATCTATCAACTAAGAATTTAGAATAATAACATTCCATTCAGTAAGTTCTTCTTTCTTCTTCTTGATCATCCTTCATAAATTATTTCTTCTTCCATTGAACATTCTTCATAAATAAGCTTGGACTGATCTTGGTTGAAGATGATCCATTCAATAGATTCTTTCTTCTTCAATCTCTCCTCTTCTTCTTTTTCTTTTCTTTCTTTTCCTTATCCTCATCTACATCCTCGACCTCCTTGACCTTCTTCTTTGCCAATTCTTCCTTTTTGATCATTCTTCTTCAATCTCTCCTCCTCTTCTTCTTCTTCTCTTCCTTTTCCTTATCCTTATTCTCATCTACATCCTCGACCTCCTTGACCTTCTTCTTTGCCAATTCTTCCTTTTTGATCATTCTTCATGAATGAGCTTTACATCTTCGATTCTACATTCAATTCAAGAATTCATCAATGGAGGATATGAATATAGTATACAATCTTTTTGCTCTTACTAATGGCATCTATATAAGACATCATCAAAACTAATTATATCTAACACTAGGGGTTTCACAAATTCAAATGTCATTTATTTGGAATTTTCCCATAAAAATATGATATTAAAAAATAATTTAATATAAAAAGTATATATTTATGAATAAAAAATTATTATAATTATAACATATGCTCATACGAATTTAGATAAAAATATATTATTAATAAATTAATTTGAAAAAAAAATATTTTTATCATAAAAATATTATTACAAAATAAAATTTCAAAAAATTATATTTTTACAAATAAAAAATAACAATATTTAAAATAAAAAATAAATTTTCCTTAGAAAAAAAATATTATTACAAAAAAATATATTATTATGAAAATATGTTATGATAAATGAAAAATCATATTTATATTAAAAAAATATTATTATACAATTAATGTAAAACAAAATAAATATTATTATATTGATTATAAATAAAGATGTTATTATATTAATCGGGATAATATGTAAATTAATCTATATAACATAAATACAAAATATAACTAAATATGTTAGGGTAGGATTGTAAATTGCTATCATTCCTCACCTCTCATCCCATCTTAAACCAAACAAAGGATTAATAAATCCCTCACCTCCTCTCCCACCAACAAAACCAAATAAGGTAACCATATACTTTTTCTCTCCATTCCCTTCCTTCAAACCAAATAGGCCCTTAGGGAGAAAAACGGGTTCAATAATTTTGAAGCATAACTTGGCGCATCAAATATCAAATAATCATATGAAAAATTGTATACAGTTCACAAAAGATAGAATACGTGTATCTTTAATAAATTTATTGTTATGAAATTAAAAGATATATGGGGTAAGAGAGCAAGAGATAAAAGAAGAGAGAAATTCAAGATATAAAAATGGGAGTAATTCTCTTTATCTTCTGTGTGTTCAATACTTGTACAATGCTTCTATTTATAGGCAAATTTGGAGAACTAATGAACCTGGGGGACAAGTAAGCTTGGGGAAAAATAAACTTGGAGAACAAATTTGTTGGCTTGGAGAGCAAGCTTGTTGGCTTGGAAGGGAAGTAAAAGAAAGTAGTAAATGTAGTTAATTAGGATATGAGTCAATGAGCATTCACATAATAAATTTTTATAACACTCCCCTTGGATGTCCATTATGAATGTCCCTCATTTTAAACTTTAACTAGGAAAAACCTAATGGGAAAAAAACTGTAACACCCCCAAATTTTTAGTAGCTATAATAACATAAAATTGCGATGGTTTTGTTTATAAATAATAACTAAAATTCAAAATAACCAAATTTGGGAAGTGTTACCGCCGCACTTGTACTAGGACAAGTGCAAGACTACTTATTACATTAACATAAATCTAAACCTAAGCAGAAATGTTTTATTTGGAATATAAAATAAAAGAGAAATAAATAAAATTAATTGAACCTCCTTCCTCACTTCTCACTGCTAGCCCCAACCTTTGGCACCTGTTTCACTGAAATTCTACTCCCCTAAAAGATCATTGCAGCCCAAGGACACAAACATCAACAAAGTTGGTAATCCTAATGAAATAAAGATAAAGTAAAAAATAAAATAAAATAAAAATAATTACATAATGAAAAAATATCATATATATATATATATATATATATATATATATATATATATATAGAATTAAAAGAAGGTGTCATTGTTTATAAAGTTTTTTTAGTGGGAAGAGATCCATGGTAGACCCAGATATTCTGCCAGTCTACTTGTGACTTGGAAACCTGCCAGTCACAACTCATCAAATTGGCCATAAGAAAAATATTTATTCATAGTGTGCACACCTCTTCCCAAGGTTGCTACTAGTGTCCCGGAAATCCTGCCAGACACCACTTTGGGAAGAATGGATACTATCAGTTCACCTCACATAATATTTCAGAGGCATAAAGTCTAAGGGTGTGTTCATCACTTTAGTAGGTACGATCCCAAAGCTATCCTCCCACAATTAAATTATTTCAATCACACACAAAATGGATTCCTCAAAATTACGGAAACCAAACCAAATATATGATTTATTAATATTTTTCACCTATTTAATTATGTTATATATATATATATATATATATATATATATATTCCATTCTTTAATTAATTAGAGGATTAAAAGATATTTTGATTTAAAAATCTACTCATATCCTATTCTTATTTTTAGGAGATATCATGTAATCTAAAGCAATATACTAAGGTCAAAAGTCAAACAAAAAGAAATTAAAAAGAAAACGTGGAACCCACGTGAAGTAAAAAAAATGCAGATTTAGAAGATATCTAATGTGCCCTTGAATAAAACCAAGAGGAAATAAATAACCTTGTATTCTTCAGTTTTCAAAGTATATCAAATATAATAAAAACAAACGTAGTGGACAAACAACCCAATCTAAGCCCACGATCTTGCATTGATTCAGAAAGAAAAGATACCCATGGTTAAAGAGCAAGAAAGACCGATAAAAGTATACAAACATCTGAATAGGAAGAAAAACCATAAACTTTAGAATTCAAACTCGTGAGTATATATTATGAATTGAATCGAAACACTCCATATGTAGTAATCAAGACAAAAACGAATAGAAAACCTAAAGAAAAAACCAAAAGAGAAGACGTACGCAGGAAAGGAAAAATGAGAAAGGATTTATTTTTTTTCACAAAAAATCAAGACTGGCATGCAACAATTAATTCCTATTGTTATAGGGGTTAGGATCACTTGGTCTTCATTTTTGCTAATCTCCTAGAAGAACAATTTGTCGCAGAGTTTACAGAGAAAGTAATAGACGAGGATAGAAATATTGAACGATGGCTAGGGTTAGGCGGCTAGACCTAAATTTATAATTTAAAATTTAGGGTTTTGTTATGAGCTGGGATCTTTAGCTATTGCCAATTAATGAATTATAAAATAATATAAAAATTATTAAATTCTATTTTATTATTATTATTATTATTATTATTATTGATTAATAATAATAATCTGGGGTATTACACTCTACCCTCCTAAAAATAAGTTTTGTTCTCAAAACTTAAATGTGTACCTTCTTCGAATAAAAACGGGTGTTTTGTTGCGCATATTGTCTTCTGCCTCCCATGTTGCTTCTTCTACCTTTTGACTCCTCCACAAAACTTTAACTAGTTTGATTGACTTGTTTCTCAACATTCTTTCACTTCTATCAAGGATCTTTACCGGACGTTCTTTGTAGGTGAGATTTCGATCTATCTTGATAGACTCGGGCTTAAGCTTGTGTGAATGATTTGGTATATATTTCCGGAGCTGAGATATGTGAAAGATGTCATGCACATTCTCCAATTCCATTGGAAGAGCTAGTCTGTATGACACTTCACCAATTTGTGCAATAATTTCATATGGGCCAATATACTTTGGACTCAACTTGCCTTTCCTTCCAAATCTCATTCTCCCCTTCATCGGTGATACTCTTAAGAACACTTTTTCTCCAGTCTCAAACTCTACTGGCCGTTGTCGTTGATCTGCATAAGACTTTTGCCGATCCTGAGCTGTTTTCATCTTTTCTTGAATCACCTTCACTTGTTCCATTGATTCTTGAATCATATTTGGACCCACAATGCCAGCTTCTCGAAAGTCATTCTAACATAATGGGCTTTTGCACTTCCTACCATATAATGCTTCATAAGGTGCCGTGTCAATGCTTGCATGGTAACTTTTGTTGTAAGAGAACTTGACTAAAGGTAAACACTTATCCCATGAGTGATTGTGTAACACCCCCAAATTTCTAGCAGTTATAATAACATAAAATTTCAATGATTTTTATAAATAATAAGTAAAATTCAAAATAACCAAATTTGGGAAGTGTTACCGCCGCACTTGTACTGGTACAAGTGTAAGGCTACTTATTACATTAGAATAAATCTAAACCTAAAAGAAATGTTTTATGCGGAATATAAAATAAAAAGGAAATAAATAAAATTAATTGGACATCTTCCTCACTTCTCACTACTAGCCCTAACCCTTGGCACCTGTTTCACTAAAATTTTGCTCCCTCGAAGGATTATCGTAGCCACATAAAACAACCATCAGCAAAGCTAGTAATCCTAAACAAACAAGGATAATAAAATAAATAAAATAAAATATAATAATTTCGTAATAAAAATATCATATAAGTATATAATTAAAAGGATATGTCAGTTTTGTTATTCTTTATGAAATTTACTTAGTGGAAAGAGAACTATGGTAGACCCGGATATCCTACCACTCTACCCAGTGACCCGAAAACCTGCCAATCACAAATAATCAAATTGGCCATAAAATATTTCTTCCTAGTGTGCACACCTCTTCCCAAAGTTGCTACTAGTATCTCGGAAATCCTGCCAGACACCACTTTGGGAAGAACAAAAACTATCGGTTCACATCACATATTATTTCGAAGGCATAAAGCCTAAAGGTGTGTTCATCACCTTAAGAGGTACCATCCCAAAACTATCCTCCCACAATTAAATTATTTTAAATGCACTCATAATAAAATCACTAAATTAGTTGTATGGTGTGTAACCAACTATGTATAATAATAAAAATCCTTAACTCCTACAGGAGAGCGTGGATCTTAATTTCATAACCTAAGAGTTATAACTCTTTACAAGAGCTCGTGAGTTTTCCCAAATATAATCATTAAAATGTTCTTTCTATTTTATCGTGGGGTTTCCCAGATTAAACTATAAGGTAAATACTCATGGTTCCTATAAGATGTTCATAGGAAATTCCCAGGACTATCATTTAAACACTATATATATATATATATATATATAAGCCGCAGGAAAAGAGACGCAGAGACGCAGTTAGGAGAGAATTGAATTGATTCAATTTGACTCTCATTCATCCATTCCAATTGTCACTCACGGGCCCTACTCCAATTCGTTACTTCACCCTTTCCAATCACGCAGAGGCTATAGGTTTATCAATTCTTCATTCCAATAGTCACAAACGAGAATAAAAGCAATCTAAGAGGATATGCCATCAGCCAAAACTGTTGACTCTCAGTGTTTTGATGATAACAAGTCCAAAGGTTTTTGATTTAACAAAATTGAATTGACATTTCTTTGATTGAAGCAATTCTTGAGAATGGATAAACAGTTCTAGAGAATGGGTTAGCCAATTCAAAAATAACGTTACAATGGCTTTCAAGAACATGAGAATGATTCTCGAGAATTTCATATCTCAACAAATTATAGATCTCTAGTCACATGAGCAATTCTCGAGAATGGCTTGTTTATACCATTACACCATAATCTGTTTTTCAAACTGATTCTCGAGAATGCAAGAATGATTCTCAAGAATGCTTGTGCATAAGAACAAATCTTATAATCATTGTTTTCTCCACCCTCGATGATTCTTGAGAATGCATCTAATACCAGTACATTTGTATTACAACTGTTTCACGACAATTCTCGAGAATTGCAGCAAGATTCTCGAGAATGGCCTTCGTGAGATATGTCTTATGGAGTTCTTTGATTCATGTGATTCTCGAGAATGTGGTGATGATTCTCGAGAATACATTACCTTCACAAATGATCAAAGTTAATACCGGTATCAATTCTTTTTGTTGAACTAATCCAATGGGTCATCATTTAATCATTCTAAAACGTGTTTATATTATATCTAATCATCATTTCAAGTGTTTTGCAGTTGATTTATTATACTTGATTAATGATTCAAGAAAAAGTAATCCGACATGGATTAAACATTAATTGATGACAGAGAAACAGAGCAGCAATCTGAATTAATTCCTGAGGCAGCAGCAAATATTCTTTTGAGTGATACTTATTCCGGCTATTCTTCTGACACAAGTACAAACAACGGGAAACACATTTAATGAAAGACATGACTGCATTTAATGAGACAATGGTTGATTTTGGCTCTACAAAGAAGGGCTGAATCTAATGGAAATTCAAATAGAGACAATGACTATATTAAATACGAGACGAAGAAGCACTACAGAGAAATGATATAAAAAGCCAGGGCATTCAATATCAAAAAATACCGGAATAGACTGTGCATTCAATTTAAAGTTATTACAGTTAACTGTTCCATTAGCTATTCATTCAATATACTTTTGTACTTCAGTGCTTAGCATTTATTTACTCAATGAGGAATGAAAATCAATCTTATCTTTTGTTTGTCAGTAAAGATTGAGGTTGTGGAACCTTTAAGCGAGGGTGTACGATTACAACCAGTAAGGGGGAGTGAGTCCTAAGTGATTGGACTGTCTCGAGGAACTGAGTGTATAATTGTAATTTGATTGAGGAGTACTAAAATACCCAAAGTGTTTTGGGGACTGGACATAAGTCATGTGCTTTAACCAAACCAGTATAATTTCTCTTGTGTTATTTATCTTTCTGTTTACACCTTTTAGTTTATTTTGTTAATCGAAAAATTTCAAAATCACCTATTCACCCCCTCTAGGCGATATTTTCTCTTCATTTTGGTATCAGAGTAAGGTATCTCAGTTGGGAGTCACTTCCCGAGATAGATCATGGATGAAATATTGCCTGAAGGTGCCTCAATAAGTCGTCTACCGGGCTTCAATGGTGAACATTATTCCTTCTGAAAAACAAAGTTCAGAGTCTTCATAATGTTAATCGAATATGGTCTCTGGGATGTATTTGAAAAGGGGGACTATGTTCGCAAAAAAAAGTAGGAGAATGTCAGGTTCCAAAAGATCTATCTGAGTTTGATGAAACTGATATGCACCAGGTGACCATGAACAACAAGGCCATTCTAATGCTCTAAAGTGCTCTTACTCAAAAAGAACACTTTTGAGTATGCAATCTAGCAAGTGCAAAGGAAATGTGGGAGGCTTTGGAAATTGCCTATGAAGGGACTACTGGCATTAAAGAAAATAGAATCAACACTTTGACAACAAAATACAATCTTTTCCGTATGAAATCTGGTGAAAGTATAGAGGAGTTTCAATTTTGTTTTACTCATTTAACCAATAGTTATCAGCATTGGGAAAAACTTATGATCAAAGTGTTAATGGAGCTAAATCACTAAGAGGGGGCTAAATTGGGGATTTTTAAAATTTTTTGCAAGTTCTGTTTTATGATGAGCGAACAGGTTAAAAATAGAGTTCAGGAAAGGAGAGATAGACACATAGATTTATATTGGTTTGGCCTAACGCTTTGGCCTATGTCCAGTCCTCAGGCACCCTGAGTATTTCACTATGTCGCTTGATTACACACTTTGTAACTCTGAAGCAATTCTCTCACTAGAACTTGTTCCCCCTTACAAGTTGTAATCAATGACCCCCAAATCTCCAAGTCCCTGACTTGAGATTATTTACAACAAAATGAGATACAAATAATAAACTCTCTTAAAGAGTAGATAAGATTACACACTGAAGCTCTATAATATCAAAAGATACTTTGTACAGAAAACTTTAAGAGTTAATGAACAAAATGAATGCTATTTCGTTTTTTGGCTCAATAGTTGTTGAGAGGAATTGAATGCTGCTGTATTTATACTTAGAGAGTGTTTAATAACCGTTGCAAGCATTCATATGACCATTGGTGAAGTTTCCTATCTGTTGGAAGCACTTTGGTCTCTCTCTCTCTACTCTTTTGCTTATTCTTTGTGTTGTAGGATAAAGGTTGACTTCTATACATTTGTATCCGTTGGAATGTCAGACCCTTGGTTAGGTGCAAGTCTCTTTATCCTTTTTGCATCGTGCAGGGCTTAGTAGATCCAAATATAGCAAGTTAGGTGGCCTTGCATTTAATGCTCTGACAGCTCTTTTGCTTTAAGTGAAGACATCTCTTTTGATCTGCTTAAATCATCTGTAAATTGGCTGAAATACACTAGCAAACACATTAAACATATCTGGTAATGTTGAGAGTTAATATCAGAAAGCATTTGGATCAATCAACAAACATTATACAGATTTCACAGATTTGAATTTTCAACCACCGCGACACATACTCAAGTTTGTGCATCAATACTCGAGTATGTCACTATGCCCTTAAGTCTATACTTGAGTTTCTATGTCTATACTCGAGTATTCTCCTTACAGAGAGGAAAGTCACGATTTGAGCTCTGGAGCTTCAGTTTAACTAAGACCAATACTCAAGTATGTAGTCCATACTAGAGTTTTGGTCTTTTAACAAAAGTATGTCCAAAACATCAAAATTGTGGTTTACGTTTAAAACTGGGGTATTGAAAACATTGGAAATCATTGATGCTCTCTGTATGACTCGATACTTGAGTTTCCAAACTCATACTCGAGTATGCATTTGAAATTTGAAGCTTAGAGAGAACATCAGCAAGTTCAAAACCGGAGTTTCTAAAACTGGAGTTTCCCAAACTAGAGTTTGTAAGTGTAATAAATTTTTGATTATTTTTGCTTGGCGCAATACTCGAGTTTCTTAATGTCATACTTGAGTTTCCATTTGAAAACTGATAATATTTGAATTTTGGAGCCAAGTGAAAAAACTGGACTTTTTACATTCCAAAACTAGATTTTTCGAAACTGGAGTTTTCATTTCTTTTGGAAAATACTGAAGAGTTTGCTTGGCCTATACTCGAGTATTGAAACTAGTACTCGAGTATGTCCAAACATAAAACTTGCGATGCTCTTTGTATGGACCAATACTCGAGTTTCCACGAGGAAACTGCGGTATTGCCTTTGGTTATTAACACTAAGCTTTTCTTTGAAAGATCAATACTCGAGTATTGTTACTAATACTCGAGTTTCTCCATAACCAGTAAGTTTTCACTTTCTTGATATAAATCTTCAATTTTGGTTTTACAATTGATTGTTATCATCAAAACCCATAGAGAACTAACACAAAGATCCCAGGTCAGGAAAATCTTAAATGTCTTGACAAAGGATTGGGAGGCCAAAGTAATGACAATAGAAGAAGCTCGAGGTGAATCAGTGACTTCAGTAGCTGCTTTATATGGAAGCTTATCCGAATATGAAAGCAAATTGAAATTCAGAAAGAGTCTGGAAGAGGTCAATGGTGACAAAAACAAAAGGGTGGCATTAAAAGCTGAAAAAAGAGAAAGACTCAAAGGATGAAGATGAAGATGATGATGAGGAGATAGGAATGTTCGTCCGACGTTTCAAGAAATTCTACAGAAGAAATCAAGGCTTCAGGAATCGCTTTAAAAAAGGAAGTTCAAGCAACAGATGAGAAAAGGATCAAATCATTTGCTATGAATGCGAGAAACTATGGGACATCAAATCAGAATGTACTCAATTGAAAGGCAAAGATCAAGAGAAGAAGAAGTTCCAATCCTTCAAAAAGAAGGCTTATGTATCAGCCATTTGGGGTGAGAGTTCCTCTGATGAAGATGAAAGTGATGAGGAGGAATTTGCCAATGTATGTCTTGTTGCACAAGAAGAACCACCTGCAAATGATGATGAGGTATATGACATTGAACCTACTTATGATGAGCTACTTTCTGAATATAATGAATTGCATTCTGAATTTACAAAGATTGCAAAAGAACTGATTGCCTCCAAAAAGAAAATTAAATTGCTTGAGCAGTAAGATAAAGATTCCTCATATACTTACAGAAGTATGATTTGTGAAAATTGTTCTGATTCTTAGAGTAAACCCTCATATAATGAATTATTTGTTGAGTATAATGACTTGCAATTAGATTTTGAAGAAGTTAGTCAAAAATACACATCTTTGAAAATGAGAAATGAAGCTCTTGAACAAAAGGTTGAATATCTTACTTCAAATACTGATTGTGAGGAATGAATTAACTCAGAGAAAAGAATTTTATACCTTACGAAAACTCTTGAAAAATTCACTAAGGGCAGTGAGATGCTTAATGTGATATTAAGAACTCAGAGGTTTACAAATGATAGATCAAGCATTGGTTATAATCCCATTTATGACAAAAAGAAAGGGAAGAAGAAAACTGGAGAAAAATCATACTTGATCTATTTTCGAAAATCAGTTCATTTTTCAAATCCATTTGCTCACTGTGATTATTGTAATTGTAAGGGTCATAGCACATCATCATGTTTTTATAAAAAGGAAGGAAGAACAAAACCAGTTGACAATTATCAATGAATACCTAAGGGAACTTATGTATTCCTTAAGGTTCGAACTAATCTCAAAGGACTCAAGAAAAGATGGGTACCTAAAGCTTAATCATTTTTATTATGTAGGTATGTTTGAAAGCAACCAAATCCAACAAGTGGTATATCCATAGTGGGTGCTTCAGAGACATGACTAGGGATCAATCCAAATTCATTGCAATGAGATCAAAGGAAGAAGGCAAGGTTACCTTTGGTGGGAACCAATCTGGAAAGGTTACTGGAGTTGGGGAAATTGGAGATAAACAAGAACCTCTGATTAAAGACGTCTACTATGTTGAAGGCCTCTGCCACAATCTCCTAAGTGTTAGCCAAAGTGCAAAAAAAAAAAAAAAGGATTATCTTTGATGCTGAAGAATGTCTTATTGTTAACAAGGATGATCTTCTGATTGATAAGAATAAGTTGAAAATTTTATTCAAAGCTCCTAGAGAAGGTAATTGCTACACACTAAACTTACCTTCTATTCAATCTGATAAGTGTTTCATAAGCAATGTGGAAGAGAGTTGGCTATGGCATAAAAGGCTAGCACATGTTAACATGATTCAACTAGATAAATTGATTAATAAAGACTTAGTCTCTGGGTTACCCAAATTATCTTTCAAAAACAACATGATTTGTGATGCATGTCAAAGGGGTAAACAGACCAAATCTTCATTTAAATCTAAAAATGAAATTTCAACTAATCAACCACTTCAATTACTTCATATGGATTTGGTAGGACCTGCTAGACTTAAGAGTCTGGGTGGAATTTGTATACATTGGTTATTGTAGATGATTTCTCTAGATTCACTTGGACAATATTTATGTCATCCAAGGATGAAACATTTGAACTATTTGTCGTATTTGCCAAGAAGGTGCAAAGCGAGAAAGGTGTTGCATTCAGGTATAAGAACAGATAATGGAGGAGAGTTTGAGAATCATGCACTTAGCAAGTTCTGCAATGAACATGGAATTGATCACAATTTCTCTGCACCTAGAACTCCACAACAAAATGGAGTAGTTGAAAGGAAGAACTGCGTACTTACTGAAATGGCTAGTGCATTGCTAAATGAAAATTCCACCTCTCAAGTATTTTGGGCAGACGCAATGAGCATAGCATGCTATCTCTCAAATCGAGCTTACATTCGAAAGAAGCTCAATAAGACTCCTTATGAGCTTTACAAGGATCGAAAGCCCAATCTAAGTCATCTGCATGTCTTTGGTTGCAAATGTTTTGTGCATAATAATGGTAAGGAAAATTTGGGTAAGTTTGATCCAAAATCAGATGAAGGTATCTTCCTCGGTTATTCTAATCATAGTTAAGCATGTAGGGTCTTCAACAAATGTACATGTTGTGTTGAGGAATCCATTCATATTGTGTTATGTGAATCACATCTTGACAAATCTCTAGATGATGATGAACTGTCTTACAAGAACCAATTCTTTTCAAAAACTTCTTCCTCTGATAAAAACAATCCAGAAAATGTTTTTAAAGTTGATCCTCAGAACAATTTTGAAAATCTTGATTAATCTAATCAACCTAGAGCTTGGAAGTATACCTTAAGTCATCCTCTGGACTAAGTGATAGGAAACGTTAATGAAGGAGTAAGAACCAGACAAGGAACCTTAAATGAAGTTACCTTTTTTGCGTTCATCTCCCACATTGAACCCTCTAACATTGATGAAGCCCTCTCAGATAATGATTGAGTCATCACAATGCAAGAGGAATTACATCAATTTGAGCAGAATCAAGTTTTGGATTTGGTACCTAGGCCAAAAGATCATTCGGTCATTGACACTAAATGGGTATTAAAAACAAATGAGATGAATCCACAATTATAGTTAGAAATAAGGCTAGACTTGTTGCCAAAGGCTACAATTAGGAAGAAGGAATAGATTATGAGGAAACATATTCTCCAGTGGCTAGATTGGAGGCTACACGAGTACTCTTAGCCTTTGCTTGTGTTAAAGGAATTAAACTTTATCAAATGGATGTCAAAAGTGCTTTTTCAATAGCCCTCAGATGTTGGTCTATTTCCTCAGCAACACCATTGTTTGCAGCCATTCTAGGGTTATGACAAGTATAGTACCTAATCATAGGGCGTATGTTTTTAAAATCCTATGCGTTGGAGTTAACTCTAACTATCACTTACCACACATAATTATATTATATATCAAAAATCAACTATCAAATAATGCACTATAAATTCAAATGATAACCAATATAAATTCAAATGATAAACCAACATCTTTTATTTAAAAGAATAATAATTACATCATTCTTCATTGTTCTTAAGAAAAGAAAGAAAAAAAAATCTAGAAGGAACCCTTTAGCCTATAGGAAATTCTACCCATTTGCTCATATTCCCAACGTTTCCTAAGGACATTAGGTGGAGGTTTTTCTAGCCTTTCAAGCTTTTCTTCACAACTTCTTAATGCGTCTTTCAACACACTACTTTGTGGTCGTGGACGTTTATATTGTCTAGTATTTATTAATGTTCTTTTTATCCTAGCTTCGATTTCTTGAACTTCCTTCTTAGTTTTGCTTACAAATCCTATCACTTGTTGATAACCATAAGGAAACCAATCCCTTACGAGGGATTTTCTTTTCTAGCAACTTTCTCACCCTTCCAAGACTTCCATCCCTTGGTAGCGCCTTGATTAAGTACTTAGTCCAAAGTTCAGGGGTAATTGTGTATGATCTGTATTCCCTATTGCAAGTTTGAATTATGATCCACAACCTTAAGGCATTTATCTCTGTTGACACTTTCTCATCCTATTTGTACTTTGATGGCTTACTTCTAATCACCTCTCCAGCATTTCTTCTTAACTTCTCCATTTGCTAAAATAAAATAAAGTAAAATAACATGAAATTTACAAGCCAATAAAATTCTAAATCACATATAAGACAAAGTAATTTCAAGCATATAATTATCAAAATTTCAAAGAAATAAATCACTTAAAAGATAAGAAAATAACCCTTCACTACCCTCTCTCATGTTTAAAATTTATTTATTTATTTATTCTTATTATTATTTTTTTAAATTATGGTTTCTTTGTGTTAGTTCTCTATGGGTTTTGATGATAACAATCAATTGTGAAACTAAGATTGAAGAGTTGTCTCAAGAAAGTAAAAACTTGCTGATTGAGACAATATTGGAGTATCAGTAGTAATACTCGAGTATTGGACTTTCAAAGAAAAGCTTAATGCGAATGACTAAGGGCAATACCGCAGTATCCTAGTGGATACTCGAGTATTAGACCTTACAGAAAACAACACAAGTTTTCCATCAGAGCATACTAGAGTATTGGTCTTAAAACTCGAGTATAGGCTAATGAGACTCTTCAGTATTTTTCTGAAGAAATAAAAACTCCAGCTTGGAAAACTCCAGTTTCCAAAACTCAAGTTTAGGAAAATGAAAAGTCCAGTTTTCCACTTGGCTCCAAAATTCAAATGTTTTCACTTTTAAATGAAAACTCGAGTATGACATTAAAAACTTGAGTATTGGGCCAAGCAAATATGATTAAAAATTCATTACACATACAAACTTCAATTTGGAAAACTCGGTTTTGGAAACTCCAGTTTCACACTGGCTAATGTTTTCTCTGTATTTCAAAATATAAGTGCATACTCGAGTATGGTGTTGAATACTTGAGTATCTAGTCATACAGAATTGCTTCAGAGTCTTTGATTACAACTTGTAAGGGGGAGCAAGTTCTAGTGAGAGAATTGCTTCAGAGTTACAGAATGTGTAATCGAGAGACATAGTGAAATACTTAGGGTGCATGAGGACTGGACGTAGGCCATAGAGTTGGACCGAACCGTATAATCCTTTGTGTCCATTTTCTCTTCCCTACACTTTGTTTTGCTCCACATTATCACCTTAAAACAGAACCAACGAAAGAATTTCGAAAATCCCCAATTTACCTCTCTTTTGGTGATTTAGCTTCACTTTCACTTTGATCCCTGAGTTAGTATCAAAGCGGAACTAAGTACAACCTTAGCTCTGATACCATTTTGTAACACCCCCAAAATTTCTAGTAGCTATAATAACATAAAATTGCGATGGTTTTGTTTATAAATAATATCTTAAATTCAAAATAACCAAATTTGGGAAGTGTTACCGCAGTACTTGTACTAGGACAAGTGCAAGGCTACTTATTACATTAACATAAATCTAAACCTAAATAGAAATGTTTTATTTGGAATATAAAATAAAAGGGAAATAAATAAAATTAATTGGACGTTCTTCCTCACTTCTCACTGCTAGCCCCAACCCTTGGCACCTGTTTCACTAAAATTCTGCTCCCCCGAAGGATCATTGCAGCCCAAGAACACAAACATCAGCAAAGTTGGTAATCCTAATGAAATAAAGATAATATAAAAAATAAAATAAAATAAATAATTACATAATAAAAATTATCATATATATGTATAATTAAAAGAAGGTGTCATTATTTATAAAGTTTACTTAGTAGGAAGAGAACCATGGTAGACCCGGATATCCTGCCAATCTACCTGTGACTCGGAAACCTGCTAGTCACAACTCATCAAATTGGCCATAAGAAAAACATTTCTTCCTAGTGCGCACACCTCTTCCCAAGGTTGCTATTAGTGTCCCAAAAATCCTGTTAGACACTACTTTGGGAAGAACGGATACTATTAGTTCACCTCACATAATATTTTAGAGGCATAAAGTCTAAGGGTGTGTCCATCACTTTAGGAGGTACCATCTCAAAGCTATCCTCTCACAATTACATTATTTCAATCACACACAAAATGAATTCCTTATAATTATAGAAACCAAATCAAATATATGATTTATTAATATTTTGCACCTATTTAATTATCTTTTATATATTTTTCCTTTTTTTTCCCATTCTTTAATTAATTAGAGGATTAAAAGATACTTTGATTTAAAATCTACTCGTATCCTATTCTTATTTTTAGTGAAAGAGGAGCTGAATCACCAAGAGGGGGGTGAATTGGGGATTCTCAATAAAAAATTTTCGCAAGTTCGACCCTAATGATGATTGATCAAATAAATTCGGTGAGCAAGAAAGAATAGCGATGCAAGTAAGTTTATACTGGTTCGGCCCAACTCCTTGGCCTACATCCAGTCCTCAGGCACCCTGAGTTTTCCACTAAATCACTTGATTACACACTCTGTAACTCTGAAGCAATTCTCTCTCTAGAACTTGCTCCCCCTTACAAGTTGTAATCAATGATCCCTAAATCTCCAAGTCCCCTAACTTGAGAATTTTACAATCAAATGATAATACAAATGAAATACTCTTTTAAAGAGCAGATAAGATAATCACTGAAGCTCAAGTAGTATCAATTGATACTCTGTACAAAAAAACTCTAAGAGTAGATGAACAAAATTAATACTTAGTCGATTTTCAACTCAATTGTTGTTGAGAGAATTGAATGCAACTCTATTTATACTTAGAGTATAATTAATGACCGTTGCAAGCATTCATTTGACCGTTGGTGAAGATGTTTATCAGCTAGAAGCACTTTGGTCACTTCTCTCTCTACTCTATTACTTGCCCTTTGATCTTTTTGGATAGAGAGTGATTTCCAGACGTTTATATCTGTTGGGAGTGTCAATCCTGAATTAGGTGAATGACTCTTTATCCTTCTTGCTTCATGTAAGCGTTGGTAGATCAAAATTTAGCAGGTTAGGTGGCCTTGCATTTAATGCTTCTGACAGAACTTTGCTTTGTGCAATAACAGCTCTTTTAATCTCCTTGAATCATCTATAAACTGGCTGAAATACACTAGCAAACACATTAAACATATCTGGTAATGATGATAATTAATAATATAAATCATTTGGATCATTCCATAAACATTACACAGATTTCACAAATTTGAATTCTCAGAAGGCGTGACCAATACTCGAGTTTGTGCAACAATACTCGAGTTTGTCACTATGCACTTAAGCCTATACTCGAGTATCTGTGTCTATACTTGAGTATTCTCCTTCTAGAGACGAGACTCACGATTTGAGCTTTGGAGTTCTAGATGAACTTAAGCCAATACTTGAGTATTCAACCAATACTTGAGTTTTGGACTCTTGATGAATAATTGTCCAAAACATCAAAACCGGAGTATTCATGTTATACTGGAGTATTGAAAGCTTAGAAACCTCGGTAGCTCTCTGTATGCCTCAATACTCGAGTTTCAATCTCTATACTCGAGTTTTCTCCTTAGTTTTGAAACTTAGAGACTATTTATAAACAATGCTAACCTGGAGTTTCCAAAACTGGAGTTTTTAAAACTGGAGTTTATAAGTGATAAAATTTTAAAACAACTTTGCTTGGCCCAATACTCGAGTTTTTCTAATGTGATACTCGAGTTTTCATTTGAAAATGAAAAAATTTGAATTTTGGAGCCAAGTTGGAAAACTGTCTTTTCAAATTCCAAACCTGAGTTTTCAAAACTGGAGTTTTCCAAACTGAAGTTTCTATTTCTGTTAAAATTGTTTGAAGAGTCACATAGGCCTAAACTCGAGTATGCATTTTAATACTCGAGTTTTCCTTGATGGAAAAACTTGTGATGCTCTTTGTAATTTCCAATACTTGAGTATTCATTTGAATACTGCGGTATTGCTCTTAGTCATGTGCATTGAGTTTTTCTTTGAAATTCCAATACTCAAGTTTTGCTACTGAAACTCGAGTATTGTCTCCTTCAGCAAGTTTTTGCTTTCTTGAGACAATTCTTCAACCTTGGTTTTACAATTGGTTGTTATCATCAAAACCTATAGAGAACTAACATTTAGGAGATATCATGTAATCTAGAGCATATACTAATAGGTCAAAAGTCAAACAAAAAGAAATTAAAACGAAAACGTGGAACCCACGTGAAGTAAAGAAAAAAGCAGATTTAGAAGATATCTAACGTGCCCTTGAATAAAACCAAGAGGAAATAAATAACCTTGTATTCTTCAGTTTTCAAAGTATATCAAATATAACAAAAACAAACGTAGTGGACAAACAACCCAACCTAAGCCCAAGATCTTGCATTGATTCAGAACAAGAAAAGATGCCCACAGTTAAAGAGCAAGTAAGATCGATAAAAGTATACAAACATCTAAATAGGAAGAAAAACCATAAGCCTTAGAATTCAAACTCGTGAGTATATACTATAAATCAAATCGAAACACTCTATATGTAGTAATCAAGACAAAAATGAATAGAAAACCTAAACAAAAAACCAAAAGACAAGACATAGCAGGAACGACAAAATGAGAAAGGATTTATTTTTGTTCACAAAAAATCAAGACTGTCATGCAACAATTACTTCCTATTGTTCTAGGGGTTAGGATTACCTGGTCTCTGTTTTTGCTAATCTCCTAGAAGAGCAATTTGCCGCAGAGTTTAAAGAGAAAGTAATAAATGAGGATAGAAATATTGAACGATAGCTAGGGTTAGGCAGCTAGATCTAAATTTATAATTTAAAATTTAGGGTTTAGCTATGGGTTGGACTCTTTAGCCATTGTCAATTAATGTAAAATAATAGAAAAATTATTAAATTCTATTTATTATTATTATTATTATTATTGTTATTGTTATTGATTATTAATAATAATCTAGGGTATTACAAAAACCTAGCTAAAGAAATGATTTTCACTTGAATTGATTTGCTTGTATATCTATTTCACTATCCTTTTGTAGGTTATGAGTGAAGAAAAATTTTGATGAAATATATTTTGTTCTATCGCCCTTGATATAACCTTCTTTAAGTTGGGAAATACATGCAGCCTTATCCTCATATAGAACTGTTGGGACCATTTGACTTGAAGATAAATGGAAAGTTGTTCATATCTAATGTATTACTGACTTCAATCATACACATTCTCAACTTGTTTTATGTATTACTAGAATTTCTACATGGTTAGATGATGTGGCTAATATAGTCTGGTTCATATATCATCCTTAAATATATAGTTGCACCTCTGCATGTAAACAGATAGCCTGTTTGTGATTTACCATTGTGTGGATCAGACAAAAATCCAACATCTACATAACCAACCAGTTTATGCTTGGATACATTTGAGTAGTATAACCCTATGTTCATAGTGCCTCTAAGGTAATGAAGAATTTGTTTTACTTTATTCTAGTGCCTTCGTGTTGGTGAAGAACTATATCTATAAATTAATGACAAATGATTTATTAGGACACATGTGATTAGAAAAATCATTAATGCTCCAATAGCAATAAGGTATGGTGCTTCTGAGCAAGTAGTTCTTCTTCACCTTCTTCACTAATTACTTGAGGTCATAATGGACTTTATCCTCCTACAAAGATCTTACAATCATTGGGATACATAACGGATGTGACTTATTTATATAAAATCGCTTTAGGACCTTCTTTATATAAGCTTCTTGATATACAAAGATCTCATTCTTTAGGTACTCGATCATTAATCCAAGACAGAATTTCGTTCTTCCCGAGTCTTTCATTTCAAATTCTTTCTTCAAACTATTGATTGCCTTTTGAAGCTTGTTAGGAGTTTTAGTGATATTGATATTATCAACATAAATAGCAATTATAACAAATTCACTTCTAGATTTTTTCATAAATATGCATGGACATATTGGGTCATTTTTGTACCCTTCTTTCTATAGATATTCCTTGAGATGATTATATCACATGCGTCTTGATTGCTTCAAGTCATACATAGACTTATTCAACTTAATTGAGTATTGTTCTTGAGAACTTGAATTAGATACTTCTAGCATATTGAGTCCTTAAGGGATTTTCATATAAATATCACTATCAAGTGAGCTATACAAGTAGGTAGTCATGACATCCATTAAATACAAATTATTCCTTTATTTACTGCTAGGCTAATAAAACAACGAAAAGTAGTGGCATCCACTATTGGTGAATACAGTTCTTCAAAATCAATGCCAGATCTTTGTATAAAGCCTTAGACTAAAAGACTTTCCATATATCTAATAATTTCATCCTTTTCATTTCTCTTTTGTACAAAGACCTATTTGTATCCAACTAGCTTTACATCTTCAAGTGTATGGACTACAGGTTCAAATACTTTTTCATTTTGCCAATGATTTTAATTTTGTATTAATGACATCTTTCAATATAGACCAATCCTTTCATTACTGGTACTCGTAAAAGGATCTTGGCTTTAGTCCTTATTATTATTCATTACATCGTATGCTATATGATAAGCAAAAATGTTGTCAATGTTGGTTTCATTTTGATTACATCGGATTTGATTCATGATATAGTTTATTGAGATATTATTATTTTTGTGACATCCCTTAATATACCTTTATTTATCAGAGTATTATCGCGTAGTATAGTTTATTGAGATATTATTATTTTTGCAACACCCCTTGATATACCTTTATTTATCAGAGTATTATCGCAGAGCATAGTAGGCACTGAACAATGGCGAACAAAAATAGCATTAATATAGTCAAAACTCGAGTTTCCAAGTCAAAACTCGAGTATGGGAGTCAATACTCGAGTATGGAACTTAATGACTTGAGTATTGGGTTTTTTCAGCTTCTCTAGCGCCTCTGGACTCGATAATACTCGAGTATGCAACTCAATACTCGAGTTTCCAGCTCTGTCAGCAACTCTGTTCACCTCTGTTTCATGATTAGCTTTGAGCGAGCTCTGGTAATTCAATGATATCTCTTAAACCAGAGATTGGATTATGGTGAAACCAAATTTGAATGAAACTAGACATCCAATGCATCATATTTACAAAGTTTCATGCTCAAAGAAGATCAAATGAGAGAGCTTTGAATTTCGAAAGTTGGATCAGGAATCCACGCCACACATCAAGACCAAGCTTCAATGTTTTGAGTGTAACTCACAATCTACATATCAGAATGAGCTGAAATTGGTGGAATATGAAAGAAGACTCATAAGGCTTTCCATCAAAGCTTGGTTCAACAAAAATGAAGATTAGACTAGAGATATATGGTCCTTGAAAGTTGACTGACTATTTAAAATGTTGCAAAAACGTTGGTAAAAAATAGTTTTCATTCAACGAATCATAACGGACAAATCACAATGAGTTTGGATTTGATTCTTCTTGCATTAAAAAGAAGACTCAGAGCTATATGAGGATAATTGGTTTGCCAAATATGAAGCTATATCAAGTCAGAAAGCAACTAAGGGACAGAACAACTTGAATACTCGAGTATATAAGTGAATACTTGAGTATAGCTCAGACAGAGAGCAATGAACGTTAGAGGATCTTCAATACTCGAGTATGTAAGTCAATACTTAAGTATCAGACATACAAAGATGAATATGAAGTAATGAAACAAGCTCAATACCGCAGTATTCAAGTCGATACTTGAGTATACACCGTCACTTCAGAAAATTCAAAGTTTCGAAGATCACGATTTTGTTCAAGAACATCTAGATGATTACCCAAATAATTTGTAATACTTCTTAACATCATTTATATCATTTGTGTACATGTTTCAGATGATCAAAGGGCATCAAACTGAAGATCAAGATTAAAGAAGTTACTGATGTCACAGATGAGTCAAAAGCAGATCTGAACTAATGGCTAGTTTCCAACAACCTCATTCTCAAACGGCTCTATTTACAACGGCTATATTCTCCAACGTTCAGATCATCCTCATCTATAAATAAAGCTAGATTCAACATGTAAAAAAAGGATGGAAGAGATTATGTTATCATAATGCTAAAACTTTGAAGCCTCTTCTCACTCTGTTTTTCATGTTTTCTTGGTTTATCATTTAGAGAGTGAAATCATTTGTAATGCACTTCAGTGATCATCTATTCACTTCTTTGAGAGAAGATACGTTGTAAAACATTCTATTTTCTGAGAGATACTCAAGGTTGGGTGACCTTGAGTGGGAAATTGAATGTATCTCTTGGGTTGTAAGGGAGAGTTTTTGTGAGAGATTGTAAAGGCTGCACAAGTGTCTGGCTAAACTTGTGAGGTTGTAAAGGCTTTTCTCTTATGCCTTGTTAAACAAGGAGATAATGGAAATCTTAAATGGAGCTTGAGGACTGGACGTAGGTCAAGGATTGGACCAAACCAATATAAATCTGAGTTTGCAATTCTCTTCCTTAATCTCCTTTATTTCCAGCATATATGTTTAAATGATTGTTTATAGCTTTATAACTCTTTATTATCATTCAAATTGATTTTATCAAATTTCAAAAAGATTTTAAAAGGGAGCAAGTTTTTTATCTTCACCCAATTCACCCCCTCTTGGGTTCAGCCGAGTCCTTCATAGAAAACACATTAAACATATCTGGTAATGTTGATGGCTAATATTGGAAAGCATTCAGATCAAATAGCAAACATTACACAAATTTTGTAAATTCAAATTTTCTACTGACACACCCATACTCGAGTTTGTGCATCAATACTCGAGTATGTCACTATGCATTTAAAGTCATACTTGAGTATCTATACCGATACTCGAGTATACTCCTTCTAGAAGCGAAACTCATGATCTGAGCTTTAGAGCTTCAGTTGAACCTAAGCTAATACTCGAGTATTCCACCAATACTCGAGTTTTGGACTCTTGATAAGTTTTTTGCCCAAAACATCAAAACCGGAGTATTCATGTAATATCGCAGTATTGAAAGCTTAAAAACTTCAGTTGCTATCTGTATGACTCGATACTCGAGTATTCAACACCATACTCGAGTATGGCTTTCCATTTTGAAACTCAAAGAAGACTTTAGCTAATGTGAAACTGGAGTTTGTATGTGTAATAAATGTTTTAAGTCATTTTTTGTTTGCCCCAATACTCGAGTATGTAAATGTCATACTCGAGTTTTCATTTACAAGTGAAAACATTTGAATTTGGAGCCAAGTTGAAAACTGGACTTTTCATATTCCAAAACTTGAGTTTTCTAAACTGAAGTTTTCTAAACTAAAGTTTGCATTTCTTTTGTAAAAATATTGAAGAGTCTCTTAGGCCTATACTCGAGTATGGGAACCAATACTCGAGTATGCTTTGATGGAAAACTTGCGATGTTCTCTGTATGGTTCAATACTCGAGTATCCACTAGGATACTGCATTATTGCCCTTAGTCATTCGATTGAGCTTTTCTTTGAAAATCCAATACTCGAGTATTGCTACTGATACTCGAGTATTGTCTCAATCAACAAGTTTTACTTTCTTGTGACAACTCTTCAAACTTGGTTTCACAATTGATTGTTATCATCAAAACCCATAGAGAGCTAACATTCTCCCCCTTTTTGATGATGACAATACTTGTAAACCAGAATTTCTCTAGATTTGAAAAAACACTTTGAAAATTTTAAGCTTTGAAAAATTTTGCTATGCAAAGATTTTGTAAATTATATTTTTAGCATGTTTTTGGTAAAACCTTTGAATGTCTTAATACTCCAGTATTGATATTTAGTAATCATGGTTTTCATTTAGATGCAAAGCATAAATTCAATACAATTATATCCAATTTAGTTATGCAAAGCATGAATTCAATGATATCGCAGTAAATACAGTTAATAACTTGAATATTTCATTCATATCATAAAGTCATTGCAATTCTGGCTACAGAAGTTCATACTTGCTAAAAACATAAACTAAGAAATAAGCATAGAAAGAAAACTTAGCCATAAGATGGATAATTAAAATCATTTTTCAAATTCTAGTTTGTCAGCTGTCTTCTCTGTCTTCTTTCCCCCTTTGTCATCTTCAAAAGTGGGTGGAGCTGAGATAGGAGAGTCATGAAGAGGAAAAATAAGAGGAGTAGAAGGATGTGAGCGATGAAGCATTTTTGTAGGCGGAGTAGCAAAGGTAGTGGGGAGTTTTTCTGTGGTAGGAGAAACTGGAGAGGAGGTTGTGATTGGAGGAGTGGTGAAGGCAAAGGGTGAAGAAAAAGAGGGTTCACCAGTGGGACTGGAATGACTGGGTCCAGGTTAATGAGTGGAGATAACCTTGTCTAATTTCTCATTTAGAGCACCAGTAGAGACCATGATGGTTGAAAGCTACACAGCTTGACTGTTCACACTCTCTTGCAAAGTTTTTAGCTAAGCCTTCAAATCATCCTAGTCTTTTACTTTTCCATTGATGAAGGTGTTCATTTCTGTCACTATTTTGTTTATTTGGACCTCTATTTTGGCAGCCAATCCATCGATAGTAGTATCCACAATAGATTGAATTCTTGACTCAAGATTGGATTGCACAGTGGATTGAGGAAGGGATTGTGTTTCCTGAGCATGTGAAGTTTTGGCATAAGAGGCACGAGATTGAGAGGGTGCTCTTGAGTGTCCTGATTCTTCATCTCCAAAAGAGATCTTCATATAGTGAAGTTGTGATTTGCCAAAGGGATGAGTGATTTTCAATGAATCAGGAAGACCATGATACTAGATTTTGTGATAAAACAGGATGACTGAAATGAGAGGAGCAAATGGAGTATATGAGAGTCGACGAGAAGAGTATTTGAATTTGACCATCTCTTGAAAAATCCAGTGGCCAAGATTAATAGGGACTTTGTTAACAAAGGCAGCGAAAAGGGGATAATCTTTTTGAGTGAAATGAGTATAGATTCCCCCTTTCTGAACAAAGTTTCGGGAGTATAAGTACCACAAGGCCCTATGAGTGGGAGGCATAGAGCTTGGTGTAAATGATAGGCGTTGAGCCATTACCTTTGGAAAAGGTTCATTAGGCATAAGAATTTCAAATATTTGTCTATTTGTGTAATTTGTGGAGGAAGATGTAGGGGGATTATCAATTTTGAGAATTGAATTGATAATGGTTGGAGAAAGAGTGAATTTCACTCCCTTGACAGATGTGGAGATTCTTTCCTCAATTAACTTTCCATTAGAATCCAAAAGCTTATAAGACATGTTAAAATAGAAGATTCTAACAATGTTAGGAGTATATGAGGCAAAGATAGAAACAAAAGAAGAATAGTTACTCAGCCAAGGTGATAAGTCCAGATGACACTCGTCCTTTAATTTGGCCAAATCTACAGATAACACTGGGCAAAATTCCTTTTTCATAAAGGTATCCTTAAATTTCTCAGTTAAAGCAGTGGGAATTACCGTAGTAGAATTGAAAAAACCTTCAGGAGGAGAATCATGGTTATATATTTCTTCAATTACATTGACTATAAATTGATTCTCCTCAGTCTCCGAAGGAGCTTGTGCTTGCTCAGTGACTTTGTTTTCTAAAACAGCCTTCTTAGATTTTTTCTTCTTTGGTCGCAAAGGACCTCCATCTACCTTCTCTTTTCTTTTGCTTTTGACTACTTCTGTCTCATGCTTCCTTTTGGATCGGCCCTCAGACGAAGGTTCTTGGATGGAAATTCCTTTGGCTTTGATAGATGGTAAAGAGGCAGGAATGCCAGGAATACGACGATCAATGCCAGTTTCAAATCTTCTAGGCATTGCTTTTTCTCGTCGGGGTCTATGAATAGGAACAAATTTGGTCCCAATCGGTTGTTGTTGAGAAGAAGGAGGAATAGGGGACCAAGATTTTGAGGATTCGGAGTCTAAATTAGTGTGAGGAATGGCTTGTGAGGAGGATTTTGATGCCGTTTTTAGGGTTTAGGCATAAGAGATTGGACGAAGAAGACAAATGAGGAGCAGACCGTTAGGGCAAACTTGAGTATTTGTGACGGTTTCAAAGAATAGAGACTCTTATAAATAATTGAATTATCACATACTCGAGTATTCTATTCTAAACTCGAGTATAGTGAGGAAATGAGAACTTACATGGACTTCAAAGGTGTACTAAGAACCTTTAAACTTCCACAATCAATACTCGAGTATCCACTCTCATACTCGAGTATTCACCCTTTATCAAAATGAAGTGCTCTTTGTCTGTTGGAATACTCGAGTTTTATACTTACATACTCGAGTATTCACTTCTTCTAAATTCTTTAGTCTTTGATGGCCCCGATAATACTCGAGTTTTGCTTGCAATACTCGAGTATTCATCTTTTGATAGCAAAACTCAAGTTTCTAAGCATCCTGCAAAAATCAAACTACAAATTCCGATGCTCAAGTTAGTGATCAGAAAATCATCAAAACCATAACTAACATTGGAATGTAAAGAGATTAAAGCTTACAACTCATTGGGTTTCACCATTCCCAATTCTCTTCGAATAAAATTAAATTGCTCCTTTGCTAATGCTTTGTGAAAATGTCAGCCAACTGAAGATGAGTTGGTATGAACATGACTTTGACATTCCTTTGTTGAACATGGTCCCTTATGAAATGATGTTGAACATCAATATGGTTGGTTCGAGTGTGTTGCACAGGATTCTTGGCCAAGCTTATTGTGCTGGTGTTGTCACATAATATTGGGATCTCCTTCAAATGTACTCCCAAATCTGACAATTGTTGTTTGAGCCACAAGACTTGGGCACAACAACTTGAGGTAGCTACATATTCAGCTTCGGTTGAAGAAACGGCAACACTTGTTTGCTTCTTGCTGAACCATGACACAAGTGAGCCTCCAAAGAATTGACATTAACCACTTGTGCTCTTTCTATGTGTCTTATATCCAGCATGGTCAGAATCTGAGTATGCAACCAAATGTTCTGGTTGTTCTTTGGGAAACTAAAAGCCAAGAGTCTTTGTGTTAGCAAGATATCTAAATATCCTTTTTACACTTTCAGCATGAGACTCTTTTGGAACAGATTGAAATCTTGCACACATTCCTACGCTGAACTGGATGTCTGGGCGGCTAGCGGTCAAATAGAGCAGTGATCCTATCATTCCTCTATATCTTGTAATATTGAAATCCTTGCCCTTTTCATCGGCATCCAGAGAAGCAGTAGCACTCATAGGCGTGTCAGCACCATTACAATTATCCACCCTAAATTTCTTTAGTAGGTCATTGAGGTATTTGGTCTGAGAAATGAAGATTCCATCTTTCCTCTATTTGATTTGCAAACCAAGGAAGTAATTGAGTTCTCCCATCATAGACATCTCAAATTCTCCTACATTTTCTTGGCAAACTCTTCACACAAGGCATTATTAGAAGCACCAAAAATTATATCATCAAAATAAATCTGTACAACTAAAATTTCATTTTGCTTATTACTCTTTATGAAGAGTGTTGTATTAGCTTTGCCTCTAACAAATCCTTGATTAAGAAGGAATTTGCTTAATCGCTCATACCAAGCTCTAGGAGCTTGCTTGAGTCCATAGAGACCTTTCTTGAGGCGATAAACATAATCAGGATGATGCTCACTTTCAAAACCATAAGGTTGCTCTACATATACCTCCTCTTGAATAAAATCGTTTAAGAAAGCACTTTTTACATCCATTTGAAAAAGTTTAAAACCTTTCACACAAGCAAAGGCTAGAAGAACTCTTATGGCTTCCAATCTTGCCACTGGAGCATAAGTTTCTTCATAATCAATTCCTTCCTCTTGGTTATAGCCTTTTGCAACCAATCTTGCCTTGTTACGGACAGTGATTGCTGCTTCATCACGTTTGTTCTTGAATACCCATTTAGTTTCAATGATTGGATGGTCCTTAGGCCTAAGTACCAAGTGCCAAACTTGATTTCTTTCAAATTGATGAAGCTCTTGCATTGTTATCACCCAATCATTGTCTGAAAGGGCTTCTTCAATCTTAGAGGGCTCCATATTAGAAATAAAAGCATAAAAGGTTACTTCATTTAAAGTGTCGCTTCTAGTTCTCACTCCTTGATTAACATCGCCTATCACTTGATCTAGTGGATGATTTCTAATAAATCTATAGGCTTTAGGTTGAGATTGATCTGAATTCTCAGGATCATTCTGAGGATTAGTTTCGAAAACATCTTAAGAATTTTCTACAGAAACAGGAGTAGTTTTCGAAAAGAATTGATTTTTGAAAATACTTTCTTCTTCATCATCCAAAGACTTGTTAGAATTGGTTCCGTTGAATACAACATGCATTGATTCTTCATCCGCCTTGGGATCAAATTTTCCCGGGTTATCCTTACCATTATTATGGATGAAGCACTTACAACCAAAGATGCACAGAGTCAGTGTTGGCTTTCTTCCTTTATATAGCTCGTAAGGAGTCTTGTTTAGCTTCTTTCGAAGATATGCTTTGTTTGAGATGTAGTAGGCTGTGCTCATTGCATCGGCCTAGACTACATGTGAAGTATTATTTTCATTGAGAATTGCTCTGGCCATCTCTGTCAGCACTCTATTTTTCCTCTCCACAACACCATTCTGTTGTGGAGTCCTCGGAGCTGAAAAATTGTGGTTGATCCCAAAGGCATCACAGAATTCTTCGAATGCATGATTGTCGAATTCTCTACCATGATTAGTCCGGATTCCTGCAATAGAAATACCTTTCTCGTTCTGGACCTTCTTGGCAAAAACAACAAATTGATCAAATGTTTCATCTTTAGAAGCTAAAAATATAGTCCATGTAAATCTTGAAAAATCATCAACTATAACTAGAGTATAAAGATTGCCAGCAAGGCTTTTTACTCTAGCTAGACCAACTAGATCCATATGGAGTAGTTGAAGAGGTTTTTCGGTTGAAATTTCATTTTTGGATTTAAAAGATGACTTAGTTTGCTTGCCTTTCTAACAAGCATCACAAATCACATGATTTTTAAAATTGGTTTTTGGCTAACCGATGACTAAGTCCTTTTTCTGTAATTTGTAAAGCTGATGCATATTAACATGAGCTAAACGCTTATGCCATAGCCAACTTTCATTCAAATTACTTACAAAACAATTTTCAGAAACAGAGCCGTTACTAGAGAGGTTTAAAGTATAACACTTCCCTTTTCTAGGAGTTCTAAATAAAGCTTTTGATTTTATGTTTCAAAAGGAAAATCATGTTTGTTTACAATCAAACATTCTTCAGAATTAAAGATGACTAAGTTACCCTTATCGGTGATTTGACTTACGCTGAGGAGATTATGGCAAAGTCCTTCTACTAGATAGACATCTTTGATCATTTGCCCTTTATTTTTGCCAATCTTTCTAATGCCAGCGATCTTTCCAGATTGGTTTCCACCAAAAATGACTTTGCCACCGGTCTTGGGTTCGATTGTAGCAAACTTTGAATGATCTCCCGTCATGTGTTTAGAGCATCCTATATCAATGTACCATTTGTTGGACTTTGATGCTCTTAGACACACCTGCAATTCACAAAAGTTCAGGTCTTAGGTACCCATCTTTTCTTGGGTCCTTTTTGGTTAGTATGTATCTTAGGAATCTTGTAGGATCCCTTAGGCACCCATTAATAGTTTACAACACGTTTATTTTTCCTTTCTCTTCTATAAAAACTGATAATTGAATATTTTACACACTTATTTATATCTTTTGGGTAATAAATTTAGGATTGTTAGCTAATAAATAATGGGCTTTAATGCTTATTTGGGCTTTGGGCTTTTATTTTGATTTAATTCATTTTCATGATAAAAATTTCAGATTTAATATGCTTCACTGTTTTAACCATAACTTTTGAACCAGACATCGGATTCGCTTCATTTTTGTCTCATATGTCAGATGATTCAAAGGGCTACAAATGTTATGAAGACTCGAAAGGCAAATTCAGTCAAGAGGATGGTCAAACTTGGAGCCGAAGTCAGAGACATTTTTCTGGATTTTTGGGCCTGAATATTGTTTTAAAAAATCCATTTACCATTTATTTCATTTTGGGCCATTGTGCAGCCCTAGCCCATTTCCATTTTAGGTTAAGTTTAAGTTAGGAGGGGCCACAAACAGATAGGTCATTACGTTTTTGGATTATTTTGGATTGAAGACACAAGTTTCATTTTCTCTGCAATGTTCTTCGTGTTCTTCGTCTGTTCTTCATTTTTTCCAGTCACGCTCGGCTAAAATTATCCGATTAACCCAACGTTGATGATTCCATGATTTGTCCAGAGAGCTTGTGCTTAATCGGTAACTTTACTCGTTTCTGTTTTCATCTTTTCGGATTCGATTTCTGGAAATAGTTCGAATATTAGATTTAATATTTGGTTTGGTTCGTCCCAAGGACTGAGTTCGAACTAGGTTTGAGTGGTGCTGTGCGATAGCATAGTAAGACGCCACTGTTCGGACAGGTTCTAGGTGATTGCCTAGTAGAGGGATTCTTTGGACGGATGCAGAGATTTCGGTTAGTCCAAAATTGAATGCGAGTTTGTTTTTAATTTTGCTTAATGATGGAAGTTTCTAGAATCTGAAATGTTTGGTTGATCGATTTTAATCTGTCTTTGTTTACTTCATTTTATTTCTATTTATTTCGTTTTGCTTCTTTTTATTTTGTTTTAAATTTGTTTGAACCGAAAACCCCCCAATTTTACTGTTTATGTTTCATTGTTATGAATTAAACCTACTGTGAATTTATTGGGAAACAATACAGGTTACACTATATTGCAGATCTTTTGTTAACTTGGTTATTTTGGGAGAGATTACGACAAATTTCTGTAAAAAATTTGGCGTCGTTGTTGGGGAATTAACATCGGTTTGATTAGTAACAGATTAGGAGGAGATTAGTCGGTTCGGGTGACTGGGCAGAAAGTTTTCTCACCTAGATTACTTGAACCAGGGCTTTCCCACATGGAAATTGCCATTCTAAACAATAGTCACCCCTTTCACGGAGTGAGGTCCTACTCAAAATCGCTAAATTCCATCCTTTAGGCCATGTTTTTGCTGTTTTTTTGGTCTCGGTGGGATGTAGCCGGTGTTTTTGAAATTGTTCTAGGATTTCTACTAGACTTTGCGATTATCTTTGATTGAGCTGAAATTTGGTAGGTTGATAGATTTCAGCCTAAATATCAAGACATATGGCTTTGCCATATGGTCTTCATTTTTAAGCCAAATTCCATCGTTTTGAGCACTTTTTCCATTTTTTAAGATTTTTTATTGCATTTTTGGGTCCCCCAATGGTCTAGGAGTGTTTCTGTATAGATCCCATAAATTTTAAAAATCATTTGATAGTGTTTCTACATTTATTTTGGTTATTTTCTAGTGTGGTTTTCTGTTTTTCTGTTGAGTCTTCTAGGGTCATCTTAGTGTTTTTGTTGTTTTGTGATTGTTTTTGTGGTTTAGTGAGTTTGTTTTTGTTGTTTCTTGAGTTTTCCATTCTGCCATATGCTGCTTTATGAGTACCTAGAGTACTACTGCTCTAGAAGATCTGTTAGAAAGAGATCCTGAAATAGAGAGAACTAACCTAGCTACTAGACGAACTGTGAGGTTAAGTCAATTAGTAACTACAGATCCTATTTTAGATTCTGAATTTGATTCTGTGTCTCTTGAGTCTTTTGAATTTACTAATTCTAGTAGTACTTTTGCTAACTCTGAAAATATGGCAGAACAAGAAAACCGTCCAACTTTGAAAGAATTGGCTGCACCTGCGGTAGTCAATCAACCTTTATGCATTCAATATCCTGAACTTGGTGCTAACTTTGAACTTAAATCTGGTCTTATCCATTTGCTTCCTAAGTTTCATGGTCTTGCAGGTGAATTCCCCATAAGCATTTGAAGGAGTTTCATGTAGTCTGTAAGACAATGAAGCCACAAGCAATTGATGAGGAGCATATCAAATTGAGAGCTTTTCCTTTCTCACTTGAAGGGGGAGCTAAAGACTGGTTGTTCTACCTTCAACCTCAATCTGTTGCCTGCTGGAATGATATGGCCAAGTTGTTTTTGGAGAAATTCTTTCCATCCTCAAGAGCCACATCCATCCAGAAAGAAATCAATGGCATTAAACAAGTGAATGGGGAGAACCTACATGAGTATTGGGAGAGGTTCAAGAGGTTGTGTGCAAGCTGTCCACACCATCAGATCACAGAGCAACTTGTTATTACATACTTCTATGAGGGTCTGTTGCCTAATGACAAAAATCTGGTTGATGCATCTAGTGGTGGGGCTTTGCAGAATAAGACACCTAAGGAACCTAGAGATTTGATATCTACCATGGCTGCCAACTCACAACAATTTAGTTCTAGAGCAAACAGTACCCCTGTGTACCAAATTCAAACACCTCACATTGCAGATCAACAAAGACTTGATGACTTGACTTCTCTGGTTAGACAGTTGGCAGTTACCCGAACAGTACATGCTTCCCCTCCTCAGATGGGATATTCATGTGGATATTATGCTGATCCTTATCATCCTACTGAGTCCCACCCTACCTTTCAAGATCCCAATTATCATGATCATTCAGTAGCTGCAGTTGGTGTATTTCCAGGAAAGCCACAATACCAACAATAGAACAATGCATTCTCTAATACCTATAAACCTTGGCTAGAGAAACCACCCTAATTTCCGCTGGAAACAAAATCAAGGTAATCAGAGCTACCAGAATCAAGGCAACCAATTTCAACATAATCATACTTCTGGTAGTTACCAGCAGAGGCAGTTTAGACCACCGGGTTTCCCACATTCTACACCACCTCCTCTTCCAGCTCCTCATCCCCCACCAGCCATATATGCACCCCCTCCAACAACACAGTAGCCTAGTAGCAGTGGTAGTGATTCTTCTGGTTCCTCACTTGAGGATATGATGAAGCAATTTGACATGCTTACTCGTTGATGATCTGCTTCAACAGAACCTCTGATTGGCCATGAGTGGAGCATAACAATAACACCGTATTCGAGTTCATGATCAAGACGAGCAACTGCCAGTGGGAGCTGAAATTTCACAGCAGTAAAGTACTCAGTGATATATTATGCAGAATTAAGTGAATTGCAACAAGAGATCAATTGTGATATGTACCTATGGTGATATGGAAACAAGTACACCTTCCTTCTCACTTCACACAACCTCGTTGATATGTACTTCCTTGGGGGTTGTGCTTGCATATACGGGGCACAAGAATCCAAAATCATTGATTATGCCCTGTTGCTCCAAATCTTGATGCATGAACCTATAATAATGACATCAATCAGGGAATTAGTATATATGTATGTGTGTCTAAACGATTCATTTAAATTATGTACTCATAAAATAAGATACTTACCGACACCTCATTTGAACAACTGCTGATGTAAGCTCGTGTCCAGGAAGTAGCAGGGACTTCATATCAATAGTGTCAAAGAAAACTGGTTGAGGGTCATGAGGAACCCCTACCACTTAATTGATATCCCACGATTATAATTGAAATTCTCCTTTGGATACCATTTGGGATATTTTATCCTTGGCCCCCAACTCAGTAGTAGGGGATACAGCTTTAGGAGGAGGGGATGCAACTTTATTAAGAGGGGATGGAGATTGAGGAGAGGATGAAGCATTAGGAGGAGTATAGACATTTACAAGCTTCACTGGCCAAGAGATGAAGGTTCCCTTGACATCTCTCACACGCTTTAGCTAATCGATTGGGAAAGGGAGAGGTGCATCAATGATCACCTCTTCAACTGACACTCTGGCTTCATCATCAGCCATTTGTTTGTGGTGTACAGTTGATCCCAAGTTGTAGACAGTCCCTTTAGCAACTAATTGTCTAGTTGGTTCTACCACGTACAGGTCATAAAGTTGCTTTAGCTGTCCAACAATGCAGCTCCCTCTGGTGCTCTGCTACATAGGTGCGGGTGTATGTGTTAAGGGAACACTGGTCTCTGGCCGAGAGCTAATAAGCTTCTTCATCTCCATCATTTCCTCCTTAATTTGCCTCATCTGAGCTTCAAACATTTCTTTCAATGCATGTTTTTTGGCCGCTGCCTCCTCATTTAATTGTCTAACCATTTGGTCCATCTCCTCCCGGGTAACCATACTTTGCCTAAGTCGTTTGGTTTTACCAAAGATTCTTTTAGGCCTACCCATCCTCCGATCCCCCTTACCTACCCCGAGTGATCCTGTTTTCCGGTCGCAACGGTCAGAACATCATTCCTCCCGCCTGACACAAAAGATCCCTCTGCTTCTTTCATTTTAAGATCTTCTTATAAGATACATATAACAAAAAGCTTAGTAATGAAAAATGTTTAGTAACTAAAAAATAACAATAAATGATACTTACAATTCTCTCAGCAACTATACGAGTTTGTTCACTTATGTAGGCGCCTTTTTTTGGTCGCTGAATATACAACTACAAATCCTCGTGACGTATTGGGGATGCCTGCTAATCAACTATAGCAGAAGGATTGGATTTAGCTTCTTCTTCCAATCTCTTCCGTTTGGCCTCCATCATTTCTTCTTCAGCCTTTGCATATCCCCCGCGAGAAGCCCTATGCGGGCAATCATTATTTCTCCCTATCTCCTGTGCTTGTTCCCTTCTTCTCTGTGAATTAGAATTGAAAACAACTATTAATTATGAATTCAAGCCATCTCACTAAAAGAAATTATAGAACTTTTGCTTCATATGAACCTCAAACACTAGTCAAATTCACTTCATCAAGTTTCAGCGTTTTATTTAAGGAAGATATAGAATTGTATAAAAATAACATACTGACTTACTAATAGCAATGTCTAACCACTACCTACTATAACAAAACTAGCTAAGAATATAATAATGGTTAACATATAAGACATGAATACTCACACATTAAACCATCATACATAAACTCACTTCTGACTTACTTGATTGTTCCTCTAATGCAGGACAAAGGATGAAAATATATACTTCTACTCACACATTAAACCATCTAACTAACAGGATAAGACAAACAAAATAACATTCACATATTCGCATAGGTTAATAAGCAAACAGAAAGGGCAAACAAAACTAAATATGAACTCACCACAGCATCAGGAGTGGTCCGAAGTTGAACAAATTGATCGCAAATTTGTGGATCAATGAATGTGTACTTGTCCCACGGATTATGATCTGGTTGAACTTTGGAAAAAATATAGGTGTTGGCTAGAAAGGTCTTAAATTTCCTCCACCGACCAGCACAATAAGACAATGTCTTGGCTTTCAACTTCTCAGAATCAGGGACAGTGTATGAAAGCTGGATAGTGTCCCAAATAGGATCCTTCACTGTGTGTTGGTCAACATTTTTCCACTCATCTATCAAGATGTTGACCTTGTTGTGTGCCATATAGCCAACATAACTATTATATTTGTGTTTATTTAGACCGAAAGGTTCCAACCTGTCATTAAACTGAATCTCGATCTTTGATCCAGTGTTCCGTTTTACGGATATGTTGCTCATTCGTGTGCTACTTCTACCACAACGTGCAGGGTGGTCACGAGGCTCATTTTGAGAAGAAGAGGGTTGGTTCTGGCTCACACCAGTAACATCAGTAACTTGCGTTGACTGAACAGGGAGAGAATGGTTTTCTCCATTCATTTTCGAGAAAGTAAGAGAGTGGTGGTGCGAAGGAGTAATACCTGAGAAAGTGAGAGAGTAACAGAGGATGGTGGTGGTTGGTGAGGAATAGATGTAATGCAACAGGAAATGGGGTTTCGCAAAGAGAACAGTGGTTTTAGAGTTCAGACAGTAAGATTAAGTCGTAAGTAAGGTTTTGTGTGAATAAGTATATGTTTCCATTTTTAAGACCGGAGTAACTAAAACGACGGTCTTAAATGTTAACATTTAAGACCGTCTGTTATTAATGTCCGCTCTTAAAAGTAATAAACTATTATTTTAAATTTTTTCATTATTTAGTACCGGGTACAAGTTACGTCAGCTCTTAAAAGTATTACCTTTAAGACTGTCATTTATATATGTTCGGTCTTAAAAGTTTTATACGATTATATTTAAATATTTCCTTATTGTTCTTGACCATAGAAAGTATAAGTTGGTGATGAAAGTGGAAGAAATCACCAAGAGGGGGGTGAATTGGGGATTTTAAAAATTCTTTTCAACTCTTAAAAATGAAGCTTAAGAAATGGATAATAAAAGAGTAGAAAAAGAAAAGCTTAGACACACAGAATTTATACTGGTTCGGTCTCAACCTTGACCTAGGTCCAGTCCCCAGATACCTTCTGGGTGTTTCCACTAATTCAACAGATTTTCAATTACAACAATGAAGACTAGACACAATCCTAATCACCTAGGACTTGCTCCCCCTTACACTTTGTGATTGAACAACCCAACTCACAGGTTCCACAACCTTGAGTTCTCACAAACAAATGCTTTCAAAAATTTACAAACTCTCAAAAGAGTTGATAAGGATAAACACTGAAGAATAGGTTGAAAATAACAATACAGACTCAAATTTTAAAGTATAATCAAGATAGCTTCGTTGTGTGTGTTGCTTTGAGTTTTCACAGCCTCTTATAGACTGAATGGATAAGCTAGCCGTTGTAATTCTTTCTCTAATGTTCAGCTGCAATTCTGGAAAAATGGCAGTAGCATATTTTGCTCTGTTCTTTGAATTCTTAGCTGGAATCTTGGAATTTAGTTGTTGCAGAACGTCTTCCAGATTTTTAGCCATTCCATGATCTTAATTCGACCGTTTGTAGTGATCTTAATGTGTTGCAACGATCTGAACTGAACATCTGGGATAAGGGAGAAGAATCAGCCCTGTTCTTGGTTCTTCATTTAATGCACTTATTCTGGATCTTGATCTCACCTTGATCTTGGCTAAACCTTATCTGAAAAACACTCAAAACTTCATCAAGGACATTAGAAACAATAATATCATATCATGAAATAATTTCAGGAAGACCCATTAAGATTTCGCAGATCAACATCATTTGATTTTTCAAAATCCCCGATGCAAACTCGAGTTTGTTCTTCCAGACTCGAGTTTGGGGTTCATCCAGAAAGCATGTCCGTTGGTTAGAGGTCTAAACTTGCAGTCTGTAAAAGCTAACTCGAGTTTGGCTTTTACAGAGAGAACTATCAGGCTTTGGACTTGGCATGGAATTTTGGTCCTGCTCCTAGACTCGAGTCAATTAGTGATTGACTCGAGTTTGGGTCTATGTTTGAAGAACAAGCCTAAGTTCGTGATTTTCCAGACTGGAGTTTAGGAGACAGACTGGAGTTTTGGAAAGATGGTAGAAATTTGAGTGTTTCTCTATTTGTCCTAAACTCGAGTTGACAATGACAGACTCGAGTTTATGTTTGAGCTGAAGCTATTCAAATCTTTCTGTTTGGTCTAGACTGGAGTTTGTAACTCTAGACTGGAGTTTATAACTTGGCCTGGAACTCGAGTGTCTTTCTGTTTGGTCTAGATTGGAGTTTAGGAATCCAGACTTAAGTTTGGCTTGCTTGGAATTCTGAGTGCTCTCTGTATCTTCCAGACTTCAGGTTTGGTTTTGCAAACTGGAGTTTGGCCTGTTGTGAAAATTTCTGATTGCTTTCTGTAACTCCTCAAACTCGAGTATACATACCTAAACTCGAGTTTGCCTTTGACAGTGAGATTTTCATATTGCCAAAAACAAACTTCATATCAAGTTTACAATTGCTAGTTATTATCAAAACACATTGAGAACTAACAGGTGATGTACGAGTTTTCTCTATAATGTAATCCATATTTTATTTTATTTTTTTAAACATTTTTAAGAGCGGTTGGTTATTTTAAGTAGCCTGAATATTATATTTAAGAATTTATATGTTAAAAGAAGTTCTTTATATTTATAAAATTGCCACCAGTGATATCTTTAAGACCAGTGCCTCGAAAGTCCACTGTAAATGAGGCGATCTTAAAAATTAATGCGGGTGAAGAAGTTCTTTATATTTACAAAATTGCCATCGGTCATTTCTTTAAGACTGGGGTGTTGATAATCCGCTGTAAATGAGACGGTCTTAAAATACTTTTTTGCACTAGTGTGATGCCCATATGTTTTGTAATTTTTGTGATAATTGTCAGAGAGTAGGGAGTATTTCTCGTAGGCATGAGATGCCCCACCACCCTATATTGTTTTGTGAAGTCTTTGATGTCTGGGGTATTGATTTCATGGGTCCATTTCTTGTTTCTTATGGTCATACTTACATATTGTTGGCTATTGATTATGTTTCGAAATGGGTAGAGGCGAAAGCCACCCGGACTAATAATTCTTCTGTGGTGGTGGATTTTGTTAGGTCTAACATTTTCTGCAGGTTTGGTATTCCTAGAGCCATTATCATTGACCAAGGTTCCCATTTTTGCAATCGAAGCATGGGTGCCTTGTTACGCAAGTATGAAGTACTTCACAAGGTCTCCACAGCATACCACCCCAGACCAATGGTCAAGCTGAAGCTTCAAATAGAGAGATTAAGTAAATCCTTCAGAAGACTGTTAACTCTACCCGGAAGGATTGGAGTAAGCGATTGGATGATGCTTTGTGGGCATATCGCACCACCTATAAGACCCCAATTGGGATGTCTCCCTATCGGCTTGTCTTTGCTAAGGCATGTCATCTTTCGGTTGAGTTGGAGCATTAAGCCTATTGGGCCATTAAACAATGTAACATGGATTTGGCCAAGTCTGGGATGGAACGAAAGCTACAGCTATAAGAGTTGGATGAGCTTAGATTGGATGCCTATGAGAGCTCACGGTTGTACAAGGAGAAGACAAAGGCATTCCATGATAAGCACATCTTAAGGGAAGAGTTTTCTATGGGCCAGAAAGTTCTTCTATTCAATTCCCACTTGAAGTTTATGCTAGGTAAGCTTCGATCTAGATGGGATGGCCCTTTTGTGGTTACTAATGTTTTCCCTTTTGGTGCTGTTGAGTTGTGTGATCCACCCACCGGACGGACCTTCAAAGTTAATGGACACCGCCTCAAGCAATTTCATAAGGGAGACATGAAGCAACCTGAGGAAGAAGAGATCCTCCTCATTGATGCCACTTATCCTCCATAAACCCCTTAGTGAGTATTCTTCTTTCTTTCTTTCTATACCTCTCTTTTCTTTTATTTCTTCCATTTCACACTTTTCTTTTTCCAAATAAAATTAGTGTGTGAATAACATAGTTTCTCTTTCTATGATTGCCACATATTACAAACTTGGACACTTGGGTTTTGATAGATTATTCTGTTGGACTGCAATTTTGGACTCTTGGATTATATGTCTTGGTAGTTGATTTTGTGGTGCTGATTGCATGATTTGATATTTACCTATGTGAGATTTTGGGCCTGCTTGAATGAAACTCATCTTTTACCATTCTTTCTTTTATGTGTGCATCTACTCATGATTCACGTTTTCTAGAACTTGCTCCATTTCTTTTTGAAACTGCATTTTCACTTACATGTGTAAATATGATGGAGGCTTGTTTTCTTTCTTTCATTTCCCTACTTTGGCCAAATAGCTTTCCCTTGCATCATATTCCCTTTGCTAGCCCCTTTGTGCCTTTGTGACTCATTCTTTTACAAACCACACTACTAGCCTAAGTGTAAAACCAATCTTTACCTCACCTTGGAATTACATTGAGCATTGGTTTCACTTTTGTTTTGTGTTTAAGAGTGGGGGTTACTCAGGAGTGCAACAATTTAAGTGTGGGGGAGAGATATTTGATTTTGTGTCATTTCATTAATTGGCATTGATTTGGTCATTGAAAATAATTGAAAAAAAAGAAAAAAAAAGAGAAAGAAAGAAAGAAACATAAAGGAAAAAAAAGAGAAAGCAAAGAGAAATAAGAATATAATATATCATTTAAGTCATTTCATTTGACTAGTGCTCTTTTACATTTCTTTGGTGCTTAGCTTCTCTTTTCCATACTTCTACATACCTTCGCCCTAACCCCATTACAACCATAAATAATAAGCTCTCTTGATTTATGCATCCATGTGATATGAGTAGTGGAGAAGTAGAAATTGAGCAAGCCTATGGTAAAACAATTTTCTTGAGTAGAATTTGAGTGATACACTTATCTCCTTATACACTTGAGAGATTGATTGAGGGCATCCCTTGAGAGATCACATTGTCTGATTAGCATCATTAATTGAGATTGCCATGATTTTTAATTTGAGATGAAAGGATTTCAGTCTTGATTGCTTGGTCTTTTGAAACCTTGTGTTCCTTGTTCAAATTTTACATTGTTGGCAATTATTAGAAATGATAATTTTCCTTCTTCTAATTTTCTTTTCTTTTTGATTTTGCCCAGGAGTTCAAAAGGATAAGTGTGAGGGAATTTGATAATTGAATATTTTACACACTTATTTGTATCTTTTGGGTAATAAATTTAGGATTGTTTGCTAATAAATAATGGGCTTTAATGCTTATTTGGGCTTTTATTTTGATTTAATTTATTTTCATGATAAAAATTCCAGATTTAATATGCTTCACTGTTTTAACCATAACTTTTGAACCGAACATTGGATTCACTTCATTTTTGTCTCATATTTCAGATGATTCAAAGGGCTACAAATGTTATGAAGACTTGGAAGGCAAATTCGGTCAAGAGGATGGTCAAACTTGGAGCCGAAGTCAGAGATATTTTTCTGGATTTTTGGGCCCGAATATTGTATTAAAAAATCCATTTACCATTTATTTCATTTTGGGCCATTGTGCAGCCCTTGCCCATTTCCATTTTAGGTTAAGTTTAAGTTAGGAGCAGCCACAAACAGATAGGTCATTACGTTTTTGGATTATTTTGGATTGAAGACACAAGTTTCATTTTCTCTGCAATATTCTTCGCGTTCTTCGTCTGTTCTTCATTTTTTCCAGTCACGCTTAGCTAAAATTATCTGATTAACCCAACGTTGATGATTCCATGATTTGTCCAGAGAGCTTGTGCTTAATTGATAACTTTACTCGTTTCTGTTTTCATCTTATCGGATTCGATTTCTGGAAATAGTTCGAATATTAGATTTAATATTCGGTTTGGTTCATCCTAAGGACTGAGTTCGAACTAGGTTTAAGTGTTGCTATGTGATAGCATAGTAAGACGCCACTATTCAGACAGATTATAGGTGATTGCCTAGTAGAGGGATTCTCTGGACGGATGCAAAGATTTCGGTTAATCTAGAACCAAATGCGAGTTTGTTTTTAATTTTGCTCAATGATGGAAGTTTCTGGAATCTGAAATGTTGGGTTGATCAATTTTGATATGTCTCTGTTTACTTCATTTTATTTATGTTCATTTCATTTTGCTTCTTTTTATTTTGTTTTAAATTTGTTTGAACCGAAAACTCCCCAATTTTACTGTTTCTGTTTCACTGTTACGAATTAAATCTACTGTGAATTCATTGGAAACGATCCAGGTTACACTATATTGCAAATGACAAGAGATGCCAACCTCTTACAAAATAACCAAGTTCAGTAAAAAGATTTGCAGTATAAGGAACCTGGATCGTTTCCTACGGAATTCGCAGTAGGTTTAATAGAAACAGGAAAATAGTAACAAAATGGGGGGGGAGTTTTTTAATGCAATTAAGAATGAGAGCAAAATGAAACAGTTAAGGAAAATGAGATTAATTAGACTAAAAACAACTAACCCAGAATCAGGAATTCCAAAACCTTCATTAGACTAAAATAATACACCAAACTTGTGATTGATTCTGGACAAACCAAAATCTCTGCGTTTGACCAGAAATTCCCTCCACTAAACGATCGTCCAGAATATATTCAGAACAGTGGCGTGTCACCGAGTAATCACCTAGTAATCACTTAAACCCAGTTCGAATTGTGTCCTTGGGATAAATCAATCTGGGTTTTTAATCAAAAACCCAATCCGAATTCAAAAATCGGATCCGATAAAAGAAGGCAGAAACGAGTTTAGATGTTGCCAGTTAAGTGTGAGACCTTTGGAATACAAAATCCTTAATCCATGGTTAATCAGAGAGGCTTAGCCGAGCATGGCTGGGCAAAACAATGAAGAACAGACAAAGAACACGAAGAACATCTCAAAGAATTTAATTAAAACCTTTTTAATCCAATAACAATGTAAAACGTAATAATGTGTTGTTTGCAGCCACCATACAATTTTCCTTATACAGGAAGGATGAATCAAGATGACTGACAATTAGGAATCAATCCCCTAATCATAGGAAAACTCTAATCAATATGAAATCTCTAATAAATTAGGAAACTTCTAATAATTGGTCCTTTTATTACAAAGTTTGTCCAAAATAGAAATCCGGCAAAATGGGTCTGTCTTTAGCTCCAGTTTCGTCCATCTTCTTGTCCAAATCAGTCTTCGAGGTATTCATAACAATTGTAGCTCTCTAAATCATCTGAAAAACGAAAGAAGAGTGAGGCTAATCCAATATCTAGATCAAAAGTTATGGCAAAAATGGTGAAGCATTGTAAATCTGGAATTTTATTACCAAAAACGAATCTAACCTAATTAAAAGCTTAATGCCCAATTCAGTAATAAAACCCATTATTTCTCAATTAAACATCCCTAAATTATTTACGAAGAGATAAAAATAAGTGGAATAATATTCAATTATCAAACTCCCCCACACTTATTCTTTTGCACTTCTGGGCAAAATCAAAGAAAAGGAAATGGAAGAAAGAAATTCTCGTTTCTAGTCATTGCCAACAATGTAAAAATTCAAGGAAACACACGAGGCTTCAAAAGACCAAGCAATCAAGACTAAAATCCCTTCCTCTCAAATTACAAAGCATGGTAATCTCAATCAATGATGCTAATCACACGAGATGATCTCTCAAAGGATGCCCTCAAACAATCTCTCAAGTGTATAAGGGAACAAGTGTATCACTCAAATTCTACTCAAGAAAATTGTTTGACCATAGGCGTACTCAATTTCTACTTCTCCACTACTCATAACACATGCATGCATAAATCAAGAGAGCTTATTATTATTCATGGTTGTAATGGGGTTAAGGTGAAGGTATCTATAAGTATGGAAAAGAGAGGCTAAGCACCAAAGAAATACAAAGAGTATAGTTCAAGAAGAAAATGGAATCACTAAGATGATATATGTAAAGTTTTTATTTCTTTTTCTTTTTCTTCTTCTTTTCTTTTCTTTTCTTTTCTTTTTTCTTTGATTCCTTCCTTTCCTCTTTTCTTTTTCTCTTCTCTTTCTCTTTTCTTTTCTTTTTTTTTTGTTTTGCTCTTTTTTTTCTTCTTTTAAAAAGAAATGCCAATTGATGTATGGCATAAATTCAAATACTCCCCCTAGGCAACCCCCACACTTAAACACAAAACAAAAGTGAGACCAATACTCAATACATTTCCAAGGTGCGATAAGAATTGGTTTTACACTTAGGCTAGTAATGTGGTTTATAAAAGAATGAGTGAAATAGGCACAAAGGGGCTAGCAAAGGGAATAGAATGCAAGGGAAAGGCTATTTGGTCAAAGTAGGAAAATGAAAGAAAGAAAATAAGCCTCTATCATATTTATGCATGTAAGTGAAAAATAAAGTTTCAAAAAGAAAGAGAGCAAGTTCTAGAAACCAAAGATCATGAGCAGATGCACACAGGAAAGAAAGAATGGTAAAATATGAGTTCCATTCGTATAGGCCCAAAATCTCATATAGGTAAATATCAAATCATACAATCAGCACCACAAAAACAACTACCAAGACATATAATCCAAGAGTTCAGAATCACAGTCTAATCATAATGATCTATTCAAGCCAAAATGTCCAAGGTCATGATATATGGCAATCATAGAAAGAGACTTCTTATTTTATTTTATTTTATTTTTTTGGTTTTTTTTTAAAAAGAAAAAGAAAACAAAGTATGAAAATGAAAGAAATAAATGAAAAAGGGAAATAGAGAGAGAAAGAAGAATACTCCCCAGGGGGTTTATGGAGGATAAATGGCATCAATGAGGAGAATCTCTGCTTCCCCAGGCTGCTCCTGGGATCCCCCATGAAATTGCTTGATGCGATGTCCATTTACCTTGAAGGTTCGTCCTGTAGGTGGATCACACAACTCAACAGCACCAAAAAGAAAGATGTTAGTAATAACAAAATGAAAATGGAAGAAATCACCAAGAGGGGGGTGAATTGGGGATTTCAAAAATTCTTTTGAACTCTTTTTCAAAACTTGAAATAGTAAATAACGAAAGAGTGAGGGAAGAAAAGCTAGACACACAGGATTTATACTGGTTCGGTCTTAACCTTGACCTACGTCTAGTCCCCATATATCTTCTGGGTATTTCCACTAGTTCAACAGACTTTAAATACAACAATGTAAACCACAAGCAATTCTATTCACCTAGGACTTGCTCCCCCTTACACTTTGTAATTAAGCTACCCAACTCACAGATTTCCACAACCTTGAGTTTCCACTAACAGCTATTGATTTCAAAGAATCAAGACTCTCAAAAGAGTAAATAGTGATAAACACTGAAGACCAACTTAAAATCACAATACAGACTCAAATTACAAAATATAATCAGATGTAGCTTGGTTTTGTGTCTTCCTTTGAGTCTTTATAGCTTTTTATAAGCTAACTAGAAGAACTAGCCATTGCATTTTCTTCTCTAACGTTCAGCTACAAATCTGGAAAATGACAGATGCATATTTTCCTCTGTTCTTTCAATTCTCAGCTGGAATCTTGGAATATGTTGATGCAGATGGTCTTCCAGATATTCTATCATTCCATAACCTTCATTTGACCGTTGGAGAGTGATTTAATTGATCCACAACGGTTTGTACTGAGCCATTGGGATAGAGGAGAAGGATCAGCCCTGTTCTTGGTTCTTCATTTATTACACTTCTTCCAGATCTGATTCTATCTTGATCTTTGCTGAACTTATCTGAAAATTACTCAAAACTTCATCAATGATATTAAAAGCAATAGTATCATATGATAAAACATTTTTAGATTGAACCATAAGGATTTCGCAGATCAGCATTATCTGGTTTTTCAAAATCACCGATGCAAACTCGAGTTTGTAATCCTAGACTCGAGTTTGGGGTTCATCCAGAAAGAATGAATGTTGAGCAATGGCCTAAACTGGAGTTTATAAATATTAGACTCGACTTTGGTTCTTACAGAGAAGATTGTCGGGCTCTGGTCTTGGAATGGAACTTTGGACATGTAGCTAAACTTGAGTCAATGAATGACTAACTCGAGTTTGGGGCTATGTCAAGAGGATAAGCCTAAGTTCAAGAACTTCCAGACTGGAGTTTAGTAGCACAAACTGGAGTTTCCAAAACAAACATATTGGTGGTCTTTTTGTATGACTCAGACTCGAGTTTACAGATGTAAACTCGAGTTTCAGCAAGAACTGAAACTTTGAAGTCTCTTCTGTTTTTGGGATAAACTGAAGTTTACAGACAAAGACTGGAGTTTACAAAACTTGTGGAAATACTGAAGTTTCTGAATTCTTTTTGTTTAGTCTAAACTTGAGTTTTAAGGTCTAAACTCGAGTTTGTCTTTGTTCAAAACTTTAGGTGCTCTCTGTATCTTCCAGACTTCAAGTTTGTCTGAGCAAACTAGAGTTTGGCTTGTTGAAAAACTTTGGTTGCTCTCTGTGTCTCTGCAAACTCGAGTTTGCCTACGCAAACTGGAGTTTGGCTTTCTTTGTAAGTTTGAGCAGCTTTCTGTCAAGTGTCAGGCTCGAGTTTACATACTTAAACTCGAGTTTGCCTTTGACAGTGAATTTCACAATTTACCAAAAGCAAACTTCATTTTGAGTTTACAATTGTCAGTTATCATCAAAACATATAGAGAACTAACACAAAAGGGCCATCCTATCTAGATCGAAGCTTACCAGGCATAAACTTCAGACGGGAATTGAATAGAAGAACTTTTTGGCCCACATAAAATTCTTTCCTCAAGATATGCTTGTCATAGAATGCCTTTGTCTTCTCCTTGTACAACCGTGAACTCTCATAGGTATACATTCTAAGCTCATCTAACTCTTGCAGCTACAGCTTTCGTTCCATACCAGACTTGGCCAAATCCATGTTACACTGCTTAATAGCTCAATAGGCTTGATGCTCCAACTCAACCGGAAGATGACATGCCTTATCTAAGACAAGACGATAGGGAGACATACCAATCGGAGTTTTATAGGCTATGCGATATGCCCACAAAGCATCATCTAATCGCTTACTCCAATCCTTCTGGGTAGAGTTAACAGTCTTCTGAAGGATTTGCTTAATCTCTCTATTTGAAGCTTCAACTTGGCCATTGGTCTGAGGGTGGTATGCTGTGGAGACCTTGTGAAGCACTCCATACTTGCGTAACAAGGCACCTATGCTTCGATTGCAAAAATGGGAACCTGGTCAATGGTAATAGCTCTAGGAATACTAAACCTGTAGAAAATGTTAGACCTAACAAAATCCACCACCACAGAAGAATCATTAGTCCAGGTGGCTTTCGCCTCTACCCATTTCGAAACATAATCAACAGCCAATAGTATGTAAGTATGACCATAAGAAACAGGAAATGAACCCATGAAATCAATACCCCATACATCAAAGACTTCACAAAACAATATAGGGTGCTGGGGCATCTCATGCCTACGAGAAATACTCCCTGCTCTCTGACAGTTATCACAAGACTTACAAAACATATGGGCATCATGAAATAGGGTAGGCCAAAATAAACCACAGTCTAACACTTTTCTAACAGTTCTGTATGGACCACCACAAGCAGAAGCATGACAAAAGTGCAAGATAGAATCAAACTCATGATCAGACACACATCTCCTAATTACTTGGTCACTACAAAATCTCCACAAATAAGGGTCATCCCAAACATAATATTTAGAATCACTTTGCAATTTCAGAGTTTGGGCCCTAGTGGAATTAGCAGGTAAAACTCTAATTAACCAGATCAGAACCATGGAATCTTACCCTGCAGCTGAAAAAGCTACTCATAAGGAAAATCATCCTGGATATGAGAGGGGTGAGAGGGAGAATGAGAAATGCGACTCAAGTGATCAGCCACCTAGTTTTGTGCTCCACTTCTATCTCTAATCTCAACATCAAACTCTTGGAGCAACAACATCCACTGGATAAGTCGGGGCTTAGCATCTACCTTTTTCAAAAGAAACTTCAATGCAACATGGTCAGAGTAAACAATAACTCTACTAGCTAACAGATATGATATAAACTTTGTTAGTTATGCTTAGTTTTGATGATGTCAAATATACTTATGGATATCAAGAGCAAAAAGTTTTCATACTATATTGACTAATTCTTAAATTTAATGTAGAATCAAAGATGTGAAGTTTATTTATGAAGAATGATCAAGAAGAAGATAAATAAAGAAGTATTGAATGAAGAACGAAATGGAATCAAAGAAGATATGGAGCCAAATGATGAAGAACAAGAGAAGAGAAGAAAGAAAGAAAAATATTATTGAATGGAATGAGAAAGTCACTATACAAGCCCATATATTGATTCTAGAAGTCTCCACGATCAAATGAGAGTTGGAATGGCTCAAATCGGAGTTAAAATAAGCCTTGGGATGAGTTAACATAAGCAAAATCATGTTTTCTGATAGATTACCTCGAGGCAGAGTTATTAACCTCGAGTTTGGGCCAAAACTTGAGGTAGACAACCAACCTCGAGGTAAATATGCCTTTTCAGTAACTCTGTTTCGGGTGACGTTCAGTAAATTGATGATATCTCCTAAACCAAAGATCGGATTGAGGTGAAATCAATTTTGAATGAAACTAGACATCCAATGCGTCATCCTGACAAAACTTCAAGTCCAAAGAAGATCAGATGAGAGAGCTATGAATTTTTGAAGTTGAGCCATCTGTCACCGTCATGCAGCAGACCAAGGTTTGCTAAATTGAGGATATCTGACAAACTACAAATCGGAATGAGCTAAAATCAGTGGCATATGAAACTAGACTCACACACCTTTTCAAAAACATCAAGATCACAGAAAACAAAGATCAAATGAGTGAGATATGATTTTAGGAAGTTGAGAGTCTGTTCAGGATGTTGAAAAAACGCTAGTTTAAGAACAACTTTTACTGATATGATGATAGTGCTCAACATGCAATGAGTTTGGCTAATTCTTCTTGCATTGAAAAGAATACTTAAAGAGTATTCTAGGGATATATGTGATTTTCCAAGATGCTTAACGAACGGAGATGCTATGGTTACTGGAACTTAGCCAACAAAGTGAAAAATCTTGAGTGCTGAGGATTGCTATCAAATTAACTCGAGGCTGGGATTTGTAACTCGAGGTTGTAAGAAAACTCGAGGTTGAAAATATAACTCGAGGGTGAATCCATGTCTTACACTATCCGTGTTTTTTAAATTGAACATACAAAACCTTGAGGTAAGAAACTGAACCTCGAGGTTAAGGAGAAACTTATGGTAAGAAAATGAAACTCGAGGTTGAAGGAATATTTATGCCTCCTTGTGTTGAGATTCTAACTCGAGGATGTTTCTGTGACTCGAGTTTATGAAGAAACTCGAGGTTGACTTTGTAACTCGAGGTAAAGTATCTAGCTAAGCATATATGCTCTAAGTGTTCGAATTAATCGCTGATAACTTAATGATCTGTCTCTGCTGTTTCTGGTTCATGTTGTGTTTATTATTCCTACTAACTATACTTCAAAGTTATGATTATGAAGAATTTCAGGAAGGGATCAATACTTTGAGAAGAAAAGCAGATTGTGATGTCGGCAACATTCAATGCTGAACCAAACTGAACGAAAGTATCTGATAAAGCATCTGGACTAATAAAGACTTCTACATTCCTTCTATTTCTTCTGCAACGGTCGATTAAGGAAGAATAAGCCAAAGACATTTCAAAGACATTCCTATATGAAACAAACGTTTGTGCAATAAAGTATATGATGATGTCAGAAGCTTTAACGGCTATTTCTCTAACGGCTACTTCCAACTGATGTCCAATGTTCGAACACTCGTAACGGTCGAAACACAATAACCTATAAATTGCGAAGTCTTCAAATTGGAAGAAGGGACGACGATTGATGAGAAAATCGACGAAGCCAACAAAATGATTTTACCACTTCATCGTCGATAGCTCACATACTCTGTTTTTACAGTAAAGAGTCGATTATGCACTACAGTGATTAATACTCTATCTACTTGTGAGGAGTTTAGAATTCTTATTTGATTATCTGTAAAATTTTGAGGTTGGGACCTCAAATGTTGGGGAAACAATTACAGCTTGTAAGGGGGAGTGAATCTAAGTGTGAAACGATTACCCTGAGTACAGAGTGTGTAATTGTATTCGTAGAGACTGTAAAGGCTACACAAGTGCCCGAATAAACTTGTGAGGTTGTAAAGGCTTCTCTGAGGCCTGGTTAAACAAGGAGATAGTGAAATCTCAAGTGTAGCTTGGGGACTGGACGTAGGTTAAGGATTAGGCCGAACCAGTATAAATATCTGTTTGCATATTCTCTTCCCTAAACTCTTACATTTACATTTCAACATATATGTTTTGAATGACTGTCTATTTGTTTATAAATTATTATTGTCATTCAAACCTCCTTTAGTAAGTTGCGAAAAGATTTTATAAGTTTCCAAAATTTTTATCCGACACCCAATTCACCCCCTCTTGGGTGATAGCCAGGTCTAACAAACTTATCAAAGGCAAACACTATAGCTAACAACTCCTTCTCAGTAGTGGTGTACTTAGACTGGGCAGAATCCAAGGTCTTGGATGCATATGCAATGACATGAGAAGCTTTGTCAACCTACTGAGCCAAGATAGCGCCAATAGCATAGTTGGAGGCATCACACATAATCTCGAATGGAAGCAGCCAATTCGGTGGTTGGATCACAGGGGTTGTAGTCAAGCACCTCTTTAAATGGTCAAAGGCCAACTTGCACTCATCATCAAATACAAAGTTGATGTCCTTGTGCAAAAGGTTGGACAAAGGTCGGGCAATCTTACTGAAATCCTGAATAAATCTCCTGTAGAAACCTGCATGACCAAGAAAAGAACGAACTTCCCGCACAGATGTGGGGTAAGGTAATGCAGTAATAACATCAATCTTAGCAGGATCTACCTCAATACCCTTGCTAGACACTATATGCCCCAAAACAATCTCTGACTCAACCATAAAGTGACACTTCTCAAAATTTAGCACGAGATTGGACTCTATGCACCTATGCAAAACTCTAGACAAGTTAGCTAAGCATGCATCAAAACTAGACCTATATACTGTGAAATCATCCATAAACACCTCCATGCAATCCTCTAGAAACTTACAGAAAATATTTACCATACAACGTTGGAAGGTACCCCGTGCATTGCAAAGGCCAAAGGGCATCCTTCACTAGGCATATGTTCTAAAGGGGCATGTGAAGGTTGTCTTCTCCTGGTCCTCAGGAGCCATATGGATCTGGAAGTAGCCAGAGTAGCCATCAAGGAAGCAATAGTGAGACTTACCAGCCAACCGCTCAAGCATTTGATCAATGAAGGGCAAGGGATAATGATCTTTACGAGTGGCTTAGTTGAGTCTCCTGTAATCAATGCAAACTCTCCAACTGTTTTGAACTCGTGTAGGAATGAGCTCATTTTTCTGATTGGCCACCACAGTTACTCCTGATTTCTTGGGAACCACCTGAACTGGGCTAACCCATCGGCTATCAGAAATAGGATAGATGATACCAGCTTGCAGAAGCTTAGTGACCTCCTTCTTCACTACATCAAGGATAAGGGGATTTAGGCGTCTCTGGGGTTGTCTAACTGGTTTAGCCTCTTCTTCTAACAAAATCCGATGCATGCACATAGAAGGGCTAATACCAACAATGTCAGCTAGTGTCCACCCAATCGCATCTTGTTTGCCCTCAATAAGCTTAGCAGCTTCTCTTCTTGCTCCGATAGAAGGTTGTTTGCCACAATGACTGGCAACTGTTCACCCACCTCTAGGTAAGCATACTTTAAATGATCCGAAAGGGATTTCAACTCCAGCTTAGGTGGTTGTTCAATGGAGGGGAGGAGCTTGGGTGGCTGTTCCATAAGTTCTGTAGTGTGTACATCTGAAATCTTGGAAACCATATACAAAGAAGCAAAACTATGTCTTGGCAACTCATTGTTAGGATCAGAATGCAGCACATCATGCAACAAAGAACTCTCACAATCAACAACATCAAGAGCATCACAATCAATATCAGAATTCAAAGTGACACTCTCACAATCACAATCAATGTCATCACACAATACAACATCAATCTCAGTGCATACAGGACACCATGCATTATCAGAGCAGTCACATATAACATAATCACTCATGGATGCAATATCAAGAAAATCAGCACACCAATTAGTAACAACATCATCTACAACATCAGATATCACATTAATGCAGAAAATAGAGTGCTCCTCCCTAAGATGTTTCATGGCATCAAAGATATTGAAATTCAAAGAAATATCACCAAACTCCATAGAGAGAGTACCAGAATGCACATCTATTCTAGTCCTAGCTGTTTTCATGAAAGGTCTACCTAGAATGATTGGTGACCTACTATTAGGAGACTCATCCTCTATATCTAAGATGTAAAAATCAATAGGGAATATCAATTCATTTACTTTGACCAGTACATCTTCAAGTAAACCAGAGGGATGAGCATTAGTCCTATTAGCTAGTTGAACAATAATACCAGTAGGACATAAGAGACTAAGACCAAGAGATGTATAGACAGATGCAGGCATGACATTAATAAAAGCACCGAGATCTAGCATGCAATCATCAAATCTATAATTACCAATAATACAAGGAATAGAAAACATACCTGGGTCCTTGCACTTACGAGGCATGGTAGGCTGGATGAGTGCTGATACATTCTGGTTTAAGCTCACTCGTTCATTTCCCTTCAATCGCCTCTTGTTGGTACACAACTCTTTCAAAAACTTCGCATATTTAGGCATTTGCTTGATTGCATCTAAGAGAGGAATGGTGATCTCAACCCTCCTGAAGGTCTCTAGAATGTCCTTCTCTTGTGCATGTGCTTTTTCTGCCACTTTCTTAGATTGAATGGATCGCTAAGGGAAAGGAAGAGGAATAGAAATGTTCTCGTCACCTTGGTTTATTGCCTCTAGATCTCTAGAGTCATTCTTCACATTTTCTGACCCTTTACTTGATGTAATCACATCTGCAGTTTACTTATGTTCTTCCAATTGCTTACTAGATCGTAAAGAGATAGCACTCACATTCCCCTTAGGATTGGGAATGGTCTGTGAAGGAAGGGTGTTAGAACCTTGAGGTTGGAGCTGGTTTAATGTAGTTGCCAATTGACCAATCTGAGTTTGCAAACTCTGAATGGAGGTTTCAGTTTGTTGTTGGAATTGCAATGTATTCTTGGCAAATTGTTTCATCATATCTTCAAGTGAGGAATCAGAGGAACCACTACTACTGCTACTAGGCTGCTGTGTCACTGGAGGGGGTGCACATGTGACTAGTAAAGGAGGAGGAATTGGAAGAGGAGGTGGTGCAGAATGTGGGAAACCTGGTGGTCTAAACTGCCTCTGCTGGTAACTTCTAGAATTATGATTTTGTTGAAACTGATTGCCTTGATTCTGGTTCCAATGGAAATTAGAGTGGTTTCTCCAGCTAGGGTTATAGGTATTAGAGAATGCATTGTTCTGTTGCTGATATTGTGGCTTTCCTAGAAACACACCAACTGCAGCTACTGAATGGTCCTGGTAATTAAGATCTTGCAAGGTAGGGCAGGAATTAGTAGGATGGTAGGGATCAGCACAAAACCCACATGAATACCCAATCTGAGGAGGGGAAGTCTGTACTGTATGTGTAACTGCCAACTGTCCACCAGAGAAGTCAAGTCATCAAGCCTGTTCTCAAGTCTTTGTTGATTTGCAATCTGAGGTGTTTGAATTTGGTACATAAGGGTATTGTTTGCTCTAGTGCCAAATTGCTGTGAGTTGGCAGCCATGATAGATATCAAATCTCTAGCTTGGTCAGGTGAGTTGGTCAGGTGTCTTATTCTGCAAAGCCCCACCACTCGATGCATCAACCAAATTTCTGTCATTAGGCAATAGACCTCATAGAAGTATGTAATAAGAAGCTGCTCAGTAATTTGATGGTGTAGATAGCTTGCACACAACCTCTTAAACCTCTCCCAATACTCATGTAGGTTCTCCCCATTCACTTGTTTAATGCCACTGATTTCTTTCCGGATGGATGTGGCTCTTGAGGATGGAAAGAATTTCTCCAGAAACAGCTTGGCCATATCATTCCAGACGCAATAGATTGAGGTTAAAGGTAGAACAACCAGTCCTTAGCTCCCCCTTCAAGTGAGAAAGGAAAAGCTCTCAGTTTGATATGCTCCTCATCAATTGCTTGTGGCTTCATTATGCTACAGACCATATGGAACTCCTTCAAGTGCTTATGAGGACATTCACCTGCAAGACCATGAAACTTTGGCAACAAATGGATAAGATTAGATTTCAATTCAAAGTTAGCTCTAAGTTCAAGGTATTGGATGCATAAAGGTTAATTGACTACAGTAGGTGCAGCTAATTCTTTCAAAGTGGGACGAATTCCTTGTTCAGTCATATTCTCAGAATTAGTAAAAGTACTACTAGAATCAGTAAAATCAGCAAATTTAGGAATAGAAATAGAGTCAGGGTCAGAATTTGAAACAACCTCTATAGTGACTACTTGACTTAACCTAACAGCCCTTCTAGCAGCTAAGATAGTCCTCTCAATTTCAGGATCTCCTTCTAACAAATCTTCTGGATTGGTAGTATTCCTAGTACTTATACAGCAGCATATGGCAGAATGGATGGATTCACACAACAACAAAAACACCTACAAAACAACAAAATCCTTAAGGGAGAACAAAAACACTAAATGACACTAGAAGACTCAAAACACAAAAACAGAAAATCACACTAGAAATTAGCCAAAACAAATGTAGAAATACTACCAAATGATTTTTAAAATTTATGGGATCACCACAGAAACACTCCTAGACCATTGGAGGACCTAAAAATGCAATAAAAAAAACTTAAAAATTGAAAAAGTGGTCAAAATGATGGAATTTGGCTTAAAAATGAAGACCACATGGCAAAATAATGTGTCTTGATATTTAGGCTGAAATCTATCAACCTGCCAAATTTCAGCTCAATCAGAGATAAGCGCAGAGTCTAGAACAATTTCAAAAATACCGGCTACGTCCTACTGAGACCAAAAAACAAATAAAACAGGGCCTAAATGATGGAATTTGGCGATTTGGAGTAGGACTTCACCCCCTGATGGGAGTGATTATTGTTTAAAATGCCAATTTCCATGTGGGAAAGCCTTCGTTCAAGTGATCTGGGTGAGAAAATTTTCTGCCCAATCACCTGAACCACTAATCTACTCCTAATCTGTTACTAATCAAATCGATGCGAACTCCTCGGCAATGGCGCCAAATTTTGACAAGAGATGTCGACCTTTTACTAAATAACCAAGTTCAGTAAAAAGATTTGCAGTATAAGGAACCTAGATCATTTCCCAGAGAATTTGCAATAGGTTTAATAGAAACAGAAAAATAGTAACAGAATGGGGGGGAGTTTTTTTAATGCAATTAAGAATGAAAACAAAATGAAACAGTTAAGGAAAACGAGATTAATTAGACTAAAAACGACTAACCCAGAATTAGGAATTCCAAAACCTTCATTAGACTAAAATAATATACCAAACTCGTGATTGATTCTGGACAAACCGAAATCTCTGCGTTTGACCAGAAATTCCCTCCATTGAATGATCGTCCAAAATATATTTAGAACAGTGGCGTGTCACCGAGCAATCGCCTAGTAATCACTTAAACCCAGTTCGAATTGTGTCCTTGGGATAAATCAATCTGGGTTTTTAATCAAAAACCCAATTCGAATTCAGAAATCGGATCCGATAAAAGAAGGCAGAAACGAGTTTAGATGTTACCAGTTAAGTATGAGTCCTCTGGAATACGGAATCCTTAATCCATAGGTTAATCAGAGAGGCTTAGTCGAGCATGGCTGGGCAAAACAATGAAGAACAGACGAAGAACATGTCGAAGAACATAATTAAAACCTTTTTAATCCAATAACAATGTAAAACGTAATAATGTGTTGTTTGCAGCCACCGAACAATTTTCCTTATATAGGAAGGATGAATCAAGATGACTGACAATTAGGAATCAATCCCCTAATCATTGGAAAAATCTAATCAATATGAAATCTCTAAAAATTAGGAAACTTCTAATAATTGGTCCTTTTATTACAAAATTCGTCCAAAATAGAAATCCAGCAAAATGGGTCTGTCTTTAGCTCCAATTTCGTCCATCTTCTTGTCTAAATTAGCCTTTAAGATCTCCATAACAATTGTAGCTCTTTGAATCATCTGAAAAAAGAAAGAAGAATTAGGCTAATCCGATATCTAGATAAAAAATTATGGCAAAAATGGTGAAGCATTGTAAATCTCGAATTTTATTACCAAAAACGAATTTAACCTAATTAAAAGCTTAATGCCCAATTCAGTAATAAAACCCATTATTTCTCAATTAAACATCCCTAAATTATTTACCAAAAGATAAAAATAAGTGGAATAATATTCAATCATCATATTTTCAAACTAATTTAATTTCAGAAACTTTTATCTTGAAATCAAGTCGTCTAAATCTCTTTGATCCTTTCCGCGTTAACTCTGATGAAATAAAGGCCCCAAAGGTCAGGCGTGACAGGTATGGTATCATAGGATTGATTTGGACAAAGTTTTTCAAAAAGTATTTGACAAAACTTAGTTGTTTTGAAAATAGAATGAGGATTTACAAGGGTGAATTACCCTTGAAGTATCATGCAAGTGCTACCGTATGCCTAACAAACAATTAGGGGTACACTTTGCTATAAAGTGATTACCCACCGTACCCAAACCCAAAAGTTAAGACCCTTAAGGTAGAGGATGACATAGAGTATGGGATCTGTTGCTAATCCTAGAACTCCTGATATAGAAATCAGGGTTCGAATTAAATTCCAGCAATGAATTTAGAAGAGAAAGTTAAGCACATTCATTATGAGAATGTACGGTGTGTAATGAAACCTAGTGGACTAGTATGCCCTTAGAAGATCAAAGTTTGATATGTGAAGCCTTAAGTCTTGTGAGACTGATATGGTCATAGGCTGGTTGGAGCCCATGGTTAATGGACGATGGATTACGTACATTATCCTGAAACAACCGGAAGGCTAAGATGGGCAAGGACTAGGTATGGATAGCCGGTACTTAGGGTCAAGAAGACCTGTACCAATCCTATATCTGATAGACACTTTGAAGTCAAAAGTGCTTAGGCGAGAGAAATCTCGGGGTGAGTTACCCGGAAAGGTAACATAGAGATTTACAATCCTTTGAACTAAAACATGAATACCTAGAGGTATGAAATATGGTGATCCTTTGGAATACCATAAGAACAGATAAAGTGATGATAGGCTTGAGTTTGATCGAAGCATATGTAGTGCTTAGGTCAAGGTATGATTGAGCATTGCCTAGGTTCCAGTATTTGAGAGTAGGAACCCTAAGGAAGTATGGTTAAGGTTATCATAGATTCCAAATACGTGAGAGTTAGTTTTTTCAATGGAACCATATGATAGATAGAACATCAGTAGCCACGGGTTATGATCTTATGATGGGGACAGATAACCATAGTGATGTTAGTGGCTAAATGGATTCCCTGAGAAGTGAGTGGTTACCCTATAAGGAAAAACGAGGTAAGGAATTTTCCTGGAGCTAGACTAATGTTAGAAATCTATAAATAGAATGATCCTAGAAGATATGGAAAGATTAAGACAACGAATTACGAAACCACTAAAGGGTGGAAACCTAGTAAAGATTTGAGTTCTCGTTATAATGATTCAGAGATAATCAATTGAAGCTACTTATGGGAAGTTTTGATCGGAAAGGGCTACCTATGGGGGAGGTCTGATCGTGATAGACCTGCCTATAAAGGATGCTGACCAGTCAGAAAAGACTGAGTGAAGCGCCGAGTAAAGTACCATAGAGCAGAGCCATCGTGACATCGAACCGTATAATGCAGTCGTCGTGACAACAAACCATAAGGTAGAGCTACCGGTGTATTGATTGGTAGGTACATTGTAATGAGTCTTATATTTGATAGGTTTCCTAGAGAAAAGGTTTACGTGATCCAGTATACCACTATGGGTGCTCCAATGCTATATGGCATGTATGAGTCATGACATGACCATATAATAGGCAGTATGACCTTTGAGATCAGTGTGTCCATAGGTTATTGGGCATGTATATGTTCAATGAAAAGACTTAAGTCCTATGAGACTATTATGTTTATAGGCTGGCAGAAGCCAATAATATTTAAATCACAATTACCGGGAAGTGTCTTGAAGAGTTGTAAAGCCCGGGAATGGCGGACAATATCCGGAATGGTTGGAAGACTAAGACTAAGACTACCATAGCTTAGGCTGTGTATGCCTTGTGAATGGCTTGAACTATAGAATAAGAGCATGGAATGCGATGAGAGTGATGACCTTCTAAGAGCAATTGTCTAGTTCTTGGTTATGTTTGAAAAATTGAAATGTCGAATTTTCCTACGCACCTGCTAATTTTGTGAAAAATTTTCGGAATTGAATTTTCGAATTGGTGAATTTTTCGAAATAGAGTTTTCGAAAGGAATAATTTCAACAAAACTTGGGACCAAGATAGCGGTAATGTTGAAAAGATGTTGTCTCATATAGGGGTTTGGTAGAACCCAAGGTTTGAAAATTGAATTTTGAACTGTGTGGTGGTAAAGCAGTATAAAAACTGGAAGTGGTCAGAAACTGTAGTAGATGTGCTCAGTTTGCTGGATCTTGCCAAATGTTTTTTAGAATGTTTTGAATCGATGGCTAATGTTGAAAGCTCTTTTGATGGGAATAGTTTTGAGAAGCTGATACTCACACTAGCAGTGTATGCATCCAATCTAAGAAATTTTGCCTTGTTGGGCCAAACGGCGCACGTGCAGGACAACAGCTGCGGTTGAGTCCTCCACGGTAGTGTATCGTTAAACAAGTGCATTATCGCTGCGGTGGTTTATGTATAAACAGATTGGGGAGATGCCGCTATACCAAAAGGTTGAAGTGGTGACGAGAGCTTTTAAATGACAAATTTGTGAATATGAATAATCCCGCTCATAAATGTGTGTCAGTAACAAATGTTTTGAAATTAATCCGGCAGTGAATTGCTTTTATGAAAAGTTGAGCTGGTAGCGATTAAGTTTGAAAATGTGATAGCGCTATTACTATTGAGTACTGCGCATTGTGAAAAATATTGCAACCACAGAAAATTTTCAATGTGTGAAAATTTGAAAATGAGACAACATAGTTGAAATGGAAAAAAGTGCAATTGATAATTTTTGTTGATACAGGAATAGAAACTGATAGAATGGTCTAGAAATCTGAACTAGATAGGTCAAATAGGGATTGCCAGTTACAGTGCTAAGCAAGAGAAAAGTGATCTGAGAGCTTAAGTTGAAGAAGCTCAGACATGGGATAGATGAGCAGAGGCTCATGGCTGTAAGACCCGGTGTGCAAGGTTGCACAAGGCAGTGTCCTTGGGTCGTAAGACCTGTGTGTTTAGCACTGTGGGGAATTCTCACAAGTATGGTGGCTTTGAACTAGTATGTCCGGAGAATGTTTTGAGGCTAGCAGAATATTCGGTCTGTACGAGGTGGTAATTGAGATGCCTATGGCATGAAGTGATTTCCTAAGCAGTAAGGCTAAGATATCCAGCGCTGTGGTAAGAGAATGAGCTGAAAGGCAAAACGTAATAAGCCGGAGGGCATATTATTACGGGCATTGAGGCCTATGTAACCAAGCGCTTGGAGAATGGACTAGTGGGTCCGAAATAGTTGAATAGACACCTGGGTACATAATAAATAAGAATATGGTATAATGAAATGTTATGCTCATTAAGGATGCATAGGAAAAGGATAGGCGATATGCCTAAGATGATTCCCCAAGGTATGAACGTTCAAATTTCGAGGACGAAATTTATTGAACGGGGGGAGAATTGTAACATCCCAAATTTTGGATTTTTGGGAATTAAGAATTAATTATGGAAAATTTGGCCTTAAGGAATTTTAAAATTAAGGATTTGAAATTAAGGCCTATTTTTCCTTAATTTATTTCGGGAAAAGAATAAATTCAAGGAATAATGGTAAGTGATAATTTTGGGCCTAAATATTTTAGGATTAATATTTTATGGCCTAGGAAAAATAATTTGGGGAAGGAAAAATCCTTATATTAATTAAGGATGTATTTCCATAATTATTCAATAATTGCAATTAAGTGTAATTGCAAATAAAAGAATGTTTTTTAAAAAAGAATATATATATATATATATATATATATATATATATATATATATATATATATATATATATATATATATATATATATGCTGCTGGAGATTAGAGTTATATGCGTGTTTATATACATGTTAAGAGAAAAAGAAGGTGCTGAGTGTGAGTATTATGGATCTGTACCTTTAGAGTAATCATGTGCTGGCATATGAAAAGAGAAAGAGTGATTTTCTGCATAACAATGTGTTAAAGCCGTGAGTTTGGGTGGTTATGCATGGGAATGGAATAAAAACTTACTGCAAGTTAACTATATATATATATGAACTTAGGTCATTGACATGTGCATATGTATAAATATGAAGAAAGAAGAAGTTGTGAATGTGTTTCAACGTTGAGGAATAAGAATGAGAGACTGTGTATTATTATGATTGTACCAGGGAAACAGAACTTATCTTGTTTTACTGACATGAAAAGAAGAAAAAAAAGGGGGCTGTTTTGGATTAAAAGAGTTATTGATAAAATAATAACACTAGTAGCATAAATAAATGGAAATTAGTGTTATTAGGAAATTTAATAATAATAGATAATGTTGTTATTATTGGGAAGGAATGAAAATAATAAATTATAAATGGGGAATTATTATTATTAGGAATAATAATAACAACAACAACAACAACAACAACAATAATAATACAATTATTATTGTTGGAGAAAAATTTAAGTGATTAATAATTATTAATCCTCTAAACCATTTTGCGTAATTAGTTTAATTGTGATTCGAATAAGTGACTAACAGCGATGATAAACGTATTTAGGCAGACATTGACATTTTCCCGATCCCAACAACTTTAGTGCAAAGAAAAAGATTCAAGGTTGAGGTGAGTAACTCTAATCTTATAAGCATATGTGTAAGTGTTTATGTATTGATTAGCTAATCATGTATGCTGGTTGATTTACTTGTTATATGTTTTCCTAGCTATGGATTTAAGGCTGCGGTCTCATAGGGCTGTGTGTCCTTGACAAGGGTGTTAGTTCTCTATGGGTTTTGATGATAACAATCAATTGTGAAATTAGGAATGAAGAGTTGTCTCAAGAAGTTGAAAACTTGCAAATTGAGGCAATACTCGAGTATTGGTAACAAAACTCGAGTATTGAGGTTCAAAGAACAGCTCAATGCAGTTAACTTAGGTCAATACCGCAGTATTCAAATGAATACTCGAGTATTCGGAGTTACAAAGAGCATCGCAAGTTTTCCATCAGGGAAAACTCAAGTATTGACATGAAAACTCAAGTTTAGGCCTATATGACTCTTCAAATAGTTTTAGCTGAAAATAGAAAACCTCAGTTTAGAAAATCACGGTTTTGAAAACTACAGTTTGGAATTTGAAAAGACAGTTTTCCAACTTGGCTCCAGAATTTAAATGTTCTTATTTTCAAATGAAAACTCGAGTATCACATTAGAATACTCAATTATTGAGCCAAGCAATGAGGTTCTTAAATTGAATCACTTACAAACCTCAGTATTGAAAACCACAGTTTAGCATTTACTCAACTAATTTCAGAGTTTCAAAACTAAGGTGGAAACTCGAGTATGGAAACTGAAACTCGAGTATTGAGCCATACAGAGAGCAATCAAGTTTTCTAAGCCTTCAATACTCCGGTATAGAGAGGAAACTCCGGTTTTGATGTTTTGGACATTTATTCATCAGGAGTCCAAAACTCGAGTATTGGAAGAATACTCGAGTATTGGCTTAAGTTCATCAGGAACACCAAAGTTCAAATCGTGAGTCCTGTCTCTGGAAGGGGAATACTTGAGTATAGACTCAGAAACTCTAGTATAGGCTTAAGTGCATAGTGACAAACTTGAGTATTGGTGCACAAACTCGAGTATTGGTCGCGCCTTCTGATAATTCAAATTTGTGAAATTTGTGTAATGTTTATGGAATGATCTGAATGATTTATATTCTTAATTATCATCATTACCAGATATGTTTAATGTGTTTGCTAGTGTATTTCAGCTTAATTACAGATGATTCAAAGGGATTAAAGGTGTTGTTATTACACAAAAGGCAAAATCTTGTCAGAAGCAATAAATGCACACCACCAACCTTTCTGAAATCTCAACTACCAAGCATTCCACGATGGAAAAAGGATAAAGAGACTTTCATTTAAGTGAGGACTGACAATCCCAACGGATATAAACAACTAGAAGTCACTCTCTATCTTACAAGTCAAGAAACAAGCACAATTGTAGAGAGAGAAAGAACCAAACTGCTTCTAACTGAAAGGAAACTTCTCCAACGGTCAAATTAATGCAAGCAACGGCTATTAATGTCTCTCTAAGTATAAATTGAGTTGCATTCAAGTCTCTACTAGAACACTGAGCTGAAAAACGAAACTGAATTTAATTTGTTCATTTATTAGAGTGCCTTCTTGTACAGAGTGTCGGTTGACACTATAGAGCTTCAGTGATCATTTATTTGCTCTGTAAGAGAGTTTTATCAATTGTATTTGATTGACTATAAGTTATCTCAAGTCGGGGGACTTGGAGATTTGGGAAGTCATTGATTACAACTTGTAAGGGGGAGCAAGTTCTAGAGAGAGAATTGCTTCAGAGTTATAGAGTGTGTAATCAAGTGATTTTAGAGAAAAGCTCAAGGTGCCTGAGGACTAGACGTAGGCTAAGGAGTTGGGCTGAACCAGTATAAACTATTGTGCATCGCTATTCCTCTCTGCTCATTATTTTCATTCGGACAATCACCGTAAGAGGCGAAATCGCAAAAATTTTCAGAATCCCTAATTCACCCCCCTCTTGGTGATTCAGCTCCTCTTACAAAGGGCTGCGGTCCTTGGCCATTAACTACGGTTACAGTTGTTTGAACTTGTAAATGCTTCCATGCTTTAACATGTGCTATTCTGTCATTTATGCTTTCATATATGTGCATGAGATTAATTGTTACTCTGGGGTCCATTCATTTGGATCCTAGACCCCATGAAAGATACAGGTAGAGGTTCGGGATCAAAAAGTAAAAAGTAGTTGTAAGGGTTACAGCAACCGGAATCTTTTAGACAAAATTAGGAGTAAATAAACTATACTTGTAACGTTTATCATTTGTCTGTTTCGGATTAATGTATTAACATCCCTCTATGGGATAGATATCGAATCGCGAAAAAATTAGTCCATATTTTCAAACTAAGTTAATTTCAGAAACTTTTATCCTGAAATCAAGTCGTCCAAATCTCTTCAATCCTTTCTGCGTTAACTCTGATGAAATAAAGGCCCCAAAGGTCAGGCATCACAGATAGCACATTTTATAATTAATTTAGTCATCCATTTATGTAGGACAGAAAATGTTATAAATTGATAATGTGTATATGTGGACTGAAAACATAAAAAATACGAGTATCATATAGACTAGAATCATAAATAATGGAGTGTGAGATAGGGACATCCTAATTGATTAACAGCTTAAATATTCAAACTTTAAGGATCAAGTTCGCTTGAAGTTATAATATATTAGAATTGCAGTTCATGAATTTCAACTAATAATAAACTAGTCCAAGGCTTCCTTCATTATAAGTGCGTATTTTATAATTAAATAGATGTACATTTTAAAACCTGTTCATGAATTTCAACTAACAATTAAAACCTATTTGCAAAAATTATAATCCTTAACTTGTTTTGCAACCTCATTTTCTATACATTTTTCTTGAGGTATTCTTTCGTGAAAACTATCCTAGCGAGCTATTACCTGTGTTACACCTGGGTAAACTTTGTACTGTTCATCATTATGCTGTTGAAAGGAGGTGGTAGTTTACTAAAATATTTATCACTCATGTTCTGGGTAAAGGCATGTCCTGATTTAGAAGTTAAATTAAAGAAAGCATCGGAATAATTATCTATATCTTTCATATTCTCTATAACAAGCCTTTCTATATCTTGTAAGGCTTAGTCCATCTTTGTTGCTCCTCTGAAAGGATCATATCATATTATTAACTGCCTAATTTGTCCTGTAACATTCTAATTTGTCCTTGAAGACACAATCTGCGAATTTGAAACATCTTGAGAGAACAAGACCATGTGTAACACATTCATCAAAAAATATCTTATGATGTTGTACATGCTATATCATTAGAAAATATCATAATATTGTCAATATAACAAATATAAAACTGTATTTTTTTCAAAATATTATCCATCTTTCTTTGAAAGACGCACTACTACAAATTATAGATACTAATACTCTAAAAGACGTCCGTTTTAAAAAAATGGATGTAAAAAGTGAAGACGGTGGCATTGTCGTAATTATTTGCTTCACTTTGAGACTTTAGACGTCCTAAATATTAATTTAGGACCCCTAAAAAGCTTTTTTTTGGTGTCCTAAATTAAATTTAGGATGCTTGAAATTAAATATTTTGGCAAATTTTGTGAAATTTTTTGGCGCCAGGGAGTTTTTTGGTGCTAGTGAAAATTTTCGGCATCTTGAAAGAAGTTCAGGACACCTAAAATTAAATATTTTGCGCGTTTTGAGAATTTTTAGGTGCCAGGAGGTTTTTTGGCGTCCTAGAATACATTCAGGACGCCCAAAATGAGTTTTTTGGTGCATTTTGATGCTAGGGAGTTTGTTGGCGTCTTGAAATATATTCAGGACACCAAAAATAACTTTTTGGCGCACATTTTGAAAAATTTGGCGCCCAGTGAAAATTCTTGAGTGACTTTTTAAATTAAACACATTTTTAGTGTCTTGAATAAGGTTCAGGACGCCAGAAGTAATGTTTTGGCGTCCTAAAAATGGTTCAGGACGCCAAAATTTTATTTTTGGCGTCCTAAAAATGGTCAGGACACCAAAAGCAATCTAGGTATGGGAATATTCACAATTTGCGGCCACATTCTTATTGAACCACCTGATATCATTTTTTTAGTTTGCCTCCTCCTACTTTCCTTCTTGTCTCTTCCCTTTTCTATTGGTGGCAATAGGTGGATCAAGCCTGAGGTATTCCTTCCTTCCTTTTCTATTGCCCTTTCTTTTCCAATTTAGTGATGCAAGGTTGTGGAGCTTGACTTCTTATACCCAAGTGAATGTATTCATCGGAAAGGGGAGAGTGGTTTTCGGATAACATCTATAGCTGCTACCACTGATCAGGCTGCCTTCATTCTTAGCATACCAAAACACAAATTGCTCGATGAAACTCAAGAAACTCTTTGTACTTCTGCCTTTCCTAGCACCCATGTGAAGGTATTTACAATTTTTACTTCCCTTAGTTTATTGATAACAATATCTTAATTGAGCATCTGGTGACTGGTGTTTACTTTGTCGCTAAAATTGGGATGAGAGGGTTTCTGTTTATGTGTTTGTTTTACTCATACAAGCATCGAACTAGATGTCAACATATCTATTGTTCTATTGTGTTCTGCTTGTGAATCTGGTATTATACTTCTTGAGATTTTTATTTACATCTAACTATAACTTGTTTTCTTTTTAATTGTGAATAGGTATGGCCTCTTATGATAAGCATCACCTTCTTCTTCTTCCTTCTCTGCTGATGATTCATTTGGATCCCTATTCGATTCTTATCTTTCAATGTTGTATGTTGGATCTCTTGGGGCTTCTTCAACTGATTGCAAATATGCGGTGCTTCACCTTTGAGTTTTGTTTTTTTTTAAAAAAGAAAACAATAATGCGTCCTAAATTTAATTGAGGACGCCAAAAATCAGAAATTTTAACTACCCTTGCTCAGACGTCCCTATAAAAAAGGACATTAATTGGGTCTTATTTAGGACTTTTTTTGGAGTTTTTGTAGTAGTGATAGTTGGGGCGTTCTTCAGACCAAATAGCATTTCAAGCCATTCAAAGAAGCCTTTTGGAATGTAGAAAGCTCTCCAAGTAATCGATTCAGGATGCATTGCTACCTAATGGAAACCTGATTTTAAATCAAACTTGCTGTAAATCCTTTTGGAATTGATTTTTTGAAGCAAGGCATCAATTCCAAGCAAGCTATATTGATCCTTGTATGTGTTATCATTTAAGCACTTATAATCTAAAACTAATATGCATTTAAGCACTTATAATTAAAAACTAATCAGTTATCATTTAAGTGTTTATAATTTAGTCCATTTTTGACAGAAAATTTTCTTCACCTATAAATTTTGATCAATTTATTTAGTTTCCTCTATAAATTTTAATGTTAGAATAAAAGTAATTTTGCTACGAAATTCACATACGCCATTTTTTTTAAAGAAAAATAATAAAAGGAAAAAGGAAAAAGAAGAAGAACTTGGCATGCTAATAGGAGAATATATGCGCGCGTGTGCAATAATATTGATAAGGGAAAAAAAGAGAGGAGTTTCAATCTTAGTTATAAATAGTTATTTGTTCGGTTAGAGAGAGATGAGGTATGGGCAATCCAAGAATTCTCTCAGTTGAGAAGCATCATAAAGTCAATAGCAAGAACTTTTGGGGTATTGAAGCTAAATGAATGTATTTATTATACTCTTGTGATTATTCCTCATGATTGGAGGCTATTGAAAGATGTTTTTTTTTATTAGTTTTTAAATTGTGTTTCTAAATTTTTCAGTTGGGAGGGAGTATAGATGTATGAACTAGTTTCTTTTATGTTGTGCTTCAATCTATTATCAGCTATGAATAAATTTTGATTTCTTTAAATTGAATCTGTATCCGCTTCATTTCATATATGTGATTTTGACAAGTGATTTTGATAAACTGGGTGGTGAAGAGAGAAGTACATCTAAAGAAGTAGACATGAATACCTGGGTTATGAATAGTTCTCAAAATTTGTGGTGACTTTCATGGTTTTATTAGTTGTTTGGGTATCTTGTTGAAGGAAAAATATTTATCAGGTTATAATGTAAATGAATAATTCAGCCTAATTAAAAATGGCCTAAAATTTCAGGATAATATTAGGATATTTAAAAATATATCAATGTAGAAGTCATCTAGACTAGAAATTAGCAATCGGGTGAACCTCAGTGATTTCTACTCTTTGATCAAGTCAAAAAATTTTGATTCTTTGAGTGACCCAAGATTTTGTATCGTGACCAAAATCAAATTTTATCTTATTAATCTTTGATGCTGTTATGGATTCAAATATAGGGTCCATTCAAGGTATAGTCTGACAAGAGGTAACCAATATGATAAAGAGGTGATGACACAACGTTTGGGCTTAGAGACATAAGAGGCCCACATGTTCAAACCCTAACCCTAGGGAAATCTCTATAAATAGGAGGTTAACCTACAAGGTACACAAGCTCTAGACTCTGCCTCTTTATTAATCTGCATACACAAAGCATACACCCCCACTCCTCTCTAGCTATAAGCCTATTCTTCACCAACGAACTACGTGGACTTTGGTCTTGGTCTCTCTCCCTGGGAGTAACTTCTAGATCAAGTCCAATCTCTATTGTTCTATAACAGAACATTGGTGCTGTCTGTGGGGACCCATAAATTTTTATTCCCATGACCAATGATGGTTAATACGAGAAGTAGTAGTTAGATGCCCTTAAATAGGCAGGAGAATATATAAACCCTAGAAAAATCAAGAACTACAACAACCTGAGGGTCCCCTATATGAATCATTGAGGATTTGAGCATCTGCTTCCAGGAGAGCTTCGATTGTTAAGTTCTTGCATATTATGAAAAATGGTTGCTGAGCCATATAACGATTATTTATTTATTTTAAAACCCTAGAATTCCTCATATGCCAAACCGTAACCGACATGGCGGATAATGGCTTTCACAGTGATTAATCCATGGCTTACAGCGGAAGGACAAGACGTTGAGACACTTGTTGAAACGATCAGATAGTTGGCGGGAATGCTCACTTGTCTCCTCTCCGTCATTTGTAAATGACAAGCAAAGGTTCTTGTTGTCGATGAAATAAACAACGAACTAGCTGATGAAACTAGATCCATTCAAATATCGTTCATGCTAGTTTTATACCAAAAACAAATGCTTCTTCAAATTTGAAGGAACCGGATCTATTAATATCCTTGATTTTGTTAACTTCTTTCGGATTCTTTGAGTCTTTTGCCTCAATGAAGTTGTCATCATCTATTCAATAAGAATAAATCAATGTATTTTGGGAGGAAGACATGTATGGAATTTCGGCATCTCTTTTACTAAATTATTTCAAAACTTATTGTGCTAATATATCATGATTCCTCCTGGATCAGTCACAGACAATACATTGGCATCGTGATCTGCCAACTCAGTAGCTGCTATATATTTATTGTTCTTATCTCTTGCTAGTGGTAAATTGTTATGGAATGCTCAGCAGATTTAGAAGTCGTAGTCAAGAAAATACCATCAGCTTGGCATGTGTCGTTTGACTCAGCAATGCATTGAAATTCGAATCAAATGAATGCGATGCATGTTCAGTTAATATGGTCTATTTAAAGGCCGGAACACCATCTCCAACTGGTTTGGTCATGAACTTGCAACCTTCAAAAGCAGAAGCTGGATTTGATGTTAAGGTGCCACTAATTGCTGATCCAGAATCGTTGGAGAGACGGATTGCTGAAGAATGGGCACCTGCTTCACGTAATATGACATTCTAGTTCGTGGATAAAGCACCTGTGCGTGATGAGCCTGGGAACCCAATCATCATAAAGACTGACAACTCGGCAAATAGTGACGATGATGTACATGGCAACTCGACTCATTTGAATGCAGAACATCAGGATGAAACAACTCAGAGTTTGTTACAATGGAAAAAATCTGAACTAAGGAGGAGATGTTGTTCTCAAGATTTTGATGTAGAAAGTCCGTTTGTTAGATTTAAATTTGTCTGTTTTGAAGTGATACTTCGGGGAATTAAATTCTAGATATGCCAATATTTTCAAAGAGTACGGAAAAGACATGGGGGAAAAACATAAACTATTATAGAAGATCACAGAAGACATTAGAAATCTCCTTGACCAATAGGATGATATAACCAAGGAAGCCAATGATCTGCAACGTTGGAGGTCCCAGTTTTCTAAGCAGTTGGATCAGCTGGTCAAGGACAATGCAGTTCTGAAATACAATCAACCTAAATGATAAGAGTAAACAGCTCTAAAATAGAAAAAGAAGCTAGAAGATACAGAAATGAACTTGCAGCTTGAGTGTCATAGTCAAAGAATTTAGGATTACAACTTGCACACAAAATAAGGCATGAAAGCTATATGGTTGGGAAAGCGAGATGCTATTAGTAAAAGGGAATGCATGAAGCAGTACTCTTTCTCACACCAGGAGTGAAAATTGTACCACATGGAGGTTGAATCAATTCCCTACAATGAGGTATCTGGTCCAAGTATTTATCAAATTCCCTCCACACAGGCTCACTAGGAATATCAATGTTAATGAAGCAGACGTACCCAAATTTGCGAATGAACCTCTTGTACATCATAATGCTGAAAACAATGAGCATATAGTTTGCCATAATGTTGCTGTTGCAGGTAGCATGAAGACACGTGCATCAGATTGCGAATAGCAGAGTTTGATGATAATACATTGGCTACAAAGATTTTCAACCTAAAAGTGGTGACATCATTGACAAAACATAGAACAGTTTGCATGGAGCTACTATATACTACAATGGAATGGGCTGATTTTAAGACTCCCAATTATTTTGAAATGCGTGCAACGATTACTATTATTAGTATTATTCTCTACTTGCAGGACGTCGTACCCAGTAGGGCGTTAAATTCGGTCCATCTCCAGCTGAAGAAGAGACCGAGAGGGTTGCAAAGTAATTACTTCAAGAAGGTGCTTCCAGCCCTATGTTGTGAGAACGGTGCAATCCATAAGCAGAATTTTCGAGATGATGCAATTAGGCTCAAGCTAATCCTTCCATAGATTTAACTTGCTCACCTCGGCACATCTTGTAGTCAGGAGCAGCATGGCTTCAAATTAAAGAAAGATGCTATGCAGCCTGAAAAACTTCGTCTTCATTCTGGTGGAGTCTTGAAGCTTAAGCGCTATAAAGGCCTCAAAGGTGTCAAAAGCTTCCGCTAAAAATTCTTATAGTCAGGAGCAGCATAGCTTTGAATTGAAGAAAGATGCTATGCAACCTGAAAAACTTCCTCTCCATTTCGGTGACGTTTCCAAACAAGATTCTTTTTCAGGCATGGATCGGATGGGTTCTTGGAAGAAATGCCTATCTCCTATAAGTAAAAGACCAAAAGAAGCAACTCAGATGAAGGACCAGAATTTTGGAGCAGTTGAACCTTCAAAGCTATCAATTAATAAGAGATCAAATTCTGATGTGGATCTGTCAGCCCCAAAGCCATCTGAGCTTATTAAGGATCCCCATGAACATATTTCCAAACATCAGCACAAAGTTTCTTGGGGTTACCGGGGTGAGCATCAAAGTTTTATGAGGAGAACTCGATAATTTGTCGTATATGTGAGGAGGAAGTTTCTACTTCACATGTTGAAGAACATTCAAGGATTTGTGCAATTGATAATAGATGTGATCAAAAGGGTCTGAGTGTCAATGAGCGCCTTGTCAGAATTGCTAAAACTTTGGAAAAAAAAATGATGGGCATTCATTGATGTAAGCACCTCCTAGCAAGTCTCATTTTTACAATGTTCGGGACTCTTGGCAATTCTCTAGTGAAGAGAAGAGACTTTCTAAGCATGTATACAAGTCTGACGATTTTCAAAATTAATGAATCATGTCAAAGGAATAATATCCTCATGATAAGCTATTCTATACGGGTAAAAGATTCTTGTGATATGAGGAAGAAATTACCATTTGGTGTGGGGCTTCTCTTTCGGTTGCTGAGAAAAATCCACCGCAAGTAACCATGATGGACCCCCAACAAATGCTATCACATTTGTATCGAATGACAATGAAGTAATAGATCAGTGACTTATAATTACAGCTATGCAGATAATTTTTTTTGGTTCTTAAGAACTGTTAAGAGATTATTACTGCAAACTTTGCCCTATTGACCATAAATTATAGTTTGTGCTAGTTATTTATAGCTATGTAGATAGTAATTTATGTTATTCGACTTGGGGAATTTTGGTGTGCCACGAAGACTACAACAATCCTTGCCAAGACAATTACTCTAACTGGTTTTGTGGTGTACTATGAATGTGATTAGTTTTGAGAAATTTCATTTTGACTACGAACCTATGTTATTATAAATGCTATTTGCTTGTTATAGCGCATCCAATTTATCAAAGCATCCCGTCTGATGCTACGGATGCTACGGGAAAAGAGAGGGGGGAAGAGTGTGCCTCCTAAAGAAAAAGAAGGCGGACCCTAGCTAAACCAAATCTAGCTAAAATCCGGGTTCGTGTAAATTTTTTAAGGCAGATCCGATTAAACCGAATCTAGTTAAAATCCGGCCTCCGTAAAATTTTTAAGGCGAATTCTAGTTAAACCAAATCTGGTTAAAATCCAAGCTTCGTGCAACTTTTTGAAGGTAGACCCCGGTTAAAACTAAATATAGTTAAAATTTGGGCTTCGCGTTGCGACGGCAATGCCGCCAAGTCTATTTAAATGATTGAATTCGAGTGAACAAACCCGTTTTCAGAAATCATATTGCGGCAACAAATGCCGCCAAGTCTATTCAAATGATTGAATTTAGGTAAGCAAACCCATTTTCAGAAATCATATTGCGACGGCAAATGCCACCAAGTCTATTCAAATGATTGAATTTGGGTAAGCAAACCAATTTTCAGAAATCATATTGCGATAGCAATGCCGCTAAGCCTATTTATAAATTGAATTCAGGATAGACAAACCCGTTTACAAAAAATCATAAACCCAAATAATCGGCGTTATACAATTAAATCCGTGCTCTTTAATTGGACCCCGGATAAACTGAAATTATATAGTTAAATTCATGCTCCTTAAATAGACCTTGGATAAACTGTGATGCATCACAACTTTTTATTCTAGGGTAATGAAGTGAACCGTCATGTTGATCCTGATCAGGTCGAAATGTTTAAAACTAAGTTTGAACATGTGATGGATTGCCTTTACTCTTGATTGAATTCTGGAATACCGAAATGTAATGTGACAGATTAAATAACATCTGCATAAATATTGAGAATGCCTGATTAATAATATCAGTCTTTTATCCAGCAGACTGCATAAATATCTTGACTCTGGCCCAGTCATTGAATAGGACTCTGAACATATGTTTGAATTCATATAATCAACTTATTGTTGAAATGAAAATACAACTCGGACATGAGATCCGGATTAAAAAATCAATACACCCCGGCAGCCCAGAGACTTAAACTACCAGACTGGGGGGCAACAGAATGTGGACAGCTGTAAAGTTGTCATGAAAATGTTATTAGTTCTCTATGTGTTTTGATGATAACAAACTTGTAAAATTAAATTGAAGTTTGTCTTAAGTAAGTTGAAAACTTACTGTCTAAGGCAAACTCGAGTTTTGACTTGACAGAGAAAAGTTCAGTTTTAATGAACAAAGGAAAAACTGTAGTTTCCATGTGGAAACTCAAGTTTTGGCCATACAGAGAGATATCCAAGTTTCTGACTTGAAAAAACTCCAGTTTTAAAGAGAAACTCCAGTTTCCAGATTTTCAAAGTTTTTCTAAGTTTTGGGAAAACTCGAGTTTCAGTTTGGAAACTCGATTTTTGGCTTGACATTCAACTTTCATGTTTTTTTAAACATTCTAAAACTCTAGTTTTGAATTAAAAATTCAAGTTTCTCATTTGGCTCCAATTTTCAAATGTTTTCGTGTTTTAAATGAAAACTCGAGTTTTTCTTTAGAAACTCGAGTTTTGGGCTAAGCACAGAAGAGCATTATGTCTTAATGTTTTCATAAACTCTAGTTTGGGAAATAGAAACTCTAGTTTTGAAATAACAGAAGATCTCTCTAAGTTTCAAGTTTTAAATGGAAACTCGAGTTTAGTTCTGAAAACTCGAGTTTTGGTCATACAGAGAGCATCAATGTTTTTCAGTAATTCCAAAACTCCAGTTTTGATCGAAAACTCCAGTTTTGAGGTTTTGGACATATATTTATTAAAAGTCCAAAACTCAAGTTTTTGCTTGAAAACTCAAGTTTGGTCTCTAACTAAAATGGTGCTCCAAAACTCAAATCGGGATTTTCCTCTTTGGAAAGAGGAAACTCGAACTTTGATATGGAAACTCAAGTTTGTGCATAAGTGCATAGTGACAAACTGTAGTTTTGGTAAACAAACTCGAGTTTGAGTCGCAACTTTTAAAAGTTCAAATCTGACAAATCTATGAATCCTTTTGTGTTTGATCTAATGCTTCCTAATATCATTTATCAACTTCACTAGATATGTTTAACCTATTTGCTAGTGAATTTCAGCTTAGTTAGAGATGATTTAAGAAGATTAAAGTTGTTGTTTCAACACAAGCAAAAAGCATGTCAGAGCATTAAATGCAAAGTATAGCTAACTTGTGATATTCTGATCAAACAAGCTCTGTACGATGCAAAATGGATAAACGCTTCTTACCTAAACAAGTCACTGACATTCCAACAGACAATAAGGAAGTCAACATTTATCCTCTGAACACAAAGAATGAACAAAAGAATAGAGAGAGAAAAGACCAAAGTGCCTCCAACAGCTAGATTAGTGCACTAATGGTCAGATTGAAGTTTGCAACAGTCATTTATTACTCTCTATCTATAAATAGAGTTGCATTCAATTCTTCTCAACAACCATTGAAGTAGAAAACAAAAAAGCATTCAAGCGTCAACTACTCTTTAAGTTTTCCTGTACAAAGTATCTTTTGATATTATTGTCCTTCAGTGATTATTTCTATCCATTCTTTAAGAGAGTTCATTTATTTGTAAATCATTTATTGTAAGCAATCTCAAGTCAGGGGATTTGGAGATTGAGGTTATTGATTACAACTTGTAAGGGGGAGTAAGTTCTAGTGAGAGAATTACTCTTGAGTTACAGAGGTTGTAATCAATTGTGATAGTGGAAATCTCAAAGAACCTGATGACTAGACGTAGGTCAAAGAGTTGGACCGAACCAGTATAAATCTTTGTATCTCACTCCTCTTCCTCACTCTCTGATATACTCTGTTTTCGTGTTTCAAAACATAACTTTTGAAAATAATTTTAAAATCCCCAATTCACCCCCTCTTGGTGATTTAGCTTCGTTTTCAAATATGAGAAGAGGAAATGAAAGCCCTTGTGGTGTACATGAATTTTCAAATGCTATCTTGAGTTTTTTAATATTGTTAGTAAAAAAACTGTTATCAATAACCAAGATCAAGGCAAGCAAGAACGAGGAAAGAATGAAAAACAAGCAAACCCGGATATTTGATGCTTACGGCTTTAAAGCGAATTAACCTGGACTTCACATCTGGGGCCAATTCAATAAAAAATCAAGTGAATCCGAAATTCATCAAAACTCAAACATAAGCTGAACAACTCAAACATGAGATCCGAATTAAATAGTCAACGCAACCTAAAATATTGGGCTTTGTTACACCCCCACCGGCCTCGCCTTTTCAAGTCGCGGGTTGGAGGGATTCCTTTTATAATTTACCTTTCCTTCGTTTTTAAGCCCATTTAATAATTAGCCAGAGCACGCGCAACAGAGTATTAGATCGGTTTGGACAACTACTGTACTGGTAAAAGTAAATGCAACAAGAAAGTAAAGTCCCCGAAGGGAAGTGAACTCCAAAATATAAGTAGAGTCATCCACAAAAGTAAAATACAAAATACGATAGGGTATCCCCTATCCTTCAAGCGCACCGCCATCCTACCTTTGCAAAAAGGCCTTCTATGTTTAGACACACCCTCCTGTATCACTAGAAAGTTCTGGAGTCCGTGTGCGGCCCCCAGAGTAACCATCAATACTCATGCACTATATGTGTGGTGTGTATGTGTGCAACCGTACATATACTGAAAACATGCCAAATGTACCATATATGCAAACAAAAAACATAAACAACATATACGTCCTCGCACTGTCAAGCCGCCTTACCAAGGCAAGCCCCGAATTGCGGAATTACAAGCTAGTCCGTACAGCCGCCACACTCACGTGTGCGACTTCAGCAAGCATCCTCAGCGCTAGGAACACAATCACAAATATGTTCTGTATGCATATTTGGCCAAACACAAGCAAAAACACATATGGCAAGCAAAACATACAACAAACACATAAAAGTGCTGGAGTAAAGAAGTTACTGCTACCTAGTGGTAAAAAATTGTTTAATATTTTCACAGCACAAGACTCCCAACTGATTGCTTGACCTTAAATGTTAGAAAAATAATTTATTTGAGTATTTCCAATAATACCTTTACATTATTTGCTTTAAACTGAGCTAGAAGTAGACTTTCCAAAAATTCATTACTTCTGTACCAACTTTGACAATTTCTTCCTCAAATCATTTTTGAGTGAAACTAGCACCATCTGAACCATTTACACGTCAAAGGTTTAGGAAAAATATTCCTAGGGTTTAAAAGTGAAGGTATCTGGGCATGATACCACTTTTATGCCCTCTGGTCCAGATTCGCGCCATTGTTTCCTTATCTGTTTTCAACCAATTATTTCAACAAGAACATCTTATCCAAATATTTATTATTATATATGTAGACTCATGCCCCAGATGTCTACTTTTCACCTGAAAAATTAAAGATAAAAAAAAATCATTTACCCAATCAAAAACATTACCGGAGGTTCGCTGCTCAGATTTTCCAAAACTGGCAGCAACCTTCCTTTTAAGGTTTTTCGGTGTTTTGATTTTGGAAACTCAAACCAAACCCATACCCTACAAAAAATCATGTTCCAGAGCCATTTGAAACCTCAAAAATATAGAAATCTAACCCTAACACCATACTTCTACCTTTTGCACGAAAATACCTGAGGAAGGTCAAGAAGACCAAGATTTTCGGTTACCTTAGAATCAGAGAGGTGATGAAGGAACTTAGGAGCTTGAGCTTCAAACCCTAGCTATGGTGGCTGACTGACCTCCCTTGGTTCTCTGAAATTTTCGCCCCACAAGGGTGAAAAATGAAGATGAAACACTTTTAAATAAAAGTTAAAATTCATCCAGTAGCATTAGAATTAACCAATGTAATTTCTGACAGATAGGGGGTAATTTTGGACAGATATTCTTGACTTAACCTCCAAGAAAATCCAGAGACTTCTAGGATAGTCAAAGTGGCGCAAAACCTCTAAAAAATATCTGGGATATTTTCAAATTTTGGGAAAATTACCTATTTTGGCCCAAAACGTTCGACAATTATAATTTTGCCCCGGAACTTTTGGATAATTACCAACTTTGGCCCAAAACTTTTTACCTGTCCAGGGGCACATATGGGACACCATGTGGGTCCTTCAAATCTGCTCCCATTGAATTTTACCCTTTTTCTTTGTCGCGGGACCCACAGTTGACTTTTTTGTTGCCTTTCCTTTAGTTGCTCTCCAAGCCACATTTTTTATTAAGGAGAGTTATGTGGTGCCTAATGGGGCCCACACATCTGACTCTCTTTAATTACCTCCTATTCTCCACTTTATCAGTCCAGTTCTCGACCAACTAGTCCCCTCCGGATACAATAGCACTTCTTTTTGTACTTTTCTACAACTTTTCCAGATATTCTCCCCTGAATGGACACTCACATGTGGCACCCTTCCATCCTTCGAAAGTGGTCCCACACTTGTCCCATTCAGTCTAAAAAGAACCCTAACCGGTTCCATTCAGTCTAAGGTAGTTGTTTACACATATCATGCTGCCATTAAATACCTGCTGTCCAAGAAAGACTCTAAACCTAGGTTGATAAGATGGATCCTTATGTTACAAGAATTTGACTTGGAAATCAGGGACAAAAAGAGAGCAGAAAACCAAGTGGCTGATCATTTGTCCAGATTAGAAGGCAGTAATGAGGACAAGACTGAACCTGTGCATGGATTCTTCCCAGATGAGCAGCTATTTGGAATTGCAACTTCAATCCCCTGGTATGCTGACATTGTTAATTTTCTGGTATGTGGTATTCTACCTCCTGATTTTACCTTTCAGCAAAAGAAAAAGCTCATACATGATTCAAAATTCTATTTTTGGGATGAGCCTTTTCTTTTTAAGAGATGTCCTGATCAAATAATTCGGAGGTGTGTACCACAAGCGGAAGTTAATAATATTCTTTTTCGCTGTCATAATTCAGATTATGGGGGGCATTACGGAAGCACTAGGACTGCTGCCAAGGTCCTAGAAAGCGGATTTTATTGGCCTTCTTTATTCCATGATGCCCGTGAGTTTGTTGTTTCTTGTAATAGGTGTCAAAGAACAGGTAACATATCCAGGAGGAATGAAATACCCCAGCATGGTATTCTTGAGATTGAACCATTTGATGTATGGGGAATCGACTTCATGGGACCCTTCCCAACTTCCTTCAACTATAAGTACATCTTGGTGGTAGTTGACTATGTTACCAAGTGGATTGAAGCTGTGCCTCTTCCTACCAATGAAGCACACAAAGTGACCAAATTTCTAAGGAAGAATATTTTCACAAGATTTGGTACCCCAAGAGCCATAATCAGTGATGGTGGCTCTTACTTTTGCAACAAATGGTTCGAGACACTATTAGTGAAATATGGGATCAAGCACAAGGTATCCACTGCTTACCATCCTCAAACTTGTAGCCAAGTGGAAGTATCAAATAGGGAGATCAAGAAAATCTTAGACAAGGTGGTACGACCAACAAGGAAGGATTGGGCTTTAAAGCTAGATGATGCTCTTTGGGCTTACAGAACAGCTTACAAGACTGTCCTTGATACATCTCCTTACAGGTTAGTATATGGTAAGGCTTGTCACTTGCTTGTGGAGATTGAACATAAAGCATATTAGGCCATCAAACAACTTAATTTTGATCTCACTGTGGCTAAAGAACATAGACTCCTTCAGTTGAATGAATTAGATGAGATCAGGAAGGATGCCTATGAAAGTGCCAGAATCTACAAAGAGAAAACCAAAGCATGGCATGACAAGAAGATTTCTCCATGTCACTTTGAGGTAGGCCAAAAGGTATTGTTATTCAATTCAAGATTGAAATTGTTTCCAGGTAAACTCAAGTCAAGGTGGAGTAGCCCCTTTAAAGTAACAAAGGTTTTTCCTTATGGAGCTGTGGAATTGGAAGAGGAGAGTTCCAAAAGAATCTTCATTGTGAATGACCAAAGATTGAAGCATTACTAGAGCAAAGATGTGCACCTGAGTGAGAATTCTCATTCACCCCAAAATCCTTGAATGAATATGGGTAACAAGTCTGCTAAAGACTATAAACTTAGCAAAGTTTTTTTTTAAAAAAAAAAAAATTGCTTTGGTTTGTTGTTCTTTATTTTCTATTTACAGTTTCTGGATTTTGTTTGCTGTTTTTGCAGAAATTTTAGTTTGCATGGAGCTTTGTGTGTCATCTAAGTTTGGGGGAGTTCCTTTAACCCTTTTCTTTTATTTATGGTTTTCCTTCACTCACTTGTTTAGACAACATTGGGGATAATGTTGGTTTTAAGTTTGGGAGTGTTTGGAAACGTGCCTTTATTTATTTTCTTTAAAGATAGGGTTTAAATACTTTCCCCAACAAGGCTTGATGTTTTCATAATTAGGCATTATGTTCTTCAAAAAAAACAAAACAAAAAAAAACCAAAACCAAAACCAAAAGAAAAAAGAAAAAACCATTAAAACATGATTTGATGGAATTCTTAGGTAAAGTAGATATTGTGGGATTGAAAAATAAGAATCATGTGTTACTTGCAATGCGAAATGTGAATGTCAAATGTGCTATTTTTGAGTGAGTATGATCATATGTTTGAATAAACAAGTCACTGAATTTCTGGAGTAGTAGTTTATAGCTAAATGATCTTGAGGATAGTATAATTGATTCCCATAGCGGTGAGGAATTGAGCTTCATATACTTAAATTCTTTCTTGTGTGCATCTCACTATTTTAGCACTCTAGAACTTGTTCTGTTTCTGGTTTGAGATGGCAAGTACTGCATGCATATTCTGAAATGATAAAAGGCAATTTATTTCTTATATAAACCAGTTGGCCAAATAGCCTACCTTGCATTCTCCATTGATTAACCCTTTTAGCCTGAGGCCATATTTGTTCTTGTTGCTAACCATTTTCATATAACCATTCCATACATATCCTACCTCATAATGGAAAATAGAGTATGCTACAGAAAGTGAAGGATTAGTTGGATGGTTGATTGAGTGAAATACACACCCTAAAACACTTGAGAGTTTGAGTGGATTGAATATCCAAGTGAGGGATTATCCATTTTCAATTTACTATTTTCCTCTTGATAATCCTACTTTCTACCACTCTGGAAATTAGTGAAGTGTTGATACAAGCATAATATATTACTCATTTTTTAGTTGTGCTTTCATTGTCTGATACATACATTTGCATTGCTAAGTTGAAAGATTTTGGTTCCGAGAGTTATCTTATTTTCCTCACTCACATTGATCTACTCATCCCCTTGTTTTGTCTTGAATTAATTTGAGGACAAGGCAAAGATTTAAGTTTGGGGGAGTTTGATAACCCTTGAGTTTATGTTATTTTACATACAAAAATGAGTTAAAAAGCTTATCATTGTCATGGTTTAACGGATCAAATTAGTTAAATATGTGGTTTCATCTTCATAATTAGTTTTTAGACTTCATTTGTCTTGATCTTGGTTATATTTGAAGTTTGGCTAAAAATTGGGCTTAAATAACAGGTTTTACCATAATTGGTAGTGAACACTGTTCGGTATTTTGCTCATAACTTGAGTTTTATACCTTCAATGGATCTGCAATTTATATTTTTGGAAAGCTAAGAGAAAGTCCGACAACTTCTATGAAGAGCCCAGAAGCTAAATCAGACATTTAGAGGATCAAAGTGGGCCTGGAACACAGAACAAGACGCTGGAACTGGACTCTGGACCAATGTCCAGTGTTTGATCCATAACTCGAGCTACAGACCTTGGAATGGGCTGAAATTTACGTGAATGGAAAGCTAAGATCCGGGGCTTCATTTCATATGAAGATCACAAAGCCCAATTCCACTGAAATCCAGGTCAAAAACAGCTGGCCAAAAGGACACGGTTTTGGAGGTGCAAAAGTGAGTCAAAGATTCCTCCAAGTTGGTCACTAAGAAAAGTGATGAATTTGAGTTGGAAAATGCATGAATGGGATGCTCCAAGCTGCCTATAAATAGAAGGGAATTGTGAAAAGCAACACATACTTAGAGATGCCCAAGATCTCTCCTCTTCTAATTTCTCTCTTGTAGTTCTTGCCTCCTATATGGTATGGCCTAGATTTTCTTTATGATTTATGCATTGTTTTCCTTTCTAGCCTCCTATATGGAAGTGCTTAGATCTTCTTTATGATTATTATGTATTGTTTTTCTTTATTGTTCATTTAACTCCTACATGGAAGGTTCTACCTCCTACATGGAAGTCTAGTTGTAATATTTCATTTTGATTGTTTTAATTTAATTTTATGTTCTTCATCTTCTACTCTTTTTATGCATTATTTTTCTTCTTGTTTATTTGACTCCTACATGGAAGGTTCTACCTCCTACATGGAAGTCTAGATTTAATCTTTCATATTGTTTGTTTTAATTTACTTTTATGTTCATCTTTTACCCTTGTTATGCTTAGTCATGAATAACATGAACTAAGTATCTTTCTAGGGTCATGTATGGATTCTTTATGAAGTTTAATTGAAATTCTGTTTTTAATTACATAATGATTGTCTTGAATATGTTTCTTTAATTCACACTTAATGTCTTAATTAGTTTGATCACCTAATTAAAGAATTGAAAGATTAATTAGACCTTGGAAAAGGCTAGTTAATTCTAGGTTCAATTGATTAAAGAACATAAGGTACTAGCAAGGGAACTTGACATAGGCTTTATGCAACCATAAAGAATTCTAGACTTAATGCAAGAATTAATTCTAATGAGCATGGGAACATGGTCTTTTGGATTAAGGATTAGGCTAATTGACTTAGGAATAAGCAATTAGATTAAAATCAGAAATTCGGTTGACATATTCCAATTCAAGAGTTATGTAGTTAAATTCTACCTTAAAAGAAGATTAGGTCTTAATCTAACTTTCGGTAAAGGAAGAACAATTAAATGAATTATTGATGATATACATGACCCTAGGCTTTTGTTAATTTTGATTCTACAAAATTTGATTCAATTTCTTTGTAATTTGATTGACATTTATTATTTCCATCAAAAACTCATACGATTACATCAACTATAAAGTAAAGTGAAGTGAGTTGGTAGTTGGAACTTTGATCCCTGTGGGAACGATATTTTATTACTCTGGGATACTTGTTAGTATTACATTGATAGTGTATACTTGCACCTGTCACCCCAACCATCACATAGATCAAGTAATTATCCCGAGAAAGATTGCTACAAAAGTAAGCAAGACAATCAGTACATCCCGGCAGCCCAAAGACCTGAATTACCAGGCTGGGCGGCAACTGTTACAGATTCAAATATTGGGCCCATCCAATGTATGGCCCAACAAGAGGCAACCAATATGACAAAAAGGTGATGGCACAACGTTTGGGCTTAGAGGCATAAGAGGCCCACAAGTTCAAACCCTAACCCTAAGGTAATTTCTATAAATAGGAGGTTAACCTACAAGGTACACAAGCTTTAGACTCTGCCTCTTTACTATTCTGTATACACAGAGCACACACCCCCACTCCCTTCTGGCTATAAGCCTATTCTTCACCAATGAACTACGTAGACTTTGATCCCTCTCAATGGTACATAGGCCCCTGGGAGTAACTCCTAAGTCAAGTCCAATCTCTATTGTACTACAACAGAACAGATGCCAATCCATATAATATGTAAACGATAAATATATTGTTGAATAGTCTTATATATTGTTTTACTACTATCTAAATGGTAAATAATTAAATTGATGATATAATTTTCAACTTAATTTAAATTAATGGCTATAAAAATAAGAAACATGAAACGATTGCTTCAAATGTGGCCACATTCCCCAAATCAGGATCAGTCGGTTACTGGAATTCCTAATAAAAGGACCTAGAAAAAAGCATCGGATACTTAATAAAAGGAATGGGAAAAAAGCGCCTGATACTGTATATTGGATGATAGCAATAAATAAGTAAGCGGTGTGCCCAATAAGAAAGAACAGAATTGAAAGCAAGGTAAGTGACAATGACTATTCCGTTAGTTATGTTTCTCTTTGATCTTGGCGAAAAATTAATGTTATAAGTTATAACTATTCAAAGTTGGGACCACAGAAGACAGATTTTATGAGACACTGCTGCACTTTCTTCAATAAAGAGCAGTGCTTATATCTTGAAGAAAAGAATGGATGATCATTTTAATTCAAATATTGCTAAAGATAAAGATGGTATAAATAACTTAAAGGTGAAATTATATTTGTAAAAATTTGAATTGTTAATGCTTGAAAGTAAGAATTCTACCCATAACTTGTTATTGTATAATGGGAATGCTATTATTAGACCAATCAAAATCTGGTTTGTCATTTTTGGTTTCTAGCTACATGAGTTCTCTATCTTTCCAATTATTATTTCTGCTTGTGAGGGAGAACAGAAGGAAAAAATGTGGGTATTTGTTATGAACCCTTAGTCCCTTACCATATATCATTGATCACTAATGATCAGGACCGTGGAAAGTGGTAAATCATACTCCCAAATCAATGCCAGAAGCATAAAACCAAGCTGGAAGAAGCATATTGTATAAAGTCTCAGACAAACCTGCATTGAATACAAGTCCAAGGAAAATGACATTGACATAGGCGCATATATATATAAGATCAAGCTGGAAGGCTTGCATCTTATGAATAGTCAAACACAAAGGCACCATCAAATAAATCTATATTTTTTTGAACAACACTTATTTTAAGTGTTGAGTTTATTTTTGTTTTGCGTCATTTTGTTATGATTTGTGTAATATCCCAAATTTTGGGAGTTGGAAATTCAATATTTTATGAGAATTTAAATTATGAAAATTTGGGCTAAAATAATTATGTGAATAATTAGTGGAAAATAAGGCCTATTCTTCCTTAATTTATTTCAGGAAAAGACTAAGTGAGGAATATTTGTAAAATATAATTTTGGGTCTAAAATAATAGGAATTAAATTCCAAGGCATAGGAAATTAAGAAATTCCATTCTTTTGCAATTAAACTTAATTGCAAATTAGATGGTGTTTTAATATAATAAATGAAAATTCCATAGGCTTCTAATTAAGCCCAACATGTTGGCATCAATAAGTAACATAAGCCCATGTGACCAAAACCCAAAACCCAATCAACAATTAGTTAACCTTTGCCATATGAGAAACCCATCAGCAGCATGTGAAGGCCTAATACCCAACCCCCACCCACCCCCCCCCGCCCCAAAAAAAAATCCGGCCGAAACATTTTCCCAGAATCAGCAGGCCCAATTGGGCAGCAGGCTATCACATGGTATTCTTCTTTATTTTACTTTCAGCAACACGCCAAGACCAGAGAAAAGATACAGATGATAAGCCCAACACGTAGCAGTATCTTAAACCCATATTACTTCATCCAAAACACCCACACCACCCAGTTTCCCTACCTATTCTTGGGGATAGATAGGGAGAGCATTTCTTAATCTGGACTATCCAGATTTGATCTGGATAAATCTAGATAGTCCAGATTTCCTTTTTTTTACTTGTCATTTTTTAAATGAAAAAATTATTTTTTTAAAATATGTTAGTTGAGAGATTATCTTTATTTTAGATTCTCTACTTATTAAAATATTTTTTTAAAAAATATAAAAAATTAAATATGAACCCCGATGAGAAAGCTCTCGCTAGCTACTGATAGGTAGGGAAACAGATTGCCCCCTTACCTATTATCCAACACTCATTAACCAGTAAAACTGAAGGAGCAGACACGTATGCATCAGAAAAATCCAAACCGAAAAGAGAAGAAACAGATCACATAATTTTGCAGCTGAAAGTCAAAACCGTAAAGCAGCAGTAAATCATAATTAAAACAGCAAGGTAGTTCACGTAACCGGAAAGAAAGGTTGAAGGATCAGATTGTTCCATGCTTCTCGAGCCCTGAGTCCATTATCCAACGGTCTGTGCATCTGAGCCGTTGTGCTTTGTCTGAACGTTGAGTCTCTATATAATGGTCTCTCGTTTCAGTTCCATCGTGAGAGCTTGAGAGAATGCTACTATAGTTCTCTATTTTTGGTCTTGTGAATAGAGGAAAAAGAGAGAGAGCCGAGAGCAAAGAGAGAGAGGGGCACGAAGAGAGAAGGGAGAAGAGAAAACTGAAACCATACTCCTCTGTTTTGGGCTGTCGGGAGCAGGGGAAAATAGTTCAGCATAACCTCCATCATTCCAACTAAAGCAGCGAAGGTAAGCATAGAAACCTTCTATTCCTTAAGTTCTTTTTTGTTGCCCCTCGGGTAGTAGGATGAAACTGAGCCTTAGGAGATCAAACTTGAAGCTTTCTGAAAAACTGAAAAGAAAAAAAAAATAGGGGGTTGTTATGAGTTTCTTTTACGCTATGAGTGAAAACCATGAAGATATACATAACTCTTTTAGTTGTTGTTTCATTCTTGTTTTCTGTTTTGTTGTTCTTGAGGCATATCATATAAATATATAGGGAGTCGTGGGTTGTGAGTATGCCGTGGGAAGGAAAGAAAACCGCTGGACATAGTTTTATTGTATATGTGTTGCTGCATTTAGGAATGTATATGTGTGCATTCGTGAAAGAAAGAGCTACTTTGTTTGCTGAAAGAAATAAGAAAGAACCAGCTAGATATATATGTATATATGTGTGAACGTTTTGCTGTCTTAAAGTTAAAGGAAGAAGAGAACCTTTTAGAAAAAAAATGTCGTGGGTTGCTGTGTGTGTGTCTGAATGTGTGTGTGTGTGTGTGTGTGTGTCAGGTGTGTGCATCCATTGTTTTTGAGTTCCTTTTCGTTAACTTGTATGATTAAATATATAAACAAAGGTATATGCATATATATATATATATATATATATATATATATATATATATATATATTCATTGTTATACGATGCTGCCCTGTGTGCTTTGTATATGAAAATGAATTAACCACGTCTATTTATATATGTATATATATTAATGCATGTATGAGAATAATTATGTATCTTGCTTCGTGTTATTTTATCCAAATTAGTATTTACAAAATTTATATTAATATGATTTTTGGGAATTAATTTGCAAAATATATTTTATAAATATGCATAACTCAAAATTATTGTGAAGCATAAGTTAAGTTGAATTAGTGCTTATCCAAGTTTTAAAAGAAAACCATGAGAAACATATTTTTTTTGGAAATCATGAGAAACATTAAAATATAATGCATTAAACATATTTTTTTACATGTTGGTTTCAGTGTTTATAAACTCCTAAATTAAAATGTGAGAATAGCCTTTAGGAGTTTAAGTTAATTGTATAATAATGATGATAATAATAAATTATTATTCTTATCATAAGAAAAGGAAATATATGAGAATTATTAATTAATAATCAATGAGGATTATTAAGCAATTAATAAGAGTTTATATTAATTATAGAGAGATAATAATAATTGATAAAGTAATAATAATAATAGGTAATGTTATTATTATTAGGAATGAGTGATAATAATAAAGGAGGAATTATTATTATTACTATTACTATTATTAGTAATAATAATAATAGTAATAAAATTATTATTGTTAGGGAAATTCAAGGTTTAATAATTATTAGTAATCCTCTAAATGAACTCGCGTAATTAGTTTCTTTGCGATTCGAGTAAGTGACTAACGACAGTGATAAACATTTTTAGGCAGACTTTGACACATTTTCTGAACCCAACAACTTTAGTGAAGAGATAAGGATACAAGGTTGAGGTGGGTAACTCTAATCTTGTAAGCATGTGTGTAAGTCTTTATGCATTAATTAGCTGATCATGTATGCTGGTTGATTTACTTTTGATATGTGTTTCCTAGCTATGGATTTGAGGCTGTGGCCACATCGGGCTGCGTGTCATAGACAAGGGCTGTGGTCCTTAGCCGTTAATTGTGGTTATAGTTATTTGAACTTGTAAATGCTTCCATGCTTTAACATGTGCTAAACTGTCATTTATGCCTTCATACATGTGCATGAGATTAATTGTTACCCTGGGGTTCATTCATTTGAACTCTAGCTCACATGAAAGACACAAGTGATGGATCGAGATCAAGGGAAAAGTTATATCTGTAACGCTTACAACAGAAGGAACTCTTAGAAAAGATGCCTTAAAGTAAATGAAACTTCTTGGAAAATATGAGTAGATAGATTTTATTAAATCATTTTTCATTCGTCAAATTTGGATTACTGTATTAACATCCCACTACGGGATTGAATTCGAATCACAGAAAATTTATCCTCATGTTTTCAAACTAAGATAATTTCAAAAACTTTTATTGTAAAATCAAGTCGTCCAAATCACCTCGATCCCCATACGCGTTAACTCTGATGAATAATGGCCCCAAATGGCAGTCGTCACAATTTGATGTAAAAATGATTGCTCACTTAAATGCATAAATATGTGTGTCAGTGTCTATGTATATGTGTGTGTGTAAAGGTGAAAGGATCTTGTTGAATTATATGTATTTGTTAACCTAAACAACTATATAGGAAGTCTGAATTCAGTTAAGGCGTCTTGAAATTATTTTAGGACCCCCAATATTGAGCGCCACATGGTACCATTTGGGGAATTTTTTTGACGCCAGCTTTTATGTGGGAAATATTTGTATTTTTTTTTGGTTTATTGGCATCCAGAATTTTAATGAGGACACCTTAATTGAATTTTTTGGTGTTCTAGAGTGTATTTCGGACACCTAAAATTCTAAAAAATTAATTGTTTGGTGCCATGATGCCATCTTGGAAATTTTGTTTGGCGCCAATTACTATGAGGGAAATTTTTAATTTTTTTTTGGTTTTTTTGGCGTCCTGAATAATTATAAGGGCGCCTTAAGTGAAATTTTTGACTTCCTGAAGAGCTATTCAAGATGCCACAAAAAGAATTAATGCATCCTTGTTGAGCTGATGGCGCCTTAATTGAAATTTATGGCGTCTTGATTGGTCTTTCAGGTCGACAAAAATTGTTTTAATGCGTCCTTTGTGAGCTACGGGTGCCTTAATTATTTATTTAGTGCCCTTATTTAACTTTTAGGACGCCGAAATGATTTAAGAAATATTAACGTTGCTTGAGAGGAGAAGAAGCACGGATTGGATAAGAGAGGGAGGAGAGAGTCTGTTGGTTTAATGAGAAAATCACGTGGATTGTCATGTGTGTTGGGGAATTTCCATAAGTTTAAAAAGGGAGGAGAGTTTTGATAAGATTTTGTAACATATTGTGTGTGTGATTGTTGTGGCCATTAAGAGGGAAAGAGAGAGATTACATTAATTAAATGCATTTTGCCATGTGACATTGAGTATGTGGTGTGTGCGTGCGCGCGCGCGCTTGAAATGTGTGTTGTGAGGTGTCAATAAGTGAGCATGCATGTAGCCAAGTGTTGTGATGCATGTGTGTGTTTTCTTGTCTTACGCTTTTCAGGAAAGTGCCATACTCCCTTTGGTTCTTATTATAAGACACTAACTAAAAAGTGTTTTTGGTCTTTTTTATAAGGCACTTGCAAGTTTTCAATATGCTATTAATTCATTTTTACATGTCTACCCATATTTAATAAGGGTAGTGTGAGAGAGTACTAGATTTGAGTTTAGGGTAGTCAATAGGGGTGATAATGGAAATCACTTAAATTTTATGACAACTTTAATGCTTTTAACCAACTTTATTGGTTTGTAAGAATTGATAGTTGATCCCTTATTATAAGAACCAGAGGAAATATGTGTTAATTTTCAGTATTTGTGATATTGGTGTGCGTGTTTGGGTTTCGGTGTTGTTGTCTCGGTTTGCGTGTTTTGGGTTCTAGTGTTGTTGTCTTGTTTTGCATGTATGGGTTTTGTTGTCTCAGTTTGCGTGTTTTTGGATTGTGTTGTCATTCTCTCGGTTTGCGTGTCTGGGTTTTTTGTCGTTGTCTCGGTTTACGTTTTTAAGTTTTGTTCCGGGTTTTCATTGTCTCAATTTTCGTGTTATTGTTTCCCGAGTTTATCCAATGTGACAAATATTCAATGAATAATCATATTTTGGTAGATATTAAATATTGGCATTTTATTGAATATTTCTAATTATATAAGGTTTCTTGGTAAAGCATAAACCGGGATATTACAAAATCAAACATAATGAATGCTTACATTAATTATAGAAATCATTGACAAAAACTTTGAATCATTCTTATTGTGTTCGGTACAATGTATATGAATTATAGGAAAGAAATTAATTATCATTCAGAAATGGTAAAAGGATAATGCAATTATAAATAAAACATGCCAGTGACTACTCAACCATAAAGCAAATCCAATCATCATCACCAATATCACTCTTCTCTTCTTCCTCAGCTACTTTGAAAAGAGTGATGAGCATGAGCATGAGCATTTGAATAATTGATATGCAGAAACTTCCAAATGAAGAAGAGTACAAGAAGCTGAGAGAGGCATGTGAGGAATGGGGGTGTTTTAGAGTGATTAACCATGGTGTACCAAAAAACTTAATGGAGGAGATGAAGAAGGTGGCAAAGTCTTTGCTAGATCTTCCTATTGAGATCAAGAAACGCAATATTCATGTTACCAAGGGAAGTGGCTATACGGCAATTCCATTGAATCCCATCTACGAAAATTTGGGTTTCCATGATGTGGCATCCTCTCTTGCTCTCAATGACTTTTGCTCTCAGCTTGACGCTTCGCCTCATCAGAGGTTAGTTTATGTGTGTATATAGATCCTAATGTATTGTGTTGACAAATAATCATAATTTTATGGAGGCAAAAGTAAACATCTGATATTTTAAATTTGCATCGAGTTTTAGCTTAGCCTCTTAAATTTATAAGGTATATTTTTATTTTTATTTAAAGGAAAATACTAACTTAACAGGTTAAAAATGATTTTTTTTTTAATTGTGAAATGATTATAAGTAGATTTGTAAGCATTTAATTGTAAAGTCACCATTTAAATTTGATGAGTTAATATTTTCCATTAAATGAAACTAGCAGTGTCAATATATAGGGACAAAAATACACTTTTAATTTATTGTTAATATTCATCCTTTTATGAAAAATATGATTATTGATCGTAAGATCATTTACATTTTTTCAAAGCAGTCTTTTATTTTTACCCAGAAAATAAAGGGGGAAAGAAATATAAATGTTAACAACTAAAATGAGATAATCCCAAAATAGTTTTTCGAAATGGTTCAATTCCTCCCAAGTTCTTAAAGATTATTTTGGACTTAAGGTTTTTTTTTTTTTTAAATGACTAATTGTTCTCAGTGAAATTAATTGTTACTGCCTTAGTTATTGTTGTCATTTGATAAGTTAAAATTGTTACTTCTTAAACTATTTTGACATTTCATTGTTTTTTTTTTTCAAAGATTTCAATTTAAGAGCATTTAAAACTAATTTTGCTATAAAAATTAATCTCAAACTTGTTCCTAGGGAACTTCACAATAATTAGGCTATTTTGAACTTTCGATGTCAATCACAATAAGTCATTACAAAAATATAAAATAATTTCTTTTTCAAGAGGATTTCGTTCTTTCTTCTTTACATAATTTCTAGGTGATGCATTGTACAGGTGAATGATGTTTAAACAAGCATATTTTGAAATATAAATGAAGCCAAAATATGAAGAGTAGTTTTAGCTTGGCCTTTTAAAACTTTTGTTTGTCGAAGCTAAAAAAGGGTTATTAAGAAGAGTAGTTTTTTTATGGGTGTGGATTGCAGGGAAATTATAAAGGCATATCTGGAAGCAATTCATGAATTAGCAGTAGACATAGGAATGAAGTTAAAGGAGTGTATTGTGGGCTTATCATCATCATCAGAAGCCATGGATGATTTCAAAGGTTTGCGATGCCAGTTTAAGGTCAACAAATTAAACTTTAGCCCTCATAATGTAGGGCACAAAGGACTTAATGAGCACACTAATGCAGGGTTTGTCATAGTTCTTCAGGACGATGAACTTATTGGCGGTCTTGAAGCCATGAACCCTTCCTATGGTTCCTTTATTGAAGTCCCTCCCTTTTCTGGCAGTTTCGTTATCAATCTCGGCGATGTTGCTCACGTAAAACTATCACTTTAATTTTCTAATTAATGACCATGCATGTCTATATAGTATATACTGCCTCTAGAACTAGAAAGTTGATCTTAAATATATTAAGAACCGGAGGAGGTGATAGTAAATTTTATTAGAAAATATTTATTTGTTGTTAATGAATGAAGCAGGTATGGAGCAATGGAAGATTTTAGACTTCGATTCATCGTGTGATATGGAAAGATGCAAGGACCAGAATAAGCGTTGTGACGAGTATTTTTGGACCAAAGGATAGAGAAGTTGAGGTTGCAAAAGAGTTCGTGGACTGTGACCATCCACCTCTCTTCAAGCCTTTCTATTTTGAAGATTACATGGAGACTCGATGGTCAACTAATCTCAGAGCTGGTGAAGCCCTTCAGTTCTTACGCTTAAGCCCCTCAGCTACTACTCATCAAGATTAGAGACAATCCTATAAACATGACGTGAAATTTATTTCATGAAAATATGTTGCTTTTCTCAGTCTTCGTGGAGTGTTCCTTGAAGTACTTTGTGGTGAAGTCAGGAAAAGAGATGAATAAGACAGGAGTCACTTATTTCCTTCTTATCTCTTTTTAAATTTCCTTCAATAAGAGTTCATGAATAATATGCAAACTTGCTTGATAATTTTTATGTTTTATTTTTTTTAGTCTTCTTCCCATCGTATATTCATAATCCATGAAACACATGTATGGTTAAATGAACTGCAAAAGAACAGAAAAATATATTAAATTATAATCTCCAATCGACAGTGTAATTGTAAATTGCACGAAGTCAATGATTTCAGTAAGAAATTGAGTCGCCGTAGAAGTACTTCCAAAAAGGATTTTGGAAAGAAACAATTCATCACATCCCCGAGAAAAAAAAATATGAATCCAGGAATTTTACCATACCTTATATCTCCTTCTCCTTTTGTTCCAAACGTCCTTAGCTCGAACTCTTCTTTGATTCTAATTTCATCAACAAGTTAAAAATAGTATTGGTATCTTTCCCAATCCCCCTTCACAATGCATCCAGGTTCTCCAAGATGTAAGCAGTTTTTGAAAGAACATTTTGCAGGCTCGTTGGCGATAAGCATTTTCTGAATCTGACACAGAGATAAAGAAGATGTTGTCAAATTAGACATGGAACCTCAGTCAACACTAATGAGTGACAGTGGAGAAACATAGAGAAAGCCATGGCTGGTATTGGCTGTTGAATTCGCCAGAAAAATGGAGGAATGAAGGGAAAAGTACTGTGATGGAAGCAAAGGTAGTGTCCCAAGTTCTCCAGCAGCTATTCGATCTCTCTGTTCCCTTCTCGTGTCAGCCTTGCCTCTACTCTCAAAATGTCAAACAGCCTCTTAAATTTGATGTTGAAGTTTGGTGAGAAAGATAGAGTCTGACGATGGCTCTAGAAGTTGAGGATGGTGGTGAATGAATGTGGAGAGACATGCCAGCGGTGGTGGTGATGGACGTAGGAGAGGACGTCGGAGGTTGTGCTTCTCCGTCTCTGAAACTCAATATGAAAATCATACTATAGTTTCCGATGGCACAGCTTCTCTGGTCTCTCTCAGGCTTCGAGCTCTCTCTTCGGTGTTGCTGGGTGTGAGGAGAGAGGAGTGGAGGACGGAGATCACCGATGAGAAAGAAGGACGGTCAAGGCATTGGTGGTGAAGGTTTGAAGGTCGCCGGTGTTAATGGAGGGTGAAAGATCGCCGGCAACCTTGGAAGAGTTTATGAGGGTGGAGGAAGGTAAAGATGAAGGGAGAAGAGGAATCTATGGTGTGCCGCTTGCCTCTGAAACTCAAGATCTATCGTTTTTGTCCCGCGGCGCTAAAGCTCACCTCTAGTTGAATGAAGCTCTGAAATTGTAACCTAATAATCCTTTGTCAAAACGCAAGTTTTGACCAGGTAATAACTTAAAAACTATAAAAGATGGATTAAGCTTAAGTATTAAAACCAACATTTTATGGGCCTAAGTTGTATTTTCAAAAAAATATGGGCCCCTTTAAGTAATATTTTCTTATCCTTTTCTTCACTAATATGCAGTTTCCATAAATTCTAGGGCTTTTCTATAATTTTTCCTAATCCTCAAAAAATATTAATTAATTATGATCCCAATTGACATTTTCCACATGCTCCAATTTTTTTCTCAAAACACCTATAATTAAAAAAAAAATTAAACCAACATCAAATATTCTCAAAAATAAATGATTAAGAGTAATTACAATTGTTTTGATAATTTTGCCCTTTTTATTTCTAATTTAATGTATTTACTCTTAATTTCAATTTATCATAAAAAAAGACATTTTAAGCTCAATAATTATGATAAAATCCCCAAATAAAGTATGCAAATATATCATAAATATGGGGTCTTTGTGAAAAAGCATGGAGAAAGCTATAGCCTAGGAGCTTACACTTAAAGACGACAAAGGAGTAACTTTCCATTTATTATTTTGATTCAAAACTTGAGAATATTTAATTTTAAATAATTTTGAGTTGTATTTCTTGAAAACAATTTAGTTTTAGATGTAGACATATTTCTTTTATATATTTTTTTTGTGAGAAATAGGGCATCAACCCTTCCTTATTCATGAATTAGAATAGATAATGGCTTCCTCTTGCATAATACTCACATTTTGCAAGCACATCAACACAATTATTTCCTTCCCTATACACATATATAATCAAAAAGTTGGAAAAATTTTGCATAGCCCGTGGATCTGCCACAACACCCATAACTCCCTTGTCCTCTTCCTACATATTTTGTAACAAAGACACCACAACAGGAGAGTCACATTCTAGAATTATAATATCAAGATTTTAAGAAATGGCTAACTTTTTACCAAAAAAAAAAAAGAAGAAATGGCTAACTCCAATCTAGTCAAAATCACCCAAAGCTCCGCTTTAATGGCAATGCAGAATCATATCCCAGCTTTTTTCAAAACCATAGATCCATTCACCCCCACTTCCTCTAATCAAACCACCACACCCCGCTACTTCCTTCAACCCTTTAGAGGCCCAATCAACATTAAGTTTCACCCAACCCCTTGTTGGAACAACCCAACCAATATGCACTTCCCTTCTGTTGCCTTGCGTTCTCCCAAACTCCACTTTAGCTCGTTTGATTTCCTCCAGATACCTTTTCACTATATTGCTTTGATTTGTAGCCATAGTATATCCTTCCTCAAAAAGGCTCATATTCCTCCAACTCCACAATAGCCAGCAACCCAGACCAAACACCAAACACTAGTTACTATCCAACTTTGACAAATTCCATTCAAATCATTGCTTGCCTTGTAATAGCATAAATTCAGGTTCAAGTCTTCTCCCTTTTAGGTCTCTCCACAAATTCCAGGCTATATCAGAGCCACGCAGTACATGCACCAGGCTTTCGATCTAGTTTATGCAGTGGTAGCAATATGCTGACCCACCCATCATCCTACACCTCCTTTCCGGCAAAAGTACGGAAAAAACCCTAATTAATTAATTAATTACAAAAATTCCATTGCGTGAAAACTATTAACCCATCTGCCCCTCTATAATTAATTACATGCCTTATGTAATCGATTACGGAGGGTCAGATTAATTTTTTTCAAATTTTGCATTATGTAATTGATTATGCCACTGTAGCGTAATCGATTACATAAATCTTTGCACTATGTAATCGATTAAGCTCTGTGGCATAATGGATTACATAGTGCAAATTGTTATGTAATCGATTACGCTACGGTACGTAATCGATTACATAACCTCAGAAGGCAATTTTGGCAGTTACCACACGATGTAATTGAGTACGCTACAGGGCGTAATCGATTAATAATTACATTTTCAGTTTTTTAAAAGGCCGAAACCATTCAAAACCCATCATTACTCATTCTCATAACCGATTGGGCTCCCCACTCTCCTCCATCATCATTTTCGTCCAGAAAGCCTTGGATTCAAGCCGTGGGTTGAGGAAAGATCTGAAAATCACCTAGAAGGGGGTGAATAGGTGATGTTGTTAAACTTAGAAAATTTTTCGGGCAAAGAAAAACAGTAAAACAGGAAGGAGAGAAAATTAGCACACAGACGATATATCCTGGTTCGGTCTCAAACTTGACCTACATCCAGTCCCAAAAACTCTTGGGATTTCCACTAAATCTCTCGACACAATTACACTATATCCTTGGATGATCTCAATGATTACTCCCCCTTACAAGCTGTAATTGTTACCCAATCACTTGAGGTCCTAACCTCAAGATTTTACAAGATAGTCAAGTAATGAATTCAAAACTCCTAAAGAGTAGATAAGTGAAAATCACTGAAGCGTTAAGTGAAATTGTTACAGAAACAGAGTAAAATAAATGCAATAAAATTTTTGCAGCGTTTTGTAACTTGTAACACTTGCCTTAAATACACTCTTTAAATACGTAATTACGTACATGAAAGCGTATTTTCAAAATACCAAAGTTACTATTCATGTATACAGTACTATTCACTATACATGTATACAGACTATTCACATATACGGTACTGTTTACTTATACGATACTGTGTATGAAAATAGATATTACTTTTTTTTCATACACTTAATATACTGTTGCCCTTTAACCCATCAAGCTGCTCCTTCACTGAGCAGTCTTCAAGCATTGCTCCTCCCTTGAGCTCACCTGTCTATTGGTTGGTAGTGGGGGGTGAGATTCTGAGGAATCCCAGTAGTAGACAATACCAAACAATACATGCAAAATAAATGCTAATGTATGATATACTTACCTTGTACAAGCTCATGTTAACATAATGAAATTTTGCATGCTCAATGTTTCATGCATCATACTCATGGCCATAGCATATTCATAAACAGAGCTTCAATCATCCAAATATGTTACACATAGCAAGCAAGCATAGTAATCATACATATACATAAGCAATAATATCAATTACATGCAAGTAAGGTAAGCCCACTACCTTTTAAGAGCCAATGTGTCCTTACGCGGGGTCCGCTTTCACCAACTGTCAGAGTTGCTTGAAATTCATTTATTTTCCTTTTTGGCCCAAGGACATAACCATATCTTTAAAATCAAGGATAATGAATATCTATATTTTCCTTTTTAACCCTTATTCCATTAGGGTTAAATTAAGTAACTTAAACTTATTACTTTCAACCTTTATCTTTTACCGTCCCCAACAGTCCAGAAACTTCAATCATTTTTAGTTAATTGCACAAAAATCATTTTAATGTGCCGTTAACTCTCACATTTCTTAGACAAGTCTCCTTTCATATAAAAATATTTCTAAAAGTAAGATCTTGTCCAATAATTCCCAGATTTTACATTTTCACTGACTGTCCTGTCAAGCTTCCAGAATTCATAGCTTAACTTTAAAATTCAATATCTCTCTGCACAGAGCTTTAAAAATTACAAATTATATATAAAATTAAAGCTCTGCATGTCTTCTCTAATTCTGGAAAATATCATAATTTCCTGGGTTCTTTTACCCATTTTAAAAATTCACATAAGCTCTCTGTCCATGTTTAGCTTCCAAAACTTAGGGTCATTTTGTAAAAATTATAACTCTTTACTTAGAGCTCATAAAATTACAAAATACCCACCAAAAGTAAGCTCTATGTGTCTACTACACATATGGAAAGTCTCATAATTTTTATAATTCTTTTACTATGTCTGAAATACAACGTCATATTGTCACTCCAGAAGCAGTAAAAAATATTTCTTGTTTTGTAACTCACTTCCAAAAATCATAACTGAAGTTATAGATCTTCGTTTGGGGTGAACCAAGCCCATTTTAAACCTTAAGAAGAGTAGTGTCTCCTGTATAAATTTCATGATTTTTATAGTCCATTTACTTAATCAAACGACTCATGGAAGATGACTGACTCCAAACTTCCAAAATTGACAGTTTCAACGTTTTTATGAAGCTTATGATTTAATACCTCAAAGTACCTTTAAAAATTCATTCACCAATATATTCCCACTCAATTTTCAGTGATGAACACGTTGATAAGCCCAGATTTACAAAATTTCTCTGATTTATTTAAGTTTTCCTCAGATTACAAATCTAAGTTTAAATCAAAAGCTTCAAAATCTTGAAGAAGAAGTGGATGTTCTTACCACTAGGCTTGATCTTTGAACTTGTGGTCAACATAACTACTCTTCTCCTTGATCAATCCTTAGCCTAGATTCAAGCAGATCACATGCACATGAGTTTTTAACCACTCATAATGTCATGTATGAAGAAAACATCCAAAATACCAAGATTGAGTTCAAATTCCTTACCTTGAACTTCTTGATCTTCTTCTTCCTAATTCTAACTGTAGAGATTGAAGGTGAAAGAGAGTGATATGATTTTGGTGAGGTGTGTGTATTATGTACGTGGGTGTGTGTGTGACCGTGTATATGTGAGAGGGAGAGGGTGGAGTTTTGTTGAAGTGTTGGAAAAGAGATGGATTAGTGAATGTGTGTGTAGGTGTCCGTGAGTTAAGGGAGAGGAAAGAGTGGTATGTTTGTGTGTGTGTTAGGTGAGTGTGTGGGGTTGAGTGGAATAAGTGGAAGATTGGGTGTTTGTTGGAGTGTAGTAAGTGATTGAATGAGAGTGGGGTTAGGTATGTATTATGAGAGAAAAGTGTGTGCATGTGAGTGTATAGTGTTAGGAGTGTATGTGTGTCCGTGAGTAATGGGATGAGGATATTACATAACTTCCATTAGCTGGCGCTAATGAATGCTCGTTCAATTTATAGACTCCCCATTAATGCCGTTGTAATCTAGTTGTTGTCTTTGCTTTGTAATTCTGGTAGTTGCAATGTTGGTATTGTGACTGTTGGTGTTCATTAAATGCTGGTTGGCCTTGGGAAGATAACCAAGCTTGAAGAATGTTTTTGTGGAGAATGTGTAATACCCCAGATTATTATTATTGTTGTTAATAATAATAATGATAATAATAATAATAATAATAATATAGATATTAAAATTAAAATTAAAACTAATAATATATTAATAAAACCTCATCTAATCAATAGGATGTTACACTTTGATCATTTAAGCATAAGGTTTTATATTTATATTTGTGTGAATGTACTATAAAACACTTTTGGAAAAAAAAATAAAAAATAAAAAAATAAAAAGATTGCTTTTGTAATACCCTAAAATTTGACGTAGGGTAAAATATCATAAATTGGTAGAATATACCTATTGAAAATAGGTGAATATGAGGTCTCAAACACCTTGTATTGAATTCATCTTGTTATTGGGACAATTTCTCCTAAGATTGAATAATGCGCGAAAAGGTCCCTAAAACATTAGATAATTTGCAAATAGGTCCCTGAAAAATTTATGGGTTATAAAATACCCTGATAAAATTATGATAAAATCCTAAGAGTCAACTAAATATTTATTAAAAATTAGAAAGTATGTTGTCTCTAATTTATGTAATTTATTAAATTATTACCTTAGAAAAATTACAGGAGAAAAATCTAAAAGTATTGGGGGACCATATTGGACCCCATGATTTTTAATATTATGCATGGTGCATAAATTACCAATGTCAGTAAAATAGTTGTGAGATAATAATTATTACTAATTAAGAAAATTGTCAACAATTAGTAAGTGATTAATTAGATAATTAATGGCTAATTGTTTAGACATAAGATAAAGAGAAAAAGGTGGAAATTACTTAAAATAAATATACATATATAAATAAAAACGAAAATTAGAAGAAAAATAAAGAAAAATGAAATGAAAATTAAGAAATTAATATCTAGATATTTGCATTAAAATAACATTATAAGTTAAGACATGTGGTAATTAAGTAATATTATAATAGTAAAAATGTGAACAGGATAAATGACCATGGATAGAAATAAAATCCTACCTAGAAAACCATGAACTACGTTTCTTGAGTCAGAGTATATTAGGAACAAGTGAATTTCTATCTCGGAGTGGACTGTTTCCGAAGTCATTTCTGTAACCAACGGAGTAATTTGGAGATCCGGCCAGGAAGATATTTTGTGGGATTAAAGTAGATAGTAGAAATGAGAACCGATGGAAAATAATTCAGAGATTGAAATCCGGGGATAAGTTGAGAAAAACCAGAGTATATTATTGATCAGTGGATTTTTATCTAGAGGTTGGCGCAGACAAACGACATTTCCGTAACCGGTAGCGATTACTGAGGATTTTCAACAGGTAACAGAATGTCCTTAATGAGAGTATAGGGTTAGGAAAACCCGGTATTCTCGAAGAGGAAGAAAAGACCTTTAGAGTGTTATTTCCGGAATTTTAAGATTTTACAAAATTTCGCGATCGGAACACCGAACAGGGACTTTATCGGTAGAAAGCTTCTTGAGAAAGTTGGTGACATCACCTTGGTGACTAAGGATGACATCATCCTTGAGAGGTGTATGGCCATGATCTTGCCACCTCCAAGAAGTGCGATCCGACGGTCAGAACTCAACCAGACAAAGTTCAATGAAATTACGAAAATGTCATTGGTATTTTCTATAAATAGCCACCATTTCATTTGGAATTCTTACACCAAATTCTCTTGAGAATTTCGAAACTTGGGAGAGGAAGGAAGAAGGAGGAGTCCGGAGAAATTTATAGCGAAGCTCTAAGTAAGTTCTTCAGTCCTTAGTCTTTAGTTCGGTAGTTCTTAGAGTTTTAGGATAGATGTTGTTTTGATCCTTAATCTTCCAATATATTTTAGATATCATGTTTTAGGATAGATATGATATTTGTTTTGGGAAATATGTTGGAGTAAGAGATATGCTAAAATTCTGGAAGATTAGAGTCAAAGTAACGAAGTTCTGGCGAAATTTCGCCGATTAGAGAAGTCAGGGGTAAAATGGTCATTTGTGACTAAAATGACTGTTATGATGTTAGTAATTGATTATATGCGATATTATCCTTATAGGATATCCCTGAATACGTTCTAACCAACTGTCGCACCGTATCCTGCTAGAAATACCATATAGCGTCAACGAAGGTACGTTCGCGTACTGTAACACTAACTCTGATATTTACAGTATGTGTATATGTGGTATGTGTGCATGTTGTGGTGTGTTGTTTGAATACTTGTTTGGTAAGAAATAATTGTACACCTGCATACACTGGGAGTGATATATCTGTTTTCACTGGGAGTGGTACTTTTCGCTGGGAGCGGTACATTTGCATTCACTGGGAGTGACATGTTTGGAAGTGTTTCATTTGCTGTGATTTTGTACCGTATATGTAAATATGAGGTTAACCGTTACCTGGGGTCCATATGCATGAGACCTCAGATCTTAACATAGCGTCAGGGTCTGGAGAACCAAGAACGGAGGACAAGGGGAAGCGCAAACAGGACGCGTAGAAGACCCGGCTGAAGACTTCCTTTTGATGTTCCGGCGGAAGCCTTCCTTTTATTGTTGAACATTACTTTTGAAATACTTGGTATGATGTACCGCTATTGTATCCAGCCAGACTTACGGCATTTTGAAATACAAGTATCAGTTACTCTTCCGCTCAAATGATCTACTTTGATGATTTTAAATGATTTTTGATGAAAAAATAATATTCCGCTTTTGAAAATTTGGGATGTTACAACTTTCACTAGATTATGGTATTACCGACGTAAATAATCCCTTATAGAGAGCTTGTTTCATTTAGTGATAAAATGCAGGAAAATAAATGCCATTATTAATTGTTTGATATTAATTATATTCCTTTGAAATTTGAAAATTATTTTATAGTTTTATATCTAAATTACTATTAAAGCGATAATTAAGAGTATAATATTTAATATATATATATATATATATATATATATATATATATATATATTTAAAATCCTAGGTGTTGGTTTTATATTATTCACTGATTGTTATATATAGTATTCCCACCTGGTTTATTATAGTAATAATATAGTAATAAACCAAAAAAAAATAATTAGAATTTAATAAATGATTTATTATTTTTATAGTAAAAATTTAGAAATTTAGAAATGATTTGTTATTATTCTTATTCATTGATTAGCAATAGTTAAAAGCCCAACCCATAAAGCCCAGCTATTAACTAAACCCTAAGAGCCTAATTATAAGTTAGGTTTAGCCGCCTAACTTTAGTCATCATTCAGTAGCTCTCTCCCCCTGAAAATTCCTTATGACAGAGTTCCCCTTTTAGGAGCTTAGCAACCACGGAGACCAGGTAATCCTAATCCCTAAAAAAAATTGTTGGTAGCATTAGAACATTGATTTGAAATTGATTGATAGTGAGTGACTGTAATTCTAATCTCTAAGACAATAAGAATTAATTGATGGTAGTGCTAGAAACGAGTTTAGTTTAAGGTCATCAACTTAGCACATAATTGATCTCCGTATAGACTGTAGAGTCTTGTTTGTTCTCTACATTATTAAAGGGTTTCTTGATGCTTAGGGATGCTTAAAATATTATCTTTCCTAATCATTATGAATTTTCTCCAATTAACGCACCGAGAGTAGTCCAAGAATTGAAGGTTTATAGATTATAATAACACTTATATATATAGTACTTTTTTGCTTTTTTTTTTCTCTATACACCTATGCGTAGGTTTATATATATAATATCACATATATACAATACTCTTTCCTTTTGCCTTTTCTCTGTACAACGTGCACAATGTCATGAATATTGAATTGATGTGAATGAAAGTCCCTTGGTTTCATTAAGGTATATATAATTGGTTTGTGTGTGTATATATATATATATTATCCCAATGCAACTTTTCGTTTTGCATTACAAGCTCCTATGTACCTCTGTGCAATAGAGTAATATGTGTGTGTGTGTGTGTGTGTGTGTGTGTGTGTAGTGTTTAAATGATAGAGTTGGGAATTTCCTATGAACATCTTATAGGAACCCATGAGTATTTATTTTATAGTTTAAAAAGGGATGATGAGTAGAAGTTGAGATTAAATGATAGTCCTGAAAATTTCCCATGAAAACCCATGAGTATTTACTTTATAGTTCAAAAAGGGATGATGAGTAGAAGTTGAGATTAAATGATAGTCCTAGGAATTTCCCATGGAAACCCATGAGTATTTACTTTATACTTCCAAAATTGGGAAATTTTATAATAAAATAGAGACAACATTTTAATGATTGTATTTGAGAAAACTCACGAGCTCCCATAAAGAGTTATAGCGGTGAAATTAAGATCAACCCTTTCTTGTAGGAGAAAAGGATTTTATTATTATTTTGTTACAAATATCTGAATACACCCTAAAAAAATGATTTTAGAAATTTTATTATTATTTTGTTACAAATATCTGAATACAACCTAAAAATGATTTTAGGAATTTTATTATGAGTCTAAATTATTTAAAATAACTTAATTGTGGGAGGATAGCTTTGAAATGGTACCTCCTAAAGTAATGAACACACTTTTAAGGCTTTATGCCTTCGATATGTTTTTGATGTGAACCGATATATCTGTTCTTCCCAAAGTGGTGTCTGGCAGGGTTTCCCGAGACACTAGTAGCAACTTTGGGAAAAGGTGTGCATACTAGGAAGAAATTATTATATGGCCAATTTTGATGATTTGTGACTGGCAGGGTTTCTCGGGTCACAAGGTAGACTGGCAGGGTTTCCCGGGTCTAAATAAATTTAAAAAGATAATGATTAATGTTTGATGCAAATGCCACATGATTATATATATATATATATATATATATATATATATATATATATATATTTGATTTGATTAATATGTTTGTGCTATTTAAAATTATACATATATATGTCATTTTTATTTTTATTTTATTTTGTAATTATTTGTGATTATTTTATTTTATTTCAAATCATTTCAAATTTATTTATGTACTTACTTATTTTATTTTATTTTATATTACCTTTACCTAATTAGGATTACCAGCGTTTGCTGATGTTTGTGTTTCTTGGGCTGTGATGATCTTTCGGGGGAGCAGAATTTCAGTGAACAGGTTTCAAAGATTGGGGCTAGCAGTGAGAAGTGATGAAGACATCAAATTTTAATTTCGATTTCATTTAGTCATTTTATTTTATTATCTTATTTTACTTTGTTTTGGTGTTGCGTAAAACTATTTAGATTTAGATTTATTTAATGTAGTTTGTAGCCTTGCACTTGTCCCAGTACAAGTGCGGCAGTGACACTTCCCGAATTTAGGTATTTTGAATTTTAGTTATTATTTATAGAAATCATGGAAATTTTATATTTTATAACTGCTAGAAATTCGGGGTGTTACAGAATGTGTCTGGTTCATTCTTCTTTATTCGATCGTTGCAACAGAAGCAGGAAGAATGTAGGACTTCTTTATCATTATCAGATGTTTTACAGCTGATATCCAGCATTGCATTAAATGTGCTGACATCATGTATCTGCTTTTATCTCTAAGCATTAATCCCATCTTCCTGAAAACTTTTCATAAGCTCTTTAAGTAGAGTTAATCAATATGAAATACAATATGAAACATATGAACTAGTAGAGATTAACCAAATCAAATCATGTTATAACATTAATCAACCACTAGATCAAGTAAATTCGTTCTGTAACGATATTAGCCTCGAGTCACGGTATTTGACTCGAGTTTTACCATAAACTCGAGTCACATATCATAGACTCGAGTCAAGACTATAGGAATACAAGGCAGTGATGAATAATAATTATACCTTCTACCTCGAGTTAAGTGTGCTAGCCTTGAGTCTCAGTGTAAACTCAAGTCACTCTCTGTTGCCTCGAGTTAGTCATATATTCATTCAAGAATAACGTCTTTGCAACACTACTTAGAAAACTCAAGTCTCTGGATCCTAACTCGAGTTTTTATTAAAACTCGAGTTGGATTTCTTCACCTCGAGTAAGGAACTTTTAGAATGCAATTTCTTCGCAATTTCCATAATTTGATATCTAAGTATGCATTTAGTTATCATCAAAACACACCATGGAGCTAACAAGATTGAAGATTTGCTTTCATTTGCATTGATTTCGGTAGGTTTTCGGTTCCCATTGTGAATTTGTCCTTATTTTCTCCATTTTTTTGAACATATGGTGCATTTAATTGATTAGGCTTTGTTTTCTTTGGGTATGTAGTGTTTTGATCATTGATTTGAATCATTGGTTGTTGTTTTTGAACAAATGAGAGATGAAATTGATGTTTTTGTGCGTTTTGGAAACAATGTGTGGCTATTTGCATATGAATCTAAAGCAAACAGTGGGGTTGAAGCATAAATTACATGTTATTGTGTGTATGGATGTTGACAGTTATTGATTACGTTTGTGTTGATTGTTCATTGTGCATTTTACTATCAATTGCATTGTCTCCGTTGACGGATATTGATTATGCATTGTGATTATGCCATTAATTGTGTTTGTTTCATGTTTGTTGGTGGTTTATATTGTCTCTTTACAGGTATTTGTTGTCATGATGCCTCCACGTAGACAAGTTGATAGTCAGACTGAGAGACGGAATAAGCAGCGGAGGGAGGGTGATGCATCCAGCTCTCAGGCACAGCCGGAAGATATCCGCTACAGATATCTGTTGGACCATTCTGTAGCATCCCATAGAGCAATTCAATAAAAAATCAAGTGAATCCGAAATTCATCAAAACTCAGATAGAAGCTGGACAACTCAAACATGAGATCCAGATCAAATAGTCAACGCAACCCAAAATCTCAGGCTTAGAGTATATCAACTCGGAATCTCGGGCTTGAAGAATATTAATCTGGAATCTTGGTGTTAGAGACTATGAACCCAAAATCTCGGGTCAACACGTAAGGATTCCCAACAATCATGAACACCTGGTCTGGGTTGGAAAATCAACATATCCGGCAATTCAAAGACCTGAACTACTAGGCTGGGGTGCAACACAATGGACAACAAATTGTTAGTGGAAAAGCATGACTATCAATAACCGGAATTAATGTAAACCAGAACGGAAATCAAATTTTGACAAGTATTCAAAATTCGCAAACAGTATTTTTCATTGATTGTGATTTGCTTATATATTGTTAAATACAGGAACATAGGCCGGGTAATTATCCTGAGGAAAATTGCTACAGAAGCAAGCAAGACAATCAGTACATCCCGGCAGCCCAAAGACCTGAACTACCAGGCTGGGGGGCAACTGTTATAGATTCAAATATTGGGCCCATCTAAGGTATGGCCTAACAAGAGGCAACCAATATGTCAAAGAGGTGATGGCACAATGTTTGGGCTTAGAGGCACAATGACTATTTCGTTAGTTACGTTACTACGTTTCTCTTTGATCTTGGGAAAAAATTAATGTTATAAGTTATAACTGTTCAAAGTTGGGACCACAGAAGACAGATTTTATGAGACGCTGCTGCACTTTCTTCAATAAAGAGCAGTGCTTATATCTAGAAGAAAATAATGGATGATCATTTTAATTGAAGTATTGCTAAAGATAAAGATGGTATAACTAACCTAAAGGTGAAATTATATTTGTAAAAAATTGAATTGTTAATGCTTGAAAGTAAAAATTCTGTCCATAACTTGTTATTGTATAATTGGAATGCTATTATTAGACCAATCAAAATCTGGTTTGTCATTTTTGGTTTCTAGCTACATGAGTTCTCTATCTTTCCAATTATTATTTCTGCTTGTGAGGGAGAACAGAAGGAAAAAAATGTGGGTATTTGTTATGAACCCTTAGCCCCTTACCATATATCATTGATCACTAATGATTAGGACCATGGAAAGTGGTAAATCATACTCCCAAATCAATGCCAGAAGCATAAAACCAAGCTAGAAGAAGCATATTGAATAAAGTCTCAGACAAACCCGCATTGAATACAAGTCCAAGGAAAATGACATTGACATAGGCGCGCGCGCGCGCTCACACACACACACACACACATATATATAAGATCAAGCTGGAAGGCTTGCATCTTATGAATAGTCAAACACAAAGGCACCATCAAATAAATCTATATTTTTCTGAACAACACTTATTTTAAGTGAAGTTTATTTTTCTTTTGCGTCCTTTTGTTATGATTTGTGTAATGTCCCAAATTTTGGGAGTTGGAAATTTAATATTTTATGAGAATTTAAATTATGAAAATTTGGGCTAAAATAATTATGTGAATAATTAGTGGAAAATAAGGCCTATTCTTCCTTAATTTATTTCGGGAAAAGACTAAGTGAGAAATATTTGCAAAATATAATTTTGGGTCTAAAGTAATAGGAATTAAATTCCAAGGCCTAGGAAATTAAGAAATTCCATTGTTTTGCAATTAAACTTAATTGCAATTAGATGGTGTTTTAATATAATAAATGAAAATTCCATGGGCTTCTAATTAAGCCCAACACGTTGGGATCAATAAGTAACATAAGCCCATGTGACCAAAACCCAAAACCCAATCAGCAATTAGTTAACCTTTGCCATATGAGAAACACATTAGCAGATAAACATATCAGCAACACGTGAAGGCCGAATATGAAGAAAACACAATTGCAATTAGTTAATCCTCCCCCCCCCCCCAACTCCATGCGGCCCAAACATTTTGCCAGAATCAGCATGCCCAATTGGGCAATAGGCTATCACATGGTATACTCCTTATTTTACTTTCAGCAACACGCCAAAGACCAGAGAAAAGATACAGATGATAAGCCCAACACGTAGCAATATCTTAAACCCACATTACTTCATCCAAAACACCTACACCCCCCTTACCGGAGGCAATTTCCCTACCTATCCCATGGATAGGTAAGAAGAGCATTTCTTAATTTGGATTGTCCAGATTTAATTTGGATAAATTTGGACGGTTCAGATTTTTTTTTTTTTAATTGCCAATTTTTAAATAAAAAAATTATTTTTAAAAAATATGTTAGTTGAAAGATTATCTTTATTTTGCAGCTCAAAGAGAAGAAACAGATCACATAATTTTGCAGCTGAAAGTCAAAACTGTAAAGCAGCAGTAAATCATAATTAAAACAGCAAGGTAATTCACGTAATTGGAAAGAAAGGTTGAAGGATCAGATTGTTCCATACTTCTCGAGCCCTGAGTCCATTATCCAACGGTCTATGCATCTGAGCCGTTGTGCTTTGTCTGAACGTTGAGTCTCTATATAATGGTCTCTCGTTTCAGTTCCATCGTGAGAGCTTGAGAGGATGCTACTATAGTTCTCTGTTTTTGGTATCGTGAACAGAGGAAAGAGAGAGAGAGTCGAGAGCAAAGAGAGAGTGGGACGAAGAGAGAAGGGAGAAGAGAAAACTGAAACCATACTCCTCTGTTTTGGGCTGTCGGAAGCAGGGGAAAATAGTTCAGCAGAATCCTCCATCATTCTTGTAACATCCCGTTTTCATAAACGTTTCCATACAGAGCTGAGAGAGTTGAAAATATTTTACATAAACAAGAGTAATTGAATAACATTGTATGTAATATATCTAACTGAGCTTTTACTAATACAGTCATCCATGTCTAATACTTCTAATATAAGTATCCCAAAAAGATAATGCCTCCACAGGGTCCTCACACTGACTTCTTACCCTTGTCCTCAATCTTGACTCCCTGGGATCCTGAAGTTATGGCAGGGGCTGAGGTTCAATTCCCATTGAACCTCAGGTAACGGTTAACCTCATGTTTATGTAAACAGTATATGACAGTTATCACAGATATACAACATAATCACGGTTTCAAAACATATATCCACATGTAAGGCAATAATATAACACAACCACTGTAATATGTATGTTACCCCAGTCTGCACATAACGAGTGCCACGATGGCCCATCGTGTCCTTAGCGCTAGGAAAAATCAACGGTGTTATCAAGACTATAACCCGTATATAACTCAAATCCATGAGCAATTTCAAAACAGAGTATCAACATGTGAAAATAATTATCATATATAACCATACCATAAGCATAAGCGTTAATGTTACAATACGCGTCCGTACTTGAGTTTAACGGGTCGTTGGGTACGTTCGTTGACGGTACGTGTGCACAGTCTATCCTAAAAGGGTGATATTGTCTCAATTACTTAAGCAATATTTCAAGAGACACCTTAGTCATACTTGACATTTTTACCCTTGAAGGATTTATTTTCATTTATTTCCACATAATTTTCGGAAAAAACGCTGATGCAGAATTTCTGGGCAGAATTTCGCCTAACTTTGAAAAATCATAACTAATTCCAAAAGAATCGAAAAGAGGATCCGTAAAATTTTCCGGAATCCTTGAGATGTCTAATTTCAAGGAAAAATACTGGAACTTACCCAGAACTCATGGATAATTCCCAGTTTCCAGAATTCAAACTGCTGCCTAGAATTCCGCTTAGAAAATGTAGCTTAACTTCTGGGATTTTTATCTTTTTGCACAGAACTTCAATTGACACACTCTTTATAAATTTGGAAAGCCCTAAATGTCTACTTTCATCATGAATTTTCCTAGAATTTTAGAACCTCATCTTCATCATAAAATACTAGCATTTTTACTACTAACTCCAGAAATTCCTATTTGCTGAAATTTCGCCAGAGTTTCGCTATTTTGATCATAATCTTCCAAAAACTTTGTTATAACTTTTTCGTCATCAAATTTTCGAAATAAAGCTATTGGAAACCATAAAAACATGAAAATAAAACTAGAATTGGAAGTTTGATGATCAAAATAACATTTCTAGCATTTCTACTTCATAAACTAAGAACTTAAACTTGAAAGCTAAGAACTCTCTTACCTCTTGAAGACCACTTGCCTTCTATTTCCAGCAGCTCCTCACTCTCCCTTTCTTCCTATATTTCGGCCAAGGCTAGGAGATTTGGTGTGGAGAATGTGCTAACTAAGGTCCTCTATTTATAGGCCAAGGAGGGTTAAACATCTAACACTTCTTCCTTAACCATGGCTCTTGGATCTTTGCTTGGAGAGAAAGAAATGATCCAAGCCTTCCACCTCCTCCTCCTCCTCCTTGGCCGTCCCCCCCCCCCTTTTCCCTTCTAGAAATAATTTGCTTTGTCCCCAAGAAAGACTCCTTCTTCATTAAGTTAACCCAATTAATCCCAAATCCTAATTTAGTTAGGTGTAAGTTGGTGTTTAAATTCAAAATCCAATTTCACTTTTGGAATCCTAATTTTATGATTAGATTTATGGTGATTTTTAATTCCAAAATGCTTAAGTATGAATCTTAAAAGTAACCGAAAATATCTTTGGGAATAGCCAAGTTGAAGCTCATAATTCCCTGATTCTAAATATGTATTTATCTTGAACATTTAACTTCAATATCACAAGTTATGATTTAATTTCTATAGGTTTTCTCCTAACTCTACTTAATTAAATATTTCCTTGGTCACCAAGACAAGCTAAGCTTCCTCTTCACACCTCTCTAATTGACTAGTTTCTTTTTTTTTTCCTTCTCTTTTCCTTCTAGAACTCGTCCCCCCCTAATTTTATTTATATAATTTTGTTTTTAATATTCTCATATGTCCAAGAGGAAAATTCCCTAATTGGTTCCTTTAGATTTTAGGATTTAGAGTTAATATCATTGTATAATTTATTTATTCTTACTTAGAGAAATTTTGTCTCATGAAGTTAAATTAGGAATAAATGAGTTAAGTCCTAATTTAATTCCTAAAATATTGTTTTATATATCAACAAGCTAAATTAATTTTTATACTCCTAAATTCTAAGAAAAATTCCCTATAAGCAAAAATAAATACAATACAAAAAAATTTGAGACCCCATATTCACCTATTTGAAATAGGTATTATCTATGGAAATATAATATTTAAGATAAATATTTTTATTTTTATTATTTTTTTTCCGGGTATTACAATTCCAACTAGAGCAGCGAAGGTAAGCATAGAAACCTTCTATTCCTTAAGTTTTTCTTTGTTGCCCCTCGGGTAGTAGGATGAAACTGAGCCTTAGGAGATCACACTTAAAGCTTTCTGAAAAACTGAAAAGGAAAAAAAAAATAAAAATAGGGCGGGCTGTTATCGGTTTCTTTTACGCTATGAGTGAAAACCATGAAGACATATATATACATAACTCTTTTAGTTGTTGTTTCATTCTTGTTTTCTGTTTTGTTGTTCTTGAGGCATATCATATAAATATATAGGGAGCCGTGGGTTGTGAGTATGCCGTGGGAAGGAAAGAAAACTGCTGGACATAGTTTTATTGTATATGTGTTGCTGCATTTAGGAATGTGTGCATTCGTGAAAGAAAGAGCTACTTTGTTAGCTGAAAGAAAAAAGAAAGAACCATCCAGCTATATATATATGTATATATGTGTGAACGTTTTGCTGTCTTAAGTTAAAGGAAGAAGAGAACTTTTTAGAAAAAAAATGTCGTGGGTTGCTGTGTATGTGTCTGAATGTGTATATATATATATTGTAAGGTGTGTGCATCCATTGTTTTTGAGTTCCTTTTCGTTAACATGTATGATTAAATATATAAACAAAGGTATAAGTATGTGTGTGTGTGTCTATATATATATATATATATATATATATATTGTTATACGATGCTGCCCTGTGTGCTTTCTATATGAAAATGAATTAACCAAATCTCTTTATATATGTATATATATTAATACATGTATGAGAATAATTATGTATCTTGCTTACTGTTATTTTATCCAAAATATATTTACAGAATTTATATTAATATGATTTTTGGGAATTAATTTGAAAAATGCATTTTATAAATATGCATAACTCAAAATTATTGTGAAGCATAAGTTAAGTTGAATTAGTGCTTATCAAAGTTTTAAAAGAAAACCATAAGAAACATATTTTTTTTTGGAAACCATGAGAAACATTAAAATATAATGCATTAAGCATATTTTTACATGTTAGTTTTAGTGTATATAAACTCCTAAATTAAAGTGTGAGAATAGCCTCTAGGAGTTTAAGTTGATTGTATAATAATGATGATAATAATAAATTATTATTATTATCATTAGAAAAGGGAATATATGAGAATTATTAATTAATAATCAATGAGGATTATTATTAATTAATAAAAAGTAAAGGAATTATTAAGAAATTAATAAGAGTTTATATTAATTATAGAGAGATAATAATAATTGATAAAATAATAATAATAACAGGTAATGTTATTATTATTGGGAATGAGTGATAATAAAGGAGGAATTATTATTATTATTATATTAGGATTAATGATGATGATGATGATGATAAATTATTATTGTTAGGGAAATTCAAAGGATTAATAATTATTAGTAATCCTCTAAACTAACTCGTGTAATTAGTTTATTTGCGATTCAAGTAAGTGACTAACAACAGTGATAAACGTTTTTAGGCAGACTTTGACACATTTTTTGAACTTGGGGTTACGGTTATTTGAACTTGTAAATACTTTCATGTTTTAACATGTGCTAAACTGTCATTTATGCGTTCATACATGTGCATGAGATTAATTGTTACCCTGAGGTTCATTCATTTGAACTCCAACTCACATGAAAGGGACAGGTGATGGATCATCAAGGGAAAAGTTGTATCTGTAACGCTTATAGTAGAAGGAACTCTTGGGAAAGATGCCTTAAAGTAAATGAAACTTCTTGGAAAATACGAGTAGATAGATTTTATTAAAGCATTTATCATTCGTCGAATTTGGATTACTGTATTAACATCCCACTACGGGATTGAATTTGAATCGCGAAAAATTTATCCTCATGTTTTCGAACTAAGATAATTTCAAAAACTTTTATTTTGAAATCAAGTCGTCCAAATCACCTCGATCCCCATACACATTAACTCTGATGAATAACGACCCTAAAGGACGGTCGTCACAATTTGATGTAAAAATGATAGCTCACTTAAATGCACAAATATGTGTGTCTATGTCTGTGTATATGTTGTTGGAAATTATGCCCTAGGGGCTAATCATTAAATAACTTCCATATTTGATTTATGAAGATAAATCAATGATTTGATTTATAAAAATAAATCAAATCAGTTGGCTTTTAAATTCGCATTAAATAAATTGATTAGATTAAATCAATTAGACAGATTTAATTTCCAATTCAATTTCAAAATTAATAAGATTGATTTTGAATATTTAATGTGGCCCATTAGGGTTATAAATATACCCTTAGGTTGTAAGTAATTTGATTACACACACAAGAGAATTCAAGAGCCACAAAAGGACCCTAGAAGAGAGACATGAGACAAAAGCTTGAAGGCGCTAGCACGCTGCCATTCGTGTTAGAGTTGTTAGTTCTCTATGTGTTTTGATGATAATTGACAATTGTAAATGAAGAAATAGTTCTTAACAGTTAAGATCAAAGAAAGGTAGAAGTCTGCTATTGGTCAAACTCAAGCCTAAGTTTGTTGAACTCGAGCTTATGACTAATGTACAAAAAGGAAAATACTTCTTAACTTATGCAAACTCAAGCCCTCTTTTATGAACTCGAGCCTGCTCGTAACAGAGAATGAGCTTCATGTTTTCATCTGAGATAAACTCGAGCATATTATGTTAAACTTGAACCTACAGGTTACAAAGAGCAAGACAAGATGTTTGCTCTGAATTTCACTCGAGCCTATCATAATAAACTCGAGCATAAGGCTTACAAAGACCATATTAACATCTCAAGACTCAAGCATGTTTTTCTAACTCAAGTTCAAGTATTGCAGGAAGATGTTTCTGAGTTGGTCGAGGAAGCAAACTCAAGCCTAATAAATTAAGCTCGAGGTTAACACATACAGAGAGCATCCTTGGAAAATAGACTCGAACACAACTATATGGACTCAAGCTTACCTTTTTAGCTACAGGGCACCTAAGAGAAGCAAACTCGAGCCTGGCACTTACAAACTCGAGCTTAACTCAAACAGAGAGATATCAAGAAGTCAACAGAATGATCAAACTTGAGCCTACACATCCTTAACTCGAGTCTACCGGAACTCTGTTTCATGGACGAGATGCGAAATCTATCTGATTCAAATTTACAAGTTTATTGACTCACGTATCAAGTTGCGAATCATCTTACATACATATACTTGATCAAATTTCTCATTTGTTTTAGATGGATTGAGCAAAACAGATCTAGGTCAAGTGTATTAAATGAAAAGCCAAAGACAAGCCTGAAACTTCTCATTTCAGCAAAGATTCAGCTGAGACCGTTATAGCTCAATCAAATCATTCTCCAACGGTCAAATCACAGAAGAGCAAGAACTCTGGAAGATCACATGCAACGGCTATGTCCAGGATTCAAGCTCAGAATTGATTGAATTGAGGAAAATATGCAACGGAATTTTCCAGTAAATAAAGCTGAAAATTTGGAGAATAAGGGAGAAGGATTTGCAATGGCTAGTTTCACTGATTAGACTATAAATACCAAGGAAGACTCACTGCATCATATACAACGAACTACAACTGATCATATTTATAATTTGAGTCTGTATTGTGCTTTTGATTTTGAACTTCAGTGTTTATCAATATTTACTCTTTTGAGAGTTTTGTTTCTTTGAAATCATTTTCAAATACTTGTTTGTGTAAACTCAAGGTTGTGGAACCTGTGAGTTGAGTCTTTTGATTGCAAAGTGTAAGGGGGAGCAAGTGCTAGTGGATTAGGATTGCTTGGGTGTTACATTATTTGTAATAAGAGAACATTGATAGTGAGAAAACCCAGAAGATATTTGGGGACTTGACGTAGGTCAAGGTTAGGACCGAACAAGTGTAAATCTCTTATGTCCTAGCTTTTCTCTCTTTGCCTTCTAACTTTGCGTTTTGAAAATTTGGGTATTACTCAAAATTTTTTTTAAAAATCCCCAATTCACCCCCTCTTAGTGATTTCTTCCATCTTTATTTGGTATCAGAGCATTGGTTGTCTATTTATAGGATTCACATCCTAGACAAAAACATCCAATTGAAGGAATACTACCAGATGATGCCTCAATAATAGACCACCAGGCTTCAATGGTGAGCACTACTCATTCTAGAAATCCAAATTCAAAGTATTTGTGATGGCCAGTGAGTATGGTCTATGGAAAGTAATTGAGGAAGGCAATTATGTCTCTACTAAGAAAGTAGGAGAGAATGTTGTGCCAAAAACAAAAGCGGAATTTGATGAAAATGATCAAAAGAAAGTTGTTCTTAACAGCAAAGCCATCCCGAAGTTACAAAGCGTGTTAAGCCAAAAGGAGTATTTTCACATTTGCAATTTGCTTAGTGCCAAAGAAATGTGGGATGCATTAGAAGTTGCTTATGAAGGAACTTCAGGAATCAAGGAGAACAGAATCTGTTGAATCTGGCTATCACCCAAGAGGGGGGTGAATTGGGTGTTTGATAAAACTTTAGGAACTCTTAAAAACTTTTCGCAACTTGTAAATCAACAGTTAGATATTCAAATATAAGCATGTGCTGGAAATGTAAAAGATAAGGGAAGAGAGTATGCAAACTGTGATTTATCTTGGTTCGGTCCAATCCTTGACCTATGTCCAATCCTCAAGCTCCACTTGAGATTTTCAATCCACTATCTGATTTCAACTTGATTACAAGTTCTGTACTCAAAGTAATCCTCTCACTAGGATTCACTCCCCCTTACAAACTATAATCAATACACTTGCTTGATTACACACTCTGTACTCGAAGTAATCCTCTCACTAGGATTCACTCCCCTTACGAGTTGTAATCACAACAAAGTGTTTCCCACTCAAGATCACCCAATCTTGAGTATTTCTCACATAAACTGATTCACAATAAATCTTCTCTCTTAGAAGTGAATGAATAAACACTTAAGCACAATACAAATCATTTCACTCTTAATGATAAGCTATGTAGGCATTGAGAACAGAGAGTAAATGATGCGAAAATCAGAGTATTAGCATGTTGAAGGTGTAAGCTTGTGTCTCTGCGTTTTCTTCTTTTTCTCATCACTTGGAGTCTTCAAGTCTTCAGGTATTTATGCTAATTGAAGCTTGTGACCGTTGCAAATCCATTCAAACTTGGATTCATTCGAAAAACTAGCTGTTATGACCATAGCTGTTAAATATAGCTGTTAGGAATAATTCAGATTTTAATATTTGCATGTTGGCTCATCAAGAATGTCTCCCATGTAGTCATATTTGATGTTGTTAAGCATCTTTAGTTGGTAGGAGCCTTGTTGTCTGCATTGAAGAATGGTTGGGCTTCTTTCCAGGCTGTCATCTATTTGCTTTGTCGAGAAGATATATTAAAATAATACAAGTGGTTCATGGAGTTGCTTTATTTAATTTTAAAGCAAAATCTTCTGAAATATAAATCTTAAGCATATCAAGATTGTAGAACGTTTGAATCCATTACATTTGAACATTCAGCTTCGTTTCTCCAAGTTTCTCGTTTGGTTCTGCCTTCTTTGCCATTTCTGAAAATCTGCAGCAACCTTCATCTTCATGCTTATGACAAATTTTGATTTCTGTCAAGTTTGATGTTATCTCAAACTTTTAATCATCTGAAACTTGCTAGAAAACTGATTAATCATGATTAGAAACAATAGCAATAGATGATATGAAGTATTAAGATCAACTATGAAGTTTTCGTAAGTTAGCGCAATCTAATTTTTAAATCTTCAACGACTGAAACTGGAGTTTGCAAAACGAAACTAGAGTTTGCAACAGGCTAAACTAGAGTTTAGGAATCCAAACTCAAGTTTAGGTCTTCCAGAGAGGAATGTCATGATTTGAGTTTTGAAGCACACTTGAACATAAGGCTAAACTCGAGTCATTAGGTGACTAACTCGAGTTTTGGACTTTTGGAGTGAAAATAAGCTTAAGTCCACAAAAATCAAAACTGGAGTTTTCGAATGCAAACTGGAGTTTTCAAAGTTCAAAATATTGAGGAGCTCTCTGTCTACCACAAACTGGAGTTTACTAACTCAAACTCGAGTTTCCTTAAGAGATGAAAACATCTTGCTCTCTGTCAAGTCCAAAACTGGAGTTTGTTAACACAAACTCAAGTTTTCTTCTTCATGACTTAATCAAATATTCTTCTCACAAGTTCTTCGCTCTCTGACTTGATGAATATCAATTCCTGGAATCCAGTACCTATCTCCATAAGACTCTTTAAGTCTTCTTTCTAATGCAAGAAGAATCAGCTCCAAACTCATTGTAATATGATAGTTATGATCCGATGAACGAAGGTTGTTCTTTGTCCAGCGTTTTTCTAGCATCCTGAATTGACTGTCAACTTCAAAGATTCATACCTCACTCATTTGGTCTTTGTTTTCCATGATATTTATGTTTCTGGAAAGGTATGTGAGTCTACTTTCATATGCCACCGATTTCAGCTCATTCTGATATGTAGTTTGTGAGATACACTCAAATCATTGAAGCTTGGTCTGCTGGGTGGCGTGAATTTCTGTTCCAACTTCTGAAATTCATAGCTCTCTCATCTCAGCTTCTTTGGGCATAAAACTTTGTCAAGATGACGCGTTGGATGTCTAGTTTCATACAAAATTGATTTCACCTTAAACCGATCTCTGGTTTGGGAGATATCATCGAATTACCAGAGGTTGCCCGTGCTGAACGTGAAACAGAGTTAGACAGAGTTGCTGAAAACTTGCTAAACTCGAGTCATTAAGTGACTAACTCGAGTTTTGAGTTCCAAACTCGAGTTCACATTGGCTAACTCGAGTTTTGGTGATCTAGAGACGCCAGAGTTGTTGAAGACACTACAAACTCGAGTCATTAAGTGACCAACTCAAGTTTTGAGTTCCAAACTCGAGTTTACATTGTCTAACTCGAGTTTTGCTTATCCAAAGACGCCAGAGTTGCTGAAGACACTACAAACTCGAGTCATTAAGTAACCAACTCGAGTTTTGAGTTCCAAACTTGAGTTTTATGTTTCGAACTCGAGTTTTCTCATAATCCAGAGGCGGGTCACTTCCTGTAATGCAGTAAACTTGACTTTTGAGTATCTGGCTCGATTTCGCTCATCCAGAATCTGATATATGCTTGTTTTAACTCTGAATTGAGCTTTCCCAACTTCCATTTGATCCTAGAGACTTCAAGAATCAAACTAAGAACTTGTATAATGATTTTCTCAGTTTATTCAGCAAGTTCTTCTTTCTTTTTTCTCTCTTCTTGATTATTCTCCATAAATCAACTCTTTCTTTCTTCTCTTCTCTTGTTCTTTCTCTACATGAACAAATCTACATTAAATGTAGCAATTAGTCAATGTATATGGTATAAACTTTATGATATAAACTTTTTGCTCTTCCTAATGGCATCTATATGAGACATCATCAAAACTAATCATAACCAACAGAATCAACACTCTCACAATTGAGTATGATCTATTATGAATGAAGTCTGGAGAATCAATTGCAGAATTCTAGCTTCGTTTCACTCATCTCATCAATCAGTTGTCAGCCCTGGGAAAGATATATGAACAAAAAACTAAAGTAAGAAAAATTTTAAATGTACTAACCAAAGATTGGGAAGCTAAAGTGACAGCTATTGAAGAAGCCCGATGAGAATCCATGCAACCTGTAGCAGCTCTATTCGGTAGCTTATCAAAATACAAGGGCAAGATCAAGTTCTGAAAAGGACTTGACGAAATAGAAGGCAAACAAAAGGGAATTGCTCTCAAAACCATCAAGGAAGACAAAAATTCTGATGATGACGAGATTGATGATGAAGAAATTGGAATGATGGTCTGAAGATTCAGAAAGTTCTATAAGAAAGATCAAGGATTCCAGAAGTCCCTAAAGACAAACAATACCAAGGAAACAAAGAAGCCAATCATATGCTACGAATGTGACAAACCCAGGCATATCAAATCTAAGTGTCCCCAGCTGAAAAACAAGGAGACAAGATTCAACAAGTTCAAATAGAAAGGCTACATTTCAGTTATCTGGGGAGATAGCACATCAGATTAAGAAGAAGAAACCGCTAATATCTGCCTGGTTGCACATAAGGAATCGGAAAAAGAAGAGGTAAGAACTTCTAAACCAACATATGATGAATTACTCTGTGAGTACAATGTCATATAATCTGAATTTGATGAAAAATATATCGCTTTAAAAAGGAAAAACATAACTTCTGAACAACAAGTCAAAAATGATTCAAATAAAAACATTTGTGAAAATTGCACTGATTTAGAGAAAAGAAATCTATATCTTACAAAAACCCTTAAAAAATTCACTAAAGGAAGTGAGATGCTCAAGGTAATTTTAAAGGAACAAAGATTCACAAGTGATAAATCTGGAATTAGCTATAGACTTGATCTTGATAAAAAGAAAGGGAATAAGAGAGGTGGGGAAAAGAACTATCTGAACTATTTTCAAATATCAATTCATACCTCTAATCCATTTACCCACTGCAACTATTATAATAGAAAAGGACATACTACTTCTTCATGTTTTCTTAGAAAGGAAAGGAGAAACAAACCTGTTGACAACTACTAATGGGTGCCTAAAGGAACCTATAAGACTCCTGAGGCATATACTAACCCAAAAGGACCCAAGACAAAATGAGTACCTAAGACTTGATCTCATAATTTTTACAGGTTTGTTTAAGAGCATCAAAATCTAGCAAATGGTACATCGACAGTGGATGCTCTAGGCACATGACAGGAGATCAAACCAAATTTACAACAATCAAGCACAAGGATGATGGCAAGGTCACATTTGGTGGAAATCAGTCTTGGAGGATAGCCGGGATTGGTGAAATAAGGAACAATGATGGACCACAAATAAAAGATGTCTACTTGTGGAAGGCCTATGCCATAATCTCCTCAGTATAAGTCAAAGCACAGATAAAGGTAATCTAGTCATCTTCAACTCAGAAGAATGCTTGATTGTGAACAAGGATGATCTCTTTCTAGATAATGTTAAGTCCAAAGCATTATTCAGAGCACCTAGAGAAGGTAATTGCTACACTTTAAGTTTTTCAAATGACATATCTGAAAAGTGTTTCATCAGTAATCTAAATGAAAGTTGGCTATGGCACAAAAGACTAGCTCATGTTAACATGACCCAACTTGACAGATTATTAAAATCAGACTTAGTTATTGGTATACCTAAGCTTCAATTTAAAAACGACATGATTTGTGATGCTTGTCAAAAGGGAAAACAAACCAAATCTTCTTTCAAGTCCAAAAATGAAATTTCATCTAATAGGCCTCTTCAACTAATCCATATGGATTTAATTGGACCAGTAAGAGTAAAAAGTCTTGGAGGCAATCTTTACACCTTGGTTATAGTTGATGATTTCTCTAGATTTACTTAGACTATATTTCTATCGTCTAAGAATGAAAAATTTGATCAGTTTGTTGTGTTTACCATGAAGGTCCAAAACGAGAAAGGAGTTTCTATTGCAGGAATTCACACTGACCATGGTGGAGAATTTGAAAATCATGCCTTTAGTGAGTTTTGCGAAACCATGGCATTGATCATAACTTCTTAGCTCCTAGAACTCCTCAACAAAACGGTGTTGTAGAAAGAAAGAACAGAGTCCTCACAGAAATGGCAAGAGCAATGTTGAATGAGAATAACTCCTCCCAAGTATTATGGGCAGACGCCATGAGTACAACTTGTTATATTTCTAATAGTGCATACCTCAGGAAAAAGCTGAACAAGACACCCTATGAGCTTGCTATATTTCTAAGTTGGTCGAGGAAGCAAACTCGAGCCTAATAAATTAACCTTAAGGTTAACACATACAAAGAGCATCCTTGGAAAATAAACTCGAACACAACTATGTGGACTCATGCTTACCTTTTTAGCTATAACGCACCTAAGAGAATCAAACTCGAGCCTGACACTTACAGACTCGAGCTTGACTCAAATAGAGAGATATCAAGAAGTCAATAGAACAATTAAACTCGAGCCTACACATCCTTAACACGAGTCTATCGGAACTCTGTTTCATGGACGAGATGCGAAATCTATTTGATTCAAATTTACAAGTTTATTGACTCACGTATCAAGTTGCGAATCATCTTACATACATATACTTGATCAAATTTCTCATTTGTTTCAGATGGATTTAGCAAAACAGATCTAGGTCAAGTGCATTAAATGAAAAGCCAAAGACAAGCCTGAAACTTCTCATTTCAGCAAAGATTCAGCTGAGACCGTTATAGCTCAATCAAATCATTCTCCAACGGTCAAATCACAGAAGAGCAAGAACTCTGGAAGATCACATGCAACGGCTATGTCCAGGATTCAAGCTCAGAATTGATTGAATTGAGGAAAATATGCAACGGAATTTTCCAGTAAATAAAGCTGAAAATTTGGAGAATAAGGGAGAAGGATTTGCAATGGCTAGTTTCACTGATCAGACTATAAATACCAAGGAAGACTCACTGCATCATATACAACGAACTACAATTGATCATATTTACAATTTGAGTCTGAATTGTGCTTTTGATTTTGAACTTTAGTATTTAACAATATTTACTCTTTTGAGAGTTTTGTTTCTTTGAAATCATTTTCAAATACTTGTTTGTGTAAACTCAAGGTTGTGGAACCTGTGAGTTGAGTCTTTTGATTACAAAGTGTAAGGGGGAGCAAGTCCTAATGGATTAAGATTGCTTGGGTGTTACATTATTTGTAATAAGAGAACATTGATAGTGAGAAAACCCAGAAGATATTTGGGGACTTGACGTAGGTCAAGGTTAGGACCGAACAAGTGTAAATCTCTTATGTCCTAGCTTTTCTCTCTTTGCCTTCTAACTTTGCGTTTTGAAAATTTGGGTATTACTCAAAAAGAAAATTTTTAAAATCCCCAATTCACCCCCTCTTGGTGATTTCTTCCATCTTCAGGAGTGTTGTTCTGTGTGGATACCGGTAGAGGGAGAAAATTTGTAGAGTCAGCTCCTAGAGATTGATAGATCAAGAATGTGTTAGCCCACGAGTTTGCAAAGCACGTACATGAGTTCGCATAGGTACGATTCCTAATTACTAACCCGATTTAAACACTGTCGATAGATCCTTTTCTTGGGATTTGTGATTTATTGGATAAATTTAATTCCGCTGCGTGTACAAATCCCAACAGTGGCATCTGAGCCAGATCAATTGTGCGTTTAAATTGAGTTTATATTCTTAATGTGATTATTGGGATATAAATCGTATAGATGTGATTATTATGTTTAAACATAATACTTAACATAATAAGGATTTATTAGGACAAATTGGAATGGGGATTAGATGGGATTTTGTATGTTTTTATATACAAGTAAATACGATTCCATATATTGGGTTTATATATTGGATTTTAGTTTCTTGGGATATATACATTTACAGCCACATGATTATTATAATTAATCATATAAATGTAAATATGCATATTGGAATGACGTACACATTTGATTTAATAATGACTATTAATATTAATATTAATATTAACATATCTAACGTCTATTAATAAATCACATTTGATTTATATTTTGTTTGATCTAGTTGCGGGTACGTTATTATTAATTGATTTAATAATGACTATTTAGATTTAATTAATTTATATGTTGATATATCTGCGTGTACGCTGATCTGATGTGCTATTTTCGAAAATCATAATAATAATTCATATTGTATGAATTAATACCGGTTGTGATTTACTTTTAAATTGTTTGGGTATGGTGAACAACATGGCTCTAGAATTTACAAGAGGTTGCAATTTTTAAATATGGCCTGCGAGCCATGCCTTTATCTAAATATTTTTTATGTACATTCTCTTCTCATCTCACTCCCCCCGTATGTTTAAACGAGGTTTCTCTTGATGTAATTTTCTTTTCTTATTTAGAGAAGTCCCCTCATTGGCTTAAGAGGATTTTAGGTTAGATGAGTCATGTTGTATCACGTTTTAATTATGCTTTTGATTAGATCATGGCATGTTTATTTTGTATATTATGTATTGTTTGTATGAGATACAACTATAATTGCTTTCATATGAATATAATTAATTAGATTAAACCCTCCAAATGAAATCTTAAGTCGTAATGCTGTCAATTAATGAATACTTGTCAAAGCCTAGATCGCTTATTTGTATGTTTCACCAAAGTGGATGCACTTGAGTTATCTTGGTGAGACAAGAGTGAGTAATGGTGATACTCAACATTCATGATTGTCTTGACTTAATTGAGATTATCAAAACGGTTTTGGATCTCAAGGCATTAGATGGGATTAAACATGTCGGTCATATGATGATCGAATCCCATAAAAATCTAAGAGTTACATGTGATGTAATTGGTAAAGGGGTTGCCTACCTAAATAACTTGATTTTAAGCGTCCCGCTAAAGCGGACTTAAATTTAAGCCAAATATGGATCTTAGCCCACTAATTATATTGAGGGTTGTTAATTCAATGAGAGATTATTTATTAACTTTGCATATCTTTTAATTGTAGAATCATGTTGACTAGTAACACTACATTATCACTGCGATCAGTCCTTAAGAAGGACAAACTAAATGGGACCAAGTTTCTTGACTGGTTTAGAAACTTGAGAATTGTTCTCAAGCACGGAAGAAAGGGAATGAAAAAGGAAGGCAAGGGCAAAGGAAAGGATAATGACTCAATTGGTAAGACCAAAGAGTCAAACAAGCCCGAAACTAAGCCTGCAGCCAAGAAGGCAAAGCATTCGAAGGAGGGGGTTTGCTTCTTCTGCAATAAACCTGGTTATTGGAAGAGGAACTGCAAACTCTACCTTAAAGATCTAAAAAAGAACAAGAAGGATGGTGGGACTATCTCTTCAAGTATTTATATCATAGATATTCATTTATCTACTTCCTTTACATGGGTATTAGATACTGCATGTGGTTCTCACATTTGCACAAATGTGCAAGGTCTTAAGGATAGAAGAAAATTGAAGAAGGGCGAAGTGGACCTACGAGTTGGAAACCGAGCAAGAGTTGCTGCTTTAGCCGTAGGCACTTATGAATTAGTTCTGCCCAGTGGGCTTTTGTTAATTTTGAACAATTGCTTTTATGTTCCTGCTTTGAGTAGTAACATTGTTTCTCTTTCTTATTTAGATAAGGAAGGTTTTACTTCCATTACTAGGAATGATAAATGTTCTATTTATCATAATGACATTTTCTATGCTGATGGTTATTTGCATTTTGGTCATTATTTACTAAATTTAGAACATTCTAGTAATGGACATATCTATAACGTGTCTACCAAAAGCGTCAAGTCAAATGATTTGAATCCGACCTACCTATGGCATTATTGTCTAGGCCATATAAATGAGAAACACATTTCAAAACTCCATCAAGATGGATTTCTTAACTCATTTGATTTTGAATCATTTGATACATGTGAGTCTTGTTTATTGGGAAAGATGACAAAAAGGCACCTTTTACTAGGCATAGTGAGAGGGCCACTGATTTATTGGGCCTTATACATACTGATGTGTGTGGACTAATGAATACATCTACCAGAGGAGGTTATATGTACTTTTATGAAAGTGGAAGAAATCACCAAGAGGGGGGTGAATTGGGGATTTTAAAAAAATTCTTTTCAACTCTTAAAAATGAAGCTTAAGAAATGGATAGAAAAAGAAAAGCTTAGACACACAGAATTTATACTAGTTCGGTCTCAACCTTAACCTACGTCCAGTCCCCAGATACCTTCTAGGTGTTTCCACTAATTCAACAGATTTTCAATTAAAACAATGAAGACCAGACACAATCCTAATCACCTAGGACTTGCTCCCCTTTACACTTTGTGATTGAACAACCCAACTCACAGGTTCCACAACCTTGAGTTCTCACAAACAAATGCTTTCAAAAATTTACAAACTCTCAAAAGAGTAAATAAGGATAAACACTGAAGAACAGGTTGAAAATAACAATACAGACTCAAATTTCAAAGTATAATCAAGATAGCTTCGTTGTGTGTATGTTGCTTTGAGTTTTCACAGCCTCTTATAGACTGAATGGATAAGCTAGCCGTTGCAATTCTTTCTCTAATGTTCAGCTGCAATTATGGAAAAATGGCAGTAGCATATTTTGCTCTGTTCTTTGAATTCTTAGCTGGAATCTTGGAATTTAGTTGTTGTAGAACGTCTTTCAGATTTTTAGCCATTCCATGATCTTAATTCGACCATTTGAAGTGATCTTAATGTGTTGCAACGGTCTGAACCGAACATCTGGGATAAGGGAGAAGAATCAGCCCTGTTCTTGGTTCTTCATTTAATGCACTTATTCTGGATCTTGATCTCACCTTGATCTTGGCTAAACCTTATCTGAAAAACACTCAAAACTTCATCAAGGACATTAGAAACAATAATATCATATCATGAAATAATTTCAGGAAGACCCATTAAGATTTCGCAGATCAACATCATTTGATTTTTCAAAATCCCCGATGCAAACTCGAGTTTGTTCTTCCAGACTCGAGTTTGGGGTTCATCCAGAAAGCATGTCCGTTGATTAGAGGTCTAAACTTGCAGTCTGTAAAAGCTAACTCGAGTTTGGCTTTTACAGAGAGAACTATCGGGCTTTGGACTTGGCATGGAATTTTGGTCCTGCTCCTAGACTTGAGTCAATTAGTGACTGACTCGAGTTTGGGTCTATGTTTGAAGAACAAGCCTAAGTTCGTGATTTTCCAGATTGGAGTTTAGGAGACAGACTGGAGTTTTGGAAAGATGGTAGAAATTCGAGTGTTTCTCTATTTGTCCTAAACTCGAGTTTATAATAACAGACTCGAGTTTATGTTTGAGCTAAAACTATTCAAATCTTTCTGTTTGGTCTAGACTGGAGTTTGTAACTCTAGACTGGAGTTTATAACTTGGCCTGGAACTCGAGTGTCTTTCTATTTGGTCTAGACTAGAGTTTAGGAATCCAGACTCAAGTTTGGCTTGCTTGGCATTCTGAGTGCTCTCTGTATCTTCCAGACTTCAGGTTTGGTTTTGCAAACTGGAGTTTGGCTTGTTGTGAAAATTTCTAATTGCTTTCTGTAACTCCTTAGACTCGAGTTAGTCCAAGCAGACTCGAGTTTGGCTTTCTTCGCAGAAGTAAACAACTTTCTATCAACCCTTAAACTCGAGTTTACATACCTAAACTCGAGTTTGCCTTTGACAGTGAGATTTTCATATTGCCAAAAACAAACTTCATATCAAGTTTACAATTGCTAGTTATCATCAAAACACATTGAGAACTAACACTTTATTACATTCATAGATGATTTTAGTAGGTATGGGTATATCTATCTAATGAAACAAAGTATGAATCTTTTGAAATGTTCAAAATATTCCAAAATGAAGTGCAAAACCAACTTGGCAAAACAATTAAAGCACTTCGATCTGATCGGGGTGGTGAATATTTAAGCCAAAAGTTTACTGACCATCTTAGAAGTTGTGGGATCATCTAACAACTAACTCCTCCAGGAACACCACAATGGAATGTTGTTTCTGAGCGGAAGAATCGAACTCTATTAGATATGGTTCGATCTATGATGAGTCAAACAAATCTTCCGTCGTCCTTTTGGGGCCACGCCTTAGAAACAACTGTGTTCACACTAAATCGTGTTCCATCAAAGGTAGTTGAAAAGACGCCATATGAGATATGGACTGGGAAGAAATCTAGTTTGTCATTTCTTAAAGTTTGGGGATGTGAGGTTTACGTTATGTAATATCTCGAATTCTAGACCCTAAGAATTGAGAATAAGCCTAAAGTAGGCAGACAATTAAGCCCAATTCGAGAAGAATCCCAAGTATGTCAAGGGTTAGGAAGCCTTTTAGGGACCAATTAACTTGGCATTTTATGTCCCAATCTCGAGTAAAACTCGAGCAGGATCCAGGGTAGACACCGATAAAGTAACTTTAATAAAGTAAGGTCATGATAACATGCTTTTGTGTTGGTCTAATAAAATCATGACACGTGTCTCGTCATCATGGCAAAGGGAAAAGCTACTTTTGTGTTGCACGAGTAAAAACATGACACGTGTCCCTTCATAATTACAAGTGCAAAAGTCAAAAAGCTTGTAAAAGAAGCTATGTGGAAGGAGATATTTTGAGGGCATTTTGGTAAATTGCTATAAGGGACACATGTGCATGCAATTAATGTGAAATGGTGACTCAAAAGCTTCTGAAATAAGCTTCAAATTCGTGTAAAGCAAGGAGGAGAGAGAAAAGTCACCAAAACTTGCAAAATAAGCCAAGTTAAGAGGATATTTTGTAAGGACACTTTGGTCATTTGGTTTTGGGGATTTTTAAGTACCCTCTTGACATATTTTAATACATTTCACACTCATGTTTGCATGAGTATTTTGATCAAGAGATCAAGGATCATAGAAATTAAATTGACAATGAATAAGGGCACAAACACACTTATGCGATGTTAATTTGTTGGTAAAATGTCATTTAGCTATACCTTAAGGTAGGGGACAATTAGCGGAGCAAAAATGTGTTAAAATAAATATGCACATAACCTTTCTTGGATGGATAAGGGTTCCCTGCGTTTTTGAAGTAAAAGAAGAGTTAAGTAGAAAGGAAAACCAATGAACCAAGGTGTGCCACATCATGAGGTAGGTAGAATGTGTGGATCATGGAAGTGCCAACAAGGCAAGAAGAGAGAAGGAACACATGGCTAAACCCTAAAGCGACACGTGGCACATAATTGATGAAGGCTTGACTTTTTATATAATAGTACGATGGTAATTAATGATAGCAATTAATGAGTGTAAATAAGAGTCAACTAAACTTGCCCATTAAGTTACAAAAACGTGCAGCTAGGTGAGGGTAGGGAAAAAATTGAATAAGTCACATATTAAGGCCCAAATACATGCTCAAAGACTTGGGAAAACATTGACTAATGAGAGGGAACCAACAAGTACCAATTAGGGGCTTGTTTATGAGGTATATGAATCAAAAATCTGACCCTCCAAAGAGTTGATGTCATCACCTTTCTAACCATGAAATTTGGCAGCACAGGAAAGTGACACACAACGCGTTCTAGACATAATAAGCGATGTGTTCTAGACCTGACATACGGCACGTTATGAACTTGACAAGCGGCGCGTCCTGGACTAGACACGTGGCGTGTTTTGGATTGCACCCGTGTTCTATATATACCCCTTTCCCTCATGGGTCTTTAGGCCATTTTCGGCCAAAACATGGAAGGAAGAGAGAGAGAGAGAATGAAATAGGAAAAAAGAGAAGAGGGAGAAGGAGCAGGAGGAAGAGAAAGCATACATTGAAGGTTAAGGTAAGATAGTGCAAGATCTGGTTAAATAAGCCTTCAATCTTCTTCATAACATTCTTATGGTTCTTTTATGTCTAAAGCCAACGCCATCAAAGGACATGAAGAAGGAATCCAAGTTGGATTAGGTCCAAGATCAAGACAGATCCATATGCAGAGTAACTTTTGGACATTAGGGGAATTTTATTAAGACTGATCAGCTATCATGTGCGGTAACTACTTACTCGTATACTCTATGTTACTTTGGCATGTTGTGTTCATGATGATGTGGGAGATTGGGCTGTAGTGCCTATTGGACTTTGTGTCCTTAGGGTTTTGTTACAGTACCGAGGGCATGTATGATCGGGTTGTGGTGCCTATTGGGTTGCAGTACCGAGAATTTGTTGGCATAGGTAGGGCCTATATGACTGTGTGTTTATAGGTCACTACCGAGGCCTTGCGTGCGAAACGTTTAGTGGGGCTTGTCTTGACCAGGCAGTCCTGTGGACTATGCCAAAGGTAGAACATACATGTCAGATGGTTTGTGCTTGAGGCAGAATGATCTTCTTTACTTTCCTATTTGTGATTTGCATTGCATACATATAGTATTTGAGTTTGACAGTTACCCTGGGATTCAATTTTGAATTCCAGACTGTTATAGGAATACAGGTATCTCAGGTTCAACTGATTAGGAGTTTGAAAGGTAAAGGTCGAAGCAGTGATACGAAGAGATGAAGACGCTCTAAAGAGACTTAATATTGTATTTATTATGGATGGGATTATAAAGTTATTTACTGTTTAATATTTTATTCCGGATTATTGTATCATAACCCTAAGAGAATTTATATTTTGGATGTTGTAGTAAATTTATTTACTTTTACCAGTATATCGTATTAGTCCAAACCGATTCAATGATCTGCCGCGTAATATTCTGATATATGCTAACATGGAATAATTAAGGGAAGGTAACAAATATAGAAGGGATCCCTCTAACCCGCCACCCGGAAGGGCGAGGTCGGTAGGGGTGTTACACGTTAAACAACAAGCCTCTGATAAATTATCATCCAGATCCTCAAAATGCCTTTTTGTGGGGTATCCTAAGGAAACTAAAAGATACTATGTCTACAATCTTACCGATCATAAAGTGTTTGTTATCCAGAATGGTGTCTTTCTAAGGAAAGAATTTATCTCTAAAAGAACCAGTGGGAGTAAGGTAACCCTTGAAGAAGTTCAAGAGTCACAAAACAATGTAGAACCACAAATGGAAAACAGAGAAGACTCACAACAAGTTGATGAGCCTACTCTAGTAACACAAGTCCCACGAAGGTCCGATAGGACACAGCAAAAGCCTCAGATGTTAGATATGATTAGTTTTGATGATGACTTATACATATGCCATTGTTGTTCAAAGTAAAAAAGATTGAGTAATATGTTTATCTTCTTCATTGATGAATTCTTGAATTTTAATGTAGATGAGGATAAGGCAAAAGGAAGAGAAGAAAAAGAAGAAGATGAGAAATTGAAAAAGAAAGAACTTGCTGAATTGATTATTATTATTCAAGTTCTTAGTTGACAGACTCTGGGGATAATTAAGAAGAAGAAGAAAGTTGGAAGATGGAAGAAGTTGATGGATAGAATGAGGATATCAAGTCCAATATCAGCTTCAAGAAAAGGAGAAGAAAGAATGAAAGAATAAAGATGTGAAGAATATCCAAGTGGAGAGAAGGAAAGGAAATATTGAAGATCCTGGAGAAGATAATGAGTTCATGATGAAGAATGATCAAGATTTGTTATGGAAGTGACCATGATCAAGTAGATGTTGTAGAGGGTGAATTTTGAGCTAAAAACAGCAAAAATCGGCATCTGGAAGTGAATACTCGAGTTTCTAGGTCAAAACTCGGTATACAAGCTTACTGGAAAAATTGGCTTTTGGATGAGAAAACTGTGGTTTGGAAAACTGAGGTTTTGGAAACCACGGTTTGGGCGTCAAAGAGTCAAAACTTGATTATTGAATTCAATACTCGAGTATGGAACTTATATACTTGAGTTTGGGATGTTCTCAGCTTCTCTGGCGCTTCTAGACGCGACAAAACTCGAGTTTCCTCTTAAAAACTCAAGTTTCCAGCTCTTACAGCAACTTTGTTCACCTCTGTTCCACGATCAGAATGGGTGAGGTTTGGTAAATCAATGATATCTCCTAAACCAGACATCGGATTGAGGTGAAATCAAATTTTGCTGAAACTAGACATCCAATGCGTCATCTTGACCAAGTTACAACTCCAAAGAAGATTAGATGAGAGAGCAGTGAATTTTCAAAGTTGGATAAAATGTTAACGCCACACTTCAGAGCGACCTTCAGAGTTTTGAGTATATCTGACAATCTACAAATCAAAATGAGCTGAAATTGGTGGCATTTGAAAGAAGACTCATAGGGCTTTCCATCAAGATTTGATTCAACAAAAATAAAGATCAGACCAGAGAGATATGTTCTTCGAAAGTTGACTGAAGATTCAGAACGTTGCAAAAATGCTGATTTAAGAACATCTCTCAATCATCGAATCATAATGGACAGAATCCAACGAGTTTGGATCTGATTCTTGTTGCTTTGGAATGAAGACACAAGGAGCTATATGAGGATTATTGGTTTGCTAAATTAGAAGCCATATCAAGTCAGAAAGCAACCAAAGGCCAGAACAAGTCGAAAACTCGAGTTTACAAATGAATACTCGAGTATAGCCCAGACAGAGAACTATGAACGTTAGAGGATCCTCAATACTTAAGTATGGGAAGCAAAACTTGAGTATAGGACATACAGAGACAAATCTGAAGTTTCTCAATATGCTCAAAATCGCAGTATTAAAGTCAAAACTTGAGTTTACAGCGTAGCATCAGAAAAATTAAAATGACGAAAATCCTGAATCTGATCCAGATCAACTAGAAGTTTACCCAAATGATTCATAACATTTATTATCATCATTTACATCATTTGTGGACACATTTCAGATGATCAAACGAAGGATTTCATGAAGAGCCAAAATGCTGAGCTGTCAAGTTGAAGAAGCTTCTAACGGCTATATTTTTGCATCTGATGCACTCTCAACGGTTCTGAACACAACGACTCTATTCTCCAACGGTTAGAAGACCTTCATCTATAAATAGAGCTGGATTTAAAACGAAGAAAGGTGGAGGAATGAGCTTACACAGTCATAATGTCGAAATTCAGAATCCTCTCTTCACTCTGTTTTCGGATGCTTATTCTGATTATCATTTATAGAGTGAATTCAATTGTAATATGCTTCAGTGCTTATCATAATCACTTCTTAGAGAGAAGATATATTATAAACTGACAGAAATTTATCGTGATCTCTCCCAAAATAACCAAGTTAACAAAAGATTTGTAATATAATGTAACATGTATCGTTTTCCCAATGAATTCGCAGTAGGTTTAAATCAGTAACAATAATGAAATAGAACAATAACAATTTAGGGGGAAGTTTTTCAATGCAGTGAATATTAAAATAGAACTAAACAGAAATAGATAAAGTAAAGATCAATTAAGTAAAATGAAGATTAAACAGATAAACAGAAGATTAACCTAGGATTTCAAATTCCACTACTTTCCTTCCTTGGACGAAAACAAATTTTTAGACAAACTCATGATTGATTCTGGACGAACTGGAATCCTTAGTTCGTCCAGAGAACCCCTCAACTAAACGATCGTCTAGCACTTATCCAAATAGTAGTGTGTCACTATACGATCGCACAACAAGCACTTGAACTTAGATTGGACTGAATCCTTGGGATTTCTCAATCTGGATGTTAGATTTAACACCCAATCCGAAAGTAAATCGAATCTGAAATTACAGAACAGAAACGAATTTGTTACCATTAAGAACGAGTCCTTTGGATAGTGGAATCCCTAATCCGTGGGTTAACCAGAGACATTTAGCCAAGCATAACTGGGTAGAACAGCGAAGAACAGATGAAGAACATTTCAGAGAATTTTAAAAGTCTATGTTTGATCTCCCAAAAGTCTAAAACGAAATTACAAAACTGTTTTTAGCCTCCATCTAACTTAACCTAAAAAGGTAAAACGAAATGGGGCTCCAAGTCATAAAATATCCAGCCCAAAAGAAATAGCCTAAAATAACAAATGGACCTTTACAAAATTCGGACCCAAATAAAAATATAGAAAAACGTCTCTGACTTCGGCTCCAAGTTTGACCATCCTTTTGACCGAATTTGCCTTATGAGTCTCATAACATTTGTAGCCCTTTGAATCATCTGAAATATGAGACAAAAATGAGGCAAATCCGATGTCTGGTTCAAAAGTTATAGTTAAAACAGTGAAGCATATTAAATCTGGAATTTTTATCATGAAAATGAATTAAATCCAAATAAAAGCCCAAAGCCCAAATAATCATTAAAGCCCATTATTTATTAGCTAACAATCCTAAATTTATTACCCAAAAGATACAAAATAAGTGTGTAAAATATTCAATTATCATAAACATTCTAATTTCTGAGAGATGCTCAAGGTTGGGTGACCTTGAGTGGGAAATTGAATGTATCCTCTGGGTTGTGAGGGAGAGTCTCCGAGGGAGATTATGAAGGTTGCACAAGTACCTGGATAAACTTGTGGGTGTAAAGGCTTGTCTCTTGTGCCTGGTTAAACAAGGAGAATAGTGAAAAGCTCAGGGTGCCTGAGGACTGGATGCAGGTCAAGGTTGGACCGAACCAGTATAAATCTAAGTTTGCAATTCTCTTCCCTTAACTCTACTTCCAGCATACATGTTTGATTGATTGCTTATAGATTTATAACTCTTTAATATCATTCAAACTGATTTCAACGAATTGTGAAAAGATTTTTAAAGATTGCAAGAATTTTTATCTTTACCCAATTCACCCCCTCTTGGGTTCAGCCACGTTTTTCATCAGAGATATGTATTTCTAACTACTGGAAGTCGTGATATCTTGCTCATTGAGCAGAATGAGCCAACTACCTATCGAGAAGCCATAGTGGGACCAAACTCTGAAAGATGGCTAGATGCCATAAAGTCTGAAATGCAATCCATGTACGAAAATAAGGTATGGACCTTAGTCGATCCACCTGAAGGTGTAAAAACTATTGGGTGTAAATGGGTTTTTAAGGAGAAAATCGACATGGATGGCAAAGTAAGTGTCTTCAAGGCATGATTGGTTGCAAAAGGATCACTCAAACTCATGGTGTGGACTATGATAAAACCTTTTCCCCAGTTGCAATGGCCAAATCAATCAGAATCCTTCTCTCCATAGCAGCATATTATGACTATGAAATATAGCAGATAGACGTCAAAACAGCCTTCCTTAATAGAAAGCTACTTTAGGATGTGTACATGACATAACCTGAAGGCTTTGTGCGTCTAGAGGAATCTGGTAAAGTTTGCAAGCTTCAAAGATCCATTTATGGATTGAAGCAAACATCTCAGAGCTGGAATCATCATTTTGATGAAGTAGTTAAAGAGTTTGGATTCATTCAAAACATTGATGAACCATGGGTTTACAAGAAGGTTAGTGGGAGCACAGTTGTATTTTTGGTGCTTTGTGTAGATGAGATCCTACTCATTGGGAATGACATCCCTACCTTGCAGAATGTCAAGTCTTGGTTAGGAAAGTCTTTGTCAATGAAAGATTTAGGCAAAGCTACTTATATCCTAAGGATCAGGATCTATAGAGATAGATCCAAGAGGTTGATAAGCCTAAGTCAGAGCACATACATAGACAAGATACTGCATAGATTCAGTATGCAGGATTCAAAAAGGGGTTACATGCCCATGTCTCATGGCATCCATCTCAGCAAGGATCTGTGTCCGAGTAAGATTCCATATGCCTCCGCCATTGGATCTATCATGTATGCAATGTTATGCACTCGACTGGATGTCTCATTTGCCTTAAGTATGACCAGAAGATATCAACAAGATCCCAGTGAGGGTTATTGGACTGCTGTCAAGAATATCCTGAAGTACTTAAGAAGGACTAAGGACTTGTTCTTAGTATATGGTGTCTAGGAGGATGAGCTCTGTGTGACTGGAAACATAGATACAAGTTTCCAAATTGACCAAGATGATCTAAGATCGCAGTCAGGATTTGTATTCCTGTTGAATGGTGGTGCAATAAGCTAGAGGGCTCAAAGCAGAGCACTGTAGCTTATTCTGTAATAGAAGCTGAGTATTTAGCCGCATTGGATGCAACTAAGGAAGCCGTTTGGATTAGAAAGTTTGTTAATGAACTAGGGGTGGTTCCTACCATCTCAAATCCAATAGACCTGTTCTGTGACAACAGCGAGGCTATTACGCAGGCCAAGGAGCCTAGGTCACATCAAAGGACCAAGCATATACTCAGGCGCTTTCATCTTATTAAAGAAATCAATAATAGAGGTGACATAAAGATATGCAAAGTACCAGGAGAAGACAATGTTGTTGATCCTCTTACTAAGCCGCTTACACAAATAATACATGAACGTCATGTGAGGCCAATGGGAATTAGGGAAATTAATGATTGTACCTAGTGCAAGTAGGAGTATTTTGTTAGAAAGGCTAATTATTGTACGTTAAACATTATTGTTATTTAAAGTATTCTTTTCTAATTATCATTTCATTTGCATGTTTATATTGATAACTGTATCCTTGGATATATTTTATAGATTATCCTAAATGTCTCTGGCCGGTCATCTACGTGAGAGCGAAGATGAGATAAGACCAGTATGACTTTGATGAGGTATGGAGATATGAATCAAAGTCATGGGCACTTGTAAGAGTACAAGGTGCTAGACCGACTCACTATGAGAAAGTTGCATGGATTAAGTCATAAGCTTTTCTCATGTATAACCACGTCACAATGCCCTTTGACATGAGATCATCATAGATTCCTACATAATGAGTCACTAATCTTTGACCTAGTCAAAAGTCACCTTTAACCAGGTGATGATAAAGGCTTGGATAGGGATCAGTGATTTTCATGTAGAGGAAATGTGAGTGGTCAAGATGGAATTTGTCCCTCCATTTATAGAGAGATAATATTAGGCCCCTTGATGTGTGAGTCTAAGAAATGTATGGCTATACTGTGATGGAAAAGAGTTTCCACTTCAATTATTAGACTACTCAAGAATCGAGAAAGTAATGGTTAAGAAAAGGAAGTTGACATTATCCATGCCTCATCCTTGACCAAATTATCGTGGGACAAAAGGGACGTGACATGGTTGTATGATAGGTTGTATCGAAAATCGATCCTCATGTGAATTTGGTAGTTGGAATTTCTTGCTAGAGGCCGCTTGCAACTTGTGGGCTAATACAGTATTGGCCCGCTGCTAATCTCATGTGAGCTTACAGGGTCGCACACAAGAATAGAATAACATGAGCTATAATGTTCAGATTCATTGAATCTAAGATATGTCTAAGATTCAATGAATACAACATTTTATCCAGGGAGAATATATATATATATATATATATATAAAATAATAATAATAATAATAATTGCACCTAGTGCAAGTAGGAGTCTTTTGGAAATTATGCCCTAAGGGCTAATCATTAAATAACTTCCATATTTGATTTACAAAGATAAATCAATGATTTGATTTATCAAGATAAATCAAATCAGCTAGCTTTTAAATTCGCATTAAATAAATTGATTGGATTGAATCAATTAGACAGATTTAATTTCCAATTCAATTTCAAAATTAATAAGATTGATATTGAATATTCAATGCGGTCCATTAGAGTTATAAATATACCCTTAGGTTGTAAGTAATTTGATTACACACACAAGAGAATTGTAGAGCCACAAAAAAAAGGAACCCTAGAAGAGACACGTGAGACAAAAGTTTGAAGGCGCTAGCACGCTGCCGTTCATGTAGGAGTGTTGTTCGGTGTGGATACCAGTAGAGGGAGTGGATTTGTAGAGTCATCTTCTAGAGATTGATAGATCAAGAAGGTGTTAGCCCATGAGTTCGCAAAGCATACACACAAGTTCGCATAGGTATGATTCCTAATTACTAACCCGATTTAAACGTTATTGATAGATCCTCTTCTTGGGATTCGTAATTTATTGGATAAATTTAATTCCGCTCCGTGTACAAATCCCAACATATGTGTGTGTGTACATGTGAAAGGAAGTTAAAAGTGAAAGCAATGGCATTCTTGTAATTATCTTGTTGAATTATATGTATTTGTCGACCTAAACAACTAATAGGAAGTCTAAGTTCAGTTAAGGCGTCCTAAAATAATTTCAAGACCCCCAATATTTAGCGCCATATGGTGCCATTTGGGGAATTTTTTTGGCGCTAGCTATTATGTGGGAAATATTTGTATTTGTATTTTTTTTTGGTTTATTATATTGGCGTCCAGACTTTTAATGAGGACACCTTAATTGAATTTTTTTGGTGTCCTAGAGTGTATTCAGGACACCTAAAATTCTAAAAAATTAATTGTTTGGTGCTGTGGTGTCATCTTGGGAATTTTGTTTGACGCCAATTACTATGAGGGAAATATTTTTTTTTTTGGTTTTTTGGCGTCCTAAATAATTGTAAGGGTGCCTTAAGTGAAATTTTTGGCTTCCTGAAGAGCTGTTTAGGATGCCACAAAAAGAATTAATGTGTCCTTGTTGAGCTGAGGGTGCCTTAAATTTATGGCGTCTTGATTGGTCTTTCAGGTCGACAAAAATTGTTTTAATGCATCCTCTATGAGCTACGGGTGCCTTAATTATTTATTTAGCACCCTTCTTTAACTTTCAGGACGCCTTTATTGTTTAATATCTCATTAGCTCCTCTTTGCTTATCGCTATTTCTCACACACTCAACTGACTCGTACATCTCTCACACACTCAGTCCCCTCCCCTGCCTTATTCTGGTGGAACAAAACCCTAGCTACCTAATCGATTGCTCACCATTACTCTCCCCCTGTTTCGAAAGCTTTGTCTCCTTCGTCTTCCCTCTTTGCACATTGCTCTCTTTGTTTCTGGCGCCTCTCCCTCCTTCTCCTTTCTCTGACGAGCCATTGCCTTTTGCCTCAGTTCATCAGTCTTCACTTCAGGTATCTGTTTTGGGATTGGCCATGCTATGGAGGTAAAAGCATTGGTTTAATTTAATAGAAGACTGAAATCAAACTCCTTTGTGTTTTTTCTTGACAAAGCTTTGAATTCTAGTAATGTATTCGATCCTCTACTTTCTTTGTAAAGTTTATGGGATTGTGTATGTCTTCAGTTAATACTCGGGGTATTGATACTAGTTTTGTGGATGATTTAGACAAATGGTTTTATCCTTTCTTCTTGTTGCTCACTAGGTCAAGCCCTCATAGAAATTGCAAGTTCACCACATAGGAAAAAGGTTGGGAAATTGTGTTCCTTTTTTTAAAATGTTGATGATGGAATGCTGGCCTTATTGTGACATTTTCATCTAAATTTTTCCTTTCATTTGATTCTATAATGTGTCATGTGCAGCCATATGTTATCTATTAAATTTCTTATGTCTTTTTGGTATTAAGATTGGATTTGCCTTTCATTTGATTCTATAATGTGTCATGCGCAACCATAGTTATCTATTAAATCTCTTATGCCTTTTTGGTATAAAGATTGGATATATTTTTTTTCCCTTTTGGTTCCTTGTGCTTGAAAGGTACAGATGGATTTATCTATTTATTTCTCTTATATGGCCTGTTTTTGTCAATTGAATTGATTGCAAATATGTTTTATCTATTGATTTTTTGTATGTGTTATAAATAAACATTTTGAAAATTTTTGTTTTTAAAAATGCGGAGTAAGGAAAAAGAGCAGCGGTAATAAATTAAAATACCAATAGGTTTGATTGAGGAAGTAAGGTACATCTTGCATGTGAGAGGTAAAGTACCAGTAGGTTTAGTTGAGGAAGTTCAAGCAGAGGAAGCATAAAAAAAGAACATTAAGATCTTAGACTTTCTTTTTTAAAGTTCTTATCTATGCAAGAAGAAGCTATGGACTTTTGCAAGGATTATCTATCAGGGGCGACGATACAATCTCAGCATGATGAGGAGATAAGCGAGGGAACTCGAGGAATCAAACTGAAGAATATGCCTCGAGAAGAGGTGTTGCAAGCACACTTTTACATCTTGAATAAAATGGAAGAAGTTCAACCATATATTGATGAACATAGAAAGTGTTTGAAGAATATGAATCCAATGAAGAATGACATGCATATAGCTAATGAGCAAAAGAAGACATTCATATGGTGGTTTGAAAAGAAGGTATTGTATGAGACCGGTGTGTCGGATAGAATTGAGTGGCTTGCCTGGGGACCTTCTTTCGTGGTCATAACTTGGAGCGGTTATGATATAAACGGGTATTCTTTCTACACAAAAAACCAAGATGATAGAAGTTCTATGCAAATAATGGGGTGATGATTGAAGTTGAATCCATGCACTTTTCGAGTTCGAAAGATTAAAACCTGGTATTAGCATTAATGGCCTATTTTGGAGTTATTGAAGAAATATGGGAGATGAGCTATAACACTATCAAAGCTGCTTTATTTAAATGTAAGTAGGTTAGCAATAATGTTGTTGTAATAGATCCTAAATTTAGATGCTGAAGAATATGCTGCAAGAAATGATCATTGTGAATGAATATGGGAAACCATATAAAGTAAGATCTTCTATGAAATAGTTAACATATTAAATTATGAAAGAGTATGATGTTATTTTTGTAGTAGTTTAACATGTTAATATTTTGTTTATTAATTTGTTTATTATTTAACAACCTATCTAACATTGATTTGTCTTTGATGAATAGGAATATGTCTAGCTTTGACGAGTCAGTGGGTGATAGAGTTGATGAACCCGTTGTCAGACGGGCTAGAGGTAGCACCAAGATGGGTGCACTACTTGCACATTGTAGCAGCCAAAAGAAGGGGCTGCATATGGACTTTGATGCCAATAAGAATCTTGTTGGTCTAGAGGAAGATAATTTCATTAGCTATGTAGGCTATTTGGCTCGAAGCAAAGTTAGCATTGTATACTCTCATTGGAAGTTGGTGGCTAAGAAAACAAAGGAGCTGATTTGGGCACAAATTTTGGTATCTCACTTTTGTTATATCTGCATTTGTATCTTTAGTCTTATTATTTGAGATGTAATAATATTTTCTTTTACCTTGCAGCAAATGTATGATGTCCTTAACAATTTGAAAATGAACAAGTATTGGATGAGCGAAGTTCCACTACGTTGGAAGGATTTTAAGAACAAGCTCACTAGAAAGTATATTCAAGGGTCACTGAGGAACGAGGATCTATGTGCAAAGTATGATTACATTTCTCCAGAGGATTGGAGGGAGTTTGTGGCGTCCATGCAAAATCCTGAATTTCTTGTAAAATTTCTTTCATATCTTATCTTTTAGTTGAATCTACTTAACATCGTGACTCATTTTTATTTGTTTTTGTGCCACAGGAAAAAAGTCAAGCCAATAAAGAGAGGCAGCGACAAATAAGTATCTGCATACCCTGTCTAGAGGTAGATATAGAAAGCTTAGACGGAAGATCATGAATGAAGAGTTAGAGAGAATGAAGTAAGCCGCCTAATCCGATCCTTTCATTGTTATCCAGGCCCCTGATCCTCCTCCTAGTTAAAAAAAATGGAAAGCGGCGAGAATGAATGATGGCAAATAGATAAATGCAATGTTGTTGAGGTTGCCTCAAAGATTGTAAGTAGTAAAATTAGAAGTGTTAAATAGCCTCATTTGTTTCATATTATAAGAATTTAGTTATTATTTATGAAAAATATTATGATACAGGATGCACTTGAGCAGCAAAGTAGCCAGGGTTCATTCAAGCCGGGTACACGGATGGACATTTTGTCAACGACGATTGGGAACCCTGATTACCTTGATTAGGTTCGAGGGGAGACAAGGGGAGTTACTTCTCAAAATATTTTAGACGTCGTTCATGTTGTTAGCATGACGATGACAACCTTAGTCCTCAGCTCGTAGCCAAAATTCGAGTGTCCCTTTTAGATGAGATCATGGCACAAGTATGGGGTGAAATGAGATCTACGATACAAGAGAAGGAGAATACGGAACGTACAACCCATGAATCCCCGGCCTTCTGTAACGCCCGTCCAAAATCACCTTTTTATTCATCACTACGCATACGGAAACATCTCTTAAAACAAAAACTTGCTATTGAAGCTACTATTCCTATACAGTAGAATTTATACTTCAGTAAAATAAATCTAAAAGCTAAAATCTTCTTCCTTCTTGGTCTCTACTCCAGCTCTTCCTTCTTAGCTCTCGGGCTACTTGCCCTAGCTGCAAAATAAAGCTATTTCGAAAATACTCCTGGGATTCATTCGAATCCCAGTAGTAACGTTAGCAATCACTCACATACAATGTATACACGATACATGCAAGTACAATCATTACTTATACATACCAATCACACCACACATTCAACATTCATGCATTTATATAAATACATACAATGATAAATACAAGCATATAAAGATATACATGATATGTGAGAGAAAGGTTACTACCTTGATCATATCTTTCCCTATACCTCCCTTCTTTAATGATTCTTTTCGGTTATGCTCTCCTATGGTGACCTCCCTTTCTTATTTGTTTCCTCTTCGCTCTTTCTTTACACAACTCTTTCCTTTTCGGTTTGTGGAAGCTTGGCCGAATTGAATGAATGGATCATTTCAAAGTATTTATATATTTCTTGTGCATTTGTGTCTTGGCCGAAGAATAGGCATACGTGGCTAGATTTGATAATACAAGGTGAACCGTGTCATGATATGAAATGAATGTGTAATGTGTGTATATATGCGTTGTCATGAGATTAATAAGAAGAGGTGATTTGATCTAAATGCTAAACATGTGGCGGCTTAAGGTGAATGAGGTGTCATGATTTGGCTTAATACTCATTTGGTTTTGCTGTTCATACTTAATTTATTGACACGGAGGGAATAGGTTTTGACCGAATAGAAAGAATGAATGGAATGATCAATTAATGGATATGAGACAATGAGGTGGCGTTAAATTATAATCAGCATTATTGGATTACACACACATCACATTTAATCACTCTTAACATCTATAGGCAACACACCTACACATATATTACACAACATGCTTATTATTGTTCACACATGTCACAATAAACAAAACACCTAATCCCCTTAAGCTACATGTAACACACACAAGACTCACATATGTTGACACCATTTATTCTATATACACATAATCACACTTGTTAATATATTTAATTTTCCCCTTAATTATTTCCTAACCTTTTCCCAAGATTTTCTGAAATAACTTTGCTAATTAACTTAAGCTCTTTCCCATACTAAGCTCAAGACTTTGCACTCCTCATAAATAGTGCCTAGTAGTCTCCCAAAAATAGGCTAATTCACCAACCTTTAGACCTAAAATTCGAGGTGTTACACCTTCCCCAGCAACAAATAAAGTTTTCACCCTCCAAATATTCATGTTGGTGAACCTTCTCACACTCCACAGGGAGGACATCTTTGTACTCTATATTTAGATGTCCCATATCGGTATATTGTTGTTGATGTCCTTGTTTACTCAGAACAAACCACCATAATAGGCAAATTCCACAAGACCAACGTAGGGTGACTGTGACTAGTGTGCGGGAGGGGGAAGAGGAGACAAATATCCCAATTGATGATGATGAGGTTCCCACGATAGGCGAGGCCATAACATCGTTTATCCTTTGGCTGAATCATCTTATTGAGATAGCGATGACACCTCCAATGGTAGGAAATAAATTACTGATTGATGATGAGGAGGTTCTCGATTGATTTTCATTGCTAACCCACTAATAATATGTTTTTTTTTATGTTTTTATAGACTGAACAAGCTGCAAGCAGATTTCCCTACTTAGCACAGCTGCGAGAGATATACATGGACATCGAGTTTATACCCTTGGAGATGCGTGCGGGCATTGTGGGCATAGAGAAAACATATCCCATAACAATTGACAAGAAAGATCTGCGAGAGTTTATGAATACGGATTCTTTGGACATAGGATTTCTTCAAGTTGCAATCATGTAAGTTTTTTTCCCTTTAATTATTGCATTAATCTTTTTGTTTTATATACTAAACACCATATATAATGTTATTTCGATCATAGTGTCTGCCACAACATATGCGTCTAGCAAGGGAGAATGGGTCCATATGGATTCTTTTTTTTTCCCGCAAACACAGTGAAGTCTGATCGCAATAGGTGAGCTAGAAGGGCGCTTTATATTGGTTGTGCAATGTCCGTGATTCTCAAATGATGATATTTTTGTTGTTGTACTTGAGTTCTTAATTAATTATTGCATTAACTTTATTGGTTTATCTTATATACCTTGTTTTCCAATTTAGAGTTTTTTGATACTCTGGATCCGTACTCGGAGGAAGACATCGATACAGTTCGAGATGTTTTGGCTGGACATCTTCTTCAACACATATAGGTATATAAAGTTTACTTCACATTTTTTGGTTGGGGTGTTAGCCAATGATTATGATAATAGATCTCAATCCACCTCTTTGTTCATAAAGTCTTAGAATTCTCCAAGGATTATGATAAGTAGATAATAATATTAATAGTCTATATTTCAAAATTTTAAGAGGGACTTAATATATGTATTACTTATTGGTTTGTAAAAGTAGGATATAGTTTTTATTTGTGCAATTATCCTACATTTAGGATTAAAGGTAGTATGCATGCACATTGAGTCATGGATTACAACTTTTGAGTAGGTAATGTACAAATTTATTTTCTCAGGATTTTGAGTAGCATGCACATTGAGTCATGGATTATAGCTTTATAATTGTAACCCTAATGGTAGAGATTTTATTAAATAAAATATAGAATAAAATAGAAGGCCAATGGTGGCACCGCAAGTGGCGGTGTGGTTAGCGATTGTGGAGAGGAGGTGAAGGAAGAAATATGAGAAAAGGAAATGGATGAGCATGAAAGGAGCAACGATAAGGCCAATGTTGGTGAAGATGAGGGGGAATACGCCTCCTATTCCTGGAGGGTGTGGTTTATATGATGTTGTCATGTGAAGTCTAACGTATTATGAGCACTTTCTTGTAGACCCTTCTAGAATTGGAGCTCCTTTATATAAAATAATCATTTGAATTGAATGGACTCATCATTTCGAATCTTTATGTTCATATAGATTTCCAATATTAAATGTAGTACTTAGTTTGATATGTAAGGTGTGTAGAAAATAGAAATTATTACAATCTGTGTCTTCTCTCGAAATTGTTTGTAAACTGAAAAGATGAATGAAAGTGCATATTGTGTTTCCTCTTCTTTACAATCTGTCTCTCATATATATAGTTCATTAATTTTATGTGTAAATGAATGTCTGCTTTGCTTTTGATGACCTCTTTTGACCTAAAAATTAAAGGCCATAGACGCCTGGGAAAGTTTAATAAGATGTATGCATTGCATATTTTATATATATATATATATATATATATATATATATATATATATATAAGGCATCCTGAAAACTGATTTAGGAAATGAAATCTTGATTTTTGGTGTCCTAAATGGATTTTCAGGACCCCTTATATAGCGTCCTAAACCAATATCAGGATGCCTAATAAGGCGTCCTGAACTAATAACAGGACGACTTATTTAAGGCGTCCTGTATAAAAAGTCAAGACACCTTAAATAAGGCATCCTGATTATTAGTTTGGACGCCTTAAATAAGGCGTCTTGTTATTAGTTCACATTGTTTACTCCCCTTCGCTAGACGTCCTTCTGATTAAGGACGTTAAATTTTTTTTTAGTAGTGATATTGTTATCGCTTGAGCATGAGGTTAACTATTACTTGCGATTCAATGGGTATTGAATCTCAAACTTGACCCTAGCTTTAGGATCTGGAGGATCAAGGGAAGTTGGAATAAATGGTAAGACGCACGCGTGAAGACTCGGTTGGAGTTTTTATTTTGGATTCTACTTATTATTTAAATACAGGGATTATTGTACCGTAATTATACCGACCGGATATAGTTTAAATTTGTAGCCACAAATATGTATCAGTAGTCAACTTTCTTGACTGGTTTATTATCATTGCAATCAGTCCTTGAGAAGGATAAACTAAATGGGATCAACTTTCTTGACTGGTTTAGAAACTTGAGAATTGTTCTCAAGCATGAAAGAAAAGGTATAAAAAGGAAAGGCAAGAGCAAATGAAAGGGTAATGGTTCAATTGGTAAGACCAAAGAGTCAAACAGGCCCGAAACTAAGCCTACAGCTAAGAAGGCAAAGCCTTCAAAGGACGGGTTTTGCTTCTTCTGCAATGAACCTGGTCATTGGAAGAGGAACTGCAAACTCTACCTTGAAGATCTGAAAAAGAACAAGAAGGATGGCAGGGCTATCTCTTCAAGTATTTATTTATAGATATTCATTTTTCAACTTTCTCTACATGGGTATTAGATACTGCACGTGGTTCTTACATTTGCATAAATGTGCAAGGTCTCAAGGATAGTAGAAAATTGAAGAAGGGCGAACAAGTTAGAAACCGAGCAAGAGTTGCTGCTTTAGCCGTAGGCACTTATGAATTAGTTCTACCCAGTGGGCTTTTGTTAATTTTGAACAATTACTTTTATGTTCCTGCTTTGAGTAACAACATTATTTCTCTTTCTTATTTCGATAAGGAAGGTTTTACTTCCATTACTAGGAATGACAAATGTTCTATTTATTATAATGACATTTTTTATGCTGATGGTGATTTACATTTTGGTCATTATTCACTAAATTTAGAACATTCTAATAATGGACATATCTATAACGTGTATACCAAAAGGATCAAGTCAAATGATTTGAATCTGACCTACCTATGGCATTATCGTCTAGGCCATATAAATGCGAAACACATTTCAAAACTCCATCAAGATGGATTTCTTAACTCATTTGATTTTGAATCATTTGATACATGTGAGTCTTGTTTATTGGGAAAGATGACGAAGACACCTTTTACTGGGCATAGTGAGAGGGCCACTGATTTATTGAGCCTTATACATACTGATGTGTGTGGACCAATGAACACATCTGCCAAAGGAGGTTATATGTACTTCATTACATTCATAGATGATTTTAGTAGATACGGGTATATCTATTTAATGAAACATAAGTATGAATCTTTTGAAATGTTCAAAATATTCCAAAATGAAGTGCAAAACCAACTTGGCAAAACAATTAAAGCACTTCGATCTGATCGGGGTGGTGAATATTTAAGCCAAGAGTTTATTGACCATCTTAGGAGTTGTGGGATCATCTCGCAATTAACTCCTCCAGGAACACCACAATGAAATGGTGTTTCTGAGCGGAGGAATCGAACTCTATTAGATATGGTTCGATCTATGATGAGTCAAATAGATCTCCCGCCCTCCTTTTAGAGCCATGCCTTAGAAACAGCTGCGTTCACACTAAATCGTATTCCATCAAAGGCAGTTGAAAAGACATCATATGAGATATGGATTAGGAAGAAACCTAGTTTGTCATTTCTTAAAGTTTGCGGATGTGAGGTTTACGTTAAACAACAAGCCTCTAATAAGTTATCATCAAGATCCTCAAAATGTCTTTTTGTGGGGTATCCTAAGGAAACAAAAGGATACTATGTATACAATCCTATCGATCACAAAGTGTTTGTTATCCGAAATGGTGTCTTTCTAGAGAAAGAGTTTATCTCTAAAAGAACTAGTGGGAGTAAGGTAACCCTTAAAGAAGTTTGAGAGTCACAAAACAACATAGAACCACAAATGGAAAACAGAGAAGACTCACAACAAGTTGATGAGCCTGCTCTAGTAACACAAGGCCTACGAAGGTTCGATAAGACATGACAAAAGCCTCAGAGATATGTACTTCTAACTACTGGATGTTGTGATATCTTGCTCATTGAGCATAATGAGCCAACAACCTATCGAGAAGCTATAATGGGACCAAACTCCGAAAGATGGCTATATGCCATGAAGTCTGAAATGCAATCCATGTACGACAATAAGGTATGAACCTTAGTCGATCCACCTGAAAGTGTAAAAACCATTGGGTGTAAATGGGTTTTCAAGGAGAAAACTGACATAGATGGCAAAGTAAGTCTCTTCAAGGCACGACTGGCTCTAAAAGGATTCACTTAAACTCATGGTGTGGACTATGATGAAACCTTTTTCCCAGTTACAATGGCCAAATCAATCAAAATCCTTCTTTCCATAGCAGCATATTATGACTATGAAATATGACAGATGGACGCCAAAATAGCCTTCCTTAATGGAAAGCTACTTGATGATGTGTACATGACACAACATGAAGGCTTTGTGCGTCTAGAGGAATCTAGTAAAGTTTACAAGCTTCAAAGATCCATTTATGGATTGAAACAAGCATCTCGGAACTGGAATCATCGTTATGATGAAGTAGTCAAAGAGTTTGGATGTATTCAAAACATTGATGAACCTTGTGTTTACAAGAAGGTTAGTGGGAGCACAGTTGTATTTCTGGTGCTTTATGTAGATGACATCCTACTCATTGGGAATGACATCCCTACCTTGTAGAGTGTCAAGTCTTGGTTAGGAAAGTCTTTCTTGATGAAAGATTTAGGCGAAGCCACTTACATCCTTTGGATCAGGATCTATAGAGATAGATCCAAGAGGCTAATAGGCCTAAGTCAGAGCACATACATAGACAAGATACCGCATAAATTCAATATGCAGGATTCAAAAAGGGGTTACATGCCCATGTCTCATGGCATCTATCTCAGTAAAGATTAGTGTCCTAGTACACAAGATCAAAGAGATCGCATGAGTAAGATTCCATATGCCTCTACCATTGGATCTATCATGTATGCCATGTTATGTACTCGACCAGATGTCTTATTTGCCTTAAGTATGACCAACAGATATCAACAAGATCCCGGTGAGGGTCATTAGACTGTTTTCAAGAATATCCTAAAGTACTTAAGAAGGACAAAGGACTTATTATTGGTATATGGTAGATTGGGTGATGAGCTATGTGTGACTGGTTACACAGATGCAAGTTTCTAAACTGACCAAGACGATGTAAGATCACAATCTGGATATGTATTCCTTTTGAATGGTGGTGCGGTAAGCTGGAAGAGCTCTAAGCAGAGTACTGTAGCAGATTCTATAATGGAAGCTGAGTATATGGCAGCAACAGATGCAGCTAAGGAAGCCGTTTGGATCAGAAAGTTCCTTACTGAACTAGGGGTGGTTCCTACCATCTCAAATCGAATAGACCTGTTTTGTGACAACAGCGAGGCTATTTGCAAGCCAAGGAGCCTAGGTCACATCAAAGGACCAAGTATATACTCGGGTATTTTCATCTTATCAGAAAAATCAATGATAGAGGTGACATAAAAATATGCAAAGTACCAGGAGAAGACAATGTTGTTGATTCTCTTACTAAGCTACTTGCACAAATAATACATGAATATCATGTGAGGACAATGGGAATTAGGGAAATTAATGATTGTACCTAGTGCAAGTGGGAGTCTTCTATTGGAAAGGTTAATCATTGTACATTAAATTGTATTGTTATTTAAAGTATTTTTCCATTTTGTTTTCATATCATTTGCATGTTTATTATAATGACTGTATCCTTGGATGTATCTTAAGGATTATCCTAATTGTCCCTAGTCGGTCATCTATGCAGGAGCAAAGATGAAATAAGACCAGTATGAGTTTGATAATGTATAGATATACAAATCAAAGTCAAAGGCACTTGTAAGAGTACAAGGTGTTGGACCGACCTGCTATAAGAAAGCTGCATGGGTTAAGTCATAAGCTTTTCTCATGTATAACCACATCACAATGCCCTTTAACCTGAGATCATCATGGATTCCTACATGAGAGTCTCTGATCTTTGACTTAGTCAAAAGTCACCTTTAACCGGGTGATGATAAAGGCTTCGATCGGGTTTAGTGGTTTTCATGTAGAGGAATGTGAGTGGTCAAGATGGAATTTGTCCCTCACATTTGTAGAGAGATAATATTGGGCCCCTCGATGAGTGAGTCTAAGAAATGTATGGCCATACTTTGATGGAAATGAGTTTCCATTTCAATTATTAGACTACTCATGAATCGAGAAAGTAATGGTCAAGGAAAGGAAGTTGACATTATCCCTGCCTCATCCTGGACTAAATTATCACGTGACAAAAGGGACTTGACATGGTTGTATGATAGGTTGTATTGAAAATCGATCTTCATGTGAATTGGGTAGTCGCAATGTCTTGCTAGAGGTTGCTTGTAACTTGTGGCCTAGTGCAGTATTGGCCCGCTGGCAATCTCATGTGAGCCTACAAGGTCGCACACAAGAATAGCCTAACATGAGCTATAATGTCCAGATTCATTGAATCTAAGATATGTCTAAGATTTAATGAATACAACGTTTTATCTATGGAGGATATATATATAATGATTGCACCTAGTGCAAGTGGGAGTCTGTTGGATATTATGCCTTAGGGGCTAATCATTAAATAACTTCCATATTTGATTTATGAAGATAAATCAAATCAGCTGGCTTTTAAATTCGCATTAAATAAATTGATTGGATTGAATCAATTACACAAATTTAATTTCAAAATTAAAAAGATTGATTTTAAATATTTAATGCAGCCTATTGGGGTTATAAATACCCTTAGGTTGTAAGTAATTTGATTACACACACAAGAGAATTGTAGAGCCACAAAAGAACCCTAGAAGAGAGACGTGAGACAAAAGCTTGAAGCCGCTAGAACGCTGCCGTTCATGTTGGAGTGCTGTTCGGTGTGGATACTGGTAGATGGAGTGGATTCATAGAGTCAGCTCCTAGAGATTGATAGATCAAGAAGTTGTTAGCCCACGAGTTTGCAAAGCACGCACACAAGTTTGCATAGGTACGGTTCTTAATTACTAACCCGATTTAAATGCTGTTGATAGACCCTCTTCTTGGGATTCGTAATTTATTGGATAAATTTCATTCTGCTGCATGTACGAATCCCAACAAAGAGGTGTTGCAAGCACACTTTTACATCTTGAATAATATGGAAGAAGTTTAACCATATATTGATGAACACATAAAGTGTTTGAAGAATATGAATCCAAGGAAGAATGACATGCATATAGCTAATGAGCAAAAGAAGACATTCATATGGTGGTTTGAAAAGAAGGTATTGCATGAGACTGGTGTGTCGGATACAATTGACTGGCTTGCCTGGGGGCCTTCTTTCGTGGTCATAACTTGGAGCAATTATGATATAAATGGGTATTCTTTCTACACAAAAGACCAAGATGACAGAAGTTCTATGCAAAATAATGGGGTGATGATTGAAGCTGAATCCATGCACTTTTCGAGTTCGAAAGATAAAAACCCGGTATTAGCATTAATGGCCTATTATAAAGTTATTGAAGAAATATGGGAGATGAGCTATAACACTATCAAAGTTGCTTTATTTAAATGTAAGTAGGTTAGTAATAATGTTGTTGTAATAGATCCTAAATTTGGATTTATCTCCGTTGATCATCAAAGACTTGGTCATAGAGATAAGCCATTCATTCTAGCAAGCTAGGCGAAACAAGTGTAATATGTTACAGACTCTGCAAATAAAAAAATATCCATTGTACTTCAAAGTAAAAAACAGAAGTATGGTGAAGAATCCTTAAACCTTAGCAATACTCTCCCTTTCACAACAAATACACCTATAGCACGTGAAGTGGAAGTGGTAGATGCTGAAGAATATGCTGCAAGAAATGATTATTGTGAAGGAATATGGGAAACCATATAAAGTAAGATCTTCTATGAAATAGTCAACATATTAAATTATGAAAAAGTATGATGTTATTTTTGTAGTGGTTTAACATGTTAATATTTTGTTTATTAATTTGTTTATTATTTAACAACCTATCTAACACTGATTTGTCTTTGATGAACAGGAATATGTCTAGCTCTGACGAGTCAGCGGGTGATGGAGTTGATGAACCCGTTGTCAGACGAGCTAAAGGTAGCACCAAGATGGGTGCACTACTTGCACGCGTGGTAGTCAAAAGAAGAGGCTGCATATGGACTTCGATGCCAATAAGAATCTAGTTGGTCTAGAGGGACATAATTTCATTAGCTATGTAGGCTATTTGGCTCAAAGCAAAGTTAGCATTTGTATATCTGCATAAATTTTGGTATCTCACTTTCATTATATCTGCATTTGTATCTTTGGTCTTATTATTTAAAATGTAATAATATTTTCTTTTACCTTGCAGCAAACGTATGATGTCCCTAACAATTCGAAAATGAACAAGCATTGGATGAGCGAAGTTCAACTACATTGGAAGGATTTTAAGAACAAGCTCACTAGAAAGTATATTCGAGGGCCACTGAGGAACGAGGATCCATGTGCGAACGAAGTATGATTGCTGCAGAGCAGGAGAATTTAGTTATTATTTATGAAAAATATTATGATACATGATGCACTTGAGCTGCAGAGCAGCCAAGGGGAGCCTGATTACCTTGATCAAGTTCAAGGGGAGACAAGTGGAGTTACTGTCTTAAAATATTTTGGATGGCATTCACGTTGTTAGCATGACGATCACAACCTTAGTCCTTAGCTCGTAGCCAAAATTCGAGTGTCCCTCTTAGATGAGATCATGGCACAAGTACGGGGTGAAATGAGATCTATGATACAAGAGAAGGAGAATACAGAAAGTACAACCCATGAATCCCCGGCCTTCCCCAGCAGCAAAAAAAGTTTTCACCCTCTAGATATTCATGTTGGTGAACCTTCTCACACTCCACAGGGAGGACATCTTTGTACTCTATATTTAGATATCCCATATCGGCATATTGTTGTTGATGTCCTTGTTTACTCAGAACAAACCACCCACCATAATAGGCAAATTCCACAAGACCAACATAGGGTGACTGTGACTAGTGTGCGGGAGGGGGAAGAGGAGACAACCATCCCAATTGATGATGATGAGGTTTCCACGCTAGGCGAGGCCATAACATCGTTTATCCTTTGGCCGAATCATCTTATTCAGATAGCGATGACACCTCCAATGGTAGGAAATAAATTACTGATTGATGAGGAGGAGGTTCTCGATTGATTTTCATTGCTAACCCACTAATAGTATGTTTTTTTTTTATGTTTTTATAGATTGAACAAGCTGCAAGCAGATTTCCCTACTTAGCACAGCTGCGAGAGATGTACATGGACATCGAGTTTATACCCTTGGAGATACGTGCGGGCATTGTGGGCATAGAGAAAACATATCCCATAACAATTGACAAGAAAGATCTGCGAGAGTTTATGAATACGGATTCTTTGGACATAGGATTTCTTCAAGTTGCAATCATGTAAGTTTTTTTCCCTTTAATTATTGCATTAATCTTTTTGTTTTATATACTAAACACCATATATAATGTTATTTCGATCATAGTGTCTCCCACAACATATGCGTCTAGCAAGGGAGAATGGGTCCATATGGATTCTTGTGTCCCGCAAACACAGTGAAGTCCGATCGCAATAGGTGAGCTAGAAGGGCGCTTTATATTGGTTGTGCAATGTGCGACCCATATTTTCCTTGTTATCTAGGGCCAATACTTAAAAAGTACGTATTTTAGTTTTGTCTATATAATATTTTTAAGAATAAATTGCTTTCTTGTCTTAATTTAATATTAATATGTATATGTTGTAGTGATCATTGGACCCTGTGTGTTGTTTGTCCCCTAAGCAACATATGTTATCGGTTCAATTCCTTACGTGGCAAGCCAAATGAAGAAATTAAAACCATGTTTGCCGAGTAAGTTAATTTTTGTGTGAATCATCGATTCTTATTTCACTGAATTGTTTTCATGTCTCTTAATTTCCATTTTAATGATAGTGGTCTCAAGACATTCAGAAACCTTGATGGAGTACAAGAACAGGGTGGACCAAAGTGGTATCATCCTAAGGTAAGTAGTTTCAATTCAAGTTATTTGATTGACACAGTAGCTTTCGATATGTCTTTATTCGTTTTAACAATTTGCTTTTTATTTATAGTGCCCTCGACAACTAGAGAGCTCTGAGTGCGGATACTATGTTATCAATTTTATGCAATCCCATCGTTTCCAATGGATATGTTTCAGGTTTTCAATGCGTACGTAATCACTCTGTGATTCTCAAATGATGATATTTTTATTGTTGTACTTGAATTGTTAATTAATTATTGCATTAACTTCATTGGTTTATCTTATATACCTTGTTTTGCAATTTAGAGTTTTTTGATACTCTGGATCCGTACTCGGAGGAAGACATCGATATGGTTCGAGATATTTTGGCTGGACATCTTCTTCAACACATATAGGTATATAAAGTTTACTTCACATTTTTTGGTAGGGGCGTTAGCCAATGATTATGATAATAGATCTCAATCCACCTCTTTGTTCATAAAGTCTTAGAATTCTCCAAGGATTATGATAAGTAGATAATAATATCAATAGTCTATATTTCAAAATTTTAAGAGGGACTTAATATATGTATTATGTAACATCCCAGATTTTGAGAATTTAAGATGAAGTATAATAAATAAATAAATAAAATAATAATAATAATTTAGACATATTTTCCCAAAAATTTAGGATTATTGGGAAATAACTTTGGTCCAAATATTTAAGAGACAATATTTGTGGCCAAAAGAAATTAATTGGGAATTAATGTAGATTTTTCCATTAATATAAGGATAAATTATAGTTCTTGTATTAAGTCCATTCAAAAGCAAATTCCAGCCCCTATATTACTCTCTTCGGTGTACACACACATATATAGCATATCATTCATTCAACCTCTTCTCACCAACACGTGAAAAAAAAAAAAAAAACATTTCATTGCATACTGTTTTGGCCCACATGAAACCAATGCCAAATGAGCCCAAACCATTTTTTTTCTTTCCTTCAACCCAAACCCGTGAAGCATTTCCATCAGCAAAGAAACATGCTCTTTCTCTCCACCCAACATGAGAAACGCAGAAAACAAAGAAAGACACGGAGACACACTCCACTGTCTCGGCCTCAACCATACTCCATTAATCGTATATTCTACTTGGAAATGCAGATAGTCCACTACTTGGTGTTCCTCGTCAAGCCCATGCTCCACCATTTCTTTTAACTCCAGAAACAGTCTCTTCCATTTTCCATTCTTTCCTTTCGGCCATTGACTGAAATGCAGAGAGTGTGCGAGAGTGAGAGAGAGGAACAGACACTCATTTTCCCCTGTTTTTAGCAACCGAAACAGAGAGAAGAACCAGAAGCCTTTCAGCATCTTTGTAAGTCTTCCATCATCGTTGTTTTTTTTCTTTTCTCTGGCTTTTGCTGTCAAGGTTTCTTTTTGGTTTTTACTGTTACTGTTCTTCCATTCTTGTTGCTGCAGGTACGTTGCTGAACCTTGAGATCGTTTCGCTGTCATCATCATTAAGTCACGTTGCTGTCATCGATCCCTTGTATATTATTCTGTGTATGTTGCTGTAAGCGTGTAAAAGCAAAGAAAGAGAAAAGATAAAAACGCTAAAGCTCATATATATATATATATCTACATCCTATGCTTGCTATCATCATGTTCTTTTTAAATTAAGCAATGCCGTGGCTGTTAGCATTTTTGTCTTTGCATGAGGTTATATATATATATATATATATATGGGAAACATGCTATAAGTACAAACTAACACTTAAAGAAAATATAATACTTACTAATATATTGAACAAGTGACGTAGGAATGATAAAACCATATTGTTCCATCTAGAAATTTTGGTTTAAAAAGGAAGATAGCTACTGTGGAAGTAAATATATATATATATATAATAAACGCATGCATTCCTCTGCTTTTCTTGACTGAAACAGAGCTCTGCTACAGTGATTTTTCCGTCCTGCTACAGTGAATCCGTGTGGTGCAATAGTGTTACTCTAGCAATATTGGATTTTCATCTGCGCACTGATTTTTAAGTCAGTCAAAACCACAGTAAATGACCTTCTTTGACCCTAAAATTTTATGGACATATATTAGACATGATAAACTTTAAAATGAGCTTTGGTTCACTTCAAACCCAAACCAAGGTCTATAGCTCAAGATATGATTTTTGGAAATGGGTCAAAATCCTATAACATTTCTGTAACGTTTTTATGGGTAGTGGTTATGTTTTTATAAACTGGGAATAATTGGCATAAGATAAAATTATGAAAATATTCTAGAAGATAGAGGACATGCATGGCTTTCAAATGGTGGATATTTTGTATTTTTCTGGGTTTTGGTTAGAGAGAAATAAATTGTACAAAATGACCCTACATTTTGGAGAGAAAAAATTCACTGAACAGTCCAGATGATTTTGGGGTCTGGGAATTATTTGGAAAGTTATAACCTTTTACAATATTTTTATATAAAAGGGAACTTGTATATGAACATGTGAGAGTTGACAGCATGTTAAAATGATTTTTGTACAATTAATTAAAAATACCTGAAGTTGCTGGACTTTTAAAAACATTAAAAGATGAAGTCTGGAAGTAACAAGTTTAAGGTTATTTAATTACACCTTAGTGAAATAAGGGTTAAACAGGAAAATGAAAGAATTTCTAACATGTCAAATTTATTATTACAATTTGTATATTTCTAATATGTCGAGTTTTAAAGAGTTATTAATGGATAGTAAATTGATTGTGATAGATTGAGTTTTGGCATTAGTGGAGCTCTCGGATTAGGAACAGTGTAAATTAGTTAGCTTTGGTAACAGGTAACCACTTTCCACTTGTTATGATTATTAGTATGCTGCTATTGAGTATTTGTTAAACTGAGTATTATTATTTTAAATAAAATTGCCTTGTGGAATTTTATGAGTTAAGGTTTATGCATTTATTAAGATAATTAAGGAAAAGTGATAAATTGGGTAGAGATGGAGATTATGTTATTCCACCACGTGGTAAGGCCTCCATTGGTGCACGATGGTTGGCTCACTATTGTCCCACTAGAGTGATGGGAACTTGCCCACCAGTGTGATAGGCTTACGACACCTCACTAATTTGAAGTAGGGAAAGACCCATGGTCTGGGCCGCGTGCTCTGAGGATTTTGGTCAGTTCTCATCACATGACCAGTGAGCTTTCGAAGTAACCAGTAACATGGATGTAACTTAGCCCATGGGTCTAGTCGGAGTGAAATAAGGCGGTTCGGCTGCGCGTGAAGGGAATTATTTTGGGAATTGTATTAATGAGAAATTGAAAATAGTTATTTATGGTATGAAATGTATTGTTAATATGTTGTTTATAAATTGTTCCACTTGGCACCTCACTAGCACGTATTAATATTTGTAATAAGTTGGATTGATGGTTACCACATTTTTCAGGTGAGAGCCCCTGTCCAAGTCCATCAGGGAAGGCATCAGAAGATTATACTACACTACTAGAAGTAGTGTTTTTGTCTCTATGTTTTATGTTAGATAAATGTATATTGCCACGTTAGGGTTCATTATGCATGTTTTGGTATCCTATGGGATATTTAATTAAATAATTAGGCATTAATAAGTTAATTACCAAAGTAAAATATGGTTAATTTATTAAGTAATATGGAGGACGTTTCATATTACTCATTGGTTTGTAAAAGTAGGACATAGTTTTTATTTGTGCAATTATCCTACATTTAGGATTAAAGGTAGTATGCATGCACATTGAGTCATGGATTAAAGCTTTTGAATAGATAATATACAAATTTATTTTCCCAGGGTTTTAAGTAGCATGCACATTGAGTCATGGATTATCGCTTTATAATTGTATTCCTAATGGTAGAGATTTTATTAAATTAAATATAGAAATTTTATGCATGCACATCCAGGAATGGTCAAGATGTACCATAATGTAAAATCTGAATTCTAGTGGGCTGGGTTGAAGAAAGATGTAACCCAGCACGTGGCCAGGTGTTTGACTTGCCAAAAAGTAAAGATTGAACATCAACATCCCGCTAGTCCTCTTCAAGGGCTAGAAATTCCGGAATGGAAGTGGAAAATGTTACCATGGATCTGGTGGTGGGTTTACCTAAGATCAGGAATCACGATGTGACCTGGGTAATTGTTGATCGATTAACCAAATCAGCACACTTTATCCCCATCAGCGTCAATTATGTTAGTTCTCTATATGTTTTGATCATAACTGACAATTGTAAACTAAGATGTTGCTCTTTGTTGCTAAAATTCAAAGAAGGTAGAAGTTTGTTAACATTAATTTAATTCTTGTTATGCAAGTTAAACTCAAGCCTAAACTTGTTAAACTCGAGTTCATACTTAACATAAAGAAGGATAAGTGTTTTTGAACTTAGGCAAACTTGAGCCTCCTTTGATAAACTTGAGCCTACTCGTGACAGAGAGCAAGTTTCATGATTTTATCTGAACTAAACTCGAGCCCATTATATTAAACTCGAGTCTACAGGTTACAGAGAGCAAAACAAGTTTGTCGCTCTTAGTTAAACTCGAGTATGTCATAATAAACTCGAGCTTATCACTAGTGCAAAAATGTGTTTTAAGACCGCCTCATTTAGGGCGGATTATCAACGCCCTGGTCTTAAAGAAATGACCGGCGACAATTTTGTAAATATAAAGAACTTCTTCACCCGCCTCAATTTTTAAGATCGCCTAATTTACAGTGGAGTTTTGAGGCACAGATTTTAAAGATATGACCGGTGGCAATTTTGTAAATATAAAGAACTTCTTTTAACGTATAAATTCTTAAATATAATATTCAGGCCGCTTAAAATAACTAGCTGCTCTTAAAATTGTTTTAAAAAAATTAAAATATGGATTACATTATAGAGAAAACTCGTACATCACCGACTTATATTTTCTACGGTCAAGAATAATAAGGAAATATTTAAATATAATCGTATAAAACTTTTAAGACCGGACATATATAAATGACGGTCTTAAAGGTAATATTTTTAAGAGCGGACGTAACTTGTACCCGGTACCAAATAATAAAATAACAAACGGTCTTAAATGTTTACTCCGGTCTTAAAAATGGAAACATATACTTCTTCATGTGAAACCTTACTTACGACTTAGGTCTTACTGTCTGAACTCTGAAACCCCTGTTCTCTTTGCGAAACCCTATTTCCTGTTGCATTACGTCTATTCCTTGCCAATCACCACCATCCTCTGTTACTCTCTCACTTTCTCAAGTGTTACTCCTTCGCACCACCACTCTCTTACTTTCTCGAAAATGAACGGAGAAAACCATTCTCTCCCTGTTCAGTTAACACCAATTACTGATGTTATTGATGTGAACCAGAACCAACCCTCTTCTTCTCAAAATGAGCCTCGTGACCGCCTTGCACGCCGTGGTAGAAGTGGCACACAAATGAGCAACGTATCCGTAAAACGGAATGCCGGGTCAGAGATCAAGATTCAGTTTAATGACAGGTTGGAACCTTTCAGTCAGAATAAACATGAATATATGGCACGCAGCATGGTCAACAACTTGATAGATGAGTGGAAAAATGTTGACCAACGGACAGTGAAGGATCCTATTTGGGATACTATCCGACTTTCATATACTGTCCTTGACTTTGAGAAGTTAAAAGTCAAGACATTGTCTTATTGTGCTAATCGGTGGAGGAAATTTAAGACCTTTCTAGCCAACACCTATATTTTTGCCATGGTTCAACCTGATCATAATCCGTGGGACAAGTACACATTCATTGATCAACTAATTTGGGATCAATTTATTTAGCTTCGGACTACTCCTGATGCTGTGGTGAGTTCATATTTAAGTTTGTTTGCCCTTTTTGTTTACTTTTTAACTTGTGTGGATATGTGAATGTCATTGTGTTCGTCTAATCCTGTTAGAATCAATGATTTTGGATTCTTGTGTCCAGTATATGCAAGCACAACCCCTAAGGAAGAAAGACAACAGTACATATCAAAGAAGTTGTGTGAAGTGAGAAGGAAGGTGTACTTGTTTCCACATCACCATAGGTACATATCACAATCGATCTCTTGTTTCAATTCACTTAATTCTGCATGATATATCACTGAGTACTCTACTGCTGTGAATTTTCAGCAACCACTGGCAGTTACTCGTCTTGTGCATGGACACGCATACGGTGTTATTCTTATGCTCTACTCACAGCCAACCAGGGGTTCTGTTGAAGCAAATCATCAACGAGTAAGCATGTGATTTTGATTCTCTTGTCTAAAATCTCTGATGTGAATTTTCAGCGAACATTATTGATAAATTTGTGATTTTGATGATAGTGCCATGAGGACCTTCCCAAACTAGGTAAAAAAAAAGCGAGGGAGTGATCTCAAAGATCCTAAATGGCTTACACAAAAGGTTAGTAGTAATTTGGACACTGGCACACTGCCTTGTGAAGTTGGTCAGTAAGCTATATATGCTCGATCTTATATATATTTCTTGTTCTTTTCAAACCCGTTGACAACGAACCGGATCCAACTTATGTGGCCTGTACATAATGAAACATATGTATGATATTATCACTCAACCAGATAATAAATTCACTGCAAAGGTAAATGTATTTGATGTTACATATTATGGCTGAATTCAGTTTCTGGCTTAATTAATGTTACATATGAAATATGCACGCGAATTAATTCAATTTCTTTCTTTAATGTTACAAAGGTTTGGCTCTGAGACTTCCTTTTTTAATGATGAGGTGGACCACATACGCAGTGTGTTTTATCAACATGTTACTAACCTCTTAAAGTAAATACAACAATCACAGTACTAATTCATTTCTAAATATATGCTTGTAGAGCAACAATTGTAATTACAGTATTACATTAATTTGTATATTCATTCTATAAATGAACAATTTTACAATTTGAATAATTCAATATATAATAAATTTATTTATTTTTTCGAACAATTTTCTTGGCCTATGCAATTTTGCTTTTCTGAACATATTGGATGGTGGATATTACTTGAGATTTGAGTTTTGGAGAGTTGAAACTAGCAGTAAGAGATTCTGAAAAGTATTCACGACTTTTAGGACCGTATATTTATTAAACAGACGGTTTTAAAGGTCTTTGTTTTTTTTAAAAAATAATCCTTGATTTTAGGACCGTATGTTTGATACATCTCTGATCTTAAAAGTCTTATAAAATTTGGCGACACTTTTAAGACCGCATATTTATTAAACAGACGGTCCTAAAGGTCTTTGTTTTTTTAAAAACAATAATTCCAGATTTTAGGACCGTATGTTTTATAAACCTCCGGTCTTAAAAGTCTTATAAAATATGACGACACTTTTAAGACCGCATATTTATATAACGTCCGGTCCTAAAAGTCTTCAATAATTCTAAATTAAATATGGCTACATATTTAGGACTGTCTATTTGTTAAATGTCTAGTCTTAATAATCTTCCTTTAAATAGAAATGATGACTCATTTTAAAGAAAAATAATTAGGGATCAACAACACTTCGAGTTTCTGGCTTCTGCTCTAGCTCAGGACCCTCATTGTCGTCAGTTTTACCTCTCTAGAAGTTGAAGAGCATTGTCGGAAAAGAAGTAAGATAATGGAAATTTTCAACTCTGGGTGTGGTAAAACTGACATCAACAGTGGTCCAAGCTTGAGAAGAGTTGTCACTGTGTTTGTTTTTATTCTTAGAAGGTAAAAGTTGTCTTCTTTTTTTCGTTTTGTTTTGTATGTTGTTAATTGTATCCTATGAACTTTTATCATTAATCACACTTCAATTTTGGTTTTGTTTGTTTCCTTTTTGTTTGAAACAAATCGAGATAACGAAAGTATATACTAACAGACAATCAAATATGGAAAGAAAAAGGCTATTTATCATATTTTTTTCCTGCCCGCTGTGGGGCAGGAATAGTACAAACAAAAAAAACATAAAAAAAATTAACCCCCCCAGTTGTCAGAGGGGAGGGAGGGGTCGGAGGAGAGGTCGGAGACATCGTCGTCAGAAAGATTGTACTCGATGTCATTGGCGTCAAGTAACATGTTCAACTTGTTGTTGATGGTGTGGTAGACTTGAAACATTTGGCCTATGCATCGGTCTATAAGAGCGACGCGAGCCAGGAGGTGCTGCATCATCTGTCGGGCGGAGGGGTTTAGAGGCAGCGGAGGAGGGTACGAAGGTAGATGTGGACACGGAGGACCATTGTTGGGTTGTGGTGGTGGTGGTGGAGTGGGAGGACCATTGTTGTACACACCTGGTGGTGGTGGAGTGGCCATTATAGAGGTTGTAGAAGTGATTGAGAAGAATGTGAAGAACGTAAAGTAACAATGGGTTTAAATAGAGAAGCCATCCTAAAGAATGTGAAACGCAGGAACCGTTAACGAGGAGACACATAGTTCATCAAAATACAAGGAGACGCCTAGTTGGGAAGTTTATTTGGAGGCCGAAGAGACTCTGAATCATTCATTTGAATAGAGTGTAAGGATGTGACTCTGGTGTCTCTCGCTTGAAAAGAATGAACTTTTAATACCGGTTATTATAACAGATCCGTTCTTAAAAGTATTATTTTTTTTAGAAAATTAATAGACTTTTGGACCATGTTAAAGATAAATGTTCGGTCTTAAAGGTAATTGAATGGAAAAATATTAATAGACTTTTAGGACCGGGTATAAGATAAATGAACGGTCTTAAAGGTAATTTAATGAAATAATAAACAATAGACATTTAGGACCGTAGATATGTTATATGACGGTCTTAATACACTTTTGAGTATTAATTACTACTGTCCTGCCTTTATTATCCTCCTCACGCTTCCTCTTTGTCCTTCTTAAGTCCTCATTACCTTGTAACTCCACACTATGTAGCTCTCTGCCCCTCCTTCCTCAACTGCTCAAACAATGGTTAGATACAAGATAACCCCTCGCAGGGGTACTCCTGAAGCTCGTGCCCACGCTAGATCTATCGTGGGTTCTCTTCCAGTGCGTTCTATTCCGACTGAAGAGTCACGGGTCGTTGAACCCATTGTTATTACGGATGATGAAGAGGTTGACAGCCCCCTCTAGCCTTCAGACCACGAAGAGGTTCCCGCTCCCCCTCTCCAACCTCCTGGTCCCAACGCTCCCATGGATGTTGATGATGATGAAGTGAAACTAATGAGCATAATACAAGAAATTGCTGATATCCGGCGTGAAATTGTTGTTGCTGAAGCCGATATCTCCAAGACATTAGTTGCTAATAAGCATTAGGATTTTTAGTCACATTATAAGCCTGTTTTTGTTAATTTTCAGTTTGTTGTTCTTATTTTCCTTTTGTACTTGCATATTGTCATAGTAATCTAAAAATTAATAAGAACTAAGCTTATATTTTATTTTTTTCCATATTATCCATCAAAGAAAAAGCTTATTCTCCAATCTCCAGTGTTATTTATTTTCATTCAATTGCTGCAGCAATTTTTCGTTTTAATTTGACTTTTAAGACTGCAATTTTATAAAACATGCAGTCCAAAATTAAATGAATTTTATGACCGCAATATTATTAACCTCCGGTCTTAAAATTTTCAATATAAAATTTAAATTACATTTATTTTAGGACCGCAGTTTTATAAAACTTCGGTCTTAAAAAGTTCAATATAATTTAAATATATCTTTAGGACCGTATTCCTTTAAATTGACCGTTCTTAATAATATCCCAAATAATAAATGTCTCTCTCGTGCCACTCGCACACAAAAAATAAATTTCCCTGTATGAACTTCTCTCGTCGAGCCGAAAGTGATTACTCAGGTTCTGTCTCCAGTGTTTGTGTGTTGCTTCGTCGCTGCTTCCCGTTGCTCTCTCGACAACACATTTCTGGTTCCTTAGCTCAACGTTTAAAGACCAAGATGTACGAGTTGTTTCAGCTATATAACTGTATGATTTTCCTTCTTATTGTTCTGAGTTTTTCATGGGTTGACCAAAATCAATGAAATCTTCTTTTGGGACCTACCCAACTGACCAACAAGTGTTTTTAGGTTACTCTTATTGTCTGCAACATTAACATTCGTGGCAGGAGAAGAGAGACTCGGCAAACGCATTTGACCTTATATGCTACATGTGAGTGAAGATGGAAGAAATCACCAAGAGGGGGTGAATTGGGGATTTTAAAAACCTTTCTTCCTGAGTAATACCTAAATTTTCAAAATGCAAAGTTAGAAGGCAAAGAGAGAAAAGCTAGGACATAAGAGATTTATACTGGTTCGGTCCTAAACTTGACCTACGTACAGTCCCCATATATCTTCTGGGTTTTTTCTCACTATCAATGTTCTCTTATTACAAATAATGTAACACCCAAGCAATCCTAATCCACTAGGACTTGCTCCCCCTTACACTTTATAATCAAAAGACTCAACTCACAGGTTCCACAACCTTGAGTTTACACAAACAAGTATTTGAAAATGATTTCAAAGAAACAAAAGTCTCAAAAGAGTAAATATTGATAAACACTGAAGTTCAAATCAAAAGCACAATATAGACTCAAATTGTAAATATGATCAGTTGTAATTCATTGTGTGTTTTTTGCAATGAGTCTTCCTGGGTTTTTATAGCTTGATTAAGCAAACTAGTCGTTACATATATTTCTCCTTTTTTTGCAACGTTTAGCTTCAATTCTGGAGAAAACGACTGTTGCACAATTTTCTCCATTCTTTCAATTTTCAGCTGGAATCTTGGATTTAGCCGTTGTAGATGATCTTCCAGAGTTATTGTTGTTCTATGATTCATTTTTTACCGTTGGGAAATGATTTAATTGAGCTGTAACGGTTTGAGCTGAACCTTTGTCAAAAAGGAGAAGTTTCAGGCTTGTCTTTGGCTTTTCATTTAATGCACTTGACCCAAACCTGATTTGCATAAATCATCTAAAATAAATAGTCAATTAGATCAAGTATATGTATGTATGATGATTCAAAGCCTAATATGTAGGAATTTAGACTTGTAAGATCGAAACAAATTATCATGAGATCTCGTCTTGAAACAGAGTCCCGATAAACTTGAGTTAAATCCACTTAGGCTCTAGGCTTGAGTTTGCACAGTTGGGTTCGAGTTTATTTTCCAAAGGTGCTCTCTGTAAGGGTTAAGCTCAAGCTTAGATTAATGGGCTCAAGTTTGCTTTCTCGACCAACCAAAAACATCTTCCTATAATACTTGAACTTGAGTTAGAAAAATAAGCTTGAGTCTTGAGATGTTGAGATCCTCTCTGTAAGCCTTAGACTTGAGTTTATTATGATAGGCTCGAGTGTAACTCAGAGCACACATCTTGTCTTGCTCTCGATTGTTGGACCTGGCTATCACCCAAGAGGGGGGTGAATTGGGTGTTTGATAAACTTTAGGAACTTTTAAAAAAACTTTTCGCAATTTATATATTGACAATTAGATATTTAAAGATGAGCATATACTGGAAATGTAAAAGATAAGGGAAGAGAGTATGCAAACTGTGATTTATCCTGGTTCGGTCCAATCTTTGACCTACGTCCAGTCCCCAAGCTTCACTTGAGATTTTCAATCCACTATTTGCTTTGAACTTGATTACACGTTTTGTACTTGAAGTAATCCTCTCACTAGGATTCATTCCCCCTTACAAACCGTAAACAATTCACTTGCTTGATTACACACTCTGTACTCGAAGTAATCCCACACTCGGATTCACTCCCCTTACAAGCTGTACTCACAACAAAGTGTTTTCCACTCAAGATCACCCAATCTTGAGTAACTCTTAGAATAATAGGATTTTTACAATGAATCTTCTCTTTCAGAAGTAAGTGAATAAACACTGAAGCACAATACATATAATCTCACTCTCTAAGCTAGATATATGATCATTGAGATATTCAGAGAGTAGATGAAGCAGACGTTAGAATATTGGCATTTTCACTGTGTAAGCTCACGTCACTGTTCTTGTTCTCCCTCTTGTATCTATGTCTTTTGTTCTTCGTTTCTGGGCTTCTTATTTAGATGAAGAAGAGGAACTAGCCGTTGCATTTTCTTCTCTTTGATTCTTCAAAAGTTCAGCTGTAAATCTGGAATATGACAGTTGTATATTTTCCTCTGTTTCTTCAATTCTTGGCTGGAATCTTGGATTTAGTTGTTGTAGATGGTCTTCCAGAATTCTTGTCATTCCATAAACTTAATTTGACCGTCTGAGATGATTCTTATGAGTTACAATGGTCTGAGCTGAACATCTGGGATAAGGGAGAAGGATCAGGTCTGTTCTAAGTTCGTCATTTAATGCATTTATCCTGGATCTTGATCTCACCTTGATCTTGGCTAAACCTTATCTGAAAAACACTCAAAACTTCATCAAGGACATTAGAAACAATAATATCATATGAGGAAATAATTTTAGGAAGACCCATTAAGATTTCGCAGATCAACATCATTTGATTTTTCAAATTCCCCAATGCAAACTTGAGTTTGTTCTTCCAGACTCGAGTTTGGGGTTCATCTAGAAAGCATGTCTGTTGATTAGTGGTCTAAACTTGCAGTCTGTAAAAGCTAACTCGAGTTTATTGGGCTCTGGACTTGGGATGGAATTTTGGTCCGGAAGCTAAACTCGAGTCAATTAGTGACCAACTCGAGTTTGGGTCTATGTTTGAAGAACAAGCCTAAGTTCGTGATTTTCCAGACTGGAGTTTAGGGTCATAGACTGGAGTTTGTAGTGTAGCCAAAATGGATGATCTTTCTGTATGATCCAGACTCGAGTTTGGGAAGCAAACTCAAATTTCAGTGACTACTGAAATATTTGAGGTTTATCTGGGTCAAGTGCAAACTGGAGTTTGGAAGGCCAGACTAGAGTTTGGGAATCTATTGAGTTTTCTGGGTTCCTTTCTGTTTGGTCTAAACTTGAGTTAGGGAATCTAGGCTCGAGTTTGGCTTGCTTGGGATTCTGAGTGCTCTTTGTGTCTTCCAGACTTCAGGTTTGATTTGCAAACTGGAGTTTAGCTTAATGTGAAAATTTTGGATTCATTTCTGTGTCTGTACAGACTCGAGTTTGTTTGTGTAGACTTGAGTTTTGGCCTTTATGTAAAATTGAATACCTTTCTGTCAAGTCTCAAACTGGAGTTTGCTAACACAAACTCGAGTTTTCTTCTCCATGGCTCAGTCAAACATCCTTCTCACAAGTTCTTTGCTTTCTGACCTGATAAAGATCAATCCCTGGAATCCAGTACCTATCTCTATAAAGCTCTTTAAGTCTTCTTTCCATTGCAAGAAGAATCAGCTCCAAACTCACTGTATTCTGATAGTTATGATCTGATGAATGAAGGTTGTTCTTTGCCAGCGTTTTTGCAGCATTTTGAATTTATAGTCAACTTTAGAAGATCATATCTCACTCATTTGATATTTTTTTTTTTCCATGATCTTTATGTTTCTGGAAAGGTATGTGAGTCTACTTTCATATGCCACTGATTTCAGCTCATTCTGATGTGTAGATTGTGAGATACACTCAAATCATTGAAGCTTGGTCTGCTAGGTGACGTGAATTCCTGTTCCAACTTCTGAAATTCATAGCTCTCTCATATCAGCTTCTTTGGGCATGAAACTTTGTCAAGATGACGCATTGGATGTCTAGTTTCATACAAAATTGATTTCACCTTAAACTGATCTCTGGTTTGGGAGATATCATCAAATTACCAGAGGTCGCCAGTTCTGATCGTGAAACAGAGTTGGACAAAGTTGCTGAAGGCTTGCTAAACTCGAGTCATTAAGTGACTAACTCGAGTTTTTGAGTTCCAAACTCGAGTTTACATTGGCTAACTCGAGTTTTGCTGATCCAGAGACACTAGAGTTGCTGAAGACACTACAAACTCGAGTCATTAAGTGATTAACTCGAGTTTTGAGTTCCAGACTCGAGTTTTGTGTCCTAAACTCGAGTTTGCTCATAATCCAGAGGCAGATCACTTCATGTAATGCAGTAAACTTGACTTTTGAGTATGTGGCTCGATTTTGCTCATCCAAAACCTGATATATGCTTGTTTTAACTCTGAATTGAGCCATCCCAACTTCCATTTGATCTTGGAGACTTCAAGAATCAAACTAAGAACTTGTATAATGATTTTCTCAGTTTATTCAGCAAGTTCTTCTTTCTTTCTTCTCTCTTCTTGATTATTCTCCATGAATCAACTCTTTCTTTCTTCTATTCTCTTGTTCTTTCTCCACATGAACAAATCTACATTAAATGTAGCAATTAGACAATGTATATGATATAAACTTTTTGATATAAACTTTTTGCTCTTGCTAATGGCATCTATATAAGACATCATCAAAACTAATCATAACCAACATCTATAACCTCTAGGCTCGAGTTTATCATAATGGACTCGAGTTTATCTCAGATAAAAGCATGAGGCCCACTCTCTGTCATGAGTAGGCTCGAGTTTATCAAAGGAGGCTCGAGTTTGCATAAGATAAAAAGTATTATCCTTTTTGTACATTAGTCATAAGCTCGAGTTTAGCAAACTTAAGCTCAAGTTTGACCAACAGCAAACTTCTACCTTTTTTTGATCTTTACTTATTAAGAAACATTACTTCATTTACAATTGTCTATTATCATCAAAACACATAGAGAACTAACAGTGAGTGCACAAGTGACAAGAGATGTCGACCTCTTACAAAATAACCAAGTTCAATAAAAACATTTGCAATATAAGGAACCTGGATCGTTTCCCACAGAATTCGCAGTAGGTTCAATAGAAACAAGAAAATAGTAACAGAGTGGGGGGAAGAGTTTTTTATGCAATTAAGAAGGAAAGCAAAATGAAACAGATAAGGAAAATGAGATTAATTAGACTAAAAATGACTAACCCAGAATTAGGAATTCCAAAACCTTCATCAGACTAAAATAATACACCAAACTCGTGATTGATTCTGGACAAACCGAAATCGCCCAGTAAATTCCCTCCACTGAACGATCATCCAAAATATGTTCAAAACAGTGGCATGTCACCGAGCAATCGCCCAGTAATCACTTAAACCCAGTTCGAATTGTGTCCTTGGGATAAATCAATCTGGGTTTTTAATCAAAAACCCAATCCGAATTCAGAAATCGCATTCGATAAAAGAAGGTAGAAACGAGTTTAGATGTTACTAGTTAAGCGTGAGTCCTCTGGAATACGGAATCCTTAATCCATGGGTTAATCAGAGAGGCTTAGCCGAGCATGGCTGGGCAAAACAATGAAGAATAGACGAAAAACACGAAGAACATCTCAGAGAATTTAATTAAAACGTTTTTAATCCAATAATAATGTAAAACGTAATAATGTGTTATGTTCAGCCACCATACAATTTTCCTTATACAGGAAGGATGAATCAACATGACTGACAATTAGGAATCAATCCCCTAATCATAGGAAAACTCTAATCAATATGAAATCTCTAATAAATTAGGAAATTTCTAATAATTGGTCCTTTATTACAAAATTCGTCTAAAATAGAAATCCAGCAAAATGGGTCTGTCTTTAGCTCCAATTTCGTCCATCTTCTTGCCAAATCAACCTTTGAGGTCTTCATAACAATTGTAGCTATCTGAATCATCTGAAAAACTAAAGAAGAATGAGGCTAATCCGATATCTAGATCAAAAGTTATGGAAAAAATGGTGAAGCATTGTAAATCTGGAATTTTATTACCAAAAACGAATTTAATCTAATTAAAAGCTTAATGCCCAATTCAGTAATAAAACCCATTATTTCTCAATTAAACATCCCTAAATTATTAACCAAGAGATAAAAATAAGTGGAATAATATTCAATTATCAAACTCCCTTACACTTATTCTTTTGCACTCCTGGGCAAAATCAAAGAAAAGGAAATGGAAGAAAGAAATTCTCGTTTCTAGCAATTGCCGACAATGTAAAAATTCAAGGAAACACATGAGGCTTCAAAAGACCAAGCAATCAAGACTAAAATCCCTTCCTCTCAAATTACAAAGCATGGTAATCTCAATCAATGATGCTAATCACACGAGATGATCTCTTAAAGGATGCCCTCAAACAATCTCTCAAGTGTATAAGGGAACAAGTGTATCACTCAAATTCTACTCAAGAAAATTGTTTGACCATAGGCTTGCTCAATTTCTACTTCTCCACTACTCATAACACATGCATGCATAAATCAAGAGAGCTTATTATTATTCATGGTTGTAATGGGGTTAAGGTGAAGGTATCTATAAGTATGGAAAAGAGAGGCTAAGCACCAAAGAAATACAAAGAGTATAGTTCAAGAAGAAAATGGAATCACTAAGATGATATATGTAAATTTTTTATTTCTTCTTCTTCTTCTTTTTCTTTTCTTTTTTCTTTGATTCCTTCCTTTCCTCTTTTCTTTTTCTCTTCTCTTTCTCTTTTCTTTTCTTTTTTTTTTGTTTTGCTCTTTTTGTTTTGTGTTTTTAAAGAAATGCCAATTGATGTATGGCATAAATTCAAATCCTCCCCCTCACTTAGAATGTTGCACTCCTGGGCAACCCCCACACTTAAACACAAAACAAAAGTGAGACCAATACTCAATACATTTCCAAGGTGCGGTAAGAATTGGTTTTACACTTAGGCTAGTAATGTGGTTTATAAAAGAATGAGTTAAATAGGCACAAAGGGGCTAGCAAAGGGAATAGAATGCAAGGGAAAGGCTATTTGGCCAAAGTAGGAAAATGAAAGAAAGAAACTAAGCCTCTATCATATTGATGCATGTAAGTGAAAAATAAAGTTTCAAAAAGAAAGAGAGGAGGTTCTAGAAACCAAAGATCATGAGCAGATGCACACAGGGAAGAAAGTGTTAGTTCTCTAGGTGTTTTGATGATAACTGACAATTGTAAACTTAATTTGAAGTTTGTCTTTGAAAGTTGTAAAACTTTCTGTTTAAGGCAAACTCGAGTTTAGGTAGCTAAACTCGAGTTTGGACTTGATAGACAGAAGCTCAAATTTTAACATAATACGCCAAACTCCAGTTTGCATAGGCAAACTCGAGTTTGCAGAGTTACAGAGAGCTATCAAAGTTTACAAGAGTTATAAACTCGAGTCTAAGTCTTGAAACTCGAGTTTAGAACAAAGACAGTAACACTTGCATTTTAACTTGTTTTCAAACTCTACCTTCAGTCTTTCTAAAACTCCAGTTTACAAGAAAAGTTTAAGAGCTAAAGACTCGTAAACTCGAGTCTGGGTTAAGCAAACTCGAGTTTAGTATAAACAGAGACACTTGTGTTGTTACTTGCTGTGTAAACTCCAGTTTTGGTTTCAGTGACTCCAGTTTGCACTTTAATAAAAAGTTTTCAAAGTTTGAATATACACTGAAACTCGAGTCAGATTTCTGGGGACTCGAGTTTAGGACTGTTTTAAAAACACTTGAACTATTACATGATTTCTAAACTCCAGTCTTGAGAATGGAAACTCCAGTTTGGGCTTTCAAAAGGTATTTCAATGTTTCAGTTTTTCACTGAAACTCGAGTTAAGGTTCTGGTGACTCGAGTTTAGCTCAAACAGAAAGCCTTAAGTAAATGACTGTTTTGAAAACTCCAGTTTTAAAAATGGAAACTCCAGTTTACATATGAAGAGATTTTTCAAAAGTTTCAGTTTACACTGAAACTCGAGTTTTGTATATCAAAACTCAAGTCTGGGCTATACAGAGAACTAAACAATATTTCAGATTTTGTAAACTCCAGTTTGTGTTTTCTAAACTCCAGTTTTGAAGCTCTGAACTTAAACTCAAGATTTTCATAAAAGCTTCAAACTCGAGTCAGTTACTAAATGACTCGAGTTTAGGCATGGCCTCAAAACTTCATCCAAGAGCCATTCGCGATTTTCCTTTCTGTAAGAACCAAATTCGAGTCAGTCACTAATCAACTCGAGTTTAGGAAGTCTTTCAAAATAAGATGCTCTCTGGATGAACTCCAAACTCGAGTCTGGGTTTGTAAACTCGAGTTTGTAACGCACAGATTTGTAAAACCAGAAGGCGCGAATTTGCGAAAACCATTTAAATGATCTTAATACTTCATATCTTTAATTGATATTATTCCTAACGTCTTTTAACCAGTTTGTTAGCAAGTTTCAGATGGTTTATTGAAGGAAACAATGAAGATTCAGACAATAAGCTGTAAAGCAAGAGAGAGAGAATATGTTGTCTTTTAAAGTGCTCCAACTTGGATTAAATAATTACAACTTTAAGCATAGCCCATTCCAACACAGGGACATCAACATTATCTTCATATTAATTAAGTCCCACATTGCTAGAATGTCTACAACAGATTGGACAAAAGCAGAATCCATCCATCAAGAAGATTTTAGTGGATTCTCAACAACTAGTTCTGGAAGTGGAGCCTCCAACGTTCAAATTCGTAGTGCTCTTCCAACAGTCAAGTTCTTCATTCAAATTGGACTTCAACGGCTATAAATATCATTCAGATTCGAAGAAGAACTAAGATAGACAAGATACAAGACAATTACAGTGTGCAACAATCAGATTTATGTATTCATTCTTCTGTAAATAGTCTTGAGAGATTTGAGCTTCAGTGTTTATCATTATCTGCTCTTAGAGAGAGTTTGTTTTCGTTAATCATTTGATTGTAAAGAATCTCAAGTTGGGGGACTTGGAGATTGATTGTACGACTACAACTTGTAAGGGGGAGTGAGTCCTAGAGAGAGGATCATCCCAAGTTACAGAGTGTGTAGTGTATTGTGTTTGAGTATATCACTTACTGTGAGAATCTCAAGTCGGGGGACTTGGAGATTGGGATATTAGTGTACAACTTGTAAGGGGGAGTGTATCCTGGTGAGAGGATAGCTTTCGAGTACAGAGTGTGTAACTGATTGTGAGTGATAGTGAAAATCCCAAAGAGTCTGGGGACTGGATGTAGGTCGAGGAGTTAGACCGAACCAGTATAAATCTTGCTGCGTCTTGTCCTTCTCTCATCCTCTGCACTATTCTAATCCTGCGATTAATTTCCAGAATTGAGAAAAAGAATTTTCAAATCCCCAATTCACCCCCCTCTTAGTGATTTGCTCCGTTTTCAAAAAGAATGGTAAAATATGAGTTCTATTCGTATAGGCCCAAAATCTCACATAGGTAAATATCAAATCATGTAATCAGCACCACAAAATCAACTACTAAGACATATAATCCAAGAGTTCAGAATCGCAGTCCAATCATAATGATCTATTTAAGCCAAAATGTCCAATGTCATGATATGTGGCAATCATAGAAAGAGACTCCTTTTTAAAAAAAAGAAAAAGAAAGAAAAAGAAAACAAAGTGTGAAAATGAAAGAAATAAAAGAAAAAGGGAAATAGAGAGAGAAAGAAGAATACTCCCTAAGGGGTTTATGGAGGATAAGTGGCATCAATGAGGAGAATCTCTGCTTCCCCAGGTTGCTGTTGGGACCCCTCATGAAATTGTTTGATGCGATGTCCATTTACCTTGAAGGTCTGTCCTGTAGGTGGATCACACAACTCGACAGCACTAAAAGGAAAGACGTTAGTAATAACAAAAGGGCCATCCCATCTAGATCGAAGCTTACCGGGCATAAACTTCAGACAAGAATTGAATAGAAGAACTTTTTGGCCCACAAAAAATTCTTTCCTCAAGATATGCTTGTCATGGAATGCCTTTGTCTTCTCCTTGTACAACCGTGAACTTTCTAGGCATCCTGTTAGTTCTCAATGTGTGTTGATGATAACTAGCAATTATAAACTTGATATGAAGTTTGTTTTTGGCAATATGAAAATCTCACTGTCAAAGGCAAACTCGAGTTTAGGTATATAAACTTGAGTTTGAGACTTGACAGAAAGATGTTCAATTCTGCATAAAAGCCAAGCTCGAGTCTGCATAGACAAACTCGAGTCTGGGCAGACACAAAAAGGAATCCATAATTTTCATATCAAGCTAAACTCCAGTTTGCAAATCAAACCTGAAGTCTGGAAGATAAAGAATCCCAAGCAAGCCAAACTCGAGTCTGGATTATCAAACTCGAGTTTAGACCAAACAGAAAGGAACCCAGAAAACTCAATAGACTCCCAAACTCCAGTCTGACCTTCCAAACTCCAGTTTGCACTTGACCTAGATAAACCTCAAATGTTTCGGTAGTCACTGAAACTCGAGTTTGTTCCCCAAACTCGAGTCTGGATCATACAGAAAGATCATCCATTTGGCTACACTACAAACTCGAGTCTATGACCTAAAACTCCAGTCTGGAAGATTACGAACTTAGGTCTGTTCTTCAAACCTAGACCCAAACTCGAGTTAGTCACTAATTGACTCGAGTTTAGCTTCATGCCCAAAGTTCCATCCCAAGTCCAGAGCCTGACAGTTCTCTCTGTAAAAGCCAAACTCGAGTTAGCTTTTACAGACTGCAAGTTTAGACCACTGACCAACCGACATGCTTTCTGGATGAACTCCAAACTCGAGTCTGGAAGAACAAACTCGAGTTTGCATCGGGTATTTTGAAAAATCAAATGATGTTGATCTGCAAAATCTTAATGGGTCAATCTAAAATTATTCTATCATATGACATTATTGTTTCTAATGTCTTTGATGGAGTTTTGAGTATTTTTCAGATAAGTTTAGCTAAGATCAAGGTGAGATCAAGATCCAGGGTAAGTGCATTAAATGAAGAACCAAGAACAGGGCTGATCTTTCTCCCTTTTCCCAGATGCTCAGTTTAGACCGTTGCAACACTTCAAGATCACTCTAAACAGTCAAATTACGATAATAGAATGACTGAAAATCTGGAAAACCTTCTACAACAACTAAATTCCAAAATTCCAGCTAAGAATTCAAAAAACAGAGCAAAATATGCAACTGTCATTTTTCCAGAATTGCAGCTGAACGTTAGAGAAAGAATTGCAACGGCTAGCTCATCCATTTAGTCTATAATAGGCTGTGAAGACTCAAAGCAAAAGATACACAACGAAGCTATCTTGATTATACTTTGAAATTTGAGTCTGTATTATTATTTTCAACTTGTTCTTCAATGTTTATCTTTATCTACTCTTCTTGAGAGTTTTGATTCTTTGAAATCATTTGTATTTGTGAAAGCTCAAGGTTGTGGAAACCTGTGAGGTGGGAAGCTTAATTACATAGTGTAAGGGGGAGCAAGTCCTTGGTGGATAGGATTGCTTGTAGTTTACATTGTTATAGTTTAAGCTTGTTGAACTAGTGAAAATACCCAGTAGATATCCTGAGACTGGACGTAGGTCAAGGTTGAGACCGAACCAGTATAAATTCTCTGTGTCCAGCTTTTCTACTTTTATTCTCTCATCATTTACTTCTCACATTTTTTTAAAAAAAAAGGAGTCTAAAAGAAATTTTAAATCCCCAATTCATCCCCCTCTTGGTGATTTCTTCCATCTTCACATCCGATCTAAGCTCATCTAACTCTTGCAGCTGCAGCTTTCGTTCCACACCAGACTTGGCCAAATCCATGTTACACTGCTTAATAGCCTAGTAGGCTTGATGCTCCAACTCCACCAGAAGATGACATGCCTTACCGAAGACAAGACGGTAGGGAGACATACCAATCAAAGTCTTATAGGCTGTGCGATATGCCCACAAAGCATCATCTAATCGCTTACTCCAATCTTTCCGGGTAGAGTTAACAATCATCTGAAGGATTTGCTTAATCTCTCTATTTGAAGCTTCAGCTTGGCCATTGGTCTGAGGGTGGTATGCTATAGAGACCTTGTGAAGCACTCCATACTTGCGTAACAAGGCACCCATGCTTCGATTGTAAAAATGGGAACCCTGGTCATTGATAATGGCTCTAGGAATACCAAACCTCTAGAAAATGTTAGACCTAACAAAATCTACCACCACAGAAGAATCATTAGTCCGGGTGGCTTTCACCTCTACCCATTTCGAAACATAATCAACAACCAACAGTATGTAAGTATGACCATAAGAAACAGGAAATGGACCCATGAAATCAATACCTCAGACATCAAAGACTTCACAAAACAATATAGGGTGCTGGGCCATCTCATGCCTACGGGAAATACTCCTTGCTCTTTGACAGTTATCACAAGACTTACAAAACATATGGGCATCATGAAATAGGATAGGCCAAAATAAACCACAGTCTAACACTTTTCTAGCAGTTCTTTGTGGTCCAAAGTGACCACCACAAGCAGATGACAAAAGTGCAAGATAAAATCAAACTCATGATCAGACACACATCTCCTAATTACTTGGTCACTACAAAATCTCCACAAATAAGGGTCATCCTAAACATAATATTTAGAATTACTTTGGAGGATGAGAAATGCGACTGTGCTCCACTTCTATCTCTAATCTCAAAATCAAACTCTTGGAGCAACAACATTCACCGGATAAGTCAGGGCTTAGCATCTGCCTTTTTCAAAATAAACTTCAATGCAGCATGGCCAGAGTAAACAATAATTCTACTAGCTAACAGATATGATCTAAACTTATCAAAGGCAAACACTATCGCTAACAACTCCTTCTCAGTGGTGGTGTAATTAGACTGGGCAGAATCCAAGGTCTTGGATGCATATGCAATGACATGAGAAGCTTTGTCAACCTGCTGAGCTAAGATAGCACCAATAGCATAGTTGGAGGCATCACACATAATCTCGAATAGAAGTAGCCAATTCGGTTGTTGGATCACAGGGGTTGTAGTCAACCACCGCTTTAAATGGTCAAAGGCCAACTTACACTCATCATCAAATACAAAGTCAATGTCCTTGTGTAAAAGTTTGGACAAAGGTTAGGCAATCTTGCTGAAATCCTGGATAAATCTCTTGTAGAAACCTGCATGACCAAGAAAAGAATGAACTTTCCGCACAGATGTGGGGTAAGGCAAGGCAGTAATAACATCAATCTTAGCAGGATTTACCTCAATTCCCTTACTAGACACTATATGCCCCAAAACAATCTCTGACTCAACCATAAAGTGACACTTCTCAAAATTTAGCTCGAGATTGGACTCTATGCACCTATGCAAAACTCTAGACAAGTTAGCTAAGCATGCATCAAAACTAGACCCATATACTGTGAAATCACCCATAAACACCTCCATGTAATCCTCTAGAAACTCATAGAAAATACTTACCATACAATGCTGGAAGGTGCCCGATGCATTGCAAAGGCCAAAGGGCATCCTTCGGTAGGCATATGTTCCAAAGGGGCATGTGAAGGTCGTCTTCTCCTGGTCCTCAGGAGCAATATGGATCTGGAAGTAGCCAGAGTAGCCATTAAGGAAGTAATAGTAAGACTTACCAGCCAACCGCTCAAGCATCTAGTCAATAAATGGTAAAGGATAATGATCCTTACGAGTGGCCTGGTTGAGTCTCCTGTAATCAATGCAAACTCTCCAACTATTCTATACTCGAGTAGGAATGAGCTCATTCTTCTGATTGGCCACCACAATCACTCCTGACTTCTTGGGAACCACCTGAACTGGGCTAACCCACTAGCTATCAGAGATGGGATAGATAATACCAGCTTGTAGAAGCTTGGTGACCTCCTTCTTCACCACATCAAGAATAAGGGGATTAAGGCGTCTTTGGGGTTGCCTCACTGGTTTAGCCTCATCTTCTAACAAAATCCGATGCATATACATGGAAAGGCTAACACCAACAATGTCAGCTAGTGTCCACCCAATCGCCTTCTTGTTTGCCCTCAATAAGCTTAGCAGCTTCTTCTCTTGCTCTGGTAGAAGGTTGTTTGCCACAATGACTAGCAACTGTTCACCCACCTCCAAGTAGGCATACTTCAAATGATCCGGAAGGGATTTCAACTCTAACTTGGGTGGTTGTTCAATGGAGGGACGAAGCTTGGGTGGTTGTTCCATAAGTTCTGTAGTGTGCAAACCTAAAATCTTAGAAACCATACACAAAGAAGTAGAACTGTATCTAGACAACTCACTGTTAGAATAAGAATTCGGCACATCATACAAGGAAGAACTCTCATAGTCAACATCAATAAGAGCATCACAGTCCATATCAGAATGCAAAGAGACACTCTCACAGTCAATGTCAGCACATAATGCAGCATCAATCTCAGTGCATATAGTACACCATGTATCATCAGAGCAATCACAAACAACATAATCACTCATAGATGCAATGTTTGGGAAGTCAGCATACCAATCAGCAACAACTTCATCCACAACATCATCAATCACATCAATACAGAAAATAGAGTGCTCCACCCTAGGATGTTTCATGGCATCAAAAATATTAAAATTCACAAAAATATTACCAAACTCCATAGAGAGAGTACCAGAATGCACATCTATTTTATTTCTAGCTGTTTTCATAAAAGGTCTACCTAGAATGATTGGTGACCTACTATTAGGAGACTCATCCTCCATATCTAAGATGTAAAAATCAGCAGGAAATATCAATTCATTAACTTTAACCAGTACATCTTCAAGTAAACCAGAGGGAGGAGCATTAGTCCTATTAGCTAGTTGAACAATAATACCAGTAGGACGTAAGAGACCAAGACCAAGAGATGTATAGACAGATGCAGGCATGACATTAATAGAAGCACCTAGATCTAGCATCCAATCATCAAATCTATAATTACCAATAATACAAGGAATAGAAAACATACCTGGATCCTTGCACTTACGAGGCATGGTAGGCTGGATGAGTGCTGATACATTCTGGTTTAAGCTCACTCGTTCATTTCCCTTCAATCGCCTCTTGTTGGTACACAACTCTTTTAGAAAATTGGCATATTTAGGCATTTGCTTGATTGCATCTAAGAGAGGAATGTTGATCTCAACCCTCCTGAAGGTCTCTAGAATGTCCTTCTCTAGTGCTTGTACTTTTTCTGCCACTTTCTTAGATTGAATGAATCGCTGAGGGAAAGGTAGAGGAATAGAAGTGTCCTCGTTACCTTGGTTCATTGCCTCTTTATCTCTAGAGTCATTCTTCACATTTTCTGACCCTTTACCTGATGTAATCACATCTGGAGCTTGCTTAGGTTCTTCCAATTACTTACTAGACCGTAAAGAGATAGCACTCACGTTCCCTTTAAGATTGGGAATGGTCTGTGAAGGAAAGGTGTTGGAACCTTAAGGTTGGAGCTGGTTCAATGTAGTTGCCAATTGGCCAATCTGAGTTTGCAAACTCTGAATGGAGGTTTCAAGTTGCTGCTAGAATTGCAATGTATTATTGGCAAATTTTTTCATCATATCTTCAAGTGAGAAACTAAAGGAACCACTACTACTGCCACTAGGCTGTTGTGTCACTGGAGGGGGTGCACATATGGCTGGTAAGGGAGGAGGAACTAGAGGAGGAGGTGGTGCTGAATGTGGGAAACTTGGTGGTCTAAACTGCCTCTGCTAGTAACTTCCAGAATTATGATTTTGTTGAAACTAGTTGCCTTGATTCTGGTTCTAACGGAAATTATGGTGGTTTCTCCAGCCAAGGTTATAGATATTAAAGAATGCATTGTTTTGTTGTTGATATTGTAGCTTTCCTGGAAACACACCGACTGCAGCTACTGAATGGTCCTGGTAATTGAGATCTTGCAAGGTAGGGCAGGAATCAGTAGGATGGTAGGAATCAGCACAAAACCCATATGAATACCCAATCTGAGGAGGGGAAGTCTGTACTATATATGTAACTGCTAACTGTCTCACCAGAGAAATCAAGTCATCAAGCATGTTCTCAAGTCTTTGTTGATCTGCAATCTGAGGTGTTTAATCTGGTATATAGGGGTACTGTTTGCTCCAGTGCCAAATTGCTGTGAGTTGGTAGCCATGATAGATATCAAATCTCTACCTTCTTCAGGTGTCTTATTCTGCAAAGCCCTATCACTAGATGCATCAACCAAATTTCTATCATTAGGCAATAAAGCCTCATAGAAGTATGTAATAAGAAGTTGCTCAGTAATCTGATGGTGTGGATAGTTTGCACACAACCTCTTAAACCTCTCCCAATACTCATGTAGGTTCTCCCCATTCACTTGTTTAATACCACTAATTTCTTTCCAGATGGATGTGGCCCTTAAGGATGGAAAGAATTTCTCCAGAAACAGCTTGGCCATATCATTCCACCACGCAATAGATTGAGGTTGAAGGTAGAACAACCAGTCCTTAGCTCCCCTTTCAAGTGAGAAAGGAAAAGCTCTCAGTTTGATATGCTCCTCATCAATTGCTTGTGGCTTCATTGTCCTACATACCACATGGAACTCCTTCAAGTGCTTGTGAGGGCATTCACCTATAAGACCATTAAACTTTGGCAACAAATGGATAAGACCATATTTCAATTCAAAGTTAGCTCCAAGTTCAGGGTATTGGATACATAAAGGTTGATTGACTACAGTAGGTGCAGCCAATTCTTTCAAAGTGGGACAAATTCCTTGTTCAGCCATATTCTCAAAATTAGTAAAAGTACTACTAGAATCAGTAAAATCAGCAGATTCAGGAATAGAAATAGAGTCAAACTCAGAATCTGAAACAAGCTCTGTAGTGACTACTTGACTTAACCTGACAGCCCTTCTAGCAGCTAAGATAGTCCTCTCAATTTCAGGATCTCCTTCTAACAAATCTTCTGGGTTGGTAGTATTCCTAGTACTCATACAACAGCATATGGCAGAATGGATGGATTCACACAACAGCAAAAACACCTACAAAACAGTAAAAGCCCTGCAAGAGAACAAAAACACTAAATGACACTAGAAGACTCAAAACACAAAAACAGAAAATCACACTAGAAATTAGCCAAAACAAATGCAGAAACACTACCAAATGATTTTTAAAATTTTTGGGATCACCACAGAAACACTCCTAGACAATTGGGGGACCCAAAAATGCAATAAAAAACTTAAAATTTGAAAAAGTGGTCAAAACGATGGAATTTGGCTTAAAAATGAAGACGACATAGCAAAGCAATGTGTCTTGACATTTAGGCCGAAATCTATCAACCTGCCAAATTTCAACTCAATCAAAGATAGTCGCATAGTCTAGAACAATTTAAAAAATACTGGCTACGTCCCATGGAGACCAAAAAACAAATAAAACAGGGCCTAAACGATGGAATTTGGTGATTTGGAGTAGGACCGCATCCCCTAAAGGAAAAGACTATTGTTTAAAATGCCAATTTCCATGTGGAAGAACCCTGGTTCAAGTGATCTGGGTGAGAAAATTTTCCGCCTAGTCACCCAAACCATTAATCTACTCCTAATCTGTTACTAATCAAACCGATGCGAATTCCCCGGCAACGGCGCCAAATTTTTACAAGAGATGTCGACCTCTTACAAAATAACCAAGTTCAATAAAAAGATTTGCAGTATAAGGTACCTGGATCGTTTCCCATGGAATTCGCAGTAGGTTCAATAGAAACAGGAAAATAGTAACAGAATGGGGGGAAGAGTTTTTTATGCAATTAAGAAGGAAAGCATAATGAAACAGATAAGGAAAATGAGATTAATTAGACTAAAAACGAATAACCCAGAATTAGGAATTCCAAAACCTTCATCAAACTAAAATAATACAGTAAACTCATGATTGATTCTGGACAAACCAAAATCGCCCAGTAAATTCCCTCCACTGAACGATTGTCTAGAATATGTTCAGAACAGTGGTGTGTCACCGAGCAATCGCCCAGTAATCACTTAAACCCAGTTCGAATTGTGTCCTTAGGATAAATCAATCTGGGTTTTTAATCAGAAACCCGATCTGAATTCAGAAATCGCATTCGATAAAAGAAGGCAGAAACGAGTTTAGATGTTACCAGTTAAGCGTGAGTCCTCTGGGAAACAAAATCCTTAATCCATGGATTAATCAGAGGCTTAGCCGAGCATGGCTGGGCAAAACAATGAAGAATAGACGAAAAACACGAAGAACATCTCAGAGAATTTAATTAAAACGTTTTTAATCTAATAATAATGTAAAACGTAATAATGTGTTATGTTCAGCCACCATACAATTTTCCTTATACAAGAAGGATGAATCAACATGACTGACAATTAGGAATCAATCCCCTAATCATAGGAAAACTCTAATCAATATGAAATCTCTAATAAATTAGGAAACTTCTAATAATTGGTCCTTTATTACAAAATTCGTTCAAAATAGAAATCCAGCAAAATGGATCTGTCTTTAGCTCCAATTTCGTCCGTCTTCTTGTCCAAATCAGCCTTCGAGGTCTTTATAACAATTGTAGCTCTCTGAATCATCTGAAAAATGAAAGAAGAATGAGGCTAATCCAATATCTAGATCAAAAGTTATGGCAAAAATGGTGAAGCATTGTAAATCTGGAATTTTATTACCAAAAACAATTTAATCTAATTAAAAGCTTAATGCCCAATTCAGTAATAAAACCCATTATTTCTCAATTAAACATCCCTAAATTATTAAAGAGATAAAAATAAGTGGAATAATATTCAATTATCAACAAGACCTACTTGTGATGCGTTTAATTTCCTCGTCGTGCATTTATTTCGCTTCTTGATTCACTGTCATACATTTATGACCATAAGACAGAACCGACATTTAGCTTATATACGCATTTGTAGTTGGCTTATTTTATATGCAAGTTTCAGTTTTTACAAATCATGTATGTTAAATCTTTCCATCTATAGGAATTCTACTATAGATCGCAGTTGGATAAATGCTTTACGGGCGAGTATTGAATATCAAAATGGGGTTAGGGAATTTATAGAATTTGCTAAACAAAACGCCTATGATGATAGTGTGAAGTTTTATTGCCCTTGTCCACGATGTTTTAATGAGAGGCGACTAAGTTTTGAAGTTATACACACATATTTAGTTTGTCAAGGATTTTGTAAGATCTATACAGTATGGGTATGGCATGGTGAAAAAATGCCAAGTGGGTCTTAACATGGAGAAGTGGCCTCTAATGATAATGACACAGATATGGATGATCGCATAAAGGACATTATTCGTGATGTAGGAGAAGAGGCTTTTCATCAATCACATGCATATGGTAATATATGCAGTGATGCAGAGACCCCACTATACCCTGGGTGTAACAAATACCAACTGTTGAACGCTGTATTGAAATTGGCCAGCTTGAAGGCACGTCATGGGTGGAGCGACAAGAGCTTTTCTGAAATGCTTGAGGCCTTTAAGGACATGCTTCCGGATGATAATGTGTTGCCTCACCAATACTATGATGCTAAGAAAATACTTTGTCTACTGGGGATGGAGTACAAAAAGATCCACACATGCCCGAATGATTGTGTGTTGTATAGAAACAAGTTAGAAGAGAAGCTGAATTGTCTGATATGTGAAACCCTAAGGTACAAGTCAAATAAGGGCCTGTAAAAGTGTTATGGTATCTTCCAATCATACCAAGGTTCAAGCGCTTGTTTGCTAATGAAAATGATGCAAAAAATTTGAGGTGGCATGCAGATGAGAGGATTTTTTATGGAAATATTCGACATCCTGCCGATTCTTCCTAATGGAGGAAAATCGATCAATTATTTCTGACCTTCAGTGAAGAACTTAGGAACCTTACGCATGCCCTTAGCACGGATGGCATGAATCCATATGGAAGCCTTAGCAGCATACATAGTTCCTGGCCTGTACTCCTAATTATTTACAACTTATCTCCTATGTTATGCATGAAACGAAAGTACATCATGCTGTCTATGTTGATTTCGGGACCAAAACAACCCAGAAACGACATTGATGTTTACCTTCAGCCCTTGATCAAAGACTTGAAGGAGTTGTGGGAAGAAGGTGTCGATGTTTTTGACTCTTTCAAGAATGAGGTCTTTAAAATTAGAGCCATGATATTTTGTACTATAAATGACTTCCCAGCATATGGGAACTTGTCAGGGTATGGTATAAAAGGCCATAAAGCATGTCCGGTTTATGAAGAACGCACACGCTACCATCAACTTCAACATGGAAGAAAGACGGTTTCTCTTAGACAGAGAAGATTTCTTAGACGGGGCCACCCATATCGTCGATTAAAGAAAGCCTTTCTTGGTGGTCAAGAGTATAAAGATGCTCCTGTGGCATTGACTAGGGAGCAAGTGTATGAAAAGGTGAAAAATATAAGTGTTGTCTTCGGTAAGACTGTAAAGGGTAGAAAAGAAACAAATATATGGAAAAAAAGATCGGTATTCTTCGATCTTCCATATTAGTGCAACCTTGATGTGAGACACTGTATTGATGTCATGTATGTGGAGAAGAACGTATGTGATAGTATTGTTGGCACGCTTCTCGACATACAAGGTAGCACAAAGGATGGTGTAAAGGCAAGATTGGATTTGCGAGAAATGGGAATATGCGAAGACTTACATCCAAGGCCATATAGTAACAGAACTTATTGTTCCATCGGGGTATTCTTCAAATTTTAAGAGGCTTGTATCGATGAATTATAGGTTAATTTACTCACATGTTAAGTTGCGAATCATCATATATATGCTTGATCTATATGCTTATTAATTTCAGATGAATTCAATAAGGATCAAGTTGAAATTAGATATGGGTTAAATGCATTTAATGAAGAACTAAGAACAAGCCTGAAACTTCTCCGCTTTCCCAATGGTTCAGCTCAGACCGTTATAGGTCAATCAAATCACTCTCCAACGGTCAAATACAGATCATGGAATGACAATAATTCTGGAAGATCATCTGCAACGACTAAATCCAGGATTCCAGCTAAGAATTGAAGAAAAAGAGAAATTTATGCAACTATCATATTCCATAGATAAAGCTGAACATTGAAGAATAAAAGAGAAGAAAGTGCAACGGCTAGTTTCTCTGATTAAGCTATAAATACCCAAGAAGATGTTAGTCATGATTAGTTTTGATGATGTCTTATATACATGTCATTATCCAGAGCAAAAAGCTTACATACTACATCAATCTTCTACTTTGGTTAATTCTTATTTATTAATGTAGATGTGAAGTTTAAACAATGAAGAATGATCAAGACAGGAGATTGATAAAAGAATATATTGACAAATATTATGAGAATATCAATATCCAAGTCTCTACGATCAAACGGAAGTTGGAATCACACAATTCGAAGTCAAAATAAGTAAGTTCAAAATTCAACATGAATAGTACCAAAGTTGCTACAGTACCTGAGTTGCTATAGTGATTTAGCTACAGTGCACGAGTCGCTACAGTGAAAATGCTACAATACTCGAGTACAATATTTAGCCTACTCGAGTATGAGTTTTGTGATATGCTACAGTGCCTCATTTCTTGATCTTACTCGAGTAATCCATGTGGTTCAGCGTACTCTGTTTCATGTTTCACCTGAGCGAGGTTCGGTAATTCGACGATATCTCCTAAACCAGGAATCGGTTTTAGATGAAACCAATTTTGAATGAAAGTAGACATCTAATGCATCATCTTGACCAAATTTCAACTCCAAAGAAGATCAGATGAGAGAGCTATGAATTTGTTAAGTTACCCCACCTGTTAACGTCATACAGCTGAACAAGGTACAATAATTTGGGTGTATCTCTCAAAATACTTATCGGAATGAGGTGAAATCAATGGCATATGAAACTAGACTCAAATAACTTTCCAAAAACATCAAGATCACTTAAAACAAAGATCAAATGAGAGAGATATAATTTTTGGAAGTTCAGTGTCTGTTCAGAATTCTGGAACTGGCCCTCAATCAAGTGAAGAATTATGATTACTCCAGTCATACCAGGTGCTACTGTAGCAAAACACGTCCAGAGATGAATTAATTCCTTTGTTACTGCAGTCATGCATGATGTTACTACAGTAATGTCGAGACAGAGAAGCAACCCATCAATAGTACTCGAGGATGTCACTTATATACTCGAGTAACATCGGCAATCAGTTGCTAGAAAATGGTGATACTCGAGTACACCATAAGTAATACTCGAGTAGAAGCAAGACAGAGACGATACTGAATCACTCAGAAGAACAATACTCGAGTAACTCCAATCTCTACTCGAGTGATGTCGAGGATTGAACATTCTGTGAATTGTTGTGGAAGGATACTCGAGTACTCAGGAAGGCTACTCGAGTATGGCATATCAACTGATCATCTCTATTTTGAAGATCACTGTCTCCGGAAAATTCAGATCTACTGATAATGATTCATTTTCTTCTGATTATTACTCATTACAATTCTTAAATGCTTATAATCAGTTTGCTGAGTAATTTTTAGATGATCAAAATGGAAATTCCTGAAAAGCATTAAGAATCATCTCCTGAGTCGGTTGTTGAGCTGGAAAGTGACAATTGTAGTATGGTGTGTCATTGCTTATGTCAAAAATGTCTGCTCCTTGAATGAAGAAATAGAATCATCCAAATGCTGCCCATCCTGATAAATGGACATGGAGCCGTCAGACCATGAGAGTGTCGGCCACTGATGAATCTGTCGGAAAATTCAAACAGTAACAACGGCCATTTCTCTTTGAGCAGATGAACGCCACAACAAAGGACAACATGCAGGAAAACACAGACGCTCCAATAGACATGAATGGCACTGGAGAATGTTTCACGATTCAACGATTTCATCCGCCGTTCACAACGGATACATACTTCAAATAGATACATTCAAATTCCTGCAACAGTTGATTGCTCGCAACGATCAAAAGACAATTAACTATAAATAGCGAAGTCTTCAAACCGGAAGAAGAGAGGATGAAAAATGATAGACAACAGACGACGATTGATTTGATGAAGCAAATGAAATTCACCGTCAATATGTCAAACACTTAGCCAATATACTCTCTGTTTCTCTATGTTATATATTTTACTGTAGAGAGTCAAATTATCAATATTGTACTTCAGCGATTATTCATTCATTTCTGAGAGAGAAGATTTATCTATAAATCAGTTTATCTAAGAGTTACTCAAGATTGGGTAATCTTAAGTGGAAGGTTGTATCCTTACAGTGTGTAAGGGGGAGTATCTCGGTAAGAGATTGTGAAGGCTGCACAAGTGCCCGAATAAACTTGTGAGATTGTAAAGGCTTTTCTCTTGTGCCCAGTTAAACAAGGAGATATTGGATTGAAATCTCAGGAGGAGCCTGGGGATTGGACGTAGGTCAGGATTCGGCTGAACCAGGATAAATCACAGTTTTCATATTCTCTTCCCTAAACTCTTTTATTTCCAGCATATATGTTTGAATGAATGACTATTGATTTATAATTCACTATTGTCATATGAATTGTTTTCTGTAAGTTGCAAAAAGATTTTTAAAGTTCATAAGTTTTAATCGGACACCCAATTCACCCCCTTCTTGGGTGACAGCCAGATCCAACAGAAGACTCATAGCATCGATACACATAGAATTACAATTGATTACATTTTTTGATTTGAGTCTTTGTGTATTCTATAGTATTTTGAACTTCAACGTTTATTCATATATGCTCTTTTTGAGAGTTTGTTTTTGAAAATCATTTTGATTATTTTCTTTGAGGGAACTTAAGGTTGTGGAACCTGTGAATTGGGTTGATCAATTACAAAGTGTAAGGGGGGAGCAGGTCCTAGGTGATTAGGTTTGCTTGAGAGTTACATTGTTGTAATTAAAGAATATTGATAGTTGAAAAACCCAGAAGATATCTGGAGACTAGACGTAGGTCAAGGTTAGGACCGAACCAGTATAAATCTTCTATGTCCAAGCTTTTCTTTCCTTGCCTTCTTACATTCTGTTTTTGATCGAAAAACTTGGGTGTTTTCGAAAAGATTTTTAAAATCCCCAATTCACCCCCCTCTTGGTGATTTCTTCCATTTACAAACTATTCTCCAGGATGGTTGGTGGAGGTTTATATCAAAGAAATCGTGAGACTCCATGGTATACCAAAGAGCACAATCTCTGACTCGGGTCCACGATTTACATCCTGATTTTGGCAAGCATTACATGAAGCTCTGGGAATAAAGCTGAAGTTTAGTACAGCTTATCACCCTTACAGAGACGGGCAATCTGAAAGAACCATATAGACGCAACAAGATATCTTCTACTGCCAGAATTCGCGTATAACAATGGTTATCATGCAAGCATACAAATGGCTCCATTTAAAGCGTTGTATGGGAGAAAGTGTCAATTACCTATATGCGGACAGAATTGTCTGAGAAGCAACTACTTGGACTAGATATAGTTAGACAGACCTTCGAACAAACTGCTTTGATCAAGAAGAGGCTCCTGGCAGCACATAGCAGACAAAAGAGCTATGCTGATAAAAGGAGAAAACCTCTAGAATTTGAAGTCGGAGATCATGTGTTTTTGAAGATATCTCCAGTAACTAGTGTTGGTAGAACACTAAAGAGGCGAAAGCTAAGTCCTCATCACATAGGGCCATTTGAAATAAATGGCTAAGTGTGGACCAGTTGCTTACCAGATGGCCTTACCCCCAAATCCGAGCAATCTTTATGACGTATTCCATGTTTCTCAATTAAAAAAGTACCAACCGGACCCCGAACATGTCATAGTGAATTCTTGATTACCATGAGAAATGGCTTAGACATAAAAGTATTTTGTTCGTGAAAGTGGTCTGGAAAGGGTTATCTCATAGGGAGGCAACTTGGGAAACAGAAGAGGATATGAAGAAGAAATATTCGGAGTTTATGGCTCAGAGTGTAGTTTGTGTATAGTAAATTTCAAGGGCGAAATTTTATATAACTGGGGGAGAAATGTAATACCTAAAATTTTTATTCATCTTAATATTTTATTTTGATGAATAATTAATGGAAATGAAGGTGAATATGTGTCTCAAAATATTATAACCTATTAATTATAATTTTGGGCCAATTTCTTCATAAAACTTACAATTAAATGGTATTTTTTGAGACCACATATAACAGAAATAATATGTGAAATAAAAATCACATAAAATGATAGCAATTACCTATCAAAAAGAGCAAGATAAGCAATAGAAGCACTTAATTAAATTGAGACAGTTAGGAGATACTAAAGGGCACCTAAGCTTGCATTACTTAGAGATTAATTGCAACATAATTAGGGATAAATATAATCATCAAGAAAAGGGGCTGTTATTTCAAGAAAAAATAAGAGCTTAATTGATGAAGATTAAATTGCTAACAATGCTTTAAGAAGTTGGATTAATTAGCAAATAAATTAACATAAGACATTAGCAATAAAGTAGGAGATTAAGTACATGTGTAGAGCTTAATATTTGTGCCCCAAAAGTCAACAATTTTGGCTCGCCAATAGGAACCAAGTGTTTTGAGATTAATTAAGCTTAAGTCTTCAATTAGTTAAAGTAACCAATGATAGTTATATTTAAGAAGCTTTAAGCTTTGATTAAAGAGTTAATTAAACCTTGCTAATCACTCTGAAAAGTCAACAATTGCAACTCAAACCAAGGGCTAGGATTTGTGCACATGGAAAGCAATCCAAAGGTCCAAATAAATTGCCTAAATTAGCTAAATCCTCTTAGAATTAAATCAACCAATGGAAACCTTTGATCATTGGCCATTGTTGACACATTGAACAATTAATCAAGAGCCAAGAATGAGCATGGAGGTCGGCCAACATGCTGTATAGGGGAGATTAAATGTGATAAAGTGGTTTTGTGATCTAATGGCTGAGGAGTAAGAAGAATATTTGGAACTCCACAAAAATTACAAGGTGATGCCGTTGGATTTTTCTATAAATAGAGGGCCTTCCTCTTCATTTTTTTTCCTGCCAAATCACACTCCAAGAAGGTGATTTCTAAGTAGGAGAGTGAGGAAGAATCTTGAAGTAAGAAGGAGGAAGGAGTTCAAGAATCAAAGGTAAGTTCTTGATCTTTAGCTTTTAAGTTTTTAGAATAGTATAGTTTAATCTAGGAAATTAGACAATAAATTCCTATACTTGTTTTTAGACCTCTGTAACATCCCAAATTCCAGGTTCGAAAATCGTGTCGGTCGACACTTAGTTTTAAGAAAAACAACAGAGTTTGAGATGCTACAACTTAGAGTACTACGGAAATTGATAGCGTGCGCTAAGATCCGGACAACGAGTATCTGATATAAAAATGCCCAGACATATGATGATGCCCAACATAAGCTGATATATTAAATATCCCGAAGGAATATTCATGTGATACAATTTACAGAGGTTAAATACAATCCTCTGATAAAGAAAGTTTTAAACTAAACCCATGACTTGGAACCTAACATCAGTTAATTAAACAGATTGGCCAGGTAGGGGTCTATCATGGGGGCCTCACTGACTTATACGGCGACTGATTGACTTCCCACATAGATTAACCCAGCCTTAGACACCAAACTGTTCAAAGTAACTTTGTTAAATTCGAGCCAGAAGCTAAGACCTAATAACTTCTACCGACCTTTGCCTTTGACTGCTGCCTCTTCACTGCTCTACCCACCGGCATCTTCTCTATCCCGGTTTCTTTCCTGTACTATTCATTAAGACTGAGGTCCAATGCCCATTGGACCTCAGGTAACAGTTAACCTCATACTTATGTAAACAGTATATGACAGATATCACAATGATAAAATCACATTTATAATTTTCAAAACCATATCAGTAAGTAACATAATACAGCCACTGCAATATGTATGTTACCCAAGTCTGCACATAACCAGTGCCACGATGGCCTATCGTGTCCTCAGCGCTAGGAAAACTCAACGGTGTTATCAAGATTATAACATGTATACAACTCAAATCCATGAGAAGTTTCAAAACAGAGTATCAACATGTGAAAACAATTATCATATATAACCATACCATAAGCATAAGTGTTAATGTTACAATACGCGTCCGTACCTTTTACCGTGTAGTCGTCAAATGTCCGACCTTTGAATCCGGCTTTGGACTTCCCGGATGTCCTAACATATCACCATGTCACTTAGAATAGTATCCTAAGAGATAATTTCACCTCTATTTACCCTTCTATCCTTGGTAGCTTTATTATTACAATTTTTCCCTTACATTTCTTGAAAAACGTAGTGCAGTATTTTCTGGGCAGATTTTTCGGTAACTTTGAAAAATCATAACTAATTCTAGAAAAATCATTTTGATCTAAAAAAGAAGCCAAAATTTCCCTTAACAAGTCTATTTTTTAAGGAAAAATAACGGCTTCAACTCGTTCCAACCATATCATTCCCAGTTTCCACGTTTCCCAACACTGCCCAGAATTTCGCCCAGAAAATATAGCTTAACTTCTGGAATTTATATCTTTTCGTACTGAGCTTCAAATGACACACTCTTTATAGATTTAGAAAGCCCTATATGTATACTTTCATCATGAATTTTCCCAGAATTTTAGAATACCATCTTCTTCATAAAATACTGGCGTTTTTACCCCTGACTCCAGAAAACACTAATCGATAAAATTTTGCCAGAGCTTCGCTATTTTGCTCACAATCTTCCAAAAATTTTGCTATAACTTATTCTTCATCAAATTTTCGAAATAAAGCCATTGAAAACCATAAAAACATGAAAATAAAACTATTTTTGGAAGATTGAAGATCAAAACACATTTCTAGCATTTCTATTTTATAACCCAAGAACTTAAACTATGAACTAAAAATTCCCTTACCTCTTGAAGACCACTTGCCTCCTATTTTCTGCAACTCTTCCACACTCTCCCTTTCTCTCTAAATTTTTGGTGATACCTTGAGGAATTGGTGATGATTTATGAAGCCAAGGACCCCTATTTATAGTGGAAAAATGAGTAGCCTCCAAGTAACTTCCCATTGATCCTAGCCCTTGATTTTTGCTTGGTGAGGAGGCAAAGATCTCCCCCTTACACCTCCCCAATTCGTCCCTCTCTCTCCCTTTTCCTTTATCTTCTATTTAATCCCAAATGCTAATTTAGTTAAGCATCAACTAATGTTTTTCTTCAAAATTTAATTTCACTTTTGAAATCCTAATTTTGTGATTAGATTTACGGTGATTTTTAATTCCCAAAATACTCAGGTATGAACCTTAATAGTAACCGAAAATAACTTTGGGAATAGCCAAATTGAAGTTCGCAGCAATTCACTGATCTCAAATATGTACTTATCTTAAATACTTAGTTCTCATATTCCAAGTTATGATTTAATTTCTATAGGTTCTCATCCAATCTCTTCTAATTAAGTAATTACTTGCTCCCCAAGACAATTACTTGCCCCCAAAGTTATCCCAATCTTCTTCCATACACTAGGATAATTGTCCCATGTGCTTTGATCAATTGATGACACAACTTATTCCTTCCCCTCTATTCCAAACCGTGCTCCCTCTCTCTTTCCCATGGTTCAAGTGTTTTTCATTGGCTAGCCTCCTTTGTTGACTTTTCAATCTAAGCTCTATGAGATAAATCATCTCTTCTTTCCTCTCCCAAATAAAAAAAAAAAATGCCCCCCTCTCTTCTTAATTTAATTATCAATTTATATTTTATTTGCTTTCACATCTCAAGAAGAAAATCTCTCATTGGTTCAATTAATTTCACAAAGAATTAGGATTAAGGGTTTATATAATTTCTACACTCTTTAATTAATAATTTTCGCCACTTTTATTAATTAAAGAAAGAATTAATTAATCCTTGATTACTATTGTTAATATAGTGTTTTAGGGGTTACTAGACTTAATTACCAAAATTGACAAGGTTTCTAATTTCATTTTGATGATTAATAACTTCTTGTGTGCTACTTTTAGCTTCTAACTATCATTTGATCCTAAATCATGACTTGAATCATTAACTAATTTACATGATAAAAAAATTAATAAAGTATCTTAATTATTGCAATTTCAATTGCCCAATAATTGTTACTAATTCCCTCTAATTGATTTTATCATCCTCTGATGATTTTAATTGTTGAAATAGTATAATATACTAAGTTATTATAATCTTAGGATATTTTATGATCCTCAATAAGATCTAGAAAATTGGATTTGGATTTATTAGAATCCAAAGAAAATTTCCCTAAAAATGATGATAAATTAGTTAAAAATTTAGAGACAACATATTCTCCTATTAAATATTTAGTTGCCTCTTAGGATTGCTCACATTCTTCTCAGAGTGTTTTATAACCCTTAACTTCACTTAGAAATTTTTAACTCTTTATTTACTCTAATTTCATAAGAAATTACCCTTAGAAAATAGGAAAATTATTTCACTAGTTTTGAGATCACAAATTCACCTATTGTAATAGGTGTTATTTATCAAAATATAATTTTTACAAGTATTATGAAAATTGGGGTATTACAACCTCCTTGCATTAAAAAATGCCTAATGAGGTAAAAAAATGGTAGGAAATAATTTTTAAAATTCCATGGATCAAGGCTGTGAAAATTGTAGGATTTTCAATCTTAAATTTTGGGTAGTCAAGGAAAAAGATGCTGTTATTTCATGTAGCAAATGAAGTTAAAAAATCATGAAATTTTCCAGGAATAAAGTAGACATCTAGGGCTTTCTATCCATATTTAACTCATAATTGTTTGGATTTTGTACAAAAAGATGTGAATTTTCCAAGTTAGACCATGTCTATGAACTGGCAACTAGAACACAACTGAAGAAAATTAAAACTGGGAATGATATGGTTGGACTGAGTTAAATCTGTTATTTTTACTTAAGAATATATTTGCTAAGGGAAATTTTGGCTTTGGTTTCACATCATTTTTATTTTTGTACAATTAGTTATGATTTTGCAAAGTTGCTGAAAAATCTACCCAGAAAATCCAGCATTTTGTTTTTAAAGAAATGTAAGGGTAAAATTGGAATAATGAATCCACCAGGGGTAACAAGGGTAAATAGTGGAAAAGATATCTCTTAGGATGTCATTCTAAGATATATGGCATTCATTATAATAATATGATAATGATATTATAGGATATCCGAGGAAAGTCAGAAATCGGTACAAGAAGAGAATCGCGCCAGGTGAAAAACGTACGGACACGTACTAGTAACTTTAACACTTGTGTGTCTTGTATGATTATATATGATTGTTTAATTCATGTTGAGTGCGGGATAAGACGAGGTCTTGGGTCATGCACCGTGGCTAAGACTCTGTCTTAGGTGACATGTATATTCAGGGTATAGCCGTGGTTTTCAGCTTGATGCGGGTTATAGTCTTGATAACACTATTTATATGTTTTCCTAGCACTGAGGACATGTGGGTTTCGTGGCACTAGTTAGTTACAAACATTGTCATTCATGCATGTGTTGTGTGTTGTGTGCTATGTATGATGGTTTTGACATGCTTTTGCTTTATGCTATGTATTGTTCACTTAATGTATTGAATATATGTATGTCATATATATGTTAGTTCTCTATGTGTTTTGATGATAACTGACAATTGTAAACTAAATTTGAAGTTTGTCTTTGGTAAGTTGTAAAACTTACTGTTCAATGCAAACTCGAGTCTAAGTAACGAAACTCGAGTTTGGACTTGACAGACAGAAGCTCAGTTTTTACAAAACTGGCCAAACTCCAGTTTGTGTAAGACAAACTCGAGTTTGCATTACACAAAGAGCAATCAAAATTCTTAAGAACTGTAAACTCGAGTCTATGTTTTGGAAACTCGGGTTTAGGATCAAACAAAAGCTTCAATGCTTTATCAAGATTTCAAAACTCCAGTTTCATATCCACAAACTCCAGTTTACCAAATACAAAAGTCTTCAAGTTTAAAGTTTTCAACTGAAACTCGAGTCTGGACGTAGAAGACTCGAGTCTGGGTTATAACAGAGACACTCGAGCTCTTGTTTATTTTGTAAACTCCAATTTTGATTTCAGAGACTCCAGTTTAAGCTTAACAGGAAGTTTTCAAAGCTTCAGCTACCACTGAAACTCGAGTCTAGTTTCTGGAGACTCAAGTTTAAGACAAACTGAAAATACTTGAGTTATTACATGATTTCTAAACTCCAGTTTTGAAAATGAAAACTCCAGTTTGAGCCTTCAAAGATGTTTCAAATGTTTCAGTTCACACTAAAACTCGAGTCAAGATTTTGGTGACTCGAGTTTAGCTCAAACAGAAAACACTCGAGTAAATGACTAATTTGAAAACTCCAGTTTGGAAAATGGAAACTCTAGTTTACACTTATGTAGATATTTCAAAAGTTTCAGTTTTCACTGAAACTCGAGTTTTGGATATCAAAACTCGAGTCTGGATCATATAGAGAGCTATACAATATTTTAGGTCTTGTAAACTCTAGTCTACAGTTCTAAACTTCAGTTTTGAAGCTGTGAACTTAAAATTAAGATTTTCATAAAAGCTTCAAACTCGGGTTTGTCACTAAATGACTCGAGTTTAGCCATGTGTTCAAAATCCCATTCAAGACCAAATCGCAACTTTCTTCTTTGTAAGAACCAAACTCGAGTTAGCTTTTGCAAACTTCCAGTTTAGACCAATTCTCAATAGTCATGTCTTCTGGATGAACCTCAAACTCGAGTCTAGGATTATAAACTCGAGTTTGCATCGGAGATTTTGAAAAACCAAATTGAATCAATCTGCGAAATCATTATGGGTTAATATGAAATTATTATATCTTGTTGTATTATTATTTCTAACATTATTGATCAAGTTTTTGATAAGTTTCAGACAGGTTCATCACAAGATCAAGGTAAAATCAAGATCAAGCATAAGTGCATTTAATGAAGAACCAAGAACAAGGATGATTCTTCTCCCTTATCCCAGATGTTCAGTTCAGACCGTTGTAACACATTAAGATCATCTCAAACAGTCGAATTAAGATCATGGAATGACTAAAAATCTGGAAGACGTTTTGCAACAACACATTCCAGGATTTCAGCAAAGAATTAAAAGAACAGAGCAAAATATGCAACTATCATTTCCCAGATTTGCAGCCGAACGTTGGAGAAGATATTGCAACGGCTAGCTCATCTAGCTAGGCTATAAAAGGCTATGAAGACTCAGAGCAAGACAACGAAGCTACACTTGAACACATTTGCATTTTTGAGTCTGTATTGTGATTCTTTTATTTGTTCTTCAGTGATTATCAATATTCACTCTTTTGAGAGATTGAAATTCTTTTAAAGTATTTGGTTGTGTAAACTCAAGGTTGTAGAACCTGTGAGTTGGGTTGTTTAATTACAAGGTGTAAGGAGGAGTAAGTCCTAGGTGATTAGGATTGTGTCTTGTCTTTATTGTTGTAGTTAAAAACTTGTTGAACTAGTGAAAACACCCAGAAGGTATCTGAGGACTGGACGTAGGTCAAGGTTAAGACCGAACCAGTATAAATCCTGTGTGTCTGAGCTTTTCTTTCTCTACTCTTTCATTATTCATTTCTTAAGCTTTATTTTTTTAAGAGTTGAAAAGAATTTTTAAAATCTCCAATTCACCCCCTCTTGGTGATTTCTTCCACTTTCAATATATTGTTATTGCTTGAGCATGAGGTTAACTGTTACCTGAGATTCAATGGGAATTGAATCTCAGACTTGACCCTAGCTTTAGAATTTGGAGGATCAAGGGAAGCTGGAATAAAGGGTAAGATGCACGCGTGAAGACTCTGTCAGAGTTTTTATTTTTTATTGTGTTTATTATTTAAATACAGGGATTATTGTACCATAATTATATCAATCGGATATAGTTTAAATTTGTAGCCACGGATATGTATCAATAGTCACCCGACACATATGCTCTATTGCTCCACTGTAATGATATTCATATATACTGTATGTTTATGTACATTATCTATAAGTAGTATGGATTAGGGGTGTTACAATTTTTGGTATCAGAGTATAGGTTCTAGCATGAATCTAATAGAATTACTTCAGACCAATTGGTGCTTAAACTAAGAAAAGATTCGTCGGTGGGTTGTCACAAGTCGCCGTGAAAGACAAGGAGACTCCCATTAGACTGAACACCGATCTGGTCAATATGTCTGATTAACTGTGTTGGGTTCCAAGCCATAGGGAATGGTTTAGGTCATTATAAGACTTGAGTATTGATATAACTTGGTGGTGTGATACAGTTAAGATGGATGAAGATAGATCCTCATACATACACTATCATGGACTGGGAAGACGTAAGGCGAGGAGGTCAGTGATAGTCCATTCCTGGTGGATTAAGGTCGTCCAAGCCCAATGTATATAGGGCTATTATGTAATAGATTTCTTTTGATTTTTTAAATATTAAGTCAGTATTTCATTTGAAGTAGTTTTATTTATGATATATCATTTTTTATTTTCACCCCCTATTATCAAAATTCCTGGTTTTGTCATTTCCCAGTCAAATGTCACAAAATAGACCTCTGCCTAGTTTTTCTTTCTAGAAAACAGGGTCATTTTGTAAGAATTATTTCTCTCTTCCCAGAGCTTAAAATCTTACAAAATACTTGTCATTTTAAAGATATGCATGTCCTTTATCTTTTGGAATTTTTTTTTATCTTTTTTAAAGGTGTATTATTGGGTCAAACCACATAGAGAAGCTACTGACATCAGAATTCCAAAAATGGCAGTTTTCACTTCTTTAATAAGCTTGATATTTTATATTCCAAAATCACTTTAAAAATTCATTAATAATTTTAATCCCAAATCATTTTCCATAAGGAACACATTGGTGAGCTCAAATATACCAAAATCCATTCCTTTCTTTGAGTTTCCCTCAAATTTCAAAATATGTGTTTCAAAGCAAAGCTCCAAAAAATTTTAAGAAGAGAACATGTGCTTACCACTAGGTTTGTCTTTAGACTTGGTTATCTTCCTCTTCACTTTACTTGGCTCAAACTTTTCAGTCTATACTCAGGTATGACATGCATGTGGATTATTTTCCATTAACCATAACATGCATGCAAGTAGAGAAATCATTGCAAAACAAAATTGCAACTCATTTACCTTCTACTTCTTGCTTCTTCCAATCAAGGAGATGAAATGAATGATTGAAGAAATATTGGTGTTGTTTGAGAGGAGAAGAAGCATGGATTGGATAAGAGAGGGAGGAGAGATTCCGTTGGTTTAATGAGAGAATCACGTGGATTGTCATGTGTGTTGGGGAATTTCCATAAGTTTAAAAAGGGAGGAGAGTTTTGAGCAGATTTTGTAACATATTGTGTGTGTGATTGTTGTGGCCATTAAGAGGGAAAGAGAGAGATTAGATTAATTAAATGCATTTTGCCATGTGACATTGAGTATGTGGTGCGTGTGTATGTGCGCGCGCCCGTGCTTGAAATGTGTGTTGTGAGGTGTCAATAAGTGAGCATGCATGTAGCCAAGTGTTGTGATGCATGTGTGTGTGTTGTCTTGTCTTACGCTTTTCAGGAAAGTGTCATACTCCCTTTGGTCCTTATTATAAGACACTAACTAACAAATGTTTTTGGTCCTTTTTATAAGGCACTTGCAAGTTTTCAAGGTGCAATTAATTCATTTTTACATGTCTACCCATATTTAATAAGGGTAGTGTGAGAGAGTACTAGATTTGAGTTTAGAGTAGTTAGTAGGGGTCATAATGGAAATCACTTAAATTTTATGACAATTTTCATGCTTTTAACTAACTTTATTGGTTTGTAAGAATTGGTAGTTGGTGCCTTATAATAAGGACCAGAGAGAATATGTGTTAATTTTCGGTATTTGTGATATTGGTGTGCGTGTTTGGGTTTCGGTGTTGTTGTCTCGGTTTGCATGTTTTGGGTTCTGGTGTTGTTGTCATGTTTTGCGTGTCTGGGTTTTGTTGTCTCAGTTTGCGTGTTTTTGGATTGTGTTGTCGTTCTCTCGGTTTGCGTGTATGGGTTTTTTGTTGTTGTCTCGGTTTGCGTTTTTGAGTTTTGTTCCAGGTTTTCATTGTCTCAATTTTCGTGTTATTGTTTCCCGAGTTTATCCAATGTGACGAATATTCAACAAATAATCATATTTTGGTAGATATTAAATATTGGCATTTTATTGAATATTTCTAATTATATAAGGTTTCTTGGTAAAGCATAAACTGGGATATTACAAAATCAAACATAATGAATGCGTACATTAATTACAGAAATCATTGACAAAAACTTTGAATCATTCTTATGGTGCTTGGTACAATGTGTATGAAATATAGGAAAGAAATTAATTATCATTCAGAAATGGTAAAAGGATAATGCAATTATAATAAAACATGCCGGTGACTACTCAACCATAAAGCAAATCCAATCATCATCACCGATATCACTCTTCTCTTCTTCATCAGCTACTTTGAAAAGAGTGATGAGCATGAGCATGAGCATCCCAATAATCGATATGCAGAAACTTCCAGATGAAGAAGAGTACAAGAAGCTGAGAGAGGCATGTGAAGAATGGGGGTGTTTTAGAGTGATTAACCATGGTGTACCAAAAAACTTAATGGAGGAGATGAAGAAGGTGGCAAAGTCTTTGCTAGATCTTCCTGTTGAGATCAAGAAACGCAATATTCATGTTACCAAGGGAAGTGGCTATACGGCAATTCCATTGAATCCCATCTATGAAAATTTGGGTTTCCATGATGTGGCATCCTCTCTTGCTCTCAATGACTTTTGCTCTCAGCTTGACGCCTCGCCTCATCAGAGGTTAGTTTATGTGTGCATATAGATCCTAATGTATTGTGTTGACAAATAATCATAATTTTATGGAGGCAAAAGTAAACATCTGATATTTTAAATTTGCATCAAGTTTTAGCTTAGCCTCTTAATTTTATAAGGTATATTTTTATTTTTATTTAAAAGAAAATACTGACTTAACAAGTTAAAAATGATTTTTTTTTAATTGTGAAATGATTATAAGTATATTTGTAAGCATTTAATTGTAAAGTCACCATTTAAATTTGATGAGTTAATATTTTCCATTAAATGAAACTAGCGGTGTCAATATATAGGGACAAAAATACACTTTTAATTTATTGTTAATATTCATCCTTTTATGAAAAATATGATTATTGACCGTAAGATCATTTACATTTTTTCAAAGCAGTCTTTTATTTTTACCAAGAAAATAAAGTGGGAAAGAAATATAAATGTTAACAACCAAAATGAGATAATCCCAAAATTGTTTCTCGAAATGGTTCAATTCCTCCCAAGTCCCTAAAGATTATTTTGGACTTAAGGTTTCTTTCTTTTTTAAATTACTAATTGTTCTCAGTGAAATTAATTGTTATTGCCTTAGTTATTGTTGTCATTTGATAAGTTAAAATTGTTACTTCTTAAACTATTTTGACATTTCATTGTTTTTTTTCAAGGATTTCAAATTAAGAGCATTTATAACTAATTTTGCTATAAAAATTAATCTCAAACTTGTTCCTAGGGAGCTTCACAATAATTAGGCTATTTTGAAATTTTGATGTCAATCACAATAAGTCATTACAAAAATATAAAATAATTTCTTTTTTAAGAGGATTTCGTTCTTTCTTCTTTACATAATTTCTAGCAAATGCATTACACAGGTGAATGATGTTTAAACAAGCATATTTTGAAATATACATGAAGCCAAAATATGACATAATTTATTTTAATTTCATGTATTAGGATAAATTTGGCCTTTTAAATTTTTTTTTTGTCGAAGCTAAAAAAAGGTTATTAAGAAGAGTAGTTTTTTGATGGGTGTGGATTGCAGGGAAATTATAAAGGCATATCTGGAAGCAATTCATGAATTAGCAGTAGACATAGGAATGAAGTTAAAGGAGTGTATTGTGGGCTTATCATCATCATTAGAAGCCATGGATGATTTCAAAGGTTGGCGATGCCAGTTTAAGGTCAACAAATTAAACTTTAGCCCTCAGAATATAGGGCACAAAGGACTCAATGAGCACACTGATCCAGGGTTTGTCACAGTTCTTCAGGACGATGAACTTGTTGGTGGTCTTGAAGCCATGAACCCTTCCTCTGGTTCCTTTATTGAAGTCCCTCCCTTATCTGGCAGTTTCGTTATCAATCTCGGCGATGTTGCTCACGTAAAACTATCACTTTAATTTTCTAATTAATGACAATGCTTGTCTATATAGTATGTACTGACTCCAGAACTAGAAAGTTGATCTTAAATATATTAAGAACCGGAGGAGGTGATAGTAAATTTTATTAGAAAATGATTATTTGTTGTTAATGAATGAAGCAGGCATGGAGCAATGGAAGATTTCAGACTTCGATTCATCGTGTGATATGGAAAGAAGGAAGGACCAGAATAAGCGTTGCGACGAGTATTTTTGGACCAAAGGATAGAGATGTTGAGGTTGCAAAAGAGTTCGTGGACTGTGACCATCCACCTCTCTTCAAGCCTTTCTATTTTGAAGATTACATGGAGACTCGTTGGTCAACTAATCTCAGAGCTGGTGAAGCCCTTCAGTTCTTGCGCTTAAGCCCCTCAGCTACTACTCATCAAGATTAGAAACAATCCTATAAACATGACGTGAAATTTATTTCAAGAAAATATGTTACTTTTCTCAGTCTTCGTGGAGTGTTTCTTGAAGTAATTTGTGGTGAAGTCAGGAAAAGAGATGGATAAGATAGGAGTCACTTATTTCCTTCTTATCTCTTTTTAAATTTCCTTCAATAAGAGTTCATGAATAATATGCAAACTTGCTTGATAATTTTTATGTTTTATTTTTTTTTAGTCTTCTTCCCATCGTATATTCATAATCCATGAAACACATGTATGGTTAAATGAACTGAAAAAGAAAATAAAAATATATTAAATTATAATCGCCAATCGACAGTGTAATTGTAAATTGCACGAAGTCAATGATTTCAGTAAGAAATTGAGTTGCTGCAGAAGTACTTACAAAAAGGATTTTGGAAAGAAACAATTCATCACATCCCCGAGAAAAAAATGAATCCAGGAATTTTACCATACCTTATATCTCCTTCTCCTTTTGTTCCAAACATCCTTAGCTCGAACTCTTCTCTGATTCTTATTTCATCAAGACGTTGAAGATAGTATTGGTATCTTTCCCAATCCCCCTTCACAATGCATCCAGGTTCTCCTAGATGTAAGCAGTTTTTGAAAGAACATTTTGCAGGCTCGTTGGTGCTAAGCATTTTCCAAATCTGACATAGAGATTAAGAAGATGCTGTCAAATTAGACATGGAACCTCAGTCAACACTAATGAGTGACAGTAGAGAAACGTAGAGGAAGCCAAGGCTGGTATTGGCTGTTGAATTCGCCGAAAAAATGGAGGAATGAAGGGAAAAGTACTGTGATGGAAGCAAATGTAGTGTCCCAAGTTCTCCAGCAGCTATTCGATCTCTCTGTTCCCTTCTCGTGTCAGCCTTGCCTCTACTCTCAAAATGTCAAACAGCCTCTTAAATTTGATGTTGAAGTTTGGTGAGAAAGATAGAGTCTGACGATGGCTCTAGAAGTTGAGGATGGTGGTGAATGAATGTGGAGAGACATGCCAGCGGTGGTGGTGATGGACGTAGGAGAGGACGTCGGAGGTTGTGCTTCTCCGTCTCTGAAACTCAATATGAAAATCATGCTATAGTTTCCGATGGCACAGCTTCTCTGGTCTCTCTCAGGCTTCGAGCTCTCTCTTCGGTGTTGGTGGGTGTGAGGAGAGAGGAGTGGAGGACGGAGATCACCGATGAGAAAGAAGGACGGTCGAGGCATTGGTGGTGAAGGTTTGAAGGTCGCCGGTGTTAATGGAGGGTGAAAGATCGTCGGCAACCTTGGAAGAGTGTATGAGGGTGGAGGAAGGTGAAGATGAAGGGAGAAGAGGAAAGATCTATGGTGTGCCGCTTGCCTTTGAAACTCAAGATCTATCTTTTTTGTCCCACTGCGCTAAAGCTCACCTCTGGTTGAATGAAGCTCTAAAATTGTAACCCAATAATCCTTTGTCAAAACACAAGTTTTGACCAGGTAATAACTTAAAAACTATAAAAGATGGATTAAGCTTAAGTATTAAAACCAACATTTTGTGGGCCTAAGTTGTATTTTCAAAAAATATGGGCCCCTTTAAGTAATATTTTCTTTTCCTTTTCTTCACTGATATGCAGTTTCCAGAAATTCTAGGGCTTTTCTGTAATTTTTCCTAATCCTGAACAAAATTAATTAATTATGATCCCAATTGACATTTTCCGCATGCTCCAATTTTTTTCCCCAAAACACCTATAATTAAAAAAAAAAAAATTAAACCAACATCAAATATTCTCAAAAATAAATGATTAAGAATAATTACAATTGTTTTGATAATTTTTCCCTTTTTATTTCTAATTTAATGTATTTACTCTTAATTTCAATTTATCATTAAAAAAAAAAAAGACATTTTAAGCTCAATAACTATGATAAAATCCCCAAATAAAGTATGCAAATATATCATAAATATGGGGACTTTGTGAAGGAGCATGGAGAAAGCTATAGTTTAGGAGCTTACACTTGAAGACGACAAAGGAGTAACTTTCTATTTATTATTTTGATTTAAAACTTGAGAATATTTAATTTTAAATAATTTTGAGTTGTATTTCTAGAAAACAATTTAGTTTTAGATGTTAGATATATTTCTTTTAGGTTTTTTTTTTTTTGTGAGAAATAGGGCATCAACCCTTCCTTATTCATGAATCAAAATAGATAATGGCTTCCTCTTGCATAATGCTCACATTTTGCAAGCACATCAGTACAATTATTTCCTTCCCTATACACATATATAATCAAAAAGTTGGAAAAATTTTGCATAGCCCGTCGATCTGCCACAACACCCATAACTCCCTTATGTCCTCTTCCTACATATTTTGTAACAAAGACACCACAGAAGGAAAGTCACACTCTAGAATTATATTATCAAGATTTTAAGAAATGGCTAACTTTTTACAAAAAGAAAAAAAGAAATAGCTAACTCCAATCTAGTCAAAATCACCCAAAGCATCGCTTTAATGGCAATGCAGAATCACATCCCATCTTTTTTCAAAACCATAGATCCATTCAGCCTCACTTCCTCTAATCAAACCACCACACCCCGCTACTTTCTTCAACCCTTTAGAGGCCCCATCAACATTAAGTTTCACCCAACCCCTTGTTGGAACAACCTAGCCAATATGCACTTCCCTTCTGCTGCCTTGTGTTCTCCCAAACTCTAACTTTAGCTCATTTGATTTCCACCAGATACCTTTTCACTATATTGCTTTGATTTGTAGGCATAATATATCCTTCCTCAAAAAGTCTCATATTCCTCCAACTCCACAATAGCCAGCAACCTAGACCAAACACCAAATACTAGTTACTATCCAACTTTGACAAATTCCATTCAAATCATTGCTTGCCCTGTAATAGCATAAATTCAAGTTCAAGTCTTCCCCCTTTTAGGTCTCTCCACAAATTCTAGGTTATATCAGAGTCACGTAGCACATGCATCAGGCTTTCGATCTAGTTTAAGTAGTAGTAGCAATATGCTGACCTACCCATCATCCTACACCTCCTTTCTGGCAAAAGTACGGGAAAAAACCCTCATTAATTAATTAATTACAAAAATGCCATTGCGTGAAAACTATTAACCCATCTACCCCTCTGTAATCAATTACATGCCTTATGTAATCGATTACGGAGGGTCAGATTAATTTTTTTCAAATTTTGCGCTATCTAATCGATTATATAAATCTTTGCACTATGTAATCGATTAAGCTCTGTGGCATAATGGATTACATAGTGCAAATTGTTATGTAATCGATTACGCTACAATACGTAATCGATTACATAACCTCATAAGGCAAATTAGGCAGTTACCACGCGATGCAATCGATTACGATACAGTGGAGTAATCGATTAATAACCTCAGTTTTTAAAAGGCCAAAACCATTCAAAACCCCTCATTACTCATTCTCATAACCGATTAGGGCTCCCCACTCTCCTTCATTTTCATTTTCATCCAGAAAGCCTTGGATTCAAGCCATGGGTTGAGGAAAGATCTGAAAATCACCTAGAGGGGGGTGAATAGGTGATGTTGTTAAACGTAGAAAATTTTTCAGGCAAAGAAAAACAGTAAAACAGGAAGGAGAGAAAATTATCACACAGACGATATATCTTGGTTCGGTCTCAAACTTGACCTACATCCAGTCCTCATAACTCCTGGGGTTTCCACTAAATCTCTCGACACAATTACACTGTATCCTTGGATGATCTCAATGATCACTCCCCCTTACAAGTTTGACCATCCTCTTGACCAAATTTGCCTTCTGAGTCTTCATAACATTTATAGCCCTTTGAATCATCTGAAATATGAAACAAAAATGAGGCAAATCTGATGTAAGGTTCAAAAGTTATGATTAAAACAATGAAGCATTATAAATCTGGAATTTTATCATGAAAATGAATTAAATCCAAATAAAAGCCCAAAGCCCAAATAAGCATTAAAGCCCATTATTTACTAGCTAACAATCCTAAACTTGTTACCCAAAAGATACAAAGTAAGTGTGTAAGATATTCAATTATCAAATTCCCCTACACTTATCCTTTTGCACTTCTGGGTAAAATCAAAAAGAAAAGAAAATTGGAAGAAAGAGAATTCTCATTTCTAGTAATTGCCAACAATGTAAAAATTTGAACAAGGAACACAAGGTTTCAAAAGACCAAACAATCAAGATTGAAATCATTTCATCTCAAATTACAAATCATGGCAATCTCAATCAATGATGTCAATCACACAATGTGATCTCTCAAAGGATGCCCTCAATCAATCTCTCAAGTGTATAAGGAGATAAGTGTATCACTCAAATTCTACTCAAGAAAATTGTTTTACTATAGGCTTGCTCAATTTCTACTTCTCCACTACTCACATCACATGCATGCATAAATCAAGAAAGCTTATTATTTATGGTTGTAATGGAGTTTGGGTGAAGGTATGTAGAAGTATAGAAAAGAGAAGCTAAGCACCAAAGAAATGTAAAAGAGCATTAGTCAAATGAAATGACTAAAATGATATAAATAGGCCCAAAATATTCTTATTTATCTTTGCTTTCTCCTTTTTTTTCTTTCTTTTTCCTTTTTTTCTCGTTTCTTTTTTTCTTTTCTTTTCTTTTTTTCTTTTTTTTTCAATGATTTTCAATGACCAAATCAATGTCAATTCATGAAATTGCACAAAATCAAATATCCCTCCCCCATACTTAAATTGTTGCACTTCTGAGAATCCCCTACACTTAAACACAAAATAAAAGTGAAACCAATACTTAATGTAATTCCAAGGTGCGGTAAAAATTGGTTTTACACTTAGGCTAGTAATGTGGTTTATAAAAGAATGAGTCACAAAAGCACAAAGGGGCTAGCAAAGGGAATATGATGCAAGCGAAAGCTATTTGGCCAAAGTAGGGAAATGAAAGAAAGAAAACAAGCCTCCATCATATTTACACATGTAAGTGAAAATGCAGTTTCAAAAAGAAAGGGAGCAAGTTCTAGAAAACATAAATCATGAGTAGATGCACACATAAAAGAAAGAATGGTAAAAGATGAGTTCCATTCAAATAGACCCAAAATCTCACATAGGGAAATATCAAATCATGCAATCAGCACCACAAAATCAACTACCAAGATATATAATCCAAGAGTCCAGAATTGCAGTCCAACAGAATAATGTATCAAAACCCAAATGTCCAAGTTTGTAAGATGTGGCAATCATAGAAAGAGAAACTATGTTATTCACACACTAATTTTATTTGGAAAAAGAAAAGTGTGAAATGGAAGGAATAAAAGAAAAGAGAGGTGTAGAAAGAAAGAAAGAAGAATACTCCCCAAGGGGTTTATGGAAGATAAGTGGCATTAATGAGGAGGATCTTTTCTTCCTCAGGTTGCTTCATGTCTCCCTCATGAAATTGCTTGAGGCGGTGTCCATTGAATTTGAAGGTTCGTCCGGTGGGTGGATCACACAACTCAACAACACCAAAAGGGAAAACATTAGTAACCACAAAAGGGCCATCCCATCTAGATTGAAGCTTACTTGGCATAAACTTCAAGCGGGAATTGAATAGGAGAACTTTCTGGCCCACAAAAAACTCTTTCCTCAAGATGTGCTTATCATGGAATGCCTTTGTCTTTTCCTTGTACAATCGTGAACTCTCATAGGCATCTAATCTAAGCTCATCCAACTCTTGTAGTTCTAGCTTCCGTTCCATCCCAGACTTAGCCAAATCTATGTTACATTGTTTAATGGCCCAATAGGCTTGATGCTCCAACTCAACTGGAAGATGACATGCCTTACCAAAGACAAGCCAATAAGGAGACATCCCAATAGGAGTCTTATAGGCGGTGCGATAAGCCCACAAAGCATCATCCAATCGCTTACTCCAATCTTTCAGGGTAGAGTTTAAAACAAACACCCTTTAATTAACTAAATTAACCTAATATTAGATAAATAATTAACATATTAAAGCTTCACAATTTACGAAAAATTTAAAACCTTATCAGAGTATTCATTATGAGTCCTAATGTGGCAATATATAATTATCTAACTTGCACCAAAAGAGACAGAAGGACTACTTTTAACAGAGTAGTCTAAGCATCTGAGGCCTTCCCTGATGGACTCGGACATGTACTATCACTTGGAAAAATTTGGTAATCATCAATTCAACTTATTACAAATATTAATATGTACTAGTGAGGTGCCAAGTGGAACAATTTATATAACCAAATATTAAAAATATATTTCATAAATATTGAAATCACAAAATCTCATATCGTAAATGAAATATCATAAAATATCACATTTTTACGTTGTATCATAATTGGGTGTCACAAATCTTTTTGAATTTCATTCCCCATAATACCTCCCATCAATCCAACCGAACCGCCTTATTTCCTCCGACTAGACCCATGGGCTAAGTCACACCCATGTTACTGGTTGCTCAAAAGCTCATTGGTCAAGTGATGAGGACCGGCCAAAATTCTCAAAGCACCTGCCTCCGACCATAGGTCTTTTCCCCACTTTACCCTAGTGAGGTGTCGTAAGCCCTCTTGAACTGGTGAGCTAGTCCCTCATTGAACCGGTGGGACAAAAAAAAGCCAACCATCGTGCATCAATAGAGGCATCACCACGTGATAGAAATAACTTTTCTTTTTTCTCCCAATTCTTCCCATCCCATCATTATCAGTTTCCAAATCATATAAATGCATGTATTTCAACTTATAAAAAATTCCACATGGCAAACTTTATTTAAAACATGCATACTCAGTTCAAAAAACACTCAACATCAACATATTAATAACATAATAAGTGGAAAGTGGTTACCTCTTACCAAAGCTAATTAATTTACATGGCTTTCAAATCAGGAGCTCAACTCACTTTACAATTCAATCTACCAAAATAAATTTACTAACAATTAATAACCCTTAAAAAATAAGTTCGACCTAAAATTATAACTCTAATTTCATAACATTAGAAATATTCCGATTGTAATAATAATCCCTTCCTTATTTATTTCCATTGTTATTTATCACTTTGAATTCCCCCAATAACAAGCTCAATGCTAACACTTTAAAAATCAAACTTTAATAAATACCAACACCACCTACACTATTCCTAAATTAGGAGTTTAATCATTACTAATTATTATAGATTTTTGTATTTATCATAACTTTCCAAAATATAATATTAATCTTACATAAAGTTTAAAACCCTAGGTTAAATAAATGTAAACACCTAGAATATTTTGTTACCAAAAGTAATTAACACTTATATTAAATAAATATTTCATCTTTAATGTATTCTATATTTCCCTTAAATAAAACTATTATTCATTATTATTATCTAACCAATTTATTATCTCTGTAAACTCTTATTATTTATCAATACTCCTCATATGTTTCTTTTACTTTTTTATTAATTAATAATAATCCTTATTGATTATTAATTAATCATTCCCATGTTCAGCAAAAATGGATATATATATATATATATATATATATATATATATATATATATAAAATACCACTTTTCCCATATTTATTTAGTTAAATATCCTACCCCTTCCAGTAGAATGCTTGCACCTTATAATACACACACCTATACTTAGTTTTAACCGATGGAAAGCAAGAGAAATAGATCAGTTTTGGTCACTAAGCTAACTGCCTCCGCCTTTAATTCAGTTTTCATCAGTGTTTAAGTTCTTATATTCATGTGCAGAGAACCTAAAAGCTTTAAGCTCCAACGTTAAAACACTTACTCACCTATAACTTAACTTGCTCTCCCAGTACCCATGTTCACACATAGTCATGTATATGTATGAACACAACTAGCTTTTCCTTTTCTTTTATGTTTTCAGTTTGCATTCAAAGTAAAACTTTATGACAGCAACTCAAACCCATATCAGCAAAAACATGAACTCTATGATATATATATATATATATATATAGGTCTTCTCCCTTACATATGATGATGAACCGATGACAGCAAAACTCAGATTCAGCAGCGTTTTAAATTCAGTTTCAGTTTTCGGTTCTGGTTTAACGTTTTATTTCCATTGACTAAAGCTCTAAATTAACGCTGAAAGATGATAAATAACTTGAGGAGAAAGAGATCCGGTGTTTACCTCCGAAACTAAAACTTTCCAATGAGAGTGAGGTGTCGGTTCTATCCTCTGTTTTCAGCAGCAGAAAACAAGGCAACTTCTCAGCTCCTCCTTCCCTTCCTGAACTCTCTCACTCTCGGTTTGCTCGCTCTCGTCTCACTCTTTCTCTCTTCAAGTTCCTCAGTCTCGCTCCCTCTGTCTTTCTTTCTTTTTCCTCGGTGAAGTGGGAATGAAAACTGGAAGAGCTATACGTATATATATACACTAAGTTGGAGGAGTTTGACCAGGAGGCAAGGACCAAAGGGTATTAACGGTGGCTGGCTCGAGAACGATGGAGAGACATGGCGTGGACAGACAGGGCGAGCTGCTCGAAAAGCATGGCGCTGCTATCTCTGCTTCTCCGTTCCATAAAAGTCGCTGGTGATTTCTACTTCCTTTTCTGCGCTTACGTAAACGCTATGGTCTCTGCTGATTTAATATATATTTCCCTAATGTTTTGCGTTGGCCGAGAGAATTGAGATAACTGCATGATTCTGCGTGGGCTGAAGAATAGCTAATATGTTGCTATATTAATGCATCACGTTGGGCCGTGAGAAATGGAAATATGTATTTGGGTTGAATCTATGAGTTTGGGTCTTAGCGTTTATGGGCTTCTTGTTATCATGGGTGGGTATTTCTCTTTGCTTGTGGTCCGTGAGGTTTATGCCAATTATAAGAGTATTTTTATAATTATTTAGAATAAATCCCTATATTAATTCCGATTAATTTATCAATTTCTTTTGCCCACAAAATATTGCCTCTAAAATATTTGGGCCGAAGTTGATTTCCAAATATTACTTCTAAAATAATGAAACCCTATTTTTCATATTAAATCCTTACTTTTATGGAAAATATGCCTTAAATCCCAATAATCCACTTCATAATCATTATTACGCCAGATTTCATAATTAATTTCCATAATAAATTCTAAATTCCCAAAATCCAAAATTTGAGATGTTACAGAGTTAATAGTTTTCTGAAGGATTTTCTTAATCTCTCTATTTGAAGCTTCAGCTTAACCATAAGTCTGGGGGTGGTATGGTGTGGATACTTTATGAAGCATTCCATACTTGCGTAACAAGGCACCCATGCTTTGATTGCAAAAATGAGAGCCTTGGTCACTAATAATGGCTCTAGGAATGTCAAATCTGCAGAAAATGTTAAACCTAACAAAATCCACCACCACATAAGAATCATTAGTCCAGGTGGCTTTCGCCTCAACCGATTTTGAAACATAATCCACAGCCAAGAGTATATAAGTATGACCATAAGAAATAGGAAATGGACCCATTAAATCAATACCTCAAACATCAAAAACTTCACAAAACAATATAGGGTTTTGGGGCATTTCATGGCTACGGGAAATACTCCCTACTCTTTGACAGTTGTCACACGACTTACAAAACATATGGGCATCATGAAAAAGAGTAGGCCAAAATAAATCATAGTCTAACACTTTCCTAGTAGTTCGTTGTAGTCCAAAGTGACCACCACAAGCAGAAGCATGACAAAAATGCAAGATAGAATCAAACTCATGATCAGGCACATATCTTCTAATTACTTGGTCACTACAAAATCTCCACAAATAAGGGTCATCCCAAACGTAATATTTAGAATCACTTTGCAATTTTAGAGTCTGGGCCCTAATGGAATCAACAGGTAAAACTCTAGCAACCAAATAATTAACCAGATCAACATACCAAGGAATCTTACCTTGCAACTAAAGAAGCTGCTCATCAGGAAAATCATCTTGAATAGAAGAGGGGTGAGAGGGAGAATGAGAAATGCGACTCAAGTGATCAGCCACCCATTTTTGTGCTCTACTTTTATCTCTAATCTCAACATCAAACTCTTGGAGCAACAACATCTACCGGATAAGTCGAGGCTTAGCATCTAACTTTTTCAAAAGAAACTTCAATGCAGCATAGTCAGAGTAAACAATAACTCTACTAGCTAATAGATATGATATAAACTTATCAAAGGCAAACACTATAGCTAACAACTCCTTCTCAGTGGTAGTGTAATTAGACTGGGCAGAATCCAAGGTCTTGGATGCATATGCAATGACATGAGAAGTTTTGTCAACCCAATGAGCCAAGATAGCACTAACAACATAGTTGGAGGCAATTCTTTCAAAGTTGGATGGTTTTCTTGTTCTGCCATATTTATAGAGTTAGCAAAAGTACTACTAGAATATCAGTAAATTCAGAAGACTCAAGAAACATAGAATCAAATTTAGAATTTGAAATAGGACCCGTAGTTACTAATTGACTTAACCTCACGATGCGTCTAGCAGCTAGGATGCTTCTCTTTATTTCAGGATCTCTTTCTAAGAGGTCATTTGGATCAGTAGTACTCTTGGTACTCATACAACAGCATATGGCAGAATGGAAAACTCACAAAACAGCAAAAATAGACTCACAAAACCACAAAAACAGTCACAAAACAACAAATATACTAAGATGACACTAGAAGACTCAACACAAAAACAGAAAACCACACTAGAAAATTGCCAAAACAAATGTAGAAACACTATCAAATGATTTTTAAAATTTATGGGATCTGTACAGAAACACTCCTAGACCATTGGGGGACCCAAAATGCAATAAAAAATCTTAAAAAATGGAAAAAGTGCTTAAAACAATGGAATTTGGCTTAAAAATGAAGACCACATGGCAAAGCCATGTGTCTTGATATTTAGGCCGAAATCTATCAACTTACAAAATTTCAGCTCAATCAGAGATAATCGCAAAGTCTAGTAGAAATCTTAGAACAATTTCAAAAATACTGGCTACGTCCCACCGAGACCAAAAAAACGGCAAAAACAGGGCCTAAACGATGGAATTTTGCAATTTTGAGTAGGACCTTACTCCCTCAAGAGGGGTGATTATTGTTTAGAATGCCAATTTCCTTGGGAAAAAGCCCTAGTTCAAGTGATCTGGGTGAGAAAATTTTTTTCCTAGTCACCTGAACCGATTAAACTACTCCTACGCTACTGTTACTAATCAAACCGATGCAATTTCCCAGCAACGGCGCCAAATTTTGACAAGAGATTGCCGACCCCTTGCAAAATAACCAAGTTCAGTGAAAAGATTTGCAGTATAAGGAACCTGGATCGTTTCCCATGGAATTGTAGTAGGTTTTAATTGTAACAAAAGTAATGATGGTAAATGATTAGGGGGGTTTCAAATTGCAATAAAACGAAATTAAAACAAAAACAGTAAATGAAAACGAGATTAACCAGACTAAAACGACTAACCCAGAACCAAGGATTCCAAAACCTTCATCAGACGAAATTAATTAAAACACTAAACTCATGATCGATTTCTAGACAAACTGAAATCTCTGTGTTTGCCCAGAATTTCCCTCAATTGAACAATCGTTCAGAATGTTTTTGAAACAGTGGCATGACACCGAACAATCACACAATAATCACTTAAACCCAATTTGAAATATGTCCTTGGGATTAATCGATCTATATTTTTTTTAATCAAAAACCCAATCTGAATCCAGAACCGAATCCGATAAAAGAAGACAGAAACGAGTTTAGATGTTACCGATTAAGCGCGAGTCCTCTAGAATATAGAATCCCTAATCCGTGGGTTAATCAGAGAGGTTTAGCCAAGCATAAATGAGTAAAACAGTGAAGAACAGATGAAGAACATTTCAGAGAATTTTAAAAGTCTATGTTTGATCTTTAAAAGTTGCAAAAATGAAAATACAAAATTCTTTGTAGCCACCATCTGACTTAACCTATAAAGGCAAAACGAAATGGGGCTCCAAGTCCTAAAATATCCAGCCCAAAAGAAATAGCCTAAAATAACAAATGGGCCTTTACAAAATTCGGGCCCAAATAAAAATCCAGAAAAACGTCTCTAACTTCGGCTCCAAGTTTGACCATCCTCTTGACCAAATTTGTCTTCCAAGTCTTCATAACATTTGTAGCCCTTTGAATCATCTAAAATATGAAACAAAAATGAGGCAAATCCGATGTCTAGTTCAAAAGTTATGGTTAAAAAAATGAAGCATTATAAATCTGTAATTTTATCATGAAAATAAATTAAATCCAAATAAAAGCCCAAATAAGCATTAAAGCCCATTATTTTTTAGCTAACAATCCTAAATTTATTACCCAAAAGATACAAAGTAAGCGTGTAAAATATTCAATTATCAATGCATCCAGCTCTCAGGCACAGCCGGAAGATCTCCATTATGGATATCTATTGGACCATTCTGCAGCAGCCCATAGAGCATTCGTATAGTACTTTGCTAGCAGAACCGTGATCAAGCCCAAGTCACTAGACTTGGCATTTTTTATAGAGGAGGGTTTGAGATAGTTCCACTGCTGGAGGCTTCGCATTTGGGTGGCTTGGCTGAGTTCGTCAGTCCGTACTCAAAGGATATGGTGAGAGTTTCTACCATAACCTCAGTTACATTCATGGGGTGCTAAAATCACGCGTCTGTGGGATTGATATAGAGATGACTGCTATCATATGGGCCCTCGTACTGGGATGTATTTTGATGGGTCGGGCACCATTGAGTATGATGGGGATAGAACAATGCCCCTGCCTATATTTGACCGAGCCGCCACTGTGATAAGATCAGAAGGCCATTAGATCAGAGAGCCTTATTCACTGTAGAGCAGCTGACTGTTGATGCACGTATCCTCTTCTACGTGATGATGCATATTTTGTTCCCTCAGGCCTACAATCATTCCAGTTTGTTGGAGGTTGATAACCTATCATGTGGGCCATCATTCACACCCGGGCGGTGAATTGGAGACATTGTATTTATTAGATGATGTACAAGGTGAAGCAGAAAGAGAACGCCACACTCTTATTCGCCTATCTAGTCCACCGTATATTGGTCCATTTTCGTGTTCCGATGGTTATAGAGGAGATGGTGGACAGACGCATTGAAACGCTATCTTCGAGAGGCGGCTATTAGAGCAGTGCAAGATCTTGAAGAATGCATATAATGTCTGGGTATGCACTACTGCTGAGGAGGAAGATGCATCAGTTGTTGCACCTGTGGTTGATCCTGAGGTCCCTGTGCAGGACGATGACGATGTTGAGGAGGAGCACATGGTTGAGCCGAATGGCGGATTCTCCCTCCGTGATGTGATGAAGTAGATGAGGAAGATGGAGCTCAGACAGAAGAAGCGGTGGAAGAGCCACGTTGACAAGGAGAACGAGCGGTGGTGGTGGATGTAGAGCCGGATGCGGGGGCTGGAGGATGGATTGTGTCAGTTACAGGTCGAACAGGATCAGCAGGCAGCCAGGGAGGAGGACCAGGTGCCTGATGTCTCCGAGGAGGAAGGGAGGAGGAGGATTAGATACTTGTGTTTTTTATGCATTGTTAAACTTGACTGCTTGACGTTTGCTTCATGTAATTTTTTGTTTGTTGGATATGGTGAATTTGCACTGACTATGGCGCATTACTTAGTTATGAATGTTTATGCTTTCAGTTCATATGATTTAAGGTGATGAATTTTGTAAATGACATGTCATAGGCACAAAAAACAAATATCAGGACATTAATGGACTAGGCCTAGGGTAGACCATTAATTGTTGCCAAAAATACCTTCCCCAAGTCACATTTATAGGTAAAATGAAGTTGGACATGAGTTTCCACATGCACCTATTCGAATTCAACTCTTCATTGTGCTTCTAGAACTGGTGTAATCGATTACACCAGTTCCAAAAGCACAATAAAGAGCTGAATTCGAATTGGTGAATGGGAAAACTCATGTCCAACTTCATTTTACGTATAAATGTGACTTGGGGAAGGTATTTTTGGCAACAATTAATGGTCTACCCTAGGCCTAGTTCATTAATGTCCCGATCTCAGTTTTTGTTCCTACGAAACATGACTTTGACATAAAGTATTTGGACATTTGCATTCAAGCTTGTCTAAAACAAATCAATATAAACTCAAAACCAAAATACTTCAACAAACACAATATACATAACTTCACCAATGTCTTCATAAATGCAATACAATTACATAACTTGTCCACTTTAAGTTTTGCTATTCCTCAACGGACACGTACGTATATTATGACCAACTTGCTTGTAATGTCGACATCGAGACTGACTGCTTGACAATTGAGACTCCACCCAATCTATCTCATCTGTATCCTCGTAGACTTTGTTCTTCCCTTTTTGCATGACAAACTTGCATCCGGGATAATGGTTGGGCCATCTACTTGTTGAATCAACCGTTCATTGCCAATCGGATACCAGTGTGCAGCATATACCTGACTAATGTATGGTAAGGTGAACACCGGGCCAACATAATTGTAATGGTTCAGATTTTCTGCCCTGCACACTGTTAAGACGTGGATGCAGGGATACCTTCTTGATGTCAACCCGCATTGTGTCCATGGCGTATGCGTTCTCGACCTCAAATAACCCTAATTCTCTGTCATATAGTCACACCCGACATGTGACTGTCAACTCGTCTATCTTTTGTATGGCGTCTTCAACCTTTTTAGAGACTATCCTACCTGCAAACATGTGTTTGGCAATCTCAACACGCCTCGTGACAAAATATTCGACAAGTCTACTACATGTGATCTTAACCAATGCAGTTATTGGTAGATTACGTGCCCCCCTGATGACCTTTTTGACACACTCAGATAGGTTAGTCGTCATGTGACCAAACCTCCGTTCGTCTTCATCGTAAGACCTGCACTATTTCTCCTTTGGAACTGGATCAAACCAGGACGCAACCTGTGGGTTTATTTCAATGAACTCTTGAAACTTTATGTCAAAATGAATCTTCAAACTCATGTACCCTGCATGACAGCGAATGCAAACTCATCACAATGGAAACAAATCATTGATTACAAATATGTGAAACAAGTAAATGGAATGTGAAATTTCATACCTAGTTTCATAACTGTTTTCATCAATTTAATATCCTTAAACTTAGTATTAAAGTTGTTCCCTAAATGACACAGACAATACACATGATAGGCATTTGGAGGCTGCCAGGCACGGTGATCTTTAACCGCCTTTATGATACTAGCGTGATGATCGGATATTAAACAAATATCCTGCCTCTAGGTCACATGACAACGTAGGAGATCAAGAAACCACCACCAATCATCATACTTCTCACCAGGAGGAACAACCGCAAAGGCAATGGGCAATAGCTTCCCATCCCTATCCTTAGAAGTCGCAATCAACAAAGTGCCTCTATATTTTCCATACAAGTGGGTACCATCAATTTACAGTACGAGCTTACAGTATTTGAAGGCTTCAACGGTTTGGTGAAATGTCCAAAAACCCTTACGAAATATGTGTTTGTCGGTGTAAACACGCCGTCCATCGAAACATTCGTTAGTATCAAGCTTGAAAACCGAATCGACATTACACTGCGTCATGTATGTCAACCAATTGGGTAAGAATGCATGCAATTCCTCCCAATTACCAAATAACTTCACAACGACCTTCATTTTTGCCCTCCAGGCCTTCCTGTATGTTACGTTATATCCATACAAACGTTGTATCCTCTCTTGTATCAGCGCTGGTTTTACAGCTGGATCTTCTCTTAACATACCTAATGAAAACAAATATAGTCCATTAATGTCCTATCAATAAACAAACCGAATGACACTGCAATAAAATAGAAAACATACTGATAATGGTTACACATATAACGTCTGAATCCAATTGTTTGTGATCCTGAACGAGAACTTGGTTATGGTAGGTGTGATCTTGACCCCACTTACGAATCACCCAACAATTTCTATTCTTTGGGACCATTGCCCTCATGTACCAAGGACAACCGTTGGCATGGTTCTGACACCTCATCACAAACCAATGGTCATCACTTTTCTCAACTATGCTTGTACAATGAGACTTCACGCAATATAATTTCACGGCATGTTGCATTTCAGACTTCGAAGGAAACTGTTGATACAAATACAATGGATCACCTAAATGCCAACCACCTTGGATGTCATCATCACTAAAAAACATCTTTGTCTCATCATCACATTGCGCCCAATTAATGTTGGAATAGTGTGGGCTTTTGTTCCAAAATGGCTCAATATCAGTCCCTACAGCTGTAAAATTGATTTTTTTGTCAAAACAACTGAATAAGAAATACAAATACAAATACTAACTTACCACTATTAACTGGGTCAACAAGAAGCGGTGACATTCCCAAGGTACTCAAGTTCACAGTGTTCGTGTTACCATCAAATTCACCCTCAACGTCAGAATTTGACGAGTCGCCTAGTGGAATTACACTATCAAGTTCTCGCTCCTCGATGTGAATATCCTCGTCTTCTTCACCCTCCTCTTCCTAATCCTCCTCTTCCTCCGTCAATCTCAGCTAACTTAAGACTTGTAAAGGTGCAAATAAACTGACAGCTCTGTCTTCTTAACCATAATATTGTGGAGATCTTGTATGCATGGGAACAGATGATGCTTCATTGGATTCAACCTCAACATAAATCTCAAAACAATTTTGTGATTTCCGATTATCAAAGGCATCTATAACGCACTCTATATCTTCATCATCACATACATCGTTACTAATGTAGTATACACTATCAAAACAAACAATAGTCTCCACTTTGACAATCAACCGATGAATGCAATAGCTACCATGTAACCCCAGTTTTCGGCAAATCCTTTATTTGAGCTGGTTATACGTAGTACCCCGTTTGATTTTCATCATTTTTGTTTTTCCTTCAAATTGCACACCATTAGAACCTTCAAAATGCCTCCTACTATGGTAGATTACAGCAAAGTAGGCGTTAGAACTTGAACTCATTCTTCACAACAGAAATTGGGAACTGCAAGGGGGTGGGTTTCAGATTCTATACAAAAACAAAGGTGGATGAAGTTAAACTACAATGATTACACAACAATACTACTTTCAAAGAGGATAATGACCTTACACTTTGATGGGTCACACAAAAATGACCAAAACACGAGCAACCAGAGAGCTTTAGGGCATAAATGTGCACATGGTTCCGAATGAGCTCAAATTGCCTTTTAAAAAACACATCTGTCGAAATGTAATCGATTACGTACTGTAGCATAATCGATTACATAACAATTTGCACTATGTAATCGATTATGCCACAGAGCTTAATCAATTACATAGTGCAAAGATTTATGTAATCGATTATGCTACAGTGGCGTAATCGATTATATAGTGTAAAATTTGAAAAAAAAAATTAATCTAACCCTCCATAATCGACTACATAAGGCATGTTATCGATTACAGAGGGGCAAATGGGTTAATAGTTTTCATGCAGTGGTATTTTGGTAATTAATTAATTAATTAGGGTTTTCCGTACTTTCGCCCCTCCTTTCCGCCATTAGTAACCTATCATGGATAGATAGCATATCTCTTTTAGAATTTATTGATATCTAGTTTAAAATATTATTATTATTTTATTATTTCTAGAGCCCTATAAAGAGAGTTAATGTTTCTCATTTGTATTCCTCTTTTAAGTATTGAATAAAGATTTCCCATGTTCGCGGCCTTCTCTTTTCTCTTCATTTCTCTTCCCTCTTTTTCCTTCTTCCCTCTCTTACCTTTTCCCTTCTTGTTTCATATCGGTTTGTTCTCATTCTTTTAAGGTTTACTTTTATCCCTGGGCAAAAATTACTTAATGTTTTCTTAATACAAATTTTAATTTGTTGAGTGACACTGACACATAGAGGCTCAAGAAAGAGACGTCATAAGATTAAAATTTACAATATAGCATCATGTGTGTAGTAATGTTATTGACAACAATTCATAATATATTCTCTTTCTTCCTGGCTCATTCTTTGTTGCCGTCAATTTCAACTTGTTTCCCAAGATCAAAAGAATTTTTTATTTGATTTAGCTCCCTTAGTACACCTATCATGTTCATCCTTTCTTTTGGAGATTCTACTGAACAAGCAAGTCCAATTTCAAATAGTGAAATTAGATTCTTCTTAAGGTTAGGTTGTATGAGAGCCACTTCCTCCATCTTGATTTCTCCTCTATCTACTGTTGTTGAATGTTGCACCTGTTGGGGTATAAGAGCTTTGTCCAAAATCTCCAAGAGATTGTTTGGCATGCAGCTATGATGTGGCTACGAAGATTGTAGCCATCTTTAAACATTGGATCTGTCGGTCTTTTTCCAGATAATGTTTCCAAAATAAGAGTGAAAGAATATATATCACCTTGCATCGATACCTCAAAACTTATTCCATACTCTGAAATATGCATGTTAGACTATGGTTAATGTTTAGATATTCATCGTCTTGAAACTCACAAAATGAAAAACAAAAAAGATTTTATAAAAGAAATGGAATTTACAAGAGCTTCAAAACAAAATAATAATAAATTGCACTTGGAGGAGCATACCCAATTGTCCCCTTTATTCTAGAAGTGCTTGTTTGATTTTGAGAACTACAATTAAGGGTGACAATTAGTCTTGCTATACCAAAATCACTTACACGAGCTACCATATAATCATCCAAAAGGACATTGCTGGGCTTTAAGTCACAGTGAACAACTAATTTCTCATTTTCATAATGAAGATAGTGTAGCACAGATGCAACATCATATATAACATTTACTCTCTGAGAAATATCTAATATTGGCCTATATTCACATTCTTGATTAGGATGCAACCATTTTTCAAGGCTACCATTTGACATGTACTCAAATACCAATGCCTTGAATTCTTCTCCCTTGTTATCCATGCTCGAGCAACATGTCAAAATTTTTACCAAATTCTGATGCCTTATGTTTTTCAATGCATTGCACTCAGAAATAAAACTCTTTTTAGCTCCCTTCTTTTGAAGGTTCAATATCTTTATTGCAATGAGTTTATCTTCTGATTCAAGCCTTCCCTTGTAACACCCCTATTTCCTAAGTTCATTATAATATCCAATTATGATCCTAGATCTCTTATTAAACTAATTTGTGTATATTTATCAGAGTGAAGGCGTTAACATATCAGAGTAAGTCACAACAAAGAGCATGCTTACCGTTTGGACGAATGAGTGACTGATAACATATGCCCAAACATATGCTAGTTAATTATAATTCCTGAAGGAATAAAAACGTGATACAATTAAATTTGTCGCGTTGATCTTAGTTGACGTATTAAGTTACAGTGATCCGAAAGATTCAACAAACTTTTACATATTCTTAACCCAAAATGAAACTCCTTCCGAGTCTTTACGCGTGCCGCTTACCCTTTTCTCCGGCTCCCGATCCTCCAGATCCTGAAGCTAGGGTAAATTCTGAAATTCAATGCCCATTGAATCTTAGGTAACAATTAACCTTATGCTCAAGTATAAACAATATTGTATAATAGATATTCATTGCAATTCAGCATATAGCCATACACAGCACATGTAATAGTTTACATCTCAACAATACCTCTACATAGCACACAGCACATGTAAAGTTCACCTCTACATAGCACACAACCCATGTAAGGTCCACATAGTTTGCACATAAACCAGTGTCATGACGGCCCATCGTGTCCTCAGCGCTAGGAAAATATCCATACGGCATTACCAAGACTGTAACCCGTTTCAAAGTAAAGCTGAATGTATTTAAAATGGTGACCTAAGACTCAATCTTAGCCACAGTCCATGACCTAAAACCCAGTCTTGTCCATGACAATATGAATCATCTCATCACATATAAAGCATACAAGCAACATAAGAGTTAGAGTTACAGTACACGTCCGTACCTTAAACCTTGGCGCTAGTGGTACGTTCACCTTTCGGTATTGGTTCCAAACCTTTTCGGGTATCCTATAATATCATCACCGCATTATTTCTCTTATAATTAATATCCTAAGAGATGGCCTTGCCACTTATGACCTCTATACTCCTGGTAAATTTCATTCTATTTATATCATTTTTAATTCATTATTTATTAATACTACCTCTTTTGGTTAGTTAATAATTTCCCTTAACAATAATAATTTTATTATTGTTATTATTATTATTATAATTCTCCTTCCCAATAATAATAACACTATATGTTATTGTTGTTGTTGTTATTATTATTATTATTATTAGTCCTAATAATAATAATAATAATAATTCCTCATTTATTTAAACTATTACTAATTATTTATCACTAATTTACTTATTTATTTATTTCCCCTTATGTACCAATCAAAATCAATAAATGCCCACCATCATACAAGAAGATAATTTAATTAATTAATTTAATGTCTCTCATGGTTCCTTTAAAAACCTTAATAAACACTAATACAACTTAATTTATGCTTCATATAAATTTTGAGTCCAATAAATATTAAATCAAGCACAATAGACTTCTCTATATACATATATGTCTGAAATTAGATATTTAAAGTTTAAAAAATAATTCCTTCCTTTATCTAGAAATATACTTTAAACTCTTCCATATTTATAATAAATCATAATAATGGGGCTTTGGGTTTAACATAATATATCAATAGATTAGACAGAAGTTATTCTTTTCTTTTTAATCTTTCTATATCTGCAATATATATAATAAATAATAACTATGCTTGTGTCATTAAATAGGATATGGGACTGAACAACAGCTCCATATTTATATATGCATGTATTATCAGTCACATATACCAAAAAAAAAACAAAACAAAACCTGTATGGATAAAAGACACAACACGTTCTTCTTCTTCTTTCTTTCTTTTTTTTTTCTTCCTTTTTCTTTTATTTAACAGCAACCTCATGATGAAATATACATATATATATACCTATAAAGCTACTTCATTTTCTTCCTTTCTTTCCAAACAGCGAACACACACACACGCGCTAAGATGAAAACAATATATATATATATATATATATATCAGCCACGTTTTGACAGAAAGCACAATGGTTCAGCGTTTCTCCTTTCTTTTTCGACTTTCGTGCTTGAGAGGAAGTCAATGGTCTTGCGTGTACAGTGGAAGAAGGCCGAAAGTGGGGTTTTGGTTTGGGTCAAAAACGAACTGCTTCTGCTGTGTTTATGGTTTTGACGAGCTGGGAATATTATGATTCATTTGTTTCTTACGTGTTGCAGGAGGTAAGTGTTGGGCCTGGTGAAGTAATAACTTTGGGCTTTGATATAAGGCCATAAATTGGATCTGAATAGTCTTGGGTCCAGGAGAAAATGTAACTGCTTCTGTAACTTTCTCACGTCGGGTTGAGCTGAGAAGAAGATGATTCATTGTGTATCATGTATGCTTTTCACGTGGGCCAAATCCAGCTGATATTGATCTTATGATTTGGGCTTCGTTTTTATCCCATTGGCCCATAACTATGTATAACTTGTGAAATACTTGGGCATAATGTATTTCTTGCTTGCTTTATTCTCTTCCTTCAATTTATTTTTCCTAGACCATAAAATATTAACTTTATAATATTTAGGCCTATAATTATCACTTTCACAGATTCCTTGAATTAATTCTTTTCTCCATTTAAATTATAGAAAATATGCCTTAAATTCCAAATTCTTAATCCTTAAAATTTCTTAAGGCCAAATTTTCCATAATTCCAAAAATTTGGGATGTTACATCCCTTGTATGCCGAGCCATAACTCCCTGATCCAATCAAGTTGTCGGAAGAGAAACCTTCACTTGCAATGTGCAGGTTTTGATATGACACCATGGGAAATAGTTTGATTTCTAGTGAAGTTGAAGAAGACTTCTTGTTTCTTTCTCGCCTCCAATAGAACAATACCAGAGATATCACCAAGAGAGTAAAAGTCACACAAATTACAACAACTACAAGCTTCAGATTGTGGTTTCTTTGCGTGCCAACTTTCTTAGGGCATGGTGATAAATGTAGCTTAGAAATGCCCCCACAAAGATTGATATTTCCAATCACTGATATTGTACTTGCATTACTAAAAGCCCCTTCTGTTGGCACCTCACCATCAAACATATTGAAAGAAATATTCAAGTGTTGAATAAAAGACATGTTTTGTAGGCCAATTAGTATAGGTCCAGATAGGTTGTTTCGTGATACATCTAAATGTGTAAGACCTTTAATCAAAGCTAGTGAAGAAGGCAAGCGCCCATTGAAGGAATTCCCTTGTAAGTTAAGGTATTCCAAAATTGTGCACTCTCCTATGGTCGAAGGTATCTCTCCAGAAAGATTATTTTCAGAGATATCCAAAGTGCCAAGGTTTTTAAGCATCCCAACCTCATTAGGCAAAGATCCATTCAATGAGTTGTGAGATAAGTTTAATAAAATGGACAAGGAGGGAAGACCAAAAATCTGCAAGGGTATTGCTCCATTGAAATTGTTTTTTGAAAGGTCAAGACTTAGCAAACTTTTTATGCTTCCAATTATAGCAGGAATTTTTCCTTGAAGAATATTTTTTGAAATTCTCAACACTATCAATTGACTAAGATTTCTTAAGGAATATGGTATCTCACTTGAGAGTTGGTTTCCCTCCAGAAATAATTTCCTCATCTCTTGTAAATTCCCCAAAGATATTGGAATGGTGCCAGAGAATTTGTTGTGTTCGAGACCCAAGATAGTTAACATTGTGTACTTTCCCAAAGTATTAGGAACAGTACCATATATCTTATTACCACCCAGGTAGAGTCCAATGAGTTGGGTAGACAAATTTCCTATGGAGTTGGGTAAAATGCCTCCAAATTTGTTGGAGGTCAAAGCTAAAATTCCAAGTTTGGTACAATTTTTCAAAGATGCTATGAAATCAAGGTCACTATTTGAGTTGCTACCAAGATTATTTAATTAGATTTAGAAACCAAAGATCTCTTAGGTTTCCTGGATTGGGAACATGACCAGAAAAATAGTTGTAACCAATATCAAAAATTTGAAATGAAGATGCATTTGTGATGGAATTCGGAATTGAACTTGAAATTTGATTCCCACCTATACCAAAGCGTTTCAAATTTGTGAGGCTGGAGAACATGTTGTTTGGAAGTCAAGTACCATCGAGATGGTTTGCTGCTAGTGATATATGAATGAGAGAAGATAGATTGTAAAGTGAAGAAAGAAGAGAACCAAACAAACTATTCCCTGGAACTGGAACTGCAAAAAATATCAAGTTCTTCAAATGGCCAATCTCTTCCGGTATCCTTCCTGTCAAGTTGTTACGAGCTATTGACAAAAGAGTGAGGAAAGTAAAATCCCATATAGATAAAGGGATTTCTCCATTTAAATTGTTGGCAGCAAGGTTCAAAAATTCAAGGTTCTCAAAAGCCCCCAATTCATATGGTATTTTACCAGTAAGAATGTTCCCTTCCAGATCCAAGAGCCTCAATTCAGTGCAATTCATCAAGTTCCAAGGAATCTCACCTATCAATGTGTTGTTTGAAAGAATGAGTGTCTTTAGCTTGAACAAATTGTTAGTTCTCTAGGTGTTTTGATGATAACTGGCAATTGTAAACTTAATTTGAAGTTTGTCTTTGAAAGTTGTAAAACTTTCTGTTTAAGGCAAACTCGAGTTTAGGTAGCTAAACTCGAGTTTGGACTTGATAGACAGAAGCTCAGTTTTTAACAAAGAAAGCCAAACTCCAGTTTGCATAGAAAAACTTGAGTTTGCAGAGTTACAGAGAGCTATCAAAGTTTACAAGAGTTGTAAACTCGAGTCTGAGTCTTGAAACTCGAGTTTAGAACAAAGACAGTGACACTTGCATTTCAACTTGTTTTCAAACTCTACCTTCAGTCTTTCTAAAACTCCAGTTTTCAAGAAAGTTTAAAGGCCAAAAGTTTCAAAGACTTGTAAACTCGAGTCTATGTCTTAGAAACTCGAGTTTGGGATCAAACAGAAGCTTCAACGTTTTATCAAATTTTCAAACTCTACCTTTGATCCTTCCAAACTCCAGTTTACAAGAAAAGTTTAAGAGCTAAAGACTCGTAAGCTTGAGTCTGGGTTAAGCAAACTCGAGTTTTGGATAAATAGAGACACTTGTGTTGTTACTAGCTTTGTAAACTCCAGTTTTGGTTTCAGTGACTCCAGTTTGCACTTTAATGAAAAGTTTTCAAAGTTTGAATATACACTGAAACTCGAGTTAGATTTCTGGAAACTCGAGTTTAGGACTGTTTTGAAAACACTTGAATTATTGCATAATTTCTAAACTCCAATCTTGAAAATGGAAACTCCAGTTTGAGCTTTCAAAGGTATTTCAATGTTTCAGTTTTCACTGAAACTCGAGTCAAGGTTTTGGTGACTCGAGTTTAGCTCAAACAGAAAGCCTCGAGTAAATGACTGTTTTGAAAACTCCAGTCTTAAAAATGGAAACTCTAGTTTATATATGAAGAGATTTTTCAAAAGTTTCAGTTTACATTGAAACTCGAGTTTTGGATATCAAAACTCGAGTCTGGGCTATACAGAGAACTAGACAATATTTCAGGTTTTGTAAACTCCAGTTTGTGTTTTCTAAACTTCAGTTTTGTAGCACTGAACTTAAACTCAATATTTTCATAAAAGCTTCAAACTCGAGTCAGTTACTAAATGACTCGAGTTTAGCACTGTGTTCAAAACTTCATTCAAGAGCAACTCGCGACTTTCCTCTTTGTAAGAACCAAACTTGAGTCAGTTACTAATCAACTCAAGTTTAGGAACCTTTTCAAAACAAGATGCTCTCTGGATGAACTCCAAACTCAAGTCTGGGCTTGTAAACTCGAGTTTGTAACACACAGATTTGAAAAATCAGATGGCGCGAATTTGCGAAAACCATTTGAATGATCTTAATACTTCATATCTTTAATTGCTATTATTCCTAACATCTTTTAACCAGTTTGTTAGCGGGTTTCAGATGGTTTATTGAAGGAAACAATGAAGATTCAGACAATGAGCTGTAAAGCAAGAGAGAGAGAGAGAGAATATGTTGTCTTATAAAGTGCTCCAACTTGGATTAAATTAACATATCCTTAAGCACAGCCCATCTCAGCACTGGGACCTCAACATTATCTTCATATTAACTAAGTCCCACATTGCGAGAATGTCTACAACAGATTAGACAAAAGCAGAATCCATCCATCAAGATAAATTTCAGTGGATTCTCAACTGCTAGTTCTGGAAGTGGAGCCTCCAACGTTCAAATTTGTAGTGCTCTTCCAACAGTCAAGTTCTTCATTCAAATTGGACTTCAACGGCTATAAATATCATTCAGATTCGAAGAAGAACTAAGATAGACAAGATACAAGACAATTACAGTGTGCAACAATCAGATTTATGTATTCATTCTTCTGTAAATAGTCTTGAGAGATTTGAGCTTCAGTGTTTATCATTATCTGCTCTTAGAGAGAGTTTGTTTCCCTTAATCATTTGATTGTAAATAATCTCAAGTCGGGGGACTTGGAGATTGATTGTACGACTACAACTTGTAAGGGGGAGTGAGTCCTAGAGAGAGGATCATCCCAAGTTACAGAGTTTGTAGTGTACTGTGTTTGGGTATATCACTTACTGTGAGAATCTCAAGTCGGGGGACTTGGAGATTGGGATATTAGTGTACAACTTGTAAGGGGGAGTGTATCCTGGTGAGTGGATAGCTTTCGAGTACAGAGTGTGTAACTGATTGTGAGTGATAGTGAAAATCCCAGAGAGTCTGGGGACTGGACGTAGGTCAAGGAGTTAGACCGAACCAGTATAAATCTTGCTGTGTCTTGTTCTCTCTCCTCTTTCTCTGCACTACTTTGCTTCAGCGATTAATTTCCAGAATTGAGCGAAAGAATTTTTCAAATCCCCAATTCACCCCCCTCTTGGTGATTTGCTCCGGCTTTTTCACAAATGTCCCAACTCTGGTGGAATTTATCCATGGAAACTTTTGTATGTGAGGGAGAGATTTCTCAAGAAAGAGAGATTGCCAACGTGAGGCGATATGATCTCACCAAGATGATAACCTCCCAAATTCAACTCGGTGACTCGTTGATGCTTGTGACTGCATGGGATTCCAGTCCAACTCACTTTAACAAAAGCTTGATTTGTAGCGGTAAAAGAAAACCACTACAAATACTTGTTTTTGTAGCGGTTTTACATACAACCGCTACAAATTCATAGCGGAGAACAGCCACCAAAGCGCGCCTGTACTGGAATAGTGGCGGTTTACCCATGAAGAATCGCTACAAAAGTGGCTCCAACTTGGCGCCTAATGGCAAGAATCTTTGTAACAGTAAACTTGTAGTGGTTTGTATGAAAAAACCGCTACCACTTTGGCGCTAGTGTACACGCCAACTAGCGCGAACATTTGTCGCAGTTACATTTAGCGGTTACTAATTCACAACCTTACAAGTAAGCGAAAGGATAGAGTCTTCTTGCAGTTGGTGTATAGCAACACACTAACAGTGACAAATCCTTAACATTTGTAGTCGTTTATCGGACAACCGCTACTAATGTTTACACTATATATAGAGACCGTACATCAAAGAAAAATTATAAAAAACAAGAAATAACCAAATCTGCGTTGTCACTAAATGAGCTACCTCAGCTTGGTAAACGAAGACATGCAAATATTTATGGCTCTCATCTCTTATCTTGAGAGATGAGTGCGGCAGATATTTGCCTCTCTCTTCCTGAAGCCGGAGATGGCTATTTAGTGACAACGAAAATTTGGTTATTTCTCAGACCTGAACACTTCTATTCTTCTTAATATCGTCTAACAAGCAACCGATGGTTGGGTTTTTATTGTAGCCACCTTTCTTTCTATATGAAAATAGTCAGTAAACATCAATAAACCTTTTTAGAGAGATCGGTGGCTATATGGAAGCCCAATCTTCACGGGCTTGTTAGACTATTTTGAGTACACTTATTAAAAAATATATATATAAATTTTTTTACCAAACTAATTGATTTATTAGTGAAACTAATAAATCAATCAGTTTGAATTTTTTTTGTTAAAAAATTCACATTAGTAGCGGTTAGTAGAAAAACTGCTACTAAATTTGAAAGGTCAGTACTTTTGTAGTGGTTCAAGTAGCGGTTACTTATAACCGCTACAAAATTTGAACGGTCAATAAATTTGTAGCGGTTATAAATAACCGCTACAATGTCTTGTATTTTGTAGCGGTTTTTAGAGAATAACCTCTACAAAATGACATGGTTTAAGCGTTCACTCACGTCAGTTTCTCTCATCCTTGTCCTTTCATTTTAACTTTTCTCTCACCCTTGTCCTTTTCTTTCATTTTTACTTTTACTTGTATACTTGTACGGTAAAAGTTGAACATTATGACTAACAGTGATAAAGGGAAAGGACTTCCACCGGCGAGGAAACTTATAAGAGGAAGTGGCAGCAGATCGCATACAAAAGGGCGAGGGCATGGGCCGCTACTAGTATAGTGGCTTTTCATTTTGTAGTGGTTAGTGTAGCAGTTTTAGTAACCGCTACTTGTTTCTGGTGTGCTTTTCAAACTTTTTTGCATCGCCTTACATTTTGTAGCGGTTTGGGCAACGGTTTATAAAACCGCTACTAACAGCTGTATTTAGTAGCGTTTTTCAACCACTACAACTTGTTTGTAACGGTTTATCTAGTGGTTTTTGAACCGCTACAATATAGCCTATATTTCATTTAATCAATCTGAAGTCATTTGAAGAGAATTAAATCTTCTCTCTTCAATTGTATTCTATCCTATAATTGTTTACTAAATATGGATAAGCCATGGATTAAGTTGCCGCGCAATTCTCCCTTGTATCTAGCGGGATTGAAAAATTTCTTAGATTTCGCCTTCTCCCACACTAGCATTAATGGGAAGATCTTATGTCCGTGTGGTCGATGCAAGTTTAAGAAGTAGCAAACGCAAGATGGTGCTATGGAATATCTTCTTGTGAAGCCTTTCCCGGTAGAATATACATTCTAGGAAGTTCATAGTGAGAAACATGGTATGCGATATAGGGATAATCTTCCTCGAAGCTCACAAGTAGGAAATAGTGTAGCTCAAGATGATCCGGTTAATGAAGTTGTTCGCGATGCTTTTGGTGTTCAAGACGACAATTTCACGGAAGAAGTTCAAGGTGCAGAACCTGTTTTCCTTAGGAATGAAGAGATCTTATGTCCGTGTGGTCGATGCAAGTTTAAGAAGTAGCAAACGCAAGATGGTGCTATGGAACATCTTCTTGTGAAGCCTTTCCCGGTAGAATATACATTCTGGGAAGTTCATAGTGAGAAACATGGTATGCGATATAGGGATAATCTTCCTCGAAGCTCACAAGTAGGAAATAGTGTAGCTCAAGATGATCCGGTTAATGAAGTTGTTCGCGATGCTTTTGGTGTTCAAGACGACAATTTCACGAAAGAAGTTCAAGGTGCAGAACCTGTTTTCCTTAGGAATGAAGCAGCTCGGGAATTTTTCAACCTGATGGATGAGGGTAATCGTCTGTTGTATCAAGGTTGTCGAAAATACTCTAAATTATCTTTCCTGATCAAGTTGTACCATATCAAGTACATGTGTGGGATCACTGATAAAGAAATGCCGATGTTGCTGGAATTGCTACAAGATGTGTTCTCTGATATGGTCATTCCCACAAACTTCTACGAGGTCAAGAAGATAATTAACAGATTAGGCTTGAACTACGAAAAGATCGATGCTTGCCCGAACGACTGTATGCTTTATAGGAGAGAGGACGCTCGTAGGGAGTCTTGTAAGAAGTGTCACACTTCGAGGTTCAGAACTGTCTAGAAGGGGAAAAAGCAGAAGAAGAAGCCTGCAAAGATTCTCAGGCACTTTCCTTTAAAGCCTCGTTTACAGAGATTGTTTATGTTGTCCAGGACAGCTGAGCATATAAGGTGGCACGAAGCTGACAAGAATGAAGATGGTATACTTAGATATCCACAGGATGCTCAAGCTTGGAAAGCGTTCGACTCAACCTTTCCAGATTTTGCGGCGAACCCTAGAAATGTCTGTTTTGCTTTGGCGACTGATGGTTTTAATCCGTTTGGAAATCTCAGCACAAGCTACAGTATTTGGCCACTTGTCTTAATCTCATACAACTTGCCTCCCTGGATGTGTATGAAACAAAGCTCCTACATTATGTATGATCATTCCAGGCAAAAAGGCACCGGGAAATGACATCAATGCGTATCTCCAACCACTGATCTCGGAGTTGGTCGAGTTGTGGAATGTAGGGGTCGAGGCGTATGACTTGCATGACAAGACACTGTTCAACATGTGTGCAGCCTTGATGTGGACTATTAGTGACTTTCCTGGCCTGGGACATTATCCGGGTAGAATGTGCATACCGGCCTTGCATGTCCAATTTGCAATTTTGACTCTGACTTTGTGCGCCTTCCCCACAATAGTAAGTGGTGCTTCATGGGTCATCGGAGGTTTCTAGATGGTACGCACAGGTTTAGGTTGCAACGAAATCGCTTCAATGGGCAACAGGAAAAAAGAGGACCTCCTCAGATTTTATCCGGTGAGGAAATCATGGAGCAGATTCATGACATTGCATTTGAGTATGGAAAAAGAGACGATCCAGTAAAGGCAGGTACAAAGACCTCCAGGGCTTCTGGTTCTATGCCCCAGCAATGGTAGAAGATAAGCATTTTCTTCACCCTTCCATATTGGAAAGATAATTTGCTCCGACATAGTCTAGATGTCATGCACATTGAGAAAAATGTGTGCGACAATGTGCTCTATACGATTCTAAATGAACCTGGCAAGTCAAAAGATCATCTTCAAGCGAGAAAAGATTTAAGGGAGATGGGAGTTCATAGAGACGCGTGGCCGGATGAGCATGACAAATTTCAGCCGGCAAAATTTACCCTGACAAAACCGAATAAGGAAATCTTCCTCGCAACTTTAAAGAAAATTAAAGTTCCAGACGGGTATTCAAGCAACATTTCGTGATGTGTTGATGTGCAGGCTTGAAAGGTTACTGGGTTGAAGAGTCTTGACTCACATATGCTTATGCAACATCTACTTCCGCTGGCCATCAAAGATATGCTACCTCTCTATGTGTCGATCGTTTTGGTCGAGCTGTGTTCTTTCTTTAAGAAGTTGTGTTCCAAGGTTTTGACCGCGGACGAGTTAGACTAGCTACAGTAGAAAATCATTATTACAATATGCCATTTGGAGATGATCTTTCCTCTATCATTTTTCACAATCATGGTTCACCTGACAGTACACCTTGTCCATGAAACAAAGCTTGCTGGCCTGGTTCACTACCGATGGATGTATTTTATTAAGAGGTACTCATTTAAAATTAATTACTTTACGATTACTACCTAGTCACACATTTCAGCATTAAATGTCTCAACTTTTTTCATTTATTGCTTTATAGGTTTCTTGGTAAACTGAAATCCTACGTGAGGAATAAGGCGTGGCCTGAAGGTTCAATTACAAAAGGTTATATTGGGGATGAGGTGTTATATTTTTGCTCCTTGTACTTTGATGACATTGAGACGTCATTCAACCGACCACTACGAGTCGATAATTGTCCAGAGCCAGAGCCAGAGCCCTCAGCAATAGAGTTGTTCATCCCTCGTATTGGTAGACCAGTTGGCAGAACTGAGAACTTCAAACTGACGACACTTGAGAAGCTTCAAGCATACAGACATGTCTTGATAAATTGCACTAAAGTTGAACCGTACCTTCAGTAAGGATTGCCAACAAATATATGGTATCCTTTATATTTCATTACATTTTATACTCACATTTCATAGTCTTCTTCGCATGTTTAATTGTGAAAATGGAAGAAATCACCAAGAGGGGGTGAATTGGAGATTTCAAAAATTCTTTTGAACTCTTTTTTAAAACTTGAAAAGTAAATAGCCAAAGAGTAAGGGAAGAAAAGCTAGACACACAGGATTCATACTGGTTCGATCTTAACCTTGACCTACGTCCAGTCCCCAGATATCTTCTGGGTATTTCCACTAGTTCAACAGGCTTTAACTACAACAATGTAAACCACACGCAATCCTATTAACCTAGGACTTGCTCCCCCTTACACTTTGTAATTAAACAACCCAACTTATAGGTTTCCACAACTTTGAGTTTATACAAACAAATGTTGGAAAAATATTTTTCAAAGAAACAAGACTCTCAAAAGAGTAAATATTAATAAACACTGAAGAACAGATCAAAAAATCTCAATACAGACACAAATTGCAAATGTAATCAAATGTAGCTTCGTTGTGTGTGTCTTGCTCTGAGTCTTCATAGCCTTTTATAAGCTAACTAGAAGAACTAGCTGTTGCATTTTCTACTCTAACGTTCAACTACAAATCTGGAAAATGACAGTTGCATATTTTCCTTTGTTCTTTCAATTCTCAGCTGGAATCTTGGAATATGTTGATGCAAATGGTCTTCCAGATATTCTGTCATTCCATAACCTTCATTTGACCGTTGGAGAGTGATTTAATTGATTTATAACAGTCTGTACTGAGCCATTGGGATAGAGGAGAAGGATCAGCCCTGTTCTTAGTTCTTCATTTATTGCACTTATTCCAGATCTGATTCCTATCTTGATCTTAGCTGAACTTATATGAAAATTACTCAAAACTTCATCAAAGATGTTAGAAACAATAGTATCATATGATAAAATATTTTCAGATTGACCCATAAGGATTTCGCAGATCAACATCATCTGGTTTTTCAAAATCACCGATGCAAACTAGAGTTTGGGGTTCATCCAGAAAGTATGAATGTTGAGCAACAGCCTAAACTGGAGTTTATAAATATTAAACTCGAGTTTGGTTCTTACAGAGAAAACTGTCGGGCTCTAGTCTTGGAATGGAACTTTGGACATATAGCTAAACTCAAGTCAATTAGTGACTAACTCGAGTTTGGGGCTATGTCAAGAGGATAAGCCTAAGTTCAAGAACTTCCAAACTGGAGTTTAGAAGCACAAACTGGAGTTTCCAAGAACAAACATATTGGTGGTCTTTCTGTATGACTCAGACTCGAGTTTACATATATAAACTCGAGTTTCAGCAAGAACTGAAACATTGAAATTTTTCCTTGGTCAAGTGTAAACTGGAGTTTGGAACCAAAGGCTGGAGTTTGCAAGACTTGTGAAAAAAAAATGAAGTTTCTGAATTTCTTTCTGTTTAGTCTAAACTCGAGTTTTAGGGTCTAGCCTCGAGTTTGTCTTGCTCAAAATTCTGAGTGCACTCTGTATCTCCCAAACTTCAAGTTTGTCAGAGCAAACTAGAGTTTGGCTTATTTTGCAAAAATGAGCAACTTTCTGTCAAGTCTCAAACTCGAGTTTACATACCTAAACTCGAGTTTGTCTTTGCCAGTGAGTTTTACAACTTTACCTAAGTCAAACTTCATACTAAGTTTACAATTGTCAGTTATCATCAAAACACATATGGAACTAACAAATTGTAGGCAATTCAAGAGTCATGTCAAGCGTCAACTAAGGATTCGGACACAAGCAGCCAAGATTGATAAAAAGGTCCACAGAGAATCCTCGGGTTGGTTTAGGAGGAGAATAATAAATGACCACAACCCGCACTCACCAGACTTCAGAGCTCTTGTACTCAGTCTGCTTGACCATGCCTAAAGATTTACATCATACAATGTCAACGGTTTCAAGTTTTGCACCGTTTCACGAGATCAGGGATTGCTGACCCAAAACTCAGGTGTATATGGAACGTTTGGGACGAGGAGTTATGCAAGCAGCAGTGACGGGAACATGCAGTTCGGTGACGTCTCGTATTATGGAAAGCTCCTTGATATGGTCAAGATAAATTACCAGGGCCGTTTGTAACATCCCAATTTTTAACAGCGGAATAAATTTTATTTTCATTAAAAATCATTTCAAATCATCAGAGTAAAGTATTTAAGTGGAAGAGTAACTGATATATATTTAAAATGCCGTAAGTCTGGCTGGAAACAATAGCGGTATAAGAACCGAGTCTTTCAAAAGTAATGTACAAAACAAAAGGAAGGCCTTTGCCGGATCAACGACGGGTATTCTTCTACCGAGTCTTTAAGCATGCTGCTTCCCTTTTTCCTCCGACACCGGTTCTCCCGACCCTGATGCTATGTAAAGAGCTGAGGTCCCATGCATACGGACCCCAGGTAATGGTTAACCTCATATTTACATATATGGTATAAAATCACAGCAATTGGTTCACTTCCAAACAAGTCACTCCCAGTGAATGGAAATGTATCGCTCCCAACGAAAAGTATCACTCCCAGTGAAAACAGATATATCACTCCCAGTGTATGCAGATGTACAGCTATCCTTTAATAACAACATGTACTCAAACAGCATACTACAACATGCACACAACATACATAGCACATATACACATACTGTAAATATCAGAGTTAGTGTTACAGTATGCGAACGTACCTTCGTTGACGAGCGTTTAGTACGCTGACGATAAACTGTACTTTTGACGGACAACAGCGGAACGACAACGAAATGACAGCGGAACAAGATTACTGATATCCTATAATGATAATATCACATTTATCAATATTTGATATCATAACAGGCATTTTAGGTACAAATTACCATTTTGCCCCTGATCCCTAGCACTTTGCTACCTTGACCCTAATCTTCTAGAATTTCAACATATCTCCAACTCCATAATGATTTTCGAAATTAATACCTTAATTACCCCTAGAACATGATTTCTAAACATACTTGGAAGATTAAAGATCAACCTAGCATTTCTACAACAACTACCGAAAGAAACACTAAAACTAAAGACTAGGGACCGAAGAACTTACCCGGCACTTTGCTATTTCCACAGACTCCTCCTTCTCTCTAAAATCTCTCTCTAGAAAGCTCTAGGATTTGTAAAGAATGAAGAGAAGGTGAAGGCTATTTATAGAAAAAGGCAATGGCATTTTCGTAATTTCATTGAACATTGTCTAATCAGTTTCTGGCCGTTAGATCGCACTTCTTGGAGGTGGCAAGATCTTGGTCTTACACCTCTCAAGGATGATGTCATCCCTGCTGCATCATCAAGCCTTATGTCATCTTGCTTTATCAAGTAAAATTCCTGGTTCGGTATCCTGATCGCGAAATTTCGTAAAATCTTAAAATTTCGGGAACAACACTCCGAAGGTCTTTTCTTCCTCTTTCAAATTATCTAATTTAACTCAGTTTCTGATTCTGCTGAGGACATTCTGTTATCAGCTGAAAATCCTCGGTATTCGTGCCCGGCTACAGAAATAACGTTGTCCGGTACTAACTCCGAGACAAAAATCCACTGATTAACATTATACTCTGGTTTTTCCCCACTTATCCCCAGATTCCCACAACGGGATTATTTTCTATCGGTTCTCATTTCTACTATCTGCTTTAATCCCACAAAATATCTTCCTGGCCGGATCTCCAAATCACTCCGTTGGTTACAGAAATGACTTCGGAGACAGTCCACTCCGAGATAGAAATTCACTTGTTCCTAATATACTCTAACTCAAGAAACCTAGTTCACGGTTTTCTAGGTAGGATTTTATTTCTATCCGTGGTCATTTATCCTGTTCACATTTTTACTATTATAATATTACTTAATCACCACATGTCTTAACTTATAATGTTATTTTAATGCAAATATCTAGATATTAATTTCTTAATTTTCATTTCATTTTTCTTTATTTTTCTTCTAATTTTCGTTTTTATTTATATATGTATATTTATTTTAAGTAATTTCCACCTTTTTCTCTTTATCTTATGTCTAAACAATTAGCCATTAATTATCTAATTAATCACTTACTAATTGTTGACAATTTTCTTAATTAGTAATAATTATTATCTCACAACTATTTTATTGACATTAATAATTTATGCTTCATGCATAATATTAAAAATCATAGGGTCTAATATGGTCCCTAGAATACTTTTTAATTTTCTATTCTTCTATTTTCAAAAGAGACAATTTAATAAATTGTCTAAATTAGGGACAATATTCCTTCTAATTTTTAATAATTATTTCACAGCCCTTTAGGATTTATCATCACATTTTTAGGATGTTTTATGGCCCTAAAATGCATTTTTCACATTTTTGGCAATAAATTCCATTTAATTTTCTTAGTATTTCCCTTTAAAAATAGACCAATTATACAACATTTTGAGACCATATCTATCATAAATGGACATAATATTCCAGATAATAATTAGCCGGGTATTACACCGTTTCACCGTGACGTTGTTCCAGTGTTTGTGGGTGAATACGACAACGTCTTGGGGACTGACGACTTAGGCATCACATCAGTGAATTTCTCCTAGTCGATTCACACTGGTCAGTCTGAAGATGATGAGCCATGTATTCTAGCCTCAGAGGCCCATCATGTTTATTATGTCGCCGATGAGAGGCACAGGGATTGGCATATGGTCATTCACTTAAAGCCTCGGGACCTTTACGACATGTGCGATGCTGATAATGTCGCCTACGAGAGTGAGCCATTCCAACTAGCCAGCTTCGAGAATTTCTTCCCTGATGGTGATGACAATTTACCTATAGTTCGGTACATTTTTTAATACATGCTTTATGAAATAATAACATTTAATTAGAGTGTTCTTTGTGTTCCAACATATTCAACTAAAAAGTAACCTTATATCCAAATTTCATTTTTGTAGGGATCATGACGAAGATTGAGAGCTAGAGAAAAAATTATGCTTACGACTTAATCTGTAATCTTTTTTGTTTGTCAAAACATTTCATCTATAATCATATAATTATATGTTTTTTAAAAAAGATTACTTTGTAGCTGACTATTTAATCTGTAATCTTTTCTTTTGCTAAAAATTTAGAAAATTATTTGTAGCGGTTACAAACCGCTACAAAATACAAAACCGCTACACAAACTGACACACTAACCGCTACTAACAATAAACGCTACAAAAACGAAATATCAACCGGTACAAAACAGGTACGCAGATATGAATATAAAAACCCCTATCAAACCTCATTTAATACACTCCACTTCCGTTTTCTACTCTTTTTCTCTCGAACTTCTACATTTTCTCAAGGAGATTAATTGTTTTGATAGGGTAAGTGTTGGTAACCTGGATAATATATAATTATTATCGCAATGTTTATTATTTCGCTCAACATCTGTGTTCCTAATTATTATTTTTTTATTTTTGTTTACTCTTCCGCACCCATTATTTCATTTCCCTTTACACGAATTATTCATATATCTTCACAAATATTATTATAGTCATTTTCACACACATTATTTTATATATATCAAACCATAATAAATTAAAGTTAATTAATAACAATTTATAATTAAAAATCAGTAATAATTTAACTATATGATATAAATTAAAAATATGATCATTAACGAATTTATATTAAAATAAATTATTGATAACACAACATTTAACTAATTAAATATGATAATTAACGAATTTATACTAAAATAAAATATTTGACTAATGTAACACCCCAAATTCCATGCTTGAAAATCGTGTCGGTTGACACTTAGTTTTAGGAAAAACCAACAGAGTTTGAGGTGTTACAGCTTAGAGTAATGCGGAAATGGATAGCGTACGCTAATATTTGAACAATGAGTATCTGATATAAAATGCCCAGACATATGCTGATGCCCGACATAAGCTGATATATTAAAAATTTCCCGAAGGAAGATTTATGTGATACAATACCGAGCTTTGTATAATTACAATTCTTATATGGTAATCATACAATCTTTAACCAAGCTGTAGCTAGACTTGGGGCAATAAACCTAACTCAGTTAATCAAACAGTTTGGCCAGGTATGTGTCTATCATAGGAGTCTCACCGAGTTCACGGCGACTTATTGACTGACCCACATACACTAGCCCTGCCTTCGGCACCAAACCATTTGAGATAACATCGTTAAATCATGCCAGAATGAATATTCTGAGGACACTCTTCTGGCATTTGCTTTGACCAGTGACCCTTCCCAGCTCCGTCCACCGGTGCCTCTCTCACGGCTCCACCTACCGGTACCTTGTCTAACCCGGTTCCTTTCCTGAACCTTAGACAAATATGAGGTCCAATACCCATTGGACCTCAAGTAACAGTTAACCTTATATGCAAAATATGGTCAATATATATGACAGATATTCACAACATTTCAGCATTAACAATACATAGCACACAGTAGATGTAAAGTTATCATAACACAATAATACATAGCACACAACATATGTAAAGTCTATCCCAGTTTGCACTAACCAGTGCTACGACGGCCCATCGTGTCCTCAGCGCTAGGAAAACTCAATGGTGTTATCAAGACTATAACCCGTATATAGCTGAATGTATACATAGTGACTTAAGACAGAGTCTTAATCACGGTGCATGACCCAAGACCTCGTCTTGTCCCGCACTTAACATGAATCAACTAATCATATATAATCATACAAAGCACATCAAAGTTAAAGTTACTAGTACGCAAACGTACCTTTCACCGGGTAATCGTCAAACGTCCGACCTTTAAATCCGGCCTTGGACTTCTTGGATATCCTAACATATCACCATATCACTTAGAATAATATCCTAAGAGATATTTCCACCTCTATTTACCTCTCTACCTTTGGTAGATTTGTTATTTACAATTCTGCCCTTACAATTATTTAAAAACGCAGTGCAATATTTTCTGGGCAGATTTTTCGGTAACTTTGGAAAATCATAACTAATTCTAGAAAAATAATTTTGAGGTGAAACAAAATCCAAAATTTCCCTTAACATGTCTATTCTTAAGGAAAAATAACAGCTGTAACTCGGTCCAACCATATCATTCCCAGTTTTTACGTTTTTAGCCTCTGCCCAGATTTTTACCCAGAAAATGTAGCCTTTCTTTGTGAATTTTTATCTTTCAGCACAAAATTCAGAATAACTCACTCTAGGTATATTTGAAAATCCCTAGATGTCTACTTTAACCATGAATTTTAAAACCCCATTTTCAACATAAAATACTGGTGTTTTTGCTACTAACTCCAAAAATCGTTAACCGATGAAATTTCGCCAGAGTTTCGCTATTTTGATCATAATCATCCAAACATTTTGCTATAACTTCTTCTCCATCATTTTTTTTGAAATAAAGACAATGGTAATCATAAAAAAAATGAAAAAAACACTATAATTGGAAGATTATGAATCAAAACAACATTTCTATAAACTATAAAAACTATGAACTACAAAACTAAAAGCTTTTTTACCTCTTGAAGAACTTTGCTCCTTGTTCTTGAAGCTTTCACATACACTTCCTTACTCTCTAAAATTTCGGCCTAAAGCTTTGTGAATTGGTGACAAATTTGTGAAGCATAAGCCTCCTATTTATAGTAAATCCTTGGTTAACTTCCTAACAACTTTCATTTTATTTTAACCCTTAGATTAAACTGGGTTAAGAAGTTAAATTTTCATCCTTACATCTACACAAAAAAATGCCACCTCCCTTCATTTTCTGCAATTTTTTTACCTTTTCCCAAATGCTAATTTAGTTAGGTGTAAGTTGGGGTTTTTATTCAAAATCTAAGTCTACTTTACAAATCTTCATTTTATGACTTAATTAATGGTTCTCTGAAACTTCCTAAATCACTTAGGTATAATTTACCAAAGTATACGAAAATGACTTAGGGAATAACCAAGTTCAAGCCCATAATTTACTGGTTCCAAATATCTACTTATATTTAATACTTAGTTCATATATTTCAAGATATGATTTAATTTGCATAGGTTCTCATTTTATTTATTGCCTTGAGTTGTAATTATGTATAATAGATTTTTCATCTCTCCTCTTGATTTTTTTACCACACACACACACATACACAACACTTAGGCACACACACACTCACAACTCACACACACATACACGTATACACCTTCACACACACATAATCATTCACCAAGCTAATCCATTCTCCTCCTCTTCTTTTTTTTTTGGAAATGCTGGCCACCTTTAGGCCATAAGGTTTGCTTTTATATGTGTCCAATTTTCTATGGTTGTTAGCTTAGAAAAATCAATTTACTATTGCTGATCTTTTCTTAATTAATAAGTTAGCTCTTGTGATGTCATCTTGATGACACAATCAAGGCTTAGGTGCCATTATTGACTTTTCAACACTAATTAGCAATTTTTTAATTATCATGTTAATCAAGTGCTGTACTTTGCCATTAGCTAACTCAATTACATGAAGATTTAGACTTATTTACTTGAGATATTATTTCATTCTCTTTGGCTTAATATAATTAGCCCTCATTTGATCCTTTTAATTTGTTTATAATCATCTTGAAGAATTATGCAACTAATCTCAATTAGTGCAAGCTTATTTTGTTAAGGATAATTGTTAATAACAATTAAACTAAATATTTCCCTAAAAATGATAATAAATCAATTAAAATTTAGAGATATCATACTCTTTTAAATCATGTCTCATAATTAACCCTTTGTTAATTAATTCCAAAGGAAAATTGCCAAAAATTAAATTAATAATTTACACAATTTTTGAGACTACATATTCACCTATTTTAATAGGTGTTATTTATCAAAATATAATATTTATGATAAATAGGAATTTTAGGGTATTACAACTATTTTTTTTTGTATTTTATATGTTTGTAGCGGTTATCTAACCGCTACTAATCACAACTAACATTTTGCAATCGAAAGAAACTTTTAAAAAATTTCTGAATATCTAGTAGCGGTTGAGAAAAATACGCTACAGAGTGAAAATTTTTTAAAAAGGGCGGGAATAAATTTTACGACTAAAATAATGGCAAGAAGATTTGGTAGCGGTTACATAACCGCTACAAATGAATTTCAAAAAATTTTCCCCCGCCATATTTGGTGAACTATTTTTGTAATGTTGTAGCGGTTATAAAACCGCGACAAGATCTCATTGTGTAGCGGTTCTATGAACCGCTACTATGTCATCATGAGGATGTCAGCTCAGCCACATGTAGTGGCGGTTTTCTATAACCGCTACAGATACAGTAGCGGTTCTTTGTTATGTCGTAACGGTTATTTATAACCACTACAAATCAGCTTGTCACGGTGTGTTTTGTAGCGGTTTTTCCAACTGTTACTACAGCCGTTTGTAGCGGCGAAACCCGCTACAAATACGCTTTTTTAACCGCTACTAAATGACCTTTTTTTTTATAGTGGCTGCAGAAGTAGTTGGAGCTGTTCCAAGAGCTCAAGGTTTGATCAGGATCCTTAATTATCGACTCTTTAAACTTGAGTAATGCCAAATAATCAGTCTCATTTGATGTAGCTCTAACATGCTTGAGGTAAAGTGAGTTTGTGTAGAAGATGATAAGGAATGGTTGAAGGTAGTATTTGGAAAGAAATGAAAACGAAATGGAAGCAAAAGCCATGATTATGCTGATTCATATATTGAAATGGTGCCGCTTTTATAGGAGCTTCAGTTTGTTCTTAATTACAAGTAGTAAAAGGGACTCATGGAGACCAAGACATGCACGGTGATTTATGCGATTTTTTTTATACCTTCAAACAGTGTTGTGTATGCGATTGGAAGATCGGTTTGAACTGTTCAGCTGCACAAGTTGCTCAGGATTTCGTTCGTTGTTGAATATATGTCGGAATCAAATAAATTATATGTAAAAGATGATAAGGATTTGTGTATATATATACAAGATATTGATAAGGATTAATGCTTCTATGTATTTGAACTGAAAGGGAAAGAGCATGGCAACAAAAAATAAAACCTTGGCTACGTTGAGGAATTGAAGGTGATGAAGGGTAGATGCCTGACGTTCTGATATATATGTGTGTGTGTGTATTAGTCTTCTTATCATTAGCATTTATTTCTATAAGTTAGATATCAGATTATAACAAGTAAAATTTATTAAAAAGTAATAAAAATTCCTGAGATAAATTAATTAATTACGCAACACTGGCATGTAATTAATTCCTAAGATAATATCTATCAAAATGTGTGTTATATCCAGAAAAAGACTAAAACATGTTTTAGCCTTTAATTAACTCTTTTTCTCCTAAAACACGAATCTCTATGAATTATTTGAATATATGTGTTGGCCTCCATGGAAGGTCATAGAGATTTGGACATTCTTTGAACTTGTTTATTGTTATATAACATTAATTTGCAAATGGTATATTTTTAATCATAACACGTAACTAAGTTTTAGATATAGCACTGATTGGCGGCATTGTTTGAATACCGCACAAAAATAATAATTAAGTCCGTCATTTATTCAGGCCAAGTAATTCTAAGTTATCCATTGATGACGCATGATAAATTAATCATACCCAATATCATACAAATATTAATTATAAGGTCATCCATCTACGACTTATATGTAAAAAGAGCAGAAACATATTTATGGCGAAAACATATATATGATTATTTGAAAAAATAATATATATGATTGTTCAAAATAAAATAAAACAAAAAATCATATATATGACCCCATAAAAACGCGAATTTTTATTAGGGACTAAACTGAAAAATGAAAAGTTTAAGGTGGGACTAAACTGCAAATTTACAACATTTATGGGGAACACCGTAATTTTTGTAATTTGAGCCGAAACTCCGATTTTCAAATTTGGTTCAATTTCTTCAAGTCCCTACAATAAAAAACAATTTAATCTAACATCAAATATTCTCAAAAAGATCAATGATTAAGATTAATTACAATTTTGCCTTTTTTAGGCATAATTTAATGTATTTACTCTTAATCTCAATTAATCATAAAAAACATTTTAAGCTCAATTATTATGACAAAATCCATATATAAAGTGTAAAAATATATAATAAAATTAGGGATTCTTCACTTCCCAACTTTATATCCGTGAAAACAAAAAAAAAAATGTTATAATAATTAATCGTAAAGTATACTTGATTAAAGTGATAGTTATTAACAAAGAACTATTCTTATTTAACACTTTCAAATGATTTTTCTTCCAAACTTTAAACTTCAAAGTACCTTTTCATAACCTTCATTTGGCCCAAGTTCCAAGTATCTTTCATGACCTTTCATAACTTCGTTTGAAGTACACATTACAAAAAAACTATCAATTTGTAATATTTAATTTGTAGTGATATAAAAAAAAAAAAAAAAAAAAAAAAAAAAAAAAAACTACTACAAATATCAAAATTTGTAGCCTTTTTTTTTAGAAACTGCTACAAATTTTCTATGGTATGACTCACGCTTAGTGGGGTGTTGGTAAGTGAACAATATTTGTAGTGGTTTTTAGGGGAAAAAAAAAGGCTACTACAATAGGTGGCGCCAACTTGGCATCAAGTTGGTGCAAAATTTGTAGCAATGGGTTTGTAGTGGTTCATAAGACAAGAATCGCTACAAAAAGCAAAGGGTCACATATTTGTAGTGTTTCTAAGGAATAATCACTACAGAATAATGTAGACAGTCTTCACATTTATAGTGGTTTTGTAGAACCGCCACAATCTTTCACATTGCGTGAAGTAGGGTTTCATGAGCAAGTAGCACCTTGTTTGTATAGGGTTCAAAACCTATCTTACTAATAATAAGAAAGGGGCAAGCCAAAACTTACTCCTAACAAGTTCCTGGCTTTTTAGCCGTCACACACTAGCGTGCTTCTATTTTTCCGTGTAACAGTTGAAGTAACGGTTTTTTATAACAAAGCTCTATAGGTGGTCTTTACTCCATCTTTTTTCACTATGATGATTTAACGGATAGTCTACCTTGTTTATGAAACATAGCTCACTAGCCTAGTTCAATATCAATTGATTTATTCTATTAAGAAGTACTCATTTTACAAATGTGCATCAACATTAATTTCTAAATTTGCTAGTCAAACATTAAAGCATTTATCAATATTTTTTCATCTTTACTTTATAGATTTCTTTGGAAATTGAAATCTTATGTAAAGAATTAGGCATGGACAAAAGGTTTTATAGTTGAAGTGTAGGATCAGGTTCTGTATTTATGTTCAAGGTACTTTAATGACTTTGAGACATCTTTCTACCGATTGCCACATGTGGACGGTTGTCCTAAGCATGAGCCATAAGATTTAATAGTGATAATGTAACATTCTGAAAAAAAAAGGATAATTAAATAAAATAAAATAATTATTATTATTATTCTTGGTGGCAGAAAAGCTGCCACCAATTATAAAGGGAAGTGGCGTATGCCACCTCCCCTTTAATTAATTAATATAAATTAATATATATATTTATATACTTATAGATATAATATAATATTTAGTTTGTCTGCCACAATTAATAATTTAACGAAGGGGGTGGCAATAATTTCCACCACCCCCTCTCTCGCATCAATATATGTGTGTGTTGGACAGTGAGTGGAGAAGGAGAGTAGAGTAGTTCTGAGAGCGTACCGAGTGCGAGAGCGAGAAAGAAGGAGAAGAGGAAGAGAATCTGGAGGTTTTTCAGTGTATTTAAGGCAATACCTCTAATTTTACTAGAGAGCAAGGGAAGCAGCCAGAGGCATAAAAGTTGTGAAATTTAAGCCTCTCTTGGTATTGGTGTTCTATTGATTTCTATATTGCCATACTAGGGCCCTCATGTTTATGAAATATTATAATAACTTTTTTTGGGATTATGTTGCTACGAACTCGTGTGTTATGCATTTCATGTTTGTAAGAGAATCCGAGTTATGGATGATCTGTAAGGAGTTTGTGGGCAAATGTTGTGCCCTGAACTCTGATATGCATGTTTTAAAAAAAAAAATTGGGGGTTTGTAGGCAGTGGTTGTGCCTTGGACCTCGGGTTTGTGGGCGGTGGTTGTGCCCTGGACCCCAATATGTTTGTTTTATAATTAAAATGTTTCACTGTTGTGCGTTACTATGGAATTTTTATGAAATCAGTTTGGTGAATTGTTATTGGGAAAAAGGGGTCGTTTCAGATAACATCACTTATAAGAGTAAGTCATTCTAGTTTGCCAATTTCAAAAACTTCTTACCTAAAGGTGATGACAATTTACCTATAGTTCGGAGCTTTTTTTTATAAGTTATACTTTATTATCACTTAATTTAAATTTAATTTTTGTACACAAGTATAAATTCACCACTACATTTTCTACACACATTTTTTTATAGGGACAACAATGGAAAATGATTAAACAAATTTAACTTTTATTCTTGTAAACCTCAACTTATGTATTTTTTTTTTAAATGATCCAACTAATGTTTGTAGAGGTTTTGAAACACTATAAATATAATGTAAAACTATTATAAAAATTGCTAAAAATATAAACTGCTACAAAAATCGTCACCTTAACAGCTACAAGCTTTACACATATCCCTATAAATACTCCCACCACACTTTATTTCAAACACTCTTCATTTTCTTCTGACCCCCCGTCTCTCTCTTTTTCTCTCATTTGGTGAAGATGTCCTAAAGACTAGTTGAGCAAACTGATCAAATATAATAAAATATTTAGATTTTTTATTTCAACATTTTATATTTTTCCTTCTTATAATAGTTATATACACTAATTATTTTTTCTTCTTCTCCAAAAATTTAAGGACTCTTCCCCAACATAATCAACATTCCTTCTATAATCAAATAACATCTAGTGGACAACATAAGTCCTTATTACCTACACATTCTCAATATTAAACTCACATAATATTAATACTTATCTAACTTAATTTAATCATTCTTCTCAAATATTAATTACCATTCAACGTAATATTGGAACAATGGACTCAAATTATTATTTTACCTTTTTTAATTTATGAAATATTTAGTAGTGGTTTTCAAACAGATACATTAAATTCAAATTCAAATCAAATTTTTTGTGCAACTATGAAATTACATCCAATATTAGTAGCGATTTCATAACTACTACAAATATTTTGGCGCCAAGTTTTTCAAATTCCTTGATGTACATAGTAGTAGTTTCAAAACTGCTACAAATTTTGACACCAAATTTTCATTTTTCATTTTCTACCACACTAAAATATGGGCAAAATTTTGGCATCAACACTAAAATCGTTAGAAGCTGCTCAATTAATGTGTTATTTATATATGCATCTTGTAGCTAAGTGACGAAACCTCTACCAATTCAGTATCAATTTTGTTTACATGAGTAGGGGTTCTTTGAAACCACTACAAAACTGTTTGCTATAGTGTGTTTTGTAGCAGTTTTTCCAACCCTACTATTGTCATTACACCAGTTTAACCACTACAAAACTGTAATATCCCAGATAATAATAATAATGATAAAATAATAATATTGATATTAAAATTTAAATTTAAATTAATAGTATAGTAATAATAAAAATTTAGAATATAATAAATGATTTATTTTTTTTATTCATTAATTAGCAATAGCTAAAGAACCTAGCCCATAGCTAAACCACAAATCTTAATTATAAATTTAGGTTTAGCAGCCTAACCCTAGTTATCACTCATTATTTATCTTCTCCTTTACTTCTTTCTCTGTAAACTCTGCGACAAACTGCTCTCCTAGGAGATTAGCAAAAACAGAGACCAGGTAATCCTAATTCCTAGAACAATAGGAATTTAAGGTTTGTTATGTCAGTCTCAATTTGATAATTAGATTATTACAATACGAACTATTTACATTCTTGCATACAGATGTATATACATCCCTCCATCTTGATTTGCACGTTGATTAAATATGTCGTGCTTATATATATATATATATATATATATATATATATATATATATATATATATATATATATATATATTCACATCTTCCTCCTTCTCGATTCACGTGAGCGAACAGTATGCCTACACCTTTGGTTTTGTAGAATTGCTCCACACATTATGATATTTGGTTTATAGGTTTATATATATAAATATTAATTGTGTTTCGTTTTGCAATCTGTACAACCTACGCAAGAATATATATTCATTCATATACCTCGACTTGCGTGCTTGAATAATGCAAATGTGCTATGCCTTGCATGGGTCACCTCCATTTTGTGTTTTTGTGTGTTTATTTTATGTTTGATATATATATATATATATATATATATATATATATATATATATATATATAATTCCATAAACATTACTTTTTGTTTTGCAAGTTCTTCTCTGTACCATATCCGCAATAGTGCAGTAGCTTACCATTAGGTTTATATATATATATATATATATATATATATATATATATATATATAATTACTTATATGTTATCGATTGCTTCTTCATTTTACAAATCATATTTGGTGTGGAATAATTATGATGCGATCATGAAGAATCTGTTACCCATTCTTAAGTTTGATTGAACTTCGTGGAGATATTACTATCATAAAATCCAGTAAGTTCTTATCTCTACATCAAAGAGGGAAGCTTTGATCTTGTGTTAAAATGTTAATAAATAAAAAATTTGTTAAAATATCTTTTATCCTATAGTTAATTAAAAAATAGAAAAGTATAGGAAAGATAATTAAATAAGTATAAAATATTAATAAATTCAATTTGGGCACTATAGTGCATAGAAATAATTTAAGAAGTTTATTATGAGCATATTTAAAATAATTTAGCAGTGGGAGGATAGCTTTGGGATGGTATCTTCCAAAGTAATGAACACACCCTTAGGCTTTATGCCTCTGAAATATTATTTGATGTAAACCGATAGTATCCGTTCTTCCCAAAGTGGTGTCTGGCAGAATATCCGGGGCACTAGTAGCAACTTTGGGAAGAGGTGTGTACTAGGAAGAAATGTTTTTATTTTTATGGCCAATTTGATGAATTGTGACTGGCAGGTTTCCAGGTCACAGGATAAACAGACAGAATATCCGGATCTACCATGGTTCTCTTCCCACTAAGTAACCTTCATAAAGAAAACAAAACTAATATCTTCTTTTAATTATATTTAATTATATGGATATAAATATATGATATTTTATTATGTAATTATTTTATTTTTATGTAATTATTTTTTTTATATTGTCTTCATTTTATTAGGATTACCAGCTTTGCTGATGTTTGTATTCTTGAGCTACAATGATCCTTCAAGGAGCAGAATTTCAGTGAAACAGGTGCCTAGGGTTGGGGCTAGTAGTGAGAAGTGAGGAAGGACGATCAATGGATTTTAGCTATTTCTTTTTATTTTATATTTTGAACATAAACATTTCTATTTAGGTTTAGATTTATGTTAATATAACAAGTAGCCTTGCACTTGTTCTAGTACAAGTGCGCGCGGTAACACTTTCTGAATTTGGTTATTTTGAATTTTTTTTATTATTTATAAAATTCATTGAAATTTTATGTTATTATAATTGCTAGAAATTTGGGGGTGTTACAAAAATGATAGGGTTTTTTTTTCCTTTTGTAGTGAAACTTCCTTTCGATTTAAACTCATCTATTCTTTTTGTTTCTTATTACTTTTATTTATCGGCCTCTTCCTTTTCTCCTTCGTCATGTTAAGACCACAATGAGCTCTTTACATTCGCTCTCCTCCTTCACAAGCTCCTCTACCTTCTTCACGAGCTTCTTTGCCTCCTCTTCCTCTCTCTCCTCCTCTTCTTCAAATGTAGGCCTTGTTGTTGGCATTGGCCAACTTTAACCGCTCCATAAGGCATCTCGCAACATACGCCAAATAGTCTAAATAGGAAGTTAAACCTTATCCTTCATCACAATGAGGTTGAATATGACTTCAAGTCAGATCCTTCATTTCCTTTTCAATGATGTTGATGATAAGCAGAGCAATGGGGAGGGGCAGGAGGAGGAAGACATAAGCAGTAGTGATGACATATGAGCCCTACTTCTTTTTAAAATATGAAAAAAAAATAGGGCAGAAGTATTCCAAAAAAATTCTTAAAAAATCCACTTGATATTTCATGGTTGTTAGTGAATAACTATTAATATTGTACCATTTTTTATTGAGAAAATATCATTTAAGTTGCAATCAAGAATAACAATATCAGAAAAATCCCCATTAACATGTGAAGAGTGACCATTAAGTGAAAAAGCTACCATTGACAAGCTTTGGGACTTATCAATATATTATTTCTTTGGTTGGGACCTAAATGATATTCTCCCTTTTTATTTACAAAAATTAAAATGATTTCTAATAATAAAGGGTTCATACTTTAAAAATATTAAAATAAAAATGATATCTACGTTATGTAACGGTTCTTGCATAACAACTATGGCATTTTACTATGATATGGTTGGCACGATAACCTATAAAACCCTTTCCATTCCACTTCTATTTAAACATCCAAAGCTGAACTTAACAATACCTAACGGTACTTACTTGACAACAATGACATTTTACTAGGACACAATCAGCGCAATAACCCATGAAATCATTTCTATTCCACTTCTATTATATTTAAACGTCCGAAACTAAACTCCACCTCTCCATTATTTTATTAGCATCTCCACTTCTCCTGCCCAACTTCTATCTCTTGTTCTTCATTGATATTATGGATAAGCACAAGAGACCATCTAGTTAATCATCTATTGACCCTTCACCAACAAGTATTGAAGAGCTTGTTCATGTGACCTATTAGCTTCATCATATGGTCTAGATTTTTAATTTATAAGAGGGCAAGCAAGCTTGGATGCATGCCTGAAGGTACTTACTTCTCTCATTCACTCTTTTGACGAGAAGATGGACAAAATACTGGAGAAGGAAGAGGGCAAAAATGAATACTCAGATCCTTCATCTCATATCTTTTTTTTTTTAATTTTTTGTTTGTTTGTTTCCATTAATTGTCTTTTTTTTTTAATTACTGGGGATTGCATAATCAACCCCAAAATATTTTTTAAAATTCAAATAATTAATAGTTATCAAATACAACGTGTCTGTTATAATGGGCTCATTCAAGGTATGGCCCAACTAACCAATATGACAAAGAGGTGATAACACAAAGTTTGGGCTTAAAAGCATAAAAGACCCACAAGTCCAAACCCTAACCCTAAGGTAATCTTTATAAATAGGAGGTTAACCTACAAAGTATACAAGCTCTAGACTCTGCCTCTTTACTATTCCACATACATAGAGCACACACCCCCACTCTCTTTGGTTAAACACCTATCTATATCATCAAATTACGTGGCTTTGATCCCTCTCTCAAGGGTATGTAGGCCCTGGGCACCATTTCTAGGTCAAGTCCAATATATCTTGTTTTACAACAGAACATTGGCGGTAGGCCTTGGGCACCATTCTTAGGTCAAGTCCAATATATCTTGTAGAACATTGGTGCTGTCTATAGGAAATGATAAATTTCGATTCCCGTGACCAATGATAGTTATCGTTCATCGACAGACAAAGGCAGATCATCGAATTCAAACTACGAATGTTGAAATTAAGTATTTGGGTGAGTCCCTTGCAGAATCGAAGCACACGACTTCCACTCATATGATTAACGTTGAATCCTCCATGACGGAGGTGACCACAAGTTTGAAGAGTTTGGAACATTCCATAGCTTCTTTATCTCGTTCTATGGATACCTTAATTAGGGACTTTGGGAGTTGGAAACAAGTTCATTCCATTGGGTCTCTGAACACTTACTTTGGTTCTTTCGGCGGTCCCACTACTTTCCAAAGTTATGTTCGTCAAATTAAATTGGACTGGCCCCGTTTTGATAAACACCCATCAAGTTCCGACATGGCGTGCGCTGGTTCAGGCCATTGAAAAGCAATTCGGCCCTTCTCATTTTGAGAACCCTCACCTCCATTTGTTTAAAACAACACAAATGGATTTGCCTGCCAATTTTCATTCTTCATTCATGGCTATGACAAACAGAATGGATGGACTGTCGGAGAAGACTATGCGCGATTGCTTTCTCAGTAGACTGAAATCATCTCTTCGAGTGAGATTTCGGCCCAGGAACCATTTATTCTTTGATTGGGCCATTTATTTGATGAGAAAAGTAACCCTACTGGGTCAGGTTTGAAGGATTCGTTTAATGGGAATTATTGGTCCACCTCTTCTACTGGTTTACAGCTTAACCCAAGTACTCACTCATTCAAGATAGTGAATTTAATATTGACTGAGCTTGTTTGGCCTTCTCATGGCTTGATCCAAGCTTGCAATCCTCTTCTAATAAGAAAATATGATGCAATCCAATAGCGAGAGGTGTCGCTTCAGCCAACCCATCAAGTAGCGAAATAGATGGAGGTTCCTCCAACAATGATTTGGCCTTCTGCAAATCAAGAATCACATTATCACTTTTCCCTTCATTATGGAAAAGCAATGACTGCCAAAGCTTTTGCTCACTCCATTGCATTCCTATTTTATGGATGGAGGATGAGTTTACTGCTACTTTTAGGAGTCAAATCAAGGCAAGACAATTCAAACTGGTAACCGCCCTCATTAAAGTGTGCCAATGCATGGATTGCATTAATTTCATTTCCTGATTATCATTATATCTTTGAACGCCAAATGGATTTCTCAACGATGAGGAAGAAACTGGGTGTCGGAGTTTATAACAATTTAGAACAGTTTGAGAAGGATGTATTATTGATATGCTCAAACGCAATACAATACAATGCAAGATACTATTTACCATCGTCAGTGTCAAAACCTCTATTGTTGAAATTGACAAACCTAGATTTCTGTAGAAGAATCAGAAAGCATACGGGAAGCTTCGAGTTGCAATCATGTCAAAGAGAACAAACAACTCGTGTGGATTCTTTAGCATCAATGTCATCTTCATGATCAACTTGGGAACTATCATCAATAGTGAATTCAACACTTGCCAAAAATTTTGATGGAAGGGATTGAGATATGTGACTAACAACTTCAGGGGCCAGTTGCTGCAACTCATTTATGCTTCTGCTGCAATCTCAGCAAACTTCTTCAATAAGTCCTCAATTAAAGCAGACATGAGCCCACCACCAGCTTCTACAAAGTTGTCTACACTTTCTTTCCTGCGCAAACCCATTAAGTTAACGAGAAGTAGCTACAAACTCTGTTCACCAACACCATAAGCAGAGCTTTCACCGATTACTTCTCCAGAAAAAATTATTATGGAATTTGTATCTCATCATCAGATGTCTTGTCAGTAAATTCTTTTTGCTGAAGACAAATATCTCATGATAATGGTAGTAAATGCAGTGCAAAAGCTATAAGCAAGCATGATCCAGATCGGCCTCCTCCCATCATATGTGCAGAAGTTATTGCAATTTGAATCACTGATTTCTCAGCTCATTGATTAAAGAATTGGAGTTATTGAAGGCTGTGATTTTTTTTTTTTTCAAAAAAAAAAGATAGCAATTTGATTGGCCAGATTGGAGTTGCAGGTTGCTGTTTTGAAGTCACTGGAGAGGCTGACTACAATTGAGCTCTTGATCAAGTGCTCTGCAAGAGACTAGAATTGTGGCAAAGATTTTATAGAATTTCAAACGGTCCTGCCTCAGAAGAATCTCTACTACTAGCAGCAAAAAGTGCTGAGGTAGGGCTAAGAATATTTACTTCATCACTTGCCTTGATTCTTACACATCTGTATCCGTAATGGGTATAAAAAGATTAAGATTCCTCCCATTCAATTCATGAGTGAGGTTCAGCTCTGTTTTATCAAAATTTGGTATCCAGACTTCACAATTTTGCAAACCAAGTGTTTCAGACAGCTCCACCAAGGTGGTGTACAAAATATTATGCCTATCAAGTGACTTGCGAATCTCTTGAGTGAGCATCCTTACATGTTTGGCAGCTTTCTTCTACCTCATAATAATACCAACTTCTTGCCCAAGTTCAGAGGTCTTTTTCCTCGACATTAATTCTCTGACCTTTACTTTAAGAAGTAAAGGAATAAGAGTCATGAGAGTAATAGCGGTGCCACACGATACCAAAGCCGTAAGAGTTTTGAATACCGTAAGAGCCACCATCACTTGGAAAGAGTGAGGACCATAAGTCCATGCATTCAGCAAATGTGTCAATCCACATAGTACAATGAAGGCAATGAACCGAACAAGAACCCATTTGAATGGGACATTTGCACAACTGATACAACAAAGCAACTCAATGGGTATGGAGAAGTAGGCCACAACAATCAACAAATCATTGACTCTTTTGTTCTCCAAAATACTCTCAACAGTCCACAAGCTGGCCTCATCATCACGGTTGCATCAGGTGAAAATAAGAGCAAAGAAACACAGGCTCAGGAAGAAGACGAATTTGACTTCAAAGAGTAGCTTTATTTTTCTTGGAATTAAGCGTTAGGGGCTGTGAATTCTTCGACATGACTAGCCACTTTGTGTGCATCTCTAATCTGTCGGAGATTCGGGAACAGAGTTTGGCGACTGAAGTTTTTAAGGCATGTGGTCTGCCTAATTTTTGCTGAAATGAAGAGCTTGCAGAGCTCTCAAGAATTACAATCCTTAACTCAAGCTTCTATCGAGTCCCAGAGTGGTCAACCACATCTTAACTCAATGGGCATATCAAGTTGTCATGTGGTTAATGGAGTCCCTGCACCAAGCAATTTCCATCCCATTCGAATGAATTCTGGGAATGAGATGATGATGGAACATGCTTAATACAGCCTGTCTAATGCAAGGAAAGCTGCCATAACCCATTTAGGCACCTGCTGTTTCACCACACAATCGAGACTTGAATGCCACTGGTAAAGTAAGTTTGACGCAATTTTTATCAAACCAATTTTAACATGCAGCTTCTCGTGCGACAGCATCCTTATTTAAAATTAAAGCAAAAACATGGAAAAGAGCAGCCAGCAAGATGCCCCAGTTCCTGAATGATTTACATGACCCCTAAAATTCATGTGATTTAGAGCAATTGATGCAAGAACAGAGGCCATAGATTTTGAAGCAGGGCTTACACTTGCAATATCAACACGTCGATGAGAAGTCTCAGAAGCATCAGCAGACACGGAAGTGTGAAGTTGATTACTAGAGACCACCTGATTGCTTAAAGAACCAGCTGAACTTGATCTGTGTTGAGAACCAGTTGCACAGCTAAGATCTCAATACAGATTTATAAGGTCGAAAAACTGGGATTCAATACTCCATCCTGGTGTTCTTTCTTCCCAGGAATGGATCGAGAAATTGCCTGAAAAAGTTGAACCTGATCAAAAAACTGCCTGAAAAAGTAGAGCAATGCTGCCATAGAACCTAACAATGGACTTGTCCAATGTCTTCCAAAACATAGATCAAGTTAATGGAAAAGCATGATTATCAATAACCGAAATTGATGCAAACCATAACGAAAATCAAACTCCAACGAGTATTTGAAATGCGCAACAATAAGTATTTTCCATTGATTATGATTTACTTATATGTTGTTAAATGCAGGAATATAAACCGGGTAATTATCCTAGGAAAAATTGCTACAAAACATCTCGGCAGCCCAGAGACCTGAACTACCGAGCTAGGGGGCAACTATTATGGAATCAAATGTTGGGTTCATCCAAGGTATAGCCCAACAAGAGGCAACAAATATGACAAAGAGGTGATAGCACAACGTTTGGGCTTAAAGGCATAAGAGACCCACAAGTGTAAACCCTAACCCTAAGGTAATCTCTATAAATAGGAGGTTAACCTACAAGGTATACAAGCTCTAGACTTTGCCTCTTTACTATTCCGCATACATAGAGCACACACCCCCACTCCCTTTGGCTAAACGCCTATCTATATCATCGAACTACGTGAACTTTGATCCTTCTTAAGGGTACGTAGGCCCTGGACACCGTTTCTAAGTCAAGTCCAATATATCTTGTTCTACAACAGAACAATGTCATATTTTAAAATACATTACGGGTTATAATGTAAAACACATGAACTACCATTCAATTAAAAAAGAAAAAACATGTCAAATACTGAATGATTATCAAGTACAACCTTTAATCATTTATAATATCTTATAGTTGTAATCTAAAGCTCATGAACTATCATTCGGTACTTATGGGATAGATATATTACGGTTGTAAAGTAAGCCCGTTATATAATGTTTCCTTTTTGGACAGTTCTAATTTTACAATTGTTATATAAGGTTCACTTTTATAACGGTTCTAATTATACAACCGTTGTTATGAATATTCTTATTATGTGGATGTCCATTGACCTATAATCTCCAAATACAGGATGACATGGTATATACACATAGTAATCTACTATTTGCATCCTTCTATAAATAGAGGTCTCCTGTAACTATTCATTATACTTGAATGGATTTCATCTCTCTAGAATTTCCTCTGACTTCTCTCTAGAATTCTTTCAGTTTTATAATACGTTATCAGCACAAGCCTTTAACTAATTGAGCTTGTGTCGTTGATTGTCTTTGTTCTTCCCCGATCTTCGCAATCTCTGCGATTTCATCAGTATTTCATCATTCAAAATCTCCCGGGCCAAGTCCAACCCAACTTGTGATCCACACCGGATCAGGTTTCCTAATACAAACTACAATTTCTTGAGTGACGCGCGGGGTCTCAAGAAAGACAATTATAAGATTAAATTTTTTATTAAAACTTCAGTTAGGTATTAATTTTATACTTTCATTTTCAGTTACACAACCCAATTAAAATAAATTAGATGAGAAGAAATAGAAATAAAAATAAACAAACCACACAATAATCAAATGAGCAATTGCAAGACATAGTTACTAATTATTTATTAGTTTTATAAACCTTGATTTCACTAATTGAATTAGTTTTAATATCAATATTGTTAATATCGAGTATAAATAACTATAAGTGTCTGTTAATCTACTCATTGTCTTCACTTAATTGTAAATTATTATGTTTAACATAATAACTCAGACACGCTCTTCAACAATTATATAGGACCATTAAATATATGTCTATCTTGATTGCAAATAAATCGTAATTTAATTTATATTAAATAATTTCATAGCCTAATTAAAATTCTATTCATAAGGTAAATCGTAATGCAAAAATTCATATTCAATGATGTTCTATCACTAAATAGATAAACTTAAACAGGTAAAGCTAAACACGATTAAGTAATCAAAAGTAATATTAATTATAACTAAATAATGAAAACAAAATCTAAAAATCTAATAAGCCCATGAGGTCACACAGTTCGTTGTAAGGAAATCCTAATTGCTCTTTGTGTTTCTCTCACAGCCCGACGAAGAAGAAGGATCAACAGTTATTAGCCGCGCCTCTGTTTTTTTCCCTTTCAGTCGTTCCCAGCAGTCCTTCCTCCTGTTCGCTGCTCTTGTCCCCTAATATATTCTGCAATTGATCTTGCCGTTTTGATTTTGAACGAGACTTTGAAGATGCCATTGTAATTGGCTTGGGTCCCACGACTAATATATATATATATATATGCGCAATGAATTGTTTCCTTTTATTCAATGTTTTCTTTTTTGTTAGATCACATGATATCTTCTAAGTACAAAATAAAAATAGGATATGAGTATATTTTATATCAAAATATTCTTTTATCCTATAGTTAACTAAATGATAGAAAAATATATGAAGGATAATTAAATAGGTATAAAATATTAATAAATCTAACTAATTATATCATAAAATATACGCCTATTTAATTATAAAACACAAACTTATCAGCAAGCATGTAATAATGTTGTTAACTGAAATTTAAACATTGAAGAAGTATCTGATTCACCTACCAAAGTCACAATTTATTCTTTGTTGCTATTGATTTCGACTTATTTCCCCAAGATCAAAAGTATTTTTAATGTGATTTTAGCTCCCTAGGCACACCCATCATGTTCATCCTTTCTTTTGGAGATTGTATTGAACAAGTAAGTGTTGAAAATTATGCCTTAGGGGCTAATCATTGAATAACTTCCTAATTTGATTTATGAAGATAAATCAATGATTTAATAGATATCATATCTCAGATTTGATTTATAAAGATAAATCAGCTGGCTTCTAATTTGCATTAAATAAATTGATTGGATTAAATCAATTAGACATATTTAATTTCCAATTCAATTTCAAAATTAATAAGATTGATTTTGAATATTTAATGCGACTCATAAGGGTTATAAAATACCCTTAGGTTGTAAGTAATTTGATTACACACACAAGAGAATTGTAGAGTCACAAAAAAAGGAACCCTAGAAGAGAGACGTGAGACAAAAGCTTGAAGGCGCTAGCACGCTGCCGTTCATGTTGGAGTGCTGTTCAGTGTGGATACCGGTAGAGGGAGTGGATTCGTAGAGTCGGCTCCTAGAGGTTGATTGATCAAGAAGGTGTTAGCCCACGAGTTTGCAAAGCACGCACACGAGTTCGCATAGGTACGATTTCTAATTACTAACTCGATTTAAATGTTGTTGATAGATCATTCTCTTGGGATTCGTAATTTATTGGATAAATTTAATTCCACTGCGTGTATGAATCCCAGCAGCAAGTCCAATCTCAAATAATGAAATTAGAGTCTTCTCATAGTTGGGATGCAATAGAGTCACCTCCTCCATCCTGATTTCTTCTCTAGCTACTATTGCTATTTGTTGTATTTGTTGGGGTACAAGAGCTGTGTCCACAGTTTCAAAAAGTTTGTTTGGAAATGCATAATTGACGTAATCATGAAGATTGTGGCAATCTTCAAACATTAGTTCTATTGTTTTTTTTTTCGGTTAACATTTCCAAAATAAGGATACCAAAAGAATATACATCGCCTTGTGTTGACACTTCAAAACTCATTCCATACTCTGAAATATTTATTGCCTTCAAATTAACAAGATTAAAAAGAAAATGATATCACGAAAAATGGAATTCACAAGAGCTTCAAACCAAAATAATAATAAATATTACCAGGAGGAGCATAGCCAATTGTCCCTTTTACTATAGATGTGTTTGTTTGCTTTTCAGAATTGTCATTAAAGGTAGCAAGTAGTCGTGCTAACCCAAAATCACTCAAGTAAGCCACCATATCTTCATAATGAAGATAATGAAGGGTAGAGGCAACATCAAATATAATATTTAATCTTTGATAAATATCCAATGATGATTGATATGCACATTCTTGATTAGGATGCAACCATTTTTCAAGGCTTCCATTTTGACATGTACTCAAATACCAATGCCTTGAATTCTTCTCCCTTATAATCCATGCTCGAGCAACATGTCAAAATTTTTACCAAATTCCGATGCCTTATGTTTTTCAGTGCATTAAACTCAGAAATAAAACTCTTTTTAGTCCCCTTCTTTTGAAGGTTCAATACCTTTATTGCAACAAGTTTATCTTCTGATTCAAGCCTTCCCTTGTATATCGAGCCATACCTCCCCGATCCAATCAAGTAGTTAGAAGAGAAACCTTCAGTTGCAATGTGTAGTTTTCATATGACACCTTGGGAAATTGTTCAATTCGAGATGAAGTTGAAGATGATTTTTTTGTTTCTTTCACACCTCCAATAGAAAGAAAATAAAAAAAAATCAATAAGATAGGAACAGCTAAACAAATCACAATAACCATTACCTTCAAATTGTGTTTTCTTTTTGTCTCAATTTTCACAGGGCATGGTGCTAAGTGCAGCTCAGAAATACCTCCACAAAGATTGATATTTCCAATCACTGATACTGCACTTTGTAATACCCAGATATTACTATCTGGACTATTATGTTACCATAATAAAAATGTATATTTATGGAGATTTTGATCTCAACATGGTATATGATTAGTCTATGTTCAAAGAAAAACATTAAGAAAATTAAAGGAAATTTAATATTGGAAATGTGAAAAATGTGTCTTAAGGCCATAAAACATCCTGAGAAGAATTAGGAAAAATTCTAAAAGGCATGAAATAATTATTAAAATTTAGAAAGCATATTATTCTTAATTTAGACAATTTAATAAATTATTTCCTATGAAAATAAAAAGAAGGAAAATTAAAAAGTATTTTAAGACTAAAATTGACTCTATGACTTTTGATAATTTGCATGAAGCTTAGATTATTAATGTCAATAAAGTTGTTGTGAGAAAATGACGAGTTTTAATTAAGAAAATTATTAGGAATTATTAAAGGATTAATTAAGTAAATTTTTTGGGAATTTTATAAGCTTATAGAAATTTAGGAAACATGAAAAATAAAATAAATATGAATAAGTATTATTAAGGATCGAAATTTTTGGGCCAAAATTAAATAAATAATAAAGGTCAAGAAGTAATCTTGGAAAACCAAGATCAAAAGCTTATGATTGTTCAAGAAATTATAAAAGTCTAAATCCATGAAATTGCCTATGGACTAATAGGGAAATTTTAAGGGAAATAAATATAGGATAAATGGGATATTATGGTAATTGGGAAAATATATATATATATATATATATATATATATATATATATATATTTGTGTGTTGGCCGAATTTAGGGGGGATAAGGATGAAGTTTGATTTTTATCATATAATAATAATATAAATTTAAGCATGTGTTAAATAGATAATGTTATAATAATAAGGAATAAACAGATAATGGAAATAAGAACTGATAGGAAATAATTCATAAACTAGAATCCATGGATAAGTTAAGAAAAACCAGAGTATATTATTGATCAGTGGATTTTTATCCAGAACTTGGCGCTGGCAGAAGTTATTTCTGTAATCAGTCGCGAATACCGAGGATTTTCGGCAGATAGCAGAATGTCCTTAATAAGGATATAAGGTAGGAGAACCCAGTAATCTCGAAGAGGATGACAAGACCTTCAAGGTATTGTGTAACATCCCGTTTTCATAAACGTTTCTAAAGTTGAGAGAGTTGAAAATATTTTACATAAATAAAGAGTAACTGAATAACATTGTATGTAATATATCTAACTGAATGTTTACTAATACAGTCATCCAAGTCTAATACTTCTAACATAAGTATCCAAAAAGATGATGCCTCCACAGGGTCCTCACACCGGCTTCTTACCTTTGTCCTCGATCCTGACCTCCCGGGATCCTGAAGCTATGGCAGGGGCTGAGGTTCAATTCCCATTGAACCTCAGGTAACGGTTAACCTCATGCTTATGTAAACAGTATATGATAGTTATCACAGATATACAACATAAACACAGTTTCAAAAAAAATATCCATATGTAAGGCAATAACATAACACAGCCACTGCAATATGTATGTTATCCCAGTCTGCACATAACCAGTGCCACGACGGCCCATCGTGTCCTCAGCGCTAGGAAAACTCAATGGTGTTATCAAGACTATAACCCGTATACGATTCAATATTCATGAGCAAATTTCAAAACAGGGTATCATCATGTGAAAACAACTATCATATATAACCAAACCATAAGCATAAGCGTTAATGTTACAATACGCGTCCGTACTTGAGTATAACGGGTTGTTGGATACGTTCGTTGGCGGTACGCGTGCACAGTCTATCCTAAAAGGGTGATATTGTCTCAATTACTTTTCAAGCAATATTTCAAGAGACACCTTGGTCATACTTGACATTTTTACCCTTGAAGGATTTATTTTCATTTATTTCCACATAATTTTCGGGAAAAACGCTGATGCAGAATTTTTGGGTAGAATTTCGCCTAACTTTGAAAAATCATATCTAATTCCAGAAAAATCAAAAAGAGGATCTGTAAAATTTCCCGGAATCCTTGAGATGTCTACTTTCAAGGAAAAATAATGGAACTTACCCATAATTCATGGATAATTCCCAGTTTCCAGAATTCAAACTGCTGCCCAGAATTTCACTCAGAAAATGTAGCTTAACTTCTGGGATTTTTATCTTTTTGCACAGAACTTCAATTGACACACTCTTTATATATTTGGAAAGCCCTAAATGTCTAATTTCATCATGAATTTTCCCAGAATTTTAGAATATCATCTTCATCATAAGATACTAGCATTTTTACTACTGACTTCAGAAGTTCCTATTTGCTGAAATTTCGCCAGAGCTTCGCTATTTTGATCATAATCTTCCAAAAAATTTTCTATAACTTCTTCTTCATCAAATTTTCGAAATAAAGCTATTGGAAACCATAAAAACATGAAAATGAAACTGGAATTGGAAGTTTGATTATCAAAATAACATTTCTAGCATTTTTACTTCGTAAACTAAGAACTTAAACTTGAAAGCTAAGAACTCTCTTACCTCTTGAAGACCACTTGCCTTCTATTTCTAGCAGCTCCTCACTCTCTTCCTTCCTCTCTATATTTCAGTCAAGGCTAGAGGATTTTGTGAAGAGAATGAGTTACTAAGCCTCCTATTTATAGCCAAAGGTCATGGCATTTCTTGTAATTTCTTCTCTTGCAATTAGCCATTGATCTTTGCTTGGAGAGAAATAAATGATCCAAGCTTTCCACCTCCTCCTCCCCCTTCTTGGCCGTCCCCCCCCCTTTTTCCTTCTAGAAATTTTCTTGCTTTGTCCCCAAGAAAAGCCTCCTTCTTCATTAAGTTAACTTAATAAATCCCAAATCCTAATTTAGTTAGGTGTAAGTTGGTGTTTAAATTCAAAATCCAATTTCACTTTTGGAATCCTAATTTTATGATTAGATTTATGGTGATTTTTAATTCCCAAAATGTTTAAATATGAATTTTAAAAGTAACCGAAAATATCTTTGGGAATAGCCAAGTTGAAGCTCATAATTCCCTGAATATGTATTTATTTTGGACATTTAACTTCAATATCACAAGTTATGATTTAATTTCTATAGGTTTTCTCCTAATTTCTTCTAATTAAGCAATTACTTGCTCCCTAAGACAATCAATTTGCTCCCCAAGTTATCTTAATCTTCTCCTACACACTTCTTTAATTGACTTATTATTTTTCTTCCATTTCCCCTTGAAAAATTTCGTCCCCCCTCCCATAATTTTAATTATGCAATTATGTCTTAATTGTTCTCACATGCTCAAGAAGACAATTCCCTTATTGGTCCATTTAGACTTGAGGATTTAGGGTTAATATCATTGTATAATTTATTTAATCTTACTTAGAGACATTTTGTCTCATGAAATTAAATTAGGAATAAATGAGTTAAATCCTAATTTAATCCCTAAAATATTGTTTTTTATATCAACAAGCTAAATTAATTTTTATACTCCTAAATTCTAAGAAAAAATTTCCTATAAACAAAAATAAATACAATACAAAAAATTTGAGACCCCATATTCACCTATTTAAAATAGGTATTATTGATGGAAATATAATATTTATGATAATTATTTTTTATTTTTATTATTTTTTTTCGGGTATTACATATTGCTTCCGGAATTTTAAGTTTTTACGAAATTTCGCGATCAGGACACCGAATCAGGAACTTTATCTGATAAAGCAAGATGACATAAGGTTAGATGATGTCATCAATTTTGTCTCTTTGTGGGGGGGGGGAGGTCGGCCAAGCAAGGGAGGGCCAAGATCAAACCACCTAGCAAAAGTGCGATCCTACAGTCAGAATTCAACCAGACAAAGTTCAAGGAAATTACGAAAATGCCATTGAGATTTTCTATAAATAGCCTTCATTCTTCTTCATTCTTCACCAATTCACTTGCAATCCTAGAGAGAAGTTAGAGAGAGAAGCTCTGGAAGAAGAGTAAGAAGTTCATAGCAAAGCTCTGAGTAAGTTCTTCAGTCCTTAATTTTTAGTTCAGTAGTTCTTTCGGTAGTTATAGTAGAACTGCTAGAGTAGTCTTTAATTTTTTTAAGTTAGCTTAGATATTATGTTTTAGGAATAAATATGATATTTATCTTAGAAATATGTTAGAGGAAAGTTATAGCAAAAATTTTGAGAATTTAAAGTCGGAATAGCGAAGCTCTGGCAAAATTCCACCAATTAGTCAAACTAGGGGCAAAATGGTAATTTGTACCTAAATTGCCTGTTATGATCTTAAATATTCATATCAATGACATTATCCTTCTAAGATATCTGAAATCACAAACCGCTGTTTTCGTTGTTTCCGCTGTCACCGCTGTCGTGCCGCTGTCAAACGTGCCGTAATTTGATGAAAGTGCCAGAAACCGTCAATGGAGGTACGGACGCGTATTGTAACCTTAACACTTATGCTGCTCATATACTATATGTGATAGACATGCTTATATACTGAAGCTCTGTCTAGGGTTGTCGGTATACATACAGCTTTTTACGAGTTATAGTCTTGATAATGCCATTGGGTTTTCCTAGCGCTGAGAACACGATGGGCCGTTGTGGCACTGGTTATGTGCAAACATTATGTGGGGCTTTACATACTTCTGTGTGCTTATGTTCTACCAATATGTGATCATGCATCTGCTGTATGCTTATGTAGTGATATACTGCTGTTATGTGATTATGTATATGCTGTTATCCATATTCTGTGCCATCTCCTTTATTTTTAAGGTTTTTACTCACCCGATCCTAACCCTTTTCCTTAGGGTATATGTCCTTTTTGTATCACATAACCAGTATTATATCAGTACTCATAACCTCGTTGTCCATACCACTCCTCTGATACCAAAATGTAACATCCCAAATTCTAGGTTCGAAAATCGTGTCGGTAGACACTTGGTTTTAAGAAAAACAACAGAGTTTGAGATGCTACAGCTTAGAGTACTGCGGAAATTGATAGCGTGCGCTAAGATCCGGACAACGAGTACCTGATATAAAAATGCCCAGACATATGATGATGCTCGACATAAACTGATATATTAAATATCCCGAAGGAATATTCATGTGATACAATTTACAGAGGTTAAATACAATCCTCTGATAAAGAAAGTTTTAAACTAAACCCATGACTTGGAACCTAACATCAGTTAATTAAGCAGATTGGCCAGGTAGGGGTCTATCATGGGGGCCCCACCGACTTATACGGCGACTGATTGGCTTCCCACATAGATTAACCCAGCCTTAGACACCAAACTGTTCAGAGTAACTTTGTTAAATTCGTGCCAAAAGCTAAGTCCTAATAACTTCTACCGACCTTTGCCTTTAACCGCTGCTTCTTCGCGGCTCTATCTACCGACGCCTTCTCCATCCCGGTTTCTTTCCTGTACTATTTATTAAGACTGAGGTCCAATGTCCATTGGACCTCAGGTAACGGTTAACCTCATGCTTATGTAAACAGTATATAACAGGTATCACAATAATATATTCACAATTATAACTTTCAAAAACATATCAGCAAGTAACATAACACAGCTACTGCAATATGTATGTTACCCAAGTCTGCACATAACCAGTGCCACGATGGCCTATCGTGTCCTCAGCGCTAGGAAAACTCAACGGTGTTATCAAGACTATAACCCGTATACTACTCAAATCCATGAGCAATTTCAAAACAGAGTATCAACATGTGAAAACAATTATCATATATAACCATACCATAAGCATAAGTGTTAATGTTACAATACGCGTCCGTACCTTTTACCGCATAGTCGTCAAACATCCGACCTTTGATTCCGGCTTTGGACTTCCCAGATATCCTAACATATCACCATATCACTTAGAATAACATTCTAAGAGATATTTCCACCTCTATTTACCATTCTACCCTTGATGGCCTTATTATTACAATTTTGCCCTTACATTTCTTCAAAAACGTGGTGCAGCATTTTCTGGGCAGATTTTTCGGTAATTTTGAAAAATCATAACTAATTCTAGAAAAATCGAACCGAGGATTCGTAAAATTTCCCGGAATCCTTGAGAAGTCTAATTTCGAGGAAAAATACTGGAACTTACCCAGAATTCATGGATAATTCCCAGTTCCCAGATTTCAAACCGCTGCCCAGATTTTCACCCAGAAAATATAGCTTAACTTCTGAGATTTTTATCTTTTCGTACAGAGCTTCAAATGACACACTCTTTATATATTTGAAAAGCCCTAGATGTCTACTTTCACCATGAATTTTCTCAGAATTTTAGAACATCATATTTATCATAAAATACTGACGTTTTTACCCCTGACTCCAGAAATCACTGTTTGAGAAAATTTCGCCAGAGCTTCGCTATTTTGATCATAATCTTCCAAAATTTTTGCTATAGCTTCTTCTTCATCAAATTTCAAAATAAATACATTGGAAATGATAAAAACATGAAAAAAAAACTATATTTGGAAGATTGAAGATCAAAATAACATTTCTAGCATTTCTACTTCATAAACTAAGAACTTGAACTATGAACTAAAAACTCCCTTACCTCTTGAAGACCACTTGCCTTCTATTTTTCTGCAGCTCTTCCACACTCTCCCCTTCTCTCTAAATTTCGAATTTAGCTTGTGAATTGGTGGGAAAAATGTGATGCCTATGCTCTCTATTTATAGGCAAGCAAAGGAGTAACCCCCAAGCAATGCCCTTTGATCTTGGCTCTTGATTTTTACTTGGAGAGGAGGCATTCATCTTGGCCCTCCACCTCACCAAAACCGCCCTTCCTCTCTCTTTCTTTAGCTCTTTTGCTTTGTCCCCAATTAATCCCAAATCTTAATTTAGTTGGGTATAATCGGGTGTTCTTATTCCAGATCTAATTTCACTTTTGAAATCCTAATTTTTTGACTATATTTATGGTGATTTTTAACTCCTAAAACACTTAAGTATGAATTTTATACGTATCCGAAAATAACTTTGGGAATAGCCAGGATGAAGCTCATATTTCACTGATCTCAAATATGTATTTATCTCAAACACTTAGTTCCAATCTTTCAAGTTATGATTTAATTTCTATGAATTCTCATTTATTTCCACTTAATTAAGTAGCAACTTGGTCCCTAAGTTAAACTTCTTGCTCCTTAAGTCTTTCCAATCTTCCTCCTTACACAATTGACCATTTACTTATTCATGAGCTAACCTTCTTGACTTATCATTTTTCCCCTTTTTCTTTCAAAAATTTCGCCCCTACACACAACACACACACACTTGCTTCAGCTTCCTCAATACACTAAATAATTTGTTCCTTTAATTGGTGCCCAAGTTTTTCAAAGCTTCTTCTTCACACCACTTTCATTGACTTATTAAAATTACTTTTTCTTTCTTATTTCTTGCAAAATTCGTCCCCCACCCCTAATATAATTATTCAACTTATTTTTTTAATGTTCTCACATATTCTAGGGAGGAAAAACTCCCATTGATTCCCTTAGATTGTAGGTTTCTTCCATTCTTTGGTATAATTTATTCAGTTCATCATTAAATAGGAATTTTCGCCCCTTAATGATAATTTAGGAATAATTATTGTAAATCCTAATTTAAGTCCTAACACCATGCTTTAGGGGTTACTGGGCTTTAACTACCAAAATTGATAAGGTTTCTAATTCACTTTTGCTAATTCGCAATCCCTTGTATGCTAATCTATATTATTTGGTCTTAAATTATGACCTTAAAAACTTAATCATTAACTCATTTTAAAAATTAATAGAGTACCTCAATTATCGCAATTTCACTTGCCCAATAATTGTTACTAATTTCCTCTAATTGATTTTATCATCCTCTGATGATTTTAAGTTGTTAAAATGGTGTAATTCCTAAAAATAATAATAAATTAATTAAAACTTTAGAGACAACATACTCTCTATTTTAATAAATATTTAGTTGCCTCTTAGGATTTATCATAACATTCTTAGGGTATTTTATGACCCATAAATTCACTTAGTGATTTTAGCTCTTTATTTACTCTAATTTCATAAGAAATTACCTTCAGAAAATAAGATAATTATTTCACTTGTTCTGAGACCACATATTCACCTATTGTAATAGGTGTTATTTATCAAAATATAATATTTACATGTATTATGAAAATTGGGGTATTACAATTTTAGTAGCAGTGAGTATATTTAAACAACGATTTATAGTAACTACTACAAAACAGCTTGCCACAATGCATTTTGTAGTGGTTTCTTTGACCACTGCTCATGTCGTTTGTAATGGTTAGAACTGCTATAGAAACGTGATTTTGACTACTACAAAACATAGTTTTTTTTTTTTTTTTTTGTAGTGTAGCCACAAATATGCAAAATAGCTATAGCCATATCAGAAAATTGAAGAAAGGGAAAGGAATCAACAAAATTAAGGAAAATGAGCTTGAGTATCTTCAAATCTCCAATCTCTACTTGAATCTCTTTCAAGAACACCAAACCTTAGTAAAGAGAGACTCCCAAGTTGCCCCAAATCACCCTCCAAGTGAAAAATTATGCTGTTGTTTGTGAATTTCAATGTTTAAAGCCCTAGATTCATTTTGGACCTCAAAATGGACAACTTCATTTAGTATTGTTAGCTATAGCCAAGAGAGGCCTTGGCTACAACCAAAAAGTTTCTGTACTGCTTCTAGCTGAGGCTAGTAAATGCTTTGGTTGGCATCAAAAATTCCTCTTCACCTTTTCTTATTTTTCCATGGTGCAGGACTTTCTAATTTCTTTTCCAAATTCTTAGTCATTGATTTGTGCTTTCAATGTCTCCACATGTGGCTCAATGATAACCTATCAACACAAGAAAATCTATAAAAGTCAATGTTATGAAATATGGCAAAATATTCACACTTAACCAAAGAATTATATCCCTTTATCCCAAATATCAAATAGGCACATTTCCATTGCATATGTATCCCCAAATATCTCTGAGTTCACAACAAAATGTGACAAGTTAAAAGCAACTTATCGTGTTTCAATTCATCTAAATTTGCCTGCAAATAACAGTGAACCAAACATCCCACCTACTACTAAAAACCTTACGTGTTTGCATCAAATTCCATTCAACCCACCCTCAACTAGCTAAAAATAGTAGAAACGTCTAGCTAACTTATTTGATAGAACCAAATTCTAGTACTCCTTTACACGCACACAATCGCGCAAAACATGAAGAATATCCTCATAGATTCCCAAGCATACACCACATTTGACATCACCTTGCATACTAAGTGAGCGTGAACACTATTTGTAAGCAATCTTTCTCTCACAAACATGCATAAAAATGTTTTAAGACGTTGGGGGAACATTAACCTTCCATACCCTCCTCCACACACCTTTACGTGCCACTCCACCTCCCTTACACAAATGCGATAAGCATACTTAACAATATATTCTCCATTATGTGAGACAGGCCAAATTGGATGACTATGGGAAGACCCAGACCATTTAAATAGCTTCGAGTAATAGCCGAAAGGACTTGTCTTGCTAGCCAAGGTGCCAACCTATTCCAGTCCTAACCTTCATAAGATGTTAAGTAATCAGCAACCACTTTCTCTTGCATATCTACAAGTACCAATTTAAGAGCATCATAAGTAACTAATGGGTCGTGATTTGGTACTCAATAATCCTTCAAAAATTTAATCTTGGAACCACCATCCTACACCACTGGTTATTTTATCCCAAGTTCTCCTGATCCCTTTCCAAGTTTGTGACTCTACCTGTTTGACTGCGATCTTTGGTAATGCATCCGTACCACTTCTCTCACATAAATCGGACCTATAAGGCATCTCTTCTAGTTACCAGCGCCTACCTCAGCTTCATCATGAATGCTGAATTTTGTTTACGGGCATCTCGTAAACCTAATCCACCCTCCTCTTTATGTCGAAAAACATCATCCTAAGCAACCAAATAAACTAATCTTGACTCCCATAGAGCCCCATAAAAATTTATGGCATTGTTTGCTAACCTACTTCACACAAACTAGGAGGTAACCACGACGATTGCATAGTATACTGTGGGATAGTGGCAACTACCGAAGAAACTAGAATGTTACATGCAGCCATTGATAAATAGTGTGTTAATCATCGATCCAACTAACCGATGATCCATTTTATCAAGTACATGCTAATACGTACCGTTAGACACCTTGGTGTAATGAATTGGAACCCCCAAATACTTTCCCAAATATGGAGTAACTAAAACTCCCAAAAACTTACTAATCTCCTGACGCCGAATATGGTTAACATTTTCTAAGAAAAATATTCTCATTTTATACCCACTAACTTTCTCACCAGAAACTAAGCAAAAATCATCCAAACACACCTTTATAACCACAACCTAATCCGAAAAAAGCCTCAGCAAACAAAACTAGATTATTTGCGAAGAACAAGTAGGAAATAGTAGTACCATTTCTTTTTAAATTAAAAGGCAACCAATTACCCTCCTACACTTTGTTCTAAATGAGATGCACCAAGCTCTCCATAACCAAGACAAATGAATACAATGAGAGAGGATCACCCTGTTGAATGCCCCTCTAATACCATTCCATAAAATCTTCATATCCATTGATGACATACAATGCCACACTAGGTCCACAAATATCGTTGAGGTACCCAATCTCATAAACACTCTTTGATGAATGACCATCTAACCCAATTATAAGCTTTCTCCAGGTAAATTTTAATAGCCATGAAACCTTTCTTCTACTTTTTTGTTCAGCATGCATGCATGTGTGTATTATGTTGTTGTTGTTGTGTATGTGTGTGTGTGTTTTATTTTTGTTCAGATGGTGAGGAAATGAGAACAATGGAGAGATATGAGGCGTCTCACATTTTTTTTTTTTAAAAAATACTCTTTTGACTCTACAAGGATCTTGTTTGGAATTTGGTCCTCTCCTAATTTATTTGCAAACATTAGTTTGGTGATAGAAATTAATCCTTAATTCCATTTAATAATTTTTCTTCCTCAATCAATTTCTTTAGGCCACAAAGTATTGTCTCTAAAATATTTAGGCCAAAAATATTTCCTAACTATTCACCCTTAATTGATGGGAAAATATGCCTAAATTTTCAAATATTAGTTTTAAAATTTATCCAAGCTAAATTTTCCATCAATAATTCCATGTAGTATTTTTAATTTCCTAAACCAAAATTTAGGATGTCACAATTTTCATACATGTCAGGTAACTGGGTCTCTTCTAGGACTACAACATTCTCTTTTAGAGATATCTTTACTGGAAATAATAACTCTTTAGGAGATGCATCTTCTGGAGCTACTAACCTTTCTTGATTATCTTTGATTGACTTTCTAGGACAACCTATTCTTAGCTCCTTTTAGGACAACCTAACTCTTTAGGACAACCTATTCTTAGTTCCTTTTATTTTTCGAGGATTTTTATCTTTGGAACCGATGAGCTTGTAATGCTTCAAGCGTGCTTTAAATTCATTTATAAGAGGTTGTCTTTTAGGGACATTATTCCAAATAAGAGAATTAGCAGCTGGGACATGTGACTGTGTCATTTTATTTGGGTCAGTAAATGATTCTAGCATTTGATTAGCTAATTTTGTTAATGAATTATCTTTTGAACTTCTAATTCATATTGTTTTGTATGAGGATCAAAATGAGCCAATGATAAATCATTCAAGATAATTTCTTTACCCAATTGCTTATTTTCTCCCCTTAATGTTGGGAAAAGTGATTCATCAAAATGACAATCAGAAAATTGTTCTGTTAATAAATCTCCTATAGATGATTCTAAATATTTTATGGTTGAAGTAGATTCATACCAAACATATATTCCCATCCTTCTTTAAGGCTTATTTTGGTGCATTGTGGTGGTGCTACAGGAACATATATAACACACCCAACTATTCTATTATAAGAAATATTAGGTTCCTAACCAAAAATCATTTTTCAGAGGGAAACCTTAGATAACTTGTTGGCCTAATGTGATTAACATTGTTACATGTAAAAGGGCATAGTCCTGAGCAAAAAATAGGACATTAGATCTCATAAGTAAAGGTCATACAATAAGTTGCAATTGTTTAGCCAATGATTTTGCAAATCCATTGTGTATATAAACATGAGCTATATGATGTTCAACATTAATTCCAAGTGATATACTGTATTCATTAAAAAGATGGTGAAATAAATTAATCAGTATTATTAAGACGTATTTTCTTATTAGCATAATCAGGGTAACATGCTCTTAATTTAATTAAATGAGCAAGCAATCTTACAAACTCAAGGCTACAATAAAATAATAAGCAAACATGTGACCATTTGGTTGATGCATCAATTAAAACCATATAGTAACTAAATGGTTTGCATGATGGGTGTATTAGCTCACAAACATTTCCTTATTTTCGTTCTAGAAATGTAAGAGACTCACTTTCTACTTCGCTTAATGAGGGCTAAATAATCAATATTCCCTTGGAACATGCAGCACATGAGAGATCATGGGAGTGTGATATTTGTTTACGCTTCAAGAATTGCCCACATGAATTTTCAATTATTTTTCGCATCATTACTGACTTGTGATGGCCTATCGATCATACCAAATATTAAATTCATTAGTAAACTTCTAGTTTATATTGACTAACTATTGGTTTGTATTGACAAACTTTTGGTTTCCAGGAGCGTGAGTTTCAATCGTGCTAATTAATGTATAGTATCAGCTGGAAGGGGAAAAAAACAACAAACCTTTCAAATATGCATTTTCTACTAGAAACTAAAATTTTAAGAATGAGATATTCCTGATTACTTTTTGTTTCTATATGATATGATTTTCATTTCTATGAATATCTATGAAACTCAATAAGTTTCTTTTAGACTTAGTAGAATAAAATGCATTATCAATGCATAATTTTGTTCCTTTAGGTAACAAAATATTAACTCTTTCAGAGCCTTCAATCAAATTTATGCTACCAAATATAGCCTTTCACATTATTAAGGAAAAAAATATTTATCATTTTTAAGTATGGTGTGGGATGTTGCATTATCAATTAGTCATAATGTAACATCCCTATTTTCACGACAATGTACAAAGCATGAGTTAATGAAATATTAACGAATTCTTTATTATAATTAATTTGTCTTCTTTTATGGAATTTTCCAATTTTAATTAATTAGTCAAAATGACATGTCATGTACATGATTTTAGTGACTTTGTACCAAGGTGAAGGTCACTATAATAGTGCCTTAATTTCTGGCTAAATAAAGAAAGGAGGATGAGGAATTGTTTTAATTAAATTAGGGCCAATAAATAGTAAGTTGACTTAAATAGTAAGTTGACTTGTTAAACTTAGTAAGTGGCTAAAGGGCATTAATGAACATATGGTTAGTCCTTTACTAAGGCCAATTTTAGGCCAAAAGAAGAATGAAAAGGACAAGAGTCAAAAACTTTGAATTTGGGCACATAAAGTCAACTAAACAACTACCTTAATGTAGCATGGTTGTAAAGGATTAGGAAACAACATTCCTATTCTCTTTGACATGTATATTTCAGCCAAATAGGGGCAAAAAGAACAAGAATAGAATTTGAAAAGCATGACACATGAAATCCATTTGATAAGGACCTAAATGACATAAATTGGTGAGGGAATTAAGAAGCAATATCCGAGTCCTCTTTGACTCCAAAATTTCGACCAAACATGAGGGAATAAGAGGAAAGAATAATTTCCATACAAAAAGAGGTATTTTGGAAGTCAAACAATTAATATAGTAAAATATCTTTGACTTAGGAAAATTGTCAACTAAGCTTACATCATCAAGATGATGTAAGATGGCTTGTTAAACAAGAGTCAAACGGAGCATTATGAAGGCACAAAATATTCTCTCATAAGCCTCATATTTTGGGCCAAGAAAGGGAAGAAGAAGCCAAGGATGAATTTTCCCAAGTTTTAGGCCAAAGACAACCATTATCTTTTTGAATGCCAAATGTCATAATAGGGAACTTGGGTGACCTTTGAAATAGGATAAATTGACACTAGGATAAGGCTTCTAGAAGTCAAATATTATTCTCAAAGAAGCCAAGGAAGTCAGCCAAGAAGAAGGAGCAAGAGGCCAAGCATAAAAATCATATGGTTGAAACAAAGTCAAAGCAATTTCACTAGCTTGACAAGATGTCAACTTGGGAATTAAAGTTGACCCAAGGTAGATAATTTGCACAAGTAAATCCAAGTTAATTGAAAGGAAAATATTCTTCCTCAATAAGCCAAAGATTTCAGCCAACCATGGTCAAGGGAAGAAAGATGATTCAAATGCAAAATAAAACCAAGAAAAGAAGACAAAAAGGATAGGAAAAAGTTGACCAATGAAAAGAACCAAAAGGGAATAATTAAGGGCTTCCTTTTGTGGCAATTGGAGAAAAAAATAGTTATCCTTTTCAGCCCAGAATTTTCGTCCAACAAGGAGGAAAAAACGATAAAGCAAAAGTCAAGTTATAGTTAAAAGGATTCAAAGTCCAAAGTTGTAGTTTATGGCCAATAAAATTGAACTTATAGGACCTAAATCTAAGGAAAATGGGCACATGAGACAAGCAAGCTTTTGTGCCAAGAGGGAGGTATATTTCGGCCAGCAAGAAGAGGTCAAGAAAAATCTAGAGAAAAAGGAAGGAAATGCAAGTCAAACCAAGAACCAATGAAAATCAAGTTCTAGAGATATTTTTTGCATGGTCAACTTGTATTATTTAAAGACATATTCTTCCTCATTTACAAAACACATTTCAGCACACACCAAGGCAAAGAAAGGATAGAAGAGCTTGCACACAAAGAGAGAAAGAGTAGGCTCACAAGGTTGAATCCAAGGTAAGTATGTTCAAGATTTTGATTAAATGGCCTTCTAACTTCTCTAATCTTCATGAATAACTTTAAGACTCTTATGAACTCTTCTTGTATGGTGCTCACATGCTCAAGGCCAAAAAATAAAGCAAGGTGCAAGGAGGAGAAAGTTCAAGGAAGATCAAGTCACGAGCTAAGTAAGTCATAAACTAGCTTGTTTTGTGACTTTGTGCTTTGGTTTCTTAGATTCTTTTCAAGATAATTAGTGTTTCATGGAATGACAGTATTTCTTAAAGGGAGATGTTGCCTTAAGCTCTAAAATGAATTATTAGATGTTTAAAGATAAGATTATGGTTTTAAAAAGGGAGATTAACCAACAACAAAACAAGATGTGAGATTAAAATGGAAATTGTTGTTGTTCCTTTTAAAGTATGATTTTCAGCCAGCCAACAATGCATACATGAAGTTATGATGTGATTTTGGTGTTTTTGCGGATTCCAAAGTGTTTAGAATGAAAATTTTTATGAGAACAAGTAAGGAACATGATTTTGAAACTTAATAGCTAAGTTACAAGAATTTGGAAAAAAATATGCTAACTTAAACAATTTCTGGGAAGTCGTGCTTAAGTCCTAATTTTAAAATAGAAAATGACGTCTAATAGTCGTGAAATTTTTCAAGTTTAAATTAGACATCCCAAGATTTAATTTGGTATATAATTTGTAATTTTTAGAGATGTCTACTAGGAGATACAAACTTTTGAAAATAGCCCAGACAATTGGACTTTGTCTCTGACAAGAGATAATATTTTAACACAGTAAAATAGTACAAGATTTTATGGTCTTTGGAAATATTTTTAGTCAAAACTATACATGTTAAGGGTCAAATGGCCATTGGAATCACGTTAATTGGATTTTTCTAGAATTAGTTACGAATTTATGAAGTTAGGTCATAATTTTCTGGAAATTCTGGATTATGGTCAAATTTCATGAAATCAAAGAGGAGAGTTTGCATAAGTGTATGAATTGGAATGTACTTGCTTTGTATTGGGGCAAGTACATATCTGGGGTAATTCAAACATCGAGAAAATTTTATATTTACTGATCAACTGTTAGGTAGTAACTGCTTACTTGTATACTTTGTGTGGCTTTGGTATGTTTGTTATGCCATGATTGTGGAATCAGAGATTATTTTGATAAGCTATCTGGCATTATTTGTGTTTGGGCTATAGGGCCTAGTAGACTGTGTGTCCTTAGGTCGCTACTAAGCTGATGATGCATTCAGTATAGTCAAGGCTTGAGGCTCGGCTACCGTGATTTTTCCTGGCGATGTGGAACTGGGGCTTATTTTGTTTGGCCGTTCGACATTTATGAGGATCGAGTCCTTATACAGTGAACATGTGCATACGTGGTATGCTTTTGATATGTTACTGTGTGTGATGTATATTGAATGCATGTGGTATGTGTTACCATTGGTGATATGTTTTTCCTGATTATGGTTGCATATATGCATTGCATACATATTGTATATGAGTTTGACAGCTACTCTGGGATTCAATTTTGGGTCCCAAATTATTCTAGAGATACAGGTGGTACTAGCTGAGCTGATCAAGGGGTTACAGGTAAAGGCATAAAGCTGGAGGTTGAAGAAATATGAAATTCCCTATAATCAATTGTATTTTACATTTTGTTGCATAACTGTATATATTCATTTATTGCCTAGTATTTATTTTGGATGACTGTACCTTAATCCTCCGAGGACTTTTACTAAGTTTACTACTTTATACTTTTATCATTATTATATAGTTGTCCAAACCATTCATATGCTCTATTACGAATCACTTTGATATATGTTAACAAGTAATAATTGATAATGTAAGGTAATAAATAAGAGGAAATCCCTCTATCCGTCACCTTAGAGGGTGATGCCAGTAAGGGTGTGACACATAAATCTTCAGGAGTTATGTCAACAAAACTCATTCTTGGTTAAAAGCATAATTAATTATGAAATACACATGATAGATAGTAACAACTTTAAACACACTAAATCATATAAGTTCAAATAGACAAATATAATTTACGCTAAGAAATTAGTAACATCCAAATGGATAATATCCATGTAACCATACTCAAAATTGCTAGCATGATCAACAATATTTATCCCAATCTATGATCTTTTACCATTATTTTAAACATTTTCTTTTGTCTTTCACATATGGTAGGTATGTGATCAATGGCTTTGCCACCACAATAATAAGATGGATTTTCAGCATGTTCATTGTGCCTGCTAGTTTCCCTTTTGTGGTTCTTATTAATCTTCCTCTACTTTAAGTAGGAATTTTGAGCCACCATGATTACAACCATAACCGCATCGAAGGTTGTAGCCACGTCTACACCCATATCCACGACCATAATTAGATTCATTCGTTATTTCATTCACTTCTAGGAATAAAGTTGAGTCTGTTGGATGAGATTCATGATTTTTGCAACAAAAACTCATTGTTTTGTTTGGCCGCATGGGGAAAGAAACTAATTTAGCATATTTCTTAAAATCTCTTTCACAATATTGCTACTACAGGAGCAAATAAGATGCATCCATTTATAATGAGCTTTTGGAAGAACAACCATCTTTTAGTGTTCATACAATTCATTTAATTTGTTCTAAAGAACAAGGGGTTCTTTTACGACCAAATATTCAATTTTGATGTCTTTATGCAAATGGTAGTATATAAAAATCAGAGATTAGACATTTTAGATAAGTAGTTCTTTTCAATAATGACGATAGCCACAAATTTAAATTTCATAATATTTATCATAATTCAAAATAATGCAATAAAAGGGAATTAATAAAATATAAAAAATGCAAATGATAATAATAGGAAATTTGTAAAGACAATAAATAATTCATAAAGTATGATATTACAAAAAGAAAATTATAACTCTATGGATACAGGTCATTTAGTGTAAATGGAGCAAATCACCAATAAGGCGTGAATTGGGGATTTTAAAAACTTTTTTGGATTACTCTATTTTATAGAGGTAAAACAGAGTTAGACAAAGGAGAGTTGAGAGAAGCTTGACACAAAGGAATTTATATTGGTTCGGTCCAAATCCTTGACCTACGTCTAGTCCCTAGGCTCTTTGGGTTTTTCACTAACTCACAATATCAATTACACACTCTGTATTCGAAAGTTATCCTCTCACTAGGATAAACTTCCCCTTACAAGTTGTAATCTGATATTTTCAATCTCCAACTCCTACGACTTGAGATTCTTTATAATAAATCATTTTAATACAATGAAACTCTCTCTAAGAGTTGATAATGATAAACACTGAAGTACAAATGTATCAAAAGATATTTGACAGTAGAAAACTGAAAGAGTAGTTGAAAACTTGAATGCTTTTCATTTTCATAATCTTAGTTGTTGAGAAGACTTAAATGTAGCTCTATATATATCAAGAGAACATTAAATGACTATTGGATTTTTCAATGTAACCGTTGGAGACATTGCTGATGTGATTAGGAACACTTTGGTCTCTTCTCTCTCTACTCTTTAGTTAATCTAAGTGCACAGAGATTTATGGTTGACTTCCTTTGAGTTTAATCCGTTTGGACAAGCAATTTTTTCATAGGGAAACAAAACATTAATCCCTTTACAACGTGCGCAGAATAATTGTCCAAAAGGATGCTAGCTTTTTGGACTTTGCAATAAATGTTCAGATATTGCTTTTTGCTTTTGGCTAAATCTCCATTTTAATATTCTTTAAATCATTTGAAACTCACTAACAAACTGGTTAAACATAATTAGGAATAGTAATGAGTGATGATAAGGAGAATAAAGATCAAACACAAAGATTTCACAGATTCGTACAATTTGAAATTCAAACTCTGCGACACAAACTCGAGTTTGTTCATCCAAATTAGAGTTTGTATTTTACTCCAAAAGCCTAAACTCAAGTTTCCTAAGTTTTCTTCATCTAGAGAAGAATGTCGCAATTTGATCTTTAAAGCAAGTTTTTAGCAAGGGCAAAACTTGAGCCATTAAGTGACTAACTCGAGTTTTGGACTTTTATAGAGAAAACATATTTTAAGTCCAAAAACTAAAAAACTGGAGTTTTTAAATCTTTAGAAATATTTTGTTCTCTGTGAGTCCTAAACTTGACTTAGTAGAAACTAAACTTGAGTTTCCTCATAAGAGACAATTTTGCAAAATACTTTAGCAAATGCAGACTGGAGCTTTCAAAATGAAAACTTGAGTTTTCTCAAGCTTACAATGGAACATAGCTCTCCGTATGTTACAAAGTCGAGTTTACAATATACAAACTCGAGTTTCCAACAAAGCTTGGAAAACTTAGATTTCTCTGTCTTGTTAAAACTTGAGTTTATTAAACTAAACTCTAGTTTGTTTTGTCTTGAAAAACTTAGGAGCTCTATGTATGATCAGAACTAGAGTTTCCAAAACTAAACTCAAGTTTGTCTAAGTTCTAAAAACCTTGAGCTGCTTTTTGTCAAGTCCAAACTCGAGTTTTCTAACCAAAACTCAAGTTTGTCTTTGACAATAAATTTTTCAACTTTGCAAAGACAAACTTCAACTTGATTTTACAATTTTCAATTATCATCAAAATACATAGAGAACTAACATTTAGTTCTCATGGCTTTAGGCCAATTAATCTCATGATGAGAAATTAATATATGGCTTATAGCCATTTATCTTGAGGATAAAAGTTGAATATGACTTCCAGCCATACAATAAGATAGAAATGAAAGTTATATGATTTCTGGCCATGTAATCTCAAAATAAGAGTCAAAGAAATATGGCTTCTTGTCATATAATTTAGAATAGAAAATTAAAGTAATATGACTTATGGCCTATTATACCAAAATAAGAAATCAAAGTGATATGACTTCTGGTCATATAATTTCATAATAAGAGATCAAAGGTGTATGTTTCTGGCCCTACTAAAATAACAATATCAATAATATAAAAAAAAACACGTGAAGGAAATCAAAATAAGATGTAAAAACAATAATAATCTCCACTCTTAGCCATAGAACCTGATGTTTAAAACAATCGGTAAGAGTATCTCTTTAATTTCATATATTGGCTCAGATTATCCTAGATAGATAAAATAAGTACATAATTAAAGGTAGATGAAATTGTTAAAGAGACGATACAAGAATCATACCTTTGTTAGAGCTTTTGTGCTAATAACATGTTATGAAATTAAAAAATATATGGGATAAGAGAGCAAGAGATCAATAAAAGAGAAATTCAAGATAGAAACAAGGGAGTAATTCTCATTCACTTCAGTGTGTTCAATGCTTATACAATGTTTCTATTTATAGGCAAACTTGGAGAACTAATGAACTTGGGGGACAAGTAAACTTGAGAGAAAATAAACTTGGAGAAAAAGTTTGTTGGCTTGGAAAGCAAACTTGTTGATTGGAGAGGAAGTAAAAGAAAGTAGTAATTAAATACAACCAAGTAGATGTTGATTAGGATACGAGTTAATTGACATTCACATAATAAATATTCATAACAATCTATACTATAAGCGTGTATTATAGATGGAGAATTTTCTTTTAAAACACTTTCCTCAAGATTGGACTGTGAGTGGCGTCACTGTAATCTCAACTAGACATTGCTATTTTAAATTTCCTTAAACAGTAACATGTAAACTTTTAGTATCTCAAAAAATAAGTATTTTAGTGGAATACGGACAGTGTCAAATGCAAGGCAATCAGGCAAGTTATTTTGTTAAATTATAGTTTTATAATAATGCATAAAATAATTTGTACATCTAACAGAATTTAGGAAATTTCTTTTATTAAACTATAGTTTTAGAATTAAAAAGTTATCATTTTAAGAGTGTTTTATGCGAATTTTTATAATCAGTAATTTTTCCTTCAACAATAAGATGGGGAAAAATGTATTTTTTTAAAAAAAAATAATTTTAATTACGACCACCATAATAGTTGAAAAGTATAAGGAATTTGTGTAATACCCTAAAAATCCTATTCAGCTTAGCCACTATATTTTGATAAAAAAAAATACCTATTAAAAATAGGTGAATATGTGGTCTCAAATTTTGGTAGTTTATTTTAGGGAATTTTCTTCTAGAATTAAATAGACCAAAAACCTGAATTTTCAAATTTCATTTGGAGATCATAAAATATCCTAAGATTATCAGATAGTCTTAATTATACCATTTGAACAATTAAAATCATCAGAGGATGATGAAATCAATTAGAGGAAATTGGTAACAATTATTGGGCAATGGGAATTGCAATAATTGAGATACTTTAATAATTTTTGAAATTAGTCAATAATTAAATTATAAAGGTTATAATTAAGGAAATATCAATTAAGTAAAGGACCAAATAATATCTAGAAGCTAAGATTAGCATACAAGGAGTTTTTGATCATCAAAATTTAATTAGAAACTTATCAAATTTTGGTATTATATTTATTTACATTTATGGGCAATTTTTCCATAGAATTTAAGAACCTAAAAATTAAGTTAGTTTGTGACCATATAAAATACTATATTGGAGATTAAAATTAGGATTTAACCAATTATTAAGTTAGTTTGATGGTAAATAAATAAATTACACAAATAATGAAAGAAACACATTATATTAACCTTAAATCCTAAAATCTAAGTGGACCAATGAGGGAATTTCCTTCTTAAAGGTGTGAGAGCATTAGACCATAATTGAATAATTAAAGATTGGGGGGAGGGGGACGGTTTTTTAAGAGACAAGGAGGGAAGAAAATAAGTCAAATAAAGTGGTGTGTGGAAGAAGATTAAAACAACTTAGGGAGCAAGTTGTTTATCTTGGGGAGCAAGTTATTGTTTAATTAGCTAAAGTAGATGAGAATCTATAGGAATTAAATCATATCTTGAAATATTGGAACTAAGTATTTAATATAAGTACATATTTGAAACCAATGAATTATGAACTTCAACTTGGCTATTCCCAAAGCTATTTTCGTATACTTATAAGATTCATACCTAAGTGTTTTGAGAATTAAAAATCACCATAAATCTAATCATAAAATTAGGATTTCAAAAGTGAAATTGGATTTTGAATTAAAACACCAACTTACACCTAACTAAATTAGAATTTGGGGATTAATTAGTGAACTTGGGGACAAAGTAAACTTGGGGACTAAGCAAAGGAAGGGGGACTTCTTGAAGAAAGAAGGAAGGGGGACGGCCTAGAGGGATCAAGGGGGAGGATTAAACCTTCCTCTCCAAGCAAAAATCAATGGTGAGATGCAAAAGAGGAAACTACAAAAATGCCATCACAAATTACTATAAATAGGGGGCTTGGCCTTCACAAAACTCACACCAAACCAAGTAAGAAACATTCGAAAATAGAGTGAAGGTGAGAGTTAGTGGGAAGCAAGAAGGAGTAGCAAGATTCTCCAAGGGTAAGTTCTCTAGTTCTTAAGCCTTAGCTTTTAGTTTATAGCTTAAATGTTATTTTGATCTTCAATCTTCCAAAGATAGTTTTATTTTCATGTTTTTATGGTTTTCAATAGCTTTATTTCAAAAATTTGATGAAGAATAAGTTATAGCAAAAATTTTGGAAGATTATGATCAAAGTAGCAAAGCTCTGGCGAAATTTCGGTAATCAGGAATTTCTGGAGTCAGTAGTAAAAGTGCTAGTATTTTATGATAAAGATGATGTTCGAAAAATTCTGGAAAAATTCAGGATAAGGGTAGACATATAGGGCTTTCTAAATCTATAAAGAGTGTGTCATTTGAAACTCTGTGCAAAAAGATAAAAATCTCAGAAGTTAGGTTATGTTTTCTGTGCGAAATTCTGGGCAGCAGTTTGAAATTTTGAAACTGGGAATTTTCCAGGGGTTCTGGGTAAGTTACAGTATTTTTCATTGAAAGTAGACACCTCAAGGATTCCGGAAAATTTTACGGATCCTCATTTCGATTTTTGTGGAATTAGTTATGATTTTTTAAAGTTAGGCGAAATTCTGCCCAGAAATTCTGTACCAGCGATTTTTCCAAAAATTATGTGGAAATAATTGGAAAAATCCTTCAAGGGTAAAAATGTCAAGTAGTGGCCAAGATGTCTCTTGAAATATTGTTTGAGAATTAATTGAGACAATATTACCCTTTTAGGATAGCCTGTGCACGCGTACCGACGACGAACGTACCCAAAAAACCCGTCAAACTCAGGTACGGACGCGTATGGTAACATTAACGCTTATGCTTATGGTATGGTTATATGTGAAAGTTGTTTTCACTTATTGATACTCTATTTTGAAAGTTGCTTATGATATACTGAATTGAATACGGGTTATAGTCTTGATAACTCCGTTGAGTTTTCCAAGCGCTGAGGACACGATAGGCCATCGTGGCACTGGTTATGTGCAAACTATGGGTAACTTACATATTGCAGTGACTGTATTATGTTACTTGCTGATATGATTTTGAAAGTGATAGTAGTGAATTTATTATTATAATATCTGTCATATACTGTTTACATAAGCATGAGGTTAACCGTTACCTGAGGTTCAATGGGAATTGAACCTCAGCCCCTGTTATAGCTTCAGGATCCCAGGGAGTCAGGATCAAGGATAGGGGTAAGAAGCAGGCGTGAGGACCTTGCGGAGACGTTGTCTTTTTGAAATATAGATTGTGGTATATTGAACCCATGGATGATTGTATAGTTAAATGTTCAGTTAGATACATTACATACAATGTTATTCAGTTACTCTTTGTTTTAAATATTTTCAACTCTCAGCTCTGTATGGAAACGTTTATGAAAATGAGATGTTACAATTTGAGGTGGTTATTAACAGTGTTCTATGAATACAAAATTACTATGCTAAAAAAGTTTCATAGTTTTAGGCATTTTGAGTCTAAGGTGGTTCAAATTTAAATAGTCCCTATCCAGTGTTAGATTTGAAATATCATGATATGATAATTCGATGATTTTGATGATAATAAAACTTTGAAGCTTGTACCGAACATAAATGATATCTAAATGCTTCGCATGTATTGATAGCTTACACTCAAATGCCAATATCTTTAGAAGCTTTGAGAAGAAAGTTTGAGCTTAATCAGTCTCATCATTATTAGGAAGTTCATCAGAATGAAGAACGTAGTGCTGAATTGGTCACATCCATGTTGAAGCCTAATTCAACTAGGTTAGATTTGGTGAAAGCTTCAAAGACATTATTTGAAGATGTAGGGCCTGGAAGAATCACGTGAAGATTATGCTTTATTGTGCGGTTATGATCTATAAAAAGGAGATGCATTTAAGTTTGTAACAGCAATCTTAATCATATATAAGAGCAAATTTAAAAACACTGTCGGTTTTGAGAATAATAAATTTCTTGAGCTAGCCACTCATTTTATACTTGTAATTCAGTTGTACCCATCCAAATTTTGAGAGGTTTATCGTGTTGTGATTATTATGCAGGTGTTGTCAAAGGAAAATAATCTTATTGTAACGTCCAATGGACAAATTCCCAAGGGGAGGCCCGGGGACGATAGTCATGAACTGGATCCTCCACAGTGGTGGGCCGTTACACTTATCACTTCATTTCTAATCTTTTTCAAGCAAAAGAAAAATCTTATCACTTTATTTTTTCTTCCTTGAGCCATTGTTGATTCACCAGTTACATGACCACCTTATTTCACGTGACTTAACAACCCCCCATCATTAATAACTTTCTTATCTAAATACAAATCCATGGCCTATAAAACTTATCCATGTAGGCATACCTTGATTAGTACTTTATCTAATGATTTGATTTGTTCGATGTGTACTATATAGATAAAGAACCACATAAAATATGGGAAATCACTAGTTCTCAAGTACGCTAGCAAATTAAAGTTTGTTTTGAAGAACTTCTATAGATGGGAGAAAATTGACGACAAAGATTTAAAGCTCTAAATCAACGAATACCACAAATTGTTGGAGGAGCTTCAAGCTGCGAAGATTAATCTCCTATATGAGTTTGTTGTTGGAATGCTAATCGAGAAAATGTCTGAAAGGAAATTGTCGCTTCACAATTGCCATAATTGAACTTGTGGAATTGTGACTTCTCAAGTGCTTGGATTGAACTTGAGGGATTGTAACAACTTCTCTAGTTCAGATCAAACTAAATGGGCTTAGTGGAGAAATCTCAATGAAATCACACTATCTACAATCCCTGAACTCTTTACTTTCCGCTTGCCACTACTTGTTGATTAATTGATTGCTTCTATCTAGAAAGAAAAAGATAAGAAAACACGACTTAAACTTCAAAATCCTAAATAAGTGATTTTATACTAAAATAATTGTAACAATTTCTCTAGTTCGAATCAAACTAGATGGGCTAAGTGGAGAAATCTCAATGAAATCACACTATCTGCATTCTCTGAACTCTTTACTTTCCACTTGCTGCTACTTGTTGATTAATTGATTGCTTATATTTACAGAGAAAAAGACAAGAAAACACAACTTAAACTTTGAAATCCCAAATAAGTGATTTTATACTAAAATGAGTTGTCAATTGTTATTAAAGTGTAGTTAATACATATACTTTTGTAGGAAAAAGACTTGTACCATCCCAAATTTATGGGATTTTAACATTGGAATAATAGATGTGAATGAGATGATAAATTTGGGCGAAAAATAAATAGTTGAAATTAAGATGTAAGTTTTCCTTAATTTATTCGAGAAGAAAATAAATTTAAGGAAAATAATAAATAATAAGGGACTTATTTCTATAAATGAAAATAATAGAAAAAATTGAAAATAAATTAGTGTGATAAATAAATTATCACTATGATTAAATAATATGATGGCCAAAGGAAATAAAATAAGGAAGTATATATATATATATATTTATATATTAAAAGAAAAAAAACAGTACTAATGGGCCACGGTTTTCGGCCATATAAGATAGGCCCAAAATCAACCAAATTATCTCTTAAAGTTTAAAGCCACGTGAGAAGCCAATGACACAGCAAAAACATCCAAAATTGGTCCAACAAAACGCATAAGCAGAGATCAATGAATCAGTTGGATATTGGTTCTCATTTCTTCGCCAAAACTGGGCCAACAGCAAGCAAGAGATGGGTTTCACAGATTTTGATTCAAATCTCAAGCCCAAACCCGATCCAACACCCAATTCATTAACCTCAAGTAAGTGTTGTCAAACAGCCATTAAAAACAGAAAACGTTGCCTAACCTCCATGTAATGTACAGATGTCCAAAAGTTTACATGCACAAATGATCATTAAATGGCTATAAAGCCATTCGTTTCCTTCCCTTCATTTTTCTGTTCGGAGTTAGAAACGCTGAGACATAGTGAGAGATAGAGAGTGAGGCTGAGAGTGTTCTTGAGAGTTCTTGTTCCCCTGTTCTGGCCGAAGCATTTCAGAGCAAGGAAATCAGCGGCTATTCATCACGTCTGGAGATTAAAGACAGAAGGTGACTTTTACCCTTCCTTCCTCCTTCGTTTCTGTCTTGTTTTGGCTTGAATATATCCAAGAAGAAACTGAAATAAAAGCAACTGAAACAGAAACAAAAAATGAAATGAAAAACAGGGGCTGTTTTGGGTTGTTATAGACTTCTCTTTGCTGCTGTATGTGTTTTCTTATAGGCATGGAGTTATATATATATAATGGAAGAAGAAAAAGATAATGTTGCTGAGTAAAGAAAGACGCATCCTTCTTGGTTCGCTGTGATGTGAGTCTTGCTTAGTGTATATAGACATATATAAAGCAAGGAAGATGAAACCGTGGGTATTGTTGTACACATACATATATTAGAGCTAGCTGGATGGTGTGTGTATGCATTGCTGTAGGCATTTCCCTCTGTTTTTCGTTACTGAAAGAGATTTTTCAGCGTTGCTACAGTATTTCCGTAATGGAACAGTACCCTACATGTTACTGTAGCAAAACGTTACTGTTCACATGTTGACTTTTCCAGCTGAGCACCGATTTTTAAATAGGTCAAAATAATAGTAAACGACCTTCTTTGACCATGAAATTTTATGAGCATTTAGTAGACATGCTAAAGTTTAAAATGAGCTTTGGTTCACCTCAAACCGAGGTCTGTAGCTCAAGATATAATTTTTGGAAAATGGGTCAAAATCCAGGACCGATTCTGTAACGTTTTCTGGGCAATGGTTATGTTTTCCTAAACCGAGAATTATTGGAATAAGATAAAAATTATGATTTTTTCCAGAATTAAAGTGGATATACAGAGCTTTAAATTGATATATAGTTTGTAATTTTTAAAGCTCTGTACAATGAGATATGAATTCTTAAAGTTAAGTTATGAAATCTGGAAGCTTAACAAGACAAACCCTGGAAACATAAAATCTGGGAGTTATTTGACAAGTTCTGACCTTTGGAAATATTTTTATATGAAAGGGGACTTGTCAATGAACACGTGAGAATTGACAGCACATTAAAATGATTTTTGTGCAATTAATTAAAAATACCTAAAGTTGATGGATTTTCTTTAGGACAATTATGAGAGTAACAGACCTTAGTGTTAAAGGAAAATTAAGGGATTAATAATATTATTAGTCCTTTAAACTAATTCACATAATTAGTTTATTTGTGATTCAAATAAGTGACTGATAGCGATGATAAACATTATTTTTAGGCAGACTTTGTCTCTGATCCCAACAACTTCAGTACAGAGGAAAAGGAAATAAGGTTGAGGTAGGTAACTTTAATCTTATAATCATGTATGTTAATGTTATGCAAATATTAGCTGATCATGTATGCTGGTTGAACTACTTGTTTATATTATCCTGATTGGCCATGGATATTGAGGCTGAGGTCTCATGGGGTTGCGGTCCTAGACAAGAGCTGCAGTTCTTGGCCGTTAACTGCGGTGACGGTTATTTCTTCCATGCTTTAAACATGTGCTATTATGTCATTTCTATTTTTATACATGTGCATGAGATTAACTGTTACCCTGGGGTCCATTCATTTGGACTCCAGCACCCGTGAAAGATACAGGAACTAGTTCGGGATCAAAGAGCAAGAAGTAGCTGTAAGGAATACAGCAGTTGAATCTTTTGGACATTTGGGATTACTGTAATATATTTTATGTTTATCATTTCGCTTATTTTTGGATTATTGTATCTAATGTCCAACTATAGGATGAGACCGAATCGCGAAAAATTTACCCGTATTTTTATATAACAGTAAATTCCAGAAATATCTATTTCATAAATAAAAGTCGTCCAAATCTCCTCGATCTATTTCCGCGATAACTCTGGTTAATTAAAGGCCCCAAAGGCCGGGTTCTACAAGACTAATTTGAGATTTTAAAGTTCAAGTAATATTTTCTTTTTCTTTTTCTTTTTTCCCTAATCTATATAGTCAACTACTTGCTACTATGTTCATATTTGTGTAAAACTTTTAACACCCAATTTATCCCCTCTTGGGTCTCTAGCCAATATCAAATTTGGTGCTAAATATAATGATCAGTTGGATGTCAAAAATTTCAGCAAAATTAATACATAGGTTGAGAGAGATGATCTAGTAAGGGTAGTTGAGTAAAATTGTCCTAATGGACTTGTTTGACTCTATTTTTGGGGAAAAAAACTATTTTTTATTTTTTAGTAGTTGAGTAAAATTGTCCTAATGGACTTGTTTGACTATGTTTTTGGGGGAAAAACTATTTTTTATTTTTTTAAAAATAATAAAATAATAAAACTTGTTTAAAAATTTGATTTCAATAAGTTGTGTTTTTTTCTTTAAGAAAAACATAAAGTTGTTTTTTTAAACTAAAAAATAAAAAAAATATTAGGTATTTTCTTGTTTTTGTTTTTCTATTTATTATTTTTTTTTTGAGGCTACTACTTGTCTATTATCAACACCACACCACTAGTGTTGACTGCTGCCAAGTCACTTCAAATCATGGTTATTAAACCTGGACCGGACCGGAAACCGACGAACCGGCAATGAAACCAGTCCAGTTTTCCATAGAAACCGGGGTCTCTCTTTTTTTGGTAACCTGGGTTGACATTCTTCAAGAGTCGGATTAAAGCAGGGGTGGGGATACAGCAGGGAGATGACATTTTCTCAGAAATCTGAGTCAAATTTTGAATAGTAGACATTTATAAGCAGCATACCTCATGAATCAAGATGAGACGCTTGGTTTCCTCCTCAACATGATCCAACAGAACTTGAACCCTCGCTCTCACCTCCATCTTCTTCCTCTTTGATCTTGAAGGTAGAGAGAGCAGACCTGTACATTTCTTCATCTTCCTGACAAATGATTGCTAAAGCTTCCTTAAAGAGATGAAGAGATATCACGTTTCAAGGAAGCCTGGAGAAATCCATCAGATAAAGCACCTAATCACATTAGATAAAGTATAATAGATGTTGCAGGGAAGCATCCTACTATCCATGGGATAAAACCATAGAAAAATCCATTGGATAATGCACCTAATTACATTGGATAAAGCATATGTGATGTACGGAAGTATCCATTGGATAAAGCATGCAAATATCCATGGGATAAAACCATGTCATCTTTCAAATTTTTTAAAACAAACATGTTGAAGTATCCATGGGTCTTGCTTTTCCATAAGTCTAAATCACCCTAATTATTTATAAATATTAAAATGTAAATAAAATTTCAAGAAAGAGAGTAGAAGTTGACTAATCCGCTTAGCTATTGTAATGTGTGTGTGTGTGTATATATTTAAAATTATTTTTGTTAGTTAATAAGATATTTTTATTATTAAAGAGAATTATTTTATATATAATTTCATATTAATAATATGAAATCTTTACTTTCTTACCAGTTTGATCCCGGGTTGACTCCGGTTTGACCTACTAACCCTTAACCCAGTACCCTGACCCGTTCAATGACCGGTCTGGTTTTAATAACCTTGCTTCAAACCAATTTTTAAAACAACTTTCCAAACAATTTTTTTATTTTCAATTTTTTTAAGCAATTTTATAAAACTGTTTTGGAAAAAAAAAGATAGAAACAAAAAAGCCCTAAATTATTATTGTATTTTACAATATTTATGACAAAACTGAAAATGGCTGTTAATATGAGACAAAGACATGGTCAGAAATAGAATCAAGCTAAAAATTCTGTCATTGGTTACTAAGAAAATGCTAATTGTGATGGTAAACAGTCTCACTCGCATATGAAAGAGAACATAAGTTTGAATTTAGGAAGCACATTTGTAATATTTTTCCTTTTAATTACTTTTGAAAGACATCTTATGCATATATATTTTCAGCAAAATAAGATGTGCCAACCAACCGTTCAAATATATATTTATATTCTTAAAATTTTCAAGGTATGATCACAAAATTCCAGCTCCAAAACATTGTCTTTATACAATAACTCATCCAAAAGCTCTAAATTGAACTTTATGTTGGCCTTTATCACAACCAAGTTCATAACTGCATATGCACTGTGGACTTTTATATGTTATCTAATAATATCTACTAGCTACTACTAGTACGTACGTTTAAAGCTACCTTCACCTCAAAACATACACGAAACAATTAACAGCTTACTTGCCCAGAAAGTAAGAGCCACAAAATGAATTGCATACCTAGCATGTTCCAAAAAGGTATCCTTTGTCTTTAATAAGGAAAAGATTTTCCCCCCTCTATCAGATAGATGCACCCTAAGGTGTTTAATATTGTTTATTAATTAATTTATAATTCAATCAATAAGGTATTAAATGTGTAAGAGCGTTAACATGTACGTTAGCATCGAATTCAAAAAAAAAACAAAACTTGGTCTCTTGAGAATTTTATATAATTGAAGATGGTGGTACTAATTTTAAATTTTGTTATCTCTAAGAAAAGGAGGGGGGATTTTACTCTATGCTACACAATCCATTACATGCATGATACACAATTGGTTAAATATCAACCTATAAAGGTGCAGGTTGTTCCGCCTGCATTCCTGCGTTAGCCAAGAAATTTAAAGAAATATGTTTTTGGAAAGATCAATGAAGTACTATTTTTTGCATGATATTTTATATCATTAATAAGTTGTAGTTGTATGGTCATAGAGGTACAGATCAAATTCTAGAGATAACACCTCATATCTTGCCATGCTATATATATATATATATATATAAAGTATCACATGTCTGGTCCACCAAACATTAAATTGAAAAGCTAGCTTTGTTTCTTCTATTGGAAAGGAAGAAACCATCTTTGTTTCTAGTCAATAATTATCAAACCAGCTGTATAAGGAACACAGAAAGATGTCTAGTTTATAAAGCTCTCATCAGGTGGGGTCTAATGAGATATATATAGATATACATAGTCATATCTCCAACAAGCTGAGAGGCTGTTTTCTAAATGACCTCCTCGTATGCTGCAAGGCTCATCATTTAAACACTAAAAAATGCAATATGTAGAAAAATCCAATAGAGAAAAGGCAGATTTGATGATCTGGTTTTTCTTGTGAAACAAACAAACATGAGTTACCTTGAATAAAAAGAATGGCAGCAGGTTCTGAAGCTTGAAATCAATTTTATGGGCCAATTTTTCGAAGTGACTTCAATCCTGACAGTTCAGAGACAACTGAGCAGATATAGATATTTAATTCTAAAAAGCTTTACATGTCTTCTAAAAACTTTTATTTGTTCATATCTGAAGTTTCAGAAACGCCCTTTCTATTGTGACATGACTAAAATAATGAAGCATTAAAAACTGAAAGCCCCTTGTCATCAAACAATTTATTATTGAGTATACTTCAGTACTGTATGTGCATTGATGTTATGTTCGCACAAGCCTTAGCCAAGCCTAGGATTCAAGCCAGGCCAGTTAGCCGGCTAGTCACTTTGAAAATTTTGTCAATAAGGAAATCTGTCCTTTATAAATGTTTTGGTCTATATATCTATCCTTGATGGGTAGGAATATTTAACAAGGACATATACCAAATCAAATATAGTATTAACTGAATAAGATGTTTTATTCATATTATCCGAATAATCTAGATATTGGATAAATATATGATTTTATTTGATGTGTTTAAATCTAAATCAAATTTCTAGAATAAATCATGCATGATTTAATTTGTTATCCGATAACACGAACATGCATATGATTTGATTTACTGTGTTTAAATCCAAATCATATGTTATCTCATTGAGGCATTGGGAGATTTTGTGGTAAATCTATCACAATTAATCTTTTTTTGCCTCCGAAATCTATCACAATCAATCAATGGATTTTGTGGAGTATCTTAGATTCTTTAAATAAGTTGTAAGACAATTCACTACGAAAAAGTTTATAAGGATTATCTATAAAAAAGAATTAACATTGAGAGTAAAATAGTCTAACTACCCATCTGTTTTGCTTTAATTAACCCAACCTCACATCGAGTTGAAAAAAAAAACACACACACAAACATATATCTTCTTTAAAATTTAAAATATATATTTCACAAACGTCTCTCATATTTTTTTTATATTTTATTTCTATCTACTCAAACTATTAGTTGAGCGTTAAGTTTGACTTTTAAAATTTTTTCTTTAACCAAAACACCTCTCTTTAAACATTAGAATTTTATATATGTGTGTGGTACAAAGAAAATTGTATACCACCACCAAAATCACTACAAAAAAAAGCACGATTTGTAGCGGTTCAACAGTAGCGGTCATAACAAACCACTACAAAATCAAGAACTTGTAGTAGTTTCACACGAAAACCGCTACAAATTCGTAGTGGAGCATTGGCGCCAAAGCACGTGTCTGTTTGCGATGGCCTTTGTAGCGGTACAATAGACCGCTACAAAAGTGGCGCCAGCTTGGCGCGTAATGGTTCGAATGTTTGTGGCGGTATATTTGTCACGGTTTCTCTAACAAAACCGCTACAAATTTGGCGCCAATGTTCCCGCCTAATGGCATGAATGTTTGTCACGGTTTATTTGTCGCGATTATGTTAGAATAACCACTACAAGAAAGCGAAATGACATAATATTGTTGCAGTTTATGTTTAGCGACGCAACAACCATGACAAATCCCTACAGTTTGTAGCGATTACATAGTAAACTGCTACTAATATTTAAACTATATAACCTGTCCGTACATCAAACAAAAAGTATAAAAAACGAGAAATCACCGAATTTGCATTGTCACTGAATGAGCTAACTCGGCTTGGTAAACGAAGAGATGCAGATATCTGTAGCTCTAATCTCTTATCTCGAGAGATCATAGCTACAAATATTTGCCTCTCTCATCATGAAGCCAGAGGTAGTTAGCCAGTGACAATTCAAATTTGGTTATTTCTCAGACATAAAGACTTCTATTCTTCTGAAGATCGTCTAACAAGCAATCGAAGGTTAGGTTTTTATTGTAGCCACTTTTCTCTTTGTAAAATATCTCTAATCAAAATGAGTCAATGAGCCTTTTTAGAGAGATCAGTGGCTATATTAAAGCCTAATCTTCATGGGCTTGTTGGACTGTTTTCAGTACACTTATTAAAAATATTTTTTTTACCAAACTAATTGGTTTATTAGTGAAACTAATAAACTTCACTAACAAACCAATTAGTTTGGATTTTTTTGGTAAAAAATCAAATTAGTAGCGGTTGTACAAGAAAACATCTACAAAATACCATTATTTTGTAGCAGTTTAGTATGTTAACCGGTACTGAATATGAAAGGTCAAATAAGTTGTAGCGGTTAGTGTCTATAACCACTACAGAATTTCAAAAGCCAATATATTGGTAGCAGTTACTATAACCATTACGAAGATCAAGGTATATTTGTAGCGGTTCGTGCAGCGGTGTTTAATAACCGCTACACTGTGCGTAACTTTATAGCGGTGTGTCATCATAACCACTACAAAAAGACACGCTTTAAACCTCTCCTACCATCAGTTTCTCTCACGCGACTATCATTTCACTTTGTTTTGATTTTTGCTTTTATACTTGTACAGTAAAAGTCCAACACTATGGTTAATGGAGATAAAGGGAAGGGAGTTTCACTAGGAAAAGTTCTAAGAGGAAGTGGCAACAGATCCCATACGAGAGGGCATGGGCCTACAAATATCCCTCCGCTCCCTAAGACAAGGAGTGCATTTGAGGATCTCTTCGCTGGTGAGCCAATCCTAGAGCCGGAGACCCTTAAGACTATAGGTGAAGAACGAGGCACTACTCTTTTGATCATCAACCTCAATGAAAATGAAGAGATAGATATTGGCTTTCCCGCGAGCGAGGCGCTGCAATTCCTTGACCGGGAGAATGAGCGGGACCAAGGGAATCCCCGACCGTCGTCTTCGCATTCCACCGGATTTGTGGTGGATGTCGAAGGTAAATATAATTAGTTTATTGACAATACTTAAATTCCATTTCCTTACATTTGATTAAATTTTATTTAAAAGCAATAAAAACATGTTTTTTGAATTGTGCAGATACAAATGGGAACATTAGCAGGAGGTCGTCGGATGTTGCTGAGGTCACTCTGTTGCATGGGCCTTGCGTCGTGGTCCCTTGGAACATGGAGACAGACTAGCCGGTCAGGTCACTTGTTCAACCGATACCTATCGGAATTTGGCAGGAATTAGGCATGGTTCCCGCTCGACTTTATAAATTGGAAGCGTGTTCCATATAAGAACAAGAACGATGCATTTATTGATATTGTGCAGGTAAGTTATGTTTCTTAATTAAAATTTACATGTTAATTATTAAAATTAATTAATAATTAAATTATGGTACATAAAAAGTTTAACGTGGGAGGTAATGCGAAAATGTACACTTTGCTTAAGATAGGGGATGGGTAGAAGAACCGGAGGAATCATCTGTACAATAAAAGGAAAGAAGATAGGACGGTTCCTCTGTAGCAGCTAATCAAGAATGTCCTCGATGGAGTGGACCCAAATGACTGTGCAGGTTTTGTCCAATATAGGAGGAGTCCAGCTGGACAAGTACGTTTTTTAATTAATTATATTTTACATTTTCTGTAAATTAATTAATTAGTAGTTTAACTTTATTTATAGTTTAAATGTACTTGAAATATAGTGTAAATATTAGTTAATTATAATTATAGTCTAAATTATTTTATAGTTTAAAATTTAAATATAGTTTATAAAATATCAAAATAATAATTAATTTCACTTAACTTTTTGTTTGCTCCTCCTTGCAGGCTCTGTCTCAAAGGAACACCATAAGTCGGGCACAACAGAGGGTCCATCACACGGTGGGATCCAAGACGTTTTCCGTGACCTATAATGAGCTGGTATTGAAAGTTAAATTAATTTTAGGTTTAAATGATTGGTTGTTTCATTTTTGAGATGGCAAACTTGTTATTCTTTTTATTCTTTCAGCAAGCGAAGGCTCGAGAGAAGAGCCTGCAGACAAACTATGGGGAGTTTTTCACATGCACCCATAGTCATCGTGATGGGACGTCGACCTCTGAGGAGATAGAGCAGATCATAGTAAGTTACAAAAAAATTACTGATATAGTTAATTTAATATATTTAAATTGAATTAAATTGTTTCATTAATGTTTTATGAAATTTTTGCGTTAGGCCCAAATTGAGTAGAGCTTGGCAGATCTCCAATCATTGTTGCCCCCGAAGTCACAGGGTTCTGTGGATCCTACAGCCCCGTTGAAGGCTGTTATGGGACCAGCCGAGCATCCTGGCCGCGTTAGGGGTATGGGCCTAGACGTTAGGCCAAGTGTTGTGTACGATAAGGTCTCCACACCACTGGAGGACTTGGAGGCGATTATTGCCTAGCAAGCGGCGAGGCAAACTGCCAGGGATAGGCACATTCAGGAGACATTCGATCGTTAATATGCTACTCAGCAGCACTGCATGGATGTCTTTGCTGGTGCCTTAAACCAGTTGATACCTGATAGCCACTTCACATTTGCCCCGCCTCCCCTGTCATTCATTGACGAGGATTCTCCCCCACCTCCTGATCCGTTCATCTACGAGGATCCTTCCCTGCCTGCCGTTGCTGATGATGATGATGAGGGCATTGTTACCTCTACTCCTGCACACGCCCCTTCCCCCGAGACAGGACCTAATCAAGCTCTTGATTGTTAGGTTTGATTTTCACAGTCATTTGTTTTCTTTTTATGTTATTTGGATTTTTTGATTATAGTTTCAATATTTAGATTTCGTTGACATTAGTTTATAAATACTTATAATCATTTATATTAGTTTGTGAATGTTACTTATAACATATATCAAGTTTATTATATTTACATAAAAAAATATCTAAATACCCTTTTTTTAAAAAAATTTAAATATTGCATCATCCATAAAAACAAAAGAGGGAAAAATTGAACAAATTTTGTAGCAGTAACTAACTACTACAAATTTAAATAATTAGTAGCATTTTGCTAACCGCTACTAAAATCTGGCGGGTGGAATTTGAAACTGAAGAAGTGCCCACGGCTTACGTTTTGTAGCGGTTATAAAACCGCTACTAATATCAGGTGGTTGAATTTCAAAAAGATGAAATGTGCAACATTTTACATTTTGTAGTGATTAATGTAGTGATCTAGGAAACCGCTACTAATATCTAGTGGGATTTATTCAGTTCAAATTTCAAATATTTGTGTTGCATTTAGTAGCGGTTATTCAATCGCTACAAATGGAATTTATTTTTTGTAGCAGTTGGTCTAGCGGTTTTTGAACTGCTACAACATAGCTAATGTTTCATTTAATGAATTTGAAGTCATTTGAAAAGAATTAAACCTTCTCTCTTTAATTGTATTCTATCCTAGCATTGTTTACTAAATATGGATAATTCATGGATTAAGTTGCCGTGCAATTCTCCCGTATATCTAGCAGGATTGAAAAATTTCTTAGATTTCGCGTTCTCTCACACTAGCATTAATGGGAAGATCTTATGTCCGTGTGGTCGATGCAAGTTTAAGAAGTGGCAAACGCGAGATGGTGCTATGGAACATCTTCTTATGAAGTCTTTTCCAATAGAATATACATTCTAGGAAGTTCATGGTGAGAAACATGGTATGCAATATAGGGATCATCTTCCTCGAAGCTCACAAGTAGGAAATCAGGGATATCAAGATGATCCGGTTAATGAAGCAATTCACGATACTTTTGGTGTTCAAGACGACAATTTCATGGTAGAAGTTCAGGGTGTAGAACCTTTTTTCTTCAAGAATGAAGCGGCTCGGGAATTTTTCAGCCTGATGGATGAGAGTAATCGTCTGTTGTATCAAGGTTATTGGAAATACTTTAAATTATCTTTCCTGTTCAAGTTGTACCATATCAAGTGCATGTATGGGATCACTGATAAGGCAAAGTCAATGTTGTTGGAATTGTTATGAGATGTGTTCCCTGATGTGGACATTCCCATAAACTTTTATGAGGCCAAGAAGATAATTGATAGATTAGGCTTAAACTACAAAAAAATCGATGCTTGTCCTAACAACTGTATGCTTTATTGGGGAGAGGACGCTCGAAGGGAGACTTATAAGAAGTTTCACACTTCGAGGTTTAGGAATGTACGGATGGGGAAAAAGCAAAAGAAGAAACCCACAAAGATTCTCGGGTACTTTCCTTTAAAGCCTCGTTTACAGAGATTGTTTATATCCTCCAAGGCAACTGAGCATATGAGGTGGCATGAAGATGATAAGAACGAAGATGGTAAACTTAGACATCCACGGGATGCTCAAGCGTGGAAAGCGTTCAACTCAAACTTTCTAGATTTTGCAGCAACCCTAGACATGTTCGTCTTGCTTTAGCGACTGATGGTTTTAATCCATTTGGGAATCTCAGCACAAGCCATAGTATTTGGCTAGTTGTCTTGATCCCCTACAACTTGCCTCCTAAATGTGTATAATACAAAGCTCGTACATTATGTCTATGATCATTCTAGACAAAAAGGCACCGGGAAATGACATTGATGTGTATCTCCAACCACTTATCGCGGAGTTGGTCGACTTATGGAATATAGGCATCGAGCATATGACATGCACAAGAAGACACTGTTCAACTTGTGTGTGGCCTTGATACGATGATAAGTGACTTTCCTGGCATAGGAACTTTATTTGGGTGGAATGTGCATACCGGCCTTGCGTGTCCAGTTTACAATTTTGACTCTGACTCAGTGCGCCTTCCCCACAGTCGTAAGTGGGCTTCATGGGTCATCATAGGTTTCTCGATGGTATAAACAGGTTTAGGTTGCAACGCAATCACTTTAATGGGCAATAGGAAAAAATAGGACCTTCTCAAATTTTATCCGGTGAAGAAATCGTATAGCAAATTCATGACGTTGAATTTGAGTACAGAAAAAGAGACAATCTAGGAAAGGCAGGTACAAAGAATGCCAGGGCTTCTAGTTCTGCGCCCCAGCAATGGCGGAAGACAAGCATCTTCTTCACCCTTCCTATTGGATAGATAATTTGCTCCGACATAGTTCGGATGTCATGTACATTGAGAACAATGTGTTGTACACAATCCTAAACGAACCTGGCAAGTCAAAAGATCATCTTCAAGCAAGGAAAGATTTAAGGGAGATGGGAGTTTATGGAAACGCGTAACCGGATGAGCATGACAGATTTCAGCTGACAAAATCCACCCTCGCAAAACCGAATAAGGAAATCTTCCTCGTGAATTTGAAGAAAAATAAAGTTCCAAACAGGTATTCAAGCAACATTTTGCAATGTGTTGATGTGCAGGCTCAAAAGGTTACTAGGCTGAAAAGTCACGACTCACATGTGCTTATACAACAGCTACTTCCGTTGGCCATCAAAGATATGTTGCCTCTCGATGTGTCGATCATTTTGGTCAAGCTGTGTTCTTTTTTTAGGAAGTTGTGTTCCAAGGTTTTCACCGTGGAGGAGCTCAACCAGCTACAACAGAAAACCATTATTATGATGTGTCATTTGGAAATGATCTTTCCTCTGTCATTTTTCACGATCATGGTTTACCTGACAGTACACCTTGTTCACGAAACAAAGCTTGCCGGCTCAATTCAATACTGATGGATGTATCCTATTAAGAGATACTCATTTAAAATTAATTACTTCTAGTCACACATGCACATTTCCGCATTAATTTCTCAACATTTTTCCTTCTTTATTTTATAGGTTTCTTGGGAAACTAAAATCTTACATGAGGAATAAGGTATGGCCTAAAGGTTTAATTGCAAAAGGTTATATAAGGGATGAGGTCTAGTATTTTTGTTCCAGGTACTTTGATGACATTGAGACGTCATTCAACTGACCGCCTCGTGTAAATTATTGTCGAGAGCCAGAGCCAGAGCCATCAACAATAGAGTTGTTAATCCCTCATGTTGTAGACCAGTTGGCGGAACTAAGAACTGTTAGTTCTCAACCAAGTTTTGATGATAACTAAACACTTGTAAATCAGTAGTTTAAATAAGAACTTAATTTCAACCCTAAAACTCCAGTTCTCATCACAGCAAAATGAAGAACTCGAGTTCATGGGTGAATAACTCGAGTTCATGGGCCAAGAACTCTAGTTCATGGTTTAAGAACTCGAGGTCGTGAACTTGGTCTGTGGAAAATGCTTTGAGTCTGAAAGAACTCGAGTTCATTAGTAGCAAACTCGAATTCATGAACTCGAGTTCACGATTAAGAACTCAAGTTCTCTCTGTTGCAAACTGGGACAAGACTAAGAACTCGAGTTCTTAGAATAGAACTCGAGTTCATGAACTTGAGTTCCTGTCTCAGAACTCAAGTTCTTTTGAGAAATGAAATTGAAGGAAAAATGAAGAACTCAAGTTCGTTGTGATCAACTCGAGTTCTCAACTTGCATATCAAAGGGGTATGGAGAAAAGTCAAAAGAACTCAAGTTCTAGAACTCGAGTTTCACTTTGACAACTCGAGTTCTTGGCGCTGTCTGTGATTTCTGATTCTGCGAAAGAGCTGATCTTTGGTTGATAACTTCCCGAATCACTTAATATAATAAATGAAATGTTTTTTTATCACGTTTGCTAGTGGTTTCAGGGATTACAACGGGTTATTATTCAAAATCAACATAAAGCTGATGCTCACGTCACAACATTTAATGCTGAAGCAGGAAACAGAGCAGCAAATAGAATGAGGCCTAGAGCAGCAGGAAGAAACATTCTTCCAAGGATTACTTAATCAAGACATTCTTCTGCAAAAGCGCTCTCAACGATCAACACATTTAATGAAAGAACGGATTTCATTTAATGAGGCCTCAATGGTGAACAAGGAATAGAGCGAGCTGTGTCTAATGGGAAAATAAATAAGTCACAGCGGTAACTCTCAAGTTCCTTCCAACGACATTAATGGCGAAAGAGTATAAATGCCGAAGTATTCATTTCAGCTAACTACCAAAAAAAACCAAAGAAAAAAAAACTCTGCGCATTTACTCTGAGTTATTATCTTATCAGTTTCATTACTCTCAACTCTTGTACTTCAGTGATCATTTATTATTCAACTCGTGAGGAGTTACTTAAACTTTAAATTTTTCATTCCTTTGTAAAATCTTAAGGTTGTGGAACCTTAAGTGAGGGTGTACAATTACAAGTAGTAAGGGGGAGTGAGTCTGAGGGATCATTCCGAGTTGTGTAATTGTATTCTGAAGATAGTGAAAAATCCCAAGGTGTTCTTGGGGACTAGACGTAGGTCAGGATAGACCGAACCAAGATAACTTCTCTCGTGTTCCTTCTCCTTTAAACCCTTGCTCAGTTAGTTCATTAATTTGCGAAAATCTTGATTAAGCAGTTAAATTTTTTAAATCACCTATTCACCCCCCTCTAGGTGAAATTCCATCTTCATTTGGTATCAGAGCCTGGTTGCTCAGATCGGATTAACATCCAGAGTTCAATCATGGACGGAATATTACCTGATGGTGCTTCAATCAACCGACCGCTAAGATTCAATGGCCAACACTACTCCTTTTGGAAAAACAAATTTAAGGTATTCGTGATGGCTACTGAGTTCGGTTTATGGAGAGTCTTCGAAAGAGGAAACTACGAGCCAACCATTTTCGAAAATGGTCTTAGACTGCCAAAGCTGGAAGAAGATTACGATGATAATGATAGACGAAATGTCACTCTAAATAGCAAGGCCATACTCTTGCTCCAGAGTGTACTTAGCCAACAAGAATACTTTCATATTTGCAATCTGGAGACCGCTAGAGAAATGTGGCTGGCCTTAGAGGTTGCTTATGAAGGAACAGCAGCTATAAAGGAAAACCGAGTCAATACTCTCACAACAGAGTATGATCTGTTGAGAATGAAGAACGGAGAATCAATTGCTGAATTTCAACTCCGTTATACCCATATGATAAACCAACTAGCTGCATTGGGTAAGGCCTACGAATAACGTACCCAAGTTAGGAAGATCCTCAACGTACTAACCAAAGACTGGGAAGCCAAAGTCACAGCTATAGAAGAGGCTCGAGGTGAATCAATGGCTTCGGTTGCAGCCCTATTCGAGAGCTTGTCTGAATATGAAAGTAAATTGAAGTTCAAGAAAGATTTGGATGAGATCAACGGAAACAACAAAAACAAAGGAGTTGCCCTCAATGTAGTTAAAGAAAAGGAAGAAAATGATGAAGAGGACGAGGACGACGAAATGGGTATGTTCGTGAGGAAATTCAAGAAAATTTACAGAAGGGATCAAGGTTTCAGAAATCGATTCCAAAAGGGAGGTTCCAGTAGCAGCAGACGTGAATCCAAAGAGAAAGATCAAACCATCTGCTATGAGTGTGAAAAGCCTGGTCACTACAAATCGGAGTGTCCTCAGCTAAAGGGCAATGAGAAGGACAAAAAGAAGAAGTTCAATAACTTCAAAAAGAAGGCATATGTTTCAGCTATCTGGGGAGATGACTCTTCAGAAGAGAAAAGTGAAGAAGAAGCTAAGACAGCTAATGTGTGCTTGGTTGCAGAAGAAGCACAACCTGAGGTAAACGATTCATTACCTAGCTATGATGAGCTATTTGATGAATACAATGAAATGCAATCTGAATTTGAAAAACTTGCTGATAAATATTTTGATTTGAAAAGGAAAAATACTTATCTTAATATGCAAGTTAAAATTCTCACTGACAAAAATATACTCTGTGAGGATTGTCTTGATTTGGAGAAGAAGAATTCATATCTTACAAAAACCCTGGAGAAATTCACCAGAGGAAGTGAAATGCTTAATGTGATCTTAAATGCCCAACGTTTTACAAATGATAGATCGGGTATAGGATATAATCCTGTTTTAGATCAGAAGAAGGGCAAAAAGAAAACTGGTGGAAAATCATATTTAAATTATTTTCAAAAGTCAGTGCATTCATCAAATCCCTTTACTCATTGCAATTATTGTAATCGAAAGGGTCATAGCACATCATCATGTTTTCATAAAAAGGAAAGAAGGGATAAACTTATTGGAAATTATCAATGGGTACCTAAAGGAACATATGTTCCTAAACCCCAGACTAACCCCAAAGGACCCAAGAAAACATGGGTACCTAAAACTTAATCTCTCTTGTCCTGTAGGTGTGTTTGAAAGCATCCAGAGTAAATAAGTGGTACATTGACAGTGGATGTTCAAGACACATGACGGGTGATGAAGAGAAGTTCATTGCCTTAAACTCAAGAGATGGGGGCAAAGTTACCTTCGGAGGAAATCAGTCTGGTAAAATCACTGGTATAGGTAAAATTGGAACCAAGGAAGGACCTCTTATCAAGGATGTTTATTTAGTAGAAGGACTAAGTCACAACCTTCTAAGTGTAAGTCAGAGTGCGAACAAGAACAACTGGATCATTTTTGATTCAGAAAAATGTCTCATTGTCAATAAAGATGATTTCTCAATTGATAAAGGTAAACTCAAGGTATTATTCAAAGCTCCTAGAGAAGGTAATTGTTATACCTTAGTCCTTCCAAAAATCGTTTCAGAAAAATGTTTTGTTAGTAACTTGGATGAATACTGGTTGTGGCATAAGCGACTAGTACATGTGAATATGCAATAGCTGGACAAGTTACAGAAAAAGGACTTAGTAATCGGTTTGCCCAAAATCCATTTTAAAAATGATATGATTTGCGATGCATGTCAAAAAGGTAAACAAACTAAATCCTCTTTCAAAAGTAAAAATGAGATTTCAACAAATAGACCTCTTCAGCTACTTCACATGGATTTGGTTAGACCTGCCAGAGTAAAAAGCTTAGGGGGAAATTTATACACTTTGGTTATAGTAGATGATTATTCTCATTTTACATGGACAATATTTTTATCTTCAAAATATGAAACATTTGATCTGTTTTGTGTGTTTGCCAAGAAAGTGCAAAATGAGAAAGTTATAGGTATTGCAGCTATTCGAACTGATCATGGTGGTGAATTTGAGAATCAGCTCTTTGAAAGGTTCTGTGAGAATCATGGCATAGACCACAATTTCTCAGCACCAAGAACACCTCAACAAAATGGTGTGGTGGAAAGGAAAAATAGAGTGCTGACTGAGATGGCTCTTGCTATGCTGAATGAACATCAAACTTCACAAGTCTTCTGGGCAGATGCCATGAGCACAGCCAGCTACATCTCAAACAGAGCCTATGTGCGAAAGAAATTAAACAAGACACCCTATGAACTCTACAAAGGGAGAAAACCAAATCTGGCTCATTTACACATTTTTGGCTGTAAGTGCTTTGTCCACAACAATGGTAAGGATAATTTGGGTAAGTTTGATTCTAAATCAGATGAAGGTATTTTTCTTGGCTATTCTAACAGAAGTAAGGCATATAGAATTTTCAATAAACGTACTCGCATAGTTGAGGAGTCAATTCATATAGTGTTATGTGAGTCAAAATTAATAAATTCTGTGGATGAAGATGATGAACTCATTCAGAAAAACCAATTCTTTTCAAAATCTACTCCTGCTTCTATTGAAAGTCCTCAAGATGTTTTTGAAAATAATCCTCAAAATCATCCTGATCAATCTCAGCCTAGAGCTTGGAAATTCATCAGGAATCATCCTCTTGACCAAGTCATAGGAAACATTGATCAAGGAGTTAGAACTAGAAATAGTGTTTTAAATGAGGTTATGTTCTTTGCATTCATATCTGAGATTGAGCCCTTAAAAATTGACGAGGCCCTATCAGATAACGATTGGGTCATCACAATGCAAGAGGAGTTACAACAATTTGATAGAAATCAAGTTTGGGACTTGGTACCTAGACCTAAAGACCATCCAGTCATTGGCACTAAATGGGTATTCAAGAACAAATGATATGAATCCGCAATCATAGTCAGAAACAAGGCTAGACTTGTTGCCAAAGGCTATAATCAGGAAGAAGGAATTGATTACGAAGAAACGTATGCTCCTGTAGCCAGATTGGAAGCAATACGTGTTCTTCTAGCCTTTGCTTGCATCAAGGGGATCAAGCTCTATTAGATGGATGTTAAGAGTGCTTTTCTAAATGGTTTCATACAAGAGGAGGTATATGTAGAACAACCTCCTGGTTTTGAAAATGACCGATACCCTGATCATGTCTACCACCTAAAGAAAGCTCTATATGGTCTTAAGCAAGCTCTTAAAGCCTGGTATGAGAGACTAAGTAAATTTCTACTTGATCAAGGTTTTGTTAGAGGAAAAGCAGACACTACACTTTTCATTAAAAACAATAAGCTTTAGGAACTATTAATTGTGCAAATATATGTTGACGATATCATTTTTGGATCCACTAATGAATCTTTATGTGAGAAATTCTCGAAGAAAATGCAGAATAAATTCGAGATGTCTATGATGGGTGAGCTGAACTATTTCCTTGGTCTGCAAATTAAACAACGAAAGGATGGGATATTTATCTCTCATATCAAGTACTTACGGGATCTGCTCAAGAGATTTGGAATGGAGAATTGCAATGGTGCAGATACTCCAATGAGTTCAACTGCCTCTCTTAATGCTGATACAGAAAAGGGAAAGGATTTTAACATCACCAAATATAGAGGAATGATCGGATCCCTATTGTACCTGACAGCCAGTAGACCAGATATTCAGTTTAGTGTGGGCATGTGTGCTAGATTCCAAGCTGCCCCAAAGGAATCACATGCAGAACACGTGAAGAGAATATTTCGATATCTAGTTGATACAAAAGAGCTAGGACTATGGTTTCCAAAAGGAGGACAAGAATATCTGGTTGCGTATTTTGATTCAGATCACGCTGGCTACAAAACTGATAGAAAAAGTACCAGTGGGCAATGTGAGTTCCTTGGTGGCTCTCTGGTATCGTGGTTCAGCAAGAAACAAACTACTGTGGCTGTCTCATCTACTGAAGCTGAGTATGTTGCAGCCTCTAGCTGTTGTGCCCAAGTCCTGTGGTTGAAGCAACAATTATCAGACTTAGGAATTCACCTGAAAGATATTCCAATCTTATGTGATAACACAAGTACCATAAGTCTGGCGAAGAATCCAGATCAACACACAAGGACTAAGCATATTGATGTCAGACATCACTTTATCAGAGATCATGTGCAGAGAAAATATGTCAAAGTGATGTTCATTCCGACACATTTGCAGCTTGCTGACATTTTTACAAAGCCCTTGGCCAAGGAACAATTTCTGTTTATCAGAAGAGAATTAGGAATGGTGAATCCCAATGAGTTGTAAGAATTTCATTTCATATATTTAAGTTTAATTCACTTAAACATTGACTAACTTAAGCTTCAGAGTTTATAAATACTGTTTTGCAGGTCTCTGTTTTCATCACTATAATCAGGGGAGATTAAAACTCGAGTTCAGATCCAAAAACTCGAGTTCTTCTGAAGGCAACAGGTCAAGAACTCGAGTTCATCTGGAAGAACTCGAGTTCATGTATGTTTTGATGATATCAACTCTAGTTCTTGGGAAAGAACTCGAGTTGATAAACAAGAACTAGAGTTCTTCGTGTGCCAGCTCCATGAAACACAAGAACTCGAGTTGCCTATCAACAACTCAAGTTCAAGAACTCGAGTTCTTAACTAAAAACTTGAGTTCTCATGTCTAAGATTGAACAGTCACTGGAAGAACTTGAGTTCTTCACTACATGAACTCGAGTTCATAGCGGACATATATACGCACTTTCTCTAAAACTCTTGCCACATTATGTGTGCTCTTCATTTGTTCAAACCCTCTTTGAAACAAAACCCTAACTCTCAGAACTCTCTGAAAACTTCACAATGAGAACGAAAAACCCAGAACTATGAGATGCAACCTCCTCTTCATCCGAAACTAGCAACTCCACTTCACCACCTAAGCCTCCACCACTGAAAAGATCTCGTCGAGAGAAGATTCCGCCTCTTCGCTACCGACTCAAAGTAGCAAAGGACACTATTCCTCCTCCTCCTGAGTCTCCTGATTCTCCACCATCTCGTCCTCAAACAAGAGGAGTAGTCATCCGTGAGCCAACGGAGTCCCAACAACAATCAAAATCTACTGCTACTCCGGTTAAGGGTCGAGGAAAAGAAAAATTGGGTGAGCCTCCTCAAAAATCCACTCTATCTTGGTCTCGGGGTCAAAGTACACTATCCATAGCAGCTCCATCTCAGTCCCAGCCAGGCATTGGTACTTCTTTTGTTCTAGCTATAACTAGAAACCCTATCCCACCGAAGGATTTTATCTGTAACCCTGTTTCAATTCCTGAATCTGACCGCCGTACATATCTTTCTGATTATGGAATGAGAAATATATGTTCAAATGTCTATCTTGATTTCCCAAGCTTTCTGTTTGAATGTGGTTTAGACTTATCACCATATTCGACTAGCTTCAAGCCACTTCTAGGTATCCAAACCCCTTATTGTCCTTCTGTGGTTAGGGCCTTCTATTTCTTTTTGCGAATTTCTAATGTGATTGCCCCTGATGGAACTCTAGAGGAAGAAAGAATGATTTCACATGTTAGAGGCAAACGCATTACTATGACCCCCAAAATCCTGAATAATATGTTAGGAATTATAGACCCCCCTTCTCCGCCCATTATAGAACTCTTAGATGCTGAAATTTTTGAAATTCTCCTACCAGGGGAGGAAATTGGGCCACTGATCTTCAATCCTAGAGATATGCCTTCCCTCCACAGAGTCATCTGGTATATTTACACTAGGAGTCTAGTACCTAAGGGCAAAAATTGCACACATTTTTCCAGTAAAGACTATAGTCTACTAGCTACAATTATGTCCAAAACAACCTTCAATCTTGGCTATTGGCTCTACCATGAGATTTGAAAATTCAAATTTGAGGGTCAAAAGAAGGCACACTTACCTTATGCTCATCTGATATCTGTCCTTCTTTTTCATCACAAAGTGTGGCATCTGGAGTTGGATTCTAAACCTATCAAGCTTATTAAGTTTTGTCAGAACCAACTGAACTACATGAGATTGGAATTTGCTGAGGAATCTGGCCAATCCAGAGCTCCATCTAGGACCAGAACCAGAGCTGAGGAAGGACAGACATCCCCCACTCGGCCATCCACCTCTGCTCCACCTCAGGCTCCTGAGCCAGTTTCTATGTTTGGAACTTCTATTCAGACCATGGTTGATAAAGCAATCTCAGCAGCCATATCTACCCTCAAAGACAATATCATTACTGAACTATCCAAGAAGATTGAGGCAGAGGTGAAGAAAGGTGTCAATGAGGTCATAAAATGCTTTAAGTCCAAGTCCAAGTCCAAGTCCGAGGATGAATTTCAAGAGGATATGACTGATCAGTTAGCAGGGATCAATGAGAAGCTTGAAGCTGTTGCTGGTCATTTTGAAGATCTTGGTCCTAGATTTGAAGCCACACATGTTGCTTATGACAGACTGGACAAAAAGGTTGAGAAGCTACTGAAGCAGACAAATCCTATAGGTCATTCTGGCTTATCACCTCCACCTTTTTCTCCTCTACATGCTACCATGCCTGATCCTATCTTTCATTCCATCCCACACATTTCCCCTCATGTATCTCCATCTCTCTCTCCAATTACCTATCCTGTTTCTTCCTCTTCTCCCATCCTTACTCTTGCCTTACCTCCATTTGTTCCAGAAACCTCCACTCCTCTCCCTATCCATATCTCTGTTCCTCCATCCACTTCTTCTTCCACTCCTCATTCATCCTCTCGCCCTCATGTGACTCCCTCCACCTTTGCAGAAGTACTACCTTTTCTTCAAACACCTCTATCAATTCTCCTATCTCTATGCTTCCCCCAGATGATGATGACAAAGGGGGAGAAGAGTAGCTGATAGTTGCTGCTAATTAGTGTTTTTATTAGTTGTTTTGTTTGTCTAATTTTTTATCTGTACTGAACCTTGTGATCTGACTAATATGTAAAGTTTGTGATGTTAAAACTAATATAGTATCATCTGATGTTTTTGCTGATCTGATCTCATGGTCATAGCTGACTGTTGCTTCATAAGTCATCTACTGTTTCATTTTACTGATATGATCTTTTTCAAAATGCTACAAGTGTTGTCATCATCAAAAAGGGGGAGAATGTTAGTTCTCAACCAAGTTTTGATGATAACTAAACACTTGTAAATCAGTAGTTTAAATAAGAACTTAATTTCAACCCTAAAACTCCAGTTCTCATCACAGCAAAATGAAGAACTCGAGTTCATGGGTGAATAACTCGAGTTCATGGGCCAAGAACTCTAGTTCATGGTTTAAGAACTCGAGTTCGTGAACTTGGTCTGTGGAAAATGCTCTGAGTCTGAAAGAACTCGAGTTCATTAGTAGCAAACTCGAGTTCACGATTAAGAACTCGAGTTCTCTCTGTTGCAAACTGGGACAAGACTAAGAACTCGAGTTCTTAGAATAGAACTCGAGTTCATGAACTTGAGTTCCTGTCTCAGAACTCAAGTTCTTTTGAGAAATGAAATTGAAGGAAAAATGAAGAACTCAAGTTCGTTGTGATCAACTCGAGTTCTCAACTTGCATATCAAAGGGGTATGGAGAAAAGTCAAAAGAACTCGAGTTCCACTTTGACAACTCGAGTTTTTGGCGCTGTCTGTGATTTCTAATTCTGCGAAAGAGCTGATCTTTAGTTGATAACTTCCCGAATCACTTAATATAATAAATGAAATGTTTTTTTTATCACGTTTGCTAGTGGTTTCAGGGATTACAACGGGTTATTATTCAAAATCAACATAAAGCTGATGCTCACGTCATAGCATTTAATGCTAAAGCAGGAAACGGAGCAGCAAATAGAATGAGGCCCAGAGCAGCAGGAAGAAACATTCTTCCAAGGATTACTTAATCAAGACATTCTTCTACAAAAGCACTCTCAACGATCAACACATTTAATGAAAGAACGGATTTCATTTAATGAGGCTTCAACGGTGAACAAGGAACAGAGCGAGCTGTGTCTAACAGGAAAATAAATAAGTCACAATGGTAACTCTCAAGTTCCTTCCAACGGCATTAATGGCGAAAGAGTATAAATGCTGAAGCATTCATTTCAGTCAACTACAAAAAAAACCAAAGAAAAAAAAACTCTGCGCATTTACTCTGAGTTATTATCTTATCAGTTTCATTTCGAGTTGTGTAATTGTATTCTGAAGATAGTGAAAAATCCCAAGGTGTTCTTGGGGACTGGACGTAGGTCAGGATAGACCGAACCAGGATAACTTCTCTCGTGTTACTTCTCCTTTAAACCCTTGCTCAGTTAGTTCATTAATTTGCGAAAATCTTGATTGAGTAGTTAAATTTTTTAAATCACCTATTCACCCCCCTCTAGGTGAAATTCCATCTTCAAGAACTTCAAACTGACGACACTTGAGAAGCTTCAAGCACACAGACATGTCTTGATTAATTGCACTAAAGTTGAACCATACCTTTAGTAAGGATTGCACACAGATATATGGTATCCTTTATATTTCCTTACATTTTATACTTACATTTCATAGTCTTGTTCGCATGTTTAGTTGTAGGAAATTCAAGAGTCATGTCAAGCGTTAACTGAGGATCTGGACATAGACAACAACTGAGATTGATAGAAAGGTCCACAGAGAATTCCCGAGTTGGTTTAAGAGGAGAATAATGAATGACTACAACCCATACTCACTAGAATTCAGAGCTCTCGCACTCAGCTCGTTTGACCATGCCCAATGATTTACAGCATACAATGTCAACGGTTTCAAGTTTTGCACTGTTTGACGAGATTAGTGATTGCGGACCCAAAACTCGGGTATATATGGCACATTTGAGATGAGGAGTTATGCAAGCAACAGTGATAAGAACATGTCGTTCGGTGACGTCTCATATTATGGAAAGCTCCTTGATTGGTCAAGATAAATTACTAGGGCCGTTTCACTATGATGTTCTTCAAATGTTTGTGGGTGAATACAACAACATCCCAGGGACTCAAGACTTACGACTTAGGCATGACTTCAATGAATTTCTCTTGGCCGATTCACACTGGTCAGTCTAAAGATGATGAGCCATATATTCTAGACTTAGATACCCATCAAGTTTATTATGTCGCCGATGAGAGGTACAGGGATTGTCATATGGTAGTTCACTTAAAGCCTCGAGACCTTTATGACATGGGCGATGCTGATAATGTCGCTTGTGAGAGTGGGTCATTCCAGCCCACCAGCTTAGAAAACTTCTTCCTCGACGGCGATGACAATTTACCTATAGTTTGGTATGTTTTTTAATATACGCTTTATGAAATAATAACATTTAACTAAAGTGTTATTTGTGTTCCAACATATTCAACTCACAAGTAACATTTTATCCATTGTTTTTCTGTTTTTTGTAGGGATTATGAGGAAGATTGAGAGAAAAAATTATGCTTACGATTTACTCAATAATCTTTTTTTTTTTGTCAAAACATTTAATCTGTAATCATATATATATGTTTTTTTTAAAAAAAAACTTATTTTGTAGCTGACGATTCTGACTAATCTTTTTTTTTTAAAAAAACTTATTTTTAGCAGTTACAAACCACTACAAAGCACAAAAAACCGCTATAAAAAAAGAACCGCTACAAACACTATGACAATAATCACTACTAAAATTAAACGGTACAAAAAGCGCAACATCAACCGCTACAAAACTGGTACCCAAATACTGTTGGTTATGATTAGTTTTGATGATGTCTTATATAGATGCCATTAGTAAAAGCAAAAAGTTTATATCTCATATATTGACCAATTGCTACATTTAATGTAGATTTGTTTATATAGAGAAAGAACAAGAGACGAAAAGAAAGAAATAGTTGAATCATGGAGAATGATCAAGAAAAGAGAAGAAAGAAAGAAAAACTTGCCAAATAGAATGAGAAAATTATCATACAAGTTTTTAGATTGATTCTTGAAGTCTCCACGATTAAATGAAAGTTGGAACAGCTCAATTCAGAGTTAAAACAAGCATATATTAGGCTCTGGATGAGCAAAATCGAGCCAGATACTCAAAAGTCAAGTTTACTGCATTACTGGAAGTGATTTGCCTCTAAATTATGAGAAAACTTGAGTTTAAGACACAAAACTCGAGTTTGGAACTCAAAACTCGAGTTGGTCACTTAATGACTCGAGTTTGTAGTGTCTTCAGCAACTCTGGATCAGCAAAACTCAAGTTAGCCAATGTAAACTCGAGTTTGGAACTCAAAACTCGAGTTAATCACTTAATAACTCGAGTTTAGCAATCTTTCAGCAACTCTGTTCAACTCTGTTTCACGTTCAGCATGGACGTCCTCTGGTAATTCGATCATATCTTCTAAACCAGAGATCGGATAAAGGTGAAATAAATTTTTTATGAAACTAGACTCCCAATACGTCATCTTGACAAATTTTCATGCCCAAAGAAGATCAGATGGGAGAGCTATGAATTTTTGAAGTTGATCCATCTGTTACTGTCATACAGTAGACCAATGTTTGGTAATTTGAGCATAACTCACAATCTACTCATCGGAATGAACTGAAATTGGCGGCATATGAAAGTAGACTCACATACCTTTCCAAAGACATAAAGGACATGGAAAACAAGGATCAAATGAGTGAGGTATGAATCTTTAAAGTTGACAGTCAATTCAGGATGCTGAAAAAACGCTAGCCAAAGAACAGCCTTCGTTCATCGGAGCATGAATGTCAAATTACAATGAGTTTGGAGTTGATTCTTCTTAAATTGGAAAGAATACTTAAAGAGTCTTATGGAGATAGGTACTAGATTCCAAGAATTGATCTTTATCAAGTCCGAGAGCAAAGAACTTGTAAGAAGGATATTTGATTGAGCCATGAAGAAGAAAACTCGAGTTTGTATTAGCAAACTCCAGTTTTGCACTTGACAGAGAGCAAAATGTTTTCATCTTTTAAGAAAAATCGAGTTTGAGTTAGTAAACTCCAATGTGTGGCAGACAGAGAGCTCCTCAATATTTTGAACTAAGAAAACTCCAGTTTACATTTGAAAACTCCAATTTTGAGTTTTGTGGACTTAAACTTATTTTCTCTTCAAAAGTCCTAAACTCGAGTTAGTCACTTAATGACTCGAGTTTAGCCTTATGTTCAAGTGTGCTCCAAAACTCAAATCACGACATTCCTCTCTGAAAGACCTAAACTCGAGTTTGGAATTCTAAACTTCAGTTTAGCCTGCTAAAAACTCCAGTTTTGTTTTTCAGTCGTTGAAGTTTAAAAACCAGATTGCGCCAATTTGTGATATCTTTATGGGTTAATCTTAAAACATCATATCATATATTACTATTGATTCTAACATTATTTAATGAGTTTTCGAGTAAGTTTCAAATGAATTCAGCAATGATCAAGGTGAAATCAGATCTGGGTCAAATGCAATTAATGAAGAACCAAGAACAAGCCTTAAATTTCTCCTCTATTCCAATGGACCAGCTCAGACCGTTATAGATCGTTCAGATCACTCTCCAACGGTCAAATAAAGTTTATGGAATGACAGAATATCTGGAAGACCATCTGCATCAACAAATCCCAGGATTCCAGTTTAGAGTTGAAAGAACAGAGGAAAATATGCAACTGTCATTTTCCAGATTTATAGCTGAACGTTAGAGAAGAAAATGCAATGGCTAGTTCCTCTAATTAACTTATAAATACTTGAAGACTTGAAGACTCCATACACAAGGAAAAATGCAGAGACACAAGCTTACATCTTCAACATGTTAATACTTTGATTTTCACATCATTTACTCTTTGTTCTCAATGCCTACATAGCTTATCATTGAGAGTGAAATGATTTGTATTGTGCTTCAGTGTTTATTCATTCACTTCTGAGAGAGAAGATTCATTGTGAATCAGGTTATCTGAGAGATACTCAAGATTGGGTGATCTTGAGTGGGAAACACTTTGTTGTGGTTACAGCTTGTAAGGGGAGTGAATCCTAGTAAGAGGATTACTTCGAGTACAGAGTGTGTAATCAAGCGAGTGTATTGATTACAGTTTGTAAGGGGGAGTGAATCCTTGTGAAAGGATTACTTCGAGTACAGATTGAAAATCTCAAGTGAAGCTTGGGGACTGGACGTAGGTCAAGGATTGGACCGAACTAGGATAAATCACAGTTTGCATACTCTCTTCCCTTATCTTTTACATTTCCAGTACATTCTTATCTTTGAATATCTAACTGTTAGTTTATAAGTTGCGAAAAGATTTTTAAAGTTCTTAAACTTTTATCAAACACCCAATTCACCCCCCTCTTGGGTGATAGCCAGGTCTAACATTTGATATCAGAGCAAGGTCTCTTGTTTAAAGGACTTAACAGTCTTAAGAGTTAGCAATGGCTAATTTTGGATGTTGCCTGCTTTCACAAGGTTTTGATTATACCATTCCACCATTTTTGAAAGATATAGATTTTTGGTTTTGGAAAGCTAGAATGACAAGTTTTCTTAAAGCATCTGATTTTGATATGTGGAAAATTTTTACAAATGATTTTAATTTCAAATCAAGAAAGGATTTGACAGAAAAAGAAAAGAAAATGTTTTTACTGAACATTAGAGCAATGAAAATTTTACACAGTGCTTTAACCGAAAATGATTTTGAGAAAATCAAATTCTGCTTTAGTGCTAAGGAAATATGGGATACTTTTAATTCTATATATGCTTCTAATATTTGTGTTGAAGATGAAAGTATTGACAGTTCATCGAATACTATAAGTTGCATATCCATTGATGAAAAACTGAAGATTGAAGAAGGAGAAATCATTGAATACTCACATGATCCAGTCAACAAAAAAAAAAAAGAAGAGAAAGAGGATTCCCAGGAAGAGCCCATGGACATTTGTGATCAATCATCATTAGAAGCTCTAGTTGCTTATGTGGTAAAAAGTTCCAACTCTTCTTATGTAGATAAGAAAAATGCTTTTGAACAATCACATAGAGTTGTTTATCAATTAGTTATTGATTTTAATTTAAACAACAAAAGTGTTTTCGAAAATGATACTGGAAAGTTTATTGGGAAGAAAGAATATCCAAATGAGATTCATTTCAATCTTCAATCTGATAATAAACTTAATACTTGCAAAAATGTTAATGATAAGCATCATTCTGTGACTTGCAATTATTGTGGTAAATCTGGTCATATTTCTCATACATTCTATATTAGGAAAAATTCAAATATGAGAAGTAAATATGTTTGGGTTTCAAAAGGACAAGTAAGGTCTAATACTAACAGTAAAGGACCTAAGTATAAGTGGGTACCAAAACGTCCATCCAGTGTTCTATGTGTACAAGATAATTCGAAAAGCAATGGACATAATGGTACAAAGAAGATGAAGAAAAGTCCAAGAGTGTCTCATGAGCCTAAAAGGAAACTCACATCAAATAGGAGAACTCTCGGAGCATCCACTGCTGGACTTACAAGGTTTAATCATCCAAAGAAGCAATGGTTAAAAGCAAGAGGAGTATGTTTCACCTCAAGAACAAGCTACCATAGAGTACCATTCAACTATCTTGAGGAGAACAAGAAGGGGAAATTCTCACAAGTATCAAACAGAAGATTTTTTGAAGCCTATATCCTATGTGAGAACTTTGCAGACACCTATGGAAAGACATATGAAGAATCAGGTGAATCTGCAAAACGGGAAAAGTTTGTTGTCAAAAGAGGCAAACTTGAGTTTACAGAAGGCAGAAAGCAAACTCTGTTTCTGAAGGAAAGCCAAACTCGAGTTTACAAGTTGGAAACTCAAGTTTTGGTAAGACAAAGAACGACCAAGTGCTAAGAAACCTCTAAACTCGAGTCTGTAAGTAATAAACTCAAGTTTACACTTTTAAATTTAAAGTTTTTTCACGCATATCTTGAACTCAACTATTGCTCTTGTTTTTAAAACCTCCTACTCTATTATTTGAAATATCCATCAAGGTTTTTCGTAACCTGAAGAATGAGCATTACAAACTATTTTAAAACTGATTTTTCACACTTCCAAAAAATTCTCTTTTTAGATTTATAAAAACAAATTGCAAAGTTCATAAGTTCAAACCTTTATGCATACATGATGATTTGAAAAATAAAATGTTTCTTTCATGCATAAAGTCATGATTAATTCATTGTGCTCAATTATTCTGAATTGATTAAATTCATAAGAGCATGTGAATTTTGGTTCCTACAAGCTAACAATGATTGGATCCAAGTAAGGTTGGATACCGAAGAAGAAAAACATTTATACGGTTTCGTAAGATCAAAGAAAGCTTCTTAAGGATGTGCCTATATAGAGATTATAACTCCAAGTCTTGAGAAAGTTAAACAAGCTATGCTTGATGCTGATGGTGAACATTGAAAAGGAAGATATCTACATCACTCATCTTAAACCAAGCAAGCTACTACAAGGACAAGAGAAATTATGATGATATCTAATCCTTACCCTATCTTACTCTTAAATGATTATATATGTGGGTAATGAACACTTGTCCATTATTGCATTTCTTTAGCAATCAATCATTTATGATTTTCAAAATGTTTTCAGATTGCTAAAATGATCATAAGTGAATTTGTGCATAACTTTCAAAGTTTAAGTTTTTGAAATGCACAACTCTAAACTTGTTTGGATTTCAATCACTTTGTGTCTATAAATATCCATGCACATGTTTTTGAAAAATATTCATGTTTTGATTGCATTCAATTTTGGAAGTTAATATTGTATATTAAATGTTAAATATGCTTCAAATTTGTCCAGTTGAGCTTTCCCTATCATACACATATTGATCTTTGGTATTTAATGTAATGCTTGAACTCCTAATCCCTTATTCTCTAACTAGTTGGACTTCATGTCTAACAAGTTGATTATCTATGAGTTTTCAAGCTTATCTCCTATAAAAGAATTCAATTTGTGAATATTATGCTTACTGCATAAATTCTTATTGGTCATGTTATTCCAAGCTTTATGAAGAATATCATTGATGCATTGAGTACTAATGAATCTACCATTATAATGGAATAACTTACTAGGATAATATTCTGGAACTCTAGTGACTTGGACTAATGTGTATTTGTTTCATCATCCATGAATCCTAGTAGTCACTTTGTTACTCACATATATCAACTTTGTCATCATCCATCTTTTGAGTAACTATAGTCATGTGGTCAAGTTCTTGCCTTAAATGCTCATGTTTAATGACTCAATTCTAAAGGGCAAGATTACCCCTTGGCAAATAGCAAAGTCATCATGTCTATATATATTTCAATCCTACTTGGCCTTATTGGCTAATTCATTCTTTTCATGACTTTTGCTTTTGGGAAAACTTTTCAACATGTTAACTACTTCAAATCTGAAGCATTCTGATACATTCTTTATCATGTTGACTTCCACCATATTGAGAATGAACATCAATTTTTTTTAGCATGTTTCAAAAATAAGTTTTCATGTCTTCAAAATCTCAATTTCATAATGCATTATCTTTGTTTGAAAGAACATTTGAGATTTGAAACAATTTGCATATTTCATCATTATCTTTGAAAAATCTGATTTCATTCATGAACTTTAGTTGAAAAATGCTTATCTTTATGGATAAGATTTTCTATGCTTTTTGATCAATCTTACATGCATCAATGACATCTTTTCTACATAAAGGGTATTTAAAGATTGTTATTGAATCAAGACCAAGAGCTTTTCATGTTTGGTAAAAATATGACTCTTGATTCAAAACGTTTGAAAGTTGCATGACTTCAGTGAAGTTTGAATGACTCCAAGTCATATGTGTTATGTGTAAAACGTTTCTGTAATTTCATGACTCCAGTCATCTCTCGGTTACTCCAGTCATTGAATGAACCAGTCAAATACAAAGCTATCGGTGACTCTAGTAATGGTTGAATTACTCTAGTCATCGAATTTTTATAACTATTTTGCGATGGCTCATTAACAAATGACTCCAGTCACTTTATTTGTTCTCATGAAGTTTTATCCCAAGCAAACTCTTCTCTAAAATGATCCTTATGCTTTAAACTCTCTTTGATTATCATAGAAAGCATAAGTGATTTCTTCATATCAATTTCTAGTCCACCCAAATGAACTTGAAAGTTCTTAATTTTGAGATACTATGTTATAGGAAAGGATAACTCTAAACCTCATAACATTTGGTGTCACATTATTATTGGGTATCATTAAGGGGGAGCTTCACATTCACATGTGTTTACATCTTAAAAGCTCATCTCCAATAATTGAAGAAAACTCTTTTAATCATACACATTTGCATTTACAATGTTTTTATTAATTTTGATGATGAGTTAATATCATAGTTTCCTTTCATTATCTTTATTTGAAAATATCTTATAGAAAGGAATATCTTGATATCTTATTGCACTAATAATTCTCTCTTGCAAGAAAGTTTTACAATTGTAACAGAAGAATTCAGTTGTGCAAGAACTTTCCTTAATGTCCTACAAGGAGATATCATTAAATTAAGGAAAGATGCTTTGATGTCCAATCACATTGAAGCTAAATTATGCTCAGCTGAGACATGTGTTTGCAGAAAAGCTATATGCAGCAAAGGAAAAGGATGGAAATGATCTCTTACAACAAGAAAGCAAGCAAATGAACCTCGTGGATTATACATCAATTTGCTGCTAAATCTAAATAAGCATTTCTAAACTCTACCTTTTTATATTCAGTAGAAACTTTGCACATGTTTGGTATCTCTATGCCTTAATTGTGAAAGATGTTTTGAAAACCTCTCCATATTCTCTCATAAAAACATTCCTACTTGCATCATATTGAAACTTGAATACTTTCAAATAAGGGGGGAGAAAATAAGGGGGAGAAAACTTGATCTCATATTTGCCTCTTCATAAGTATTTCCTCTCTAATTCAACTTTTTGCTAATGACAAATAAGGGGGAGAGAATGGCAAGAAAAATATGTTGAGTCTAATTAGTTTTCACATTCATACATAAATATGTTGAGTCTAATTAGTTTTCACATTCATACATATCTTTCTTAAGGTATTTGCCATCATACAAAACGGGGAGAATGTTGGTTATGATTAGTTTTGATGATGTCTTATATAGATATCATTAGTAAGAGCAAAAAGTTTATATCACATATCTTGACTAATTGCTACATTTAATGTAGATTTGGTTATATAGAGAAAGAACAAGAGAAGAAAAGAAAGAAATAGTTGAATCATGGAGAATGATCAAGAAAAGAGAATAAAGAAAGAAAAACTTGCCAAATGGAATGAGAAAATTATCATACAAGTTTTTAGATTGACTCTTGAAGTCTCCACAATTAAATAAAAGTTGGAACAGCTCAAGTCAGAGTTAAAACTAGCATATGTCAAGTTTTGGATGAGCAAAATCGATCCAGATACTCAAACGTCAAGTTTACTGCATTACTGGAAGTGATTTGCCTCTGGATTATGAGAAAACTTGAGTTTAGGACACAAAACTCGAGTTTGGAACTCAAAACTCGAGTTGGTCACTTAATGACTCGAGTTTGTAGTGTCTTCAGCAACTCTAGCGTCTTTGGATTAGCAAAACTTGAGTTAGCCAATGTAAACTCGAGTTTGGAACTCAAAACTCAAGTTTAGCAAGCTTTCAGCAACTCTGTTCAACTCTGTTTCATGTTCAGCATGGGCGACCTCTGGTAATTCGATCATATCTTCCAAACCAGAGATCAGATTAAGGTGAAATCAATTTTGTATGAAACTAGACTTTCAATACGTCATCTTGACAAAGTTTCATGCCCAAAGAAGATCAGATGAGAGAGCTATGAATTTTTGGAGTTGATTCATCTGTTACCATCATACAGTAGACCAAGGTTTGGTAATTTGACCATAACTCACAATCTACTCATCGGAATAAGCTGAAATTGGCGGCATATGAAAGTAGACTCACATACCTTTCCAAAGACATAAAGAACATGGAAAACAAGGATCAAATGAGTGAGGTATGAATCTTTGAAGTTGACAGTCAATTCAGGTGCTGAAAAAACGCTAGCCAAAGAACAGCCTTCGTTCATCGGAGCATAACTGTCAGATTACAATGAGTTTGGAGTTGATTCTTCTTGTATTGGAAAGAAGACTTAAAGAGTCTTATGGAGATAGGTACTGGATTCCAGGAATTGATCTTTATCAAGTCAGAGAGCAAAGAACTTGTGAGAAGGATATTTGACTGAGCCATGAAGAAGAAAACTCGAGTTTGTATTAGTGAACTCCAGTTTTGTACTTCATAAAAAGCAAGATGTTTTCATCTTTTAAGAAAAATTGAGTTTGAGTTAGTAAACTCCAGTGTGTAGCAAACAGAGATCTCCTCAATATTTTGAACTAAGAAAACTCCAGTTTGCATTTGAAAATTCCAGTTTTGAGTTTTGTGGACTTAAGCTTATTTTCTCTTCAAAAGTCCTAAACTCGAGTTAGTTACTTAATGACTCGAGTTTAGCCTTATGTTCAAGTGTGATCCAAAACTCAAATCGCAATATTCCTCTCTGGAAGACCTAAACTCGAGTTTGGAATTCTAAACTCCAGTTTCAGTCGTTGAAGTTTAAAAACCAGATTGTGCTAATTTGTGAAATCTTCATGGGTTAATCTTAAAACATCATATCATATATTACTATTGATTCTAAAATTATTTAATGAGTTTCAAGTAAGTTTCAGATGAATTCAGCAATGATCATGGTGAAATTAGATCTGGGTCAAATTCAATTAATTAAGAACCAAGAACAAGCCTTAAATTTCTCCTCTATTCCAATGGACCAGCTCAGACCATTATAGATCATTCAGATCACTCTCCAATGGTCAAATAAAGTTTATGGAATGATAGAATATTTGGAAGACCATCTGCATCAACAAATTCCAGGATTCCAGCTGAGAATTGAAAGAACAGAGGAAAATATGCAACTGTCTTTTTCCAGATTTGTAGCTGAATGTTAGAGAAGAAAATACAACGGCTAGTTCCTCTAATTAACCCATAAATACCTGAAGACTTGAAGACTCCAAAGTCAAGGAAAAACGCAAAGACACAAGCTTACATCTTCAACATGTTAATACTTTGATTTTCACATCATTTACTCTCTGCTCTCAATGCCTACATAGCTTATCATTGAGAGTGAAATGATTTGTATTGTGCTTCAGTGTTTATTCATTTACTTCTGAGAGAGAAGATTCATTGTGAATCAGTTTATCTGAGAGATACTCAAGATTGGATGATTTTGAGTGGGAAACACTTTGTTGTGGTTACAACTTGTAAGGGGAGTGAATCCTAATGAGAGGATTACTTCAAGTACAGAGTGTGTAATCAAGTGAGTGTATTGATTATAGTTTGTAAGGGGGAGTGAATCCTAGTGAAAGGATTACTTCGAGTACAGAATGTGTAATCAAGCTCAAAGCAGATAGTGGATTGAAAATCTCAAGTGAAACTTGGACTGGACGTAGGTCAAGGATTGGACCGAACCAGGATAAATCACAGTTTGCATACTCTCTTCCTTTATCTTTTACATTTCCAGTACATATTTATCTTTGAATATCTAACTGTCAATTTATAAGTTGCGAAATGATTTTTAAAGTTCCTAAAGTTTTATCAAACACTCAATTCACTCAACATTTGTGATTCAATTTTTTTTATTTCTGATTATTTTTATACTTTGTTTACACTTTCACACACATTATCTTATTTACTTTCACACACATTATTACATTTACTTTTACACATATTATTCCATCTATCTTCACAAGTATTATTCCATTCACTTTCACACACATTATTTTTAGAATTAAATTTTATTTAAATCAATCCATAATAAATTATACCTTTATAATAAATATTTATGATTAAATATCAGTAAAAATTTAAATTTAAATTTAAATTATTGATAATATAATATTTAACTTATTAAATATTGTAACGCCCCTATTTTCTAAGTCTGTTATGAGGTTCAATTATCGTCCTAGGACTCTTATTAAGTTATCTCGTGAATATTTATCAGAGTGTAGACGTTAATAGATGAGAGTGATTCACAACAGAAAGCATGCATAGGCGTTTGGACGATTGAGTAACTGATTTCATATGCGCAGACATATGTTGGTTAATTAAAATTCCCGAAGGAACAAAAATGTGATACAAATAATTACGTCGCGTTTTTTTCTCAGTAGACGCGTTACATTACAGTTATGCGAAAGGTTCAACATGCTTATACATATTCTTATCCAAAATAAAACTCCTTCTGAGTCTTCACACGTGTTGCTTACCCTTTCCTCCCTCTCCCGATCCTCCTGATCCTGAGGCTAGGGTAAATTTTGAGATTCAATGTCCATTGTATCTAAGGTAACAGTTAACCTTATGCTCAAATATAACAATATATGCATGACAGATATTCATTTACATTTCAGCATAAAACCATACATAGCATACAACACATGTAATAGTTTATATCTCAACAATTACAAAGCACACAACAATTGTAATGTTCACTTTTACATAGCACACAACCCATGTAAGGTTTACCTCTACATAGCACACAGCCCATGTAAGGTCCATATAGTTTGCACATAAACCAGTGCTACGCCCCCGGCGTGTCCTCAGCACTAGGAAAACATTCATACTGCATTACCAAGACTGTAACCCGTTTTCAAATTAAAGCTGAATGTATTTAAATATGGTGACCTAAGATCCAGTCTTAGCCACAATCCATGACCCAAAACCAAGTCTTGTCCATGACTATATGAATCAAATCATCACATATAAAGCATACAAGCAACATAAGAGTTAGAGTTACAGTACGCGTTCGTACCTTAGTCCTTAGTACTAGTGGTACGTTCACCTTTCGATACTAGATCCAACCTTTCCGAGTATCCTATAATATCATCACCGCGTTATTTTTCTTATGATTAATATCCTAAGAGATGGCCTTCCCACTCATGACCCTTATACCCTGGGTAAATTCTATTCCATTTATCTCTTTTTGATTTATTATTATTATTATTATTATTATTATCAGGATTATCAATCCTAATACTAATAATTCCTTATTTATTATTTATTTATTATCACTCTTTCCCAATAATAATAAAACTATCTGTTATAATTATTCTAAATTTCCTAATAACACTAATTCACGTTTATTTATTTTGTTATTATTATTAAATAATTTCATTACTTAATTATCAACAACTCTTTTAATTGATTTATTCCCCTTTTATTTACCAATCGCAGTCAATAAATGTCCACCATCATAAAAATATGATTTAATATTTTATTTAACGTTTCTCATGGTTTCTTACAATTTTCTATAATATAATGTTAATTATGGTCTCTTAATTAATTAATAATATATTCCTTAAATTAGGTTTTACTAAACACTACATAGACTAATTTTTACTTAAGGGTTTTATGAATACTTAATTATTCATATACCTACAGATTATATAAAAGTCCTTCTCTTCTTTTCTTTTTAATCTTTCTATATTTCCAGAATACACACACACACAAAAGTAACTAAACCATTTTCACTCATGCAGAAACAAAACAACACATAGTAACCATGTATGTCTTATGTATTTATATTTTTTTTTCTCATTTCTTCTTTGACTTTTTGAACGTTAATATATAATTTATTTGTGTGTATATACATCTATATCAGCAAAAGCAACACTTCCTAACTTCTTTTTTTTTCATCCTCATACGAACAGTAAAAGAAAAAGTGTTATTATTCAAACACACATATAACCACATATATATATATATATATACACACACTATTAGACACACACACAGGTCCAAGTACACAGCCAATGCATTTCGGCAATATAGAACCCGAATGCATAAGAAGAACACAGACAGAAAAAATTTCCCTTTCTCTTTTATATTCATGTTAAGGTGCAGAAACTTACAACCCAGAATAATAGAACCCAAGGTCCGAATATATATATATATATGGTTCAGCGTTTCTTCTTTCTTGCAGCAAGTTTCACGTCATTATCATATTAAGACGCAGAAACACATACTCCTACACCAAGGTAAAGGTACCGATGACAGAATGTTCCATATTTATGTTCAACAACTCATTTAACCACCCATAAGTTTTGGTATAACAGTCCCCAAGACAGTGCAGCCACGGTTTGAATAGGGAAGAGTGTATGACAGCAATGAAAATCCATCTTTAGCAGTGTTTTAGTTTTAGTTTTCAGTTTTAACGTTTTTTTTTTTAATCACAACCTAGGATCAAAAAGAACTGATGACAGCAAAATATGATCATAATACCATGCATGACAGCAAAGAACACAAGATCTTCAGCATATTCACTCATAAGACTCACAAGCCGATGACAGCAAAGTTTATTTTGGTTCAGTTAACAGCCCCCCTTGATTCAGTTAACTTCCTAATGCGTGAAACAACAACCGAAAACGAAGAAGAGAGAAGAAAGATCTGTCACCTTCTATACTTCAGTCTAAACGTGGATGAACAAGGTTGACTCTCCTCTGTTTCATCAATGACAGAACAGAAGAACAAAGAGCTTCCGATAACTCTCCACTCCCACACTCTCCTTCTTCCTCTCTCGGACTCTCACCTCTCTCTCTCTTACTTTGTGGTTTCCTTTCTAGGTGAATACCGAAAGAATGGAGGAGAATGGGGCGATAGAAGCATTTAAAGAGAGATTCAAAGTCAGTCAATACACAACGGTCCAGGGGGTAATAACTAATAACTGAGAGATATGGAGAGCAAAGTCAATGATCTTGTATGCATAATGGAGGGCCGACAGCTGGATTTGTGACGTGTTTTCCGCTGTTAATCATGATCTGCTTTTCTTCAGTTTGGCCGAGCTGATGGATCACAGAATAATGGATATTAGCTTATGGGTTCTGTTGGTGTATGGCCGAGAGAATGAAGGAATGAGATGGACTGAAGACTAATGAACTTGCTTCTGCATTCATACACCCACGACGGACTGGAGGCTGCTTCTGTATTCTTTACGCTGGACTCTAGATGCTGATAGTTTAGGATTTATTTGCTGCATAATTTGCCAAATGGGGTAGATGTATGGAGACTGGACAATCAACATTGGGCTTACGTGTTGGGCTTCTTTATTTTTTTCTTTTTTATTTACTAATTTATTTAATTAGCTTATTATTATTATTATTTCCACTTTAATTTATGGAAAATAAATTTTTATTTCCCATAATCATTTTTCAACCAAATCTCATAGTTTCATTCCCATAAAATATCAAATTTACACTCCCAAAATTTGGGATGTTACAAATATAATGATTAAAGAATAGATTGTTAGCTCTCATGTTTGTTTTTATGATAACTAACCTCCTTGAAAAGAACTTAGTTAACAACGTGCGAAAATCATATCTGCATTGTTTATCTGTCAAGTTGACTCGAGCCAAGTTGACTGACTCGAGCCAAGATACTGGCTAAATCAATCAAATGAGTGGTATTAACTCGAGCCAAGAGAATGTGGCTCGAGTTTAAGGGAAAACTCGAGCCAAAGATTATTACTCGAGCCAACGGCAATTTATATCTTGAATATTTTGATTTTATCAGTTATTTTCTTGCGCTTCTAATTCGAGCCTACAACAAGTGGCTCGAGTTTGTGCCAAAACTCGAGCTAGGCCAGCTTGACTCAAGCCATCAGCTGTATACCCTGAATATATGGCATAATTGGTTTTGGACCGTTGTTTTCAAAATTATGTCTTTTGACTCGAACCTACAATAAGTGACTCGAGTTTGTGCCAAAACTCGAGCCAGGGTCACTTGACTCAAGTCTAGAGCGATTCAAACAAAAAGCTTGACTTGAGCCAATTATGTTAGTTTTTGAAAAATCTATGTTTAAACCTTAACAGATTTTAAATGCGCTTCAGTTGGTCTATGCTCCTTCCTATTATTATTTCTAATCACGTTTAATGAGTTTGTTCATAAGTCTCCGAAAAGATTACTACCAATCTACAATAAAGCAGCAAAGCAAGGTGATGATGTCAGATGTATTTAATGTTAAAGCATATATTCTCCATACCAGCAAGAAAACTTTTGAGCATCATAAAGAACTCTCACATTCTTTCTTGTTGTCTCAACAGTAATATTTGAATGAAGAATGTGACAAGAAAAACATTCTCCAAAAGAATGGGTTATTTCACCTAACAGCAAACAACAATTGGAATTAAGCTATCTAAGTTCACCAACAACGGGACACCTAACGGCGACACATTTAATGAAGCACCAACGGTCACTTTGTTTTAATACAAAGAGTAATGGAAATACAAAACAAAGACAACGGCTACATTCATAACGGTATTAATGGCTAAGGTATAAAAGGATGAAACATTGATTACCGCCAACTACCGAATTGTTGTGCATTTATTTTAGCATTTATTGTAACTCTCTGTTTCTGTAACTTCATATTCAATTGTACTTCAGTGATTAACACTCTATCTACTCGTGAGGAGTTTAGAATTATTACTTGATTATCTGTAAAAATCTTGAGGTTGGGACCTCAAGTGTTGGGCAAACAATTACAGCTTATAAGGGGGAGTGATCAGTGAGAGAATCATCCAAGTATAGTGTAATTGTAATTGTGCTTTGAGAATCATGGAAATCCCAGGTGTTCTGAGGACTAAATGTAAGTCGAAGTTTTAGACCGAACTAGGATAATATCATGTGTCTCTACTTATTCCTTCTGCTCTATTTCATTTATGTTTGCCTTAACGTTTTCGAAAGTTTTTAAAAAAAAATCACTTATTCACCCCCTCTAGGTGATATTCCATTTTCATTTGGTATTAGAGGGTGGTTGCTCAGTTGGGCTTAACATCTCAAGTTCTCGATCCTTGATTATGGACAGAATATTACCTGATGGTGCCTCGATTAATCAACCTCCTAGATTCAACGATCAACACTACTAATTGTAGAAAAACAAGTTCAAGGTGTTCGTGATGGCGACGAAGTTTGGTCTGTGGAGAGTATTTGAGCAAGGAAACTACGAGCCAATTGTTCTTGAAAATGGTCTTAAACTTCCAAAGCCATAAGAAGATTATGATAATAATGATCGAAGAAAAATCATACTAAATAGCAAGGCTATTCTTTTGCTTCAGAGTACTCTTAGTCAAGAAGAGTACTTTCACATCTGTAACCTGGAAACAGTGCAAGAAATGAGGAACGCTTTGGAGGTCACCTATGAAGGAACAGTGGCTATAAAGGAGAATCGTGTCAACACACTGACAACCAAATATGATCTCCTAAGAATGAAAAGCTAAGAATCAATTGCCGAATTCCAACTCCGATACACACATATGATCAACCAGTTAGTAGCCTTGGGTAAAACATATGAGCAATGTGCCCAAGTTAGAAAGATCCTCAATATTCTAACCAAAGACTGGGAAGCCAAGGTCACAACAATAGAAGAGGCTTGTGGCGAATCAATGACATCGGTTGCTGCCTTGTTCGGAAGCTTGTCTGAGTACGAAAGCAAACTGAAATTCAAAAAGGATTTAGATGAGATCCACAACAACAAAAACAAAGGATTTGCTCTCAATGCTGTCAAAGAAAAGGAAGATAATGACAAAGATGATGAGGATGATGAGATAGGTATGTTTGTGAGAAAATTCAAGAAGTTCTACAAAAGGGATCAAGGTTTCAGAAATCGATTCTAAAGAGGAGGATCTAGCAACAAACACGACTCTAAAGATAAGGACCAAGTCATTTGTTATGAGTGCGAGAAGCCTGGGCACTATAAGTCTGAATGTCCTTAGCTTAAGGGCAATGAGAAAGAGAAGAAGAAGAAGAAGTTCAATCAGTTCAAAAAGAAATCTTATGTATCTACCATCTAGGAAGATGATTTATCTGAAGAAGAAAGTGAAAAGGAAGGAGAAACAACAAATATCTGTTTGGTTGCAGAAGAGGAACGAATAGAAGAAAATGAGGTAAATGATTCACTACCAACTTATGATAAATTATTTGATGAGTATAATGAAATACAATCGGAGTTTGAAAAACTTACTAATAAGTATTTTTGCCTTAAAAAAGAAAAACACTTCTCTTAAGTTAGAACTAAGAAAATTTACTGTTAAAGACATGATTTGCGAAGATTGTCTGGATTTGGAGAAAAGAAACTTGTATCTAACAAAAACACTTGAGAAATTCACTAAGGGAAGTGAAGTGCCCAATATGATCTTAAATGCTTAAAGATTTACAAATGATCGTTCTGGTATAGAATACAATATTATTTTCAATAAAAAGATAGGGGAAAAGAAAACTGGTGGAAAATCTTACTTGAACTATTTTCAGAAAACTGTTCATGCCTCAAATCCATTTGCTCACTATAATTACTGTAATCGAAAAGGTCACAGTACATCATGGTTTAGTAAGAAACAAACCACTGTAGCAGTATCGTCAACTGAAACAGAATACGTTGCTGCCTCCAATTATTGTGCTCAGTCCTGTGGTTGAAGCAATAGCTGTCTGATTTGGTAATACATCTCAAAGAAATTCCAATCCTTTGTGACAATACAAGCACAATAAGTCTGGCAAAGAATCTGTTCAGCATACTAGAACAAAACACATCGACGTTAGACATCACTTCATCCGTGACTATGTTCAAAGGAAAGAAGTAAAGGTGATGTTTATTCCCACAAACTTACAGTTAGCCAACATCTTTACCAAGCCACTTGCTAAGGAACAGTTTTTATTTATCCAAAGGGAATTAGGAATGGTAAATCCCAATGAACTGTAAGTTAATGTTGTTTGAATGAGATTAATTATGTTTTGATGAATAATAGAAAACTAACTTAAGAATCAGAGTGTTTTGATTAAATTTTGCAGGACTCTGTTAAAAGAAAAAGAAACAAAGATAATCAAAGTATATTCTAGCTCAAGTCTAATTTAGAAAATCGAGCCAATCATAGTGAAATTTGGTTTCACCCCGAGTCTCGACTATGACAGGAAGATGAGAAATCAAAAAAGTTTGGCTAACTCGAGCCAATACAATTGCCTCGAGTCAACAGCAGCTAACAAAATGTGAAAATAGACTCGAGCATGTTTTTCGCACCTCGAGTCTGGGTGAAAACTCGAGCCAATAAGCCTCGACTCGAGTCAACACCAATGCGTTGAATCTAAGTCACTAAACAGACTCGAGCCTGTCTAATCCACCTCGAGTTTAAGACAAAACTCAAGCCTACTAAATGAGACTCGAGCCAAAACCGTAAAAATGATTTTTGTTTAAAATTCTGTTTCATTAACTTTGTCTCTGCTTCTCTCATCTTCTTCCTTCGACGCTTCAACTCTCCTTTTTTGAAATCTCCACCAAACCCTAACAGTCACACTTTCATCAACAATGGCCCTTAAAATTGCTCAAAAATCTCCTGCCAAATCATCAAAATCCACTCCATACCCTAAACCTAAAAGGACTGATTCATCTTCTCCACCACAAATGCATCGAGATCAACGGTAAAAACTTCCTCCCAAATAGTTTCGCCCAAAGGTCAACTTTAAGGAACCTATGGCTAAGAAGCCAAAAAAGCTTGTAATCGAAGAACCCTCAAAAACACCGACAAAGAAGCCAATTGATCATGAAGAAGCTGCTCACAAGGATAAAGAAACAGTGATCGAGGTACCGAAGAAATCTTCAAAGAAACCTCTATTATCGTTGGAGCCTCGTGAAATATTTCCATCAAAGCCTGTTGCATCTGGGTCTGGGTCTGGGTCTAAGGGAAATATGACATCGGGTTCAAAGGTATTTCAAATCCCTGTTATTCATGCCATTTACCATGCCCCTATCTTTAACCCACCTTTAGATTTCGCCTGTAGACCATATTTATTTTCCCCTGAAGAAGGAAAGAAATTTAGGGATGATTATGCTCGTAGAAATTTATGTCCAGTAGTTTATGTTGACCTGCCTAAATTGAGAGAAGGGTGTAACCTGGATCTCTATCCTTAGTTCAAAGATTATGAATTATTTCTCTCCATCCGTGCCTTATACAGCCCTTCCCTGGTTAGGGTATTTTATTTTAACATGACATACCATCATCTGCTAGACAAGAAGAACAAAATGATGGAAGAGAAGCTTATCACCTATGTTAAGGGGAAGAGGTTGAATTAAGTGTTGATTACCTTAACTCCTTGCTCCAAATATCAAACCCTCCACCTGTTCCTACACCTGAATATACTGATGAGCAAATTTATCAAATACTCCAACCAGAAATACCCTTTGCTGAGCCGCTAAAATTCTCACCAGGTGTAATGCCTCCCAACTATCGAACCTTATGGTACATATATTCAATGAATTTTGTTCAAAAGGGCAGGAACTTCACACATTTCACCTAGAAAGACTATTCTCTGTTTACCTCTTTTGTAGCCAAAGTCCCACACAATCTGGGTCATTGGATTTTTCATGAGTTGAAGAAGTACAATCTTCACTCTAAGAAAAATTCCACTATACCCTTTCCTAGCTTGATCTCCATAATACTCTTTCATGAAAAAAATATGGTACCTTGAGTCCCTTAAGCAACCGAAGGTACTTGACATGTTTGGGAAGCATCAACTAAATCTTATGAAATCCTTTCCAGAGGGATCTGGAGAATCTAGAGCTCCTGCTCTATCTACTTCTCAAGCTTCAAAATCCAAAAATTAGTCAGCTAGACAAGGTCAAGATTTCTCTTCACTACACTCACTATTTTCTCTTGGAGCTCATATCAAATCTAATGTTGAGAAGACCATATCAGATAGTCTAGATCCTTTGTTGATTTTAGTAGCTGCTCAAAATTCTCTCTGTGTGAAGCTTGAAACTTAGCTGCATATGGATTTAGTTGGTCCAGCTAGAGTAAAAAGCCTTGGTGGAAATTTGTACACTCTAGTTATGGTTGATGATTTCTCAAGATACACATGGACTTTATTTTTATCTGCTAAAAATGAAGCATTTGATCAATTTGTTGTTTTTGCCAAGAAGGTCCAGAACGAGAAAGGTTTATCTATTGCAGGAATCCGAACAGATCATGGAGAAGAATTTGAAAATCACCACTTTGAGAAACTCTGTGATAAGATGGGGGTAGACCACAACTTTTCTGCACCAAGAACACCTCAACAGAATGGAGTAGTAGAAAGAAAGAACAGAGTTCTTACAGAAATGGCAAGAGCAATGCTGAATGAAAATCAGACCTCCCAAGTGTTTTGGGTAGATGCAATGAACACAGCTTGCTACATTTCTAACCGAGCATATCTCATAAAGAAGCTGAACAAAACACCATATGAGCTTTACAAAGGAAGAAAGCCCAACTTAGCTCATCTGCACATTTTCGGGTGTAAGTGCTTTATTCACAAGAATGGTAAGGAAAACTTAGGTAAATTTGATTCTAAAGTTGATGAAGGTATATTCCTTGGATACTCATCTAGGAGTAAGGCATATAGAGTATTTAATCATTTTACTCGAACTATAGAAGAATCAATTCATGTTGTTTTCTGTGAAACCAATTCTGACAAATCTATGGTTAATGATGATGATGAAGTTCAGAATCAATCTTCTTCAAAAACCTTCTCTGATTTGACAAATTCTGAAAACAATTTACAAAGAGAACCAGAAGCTGAATCTGAACATGATTGTGAAAACTCTGGTCAAACTCAACCTAGAGCTTGGAAATACAGTAGGAGCCATCCACTGGACCAAGTTATAGGTGATGCAAATCAAGGAGTTAGAACTAGACAAAGTATTTTAAACGAAGTCACTTTTTCAGCTTTTATTTCAGAAATAGAACCCCCTGAGATTGAAGAAGCCCTTTCAAACAATGATTGGGTGATAGCAATACAAGAGGAATTACATCAATTTGAAAGAAATCAAGTTTGGGACTTGGTACCCAGGCCCAAAGACCATCCAGTCATTTGCACTAAATGGGTATTCAAGAACAAACGTGATGAGTCTGCAATCATTGTCCGTAACAAGGCAAGATTGGTAGCTAAAGAATATAATCAAGAAGAAGGAATTGATTATGAAGAAACTTATGCTCCAGTAGCAAGATTGGAAGCAATAAGAGTTCTTCTAGCCTTTGCTTGCGTTAAAGGTTTCAAATTATATCAAATAGATGTGAAATCAGCATTTCTAAATGGCTTTATTCAGGAAAAGGTTTATGTAGAACAACCCCCTGGTTTTGAGGATGAATTTCATCCTGATCATTTTTTCAAATTAAAGAAGGCTTTATATGGTTTAAAACAAGCTCCTAGAGCTTGGTATGAAAGCCTAAGTAAATTCCTTCTAGATCATGGATTTGTAAGAGGAAGAGCAGATACCACCCTTTTTATTAAAAGTAACAAGCTTAATGAAATCTTACTTGTGCAAATCTATGTGGATGATATAATTTTTAGTGCTACTAATGATGCTTTGTGCAAGGAATTTTCTAAGACTATGCAGGGTGAATTTGAAAAGTCAATGATGGGAGAACTCAATTATTTTCTTGGACTACAAATCAAGCAACGCAACAATGGAATATTTATTTCTTAGACCAAGCATCTAAGAGACTTGCTCAAGAAATATGGTCTTCAAGATTATAATGGGGCAGACATACCAATGAGCTCAACCGTTGTCTTAGATGTCGATGAGAAGGGAAAAGACCTTAATATCACAAGATATAGAAGCATGATTGGATCATTACTCTACTTGACAGCAAGCAGACTAGATATACAAGATGTGTGCTCGATTTCAATCTGCTCCTAAGGAATCTCATGCCGAACAATGAAAAGAATCTTTAGATACTTGCGTGATACAAAAGAATTAGGCTTATGGTTTCCCAAAGGTCAACCTGAACACTTAGTAGCATATTCTGACTCAGACCATGCTGGATAGAAGACTGATCGTAAAAGCACAAGTGGACAATGTGAATTCTTTGGAAATTCACTTGTCTCATGGTTCAGCAAGAAGCAGAACACAGTTGTTGTATCCTCAATTGAAGATGAGTATGTTACTGCTTCAAGTTGTTGTTCATAAGTCATGTGGCTCAAACAACAAATCCAAGATCTTGGAACTTACTTGAAGGAAATTCCCATTCTTTGTGATAATACCAGTACTATCAGCTTAGCCAAAAATCCTGTCTATCATACTAGAACAAAGCATATTGATGTCAGACATCATTTCATTCAAGATCATGTTCAAAAGAAAGATGTCAAAGTCATGTTTATCCCAACTCATCAACAACTTGCAGACATCTTCACTAAACCACTTGCAAAAGAGCAATTTACTTTCATAAGAAGAGAATTGGGAATGGTAAATCCCAATGAGTTGTAAGTTTTTTCTATCCCAATGTTAGTTGTGATTTTGATGATTAATTGTTGCTAACTTAAGCATCGGAGTGTTTAGTCATGTTTATGCAGGTTATAAACTGACCATCGTGTGAAGTTTGCTGTAGGAAAAGCAAACTTGAGCCTATCTAACGTATGCTTGAGTTTACAGAAGGCAGAAAGCACAAATCAAATTTTGTAGGCAACCAAACTCGAGCCTATAAATAACAGACTCGAGACTAGTGAAGACAGAGAGCAACTCAACTACTAACGAAGGAAGCAAACTCGAGCCTATCAGAGTAAGCTCAAGCCTGCTCGGGCAAAAACTCAAATCAGTTTCAGGAGACATTCAGACTCGAGCCTATTAGTGACAAGCTCGAGCCTATCGATGTGTGTCAAGTGTTCACAGATACGCACTTGGCTTCCAGGTTAGTTCATTTTTGTACAAACCCGAGCCTGTTCTTGTAAACTCGAGCCTGCAAGTTTTAGACTCGAGCCTGTTGTGCAATATATATATCAGAAGCTCAAACACTACTCTTCACTCGTCTTCACACTTGATCCTAACCTAACTTTTTTGAAACCTTCCTCCTTCCCTCAAACCCATTCAAATTCATAATCTAAAATGGCCCCCAAACGAACTTCGACTGCTGCCTCATCTGATTCTGCTACAAATTCCGCATCTCCTCCATTGCTGAAAAGACCTAAAAGAGACAAATTTGCTCCTAAAAAGCTTCAGTCAGGCATCAACCAAAGGATTCCAGGAGTATCAGCAAATGAACCTGCTCCTTTGGCTAAACCCAGGAAGTTGGTTATCCAGGAACCAACTGGAAGTCCAAAGAAGAAGATCATTGACCCCGAAGTTGGTCTTCGAAGAGACAAGGAAATTGTCACAGAGGTCGCCAAGCCTTCCAAAAAGAAAAAGGCGACAAATTCTGATTCTGAATTCAGAAGAACCAACAAAGATCAAAGTTCCTCCAAAGCTACTTAAAGAAATCCCAAACTAAGGTACCTAAAGAAATTCTAGCCATGTTCAAAATCAATGATGTTACTTCCAAGCCAAAGGACTTTCTGGATAAACCTATAAAACTTCTTGGCAAGGAAGCTATCATGTTCAAGGAACAATTTTCTCACAAAACCTTCTACCCTGTAGTTTTTGTTGATCTGCAACAAATAAAGGATGAATGCAGTATCAATTTATCACCTTGGTTTAAATCTTTTGAGTCTCTACTAGCTATCAAAGCCTCCTATAGTCCATTTGTTGTCAAAACCTTATACTTCCGTATGAAAATTGACAACATTCTAGATGAAGATGGCAACCTTCTAGAGGAGAGATTTACCACCAATCTCAAAGGCAGAAAGATTGATATATCTGCTAAGTACTTAAACTCTCTCCTGTAAATTTCCAAACCTCCACCTGTCACTGAATACAAGTACAATGACAGGGAAATTTTCAAGCTTCTCAGACCAAATACGCCCATCCCTAGCTCAGGAAAAATTCTCAACTTTACTCCTGCTGCCATGTCTGCTTAATTCAGAGCAATCTGGTATATTTATGCCAGAAACCTACTGCAAAAGGGAAGCAACTTCACTCATTTTGCAAAGAAGGATTTTCCTATCTTTGCTTCTATCATAGATCAAAAACCTCATAATGTTGGCTATTGGGTCTTCCAAGAAATGCTAAGGTTTAGATTTGCTAGTAGGCACACTTCTCAAATTCCCTTTCCTTCACTGATTTCAGTCATTCTCTTCAATGAGAAGATCTGGCATTAGGCCAATGATGACCTTGTACCAACTCCAATTGTTGGGAAGCATCCCCTAAATCTCATGAGGATTAATCTGGAAGAAGGTTTTGGACAATTATGGGCTCCATCTCAATCAAAAGCTTCCAAATCCAAAGTTAATGAAGCCCAGTCAGCTCCTTCTACACTTCCAGCTGATCTATATTCTCAGATCAAGAGTCTCGTTGAAGAAGCAATGGCTGACACTTTAACACCTTCCAAACAAATCTGGACACTAAGTACAACACACTCATAACAGCAATTGAGACTCAGATTGGAAGGATGGTTGCAAAGGTCACTACAAGCCACGACACATTGGTTGTAGTTCAGGATGCTCAAGGAGAGCAATTGAAAGCTGAATAAGAAAGTGGATCAACTCTCCAAGCTTCTACAAGCAAAGAGCACACCTGGACCTATTCCTCAACCCTCATCTCACACATCTTCTTCCTCTTCCCCCACTGCAATCTTTCTTTTGACCATTCCCTTCACAGGCCATCTCCTCTTATCTCCTCTCCTCCTCCTAATCCTCCATCACCTAGGCAAGATAATCCTATTCTTGACATTGTCCCATATGTACCTTCTGTTCTTCCATCTTCTCCTATACCTATCATCTCACTTCCATCATCTTCAGATTCTTCTTCACAAAGTCCACCTCCACCTCCACCCAATGGTCCTCTCCTCAAGACAGCCTTGCCTATCACTCCTATCACCAATATCACTGTCTCTAATCCATCCCTTTCTGATCATGCCAAAGGGTGAGAAGAAAAGTGAAGAGTTATTCTTGAGCTTTGTTATTTTGAGCTTAGCTTTGTTATTTTGAGCCTTCAAGTTGTTGTTCTAGCTTTCCTAGTTTATTGCTTTATCTTTTAATGTATTGAAAGTTTATTTGTATTATCTCTGTAGCTTGAACTTTCTAAATTAATACAATGAATTTTCAGATATCTTGAGCAATATGTAATGCATTGTGAATTTCTATGTTTCTAATTCTTGCTCAAATAAATTCAACTTATCATGCTCAATCTCTGTACTCTTTATTGTCAAAAGCATTTTGAAAATCTCAAAACCTCTGTCAAATTAGTTTACAAGTGTTGTCATCATCAAAAAGGGGGAGAATGTTAGTTCTCTATGTGTTTTGATGATAACAGACCATTTTAAACTAAAAAGGTTTTTATTGTTGCTAAAGTTCAAACATGCTTAAAGATGGTTAAAACTGATTTAAATGTTATGATGTAAGTTAAACTCGAGTTTAGTTTTGATAAACTCAAGTTTACACTTAACAGAAAGCAAAACAAGCATTTTGAACTTAGGCAAACTCGAGCCTAACTTAAAAGACTCGAGCCTGCTTGTGACAGAGAGCAAGTTGAAGAGGGAATATCACCTAGAGGGGGGTGAATAGGTGATTTAAAAATCTAATCACTTAATCAAAATTTTTGCAAATTAGGGGACTAACAAAGCAGGAATTTAAAAGAGAATGAACACGAGAGAATTTATCCTGGTTCGGTCTATCCTGACCTACATCCAGTCCCCAAGAACACCTTGGGATTTTTCACTATCTTTGCGATTACAAATACAACTTGGGATGATCCTCTCACTCACGGACTTACTCCCCTACTCCCCCTTACTACTTGTAATCGTACACCCACACTTAAGGTTCCACAACCTTAAGATTTTACAACTTAATGAAATGAATGTTTTTATAACTCCTCAAAAGTAGATGTAAATGATCACTGAAGAACAAGAAAAATATCCGAAGATATTGAGAGTAATAAAACTTATAAAATCAATAAATTAGAGTAAATGAGCAGAGTTTCGGTGGTTGACTGAATTGAATGCTTGGGTATTTATACTCTTTCGTCATTAATGTCATTGGGAGGAACTTGCGAGTTACCATTGTGACTAATTTAATTTTCCGTTCGACACAACTCTGTTCCTTGTTTAATCCAAATTGACCGTTGAGGCTTCATTAAATGAAATCCGTTCTTTCATTAAGTGCGATGGCCGTTGAGAGAGCTTGTGCAGAAGAATATCTTGATTAAGTAATCCTTGGAAGAATGTTTCTCTCTACTGCACAACTCATTCCATTTGTAGCTATGTTTCTGCTGATATGTAATAAATGCAGTAACGTGAGCATTTGCTTTATGTTGTTTTTTAATAATATCCCATTGAAATCCCTGAAACCACTAGCAAACGTGATAAAAAAACATTTCATATATTATACTAGGTGATTCGGGAAGTCATGAGCCAAAGATTAGCTCTTTCGCAGAATCAGAGATCAGTGTCAGCGACAAGAACTCGAGTTTTCAAAGTAGAACTCAAGTTCTAAAAATTGAGTTATTAAACAAGAACTCGAGTCTTTTATTTTTCCATTTTAACATCTCAGTTCTGCAAGACAAGAACTCGAGTTGATTACCAAGAATTCGAGTTTTCATTTCAGCTTCAAAATGGTTTTTCAAAGAACTTGAGTTCTCAACCATGAACTCAAGTTCAAGAACTCGAGTTCTTGTCGAAGAACTCGAGTTCTTCTCTGAGAACTCAAGTTCATTAACTTAAGTTCTTTTCCAAGAACTCAAGTTCTTAGTCTAGGCCGAATTTCTTACAGAGAGAACTCGAGTTCTTTACCAAGAACTCAAGTTCATGAACTCGAGTTTGGTACTAATGAACTCGAGTTCTTAAAACTTTGAGCATTTTTCAAAGCCAAGGGCCGCGAACTCGAGTTCTTAACCCAAGAACTCAAGTTCTTCATTTTACTAGACTGAGAACTGGAGTTTTAAAACATGAAATCGAGTTCTTATTTAAACCACTGATTTACAAGTGTTTAGTTATCATCAAAACTTGGTTGAGAACTAACACAAGTGTCATGTTTTATAACTAAGGCAGACTCGAGCCTGTTATGGTAAACTCAAGCCTACGTTTTACAGAGAGAAAATTAAGTTATTGGCTCTCAGTTAGACTCGAGCCTACCTAAATAAACTCGAGCCCTTGCCTTAAAAAGAGTATGTCACATTTTTCATGTTTTTAAACTTGAGCATGCATTTCTTAACTCAAGCCTAAGTCTTACAGAAAGCTCTTCAAACAAACTTTCATGTGAATAGACTCGAGCCTATGATGTTAGACTCGAGCCTGTCTCTTCCAGAGAGCAAACAAAGATTTACTCAAAAAATAGGCTCAAACATAACTTTGTTAACTCAAGCCTATTTCAAATTGAAAGAAGTCTCAAAAGTGTTTGGTTGAAGCAAACTCAAGCCTAACACTTACAAACTCGAGTTTGGCTCAGACAAAGAGCTATCAAAATTTCATATCCCGATTAGACTCAAGCCTGTATAGCCAAACTCAAGCCTACACCTTCGGACCAAAGCTTATTTTCATTCCAAACAGTTCCAGACTCAAGCCTGTCACTAATAGACTCGAGTTTGTGCACTCTTTCAAAATGATTTCAAAAACTCATCACGATAAACTCTGATTTCTAAAGGATAAACTCAAGCTTACTTATTTTATGCTTGAGAGTTCATGAACAAACTCGAGCCTATTGAACTTAGACTCAAGCCTAACAGATCTCTGTTTTACTCTTCGTGTTTTTCATCTTTCTCTCATTATCTGTTTTGCACTTAAATGAAATTACGAATCATCATATATATGTTTGATAAGTTTGTTCATGAGTTACAGATTACATTAACACATTTCAAGCTTCAAATTACAAGTAAGCATGGATAATTACAACAAATCAGATCTGGGTTAAGAGCATTTAATGCAGAACCAAAAAATAGGCTGAAACTTCTCCTCTATCCCAATGGTTCAGCACAGACCGTTATAGATCAACTAAATCACTCTCCAACGGTCAAATATAGGTTATGGAATGACAAAATATTTGGAAGACCATCTACATCAACGAATTCCAGGATTCCAGCTGAGAATTGAAAGAACAGAGAAAAATATGCAACAGTCAGTTTCCAGATTTAAAACTGAACGTTAGAGAAGAAAATGCAACGGCTAGTTCCACTAGTTAGCCTATAAATACCCATGAAGACACAGATCAAGATACACAGCTGAATCACAACTGATTGTATTTCTTATTTCTTGCTCTGTTGTGCGAAAATATTTTCTGAACTTCAGTGTTTAAGCTTATTTACTCTTTAAGAGGGTGTAATTTCGAAAATCATTTCTAATTACTTAATTTGTGAGAACTCAAGGTTGTGGAACCTGTGAGTTGGGTTGTTTAATTACAAAGTGTAAGGAGGAGCAAGTCCTAGGTGATTAGGATTGCATGTGATTTACATTGTTGTAATTAAAGCTTGTTGAACTACTGGAAATACCCAGAAGATATCTAGGGACTGGACGTAGGTCAAGTTTAAGACCGAACCAGTATAAATCCTTTGTGTCCAGCTTTTCTTCTCTTACTCTTTCGTTATCTGTTTTTCAAGTTTTGAAAAAGAATTCAGACATCTTTCAAAAGAATTTTTGAAATCCTCAATTCACCCCCCTCTTGGTGATTTCTTCAATTTTCATTTGGTATCAAAGCAAGGTTGCCTACTTAAAGGATTAACATCTTAGACAAAAAGATCCAATGGAAGGAATTCTACCAGATGGTGCCTCAATAAACAGACCACCCAGTTTCAATAGTGAACACTACTCATTCTGGAAATCTAAATTCAAAGTATTTGTGATAGCTAGTGAGTATAGTCTATGGTAAGTAATTGAGGAAGGGAACTATGTTCCTAAAAAGAAAGTTGGTGAGAACTTTGTGCCAAAAACGAGAGCTGAGTTTGATGAAAATAATCAAAAGAAAATTGTTCTTAACAGTAAAGCCATCATGATGCTGCAAAGTGCTTTGAGCCAAAAGGAGTACTTCTGTATTTGTAACTTGCCTAGTACCAGAGAAATGTGGGACGCATTAGAAGTCGCCTATGAAGGAACCCCAGGAATAAAGGAAATCGGGATCAACACTCTCACAACTGAGTATGATATCCCACATATGAAGTTTGGAGAATCAATTGTAGAGTTCCAGGTCCGCTTCACTCACCTAATCAATCAGTTGTCAGCATTAGGAAAGGTATACTGAAAGTGGAAGAAACCACAAAGAGGGGGGTGAATTGGGGATTTTAAAGAAAAAAAACTTTTCAAAATCTTAAAACAAATAACAAGAGAGTAAGGGAAGAAAAGCTTGACACAAAGAATTTATACTAGTTCGGTCACAACTTGACCTACGTCCAGTCCCTAAATACCTCCTAGGTATTTCTAATATCTTAGAAAGCTTTAATTACAACAATGTAAATCACATGCAATCCCAATCACCTAGGACTTGCTCCCCCTTACACTTTGTAATTAAACTACCAACTCACAGGTTCCACAACCTTGAGTTTTCTCACAACAAATGATCAGAAATGATTTTCACAATCAAACTCTCCTAAAGAGTAGATAATCATAAACACTGAAGTTCAAAAAATATTTTGCATAAAACAGAGCTTAAAGATCAAAGAAGCAATTAGATGTAATTCTGTTGTGTGTATTGCTCTTCGTCTTTGTGAGTATTTATAGATTAATCAGTGAGACTAGCCGTTGCGTTTTCTTCTCCACTCCTCAACTGTAATTCTGAAAAATAGTCGTTGCATATTTTCAGCCATCTCTTCAATTCTTGGATGGAATCCTGGATATAGACGTTGCAGATGTTTTCCAGTACTCTTGCCTTTTCGTAATTCGTTTTAGACCGTTGGAGAGTGCTTAGATTGATCCATAACGATTAGAGCTGAATAAATGGGATCAGGGAGAAGTTTCAGCCTGGTTTTTAGTCCTGCAATAAATGCTCTTATCCCAGAGTTGATTTGATGCTCAAAAACGTGTTAAAGTAATCTGAAACTCATGAACAAACACATTAAACATATATATAATGATTTGTAATTCTATTTGAGTGTAAGACAATGCTTAAGATTGAATCCAAGAGGTGAAAAACGCATCATTGAAATAACAGGGATTTGTCAAGTTCGAGTTTAAGATTGCTATGCTCGAGTCTGTTCATCAACACTCAAGCATAATCTGGGTAGGCTCGAGTCTGGAGCCATTCACAACGTACTGAAGCTTAAGTTCAAATGCACAAGCTCGAGTCTAAATACTTAGGCTCGAGTCTGCTCGGGCTCTGTCACTTGAATAGCTCTCTGCCTGACTTAGGCTCGAGTCTATTAGTGACAGGCTCGAGTCTGTTTCACTAAATCGTTGTGCAAATGCTTTTCAAACTAGAACATGCTCGAGTTAATGAATATATGCTTGAGCCTATGATTGTGAAAAACTTTGGTTGCTCTCTGGAAGGGACAGGCTCGAGTTAAAATTCTTAGGCTCGAGTCTGTTCTTAAGAAAAAAATGTTTTGAAGAGCTTTCTGTAAGATTTAGGCTTGAGTCAAAAATATTTATGCTCGAGTTTAACAGCTTAAGAAATTTGACATGCTCTCGTAAGACTTAGGCTTGAGTTTAACATGATAGGCTCGAGTCTGTCTTAGTTATAAAATATGACTTTTGTCTCTGTCACGAGCAGGCTCGAGTTTATTATGTTAGGCTCGAGTTTGCTCGAGGTGAAAACAGCAAAAAGGCTCTCTGTCACGCACATGCTCGAGTCTATTATGTTAGGCTCGAGTCTGCTCGAGTCCAAAACGTTTATTTTCCTTTCTGTTGAGCACAAACTTGAGTCTATTACATCTAAACTCGAGTTTAACATGTATTATCAGAATTAAATCAATTTTAAGGATCTCTAAACATGTTCAAAACTTAGCAACAAGTTTACAATGTCTTGTTATCATCAAAACACATAGAGAACTAACATATACAACCAAAAAGCTCAGGTAAGTAAAATATTGAATATACTAACCAAAGATTGGGAAGCTAAAGTGAGAGCTGTTGAAGAAGCCCGAGGAGAATCAATGCAATCTATAGCTGCCCACTTAGGAAGCTTATCAGAATACGAAGGAAAAATCAAGTTCAAAAAAGGACTTGATGAAATGGAAGGGAAACAAAAGGGAATTTCCCTCAAAACTGTCAAGGAAGATAGGAACTTTGATGATGATGAGATAGATGATGAAGAGATTGGGATGATGGTTCGAAGATTCAAAAAGTTTTACAAAAAGGATCAAGCTTTCCGGAAGTCTTACAAGAATAGCAACAGCAAAGAAGCAAAGAAGCCTATCATATGCTATGAGTGTGACAAGTCTGGTCACATTAAGTCTGAATGTCCTAAGCTGAAGAACAAAGAAAAGGAAAAGACAAAATTCAGCTCATTCAAGAAAAAGGCCTATGTTTCTGCAATCTGGGGAGATAGTTTAGCTGATGAAGAAGAAGAGGATGAAGAGGTAAGTGATTCTGAACCAACCTTTGATGAATTGCTCTTTGAGTATAATAACCTTCATTCAGAATTTAGGAAGATTGCAAAAGAACTTCTAATTTCAAAAAGAAGAATAAAAGTTTTAGGACAACAAAATATTTCCTCTCCCATTTTTGAAAAGGGTTGTGAAACTATTCCTGAAAAGACTTGTGAAAACTATCGCAATTTACAAAGGAAAATGATCATCTTTCAAAAACACTTGAAAAATTTACTCAAGGTAGTGAAATGCTTGATATCATTTTAAAACAACAAAAGGTCACAAATGACAAGTCAGGAATTGGCTATAAACCTGACCTTGATAAAAGGAAAGTCAAGAAAAGAAATGGAGAAAAGAATTACTTGAGTTATTTTCATAAATCAGTTCACTCTTCAAATCCTTTTGCCCACTATAGTTACTGTAACAGACAGGGTCATTCAACTTCCTCTTGTTTTCATAGAAAAGAAAGGAAAGGCAAACCTATAAGTAACTATCAATGGGTGCCTAAGGAATCTTATAAGGCCCCAAGACACTACTAACCCAAAAGGACCCAAGATAAAATGGGTACCTAAAACTTAATTCCACAAATTTGCAGGTATGTCTAAGAGCATCAAAATCCAGTAAATGGTACATTGACAGTGAATGCTCTAGACACATGACGGGAGATCAATCCAAGTTCACAACAATCATACACAAGGAAGGTGGCAAGGTTACATTTGGCGGAAATCAATCCAGAATAATAGCTGGCATTGGTGAAGTTAGTAACAATGATGGACCAAAAATACAAGATGTCTACCTTGTGGAAGGCCTATGCCATAATCTCCTTAGTATAAGCCAAAGTGCAAATAAAGGTAATCTAATCATCTTCAACTTAGAAGAATGTTTGATTGTGAGCAAGGATGATCTCTCCTTAGATAATGTCAAGTCAAAAGCCTTATTCAGGGCTCCAAGAGAAGGTAATTGCTGAAAAAGCCGGAGCAAATCACCAAGAGGGGGGTGAATTGGGGATTTGAAAAATTCTTTTGCTCAATTCTGGAAATTAATCGCTGAAGCAAAGTAGTGCAGAGAAAGGGAAGAGAGAACAAGACACAACAAGATTTATACTAGTTCGCTCTAATTCCTTGACCTATGTCCAGTCCCCAGACTCTCTGGGATTTTCACTATCACTCACAATCAGTTACACACTCTGTACTCGAAAGCTATCCACTCACCAGGATACACTCCCCCTTACAAGTTGTACATTGATATCCCAATCTCCAAGTCCCCCGACTTGAGATTCTCACAGTAAGTGATATACCCAAACACAGTACATTACACACTCTGTAACTTGGGATGATCCTCTTTCTAGGACTCACTCCCCCTTACAAGTTGTAGTCGTACAATCAATCTCCAAGTCCCCCGACTTGAGATTCTTTACAATCAAATGATTAACGAAAACAAACTCTCTCTAAGAGCAGATAATGATAAACACTGAAGCTCAAATCTCTCAAGACTATTTACAGAAGAATGAATACAGAAATCTGATTGTTGTACACTGTAATGGTCTTGTATCTTGTCTATCCTTGTTCTTCTTCGAATCTGAATGATATTTATAGCTGTTGAAGTCCAATTTGAATGAAGAACTTGACTGTTGGAAGAGCACTACTAATTTGAACGTTGGAGGCTCCACTTCCAGAACTAGCTGTTGAGAATCCACTAAAATCTTCTTGATGGATGGATTCTGCTTTTGTCCAATCTGTTGTAGACATTCTCGCAATGTGGGACTTAATTAATATGAAGATAATGTTGATGTCCCTGTGTTGGAATGGGCTGTGCTTAAAGTTGTAATCATTTAATCCAAGTTGGAGCACTTTATAAGACAACATATTCTCTCTCTCTTGCTTTACAGCTCATTGTCTGAATCTTCATTGTTTCCTTCAATAAACCATCTAAAACTTGCTAACAAACTGGTTAAAAGACGTTAGGAATAATAGCAATTAAAGATATGAAGTATTAAGATCATTCAAATGATTTTCGCAAATTCGCGCCTTCTGGTTTTACAAATCTGTGCGTCACAAACTCGAGTTTACAAACCCAGACTCGAGTTTGGAGTTCATCCAGAGAGCATCTTGTTTTGAAAGACTTCCTAAACTCGAGTTGATTAATGATTGACTCGAGTTGGGTTCTTACAGAAAGGAAAATCGCGAACGGCTCTTGGATGAAGTTTTGAGGCCATGCCTAAACTCGAGTCATTTAGTGACTGACTCGAGTTTGAAGCTTTTAGGAAAATCTTGAGTTTAAGTTCAGAGCTTCAAAACTGGAGCTTAGAAAACGCAAACTGGAGTTTACAAAATCTGAAATATTGTTTAGTTCTCTGTATAGCCCAGACTCGAGTTTTGGATAGTTCTCTGTATAGCCCAGACTCGAGTTTTGATATCCAAAACTCGAGTTTCAGTGTAAACTGAAACTTTTGAAAAATCTCTTCATATGTAAACTGGAGTTTCCATTTTTAAAACTGGAGTTTTCAAAACAGTCATTTACTCGAGGCTTTCTGTTTGAGCTAAACTCGAGTCACCAAAACCTTGACTCGAGTTTCAGTGAAAAAACTGAAACATTGAAATACCTTTTGAAAGCCCAAACTGGAGTTTCCATTTTCAAGACTGGAGTTTAGAAATCATGTAATAGTTCAAGTGTTTTCAAAACAGTCATAAACTTGAGTCTCCAGAAATCTGACTCGAGTTTCAGTGAGTATTCAAACTTTGAAAAACTTTTCATTAAAGTGCAAACTGGAGTCACTGAAACCAAAACTGGAGTTTACAAAGCAAGTAATAACACAAGTGTCTCTGTTTATCCTAAACTTGAGTTTGCTTAAAATAGACTCGAGTTTACGAATCTTTAGCTCTTAAACTTTTCTTGTAAACTAGAGTTTGGAAGGTTCAAAGATAGAGTTTGAAAACCTGATAAAATGTTGAATCTTCTGTTTGATCCCAAACTCGAGTTTCTAAGACATAGACTCAAGTTTACAAGTCTTTGAGACTTTTGGCCTTTAAACTTTCTTGTAAACTGGAGTTTTAGAAAGACTGAAGGTAGAGTTTGAAAACAAGTTCAAATGCAAGTGTTACTGTCTTTGTTCTAAACTCAAGTTTCAAGACTTAGACTCGAGTTTACAACTCTTGTAAACTTTGATAGCTCTCTGTAACTCTACAAACTCGAGTTTTCCTATGCAAACTGGAGTTTGGATTTCTTTGTCAAAAAAACTGAGCTTCTGTCTATCAAGTCCAAACTCGAGTTTAGCTACCTAAACTCGAGTTTGCCTTAAACAGAAAGTTTTACAACTTTCAAAGACAAACTTCAAATTAAGTTTACAATTGTCAGTTATCATCAAAACACCTAGAGAACTAACAATTGCTACACTCTTAATCTTTCTAATAACTCACTATGTGAAAATTATTTCATTGGTAACTTAGATGAAAGTTTGTTGTGGCACAAACGATTAGCTCATGTCAACATGTTTCAAATCGACAAGTTAATGAAAAAGGATTTGGTTATTGGTTTACCAAAACTTGATTTAAAAAAGGACATGATTTGTGATGCTTGTCAAAAGGGAAAACAAACCAAATCATCCTTTAAATCAAAAACTAAGATCTCAACCAAAGACCACTTCAATTATTGCATAGGACTTAGTTGGTCCAGCTAAAGTAAAAAGCTTTGGTGGAAATTTATAGACTCTAGTTATAGTTGATGATTTCTCAAGATATATATGGGCTTTATTTTTATCTGCTAAAAATGAAGCATTTGATCAATTTGTTGTTTTTGCCAACAAGTTCCAGAACGAGAAATGTTTATCTATTGCAGAAATCTGAACAGATCATGGAGGAGAATTTGAAAATCACTACTTTGAGAAACTCTGTGATGAGATGGGGGTAGACCATAACTTTTCTACACCAAGAACACCTCAACAGAATGGAGTAGTAGAAAGAAAGAACAGAGTTCTCACAAAAATGGCAAGAGCAATGCTGAATGAAAATCAAACCTCCCAAGCATTTTGGTCACAGACATTACAAAGCTTCAAAATGATCATGTTGACCTTGCTAATGAAGTTGAGGATTTATCTCGGCATATTGAGGATCATAGTTCCAGCCTCACTAACATCCACAACACATTGTGGAGTTTGGTTCACGAGGTTGATAAGGTTCTAACCCCTCAACAACAAACACCTACAGCAGCAGGTCAACCTTCTCTTACTCTATCTCCCATCCAGCTTTTTGTTCCGCCATCTCATACTACACACTTGAAGATGGAATATCACCTAGAGGGGGGTGAATAGGTGATTTAAAAAAAATTATTCGCTTAATCAAGATTTTCGCGAATTATAACTGACTGCTAAATGACCAGAGATTTAAAAGATAATAGACACGAGACAATTTATCCTGGTTCGGTCTAATCCTGACCTACATCCAGTCCCCAAGAACTCCTTGGGATTTCTACTATCTCTTCAACGATTACAGATACAAGTTAGGGATGATCCTCTCTCTTCCGGACTCACTCCCCCTCACTACTTGTAATCTCGTACACCCACTACTTAAGGTTCCACAACCTTAAGCTTAATCAAGGATAATAAAAGTGTTTACAACTCCTCAAGAGCGAGTAATTAATAATCACTGAAGTACAGAATTTATCCGAAGATATTTTAAAAATGAATGAAACTAACAAGAGTAATAAATCAGAGTAAATGCGCAGAGTTTTTCGGTCAGTGGCGATATTGAATGCTTGGGCTTTTATATCCTTCGCCATTAATGCCATTGGAAGGAACTGGAAGGTGACCGTTGTCACTTGTTTATAATTTCGTTAGGCTCAAGTTCCTCGTTAATCAAAATGGACCATTGAATCTTTAGCTTCTTTCATTAAATGTGATGGCCGTTGGTTGTACTTAAAAGCTGGAATAAGAATGTCTCGAAGAATGTCTTTGTTTTGCTGCAGTATTAATTCCAAATGTTGCTCTGTTTTTCTGCTCCGCAATAAATGTGATAATGTGAGCATTTGCTTTATGTTGGTTTTCATTTATTACTTCGTTTTGAACCCTGAAATCACTAGCAAACAGGTTAAAGATGTTTTACAAATGTTTATTTATCAATCTGGCAAGTATCTGCTTAAGTTCAAAACGTTTGGAGAGTTCCAGGAATGATTCACGATTTTTCTGTATAAGAACTCTAGTTCTTATCACGAGAACTCTAGTTCTGTGTACTGGCCCAGACCAAGTTTCAGAGGAACTCGAGGAGTTTTTAAAGATGAACTCTAGATTAGAACTCTAGTTCTATATGCAAGAACTCTAGTTCTTGTGCTTTCCAAAAAGGTCCAATTATTTTTCCTCGTGAAGAACTTTAGTTCTTTCTAAAGAACTCTAGTTCTTGAATGAAGAACTCTAGTTCTTGAGTTTTCAAAGAAGCTTCGCTGTTTTCCAAAATGAAGAACTCTAGTTCTTGTTCAGGAACTCTAGTTCTTATGTTCCTGAAGAATTCTGGACAAAGCACAATTTTGCGAACTCGAGTTCTCATTCCAAGAACTCTAGTTCTTGAATGAAGAACTCTAGTTCTTGACCAATGAACTCTAGTTCTCAAGGCGCTGACTTCTGTTTGAAGAATTTTAGTGAGATATAATCCACGAACTCGAGTTCTTATGCCAAGAATTCTAGTTCTTGAGTGAAGAACTCTAGTTCTCATGGTTTTGAAAAATTTTGTATGATGCAAAGGCCGCAAACTCGAGTTCTATTCCCAAGAACTCGAGTTCTCAACTTGACTGAGCGAGAACTCTCTTATAGAAGACGCGAACTCGAGTTCCACTGCCAAGAACTTGAGTTCTTAATTGACAAATTGTGGGCTTTCTGATCAGAAGCCGCGAACTCGAGTTCTACTCCCAAGAACTCGAGTTCTCAATTTGACAGATTGAGAACTTCTCATCAGAAGTCGCGAACTCAAGTTCTATAACCAGGAACTCGAGTTTTTACTCTCCAACTTTTCTAAAACTCGAGATTTATAGGCCAGAACTCTAGTTCTTTTTAAACCAACAGTTAACAAGTGTTTTTATCATCAAAACTTAAATTGAGAACTAACAACACTTTCCTACTCCCATCATTTCAACTCCCATTACCACACCTGTGACTTTTATTCTTCCAACACCAACCACTATCCCTCTTCCATCTGCCATTGCCTCTCTTGTCAAGATCACCTATTCAAGAAGCTCCACTGCAGATCTATTTGAAGAAAATGACCTTGGACCTGAAACTACTTCCTCTCTAACACTTCTCACTTTATCTACATCTCCTATGCCTTTCCCATCATCATCTCATCCATTTTCCTCTCAATAGCAACTTCCTCCTTTTTGAGTGATGCCAAAGGAGGAGAAGCAATAAAAGTCAAGAAGTAGAAAGTCAAGACTGTGAAGACTATGAAATTTGAAGACACAAGACGCATTTTGTTTTTAGACTTGTGAAATTTTTTTTAGCTGTTATTGCCTTCTGTTGTCTGTCAATTTCATTTGCTGATAATCTATTGTATTTAACTTGACTAATGGAATGATATCATAGCATGATTATTATGAGTGGTTTATTGTCATGACTTCCTTTTTCAAAATTGACTATTTCACTTGAATTTTTGTGCCTTCTAAGTTCAAGGTTGACATCATCAAAAAGGGGGAGAATGTTAGCTTCCATGTTTGTTTTGATGATAACTAACCTCCTTGAAAAGAACTTAGTTAACAAAGTGCAAAAATCATATCTTCATTTTTTATCTTTCAAGTTGACTTGAGCCAAGTTAACTGACTCGAGCTAAGATACTAGCTAAATCTATCGAATGAGTGGTATTGACTCAAGCCAAGAGAATGTGGCTCGAGTTCAAGGAAAAACTTGAGCTAGAGATTATGACTCAAGCCAACAGCACTTCATATCTTGAATATTTTGATTTTGTCAGTTATTTTCTTGTGCCTCTAACTCGAGTCTACAATGGGTGGCTCGAGTTTGTGCCAAAACTCGACCCATCAGCTGTATACCCTAAATATATGGCATAATTGGTTTTTGACCATTATTTTCAAAATTATGTCTTTTGACTCGAGCCTACAACAAGTGACTCGAGTTTGTGCCAAAACTCATGCTACGGGTCACTTGACTCGAGTTTAGAGTGATTCAAACAGAAAACTTGACTCGAGCCAAATATGTTAGCTTTTGAAAAATCTCTGTTTAAACCATAACCGATTTTAAATGTGATTCAGTTGGTCTATGCTCCTTCATATTATTATTTCTAATCACGTTTAATGAGTTTGTTCATAAGTCTCTGGAAAGATTACTACCAATCTACAATAAAGCAACAAAGCAAGGTGATGATGTCAGATGAATTTAATGCTAAAGCATATATTCTCCATACCAGCAAGAAAACTTCTGAGCATCATAAAGAACTCTCACATTCTTTCTTGCTGCCTCAACGGCAATATTTGAATGAAGAATGTGACAAAAAAAACATTCTCCAACAGAATGGGTTATTTCACCTAACAGCAAACAGTAATTGGAATTAAGCTGTATAAGTTCACCAACAACAAGACACCTAATAGCGACGCATTTAATGAAGCACCAACAGTCACTTTGTTTTAACACCAAGAGTAATGGAAATACAAAACAGAGACAATGGCTACAGTCATAACAGTATTAATGGCGAAGGTATAAAAGGATGAAACATTGATTACCGCCAACTACCGAAACGTTGTGCATTTATTTTAGCATTCATTGTAACTCTCTGTTTCTGTAACTTCATATTCAACTGCACTTCAGTAATTAACACTCTATCTACTCGTGAGGAGTTTAGAATTATTACTTGATTATCTATAAAAATCTTGAGGTTGGGACCTCAAGTATTGGCCAAACAATTACAGCTTGTAAGGGGGAGTGATCAGTGAGAGGATCATCCAAGTACAGCATAATTGTAATTGTGCTATGAGAATAATAGAAATCCCAGGTGTTCTGGGGACTGGATGTAGGTCGAAGTTTTAGACCGAACCAGAATAATATCGTGTGTCTCTACTTATTCCTTCTGCTCTGATTCATTTCTGTTTGCCTAAACGTTTTTGAAAAGTTTTTTTAAAAAAAAATCACCTATTCACCCCTTGTAGATGATATTCCATTTTTCATATATATATATATATATATATATATATATATATAGTGGTTAGCTAACCGCTACTAATATCAACTAACATTTTTGAAATTCAAGGAAAATTTTAAAAAATTTCTCAATAAATTGTAGTGGTTCATAAAACCGCTACAAGGTGCACAAAATTTTAAAAATGGTGATAAAGCATTTTTTTCACAAAAATAATGGTGGGAAATGTTTGTACCAGTTTGGTAACCACTACAGAATAATTTCAAAATATTTTTCCTCCAAGATGGGAGGAAACATTTATGTTAAGGCATTTTTGTAAATGTAGTAGCTGTTAGTTATGATTAGTTTTGATGATGTCTTATATAGATGTCATTCTTAATAGCAAAAAGATTGAGTAGTATGATTATCTTCTTCATTGATTAATTCTTGAATTTTCATGTAGAATCAATGATGTGAAGTTTACTCATAAAGTATGATCAAGAAGAAGATGATCAAGAAGTATTGAATGATGAAAAGAAGGACATCAAGTCGGTTGGAGAGGATATAGATGAGGATAAGGAAAATGAAGAGAAGAAAAAGAGGAAGAGGTTCAGTATAGGCTTGGCTCTTTGGATATTGAAGAATGAAGAACTTGCAGAAGATGATGAGCTGAAGTCAAATGATAAAAATTAATCATGATGGTTAGAATGAGGACATTAAGTCCAAAATCAGCTCAAACATGCCTATGGAGAATGATTATGTGAAGAGAAGAAAAAAATAGAAGATCTTGTCAAAAAGATGGAGAAAAGTCAATATACAAGGTCTTAGATTGATATCATAAGTCTTCACAATCAAATGGATGATGGATGGGTCAATTCAGAGTCAAAAACAGCAAAAATCGAGCTCAGGAAGAGAATACTCAAGTTTCCAAATCAAAACTCGAGTATACAAGCTTAAGGCAAAAATTGACTTCTGGATGAGAAAACTGTGGTTTTGAAAACTAGAGTTCTGAAAACTATGGTTTGGGCGTCAAAGAGTCAAAACTTGACTATGGGAGACAATACTCGAGTATGGAACTTACATACTCAAGTATTGAGAGTTTTCAACTTCTCTCGCGCGTCTACACTTGACAAAACTCGAGTTTCCTCTTCAATACTCGAGTTTCTAGCTCTTACAGCAACTCTGTTTGTAACATCCCAAATTTCTGGGATTTTAATATTAAAGTATTATATGGAATTGAAATACGAAATTTGGGCCAAAATAATTATGAGGATAATTATTTGAAATTAAGGTCTAATTTTCCTTAATTTATTTGAGAAGAAAATAAATTTAAGGAAAATAGTAAATAAAAATTGTAGAATTAAATATTAAGGAATTTATTTCCATGATTACAATTAGAGACCAATTGTGAATAAATTGGTGTGATAAAATAAATAATCTCCATGATTAGGTATAATCATAATTTAAATGATAAATTGAGGTCCAAAATTATGAAATTTGTATTCCAAAGCCTAGGAAATTAAGAGTTTAAATTATTTGAGATTATTGCAATAAAATCTAAAAATATTGCAAATAAAGAATATAAAAAAAATGATGAAATAGATTGGGCCACGGTTTGATCCATATAAACCAAGCCCAACACTAGTGATTATTTGTTCATTTTGGCAAGATCCAAACCAGCACGTGAGGAGCATGAGTTAAGAATTAAGAAATCAACTCTCCCTTCCAGTTTCAGATTCGACGGAATAAGAGGAAACAGAGACAGTTTTGGCAGCTCATGAACCACAACCATCTTTCTATCAGCCCACCAACATAAAAGCCCAAACCAACCCAATGATCATAAGCTGCATGCTATCAGTAAGAACAGTAAAAACATAATCAGAAGCAAATCAACACGTCATTAAGCCAGTTGTCTACATGTTATTATGCATGAGGAGAACAGCCAGCGCATTTATACCCGCCTCAGTTCCTTCATCGTTCATTTCTTTGAGACACAAGCCGAGAGAGATGGAAATAAAGAAGTGTGACTAAGAGAAAGTTTTGAGAGCTTCTTTCCTCTGTTCTTCGGTCCGAGAAGCAGAGAGTGTGAACATTGGATCATCACCTTCAAAAACTTGGAAACGAAGGTGATTCTTCTTACTCCTGCTGCTTTAACCTTTCCATAATATCTTAGAATAGCTTAAAGACCAAAAGTAATCTGAAATAAAAGCAACAAAAACTGAAACAGAAAATGAAATGAAAAACAGGGGGTTATTTCGGTTAAGTAGAAATTGAGTTTTCATGCATGTAGGATCATGGATATGGTGGGAAATGATCTTCCTTAGCTGTTAATGGGTTTGCTTCTGCTATTTATACCTTGTTGCTGCAAAATATTTCTGTTTCGCGTGCTATCTTGTTTCTGTATGTATCTTACGTTGCTGCATGAAAAAAAAAACGTTTTGCTGCATGTGTTTCATTTGCTGTCATGAGTTTGGCTCTGTAAAAGAAAAGGAATGAAAAGTCAAAGATAAATATATATGTGTGTGTACCGAACGAATTTGCTTATGGTATGTTAAAAGAAATTTTGCTTTTGTTTGTTATATATAGGTTTCGGCATTTACAGCAAGAAAGGAAAAAAAAAAATATATATATATATATACATATGTTCAGGTGTGTGTATCGGGTATAAGGGGAAGTTTTTATTTTCTGCTACATGTTTATATGAAGTGTGTGATGCATGTCATGGGATTTTGTTTTGCTGCATGAGAAACATATAAATATCAGTGTGTTTGCTAATAGTGGAAGATAGGATTGAAAAGTCAAGGCTGAAATATGTATGTATGTGTGTGTGGTTTCATCCAGTAGAGAATGGAAGAGTGTTTTTTTTTATTTTTTTTTATATTTATAAGGTATAAGTTATATATGATATGTGAATGAGTATATGAATATATGGCTACAAGATAAATAATTATCATGAAGAAAATGTTGCTGTGGATTTGTGCAAAATATATACACTAAAATATATTTCTTTTGAAGTATTATTTATATAAAATAAGTATTTTTAAAATTTATGATTCTTGGGAATTAATTTGCACAATATATAGTTATATAAATATGCTCAACTTAAAGCACATGATACATGTTTAGAGGGAGAAATGTAATTAATTATATATGTTGTGAAGCTCAATTATTTTTAAGTAAATGTATAATTAAGATTTCAGGGAAACCATGAGAAATGTTAATATATATACATATATATATATATATATATATATATATATATATATATATATATAATAAATAAATAACAATAATAATAAATTATTATTATTGTTAGAGGAAAATTAAGGAGATTAACTATTATTAACCCTTTTAAACTAATTCATGAAATTAGTTTATTCGCGATTCAAATAAGTTTCTAACAGCGATGATAAACATGTTTAGGCAGATCTTGATAAACCTAATCCCAACGACTTCAGTATAAAGAAAAGGGATATACGGTTGAGGTAGGTAACTTTAATCTTATAATCATGTATGTTAATGTTATGCAAATATTAGCTGATCATGTATGCTGGTTGAATTACTTGTTTATATTATCCTGATTGGCCATAGATATTGAGGCTGAGGTCTCATGGGGCTGCGGTCCTAGACAAGAGCTGCGGTTCTTGGCCGTTAACTGCGGTTACGGTTATTTCTTTCATGCTTTAAACATGTGCTATTATGTCATTTCTATTTTCATACATGTGCATGAGATTAACTGTTACCTTGGGGTCTATTCATTTGGACTCCAGCACCCGTGAAAGATACGAGAACTAGTTCGGGATCAAAGAGCAAGAAGTAGCTGTAAAGAATACAGCAGTTGAATCTTTTGGACATTTGGGATTACTGTAATATATTTTATGTTTATCATTTCGCATATTTTTTGATTATTGTATCTAATGTCCAACTATAGGATGAGACCGAATCGTGAAAAATTTACCCGTATTTTTATATAACAGTAAATTCCAGAAATTTTTATTTCATAAATAAAAGTCGTCCAAATCTCCTCGATCTATTTCCGCGATAACTCTGGTTAATTAAAGGCCCCAAAGGCCGGGCGCCACACTATTCACCTCTGTTCCACGATCAAAATGGGCGAGGTCTGGTAAATCGATGATATCTCCTAAACCAGACATCGGATTGAGGTGAAATCAAATTTGGTTGCAACTACACATCCAATGCATCATCTTGACAAAGTTTCATGTCCAAAGAAAATCAGATCAAAGAGCTACAAATTTCCAAAGTTGGATCAAATATTCATGCCACACTTCCGACCAAGCTTCAGTGTTTTGAGTATAACTCACAATCTACAAATCGAAATGAGCTAAAATCAGTGGCATTGGAAAGAAGACTCATAAGGCTTTCCATCAAGACTTGGTTCAACAAAAATGAAGATCAGACCAGAGAGCTGTGGTCTTCGAAAGTTGACTGATATTTCAGAACGTTGCAAAAATGATGGTTAAAGATCAATCTTCTTTCAACGGATCATAACGAGCGAAATCCAACAAATTAAGATCAAATTCTTATTGCTATGGAAAGAGGAATCAAAGAGTTGTATGGGGACAATTAGTTTGCCAAAATTGAAGCGATATCAAGTCTGGAAGCAACCAAAGTCCAAGACAATGCGAAAACTCGAGTTTACAGATCAATACTCGAGTATAGCTTAGACAGAAAGCTATGAATGTTAATGGATCCTCAATACTCGAGTATGGGAAGCAAAACTCGAGTATAGATCAGATAGAGATGAATCTGAAGTAGCTCAATAAGCTCAATACCGCAGTATTCAAGACAATATTCGAGTTTATAGCGAAGCATCAAAAAAATCAAAATGACGAAAATCCTAAATCTGATCTAGATCATCCAGATGATTAGCCAAATGATCTCTAACATTTATTATCATCATTTACATGATTTTTGGACTTGTTTCAGATGATCAAACGAGGGATTACATGAAGACCAAGTTGCTGAGCTGTCAAGTTCTAAAAAGCAGAAAAATAACGGCTATATTTTTGCAACTATCATCCTCAAACGGTTCAGATTATAATGGCTCTATTCTCAACGTTCAGAACACCTTCATCTACAAATAGAAAAGGATTCAAATCGCAAGAAGGTGGTGGAGTGAGTTTACAATGTTATAATGCCGAAATTCAGATCTGCCCACACACTCTGTTTTTCATACTTTTAGTTTATCATTTAGAGTGTGAGATGATTTCTAATGTGCTTCAGTGTTCATCATAATCACTTCTTTGAGAGAAGAAATATTGTAAATCATATTTTCATGAGAGGTACTCAAGGTTGGGTGACCTTGAGTTGGGAATTTGATTGTAACCTTACGAGTAGTAAGGGGGAGTCTCCGAGGGAGATTGTGAAGGTTGTACAAGTACCTAGATAAACTTGTGGGTGTAAAGGCTTGTCTCTTGTACATGGTTAAACAAGGAGAATAGGGAAAAGCTTAGGGTGCCTGAAGATTGGATGTAGGTCAAGGTTGGACCGAACTAGTATAAATCTATATTTGCACTTCTCTTCTCTTAACTCTTTATTTCCAGCATATATGGTTGAATAATTGTAAACATTTTTATAACTCTTTCATATCATTCAAACTGATTCTATCAATTGCGAAAAGATTTTCAAAGATTGCAAGAATCTTTATCTTCACCCAATTCACCCCCCTCTTAGATTCAGCCACATTTTTTAGTAGCGGTTGTAAACCCACTACAAAAGAAGGTCACTTTGTAGCGGTTTTTGGAACCGCTACAAACTCATCATGTCGACGTCAGCTCAGCCACATGTAGTGGTGGTTCCATATAACCACTACATATACAGTAGCGCTTTTAGAATATGTAGTAACGGTTATTTTTAACCTCTACAAAGCTGCTGGCCACGGTGTATTTTGTAGCAGTTCTATGAACGGTTATTTTTAACCGCTAAAAATCTGCTAGCCACGGTCTATAACTGCTACAAATATGCTATTTTAATTGTTACTAATTGACCTTTTTTGTAGTGAATTCTAATATGTTTTCTAGCTTTCTAATGTGCTAAAATTCATTGAATTTGATATTATAAAATTATAATTTTAACTTTTCATTGTATTTATTGACATATATTTATTTTTAGTTAAGCTAAAAGTATATATCAAACAAATTTTTTTTCCTTAAGAATATAATAAACCTACTATATGTTTTTGAGAGATTGTATGAGTCATTTAAATTTAAATTTTTTAATTTTTTTACAAAAAATTTAAAATAGTTACTTGAATTTTCAAAAATCTATATGATATTTACAAACTATCGTGAAAAATTTGGGATTTAATAGTAAACACAAATTAATAAATAAATTTTATATTTTTATATAAATTTTAATTAAAAATATTTTTTGAAAAATGGAAGAAATCACCAATAGGGGGTGAATTGGGGATTTTAAAAAAATTCTTTTGTAAAGACACCTAAGTTTTTCAAACACCACAATGCAAAAAGGCAAAGAGAGAAAAGCTTGAACACAGAGGATTTATACTGGTTCGGTCTTAACCTTGACCTACGTCTAGTCCCGAGATATCTTCTGGGTTTTTCTATTATCAATGCTTTCTTATTACAACAATATAACACCCAAACAATCATAATCAACTAGGACTTGCTCCCCTTTACACTTTGTAATTAAAACACCCAACTCACAGGTTCTACAACCTTGAGTTTCCACAAACAAGTTATCAAAAATGATTTTCAAAAAGACTAGTCTCAAAAGAGCATATATGATAAACACTGACGTTCAAATTAAATACACAATAATGACTCACATTGAAAATGTGATTAGTTGTAGTTCCTGTGTATGTTGCAATGAGTCTTCCTGGGTATTTATAGCTTAATTGGACAAACTAGCTGTTGCATATTCATCTCTCTTTTTCTGCAACGTTCAATTTCAATTATGGAATGTGACTGTTGCATATTTTTCTCCATTCTTTCAATTCTCAGTTAGAATCTTGGATTTAGCCGTTGCATATGATCTTCCAGAGTTCTTGTTGTTATATGATTCATTTTTTATCGTTAGAGAATGATTTGATTGAGCTCTAACGGTCTAAGCTGAACCCTTATGAAAAAGGAGAAGTTTCAGGCTTGTCTTTGGCTTTTCATTTAAAGCACTTAACCCATATTGATTTGCTAAAATCATCTGAAATAAATAATCAATTTGATCAAGTATATGTATGTATGATGATTCGATGCTTAATATGTAAGAAATTAGACTTGTAAGTTTGAAACAAGTTGCCATGAGATCTCGTCTCTGCAACAGAGTCCCGACAAACTCGAGTTAGTTCTATGCAGGCTCGAGTTTACTCATGTTGTAGGCTTCTTGACATTTCTCTGTCTGAACCAGACTCAAGTCTATAAGTGTCAGGCTTGAGTTTGCTTCACTTAGGTGTGTTGCATCTAAAGGATAGGCTTAAGTCTGCATAGTTGGGTTCGAGTCCATTTTTCAAAGATGCTCTCTGTAAGAGTTAAGCTCAAGCTTAGTTTAACATGCTCGAGTCTGCTTTCATGACCAACTGGGAGACCCTTTCCTGCAAGACTTAAACTTGAGTTAGAAAAACCATGCTTGAGTTTCATATACTCAGCTCTCTGTAATTCACAAACTCGAGTTTATAATGACATGCTCGAGTTTAATTATTGGCGAACAACTAGTTTTGCTCTCTATAACCTGCAGGCTCAAGTTTATCTCAGATGAAAACTTGACACTTGTTCTTTGTCACGAGCAGGCTCGAGTTCATTAAGGGAGGCTCGAGTTTGCATAAGTTCAAAGTACTTTTCCTTCTGTTTGTTAGGCATGAACTCGAGTTTAATAAGATTAGGCTCGAGTTTGACTAACACAGTAAGAGTTAAAATATTAGCAAACTTCAATCTTGCTTTGAACTTTAATATCAAAGTCTTGCTCTTTAGTTTACAATTGTCAGTTATCATCAAAACACATAGAGAACTAACATTTTTTAGTATCTTCTTAAAATATTTTTAACGGCGTTAACAATTTGATCTTAAGTATATGTGTTTAAAATAGAGAGGAGATTTATATAATTAAAGCAAAACTGTAAAATGGTTAGAGAATCTTACTAGTGAGAAAGGAGAAGAAAATTCGGTAAGAAAATTTCCGACCTCATTATGGTCTTTTTCACTCCCCTATCCACTGCCCTCCTTTGCGCCAAAACGGAGCCGTTTTGGTGCAAAGAGGGCAAATGTCTCCCTTTTATAATATATATATATATATATATATATATATATATAGACACATATTTCAAGGTATTAATTGTTACTAAAAAAATACTTCAGGATACTGAATAGTATTGAAAAGGTACTTTATAATCTTGAAAATTTGTTTTAGGATCCTGAAAAAATATCTTGAAGTTATTTTTAGTATCGGTCAATACCCTAAAATATTTTTTTAGGATTATAAAGCATTTTTTAGTATCATTCAGTATCCTAAAGTATCTTTTTAGTAGCATTGAATACTCTAAAATATTTTTTTAAGATCATAAAATAATTTTTTAAGATAATGAAGTATATTTTTAGTATCAGTTAGTATCTTTAAATATTTTTTTAGTTCCCATCAATACCCTGAAATATTTTTTCAATATCCTAAAATAATTTTTCAAGTTTATAAGGTATTTTTTTAATATCATTCAGCATTCTGAAGTATTGTTGTATTATTCGTCAATGCCCTAAAATATTTTTCTTTTAAAAAAAAAACAGCACCGTTTTGACACAAAGGAGGGCAACAGATGGGAGAGTGCAAAGGGCCAAAGCCAGGCCTGATAAATTTCACGGCAATCTCAAGGAGAAATTTCGTGTGTATTACGAGAGGATATATCATTAGAATTGATTTTTTTCATTATTTGGGTAAAATGAAAAAAGAAGAAACACTTTTTAAGGTAAACCATTATTTCAGAGAAAAATACCTAATAATCCATTAAAATGGAAAAAGTGATTATTATGGCAAAACCATGGTTTCATAAGACAACCATGATTTTGCAGAAGCAAAATTTTCATATTTTCCATAAGCTATTTTCTTATAATCTAATTCAAATAAATTTTATCACTTTATGCTAAAAGTGTTTGTTTGTTCTAGCTTTCTAAAAACAGTTTTGAGAGAAGTATGGAAAAAGACTTTTATCTCTGTTTACAGGGAAAAAAAAAAGGAAAGGAACAAGAAAGTCACTTTTTGTGCTTCCCAATTCTATAAACGCTACATCTAAAACTTGGGTGGTTAAGATTTTAGAGATCTTTGTAAAATACTGATTGGATTTTCTATATATTTAATTTGTTATTCTCATGGGCCTATATATGTAGAGAGGTGTTGAACTATTGTGTACTTTGATCCATATTAAGTAAAGTTATAGAGTAACATATTTTGGGCCTGTTATTTGACATGTTATCTATAGCTCCATGCAGTTTCAATACAGATTCTGGGCCCGTCTTTATGTTGCTTGAAGCCATTTCAGCCTCATCTTCCTCTTCACATTTGTTCTTTCTTCTACAAGAAGCCATTTCAAGTGTCATCTTCATCTCCACCGTGGACGCTGATGACATTAATGGTCCCAATAATCCGCCTGCTTCGATGAGCAACATTGATTTCAAACATCCACTCTACCTCCATTCGTTTGAAACAAAAGTGCAACCGTCCACACCGGAACAGAGAATTATATCTCCTAGAATCTAATGATGAACATGGGTCTGCCCATTAAAAATAAACACAACAGAGTTAATTAAATAATGCATTTGCAGATATTCATGAAATCATTAGTTACATTAGTTATATATTAAAAAAAATATGTTAGTTTGTATAAAGGACTATCTTTAATCATTTGTATGGCATACTACTTCATTGATGAAAACCCTCTATATGCAATCACATGAGACAAAATGGATTGAAATACTACATATGGTCCTAAGAGCTAAATAACTCATTTGTGAATATTAATGAAGTTAGTTAAGGTAGTTATATACACCCCTCCATGATAATAAAACCCTTTACTGCGTGCAATTAATAGGCATATTTTAGAATACAAATTATAAATATAAAAGGTAAAGTGGATTGAAGTTTTATAATTAAAGACAAAGTGAACCCCTATCTAACTCTTATATTTAGAAAAAGAGGTAATATCTTATATTAGTACCGAAGTAAACCCCTTTACTATCTCTCACAATTGTTGGGAAAAAGCTCTTATAATTACAACTAGAAGGTGCATTATAGATAGCACATGTACTAAAGATGGACAAGATTGCAATCTCACAGTACAATGGGATATCGTTGCAATGTCGTTGTCCTCTCTTTGGCTTATGTAGCATCCTGAAAACTAGACCTATAAGTGCTTGTAAACGTAATTAAGAAAGAGCTTTTGATCACGTTATTTTACCCTAACTAGATAGGAGCTAAAAGAATGCTCAAAATTGAACTCAAAAGATGAGTGGAATAGAAAAGGAGATGAATGGGAGCAGCTTGTCTCTTTTTCTCTTTATATCCGCTGTTGTCCACTGTGAAAAACAGGGATATCACCTAGGGGGGTGAATAGGTGATAAAAAAAATTCCTTTTTCAAAATAAATTGACATACAAATAATGAGTAAGAAGAAGAATAGACACAAGAGACTTTATACTGGTTCGGTCTTAACTCATCGACCTACGTCCAATCCACAAAACTATTACAAACTAACATGCTCGTACTCACAGGATGTTATCCGCTCCAGGATCACACTCCCCCTTACAAACTGTAGTTGTACAACCCTTCTTGAGATTTCACAATCCCAAGATTCACACAAAGATGATTTAAATAGTAAAACTCCTTACTAAGTAGATAAAATGAACACTGATGAACAGAGTATTAAAGATCAGTACATTTGATCGAAAATACAAATAGCAATAAATTCTCAATAAATGTTCAACGACTCAGTGGTTTGTGAATTTAATTCTTCTGCTATTTATAGTTGATGAAATTAAATGACCGTTGATGAATCTTGAGCGTCGTTCGTCATTTCATAAAAAAATAGTCGTTAGTTTGATGACGTCCGAATATCCGCTCATATCTGCTGATGCTTTGTTTGTCTCAAACATTCCTCATTCTATTTGATTTGTCCGTTGAGAGATAGCATTTAATTTACTGTCGAATGATCAGAGAATGCCCAATATGTTGGAGAGAGAAATTTTCACTATATTAGGTGATAGCATTTAATGTGTCTAACATCCCATTGCTTTTTCGGAGATTTGCTATTAATCCATGTTTCAAATATCTGAAACTCATCAGAGAAGCTCATTGATCATGGTTAGCAAAAATAACTCATAAACAAATATATATTATCACTTGTATGTTTTTAGACATTTAGGATTTTAGAATAAATACAATAGTTTCAGAAAGAAAAACAGAGTTGCTCTTGCTTGAGCATAACCAATTATATGCTCGGGCATAAATTCATCTTCTGCTCGAGCATAAGAGAAGTCTTGCTCGAGCATGCTTCTGAAGCTCTAATGAGTGCTGCTGCTCGAGCATAATCTCTTCATGCTCGAGCAGTCCTTTTATATCTGCTCGAGCAGCCCTTTTAGTGTTGCTCGAGCACGGGTGAAACAGAGGTTACCTTCGCTGATGCTCGAGCAAGCATTATCATGTTCGAGAATGCATTACTTTGCTGCTCGAGCATACTCTAGGTGCTGCTCGAGCATCAACGATGCTCAGTGATATGATGTTGTTGGTCGAGTAGTACTTGATGTTGCTCGAGCAACAAGGCATTTATGCTTGAGCATGCCTTGTTCACTGCTCAGGCATCAGTGTGGTAACTTTCTTCATTTTAAATTATTTTAAATGCTTGATTAATTAAATAACTTGGTAAATTGTAATCATCAAAATATTATAGTCAACACGCTGCTTAAAAACGGTGGCATTTTCATCAATTCAAAGCCACTAACACATTGGCTAAGAAGGGTGATAGCATAGGCTACACAAAGAATCTAAAAACCCAACAAATTTATTTCAATCCTCTGAGAAAATTGATTTTATTGCTTTTTAAAAAGGATTTGTTAATCTTGTCATAGCTTCCCTTAATTATAACCTTTAGTTCATAAATGAAGAATAATTTGGATAAGAAGACACTCCCTCCGGCCCTTTTTATAAGAGCTACAAATTTAAATAGTCTTTGATCTGTTTTATAAGAATCTAACAAGAGTTGTCTCAATATTTAATATGTTTTTTTCATTTGTGAGTCTAATTAATTATATAAATTACATTAATCATAGGGTTGGTGATACCTATATATACTATATTTTTCTCTCTTATTTGCCCTTTATAAATAAAGACATACTTAAACAAAATTAATTCAAAACATATTTATTATTTTTAACTAACTTTAACGGATTTATTAAACCAAGCAATTTAGTGATCAGGCTCTTATAAATAAGATTGGAGGGAGTATAAGTTGTCACAAAATAAAAAATAGATTTTTAAAAAATAAAACTTATTTTTATAATAGTTTGGGTTAATTTTCTTGCAATGCTTTAAAGAATTTTTATCTAAGTCAATACATTAAAAAAAAACTGTAGAGTGCTAGATACACCTTCATTTAATAAACTTTTTGAGAAGTTAATGACAAGGTTAAAATTAATCCTGTAAAATTTATATTTTGAAAGAAAAATTGTAAATTGTACCAACAAAAAAAACTTTAGTGTATTAGGCACATCTAAAAAATAATTTATGGTATTGAATGAACATTAAGCGAAATTATTATACTCCTAAATTTTATTTCATCATTTTTTTAAAAAAAAAAATCTATTTTTTTATCTTGTGACAACTTATATGTCTCCGTATCACCTTTATTATGAGTATAGGAACTAAGAGTTATCCTTGAGGAAGCTAACAAGGATTAACAAAATCATGTTTAAACAACAATATAATCAATTTTCTCAAAATATTTAAATAAATTTGTTGGGTTATTAGATTCATTGTGTGGCCTGTGCAAACCCCCTTATTGGGCCTGTTTGGGTTGGTGGTAGGAATGATAGCTTAAAAGCTATCTGACTTTTATAAAAGTCAGTTAGGAAAAAAGTCAAGTTAAGTTAACTGATGTGTATTTGGATTGCCCGTTTGGCTATTTGTAGAAGTGATTTTTTTTTTCTAACTGAGGTGTGTTTGGATTATTATTTGAAAAGTCAGTTGAGTTGGAAAATGACTGAAAATGACATGAATCATATTGAAACTATATATACATATTAGTTGTATATATTGAATTAATGGAAATTTTAATTTAAAAAAATTAAATATTATATAAAATATCGCTTGAACACGAGCCAAAATATTATAGCGCCACTTATGAATAATAATCATTGTTGGTCTTATCCTAAATTAACTTATTAAACTTATGCTAAATTAATAAAAAATTAAATTTACCACTATTAAAAAATCTGAATCAAAAAATTGGATCTGAATTAGATTATCTTTTAGTGTTTTGTAATAGGAGTAAAATCAAAAAATGAACATTAATTAATCCCAAGTGATTTATACTATGGATGAAAGAATTTTTTTAGAAGACGTACACCCTATATTTTATACCGGAGGAGATATATTCTTTCAATTTTTCTCCATAGTTCATTGCATCTTTTCTTTTTCTTTTTTTTTTCCCTTAAAATAAAAATTCCAATATTATGAGCTTTTATTCTTGAAGCACACTTATGTTTGACAAAAAAAACAAGAAGTCATGAAGCAAAACGCAGGGGTCCCACACATTTGCCCATGATGGGATTTGTCCAAAACGCAGGGGTCCAAAACTAGGATATGTTGGTTTTAAAAAAGTCCACATTTTGTTGCTTTTTTTGTTGCGGCCCAGTGAACGTATTGCTCCAACTAAATAGGCTGCGTTTTTTTTTTCAAGTATAACTGGCGTTTTTGGCTTTTTTATAGAAAAAGTTGACTTAAATACATATCCAAACAAGCCCATTGGCTAATGTGTTAGTGGCTCCGAATTGACGAAAACACCATGGCTTTTAAGAAGCGGACGAGTGAGAAAAGGAGACAAGCTACCCTCAGAGATGAATTCTAACAGTGGAGGGATTTCAAGGAGATTTAGTTGGATCCTTTTAATCCGTAATGTCTTTTATATAATATATACTTAGGGAGTTGATTTTGATTCTAAATATAAGACATATTTTTTTTGTATTCGTCAATGTTTTTCTAGTTTACCTTTATATTAATGTTCACTCAATGATAATCAAGATTAATAGAGAAAGAAAAAATTAAGGAAGATGACTAATCTGTTTTTAGATATTTATGTCATGTTAACAAACTTAACAAACTTTCTTAATTTAATCAAATTAGGTAAATATATCTTATATTAAAAACTAGATAAAGTATACTTTATTAAATTGCAGTGACCCAAGAATGCTTTTGGAAACTTGTAGATACCTGAGAATAGCAAATTGTACTTTGTGTGTATTAGGACAAGTCACCAATTTCCAATTTCACTTATGGGAATGTTCTCTTTCTCTATGAACATACAAGATATACTACACATGTGTCCCTTGTGGACTCATATATACTTATGCCCAAGAAAAGATTCCATAGATAGTTCAGAAACACAATTAGTGGCTTTCTTTTATTTCTTTTTAATAAACGTGATATGTCATGATTTCTAGTGAAACTCAGCCCTTTTCTTGTTCTCTGTTGAAGTTTGAAGATGTGGTTTTGTTGGGAAACATATGCATACCTAACCATTTATATATTCTCTTGTAATCTATAAGCAACAACTACCCCAATATCATGCAGATCAAATATTGGTTAAAATCCATTAAAAGCAATGAATATGTAAGAGATGTATTTTCCCCCCCTCCAATTATACTCTTATTTATAAAGATAGTGAGTGAGAGAAATATGTGGAAAAGGATATCGGAGAGACATATAATTAATTAAATGTAAAAATAAAAATGTAATAAATTTTAGAAAAATACATATATTGTTACTTGTATATATTTAACTTATGATCAATCATATGTGAGAGTATATCATATTATTCTTTTTGGAGATTTTGCCATGGTCATGACAAGAAGAGAGCGTGCCTGAGAATGAGTAACCAAGTAAATCACAAACCTATTGAAATAGGGAATATATAAAAGATTTAATTTTATAGCTTCTTTCGGTCTTTAATATAGGAGTCAGTTAATTTTTTTAGAGAGGTTAAGAAAACTATATAAACTACTTAATTATAATATATATTATATATTATTGGACTATATAGAGTTTATAAATAAAAAAAATTAAGGAACGGAGGTAGTATTGGATTATGCTGTAGGTGATCTGATCGTTATGCACGTTCTATTTGTTATTTCATATCCTGATGACACAATATGAACAATGGGAACAAATTCAAGAGATAAAAATAATCATTTCAAATAATTTCATAAAATTATCACTACAGGACATTGCATCATTTTATTCCTCATGATGCAAACGGCTGAATTCAAATTTCCAAAAGTAAAGGCTATATGAAATTTTATGCAAGTAACTGATTTTTGGCTGTTGTATTGCTTTAAACATAAAAATTGAGTGAATTAATTTATTAAAAGTATATATGTATTCTACTTATTGTCACATCCAGGAAGCATAAAGGAAATTATATATATCTCAACAAATCTCGTGACTCAGGTTTAAAAAAAATAAAAATAAAAAATATAGTGACTAAACAAAATTTGGGAATTTGCCAACAGAAGTAGCTAGGTCAAGTATTGTGAATTTAAAAATCACTTGAGTAGAAGTGCACAGTCCCATTTAGACTAGAATCAAAATGGGCAAAAATATATGTTTGCGTATTTAAATTTACGTCAAGTTTTCATTTAATTCCTTTAATGAATAAAGAGTATTTTTAATCCTTTTATTTTAACATCGTCAATTTTATTAACAAAAAATGTTGACTCAATAAATTTAAATGATGATTTTGTGATTAAATTTAATATATTAAAATTAAAATGTAATATAAAAATATAATACTTTCATATTTTAATGTAAAATACATAATATTATTTTAAGGGATTAAAATTTATACCTGATTTATCACCATTTAAATTCGATGAGTAAATATCTTTTGTTTAATAATACTAATAGTGTTAAAATTAAAATACATTTTATGAATTTAAGATACTAAACTAATTTTATATGAACTTAAAAGATTAAATTTATACTTGTCTTTCTCGATAAGTGTTTTAAATATATATTTTAACCCTAAAAATTAGTTAAACTTACTTCCATCTCAAATAAAAGATACATAGTATAGTCCAGTGATATGTTATACTTCTCTTGTACAAACTTCAATATTTAAGATATTGTTGGTAGCACGTGAACACTTACTTGTATGATAAGTGGTAACACACTACTCCTTTTTTATTCTTATTTTAAGACATTAATTACTATTTCTCGTAAATTAAGGAATGAAAATTAAATTATTAAATTAATTTAAAATTAATAAATATTTCTAATTTTACCTCTACTTTAATAATGTGAATTTAAAAAGTTAGTTAAAAATTAGGTGAAATAAAAAAATAATAACAAATAAGTTAGTTAAAAGTAATTGGTACTTTGTAATAAAGACAAAAAATTATTCACAGTTAATACCTTTTTATAATAAATAAGAGAGGGAATAACGAATGGCAAATTAATGAAAATGATATATATGAGCTATTTGTTAGCGTGATAGAGAATTCAGACAATGGATGATTAGTTTTCGGACTAGAGAAGATATTTTTCCCTTTTCTATTGCCAGCTGTTTTGCAAATGGAAATGTGGTGGGGCCCTCTCAGAAGCCAATGAATACAAATTCGTCTTCATAGGCATAGCCCATTGGCTCTCAGTGGGGTATTCTCTATGTGGAAGAAAATAGCATACTGCATGCTTCTTGCTTTTCAACTTTTTCTTTCTCCACGCTTTCATATCAATGTAACAAACATATCCACGTCAATATACGTATACATATTTTGACCCAAAAAAAATATGTGTATTCGTATACGTATTACCTTTGCAACTATAAAAGCGGGACAAATAGTTTATTTTGATATTAAATATAGGCTAATTACATAAAACCCCATAAATTTAGGATAATTATATATAACCTTGACATTTTAAAGTTGAAATTTCAATTCGTGATATTTTATTTTGTTCCCTTACCATTTATTTACCGTTATCTATTCAATGCAAATTGCTAGCTATGTCAAATTAATATTAGACACTTTGCCTCCTACTTCGCATCCTTTTTAAGCTAATAATTTTAATTTGTTGTGGCAATTTCCATAAAAAAAAAAAAAAGGTAACAAAAAATTAACAGAAAGGGGTTCATAATAACAAAAATAAAATATTAGGGATGTTAAATTTAAACTTTGAAATGTCAAAGGAGTTACATGAAACTACTTACCTCAAAATTTAGCCTTAAATATAAGACATAAATCCACTTTATCTTCTAAGGTTAAATTTAGGTTAAGTAGCAAATCCACCCGGGATGTACACGCCCAAGAGCAATGATGACTTAGAATTTTTATCTCAATATCACCTCTAAAGTATCAAAATATAGTAATGTTACCCTTTCCGTTAATATCGTTAATTTTCACCATTAAAAAGTCACATCACACTTTCACATAACACTCAAACCGCCACTTGATGGCCACCTACTTCTTCTATCCTCTCCCCTCCTATCTACCTCATCATCACCTCTTATTTCCTCCATCTCATTCGTCCCATGTTGAACTTTAGGAAGATAGTGTTGGGATCCGTACACACAGCGGAAGAATTTCATCCATTAAAATTTTACGAATCCCATGAAGGGGACTATCAACGGCGTTTAAAATCGTGTCATCAATTAGAACCGTATCTTTCGAATGCTCATGTGCGTCTATTCAAACTAGTGGGCTAACGCCTTCTTGCTCGATCAATCTCTAGGAGCCGACTCTACCGATCTGCTCCCTCTATCGGTACCACACCGAATAGCCTTCAACACCGACGACAGCGTGCTAGCGCCTTCAGTATTCTCGTATCTCTCTCTATCTCTCTAGGGTTCCTTATGACTTTTCTAATACGTCTGACAAAAAGTCCCGTAGGTTTTTCAAAACCCGACAGGCGTATTATATTCAAAATTAGTCCTTATTAACTTTGAAATTTGAATTTCAATTAAAATACTATATTAATTATATCTATCTAATAGATCTAATATAATCTATTTATTTAATCTGAATTAAAAGCTCAATGATTTAATTTATCTTTATAAATTAAATATAAGATACTATATCTCAATTGAAATTAAATTAGATATATTCTCTATTCGAAAATTAAATCTGAGATATTATATCTATCTATCTAATTAAATATGAGATACTATATCTTAATTCAAATTAAATCAGATACATTATATCTCTATTCGAAAATTAAATTTGAGATATGATGTGTATCTATTTAATTAAATTTGAGATACTATATCTCAATTCAAATTAAATTAGATATATGATATCTCTCAGTTTATTTTAGCTATTTAATTTATTAAATAAATTTATTAAATAAATTAAATTTAATTTATTAAATAAATTAAATTTAATTTATTAAATAAATTAAATACTATATATATAATAATATTATTATCTTTATAAATAATATTATTATTATTTTCAAAATTTATTTTATGTGTGTGTGTGTGTTTTCACCTTAGATTAAACTTTGTATTCATTAAATCTTAGACATATCTAAGATTCAATGAATATGGACACTATTGTTCATATTGGGCCATTTTTGTGTGCGATCCTATAGGCTCACATGAGATTGGCAGCGAGCCAATACTGTATCAGCCCACAAGTCGCAAGCGGTCTCTAGCAAGACATTGAAACTATCCAATTCATATGGGGATTGATGATACAATACAACTTATCATACAACCATGTCAGTCCATTTTGTCATACGATAATTTGGTCAAATATGAGACATAGATAATGTTAACTTCCTATTTTTCACCATTACTTTCTCGATTCTTGAATAGTCTAATAATTGGAATGGAAACTCCTTTCCATCGTAGTATGGCTATACATTTCTCAGACTCACTTATCGAGGGGCCTGATATTATCTCTCTACAAATGTGAGGAACAAATTTCATCTTGACCATTCACATTCTTTTGCATAAAAACCACTAATCCCGATCATAGCCTTTATCATCACCCAGTCAAAGGTGACTTTTGACTAGGTCAAAGATCAACAACTCATCATGTAGGAATCTATGATGATCTCATGTCAAAGGGCGTTGTGACATAGTTATACATGAGATAAGCTTATGACTAAATCCATGTAGCTTTCTCAAAGTGGATTGATCCAACACTTTGTACTTTTACAAGTGCCTATGACTTTAATTCGTATCTCCTTACCTCATCAAAGTCATACTCCTTCATCCACTCCCTTCATTGTCACAATCGATGTCTCCTCCCTCACCATGAACGTCACTAACGGCACCGTCAGTCCTTGCTAACCCCACCGCTAGCTTTTTTTGATGATGTCGGTCTCTGGTCTCCTCATCTTAAGCAGCAAGGCTGTCATCTTCCTTAGATCTAACCATCTCAACTCAGATCTTGCCGTCTTTGTCTCTCCCTGTCTTGTGTCTCTGACTAGAGGGAAAAACCACGCAAAATACCCAAATCGCAACTCCATCAGCACCTCCGCCATGTGCATGTAGATATAGTTTATAATGCATTTTATGTTTTTTGATTATAGGTCTTGAGATCGATTTCCGGGTTTTTTTTTCTTCATGTGTTATGTTTCATGGTGATCATGACCGTGCTTGTTGCCATAATGAATGCAATGTAAGGGATCAAGACCATCGTGACCTTGAAGAATCCGGCCGAGAGACCAAAGAAAACTATGACTCCATGGCAGCCATCGTGATGAGCACCGAAAAATGGCCATCGAGATGAAAGGAGATCAAACCCAGAATCGAAGCAACCATTGACAGACTTGTAGCGCAACCTATTGATGTCTACTCCAATGAAGAGAATCTTGAACCACTCGTCCTTATGGTTTTTAGTGTGAGCCTACTATGACTGCAATAAATATACAAAACACCGTATGTTTAGCGTTTTTTTGGGATCATATTTGATATGCAAGCATATGGATTTCTTGATTATGGATTTAGTTCATTTTTTGTTGAACTCTGGATTTCTTGATTATGGTTTTTTTGGATGTGATAGGAAGACATTGAAGTATGATGGCTTATGGGTTTGATTATGGATTCGATTGGATGATGATGAACATAAGAGGAAGGAGAAGGAGGAAAGAAGAGGCGATGATGAGGTAGATAGGGGGGAGAGGATAGAAGAGTAGTTTGTGTGCCATGTGAGAGTGTGACTTGACCTTTTAACGGTGAAAACTAATGCTGTTAATGGGGAGGGTAACATTACTACATTTTGATACTTCATGGGTGACATTGAAACTCAAAAAATTTCCAGGGCAATATATTAAAAGGATTTCTATCAAGAGGTAATTCTAATGCACGTGATTAATGAGGGTATGTTAGGAAAAACAATATATAATCTATTACCAATTAATTTAACAAATTTCATTAATATCTATAAAATATTTTTCTAACTCTTAAATTAAGAATTGGAGGGAGTATTTATTTTAGGAAAAGAAATCCCAATATAGTATTAATAGAAATTCAGGCAAATAATCATATTAATTAATATTGAATGATCAAGATTAATCTATCTTGACCTTAATACAAATATAAATATCCCATATTAATTAATTTAAATCCATTTACATTAATATTGAATGATCAAGATTGATTCAAAATAAATCATTTTTGTCAAAAACAAATGAATAAATTCGGATATACACTTCATATTTATCCTCTTGCATGACCTTTGCCTTGTCATTTTTTTTTTCTTGGAATTATTGTCCTTATATAGAAAGGTAAATTTTTTGGGTCATCAATATAATTTAGTGGTATGGGAAAAGGAGACTTTAATTAGTTTTGTGGTTCAATGATTCAGTCTACGAAGATGGGACAAATTAAATAAGATAAGAAATGAAAATGCGGAGGGTTTTTCTTTCAAGGGAGAAAATTGAATGAATGACAAGCCACTTCACAATTGTTTTCATTTAATTTGTTATTGCAAAATTGATTTATATGCCTTTTTGTGATTTTCACTGGTGTAAAATACTAATTTAACAACTTTATTTTTGCGTATATATAAATGAGGAAGTAATAATAAATTTATCATATTTTCTATAACACCTCATATATAGTTGCAAAAATGTATTTTTAACATACGCTGAATATATTTTAATTTTTTTAAAATATTAATATATTTTTTATAAAAAAAGAAGAAGTTATAACGCTCAGTACTATAATACTATGTATCTTTGGTTTTTAACATAAGATCTACTTTAATAAAGAAAATAAATTACTACTAAAGTGGATCTTTTATATATGTATGTATGTAAATTTTTTTTTTTTTTTTTGCCACCAAGAAAATTCATTAAAATGAGAATCAACAAGAGTACAATGTCTATAACATAACTAAAACAACAGCTGTCTCTGAAAATGAAACTAAAGATCAAAATACAATTAGGCCTAATTAACCAAACTAAAGATGCAAAATAGTCTTAATTAACGAAGCAAAACGGTACAAGTAAAAACAATACAAATATTGGGCCTGTTTGGGTTAATTGTGGGAGTGATGACTTATTTTCTATCTGACTTTTATAGAAGACTAGTAAAAAATAATAATAATCATGTTGTAAATGTGATTTGTGTTTGAATTGTCTGTTTAGCTTTTGAAAAAGTAGCCTTTTTTAAAAAAAAAAAAACTAATGAGCGTTTGGATTATTATTGTAAAAGTCAGTTGAGATAGAAAATAATTAAAAAAAACATGATTCACATTGAATACTATATATACATATTAGTTATATATATTTGAATAATTGAATATAAAAATTTTAATTTTAATTTGAGAAAATTTATAAAGGATAATTTAATAGATAAAATTATATATAAAATTTAGCCATAAAATTTGAATACCACACAATTTTCATTCATGAACTCACAGTGAGCATTTTTATATTAACATAAATAATAAAAGATTTTTTTTCTTTTTTCTTTTTGTTAGGCCAGGTGGTGGAACTTAGCATCAATTTAGGAAGAAGTGGGGACCACCAATTGACAGGAGCAGTATGGCAAATTGCTCCCAACGCTTTGGATGCTCACCTGGTGAGCTTCTAGCCAACTGGGCTTTTTTATCATAAGCTCAGTAGGGGAAAAACTACCTCAAACAAGGAAAAAATGAGTTTCTTTTTTTTTTTTTAAAAAAAAAAAATGAGTTGACATCTAGATTGAACTTTGTTTTTTTTAAAAAAAAAAAATTGCTGGTCCAAACCCTTTAAAAAAGTGACTCCAGACAGGCCCATTAGCCAGATCTATATGAGCATCTCAATCGTCCTTACCTAGAGTGGATATTATAGTAAAGCTTTGTTTTTGCTATTTAGGGAAGTTTTTCTTAGTAAAATTCTCTCCCTCCTAATTTTTTCGCATTTTTTTTCATCATCTAAACGTAAAATAATAAACGATGGGAAGTATTAGCTTATTCTAACGTGGACCAATATTTTTTTGCTGATGCACAGTTGGTACAGAGGTGATGATTAATTGTATGCAAGTAATATTTAAAAGGTCCTTTTGTACAAATTAAATATAATAAGGACCCACTTAAAAATTTAATTGGCAAAAAGGACGCTGGAAGGACACCATGTTGACAAAAAACTATTGCATACATATACATACATACATATATATATAATATGTTAGACATTAAGCTTCATTGGTGAAAATTTAAAAGCATGGAAGGAAGAGTGCATACTATTGAAGATGAGAAAAGCATTTTAATTTTCGATTAAAACAGTGACGGATTTTCTGCAAAGTAAAGAGTAGAAAAATGACTTTAATTTCAAAATTCTAGGAGGAACTCGTGTCTCGCGATATATGCTTCCAGGATATTTTAACAATTAACATGTTACCACTTTGAAAAGTACTTAGATAAGTGATTGGATGCTTCGTAACCACCAATCCATTAGATGTGGGTTTCAAGTTAGTACTACCTCTAATCCTTATTATAAAATATTAATTGGAAAGTGTATTTGATTTTTTTATAAGGTATTTACTTATTTCTAATGAGCATTAATTATTTTTTTTCCATGTATGTCCATAATTAATAAAGTTAATGAGTGAGAGTAATAATTAATATGATATTAGAGTTTAATGCAATAAGTAGGGATAATATTAAAAATTACTTATATTTTAAGACAACTTAATTCTTTTAATTATTTTTATTGGTTTGTGAGAATTGTTAGTTGATGCCTTATAATGAGAATCAAAGTGAGTGCTAGCTAAGTAACTATATCAAGAAGTTCTTCATTTTGTATTTTTGCTAGTTTTACTCCTTTTATCTAGGGATAATATGATTTTTTTTTTTGGTTTCAGCGATTGCCATAGAGAGAGAGAGAGGGATGAAGGTGAGATCTGATTTTTTTTGTTTACTGATTTGGTTATCTCCGGTGAGAGTAAGCGATGAAGGAGAAAGGAAGATTTCTTTTAGGTTAAGGGGTATTTTAGACAATTCATATTTTATATTTATATTTTTTAAAATGATCATCTTCCTTCTCCTTTTCAATGTTTACCAAACAGCTCACCTTTTTAACCTCCCTCCTAATCTTCCATTCCTTTCCATTCACTTCCCTTCCTTTCCATTCCTTCCTTATATATTCCCTGTACCAAACAGGTCCTAACTATTCAATCTACACATTACCTTACCGTTAAGGATGAGCAAGTGACCTGCAGCCCGCCCAGCCGCCCGTGCCCCGTGATATTTTACCCATATGAAACCAGCCCAAATTAGGCCCGTCACAGGAATGAGCTACCCCGTTACCTGTTTATAGTAGACGAGTGGGTCACAGGTTAAGGCACGAGTACCCCATGCCCCGTTTATATGTTTTATTATTTTTTTAATACTTACTCAGGTCAGACATGCTAAGTCGCTGAGTGAGGTGAGGCTTGAGAGACCAAGAGTCGCCTACTAGTCATGGGGTGGACCAAATTTTAAAACCCTCGTCGCTCTTGTTCCTGTACATCACATGCAGTCGCAGATCACCGTCTACCGGTCTCTCATCTCTCTCAATTCCAAGTTACCCAGTGTCGATCTCCATTGCTCTGCCACTCACTGTGAGCTTTGACTGTTCCTCTCCCTCTTGATCTTTGTCTCTCATCTCGCTAAGAAGCTTGTCGTCACCACCCAAAGTCACTGGTTGCTCACCTCTTCATCCACCTAAGCCACTCATCACGACTTCTCCCTCTCACTATTGATCTCCATCTCAAAAGCTTAGTAAGTTTTTGAACTTTGTTGAATCTTGTGTTTTTCTTTTTGCTAAACTGTTGAATCTTGTTGTTGCATTGCAACTTGTGAAGCCTTATTGCAAGACTGTCTGTATCTCTTTGAAGTTTGGATTATCTTTTGGCCCATCATCTTTTGACCCCACTTGAGATTGATTATCTTTTGGCACCAAACTGTCGGCTGTCTATATCTCTTTGAAGTTTGGAAAGTGGAAGCTGTGATTTAGTCTATCTTTATCTATCAATTATTAAACATTAAAAAAAGTATATATTACTGAAGGACAAGAGATGGTGGGTGGGGTCGACTGGTCTGAGACTCAAGAGTGAATAAATAATCACAACTTCACAATCCAATACACCTATCTATATTTACTTAAAGATTGTATCTGTATTTGTGAATAGTCAAAACTCCTAACCCCTTTTAGCCATATATATGTGATTGTATCTATATTTACTCACTGCATGTTCCTTTTATTTTATTCCCTTTTGGCCATATGTGTACAATGCACTGGATAAACAGAACTTTATTCTCTTTTCTTTGTTTTTATCTTGAAATTAGCATGGAACATATTCCACCAAATAATGTGCAAAGGCAAGATCCAAGTGTTGTAGGGGAAACTACTCAAGCTAGTAATGAAGCACATCGTATTGATGCCCATGTTGAGAATGAGCAACAAGCTAATGATTCCGAACCTAAAAAAAAAAAGAAAGAAAGAGTCATCTAGTATATGGAACCATTTTACTAGGTTGCCACTAGCATAAACTAAAGGGAAACATATGTCAAAGTGCAACTATTGTCAAGCAAATTATGCGAGTCATCCTTCAAATGATGGTACTAAGCAATTATGGAGACATTTTGACAAGTGTCCAAACAATCCCAACAAAGCAAGCAAGGGTCAAAGTTTATTCTCGGCTACGACAAATCAAACACTAACTCATCACTTATTCAGTCAAGAGCAAGGTAGAAAGGCTGTTGCTAGGTACATCATAAAGAATGAGTTGCCTTTCTAAGCTATGGAAAAGGAGGGGTTGATATAACTTTTGCAAGAGTTTCAACTTAAATTTCAAATGCCATTAAGATGGATAGCTGCTAGAGATTGCTATGGCATATATAAAGAACAAGCAAATATCTTGACAAAATATTTCAAGACTTCTAAAGTCTGTGTATCTTTCACAACCGATTGTTGGACATCTATGCAAAATAATAACTACATGTTTTGATTGCACATTGGATTGATGATGATTGGATTTTGCAAAAACGCATTCTGAATTTTTGTGAGATTAAAGATTATAGAGGTGAGTCAATTGCCAAGCAAATTGAGGATTGCTTATTTCAATGGGGCATTGACAAAGTCTTTACGATCATAGTTGACAACGCTTCTGCCAATGATTCTGTGATTACAATCCTAAAAAAGTGTTTTAAGAGTTGGGATGGTTTTGCAATGGTATGTAATGGAGAATTCTTGCACATGTGGTGTGCTGCTAAAATATTGAATTTGGTTGTTTCTTAAGGTCTAAAAGAAATGAACAAGTCTATTGAGCTCATCTGACATTTAGAAAAATATGTTAAATCTTCTCCATCAAGGAAGCATAAGTTCATAATGTTGGCTAAAAGAGAAAGAGTTGAATCAAAAAGCCTTTGATATGAGCTTGGATTGTCCTATGAGGTAATGTTTTTTTAATAATTTGTTTGAATGAGCTTTGATATGATAATGTATTGATGTGTAATTTTAATAATTTTTTTTATCCCAGGCAGATGTAAAGAGTAATGTTGAGAAAATTTCAGAAGTAGATGAATACCTTTGAGCTGAATTGGTTGGTTATTGTGATTCAAAATTCGACCTATTGGCATGGTGGAAAGTTAATGCTTGTAAGTATAAAGTGTTAAGCTTGATCGCACGTGATATCTTGATTGTTCCAGTCTCTACTGTCTCTTCAAAATCAGCTTTTAGCACCGGGGGTCGAGTATTAGATGCATTCAAGAGCTCTTTACCCTCAAAGATGGCTGAGGAACTCATATGTCACTAGTGCAAAAAAGTGTTTTAAGACCACCTCATTTACGGCAGATTATCAACGCCCCGCTCTTAAAGAAATGACCGGTGGCAATTTTGTAAATATAAAGAACTTCTTCACCCGCATCAATTTTTAATACTGCCTCATTTACAGCGGATTATCAACGCCTCACTCTAAAAGAAATGACCGGTGGCAATTTTGTAAATATAAATAACTTCTTCAGCCGCATCAATTTTTAAGACCGCCTCATTTATAGCGGAGTTTCTAGGTATCGGTCTTAAAGATATAACTGGTGGCAATTTTGTAAATATAAATAACTTCTTCTAACGTATAAATTCTTAAATATAATATTCAGACCGCTTAAAATAACCAACCGCTCTGAAAAATGTTAAAAAAAATAAAATATGGATTACATTATAGAGAAAACTCGTACATCACCGACTTATACTTTCTACGGTTAAGAACAATAACTAGATAATTAAATATAATTGTATAAAACTTTTAAGACCGGATATATATAAATGAGTTCTTAAAGTTAATACTTTTAAGAGCGGAAGTAACTTATACATTAATAAAAGATGGTCTTAAAGATATGACTAGTGACAATTTTGTAAATATAAAGAACTTCTTCTATCGTATAAATTCTTAAATATAATATTCAGGCCGCTTAAAATAACCAACCGCTCTTAAAAATGTTTAAAAAAAATATGGATTACATTATAGAGAAAACTCGTACATCAACGACTTATACTTTCTACGGTGAAGAACAATAACGAAATATTTAAATATAATTGTATAAAACTTTTAAGAGCAGACATATATAAATGATCGATCTTAAAGTTAATACTTTTAAGAGCGGACGTAACTTTTACATTAATAACGGCCGGTCTTAAAAATGGAAACATATACTTCTTCGCGTGAAACCTTACTTACAACTTACGTCTTACTGTCTGAACTCTAAAACCCCTGTTCTCTTTGTGAAATCCCATTTCCTGTTGCATTACGTCTATTCCTCGCCAACCACCACCTTCCTCTGTTACTCTCTCTCACTTTCTCAAGCGTTACTCCTTCTCACCACCACTCTCTTACTTTATCGAAAATGAATGGAGAAAACCATTCTCACACTGTTCAGTCAACGCCAGTTACTGATGTTACCGATGTGAGTGAGAACCAACCCTCTTCTTCTCAAAATGAGCCTCGTGACTGCCTTGCACGCCGTGGTAGAAGTGGCACACAAATGAGCATCGTATTCGTAAAACGGAACGCTGGGTTAAGGATCAAGATTCAATTTAATGAGAGGTTACAACCTGTCGGTTCGAATAAACACAAATATAATAGTTATGTTGGCTATATGGCACGTAGCAAGGTCAGCATTTTGATAGATGAGTGGAAAAATGTTGACCAACGCATGGTGAAGGATCCTATCTGGGACACTATCTAGCTTTCATATACTGTCCTTGACTCTAACAAGTTGAAAATCAAGACCTTGTCTTATTGTGCCGATAAGTGGAGGAAATTTAAGACCTTTCTCGCTAACAAGTATATTTTTGCCAAGGTTTGACTTGATCATAATCCATGGGAGAAGTACACATTCATTGATCAACAAATTTGGGATCAATTTGTTCAACTTCGGACCACTTCTGATGCTTTGGTGAGTTCATATTTAGTTTTGTTTGCCCTTTCTGTTTGCTTATTAACCTGTGTGAATATGTGAATGTTATTGTGTTCGTCTAATCTTGTTAGTTAGATGGTTTAATGTGTGAGTAGAAGTATATATTCAAGTAAGTCAGAAGTGAATTTGAGTATGATGGTTTAATGTGTAAGTATGCATGTCTTATATGTTAACCGTTATTATATTCTTAGCTAGTTTTGTTATAGTAGGTAGTGGTTAGACATTGCTATTAGTAACTTAGTATCTTAGTTCTATACAATTCTACATCTTAAATTAAACGTTGAAACTTGATGAAGTGAATTTGACTAGTGTTTGAGGTTCTTATGAAGCAGAAGTTCTATAATTTCTTTTAGTGAGATAACTTGAATTCATAATTAATAGTTGTTGTCAATTCTGATTCACAGAGAAGAAGGGCACAAGCACATGAGATAGGGAGAAGGAATGATTGTCCGCATAGGGCTTCTCGCAGGGGATATGCAAAGGCTGAAGAAGAAATGATGGAGGCCAAGCGGAAGAGATTGGAAGAAGAAGTTGAATCCAATCCTTCTACTGTAGTAGATCAGCAGGCATCCCCGATACGTCGCGAGGATTTGTGGCTGTATATTCGGCAACCAAAAAAAGGCACCTACGTGAGTGAACAAACTCGTCTAGTTTCTGAGAGAATTGTAAGTATCGTTTATTGTTATTTTTTAGTTACTAAACATGTTTCATTACTAAGCTTCTCATTATTTGTATCTTACAGGAAGATCTAAAAAAGAAAGAAGCAGAGGGATCTTTTGTGTCGGGCGGGAGAAATGATGTTCTTACCGTTGCAACCGGAAAACCGGATCACCCGGGGCGGGTAAGGGGGATCGGAGGACGGGTAGGCCTAAAAGATTACTTTGGTAAAACCAAACAACTTAGGCAAAGTATGGTTACCGGGAGGAGATGGACCAAACGGTTAGATAATTAAATGAGGAGGCAGCGGCCAAAGAACGTGCATTGAAAGAGATGTTTGACGCCTAGATGAGGCTAATGAAAGAGGAAATGATGGAGACGAAGAGGCTTATTAGCTCTCGGCCAAAGACTAGTGTTCCCCTCACACATACACCTGCACCTGTGTAGCACAACACCAGAGGGAGCTGCATTATTGGACAGTCAGAGCAACATTGTGACCTGTACATGGCAAAACCAACTAGACAATTAGTTGCTAAAGGGAATGTCCACAACTTGGGATCAATTGTACACCACAAACAAATGGTTGATGATGAAGTCAGAGTGTCAGTTGAAGAGGTGATCATTAATGCATCTCTCCCTTTCCCAACCGATCAGCTGAAGCGTGTGAGTAATCTCAAGGGAACTTTCATCTCTTGGCCGGTTAAGCTTGTAGATGTCTATACTCCTCGTGATGCTTCATCCCCTCCTCCAGTTTAATCCCCTCCTCAATCTCCATCCCCTCAAAATAAAGCTGCATCCCCTCCTTAATCTCTATCCCCTCATGATAAAGCTGTATCCCCTCCTCCATCTCCATCCCCTCCTAATAAAGTTGCAACCCCTCCTAAAGCTGCATCCCCTACTCTTGAGTTGGGGGCCATAGATAAAATATCTCAAATGATATCCAAAGGAGAATTTGCATGTCAATCGTGGGGTATACAGGAAGTGGTAGGGGTTCCTCATGACCCTCAACTGGTTTTCTTTGACACAACTTATATGAAGTCCCTGCTGCTTCCTGGACAGGAGATTACTTCAGCAGTTATTCAAATGTGGTGTAGGTAAGTATCTTATTTTATGAGTACATAATTTAGACACACATACATATATACTTATTCCCTGATCGATGCCATTATTGTAGGTTAATGCATCAAGATTTGGAGCAACAGGGTAAAATCAATGATTTTGGATTCTTGTGCCCAGTATATGCAAGCTACACCCCCAGGAGTTGAGACAACAGTACATATCAAAGAGGTTGTGTGGAGTGAGAAGGAATGTGTACTTGTTTCCATATTACCATAGGTACATATCACAATCGATCTCTTGTTACAATTCACCTAATTCTGCATAATATATCACTAAGTATGTGATATTTGTGAAATTTCAGCAACCATTTGTAGTTGCTCGTCTTGATCATGGACTCGAATATGGTGTTATTCTTATACTCCACTCACGGCCAACCAGGGGTTCTGTTGAAGGAGATCATCAACATGTAAGCATGTCATTTTGATTCTCTTGTAAGAAATCTCTGATATGAATTACCAGCGAACATTATTGATAAATTTGTGATTTTGATGATAGTGCCATGAAGACCTTCCTAAACCAGGTCAGAAAAAAGCGAGGGAGTGATCTCAAAGATCCTAGATGGCTCACACCAAAGGTTAGTACATATTTGGACACTGGCATACTGCGTTGTGAAGTTGGTCAGTAAGCTATATATGCTTGATCTTATATATATTTCTTGTTCTTTTCAGACCCATCGGCAACCAATCAGAGTCAACTTATGTGGCCTGTACATAATGAAACACATGTATGATATTATCACTCAACCAAATAATAAACTCACTGTAAAGGTAAATGTATTTGATGCTACATATTATGGCTGAATTCAGTTTCTGTCTTAATTAATGTTACATATGAAATATGCACGTCTATTAATTCAGTTTCTTTCTTTGATGTTATACAGAGATTTGCCTCTGAGACTTCCTTTTCTGCGGATGAGGTGGACCACATACGCAGAGTGTTTTGTCAACATGCAATTGACATCATAGAGTAAATACAATAATCACAGTAATAATTCATTTGTAAATATATGCTTTTAGAGCAACAATTGTAATTACAATACTACATTAATTAATTTGTAAATTCATTCTGTAAATGAACAATTTTACAATTTGAAGCATTCTTTATATAATAATTTTTTTATTCTTCAGAACAATTTTCTTAGCCTGTGTAATTTTGGTTTTCTGAACGTATATTGGATGGTGGATATCGCTTGAGTTTTGAGTTTTGGAGAGTTGTAACTAGCAGTAAGAGATTCTGAAAATTATTCGCGACTATTAGGACTGTATATTTATTAAACAGATGGTCCTAAAGGTCTTTGATTTTTTTAAAAAATTAATTTTTGATTTTAGGACCGTATTTTTAATAAATATCCGGTCTTAAAAGTCTTAAAAAGGTGACGACACTTTTAGGAACTCATATTTATTAAATAGACGGTCCTAAAGGTCTTTGTTTTTTTTAAAAAAATATGCCTTGCATTTAGGACCGTATATTTGATAAATATCCGGTCTTAAAAGTAACTTTAAGACTGCATATTTATTAAAAAGACTCTCCTAAAGGTCTTTGTTATTAAGACCGCGCATTTATATAACGTCCAGTCCTAAAATTCTTTGATAATTCTAAATTAAATATGGCTAGATATTTAGAACTGTCTATTTGTTAAATATCTGGTCTTAATAATCTTCCTATAAATAGAAATGATGACTTACTTTTTAAGATAAATTATTAGGGTTCAAGAACACTTCAAGTTTCTGGCGTTTAGCTCAAGCTCAAGACCCTCGTCGTCGTCAGTTTTACCTCTCCAGAAGCTGAAGATCATTGTCGGAAAAGAAGTAAGATAATGGAAATTTTCAACTCTGGGTTTGGTAAAACTGACAGCAACGGCGGTCCAAGCTTGAGAAGATTTGTCACTGTGTTTGTTTTTATTCTTAAAAGGTAAAAGTTGTCCCTTTTTCGCTTTGTTTTGTATGTTGTTAACCGTATTCTATGAACTTTTATCCTTAATCACATTTCAGTTATGGTTTTGTTTGTTTCCTTTTTGTCTGAAACAACCGTGTTTGTTTTTATTCTTGAAAGGTAAAAGTTGTCTTTCTTTTCATTTTGTACGTTTTCTATGTTATTAACTGTATTCTGTGAACTTTTATCTTTAATCACTTTTCAGTTATGATTTTGTTTGTTACCTTTTTTGTCTGAAACAAAATTGAGACAACGAAAGTATACTATACTCAAACAATCGAAATGGAAAAAAAAATTTTATTTATCATTTTTTTCCTGCCCGCTGTGGGGCAGGATGAGTACAAACAAAAAAAACATAAAAAAACCATAAAAATATTTAATCCCCCCCGTCGTTGTCGGAGGGAAGGGAGGGATTGGAGGAGACGTCGGAGACGTCGTCGTCAGAGAGATTGTACTCGACGTCATTGGTATCGAGTAACATGTTCAGCTTGTTGTTGACAGTGTGGTAGACCTGAACCATTTGGCCCATGCGTTAGTCTATATGAGCGATGCGGGCCAGGAGGTGCTGCATCATCTGTCGGGCGGAGGGGTATTGAGGCAGCGGAGGAGGGTACGGAGGTGGCTGTTAGGGTAGAGGAGGATTGTTGGGCAGTGGTGATGGTCGAGCGGGAGGACCATTGTTGTGAATTCCTAGTATTGGTGAAGCGGCCATTATAGAGGTTGTAGAAGTGATTAAGAAGAATGTGAAGAACGTAAAGTAACAACGATTTTAAATAGAGAAGTCATCCAGAAGAATGTGAAACGCAGGAACCATTACCAAGAAGACGCATAGTTCATCAGAATACGAGGAGACGCCTAGTTGGGAAGTTTATCTGGAAGCCGAAGAGACTCTGAATCATTCATTTGAACAGAGTGTCTTTGGTGTTCGTCTCTCACTTGAGAAGAATGAACTTTTAAAAATTTCTTATTTTTTTAAAAAAAATTAATAGAATTTTAGGACTGGTTATAATATAAATGATCGGTTTTAAAGGTAATTGAATGGAAAAAAATTAATAGACTTTTAGGACCGATTATAAGATAAATGATCGGTCTTAAAGGTATTTTAATGAAATAAATAAATAATAGACTTTTATGACCATTACCTCATAACTTAAGTCCTGCCTTTATTGTCCTCCACACGCTTCCTCTCTGTCCTTCTTAACTTAAGTCCTCATTACCTCGTAACTCCACACTACGTAGCTCTCTGCCCATCATTCCCAAACTACTCAAACAATGGTTAGATACAAGCAGACAACCCCTCTCAGGAGTACTCCTAAAGCTCGTGCCCATGCTAGATCTCTCGTGGGTTACTTCCAGTGCGTCGTTCCATTCCGACGGAGGAGTCACGGGTTGTTGGACCCATTGTTATTTTGGATGATGAAGAGGTTGATGGCCCCCTCTAGCCTTCAGACCACAAAGAGGTCCCGCTCCTCCTCTCCAACCTCCTGGTCCTAACTCTCCCTTGGTTGATGATTATGACGCGAAACTGAGGCGCATAATACAGGAATGTGCTGATATCCAGTGTGAAATTGTTGCTGCTGAAGCCTCCATCTCCAAGACATTATATGATACCAAGGACCAGGGTTTTTAGTCACATCATAATCTTTTTTTGGTTAATTTTTCAGTTTGTTGTTCTTATTTCCTTTTGTACTTGCATGTTGTCATAGTGATCTAAAAATTAATAAGAACGAAGATTATATTTTATTCTCCATTCTCCAGTGTTATTTATTTTCATTCAATTGCTGCAGCAATTTTTCTTTTAAATATTAAAAAGTATTTGACTTTTAAGACCGCAGTTTTATAAATCATGCAGTCTAAAATTAAATGAATTTTAAGACCGCAGTATTATAAACCTCCGGTCTTAAAATTTTCAATATAAATTTAAATGAAATTATTTTTAGGACCGCAATTTTATAAAACTTCGATCTTAAAAAGTTCAATATAATTTAAATATATCTTTAGGACCATATTCCTTTTAATTGACCGGTCTTAATAATATTCCAAATAATAAATGTCTCTCTTGCGCCACTTGCGCGAAAAAATTAAATTTCCCTGTATGAACTTCTCTCGTCTAGCCGAAAGTGATTACTCTAGTTTTGTCTCCAGTGTTTGTGTGTTGCTTCGTCACTGCTTCGCGTTCCACTCTCGACAACAACTTTGTGGTTCCTTGGCTCAACGTCTAAAGACCAAGCTGTACGAGTTGTATTAGCTATATAACTGTATGCTTTTCCTACTTATCGTTCTGGGTTTTCCATGGGTTGACCAAAATCGATGAAATCTTCTTTTAGGACCTACCTAACTGACCAACAAGTGCTTTCAAGTTACTCTTACTATCTGCAACATTAACATTCGTGGCAGGAGAAGAGAGACTCAGCAAACGCATTTGACCTATATGTTATTGGTGAGTGCAAGAGACCTACTTGCGATGCGTTTAATTTCCTCGTCGTGCATTTATTTTGCTTCTTGATTCACTGTCATATATTTATGACCATAAGACAAAACCTACATTTAGCTTATATACACATTTGTAGTTGGCTTATTTTATATGCAAGTTTCTGTTTTTACGGATTATGTTATATGTTAAATCTGTCCGTCCATAAGAATTGTACTATGGATCACAGTTGGATAAATGCTTTACGGACGAGTGTTGAATATCAGAATGGGGTTAGGGAATTTATAGAATTTGCTAAACAAAATGGCCGTGATGATAGTGGGAAGTTTTATTGCCCTTGTGTACAATGTTTTAATGAGAGGTGACTAAGTCCTGAAGTTATACACACACATTTAGTTTATCAAGGATTTTGTAAGACCTATACAGTATGGGTATGGCATGGTGAAAAAATGCCAAGTGGGTCTCAACACGGAGAAGTGACATCTGATGATAATGATGCTGATATGGATGATCGCATAGAGGATATTATTTGTGATGTAAGAGAAGAGGCTTTTCATCAATCACATGCATATGGTAATATGTGCAGTGATGCAGAGACCCCACTATACCCTAGGTGTAAAAAATACCAACTGTTGAACGCCGTATTGAAATTGGTCAGCCTGAAGGCACGTCATGGGTGGAGCGACAAGAGTTTTTCTGAGATGCTTGAGGCTTTTAAGGACATGCTTCTGGATGATAATGTGTTGCCTCACTGATACTATGATGCTAAGAAAATACTTTGTCCACTGGGGATGGAGTACAAAAAGATCTAGGCATGCCCGAATGATTGCGTGTTGTATAGGAACGAGTTAGAAGAGAAGCTGAATTGTCCGATATGTGAAACCCCAAAGTACAAGTCAAATAAGGGGCCTGCAAAAGTGTTGTGATATCTTCCAATCATACCAAGGTTCAAGCGCTTGTTCGCTAATGAAAATGATGCAAAAAATTTGAGGTGGCATATAAATGAGAGGATTTCTGATGGAAAGATTCGACATCCTGCTGATTCATCTCAATGGAGGAAAATCGATCAACTATTTCCAACATTCGGCCAAGAACCTAGGAACCTTAGGCTTGCATGGATGACATGAATCCATATGGAAGCCTTAGCAGCATACATAGTTCCTGGCCTGTACTCCTGATTATTTACAACTTATCTCCTATGTTATGTATGAAATGAAATTACATCATGTTGTCCATGTTGATTTTGGGACCAAAACAACTCGGAAACGACATTAATGTTTACCTTCAGCCCTTGATCGAAGACTTGAAGGAGTTATGGGAAGAAGGTGTCGATGTTTTTGACTCTTTCAAGAAGGAGGTCTTCAAAATGAGAGCCATGATATTTTGTACCATAAATGACTTCCCAGCATATGGGAACTTATTATGGTATAGTATAAAAGGCCACAAGGCATGTCCGGTTTGTGAAGAAGGCACACGTTACCATCAACTTCAACATGGAAGAAAGATGGTTTATCTTAGACATAGAAGATTTCTTAGACAGGGCCACCCATATCGTCGATTGAAGAAAGCCTTTCTTGGTTGCCAAGAGCATGAAGATGCTCCGGTGGCATTAACTGGGGAGCAAGTGTATGCAAAGGTGAAAAAATATAAGTGTTGTCTTCGGTAAGACTATAAAGGGTAGAAAGGAAACAAATATATGGAAAAAAAAGATCGATATTCTTCAATCTTCCATATTGGCACAACCTTGATGTGAGACACTGTATTGATGTCATGTATGTGGAGAAGAACATATGTGATAGTATTGTTGGCACGCTTCTCAACATACAAGGTAGCACAAAGGATGGTGTGAAGGCAAGATTGGATTTGCAAAAAATGGGAATACGTGAAGACTTACATCCAAGGCCATACGGTAACAGAACTTATTGTCCCCCCGGCTTCTCATACTTTGTCTAAGGATGAGAAATGTAGTTTCTGTGAGTGTTTGTATGGCACAAAAGTTCCATCGGGGTATTCTTCAAATTTTAAGAGGCTTGTGTCGATGAAAGACTTGAAATTGGTAGGCCAAAAGTCTCATGATTGCCATGTCTTGATGCAACAGCTACTCCCAATAGCTATTTAAGGCATAGCCGAGTATGATCTTCGACACATTTTGACTAGGCTTTGTTTGTTCTTCAATGTTGTTTGCAGTAAAGTGTTCGAGGTTGAACAATTGGATGAATTGAAGAATGAAGGATATCTTATCTTGTGCCACCTTGAGAGGCTTTTTGTTCCTTCATTTTTTCACATCATGGTTCATCTAATTGTGCATCTAGTGAGGGAGATCAAGTTGTCCGGTCCTGTCCATTTACGGTGGATGTACCCAATTGAAAGATCTATGAAATTCCTAAAAGGGTACGTGAAGAACGCATATCGGCCAGAAGCATCAATTGTTCAAAGTATGTATCTAAAGAGACCATGGAATTTTTTCAAAGTTATTTGGAAAAAGTAAGACATATCGGGCTTCCAAAACGTCAGCATACTGAAGGGGGTAGACGGGGGGCCTCAGTAAATAGAATGAATCCTGATGAATTGTCACAAGTTCACTTATACATCTTGAATAATGTTGATGAAGTTCAAGCCATCATAGCTGCCCATAAAGAAGTTGTGAGGAAAGAAAATCCCCAAATGACTGAACAAAGGTTGATTAGGGAGCATAACATAACATTTGCAAACTGGTTCAAACAAAAGGTTGAGGGAGAGGAATCTATTTATGAGACAATGAAATGGTTAGCACGTGGTCCTGAGGTTGATGTCATAAGTTGGAATTCGTATGTGATCAACGGTTACACATTTTACACGAAGTCCCTAAATGAGAGAAGCACCGTCCAAAACAGTGGTGTAATGTTAAAGGCTGAATCCATGCACTTCTCCAGTTCGAAAGACAAGCGGCCTAAATTGGCAGTCATGCCATATTATGGGGTTATTGAAGAGATTTGGTAGGTGGACTATGTCTTCATTAGATTTCCCATTTTCAAATGCAAGTGGGTTAATGTCAACAGTGGTGTTTAGATCGATCGGCTCGGATTTACGTTAGTCGATCTCAATAGTACAAGTTTTGGAGATGAACCTTTTATTATGGCAGACCAGGCGAAACAAGTTTTTTATATTACCGATCAAGCAAATAAAATGTGGTCTGTAGCTCTCCAACGTAAAAGGGTCATCGATATTGATGAGGAAGGTCATACAAATTATGGTCTTCCTAACAGTACTCCTTTTTCAAGGGGTTTACTGGACATGAACGAAGAAGATGAAGCGGATAATGAACTCGGCATAAGAAATGATCATCAAGAAGGGATATGGGAGGATATCCCTTTATAAATGTTAAGGTAAATTTAAGGTTTTAACTGTATTATATTCCTTCTATGTTTTTAACCGATGTCACTGACTCTATGAATTTTGTTCTTGTTTTATGTTTGTAGCAGCTAGATCCGATCCATTGCTCTCAACCAAGGGAAGCTGTAAAGCTACAAAAGTAATATCTTGAAAATTTGCAACTCAAATATCAATGTTAAGGTAAATTTTCTCTAATATGTAACAACCAGCTTAATCAGTAACGGATTTTATTATCTCTAGATTTTTAATATTTAAGTGTTGATGTGAGTTTCTGCTCAGTCACACAGAGAAGAGATCATACTAGAACTCCACAAAACTTATCAGGATCCTGTTAAGGGAGTTGTACATGGTAGAATGATCACGAAGTTGTTGGGTGGGAATCAGATGAAGGCATGGTGAATATTGGGCATGTATGTTGATTTAAGTATACGTGGTATATCTTGTTGCAACAAATTATTGTATTTGTATTTGTAACTCATGGTCAATAATATTTGTATTCTAGCTACGATATGCTTTTTCCCAATTCAATTTATTCATAATTGGTCATAGCTTGTAGCTTAAAGTGTAGCCTTTGCTGTGCTGGATTGGCTTGTATAGATTTGTGTATAGATCATTCAATTTATCCATAATTATATTGTTTATAGCTTATAGCTTAAAGTATATCGTTTTATGTGTTGGATTGGCTAGTATGGATTTGTGTATATAGATGATTAGTAAGAACAGAACAAGGAAAAAATGCAGGAAACCATAGACCAATAAAACAAAAACGACGGTCTTAAAAGTTCAACTTTTAAGACTAGATGTACTCGGATTTACTTAAATGCGCGATCTTAAAGGTCAAGCGACATATTTGATATGCGGTTCTAAAAGTTGGTTTTACAAGACCGTTGGTTTTAATATGACCGGTCTTAAAAATTAATCTTTAAGACCGGACGTATTAATCAACCAGTCTTGAACGTGAGTCTTTTAAGACCGCGTATAATTATTTTTGTCCGGTCTTAAAAATTAGAACTTTTAAGAGCGGTTGAATTTTTGTCCGGTCTTAAAAATTGAGTTTTAGGATCGACAAAAAAATATTTCGGTTGGATTTAGTATCACTTTTAAGACCAGGTGTTTTTAAATGTTCGGTCTTAAAATAGTTTATTTAAGACCAGTTGAAGTCTGCTCTTAAAGATATACTTTTAATACCGGCTGGAACAAGACCGACCGCGAGTCCGGTCTGCGGATGCCTCTTTTATCCGGTCTTAAAAGCTTTTTTTGCACCCGTGTGTGCACAAAATTGGCTGTTAGTGAAATCACCCAACTTCAATAACTTTGATTGTGCTAATTTTGATGAGACTGTAGCTATTGTTATCGGTATATTAATTTGAATTTCCTATTTTCAAGTATTAATATTTCATTTCATTGTTGTATTAGTTAATAATTATTTTCTTTCATTTTGTAGAGGTAGATGCAGCAACAGGAGGTGAATTTGAGCAATGAACTTCAATTAATATTGTTCTGTTGATGAATTTTTTTATGTTTGAAGTCATCAAATTTGAACTTCAATTATTAATATTGTTCTATATTTATGTTTGAATTGTGAAGTTATGATGATTAAAGTTTGAATTGATGAATCTGTCATTATTGTGTGTTTGAAGTTTCAATTGATGAATATTAATATTGTTCTGTTGGTGAATTTTTTATGTTTGAAGTCGTCAAGACATTAATAGCTATGTGCATTTTTTTTTTTTTCATTCTCACCACATATTTATGTTGGAAATTTGGTGATCAATGTTTGGGCATAAATGATCGTGGCCAGTGAGAGATAGACACATTTCAAATATAGTGACATAAATAGTTTGTGTCTTGTTAGATCAGGATATGTTCAATAGTTCAATGTTCATTATTTCCATATAATTTACTGGGCATTATAATATGTATTGATCTAAATCCCATTACCTCCAGGCTAATTAGAGCACAAAAATTAATAGTTTATTCTGGCATAAATTGTTAGTTCTCTATGGGTTTTGATGATAACAATCAATTGTAAAACCAAGATTGAAGAGTTGTCTCAAGAAAGTAAAAACTTGCTGATTGAGACAATACTCGAGTATCAATAGTAATACTTGAGTATTGGACTTTCAAAGAAAACCTCAATGCAAATGACTAAGGGCAATACCGCAGTATCCTAGAGGATACTCGAGTATTGGACCTTATAGAGAGCAACGCAAGTTTACCATCAGAGCATACTTGAGTATAGGCCAAAAGACTCTTCAGTATTTTTCAAAAGAAATGCAAACTTTAGTTTGAAAAACTTCAATTTCAAAAACTCAAGTTTTGAAATATGAAAAGTCCAGTTTTCAACTTGGCTCCAAATTCGAATGTTTTCACTTGTAAATGAAAACTCGAGTATGACATTAACATACTCGAGTATTAAGCTAGGCAGAGATGACTTAAACATTTATTACACATACAAACCTCATTTTGGAAAACTCCAGTTTTGGAAACTCCAATTTCACACTGGCTAAAGTCCTCTCTGAGTTTTAAAATGGAAAGCCATAATCGAGTATGGTGTTGAATACTCGAGTATCGAGTCATACAGAGAGCAACTGAGGATTTTAAGGCTTCAATACTCCGGTATTGCATGAATACTCCAGTTTTGATGTTTTGGGTAAAAACTTATCAAGAGTCCAAAACTTAAGTATTGATTGAATACTCGAGTATTAGCTTAAGTTCAACTAAAGCTCCAAAGCTTAGATCGCGAGTTGCATTTCTGGAAGGAGTATACTCGAGTATTGATATGGATACTCAAGTATGGCTTTAAGTTCATAGTGACATACTCGAGTATTGATGCACAAACTCGAGTATAGGCCGTGTCAGTTGAAAATTTGAATTTACAAAATCTGTGTAAAGTTTGTTATTTGATTTGAATGCTTTCCAATATTAACCATCAACATTACCAGATATGTTTAATGTGTTTGCTAGTGTATTTCAGCCTATTTAGATATGATTCAAGCAGATTTTAAGAGCTGACCTCACTAGAGCAAAAGTCATGTCAGAGCATTAAATGCAAAGCTACCAAACTTGTCATAATCCGATCTCCCAAGCTATGCACAATGCAAAAAGGATAAAGAGACATACACCTATTGGAAACACTGGCATTCCAATGGCTAGAAACACAAGGAAGTTAGCATCTATCCTTCCAACACAAAGAATGAACAAAGTATAGAGAGAGAAGAGACCAAGTTGCTTCTAACAGTTAGAAAAGTTCCTCAACGGTCATATGAATGCTTGCAACAGTTATTAAACATACTCTAAATATAAATACAGCTGCATTCAATTCTCTCAAAAACTATTGAGTTGAAAATCGAAAAAGCATTTAATTGTTCATTTATTTCTTGAGCTTTCTGTACAGAGTATCGGTTGATACTAATTGAGCTTCATTATTCATCTTATCTGCTCTTTTAAGAGAGTTTATGACTTGTATTCATTTATTGTAGAGAATATCAAGTCGGGGGACTTGAAGATTTGAGAGTCTTTGATTACAACTTGTAAGGGGGAGCAAGTTCTAATGAGAGAATTTCTTCAGAGTTACAAAGTGTATAATCAAGAGACATAGTGAAATACTCAAGGTGCCTGAGGACTGGACGTAGGCCATAGAGTTGGCCTAAACCAGTATAATCCCTTATGTCCATTCTCTCTTCCATGTTCTCTGTTTAGCTCTGCATTATCATCTTAAAACAGAACCAGTGAAAGAATTTCGAAAATCCCTAATTCACCCCCCTTTTAGTGATTTAGCTCCACTTTCATAAATGATCGATGACTTTCATTTATATTTATTATTTGGTAAATAAAAATTGTTAAAACTTAATAATTGTAAATTTCTTAATAAAATTTGTAAGAAACCTAATTGTTTAGACTCATTACTTGGTAAGTAAAAATTGTTTAAACCAAATAAAATATCATGAATTTCTTAACAAATCTTATTATTTTGCTAATAATTATTGTCACCAAAGCTTTGATGCTGGCATATTATGTCATTAGTTGTTGGTAGGGATAGGACTTACTTTATTTCACACACACATACAGATATACATACATACATACATACATACATACATACATATATATATATATATATATATATATATATATATATATATATTTCTTTGAGGGTATTTGTGTCATCTCCTATTAATTTTAAAAAGGACAATCAAGCTTAACACCTCTTTAATATTATGACTATTTAAAACATTATTTATCTTTTTAATGATTTTTATTAAAGTTCTTTTTCGTGGTTTTCCCTAATAAATTTATCGTAAAATGTAAATGAAGCTCCCAAGAATTACTTGAAACGTGAAACAAATAAACAAAGAGTTTTGAGCAGCCAAACACTGCCTAAAAAGCTGAAAAGCAAGAGGAAAGTGGGGGTTGGGGGACAGAAATCCAAAGAAATCATTGATGCCATTTTGTATTTGTTTCCTTTTAAAATGGCAGACTCGGGACCCAGTGCTTTTAACTCCGACATCTATTCAGGTTCAACTTCGTGAGCGAGAGAAACATATCATCTTATTATTATTATAAGGTATTAACAATTATATTTAGTCATTTTTATAAAATATTTAGTTGTTTTTAAGAAAGATTAATTATTTTTTCTATAAGGGTAGTGGATGAAACTAATAATTAATATAATATTAAAGTTTAGTTCAATTAGTAGGGATAATATTGAAAATTACTTAAATTAAACTTTATTGATTTCAACTGTTTTTATTAATTTATGAAAATTGTTAGTTGGTGCCTTATAGTAAGGATCATAAGAAATATTTTCATTATCATCTTTTATAAACTCATTTGAACTGTTGATTAGAAAGATGAAAAAAAAACAGTAGTATAATATTTCATATTAATTGAACGAATATAATTTAAAAATTATAAAGAATCATAATAAAAAGATGGTAAGCAAACCTGACTTTTAAAATTTCTAAAGTGGATTAATTTTCTTCCGTGGGCCCAACTCGTGCCATTATGTCACCTTCTTTTCTTCTCTTCGGCTGGTCCAATTCCAATTGGTTAAATTTTACCAGCGCTACTTGAGTTGAGTGAAAGAAGAAATCTAAAAATGAAAACTTTTCGTGTTGGGCCTCAATTTCCAGAAATATAGTGTTTAAGGCGTTGTGATAGACTATTACTGATAGTAATATTTCCTTTAGGCGAGTTTGATATGCGAGGAGCGAAAAAGGGATTGGAGAGAAAAAAAAAACTTTTGGGTTAGATTTTTAAAAAAAATTAAAAAGTAGGGTTGAAAGTTTTGAATTAGTTTTTTTCTTTTATCTTACATATTCTCTTAATTAAAATTTTATAATCTCACTTCTACAATTTTTTAAAATTTAACCTATAAATTTTTTTATTTCTCTCATTTCCTCTTCAAATTGCTTGTACCAGACATATCTTCAAAGACGTTTTTTAGTATACTAGGCTAGTCATTTATGGGGACAACCCGCCTCATAGTTGCAGAGAAAATCCTTAGTAGATTATCTGGCGAATCTTTCCCATAGTATGAAAGTCGGGGCGGATCCAAAAAAAAATTTATAAAGGGTGGATACTAGGTAGGGGGATTCGGGGATTTGGGGTAGTGCCACTGGATTTTTTTTAAAGGAAATTTTTAAATGCATTAAAAAAATAAAAGGATATAAATAAGAAAAGAAAATAATATAAAAAAATATTCATGAAATTAAGTGAATACTGATGATGTAATAATAAATGTAATTATTTTACAAACCTGTCATTTAGAAAAGTATATAAAGCTAAATGTTGTTAGAAATGTAGCTACATAAATTACAATGAAGGATGGACACTCAATAAGTTCAAATACATACATTTTAATAACAAAAGTATATTACAATAAAAATAATTACAATGTCATCCTGCTTCTAGGTCTTATTTTTTGGAATTCCATCATAATTTTTCTTATTATCAATGCTATCAAATACATCTTTTTCAATATAAGGTACTAAACAATCATTCAACCATTCATCCTCCATCTAATTACGAAGTGCAGTCTTGATGTATTAAGGGTGGACAATCATTCAAACATGAATTAATTTTTTTTTTTAAAAAAATCCCTAATTCAAGACTCTTGAATCAAGAGTGGGCACTTACCCCTCTTCTCTTATACGTGGGTTCGCCCCGGTATGAAAGGTCATTTTTATGGGTCAATGTTATTTCATTTTTTTTTTCTCATTTTCTTTTCAAAATCTCATATTCATTTATAAAATTGTTGTAATAAACATAAGAAAATTTAAATTATTAAAATTTAATCTATACAAGTCATAATTGCAATATAGATAAACTAAAAAATTAATTTATAAAATATTATTATAATATTTTATAAAATATTTAATCTTAACCATCAATATTTTAATCTAATGATAGAGATAAGATACTGACAAAAAAAGAAAGATAAAAAGGAGAGGATCTACTTGAAAGACCTGGCTGAACCCAAGAGCGGGGTAAATTTGGTGAAGATAAAAACTTTGGATCTTTTGAAAATTCTTTTCGCAATTTGGTAGAACTAGTTTGAATGATAATAAAGAGTTATAAAGCTATAGACAATCATTCAAACATATATGTTGGAAATAAAAGACATTAAGAGAATAGCAAACAGAGATTTATACTGGTTCGGTCCAATTCTTGACCTACATCCAGTCCTCAAGCTCCACTTGAGATTTTCACTATCTCCTTGTTTAATCAGGCACAAGAGGAAAGCCTTTACACCTCATAAGTTTATCCAGGCACTTGTGCAGCCTTTACAGTCTCTCTCACAGAGACTCTCCCTTATAACCCAAGGGACACATTCAATTTCCCACTCAAGATCACCCAACCTTGAGTATCTCTTAGAGAAATATAATTTACAATGATTCTTCTCTCAAAGAAGTGAATAGATGATCATTGAAGTGCATTACAATTCATTTCACACTCTAAATGATAAGTTATGTAAGTATGTAAAACCTAGTGTGTGTGAGATTCAGAATTTCAGCATTATGACATCATAATCTCTTCCCATGCTCTCTTGCGTTTTTGAATGAGGCTTTATTTATAGATGGGGATGATCTAAACATTGGAAAATATAGTCATTGTAATCAAAACCGTTTGAGGATATTGCTTGATGGAAACTAGCCGTTAGAATCCGCTTTTTGACTCAGCAATGACATCAGCATTTTCTTCATCCTTGATCTTCAGTTAAATGCCCTTTGATAATCTGAAACATGTCCACAAATGATATAAATGATGTTAAGAAGTATTACAAATCATTTGGGTAAGGATCCCGATGATTTAGATTAGATTCAAGATTTTCGCAACGGTCATTTTTTTGAACTGAAGGTGAATACTGCAGTATTGTTTTGCATACTGCGGTATTGAGGTTGTCGAGCTACTTTAGATTTGTCTCTATCTGTCCGATACTCGAGTATTGACTTACATACTCGAATATTGAAGATTCTCTAACATTCATTGCTCTCTATCTGAGCTATACTCGAGTATTCACTTGTAAACTCGAGTATTCAAGTTGTTCTGGCCCTTGGTTGCTTTCTGACTTGATATAGCTTCATATTTGGCAAAGCAATTATCCTCATATAGCTCTTTGAGTCTTCTTTCCAATGCAATAAGAATCAACTCAAATATCGTTGGATTTCATATGTTATGATCCAATGAATAAAGTCTTGTTCTAGACCAGCGTTTTTGCAACGTTCTGAATTTGCAGTCAACTTTCGAAGATAATCTCTCTCTGGTATAATCTTCATTTTTGTTGAACCAAGTTTTTATGGAAATCTTTATGAGTCTTCTTTCATATGCCACCAATTTCAGCTTATTCCAATTTATAGATTGTGAGTTATACTCAAAATATTGAAGCTTGGTCTGATGTGTGGCGTGAATATTTGATCCAACTTTAGAAATTCAAAGACCTCTCATCTGATCTTCTTTGAGCATGAAAATTTGTCAAGATGACGCATTAAATGTCTAGTTTCATACAAATTTGATTCACCTCAATCCGATCTCTGGTTTAGGAGATATCATCGAATTACTAGAGCTCGTCCAAAGCTAAACGTGAAACAGAGGTGAACATGGTTGCTGACAGAGCTGGATACTCGAGTATTGAGTTGTATACTCGAGTATTGTCGGGTCCAAAGGCACCAGAGAAGCTGAAAACACCCCATACTCGAGTATTGAGTTCCAAACTCAAATTTTGACTTGGAAACTCGAGTTTCCTAAACTTGAGTATCTCTCAGGAAAATGTGATTTACAATGATTCTTCTCTCAAAGAAGTGATTATGATAAACACTGAAGTATATTACAAAATGATTTCATTCTCTATATGATAAACTAAAAAAGTATTGAAAAACATAGAGTAGGAAATTCAGAATTTTGGCACTATAACAGTGTGAGCTCACTTCGTCGTCTCTGAGCGTTTTGAATCTAGATCTATTTATAGATGAAGATCTTCTAAACGTTGAGAATATGACAGTTGCAAAAATATAGCCGTTAGTTCTTCTTTTTGGACTTGACAGCTCAACAACTTGATCTTCATGTAATCCCTCGTTTGATCATTTGAAATGAAACAAGCACCGTTTTAATTAACTAAATTACCATATATTAATTAGGGTAATTACTTATTAATCAGAGTTAACCTAATATTAGAATATAGGTAGAATTTAAAGTTTTCAAAATATGCTAAAGTATGCATGATAAGCCCTAATGTGTGGCAATATACAGTTATCCATAAAACAAAAGATAGACAAAAGTCCTACTTGTAATAAATATCCTACGCTTCTGTCGGCTTTCCTGAAGGACCTGGATCAGATTGGTCACCTGGGGAAGATTTTGTAACCATCAGTCCAACTCATTATGAATATCAATAAGTACTAGTGAGGTGCTAAGTGGATTTAAAACAATGCATTCTAAATAAACAATTCATAATAACACATTACTATTATGCATCATTATTGGGTGTCATAAATCTCTTTAATTTCAATACTCAGAATACCTCCCTTCAATCCAACCGAACCGCCTTATTTCCTCCGACTAGACCCATGGGCTAAGTTACACCCATGTTACTGGTTACTCTGAAAGCTCACTAGTCAGGTGATGAGGATTGGCCAAAATCTTAGAGCACCTGTCCCAGACCATGGGTCTTTTCCCCACTTTAATCCAGTGAGGTGTCGTAAGCCCATCACTCTGGTGGGACAATAATAAGCCAACCATCGTGTACCAATGGAGGTATTACCACGTGGTGGAAGTAACTTCTCCTATCTTTTCCCAATTCATCCCTTTTCATAATTATCATCATAATTTAACAGGGAAACTTCCAAAATATTCACAATGATATGTCATTATATATATCAGTTTCCTTTCAACTCATAAAAATTTCATACGGCAGCTTTATTTACAAACATGCACAATCAGTTCAGAAAAAATACCCACAAGCAGCATATTAATAATATAATAAGTGGAAAATGGTTACCTCTCGCTAGAGCTAACTACTTTCACACTGCTCTCAAACCAGGGCTCAAATACACTCCACAATTTAATCTGTACAAATAAATTTTCTAACAATTAATAACATCCTTAAAATTCCACATATCTAGGATTATAATTGATAATTAAAAATACACTAATTCTAAATAATAACTCCTTAAAAATTTATAACTCCATAATATTTATTAATATTAATCAGTATTACTTAAGTATCTCACTCATTATTTATTAATAGTATTTAATAATTTCCATTATTATTTAATCTATTTTATTAACTATAATTACTATATTTTATTTATCCATTTTATTTTGCCATTAATAATATAAATCAAATAATATTAGAATTAGTTAATCAGATCCTACTATTTAGGAATAAATTAATTCAAGTCCTATTATTTAGGAATAATCTAACTCAAATCCTATCTTTTTGGAAATAACTACTAATTTATTTATTTCATTATTATTATCATTATCATAATTATTCTAAAACTAACTTAAACTCCATAATACTATCCCAATAATAAACACAATACCAACACTTTAAGTTATAACTCTTCTAATTACTAATTTCTTATACAAAATATGCCTTGGTGTATCATCTATAATTGTAGAACTTAACAACTTATGTCAAATAATTATAAACACCCATAAATTATATAAATATTAAGTTAAAATTTAATAACTAGCTTAGTTTTCCTTAGTAACTTATACTTTAACACACACACACACACACACATATACTTTTAGACACCCACCTTTCTCTCTTTTGCTACTCACCAAAAAAAAAAAAAACACGATGACAGAGGACACCGATTTCATGAGACAATTTGTGGCTTTTATATATGTATTTTATTCAACATTGCTTTATCTTATATGCATGCATTTGCCCAGGAAACACTCACACAAAGCACCCATAATCCTACTTATATACATTCAGGAATCAGTTCCTTTTATCTTCTTCTCCCCATACATACACACCATATAAATTATATATAGATGTATATATATATATAAGTACACCCACAGTCACATGCACTTGCAGCAATGAAAAGAAAAACACACGATACAGCAAAACAGATCCAAAATACCCCGCGTTTTTCTCTTAGATACACACACACCCTCACACTGCAAGTAAAAAAAAAAAGGAACAGCAACGTAGTCTTTCTCTGGTCTTCATCCTTTCTTTTCCTCTCGTATACCACGTATATACACATCCACACCCAGCATCAAACATATGCCGCAAAGAATACACGCAAGGAACAGATTCAAGATGACAGCAAAAAGGACAGAAGAAAGCGATGATGGGAGACTTACCAAGATGCTGGCTGCTCCTCTGCTCTTCGGTGGCTGAAACAGGAGAAAGATCTATGCTTTACTCTCTCTCTCGTTCACTCTCGCCTCTCCTCTCTTTCTTTCTCTTCTCTCTTTTCTGTTTCTCCGTTTCGGTGAGGCAAGCAAGAATGAATGGAATGAAGACAATCATATATATATTGGTGGGGACTTACGTGTTGCAACTGGTAAATGTAAGCCTCTGCGTTTGACAGCTGTTGGGGAAGAGAATAGGGATATGGAGAATATATGGGTTGGGTTTTGAGTGATTGGGCCGTGAATGAAAAGATCTGATGCATTTCATTTCATGAACCGAAGAAAACATGCAATAACAAGACTGAAGAACCCTCAATGTTTTAAACAGAAACTCAGTACATCGAAGCTTAGAATTGTTCATGAAACATCAACAAATGGGACCTGGTGCCTGTCCTTTTTGCCTCCCCGTACTCTTCTTTTCCCATCCTTACCATTAGTTTAGATTTAATATCATAACAAAATATGATGAAATTTCGATAAAATGATTAGGATCAGAAAAGAAGGTGTACAAAGAGAGAAAAAGAAAAGGAGGCCACTTGTCCCAACTAAAGAGAAGTGACTAAGTTATTTAAAAAAAATATATATTTGGGTTTATTGGGATTGAGTCAGACACCTCCAGTATAGTCTTCTACAAAATTAATTATTTTCATTTTGAGAGTTCATTAAAAAATCTATAAAACTGCTCATAGAATGAAAAGATTCAATTTTTTGTTAATTTATTTTAATGTCATATAAATGTTATGTATATGATTACGTACTCATACCTTATTATTAATTATCTAATGACGTGATAAAGATATAAATATCCTAACTCTTAATTATGGACTTCTTGATTTATAGGTTAAAACTAAAAAACGGAAAAATTTTCACTAAAGGTATTTTTAGTTCAATGGAAGGGGAGGGCAGGGGGAAGATTTTAATATTATATATTGCTTGGATTGATGAGAAGGTGGAGGAGGGGAAGGATTTTTATATTACTTTGGTTAAAGGGAGAGGAAGGAAAATATTTTTATATGAACAACTATGGCCTTATTTTATTTAAGTTGATTTTTTTTCCAAAAATTAGAAAATATTTAATAAAATATAATTATAAATTATTATGATAAAACAGGATAATGGTGTGTGTGCGTGTGGCGGGAAAAAAAAAAAACAATAAGAAGAAGACCATGTTATTCCTTTGTAGAATGATGTGTACTTTACATGTTGCATAAAATTTATAAATAAATTATATCCCTTACAGCTTGCATACATATAGTGTTTCTCTTGTAAAAAAAGAAGAAGAAGAAGAAGATAATATCGTGTTTTATTTAAAAAGTAATAAAATATATTAAATACAATTCTTACCCGATTCTTGACTTCTTTCCATTCTATATAGGAAATAAAGGAACATATCCACTTAAATGAACGATTTGATTTTTAAAAAAGGGAAAAACACTTCTCATATTGTAGGAGAAGTGTATTCTTATGTCACACATATATAAAATGGTGGGACACACACATATCTATGGGTTCTACCATTTCATGTGTGTAGAAATCTTCTTCTTCTCATGCAACATGAGAAGTTTAAACCCCTTTAAAAAAAAGGGTTAAAGTGTAATTTCATCCTAAAAGTTTCATTGGTTCAATATTACTGTGGAATTATTAAAAAATGATCAATATCACCTTTGACTCCCCGCCCGCGCATGCATCTCATCATCATCCTCGTGCCAAGAGGTTGTTCAGGAGTACAGGACTATGCACATGTATGAACTATGCTTCTTTTTGTTTTCATGCTGACAAAATCATTTGAATTCTCGAAAACCTAGTCTTTCTGACTTTGATCAATCTTAAATCTTGATAGCAAAATACACAATTCAAGTAGTTAAGTTAAGGTGAGATACCTTGGTTAAACAAGTAAATAACACCATGCAATGCTTGATTTTCCTTCTTCTAATTCTGCAAAGTGATGGGCACATTGCTCTTTTTCATCGCCCAAATGTCGTTGGTAAACTTATCAAAATTCATTGCTTTACCTTTCCCGTTACATGTCACTAGAAATTTTTTTCCCCTCGGCCCGGTTATTAACCTCTTTCATGATACAGAGCACCCCTCTAGATGGGATTTGCCTCCTTTTGATTATTCTCATTCTTAGTTGCATTGGTTGGCTGAGTAGGATTATCATTGCTCGAGCCATTATCATTCGCTATTTATCCATAATGGATTCGACAGTATGTACTGACTAGCAGACAAATAGTGGTGTGGAAGTGTAGTACTAGTGACTGGGACTGAGATGGATGACGAAGGAGTGGAGTTTGTGAAGGGGGACGACGAGTGGACAGTGCCAGAGGGATAAAGATGAGAAGATATGGCTAAGGTTGAGAACAAAGGGGAAGAAGGGAAGAGTGGGTTAGTCGAGGTTAAAGTGAACAGAGAAAGTGAGGCAGGTGTAGGTTTAGGTGACTATAAGACTAAGGCCTTGTTTGGTACAAGATTTTTGGAGGGAAAGGAAAGGAATGTAAGGGAAGATTGAGAGGAAACTTAAAAAAGTGAGCTGATAGGCAAGGGAATGAAACTTAAGTTGAGGAAAATGAGATGTTTGGTAGGAAGAAAATACTTGTATTTAAGTGGGAAGGGGATGGAAAATTCCCATAATGCCCATTAAAAAAAATAGAGAAAATGATTTGACTGATTCCTTTTTTTTTTTTCTTTAATTTGGAATATACAAACTCCAAACCAGATAGTGCGTTGGTTGAGAAGGAAAATTGAAGGCGACGTAGATGTGATAGAAGAGGGTGACGAGTAGAACGACTGCCGGATGTAAGAAAGATGGTGGACATAGAAAGAATTAGAGGGAGAGAATAGCAAATTGTGGTAACTTGTTAAGTTGGGATTGTATGATCGCACGACAATACAAGTAGGGAGGTTGTGAAACTTCGTTAAAGGGAGACAAAATGAATTATTGAATAAGAGTTGGAGGAGCAAAATGAGAAGGCACAGACGACAAACCCCTTACAAAGTGAATGATATGCCGGTGGAGAAGATAAAATGAACACTGTAGATGAAGCATTTTTTGTGGGGAAATGAATAATAATGGAGGAAAATGAAAGGAAATGATGTAGTATTTATGGAAGTTGTGTCATGGATAGACAATCTAACAAATGTTGAAATTTGTGTGTGCTAAATTGTTGAAAGTTTAAAGTAAGAAAAAATATGAATATGTTGGTAAGATAAAAAATGAAGTAAAATTCAAATAGCAGTATGTTGGTGTCCTAAACTAATGTCAAATTTGAATAGCAGTTGTTAGGGAGTTGTGGGAGGCCATTAGTGATGCATGGACAATTTCATCACCTTTCTCACTTCCTTGTGCAGCAGACTTAGATATGTTGGTCTATGGTGTGTCTTGTAATGGAGAGTTAGGCTCATATGTGGCCTTTGTAGAAGGACTAACACATTGGTCTTTATGTGATTTGAAAGAAGAAACTCCCTGAATTCTATGGAATAAAAGTGAATGAACTCTTGAAGCTCAATAAAGTCAAGCCCAATTGTTGGCATGCGTGACTCCATGGTATTAAGCATTGACTGTAGTTGAGCTTAAATTAGGCTCAATTTTTTATCGACAATTTGGCTAAACATGCCAACCACTTTTACAACTCCTTCTTCAACAAAAGGCATTGTTGGACTTAGGGCAGTTCAAGGTACATTTGCCTCACGCTTCGCCTTCCTTACATGTTCCCTATTATTACATGATTTATTGGACACCTCTTTGGGGACAAAAGGGGTTTGCATTCGATGCAAAGCCTTTTCCTCAAATTCTGAAGTCTGTTAGTTCTCTAATTGTTTTGATGATAACTAACAATTATAAAAAAAATGAAGTTGATGGTTTAAGTCAAAAATACTTGTAACTTGATGAAACTTAAACCAACAACTTACTAACAAAAGTGACTCGAGTTTAGAGTTGTCAAACTCAAGTCAATACAAGATAAAGAGTTTTCAAAAATATTTGAACATATACTTGACTCGAGTCAGTCTTGGTCAACTCAAGTCAATGCAAGGCTGAGAGCTATCAATGTATTTTAGGCACATATTGACTCAAGTTAGTATTTCTTATCTTGAGTCAAGTGCTCTTATGAAATATTTGTGAAATGTCCTTAAATCGAGCCTATGTTATTTGACTCAAGTCATATTTTGTGGACTAAAATTTATTTTCAAATTTATAAGTCCTTAACTTAAGTAAGTATATATTTGTTAGACTTGGCTATGACCCAAGAGGGGGTGAATTGGGTGTCTGATAAAATTTTGGATAACTTTGAAAATCTTTTTGCAATTTACTGAAAGTAGTTTGTATGTCAGTTTTAATTTATGAAATGATTGTCAGTCATTTAAACATATATGCTGGGAGTATAAGAGTTTAGGGAAGAGAATATGCAAACTATGATTTATCCTGGTTTGGCCCAATCCTTGACCTACGTCTAGTCCCTAAGTTCCACTATCTTCTTGTTTAATCTGGGCATAAGATAAAAGCCTCTACAATCCCACAAGTTCACCCAGACACTTGTGAAGCTGAATCTCTTACGATATACTCCCCTTTACACACTGTAAGGTTACACTCTGTTTCCCACTCAAGATCACCCAATTTTGAGTAACTCTTAGATAAACAGATAAAATGATTACAATGAATCTTCTCTCTTAGGAGTGAATATGAATGGAAGTACATAATTGATCTTCTCACTCTTTACACTAAACTATAAAGACATGGAGAAACAAAGAGTATATTAGCTAAGAGTGTATTGACATATCGACGGTGAAAATCATTTCATTGGCTTTGTCAAGTCATTTATCAATAATCACTTGTCATCCTTTTTTCCAGTTTGAAGACTTTGTAGTTTATAGGTAATTGTCTTTTGACCGTTGTGAGCATTCGACCGTTGGAAATGCATTAGTGTCTATTGGAGCGTCTGTGTTTCGCTAGATAAAATGCTGAGTTGTATTTTCATGTTTTGTGTACTTTGTTCATCTAACAATGCATTTTCATGTGGTCTTGCCTCATTGGCATCGAACTTTAATCTGAGCTTTTGATCTTTCCTAGAAGGGGTATCTCTAAAGTAGATCATTTGTCTACTCTGAACTCGTTTGACGTTTTAGCTTGAATAAGTTCTACTTTCTGCAATTGTATTTGATTCTCTGACATGATTGTTGCTTTTTGACGATTTTAACAAAAAAAACCTTTGTTAACAATCTGAAACTCACTTAGTAAAATGATTAATAGCATTGTAGATCATAGTGAATAGTATTCAAACAAAATCAGATATTAATCATATATCTTGAAATAATGAATACAAAGAAGAATGAAACCTTTGTGACGAATTTACTTGAGTAAGATATACATTACTCGAGTACTTTTTATCTAGTACAGTGAACTTAATCATCCAGAGAGGCTTTACTCTAGTACAGTTGAAAAGCTTGCTCAAGTAATATCGTGAAAATGAGCTTATTGCGTTGTGAATAATGAGCTTACTCGAGTAACCATTTTCTCTGCTTGAGTAATCGTCTGAGAGAAACATACGTACTCGAATACAATACTTGAGTAATACCAAAGTGTCCTCAAGTAACCTTCATGATTCATCATCAAGCCTTCACTCGATTGATCTTGTTCAAGGATTAATCTCCTCAATGTGATGAATCTCAAAACATAAGAGTACTGGCATCACAATAGTCAATTTCCCATGAGTGTAATGTCTTTGATATAGCTTCAAATTTGACAAACCACCCATATCTATAAAGCTCTTTAAGTCTTCTTTCCAATGCCACAAGAATCAACTCCAAACTCATTGTATGTTGAGCATTATGATCAGATTAATAAAAGCTATTCTAGACCAACTTTTTTGCACTATCCTAAATAGACTATGAACTTCCAAAAATCACATCTCTCTCATTTATCTTTTTGTTCTGTGATCTTGTTATTTTTGGAAAGTTATTTGAGTCTAGTTTTATATGCCTTCGATTTCAGCTTATTTTGATGTATAGTTTGTGAGTTACACTCAAAACACCAAAGCTTGGTCTATTGTGTGATGTGAATTTAAGTTCCAAAATTCATAACTCTCTCATCTGAACTTCTTTGGGTTTGCAATTTTGTCAAGATGACGCATTGGATGTCTAGTTTCATACAAAATTGGTTTTCATTTGAATCTAATCTTTGGTTTAGGAGATATCATCAAATTACCAAACCTCGTTCAAGCTGAAGGTGAAACTAAATATAATAGAGTTGCTGAAACATATATTACTCGAGTAATTGCATGAAATGAAGCGTAATTGCTATAGCAACTCGTCATGGCAATGTAACAACTCGCCTTGGCACTGTAGCAACTCAGTTTATATTTATCGTCAAGCTTGAACTTACCTATTTTAACTCTGAATTACACAATTCCAACTTCCATTTGATTATAGAGACTCTAATATTTATATTCTCATAATATTTGACAAGTTCTTCTTTCTACAATCTCCTCTCTTAATCTTTTTCTAAATTCAACTTTAGACTAACCTATATTAAACAAAGTATTTAGTCAGTGTAGGAGATGAATAGATTATGTAAAACTTTTTGCTCTTAATAATAAGATTTACATAAGACATCATCAAAACTAATCATATCCAACAATAGTAACTTGAGTTTAGTGGTTAAAACTTATTTTACAATGATCTAGTTCACTCGAGTTAGTCACTCAATGACTCGAGTTGACGCAATTTTAAACCACTTTCAAAATGCTATTTCAAAGTTCACTTTCGAAAGAAGAGCTTGACTCGAGCTAACCTTGAGTGACTAGAGTCATGCACTTGAGTTATACTTTTTAAACCTCAAGCCTAAGTGATTTAGAGACATCTTCTTATAAACTTCAAACTTATTTTCAAAGAAGATGACTCATTGACTCAAGTTAGGAAATCTTAACTTAAGTCATGTACTCCAGTTTGCTTGAAATTATATCAAGTGCAAAATGACCATGTTTTATAATAACCGCCTTCGTAAACGCTAAATCTTCAAGTGTGATTCATATCTTCACTCATTATTACTCCTACCTATGTTTAATTAGTTTGCTAATGAGTTTTAGAAGATCAAACAAGTGATTTGATGCAGATTAATCAAAAAAGCAAATGATTACGTCAAATGCATTAAATGCTGGTTCAGAAAATAAAGCACTAATTTGAGCAATCAACCTCTGCACATTGCAAAAGCATTTATGGTTACATTCCATTTATGGTTAATTAGTTGATTATCTAATGGGAATGTCACAAGGAATGAGAATGATGGTGTTGATTGAATAATGAAATTGTGTGAATAACGATTAAGCTATCAAGTCTCAATGGTTATCTTCATTAGTCTTAACAGATAAACTTAACCTTCTCCAACAGTCATAATTGAAACACATTATAAATAACAAAAGCATTGGATTCTCCAACAATCGAAACACTATGCAATTACTGTGAAATTAATACACATTTTAGTTTCATGCATTTGTAATATCTGTGGATATATATTCCTTAGTGATTATCAATCTGCTTTTTTAGAGAGTCTATTTTTGAATCATCACTTTTGTAAGAATCTCAAAGCTGTAGAACTTTGAGATTGGGATAGTTGATTACAACTTGTAAGGGGGAGTAAAACCTAGTTAGAGGATTACTTTCGAGTACAGAGTATGTAATCAATTAGATTATAGTGAAAAACCCAGAGTCTGGGACTGGATGTAGGTCAAGAGGTTAGATCTAACTAGTATAAATTTCTTGTGTCGATATCTTTCTCTCTCTACTTTGTTATACTCTGTTGTGTGAGTGCATTTCCAGAGAGATTTTAAAAGAAACTTTTAATCACCCAATTCAACCCCTCTTAGGTGATATTCTTATTTTTAGGGTCCATGTTAGGGGTTCACCTTCTTGAAGATACCAAACTTTGTGCTTTTGTAATATGAGAGACACAAGAGAAAGGTATGACAGTTCAAAAATTTCCTTCTTAAGTGTTGTAACCCTGAGAATTGTGTCAAGGATGCCCTTACCCATATGAAATGGCTTCCTTTGATTAAATAGCTAAGAATTTGTTTATCCTTAATGCTCATTGGTGTGTAGTACTTACCCTTGTTAACGAATTTCCTATTGTACAAATAGTGTAATACCTTATACTTATAAGGCAGTTGCTTGGGTCTATATAGAGGTAAATCATCCTCAATTGTCCCTTTGTCAAGTAGGATTTTATCTATCTTTTCTCTACTAAAGCTTGTGTCCTTTGACCATGCAGCCTTAACTTCTAACCAACTCAGTATTTTCTTTTCATTAAGTTCAATAGTATGCCCCCGAACACAAGTGGAAACAACTCCAATTCTGGACAGTTTAAGGTTTGAGTAAAACACTTTAACCACTGACTTACAGTAAGTCAAACTCAACTCAAGTAGTCCCCTAAATGGTCTAAGAATGGCATCTAGTTCAAAGGGAAAATGACTTTCAAATGAGTCAATCATAATCCTCCTCATTTTACACAGACTTTGGCCTACTAACCTTATGTCATTTGAACTGGTTGAAATCTGCCTTCGTTGCAAGGATGACGTTTGCCCTCTATTTCACTTTAAGTTTCTTATATAACTTTGAGCTGACCTTATTCACGAGCTCATTTTGTTGCTTATCATCGTTGCTTGAGGCTGAACCATCTTCTAACTAAGGTTGTTTCCATTCTTCCTCTTCGCCACTAGAACTCTCGTTGACAACCATTTTTTGCTTCCCCTATTTAACCTCCTTTGCCTTTGTATTTTTATGTTTTTGTGAAGAGTCAAACACTGAATGAGTGTCATCATCATCAAAAGCCATTCTCTTGTCAAGCACCATCGTATTTTCCTTCTTCTTAGCAGCCTATTGTTGTTTCTTCACTTCCTTAGCCTCAAGTTCTCACTTCTACTTAGTTGTTGCTGCGTACTCGTCATACAAATTTCTATCTTTGCTCGTGTACTTTGACCTCCTATCTCTACCACACCGTCGTAGTGTTGATCGGTGCTTTCTAAACTTCTCAATGTCTTCCATTGTTATGCCCAATTGCTTCAACCTGTTGTCAGTCATTTTTGTCCTCGCCATTACCAAGTCGCTCTATTTCCTTTAGATGAACTTGCTATATGCAAAAGTATGTGAGTACATGAAATGACATGCATGTCACATTTAATAGTCAACTATATTGAACACAATGATGGTTGTACATACATTTATGTAAATGGAAGAAATCACCAAGAGGGGGTGAATTGGGGATTTTAAAAATTCTTTTCAAAAAACCCATGTATAGACCAAAAATCGAGTATAAGAGGTAAGGGAAGAAGAGTTTCATGCAGTGAGATTTATACCTTTTGGGATTTTCAACTATCTCAATAAGCTTTGATTACAACAATGTAACTCTCAAGCAATCCTAATACCTAGGACTTGCTCCCCCTTACACTTTGCAATCAAATAACCTAACTCATAGGTTCCACAACCTTGAGTTCTCTCAAAAGAATAATCAATTGATTTTCAAAAACAAACTCTCTTAAAGAGTAGATATGAATAAACACTAAAGTTCAAATACAATAGTATGCACAACAAAAAATGAAAACAAATAAGAATATAATCAATTGTAATTGCTTCTTGTTGTTGTGTGTGATCTTCGAGTCTTCCTGAGTATTTGTAGTCAACCAAAGAAACTAACTGTTGCATTTTCCTCTCTCCAAATCTTCAAAATTCAGCTTGACATCTGGAATATGACAGTTGCATATTTTTCTCTATTTCTTCAATACTTTGCTGGAAATATGGAATAGAGTTGTTGCAGATAGTTTTCTAGCATTCTTGCCACTCCATAAACTTCATTTGATCGTTGGAGAGTGATATGGACGATATATAACAGTCTAAACTGAACCATTGGGATAGAGGAAAAAGTTCAGGCTTGTTATTAGTTCATCACTAATTGTATTTAACCTAGATGAGATTTCACTTTGATCTTTGCTAAATTCATTTAGAACTCATGACCAAATCGATCAAGTATAACAGGGAATAATATAAAGTGAAATCATGAAGCATATAAATTTAAATAGGATCATATCGCAGATTCCAAAACTTAGAGTTTCAAACTGTGCGACTCAAACTCGAGTTTGTTCAAACAAACCGCAGTTTAGAAGTTTAGCTTAAAAGCTAAACCGCAGTTTAGAAACTCAAATTGAAGTTTGGTTCATTCAAGGAATGACCATCGTGATTTGAGTTTTGAAATACATTTTGAAACAGTGGCAAACTTAAGTCATTAAGTGACAAACTCAAGTTTATCTTTTGGAAAGACAAAATACGTTTAAGTCCATAGAATATCAAACCGCAGTTTGTAAATACAAACTAGAGTTTTCTTAGTTCAAAATAGTGACGAGCTCTTTGCCTGAGTCAAACTTGAGTTTAATTTTAAACTCAAGTTTTATAAGTTTATAGAAAACATTGATAGCTCTTAGAAAATGACAAACTAGAGTTTACAAATGCAAACTGCAATTTGTTTTATGTTGGCTCCGAATGTTTTAATGATAAAAATCTCATATTTTAAGGTTTTTAATCAAGTTGCAACAAAGAAATTAAAAGTTAGAAACATGATTCTCGAGTATGGAATAGCAATTCTCGAGTACTAACGTTTTGGTGAAATTTAAAATATTCAATCTTCAATGGACTTAATTCTCAAGTATATGAAGTTCAATGCTCGAGTATGCTCAATTAATTACAAGAAGATATAATGAATTATTGAGAATGAGTACCGATTCTTGAGTATTAGAGCATAACTTCAAATCATCCTTTAATTCACGCTAATTCTCAAGTATGGATAACCAATTCTTGAGTATAAATGATGCATATATTTGTTTGCTCTGTGTCATCTAATTCTTGAGTATGAGAAGCTTAATTCTCGAGTATGAGTTGCTATATTCATCTTATAATTCTCAATGATACTTGAGAATTAAGATGAGATTCTCGAGAATGACTAGACCAAGCCTTATATGTTTAAGTCATCATTCTTGATTGTAAGGATTTCATTCTAGAGTATTGCATTGCCATATTCATTTCATAGTTATCGATGATACTCGAGTATTGAAATGGAGTTCTTGAGAGTAAGTAGACTTGATCAAACATGTAACTTATATTCATTCGCTAATTCTTGAGTATGGTAAGTTGATTCTCGAGAATGCATACTCCAGCGTCTGGATCAATATTAATTTCAATATAAGCCTTTTCTCAACACTAATTATCAAGAATCCAAGGGGTCATTGTTTATTCTTACTCAAACATGTTTATATTACATTTAATCATCATCCTAGGTATTTTGCAGTTGATTAATTCTACTTAAATCAAGATTCAAGGAAAAGAAATCCAATGTGGCTAAAGCATTAAATGTTGATAGTAAAACAGAGCAGCAATTGGAATTAAATCCTGTGGCAGAAGTATATATTCTTTCGAGACATGCTTATTCCAGCTATTACTCTGAGCCACGTTCTGTACAAGTACAACCAACGACCAACGTATTTAATGAAAATGGCGATCACATTTAATGAAGCAACGATCATTTTGTTTTAATGAAGAGCAGCTATGACTAACGGAAATTCAAACAAAGACAATGGCTACATTTAAGCTCTCCACAACGGCATTAATGGTGTATGGTATAAAAGGATCAAGCATTGAATATTGCCACCTACCAAAACGCTGTGCATTCAATTCGTATTCATTACATTCTACTATTTCATTGATTTCGCCAATATCTTTGGATATTTCTGTGCACCTCAGTGTTTATCAATCTATCTACTCGTGAGGAGCTTCAAAACTTTTATTTGATTACTTGTTTTATAAAATCTTGAGGTTGTGGGACCTCAAGTATTGGGTAAACAATTACAACTTGTGAGGGGGAATGAGTTTCAGTGAGAGGACCATTTGAGTACAAAGTGTAATTGTATTTGCACCGAAAAATAGTGGAAATCCTAGGTGTTCTGGGGATTAGACGTAGGTCAAAGAATTAGATTGAACCAGGATAATCTCATGTCTTTGTTTATCCTCTCTATCTTGTTTCATTTTGTGTTCTTGAGCAATTCGCAAAAGAATTTCAAAATCACCTATTCACCCCCCTCTAGGTGATATTTCATCTTCATTTTAGACATGAATCTTTGAAATTTTTTGGCTTAATTCAAACTCGAGTTTGTAAACTTAAACTTGAGTTTTCTCAAAACATAGAAAGCTTTATATAGCCATTAGCTGGGAGCAAACCGTGGTTTGGAATATCAAAATGTGATTTGCTTATCTTTAAAATATTGAAGTGTCTCTGTCTAACACAAACTCGAGTTTACTAATACAAACTTGAGTTTGATTTAGCTTGAAAAACTTTGAGTGCTCTTTGTTTGACATAAACTGCAGTTTGCTTTAAGTTCATAAAAACTGAGCTACTCTCTGCCAAGTCCAAAGATAGTAAGTTTTTCAACTTACCAAAGACAAGCTTCATTTTGTGTTTACAATTGTCAGTTATCATCAAAACACATAGAGAACTAACACTTTAGATACTCATCTTACAACTGGTTATCTACAATTACAAGTTTTGTCTTCGAATCCCAACCAAATCCAAAAGTGTTAGTCCCATAAACCATGTTATATGTTGCTTGCCACAACCATTTCAAGGTCTTGATTCTTAAGGTTATGTGAAGACTTGCTTTTATCCTAGAACTAGGTAGTTTATCTTTTATCATTGATTGCAGCACATTAGCAAATTCATATCTAAACCCATTATTCGCTATGAACTTTTATTCCATTCGTACAGTTATTAGGTAGTTAACTAGGACTTTGTTCTCCTCTGCAGTCTACATTTTGATCTTCCTCATGCTTCCCTGATCAAACGGGTTCATCTAAAACCAAAACTCATACACACAAAATTTGTGAAGTTATCCAAAATTTGAACATAACAGTGAACTAACTAACAAGCACATGAAGCACAAAGTGTCACTTCATTTCATTCAATGTCACATATAATAGCCTTGTCCTTATAACAAAAACTTATGAAACACATTGTCCATAAACAAGCAATACTTGTTTACAACAAAATCAATTTTTTGTATGCACCAAAAATGCAGTGAACACTACTACAAAAAAGATTTTAAGACCAGACCAAATAGGCCCCGTAAGATCGGACCAACGACCGGTATCGTTCCAGGCGGTCTTATAAATACGTAACTTTTAAGACCGGACTCGAACTGGTCTTAAAGAAATATTTCAAGACCGGACCTAAGAAACAATAGGTCTTAAAAATCGCACTATATAGACCTTACATATATTTTGTTCGGTCTTAAAATCAAAATTTATAAGACTGGACAAAGGAGTCCGGTCTTAAATACCACACTTTCAAGACCGGACTAAATGTCATCAGGTCTTAAAAGTATGTAACTTTCAAGACTGGTTAAACATATGCACCGGTCTCAAAAATGAAGAATATAAAACTTTGCTTTAACATGTAACCGGTCTTATAATTATAACTTTTAAGACTGGACTAAATGAATAAGTGCGGTCTTAAAGGTAAATTTTAAGACTGGATAGCATAGAGTCCGCTCCTAAAAGTCCCACTTTTAAGACCGGAGATCATATACACCAGTCTTAAAGAATGTCTTTAGGACCGTTATTAGTAGTTTTAAGACCGTAAGGAATAGCCTCCGCTCTTAAAAGTCTAACTTTTAAGACCGGACCTTCAATAGACCAGTCTTAAAAGTGGATATTTCTCCTATTCAAAACAAACTCGCCACAAAATCCAGCATCTAAAGACAATACTCTAAGCCTCAATTTATAATTGAATTGAGAATGGATTACAAATATTATTCACCAGGCATCGTAATGAATGACTAACTATTATAGTACAAACCTAATAACAAATGAATGTAATGAATACAATAAGACAAATACATATTACAATGCGTTATAACAGTGTACAACACCTAAATGAACATATATACCAATTCATCACCTTGTCTTCATCAGATTCCCACCCGGCCAATAACAACGAACATAACTAACATTCCTAGCTTCTTTTGTGACAAGCTAGCCCATTTCGATCGGATCCTGGCCTGCCAAAAAAATAAAAACAAGAACAAAACACAATCAGTGACATTGTTTAAGAACATAAGTATTTAAAAAGGAAATGAATATAGTTAAAACGTAAATTAAAACCTTCAAGTTTTCAAATAATTGTGCAGATGAATATTACCTTATGAATTGATGACTCTTTTATAAAGGGATATCTTCCCATATCCCTTCTTGATGATCATTTCTTATGTCGAGTTCATTATCCGCTTCATCTTCTTCGTTGATGTCCGGTAGACCCCTTGAAAAAGGAGTACTCTCAGGAAGACCATAATTTGCATAATTTTCCTCATCAATATCAATGACCCTTTTTCCTTGGAGAGCTACAGACCACATTTTATTTGCTTGATCAGTGATATAAAAAACTTGTTTCGCTTGGTCTACCATAATAAAAGGTTCATCTCGAAAACTTGTACTATTGAGATCGACTAACGTAAATCCGAGCTGATTGATCTAAACTCCATTATTGACATTAACCCACTTGCATTTGAAAATGGGAAATCTAATGAAGACATAGTCCACTTCCCAAATATCTTCAATAACCCCATAATATGGCATGACTGACAATTTAGGCCGCTTGTCTTTCAAACTGGAGAAGTGCATGGATTCAGCCTCTAACATTACACCACTGTTCTGGACGGTGCTCCTATCATCTAGGGACTTCGTGTAAAATGTGTACCCGTTGATCACATACGAATTCCAACTAATGACATCAATCTTAGAACCACGTGCTAACCATTTCATTGTCTTAGAAACAGATTCCTCTCCCTCAACCTTTTGTTTGAACCAGTTTGCAAATGTTATGTTATGCTCCCTAATCTACCTTTGTTTAGTCATTTGGGGATTTTCTTTCCTCACAACTTCTTTATGGGCAGCTATGCTGGCCTGAACTTCATCAACATTATTCAAGATGTATAAGTGGACTTGTGACAATTCATCAGGATTCATTCTATTTACTGAGGCCCCCCGTCTACCCCCTTCAGTATGCTGACGTTTTGGAAGCCCGATATGTGTTAATTTTTCCAAATAACTTTGACAAAATTCCATGGCCTCTTTAGATACATACTTTGAACAATTGATGCTTCTGGCCGATATGCGTTCTTCACGTACCCTTTTAGGAATTTCATAGATTTTTCAATTGGGTACATCCACCGTAAATGGACAGGACCAGACAACTTAATCTCCCTCACTAGATGCACAATTAGATGAACCATGATGTCGAAAAATGAAGGAACAAAAAGCCTCTCAAGGTGGCACAAGATAAGATATCCTTCATTCTCCAATTCATCCAATTGTTCAACCTCGAACACTTTACTGCAAACAGCATTGAAGAACAAACAAAGCCTAGTCAAAATGTGTCGAAGATCATACTCGGCTATGCCTCAAATAGCTATTGGGAGTAGCTGTTGCATTAAGACATGGCAGTCATGAGACTTTTGGCCTACCAATTTCAAGTACTTCATCGACACAAGCCTCTTAAGATTTGAAGAATACCCCATGAGAACTTTTGTCCCATGTAAACACTCACAAAAACTTCTTTTCTCATCGTTAGATAACGTATGAGAGGCCGGGGGACAATAAGTTCTCTTACCATACGGCCTTGGATGTAAGTCTTCCCGTATCCCCACTGCTTGCAAATCCAATCTTGCCTTTACACCATCCTTAGAACTACCTTGTATGTTGAGAAGCATGCCAACAATGCTATCACATACGTTTTTCTCAACATGCATGACATCAATATAATGTCTTACATCAAGGTTATGCCAATATGGAAGATCGAAGAAGACCGATCTCTTTTTCCATATATTTGTGTCTTTTTTACCCTTTGCAGTCTTACCGAAGACGGCACTTATATTTTTCACCTTTTCATACACTTGATCCCCAGTCAATGCCACTGAAGCATCTTCATACTCTTGGCCACTAAAAAAGGCTTTCTTTAATCGACGATATGGGTGGCCCCGTCTAAGAAATCTTTTATGTCCAAGATAAACCGTCTTTCTTCCATGTTGAAGTTGATGGTAGCGTGTGCCTTCTTCACAAACCGGACATGCCTTAGGCCTTTTATACTATACCCTGACAATTTCCCATATGTTGCTAAGTCGTTTATGGTACAAAATATCATGGCTCTCATTTTAAAGACCTCTTTCTTGAAAGAGTCAAAAACATCGACACCTTCTTCCCACAATTCCTTCAAGTCTTCGATCAAGGGCTGAAGGTAGACATCAATGTCGTTTCCGGGTTGTTTTGGTCCCAAAATCAACATAGACAGCATGATGTACTTTCGTTTCATGCATAACATAGGAGATAAGTTGTTAATAATTAGGAGTACAGGCCATGAACCATGTATGCTGCTAAGGCTTCCATAGGGATTCATGCCATCCGTGCTAAGGGCAAGCCTAAGGTTCCTAGGTTCTTCCCTGAAGGTCAGAAATAGTTGATCGATTTTCTTCTATTGAGAAGAATCGGCCGGATGTCGAAGCTTTTCATCAGAAATCCTCTCATCAGCATGCCACCACAAATTTTTTGCATCATTTTCATTAGCAAACAACTACTTGAACCTTGGTATGATTGGAAGATACCACAACACTTTTGTAGGCCCCTTATTTGACTTGTACCTTAGGGTTTCACATACCAGACATTTATGCTTATCTTCAAACTCGTTCCTATACAACACGCAATCATTCGGGCATGCGTGGATCTTTTTGTACTCCATCCCCAGTGAACAAAGAATTTTCTTAGCATCATAGTACCGATGAGGCAACACATTATCATCCGGAAGCATGTCCTTAAAAGCCTCAAGCATTTCTGAAAAACTCTTGTCGTTCCATCCATGATGTGCTTTCAAGCTGACTAATCTCAAAACGGCATTCAACAATTAGTATTTTTTACACCTAGGGTATAGTGGGGTCTCAGTATCACTGCACATATTACCATATGCATGTGATTGCTCAAAAGCCTCTTCTCCCACATCACGAATAATGTCTTCTATGCGATCATCCATATCCGTGTCATTATCATCAAATGATACTTCACCATGTTGAGATGCACTTGGAACTTTTTCACTATGCCATATCCATATTATATAGGTCTTACAAAATCCTTCACAAATTAAATGTGTGTATATAACTTCTAGACTTACTCGCCTCTCATTTAAAGACTCTACACATGGGCAATAAAACTTCCCACTACCATCATGGGCATTTCCTTTTGCAAACTCTATGAATTCCCTCACCCCATTCTCATATCCAACACTCGTCCGTCTCGTATTTATCCAACTACAATCCATAGTATAATTCCTATATATAGACGGAAAGATTTAACATACATTATCCGAAAAAATTGAAAATCACACATAAACTAAGCCAAGTCCATTAAATGCATATGAGTAAGACTTTGTCCATTGAATACAACATAAATGTATCGCGTACAGTCAATCTAGTATTGTTCCAAAAACAAACAAGAAAAGACTTTGGTCATTAAATGCAAGATGAAGAATCACTCGTGCTTATAAATGTATCACGTACAGTTGAGACAAGAAGCTAAGTTCAATAAGTGCATGACGCGGAAAATAAATGCAGACAACAAAAGTAACCCTAAGTGCACTTGTTGGTCATTCGGATATGTCTCAAGTAAAAGTGTAAAAAATAAACTTCAAAGTACAGTATCGAAATACAACAGAGTAATCCACGTCAAGATTTCATCGATTTCGTGCAAACCATGAATAACCCAGAACGAAAAGAGGAAAAATAAAATATATATGTAACTGATGAAATACACATCTTACATACAGGTCTATTGCCGTTTAGCTAAGGAACCAACTAGAAGGTGATAAGCTGACTAGCACTAGCTTATCTAGAGATCTGTCTCGCGACAGCGACAAAGCAACACACAAACACTTGAGAGTTGAGAGTGAACAGGAGTTATTATCACTTTCGGCAGGACAAGAGAAGTTCAGAGAGGAAAATTTAACTTTTCTGCGTGACAGAATCATTTATATTTAATGTCATTAAGAACGGTTAATTGTAAAGCATCCGGTCCTAAAGGTATAGAAGTTTTAAGATCAGTTACATATTAAGCATATGCTCCTAAATGAATTCATTAAGATCGGTTACTTATTAAGCATCCACTCCTAAAAGTCTCAATTTTTTTAATATAAGAATTTAGTAAAAATAAAGGATAGTACGTTGAGAATAAGGTTTTTTCCATTAATAAGCTTAGTTCATTTTGATTTTTACATTAATGGAGAATGTGTAAGTACAAAGGAAAAATAAGAACAACAAACATATAAATAACAAAAACAACCTACAATGTGACTAAAAGTCCTAAAGCTAATTATCAGCTAATGTCTTGTCGATATCGGCTTCATCGGCAGAATTTTCACGCCGGATATCAGCAATTTTATGTTGTATGCGCATCAGTATCACTTCTTCAGGGTTAGGACCAGGAGGCTGGAGAGGGGGAGCGGGAACCTCTTCATCATCTAAAATAACAATGGGTCCAATGACCCAAGACTCCTCCGTCAGAACATAACGCGTTTTCTTGGTCTGAGTATGACGTAGCCCAACGAGTTGTCTCAAGATCTTCCAACGAGCTTCAGGAGTAGTCCTGCGAGGGGTTATCTTGTATATAACCATTGTCTAGCTTGGTTTAGGGTAGAGGGGAGCAGAGGGATACGAAAAATGGGAATGTGAGAATATGGGATTTGATTTGAACATATATAATATCAGTTGATTCAGTTCTGTATAAAATCTTGAGCAAATAAAGTTCTGAATAAAAGAAATAGAATAATTAATTATTTTTTATTTTTTAAAAGACCTTTAGGACCGTACACATATAAAATGCCGGTCCTAAAGGATTTTAGGATCGGACATTTATTAAAGCATCGCTCCTAAAAGTCTAGCATATTTTTAAATTATTAAACACGTATTTTTTAAAAGCCATTTAGCACCGAACTGTTACGAAATAGACGGTCCTAAAAGTCCTTCAATTTTTATGTTAATAATATGGCAACTTGTGAAAAACTTCACAAATGCTTATTATACAGAATTTGAGAAGACCAAGTTAAGTCCTTCAATTTTTCCATTTCATCACATGGCAGGACATATGCTTCACTGTCTCAGACATGGGAAAGTGAGAATATTGGATACAACTGGCAATAAATAATTAGTAATAATATTTAAGACCTAATTTTTAATTTTAAAAAATTAAAATCGGCCTATAGATTACTAATTTTTAACTTAAACCAATCATAATTTAAGTTGAAATTTGTAATATCTTTAAAAGTGTTGTCGATACAAATTCCGATATTAGGAGTTGTATCCAAAATTTAATGCTTCAGTCAGATGAATCTCTTCGTATCTTAGAGTAGTTGTGTAAGTACTTGGATCCTTAATTAATTGATCTTAAAAATACATATAAGACTGGTTATCTTAGAAAATGCGGTCTTAAAAGTTCCTTCGTTCCAAATTCCAAGAGGTGCAGTCGTGTCTAACCTTACACTCTGTAATGATGATTGATAGTCTCTTCAGCTTTGAAAGACAATCCAACAATGGTGCTCCATCTATTTAAGCCCCTCGTTACTTTAGTTTCTTCACATTATTCTCCACATTCTCATTTCTTCTACAATCTCCAATTCTATAATGGCTGCCCCACCTCCTCGTCCACCATCAGGTCCTTCTTCTCCCCTCCATCTCTTTTACCTGCGAGACCTCCCCCTCTGCTGCTGAATCCAACGGTGAAGCAGATTGTGGAGCATCTGCTGGCCCGCGTCCATCACATGGACCGACACATGGGCAGAATCCGTGGCCTCCTTCATATGATCAACAAGAAGGTCAACCTAGTCCTCGACGAAAATGACGTCGAGGTCCCATCCTCTAAAGCTGACTCTACATGCTCCTCCTCCTCCTCCTCCAGCAACAAGACGGAGGATTAATTAGTTTTTTTTAATTTTCTTGTATGTTTTTTTTATGTTTTTATATTTTTTTTTTGTATGGATCTAGTTGCTGCCCTTAGGGGCAGCATAAAAAATATATATATGATGATGGCCGCCACGACCATTTTTTATCAAACCTGATTGCGTATGCTTGAGAAGTTCCAAAAATGGATTTGAAATTAACATAAGTTATATAATGACAATTAATTTGTATATAAAATTTAATAACGACATTAATTAAGAACATACAAAACATGTAAATTAAAGTTATCGTGAGTCTTCGCTAATTGACTTTAAAATTAACCATGATATATTTGCTTAGTTGATTTGATTTGAACATTAACATCATTTCTGTATAAAAGAAATAGAAATATATAATTTTTATTTAAAAAAGACCTTTAAGACCGTAGACATATAAACAACCGGTCCTAAAGATCTACGTATTGTTTAAAAGCCCTTCAGGACCGAACTGTGATGAAATAGATGGTCCTGAAAGTCTCTTGGTTTCAGATTTTAGTCTTCTATTTTGTGGTGCGTGAGGCAACCTGTGAAAAACTCAACAAATGCTTGTTATACAGCATTTGAGAAGGCCAATTTCCTTCAATTTTTTCCATTTCACATGTCCTAAAAGTCTCCAATATTTTAGTTTAAATTTCTCAAAAGAAGAAGATTCCTACATAACGAATGAAATGGTGGGATAGACTTTTAGGACCGGTCATTTAGTAACTATCCGCTCCTAAAGTCTCGCATATTTTAAAATTAAATTAACGTATTTTTAAAAAGCCCTTTAGGACTGAGCTTTTATGAAATAGACGGTCCTAGAAGTCTCCAATATTTTAAAAAATTATACTAAGACTTTTAGGACCGGACTTATATGAAATAGACAGTCCTAAAAGTCTTTGAACTTTTTAATAAGCTCACCATTCTATAGCATCCTGTCCTAAAGGTTTAAGAACTAATTCCATGCAATACGTTCAACAAAAAAAAAATAGAAAGCATCAATATAATTTGTTGAAAATGAATAAACAATTTTATTAATTATTGATCATTAAACTATACAATTGTTCAAGTATTATTTACAGAAGATCAGATGTAATATAGGTCTACAGCACATACATATTTACAAATTAATCCTGGGGGCATTTGCGATTTCCTGAATGACAAATTCACAAATGACTTGCCGTATGCGCTCAATATCACCATCAGGAAAGGGGTCAACGCAATCAAACGTCTGTAACATTAAAGACAGAAATATATATTAGACTACCTTAATTCCTTTCATCAAAGGGGTCAGCACGCCAAAAGTATGTACGTATAATATCATATACATTTACCTTTTCAGTGATAGACAGAATTCTTCGCGTGATAATATCATACATGTGTCGCATGACGTAAAGCCCACATAAGTTGGAAGCATGTGGTTGGCGACATGTCTAAAATCAAACAAGAAATATATATATATATAAGAGCGTATACACAGTGACAGTTCACAAGGCAGTGTCCATGCGTACAAACCTGTGGTTTGATCCATATAGTATCTTTGACTTGATACCTAGCCTTTCTCTTGGCCTTCTTTTGGTATTCCGACATGGCCCTATTATTGAAATCGAAAATTTCAATTATCAATATTGGTAACTGAAAATTCACAGAACAGATTTCAGACAAAAATCATTGACAAAATGACATGCGCTACTTACTTACCAACCATCTGCTTTAACACAGCCACTGGTTCGTGATGAAGGGAGCATAGAAAGACTACTTTATTTTCCTCCGCGGAATGAAGGACCAACTGCCAATGGTTAGAATGGTTGAATGGTGCAAGGTACCACCTTCTCATATTGTTAGACAACCTCTTAGATATGTATGATGTTCTTTGAGCCACAGTTGCCCCACTTAGGTACTGTGGGCACAAGAATCCAAAATCCTATTCTCTACCCTGTACTCCCATCTCACGATACATCAACCTACAATAATGACATGCATAAGTGAATTAGCTAGTATATATGTATGTGTACGTGTATAAATGACACCTCTTAAAATTATGTACGTACTCATAGAAGAAGATACTACTTACTTCATGAATAACAACACAATTGCATAAGTTAACTCCTTTTTAGGAAAGATAAGGGAGATTAAATCTTCCTGGTCAATGAAGACCGGTAGCTTCTCTTTTAGGCCTACTTCAACATTTAGAGGCCACGATCTAGTTTCAAAAGTTTGATTGACTACCAGAAGTCCAATCTCATCCTTGGCAGTCAACTTAGGAGCGGGCAAAATATCACGCGGGGCTGCATCTTCATCAGCAGGGGCTGGGGCTTGAGGAAGAGTACAAACACGCACAAGATTCACTGGCCAGAGATGAAGCCTCCTAAGCAATCACTCACAAGTTTCATTTGATCGGTTTGAAGAGGGATAGGTGCATCAGCAATGATCACCTCTTCAACTGACACCCTGACTTCATCATCAGCCATTTTTCGGTGGTGTACAGTTGATCCAAAGTTGTAGACATTCCCTCTTGCAACCAATCATCTACCAAGATCCTCCACGTAGAGCTCACAATGTTCCACCGACTGTCCAACAATGCAACTCCCTTTAGTGCTCTGCTGGACAGGTGGAGGTGAGTGTGGGAAGGGAACAGTGCTTTCTCCACGAGAGCTGACAATCTTCATCATCTCCTCCTTCATCTTTTTCAGCTCTTCTTGAAACTTTGCACTTAATGAAGCTTCTCGCTCAGCTACTTTCTTCCTTACTCTGGCCTCTGCTTCCTCAGTTGCTTTGGTCAGCGTGAGTTCCATCTCCTCCCGGGTAACCATTGCTTGTCTTTGGCATTTGGATTTACCAAAGTATTGCTTCAGGCTTACCCGTCCTCCAATTCCCCTTACACGCCTCGTGTGATCCGGTTTTCCAGTTGCAATGGTAAGGATATCTTTCCTCCCATTTGACACAAATGATCCCTCTTGGTCTTGTATTTTGAGTTCTTCCTATAAGATACAGATAACAAGAGCATAATTAGTAACGAAACATGTTTAGTAACTAAAAAGTAACAAATAACAAGAGCATGATAATTACTTAAAATTCTCTCAGCAACTGCACGAGTTTGTTCACTAGAGTACGCCCCGCCTTTCTTTTTGCAAACATAGAGCCATACCTCCTCACGGTGTATTGGAGATGGCGGCCACGAATCACATCTCAGAAGGATTGGCTTGAGCTTAATCTTCCAATCTCTTTCGCTTGGCGACCATCAACTCTTTTTCAGCCTTTTCATATCCGCCATGAGAAGTCATTAGTAGGCAATCATTCTTTCTCCCAATCTCTTGTGCTTGTTGCCTTCTTATCTGTGAATCAGAAAAACAACTATTCATTATGAATTCCAGACCTCAATTCAAACACTAGTCAAATTCACTTCATCAAGTTTCAAAACTTTGTTAAGGAAGATGGAGAATTGTATGTATAATAAATAGGGAGAAACAGAGGAAAGGGAGTTGCAGAACTGCTGCCAACTCAGTCAATTCATTCATTCATCATAACTAGTTCAAACTCAGTCAAGTTTCAATAACATCATGCACATATACCGTTACACACTTAACATACTAACTAACTAACAGCAATGTCTACGTGACCTACTATAACAGAATACCTTACTAAGCAAGCAACCTAACTAACGGCCTCATAAATGAACACAATAACATTCACATATCAGCATAGGTTAATAAGTATACAAGAAGGGACAAAAAAATTAAATATCGACTCACCAAAGCTTCTTCAGTAGTCGGCATCTGAACAAATTGTTGCCATGTTGCTTCATCAAGAAAGGCATACTTGGCGCAAGGATTAGGGGGAGGCTGACCAACCGGAACGTCGGCAAAAATATAGTTGTTCGCTAACTGGGTCTTAAACTTCCTCCAGCGATCAGCACAATACAACAATGTCTTGATTTTCAACTTCTCATCGTCAGGAACATTGTACGTAAACCGGATAGAGTCCCAGATAACATCCTTCACCTTCTTTTTGTTGACATTTTTCCACTTGTCGACCAAAATGCTTGCCTTGCTGCGTTCTTGTAAGCCGACATAACTATTGTATCTGCTTTTATTAGGGCCGTAGGGAGTCGAATTTCGATCAAACTATATATCGAGCATTTCATTGGCACTCCGCCCTAGGGCAAGCTCTTTCAATCAGGAAGGGCCTCTTCTACCATGACGTCTTGCAGGGCAGTTATGAGGAGGCTCACTCTGAGAAGGAGATGGTTCGTTCTGACTAACACCAGTCACATCATCAACTGGCATTTCAGGAACAGAACTACACTCGTTTCCTCCGTTCATTTTCGAAACAAGAAAAGAGGTTGAGAAAGGTGGTGCAAGAAAGGAATGCCAGAGCAAATGAGGGAGTAACAGAGGATGGTGGCGGTTTGCAAGGAAGAGAAGTAATGCAGCAAAAAGAGGTATTTGAGTGTTTCGCAACAAGAACAGGGGTTTCAGTGTTCCAACAGAAAGACGAAAGACACAAGTTAAGGTTTCACACGAGAAATATAGTGGGCATTTTTAAGACCAGCCAAACATAAAACGACGGTCTAAAAGGTTACAGTGGGAATTTTTAAGACCAGACAAACTAAAATTGACAATCTTAAAGGTTAACATTTCAGAACGTCTGTTTTTAAGTCCGGTCTTAAAAGTAATAAACTATTAGTTTAAATTTTTCATTATTTAGTACCGGGTAGAAGTCAGGTCCGTTCTTAAAAATATTAACTTTAAGAACACCATTTATATATGTCCGGTCTTAAAAGTTTTTACCATTTTTATATATATTTCCTTATTATTTTGCACCGCAAAAAATATAAGTCTGGCTGTACAGGATTTCTCAATAATTTCATAATATTTATAATTATTTTTAATGAATGTTTTAAGAGCGGTCATTTATATATATGCGGTCTTAAAAGTTTTATACAATTATTTTTAAAAATTTCCATGTTATTTTTAACCGCATAAAATATAAGTCGGGATGTTCGTGATTTCTCTTTAAAGTAATTCACATTTCATTTTTTTTATAAATGTTTTAAGAGCGGTTGGTTTTACTAGCGGTCTGAATAACACACACACACACACACACACACACACACCATTTCCTATGTTAATTTTAATTGAACCAGCAGCTGGAAATTCCCTTTTCCTATGCCTCACTACCCTTTCACAGTACCTTCTCTTAGAAGCTTCATCCTTCTTTTCTTTAGACCTCCAAAATTCCTCTACTTGTACATTCACCATACGTATAACCTCATTCGCATCAGGCCATACCCCATTAAACACCCATTGGCATCTCTTCTTCCATATCTACCAACACGTTGTAGCAAATAGGGACTTGCTATAGTTATCTAATATGTCATCACCATGGAACATGTCATACAACCATTCTTCACACCTTTTCATGCCCCATCTACTAAATTTCAGTTCCATGGAGCTCCCAAACCAGCATAACTTAGTCTAAGGACATAGAAATAGTAAGTGTTCCATCGTTTCTTCCTCTGTTAGACAAATGGGACAGACAAGGCTATCAGTACATTTTCTTTTTAAAAGTGTAGCCCTTGTTGCAACAGCCCCAACAAATATTCCCCATAAAAAATGTTGGATTTTATTAGGTATAATAATCCACCTAATATACTTCCATAGAGCTTTTAGAAATATAAAAGACATACCTGGATCTCTTACCTTTTCCTCCTCCATCTCATCTTTAGCCACCAAGTAGCTCGATTTCACTGTATAAATTCCATCCTTGTTTGCTGTTCAAATTACACAATCATCCTGTCCCTGAATGGGTATGGGAATCTTCAATATCAGCTCCTTCTCTGCCTGATTAGTTTATCTTCAACAGCCTTTAGATCCCATCACCCCTCACATGTAAGTTCAGCTACTTTCATATCATCGTTCTACTCAACCTCCATTCTTGAAGATAGTCTAAAGCCTTTTAAACCGTGAACCCAAGGATCATTCCAGACTCTAATCAGGTTCCCTCTCCCAATCTTCTAGCACAGCTCCTTTAACAATAAGTCACGGCTCATCAATAGGCTTGTCCAACCCCACGAGGCTTGTCGTCCCTTCCTTACATGGAGAAAGTTTCCTTTAGGAAAGTAAATTCCTTTCATGATTGGACACCATATGTCCTTAGGATTATTCAATAGTCTTCATGCTATTTTTGCTAAGAGAGCCTTATTGAAACAAAGGAGGTCTCTAAACCCTATACCCCCATCCATTTTCTTCTTAGACATGAATTTCCAGTTCCTCCAATATATACCCCACACATCAGCACTTTGTCCCCACCAAAAGTTGGAAATGAGACTATCTATTTCCTTGCATGATTTCTTTGGAAACAGAAAGCATGTCATTGGATATAGGGGAATAGAGTTAGCCACTGCTTTAATTAAAGTCTCCCTTCCAGCAAATGTAAGAAGTTTCTGCTACCATCCTTTTAATTTAAGACCAACTCTATCCCTTTCAAAAGCCAGTGCAGCTGCTTTAAACCTTCCCCATAACACTAGTAGCCCCAAATAATTTCCAGTCTGATTGATTTTAGCAATGCCCAGCCAGGCCGACACACTCTCTTTAACTCTTAGGGGAGTATTAGCAAAGAAAAACAAACTAGACTTTTCCAGATTCACTAGCTGACCTGATGCATTAAATATACCTCTAGAATCTTCTTTAAAGCTTTACAACTTATTTCCTCTACATTGGTAAAAAGATTTGCATCATCGACAAAAAAACAATTAGAGAAGAGAGTCGCTTTTCTTGCAAGTTTAATACCTTTTAGTTCCTTGCTTTCCATATGCCTCTGTAACATTAGTGATAAGACCTCCGATGTTATAATGAACATGTACGATGATAGATGATCTCCCTGCCTCACACCTCTTCCCGGAGTGAAATCCTCAACCTTACGCCCATATACTTGTAAGCTGAGAACAATAGTAGAGATACACCCCATGATCTAGGATACCCAACCTCTACAGAACCCCATTTTTAACGTCACAGCCTCCAGGAAGTCCCACTTCACACGATCATAGGCCTTATTCATATCTATCTTCAGTGCAATCTCCCATTTCCTACCACTCTTTTTGTGTTTCAAAAAATGGAAAGCTTCATGAGTAATGGAAATATTATCTTGAATCATTCTTCTTGCTATGAAGGCCCTTTGATTTGGGGAGATGATTCTGTTCAGCAACCCTTTCATCCTATTGCTTAAGATTTTAGCAATAATCTTGTATGGCACATTGCATAAGCCCAATGGTCTAAAGTGGTGCACCCCCTCTGGTTTATCCACCTTTGGAATTAACACAATGCTGGTCTTATTAATCTATATCAGATCATCTTTCCCCTCAAAGAAAGCCTGTACCATACCACAAACTTCCTCCCCTATCTCCTTCCATGCAGATTGGTAAACCAAGGCTGAATAACCATCAGGCCCTAGTGCTTTGTTGGCCCCAATCTGAAAAACAAATTCTTCTATTTCTTGTTTCGTAATAGGCTGCATTAACATGGCATTATCTTTAGTGGTTGCCATATCTCTAACATAAGACAGAGCCTGACTCATCGGCTTCAACCCCATTGATTGAAATAAATTCCTATAGAATGAGTTGAAGGCTTTGTTAATCTCCCCTCTTTCCTCAAGCCATATTCCTCTCTCACTTTTAAGTCTCAATATCTTGTTTCTTTGCCTCCTTTGTATCACACTATTGTGAAAAAATTTAGTGTTCCTATCTCCAAGTTTCAGCCAAGAAATCTTAGATCTCCGCCACCAATATGTCTCCTCCTTGCTCCAAGCATCCTCAATAAGCCTCATAAGTTCCTATGCTTCCTTTAGTGTCTGCTCATTTAGAACACTTTCTCTACAGCTCGTTAATTTCTGTCTTAGTTGTTCAATAGTCTTCTTGAAGTTAGGGAATGTTATTTTTGCTCCATGCCATTAATTTCTTTTTGCATGCTTCTAACCTTCTTACCAGATCCTCCAATTTGTCCTCCATATATCCATCCACCTTATTCCAACCTTCCCTCACTATAGGTAGGAAGTCTTCATGTTGGATCCAGTTCGCCTCAAATTTAAAAGTTCTTGGAGTTTTCTCATCTATAAAACAGCAATCAACCACCAACACATGATGATCTAAGCCAATTGGTTCCACATGAAAGACCATTGCATGGTCAAACTCTTCCCTAAATTCCACATTTCCAAGTGCGCGATCTAATCTTTCCCTCACAGTAGCACCAGCCCTTTTATTGCACCAAGTAAATCTAGAGCCCTTGAATTCCAAGTCTAATAAGTTGCAGTCAGATAACAACCTTTGAAAATTGATTATCTTGTGCATTGCCCTCAGATTACCACCTTCCTTCTTTGTCTGTGAGATCAGATCATTAAAATCCCCCACCAATAGCCAAGGTTCCTCCATACTGGTGGCCAAGCTCCTTATTAGGTTCCAAACCAATCTTCTTTCCTTCTCCTTAGAAGGCCCATAAACAAATGATATATATTTGGGGCATTTCAAGCTTGCAGACTCAACTACTGTGTAAATAATGTTTTGAGACTTGTATAAGTGACAAGTGATTACCGACCTCTTGCAAAATAACCAAGTTTAGTAAAAAGATTTGCAGTATATCGAACCTGGATCATTTCCCCCGGAATTGTAGTAGGTTTAATAGTAACAGAAACAATAACAATAAATGATTGGGAGGGAAAGTTTTCCAATACAATTAATAAGGACTAAAATATAAACAGTAAGGGAAAACGAGATTAATCAAGCTAAAATGACTAACCCAAAACTAGGGATTCCAGAACCTTCATCAGACAAAAATAAAACACCGAACTCGTGATCGATTTCTGGACAAAATGAAATCTTTGCGTTTGTCTAGAAATTCCCTCAACTGAAAAATCGTCCAGAATATATTCGAAACAATGGCATAACACCGAGCGATTGCACAATGACCACTTAAATCCAGTTCAAATTATGTCTTTGAGATGAATCAATCTGGGTTTTTAATAAAAAAACCCAATCTGAAATCCATAATTGAATCCGATAAAAGAAGATAGAAACGAGTTTAGATGTTACCAATTAAGCATGAGTTCTCTGGAATATGGAATCCCTAATCCGTGGGTTAATCAAAGAGGTTTAGCTAAGCATGGATGAGTAAAACAACAAAGAACACCAAGAACACGAAGAATAGATGAAGAACATTTCAGAGAATTTTAAAAGTCTATGTTTGATCTCCAAAAGTCTAAAAACGAAAAATAACAATATGTATGTAGCCTCCATCTGACCTAACCTAAAATGGAAAAAATGAAATGGGGCTCTAACTCATAAAACATCCAGCCCAAAAGAAATAGACTAAAATAACAAATGGGCCCTTACAAAATTTGGAAAAAAAATAAAAATCTAGAAAAACTTCCCTGACTTCGGCTCCAAGTTTGACCATCCTCTTGTTTGAATTTGCCATCTAAGTCTTCATAACATTTTTAGCTCTTTGAAACATCTGAAATATGAGACAAAAATTAGGCTAATCTAATGTCAGGTTCAAAAGTTATGGTCAAAACAGTGAAGCATTATAAATCTAGAATTTTATCATGAAAATGAATTAAATCCAAATAAAAGCCCAAAGCCCAAATAAGCATTAAAGCCCATTATTTATTAGCTAACAATCCTAAATTTATTACCTAAGAAATAAAAATAAGTGCGTAAAATATTCAATTATCAATAAGATTGTCATGGAGATGTTGTCACCCCACCATACAACCAATCCCCTAGCCAGTCCTCTTGGTTCTGCATACATTTCCTGAGTGAATCCACAACTCCTCCTGATTTTCATAATTCTTGTAGAGCTAATCTTTGTCTCCATTAGGAAGATTATTAAAGGATGATTTTTCCTAATCAAATCCTTCAAATTGCGAACTGTCAAGGCTGTTCCTAGGCCCTGACAGTTCCATGATATTAGTTTCATAGTGGTTTGGTGGCTATCAATGGCCAGCCACCACTACCATCAGCAACTATCTTTTTCCTCTTACTACTTCCAGCTTTGAAAATAAATTCAAGAGTTCGCAGACATGGGATTCTCACTACTTTCCCTTGTCTCGTCTATATTTTCTATTGTTGCTGGATTGTTTTCCTTACCTCTGCATCCCAACCTCCTAGAACCCCTCCTTATCCTTGCTTTGATGCTCCTCAAGTTAGCAGCATAATTTGAGATGTCAGGAGACATATTAGATTCCTCTGTATATGTTTTCCTTTTCTTAGCCAACCCCAAGTCCCACTCATCATCTGTATTCCTCTTGAGGTCAAGTTTATTCATCCCATTAATCACACTACCCATTTCCTTCCCACAATACAAAACCATTGCCAAGGGTTCATTTAATGGTTCCATTAAAGTTCTGTTCACAGAATCATTTACCTCCATTGAAACTGCAGCGTTCCCATTCCCTGGATCGGTCTTTCCTCCAGCCCCTTCCTTTATTGCATATTACCTTGCATCTCTTTGACCTCTGTGTCATCACATTTGCCCTTCTCATTTGGTTTTCCATCATTCCCCTTCTTCCTGGTTGATAGGTAGCATAAATAAACTTTTAGAGACTCGTCATCTTCCAAAATCTCATCATTCATATTCTGCTTCAATCCAATTTCTGTTTTGTCAAATAAAGAATTTATAATTTTGATGAAAATATGTCCTCCTCACTCTTCCTTGACTTCATACTGACCTGTTGATCCCCCTCCATCTCTCTCCTCTTCATCGTAGCAGCCTTCTTTTCATTCAAGTATCCAAATTCCCTTCCTTCATCCTTAATTACTATCATCGTTTCTTCCCAACCTCAAATGGCATTAGTAGTTAGCCGTGCTCCATACCTTGGTTCCTTCGGATTGAAGCTTGACATCAATCTTTCAGTTCTACAGCCACGATTATCATGGACTAACATGCCACAATTGTAACATAAACTCTGGAGTTTCTCATACCTTACAACTATCCAGATCCTCCTACCATCCAGTCTAGTGAGCCAGAATTCATATGCCAATGGTTTTCGCAAATCAAGAATTACCCTAGCATGTAGAAAATTACAGAGATACCTGCCATTGTAGAACGAATCTTCTGTAATCATCACCTCTCCGACTTAACCTCTTAGTAGTACTGCATTTTCCAGGCAAAGTGCCTCCAACGGGACATTATGGAGATATATCCATATTGGCAAGCGACTGAAATCAAACTCTTCACACGAGTTATATCTCGATCTTTCTAGTAGGTTTAATAAGCAACTGTTAATCGACCAGGGTATACCTTGTAAGATTCTGCAATACTCCTCCTCCTTCGAGAATTTGAACATAAATGCATTTCCAGTCACTTCAATCACATCTAAGCCTTCCTAAAGGTTCCATGCCTTTCACAAGTTTTCCTCCATGGTGGATCTTGTATAAGACTTACATGCCAAGACTTTACCGATGAGGATCCTCTCCAATTTCTCCTCCTTCTACACTAGCAAAACTGAGATCTGATCATCCTCCATCATAATAGAACCAAACAATACTATACTAAAAGCAAGAACTAGGCATCCTCACCAAATGAGACAATACTTTCTTCACCGGCGCCAGCTCCTTAACCATTGCTCCAACACACCACCATACCTCCAACCTCACCACTCTCACGCTTGACGAAGAGAACTCAGTTCCCACACGAGTGCACAGGGAGAAAAGAAATTTTTATATTATATCTTTGTTTAATACATAAAATTTGTATATATTTATTGTTTGAGTTAAATATGAGGTTGAAGTTAAATAAGGGTTAATTTAGTCAAAGGTCTGCCCAACCTTTTTTTTTGTCAAAGAAAGGTATGCCTAACCTAAGTGATAGTAAGTATGGGGTCTCTCTCTCTCTCTCTTAAAATGGGGCAACAACAAAACAACAAAGTCTTATCCTACTAGGAAGAGTCATCAATATAGATTGCACAATGTCATTGTGTTCTATCGAAGACCAGATATCTTTGAATAGATTATTAACCCAAAGATCTTTATATATAGTCCCATATAGTGTTTGTTTTAGACTTTATTTACCTATTTTTAGATTACTCTAATACTAGTTGATCTTACCCATGAAAGTGGAAGAAATCACTAAGAGGGGGGGTGAATTGGGGATTTTAAGGAAAAAAACATTTCAAAATCTTAAAACAAATAACAAGAGAGTAAGGGAAGAAAAACTTGACACAAAGAATTTATACTGGTTCGGTCACAACTTGACCTACGTCCGTCCCCAGATACCTCCTGGGTATTTCTAATATCTTAGAAAGCTTTAATTACAACAATGTACATCACATGCAATCCCAATCACCTAGGACTTGCTCCCCCTTACACTTTGTAATTAAACTACCCTAACTCACAGGTTCCACAACCTTGAGTTTTCTCACAACAAATGATCAAAAATGATTTTCACAATCAAACTCTCCTAAAGAGTAGATAATCATAAACACTGAAGTTCAAAAAATATTTTGCATAAAACAAAGCTTAAAGATCAAAGAAGCAATTAGATGTAATTCCGTTGTGTGTATTGCTCTTCGTCTTTGTGAGTATTTATAGATTAATCAGTGAGACTAGCCGTTGCGTTTTCTTCTCCAATCCTCAGCTGTAATTCTGAAAAATAGTCGTTGCATATTTTCAGCCATCTCTTCAATTCTTGGCTGGAATCTTGGATATAGACGCTGCAAATGTTTTCCAGTACTCTTGCCTTTTCGTAATTCATTTTAGACCATTAGAGAGTGCTTAGATTGATCCATAACGGTCAGAGCTAAACAAATGGGACCAGGGAGAAGTTTCAGCCTGGTTTTTAGTCCTGCAATAAATGCTCTTATCCCAGAGTTGATTTGATGCTCAAAAACGTGTTAAAGTAATCTGAAACTCATGAACAAACACATTAAACATATATATAATGATTCGTAATTCTATTTGAGTGTAAGACAATGCTTAAGATTGAATCCGAGAGGTGAAAAACGCATCATTTAAATAACAGGGATTTGTTAGGCTCGAGTTTAAGACTGCTATGCTCGAGTCTGTTCATCAACACTCAAGCATAATCTGCGTAGGCTCGAGTCTGGAGCCATTCACAATGTACTGAAGCTTAAGTTCAAATGCACAGGCTCGAGTCTAAATACTTAGGCTCGAGTCTGCTCGGGCTCTATCACTTGAATAGCTCTCTGTCTGACTTAGGCTCGAGTCTATTAGTGACAGGCTTGAGTCTGTTTCACTAAACCGTTGTGCAAATGCTTTTCAAACTGAAACATGCTCGAGTTAATGAATATATGCTTGAGCCTATGATTGTGAAAAACTTTGGTTGCTCTCTGGAAGGGAAGACTCGAGTTAAAATTCTTAGGCTCGAGTCTGTTCTTAAGAAAAAAAACGTTTTGAAGAGCTTTCTGTAAGATTTAGGCTTGAGTCAAAAACATTTATGCTCGAGTTTAACAGCTTAAGAAATTTGACATGCTCTCTGTAAGACTTAGGCTCGAGTTTAGCATGATAGGCTTGAGTCTGTCTTAGTTATAAAATGTGACTTTTGTCTCTGTCACGAGCAGGCTCGAGTTTATTATGTTAGGCTCGAGTTTGCTCAGGGTGAAAACAGCAAAAAGGCTCTCTGTCACGCACAGGCTCGAGTCTGCTCGAGTCCAAAACGTTTATTTTCCTTTCTGTTGAACACAAACTTGAGTCTATTACATCCAAACTCGAGTTTAACATGTATTATCAGAATTAAATCAATTTTAAGGATCTCTAAACATGTTCAAAACTTAGCAACAAGTTTACAATGTCTTGTTATCATCAAAACACATAGAGAACTAACAACCCAATGACCTCTAAATGTAAGGCTAACAAAGCCTATAGTATCTCTATACAAAAAACATTGCAATCCATAAGGTAGATTACACAATAGCTACAACCTGCACTCCTCATCTCTAACCAACCCTCCATAAGCTGCACTTCTAGGCTGACCCTTAACAACCCCATCAATATTCAGGTTAACCCATCCATTACACCCCCGTTATAACTCTTTTTGGCCAACGTCCTTACATACTTTAATATAGCCAACAAACTTATCTCACATGCATCAAAATTAGAAACCACCAACACAGAGTTGATTTTACGTAAAGCCCCGTTAGATTTCTCTTGGCATCAAGTTTGAGTCCCGAATGAGACACTTGTGGTGGGAGAGACTGTCACGAACTGCAAACCGGATGATAATACACGCGCGCGCGCGTTCGTGTTTGTTAAAAAAAAAACTACTACAAAGAGAGAGAAGCTATGAGAGAGTGGAGGGAATTAATCACTTGGGTCTACAAAGTAAAAATATGTTTTTGGATGCAAGAACCAATTGGGGTTGGAGAAAAGGTGTTAACACACCGTTTGTGTTTGTGATTTCATTCATGTGGATATGCTGGTAGAGTTAGAGGGTATGTTCATTCAAGGAACAACACCTATGATCTGAGTTACCAAACAGAGACTTGAAAATCGGTATTCTAAGCTCAATTTGACAAGTCATCATTCCTCTAATTCAATTATTTAAGCAATGCTGATTGATCCTTTAGGGCTTTGGCAAAAATTTTAAATTTTTATTCCGTTTTGTATGCGCCTAAATCCCAACAAAATTAACATAAACTTATTTTTTTAATGTATTTTATAATATAAAAAATTCCATATCGTAACATATAGTTTTGTTAACTTCTATTTAGATTGAACTTTTATATACACATTAACATACTATTTTTTATTGGAAAAAAAAAAATGCTTTTCCCCTTGTCCCCATCATTAAGGGGAAAGTACTCGATGAATGAAATCAAGATGGGATGATTGTGTTTCACACCTTATCTTCACGGTGCTCTCTTACGCATATCTCGTGTGGCAATATCATCAAATGGGACCTCTTAAATTATGCGAGCTTTTCGAAAAGACAATGGCTTCAGTTCCAAAAACAAAATAACAACAACAACAACAAAACAAGACATATATGGCTCCTATTTCAACAATTTTCAATCACTCATCCCTTTGAACTATATTTTTTAAGAGATTAGGCTCTACCTCCATTTGAGTGCTAGTTGAAAACTTTTTTATGGGTAGAAAATATCATTTTCTTTTTCTTTTTTTAATTATGACAGAGCTACCAATATTCAACATTTTTTTTAATCATGTTATTGGATATTCGAGCAATTGACTAATTTGACCTTGCCTGCCTAACGAGTTCCACTTAAAGGGTTAGGGCATCCCATTAACTTGTTTCCGTACTCAAAGCTCAAACTCGATACCAAATGTTTAAGGAGCCAAGATACATGCCAAAGCAAAAGCCCATCGGATAATAGATAAAAGGATTTTATTTTTAAACAAAAATAAACAAGAAGAAAAAGGAGTTTGAAAGCTTTGAAAAACTAACCAATAAACTGGTGTATGATGCAAATCTTGTCCAAAATTCTGACTAATCTGTGATTATTATACCAAAAAAGAAACAAAATAACTAATCAAGAATAAAGAACATTGTCCTTTTCCTCACTTCTTCCCCCCCCCCTCCTTATTGGTCTGACTTTTCCCCTCAGGTTCCCCCCCCCCCCCCCTTTTTCTTTCAGTTGTTCGCCTACATATTCTATATTCTTCTGCATATTTTGTCCCTTTTACAGTTAGCAATCATGTGGGTTTTTATTCTAATAGAGTCATCATGTCAATTAATGATTTTTATTCTTTAATTAGGTGAAGAAGTTGCTGATGGCAAAATGATGGTGTTAGGAATTAAGGACGGACTAATTTTATACACATTCGAATTTTACAACCAATATGAATAATTTGTTAGTGAATTATGTGTAAAATTCTATCTAAGTTGTAAAATACTCCCTCTAATCTTTATTATAAGACACCAACTATCTTTTCTCACAAACCAAGAAAATGGAAGTTAAGTCATTAATGAACCTAAAATTAATAAAAATTTCCAACTTTATCCCTACTTTAATGAGATAGATTTAAAAAAAGTTTGTTAAAGTAAGAGCATAATAGGAAATAGTAATAAATAAGTTAGTTAAATGTAGTTGGTGCCTTATAAAAAGGACCAAAAATTTTGGGTAGTTGGTGCCTTATAATAAGGACCAGAGGGAGTATATCTTGACCTAATCAAACTTAATTCACATAAATTTAAAAGACACATATTATTCCATCATAAAAGTCAAGTCATAATAAATAAACTGCCTCTAGAATGTAACCTTAATTTTTGATAAATTAAAAAAAAAAAAGAATGTTAGGCATATGATTTTAGACCAATCTTTAACTTACTTTAAAATATAATAATCTTTTTCTTAAAAGAAATTCATTTTCCCAACATTTTATAAATCCGTCCCATATATTCACTAGCATCAATTAGTGATAAGCTAGATCTACATCTTTTAACTGAAAAAAATAAAAAAATAAAAAGTCATTGACATGACATTGTAGATAATCAAATCCCACATGATTTCCTAACTGTAAAGGGAAAATAACGTGAAGAAGAATATAGAAAAGAAAGACCAAATATTTATAAAATTGGAAGCTAGAAACAGTGAACGTGAAGCAAATGAGAATAAAAACCTCCGGTGTATTATTTATAATTGTTTTCTTCCATTAAATACACCCTCCATTCAGTGATTTATTAATTTCCAAATGTTTATGCTTAAAAAAAAAAAGTGGGCAAAATAATCGCAAGAATGAAGGGAACAAAAAACGATATCTTGAGACTCAAGAGCAACGTCGCAATGCTTTTGTGAAGAATCGGATACTCTCTATTTGTAAAGCCCAAAGCAAACAAATTAAAAGCTCCTTTCACTCCGTTACTTTATGCCGTTAACTTTAACGACAGAATAAGGCTTAAAGGTTAACCTTTCATTCAAACAAACTTTTAAAACTTTAATTCAGAAGATAAAGTTAAGAAAAATTGCATCTTCATAATCAAATTTTATGAACCAAAAATTAAATAAATATAAAATTTAGTAATATTCAAAATGTACATTTAAGGTCAAATTTTAATAAAACAATCTTCGTAAGCTTTTGAAAATTTACTTAAAGTCTTTAAATTTAATACAACTTTAATATTTAGAAATAGTTATAACTAGATAGAGATGATGTATCGAATATTGATTTTTTTTATATTAAGATGAAGAAGAAATAAGTAAAGCATGTTTAACAAGTCTAGTACATTTTAATTTTACCTAAGTCTTATAGATATTTAATTCTAATGGAAGAGTTTATTTTATTCAGATGAATGAAAATAATTTTTTAACACCTATAACTCTTTAGCTTAAAAACTGAATACTTCATATATCGAACATTCAAAATCCTTTTCAAGTGGCAATTATTAAAAAAATAAGTTACTATACGGAAACTTTTGGTTCCTTAAAATTATAGTTTTTTTTTATTATTAATTTTGGATCGAGTGAAATAAAATCATTAGTGCCTGTTTGGTTAATAGGAGGTAATGTATCAGAATGTAATGCAATGATGATTGCATGAATTTGTTTGGTTTGTCATTAAGGAAAGATGATGCATATGTATAAAAAAGTTTGGTTAGATTACATCAAAAATGATAATATATGAAAATAATATAATAAAAAACAAAATTACTACTATTTACACACACACACACATAATGTACACATTGGGTTCAAAGTAAATTTTTTTCAATTCGTGCCGTGTATACATTGGTTTTATGATAATCTTTTAATATTTAATGATGAAAATATTATATAGGGGTTTATGGTAATTTTTTAATATTTAATAGTGGAAATATTATGCAATGGGATATTTTAATATATTTAATAGTGGAATATAATTTTAAATTTTTTTATTGGGGAATATTATTTGTATATTTTTATATAATTAATTAATTTTAAAAAATTTAATGGTGATTATTATTTAATATTTAACAGCATTTACATATGGGCACTTTGGTTAAATTAAAAAATTATAATGGCAATAGTGTGTTTCATTTGATTCCTAGATGTCTGCATCTTCATTCATCAGTCCTAACAGTGTGATCATGATTATATCAAATAATGTAATCAAGATTACAAAATGTAATCATCTTTACATTACATAAGACCACTAAATGTTGTAATCGGCCTGTGGCATCAGGATTACATGTAATTCTCTCATGAAATCAAACCAAACAAGCTATTAGGTTTTTTGTCAGGTCACGAGTTTCAATTTTATGGTTAAAATAAAAATACTATATTATTAATTCAGATAAAAGAAAAAATTGCACTAACAGAGTCATCCCATAATTAAACTCAACAATACTCAAACCTAAAATCAGCAGTATCAAATGCTACGTAGTTTTATAGGCAAAAATTGTAATTTTATTTAATTATTACAAGACTTTATGAAATTTGTTATCCTTCTAAATAGATAAACTTTTGTAACATCGAGAATTTTAAGTTGTGGATTTAAGGAATATAGATTGTTACTTTACAGAACACCAACAACTTATTTCTAAATCAATAAATATCTTTGTTTTAAATAATTATTAATTATTAAAACTATGCATCTTCAAAAGTTTTTGGAATAAAAAATACAATTAATCCTGGGAAAAAAAATACTAAAAACGATCCAAATAAAAAGCATTTAGAAAAAGGTGGGAAGCGAATGGGAAAATGACCCTTCCTAACTTTTTCTCGCCAAAACTTTTTTCTTTTTCTCTTTTGCTTTGCTTCAAAAGGATCCACTTATTATGGGGAATATTCATACTTTCTTAGTTTCTTCAACATTTCAATCTGCCTCCATGCTTCGACCAAAAAAAAAAAAAAAAAATCTGCCTCCATGCTTTATTTATTGTGCACTTATTTTTATGTTTTTCCATTACCTGGTAAAAAAAAGTGTAGTAGTCAAACTTATATTGGCGCCAAGAGAATTTGAAAGTTGAAACATTTTCATAAAATAGTTCGCCTATAAAACTGGTAATTTTAATTTACTCATCAATTTTTTAGTCCTAAAACAATTGGTAATGAAAATCCTGAATAGAAATAATTGAATTATAAATATATGATAATAAAAAAATTATCAAAACTATAATAATCATATATACTTAAATCTAACTTTTTTTTCTGTCTTGAGGAAAGGCAAGAAAAAATATATTAATGCAATCTAAGAAGTTTCATCTATTATAAACAGAAAGGAAGATATGGATTGGAGAATTGCTTTTTGAAAATTCAAGCTTCTCTATCAAGTTTTGAGATTAACTCTCATGAAATCTGTGTCCTTTCCCTCTAACATTCATTTGCTCTCATACGCAAAACTTCCAAAAAAAAGTGTGCAAATAATTTATAAGCTTATGAATTTTTTTTCTGGAGATATGATTTTTAGAACCGAAGAATACATCGAGTTAAGAAGGATTTATTTTTTTCACTTCTCTAAACAGTGCTGGCTTGGGCATTAGATATAAGCATCCCATGAATACATTGAAAAACAAATATTTGGAAACCTCTTCAGGTTGTGAGCTGAAAAAAGAACCATACACTGCTTCTTAGTTCTGAAAAGGTATTTTGAAATCAACAAATCTCATTTTTTTAACACTTTCGATGGCATGTTGGCTTGGTAAATACTATTGCTTTAGATCACAACCTCTAATGACCTATAGCTCATCAACCTATATGGATGAAATCTCATGATACATGTAACATCCCAATTTTCAAAAGCAGAATAAATTAACTTTTCATTTAAAATAATTTCAAACCATCAGAGTAGACCATTTGAGCGGAAGAGTAACTGATACTTATATTTCAAAATGCTGTAAGTCTGGCTGAATACAATAGCGGTGTAGTAACCGCGTGGTTCAAAAGGGATGTACAACAACAAAAGGAAGGCTTCCGCCAGAATGTCAAAGGAAATCTTCAGCCGGGTCTTCTACGCGTCCTACTTGTGCTTCTCTTCGGTCCTCAGACCTCCCGAACCTGAAGCTATATTAAGAGCTGAGGTTCAATGCCCATTGAACCTCAGGTAACGGTTAACCTCATGTTTACATACACAATATATGAACACATAAACCACCACATCAACAGCATATACAAACAATCCATCACAATCAATGCATATGTATCGCTCCCAGCATGCAACCATATCGCTCTCAGCATATAGACATATCGCTCCCAGCATATGGACATATCGCTCCCAGCGTTACAGATATGCACTCCACAGTATACATACTCTATACGTACAACACACGTATCACATATATGCATAACATAAACATTAGAGTTAGTGTTACAGTACGCGAACGTACCTTCGTTGACGAGCGTTTAGTACGTTGACGATAAACTGTACTTTTGACGGAAAACAGCGGAACGACAGCGAAATGACAGCGGGACAAGATTACTGATATCCTATAATGATAATATCACATTTATCAATATTTGATATCATAATAGGCATTTTAGGTACAAATTATCATTCTGCCCCTGATCCCCTAATCGGTGGAATTTCGCCAAAACTTCGTTACTTTGATTATAATCTTCCAGAATTTTAACATATCTCTTACTTCGACATATTTCCCAAAATAAATATCATATCTATCCTAAAACATGATATCTAAAATATACTGGAAGATTAAAGATCAAAACAACGTCTATTCTAAAACTTTAAGAACTACCGAACTAAAGACTAAGGACCGAAGAACTTACTCAGAGCTTTGCTATGAATTTTCCCTGGACTCCTCCTCCAGAGCTCCTCTCTCTAACTTCTCTCTAGATTTTGTGTGAATTGGTGAGGAATGAAGAGAAAATGAAGGGCTATTTATAGAAAAGCCTAATGGCATTTTCGTAATTCCTTTGAACTTTGTCTGATCAGTTTCTGGCCGTTAGATCGCACTTCTTGGAGGTGGCAAGATCTTGGCCATACACCTCTCAAGGATGATGTCATCCCTGCTGCATCATCAAGCCTTATGTCATCTTGCTTTATCAGGTAAAATTCCTGATTCGGTGCCCCGATCACGAGATTCCGTAGCACCTTAAAATTCCGAGAACAATACGCTGAAGGTCTTTTCTTCCTCTTTAAGAATACTGGGTTCTTCTTCCCTTATACTCCCAGTAAAGACATTCCGTTATCTGCCGAAAATCCTCGGTATTCGTGTCCGATTACAGAAATAACTTCGGTCGGTACTAACTTCTGGATAAAAATCCACTGACCAATAATATATTCTGGTTTTTCCTAACTCATTCCCAGAATCTCACAACGGAATTACTTTCTATCCGTGGTCATTTATCCTATTCATTTTTCCTCTGATTATTATATTATTATCTAATTAACACATGTTTTAATTATATTATTATTATTATATTCTAAGATCTTATCTCTTATTTTATTTTATTATATATTTTTTTCTTTTTTTACTACACACACACACATGCACAACACTTAGGCACACACACACTCACAACTCACACATACTCACAACTCACAAATATCTCCACCTTCTCTCTCTCTCTTTATTTATGTCTAAACAATTAGCCATTAATTATCTAATTAATCATTTACTAATTTTTGACAATTTTCTTAATTAGTAATAATTATTATCTCACAACTATTTTACTGACATTGGAAATTTATGTACCATGCATAATATTAAAAATCATGGGGTCCAATATGGTCCCCCAATACTTTTAGATTTTTCTCCTGTAATTTTTCCAAGGTAATAATTTAATAAATTACCTAAATTAGAGACAACATACTTTCCAATTTTTAATAAATATTTAGTTGCCTCTTAGGATTTTATCATAATTTTCTCAGGGTATTTTATAACCCATAAATATTTTAGGGACCTATTTGCAAATTATCTAATGTTTTAGGGACCTTTTCGCGCATTATTCAATCTTAGGAGAAATTGTCCCAATAACAAGATGAATTCAATACAAGGTGTTTGAGACCTCATATTCACCTATTTTCAATAGGTATATTCTACCAATTTATGATATTTACCCTACGTCAAATTTTAGGGTATTACAATACAGAAGGTAGGTTTCCGATCTTTTTATTTGTAATCCTAATTGTTGGCTTTCACCTTAGAATGTACCTCTAGTTCAAGCCATTTAGCTAGTCTCCAAGACTAACCAATAAAATTCTCAAAACGCTGCTTTCACTTTGTAATGGCAAGGATGAACTTCATTGGGAGGGTGACATTATTCGTAAGTATAGTGTTAAACAGGCTACGTTTTGTCTACTCAGAATGATACGACCAGGCAAACTACTTGATCCATTAAAACTATGGAAATTTCTTTTTTGGAAAATTCAGTTTTCTCATAAATCATCTCTTATAGATTTGGAAACTAATCCACTTTGCTGTAACTATTGGAGAGGCCGGTTTTGAGGAAACATAAATGTTTAAATTAGTTGCGTCTTTGGTTGTCAGACCATTAAAATGAGTAACCATCTTATATAGAAGCTATTTGATTTGGTGTATTATCTATTTGCTCTAGTGATATTTCCATCCAAGGCTTTTTTGTATGGCTTTCTGAAATGTTGCATCAGCTTTATTTAGATAAAGGTTAAATAGCAAATCTGTCATGAAAGTATATGTCCAAGAGCAATGTTACCTTAAAAGTTTTTTCATGTTTTATTTCATCCTGGAAGTCTAAAAGTAGCAATGTTACCATTTGCCATTAAAAAACTAACGTTGATAATTAACTTTTTAATGGGAAAAGACAACATTGATATGTTTTTAAACTTTCGGGACAACATTAAGACCAAAAATACTTTTAGGGCAACATTGTTTTTGAGCGTATACTTCCAGAGTAGATTTGATATTTATCCCTTTAAACAACAATTTCAATATGCTAAAAAGAATTGTTATCTTACTAAATCTTATATAGACTAACCGAAATGTCGCAAAACGGTTTCATTAGCAAACCAAAACAAGCAATTTAATATTTCTGAGGCTCCTGATCAATTTCCTCATGGAAAATTGTAATTGACAAGACCTTTCAAGCAATTATAATACTTGCTCTAGTTCTAACCTCTAATTCACCCAATTGGAATAATCACAACATTCATACGTCAACACAGGACTATACAATTTACAAGAGAAAGGTTAAAATTCAAAGGCATACTTATTTCATTGCTATAATTTTCCTTAGTCATTATGAAATCCAATCCTTCATATGAGTGGAATTTCCATCTTTTGATCCTTAACTAGCCCATGTCTGCGCAACGCGTAGGTGAGGGGCTATGGATTTATTAATGTGCTATTATGTAAAAGTTCACTTAGATTTTTAAGGGAATGTTCAAAATATTAAATTAACTATTTACTAAATATTTTTACCTATATCATTATTAATTTAAAAAATATTATGTAACTACATTCCCTATTATCTATCTCTCATAACCACCTCACTTTTTTTAAAATATTTTGTACCTAACTCTCCCATTATTAATTTACAAAATATTGTGTAACTATCTATTAGAATTTTGGACTACATTCCATAGGTTATGAATAAGAAGTAGGCTAGAGAAGGAGAGGAAAAAAGGAAGGTGAAAGGGAAGTGTGGATAGAAGTCACACATTGGACAAATGAAAAGAAGTGAAAGTGTATATAACCCTCAATTTCAAACTACTAAATTAGGCCCTTGGGCCAATCTACTTTTGTAGAAGAGTGAGGACGTCAATGGGTCTTAGTTCATCACACGTGCACCACTAGGCGGCCTAGTTTGGTTCACGCATGTAGGTAATTAAAAGTAATTTTTTAATAAATAACTTTTTAGTTTTGTCCCAACAATCTGTGAACTTTTATAAATTCCTTTTTTGCCTCTCCATGATTCTCCCAACCAGTGGTTGTAAGTGGACCACAATATCGGATCATAATTTTTGAAATCAAAATGATGTGACCAATCTGATCTGGTGCACTCATTCACTCTGTTATGGTGTATATGTTCACACGATGCACCAGTTCACTAGCAAGACTTGTCGTTCGCTTCGTTCCGATGTGTCTATTCGCACGACACACTAGTTTGCCTGTAAGAGTTGAGTCTATCTGATCAATTTCCGTTATCTATAAACAAGATGTGCTAGTGACAAAAATATCAATCTCAAACACTCCTCTCTTAAATGTTTCATACTGCATTATGCAATCATCTCATATTCTATGTGATTATGAAATCAGTCTCATTGTGTTCGTTTGGCCTTTTGATTGATAGTGCCATCATTGTGAAGACATAATCTATTCTATCTTCGGAGACAATTGTTCATAAACCTTGGGCCAACCCACTTTTGTGAAGGAGTGGGGACATATGTGGTCTTGATTCACCACACATGTGTGTCGTCAACCGGCTCAATTTGGTTCATGTGTGTGTGAAATTAAAAATAATTTTTTATTAAATAATTTTTTTGTTTTTTCTAAACAATCTCTAAACTTTTATTTATTCCTCTGTGATTCTCCCAACCAGCGGGTATAAGCTTAACATAATATCGGATCATGATTTCTGAAATCAAAATGATGTGACCAATCTAATTTGGTTCACTCGTTCGCTCTATTGTGGTGTATCTGTTCACACAACGCACCAGTTTGCTAGCAAGAGTCGTTGTTTGCTTCTATTTTCTTCATTTTGATGTGTCTATTCACACGACACACCAATTCGCCTGCAAGAGTGGAGTCCATCTGATCAATTTCCTTCATCTATAAATAGGACGTGCTAGTGATAAAAATATCAATCTCAAACACTCCTCTCCCATCTACAATCATCTCATATTTGTTAGATTATGAAAATAGTCTCGTTGTGTTTGTTCAGACTTCTGATTAATAGTGTCATCATTATGAAAATGCAATCCACTCTATCTTGGAAGACAATTGTTCATGAACCTTGAGCATCCATATAGAGGGAACAAATTGTCTTAAGGAGATTATATGCATTGGGCTCGGATTTCATCAATATCATTATCATATTTCAGCAGTCTTGTCAGTTCATTTCTATTTTTTCATAATATATAGAATCATTGTATGTTTATAGATTATTCCATTTTAGTTATACAAATTCTTATCTTGGTGAAATTTCTACAATGAAAGTATTTTTAAGCAATACTATCTGATCTTCCCCATTATTCATATTTTATAACTGTCTAGTTATTAAAAAAAAATAGTGTCACCCATTATAATTTTCAAAATATTGTGTAACTCTATTCTCCATTATCAATCTTTTATAACTGTCTCATTTTTATTTTTCTTAGTAGTTTGAACTTGCTATTTTGCTTGTGTCGACTAAAGAGACACCTGGTGCTCTATTTTTTTGTAGTTAAGATTGGTTTTTGTATCTCCTGCCTAAGACTAATGTTGTGCTAGGTTATTACTCAAGTTGCCTCTACAGTATCTACATCCTTGAACCACGTTAATGTTATCATTGTTCACATGCAAGAAAAATTTGCTCAACTTTCTCCCTTTTGATTCTAGTGGCACCGTGGAAAAAATATGTCAAGGCATTGCCCTAATATTTTTCTAGTAACTCTTTTTTCAAAATTAATATTTTATTCATTCCTCAGTCGCCAAATTCTATATCACCAACCTTAGTTGTATAACTTTCTTTATTTTATCAAAATAAATATATATTATATGCATAATTTAAATAAGAAGAATCAATATACTTTAACAATAAAAAATAATAATTAAAACTATATCTAGAATGTAATAATCTTGATTAAATTATATCTAAATAATCTTTCAATTTTAAGCGGACAAATCATATATTCTAAAAGGAAAAGCTAAAATGTTAATTCTATCATACATTTTTTTTCAAAAAAATAAATTAAAATTATGAATAATATAAATTTATCAAAACAATTAATATAAAAATATATAGAAAACTGGATTATTTACAAATAGATAGCGCAATAACGGTACTTTTTGTGTCATGAAAAACACATTCTTTCCAGTCCTAAATATAAAAGCTAATTAACTAATCTGAAAAAATTTAAAAAAAAAATTACTTAAGATAATATTTGTAAAAAAAAAAAATTATGTTGATTTTATTGATAAGATAGCCTCTTACTATGTGAAATTAAAAGAAGAATTTAGGGAGAAATATAAACTTGAGAGATAAAACAAATTGACATATTACAGCTAAAATTCAAACTAGCCCTCTACTAATTCTTAGATTTAATAGAGGAGGGGATTTCTAATTTGAACAGGAAAAAACAACACAAATTGAGTTCCAGTGAATGTAATCTCATCTATCAAAAGATCATTATCTTCAAAGGAACTTATTGATAAAATCTAAAGATAATGAAGCCTTACCACTTTGTGAGTGGGAAGAGTCCAATTTGTGAATTGACCATTTCTTTTTTTTTAAAAAAAATAATAATCAAAGGATATTAAATCAAATGTGTTTCTGAATTGTCCATTTCTAGCTCCTCTATTATTCCTTTTCCTTTTAAAAAAATGTCGTTGTTTTTAATTTCTTATTTTAATTTTACCCTTTGTCCCTTTATAAAGGTACACTCTTTCTTCAAAGGCCAAAATAAATAACCAGTGTTTGAAGCAAAGTTTAATGGACAAAATTATGACTCACTTAGATTTAGAGGCCAAGCATAAATAATGCGCTTAGATATATTTTACTAGACATAAATAATAATGAGAGACCGACAGAGAATCACTATAATACTCCCTCTGATTCGTAATATAAAATATATTTACCTAATTTGATTAGATCAAGGAAGTTAGTTAAATTAACTAATATAACATGTATTTTCTAAAATATCATATTTATCTATTTTAATTCCCTCTTCTACCTCCTCATTAGTTTTGTTGAGGGAGTAAAAATAAGGATAAATTAGGAAAAAAAATGATAAATTTAAAAACTATGTCTTATAATTAGAATCAAAATCAACTTCCCAAATATAATGTGGTTGCCAACTGAAAACAAAAACAAAAACTATTTTACATGTGGTTGCCAAGCAATCATGATAGTGATATAAGATGCTTTCCACGGCCACGGGTTATGAAATTAATAAAACATATAAACAAAGATGAACTTTTATCGGTAAGCTGCGGTGCCCAATTAATTTGATACAAAATTCTAAGTGTAATGATTGAGAGAGAAAAATAAATATATTCTTATGTGAAAAATAAAATATAAAAGAAACATTAATGTTTTAACTTTATAATATATAGTTGTCAGATTAAAAAAAAAAAAAACCTTTATAATAACCCTGCATGAATTTAGACATAACATCAGGTGACGCAAATCCATAATTTTTTTTTTAAAAAAAGTATAGAATATAAAATTTTAGAGGAACGAATACAAAATTTTAATTAATAATAATATAATATATATCCATACATCATTCGTATAATTAAGCATTCTAGTTTGATATTTACGCTTCTCATTTACTAGGAGATAATAGTATTGTTTTTATTAAGTGTGTGTGTGTGTGTGTGTAGATAAGTGATGTGGGTTTAAGAGCTTATGAATAATTCAACTATTAATATAAAAAGATTTGTGTGATTTGTCTTGCTGTCTAATAATTTCCTACTTTAATGATAGTTGAATTCATCATTTATGTGGAGACTAAATTCCTTTGGGGATTAAAGATCTCAAAGCTCGTTTATTCTTCTAATTAAAAAACGGCACTTTGAAATTACAATCATTATCCACCAACTAAGATATATTTAGGAAGGCCTTTTTGAGGAGCTGCTTTATTGATAAATAAATTTGTTCAGTGATAGTCTTACCAGAGAAGTTAAATTTTTGGGGATACTAACTAGAGAAAATATACAGTAAGTAGGTAAGATAGAAAAATAATTCATTTTTATTTTCATTAAATGCAAAAGAGATGAAAACTATAGAGTTAAAATAATATCCTTATTGTGCTTTTTTAAGTTGTATTCAACAAAATATACTCAGTTGATTTGTTTGAATTGCTTGTCACCCCAGAGTAAAATAAAACAGTAGTGTTTTTTGCTTTCATTATTTACTATGTTCTATTTCTTTTTATGTCATATTTTCAAGAGAAATTTTTTTCTATTTATGTAAATTTATAATTTTTTAAAGAAATATTGTTTACCATTTTTCAAACATATTTGCCAAAGTACACGTTTAACCCTCTAAATTTAAAGCAAATTTTAGTTCAGTCATCTAAATTTATAAAGTATATTTTGCAGTTCCTAAATAACATTGTAGTCTCATTAATGAAAAATATTGACTCTATAAATTTAAATGTGAACTTTGCAATTAAATTCAGACAAAGAATTCTTAAATTTTAATTATCAAAAAATTTAAATTATATAAAAATTCTTAAATTTTAATAATTTAATATATTATATTATATTTGAAAATTGAAATACAATAAAATATAATACTTTTGTTGTTTTATTTTAAAATATAAAAATATTACATTCAAGTATTTAATACTTTGTAAGAATTGAATTGTGAAGGCATCATTTAAATTATGTCAGCTAGTATTGTTTTTATTAATGAGATTAATACTATTAAGATTAAGGGATTAAAAATACATTCAATAAAATTAAGGGGCTAAATTGAAAGTTAATGAAAATTTAGAGAACCAAACATATATTTTAGCCTAATATGAATGACTACTTTTTCAATTTCAAGACAATTATTGTAACTTTGATTGGCTAAGTTCTACGGGACGTATATATTTGAAAAATAAGTGAGATTTTTAATAGGTAATTTCTTTTCTTAATCACTATCAAAAAAAATTTTAGATGCCATAAAAAGACATGGAGTGAGAAATGAGTTTTGTTGGACTTGGGGATTATTTATAGATGGCCTCATTTTGAGATATTTAGTTTGACTTGATGGAACTTTGGCGAAATACATTAAATTGAAAAATAGTAATTTAATTTAAAACTTATGAATAATATGACATGTTTTAAAATTTAAATTTTGAAGTTATAGTGTATTCTTGATTTTGAAATATTTTTCAAAAAGCATGGGTTATCTTACAATTTGTTGAGGCAATGTCACCCACCCCGCAAACATATCAAAACAATTACAAAGTTATCTTTAGATTAACGGGCAAACGCTACGAAGAAATACTGAATTTCCAATGACATTTGTCACATAATTCAAAGTTTTTGACTGATTTGTGATGTGTTTTGGTGTATGAACACGAATGTCCAATCTCAAAGGATTAGTAGATGTTAATATTGGATCAATGTAGGGGCTCAGCAATATCTATGAGAGAGATATAACCGAACCTCTGGAGATCACTGTGTCACACGAATGGCGGATGCCAGTGAGGGTGTGGGGTGTGTGCACAGTAGAACTGAATCTAGAATATATGAATAAAGTCTGTGTACCTTGTGGGCAATCTCTTATTTGTAGAGATTACCTAAAACCTTGATCCCCTTCGATGAATGCTTATAGTGCATCTATCTCCCTAGATCATGCCTGCTTCACTATCTGCTTCATGCATCATGGTGGGCGTGATTGTAGGAGTGGTATCTTTTCGGGTAATGAAGGCTCCGCCATTGGGCTTTCTCGCTGAGCCTGTCGAGGTAAGGCCCACTTTGTTAGTTTGTAATAGATGCCCCCAAGCTCGGTGTCTCAGGTCTCTGGGATGCCAAGGTTAATTGCTTCTATGTGGGCCTTTGATGTTATTATGTAAATTTAGGAACTTTGGGATTTGAACTTCTTCGAGTTGCTTTCTTATCTCGGATTTTGATCATCCGACTTTTTCTTTCATCACCATAACGTGGAGTACAATCTGAACTTCCTGTTTGCCCCTCGTCGTGGTTTGTTGAGTTTGCATAGTTCCTCGACTTTCATGTTTGCTGACTTATATTTGACTTTCCACAGTTTTCCAAACTAATTGAACCTCGTCACACTGTGTTAAATTTCCACACCATGTGTCACCTATGTTGGCCCCAAGTCTAAGGTACAATGTGAACATGAGTACATGAACAGGCACTCTTTGATCTCTATGATGTGAAATGTGTAGCAGTGTATAAAACCTAATTTCATCAATACCTCTGCCAACCGTCTTTGGTTCTCGCGCTTATTTAATGCTCGCGTCTTTTCGCAATAGTCATGATTACGCTTTTTAGGGTTTTTTCAAACCTGACTATATGCGTTTCTCTGACATCACCAGTCTTGTCGTTTCACCTTCGTGCTTGCTAGCATTTTTAAACATGTCTCTTCAAATGCTTATCGTCTATATAATTTCAAATGTCATGCTGCTTCAAGTTTTTACGACCAGAAATTCCTACCACAACCAAGAGAAAAAGCTCTAAAGCCAAGTCTCATAAAACTCTTCCTTCTCCTCTTCCAAGCTTTTCCGCACCAGGTAAACTTTTCACCACTGTGTTCTTGATTTAGATTCTTGTCACGTTTCTTCTTTCCTGCTCTTTGATTCTTCTTTCTTCCTTTCTACGTTTTTGGGTTTTAGGTAGCGTCTTTAAGTATTTTTCTTGAAGTTCTGAGTCAAAACACCCATCTCTAGTTTCTTTCCCTGTTCTTGCCTCCTCATGGACAAAAATCTAGACATGCTAGTAGATATGTATGGTAGGCCTATTCCCAAAGAAGATAGGGAGGTCATAAAACACATTTATGAGAAGACGACCTATTGGCTATTTAGTGTTCGTCATTTCTGAGGAATCTGTGAAAGCAGATGCCCTCAAACCCTCTGGTAGTGGTAGTAGGAAAAGTAAGCATAGAGCTCCTCCTCCTTCTACCCCTATAAGAGCAACTCTAATTTCAATATCCTGGCCCCCAGTTCCACCGGTGTATTCGAAAGAACCAATCCCTCAAATCTCAACTTCACTGCCTTTTCCATGTGAAGGACACACCGTACGGATGCCCTTAGATAGAGAATCCGTAGCATCCTGGAAGGTTGGGGATTCTGCTCCCCATTTCTTCTTTATGTACCGAGATATAGTTACCTGCCTCGGTGCCGGGTTCCCCTTTTCCAACTTTATCATCCGGGTCCTTCACCATTTACATGTCGCCCGAAACAAATTGCACCCCAATGGCTGGGCTTACATCCTAGCCTTTGAAAACATATGTATAGAACAAAGAGTAACCTGTACAGTTCCTGTATTCTTTCATTTTTTTCTCTCCCATGAACACCTATAAGACCAAGGAGAAACCCATAGAATTTACATGGACCTTCCTTAGGGGTATATGTGGTAGAAAACTATTTACACTGTACACAGAATCTTTTAAATTTTTTAAGTCGACTTTCTTTAAAGTCGAGGCGGTCCTAAACCAAACATCGTGGTTCCTTGGCGTAAACGACTTCGGGGAACTGGAAGAGAAATTCCCCCTGTACTAGACAAGCGAACACCATGACCTAGGAACCAAAGCCTTGAACTCGAAGGAGACTAGTTTTAACTCGGCTGAGGAGGAGGCTATAAAATTGCTAGGAGATCTCGGCCAAACTATGGGGCCTTTTAATGTCAGGGTTTATTTATCAGCCCCCTTAAAGAAAAAGAGAAAGAGAATAGTAGCGAGTATGCTTGATGTTTGTAGTGTTAGTTCTCTATGGGTTTTGATGATAAAAAACAATTGTAAAATCAAGATTGAAATTTTGTCTCAAGAAAGTAAAAACTTGCTATCTGAGGCAAACCTCGAGTTTTAGTATCAAAACTCAAGTTTTGGTCTTACAGAGAAAAGCTCAATTTTAATGACCAAGGAAAAACCACAGTTTCCTTTTGGAAACACGAGTATTGGGCCTTACAGAGAGCATTGCAAGTTTTCCATCAAGGCAAACTCAAGTATCAATTTAAAAACTCGAGTTTAGGCCAAAGAGACAACGTTCCAGTTTCCAGATTTTCTAAGTTTTCCATATCCTCCATCCGCATGAATAGTGTCTCCGTTACACTTTACAGACGGCGAATGTTAGATTTTCGATTTGGAACTCCTGTGAAGGGTTTTGAGATTGGAGCAGTGGATGTATCTTCTAGACAACTCGGTTGCTGGGTGCGGGAGAGGTTCCAGTGTTGGCCATCTCATCTTCTGTTTCAACATCAACTTGGTTGTAATCAGGTGGCACAGAATCCTCATGCTACATACTTTGTTCAAGATTCAGCTGTGGCAATTGCCCTAGTTGATCCTGGCGGGACATATGACTTTTGCTTCTGGTGTTTGCCATTCTCAGTGATTTTGTTTTAGGAATCGTAATTTAACGTCCCCGCGAATGGCGCCAATGTTCTGATGTATGAACACGAATGTCCAATCTCAAAGGATTGATAGATGTTAATATTGGATCAATGTAGAGGCTCAGCAATATCTATGAGAGAGATATAACCGAACCTCTGGAGATCACTATGTCACACGAATGGTGGATGCCAATGAGGGTGTGCGGTGTGTGCACAGTAAAACTGAATCTAGAATAGATGAATAGAGTCTGTGTACCTTGTGGGCAATCTCCTATATATAGAGATTACCTGGAACCTTGATCCCCTCCGATAAATGCTTGTAGTGCGCCTATCTCCCTGGATTATGCCTGCTCCACTATCTGCTTCATGTATCATGGTGGGCGTGATTGTAAGAGTGGTATCTTACCAGGTAATGAAGGCTCCGCCATTAGGCTTTCTCACAAGGCCCACTTTGTTAGTCCGTAACATGATGGAATCAAATTTCTGCCAAAAATCATTCCCTCAATTATAGGATCGTCACAATTCAATTTTTGACATAATCCTATAACAAATTTGTTCCTTTTTTTCTATAAATTTCAAAATAACACATGGTCCTTCTCAAAAGAAACTTCATGTCACGTCTGTAGGAAGCCACCTCATCATGGACCCCTCACCGGCTACCACTACATGTCAACTTCGGTGGTAACCCCTCTGTTGGTTAATTTTGGGTTGTTGCTTGACATTCAAGAAATTGCTCATAAGGTTGGATAACAAAAATGTTGAAATTTTTCTATCACTCATGAGTTATAACCCGTAACATTTTACGATACTCATGAAAACTTGTAACTCTTTACGGTGCTCATAAGTTATCCCAAATTGGCTTTCTTTACCATTGATGAACCCATAACTCTTTGACGGCACTGATAAATTAAAACCCGTAACTCTTTATGGTACTTATGAGAACCTGTAACTTTTTACGGTGCTCATGAGAACTCATAACTAAATGTTAAAAAATATTAGGATATGAAAAATTAGGAATCTATGTTAATCACTGCGGAACCTGTGACTCCTTATGGTCCTCATAAGCTATATAAAGGATGCGTTCATTAAAACAACTATTGGGATTTTAGGATTACCTTTTGATCACTCGATGACCTCAAAGTATACAAGATCCTCTAATGTTGATCTAGACAGCTGCCTCTTGATTGCAATAAGAACACCTTCTCCTTGACCCCTCCTTCTCATTGAATGCTTGCTAGGCAATTGCAAGGCGGAGGCTTCAATTCTTTGGATCTTCTTTTCTCAAGACGATGATGGTGTCTTGAGATTAGGTGAGGTGTAAGATTGAAATATTGGAGATAGCACCTCTTTCTTTGAACAAGAACGCATGACCTTTTTTCTTGAAAAATGGTGTGGTTGTTTTTCATTCATGAAAAATGTCCAAAAATAGGCAGTTGAAAAATCTGCCACTTAAATTGGGGTTTAACCCTAATTATAGTGCTTAAAAGAAAGGCCTGATCCAACCAGAAAGGCCCGATATTTTTCCAATCTTTATTGGATCTTATTATAATCTTTATCCAACCTTTATTAGACATATATCCAATATTTATTGAATCATTATCTAATCTTTATTAGATATCTACCCAATTTTTATTGGATCTTTATCTAATCTTTATTAGATATCTTTTCAATATTTATTAGATATTTTATCTAATATTAGATATCTTTCCAATATTTATTAGATCTTTATCTAATCTTTATTAGATATCTTTCCAATATTTATTGGATCTTTTATCTAATCTTGATTGGATATTATTTTGGAGAATTCACAATTATCCTTTGTCATCTAACCTCTTGAATTTAAAATTTGAATTTAAATTACTCTTCTAAATTCAATATTTAAATTCCAAATTCAAATTGGCCCAAGACCTTATTGGGCATTCTAACATATTTAGACCTATTAGTGGAAAAACTAATTTCTCACCAATTATTCAAATATGACATCATTTATGATTGGGTTTGGAGTCCTACTCCAACCTAATGACACCTATAATCTTGACAAAGCCCAATAACAATTATTGGCCTAAAGTTGCTAAATATAGCAATCAAGAACAACCTTAGTGTGTGACCCATTAGGCCTAATTAGTCACTGACATAAATAAGCTTGGACTAATTAAACTTCTTTAACGAGCCCAATTTATCTAATGGCCACATAAGACACTAACAATGCTCTGCGGCCCCATAACTAATTGAGTTGATCAAGTGATCTACCTTTCTAATTTAGATACCATGCCGACATCATCCCTCACATCATCATTCATATTTAGTTGAGAGCAAAAATAGAGTATCATCTCTCTTGGTTGACTAAATGTAGCTTTTTCACAAAACTAGGAATCTTCTTTTATTGACTCTAAGGATCGCTTACTATGTGTAGATTCTTGAGTCAACTAAAAGTCATCCAAGCCCTACTGATCTTGTGAACAACTAATCCCCTATCAGGGACTGAGTCCTTTTGGCATGTCTATAGATACTCATACATTTGAATCATACCCAAGAGTACAATGTTCTCCCAATTTTTCAGGCGGATAGAGTTGTACAGTCAAAGTATAACCCTAGGACATAATGTTTGATGACATCCTCAAGTCTAGGACGATTCAAACTACCAAACGATGAGAGACGTTATAAATCCAATGATACTCTCTACAATAAATCCTTGTGGAGTCTCTCGGCTAGTCAGTTCAGTGCTATCTGTTCCCTAATAGATCTACCCATAACATCAGTTAAGGCATCACCATGTCTGCATTTCATAAGGTCTCTACCTTGCATCTTCATACAAGTAGATGACGTCATACTAGTCTTATTGAGATCACTAATGCCCGTTCTTGGTGATTCAAAACTATGAACATGTTTTAGGTAATAGACATATAGTGTCTTTGAGTCCTTATGATCATGATCTCTATCAAAGTTCCTCGAGTGAACACATGTTCTATTCCTAGGGCCTTTATCTTTAATCATATATTAACCTAAAATATAGGTGAGACATAAATATGATAAAGATAAAGTGTACTCTAATATATAAGTCATGAAATATAAGTAAATACACCTATTTACTAACACCCTTTTCACCGTGGCAACCACGTGTTAGCTCTGACACCTGCCACTTCATTGCCAATGACGGTCCATGTTAACTCCGGCAACCAATGGCTCCAACGTGTCTCCCCTCACCTATAAAGACATTTATTGCTAAATGTAACTAAAGTAATTTAGTTTGATTTGATTGAGAGGCAGCATGCACAAATGAGAAAAAAAATATTTGGATTAAATGATGTTTTCACCCCTAAAGTATCATAAAGTTTAATAATAATGAGGAACAATTACTACATTTACATACATGTGACATCCCATTAAAAACTACCTTAACCCTGAATTTTAACGCATGAGTTAAAAGGGTATTCTTGCCAAAAAAAAAAAAATCTTTTTTGGGAGCATTGACCAACACCTTAAAATATAAGTTAGTACAACATTGGAAGAGGATACTCTCAGAATCCTTTTTCTCATTTTCTTCTCATAATCTTATCTCCACCCTTAGATTAAAAAATGAATGGTTTAAATTTAATATTTTTTAAAACTATGGTTATAGTGTTTTATAATTTAATTTGTTGTTAAATTTTGTTTGTATTGCAGTTATAAATTGTAGGGATAAAATTTTAATCGTTTAAATTTATTTATTAATGTTTAAAATAATAGTTACATGAAATATAAAATTTGAACCATCCATTTTTTTTAATCCAATGATAGAGATGAGATTCTGAGAGAAAAATGAGATAGAGGATACTAAAAGAATCCAAACCCCTACAACATTACCTTTGGGTTCTATCATATTCTTTATTCTGTTTTTCCCCCCTTAGAATCTAATCTCTACCCTCAAATTAAAAAAAAATCATATTTAATATTTATAAAAATATTATTCTAAAAATAAATCAATAAATTTAAATCATTAAAACATGATCTACATAGTTCATAACAGAAAAAGATAATAATAAAATAATTTATAAAATATTATAATAATAGTTATAAAAAATATTGAATCTAAACCATTGATTTTTTTAAATTTAAGGGTAGATATGAGATTTCAAAAAGAAAAAGGAAAAACAATTCGTAGACATTTTCAAGACAATGTTAATAAATCCCAAAAGATTATGAATAAATCCACTCAAAATTGCTGATAAATCCCACGAGTCATTAGAAAAATTATCAAGACAATGTTTTGGGAGAAAATTGTGAAACAATCATTTTATGGTTTGATATATGAAAATGCATTCGTAAAATAAGACACATACGAATTTTGTTTAAAGTTTTGTTAGTCATTTCAGAAGGTGTTTTGGTTGCTAAAATCACGGGTCTTAAGTTTAAATAAGTGTTAATATAAAAAAACGTCAAGGGAAAAGTTCCCACTAATTACAGGTTTGACTTTTCTCATTTCCCTCTTTCTTCTTTTATTTTCATAATCACATATCCAAGCTTAGATAAAAAATGAATGCTTAATATTTAATATTTTAAAAAAATTATTATTATAAACATAAATAAATAAATATAAAGATTATACTCATATCAAGTTCTTTATATCCATTACATATGTTAGTTCTCTATGTGTTTTGATGATAACTGACAATTGTAAATAAAATTATGGCTTATGATTCAAGTTAAAATGTCATCAGAATATTCAAAATGAATCAGAAGTTATTGTCTCGCAAAGTGTCAAATTGGCTCGAGCCATTGATCTACAACTCGAGCCAGAGACTCGAGCTCCTGACAACTTATGATAAAATGAATTGAGACTCAAACCAGTCTTCTAGCACTCGAGCTAGTGACTTTAGCCAAGTTAGAGAAACTTGAGCATGTTCTTAAGTTTCTTTTGTTCAATGTTTTACAAAGAGTAAAACTCGAGCTTATGTATTGTGGCTCAAGTTTGAGACTCTAGCCATGATTACAAAACTCGAGTTGTACTTTCATGATTGAACTTCTTTTGTAAAATGAAATGAAGACTTGAGCCTCATGGGTAGAACTCGAGCCTACAGTTCTTAGAGACTTGTGATCTCATTCTTTAAACTATTTTTGCACAGAAAACTCGAGCATGTTGTACGTGACTAGAGCCTTGCGAACCTCTATTGTTTAGATTGCATCTTCCAATTCTTTGATTCAATCTTATGATCCATTTATGTCATATTTTGAAACGTGATTAAAAATAAATATGTTTGATGAGTTTGTTCATGAGTTTCAGATTACATTAACTAGTTACAAGCAACAAATCATCATCAAGCGAAGAAATGTTGAGCGACACAATATAATATTCAGTTAAATTAACTTTACGGTTGAGACGTCCACTAAGCAGCCAAAAAGATCTTATCATCAAACAAGAAGAATATTTGCCTCGAGTCAAGTGTCATCTATGCATTTAAAAAGATCAATTGATTCTTACTTGAGCAATGCTTTCTTCTGACTTAAGTCTAAGCCAAAACTCGAGCTATGATTTTTTTTGCCTCGAGTTAAGTTATGAAAACGCTATATGCGCTTTGTCAACAAAGGAATGACTTGAGCCAGCAATCTCTTGACTTGAGTCAATATTCTTTGTTCATAAAATCCCATCCTCGAAATTCATGAATTGCTAACCATGATTTCTGATGCTCCATTCATTTGTTATTATTGCGTCTTGATATATTTAACCAGTTTATTGATAAGTTTCAGATAATCAAATGAAGGATTACTTGCAAATCTTCAAAATGTTAGATTTGTGTCAGAACATGCTTCTATGTCTAATGGCTATATTCTAACGGCTATTTTCCGATGGACATTCAATGATTATATTCTCAACTGGAAGAATTGCCTAACAGCTCTTCATCAAATATAAAAGGAAAAGCATTCAAAATAGACAAGCAGTGACACGAGATTACAGCTTCATCGTAAGAATGCCAATACTCTGACATCTATATCACTTACTCTCCGATTATCTCAATGATCATATAATTTACCTTAGAGAGTGAGATTATTTGCATTGTACTTCAGTGTTCATTGTTTTATCTACTCTGTGAGAGTTAAACACTTGTCAATTTATTGTCAAATCTTAAAGTTGTGGACCGTAAGTGTGGGTGTACAATTATAGCTTGTAAGGGGGAGTAAGTCTTAGTGAGAGGATCACCCGAGTACTAAGTGTAATTGTATATGTTCTTGAGTTAGTTGAAAATCCCAAGGTGTTTGAAGACTATACGTAGGTCGTGGAATTGGGTTGAACCAGTATAAATCTCAATTTGCATATTCTCTCCCTTATCTCTTATACTTCCAGTATATATGCTTATTTGAATATCTGACTGTTGATTTAGAAAACATGAAAAGATCTTCAAAGTTATTAAGATTTTATCAGACACCCAATTCACCCCCTTTTAGCTGATAGCTAGCTCTTTCAACATCAAATTCTTTAATCACACTTAATCATATATCCCTTTTTTTTATATGGGTTTATAGTTAAATAGTAATAATTTAAAAATAGAACATATGGTTAGATATGATTGGAGAATTGACAAAATACATATAAGAAATTTAATATATGTATTTTTTAAAAATTCAAACCGTCAAAATTTGATCTGCATATTTTATTCCTACAATACAAATAAAACAAAAATTTAATCTATAAAATATTATAATCACAATTTTATAAAATATCAAATTTAAGCTATCCATATTTTAATTTAAAGGGTATAGATGGGATTGAGGGAAAAAAGTGGGAAAATGACATGATCTTCTTCCACCTAATAATACTCAAATATCAACTAGTCAAATTACAATACATACACGCTCGGGGAAAGTTACCAAAATAAAAATATTTTTTAAAAAATTAACAAAATAAGGTACTGTAGAAAGTATTTACCTAACTAATGTAGTAAATAGCATCACTTGACATGATGCCACTAGTGGCGTCGTGTCACCTGACACCACTGGGCAATGACGTCAGGCCACCTGACACCACTAGTAGCGTCAACAATGTCGACACCATTAGCCATCAACTTTAGGCATCAATTTTGATGCCTTTGGTGTCAATTGTCGCCACAGGTGTCAAATGTTTTTTTAAAATATAATTTTATAATTATATTTAAAATTATAAATAATAATTATAATTAATTGGAAATAATAAAATTAATAAATAATAATTTTAACTAATAATTAAGAAATCTAAAATATTTAAAATTTATTTTAAACCTTAGGATACAAAACTAATTATTAAATTATTTAATTAGTGAATTTACTATAAACCATAAGATAGTTGATAATTATTTAATATTTTGTACATTAATAATTTGATATATAAATTGCAAATTATTATTAGCTAAGTTTAATTAAAGAAATTTGTGAGAATAATAATTAGTGAATTAATAAAAATATTTTGTGATATATATTGTATACTATTTTTTATAGAGTACACTAGGGTAGATAGGATAAGTTTAAATAGAGAATAATAATTAGTCAAATAATTAATTAGTGGCTTAATAATGTATTGTGTTTTTGTAAATTTTTATTAGTCAAATTTATAGAGTACACTAAGATATAATGTAAATTATTATTTAGTCAAATAATTTTTAGCTTAGTGCACTCTATAAATTTGACTAATAAAAATTTGACTAATTAATTATTCTCTAACTAATTAATTATTGGACTAATTATTATTCTCTATTTAAACTTATCCTATCTATTCTAGTATACCCTATAAAACATAATATACAACATATTTCACAAAATATTTTTATTAATTTAATAATTATTATTCTCACAAATTTATTTAATTAAATTTAGCTAATAATAATTTACAATTTATATATCAAATTATTAATATACAAAATATTAAATAATTAGTCATCTATCTTATGGTTTATAATAAATTCACTAATTAAATAATTAGTTTTGTATCATAAGGTTTAAAATAAATTCTAAATATTTTAATTTTCTTAATTATTATTTATTAATTTTATTATTCATAATTAAGTATAATTATTATTTATAATTTTAAATATAATTATAAAATTATATTTAAAAAAAACATTTGACACCTGACGCCACATGCATCAAAATTGACACCCAAAGGCGTCAACAATTGATGCCTTTAGGTGTCAATTCATGTTGACGCCTAGTGGCGTCAGGTGACACGACGCCACTAACGGCGTCGTGCTAAGTGACAGTGGCATCGTATCAGGTGATGTCATTGACTGCATTAGTTAGGTAAATACTTTCTATAGTGACTTATTCTTATAAATTTTTTACAAAATATTTTTATTTTGACAAATTTCCCTACACGATCCATTTCGCCTAATGTAAAGCCAATCTACCCTTCATTTGTTAACTAGCATAATTTGAAGCACTCTAACAAGTCCCCCAAAACAAAAATAATTACTTCAAAAGTTAAAAATGCCTATCTCAAAAATTAATAATTTCAATTCCATCATACAAGTTTTCAAAAATAAGGATATTATATTGTTGAGTCTGGTAGATAAAAGATGAGTGCCCAATTTAAGCTACACAACAAGCAATATGCTTTATTTGTAAGTTAGAGCTATTTACAGGGCTACATTATTCTTTTCGTCTGCATTTATTGTTGCTTGCAACATAACCAAATGTCATGTCTTACAAGACCAAAATTTGCTTTTAATGTGGGGATTGTGTTTGCATGCATATAAATCAATAGTCAGGAAATAAATTCAACAAGAAGAGAAAAAAAATTATCTTACATTTGTTCAAACAAGCAATATGCTTTATTCGTAAGTTAGAGAAAATTATAAGGCTACATATTATTCTTTTCGTCTGCATTTATTATTGCTTGCGACATGACCAAATGTCATGTCTTACAAGGCCAAAATTTGCTTTTAATGCGGGGGTAATAAATTTATCTCACATTTGTTTAAGGGCTTAATGTTTTTGCCCTAGCCCCACTCACTTATATGTGAATGAGGCAGAGAAAATGAAGGCAGAAACATTAAACCCTTTGTTTAAATAGGGCATTCTCAATTGAATAAGTTTAACCACATTACATTTTTAATTCTTGTAAATCATAAATAAACAAAGGGGATGAACGTTTATATATATAACTCTCATTCAGTCCAAATTTTCGATATCTTTATGTATACAAATAAATAAAATTTTGTAGAAGTTTTGATGCTTGAGACAACTTTCTTCTATTGGAAAAAATATATGTTTTTATAAGGAAAATAAAATAGTAATGTCATTTTTTTTGGGGGGAACAATACATAGTTATGTCTTGTCTTCTTCATTTCTATTATATTATTTTATTTATTTCACTTATATTTCGTTGTTTTCATTAAATAAAATATAAGAGCCCCTCTGAGAAAAAAGAAAGTTCCATTTTGATGAGGAAAGAGGGGATTTACTCCAATCCTCTCCATATTATTGTTGAATTCGGTGAGAGAGAAAAAAATCTATTACATGTAAATCAATACAAATTTTTCTAAGGGAAAATTACACATAATACCAATTTAAATTGTAAAACCTCAAAATGTCTATTAAATTATAAAAAAGACAGACAAATACTTAGGTAGAAATCTAGGATATCAAAGTTTGAGGGAAAAGATTGAAATGCCCTCCCTCTTTTCATCTCTACTTTCTTCTCTCTCTTCTTTCTCTACTTTTTCAATGGCACCAAGTCCCTCTTTTGAACTTCTTCAATGGCCGCTGCCTAGCTTGGTGCCAGAGGAAACCAGCATAGATAGATCTTCAAGCAGGGCCTTGGATTCAATCGGGTATAACCAATGACGGAGCTTCTTTATGACAATGGGGGGCCAAAATTTTTGATGCTCAAAAAATTTCTTTGGATTTTTTTTAAAATTTAATAGAAATGTGAAAAAGTATTTTATCTTATATATTTGGCCCCCTCAAATATTTTTTTAGTTTATGAGTATACATTTGACTCTCCCAAATATTTTTTTAGTTCATGAGTATACATTTGGCCCCCCCAAATTTTTTTCACAAGCTCCGTCCCTGGGTATAACTTAAACTTGTCAACTTGGTTCAGTGCAAGCTAGAGCTTAGTGGTATGAGAATTCAATCGACGATAATGAGTACTTCCTCCACAAAGCCAAGGAGCTTTCTTTAACATCATGCGCCAGACTTAGAGGTTATAGATGAAGAGCCCACATGAGGAGAAAATTTATGAGATTTCTCACAGAATATGAGGCAAGAACCTAGACTATGAATCAAGAAGATTTTTAAATTAATTTGATTTGATTTACTATCTATACACATAAAAATTAAGAAAAGAAAAAAAAATACCACTTGAAATTCGAAATGAAAGGAAGAAGAAGGTGAACAACAAATGTGGGATTTAACAAAAATCGTAATAGGAATAACAAGTTTACTAATGGGACTAACAAGTTCAGTAATCTAAATAACAAGTTTATTTTGCAGGGGGAACACTTGTCACTAATGAAACCAAAATTTGACCAACACTAACAAATTGCGTAATGGGAATAACAAGTTTAGTAATGAGAATAACAAGTTCATTCTTTAGGGGTACTGAACTTTTTAATCCCATTATGCAATTTGTTAATAGTGGTCAGATTTTGATTTCATTAGTGACAAGTGTTCCCCTTGAAGAATGAATTTGTTAATCTCATTAATATACTTGTTATTCCCATTACGCAATTTGCTAATCCAATTAATGGTGGTCAGATTTTGGTTTCATCAATAACACGTGTTCCCATGAAGAATGAACTTGTTATTCACATTACTGAATTTGTTAATCTCATTAATGAACTTGTTATTCATATTATGATTTTTGTTAAATTTCACATTTAATGTTCACCTTTTTCTTCCTTAAAGCCTCAATGTTGTACCTCCATCTTATACCTCGTCTCCCACTATAAAAACAAGTTCTCATACTGAGAACTTATTTTTTTAATTAGGAAATGGTGGTCAGATTTTGGTTTCATCTGTGAGAAATGTTCTTCCTGGAGAATGAACTCGTTAATCTCATTAATATACTAGTTATTTCCATTATGCAATTTGCTAATTCCATTAATGATGGTTAGATTTTGGTTTCATCAATGACAAGTGTTCCCTTGAAGAATGAACTTGTTATTCACATTATTGAACTTGTTATTTTCATTACAATTTTTGTTAAATTTCACATTTAATGTTTACTTTCTTTTTCCTCAAAACCTAGATACTGTACCTTGATCTTGTGCCTCATCTCCTACTATAAAAACAATTTCTCATATTGAGAACTTTTTTTTTTAATTAGGAAATGTTTTTTGAGTGCTTTTATCTGGTTCATAACCAAGCTAGGAGCTTGTCGCTTAAAACCTCACACTCCAAATCAAACATCTAATTTTTTTTTTCAAACAAAGGTTATGAAAATAGAGAAGGAGGTTTTAGGGACTTATCAACAAGTATCTCTGAAGAAAAATTTCACCTATTCCCACACTATTAAGCTAGATGGACAAATTATAGAGAGAGAGAGAGAGAGAGAGAGAGAGAGAGTGTGTGTGTGTGTGTGTGTGTGTGTGTGTGTGTGTACGCGCGCGCGCGTGCATTGCCATGACGGAAGAGGAGGAGAAAGAGAGGGAGAGGAGAGAGAAAGAGGAAGAGATGACATAATGATAAATTCATTAACATTTTAAAAATCTCAATTTAATCTATATCACTTTTATATCATTCACAAATTTTAACATACATTTAGGTGTTTTGGAATTTCATTTAGTATTTATTCTTCATTCTCCCTTTTTTTAAGTTTATTTCTATCCAATATTTATTTTTTGGGTTAAGGTGCGAAAATACACATAAACTTTGTCCCTAGGAGCGCCCAGCACCACATGTTTTTTTTTATATGCAAAAATACACACGTGGTTACGCTTTAGGAACAAAAGTCACACGGGCCGTTAGTTGACCAACGTTGATCGTTAACTTGGATAGAAATGAATAATAACTCAGCTGAAATTACCATTTTGCCCTTATTTTTAAGCAAAAATTACCATTTTACCCCTAGTTTTAAATAATTATTTTTAAAAATAAAACTAAAATAAACCCTTCCAGGACACACCATTGCCGGCAGACGCCCTCCCCACCGCCGGCGACTGACGGCCATTTCTAGCTACTTTTTTTTTATTTTAAAAATTAAGGTTTTAAATATTTTTTTTAAAAAAACACTAAAATAAACCCTTCCCCACCCGGTGGCCCCCACCACCGCTGGCAGTCGCCCACCCCACCGCTGGCGACTGGAGGCCACCTCCGGCGACCTCTTTCGGTGACTTTTTCCCCCCTAAAAACTAAGCTTTTTTAAAAAAAAAACTAAGGGGTTGTATTTAAAAAAACTAAGGTTTTTTTTTTTTAAAAAAACCTTAGTTTAAAAAACAAAAAGTCGTCGGAGGAGGTTGTTGTCGTCGGCGGTGGGGAGGGTGGTTGCCGGCAGTGGTGGGGCCCACCTGCCTCCCCTTAGTTTTTTTTAAAAAAACCTTAGTTTTTTTTTAAAAAAAAAGTCGCTGAAGGAGGTTGCAGAGGCGGCTACCGGCGGGGGCCGAAAGTGGGGAGGACGGCCGCCGGCGGTGGTGTGGCCGGTGGTGGGGCCACCAGTGGGGAAGGGTTTATTTTTAGTGTTTTTTTCTTAAAAAAATATTTAAAACCTTAGTTTTAAAAATTAAAAAAAAAAAGTCGCCAGAGGTGGTCGCTAGTCACCGGTGGAGACCGGCGGTGTGGAGGGCGGCCGCCAGCGGTGGTATGGTCAGTGGTGGGGCCCAGAAGGGTTTATTTTAGTTTTATTTTTTAAAAAATTTATTTAAAACTAGGGGTAAAATGGTAATTTTAGCTTAAAAATAAGGGCAAAATGGTAATTGCAGCGGAGTTACTATTCATTTCCGTCCAAGTTAATGGTCAACGTTGGTCAACTAACGGCTAGTGTGACTTTTGCTCGTAAAACGTAACCACGTATGTATTTTTGCATTAAAAAAAGGGAAAACATTTTCTCATGTTGTAGAAAAAACATTATCTCATGTTACACACATATGAAATGGTGTGACCCACATATACATATATGAATTCATATATGTATATATGGGTCCCACCATTTCATGTGTGTGTAGGAATTTTTTTTTCTCATGTAACATGAGAAAACTAAAGCCCTAAGAAAAAATATGTGGTGCTGGGCACTCTTGGGGACAAAATTCATGTGTATTTTTGCATCTTAACCCTTATTTTTTCCTTGGAATTGTTAACTTTCTAATAGATTTTATCCCTCACTTGTTCCATCATATAAATCACCTGTCCAAAATACTCAGAAAGAATCCACCACAGTGGTCTTCAGTACATACAGAAGTTGTGGCTACCCTTAAAAGAATTGCACAAAATCCTCCTGCACTAAAAGTTCCTAATCAAGGATAAAGGATTTTGCAAACTGTTGGTAGTGATGATTTATGGGGTGTTATACTTCTTGAAGAAGTTAATGGGACTAGACATTATTGTGATCATGCTAGTGGTTAGTTCAAAGACTCAGAGAAGCATTATCATGCTACCTATAAATAAATCCTTGCTGTCAAGTGCATGGTTATTAAAAACGTGTTTTAAAACGTTAAAAACACGTTTTTACGTTTTAAATTAAGCAAAACAAGTTTCGTTTGGGAAAAAAACGCATAAGGGGTAAAAACGTAAAAAGTGCATCCATAAAACGTAAAAGCGTAAAAGCATGGGTTTTTTTTGGAAAAAACGGAAGTCAGATCCAATGTTGGATATTTTGAAGGGAAAATTACATTTGAGCCCCAAGGCCCATAATTAATTACAAAAAAGTCCCCCACCAAAATCCTTTTACAAAAAAGTCCCTTGGGACTTTTTTGTAATTAATTAAAAAATTCTCAATCCATATTCACAATTAGAGATGTTATATTAACAACTGAAAAATACTATATTTACAACAAAAATTCTCAATCCGTATTTACAACTGGAAATGCATTGATTAGTATATGTATGGAACTATGGATAATGACAGGTGTCTTTATTTGAATAATATTTGATGACAATGTTGGATAGTTTGATTGATATTGCATTGATCAGTATGTGTACGGATGATGACAGGTGCCTTACTTTTCTTAAATTTTTTTATTTATATATACAGGTAAAAACTACGTTTTGTATTACGATTTTATGTTTTACGATTTTTCATTCCCCTTCCATTTTTACGTAAAAACTACGTTTTTACAACCTTGATCAAGTGAGGCATTGAAAAGTTTAGCTTTCATCTAAGCCCCTATCACTTTATTGTAGAAATGGAAAATACATCTTTCCCAAAGATGCTAGATCCAAAGAAGAAGCTACTGTCAGATGCCCAGTTACTCCGGTGGAAGGACTGGTCTTCCCACTATAAATTTTTACTACCATGACTTATAGAAAGGCAGTAACTCTTCCTCCCAATGCAGACCTCCACTCTTTTATTAATTTCCACAACTATGCCAAGGATCATCTTTATTCCTGGCTCCATCTTCTATTTAATAAAATTGATCTCATTCCAAAAGCCCAGCATTTTAGTGCTATGTGTCCATACACCACTATCATGTTCATTCAAGGTCATATACCTGATGAACTCTTTTGGTATGTATGGTCATTGATTATACTCCATATTAGTTCTGTTGCACTTGCCCCTCTTCCTGTTTATCATTATATTTGTGATAGTCATAATGAGAACTCTGCCCTCATTAAACTTCTCACTCTCTTTACACTTCTTCCTTTATGGAGAGGATCATTGTATAATCTTATAGATAATAATAATCTTTGGTTTAAAGAAAAAAGAAAAAAAAAAGATCTTCTTGTGTGTTTTTTCTCAGCAGGAAATATCATTCTCAAATGCCAAATGGTGTGTATCTAAAGACCAGCGCTCAGCCATGGTCCTAGCTACTTGATTGGGTCAAACTAGCTCCAACTCATCTTTCACAACTTGGAGTCATTCTTGCTAATCTCAACAAGCAAGCCTCTAAAGACTGCAACATTCTTGGACCCGTACCAAAAGAAGCTCAAGCATATGGCTATGATGAACTGTATCCATGTACACCATACTGTGTATCTAATCATCAAGCCACCTCACTAGGACCAGCTGATCTCCCTACAGACTCCTAAGGCAACATTCTCCAGGATTCCCATGATCCTTATAAAGATGACTCTGGAGACCCATTTACCCAGTTATCCTTGTCACTCCTAGGCTCACCATTGTATCCATCTCACTATACTCAGCTAGAAGCCCAAGATCCAAGCCTAGACGATGTTACTGGCCCAGATCCATACAATAATCTATTTACCTGCTTGGCTACCTCCATCTCTATGACAGTGACAGTGACTACAATAACCTCTCTCCCAATCATGAACCTATCTGTAAGTGGTCCCTATAATAAGTGTCGACAATCTGTTTTCTTGCTAATATTTCACGTGTTTTATAAGTCTATTACATGTCCTTATTTTTTGCATGTATGGTACTATTCTTTCATATGTGTTTGTACTATGTCAGTATTATTGTCGAGTATCATTAAATTTCAATTTCTATCCTTCAGCTCAAGAGGTTTTATCCGTGTATGCCTCTGCATCTTTATATAAGTAGAGCTCCCCTTCAGTTGTAATCATCGAACAATTAGTAGAAATAAACCGGTGTGCTTTCATATAGATTTCTTCTAAGTCTCCTTCTTGCTTCTGAAAGCTAAAGTTCTTAGTATGTTATCATTATCTGCTTCTTAGATTCTAAGTATGTTTTGCACTTGCCTCTTCATGAGGAACCTGTGCATCATAACAAAATCAAGATCATGATCCAATATGAGATAGTATTGAAAATCAGTAAACTGAATGTGCCAGTCTTGTATGTCTTCGGATGAGGCCTGAATCCTAAAGTGTTCTTGAGTGTATGAGCATGAGATGGGGCTCAAAAGACTCGGATTGCCCACTAGATTCTATCCTCATTCTAAGATCTCCTCCATATGCAAAGTTTCAGTATGCTAATTTTTAGGTTATCAGGCTTTCTAAGTTGTTTCTCAGTCTTCGGATAGGATAGATCAAGGTCCTAATGACATTGTTGTTAGTTCTCTATGTGTTTTGATGATAACTAACAATTGTAAACTTGGTATAAAGCTTGTATTTAGTAAAGTTGAAAAACTTACTTTCAAAGGCAAACTCGAGTTTAGGTATGTAAACTCGAGTTTGAGACTTAATAGAGAATTGCTCAATACTGCAAGAAAGCCAAACTCCAGTTTTCTTAGGCAAACTCGAGTTTGCGAAGTCACAGAAAGCAATCAAAGTTTTTCACAGCAAGTCAAACTCCAGTTTGCTCAAACAAACTTGAAGTTTGGGAGATACAGAGAGCACTCAGAATTTTGAACAAGACAAACTCAAGTCTGGACTATGAAACTCGAGTTTAGACTAAACAGAAAGAATCCAGAAAGCTCAATATTTTCACAAGTCTTGCAAACTCCAGTCTTTGCTTCCAAACTCCAGTTTACACCTGACCAAGATAAATTTCAAAGTTTCAGCTCTTACTGAAACTCGAGCTTGCTTCCCCAAACTCGAGTCTAAGTCATACAGAAAGACCACCAATATGTTTGCTTTGCAAACTCCAGTTTATGCTTCTAAACTCCAGTCTGGAAGTTCTTGAAGTCAGGCTTATCCTCTTGACACAGCTCCAAACTTGAGTTAGTCATTAATTGACTCGACTTTCGCAACTTGTCCAAAGTTCCATTCCAAGACTAGAGTCCGACAGTCTTGTCTGTAGGAACCAAACTCGAGTCTGATATTTATAAACTCCAGTTTAGACCGCTTCTCAACATCCATGCTTTCTGGATGAACCATAAACTTGAGTCTAAGATTACAAACTCGAGTTTGCATTGGTGATTTTGAAAAACCAGATGATGTTGATCTGCGAAATTTTTATGGGTCAAATCTAAAAATGTTTTATCATATGATACTATTGCTTCTAATGTTTTTAATGAAGTTTTGAGTAATTTTCAGATAAGTTCAGCTAAGATTAAGATGGAATCAGATCTAGAATAAGTGCATTAAATGAAAAACTAAGAACAGGGCTGATCCTTCTCCTCTATCCCAATAGCTTAGCACAGATTGTTATGAATCAATTAAATCACTTTCCAATGGTCAAATGAAGGTTATGGAATGACTGAATACTTGGAAGACCATCTGCATCAACATATTCCAAGATTTCAACAGAGAATTGAAAGAATAGAGCAAAATATGTAATTGTCATTTTTCAAATTTGAAGTTGAACGTTAGAGAATAAAATGCAATGGTTAGTTCATCTAGCTAGCCTATAAAAAGCTATGAAGACTCAGAGCAAGATACACAACCAAACTACTTAGATTATATTTTGCAATTTGAGTCTGTATTGTGATTTTAAATTGATCTTCAGTGCTTATCATTATCTACTCTTTTGAGAGTCTTGATTCTTTGAAATCAAAAGTTGTTGGTGTGAACTCAAGGTTGTGGAAACCTGTGAGTGAGTTAGCTTAATTACAAAGTGTAAAGGGGAGCAAGTCCTATGTGAATAGGATTGCTTGTAGTTTACATTGTTATAGTTAAAACTTGTTGAACTAGTGAAAATACCCAGAAGGTATCTGGGGACTGGACGTAGGTCAAGATTAAGACCGAACCAGTATAAATCTTGTGTATTCAGCTTTTCTTCCCTTACTTTTTCATTATTTACTTTTCAAAGCTTTTAAAAAAGAGTTCAAAAGAATTTTTGAAATCCCCAATTCACCCCCTCTTGATGATTTCTTCCATTTTCAATTGTTGGTGTCCCTTGCTTCATTTATCTTTGTTGAGATTAAGGTTGGTGTAATGACACAACACTGTCATTAGGATCTCGATACATCCACCCTCCGACTTGTTTAGTGTTTAAAGATCTTGATGCATTTTCTTTTTTTAAATTAGAGCCGTAAGCCCCTGTGGTCCGAAATTATAAATAGGAGCAAACTTGTCATCTCCCACTTATACGGCTGCTTTACATCACCGGGGGTACAAGGCTATGGATCATGCATTTGTTTAATTTAGGGGGAAAAAAGTGGTCGCTGAATTATTTAGAAGCTTTTGAAAAATTTTTATTATTTAGAGATGTTATAAACTATAAATTATTTAAAGTTTTGTTGTAATTATAATGTTTAAACAAATGGGTTCTGAATTTTAAAAATTAAAAAAAATGATCAAACATATTATTAATTCAAGTCCTTAATATGAGATCTCATAATAGTATTAGGGAAGCTTTAACTTCATAATATTATTAAATTGATGCCATTTTAAGCTATGAGCTATGACCACATGCTTGAGGCTTGTTTCTTTTGTTTGTTAAACAACGTGTTATATCTAATTCTGGCATTGAACGTATGGTACACCTTTCCTTATTTGCTTACTTAATAGTTAAAATTTTAAAAATGAATTCATTAAAAGGAAAAGCATTTCTAAAAGAGAAACAACTTAGTTCTCCCTGTCTAATCTAAATATTAAAAAGAATACATCTAGACAGAATGAATTTAAACGCTAACATTCTGGTCCAAAAAATAAATCAATAAATAAACGCTAACGTAAGGAAGAAATATTCACTACTATTATGTATTCCAGATGAAATCGAATTATTCATAAATCAGAGTAGTGTATATTTTATCAGGTTTTTATTTATTTTTCTTGAATATTTTTTCTTACATATTTAGATGTTAAAAAGGGCATGAGTTCTTTCCTTCTCCTATTTATTTTCATAATATCATATCTAACCTAAGATTAAAAATGTGTTTAATGTTTCTGCCTCCACTCACATATAAGTGGGTGGGGCCCATTATTACAAAAAGAGAGAGAAAAAATAAATGGGTCTCACTCACTTATATGTGAATGCAGTAGAAAAAATGTTTCTGCCTTAGAGGCAGAAATATCAAACCAATTAAAAAAATGGTTCATATTTAATATCTTATAAATTTTTTAGGGTTAAAGTGCAAAAATACACATATGCTTTTTGCTTAGGAGTGCCGAGCATCATATGTTTTTTTGTGTGCAAAAATACACACGCCGTTAGGTTTTAGGAGTAAAAATACCACTTCCGTTAGTTGATCGTTAACTGACCGTTAGTTGACCGTTAACCATGGTGAAATTACCTTTTTGCCCTTAAGCCCTTAACCCTTTTCTTTTTAATTATTTTAAACTAAAGGCAAAAAGATAATTTCACCATGGTTAACGGTCAACTAACAGTCAGTTAACAGTCAACAAACGGTCAACTAACGGAAGTGGTATTTTTGTTCCTAAAACCTAACGGCGTGTGTATTTTTGCACAAAAAAAAAAACATATGATGCTGGACGCTCCTGGAGGAAAAACATATGTGTATTTTTGTACCTTAACCTAATTTTTTATTATAAATATAACTAAATAGATTCAAACGGTAATTTATAACTAAAGTATAAATTTAGCAGGATAATTTAATCCTATGCAGGAGACAGAAAGGCAGGAGGGAGAAAAAACAATGAAGGATGCGACCTGTGCAATTTTTTTATTTTTTATTTTCCCACCAAGGACACAGCCAACCCCAGGTTCAATGAGTAAAAAATAAAATAAAATAAAAAACTCCCCAAATTAAAAGAGAAAATCATCAAAGACCACAGTAACGGAATATTATTAAGAAATTCCCACTTATCAAGGAACACTATTTTTTTCCTACCAACCCTAGATACAAAAGTAGCTTACGTGGTAAAATTTAGGATTAAGGGTGTTGTTTACCTCAAAAGTTTTTTATTGAGAGATAATTTTATTTTGAAAATTTTTAGGAGGGCAATTTTGTTTTTACAATTATTCTAATTTTTTTTAATTAACCAAATATACTGAAGTTACAATCTACATTCTTCAATGTAAACTTTATTAAAGCGAAAAATTACTTTAAAAATTTTAAATCTAATATATGAAAAATAAAGCACATGACATATAGATTTTTGAGGAAAATTTGAAACTTTAAAAATAAAATGAATGATATGTGAGCTGCTACCTTAATATATTTAGTCAATTGAAGCTAAAATTAACTAGAATAATGGTAAAAGTTTCTCTTTTTTGATACTTTCATGATTAAATTGCCCCTCAATTAAAATTTTAAGAGTAAAATTGTCTTTTAACCCGAAAATTTAATTGTAATAAAAAGTAGCAAATTTAAACTTTCGGAAACAAACAAAAAAGTTGAGACTTTGGAGGAAGAAAAAGAAAATGAAAGAAAGCAACGCCCACATTGGCACACTTTCACAGTACTGAAACCTCCAAACTTCAAAGGCCAGCTCAAGCACACTATTATAACCCCTTTCCTTTCATCTTCCTTCCTTCATTTTTAAGCCTATTTTTCCCAAATCCGGTACCACCGTCCTCCGCCGCCTTAACCCACGCCTATTCATGTTGTAGTATAGATATATATCTGCTAGTATTTTGTAGCTGTACAAGAGATATAGTGGTTATAGTACAGTTATTGCTCCGGTGAAGTGAAGTGAAATGGGTTGCACGGCGTCCAAGCTCGACAACGAGGACACTGTGCGGCGGTGCAAGGAGCGGCGACGCCTTATGAAAGAAGCGGTATACGCGCGCCACCACCTCGCTGCCGCGCACTCCGACTATTGTCGGTCGCTCCGCCTCACCGGTTCCGCGCTTTGCACGTTCGCCGCTGGAGAACCTCTTTCGGTATCTGGTAATGCCCCCGCCGTTTTCCTCAACCCATCTCCTCCGCCGTATGCGACGGCAGCAACGACGGCGGCGAGTTCGGCCTCTGAGTATCATCCACCGCCTCGTGTTGCTCCCTCTCCCTCTCCTTCCCTCCATCCTCCTCCACCGCCTCCGTTTTCGCCGTCTTCTCCTACCATAGCTAGTTCCAAACTACCTCATATACTCTCTTCCTCTAGTATCGGTTCCTCCAATCATCGCCGCCGGAAGCCACCGCCGAAACTCCCGCACATTCTTTCCGAATCGAGTCTGTCTTCCTCACCTCGAAGCCAGGCATCAAATTTCCCTTCTGGATTCTTCCCTACTGCGCACCAAGCAAATTCTACCTATTCGAGTACGCCATCTCAAACCTCTTCTGTTTGGAACTGGGAGAATTTCTATCCTCCTTCTCCTCCTAATTCGGAATACTTCCGGAACCGAGCACAACAGTCTCAACAATCAATGAGTCAGAAAATTGAAAATGATACCTCGCATCACTTGGACAACGAAGAGTCCGATGATGAAGATATTGAGAGATCTGAGTACGATTTTTTCAACTCAAAGCACGAGCCTCTTCAAGGCCAAAAGCCTCATCAACCTCATCAGCTTCACGATCAGGAATACACTGAGACAGAGCGGGAGGAGGTACAATGTAGCGAGTGGGGCGACCACTATAGCACGACGAGCTCTTCCGATGAGGAGGAAGGGGATGCGGATTCGAGGTCCGAGATCGGGACGCGTTCAAATTTCGGGTCGGTGCGGGCGGAATCCATCACCAGAGCGTCCACCTTTACAGCACCAGCCGCTCCGAAGATTCCGAGGACTTCAAGTAAGGCGGAGAAGTTTGACGATGCTGGGTCGTCGGCTAGTTATCGGACTGGGGACGTTATGGACATGAAAATAGTGGTAAGGCATAAGGACTTGAAGGAGATCGTGGAAGCCATCAAAGAGAACTTTGATAAGGCAGCGATGGCAGGGGATCAGATATCGGAGTTGCTCGAGATAAGTAGAGCCCAGCTTGACCGGAGTTTCAGGCAATTGAGGAGTAAGTTAATCATCCCTTCCAATGTTGCTGGAAATTTTCAAATCTGGGTTGTCTATTATACTTCCTTCAATTTGAATTCGTGTATTTTTTGTACGTTTGCCTCAATTTTCTGGGATTTGCTTGGTTGCTCGGAAAATGTGGGGTAATTGAACTTTAAGCCAATGCATCAAATTAATTGTTCTGTGGGATTTGATATTATGTTGTTATTATTCATTCCAACTCTGACGAATGAGGGTTCTGATTCACAGAAACTGTGTATCATTCAAGCAGCATCTTAAGCAATCTAAGCTCGAGCTGGACCTCAAAACCGCCATTGGCAGTGAAGTATCAGCTGGATACCGTTTCACTAGAAGAACCAGGCGGTCCGAAGAGTCTGTGCTCCACATTGGAGAGGCTTTTGGCGTGGGAGAAGAAGTTGTATGAGGAAGTGAAGGTAGTTTTTTAAAACTTTTAGCTTAATTTCTGGGATATTCTTGGGTGTTTTCAATTTTTTATATATTGGGAAAGTAGTTTTTCTTTTACTATTTTAATGAAAATCACTGTTATTTTCGAGACAAAGGGGTAAAGGAAATGACTAGGATCTGCACCAAGGTTGGACTTAATGGGTACAGTAGCGTAAGGCCACCGCAGGGTTTGACTGTTTAGTGTGGAAAGGACCCCGCTTGATCTGTGAATTGACGATTATAACCTTTGGACGGCCCTCCTACCTACTTTAATGAGTCTCTTTCGGTCTAACTTCCATCGTTTACTGTGTAGCCGAAATGACTGCAATACCCTTAGCCTTTTTCACCTTTTTTTGTGATACCTCCCGACGAGGAAACTCGGTTTTATTACAGTATGTATATTTTATCTTTACCATGTTATATATTGATTATTGGAACTCCGAATCTTACCCTCTTGGAAAACTGGTTATCATCTGTGTGTTTTAAAAGGCATGAAGGCTATAACTTTTAAAGAGGTAAGTTATGTTAAACTATGATGGTGCCATAATATATTATAGAAATCCATTTGTTAAAAAGTATTTTTCCTATATCTATATAGAATAAATTTGTTTTTCCATTTTCTATTTTATATTGATTGATATTTATATTCTATGAAGCACGGACACTCCTATTTTTTAAAAATATGTGTGTTGGATACTCCGACACCGTCCGACACTCCGACACCATCTGACACTCCTCAACACTCATATTTTTTTTAAAAATATGTATGGCTTTGAATATTATTGAATTGATAATGAATTTTCCTTTTGTATTTTTTTCAAAAAAGGAGACACGACTTTTATAATAAGGCCGAATCATTGGAAGCTAGGATTTCACGAAATATATATTGAACTTGAATGTAAATTATAATTTATATATTTAATATTAAAACGTGTCGAAAGTTAGATTTTCTTAGAATTAACGTGTCAAAGTGTCGAGTAGGTGTCGTATCTCGTGTCTCGTGTCGGTGTCAGTGCAACATAGTTTATATTTATATTGTCCTATATTTGATTGATTGAATATGAATGGTAGATATAGTTTTTTCCGTAACATGTGTGGATTTATTTACCTCAAAAAGGGCTGGTTTCTTTGGACATGCACCCATAACCATAAAGTAATTTCTGGAATTGATATTCTGTTGAGTAGCTTGGCTTGTCCTTTTACCAAACTGAAGATGAGTTGGTTACGACCTGTAGCATTTATTTTTAGCTAAAACCATGTGTTTTTGGTGACACCATGTGTGTTTACTGTTTAAGATGACGCACTCTGATGAATACAACATAATTCTAATGTATCTATCTAGGCTAGGGAAGGGGTGAAGATTGAACATGAAAAGAAACTGTCAGCCCTGCAGAGTCAGGAATACAAAGGAGAGGATGAAGCAAAGATCAGCAAAACCAAAGCTTCTATAAAGAGGCTGCAATCACTCATTATTGTCACTTCTCAGGCTGTGTCTACTACCTCAACTGCCATTATTGGCCTTAGAGACTCTGATCTTGTTCCTCAGCTTGTTCAATTTTGTCATGGGTAAGTCTTTTAAATTCTAGTATTTATGATTTAACTGATTTGCTTGCTCATAGTATGAGAGGATAGCTAAAGAGTCATGTTGTGACAATTAGCCATTATAGATAATTTGTTCAAAATTTGATCTGACGTAGTAATTCACTAATATGGGGTTTGATGCTATATATGAAATTATGAATGCACTATGATATCTTCATTTGGTCCAAAATTTTGTTGTAGATCCTTAATTGTACTTATTGGGCCAATAGATGAATTAAATGAGGTTGTGGGAATTTCAGAACGGAAAACTTTGTCAATAATTATGTTTTCTTGTTATGTTGTGATTATGTAACAACAATTCACTGGCATGTATCTGGGTTTTTATTGCTTGTTTGCTTGAAAAAAGCAGCATATGCGAGAGAATTATTTAATCTCTCTCTCTCTCCCCTCTTTTTTTTTGGGTGGTTTTTCTTGTTACGCAGTGAATGAGGAACTTGTTGTGAAATTTGTTGCAAGGGGAAAGGATTTTGCCGTGTGAAAGGTGCTAGTGTGTGAATCATAGAAATAGTTGGACATGGTGGTTGAAAGCATTATGGCTTTCTGGTCTGCTGAGCAACTTGTTTCATCATCTCTATAAGTGCATGTGCTGTAATGTACTGGGCTGTCTAAGTACTGTCTAGCTTTTAAATTCAGTCCTTGGCCCACCACTACACCTGTCAAAATGTAATTTTGTGTTTAAATTTTAGGCCCCTTTATTATTATTATTATTCCCCAAATATCAATATATTGATAGAGTTAGGTGTGTTGGAATTTCTATGGCGTGACTCTTCTTTCATTGGAATTGGAACTGCTTATGGATTATTTTTTCTAATCAATGTCATTTTTATTACTCATCCATTTTAATTAGTTGTTTCAAATCATTATATAAGGTCAGCCTTGCTTATATGAAAAACCAGAGGTATGTAAACATGATAGCTTGATAATGATGGGTTAAAACATTTTAATCGGGACCAATCATTTAGTTGGGGTATAGCCTCCAAATTAATGCTTAATGACAAAGTTGATTTTGATGTGATCGTGGGTTGTAGAATTTCATGCAAACTTGATAGCTTGATAATGGGTAAAAACATTGTAATTGTGACCAATCATTTAGTTGGGCTTGAGCTTCCAAATTAATACTTGAAGACCAAATTGATTTTGATGTGATCATAGGCTGGTGAGACCCCAAATCACTTGGACTTAATTATCCTTTTACTTTTTGTTTTTTTTTTCCCATTTTTGGCAAAGGATGCATGTGAATATATCCTGTTCAATATTATTGGCTAATTGTATACTAACTTTTACATGGTCTATGACTGAACTAACACTTTTGCTATTGCCTGTCATTAACCAAAGGGTGGTTGGCAACTTTGCTCATTATATGAAGTTTCAGGTTTTTTTTGAACTTTGGATCTTTTATAGTGCATATAAAATATAGGAGTTCATCGCATGAGATTAGAGCTTAACAATGACAATTTTTGAGGATTGATTTATCTTATCTATTCATGGGTGTATTTGCACCACTGTCTACTGAAGCATGTCACTTTCATTGCTTACCTGTGAAACAGCTAAGTAGTAGTTTCCTTGATGATTTGTCTCAGATGCATCTACTTGCTGAATTTGTACTTTGCACTGATGTTTGTGATGTGGAAAAATGTAGACTGATGTACATGTGGAGATCAATGCACCAGTACCATGAAATCCAAAGCAACATTGTGCAACAAGTCCGTGGGCTTGTGAACCAAACTGCCCGAGGTGATCCAACTTCTGAATTGCACCGCCAGGCAACTCGTGATCTTGAGTCGTCTGTTTCGGCTTGGCATTCCAATTTTTGTCGTCTCATAAAATTCCAGAGGGGCTTCATCCTGTCCCTGCATGGCTGGTTCAAGCTCAGCCTAATTCCAGTCAGTAACGACAATGTCAACAGCAGCAAGGAAGCCTCTGATGCATTTGGGTTCTGTGATGAATGGAAGCTCGCACTCGAACGTGTCCCCGACACGGTTGCATCTGAAGCCATCAAGAGCTTTATCAATGTTGTTCATGTGATCTCTGTCAAGCAAACGGAGGAGCTCAAGGTCAAGAAGCGCACTGAGACCGCATCGAAAGAACTTGACAAGAAAGCCTCCTCTCTGCGAAACTTAGAGAGGAAGTACTACAATTCTTACTCTATGGTAGGTATAGGTCTCCCTGCCTCCGTGTCAGATGGCGGACAAGGCTTGGATGCCCGAGACCCGCTTGCCGAAAAGAAATTGGAGCTCACCGCCTGCCAGAGACGGGTTGAAGATGAGATGCTGAAGCATTCTAAGTCTGTGGAGGTAACAAGAGCAATGACTCTTAACAATCTGCAAACTGGTTTGCCTGGAGTTTTTCAGGCACTGGCAAGTTTTTCTTCTCTGTTCACTGAGGCTCTTGAGACGGTTTGTACACGTTCATATGCCATCAGGTAGTTAGTTAGTTTTTGTTTTTTTTGGGGTGGTTCTATTTGGGATCTCGAGTTCTTCATAGTAGGGTCGTCTTGAAATTATTTTTGGGATGTGCTATTGAAATGTAAATATGGAGAATTTTGTGGTTCCACGTTTTTTTGTGTGTGGTAATTTTAAAGGGAATGGGGATGTTATTTTTGTACAGGGAGTTTCTTGCAATACTGTATTAGAAAATCTGCAAATCTTTCAGTTTATCAATAAATTACACTCATTGTGATTTTCTGTTGGATCATCAAATTTCCCCACAAGTACAAATCCAAGATTAAAGAGCAAAGATCAAAGTTAAACGATGCTTCATTTACCTGAAACCATTTGTGTGTATCTCTTATTTTACTTGTATTTATCATTTGTAACTTACTATAATTGTCTACCCCATTCACTAGTAGTTCACTTGTATTTATTGTATTTCACCCATAGAGAATGAGTTTAAAATGAATCAACGTAAACAGGTGGGGGCAATGATATTGAGGTGACAACAATCGTCAGCAGGATTAATGAATGTGGTTGAAGCCACGACGACAAAGGTAAAATAGCAATGATGACAATAAAAATTTAATAATTGGAATTTGTTGTGGTTACAATTTTCTTAATTTGATATTTGTTTTTCTATGTTAGTAATTTTTTATTGTTTTTTGGGAAAATATTAGTGAGGTCCCAAGATAGCGAAAAAAATATAAAAAAAGTATCAATTCTAAATTCACTCACAAAAAAGTCTATTGATATTAATTGTGAATAAGTTACATAATGCATATATAAAACCATTTTGATAATGAGACTTTTTTGTGAGAGGAATTCTGTAACTTTTCATAATTAATATAAAAAAAGAAGTCCCTAATGACTTTTTTTAGGAGATTTGGGGTTGAAATTCTTTTGATATTTTTCTCTTGTTTTTTCTCATTCATTTTTCCCACGTTTGACACTCATTAGAGGATAGATATTTTTTGAGAAGAGACACAAATAATCAATTTAACTCTTGTTCTTAATGAACTTGTTAAATTTTGAATTTATAATTTTAACTAATAAATTATAAAATATGAATATTGTCATGGCCTTCAATTATTAGAATTTTTCAAATAATTCTAGATCCAATTACTTGAAGACATTATAGGCATGAGAACTTTTGAAGTGGGGCCTAGCATGTTTAAATTTGTCAAATAAATGAGGTGTTAATTGGGAGTTTGAGACAGACAGCTAATATGGACAAACACACGATGATGAATAAATATGAAAGAAAGTTGGCATCCTAGCAATATACTTCCTCCTGCTTTAAACCCTTAAAATTTGAATTACTTTCATCTTTTTTATGAGTTTAATAAAAATTGTCTGAATATTTATTTTTTTTTTCCAATTTTCCTCTCATTAATTTATACACACACATTAATTAAAAAATTTATGATACATATATTTACTCTATTTCTATTTTTTATTTGCCTCCTCATAAATAAAGACATATTTAAAAAAATATATTTCATACATGCTTATTAGTTTTAACTATTTTTAACCAATTTCTTAATTTTCCTAATTCAATTATTGTGCTATTGGAGGGAGTGTGTGCGTGCACGTAGTGCGTGTTAAAGAAAGCTGGTAAAATTATTCCTCAAGGTCATTTGTATATATTTGTTGAGACAATTTTTAAAATTTATAGTTTTGTTAAAGATTTAAAAGAGGGAAAAAAAAATTAACTTCATGAATAAATGTATACATTGTAAAATAAAACTCATGAAAATAAATATTTTAATCTTGTCATTTTGAAAATCTATACTTTAATCTTGTATATCATTATTCAAAAATCAATTAATTATTTGTTATCAATTTTAATTATATGGGAAAATTATTAAAAAATATCCCATCAAAAATAATTATTGTCCAAATGTATCTAAAATTTGTATAAGAACTCATGTCCTAAGTTAATTAATGCAAGTCATATTTAGCGGGTGTGAGTCTTCTTTAGTTATGAGCAAAACAACTCCCTCTATATGCAAATATTTTTTATGTTCCCTTTGAAATATGATGTGTGTAACTTATCTTTAGTAAGCATAACTCTTTTGCTGTTATGTGTAACCTATCTACATTTATATACAAAATTCTTTCATTTTACAAATATTTTTGAGTTTGTTGGCGCCAACACAAGGTCTCGAATCACCTTCTTGAAAGGTGAATGTCAACAATTGAAAAAGGGCTCCCTCAAGGTGTGCGACTACCTCTCGAAGGTAAAGTCAGTCTCCAACAATCTCAGCCTGGCGTGTTGCTCTCTGTTCCTTATTGATCTGATTACTCAGACCCTTGCTGGACTGTATTCAAAGTATACTCCAATTGCGGTGCTTCTTTTAGAGAAAGAAAATCTCTCTTGGGCAGATCTTCAGTCGAAGCTTCTCACGTTTGAGTCACGGTTGGAGCAACTCAACGTTATAGCCACCACTAATCTGTCTAATGCATTTGCCCATCTTACTTTTCAACTAAATTCCTCTCAGTCACGTTCCCCAAATTACCGTGGAGGAAGGAGGGTTAGGGGACGATCAAATAGAGGCTTTGCCTTTGGTGGACACAACTTTTTTGGTGGTAGAGGAACACCCAAAAACAACAAATGGTGTTACCTTTGTGATAAGGCTGGTCATGAAGTCATCAACTGCTTAAACTTTTGATCAAAATTTCAAACCACCTCGTAAGCCCGACAATGCTTCAGCCTATGTTACCACTACAGAGACTGTTGTAGACCTAGCAGAGTATCTTAACACCGGAGCAACCCACCACATTACCAACACTGCTGAGCACATTGGTGAAGATATGAACCTAACAACTAAATCAGGTATCTCCTCTATTTCTGTTGGTAATGGCGAGTCTGTTAATGTGATTGGAACTAGACATGCTAAACTCTTACGTGATAAACTTGCTGGATTAAAATGTCTGGGACTAAATGATGTCCTTGTGGCACCTCGAATGGCCAAGAACTTAATTAGTGGTTTTAAACTCACTAACGATAACAAAGATGTATTTGTTGAAATTGATTCTAATGGCTGTTTTGTGAAGGACAAGAGTCAACATAGGATTTGGTTGTACAGGAGAGCCACCAGAGGGTCCACTCGTGGTCTTTATCAAATCAACAATCCAGTAATCCCAGCCAAGACCTCAGCTGTTAGTTTTACTTCAGTAGGAAATCAATGTATTAAGACTAGTAGTACTAGAAACAATTTGTCTGGTTTTAATTTTTTGGCATAGACGACTTGGTCACCCTAGTAAAGTTGTTCTACAAAGGGCCCTTATAGATTGTAACATTGCATTTCCATCTAATGAAAAATCTATGTTTTGTGATTCTTGCCAATTGGGAAAATCTCATAAACTTCCGTTTGCCTTCTCTCAATCTCGTGCATCTCATGCTTTGGACTTAGTGCATACTGACCTTTAGGGCCCTTCCTCAATCAAATCTATCAATGGTTATCACTATTACATCAGTTTTCTAGATGATTTTAGCATACATACCTAGATTTATCCCTTGAAATCTAAAAATGAAGCACTCTCTATGTTCAAAGTGTTTAAAAATATGGTTGAGAGTCTCTTTGAGCGAAAAATTAAAATCCTTCAAAGAGATTGGGGAGGTTAATTTCGCAGTTTCCAAACTCTTCTTGATGAACATGGGATCATTTTCAGGCATTCTTGCCCACACACATCAGCTCAAAATGGCAGGGTTGAGCGTAAGCATCGCCATATAGTAGAAACCGGTCTTACACTTCTTGCAGATGCACATATGCCCACTTTCTACTGGTGGGAAGCTTTCTCTATTGCTATATATCTTATAAACTGACTGCCAACTAGTGTTCTAGAGTATCTTTCACCATTTAAAGTTCTCTATAACAGAAAACCTGATTACAAGAGTCTTAAAGTCTTCGGTTGTGCTTGCTTTCCTTGCTTGCGTCCTTATAATCATCATAAGCTGCAATATCACAGTACAAAATGTACATTTCTTGGGTATAGTGGTTCCCACAAAGGTTTTAAATGTTTAAGCCTACTGGATGAATTTACATCTCTCGTCATGTTGTATTCAATGAGAATGATTATCCTTTTGCTCATAATTTATTGTGTTTTCATTAACTATCACAACCTAAAATTGTGAATTTTTCAAGCATATCTCCTATTTCACATGAAGAGGTGACCTCTGATCAAGTTGTCTCCACCACTGGTGCTCCCAAAATTATCTCTGTTCAACCTCATGATAGCCCTGTCTCTGCTTCAAATTGTTCTGGCCTATCTCAACCACCATCTGCTGTTCCTGTACTTCTTGACCAGGCAAGTGCTTTGTCTCCTATACCAGACCCTCCTCATGTCTCTGATTATGTCTCTACTTCAGATCATGATATCGTGCCTCAAGTTTCACCAACTGCATCTCAGTCACCAACAACTGTTTGCACTACATCAACTGAATCCACAATTTCCTGTACAATCGCTAATATTCATCCTATGAAAACTCGGAGCAAACTTGGGATCTCCAAGCCCAAAGTGCCCTATGTTGGACTCTCACTTGCAGATTCTAATCACACATCAACCATAACGAAAGAAGCTTTGTCTTCACCTCTTTGGAAACAAGAAATGATTGAAGAATTCGTAGCACTTCAAAGGAATAGAACCTGGTCACTGGTTCCACAGCCCTACTCTCAAACCATTGTTGATAACAAATGGATTTTTATGTCCAAACTCCACCCTGATGGTACCTTAGCTAAGAGGAAAGCTAGACTTGTTGCAAAAGGGTTCTAACAAAGTGAATGTATTGATCTCTATGAAACCTTCTAAAAGCGACATTTCTCTTTTTATATATTCTGACAAAAATCAGGTACTGATGATTTTAATTTATGTGGACGATATAATTGTCACTGGTAGTAATCCATATAGCCTCAAATGTTTTGCTACCAAACTCTACACTATTTTTTTCACTAAAAGACCTTGGCTCCCTCCATTATTTTTTTGGGATTGAAGCTCATAGAGATACTATAGGTCTATATCTTACTCAAAGTAAATACATCTGTGACTTGCTTGATCGTTTCCATATGAGTAATGCCTTACCATGTAACACACCGATGGATGCCCATAAATCTCTTTCAGCTTTCTCTAGTGAGACACTTCCAAATCCAACTGAATATAGAAGTGTAGTAGGGGCTTTACAATACTTGTGTAACACTAGATGAGACATTAGTTTCAGTGTTGGTAAATTAAGTCAGTATCTCTCACAACTAACCACAGAGCACTGGAAAGCTGTAAAAAGGGTGCTAAGATATCTTAGAGGAACAATACATTATGGAATTCATATAAAACCAACAGCCCCACTTGATCTAACTGCCTATTCAGATGCTAATTAGGCATCTTGCCATGATGGTAGACATTCAGTTGGTGCCTATTGTGTTTTTCTGGGAGATTCCTTAGTCACTTGGTCCTCAAAGAAGCAATTAGTTGTTTCTCGCTCTAGTTGTGAGTCCAAGTATAGGTCTCTATCCAATATAGCATTTGAGCTTTTCCTGGATCAGATCCCTACTGTTAGAACTAAATTTGAGGCTAAAAAGGAAACCAACCATTTGGTGTGACAACATCAGTACAGTAGCTCTTGCCTCTAACCCTGTTCATCATGCAAGAACTAAACACATCGAAATAGATGTGCACTATGTTAGGGACCAAGTTCTCATGTTCCCACAAAATTTCAGGTTGTTGATTGCTTGACTAAACCTTTACATCATGCTCATTTCAGATTTCTCAGAGACAAATTGGGTGTTACAGTTGCACCAGCCAAAAGATCACAGCAACATCAGACCTTAATCAAAACCAATAAGAAGAAGCTAGTTCGAAGTAAAGGAGAGAGTTAGAAATAAATATTGATTATGTGCATTCATTCATTCTTTTGTATATTGTATTCTAGAAGAATCCCATTGGGACACATGTCAATGTATAATTGGATACATCATTCTATAAATAGAAAATGTATAGGCTCAAGAAAATGATTGAGTGCTTGACCTAATTCATCCTATTCTTGTCTTAGTTAAAGATATGTTTACACACAACTAAATAATAATGGCACACACGGAAGGATATGAACCCTTAAACAATTTTTTAGTGCTTTTGGTCAATAGACATTTCGACGAGGGGGTTTTTTTTTTCCCTATCGGAAATTTTTCCTTTTTATAATAAACATTGTAAATTCAAGGTCATAATCTATAATTTTCATAAAAACTTCAAGGGATTACATGCAAAAATAGCAAGCTTTAGGGTAGAACTGGTAAAACAGGCTCAATCCATAGCTTGCAGGTTATGACAAGGTTGGGGTTGGGGCTTTTGGGGCCTATAAAAATGTGGGTTTCTCAAGCCCATATTGTCTAACCCATAGGCTAGTGTAGGAAAGCCCACGGGTTGGCCCGAACTATCATCATCATCATCAAGTGAACTTGTAAAGTGGTCTTTAGTTTGTTGTGTTGGAGCTTATTAGCCAAAGTATAAAGAAACCTTAGCCTATTTCACTATGTTCTGTTTGATAAAATTTAAGGCTTTTTGTAACCAACCATGATTGCTTATATATAAGTTATATTATATGCATTTGAATGTAGCCTACAAGGCAATTCTAGCATAGCCGAAAAAACATGGGAAAAATCTATATAAAAATAGGGGGAAATCTTTTTTTTTTAAAAAAAAATTGTGCAAGTTGCAGGTTGGCTTGCGAACTCGCATATTTGGGCTAGGGTTAGCAATTTCCCAGCTTGTGAAAGTACGGGCTACACAGGCCCACACTGCATAGCTCGCGGGCTGGCCTTTATTCCTAGCTCTACTATGGGGGCCATATTTTTTGGATTTAGATTCTCTCCAATGTCATTTCTCTCATTCACCCTCCTTTTACCTTCATCACTATTGGATCAAAATCTAAATGGTCCAGACTTAATACCTTATAAAAATATTATTATAATTTTACTTGATACCAAAAAAAAAAATTTAACTGATAAAATTTGGTTTGAAAAGCTTGTGAAAACAATAGGAAAAAATTATACTCAATAATAATATTTTTATAAGATGTTAAGTTTGAACCATTTAGATTTTGCTCCAACGGTGTCGAAGGGAAAAGGATGAGAATGGCATGAGAGAGAATATAAATCTTTTTTTTTTTTTTAAAAAAAAAAAAACTTGTTCGCCCCCATTTCCTCTTCATAAACCAAAAATATAATTTAATAGTAGTACTATTTAGTTATTGGATTTTTTTCATATGAACTTTGTTATTGGATTCAAACCTTATAAATAGAGTAATAATCTGCCACATATCCTGCAAACCTATTCATCTATTATGTGTTAGCAGATTTTCAAATTTACTTGCTAGGATGAGGGATTTTATTATTATCTCTTATTGTATTTAAACGTTATTTTGGAAAATCTTTGAAATAGTGTTTTTTACCAATGTCATTGATATAAAATTGCTTCTAATAATTAATTTTCATTTAATTTTAGTGCAATTTAATTTGCGCATTGAACATTGGATAAAAATTATATTGAATATTTTAAAAAGTGATGTTAAAATATCTGGAAATAAACATTTATAAAGTATGTTTAGGGTGTGTATATACCTATAATTTTTTTTTTAAAAAAAAACGGCCAAGTTGCAAAAATAATGCAACAAGGGTCCATTCCACATGTGGTTGTACCACGACAGCAATATTTTTCTCTTGTCCCTTTTCACAGCCTTGTCTTTAAATTTCCTCCAAAAATATCATTTTATAATGAATATAAAGGCCATAATTTTTAGACGTTATTGGATTTTTTCCGATTAAATTATTCCCACCTAGCTGAACTATTCAGATGTTGCTCCTGCTAGCTAGTATATCCTAAAATATTGTTTGTGTTATAAAAGTAAAGGAAAAGTGAAGGAATGAGAATGGAGAACACACAAGAAAATATGAAAGAGTAGTTCTTCTTATTTCTCAATCTAACTTCAACGTTTACAAAGACCTTAATTTATAAACATTAAGGAAGCTTGAAATTGAAGCTAGAAAAGAAGAATAAACAAAATAAGGAAGCTTCCTTAGAGAAGCCAAAAGAGGAAGCTTCCTCTTGACTTGTTGAAGAAGCTCAAGGAAGCTTCTTGTAAAATTGTAGTAGAAGAAGTTTCTTCTTGGGTTAATGGACATCCACATAATTAATATATTCATAACACTCCCCCTTGGATGTCCATTATGAATGTGCCTCATTAAAACTTTAACTAGGAAAAACCCAGTGGGATAAAAACCTAGCCAAAGAAAAGAGTACATCATCCATTGATACACTATATATCCAGTGATGCCTCATTAAAAACCTTTCTAGGAAAACCCAGTGGAACAAAACCTAAATAAGGGAAAAAGAGTACAGCGTGTATTGACTCCTTCTTTTGACAATATCAGTATTACTCCCCCTGATGAAGATATTGCTTCAATATCTTTCTGAGTATATCTTTCTTTCTGTCATCAAATATTTGTTCACCATGGAACAATTATAGAAACGCCCAGTTTGATTGTTCATTGTATACCTGCAAGATCTAAATCTTTCAAGTAAAATCATAATAAAATACATCTATGTCTTTTCATAAATATACATGTGCATGTAAAACTTTTCATCAATTTTATTTAGATAATGATACCACATGCACTCTAATTGCTTCATGTAACATATGAACATATTATTATTATTCTCGAGAATTTGATGCTCCTAGCATCTTAAGTCCTTCAGAGACTTATGCTTCTGGCATATTTAGTCCTTCGAGGACATAAGTTTCTGGCGCTTTACGTCCTTCAAGGACATGTGCTTTTGGCACACAAATATATTGTGGCTCATGATCCTCATTATTATTCATTACAGCATATGCTATCATATAAACACAGATATCGTCAACGTTGACTTTATTTTCTGGTCCTATCGGATTTCATTCATAATTTATTGAAATCTCATTATATTCACATATTTCAGGTACCTAGGTCTCTTATTGGACCATATTATTCTCTTCTGGAGATATCTCTACTGTGATAATAACTCTTCAGAAGATGGCTCTTCTAGAGCTAATTACTTTTCTTAATTATCCTCGGTTTGATCATCTATATTTTTATAGCTCATTTTCTCTTTCGACGATTTTTTATCTTTAAAACCGATGGACCTGCAACGCTTCAGGCGTGCTTTATAATAGCTTGTTCTTCAAGGACATCGATTAAAATAGGAGCATTAGCAATTGGGACATGTGATTTTGTCACTTTCTTTAGGTCAGTAAATGCTTCTGGCATTCGATTAGCTAAACTTTGCAAATGAATTATCTTTTTGAACTTCCAGTTCACATTGTTCTGTACGAGGACCAAAATGAGCCAATGATAATTCATTCTAGCTAATCTCTTTACCCAATCTGCTTATTTTTCTCCCCCTCATCAAATCATGAAGTATAAGTCTCCTAAATCCATAAGTATCCTCTAGAAACATCATTTTGTTTCGTTTAGATACAAACAAGAAGGAGGTTCTTACACAACATTTATCTCAACTTTCTTCATATATCCATCTATGTACATTGTAGTGAATTAATAATCATTGCACATTCAAACATTTCAAGATGGAATTAATCTAGCTCCTGACCAAAAACCAATTTTACTGGGATAATTTTGTTGGCTTATATAATTGCTGCAAATATACCAATATATAAACATTGTTCTCATAATCATTGATCTACTATACATGATTTCTGGATCATTCAATCTAGAAATTGTGTACATAATATATTGCAAACTTTAGGTTGCAAACATCACTGTAAAATTTGCATGTTTATAATCTCACATGTAACCTTTCAATAAGTACATCTTTCAATTGTAACGTTCACATGTTATTTTAATAATCCAATATCATTCAATTTGATATATTTCCAGAGATCCATTTCCAATCATAGCCAATGAAAATTTCATAATCATTTCTATTTGAGAACATGCAGCTATATAAATCAGATGATCAAACAAGTCATGCCGACAATATATTTCTTTAGATTAGTAAACTTTTGGTTTACTATCTCATAATCTGACATCCATTTTGGGAGATCTTTTCAGCTTTGTGTGAGAAGTATATAACTTTTCAAAAATTAACTCACACTTGTATTCTAACAAATCTCCCCCTCAAGTGTGAGTTATATATAAACATGCTTTCTTTGCAGCTCATTGCCTTTTTAATATCTCATTGGCAGCAAACTTCTAGTTTACATTGGTAAACATTTGGTTTGTAAATACAAACTTGCATTATTATTTGTAAACTTCTGGTTTACAATAGCATATATTGATATCTATTTCTGTAGATATCTTCAAAACTCAACAATTTTCATTTTGTACTTATACTTGGTAGAATAAAATGCATAATCAATTCATAGTTTTGTCCCTTTCAAATAACGAAACTTCCAGAGCTTTAAATCAAATTTATATTACCAAATATAGTCTCAACATTGTGTAACATCTCAATTTAAAATACCGAATTTTTTTTTTTAAAACAAACCGTGATCAGAGTCGAGCATTTCGATTAAACGAGTAACTGAATATCTAGAAGTACATAACCATAGTGTAATCATCTTTATACAGTCATCTGTTGATTCCAAAAAGACTATATCTAAATAGTTCAAAAGCTAAAACATATAAGCTCTTCCAATCCGCTTACATCGGCTACTTGCCGCTCTCCTCCACCCTGGATCCTCCTGAACCTGAGGCTACAGCTAAGATCCAATTCCCAATTGGATCTCAGGTAACGGTTAACCTTATGCTCAAATAAATCATATATAGGCAACAAATAGTCATAACAACATAACAGCATATCAATACATAAGCACACAACAGATGCATGATCAACAATGGACAGAACATAAGCACACAGCAATATGTAAAGCCCCACACTATGTCTGCACATAAACCAGTGCCACGATCTCCCATCGTGTCCTCAGCACTAGGAAAACCCAACGGTGTTATCAAGACTATAACCCGTAACAAGCTGTATGTATGACTGACAACCCACGACAGAATTTCAGTATATAAACATGTCTACCATATATATGAATATAAGCAGCATAAGTGTTAAGGTTACAATACGCGTCCGTACCTTCGTTGACGATTTCGAGCACTTCAGTAGCGTTGTGGTACGTTTGACAGTGGTACGACGGTGATTTGACAGCGGTGACAGCGGAAACAACGGTTCGTGATTCTGGGTATCCTATAAGGATAATATCACCAGTATGAATATCTAAGACCATAACAGGCATTTTAGGTACAAATTACCATTTTGCCCCTAGTTTGACTTTTTGGTGGAATTTTGCCAGAGCTTCGCTGTTTTGACTTTATGCTTTCAAAATTTTTGCTATAATCTTTCCTCTAACATATTTCTAAAATAAATATCATATTTATTCCTAAAACATGATATTTAAACTAACTTGAAAAATTAAAGACTACTCTAACAATTCTACTATAACTTCCGAAAGAACTACTTAAGCTAAAGACTAAGGACCGGAGAACTTACTCAGAGCTTTGCTATGAACTTCTTACTCTTCTTCCAGAGCTTCTCTCTCTAACTTCTCTCTAGGATTGTAAGTGAATTGGTGAAGAATGAAGAGGAATGGAAGCTATTTATAGAAAATCTCAATGGCATTTTCGTAATTTCCTTGAACTTTGTCTGGTTGAATTCTGACCGTAGGATCGCACTTTTGCTAGGTGGTTTGATCTTGGCCATACACCTCCTTGGCTGACCTCACCTCCCCACAAGAAGACAAAATTGATGACATCAACAAGCTTGTGTCGTTTTGCTTTATCAGATAAAATCTCTGATTCGGTGCCGGATCACGAAATTCCGTAGAAACTTAAAATTCCGGGAACAACACTCTGAAGATCTTTTCTTCCTCTTTCAAATTATCTAATTTAACTCAGTTTCTGATCCCGCTGAGGACATTCTGTTATCAGCTGAAAATCCTCGGTTTTCGTGCCCGGCTACAGAAATAACGTTGTCCGGTACCAACTTCGAGACAAAAATTCACTGATTAACATTATACTCTGGTTTTTCCCCACTTATCCCCAGATTCCCACAATGGAATTATTTTCTATCGGTTCTCCTTTTGGCTATCTGCTTTAATTATACAAAATATCTTCCTATTCGGATGCCAACACACATATATATACATATTATATATATATTTTTTCATTTATCATAATACCCAATTCTCTTACATTTATTTTCCCAAAATTTTCCTATTGGTCCATAACTAATTACTTGGATTTAGGCTTTCACAAATTCTTAAAAAATCCTAAACCATTGATCTTTACTTTTTAAGACTATATCTTAACCATTATTATTTATTTAATTAGCCAAAAATTTCGGTCCTTAATAATTATTATTTATATTTATTTTATTTTTCATGTTTCCTAAATTTCTCTAATCTTATAAAATTCCTGAAAATTACTTAATTAATCCTTTAATAATTCCTAATAATTTTCTTAATTAGAATTAATTATTTTCTCACAACAATTTCATTAACATTAATGATTTAAGCCCTATACAAAATATTAAAAGTCATAGAATCAATTTTGATTCTAAAATACTTTTTAATTTTCCTTCTTTTTATTTTCATAGGAAATATTTTATTAAATTATCTAAATTAAGAATAATATATTTCCTAAAATTTTAATAATTATTCCATGCCTTCTTGAATTTTCCACAATTTTTTCTTAGTACTTTCCTTTGAAAATAGACTAATTATACTCTATTTTGAGACCTCATATCCATCTATTTTCAATAGGTGTTATTTATCTAAATATATCTTTAAGTGTATTATAAAAATTAGGATATTACACATTGGCCTTTCGTTAAGCATACTATGCTAATTAGTCTTCTAGACTATTTGCCTTTAAAATTATCAGTCTTGAGTGGCATAATTCTCTACAGTAATCTGTCTTCAAGACAATAACTGAAAATTCTTTGTATCATTTGATATTTGATACATAAGCCTTCAGGGCTTCAATAATAATTCAATGTCACTCTCTTGTTTACCCATCATTTCTGGTGTAAACATGCTATTATTAATTATAGCACTCTCATATCCATTCTTCATATAGAAAAAGTATAAATAGTATCAACGTATTTTAAAATAGTAAAATATTGTGCAGTCCAAATGTCCCTGTTCTATATAAATAGTATATACTATTCACTTGAATAATCTTTTTCTGATGTGACAGATCAGTCTAAGCTGCAGCCACAGAGCATACTCAGAAAAACTTGGCTCTAGTATTGTAAATAGTATTTATTATAATAAATCACTATATAAAATATCTGATAGATTTAAAAATCATATATAAAATCTTAAAAACCTTAAAAATCATAAAATCATAGGGAGCAAGATATGATAATAGTATCATTAATTTTTAGCATATTTATTATGCCAATTTTCCTTTTGTAGTTCTTATCATTGATCTTTCTCCACTTCAAGTGAAAATTTGAACCACCACAATTACAACCATGATCATACTGAAGACTGTAGACATAGACTGCAGACATAATACTTATGTTCATGTCCACAGTTAGATCCATTTATTACTTCATTCACTTTTGGGAATGAAGTTGGATGAAATTCGTGATCAAAAACTCATTGATTTGTTTGATCATGACAAGAAATTAATCCACAATATTTCTTGACTTAATCACAATATTGCTACTATAATAGCAAATTGGATATATTTATTTATAATAACAATTATGATCATACAATCCCTTGTCTCATAATTTGAGGGAGTATTTAATGCCAAATTTACAATTTTGAGGTCGGCATACAAAAATTATGAATCAAGTCTTGTTTCATAACTTGTCTCTTGGCTTCAGGCCAACTTGCCTCTTAGCTTCAAGCTAATTTATCTCTTGGCTTCTAGCCAATTTATGCCTCCTCATGGTCTCAGGCCAGTATATGCCTCATATCTCGATGGCATTTTGATCTCATAATATATATAGCCTTTTAACAATTTATCTTCAGGATAAATAAAATATAAGCATAATAAAATAAATAGATGGAACCCACTAATATACATATTAGTGTCGTTGCCATAAATAATAAAAGGAATGGGGTATATATATAAAGTAGTAAATAAATAAAAAATAAAAGTAAATTACTGTAAATAAATGTAACACCCCATTTTTCAAAAGCGGAATAAGGTACGTTCATTAGAGTAGAGCATCAGGGTAATTTAAAAGAGCGAGTATCTGATAAACATCCACTGTTGAGGTACCTAGTTGCTTATACAGCAGTACAAAGGTCTGAATATTTACTGATATGGTAATACAAGTCCAAAAAGAAATTCTTCGACCGGGACTCTAAGCGTGCTATTTGCCCTTATCTTTGGTGCTTAGTCCTTCTGATCCTGAAGCTATATTAAGAGCTGAGGTCCATGCATCGAACTTCAGGTAACGGTTAACCTCATACTTATGTAAACAATATATGTATGACATCACAGCATTAATCAACACATAAGTATATAGCAAATGCAAGATTAATATATCCACCGTACACATCACATGTAAGGTTATCTATGCTAACAATACACATCGCATGTACAGTTATCTATACAATTCACATGTATAGTTATCCATGTTAACAATACACATCACATGTAAAGTTATCTATACAATTCACTTGTATAGTTGTCTATCACATATAAGCATACAATAAGCATCAGAGTTAGTGTTACAGTACGCGAACGTACCTTCGTTGATGACTTTCGGTACGTTTCGACAGATTGCGATCACAGATATCCTATAAGGGTAATATCATCTCTATTAATTCACAAATATTATTTCCAGAGATACTTTGGCTATATAAGACCATTTTACCTCTGGTGGATTTATTTTCCAATTTATCCCCTAAATTTTCGGAAAACACTGATTTCAGCATTTTGGGCAGATTTTCGTCTAACGTTGAAAAATCATAACTAATTCTAGAAAAATCATTTTGAGGTGAAACCAAAGCCAAAATTTCCCTTAATAAGGCTAGAACTTACCTCTTGAAGACTCTCCTTCTTGCTTCAAGATTCCTCCTCCCTCTCCTACTTAGAAATCACCTTTCTTGAAGTGTGATTTGGTGTGAAGAAAAATGAAGAGGAAAGCTCCCTATTTATAGAAAAATGCTATGGCACTTTGGTAATTCTCAAACTCTCATCCTTAATCCCACCCATTGGATGATCTTTTCTAATCAATGGCTCATGGGTGTTGGTCTTTTATGAAGACACAAATTCAAGCCTCAAATGTTCTTATTGGCTAATTTTAATTACATAGGATTTAGAGCATTTTCCCCTTAATTTTCCTATTGGTTCAATGCAATTATCCCATGTGCTTATGAAATAATATCTACATTAGAATATTATAAATTGCTTCTTCCTCCTCAAGTCCCAAAAAAAAAAACGTCACTCCCTTGCTCAACATTAAATGGAAGCTTTTAATTAATTAAATACTCCATGTTTCCATTTCTAATTGGTGTGTTGAAATAATTGACTTTTCAACACAAAACTATCATCACTTCTCATTCTTCTTTAATTATATATTAAACAACTTCTTCTTTCCTCTTGTAAGCAAAAACGTGGCCCCTCTCTTGGCTCTTCAATATATGTTTCTTTTACCTCTAATAAGCAAAGATTCTAGCCTCCTATTGGTTCTCAAGTATTATCATGGATTTAGACATTTTAAATTGCTAGAATTATTGTAGGCCTCTGATCTTACTTTATGAAATTCAATCCTAGCCATTACTTAATGTTCAATTTGCCCAAGTTGATCATCAAGTTTAATTAGAGCTTTAATCACAAGATTAGTAATCTTGTAAGCTTTAGGGATTAATTGTAATTTCACTTTATATACCACTTAATTATGCTAAATTAATTAGCAACACCCTTTATGCTAATCTTGACCCTCCATTGGTCATTAATATCAAATTAGGGGTTTCATATAACTAACTTTGGTTATCTCTTTTATCTATGTCTAAACAATTAGCCATTAATTATTTAATTAATCACTTACCAATTGTTGACAATTTTCTTAATTGAGATTAATTATTATCTCACAACTATTTTACTGATATTGATAATTTATGCATCATGCAAAATATTAAAAATCATGGGGCAATTTATGTTCCTCAAAATGATATTTAATTTTGCCTTATTATTTCCCAAGGAAAATAATCCCATAAATTATCTAAATTAGAGACAACATACTCTCTAATTTTTAATAGATATTTAGTTGCCTCTTAGGATTTATCATAATATTCTCAGGGTATTTTATAATCCACAAACTCACTTAGGGATTTTTAGCTATTTGTTTCTCCTAATTACATGAGAAATCACCTTTGGAAATAAGGTAATTATGACACTAGTTTTGAGACCACAAATTCACCTATTTTCAACATGTATTATTTATGCTCATAGAATATTTAAGGTATATTATTTATTTTAAGATAAAAAAAATTTCGGGTATTACAATAAACATGCTAAATAAATAAAAGAAGATGAGATAGGAATGGTAATAAACTCACAGCGAGACCTATCTCATCCAAAGGTAAGAAAAAGGATGCATATGCAAATGCAAATATATTATAATATATAGAAAGCAGTAAACGAATTAAAAAATAAATAAAATATATGAATGGAGCCCACTAATATATAGTGTTGCTGCCATAAAAGATAAATAAATGTTAGCAACATAAAAATTAATGTTAGTAGTGATAAAATTAAATGTTAGTGAAGTTAGTAACAATAATAAAATAATAAAAGATTAATTCTAGACTTCCAATATGAAGTCAAATTAATAACAATAATAATAAAGATAGAGTTGAAAAATGTACTCACCTTGAATTGTCTTACTTCTTGCCCCCTTTTATAAAAATTAAAAATGAAATTATTATTATTATTTTTTTTTATATATATTATTTTATTTTATATTATTATAATATATTTATTATGTATCCTTTTTCATTCTTCCCTTCCCTCAACCTCCATTTTCCCTATTATAATATAATACACACACTTTTTTACACTCCCACCTGCTCTCATTATTATAATATTATATTATATTATTTTTAAAATAAATAGTGAAACATGGAAGGAGTCACAGGAGTAGTACTCCATGTGAATCTTTGTCTATGTTCCCCTTTTTTTATTTTAATATAATATAATTTAAATATAATATAATATATTATAATAATAATATAAACTTACCAACTCCATGAATGAAGATACTTGAGAATCATGCAGAAGCAGTAGATGCACAGAAGTAGACATACATACAGATGGTTTTGTCAAGCACGAAACCACCACCGCACCATCGTCTTTCCTCCTCCTGATCCGGCGAAGCAAATCATGATCGTGACGGGCAGCTCTGGTATGTATCATCTCGACAGCGCAGCAAACAAGACCGAAGGTCATGAGCCAGATGGAACTATGGCGAGCCTAGTTGAGGAGATCGTCAACCTTGGAGATCATATACCCAATGGAGGCCAAGCATATGGTGTCGGCGGGGAAGGTGGTGTAGAGAGAAGCTAAACGTTGAAGAGACACAAGCTGCGGGAAGTGTGAGGAGGTTCGACTGAGAAGAGGACTGGAGTCCGAGCGAGATCGGATTTAAAGGTGAAGGAAGAATATGACGGTGAGAGTTTGAATTGATAAAATTGCAGAGATTACGAAGATCAGATAAAAACAACACAAGCTCAGGAAGTTAGAGGCTCGTGCCGATAACGTGTTATAAAAGTCAAGGAAAAGTGAAGGAATGAGAATGGAGAACACACAAGAAAATATGAAAGAGTAGTTCTTCTTATTTCTCAATTTAACTTCAACATTTACAAAGACCTTAATTTATAAACATTAAGGAAGCTTGAAATTGAAGCTAGAAAAGAAGAATAAACAAAATAAGGAAGCTTAGAGAAGCCAAAAGAGGAAGCTTCCTCTTGACTTGTTGAAGAAGCTCAAGGAAGCTTCTTGTAAAATTGTAGTAGAAGAAGTTTCTTCTTGAGTTAATGGACATCCACATAATTAATATATTCATAACAGTTTGGTCAGCTAGAAAATAGGATATGAATACTCTCAAGAATATATTGAAAGTATAATAGATACACGTATATAATCAAAAGTTGTCGGTTGAAGTGGTGTAACATCCCGTTTTCATAAACGTTTCTGGAGCTGAGAGAGTTGAAAATATTTTACATAAACAAAGAGTAACTGAATAACATTGTATGTAATATATCTAACTGAACGTTTACTAATACAGTCATCCAAGTCTAATACTTCTAACATAAGTATCCCAAAAAGATGATGCCTCCGCAGGGTCCTCATACCGGCTTCTTACCCTTGTCCTCGATCACCTCCCGGGATCCTGAAGCTATGGCAGGGGCTAAGGTTCAATTCCCATTGAACCTCAGGTAACGGTTAACCTCATGCTTATGTAAACAATATATGACAGTTATCACAGATATACAACATAATCACAGTTTCAAACAAATATCCACATGTAAGGCAATAACATAACACAGCCACTGAAATATGTATGTTATCCCAGTTTGCACATAACCAGTGCCACGACGGCCCATCGTGTCCTCAACGCTAGGAAAACTCAACGGTGTTATCAAGACTATAACCCGTATACAACTCAACATTCATGAGCAAAATAACATTCCTAGCATTTCTACTTCATAAACTAAGAACTTAAACTTGGAAGCTAAGAACTTCCTTACCTCTTGAAGACCACTTGCCTTCTATTTCCAGTAGCTCCTCCCTCTCCCTTTCTTCCCATATTTCGGCCAAGGCTAGGAAAATTTGGTGTGGAGAATGTGCTAACCAAGGTTCTCTATTTATAGGCCAAGGAGGGTTAAACATCTAACACTTCTTCCTTAACCATAGCTCTTGGATCTTTGCTTGGAGAGAAAGTAATGATCTTGCCCCTCCAATCCCTCTTGGCCGTCCCCCCCCCTTTCTCCTTCTAGAAATTTTCTTGCTTTGTCCCCAAGAAAAGCTTTTTCTTTATTAAATTAACTTAATAAATCCCAAATCCTAATTTAGTTAGGTGTAAGTTGGTGTTTAAATTCAAAATCTAATTTCACTTTTGGAATCCTAATTTTATGATTAGATTTATGGTGATTTTTAATTCCCAAAATGTTTAAGTATGAATTTTAAAAGTAACCGAAAGTATCTTTGGGAATAGCCAAGTTGAAGCTCATAATTCCCTGATTCTAATTATGTATTTATCTTGGACATTTAACTTCAATATCACAAGTTATGATTTAATTTCTATAGGTTTTCTCCTAATTTCTTCTAATTAAGCAATTACTTGCTCCCTAAGACAATCAACTTGCTCCCCAAGTTGTCTTAATCTTCTTCTACACACTTCCTTAATTGATTTATTATTTTTCTTCCATTTCCCTTAAAAAATTTCGTCCCCCCTCCCTTCATTTTTAATTATGAAATTTTGTCCTAATTGTTCTCATATGCTCAAGAAGACAATTCCCTTATTGGTCCATTTAGACTTTAGGATTTAAGGTTAATATCTTTGTATAATTTATTTATTCTTACTTAGAGAGATTTTGTCTCATGAAGTTAAATTAGGAATAAATGAGTTAAGTCCTAATTTAATCCCTAAAATATTGGTTTTTATATCAACAAGCTAAATTAATTTTTATACTCCTAGGTTCTAAGAAAAAGTTCCTATAAACAAAAATAAATACAATACAAAAAAAAAAATTGAGACCTCATATTCACCTATTTAAAATAGGTATTATTGATGGAAATATAATATTTATGATAATTATTTTTATTTTTATTATTTTTGTTTTCGGGTATTACAAGTGGTAGCAGCTTCAACCCATAAAAAAGATAATACAAATTTTAATCTAAAAAATATATTTGTTTGGAGGGTTATACTTTAAACGCTTAGGGTTTATTTGATAAGAGGGATTTGGAAGGAAGCGAAGGGGAGAGAAAATTTTAATGAGTTTAATTTTAAAAAAAATTTAGTAGTGGGTTTGCAAATTTTTAGCAAAAATAAGATGTAAAATAAAATAGTAAGAAAAATTAATTAAATTATGTTAACCTCACTTCTCCAATTTTGTTAAATTTGACACAATATTTTTCTCTCCGCTCACTTTCTCTTCTTTCTCTTCATACCAAACAAGCCCTTAAAGTCTAAGAGGGCTTAGTCTTAGGTCCAAAGTGATTTAAAAATACTTGGAATCACACCAAATCTATATATATAGGAAGGTGTTATAAAACTAAAATAAATTTAGAATAATAGAGAATTTCAGAAAGAGAAGGAGAAACAACAATCACTTCTATTTCTTAGTATGTTTACAATGTGTACAAGGTCTCTATTTATAGTGAGAAAAATGGTTTGTTTGGTGTAATTTATATCTGTGTCATTCAATGTAATTTTTCCCCTAGGCCAAATTATTCAACTCCTCCTATGAAACAATAGTTGATCCGTGAATGAATAATTGTGTGTGGGTCCTACATCTTTTATATTATAATATTTTGGGGGATCGAATATGGGAGTTTAAGAGTCAATGGGCATCCATATGATTAATAGATTCATAACACTCCCCCTTGGATGTCCATTATGAATGTGCCCCATTAAAAACTTTAACTAGGAAAAACCCAATGGGATAAAAACCTAGCCAAAGAAAAGAGTGCATCATCCATTGATACACTGTCCAATGCTATCTCATTAAAAACCTTTATAAGAAAACCCAGTGGGACAAAACATAAATAAGGGAACAAAGTACAGTGTGTATCGACTCCCCCTCTTGACAACATCAGTTGAGATCTTTGAGTCTTCGAAGACCTATGCCATGGATAAGCTTTTCAAAGATTGTACCTAGAAGTAACTTGGTGAATAAATTCTTCTTGTAAAGAAGAATTTTGGTGAAATATGCTTTGTTCTATCGCTTTTGATATAACTTTCTTTAAGTTGGGCAATACATGCAACATTATACTCATATAAAACTGTTGGAAAGATTTTATCTGAAGATAAATGAGAAGTTGTTCATATATGATGTATTACTAACCTTAACCACACACATTCTCGACTTGCTTCATGCATTACTAGATTTTTTTCCATCATTAGATGATGTGGTTGATATAGTCTATTTCATATATCGCTATGAAATAGCTGCACCTCCACATGTGAATAGATAGCTTGTTTGGGATATACCATCGTGTAGGTTAGATAAAAATCTAGCATCTGCATATCCAATCAGTTTATGCTTGGATATATTTGAGTAGTATAACCCTATGTCTATAATGCCTCGAAGAATGTGTTTTACTCCATTTCAATGCCTACGTGTTGGTGTAGAACTATATCTTGCTAATAAATTAACAACAAATGATATATTATAACACGTGTGATTAGCAAGATACATTAGTGCTCAATAGCACTAAGATATGGTACTTTTGGACTAAGTAGTTCTTCGTCACCTTCTTCACTAATTATTCGAGGTCGGAATGAATCTTTATCAACTTGCAAAGATCTTACAATCATTGGGGTACATAATGGATGTGACTCATCCATATAAAATCGCTCTAAGACCTTCTTTTTATAAGCTTCTTGATATACAAAGATCTCATTATTTTGGTACTCAACTGTAGTCCAAGAGAGAATTTTGTTATGCCTAAGTCTTTAATTTCAAATTATTTCTTCAAACAATTAATTGCCTTTTAAAGCTTTTCAGGAGTTTCAATGATGTTGATATCATTAACATAAACATCAATTATATCAAATTCAATTCTATAAACAACAATTATAGCAAATTCATTTCTAGATCTTTTCATAAAAATGCATGGGCATATTGGGTCATTTTGGTACCCTTCTTTCAACAAATATTCCTTGACACAATTATACCATATGCGTCTTAATCGTTTTAAGCCATATAGAGACTTATTTAACTTAATCGAGTATTGTTCTTGAGAATTTGAATTAGATGCTTCAATCATTGTCAAGTGAGCCGTAGAAATAGGCAGTCACAACATCCATTAGATACATATCAAGTCCTTCTTTTACTGCTAAGCTAATCAAATAGTGAAAAGTAGTTGCATCCATTATTGGTGAATACATTTCTTCAAAATCAATGCCATATCTCTGTGTAAAGCCTTAAGCTACAAGATGTGCCTTATATCTTATAATTTCACCATTTTCATTTCCTTTTTGTACAAAGACCCATTTGTATCCAATTGACTTTACATCGTCAGGTGTATGGACTACAACTTTTCATTTTGCTAGTGATTTTAATTATGCATTAATAGCATCTTTCCATAGGGGCCAATCCTTTCGTTGTTGGCACTCACTAATGGATTTTGGCTTATGATCCTCATTATCATTCATTATATCATATGCTATATGATAAGAAAAAATGTTGTCAATTTTGACTTCATTTCAGTCCTATCAGATACCATTTATAACATAATTTATTGAGATTTCATTATTTTCACACATGTTAGGTACTTGTGTCTCTTTTGGGACTACAACATTCTCTTTTGGAGATATCTCTACTGAAGATAATAACTCTTCAGGAGGCGGCTCTTTTGGTGTTACTAATTTTTCTTGATTATCCTCGACTTGACCATTTATATTCTTAGCTCCTTTTCTCTTTTGGGGATTTTTAACTTTTGAGCCATTAGGCCTACCATGCTTCAGGTATGCTTTAGATTCATTTATAATGGGTTATCCTTTAGGGACATCAATTTTAATAGGAGCATTAGTAGCTGAGACATTTGACCTGGTCACTTTCTTTGGGTCTATAAATGCTTCTAGCATTCGATTAGCTAAATTTTGTAAATGAATTATCTTTTGAACTTCTAATTCACATTGGTTTATACAGGGATCAAAATGAGCCAATAATAATTCATTCTAGCTAATCTTTTTACCCAACCGCTTATTTTCTCCCCCTAATGTTGGGAAAATTGATTCATCAAAACGATAATCGACAAATTGTGCCATAAATAAATCTCCTATAAATGGTTCTAAATATTTTATGATTGAAGGAGATTTATACCCAACATATATTCCCATTCTTCTTTGTGGACCCATTTTAGTGCATTGAGGTGGTGCTATTGGCACATATAGTGCACACCTAAAAATTCTTATATGAGAAATATTAAGTTGTTGACCAAAAATCATTTGTAAGGGGAAAACCTTTAGGTAACTAGTTGGCCTGATGTGAATGAATATTGCTGCATGTAAAATAGGATGGCCCCAAATAGAAATTGGGAGATTTAATCTTATAAGTAAAGGTCTCACAATAAGTCGCAATCGTTTAATCAATGATTTTATAAGTCCATTTTGCTATAAACATGAGCTAAAAGATGTTCAACATCAATTCCAGAGACACACAATATTCATTGAAAGCTTGTGAAGTAAATTTACTATCATTATCACAACGTATTTTCTTGATAGGATAATCAGGGCAATGTGCTCTTAATCTAATCAATTGAGTAAGTAATATCGCAAATGCCAAGTTGCGATAAGATAATAAGAAAACATGCATCCATTTAGGTGATGCATCGATTAAAACCATATAGTACCTAAATGGTCCTCATGGTGGGTGTATCGGCCTACAAATATCTCATTGTATCTGTTCTAGAAATGTGAGAGACTTACTTTCTCCTTTTCTTGGTGATGGCTGAATAATTAACTTTCCTTTGGAACATGCATCACATGAGAAATCATGGATTGTGCTATTTGTTTACACTTTAGGGTATGTCCAAATGAATTCTCAATTATTTGTCGCATCATAGTTGACCTAGGATGGCCTAATCGATCATGCCAAACATTAAATTCAGTAGTAAACTTTTGGTTTACATTAACAAACTTATTGTTTGTATTAGTAAACTTATGGTTTGCAATAACATGTGATTCAATTGTGCTTATATATGTATAATACAAACTAGAAGAGAAAGCATGGAAACTTTCTAATATGCATTTTCTACTAGAAACTAATTTGTGATAGTAAGACATTTCTGATTATTTGTAATTGTTGTTTCTACATTACCAAAAAAAAAGATATTTTGTTTAGCAGTTAAAATGCCATATTTGTAGCAGTTATGACCGCTACAAACAACATTAGTAGCGGTTTGACAAACTGCTACAAAACATATCGTTGGAAGCTCATTTGTAGTGGTTCATAAAGACCACTACTACATGTAACCTAATTGCTACTGTTACTGTAGCGGTTTAACAACACCATTATGAGATGAGGCTGTGATGATGTTGTTTTTAAAGACTCTGTAGTGGTTACATAACCGTTACTGGAAAATGTTAGTAGTGGTTCCCCAACGACTACAAACTTGGATGAATTTTTAAAATGGGTGCCAAATGTTTGAAATTATTCTGTAGCGGTTTGGTAACTACTACGGCATTTGACACCCTTTTGTTGAAAATTTTGCTGCCATTTTTTAAATTTTTTAGTATCTTGTAGTGGTTGTATAACTGCTAAAAACTTTGCCGCCAATTTTTTAGAAATTTTGCTGCCGTTTTTTAAATTTGTGATGATTGTTTGTAGCAGTTGTGAAACCGCTACTAAAGTACGCAGTATTAAAAATTTGTAGTGGTTGTTGAACCACTACAAACTAATAACATTGTTTAAAAAAATTAAAATTTTCACTTTTGATTAATGAAATAATTAGCTAATAATTTAAATATAAATGATAGAAGTTAATTTTAAAAATAGTTGATATAAGAGACCCTATGGTTCAATTCTTATAGTTCTTCTTAGCATAAACTTTTTGGGTTTCTTCTACAGTTAACGCCCTCAAAGCTCCCTCAAAATATAGATAGAAACTGGAAAGAAGGGAGAATCAATAGTTAACTTCAATTTGTTGGAATCCTTGTTGAAACCGTACTCCTTTAGCCCTCAATGCAAGCACAAAAGGAGTATACGAAGCTGAATCACAGCGAACGCTTCCTACTCTCTCTTTCTCTCTCTCTCTCTCTCTCTCAATCTCAACTCTTATTTACAACATGATGACTAAACTTCCAGGCACTACTTTTATATTAAATTTGTTCAATTGCTGCTGCTTTTGCGTGTTCAGAGAGAGAGAGAGAGAGAGAGAGAGAGAGGGAAATGCATTGACACAGCATGTGAGTGAGATTTTTTGTTAGATCTTTCCCTTTTCCATCACCATGCGTGATTGACCTTCCATTCTTATTAAAATGTGAATTATCTGACCATGTGTCGAGTTAACTTAATTGGGCTTGGACCAATTGAATTATAATAAGGCCCAAAGTTCATTATAAATCTTCACATATCATGCTGGCTTTAAGATCTCAAAAATTTGAGATATTATAGTGGCTCTCTCTCGTCTTGGCTTGCAATCTTTCAAACCCTTCGCTTACAATCTATCAATAAGGATTGCTTTGCTGCCACTTCAATTGTTAAAGGTAAGTTTCAATTGCAATTTTAGAAATGGATATAGCTCCTTTTTAAGCTTCCTAATTTATAAAGCTTTTTCAATAGCTGCAGAATGTAGTTGCCCTTTTTAATTGTTGTTTGGCTAATCCTTTTCTAATCAATTAAGAGCAAAATCATCCTTTACTTTCAAATGCAGTTCTAAATCTTTTGATGCAGGTCTTCATACACATACACACATGCAACATTACATTTTCTAACCAAACTTTAGTCCTTTTGATTTTGGTCTCAATCATCGAGTAACTTTGTCTCTTTAAAAAAATTGTAGGGACCTGAGTTCTAATTCATTGGAGGGTGAAATTCCATATGGATTTGGTCAAAAATCTCTTAACAAATCTATATTAATTTCTGATGTCTATTCTATCTTATATGGTTGTTGTAACAATTCTTGATTATTTGTTAAGATCAATGCATTTCTAGGTATTTGTTCAGTAGTAGTTTGATCTATATGCAAAAATAATGAATCCTTCTTTTTTGCTTACTTTTTTTTATTAGATTTTATATTTAATTATGATGTAGGGATTTGTCCAACAATAAGTTAACAGGCTCTATACCTATCCAACAATTAGTAGTTTGATCTATATGCAAAAATGAAATATCTTGTTGAGAAGCTTTATATTGTGCTTCTTAATTTTGTATTGTATTGACTTGTTAGGAGTATTATGATTTGATTGTGTTGTTTGATAGAAAATTTATTTATTGATTTATTTTTGTCATTTGCCATATTTTAGGATGGAAAGGTGTTATACAAAGTCAAGTGGTACTAGTACTAAACGTTCTCAATCCGAATCTTCATCTCTTGATTTATTTCAAGATAAACATAATGAGTGTGCTATTCCTACTCCCTTAAGTTAGAACAAACCAATAGTAGAAGGTCAATCAGATTTGTATGTTCTTGATCCGGGTAAAAGGCTTCCTATTATGATAATTGCAAAAAGTACTCAAGAAAGGGGAATGATTCGAAGAATTTATCTAATGAATGGTCCTTGTCAACCAAAACTTGACAACTTTCCTCAATCCTTAATTAGGAGTATGATGTGTAGATTTAGTCCTTAATGGTACAATGAGCTTAGCCCTTGGTTGGAGTATAGTGAATTAAAAGATATTGTATTTTACTTGCATTGTTATCTATTTCATTGTAAACATGGTGATGGAAGGGGTGGTCATAATTCATTGGTAGAAGGATTTAGTCATTGGAAGGACAAACAACATATTTTTAAACATAATTGGTAAGTTGGAAGCACTCATAATTTGTGCGTCAGTGTTGCCAAAGATTGGGAAAGTAGTTGGTGCTTCTTGCAAAAGAGCATATATTTTGAGAGAAAAGCACTTTGATGAGTTAGTTAAAAGTATTGCAAGCGATGATGTTCAATCAGGGAGAGGCTTGAATCAACAAATGAGTTTGTCACGACCAGGGGACACACATTGGAGCTCATAATACCGATCATTGGTAAGTCTGTATACATTATTTGATCCTATGCTTGATGTGCTAGAAATTATAAAAGATGACACAATCCTTGTGAATACAAAAAGCTCTGAAGCCTTTGGCTTTATGATGCGTATGCAAACTTTTGAATTTGTATTACTTTTGAACCTAATGATCAAGGTCTTAGCAATAAGAAATGACTTGTCACAAGCAGTTCAAAGAAAAGATCAAGATATTATGAATAGTATGACTCTTGTAAAAGTTTCAAAGGTGTTATTATAGAAGATGAGAGATAATGGGTGAGATAATCTATTTTAGAGGACTTCTGAATTTTGTATAAAACATGATATAGATATCCTTGATATGGAAAGTTTACTTGCATTACAAGGGAGAACAAAACATAGAGGACCAGTTACTCATTTGCATCACTTTAAGGTTGACATATTTTATGCAGTGATAGATACTCAACTTGAATAGTTGAATGATCATTTTATTGAAGTTAGTTTGTATTTGCTGGAATGCATGGCATGTTTAAATCCATGCAACTCTTTCTTAGCATTTGACAAGAATAAGTTGTGTGAACCTGCTAGCTTTTATCCTTCAGATGTTGATTTGAATGATCTTGTCATGCTTGAATATCAACTTGAGGTGTATATTGTTGATGTGCAAAGTGATCCTGATTTTTTGGAGTTACAAGGAATAGCTAATCTTGCTAGGAGGTTGGTTGAAAAGAAAAAACATTTTGTATATCCTTTGGTTTATTTACTTGTAAAGTTAGCATTAACTTTGCCTATAGCAACTACATCTGTGGAAAAAGTATTTTCAGCTATGAAATACATCAAGACTGCACTTTGTAATCGGATGGGAGATGAATGGTTGAATGATTGTTTAGTGCCTTATATTGAAAAAGATGTATTTGATAGCATAGATAATATGACAATTATGACAGAATTTCGAAAAATAAGGCCTAAAAGGATGATATTGTAATTATTTTTATTGTAATATACTTTTGTTATTAAAAAAGCTTTTTGGAGGCAGCACCCATGAATCCCCTTAATGGTGGCCCCTTGATAAAAATCCTAGATTCGGCCCTACCAAGACTCCTCCCCTTACTAGATGTAATCCAACAATCACTCGAGGTTCCATTACCTTGGGATTTTATAGTAATCAAATTGATTGTAAAACTCTCTCATATAGTAGATGAATAAACACTGATGTACAAAATATCAAAAGATATTTCATATAGTATTAATGAGCAATAAGTGAGCAATAAATTTGATTGTTTGTAGTTGGTTACTCCGAATTCAATGCTCATGTATTTATAGTTGAATTTCACTTACTACTTATGAAGACTCAAACTATTCTGTTGAATGTGATCAAACTGTTCTTAGACTAATGTGTTAGTTCTCAATGTGTTTTGATGATAACTAGCAATTGTAAACTTGATATGAAGTTTGTTTTTGGCAATATGAAAATCTCACTGTCAAAGGCAAACTCGAGTTTAGGTATATAAACTCGAGTTTGAGACTTGACAGAAAGATGTTCAATTCTGCATAAAAGGCAAACTCGAGTCTGCATAGACAAACTCGAGTCTGGGCATACATAGAAAAGAATCCAAAATTTTCACATCAAGCTAAACTCCAATTTGCAAATCAAACCTGAAGTCTGGAAGATACATAATCCCAAGCAAGCCAAACTCGAGTCTGGATTATCAAACTCGAGTTTAGACCAAACAGAAAGGAACCCAGAAAACTCAATAGACTCCAGAACTCCAGTCTGGCCTTCCAAACTCCAGTTTGCACTTGACCCAGATAAACCTCAAATGTTTCGGTAGTCACTGAAACTCAAATTTGCTCCCCAAACTCGAGTCTGGATCATACAGAAAGATCATCCATTTGGCTATACTACAAACTCGAGTCTATGACCCAAAACTTCAGTTTGGAAGATTACGAACTTAGGCCTGTTCTTCAAACATAGACCCAAACTCGAGTTAGTCACTAATGGACTCGAGTTTAACTTCAAGCCCAAAGTTCCATCCGAAGTCCATAGCCCGACAATTCTCTCTGTAAAAGCCAAACTCGAGTTAGTTTTTTACAGACTGCAAGTTTAGACCACTGACCAACCGACATGCTTTCTGGATGAACTCCAAACTCGAGTCTGGAAGAACAAACTCGAGTTTGCATTGGGGATTTTGAAAAATCAAATGATGTTGATCTGCGAAATCTTAATGGGTCAATCTAAAATTATTCTATCATATGATATTATTGTTTCTAATATCTTTGATGAAGTTTTGAGTATTTTTCAGATAAGTTTAGCTAAGATCAAGGTGAGATCAAGATCCAGGATAAGTGCATTAAATGAAGAACCAAGAACAGGGCTGATCTTTCTCCTTTATCCCAGATGCTCAGTTCAGACCGTTGCAACACTCCAGGTGTTGGTTATGATTAGTTTTGATGATGTCTTATATTGATGCCATTAGCAAGAGCAAAAAGTTTATATCAAAAAGTTTATATCATATACATTGTCTAATTGCTACATTTAATGTAGATTTGTTCATGTGGAGAAAGAACAAGAGAAGAGAAGAAAGAAAGAGTTGATTCATGGAGAATAATCAAGAAGAGAGAAGAAAGAAAGAAGAACTTGCTGAATAAACTGAGAAAATCATTATACAAGTTCTTAGTTTGATTCTTGAAGTCTCCAAGATCAAATGGAAGTTGGGATGGCTCAATTGAGAGTTAAAACAAGCATATATCAGGTTCTGGATGAGCAAAATCGAGCCAGATACTCAAAAGTCAAGTTTACTGCATTACAGGAAGTGATCTACTTCTGGATTATGAGAAAACTTGAGTTTAGAACATAAAACTCGAGTCTGGAACTCAAAACTCGAGTTGGTCACTTAATGACTCGAGTTTGTAGTGTCTTCAACAACTCTGGCGTCTCTGGATCATCAAAATTCGAGTTAGCCAATGTAAACTCGAGTTTGGAACTCAAAACTCGGGTTAGTCACTTAATGACTCGAGTTTAGCAAGCTTTCAGCAACTCTGTCCGACTCTGTTTCACGATCAGAACTGGCGACCTCTGGTAATTTGATGATATCTCCCAAACCAGAGATCGGTTTAAGGTGAAACCAATTTTGTATGAAACTAGACATCCAATGCGTCATCTTGACAGAGTTTCATGCCCGAAGAAGCTGAGATGCGAGAGCTATGAATTTCAAAAGTTGGAACAAGAATTCACGCCACACAGTAGACCAAGCTTCAATGATTTGAGTGTATCTCACAATCTACACATCAGAATGAGCTGAAATCGATGGCATATGAAAGTAGACTCACATACCATTCCAGAAACATAAAGATGATGGAAAAAAAAGATCAAATGAGTGAGGTATGATCTTCGCAAGTTGACTATAAATTCAAGATGCTGCAAAAACGCTGGCAAAGAACAACCTTCATTCATCATATCATAACTATCAGAATACAGTGAGTTTGGAGCTGATTCTTCTTGCAATGGAAAGAAGACTTAAAGAGCTTTATGGAGATAGGTACTGGATTCCAGGGATTGATCTTTATCAGGTCATAAAGCAAAGCACTTGTGAGAAGGATATTTGACTGAGCCATGGAGAAGAAAACTCGAGTTTGTGTTAGTAAACTCTAGTTTTGCACTTGACAGAGAGCAAGATAGTTTCATCTCTGGAGGAAACTCGAGTTAGTCACTTAATGACTTGAGTTTAGCATTAAGTTTAAGTGTGTTTCAAAACTCAAATCACGACATTTCTTCTCTGGAAGACATAAACTCGAGTTTGGATTTCCAAACTCCAGTTTAGCTTACAAACTCCAGTTTGTGGCAAACAGAGAGCTCATTAATATTCTGAACCTTCTAAACTCCAGTTTGCATTTGAAAACTCCAGTTTAGAGCTTTGTGGACTTAAGCTTATTTTCACTTCAAAAGTCCAAAACTCGAGTTAATCACTTAATGACTCGAGTTTAGCCTTATGTTAAAGTGTGCTCCAAAACTTAAATCGTGACATTCCTCTCTGGAAGACCTAAACTCGAGTTTGGATTTCTAAACTCCAGTTTAGCCCGCTGTAAACTCCAGTTTAGCTTTCCAAACTCCAGTTTGCGTCGCTGAAGTATAAGAACCAGATTGCGCCAATTTGCAAAATCTTTATGGGTTAATCTGAAATTATCATATCATGTTATATTATTATTCCTAACATTATTGATCAAGTTTTTGATAAGTTTCAGACAGGTTCATCACAAGATCAAGGCGAAATCAAGATCCAGAATAAGTGCATTAAATGAAGAACCAAGAACAGGGCTAATTCTTCTCCCTTATCCCAGATGTTTAGTTCAAACCGTTGTAACACATTAAGATCACTTCAAACGGTTGAATTAAGATCATGGAATGACTAAAAATCTGGAAGACGATCTGCAACAACATATTCCAAGATTCCAGCTGGGAATTGAAAGAGCAGAGCAAAATATGCAACTGTCATATTCCAGATTTACAGTTGAACTTTGAAGAATCAAAGAGAAGAAAATGCAATGGCTAGTTCCTCTTCTTCATCTATATCAGAAGCCCAGAAATGAAGAACAGTAGACATAGATACAAGAGGGAGAACAAGAACAGTGACGTGAGCTTACACAGTGAAAATGCCAATATTCTAACGTCTGCTTCATCTACTCTCTGAATATCTCAATGATCATATATCTAGCTTAGAGAGTGAGATTATATGTATTATGCTTCAGTGTTTATTCACTTACTTCTGAGAGAGAAGATTCATTGTAAACATCCTATTATTCTGAGAGTTACTCAAGATTGGGTGATCTTGAGTAGGGAACACTTTGTTGTGATTACAGCTTGTAAGGGGGTGAATTCGAGTGTGGGATTACTTCGAGTACAGAGTGTGTAATCAAGCAAGTGAATTGATTACAGTTTGTAAGGGGGAGTGAATCCTAGTAAGAGGATTACTTCAACTACAGAACGTGTAATCAAGTTCAAAGCAAATAGTGGATTGAAAATCTCAAGTGAAGCTTGGGGACTGGACGTAGGTCAAAGATTGGACCGAACCAGGATAAATCACAGTTTGCATACTCTCTTCTCTTATCTTTTACATTTCCAGTATATGCTCATCTTTGAATATCTAATTGTCAATTTATAAATTGTGAAAAGTTTTTTTAAAGTTCCTAAAGTTTATCAAACACCCAATTCACCCCCGCCTCTTGGGTGATAGCCAGGTCCAACATCCAGTTGATCCTACCCTTCTTCTTGATGATGACAAAGGGGGATATAACACCTCAGAGCAATCTTGAGTGTTTTTGAGTTGTGATACTGCTTATTGTCCTTTCAGTTTGCTCTTGTGCTTGTAAACTTGCTCTCTTATGACTATAATCATTTGTGTATTCTTGCTAGATCAAATGACAAATGTTACATTATTTGAATATTTGACTTACATTGATTTATGCTTAACAACTTAGAAATCTTGAACTGAATATCAAATTTCTGAAACTTCAAGTTTACAAGTGTTGTGATCATCAAAAAGGGGGAGAATGTTAGTTCTCAATGTGTTTTGATGATAACTAGCAATTGTAAACTTGATATGAAGTTTGTTTTTGGTAATATGAAAATCTCACTGTCAAAGGCAAACTCGAGATTAGGTATATAAACTCGAGTTTGAGACTTGACAGAAAGATGTTCAATTCTGCATAAAAGGCAAACTCGAGTCTGCATAGACAAACTCGAGTCTGGACAGACACAGAAAGGAATCCAAAATTTTCACATCAAGCTAAACTCCAATTTGCAAATCAAACCTGAAGTCTGGAAGATACATAATCCCAAGCAAGCCAAACTCGAGTCTGGATTATCAAACTCGAGTTTAGACCAAACAGAAAGGAACCCAGAAAACTCAATAGACTCCAGAACTCCAGTCTGGCCTTCCAAACTCCAGTTTGCACTTGACCCAGATAAACCTCAAATGTTTCGGTAGTCACTGAAACTCAAATTTGCTCCCCAAACTCGAGTCTGGATCATACAGAAAGATCATCCATTTGGCTACACTACAAACTCAAGTTTATGACCCAAAACTCCAGTCTGGAAGATTACGAACTTAGGCCTGTTCTTCAAACATAGACCCAAACTCGAGTTAGTCACTAATGGACTCGAGTTTAACTTCAAGCCCAAAGTTCCATCCGAAGTCCATAGCCCGACAATTCTCTCTGTAAAAGCCAAACTCGAGTTAGTTTTTTACAGACTGCAAGTTTAGACCACTGACCAACCGACATGCTTTCTGGATGAACTCCAAACTCGAGTCTGGAAGAACAAACTCGAGTTTGCATTGGGGATTTTGAAAAATCAAATGATGTTGATCTGCGAAATCTTAATGGGTCAATCTAAAATTATTCTATCATATGATATTATTGTTTCTAATATCTTTGATGAAGTTTTGAGTATTTTTCAGATAAGTTTAGCTAAGATCAAGGTGAGATCAAGATCCAGGATAAGTGCATTAAATGAAGAACCAAGAACAGGGCTGATCTTTCTCCCTTATCCCAGATGCTCAGTTCAGACCATTGCAACACTTCAGGATCACTCTAAACGGTCAAATTACGATCATAGAATGACTGAAAATCTGGAAGACCTTCTGCAACAACTAAATTCTAAAATTCCAGCTAAGAATTCAAAGAACAGAGCAAAATATGCAACTGCCATTTTTCCAGAATTGCAGCTGAACGTTAGAGGAAGAATTGCAACGGCTAGCTCATCCATTTAGTCTATAAAGGGCCGTGAAGACTCAAAGCAAAAGACACACAATGAAGCTATCTTGATTATACTTTGAAATTTAAGTCTGTATTATTATTTTCAACTTGTTCTTCAGTGTTTATCTTTATCTACTCTTTTTGAGAGTTTTGATTCTTTGAAATCATTTGTATTTGTGAAAGCTCAAGGTTGTGGAAACCTGTGGGTTGGGAAGCTTAATTACATAGTGTAAGGGGGAGCAAGTCCTTGGTGGATAGGATTGCTTGTAGTTTACATTGTTGTAGTTTAAGTTTGTTGAACTACTGAAAATACCCAGTAGATATTTGGGGACTGGACGTAGGTCAAGGTTGAGACCGAACCAGTATAAATTCTTTGTGTCCAGCTTTTCTACTTTTACTCTCTTATCATTTACTTCTCACGGTTTTTTTTAAAAGGGAGTCCAAAAGAAATTTTAAATCCCTAATTCACCCCCTCTTGGTGATTTCTTCCATCTTCATAATGAAGCTTTCAGCTAGAGACAAACTGGAGTTGTTGAAGGATTTTGAAGTTCGGTAGTTTTTTCATTGTCGCAACAAATCTTCATATGACATCCCTTTGGTATATGCAATTGTTAAGGTTGGTTTTCTTTCACTTTATTGCCATTGTCTCTTTAGATAATACTCATTGGCTTGTTCTTAGTTCACTTGTGTCTGCTTAGTTTATGAGTTCGCATTTAATGTTTTTGACATAGAGATTTACTTTTACGATTTTTGACTTAATCCATGATTCAAGTTATCTAAAACTTAGGAACAAATATGTTTAATAGCTTTGAGAAATAATTTAAGTAATAAACAAAAAGTTAGTAGATGATAATCAATGAATTTGAATTCTTGAAGATGAAGGTTTAGTACAGATGCAAAGTTTTTCAATACTCGAGTGTTGATGATTTTACTCTTTGGAAGAAGACTGTTTAAAAACATGTTTAGTTGAAAAGATATAGTTTCTTCCACACATTCAAGTGTCATTTTAGCCATACTTGAGTGTCATACTTAAGTGTTGTTTTCAATACTCGAGTGTTGATGATTTTACTCTTTGGAAGAAGATTGTTTGAAAAGAAGTTTAGAGAAAATATGTTAAACTTTACCAAACACTCAAGTGTTATAAAGTGACACTTCGAGTATGCCTCAAAAAGAGGAAATACTCTTGTTTTAATCAAAGAGTGTTATACATTGACCTTGAGATATTTACCTTGACGCTTGAGTGTTTACCTTGATGTTTCTAGAATGAGTGCTAGTGTCAGGCAAATCTTTGCAAGTGTTAGATCATAACTCGAGTGTCCAACACAATACTTCCATGGTAAAAGTGAGTGTTAGGCATTTTAAAGGCAAGTGTTGAACTAGGATTCAAGTGTTCAACATAATACTTTTCACAAATAAAGAGTGTGTCAGGAAATCTTATTGCAAGTGTCAAGCTAACACTCGAGTGTTTACCTTGATGTTTCTATAATGAGTGCGAGTATTAGAGAAATCTTTGCAAGTGTTGGATCAACACTCGAGTGTTCATTAACACACTCTAGTGTACAACACAATACTTCCATGGTAGAACTGAGTTTCAAGAACTTTCAAAGTGAGTGTTGAACCAGCAATCGAGTGTTTACTTAAGCACTTAAGTGTTCAACACAATACTTTCACAAATAAAGTAGCAATCTTGCTACAAGTATCATGCTAACACTGAGTGTTCAGAGTAACACTTGAGTTTGTTCATACCAAGACACTTTCCTAACTATTTTCTAATTCAAGTTTTGGTTTCAATAACTGTTGTATACTCGAGTGTTATTAAATATACACATGAGTAACTTGAATCATCAAGTCTTCTTTCTTTTCAAGCGTTTGTTATCATCAAAACATATAAACCGAGAACTAACATTCTCCCCCTTTTTGATGATGACAACACTTGTAAGTTTTTTGAAAAAAAAAAATAATTATTTTGACATCACCAAGAAAGAATATGAAAGGACAAACACAATTTTGCATAATATGATAATGTCACTTGATAATCAAAGGAGAGTAATAAATAAGAAAAATGAGAATCATAAGTTAAGCAATTAAACATAGTATAATACAAAACATGAAACTAATATATAAGATTACTCATAATTCTATTATGATATATAGGAATTGATCTCTTACCAAAAGCTTGGTAAAAATATTAGCCAATTGAAGATGAGTAGGAATGAGCATCACCTTGACATGTTTCTTTTGGATATGGTCTCTAATAAAATGATGTCTTACATCAATATGCCTGGTCCTTGAATATTGAACAGGATTTTTGGCCAAGCTTATTGTACTTGTATTGTTAGAGAGGATGGTTTTTTCCTTGAGATGTATGCCCAAGTCTTCAAGTTGTTTTTTCAACCATAGCACTTGAGCACATCAACTAGAGGCAGTAACATACTCAGTTTCTGTTGAAGACAATGACATAAAGTTTTGCTTCTTACGAAACCAAGATATGATATAAACACCAAGAAATTGGCATTGTCCACTGGTATTCTTTCTATTAGTTTTGTGTCCACCATGATCAGAATTTGAGTAAGGTATAAAATATTCATTGCCTCCCTTAGGATACCAAATTCCAAGTTCTTCCATATTTGCAAGATATCTAAAAATCCTTTTAACTATCTCAGCGTGTGATTCTTTTGGAGCAGATTGATATCTTATGCATGTTCCTACATTGTATTCTATATCAAGTTTACTTGCTCTTAGCTATGGTAGTAAGCATATAATTCCTCTATATTTGGTTATGTTGAAGTCTGGCTTATTAATATCCAATAAAGTCGTTGAGAAGCTCTTACAGATATTTGGTTTGGGAAATAAATATCCTGTTCTTGTTTTGCTTGATTTGAAGTCCTAAGAAGAAATTTAATTCTCCTATTATGGACATTTCATATTCTCCCTACATAACCTTAGAGAACTCTTAACAAAGGGAATTATTAGTGGAACCAAATATGATATTATCAACATAGATTTTCACAATTGATGATTGAATATTATTACACTTATTTTTATCTCTTGGCTAATAAATTTAGGATTTTCTTAGTTTATAAATAATGGGGTTCTGAGCTTAGTTGGGCTTTGGGTTTTAAATTGGATTTAATTCATTTTTATTACAAAATTACATATTTACAGTGTTTGAGTATTTTCATCATATGTTTTGATCTAAGTATCGATTAGGCTCATTCTTATCTCATTTTTTAGATGATCCAGAGAGCTACAAATTATATGAAGACTTGAAAGCCAAATTTGAACAAGAAGATGGTCAAAATTGGAGCCAAATTCAGACATGAAATTTTGCAATGTTATTTTTGGGCTTGATTTTTGTAATTGAAGACCATTGAATATTTGTTTCCATTTTTGGGCCGGTTTTCATAGTTGGTGGTCAAGATCCTCTTGTGGCAAGTGAACCAGTCGAACAAGTAATAAAGACTAAGTAAAGTATCATCTCACAAATTGAAAGTTGCATGATGGAAATGATTGTAATGGTTGGTTTGGCTATTACTACTACTAACAGAATAAGGTAAATAGTCAAGATCATGGGTTTAAGAAAATCATAATTAAAGTAGGCAAAGCTCAAACTTCATCCTAAGTCGCATTAATCCTCCAAATTGCTTATAATGCATTGCTATAACATTTTATTGCACAACTTCCACAATACTATAGCAAAGTGCCTTTTGCTATGTTATTTAGTTAACCCACCACTAATTTGTAAAGAAGTTTCCACAATCTTATACGTACATCCCTTACTCTACTTCTCCCATATTCCTATGGTGATTTTTGGGTTTAGAATGTCAATTTAACCTTTGTGTATTGGCTATGTGAGGTAAATCCATTCTTGTAGCTTATAATTTAGATCGACCCCTACACAAGCTCGCCCAGTACACATTACTTAATAGAGGTCTAGCCTTAGTTCCTTTCCAGTAAGCTAAAGTATGGCCAACTAACAAACAAGACATTCGAATCACAACTAAACAAATTGAATTTATCAAATTAAGAACTAACAATCTGGGTCTATACTACAGTTTAAGAATCTATCCTCACTCAGCTAATGGAATTTAGTTCATGACTGATGAGGAAATCACAATCAAAACAAAAGAACAATCAATAGAAAATAATGAAGCAGAAAAAGAGAAGATCGCTGAAATATTCGATGGCGCAGGAGATGTCTGTCATATAACACCATTGTGTCTTCTTCAACTCCATTTAAATTTTGTCAAGAATTTATCTCTCAGCAACTTTCGAGAATGTTCTAATTTCTCATGTTGAGTCACGTCGTAACATTTTTCCATTGTTGATTCTCATCTCTCTTAGTCCTCGACTCCTGACTCTCTTTTAGGTTTATCCATCTTTTCCTTTTATAGTGGGGTCCTTCGCGCCATACGTTCAGTTAGCTAGGCCATCCAATTCTGTTAGGCTTGACTCCCTAAATTTGGTTGATTGATCCTTTCTTTAATTTTGTAGGATTCTAAAGATCTTGCATTCGATTCTTTGTGTTTTCTATTTCCATTTCTGTCAAGTCAACTTCTGTCTTAACATTTGGCTTAATTACCTGTATTTGTTTTCTAAAATATTCTTGAGAAAATATTAGAGTAACATGACACATAACAATTCATCATTATGATGCTATAGCATTTTAGTAGCATTGTGGTCTTAGTTTAAAGCAAAGATCCACAATGCCGTAGCATTATATCAGCTTATTATGCGATTTTAGAATGCATTAAAATACAACCATTTCCTCTGCCTATTACGCGGGATAGTGTTTAAAATGCAACAACTTACTTCATCCACCCCTATTCCCATTTGTGTATGATTTCTAACATATTTCATCAAATTAGATGCATTCAAGTTCAATATTACCATGCAAAACAATCATAACACAGGGAAAATATGATAGAAATATGATTTATCAATAGTCTAGCCCAATTTTGAATTAGGTTAAACACTAAGGTGGCTGAAACACTATGTTATTACGTGTTGTGTGGAATTTCATATTGAATACAAAAGTTTTCATTTTCTTTTAACTGTCCATATATTCTTTGCATTCTTAGTTTGTTCTTCATCGTTTTTTTTAGCTATGCTTGGCTAAGCTTTTGTGATCAAACTATAGATTAAGCATTCCACATTTTCATCCAGAGGGCTCGTGCTTCAATCAATAACTAAACTTATTTCTCTTGTGTTTAATCAAATTTGATTACGAGGAGGAGATTGAACATTTAGATTGATATCCCAATGACATAGTTTGAACTAGGTTAAGTGAGAACCATGTAATCACACAGTAGACATACCATGAGTTTGAACAGATGCTGGGTGATATTCTAGTCAAGGGAATTTCTAGACAAATGTAGGGATTCCAATTTGTCTATAATTAATCACGAGCTTAGTCATTTGTTTTTCATCCAATGATGGAAGTTTCTAGAATCCCAATTCTGAGTTGATCGTTTTTAATCTGCTTAGCCTTGTTTTTACATTATGTATGCCTTTATTCTTGTTTTTATTCTAATTGTACTGAAAAACCCCCAATCCATATACTATTTTACTGATTGATTTAGATCGTCTGCGAATTCCTTAAGAGACGATCCAGGTTCCTCCTACTACAAATCTATATTGAACCTGGTTATTTTGCGTGAACTCGACAATTCTTGTCAAAATTTTGGGTCGTTGTGGGAGAATTTACACTGGTCTAATATTAATAGTATAGTATAGTATTCCTTTGGTCCTAATTATAAGACATATTTAACCGATTTTGGAGAGATTAAGGAAGGGAGTTAAATTAGTTAATTTTACTCATTTTCTTAAAATGCCCTTATATAAATTTTCAATGACATTAACATACTCTTCAACCTAGAATCTTCCTTTCCATGCTTTCTAATTGAATGATGATCTTCCTATATATACATATATATGTGTGTACACACACACACACACACACACACACATATCTATATATGCGAATGAACACACACACATCCCCCCCCAAAAAAAACACACATATACCCCCATAGACACACACACAAATACAAGCTCCCACATCTCCCCCCCACACAATGTATACACATCCACACACATAAATACATAAATACACACATACGCACACAAATATGTGTGTTTGTGTGTGTGTGTACATATAAGTGTGTGAGTATGTACACACACATATAGACACACATGCACACACACACACACATATTTATATAATGCGTGTGTATACATATATAAATATGCACGCGCGCGCACACACACATATTAGTAAATTAACGTCAATTCATGGATAAAGAAATTAAAATACAACAATTTAAGAGTTTTATTAATTGGAAAATTCTATGCACCTAAATGCATATACTTACCAAAAACCAAACACACTTGAGAGGATAAAATAGGGGTGTTTTAGGAAAAAATTGACAAAAATTTAAATTTTTTCCTATAATTAGGACCAAAACCAACTTCCAAATGTTGTCCTATAATTAGGACCGGAGGGAGTATATAATATAATAGAATAGAATAGGTAGTTCAGTTGGCTGAGTAGATTTGTATCTCACCTAGATTACTTTGACCAAGTTTGTTCCTTAAGGAATTAGGCATTGTGAGTAAGATTCACTTCCTTTTGGAAGTTAGATCACCCAGGCCTTACCCAAATTCTATCATTTAGACCTTATTTCTACTATTTTTTGGTCTCGACAGAATGTATCAGGTATCTCAAAATTTGTTTTTAGATTTCTACTAAGATTTTGAAGTATCTCCAATTGGGCTGAATTTTGGTGAGCTATAATAAAATGGCCTGTTGACCATAAATCCACTTTACCGCGAGCTCACCCCTATTTTTTTCCTTTCAAATTCCATCGTTTTGACCACTTTTTCAAATTTTTTGAAGTTTTTTAGTTCATTGTTAGGTTTCTAAATAGTATAGAAATTGTTCTGTGGTGGTTCCATAATTTTTAAAAATCATTTGACATTGTTTTTGAATTTGTTTTGGTTAATTTCTAGCATATATTTTTGTTTTTATGTTTTTGAGGTAGTCCTAATTTTCTACCTTATGCCTATGCTGTATAACTAGGAGTAGTACTAATCCAAAAAACTTGTTCAAAAGAGATCCTGAAATAGAGAGAACAATTCTTATTGCTAGAAGGGTTGTTAGGCTCAGTCAAAGGGTTACTACTGAACTTGGTTCTTATTCTGAACTTGATCTTGATTCTCTCATTTCTGTTGATCTTTCTGATTCTTCTAACAGTGTTGTTTTTGTTAGTTCTCTATGTGTGTTTGATGATAACTGACAATTGTAAACTTGGCATGAAGTTTGTCTTTGGTAAGTTGAAAAACTTACTGTCAAAGGCAAACTCGAGTTTAGGTATGTAAACTCGAGCTTGAGACTTGACAGAGAGCTGTTCAATTCTGCAAGAAAGCCAAACTCCAGTTTGCTTAGTCAAACTCGAGTTTGTGAAGTCACAGAAAGAAATCAAAGTTTTTCTGAACAAGCTAAACTTTAGTTTGTGAAAACAAACTTGAAGTTTAGGAGATACAGAGAGCACTCAGAATTTTGAGCAAATCAAACTCGAGTCTGGACCATGAAACTCAAGTTTAGACTAAACAGAAAGAATCCATAAAACTAAGTATTTTCATAAGTCTTACAAACTCCAGTCTGTGTTTCCAAACTTCTGTGCGTCAAGCTTCTCTTCCCTTTCTCTCTTGTTATTTACTTTTCAAGGGTTTTAGAAAAGAGTTCAAAAAGAATTTTTGAAATCCCCAATTCACCCTCCTCTTGGTGATTTCTTCCATTTTCAGTTTTCACTAATTCTAGTAGTAATTTTGCTAACTCAGAAAATATGGCAAATCAAGAAAATCATAGAACTTTAAAGGAGTTGGCTACATTTGATGTTAGTTATAAGCCTTTATATCTTGAACTTGCTTTTAACTTTGAACTTAAGTCTAATCTTATCCATTTGTATCCCAAGTTTTTATGGTTTTGCAGGTGAGTGTTTGCACAAGCACTTAAAGGAGTTCCATGTCGTTTACAACATAATGAAATTGTAAGCAATTGATGAGGATCACATTAAATTGAGAGCTTTCCCTTTCTCTTTCAATGGTGTAGCTAAGAATTGATTATATTATCTACAACCCTCATCCGTTGAAAGGTGGAACGACATGCAGAAATTATTTATGGAGAGATTTTTCTATGCCTCAAGAGCTACTTCAATCAGAAAAGAAATAAGTGGCATAAAACAAGTAAATGGGGGAGAATATGCATAAATACTAGAGAGGTTTAAGAGACTATGTGCAAGTTGTCCACACTACTATATAACTTAACAGCTCTTGATTACTTATTTATATGAAGGCTTATTGCATCTCGTAGATGCATCTAGTGCTAAGAATGACAAGACACCTAAGGTAGCTCGAGACTTAATATCAAACATGGTAGCTAATTCTCAATAATTTGGCACTAGAGTAAACAGTAGTGTTAAGTACCAAATTCAAGCACCTCCAGTCCAATACGACAGTGCCCAAAAATTAATAACTTAAAGAGTAGATCTACAGAGACTAGAAAATACAGTTGACGATTTGACCTTTTTTGGTATGGCAACTGATAGTGACACAAAAAGTTTAGTCTCCTACTTATAGATAGTCTACCCATGTGGATTCTGTTTTGATCCTTATCATGCCATTGATTTTTGCTCCACTTCGCAAGATACCACCTTTCTAGACTAGTCAGTAGCTGCCGTAGGTGTCTTTCTTTCAAGGAAAGCCATAGTACTAATAGCAAAATAATGTTTTTTCTAACACTTTAAATCCTAGCTAGAGAAATCATCCGAATTTTTAGTGGAACCAGAACCAGAACTTGAATTCTTCCAATTACTAATAAAGATAGTTTCCATAGTACACACAGAATTTTCAACAGCAATCCACACCTTTATTGCTAACAATATGTGCACCTCCATAGTGAGCATAACAATAGACTAGTAGTAGTTCTTCTCTAGAAGAAATGATGAAACAATTTGCCACAAAAAGCTTGCAATTCCAATAGCAAACTGAAACTTCTATACAAAATTTGCATACTCAGATTGGGTAGTTAGCAACATCATTGAACCAACTCCAACCTTAGGGATCCAATACTCTTCCTTCACAGACAATTCTTAATCTGAATGGGAATGTTAGTGCTATCTCCTTACGGTTTGGCAGCAATTGGAAGAGTTTAAACAAGTTATAGATGTGACTGAATCCAATTAGAAAAAGAGTCAAAGAAAGTGAAGATTGTCTCTAAAAATAAAAAGGCAGTGAAGTAAGGTAAAGATGAACCTGAAGTTTTCACTCCTCTTCCTTTCCCTTAAAGAGCTCTTCAATCCAATAAGTTGGCATAAAAAGCACAAGAGAAGGATATCTTTTAGACATTTAGAAAAATAGAAATCAACATTCCTTTCTTAAATGCAACCAAAAAGATTCCCAAATATGCCAAGTTTTTGAAAGAGTTGTGTACCAACAAGGGGAGATTGAAGGGGAATGAATGTGTAAGCTTAAACCATAATGTGTAAGCACTCATCCATCCTATGCCTCATAAGTGCAAAGGCTTACTGAAGTTTTCCATCCTTTGTATTATTGGATATTGTAGATTTGATGATTTCATGCTAGATTTAGCTGCCTCTATTAATGTCATGCCTGAATGGTGACCTGTTTTCACTAAGATTAACGATGCATTACATGGTGCCTTTGACTTGATTAGTTATTTTTCATTAATTGTAGATTATAATTTTGACTCTAATTCTCACTCTGATTGTGATATTGCTTCTTATGTTTATTTTGATAATGTGTTGGATTCTGATTTTAACATTGAGTTGCCTAGACACAATTCTACTTTAGTGCATTTGCTTTACGACATTATATTTGTGCAAACTCAGAGTTGTTGTAACAACCGAAGTTTCTTTCTTCCATTTAGCAACCACTTAAGTTAGAGCTGAAATTGTCACACCCCTTATATCTACATCATGCATCAAAGTAAATGACACAACAGAGCATGCATCGCAGTTTGGACAAATGAGTACTAATAATATATGCACGCGCACACACACACACATGTATGTATATATGTATGTGTATATATTATATTTGTGTGTGTGTGTGTGTGTGTACAGACACACACACATGTATATGTATAATACATATATACATATACATATAAAAATGTGTACACACACAAACACGCACACAGAGGTAAACTGTAAATATTAATCCCTATGGGAAAGTTAGAGATATAGTTATCTAGAATAACTTAGCAGAAGTGACAACATTATAAAACCTTTTTATATCTCCAAAATAAATATAACTTCAAAATAATTAATATTCTACAATTTCAAAAATTCCTTCTGAGTCCACCTTTCCTCCAGTAGCCCTCACAGCACCACCTTGCCCTTCAATCCAAATCCACTACCTATATCCTTATTTATATCTGAGATTCAAAATTGAATCTTAGAGTAATAGTTAATCTCTTATGAATAGTATAATTAATATATAATAGGCAACCATAATTAGGAATAATAACACGACATTTAGCATAAGTCCAACAATATAAAAAGTATATCAGCACATGCATCGTTGATTGCGAAAGGCAGAACCTACAAGTCCTGAATACGTAAAACAATACAAGTATCAAGTCCTCAATGGTAGGAAAACATGCAGATTATAAGAATAATCCACAACTAAATGCAAACAAACGCATGTCTTAGACATGAGTTCCTCAATCATGGTAGAATGAAGAGGATTAATGTTATACCTAGACTCCAAGCAGTTTAAGGGTGGTTCACTGGGTGCTTGAACAGTCTTGGGAGTAATTGTCTACTCCTAAAATAGTAACATTATAAATATTAGTTTCCCTTATTTTATAAGAAACTAGACTAAACATCATGTCCCTTTAAAAAAATTTAAAAAGGTTATCTTTGTCACTTAAAACTCCTTATAACCCTTAATGGATAAGTTATCCATCGTTGACTTTGATTGTACTTATTTTCAGACTAAGTCAATTTTTGTCCTAAATTTTCACTGAAATTTGCAAATTCCTAATTAATTACAAAAAAAAAATTCAAATAGGGTTCTTCCAAAGGATATGGTTCCATTGACATGTATATATGTAAGGAAAAATATCACCAACTGTTACAACAACTCATACAATTCTAGAATAATATAAATTACATCATTGTCTAGATTGTGGTCCAGAAATATAGATCAACTTCAAAAATATATAACTCCCTGTAAAAAAATCCAAAAATTACAAATTACCTATCAAATTAAAGATATTTTTGTCTACTTTAAATTTGGAAAATTTCATAGCCTTTAGACACCATTTCCTTATTCAACAACTTGTCACAAGTTGATTTCCTTTTAAAAGTTTTAAAATGACAGTTTTTACAACTTGTACTTTTTTACTTCTTTACTTTTAAAACTCTTTCAAAACCTTTATCCTACTCCATTTTTCATTTTTAACACTATTTGAACCTTAAAATCATCAAAATCCTTTTGTTTCCCTCTTTTGTGTCCTAGGCTGAAATATCACATAAAAATGAACACAAACCAACTTTCCAAACTTACTTCAAAAGTACCATAGTTTAACTTCATGTTGTCTTTTATCTCAATGTTTTGACCTTTGATTAGTTATTTCTTATTTTTATAAAATTGGGCAACATGTGCCCTTAGGGCTTCATGCCTTCAAATTCAAAGAAATCATGAAGATATCATCTTCCAAGCCAATGACAACAAAATCCAACACAAGGGAAGTTAAGCCCTTACTTAATTGTCTTGGGTCTTTTGAACTTTTGCAACTTCTTCTTCCTCTTGCTACTTAAAAATGTTGTCCTTCTCTATATAAACATCATAGAAGAGTGATTTATTAGAGTTAAGGACTTATATGGGAAGACGAACCATAAGATTTCACAAGCTTCTTACCTTAACGTCCTTGGATTTTTTTCTTCTCACTTTCTTATCTAATATTTCGGCCAACTCCCTTTCTATCTTTGCCAAATGAATTTTGATCTAATAAAACAAGTAAGAAAAGGGCTTTGGGTGTTTTATAATTGGTGAACAAGTCAGCTAAGGGTCCCCCTTTGCTAAAAGACCAAAGTACCCTTACAAATATCTTCTTGTATGTGACTTATTTCTCAAGCCTCTTGACTTTCCTTCCCTTTTCTCTTTTTGGTCGAAATTTCACTCTTAATTGGGCATAAAAAATTGCTTTGGACAAGTTTCAATTTCCTATAGTTTAAGCTCCCTCCTTGACCCTTCTTATTGTCTAGGAAATGTCAAGATATTTCAAGATGGTACTTGCCTTTTGTTGACTTTCTTGACCTTATATTGTGTTGAATTTCTTTCTTCTTCCTTCCCTCTCTCCTTTGGCCAAAAATATAGGCTTATTGGGCAAGAGTTGACTCTTTCATTTTCTCACTTTGGCCAAATAGCTTTTTTCCTTGCATTATATTCCCTTTGTTAGCTCATTTGTGCCTTCTTGACTCATTCTTTTCTAAACCACGTTACCAACCTAAGTGTCAAACCATTTTATTCTACACCGTAGAGATGTATCGAGCATTGGTTTCACCTTTAGTTTTGTGTTTAAGTATGGGGGTTGTCCTTCTATGCAACATTCTAAGTATCAGGGGAAGTATTTGATTTTGTGTCATTCATTGTTTGGCATTGATTTGGTCATTATGATTGTATAAATAGCTTTATGGAAAAAAACAACAGAAAAAAAGAAAAAGAAAAAGACATAAAAAAAGATATTTGAGTGACTTTATATTATTAACTAGTGTTTTATTTTTTCAATTTGTTTGGTATTTAGCCTCTTATTTTGCATACTTATATATATACCTTCACCTAGCCCCATTACAACCTTGAATAATAAGTCCTCTTGACTTTTGCATGCATGTGTTATGAGTAGTAGAGAAAAAGAAGTTGAGCACGCTTATGATGGGACGATTTTATTGAGTTGAATTTGAGTGATACACTTATCAACCCTATATACTTAAGAGACTGATTGAGAGAATGCTGAAGAGATTGCCATTGAATGAGACTAGCATCACTGATTGAGATTACCGTGCTTTGTAATTTGAGAAGAAAGAATTTTTGTCTTGATTGGTTGATGTTTTGAAGCTTTGTGATCCTTGTTAAATTTTTGTATATTTGGTAATTGTTAGAAAGGAGATATTTTTTTAGTCTATATCTTTTAAATTTTGCTCAGAAGTACAAAAGGATAAGCGTGGGGGGCTTTAATAATTGAATATTATCGCACTTATTTGTATCTCTTGGTTAATAAATTTAAGATTGTTTAATCCATACATAATGGGTTTTTGAGCTTAATTAGGTTTGAAATTTTAATTGGATTTAATTCGCTTTTATTGTAAGATTCTAAATTTATAGTGTTTGAGTATTTTCAACATAACTTTTGATCTACATATCTAATTAGGCTTATTATTGTCTTATTTTTTAGATGATTCATAGAGATACAAATGATATGAAGACTTAAAAGCCAAATTATAACAAGAAGACGATCAAAATTGGAACCAAAGTCAAACACAATTTATTGAATTTTATTTAATTGGGCTTGATTTTTGTAATTGAAGACTAATTAATATTTGTTTCCATTTTTGGGCCAGTTTTTATAGTCCAACCTGATTTTGAATTAGGTTAATATTCTAAAGTAGTTGAAACATTATGTCATTATGTTTTGGGTGGAATTTGGAATTGAATACTTAATTTTTCATTTTCTCTGAACTATTCAACATGTTCTTTATATAGTTCATCTATTCTTTATCTTTTTGCCCAACTATAACTGGCTAAGCTTCTGTGATCAACCCATGGATTGAGGATTCCATGTTTTCATCTAGAGGACTCGCTCTTTAATCGGTAATCAAATTCGTTTCTCTTTCATTTAATTGGGTTTGATTTTGGGGAAGAGATTGAACATTCAGATTGATATTCTAAGGACATAGCTCGAATTAGGTTACCGTGATAACTATGCAATCGCACAGTGAACATGCCATGAGTTTGAATAAATGCTTGGCAATCATCTAGTCGAGGGAATTTCTAAACAAATGCAGGAATTTCTATTTGTCCAGAATTAATCACAAGCTTAGTCATTTCTTTTGGTCCATGATAGAAGTTTTTGGAATCCCAATTCTAGGTTGATTGTTTTTAATTTGATTAATCTCGTTTTTGCATTCTGTCTGTCTTTAATACTTGTTTTTATTCTGATTGCACTAAAACCCCCCAACCCTTTTACTAATTGATTTAGACTGTATGATTTATCCAAGTTCCTTATACTACAAATCTGTGTTGAACCTGGTTATTTTGTGTGAGCTCGACATTTCTCACCAAAATTTAATAAGTCACTTTTATTGTGTTTGATGGAGAGTGTTGTGCCTACCTTTCCTAAGAGGAAGTTGCTTAATATTTCACACCAAGCTCTGGGAGCTTGTTTGAGATCATAAAGAGCCTTTTTAAGTTTGAAGACATAATTTGGTTTAGACACATCTTTGAAACTTGGAGGTTGTTCAATATAGACTTCTCTAAAATAAAACCAATTAAGAATGTTAGTTCTCCAGGTGTTTTGATGATAACTGACAATTGTAAACTTAATTTGAAGTTTGTCTTCGAAAGTTGTAAAACTTTCTGTTTAAGGCAAACTCGAGTTTAGGTAGCTAAACTCGAGTTTAGACTTGGCAGACAGAAGCTCAAATTTTAACATAATAGGCCAAACTCAAGTTTGCATAGGCAAACTCGAGTTTGCATAGGCAAACTCGAGTTTGCATAGGCAAACTCGAGTTTGCAGAGTTACAGAGAGCTATCAAAGTTTACAAGAGTTGTAAACTCGAGTTTAGAACAAAGACAGTAACACTTGCATTTCAACTTGTTTTCAAACTCTACCTTCAGTCTTTCTGAAACTCTAGTTTACAAGAAAGTTTAAAGGCCAAAAGTTTCAAAGACTTGTAAACTCGAGTCTATGTCTTAGAAACTCGAGTTTGGGATCAAACAGAAGCTTCAACATTTTATCAAATTTTCAAACTCTACCTTTGATCCTTCCAAACTCCAGTTTACAAGAAAAGTTTAAGAGCAAAAGACTCGTAAACTCGAGTCTGGGTTAAGCAAACTCGAGTTTAGGATAAACAGAGACACTTGTGTTGTTGCTTGCTTTGTAAACTCCAGTTTTGGTTTCAGTGACTCCAGTTTGCACTTTAATGAAAAGTTTTCAAAGTTTGAATATACACTGAAACTCGAGTCAGATTTTTGGAGACTCAAGTTTAGGACTGTTTTGAAAACACTTGAACTATTACATGATTTCTAAACTCCAGTCTTGAAAATGGAAACTCCAATTTGAGCTTTCAAAGGTATTTCAATGTTTCAGTTTTCACTGAAACTCGAGTCAAGGTTTTGGTGACTCGAGTTTAGCTCAAACAGAAAGCCTTGAGTAAATGACTGTTTTGAAAACTCCAGTCTTAAAAATGGAAACTCTAGTTTATATATGAAGAGATTTTTCAAAAGTTTCAGTTTACACTGAAACTCAAGTTTTGGATATCAAAACTCGAGTCTGGGCTATACAGAGAACTAAACAATATTTCAGGTTTTGTAAACTCCAGTTTGCGTTTTCTAAACTCCAATTTTGAAGCACTGAACTTAAACTCAATATTTCATAAAAGCTTCAAACTCGAGTCAGTTACTAAATGACTCGAGTTTAGGCATGGCTTCAAAACTTCATCCAAGAGCCATTCGCGATTTTCCTTTCTGTAAGAACCAAACTCGAGTCAGTCACTAATCAACTCGAGTTTAGGAAGTCTTTCAAAACAAGATGCTCTCTGGATGAACTCCAAACTCGTGTCTGGGTTTGTAAACTCGAGTTTGTAACGCACAGATTTGTAAAACCAAAAGGCGCGAATTTGCGAAAACCATTTGAATGATCTTAATACTTCATATCTTTAATTGCTATTATTCCTAACGTTATTTAACCAGTTTGTTAGCAAGTTTCAGATGGTTTATTGAAGGAAACAATGAAGATTCAGACAATGAGCTGTAAAGCAAGAGAGAGAGAGAGAATATTTTGTCTTATAAAGTGCTCCAACTTGGATTAAATAATTACAACTTTAAGCACAACTCATTCCAACACAGGGACATCAACATTATCTTCATATTAATTAAGTCCCACATTGCAAGAATGTCTACAACAGATTAGACAAAAGCAGAATCCATCCATCAAAGAAGATTTTAGTGGATTCTCAACAACTAGTTTCTAGGAGTGGAGCTTAAACGGTCAAAATTTGTAGTGCTCTTGCAACAGCTATGTTCTTCATTCAAAATGAACTTCAACAACTATAAATTTGACTCAGATTCGAAGAAGAAAAAGGACAGACAAGATACAAGACAATTATAGTGTGCAACAATTAGATTTCTGTATGCATTCTTCTGTAAATAGTCTTGAGAGATTTGAGCTTCAATGTTTATCATTATCTGCTCTTTGGGAGAGTTTGTTTCCGTTAATCATTTGATTGTAAAGAATCTTAAGTCGGGGGACTTGGAGATTGATTGTACGACTACAACTTGTAAGGGGGAGTGAGTGCTAGATAGAGGATCATCCTAAGTTACAGAGTGTGTAGTGTACTGTGTTTGGGTATATCACTTACTGTGAGAATCTCAAGTTGGGGGACTTGGAGATTGAGATATTAGTGTACAACTTGTAAGGGGAGTGTATCCTGGTGAGTGGATAGCTTTTGAGTACAGAGTGTGTAACTGATTGTGAGTGATAGTGAAAATCCCAGAGAGTCTGGGTACTGGACGTAGGTCAAGGAGTTAGACCGAACCAGTATAAATCTTGCTGTGTCTTGTTCTCTCTCCCCTTTCTCTACACTACTTTGCTTCAGCAATTAATTTCCAGAATTGAGCGAAAGAATTTTTCAAATCCCCAATTCACCCTCCTCTTGGTGATTTGCTCCAGCTTTTTCAAAGAATACACTTTTAACATCGTTTGATGCACGTAAAGGCTAAGAGTACTCGTATGACTTCTAATCTAGCCACTGGAGCATACATTTCCTCATAATCAATACATTCTTCTTGATTATAGCCTTAAGCCACCAATCTTACCTTTTTTTTTGACAAAGATTATGGATTCATCTCGTTTATTTTTGAATACCTATTTAGTGTCAATAACAAGATAGTATTTTGGCCTAGATACTAATTCTCAAACTTGATTTCTCTCTAATTAGTTCAGTTCTTCTTGCATTGCTATCGCTCAGTTATTGTTTCAAAGGGCTTCTTCAATGGTAGAGGGTTCTATTTCGGAAATGAAGGTGGAGAAACTTACTTCATTCAAAACTTTGTTCATAGTTTTCACACCCTCATTCATATCACCTATCACTTGATTTATAGGATGACTCTCATTATATCTCTAGGCTCTAGGTTGGTTTGGATCATAGTATTCAAAATCCTTTTCTAGATCTTTTTCTTAAGAATCAGATGTTTTTTAAATGATTTGACTTTCCTCTTGATAAAGCAGCTTAGGCTTATCATCTAAAGGTTTGACACAACATCTTAGAAAACACAAAATAAACAAATTCTTCAAAAACACAAGCTCATTTATTGTAATTCTATAAGAGTAGCCTAGAAAAATACCTTCGTCTGACTATGGATCAAATTTTTCTAAGTTTACCTTACCATTGTTGTAGACGAAACATTTGCAATCAAATATGTGTAATGTGCAATATTTAGTTTTCTTCCCTTGTATAACTCGTAAGGAGTTTGATCAAGCTTCTTTCTAATGTAGGCCCTGAAAAATAGGAACAAATCACCAAGAAGGGGGGTGAATTGGGGATTTGAAAAATTCTTTTACAAGATTCTGGAAATTAATCGCAGGAGTGCAGAGAGTGTGAGAGAAGAACAAGACACAGCAAGATTTATACTGGTTCGGTCTAACTCCTTGACCTACGTCCAGTCCCCAGACTCTCTGGGATTTTCACTATCACTTTCAATCAGTTACACACTCTGTACTCGAAAGTTATCCTCTCACTAGGATACACTCCCCCTTACAAGTTGTACACTGATATCCCAATCTCCACACTCTGTACTCAGGATGATCCTTTCTCTAGGACTCACTCCTCCTTACAAGTTGTAGTTGTACAACCAATCTCCAAGTCCCCCGACTTGAGATTCTTTACAATCAAATGATTAATAGAAACAAACTCTCTCTAAGAGCAGATATTGATAAACAATGAAGCTCAAATCTCTCAGGATAATTTATAGAAGAATGAATACAAAAATCTCAATGTTGCTCACTGTAAATGTCTTGTATATTGTCTATATTTTCTTCTTCGAATATGAGTCAAATTTATAGCTGTTGAAGTTCATTTTGAATGAAGAACATAGCTGTTGCAAGAGCACTACGAATTTTGACCGTTTAAGCTCCACTCCTAGAAACTAGTTGTTGAGAATCCACTAAAATCTTCTTTGATGGATGGATTCTGCTTTTGTCTAATTTGTTGTAGACATTCTTGCAATGTGGGACTTAATTAATATGAAGATAATGTTGATGTCCTTCTGTTGGAATGGGCTGTGCTTAAAGTTGTAATTATTTAATCCAAGTTGGAGTACTTTAGAAGACAAAATATTCTCTCTCTCTCTTGCTTTACAGCTCATTGTCTGAATCTTCATTGTTTCCTTCAATAAACCATCTGAAACTTGCTAACAAATTGGTTAAAAGACGTTAGGAATAATAGCAATTAAAGATATGAAGTATTAAGATCATTCAAATAGTTTTCGCAAATTCGCGCCTTTTGGTTTTACAAATCTGTGCGTTACAAACTCGAGTTTACAAATCCGAACTCGAGTTTGGAGTTCATCCAAAGAGCATATTGTTTTGAAAGACTTCCTAAACTCGAGTTGATTAGTAACTGACTCGAGTTTGGTTCTTACAGAAAGGAAAATCGCGAATGGCTCTTGGATGAAGTTTTGAAGCCATGCCTAAACTCGAGTCATTTAGTAACTGACTCGAGTTTGAAGCTTTTATGAAAATATTGAGTTTAAGTTCAGTGCTTCAAAACTGGAGTTTAGAAAACGCAAACTGGAGTTTACAAAACCTAAAATATTGTTTAGTTCTCTGTATAGCCCAGACTCGAGTTTTGATATCCAAAACTCGAGTTTCAGTGTAAACTGAAACTTTTGAAAAATCTCTTTATATATAAACTAGAGTTTCCATTTTTAAGACTGGAGTTTTCAAAATAGTCATTTACTCGAGGCTTTCTGTTTGAGCTAAACTCGAGTCACCAAAACCTTGACTCGAGTTTCAGTGAAAACTGAAACATTGAAATACCTTTGAAAGCTCAAACTGGAGTTTCCATTTTCAAGACTGGAGTTTAGAAATTATATAATAGTTCAAGTGTTTTCAAAACAGTCCTAAACTCAAGTTTCCGGAAGTCTGACTCGAGTTTCAGTGTATATTCAAACTTTGAAAACTTTTCATTAAAGTGCAAACTGGAGTCACTGAAACCAAAACTGGAGTTTACAAAGCAAGTAACAACACAAGTGTCTCTGTTTATCCTAAACTCAAGTTTGCTTAACCCAGACTCGAGTTTACGAGTCTTTAGCTCTTAAACTTTTCTTGTAAACTGGAGTTTGGAAGGATCAAAGGTAGAGTTTGAAAATTTGATAAAACGTTGAAGCTTTTGTTTGGTCTCAAAACTCGAGTTTCCAAAACATAGACTTGAGTTTACAAGTCTTTTGAACTTTTTAGCATTTAAACTTTCTTGTAAACTGGAGTTTCTCATAATCAAAGGTAGAGTTTGGAAACAAGGTGAAATTCGAATGTCACTGCCTTTGATCTAAACTCGAGTTTATAAATACAGACTCGAGTTTACAACTCTTAGAAACTTTGATTGCTCTCTGTGACTCTGCAAACTCGAGTTTGCCTATGCAAACTGGAGTTTGGCTTTCTTTGTTAAAAACTGAGCTTCTGTCTATCAAGTCCAAACTCGAGTTTAGCTACCTAAACTCGAGTTTGCCTTAAACAGAAAGTTTTACAACTTTCAAAGACAAACTTCAAATTAAGTTTACAATTGTCAGTTATCATCCAAACACCTAGAGAACTAACAGGCCCTATTTGAGATGTAACAAGCTATGCTCATTGCATCTTCCCTGAATACTCGTGAGACAATTTTTTCATTCAACATTGCTCTTGCCATTTCTATAAGAACTCTGTTTTTTCTTGCTACAACTCCATTCTGTTGAGGGGTTCTTAGAGCTAAAAAATTATGGTTAATGCCATTTGCGTCGTAGTATTCTCTAAAGGCTTGATTTTCAAATTATTTTATATCACCTGTCCTTATTCCTGAAATGCATATAGATTCCTCATTTTGCACTTTCTTGGCAAAAACAATAAATTGTTTGAAACTTTCATCTTTTGCAAAGAGAAAAGTTGTCCAACAAAATCTAGAAAAGTCATCAACAATGACCAAAGTATAAAAGTTGCCTTCAAGGCTTTTTACTCTAGCTGGTCCAATTAAATCCATATAAGATGGAATGGTATTTTTTTTGTGACTTCATTTTTCGATTTGAAAGATGATTTAGTTTGTTTACTGTTTTGACAAGCATCACATACCAAATCATTTTTAAATTGAAGGTTGGGTATACCAAGAATTAGTTCATCTTTGATTAATTTTCCTAGTTGGTGTATATTGACATGAGCTAATCTTTTATGCCAAATCAAACTATCATTAAAGTTTCTAAGAAAGCATTTCTTAAAATAAGTGTTATTGCTAGGTATATTGAAAGTATAGCAATTACCTTCTCTTAAAGCTTTAAACAACACTTTCAATTGATTTTTAGTAACCACAAAAGGGCCATCCCATCTAGATCGAAGCTTACCTGGCATAAACTTCAAGCAGGAATTGAATAGAAGACCTTTCTGGCCCATAGAAAATTATTTCCTCAAGATGTGCTTATCATGGAATGCCTTTGCCTTCTCCTTGTACAACCGTGAACTCTCATAGGCATCCAATCTAAACTCATCTAACTCTTGCAGCTGTAGCTTCCGTTCCATCCCAAACTTAGCCAAATCCTTGTTACACTGCTTAATGGCCCAATAGGCTTGATACTCCAACTCAACCGGAAGATGACATGCCTTACCAAAGACAAGCCAATAAGGAGACATCCCAATTGGAGTCATATAGGTGGTGCAATAGGCCCACAAAGCATCATCCAATCGCTTACTCCAATCTTTCCGGGTAGAGTTAACAGTCTTCTGAAGGATTTGCTTAATCTCTCTATTTGAAGCTTCAGCTTGACTATTAGTTTGGGGGTGGTATGCTATGGAGACCTTGCAAAGCACTCCATACTTGCGTAACAAGGCACCTATACTTTGATTGCAAAAATGAGAGCCTTGGTTACTAATGATAGTTCGGGTGTCTCTCGCCTTAACCCATTTTGAAACATAATCCACAACCAATACTATGTAAGTATGACTAAAAGAAAAAAGAAATGGACCCATGAAATCAATATCCCATACATCAAAGACTTCACAAAACAATATGGGGTTTTGGGGCATCTCATGCCTACAGGAAATACTCCCTACTCTTTGACAGCTGTCATAAGACTTACAAAACATATGGGAATCATGAAATAAGGTAGGCCAAAATAAACCATAGTCTAACACTTTCCTAGCAGTTCTTTGTGGTCCAAAATTACCACCACAAGCAAAAGCAAGATAAAAGTGCAAGATAGAATTAAACTCATAATTAGGCACACATCTCTAATTACTTGGTCACTACAAAATCTCTACCAATAAGGGTCATCCCAAACATAATACTTAGAATCATTTTGCAACTTCAGAGTTTGGGCCCTAGTGGAATCAGCAGGTAAAACTCTAACAACCAAATAATTAACCAGATCAGCATACCATGGAATCTTACCTTGCAGCTGAAGAAGCTGCTCATCAGGAAAATCATCCTGAATAGGAGAGGGGTGAGAGGAAGAATGAGAAATGCGACTCAAGTGATCAGCTACCCAATTTTGTGCTCCACTTCTGTCTCTAATCTCAACGTCAAACTCTTAGAGTAACAACATCCACTGAATGAGTCGGGGCATAGCATATGTCTTTTCCAAAAGAAACTTCAATGCAGCATGGTCAGAGAAAACAATAACTCTATTAGCTAGCAAATATGATCTAATCTTATCAAAGGCAAATACTATAGCAAACAACTCATTCTTATTGGTGGTGTAATTAGACTGGGCAGAATCTAAGGTCTTGGAAGGCATAAGTAATGGCATGAGAGGCTTTGTCAACCCGCTGAGCCAAGATAGCACTAACAGCATAGTTGGAGGCATCACACATAATCTCGAATGGAAGCAGCCAATTCGGTGGTTGGATCATAGCGATTGTAGTCAAGCACCGCTTCAAATGATCAAAGGCCAACTTGCACTCATCATTAAATACAAAGTCGATGTCCTTGTGCAAAAGGTTAGACAAAAGGCGGGCAATCTTATTGAAATCCTGGATAAATCTTTGATAGAAACCTGCATGACCAAGAAAAGAACGAACTTCCCGCACAGATGTGGGGTAAGGCAAAGCAGTAATAACATCAATCTTAGCAAGATCTACCTCAATACCCTTAGTAAACACTATATGCCCCAAAACAATCCCTGACTTCAACACAAGATTGGACTCTATGTACCTATGCAAAACTCTAGACAAGTTAGCTAAGCATGCATCAAAACCAAACCTATATACAGTGAAATCATCCATGAACACCTCTATGCAATCCTCCAGAAACTTAGAGAAAATACTTACTATACAACGCTGGAAGGTGCCGATGCATTGAAAAGGCCAAAGGGCATCCTTTGGTAGGAATATGTTCCAAAGGGGCATGTGAAGGCCATCTTCTCCTGGTCCTCAGGAGCAATATGGATCTGGAAGTATCCAAAGTAGCCATCATGAAAGCAATAGTGAGACTTACCAGCCAATCGCTCTAACATCAGATCAATGAATGGTAAAGGATAATGATCCTTGCGAGTGGCTTGGTTGAGTCTCCTATAATCAATGCAAACTCTCCAACTATTATGGACTCGAGTAGGGATAAGCTCATTTTTCTGATTGGCCACCACAATCACTTCGAACTTCTTGGGAACCACCTGAACTGGGCTAACCCACTGGCTATCAGAGATGGGATATATGATACCAACCTGAAGAAGCTTGGTGACCTCCTTTCTCACCACATCAAGGATAAGGGGATTGAGGCGGCTCTGGGGTTGCCTCACTGGTTTAGCCTCATCTTCTAACAAAATCCGATGCATACACATAGAGGGCTAATACCAACAATGTCAGCTAGTGTCCACCCAATCGCCTTCTTGTTTGCCCTTAATAAGCTTAGCAACTTCTCTTCTTGCTCTGGTAGAAGGTTATTTGCCACAGTGACTGGCAACTGTTCACCCACCTCCAAGTAGGCATACTTCAAATGATCCGTAGGGATTTCAACTCCAACTTGGGTGGTTACTCAATTGAGGGAAGAAGCTTGAGTGGTTGTTTCACGAGTTCTGTAGTATGTACATCTGAAATCTTTGAAACCATACACAAAGAAGCAGAACTGTGTCTAGGCAACTCACTGTTAGAATCATAATTTAGAACACCATGCAAAGAAGATCTCTCACAATCAACAGCATGTAGAACATCACAATCAATATCATAATGCAAAGAGAAACTCTCACAATCAATGTCATTACACAATGCAACATCAATCTCAGTGCATATAGGACACCATGTATCATTAGAGCAATCACAAATAGCATAATCACTAATAGATGCAATATTTGGAAAATCAACATACCAATCATCAATAACATCATCAATCACATCAATGCAGAAAATAGAGTGCTCCTCCCTAGGATGTTTCATGGCATCAAAAATATTGAAATTCACAGAAATATCATCAAACTCTATAAAGAGGGTTCTAGAATGCACATCTATTTTAGTCTTAGCTGTATTCATGAAAGGTCTACCTAATTTGATTGGTGACCTACTATTGGAAGACTCATCTTCCATATCGAAGATGTAAAAATTAGCAGGAAATATCAACTTATTAACTTTGACCAATACATCTTCAAGCAAACAAGAGGGATGATCATTACTCCTATTAGCTAACTAAACAATAACGCCAGTAGGATGCAAGGAACTAAGACCAAGAGATGCATAGATAGGTGCAGGCATAACAGTAATAGAAGCACCTAGATCGAACATGCAATCATCAAATCGATAATTACCAATAATATAAGGGATAGAAAACATTCTTAGATCCTTGTACTTTCAAGGCATGGTAGACTGGATGAGTGCTGATACATTATGGTTCATGCTCACTCGTTCATTTCCCTTCAATCACCTCTTGTTGGTGGACAACTCCTTCAGAAACTTGGCATATTTAGGAATCTTCTTAATTGCATCCAAGAGAGGAATGTTAATCTCAACCTTCCTGGATGTCTCTAGAATATCCTTCTCTTGTACTAGTGCCTTTTCTGTCACTTTCTTGGATTGAATGAATCTCTGAGGAAAAGGAAGAGGAATAGGAATGTCCTCTTCTGTTTGCTTCACCGCCTCCTTATCTTTAGAGTCACTCTTCATATTTCTTGACTTTCTATCTGATAAAATCACATCTGCAGCTGACCTAGGCTCTTCCAATTGCTTGCCAGATTGTAGAGAGATAGCATTCTCGTTTCCCTTAGGGTTGGGAATGGTCTGTGAAGGAAGAGTGTTGGAACCTTAAGGTTGGAGTTGGTTCAATGATGTTGCCAATTAGCCAATCTGGGTTTGCAAACTTTGAATGGATGTTTCAGTTTGCTGCTAGAATTACAATGTATTCTTGGCAAATTGCTTCATCACATCCTCAAGTGAGGAACCAAAGGAACCACTACCATTGCTATTAGGCTGCTGTGTCACTAGAGGGGGATGCACATATGGCTAGTAAGGGAGGAGGAGCAGGAAGAGGAGGTAGTGCAAAATATGGGAAACCCGGTGGTCTAAACTGCCTCTGCTAATAACTTCCAGAATTATGATTTTGTTGAAACTGGTTGCCTTGATTCTAGTAGTTCTGGCTGCCCTAATTTCGGTTCCAATGGAAATTAGGGTGGTTTCTGTTAGACCTGATTATCACCCAAGAGGGGGGTGAATTGGGTGTTTGATAAAAATCCAGATAAGTTTAAAAACTTTTCGCAACTTATTGAAATTAGTTCGAATGACAATAATCAATTATCCAAATATATATGCTGAAAATATAAGAGTTTAGGGAAGAGATATATGCAAACTGTGATTTATCCTAGTTCGGTCCAAACCTTGACTTACATCTAGTCCCCAAGCTTCACTTGAAATTTTCAATCCACTATCTGTTTTGAGCTTGATTACACGTTCTGTACTTGGAGTAATCCTCTCACTAGGATTCACTCCCCCTTACAAACTGTAATCAATACACTTGCTTGATCACACACTCTGTACTCAAAGTAATCCTCTCACTAGGATTCACTCCCCTTACAAGCTGTAATTACAACAAAGTGTTTCCCACTCAAGATTACCCAATCTTGAGTATCTCTCAGATAAATTGATTCACAATAAATCTTCTCTCTTAGAAGTGAATGAATAAACACTGAAACACAATACAAATCATTTCACTCTCAATGATAAGCTATGTAGGCATTGAGAACAGAGAGTAAATGATATGAAAATCAAAGTATTAACATGTTGAAGATGTGAGCTTGTGTCTCTGTGTTTTTCTTCTCTATGGAGTCTTCAAGTCTTCAGGTATTTATGGGTTAATTAGAGGAACTAGCCATTGCATTTTCTTCTCTTTGATTCTTCAAAGTTCAACTGCAAATTTGGAATATGACCGTTGTATACTTTTCTCTATTTCTTCAATTCTTGGCTGGAATCTTAGATATAGTCGTTGTAGATGATCTTCCAATGTTCTTGTCATTCCATAAAATTTATTTAACCGTTGGAGAGTGATCTGAACGATCTATAATGGTCTGAGCTGGTCTATTAGGATAGAGGAGAAAATCTAGGCTTCTTCTTCGTTCTTCATTAATTGTTTTTTTATCCAGATTTGATTTAACCTTGATCTTTTCTGAATTCATCTGAAACTTTCTTGAAAAACTCATTAAACAATGTTAGAATCAATAAAAATATATGATATAGCATTTTAAGATTAACCTATAAAGGTTTCGTAGATTGACGCAATCTGGTTTTTTCAAAATCACCGACACAAACTGGAGTTTGTAAAACTAAACTGGAGTTTTCAGCAGGCTAAACTAGAGTTTAGAAATCCAAACTCAAGTTTAGGTCTTCCAGAGAAGAATGTTGTGATTTGAGTTTTGGAGCATACTTGAACTTAAGGCTAAAGTCGAGTCATTAAGTGACTAACTCGAGTTTAGGACTTTTGAAGTGAAAACAAGCTTAAGTCCACAAAACTCAAAACTGAAGTTTTCAAAGTTCAAAATATTGAGGAGCTCTCTGTCTGCCACAAACTGGAGTTTACTAACTCAAACTCGAGTTTTCTTAAAGGATGAAAACATCTTGCTCTCTGTCTAGTGCAAAACTGGAGTTTGCTAATACAAACTCGAGTTTTCTTCTCCATGACTCAGTCAAATATCCTTCTCACAAGTTCTTTGCTTTCTGACTTGATAAAGATCAATTTCTGGAATCCAGTACCTATCTCCATAAGACTCTTTAAGTCTTCTTTCCAATGCAAGAAGAATTTGTTAGTTCCCTATGTGTTTTGATGATAACTGACATTTGTAAACATGGCATGAAGTTTGTCTTTGGTAAGTTGAAAAACCTACTGTCAAAGGAAAACTCAGTTTAGGTATGTAAACTCGAGTTTGAGACTTGACAGAAAGCTGCTCAATTATGCAAGAAAGCCAAACTCGAGTCTGCTTAGACAAACTCGAGTCTGAGGAGTCACAGAAAGCAAACAAAGTTTTTCACAACAAGTCAAACTCCAGTTTGCGAAAACAAACATGAAGTCTGGGAGATACAGAGAGCAATCAGAATTTTGCACAAGACAAACTCGAGTCTAGAACATGAAACTCGAGTTTAGACTAAACAGAAAGAATCCAAAAAACTCAGTATTTTCATAAGTTTTGTAAACTCCAGTCTGTGTTTCCAAACTCCAGTTTACACTTGACCAAGATAAATTTCAAAGTTGCAGCTCTTACTGAAACTCAAGTTTGCTTCCCCAAACTCGAGTCTGAGTCATACAGAAAGACCACTAATATGCTTGCTTTTCAAACTTTAGGTCATGCTGCTAAATTTCAGTCTGGAAATTCTTGAACTTAGGCTCATCCTCTTGACATAGCCCCAAACTCGAGTTAGTCATTAATTGACTCGAGTTTAGGTACACATCCAAAGTTCCATTCCAAGTCCAGAGCCCGATAGTCTTCTCTGTAAGAACCAAACTCGAGTTAATATTTGTAAACTGCCAGTTTAGATCGATGATCAACATTCATGCTCTCTGGTTGAACCCCAAACTCGAGTTTGCAACGGTGATTTTGAAAAACCAAATGATGTTGATCTGCGAAATCTTTATGGGTCAACCCGGAATTGTTTTATCATATGATACTATTGCTTCTAATGTATTTAATGAAGTTTTAAGTGATTTTCAGATAAGTTCAGCTAAGATCAAGATGGAATCGGATCTGAAATAAAGTGCATTAAATGAAGAACCAAGAACAGGGCTGATCCTTCTCCTCTATCCCAATAGTTCAGCACAGACTGTTATGAATCAATCAAATCTCTCTCCAACGGTCAAATAAAGGTTATGGAATGGCTGAATACCTGGAAGACCTTCTGCATCAACATATTCCAAGATTCCAACTGAGAATTGAAAGAACAGAGCAAAATATGCAACTGTCATTTTCCAGATTTGCAGCTGAACGTTAGAGAAGAAAATGCAAGGGCTAATTCATCTAGTTAGCCTATAAAAGGCTATGAAGACTCAGAGCAAGATACGCACAACCAAGCTACTTTGATTGTATTTTGCAATTTGAGTTTGTATTGTGATTTTATATTAATATTTAGTGTTTATCATTATCTACTCTTTTTGAGAGTCTTGATTCTTTGAAATCAAAAGTTGTTGGTGTAAACTCAAGGTTGTGGAAACCTGTGAGTGGGGTAGCTTAATTACAAAGTGTAAGGGGGAGCAAGTTCTAGGTGAATAAGATTGCTTGTAGTCTACATTGTTGTAGTTAAAGCTTGTTGAACTAGTGGAAATACCCAGAAGATATATGGGGACTGGACGTAGGTCGAGGTTAAGACCGAACCAGTATAAATTCTGTGTGTCAAGCTTTTCTTCCCTTACTCTCTTGTTATTTATTTTTCAAAGGTTTTGAAAAAGAGTTCAAAAAGAATTTTTGAAATCCCCAATTCACCCCCCTCTTGGTTATTTCTTCCATTTTCAGAATCAATTCCAAACTCATTGTAATTGACAATTATGATTCGATGAACGAAGGTTGTTCTTTGGCTAGCGTTTTTTCAGCATCTTGAATTGACTGTCAACTTCAAATATTCATACCTCACTCATTTGATTTTTGTTTTCCATGTTCTTTATGTTTCTAGAAAGGTATATGAGTATACTTTCATATGCCACCGATTTCAGCTCATTTCGATCTGTAGATTGTGAGTTATGCTCAAATTACCGAACTTTGGTTTGCTGTATGACGATAACAGATGTAGCAACTTCAAAAATTCATTTCTCTTTCATATGATCTTCTTTGGGCAGGAAAATGTGCCAAGATGATGCATTAGGAGTCTAGTTTCATACAAAATTGATTTCACCTTAATCCGATCTCTAGTTTGGAAGATATGATGGAATTACCAGAGATTGCCCGTGCTGTACGTGAAACAGAGTTGAACAGAGTTGCTGAAAAGCTTGTTAAACTCAAGTCATTAAGTGACTAACTTGAGTTTTGAGTTCCAAACTCGAGTTTACATTGGCTAACTTGAGTTTGGAAGATCCAGAGATGTCAAAGTTGTTGAAGACACTACAAACTCTAGTCATTAAGTGACTAACTCGAGTTTTGAGTTCCAAACTCGAGTTTTGTGTCCTAAACTCGAGTTTTCTCACCGTCTAGAGGCAAATCACTTCCAGTAATGCAGTAAGCTTGACTTTTGAGTATCTGGCTCGATTTTGCTCATCCAAAACCTGATATATGCTTGTTTTAACTCTGAATTGAGTTGTTCCAACTTTCATTTAATCGTGGAGACTTCAAGAATCAATCTAAAAACTTGTATGATAATTTTCTCATTCCATTTGTCAAGTTTTTCTTTCTTTTCTTCTATTGTTCTTTCTCCATATAAACAAATCTACATTAAATGTAGCAATTAGTCAATATATGTGCTATAAACTTTTTGTTCTTACTAATGATATCTATATAAGACATCATCAAAACTAATTATAACCAATAGTTTCTCCAACTAAGGTTATAGGTATTAGATAATGCATTGTTCTGTTGCTAGTATTGTGGCTTTTCTGGAAACACATCAACTGCAGCTACTGAATGGTCCTGATAATTGGGATCTTGGAAGGTAGGGTAGGACTCAAAAGGATGGTAACGATAAGCACAATATCCACATGAATATCCAATATGAGGAGTAGAAGCATGTATTGTTTGTGTAACTGCCAACTGTCTAACACAAAAGGTCAAGTCATCAAGTCTATTCTCAAGTCTTTGTTGATTTGCAACCCGAGGTGTTTGAATTTGGTATACAAGGGCACTGTTTGCTCTAGTACCAAATTGCTGTGAGTTGGCAGCCATAATGGATAATAGATCTCTAGCTTCCTCCAGTGTCTTATTCTGCAAAAGCCCCACCACTAGATGCATCAACTAGATTTCTGTCATTAGGCAACAAACCCTCACAAAAGTATGCAATCAGGAGTTGCTCAGTGATCTGATGATGTGGACAGCATGCACATAACCACTTGAACCTCTCCCAATATTCATGCATGGTCTTTCCATTCATCACTTGCTTAATACCACTAATTTCTTTCTGGATGGAAGTGGCTCTTGAGGAGGGAAAGAATTTCTCCAGAAACAGCTTTGCCATATCATTCCAACACGCAATGGATTGAGGTTGAAGGTAAAACAACCAGTCCTTAGTCCCCTTTCAAGGGAGAAAGGAAAAGCTCTAAGTTTGATGTGCTCCTCATCAATCTCTTGTGGCTTCACTGTGCTACAGACCACATGAGACTCCTTTAAATGCTTGTGGGGACATTCACCTGCAAGACCATGAAACTTGGGAAGCAAATGGATAAGACCATGTTTAAGTTCAAAGTTATCACCAAGTTCAAGATATTAAATGCATAAAGGTTGATTGACTACTACAGGTATAGCCAATTCTTTCAAAGTTTGACGGTTTTCTTGTTCTGCCATATTTTCAGAGTTAGCAAAAGTATTACTGGAATCAGTCAATTCAGAAGACTCAGAAAGAGACATGGAATCAAATTCAGAATTTGAAACAGGGTCCGTAGTGATAAATTGACTTAACCTGACGGTCTGTCTAACAGCTAGGATGGTTCTCTCTATATCAGGATCTCTCTCTAACAGATCATCTGGACAATAGTACTCCTGGTACTCATACAGTAGCATATGGCAGAATGGAAAACTCATGAAACAGTAAAAACAGACTCACAAAACCACAAAAACAGTCACAAAACAGTAAAAACACTAATATGACACTAGAAGACTCAAAACACAAAAATAGAAAACCGAACTAAAAATTAACCAAAACAAATGCAGAAACACTATCAAATGATTTTTAAAATTTATGGGATCACCACAAAAACACTCCTAGACCATTGGGAAACCCAAAAATGCAATAAAAAACTTTTTAAAAAAATTTGAAAAAGTGGTCTAAACAATGAAATTTGGCTTAAAAATGAAGACCACATGACAAAGCATGTGTCTTAAAATTTAGGCCGAAATCTATCAACTGGAAAAATTCCAGCCCAATCAAAGGTAATTGCAAGTTCTAGTAGAAATCCTAGAATAATTTAAAAAATACCGGCGACATCCCACCGAGACCAAAAAAACAGTGAAAAAGTGGTCTAAACGATGGAATTTGACAATTTTGAGTAAGACCCCATAAAGGGGGTGACTATTGTTTAGAATGCCAAGTTCCTTGTGAAAAAGCCATGGTTCAAGTGATATGGGTGAGAAAATTTTCTGCCCAGTCACCCGAACCAATTAAACTACTCCTAAACTACTCTATTGTTACTAATCAAACCGATGCGAATTCCCCGAAAAACGGCGCCAAATTTTGACAAGAGATTGTCGGCCTCTCACAAAAGATTTGCAATATAGTGTAACCTGGATCGTTTCCCAATGAATTCACAGTAGGTTTAATTCATAATAGTGAAACAGAACTAGTAAAATTAGGGGTTTTTGGTTCAAACAAATTAAACAAACTAAAATAGGCAAGAACAAAAAGAGATAGACAAAAGCAAATTAAAATCGATCAATCCAACATTTAGATTCCAGAGACGTCCATCATTGAACGAAATATGAACGAACTCGCGTTTGGTTCTGGACAATCCGAAATCTCTACATCTGTCCAGAGAATTCCTCAACTAGACGATCACTGTGCTATCGCACAACAACACTTAAACCTAGTCTAAGCTCAGTCTTTGGGATGAACGAAACCGAATATTAAATCTAACATTCAAACTATTTCCAGAAATCGAATCCGATAAGATGAAAACAGAAACGAGTAAAGTTATCGATTAAGCACAAGCTCTCTGGATGAATCATGGAATCATCAATGTTTTGTTAATCGAAGAAATTTAGCCAAACATGACTGGAAAAAATGAAGAACAGACGAAGAACGCGAAGAACACGAAGAACATTGCAGAGAAAATGAAACTTTTGTCTTCAATCCAAAAACATAATGACATAAGGTGTTTGTGGCTACTGCCTAACTTAAACTCAACCTAAAATGGAAATGGGCCAAGGCTACACAATGGCCCAAAATGAAATAAATGGCAAATGAGTTTTTAATTACAATATTCAGGCCGAAAAATCAAGAAAAATGTCTTTGACTTTGGCTCCAAGTTTGACCGTCCTCTTGTCCAAATTTGCCTTCCGAGTCTTCATAACATTTGTAGCTCTTTGAATCATCTGAAATATGAGACAAAAATGAGGCAAATTCCAATGTCTGGTTCAAAAGTTATGGTTATAACAATGAAGAATTACAAATATGGAATTTTATCATGTTGTCCAAATTTGCCTTCCGAGTCTTCATAACATTTGTAGCTCTTTGAATCATCTGAAATATGAGACAAAAATGAGGCAAATCCAATGTCTGGTTCAAAAGTTATGGTTAAAACAATGAAGCATTACAAATATGGAATTTTATCATGAAAATGAATTAAATCGAAATAAAAGCCCAAATAAGCATTAAAGCTCTTTATTTATTAGCTAACAATCCTAAATTTATGACCCAATAGATACAAATAAGTGTGTAAAGTATTTAATTATCAGCCGTTCTTCTACCTTTTTCTGTTCAATGTAATCTCTATCTTCAATCACTTGCCACAATCTGTATTCAATGGCCATAATAAAGATGCTGAATTTTGCCTTCCAAAATGAGAATGTTCTCTATTGAAGCCATGAGGTCTATTGATAAATGTGTCATCGGGTAGTATTCCTTCCATAGATCCTTCTCATGATGTTATTCTTGTAAAGAGAAGACTAGGCCCTGATAACAAATGTCAGTGCAAGCATTTCCTCCATGAGGAAGTGAATTTGGTGATTTACAAAAAATTAGAATCAAACACGTCAAGTTATTGAATTAAGCAGAGAGAGTTAGAGAGATATCACTAAAGTGTGCATATGTGTTTATACTGGTTCAGTCTTAATTTCTTGACCTACATTTTGTTTGCAAAGCATCTTTGAGATTTTTACTAACGTTCCAAGATCAGCTAGGTTCTTGACACCTTTACAGAAGTAATCCTCACTAGGGCTCACTCCTTCTTATAAGTTGTAATCTAACAACCACTCAAGGTCTCACTTGTTAAATATGATTATTTTTTATGATGTCAAATATTGATATTTATATTAAGAGTAAAAGTTTTGCATCATATACATTGTCTAACTACTATATTTAATATAGATTAGTCCAAATTAAATTGTAGAGAATGATCAAGAGAAGAGAAGAGAAGAAAGAAAGAGAAACTTGCAAATGATTAGTCTAAGTTGAATTGTGAAGAATGATCAAGAGAAGAGAAGAGAAGGAAGAGAAACTTGCAAAATATAATGAGAATATAAATATTCAAGTTCTTAGATTAATACTAGAAATCTCTAGGATCAAATAAAAGTTGGAATAGCTCAATTTAGAGTTAAAACAACTTGAGTTTGCAACATGTTTCAACTCTCTGTTATATGTTATACTTGGGCGACATTCAGTTATTTGATGATATCTCCCAAACTAGAGATCTGATTGAGATGAAACCAATTATGTATGAAATACAACTCCTAATGTGTCGTTTTAACACCAAACTCAAGCCCAAAAGAGTTCATATAAAATAGCTATGCATTTTAGAAGTTGGAACTTAAATTCACGCCACACAGCAGACCTAGCTTCGGTATTTTGATGTATCTCACAAATCACACATTCAAATGAGTTGAAATCAGTGGCATATGAAACTAGACTCAAATAAATTTAAAAATATAACAAGATCATAGAAAACAACTTCTATCAATACAAAGTTAAGAGTTAGTTCAGGATATTGCAAAAATGTTTGTCTAAAACAACTTCTATCAATTTGATTGAAACAAACTACATACAATGACTTTAGAGCTAATTCTTTTTGCATTGGAAAGAAGACTTAAAGAGTTTTATGGGCATATGTAGTTTTCCAAATTTAGAGCAATATTAAAGATGTTACGCCTACTAGAATCTGATCCTTGTGCAACCAATGATCTTAAGTTCTAAATTATGAAGATTGCAGAGAATGCCAACTAACACTCTCATTCTGGAATAACAGGTAACAACTTGAGTTGGTAACTCAAGTTTGAACATTGACAACTCAAGTTCTTATGTTTTCTAAAAGAACTAATGATTTCAATCAATCTTTCAAAATGAAAACAACTTGAGTTAATGACTCGAGTCTAAACAGTTATGACTGGAGTTCTTTTTATTTTTCAAAGAGTCTTGATTTCAACCAAATGTTTCAACTCAAGTTTTATTTGATCAACTCAAGTTCTTTCTTTGAAAACATATTTCTAAATTGAAAATGTTTTGTAAGAGTTTTGTTTAGAGAATAAAACTTGAGTTTTGTAAACCAAAACTTGAGTCAGTAACTCAAGTTCTATTATAACAACCTGATTTCTTCTAGGTCAGTCAGTTGATCATCGTCATTGTAAATTCAGTTTCACTGATTACGTTCTCATAACTTCTGATTATCACTAATTACTATTCTGAATGCTAGTTAACTCGTTTGTAAGTGACTTTCAGGTGCTTAAACAATGGATTAAGTTCAAATTATTATAAACGAAATTTTGTGTCAGAAAGTATTAAATGCAATTGTAGAATAGGCACCAACAGGACAACAAACTCAGAGCAGACTAAAAGAAAACTTTCTACTATATCCATTCCGTATTAATTGCTGCAACTTAATGGGAAAAACAAAAGGAATGCGAAGTGGCTAACACGGCAAAAGCACTGCAAATTCTTTAATAAAGTCCAACGTGTGAGTAACTTATGATATTTACTCTATAGTTAACACTCACAACAGATAACTTGAAGATTCTTAATGGTTATTAATGACAATCAACTATAAAAGAAAAAGCATTCAAGATAGAAAAGAGACATGGGCCACTGTTAAAATATCAACATTTTGAATCTAACATTTATCTCATACGCTCTTTGTCCTCGATGTTTATATAGCTCATGATCTAAATTTAGGCTAGAGTGTGTGTACTAAATTTGAGCATATGATTTGGGCTCTCTATAGAGTGAAGTTATCATTAGGTGTATTTCTATTACTATTGGGCTTCTTCTCTTTGGGCCAACTTGTCCTATATTTGGAACAAGAGGAAGCTCTTTTTTTAAAAAAAAAAAAAAAAAAAACCTTCAAAATAGAGGGTGTTTGGTTTGAACTTTGCATGCATGGCCATTTGGGAGAAAGCTTTTTCAATGGTTTCTCTATATATCAACAATGTTTCTTTTTCCTGTTTTTTAATACAATATTCTCTTTCCCCCTTCATGAAGCCCAAATTCATTTTCCCTCTTCTTAAATACTACCCACGGAGATTGAGTTTATTAAAATGGATTAGTTCCTCACAATGTGATGAATTAAAATTTAAATTTACCGTAAAAGATATGCTTGTACTTTGTGCCCATAATGTTTTAAATATGATTACTTTTAATTGAATAATACATACATCTTAGTCCCAAAAAAATAAAAAACTTTTCCTAAAAACTTGTCCTCCAAGACCGTGAAAACTGCTATCATTCTTTTATATTTCAGAATTTCAATTAATCATGTATCAAATAATTATATTTTCATGGGTCAACTTGTATCTAGTACTGTTTGCTCAGGCTTGTATCTAGTACTTTCAAGAATGTTTTTCATATGTATCAAGCACCTAAAATATTTTGTAGTGTATTCATCACTTTAAAGTATTTCTTTAGGTGAGCTTGTCACTATAAAGTACTTGTTGTGTAATTTTGTATTTAACTATTTATATAACCTAGGGTGTTTGATACACTTGAAAAAATATTTCAGATGTTCGATGCATAAAAAAATAATAAAAAATCTTTAGGGTGATGAGCATACCTAAAAAATACGTCAGGGTTCAAGAAACACTGCAAAATTTTTTAGGGTACGGATGCATATGAAAAATATTTCAAGGTGCTTTGTATGTCTTAACCCAATTTTTCATCTGATAGAGGATCAAAATAGAAGATGCTGAAATTCTTGTTTTATATCTATGACGTGATTCCCAGGCAACAATATGGATCTTTAACTTTTTCCCCTAAATTTAGATCGTACTTAAAGAGAAGATTAAATTATTGGAAGAAATTAACAAAAAAATGGAAAATTTAAAAGGATTACAACTTTTGGATAAACATACATTTGAAGAATCCACATCCATAGCAATTTAAGATTACTATTCTAAGTTTTACTGTAAATATTATATATTCCGTTGATATGATCCTTACATATATTATTCCGACCATTGCAGGCCATATATGAATAGTATCTGCAATCATAAAGGCATATTGGGTGGTCCAATTTTAATATATCCTCTTTAGAAGCCACTTTAGAAGCTGAGACCCTCTAATTAATTGGAAAATTTCAGTTTTTCCTCGTGTTAAATTAGTGTGCACTTTATGCTTTTATTTAAGAAAACATTTTTGGATAAGTGATACCTATTTATAGGCTACTATTACCTTACATACGATCACAGTATATGTTTTATTGAGCATAATTGTCATAAGGAAAAAATGTTTTAAATTTATGTTCTGCTAAATTATACAGTACTATCCTTAAAATTTTATTTGATTGTCCGTTCACACAAAGAAAAAAAAATTGACCCACCAATTGATAATTTATCAAAATTTGATAAAATTTGTAAACAATCACCAAAATCAATCAAAAATCGTCAAGCATAATGAAATGTTTTTTATTTTCAATATATAAAATTAAAAACTATATTAATTTAGTAATTTCTATTCCATTACAATACTCTATTCCATTTAAAAGAACATCCATAAAACTAGAAATTAGTACCATGCAATTTATGATTTATCAGATATATAATAAACAAAAAAAATTCTATATTAGATTAACCTTAATTTTTTGTTAAACCATTATAAGCATGATCTACTAATATAAAATATTTATAGATAATGAGGATCAAGGTTGTCAAATTCACAAGTTTAAACAAACTCTTGATAATAATGTATAAATTCATATTGTAAATTCAAATGGTAACTTTTGTTAATAAATAACTATCTAATGTATATATTTAAATCATTAAACCATAAAAAATCACAACAATTTAATTTAAATATATTTTCATCCAAGTTTTTAAAATTAAATTAATAAAAATTCACAAATTATCATATTCAAAAAAGAAATTTCTATAAACTTTCTATATGAAGTAACTAAACATGATCAAATAAAAAAAAAAAATTAGTGTAAATTTAAGAGCAAAAGTTTTACATAAGTTTATAAGTTAGAAATTAATAAAATAAATAATAAACTTATTGAGCAAACTTGAACTCGAATGTGATTGAAATAAAAGTGAGTTCACACAATTTTATAATTAGAAATGTAGCTGGTGAGTCAACTCACAACTTTAATAATAATGCTGAGATCACTAATGTGGAAACTTGAAAGTACTCTTGATGCATGTTTGATCTTCAATGATCATTATCAAGGAAAATTGTAAACTTGAAGATTAGGTTCAAAAGATATTATAGAACTACAAGCACTCAACAATTATTCACCATATAATATTTAGGGAAAATTACACTTGGGTCCCAAGGATAAAAATTAATTACAAAAAAGTTCTACACCAGAATCTCATTACAAAAAAGTCCTTTGGGACTTTTTGTAATTAATTAAAAAAAATCTCAACCTATATTTACAACTGAAAATGCTATATTAACAACAAAAATTCTCAATCTGTATTTACAACTGAAGATCTTATATTAACAATTAAAAATGATATATCAACAATTTAAAATATCATATTAACAATCGAGAATTTTTGTTGTTAATATAACATTTCTAGTTATAAATATGAATTGAGAATTTTTTAGTTGTTGAGACTTTTTTGTAATGGAATTCTGACATGAGACTTTTTTGTAATTAATTCTGGTCTTTAGGACCAGAATGTAATTTTCCCTAATATTTATTTGCATTTATGTCATCAAGTAATGTTATATAAGTTGATCCAAATCCCATGCACGATCTCTTTTACCAAACCAAATCCAAGTCTGAGCTGTCTTCTCTATATATACCATTCAGATTTCTTTTTTGCTGATCTCATCGTTTTAATTTTGCATCATTTATTATTAGAATGATATCGAACCGTACCACGTTCAATAAAACTTTTTAGGATCTGGAAGTTCAATAATTAAATTTTAACTGACTGGTTAATTAATTAATTAGTAAACCAATCTGTGCCATCTACGTCATAACTAGCTTCGAGGAAGTTAGCTTTAACCCAATAAGATGACTAAGAATCTAATTCATGTTATGGATGACAAAAGGGTGATAAATAATACATATTTGAAAAAGGCGCACACGATGAACAATACAAAATTTGAACATGAAAGAAAAGAACATGATGACATTAGTATTGTAATAAATATCTTATTACCTCCGATTCTAATTATAAGACTCCGATTCTAATTATAAGACTGATTTGACTTTTGTTTTTATAAATTAAGGAATCTAAATAAGTTACTTAATTATATCATATGTTGCGTATCTTTATATTATATATTAGTTTATTAGTCATATTAATTAGTTTGGAGAAAAATAAAAATACTCTAAAGTAACTTAATTAGATTCCTTACTTTCTCGAAAAAAGTCAACTTAATCTCATGATTGGGATCAAAAGTAGTTCTATATAACTACAATATTTTCTTAAAAAGTAGGATAATATGATTTAATATTTATTCTATGTTTTAATTTTTTTATTATGTGATGAAAATACCCCCACTTGAAATTATAAAAACAAATTTAAAGTAGGGATGAAAAAACATCTCTCTCCCACACACAACTTTCAAGTTCTAACACGTCTTGTTTACCGATTACGGTACGTCGCCACTTGCGGTTCAGCAGGGGATATGGGACCCACAAATCTACTTTGTTAATTGATAATAATGATTATAACAAAGAAGTTAATTCGGTAGTTTGAAAAATGGGCTTATCCTCAAATCTATAGTTCATCATGACCAAAAGAAAATTTTAATATTTGCTTTGTGATGCACATAATCTTTCAAATCATCACTTTTTGGAACGCGTCTTGTTCAACGATGATTCAATTAATGGTAGCTTTGTGGCCAGAGTGGTTTGTTTTCCTTTTTCGATAATTGAGTATATTACAAATAAAGTATTGATAATGTTTTGTTTATTATAGGATAACCTGATTTCATTGTACTACCCTGTTAGTCTGGTCATATTTATAAGTTTATTTTAACCAAAAATTTTGATCATATTTATAAGTCCAATTTCAAGATACTAAATAATATTGTGACAACCGGTAAACAACCTTGTCATACAAGTAGATGGCTATGCACAATTCCTTGGCTAGACTATATCAACTTCCACTAATTAATAAGATTCGTTTTAATTATCCTATTAGGACTGGCAAGTCTTCGAACAACTACCATATCAACCAGAACACATGAATCAGAGAAAGTGTTTTGTAGTGGAACACAGATGTCTAGCCACAATGGACTAGTGAGTAGTTTATATGGGATCAAATGAATTCTTTAAGATATCCATGGATTAGAGCACCAATGAGATGAAGATTAGTACGTGATATCTATGAAAGAGATACCATCACAGGTACAAAAAAACATTTTAAGACCAGATGAAAGAGGCATTGTAAGACCAGACCAGTGACCGGTTTTGTTCCAGACGGTTTTAAAAGTATGTAATTTTTAAGACCGAACATGAACCGGTCTTAAAAAAATATTTTAAGATCGAACATTAAAAAAATAGATCTTAAAAATTGTACTATATAGACCTTACATATATTTTGTTCGGTCTTAAAACCAGAATTTATTGAATCGGGCAATAAAAGGTCCAATCTTAAATATACCACTTTCAAGACCGGACCAAATATCATTAGGTCTTAAAAGTATGTAACTTTCAAGACTGAACAAACATATGCACCGGTCTCAAACAAAAAAAAAAAAAAGAAAGACCTTACTATAACATATCACTAGTCTTAAAAGTATTACTTTTAAGAGCAGACTAAATAATAAATGTAGTCTTAAAGGTTGGTATTTTTTATATTGTTAATAGTACTTTTAAGACTATAAGGAAAAGCGTTCGCTCTAAAAAGTCCGACTTTTCAGACCAGACATTAAATACATCGTCTTAAAAGTGGAATTTTCTCCTGTTCAAAACAAATTTGCCACACAATCTAGCATCTAAAAGATAGTACTTTAAGCTACAACCTATATATATATATATATATATATATATATATATATATATATGAATAATTCTTTATAAATTACTAAAATTGAATTGGAAATGGATACAAATATTATCCACCAGGCCATGAGTTTTATTGTGGCTTCGTAATGAATGTAGCTTGTTACTAGCTATTACAGTTCACACCTAATAATAAATGAATATAATAATACAATAAGCTAGACAAGTATAAATACATACAATGAGTTACAAATACAGTGTACAGCACCTAAATGAACATATATACTAATTCACCTTGTCTTCATTGGATTCCCACCCAATAACTACATAACTAACATTCCTATTCTTTTGTAACAAATCCATTTCGATCGGATCCTAACAAAAATATAAAAACAAGAACAAAAGACAGTCAATGACATTGTTTAAAAACATAGAAGGAATATGATAGTGTTAAAACCTTAAAGTTTTCAAAGAATTGTGTAGATGAATATTACCTTATGAATTGATGACTCTTTTATAAAGGGATATCCTCTCATATCCCTTCTTGATGATCATTTCTTATAATGGGTTCACTATCTGCGTCATCTTCTTCGTTAATGTCCGATAGACCCCTTGAAAAAGGAGTACTCTCAGGAAGACCATAATTTGCATCATTTTCCTCATTAATATCAATGACCCTTTTTCCTTGGAGAGCTACAGACCACATTTCATTTTCTTGATTGATGATATAGATAACTTGTTTCGCCTGGTCTGTCATAATAAAAGGTTCATCTCCAAAACTTCTACTATTGAGATAGACTAATGTAAATCCTAGCCGATCGATATGAACACTATATTGACATTAACCCACTTGCATTTGAAAATGGGAAATCTAATTAAGACATAGTCCACCTCTCAAATCTCTTCAATAATCCCATAATATGGCATAACTACCAATTTAGGCCGCTTATCTTTCAAATTGGAGAAGTGCATAGATTCAACCTCTAACATTACACTATTGTTTTGGACGGTGCTCCTATCATCTAGGGATTTCGTGTAAAATATATTACCGTTGATCACATACGAATTCCAACTTATGACATCAACCTTAGGACCACATGCTAACCATTTGATTGTGTTAGAAACAGATTCCTCTCCCTCGACCATTTGTTTAAAACAGTTTACAAAAGTTCTGTTATGCTCCCTAATCAACCTTTGTTTAGTCATTCGGGGATTTTTTTTCCCTTACAGCTTCTTTATGTGCAACTATGTTGGATTGAACTTAATCAACATTATTCAAGATGTATAAGTGGACTTGTGACAATTCATCAGGATCCACACTCTTTACTGAAGCCCCTTGTCTACCCCCTTCAGCATGTTGACATTTTAGAAGCCCAATATGTCTTACTTTGGCCAAATAATTTCAACAAGATTCCATGGCCTCTTCAGATACATACTTCTGAACAATTGATGCTTTTGGCCGATAAGTGTTCCTCACGTACCCTTTTAGGAATTTCATAGATCTTTCAATTGGGTATATCCACCGTAAATGGACAGGGCCGCACAACATTATCTCCCACACTAGATGAACAATTAGATGAACCATGATGTTAAAAAATGTAGGAAAAAAATGTTTCTCAAGCTGGCACAATATCAGATATCCTTTATGCTCCAATTCATCCAATTGTTCAATCTCGAAAACTTTACTACAAACAACATTGAAGAAGAAACAAAGCCTAATCAAAATGTGTCGAAGATCATACCTGGCAATGCCTCGGATAGCTACCGGGAGTAGCTGTTGCATTAGTACATGACAATCATGAGACTTCTGGCCTACTAATTTCAAGTCCTTCATAGATACAAGCCTCTTAAGATTTGAAGAATACCCCGTGGGAACTTTTGTGCCATGTAAACACCCACAAAAACTTCTTTTCTCATCCTTAGATAAAGTATAAGAAGTTGAGGGACAATAAGTTCTCTTACCATATGGCCTTGGATGTAAGTCTTCGCGTATCCCCATTGTGTGCAAATCCAATCTTGCCTTCACACCATCCTTGGAACTACCTTGTATGTTGAGAAGTGTGCCAGCAATGCTATCACATACGTTTTTCTCAACATGCATGACATCAATACAGTGTCTCACATCAAGATTGTGCCAATATGGAAGATCGAAGAAGACAGATCTCTTTTTCCATATATTTGTTTTTTTACCCTTTGCAGTCTTACTGAAGATGACACTTATATTTTTCAACTTTTCATACACTTGCTCCCCAGTCAATGCCACCAGAGCATCTTCATATTTTTGGCCACCAAAAAAGGATTTCTTTAATCGATTATATGGGTGGCCCTGTTTAAGAAATCTTCTATATCCAAGATAAACCGTCTTTCTTCTATGTTGATGTTGATAGTAGTGTTTGCCTTCTTCACAAGCTGGACATGCTTTATGGCCTTTTATACTATATCCTAACAAGTTCCCATATGTTGGGAAGTCATTTATAGTAAAAATATCATGGCTCTCATTTTAGAGACCTCCTTCTTGAAAGAGTAAAAAACATTGACACTTTCTTCCCACAACTCCTTCAAGGCTTCGTTTAAGGGCTGAAGTTAAACATCAATGTTGTTTTCAGCTTGTTTTGGTCCCGAAATCAACATAGACATCATGATGTACTTTCATTTCATGCATAACATAGGAGATAAGTTGTAAATAATCAGAGTACATGTCATGAACTATGTATGCTGCTAAGGCTTCCATAAGGAATCATGTCATCCGTGCTAAGGGCAAGCCTAAGGTTCCTAGGTTCTTCAGCGAAGGTTGAAAATAATTGATTGATTTTCTTCCATTGAGAAGAATCAACCGGATGTCAAAGCTTTCTATCAGAAATCCTCTCATCTGCATGCCACCTCAAATTTCTTGCATCATTTTCATTAGCAAACAAGCACTTGAACCTTTGTATGATTGAAAGATACCACAACACTTTTGCAGACTCTTTATTTGACTTGTACCTTGGGGTTTCACATATCGAACAATTTTGCTTATCTTCAAACTTATTTTTATACAATATGCAATCATCCGGGCATGCATGGATCTTTTTGTACTCCATCCCCAGTGGATAAAGTATTTTCTTAGCATCATAGTATCGATGAGGCAACACATTATCATCCGGAAGCATGTCCTTAAAAGCCTCAAACATTTCTGAAAAACTCTTGTCGTTCCATTCATGATGTGCTTTGAAGCTGACCAATTTCAATACGATGTTCAACAATAAGTATGTTTTACACCCAGGGTATAGCGGCGTCTCAGCATCACTGAACATATTACCATATGTATGTGATTGTTCAAAAGCCTCTTCTCCTACAATACGAATAATGTCTATGTGATTATCCATATCCGTGTCATTATCATCAAAGGACACTTCACCATATTGAGATGCACTTGGCACTTTTTCACCATGCCATACCCATATTGTATAGGTCTTACAAATCCTTCACAAATTAAATGTGTGTATATAACTTTAGGGCTTACTCACCTCTCATTCAAACATTCTACACATGGGCAATAAAACTTCCCACTATCATCATGGGCATTTCGTTTAGCAAATTCTATAAATTCCCTTTCCCCATTCTCATATTCAACACTCGTCCGTCTCGCATTTATCTAACTGCGGTCCATGGTAGAATTCCTATAGACGGAAAGATTTAACATACATTATCCGAAAAAATTGAAAATTGCATATAAACTAAGCCAAGTCCAAATGCATATGCTCAATGTAGGTTTTGTATTTATTATTTTATTTTTTATATGAGTGAGACTTTGCCCATTAAATGCAACACGAAGAATCACTCGTGCTCATAAATGTATCACGTACAACCAATCCAAGAAGCTAAGCAAAATAAATGCATGACGCGGAAAATAAATGCAGACAACAAAAGTAACCCTAAGTGCACTTGTTGGTCAGTTGGACAGGTCTCAAGTGCAAACATAAACTTGAAAGTATAATATTCAAATATAATAGAGTAACCCATGTTGACATTTCATTGATTTCGTGCAAACCATGAAAAACCCAGGACGAAAATTAGAAAAATAAAAAATATAGGTAACTGGAATACACATCTTATAGGTCTATCACCATTTAGATAAGGAACCAACCAGAAAATGATAAGCTGACCAGCACTAGCTTGTTAAGAGATTTGTCTTGCGGCAACAACAAAATAACACACAAACACTTGAGAATTGAGAGTGAATAGGAGTTATTATCACTTTCGACAGGACAAGAGAAGTTTAGAGAGGAAAATTTAACTTTTCCACATGATAAAGTCATTATATTTAATTTCATTAAGAACGATTAATTATGAAGCATCCGGTCCTGAAGGTATTCACTTAAAGAAGTTTTAAGATCGGTTACTTATTAAACATTCGCTCCTAAATGTCTCATTTATGTTTTTTTTAAGAATTTAGTGAAAGTCCTTATTTTCTATAACATTAAACTAAAAGATTGCAGCAGCATCAACTGAATAAAAATAAAGGATAGTTGAGAATAAGATTTTTCAATTAATAAGCTTAGTTCATTTTGGTTTTTTACATTAATGGAGAATATGCAAGTACAAAAGAAAAATAAGAACAACAAACTTACAATTAACAAAAACAACCTATAATGTGACTAAAAATCCTAAAGCTTATTTTCAACTAATGTCTTAGCGATATCGGCTTTAGTAGCATAAATTTTCCACTAGAGATCAACCATTTCCTGATGTATGGGCATCAGTATCATTTCATCATAGGAAAGAAGGGAGGTGTCAGATGTAGGTGTGCTGGGACAAAGAGGCTGGAGAGGGGGAGCGGGAACCTTTTCATGGTCAGAAGGCTAGAGGGGGCTGACAACCTCTTCATCATTCGAAATAATAATAGATTCAACGACCTAAGACTCCTCCATTAGAATAGAATGTACTGGATCTAATCCAATGAGAAATCTAAGGAAGGCACGAGATTGAGGAGTACCCCTATGAGTGACTATCTTGTATCTAATCATTGTCTTGGTTTAGGGGAGTTAGGGCAGAAATCAGTTTACTAGTAGTTAAGAGTTAGAGCAGAGAGATATGAAGTGGGAATGTGAGAATATGAGATTCAATTGGCATAAATAATTAGTAATAATATTTAAGACCTAATAATTATATACGTCAGGTCCTAAAGGCCTACTACTAATTTTTAAGTTGAACTAATCAAAATTTAAGTTGAAATTTGTAATACCTTTAAGATCTCATTTCACAAATAGCCGATCTCAAAAATACTTTTAAGACCGTCCTTTTAAAATAAGCAGTCCTAAAAATTTGTCCTTCATTTTTTTACTAATTTGTTCTTAACTATTAAATTGCCTTATATTTACAAGAACGGTTGTCATATTCTATCAGGTCTTAAAAGTTCCGACATTTTCAAAATATAAATATTGGTGCAGTCGCATCCTAAAATTTAATGCTTCAGTTCAGAAGAGTCTCCTCTGAAAGAGGAGCTGAATCACCAAGAAAGGGGATGAATTGGGGATTCTCAAAAATTTTCTCAAGTTCGTCTCAATGGTGATCGATCAGAGAAAATCAGTGAGTAGGGAAGAATAGCAATACAAGAAAGTTTATACTGGTTCGATCCAACTCCTTGGCCTACATCTAGTCTTTAGACACCTTGAGTTTTCCACTAAATCACTTGATTACACATTTTGTAACTCTGAAGCAATTCTCTCACTAGACTTGCTCCCCCTTACAAGTTGTAATCAATGAATCTCAAATCTCCAAGTCCCCTGACTTGAGATTACTTACAATAAAATGATGATACAAATGATATACTCTCATAAAGAGTAGATAAGATAATCACTGAAGCTCAAATAGTATCAACTGATACTCTGTACAGAAAATTCTAAGAGTAGATTAACAAAATTAATGCTTAGTTGATTTTCAGCTCAATTGTTGTTGAGAGAATTGAATGCTACTTTATTTATACTTAGAGTATAATTAATGACCGTTGCAGGCATTCATTTAACCGTTGGTGAAGATGTTTATCAGCTAGAAGCACTTTGGTCTCTTCTCTCTCTACTCTATTGCTTGTCCTTTGATCTTTTGGATAGAGTGTGACTTCTAATCATTTGTATCCGTTGGAATTGTCAGTACATGAGTAGGTGAATGTCTCTTTATCCTTTTTGCTTTGTGTAAGCCTTGGTAGATTGAGTTACAGCAAGTTAGGTGGTCTTGCATTTAATGCTTCTGACAAAACTTTGCTTTGTGCAAAATAGCTCTTTTAATCTCCTTGAATCATCTATAAACTGGTTGAAATACACTAGCAAACACATTAAGCATATCTAGTAATGATGATAATTAATAATATAAATCATTTAGATCATTCCATGAACATTACACAGATTTCATATATTTGAATTATCAGAAGGTACGACCCATACTCGAGTTTTGTGGATCAATACTCGAGTATGTCACTTAAGTCCATACTCGAGTATCTGTGTCTATACTCGAGTATTCTTCTTGCAGAGACGAAACTTGTGATTTGAGATTTGGAGTTTCAGTTGAGCTTAAACCAATACTCGAGTATTCAACCAATACTCATGTTTTGGACTCTTGATGAATTTTTGTCCAAAACATCAAAACCGGAGTATTCATGCTATACTGGAGTATTGAAGGCTTAGAAACCTTAGTAGTTCTCTGTATGGCTCAATACTCGAGTTTCAACTCCTATACTCGAGTATTCCCTTTAGTTTTGAAACTCAGAGATCATTTTAGAAAGTGCTAAACTGGAATTTCCAAAACTGGAGTTTTCTAAACTAGAGTTTACAAGTGATAAAGTTTTAAAACATCTTTACTTGACCCAATACTCGAGTATTCTAATGTGATACTCGAGTTTTCATTTGAAAATGAAAACATTTGAATTCTAGAGCCAAGTTGGAAAATTGTCTTTTCAAATTCCAAACTTGAGTTTTCGAAACTGGAGCTTTCCAAACTGAAGTTTCTATTTCATTTAAAGTTGTTGAAGAGTCACATAGGCCTAAACTCGAGTATGCATATTAATACTGAAGTTTGTCTTGATGGAAAACTTGCGATGCTCTCTGTAAGGTCCAATACTCGAGTATTCATTTGAATAATGTGATATTGCTCTTAGTCATTCGCATTGAGCTTTTCTTTGAAATTGCAATACTCGAGTTTTGCTACTGAAACTCGAGTATTGCCTCCTTCAACAAGTTTTTGCTTTCTTCAAACAATTCTTAAACCTTGGTTTTACAATTGATTGTTATCATCAAAACCCATAGAGAACTAACATCCTCGTATCATAAAGTTGTGTCCTTAGTACATATAAGACCAGTTGTCTTAGAATATAGGGTCTTAAAAGTGCCATCATTCCAAATTCCAAGAGGTGCAGTCGTATCCTCATACTCTATAATGATGCTTCAGAGTCTCTTTGGCTTTTAAGGACAATCCAACGATGGTGCTCGATATATTTAAGCCCCTCGTTACTTTAGAATTTTTTCACATTCTTCTCCAAGTCCTCATTTCCTCCTATAATCTCTACCTCCAGATCCTATAATGGCTGCCCCACCATCACAGGGTCCTCCTTTTCCTCCTCCTCCTCCTCTTCAACCTGTGAGACCTCCTCCTTTGTCGCCGAATCCATCTGTCAAGCAGATGCTGGAGCACCTGCTGGCCCGTGTCGATCACACTGATCGACAACCGGGCAAATTCTTTGGCCTCATGCATACCGTCAACCACAAGGTCAACATGGTACTCAACGCCAATGACGTCGAGTGTCATTCTTCTCAAGCAGATTAGGACCCCAATGACTCTTCCTCCTCCTCCTCCTCCGATGACAAAATGGAGGATTAATTAGAAGTTTTTTTTATTTTCTTGTCTTTTTTAATGTATGTACTGATACTGCCCTTTGTTAGTTCTCTATGGGTTTTGATGATAACAATCAATTGGGAAACCAAGGTTGAAGAGTTGTCTCAAAAAGTTCAAAACTTGCAGATTGAGGCAATACTCAAGTTTCAGTAGGAAAACTCAAGTATTGAGATTCAAAGAACAACTCAATACATTTAACATAGGTCAATACCGCAGTATTCAAATGAATACTCGAGTATTGGGAGTTACAGAGAGCATCGCAAGTTTTGTTTTAAGGGAAACTCGAGTATTGACATGAAAACTCGAGTTTAGGCTTTTGTGACTTTTCAAATGATTTAAGCTGACAAATTGAAAACCTCAGTTTTGGAAAACCACGGTTTTGAGAACTACGGTTTGAGATTTGAAAAGATAGTTTTCCAACTTGGCTCCATAATTTGAATGTTTTATGAAATCTCGAGTAATATTGGAATACTCAAGTATTGAGCCAAGAAAAGAGGTTCTTAAAATTGAATTAGCCATAAACCTTGGTATTGAGAACCACAGTTTTGAAAACCATAGTTTAACATTTACACAACTAATTTCAGAGTTTCAAAACTAAGGTGGAAAACTCGAGTATTGAAACTGAAACTCGAGTATTGAACCATACAGAGAGCATTCAAGTTTTCTAAGCCTTCAATACTCCAGTATTGAGAGGAAACTCCGGTTTTGATGCTTTGGACATTTATTCATCAAGAGTCCAAAACTCGAGTATTGGAAGAATACTCGAGTATTGGCTTAAGTCCATCTGGAACACCAAAGCTCAAACCACGAGTCCCATCTCTGGAAGGAGAAGACTCGAGTATTGACTTAGAAACTGGAGTTTTGGCTTAAGTGCATAGTGACAAACTCGAGTATTGGTCGCGCTTTCTGAGAATTGAAATTTGTGAAATCTATGTAATGTTTATGAAATGATCTGAATGATTTATATTCTTAATTATCATTATTATCATATATGTTTAATGTGTTTGCTAGTGTATTTCAGCCTAATTACTGATGATTCAAAGAGATTAACGGTGCTGATAACACAAAAGGCAAAGTCTTGTCAGAAGCAATAAATGCACACCACCAAACTTGCTATAATCTCAATTACCAAGCCTTCCACGGTGGAAAAAGGATAAAAGACTTCTATTTAAGTGAGGATTGACAATCCCAATGGATACAAACATCTAGAAGTCACTCTCTATCCTACAAGTCAATAAACAAGCACAAGTGTAGAGAGAGAAAGGACCAAACTGCTTTTAACTGAAGGGAAACTTCTCCGACGGTCAAATGAATGCAAGCAATGGCTATTAATGCCTCTCTAAGTATAAATAGAGTTGCATTCAAGTCTCTACTAGAACACTGAGTTGAAAAACGAATTGCATTAACTTTGTTCATTTATTTGAGTACTTTCTTGTACAGAGTGTCGGTTGACACTATAGAGCTTCAGTGATCATTTATCTGCTCTGTAAGAGAGTTTTATCAATTGTATTTGATTGATTGTGAGGTATCTCAAATCGGGGGACTTGGAGATTTAGGAGATCATTGATTACAACTTGTAAGGGGGAGCAAGTTCTAAAGAGAGAATTGCTTCAGAGTTACAGAGTGTGTAATCAAGGGATTATAATGAAAAGCTCAGGGCGTCTGAGGACTGGACGTAGGCCAAAGAGTTGGGCTGAACCAGTATAAACTATTGTGCATCGCTATTCTTCCCTGATCTCTAAGTCTTCATTCAATCAATCACCAATAGAGGGAAAAACACAAAAATTTTCAGAATCCCCAATTCACCCCCTCTTGGTGATTCAGCTCCTCTAACACTCTTATCGGGAAGCATATAAAAATATATATAATTGTGGCTGTGGCTGCCATTTTGTTTTAATCTTCATCTCTTCGATCATATTTCATATCTGTTTATTTTGGACAAACCTACTTGGATATAATATAATAACAACATTAATTAAAGAAAACATACAAACATGAAAATTAATTAAAGTCTTCATGAGTCATCGTTAATTGACTTGAAAATTAACCATGAGATATTTGCTTAGTTGATTTGATTAGAACATAATTTCAGTTCTGTCTACAAGAAATGGAATAATTAATTTAAAAAGAATAATTCTTTTTTAAATATTTTTAAAAAGTCCTTTAGGATCGGAGGGAAATAAAATAGCCGGTCCAAAAGGTCTTCGTAAACACTTTTTGGAACAAACATTAATAAAATAGTCGGTCCTAAAAGTTTCGCATATTTTTAAAGTTAAAAATGTATTTTCAACTATGAAATTAAAATTTGCAGAATACAACGTCAATAACAGACAAAACAACCAAACAAACTTGACACTGTTCGAACAAATTTAACATATATACAAATAAATTAATACGACAGTAAAAAGAAGACTAGGGCATTATCTTAAAACCCCATGCATGCGAGTGGTTTTCTTTTGAATTGAAACCGCGCCTTTTTCCCATTAACATTTTTTACTGGAGCCAATACTGATCAGTGACTCGAGCCATCAGGGGGATCAGAGGACTAAGACTTCAACAGCCTATCCTTTTTGTTGGTCAAACTCCACAATGTGTTGTGAATATTGGTGAGACTTGCACTCCGGTCTTCAATGTAACCCCTAAGATTGCCAACTTCCTTTTTCAATTCCTTTTGATAAGCAAATAGCTTGGTGACCTTGATAACCAACTTGCCAATCTCAGTCTCCAATTTCTTAGTTAGCTCATGACTCTGAGCTATCATAGTTACTTGAAGATGATCAATTTTTTTTTTCAGAGACAACCTTCTCCACTATAGTCTTGATTGTGGCTCCAAGTGTAAAAGGTGGAGGTTGTGAACACTGTTCTTGAGCAGGTTCAGATTGTGCCTCATGAGCTCTAGACTTGGAAGCTCTTGATCTTGATGGGGCTCGGGCACTTGATTGCCCATATCATTTTTCAAATGAAATCCTCATCAAATTCAAATAATCTTTTCCAAACATCTCAAGCTTCTTAGGAGCCTCATTCTTCTCTAGGTACCATACCTTTTCACGAAACAAAATAACAAAGACAAAGTTTTGGAAAGGGATGGTGGAATTCTTCTCGGAGTGAAGGCGAAATCTCTTCATTTCATTGAAAATCCAATGTCCAGTATTATGAGGAATCTTATCCGCAAAAGAAGCAAATCCTTTTGAGTAAAGTGTGTAAAATTTATCCTCTTTTGTACTAAATTCCTTGAGTAAATATACCACAATGCCCTATGTGAAGATGGAAGAAATCACCAAGAGGGGGTGAATTGGGGATTTAAAAATTCTTTTCAAAGATGTCTAAGTTTTCAAAACTTGAAATGAAAAAGGAGAAGGAAGAAAAGCTAGACACAAAGGATTTATACTGGTTCGGTCTTAACTTTGACCTATGTCCAGTCCCCAGATATCTTCTGGGTATTTCTAATATCTCAACGAGCTTTAATTACAACAATGTAAATCACATGCAATCCTAATCACCTAGGACTTACTCCCTCTTACACTTTGCAATTAAACACCCCAACTCACAGGTTCCACAACCTCGAGTTCTTACAACAACAACCAATCAGAAATGATTTTCGAAATCACACTCTCCTAAAGAGTAAATAAGCATAAACACTGAAGCTTAAGAAATGTTATTTTTGCACAGCAAAGATTAAAGCAAGAAGGTAGTCAATTATAATTGTGTGTTGTGTATTTGCTTTGCATCTTCATGGGTATTTATAGGTAAACTGGAAGAACTAGCCGTTGTATTTTCTTCTCCCTGATTCTTCAACGTTCAGCTGAATATCTAGAAAATGACCATTGCAAGGTTTTCTCCATTTCTTCAATTCTTGACTAGAATCTTGGATATGGACGTTTGTAGATGATCTTCCGATGTCCTTGTCATTTCCATAACCTGTTTATACCATTGGAGAGGATTTCACTCGTCCTTGGATGGCTTGAATTGAACTTTTAGGATAGAGGAGAAATTTCAGGCTTATTTTTAGTTCTTCATTAATTTCACTTTACCCAGTTTATTTTCTCCTTGATCTTTGCTATGTTTATCTAAAACTCATGAGAAAATTGATCAAGTATAATAGAGAATAATTATAGATTGAAAATATGGAGCATATAAAGTTAATGAGATCAATTTGTAGACTTCTTGGAACAGAGTCGCGCTTCTGTGTTTACTCAACTAGAGTAGCTACTTATTACTGGAGTAATCATAAGGTTTTTGACACATGCTTACTGGAGTAATTACTAAGTAACTGGAGTAACTAAGGATTATTTCATTTCTGTGTTCAGTTTGACTGGAGTAACTCATAAATTACTGGAGTAACATAAAAGGAAAATTACTTTGCAAAGTTTTTGTCTCAACGTTACTGGAGTAAGAACCTTGTTATTGGAGTAATTAAGGTTCATGTTGTTTCTGTGTTAAGTGTGACTGGAGTATCCTTGGATGACTGGAGTAATTAAGGTTTCCATCGTTTCTGTGACCAATGTGACTAGAGTATCATTTTAAGTTACTCGAGTAATATCGGGTTTGCCTCTGGAAGTGTCTGAAAGTAACGGGCTACTATAGTAACTAAGTGACAACTGGAGTAACCCTTACTAGAGTAGCAAGAGAGGTGCTCAATTTTGAGACTCGAGTTTATGTAGTAAAACGCGAGTTTGGGACTTGACAGAGAGGTGCTTAATTTTGCAAAGAAAACCAAACTCCAGTTTGAGACATAGAGAGCACTCAGAGTTTTTACAACAAGACAAACTTGAGTCTAGGTATGTAAACTCGAGTTTAGACCAAACAGAAAGAACTAAAAAGCTTCAGTATTTTCACAAGACTTGTAAACTCCAGTTTTGGGTTGTAAACTCCAGGTTTGTTTCAAACAGAAGAAATTTCAAGGTTTTAGTTTTCACTGAAACTCGAGTCTGACTTTGTAGACTCGAGTTTAGTTCATGCAGAAGACACTCGAGTTTCAACTTGCTTTCTAGACTCCAGTCTTGAATATGAAACTCTAGTTTACATTTGACAAAGAAATTTCAAAGTTTCAGTTTACACTTAAACTCGAGTTTTGAGTTCCAAAACTCGAGTCTGGGCCATACAGAGAGCTCATCAATATATCTGATTTGGAAACTCAAATTTTTGTTCTTAAACTCTAGTTTTAAGGTTTTGAACTTAGCACTCATTTTCCTATCAAAGTTCAAAACTCGAGTCAATCACTTATTAACTCAAGTTTAGAAAGCTTTCCCAAATATGTTCAACACTCATGTCGCGACCTTGCTCTCTGGGAAAATCCAAAACTCGAGTCTGGGGCTACAAACTGAGTTTGTATCAGTGATCTTGATAAACCAGATTGTGACAATTTGTGAAGTCTTTTTGGATTAATCTGAAAATGTCATATCATGTATTACTATTATTTCTAACATCTTTGATGTAGTTTTGAGTAAATTTCATATAAGTTCAGCAAAGATCAAAATGAAATCAGATCCGTCAATTCATTCATTCATCATAACTGGTTCTTACACATATTAGTCTAACCTCGTATATATAGTTATAGGCATGACTCTTAAGGCCCAATAACAGCTTGCACATAAACCATTACACAGCTAACATACTAATAAGTAATAGCAATGTCTATATGACCTACTATAACAGAATACCTTCATAAGCAAGCTAACTAACTGACTGCCTCATAGATGAACACAATAATATTCACATATCGGCACAAGTTAATAAGAAAACAAGAAGGGACAAAAAAATAAATATAGACTTACCAAAGCTTCTTCAGTAGTTCACATCTGAACAAATTGTTGCCAAGTTTCTTCATCAAGAAAGGCATACTTGGCGATAGGACCAGGGCGAGGCTTACCAACCGGAACCTCGGCAAAAATATACTTGTTTGCTAACTCGGTCTTACTCTTCCTCCAGATATCATTACAATGCGATTATGTGTTGACTTTCAACTTCTCATTGTCGGGAACATTGTATGTACGCCGGATAGAGGCCCAAATAAGATCCTTCACCTTCTCTTTGTCGACATTTTTCCACTCGTTGGTCAAAATGCTAGGCTTGTTGTGTGCTTGTAAGCCGACATAACTAGTATACTTGCTTTTATTAGGGCTGCAAGGAGCCAAATATTCATCAAATTGTATATCGAGCTTTTGATCGGCAATTCGTGCTAGGGCAAGCTCTTTTAATCAGGTGGGGCCTCTTTTACCACCACGGTGTGCAGGGCGGATACGAGGAGGCTCACTCTGAGAAGAACATGGCTCGTTCTTACTTCCACTAGTCACATCATCAACTAGCATTCCACAAACAGGACTAGAATCGTTTCCTTCGTTCATTTTCGAAACAAGAAAAGAGGTTGAGAGAGGTAGTGAAAGAGAGGAATGCCGAGCAAATGAGAGAGTAACAGAGGATGGTGACGATTTGAAAGGAAGAAATGTAATGCAATAGGAAGAGGTGCTTGAGTGTTTCACAACAAGAACAGGGGTTTCAGAGTTCAGATAGAAAGACGTAAGATGCAAGGAAAGGTTTCGCGTGAGAGTATGTTTGGAAGTTTTAAGACCGGAAAAACTAAAATGACAGTCTTAAAGCTTAACATTTCAAAATGTCTTTTGTTTATGTCATGTCTCAAAAGTATTAAAATATTAGTATAAATTATTTTCATTATATCGTACCAGGCAGAAGTTACGTCCGCTCTTAAAAATATTAACTCTAAGAGTGTCATTTATATATGATCGGTCTTAAAAGTTTTATACCATTATATTTAAATATTTCCTTATTATTTTGCACCGCAGAAAATATAAGTCGGGATGTATGAGATTTCTCTTTAATGTAATTCATATTTCAATTTTTTTTAATAAATGTTTTAAGAGTAGTTGTTTTTTCTTAGTAACAAAAACGTTGGTCTTAAAGGTTAACATTTCAAAATGTCTTTTGTTTATGTCATGTCTCAAAAGTATTAAAATATTAGTATAAATTATTTTCATTATATCGTACCAGGCAGAAGTTACGTCCGCTCTTAAAAATATTAACTCTAAGAGTGTCATTTATATATGATCGGTCTTAAAAGTTTTATACCATTATATTTAAATATTTCCTTATTATTTTGCACCACATAAAATATAAGTCGGGCTGTACGAGGTGTCTCTTTAAAATAATTCATATTTCATTTTTTTAATGAATGTTTTAAGAGCGGTTGTTTTTTTGAGTAACTTAAATGAGGGTCTTAAAGGTTTACATTTCATAACATCCATTGTTTATGTTTGGTCTTAAAAATATTAAACTATTAGTTTAAATTTTTTCATTATTTAGTTCTGGGATGAAATTACGTCCGCTTTTAAAAATATTAACTTTAAGACTGTCATTCATATATCTCCTGTCTTAAAAGTTATATACAATTATATTAAAATATTTTCTTATTATTTTGCACTGCTAAAAATATAAGTCGGGCTGTACGAAATTTTTTTTTAATGTAATTCATATTTCAATTTTTTAAATAAATGTTTTAAGAGCAGTTGTTTCTTTCAGTGGTTTGAATAATATATTTAAGACCTATCAAAAAATGATACAGTCCAATAAATTCTTTATATTTACAAAATTGCCACTGGTCATTTGTTTAAGACCGAAGCGTCGATTATCCGCTGTAAATGAGGAAGTCTTAAAACTCTTTTTTGCACTAGTGCATACAGTGTCTGATGATCATTGTGCTACACAAATATGGCAATAGCCAAAGGGAGTGGGGTGTGTGCACAATGAGACTGAATGTAAAATAGATGAATCAAGAGGGTGTACATGATGGGTAATCTCCTATTTATAGAGATTACCTTTAGAGTTTTGGTGCCTCCATCAGAGTGCGCACCTCCAGTGAGTATATACGTCCACCTTCTAATAATGCTCGCCCACGTTCTAGTCATACCTGCTCCACTACCTATACTGTCTTGGATTATAAGCATGATTATAGGGCTGATTAGTGTTTTACTTGATTATGAAAGGATTCTGTCATAAAGTCTCTTTACCAAGCTACATATCATCCAAGCCCAATATGCGTGACCATAATAGTTGCCCCCAGCTTGGTAGTTCAGGCCTCTGAGCTGCTGGGATGCCTTTGTTATTTGTTCAGGGATTTCAAGCTTTGAATGGACGCCTCACTGCTATGCTTGTTTTACTTTCATCCGAGCTTTAATGACTCCAACTCATGTTGTAACTACAAATTGCCCTTAAGTGCATGGTTAAGGTTGACTAACTTTGCTTCACCTACATAACCTTTTCTTTGATGCCTAAGGTAACGTCCAGGTTCTGGGTTCTAATATTCAACAACCATTCTCTACATTAAATATATCAAGTTCGGCTTGTTAGTTTTCAGTCAAGAATTTCCCCTAATCCAAACTAATTCTGCCTGATCATTAAAAATCCTTTTTCTTTTGATAGGATTTCTTCATTAAGAGTCCGAGTTCTCAACATCACTAGCTTGTAGCCGAGTCTTCCCTCAAGCCGGATTCATATAATGAAGACATCGCCTATTTTATTCACTTATTCTAATCGTGACCCCTTAGAGTCGGTCTTTGCTTTGATGTTGATCACGGATTTAGGAGATTGGGATAAATCTTTGAGAAACCAAGCAGAAAACGATTTAACTCCTATCCCAATTTTTGCCTCATCATGACCTACATGACAGTTGGCCACTTTCAACTGCTTGTAAGCTAAAATGGCATGCCTACCCTTCTACAGTATTGAGGCGTATTAAATGTGTGCCTTATTTTTCACGCATCATCATCACTTTATGTGCGTACTACCTTCTTTGCCCCTGACTCTTGAAATTCGAGATCTCAACGATTATACTTATATATGTGCAGTTTTACCCCTATTGGCATTTTGTTCACTTTAAAGCTTTCTTCAACCTCTAGATATACTTATCTCTCGTAACCAACTTCCCTATAAGCTTTTCATTTATCTTCTTTTATCTTTGCAAACCTCCATTACGCTAGGTACTTTCTTCATTCTCCATTTCTTCATTTGAATTTCAATGTAATCTTTTTCAAAATCTTTGAGCTTTTTTGATTTATGCCTTTTGTTTCTTTGATTGTTGCCTATCAAAATTCAAAGTCACATTAATTCTTTCTTCTCGTTTGTGTTGGATGACAGTGATGACCAAAACAACTAGGAATTCCCTACTGAATTCATATAAGTTGAAAAACGTTGGACTGGCCCATCCTAACACATTTTAACTTTGTCTTCAATTTTTTCTTTTTCATTTGCGTCAGGGGGTAGTGACTACCAAATTAAAATTCCTTTTTGATCTTAAAAAATTGATGAAAAATTGAACTGAGCCATCCTAATAGTTTCAAAAACTGTCTTTTGTAGAAACTCTATGGATAAAGACTCTCCTTTGCTTTCTTCGATTGATGGGAAACCAATTCCAAAGGAGGAATATGAAATACTTCAAAAAGTACCTTCGAGGGCTTGATAATGGTTCAAGGGGATAGAGCGTATTTAAGAGGAAAAACAAGAAGTCTTACTTCGTAAACCCAGGGGTTATAGGAGTAGGAAGAAAACCTTGATACATCCAAAAATCCCTATCTCTCCACCAAAAACCTTAAGCCGGGATGAGATTACTTGTAATTCGGCACCCACTATTTCCCCTTTCAAAGATTCTAAATATATTGTGTTCGAGTTTAGTCTAGTAGGCGACGTTGACCCCTGTAAATATTATGCTTATATAGCCTGCTGCTTGTCTTTGAGAGTCTGGGAACTTTAGTCGAGTCATTTTTAGCCTCTTACTAACATAAATTGACCTCGAAACCTGCCCCAGCCTCTAAGGTCGTTGGACACCATTCCGTCTTCCCTCTACCATCCCGTAGTTCCTTTGAACAAGGTAACCTCGTGGTTTTTGATTGTTTTCTTTTTCCTTTTGTTATAGGTATAGGATGGGAACTCCTCCTTTACAGCGCTTTGACAAAGCTACAACCATCAGAGTCGAGTTGTCTAGATTCTTTGTTTGACCTAGAATCATAGGTTACTAGAGATGTTCTCCTTTCCAAGTCTTCCATGTCAGCTTCTGAGGTGGTTAAACTTCCCGTAAAAAATGGATAAGGATACTCAGATTTTTTCCCCTTTCAAGCAAGTGCATTTGTGCCCCACCAAAAGGGGATAAGTCTTCTCACTTCGTTTTTGTTTATCGATATATGATTACCTAGATCGGTATTCACTTCCCATTTACCGAGTTCCAAATGGAGCTTCTTACTTACCTCTACTTGGCTCTTTCCCCAACTTCACCCTAATGGATGGGCTTTTGAAATCGTTTTTGAGCATTTTTGTGAATCAAACAACTTAATTTGCACCATTCAGCTTTTCTTTCATTTCTTTACCCTCCACTAGGCTAGCATCAATAACAGTTCTTCTAAAAAAAAGGCTGGACCTCGCTCCGGGATGCTGATTGACAAAAACACTTTTACTTTCTTTACTGATTATTTCAAGGGTTTAAAAACCTACTTTTTCAAAGTTATAGTCGAACCCAAACAATTACCTTATTTCTTAAAACCATGGATTCAAGCAAAGTAGAGGGGAGAATTCCCCTGTATTGGTCTAGAGACCAATATGGCTTTACTCCTGCCTTTTACCACTTCCTAGTGAGGCATTTGTCTGATGTCGAGTCCTCATGGCCTCCTTTATTCACTCCTTCATTGAAAAACATAGCTCGACCGACTAGATTTCCCATCCTAGAGTCGAGATCGCTATTTCCCAACCTAAGGTCGAGATTACCTCGTCTATAAGTATGGGGAATTCACCTGACATGCATACTAATTTTTGCTCTCTGCATTCATAATTGTCCATGAACGTTTGTTTATGATTCCTCACTACTTATTTCTCCTCACTTACAGCTCTACAAATGTGAAAGAAGCCTCAGCATTTGGACACCGAGGTCTTCTATGAGGAAGCAACTGTGGGCCTAGCTATGGGCTAGAAAAGTGCAACTCTTGCAGCCGAGACCGGTAATGAAAGAGCCTGTTGAAAAAAGCCTAAGAAGACCAAGAGCACCCTAGTTCTTGGCAAAAGGATATCATTGCTCAAGCTTCTATCGGGGCCATATCTACCATAGACTCGGGGGTTCCTGCTACTTCTTTATCCAAATAGCAAACTACAACTCCTCCTCCTATTAGTTCTCTATATGTTTTGATGATAACAGACAATTGTTAACTTGGCATGAAGTTTGTCTTTGGTAAGTTGAAAAACTTATTGTCAAAGGCAAACTCGAGTTTCGGTATGTAAACTCGAGTTTGAGACTTAACAGAGAGCTGCTCAATTATGCAAGAAAGCCAAACTCCAGTTTGCTTAGTCAAACTCGAGTTTACAAAGTCACAAAAAGCAATCAAAGTTTTTTCTCAACAAGTCAAACTCCAGTTTGTGAAAACAAACTTGAAGTCTTGGAGATACAGAGAGCACACAAAATTTTGAGCAAGTCAAACTCGAGTCTGGACCATGAAACTCGAGTTTAGACTAAACAGAAAGAATTCAGAAAACTTTAAGTATTTTCATAAGTCTTGCAAACTCTAGTCTGTGTTTCCAAACTCCAGTTTACACTTGACCAAGAAAAATTTCGAAGTTCCAGCTCTTACTGAAACTCGAATTTGCTTCCCCAAACTCGAGTCTGAGTCATACAGAATGACCACCAATATGCGTGCTTTGCAAACTCCAGTTTATGCTACTAAACTCCAATCTGGAAATTCTTAAACTTAGGTTCATCCTCTTGACATAGCCCCAAACTCGAGTTAGTCATTAATTGACTCGAGTTTAGGTACATGTCCAAAGTTCCATTCCAAGTCCAAAGCTCGACAGTCTTCTCTATAAGTTCAGCTAAGATCAAGATGGAATCAAATGTGGAATAAAGTGCATTAAATGAAGAACCAAGAACAGGGCTGATCCTTCTCCTCTATCCCAATGGTTCAGCACAGACCGTTATGGATCAATTAAATCTTTCTCCAATGGTCAAATGAAGGTTATGGAATGACTGAATACCTGGAAGAGCTTCTGCATCAACATATTCCAAGATTATAGTTGAGAATTGAAAGAACAGAGCAAAATATGCAACTGTCATTTTCCAGATTTACAGCTGAACGTTAGAGAAGAAAATGCAACGGCTAGTTCATCTAGTTAGCCTATAAAAGGCTATGAAGACTCAGAGCAAGACACACACAACCAAGCTACTTTGATTATATTTTGCAATTTGGGTCTGTATTGTGATTTTATATTGATCTTTAGTGTTTATCATTATCTACTCTTTTGAAATCAATAGTTTGTGGTGTAAACTCAAGGTTGTGGAAACCTGTGAGTGGGGTAGCTTAATTACAAACTGTAAGGGGGAGCAAGTCCTAGTTGAATATGATTTCTTGTAGTTTAAATTGTTGTAGTTAAAGCTTGTTAAACTAGTGGAAATACCCAGAAGATATCTGGAGACTAGACGTAGGTCAAGGTTAAGGCCGAACTAGTGTAAATTCTGTGTGTCAAGCTTCTCTTCCCTTTCTCTCTTGTTATTTACTTTTCAAGGGTTTTGAAAAAGAGTTGAAAAAGAATTTTTGAAATCCCCAATTCACCCCCCTCTTGGTGATTTCTTCCATTTTCATTTGGTATCAGAGCATAGGTTGTATGCTCAAAGGATTAGCATCTTAGACAAAAAGATCCAATGGAAGGAATTCTACCAGATGGTGCCTCAATAAACAGACCACTGGGTTTCAATGGTAAACATTACTCATTCTGGAAATCCAAATTCAAAGTATTTGTGATGGCCAGTGAGTATTTTCTGTGAGAAGTAATTGAGGAAGGCAACTATGTCCCTACTAAGAAAGTAGGATAAAATATTGTACCAAAAGCAAAGGTTGAATTTGATGAAAATGATCAAAAGAAAGTCATCCTTAACAGCAAAGCTATTTTGATGTTACAAAGTGCATTAAGCTAAAAGGAGTACTTTCGCATTTGCAATCTGCCCAGTGCCAAGGAGATGTGGGATGCATTGGAAGTGGCTTACGAAGGAACTTTAGGAATCAAGGAAAACAGAATCAACACCCTCACAACTGAGTATGATCTATTATGCATGAAGACCATAGAATCAATTGCAGAATTCTAGCTCCGTTTCACTCATCTCATCAACCAATTGTCAGCTTTAGGGAAGGTATATGAACATAAAGCTCAGGTAATAAAAATTTTAAATGTACTAACCAAGGATTGGGAAGCTAAAGTGACAGCTCATGAAGAAGCCCGAGGAGAATCCATGCAATCTGTAGCTTCCCTCTTCGGAAGTCTATCAAAATACGAAGGCAAAATCAAGTTCAGAAAAAGGACTTGATGAAATGGAAGGCAAGCAGAAGGGAATTGCTCTCAAAACCACCAAAGATGATAGAGGTTTTGATGACGATGAGGTTGATGATGAAGAGATTGGGATGATGGTCCGGAGATTCAAAAAGTTCTACAAGAAGGATCAAGGATTCCGAAAGTTTCACAAGAACAGCAACAACAATGAAACAAAGAAACCAATCATATGTTATGAGTGTGACAAGCCAGGTCACATTAAGTCTGAATGCCCCCAGCTGAAGAACAATGAAAAAGAAAAGAAAAGATTCAACTCCTTAAAAAAGAAAGCCTATGTATTTGCCATCTGGGGAGATAGCTCATCTGATGAAGATGAAGAGGATGAAGAACAAACACCAAACCTTTGCCTGGTCGCTTAGGAAGAATCTGACTATGAAGAGGTATGTCTAAGAGCATCAAAATTAGGTAAATTGTGCATTGACAGTGGATGCTCTAGACACATGACAGGAGATCAATCCAAGTTCTCAACAATCACTTATAAGGAAGGCGACAAGGTTACATTTGGTGGAAATCAATCCGGAAGGATAGCTGGTATTGGAGAAGTTGGCAACAATGATGGACCAAAAATACAAGATGTCTACCTTGTGGAAGGCCTATGCCATAATCTCCTTAATGTAAGCCAAAGTGTAGATAAAGGTAACCTAATCATCTTCGACTGAGAAGAATGTCTGATTGTGAGCAAGGATGATCTCTTCTTAGATAACATTAAATCAAAAGCCTTATTCAGGGCTCCAAGAGAAGGTAATTGCTACACTCTTAACCTTTCTAATAACTCTCCATCTGAAAAGTGTTTCATTGGTAACTTAGATGAAAGTTGGTTGTGGCATAAATGGTTAGCTCATGTCAACATGTTCCAACTTGATAAACTAATGAAAAAGGACTTGGTTATTGGATTACCAAAACTTGATTTCAAAAAGGATATGATTTGTGATGCATGTCAAAAGGGAAAACAAACTAAATCATTTTTTCATTCAAAAACTGAGATTTCAACTAATAGACCACTTCAATTACTACATATGTGTTAGTTCTCTATGTGTTTTGATGATAACTGACAATTGCAAACTAAATTTGAAGTTTGTCTTTGGTAAGTTGTAAAACTTACTGTTCAAGGCAAACTCGAGTCTAGGTAACGAAACTCGAGTTTGGACTTGAGAGACAGAAGTTCAGTTTTTACAAAGCTGGCTAAACTCCAATTTGTGTAAGACAAACTTGAGTTTGCATTACACAGAGAGCAATCAAAATTCTTAAGAACTGTAAACTCAAGTCTATGTTTTGGAAACTCAAGTTTAGGATCAAACAGAAGCTTCAATGCTTTATCAAGATTTCAAAACTCCAGTTTCATATCCACAAACTCCAGTTTACCAAATACAAAAGTCTTCAAGTTTAAAGTTTTCAACTGAAACTCGAGTCTGCACGTAGAAGACTCGAGTCTAGGTTATAACAGAGACACTTGAGCTCTTGTTTATTTTGTAAACTCCAGTTTTGATTTCAGAGACTCCAGTTTAAGCTTAACAGGAAGTTTTCAAAGCTTCAGCTACCACTGAAACTTGAGTCTAGTTTCTGGAGACTCGAGTTTAGGACAAACTGAAAATACTTGAGTTATTACATGATTTCTAAACTCCTGTTTTGAAGCTGTGAACTTAAAATTAAGATTTTCATAAAAGCTTCAAACTTGAGTCAGTCACTAAATGACTTGAGTTTAGCCATGTGTTCAAATTCCCATTCAAGACCAAATCGCGACTTTCTTCTCTATAAGAACTAAACTCAAGTTAGCTTTTGCAAACTGCTAGTTTAAACCAATGTTCAATAGTCATGTCTTTTGGATGAACCTCAAACTTGAGTCTAGGATTATAAACTCGAGTTTGCATCGGATATTTTGAAAAACCAGATTGAATCAATCTGCGAAATCATTATGGGTTAATATGGAATTATCAAATCTTGTTGTATTATTATTCCTAACATTATTGATCAAGTTTTTGATAAGTTTCAGACAGGTTCATCACAAGATCAAGGTGAAATCAAGATCCAGCATAAGTGAATTTAATGAAGAACCAAGAACAGGGCTGATTCTTCTCCCTTATCCCGGATGTTCAGTTCAGACCGTTGTAACACATTAAGTTCATCTCAAACGATCGAATTAAGATCATGGAATGACTAAAAATCTGGAAGACGTTTTGCAACAACACATTCCAGGATTTCAACAAAGAATTAAAAGAACAGAGCAAAATATGCAACTGTCATTTCCTAGATTTGTAGCTGAACATTGGAGAAGATATTGCAACGGCTAGCTCATCTAGCTGAAAGTGGAAGAAATCACCAAGAGGGGGATGAATTGGGGATTTTAAAATTTCTTTTCAACTCTTAAAAAATAAAGCTTAAGAAATTAATAATGAAAGAGTAGAGAAAGAAAAGCTCAGACACACAGGACTTATACTGGTTCGGTCTTAACCTTGACCTACGTCCAGTCTCCAGATACCTTATGGGTGTTTCCGCTAGTTCAACAGGTTTTTAACTACAATAATAAAGACAAGACATAATCCTAATCACCTAGGACTTGCTCCCCCTTACACCTTGTAATTTAAACAGCCCAACTCACAGGTTCCACAACCTTGAGTTTACACAACCAAATACTTTAAAAGAATTTCAATATCTCAAAAGAGTGAATATTGATAATCACTGAAGAACAGATAAAAGAATCACAATACAAACTCAAAAATGCAAATGTGTTCAAGTGTAGCTTCGTTGTTTATCTTGCTCTGAGTCTTCATAGCCTTTTATAGCCTAATTAGATGAACCAGTCGTTCCAATATCTTCTCCAACGTTCAGTTGCAGATCTAGAAAATGACAGTTGCAAATTTTGCTCTGTTCTTTCAATTCTTTGCTGAAATCCTGGAATATGTTGTTGCAGAATGTCTTCCAGATTCTTTGGTATTCCACAATCTTAATTTGACCGTGTGAGGTGATCTTAATGTGTTCCAATGGTCTGAGCTAAACATCTGAGATAAGGGAGAAGAATCAGCCCTGTTCTTAGTTCTTCATTAAATGCACTTATTCTGGATCTTTGATTCTCTTTGATCTTGTGATGAACCTATCTGAAACTTATCAAAAACTTGATCAATAACATTAGGAATAATAATGCAACAAGATATGATAATTTCAGATTAACCCATAATGATTTCGCAGATTGATTTGATCTGGTTTTCAAAAGTTACCGATTCAAACTCGAGTTTGTTGTTCTAAACTCGAGTTTGAGGTTCATCCATAGAGCAAGATATATTTGAAAGTTTCCTAAACTCAAGTTGACAAGTAACTGACTCGAGTTTGGTTCTTACAGAGAGGAAAGTCGCGAGTTGGTCCTGAATGAGATTTTGAACACATGGCTAAACTCGAGTCATTTGGTGACTAACTCGAGTTTGAAGCTTTTATGAAAATCTTAAGTTTAAGTTCACAGCTTCAAAACTGGAGTTTAGAAATGCAGACTGGAGTTTACAAGACCTGAAATATTGCATAGCTCTCTGTATGATCGAAACTCGAGTTTTGATATTCAAAACTCGAGTTTCAGTGAAAACTGAGACCTTTCAAAAAATCTTTTTTATGTGTAAATTGGAGTTTCCATTTTTCAAATTGGAGTTTTCAAATCAGTCATTTACTCGAGTGTTTTCTGTTTGAGCTAAACTCGAGTCACCGAAACCATGACTCGAGTTTCAGTGTGAACTGAAACATTTGAAATATCTTTGAAGGCTCAAACTGGAGTTTTTATTTTCAAGACTGGAGTTTAGAAATCATGTAATAACTCGAGTGTTTTCAGATAGTCCTAAACTCGAGTCTCCAGAAATCTGACTTGAGTTTCAGTGTATATTGAAACTTTGAAAAACTTTACATTTAAGTACAAACTGGAGTTACTGAAATTTAAACTGGAGTTTTGAAAACAAGTATCAACTCGAGTATCTTTGTATATGCCAAACTCGAGTCTACATAATCCAGACTCGAGTTTCCAGTGAAAACTGAAAACATGAAGGCTATTGCATTTTGCAAACTGGAGTTTGTAAAACTGAAACTGGAGTTTGGAAAACTTGATAAAACATTGAAGCTTCTGTTTGATCTCAAACTCAAGTTTCCAAATCATAGACACGAGTTTACAAGTCTTTAAACTTTTAGCACATAAACTTTCTTGTAAACTGGAGTTTCTCAGAATCAAAGGTAGAGTTTGGAAACGAGTTGAAATTCGAGTGTCACTGCCTTTGATCTAGACTTGAGTTTACAACTCTTGTAAACTTTGATAGCTCTCTGTAACTCTGCAAACTCGAGTTTGCCTATACAAACTGAAGTTTGGCCAACATTGTAAAATCTGAGCTTCTGTCTGTCAAGTCCAAACTCGAGTTTAGCACCCCAAACTCGAGTTTGTCTTAAACAGAAAGTTTTACAACTTTCAAAGGACAAACTTCAAATTGAGTTTACAATTGTCGGTTATCATTAAAACACACAAAGAACTAACACTAGCTAGGCCATAAAAGGTTATGAAGACACAGAGCAAGACACAACGAAGCTACACTTGAACACATTTGCATTTTTTGAGTTTGTATTGTGATTCTTTTATCTGTTCTTCAGTGATTATCAATATTCACTCTTTTGAGAGATTGAAATTCTTTTAAAGTATTTGGTTGTGTAAACTCAAGGTTGTGGAACCTGTGAGTTGGGCTGTTTAAATTACAAGGTGTAAGGGGGAGCAAGTCCTAGGTGATTAGGATTGTGTCTTGTCTTCATTGTTGTAGTTAAAAACCTGTTGAACTAGCGGAAACACCCAGAAGGTATCTAGGGACTGGACATAGGTCAAGGTTAAGATAGAACCAGTATAAATCATGTGTGTCTGAGCTTTTCTTTCTTTATTCTTTCATTATTCATTTCTTAAGCTTTATTTTTTAAGAGTTGAAAAGAATTTTTAAAATCCCCAATTCACCCCCCTCTTGGTGATTTCTTCCACTTTCATTTGGTATTAGAGCATAGGTTGTCTGCTCAAAGGATTAACATCCTAGACAGAAAGATCTAATGGAAGGAATTCTACCAAATGGTGCCTCAATAAATAGACCACCGGGTTTTAATGGTGAACATTACTCATTCTGGAAATCCAAATTAAAAGTATTTGTGATGGCCAGTGAGTATGGTTTGTGGGAAGTAATTGAGGAAGGCAACTATGTCCCTACTAAGAAAGTAGGAGAGAATATTGTGCCAAAAACAAAGGAGAATTTGATGAATATGATCAAAAGAAAGTTGTACTTAACAGTAAAGCTATTTTGATGTTACAGAGTGCATTAAGCCAAAAGGAATACTTTCGCATTTGCAATCTGCCCAGTGCCAAAGAAATGTGGGATGCATTGGAGGTGGCCTATGAAGGAACCTCGGGAATCAAGGAGAACAGGATCAATACACTCACAACCGAGTATGATCTTCTGCGCATGAAATTTGGAGAATTAATTGCAGAGTTCCAGCTCCGTTTCACTCACCTCATCAATCAATTGTCAGCCTTAGAGAAGGTATATGAACAAAAGGCTCAGGTAAAAAAAATTTTAAATATACTAACCAAAGATTGGGAAGCTAAAGTGATAGCTATTGAAGAAGCCCGAGGAGAATCCATGCAATTTGTAGCTGCTCTCTTCGGAAGCCTATCCGAATATAAGGGAAAAATTAAGTTCAGAAAAGAGCTTGATGGAATTGATGGTAAAAACAAAGGAATTGAACTCAAGACCATCAATGAGTCTAAAGAATCAGATAATGAGGACGAAGAAGAAGAGCTTGGCATGATAATCAGAAAGTTCAGAAAATTCTACAAAAAGAATCAGGGATTCAGAAAATCTCATAAAGGTGGATCAAGCTCAGAATCGAAGAAGACTCGAGTCTGGACTTAGAAGACTCGAGTCGGGTTATAACAGAGACACTTGAGCTATTGCTCATTTTGTAAACTCCAGTTTTAATTTCAGAGACTCCAGTTTAAGCTTAACAAAAAGTTCTCAAAGTTTCAGTTTCCGCATAAACTCGAGTCTGGATTCTAGAGACTCGAGTTTAGGACTATCTGAAAACACTCGAGTTATTACATGATTTCTAAACTCCAGTCTGGAAAATAGAAACTCCAGTTTGAGCCTTCAAAGATATTTCAAATGTTTCAGTTCACACTGAAACTCGAGTCATGGTTTCGGTGACTCGAGTTTAGCCCAAACAGAAAACACTCGAATAAATGACTGATTTGAAAACTCCAGTTTGAAAAATGGAAACTCTTGTTTACACATAAAAAGATTTTTCAAAGGTTTCAGTTTTCACTGAAACTCGAGTTTTGAATATCAAAACTCGAGTCTAGATCATACAGAGAGCTATGAAATATTTTAGGTCTTGTAAACTCCAGTTTGCATTTCTAAACTCCAGTTTTGAAGCTTCAAACTTGAGTCAGTCACTAAATGACTCAAGTTTAGCCATGTGTTCAAAATCCCATCCAAGACCAAATCGCGACTTTCTTCTCTGTAAGAGCCAAACTCGAGTTAGCTTTTGTAATCTGCCAGTTTGGATTAATGATCAATAGTTATGCTTTCTGGATGAATCTCAAACTCGAGTCTAGGATTATAAACTCAGGTTTGCATCGGTAACTTTTGAAAACCAGATCAAATCAATCTGCGAAATCATTATGGGTTAATATGAAATTATCATATCTTGTTGCATTATTATTCCTAACATTATTGATCAAGTTTTTAATAAGTTTCAGACAGGTTCATCACAAGATCAAAGAGAATCAAAGATCCAGAATAAGTTCATTTAATGAAGAACCAAGAACAAGGCTGATTCTTCTCCTTTATCCTAGATGTTTAGTTCAGACTGTCGGAACACATTAAGATCACCTCAAACGGTCAAATTAAGATCATGGAATGACAAAGAATCTGGAAGACGTTCTGCAACAACATATTTCAGGATTTCAGCAAAGAATTGAAAGAACATAGCAAAATTTGCAACTGTCATTTTCCAGATTTACAACTGAACGTTGGAGAAGGAAAAGCAACGGCTAGTTCATCTAGCTAGGCTATAAAAGGCTGTGAAGACTCAAAGAAAATGACACACAACGAAGCCACACTTGAATACATTTGCGTTTTTGGGCCTGTATTGTGTTTTATGATTTGATCTTCAGTATTTATCAAAATCTACTCTTTTGAGAGGTTGTAATTCTTTGAAAGCATTTATTTGTGAGAACTCAAGGTTGTGGAACCTGTGAGTTAGGTTGTTTAATTAGAAAGTGTAAGGGGGAGCAAGTCCTAGGTGATTAGGATTGTGTCTTGACTTCATTGTTGTAGTTAAAAACCTGTTGAACTAGTGGAAACACCCAGAAGGTATCTGGGGACTGGATGTAGGTCAAGGTTAAGACCGAACTAGTATAAATTCTGTGTCTCTAAGCTTTTCTTTCTCTACTCTTTTATTATTCATTTCTTAAGCTTTAATTTTAAGAGTTGAAAAGAATTTTTAAAATCCCTAATTCACCCCCCATTGGTGATTTCTTCCACTTTCACTCCAGACTTTCCAAGATGATGAAGCTTCGAAATCATCCTCACCTTCTCCTCTTCAACGAAAACCTAGGATGAAATCCATTCCTACCCACATACCAAGAAGGGAAAAAGATGATCCCCAAGAAGTTTGCATCAGGGATTGACAAGCAAATCCCAGGCATTCCTCACACTCCCCCCAGATTGAAGGGAATCTCAATTCAAGAACCTACTGAGGAGAAACCGAGGAAGAAACCAAATGCTATACCTGGTAGAGGGAAAGAGAAGGTTGATGAACCTTCAAAGGGGTCTAAGAGAAAGAGAATGAGCCAAGCCTCTTCTAGAGCTCAAGCTTTAGCAAATCCAATTTCACCTGAGCAAACTGATCAATCTCCTAAAATCCAAACAATAACAAAGGCCCTCTTTGAAATTTACAATCACTCTTCACCACCCTCTAACTTCATCACTTAGAACACCATTTTATTTAACCAACAAGCCATAAAATTCAAAGAGAGTTTTGGCAAGAAACCCTTCTGCCCTGTGGTCTCAGTTAACCTAGAATCTCTGAAACAGGAGTGCTACCTTGACCTTTCTCCGTGGTTGGATCAATTCAAAAATCTCTTATCTATCTCTGCCCACTTTACCCCCAACATTGTGAGACTCTTCTATTTTAACATGGAATGAGGAACTATAGAGGATGATGACCAGAACCTGGACAAGGAAAGGATCACCACAACTGTTAGGGGAGTGAAATTCACCCTATCTGCTGCCATCCTAAACAAAATTTTGGACATTGATAATCCTCCTCCTCCTCATACCATAGAGTATTCCAATAAGGAGTGTCTTCAAATTTTAAAACCCAATAAGCCTACAACTGAAGACCAGCTGCTTTCCCTCCAATTCACCCCAACCTCAATGTCCCCTACCTTCCGTGTCTTATGGTACATCTACTCCCAGAACCTGGTTCAGAAAGGAGGCAATTTCACTCATTTCACCAAACACAATTATGCGCCTTTTGCTGCAGTAGTGGATAAGAAGCTACTCAATGTAGGCCAGTTGGTGTTTGAAGAGATGGTGAGATTCAGATTTGGATCCAGAATTACATCTCACATTCTATTTCCCTCCCTCATATCTGTCATCCTCTTCCACTTCAAAATCTGGCATGTTAGGGCCATAGATACTATCATTCGCCCTCCAGCTTTTGGGAAGCCTCAACTCCATCTAATGAAGATCAACTTTGATGCTGAAGGGTCTGGACAGTTAAGAGCACCCTCTAGAACAAGAGCTTCCTATTCCCGAGTTCATGAGGCTCAGTCAGCTGCTCTACCCCCTCAGCCTCCTCTTCCTTCGATATCACTGCAAAACTTCAGGAGATAGTTGATGTTGCCATTACCAAATTGGCTACAAACATTGAAAATGAGGCAGCCAAGTTAGTGGCTGAGCTTACCAAGACCAATACAGCATTAACTGAAGCTCAAGATGCCATGAAGGCATAATTAGACCAGATTATGCAACACTTCAACATCTCAGCCTCTACATCTCAGACCTCTCATCCTTCTACCCATCCAGTTGACCCCACACTTCTTATTGATGATGACAAAGGGGGAGAGAAAACTATAGAGTAGTCTTGAGTCTTGAGTTTTGTCTTGAGTTATTGTTTGTTGTTAATTATTGCTTTATGAACTTGTTCTTATGCTTGTGCTTGTGTAAACATTTGTGTGTATTATTGTTGAATTAAATGACAAATGTTATATATGTTGGACTTATTTTGATCTATGCTGCTTCTGTAATTGAGAATTTCTAAATCTTGTACTACATATCAAAATTCTGAAATTGTAAGTTTACAAGTGTTGTCATCATCAAAAAAGGGGAGAATGTTAGTTCTCTATGTGCTTTAATGATAACTGACAATTGTAAACTTGGCATGAAGTTTGTCTTTGGTAAGTTGAAAAACTTACTGTCAAAGGCAAACTCGAGTTTAGGTATGTAAACTTGAGTTTGAGACTTGACAGAGAGCTGCTCAATTATGCAAGAAAGCTAAACTCCAGTTTGCTTAGTCAAACTCGAGTTTGCAAAGTCACAGAAAGAAATCAAAGTTTTTCTCAACAAGCCAAACTCCAGTTTGTGAAAACAAACTTAAAGTTTGGGAGATACAGAGAGCACTCAGAATTTTGAGCAAGTCAAACTCGAGTCTGGACCATGAAACTTGAGTTTAGACTAAACGGAAAGAATCCAGAAAACTAAGTATCTTCATAAGTCTTGAAAACTCCAGTCTGTGTTTCCAAACTCTGGTTTACACTTGACCAAGAAAAATTTCGAAGTTCCAGCTCTTACTGAAACTCGAGTTTGCTTCCCCAAACTTGAGTCTGAGTCATATAGAAAGACCACCAATATGCTTGCTTTGCAAACTCCAGTTTATGCTGCTAAACTCCAATCTGGAAATTCTTGAACTTAGGTTCATCCTCTTGACATAGCCCCAAACTCAAGTTAGTCATTAATTGACTCGAGTTTAGGTACATGTCCAAAGTTCCATTCCAAGTCCAGAGCCCGACAGTCTTCTCTATAAGGTCAGCTAAGACCAAGATAGAATCAGATGTGGAATAAAGTACATTAAATGAAGAACCAAAAACAGGACTGATCCTTCTCCTCTATCCCAATGGTTCAGCACAGACCGTTATGGATCAATTAAATTTCTCTCCAACGGTCAAATGAAGGTTATGGAATGACTGAATACCTGGAAGAGCTTTTGCATCAACATATTCCAAGATTCCAGCTGAGAATTGAAAGAACAGAGCAAAATATGCAACTGTCATTTTCCAAATTTACAGCTGAACGTTAGAGAAGAAAATGCAACGGCTAGTTCATCTAGTTAGCCTATAAAAGGCTATGAAGACTCAGAGCAAGACACACACAACCAAGCTACTTTGATTATATTTTGCAATTTGAGTCTGTATTGTGATTTTATATTGATCTTTAGTATTTATCATTATCTACTCTTTTGAGAGTCTTGATTCTTTGAAATCAATAGTTTGTGGTGTAAACTCAAGGATGTGAAAACCTGTGAGTGGGGTAGCTTAATTACAAAGTGTAAGGGGGAGCAAGTCTTAGGTGAATAGGATTGCTTGTAGTTTACATTGTTGTAGTTAAAGCTGGTTAAACTAGTGGAAATACCCAGAAGATATCTGGGGACTAGACGTAGATTAAGGTTAAGGCCGAACCAATATAAATTCTGTGTGTCAAGCTTCTCTTCCCTTTCTCTCTTGTTATTTACTTTTCAAGGGTTTTGAAAAAGAGTTGAAAAAGAATTTTTGAAATCCCCAATTCAACCCCCTTTTGGTGATTTCTTCTATTTTCACCTCCCTCTTCTCATTCTCCTCCTCTGCTATCCCATCCTGAGTTATGGGTAGGTGGGATTAACAGAGTAAATTGAGTTGCCTTTCACCCTCCTCAACATTATTTTGACCTGGTTCATATAACTGAAGCCGAGTGTAGAGAGCTGAATGAAATTAAAAACTATACGGCGAATATGGTTGGGTTAGCTCAACTCATGGTATACATGAAGCAAAACTTCATCAAATACTGCACTAATTTGTATCATGCTTCGATAGATCTAAACTATGCTCTAGCAATGGCAGACCGGACTAAGGCGGAGTTGACAGGGCTTGAGAAGGGAAAACAAAAACTTGAGAGGAGCTCGCCCATGCCAAGAGGGATCTTAAAGAAATGAAATCGACTCTTTCTCCAGACTGAAGAATGGTGTATAAGAATCATTCCATAACGCTCCATAGCAAGTTTAGCTTTTGAATCCCAACGTTAACGTGGACCTCTCAATGGTGGACTTCCTAGCTTATGTTGATGAAGGCAGAAAATTAGTCCCCTCATCCTTGTCTGCTTCGAATGACTCGGCGCCCTCAGTAGGAGATGACCAAGAAGAGGAGGATGATGAAGAAGTCGAGACTCCTGAGGCAAATCCTACCACAAAATGAAGAGTTGGGAAGCTGCTTTCATTTGTATTTTGTTTCTTTTCTGTTGCTAAATCCGATTGGCTTGTACTTTGACTCTTGATGAATGAAAATTTTCTTAGTTACTCTCTTATTTGAAAGTATTTCCATTTCCTAAATTCACCATAATCATAAGAAAATAATTAATCAAGAACCTAAACTTAAAGTTTAAAGCTATTATTTAGTGACTTGGCCACAGTAAAAAATGTTCACACAAAATCTGTATTTATATTTATCTAATAATAAAACTAGGCATAATATTTGTAAAAAATTTATTTAATATCTACTTAACATATGATTATTTCTAACCAAAATTCTATTTAAAGTAGTGGCGATCCGTCACATGTTCAAAATTGGTCCTATGTCGTCTTTTAAACATTTCAACTTGATTAGCGTCAGCATGTCGATTGAATTCACTACCCCAGAAAAATGGTTTTTGATGCATCACGGCCTCAATAGGCCTTGTTGAATGCTCTTCACTTTGAAATGGGTCTTTCGATCTTAGCTTCGTTTATTATTGAGACGAAATTGGTTTTAGTAAAAACCCAATACTTAGATATTTGGAATTGTTCTCATTCGAGAATTCATTCATTAATAGACTTGTCAACATCTTCGTCTTACATAATCCCTTAAAAGTGATTTTACATAGACTTGGCGACATAGTCATCTTAAGAATCCCTTAAAAGGAATTTTACATAGACTTGGCGACATAGTCGCTTTTTACATGAAGTGCGGGTTTAACTGTAGTATACTTTTAGTTTGTTTGCATTCCATGTTCTTTTAATTGGTTTCTTCTCCAAAGTCTCAAGGATATAGATTCCTTTGTTGAGCTTTTCTTTAACTCGATAAGAGCCTTCCCAATTTGGTGCAAGCTTTGCATCTCTGGCATTTTTGTTTCCTATGTTGGCTTGTGGTAGGACTGGGTCCCCTCTTTGGAAAGACCGAGGTTTCACTTTTTTATTAAATCTGACACAATGAGTTGTTTCATAGTCGTATCTCAACAATATGCTGCGATTCTAACTTCATCGATCATATCTAGCTTAAGCCCTAGTGATTCATTATTCATCATTTCTTCTTCCACCAGGGCCATGATTCTCCTCCAGGATAGTTGACCTATCTCTACCGAGATCATCACCTTGCATCCATAAGTTAGTTTGAATAGAGTTTGAAATACCTGGTTGAACCCAAGAGGTGGGGTGAATTTGGTGAATATAAAAACTTGGGAGCTTTGATAATCTTTTTGCAATTCAATGAAATCAATTTGTGAAAAAGTAAAGAGTTATAAGAATGTTGACAATCATTCAAACATATATGTTTGAAGTAAAGGAGTTGAAGGAAGAGAATTGCAAACTGAGATTTATACCGGTCCAATCTTTGACCTACGTCCAATCCTCAAGCTCCACTTGAGATTTCCACTATCTCCTTCTTTAATCAGGCACAAGAGTAAAGCCTTTACAACCTCACAAGTTTAGGCAGGCACTTGTGCAGCCTTCACAATCTCTCACAGAGACTCTCCCTTACAACCCATAGGGATTCAATCAATTTTCCACTCAAGGTCACCCAACCTTGAGTATCTCTCAAAGAAATATAATTTACATTGATTCTTCTCTCAAAGAAGTGAATAGATAATCATTGAAGTGGATTACAAATCATTTCACTCTCAAAATGATAAACTATGAAAGCATGAAAAACAGAGTGAAAGAGATTCAGAATTTTAGCATTTTGATAGTGCAAGGTTTTTCCATCCTCATGTTGCAGTTTGAATCTGGCTTTATTTATAGATGAGGATGATCTAAATGTTGGAGAATGTAGCCATTATGAATAGAGACGTTGAAAATATAGCTATTGGAAAAAAATAGTCGTTAGATGCCTTTTTGGACTTGACAGCTCAACATATTGATCTTCATGTAATGCTTTGTTTGATCATCTAAAACATGACCACAAATGATATAAATGATGTTAAGAAGTATTACAAATCATTTAGGTAAGGATTTGGATGTTCTTGATCAAAATTGTGATTTTCGAAACTTTGATTTTTCTAAAGTGACGGTGTATACTCAAGCATTGACTTGAATACTGCGGTATTGAGCTTGTTTCATTACTTCAGATTCGTTTCTGTCTATCCGATACTCGAGTATTTGAAAGTGGAGCTAAATCACTAAGATGGGGGGTGAATTGGAGATTTTCAAAATTTTTGCGCAAATTCTGCTCAAATTGTAACTGAACAGGGCAGAACGGGGAGTAAGGGAAGAAGAGTAAGACACAAGAGTTTATATTGGTTTGGCCCAACTCTTTGGCTTACATCCTAGTCCTCAGGCACCCTGAGTATTTCACTAAATCACTTGATTACACACTATGTTCTCTGAAGCAATTCTCTCACTAGAACGTGCTCCCCCTTACAAGTTGTAATCAAAGACTCCCAAATCCCCAAGTCCCTCAACTTGAGATTCTTTACAATAAATGAATATAGATAATAAACTCTCTTAGAAGAGTAGATAGGATGAACACTGAAGTTCAGGTAGTATCAGTAGATACTCTGTACAGAAAAGCTAGTGAATAAAATGAGCAAATTGAATGCTTTTTGATTTTCAACTCAATAGTTGTTGGAGAGAATTAAATGTTGTTCTATTTATACTTAGAGTATGTTTAGTGACCATTGTAGGCATTCATTTGACCATTGGTAAAGATTTTTGTCTGTTACAAGCACTTTGGTCTCTTCTCTCTCTTCCCTTTGTCCATTCTTTGGATTGGAAGGATTAATGCTAAGCCACTTGAGTTTATAGCCATTGGAATGATAGAGTTCGAAGTAGGTGGATGTTTCTTTATCCGTTTTCCATCATGTAAAGCTTATTAGACGAAAATAAAGCAAGTTAGGTGGCTCTTCATCTAATGCTCTGACAATTCCTTTGCTTTAGTGAAGTCAACCTTGAAAATATGCTTAAACTATCTGTAACTTGGCTTAAATACACTAGCAAACACATTAAACATATCTGGTAATGTTTATGGTTAATAACTGAAAGCATTTAGATCAACAAACACGGCTCATACTCGAGTTTGTAAATCAATACTTGAGTATGTCACTATGCACTTAAGGCTGTACTTGAGTATTCTAACTAATACTCGAGTATGCTCCTTCCAGAAACGAAACTCGCGATTCCAGTTTTGGAGCTTCAGTTCCACTTAAGCCAATATTCGAGTATTCAACCAATATTCGAGTTTTGGACACTTAAAGAGTTTTTGTCCAAAACATCAAAACCAGAGTATTCAAGCAATACTGCAATATTGAAAGCTCAAAAACTTCGGATGCTCTCTGTATGACTCAATACTCGAGTATTCAACACCATACTTGAGTACGGGGTTCTTCTTTGAAATTCAGAGAAAGCATTAACTAGTATAAAACTGGAGTTTTCGAAACCGGAGTTTTCCAAACTGAAGTTTGTGTGTTTAATAAACTTTTAATCCATCTTTTCTTGGCTCAATACTCGAGTATGTCAGCATCATACTCGAGTTTTCACTTAATTATGAAAACATTTGAATTCTGGAGGCAAGTTGAAAACTGGACTTTTCGTATTTAAAAACTGGAGTTTTCCAAACCGAGGTTTGCATTTCTTTTGTAAAATCACTGAAGAGTCTCTTCGGTCTATACTCGAGTATGCATACCAATACTCAAGTATGCTCTGATAGAAAACTTGTGTTGCTCTCTTTAAGGTCCAATACTCGAGTATCCTCTTGGATACTGCGGTATTGTCCTTAATCATTCGTATTGAGCTTTTCTTTGAAATATCAATACTCGAGTATTGCTACTGATACTCGAGTATTGTCTCAATCAGCAAGTTTTTACTTTCTTGAGACAACTCTTCAATCTTGGTTTCACAATTGATTGTTATCATCAAAACCCATAGAGAACTAACAGTATTGACTTACATACTTGAGTATTGAAGATCCTCTAATGTTCATTGCTTTCTGTCTGAGCTATACTCGAGTATTCACTTCAATACTCGAGTATTCAAGTTGTTTTGGCCCTTGGTTGCTGAAAAACGTGGCTGAACCCAAGAGGGGGGTAATTGGGTGAAGATAAATACTTGCTCCCTTTTTGAAAAATTTTTGCAATTCGTTTGAATCAGTTTGAATGATAATGAGAAATCATAAAGATATAAAAAGCCATTAAAACATGTATGCTGGAAGTAAAGAGTTAAGGGAAGAGAAATGCAAACTTAGATTTATACTGGTTCAGTCCAACTTTGACCTACATCCAATCCTCAAGCTCTACTTGAGATTTCCACTATTCTCCTTGTTTATCCAAGCACAAGAGACAAGCCTTTACACTCTCCTTGTTTAATCAGGCACAAAAGACAAGCCTTTACACCCATAAGTTTATCCAGGTATTTGTGAAACCTTCACAATCTCCCTCGGAGACTCCCCCTTACTTCCCGTAAGGTTACAACCAATTTCCCACTCAAAGGTCACCCAACCTTGAGTATCTCTCATAAAATATGGTTTACAATACATCTTCTCTGGAAGAAGTGATTATGATACACACTTAAGCTCATTACAATTGAATTCACTCTCTATATTGTAAACTAAAAAAAACATTTAAGAACAGAGAGTGTTGGAGGTTCAGAAATTCGGCATTATAACATTGAAGCTCACTCCCCCACCTTCTTGCGTTTTGAATCCAATTCTATTTATAGAAGCAGGTGTTTTGACCGTTGAGAATCTGTCTGTGTAAGAATAGAGCCATCGAGAATATGTCTGTTGGAAAATATAGCCGTTAGATTGCTTTTTGTCATGACAGCTCAACATTTTCATTTATCCTTGATCTTCAGTTTGAGGCCTTTTCATAATCTGAAACATGTCCACAAATGATGTAAATGATGTTAAAATATGTTACAAATCATTTGGGAAAGTTTCTGAATAATTTGGATCAGAATCAGAATTTCGCAATGGTGATTTTTCTGATCTGTGGGAGAATACTGCAATATTCTTTGTACACTCGAGTATTGAGCTTATGTCAATACTTCATATTCATCTCTATAAGTCCGATACTCGAGTTTTGCTTCTCATACTTGAGTATTGAGGATCCATTAACGTTCATAGCTCTCTATTTGAGCTATACTCGAGTACTGATTCGTAAACTCGAGTTTTCAAGCTGTTCAGCACTTTGGTTGCTATTTGACTTGATATAGCTTCTAATTTAGCAAATCAATTATCCCCATATAGCTCCTTGATTCTTCTTTCCACAGCAACAAGAATTAGATCTTAATTTGTTGGATTTCATCTGTTATGATCCAATAAATCAAGATAGTTCTTTATCTAGCGTTTTTGCAACTATCTGATTAGTCAGTCAACTTTCAAAGACTATATCTCTCTGGTCTGATCTTCATTTTTGTTGAATCAAGTCTTGATGGAAAGCCTCATGAGTCTTCTTTCCAATGCCACCAATTTCAACTCAATCCGATTTGTGGATTGTGAGTTATACTCAAAACATTGAAGCTCGCTCTGAAGTATGGCGTGAATATTTGATCCAACTTAGGAAATTTTTAGTTCTTTGATTTGATCTTCTTTGGGCATGAAACTTTGTCACAATGACGCATTGGATGTCTAGTTTCAGCCAAATTTGATTTCACCTCAATCCGATGTCTGGTTCAAGAGATATCATTGAATTACCAGACCTCGCCCATTCTGACCATGGAACAGAGGTGAACAGAGTTGCTGTTGAGCTTTGATACTTGAGTATTGAAGTGGATACTCGAGTATTGTCGAGACCAGACGCGTCAGTGAAGCTGAAAGTTCTCAATACTGCGGTATATAAGTTTAATACTCGAGTATAATCAAGTTTTGACTCTTTGACGCCCAAACCGTGGTTTTCAAAACCTTAGTTTTCGTCCAGAAGCAAATTTTTCCAGTAAGCTTGTATACTTGAGTTTTGACCTAGAAACTCGAGTATTGACTTCCAGAACCCGATTTTCACAGTTTTTGACTCTGAATTGACCTCTCCAACATCCAAATGATTGTGAAGACTTATAGAATCAATCTAAGATCTTGATTATTGATTTTTCTCATTCTTGTTGACAAGATCTTCTCTTTTTTCCTTCTCTTTACTTTATCATTATCCATAATTCTTTTCTTTTCTTTCTTCTTTTCTCTTGAACCTTCTTCACATTTATATTTGAGTTGATGTTGATATTCTCATCAACTTCTTCCATCTTCGATCATGATTAATCTTCACCATTTGATCTCAGCTCATCATCTTCTTCAGCATATCTTCATCTTTCTGAATTCTCACTTCTTTAAATATTTTCCAGAAATATTTCTTCTTCGATTGAACATTCTTCATAAACAAACTTGAACTGATCTTGATTGAAGAAGTTCCAATCAATAAACTCTTTCTGATTCAATTTCTTCTCTTCTGTTACCTTATCCTCATCTACGTCCTCAACCACATTGATCTTCTTCATGATTGACCTTTACATCATTGATTCTACATTAAAATTCAAGAATTCATCAATAAAGGAAGATAAACATATTACTCAATCTTTTTGCTCTGAATAATGCCATATGTATAAGTCATCATCAAAACTAATTATATCCAACAGTTGCTTTCTGGCTTGATATAGCTTCAATTTAGCAAACCACTTATCCTTATATAGCTCTTTAAGTCTTCTTTCTAATGCGAAAAGAATTAGCTCAAAGATCGTTGGATTTCATTTGTTATGCTCCAATGAATGCAGCCCTGTTCTTGACCAGTGTTTTTGCAACGTTCTGAATTTTAAGTCATCTTTTCAAGACCATATCTCTCTTGTATGATCTTCATTTTTGTTGAGCTAAGTCTTGATGGAAAGCCTTATGAGTCTTCTTTTATATGCCATTGATTTCAACTCATTCCGATTTGTAGATTGTGAGTTACACTCAAAACATTGAAGCTTGGTCTGATGTGTGGTGTGAATATTTGATCCAACTTTAGAAACTCAAAGCTCTCTCATCTAATCTTCTTTGAGCATGAAACTTTGTCAAGACGACGTATTGGATGTTTAGTTTCGTACAAATTTGATTTCACCTCAATCCGATCTCTAGTTCATAAGATGTCATCAAATTACCAGACCTCACCCAAAGCTAAACGTGAAACAGAGGTGAACAGAGTTGTTGTAAGTGCTGGATACTCCAGTATTGAGTTGGATACTCGAGTATTGTCGGGTCCAGAGATGCCAGAGAAGCTGAAAACACCCCATACTTAAGTCATTAAGTTTCATACTCGAGTATTGAGTTCCAAACTCAAATTTTGACTTGGAAACTCGAGTTTCCCAAACTTCATTTTTCTCATCCAGAAGCAAATCACTGGAGCAAGCGTGTATACTCGAGTTTTAACTTGGATACCCGAGTTTTCTCTTCCATAACCTGATTTTTGTTGTCTTTGACTTTGAATTGAACCTCTCTATCTTCCATTTAATTGTAAAGACTTATAATATCAATCTAAGACCTTGAATATTGATTTTTCTCATTCTTTTTGACAAGATCTTCTCTTTCTTTCTTCTCTTCACTTGCTCATTCTTCACAACTCTATTCTTTCTTTCTTCGCTTCTCTTTTCTTGGACATTCTTCACTTTTATGTTTGAGTTGATCTTGAATATTGATATTCCCATTCTATTCATGAACTTCTTCCATCTTCCATCTTGATTATCCCCAAAATCTATCAACTAAGAACTTGAATAATAATATTTCATGTAATAAGTTCTTCCTTCTTCTTCTTCTTGATTATCCTTCATAAATGAAGTTGAGCTGATCTTGAATAAAGACATTTCATTCACCAAGTTCTTTCTTCTTCAATCTCTCTTCTTCTTATTGATTATGCCCAAATTTCTTTGATAACTTATTGCTTCTTTGCCAATTCTTCTTTCTATCTTCTCATCTCTGGATTATTCTCCATGATTTCTTTCTCTCATTCAATACTTCTTTGATGATCTTCTTCTTGACCATTCTTCATAAATGATCTTCACATCTTTAATTCTATATTAAAATCAAGAATTAGTAAATGAAGAAGATAAATATAGTATGCAAACTTTTTGCTTTTTCTAATGGCATCTATATAAGACATCATCAAAACTAATCATATCTAACAGAGTTTCCCAGTACAGGATTGAATACTTGTCTGGTATCCCCATAAGACAAACTAGAACTGCTCAACCCAATTAGTCCCTGCCTCCTCTATCCTTTTCTTTAAACCATCCATGATGATTTTATTTGCTGCCTTGGCTTGCCCATTCAACTAGGGATGCTCTACTGAGGTGAAACAATGTTTAATTTGGAAGGCCAACATCATCTCTTGAAGTCCCTTATTGATGAATTGGGTTCCATTATCCGTAATCAACTATGTCGGGATCCCAAAACGAGAAATAATACTTCTTTCAAAGAATCTTCGAACCCGTGTTAAGGTGATTGTAGTTAGGGGCTTAGCTTCTATCTACTTGGTGAGGTAGTCGATGGCTACTACTAACTATCGCAATTGACTTGAAGCAACCTTGAATGGTCCTAGCAAATCCATACCCCATTTATAGAAAGGCCATGGGGCCGAAATAGATTTTAACTCCTCTAGAGGGGACCATATGATTTTTGTGTGCTTCAAACAACTTTCACATTTTCGGACAAGTACCTCTGAATCTGCTACCATCACAAGCCAAGGTACCCGGCTCAGAGGGCTTTCCTTAACAAAGCCTTAGCGCCCATGTGCTATAGTTAATTCCTCTAGATGTAGGCACTTGAGCATCAATAAATGTAGGCCTTTGCAATACAGTTGATTTTCGACCACACTGTACATCATCACATCTCGCACTAGCTTTTTTGCTTCAAATGCATCATCAGGAAGCACCTCTCTCTCCAAATAATAGATAATCGATTTTCTCCAGTCGTTTGCCATAAAGATCACCATGATACAACTTGGTTCTGACAAACTTTGTTGAATAACTATTCTATGGTTGCCTGGGTTCTTGGTACTTTCGAATTTAGACAAGATATCAACTTGGGTGATTTATCCCCTGGGAATGTGGGTGACTATCACCTTCTTAAACTCGGTCATGGCTTCCTTTACTTTATTCAAGTATTTTGCCAACAAAAGGCCCTTGACTTGGTATGTCCCATCGATTTCTGCCACTACGAGCTGTGAATTAGTTGAGATGTGGACTTTGGTAGCTCCACTTTCCTGGGCCTGGATCAATCTGACAAAGAGTGCTTCATACTCTACTTGGTTATTAGACGTTAGGAAATTGAGCCTCAAAGAATGCTCTATGAAGACTCCTTCCAGACTTTCTACGATTATTTGGCTCCACTCCCTTTGATATTTGAAGAACCATCTACAAATACTTTCCAAATATCATCATTTTTTGACTCTACTTTATCAGTCGGGGTTAGTTCCATCACTAAATCATCTAGAGCTTGACACTTGATGGCATGTCAGGCTTCATACGTGATGTCAAACTTAGACAATTCAATCGCCCAACTAATCATTATTCTAGCCAAATATGGTCTATGTAGCACTAGTCGAATTGGCTAGCTTGTCCTTATGATGATTGGGTGTCCTTGAAAGTAAGGGTGGAGCCTTCTTGTAGCAGTAAGTTAGGCAAAGACCATCTTCTCGAGCTTTTGATATCTCAATTCTAAAGACTGTAAAGCTTGGCTAACAAAATATACCAGTATCTGACCATCCGCTACCTCTCTGACCAGTACCATGCTTACGATCCCTTCTCCCACAGACATGTATAGGATTAAGGTTTCTCCCAGATTAGGCTTGGATAAAACCAGAGGTGCAGCTAGGCACTACTTTATCTTTGCAAATGTAGCGTCACATTCAAGGTTCCAACCAACTTGAGCCTCCTTTCTTAAGCAGGTTAAAGAAGAGGAGGGCATTTTTTTCCGGATATAGGTAAGAACCTTGTCAAGGTAGCCAGTCTCCTAGTGAGTTGTTGTACTTCCCATTTAGTCTTTGGGGCCTTTATACCCAGCACTACCACATTTTTCCAAGTTTTCTTCAATTCCCCTATTTGTTAAGAGGAATCTAAGGAATTTTCTAGTGGGTACTCCGAACACGCATTTAGATGGATTTAATTAGATTTGGATAGCTCTCAACTTATTGAAGGTCTATTGTAGATCTTGAATATGGCTTGGTGGTTGGCTGATTTGACAATCATACTGTCAATGTAAAATTATATGTTTTTTACCAAGTTGATCCTAAAAAACTTGGTTCATCATCGTCTGGTAGATGGCCCCAGTATTTTTCAACTCAAAAGGCATCACTTTATAGCAATGGTTCACCTTGTCAATTATAAATGTTGTCTTTTCTTGATCTTCGATGTGCATAACAATTTGGTTATAGCCAGAGTACGCATCCATGAAAGATAAAAGCTAGAAACCAAATGCATTATCCACCAGTTGGTCGATACTGGGCTTCGAGTAGGCATCTTTAAGACATACCTTGTTAAGATCGGCGTAGTCTATGCATACTTGCCACTTTCCATTTGGCTTTATGACCATTATGAGATTTGAGAGCTAGGTGGTGTATTGTATCTCCTGTATAAAACTAGCGTCGAGCAGCTCTTTGACATGACTTGTAGGACCTATCTTCCTTTTGGGTTGAGCTTTCTTTTCTATTGAGCCACTGGGCTTAACCCTGGATAAATAGCTAGCTTGTGGCAGTAATACTCAGGATCAATGCCACAGATCTTTGATGATTTCAAGGAAAATACATCCTGGTTTGCCTTTAAGAATTGGATTAACCTAGCTTTGACATTTGGATCCAATATTTTGCCAACTTTAGTGATTTACCCCAGTTCCGTTCCCAGGACAAGGTCTTCTAATTCTCCATTTGATTCTGGCCTTGACACCTTGGTATCTTAGTACATATCAAGCTCCATCATGTTCACCGATTTGCAAAGCCGTCTAGATTTATATTGGCCTTTACTACTAGGTCGAGGTAAGGATGATGATCCTTTTTCACACCCTTTAACTATTTCAAAATAGCATTGTCGTGACTCTTTCTGGTCCCCTCTCACTGTCACGACCTCATTCTTGTTGCTCTCCATTTTTATCTTATGATGTTTCGTGGATGCCAGCATGTCCCAGTTGTGAATGGTGGGCCTCCTAAGAAATATGTTGTAACTGGAGGGAAATTGGTGACAATAAACCTAACCCATTCAGATTTGAATGCTTATTTAGCCCCCAAGGTTAACTTGAGGTCGATGTACCCCTTAGGTTAGGTGTCTCGCCCATTGAAGCCCGTGAGGGTTTTCTTGCACTGCTTCAAATATTTTGGATCAAGTTTCATCCTCTTAAAAACATCCCAAAGAATAATTTTGCATGTGCTGCCGGCAACAATAAAAATCCTTCTTATTAGGTAGTTCCCTAGGGTGCTTGAGATCACCAGCTCATCTTGATGGCCATTAACATCTTTTAGATCTTCTCGGGTGAAACTTAAGAGATGAGGTTCAGGCTTACTCAAATCTTCTTTAAATTTGGGTTGGTCTCTTATAAATAGGACCTCCTTCAGATACTTCTTCCTCTGACTTGTTGTGTCTCCGCCTCCTCCAAATCCTCCACTTATAACGTTGCATTCGAATTCTGGCTCTGGGAACTCAATGTTGTCGCCTTTTGGCTTCTACAAACTTTGCTCCTTCCTCTTCTTCTCAGGCACTGAACTTGGTCCTTCCTGCTGGCTCTTGTTATGCTTGTTACGCCCCTTGGTCTTAATTATATACTGCCTTTGTTTTCCTTCTCTGAAAAATTTCTCTATGGCATCTCTTAGATCCTAGTATTGGTCAATGGTATGCCCCGGCTGATCATAGAACTTGCAAAAGCAGGACTGATCCAAAGCTGCCTTACTATTCAAAGGTTAAGGTCAATCCACTTTACGCATCTTAGTCAATGCGACTTCTTTCTATACTTGGGATCTAGACATATTCAACGGCATATACTTCTTATATTTCCCTTCCACCTTTCCGCCCTGAAATTTGTTGTTCGAGTTCCTCCTGTGGAAGTCTTGTCTCTAGTTTCTGGGTTATTCTTTCTTCTTATGGGGCGAATCATTTTGCTTTTCTTTCCCTGCAGCATTAGCTATTTGGAGCTGCTCTAACTCTAAATACTTATTTGCTCAAATTTTGAATTCCTTCAAGTTCTTAACTTCATCTTTGATTACTAATTGTGCTAGCTGAGATTCGGAATCCAACCTGGATATCAGCAAATGGACGTGCACACTTTCCTCCAACCCGTGCACCTACAATGCAACCTCTTTGAAGAGGTCCAAGTATTTATACAAGGTTTCCCCTAGCCTCTGTTGGATTTTGTTTAAGGTGTATATCAATTGTGGCTGCTTTTTACTGGTTGAAAAGTTCAACAGGGACTTTTCACCTAAGTCTACAAAGCTTCGAATCGATTTAGGTTGTAATGTTTTAACCCACCTTTGGGCAGCTCCATGCAAAGTTGTAACAAACAGGTGGGAAATGATAGGTTCCTGGAAGCCCTTTACAAACATTTTGATGTTGAAAGTGTTTATGTAAGCCTGCGGGTCTTGGTTGCCATTATATTTAGGGAGCTCGAACGAGTTGAAATCCTTAGGATATGGGGCATTTGGGATTTCGTTGGTGAAAGGACTGATGTTATGCAGCCCATTATCACACTTTCTCCTATATCTCCTCGGCATAGCTGGCCTTAGAGGAAGCATGCCTTTTGCTTAGTTAGAAAACCCAGTATCTTGTTGGGAGTTTCTACTTCATGGTTGGGCTTAGACTGTTAGTCATTCATAAGAGTATGCTTAGGACCTCGCGCCTCGACATTCCGAACTCAGTCTCGAGTTTGTTCATCTTGATTCTAGCCTCGGTTCATCGAGCTATTTTCAGTGCAGTTGGTGTTAGTTCTCTATGTGTTTTGATGATAAGTAACAATTGTAAACTCAAAAGAAGTTTGTTTTGACTAAAACAAGGTTGAAACTTGTTAAAATTGATTTAATCTTTTCTGCTTAAGCTAAACTCGAGCTTAGATTAGTTAAACTCAAGTTTATGGTTAACAAAAAGCAAATCTCATTTTTGAACTAAGATAAACTCGAGCCTAACATAATAAACTCGAGTCTTCTCGTGACAGAGAACAAGCTTGAACATTCGAACTAGTTCAAACTCGAGCTAGCCATTTTTAAACTTGAGCTTACACAAGACAGAGAGCAAATTAAGTTATTTGATCTTAGTTAAACTCAAGTCTATCATGTTAAACTGAAGTCTATGCTTTACAGAGAGCACTCAAAGATTTGTCGCAATATAAACTTGAGCAAGGCTATGTAGACTCAAGCCTATCTTTGATTGAAAGAATTTCAAATGTGTTCGGCTGAAGCAAACTCGAACCTAAAACTTACAAACTCGAGTTTGGCACAGACAGAGAGCTATCAAAGTTTGCAACACGATTAGATTCGAGCCTACATTTGTCAAACTCAAGCTTACATCTCTATATTAAAGCTTATGTTCATTTCAAACTCGAGCCTGCCACTTATAGACTTGAGTTTGTGCGTTATTCCAAAATGATTTTAAAAGGTCATCCCGATGATTATTGAAAACAGAATGCATGAACTCAAGCTTATATATTTTCTCTTGAGTGTTAATGAACAAACTCGAGCCTACATAGTTTAGACTCGAGCCAAACGGATCACTGTTTTACAGACGATGTCTTCTACCTATCTGATTCAAACTTATGAATTAATTTACTCACATTTTAAGTTGCGAATCATCATATATATATATATATATATACACTTGATCGATCTGCTCATTAGTTTCAGATGAATTCAACAAGGATAAAGGTGAAATCAAATCTAGGTTAAATGCAATTAATGAAGAACCAAGAACAAGCCTAAAATTTCTCCTCTATCCCAATGGTTTAGCTCAGGTCGTTATAGATCATTCAGATCACCCTCCAATAGTCAAATAAAGTTTATGGAATGACAAAAATTCTAGAAGGCCATCTGCAACAACTAAATCTAGGATTCCAGCTAAGAATTGAAGAAATAGAGAAATATATGCAACTATCATATTCCAGATATGAAGCTGAACATTGAAGAATCAAAGAGAAGAAAATGCAACAGCTAGTTCCTCTGATTAAACTATAAATACCTAGGAAGACTCATAGCAACAATACCCACACAATTACAACTGATTGCATTTTTAATTTGACTCTTTATTATGCATTGTACAGTAGTTGAACTTTAGTGTTTATTCATATCTGCTCTATTTGAGAGTTTGTTTTTGAAAATCATTCAATTACTTGTTTGAGAGAACTCAAGGTTGTGGAACCTGTGAGTTGGTTATTTAATTACAAAGTGTAAGTGGGAGCAAGTCCTAGGTGATTATGGTTGCTTGAGAATTACATTATTGTAATTAAAGAATATTGAGATAGTTGGAAAACCCATAAGGTATCTGGGGATTGGACATAGGTTAAGGATAGGATCGAACTAGTATAAATCTTACTGTGTCTAGCTTCTCTTCCTTTGCTTTGTTATACTCTGTTTTTGATCTAAAAACTTGGGTACTTAGAAAAGAATTTTTTAAAATCTCTAATTCACACCCTCTTGGTGATTTCTTCATTTACATTTGGTATCAGAGCATTGGTTGTCTATCTAAAGGATTAACTTCCTAGTCAAAATATCCAATCAAAGGAATATTACCAAATGGTGCCACAATCAACAGACCACCAGGTTTCAGTGGTGAACACTACTCATTCTGGAAATCCAAATTCAAAGTATTAGTGATGGCCAGTGAGTATGGTCTGTGGGAAGTAGTTGAAGAAGGCAATTATGTTCCTACTAAGAGAGTAGGAGACAATGTTGTGCCAAAAACTAAAGCTGAATTTGATGAGAATGATCAGAAGCGAATTGTCCTCAATAGCAAAGCCATCTTGATGTTACAAAGTGCATTGAGCCAAAAGGAGTACTTTCGCATTTGCAATATGTTGAGTGCCAAAGAAATGTGGGATGCCTTAGAAGTTGCTTATAAAGGAACCTCAGGAATCAAGGAGAACATAATCAACACTTTCATGACTGAATATGATTTATTACATATGAAGTCTGGAGAATCAATTGGAGAGTTCCAGCTTCGGTTCACGCATCTCATCAATCAAATATCAGCTTTGGGAACGTCTGATGATCATTGTGTTACATAAATATAGTGATAGCCAAAGGAAGTAGGGTGTACATAGTTTGACTGAATGTAGAATCGAATAATCGAGAGGGTGTACCTAATAGGTAATCTCATATTTAGAGCCTGTTTGACAAAATTACAAACCTAGGTTTTAGAAACAAAATCTAGGTTTTGTACCAAGTTTTCCAAACATCTCTTTTTTTTCAAAAGTTATTCTGCATCAAAACCTAGGTTTTATCGTAAGCTTGCCAAACACCCTTATTTTTTCCAGAAGCTATTCTACATCAAAACCTAGGTTTTGGATCTCAAGACTTAGGTTTTGTGAAAAACTATTTCTTTCAATTTTTTCTCTCTCCTCTATCATCATCAGTATTTTTCCAATACCAGTAAGTATCCTTAAGATATTTTTTAGTATCTTTTAGTACCCTAAATATTTTTTCAATATCAGTCATTATCTTGAAATATTTTTTCAATATCATAAAATAAATTTTCAAGATCATGAAGTATTTGTTTAGTATCCTTAAATATCTTTTTGATGCCCGTCAGTACCCTAAAATATTTTTTTAAGATCATTCATTACCTTGAAATATGTTTTTAATGTCTTAAAATAAATTTTTAAGATCATGAAGTATTTTTTTAGTACAAGTCAGTACCTTAAAATATTTCATTATCTTAAAAAATTATTTTACGATATTAAAAAGATATTTCAGGGTAATGAATGATCTTGAAAAAATATTTTAGGGTACTACGGGTACTAAAAAGATACTTAATACTAACTGGTACTAAAAAAATATTTCTCATGGCCTTAAAAATTTATTTTAGGATTTTGAAAAAATATTTCAGGGTACTGATAATCTTGAAAAAATATTTTATGGTACTAAAAAGATACTTAAAAAAAATACTTTTTGATCTTAAAAAAAATTTACGATGTTGAAAAATATTTTAGGGTAATGACTAATCTTGCAAAAATAGTTCAGATTATTGAAATGTACTAAAAAATATTTTAAGGATACTGACTGATACTGAAAAAATAATGATGATGGTAGTGGAGAGAGAAAAAGCAAAAAAAAGTAGCTTTTCACAAAAACCTAGGTTTTGGAGTCGAAAACCTAGGTTTTGATCTAGAATAGCTTTTGAAAAAAAAAATAGGGGTATTTGGTAAGTTGATGACAAAATTTAGGTTTTGATACAAAATAGTTTTTAGAAAAAATATGGGTGTTTGACAAACTTTTGCCAAAACCTAGGTTTTAATGCATAATAGTTTTTGGAAAAATTTGGGGGTGTTTGGTAAACTTTTGTCAAAACTTAGGTTTTGAAGTTATCCAAACACTTACCATTTTTCTTCAAAAGCTATTCTCCAAAAGCTATTGTTCAAAAATCATTTTTACCTTGTAAATCCCAAAAGCTATTTTGTTAGATATGATTAGTTTTGATGATGTCTTATATTGATACCATTTGTATAAGCAAAAAGTTTGCATACTATATTTATCTTCTTCACTGACTAAATTCTTGAGCTTGATGTAGAATCAAATATGTGAAAGGAAATCAGAAATTACAGAAAGAAGAAGAGTCAAGTGATCAAGAATGATCAAGAGAAGAAGAAAAAGAAGAAGATCAAGGAGGTCAAGAATATAGATGAGGATAAGGAAAAGGAAGAGAGGAAAAAGAAGAAGAGGAGAAATCGAAGAAGAAAGAGTTTATTGAATGGAACATTCTCAATCAAGATCAATTCAAATTTGTTTATGAAGAATGTTCAAGAGAAGAAGAAAGAAAGAGAAGATATTATCAAATAGAATGAGAATAGCAATATTCAAGATCAGTTATGAAGAATGATCAAAAGATGGGAAAACAAAGAAAAGACACATGAAATTCTGGAAGAAGTTCAGTATAGACTTGGCTCTATGGATATTGAAGAATGAAGAAGATGTAGAGAATGATGAGCCAAAGTTGAATGATGAAAATTGATCAAGATGGAACTTGGAAAAATGAATAATTTGCTGAAGATATCATTATTCATATTCCAAGATTGATTATAGAAGTGTCCACAATCAAATGGATGTTGAAGAGGGTCAATTCAAAGCTAAAGACAGTGAAAATCGAGATCTGGAAGAGAATACTCGAGTTTCCAGGACAAAACTCGAGTATACGAGCTTACTGAAAAAATTTGCTTCTAGACGGAGAAAACTGAAGTTTGGAAAACTGTAGTTTAGGAAACTACGGTTTGGGCGTCAAAGAGTCAAAACTTGACTATAGGAGTCAATACTCGAGTATGGAACTTATATACTCGAGTATTAGGTGTTTTCAACTTCTCTCGCGTGTCTAGACCCGACAAAACTCGAGTTTCCTCTTCAATACTCGAGTTTCCAATATTCTTCAGCAACTCTGTTCACCTTTGTTCCACGATCAGAATGGGCGAGGTCTGGTAATTCCATGATATCTTCTAAACCAAACATCGGATTGAGGTGAAATCAAATTTGACTGAAACTCGACATCCAATGCGTCATGTTGACAAAGTCTCAGGTCTAAAGAAGATCAGATGAGAGAGCTTTGAATTTCCAAAGTTGGATCAAATATTCACGCCACACTTCAGACCAAGCTTCAATGATTTGAGTATAACTCACAATCTACATATCAGAATGAGCTGAAAATGGTGGCATATGAAAGAAGACTCATAAGGATTTCCATCAAGACTTGATTCAACAAAAATGAAGCTCGGACTAGAGAGATATGGTCCTCGAAAGTTGACTGACTAAGCAAGACGTTCCAAAAACACTGGTAAAGAAAAATCTTTATTCACCGGATCTTAATGCACAGATCACAATGAGTTTAGATCTGATTCTTGTTGCTTTAGAATGAAGATGCAAAGAGCTATATGAGGATAATTGGTTTGCTAAAATAAAAACCATATCAAGTCAGAAAGCAACCAAAGGCCAGAACAAGTTGAAAACTCAAGTTTATAAGTGAAAACTCGAGTATAGCTCAAAGAGCAATGAACGTCAGAGGATCCTCAATACTCGAGTATGGGAAGCAAAACTCGAGTATAGATCAGACAGAGACGGATCTGAAGTAATGCTACAAGCTTAATACTCGAGTTTACATCGTAACTTTAGAAAAATCAAAGTTGTGAAAATCCTGAATCTGATCCAGATAAACTAGAAGTTTACCCAAATGATCTTTAACAACTATTATCATTAATTATATCATTTGTGAACATATTTCAGATAATCAAACGAAGGATTTCATGAAGAACCAAAATGCTAAGCTGTCAAGTTGAAGAAGCATTCTAACGGCTATATTTCCAACTGTCACATCCTCAAACGGTTCTATTTACAATGGCTCTATTCTCAACGTTCAGATCATCTTCATCTATAAATAGAACCAGATTCAAAACGCAAGAAGATGATGGAGTGAGCTTACACTGTTATAATGTCAAAATGTTGAATCTCCTACTCTCTGTTTTTCAATGTTTTCTGAGTTTACAATATAGAGAGTGAAATCACTTGTAATGTGAAACATCCTTCATATTACTTAATAAATTAACCATATTTTAATTTTGTAATTAACTTAAAAATGCTAAAAATATTTAATTAATTATCCCACAGGACACCAAAACATGCATAATGAACCCTAACGTGGCAATATACATTTATCCAACATAAAACATAGAGACAGAAACACTACTTCTAGTAGTGTAGTCTAATCTTCTAATGCCTTCCCTGATGGACCCGGACAAGAGTTCTCACTTGAAAAATGTGGTAACCATCAATTCGACTTATTATAAAAATTAATACGTGCTAGTGAGGTGCCAAGTGGAACAATTTTATAAACAAAATATTAACAATACATTTCAACAATATTCATCTTATTATAAAAATTAATACGTGCTAGTGAGGTGCCAAGTAGAACAATTTTATAAACAAAATATTAACAATACATTTCAACAATATTCATATCATGAAAATCTCATATCATAAAATAACTATCTCAATTTCTTTTTAATACATTTCCCAAGGTACCTCCCTTCACGCCAGCCAAACCGCCTTATTTCACTCCAACTAGACCCATAGGTCTTTTCCCCTCAATGAACTAGTGGGGTGCCGTAAGCCCTCTTGAACTGGTGGGCAAGTCCCTCTTGAAACGGTGGAACATTAGAAAACCAACCATTGTGCACCAATGGAGGTCTCACCACGTGGTGGAAAATAACTACTCCACATCTTCCCCAATTTAACCATTTCCAAATTATCATAACCATAATATAATACCTCAATTTCCAATATATTTCATAATTCAACCATAAAGTTCCACAAGGACATTACTATCAAAATATACTTAAACATTTCATACAAATACTCACAAAAGCAACATATTAAAACACATAATAAGTGGAAAGTGGTTACCTCTCGCCAAAGCTAATTAATTCATATGACTCCTAATCCGAGAGCTCCACACACATCAAAACTTAATCTATCATAATCAACTTTCTATCCATTAATAACTCTTTAAAAATATATATCAAAATATACAAGTTTTGATAATAAATTTAGAATGCTTGAAGTTTATTCCTTTCAACTGTTAACCTTCACTACCCTTAAAATCCAACAACTTCAGGTATTTTTAATAAATTGCACAAAAATTATTTTAATGTGCCGTCAACTCTCACATGTTCATATACAAGTCCCCTTCCATATAAAAATATTTTCAAAGATCATAACTTTCCAAACAATTCCCAGATTTCGAAAAGATTTAGACTGCTCAGCGAACTTTCCAAAACATAGGGTCATTTTGTAAAAATCATATCTCTTTACTCAGAACTCCGAAAATTACAAAATACCCACCATTTTAAACTTATACATCTCTACTTTCTTTCTGGAAAATTTCATAATTTTATATTATACCAATAATTCCCAATTTATAAAAACATGATCACTGCCCAAAAAAAGTTTCAGAATTGTTCCTGGATTTTGACCCATCTTCCAAAAATCATAACTTGAGCTATAGACCTTGGTTTGAGGTGAACCAAAGCTCATTTTGAAGTTTAACATGTTTAATATATGTCCATAAAATTTCATGGTCAAATAAGGTCGTTTACTATATTTTTAACCTACTTAAAAATCGGTGTCCAGAAGAAAATTCAGCACATGAACAGTGATATTTTGCTACAATAACCCCGTGCACTGTTCACTTACGGATTCACTGTAGCTACCGCTGATGCACTCTGTTTCTGCTAAAAAAATAGTTTTCAACTTTTTGTGATTCCCTTTAACCCTTCGGTATTTCTTATATCATGTTTATGATAGCAACTTCAAGGTTTATGAAGTATGTATATGCATATAATCATCAAGATGGAGGCAAACTGTATATATACACACACACACACATAGCCAAGTTCTCTGTTTTCAGACTTCCTAAACAGAGCAAACCGAAAGCGTGCATCACGCCGATGGAGAGAACAAAGTCAGCAAATGAATACAGAAAAACTTGATGGAGGAGGACTCACCGTACGTTGTAGCTTCCTCTGTTTTGGCTCCTTAAAACCATAGCTACCACACAAACTTGATCGACATTTCTTGCATGCAATGTTTCAGACTTTCTGCTTTCGTTGGACTGTCTCTAACTCTCACTCTCTTCTCTCTTTCTCAATGCTTTCGGTTTAACTCTTCAGTCTCTCACTCTCGTTTCTACAGAAAAACCAAAGGAAGACGAATGGAAATGGAGAAGTATATGGCGCTGCAATTTTGAATGAGACTGAGGAGTAAGGCGCTGACATGACAGAGAGATCATGGAGCATGGTGTGATTGTCCAAATGCAATAATGAGTCCAAATTCAAAATCTTTTGAATGATTGTTTACAGATTTATAACTCTTTAATATCATTCAAACTAATTATTACCGAATTGCAAAAAGATTTTGAAAAGTTGTAAATTTTTATCTTCACCTAATTCAACCTCCTCTTGGGTTCAGCCAGAACTTTCATATTTTTCAAAACCTATTCTCCAAAAGCTATTTTTACCTCATTTATCCCTTAAGCTATTCTTCAAAAGCTATATCCAAATGGGCTCTTATAAAGATTACCTTTATGGTTTTGGTCCCTCCATCAAAGTGCGCGCCTCCAGCAAGTATATGCATCCATGTCCTGATCATGTGCGCCCACATTCTGGTCATGTCTACTATACTACGTGTACTGTCTTGGATTATAGGTATGATTATGGGATGATTAGTATTTTACCTGATTATGGAAGGATTTTGTCATAAAGTCTCCTTACTGGGCCTTATATCATCCAAGCCCAATATGCTGGACCATAACAGAAAGAAAGAGCTTTATAAAGCGATTCATATCGGTTACTTAACGGCCTCTTCCCTGATAATGCCTACTAAGGATAAAGATCAAAATTTACTTATATTAATTGTATTAATGAAAATAGAAAGAGAAAAAAGAGTTGAAAATATAATCATTCATAAATGAGAGTAAGGTTGAAAATTTACTCCATAATTACTGAGTTAACTACCTTTCATTGGTATGTGTGGTTTAGTTAAAAGAAAACTTATAAATAAGACTAAAGTGATATATTTGAAGTTCCCTATGATAAGATAATTCAAGCATATTTTTGCAAGTAATTATTATTTGTATTTCTTTATGAACATCTGGTGCTATTAGCAATCGACTAAGTTGATTCACATGAATGTTGATCTATAATAGGGAAACCTCATTAACTTTGAATAATTATTGGATGCTGCACATCTAATGTTTGAACACAAAATAACTCATTAAGTTGGAACGACCTAACCAGTTGATGAAGCGCTTGGTGATGAATTTCGTCCTATTCTACACACACGCGCCATTGATCTACATTTTTGGTGATGAAGCGTCATTGATCCACATGTGTTTGAAATAGAAAAAGGAGGCAGCGGTGAGAGTTAGGGAAAGATACAACAGAGAAAAGATTTGGTCCTACCTTTTTCGCTGTTTGAGAAAATATTTTCTGCAACAAGTTTTTACACGGTGGTTTTGTTGGAATAATTTTTTCTTTTCTTCTTTTTTTCGTTGAAATTTCTTTTTGATCCCGTTGTTGAATTTCTCTAAACATGGGCATATATATATTATTTAGAAATGAATTTCTTAATTTAATTACATCTTAAATAAAAAACGATTATTTTTCTTTTTAAATTTTCCCTTTCTTCTTCCCTTTTTCCCTTAACATTACTTTTCTTTTTGGAAAAGGGCAGCAAATAGTGATGAAGCTAGAAAGGCTAATTTACTTGGTACATTCTGGGTCCATGTATTTGGATCTTCTCCACCTGAATTGTGAGAAATGTTGTGAGAAAGAGAGAAGCAAAATGGAAAACGAAAAAAAAGAAAACGAAAAAATCTCATGGCCGAGAATGTTTCCTACTACTCTTGCTTTATATCATAGGGACACAGTGCTAATAAAATTATGTTGAATTAATACCGAAATATCTGAATTTATTTTCCAACCTGAGTTTCTTCCCTTGACGAGAGAAAAGTTTAAAAAGAAAAAGAGAAGAGAGAACTTTCTTGGGATCACAGAAGAGAAGATCCTCCCTTCACGTTTTTCTCCTTTGAAAATGAATCTTGATAATTGGAATTGACTTGGACTCATTCATTGAATCTCATCAGTCTACATCTTGCGCAATTCATTCATGGTTAATGTGCAGTCGAATTAAATTATGGATCAATGAGTAAATGAAGTAAAGATTCTTTATATATGTCCAGGCATAGATATTCTCCTATTAAAAGAAATTATGTCACTGTTAGGTACTAAATGTTAGCACATCTCCTAGTGGGTTGAAGATTCAAAACTTGGTTCACCATACGGAGAAGTGAAACATTCTACCTCAAATCCCTAGACTCGCATATTCACGACAATTAGATTGTATTACCATGGCAGTAATTAAAAGAGTAAACTTATTAATTTTAACGTGAACTTTTTCCTTTCCTTTCCAACCTTTAAACAAAACGATAACCATGTTAGAAAGGAACGCAACCCATTTAACAAAGGTAATTGGGTTTGATCCCCACGATACCTATTAATTTGCAATTTATAATGAAATTAGTACTTAGCTCGTAAGTTTGCTACATACAATGTCTATTTTTAGTAAAACCATCATAGTCAATTTTAAAATAGACGTCTGTTTTGAAAAACAGTCATTGTAAGTCACTTACAATGCCTATTTTTTCAGACTATTTTCAAAAAAGTTGTTGTAAGCCTTTTACAATGACTGTTTTATAGAAAACAGACGCTAAAAGTCAACTGTTTTTAACATGTAATTTATATTTTCTACCCATAGCCTTTTAAAAACAACAAATTTTAGAATAAAGAATAAAGAAAATTGAATAAGTGAGGATAATTATTACACCTTGTATATATACATTAAGCAGTTCCTAAATAAAACCAAGTACAGGCTCCCAAAACTAAACATGTATTACACCCCTACCGGCCTCGCCCTTTCGAGTGGCGGGTTAGAGGGATTCCTTTTATTTAATCACATTCCCTTAGCACTTAGTCCAATTAACTTAGCACAGAGTTAGCACAGCAGAGCACAAGATTTGGTTGGACAAGTTTAGCATGCTGATAAACATTTACAAATCAAGTGGCAAATACATCATCGAAAGGTTAATACAGTCATCCCAATAAAGTATTAATTATAAACAATAGTTACCCAAAATGTGAAGTACAAAACAAGATAGGGCATCCCCTATTTTCTTCAATTCACCACTTCACGCCCTACCTTCTTCACACCACTAATTGCTACTGTCCTACTCCCGTGTCTCAAAACAGTCTGGAGTTCAAGGTTAAACCCAGAGAAACTATTAAACTTATATACAATATGTATGCAATACATGTAATGCAAATCACAATCAGGAAATAAACATGGCATGTACTCTGCAGGACTTCTTGGTTAAGACAAGCCCATAGACTTAATATGCAAAGGGCCTCAATAGTCAGGGTGGCCAACCCTAACCACTTACCTTAAGGCTTCAATGGACACCTATAAATGCATAGTCATATAGGCTCCACCTACTCACATACCTTGGGACTCGATAAACACCTATGAACACAGTCATATGGGCTCTACCTACCCTACATGCCAAAGGCCTTAGTAGCACCCTTACAAGTACTACCTACCCATCATGCCTCGGGCCTCAGTACTAAACATCGAATGCAAAGTCCCATAGATACTTCCTACCCTACATCTATAATCACGATAATGCATAACATACAAGAGCCCCATAGAGTATGCAAGCTTACGGTTACTACCTGGCACTTCCTAAAAGCGGTGTACACTCCCCTTAGTATCAGAGATGCATGCTTCAAATAATAATGCCATAGATATGTTAGTTCTCTATGTGTTTTGATGATAACTGACAATTGTAAACATGGCATGAAGTTTGTCTTTGGTAAGTTGAAAAACCTACTGTCAAAGGCAAACTCGAGTTTAGATATGTAAACTCGAGTTTGAGACTTTACAGAAAGCTGCTCAATTATGCAAGAAAGCCAAACTCGAGTCTGCTTAGACAAACTCAAGTATGAGGAGTCACAGAAAGCATTTAAAGTTTTTCACAACAAGCCAAACTCCAGTTTGCGAAAACAAACCTGAAGTCAGGGAGATACAGAGAGCAATCAGAATTTTGCGCCAGACAAACTCGAGTCTAGAACATGAAACTCGAGTTTAGACTAAACAGAAAGAATCCAGAAAACTCAGTATTTTCATAAGTCTTGTAAACTCCAGTCTGTGTTTACAAACTCCAGTTTACACTTGACTAAGATAAATTTCAAAGTTTTCAGTTCTTACTGAAACTTGAGTTTGCTTCCCCAAACTCGAGTCTGAGTCATACAGAAAGACCACCAATATGCTTGCTTTTCAAACTCCAGGTCATGCTGCTAAACTCTAGTCTAGAAATTCTTCAACTTAGGCTCATCTTCTTGACATAGCCCCAAACTCAAGTTAGTCATTAATTGACTCGAGTTTAGGTACACATCCAAAGTTCCATTCCAAGTCCAGAGCCCGACAGTCTTCTATGTAAGAACCCAACTCGAGTTAATATTTGTAAACTGCCAGTTTAGACCGATAATCAACATTCATGCTCTCTGGTTGAACCCCAAACTCGAGTCTAGAATTGCAAACTCGAGTTTGCAACGGTGATTTTGAAAAACCAAATGATGTTGATCTGCGAAATCTTTATGGGTCAACCTGGAGTTGTTTTATCATATGATACTATTGCTTCTAATGTATTTGATGAAGTTTTGAGTGATTTTCAGATAAGTTCAACTAAGATCAAGATGGAATCAGATATGGAATAAAGTGCATTAAATGAAGAACCAAGAACATGGCTTATCCTTCTCCTCTATCCCAATGGTTCAGCACAGACCGTTATGAATCAATCAAATCTCTCTCCAACGGTCAAATGAAGGTTATGGAATGACTGAACACCCATAAGAGCTTCTGCATCAACATATTCCAAGATTCCAGCTGAGAATTGAAAGAACATAGCAAAATATGTAACTGTCATTTTCCAGATTTGTAGTTGAACGTTAGAGAAGAAAATGCAATGGCTAGTTCATCTAGTTAGCCTATAAAAGGCTATGAAGACTCAAAGCAAAATACGCACAACCAAGCTACTTTGATTATATTTTGCAATTTGAGTCTATATTGTGATTTTAAATTGATCTTCAGTGTTTATCATTATCTACTCTTTTTGAGAGTCTTGATTCTTTGAAATCAAAAGTTGTTGGTGTAAACTCAAAGTTGTGGAAACCTGTGAGTGGGATAGCTTAATTACAAAGTGTAAGGGGGAACAAGTCCTAGGTGAATAGGATTGCTTGTAGTCTACATTGTTGTAGTTAAAGCTTGTTGAACTAGTGGAAATTCCCAGAAGATATCTGGGGACAGGACGTAGGTCGAGGTTAAGACCGAACCAGTATAAATTCTGTGTGTCAAGCTTTTCTTTCCTTACTCTCTTGTTATTTATTTTTCAAAGGTTTTGAAAAAGAGTTCAAAAAGAATTTTTGAAATCCCCAATTCACCCCCCTCTTGGTGATTTCTTCAATTTTCAAGATACAGCCAATCACCATGTTTTCAATCACACATTCAAACTTTACTTCTAGTTTTATAAAAATTCACATAACACCATAATTTCCATATTTCTGACCCAAATTCACAGATTTTTAATAAATTTTAGAAAAATTGTATTGACATGAAATCAGTGGCCTTAAAACCCTTAGGATGTTTATTTTATAGTAAAAATAATTTCCAAGTCTAAATGGGTTTGAATCCGATTTTGGTTTCCAATCTTTGGCCACTAGTCCGAGAAAAAAAAAACCTGTTTTTAGGTCATTTTCATTCTTAAATAGCTCTTGGTTGGAACATCAAAATGACACAAAACCTAATATAAAAATCATGCCCAGGATATCTAATTTTACCATGTAAAATTTAAAAGCATTTAAAGTTCATTTACTATGTGAAAAACCACTAATTTGTCTTTGCTGCCTAGAAATCGAAAGAATCGGCAAATTTTTGTATAGTAAAGACTTAGGCTTTGAGAGTTTGGAAAAAGGTGATCTTACATGTACCCACACAAAAACGCCCTATGGAACCATTGATAACCTAAAAAATATGGAAATCCCAATGAATATACACAAAGACACCATAGGGCATAAATAGGAGCTTCTAGGTTGTCAGTTGAGGAACTTGACTCGGAATTCCAGTTGCGGGTGGCTTTCTTTTCTCTTGGACCAAAACCTTCAGCTGGAGACTCTCCATCTTCACCTTCTCTATATGTTTTGATGATAACTAACAATTGTAAACTTAATATGAAGTTTGTCTTTGGTAAGTTGTAAAACTTATTGTCAAAGGCAAACTCAAGTTTTGGTAAACAAAACTCGAGTTTTGACTTGACAGAGAGTAGTTCAATTTTTTCAAAGAAAGCCAAACTCCACTTTTCCCAGGAAAACTCGAGTTTGCAAGATACAGAGAGCACTCAAAGTTTCCACAACAAGACAAACTCGAGTTTCATTTTGAAACCTTGAGTTTAGTACAGACAGAAAGACTTCAGAAACTTTAGTATTTTCACATGTCAGGAAAACTCCAGTTTTCATTAAAGTTTATGTGTTGAGGATATGTCTGAATTTTGTAAACTTCTGGAAACTCAAGTTTGGTTTCTGGTAACTAGAGTTTGGGGTAAACTGAAACACTCAAGCTGTTACTTGTTTTGTAAACTCCAATTTTGATTTTGAAAAACTCCAGTTTTTCTCTAGCAGAAAGCTCTCAAAGTTTCAGTTCTCACTGAAACTCGAGTCTAGACTTTGAAGACTCGAGTTTAGCTCAAATAGAAAACACTAGAGATACTACCTGATTTGAAAACTCCAGTCTTGATTTTAGAAACTCTATTTTTTATGTTTTGAATTCAAATCTATTTTTCTCATCACAGTTCAAAACTCGAGTTTGTCACTTAATGCAAGTTTTGCCATATGTCCAACTCATTAAAAACCAGAACTCGACTTTTCTCTCGGTAAGAACTAAAACTCGAGTCAGCCACTTGTCAACTTGAGTTTAGGAAGTGTTGCAAAATGTGTTCAAAACTCTTATCACGATCTTGTCTTCTGGACGAACTCAAAACTCGAGTATACCTGTGAAAACTCGAGTTTGTAACGAAGAGATTTTGAACAACCAGACTGTGTCAATTTGTGAAATCTTTATGGGTTAATCTGAAAATGTCATATCATGTATTACTATTATTTCTAACATTATTGATGACGTTTTGAGTAAGTTTCAGATAAGTTCAGCAACGATCAAGATGAAAACAGTTTTGGATCAAATGCAATAAATGAAGAACTAAGAACAGGCCTGATCTTTCTCCTCTATCCTAATGGTTCAGCTCAAGCCGTTATAGGTCAATTAAATCTCTCTCCAACAGTCAAATAAGGTTTATGGAATAACAGAATATCTGGGAGACAATCTCTATCAACTAATTACAAAATTCCAGCTGAGAATTGAAGAAACAAAGAAAAATATGCAACTGTCATATTCCAGATTTGCAGCTTCCCGTTAAAGAATCATAGAGAAGAAAATGCAATGGCTAGTTCCTCTAATCAACTTACAAATACCCATGAAGACTAAAAGCAAAGGATCACCGAACCACAACTGATCATATTTACAATTTGAGTCTATATTGTGCTTTTAATTTGATCTTCAGTGCTTATCAATATTTGCTCTTTTGAGAGCTTTGTTTCTTAGAAATCATTTTCAAATACTTGTTTGTATAAACTCAAGGTTATGGAACCTATGAGTTGAGTCTTTTGATTACAAAGTGTAAGGGGGAGCAAGTCTTAGGTGATTAGGATTGCATGTGATTTACATTGTTGTAATTAAAGCTTATTGAGATACTAGAAATACCCAGAAGATATCTGGGGACTGGACGTAGGTCAAGGTTAAGACCGAACCAGTATAAATCCTTTGTGTCTAGCTTTTCTTCACTTGCTTTTTCATTCTTTGTTTTTCAAGGTTTTTTTTAAAAAAAAATTAGACATCATTGAAAAGGATTTTTAAATCCCCAATTCACCCCCCTCTTGGTGATTTCTTCCATCTTCACAACCAGCAGTTACAGCTTTGTGCTTCTTCTAGCCTTTTCTTAATAGGTGAGCTACCTGAGTTCCCCCTATTAGTATGTAGGTGTCCTAGAGATAATCTGTTTTATCATATGAACACCTTGTACAGTTTGATATTTCATGATTTATATATTTCAGTATACTTTATCTTCTACAGTTAATATGCATTTAAAGATAAAGGCTCTAGGAATAAAACATATATTTACTCGAGGATCTATGATAGAAATCATGATTATGAGGACTCAAAGACACTACATGTCTATTGCCTGAAACATTTTCCTAGTTTTTCATCAAAATGAAAGGGTATTGGTGATCTCAATAAGACTAGTATGACATCATCTACTTGTATTGAGATACACAGTATGAATCTCATGTAATGCATGCATGGTGATGTTGTAGCTGATATCATGGGTGGATGTATTAGAGAATAGATAACACTAAATTGACCTACTGAGAGACTCTACAAGGATTCATTGTAAAGAGTATCATTGCATTTGTAATGTCTCTCATCATTTGGAAGTATGGATCATTTTAGACATAAATGTATCATCAAATGCTATGTCCTAGGGTTATACTTTGGCAGTATAACTTTATCCACCTAAAAATGAGGATAACAATGTATAACTTGAATACATAAGTATAGATAGATATGTCGAAATGACTCGATCACAATCCCTTACAAGGTATTGGTCGTTCGCAATAATAGTAGGGCTTGGATGATTACTAGTTGACTTGGGAATCTATGTATAGTAAATGATTATGACAAGTCGTGATTTTCTTAAAGTTAATGAAGAAGATTCCTAGTTCCATGAAAGGCTACATTTAGTCAACTAAGAGAGATGATAAACTATTCTTGGTTTCAATTGAATATGAATGATGATGTGAAGGATGATGTCGGCATGATATCTAGATTAGAAAGGTAGATCACTTGATCAATTCGATTAGTTTAGGGCCACAAAGCATTGCTAATGTCTTATGTAGTCATTAGATAAATTGGGCAGGTTCAAGGAGTTTAACTGTGTTTGTTCTCTATATGTGTTTTGATGATAACAGACAATTGTAAACAAAAAGAAGTTAATGATTCAAGGACAAATTTTTTATCTTGATCAAATCTTGAATCAACAACTTATTAAAATATCTATCAAAATATGACTCAAGTTAAGGTTTTCAAACTCGAGTTAAGTACTTTTAAACTTTAGTCAAAATGTGTTTTGACCTTGACTAGCTCGAGTTACAGTTTGGTGACTCGAGTTAAAGCCTTTGTGAAATGCTTCTATGAAAAGCATCAACTTGAGTTAGTTATGATAAACTCGAGTTAATCTTTTGGGACTTAATCTTAAACATGTCTTTTCAAATTTCTAAGTCGCATGTTTGAATATTTTCCAACTATCAAAATGTTACCTCGAGTTAAGATTACATGAATTGTGCATTTCTATGAAAGTTATTTTCAAAACATTTTGAAAACTCAAGGATTGATGACTCAAGTTGTATGTTAGAGTTATCACTCAATGACTCGAGCATACTCTATGCGACCAAATCTTTTCCAAACTTAACTCGAAGACATTTGTGAACATGAAATTGTGACTTGAGTTTAAAAATACATGACTCGGGTTATGTTCATATAGAGACATCTTTTCTATTTCTTTCAAACGTATTTTCAAAGAAGATGAAATAGTGGCTCAAGTGAACTATGATCAGCTCGAGTCAACAATCAAGTGTGAATAAGATCAACTTGAGTTACCTCTTCTCTACTTTGCAAATCACCATGTCCATAAATCTGGAATGTTTGCTTATGATTTCAATACTTCATATCATCACTCATTATTGTTCCTAACTATATTTAATCAGTTTATAAACATGGCAACCATTCTTCTAAGAAAATGAAAGACTTTACGACTATTCACATTCCTCTTTAAATGCTATATCACAACAGGCAAAAGGAGTGAATGAATATCAAGTGACAAAATGACGGCAAACATTGATAAAATCGAAGCTTGTGAGTAACAGAAGAACTTCAAGTCTAACAACTACATTTATTACTCACAATGGTTCATTGAAAGCTTCTCAACGGTCATTAATTACCTTCACCAAATATAAGGAGAAACATTCAATATGATTCGACCACCAAAACAATTACACACAAACAAATATATTGGAAATAGTGTTTCACTCTATACTATGTAATATCTACTGATATTTTGATCTTCAATGTTTATCAATCTACTCTATAAGAGAGTCAAAATATATTCATATTTTATGTAAAGAAAATAAAGGCAATGGGACCATGAGATTGGGTGTATTGATTACAACTTGTAAGAGGGAGTGAATCCTAGTAAGAGGATTACTCATAGTCATAGAGTGTGTAATCATTTGATAAAGATAGTGAAATACCTGTAGAGTCTGAAGACTAGGCATAGGTCAAGAGTTTAGATCAAACTAGTATAAATCTCTTGTGTCTATCTTCTCTTTCATTACTTTGTTTTAACTTGTGTTTTACAGAAGTATTTTTAAGAAAATTTTAAATCACCTAACTCACCCTCTCTTAAGTGATATTTCGGCTTTCAAACTAATTCAAATTTATCTATGTCAGTGACTAATTGGGCCTAATGGGTTACACAATAAGGTTAGTCTCAATTGCTTTATTTAGCAAGTTTGTATGTGCAAGGATTGTAATAGAACTTTGGATTTAGAATTTAGATCATAAAAACTATACCAAAAGGTGCAATTAGCTTTGTAGATGAAATTAGGGTAGATTTGAAGTTGACCATGATTTAAAGCATAGAGATACTCTGGATGAAAAATCAGAAGGCACCATGATCCTCCATTTTGCATTTAAATTTCAAATTTTGAGTTTTGAAATTATGATTAGTATGCATGTTGTTAGTAATCTTGATGACTTGATGACTAGTATGTATGTTGTTAGTAAATGCGATGATACTATGACTAGTATACATGATAAGACAAGCCATTTGAAATTAACCATGTGATAGTCAATTAGTTTATATGTCTAATTATGCATGAAAGATAAAATAAATAATTTATTATGAGACTAAAAAGGAACCTTGCAAAAATTATTTAGTACATTTGATTGCCTCCTAGCATTGATGGCACTTAAATCCCTTTACATGGTAGTACGCTCTAGCTCAATTAAGACATACTTTTCGTTGGATAATAGTGCCATTTGAAGTTTATAACACTTAGGATGATGGTTTGTGTTGGACTAAATGTATAGTCCACAGGATTAGCCAAGTCTATATATTTAGGGTAATGATGCCAGGTTCTTACATATTGATGAGACACTAAGTTACAAGGAGTTATCAACTCGATGATATAAGAGAAGACATGAAGATTTTGTTGATTAGATCAACCTACTAAATAAGTTAGTTTTGCAAGCTCAACTGGAAACTAATGATTCCAGTCATTGTTTTAGCCCAATAACAATATCCTTATGAAGGATAACCCTAAATCAATAACTAAGGGTCATTGATTTTAGAGAAAATAGTAGAAGGGCGACATATGTTTCAAAAGTCTCTGCACAGGTTGTTTAAATTTCATGAAATACTCATACAAGTCTATCTTTTTATTTTCCACATTTGAGTCTTGGCCAAAATTTTGAATTTCTACTTGATTTTTGATGCTAACAAGTTAATTGGACCTAACTTTAAGGACTAGTATCAGAATCTAAAAATTAGTTTTATGTTCTAAGAAGATAGCTTATGTCATATATTCTCTAATTCCTTTTGCTCCAACTAATGGGCAAGATGGGTATAATCAATTTGATTGGGAAGCCCATAAATAGCACTTTGACGAACAATGAGTAGGTAGTTGGCATACTATTAGCATTTATGTCCATAAAGCTTCAGTATCAGCACGGGTTTTAGGAATGAAGTAGAGAAACAACTTAGCAAGATGATTAAGACACTTTGATCTGATCGAGATGGCTCAAAGATGGAATATCACCTAAGAGTAGGGTGAATTAGGTGATTTAAAAATTTTCTTCTTAATCCTCTGGATTACACAAGTCAAACAAGGATAAACAGAAAAGAGTAGGGAAATAGTAGACACTAGAAATTTATACTGGTTCGGTCTAAAATCTTGACCTACGTCCAGTCCCCAAACTCTCTGGGATTTCACTATCTCAATAAGTAATTACACACTCTATAACTCTTAGAGTAATTATCTCACTAGAATTTACTCTCCTTTACAAGTTGTAATCACCTAACTCCAATCTCAAAGGTTCCACAACGTTTACATTAATACAATAATGATAATTTGAAGACTCTCTAAAAGAGTAGATAAGTAATCACTGAAGTGCGTGTATATCCAAAAATATTACTCGAAGGTTAAAAACAGTAAATGCTAATTATTATAAATTGAATGCACATCATTTCGGTAGTTGGAGAATTCAATACTTCTAGCTTTTATAGTTGATGGTTTTTATGACCATTAAGAAGCTTTGTGAACTATCTGTTGTGAATGATGAAGATAACTGTTGAGACTGATTATCCTTAGTCGTTAATCAAACGAATTCTTTCTTCAATCAGTGTCGTAATTCCATGTTGGCATTCCCTGTTCCATTTGTGCATTAAGACTAAATATTAAAAGTGGAAAGGAAAAGGTTGCAACACTTAAAGATGCTCAGAGAGTTGGTTGTTTAATTCCAGCATTCGTTTATGCTTTGCATTTAATGCTTCTGACACATAATTGTTTTATTGCAATTTGATGTTAATCCATATCAAAATAAATTGAAACTCATTAACAAACTGATTAAACATAGTTAAGAACAATAATGAGTAAGAACATAAAACATTTTAAATTCTAATTAGTGATTTTCAATGTTCATAAATATGCTCGAGTCATAATATCCTGAATCGAGTTACCATGACTTGAGTCACATAATTTGGCTAGAGTCATCATTGAATATCAATTGAAAAACACAAAGTTGAAGATACAGTGACTGGAGTTATAACAATATGACTAGAGTCATCTAAGATTACAAAATGCTTGAGTAGCTCTCTGTATTAACATAACTAGAGTCATTCATATTTTCATAATACCTAGGTGCGTCTCTGTGCTATCGTGACTGGAGTCATGGTTAAGTGACTCGAGTCACTTAATACCTTAGCACATCTGAAGGCGCCTCTAAGCAGATATGACTAGAGTCAATAAGTCCTTACTCGAGTCTTATCAGTTTCCACAAAGTTTTATGTCAGGTTTAAGTTGTGAAAAACTTTTTGCTATAGTAGATGACTGGAGTCTTTTAATGAATATCTGGAGTCAAATTTGACCATTGGAAAAGACTCAATTTGAAATTTTCTTAGAGTGACTGGAGTTACAAGATATTGATTGGAGTCATTTAGCTTCAAGGCATTTTGCAAATAAGAGCTTATAACTAGAGTCATTTAACTTGGAAAAATGACTTGCAATAGGAAGCTATGACTAGAGTCATAATAAATTGACTCTAGTCACTAATCATTCATCAGTTTTGAAAAAGATGGCAATAACTCGAGTTATATGGAGATGACTCGAATCATCTTGCATCAGACAAACTAGTTACTGAATAAGGCATTTTCTTTAACATTGAAAGGAGATACTTAGTTCAATAACAATATTCTTAATTTACAATTATCAGTTATCATCAAAACACATAGAGAACTAACAGTTGTGAATATCTAAGTCAAGAATTTTAGGATTATCTAAAACATAATAGGATTCTTTCATAGTTGATAGCTCTATACACACCACATCATAATGATGTGATTGGAAGGAGGAATTGAACCTAGCTTGACATGGTATGGTTAATGATAAGTAGTATAAAGCTCCTAAAACTGTTTTAGGAATTCACCCTCTATATGGCGTTAAACCCTCTATATGACTCCTCATAATGGCATAAAGCTATAGAGTTCCAAATAGAATCAATGAATCAAAATAAGGTATAGACCTTAGTTCTACCACCTGAGGGAATAATTCTTGTGGACGCAAGTGGGTCTTCAAGAGGAAGACTAATGCTAATGGAAACATTTAAACCTATAAAGATAGGTTGGTTGTGAAGGGTTATTGTAAAAGGCAAGGTATTAACTTTGAGAAAACTTCTTGCCTATTGCCATGATCAAATCTATCAGGATTATGCTATCTATAGCTTCATATCATGATTATACGGTTTGGCAGATAGATTTCAAAACCGCTTTCGTGAATGTGTTTTTGAAGGAGGAAGTGCTTACAATACAACCTGAAGGTTTTGAATCCAAAGGATAAGAGCATGTGGTTTGCAAACTGAAAAAATCAATATATGGGCTTAAGCAAGCTTCCAAAAGCTAAAATCTTTGTTTTGATGAAGTCGTTAATGTTAGTTCTCAATGTGTTTTGATGATAACTAGCAATTGTAAACTTGATATGAAGTTTGTTTTTGGCAATATGAAAATCTCACTGTCAAAGGCAAACTCAAGTTTAGGTATATAAACTCGAGTTTGAGACTTGACAGAAAGATGTTCAATTCTGCATAAAAGCCAAACTCGAGTCTGGGCAAACACAGAAAGGAATCCAAAATTTTCACATCAAGCTAAACTCCAGTTTGCAAATCAAACCTGAAGTCTGAAAGATACAAAGAACACTCAGAATCCCAAGCAAGCCAAACTCAAGTCTGGATTATCAAACTCGAGTTTAGACCAAACAGAAAGAAACCCAGAAAACTCAATAGACTCCCAAACTCCTGTCTGGCCTTCCAAACTCCATTTTGCACTTGACCCAGATAAACCTCAAATGTTTCGGTAGTCACTGAAACTCGAGTTTGCTCCCCAAACTCGAGTCTGGATCATACAGAAAGATCATCCATTGGGCTACACTACAAACTCGAGTCTCTGACCCTAAACTCCAGTCTGGAAGATTATGAACTTAGGCCTGTTCTTCAAACATAGACCCATACTCGAGTTAGTCACTAATTGACTTGAGTTTAGCTTCATGCCCAAAGTTCCATCCTAAGTCCAGAGTCCGACAGTTCTCTCTGTAAAAGCCAAATTCGAGTTAGCTTTTACAGACTGCAAGTTTAGACCACTGACCAACTGACATGCTTTCTGGATGAACTCCAAACTCAAGTTTGGAAGAACAAACTCGAATTTGCATGGGGGATTTTGAAAAATCAAATGATGTTGATCTGCGAAATCTTAATGGGTCAATCTAAAATTATTCTATCACATGATATTATTGTTTCTAATGTCTTTAATGAAGTTTTGAGTATTTTTCAGATAAGTTTAGCTAAGATCAAGGTGAGATCAAGATCCAGGATAAGTGCATTAAATGAAGAACCAAGAACATGGCTGATCTTTCTCCCTTATCCCAGATGCTCGGTTCAGACCGTTGCAACACTTCAGGATCACTCTAAACGGTCAAATTACGATCATAGAAAGACTGAAAATCTGGAAGACCTTCTGCAATAACTAAATTCCAAAATTCCAGCTAAGAATTCAAAGAATAGAGCAAAATATGCAACTGCCATTTTTCCAGAATTGCAGTTGAACGTTAGAGAAAGAATTGCAACGGCTAGCTCATCCATTTAGTCTATAAAAGGCTGTGAAAACTCAAAGCAAAAGACATACAACGAAGCTATCTTGATTATACTTTGAAATTTGAGTCTGTATTGTTATTTTCAACTTGTTCTTTAGTGTTTATCTTTATCTACTCTTTTTGAGAGTTTTGATTCTTTGAAATCATTTGTATTTATGAAAGCTCAAGGTTGTGGAAACCTGTGAGTTGGGAAGCTTAATTACATAGTCTAAGGGGGAGCAAGTCCTTGGTGGATAGGATTGCTTGTAGTTTACATGGTTGTAGTTTAAGCTTGTTGAACTAGTGAAAGTACCCAGTAGATATCTGGGGACTGGACGTAGGTCAAGGTTGGGATTGAACCAGTATAAATTCTCTGTGTCCAGCTTTTCTACTTTTACTCTCTCATCATTTACTTCTCACGGCTTTTAAAAAGGAGTCCAAAAGAAATTTTAAATCCCCAACTCACCCCCCTCTTGGTGATTTCTTCCATCTTCAGTTAAAGGTAAAGGCTTGATCAAGAATGAAGATGAACCATATGTTTGTAAGAAGGTTAGTAGGAATGCTATTGTTTTCCTTATGTGTTACGTGGGTGACATATTGCTCATTGGAAATAACATTCCCATCTTGCAGTCCACACATATTTGGTTGTCAAAGAACTTCATCATATAGGATAAAGGAGAGGTAGCCTATATATTTGTTATTAGATCTATAAGATATATCCAAGGGTTGTTGGGATTATCCTAATCTACATACATATATAAGATGCTAAAGAGATTTAGCATAGATGAGCAAGAAATGGGTTTTCTTCCTGTTGACCATGGCATTCACCTTTTCAAGGCTATTTATCCTAAGACACTGGCTAAAAGGAAACACATGGAAAGGATCCAATTGTAGATCCATCTTGTATGTTATGTTATGTATGAAGCCAGATGTCTCTTTTGCTTTGAGCTTTATGAGCAAATACTAGGATTATTACTACTGTTCAATGACTCTCTCTTGGATCATTGAACAATAGTAAAAATGATCCTAAAGAACTTAAGAAGGACTAAGGATCTGTTTCTGATGTATGGTGGTAATGGTGAGTTGAAAGTGAAGAGGTTCACTAATGTTAGTTTCCAGAGTGATAGAAATGTCTGTAAATCCCAGTCAACTTTGTCTATACTTTAAATGTTGGAGTAATTTGTTTGAAGAGTTCCAAGCAAGAGACCACAACAAACTCTATAATCGAAGCTAAATACATAGCAACTTTAGAAGCGGCTAAGGAGGCATTATGGATCAAGAAGTTCATTAATGAGGTTGGACTTGTTCCCAACATCATTGATCCAATACCTTTGTATTGCGACAACACTGAGCTATAGCTCAAGGCAAGGAACCTAGGTTTAATTAGAGATCCAAACATGTGCTTTGCAAGTATCACCTTATTCAAGAGATTGTTTAAAGACTAAATTTAAAGATGGACTATGTTCTTACTAATGATAATTTGGCCTATTCTCTGATAAAGGGTCTCTCAAATGAATCATGATAATCATTATGAATCCTTAGGTTTGACACGTCGACGTGATCCGCTCTAGGCCAAGTAAGAGATTATTAGTATGTAGGTATGCTAGAGAGAATCTGTTTTACTATATGAACACCTTGTATAGTTTGATATTTTATGATTTATATATTTGAGAACACTTTATCTTTATCATATTTATGTCTCGCCTATATTTTATGGTTAATAAGCGGTTAAAGATAAAGACCCTAGGAATAGAACATGTATTCACTTAAGGATCTATGACATGGATCATGATAACGAGGACTCGATGGCATTACATGTCTATTGTTTGAAATCTGCTCCTTGTCTTGAATTACCAAGAATAGACATTGGTGACCTCAATAAGACTAGTATGACATGGTAATGCCTTAGCTGATGTTGTGGGTAGATTTGTTAGATAGCATGTAGCACTGAACTGACCCTTCGAGATACTCCACAAGGATTCATTGTAAAGAGTATCATTGAATTTGTAATGTCACTCATCATTCCGTAGTACACATCATCTTATACTTTAGGATGTCATTGAACACTATGTCCTAGGGTTATACTTTGACTGTATAATTCTGTCGTCCTTAAAATGGGGATAACAATGTATTCTTGGGAATAACTCAAATACATCAATATAGATGGACATGTCGAAACAACTCACACTCCCTTATGAGGGATAAGTTGATCATAAGACTGATAGGGATTGGATGACTTCTAATTGACTCAAGAATCAATACATGGTAAGCAATCGAAAAGAGTCAAGGTTTGTCTTAGAGTTAATAAAAAAGATTCATAATTCCGTGAAAATCTACCTTTAGTGAACCCAAATAGATGATACTCTATTATTGCTCTCAACTAAATGTGAATGGCGATTTGAGGGATGATGCCGACATAGTATCTAGATAAGAAAGTTAAATCACTTATTCAACTCAATTAGTTCTGGGGCCATAGAGCATTGCTAGTATCATATATGGTCATTAGATATATTGGGCCTCTTACAGTGGTTTAATTGGTTCAAGTTTATTTATGTTAATGACTAATTGGGCCTAATAGGTCACATACTTAGGTTATTCTTGATTGTTTTATTAAGCAAGTTCAGGCCAATAATTGTTATTGGGCTTGTGAAGACTATATGTAATTAGGTTAGACTAGGACTCCAAGCCCAATTATATATGGATCCACATTTAGCTTTTGGTGAGAAATTAGTTTCTCTACTAATATACCCAAACGTGGTAGAAGCCCAAATGGGATCTTGGGCCAATTGAGTTTGAATTTTGAATTTAAGTTTGGAATTTATACTTCAATTTTAAATTCAAGAGGCTAGGTGATAAAAGATAATTTTGAATTGTCCAAAGCTATATCCAATAAAGATTGGATAAATATTGAGCCCTTCTAGCTGGACTCGGCCTTTCTTGTAAGCACTTGAATTAGAGTTGAACCCTAATTAATTATATTTGCTCATGTGACCTAGGTATATGGTACATCCAAGAAAGAGCGTTGCCATCCAAGGTTCAAGGAAAAATGCATCAATACAAGAAAGGTAAGTTTCCCGATCTTGTTCATCCAATCCTCCATTCTCACACCTCATCTAACCTTAAAGATACCATCATCATCTTGGGAAATGAAAATCCAAATACTTGCAGCTTCCACCTTGCCATTGCCTAGCAAGTGTCCAAGAAGAAGGAGGATTCAAGGAGGAGTTATAATTGCAATCAAGGGGCAATTGTGTGGATAAAGGTTGGAAGACATCATACACCTTAATCTCTTCAAGTAAAGGTTATCCTAAACCCCTATACATGTCTTCATGAATAGATCCCAAACTTAACTCTTAAGTACCATTTTACAGGTATCGTAATTATAATACTGAACCATCTAGCTATGACTCATGAGCACTGTATAGAGTTATTGGTTCTCATGAGTACCATACTGATTTACAGGTTATAACTCATGAGTATCGTAAGGAGTTACAGGTTTCATAAAAATAATAATAACTCATTGGTATCTTAAATAGTTATGGTCCATGACTTATGAGGACCATAAGAAGTTACGAGTTCCACAATGATTAACAAAGATTTCATTTTTTGAATTTCAAATTCACATCTTAGTTTTCATGAGCACCATAAAGAGTTACAAGCTCTCACGAGCACTGTAAAGAGTTATGAGTTATAATCCATGAGCACCGTAAAGAGTTGTGTTCTCATAAGTAATAAAGACCAAATAATTTTATGAAAGGATGCTTATACACTTCTTATGTATACAAATTTTTTTTTTTTCAACCTCATGAGGAAGTTGCTTGAACATCAAGCAACACCTAAATATTAACCAACACCCCTCATCTAAACTTGCCATATTTTTGCTAAGAAATCAAGGTTAGATAGGATAAGTAAATTGTAATTAAATGAATAAAATAAACCAAATTAAATGTAAGAAAATCACACAGTCCTATTTTATTCCTTAAAATCTTACTTTATGTGCTTTCTTATATTCCTTCACAATGATAATTTCTATTTGCATATTCTTCATCATGTACTAATTCTATTTCACTTAGTATTAGTGGATTTGTAGTGAAAGGTGGCTTGTCATCAAGATTCAAAGTTAGATCACCATCCTTCTATTTTTACTTTGGAGTACAACGGACAATTTTTTATTTGCAAGACTAATGACATAAAATACTTGTTTCACCTAACTTACTAGAATAAAGGGCTTATCTTTAATAATTCTATAATAGGCCATGGATGCTAATATAGGGATTTTATCTTTTAAACTAGAAAAAAAGCATTGCTTCAACTACTACCATCACCCTACTATTTTGCATAGTAATTCTATAACTTTTGTGCATAAATAATACCCGTTTATATCATAATCGCTCCAAGTGATGACTATTAAAGACGGCCCCCAAGCTAACCATTTGGTTGTCTCATACATACTGGTCTCATGTGAAACCATTTCCTTAAACCACTCTATGAATATATTGTTTTGCTCATTAGTTATTTGTATGTCATTTAATCTTAGATATATCTACTTTAAACTCTTCTTGTGTAAAGTTCTTCATGTATTACTCAAAATGGGTACATCCACCTCAGATAAACTGGGCAAAATAGTCTTATCTCCCTTACCAAATGAACTATTAAATGCACCATTATATCACAAAATACAAGAGCAAAATGCATCTCTAGTTGGGATAGAATAATAGAACTCTCATTTTCAAATTCGTCCAACTTTTTAATGTCAACAACTTTGCTACAAATAACATTAAAGAAAAAACACAATCTTATTATTGTGTTTTGAACATCTTCTTTCATAGTGTCTCTAACGACTACTGGTAATAGTTTTTACATATATACGTGTGAATCATGGAACTCATTCCTACTAACTTCAAATCTTCCATTGAGATAAGCCTTCTCACATTCGAAAAATACCCTTGTAGCACCTTAATGCCATGCAAACACCCATACAAACATTTTTTCTTGTATTTTGACAATGGATGTGTTGTTGGCTCCTTATACAGTCTCTTACCATTATCTCTTAGTTGTTGATATAATTGTTTTCTTATTCTCATTTCAACCAGGTTTAGTCTCACACTAATTCTATCTTTAGTTTTACTTGGTATATGCAAAAACATACTAACAAGGCTATTAGATACATTTTTCTTTACATGTATCACATCAATACTATGTCTCACATCAAGACTATGCCAACATGGAAGATTAAAGAAAATTGACCTCTTCTTTAATATGTTCTTCCTACGCAAAATCCTTTTCCACTTAATGCTTTTGAGCCATTCCATTCTCTAACAAACTGTTAATAGTCATTTTTAGCTAATGGTATGGGTAGAATCGAGGAAGAAATCTCCTATAACCAAGGTAGACTATTTTTCTTCCATGTTTGACTTGATGAAAGTATGTGCTTGCGTCACATATTGGATATTCTGTATGCCTCTTCGCACTATACCTTGACAAATTTTTGTATATAGGAAAGTCATTTATCATGGTGAAAATCATTATACATAGTCTAAAGGACTCCTGCTTATATACATCAAACACATCTACTTCATCCACCCAAAGCTTCTTTAAGTCATCCATCAAAGGTGCCAAGTAGACATTGATATTGTTCCCTAGCTGTTCTGGTTCTAAAATCATTATGTACTTTCATTTTATACACAACTGGGAGGTAAGTTGTAAATCACAAACTAGCCAGGCATTAGGTGTACTACTAAGAGTACCGTAAGGATTGATTCCTGGTATGTAAATCCCTAGCAGAAGGTTTCTTGGCTCACTGCCAAATTCGAGAAACATTTCATCTATTTTCTTCCAATATTGAGAGTTAGTTGGGTGCCAAAGGTATTTTCCATCACATATTCTCTTATCAAAATGACATCTCTACTTCTTTTCTTATTTCGCATTAGCAAACATTAACCTAAACTACGATATAATTGGAAGATACTATAAAACCTTTAAAGGTTTCCTTTTAGTTGTCTTATCACCACAACTAACATCTTTCTTCACTTTGTACATGAAGTTTTACATTTCGGACACTCACTAATCCTTCATACTCCTTTTTGTACAATACTCAGTCATTAAGGCAAGTATGTATCTTCTTCTACTCCATATACACCGTAGACAATATTTTCTTAGCCTTATACTGAAAAACAGGAGCAAATCACCAAGAGGGGGTGAATTGGGGATTTGAAAAATTCTTTTTCAAGATTCTGGAAATTAATCACAGGAATGCGTAAGTGCAGAGAATGTGAGAGAAGAACAAGACACAACAAGATTTATACTGGTTCGGTCTAACTCCTTGACCTACGTCCAGTCTCCAGACTCTCTGGGATTTTCACTATCACTTTCAATCAGTTACACACTCTGTACTCGAAAGTTATCCTCTCACTAGGATACACTACCCCTTACAAGTTGTAAACTGATATTCCCAATCTCCAAGCCCCCAGACTTGAGATTCTTACAAGCAAGTGATTTAACAGAAACAATCTCTCTCTAAGAGCATATATTGATAAACAATGAAGCTCAAGATTCTTAGGCTAATTTACAGAAGAATGAATACAAAAATCTCAATGTGGTTCACTGTAAAATATCTTGTATGTTGTATATATTTCTTCTTCGAATCTGAATGATATTTATAGCATTTAAGGTCCATTTTGAATGAAGAACATAGATGTTGGAAGAGCACTACAAATTTTGACTGTTGAAGCTCCACTTCCAGAAACTAGCTGTTGAGAATCCACTAAAATCTTCTTGATGAATGGATTCTGCTTTTGTCTAATCTGTTGTAGACATTCTTGCAATGTGGGACTTAATTAATATGAAGATAATGTTGATGTCCTTGTGTTGGAATGGGCTGTACTTAAAGTTGTAATTATTTAATCCAAGTTGGAGCACTTTATAAGACAACATATTATCTCTCTCTCTTGCTTTACAGCTCATTGTCTGAATCTTCATTGTTTCCTTCAATAAACCATCTGAAACTTGCTAACAAACTGGTTAAAAGATGTTAGGAATAGTAGCAATTAAAGATATGAAGTATTAAGATCATTCAAATGGTTTTCGCAAATTCGCACCATCTGGTTTTACAAATCTGTTCATTACAAACTCGAGTTTACAAGCCCAAACTCGAGTTTGGAGTTCATCAAGAGAGCATCTTGTTTTAAAAGGGTTCCTAAACTCGAGTTGATTAGAGACTGACTCTAGTTTGGTTCTTATAGAGAGGAAAGTCGCGAGTTGCTCTTGGATGAAGTTTTGATCACAGTGCTAAACTCGAGTCATTTAGTGACTGACTCAAGTTTGAAGCTTTTATGAAAATCTTGAGTTTAAGTTCAGAGCTTCAAAACTGAAGTTTAGAAAACGCAAACTGGAGTTTACAAAACCTAAAATGTTACTTAGCTCTCTGTATAGTCCAGACTCGAGTTTTGATATACAAAACTCGAGTTTCAGTGTAAACTGAAACTTTTGAAAAATCTTTATAAGTGTAAGCTGGAGTTTCTGTTTCTCAACCTGGAGTTTTCAAACTAGTCATTTACTCAAGTGCTTTCTGTTTGAGCAAAACTTAAGTCACTAAAACCTTGACTTGAGTTTCAGTAAAACTGAAACGTTTGAAATAACTTTGAAGGCTCAAACTGGAGTTTTCATTTTCAAGAATGGAGTTTAGAAATCATGTAATAGCTCGAGTGTTTTCAAACAGTCCTAAACTCGAGTCTCCAGAAATCTGACTCGAGTTTCAGTGTACATTGAAACTTTGAAAACTTTTCATTTTAGTACAAACTGGAGTCACTGAAACTTAAACTAGAGTTTAGAAAACTTGATAAAACATTGAAGCTTTTGTTTGGTCTCAAAACTCGAGTTTACAAAACATAGACTCGAGTTTACAAGTCTTGAACTTTTTAGCACTTAAACTTTCTTGTAAATTGGAGTTTCTCATAATCAAAGGTAGAGTTTGAAAGCAGGTTGAAATTCGAGTGTCACTGCCTTTGGTCTAAACTCGAGTTTATAAACACAGACTCGAGTTTACAACTCTTAGAAACTTTGATTGCTCTCTGTAACTCTGCAAACTCGAGTTTGCCTATGCAAATTGGAGTTTGGCCTTCTTTGTTAAAAACTGAGCTTCTGTCTATCAAGTTCAAACTCGAGTTTAGCTACCTAAACTCAAGTTTTCCTTAAATAGAAAGTTTTACAACTTTCAAAGACAAACTTCAAATTAAGTTTACAATTGTCAGCTATCATCAAAACACCTAGAGAACTAACATATACATATGATTTAGAAGTACATTATCCCTTGGCAACATGTCACACAAAAAATCTAGTAACAATGTGAAGCCCAACCACAAGCCACTTTAAGTCGACTAAATGCAAAATACCTTACAAGTGTGTATACTTATTACACCCAGTGTCCAAAGGTGTCTCTACATCACTCTACACACTATCATATACACGCAATTGTGAAAAAGATTATAACTCTACATAATGAGTCATATTCTCCATTCTATCATCATCTACGAAATCTAAAACTTCCTTCTTATGGGAAGCACAAGCATTTACTTCCTCACTATGTCATATCCAACTTGTGTATTGAAGATTTATTCCATCACAAAGTAAGTAATCTCTTATATAATCAATATCCCATCAACTATCATTTAAACACTTGACACAAGGATAAAAATACTTCCCATTTTTACTAGGCTCATTCATTTAGCAAACTCAATAAACTCTTCCACCCCATTCTCATATTCTTTACTAGTTCTCAATGCATTCATCAAACTGTGATCCATGATATTACCACCTAATCCATTTTGAATAACACTCAAGTTTAGAACAATTATCATGATGACATGTGAATATAGGTGAACGAAGGGGTTGCCTTACTCGTTTTTTAAAAATTTCAATAGCATTTCCCCTTAAAAGCAACTTAATTGAAACCAAAAAAAAAACTAAAACAATTTAAGGTAATATTAACAATTTAATCTAGCAATTTCATCAATATAAGTTCATAATTCCTCTAATAGCTCAACCAATGCCAACTACCTATGTGTAACTATAAATTTAAAGTTTTTCATATTTTATCAAATTCATACCAATGAAGACAAAGGATAGAGCACAACTCGAAACATGCTATTACAATTAAACCTATAAGCCAACATGAAAAATAACGAAAGAACAATAAGAAAAAAACTTAAATGATTGAAGACCTATATGGTGTAGATGAGATTGAACATTAAATCACAAGACTAGAAGGGCGTCAACTTTGAGGGGCAGAGCATGATGATGTTGGCTATTATGTGAGGTCGAGAAACGAATAAAGGGTTAAAAGCCAAAGGATGGCAACAACACAATGTATCTACGTGTAAGGCTAAGGAGGATATGGGTCGCAATCATAGAGGACGGTGAAGGTCAGAGATAGGGCTGGAGTTCACATATAGGGTCAGACAAGGGGCCGGACGATGTGATTTGGTCGGATTACTTGGAGATGGATCAAATATGAAGAAAGAGGTGAAGGCATAAGAGAGACTGAAGGAGAAAGAGTTGAGGCATGAGAGAGTACAAAAGGCATGTATCTAGTACCAAATCATAAAAGATGAAAATGTAAAATATTCAATGACACATTATTAAAAATTAGTCGTTGAAATTAAACTTTCAATGACTGGTTATAAAATATAGTTGTTACCTTTCAACAACTAGTTATAAGAAACAGTTGTTGAAAGTTAAACTTTCAATGACTATTTTCATAAACATTCATTGAAAATATCTTTCAATGATATTTTCAATAAATAGTCATTGAAAGTTAAACTCTCAACAATTGTTTATTTAGAAACAATTGTTAAAAGATAAGGTGAAAATTTAAAAATACCACCGCCTCCTTTTCAACTTCTGTTTTTTTTTTAAAAAAAAAAAACAAATGTTAATTAGCATTGTTAAAACAACTTTTTGTAGTAGTGATATGAAGTCACATAAATCTCTAATTGTGGCAATAAGGTTCATCAAGACAATAACTAAAGGGAAGTTAAAGATTATCTAGGTTGAAGCTTGAAGCCTTTGACATCTTCACAGTTGTGCCTCCTCTCGAGCTTTCACCTAACAAATCTTGAAAGTAAAAGATTGAGATAACTATCTTAGTAACACAATCTCTATACACCCTACCTATTAGCACCACTTGTAAGGTGCCAGGTAGGACTAACAAACATGGAAATATAAGCAAAGTATAACAACGATGACACACACACATACACACACTAGTAAACTTAGTATATTTCCAAGTAAAATATCTTTTGAAACTACTTAATTACTTTGCCCATGACAAAGATTATCTTATGGTGCTTGGTTGGTGTAACATGCTATCTACTATACCATACTCTTAATGTAATTTTTAAATTTTTATGGGGATAACCTCGATGGAAAATAATCAACTTCTCATCAACTATCAATGTTATAATTTCATGAAATAAATTAAATAGAATCCAGACCCATGTGGCATATAGCATAACTAAAAGGAGCTCTACTCCAAGCCTCTGGCCTTCAGTTCACACCAGTATAGTTTAACTAGGTCTATGTTATATATCATAAAAGTAGTCTTAAATACACATAAAAAAAATAATCTCAAATGAACCTTAGGCCTCTAGCTATCCACGACAAAAATTCCAAAACCATAAAGTAGACAAAGTTCAATAATAATAATTCATGATGCAAGTTCTAGATATGGCAATAAAGGAAATCAAACAAATATGAAATGGCTACATAGTTGCAACCTCAAGTCTCTAGTGTCTTTCTAGTCGCATTGTCCCTTGAGGTTTAACCTGAAAAATGTGGAGAGTAGTAGAGTGAGATCATTGTCTTAGTTACAATTCCTACTCACCTCATCTACCATCACTACCTATGGGGTACTAAGTATTGCTGATATGTTGGAAATTATGCCATAGGGGCAAGTCATTATACTTTGAACATTAACGTTATTTAAACTAGTTCTCTATTTAGTTATTATATCATTTGCATGTTTATTATGATAACTATATCCTTGGATATATCATAAAGATTATCCTAAATTTCATTATTCAGTCATTTATGCATGAGCGAAGATGAAATAAGACTAGTATGACTTTGATGAGGTATGGAGATACGAATCAAAGCCATAGGCACTTGTAAGAATACAAGGTGCTGGACCGACTCACTGTGAGAAAGTTGCATGGATTAAGTCATAAGCTTTTCTCATATATAGCCACGTCACAATGTCCTTTTACCTGAGATCGTCATGGATTTCTACATTAAAGTCACTGATCTTTGACCTAATCAAAAGTCACCTTTGACTGGGTGATGATAAAGGCTTCAATTGGGATTAGTGGTTTTCATGCAGAGGAATATGGATGGTCAAGATGGAATTTATTCCTCACATTTATAGAGAGATAATACTAGGCCCCTCGATGAGTGAGTTTGAGAAATGTATGGTCATACTACAATGGAAAAAAGTTTCCATTTCAATTATTAGACTACCCAAAAATCAAGAAAGTAATGGTTAAGAACAGGTAGATGACATTATTCATGCTTCATTATTGACCAAATATCGTGTGATAAAAAGGGACGTGGCATGTTGTATGATAGGTTTATCATACCATCGATCCTTATATGAATTGGATAGTCGCAATGTCTTGTTAGAGGCTGCTTGTGATTTATGGGTTGATATAGTATTGGCCCGCTGCCAATTTCATGTAGGCCTATAGGGTCGCACATAAAAATAGCCCAACATGAGTAATAATGTCCAGATTCATTGAATCTTAGATATGTCTAAGATTTAATGAATATAACATTTGATGGATATATATATGTGTGTGTGTGTGTGTGTGTGTGTGTGTGTGTGTGTGTGTGTGTGTGTGTGTGTGTGTGTGTGTGTGTGTATGTATATGTATGTATGTATGTCTAGTCACTTTGCTGATGCCTTGTAGATCTTTACTTGAGCAACATCAGAAGCCTACTCAAGCAAAGCATTTACTCAAGTAAAGCCAACACGTAACTCAAGCACATTGCTCGAACACAAGGAAATGGGTACTCAAGCATACATTTCTTCTTAACTAATACCTCTAATTTACTACAGCTTACTCAAACATGATCTAGTTCTTACTTGAGCATTATGCTCGAGCACAGGTAAAAGGCTACTCAAGTAAGCTCGACCTAACCTTCATTAATTGTCTTTATAGCAGCTTACTCAAGCAAGTTCTGCCTGTTAGTTCTCAAAGTTTTGATGATAACAAGACTTGGGAATGATTAAGTTTTTGAATTAAAAATAGTGAAGATGTTTTGAATCAGAAAATGATTAAGTTAAGAGTGTACTCAAGTATGCACTTTTGCTTACTCAAGCATACTGAAACTACTAGTGTGTTCAAGTATTCTCATGGTGTTACATGAGTATGTCATCAATGATACTTGAGTATCATATCAAAAAGATCTCCTTATATTGATAGCAGAAGAAGATACTCAAGTATAGATATTAAGATACTTAAGTAAAAGGAAGAATCATCAGAGTTTAGAGAAGACAAGGGAGAATACTTGAGCAAGCATCTCTACTTACTCGAGTATTAGGTTATCCAGTGACAGAAGTGAAACTCGACTGAGTTGTACTTGAGTAACAGGTAAGGGTTACTCAGTACACTACTTGAGTATGAGTAAGTTATTACTTGAGTAAGGATGTTTCAATGATATAACCGTCCTCTATATAAAGTGTACTCGATTACAATTATTTGCAACTCAAGTATAAGGAAATTTTTACTCGAGTACTGTTGCCTTCAGCTTTTGATTATGTAAGATTTTCAGCCAAGTTGAGACTATACTCTAGTACTAGCATTAGTATACTTAAGTAAGGAAACTTACCTACTCGAGTACTATCGTTTAAAGCCTCTAAAAAGAACCCAATATAATTTTACTTGAGTATAGGTAATAACCTACTTGAGTAAGGCACTCAAGTATGAGATTATGGTACTCGAGTATAGCATATCAGTTAGTTTCTTGTGTTTGCTTTTAATTGTAATCATAATTTTAAAAATTTTGGGTTATCATTTATTTATGTTTTGAATGTTACTCAAAATGCATTACCCTATTGCTAATCTTCTTCTTAATTATATTTCATATCTTTAACAAATATTTAAAGGTTGATTAGTTAAAAAGTAATGTTGTGTGTCAAAGCATTTAATTCCGGCAGTAAAATGGAGCTGCACTTGGAATGAAGTTCAAACCAGGCCAAATAACTACTACAGCAAATTCCCATTCTAGTGAAAGACTCAATATCTTTCTTAGGTCATCTCCTAACCAAAAGCATGTCAACGGTAATCTAAAAGTCAAGAAAACAATGTCTAATGGAAGACATTTATGTCTAACAAAATTTTGAAGAGTCTCAATGGCTACATTCAAAGCTTTTCAATGATCATTAATGGCAGTTGGATAAATACTCGATGCATTCAATTTGCCTACTACCGAAACTCTACACATTCAGTACGACACTATTACAATTTACTATTTCATTCACTCCATTTAACAGTTTTTAATATTCTTGTACTTCAGTGATTATTATTCATCTACTCGGTGAGGAGTCTTAAATACTTGTTTGATTATCTGTTTAATCTCAAGGTTGAGGAACCTTTAGTGTCAGAGTATGATTACAACTTGTAAGAGGGAGTAAGTCTTCTGTGAAAAGATTATCTCGAGTACAGAGTGTGTAATTGTATTTGTGACTATAAGTTAGTGAAAAACCCAAAGTGTCTAGGGACTAGACATAGGTCAAGGAGTTAGGCTGATCCAATATAATCTCTCTGTGTTCATTCTCTCTATTTCAATCTCTATATTTTTTATTTCTTGTCTAAATCTTAAGAAAGATTTAAAGTCCCCTATTCACCCCCCTCTAGGTGATATTCCACTTTCACTGCCCTTACACAAGTATGGTACTCAAACAAGGACAAATGTTTGCTTGAGCACAAGTGTTCTAAACTATCACTTGATGTTCCTCACAAAAGTTACTCCAGCATATTAAGGTACGTTTGAGCATAAAACTCAAGCAAAACAATGTGCTTACTTGAGCAAGCTTATCACAGAGGTCTTTAGATGCTTCATCCTCTTTGTATTCGTAAATTAAAATTATATGATGAACATCTAATTTCATTTAAATACTACTTACTACTATCTATAATTCTATTAATCATTTTACTAAGTAAGTTTTATATTGTTTAAAAATGGATTTCGTGCAAATAATCATAAAGTAAAAACATGTCAGAGCATTAATTACAGTACAGGAAAGAGAGCTCTCACATGGAATGAAAATCAAAGCAAAGTGAATGATCATTGTTGCAGAGACCCATTCAAGTGAAAGCAATATCGACACTTCCTTTGTCAAGTACTAACCAAAGGCATGTTGTATGAAGATTGGTGATAACGATACAAAAGTGACTCATCCTTAAATATTCAATGACGATGGTTAGTGTTTAACGAAAAGCTTTTATGTCTAACGAAATGATTGAAGCCTCTTAACAGCAAAGTTGGAGCTTCACAAACGATCATTAATGGCGATCATCTATAAAAGGAAGAACATTCAATATGGAGCAACCATTGAGATCTACCAATGCTAATATTATTTTATTGCTCACTACCTAGTTAATCTTAGTGATATATCTTCTGATATTCCTTGTAATTCAGTCATTATAAATTTACTCTATGAGAGAGTTATTTCTTTTGATTGATTATTTGTAAAGTCTCAAGGTAGAGGGACCTTAAGTACGGGTGTAACGATTACAATTTGTAAGGGGGAGTGAACCCTAATTAGAGTGTTATTTTAGGAAATAGAGTGTGTAATCGTGTAAGTAATAGTGGAAATTCCAGACTGTTTGGGGGCTAGATGTAGTTTAAGAGATTAGGCCAAACCAGTATAAATTCTCTATGTGTACTATTCTTCTATCCTCACCTTGTCATTTGATTTTCAAGCCTAATGGAATATCAATCTCTTAAATCAACCAATTCACCCCCTTTTCATTACTATTTCATCTTGATTTATAAAATTTGATTATTCGCTTCAACGAGTAATGTACTTGCTGAAGTGAGTGACAAAGAGAGGAGGAGTACTCTCGCTATGTCATTCTCCTCAGTATGTGTTACACCTCTACTGACCTTGCCCTTTTGCGTGTCGAGTTAGAGGGATTCCTTTTACTTATTACCTTTTTTAATGTTACTTGTTCCTTCTTTTCATGTATCAGAGTGAACACAACAATGTTGGTTATGATTAGTTTTGATGATGTCTTATATAGATGCCATTAGTAAGAGCAAAAAGTTTATAGCACATATATTGACTAATTGCTACATTTTGATGTAGATTTGTTTATATGGATAAAGAAAAAGAGAAGAAAAGAAAGAAATAGTTTACTTATGGAGAATGATCAAGAAAAGAGAAGAAAGAAAGAAAAACTTGCCAAATGGAATGAGAAAATTATCATACAAGTTTTAAGATTGATTCTTGAAGTCTCCACGATTAAATGAAAGTTGGAACAACTCAATTCAGAGTTAAAACAAGCATATATCAGGTTGTGGATGAGCAAAATCGAGTCAAATACTCAAAAGTCAAGTTTAGTGCATTACTGGAAGTGATTTGCCTCTGGACGATAAGAAAACTCAAGTTTAGGACACAAAACTCGAGTTTGGAACTCAAAACTCGAGTTAGTCACTTAATGACTCGAGTTTGTAGTGTCTTCAGCAACTCTGGCGTCTCTAGATCAGCCAAACTCGAGTTAGCCAATGTAAACTCAAGTTTGGAACTCAAAACTCGAGTTAGTCACTTAATGACTCGAGTTTAGCATGTTTTCAGCAACTCTGTCCAACTCTATTTCACGTTTAGCACGGGCGACCTCTGGTAATTCAATCTTATCTTCCAAACCAGAAATCGGATTAAGGTGAAATCAATTTTGTATGAAACTAGACTCCCAATGCGTCATCTTGACAATGTTTCATGCCTAAAGAAGATCAGATGAGAAAGCTATGAATTTTTGAAATTGATCCATCTATTACCGTCATACAGCAGACCAAGGTTCGGTAATTTGAACACAACTCACAATCTACTCATCGGAATGAGCTGAAATCGGCAGCATATGAAAGTAGACTCACATACCTTTCCAGAAACATAAAGAACATGGAAAACCAAGATCAAATGAGTGGGGTATGAATCTTTGAAGTTGACAGTCAATTCAGGATGCTGAAAAAACGCTAGCCAAAGAACAACCTTCGTTCATCGGATCATAACTGCCAGATTACAATGAGTTTGGAGTCGATTCTTCTTGCATTAGAAAGAAGACTTAAAGAGTCTTATGGAGATAGGTACTGGATTCCAGGAATTGATCTTTATCAAGTTAGAGAGCAAAGAACTTGGGAGAAGGATATTTGATTGAGCCATGAAGAAGAAAACTCGAGTTTGTATTAGCAAACTCTAGTTTTACACTTGACAGAGAGCAAGATGTTTTCATCTTTTAAGAAAACTCGAGTTTGAGTTAGTAAACTCCATTTTGTGGTAGATAGAGAGCTCCTCAATATTTTGAACTAAGAAAACTCCAGTTTGCATTTGAAAACTCCAGTTTTGAGTTTTGTGGACTTAAGCTTATTTTCTCTTCAAAAGTCCTAAACTCGAGTTAGTCACTTAATGACTCGAGTTTAGCCTTATGTTCAAGTGTGCTCCAAAACTCAAATCGCGACATTCCTCTCTGGAAGACCTAAACTCGAGTTTGGAATTCTAAACTCCAGTTTAGCCCACTGCAAACTCCAGTTTTGTTCTACAAACTCCAGTTTCAATCGCTGAAGTTTAAAAACCAGATTGCACCAACCTGTGAAACCTTTATGGGTTAATCTTAAAATGTTATATCATATGTTGCTATTGATTCTAATATTGTTTAATGAGTTTTTCAAGAAATTTTCAGATGAATTTAGCAAAGATCAAGGTGAAATCAAATGTGGATAAAAAACAATTAATGAAGAACCAAGAACAAGCCTAGATTTTCTCCTCTATCCTAATAGACCAACTCAAATCGTTATAGATCGTTCAGATCACTCTTTAACGGTCAAATAAAGTTTATGGAATGACAAGAACATTGGAAGATCATCTACAACGACTATATCCAAGAGTCCAGCCAAGAATTGAAGAAATAGAGAAAAATATGCAACGGTCATATTCCAAATTTGCAGCTGAACTTTGAAGAATCAAAGAGAAGAAAATGCAACGACTAGTTCCTCTAATTAACCCATAAATACCTGAAGACTTGAAGACTTCATAGAGAAGAAAAACGCAGAGACACAAGCTCACATCTTCAACATGTTAATACTTTGATTTTCATATCATTTACACTCTGTTCTCAATGCCTACATAGCTTATCATTGAGAGTGAAATGATTTGTATTGTGCTTCAGTGTTTATTCATTCACTTCTAAAAGAGAAGATTCATTATGAATCAGTTTATCTGAGAGATACTCAAGATTGGGTGATCCTGAGTGGGAAACACTTTGTTGTGATTACAGCTTGTAAGGGGAGTGAATCATAGTGAAAGGATTACTTTGAGTACAGAGTGTGTGATCAAGCAAGTGTATTGATTACAGTTTATAAGGGGGAGTGAATCCTAGTGAGAGGGTTACTCCAAATACAGAACATGTAATCAAGCTCAAAACAAATAGTGGATTGAAAATCTCAAGTGAAGCTTGGGGACTGAACGTAGGTCAAGGTTTGGACCGAACCAGGATAAATCACAGTTTGCATATATTGAAAGTGGAAGAAATCACCAAGAGGGGGGTGAATTGGGGATTTTAAAAATTCTTTTCAACTCTTAAAAATGAAGCTTAAGAAATGGATAATAAAAGAGTAGAAAAAGAAAAGCTTAGACACACAGAATTTATACTGGTTCGGTCTCAACCTTGACCTACGTCCAGTCCCTAGATACCTTCTGGGTGTTTCCACTAATTCAACAGATTTTCAATTACAACAATGAAGACCAGACACAATCCTAATCACCTAGGACTTGCTCCCCCTTACACTTTGTGATTGAACAACCCAACTCACAGGTTCCACAACCTTGAGTTCTCACAAACAAATGCTTTCAAAAATTTACAAACTCTCAAAAGAGTAGATAAGGATAAACACTGAAGAACAGGTTGAAAATAACAATACAGACTCAAATTTCAATGTATAATCAAGATAGCTTCGTTGTGTGTGTATTGCTTTGAGTTTTCACAACCTCTTATAGACTGAATGGATAAGCTAGCCGTTGCAATTCTTTCTCTAATGTTCAGCTGCAATTCTGGAAAAATGGCAGTAGCATATTTTGCTCTCTTCTTTGAATTCTTAACTGGAATCTTGGAATTTAGTTGTTGCATAACGTCTTCCAGATTTTTAGCCATTCCATGATCTTAATTCGACCGTTTGAAGTGATCTTAATGTGTTGCAACGGTCTGAACTGAACATATGGGATAAGGGAGAAGAATCAGCCCTGTTCTTGGTTCTTCATTTAATGCACTTATTTTGGATCTTGATCTCACCTTGATCTTCGCTAAACCTTATCTGAAAAACACTTAAACCTTCATCAAGGACATTAGAAACAATAATATCATATCATGAAATAATTTCAGGAAGACCCATTAAGATTTCGCAGATCAACATCATTTGCTTTTTCAAAATCCCCGATGCAAACTCGAGTTTGTTCTTCCAGACTCGAGTTTGGGGTTCATCCAGAAAGCATGTCCGTTAATTAGAGGTCTAAACTTGCAGTCTGTAAAAGCTAACTCTAGTTTGGCTTTTACAAAGAGAACTATCGGGCTTTGGACTTGGCATGGAATTTTGGTCCTGCTCCTAGACTCGAGTCAATTAGTGACTGAATCGAGTTTGGGTCTATGTTTGAAGAACAAGCCTAAGTTCGTGATTTTCCAGACTGGAGTTTAGGAGACAGACTGGAGTTTTAGAAAGATGGTAGAAATTCGAGTGTTTCTCTATTTGTCCTAAACTCGAGTTTACAATGACAGACTCGAGTTTATGTTTGAGCTGAAACTATTCAAATCTTTCTGTTTGGTCTAGACTGGAGTTTGTAACTCTAGACTGGAGTTTATAACTTGGCCTGGAATATGAGTGTCTTTCTGTTTGGTCTAGACTGGAGTTTGGGAATCCAGACTCGAGTTTGGCTTGCTTGGGATTCTGAGTGCTCTCTGTATCTTCCAGACTTCAGGTCTGGTTTTGCAAACTGGAGTTTGGCTTATTGTGAAAATTTCTGATTGCTTTCTGTAACTCCTCAGACCCAAGTTAGTCCAAGTAGACTCGAGTTAGGCTTTCTTCGCAGAAGTAAGCAGCTTTCTGTCAACCCTCAAACTCGAGTTTACATACCCAAACTCGAGTTTGCCTTTGACAGTGAGATTTTCATATTGCCAGAAACAAACTTCATATCAAGTTTACAATTGCTAGTTATCATCAAAACACATTGAGAACTAACATTCTCCCCCTTTTTGATGATGACAACACTTGTAAACTAAGTTTTGCAAAGGATTTGATTACGTTTGTTATTTTGAAATGAATTTTGCAAAGTTTGCTCTATCAGATTTAAACACAAGCAGAAGCAAGGTGAACTATATTGAACTTATCATATTAAACCTTAATCAAGTATGGAAGAACTCAAAATACAAAGCAATACGAAGTACCTGATAATTACAAACAAGCTCAAACAAACGCAAAGTAAAAAAAAACAGACATAAGACTCAAGACTGTCCTTTCTCTTCCCCTTTGTCTTCAGTTTCCTCTCCCCCTTTGGCATCATCAAATGAGGGTGAAAGGTCTACAGGAGGGGTAGGAGGTCGAGTGGTCTGGGAGGAAGTATTGAGATGCTGTAGAATCTTGTCAAGTTGATTCTTCATTGCATCCTGAGTCTCTATGAGTGATTGATTTGATTTGGTTAACTCAGACACAATCTTCCCAATCTCTGTTTCCATCTTTTCAGCAAAGGATTCCAGTGCAGCATCAACAATTTCCTTGACCTTTGTAGTAAAGTCAGAAGGAATGGAAGTTTGAGGAGGTAGAGGAGTTGACTGGGCTTCTTGAGCTCGTGAGTAGGAGGCTCTTGTTTTAGAGGGAGCTCTAGACTATCCAGAACCTTCAGTATTGAAGCTAATCTTCATGAGGTGTAATTGGGTCTTCCCAAATGCTGGAGGTCTTACTATGGTGTCTACGGCTCCTACATGCCAAATTTTGAAATGGAACAGGATAACAGATATGAGAGAAGGGAAAGGGATGTGAGAAGTTATCCTAGAGCCAAATCTGAATCTGGTCATTTCCTCAAATACCCATTGCCCTATGTTAATTGGCATCTTATCCACGACTGCAGCAAAGGGTACATAGTCTCTTTTGGTGAAGTGTGTGAAGTTGCCACCCTTTTGTACAAGGTTCCTGGAATAGATGTACCAAAGAACACGGAAGGTAGGAGTCATGGAAGCAGGGGTAAAGTGAAGAGAAATTTGCTGATCATCAGAAAAAGGCTCATTAGGTTTAAGGATTTCAAAAATTTGCCTATTGGTATAGTTTATAGAGTGGTGAGGAAGGGGATTGTCAATGTCTAGAATCTTATTCAGAATGTCAGCAGATAAAGAAAACTTGACTCCCCTAATTGTGGTTGAGACTCTGTGTTTTTCATTGTCCTCTTCATTGTCCCAATCCATATTGAAATAAAATAGTCTAACAATGTTGGGAGTATAGAGGGTTTTAATGGATAGAAGAGTCTTGAATTGACTTAACCAGGGGGATAGGTCAAGGTTACACTCCTTTTTGAGGCTCTCTAAGTCTACTGAGACCACAGGGCAAAATGGTTTCTTACCAAACTCTTCCTTGAACCTGACAGCTTCTTGGTTGGAGAGGATGGTGGTCTCAGAGAAGAAATCAGAGGGAGGTGAAGAATGATTATAAATGTCAGTAATTGCCTTCTGTACCGTTTGTGGTCTTTCTGGAGATTGTTCTTGTTGTTGTTCAGAGGATGGAACAGCAGATTGTTGAACTTTAGAGGATCCTTGACTCTTTTCAGCTCGTTTCCTCTTGGAGCCTTTTGAGGGTTCTGCAACTTTCTCCTTTCCTTTGCCAGAAACAGGTTCTGGCTTCTTTCTGGCTTGCTCTTCTATAGGTTCTTGAATCACCACCCCTTTTGATCTGGGAGAAGTAGTGTGAGGGATTCCAGGGATTTGTTTATCGATTCCTAAAGCAAATTTCTTGGGAATCAATTTTTCCCTTCTAGGTCTGTGAGTAGGAATGGATTTCATCCTAGGTTTTCGTTGAAGGGGAGAGGGTGAAGAAGATTTCGTGGTTTCATCATCATTAGAGGGTCTGGATGTTTGATTTGAAGCCATTGGTGAGAAATAAGGTGGATTCGAAGATGAAGAAAGAAGAGAGTACGGAGAACTCTAGGGCAAACTCAAGTCTGAGAGTTGTAAAATGAACAGTCACAACAATCACATATATATATAGTTCCAATAGACTCGAGTTTACAAGTCAGACTCGAGTTTGGAAGAGTGGGATACTTACCTGGACTTCAAGGATGTAGCTGTGAATCCTTGAAACCCCGATAAACTCGAGTTTGTAGAAGCTGACTAGAGTTTGAGGTCACCTCTGATTTCCATATTTCTCTCTGTGAAATGCAGACTCGAGTCACTCACTTAATGACTCGAGTTTGGAGACTCTTCATAAACTTCAGGATTTCTTAGGATGGTGTAGACTCGAGTCAGTCACTTAATGACTCGAGTTTGGCCTGACTCTAAAGACTCATTTGTTGTTTATCCCGATAAACTCGAGTTTAGGTTCCAGACTCGAGTTTGGCCTGTTTACAGGGGCTCTGAGTATCCTGCAAAAACATTAGCAACAGAATATCCTGCAAAAACATATCTAAACACTCCGATGCTTAAGTTAGTAACAATTAACCATCAAAACACATAATTAACATTAAGGTAGTGATATCTTACAGTTCATTGGGATTTACCATTCCCAATTCTCTTCTAATAAAGGTAAATTGCTCTTTTTCAAGTGGTTTTGTGAAGATATCCGCAAGCTGTTGATGAGTTGGGATGAATAATACTTTGACATCCTTCTTTTGAACATGATCTCGAATGAAGTGATGTCTGACATCAATATGCTTAATTCTGGTATGATAGACAGGATTCTTGGCTAACCTGATGGTACTTGTGTTATCACAAAGAATTGGAATTTCTTTCATATGAGTTCCAAGGCCTTGGATCTGTTGCTTAAGCCATAGGACCTGTGAGCAGCAACTTGATGCAGCAACATATTCAGCTTCAGTTAAGGATGTCGCTACTGTGTTTTGCTTCTTACTAAACCATGAGACAAGTGAATTTCCAAAGAATTCACATTGTCCACTTGTGCTTTTCCGATCAGTTTTGTATCCAGCATGATCTGAGTCAGAGTAAGCCACCAAGTATGCAGGTTGACCTTTGGGAAACCATAACCCCAATTCTTCCGTATCGCGCAGGTATCTGAAGATTCTTTTCACGTGTTCGGCATGAGATTCCTTAGGTGCGGATTGGAATCTAGCACACATTCCCACACTGAATTGTATGTCTGGTCTGCTTGCTGTCAAGTAAAGTAATGATCCAATCATGCCTCTGTACTTTGTGATATTGAAGTCTTTTCCCTTCTCATCGGCATCTAAGGCAGCAGTTGAGCTCATTGGTGTGTCTGCTCCATTACAATCTTGGAGGCCGTATTTCTTGAGTAGGTCTCTTAGGTACTTAGTCTGAGATATGAATATCCCATTCTTACATTGCTTGATTTGAAGACCAAGAAAATAGTTGAGCTCTCCCATCATTGACATTTCAAACTCACCCTGCATGGTCTCAGAAAATTCCTTGCACAAAGCATCGTTAGTAGCACCGAAAATTATATCATCTACATAGATTTGTACAAGTAGGATTTCATTCATTTTGTTACTTTTAATGAATAGAGTGGTATCTGCTTTACCTCTTACAAATCCGTGGTCTAGAAGGAATTTACTTAGCCTTTCATACCAAGCTCTAGGAGCTTGTTTTAAGCCATATAAAGCTTTCTTTAGTTTGAAAACATGATCTGGATGAAATTCATCTTCAAAACCAGGAGGTTGTTCAACATAAACTTCTTCTTGAATGAACCTATTTAGAAATGCTGATTTTACATCCATTTGATATAGTTTAAAACCTTTGATGCAAGCAAAGGCTAAAAAGACCCTTATGGCTTCCAATCTTGCAACTGGAGCATAAGTTTCTTCATAGTCAATTCCTTCTTCTTGGTTATATCCTTTAGCTACTAATCTTGCCTTGTTACGGACAATGATTGCAGACTCATCACGTTTGTTCTTGAATACCCATTTAGTGCCAATGACTGGATGGTCTTTGGGCCTGGGTACCAAGTCCCAAACTTGATTTCTTTCAAATTGATATAATTCCTCTTGCATTGCTATCACCCAATCATTGTCTGAAAGGGCTTCTTCAATCTTAGAGGGTTCTATCTCAGAAATAAAAGCTGAAAAGGTAACTTCATTCAAGATGCTCTGCCTGGTTCTAACTCCTTGACTTGCATCACCTATGACTTGGTCCAGTGGATAACTCCTACTGTATGTCCAAGGTTTAGGCTGGGTTAGACCAGGATTTTCACAAGTATGTTCAGATTCAGCTTCTAGTTCTCTTTGTAAGTTATTTTCAGAATTTTTCAAAACAGAAGAAGTTTTTGAAGAATGAGGATTCAAAACTTCATCGTCTTCATCAATCATGGATTTGTTAGAGTTGGTTTTGCAGAAAACAACATGGATAGATTCTTCTATAGTTTTGGTAGAGAGATTGTATATTCTATAAGCCCTACTCCTAGAAGAATAGCCAAGGAATGTACCTTCATCAACCTTGGAATCAAATTTACCTACGTTTTCGTTACCGTTCTTGTGGATAAAACATTTGCTTCCAAAGATATGCAGGTGAGATATATTGGGCTTTCTTCCCTTAAAGAGTTCATATGGAGCCTTGTTCAGCTTTTTCCTGAGATAAGCTCGGTTAGCGATGTAGTAAGCTGTGTTCATTGCATCTGCCCAAAACACTTGGGAGGTCTGATTCTCATTCAGCATTGCTCTTGCCATTTCTGTGAGGACCCTATTCTTTCTTTCAACTACTCCATTTTGTTGAGGAGTTCTTGGAGCAGAGAAGTTGTGATGTATCCCCATTTTATCACAAAGTTCCTCAAAGGAGTGATTTTCAAATTCTCCTCCATGGTCGGTTCAGATTCCTGCAATAGATAGACCTTTCTTGTTCTGGACCTTCTTGGCAAATATAGCAAATTGATCAAATGCTTCACTTTTAACATATAAGAATAATGTCCAAGTATATCTTGAGAAATCATCAACTATTACTAGAGTGTACAAGTTTCCACCAAAACTTTTTACTCTAGCTGGACCAACTAAGTCCATATGTAGTAATTGAAGAGGTCTATTAGTTGAGATCTCAGTTTTAGAATGAAAGGATGACTTAGTTTGTTTTCCCTTTTGGCATGCTTCACAAATCATATCCTTTTTGAAATCAAGTTTTGGTAATCCGATAACTAAATCCTTTTTCATTAGTTTATCAAGTTGGAACATATTAACATGTGCTAAACGTTTGTGCCACAGCCAACTTTCATCTAAGTTACTCATGAAGCATTTTTCAGAAGGTAAAGCAGTTGAGAGTTCAAGGGTATAGCAGTTACCTTCCCTTGGAGCCCTGAATAGAGCTTTTGATCTTACTTTGTCTAGGGAGAGATCATCTTTATTCACAATCAAACATTCTTCAGAATTAAAGATGACTAGATTACCTTTGTTGGCATTTTGGCTTACACTGAGAAGATTATGGCATAGTCCTTCCACAAGGTAGACATCTTTTATTTATGGTCCATCGTTGTTACCAATCTTTCCAATACCAACTATCTTTCCAGACTGGTTTTCACCAAATGTGACCTTAGCACCATCCTTGTGTTTGATTGTTGTAAACTTGGATTGATCTCCTGTCATGTGTCTAGAGCATCCACTATCAATGTACTACTTACTAGATTTTGATGCTCTTAGACATACCTGCAATTTATGAAAGATCAAGTCTTAGGTACCTACCTTTTCTTGGGTCCTTTTGGGTTAGTTTGCACCTTAGCAGACACATATGTTCCTTTAGGTACCCATTGATAATTCCCTATAGGTTTATCTTTCCTCTCTTTTCTATGAAAGCATGCTGAAGTAGTATGACCTTTTCTATTGTAATAATTACAGTGGGCAAATGAATTAGAGGAATGAACAGATTTACGAAAATGACTTAAATAGTTCTTTTCTCCATTTTTCTTCTTGCCTTTCTTTTTATCCAAATCAGGTTTGTAACCTATTCCAGACTTGTCATTTGTGAATCTTTGCTGTTTTAAAATAACGTTAAGCATCTCATTACCTTGAGTGAATTTTTCTAGGGTTTTTGAAAGATAGTCATTTCTTTTCTATAAAGCACAACAGTTTTCGCAAATCCTTTCAGTAAGCTTTTCACAAGCCTTTTCGGGAGTAGAAGATGAAGTTTTCTGAACTTGTTGTTCTAAATCCTTTATTTTTCTTTTTGAAAGCATAAGTTCTTTTGCAATCTTTTTAAATTCAGAACGAAGACTATCATATTCAGAAAGTAGTTCATTAAAGGTAAGTTCAAGATCATTTACCTCTTCATTGACACATTCTTCTTGAGCAACTAGGCAGAGATTAGCTATTTCTTCTTCATCTTCTTCTTCATCATCTGATGAACTATCTCCCCAAATAGCAGAGACAAAGCCCTTCTTCTTGAAAGAACTAAATCTGGGCTTTTCCTTTTCTTTGTGCTTCAGCTGAGGACATTCAGATTTGATATGACCGGGTTTGTCACATTCATAGCATACAATTGGTTTCTTTGTTTCCTTGTTGTTGTTCTTGTATGTCTTACGGAAGGCTTGATCCTTTTTGTAGAATTTCTTGAATCTTCGGACCATCATTCCGATCTCCTCATCATCAATCTCTTCATCATCTGAGTTCCTATCTTCCTTGTGAGTGTTGAGGGCAATTCCTTTCTATTTCCCTTCTATTTCATCAAGTCCTTTTTTGAACTTGATTTTCCCTTCATATTCTGATAAGCTACTGAAGAGAACAGATACAGATTGCATAGATTCTCCTCTTGCTTCCTCTATAGCTGTCACTTTGGCTTCCCAATCTTTGGTTACTATATTCAAAATTTTTCTTACCTGAGTTCTTTGATCATATACCTTTCCCAGGGCTGACAACTGATCGATCAGGTGAGTGAACCGGAGCTGGAATTCAGTAATTGATTCTCCAGTCTTCATGCGTAGTAGGTCATATTCGGTGGTGAGTGTGTTGATCCGGTTTTCCTTGATCCCTGAGGTACCTTCGTAGGCCACTTCCAATGCATTCCACATCTCCTTGGCACTGGGCAAATTGCAAACGCGAAAATACTCCTTTTGACTTAGTGCACTCTGCAACATTAAAATAGCTTTGCTGTTAAGGACAACTTTCTTTTGATCATTTTCATCAAATTATGCCTTTGCCTTTGGTACAACATTTTCTCCTACTTTCTTTGTAGGGACATAATTGTCATCCTCAATAACTTCCCACAGACCATACTCACTGGCCATCACAAATACTTTGAATTTGGATTTCCAGAATGAGTAGTGTTCACCATTAAATCCCGGTGGTCAGTTTATTTAGGCACCATCTGGTAGGATTCCTTCCATTGGATCTTTATGTCTAAGATGTTAATCTTTTGAGTAGACAACCAGGCTCTGATACCAAATGAAAGTGGACGAAATCACCAAGAGGGGGGTGAATTGGGGATTTTAAAAATTCTTTTCAACTCTTAAAAATGAAGCTTAAGAAATGGATAATAAAAGAGTAGAAAAAGAAAAGCTTAGACACACAGAATTTATACTGGTTCGGTCTCAATCTTGACCTATGTCCAGTCCCCAGATACCTTCTGGGTGTTTCCACTAATTCAACAGATTTTCAATTACAACAATGAAGACCAGACACAATCCTAATCACCTAGGACTTGCTCCCCCTTACACTTTGTGATTGAACAACCCAACTCATAGGTTCCACAACCTTGAGTTCTCACAAACAAATGCTTTCAAAAATTTACAAACTTTCAAAAGAGTAGATAAGGATAAACACTGAAGAACAGGTTGAAAATAACAATACAGACTCAAATTTCAATGTATAATCAAGATAGCTTCGTTGTGTGTGTATTGCTTTGAGTTTTCACAGCCTCTTATAGACTGAATGGATAAGCTAGCTGTTGCAATTCTTTCTCTAATGTTCAGCTGCAATTCTGGAAAAATGACAGTAGCATATTTTGCTATGTTCTTTGAATTCTTAGCTGGAATCTTGGAATTTAGTTGTTGCAGAAGGTATTCCAAATTTGTAGTCATTCCTTTAACTTAATTTGACCGTTTGAGATGATTCTTATCAGTTACATCGGTCTAAGCTGAACATCTGGGATAAGGGAGAAGGATCAGCCCTATTCTAGGTTCGTCATTTAATGCATTTATCCTGGATCTTGATCTCACCTTGATCTTGGCTAAACCTTATCTGAAAAACACTCAAAACTTCATCAAGGACATTAGAAACAATAATATCATATCATGAAATAATTTCAGGAAGACCCATTAAGATTTCGCAGATCAACATCATTTGATTTTTCAAAATCCCCGATGCAAACTCGAGTTTGTTCTTCCAGACCCAAGTTTGGGGTTCATCTAGAAAGCATATCCATTGATTAGAGGTCTAAACTTGCAGTCTGTAAAAGCTAACTCTAGTTTGGCTTTTACAAAGAGAACTATCGGGCTTTGGACTTGGCATGAAATTTTGGTCCTGCTCCTAGACTCGAGTCAATTAGTGACTGACTCGAGTTTGGGTCTATGTTTGAAGAACAAGCCTAAGTTCGTGATTTTCCAGACTGGAGTTTTGGAAAGATGGTAGAAATTCGAGTGTTTCTCTATTTGTCCTAAACTCGAGTTTACAATGACAGACTCGAGTTTATGTTTGAGCTGAAACTATTCAAATCTTTCTGTTTGGTCTAGACTGGAATTTGTAACTCTAGACTGGAGTTTATAACTTGGCCTGGAATTCGAGTGTCTTTCTGTTTGGTCTAGACTGGAGTTTGGGAATCCAGACTCGAGTTTGGCTTGCTTGGGATTCTGAGTGCTCTCTGTATCTTCCAGACTTCAGGTCTGGTTTTGCAAACTGGAGTTTGGCTTGTTGTGAAAATTTCTGATTGCTTTCTGTAACTCCTCAGACTCAAGTTTGTCCAAGTAGACTCGAGTTAGGCTTTCTTCGCAGAAGTAAGCAACTTTCTGTCAACCCTCAAACTCGAGTTTACATACCCAAACTCGAGTTTGCCTTTGACAGTGAGATTTTCATATTGCCAAAAACAAACTTCATATCAAATTTACAATTGCTAGTTATCATCAAAACACATTGAGAACTAACATATGTCTCTTCCCTAAACTCTTATATTTTCAGCATATATATTTGGATAACTGATTATTGTCATTTGAACTGATTTCAATAAGTTGCGAAAAGTTTTAAAACTTATCCAGATTTTTATCAAACACCCAATTCACCCCCCTCTTGAGTGATAGTCAAGTCCAACAAACAGAGCATGTAACGGTTTGGACAAATACAATATACTGGTAAAGTACAATAAATCTAGAAGTAAATAAGTCCCTGTAGGTTTAAGGGTACAATCATCCCAAATAAAATATTAAACAATAATTAATAATATACTCTGATACAAAACAAATACAACATTAAGCCTTCTTAGAACGTCTTCATCTCTTCGAGTCAATACTCTCGGCCCTTAACTTTTAAACTTCTGATCATCTCCACCTGAAGCACCTGTAACCTTAAACCAGTCTATAGTTCAAAATCGAACCCTAGAGTAAATGTTAAACTCTTGTACTATAAGTGTATATTGTATGTGTGCAACCATGACATGTAAAATCAAATCATAAGCCAAACATATCACATATGCATCCAGAAACATATACAATAACCAATCATCACACACCATTGAGCTGCCTGAACCAGACCAGCACCAGATTTGTCATAATCATGAACCTTGAACCATCGAGCTGTCTAAACCAGCTCAGCCCCGGATTTACCAGATTCACAACCCCTGCACTGTTGAGTCACCTGAATTAAGCTAGCCCTGGATTTACCGGAATCACAACTATCAAGCCGCCACTTAAGGCAAGCCTCATATTTACCCTCAGCGCTAGGAACACAATAGTTAGGGACTCGAACCCCAGCATACTCTGTATGCATATTTGGCAAAAGTCATACACATGGCAAACAAACATACAACAAACACATATCAAGGACTTGAGTAAACAATTACTACCTGGCACTTCCTGAAAGCAGTGAAATTTTCTCTTAGCGTTAGGGATATGTCCTACATGAGAAAATACCATACATATAGCCAACCATCATGCTATCAATCACACATTCAAACTCTACTTCTTGTTTCATAAAATTTTTGCATAGCACCAGAATTTCCAGAGTTTTTTTACCCAACTTTGATGTTTTTTAATAAATTCTAGAAAACTCGTATAAACATGAAATCAGTGGCTTTAGAACCCTTATGATGGTTATTTTATATGAAAAATAATTCCCAAGGTTAACTGGGTTCGAATCTATTTCTGGTTTTTAACCTTTGGCCAATAGTCCAAGAGAAAAATCTTGTTTTTAGGTCATTTTCATTCTTAAATAGCTTTCGATTGGAACATCAAAATGACAAAAAACCTAATAAAAAAATAATTCTCAGGATGTCTACTTTTACCATATAAAATTTCAAAGCATTTGAACCTCATTGGATGCTTCAAAACCATCGATTTTCCCTTACTGCCCAAAACCTATAAGAATCAGCAGATTTTCGTATATTAAAGAGTTAAACTTTTTGGGTTTTAAAAAAGTTGATCCCACATGTACCCACACAAAAAAAAAAGCCTTATGGACTCAATGAAAACCTCTAAAATATGGAAATCCTATTCTAGCTTCCACAAAAACCTCAAAGGGCAAAAGCAAGAATCTTTAGGTTGATGGTTAGGGACTTACCTTGAATTTTCAGTCGTGGGTGCCTTCCTCTTCCCTTGGATCAAGACTTTCAGCTGGACCCTCTTCTTCCTCACCTTGTGTAATACCCTAAAAATCTTACTTAGGATAAGTATCATAATTTAGTAAATGATACCTATTGGAAATAGATGAATTTGTAGTCTCAAAACTAGTATAATAATTACCTTATTTTCTAAGGTAATTTCTCATGAAGTTAGAGTGAATAAAGAGCTAAAAATCCCTAAGTGAATTTGTGGGTCATAAAATACCCTGAGAATGTTATGATAAATCCTAAGAGGCAACTAAATATTTGTTAAAAATTAGAAAGTATATTGTCTCTAATTAGTGAATATTAAAATAATTATTGGGCAAGTGAATTTTTATTAAGTTAAATTCATGATTAGTCATAATTAGTCTTGGGACTATCTAAGATCAACAAATTGGAATATTTTAACTTGATTAAGTATTAAAAAGGGGTCAATATAAGTATCAAATGAATTTCTGAAGATTGTAATTGGTTTGATAATCAATTATAATTTTGGCAATTAAAGCTAGTAACCCCTAAAATACTATATTAGTAATAGTAACCAAGAATTAATTAATTCTCCCTTCAACTAATAAAAGCGGTGAAAATTACTAATTAAAGGTGAAGAGATTATATTAACCCTTAATCTTGAGTCCTTGTGAGATTAATTGACCAATGATAGATTTTTCCTTGAGTTTGTAAGGATATTTAAAAACATGAATGGTTAATAAGAAGGAGAGGGAGGAGGGACGGATTGCTTGGGCTTGAAGAAGAAGAAGTTGTGTCATTAATTGATCAAGGCACATAAGTCAATTGCTTGTGGGAGAAAATTAGAAAACTCGAGGAGCAAGTTGTTTGACTTGGGGAGCAAGTTGTTACCTAATGAGATAAAATTAGATAAGAACCTATAGAAAATAAATCATATCTTGAAATATTGGAACTAAGTATTAAAAGTAAATACATATTTGAAATCAGTGAATTATGAGCTTCAACTTGGCTATTCCCAAAGTTATTTTCGATTACTTTTGGGATTCATACCTAAGTGTTTTGGGAAGTTAAAAATCATCATAAATCTAGTTATAAAATTAGGATTTCAAAAGTGGAATTGGATTTTGAATTAAAATACCAACTTACACCTAACTAAATTAGCATTTGGGAATAATTAGAAGATAAAGCAAAAACTTAAGAAAGAATGGGGAGGAGGTCGGTTTTTCATGAGGTGTAAGGGTGAGGATTTTACTTCTTGGCCAAGGTAAGATCAAAGGCTAGGATCAACTGGAAATTGCTTGAAGGCTACTCAAGGCTTTGCTATAAATAGGGGTCCTTGGCTTCAAGAATTCTCACCAATTCACAAGCCTCCAACCGAAAATTTAGAGAGTAGGGCAGTGAGGGGAAAAGCTCCAAGAGCAAGGAGCAAGGTTCTTCAAGAGGTAAGGAAGTTCTTAGTCTTTTAGTTCTAGTTCTTAGTTTTTGTAGTAGAAATGCTAGAAAAGGGTGTTTTGATCTTCAATCTTCCAAATATAGTTTTATTTTAATGTTTTTATGCTTTCCATTGCATTTATTTCGAAAAATTGATGAATAAGAAGTTATAGCAAAATTTTTGGAAGATTATAATCAAAATAGCGAAACTCTGGTGAAATTTTATCGGTTAGCGATTTCTAGAGCCAGTAGCAAAAACGTTGGTATTTTATGAAGAAGATGATGTTCTAAAATTCTGAGAACATTCAAGGTGAAAGTAGACATATAGGGCTTTCTAAATATATAAAGAGTGTGTCATTTGAAGTTCTGTGCAAAGAGATAAAAATTCCAAAAGTTAAGCTACGTTTTCTGGGTGAAATTCTGGGCAACATTGAGAAAATTCAAAACTGGGAATTATCCATGAATTCTGGGTAAGTTCCAGTATTTTTCCTCAAAAGTAGACATCTCAAGGATTTCGGGAAATTTTACGGATCCTCATTTCGATTTTTCTAGAATTAGTTATGATTTTTCAAAGTTAGGCGAAATTCTGCTCAGAAATGCTGGATCAGCGTTTTTTCCGAAAATTTAGGGAATAAATTGGAAAATAAATCCACTAGGGTCAAAATGGTCTTAAATAATCAAAATATCTCTTGAAATAATATTTGTGAATTAATAGAGATGAAATTACCCTTATAGGATATCTGTAATCGCTTTCTGTCAAGATGTACCGAAAGTCATCAACGAAGGTACGTTCGCGTACTAGTAACACTAACTCTGATGGTTATTATATGTGTATATATGTGCTATGTGTATGGTATGTTTATATGAGATAACTGGTAGCTCTGTGATATGTTCATGTACTATTGTTATGATTATTTTTGCTGGGTGGTGGGATACACTTGCTATGTGTGAAATGCTTGGTGTGAAACACTGACTAGGTGTGAAACATATGCTAAGTGTGACATATCTGCCAAGGGGCTTATATTCCAGGGATACATTTGTCTGAGTGCTCATGAACTGTTTATGTTGTGATTATTCGTAACCTATATATGACATATATATACATGAGGTTAACCGTGACCTGGGGTCCGTATGCATGGGACCTCAGCACTTAACATAGCTTCAGGATCGGGAGGTCCGAGGACCGAGGAGAAGAGCAAGCACGTTACATAGAAGACCCGGCTGAAGACTTTCTTTGACATTCCGGCGGAAGCCTTCCTATTATTGTTTTACTTCACTTTTGATATACCGCTATTGTATCTAGCCAGACTTACGGCATTTTGAAATATAAGTATCAGTTACTCTTCCGCTCAAATGTTCTACTCTGATGATTTTAAATGATTTTAAAGGAAAATAAAATTATTCCGCTTTTGAAAATTGGGATGTTACACCTTGACCTCATCCTTGGTGTGGGGAAAATGAAGGGAGGAGTGCCCTTTATATAGACTATAAAGGTGGGGCTCTTATCCAACCTTGATCACGATCTAACGGTCAGGAAAATTCTCCGAATTAAATTATTATTTCTTTACTTGTTTCTCAAAGCTTCTAGGTGAATCTTGTGGGCAGATGGGAAACACATTCCAATGCCAAAAATAAGATTCCGAAATTGCCCCTGGTTGTAGTCTCTAAAATTGCTAGTTGTAGGTTTTTGGCCCAGGGGTAAAACGGTCATTTCACACTACTCTCTTTCCTAGGTTGTGGGACCCACAAAATTTGCCCTTGGATTGTGCCATAAATGCTCTTTAAAAAGTCATAATTACATGTCATTTCATTGTCATGTCGGTTTCAAAAGATATGGTCCAGATTACACCAGATTATTTTATTATCTCTCTCATCATAATTACTTGATGTCACTTGTACTTTCTTGACAAGTGATGTGACCTTGCACTTTTTCTTATGAGCCCACATAATTTTGCCCTCCTTCTTATATCTAGGCTTGGGCCTGACTCCAGAAATCCCTAAGCGGTCTTGGTCAGCTACCTTTTACCAGTTATACCTTTCCTCGTAACTCATGCCACCTAATTTGACTTGTGGGGGCCCGGATCATCAATCTCTTTTCCTTGACCACAGGTGGTCAAAATTTAATGCCTTAGGGAGCAATATATCCATATTTCAGTATCCTTGCAGGTTCTCCTTTGTTGGTTAATGTTTCCCCAAGCCTTTGACCTTGTAATTATTTATATATGTTTAAATCAGCTTTTCCTATCCCCTTATGTGCCTGCACGTTTTTCCTTATTATTGGGGAAAAATAAATGTATATTTTAATATCTCGTAATTACCTTGTACTTTGTAATGTCAAAAAGTCAAATATCCAATCTTAAAATGCCATGTGTCCCACTAGCACCCTTTGACTTTTGTAATTATGAAGGGACATGTGTCACCATTCTATTTGGCCAATACAAAAGTATGTCATCACTAGTCATTATGACCTTACTTTATTAAAGTTACTTTATCAAAACTTTCCTAAGAACTTACCCGAGTTTTACTCAGGTTTTCTTCACAAATACTAATGGTTCTTTAAAAACGCAGGGCACCCCTATCTACCCTGAAAATGCTGCATAGTCACTTATACCGACATACTTTTGCCCAACTAATTTTTCTATACGTTAGAATATAATGAGGTGGCATCTTTCTCAACTGTATTTACATCGTATGGATCCTCGGAGCCCCTTTCCATTGGCACTTTAATTCTATGGCTTGAGCATACTAGGTCCACTGACCCGTATAGTCGAGTTACTTAGTCCCAGAGAAGCTTTCTAACCCTCGACATTCTTGGGACTCTTCCTGAACCAGGCTTAATTGTCTGCCTACTTTAGGCTTATTCTTAATTCTTAAGGTCTAGAATTTGGGGTGTTACAACATATAACATACTTGCTTAAGTGAGTGACATAGAGAGTAACACTTTTGTTTTAACGATGATTAGTGCTTTCACTAACTTGAGCTAGTGTGAGGGCGCTACTCGCCTAACTTGAGCTAGTGACAGGGCACTGCTTGCCAAGGCGAGTTGCCTCAACTGTGAGTTCTAATTTTAAAGATGTTACGGGGCTATTTTTTTTTTATTTACCGAAGAGATGTTACAGTTGGTGATTCTTCATGTGCATGATTGTTTAACCCTTGCATTCAAAATCATAATGATATATTATTATATTTTGAAAATTTTGTAGTTATAAATTAACTATTCTTTGACATCTCGTATTTTAACTTTTAAGCTTATTCATGCATACAAGTTAAAATATCATTTCTTTAAAATTTTTAGGTATTTATCTATACTTTTGGCCCAAAACTTCTTAAACTTACTTATTCTTGCCCTTCTTGACTTTCTCCTCTTATTTACTCTTGTCTTATTAAACTCTATTATATATTATCCTAAATTCTTCTCTCTTATTTAGCTAGTAAATAAATATTTTACTTTTGCATTTTTATTTGGTATTTGAAAATACCGACCGATGGTAACAATAGAAATTCTTTTGAAAAGTACACCTAAGTTTAAATTGCACAAGCCAATTTTTCTTTTTTAAAAAAATACTCATTAAATAAAATAAAATAACTAATCCACGCTTGAATATATTAGGCCCATTTTAAGTTCCTTAAATATGCTTCTTGTTTTCTAGTAAAAGATCTCCCAGTTTGTAACCAGAAACTAATTATAAAAGATATTCCACTTAAATATATGTCCTTCAAAATGTACACAAAAATATTGAGGCATAATAAGGAAATCTTCCTCGTGACATTGAAGAAAGTAAAAGTTCCTGACAAGTATTCAAGCAACATTTCACGATGTATTGAGATGTAGGCTCAAAAGGTTACTAGGCTGAAGAGTCATGACTCACTTATACTTATGCAACAGTTACTTCCGTTGGCCATAAAAAATATGCAACCCCTCAATGTGTTGATTCTTTTGGTGAAGATGTGTTCTTTCTTTCAGAAGTTGTGTTCCAAGGTTTTGATCATTAGGAGCATATGAGTAGCTAAAACAGAAAATCATTCTTACACTATGTCATTTGGAGATGATCTTTGCTTCATCCTTTTTAACAGTGATGGTTCACCTAACGTTATACATTGTTCGCGAAACAAAGCTTGCTGGTTTAATTAACTACCGATGGATGTATCCTATTGAGAGTTACTCATTTAACATAAATTACATCAACATTACTTGCTAATCACACATTTCATCATTGATATATCGACATATCTCCTTATTTACTTTATAGGTTTCTTAGGAAAATGAAATCTTATTGAAGGAATAAGGCATGGTATAAAGGTTCAATAGCAGAAGGTTATATAGAGGATGAGATCCTGTATTTTTGTTTAAGGTACTTTGATGACATTAAGATGTCTTCCAAATGAGCTCCTCGTGAAAATAATTGTCCTGAGCTTGATCCATTATCAATAGAGTTGTTAATCCCTCGTGTTGATAAACTAGTTGGCAAAAGTAAGAACTTCAAACTTATGACAACTGAGAAGTTCCAAGCACATAAACATATCTTGATTAATTGCACTAAATTTGAATCCTTCATTTAGTAAGAATTGTACACAGATTTATGTTATCCTATATATTTCCTTACATTTTATACTTACATTTCATAATCATCATTACATGCTTAATTGCGGGCAATTCAAAAGTCATGTGAAGCGTCAATTAAGGATCCGTACATAGATATCCTCTAAAATTAATAGAAAGGTGCACAAAGAATTCCCAGTTGGTTTATGAGGAGAATACTAAATGACCACAACCCATACTTATTAGAATTCAGAGCTATCATACTCGACCCACTTGGCTACGACCAAAGATTTATGGCATATAATGTCAATAGTTTCAAGTTTTGCATGGTTTCACAAGATCAAGGATTGCTAACACAATACTCGGGTGTTTATGACACTTTTGGGATAAGGAGTTATGCGATCAACAATGATAAGAACATGTAGTTTAGTGATATCCCGTATAATGGAAAGTTGCGTGATGTGGTCAAAATAAATTACTAAAGCCATTTCACTATGATGTTGTTCAAGTGTTTGTGAGCAAATATGATAACTTCCTAGGGACTTACAACTAACAACTTAGGCATCACATCAGTAAATTTCTCTAAGCCTATTCACATTGGTTGTAATACCCCAAAAATCCTATTTAGCATAACCACTATATTTTGATAGAAAATAGAAAATACCTATTAAAATAGGTGAATATGTGGTCTCAAAACTAGTAGAATAATTACCTTATTTCCTAAGGTGATTTCTCATGAAATTAGGAGGAATAAAGAGCTAGAAATTTCTAAGTGAAGTTAAGGGTTATAAAACACTCTGAGAATATTGTGAGTTAATCCGAAAAGGCAACTAAATATTTGTTAAAATAGGAGAATATGTTGTCTCTAAATTTTTAACTGATTTATTATCATATTTAGGGAAATTTTCTTTGGATTCTAATAAATCCAAAATTCAATTTCCTAAATCTTATTAAGGATCATAAAATATCTGAAGATTATCATAATCTAGCATAATCTTAATTATACCATTTCAGCAATTAAAATCATCAGAGGATGATAAAATCAATTAGATGAAGTTAGTAACAGTTATTGGGCAAATGAAATTGCAATAATTGAGATACTTTAATAAGTTTTGGAATTAGTTCATAGTCAATTTATAAAGGTCATAATTAAGGATCAAATGATATTTAGAAGCTAAGATTAGCATACAAGGAGTTGTTAATCATCAAAATTAAATTAGAAACCTTGTCAAAATTGGTAATTAAGTCTAGCAACCCCTAAAACACTATATTAGAGATTAAAATTATGATTTAACTAATTATTCCTAAATTATCACTAAGTGGTGAAAATTACTAATTAAAAGAGTAAAGAGATTATACTAAATCCTTGTGAAATTAAAATTGGACCAATGAGAAATTTTTCCTTCTTGAGTTGCGAGAACAATTAAAAACAAATTGATAATTAAAAAGATTAAGAGGGGGACGAATTACTAGGGAAACAAGAAGGGAAAATTGTTGTAATAATAATACAAACACATAAGTTAATTGTTTGGGGGGGAAGATTAGGAAAAACTTGGGGAGCAAGTTGTTATGTAGTTAAGTAAAATTAGATGAGAATCTATGGAAAATAAATCATATCTTGAAATATTGAGACCAAGTATTGAAGATAGGTATATATTTGTGATCAGTGAATTATAAGCTTCAATTTGGCTATTCCCAAAGTCATTTCCATAAACTTTTAGGATTCATATCTAAATGTTTTGGGAAGTTAAAAATCACCATAAATCTAGTTATAAAATTAGGATTTCAAAAGTGGAATTAGATCTTGAAGAAGAACATTAGTTGATACTTAACTAAATTAGCATTTGGAAGAAAATAGGAGAACTTGGGGAAGAAGCAAAACAACTTGGAGAAGAAGGAAGGGGAGGACGGTTTTGGATAAGGTGTAGGGATGAGATTTATGCCTCTTCACCAAGGAAAAATGAAAGGCTAAGATCACTTGAGAGTTGCTTGGAGGCTACCCAATCTTTGTCTATAAATAGAGGCTCAAAGCTTCATGAATTCTCACCAATTCACAAGCCTCCAACCGAAAATTTAGAGAGTAGGGGAGTGAGGGGAAAAGCTCCAAGAGCTAGGAGCAAGGTTCTTCAAGAGGTAAGAGATTTTTTAGTTTTTAAGTTCAAGTTCTTAGTTTATGAAATAGAAATGTTAGGAAATGTTGTTTTGATCTTCAATCTTCCAAATATAGTTTTATTTTCATAGTTTTATGGGTTCCACTGTCTTTATTTCGAAAATTTGATGAAAAGAAGTTATAGCAAAATTTTTGGAAGATTAGGATCAAAATAGCGAAGCTCTAGCGAAATTTCATCAATTAGCGATTTCTGGAGCCGATAGCAAAAACGTTGGTATTTTATGAAAAAGATGATGTTCTAAATTTTTGAGAAAATTCATGGTGAAAGTAGACATATAGGGCTTTCCAAATATGTATAGAATGTGTCATTTGAAGATCTGTGCAAAGAGATAAAAATCCCAAAAGATAGCCTACGTTTTCTGAGTAAAAATCTAGGCAGAAGCTTAAAACGTAAAAACTGGGAATTATCCATGAATTCTGGGTAAGTTCCAGTATTTTCTCTTGAAAATAGACGTCTCAAGGATTCCGGGAAATTTTACGGATCCTCGTTTTGATTTTTCTAGAATTAGTTATGATTTTTCGAAGTTAGGCGAAAATCTGCCCATAAAATATTGCCCTGCGTTTTTGAATAAATGTAAGGGCAGAATTGTAAATAATAAATCCACCAAGAGTAAAATGGTCTTATATAGCCAAAATATCTCTTGAAATAATATTTGTGAATTAATAGAGATGATATTACCCTTATAGGATATTTGTGACCGCATTCTGACCGACAGAACAAAACTCGTCAACGAAGGTATGTTCGCGTACTGGTAACTTTAACTCTGATGTTTACTGTATGCATATATGTGCTATGTGTATGGTATGCTTATGTGAATTAACTGATAGCTCTGTGGTACGTTCGCGTGCTGGTAACTTTAACTCTGATGTTTACTGTATGCATATATGTGCTATGTGTATGGTATGCTTATGTGAATTAAGTGATAGCTCTGTGGTACGTTCGTGTACTGTAACACTAACTCTGATGTTTATAGTATGCATATATATGGTATGTGTGTTGTATGTATTGAGTGTTTATAAAGGTTAGAGGGTATCTGTAATGTTGGGAGCGATATGGTTGCATGCTGGGAGCAATACATACACATTGGTTGTGATAGATCGTATGTATATGTTGTTGATGTTGTGATATATGTCGTCCATATATTGTGTATGTAAACATGAGGTTAACCGTTATCTGGGGTCCGTATGCATGGGACCTCAACTCTTAACATAGCTTCAGGATCGGGAGGTCCGAGGACCGAGGAGAAGCGCAAGCAGGCCGCATAGAAAACTTGGCTGAAGACTTCCTTTTGACGTTCTGGTGGAAGCCTTTCTATTGTTGTTTTACTTCACTTTTGAACCACGCGGTTACTGTGACATCCCAATTTAAAATACCGAAATTTTTTTTTTAAAACAAACCGTGATCAGATCGAGCATTTCAATTAAACGAGTAACTGAATATTTAGAAGTACATAACCATAGTGTAATCATCCTTATATAGTCATCTGTTAATTCCAAAGAGGCAATATCTAAATAGTTCAAAAACTAAGACATATAAGATCTTCCAATCCGCCTACATCGGCTACTCGTCGCTCTCCTCCACCCTGGATCCTCCTAAACCTGAAGCTACAGCTGAGATCCAATTCCCAATTGGATCTCAGGTAACGGTTAACCTTATGCTCAAATAAATCATATATAGGCAACAAATATTCATAACAACATAACAGCACATCAATACATAAGCACATAGCAGATGCATGATCAACAATGGACAGAACATAAGCACACAGCAATATGTAAAGCCCCACACTATGTCTGCACATAGCAATATGTCTACCACATATATGTCTATAAGTAGCATAAGTGTTAAAGTTACAATACGCGTTCGTAACTCCGTTGACGTTTTCGAGTACTCCGGTAGCGTGCTGGTGCGTTTGACGGCGATACGACGGTGATTTGACAGCGGTGACAGCGGAAACCACGGAAATAGCGATTTGTGGTTTTGGATATCCTATAAGGATAATATTACTTGTATGAACATTTAAAACCAAAACAGGCAATTTAGGTACAAATTACCATTTTACCCCTAATGTGATTATTTGGCGGAATTTCGCAAGAGCTTCGCTATTTTGACTTTAAACTTTCAAAATTTTTTTGCTATAACTTTCCTCTAACATATTCCTAAGATAAATATCATATTTATTCCTAAAACATAATATCTAAGCTATTCTTAAAAATTAAAGACTACTCTAGCAGTTCTACTATAACTACCGAAAGAACTACTGAACTAAAAACTAAGGACTGAAGAACTTACTCAGAGTTTTGCTATGAACTTCTTACTCTTCTTCCAGAGCTTCTCTCTCTAACTTCTCTCTAGGATTGTAAGTGAATTGGTGAAGAATGAAGAGGAATGGAAGCTATTTATAGAAAATCTCAATGGCATTTTCGTAATTTCCTTGAACTTTGTCTGGTTGAATTCTGACTGTAGGATCGCACTTTTGCTAGGTGGTTTGATCTTGGTCCTCCCTTGCTTGGCCGACTTCTTCCCCCCCTAGAAGACAAAATTGCTGACCCCATCCTAGCTGCATCATCAAACCTTATTCTCTTGCTTTATCTGATAAATTCCTGGTTCGGTGTCCTGATCGCAAAATTCCGTAAAAACTTAAAATTCCGGAAGCAATACCTTGAAGGTCTTGTCATCCTCTTTGAGATTACTGGGTTCTACTCACCTTATACCCTCATTAAGGGCATTCCGTTATCTGCCGAAAATCCTCGGTATTCGCGACCGGTTACAGAAATAACTTCGGCCAGCACCAACTTCTGGATAAAAATCCACTGACCAATAATATGTCCTGGTTTTGCTTAACCCATCCCCAGATTCTCGCAACGGAATTATTTTCTATTGGTTCTCATTTATCCTGTTCACTTTTAATTATTAATATATTATTACTTATTTAACATATGCCTAAAACTATATTACTATTATATTCAAATATCTTCTTCATCCTTATCTCCCCTAAAATTTCGGCCCACACCTTATATATATATATATATATATATATATATATATATATATATATATATATATATATATATATATTTCAATTACCATAATATCCCATTTATCCTATATTTATTTCCCTTAAAATTTCCCTATTGGTCCATAAGCAATTCCATGGATTTAGGCTTTTATAATTTCTTGAACAATCCTAAGCTTTTGATCTTGGTTTTCCAAGATTACTTCTTGACCTTTATTATTTATTTAATTTTGGCCAAAAAATTTCGATCCTTAATAATACTCATTCATATTTATTTTATTTTTCATGTTTCCTAAATTTTTATAAGCTTATAAAATTCCCGAAAATTACTTAATTAATCCCTTAATAATTTCTAATAATTTTCTTAATTAAAACTAATCATTTTCTCACAACAATTTTATTGACATTAATAATTTAGGCTCCATGCAAATTATCAAAAATTATAGAGTCCATTTTAGTCTTAGAATACTTTTTAATTTTTCTTCTTTTTATTTTTAAATGAAGTAATTTATTAAATTGTCTAAATTAAGGATAATATGTTTTCTAAATTTTTAATAATTATTCCATGGCTTTTAGAATTTTTCATAATTCTCCTCAGGATGTTTTATGGTCCTAAAATGCATCTTTCACATTTTTTTTATTATTGCAACATAATATTCCAGATAATAATTATCCGGGTATTACAGTTACTATACCACTATTGTATCCAACCAAACTTATGGCATTTTGAAATATAAGTATCAGTTACTCTTCCACTCAAATGTTTTACTCTGACTATTTGAAATGATTTTAAATGAAAAAAATTATTCCGCTTTTGAAAATTAGGATGTTACATTGGTCATTCTCAAGATTATGAGCCATATATTCTTGCCTTAGAGGCACATAATGTTTATTATGTCGCAAATGAGAAGCATATGGATTGGAATATGGTTATTCACTTAAAACCTCGGGACCTTTACGACATGAGTGATGGTGATAACATCGCCTACGAGAGTGAGCCGTTCCAACCCGCTACTCCTAAAACTTCTTTCCAAGTAATGATGAGAATTTACCTATAGTTCGGTTGGTTTCTTAAGATATGCTTTATGAAATAATATTTAATTTAAGTTTAATTTGTGTCCAAACATATTAAACTCAAAAGTAACATTTTCTCCACACATTTTTTGTAGGGATGACGACAGAGATTGATTTAAAAAATTATACTTATGATAACATATTTAATCTACAATCCTCTATTTCTTTTTTTTTTATATAAAAAAAAACTATAACAACATTTGTAGTAGTTTTATAACCACTATAAAGTAAACCCAACTACTCCACATATACCAACCGCTACAAACATAGTCACATAAAATGCATCAAAAAACATCTGCTACAAGTGTTACGTAGATACCCCTATAAATACCCCACCATACCTCATCTTATACAATTCATCATCTCTTCCCACCCACGATTTTCCCTCATTTTCTCTCATCTGTCAACTTTTTTTGAAGAGGTTAAGTGCTGATCAAGCGGATTAATAATGATGAATATTTGTTTAAAAATCTTTCTTTTTGTTCTTTCTAACTCTGTGATTCTAATTTTTTTTATTCACAATTTTAAGGACCTTGTTCAACTTTCCTTCTACTTTCATATACATTAATCTCATAATCAAATAGTATTTAAAGGACAACATAATTAGTTCTTATTATCTACATATTCTCATTTTTAGACACCTATATAATAACCATATATAATCCAATATCATATACTAATATCAATTATTTTTAACATTAATATTTATCATATATCTTTAAATTAATATTTAATTAATAAAATAACCTAAAACAGCTCATTCAGTTTTTCAACATGTTATTCATTTATAGCGGTTTTCTAGCCACAATAGATTCTGACCCATAAATTTCAACATAAGTTTGTAGTAGTTTTACAACCCCTACACAATTGGATAAAATTCAAAAAAAGACGGATTTTTTTTCCCAACAAAATGGAGGAAAATGTTTGTCGCAGTCACATAACTGTTACAAACTAATTTGAAACATTTGGCGTCTTTTTTGAATTTTTCATACAATTTTATGGCAGTAAAGAAACTGCTACAAACTTTTCCCTCCGTTTTTAAAAAATGTTGATGTATTTTGTAGTGGATATATAACCGCTACAAATTTGGTTAGTTTCATATTGTAGCGGTTACAAAACCGTTACAAAGTCTTCGCACATGATGTCATCGTCATCCCAATCTTATCTGGTAGCAATGATGACAAACAACTACAATAACAATACCGATTAAATTATATGTAGTAGTGGGTTTTTTAAAACCACTATAAAGTTGATTGCAATGGTGTCAAAAAATTATTTTTATCCAGGATAAAATATGATATATCTATATAAAAAAAATAAATTACATTACTGTTAACAAATGAATAATGAGTATATATTGTATATTAAATATAAACATATATGATCTATATTAAGATAGGTCATCATTTGAACTATGATAATGGAAAATATTAAGGTGTTTATGTCAGGAATGAGTTCTCCATCTGGCTCAACTTCTAATTTTATGGCTCTAAAAGTGTCCTCCTTTTCTTTATATTTTATGAAGAAAAGGATTTTGAGCGGGAGAAGATAAGCTGGCCAAACCTTTTTTAAGCAAATATAAAATATAAAGTATTGAAAATTACATGTACGAAAAGTGTGGTTTATACATGACATGTCATATAAAAAATACAAATTTTTTGACTTGGCATAAACTGTTAACTTTAACAGCATGGTACTTAATGATAAAAACATAAAATATTAGATTTCAGATTTAAAGTTTTAAAGATGGAGGTGATACGCAACGAGATCAAAGTTCAGAGAAAGTTTAATTTTGTGCATTTTAGCTTTGTGTGTAACTATAATTACTCTTATAAATTTCGATCAAACGTGTTTCTATATTTTTTGATTTTATATAAAATTCTTGATAACTTCATACCTTTTCAGCCAGGAATAAATTCATGGGAAAATTCCTTTCAAGGTCCAAGGTAGGAAAATATTGTCAAAAAAGACCATAAGAAAAGTCAAATGTCAAAAAAGGCCCTAGGGCCTTTTCTGGTATTATTACAAAAAGCGTTAACAACAATATCAGTACCTCATTAACAACAAAATCAGTATCCATTAACAACAAAATCAGTACCCGTTAACAACTACGTTTTTCTGAAATAATATCAGAAAAGGCCATAGGGCCTTTTTTGACATTTGACTTTTCTTAGGGCCTTTTTTGACAATATTTTCCTACCTTGGGCCCTGAAAAAAAATTTCCTTAAATTGATTTCCGTAACTCTTTTCATAATATAGTCACTTAGTTAGCATCCTAGGTGGTGGTTTTAAATTTGAATTACCAATAGCTTTTTTACCTTAGTGCTCAGCAACACTTATATGAGAACTAATTCATCGAGCCTCTGCCCCCCCCCCCCCCCTCTTTTGTTTTACAAGAATATATTATTTTTACATAAAATAATAAACTTGAATAATGAACTAATTTTCAACATAAAGGAAAAAAAATATTACTCTGTATTATATCTTTTTTTGTTTGTTCGTAACTATGTATTATATCTGACAGCTCGCCTAAGGAACCGGCTTTCCTCCAATTCATTAATCTTTAGGATATTGGAAAAATATTTTTAAGATCTTGAAAAAATATTTTAGGGTATTGATTGGTATTAATTGGTATATTAGAGTACTGATTGATAGTAAGAATATACTTCAGGATATTTTTTTAAGATCCTAAATTAATTTTTCAAGATCACAAAGTATTTTTTCAGTAGTGTTTAGTATAATGAAGTATTTTTTTATTACCGGTCAGTATCCTGAATTTTTTTTTTTTAAGGGGCACTGATTTTTTTTTTCTAAGGCGGCACAGGGTCAGATTTGGGCTAAAACGACGTCACTTTGCTGCAGCGGATGATTAATGAATTGGAGGAAAGCCGGTTCCGAATAAGTAGCAAGAGTTCGTGACTTTGTATGTATTATTGGGTTGACTCATTATTAATATTTCACGCTCCTTGATGGTTAGTCTCCAATGCGGCTAATGTAACCCTTGTTGGTCTTTGAAAATGTCACGTTCCCCTGTGGGCGGAAAGCTATTTGTCGTTATCTTCAACATTCTGATCTGTGGGACCCACCACCAATTACGTCACTCATCTTTCATTTCCTCCATCCGTAGCCGTTTTTCAGTTACTCACTCTCTCTCTCTTCACCGTCCACGTCCTTCACCTTCTTCATTATATTTACATTTATATCCTTCCCCTTCTTCTGTATATTTACATTTATATATATATAAATGCAATGGTAATTATCAACCATATAACAGTCATGGGATGATAATTCATAAAGCAAAGAGAGTGAGATATCTATCTTCACTCGAGTTTGCTTTCTATCTTTCTTCTTCACTACTATGAGGCTTCCTCTGCGAGCTTCTCACCAACCTCCATCCACTACCTTGCCTAGTAACTCCTTACCTGTTCCCTTCCAATTCAAGGCCGCCGCGGCTGTTGCAGCCACCGCCACGAACTTGCCATTCAAGAAGTCTCAGCTCTCGTGGAGTCAGCTCAAGCATGACTCGCCGGCGCAATGTGACTTGCCGAAGCTCAGCCGAAAATGGATGGAGTATCAAGGGATCAGCAACTGGGACGGGATGCTCGACCCGCTCGACAACACCCTCCGCCACGAGATCCTCAGATATGGCCAGTTCGTCGACGCAGCTTACCGCTCCTTCGACTTCGACATGTCATCTCCGACATATGCCATGAGCCGGTTCCCTAAGCGGTCGCTCCTGAGCCAATCGGGGATTCAGAAGTCCGGCTACAGGATAACGAGAAACCTCCGTGCGACATGTGGGATCCGCTTGCCGAAGTGGCTTGATAAAGTGCCATGGAAGTTTAATTTGTGTAGTTGGATAGGTTACGTGGCGGTTTGTCAGGACAAGGAGGAGATCGCAAGGCTCGGCCGACGCGATGTCGTGATCTCTCTGAGAGGAACGAGCACCTGCTTGGAGTGGTTGGAAAATGCACGCGCCGCCTTGACGAGTTTGCCTGATGACATGGGAGGTAAAGGAGGAGAAGCCATGGTGGAGAAAGGATTTTTGAGTCTTTACACATCGAAGACACCGAAGACTCCAAGTTTGCGGGAAATGGTGAGAGAAGAGGTAAAGAAGATTATCCGATCTTACGGAGATGAGCCATTAAGCTTGACGCTAACTGGTCACAGTCTAGGAGCCGCACTTGCGATTCTAAGCGCTTACGACATAGCCACCACTTTCAAGAACAATGCGCCAATGGTGACGGTTGTTTCTTTTGGAGGCCCGCGCGTGGGGAACGAGAGTTTCCGGCGGCTGTTGGAACAAAGTGGGACTAAGATTCTTAGAATAGTTAACTCCGATGATGTTATTACGAAAGTGCCGGGGTTCGTGGCCAGAAGTGATGACGTGGCAGGCGATGGAGTGGCACAGGTAGGAAGGCTACCTGGGTGGCTGCATAAGCGCGTGGAGGACCTGCAATGGGTTTATGCAGACGTAGGACAAGAATTGAGACTTAGTAGCAGAGAGTCTCCATATCTTAAGAACTTAGATCTTGCCACGTGTCATGATCTCAAGACGTACCTTCTTCTGGTAAATGATTTTGTAAGCTCGAAGTGCCCTTGTTGCACTCCAAAAAAGAAGCAGTATCCGGCAGCTCAAGCGTGCCTGTGATTTTTTTAAATTGTTTAACTATTATTTTTTTTAACAGAAACTCGGATTTCAGAGCATATAAAGAACTGTACATTTTTGAAATTAAATTTGACAATATATATAGTTAAGATGGTAGATTCCCTCCCTCTCACACATTGAGCTCTTATTGAATTTAATGTCCTATTTTATCTAAACAGTTTTCGTACAGCTACTGCAAGTATTTAATTTTTTTTAATTAATTTTAGGGAAAAGGAAAAAAACCATTAAAACTTGCAAAAGATATAAAGAAAGGATGGGGTGAGAATATGGGTTTTGACTTAAAGAACAAAAAGCTTCTTTCCCATATTTTTCCAGTACCTAAGGATTTGGTCAAAATCATTATGATTTTTATTGAAACCATTATTATTTTTGTGAGTTTTGAACGATTGAGTCATTTTGGTGCTGAAATCTTTAGGTGCTGGAAAAAAGAAAGTGTAAAAGAGACATTTTGGTCTTTAAGCCAAAACACAAAAAAGCAAAGATTCTCAACCGATACCATTCTCTGTCATTTGCAAGTTTTAATGGTATTTTTTTAGGTTTTAGAAGTTAAAATGATATTTAAATGTTTTTTCCCTTAATTTTATCCCATAAGTATTAAAAATAGAATAAAAATATCAAACTTGATTGTTAAAAATGTTAACAGTCAAATACATTTGAGGCAAAATTGATCTAACAAAAACTTGTAGATATGCATAACTTCTACTTAAAACATTTTTAAGGCAAAATTGGACTTTAACCCTAGTTTCTTGTATACCTAAACAAAATTATAATATTAAAATGAAAAAATTGATACACACACTCCCTCTAGTACATAATATAAGACCCTTCTAACTCATTCACAAGGATTAAAGAAAAGTAGTTTTCATATTAAAATGGCAAGCAATTATTACCGAGTACTTTCCAATATTATCCATCAATTAAAATCAACCTATATTAATTATCTTTAATGTCTTCTTATAAAATATGTCTCTACATTATACTCTTTCCAACCCGTCCCTATATACAAGGTTCTTTGAACTTAATTGCTATGTTCAGAAAATAGTTAAAATTAGTGAAAAACAGTACATATTTAGGAAATATAATTTATTTAAAATTATGCCTTATTTATGTATGATTAAGAAAGAGCAAAAATGGGGAAAATAATTAAAGAGAATGTAATGGAGAAAATATCATGTGAGAGAATAAAATAAATGAGTAAACATTTTCATTAATTCTATAAAATTAATTGATGGTAAAATGACTAAAAGTGTATTTATTAGTCTGAAAAATTCAAAGAGGATCTTATAAAAAAAGGACAAGCTTATTCAAAAAATGGGATCTTATAAATAGGGACGAAAGGAGTAGTTAATAAGAGTACTTGCATATATGGAGTATTAACAAAGGAAGAAGAAGAAATACATGTACTTAATTAATGCAGTCAAGAATATTAAAAGAATTTAATGAGTCAAATTATCTTGATTTGACTTTGAATAAATCTTATAGTAACAAGCCTTTTTTAAAAAGTTTTACAAATGACCAAGAAATATGGAAATAATTCATATTTTTCAGCTACATTCGGTAACCGAAATGTTAGAGGTAATATATTTTCAAGAATATTATTTTTGTTATAAGAAAAATTACAATGGCCATTCAAATTTTGAATAGATCACCATGTTTCAAACCATGAAAAATCAATTAATGTGAATATTTACAAAAGTTAAACCATGAATAGTAAATTTGAGTCCTCCATATAGTCCCTTTTCGGCTTCAACTTTCAATGCTGGTGCCTCCACCCAGTGGCTAATTTATCTGTAACAGGAGCATAAGCGGGTGTAATGATTTTAGCATTCAAACGTTTCTCATGTATGGTCCTCCTCGTCCTATTTAGAAGCTTTAATTTTTGAATAGCTTTGATTTTTATTTTTTTACAAGCTTTATTTTGAAGATAGCTGAACATTTGTTGTGTGTGTGTATTTCATTTTTATCTATAATTAATTATACAGCTATCTCATACATCTTTCTTTCTCCCATTAATTCTCTTTTTTTAGCTCATTCTCTCTACCAATCATCCCCCCTCTAAATAAGGGTGTTTTGAAAAAAGAAGTTGCATTTTTTTACATGTTCGTTGTTGTTAATTAAATTTAACCAAAATTTTGAGTTACGTAATCTAGTTATTTAAATTTATAAATAGGACCGGAGGAAGTAGAAAATAAAAAGTATCTGAAATCACAATTTTGGTTGATACTTTCCAACATAGAATCAAATTAAATATGCACTAGCCAAATATCACTACTTTTATAGGCATTGAATTAATAAAATTAGTTTTTTTTTTTGGTAATTGTTAAATGAAGTAGTTAATGGATCTCTTTATGAAAATCATGGGCTAGGATTTATTTATTTTCAAAATATCATTTGATACTGATGTCAGAGATCTTTCTATTTGTCCATTGTTGCTTTATGCCAGAAAACAAATAATGAGTGTGTATGTATATTGGAGCAATGCGATTCTTTCAAATAATGATTATTTACTTGAGAGAAATGTAAAGTAAATGGATGTTGGATGTAAATGGATCCATGAATAAGACTCAAATAAACAGTGTTCCCAATCATAAATTGGACGTATTATGATGCCCAGCTATGCAGGAGATGGAAACTTCTCAAGAATCATGATTATGGCTTCACGATAAACTGAATTACATGTTGACATGTGTGTTTGTGTGTGTGGGGTTTCAATGTAATTTCACCAGAAATTATGTGCTACATCAATATATGTGTTTCTTCTTTCATCAATTAAAATAATATATTTTTGTTTTTTTAGTTTTGTTATATTGATTGTGTTGTCATGTAATATATTTTAGGGTTTTGATTAGATTAATGTTTACAAAAGTTACTTTTATACTAACCCGCTTTTACAAAATTAAATTCAAATAAAAATCAATTGCTGTAATGTTATTTATATTTGGATAGACTTTTATTTAAAAAAAAAATAAGTTTGATAGGAAATTGTTTGTATGATATATTAAAAAAAATAGAAGGTTTAATTATAAGAAAAAAAATTTTCAAGTGACATTAAAAGTTGTTTTATCTTTAAAGTCACTTTTAGCGTTGAAGTTATTTTCTCCCCCAGATCTATCATAAAAAAAAATTTGTTAAATTTTTCTATCAAAACCAACATTTGAGCTTTGCTAGTTGGAACCAAGCACGCTATAATTACTCATCTCAATTGTTTGTGTGTCTATATATATACATAGACAAACTCTAACAGCATTGGCTTTATTAATAAAAAAAATGGGGTTAATGTTGACAAAATAGTTTTAATACTGACATTTTAATTTTAATTTTTTATTATTTAAAAAATTTAATTTTTAAAAATAACGACGAATGACACAAAAATATCATTTGAGAGTATGCTTTATAAACCTTTCAAAAATAAAAAGACACTTTATATAAATTTTGGGACAAAAACTTTATATAAAATTACATAACAAAAACTACATTTTTGCCCGAATAGATAATATTGGATTTTGATTAATATAAGTTGGATATTCATATTCTTTTTAAGGGGCGGAAGCAACTGATGAGTACCAGAGTGAAATTCATTATTTTATAATGAATGTTTCGAAAAATATTTTATAAAATGAATGAGATTTATTGTGGTCAAGATTAAACGTTTTTCGATTTAAATGAATTTTGAAATATCAATAATGAAGCGTGATCCTAACAACAATTGAGGAATAGGTAGGTATTGTTGATGGGGTTGATCAGTAAGCCATGTAATTTATAATGGAGTTAGTAATGTTGAAGTGATGGAAATGTTGATCAGTAAGCCATGTAGTTTATAATGGAGGTAGTAATGTTGAAGTGATGGAAATGATGTTCTTCACTCCACACTCTAAAAGGTATTTCTTTTTTTCTTTTATTTCTTGGGAAATTTACTATATATATGGAAATGGGTATTTACTATGAAATTTGTGAAAAATTAATATCAGTTTTTTTTTAAAAAATTGTTCTCAAGATTGTAGTTTTAATAATGCATGAAAAAACACGTGATAAATCAGTTTTATTAATGAATAAAAAAAGTTGTACATATGATAATTAGTTCCTTGTCGAGAGAGGAGATAACACATTAAAAGACGCACTCTCACTCCTCTAACCCAGATTAGTCAGTTGCTCGAATACTTGGCCCATTTAAGAAAGCTAGAGTCTAGAAAAAAGGCGTTGGATACTGGATGGTGTTGTGTCACCGTTTACAAAAAAGAAAAATTATAACTTTTAGGGTCATTGAATTTATACATAAAAAATGGCTTATTATAATTTTCTCCATTTTTATTTTCTAATGCCCAGTATTTTCTTTCTCTAAACTTAAAATGGAGGATTATGAAAGTAAAAACAAATAAAGGACATTTTTAGCAGAAAGTGTATTATATCATACCTCTTTTTGAGTAATGAAATATCTTATCAAAAGTTATGAGTATAATAATTGACAAAAGATGTTGGGTGTATCTTTATCCCTTGAAAATATAACTATCACTATTATTATAAGGAAAATCTTTTACCAACAAGTCAAATTTCAATTCCTCAAGCAATGCTAAGATCTAATTTTGATAAATATAATTATCTCATCATTGGTTGATCTACTTCATGATTCATCAATTGACTTTTGAATTTTGAGACTGACTATTACAGTGAGATACTTTCATTCTATATGGAAACATGAGAGGAAAGGAGGAAAAAGCATGACCAAGAGGTGACTTTTGGTAGTGGTATAAGGAATTCCAGCCTATAAATCACCACATATGTGTATAATAAAAAAAAAAAAAAATCATAAAATTTGGAGTACACAAAATGACCTAGCCTTTATATTGAATCAATATTCTCTAAAAAATCTAAAATGAGTTGGCTTTGAGGCACTTAACCGAGTTCAAAAACGAACTTTACTTGTAATGTTAGGGATTCAAATCTTGGATTGAACACTTTTGAGAAAGGCTTTACCTAATAATCAGCTATAGCTTTGATTTGGATTAGTGTTTGCGATCGATTATATTAATTAATGTTAGTGTGGAGGGATTAAGTTTCAGTCTAATCCCAACTTTCCACGTAGATCTCATGTAATTAACTTTTACAAATTATGACATTCTTTATTTTTTTTTCTTTCCTTTATTTCAATTTCAATCGAAGAACTTCAAGAAATTTGATTTACTTTAAGATTATTAGTTGACTTGAACCTAACCTTTCATTACCTGGTTCAATGTATATAATTACCTCACGCAATAATGTTCTTTTATTATTATTATTATTATTATTATCCTTTAATAGATAAAGGTGTTGTACCTTTTCTATCTGTGAAGTTTTCATATTCATAGTAAACGTAACATCTACAAATTCTGGTGAAATGACTGTATACTCAACTAATGATAAGAGCTTGACCCAAAAAAAAAAACTAATGAAAAGAGGGGCGCGTGGATCTGAACGCTCACACGTATATATATTCACAGTCACAGAAATTAAGCCAAGAATTAATTTGTAAAGTTATGATAAAAAATAGTTTTTTTAAAGAAAATGTTATTGTTACGGATATGCTTAAAATGGGCTTGGCCCAATGATTAAAGAGCATAGTCAAATAGCTCCAGTTATGATCCTAACCAACCCCTTGAATTAAGAGGCAGTGCATCAAGATATCCATTGAGATCATAACTAGCCTGAAGATAAGGATATATTATCTTAATATCTTTTAAAATAAGATGATAACGAAGCCCATCAAAATGGGGCCCCAAGTAAGTCTATAAATATGGTAAAAACCCTAACAAGGTACACACGTTCTAATCCTAACTTTTCAATTCACACAGAGCACACACCCCACTCCCTCTGGCTATAACAAGCCTACGGTTTACCTTCGAACTACGTGGATTTTGATCTCTAACTGTGGTACGTAGGACTCTGGGATTTCACCCCAAGCCAAGTCCAATCCCTCTTGTGTTCTACACCAGAACAGTTATAATATTTATATAAAATTAGTTTTCCCCCTCACAAATCCAAGAACATAATTTTTCGGATAATTAAATGTGCATATTTGGTTATTTAACTTTAAACAGTTTTAGTTTTGTCCCTTAATTTTATAAATTATCATATTTTTTAGTTTGGTCTCAGTAGATTTTTTCCGCCAATCATTATTATTTTTAAAATTTAACAACAATATGTTTGCATTTGAGAATATTTTATGGATAATTTAAAATTTTTATATCAGCAAATTTTCTGTTAAGATTGTTAATTAGGGTTAAAGGATTGAAAGAACAATTTATAAATTTAAAGAACCAAAATGGAATCTTATATGAAATTAAAGGATTAGAAATAAACTTTAAACTAGTTTTTTAAATAAATATAATACGCAAATTATAAGGCCTAGCTGTCACGCAAGAGAGGGGTGAATTGGGTATCTGATAAAATTTTGGATAGCTTTGAAAATCTTTTCGCAACTTATTAAAAGCAGTTCGTATGACAATAATGATCTATAAAGTGATAAACAATCATTCAAATATATATGTTGGAATATAGGAGATTAAGGAAGAGAATATGCAAACTGAAATTTATACTGGTTCGGCCTAATCCTTTACTTACATCTAGTCCACAAGCTCCACTTGAGATTTTCAATCTACTATCACAATAACAATTACAATTACACGCTAGGTTCTCAGATGATCTTCTCTCAAGACTCACTCCCCCTTACAAACTGTAAATGTACACCCACTCTTAAGGTTCCACAACCTTAAGTTTTGATAATCAATTCACAAGTAATAAACTCTCTTACATAGCGGATAAATATGAACACTGAAGTAAAATGCAAATCATTTCACTCTATATGATGAGCTATATGAGCATTGAGAACAAAGAGTGTATGAGATAAATGTTGGATTCAAAATATCAACATTTCAATGGTGCAAGCTCTCATCGTTGTTATCTCCGTCTTGAATGTATCTCTACTTATAGACAGTTGATATTATTTTGTTGAAGCATTGGTCCATTATAAAATATTATTGTTGTAATGGTTCAGTCTGTTGGAGAAATAGCCGTTGGAGAATTTAAATGTTTTGTCTTTGAAGTACTTGGTGCAAATGTTGACTTAGAATAATAGTCGGAATAAGTGCGCCTCGATGGAATGTTTTTGTCTGCCACGAACTTTAGTTCCAATTGTTGCTTTGTTTTCTGAGACACATTTAATGTCACTGATACGTAGGATTGCTTTTCGGCCAATCTTGAATTAAATAGGATTAATCAACTGCAAACTGTAACATCCCAATTTTCAAAAGCGGAATACATTTTATTTTCATTAAAAATCATTTCAGTACGCGAACGTACTGTAACACTAACTCTGATATTTACAGTATGTGTATATGTGCTATGTGTATGATATGCTTATGTGAATTAACTGATAGCTCTGTTGTACGTTCGCGTACTGTAACACTAACTCTAATGTTTATGTTATGCATATATGTGATACGTGTGTTGTACGTATAGAGTATGTATACTGTGGAGTGCATATCTGTAACGCTGGGAGCGATATGTCCATATGCTGGGAGCGATATGTCTATATGCTGGGAGCGATATGGTTGCATGCTGAGAGCGATACATATGCATTGATTGTGATGGATTGTTTGTATATGATGTTGATGTGGTGGTTTATGTGTTCATATATTGTGTATGTAAACATGAGGTTAACCGTTACCTGAGGTTCAATGGGCATTGAACCTCAGCTCTTAACATAGCTTCAGGTTCGGGAGGTCCGAGGACCGAAGAGAAGCACAAGCAGGACGCGTAGAAGACCCGGCTGAAGATTTCCTTTGACAGAAGCCTTTCCATTGTTATTTTACTTCGTTGTGGAAATACTCGGTTTCTATACCGCTTCTGTATCCAGTCAAACTTATGGCATTTTGAAATACAAGTATCAGTTACTCTTCCGCTCAAACACTTTACTCTGATGGTTTGAAATGATTTTTAATGAAAATAAAATGTATTCCGCTTTTGAAAATTGGGATGTTACAATTTTGGTATCAGAGCTAGTTAAGTTAACCATGATCGGGGGTTCTCACAGTCTGATCTGTGGCGAAGGATTGGCTCTTACCCCGACATGGCCAGACGTTGTCCGAATGAGGGACCTGGTTGCACTAGGGGCGTGTGAAGCGTACCCTGAGCCGTGAGGCAGTGCGTAAAACTAGCGTCTGAGGTATCCTATGTTGCCACGGCGTTTGGACGCCACGGAGACAATTATGGTATCAGAGCTAGTTAAGTTAACCATGATCGGGGGTTCTCACAGTCTGATCTGTGACGAAGGATTGCCTCTTACCCCGACATGGCCAGGCGTTGTCCGAATGAGGGACTTGGTTGCACTAGGGGCGTGTGAAGCGTACCTTGAGCCGTGAGGCGGTGCGTAAAACTAGCGTCTGAGGTATCTTATGTTGCCACGGCGTTTGGACGCCACGGAGACATTTTGGTATTAGAGCTAGTTAAGTTAACCATGATCGGGGGTTCTCACAGTCTGATCTGTGGCGAAGGATTGGCTCTTACCCCGACATGGCCAGACGTTGTCCGAATGAGGGACCTGGTTGCACTAGGGGCGTGTGAAGCGTACCCTAAGCCGTGAGGCGGTGCATAAAACTAGCATCTGAGGTATCCTATGTTGCCACGGCGTTTGGACGCCACGGAGACAATTAAGAGTATGTTGTCTCTAATTTAGGTAATTTATGAGATTATTTTCCTTGGGAAATAATGAGGCAAAATTAAATATCATTTTGGGGAACATAAATTGCCCCATGGTTTTTAATATTTTGCATAATGCATAAATTATCAATTTCAGTAAAATAGTTGTGAGATAATAATTATTACTAATTAAGAAAATTGTCAACAATTAGTAAGTGATTAATTAGATAATTAATGGCTAATTGTTTAGACATAAGATAAAGAGAAAAAGGTGAAAATTACTTAAAATAAATAAATAAATAAATATATATATATATATATATATATATATATATATATATATATATATAAATAAAAATGAAAAGTAGAAGAAAAATAAAGAAAAATGAAATGAAAATTAAGAAATTAATATCTAGATATTTGCATTAAAATAACATTATAAGTTAAGACATGTGATAATTAAGAAAGGTGAACAGGATAAATGAGAATGGATAGAAAATAATTCCGTTGTGAGAATCTGGGGATGGGTTAAGCAAAACCAGAACATATTATTAGTCAGTGGATTTTTATCCAGAAGTTGGTACCGGCTGAAGTTATTTCTGTAACCGGTCACGAATACCGAGGATTTTCGGCAGATAACGGAATATCCTTAATGAGAGTATAAGGATAGGAAAGTACAATATTCTTAAAGAGGAAGAAAAGATCCTCAGAGTGTTGTTCCCGAAATTTTAAGATTTTACGAAATTTCGCGATCAGGATACCAAATCAGGAATTTTACCTGATAAAGCAAGATGACATAAGGCTTGATGATGCAGCAGGGATGACATCATCCTTGAGAGGTGTAAGGCCAAGATCTTGCCACCTCCAAGAAGTGCAATCCAACGGTCCAGAATTCATCTGACAAAGCATGAATAGTAACTTGGATTTTTCTATAAATAGCCCTTCATTTTCTCTTCATTCCTCACCAATTCACACAAAATCTAGAGAGAAGTTAGAGAGAGGAGCTCTGGAGGAGGAGTAAAGAGTTCATAGCGAAGCTCTGAGTAAGTTCTTCAGTCCTTAGTCTTTAGTTCGGTAGTTCTTAGAGTTTTAGAATAAATGTTGTTTTGATCTTTAATCTCCCAGTATATTTTAGATATCATGTTTTAGGATAGATATGATATTTATTTTGGAAAATATGTTGGAGTAAGAGATATGTTAAAATTATGGAAGATTAGAATCAAAGTAACGAAGTTCTGGCGAAATTCCGCCGATTAGGGGATCAGGGGCAAAATGGTAATTTGTACCTAAAATGCCTGTTATGATATCAAATATTGATAAATGTGATATTATCATTATAGGATATCAGTAATCTTGTCCCGCTGTTATTTCGCTGTCGTTCCGCTGTTTTCCGTCAAAAGTACATTTTATCGTCAACGTACTAAACGCTCGTCAACGAAGGTACGTTCGCGTACTGTAACACTAACTCTAATACTTATTGTATGCTTATATGTGATAGACAACTATACAAGTAAATTGTATAGATAACTTTACATGTGAATTGTATAGATAACTATACATGCGATGTGTATTGTTAGCATAGATAACCTTACATGTGATGTGTACGGTGGATATATTAATCTTGTATCTGCTATATACTTATGTGTTGATTAATGTTGTGATGTCATACATATATTGTTTACATAAGTATGAGGTTAACCGTTACCTGAGGTTCGATGCATGGACCTCAGCTCTTAATATAGCTTCAGGATCAGGAGGACAAAGTACCAAAGATAAGGGCAAGCAGCATGCTTAGAGTCCCAGCTGAAGAATTTCTTTTTGGACTTGTATTCCCATATCAGTAAATATTCAGACCTTTATACTGTTGTATAAGCAACTAGGTACCTCAACAGGATGTTTATCAGATACTCTCTCTTTTAAATTGCTCTGATGCTCTACTCTAATGAAAGTACCTCATTCCGCTTTTGAAAAATGAGATGTTACAATTTTGGTATCAGAGGAGTTGTCTTGACATAGATCTGACTAAGTTATTGCAAACCTTTTGGTGCCAAAGGCAGGGCTAGTCTATGTGGGTAAGCCAATCAGTCGCCGTGAACTCGGTGAGGCCCCCATGATAGATACCTACCTGGCCAATTGGTTTAAGTAACGGAGTTAGACTCTACGTTTTTTTTAAAGAGCATGTTTTGAAAATGAGTACTGATATAGCCTAGGTTGCTGTATCACCTTACATCGGTATACCAGTCTAAACCGGTATACTATCTTGAACCAGTGTACCACCCTCTGTTGGTGCATCACTCTAACCCAGAGTTGTCATATCCACCATCCGTACTGGTACCGATATCAGTCTCTGTTAATCTTGGCGTGATAACTTTAGACTAGTATGTCTACAATACATTTTGTGTCTAGCAAAGCATTCATTGCACCAGGTAATAAGAATAATGCCTAAAGCCTGGGGATAATCTCCTATGTACGTATTGAGGGAAAAAATTTTAGTGTTGTGGTAATGAATTGAGCCGGAAGGCCAGTGTGTGTTAAGCCGAATGACTGAGTGAATCAGGCAGAAAGGCTTGTGTAACCTAGCACGATGAGGGTGGACGAGAAGTCCTGTGTTTGAATACTATACCTGGGTACAAGGTAAATAAAATTGTTAGGGTGCATGTTTAGTAAGCATCCATAGGAAGGGAATAGACTGTACGTCTAGATTAATTCTCTGAAGTTATATGTTCAAATTTCGAGGGCGAAATTTTGTTTAACGGGGGGAGAAATGTAATACCCTAAAATTTGACGTAGGGTAAATATCATAAATTTGTAGAATATACCTATTGAAAATAGGTGAATATGAGGTCTCAAACACCTTGTATTGAATTTATCTTATTATTAGGACAATTTCTCCTGAGATTAAATAATGTGCGAAAAGGTCCCTAAGACATTAGATACTTTGCAAATAGGTCCCTGAAATATTTATGGGTTATAAAATACCCTGAGAAAATTATGATAAATCCTAAAAGGCAACTAAATATTTATTAAAAATTAGAGAGTATGTTGTCTCTAATTTAGGTAATTTATGAGATTTACCCTATGTCAAATTTTAGGGTATTACATAAACCACTCAAAAAGATGATTAAATATAATATAAACATGTTTGAGTATGATTAAATAAGAATAGATATTGACCCATACAGTTTCCGGCAATTAATGATGTGTAAGGTGTAATATAGGTTCAGCAAATATATTCTCGATAATTATACATACATACCCGAGAATTTAATGTACATGTGCACTGCAGAGTATAAGTCTCGATGATTCTTGAGAATCATCTTGCTCATACTTGAGAATTATAGTGTATAAAAGTATGTAAGCATGTAAGCATTTAAGCATTCAAATATTCAGGCATTCTCATGAATCATGATTCACATTCTCGAGAATTAGGTATGTGATAAAAAAAAAGTGAAAAGATTAACCTGATTGATTCTCGAGAATCAAGTACTAGTACTTGAGAATTGTAAACATGGATAGAGAAAATGTGAAGAGATTAAGCTTAAGCATACTCGAGAATGTCCTGCCAGTACTCGAGAATTACTTGATCATTTTCGAGAATTATCCATCAGTACTCGAGAATTACATGGGAGTTGGACTTTGAAGATTCTCGATAGTACTCAAGTATATTAACTCATTCTTGAGAATTATACACTGATTCTCGAGAATCATGAAGGTATGCTCGAGAATCGTGGCTGTTAATCGTGGCTGTTACAGAATTGGTAAATGATCTCGCTAATACTCAAGAATCAATTTCCCAATACTCGAGAATTGGTCTACGATAGTAAATTTGTCAAACCACCCATGGTCATAAAGCTATTCAAGTCTTCTTTCCAATTCAAGAAGAATTTGCTCCAAACTTGTTGTATTTCGTCCGTTATCATCAGATGAATGGAGGTTGTTCTGGACCAGCGTTTTTTGCAACATCCTGAACAAACTATGAATTTGAAAAAAATCATATCTCTCTCATTCGATCTTTGTTTTCTGTGATCTTGATGTTTTTGGAAAGGTAAGTGAGTCTAGTTTAATATGCCACTGATTTCAGCTCATTCAGATTTGTAGTTTGTCAGATATCCTCAAATTAGTTAACCTTGGTCTGCTGTATGATGGTAACAGATAGGGAAACTTTCGAAATTCATAGTTCTCTCATCTGATCTTCTTTGGACTTGAAATTTTATCAAGATGACGCATTGGGAGTCTAGTTTCATACAAAATTTGTTTCACCTCAATTTGATCTATGATTTGAGAGATATCACATCAATTTACTAAATGTAGCCCAGGTGAAACTGAAGCAGAGTAGAACAGTTGTTGAATTTCGACCATTCTCGAGAATCACAATATCATTCTCGAGAATGACTTAAATTTATGCACAGGAAACAGTTGTTCATGGGACTATAGCAATTGACACGTAGCAACTCCTATTCATCGGGAAGCTTGAATTTACGTATTTTAACTTTAAATTGAGTCATTCCAACTTCTGTTTGATCACATAGACTTGAATATTGATATTCTCATAATATTTAACAAGTACTTCTTTCTTCAATCTCCATTCATAATAATTCTCTATAATTCATATTCGACTAACCTATATTAAACAAAGTAGTTAGTCAACGTATATGATACAAACTTTTTGCTCTTAATATTAATATGTATATTTGTCATCATCAAAACTAAGTATGTCTAACACAAATGTCCTACCATATTTGCTTATTATTTGAGAAAGAAAACATATTAAAGCTACTGTAGTATTACTTTCCCATTGGCAAAATATAAGTGGAAAAATTTTATGTTTTGTAAAATTCTACATGTCGGAGGAAAAACTCGAAGAATTTTTGACAACATGAAAAGTCATTTGGACAACATTAGAAGCCATTTTGACAACGAAATTTTCATAGAGACATTTCAACAACTAATAAAGCCAGTTTGATAATAGTATTTCTTTTTTTACCAAAGGAATTCTGTAACTTTTCACAATTAATATATATAAAAAAAATCTCTAGACACTTTTTTGATAAGAGATTTGTGGTTGAAACTTTTTGGTATTTTTTCTCTACCATTAGACCTCACTGATATTTTCCCTTTTCCCATTTACGTCACGTATGAATAAATAATTAATAATTCCTAATTTGTTTCTACGAATCAATAAGTGTATCAATGACCTTTAGCATTTCATGTTTCGAAAACAAAACATGAGCATGAGTGGAATTGAAAACAACATTATATTCCACTAGTTTAAAGCAAAATTCAATTTTCAAATTATAATATATTTTTTTTCTAAGTTACGAGGAAAATTGAAAATACAATAAAGCAATTTAAGTTATAATTTTCGCCTTACGGATGGAATTTTTCCTAATGTTAATTTCACTGTTGTATAAATTTACATATTTTTGTTAGAATTTAAAGGATAAAATATTGCATTTCGAAGTTATTGTCATAAAACCTACTTTATAAAATCTAAATTTGCAGCAAGCCACTTTGGTTATACCGTAATATAGCTTGCAAATAGTATTATGATTTGAAATATTTATCTTTGGGGTGTATTTCATTCCCCTCTATTTCTATATTAGTTTTTTAATTTCAATTTTAGTTAAATCTATTGATGTAACAGAGAAATCTCATTTAAGTTTCAAGCGATTATAATTGAATTAAAAATAAAGTATATTTACATAACTGACTTTTTTTTATTAAAAGAAAAAACCTCTTCTCTCAACCACGTACGGCTATTGGTGGCAAAGTGTTTATTCCCAAAACCAGAGTCAACTCTAACTCTATTCGTATATAATTAAGAAAAAGGCTGACCACTTGGTGTTTAAATCTGGTTAGTAAGGGTTATTTTCACGTGACAGTAGTTAATCTTCCGATACATATACATTTGATGAGTAAATTTTATAATGGTATCGGTGAGTTTACTATACTGAAATAATGAATTATAATAGGATAGGCGTACATGAAGCTATTTAATTGACAAAATCTATGTTTAGATTGAGAAACAAAACAAATAAAAATCTACCATGGTAAATAGAATAAATCGCGATCATTAAAACTTAATCTAATTGTGGATACATTATTTGCAAAGAAAATATAGAGAGAGATTCATGGAGACATCAAACGATTAATTAGGATCTTTTCACTTGTAAATCGATATATGATGGTTGAAAATATGATATGACATAGTTGTGATTTGGCAATCCGGAGTCTTGAAAATGGTTTTGTTTCATTTTTTAAAGAAAATTCAACTTTTTTTTCTAACAAAAATTTATAAATTTTAAAAGGATAGTTATATTATATAAATGTGCTATAATAGAGTTGTGAATTCTAGAAAGATGATTGCAAAGGTACTATAATTGTTAATCGTAACAAGTTTTGGAGGCTATATATTTGTTTTTGACAATTACTACTACTAACATAATAATATAATTTGGCTTATTGGCTTAATAATTGCAAAACCTTTTAACAAATTTGATGTTGAGTCACCTCTGACATGTCAACGCCAATGGTGATGCCATTGATGTTAAGCTCGCGAGTTAATTCTCCGGGTTTAACATTTTTAAGTTTCTAACTTACAAAATCGAGTCGAGTTACCAATGAACTCGTGATAATTGTAAACTCGGTTAAACTCATGAGTTTATATACCAATTTTATTGTTTTTACATTTCCATCTTACAAAATCATGTTAACTCATCCTTAAACTCATGTTAACTTTTTCTATTTGATCATACTCAACAGTTTTAAATATAATTTTTATAGAAATTTCTTTGTTAAATATGATAAATTATAAATATTGACGGATTTAATTGTAATTATTTTTAATATTTTTATTATTTAATTATACAATCTTAATAGCTATTTAATGATAAAAGTAAACTATTATAAATTTATGATTTGAGTTCATATTTGAGTTTACCTCATTGTCATGAATTTGCTTAAACTTGCGAGTTTGACAACCTTGGGTGTCACTCCTATTGCTCTTTGTTGAGAAATATTTACATGCTCTATGAGTGCTTCATCATTTGAACTCTTTTTAATGAAAACACAATACTTTATATTATTTTTATCCTAGTTGGCTGATGACTCATATGGAAAGATTTACATTTTATTTTGATTTTAAGATAAATGAACATCTTAATTTGAAAAAACAAATTGATAAGCCAATATTTTTATTTTTAAAAAATATAGTACTTCAGTATGATACTCTTGGAGTATATAAATATTTAGGACAATCACAGTGAGGTCAAGGTAGATAAAAAACTACAAAACTTTCCCAACCTCAAATCCCTTAAGGACTTTTTTGTGAATAAGTTACAAAATTCCCCTTATAAAAAATTCTTGTTGTCAACATGACTTTATTAGTTGTTAAAATGTCCCTATGAAAATCTCGTTGTGAAAATAGATTCTAAAGTTGTCAAAATGACTTTTCGTGTTGTAAAAAATTCTCCGAGTTTTTCCTCCAGTGTGTAGAATTTTAGAAACCTGGACAAATTTTGGCAATATGAAAAGCTATATTGACAACGTTAGAAGCCATTTTTATAACGAAATTTTCATAGGGACATTTTAACAACCAATAAAACCATTTTAACAAATAGACTTTTTTGTGAGGGGAATTTCATAACTTATTCATAAAAAAATCCCTAAGGACTTTTTTGTGAGGGGATTTGGGGTTGTGACTTTTTTATGTTTTTTTTTTATCTACCTTGGGTTCCCTCTCCTTGGTCTTGATATATATTACTCATCCAACCTTAAATATTGGACCTAGTTTAGGGGTGGACTTTGATCCTAAATGTGAGACTTTTATCCATTTTAATTTATCTCTTATATTTATCATTTTCTCTCAAACATGTTTGTCTCACTTATAAATTGATACATAAACTAATGTTACATAGAAGTACTCTGGAGAGACCAAGTTACATATATTATAGTTAAGTAATATATTCAGCTTTTTTAATCTCCTTAAGTTAGATAAATAGATCTTACCTTAAGAAAAAAGGACTATTGCTTCTATAAAAATAGTATGTAAATTTTTGTTATATTTCTTTACATGTATACACGCACAAAGGCTAAAATGTTAAGCCATATAGATAAAAAGGAGAACAGATATGAGCATACCACTAGTGCAAGAAAGTGTTTTAAGACCGCCTCATTTAGAGTGGAGAATCAATACACCGCTCTTAAAGAAATGACCGGTGGCAATTTTGTAAATATAAAGAACTTCTTCCACCGCATCAATTTTTAAGACCGTCTTAGTGAGAGCGGATGAATAAATCTCTGGTCTTAAAGATATGACCGGTGACAATTTTGTAAATATCAAAGATCATCTTGGACTGTATCTTTTTCGGTAGGTCTTAAATATATTATTCAGACCGCTGAAAAAACCAACCGCTCTTAAAACATTTATATAAAAAAATGAAATGTGAATTACTTTAAAGAGAAATCACGGACATTCCGACTTACATTTTATGCAGTTAAAAATAACATGGAAATTTTTAAAAATAATTGTATAAAACTTTTAAGACCAGACATATATAAATGATCGCTCTTAAAAAATTCATTAAAAATAATTATAAATATTATGTAATTATTGAGAAATCCTGTACAGTTAGACTTATATTTTTTTCGATGCAAAATAATAAGGAAATATATATAAAAATGGTAAAAAACTTTTAAGACCGGACATATATAAATAACCGCTCTTAAAACATCTCATTAAAAATAATTATAAATAATATGAAATTATTGTGAAATCCCGTACAACCAGACTTATATTTTTTGCGATGCAAAATAATAAGGAAAGATATATAAAAATGGTAAAAAACTTGTAAGACCAGACACATATAAATGACGTTCTTAAAGTTAATATTTTTAAGAGCGGACGTGACTTCTACCCGGTACTAAATAATGAAAAATTTAAACTAATAGTTTATTACTTTTAAGACCAGACTTAATAAAAGGACGTTCTGAAATGTTAACCTTTAAGATCGTCGTTTTCAGTTTGACCGGTCTTAAAATTCCCACTGTAACCTTTAAGACCGTCATTTTATGTTTCTTCGGTCTTAAAAATGCCCACTATATTCCTCGCACAAAACCTTAACTTGTGTCTTACATCTTTCTGTTTGAACATTGAAATCCCTGTTCTTGTTGCGAAACACTCAAACACCTCTTCCTGTTGCATTACATCTCTTCCTTGCAAACCGCCACCATCCTCTGTTACTCTCTTATTTGCTCTAGCATTCCTTTCTTGCACCACCTCTCTCAACCTCTTTTCTTGTTTTGAAAATGAACAGAGGAAACGAGTGTAGTTCTCTTCCTGAAATGCCAATTGATGATGTGACCGGTGTTCGTCAGAACGAACTAGCTTCTTCTCAGAGTGAGCCTCCTCGTAACCGCCCTGCAAGCCGTCATGGTAGAAGAGGCCCCACCCGATTGAAAGAGCTTGCCCTAGGGCGGAGTGCCAATGAAAGGCTCGATATACAGTTTGATGGACATTTGGCTCCCTGCGGCCCTAATAAAAGCAGATACAATACTTATGTCAGCTTACAAGTGAAAAGCGGAGCAAATCACCAAGAGGGGGGTGAATTAGGGATTTAAAAATTTTCTTGACAATACTCTGGAAAGTATGCGCTAGAACAAGGATGAACAGAGGTTAGAAGAGGAAAGCAAGACACAGCAAGATTTATACTGGTTCGGTCTAACTCCTTGACCTACATCCAGTCCCCAGACTCTGGGATTTCCATTATCACTCACAATCAGTTACACACTCTGTATTTGAAGTTATCCTCTTACTAGGATACACTCCCCTTTACAAGTTGTAAACTGATATTCCTAATCTCCAAGTCCCCAAACTTGAGATTCTTACAAAGAAATGATTTTAACAATGCAAAACACTCTCTCTAAGTGTAGATAATGATAATCACTGAAGTACATATTTCTCTCAAGGAATATTACAGAAGAACTGAAGTAATAGGTGTAATCTTGTATATGTAAGCTTCTGTATTTTCTTGCATTTCTGAGCTTCCTTTTATACTTGAGGAAGTTCATTTGAATGTTCTATATTAGAATATAGCTGTTGGAGCTCTACTTAGAATTTTGGCATTGGACATCCACCATGAGCTTGACCGTTGAGCATTTCTGGATTCCAGCTTGTATTTGGTTCTGTGATGTCTGTTGCTTTCTTATCCTTCAGTATATTTAATTTTGAAGATAATATTAATCATCTTCCAACAGAATGGGCAGTAGAAGGAATGTCTAAAATTATTTAATTCCACTTGCTCAGATTCCCGACAAGTGCACTACATCTCCATGTTGTACTTTTTTTTACTTTCCAGCTCAGCAATCAGGTCCTGCTGATTTCTGCTTCAAAATTCAGCTGATACTCACTAAACAGAATGGTTAATCATGAATAAGAGTAATAAAGAGTGGAAACAATAAATATCCAAGTAGATAAGGAAAATGTGACTGGAGTAGTCCATAACTACTCAATGTATACTGCATGAGGGCTTACTGGAGTCATTGCTAAGTTACTAGAGTAATATCGCATCTTTTAACATTCATGACTCAAGTCTACTGGAGTAGCTACGCGTTACTGGAGTAACTGATATGTATTTCACTTCTGTCTCAAAGCTTACTGAAGTAACCATTAAGTTACTGGAGTAGTTTGGCTCTCAGTACGTTTCTGTCTTCAATCTTACTGGAGTAAGATCTTTATTACTGGAGTAATCTGAAGGTATTGAGATGTTACTGTCTCGATCTTACTGGAGTAGCAAATTGTTTACTGGAGTAGCTGTGTGTCATTTTGTTTCTGTCTGTGATATGACTGGAGTAATCATTTAGCTACTGGAGTAATATCGGGCTTAGACTCTGGAACTTGTCTGATAGTGAAGCATTACTGGAGTAGTTAAGTGACTACTGCAGTAATGTTACTGGAGTAACAAGATAGTTACTGGAGTAACTTCGAAAGGCTATCGAGTTTTGGTTTTGGAGGTAACTGAGAATGAAGGGTTACTGGAGTAGTTAAGTGACACTGAAGTAACCTTACTGGAGTAGCAAAAACATTACTAGAGTAAGGTAAACACAGAAATGTTTTACAGAAGTTTTTATGACACATTTACTGGATTAATGCACTTTGAAAAATACTTTGTACTAAGATATATTACTGGAGCACCGTGAGCACTACTGGAGTAAGATTACTTTTGAAAAACATTATGAATCAACACAAGTTATAGGAGTAGCGTAAGCTTACTGGAGTAATCAGACTTGAAGACCTTTTGAATACAGTCACGTTACTGGAGTAACTGAAATATTACTGGAGTAATGTTTAACTAAAATGTGATTTAACAAAGTAGATTACTGGAGTAATGCATGACTTACTGGAGTAATAAAGGTTCAAAACAAGTGATATTACTGGAGTAAGGAGAACATTATTGGAGTAAGATTTTCCAAAACTTTTGCTAATTATTCAGAAACTTAGTGAGTGAATAAAATCAAGATCTTTATTATTTACAATTGTCAAGTTATCATCAAAACACATAGAGAACTAACATTCTCCCCCTTTTTGATAATGACAACAATTGTAACTTTAAAGAGAGTGATTTTTTTTTTTGACAAATGAAGCATAAAACGAAATTGATATTCAGTAAACAGATACACTAACAGAACTGAGCTTCATATTATGTTAATTCACAATAGGGCAAATCAAAACAAGATAATTCAAAAGCATAATTCAAAAGCAAGAAGAAGCTAGTCTGAACAATACATAAGCACAAAAGTAATACAGAAAAATAAAGTCTAAAATCCTAACTACTGCTGCTGCTTCATTTGTTCTCTTTCTCTCCCCCTTTGTCATCAGCAAACAAGGTGGGATCAGTGGCTGAAATGAAGGAGATAGTGGTGACAGGTATAGGTGTTCTGAGGAGAGGGATAAAGGAAGAATGTTGAGGAGGTGGTGGAGGATTTGGTGGAGGATGATTTGAGGTGGAAGATTCAGGAGAGGAAGGAATATGAATGATGGGATTTGTGGTGGATGAAGTAATGGGACCAACATAAGGAATGATGGCCAAAGTATTAGTGTCTGTCTTAGGTGCTGGAGAAGTGATATTGGGAATGGAAGTTTGTTCAGGAACAGGAGAAGAAACAATGGGAGAGTTTTTAAGAGAGGAGAGATGTGAGGGAAGGCTTTTAGTGGAAGAAGAAGAATGGGAAGGATGGATTGAAGGTTGAGGGACAGGTTCAGGATTGGACTGAGTCTTCATCAGTTTGGTAAGTTCTTCCATGTTGTCACTCAAAATCTTTAATTGCTCACTTTGAGCAATTTGGACAGTTACTAATGAATCATGGCTTTCTGTGATCTTCTTCACCATTGCACCAATCTTGTTATCAATTGTAGTGACCAATTCAAGGTATCTTGCATTCAGGTTGGTCTGCAAGTTGTGGAACATGTCAGAGATGGCTTTTTCCACTGTGTTCTTGATGAAGGCCTGAAGGCTTGAAGATTGAGGTTGTGATTGTGAGGGGCCAGGAGAAGATTGAGCTTTAGTGGGTTTTGACATAGATGCCTTGGACTGAGATGGGGCTCTGGATTGCCTGAACCTTCTTGAAAGGAGATTTTCATATAATTCAGTTGGACTTGACCAAACATAGGGGGCTTGACTGGTTTTTCATAAAGGTCAAGGTACCAAATTTTATTGGCATACAGAAGAAGGAGACCAGATTTGGGAATGGAATTGGAGAGGAAGAGGGTGACTCAAACCTGAATTTTTTCATCTCTTGAAAGACCCAATGTCCTATGTTGAAGGACACTTTGTCTATCAAGGCTGCAAAGAGACCATAATCTACTTAGTTGAAATGAGTGTAACTCTTGCCTTTTTGTACAAGGTTTCGGCAATAAATGTACCAGATTGCCCTATACAATGGTGGCATCTTGATAGGAGAAAACTTTGACTTAAAAGCATTTTCATTAGGTCTGAGAATCCTAAAGTATTGTTCAGCAGAATAGTAAATTTCTGGCACAGGAGGGGGATTTTCAACCAGAATTAGGGAGTTTATAATTTTTGCAGAAACTACTATCTGTCTATCCCTAACAGAGGTGAGAATTCTTTCTTCTTTGATCTTCCCACGTTTATCCACAATATTGGATTTATACATGTTAAAATAAAACTGTTTTACTATTGTGGGACTATATGGAGTATTAATGGCTAGGAGATTTTTGAATTGCCCTAACCATGGTGACAAGTCAAGATTACAATCCTTTTTCAGTTTATCTAAGTCCACATACACTGTGGGACAAAAACTACGGTGTTCATATTCTTCCCTAAATTTCTTTAGTTCAGGTTCAAAAAAAGAAGTGGGATTACAAATATAATCAGACTTATCTGGTGGTTTCAAAAGATCTGGAATGGTAAAGGTCTTAGGGAGTCTAGATGATTTTACCCCAGAGCCACCTTGTTTAGTAGAACCTCTGAATTCAGACCCAGAGACAGCTTTCTTCTGACGTTTTAGTGGCACCACAATCTTTTCTTTATCCCGTCGTTTGACGGCTTTAGGAGATACCTTTCTTTTGACTGGGGTCTCAGAAGGTTCTTGAATTGTCAATTTCTTCGGCTTTGTAGATGAAACAGCTGATGCCCTGAGTTTCTAAGTAGGTTTCTTCTGTCGTTGTGGTCTCGGAGAAACAGGAGGGGAATCAGAGGCTGAAGGCGAGTAATTTGAGGTTGATTCATTGGAATGTGTTTGAGTTTTTGAAGTCATTCTAGAGATTTGGAGATGAAGAGCCGAGAAAGAGTAAGAACGTCTACTGGAGTTAGGGTTCGAGTGAGTGGAATGTGAGAAGAGCAGCAGTCGCGACATATATTTATCCCTAAGCTCGTTACTGGAGTAAGTAAATGAGCTACTCCAGTAACTCAACAAAATTAACACTTAATAAAACAGGAAGGCGTACCTGGTACTCGAGTAGGTTTGCTGTGACTCGAGTAAGAAATGATTTTGTTACCTGGTCACTGTAGTAGTATGACATTACTGGCGTTGAATTGAACTCAATTCCTTTCTGTTTGAAAGTGTACTGCAGTAGGAAGTTTGTGACTGCAGTGATTGTCTTATGCATTTGCTCTTTGTCCTGAACTTTACTGCAGTAGTATGAGGGTTACTGCAGTAGTTTGATTACACTTGTTCTCTGTCTAGTTGATGATTGCAGTAGCTTCAGAGTAACTGCAATAATTTGAAGGATTAGTTGCTTACTGCCTACGCGTTACTGCAGTAGGATTTGGATGACTGCAGTAATATGATGACCATTTCTTTACTGAATACTGAGTGACTGCAATATCAATGTTTTTTATTGCAGTAAGTCAGGTGATACTTGTTTTTCTGACTCCTGATGACTTGCAGTAGGCTAATGACAACTGCAGTAGGTCAAAGAGCATTTCATATATGAGCTGAGATTACTGTAGTATGATCGGGACGACTGCAATAATGAAGTTCTAATTTCTTCTCTTTTTGAGCTTAACTGTTGTAGCCTTGATCTTGACTCCAGTGACACCTGTTCTCTAACTTGTTTTTACTGCAGTAGCGTTATAATGACTGCAGTAATACATACACTGAGCTTGTTTTCTCTTCGCATAACTGCAGTTATGTTTGTATGACTGCAATAGAAGCTTTTTAAACCCTTCTGGTGACTACAGTACCATGTAAATAACTGCAGTAACTTCGAAACAAATCAGTTATAGCTATTTCTAAATCCTGCAAAAACACAATCTAGAAGCTCCGATGCTTAAGTTAGTGAATAATTATCATCAAAAACATAAATATAACATTGAGTAAGAAGTTACTTACAACTCATTGGGATTTACCATTCCCAATTCTCTTCTTATAAATGTAAATTGTTCTTTTGCCAATGGTTTGGTGAAGATGTCAGCTAGTTGTTGATGAGAGGGAATGAAGATCACTTTGACATCCTTCCTTTGAACATGGTCTCAAATAAAATGATGCCTCACATCAATGTGCTTAGTTCTTGTATGATGGATAGGATTTTTTGCCAAGTTTATTGTACTTGTGTTATCACACAAAATTGGGATTTCTTTGAAATGCATACCCAAGTCTTGAAGTTGTTGCTTCAGCCATAAAACTTGGGAACAACAACTTGAGGCAGCAATGTATTCAGCTTCCGTTGATGACATTGAGACAGTGGTTTGCTTCTTGTTGAACCAAGAGACAAGTGAACCGCCAAGAAATTGACATTGGCCACTTGTACTCTTTCTATCTGTCTTATATCTAGCATGGTCTGAGTCTGAATATGCTACCAAATGTTCTGGTTGTCCTTTGGGAAACCATAGCCCCAATTCTTCTGTATCATTCAGATATCTAAAGATTCTTTTAACATACTCAGCATGAGACTCTTTTGGAGCTGATTGGAATCTAGCACACATCCCTACACTGAATTGGATGTTTGGTCTACTTGCTGTCAAATAGAGTAATGATCCAATCATGCCTTTATATCTTGTGATGTTGAAATTCTTCCCCTTCTTATCAGCATCTAAGGCAGCAGTTGAACTCATTGGAGTGTCAGCCCCGTTGCAATCTTGAAGGCCATATTTCTTGAGCAAGTCTTTCAAATACTTAGTCTGTGAAATGAATATGCCATTTTTGCGTTGCTTGATTTGAAGACCAAGGAAATAGTTGAGTTCTCCCATCATTGACATTTCAAATTCTCCCTGCATGGTCTCAGAAAATTCCTTGCACAAAGCATCATTAGTAGCACAAAAAATTATATCATCTACATAGATTTGTACAATTATGATTTCATTGAGTTTGTTGCTTTTAATGAAAAGTGTAGTATATACTTTTCCTCTTACAAATCCTTGATCACGAAGAAATTTGCTTAGTCTTTCATACCAAGCTCTAGGAGCTTGCTTAAGACCATATAAAGCCTTTTTCAACTTGAAAACATGATCTGGATGAAATTCATCTTCAAAGCTAGGAGGTTGTTCAACATAAACTTCCTCTTGAATAAAACCATTTAAGAATGCTGATTTCACATCCATTTGATAAAGTTTAAAACCTTTAATGCATGTAAAGGCTAAAAGAACTCTTATTGCTTCCAATCTTGCTATTGGAGCATAAGTTTCTTCATAATCAATTCCTTCTTCTTGATTATAGCCTTTTGCAACCAATCTTGCCTTATTGCGGACAATGATTACAGATTCATCATGTTTGTTCTTGAACACCCATTTGGTGCCAATGACCGGATGGTCTTTAGGCCTAGGTACCAAGTCCCAAACTTGATTTCTTTCAAATTGATGTAATTCCTCTTGCATTGCTATCACCCAATCATTGTCTGAAAGGGCTTCTTCAATATTAGAAGGTTCTATTTCAGAAATCAAGGCTAAAAAGGTAACTTCATTTAAAATACTACTTCTGGTCCTAGCCCCTTGATTTGCATCACCTATGACTTAGTCTAGTGGATGACTCTTACTGTATTTCCAAGAATTAGGTTGAGTTTGCCAAAATTTTCACAAACATGTTCAGATTCATTTTCTGGATCTTTTTGCAAATCATTTTCGAAATTAGTTGAAACACAAGGAGTTTTTGAAACATGCTGATCTTGAATTTCATCCTCATCATTAACTATGGATCTGTTAGAGTTAGTTTCACAGAAAACAACATGGACAGATTCTTCTATAGTTCTAGTAGAATGATTAAATACTCTATATGCTTTACTTCTAGAAGAATAACCAAGAAAAGTACCTTCATCAACTTTAGAATCAAACTTACCTAAATTTTCCTTACCATTCTTGTGAATGAAACACTTACATCCAAAAACATGTAAGTGTGCTAAGTTGGGCTTTCTTCCTTTGTAGAGCTCATATGGAGTTTTGTTCAGCTTCTTTCTGAGATATGCTCGGTTAGAAATGTAGCAAGCTGTATTCATTGCATCTGCCCAAAATACTTAAGAAGTTTGATTTTCATTCAGCATAGCTCTTGCCATTTCTGTAAGAACTCTATTCTTTCTTTCTACTACTCCATTTTGTTGAGGGGTTCTTGGTGCAGAAAAATTGTGATCTATCCCCAACTCATTACAGAACTTCTCAAAGAGATAATTTTCAAATTCTCCTCCATGATCAGTCCGAATTCCTGCAATAACTAAACCTTTCTCGTTCTGGACCTTCTTGGCAAAAATAGCAAATTGATCAAATGCTTCATTTTTAGCAGACAAGAATAAAGTCCATGCATATCTTGAGAAATTATCAACTATTACTAGAGTGTATAGATTTCCACCAAAGCTTTTCACTCTAGCTGGACCAACTAAATCCATATGCAATAATTGAAATGATCTATTAGTTGAAATATCAATTTTTGATTTAAAGGATGACTTGGTTTGCTTTCCCTTTTGACATGCATCACAAATCATATCCTTTTAAAATTAAGTTTTGGCAGACCAATAAACCAACTCCTTTTTTAGTAACTTATCAAGCTGAAACATATTGACGTGAGCCAATCGTTTGTGCCACAACCAACTTTCCTCTATGTTACTAATGAAATAGTTTTCAGAAGAAAAATCATTAGAAAAATCAAGAGTATAGCAGTTACCTTCTCTTAGAGCCCTGAAAATGGCTTTGGATTTAACATTTTCTAAGGAGAGATAACAATCAAGCATTCTTCTGAATTAAAGATAACCAGATTACCTTTATCTGCACTTTGACTTACACTAAGGAGGTTGTGACACAATCCTTCCACAAGGTAGACATCTTTTATTTGTGGTCCATTATTGTTGCCAATTTCACCAATACCAGCTATCTTTCCGGATTGGTTTCCACCAAATGTGACCTTGCCACCATCCTTGTGTTTGATTGTTGTGAATTTAGATTCATCTCCTGTCATGTGTCTAGAGCATCCACTGTCAATATACCATTTACTGGATTTTGATGCTCTTAGACATACCTGCAGTTTATGACAAATCAAGTCTTAGGTACCCATCTTTTCTTGGGTCCTTTTGGGTTAGTTTGCACCTTAGGAAACACATATGTTCCTTTAGGTACCCATTGATAATTACCTACGGGTTTATTTTTCCTTTCCTTTTTATGAAAACAAAGGATGTGGAATGACCTTTCCTATTGCAATAGTTACAATGAGTAAAAGGATTTGAAGTATGAACAGATTTTTGAAAATAGTTCAAGTAGGATTTTTCTCCAAACTTCTTCCTATCTTTCTTCTTATCTAGATCAGGTCTATAGCCTATTCCTGATTTGTCATTTGTGAATCTTTGTTGCTTTAGAATCACTTTAAGCATTTCACTTCCTTGAGTTAATTTCTGAAAATTTTTTGTAAGATACTGAATTCTTTTCTCAGATTCAACACATTCTTTACAATCAGTATGTGAAAGAAACTCAATTTTTTGTTCAAGGAAAAAATTTGTCGTTTTCAAAGATGTATATTTCTCACTGACTTCCTCAAAATCTGATTGCAAGTTATTATATTCAGCAAATAATTCATCATATGAAGGTTTGTCTTTACAACATTTTTCACAACTGTGAGAAAAATCTTTACTTTGTTCTTCAAGTGATTTTATTTTCTTTCTTGAAGCAATGAGTTCTTTCACAATCTTTTTGAATTCAGAATGTAATTCATTATATTCAGAAAGTAATTCATCAAAAGTTGGTTCTGAGTCATTTACCTCTTTATTGTCTGATTTTTCCTGAGCAACTAGGCATATGTTTGTTGTTTGCTCTTCATCTTCTTCATCTTCATCAGATGAGCTATCTCCCCAAATGGCAAATACGTAAGCTTTCAATCTGAATGAGCTGAATCTCTTCTTTTCCTTTTCTTTGTTCTTCAGCTGAGGGCATTCAGATTTAATGTGACCAGGCTTATCACATTCATAACATATGGTAGGTTTCTTGGATTTTGAACTTGAGCCACCTTTGTGAGACTTTCTGAATCCTTGATTCTTTTTGTAAAACTTTCTGAATTTTCTGACCATCATGCCAAACTCTTCTTCTTCATCCTCACAATCTGATTCATTAGGGTCATTGATGGTTTTGAGAGCAATTCCCTTGTTTTTACCATCAATTTCATCAAGTCCTTTTCTGAACTTGATTTTTCCCTCATATTCAGATAGACTACCAAAGAGAGCTGCAACTGAAGTCATGGATTCACCTCTTGCTTCTTCAATGGCTGTAACCTTAGCTTCTTATTCCTTGGTAAGAACATTCAAAATTTTCCTTACTTGGACTCGTTGATCATATTCCTTACCTAAGGCAGCAAGCTGATTAATTATATGAGTGACCTACATCCAGTCCCCAAACTCTCTGGGATTTCCACTATCACTCATAATCAGTTACACACTCTGTATTTGAAGTTATCCTCTCACTAGGATACACTCCCCCTTACAAGTTGTAAACTGATATTCCCAATCTCCAAGTCCCCAGACTTGAGATTCTTACAAAGAAATGATTTTAACAATGCAAAACACTCTCTCTAAGTGTAGATAATGATAATCACTGAAGTACAGATTTCTCTCAAGGAATATTACAGAAGAACTGAAGTAATAGGTGTAATCTTGTATATGTAAGCTTCTGTATTTTCTTGCATTTCTGAGCTTCCTTTTATACTTGAGGAAGTTCATTTGAATGTTCTATATTAGAATATAGCTGTTGGAGCTCTACTTAGAATTTTGGCATTGGACATCCACTATGAGCTTGACCGTTGAGCATTTCTGGATTCCAGCTTGTATTTGGTTCTGTGATGTCTGTTGCTTTCTTATCCTTCAGTATATTTAATTTTGAAGATAATATTAATCATCTTCCAACAGAATGGGCAGTAGAAGGAATGTCTAAAATTATTTAATTCTACTTGCTCAGATTCCCGACAAGTACACTGCGTCTCCATGTTGTACTTTTTTTTTTACTTTCCAGCTCAGCAATCAGGTCCTGCTAATTTCTGCTTCAAAATTCAGCTGAGACTCACTAGACAAAATGGTTAATCATGAATAAGAGTAATAAAGAGTGGAAACAATAAATATCCAAGTAGATGAGGAAAATGTGACTGGAATAGTCCATAACTACTCAATGTATACTGCATGAGGGCTTACTGGAGTCATTGCTAAGTTACTAGAGTAATATCGTATCTTTTAACATTCATGACTCAAGTCTACTGGAGTAGCTACACGTTACTTGAGTAACTGATGTGTATTTCACTTCTGTCTCAAAGCGTACTGGAGTAGTTTGGCTCTCAGTACATTTCTGTCTTCAATCTTACTGGAGTAAGATCTTTATTACTAGAGTAATCTGAAGGTATTGAAATGTTCCTGTCTCGATCTTACTGGAGTAGCTGTGTGTCATTTTGTTTCTGTTTGTGATATGACTGGAGTAATCATTTAGCTACTGGAGTAATATCGGGCTTAGACTTTGGAACTTGTCTGATAGTGAAGCATTACTGGAGTAGTTAAGTGACTACTGCAGTAATGTTACTGGAGTAACAAGATAGTTACTGGAGTAACTTCGAAAGGCTATCGAGTTTTGGTTCTGGAGGTAACTGATAATGAAGGGTTACTGGAGTAGTTAAGTGACTACTAGAGTAATCTTACTGGAGTAGCAAAAACATTACTGGAGTAAGGTAAACACAGAAACGGTTTACATAAGTTTTTATGACACATTTACTGAAGTAATGCACTTTGAAAAATACTTTGTACTAAGATATATTACTGGAGCGCCATGAGCACTACTGGAGTAAGATTACTTTTGAAAAACATTATGAATCAACACAAGTTACTAGAGTAATCAGACTTGAAGACCTTTTGAATACAGTCACGTTACTGGAGTAACTGAAATATTACTGGAGTAATGTTTCACTGAAATGTGATTTAACAAAGCAGATTACTGGAGTAATAAAGGTTCGAAACAAGTGATATTACTGGAGTAAAGAGAACATTACTGGAGTAAGATTTTCCAAAACTTTTGCTAATTATTCAGAAACTTAGTGAGTGAATAAAATCAAGATCTTTATTATTTACAATTGTCAAGTTATCATCAAAACACATAGAGAACTAACAACAAGCACGCAGCAAGGCAAGCATTTTGGTCGACGAGTGGAAAAATGTCGACCAAAAGAAGGTGAAGGATGTTATCTGGGACTCTATCCAGCTTAAGTACAATGTTCTTGACGATGAGAAGTTGAAAATCAAGACATTGTCGTATTGTGTTGATCGTTGGAGGAAGTTTAAGATCCAGTTAGCGAACAACCATATTTTTGCCGAGGTTCTGGTTGGTCAGCCTCCCCCTAATCCTTGCGCCAAGTATGCCTTTCTTGATGAAGCAATATGGCAACAATTTGTTCAGATGCAGACTACTGAAGAAGCTTTGGTGAGTCTATATTTAATTTTTTTGTCCCTTCTTGTATACTTATTAACCTGTGCGGATATGTGAATGTTATTGTGTTTATTTATGAGGTCGTTAGTCAGGTTGCTTACTTAGTAAGGTATTCTATTATAGTAGGTCACGTAGACATTGCTGTTAGTTAGTTAGTACGTGAAGTATGTAATGGTATATGTGCATGCTATTATTGAAACTTGACTAAGTTTGAACCAGTTATGATGAATGAATGAATTGACTGAGTTGGCAGCAGTTCTGCAACTCCCTTTCCTCTGTTTCTCCCTATTTATTATACATACAATTCTACATCTTCCTTAACAAAGTCTTGAAACTTGATGAAGTGAATTTGATTAGTGTTTGAATTGAGGTCTGGAATTCATAATGAATAGTTGTTTGCGATTCTGATTCATAGATAAGAAGGCAGCAAGCACAAGAGATTGGGAGAAAGAATGATTGCCCATAAACGGCTTCTCATGGCGGATATGAAAAGGCTGAAAAAGAGTTGATGGCCGCCAAGCGAAAGAGATTGGAAGATGAAGCTTAAGCCAATCCTTCTGAGATATGTGATCTGTGGCTGCCATCTCCAATACGCCGTGAGGAGTTATGGCTCTATATTCGCAATAAGTAAGGCGGGGCGTACTCTAGTGAACAAACTCGTGCAGTTGCTAAGAGAATTGTAAGTAGTTATGCTCTTGTTATTTGTTACTTTTTAGTTACTAAACATGTTTCGTTACTAATTATGATCTTGTTATCTGTATCTTACAGGAAGAACTCAAAATGCAAGAACAAGAGGGATCATTTGTGTTGGACGGGTGGAAAGATATTCTTACTGTTGCAACTGGAAAACCAGATCACTCAGGGCGTGTAAGGGGAATTGGAGGACGGGTAGGCCTGAAGCAATACTTTGGTAAATCCAAACGCCAAAGACAATCAATGGTTACCTAGGAGGAGATGGAGCGTACGCTGACCAAAGCAACTAAGGATGCAGAGGCCAGAGCAGAGAAGAAAGCAGCTGAGCGAGAAGCTTCATTAAGTGCAAAGTTTCAAGATGAGCTGAAAAAGATGAAGGAGGAGATGATGAAGATTGTTAGCTCTTGTGGACAGAGTACTGTTCCCTTCCCACACTCACCTCCACCTGTCCAACAGAGCACTAAAGGGAGTTGCATTGTTGGATAGTCAACGGAACATTGTGAGCTCTACATGGAGGATCTTGGTAGATGATTGGTTGCAAGAGGGAATGTCTACAACTTGGGATCAACTGTACACCACCGACAAATGGTTGATGATGAAGTCAGGGTGTCAGTTGAAGAGGTGATCATCGCTAATGCACCTATCCCTCTTCAAACTGATCAAATGAAACTTGTGAGTGATTGCTTGGGAGGCTTCATCTCGTGGCAAGTGAAGCTTGTGTTGATCCTGGCTATCACCCAAGAGGAGGGGTGAATTGGGTGTTTGATAAGCTTTAGGAACTTTTAAAAAAAACTTTTCGCAATTTATAAATTGACAATTAGATATTCAAAGATGAGCATATACTGGAAATGTAAAAGATAAGGGAAGCGAGTATGCAAACTGTGATTTATCCTGGTTCGATCCAATCTTTGACCTACATCCAGTCCCCAAGCTTCACTTGAGATTTTCAATCCACTATTTGCTTTGGACTTGATTACACGTTCTGTACTTGAAGTAATCCTCTCACTAGGATTCACTCCCCCTTACAAAACGTAATCAATTCACTTGCTTGATTACACACTCTGTACTCGAAGTAATCCCACACTCGGATTCACTCCCCTTACAAGCTGTAATCACAACAAAGTGTTTCCCACTCAAGATCACCCAATCTTGAGTAACTCTCAGAATAATAGGATGTTTACAATGAATCTTCTCTCTCAGAAGTAAGTGAATAAACACTGAAGCACAATACATATAATCTCACTCTCTAAGCTAGATATATGACCATTGAGATATTCAGAGAGTAGATGAAGCAGACATTAGAATATTGGCATTTTCACTGTGTAAGCTCATGTCACTGTTCTTGTTCTCCCTCTTGTATCTGTGTCTCTTGTTCTTCGTTTCTGAGCTTCTTATATAGATGAAGAAGAGGAACTAGCCGTTGCATTTTCTTCTCTTTGATTCTTCAAAGTTCAGCTGTAAATCTGGAATATGACAGTTACATATTTTGCTCTGTTCTTTCAATTCTCAGCTGGAAATCTTGGAATATGTTGTTGCAGAGCGTCTTCCAGATTTTTAGTCATTCTATGATCTTAATTCGACCGTTTGAAGTGATCTTAATGTGTTGCAACGGTCTGAACTGAACATCTGGGATAAGGGAGAAGAATCAGCCCTGTTCTTGGTTCTTCATTAAATGTACTTATTCTGGATCTTTGATTCTCTCAAATCTTGTGATGAACCTGTCTGAAACTTATCAAAAACTTGATCAATAATGTTAGGAATAATAATATAACATGATATGATAATTTCATATTAACCCATAAAGATTTCACAAATTGGCGCAATCTGGTTCTTATACTTCAGCGACGCAAACTGGAGTTTGGAAAGCTAAACTGGAGTTTGCAGTGGGCTAAACTGGAGTTTAGAAATAAAAACTCGAGTTTAGGTCTTCCAGAGAGGAGTGTCGCGATTTAAGTTTTGGAGCACACTTGAACATAAGGCTAAACTCGAGTCATTAAGTGATTAACTCGAGTTTTGGACTTTTGAAGTGAAAATAAGCTTAAGTCCACAAAGCTCTAAACTGGAGTTTTCAAATGCAAACTGGAGTTTAGAAGGTTCAGAATATTGATGAGCTCTCTGTCTGCCACAAACTGGAGTTTGTAAACTAAACTGGAGTTTACAGCAAGCTAAACTGGAGTTTGGAAATCCAAACTCGAGTTTAGGTCTTCCAAAGAGGACTGTCGTGATTTGAATTTTGAACCACACTTGAACTTAATGCTAAACTCGAGTCATTAAGTGACTAACTCGAGTTTCCTTCAGAGATGAAAATATATTGCTCTCTGTCAAGTGCAAAACTGGAGTTTGCTAACACAAACTCAAGTTTTCTTCTCCATAGCTCAGTCAAATATCCTTCTCACAAGTTCTTTGCTTTCTGACCTGATAAAGATCAATCCCTGGAATCCAGTACCTATCTCCATAAAGCTCTTTAAGTCTTCTTCCAATTGCAAAAGAATCAGCTCCAAACTCATTGTAATCTGATAGTTATGATCCGATGAACGAAGACTGTTCTTTGTCCAGCGTTTTTCAGCATCCTGAATTTACAGTCAACTTTTGAAGATCATATCTCACTCATTTGATCTTTGTTTTCTATGATCTTTATGTTTCTGGAAAGGTATGTGAATCTATTTTCATATGCCACCGATTTCAGCTCATTCTGATGCGTAGATTGTGAGATACACTCAAATCATTGAAGCTTGGTCTGCTGTGTGGCGTGAATTCCTGTCCCAACTTCTGAAATTCATAGCTCTCTCATCTCAACTTATTTGGGCATGAAACTTTGTCAAGATGACGAATTGGATGTCTAGTTTCATAAAAAATTGATTTCATCTTAAACCGATCTCTGGTTTGGGAGATATCATCAAATTACCAGAGGTCGCCAATTCTGATCGTGAAACAGAGTTGGACAGAGTTGCTGAAAGCTTGCTAAACTCGAGTCATTAAGTGACTAACTCGAGTTTAGGAGTTCCAAACTCGAGTTTACATTGGCTAACTCGAGTTTTGATGATCCAGAGACGCCAGAGTTGCTGAAGACTTCACAAACTCGAGTCATTAAGTGACCAACTCGAGTTTTGAGTTCCAGACTCGAGTTTTATGTTCTAAACTCGAGTTTTCTCATAATCCAGAGGCAGATCACTTCCTGTAATGCAGTAAACTTGACTTTTGAGTATCTGGCTCGATTTTGCTCATCCAGAACCTGATATATGCTTGTTTTAACTCTCAATTGAGCCATCCCAACTTCCATTTGATCTTGGAGACTTCAAGAATCAAATTAAGAACTTGTATAATGATTTTCTCAGTTTATTCAGCAAGTTCTTCTTTCTTTCTTCTCTCTTCTTGATTATTCTCCATGAATCAACTCTTTCTTTCTTCTCTTCTCTTGTTCTTTCTCCACATGAACAAATCTACATTAAATGTAGCAATTAGACAATGTATATGATATAAACTTTTTGCTCTTGCTAATGGCATCTATATAAGACATCATCAAAAATAATCATAACCAACAGCTTGTACGTGTGTGTACTCCTCCTCAAGCCCCAGCCCCTGCTGATGAAGATACAGCCCCATGTGATATTTTGCCCGCTCCTAAGTTGACTGCCAAGGATGAGATTGGACTTCTGGTACTCAATCAAACTTTTGAAACCAGATCGTGGCCTCTAAATGCTGAAGTAGGCCTAAAAGAGAAGCTACCAGTCTTTATTGACCAAGAAGATTTAATCTCCCTTATCTTTCCTAAAAAGGAGATAACTGATGCAATTGTGTTGTTATTCATGAAGTAAGTAGTATCTTCTTCTATGAGTACGTACATAATTTTAAGAGGTGTCGTTTATACACGTACACATACATATATACTAGCTAATTCACTTATGCATGTCATTATTGTAGGTTGATGCATCGTAAGATGGGAGTACAAGGTAGAGAACATGATTTTGGATTCTTGTGCCCAAACTGCCTAACTGCGGCAATCGTGAATCAAAGAACAACATACATATCTAGGAGGTTGTCTTACAATATGAGAAGGTGGTACCTTGCACCATTCAACCATTCTAACCATTGGAAGTTGGTCCTCCTTTCCGCGGAGGAAAATGAAGTAGTCTTTCTATGCTGCCTTTATCACGAACCAGTGGCTATGTTAAAGTAGATGGTTGATAAGTAAGTAGCACATGTCATTTTGTCACTGACTTTTGTCTGAAATCTCTTCTGTGAATTTTCAGTTACCAATATTGATAATTGAAAATTTTGATTTCAATAATAGGGCCATGTTGGAATACCAAAAGAAGGCCAAGAGAAAGGCTGGGCATTAGGTCAAAGATACTATTTAGTACGCATGGATACTGCCTTGTGAACTGTCGTCACTGTGTATGCACTCTTATATATATATATATATATATATATATATTTCTTGTTTGATTTTAGACATGTCGCCAACCACATGCTTCTAACTTATGTGAGCTTTACGTCATGCGCTACATGTATGATATTATCACGCGAAGAATCCTGTCTATCACTGAAAAGGTAAATGTATTTGATATTATATGTACATATGTTTGGCGTGCTGACCCCTTTGATGAAAGGAATTAAGGTAGTCTAATATATATTTCTGTCTTTGATGTTACAGACGTTTGATTGCGTTGACCCCTTTCCTGATGTTGATATTGAGTGCATACGCTAAGTCATTTGTGAATTTCTCATTCAAGAAATCGCAAATGCCCCCCAAGATTAATTTGTAAATATGCATGTGCTGTAGACCTATATTACATTTGATCTTTTGTAAATAATAATTGAACAATTGTATAGTTTAATGATCAATAATTAATAAAATTGTTTATTCATTTCCAACAAATTATATTGATGCTTTCTATTTTTTGTTGCTGAATGTATTGCATGGAATTAGTTCTTAAACCTTTAGGACAAGATGCTATAAAATGAGCTTATTAAAAAGTTTAAAATGTCCAGTGAGACTTTTAGGACCGTCTACTTCATATAAGTCCGGCCCTAAAAGTCTTAGTATAATTTTTTAAAATATTAGAGACTTCTAGGACCATCTATTTCATAAAAGTTCGGTTCTGAAGGGCTTTTTAAAAATATGTTTAATTTAATTTTAAAATATGTGATACTTTAGGAGCGGCTAGTTATTAAATGACTGGTCTTAAAAGTTGTAATACCCTAAAATTTATATTTCTCCTAAAGAACCATATTTTGGCAAATAATACCTATTAAAATAGGAGAGTATGTTGTCACTAAATTTTTAACTGATTTATTATCATTTTTAGGGGAATTTTCTTTGGATTCTAATAAATCCAAATTCAATTTCCTAAATCTTATTAAGGATCGTAAAATATCCGAAGATTATCATAATCTAGCATAATCTTAATTATACCATTTCAGCAATTAAAATCATCAAAGGATGATAAAATTAATTAGAGGAAGTTAGTAACAATTATTGGGCAAATGAAATTGCAATAATTGAGATACTTTAATAAGTTTTGGAATTAGTTCATAATTAATTTATAAGGGTCATAATTAAGGATCAAATGTTATTTAGAAGCTGAGATTAAATTAGAAACTTGTCAAATTTTGGTAAGTAAGCCTAGTAACCCCTAAAACACTATATTGAAGATTAACATGGGATTTAACCAATTATTCCTAATTAATATCTATGGAACGAAATTATTGTTTAATGGTGAATAAAAGGAAGAATTAAATTATATTAACCATAAATCCTGAATTTAAGTGGACCAATGAGAGAATTTCCCTCTTAAAATTGTGAGAACATTAAAAATATAATTGAATAATGAAATTAGAGGGAAGGGACGGTTTCATTAAGGGACAAGGAGGAAAAGATGATTCTAGACACAAACACATAAGTCAATGAAGTAGTGTGTGGGAGAAGTTAAGGAGACTTAAGGAGCAAGAAGTCAAACTTGGAGAGCAAGTTATTATATAATTAGCAAGATTAGATGAGAATCTATGGAACATAAATCATATCTTGAAATATTGAAACTAAGTATTTAAGATAAATACATATTTGGAATCAGTGAATTAAGAGCTTCAATTTGGCTATTCCCAAAGTAATTTCGGTTACTTTTAAGATTCATACCTAAGTGTTTTGGGAATTAAAAATCTCCATAAATCTAGTCATAAAATTAGGATTCCAAAAGTGAAATTGGATTTTGAATTTAAACACCAACTTACACCTAACTAAATTAGATTTTGGGATTAATTAAGGTAACTTAGTGAAGAAGGGGCAATTCTTGGGGATAAAGCAAACCAATTTCTAGAAGGGGGAGGGGGAAGAGGATGCCTAGCATGAGGTGTTTGGCCAAGATCATCTCCTCTTCTCCAAGCAATATCCAATGGCTACATGCAAGAGGAGAAAACTACAAAAAATGCCACTCCCTTCCACTATAAATAGAGATAGTTGGGCAACACATTCTCCACACCAAAACCTCTAGCCTTGGCCGAAATATAGAAGGAAAGGAGGAGAGTGAAGAGCTGCAGAAATAGGGGGCAAGAAGTCTTCAAGAGGTAAGAGAGTTTTTAGCTTTTGAGTTTAAGTTCTTAAGTTATGAAGTTGAAATGCTAGAAATGTTGTTTTGATCTTCAATCTTTCAAATATAGTTTTATTTTCATGTTTTTATGGGTTCCACTGTCTTTATTTCGAAAATTTGATGAAGAGGAAGTTATAGCAAAATCTTTGGAAGATTAGGATCAAAATAGCGAAGCTCTGGCGAAATCTCCTCAAACAGTGATTTCTGGAGTCAGGGGTAAAAACGTCAGTATTTTATGATGAAGATGATGTTCTAGAATTCTGGTAAAATTCATGATGAAAGTAGACATCTAGGGCTTGCTAAATCTATAAAGAGTGTGTGATTTGAAGCTCTGTGCAAAAAGATAAAAATCTCAGAAGTTAAGTTATATTTTCTGGGCGAAATTCTGGGCAGCAGTTTGTAATGATTAAACTGGGAATTATCCATGAGTTCTGGGTAATTTCCAGTATTTTTCCTTGAAATTAGACATCTCAAGGATTCCGGGAAATTTTACGGATCCTCTTTTTGATTTTTCTAGAATTAGTTATGATTTTTCGAAGTTAGGCGAAATTCTGCCCAGAAATGCTGGATCAGCGTTTTTTCCGAAAATTAGGGAATAAATTAGAAAATAAATCCACCAGGGGTAAAATGGTCTTATATAGCCAAAGTATCTCTTTGAAATAATATTTGTGAGTTAATAGAGGCGATATTATCCTTATAAGATATCCCTGAATACGTTTTGACCAACTGTCGCACCGTTTTCCGCCATAAATATCGTCAAACGTCAACAAAGGTACGTTTACGTACTGTAACACTAACTCTAATATTTATAGTATGTGTATATATGGTATGTGTGTTGTGTGCATGTTGTGGTGTGCTGTTTGAGTACATGTTGTTATTAAACGAAGGTGCTTGTTTAGTAAGAAATACCTGTACACTTGCATACACTGGGAGTGATATATCTGTATTCACTGGGAGTGATACTTTTCGCTGGGAGCGGTACATTTGCATTCACTGGGAGTGACATAGTTGGTGACATGTTTGGAAGTGTTTCATTTGCTGTGATTTTGTACCGTATATATAAATATGAGGTTAACCGTTACCTGGGGTCCGTATGCATGGGACCTCAGTTCTTAACATAGCGTCAGGGTCAGGAGAACCAAGGACGGAGGACAAAGGAAAGCGCAAGCAGGACGCATAGTAGACTCGGCTGAAGATTTCCTTTGACATTCTGTATGTAAGATGTGTATTTCAGTTACATATATATTTTATTTTTCCTTTTTTCGTTTGAGTTATTCATGGTTTGCACGAAATCAGTGAAATGTTAACGTGGGTTACTCTGTTGTATTTCGATACTGTACTTTGAAGTTTATGTTTTACTTGAGTGTACATATCCGAATGACCAACAAGTGTACTTAGGGTAATTACTTTTGTTGTCTGCATTTATTTTCCGTGTCATGCATTTATTTTCATTAGCTTATTGGATTGACTGTACCTGATACATTTATTAGCTCGAGTGATTCTTCATGTTGCATTTAATGACCAAAGTTTTTTTTTGTTTATTTTTGGAACAATACTAGATTGACTGTACGCGATACATTTATGTTGCATTCAATGGACAAAGTCTCACTCGTATGCATCTAATGGATTTGGCTTAGTTTAAGTGCAATTTTCAAATTTTTCGGATAATGTATGTTAAATCTTTTTGTCTATATATAGGAATTATACTATGGATCGTAGTTGGATAAATGAGAGACGGACGAGTGTTGAATATGAGAATGGGATGAGGGAATTTATAGAGTTTGCAAAAAGAAATGCCCATGATGGTAGTGGAAGTTTTATTGCCCATGTGTAGAGTGTTTAAATGAGAGGCAAGTAAGTCCAGAAGTTATATACACACATTTAATTTGTGAAGGATTTTGTATGACCTATACAATATGGATATGGCATGGTGAAAAAGTTCCAAGTGCATCTCAACATGGTGAAGTGTCCTTTGATGATAATGACACGGATATGGATGATCGCATAGAGGACATTATTCGTGATGTGGGAGAAGAGTCTTTTGAGCAATCACATGCATATGGTAATATGTGCAGTGATGCTGAAACCCTGCTATTCCCTGGGTGTAAAAAATACCAATTGTTGAACGCCGTTTTGAGATTGGTCAGCTTGAAAGCACATAATGGATGGAGCGACAAGAGTGTTTTAGAAATGGTTGAGGCTTTTAAGGACATGCTTCTGGATGATAATGTGTTGCCTCATCGATACTATGATGCTAAGAAAATTCTTTGTCCACTGGGGATGGAGTACAAAAAGATCCATGCATGCCCGAATGATTGCATATTGTATAGAAATGAGTTTGAAGATAAGCAGAAATGTTTGGTATGTGAAACCCCAAGGTACAAGTCAAATAAGGGGCCTACAAAAGTGTTGCGGTATCTTCCAATCATACCAAGGTTCAAGCAGTTGTTTGCTATTGAAAATGATGCAAGAAATTTGCGGTCGCATGTTGATGAGAGGATTTCTGATGGAAAGCTTCGACATCCGGCCGATTCTTCTGAATGGAAGAAAATCGATCAATTATTTCCAACCTTTGGGGAAGAACCTAGGAACCTTAGGCTTGCCCTTAGCACGAATGACATGAATCCCTATGGAAGCCTTAGCAGCATACATAGTTCATGACCTGTACTCCTGATTATTTACAACTTATCTCCTATGTTATGCATGAAACGAAAGTACATCATGCTGTCTATGTTGATTTCGGGACCAAAACAACTCGGAAACGACATTGATGTTTACCTTCAGCCCTTGATCGAAGACTTGAAGGAGTTGTAGGAAGGTGTCGATGTTTTTAACTTTTTCAAGAAGGAGGTCTTTCAAATGAGAGCCATGATATTTTGTACTATAAACGACTTCCCAGCATATGGGAACTTGTCAGGGTATAGTATAAAAGGCCATAAGGTATGTCCGGTTTGTGAAGAAGGCACACGCTACCATCAACTTCAACATCGAAGAAAGACGGTTTATCTTGGACATTGAAGATTTCTTAGATGGGGCCACCCATATCAACGATTAAAGAAAGCCTTTTTTGGTGGCCAAGAGTATGGAGATGCTCCGGTGGCATTGACTGGAAAAGGTGAAAAAGAAACAAATATATGGAAAAAGAGATCAGTCTTCTTCGATCTTCCATATTGGCACAATCTTGATGTGAGACATTGTATTGATGTCATGCATGTTGAGAAAAATGTATGTGATAGCATTGTTAGCACGCTTCTCAACATACAAGGTAGTTCCAAGGATGGTGTAAAGGCAAGATTGGATTTGCAAGCAATGAGGTTGATGTCATTAGTTGGAATTCATATGTGATTAACGGGTACACATTTTACACGAAGTCCCTAGATGAGAGGAGTATTGTCCAGAACAGTGGTGTAATGTTAGAGGCTGAATCCATGCACTTCTCAGTTCGAAAGACAAGCAGCCTAAATTGGTAGTCATGCCATATTATGAGGTTATTGAAGAGATTTGGGAGGTGGGCTATGTCTTCATTAGATTTCCCATTTTCAAATGCAAGTGGGTTAATGTCAATAACGAAGTTCAGATCGATCGGCTATGATTTACATTAGTCGATCTCAATAGTATAAGTTTTAGAGATAAACCTTTTATTATGGCAGACCAGGTGAAACACGTTTTTTATATCAGTAATCAAGTAAATAAAATGTGGTCTGTAGCTCTCCAAGGAAAAAGGGTCATTGATATTGATGAGGAAAATGATGCAAATTATGGTCTTCCTGAGAGTACTCCTTTTTCAAGGGGTCTACCAGACATCAACGAAGAAGATGAAGTGGATAATGAACCCGGCATAAGAAATGATCATTAAGAAGGGATATGGGAAGATATCCCTTTATAAAAGAGTCATCAATTCATAAGGTAATATTCATCTGCACAATTATTTGAAAACTTGAATATTTATGTTCTTAAGCAATGTCACTGACTATCTTTTGTTCTTGTTTTTATTTTTCTGGCAGGATTCGATCAAAATGGGCTAGCTTGTCACAAAAGAAGCTAGGAATGTTAGTTATGTTCGTTGTTATTGACCGGGTGAGAATCTTATGAAGACAGGGTGATGAATTGGTATATATGTTCATTTAGGTGTTGTGCACTGTTATTTGTAACGCATTATATGTATTTGTCTTATTGTATTAATTACATTCATTTGCTATTAGGTTTGTACTGTAATAGCTAGTAACAAGCTCATTCATTACGATGCCTGGTGAATAATATTTGTAATTCCATTCTCAATTCAATTATAAATTGAAGCTTAGAGTGTTGTCTTAAGACTAGTCTATTGAAAGTCCGGTCTTAAAAGTCAGACTTTTAAGAATGGAGGCTATTCCTTACGGTCTTAAAACTACTAATAACGGTCCTAAAGACGTTCTTTAAGACTGGTGTATTTGATGTCCGGTCTTAAAAGTGACACTTTTAGGAGCGAACTCTATTCTATACAGTCTTAAAATTTACCTTTAAGACCGCACTTATTCATTTAGTCCGGTCTTAAAAGTTATAATTTTAAGACCGGTTATATGTTAAAGCAAGGTCTTATTTTCTTTATTTTTGAGATCGGTGAATATGTTTGACCGGTCTTGAAAGTTACATACTTTTAAGACCTGATTACATTTAGTCCGGTCTTGAAAGTGGGGTATTTAAGACCGGACCTTTTTTGTACGGTCTTATTTGGTTTTAAGACCGAACAAAATATATATAAGGTCTATATAGTGCGATTTTTAAGACCTGTTGTTTTTTACGTCCGGTCTTGAAATATTTCTTTAAGACCGGTTCGAGTTCGGTCTTAAAAGTTACGTATTTATAAGACCGCCTGGAACGAGACCGGTCGCTAGTCCGGTCTTACGGGGCCTATTTGGTCCGGTCTTAAAATACTTTTTTGTACCCGTGTACGAGTCTCATTATAAAAATTTTGAAAGAAAAGCCATTAATTCTTATAGTTTTACTCAATTAATTTTTAATCATATCTCTGTAATATTTTCTGAGTCCATATAGTTTAATCATTATGCTCATAGTTAATAGAGTTAAGGTGCAAATTTGTCTCGGAAGTTTTCGTTGGGGAGCAATGTTATTATGGAAAATTTTTTAAGTTCAATGTTACCTTGAAAGTTTCAAAACATAACAATGTTGCCTCATATCATTAAAAAAATATATGTTGACAATTAAAAAAAATTGATGTTGATTATAGACTTTCCAACAGTAAAAGGAAATATTGTTATATTTTAATACTTTTAAAACAATATTGAACCTAACAAAAGTTGAGGTAACACTATTTCTCCTCAAGGAAAATTGTTGGGCAAATGTGCACGTTAACATTAATTGATATGCTAGTTAGGCCTAAAATGATATTGTATAGGCGATATATACGAAATGCAAAACAAGGAGATTTTTAAAATAAAATGTTAAAATAAAATTTATTTAATATTAACATAAAAATAAAAAAATTCATAACGTACTTTTTTTTTCTGCTTCTATATATAATCTATAATGTGGTACGTTTCTGTTTTATTTAGATTAATGTGGAAAATTAATTTAGGTGTTTGCTAAGGGAGAATTATATCTTCAGCGACTAACGTTATTTATCTTACTAAGTAATGAATTATGAGTATAGGGACCAATTAATACACATAATTAAGAAATCTATAAGGACCTAATATTTTGAACAAAAAATAAGGACCTAATATAAAGGGAAAAACAATAAGGACATAATTATAAATGAGGTAAAATTAAAGCGACTAGTATATTAATTTTTTCTCCAATTTTCATAGCAGCCATACAAAATGATAGTACACCTTAGAGGTGGATATCAATAATCAGAGTTATATATGTGGTGCGCATAGCATTGAACCAGCTAGTCCTTGTAATGTAAATACATTTGGCCTACTATGTGTTGTCCAACGTGAAATTCTTTTTTGGGGTCAACGTCCAATGTGAAATTCAAGTCCTACATACACCCTGGTTTACATATATATATATAGAGAGAGAGAGATTACCTACACGCACATATTTAATATATATATATATATATTGCTTATTTATAATTTAGTTGCTCTAATTTATGATCTAATGATCCAAACGTTCGAATGCATACTGCTATATAGAACAATCATATATGCATGCGTCATTTAAACTTTGAACAATTGAATCCAATCAATCTCAAATGTCATAATACTATTTAAACTTTTCTCTCTTCTTTCAAATTAACGGCTCAAACAGGCCTATGAGGGATAATAAGAAAAAAAAGGATGATGAGAGGATATGCTTCCTTGAACATATGCTTGATGATTCTTACTTATCAAAAAAGGAGTGTGTGTGTCTCTCTCTCTTTGTCACATTAACATAAAAATGAGTGACTCCTATTATAAAGAGAAGAGAGAAAAAATATTAGTGGGACCTTCTCACTTTTATACGAGTGTGGACCAAAAAAAAAAAGTTTCTATAGAAAAAGTAGAAACATTAACCCATATATAAGTGTGTGTGAAGTCAAATAGTAAATGGACTTAATAGTCTTTTGAGACGACTGTGAAGTAATTACTATGTTTTTGTTGCAATTTTTTTATAACCGTAAAATATTTCTGCATACTCTTAAAATAGTGTGGGGGTATCTTGAAGACCAACTCCTTGCATCATTAAAGCTATATATGCAATAATGGCTAGAAACATTCAAACATAGCAAGGAAAAAAGTTAATACTATTTCTGGTCATATAAGGATCCACTTTAACGAAGAATTTGATCTACAAAGCGAATCTAATACTAAGGTCTGGTGAGAGTATTACAATATTAAAAGTCTGCATATATTTAAGCAAACTTCAATATTAGAAAATCGACATATAACAGGGACATATATAATTAAAAACATACAATATATAATAAATTGTTATGAAAATAAAAGAAATTAAGGATAATAGAGGAAGAGATAAGAGAAGAGAAAAATCAAAAGTGAAAGATGAGAGTAATTCTCATTCACTTTGTGTGTTTATAATACTTGTACAAGACATCTATTTATAGGCCTTGATAAGTCTTACACTACAAATCACCGCCAATGTATAAGCAGAAAACTTGGAGAGTGAGTAGAATAAAGTATTAAATGCAACCAAGTAGCTGAAGACCAGGATATGAGTCAATGAATATTCACATGATAAACCCAGTGGGACATAAACCTATCCAAAGAAAAGAGTATATTATTCATTGATACATTGTTCAGTGTTGCCTCATTAAAAATCTTTCTAAGAAAACCCATTGAGACAAAACTTAGATAAGGGTATTGGAATTTTGGATTTAATCCCATGGGTTATGAATAACAAGTAGGTTAGAGAAGAAGAGGAAAAAGGACGAAGAAATGAGTGTGTGGATAGAAGTCCCACATTAGATAAATGAAGAGGAGTGAAAGGGTATATAAGCCTCAACTGTGTCTTCTAAATTGGGCCCTTAGGCCAACCTACTTTTGTAAAGGGGAGAGGACGTAGGTGACCTTAAGTCCACCACATACGCACACACGCCACCGCCGCTGTTTGTCCAAATGACTTAGTTTAATTGTTTGCATGCTACCTAGTTTGATTCACGCATGTCTAATAATTTTTTATTAATTCCTTTTTTGCCCCTCTGAGATTTTCCCAATCAACGGCTGTAAGCAGACCATAATATCGGATTGACATGACCGATTTGTTCTGATCGTTCGCTTAGTGGACCGTAATATTGGATCACTATGACCAATCCGTTATGGTGCGTTTGTTCATATGACGCAATAGTTCACTACCAAGAGTCACCATTTGCTTCTATTTGCTCCATTCTAGTGTGTCTGTTTGCACAACGCACCGGTTCGCTTACAAGAGTTGAGCCTATTTGATCAATTTCCATTGTCTATAGGATGTGCTAGTGACAAAAAAAAAAAAAAATTCTCTTAGCTCATCAATCTTAAACACTCCTCTCAGCATACCACATTCTACAATCATATTATGTGCGATTCTAAAAGCAGACTTATTGTGTTCTTTTGGACTTCTGGTCGAGAATTCCATCATTCTGAAGATGCAAATTCATTCTACCATTGGAGACAATTGTCCATTAACCTTAGTCATCCACAAAGAAAGAGAAAATTTTCTTATGGAGACCACAAACGTTGGACTCAGATTTCTTCAAAGTTCATCATCATATTTTGGTAATTTTGGGAGTTTATTTATGGGTTTTCATATTATATAGAATTATTGTATGTTTATAGTATATTCAATTTTAATTGTACAGATTCTTGTTATTGTTTAATTTCTACCTGTTTAGTATTTTCTATAATAATCTTAAGACAATTTTGATATTAATTTGTTTTATTAGAATTGGAATTAGTTAAGTTTAATTTATATCATTGGAGTCTAGGAAAGTAATTTAAAGGCTAAGCCTTGATCTTGTTGGTTACTAAATTAGTCACCGTTGTAAACGCACGGAGAGACTCCCACCTTGATTTACACGTTCTTGGCCAATTAATTTTATGTGTTGGTAGTAATATTGAATTGAATTTGTATTTAGTATCTTAAATGTTGATTATTATAGTGCTCATAGATTAATCACTGTGATTAATCAGAGTTTCTATTTTAGTAACAAAAATGGCAAGTACAAGTACAAATTTGATGAACCCAAGTGGTTCTATTCCAATGCATAGTGAAATACCAAAAAAAGCTCAATGCGAATGATTTTAAAAGATGGCAATAGAAAATCTTTTTCTACTTAACTACCTTGAATTTGACACGGTTTCTCACTAAAGATGCTCCGAAATTGGAAGTAGGACAACCATAGGATTAAGAAAAGGTTGCTACAATAGATGCTTGGAAGCATTCTGATTTCCTATGTAGGAATTATATTCTTAATGGTCTAGACAATACACTGTATACTTTATATAGTACTTTGAATACAATTAAAGCATTATGGTAAAGTCTAGACAAGAAGTACAAAACTTAGGATGTTGACTTAAAGGAATTTATAGTTGGCACATTTTTGGACTTCAAAATGCTTGAATCTAAATCTATGGTAAATCAAGTTAAAGAACTTCAATTGATTGTGCATGAAATTCACACCGAAGGGATGTCCCTTAATGAGTCTTTTCGAGTTGTTGCATTTATAAAAAAAAATTGTTAGTTCTCTATGTGTTTTGATGATAATTGACAATTGTAAACCCAAGTTGAAGTTTGTCTTTGTTAAGTTGAAAAACTTACTATCAAAGACAAACTCGAGTTTTGGTTAGAAAACTCGAGTTTCGACTTGACAGAGAGCAACTCAAATTTTTGTAAACTAAGACAAACTCAAGTTTAGTTTTGGAAACTCAAGTTTATCTTAATGAACTCCAGTTTTGACAAGATAGAAGAAATCTACGTTTTCTAAGCTTTGTTGGAAACTCGAGTTTGTGTGAGTACACTAGAGTTTGTAACACATAGAGAGCTATGCTCTATTGTGAGCTTGAGAAAACTCGAGTTCTATTTTAAAACTCCAGTTTGGATTTGCCAAAGTATTTTGCAAAGTTTTCTCTATTATGAGGAAACTCGAGTTTAGTTTCTGCAAACTCGAGTTTAGAACTTACAGAGAACAACTCAATATTTCTAAAGATTTGAAAACTCCAGTTTAGACCATAAAGAGAGCTTCCTAGTTTTTCTAAGTCTTGAGGAAACTCGAGTTAGACTTTGTAAACTTGAGTTTGTGCCAAGCAAAGAGCTTCGCTCTATTTGAATTTTTTGAAAACTCTAGTTAAAAATGAAAACATCAATTTTGAGCTTTTGGACTTAAAATATGTTTTCACTATAAATGTCCAAAACTCGAGTTAGTCACTTAATGACTCTAGTTTTGCCCTTGCTCAAAACTTGCCTTAAAGATCAAATCGTGACATTCTTTTCTGGTTGAAGAAAACTTGAGTAAGGATTTGGAAACTCGAGTTTACGCTTCTGAGGTAAATTACAAACTTCAGTTTGGATGAACAAACTCAAGTTTGTGTCACACGTTTTTGAAAATCAAACTGCACGAATTTGTGAAATCTTTGTGTTTGATCTATATACTTCTTATCATCACTCATTACTATTCCAAACTATGTTTAATCAGTTTGTTAGTAATTTTCAGATGATTTAAATATTATTAAATGGGGATTCAGCCAAAAGCAAAAAGCAATGTCAAAACATTTATTGCAAAGTCCAGAAAGCTAGCATCCTTTTGGATAATCATTCTACACATGTTGCAAAGGGATTAATGTTTAGTTTCCCTATAAAGAAACTGCTCTTCCAACAGATTTAACTCAAGGGAAGTTAACTCTAAATCTCAGTGCAACTGGATGAACTGAAGAGTAGAGAGAGAAGAGACCAAAGTGTTCCTAATCAACTCAACAATGTCTCCAAGGATTACATTGAAGAATCCAACGGTCATTTAATGCTCTCTTGATATATATAGAGCTGCATTCAAGTCTTCTAACTAACTAATACATAGAAAACGAAAATCATTCAAGTTACAACTACTCTTTCAAGTTTCTACTATTAAGTATCTTTTGATGCATTTGTGCTTAAGTGTTTATCACTATCAACTCTTAGAGAGAGTTTCATTTTATTCAAGTCATTTATTGCAAGAATCTCAAGTCATGGGACTTGGAGATTGGGAATGTCATATTACAACTTATAAGGGGGAGTGTATCCTGTGACAGGATAACTTTTGAGTACAAAGTGCGTAATTGATATTGTAAGTTAGTGAAAATCCCAAAGAGTTTAGAAATTGGACATAGGTCAAGGATTTGGATCGAACTAGTATAAATTCCTCTGTGTCAAGCTTCTCTTAACTCTCCTCTATTCACCTCTGTTTTACTTCTATAAAATAGAGTAATTCGAAAATGTTTTTAAAATCCCCAATTCACCCCCTCTTAGTGATTTTCTCTATTTGCAAAAATTTTCACCATCTTGGAAGGATTTCAAGAATTATCTCAAGCATAAGTACAAGGAAATGTCACTTGAAGATTTAATTGTAAGATTAAGAAGATAACGAGATAACAAGATTTCTGAAGAGAAATTTGGTAGCAAACCTGTAGTCTCAAAGGCTAATATTATTGAAGATGATCTGAAGTTCAAGAGACAGAAATGCTTGATGAGAGACTATATAAGCAAGGCCATAGCAAAGGCCAACAATTTAAAGGCAATTGTTATAAGGGTTAAGGTGCAAAATTGCCAACGAATTATTGGCTCAGGAGCAATTTCACCATTAAACTGTCTAGTGGACCAAAATTACCAACAAACTCTTGGATCAAGAGCAATTTCGCTAACGCCGTTAATTGAGCTTGATGCCATGAATTTGCCTTTATGCAAAAATTACAGAATAAGACCCAGATGTTTATGAAACTATATTTAAGCCCAAAAAAATTTAAGAAATTTTATTTTAGTCCTTCCATGTACTTTATATAGAGGGAATAGAGTGAAAATTATAAGAATTTTATAAGCCAGATGATAATTTTCTAAAATTTTAGGTTCTTTTATGTAATTTTTATGGGGCCATCCTTACCCACAAAATCCGCCCCTGGTTACAGGCCTTTTTTTGAACCTTAGCCTGACCTGGCCTGTGGCCTATTAAGGAGGCCTGTAATTTTAAAAAATTTGTAACCAGCCTAACAAACCATAGGCCTCACCTCAAAATAAGCCTACTTCAAACAGAGCGAAAACATAATTACTTTAAACAGGCTGTTAGATGTAGGTCTGTTTTCGACCTGTTTAAAGTAGGTATGTTTTCACCTTGTTTGAAGTAGGCTTGTTTTGAGGTGAGACTTGTGGTTTGTTAGGCTGCTTACAAAATTTTTAAAATTACAGGCCTCCTTAATAGGCCACAAGCCAGGCTAAAGATGAAAAAAGGGCCTGTAACCACCGGCAGATTTTGAGGGGTAGAGATGACCTCGTAAAAATTACAGAAAATAACCCAAAATTTTAGAAAATTATCTTGCCACCCCAAATTTTTTATAATTTTCACTTTAGTCCCTCCATATAAAGTACGTGGAGGGACTAAAATAAAATTTTTTAAATTTTCTAGGGCTTAAATATAGTTTCATAAACATTTGGGTCTTATTCTGGAATTTTTGCTAGAAGGCAAATTAACGGCGTCAAGCTCAATTAATGATGTTTGTAAAATTGCTCCTATTTTAATAGTTTGTTGGTAATTTTGGTCCACTAGAGAGTTTATTGACGAAATTGCTCATGAGCTAATAGTTCATTGTCAATTTTGCACCTTAACCCTTGTTATAATTGTGGGAAGTTTATCCACCATGCTAAGGATTGTAAGAAGGAAAATAATCTCAAAAGGAAGACCAACACTCAAGCCAATATGGTTGAAACTATTGCTGACATGATACATGAACCTTTTGGTAGTTGTCAAGGAATGTAGCTTGGTTGGAAATACCAAGGAATGGTGGGTGGACACTGGTGCCACTAGACATGGACGTGCCAACAAATGGATGTTCTTTTCTTACACCCCTACGAAGCAAAACAAACAAATTTATATGAGAAATTCTTCTACTTCAAAGGTTGAAGGTGTTGAGAAAGTGGCCTTAAAGATGACTTTTGGTAAAGTTGTGATACTTAATGATATGCTTCATATGCCTATATTCACAAGAATTTAGTGTTTGGTTCCCTCTTAAGCAATGATGGCTTTAAGCTTGTATTTGTTTCTGATAAATTTGTACTTTATAAGAATGATAAGTATGTAAGAAAATGTTACCTTAGTGAGGGCCTTTTCAGACTTAATATAATGATTGTCACAAAGGATAGTGTTATCACTAATAATATTGCTTCTATTTATATGCTTAAGTCGTCTAATTTATGGCATCAAAGATTAAGAAATGTTAATTTTAAATTGATTAAAAGTTTAATTCATTTAGATTTATTGTTTAAAGTTGATTGTTCAAATAATGATAGATGTCAAGTATGCATTCAAACAAAATTTTATGTTATCATTTCATCTTGTTAAAAGATCAATTGAGTTATTAGATTTAACACATACTAATATATGTGATATGAAATCTATACCATCAAGGGTAATAAGAAATATTTTATTACATTTATTGATGATTGCAATAGATATTGTTATGTATATTTGCTTAATAGTAAAGATGAGTCTATTATTGCTTTTAGATAATATAAAAATGAAGTTAAAAATCAACTTAACAAGAAAATTAAAGTAGTGAGGAGAGATCATAGGGGAGAATATGAGGGCCCATTCGAGGAATTCTATATAGAATCTAGTATTATATACTAGATGACTGTTCCTTACGCTCCGTAATCAAATGGCATTACAAGGAGGGAAAATTGGACATTGAAAGAAATGATGAATACAATGTTAATTGTGTCCGATTTACTACAACATTTAAGGGGGGGGGGGAGCCATTCTAATAGCTAACATTCTAATTAATAGGTGCCTCACAAAACAATATAAAGCATACCATACAAAATATGGAAAGGAAAGAAACCTTACTCGAAATATTTAAAAGTGTGGGGGTGATTGGCAAAGATTGAGATTCCTAAACCTAAAAGGTTGAGAATTGGACTTAAGACATTACACTGTGTATTTATTGGCTATGCACTTAATAGTAGTGCATATTGTTTTCTAATTTATAAGTTTGATATATCAGATATCTATGTGAATACAGTTATTGAGTCAAGAAATGCTACATTCTTTGAGAATGTATTTCTATACAATAAGGGTAATGATGATAATAACACTGTGATATCTTAGGATACTAAAACTAATGATGATCTTATAGAGGAGGAACTGAGACATGGTACAAGACAAAGGACCATAACGTCCTTTGGGCCTAATTTTCTAACTTATTTATTGTAAAATGAGCCTCGAACATATGGAAAGGCTTTGAGTTCTCCTGAAGCACCATTCTTCGAAGAGGCTATCAACAGTGAAGCTGAATCCATTTTGTCAAACCACATCTAAGAATTGGTTGACCTTTCTCTTAGCAATAAGCTTCTAAGAACTAAGTGGGTTTTCAAAAAGAAGATGAAAGTAGATGACACTATTGATGAATATAAAGCAAGGATGATAGTAAAAGGTTACAGACAACGTGAAGGCTTAGACTACTATGATACATATTCACCTGCTACATGAATTACATCCATTCAAATGTTAATTGCGTTAGCAACATTAAATGGATTAGAGTTACATCAAATGGATGTAAAGACAACCTTCTTAAATGGTGAATTAGAGGAAGAGATTTATTTAGAACAACTTGAGAGATTTGTTGTCTCAAGATAAAAATGAAAAGTTCGTCACTTGATAAAGTCCCTTAATTGACTAAAGCAAGCCCTGAAACAATGGCATGCAAAATTTGATGAATTTATGTTATCAAATGACTTTAGTATTAATGAATCTGATAAGTGTGTCCATATTCAAACTACTAAAAATGGGTTTGCCATAGTTTGTCTTTAAGTAGATGACATGTTGATAATAGGTAGTAATAATCAAATAATTAAAACTACTAAGTGGTTGCTTACCAGTAAGTTTGACATGAAAGGAAAGAAGACTGGAAAATGATTAAAGCTAAGAAAATGTTGCTTACTTGATTTTGATAAAAAAAGAAAGGAAAGAAGAAAATTGGAGAAAGAACACATTTGAATTATTTTCAAAAATCAATTCATTCTTCAAACCCTTTTGCTCAATGTAATTATTGTAACTAGAAGGGGCATAACACTTCTGGTCATATAATTTCATAAAAGGAAATTAAAGCAATATGGTTTCTGGCCATATAATTTTAGATTATGAAATTAGAGGTGTATAACTTCAGGTCATGCTATAATAACAACATCAAAAATATGGACAAACTTTTAAATGAGATTAAAATAATATAAAAATAATAACAATCTCCAATCTTAGCCATGAGACCCAATGCTTTTAGCAATCGATAAAATAATCTCTTTAATTCCATATAGTGGCTTAGATTATCCTTGATAGATCAAGATCAAATAAAGATACGGAAAAAGAAAGTAGAGGAAATTGTTGAGGTAACTTTGAGAGAAGTATACCTTTGTTAGAGTCATCGTACTGATAATGTGTTATAAAAATAAAAGAAATCAAATATAAGATAGTAAGAGATAAGAGAAGAGAAAAATCAAGAGAGAAAGAAGAGAATACTTCTCATTCACTTTGTGTGTCTATAATGCTTGCACAATATCTCTATTTATAGGCCTTGATGAGTCTTACACTACAAGTCACAATCAATGTGTGAGAAACCTTGGAGAGCAAGCAATTAAATAGAAAGGAAGTACAATCACTACTACCAAAAAGGGCTTTTAGACTGCTACATTTAGACTAGATATAGAGGATTAGGTTTAAAAAGTATGATCGGTGATGGTTTCATAAATATAAAGAGCTTTTTAGACCGATTCCTTTATATGAAGTCTAAGAGATATTATTGAGACCAGTTTGCCAAACAACTGGTCTAAAAAGTTAAAAATAAAAATTGTTGAAACTTTTAGATCGGTTGTTAATAATAGCTAGTCTAAAAGATAAGGAAATATCAGTTGTTAAGAATAACCGGTCTAAAAGGTAAATTTTTAAGACTGGATTTTGAGTATAACCATTCTAAAAGATGAAACCTCTCTTTACCGTGCCCAAAATTTGAATTTCACTCTCAAACCCCTCTTTGAAATTGCGTCGAATTCTTTATGAATTTCCATGGTTTCTCTTTGAAATTTTGTCTGCCACTTTTCCAGTATGCCCTATTCCTTCACCTCCTCCCAAATTTATGGCTTTCCTTTGTTTTGGATTTGGAGGTTGGATAATCCCTCCATGTATTTATTTACTTCACTATGACCACTAGTGCAAAAAAGTGTTTTAAGACCGCCTCATTTACAGCGGATCATCAACGCCCCGCACTTAAAGAAATGATCGGTGGCAATTTTTGTAAATATAAAGAACTTCTTCACCTGCATCAATTTTTAAGACCGCCTCATTTACAGCGGATTATCAACGCCTCGCTCTTAAAGAAATGATCGGTGGTAATTTTGTAAATATAAAGAACTTCTTCACCCGCATCAATTTTTAAGACCGCCTCATTTATAGTGGAGTTTATAGGCACCAGTCTTAAATATATGACCGGTGGAAATTTTGTAAAAATAAAGAAATTCTTCTAACATATAAATTCTTAAATATAATATTCAGACCGCTTAAAATAACCAACCGCTCTTAAAAATGTAAAAAAAATATGGATTACATTATAGAGAAAACTCGTACATCACTGACTTATATTTTCTACGGTCAAGAACAATAACGAAATATTTAAATATAATCGTATAAAACTTTTAAGACCGGACATATATAAATGAGGTCTTAAAGTTAATGCTTTTAAGAGCGGACGTAACTTTTACATTAATAACGGCCGATCTTAAAAATGGAAACATATGCTTCTTCACATGAAACCTTACTTACGACTTACGTCTTACTGTCTGAACTCTGAAACCCTTGTTCCTTTGTGAAACCCCATTTCCTGTTGCATTACGTCTATTCCTCGCCAACCACTACCTTCCTCTGTTACTCTCTCACTTTCTCGGGCGTTACTCCTTCGCACCACCACTCTCTTACTTTCTTGTAAATGAATGGAGAAAACCATTCTCTCCCTGTTCAGTCAACGCCAGTTACTGATGTTACTAGTGTGAGCGAGAACCAACCCTATTCTTCTCAAAATGAGCCTCGTGATTGTCCTGCACGTCATGGTAGAAGTGGCACACGAATGAGCATCGTGTCCGTAAAATGGAACGTTGGGTCAAGGATCGAGATTCAATTTAATGATAGGTTGGAATCTGTCAGGCCGAATAAACACAAATATAATAGTTATGTTGGCTATATAGCACGCAGCAAGGTCAGCATTTTGATAGATTAGTGGAAAAATGTTGACCAACGCACAGCAAAGGATCCTATCTAGGACACTATCCGGCTTTCATACACTGTCCCTAACTCTGAGAAGTTGAAAGCCAATACCTTGTCTTATTATGCTGATAGGTGGAGGAAATTTAAGACCTTTCTCGCCAATAAGTATATTTTTGCCGAGGTTTGACTTGATCATAATCCGTGGCAAAGTACACATTCATTGATCAACAAATTTGGGATCAATTTGTTCAGCCTTGGACCATTACTAATGCTTTGGTGAGTTCATATTTAGTTTTGTTTGTCCTTTCTGTTTGCTTATTCATCTGTGCAGATATGTGAATGTTATTGTGTTTGTCTAATCCTGTTAGTTAGATGGTTTAATGTGTGAGTAGAAGTATATATTCATGTAAGTCAGAAGTAAATTTGAGTATGATGGTTTAATGTGTGAGTATGCATGTCTTATATATTAACCGTTATTATATTCTTAACTAGTTCTGTTATAGTAGGTAGTGGTTAGACATTGCTGTTAGTAAGTTAGTATGTTATTTCTATACAATTCTACATCTTCCTTAAATAAAATGTTGAAACTTGATGAAGTGAATTTGACTAGTGTTTGAGGTTCATATGAAGCAGAAGTTCTCTAATTTCTTTTAGTGAGATGGCTTGAATTCATAATTAATAGTTGTTTTCAATTATGATTCACAGAGAAGAAGGAAACAAGCACAGGAGATAGGGAGAAAGAATGATTGCCCACATAGGGCTTCTCGCGGGGAATATGCAAAGGCCGAAAAAGAAATGATGGAGGCCAAGTAGAAGAGATTGGAAGAAGAAGCTGAATCCAATCCTTCTGCTATAGTTGATCAGCAAGCATCCCCAATGCATCGTGAGGATTTGTGGTTGTATATTCAGCGACAAAAAAAAAGGCGCCTACATGAGTAAACAAACTTGTATAGTTGCTGAGAGACATAACTTAGACACACATACATATATACTAATTCCTTGATCGATGTCATTATTGTAGGTTCATGCATCAAGATTTGGAGCAACAGGGCAGGATCAATGATTTTGGATTCTTGTGCCCAGTATATGCAAGCATAACCTCTAAGGAAGCAAGACAATAGTACATATCAAAGAGGTTGTGTGAAGTGAGAAGGAAGGTTTACTTGTTTCCATATCACCATAGGTACATATCACAATCGATCTCTTTTTGCAATTCACTTAATTCTGCATAATATATCACTGAGTATAGGATATCTGTGACATTTTAGCGACCACTGGCAATTGCTCATCTTGATCATGGACTCGAATACGGTGTTATTCTTATACTCCACTCACGGCTAGCCAGGGACTCTGTTGAAGGAGATCATCAACAGGTAAGCATGTCATTTTGATTCTCTTGTAAGAAATCTCTGATGTGAATTTCTAGTGAACATTATTGATAAATTGTGATTTTGATGATAGTGCCATGAAGACCTTCCTAAACCAGGTCAGAAAAAAGTGAGGGAGTGATCTCAAAGATCCTAGATGGCTCACACTAAAGGTTAGTACATATTTGGACATTGGCATACTGCCTTGTGAAGTTGGTCAGTAAGCTATATATACTCAATCTTATATATATTTCTTGTTCTTTTCAGACCCGTCAGCAACCAATCGGATCCAACTTATGTGGCTTGTACATAATGAAACACATGTATGATATTATCACTCAACCAGATAATAAACTCACTGTAAAGGTAAATGTATTTGATGTTACATATTTTGGCTGAATTCAGTTTCTGTCTTAATTAATGTTACATATGAAATATGCATGCGAATTAATTCAGTTTCTTTCTTTGATGTTATAGAGGTTTGCCTCTGAGACTTCCTTTTCTGCTGATGAGGTGGACCACATACCAGTGTATTTTGTCAACATGTTACTGACATCTTAAAGTAAATACAACAATCACAGTACTAATTCATTTGTAAATATATGCTTGTAGAGCAACAATTGTAATTACAGTACTACATCAATTTGTAAATTCATTCTATAAATGAACAATTTTACAATTTGTATAATTCTTTATATAATAAATTTGTGTATTCTTGCAAACAATTTTCTTAGCCTGTGTAATTTTGGTTTTCTGAACGTATATTGGATGGTGAATATTGCTTGAGTTTTGAGTTTTTGAGAGTTGTAACTAGCAGTAAGAGATTTTGAAAAGTATTCACGACTTTTAGGACCATATATTTATTAAACAGATGGTCCTAAAGGTCTTTATTTTTTTTTAAAAAAAATAATCCTTAATTTTAGGACCCTATATTTGATACATCTCTAGTCTTAAAAGTCTTATAAAATTTTGTGAAACTTTTAAGACAGCATATTTATTAAACAGACGGTCCTAAAGGTCTTTGATTATTCTAAATTAAATATGGCTAGATATTTAGGACTGTCTATTAGTTAAATATCCGGTCTTAATAATCTTCTTATAAATAGAAATGATGACTCATTTTTTAAGACAAATAATTAGGGTTCAAGAACACTTCAAGTTTCTGGCGTTCAGCTGAAGCTCAGGACCCTTATCGTCGTCAGTTTTACCTCTCCAAAAGTTGAAGAGCATTGTCAGAAGAGAAGTAAGATAATGTAAATTTTCAACTCTGGGTGTGGTAAAACTGACGGCAACGGTGGTCCAAGCTTGAGAAGAGTTGTCACTATGTTTGTTTTTATTCTTAAAAGGTAAAAGTTGTCTTTTTTTCACTTTGTTTTGTATGTTGTTAGCTATATTCTGTGAACTTTTAATGTTAATCACATTTCAGTTATGGTTTTGTTTGTTTCCTTTTTGTCTGAAACAACTGTGTTTGTTTTTATTCTTGAAAGGTAAAAGTTGTCTTTCTTTTCGTTTTGTATGTTTTGTATGTTGTTAACTGTATTCTGTGAACATTTATCGTTAATCACTTTTCAGTTATGGTTTTGTTTGTTACCTTTTTATCTGAAACAAAATTGAGACAACGAAAGTATACTATACTCAGACAATAGAAATGGGAAAAACAAATTTATTTATCATTTTTTCCTGCCCGCTGTGGGGAAGGAAGAGTACAAACAAAAAAAAACATAAAAATATTTAATCCCCCCGTCATTGTCGGAGGGGAGGGAGGGATCGGAGGAGAGGTCGGAGACGTCGTCGTCAGAGAGATTGTACTCGACATCATTGGCGTTGAGTAACATGTTTAGCTTCTTGTTGACAGCGTGGTAGACCTGAAATATTTAGCCCATGCGACGGTCTATATAAGCGACGTGGGCCAAGAGGTGCTGCATCATCTATCGGGCAGAGGGGTTTGGAGGCAGTGGAGGAGGGTACAGAGGTGGCTATTGGGGTGGAGGAGGATTGTTGGGCGGTGGTGGTGGTGGAGCGGGAGGACCATTGTTGTGCATTCCTAGTGGATCAGCCATTATGGAGGTTGTAGAAGTGATTGAGAAGAATGTGAAGAACGTAAAGTAACAACGATTTTAAATAGAGAAGCTATCCAGAAGAATGTGAAACGCGGGAATCGTTACCGAGGAGACGCATATTTCATCAGAATACGAGGAGACGCCTAGTTGGGAAGTTTATCTGGAAGCCGAAGAAACTCTGAATCATTTATTTGAATAGAGTGTAAGGATGTGTCTTTGGTGTCTCTCACTTGAGAAGAATGAACTTTTAATACTGCATATTGTAAGAGATCCGTTCTTAAATTTATTATTTTTTTAAAAAAATTAATAGACTTTTAGGACCAGTTATTAAATAAATGATCGGTATTAAAGGTAATTGAATGGAAAAATATTAATAGACTTTTGGGATGGCATATAAGATAAATGATTGGTCTTAAAAGTATTTTAATGAAATAATAAATAATAGACTTTTAGGACCGTGGATATGTTATATGACGGTCTTAATACACTTTTGAGTATTAACTACTGATGTCCTGCCTTTATTATCATCCACACGCTTCCTCTCTGTCCTTCTAAGTCCTTATTACCTCGTAACTCCACTCTACGTAGCTCTCTACCCCTCCTTCCCCAACTGCTCAAACAATGGTTAGATATAAGATAACCCCTCGCAGGAGTACTCTTGAAGCTTGTGCCCATGCCAGATCTCTCATGGGTTCTCTTCTAGTGCGTCGTTCCATTCCGACGAAGGAGTTACGGGTCGTTGGACTCATTGTTGTGTTGGATGATGAAGAGGCTGATGGCCCCCTCCAGCCTTCAGACCACGAAGAGGTTCCCGCTCCTCCTCTCCAACCTCCTGGTCCCAACGCTCTCATGGTTGATGATGATGAAGTGAAATTGAGGCGCATAATACAGGAAATTGCTGATATCCGGCACGAAATTGCTGCTGCTGAAGCCTCCATCTCCAAAACATTAGATGGTACCAAGGACTAGGATTTTTAGTCGCATTATAATCTTGTTTTTATTAATTTTCAGTTTGTTGTTCTTATTTTCCTTTTGTACTTGCATGTTGTCACAGTGATCTAAAAATTAATAAGAATGAAGATTATATTTTATTCTCAATTCTCCAATGTTCTTTATTTTCATTCAATTGATGTAACAATTTTTCTTTTTAATATTAAAAAGTATTTGACTTTTAAGACCGCAGTATTATTAACCTTCGGTCTTAAAATTTTCAATATATATTTAAATGAAATTAATTTTAGGACCGCAGTTTTATAAAACTTCGGTCTTAAAAATTTCAATATAATTTAAATATAGCTTTAGGACCATATTCCTTTTAATTGATCGGTCTTAATAATATCCCAAATAATAAATGTCTTTCTCGTGCCACTCTCGCGAAAAAATTAAATATCCCTGTATGAACTTCTCTTGTCTAGCTGAAAGTGATTACTCAGGTTCTGTCTTCAGTGTTTGTGTGTTGCTTTGACGCTGCTTGGCGTTCCATTCTCGACAACAACTTTCTGGTTCCTTAGCTCAACGTTTAAAGACCAAGCTATATGAGTTGTTTCGGCTATATAACTGTTTGCTTTTCTTACTTATTGTTCTGGGTTTTCCATGGGTTAACCAAAATCGATGAAAGATTCTTTTGGGACCTACCCAACTAACCAACAAGTGTTTTCAGGTTACTCTTACTGTCTGCAACATTAACATTTGTGGCAGGAAAAGAGAGACTCAGCAAATGCATTTGACCTTATATGCTATAGGTGAGTCCACAAGACCTACTTACGATGCGTTTAATTTCTTCGTCATGCATTTATTTTGCTTCTTGATTCAATGTGATACATTTATGACCATAAGACAAAACCGACATATAGTTTATATACGCATTTGTAGTTGGCTTATTTTATATGCAAGTTTCAGTTTTTACGGAATATGTATGTTAAATCTTTCCGTCTATAGGAATTCTACTATGGATCGCAGTTGGATAAATGCTTTACGGACGAGTGTTGAATATCGGAATGGGGCTAGGGAATTTATGGAATTTGCTAAACAAAATGTCCATGATGATAGTGGGAAGTTTTATTGCCCTTGTGTACGATGTTTTAATGAGAGGCAACTAAGTCCTGAAGTTATACACACACATTTAGTTTGTCAAGGATCTTCCATATTGGCGCAACCTTGATGTGAGACACTGTATTGATGTCATGCATGTGGAGAAGAACGTATGTGATAGTATTGTTGGCATGCTTTTCAACATACAAGGTAGCACAAAGGATGGTGTGAAGGCAAGATTGGATTTGCAAGAAATGGGAATACACGAAGACTTACATCCAAGGCCATATGGTAACAGAACTTATTGTCCCCCGGCTTCTCATACTTTGTCTAAGGATGAGAAACGTAGTTTGTTGGACTTGGCTATCACCCAAGGGGGGTGAATTGGGTGTTTGATAAACTTTAGGAACTTTTAAAAAAAAACTTTTCACAATTTATAAATTGACAATTAGATATTTAAAGATGAGCATATACTGGAAATGTAAAAGATAAGGGAAGAGAGTATGCAAACTGTGATTTATCCTGGTTCGGTCCAATCTTTGACCTACGTCCAGTCCCCAAGCTTCACTTGAGATTTTCAATCCACTATTTGCTTTGAACTTGATTACACGTTTTGTACTTGAAGTAATCCTCTCACTAGGATTCACTCCCCCTTACAAACCGTAATCAATTCACTTGCTTGATTACACACTCTGTACTCGAAGTAATCCCACACTCGGATTCACTCCCCTTAAAACTGTAATCACAACAAAGTGTTTCCCACTCAAGATCACTCAATCTTGAGTAACTCTCAGAATAATAGGATGTTTACAATGAATCTTCTCTTTCAGAAGTAAGTGAATAAACACTGAAGCACAATACATATAATCTTACTCTCTAAGCTAGATATATGATCATTGAGATATTCAGAGAGTAGATGAAGCAGACGTTAGACTATTGGCATTTTCACTGTGTAAGCTCACGTCACTATTCTTGTTCTCCTTCTTGTATCTATATCTTTTTTCTTCGTTTTTGGGCTTCTTATTTAGATGAAGAGGAACTAGCCGTTGAATTTTCTTCTCTTTGATTCTTCAAAGTTCAGCTGTAAATCTGGAATATGACGGTTGCATATTTTCCTCTGTTTCTTCAATTCTTGGTTGGAATCTTGGATTTAGTTGTTGTAGATGGTCTTCCAGAATTCTTGTCATTCCATAATCTTAATTTGACCGTTTGAGATGATTCTTACGAGTTACAACGGTCTGAGCTAAACATCTGGGATAAGGGAGAAGGATCAGGCCTGTTCTAGGTTCGTCATTTAATGCATTTATCCTGGATCTTGATCTCACCTTGATCTTGGCTAAACCTTATCTGAAAAACACTCAAAACTTCATCAAGGACATTAGAAACAATAATATCATATGAGGAAATAATTTCAGGAAGACCCATTAAGATTTTGCAGATCAACATCATTTGATTTTTCAAAATTCCTAATGCAAACTCGAGTTTGTTCTTCCAGACTCGAGTTTGGGGTTCATCCAGAAAACATGTCTGTTGATTAGAGGTCTAAACTTGCAGTCTGTAAAAGCTAACTTGAGTTTATCGGGCTCTGGACTTGGGATGGAATTTTGGTCCGAAAGCTAAACTCGAGTCAATTAGTGACCAACTCGAGTTTGAGTCTATGTTTGAAGAACAAGCCTAAGTTCGTGATTTTCCAGACTGGAGTTTAGGGTCATAGACTGGAGTTTGTAGTGTAGCCAAAATGGATGATCTTTCTGTATGATCCAGACTCGAGTTTGGGAAGCAAACTCGAGTTTCAGTGACTACTGAAATATTTGAGGTTTATCTGGGTCAAGTGCAAACTGGAGTTTGGAAGGCCAGACTAGAGTTTGGGAGTCTATTGAGTTTTTTGGGTTCCTTTCTGTTTGGTCTAAACTCGAGTTAGGGAATCTAGACTCGAGTTTGGCTTGCTGAGTGCTCTCTGTATCTTCCAGACTTCAAGTTTGATTTGTAAACTGGAGTTTAGCTTGATGTGAAAATTTTGGATTCCTTTCTGTGTCTGCCCAGACTCGAGTTTGTCTATGCATACTCGAGTTTTGGCCTTTATGTAAAATTGAATACCTTTCTGTCAAGTCTCAAACTGGAGTTTGCTAACACAAACTCGAGTTTTCTTCTCCATGGCTCAGTCAAACATCCTTCTCAGAAGTTCTTTGCTTTCTGACCTGATAAAGATCAATCCCTGGAATCCAGTACCTATCTCCATAAAGCTCTTTAAGTCTTCTTTCCATTGCAAGAAGAATCAGCTCCAAACTCACTGCATTCTGATAATTATGATCTGATGAATGAAGGTTGTTCTTTGCCAGCGTTTTTGCAGCATCTTGAATTTATAGTCAACTTTTGAAGATCGTATCTCACTCATTTGATATTTTTTTGCATGATCTTTATGTTTCTGGAAAGGTATGTGAGTCTACTTTCATATGCCACCGATTTCAGCTCATTCTGATGAGTAGATTGTGAGATACATTCAAATCATTGAAGCTTGGTCTGTTAGGTGACGTTGATAGATGGGTCAACTTCAAAAATTCATAGCTCTCTCATCTCAGCTTCTTTGAGCATGAAAATTTGTCCCAATGACGCATTGGATGTCTAGTTTCATACGAAATTGATTTCACCTTAAACCGATCTCTGGTTTGGGAGATATAATCGAATTACCAGAGGTCGCCAGTTCTGACCATGAAACAGAGTTGGACAGAGTTGCTGAAAGCTTGCTAAACTCGAGTCATTAAGTGACTAACTCGAGTTTTGAGTTCCAAACTCGAGTTTACATTGGCTAACTCGAGTTTTGCTGATCCAGAGACACTAGAGTTGTTGAAGACACTACAAACTCGAGTCATTAAGTGACTAACTCGAGTTTTGACAGTTCCAGACTTGAGTTTTGTGTCCTAAACTCGAGTTTGCTCATAATCCAGAGGCAGATCACTTCCTATAATGCAGTAAACTTGACTTTTGAGTATGTGGCTCGATTTTGCTCATCCAGAACCTGATATATGCTTGTTTTAACTCTGAATTGAGCCATCCCAACTTCCATTTGATCTTGGAGACTTCAAGAATCAAACTAATAGCTTGTATAATGATTTTCTCAGTTTATTCAGCAAGTTCTTCTTTCTTTCTTCTCTCTTCTTGATTATTCTCCATGAATCTACTCTTTCTTTCTTCTATTCTCTTGTTCTTTCTCCACATGAACAAATCTAGATTAAATGTAGCAATTAGACAATGTATATGATATAAACTTTTTGATATAAACTTTTTGATCTTGCTAATGGCATCTATATAAGACATCATCAAAACTAATCATAACCAACATAGTTTTTGTGAGTGTTTTCATGGCACAAAAGTTCTGTCGGGGTATTCTTCGAATTTTAAGAGGCTTGTATCGATGAAAGCCTTAAAATTGGTAGGCCAAAAGTCTCATGATTGTCATGTCTTGATGCAACAGCTACTCCAAGTAGCTATTCGAGGCATAGCCGAGTATGATCTTCGACACATTTTGACTAGGCTTTGTTTGTCCTTCAATGCTATTTGTAGTAAAGTGTTCGAGATTGAACAATTGGATGAATTGGAGAATGAAGGATATCTTATCTTATGCCACCTTGAGAGGCTTTTTGTTCCTTCATCTTTTGACATCATGGTTCATCCAATTGTTCATCTAGTGAGGGAGATCAAGTTGTCAGGTCCTTTCCATTTACGGTGGATGGACCCAATTGAAAGATCTATAAAATTCCTAAAAGGGTACGTGAAGAACGCATACCGGCCAGAAGCATGAATTGTTCAAAAGTATGTATCTGAAGAGGCCATGGAATTTTGTCAAAATTATTTGGCCAAAGTAAGACATATCGGGCTTCCAAAACATCAGCAAGCTGAAGGGGGTAAACGGGGGACCTCAATAAATAGAGTGGATCATGATGAATTGTCACAAGTCCACTTATACATCTTGAATAATGTTGATGATGTCCAGCCCAGCATAGCTGCCCATAAAGAAGCTGTGAGGAGCATAACAGAACATTTGCAAACTGGTTCAAACAAAAGGTTGAAGGAGAGGAATCTGTTTCTGAGACAATGAAATGGTTAGCACGCGGTCCTGAAATTGATGTCTTAAGTTGGAATTCATATGTGATCAACAGTTACACATTTTACACGAAGTCCCTAGATGAGAGGAGCATCGTCCAAAATAGTGGTGTAATGTTAGAGGCTGAATCCATGCACTTCTCCAGTCTGAAAGACAAGCGGCCTAAATTGGCAGTCATGCCATATTAATGGGGTTATTGAAGAGATTTGGGAGATGGATTATGTCTTCATTAGATTTTCCATTTTCAAATGCAAGTGGGTTAATGTCAACAGTGGTGTTCAGATCGATTGGGTCGAATTTATGTTAGTCAATCTCAATAGTACAAGTTTTGGAGATGAACCTTTTATTATGGCAAACCAAGCGAAACAAGTTTTTTATATCACCGATCAAGCAAATAAAATGTGGTCTATAGCTCTCCAAGGTAAAAGTGTCATCAATATTGATGAGGAAAGTCATGCAAATTATGGTCTTCCTGACAGTACTCCTTTTTCAAGGGGTCTACCGGACATGAACGAAGAAGATGAAGCGAATAATGAATCCAGCATAAGAAATGATCATCAAGAAGGGATATGGGAGGATATCCCTTTATAAAAGAGTCAATTCATAAGGTAATATTCAGCTGCACAATTCTTTGAAAACTTTAAGGTTTTAACTGTATTATATTCCTTCTATGTTTTTAACCGATGTCATTGACTCTATGAAGTTTGTTCTTGTTTTATGTTTGTGGAAGCTGGATCCGATCCAATGCTCTCAGCCGAGGGAAGATGTAAAGCTACAGAAGCAATATCTTGAAAATTTGGCCCTTAAAGATCAATGTTACAGTAAATTTTCTCTAATATGTAACATCCAGCTTAATCAATAACGAATTTTATTATCTCTCGATTTTTAATATTTAAGTGTTGATTATTGTTTCTGCTCAGTCACATAGAGAAGAAATCATACTAGAACTCCACAAAACTTATCAGGATCTTATTAAGGGAGTCGTACATGGTGAATGATCAGGGAGTTGTTGGGTGGGAATTGGATGAAGGCATGGTGAATATCGGGCATGTATGTTGATTTAAGTGTACATGGTATATCTTATTGCAAGAGCTTATTGTATTTGTATTTGTAACTCATGGTCAATAATATTTGTATTCTAGCTACGATCTGCTTTTTCCCAATTCAATTATTCATAATTGTTCATAGCTTGTAGCTTAAAGTGTAGCCTTTTCTGTGCTGGATTGGCTTGTATGGATTTGTGTATAGATCATTCAATTTATCCATAATTGTCCATGGCTTGTAGCTTAAAGTATACTGTTTGATGTGTTGGATTGGCTGGTATGGATTTGTGTATATATGTGATCAGTAAGAACAGGACAGGGAAAAAATACAAGAAACTTTAGACCGATAAAACAAAAACGCTGGTCTTAAAAGTTCAACTTTTAAGACCGGATGGCTCGGATTTACTTAAATGCGCGGTCTTAAAGGTCAAGCTACTATTTTATATGTGGTATTAAAAGTTGGTCTTACAAGACCGTTGGTTTTAATATGCCTGGTCTTAAAAGTTAATCTTTAAGACCGGATGTATTAATCAACCAGTCTTGAAAGTGAGTCTTTTAAGACCGCGTATAATTATTTTTGTCCGGTCTTAAAAAATAGACCTTTTAAGAGTGGTTAAATGTTTGTCCGGTCTTAAAAATTGAGTTTTAGGACAAACATAAAAAATATTTCGATTGGATTTAGTATCACTTTTAAGACCTGATGTGTTTAAATGTTCGGTCTTAAAATAGTTTATTTAAGACCGGTTGAAGTCCGCTCTTAAAGATATACTTTTAATACCGGTTGGAACAAGACCGGTTGCGAGTTTGGTTTGCAAATGCCTCTTTTGTTCGGTCTTAAAAGCTTTTTTTTTACCCGTGGACTCTTGAAATTGGGAATTCGAGCCTCACGTTTAGTCGTGTTTATGGTTTCAGGTGTGGAAAACATCATGGTCGATATGTCTGCCAATAAACTAATGGTGATTGGTAAAGTGGACCTCGCTAAGGTTCAGGATGATCTTATTGAAAAGACCCAAAAAAAAGGTGAATATTGTTTTCACAAGGGTAGAAATGTCCCCTTGCCATAATATTAAGGGACCCAACCTAAGTAGATGTTCCTGTATGTGACGACCCAAAGGTAGAGGAGGTGGTCCCATATGTACAAGAGGCGGCCGTACTACCTCATGATGAGAATAAAGTGATTGAGGAGGTTGAGATCAGTTTGGAAAACTTTGAAGTGTTAGTTCTATATGTGTTTTGATGATAACTGACAATTGTAAACTAAATTTGAAGTTTGTCTTTGGTAAGTTCTAAAACTTACTGTTCAAGGCAAACTCGAGTCTAGGTAACGAAACTCGAGTTTAGACTTGACAAGCAGAAGCTCTGTTTTTACAAAGCTAGCCAAACTCCAGTTTGTGTAAGACAAACTCGAGTTTGCATTACACAGAGAGCAATCAAAATTCTTAAGAACTGTAAACTCAAGTCTATGTTTTGGAAACTCGAGTTTAGGATCAAACAGAAGCTTCAATGCTTTATCAAGATTTCAAAACTCCAGTTTCATATCCACAAACTCTAGTTTACCAAATACAAAAGTCTTCAAGTTTAAAGTTTTCAACTGAAACTCGAGTTTGGACGTAGAAGACTCGAGTCTGGGTTTTAACAGAGACACTCGAGCTCTTGTTTATTTTGTAAACTCCAGTTTTGATTTCAGAGACTCCAGTTTAAGCTTAACAGGAAGTTTTCAAAGCTTCAGCTACCACTGAAACTCGAGTCTAGTTTCTGGAGACTTGAGTTTAGGACAAACTGAAAATACTTGAGTTATTACATGATTTCTAAACTCTAGTTTTGGAAATGAAAACTCCAGTTTGAGCCTTCAAAGATGTTTCAAATGTTTCAATTCACACTGAAACTCAAGTCAAGATTTCGGTGACTCGAGTTTAGCTCAAACAGAAAATATTCGAGTAAATGACTGATTTGAAAACTCTAGTTTGGAAAATGGAAACTCCAGTTTACACTTATAGAGATATTTCAAAAGTTTCAGTTTTTACTGAAACTTGAGTTTTGGATATCAAAACTCGAGTCTGGATCATACAGAGAGCTATACAATATTTCAGGTCTTGTAAACTCCAGTCTATAGTTCTAAACTCTAGTTTTGAAGCTGTGAACTTAAAATTAAGATTTTCATAAAAGCTTCAAACTCGAGTCAGTCACTAAATGACTCGAGTTTAGCCATGTGTTCAAAATCTCATTCAAGACCAAATTGCGACTTTCTTCTCTGTAAGAACCAAACTCGAGTTAGCTTTTGCAAACTGCCAATTTAGACCAATGATCAATAGTCATGTCTTCTGGATGAACCTCAAACTCGAGTCTAGGATATAAACTCGAGTTTGCATCGGAGATTTTGAAAAACCAGATTGAATCAATCTGCAAAATCATTATGGGTTAATCTAAAATTATCATATCTTGTTGTATTATTATTCCTAACATTATTGATCAAGTTTTTGATAAGTTTCAGACAGGTTCATCACAAGATCAAGGTGAAATCAAGATCCAGCATAAGTGCATTTAATGAAGAACCAAGAACAGGGCTGATTCTTCTCCCTTATCCCAGATGTTCAGTTCAGACCGTTGTAACACATTAAGATCATCTCAAATGGTCGAATTGAGATCATGGAATGACTAAAAATTTGGAAGACGTTTTGCAACAACACATTCCAGGATTTCAACAAAGAATTAAAAGAACAGAGCAAACTATGCAACTGTCATTTCCCAGATTTGCAGCTGAACGTTGGAGAAGATATTGCAATGTCTAGCTCATCTAGCTAGGCTATAAAAGGCTATGAAGACTCAGAGCAAGACACACAACGAAGCTACACTTGAACACATTTGCATTTTTGAGTCTGTATTGTGATTCTTTTATCTGTTCTTCAGTGATTATCAATATTTACTCTTTTGAGAGATTGAAATTCTTTTAAAGTATTTGGTTGTGTAAACTCAAGGTTGTGGAACCTGTGAGTTGGGTTGTTTAATTACAAGGTGTAAGGGGGAGCAAGTCCTAGGTGATTAAGATTGTGTCTTGTCTTCATTGTTGTAGTTAAAAACCTATTGAACTAGTGGAAACACCCAGAAGGTATCTGGGGACTGGACGTAGGTCAAGGTTAAGACCGAACCAGTATAAATCCTGTGTGTTTGAGCTTTTCTTTCTCTACTCTTTCATTATTCATTTCTTAAGCTTTATTTTTTAAGAGTTGAAAAGAATTTTTAAAATTCCCAATTCACCCCCCTCTTGGTGATTTCTTCTACTTTCATGAAGCTGGTGGGACACTTCATTTTGACATTCCCATACATAATATGGAGTGGTTCTTTGATGAGGAGATCGCCAAGGAGTAGGAGAACCCCCGACCATCATCTTCACGAGCGACTGGATTTGACGTGCAAGATGAAGGCAAAGTTATATATTTTTTTAATAAATGTAATATTTAAATTCCACATGGCTTATTAAGTATAGTTAAATATAATAAAAAATTGTTATGAATTGTTTATATGAGTAGGGTTACATCACCACGATGAAGTTGGACGTGGCCATCGTGAATGCGATGAATGGGCCACGTGTCATAGTTCCGTGGACTGAGCATACGAACCAGCCAATCAAGGACTTGTTAGATATAATTGGTTATGATGATGTCTTATATAGATGCCTTTCTTAAAAGCAAAAAGATTGAGTGATATAATTATCTTCTTCATTGATGAATTCTTGAGTTTTAATGTAGAATCAATTATGTGAAGTTTATTTATGAAGATTGATCAGAAAGAAGAATCAACAAAGAAGAAAAAGAAGAAGATCAAGGAGAATGAGGATGTAGATGAGGATAAGGAAAAGGAAGAGGAGAAATTGATGAAAAGAGAGGAAATATTGAAGAAATCGAATTGGCAAAGAATGATGAGCTCAAGCTAAATGATGAATAATGATCAAGATGAGAAATGGAAGATGGAAGAAGTTGATGGACAGAATGAGGATATCAAGTCCAAGATCAGCTTCAAGAAAAGGAGAATGCTCAAGAGAAGGAGAAGAAAGAAAGAGTAGAAATTGTAAATGATGACCAAGTGAAGAGAAGAAAGAAAGAGAAGATCTTGTCAAAAAGAATGAGAAAAATCAATATTCAAGGTCTTAAATTGATTCTATAGGTCTTCACTATCAAATGGAGGTTAGCTGGGTCATTTTAGAGTTAAAAATAGTGAAAATTAGGTTCTAGAAGTGAATACTCGAGTTTCCAAGTCAAAACTCGAGTATATAAGCTTACTGGAAAAATTAGCTTCTGAATGAGAAAACTATGGTTTTGAGAGCTAGAGTTCTGGAAACCACGGCTTGGGCGTCAAAGAGTCAAAACTTGACTAAGGGAGTCAATACTCGAGTATTGAACTTAAATACCATAGTATTGGGAGTTTTCAACTTCTCTCGCATGTCTGGACTCGACAAAACTCGAGTTTCCCCTTCAATACTCGAGTTTCCAATGTTCTTCAGCAACTCTGTTTACCTTTGTTCCACGATAAGAATTGGTGAGGTCTGATAATTCGATGATATCTCTTAAACCAGACATTTGATTGAGGTGAAATCAAATTTGGCTGAAACTAGACATCCAATGCGTCATCTTGACAAAGTTTCATGTCCAAAGAAGATCAGATCAAAGAGTTTTGAATTTCTTAAGTTGGATCAAATATTCACGCCACACTTCAGACCAAGCTTCAGTGTTTTGAGTATAATTCACAATCTACAAATCAGAATGAGGTGAAATTGGTGGCATTGGAAAGAAGACTCATAAGGCTTTCCATCAAGACTTGATTCAACAAAAATTAAGATCATACCAGAGAGATACAGTCTTCAAAAGTTGACTGACTGTTGAGAATGGTGCAAAAACGCTGGATAAAGAACTATCTTCATTCATTGGATCATAACAGATGAATTCCAACAAATTAAGATTTGATTCTTGTTGCTATGGAAAGAAGAACCAAGGAGTAGTATGAGGATTATTGGTTTTCTAAGTTAAATGTTGTATCAAGTCAAAAAGCAATCAAAGTCAAGAATGAGTCAAAAACTTAAGTTTATGAGTGAAAACTTGAGTATAGCTCAGACAGAGAGCTATGAACATTAATGGATCCTTTATACTCGAGTATGCAAAGCAATACTCAATTTTCGGGTAGACAGAGATGAATTTGAAGTAATGCTAAAAGCTCAATACTGCAGTATACAAGACAGTACTTGAGTTTACGGTGAAGCATCAGAAAATTCAAGAATTCGAAAATCATGAATTTGATCCAGATCAACCAGAAGTTTTCCCAAATGATTCATAACAATTATTATCATCATTTACATCATTTGTGGACACATTTCAGATGATCAAAAGAGGGATTTTATGGAACTCAAGATGCCGACCTGTCAAGTCCCAAAAAGCAAATAACGGCTTGCTTTTCCATCTGTTGAGCTCTTAATGGTTCTGAACACAATGGCTCGAACACCTTCTTCTATAAATAGAATGAGATTCAAAACGCAAGAGGTGGAGGAGTGAGCTTACACAAACATAATGCCGAAATTCTGAATCTTCTTCTCACTCTGTTTTTTCAAGCTTTCTTAGCTTATCTTTTAGAGAGTGAATTCAACTATAATGAGCTTACGTGTTTATCATAATCACTTCTATAAGAGAAGAATTATTGTAAACCATATTTTCTGAGAGATACTCAAGGTTGGGTGACCTTTGAGTGGGAAATTGGTTGTAACCTTACAGGTAGTAAGAGGAGTCTTCAAGGGAGATTATGAAGGTTGCACAAGTACCTGGGTAAACTTGTGGAGTATAAAGGCTTGTCTCTTGTGCCTGGTTAAACAAGGAGAATAGTGAAAAGCTCAGGGTGCCTGAGGACTGGATGTTCACGGTTGGACCGAACTAGTATAAACCATAGTTTGTAATCCTCTTCCCTTAACTCCTTATTTCTAGCATTTATGATTCAATGATTGGCAACGTTTTTATAACTCTTTTCTGTTTTATAAATTGACTTTATTGAATTACGAAAAGACCTTTAAAGGTTGAAATTTTTATCTTCACCCAATTCACCCCCCTCTTGGGTTTAGCCGGTCCTAACAGGACTGTGGTCACCTTTTCAACCACTGGTTGACCAAGTTTGGTAGGAATTGTTTATGGTTTCCCATCTACTTTCAGACTTGGAAGCATGTTCCAACGAATTTGAAGAAAAAAGTGTAGGAAGAAGTTGTCACTGTAATTAATTGCATTTAATTATAGTATAGATGTATATAGTTATAATTTATGTCTTTTTATTTAATTAATTAATAATTCAATAATAATAGAAATGAAGTTTGCCATCCACGACAATAAGAAGAGGTACGCATTAATAAAGATAGTGGATGGATGGAAGAACTAGAGGAGTCGTCTCTACCATCTGGTGAATAAGGATGGGATAGGTCTTCTAGAGCAGCTGATCACGAGCCCCCTAAACGGCATCCCTTCTAATGGACAAGCTAGTTTTGTCTAGTTCAAGAGGAGTCTAGAGGGCCAAGTACATTTTTACTTAATTCTATATTTCTTAATAATTATAAAATTTTATAATTATTATTTAAATGTATTTAAATGTTTCGTTTCTTATGCTAGCTCTTGTTCAAAGGAACACCAGGATCCAGGCCCAGCAAAATTTTCTATACTTTCTCAATATTATACCTATATAACATCCATAATCAAATATCATATAAGAATATTTTTTTAAAATATTAAAATTATCATATAAATTATCAATTAACTAATAACACTAAAATGAACAAGTAATAAAAAAGTACTACAATTACTAATTTTTGTTTTTATAAAAAAACCATAATTTTCTTTGTTTTTGTTATTTAATCACTACAATATTTGCAAAAAAAAAAAAAAATTGGTGCCATTTTTAAATTTTTTAAAACTCGCAGCCAAAATTTTTAGTGGTTTTAAAACCCCTACAATTTTAATTCAAACTTTTTAGAGCCATTGTTATAATTTCATCCAATATTTGTAATGATTTTGAAACTGCTACAAATTTTTGTCGCCAATTTTTAAAAATATTTTTCCGCCACTCAAACTTTTTTCACCTATTTTTAAAAATTTGTGGATGTAGTTAGCAATAGTTAATTGACTGCCACAAATAATTCCAATTTCATCTTGCAGCGGTTTTTGAATTGCTACAAAATGTTTACATAATATGTCGTTAAGATGTCATCCTTTAGCGGTGATCTATAACCACTACAGTATTAGTAGTGGTGAAGATACTTGAGTAGCGGTTTACAGTAACCTCTACAAAATAGCTTGCTGCGGTGTTTTTTTATAATGGTTTCTCTAACCACTGCACATTCACATGTTGTTAGTAGTGGATAGAACCGCTACAAGTACACAATTTTGATTGCTACAAAACATCTTTTTTGTTTGTAGCGTTGTAACATATAATTCTATAGTATGACCCCATGTTGTATCAAGAAAAGCTACTCTAGTGCTTGAAATATACCCGGCCAAAAGTACTGAACAAGGAGGTGTCATTGCACCAAGTTCCTCCTCTGCAAAACTAGTCAGTTAAGTATCAAGGAACGGGGCCCAACAGATTGCTGTCATATGTTCACCCTGTATAAACCTATCCAAGTATGTATGAGGCAAGATGACCCTACAAGAGGTCAACTACTGTACGTGAAGTGGAAGCAAGCCATGTGATCACCATATCATATCGTTATCATCTCATCAACCCTTCACCGATGCGTATATCATACAATGTAAAAATGCAGGATATACAAGCATGCTTGAAAAGAATTAAAGTACCTTGTTGAATCATCAGTATCATGAATTACAAGCATGCTTGAAAGAAACAAACTACTCTAAAATTCCACAACAATAATTAAGACACAAGTATACTTGAAAAGGAAGACACAGCATCATAAAATTTTGCTTGAGACAAAACTATATGAGGACTTCAGTGTAATATTTCTCTTAAAATACAACACGCTCTTTAGTCCAAAGTGCAAAAGCTAATAGGAGGGTTGTGCTTTGATTTTAGCAAAATCCCAATCTACTCTATCTGCCAAAATGTTAATTTTTTATCTTTAATCGCTTTATTGATTTTACATATTAAGTGGTTTTTTTTCTCTCTCTCTCTCATTAATGGAGTAGTATCCAATGCAAAAGATTGACATGGATTCTTTAGGAAAACAAACACACATTTTATAAATAATTAACTTAATTAATTATCTCACTCTATATAAATTAGTTATCTAGCTTCTATATTTATGATCTAAGGGAGTGAAAAATATTTGACTAGATTTACTCCTATGTTTATAAATAAATAATGGCTATTGATATTAAGCAGGTTTTCATGTTCAATCTTTTAGAAGAACAAAAAGAGAGATATAAGATTTGCAGCATGATGATCGATGCTTAAATTTGAAATACTTGGAAACAGTACTGAATAGTTGTTACGGAAAATAAAAATAATGTTGCAGAGAGACATTAGTGGAATTCGTTGAATGAAAGTCATATACGCGAATGAAAGGCTTAAACGAGTAGAGTGCGTGTGTCTCTAAGGTCACTATAGATGGGAAGAAATAGAGGCATAAGTTTTTGATGCTGCACTCTTGGAGGACATTATTCGTCCAAAGTGATCCACGTACATACACACACATACTCATATATCTTCTTCAAGCAGAAAAGTCATGGCAATTATATATGTGGACCATGGTAATCTTAATTACATGCCTCTCGTAGTAGTGGTTGTCCTTTTTGTATATATATATAAAAAAGAAGTGGTTGTCCTTTTTAATTACTTCTATTTTCTTTTTTGACATTTATATTGGCATACTGTTCTTACAATAATACTACTGTTTAAATCATTAAGCACTTGGCTCAACTGGTAAGGGGTTATATCAACTTAACCAAAGGTCTTGAGTTCGAGCTGTGGAAATGCAGTAGTGTTAAACACCTGGTGGTAGAGCTTTGCCTTCCTTTTAATCGTACGTGACTCAATTTGGATTAGTCTAAATCCTCAATAAATCCTCTGAATTAAAAGGATCGAGGTAGGTTCAAGATACCAGATGCTTCACCAAAAAAAAAAATAATACTGTTTATTTTTTTTAATTCTTTTCTTCCACTCCATCATTGTCAAGACTATTTTGTCAATGACTCTTTAAGGACCATATCAATAAACAAGTTATCCTAACTGAAGCTATAAATAAAAGTGGACGTAAAGTAGAAAGGGTAGGCAATTTGGTTTTTTGTCAGTTCTTAAAAGGCTTGAATTTGATATATCACTCAAAATGGTCGGTTTCGTTGAGTTGGAATTTTCCGTTGTGTTGTTGTTTTCTAGCAAATATATGGGGCATTTAAATTTGGTATGAACAATTGATATTTTTTTATATTAATTTTAATCCATAGAAATCAAAAAAGGTATAATTGTTAATAAATGGTTAATATAATATTTGATCCTTATAGTTTGCCCCCATTTTAGTTATAATGCTTATAATTTCAAATCATATATATGTTTTAGTCTCTTAAGTGAAAAAATGATACAAGTTTTTATTAAAACATAAGGACTAGTGTTTTAGATAGAAAGAAATTTGATGGACTAAAAGTTATGGTTTGAAACTACAGGGGAGCCAAAATGAGGACAAATTATAAGGGGGTCAAGTTTATCTCATTGTCTATTTTTTCATCATCCTCATAATATATAAATCATATATGTTCAATCAAATCTGAAAGGTAAAAAATAAGTCCTTGTCATCAAGTTATCATTACTTAGACTTTTCTTTTCCCTATCAATGGTCTACATGAGCTCTTCTTCTCAATAAAGGGTGTAGATGCTCTGGCGAGGGATGATAAGAAATTAAGCTAATGAGAGAATAAAACATGATATTAGCCCTAAAATTAAAACTAAAATGTAGACAACTAATTCACATCTTATATATGAAATAGATAAAATAGTAGCACCATCCTGCATTGTTTATTCCCTGATAGGAGACATTTTTGAATTCCGGCCAAAGCTCAATTCCAATGTTGCGTATTATTGAATCTATCAGAACTAAAAAGGAAAAATCATAAAATAAACTCAATAATATTTGTGTGTAGGACTTTTAAAATATAATGAATTGGAGAGTTATCACACTCAGCTTCTCTCTCATGTTTTGTTTTGAATTTTGTTTTGGAAATCATCATCTTCAGTATGTTTTTCACTTGATAGAAGTTTTTTTTAAGTATTATTCACTACTACAAAAAGTGGATAATACTTCTCCAAAAGACGTCCTTATTTTAAAAAAGGGAGTAAAAAGTATAGGCAGAGACTTTAGAAGCCCTAAATATATGTTTAGAGCGCCTAAAATATTTTAAGCGACGCCCTAAATATGTGTTTAGAGTGCCTATCTAAACATATATTTAGGGTGTCTAAAGTTAATTTTAAGACTTAGGCCAGGAAAATACCCTAGCGCCAATTTTTTTTTTAAAAAATTCTCTAGGCGCCAAAAATTTAATTTTAGGCACCCTAAATAAGTTTAAGGCGCTGAAAATATTTTTTAGGTGCCCTAAATATAAGTTTAGGGCGCCTAAAAAATATTTTCGGTGCCCTAAATAAATTTAGGGCGCCAAAAATATTTTTTCGGTGCCCACAATGAATTTTAGGTTGCCTATAGCCAGCTTCCAGCTCGTGCCCTAGCTTTAACTATATCAGCTAAAATCTCGTGCTTATCTTTTCCCTTCTCATTCATTATCTCGCCCTTCCTCATCCCGACGCTCTGATCAGGAAAATTCTCCCACTGCTTGTGCTTTCCATGGCCACACCAACGGTATGCCTTTGCCTCTTTCTCATCCAATCAATCTCTATCTTCTCTGTTCGTCTCGTTCTCATCGCTATTCATCGACGATTTATAATACCATCGCTCTGTTTCTGGATTTCTGTTTTTTTTGATTTTTGACCACTCTTTTATGAATTAGGGATTTGAAAAGCATATGTGCCTTGAAAATTATTTGTCTGCTTGTTTGTTTTGATATATGAAATCCTGTTGAGTTGCGTTTTGATATTTGGCATCTGTGCCTTGAAACTTATTTGGCATCGACGATTTATCTGCTTGTTCGTTTTGATATCTGGAAACCACCCACATAAATCTATATCATTTCCCTTTGCCTGGGTTTCGGATCTGGCTGAGGGAAAACCTGGGATTGATTGGAATGGTTATAATACAATCGCTCTGTTTTTGGATTTCTGTTTTCTCGATTTCTGATCACTCTCTCATGAATTAGGGATTTGAAAAGCATCTGTGCCTTGAAACTTATTTGTCTGGTTGTTCGTTTTGATATCTAAAATCTTGTTGAGTTGCGTTTTGATATTTGGCATCTGTGCCTTGAAACTTATTTGGCATCGGCGATTTATCTGCTTGTTCGTTTTTGATATCTGGAAACCGCCCACATAAATCTATATCATTTGCCTTTGCCTGGGTTTCAAATCTGGCTGAGGGAAAACCTGGGATTGATTGGATTGGTGGTTTTTTTTTAAAAAAAAGGCATTAGTTCAGGACGCCTTAGTTAAGGCGCCTTGAATTTTGTTCATTACTCCTTAACTAAGGCGTCTTGAATAAAATTCAGGGCACCTTAAATCAAAATTTTTTACTTCCCCGACATAGATGTCCTTTTAAAAAAGGACGTTAATTGGGTCTTATTTAGGACGTCTTTTAGGTTTTTTGTAGTAGTGATTTAAACAGCTAGTTATTCATTTCAAATTTGTTAGTGTTCTTAGCATTTGTTGAGAGGTTTACATTGTACTGTTTCAAGTTCTTTTTTTTCCCCCTTATAAGGTTCATTGAATCTATGTTTTTTAATGGCAACTTGCACATGCACCAAGTGAACTATGAAATTGGGTCTGAAAATAAAGAAGACTATATCCAATTAATGATGAATAAGTTGTACTGAAAAGGGAAAAACCAATGTACACGTATCGATTATTGATTTGGGGAAACGTGTGACTTACCTAAAAAATTCAACATTTAAGAAGTCTGACTCAATTTTTAATTAATTGATTGAATTTATTTATTTGACGATTCGAAGGTCCAAAAATAACTAAACGGCAACAATCTAACTTTCTTTAACAATATATACATCCCATCTTTAAAAGTAGCCAAACAATCTAACTTACTTACGACTTACATCTATCTGTATAAGCTCTGAAACCCTTGTTCTCTTTTTGAAACCCCATTTACTGTTGCATTACGTCTATTCCTCGCCAACCACCACCATCCTTTGTTACTCTCTCACTTTCTCAGGCATTACTCCTTTGCACCACCACTCTCTTACTTTCTCAAAAATGAATGGAGAAAACCATTCTCTCCCTGTTCAGTTAACGCCAATTACTGATGTTACTGGTGTGAGCCAGAACCAACCCTTTTCTTCTCAAAATGAGCCTCGTGATCGCCCTGAACGCCATCGCAGAAGTGGCACACGAATGAGCAATGTGTCTGTAAAACGGAACGATAGGTCAAAGATCAAGATTCAATTTAATGATAGGTTGAAATCTTTTGGTCCGAATAAATACGAATATAATAATTTTGTCGGCTATGTGGCATGCAGCAAGGTCAACATCTTGATAGATAAGTGGAAACATGTTGACCAACGCACAGCGAAGGATCCTATTTGGGACACTATCCAGCTTTCATACACCATCCCTGACTCTGAGAAGTTAAAAGCCAAGACATTGTCTTATTGTGTTGATCGGTAGAGGAAATTTAAGACCTTTCTAGCCAACACCTTTATTTTTGTCGAGGTTCCGCTTGCGCACAATCCTTGGGACAAGTACACATATATTGATCAAGACACTTGGCAACAATTTGTTCAGCTTCGAACCACTACTGAAGCTTTAGTGAGTTCAGATTTAGTTTTGTTTGCTTATTAACTTGTGCGGATATGTGAATGTTATTGTGTTCACCTAATCTTGTTAGTTAGATGGTTTAATGTGTGAATAGAAGTATATATTTCCATCCTTTGTCCTACATCAGAGGAACATGTCTTAGTTATATGCATGTCTTATATGTTAATCGTTATTATATACTTAGCTAGTTCTGTTATAGTAGGTAGTGGTTAGACATTGCTGTTAGTAAGTTAGTATGTTATTTCTATACAATTCTACATCTTCATTAAATAAAATGTTGAAACTTGATGAAGTGAATTTGACTAGTGTTTGAGGTTCATATGAAGCAGAAGTTCTCTACTTTCTTTTAGTGAGATGGCTTGAACTCATAATTAATAGTTGTTTTCAATTATGATTCACAGAGAAGAAGGAAACAAGCACAGGAGATAGGGAGAAAGAATGATTGCCCACATAGGGCTTCTCGCGGGGGATATGCAAAGGCCGAAAAAGAAATGATGGAGGCCAAGTAGAAGAGATTGGAAGAAGAAGCTGAATCCAATCCTTCTGCTATAGTTGATCAACAAGCATCCCCAATGCATCGTGAGGATTTGTGGTTGTATATTCGGTGACCAAAAAAAGGCGCCTACATGAGTAAACAAACTCGTATAGTTGCTGAGAGAATTGTAAGTATCGTTATTGTTATTTTTTAGTTACTAAACATGTTTCATTATTAAGCTTCTTGTTATCTGTATCTTACAAGAAGATCTAAAAAAGAAAGAAGCATAGAGATCTTTTGTATCGGGCGGGAGGAATGATGTTCTTATCGTTGTGACAGGAAAACCGGATCACCCGGGGCGGGTAAGGGGGATCAGAGGACGGGTAGGCCTAAAAGATTACTTTGGTAAAACCAAACGACTTAGGAAAATATGGTTACCCGGGAGGAGATAGACCAAACGGTTAGACAATTAAATGAGGAGGCAGCGACCAAAGAACATGCATTGAAAGAGATGATTGATGCCCAGATGAGGCTAATGAAGGAGGAAATGATGGAGATGGAAAGGCTTATTAGCTCTCGGCTAGAGACCAGTGTTCCCCTCACACATACACCTGAACCTGTGCAGCACAACACCAGAGGGAGCTGCATTATTGGACAGTCAGAGCAACATTGTGACCTGTGCATGGCAGAACCAACTAGACAATTAGTTGCTAAAGGGAATGTCCACAACTTGGGATCAATTGTACACCACAAACAAATGGCTGATGATGATGTCAGAGTATCAGTTGAAGAGGTAATCATTGATGCACCTCTCCCTCTCCCAACCGATCAGCTGAAGCATGTGAGTGATATCAAGGGAACCTTCATCTCCTGGCCAGTGAAGCTGGTAAATATCTATACTCCTCCTGATGCTTCATCCTCTCCTCTAGTTCAATCCCCTCTTCAATCTCCATCCTCTCCTAATAAAGCTGCATCCCCTACTACTGAGTTAGGGGCCAAGGATAAAATATCCCAAATGGTATTCAAAGGAGAATTTAGATTACAATCGTGGGATATCAATGAAGTTGTAGGGGTTCTTCATGACCCTCAACCGATTTTCTTTAACACCATTAATATAAAGTCCCTGCTGCTTCCTGGACAGGAGCTTACATCAGCAGTTGTTCAAATGTTTTTGAAGTAAGTATCTTCTTTTATGGGTACATAATTTAAATGAACTATATATACACACATACATATATACTAGTTCCCTGATCAATGTCATTATTGTTGGTTCATGCATCAAGATTTGGAGCAACAGGGCAGAATCAATGATTTTGGATTCTTGTGCCAAGTATATGTAAGCACTGTTAGTTCTCTATAGGTTTTGATGATAACAATCAATTGTGAAACCAAGATTGAAGAGTTGTCTCAAGAAAGCATAAACTTGCTTATTGAGACAATACTCGAGTATTGGGATTTCAAAGAAAAGCTCAATGCGAATGACAAAGGGCAATACTGCAGTATCCAAGGAGATACTTGAGTATTGAACCTTCCAGAGAGCAGCGTAAGTTTTCCTTCAGAGCATACTCGAGTATTGGTATGCATACTCGAGTATATGCGTAAGACTCCTCAGTGATTTTACAAAGAAATGCAAACCTCGGTTTGGGAAACTCCAGTTTCGGAAACTTAAGTTTGGACTATGAAAAGTCCAGTTTTTCAACTTCGCTCCAGAATTCAAATGTTTTCATAATTAAGTGAAAACTCGAGTATGATGAGGACATACTCGAGTATTGAGCCAAGAAAAGATGGATTAAAAAAAATTTTAAACACACAAACTTCAGTTTTGAAAACTCCGGTTTCAGAAACTCCAGTTTCACACTGGCTATATTCTCTCTGAGTTTTAAAATGAAAACCCATACTCGAGTATGATGTTGAATACTCGGGTATCAAGTCATACAGAGAGCAACTGAAATTTTTGAGATTCCTATACCACAGTATTGGCTAAATACTCCGGTTTTGATGTTTTGGATAAAAAATCTTTAAGAGTCCAAAACTCGAGTATCGGTTGAATACTCGAGTATTGGCTTAAGTGAAACTGAAGCTCCAAAGCAGAAATCGTGAGTTTTATCTCTGGAAGGAGAATACTTGAGTATTAGTTTGAATACTCAAGTATAGCCTTAAGTACATAGGACATACTAGAGTATTGATACACAAACTCGAGTATGGGCCGTGACAGTTGGAAATTTGAATTTACGAAATCTGTGTAATGTTTGTTATTTAATCTGAATACTTCTAGTTATTAACCATCAACATTACCAGATATGTTTAATGTGTTTGCTGGTGTATTTCAGCCAAGTTACAGATGGATTAAGCATAATTTTAGGGCTGACTTCACTAAAGCAATAGAACTGTTAGAGCATTAAATGTGGAGCCACCTAACTTGTTATATTCTCGTCTAATAAGCTTTACATAATGGAAAAAGAACAATGAGACATCTACCTACTCAAAACACTGTCATTCCAACGGCTATAAACTTAAGGGGCATAACATTTATCCGTCCAACACAAAGAATGAACAAAGTGAAGAGATAGAAGAGACCAAGGTGCTTGTAACAGACATAAATCTTAACAAATGGTCAAATTAATGTCTGCAATGGTCATTAAACATACTCTAAGTATAAATAGAACAACATTCAATTCTCTCCAACAACCATTAAGCTGAAAATTAAAAAGTAATCAATTTGTTCATTTATTCATTAGCTTTTCTGTATAGAGTATCTACTAATACTATCTGAGCTTCAGTGATTATCTTATCTGCTCTTTTAAGAGAGCTTATTATCTGTATTCATTTATTGTAAAGAATCTCAAGTCGGGGGACTTAGAGAGTAGGGAGTCTTTGATTACAACTTGTAAGGGGGAGCAAGTTCTAGTGAGAGAATTGCTTCAGAGTTACAGGGTGTGTAATCAGTTGACATAGTGAAATACTCAGGGTGCCTGAAGACTAGACGTAGGCCAAAGAGTTGGGCCGAACCGATATAAACTTCTGTGTCTGATTTTTCTTCCCTCACTCTTTGTTCACCCCTGTTTGGTCATCATTTGAGCAGAACTTGCGAAAATTTTCAAAATACCCAATTCATCCCCCTTTTGGGTATTAAGCTCCACGTTCAAGCACAACTCCCAAGGAAGAAAGACAGTAGTACATATCAAAGAGGTTATGTAAAGTGAGAAGGAAGGTGTACTTATTTCCATATCACCATAGGTACATATCACAATCGATCTCTAGTTGAAATTCACTTAATTCTGCATAATATATCACTGAGTACTTTACTGCTGTGAAATTTCAGCAACCATTGGTAGTTGCTCATCTTGTGCATGGACTTGATTACGGTCTTACTCTTATGCTCCACTCACAGCAAACTAGGGGTTCTGTTGAAGCAGATCATCAACGAGTAAGCATGTAATTTTGATTCTCGTGTCTAAAATCTTTGATGTGAATTTTCAGCGAACATTATTGATAAATTTGTGATTTTGGCGATAGTGCCATGAGGAACTTCCAAAATCAGGTCAACAAAAAGCAAGGGAGTGATCTCAAAGATCATAAATGGCTCACACCAAAGGTTGGTACATATTTAGACACAGGCACACTGCCTTGTGAAGTTGGTCAGTAAGCTATATATGCTCGATCTTATATATATTTCTTGTTCTTTTCACACCCATCGGCAACCAATCAGATCCAACTTATGTGGCCTATACATAATGAAACACATGTATGATATTATTGTTAGTTCTCTATGGGTTTTGATGATAACAGTCAATTGTGAAACCAAGGTGGAAGAATTGTCTCAAGAGAGCAAAAACTTGCTAGAAGAGGGAATACTCAAGTTTCAGTAGCAAAACTCGAGTATTGGAATTTCAAAGAAAACCTCAATGCACTTAACTAAAGGCAATACCGCAGTAATCAAATGAATACTCGAGTATTGGAGCTTACAGAGAGCATCACAAGTTTTCCATCAAGGAAAACTCGAGTATTGATATGCATACTCGAGTTTAGGCCTATGAGACTCTTCAAAAAAATTTTAACAGAAACAGAAACCATGGTTTGGAAAACTTCAGTTTTGAAAACTCAGGTTTGGAATTTGAAAAGACAACTTTCCAACTTGGCTCCAGAATTCAAATATTATCATTTTCAAATGAAAACTCGAGTATCACATTAGAATACTCAAGTATTGGGCCAAGCAGAGATGTTTTAAATTATATCAATTATAAACTTCAGTTTTGGAAACTCCAGTTTAGCATTTACTTAAATAATCATAAAGTTTCAAAACTAAGGAGAAAACTCAAGTTTGGAGATTGAAACTTGAGCATTGAGCCATACAAAGAGCTACCAAGGTTTCTAAGCCTTCAATACTCCGGTATAGTATGAAAACTCCGGTTTCGATGTTTTGGACAAATATTTATCAAGAGTCCAAAACTCGAGTATTGGTTGAATACTCGAGTATTGGCTTAAGTTCATCTGGAACTCTAAAGCTCAAATCGCGAGTCCCGCCTCTGGAAGGAGAATACTCGAGTACAGAGATAGATACTATAGTATAGGCTTAAGTGCATAGTAACAAACTCGAGTATTGTCGCACAAACTCAAGTATTGGTCGCGCCTTTTGATAATTCAAAATTGTGAAATCTATGTAATGTTTATGGAATGATCCAAATGATTTATATTGTTAATTATCGTCATTACCAGATATGTTTAATATGTTTGCTAGTGTATTTCAGCCAAAATACAGATGATTCAAGGAGATTAAAGGAGTTGTTATTACACAAAGTAAAGTCTTGTCAGAAGCATTAAATGCAAGGCCACCTAACCTACTATACTTTGATCTACTAAGGATGACACGAAGCAAAAGGGTTAAAGAGCCATACACCTAACTGAGGACTGACAATCCCAACAGATACAAATGGCTAGAAGTCACCCTCCATCAAAAAGATCAAAGAACAAGCTATATAGTAGAAAGAGAAGAGACCAAAGTGCTTCCAACTTATAACCATCTTCACCAACGGTCAAAAGGATGTCTGCAACGGTCATTAACTATACTCTAAGTATAAATAGAGTTGCATTCAATTCTTTCAATAGAACAACTGAGCAAAAAATCGATTAAGCATTTATTTTGTTCAACTACTCTTAGAATTTTCTATACAGAGTATCGGTTCATACTACTTGAGCTTCAGTGATTATCTTATCTGCTCTTTAAGAGAGTATTTTATTTGTATTATCATTTGATTGTAAGAAATCTCAAGTCGGGGAACTTGGAGATTTGGGAATCATTGATTACAACTTGTAAGGGGGAGCAAGTTCTAGAGAGAGAATTGCTTCAGGTTACAGAGTGTGTAAATCAAGTGATTTAGTGGAAAACTCAGGGTGCCTGAGGAATGGACGTAGGCCAAAGAGTTGGGCCGAACCAGTATAAACTGCCAAGCATTGCTATTCTTCCCTGCTCGCTAATTTTATTTGATCAATCACCATAAGGGTTGAACTTGTAAAAGATTTTTAGAATCTCTCATTCACTCCACCTTTTGGTGATTCAGCTTCTCTTACAATTATCACTCAACCAAGTAATAAACTCACTGCAAAGGTAAATGTATTTGATGTTACATATTATGGTTGAATTCAGTTTCTGGCTTAATGTTACATATGAAATATGCACACGAATTAATTCAGTTTCTTTCTTTGATGTTATAGAGGTTTGCCTCTGAGGCTTCCTTTTTTGATGATGGGGTGGACCACATACGCAGTGTGTTTTGTCAACATGTTACTGACCTCTTAAAGTAGATATAACAAACACAGTACTAATTCATTTGTAAATATATGCTTATAGAGCAACAATTGTAATTACAGTACTACATCAATTTGTAAATTCATTCTGTAAATGAATAATTTTACAATTTGTTAATTCAATATATATAAATTTGTTTATTATTTTGAACAATTTTCTTAGCTTATGTAATTTTGGTTTTCTAAACGTATTGGATGGTGGATATTGCTTGAGATTTGAGTTTTGGAAAGTTGTAAATAGCAGTAAGAGATTCTGAAAAGTATTTGCGACTTTAAGGACTGCATATTTATTAAAGAACGCTCCTAAAGGTATTTGTTTTTTTGTAAAAAAATAAGCCTTGATTTTAGGACTATATGTTTGAAGCATCTCCAGTCTTAAAAGTCTTAAAAAAAAGTGCCGACACTTTTAGGAACACATATTTATTAAAGTGACGGTCCTAAAGGTCTTTGTTTTTTTTTTAAAAAAAAATAAGCCTAGATTTGAGGACCGCATGTTTGAAACATCTCCGGTCTTAAAAGTCTTATAAATAGGGCGACACTTTTAGGAATGCATATTTAATAAAGAGACGCTCTTAAAGGTCTTTGTTTTTTAAAAAAAGAAAATAGGACTAGATTTTAGGACTGTATGTTTATGATATCGCTGGTCTTAAAAGTCTCATAAAAAAGGGCAATACTTTTAGGTTCGCTTATTTATAAAACGTCCGATCCTAAAAGTCTTCGATAATTCTAAACTAAATATGACTAGATATTTAGGACTGTCTATTTGTTAAATTTGTGGTCTTAATAGTCTTCCTTTAAATAGAAATGATAACTCATTTTAAAGACAAATAACTAAGGTTCAAAAACACTTCGAGTTTCTGGCGTTTTGCTCAAGCTTAGGACCCTCATTGTCGTCAGTTTTACCTCTCCATAAGTTGCAGAACATTCTCGGAAAAGATGTAAGATAATGGAAATTTTTAACTCTGGGTGTGGTAAAACCGACGGCAACGGTGGTCCAACCTTGAGAAGAGTTGTCACTGTGTTTGTTGTTATTCTTAAAAGATAAAAGTTGTCTTTTTTCCGTTTTGTTTTGTATGTTGTTAATTGTATTCAGTGAATTTTTTCAAAAACATTTCAGTTATGGTTTTGTTTGTTTTTATTCTTAAAAGGTAATAGTTGTCTTTTTTCTGTTTTGTTTTGTATGTTGTTAACTGTCTTCTGTGAATTTTGTATGAAACATTTTAGTTATGGTTTTGTTTGTTTCCTTTTTGTCTGAAACAAAATCGAGAAAACGAAAGGATATACGAACAGACAATTGAATATGGAAAAAATATTATTTATCATATTTTTTCCCTGCTTGCTGTGGGGCAAAAATAGTATAAACAAAAAAACATATAAAAAAACATAAAAATATTTAATCCCCCTCGTCGTTGTCAGAGGGGAGGGAGGGATCGGAGGAGAGGTTGAAGACGTCGTCGTCAGAGAGATTGTACTCAACGTCATTGGCGTCGAGTAACATGTTCAGCTTGTTGTTTATGGCATGGTAGACCTGAAACATTTGGCCCATGCGTCGGTCTATATGAGTGACGCGGGCTAGGAGATGCTGCATCATCTGTCGGGCAGAGTGGTTTGGAGGCAGTGAAGGAGGGTACGGAGGTGGCTGTTGGGGTGGAGGGAGAGGATGATGGTTTGGCACACCTGGTGGTGGTGGAGGGGGAGGACGATGATTAAGCACATGATAATTGAATATTTTACACACTTATTTTGTATCTTTCAGGTAATAAATTTAGGATTGTTTGCTAATAAATAATGGGCTTTAATGCTTATTTGGGCTTTGGGCTTTTATTTGGATTTATTTCATTTTCATGATAAAAATTCCATATTTGGTATGCTTCATTGTGTTAACAATAACTTTTGAACCAGACATCGGATTAGCCTTATTTTTTTTCTCATATTTCAGATGATTCAAAGAGCTACAAATATTATGAAGACTCGAAAGGCAAATTCGGTCCAGAGGATGGTCAAACTTGGAGCCGAAGTCAGAGGCGTTTTTTTGGATTTTTATTTGTGCTTGAATTTTGTAATGGCCCATTTGTTATTTTAGGTTATTTCTTTTAGGCTGGATATTTTATGACTTGGAGCCCCATTTCATTTTGCCTTTTTAGGTTAAGACAAAGGGTGGCTACAAACAGTTTTTTAATTTCGTTTTTGAGACTTTTGAAGATCAAACATAGACTTTTAAAATTCTCTGAAATGTTCTTCATTTGTTCTTCATGTTCTTCACTGTTTTACTCATCTATGCTTGGCTAAACCTCTCTGATTAACCCACGAATTAGGGATTCCATGTTCCAGAGGACTCGCGCTTAATCGGTAACATCTAAACTTGTTTCTATCTTCTTTTATCAGATTCAATTCTGGATTTGGATTGAGTTTTTGATTAAAAACTCAGATCGATTAATCCCAATAACATATTTTGAATGTATGGCACTTATGATATTATGTTTAAATTTGAAAAAAAAAATATACTACATTTGAAAAGTTGGGATGTTACATTTTGCTCTAATACCAAAATTTAACATTCTAACTTTTCAAAAGTAGTATAATTTTTTTCCATCAAAGTAGAGCATCGGAGCGATTGAGTAACTAATATATATAGATTTAAAAAGCCAAAAGTTTGGCTAATTACAATAACGATAAATTATACCGAGTGTTATCAAAAAGGAATTACATCTAAAAAGAAATCTTCTGCCAGATCTCTAAGTATGCCGCTTTCCCTTCTCCTCCGTCCTTGATTCTCCTGACCTTGACGCTATGTTAAGAGCTGAGGTCCAATGCATATGGACCCTAGGTAATGGTTAACCTCATATTTACATATACGGTATATAAGCACAGCAAATGAATCGCTCCCAAATATACCGCTCCCAGTGAATGCAGATGTACCACTCCCAGCGAACTGTACCGCTCCCAGTGAATATAGATATACCACTCCTAGTGCATGCATATGTTCAGTTATCCTATAACAATACTATGTAATCAAACAACGCACCACTAACATGCATACAACACACGTACCACATATACACATACCATAAATATCAGAGTTAGTGTTACAGTACGTGAAGGTACTTTCGTTGATGATATATGGTATGACTGTTGGTCAGAACGTAATCACAGATATCCTCTAAAGATAATATCACATGCAATCAATTACTAACATCATAACAGTCATTTTAGTCATAAATGACCATTTTACCCCTAACCTCTCTAATCGGTGAAATTTCGCCAGAACTTCGTTACTTTGACCCTAATCTTCCAGAATTTCAACATATCTCTTATTCCAACATATTTTCCAAAATAAATATCATATCTATCCTAAAACATGATATCTAAAACATACTGGAAGATTAAAGATCAAACAAACATCTACCCTAAAAGTTTAAGAACTACCGAACTAAAGACTAGAACCAAAGAACTTACCCAGAACATCGCTACAAATTTCCCCGGGCTCCTCCTTCTTCTCCTGCTCTAAAATTTCGAATTCCTTGAGAGGATTTGGTGTGAAAAATTATGAAGAAAGCTAAGGCTATTTATAGAAAAAGACGATGGCATTTCAGTAATTCCTTTGAATTTTGTCTGATCAATTTCTGACCGTTAGATCACACTTCTTTGAGGTGGAACAATCCTGGCCATACACCACACTATGCCGATGTTATCCTGAGTCACCAAGGTGATGTCACACACTTGCTTAAGAAGTTTTCTACCGATAAAGTCCTTGTTCGGTGTTCTAATCACGTAATCTTGAAAAATCCCGAAATTCCGGAAGCAACTTGCTAAAGATGTAATCTTCCTTGTTAAGAATATTTGGGTTGACTAAATCTTTAATCCCATTCAGGAAATTTCGTAACCTGCCGAAGATTCTAAGCCGAACGCCGTCGGTTACGGAAATAACGTTGGACAACGTCAACTTATGGATAATAATCCACTGATTCATAATACACTCTGGTTTTTACCAACTCATCCTCAGATTTCAATTTATGAATTATTTTCTATAGGCTTTCATTTATACTATCTGTTCTAGTTCCACAAAATATCTTCTTGGCCTTATCTCATGATCACTCCGTCAGTTACGGAAATGACTTCGGAGATAGCCTACCTCGAGATAGAAATTCATTTGTCTATAATATACTCTGACTTTAGAAACCTAGTTCATGGTTTTCTAGGTAAAATTTTATTTCTATCTGTTCTCGTTCTATTTGCTGCCTTGAGTTTTAAATATGTAAACTAGATTTTTCATCTCTCCTCTTGACTTTTTTCACTACACACACACACATGCACAACACTTAGACACACACACACTCACAACACACACATGTATATTATATATATTTACTTTATTTTTATACTATTTTAATTAATCACATTATTCTTAATTCGTGCTTTAGATAATTAGCCAATAATTACATAATTAATCATTTACTAATTGTTGATATTTTTCTTAATTAGTAATAATTATTATCTCATAACTATTTTACTGATATTGGTATTTTATGCACCATACATAATATTAAAAATCATGGGGTCTAATTTGTTCCCCAAAACTTTTGGATTTTTCTCCTTTAATTTTTCCAAGGTAATAATTTAATAAATTACCTAAATCAGGGACAATATCCTTCCCTATTTCAAATAAATATTTATCTGTCTCTTTATAATATTTTCAGGGTATTTTATAACCCATAAATTTTCCAGGGACCTTTTTACAAATTATCTAATGTTTTAGGGACCTTTTTGCACATTATCTATTCTTAGGAGAAATTGTCCTAATAATAAGATAAATTCAATACAAGGTGTTTGAGACCTCATGTTCACCTATTTTCAATAGGTATTATTTACTAAATTATGATACTTATCATAAGTAGGATTTTTAGGGTATTACATTTCTCTTCCCGTTAAAAACATTTCGCCCTCAAAATTTCTTCCACACCTACATAGACCTTGTACTAACTAGACACCATCCTATTCAGATTATACGCCTCGGATCTTTACCTTATCTTTCAGCCGCTCCTCTTGGTAATCGAGAATTCGTTCTGCTTTGACCACAACATTCTTGTCATATTGCACTTTGATATATAATGTGACCATGGCGCCTATACACCGCAGAAACGTTAAATATAAAAAATGTCTCCATGGTGCCCATACACCATGGTCACATAAGATACTTCATACTTTGTGACATGTTCATGGTCGGAATGTAACAATGAGGAAAACATGAAAAACGTTACGGAGGTGGTTTACGTATCATATGATTAAACTGAATAGCTAGCCCCTAGTTCATATATTGCCTAAAGAAGATTTCTCTTTAAAAGAGATAGTACCTTGGACCCTCTTCGGAAGTTCTCTGTCCATTGTATCAATCAGTGCGTACATTCTGCCTGGGTTCTGTGGCCTTAACTTCTCAGCTATCTCAGGCAGTTCGGGGCAATGTGTCCTGGTTTCTGACATCTGTAGCAAACTCGTTTCTCCGTAGTTTTCACAGGACAGTTCGTAATAATGTGTCCTGGCTTCTGGCATCCAAAGCAAACCTTCCGTAATTTGAACATGGTCGGTATTCCGGTACTCGTGAGTTGCTCTGCTGCCTAAATTGAAATGGTATCTTGCTCTCTCTCTGGGAGTCACTCCATGGTGCCTCCCTCTTTTGGAAGAATTTTTGAGGCTCAAAATGCCCCGACTTGCATTGCTACTGTTGTGATTTCTTGACGTGCGTAGTTCCCTTAAGTTACGTTCGATCAATCAGCATAATTCCACTACTTGAATTATTTCTTGGAACTGCTGAGACACCAACCTTTCTTGAATCTCATACTTCACTCCATAAATCAGAATGTTCACCAAGCAGCTTTCATTATCACCTTGTCTCAAATGTGATAAGTATCGAGACAAGTTGGTGAATCGGGCAAAATAATCGTCAAATGACTCCTCCTGTCCTTGTTTGATGAGTTCTACTTCCTTGATCAGCTTCACCGTAGGAGGGAAGTATTGCTCGTTGAATTTTTCTAAAAATTTGTCCTATGTCACTGGATAACAGTGAGCTTGTAATGTTGCTGCAATACTCCTCCACCAGAGATCTGCATCTCCTTCAAGTTTAAAGATTACTAGCTGAGCTTTTCTGTTTCCTGGACATTCTATGACTTCAAAAATCTTATCCAGTCTCATCAACCAGTCCTTAGCTAAGTCAAGCTTTCCATGAAAAGTTGTGGGTTTCATTTTGCAGAATTGGGTAACCCAGTACTGCATATTCTCAACCACTTGATTGGGTTGAGGCGGCATTCTCATTGCTCTCTCTTGTCGAGGTGGTGATCGAGATCGATCTGATTCCTCAACCTTATCAATGTGTGCATCATTTTGTTCGTTCTCGTCTTCTTCATTATTTTGTTGTTCCTCTTCGTTTTGCTGTCATTGTCTCCCAACTCGCCTTTCCTGTCTGTTTGCACGAAGTTCGTCAATTATCGCCTGCTACTCTCGTAACATCGCCACTACCTCTTGCCAGGCATTTTGGTTCGGTTGGTTAGGTACCTGACCTTGTTGCTCAGGTTCAACTACGGGTATTGGTATTATCCGAGGTTGTCTACCTCGTCCTCTACCTTTACCTCTGCCTCTGCCTCAGCCTCTAGGAACTTCGGCTCCTCTTAAATTTGCCATGTCTCGCTCTTTTTCCTTTATTAAGGAAAACGTTTAGATTACAAGGAAGACAACAATTAGTATATCACAGACTTTATCACACTTAGCACTTATACTACACATAAACTCTATTGCACTTAGTTTTTCACTACAAACGGTAGACACCCGCCATATTTCCTTTGTCAGAATCTCATTGTATCTTTACACTCAAAAACGGGTACGGAAGTACATAACAGAAGTTTCTCGGATAGAATTTCTCAACATGGGTCAAATACTGCATGTATTTATCTTTATCGATCTCAGAATTTCGTCCAGTATGACGCAGCTCCACACATAGGCTCTGTGCTAGGATAAAATTATCGTCCTTTACAAACTAGAGATTATTAGAGTTATTAGAGACTGATAATGGGGTTATCAGGATTATCAAAGACTGATATCAATACCAGTACATATGGTGGATACGACGACTTTGGGTTAGAGTGATGCACCAACAGAGGGTGGTACACTGGTTCAAGATGGTATACTGGTTTAAACTGGTATACCGATATAAGGTGATACACCGACCTAGGCCTATATCAGTACTCACTTTCAAAACATGCTCTTAAAAAAACGTAGAGTCTAACTCCGTTACTTAAACCAATTGGCCAGGTAGGTGTTTATCATGGGGGCCTCATCGAGTTCACGGCGACTGATTGGCTTACCCACATGACTGGAAATACAAGTACGTTCGCGTACTTGTAACTTTAACACTTGTGTGTCTTGTATGATTATATATGATTGTTTAATTCATGTTGAGTGCAGGGGACAAAGAACTCTCGGAGATGGTCCAAGGTACTATCTTTCTTAAGGAATCTCCTCTAGGCATTGTATGATTCAGGTGTTAGCTAATTGTTTGAATCATATGATTATAAAAATCATCTAGGAATGCATGCCTATAAATTTCCCTATGAAGTGATAATAACTACCCTACTTGGTGTAAAAACTGTAGTTTCTAATATTGTTACAACAAAACCACGATCATGTCATAAAGTATGAAGTATCTTGTGTTGTCACAGTGTGTGGGTGCCATGAAAACATTTAAGGTATTTTGAGTTGCCATGGTGTATGGGCACTAGGCAGACATTTTTGTTATCTAATGTTACTGCGGTGTATGGGCGCCACAGTCACATTATATATCAAAGTGCGATATGAGAAGATTGTTATAGTCAAACCAGAACAAATTCTCGATCACCAAGAGGAGCAGCTGAAAGATAAGGTAAAGATCCGGAGTGTATGATCCGAATTCTAGATACTACAAAGGCTGGATAGTGTAAAGCAAATTTCGAGGGCAAAATTTTGTTTAATGGGGAGAGAAATGTAATACCCTAAAATTTGACTTAGGGTAAATATCATAAATTGGTAAAATATACCTATTGAAAATAGGTGAATATGAGGTCTCAAACACCTTGTATTGAATTTATCTTATGATTAGGATAATTTCTCCTGAAATTAGATAATGTGCGAAAAGGTCCCTAAAACATTAGATAACTTGCAAATAGGTCCCTGAAATATTTATGGGTTATAAAATACCCTGAAAATATTATAAAGAGGCAAATAAATGTTTATTTGAAATAGGGAAGAATATTGTCCCTAATTTAGGTAATTTATTAAATTATTACCTTAGAAAAATTAAAGGAGAAAAATCAAAAACTATCGGGGGACCATATTGGACCCCATGATTTTTAACATTATGCATGATGCATAAAATACCAATGTCAGCAAAATAGTTGTGAGATAATAATTATTACTAATTAAGAAAATTGTCAACAATTAGTAAGTGATTAATTAGATAATTAATGGCTAATTGTTTAGACATAAGATAAAGAGAAAAAGGTGGAAATTAATATATATATATATATAATCAAAAATTATGAGGAAAAATAAAGAAAAATTAAAATTGAAATAAAGAAAAAAATATCTAAGATATTTAGTAATTTAATAATATTATAATTGTGATATTTTATATAGGATAAACGAGAACGGATAGAAATAAAATCCTACCTAGAAAACCATGAACTAGGTTTCTAAAGCCAGAGTATATTATAGACAAGTGAATTTTTATCTCACAGTAGGCTATCTCTGAAGTCATTTCCGTAACCGATGGAGTGATCATGAGATAAGGCCAAGAAGATATTTTGTGGAATTAGAACAGATAGTAGAAATGAAAACCTATAGAAAATAATTCATAAACTGAAATCCGATGATAGGCTGGTAAAACCAGAGTATATTATGAATCAGTCGATTTTTATCCAGAAGATAACGTTGTCCGACATTATTTCCATAACTGACAGCGGTTGTCCAAAAATGTTCGGCAGGCAACGGAATGTCCTTAATGAGATCAAAAATTTAGATAACCCAAGTATCTTGAAAGAGAAAGAAAAGATCTTCAAGACCATGCTCCCGGAATTTTGAGATTTCCCAACATTACGCGATTAGGACACTAAACAGGGAACTTTATCAGATAAAGGCACAGAAAGCAAGAGATGATGCAAGCATAACATCACTTTGATGACTCAGAATGAGGTCATCATAGTGAGGTGTAAGGTCAAGATCGTGCCACCTTAAAGAAGTGCGATCCAATGGTCAGAAACTAACCAGACGAAGTTCAAAGGAACTACTAAAATGCCATCCACTTTTTCTATAAATAGCCTTCACCTTTCTCTTCATTCTTCACAAATCCTAGAGCTTTCTAGAAAGAGATTTTAGAGAGAAGGAGAAGTCTGTGGAAATAGCAAAGTGCAGGGTAAGTTCTTCGGTCCCTAGTCTTTAGTCTTAAGTTCTTTCGGTAGTTATAATAGGAATGTTAGATAGATCTTTAGTTTTTCAAGTGTGATCTAGATATCATATTTTAGGGACAAATATGATATTTATTTCATAAATATGTTGGAAGAAGAGATATGTTAAAATTTTGGAGAAATAGAGTTAAAGTAGCGAAGCTCTAGCGAAATTCCACTGATTGGTAAGAGTAGGGGCAAAATGGTAATTTGTACCTAAAATACTTGTTATGATATCAAATATTGATAAATGTGATATTATCATTATAGGATATCAGTAATCTTGTTCCGCTGTCATTTCGTTGTCGTTCTGCTGTTTTCGTCAAAAGTACAATTTTTGTCAACGTACTAAACGCTCATCAATGAAGGTACGTTCGCGTACTGTAACACTAACTCTGATGTTTATGATATGCATATATGTGGATGTGTGTTGTATGTATAGAGTGTTTATACTGTGGAGTGCATATAAAGGTTAGAGGGTATCTGTAATGCTGGGAGCGATATGGTTGCATGCTGGGAGCGATACATATGCATTGGTTGTGATAGATCATTTGTATATGCTGTTGATGTTGTGGTATATATCATCCATATATTGTCTATGTAAATATGAGGTTAACCGTTACCTGAGGTCCGATGTGCTGGATCTCAACTCTCCATATAGTTTCAGGGTCGAGAGGACCAAGGTCCGTGGAGAGTGGCAAGTAGCCCGCATAAAATACCCGGTTGAAGACTTCCTTTTGTTGTTCCGGCGGAAGCCTTTCCATTGTTGTTTTACTTCACTTTTGAACCACGCGGTTACTATACAGCTATTGTATCCAGCCAGACTTGCGGTATTTTGAATATATACATACCAGTTACTCTTCCGCTCAAATGCTCTACTCTGATGATTTGAAATGATTTTAAATGAAAAAAAAATTATACTGCTTTTGAAAAGTTGGGATGTTACAGTCAAGTGATTACTATGCGATTGTTCGGTGTTACACCACTGTTTCGAAAACATTCTAGACGATTATTCAGTTGAGGGAAATTCTGGGCAAACATAGAGATTTCGGTTTGTCCAGAAATCGATCACGAGTTTGGTGTTTTAATTTCGTTTGATGAAGGTTCTGGAATCCCTGGTTCTGGGTTAGTTGTTTTAGTTTAGTTAATCTCATTTCCTTACTGTTTTTGTTTAATTTTGTTTTATTGCAATTCGAAAAACTCTCCCAATCATTTACTGTTTTATTTTTGTTACCATTAAATCTACTGCAATTCCGTGGGAAATGATCCAGGTACCTTATACTACAGTTTTATTAAACTTCGGTCTTAAAAAGTTCAATATAATTTAAATATGTCGTTAGGACCGTATTCCTTTAAAATGATCGGTCTTAATAACATCCCAAATAATAAATGTCTCTCTCGCGCCACTCGCTCTGAAAAATTAAATTTCCCTGTACGAACTTCTCCTGTCGAGCCGAAAGTGATTACTCAGGTTCTGTCTCCAATGTTTGTGTGTTCCTTCGTCACTGCTTCGTGTTGCTCTCTCGACAACAACTTTCTTGTTCCTTAGCTCAACGTCTAAAGACCAAGTTGTACTAGTTGTTTCGGCTATATAACTGTATGTTTTTCCTACTTATCATTCTGGGTTTTTCATGAGTTAACTAAAATCGATGAAATCTTCTTTTAGGACCTACCCAACTGACCAATAAGTGTTTTCAGGTTACTCTTACTGTCTACAACATTAACATTCGTGGCAGGAGAAGAGAGACTCAGCAAACGCATTTGACCTTATATGCTACAGGTAAGTCCACAAGACCTACTTGCAATGTGTTAGTTCTCAACCAAGTTTTGAAGATAACTAAAAACTTGTAAATCATTGGTTTAAATAAGAACTAGATTTCATGTCTTAAAACTCCAATTCTCATTTCAGCAAAATGAAGAACTCGAGTTCTTGGGTCAAGAACTTGAGTTCGCGACCCTTGGCCATAGAAATGTTCTCCAAGTCTTAAGAACTCGAGTTCATTAGTACCAAACTCGAATTCAAGAACTTGAGTTCTTGGTAAAGGACTCGAGTTCTCTCAGTAAGAAATTCGGTCAAGGCTAAGAACTTGAGTTCTTGAAAAAGAACTCGAGTTCATGAACTTAATTCTCAGTAAAGAACTCGAGTTCATGAACTTAATTCTCAGTAAAGAACTCGAGTTTCTTTATAAGGCATCTGATGAAAGTCTAAGAACTCGAGTTCCTAGACAAGAACCCGAGTTCATGAACTTGAGTTCATGATTAAGAACTCAAGTTCTTTAAAAATGAATTTGCCCCTGAAATGAAAAACTCGAGTTCTTGATTATCAACTCGAGTTCTTATATTGCAGATCCGAAATGTTCATAAGAAAATCAAAAGAACTCGAGTTCTTGTATAAGAACTCAAGTTCTAGAACTCGAGTCCTACATTGAAAACTCGAGCTCTTGTCGCTGTCACTGATCTCTGATTCTGCGAAAACCTTGATCTTTGGTCTAAAACTTCCAGAATCACTTAGAATGATATTTAAGATGTTTCTAACGTGTTTGCTAGTGATTTCAGGGACTTAAACGTTATATTATTCAAAATCAACATAAAGCAAATGCTCACATCATTGCATTTAATTCATAGCAGTAGAAACAGAGCAACAAATGGAATGAGTTATGCAGCAGAGAGAAACATTCTTCCAAGCATTACTTAATCAAGACATTCTTCTGCAAAAGCACTCTCAACGATCAATGCATTTAATGAAAGAACAGATTTCATTTAATGAAGCTTCAACGGTCCATTTGGTTGAACGAGGAACAGAGTTGTGTCTAACGGAAAATTAAATAAGTCACAACAGTAACTCTCAAGTTCCTCCCAACGGCATTAATGGCGAAAGAGTATAAATACCCAAGCATTCAATTCAGCCAACTACCGAAACTCTGCGCATTTACTCTGAGTTATTAATGTTATCAGTTTCATTACTCTCAATATCTTCGGATATTTTCCTATTCTTCAGTGATTATTTATTATCTACTCGTGAGGAGTTATAAAAACATTCATTTTATTCAGTTGTAAAATCTTAAGGTTGTGGAACCCTAAGTGTGGGTGTAAGATTACAAGTAGTAAAGGGGAGTGAGTCCGTGAGTGAGAGGATCATCCCAAGTTGTATTTGTAATCTCTGAAAAGTTAGTGAAAAATCCCAAGGGGTTCTTGGGGACTGGATGTAGGTCAAGATTAAACCGAACCAGGATAAATTGCCTCATGTCCATTCTTCTTTAAATTCCTGCTCAGTTAGCATTTTGTCTTAATTCACCAAAATTTTGATTAAGCGATTAAATTTCTAAATCACCTATTCACCCCCTTCTAGGTGATATTCCATCTTTATTTGGTATTAGAGCCTCGTTGCTCAGTTTGGATTAACATCCAGAGTTCGATCAGGGACGAAATATTGCCTGATGGTGCATCAATTAATCGACCTCCTGGTTTCAACGGACAACATTACTCATTCTAGAAAAACAAGTTCAAGGTGTTTGTTATGGCCACCGAGTTCGGATTATGGAGAGTCTTTGAACGAGGAAACTACGAACCAATATACCTGGAGAATGGTCTCAGACTTCCAAAGCTGGAAGAAGACTACGATGAGAATGATAGACGAAATGTCACTTTAAACAGCAAGGCCATACTCCTGCTTCAAAGTGCACTTAGTCAACAAGAATACTTTCGCATCTGCAATCTGGAGACAGCTTCAGAAATGTGGATGGCCTTGGAGGTTGGATATGAAGGAAGGGTAGCTATAAAGGAAAACCAAGTCAACACGCTCACAATAGAGTTTGATCTATTAAGAATGAAGAACGGAGAATCAATTGCCGAATTCCAACTTCGGTATACCCATTTGATCAACCGGCTAGCTTCTTTGGGGAAATCATATGAATAACATGCCCAAGTCAGGAAGATTCTCAACGTATTAACCAAAGATTGGAAAGCCAAGGTCACAACAATAGAAGAAGCTCGAGGAGAATCAATGGCATCGGTTGCAGCTTTATTCGAAAGTTTGTCTAAATACGAAAGAAAATTGAAGTTCAAGAAAGATCTGGATGAGATCAACAGCAACAACAAGAATAAGGGAGTGGCTCTCAATGCTGTTAAGGAAAAAGAAGAAAAAGATGAAGATGATGAGGATGATGAGATGGGCATGTTCGTGAGAAAATTTAAGAAGTTTTACAAAAGAGATCAAGGCTTCAGAAATCGATTCCAAAGAGGAGGTTCCAGTAGTAGACGTGACTCCAAGGAGAAAGAACAAATCATCTGCTAAGAGTGCGAGAAGCCTGGTCACTACAGATCGGAATGTCCTCAACTGAAGGGCAATGAGAAAGACAAAAAGAAGACGTTCAACAACTTCAAGAAGAAGGCATATGTTTCAGCTATCTGGGGAGATGACTCTTCAGAAGAAGAAAGTGAAGAAGAAGCAGAAACAACAAATGTCTGCCTAGTTACAAAAGAAGAACAACCAGAAAATAGTGAGGTAAACGATTCATTACCCACTTACGATGAGTTGTTTGATGAATACAATGAAATGCAATCTGAATTTGAAAAACTTGCTGATAAATATTTTGATCTGAAAAGAAAAAAAAAACTTCTCTTGAAATGCAAGTTAAAAATTTTACTGACAAAAACATACTTTGTGAGGATTGTCTTGATTTGGAGAAAAATAACTCATATCTTACAAAAACTCTTGAAAAGTTCACCAGAGGGAGTGAAATGCTCAATGTGGTATTGAATGCCCAACGTTTTACAAATGATAGATCTGGTATAGGATATCCTATTTTTGACAAGAAGAAGGGCAAAAAGAAAACTGGTGAAAAATCGTATGTAATTTATTTTCAAAGTTCAGTGCATTCATCAAATCCTTTTGCTCATTGTATTTATTGTAATCGGAAGGGTCATACCACATCATCATGTTTTCATAAAAAGGAAAGAAGAGATAAACCTGTAGGAAATTATCAATGGGTACCTAAAGGAACTTATGTTCCTAAGCCCCAGACTAACCCCAAAGGACTCAAGAAAAGATGGGTACCTAAAACTTAATCTCTCTTGTCTTGTAAGAGTGTCTGAAAGCATCCAGAGTAAACAAGTGGTACATTGACAGCGGATGTTCAAGACACATGACGGGTGATGAAGAGAAGTTCATTGCCTTATATTCAAGAGATGGTGGCAAAGTCACCTTCGAAGGAAATCAATTTGGGAAAATCACTGGTATAGGTGAAATTGGAACTAAAGAAGGACCTCTTATCAAGGATGTCTATCTAGTAGAAGGGCTATGCCATAACCTTCTAAGTGTGAGTCAAAGTGCCGACAAGAACAATTGGATTATCTTTGACTCAGAAGAATGTCTCATTGTGAACAAAGATGATTTTTCCATTGACAAAAGTAAACTCAAGGTATTATTTAGAGCTCCTAGAGAAGGTAATTGTTATACATTAGATTTACCAAAGATTAATTCAGAAAAATGTTTTGTTAGTAACTTAGATGAAACCTGACTGTGGCATAAGAGACTTGCACATGTGAATATGCATTAGCTGGACAAGTTGTTGAAAAAGGATTTAGTAATTGGCTTGCCCAAAATTCATTTAAGAAACGATATGATCTGTGATGCATGTCAAAAGGGCAAACAAACTAAATCATCCTTCAAAAATAAAATTGAAATTTCAACAAATAGGCCTCTTCAGCTACTTCACATGGATTTGGTTGGACTTGCCAGAGTGAAAATCTTAGGAGGAAATTTATATACCTTAGTTATAGTGGACGATTACTTTGCATTGACTTGGATGATATTTTTATCTTGAAAGGATGAAACATTTGATCTATTCTGTGTATTTGCCAAAAAGGTGCAAAACGAGAAAGGTATTTGTATTGCAACTATTCGGATTGATTATGGTGGTGAATTTGAGAATCAAGTCTTTGAAAGGTTTTGTGAGGATCATGGCATAGACCATAATTTCTCTGCACCAAGGACACCCCAACAAAATGGTGTAGTGGAAAGGAAAAATCAAGTGTTGACTGAGATGGCTCGAGCAATGTTGAAGGAGCATCAGACTTCACAAGTTTTTTGGGCAGACGCCATGAGTACTGCCAGCTACATTTCAAACAGAGCCTATGTGCGAAAGAAATTGAACAAGACACCTTATGAACTCTACAAAGGGAGAAAACCAAACTTAGCTCATCTTCACATTTTTGGCTATAGATTATTCGTGCATAATAATGGTAAGGATAATCTGGGTAAGTTTGATTCTAAGTCAAATGAAGGTATATTTCTGGGTTATTCCAATAGGAGCAAAGCATATAGAATTTTCAATAAATGTACCCGTATAGTTGAAGAGTCCATACATGTAGTTTTCTGTGAGTAAAAAACAATTAATTCTGTAGATGAGGAAGATGAACTCATTCGGAAAAACCAATTCTTTTCAAAATCCACTCCTGCCTCTATTGAAAATCCTAAAGACATTTTTGAAAATGAGTCTCAAAATCATCCTGATCAATCTCAGCCTAGACCTTGGAAATTCATTAGGAACCATCCTCTTGACTAGGTTATAGAAAACATTGATCAAGGAGTGAGAACTAGAAATAGTGTATTAAATGAGGTCATGTTCTCTGCCTTCATATTTGAAATTAAGCCCTCAAAAATTGACGAAGCCCTGTCAGACAATGATTGGGTCATCGCAATGCAAGAGGAGTTACATCAATTTGATAGAAATCAAGTTTGGGACTTGGTACCTAGGCCTAAAGATCATCCGGTCATTGGGACTAAATGGGTATTCAAGAACAAACGAGATGAATCCGCAATAATAGTCAGAAACAAGGCTAGACTTGTTGCCAAAGGCTATAATCAGGAAGAAGGGATTGATTATGAAGAAACGTATGCTCCTATAGCTAAATTGGAAGCCATACGTGTTCTTCGAGCCTTTGCTTGCATGAAAGGGATCAAGCTCTATCAAATGGATGTTAAAAGTGCTTTTCTAAATGGCTTCATACAGGAGGAAGTTTATGTGGAACAACCTCCTGGTTTTGAAAACAACCAATACCCTGATCATGTCTACTGTCTAAAGAAAGCTTTATATGGTCTTAAGCAAGCTCCTAGAGCTTGGTATGAGCGGTTAAGCAAATTTTTGTTAGATCAAGGTTTTGTTAGAGGAAAAGCGGACCCTACACTCTTCATTAAGAACAATAAGCTTAATGAATTGTTAATTGTGCAAATAGATGTTGATGATATCATTTTCGGCTCTACTAATGAATCTCTGTGTGAGAAATTTTCAAAGAAAATGCAGAGTGAATTCGAAATGTCTATGATGGGTGAGCTGAACTACTTTCTTGGTCTGCAAATTAAACAACGAAAGGATGGGATATTTATTTCTTAGACCAAGTACTTGTGGGATCTGCTCAAGAGATTTGGAATGGAGAATTGCAATGGTGCAGATACTCCAATGAGTTCAACTACCTCTCTTGATGCTGATATAGAAAAAGGAAAAGATTTTAACATCACCAAATATAGAGGTATGATCGGATCTCTACTGTACCTGACAGCCAGCAGACTAGATATTCAGTTTAGCGTGGGCATGTGTGCTAGATTCCAAGCTGTCCCAAAGGAATCACATGCAGAGCACGTGAAGAGAATATTTCAATATCTAGCTGATACAAAAGAGCTTAGACTATGGTTTCTAAAAGGAGGACAAGAATATCTGGTTGCCTATTCTGATTCAGATCACGCGGGCTGCAAAACTGATAGAAAAAGTACCAGTGGGCAATGTGAGTTTCTTGGTGGCTCTCTGGTATCATGGTTCAGCAAGAAACAAACTACTGTGGCTGTCTCATCTACTGAAGCTGAGTACGTTGCAGCCTTTAGTTGTTGTGCCAAAGTCCTGTGGTTGAAGCAACAATTATCAGACTTAGGGATTCATCTGAAAGATATTCCAATCTTGTGTGACAACACAAGCACCATAAGCCTAGCAAAGAACCTGGTTCAACACACAAGGACTAAACATATTGATGTTAGACACTACTTTATCCGAGATCATGTGCAGAGAAAAGATGTAAAAGTGATGTTCATTCCAACACATTTGCAACTTGCTGACATTTTTACAAAGCCTTTGGCCAAGGAACAATTTTTGTTTATTAGGAGATAATTGGGAATGGTAAATCCCAATGAGTTGTAAATGTTTCATTTTATTTTAGTCTATTTGAGTTTAATCCATTTAAATATTGACTGACTTAAGCTTCGGAGTGTCTAGACATTGTTTTGCAAGTCACTGTTTTCATTGCTTAAATCAGGGGAGATCAGAACTTGAGTTCAGATCCAAGAACTCAAGTATTTTTGAAAGCAAATAGTCCAAGAACTCGAGTTCATAAGGAAAAACTTGAGTTCTCAGTTCTCATCTCACATTTTAATGATAACAACTCCAGTTCTTAGAAAAGAACTCGAGTTCGTGAACTCGAGTTGATGAACAAGAACTAGAGTTTTTCTTGAAGCTCAAAGCAAGGTGCTACGCAGGAAATTCAAGAACTTGAGTTGTCAAACAACTCAAGTTCTAGAACTTTAGTTTTGCTCCAAAAACTCGAGTTCTCATACAGATGTTCTGAGCAGTCACTTGACGAACTTGAGTTCTTCACTAAGGAACTCGTGTTCTTGTAGGGCATATATATACGAGTTCGCATAAAACTCTTCCTATTCCTTTGGCTTTCTTACATTTTCTCTCAGAACCCAGAACCCTATTCTCTTTGAAAAAATTGCAATGAGAACCAAAAATCCAAGTCAACGAGACGCATCTTCTACCTCATCTCTCTCACCATAATCTGCGTCCAGTGACTCCATATCTCCACCAAAATCCCCATCTCCCACAAGGCCTCGCCGTGAGAAAATTCCTCCTCTTCGCTACCGGCTTAAGGTCACGAAGAATGTAGGTCCTCCTGAATCTCCATCTTCTCACCCCCGAGCAAGAGGAGTAGTAATCCGTGAACCAACAGAGTCCCAACAACAATCGAGGTCTAGTGCTACTCCTGTTACGGGTCGAGGGAAAGAAAAAGTGGGAGAACCTCCTCGCAATTCCACTACCACTGTTCCCCGAGGGCCAAATCCATTGTCCAGAGCAACTCCATCTCAGTCTCAACCGAATACTGGTACTCCATCTGTTTTAGCCATAGATAGGAACCCAATTCCTCCAAAGGATTTTATATGTAATCCAGTTTCTATTCCTGAATTTGATCGTCGCACTTATCTCTCTGATTATGGAATTAGAAATATTTGCTCAAATGTCCATCTTGATTTCCAAACCTTCCTATCAGAATGTGGCTTAGATTTATCACCATATTTGATCAGCTTCAAGCCACTTCTAAGTATCCAAGCCCCTTACTGTCATTCTGTGATTAGAGTATTTTATTTTTTCCTACGAATTTCCAATGTGATAGCCCCTGATGGAACTTGAGGAAGAAAGGATGATATCACATGTTAGGGGCAAACACATTACTATAACCACTCAGATCCTGAATAACATGTTAGGAATCATAGACCCTCCTTCTCCACCTATTATAGAATACTCAGATGCGGAAATCTTTGAGATTCTCAGACCAGGGGAACCAATTGGGCCACTGAACTTCAATCCTAAAGATATGCCATCCCTTCACAGAGTCATCTGGTACATCTACACTAGGAGTCTAGTGCCTAAGGGCAAAAATTGTACACATTTTACCAGTAGAGACTATGGGTTGTTAGCAGCTATTATGTCCAAAACCAGCTTCAACCTTGGGTACTGGATCTATCATGAGATTAGGAAGTTTAGGTTTGAAGGAAAAAAGAAATCTCATCTGCCTTATGCCCACTTGATTTCTGTACTCCTATTTCATCACAAGGTTTGGCATCTTGAGTTGGATTATAAACCCATCAAGCCTACTAAAATGGACCAAAATCAACTAAATTATATGAGATTGGATTTTGTTGAAGAGTCTGGGAAATCCAGAGCCCCCTCCAAAACCAGAACCAGAACCAAAACTAGAGCTGAAGAAGGACAAACTTCCCCCACTCGGCCATCCACATTTGCTCCTCCTCAAGCTCCTCGACCAATTTCGATGGTTGGTGCCTCAATTCAGTCCATAGTGGAAAAAACTATATCTGCAGCTGTCTCCACTCTTAAAGAAAATATACTTACGAAGTTATCCAAGAAGATTGAGGCTGAGGTGAAGAAAGGTGTTGATGAAGTCCTAAAATGCTTTAAGTCCAAGTCCAAGGATAAAGTTCAAGATGATCTAACTGATGAGTTATCTGGAATCAATGGGAAGCTTGAAGCTATTATGGCCATTTCGTAGATCTTAGCCCTAGATATGAAGCCACACATGTTGCTTATGACTCATTGGACAAAAAAGTTGAGAAGCTTCTCAAACAAACTGCTCCTACTCATCTTTCAAGCTCCTTACCTCCACCTTTTTCTCCATACACTTCTAGACCTGATCCCATCTTTCATTCTCCTCCACACATATCTCCCAATATGTCTCCACCTCACTTTCACTCCTCTCTAATCCTTACCCTTGCTCTTTCTACCTTTGCTCCAAGCACTTCCACTTCAATTCCTGAAATCTCAGCATCTTTCCCACCTCTTGAGGCTTCCACTCCTATTACCTCCCACGCTCATGCTCCTCCATCGACTCCTTCCACTTTTCCTGTCTCATCCTCCCAAGCCTCTCCTTCTACATTTGCAGAGGCCATGCAATTTTTGAAGACTCCTCTATCAGTCACTCCCATCTCCATGCTTCCTCCACTTGATGATGACAAAGGGGGAGAAGAGAGTAGCTGATAGTTGTTTGTGATAGTTGTTTGTAGTTGTTTCCTGATAGTTGTTTGTGATGAAGTTAGCTGATAGTCGTTTGTGATGAAGTTAGCTGATAGTTGTTTGTTGATAGTTGCTTGGTTGGTTATTTTCTAATCCGATGAAGTTATCTGCCTGATGTAATTTTTGTATTCCAACAACTTATCATTATGCACATGTAATGCAGAACTTAATGCTAATTTATTATCATCAGCTCTTCTGATATTATCTTTTTGATTTCTCTGAACCTTCTGAAAAATATTGAAATCAAATCCTTAAAACTCAACCATTCTCTCTAAAAGTTGTACAAGTGTTGTCATCATCAAAAAGGGGGAGAATGTTAGTTCTAAACCAAGTTTCGATGATAACTAAATACTTTTAAATCATTGGTTTAAATAAGAACTAGATTTCATGTCTTAAAACTCCAATTCTCATTTCAGCAAAATGAAGAACTCGAGTTCTTGGGTCAAGAACTCGAGTTCACGACCCTTGGCCATAGAAAAATTCTCCAAGTCTTAAGAACTCGAGTTCATTAGTACCAAACTCGAGTTCAAGAACTTGAGTTCTTGGTAAAGGACTTGAGTTCTCTCAGTAAGAAATTCGGTCAAGGCTAAGAACTTGAGTCCTTGAAAAAGAACTCGAGTTCATGAACTTAATTCTCAGTAAAGAACTCGAGTTTCTTTATAAGGCATCTGATGAAAGTCTAAGAACTCGAGTTCCTAGACAAGAACTCGAGTTCATGAACTCGAGTTCATGATTAAGAACTCAAGTTCTTTAAAAATGAATTTGCCCCTGAAATGAAAAACTCGAGTTCTTGATTATCAACTCGAGTTCTTATATTGCAGATCCGAAATGTTCATAAGAAAATCAAAAGAACTCGAGTTCTTGTATAAGAACTCAAGTTCTAGAACTCGAGTCCTACATTGAAAACTCGAGCTCTTGTCACTGTCACTGATCTCTGATTCTGCGAAAACCTTGATCTTTGGTCTAAAACTTCCAGAATCACTTAGAATGATATTTAAGATGTTTCTAACGTGTTTGCTAGTGATTTCAGGGACTTAAACATTGTATTATTCAAAATCAACATAAAGCAAATGCTCACGTCATTGCATTTAATGAATAGCAGCAGAAATAGAGGAACAAATGGAATGAGCTGTGCAGCAGAGAGAAACATTCTTCCAAGCATTACTTAATCAAGACATTCTTCTGCAAAAGCACTCTCAACGATCAATGCATTTAATGAAAGAATGGATTTCATTTAATGAAGCTTCAACGGTCCATTTGGTTGAACGAGGAACAGAGCTGTGTCTAACGGAAAATTAAATAAGTCACAACAGTAACTCTCAAGTTCCTCCCAATGGCATTAATGGCGAAAGAGTATAAATACCCAAGCATTGAATTCAGCCAACTACCGAAACTCTGCGCATTTACTCTGAGTTATTAATGTTATCAGTTTCATTACTCTCAATATCTTCGGATATTTTCCTATTCTTCAGTGATTATTTATTATCTACTCGTGAGGAGTTATAAAAACATTCATTTCATTCAGTTGTAAAATCTTAAGGTTGTGGAACCCTAAGTGTGGGTGTAAGATTACAAGTAGTAAGGGGGAGTGAGTCCGTGAGTGAGAGGATCATCCCAAGTTGTTTTTGTAATCTCTGAAAAGTTAGTGAAAAATCCCAAGGGGTTCTTGGGGACTGGAGTAGGTCAAGATTAGACTGAACCAGGATAAATTGCCTCTTGTCCATTCTTCCTTAAATTCCTGCTCTGTTAGCATTCTGTCTTAATTCACCAAAATTTTGATTAAGCGATTAAATTTTTAAATCACCTATTCATCCTCCCTAGGTGATATTCTATCTTCACGATGCGTTTAATCTCCTCGTCATGCATTTATTTTGCTTCTTAATTCAATGTGATACATTTATGAGCATAAGACAGAACCAACATTTAGCTGATATACGCATTTGTAGTTGGCTTATTTTATATGAAAGTTTCAGTTTTTACGGATTATGTATGGTAAATCTTTCCGTCTATAGTAATTCTACTATGGATAGCAGTTGGATAAATGCTTTTACGGACGAGTGTTGAATATCAGAATAGGGTTAGGGAATTTATAGAATTTGCTAAACAAAACGCTCATGATGATAGTGGGAAGTTTTAATGCCCTTGTGTACGATATTTTAATGAGAGGCGACTAAGTCCTGAAGTTATACACAGACATTTAGTTTGTCAAGGATTTTGTAAGACCTATACAGTATGGGTATGGCATGGTGAAAAAATGCCAAGTGGGTCTCAACACGGAGAAGTGGCATCTGATGATAATGACGCCAATATGGATGATCACATAGAGGACATTATTTGTGATGTAGGAGAAGAGACTTTTCATCAATCACATGCATATGGTAATATATGCAGTGATGCAGAGACCCCACTATACCTTAGGTGTAAGAAATACCAATTGTTGAACGTTGTATTGAAATTGGCCAACTTGAAGGCACGTCATAGGTGGAGCGACAAAGAGTTTTTCTGAAATGCTTGAGGCTTTTAAGCACATGCTTCCGGATGATAATGTGTTGGCTCACTGATACTATGATGCTAAGAAAATACTTTGTCCACTGGGGATGGAGTACAAAAAGATCCACGCATATGCCTGAATGATTGCGTGTTGTATAGGAACGAGTTAGAAGAGAAGCTGAATTGGCCGATATGTGAAACCCCAAGGTACAAGTCAAATAAGGGGCCTGCAAAAGTGTTGTGGTATCTTCCAATCATACCAAGGTTTAAGCGCTTGTTTGCTAATGAAAATGATGCAAAAAATTTGAGGTGGCATGTAGATGAGAGGATTTCTGATGGAAAGATTTGACATCCTGTTGATTCTTCTCAATGGAGGAAAATCGATCAATTATTTCTGACCTTTGGCCAAGAACCTAGGAACCTTAGGCTTGCCCTTAGAACGGATGGCATGAATCCATATGGAAGCCTTAGCAACATACATAGTTCCTAGACTGTACTCCTGATTATTTACAACTTATCTCCTATGTTATGCATGAAACGGAAGTATATCATGGTGTCCATGTTGATTTCGGGACCAAAACAACTCAGAAATGACATTGATGTTTACCTTCAGCCCTTGATCGAAAACTTGAAGGAGTTGTGGGAAGAAGGTGTCCATGTTTTTTACTCTTTCAAGAAGGAGGTCTTTAAAATGAGAACCGTGATATTTTGTACTATAAACCACTTCCCAGCATATGGGAGCTTTGTCAAGGTATAGTATAAAAGGCCATAAGGCATGTCCGGTTTGTGAAGAAGGCACACGCTACCATCAACTTCAACATGGATGAAAGATGGTTTATCTTGGACATAGAATATTTCTTAAACGGAGCCACCCATATCATCGATTAAATAAAGCCTTTCTTGGTGGCCAAGAGTATGAAGATCCTCCAATGGCATTGACTGGGGAGCAGGTGTATGAAAAGGTGAAAAATATAAGTTTCGTCTTCGGTAAGACTACAAAGGGTAGAAAAGAAACAAATATATGGAAAAAAAGATCAGTATTCTTTGATCTTCCATATTGGCACAACCTTGATGTGAGACACTGTATTGATGTCATGCATGTGGAGAAGAACATATGTGATAGTATTGTTGGCACGCTTCTCAACATACAAGGTAGCATAAAGGATGGTGTGAAGGCAAGATTGGATTTGCAAGAAATGGGAATACGCGAATACCTACATCCAAGGCCATATGGTAATAAAACTTATTGTCCCCCGGCTTCTCATACTTTGTCTAAGGATGAGAAACGTAGTTTTTGTGAGTGTTTGCATGGCACAAAAGTTCTATTTAAGGCATAGCCCAATATGATCTTCAACACATTTTGACTAGGTTTTGTTTGTTCTTCAATGTTGTTTGTAGTAAAGTGTTCGAGATTGAACAATTGGATGAATTGGAGAATGAAGGATATCTTATCTTGTGCCACCTTGCGAAGCTTTTTGTTCCTTTATTTTTTGACATCATGGTTCATCTAATTGTTCATCTAGTGAGGGAGATCAAGTTGTTCGGCCCTGTCCATTTACGGTGGATGTACCCAATTGAATGATCTATGAAATTCTTAAAAGGGTACGTGAAGAACGCATACCGGCCAGAAGCATTAATTGTTCAAAAGTATGTATCTGAAGAGGCCATAGAATTTTGTCAAAATTATTTGGCCAAAGTAAGACATATTTGGCTTCTAAAATGTCAGCATGCTGAAAGGGGTAGACGAGGGGCCTCAATAAAGAGAGTGGATCCTGATGAATTGTCACATACATCTTCAATAATGTTGATGAAGTTCAACCCAGCATAGTTGCACATAAAGAAGCTGTGAGGAAAGAAAATCCCCGAATGATTGAACAAAGGTTGATTAGGGAGCATAATAGAACATTTGCAAACTGGTTCAAACAAAAAGTCGAGGGAGAGGAATCTGTTTCTGAGACAATGAAATGGTTAGCACGTGGTCCTGAGGTTGATGTCATAAGTTGGAATTCATATGTCATCAACAGTTACACATTTTACACGAAGTCCCTAGATGATAGGAGTACCGTCCAGAACAGTGGTGTAATGTTAGAGGCTAAATCTATGCACTTCTCTAGTTCAAAAGACAAGCGGCCTAAATTGGTAGTCATGCCATATTATGGGGTTATTGAAGAGATTTGGGAGGTGGACTATGTCTTCATTAGATTTCCCATTTTCAAATGCAAGTGGGTTAATGTCAACAATGGTGTTCAGATCGATCGGCTGGGATTTATGTTAGTTGATGTCAATAGTAGAAGTTTTGGAGATGAACCTTTTATTATGGTAGACCAGGCGAAACAAGTTTTTTATATCACTGATCAAGCAAATAAAATGTGATTTATAGCTCTCCATGGAAAAAGGGTCATCGATATTGATGAGGAAAGTCATGCAAATTATGGTCTTCCTGACTGTACTCCTTTTTCAAGGGGTCTACCGGACATGAACGAAGAAGATGAAGCAGATAATGAACCCGGCATAAGGAATGATCATCAAAAAGGGATATGGGAGGATATCCCTTTATAAAAGAGTCAATTCATAAGGTAACTGCACAAATCTTTGAAAACTTTAAGGTTTTAACACAATTATATTCCATGCGTGTTTTTAAACAATGTCACTAACTCTATGATGTTTGTTCTTGTTTTATTTTGGTGCCAGGATCCGATCCAAAGGGGCATGCATGTTATAAAAGAGGATGTTACGTTGTTGGATGGGAATCAGATGAAGGCATTGTGAATATTGGGCATGTATGTTGATTTAAGTGTGGTATATTGTAATAGCTTATTGTATTTGTATTTGTAACTCATGGTCAATAATATTTGTATTCTATGATCTGTTTTTTCCCAACTCAATCTATTCATAATTGTTCATAGCTTGTAGCTTAAAGTGTAGCTTTTTCTGTGCTGGATTGGCTGGTATGGATTTGTGTATAGATCATTCAATTTATCCATAATTGTTCATAGCTTATAGCTTAAAGTATACCCTTTTATGTGTTGGATCGGCTAGTATGGATTTGTGCATATATATGATCAGTAAGAACAAAACAGGAAAAAAACTCAGGAAAATTTAGACCGATAAAACAAAAACGTCGGTCTTAAAAGTTCAACTTTAAAGACTGGATGTACTCGGATTTACTTAAATGCGCAGTGTTACAGGTAAGGCGACATATTTGATATTAGATGGTATTAAAAGTTGGTTTTATAAGACCGATGATTTAATATGCCCGGTCTAAAAAGCTAATCTTTAAGACCGGACGTATTAATCATCCAGTCTTGAAAGTGAGTCTTTTAAGACCGCATATAATTATTCGTCGGTCTAACAAGCTGCTACTTTTTATAGCACAATTATTTTTGTCCGGTCTTAAAAATTAGAACTTTTAAGAGCGGTTAAATTTTTGTCCAGTCTTAAAAATTGAGTTTTAGGACCGACAAAAAAATATTTTGGTTAGATTTAGTATTACTTTTAAGACCTGATGTTTTTAAATGTCCGGTCTTAAAAGAGTTTATTTAAGACCGGTTTAAATTTGGTCTTAAAGATATACTTTTAATACTGGCTGGAACAAGACCGGTTGCGAGTCCGGTCTTCTAATGCCTCTTTTGTCCGGTCTAAAAAGCCTTTTTTGTACCCATGCGAAAAAGGAATAGTATATGAAAATAAAAGGAAAGAAATATTAAAAATAGATAACATATATAATAAAATGGATAAATTAATGAAAATATTTAGTAATTCAAAAACTAGAAATTTAAACATGATGAGTAGAAATGACTTTGGCTCAGAAGATGAAATTGAAAAATTTATGGGTAAAGATGAAACAAATTTAGATATGATAATGAAAGATTTAGAAAATTTTAAAAAAATGAAAATCAAATAAATATCCAAACATCTCAAAGATCTGAATAGAACAAGAAAGACAAAAAAAAATAAACATAAGAAAGAGCATACACATTATTTGTATAAACCTAGAACAAATAGTAGGTGAAACAGGTATCAAGGTATACCTATAAACGTTTATCATTATCATTAGTCATTTTAGGCGTCACAAAGTACTTAACTATGCGAATTATTTTTAAGAGATTAAAAGAGGATTATCCCCTAAAAATTCCCTTAATAATAATACCCTTATTTTATTTATATATTAATTAATAATCCCCTTTTCTCTTTATTATTAATTAATAATTCCTTGATTATTTACTCCCTTTTTCTAATAATAATAATAATAATAATAATAATAATAATATCTATTTATTATTATCTATTTATTCTATTATTATTATTATTATTACTACTATTATTATTATTTTACTAATTATTATTATTTCTCTATAATTAATTTAAACTCTCATAGGCTATCTTAACATTTTTAAATTAAGAGTTTGTAAATATGAATTATTATGTAAATTATGCATTGATGCATCATATATAATGTTTCTCATGGTTTTCCAAAATATATTATTCATATATTTACATACATACATACATATACACACACACACACACATATATCTAATCAAGGCTTTTCTTTTAATTAGTTTCAAAATATTTACACATAAGCTTTACATACAGCTGATATATATGTATATATGCATAGATATAACATTAACTTGATATATGCATTAGCAAGCTTTCTTCCTCTTTGCTACATATATGTATATACACGTTAACACACACACAAATTTTGTAAATATATACATATATATGCATTCACATAGCATGCAGTGGCTTATATCTATATATATGCATCCTATCAACGACTTGCGTGTGTGTGTGTCAATTTGATAGCCACGGCATGCAGCAACAATATATACTCACACTTGTATGGCATGCATCGTTATATATATATAGCAGCGCAATGTCCCCCTGTTTTTCTAATTTTTAGTCTTGCAGCGAAGTAAGATTTTCATTTCCTTATCTTAAAACTTCAACTAGCTATTGGACAGTGACGAAAATAAAAGGGATGAGATGTCCAATGATTTACCTCCCGTTTCAAGCTTGAATGACGAGAGTTTGGTGCTGATCTACTTCCCTTGTTCTCACAGCAAGAAGCAGAGAACATGATTTCCAGTTGACTCTCTCTCTCTCTGTGCTTGAACTCACTCTCAGCTTTGGGGGTAAGACGACGTGAATGCTTAATAGTCAATGGGCAGATATTAAATAAGAAACCAAGGGTCCAGTCCGTAGAGCAACGGTCCAAGAAGCATGAACTAATGGGCAACGTCACAGGGCTCGAGATGCTGGAGGAGGCACAATCTTTTGTTGGTCATCCACTGCTTCTGTGCATTGCTGATCTTTTGTTTTCCTTTTGTTGATTGCGTGTTTCAGTTGAAATATAATTACCTTGTGTTTTGCGTGATCTTTTGCTTGTAATCAGCTGCTATGATTTTACAGGCTGGGAGTGAGAAAGAAAATGAGACGGGCTGATGCTTAGGTGTTGTTGGTTAGATGATTTGGGCCAAGACACAATGGATTGGAGGGGATACATATATTGGGCCAAATACGTATGTAGATGGGGAGTATGAAATGCTGATACATATAGATATACTTGCTGCTGCTTCTGCGTTTTGATGAGAACTAGGAATGAATGATTGTTGATATGGGTTTGGGCTTTTATTTATTCAGTGAAAGATTGGGATTTGTATAGTAATTTTTTTTTTTTGATACCAAAAAATTTTGGAGGGGTTCGACACCAGTCCCCCATCAACGCCAGGGCACGGCTCCGGGCTCTATGAGTACTTAATGGAGACTTACGAGATCGCCTACCAAAGGAATTTCAGCAACGGCAGAGAGAATCGAACCCACGACCCAAGGATTTGTATTGTAATTGTGTTGCATGATTTTAATTTTAAGTTTATGGGCCAAAAAGCCAAAAATAATAGGTTCATATTAGGAATGTGTGTTAAATTAGAAGTCCATATTGAATTCACTCGAGGAACCCATTAATCATATATAAAGCTTATTTGCAATTATGTCCTTTGCTCATTTAATTATAAATATCAAATAAATGTTAGGAATAAATCCTTAATTTCGTAGGCTAAAAATATAAATCCTATAATTCTTTTCCCAAAAAATTCATGAAAATTGGGCCATAACTTCCAATAATTACTTTTATCCCAAATTTCATAATTAGTTTCTGTATATTATTCAACTTTAAATTTCCAAAAATTTGGGATGTTACACTTGCATTTTCAAACGAACATAAAATATATAGTGAAAATAGGGGGAAAATAATAACACATAAATATTTCTTGCCAATAATAAAAGAAATAAAAATTGATCTAGCTCAATTTACAATACCAAAAATCTTACAACTATAATTAGATAATAGTAGAAGTTATTATGAGAGAATTCCTAGAAGAATGATACCAAATGATACAATAGGACAAATATTTTTTTAAAAAATATATATCAAAAAATCCAACATTAAATATTGACATAAATCCAAGAAGTAGTATAGACCTTCATCTAGTAAAGAACTAATAAGAATGTTAAGTGCTAGAACATTAAACCAACCTCAAGAAATAATAGATAATTTTACTTAAAGAAATTTATTAGTAAAAAGGCAAATAAGCACAAATTTGAGAGAAATTAGACCAAGAAGTAGAATAGCTACCAATTTAGAAAATAATTATATAAGATTAGAAGTAAAATCTGAAATGTCTAGGAAAGAAGTTATAGGAAAAATAGAAGAAAATGAAAGATAAAGTAAAATAGAAATGGATATTACAGAAGATAATTTAATAATAGAAGAACAACAAACAAAAACTAATGTAGTACTAAGATTTAATAATAGAGATATATATAACAAACTTATTATCGGTAGTAACACAAAATACAAAAAAATATTATAAAGTACTATTAGGAAAAGATTTCTTAGAATCAGGTAAACTTTATAGAATACAAGATAGAAGAATAATGATAAATCTGCATCATCAAACAATTGTAACACTAAAATTATCATAATTTATGAAGATATTAATTTAGATTCAGATCCAGATAGAAGAAAAATAGTATGTATATATAGAAGAAATAATGAGACAATGGAAATAGAGGAAACATTAAGAGTATCATATGCAAATGTAAATCTAATAAGACAAATAATATGGAAACTTAGAGAAAAAATTAAGTTTTATAACTTGTTATGGATAGAAATATTACGCCCAACTAAGGTGTGGCCTAATAAGAGACAAGCAAACCCTAACTCTAAGGTACCCTCTATAAATAGATGATAAACCTTAAAGTACACATCCTCTACACTCTGTCTCTTTACTATCCTGCCTACACAGAGCACACACCCCACTCCCTTAGGTGAAAACCCTCATGTTTGTGTTCTGTGATCTCATATCCTCCTAAGTATCTCATCTATGGATATCTAGGAGAAGGCTATTTGATCCTATATCAACATACTAGTCCATTGGGGCTAACAATTGTGTTCTTATGACAGAACATTGGTGCCATCTGTGGGGATGTCGGCCTTTTCAGAGAAATCAAGCACAACTTGGTCCGTAATGATTATGCTCCTAGTATGTGTGTGTGTTGCCACTGCTTCAAATTGATTTGTAGATCAACAAGAGAAATATCCATTACACTATTTCTCCATCTTTTAGAAATATGTTGCATGTCATCATCAACCCTGTAACATCCCAACTTTTCAAAAGTAGTATAATTTTTTTTTAATTTAAAATCATTTCAAATCATCAGAGTAGAGCATTTGAGTGGAAGAGTAACTGATATGTATATTCAAAAGTCCATAAGTCTGGCTATTTACAAAAATGGTACAAAGACTGAGAGTTTTTAAAGTAAACAACCATAGAGGTGTTCCCCTAGGAATACCCATGCCGTGGCAACAAAAGCTAGTCTTCAGCCGAGTTCCTATAAGTGCTGCTTGCCTCTCTCCTTGGTCTTCGGACCTCCAGATCCTGAAGTTATATTAAGAGCTGAGGTCCAATGCGTACCGGATCTCAGGTAATGATTAACCTCATGTTTATATATGCCATATATGGATTACGGATATTCACAACATAAAAAGTACATGAGAACTCAGACAAATGTATCCCTGGCACATAAGCCCCTTAGTAGATATGTCATACCCAGCATACGTTCCACACCTAGCAAGCGTTTCACACCAAGCATTTCACACCCAACAAGCATATCCCAATACCCAGTAAGAATAATCATAACAACAGTATATGAACATATCACAGAGCTATCAGCTACCTCATATAAGCATACCATACACATAGCACATATACACATACAATAACCATCAGAGTTAGTGTTACTAGTATGCGAACGTACCTTCGTTGATGAGCGTTTAGTACGTTGACGGAAAACTGTACTTTTGACGGAAAACAGCGGAACGACAACAGAACAAGATTACTAATATCCTATAATGATAATATCACATTTATCAATATTTGATATCATAACAGGCATTTTAGGTACAAATTACCATTTTGCCCCTACCCTTACCAATTAGTGGAATTTTGCCAGAGCTTCGCTACTTTAACTCTATTTCTCCAAGATTTTAACATGTCTCTTCTTCCAACATATTTATGAAATAAATATCATATTTTTCCTAAAACATGATATCTAGGGACCGAAGAGCTGTCTAACATTCCTACTATAACTACCGAAATAACTTAAGACTAAAGACTAGGGACCGAAGAACTTACCTGGCACTTTGCTATTTCCACAGACTCCTCCTTCTCTCTAAAATCTCTCTCTAGAAAGCTTTAGGATTTGTGAAGAATGAAGAGAAAGGTGAAGGCTATTTATAGAAAAAGTGGATGGCATTTTGGTAAATCCTTTGAACTTCATTTGGTTAGTTTCTGACCGTTGGATCGCACTTCTTTAAGGTGGCACGATCTTGGCCTTACACCTAGCATTTTTCCTTCAAATTCAACAAAATGATGTCATCCTTAGTCACCAAGGTGATGTCACACACTTGCTTAAGAAGTTTTCTACCGAAAAAATCCTTGTTCGGTGTTCTAATCGCATAATCTTGGGAAATCTCAAAATTCTATAAGCAACTCATTGAAGATGTAATCTTCCTTGTTAAGAATATTTGAGTTGACCAAATTTTTGATCTCATTAAGGACATTTTGTTGTCTGCCTAATATTTCCGGGCAACCACTGTTGGTTACGGAAATAACGTCGGACAGCGTCAACTTCTGGATAAAAATCCACTGATTAGTAATATATTCTGGTTTTTACCAACTCATCCTCGGATTTCAAGTTATGATTTTATTTCTATAGGTTCTCATTTCTACTATCTGTCATAACTCCACAAAATATCTTATTTATATTGTTATTTTATCACAAAATATCATATGATATTATTTGAAAAATCCTTAACCCCTTTCACACCTCTTGACTTTTTTTACTACACACACACACATGCACAACACTTAGACACACACACTCACAACACACACATGTATATTATATATATTTACTTTATTTTTATACTATTTTAATTAAGCACATTATTCTCTTAATTCGTGCTTTAGATAATTAGCCAATAATTACATAATTAATCATTTACTAATTGTTGATAATTTTCTTAATTAGTAATAATTATTATCTCACAACTATTTTACTGACATTGGTAATTTATGCACCATACATAATATTAAAAATCATGGGGTTCAATATGGTCCCCCAATACTTTTTGATTTTTCTCCTTTAATTTTTCCAAGGTAATAATTTAATAAATTACCTAAATTAGGGACAATATTCTTTCCTATTTTAAATAAATATTTATTTGTCTCTTTATAATATTTTCAGGGTTAAAACCCATAAATATTTCAGGGACCTATTTACAAATTATCTAATGTTTTAGGGACCTTTTTGCACTTTATTTATTTTTAGGAGAAATTGTCCTAATAATAAAATAAATTCAATACAAGGGACCTCATATTCACCTATTTTCAATAAGTATTATTTATCAATATAATATTTCAGATAAATAATTATCTGGGTATTAGAAACTTCAAGTTTTTGTGGAAGTGAAACTCGAGGAAAAGCTTTATAGATATTCTCAAGGTGGTCAAGAGGTTTATTATTGTAAGGAAATTTTGATTTCACAGTCGATAAGTACGGCCGCCTCGACGTCATGTCCAGCAATGCCGGAATCCACGACACATTCTTCGACATAATGGAACTTGACCTGAACGCATTTGATAACACCATAATGTATGAAGGGAATTGCATTGAAAGCAAACCATATTGCTGGAGCTGCCCTCTTTCTTGCTTCTTCTTTGCCAAATAGGGATCAAGTGCTTTAATGGCCCGAGATTGCTGGCTTAAAGTACTCCTGCCATCACGGAAATTAAATTGCATCTCACTGTGTGACATAGTAGGGGCATGATCATCGTGGAATCCACGAAACCATTATGATTCTTACCTATTTATGTACTACGTGAATGGGGGTTGATCAGCTTGCTCACCCTTGGAGTTCCTCACTGGGATAGTTTTTATCTGTATGTATGTTAGTGGGTGAGATTAATTTCAACGGACCAAATTCCAAATAAACTGGTTTTAAGATCTTAAGATTTGATTCTGTTATGGATTCAAATTTTCTGAAGACGGTTACCGCACCCACTTTAGGAATGGCTGGTCACACAACTGGTTTCGATGAGATCAGCCACTGTTGGTCCTAAACCAAATTCTCTCCGCCGACGCCGTCGTTTCCTTGGTCCTCCAAGGCTCCAACGTCGCTCTTTCCATTTCTTTTGTTGTTCGTGCTGCCTCTATCATCGGAGACTTTTCTTGGAGCCGGTGTAACCAAAATACAATGCATTTCTGAGTACAAGGACCATTATGAGGATCTTTGTGATCATATAATACTTACACCATGGCCACAGAACAAGAGATTTACTCAAATCTCTTGCGAGGATATGCAAAAGTTTCAAACTACTTAGTGGAAGAGCTATTCACGCTAGATTCATTAAAGGATCTCTTCCTTTATTGATCTTTCTCGAAAATCATTTGCTAAACATGTATGTTACAAGTGAAGATGTTCTTGGTGGCCTCAAGGTGTTTAAAGAAATGCCTCAAAAGAATGTGGTTTCCTGGTCTGCGGTAATTGCAGGCTTCATCCAAAATGGGTATGTTCGAGGAGCTTTTTTTGTGTTTACCCGCATGCATAGTGAGGGAACAACAAAACCAAATGAGTTCACATTGGTTAGTGCTCTTCAAGCATGCTCATTGGCTGATAGTGTGACGCAAGCCTATTAAATTTATGCATTAATTGTGAAATCATGATTTGGGTCAAACATCTTTCTAGTGAATGCATTCTTGACATCCTTAGTAAGGCATGGGAATTTGACAGAAGCCTTCGAAGTTTTCAGAGCTGTCAAGAGAAGGATATTGTGTCATGGAACACCATGTTGGGTGGTTACTTGCAGTATTCTTTCAATGAGATTCCTGGATTTTGGTATCACATGAATCACAAAGGTATTGAACCTGATAATTTCTCATTTTACAACCATTTTAACTGGACTGGCTGCCTTGTCTCATCTTCAATTGGGTACTCAAGTTCATGGATAACTTATCAAGAGTGGCTATGGAGATGAAATCCGTATAGAGAATTCTCTGGTGGATGTGTATTTAAAAAATCAGAAGCTAGCCGAAGGTTTTATAGCATTCGATGAGATGCCTCAGAGAGATTTGTGTTCTTGGTCCCAGATGGCTGCTGGATGTTTATAGTATGGGGAGCCAAGAAGAGTACTTGAAGTCGTTACACAAATGAGGAAAGTGGGTGTGAAGCCAAATAGATTTACATTAGCAACGGCTTTAAACGCCTGTGTGAATATGGCATCACTAGAGTTTGACTTGATTCCTGTGTTGACGATGACCGGCCAAGGCAGAACTTTGGGAGACTGTTACATATTTCTGAGATTCTGAGGTGCTGAGGTAGGCTTTCAACATCGGTTATTCTGGTTTAGAGGGCGAGGTATGCATCATTTCCGTGTCTCCCAGAAGGCCGAGATTCCAAGGTCGGCGCCGAGGTAGGTTTTCAGCGTCGGCTATTCTAGTTTGGAGGGCGAGGTATGCATCAGTTCTCTGTCTCGTCCTGTGTTGTAGTTCCTGAGATTGACTAAAGAAACCTGGTCAAAAAGCAAAGTTTTGACCAGGGACCTTTATGTAAAGTTGAAAAGTTTTATTGAGGGACTGAAATGAAAATTTTCAAACTTCGTGTGGGGTATAGTGGCATTTTAGAAAGTGTACTTTTATTTGGCAGGTTGATTTTTTTTTTCTGACGCTTGATATTATCTTGAAGCATCTAATTGCTCTTATGGGCATGCTGGTATATATCAATTGCCTCTTGGATAGCAATCATTACTATTCTTGAGATTCCAAATGTGTCGCCTAGAAATAAGAAGATGGGGATTCATCATTCAACTTTCAAATCCAAACGATTCAAGATAAATATATCTCGGAATATGTCGTATGCTGGATGGTCAAGAGAGCATCCACAGTTTTATGTTATACAACTTTTTCAAATGCCAATGCAATCAAAAAAGCATTTTCTTTGCAACCAATATTTTTATTTTGGTTGAACCATCAGATGCTTTGGCAGACAATTTCTTGACTAAAAGGGACTTAAAACAAGGCAAGGCCTTGATTTCTTACTGAAAATATGAATGAGCTCAATCTGCTCTCCATGTAAATTGTTGCAAGTTGTCCCTAGTTAAACCGAATCTGATTAAAATTTGAGCTCTGTGTAAATTTTTGAAGGTGGATCCCGGTTAAACCGAATCTGGTTAAAATTTGAGCTCCGTGTAAATTTTTAAAGGTGGACCCCAGTTAAACCAAATCTGGTTAAAACCCAAGCTATGTGAAAATTTTTGCAGGTGGACCCTGGTTAAACTGAATCTGGTTAAAATTCGGCTCTATATTACGACGACAATGCCGCAGAATCTATTTAAATGATTGAATTCAGGTAAATAAACTCATTTTCATAAATCATATTGTGACAGCAATGCCACCAAGTTTATTTAAATGATTGAATTTGGGTAGACAAACCTGTTTTCAGAGATCATATTGCGACGACAATGACGCCAAACTTATTTAAATGATTGAATTTGGGTAAACAAACCCGTTTTCATAAATCATATTGCGACAGCAATGCCACAAAGCCTATTTGAATGATTGAAGTCTGGGTAAACAAACCCGTTTTAAAAAATCATAAACCCAAAATCTCAGTGTTATACAATTAAATCCACACTCCTTAATTAGAACCCGGATAAACAAAAAATTATACAATTAAATCTGTACTCCTTAATTGGTCCTCGGATAAAGTGTGATACATCACAATTTTTTTTTTTTATTTTGGGGTAATGAGGTAAACTGTCATGCTGATCCTGATCAAGTTGAAATGTTTAAAACATTGGTTATAAACTAAGTTTGAACATGTGACGGATTACCTTTACTCCGGATTGAATTTTGGAATACCGAAATGTAATGTGATAGATTAAATAAAATCTGCACAAATATGATACCTGGTTTTTAATACCGGATGAATATTCAAGTAGAGTATAAATATTTTTGACTCTAGCCTAGTCAAGGCAAACAAGAAAAGAAAGAATATAAACCCGGAATCTCGAGCTTGAAGAATATAAACCTGGAATTTCAGGGTTAAAGTATATAAATCCGGAATCTCGGTGTTTGCATATATGAACCCGAAATCTCGAGACAACACGTAAGGAATCCCAAAAATCATGAATACCTAATTTGGGTTAGAAAATCAACACACCCTAACAATTCAGAGACGTGAACTACCAAGCTGGGGGGCAACAAAGTGGATGCGGAATTGTTAGTGGAAAAGCATGATTATCAATAACCGGAATCAATACAACTCGAAACAGAACTCAAATTCTGACAAGTATTCGAAATGCACAATAGTAAGTATTTTCCATTGATTGTGATTTGCTTACATATTGTTAAATGCAGGAACATAGACCCGGTAATTATCTCGAGAAAAATTGCTATGAAAGCAAGCAAGGGATCTTATTTCTTCTCGCACAACACGGATAAGCTAAATCTATCTCGGTCCAGTTCGTATTTCACATTAGACAATTAGTACATCCCGACAGCCCAAAGATGAACTACTGGACTGTGGAGGCAACTGTTATGGATACAAATATTAGGCCTAACCAAGATGTGGTCCAATAAGAGACAAGCAAACCCTAACCCTAAGGTACGCTCTGTTGGACCTGGCTATCACCCAAGAGGGGTGGTGAATTGGGTGTTTGATAAGCTTTAGGAACTTTTAAAAAAACTTTTCACAATTTATAAATTGACAATTAGATATTCAAATATGAGCATATATTGGAAATGTAAAAGATAAGGGAAGAGAGTATGCAAACTGTGATTTATCCTGGTTCGGTCCAATCTTTGACCTACGTCCAGTCCCCAAGCTTTACTTGAGATTTTCAATCCACTATTTGTTTTGAACTTGTTTACACGTTCTGTACTTGAAGTAATCCTCTCACTAGGATTCACTCCCCCTTACAAACCGTAATCAATTCACTTGCTTGATTACACACTCTGTACTCGAAGTAATCCCATACTCGGATTCACTCCCCTTACAAGCTGTAATCACAACAAAGTGTTTCCCACTCAAGATCACCCAATCTTGAGTAACTCTCAGAATAATAGGATGTTTACAATGAATCTTCTCTCTCAGAAGTAAGTGAATAAACACTGAAGCACAATACATATAATCTCACTCTCTAGGCTAGATATATGATCATTGAGATATTCAGAGAGTAGATGAAGCAGACGTTAGAATATTGGCATTTTCACTATGTAAGCTCACGTCATTGTTCTTGTTCTCCCTCTTGTATCTGTGTCACTTGTTCTTCGTTTCTGGGCTTCTTATATAGATGAAGAAGAGGAACTAGCCGTTGCATTTTCTTCTCTTTGATTCTTCAAAGTTCAGCTGTAAATCTGGAATATGATAGTTGCATATTTTCCTCTGTTTCTTCAATTCTTGGCTGAAATCTTAGATTTAGTTGTTTTAGATGGTCTTCCAAAATTCTTGTCATTCCATAAACTTAATTTGACCGTTTGAGATGATTCTTATGAGTTACAACGGTCTGAGCTGAACATCTGAGATAAGGGAGAAGGATCAGGCCTGTTCTAGGTTTGTCATTTAATGCATTTATCCTAGATCTTGATCTCACCTTGATCTTGGCTAAACCTTATCTGAAAAACATTCAAAACTTCATCAAGGACATTAGAAACAATAATATCATATGAGGAAATAATTTCAGGAAGACTCATTAAGATTTCACAGATCAACATCATTTGATTTTTCAAAATCCCCGATGCAAACTCGAGTTTGTTCTTCTAGACTCGAGTTTGGGGTTTATCCAGAAAGCATGTTTGTTGATTAGTGGTCTAAACTTGCAGTCTGTAAAAGCTAACTCGAGTTTGGCTTTTACAGAGAGAACTATCGGGCTCTGGACTTGGGATGGAATTTTGGTCGTGCTCCTAGACTCGAGTCAACTAGTGACTGACTCGAGTTTGGGGATAAGCAAAGAAGATTTAGCCTTATTCCTAGAGTCTTTAGACTGGAGTTTAGGGTCAGAGACTTGAGTTTGTAGTGTAGCCAAAATGGATGATCTTTCTGTATGATCCAAACTCGAGTTTGGGAAGCAAACTTGAGTTTCAGTGACTACTAAAATATTTGAGGTTTATCTAGGTCAAGTGCAAACTGGAGTTTGGAAGGCCAGACTAGAGTTTGGGAGTCTATTGAGTTTTCTAGGTTCCTTTCTGTTTGGTCTAAACTCGAGTTAGGGAATCTAGACTCGAGTTTGGCTTGCTTGGGATTCTGAGTGCTCTCTGTATCTTCCAGACTTCAGGTTTGATTTGCAAACTAGAGTTTAGCTTAATGTGAAAATTTTGGATTCATTTCTGTGTCTGTACAGACTCGAGTTTGTCTATGCATACTCAAGTTTGGCTTTTATGTAAAATTGAATATCTTTCTGTCAAGTCTCAAAACTGGAGTTTGCTAACACAAACTCGAGTTTTCTTCTCCATGACTCAGTCAAATATCCTTCTCACAAGTTCTTTGCTTTCTGACCTGATAAAGATCAATCCCTGGAATCCAGTACCTATCT